>OU744338.1:7503337-17503337 GCA_916610165.2 Gymnosoma rotundatum | reverse complement strand
CATAAAACGAAACTCAAAATTTAGCTCTGAGAGTATAAAATGACGTGCTACGTTACGTAATACAATTTTAAAAATATGGGATAACGTAACGTATTACGTCCGTGGGCATACACGTTACTCTTTTGAACTATCCTTATAGCGGAAATAGCTCTACTTATTCTATGTAAACTTCAAGGGTTCACAAATAACGTTTTAAAATGTAAGGGCATACACGTAAAACGTACACCTTTAGCACCCTAAATTTAAAATTTTATGTAACACAAAAAAAATAAATATATATACTCATGGTCATAAAAGAAAGCACAAACTCTAACTCCAAACATAAAATGATGTAATACGTTACGTAAATACGTAATGACGTAATACATTATTTAATTCGGCATACTTATCTTTACTCACTTCTTTTGTGCATTGTAAGAGCTTCTCTGAGTTTAACTAGTATTTATAGTAACAAACTCTTTTGATTAAATTCTTAGGTGAATAACATCAGGCCATTCGTTCATCGTTCAATAAAACCAACTTCATTTCAAATAAATTTTAATTTTAAATTTCATTTACTATACCAAAACAGAAAAAAGAGGGAAAAAGCCACATATTCGTATTTGAAATCTGTTTTAAAATGTTCATCAATTACTAATGCAAGCCAAACTTACTCTCGTATGCATGAGATTTGTACAGTTCACAATCCTTGAAGAGCCCAAAAATCTATTGGATATAAAATGAATTTAATTTCTATTAAAAGTAATATTTGCAATTACAGACAAGTACGAGTATTGTACCGCACAACTGGCTGCAGCAAACATCACAAGACTTCTTTATTCATGTTGGCTGTCTATTTAAAGTGAAATGTATATACTTTGAATGGAAAACATGAAAATATAAAGATTTGCCGAAAACATGGTTGACCACAAATATTCACCACATATTTTTGGCAAGTGAATAAATAGACTCGTACACACTGTTTCACATTCAATTTCAAATTCTGTATCCTGTTAAAGACGACACATAACAAATTCTTTGTATCGTGTTGAACATGTCATTCACAACTTCAATGGAGAAACTAAGAAGCAAGTGGCAAAATGTAGTTGCGGTATTAATATGATACAACTTATTATACATTTGTTTAGCAAGAAAAGGAAGAAATCAATGCAATAGAGGATGTAGATTTTCTATATTGGTTGTATAGTTTAAAGCAGTAGAGGCGCCTAATTTTTAACTTATTATATGTGTTTAACAAAAACAAATTTTAAATTCAAAACATGGGAAACATTCATTAAAGAATTTAATTTAAAAGAATTACTGTGCTAATTTCTAAATATCCCAATTTGAATTATTATTCACAGATATTGAAATTGATGGCCATTTCCCTACCTTCAGGAAACATCTGACAAACATTTTAAATAAATTAAAAATTTCTGTCCAAACAATAAAGTTAAGACAAAAATCAAAGTTTAAGCAAAAACGACAAAGTAACCATAATATATACAAGCAGACCTTATAAAAAATCACAATGTCGCAATTATTATTTTTTAAAGTTACCCGTAATTTATGCTTAAAATATTTTTAAATGCAAACTGCACACTGGCTTTCAAACTGCACTTGATTGTTTCTAATTTTTAGTTAAGTGAGAAGGCAAAAGGACAAACAAGTATTTAAAAATATTCGAAAATATTAAAAGTTACATTCTCTCCAGCACAAAAGTGTGAAAAAAAGGATTAAAGTTCATCACAACACTCTAGATAATGAGTTGGAGCACGCATTCGCACACACATGCACATGCACTCACACAGTTGACTGAAGACACATACGAAAGAAAAACAACATGATTTATATACCTTTTCAAACATTTAGAAAATTAGTATGCTGACAAAATATTCACGTCGTAAATTTATTTTTTAACCTTTTACCTTGTTTCGTTTTTTTTTTGTGACTAAATTATACAGAATTTTAATTTTGTTGTTGGTTTAAGCACATGAAAATCGTGGACAGCTGTTATTTCGTTTAGTTTTTTTTTTTAAATTTCAAACAATTGTCATTTTCAACAACTCTATTTTGCTAAGCCGAATCTTGTATACTTTTAACCATATATGTATGTATAGCTACATATAAATATAAATCGGTATAAGAAATTCTTTTCCACCATTAAGTTTATCTGTTCAAAAACAGCGTCGAAAATTGTAAGTTTTTGCTTAGGGTTGCCGTCCCGTTTGTTGTTTCGTTTGTTTTCTTGCATTAAAGACAACCACCTGCAGGAATTCAATACTTACACTAAAAAGTAATGACAAGCACCTATAGAATTATTAACGAAAGTTAAAAAGAGATATGAAAAAATTAGGGGCAGGCGTGGTGTTTTGCCTGCTGTTTCGAAGTACATGGTCCGATCTAAATGATTTTTAATTTTCGAAACTATGTCTGATCGATTCGCGTACTTAAATATTCTCTAGCTTATTTAGTGCCTTGGAAAATATGATTTCAATACGAACATGGAGGGACAGACGTTCAGACGGACAGCGCTTAATTGACTTCGCTATGTATAAGAACTTAGAATATTGTTACGTTTTTCCCTTTGTAAACAAATGTACGAATTCCACTGCAAATAACACTATGCCACGTTAGAAATTCTTTATCTCCTAATCTGTGGCACTATCTGGCTATACTTTTCTTAATCCTACGACATTGTGAGTGCTATGGTCTCGTATTTACTAAACATGCGTTATTACAAACGCAGCAATCAATGCATCCGGCGAGACATGAACTACTCGATGCCTTGCTTAGACAATTCCACTTCGAATTACATCCATGCCAGTCATCCGTACACTGTTGTCCTTGCGCTAACAGCTAGAACTCTTTTTCTTGTTGTAAATGGCGTCTTGATAATTATTTGCTGCTCTTATATTATATAGACGTCTCTACTAAATTATCTGCCAGGGCTTCACACATTTATTGTCTTTTTCTTACCGGGAGGTTTGTATTGCTTCTTCTCATTTGTAAATTGCATTATAATAATTATTATTTTCCTTTGTAGGCATATCCAAAAGTGGGCTTGAACTCATGATCTTTCTACCAACTCTACCGACGTAGCCTTTGAGATTGCTCAACATTTGTTAGTTAATTATCGTATTAGTCTATACACACACCATAAGTGGAAGTAATTTCACCACTGTTTTTCACCACGCACATTCGGACAACCGACCTTATGGGGTCGTAAATGGATAAATGTTGTATAAGGATATTGTTACGAAATTAAAAATCTGGCAACCCCTATTGTTGTTTTCGTATGAGCGTGGTGAATAAATTTATTCCATTAATGGTGTGTATTATGTTTGTTTATTTCTCGCTTTGTGTTAGTTGCTTTTGTTTTGTAATCAAGAAGTTCTGTAGAAACTTCTAGCTGTGAAAACAGACACAATAGGTCATTTCGTTTAACTTTCTTGGTCACAATTATTTTTACTTCTTTTTATGATTTTAATAAAGTATCTTTGTAACAATATCTTAAAAATACAGTTAAATTTTTTTAATTCTCGACGCATAAGTCTTCTTAAATAGATAAATTTTTTGTGAAATATTTTAAGACAGAAGGAATAAAAAGACTAAGACCTGCGTTGAATGCTCCAATATTTTCTTTCTTAACCTGTGATTGGAATTATTGCTCTTGTTTGTTTTATGGTAAATAAAACAAAAAAATTGAAAATTCCCATTTTTGGAAATTTTTTAAATTTTTCTGGGAAGTAATATTTTTTCAATTTCTATATTAGATCGGAAAATTGCAACACACAAGATTAATGCAATAATATTTTTTTTTATATAGTCAGTTCAGAGAAGAAGAAGAATGTAACTGGAGTCGGCTTATAGATGTACTCTTATTGTTTGGAATTTCAATCAAAGCTCAGATATAGAAAATGGATGAATTGAAATAAGAGTAAATTGTAATTCCCATTTAGTCAATTAATCTTAAGGTATAACTGTCTAGATTTTCTATTTGTAAAATTTACTGGGGGTAGTTAAGAAGCACAGCAACATGTCCATATCGATACATCTTCGCAGTAATTCCTTTTACGGTTTATAATAATCATTTATTAATTTTTCAAGAAATGTAGTAAATAAGGGGCATTGAGTGTACTCTTAAGAAGCTCAGAAAGCCTAATTAGGCTGTGTCTCTTCAAGGATGGTGGGTAGATATCGACTTTGGGGATATAAAGGAAAGCCTCGTAAAAGTTAGAAGCCTTCCAAAAAGGAGACTAGTTTTTAAAGCCCATTAAAGGAACATGAATAGCTGACAAGGAGCTGGACGGGCTAATTTCTAAGGACACCTTTGATTTAGTTACCCCTCAGCAGCAATTTAAGAAGGTTGTTTGGGTATAATTGAAGTATATTAAATATTAAAGAAAACTGAAACAAGAAAAACAGACTTGACGAACTGTGTCTAGAAAAAGGCGGAGACCAGCGCATATTTTGTGTTATTGCCTGGCACTAGTTAGCATTACGCCTTATAGACTGGTGACCTAAGTTTAAGACATATATTTGATGTGCTTAGAAATATGTTCGACGGTCACCAGTCGACAGTCTAATATCACCAAAGTTGCAGGTAAAGGCCATTCATTGAAGGATACACAATAAAAGTAAAAAAGTAAATTCTGATCAGATACCACAAACCATTAAGTAACAAAGAGAGTCGCTCAGGAACTCATCCTAAATATGTGTGGAGGGAAATAAATAACTTAAGGAACAAAATAAAAACATTTTGGTTTGAGCAGTTCAGAATTAAAAGTGTCTGTTGGGAAGTGTTGTTTGCGGTCGAAGTTTAAAAATCCCCTTACAATGAGATAATGTGAATTAAAAAATTCTTAAAAATTTATTCAACTACATCAATTCTATAATCCCTTTCCTACAAATACTTAATTATTAAATTTGGAACCTTAAAGAAAGGGGAAAAAATTATACAACTCCCTTTTTATATTGAAAGGCTCACAAAAAAATATTAAATCTTTAATTTGCTTATTAAGAAAAATTAAATTAATTTCACTTCAAAGTGTTTGTTTGTGTTTAAGTTCTTTTGAGAAAAGGTAACCAAGCCTTTTATAAAACGCACCTAAACGCATTACACCCATACCCACACATACACACACACACCTGCATGTTTAAAGTTTTCCCATCCGCTTCCTTTTACTATTTTGTCGTTTGTACTATTGTTTTTTTTATACTTCAACTCTTTGTTTTTTCTGAAAAAAAAAAAAAAAATCAAGCCTGAGGAACGATAGTTGTATGCACCGTACCGCCCTTTTAAAGAGTTAACCACGGAAAGCCACAATTGTTTTGAAAACAGTTATAATTTCTACTGTTTATTGTTACTTGCGACGAGACGACTTAAGATGAACAAATTAAACTACCTGCTGGCCGGGATAGCAATATTTCATAAAATACGATTTGATGGGAGAGAAAAAAAGTCTTCAGGAAAAAAAGGATACAACAGCAAAGTAAACCACAAAGTGCAGCTGTATTTGTTTAAACAGTTTCAGATTTTTTATTGCAATTTTCTGCGTCGGCGGTGATTTAAAGTAAATAAAATGTAAAAAATCACGCAAGAGAAAATAGGAAGTGCCAAATGCTTTTTTTTAAGCACATATTACTTTTTCTTTGTTAAAATTATGCTACAGAAAATGGTCAGAGTAAAAGAGTTGATAGGAACCAAATGTAATGAATGACTAAATTTTTTTTTGTCTTATTGAGAAACTATTGTTTTTTTTTGAAAAAATTAATATTTACTAGAATTTTTGTTTTAGTTTAATTTTATAAGGAATTCATACGCTTAAAACTCAGACTTGCTGACACAGCAGAATAATCGAGAAGTTCAAAACGACTAAAATTTAGCTGACTTAAATTTAAAAATGACCTCTTTGTTTCTTTAAGGCGGAGTTCTCATTATTGTTGCAACTTTATGTCATAAACGCAACAACAATTGGCGCAGCAGTTACGTAAGCAAATGGATGCAGTTCAAAATAATAAGAATAATATTTCAGAGGCCTACATGAACTTAACTCAATTATTAAATACTTTTAAAATTTTTCGCTAGTTAAAACGTGATGGCTTTAGTTCCGATAAATTGAAAAAAATGTCAACGAAGATTTTTTTTGTCGAAAAGTTTTAGCTTCTAGAAGTACCTTTTTCACCAACGTTCGTTTGCACTCCGTCTTTTGTATTATTAGATTTTTCCCGTTATTATTGTAATTACTTTTTTTGGGTTAAAAATTCTGAAATGGACATTTTTTATTGTTGCTTTCATTTTTTTTGTTAGCTTTTTGGTGTTTTTTTAAACCTTTGTGACGTTTTACGAGCTTCACTTAATCCGAAACAGTTACCAAAATTACGATTTAAATGGTTTTTGATAATTTTTGTTTTTTCGTTTTGCCTCGACACTCTTTGACAGATTTTTGTAATTTTTTTATTTTTTTATTGTCCCGTTTTTATACCCTTTACCACAAAAAGTGGAAAAGGGGTAAATCTAAGTTTGTTATTCCGTGTGTAATTTCTACAATATCCATTTGCGGCCCCATAAAGTATATATATTCTGACTTCTTATGCATAGCGAAGTCGATTGAGCGATGTCCGTCTGTCCGGCCGTGTTACTGTTGAAATCAAGTTTGCCTCGGCAAAAAAAAAAAAAAATAAACATGTCAATCGATCAGATATAGTGTCGAAAGAGGTGCTACTAGAAATCAACATGATCGGCCCATGTCCTTCTAGGCAGCAGGCAAAATAACACGCGTACTTCTATTTTTTTTATATTATTTCGAACGATAAAGTAACTCCAATCATAAAAATAAGTACATGGAGCGATAGCGAATTAAAAATAATAAAAAAAAACATCAAGTGAAAAAATTAGCGCTCGCCCACATTTTTCGAGTTACGGGGCTCTGAATTTTCAAATTTTTTAAAATATCGAAAATGGGTATCATTTTAAAGCTTTTGAAGAGATCTTTAAGGAAAAATTTTTTAAAATGCTTAACCCATTAAAAGCCGATGTCAATTTTATGTAAAATTTTATAAATGCAGTACCAATTTTTTTTTATTTTTTAAATCTCTGTCACCCCAATATTTGCTTTCTTAATTGGAGTTATTTCACTCAACTAGATTTATGAAGATGGTGAAGGGTATATAAGATTCTGCAGCGCCGAAAATAGCACTCTTATTTGTTTTATGTAATAACTGGCAGTTATTTACTAATTGATAATTTAGTTCTAGGATCTATTAATAAAGATTTTTAAACTGATGGCTTAAAATATAAATATCCAGAGTGTCGAACAACAAACGCTGTTAGGGGTATCCTAAAACTATTGCACTATTTAGAGTAGTTAAAAATATTTCTTGTTTGCTTTGATTGTTGTTCTCTATTTGTGGAACTGTTCATTGTTCAAATAATCTCTAAAGCATCGCTGAGTTGCATAACTGTGCCCTAATTTTTTTAGTGGATCGTTGAAGTTTCCCCTCCAATGCACGGTTGCGCGCTGGCCGGCATAAACATTGATTTCTAATAAGCCCATATTTGCACATCTGGTATCAAATTATGATCATTAAAATGGCAGAGGGTATGACTAGGAAATATCTCATGTACGAGTACATCAATTGGATTCCTAAACGGGCTACTTGGTATTAGCGCTGCCTTTTTGAAAAAGAATATGTCTCGACAGTCGCTATCACTGCTTGATCAGTTTTATCTTCGGAGGTTTATAATCTTTTGATGCCAAAAACAAAATATTGACATGAGTTGATTCATATACTGACAACTTTGGGCGATTTTAATTATCATTAAGGTGGAGATGTATAAGATTTTGCTTTAAAATATCAGCATCCACTTGCAGTCCAAGTTTTATTGTTTTAAAATATTGTTTAAATAACCTTTAACTCTTAGCTGTCGTATTGATTTTTTAAAGTTGTCAACACTTTATTGCATTAATGGCCGTAATTTCAAATGTAAAGTGATTTTCACCCTTCATATGAGAAGCAAACCAAACCAAATTTTTTATAAACAATGGTTTCGAAAGCACTCGTTAGAACTCGTTGTTACAAATCTTACAAAGGAAACAAAAAAGCTTGCATAAAGAGACTATAATAAAAACGAACAGCATCTTTACTATGGCCTCTTAAAACAGGCAGCTTTATGTGCAACAGTGGAATCCCCGTATTTATTTTTGCAATAGTTTTTACTTTTTTTTTCCTTTCTACCTTTTGTTAGTGTTGCGGGAAAAAATAGGAAACCCAACTAAAGTTTTTAACGAAACCTGCTTTTAATTTTGTTGCCACAATAGACTTAAACCATCATTAACAATGTGTTTGAATTCTAGACAGGGAGCAAACAACAGCTTCATAAAGTTGTATATGTAGGTGTATAAAGGAGTCTGCAAACATTCAGACATGTATATTGTGTACGAGGGCTGCTATTTATATTTCTGGCCTGGCAACACTGAGTGCTGCCAAGTGCAATCTGACATTTCCATTGGGAAGTTTGTCATTTTTAAGCATAATCGTACTCAAAACGTTTTGACGTACGACCACTACTTGTGTTGTTTAAAGTGACTTGAAGAAATTAATATAGAAAAAAATTGAATTAACTCGTGAACATTTTCGTGCCATCATTTTTCACAACTTTCGACGTGGATTATCACGACAAGAGTGCATTGATGAACTTAAATCTTTGTATGGCGATGAAGCACCATCCTATAGCACTGTGAAAAATCGGTATAATGAATTTTATCGTGGCCGAAGCTCGCTCAAAGACGAATTCCGTAAAGGTCGTCCAAAAACGGCTGTTGTGCCAGAGAACATTGATGCCGTGCGTGAACTCATAATGCAAGATCGACATGCGACATACCGAGAGATAGAGATATCCTTGGACATTTCTTCCACCAGCATACATTCGATACTGCATGAACACCTGGCCGTAAAAAAGGTTTGTTCTCGTTGGATCCCGCACAATTTGAAAGTCGCTCAAAAAAAGGCTCGTGTCGATTGGTGCAAAGAAATGTTGCAAAAATACGATTGCGGTGCTTCAAAAGACGTTTATAAGATCGTCACAGGTGACGAATCATGGATCTATGCGTATGAGCCCGAAACGAAACAACAATCGACCGTGTGGGTCTTCAAAGACGAGCAAAATCCAACGAAAGGTGTTCGTGGAAGAAGCACTTCGAAGCAAATGGTCGCCTGTTTCTTCGGCAAAACTGGTTATGTGGCGACTGTTCCGCTTGAGCAACGTAGGACGGTCACTTCTGAGTGGTACACTACAATTTGTTTGCCTGAAGTCATCGGAGAAATTCGAAAAACCAACAAGAGAAGACGAATCATTGTTCACCATGAGCTCTCTCTAACACATCGGCCCAAACCAGAGCGTTTTTGACTGGCCAAAACGTCGTACAGCCGTACAGCCCTGACCTGGCACCTAATGACTTCTTCTTGTTTCCGCACATCAAGAAAAAAATTGGTGTTCAACGATTTTCGTCGCCAGAAGAAGCTGTTGAAGTGTTCAAAAACCATGTTTTAGAGGTGTCTCAATCGGAGTGGAAAAAGTGCTTCGACAACTGGTTTGAGCGCATGCAAAAGTGTATAAATCATGCTGGAGAATACTTTGAAAAACAATAAAACCATTTTTGATTATAAATATTCGCATTTTCACTATTAGGCCAGAAATATATAGAGCAGCCCTCGTATGTGTGTGTGTGTGTATACTTAAATACAAAGGTGTCTGTTATTTTTTTTCTATTGTTTTCTATTGTGCGTTTTAGACAAATGTTAGCGTTGCCGAGGATAGAGAAAAAATACAAACACAAAAAGACACTATAATCCTTTGTCATAGTGAGTTTCATGGTGGTAGTGGTAGTCACAGTGCATTGCCGTAACCGGAAACTTAAAAAAATCTCAATATATTCAAAAACTCATACTCGCTTTGCATCCATACGTTTTTTCAAATACAAAACGAGAAATGAATTTCCTGTATGGTTCAATGGCATCGCCTTTAATAAACGATGGCTTTTGAGGTGCTTATATTAAGTCTGCAGGTTTTTCTTTTCTAGAGCATTTTAGGCTTTTAGTTTATTGTGTTAAAGTTTCTTTTACATATTTGATGGCTTTCTTTTATATTCTGATACAAAAAACAACGTTTTTAACATTAACAACAACAGGATTTATTTGCAACATGCAAACAATTTATGAAGCTATAAAATGAATATAGAACTACAGATTACAATAAAAAATACCTCCTTCATTTTCATTTCCTTCCAACAACGGAAAACTTGTGCAATTTTCATTATTTAATAAATAACAAAAATTTATTGTCTTTAAGAAAAGGGATTTAAAAGAAAAACAAGTACGAGCGCTACATTTGGCTATGTCGAATCTATAGGGTATATAACCCTTCACCATATATGTAAATCTAGTTTAGTGAAGTAACCTCCAATAAAAAAAAAAAATTGGGGTGACAGAGAATTAAAAAATAAAAAAAAATATAAAAATTAAAAAAAAAAAAATTAAAAAATAAATAAAAAGAAATATATAAAAATAAATAAAATATAATTTTACATTAAAATGTCATCGGCTTTTTAACAAACTTTAGTATTTCCTTAACGATTTCTTCAAAAGCTTTTAAACGATACCCATATTGATATCTTAGAAAATTTGGTGCACAATCTTATTTTTTTATAAAAAGTTCAGAAGCCCATAACTCGGAGCGCCAAATATTTTACTGGATGTTTTTTTTTTCTTATTTTTTAAATTCTCTCTCGCCTCATATATTTTTAAATTTTTTTGGTTGGAGTTACTTCATTGTGCCAAATTATATGGAAAAATTAGAGGCATGCGTGTGTTTTTTTTTTGGCCGCTGCCTCGATGGACATAGACCAATCTTGCTAATTTTCAATAGAGAAATTAAATTTTCTCTAGCTCATCTAGTGCCGAAAACGGATGGACATCGCTTAATAGACTTCGCTGTGCACAAGTACTCTTGTGTTTTAATAAGACCGATAGAACTTTAAATTGTGAAAAATAACACAAAAAATTTAATAGTGATAAAGATTTTTTTTTCTACGAAAGATCAGAACATGGCATTAATATTTAAAAATGATTTCGGGCATATGGCCATCGCAGCTGCTCATGACGTAGCGCATTCTGGACGTCCAATTTTGGGTTATTTTTTTAAGTACTGCTGGCCGTATGTCACGAATAACACGAACTATGTTGGCCTCGAAAGCATCAATTGTTGCTGGTTTATCAGCATAAATTAGTGACTTCACGTGGCCCCACAGAAATTAATCGGGAGGTGTTAAATCGCACGACCATGGAGGCCAATTGACAAGTTCATTTCTCTAAATGAACTTTTCGTCAAATTTTGGTTTCAATAACTCGATTGTTGGGGTCGCCGTATGGCATGTAGCGCCATCTTGTTGAGACCACATTTCGCCCGGATCAATGTCATCAATATTTTTAAACAAAAAATCATTAATCATTGTGCGGTAATGATCTCCATTCACCGTAACGTGAGATCCGGCCTAAGTTTTGAAGTACTAAGGTCCGATGATGCCACCAGCGTGTAAACCAAACAAACTGCATTTTTCTGGAGTCTGTAGGGTATGGTGTAGATTGATCTCAGTCCATACGAGGGCTGCTCTATATATTTCTGGCCTAATAGTGAAAATGCGAATATTTATAATCAAAAATGGTTTTATTGTTTTTCCAGCATTATTTTTACACTTTTGCATGCGCTCAAACCAGTTGCCGAAGCACTTTTTCCACTCCGATTGAGACACCTCTAAAATATGGTTTTTGAACACTTCAACAGCTTCTTCGAAGCGAAAATCGTTGACCACGCATTTTTTTCTTGATGTGCGGAAACAAGAAGAAGTCATTAGGTGCCAAGTCAAGGCTGTACGGCGGATGACCCATTAATTCGATGTTTTGGCTGGTCAAAAACGCTCTGGTTTGAGCCGATGTGTGAGAGCTCGCATTGTCATGGTGAACAATGATTCGTTTTCTCTTGTTGGTTTTTTGAATTTCTCCAATGACTTCAGGCAAACAAATTGTAGTGTACCACTCAGAAGTGACCGTCCTACGTTGCTCAAGCGGAACAGTCGCCACATGACCAGTTTTGCCGAAGAAACAGGCGACCATTTGCTTCGAAGTGCTTCTTCCACGAACAACTTTCGTTGGATTTTGCTCATCTTTGAAGACCTACACGGTCGATTGTTGTTTCGTTTCGGGCTCATACGCATTGATCCATGATTCGTCACCTGTGACGATCTTATAAACGTCTTTTGAAGCACCGCAATCGTATTTTTGCAACATTTCTTTGCACCAATCGACACGAGCCTTTTTTTGAGCGACTTTTAAATTGTGCGTGATCCAACGAGAACAAACGTTTTTTACGGCCAAGTGTTCATGCAGTATCGAATGTATGCTGGTGGAAGAAATGTCCAAGGTTGTCTTTATCTCTCGGTATGTCGCATGTCGATCTTGCATTATGAGTTTACGCACGGCATCAATATTCTCTGGCACAACAGCAGTTTTTGGACGACCTTCACGGAATTCGTCTTTGAGCGAGCTTCGGCCACGATTAAATTCATTATACCAATTTTTCACAGTGCTATAGGATGGTGCTTCATCGCCATACAAAGATTTAAGTTCATCAATGCACTCTTGTCGTGATAATCCACGTCGAAAGTTGTGAAAAATGATGGCACGAAAATGTTCACGAGTTAATTCCATTTTTTCTACATTAATTTTTTTAAGTCACTGTAAACAACACAAATATTGGTCGTACGTCAAAACGTTTTGAGTACGATTATGCTTAAAATGACAAACTTTCCAATGGAAATGTCAGATTGCACTTGGCAGCACTCAGTGTTGTCAGGCCAGAAATATATATAGCAGCCCTCGTATGCGGCAATTCTGCTAAACAACAAACCCTTTAAGCCAAAAATGAACCTCATCGTTGAACACAATTTTGCGATAAAATAAAGGGTCAGTTGCTAAATGTTCTACAGCCCAATCGATGTGGCTTTAATTCCTGTACTAGCTGGATCTTATACGGGTGTAAGCCAAGATCCACGTAGTGGATGGACAAATCCCCAATTACTGCGACCGACGGCGAATCGATGAATTTTCTTCGTTTTTTGTTTACAGCAGCGATATTCTCTTGTTATTGCATCCTCTAGAGAGTATGAGGTATGAAGTCTATCTACAGTTCGACGGATGGCTTGCTTAGACGGACGATTATGCGCACCATAAAAATCACGAAGTCGTCTACAAGTTGCTCGAATTGGTGACTGATTTTCAAAGTAAACTTGGATGATTTGATAGCGTTGTGCAGGCGTGAGTCTATTAATAATGATTTGCCAGAATTTAGTGAAAATAATAAGAAAACATTTTTTATCAAAATTAAATTTTTAGTGTTATTTTTTAAAATTTCAAGTTCTATTATGCTAAAAAATGGATATTGTAGAAATTACACACTGATGACAAATTTAGATATACCCTTTTTCCACCTGTGGTGAAGTGTATAATAATGTTTCTCAAGTGGTGTTCTGCTCAATTTGTAAAAGGCCACTTAATGTTTCTGGCTTCATGTTTCACAACAGTCACTTGTTTCTGGCAACATTTTTTAACAACTTCGAAGGTATAAGAACTACAATTATTTTGTGCGTAATTGTAAGAAACAACAAACAATGTTGCATACTTAAAGGCAATAAAAACGACGATTTCTTGCAACTTGTAGTGTTGACACCACTTGTTGGTTGTTATATTTTTTCAGCAAAATAAGTAAAGTTGCTAAACAATTTAAACAGAATAATTAGTTGTAACAATTCAACTTGTGTAATAGAAAAGTTAGATCAGCGATGCAATTTTGATGCCCATAACTGTATAATGAAATGATAAATATCAGTTTTCCACTTTTAATTCAAGTCTCCAAGTGCACAATAATTAATTGTTGTAAAGTTTGTAACAATAAATTTTTTTTCTTTTCAAAGACAATTTTATTTATTTTCCAATTTGCGTCATTCAATTGTTTGCAGTTTTATCGAAACCTACAAATAAAAAAAATTATTAAATAATAGTTAATAATTTTCATTCATTTATTTATTTTCATCTTTTATATTTTCTTTATCTTTGCAGGTATGTATGTATAGCAATGTAAACTGAACATCAAATAAAAGTTATTCTAGTAATTGTTAATAAACATAATAAACAGCAACAAACACACATATTGTTGTTGTTGTGTAATAGAATTGTAAGTAATTGCAAATATGTAATAAAATTTAATTATTTTCTTTATCTACAGAATTGCATTTACAAAATGCTTTGTTAACTAATAAATTATTACGATATCATCTTCTAATTAAATATTTTCCCACAATTATTCATTGAAGATTAGAGAAAATAAATTTTCCTTTAAAATTTCAATAAGTTTTAAAATTAAAATTGAAATGAATATAGAAAAACTTGAAGTGATTGTTTAATTCTGATGAAAATATTCATTAAAATCAGTTTCTTTGCAAACATATAAATTTAATTCATTTTTATTATTATTTTCTTTTTTGCAAGAAATCCTTTGTGTGACTAAAAGTCTTAACATTTTCAATTACTCTAAATTGTTTGTTAAAGATTAAATTCCTTTGGCCATTAAATTAGCAAACACAAGAAAAGAAGAAAAAGCAGTTGAAATCAAAAAACCAAGTCAGCAAAATCATCTAAACTGGTGAAATATGAAATTTTGTGAGGGGGGTAAATAAATTTAAATCTCTGACACAGATTCACATTTAAATGCCAAAACAATGTTTGTTCTCTTTTAAAACGTTTAAAATCTTTATTATAAATTTTTCAAGGATATTTATTTTTTTTGGCTGCTACATTTTGAACAAATAATGAATGATAAATGCAGGTCGGTGAGGAAAACAGATATGTAACAATGAATTTTAAATGAAAAACTACAAACAACCAGCAAGTTATACTTATAAGCACACATACACATTCGTACATTTAATGTTAACGTAAGTTAAATAATGTACGATGCAAAAAGAGAAAGAAGGGAAAAATCATTGTAAAACGTACATTATGACCTGATTTTGGTCGTTTTTATAAGTGCACGTGTATGTCAAAGTAGACGTGAGAATTTACAAGGATGCCAGATGTTAGGTTTTGCAAAAAGCATTTTTTTATTTATACTAAACTAGCTAGTGTGGAAGTTATCACAATCACTGTCCTAATCCAGCCAGTGCTTCACTGGTCTATGCAAATTATTAAGGGATTGCTACTGCAAATGTTTGAAACTCTACACGTTATACTTCTCTAGGTAAACTATAATAACTTTACACTTTGTAGGGGAGATACCATGCCCACATTTCCTAATTTGCTAGTTTTTGTTTTCTTGATAATGTATTTTAATAAGCGAGTTTCTTCCACAACATTTTAAGACGCTGCCTATTTCAGTTGCGTAGGTAAACGTTAAAAACTTTACACTTTGTAGGGGAGGTACAACGCCCACTCTTCCAATCCAACAAGTTATTTTCCTTGACAAGCAAGTCACTTGTATAAAATGCCAGAGCCTTAACTACTATCGTTTTAAAGATATACAATGTGAAATATTCAGTTTTCATATTTTGTGCTTTACATATAGATTTTTACTCTTTTCGCTTTTTCGAATATAAGAACCCTTTTATTGCAAATATCAGCACTTTAATTTTTAAACTTTATTCTCTATTTCTTCTACTTTTATTCCTTTACTCTGGTTAGATTTGGTACCACTGTAGTCCTGTTAACGGCGCTATGTTCCTCCCGGGAAACAGGGGAAAAATAGATATCGTATGATTACTAAAAATTAATAAAGTGACCGCCATCTAACGTTTTTTTTTTCAACTAGTGCTTATTTCGTGAATCGTAACATTTAGCCCATGTCTGATTTGACAGATAATTAGTTTTATCCTTCCGCTGAACGCTTGAACAATGTTGGGAAATATTGCGACATTACTTTAAAAATCATGGTAATGTTGCAGAATGTGTGCGAAAATTGCGAACGGATTTTGGAAGAAGAGAAGCACCGACAGCTCCGTATGTTCGTTATCTTGTGAAAAAAGTGAAAGAAACTGACATCCTAATCGATAAACAAAAGCGTGAAAAGCAAAAAACAGTGCGTACACCCGAGAATATTGCTGCTGTGGCAAAAAGTGTGCGTGAAGCGCCATCAATATCAATTCAACGTCGTTCTCAACAATTGAACATTTCGAAGACATCAATGAGACAAATTTTGCATAAAGATCTGGGTATGACGCCATACAAAGCCCAATTGGTTTAGAAGTTAAAGCCAACTGACCATCCAATACATTTTTTTTAACATTTAAAAATAAATGATGTGGCGGACCCTTTATTTACAAACTTATACAGCCATATACTCTACAAGATTGCTTAACTCCAACGCGATTTTCTCTACTTGGTGTCTGGTTTAGCACACCTGAGATTTTAGCTCTGTGAACACTCAAGGCCACTATACGCAGTGGATTTTCAAATCTGAATCTTCAACTCTAACCAATGCTTCGTTACGATTTGAACCACTACTTCCTTTACTGTGCAGGCGCTTTTGTCAGGTCATCTCCTGCAGCTCCACCACAATTATTTTAATTTTAAATCGACTCCATTATTTCTAATTCAGATTACTCCCATGTAGAACACTTTTTTATAAATTTAAAAATAAAGGGTGTCCCCATGTAGCATACGTGAATTCAAAGTAACTTGTTTATGGCACAAACACAAACTGCGTAGTGTTAAAGCTCCATCTAACAAAAGACTATAAAAAATCAAACCTAAAATTAAAGGGTGGCCCTATAGGTGGCGTTATTTAACATATATGACCTTATCTCTAGAACCGTTATAGAGAAATACTTGAATTTTTGAAGAATTTGTGTTACTATATTCTCTAAGTAAAAACTAGAAATTAAAGGGTGTCCCCATAGAAGCTAAAAAATTTACATTTATTGCTCCTTGAATTTGCACAGAACACTAAAACTAAAATTATTATTAAAGGGTGTGCCATAGGTATCATGGTTTAACATGTATGCTCTAGCCTCCTAAAATATATACGAGGGCTGCTATATATATTTTTGGCCTGGCAACACTGAGTGCTGCCAAGTGCAATCTGACATTTCCATTGGAAAGTTTGTCATTTTTAATCGTACACAAAACATTTTGACGTACGACCACTACTTGTGTTGTTTACAGTGACTTGAAAAAATTAATATAGAAAAAAATGGAATTAACTCGTGAACATTTTCGTGCCATAATTTTTCACAACTTTCGACGTGGATTATCACGACAAGAGTGCATTGATGAACTTAAATCTTTGTATCGCGATGAAGCACCATCCTATAGCACTGTGAACAATTGGTATAATGAATTTAATCGTGGCCGAAGCTCGCTCAAAGACGAATTCCGTGAAGGTCGTCTAAAAACGGCTGTTGTGCCAGAGAACATTGATACCCTGCGTGAACTCATAACGCAAGATCGACATGCGACATACCGAGAGATAGAGACATCCTTGTACATTTCTTCCACCAGCATACATTCGATACTGCATGAACACCTGGCCGTAAAAAAGGTTTGTTCTCGTTGGATCCCGCACAATTTGAAAGTCGCTCAAAAAAAATGGCTCGTGTCGATTGGTGCAAAGAAATGTTGCAAAAATAAGATTGCGGTGCTTCAAAAGACGTTTATAAGATCGTCAAAGGTGACGAATCATGGATCTATGCGTATGAGCCCGAAACGAAACAACAATCGACCGTGTGGGTCTTTAAAGACGAGCAAAATCCAACGAAAGTTGTTCGCGGAAGCACTTCGAAGCAAATGGTCACCTGTTTCTTCGGCAAAACTGGTCATGTGGCGACTGTTCCGCTTGAGCAACGTTGGACGGTCACTTCTGAGTGGTACACTACAATTTGTTTGCCTTAAGTCGTCGGAGAAATTCGAAAAACCAAAAAGAGAAGACGAATCATTGTTCACCATGACAATGCGAGCTCTCACACATCGGCTCAAACCAGAGCGTTTTTGACCGACCAAAACGTCGAATTAATGGGTCATACGCCGTACAGCCCTGACTTGGCACCTAATGACTTCTTCTTGTTTCCGCACATCAAAAAAAAAAAAAAAATGAGTGGTCAACGATTTTCGTCGCCAAAAGAAGCTGTTGAAGTGTTCAAAAACCATGTTTTAGAGGTGTCTCAATCGGAGTGGAAAAAGTGCTTTGACTACTGGTTTGAGCGCATGCAAAAGTGTATAAATCATGCTGGAGAATACTTTGAAAAACAATAAAACCAT
Source organism: Gymnosoma rotundatum (assembly GCA_916610165.2). Lineage (NCBI taxonomy): Eukaryota > Metazoa > Arthropoda > Insecta > Diptera > Tachinidae > Gymnosoma > Gymnosoma rotundatum. Next base: position 17,484,995 of record OU744338.1, on the reverse strand, counting down.
TTTTGGTTATAAATATTCGCATTTTCACTATTAGGCCAGAAATATATAGAGCAGCCCTCGTATTATAGAAACTTCAAAACTTTATAGAATACGTATTACAGTGTGCTCTTGCGGATTTATTTCATTCAAGTTTCGTTTCATTCATAGAATGATCCCTTGACGTGTGGGCGTTGAAGTCATTTTTTTCTTTTTGTAAGAATTATTTCTAATCGAGACTCTCAAAGGATTATTTTCTATTTACTCGCCTTTTACACAACTTAACAAAAATAATTCTATGTTTTTATATTTATGGCACTGATGGGATATGAACACTTGACTCGTTTTTTTTCATTAAGCCTCTATCTGCGCGTCTGCGTAATATTCAACATATAATTTTTTCTACTTATTCTGTTCACATACAACACACACTTTTTAGTGATGGAAGTTACAAAGGCGTAAAGCAACATTTTTTATTAAAACAATACTTTTTATTTTTAAAGAAATGTAAAATGTTTTTTGTAACAATATTTTACTATTCAAAGTTCCACATCGTGTTTTTGTACCTACAATTTCTATTTTAATCAATAACTTATTCCACTTCTATATATAAACTCAAATATTTTGGTTATTTATCCCACAGACTGATTTTAAAACTATGGTTTTATACAGAAACCACTTGGCAGCCCTTGCTGTGCTATAAAATAACCATGATTTTATGTACGATTTTGGCAATAAAAAAATACCTCTGCAAAAAATCATGTACAAGTATTTCACATACTCGTAAAACTAAATGAGGTAAAACGACAAGCTGTGATAAAAATGAAAAAATACCGTGTCAAACCATAAGATTTTATAACTTAAAAATAATAAAGAAACAAACAAACACAGATTAAGAGAATCCAGGACCGTAACGTAACACATTTGTAAATTTCAATTTCACGTTTACGCTACTTTTCCCACTGGATTTTCCCTACAAATATTCTTGAATACAAAGCAATGAATTAACAGTTAAACAGTTAGACAGCTTTAGGGAAAGAACAGGAAGAACATTAAATTTTATGTTTGAAAATTAACCGTGTAAGAAGTAAAAAATGTGTACTTACATCAAGCACGTGCATTTACACACACAGATAGAAAGAGATAGAAAAAGAGAAAGAGAGAGGCACTTGCAATCGTTTGTAAGAAAATGATTTTCTTCCTTTCTACAACTAATATCTCCACTCAGCTCCTTTTAGGTAAACATCCAACCTTCCGTTGCAAGTTGCAAACAAAAGATGGCAAATTGTTTGAGTAATGAAAACAACAACAACCAGCACTAGAATGAAAAATGTCAAGAGAAGAAGATATAAAATTGTGTTAACATTTCATTAAAGTCTCAAGTTGGCAAACATAAGGAAACATTTAAAAATTAAAATGTATGACCAACAACAGCCTGTTTCCATTTAAAGAAACTCTTGCTTCCTTTCTTTTTTATTTAATTTTTTTTCAAGCAAACAGGCAAAAAGGAAAATTGCTAAAATTGCTTCTTTTAATGTTAAAAAATATTTTAATAAGGACACTAATACGAGAGTATATTTTCCATGCGAACGCGTGCAATATCCTACACATTCAATTCATTCCCTGAATAGGGAAAATTCCAAACATACTAATTTGCAACTAAAATAATGATTCATTTATATTTGTGTAATTCAAGTATTGAGTACTAGACTTAACCCTTTCGGGACTACTGGGATAATACGTCCCAGCAATTTTCAAACTGTCTTTTTTATTTATTTTCAACGCAATCGCCAGGGAGGTAATACTCCCAAACGTCCAAAAACGGATAGCATCAATTTTGGAGACCTCTTGCCAGTAGAGCAAGAGAAGCGTTCTCGCTGTGTCCGCTGTTCTTCACTTGGCATAGAAAAGCGAAGAAAGATGATATGCTCAGGTTGTAACAACGCCTTATGTTACAAGTGTTTTGGGCCATTCCACAAATAAATACTTAGTTGCATTCCTAAAATGTTAAAAATAAATGTAAACTTTTATCTAAATCTAATAATATTTATATTTTAGTTATCTTTTTAATTTCGAATCGCTCTTCGAGAACACTGATTGTGATTTTATGCCCCATGAAAACACTTGTTGGGATTATATGTCCCAGGATAAAAGGACGAATTTAAAATTTTTAAGTATGGAGAACATAATACTTTTATCATACCTTTTAGAATATGAAAAAAATTTTACCATACATAATTTGGTTTGCAAAATAAAACTCCGTCCCGAAAGGGTTAATCTTAAAACCCTGACGTTTAGCTAACGATTTGAACAAAGACTTTATTATTTTTATACCCTTCACCACAAAAAGTGGAAAAAGGCCATATCTAAGTTTGTCGTCATTGCCGTGTGTAATTTCTACAATATCCATTTCCGACCCCATAAAGTATATATATTCTGACTTCTTATTCATAGCGAAGACGATTGAGCGATGTCCATCCGTCCGTCCGTGTTAGTGTTGAAATCATAAAAATATAAATTTGTCAATCGATCAGATGTAGAGTTATAGTGTCGAAAGAGGTGCTATTGGAAATCAGCAGGATCGTTGCATTTCCTTCAAGGCAGCAGGCAAAACACCACGCTTACCTCTAATTTTTCCATGCCATTTGGAACAATAAGGAAACTCCAATCAAAAAAATTAATATATGGGTCAATAGAGAATTAAAAAATAAGAAAAAACATCACGTGAAAAATTTGGGGCTTGCCCATATTTTCCGAGTTACGGGGCTCTGAAATTTTCAATTTTTTTTACATCAATATGGGTATCATTTTAAAGCTTTTGAAGAGATCTGTAAGAAAGTACTAAATTTTTTTTAAAAATGCTTAGCTCATTAAGAGCCGATGTAATTTTTATGTCAATTATATATATATGTAGTAGCAACTTTTTTTTTATTTTTAATTTTCTCTGTCACCCCAATACGAGGGCTGCTCTATATATTTCTGGCCTAATAGTGAAAATGCGAATATTTATAATCAAAAATAGTTTTATTGTTTATCAAAGTTTTCTCCAGCATGATTTATACACTTTTGCATGCGCTCAAACCAGTTGTCGAAGCACTTTTTCCACTCCGATTGAGACACCTCTAAAACATGGTTTTTGAACACTTCAACAGCTTCTTCTGGCGATGAAAATCGTTGACCTCGCATTTTTTTCTTGATGTACGGAAACAAGAAGAAGTCATTAGGTGCCAAGTCAGGGCTGTACGGCGGATGACCCATTAATTCGACGTTTTGGCCGGTCAAAAACGATCTGGTTTGAGCCGATGTGTGAGAGCTCGCATTGTCATGGTGAACAATGATTCGTCTTCTCTTGTTGGTTTTTCGAATTTCTCCGATGACTTCAGGCAAACAAATTGTAGTGTACCACTCAGAAGTGACCGTCCTACGTTTCTCAAGCGGAACAGTCGCCACATGACCAGTTTTGCTGAAGAAACAGGCGACCATTTGCTTCGAAGTGCTTCTTCCACAAACAACTTTCGTTGGATTTTGCTCGTCTTTGAAGACCCACACGGTCGATTGTTGTTTCGCTTCGGGCTCATACGCATAGATCAATTGATTCATTGATTCGTCACCTGTGACGATCTTATAAACTCCTTTTGAAGGACCGCAATCGTGTTTTTGCAACATTTCATTGCACCAAACGACACAAGCCTTTTTTTGAGCGACTTTCAAATTGTGCGGTTGGATCCCGTTGGATACTAACATCTTATACTTAAGCAAGCAAATCACACTATAATTACCTGTTTATACTTAGACTACTGTTAAACTATTATCGTATAATAAGACAACCGGTTTATACCCAGATAACTCTTCCTAAACTTAGACTTTAGTTATCTTCGTATACTATAGTGTATACTTACTGATTACAGTCTTACACTTACTTATACTTATTTATACTATCATCTTCTCTAGGGTGTCCGCTGGGAAGTTGTACTACTTTGTTTGTTTATAACTTATGATTAAATGAATGAGAATAGATCTTATATTGATTAACGTTTTGTTAAATGTCGGCAATTATGTACGGAATACAATATCAGATAAATGTCCGCCTCTGCTAGCCTCACAAATGCGACCCCTTTTGAGTACATTTTTCATTACATTCTCACACATTTAATGCGATATTTTAATTTCATCCAGAATATTTTTTTTAGTTTCTCAAGCGTTTCTGCTTTGTTTGCATTAACCTTTCTCTTCAGATATCTCCACAAAGAGAATTTCGGAGCAGTCAAATCGGGCGACCGTGGAGGCCAATTAACATTACTATTTCTTGAAATAACTTTTTGTGGAGAGAAGACTCGCAGAAATTACATTGTTATCCTGGCTGTATGCGATGTGGCACCGTCTTGTTGATACCACATGATAATCAAGCCCAAAGCATGCAGTTATAGCGTTAAAAAGTGTTCAGTCATATCACGTTATCGCTCCCCATTCACAGTTACCGCTACACTGTTTTCATTTTCAAAAAAGTAAGGTCCGATGATTACCAGACTATCACTTTTAATGGATGCAAATGTGACTGATGAATAATTCTGTTTATTCGCATATCCATCCAAAATAAAATGTGCCTCGTCACTCATTATGATTTTTTCGGGAAAAACGGTGTTGTCATGGGAGAGCTGCAACATCCTATTGGCATATGAACGGCGGCGTAAATGGTCTTGTGGAAGAAGCTCTTGTGTCATTAGAATTTTAAATGGACACAAATGCAAAATTGTGTCCAGAATTATTCCTTGACGACCAAGCTCCCGAGCACGGCATCGAATTGAGGTTAATAGATTGTTTCGAACACTTTCTTCAGCAGCAGCATTGTATTTAGCCGATGTTGCAGTACGTTGTGGTCCATGATTGGGCTTATCACCTACATACCGTCTTTATTCGAAATCATTTACTACACAATAAATAATGCGTTTTCTTGGAACGTTGTTTCTTTAAAAAATTTCATAAACTTTCCCATCATCACAGTCGTCGATGATTGATTTTGATCAAATGTTTAAACGATTAAAACACGTTGCTTTATCGAATATTTTTCCATAATAAATCTGCCGCGTATCTACTACACGACTGTCAAATATGAACTGTCCAGACTAATGTTTACACAAAATGTTGGCAAAACAAAGTTGTATACCTTACCGGTGGACACCCTTTATTTAAGCTACTGATTTGTACTTAGCCTTGTACTATAAACCTAGTATTTCATCTAATGCTTAGATTACCGTTTGCAATATAATATTATATTTTTCATACCATCGAAATTTCATTGGCATTACTTGAAATAATGACAATGAAAAAAAGGTTACGCACTATTTAATGCCAATGATTTTTTTTTAATTATACTTGTTTTTAGGGGTAATGAAATTTAAATAAAAAAGTTAAGTTACTATTTACAATTGGAATTAAAATAATTGTTTAAATGAAGAATAAATTTATGATAGCAGAACCTTTAAGAAGAAGTATGCATACAAGAAATGATAATTTAAATAATTTTAATCTTAGGATCTGTACCTATAGTGTCTCATTTTACCTCAGAGTGTTAAAACTTATATATTTAACAAAATTTTTGTGATAAAAATTGCATTTTAAAATAATGCTCTGCTATACTTTAAGGTGTTTAATTAGTGTTCGAAGACAATGAGCTAATAATGGTAATGCTTTAAAACCATTTAATCATTAGACAACGATAATGACTTTATTTTTTATCTAATTATCAATAAAACCTTTTCATTAAAAAGCATTACCTTAGTGAAATAATGGTAATGATAAAAAATCATTAGCATTATTTTTCAATTTATCATTCAATGCTAATGAAATTGTTAATTAATTAGTCTATCAAACACGCTGCTGCCATTACTGGACCTTATTTCTTCAAAAATAAAGTCCGAGCACGCTTTACGGTCGACTTTGATCATTGAGGCCAAGCGGCTACGGCTACCGTTATTTATTGAAATTAAATTATGGCGACAAATGGATTTCAAAGATTTCAAATCTCTTGATTGTTTTCTGTGGCCTACGTAAAGTCGCTCGCCTATGCTGATAAACCAGCAACAATCGACGCCTTGGCGGTCAACATTTTTGATGTTATGAGTGACGTAGGACCAGCATGGCACAAAATTGTACATGCAGAATGCGTTACGACAAGAACATCCGCGGTGGCTGCATCACCAAAGCATTTTCAAATGTTTATGATCACAACATCTTGCGAAAAATTTTTTTTGTTAAAATTTAATTTCTTTTTTTATTATTTTTAAAACTCTAAGTTCTATCGGGCTTAAAAAACACCCTTTAAACAAATTATTGTCTTGTAATAAAAATACCCTACTTTCCTTGTCATTTGTTAAACCACCGATTATGGTCTTGTCCTGAGCAGTTTTTTACCCGCGCTAATTATTAGCAATCAACTACTTGCATTCAGGCTTTCATCTTCTACACACTTCCAAAATAAGAATTTTTGTTGCAGCTTCCAAATTTAGTAAAGATATTCACTTTAAACAAAATGTTCAGACATGAGAATTTATGACATTTTTCTTTCCTTTAAAATAAAACTGACGAGATTATTAAAACTGAAATTGATTAAATATTCCTTTTTTTCTCAGCATTCTTTTAACTATTTTTTAAATATATATTTTTTTAATTTTTTTGCTTTTATGTCCCTATTTCTTCTTCTTCTTTTTCTTCTAATTTTCCTTACTCTAGATTTGATTACAACTTGATTAAGTCATAAATTGTCTTCTTCTTGTCTTTTTTCATTGCTTCATATAATAAATATATTCATCCATTTATTCCTTAATTATTTCGCTCCTCTTCATTTCATGTTGTATCACAGATTTCTTGTTTCTTTTTTTATCCTCTTTTATTTTTTTACTCCGTCAGTGGCCGTTTTTCAAAAATAAATGAAGTGTTAGAAGAATCGCCATCATCTTGAAATTTTATCAGGATATAAATAATGATGACGCACAAGTTGGTTAATTACTTGAAATGTGTCGTCTTTGGCGTCTTCTTTATTTGTTGCATTTATCTTTATCTTTATTTTGTTTTTTGTTGCTTTGCTTAAGCATGTCAAATGGCTTGTAATTAGATTCCATAGTTATGTCAACATTTAAATTATTAATTAAAGAAATTAAATTGGACGTTCTATTTTTTATTAATTAATTTAAAGTTGAAGTTTGCATTAAAATTTTGTAGAATCAAATTATGTTTTAAGTTGGTTAAAAGGTTTTTTTTTACATTTTATTTTTTTTTATATATAGCTGGAACAATAAGAAATTATTCTATTTATATAAAAAAAATTCAGCCTTATTACGGTTCTCGTTCTCGTGTCGAAAATCCTACGTTTTTTTAAAATGGTACTACGCACGTCGTTATTGTTAAAAATGTTACTCGAAAAACAAATCTATTACAAAAATCGGTACTACGTTTGTCGCATTCAAATGATAATTTGTTCAAATATTGTCGTTGAAATTTATATACACGACAACTAATTTTTTTTCGTAAATTTTTAAAACGAACGCTAACAAAAAATAAGTTAACTTTTGATTTTTACATTATTCTTATTTTAATTTATTTTTTGCATGCTGTTTTTATACCACCACAAAAAGTGGAAAAAGGGTAAATTTGTCATTCTGGGTGTAATTTCTACAATATCCATTTCTGACCCCATAAAGTATATATGTATATTCTGACTTCTTATGCATAGCGAAGTCAATTGAGCGATGTCCGTCTGTCCGTCCGTGTTGGTGTTGAAATCAACTTTGCAAACTAGCGAATAAAAAATAAGAAAAACACAACAATTAAAAAATTAGCGCTCGCCCATATTTTCTGAGTTAAGGGACTCTGAAATTTTAAATTTTTCTTAAATATCAATATGGGTATCATCTAAAAGCTTTTGAAGAGGTCTTTAAGGATATACAAAAATTTTTTTAACCCATTAAGAGCCGATGGTATTTTTATGTAAAATTATATATATGCAGAACCACTTTTTTTTTAATTCTCTGTATGGATTTGCACAAAATTTTGTAAGGAGGTCCCTTAGAACCTTGATTCCAATATAGAATAATTTTTTTCATAAAAATAAGATATTTTGTATAGAGAAAAGAGATACAAGTGTAAGAGCCCCCAATTTTACCTGTATAATCGTACTAAAACTGTTGTCTTCACATTTTATTTTTGTAAATTTTGTGTTTTTATTTAAAAACACATCTTTCTAAATTTTAAATTTTAAGAAAATTGCAAATGAAATACAAAAGTTTTCAAATTGAATTAATAGCTAGTCGTTTTGTTTTTTATTGTTATTTTTAAGTGTTAATTTATCGCCTAAAATGCTACTGCAAAAATTTTTTATTAAAATTTTAAGTAGTGATCTATTACAAAATATTTTATTGTCGAAAATTTTACATAGTACCGAAAAAACTAACTTTCGACAGCGACTACGACTATTCTCGAATGTCGTTTTCGACAACCGTAATAAGGCCGATTGTGTTTTTAAAGCCTTAAAGAACTTTATATTGTAAAAAATAACTAAATATATTAAAACTAAAGAAAAAAATATTATTCGGAAGACTAAAACGTGGCAGTAACATCTTAAAAGTATTTGCGTCATGTGGTCACCTCGGCTGTTCTTAACGAAGCCCATCTTTCAAGTTAAACTTGAGCCACTTTTTCGATCATTCCTCGCCGTATGGCAACAATAACCAGGGATGTTAAATGTTATGATTTCACGTCATTTTGACGATTTTTTTTCCATAAATATCACATATTGACGTTTGACGATTTTCATTTTAAAACTCCTTATATCTTGACGATTATACGGTATCACTCATACTATTCTATATAGATAAGTATTATTGAAATTGAAAATGGTGATATTATTACTCTACAGAAAGAGTCAAGGTATCAATCTTCTAAAATTCTCTTAATAAAAAACTTTGATTTATTCTAAAATTTCTCACGATTTTTCTAGAAAAATGTCTAACACTTCTGCCAATAACACTAAAAATGTTAACCTTCAAGGCTAAAATCATTGTTACTTTATCAGTACAAAGCAGTGACTTTACTTGACCAAGAAGAAATAATCAAGGGCTGACAAATCGCACAACCTTAGAGGCCAATAGCGGCGGGCTGTCTCTTAAAATCTACTTTGGAAAAATATTGATTTTACTAAGGCGATGGTTGCGGTCGCCGTATAGCATATTTTCAAGTCAAAAAACATTAATCATGGTTCGCGATCGACTGTAACGCCAGACATTTTTGAAGACAGAAGGTTTAATAAAGCCACCAGCTTATAAACCGCGCTAAACGAAGCAAATTTCCAGTTAAAATTGAGTCCTCCGTATGCTCTGGTTTAGTTTGGTTTCACTCTTTATGCGGCACTTTTGCTTGTTAACCTAAAAATGGGGCTCATCGCTAAACACAAATTTGCATCTATAAGTCCCATGAAATTATGACTGATTTTTAAAATAACTCTGAAAAGTTCGGAAGTGTTGTTCAAAGATCAATCTAATCACGATGATTGGCCAGAGTATCCTGAACATGAGTGCTAAAAAGTGAGCGCAGTATTGACAGTTCGTTTGACAGTTAACCCTTTTGTAAGTTCTACTCGGTTTAAAAATTACCCGATATTTGTGTTACGTAAGCAAAATATCCAGAACATGTTAATGCATCAACTACATATTTTTTCTCTTTATTATTTCTCTTTGTAAGAAAATACTTTAAAAATGTTTTTTGCACTTTTAGTTGTTACCACAATGTATCTTTATCGTCCTTTTAAAGTATATTTAAACTCTTAACGAAAAGTATCTAAAGTTATTTAAAAACATCACCAGAATAGCAACAACAACAAAGAATGACACTTTCTAACCACAAGTGTTAATATGTAAAAGCATGAGTAAATTGGCCATTAGTTTTATTGAGATACGGCAGTGTGTGACATTTCTATTTTTCCAAAATGTGTTTCCTGATTTGCCACAATTTTTGACACCTTGTGTTAAATTTCAATTCAAACTTTTAAATATAAAAAGAAAAATTCTTTGGGATTCTTAATTTAGCTTGTAAAAGTTTGCTTCTATTTGAATTTTTGTGGTTTAGAAGTGAGTTCATTCATGTCTATTGGAATGCTTAAAATAAGTGCTGCAGTGGGGCTGTTATGTCCCTAAAGTTTTAGTAATATTTTTAATCCAGTGATTTAGAGTAATGTGTTTAGGGTTGCCACTTTTTATATATTTATCGTATATATGTGATTTGTTAGTATTAACAAGATACATAAATTTTTTTCGTCTTGTACTTAAAATCTTGTTTTTTTTTATAATTCTTAGAAATCGTATTACACACAGCCTTATGTCTTTTAACAGACCTCCTTTTTTCCTTGCGTGTCCGTCTTACAGTCAGACTGTCTCATACCCAGACTTCTTATACCACACAGCCAGTTTTCTATCTTATACTCACACTTTCAGTTCTTATTCATATTTGTACTTTTTTCAGAGTTCTTTCAAACACTCAAACACTCATTCATGTCTTCATTTTTATATTGGGGTCTTCTTATACATTTTAAAATCTTTATTGTTATCAAATAAATTGTAGACTTTTAAATATTTTAAACAGGTATTCGTCTTGTATGAGAACATACCTATACTTTTATGTTATACTCATACTACTAGGTTGTAGTTACGTAGATGCTTAACCTAGATTATCTTCTTATACTCAAACATATGTAATTCTTATACTCGAAATTATGTCTTATTCATACTTCCATCTGATGATCAAACCTTTATTTCAAACCAATAATATCGTGTCAATCACTTTTTTTTATTTTATCGTTATTCTGCTTCACACACAGACTTGTTTACGAGGGCTGCTATATATATTTCTGGCCTGGCAGCACTGAGTGCAACACCAAGTGCAATCTGACATTTCCATTGGAAGGTTTGTTATTTTTAAGCATAATCGTACTCAATACGTTTTGACGTACGACCATTATTTGTGTTGTTTACAGTGACTTGAAAAAATTAATATAGAAAAAAATGGAATTAACTCGTGAACATTTTCGTGCCATCATTTTTCACAACTTTCGACGTGGATTATCACGACAAGAGTGCATTGATGAACTTAAATCTTTGTATGGCGATGAAGCACCATTCTATAGCATTGTGAAAAATTGGTATAATGAATTTAATCGTGGCCGAAGCTCGCTCAAAGACGAATTCCGTGAAGGTCGTCCAAAAACGGCTGTTGTGCCAGAGAACTTTGATGCCGTGCTTGAACTTATAATGCAAGATCGACATGCGATATAGCGAGAGATAGAGACATCCTTGGACATTTCTTCCACCAGCATACATTCGATACTGCATGAACACCTGGCCGTAAAAAAGGTTTCTTCTGGTTGGATCCCGCACAATTTGAAAGTCGCTCAAAAAAAGGCTCGTGTCGATTGGTCCAAAGAAATGTTGCAAAAATACGATTGCGGGGCTTCAAAAGACGTTTATAATATCGTCACAGGTGACGAATCATGGATCTATGCGTATGAGCCCGAAACGAAACAACAATCGACCGTGTGGGTCTTCAAAGACGAGCAAAATCCAACGAAATTTGTTCGTGGAAGAAGCACTTCGAAGCAAATGGTCGCCTGTTTCTTCGGCAAAACTGATCATGTGGCGACTGTTCCGCTTGAGCAACGTAGGACGGTCACTTCTGAGTGGTACACTACAATTTGTTTGCCTGAAGTCATCGGAGAAATTCGAAAAACCAACAAGAGAAGACGAATCATTGTTCACCATGATAATGCGAGCTCTCACACATCGGCTCAACCCAGAGCGTTTTTGACCGGCCAAAACGTCGAATTAATGGGTCATCCGCCGTACAGCCCTGACTTGGCACCTAATGACTTCTTCTTGTTTCCGCGCATCAAGAAAAAATTGCGTGGTCAAAAACCATGTTTTAGAGGTGTCTCAATCGGAGTGGAAAAAGCGCTTCGACAACTGGTTTGAGCGCATGCAAAAGTGTATAAATCATGCTGGAGAATACTTTGAAAAACAATAAAACCATTTTTGATTATAAATATTCGCATTTTCACTATTAGGCCAGAAATATATAGAGCAGCCCTCGTATTTTACCAGACTTCTGATTTATACTGCTTTGTGTCTTATACTCACATATTCGTCTTATAAGAAACCTCTACTTTTCACTTAGATTTTGTCTTTTCAGTTAGATTTTGTCTTTTCAGTACATTTCGGTATAACGTAAATACTTATATTAGACTTTTGCGTTATACTTATTACTTTTTTTAGATTTGTATCTCGTCTTAAACCCAGAACTTCCTCTTATATTTAGACATTTGTTTTACATCATAATTTCCATATTATGCTAAAATTTTATTCATAATCAGACTTGGGCATTTTATTGAGATTAGTGTCTTTTATCCAGATTTGCAATTTATATTGAAACCAACACTTGTAGATGGACTGTTGTGTTATACTCTAACTTCAGTTTTATACTTGACTTTTATCTCATTTTCAGATTTGTATTTTAGAAACTTTCTTCGTGTTAATTCAAAATTTTTTAAAATCTGTTTTACAGTTTTTCTCATCTTATACGCAGGCATTCATCTTATATTTATGTCTTATACTCATACCTTCGCTTTAGGTCAAGACTACCATGTTGTACTTAGACTTCAGCGTTTAACTCAGATTAACCTCTTATACCCGAACATAAACCTTAAACTCTTATATTCAGACTTGTGTCTTGTATTTAATTTTCTTTACTTCTTTAATTTTAAAGACAGAGCTACATTTTCTGGTAAGTTTCTGAAATGCTTTTGTACACAAAACTTGTATTATAATATATGACGTAGAGTTGGACATCCCTTTGTATACTGAAATTTAAGTCTTATACAAAAAGTTTTGATTTAAATTCCGCCCCTCGTCTCATATTAAGATTTTCATCTTAAACTTACGCTTTTGTCTTGCACAGGTGGTAGAAATGTAAGTGCTTGAGACGGTTATTTGTCTAAACACTATAGCAGGTAGCTCTTTATTTTCTATTTTGAATGTTGACCACTAGGGTGTCAATAGTTGCTTGTTGATTATTATAAACCAGTGACTTTATGTGGCCCCATGGAAAATAATTGAGAGCTTTCACATCGTACAACCCTGAAGGCCAATTGTCGTATCCATTTCTTGAAATCAATTTAAAGCCAAATTTTGGTTTCAATAATGCGAGGGTTGCGGTCGCCATATGACACGTAGCGAAATCCTTTGAAATTACCTTTCTTCAGGATCCATATCATTCACATTATCAAGCAAAAAATTATTGACCATGATACGATAACGACCTCCATCATCCGTAAAACGAGCTCCGGTTTTATTTTTGTAAAAATAAGGTTCAATGTTCCAACATCTAAACTGCACCAAACAGTGAATAGTTTGTATGTTATGTAGTCTGTAGGGTTTGCAGTGGATTAGGGTCACTTCATGTGCCTCTTCGGTGATCACAATTTTGCGTCAATACGTTACTCGAATTGATCACTGATTTTCAATGCAAATCTGGATAATTTGATAGCATTTTTCAGCCGTCAATCTATTGAAGATGATATGCCAGAGTATACTGATTATAACTGACAAAAAGTATGACAGTGCATTTGGCAGTGTACGCACTTTCTTGCAAGCAACGTAGTAAGACTTATTTCAAAGTCTACAGGAATGCCCTGATCTGCTTTTATATTTGAAAGGGCTATCAAAATTTTGTCGCACCTCTACTTGATAAATACATTAAGCAGGCGCTTAAAAATGCTGAAGCTAAAGCTGATTACCCTGTGTTGAAATTTTTTTGAAAATGAAAATATGTTTTTTTTTTTGTTTCTCATTCACTTTTGTACAAGAGTTCACACTAAACAATTTTAATTAAACATAATAGTTTTCAAAAGTCTCAATTAAATGACATGACAAATTGTCTACATTCATCTTTGTTTAAGTTGCTATGTCTGTCTGTCTATCGGTCTCTTTGTCTCACTGTCGGTCTATTAGAGTTTATCGGTTGGATGTTTACGTTTGGCTGTGTAGTTTCTCTGGATTTAACAAAATCTGTATGATTCCGTATGTAGAAATGAATATGAGTTTTTGCTTTGTATTTCCCATATGAACATATGACAGACATGTCATGTCATTTCATTTCAAAATGTTATGACATGTCATAATTTTTACGTATATTTTTCTAGCCAGCCACCACTTTATTACAACAACAGCAGCAGCAGTCTCTGTTGTAAAAGATTCTTTTGCTTCTGTAGATTTTAATTTTTTTGCAGCAAATTTAGAATTTATTTTTAGATTTTTTCTGGATTTTGTTAAGACACTTTCTTTTTAGCTTGTTAACAAATTGTGTGGCAGAGTTTATGATGTGTTTGGGTTTTAGCCGCCTGTTTTTTGTCTTCTTTATTTAATTTTTTTTCTATTGTTCAAGATTTTCTATTCTTTTTAGTAAATTCAATTTGTTAAAATGTTTTATTTGCACGAGTTTTTCTTTTTTTTATTTGGGGATTTAGCTTTTAAATATTTTTATTTACTTTTTCCGCTTGTGTTGGAGTTGTGCCAAAACTGTGCGTGTTAAATTCTTTTCTTTGCACTTTTTTTTTGCATTTAAAAACTCTTAAAAGTTGTTTGTTTTAAGTGTGTGTTGCATTTATCATTTAAAAATGTTTTTCTAAATGTTGTTGCCACAATATTGTTTTTCTTGATTTCCTGTAAGTAAAAAGTAAAAATAAATCAAATTCGTAATAGTTTCTTTAAAAGTGTGCGTTCGGTTTATTATTATTGAACTCACGCAAAGAGTGCTCCACAATTAATTCCCGATTCGAATTGAATAAAGTTCTTTCTGGAGAAAGAGAAGTTTGGGTAAGTAGTCTACACTGCTTTGCTGGCACATACGCCTTCTTTCGCCGAAATTTTTCATAATCACTCTGCAATCCTGATGCGACGAGTAGGAAGTGTTCTAAGGCTGCTCTCTATCTCTAGAGTCTCTTTTCAATCCCTTTTCAGTACAAGGATTTTTATGAGTACAAGAAATTTTTGTTGTCGACTGGTTATATGTCCAACTTCTTATTTCATCACAGTTCGATGTTATTGTCAACATGTGCCTTAGACTGCAGTCACTTATGGCATTTATATCTAATGATAATCACGTGTTAGTTGCGCCATCATTGTCTCCCGCCATTCTTTTAAATTATTGAAATCCAATCACTGTGCACCATTGCGGAACCAATTCCATTTCCATCTCGTTGAGGGTCTGCCAGTTTGAAACAATAATAATTGTTGCTTCCTGGTTCACCTCATATTATAATGATCTGTTGCAATATGTCACACTTATACGATTAGATTTTTGCTTTACTAATTGGAGTAGAAATGAATGCTCAGGGTGAGTATCTCTTATTGGTTAACTTACTTTCACAGAAGCTTCGTTGCTAAGTTGGACACCGCCTCGACAGCTTGCCTTAAAGTTTCGACTTTGAGTCAGCGCTCTGGTTCCCAGTTGGAGTTTCTCCTGTTAGAACACACTTTTCTATCCGCAAGCAGGCAGGTCATCCCATTTCTCTTACATATCTTTCTCAGTTAGACTTTAGATATTTGTGTTTCTACTGTAATTAGAGGATGTTTTTTGCCACTACATTTTCCCTTCCATAATTGGAGCGGATTCTGATTTTCGGGTTGGATTCCTCTTGTCGGTTTCCTCACCTTTACAGAAGTTTCATTGCTCAGTTTGACACCCTGTCGATAATATGCCGACAATGTTCATTTTTTCACTTAATAGCTTCGACTTTAAGCCAAGGATCTGGTAACCAGTTGAAGTTTCTTTTGTTGAAACAGATTTTTTTACTACCCAAGCGGGCAGGTCATCCCATTTTTTTTACATCACTTGCTAGTGAGACTTCAGATACTTATGTTTCTACTGCAATTAGAAAATCCTTTTTACGACAACATTTCCCCTTTCCTAATGGGTGCGGATTCATTGCTCAGTTGGACACCATCTCCATAGTTTGCTGACAATGTTTAATTGTTATTTTAAAGTTTTGACTTTGACTCAACACTCTGGTCACCAGTTGGAGTTCTTTTTCTTGGAGCAGACGTTTTTACCGCCGACTAGGCAGGTTTGGAAATTTCTCTTAAATCTACTATTCTCGTTACGACTTCAGGTATTTACCTTTCAGCTGCCGATTAAATAATGCAGTTCTCTCCTTTAGTTCGTCCTTGCCATCCGTTTCTTTCACTTCAATGTTATGTTTTAATATGCGTCTCAAGAGTTTTGATGAAACACGGAGTCACTGGTTAGTCGCATGATAGACATATGTTATTATATGGGAAATCTTATTTTTAAGAGTCAACTGCTCCTCGCATGGTTTGTTTAGACAAAACCCTGTACAAAGCACTAATATTAACCACTCCATTTTGCCTAAATCTGCCGGAATGTTGGTGATGCAGCTTGGGTGATTTATGAAAAAAAAAGTGTAAAAGGAGCAAGAGGAAGAACAAGAGGCAGAATGTATTAAACTCCTTTTTTCATTCATATTTTCAATAGAATATAAATTATGCAAGAACCTTTAGTTGCCAGTAGTTGACTTTAATGAACTACAAGCTTTTCCTTTCCATGTAATATTAAGACAACATCAAACTGAGTCATGTTTTTTTTTTATCAATTTTATTTAATTTGTTTGAGCTGTTCTGTTTATGTAGTACAAATAGTGTTTGTGTAAGCACCTTTTTTAACCAACAGCATTTAATAAGTCTTGTATGAATTTGTAACTTTTCACACACACACACACACACACACACACACACACAGATCCACACATACATCCAAAATGTGGCATGTCATAACGTCCATTGCTATTATACAGGGTGTTTTTTATAGACGTATAGAACTTCGAATTGAAATAAAACACAAGAAAATCGTTTTAATGTCCATCAATTTGGCTTTATTGGAAGGATAATTTTATGCCATTATTGTTTAAATATGATTTCGGGCATGAGGCCGCCGCGGCTGGCTCGAATAAAGTCAATTCTACAGGTCCAATTTTCAACCACTTTTTTGAGCATGTGGGGCCGTATGTTGGCAATAACGCCACGAATGTTGGCTTCCAAGTCCCCTAACGTTTCTGGTTTGTTGGCGTAGACGAGCGACTTCACATATCCCCAAAGAAAATAATCCAATGGTGTCAAATCGCACGATCTTGGTGGCCAATTGACAGGTCCATTCCGCGAAATTATGCGCTCATCGAATGTTTCCTTCAATAAATCGATTGTAACGTGCGCTGTGTGGCATGTAGCGCCGTCTTGTTGGAACCAAAACTCATGCACATTCATGCCATCCAATTGGGGAACAAAATAGTCGGTTATCATGGCTCTATACCGGTCTCCATTAACGGTAACTGACTCTCCAGCATTATTTCGGAAGAAGTATGGCCCAATGACTCCACCAGCCCATAGAGCACACCAAACAGTCAGTTTTTGTGCATGTAATGGCGTTTCAAGGGTCTCATGTGGATTCCCTTCACTCCAAATGCGGCAATTTTGCTTGTTGACGTAGCCATTCAACCAAAAATGAGCCTCATCACTGAACAAAATTTTGCTATGAAAATCAGCATCGAGATCAATCTCATTTTCGGCCCATACACCAAAATCACGACGCATTGCATGGTCTCGCGGCTTTAATTCTTGCACAAGCTGGATCTTGTTAGGTCGCAAGCCAAGATCTTTGCGCAAAATCTTCCATAAAGTTGATGGACAAAGCTCTAATTGCTGTGCACGGTGGCGAATCGATTCATTCGGGTCCTCTTCAACACTTTGCTCTACAGCGGCAATTGTTTCTTCGGTGCGCACTGTTCGACGTCTCTGCGGATGCGTATTATCACATAGAGTAAACGTAGTGCGAAAACGATCCATGGTTAACCGAATTAATTGCTCTGATGGCCGATTATGTCGACCATAAAATGGACGGAGCTTGCGGTAAACTTCGCGAACTGAACCATTATTTTCGAAATAAATTTGCACGATTTGCAAGCGTTGTTCTTTTGTCAACCTATTCATGATGAAATGGCAAACCAAACTAAATATTAATCACTTGACAGCTGACAAAATGGCCGCCAGTTAAAAAAGTGATGCCAACTTAAAGTTCTATACGTCTATAAAAAACACCCTTTAGGTATATTTTATGTTGCGAAACCGGTCTTGTTTTAAGCGACAGTTTCATAAATGACACTATGTCTGTACTAAAAATGACACAACGTCCATGGACATTATGTCACTTTAGAGTGCAACATAAAGTCCATGGACTTTTGTCCTTGGACACTATGACATGCCACCATCCACAAATTTGCACTCTTGTAACTTAAAATTTAACTTAATAGTTGTAGACATTTGGGCGACCATTATCTGTGAGTTGTAGTTTGTTTTATTTTTCTTTCCTTTCTACTTTTGTTTATTTTGTTTAATTTTTATTTTGTGTGTGTTTTTGTTGTAGTAGTTTCATTAATTTGGTTGCTTTGTTTTTCTTTCAATTTCATTGTAGTTCATGTTTCCTTGTGGTCTTGTCTTATTGCAACAAAAGTATCTTTAAAAGTTTTTCTTTCCTTTTATAGGGTTGCTGTGGTTTGTTTTACAGTTTTTGCAGTTTTCTAAATTTTTATTTGCTTTTTTTTAAGTTTTTTGTGTAAGTTTGTGTAATTTTTCTGCTAGTTGCAGCCTTGTCATGTGGTTCTTGTGTCATGTAGAGTGCATTATTCTGAACAACATTTTTTGTGTTTAAAATCATGTGTCAAATTGTATGATGTGTTGTTTATGTTTTCGTTTGGTGGTGTGGTGATATTTTGCACGTTGTTTTGTTTTCTTCGGGTAAAGAATGACATTTTGTTATTTGTGTTTAATAATTTTAAAGTAAACAGATAGTAAATAATTGTTATCAGGCCTAAGTTCTTGTTTATCTTAATTTCTGAATTTTTTAAAAATGAAAACTTTTTTACAAATTTTTGTGTTAATATTTAAAGAAAAAAAAAAATAAGTAAAAATGAAATACTCTTACAACGTAATGCAGCATTTTTTGGATCGCTAATTCTGCCATCCATATTTTTGCATCTATCTACCTCTACGTTTTAAACATAATCTATTTTACTGAATGAGAAAGCTCTGTGGGCTACAAGTAAAAGGAAAAAAAACTAATCTACCTCAGGTTCGATATTGAAAAAATTTTTCGGATGCTATCCGCTAATGGGCGCTGTAGTAGACTACAAAAAGATGGTCCACGGCTTCTACTTAAAGGGTTTTTAAAACACTCACTTTAAAAAGAAACGGAAATGTTTCTTGTGATTACTGAAAAGAATTCAAATTTGCTCTTTTTTGTGTAGGAGTTTTTCTAATGCCGAGTGCTGCACGACCTCTCTCAATGAGAAATAGTTAGTGCAACATCTTCTCTGCAACTATAAGGAACTGCAATAAAGTAAACATAGATACCAGGAGAAACAGTTCTTCTTAATCGTAGGCTGTCGTGAAGAAACAAGAGCGACTGTAGTTCGACGGCACACTATAATAGGCCTTGCAGGTATCCGATTAAACCAGTTGCCTTGCTAAACTTACCTTAACCCATAGGTCCCATAGATCGGTGAGCACTACATTGAGGATTAGAAACGTAATTTTCCACGAGGCATCCTGAACAGGTTAAAGAATCTTTAGTTTTGCTTTTTATATTTCATTTACTATTTTAATGAAAATTTAGATGCTTTTTCTACATCGGGGACTAAAAGTGACTGAATACTTCAAGTCACGAAGGTGTGACAAGGTTTGCTCAAAGGGACACTGATATAGTTTAACAACCGCTGATTATTTTTACTATTTTAATGAAAATTTAGATGCTTTTTCTACATCGGGGACTAAAAGTGACTGAATACTTCAAGTCACGAAGGTGTGACAAGGTTTGCTCAAAGGGACACTGATATAGTTTAACAACCGCTGATTTTTTTTAAGTTCGTTAGAAATAAAAATTGTAAAAATAACGCAAAAATTAAAATTTTAATAAAAAAAAGATTATTTCGAAAGATTTCGAGAATATGACCACCACATTAAAAAATGACAGACACTGTTTTTTGAGTATTGCTGACCGTAAATCACAAATATCACACATTGACATTCAAGGCGTAAATTATCAGCGTAAACCGGGCGCTTCATGTTACCCCACAGGAAATAATCGTGAGGTGTCAAATTACATGACCTTGGACAGCAATTGACATGACAATTTTTCGAAATTATTTTTAGCTGAATTTTGATTTCAATAAGTCGTTGGTTGCGGTCGCTGTATGACGAGAAGCGCAATGCTGTTACAATAATATCTCGCCAGAATCAATGTGGTTACTATTTGTGCACTAAAAATACACTTTAGGGACTATTGTCAATTGGTTTAACTTCATATGCGTTCATATTGTTTATTTACAATAACGGTAAAGCTTTAAACAATTCTTTAAGCCTCAAACAATTTGACAATTATTAGTTGTCAATCTATTCATGATGCTGTGTGAGCTTCTACTGATAAATATGTTTGACAGTTACCGTTTGGATGACGCCAAACTTTTTATTAAAAAAAATATTTTTAAAATTTAATCTTTTGAAATGTAAAGCAAAGAAATTAAAAAAAAAAGGAATTGTGAAATTAGGAGAATAAAAAAAAAAAATAATAATACTAACAAATCAAGGAAATAATTTACACTTGTAAAATATTCGTTCTATTTTCTTTTCCCCTCTTTAAGTGCAATGTCAATTTAAAAAATTAATCTCTGCCTTTAAAAAAAATTTTATCATAATTATTTTTTTTCATTTACACTTTCAATTTTCTGCTTTAATACCTTTCCATAGAGAAGAATAAAAAAATATTTGCCTTTAACATCCAGCCACATAAAATATTAGAAATTATAAAATATATAGTACAACAAATTAATTGCCATCTCTTGTCTGCCAAGGTTGCATAATGATGTGAGGCATACAAGCCTGCACTTAGAGAAAAATATGTATATGACATTAATAACTTAAATAAGAAGAACATAACAGAAGTTTAACAAACAAAATAACAGACAGACCTATGTAAGGACAGACTTAAGTTACTTTCCTTGCCCTCTAAGGAAAAAAAAAAACAAGAATTTTATAAAAACTTGTAAAGCAAATGAAA
This sequence comes from Gymnosoma rotundatum, assembly GCA_916610165.2. Classification (NCBI taxonomy): domain Eukaryota; kingdom Metazoa; phylum Arthropoda; class Insecta; order Diptera; family Tachinidae; genus Gymnosoma; species Gymnosoma rotundatum. Next base: position 17,463,803 of record OU744338.1, on the reverse strand, counting down.
AAAATATGTATTTAATAAAAAAAAAACATGAATTCCAGAAATAATAATAATTATAATGACAACAATAACTGAACTTGACGATGGTGAATATAATGGTGATGACGACAATGACTGTTGTAGGGAGAGTGAGTGAGTGACTGATGATGATTATAATAGAGCAACGACATGGTGAGAAGAATAGCAACAACTAATACAAAAAGTGGCAACAACCACAGTTAGACAATGCTGATGATGCAGTTTACCACTTGCTTGAAAAGGCAAAAAAAAAAAAAAAAAATGAAAAAAAAAGGAAACAATCGAAACCAACTTGTAAAAACGGCTAGAAAGTAAAGTGCAATGTTTAACCTTGACATTAGCACTGGAAAAAACCACAAATCAAAGTCATAAACAGGCACATTATTAAACCATAGACTCAACATGCAGAGCCACAAAAAAAATTCCACAATTATATGAACTGACAATAGAAAGAAAAAAAAAAACCTAATGGCTCATAACTATGATTACAAATAGAAATACAGACAAAAAAAAAAAAACTTCCAACAATAGTTGCCTTCAATTAGCACAATGAAAACCAGATTTGTTTCTATGATTACTACTTTACGTTTATTCACATTAACTTTACATACAACTAACAAACACAAACGTAGCACAGCCTACATTTTATATAAGTATTTTGGAATCAAGTTTGTATTACATCCATCCATCCATCCGTCTCCATTCATCTCTTGTCACTTGACAGAGAGTGAAATGCTTGTAAAATGATATCATGACATAAATTAAAAATTTATTATTATTTTTTTTTTATTATGTAACACAACAAGAACCACAACGTACGACAACTATTGCTATTTCTTCGTATCCTTTTGCACTCAACCATTAAGTGTCCAACCAACACAATTCCATTATTATAATGAAATTAATATTTCAATTTTTTTTTTTTTTGTTTTTGACGCAAAACACTGATTCTGTGATGTTTGTCATCCTCATTTTATGGGCATAAGAAACTGATAAAATCTACATGTGACAATTAAAATTCTTGATTATATTTTAATTATTTTTAATTGCAAGCAAAACTACTTTTTTTTAAATAGTATATTATTTTAAAAGTTTTGTAAATGGATTTCTTATAAAAATGTATGATGTACCAGGTGTCCCTAAAGATGGTTTATGTGGTACAGAATAAAGATTTTATTGCGGCCATATTAAAATTTAACTAAAATTTTACATAATGCAATTATTAAGTTATTTAATTTTTTATTCTTCTTAATTAAACATTTAATTGATTCAAGTATATTTTTTTAAAAGAATTTTTTTTTATAAATGAATAGAAATTATTTTGACTTAAGTTCATTTATTTTTTATTTCTAAAAATCTTTTTTAGAAAGAAAATTTATTTTTACAAATGTATGCGGACGTTTTCCAAAGAAAACAAGAAAAATAATTTAACAAAATAATTTCTATTCATTTTTATAATATTCAAAGTTCAAATAATAATTTAATAAAAATTAAATTATAAGCACGCAAGGCACAGCGAGCATTCATGCTTACTTAATAACAATCAAAATGATACTGGAACAGCATCTATAAGGTTGTGAGTAAACAAGTAAGAATGACTTAAAACAAATTTGCATTCGTGTTCAATCGATGATTGAAACAAAACAAAACCAATGTACAAGACGAAATACAGAGAGAACAGTAAAGGAATACGTTGGTGTAAATTTCTTGTGTGTAAATTTCGTCTAACCAAATTAATGTTGATATGAATATTCTCGTATTCTTTTTTACAAAGTTGGTTGGTTAAATAGATGATGTTTATAAAATACACAACTAAGGTATATAGATGCGAAGATAGCATTTCATTCTTCTAGCGTCTAATTTTTATTGTTTTCTTTGGAAAACGTCCGCATACATTTGTAAAAATAAATTTTCTTTCTAAAAAAGATTTTTAGAAATTAAAAATAAATGAACTTAAGTCAAAATAATTTCTATTCATTTATATAATATTCAAAGTTCAAATAATAATTTAATAAAAATTAAAAAAAAAAAATAGAAATTTTTTTATTAAACAAATAATTGAGTCAATTAAATATTTAATTAAAAAAAAATAGAATGAATAAATAATTGAAACAGACACAAATTTGGTTTAGAAATAAAAAATAAAAATATTTTATAAGAAATAAAGTACATAAAAAATGAAATAAAAAAAATTAAAACAAAAATGAAAAAAAAATATTTTTTCTCTACTTATTTTTATAGATTTTACTTAACTGTGTGTGTTTTAAAATTAAAAACGAAAAGAAGAATTTTTCAATTATTTTTTTTTTGAACGTTGTTGCTTATGGAACGTTGCGTACAATGCGTAAGTACCGTACAGTTAAATAGCAGAGTTTTTAAAGAAAAGCCAGTTTTTGTTCGCTTAATAACTATTTGTTTCTTGTTGTTATTAGTTTTTTCTCCTTGTTTGGCAAAAGAGTGCTAGGTATATTCGGCTATGCCGAATCTTACATACCCTTCACCATCTATCTAAATCTAGTTTAGTGAAGTAAATCCAATCAAAAACGCAAATATTGGGTTGATAGAGAATAAAAAAATAAGAAAAAATTTATGTACTACATATATATAGTTTTACATAAAATGCCATCGGATCTTTATGGGTTAAGCATTTTTAAATAATTTTAGTATATCATTAAAGATCTCTTCAAAAGCTTTTTCTCTGGCTGATCTAGTGCCTCGGCAAACTTAATTTCGACGCTAGCATGGACGGACACACGGACATTGCTCAATCGACATCGTTATGCATAAGAATTCAGAGCATATATACTTTATGGGGTCAGAAATGAATATTGTAGAAATTAGAAACGTAATGACAAACTTTGTTATTGTGGTGAATGGTATAAAAAATGCACACATATTTATTCGATTAATATTTATTCGAATAATTATTATTCGGATAAAAAATTTATTCGAATATTTTTAGTATTTGTGTGCCTTTATTTTATATTTTTGTGATAGTTATTTTCGATCCCAATAAAGCTTATATGTGTATATTCTAGATATTCATAGGCTTAGGAAGCATATTTACAACATTCGTCCGACTGTTCGTCTTAAAATAAATTTTGTGACGATTCCGATAACATTTGTAGTTGTGCAGATATGAGATGACTAATAGATACTTTATATGGGATACCCTCTTTCCCGTATTTGAATTTTACATTGGCTATTATTTTTATGACAGCTGTAATTTCAATGCTTAACCTTGGCTCATCTTTGGTAGAGATATTCTACAGCCTAAAAAAGTAAGTTTTGTTAATTTAATTTACCTTGAAAATACTCAGCTACTTAATTGTAAGTTAAATATGGATCACACGCCTTTTTTTAAAAATTCTAAACAAAAAAAGGTTTAATTTTTTGAGTGCCGCAGGGATTGAACCCTGGGCAATTAGATTTGTAGTCAACGTGCTTAACGCCATGACTATGGCAGCCTCGTTTTTTTTTACTAATTTTTAATCGAATGACTTCCTGATCACAATCTATCTGATAGCTGCGATCTGGTAACTGCCAGTACAATAGCAAGGATGCTCATTAAAACTATTCTATTGAAATTGATGGTGCAGAGATTAAAGTGTCTCGAAACTTTTTCAAACTCTTCTTTGCGTTAGATGATGTTTCTTTTCTTTCCTTTTGCTTTGCAACTCCAGTGGGAGTCAAATTGAATGGCACAGCTGGCAGAGGTGCAGGGAGTCCTAAAGCAGAGGTCGTAAAAAATTTTAAATTTAAAGTTTTAAAACTCAATGATTTTACTTCATGTTAAAAATGTTCTAAACAATCTTCACCTTAAAGTCTCTTCTACATCCTACGATCAATCTAAAAAATATTATTGTAAAAATGCGTAAGATGAAAACGCAATAAATTTGTTCACTAAGGCGTCTAAAGGCTTAAAAATCAAATTAAGAATGTTTTTCAAATATTAATGCTTCATAAAATTTTCTAAAGCTGAATTGCATAGAATTTACTTCTCTACATAAACCAATATTCATTCATCCATCTACCTTGATGCAGCTTAAGCAATTACAGCACAGAACAATTAAAATTAAAAAAAAATAAAAACAATAAAAAGAGGTGGCGAAACCAGTTGTTCTAGTTCACCTTCAACGTCCTTAACGATGGAACAACGACAACAATTACCTGTGTTGTGTGATGAAAAGAAAATCTATTATATTTTCCCAACTTTAAGCAGAAAAATACTACCAACAGCTTGCTAAAATTAATTTACTTGTGGAAGGGGAGAGAGGCAGTAAAGACAAATATATTTATGTTAAAAATCTATTAAAATTAAAATGAATTGAAATGCATGCAAAAACGTTCCTTAAGAAAACAGCATTAATAGTTTCACTTTAAGTCGATATTAGTGCCTGTGCACACAAGAAGTAAATCCAATTTAAAATAATTAATTTTTAAAATAAATTTATGCTGTTTGAAAATTTGTTCAATTGTATGATAATTAAGTTTTATTTGTCGCCTTTTTATTTACGATTTTTTTTAACTTGATTCGTTCATTTTGTGAAAACTGCTTAAAAGGAAACTGATTGAAAGCATGACGAAAAAGTTACAGCTCCCAAATAATGTAGAATATGCGCCACAGAATAAAAACATGGACTTTAGTGCAGAATTCCTCGCAATTCTCTGCCGCTTCGCGATAGCTTTTCATGAATTCGAGATGGGAGTTTCCTCTGACCTCGATTGTTTAGATCCGCCATTTTTTTCAGCATATTGCATGTTCGGTGGTACCAAGGTGATTGGCACCTCCACCTCATAAGATTTTGTTTTCTGCCTTCTTTTGTTCTTCTGCGCCAACCTTTTTCTTGTGCGTTTGATGGTGTTTTGTATATTAAAGTCGCAAGAGTCTTGGAGCACGAAAGTGCTTCTGTTTTTAACTCTATAACACGTTGCTGAGTACACCTAGATTAATGAAACTGGGCAGACAAATCTGCTATGGACATAGCCGGTTAAAGCTAGAAAACAACAAAAATCGGAGCAAGGAGAAAAAAGTTCCCCGTAGAAGAACTAATCCTACCTCTGAAAAAGTCAATTTTTTTTTAATTTTCAAGTCATTTTGTTTAGCAATTATAGCTTTTAAGGTCAAGGAATATATAAAAACTTAAAGTTGGACTTAAGAGATTCTAAAATGCCATTTTTGACCCGCCCCTTTTTGTGGGCGGTGAAATAAAATATTATTTGAAAAAATAATGTAATTATTAAATAAAATGGATTACATACGCCGTAAAGCCATAAAAATTAATTTATATGGGCAGGGAAGGTATCCTTATAATCCCAGCCCCAAAAATATCCTTGTGAAAAAAAATTTTTCTTATATTTTTTTGCCTACAAATATTTATTTTAAATCTTTTCAATTCCTTCCCGCCTCCCAAAAATATTATTAAAATGATATTTTTGTAAATTGTTACTTTATAGTATTTTATTTATCTGAAACGGTAAATTTTATTTAAAATTGTTCAAAAGATGTTTACCTTTGCACTAAGATTATAATGAGTGCCATGGTCCTTCTTCGTCTAATTCTTCAAAGAACTCTTCCCAATCTGAATCCTCTTCAGAGTTAAATACAGGTGGAAGCATGAAAGAAAGGTTATTACCTTTTGAGAGCGCAAAAACGCGCTACGTTTTCTTCTACAGTATAAAAGTAGAGATCATAAATTTTATAGTGATATATAACGTTTTTACGACCGCAGTGGAGATCACTCTCAAGAACCTGTTTACTTTTTTTGACAAAAAATTTGACAAAAAAAAAAAATCCTTTTTTTTTAATTTCGAACGAAATTTTTTATCTTAAAAATGTTAAACAAAATTTTTCTAAAAATTAACAAAAATGGCGGCAAATATAGCATTTCACAGGAGCAAAAATCAATACAAAATCTTTCTTTGTTTACCCACAAGAAAATATATTGCAAACCTCTTAAAATCGTATAAAGTCAATAAAAACGTATGCGTTTTATCCAACTTTCCTGACCTTAACATTCTCCCAAAACGACAAATCTTAAGCGAAAACCTTGAAAATTCACTATACGATGCCCAATTTGGTTATCTGACTTTTAGCCTAATGTGTGTCGCAAGTCTATATTTAGACCGAGCTACCATCTGGGTGACCATATAAAGCACATGCTGATATTTAGAGACACTTCTGTTTGCTTGGAGTCGTGGCAGAGACATAGCCTACCAGGCATTAGTTTCTGATCACAATTCCTTCCAATGCCCAGCTTACAGCCCTAACATAAAAAAATAATAAAGAATTATAATAACTTATTTTCCGATTTTCCTAAAAAAATTTACACATGGCTACGAGAACGCTGTAATGAAAAAAAATCTTAAAAAAAGTTTTAAAGAAAATAATAAAATTTTATTAATATTTTTAACCAATATTGGTGTCACCAGTAGCAGTTTTTGATAAACAATAGCGTAATAATGACTTTATATCGAAATACACCCAACACAGTTTATCCTGTTTTTCTAAGCAGAGATATATCAGATTGTAAAGTCTCTATCTTCCTAACAAATTTTATGCAGTTGCTTTCCAAACAATGTAATTTCCATTTAGCTTAACTGATAGTTTTGAAAACGCCCCTTAAAAAATAAAGGAATACCAAACTCTTAATCAAAATATTCTACGTACATTCGCTAAAATACTTTATGCTCCATAACTATTTTTTTTTTTAATTTTCATACACGAAACCAGGAAAATTTAAACATGTGTTTAGGTTGTATTAGTGCAAGTTGCGGTGGCACACGTATCGTATGTAATTCTTGTTCTAGCACAATTGCTTATGGTGGGTTTTGTTTTTAACAACAAAAATTAAAAAATGCAAGCCAACACAAAAAAGGTGCTAAAAATGTTAAAGTAGAAAAAAATCTGGGTGTAAGTTGAAGGAAACTGAAACTATAAGCAAGAACAGTCTTAATCAAATGCAAGAAGTGCATTCAATTATTCGAGTTTTATTTTAATACAACTTACCGACTGAAGCTTTAAATATGAAGATTCAAGATGTAACAATGAATAACGAACAAAAGTGTAATTTAAGAATAGTTTGACTCAAAAGGAGGGGAAAAAGTTTTTCTTGCTGGTGGGAAATGTTTAACTTTTTTTAAAATGAAATTTCCCGGCTGAGGATATTTTTTTATAAGGGAAATTTCAGAGATTTATTGTTAAATTTTATAATATTTAATTTTCATAAAGTTAGGAGTTGAACTCTGGATTTTATATATTAATTGAAATTGGCTTTAAGTTCATTTTTTAGTTTCTAAAAACCTAAACAAATGTACAAGACGAAATACAGAGAGAACATTAAAAAAATACTTTGGTTTGTGTGTAGACTTCGTCTAATCAAAGTTCCTCGTATTCTATTTTTACAAAGTTAGTTGGTTAAATAGATGATGTTTACAATGTAAACAACGTAAGGTAGATAGAAGAGAAGAATGCTTGTGAAGGATGTAGCGATCCAGAAAATGCGCCATTATATTCTATTGGCGTCTATTTTTTTTTATTTTCTTTAGAAAACGTCCGCATACTTTTGTAACATATTTCAACGAATTTGTTGTAAAAATTATTTAAAATGAAAATTTCCCAACAGGGGAAATTTTTTTTATTTAAGGGAAATTTTTTTAATTTTTCATAATTAAATAATTTGTTTGAAAAACATAGTGATGAAATATATTTTATTTAGATATATTGCCTTTGATATGAAAATCTTCCTGTTAGCGTAATATTAAAAAAGGGAAAATCTTTTACATTAATTTTGTTTTAAGTTTTAGCTTTGACCATTCTTTTTAACTGTCGTATGGAAGACATTCTTAAACATAAATAAATTTTTAGAAATTTTAAAAATATATGTATGTACATACATATAATACGTTAGGGACATTTTTGTTCATTAGGGACATTTTTAAATCCCTTTATGGAATTTTTTTTCATGAGAAAAACTTTTAAATACTAAATAAATTACTTGTAGCTAACTTGCCAAAATCATGAAAAAAAATTTAATTTTTATGTTATAAAAAAGTAACAATAAAAGAGAAACCGAAATGTAAGGGAAATTTTTTTTAACCATTACCTCACCAAATGAATTCACTAAATTTTTAATAGTAAAATGTGATAGCTTATTCTAATACTTGTTTCCGTTATTTTGAAATATGTTTAAAATTTCCATTTTTCCATATAGTGAAATCTTAGATTATTCTAAATATTTTTTTTGAAATTATAAAAATGTCAAATTTTTAAAAATCTTTAACTTTTAAAAATAATTTTCTTATGTTCTAAATAAAATGGATAAAAATAATTTTTTATATTCAACTAGCTTATTGTGTCCAGTGTTGTACGGGCCTGTTTTGAAGGCCTTTCAAGGCACTGTATAATATATTATCTATATTTTTAATATTTTTAGAAACTGATTTTGTTAAGATCGCTACGACGTATATTTACTGTGTATATAAAGTCAACACCGTATCAATACCGCGCACGCTATGTATTTGTTGTTGTTTTTTATATAGACAAAATCACATGTTGTCAGGAAACTCATAAATCACGAACGACGCCTTCGTGCCGATTTCGTGCAAACTTTAAATAAACCATACACACGACTGTACGAACAAACCCTAAAAATTCGAATCGAATGCGGTTTGACCGTTCGAGAGTTATAAAGACACAACACACTTGTAACAATTTTTTTTATTAACATATATACATAGATAATAAGTTTAAAAAATTTCAAAATTTTAATAATATTTTATTTTTAATTATTTTTTTATGAAATTTTAAATAAGATGGGAAAAAAATAATTTTTTATTATTTTATTTTTATTTCCTTAAATTTAGGAATTTTGAGTTTCAACACTTATCCTAAAATAGAATAATTCTATACAATCGAAAAATTTTTATTCGAATAACAACTTTTGTCACAAACTTAAATTTATTCTTGGTAGACGTAACAACACTTGATGGGACATAAGAATCGTTGCAGAAAAGAAATATTTTTTATGGTTGCTCGTACCTCGTTTTCGTTTGAATGTTTTTCTACTGCTAACAGCCGGTTGTTTCTTTCCGGCTTGCAACAATAACAACATCAGCAACAGTACCAACATTAACTACAACGGCAGCAGTTTTTATATTTCTATAACATTTTGAATTGTTTGCAATTGTGCATAGAAAGCACATTCTGTGGTGGCATTTTAAGTGTTTTAGAAAGGGAAAAGACAGAACAACGAAATATTTTGTGAAAAATAATAAAAATAAAAAAACAAAACAAATATTTCAAGACTAATAAAAGAAATGTGTGGTGGTAATGTTAGATTCATAAATGTTGGTTATTTGATTGTTTTGTTGCTTGAAAAAGCCCACTACTTTGAAATGGGTAAATGTCTTATTTTTATACGTTGCAAATTGCATGATTTTCATACATTGTTTTTTTTTCTATTTCTTTTTGAAGAATTTTTTCTGGTTTTCTTTTGCTGTTGTTGTAATTGTTGCCGGGTTTAACGCTGTTGTTGTTGTTATATTGTTTTGCTATTTGCAAGTTAACGACCGAGGAAGTGTATCTACACGCGACTGTGCCACCACAAGTACTCACTCATTTACTCACGAATTCATTCATTCGTTCATATAAAAATGTACAATATTTACTCTTGTATGAGGACTAAAATATTTATGTGCTGTTGCTTGGCATTGGATTGCTGCTAATGCTGCTGTTCTTGTTGCTGTTATTTCATCAAGTGATTCTTGCTATTGTTAGAGGATTTTTCCTTTCTCTCGCAGCTTATTTTAAGCTTATTGTGGTTGCACTTACACACACACACGCTCATAAATACCTGCACACATGATATAAATACGAGGCCTGCCACTGCTTATTTATTAGGCAGCTTTACAATAGAACAACAGCATTAGAACGATGGAATTTAAAAAATAAAGTAGAAAAGTAAGTTGCTTGAAAAATCAGTTGTATGCAGTTGTCGTTAGATTAAAAAGTTCTGAATATAATCGAATGATTATAATTTGGAAAATTTATTAAGTCTGTATTTTTCTTATTCATCGTCTGCAATTGTTCTATTTCATTAAAGATTTAGTGAATAAATTAAAAGAAAAAACATTTATAGAGATTTTCGTCGATTGAACACTACTACTGAGACTTAATTGATTAAGTGATTTCGTTAAAAATATAGTTTTAAGTCGGCTTCATATGAAGATATAAATGTAAAACGTTTGAAGTTGTCAATAATTGTAGATCCAATAATTTTCCTCTCATAGTAATCTTCTGATGTACAGGAATTTCCCTTGTTCATATGTGTTACGTCCTTTTCCCAACTGGGTTTCCATCTAGATAATTAATTTAATCTAATTAATTAACAAGTAAGAGTGCTATGCTGTATGTTATGTACATACCCTTCACTTTCTATGTAAATCTAGGTTAGTGAAGTAACTTCAATCAAAAAAGCAAATTTTGAGGTGACAGAGAATTAAAAACTAAAAAAATTTTGTACATAATTTTACATAAAAATGACATCGGCTATTAATAAATTAAGCATTTTTTAAAAATTTTGGTATTTCGTTAAAGATCTCTTCAAAAGCTTCAAAATAATACCCATACTGGTATTTTAAAAAATTTGAAAATTTCAGAGCCCCGTAACTCGAAAAATATGGGCGAGTGCCAATTTTTTCACTTGATACTTTTTTCTTATTTTTTAATTGTCTATCGCCCCATACATTTATTTTTTTGATTGGCGTTACTTTATTGTTCCAAATGACCAAAAAATTGTAAGGTAAGGTAAGCGTGGTGTTGCTAATTTCCAATAGCTTCTCTGTCGACACTATATCTGATCGATTGACATATTAATTTTTTTGCCAAAGCAAACTTGATTTTAACACTAACACGGACGGACAGACGGGCATCGCTCAATCGACTTCGCTATGCATAAGAAGTCAGAATATATATACTTTATGGGGTCGGAAATGGATATTGTAGAAGCTACACACGGAATGACTAAACTTAGTTATACCCTTTTTCCACTTTTTGTGGTGAAGGGTATAAAAACTTGTACTGATTTGTTTGTTATACTGCTTATTATTATTTACTTTATTTATAAAGTAACTGTATCTTTTTCATTACCATTGAAATTTCATTGGCATTGTTTGAAATAATGACAACGAAAAAAATTAACCACCATTTAATGATAATGAAATCATTTTATGGTAATGCAAATTCAATGAAACTGTTTAATTGCTTATTACAAGATGAAACAAAATAATTATTTTAATGAAAGTTAAATCTATGATAGTAAAACCTTTAAGAACATAAAACAAATAAACTTTTACCGTTTTCGAGGGATCTATGTATAAAGATTTTAAGTGATGTCTGAGTCCTTAACTCAGCTAAAATAATGTGTTCAAATATAAATATGTTTAAAATTTTTGTGATAAAAAAGCCATTTTAAGTAATGCTTGAAGGTGTTTATTTGGTGTACAAAGACAAGGAGTGACGTTTAATAACGCTAATGCTTTTTAACCACTTGATCATTATTCAATAATAATGACTTTGGTTTTGTAACCAGTTATCAATGAAACCTTTTCATTAAAAAGCATTACCATTAATTAAAATAAGGGTAATGCTAAAAAAAATTGTTAGCCTTATTTACAATTCAATGTCAATGACATTAGCAAATAATTAGTCCATCGTAACTTTATAATTTTTGCAACACAGAAAGGCGGATAAATAAGAAATACTTTCATAATAATACTTAAACTTTCTAACAGTAAATAATTACTACGTTTCTAAAAACTTGCTTTAGCTAAACTAAGACTACATATGTAAGTAGAGATACATATCGCTCCTTTATTGCAACATAGTCATATCTCAAAAAAACTTGAACTTGGCAAAATGCGATTTAAGTTTTCAAGACATAAGTCCTATGATATAATTGCCACAATTGCAATTGCTATAAGTTCGGTTCAGCTTGGGATATAAAACTGATTTTTTTTTCAACATGTACAGAAGGTCTAAAAGAGCAGTTTTGCTTAAGTAACTACAAATTTTTAATTTTTTGAGATATGACTATGTTGCAATAAAGGAACGATATGTATTCTACTCTTATATTGCAACATGTTTTTTAATTTCTTGTTTTTTCTTACCAACATACATTCATTTACATTGCCGTCTACAACGATGTTAAACAGGACAAGTATTTGGCAACCTGAGATGTGCAATGTCAACACTTGATTTTGTTAAGAAACCAAAAAATAAAAAAATAACAAACTGTATTCCAATCACATAACTTCAAACGAATGAAAAAGAATATGAAGTTAATTAGAATTTATTCCTTAAAGTTATGTATCGTGAATCATTTGTATACAGATCGAACTCATACAAATTGTAAGTCGAAAACAAATTTTAATGATATTTAAATTTGTTCCTGTTGTAAGGTAGTCTATCACCAAATGTAGGAGAAGAATAGTCGAATAGTTTTTTGTCAAAAGGTGAAGAATCATGTATATTGACAGTATAATGATAATCGGAGCAGCTCCTTGAATCTATAACGATTGTCAAAGCATCGTATCGCTTACGACTGGACATTCAAGGCTGATCAAAAACGATGCAAAACAGAAATTACCGGCAGGCGAAAGCTATAAAATTTTTACACAAAGAAAAACTATAGCTGAGGTAATGACGTTATTTGTTCCTTAGTTGTTTTTGCAAATTTAAGGTGTCTGTCTAGAATGGTTTTAAAGATTAGAGAATATTTGTCAAAACCACGGATTTTATGGAAACACCTTTTAATTTTTAAATTATTATTTTTATAGCGAATATATTTGTATATACTCTGTGTGAATTCTTAATTCCTGCCTTAAACACACGTGACTATAGGAATATAGGAACACCTGCCATATTTTAGTTATATTTTAAAATTTATTATTTAAAATTTGTGTAAATGTTTGTTTAGCGGGCATAAAAATATTTAACTTTAAATTCTGCATTCTGCGGTTCAAGAATTATGCCATTTACACTAAAATTAAATTAATATTGGTACACCCTTTAATTTAAAGTAATATTTTTGCCACTTGTTGTAGCAATACACATTTTCCAAAAATTTCAATAGTCTGCCAATTAACGTTCCCTAAAAATAAAAAAAACATAATTAAAAATTTTTTGTTTTTCATTTATGCGTTCTGATATTTTTTATTTGTTTGTAGTTACCGTGGCGAAGTATTGCTTAAAACTACGATAATATGTTCAACGCTGTCGTATATTGTTACCGAAAACATAATATGGTTCTGGTACCCATAACGCTTGCGCAAATAAACACTACTTACAGATTGTTTCAAACCATGTTATTAATAAACAAATAAATGATTAATTATAATTTGAATAATTATAATTTGAATGACACATTAATATATCGTTGCGGAGAACATAATATTGTTCTTGTGACCATAATTTTATTTCGTTGTGTATTTTATTTAATCAAATAATTTTTGTTCAGCTATGCCTTCGTGTTGCCCTAGACGATCTGTCATAAATTTAAATAAGATCCTTTGATTCTTCTTTATTACCAGTCTAATGCTAAAATTTGTTTTCTTCTGACCATAAATTATTTTTGTCCTCTTTCCTTTATTAATCATTTTTAACTTTTCAGCTCTATGTTCCATCATTTTTTGTTCAAACAAAATAAAATTAACGTGACTCTTAAATGAGTTAAAAAAAAAGCAGAAATCTGCTTGCCTCAGCAAAAAATATATTTTATTCTTTGCATGTTCACACAAATTGTAACGGAATATAAACATGGCATGATATTCACTCTGATATATGTTCAGTTGGATTATTTAAGCATTAAATTAAATTTACAGTTTTAATTAAAACATTGAACCACCTAGTCTGCCAAACAGTCAACATTAAATACGCCCAGGAAGACACTCCTACCAAAATAATTGTGTTACAATTTCACAAGTTACTTTTAATTACTACAATGCAAATGCTGTAAGAATCTAGGAAGAATAAAACACAGAATAACAAGTAAAAGTAAGTAAATATATTCATTAAGTAAATAAATTGGTTAAAAGTAATAGAAAATTGTACTCAGAAAAAAGAACTTAGTAAGTAAGAAGAAAAGTAAAAAAAAACTTTGGCTAAAAGAAAACCACAAGAATGTTGACTGAGATTTCAATGTAAATTTTAAAAAGGAGAATAGAAGGAAGTAAAACAGCAATAGAATTTGAAACTGAGGGTAAACAAATCTTTTAATTTAACTTTTTTGTTAATTTGCGTTTGTGAACGATTTTTATGGTATGTTTGTTAATTATTTTACAAATTTTTAAAAAGATACAGTGAACCAAAGGGAAAGACTTGTACAATAAACACTTCACTGCTTACACAAGAGTGTCTATGTACCTTTTAAAACTTTAACTTAAAAAAAAAAAAAAATAATTCATTTTCAATCGACTTCAAAAATTGGCTTCATTCTGTTAATCACGAACTTTTTAATGCTTGTTACCGTAGAACATCCTCATTTTTGTACCGATTTTGAAACTTTTTCTTTACTCAAAAGGTTATATTGATAGAGTGGCCCCTAACAACAAAAAAAAAGGGAACAAATTAAGCGGTATCCCGATACAACAATGGCAATTTTAAGTTATCGTTTTAATTTGCAGTATCTGCTTACAGCAAAAAACAATGAAAAAATATACTTAAAAGCTAGAGGGTGTGCCCATAGAGACTTGATTTTGATGTATACTGTTTTTTTTCTACATTGTAAGTGGCATAGTATGGGCTTCTATTCCGCTTTTAGGACAAGAGCAGAAATTAAAATAAGAAAGTAAAGGGTGACCCTAAAGAAGACGTTATTTTGACCTATGTAGCCGTTTTTGTTGCACTGTAATGAACGAAGACTTGAAAAAACACAAAGTATCTATTGCTGCAGCCGCTACATCAAGTATATAAAAAATCAGAATTTAAAGGGTGTCCCATGCAGAACATTATTTTGAATTATCGAAGTAACTGAGCTTATCTCTTAAATTAAAACCGGAAAAATCCTGAAAAGATTGCTTATTACCAAGTCCGATAAACAACAACCACAAAAAAATTAAAGGATGTACCTAAGTAAAGGTGATTTTAATGTTAAAGGCTTTACCTGTTGAAGGGTAGTTGAAAGGAAGCCTAACGGATAGAAACGAGTACTCTCTTAAAAAAAAACAATTTCTTATCTTATGTATGTGCCTCGTTTCTGTAACTTGTGAGAAATTTCTCCCAATAAAAATGTCATAAACTTTTCGTTTAACGCAAGGTGAACTAGAGCGCTTCAGAAACGTTTTTAATACTTTATGATATAATCCCCAGCACACCGTGTCGAAAATCTGTTGAATAAAATATTTTTATGTGACAAATTTCTCACTTTAGTTACAGAAACCTACTTTCTATTGTATTCAAAATTGATTTGGTATTCAAAATTGATGTGGGTTATTTTTCAAAATAAAAGAATCAGCAGCTATTCATGTTTTACTTATAAAACTTTGTTTTTTTTATGGTGACAGGGGCAGCCAAAGCAAATCTGGTGTTACTACCATTTTAAGCGACTTATGGAAACGTAGAAGGTTGTAAATTCTTCTTAATTCTTTTTTGTGTATTTAATATGCAAAAACTGCTTTATTTCTGATTCGATTTAAAAATTAGGAAATATTTTTAACTATATTAGAGATAAAGGGTGACCCCAATGGTAAGCTTAAAAGCCTAACGATTTCATTTGTATTCTTCATCCTTATTTTTCTCATAACAAGCTGTCTCATATTTTTCACCATATAGTTGTTGTATTTTTTTAAGCTAAAGTTCGTTTCACAACCATGCACTCATTGAAGGTGGTGATACACACAATAATTTTTTGCCGTTTAAGTGTTTTTTTCTGCACGGTTATATTCGACCATTTAGCTTAACTATTTGTTTGCTTGTTGCTTCACTACCGCTGACAACGCAAATTTTCTTCTAGTTTTTTACACAAATTCACAAACACGGTGTGGCAAACAACATTCTAAACGAAAATAAAAAATGAATATAAAAAATTTCCAAAAACAAGAGATTGTAGAGAAATTGAAAACAATCGAACATGGTTGTTAAGCAGTAAAAAATTATTTGTGTTGGGTGGTGTTTTTCAATTTTTAGTGCACTATGGGCTAGGGTTATCGTTTCGTTCGAAAATATTGGAAAACTTAAGTTTTTTTTGATACATTTTTTTTTACTTTCTCTTTGCTGATGACATCGGTATACTAAAAAAAAAAAATTGTTTTACTAAAAAAAAGTCTGCTTAAAACAATTAGATAAAACATATATCTTTGTTCCAGTGACTTATGTGAGAAATTTCTCACATGAAAAAATTATAGTCATCATTTTTTACTTAGGATGTGGCAGATTAAATCATGAATTTTTAATATAAAGTATTTAAAAAAATCTTGTTTAACTCTAGCTCACCCTGTGTGGAACAAAATGACTATATTTTCGTCAGGTGAGAAATTTCTCACGTAAGTTACGGAAACGAGGCATAGATTTATTCGCTTTTAAGACCTTAAGGCTCTTTTTCTGAATTTGCTCTAAGTTTTATATAAGTCGGAATATCTCGTTAAGAAAACCCAGATTAATTTCTGTTTTTCGGTCATATTCTTCAGTCATGGGCTTTAACAGAATGTGGACACTACTATTCTGAACATGGAACCCTTCTCTGCAAAAGATCTATTTGGTTAATTAGGTTAGATTGGACAGGATGTCGGCGTGAGGAAACCGACTCACTTGGGTCCTAAAGGTCTCGTTGTGATACCTGGACTAGGATGTGCAAGGATCAATTCAGGTCACCTGCACTACCATCAAGATTCATATCCAAACCACCCCGAGGACCGGATAAACGAGTTTATCCTAGCAACATTACAGACTGAAAAGTCTGCGAGACCCTGCAGTCTCGAACTGCTGAAAATGGCCGCTCTGTTCCCAGAAATAGCTCTACAATGGCTGAGCAGATGCACCACCGTTCTTCCTCTTTCTCATCCTGACAACTCGTACAGTAGTCATGGTGCGGAAGATTCAGTCTCCAAGCATGGGTACCAGTGACACAGTGCCCTGTCAGCACAGCCACTAGTGTACCCAGCTGCCCCCGAGGAAACCTCAGCAGATTTGCGGGTCTCCTACTATCATACTGAGGCCATAATGTCTTCGAGACCGTGCAGGTGACCTCTTCAGACCATCTAGTCTGTGCGGACCTTAAGAGTTCCTGCTGAAACAAAACCCTACAGCAGCTTAACGGGACTCCTGCCAGTGGATCTCTCTCCCGGTCTCTGAGCCGAGTTCCAGATCTTGCGAGTTCGTCCGCGACTATGTTCCCGGGTATGCCCGAATCTATTTGGTAGACATTGCAATACATAATGAGGATTCAAAAGTAATTTATTACCTGGGCCATTATATTAAGAGAAAGAAGCGCTGCTACAAATTTTATTTTGAACAAAAAAGAAGCAAATTTTGTTGTTTTTGCTTTAAATGTAAATTAAACCTTATTCGATTGCGACTGATGGGCCAGTCAGTTAAAGCGCCAAAAAATTTTGGTTTTAACAGCCAATGTGCTAAATATGTTTACTTGCATTAGGGAGGTACAAATATACAAAAACTATTGTACATAGTAGACAATAAAAGAAAAAGTAAATTCATCAAATTTGTGAAGAAATTTTGATTTAATGAAATTAAGAAATGGTAATGGTACATCTACAATAATTTATTTTGAAACTTACTAATTTTTCAATACGACTAGATAAAAACGTAATTTCTCCAATCATTTTTATAAATAAAAATTATTCCGCATTTTTGCAGCTTCTGAGTTTATAACATTTTTGTAAGTTATTTAACTATTCAGTGAAATGAATTTGCTTCCAAGAAAATGTCCAAATGTATATACCATTTGCTTAAATATTTTTTCTCTTTCCTACTTCACATAATTTGAACCACCCTAATATTCATTTTTAGCCTTTATTTTCTATTTTTTTTGTTTTAGGGGGAGGCACAACAGTTTAAAGCAATTGCAATTTCAATTGACCACCAACATGTCGAGTGCAACAACAATTATTTATTTTCATTGCGTGTTGTTTTTATTGTAGTGCAATTTTTTCTCATCTACTTTGTTGTTATTTCAGTTGCCTCCTGATATATATATTGCAGTTGCTGCCTTTCATCTCAGCTGTTGCAGTTGGAGTTAAAGTTGAAGTTGTTTTTGTTATTTTTCAAAGCATGAGTTTTTGTTATTATTTGCAAATTAATGCATGAATCATTAAAATGAAATATACACATGTGAACAATACAACAAAAAATAAAAAAAAAAAACAAAAACATGTAGGAGTGCTTGAACATATTGTAGCTCAATATTGTATATAGAGACTTAAAAAGTTTGGTTAAATATGAATGGAAAAAATAAAGGAAGGACAATTGTATAGAAACCGTTTGAAGCTATTATTTTTTTTAAAGCATTGAGTGAAATTTGCTAATAGAAATTGTAAGTAATAAAAGAGTTTTAATTGGATAGGGTGATTATTCAGCTGTTTGGTTTTTTTTTTTATATAGAACCTTTACATTGTTTTGCTGTGACTTGTAATATGATTCACTTGCCTACCAGAAACGCAGATTTAAACAAAAGATTCAATCTTCAGCCAATACATTTTTTTAATACTGGAAAAAAATTGTGTGCTATTGGCAACTCTGGTAATATTATATTTACTCTAATTCTAGTTGTCGGCATCGTCGTCGTTTTAGTATACGACATATAACATTCCTCTGACGACGTCGACGGTTTATCGATTTTTATGAAATGAAAATGCACATCCCTAAGTTTTTTGTTAAATTTTATTTGTGTTTGATACTGTTATGGTAAAGTGTGATGAAATCTCGAAAAAACAAAAACTTATGTTGGAAAGAAAACTTCTTAGGCAGAATTGCAATATTTTTAATTTGCCGGATCGCAAGTATGTACACATGCCTGTTCATGTTTGTGCTCCTGCAGTAAATCAGTTTGATTATTGCATGGCCATTTTATTCAAGAATGTTTGCCACAGCTTCTTTCGGCGGCCTAAGTGAAAATTTCTTAAACATTCAGCCGCCAGTGGCCTTACACTTCGCTTCATAAGCAACCATCTTTTTTTCACTTTGAATTTTAAATTTCCTCATACCTTAAAAGTTATTTTTACAAACTTTTTATAAATTACTATTTGATTCTTTATTTTCTTACGTTTTGCTATCCATCTGTGGGCCAAGGGAAGTTAGAATTTTTCCAATTTCTTCCCATTTTTTCTTTAAAATTGCATGGATCAGTGCCTCTGCAAAAACCCAGTGCTAGAGATGGATTCTTCTGCAACTCTTCCACCAATTTTTCAAATTGATTTGCATTTGTAACCTTCACTTTTTTAAATTTTCAATGTTATGTTTGGTTTAAATCACTTCCAGTCGTTATACAAAAAGGCGTCGACAAAAAACAGAGTCACGTCAATACAATATCGTCGTCACATTTGTTATAGAATACAAAAAATCTTTAAGCAGTAATCGATAAGTGGCAATAACGACAACTAGATTAAGAAATCGAATGCGCCGACACAAATCAACATATAATAGGTGACCATAATATGAACTATAATGAAATTTTCTACATTAAAGTCTGTTTCCCTATTACAAACGATCAACTTGTCTGGCAAATTTGTATGAAAAGAACTCAGTTTCTTTAGTCATTTCCATAAAAGTTGAGTTCAACGATAACAATACAGAAACATCACATAAATTTATTGAATAAAAGAAATTATTAAATAAAATAATTTGCCGGCTTAATTTTGATATTTATTATTGATTATATTTATATTTATATTGACTAAAAATTTTATTAAACCAACATTTGGTTTTATTGAATCAAACAACAATTTAATAAAAAAAAAAATGTTGACTTGGTTATTAAAGCAACAACTGTTATTATTGAATCAAAAAACAATTATTAAAAACTTAATGAAGTATTGTGCAATTAATTGCGCAGCAAAAAATGTTAATTAAAAATTTAAATAAAACAACTATTTTTACTGGGTACTATGCTGTCTTTTATACGAGTTAAATTTTATGTTTTTAATTAGTTTTGAAGCGCACTTTCAAAGCTGTAGCGCTTAAATCTATAACTTTAACAATTTGTTGAAAATGTAAATATAAAAGATCTTCAAAGAAATTTTTTTTAAAGATTTGGTTGACTCAATAATTAAAACTTGCATCAAACTGAACGAGGTATTCTATCCTGATTTTTTGAACTTATTTTTAAAATCTCCCACAGTTTCTCACATGATGAGTAATTCATTACTGCCTTCATGAAAACAAACAATTTTCTGTTGCTTCTGTGAAGGACTAACTGCAGTAGCGTTCTTTTATTAAAAACCGAATTATAGTGCCTTATAAATTAAATTAAATGTTTCATTTCAGACACTTAAAATGTACCCTGAGTATATAGCTGTGTGTTCGCAATAACGGCAACTAGAGAAATGTTATGGGGGTCTCTATAGAAGACGTGATTTTAACGAATTTTGCCTTATCCTTTTAACTATTATAGACAAACACGTAAAATTAATAATATGTCCGCTAAAGTGACGTGTACTAATCATAAGAATTATGACCTGATTATTACGTACATAACAACATACGTTTAGCAAATATGGACAAATAATAGAGATTTGCTCAAAGAGTGCGCCCACTATTAATCAAAATTATAAATAATATATTGATACTCAAAGCGTGGCCATTACAAAATGCGACTTTGACGTATATTGTTTCATTTTTTAAACTGTTACAAGTCGACACTTATGGCCTTAGCATAAGTGACGAAACTAATCAGGGTCTATGCAGGGCTCTCCAAACAAAATGACACCGAAAATAGTCCCATAACCATATGGGTCACAACAACAATTTACAATGATTTTGAGTGCCGGTCTGTGCGGCAAAACACTCTGAGACCCTGCTTAATTCCTTCACTAATGCCAAACTCATTCTAAGCGTTTGTTATGCCTATGAGCGCTATACAACAAGTAGAAAAATTTTACAGGGTGTCTCCATTGAAGACACGATTTTGACAAATAATGTCTTATCTTAAAAATTGTTTGAGGCAAGAACTTGAAATTTATATAGAGTATGTATTTATGTGGAAAAGGGTGTCAGTTGCATATCATAACGGCCATGGACATATGGTCCATGGACATTATGTGGCACTAGAAAGTGACATACTGTCCATGGCATTATGTCACTGGCTGGCTTGCAGAAAATCTTTAGAAGTTTAGTTATACCATAGAGGAGAAAATGCTTGCGCCCATCTGAAGGCTGGATATGCATAAAATCTTCAGTGAGCAAAGCCGGTGTTGGTTATACCATTTAGGAGAAAATCTTTGCACTCGGCCGAAGGTCGGCTGTGCAGAAAATCTTTGTTAAGCGAATCCGTTGTTGTTTTAAGTGCGGACATTTTGACACTTTCATAAGAGACACTATGTCAATACGAAAAACAACATAATGTCCATGGGGATTATGACGTTTTTCAAAACGACATAACGTTCACGGATAATAGAAATGTACAGAGTATGTGCTCGCTATAACAGAAAGTATAAAATAGGAAATTAAAACTTAAAGAGTGTCACCAATGAACGGCTGATTTTGGCATACATTGTCTTATATTTTAAACCTCAGTAGGTAAACAAGTTTCCTTTCAAAGCATCTGCCAGCACTTTGTTTTCCAGAAAATCTTTATCTCACCATTTTAAGCTTCAATTAAACGGTCTGTCCTAGGGATTTGATTTGTTATTTTAGAAAAAACTGTTATACTGTTTGAAATCCCTAAATTATCTAAAAGAAGATGATATAAATATTTAAAATTCTTAAAAGGTTTTTGTCAAAAAATGTCCCATCTGCAAGTATTAAATGATTCAATTGTTACGAGGGCTGCTATATATATTTCTGGCCTGGCAACACTGAGTGCTGCCAAGTGCAATCTGACATTTCCATTGGAAAGTTTGTCATTTTTAAGCATAATCGTACTCAAAACGTTTTGGCGTACGACCATTATTTGTGTTGTTAACAGTGACTTGAAAAAATTAATATAGAAAAAAATGGAATTAACTCGTGAACATTTTCGTGCCATCATTTTTCACAACTTTCGACGTGGATTATCACGACAAGAGTGCATTGATGAACTTAAATCTTTGTATGGCGATGAAGCACCATCCTATAGCACTGTGAAAAATTGGTATAATGAATTTAATCGAGGCCGAAGCTCGCTCAAAGACGAATTCCGTGAAGGTCGTCCAAAAACGGCTGTTGTGCCAGAGAACCTTGATGACGTGCGTGAACTCATAATGCAAGATCGACATGCGACATACCGACAGATAGAGACATCCTTGGACATTTCTTCCACCAGCATACATTCGATACTGCATGAACACCTGGCCGTAAAAAAGGTTTCTTCTCGTTGGATCCCGCACAATTTGAAAGTCGCTCAAAAAAGGGTCGTGTCGATTGGTGCAAGGAAATGTTGCAAAAATATGATTGCGGTGCTTCAAAAGACGTTTATAAGATCGTCACAGGTGACGAATCATGGATCTATGCGTATGAGCCCTAAACGAAACAACAATCGACCGTGTGAGTCTTCAAAGACGATCAAAATCCGACGAAAGTTGTTCGTGGAAGAAGCACTTCGAAGCAAATGGTCGCCTGTTTCTTCGGCAAAACTGGTCATGTGGCGACTGTTCCGCTTGAGCAACGTAGGACGGTCACTTCTGAGTGGTACACTACAATTTGTTTGCCTGAAGTCATCGGAGAAATTCGAAAAACCAACAAGAGAAGACGAATCATTGTTCACCATGACAATGCGAGCTCTTACACATCGGCTCAAACCAGAGCGTTTTTGACCGGCCAAATCGTCGAATTAATGGGTCATCCGCCGTACAGCCCTGACTTGGCACCTAATGACTTCTTCTTGTTTCCGCACATCAAGAAAAAAAATGCGTGGTCAACGATTTTCGTCGCCAGAAGAAGCTGTTGAAGTGTTCAAAAACCATGTTTTAGAGGTGTCTCAATCGGAGTGGAAAAAGTGCTTCGACAACTGGTTTGAGCACATGCAAATGTGTATAAATCATACTGGAGAATACTTTGTTTTTCAAAACCGTTCTTGATTATAAATATTCGCATTTTTACTATTAGGCCAGAAATATATAGAGCAGCCCTCGTATCATTAGTTCTGCCGCGCTTTTCATTTTACTATTTAGTTCGCTTTTCACTGGCTGCAAGACTATGTGCAGTCTGTTTTGGAAATAAATCGCACGAAATGTTAAATAAATTTATAGTGACATCTAACAAATGTGTGTTTTGTATTTACTACATTGCTTTTATTTTATTATTATTATTATGTTTTTTTTTTTTAATTTTAACATGTGATTGTAACAAATTTTATTGTACTTTTTAAATATTTTCTTTTTTGTTCTTTATTTCAAACAACTATTTTTAACAATTTAATTTAATAAATTTTGTGGTCATTGTTGTCTAAACTAAATTGTAAACATGAATTTTAAATAGTTAAAGTCATTAACATTTTAATGCTGTCATTCTGTTGGTTCATTCATGGATGCTACACACAACATTAAAATGCAACCAACCATCCAACCATATTATTATTTTACATGGTTGCATTTAATATTGATATTGTTTGTTGTTGCTAGAATGACGAAAATAATAATAATTATTATCACCATCATATTCTCATCCCCCAATAACATCAGAATTATTATTATTTTTTTTTTTTTTGGTATCATTATTATCGCGTTACACTATTTTAGCTATGAACGAGTTTTGTCATGTATTGTTTTTTCATCCTGTAATTTTTGTGTTTTTGAATCCTTCGCCATTACAACACTCCTTGCTGTTGGTTTCATGTTGTCCACAACAACAACAACAAATGACATGACATACACTTGTTGTGTGGAAACAGAAAAACTAACTGACACACTGTAAGTCTGTCTGTCTGCCCGACACTGTCTATCTAACTGACTTTTAACAATGTGTGACATAAAATAGTTTTAGACGTAAAAATGTTTGTCTTCTAATATTTTTGCTGTTTGCAAAAATTATGGTAAAAAAAAAGTTTGGCTACAAAAAGAAAAAAAAAAAAAAATTAAAAACAGACGGCAAATAATTGTTATGACTGATAACAAGGGCGTCAAAAAGGCGCCATCATATTAAAGCAACTGGAAAAACACAACAACAAAATATCACATTAAATTGTGTTTTGAAAAATAACAATAGATTTTCTTTGGACAGGAATTATGAATTTTTAATATGAGGTTTTTCGCCATGTCGGTGAGGGGAAAAAATCTAAAACTAAATTCCAATATTAAACGAACATTTCTTTCTTTTGTAGAACCTTAAGGTTGTTTTCAAGGATGTTTATTATATAGTTACTGAAAATTGTTAATAAATTATTGCCGAAATATGTTCAAACAAAGCTGTTATCATCAGAAATGACTACATGGGGACTTGCATTAGAATAGAATTTATGTTTAGAATTATTATTATTGCGGCATTAATTGCTTATTTTTGCTGGAACCGCTACTTGTTCACATCCATACTCTCTAGTTTTATTATTTAGGAAAAAACTTGTCGAAGAAACAGTTTCCTTTCATGCTGCTGTGTAACGCTTTGTAAAAGGATTTCATTGTTGGATATTTTAATTTCAATTTAAATCCAAGCTAGTGGTATCATTTGGATTATGTTTTAAATATTAAATTTCTTTTTTATCTTAAACGTCACCATTCTTTTTATTGTGTCCTTAATTTTTATCGTTACTAGCATAAACGTTATTGATTATCTTTACTATTAGATTTTGAATAAAATAATTTCTATGTTCAGAGATTAAATTGTGTTAAAAATATGAATACAAAGAACAAAATTATTCCAAATATAAAAAAGTTACTAAAATGTAATATTTTAAAAGAATATTAAATTTACTAAGAAAAAGAATAAAACAAACAACAAAAATTTTAAAAATTCAAAAATTCACCAAAAATTTGAAGTTTACAAATATTTAAAATTTATTTTAAAAAAATTTACTGCACAAGCTGTTTTAATAAAGAATAATATTACACTCGAGAACCACTATTTCGCTTAGTTCGATATTTAACAAGTAAGAGTTTTATATTCAGCTATGCCAAATCTTATATACCCTTCACCATAAATGTAAATCCAGTTTAGTGAAGTAACTCAACTCAAAAAATCAAATATTGTGGTGACAGCAGACCTAGGGAGGTTCAATTACATTTTAATTACAATTACAATTACACGTAATGTATAATTGAATATTTACAATTACAAGTTACATGTAATTGTAATTGAAATCAGGGACTAAAGTCAATTACAATTATATGTAATTGTAATTGAAATTTTTTTAATTACAATTACTTGTAATTTGTAATTCAATATTTTTAATTATACCTTACATGTAATTGTAAATTTTTAATTACAAATTAAAAGTAATTGTAATTGTAATTAGGCAATAATCATTACTTGTAATTGAACAAAATTCAATTGCTTTCTTAAAAATATTAAGTGTAACTAACAATTCTGAATATGAACTTCTGGACGTTTAATAGTCTTACAATTAATTGAAACAAGTTTTAAGAAAAATCTTAACATCTTTAGCACCAGTTGAAAGGTTTATTCAGTCGCTAGTATTATTTTAGCACCAAGGCGACAGAGCTTAACAGATGAAAGTGATGAAAAGATTGTTATATTTAAAGCAAATAAAAATTTTGTTTAAATTTGCACTTATATAAGTACATTATGTATATACATACGAGTATCTATATGTTTTATATCTTTCGTTGCTAAATTTGCTGCACTGTGTTTTCGTTTTTAAATATAACGCTTAAATTATGTGCTTATTACGTGAATGTAATTGATGATTTTTGTAATTAAATATTTTTTGACTATAAATATGTATTTAAAAATGTATTCATTACACAATTTTATTATAATTATGTAATTGAATTTTTAAATTTTTTCACTTGATTTTTTTTCTTATGTTTTAATTGTCTATCGCCCCATATGTATATTCATTTTTTTAATAGAGTTAGTCCAGATTTACACTATGCAATTTTTTGAGGCATTTTTTTTTCAATTTTCTATTTAAGTTACAGCGTTATGCGTTATCTAAAAGTAAACATTTGCAACAGTAACATTCCCTCAAAAATGAAGCAATATCATATTGCTCACTCCTCCTGCTTCATAATATAAGAAAAATTGCATGCCAGTTTCATGAAAAATTGCATAGTGTAAATGGCGTATTACTTTATTGTTTCAAATGATATGAAAAAATTAAAGGAAGGCGTGGTGTTTTGCCCGCTGCCTCAAAGGACATGAACCGATCGTGTTGATTTTCAATAGCAATTCTTTCGACTTTATGTCTGATCGATTGGCGTATTAAAATTTTGTTAATTTTAACACTAACACGGACGGACAGACGCACATCGCTCAATCGACTTCGATATGCATAAGAACCGTATAAAAGTAGAGATAGTCATATTTGCATATTCTTAGTTAAAGAAGAAAGTAATAAAAAGTAGAAACACTTATTAGAAGAAAATAATAAAACAAGAGATTTTTTGCGCCAGGTACCATAATTGCGAGCAAAATTTACAGCTGTTTTATTAAAAAAATTGTACAAATTGTATATCAGTGGATAGGTAATTACCTCTACTATTTAGCTGTACTTAATTTTTTGCAGTAGTTTTTCAAATAAAAAAAAAGCTGTATAAAATATCGCTAAAAAGCAAAAAAGATCAAAAGTGTAATTTTGTGAATGGAATTTTACCTTGAATATCACGGAACATATAAAAGATATTAAATCAGGTTTTCATCCCACTAAAGACCAATATGTACGTAACACAAGTCAATAAAAATTTAGACAAACAATATATTAAAATATATTTTTTTGTGTAGATAAAAAATTGTCTTATTTTTTCCTAAAAATTTTAATTTTTTCTTCAACCGCCTCCCCAGACTCCATTTATGCGCAGCATGTCTACAAAATTTGGCAAACTACTGGAAACCAATCGTCCTAGAGTAGTTGGTTATAAAAAGGATAATGATGATGCGTGCAATTTTTTTACAGTCTCGAACAATTAGATTTTTGTTAAAAAATTGTCCATATTCGAAAAATCCTGACTGTAGGGTGCTTCAAAAAATTTCACAAAAAGACATCAGATGGATTATACAAGGCCTTATCTTAAAGAAAAAGTTTATAATTTTACTAAAAAGCTTTAAAATCTACTTAAAAGACTGAAAGTGCTTTTTGACCAAAATTTTACATTTTTTTGAAGCAGGTTGTATCTAAATGCAGTAAACGATAAACTCGTTTCGTTAAATCGTGTGAATAGTTTAGAAGTTGCAGACTTTTATTCCATTTTTTTTTTTTAATTTCACGTCACTTTGCAACGATTTAGAAGAAAATTTTCGTTTTTATTGGCTGTTAGTATTCAACATTATCCGCCCTAAACAAATGCAACTCATAATATTTCGCAGCTGGTAAAAAATTGTTGCCAGAAACATTTTGCTGCTAAGAAACGTGAACCCAGAAACATTTTGTGAGATTGAACAAAATGAACAAAGTTAACTTTAGCAACATGATTTTTTATATATTTCGCACTAATTTTTATGTGGTCTTTTGACAGCATTAAGCCTGTGCAGAATACCGTGTTGTTCGTATTGTTGAAAAAATATGTCTATTAGGAGTTACTTTAAGCAGATAACCAATAAAATGCCTGACCTCGATAATTTCATAAGAGTTTTGGACAAAAGTATCCCAATTTCCCATTTAACCAAACTGTCCCAATTATTTTACTAAAAACGTGTTTTTCTTGAGGTCAGTATCGTGACAATAGCTTTGGTAGCAATTCTTTGTTTCTTGTGTTGGACAAATATTCCGTTTCAATTGTTTTGTACAACGCCATGTCGCGAGTTGAACTGTGGCTTAATAACAGGAGTAAGAGAAAAATTGAAACAGCGCATTATTACAACGGTCTTAAAAGTTCCGTTCCTACTGCCCTGGCTTTTGGCAACTCAAGTTACTTCTTAATAATTTAAGAAAAGTATATATAATTTGTAATATATAATTTATAATTCTTAATTAATTAATTGAACTGGTTTCGTTTCACTGCAAAATTTCTGACTTAAAGGTTTCTGCCTTTTTGAAAATTTATTATTTAAAATTCTCTACCCCAATGATGGTCATGGACCACTTTAAAGCTTTTACTCATTCAATTATTTTTATACACTTGTAAAATAAAACAAATTAATTGTGCTGTGCGTTTTATTAATATTTCCGATTATTATTGTGGTTTGTCACGACATCTGTCATTCACTCAGGCAAAATTATGTACACAAATTTAAAAGCATCAGAGTTTCTTGTGAAGATGTATCAATGCCAAAGAAATTTATAACACACAAACACACACACACATCTAAAAATATGTGAACTATAAAAAGTTAACTATAATTGATTTTATTACCAACAAATTGAAATAAATAAATATTAAAGTTAAGGGCTTATTTTTTTTTTTTTTTATTTTGTTTATTAAAATAAATTATAAAATGCACAAAAAACAAAATTATGGAAGTAAATAAAACGGAAACTTAAACGCACCATTAGTTTTTAAAAGTCCTACATAAATTTTCAATAATGAAATTAATTTACTTGTTGTTTGTCTTAAAACGCAGAGCACTAAATGAGTTGAAGCAATAAAAAAATTTTAAAATTCTTTAAATAAATTAAAAACATTTAAAATCATTGACCTTGGTTAATTTGAAAAGATTGACCTTTTTTTTAAAGTGGGACAAATCTATATTTTAATCAAAAGTTTAAACTTGGATTTTTATTACCAGCCAGGACACTGAAACAGTTGAATATACAGAATTAATTAAAATATAAATAAAATGTTTTATTGAAAATTTTTTCCATACTTGCATTATTTACTTGAGTTTTCATTAAAAGACAGAACAGTTAAGGAATTAAATCTATTAAACTTATTTTATGTACTTTAAATATATTTAGCAATAAAAAATGTATTATTTGGAAATGTTATTTAACGTATTTACGTTAATCGTGCTCGATTCCCTTAAAATATTATGTGTGTGAAGATAAATACGTCAAGTTAAAAACGTTTTTAAAAAAATGAAGCATGCGATAAATTTTTTCTCCCATACATACAGTACAATTTGTATAGTAAATTCCAGACTTTTTGAACAAATACGATTACAGCTACAAAACCCTATGATCTCGGAGAATCAAACCTATTGGGAAATCAAGGGCACATATAGAGCTATTAAACTGTGAACACAGTTTATTCAAATTGAATTTGAGAAATTTTTTATAAGACGCGGAAAATTAATTTAGTGCAATTTTCTCATATACAATGAGTTCTGTGAGTGATATTGTCAATGTGGCCAAACCCTTTGATCTCGCAGAATTAGACCACTTGAAAAATCAAGAGCACATATAGAGCTATTAATCTGTAAACACTCTTTATTCAAATTGAATTTGAGAAATTTTTTATAAGACGCGGAAAATTGACAGTTTAATAGCTTTATATGTGCCCTTGATTTCCCAATAGGTTTGATTCTCCGAGATCATAGGGCTTTGTAGCTGTAATCGTATTTGTTAAAAAAGTCCGGAATTTACTATACAAATTGTACTGTATTATGGGAGAAAAAAATTTATCGCATGCTACATTTAAAAACGTATTTTACTTGACGTATTTATCTTCACACACATTAAAATATTTAATTTCGAACATAAAAAAATTTGCGACATTTTAATAAAATATACACTACGAGGAATATTATTTTTATTAATTATTTTTAATGCAGTAGGATTTGGTTTGCAATAGTTGCACGAAAGCGAATAAAAACTAAATTAATAATTTTCAATGGATTTAGTTGTCTTTTTACTTTATTGATTTACTAAAATTCTCATTTAGTCAATTTTGCTTAAGGCTTAAGTATCTACAAAAATGAAGTTTGGGTAAGAACCACTAATGAGGATAACCTAGGGAAATACATTGTTTAATTTATTATTTAATTATAGATATTCTGTGAGAAGATCGCATTACTCTAATGAATGAATTAATTTAAATGCTGTCCGCTATCAGGACATGACCATAAACATGCACAACAATGTTTAATGTGTTGCATCTCAACAGCAACAAAAAAAAAAAAAAAAAATAACATAAGATAAAACAATAAAACACACACTACGATGTGGATATTGCAGCTCATAATGGAAGCACTGTTACTATTGTTGTATCTACATGCCGCCAGCTACTTACTTTTATTCACTGTAAAATTTATCAAACTTAATTTATCACTATTTTCACTTTACGAAAATTGTTCAGAGATACAAAAGCTTACAAGAAACCGTTAATTTATGGGTATGAGTATGTTTGTGTGTGTGTTTATTAGTTTTTCCCCAGAAAATAATTTTTCTTTAATATTGTTTTTTTTCTCCTTGGTCTTATCATGATTGTCGAAGCTGGAGCACTAGCAAAAATATGTTTTTGCTAAGAAGTCATTTTATCGTATCTTTAAGTGCTGCCACAACTGCTACAGCCAACATTAAGTTTCTGTGCAACAAACAAACTTAAAGTTAGAAAATAGAAAAATTGCTCATTTGCTTGTAGTCCTTACCAGTGGATGAAAGTGCTTAAGCACTACTTCTAATGGTTGAAATAACCTCAAACTATTTGCTCTGGTAATTGTCTAATTATGCAAAATTTTTTTTACGCAACCACTAGAGTTCATAAAACTTTTTTAAAGTAACAAAGATGCTTTTTTATTGTTGCTTCTATTATTTAGTAGTTTTTTTTTGGGTTTTATAAGTGAGTTAATTTATAAGTTTGAGAAAAAAGAACACTGAACATAAGGTTTTTTTTTTACTACAGCCAACCAACGGCACCCCTTTCAGCAGATTGGAATGCAGTAAACTAATCATTGTCTTATAGGAGACAGTACGATTATCGCAACCACATAATTTTTTTCTCAAGGGCATCTTACATTAGTAGATAATAGGTGAAAAGGATTATATCCTAGGATGGAATCTTTAAATTTAGTCTTGTTTGAACAAAAGTATATATAGTATGTGGAGTATTCTTACTTATTTTAATTTACTCTCGGATTCTTCTATTTGCAAATTAAAAATCGCCATCAATTGATTTTCTGGATATCAATTTTTTGGACTCATCTCTGTAATAAAGGGTTTTCAACAAGAACTCGACGTTCTCAACAATTGGGCGAACTTTCGTAATGCTTTGGCTTTGAAGCCTTACAGGTTTTAACTGCTTCAGGAATTGAAGCCGACCGACCATTCACACCGCTGTAGATTTGATCTGCTGTTTTTTCCGAAAAAAATGAATGCAATAAAAATTTTTATCATCGACCTATTTTCGGCTTTTTGGTTAATTTTTAATTTAATTTCTAAACACCGTGGCCCATATTCATAGTTATAGAATAAAGTCGAGCCTTGCTAAAGTATACTCTAAAATAAAAAGCTCTTATTATCTTTTTTGCTTTCATAGTCAAGAATAAAATATACTTTAAGTTTAGCCACCTTCCACTGGGTTTCAACTGTAATTTGATAAATGTTTTCATGCAATTTCTAAACAAACATTACAAAAAAAATAACCTTGTTTTTATTTTGTTCACTTTGGTATAAAAATCAGATAAAGAGTATTGTGTTCTTCAACCAAATTTAAAAGTAGCTTTAGCTACTTTTAAATTTAGAGTTGACTTCAACGCGAAAAGTATATTTTAAATTGTCTGTGAATGAGTTAGAGTCGACTCTAAAGTAAAACCTACTTTAGTTCCCTTAAAGTATACTTTATTTTAACTATGAATTTGGAACCGTGTGTTTACATTCATACTCAACTCATAACAGTTAATATGATACTGGAACAGTATATATAATGTTGTGAGCAAACAAGAATGATAAATTAAAAATAAAAATTGCATTTTGTTGCTACGAGTATACCGAAGGTTAGTACAAAAGCAAAACAAAAGCACGACAAGGAAATGCATTCGTGGCTATACCGAAGGTTAGTACAAAAGCAACAATAAATGTACAAGACGAGTTACAAAAAGAACGACAAAGAAATGCTTTAAGTTGTGTATGGACTTTGTCTCACCAAATTAACATTAAGATTAGTTGGTTAAATAGATGATGTTTACTACGTACATAACATAAGGTAGATAGATGCGAAGAATGGATGTAGCAGTCCAGAAAATGCTGCTAGCGTATAATTTTTTTGTTTTTTCTTGCGAAACATCCGCATACACTTGTAAATAATTTTTCCTTGTAAAAATGTTTAGAAATTAAATTAAAAATGAAGCAAAAAGCCGATAATAAGTCAATTTTCGTTCATTTATAAGATCTATGGTTTAAATCCTAATCGGAAAAAAATTAAAAATTAATTTTAGTCATTTTCAAGAAAGTTTTTTTGTTTTAGGAAACAAATTTCTTGCGGCCTTTTCGACTGCCATACTGGACGCAATCGTAATGTTTAGTTATAGCCGAGTAAAAACGTCTGGATTTTTGTAATTTGGAAAGATCTGGCACGCTAGTACCAATTTTTTTTCTTTTATGCGTTGGAGGTTTAAGTCAGTCGAAAGAATGCTGCAACAAGAAGTTAAACGAATTTTAAGCAGAATTTTTGTAGGATTGCATCAGTTATGTAAAGGTATTAAATCTACTTTCGTTTTACAGTATTGAATCATACTTGATAGTACACTTTTAAACGTGTTAAGAAATATTTTTTTTCTTAAAGTCGTAAGTTGTAAATAGACTAATTGTTTCTAAAATACTATTATTGCAATTGTTAACATTTCTTACCTTAACCCCCAAGCATCCATAATTGGAGTTTTAGGCTTCTACTTACAACACTAGTAATCCTTGTATTAAATCTAAAAAATCGTTTACTTTCTATATAGTTTTAAAGCCTTATAAACTAGGCCTCGTTATACACAAAAAATTATTTATATCCATGCAATGAACAGAGATTTTAAAACAACAATGATTGTTTTCATTGAAACTTAAAATTTTATTACCCATTTGTGAATAAACGGATGCCTGCTTACACAACTTGAAAATCCTTGTTGTTGGTCTTGTAAGTAGCAATAATTTTATGACTTTACTTTTCCCTCATTGTTGCATTGATGAGTTGCTCAAACTCTAACTCATAAATATTTGAATTTGCACATGCAATCTAAAACTAAGGAGCTTTGCAGAGCAGTAATTTCATCATTTGACTATAAAAATAATATTGACTTGTTGAGCTGAAAAAAAGGATGGTAAAAACTTCAGTTTAAATAACAAATAATATTTTTATTATTATTATTAGTCAGTTTTAAGATGAAAGAAAAGTCTTCTGTGGAATAGAGTTCATTTGTGTATGTTTGCAAAACACTTCCTTTTTTTAACGTAAAAAAAAAAAGAATTTTACTCTATACGAACAAAATGTTTCAGTACAAGATTTAATATTAACATAAATTCTCTATACATTTTGTTATTTCAACAATTCTTTTTTTTTTTGTCTTCTTTTGTTCTTAAGAGTTCCCAAAATAAGAAATCATAAAATGTTGGCTAAAAAAACATATAAAAAATAAATTTCACATTTTTGTTTTCTCTTCAAGATTTTGTGTTAACAATTCGTTAGTAAAGTCAAGTTAAAATAAAACTATTGAAAAATATGCTTTCATGTTGCATATAACTCAGATTCTTATTGTTATAAATACAATACATATGTATAATTTTTTGTGTGCCGCCCCAACTAAAGCAAAGTTATTTTAATTTGGCATTGTTAAAGTTTTATTATATATTACAGTTCAAACAGGATAAACTATGAACTTTCTTCCCTTGTTTTTTCTTTTTATTTCTTTTTCTTGTTTTAAATGAGGGCTGTTGTATTTTTATATGTAGTGTTCTCAACTTTAATATTTTTAAATATTATTTTCAACTTTTATTAAATTTTTCATTAGATTTATTCTGAATATTAGCTAATTTTTTTCTTTCCTTTTATTTCTTTCTTTGCAGGTAAGTTTTATTACATGCAACGAGATTAAACAAGGATAAGATGTTGCTTTTATTGGCTGCAAGATGAATTTTTAAAATTTCTAACTAATGATGAGCTGCAGGAAAAGTGTTTGTATATTTAATGGAGGCAATAGTGTAAAAATGTGATGTAATGTTGCAATATTATATTCAACAGCAATTAATTTCTGTTCTCAATAAATATGACAGTCATTTCTTATGGTTGCAAACATAACTATATTTGGTGCATTTTATTTTCTTTAAGAACCGTAGAACTAGTGCGACTTTTTAGTACAATTTAAGAATCTTCAATATTTTATTATGTCCCCCTTTTTATATATTAACTGGCTATGGTAAGAATTGAAAAATGGTTCTATGCCGAAGCCGAGTTTTCTCGTCGTATTGTATGGAAAATACATATATATGTCAATTATTATATCTGAAACAATAAAGCTGAAAGCCAATGTTATTCGATAAAAAATGGATTATGTCTTAGATAGAGATGAATGAGTTTAATTACTTTTAAACAGAATAAAAGTAAAGTTTTCTAGAAATTGTTCAGCAGCTGCATTATTTGAAGAGTTAAAAGAAAACGATAATAAACAAATTAATTAAAAAAATATTGTGCTAATTTCTAAACATTTCAATTTAAATTATAAATCGACGATATTGCTAATGAAGGAAGCACGTCTCGATGGTCATTTCGTTAACGCTTACTTAACTCTTCAGGAAACTTCTGACGAACATTTTAAATAAAATAATGATTTCTGTCCAAACAATAAAGCAAAGACAAAATCACAGTTTAAGCAAAAACAACAATAACCAAAAAATTAATCTATTCTTCTTTTTCCACTGTATACGGCTGCCTTCTTTTCGGCTCATTTCTATAGTTTGCGAAAAGTTTCCTGACGAGCTAAGTAAGCGGTTGCGAAATAGCCACCGAGACATGCTTTCACCTTAAATAATCAATATAGGTGATTTATAAATCAAATGGAAATATTAAGAAACTAGCACAATAATTTTTAAAAATTAATTTATTTAATAAATGTTTCCCGTGTTTTTTTATATTTTTAATTTAATAATGAAAGACCATATTTATTAATTTACCGCTGAGGGAGAATTGTTAAGGGCGTCTGTCAAAAAGGGTTCCTTATGAGCCACAAGATGCTGAGTTATTGCTTGCTTATTGTTAATGAAGGCTTATTTCTATATTAAAGCGTGATATAACGCTGAATATTGTTTAACAGCAATTAATTTCTGTTCTCAATAATCATCATAGTCATTTCTCATTTGGTTTAAGACATGATTTAAAACATATTTATATTTGCAGCATTTTGTTTTCTTTTAGAACCGTAGAATTAGTGCGAATTTTTTAAAACAATTAAAAATCTTTCATATATTAAGATGTTCCCCTTTCTTTGGCATATTTACTGGCCATGCTTAAGAGAAAAAACTGGTTCCTTAGTTAAAGCTGAGGTTTCTTGGAATGCTTTATGCAAAATATGTTTATTATTTACAGCAAACATTAATACAATAACGCAAAAGCCAAAATTGTCCGTTAGAAAAGTGGATTGTGACTTAATATACGGTCAGATTAGTTCAAAAAGATTATACCAAAAATGCGTAACTACTAAATTATGAAAAAAACAACCAAATACTTATTAAGAATATAAGATCCTACTTATAAATCGTCGTTCGTAATGATACGTGTCGGGAAAGATGTTACGCCTTTTTGGTTAAATATTTGGCTAATCTGACTGCACCTTTACATAGAGTTGAATTACTTTCTACCACTGTTTTTAAACAGAATAAAAGAAAAGTTTCCTAGAAATTGTTGAGCAATTGCACTATCTGAGGCTTTTGATTGGTGAAAAGGTAGATTGCTAGTTTAAATCCCAATAGAACACCTTAAATTGAAAGAAAACAATTATTTTTAACTCGTCGCGAAGGATGAATCGTTGTGGACGTGCATTAGTAAGAAATTCTAATGGAACTGAATCTTTTTTTTTAATTAAATTTCTTCTGTAGTACAGACATACAGTGGCTCACAGCTTATTTGAACCACCCTCTTTAAAAAAGAAAAAGTCGCTATAACTTTTGAAAGAAACAAAATATTAGAAAAATCCAGGTAGAATTAAATAAAACACTTTCTTATTTTCACAACAAATATATTTTTTATTATAAAACTAACATATTTATAAACATAAAAACTAAAAATAAGAAAACGTAGGTACTTCCTTAGTCACAGCTTATTTCAACCAGTAATAAAAAACCAAAATTTAACTCTTTCTTTCGTTTTTTTTTTTTAATTTTGAAATTTTGCATGTCCATCTTTTTGGTCAATTACAGCCTTTAGTCTACTTTGCACAGAATTCACTAACTTTCGTGAGTTGTTCTCGACCATTCTTACTTTAGTGCTGTTATTAAGTCTTTCCGGTTAGAGATTTGGTTTTGGCGGATGTTTAGGTCTAATATTGCCCATAAATTTTCAATGACATTTAGATCAGGTGATGGCGCCGGCGGTTGCATCAAGTGGGGACAGTTCCAAATTAGCCAAGTCTGGACAATACCTGATTTGTGTTTGGAGTCATTGTCCTGACAAAAGCGAAACTCGTCTTTGATACTTAGTTTTTCGGCACTTTGCAGTAAGTTGGCTTTTAAGATGTTGAGGTAAAGATTCTTATCCATTGTATTTTCAATAAACTGTAAGTTTCCAATCCTACCTAAAGACATGCAGGCCCATACCATGACGCTTCCTCCACCATATTTTATGGTAGGTTTTAAGTTTTTATTTTACAGCTCTGAATTTGGTTTACGCCATACGTAAGTTTGACCATCAGAGCCGAAAAAGATGAAATAAGTTTTTTTTTCGCATCAATAAAAGAAATCTGACTATAAATAGCTCACGACAACAAAGGTAATTGGTCATTAACAAATACAGGATTATGGTAAAATATTTTAGCATTTCATAAACTAATCTCTTTATTATCTTAGGGGACACTTTTAAATAAGCGACATAACAAGTTTAACTATTTCCTCATTATCCTCTTGTATAATTTAGTGTTCAACTCCATTATTAAAATTCTTAAAAAGAATTTTTCAAATAAAATTTAAATGTTTCTTATTTCCTCAAAATGCAGTACTTTTTTTTACAAAGCACTCAGCCACTTCCTTTCAAGTCTTGTTCAGTTTTTTTTTTGCTTTAAAACATAAAAAAATTTAGTTATATTCATGCATTATTTACACAAGTTAAAATGTTTAGAATAATATTATTCCAAGATGTTAAGTGTTCTTTGTAATTAAAATACTTCAGAAGCGATTTTATTGACTGTTCGTTTGGCAATTTTAAAGCTTTTTCTTTTGCTGTTGTCTGGTGGTGCCGCCATTGATTTTGCCATAGTTTATAGACTCTCATCAACATGTGCAGCATATTGTATGTATTAGATTTATTTGTGCGATGTTTGTTTGCTTTATTGTTTTGCTTTTTTAGAGTCTATATCACTTATGCAAATTTTTCATGACTTCCGCTACATACGATATTTTATGTAGCTCTTTTTATTCCACATTTTTTTTTTTATTCAACTCAATAGTAGATATCAAGATCTATTATCGTTGAATTATAAACATGTGAGGGCAGTTGGAAAATTTATTTCATACTATTAGTTTTAAATAGCTTTTTAAGTATCTTCAAACCTAACATTTCTTCACATTTGTTGCCAACTCCAAATCAACGCTGGAACTCCATCAGGAAATTAATAAATTTATTTAATTATCACTCCAAAATCTTAAGAAATTCTTAAAGCGTAATCAGATGCCACTGATTGGAAAGTGTACTTGAGAATAGTCCTGGGGAGCTAAAATTTCTAGATGTATCTCGTTCTTCTGATTTAAAACTTTAATATTTCTACCCGACGGACAGTGGGGTCCTTGGCCAAAAAACCATAATAAAGATGTGGTTTCTAAACAGCTAGAGCCATTGCATTGAACCATTTTATGTCTATAGCAGAGGAGTAGTCGAATTTAAACCTTGACGGTAGGACAATGCTTTTCAGAACACCTCGTATCCGATTTCTTATGTCAGATTCGATAATAAAAAGTTTAAATTCTTGGGGCATGTTTACGGGGGATCTATAAAAACATTGCTAGGCGTATGGGTTTAAAACGACTTCTATTATTTTTATTTTTTGACCTAATCTTTGTTGGTGGGGCGGTCTAAAAGATTGACACAAAAAAGTGGAAAAAATGTGTGACTTTTCTATTTTAAATTTCATTATTTTTAAGACTAAAACGTCTCGTGATATTTCAAGATATTGTTACGCCTTTTGGCGCTAGGGCGTTTAGGAAAACTCTGGCTCAAGACTTTTGGTTCCAATATAAATAAACCATCAATTCAAAATACAATTTTTTCTACTTTTTTGGTCATTATTTTGAAGCTCTAAAAAAGAAGAAAATAAAGATTATCGGCAGGAAAATAAAACAAATCAATCAGGATGGGATTAACGGGTTCTAGACACGTTGCGATAACATTCCGATGTAAGTGCACTTAATGGTATTCGAACTGTTATTCTAATCAACCTTAATTTTGGATGTCAAAGTAATTTACATGAAACTTTAACTGAACTACGAAAATGCTTACGCTCTCGCTATTTTTTTAACGGTAGATGTGATTTAGATATTTACGCTTCAGTAGAGATTAGCAAATCTCATTTTTGTCTGTCCTCGTATAATGAATAAAACATTTGCTTTAACATAATTCCAATAATGCAAACATATTCAGTCGCTCACAATCACAAATGACACCAGATAAGTGAAACAAAAAAGAACACACTTCATTCATCCATTAGTGATAAATGCTTATTTACTCAATGACTGTATTTTCGTTGCTATTGTCATTCTTTTTTAACGCTGCTAGAGAGGTACAATTTATGCATGAATAGGAAAATTGCAATTTTAAATATGTTTATTTAATGAACGTGTAAAGGCAGACATTCTTACATACACACATACATACATTTACTTACACACCTTTGTATGTACGGCCATGCTTATATGTTTATCAACGTCTGATCTTTTAGTTTTATTGCTTCTGTATCAAATACCCTACATCAAAAGTAGCAGCAAAAAAAGTCTATTGACTTATGAGCGGGATGTGTGTGTGTGTGCGTATTGGGCATTTACTTGATTTACAATTCAAATTAAATAACAATGTATGCCCCAAGACAAAAGTGTGAAAATAACAAAAATTCTTATTTACCGTAACCGTACTAACCCAGTAAACATTAAGAAGATGGTTATCTCTTAGCGAACACGGTTGTGATTCGTTAGTGCTACAGATATAAATTTTTTAATAAATGCTATGTAAAGCAATAAAACTTGTTTGAGACAATCATAACTTAAGAGCTACACATTAGGATTGAATTATATAGTGGTTGTAAGCAAAACATATTATTATACAAATTATTAAAATTGTTGCTGTTGGAACTATATTGCTGTGTAAAATATTTATAACATTACAATAAAATTGGAATTAATTCATTTATTTGCCCTTTCTCTGTTTAACAAAATAAAATATAAATTCTACTTTTCGACGTTAAGCTTGAAAAAATCTAAGTTGTAGCAGAAACAACTCCCTGATTAGAAAGTATAAGCAGGAAGTGCGACTTTAAATAGCTGTACACCACGGCGTGGTCGTGTGAATAATCGTGCCCTCGCCGTGCAGCAGTTTCTTAAAAATGACGGATCTATTATTAATACTTATGACGCCTTTCGTGTTCGCTTCGACCTCGCGCGGCAGGACCCTGTTCCGGATAAGAAAATATTTTATTCTTGGGTTTCAAACTTATAACACGGAAATCCCCAGGTCGACCACGGACTGAAACAGGCCTAGGTATTGTGCCATGCTCCAAGAGCTTCTCTAGCCTAAACTAAGGGAAACTTTTGATGGCATTTAGAACGCGTGTTTCCAACAAGATGGCGCTACAACCCACACAGCGCGTCAGTCATTAGCATTGGTGAGAAAAATGTTTTTCTGGACACCTCATCTCTTTGCATGGCGACATTGGCTGGCCCCACCTTTCTCCGGACCTTACTCCTTGATATATTTTTCTCTAGGGCTATTTAAAATCTAAGGCCTGAAAGAAGTGAAACGTGAGAAGTTGAAGGCATTTTACCTGACATGATTAGTAATTCAGTGGTAAATAAGTAGTAAGTGTTGAAAAGCTCACCAATTTTAACCTTTCATAAATTTTAACTTTTTCATAAATTTTTTTTATCAAAAACGCCGTCACCTGCAGGAATACAAACGAAAGTTGAAAAAAAAGATAAGGAAAAACTAGAAGCAGGCGTGGTGTTTTGCCCGATACATCGAAGGACATGGAGTGATCTTGCTGATTTGCAATAGCGAAATTTTTGAAACAATGTCTGATCGATTGGCGTATTAAAATTTTCTCTAGCTCATATAACACCTTTGACAAGTTGATTTCAACACAAACACGCTATTGCCGCTTGCTTAAGCCAGCTTAGCAGGAAACTTTTATTTAGTTTTTATTTTATTTATTGCATTATTATTTAAAACTTTTATGGGATCTTGGCAAAATATTATAAATATGGCATAATATAATAATATTATAATATTATAGATAATAAAACTACATTATTTTGGGATAGTTGTAAAAATTTGGCTGCGGTTGGCATTTAAGCCATTAGAAAAACTTGTTTACCGTAACAAAAGTTTTGTTTTAAAACAACTATCGTTTGCATACGGAGAACATACAGAGAACATAATTTAGTTCTTGTATCCATACCATAATCATGCTCTTCCGCTGCCTGTATGAAGTTTAAAATTAGAGAACATCCAAAATCCATACATGTGTCCATAAGTGTTTTTAGAAAAAAATCCGTTATTCTAATCTTTCGCAGAGTTATAAATATTTCCAAATTGCTTAATAATTATTAAATATTTATATAGATTTTCTTTGTAATTTTAGCTTTATTCTAAATGCTTAATTATTAAGAAAAATATTTATTCTATAATATTAAGAAAAATTGTTTGTTGGTTTACTCTAAGTGAGACGTATTTAAATGGATATGTGTGAAATGAGACCGGAAGTTTTATTTATTTTTTTAAGACAGTAAAGTCAACAAAGATTGTAATTTGTTGATTTCAAATGCTACTTTTTTTCTCCAAATACTTATTGAAGTTCTAGAAATGGATTCTATTTCTTTAACAAAGCAAATTTATCATTTATCAAAGATTCATAATCATAAATACATTTGAATGAGGTGAAGACAATAAGGAAAAATTAGAAAATATTTTCCTAATTTTTTAATGCACCCTCCTTTTAACTGGGAACGTTTTATCCAGCGGCTATATATGGCTTTTAAGGCAGAGTTTACTTTTTTATTCAAGAAAATCTAGTAACATTTAAACAGAAAACATTCCCGGAAGAAAATTTTTTTTCGTTTCCTGTATTATTTTGCATTGGAGACACAATTATACGGCGTAATGGCGGGCCAATTTATGTTTGAATACATTTTGCCCAATAATTGTTAATTGTAAATGTTTTCAGTATTACGTGCACATTCCCTAAGCACGTTCCTATTATCAAACCCTTTTTGTAAGGCGAACTGAGCTGGCAGTATCCAATTGTATGGAATTCTACTGCAATTATGTGACTGAATTGTTTTTGTTCGCGATTGTAAACAAACAGGACCTTTGCTTTATCATTCCCATTTCTACGCAAAAGTGTAACTGCTTTAGCATGCGATATGGTTGTGGTCTCAAACACGATTTACTTGTTGGTCAGAGTTTTGATTTTGCCTTTTAAGAAAAAC
Organism: Gymnosoma rotundatum; assembly: GCA_916610165.2. NCBI lineage: Eukaryota > Metazoa > Arthropoda > Insecta > Diptera > Tachinidae > Gymnosoma > Gymnosoma rotundatum. The sequence goes on along the minus strand of OU744338.1, from coordinate 17,421,780 downwards.
TGAATCCTGGCGCGCATCATTCAGTGCTCCTTTTATGATTTTCAAAAGACTTTTTGACTTTCAGTGGTCCCTTTATGATTTTTAAATGACTTTTTGACTTACCCTCGTATCTGTTTGTATGTATGTAAAATCGAGTTTTATAAATCTTAGTAATTTAATTTAAACTAATCTGTTTTTAATTGAATTGTCATAAAACTTTTCATATCATATCATTCAGACATGAGATTATTGTTGCAGAAAAAATGAACTTTCTCAATTACAAAAACTACATGCATCAAGCAACAACAATAATGATAATTATAATTATTCTTCTGTTATGAATTTATAAAAGTTGAGTCCGAGTTTGAAAGACTTGCTAAATAACAAATTGTTTTAAATTGCTATGCCTGCATTTTGCTCGTATCTCAATGCAAAATATTTACAGAGTGTGTAGTGTGTGATGTAATTTCATGCCAAACATAACTGTATTTTATACTTTTATGTTTTTTTTTTCTCTTTCTTGGTATTATTCTACTTTAAACTTGACTACTTATGGAGGTTTTATCAAGTCCAAATAGTTATTTGACATATCTTTACGGGTCTCATTGTTTAATGTTGCACACACTAATCACAAGTCTCTGACTTTCTGTCGTTCTAAGTTTTGTCGCCTGTGTGGTTGGTTGCTGTCTTCTATTATTTTTCTTTTTTTTTTGAATGTCAGTGGGCATGTGATGTTAACTGTTATAAGCCGAAAAGAACTGATATGTATGAATTTGTCCTTATGACATAAAAGTTATGCTATAAAAGCCCTTTTGTTGTGCCTTCGAAATATGGTACAACTAACATGAGTTACATGTAAGACTTGTGTATCTTGTATGGAACACATGTCAACTTTTAACACTCTTCTTTAACACAAAAATATCAAATGAGTCTGTAGAATGACTGCGGCGACAACGATACTGAGAGTGCTGATGATGATGATGATGATAATGATGTTTTGTTTATGACGTTTGTTGTAATTGTAGCCAGAAATGTTATGAACACTATCGGAATGCAATTACACACTCTTGTTGCATACATGCAAATGTAAACTTTATTAGAACGACTGTATTACAGACAGTAAATGCAGTAATATAAAAGAATGTTTAGTAAAAAACATTTAAAATTGTACTTGGAGTTTTATTCTCACAAAAACTTGGCTTCAAACTTTAAAATGTGCCCCTAATAGTGACAATATTTCACGAAAGTCATATTAAGATTTCCCATATTTTATTAAGAATTGCTGTATAATTCTAAATGATTCATAGACTTTAAACAAACTACAGCCTACAAAACCGAGACAATGTTGGCTTTGAATAATTCGGGAGTTTAAATTTCAACTCTATTTTTGGTCATCATTGGGACACTAGTTACATGTTGCTGGCATTAATTTTTGAGATATATACCGATATCTGGTAGTACATTAATGATGTTTTTCAAATTTTTGTATACTGTGCAAAAGGTTCTGGTTAATGTGTTAGAGGATATCCAAATGCAGAATATGATCCAAGAGTTATGCTTAAGTCCATGAAGCAAAAAATGTGAATATCCTTTTCATTTTGTGTAGTGAAGGCAATTCATTTTACCTTCACATATTCAAAATGTGGTGCTACTTTATATCGAAAATCAAATATTTATGTTTTGAGTCTTTCAACAAGACAACGACTAAAAATATACGAGCATAAAAAATGCTCGTCAAGGGTTTACAAAATTTACATCGTGAAATAATCCGCACAGTCGCCTGATTTAATATCAGAAAAAAATTAAAAATTAAAATACGCTTTCGTTCAAGAGCATGCAAATAAAGGTGCGAAAACCTCGTGCTGAATTTCTAGACAGGAACGTTAAAAAAAACAGTCAAATATTGTGGTGGTTCTCTTGCGATATGGGGTTGTATGTCAGTGACTGGAGTTGGGAAAATACACTTTGTAAACGGAACTATTGACTCTAAATATTATACAAACATTTTTATATTTTTATTTTTGGTCTCTAGGTCACTGTTTTTTTTTGTTATTTAAATAAAACTCTTTCTATGTTTTATTAAAAAATAATTTAAAAATTTTTTTTATTCAATATTTCGGACACCTTCGGTGTCCTTTTTCAGGAATTTAAGTAAAGCCACCAATCACTTTGATTGTTATTGAACATATATGGGCAGATTAAAAAATGAAGAGTATCGAAACCGAGGCCCAAAAAGTATTGCCGCATTGAAGGAAGCAGTAACAGAAGAGTATAATACTAAACCTGATTTTTGTAAACATTTACTGGAAAGTATACCGCGACGTGTTTAAAACATAGTATTGTTACATTTGCAACCATTGGTTTGTCTAGCATAACAATAGCATTCTAAAGTGTAAACATAATTGTGTTCAAATATAAACATAAAATGGTTAAATTAAAAATGAGTAAATAAAGATTTATATGCTTACAATACTTACATACATATTTATTTAATTTTGATTTTTAATGATTTGGTTTTCTTTTTATTTGTTTTCATATTTTGCATATTATTTTTAATTTTTTATTTTGTACATAAATTTTTATTTTTCTTTACTTTCCCTAACAACAAAAAACAATTTCAAATTTTAGCTACCAGAAAAATTACTAAACTGTCAAGAACAAGAACAAAATATTTTTTACCGCAAACAGTATGGTTATTTTTAATAAGTTATAAAACATTGGTTGTGGTTGAAATTTTTTTAAGTTAAAACCAACCATGTTGAATTTTTTGTGTACAGTAACCATATAACATTTAAAAGTTAACAAAAAATGTTTTTGTGACTAAAGTTTTGGTTAAAACAACTATAATTGCTTCTCCGCAACCATACATTGTTACAAAGAACATAATATGGTTATTGTGACCATATAACAACCATTTTTTTTCTTAAGTTCCCAAAGTTGAACTAAGGCCTTTATTTTCCCTTACAAACATGGCAACATAATTTTTTTCTGTATTCCACTTTGAGTGTGAGTCAGCTACTAAGCTACTAAGAGCTAAGAACAAGGAACGTTAATCTTTGACACACCATCCAACAAATTCCTACTGGATTGGCCCCTTGCTCAGCAACCCGCCAGATGACTTTAACACAATGGCCATAAACGGAGAAAGCATCTCGAATTTGAAATCATTATTTCGGGACACAGTTGGAGTGAAATAAGGCATATGAAAGATATTATTGGAATAATAACCAATTCAACAAGCGGTACTTTAAATATTTATTAACTTTTAAAAACGTATCTTCTACAAAATATTATTTCTTTTAGTTCCTTAAATTAATTTATTTTCAATCATTTACACCTTTAACCATTTTTATTTTTAATCGACTAAAAAAATAAGGTTATCAATTCGTCTGCATTTTGTTATATATGTGCTCGTAGAACTCAGTCATTTTTAAATTGATTTTGAATTTTTTCTATTGATAAAGTTCATAATAAAAATTAAAGGAACACACGTGATGTTAACGTACGTGCATGGGAGAAATTAATTAGATAGACTAATTAATTGATGATTTAATAAGCATTGAATGGCAAATAATGCTAATGCTTTTTAATGAAATGGTTTCATTGATAATTAGTTAAAAAACAAAACCACTACCAATGACTAATGTCTAAACGGTTTCAAATCATTATCATTAACGAATGTATTCATTGTATAGTAAAGCATTATTTTAAAATTGCATTATAATTCAAAAATTTTATGAAATATATACGACGGCTGCTAAATATATTTCTGGCCTGGCAACACTGAGTGCTGCCAAGTGCAATCTGACATTTCCATTGGAAAGTTTGTCATTTTTAAGCATAATCGTACTCAAAACGTTTTGACGTACGACCATTATTTGTGTTGTTTACAGTGACTTGAAAAAATTAATATAGAAAAAAATGGAATTAACTCGTGAACATTTTCGTGCCATCATTTTTCACAACTTTCGACGTGGATTATCTCGACAAAAGTGCATTGGTGATCTTAAATCTTTGTATGGCGATGAAGCACTATCCTATAGCACTGTGAAAAATTGGTATAATGAATTGATTCGTGGCCGAAGCTCGCTCAAAGACGAATTCCGTGAAGGTCGTCCAAAAACGGCTGTTATGCCAGAGAACATTGATGCCGTGCGTGAACTCATAATGCAAGATCGACATGTGACATACCGAGAGGTAGAGACATCCTTGGACATTTCTTCCACCAGCATACATTCGATACTGCATGAACACCTGGCCGTAAAAAAGGTTTGTTCTCGTTGGATCCCGCACAATTTGAAAGTCGCGCAAACAAAAGCTCGTGTCGATTAGTGCAAAGAAATGTTGCAAAAATACGATTGCGGTGCTTCAAAAGACGTTTATAAGATCGTCACAGGTGACGAATCATGGATCTATGCGTATGAGCCCGAAACGAAACAACAATCGACCGTGTGGGTCTTCAAAGACGAGCAAAATCCAACGAAAGTTGTTCGTGGACGAAGCACTTCGAAGCAAATGGTCGCGTGTTTCTTCGGCAAAGCTGGGCATGTGGCGACTGTTCCGCTTGAGCAACGTAGGACGATCACTTCTGAGTGGTACACTACAATTTGGTTGCCTGAAGTCATCGGAGAAATTCGAAAAACCAACAAGATAAGACGAATCATTGTTCACTATGACAATGTGAGCTCTTACACATCGGCTCAAACCGGAGCGTTGTTGAGCGGCCAAAACGTCGAATTAATGGGTCATCCGCCGTACAGCCCTGAGTTGGCACCTAATGACTTCTTCTAGTTTCCGCACATCAAGAAAAAAAATGGGTGGTCAACGATTTTCGTCGCCAGAAGAAGCTGTTTAAGTGTTCAAAAACCATGTTTTGAGGTGTCTCAATCGGAGTGGAAAAAGTGCTTCGACAACTGGTTTGAGCGCATGCAAAAGTGTAAAAATCATGCTGGAGAATACTTTGAAAAACAATAAAACCATTTTTGATTATAAATATTCGCATTTTCACTATATAGAGCAGCCCTCGTATTTAAACCTTTTCAGTAAATAATGGGAACATATTTTTGTTTTCCTATAAGTAATAAGATCTGCCAGCTGGAGTGTTGGTTGACTGACTATAAATTTCAGACATTCAATTTAACACCCATCTCACTTTTAATTTATAAATTATACAAATTTTGCAATAAGCTTAGATCTATCTACGAGAACGATTTATTTATTTTAAGCATAGTGTTTTTGAAATTCGCGATTTAAAATTTGTTTTTCATAAAAACAGTTATTTTTAATACAACTCTAAATTATTAAAATTTTATTACCGTTAGTAAAAACAGTTATTATTACAATAAAATTATTAGCATTAAATGGTAATGAAATTTCTTTCAGTCTCATTGTTTCAAATAATGCCAATGAAATTTAATGGTAATGAAAAAATCCCAGGTATGGATTTTTACAGTTTTATTGAACTGCAACAAATGCTGATATTAATTTCAAAAGTAATTAAAAATAAATTAAAACATTAAAGGGTGCCTCAAATAGGCATATTTCGAAAATTACATGGAGGTTACCTTTTCAACCATTTTACATTAACAATGTAAATTTAAACAAATTGTGTATGACAATTTTTATTTTATACTTGTTGATCCACTGACCGTCCGGCTGTCTGTTTTAAAGTCAATTTTCCTGCCATAATTATATAATAAAAAATTTTTAGTTTCATGTAGTTTTGTAGTCATTGGAATTAATCATTACTTCGCTTGTCGAAAAAAAGTCGTAATGGAATTCAATTTCTGTTCCAGATCTGAACTAAAAATTTTTGATGACCCTTATATTTTTAAAGCAATTTGTTGTTATTTCACAGCCCTGTCGTTAAGCCTTACTTATGATTGAATTATAAGTTAAATTATAAAAGTTCACTCCACCCCTCCTCCAGCAATAATCAGTATCATGTCTTTTAACAAAAAAAGCACACAATGAAATCAATGCTAGTAGATTGCAATCGTATGAATATGTTAGTGATAGTGTCAGTGTGTGTGTGTGTGTGTGTTAGTTAAAAAGAACTACTCCTAAATCGGTTTCGTTATAATTGAGTTTAAACATTAAAGTTGTAGTGCTGCTTCTTCCTCCTTCTACTTTTCATTCTATTTAGCAAATTTATTTGATTGTGCAATATTCAATTTCAATTTGTGAAATCATCATTTAGAACAAATAAAAAGCAAATACTCGATAAAAAGTTTTAAATATTTTTATGGCTTTTAAAACTTTTCTAATGAACTAACTGACTTTTAATGTTTCTATGGCTCTCTTTTTTTTGGAAGGAAATTATAATTATTCCCTAATTCAAGTGTTTGAGATACTTGTAATTGAAAAGTTTGCGCCAAACTTTTTTTTCAAGTGCTTGACTTTTCTTCCTCACCCTTTTCTTTTGTGTTGACGATCAGTCAATTAGATTAATGTTATTCAGTAAACTTGAGATTTTGTTTAGCCATTAGTTAACTTGTCTTATCAATTTCAATTAGTTATAAACGAATTTTTGCTTTTGTTGTCATTAAAATTCTATGAATATATTAGTTTTATTTTTAGTGTTTATTTTATTTAAGTAAATCAAGAAATAAAAGTTTTCTTCTCTATTTTCCTAGCTTTTGTGTGCTGCCTTAAGAACAAACCATGTACAAATTTATTTAACATGTCAGAATAGCACTACAATTCCCCATAGATAATCAACATTTTAGCATTTACTACCCAAACGTATTTGTTCATTTCTTTCTTTATCAGGACAACAATCTTTGTTTAAATGGCAGAACTAGAACAAACTATTTTTGTGTGAAGTTTTAGTGGAATGTATTTGAATATTATTTTTGTATTATTCGAACATCGTTGAATTTACTTGAAGTTTCACTTCTTTTTAACATTGTGAGAATAATAAAAAAATTGATTTAGTTAAATCTTTGTCAAAAAGCATCGGGCCATATACAGTGGAGAATTGAAAAAAAAAAACAAAAAATGGAAATAAGTCTTTAGTTTCTGAAGGATAAACGGAATTGCAGCGAAACTTCTCCATAGTAGAAGTGTCCTCGAGCTTAGGTAGGTTAGGTTAGGTCAGGCAGGCAGCCGTGTTGACACAGCCCACTTGGGTGCAATGATTGGCCCCTTTGTATTACCTGCTGTTAGGAGGGAGAGAGAAGATGAAGGCAGGAATTAGAGAAAGAAGGAAAAAAATGGGGTGAAGAGAAGAGAAAGACAGAGAGGGAAGGACAGAAAATACCGAAGATCTGAGAATGCGGAGAAGGTCCAAGAAAAATGCAGAGAAGAATCCGCTAAGTGAGATCAATCGACTAAACTGTGTACTCATCTCCTGAATAAGTCACGGTGTCCGGTTGTGGGCCGGTAAACCACCCACTATTCCTTAAAAAGAAACTAATCCTACCTGGACCCATTAGCGATATATCAGATAGGCCCTCATAGTACCGCCTACCGAGATATCTCAGCCGTAAACACCCCAGCGCAGGGCATTCGCAGAGGAGGTGTTCCACCGTCTCCTCTTCCTCCTCGTCCTGACAACTTCTGCTGAAGTCGTTGAAAGGGATACCTATTCTCCTAGCATGGGCCTCGAATAGACAGTGCCCAGTGACCGCAGCTACCAAGTCAGAGCTTAGGTAAAGAATTTGAATATTATAACGCCCATACGACCCCATGTTGCTTAAATATGGGGCCTATATTTATTATATTTAAGTAGCTTTATTTTATTTTTTATTTTCCTTACATCGAAATTCATTACAATGTACTCTAACGAAAGGAAATAATTGTTTTTTTTTTCATTATTCTTTACCAAGAAATAAATATAATTTTTCATATTGAATTTGTTATGGTCAGCAAAATAACCATACGCTTTATAGTTTATAGCATCTAAATTTTAAAAAGCAGAGATATAGAGTGACGGAAAAGAGAGTAAGGGAGAGAACATGGTTGCCACAAACTAGATTTTTTCTCCGTATTCGCCAAAATGAAGTTTTGTTAGTTTTTCTTTTTTTTGGAGATGAGCTAAAATTGAAGTCATTTGTAGTATAAAAATGGAAAATATGTTAAATTATACCAAATCATGAAGTAATTTATTATTCAGTTTTAGAATGTAAAACAAAATAAAATTGTGCTAACCTTCCCATCCCTGATGCATATGTTTATTAATCATTCACTTTGCCGTGATAACATGGCATAAATTATAAAGTTGCCAGATTAGTGTACAGAACATAAGATTATTTTTTCATCACGTATTTTTCTTTTTTTCTAGGTAAGTGGAAATACTTTATTTAACAATAATGAAAGTTATACTGGGTTAGACTTAAGTCCACTAAATGAAATTAAATAGAAAAAGGTCAGTATTTAAAAACATAAAAAATTAAATAACATTTTTAAAGAATAAACCGAAATATAATTTTATTAACGCAACAAATTCTTGCGTTGAAAGTTATTACAATGCGTAAATAAATTAAAACAATTACCTTTTTATTACACATTAAAAATGTGTATATAAATAATATATTCAAACAAATTTACTTTTATTCTTCAGCCTTTTTATTAAAGGCATTCAACAATTTTTTGTTCCTCAAAAACTGTATTGACGTCGTGTGTAACAGAAATAAGAAATGGAAAAAACAACTCGCCGTATTTCATGGGAGTTGTAAATTTGAAATTCTTAAGCCTCTTTAGCTGTATTCTTTGTATTTAAATATTTATTTTAAACATGTAAAAAGGTTGTTGAGGCAGTTTTTATTTTTTGCTTTTGCATTAAATATGAATGAAGCGGAAAAGGAAACAATGAAATTTCTAAAAAGGAAGAAAAACACGCAAAAAAATAATACAAAAATAATAAATTTAACCGATGATAACAGGCGACAACAATGTGCGTGTAAATGAAACAAACGCACCTATAAAAAAATTACTTACAAACAAAAGTACCTATAAATTAAATTTAAATGATAGCAGACTTCTGCAGGAATTTTCCAAATCACCCCTTATATGTCCGAATTAACTAAATCCTTACGTGTTTTCATTCCATCAAGTCTTTTTCTATACCGATTAAAGTGTGTTCTGTGCAACATGTATTTTTAATCTGATATTTAGTATTAATATTTGTTGCTCGTTTTATTTTATAGAGGGTTTTCCAATTTGGAAGGGTGTAAGTTACCTATTTGAAACCCATGGCCTTAACATACACATCTTGACATTTTATTGTCTTTAAAAGGACGAGTGTTCGAATTCTTAAGTAAAGCAGCTTCATAAGTTTATAGATAGAACATTTTTTCGTCAAATTAGTTTTTTTCCACGCAATCTTCCTTACGTTTAACATATGTTTGTTTTGAGGCCCTTAACTATGGACTTAATCTTTTTTCGCGGAGACATTTTTTGAGCGAAAAAATAGTAAAAACTACAAGAGGACTAAGTATCAAGAAAATGCTAGAAGAAACAATAGTTTGTAGAACAAACATGCATTGGCATGGCAAGTGCGCCCACGTGTACACTTTGTACTTTGTCGTTTTCCTTGGGGTTCCGTACTCAAAGCGTTAAAATGTTACCTTACGAATAGCGGTACAATCTCTGCTTGTCACAATCGTTGCAGCTAAATACTAGAAATTTTCATATTGATACTTCCGTAAACAAACTAATAAAATAAAGTTAAAAATTAAGAATTAATCTTTATAAGCGGACGGTAGAAATTTACACAGTTCATGTAACTATAATTAAATTTCAAATTAAAATTTATAGAGTGCCCCATACATTACGTGATGTTTACGTATATGCGATCATCCCTTAAACCACAAAAGACATATATTTTTAAATTCTAATTTAAAGGGTGTCCCCGTAGATATATGCTTTAAACTGATATAGGCAGGCACCTCAACTTTAATACAGAGTTTGTATTATTGTCTTTTGTAATAGTACAAAAGATTTAAAATTATTAAACCTAAAGGGTGTCCCCATAAAATAACTGCTTTTAAAATATACCATCTTCCGAATTGCAACAGGCAGAAGTATGATATTTACACACGGTCCAGTATAATAACAAGTATAAGAAATTATATTATAATTTAAAGGGTGTCCCGAAAGATTAAGATATTTTGACAATAATGTCTTATTTAATTTACTTTATTCGTGCTTGATTCCTTTAAATATAAATATTTCATGATATTCTCATGTCTTAAGTTTAAAAATTTTATAGACAGGCACCTTAATTTGACACAGACATCCGGCAAGTTATCCAACTTTAAAACACCTTAAAAAAATTAATGACATCTAAAGGGTGTCCCCGAAGATAAGCAATAGCTTTTTCATGATTATATCTTTTAAATGGCAACAGTCAGCCTGTTGCCACAGCCTATTACAATTAAAAGTACAAAAGAGTGAAATTTTAAGCTAAAGGGTGTCCCCATATTACATTTAATTTTGACGTATATTGTCTTAGCTTTTCAAGAGTAATAGGCAGACACCCAGACAATTTTTAACAACAAATAACAAAAATACCAATTTAAAGGGTCAACCATATGGTGCACTCAATTGACGTCAGGATTAATTAATTATTCGACTTGTACCTATTAAATTTTTTATTTACCTTTAGAAAAATTTTTTTAATATAATTTTAAATTGATTCAACTGTTTTTTTAATTGGAAAATTATTTCCATATTTTTAATTAAACATTGAACAAATTCAATTAATTATTTAATTGAAAAATTTCATACATAATTTTCAACTAAATAAGTAATTAAGATAATCAAAACTTTTATTAAATTTTAATCTAAAAATAAACAAAACCTTTGTTTAGTTCGAACACATGTTTTTTTCAATGTAAAAGCGTGACAGTATAAAATGGGTCTTTCTGATCTTCACCCTTCGAAATAGAGGCTGCGCATAGGAAAATTGATTTTAAAACAGCCGCTAAAGGCTTATGCCTCGAATAATAGATGGATTTATAACAAGTACTTTATAAGTGGATTTTTTTTATGTTATGGACTTTCTCCTTAAAAGCTGGACTCAATTGTCTGTCATAAAGCCTTCACTGTTTAACAAAATAAACGCCATGTACTCGTAATACTGCCCGTTCGTAATGGAAAATTCCATGTCGTTAAGGAATATTGTTTTATGTATGAACTTTCGTGAAATTACATTCACTTTAGGTCAAATACTTCTAAAACTTTGACCACCTTATTAATAATTTAAAACAAAAGGAAGGAAAATAAAGGACATTTAGAGTAATATTTCAAGAAGATGGTTTAGAATGAAAAGATCTTGCCGATAAAAAAAAAAACACAAATTCACCTCGTGTCTCTTATTTATTTAAGAATACAAATTGTTGTGGATTAAAATTTTATATACTTACGTTTAAAAGAGAGACGTAAATGTTGAAGAGAGTATACAACAGTTCTCTTTACAAACATGTGATTTTATTTTTACTGCTTTATAAAATTTTGTAATTTTATTTTATTTAATTTTTCAACAATATTTGCGCCAATTTTCTTTGTGCCAAAGTGTATGTACATGATGAAAGTGTGTGATTGTGCTGTTTACTTGTTTTGTACACTTCTGTTTTTTTTTTTAGTTGCCGTCATCATACAGTGACCAAATTCTTAAGAATATGACTGACTGTCCGTGTTGCTACGTAATATTTACAACAAAATGTCTTCTTTGGTTTATGTTTGTTTTTATTTTTGTCTTGTTTTGTTTTGTTTTATTTTGTTTTCGTATTTATTTTTCTTATTCCTTTTTTTTTTTTTTTTGTTTACACCATTAACAATGCCAACATTTCAAATAGATGCATCAGGAAATTCTTGTGCTAAACTTACACACAATTAAATTTGAATGTGTGATAATTGTGAGGAAAAAAGCCAACACAGTGGGTTACATTTATTCTCTTTGTACAACAGTAGGTCTTATTGGATATTTCACAATCAGCACTGTAGCAGAATTTGTTGAAAGTTCTTCTTGACCTCATGTCAAGAAATGTGGAAACTCTTTGTGTAGTTTTTTGACAATTAATTTGTCAATCAACCACAAATGAACGAGGGTTCTGCAAGAATACATTCCAAAAAATGAGAGCTATATGGAGAAGGGGGTTTTTAAATTTGTGACTAGTTTTTGGTGACAAAAAAAAAAAAAACACATTTTACTTTAATTGTTATTTAAACACACAAAAAATTCTTTAGTGTAACGAATTTACAATTGATACAAAAGATATTTTTAAGTATCTGCTGCTGAGCTGGTTAACAGGTTGACTACTAAGCACGTGATTATTTTGAAGGCTTGTGTTCATACCCCAGGTGCTGCGAATTTGTGGACGTTAATTCGCTGGTATCAGAGTGCAGCTTAAATCGTCCACAAATTAAAATAATAAAAGAAATTGCTATAAATTCCATCAGAGGCTGAGCTACAAAAGACTAAAAATAAGTTTAACGCGGAATTGCAGGGTAAAAATAAAAGTTATATCTCTATATTCACCACTCTACTTGTGCTTTTTATAGAAAGGCAAGAACAAAGCGATGCTTTTAAAAAATACATTCAACACACATTTTCCTTAGAAAATTATAACAATTAGGCTTCAACTAAAAATTTCCCAGTTCCTCATTTATGACTTTATATTCCTGAAAAAAATTACAAAACATTGTCAAATCAAATTTTGAGCTTTAAAGGGTGATGAGTTGTGAATAGGAAGGTAAAAGCGTAACTAGAGAAGATTTCTGAATGACGACTATTTCTTTCCAATAATCGAGAAGATGAAAAATTCTATAAGAAGGAAAAAAATCCTGGGTTGGGAGCTTAGAATTTTCTGGGGGTGGCTTAGTCCTCTCGATGTCAATGTTTTAGATGTGGCTAACTAAAGTTCAGAATGTCCACCCTTTAATTTTTATTATTTTTGCTAAAAATTGAACATGTCGGTTTAAAAAATAGAATATAATTAAAATCAGGGGGCGAATTACAGCATTCGATATCGATCGAAATTTACATTAAAATTCTTTTGAAATTTCGATCGATATCGAATGCCGCAATTTGCCCCCAGGTCTTCTATGTAGTCACCCTATAAGAATTTATTATTCATACTTGTATTTGCAGGAGGGGCACTATGTGAAAGCTTCAAGTGTCTGCCGGTAGTTCTTCAAAAGATTAGCTTATGCTATACATAACAGTAACTTCTGGCGTGGGTCACCCTGTAGTTTATCATTTTGCAGTTTTATACACACTTGTTGTTGTACCGAACATAATAATATACACTGTGTTCAAATTTCAAGTGTCTACCTATTACAGTTAAAAACAAATAAAAAACGCGTCAAAATCAGATTTTCTATGGGGTCACCCTATAATTTTTAATTATTTTTTTTAACTTGTTAATTAGGTCTGCTTATTGCGTTTCAATATAATAAATATTTTTTTTAAAATTGGCGTTACAGCAGACGTAAAAGTACACCTTTTATGAAAATTTTATGTAACTGGTTATTAACCCTTTAGGCACAAAATCCTTACAAGTTTTTTAATACATAATTTCAAAATTTTGATTTAAAAGTGGACACGTTTTTTTTTAGAATTATTGGAAATAAATTAAATTTAAGTTTTTATCGGTCTGTGTAGGCCACTGTGCCGCTTAGATGATGTGGTTGATGATTCATTTTAAAATATTTTGAATAATTTATTTTATGGAATCGCATGTTCGTTTATTTATTATCATTTTTCTTACTTGCATCTCTTCAAGTTGCATTTGTCGATGCCTCGTCGTGTGTGCTTTACACATGTTGTATTTGTTTGATTTCTTTCTGTTCACGTTTTGAATATAAATATGTATGTATGTGCGATTTACAATATAGAGAAGATTTTTATCCATTGCGGTGGCACAACACAGGCAGCATTACGATTATACATATATGTTTGTGTGTATATGTCATGAATTTACGAGTGGGCTTGTGGAGATGGTATTTTTCTCCCAAGTTAAATGAGCTCATTACAAGATATGTATGTGCTGGCAGCCAAATGGGGAAATGCATACGAACGCGATTATAAACACAAGTATTTTCATTTATTTTAGTTATTTTTTTATAAGTTTTTTTGATTTGTTTTTTTTTTTGAGATTTTATTTCATCATTTCGTATGACTGGTCGTTCGTTGGGAATATTCATGTGCATCGCATTCTTAATGACGCAAAGATCAGCGTTTTTTCTTCTTCTTTTATTTAATTTTAATTTATTCTCTGCCATTGTTTATTACTTAAGTTTTTTAATTTATTTTTTCCATTTTATTATTTTTCAGCAGCAATTGCTTAAAATATTTTTTTTATTGCAAAGTTATTTTACAGTGACGTTATTTCGCAATGAATTTTTTATTAAGAATTAAAAAAAAAATATTTGGTTTCCAAAAAATACATATTTGAAGCTGAAAAAGAAGAAGTGTTTAATTTTAAGGAAAATTCATCCGTCATTTAATATTTGTTTAACAGTCGATTGGCTTAAACAAATCTTTTAATTTAAAAATTAAATTTTGTGACTTTATACAATATAGATGATGCTTATGTGTCATAGGCAGCATCGATGTTTAAGGTTGTCTGCGGTAGAGAAATGGATTTTAAAGTAAATAGTTGCAAGGAACCTCCAGAAGAGGCAGCAAATTCAGATATAATCAGAATAATATACGAGATAGTTTTGGGTATTCACGAGTTGGAATGCATAAATGCATTTTGAAAATGAAAACTTAAAATTTTTTTTAAATTAAAATTAGTAGTCGCACTGTTTTGTAGTATAAGAAAAAGAAAAAAAATTAAATTCGGCTTAAGTTCACGTATATATTAATTTCTACATTTAGAAAAAGGAAAATTTTTGTGTTAAATCTTAAAGTAAACAGCAGAATGTTATGCAACATTTTTTGGATCGCTACATCCGTCAGCAGCATTCTTGATATCGATTTACCTTGGGTTATGCACGTTGTACACATCATCTCTTCAACCCACTAATTTTATAAATAAGAACAAGAGTAATAATATTAAGCAATTAATATTAATTTGCTTTCGTTGTTCTCTTTCTTAATCGCGCCATATTTTTAATTTTCTTTCTGCTAACCTAGCGGTTAAGCGATAATTTTTCTTCAATACTAGATGCTGTTTTATTGAAAAACTTATGCCTTTAATGACTGGAGTATTCAATTATTTCTCGTACATTTAATTAGAACTTTTTTACTGAAACTTTAAGCGTTAGTAAAAACAAGTAGGAGCGCTATATTCGGCTATGTCGAATCTTATATGCCCAAAACCATCTATGTAAAAGAAGTTTAGTGAACTAACTCCAATCGACAGAGATTAAAAAAAAATTAGAAAAAAAATTAAGTACTAGAAATATATAATTTTATATAAAAATAACATCAGCTCTTAATGGGTTAAGCATTTTTAAAATTTTGTTATTTCCCTAAAGATCTCTTCGAAAGCTTTAAAATGATACCCATATTGATATTTTACAAAATTTCAGAGGCCCGTAAGTGGAAAAATATGGGCGAGCACCGATTTATTCGCTTGATGTGTTTTATTAGTTTTTAATTCTCTATCGTCGAATATATACTTTTTTTTATTGGAATAATGAAAAGATATCAAAAATTTAGAGGTAGGCGTGGTGTTTTGCCCTCCGCCACGAAGGACATGGACCGAACATGCTGATTTTCAATAACACCTCTTTTGATACAATGTCTAATCGATTGGCCTATTTCCATTTTCTCTAGCTGATCTAGTGGCTCGGCAACTTGATTTCAACACTTACATGGACGGGCAGACGGACATCGCTCAATCGACTCCGCTATGCCTAAGGAGTCAGAATATAAATACTTTATGGGGTCGTAAATGCAAATTGTAGAAATTACAAACGGAATAGCAACTTATCCTTTTTCCAATTTTTGTGGTGAAGGCTATTTAAAGGCTTTGGGCTCTCAATATAATTTTGATAGCGGATCCATCCTCCTTTTGATTAATAATATGTAGAAAATGTTTTAACTCGACTCGGAAAAATACCGGCACACGGTTTTTAAATCTGTACCAAAAGAAATTTTTGTCAAAAATAATCAAGGGATCACCAAACCATAGCAGGGATAATTTGTTTTTTTCGATTAGTTCGTTTATGAACTAAAATTATGCACAAGTCTTATGTTTCAAATTCAATTGAGCAGGCAAAAAAAATTCGAGCTATGTTTGAAGAAGATGAACGAGTTAGCTTTAATCAAGTACAGACAATATTTCCTCGTCTTCCGGATCCACTGTCTAACGTCTATTTATTCCCTATCTATAATTCTCTACCTATAGTGCAGTCGACTTTCCGAAACTGTATCCAATTTACATTATGAAACTATTTAAATGCAATACTGCTTTTGTGACGCTCACATAAGAGTCACCACTTGACTAACAATATTTTTATTCTTTAATTCAATTAAATTGCTCCTTAATGATTTATTATTAAATAATTTCTTTATAGACATTCGCAAAACTTTCTTAATAAACTTTTGACAACTGAGAACCACAGCAGCCATTCATCCATTTTATAAACTTGCACTGGTTCATATAATTTTTGAATAAAATACCGACAAATACACATACGAATATCCGTTCTCACATGTACAAAATACCACATATATTTTTATATTTTTGCAAATTTATTTGTGTGTTTACAGACAATATTTTTCGTTATATTTTCTCATAACCTGACAGTTCCCATGATTTGAACATGCTGCCTTGCTCTTCTTGTTAAAGTGTTTCTTATTTGCAACTTTATTATTTTGATTATTATTTTTATTTACAATAAAATTTTATTATTATCAAGCAATTACAGTTGTATGCAGTATTTATGTGATGTCTTAATCAGGGATGGAAAACTTCTTATTTTAACTAGGAGAAAGAATTTCTAGGAGACAAAGTTAAAATTATAATCATTCTTTGTCATTTATTAATAACAACAATGTAGTTTTTGAGAAGAAATCTGGAAAAAAAAAGTTTTAATAGAAGCTCTTAGAATTAATGACATTTGCTGTGACCCTTTTGTCATTAAGCATTCGCTTGGTTGAGTAAACTTTTGCTGTGTTTTCAAAAATTTCATTTCATCAAATGCTTTTCGCTAAAAGACAACATGCGTTAGAAAATCAAATACTAGATAGACGAAGTACGTTTAATTTTTAACGAACCACAAACATGGTTTAAAATTTTCAAATTTGCAGGTACATTTTGAGTTTAAAATATCGTTTAGCAGGTTGGAAACTTTTTTTGCAAGAGCCGAGAATAATTCAAGTTGCTGTTTCAATTGTCAAGAACGTCTGAAACGTTGTCCTTATGATTTTCTGCAATGCAAATAACTAATAATGAATTTTCGGTTTACCACACACCATATATTAAACAACAATTAATTAAATGCATTTTACCAGTTTATTATGCCCCGACTAGCAAATGTTGTGCACTTTCTCCTAGAATAGTTTTGGAAACAACGCATTGCTCACTGCACTTTTTAAAACAAACTCATACTGGTTAAGGCTTCTTTTTAATAATGCGTGCGTAACTTTTCTTCAAAAGGACACAGATATGTAACTCAGTGGTCAAATACGTTGTGTAAAATAATGTAAATCTCTAAAAACTTTTGAACTGAAGAGAACTTGAGAGCGGTAATGATGATGAAGATGAAGTTTTGATTTTAGGTATTTAATATTAAAATAACTTTCAGCTATAAAAAAGGAAAAAAAAAACACTTTAGTTTAAGGGTTCATTTCAGTTCTTAAAACAAAATTTTCCACCCCTGTTTATGTCTGGTGAGGTTTACGTTTAATTTATATGTGTGACTGTGTGTGTGTGCATCTTCCTGTGCATACAACATGAAATTTACTACTATATTTATTTCTACAACTAAATATAACAATCTCATGCATATGAATGAGTTTTATAAAAAGTAAGACAAATCACACAACGAACAGTTACGGTTTTTTTGGAACGTTTTTTTTTTGTGGGAAGAGTAAAAAATGATTTAAGGGGCTCTTTGAGAGATTTTATATTAATTTATTTATTTATTTTTCTGCATATTTATTGAAGTTTATTGCTTTTGATTGGAATGAGAAAATTTTATTTCAATGAACGTAAAGAGTTATGCTGCTGTGTTAAAGTTTTTGCGATATCTGTGAGGCTGAAAGATAAATTCATAATTTCAGAAATAAGTATATCGAGGTCAAACGAGATAAGGCTGAACTGGTGGCAGCGGTAGCCATGAAGAGGGAAAGCCATAATTGACTAAAACTATTGACAGCTAGTGGACAAAGTCTGCGCCTACTTAAACCAAATCTGAGGGTTTGGCTAAACAAAGAGCTCATCCACAGTTACAAAACAATAACGCCGTCGCAAAAATGACAAATTTGGACAGCAAAATGCTGCGCTACCCATCAATAGTGGTTGGAAACTAGAGGATAAGTACCTGTGAAGTCTGACCAGTAACCAACTTCTGGTACCTCGAGGATTCGAAAACCGCAGGGATTGTTGACCAGTCCGTTCAGAAAGTAACGTGCTGATTGTGGCTTATACCCAAATTATTGCGATAATGCTTGCGTCCTATCTGCTGTTGCAGTATAACAGAAGCTACCAATGGTGTATTGTGGATTGAGTTTAAATAGTTTCTAGCTCTTTTGCATTAACTACGAGCATAAGCCTGCCGTCCATGCAAAAAGTTCATACTACGAGGTTGCATTGTGTTCATTCCCTGGCAGAAGCAAATATGTGTTAACAGTGTTAAAAAAAACACTCACTTATAAGAGATTTAGGTCGAAAGAAGTGACCATGACTATCATAAGAACACCAAACTCAATAATAAATAGCCACTTTATTATTGATTAAGAAGAAATAAAATCCATTGAATAAATTATAGATTAATTATATCGAGCTAATAACACAAATTGTAATGAAATGAATGAAATTCTTTTCTGATTTTATTTATTTAGCTTAAAAGTCACGAAGTGTTTAATGGTTTTTCTTTTGCTATCATGTTCTTTTGGTATCAAAACCTTCAAAATAAAGGTTTTAAAAATTATAAATTGCGATAAAACAAAAACAAACAAAAAAAAAATGATATTAAAATATATTTATAAGTTGTATAAAATTGCAAAGAAAATAATACAGAAGCGAATAAAATGTTATCGCATACGTGTGTGATGTAATACCCAGTATTTTTTTATCATTGGTACAAGAGTAGAGCCATTGAATTTTAAATAAGTGAATGAATAAATTTTTCATCATATTTTTTTTTTTGTTTTCTTTTTGCTTTCTCGTTTTCACCATAAAAACCACTGCTAAAAGTTTGTTTTTGTGGATTGCTACTATTTCTAAATATACTTAGCAAAACAAAGAGAAATAAAACATAGATAAAAGAGAGAGAGCAGAATAATTTATACTCTTAGGATTCGGGACAACGTTGCCAGACATTTTTTTTATATAGAAAGTTGTATTATTAGTAAATAAAAATAATATCTTGACATTTTTTTTTTTCATCGCAAATATAGTTTTGATTTTCAATGAGAATTTTAACGTTTAAGTTAAATTTTTTTTTTTTAATTTCTTAATTAATTAATGAAACAATTATGTAAGAAAAATTACAATTGTTAAACTGTCATTTTGTTATTCAAAAGTAAACATCAGGGAAAACTCTCCCAAACTGCTTAGCTTCACAAGCATCATCGAAAATAATTCATTTACATCACTATCTGCGTAAATGTTACAAAAGGATTTGACTGTAGTAAATTAGTAATTAAAAAAATATAATGGCGAATAATTTATATATAAAAAAAAACCAGTTTAATAAGAGGATTTATATAAATGAATAAAAATTATTTTGGCTTAAGATTATTTATTTTTAATTTCTAAAAATATTTTTTAGAAAGAAAAGTTGTTTTTACAAATGTATGCGGACGTTTTCCAAAAAAAAAAAAGTTCAAATAAAAATTTAATAAAACTTAAATTATAAGAGGATTTATTTAATTTCACGTGATTTGCTTTACAAAATGCCTTGTTAACCTGCTGGTCTTTTTTCGAATATTGAAACTCGTGAAGTTGGCCGTAGTTGACAATCTGCATTTTACTTAGTTGTATTATTCAGTACTATTATCTGGCAACGAGTTGACATATTCAAAATCATTACACCAGTTAAAAAAAATGAAATAACAAATATATTATTATTGTTATTATTAAACGTCAATAAAGAGAACGAAAAAAGCAACCAAATCAGTTTACATTGATTATGAATATTCCTCGTATTTTTATTTATAAATTTATTTGGTTAAATAGATGATGTTTACAATGTACACAACCTCCGGTAGTTAGATGCAATGAATGCTAATAAAGGATGTAGCGATACAGAAAATGCTGCATTTAATTGTGCTGGCGCCTAATTTTTCCTGTTTTCTATAACAATTAACAAACAAGTCTGTGAATAAATTTCTTAAATTTAAAATTATTTATTTAGTTATATTATTAAGTTGTTTGGCTAATAATTAAAGAAAAAATCTTAATGACAAAATATATCTAAAATAAGAACATTTAAAACAATGACAAAAATTATTAGTCTGGCAACGCTGATGCTGGTTTATTTTCAATTTCTGCACATATTACCTTTGCTATTGTGAATGATTACAAAAAGAGATTTAATTTTATCTTCTGAGTTTTATTTTATTTATTGTTTATTTTTCGGCTGCTACTGTTTGTCTGTCGTTTCGTTTCTAAGCCATTGTGGTGCTGCCTTCCACTACCACCTTGTAGAAAATGTTTGTAATTGTTTGATTTGGTTTTTTATTCATTTGCTTTATAGTTTGTTTACGCGCGTGTGTTGTATTTTTAGGGTTGCATTACATTCGTATTTTAATGTCACGTTTCAGTTCATAAATGAGCTTTGAGTTTGACGTTCATACGTAGCGGATCGGTTGCATTTGGTTTTCGCATTAAGCGTGAGTGTTATTTACGCGTTTTTACGGGGTGCATTTTGTTTTTGATATAAATTAAAAATAAAATACGAATAATTAAAGCATCGTTGTGCTAAATTTGTAACAACTACCGGTTTAATTTCCTTCAACAAAGTATTAAATTTGCCGTCTAAACAATTAAATTATTTTTGTTGTTATTCAGATTCGTAAACGAAGGTGTTGTTAAGAAATACATATGTACATACATTTATTAAACGATACGTGTTTGGTGTTATTTAAAAGTGTTTTTTACGTATTTTTCTTTTTACAATTTGATTTGTTTTCATAATAGAAATTTAAGTGATAATAATCTGGATTTCTTATAAAAAAACAATAATCATAATAATAATAAAATCAGTCAGTTTGTTTGTATTAATAATCATACGAGCAATTTTAACTTGAATACATTCGCCTGATGTATGTAGTTTTATATTCCCACTTACTTTTAGCTGAATAAAAATAAACGCGTTTTTGTTTTGAGTTCATGGCCGTTTGTTTATTGCTAAAATCTACTTTATATCGTATAAAAGTTTTGCAGCAATAAACAAGCAATCGACTGAACATTTCAATAAAATAGTGTAAATTTTATGTGGGTGTTTTGAGAGCTTAGAAACTACAAAAGAAAAAAAAAATAAAACTAACTTGTGACGTAAATTGTAAGATTTAGTTTTGGTTTTAAAAAATCTACAAAATTCAATCAAGAGATATATCTGCTAAAAGAGTAATTGAACTTGTGCTAATAAAAATTTAATTTAAACTTCCTGAAAAGGAATTTATTAATTTCTAAAGTCAAGTTGTAAAGTTTTGAAAATTATATGAACTTCTAAATATCCCACGAATATATGTGTTTATGTGAATTATAAGAACTGCTCTAAATCAAATAAGTTTTTGAGGAAATTCTTTACCTCTCCATCTCTCTGCCTCTTATGTACTGTTTTTTTTGTTTGTCGCTTCCTCTCTGTTTACAAAAACCTGTAGAAAATAGGGTTTTCAGTCAGTTTATATTCAATAACATGATAAATATAATTCTCAAATAGTTTACATGACAAAAGCACAAGCAAGTTGAATAATTCATAATATTTTAATTTTCATAATATTTAATTTTTAAACAATTTTAATTTTGTTTAAAAATTCCAAATACTCCAAATTAAAACACAATGCGTTTTATGCTGAACTATATCTTGCGAATTCGAATCGCTATTTTTACAGCAAGCCAAGCATATTAGGAAATCATATTTCCAGTGCTAAGAGAATAATAACCAAATTCCTTTTTTCGCTTCATTTAGTCGTTACGAATTCAACAGCGCTTAAAGTCACTTTTACAAATGGCACGCCTTCTCTGACGTAATTATTGATGCTCTAACCTCGGCCTTTTTACTTTATAATCAGAACAGTTCTACGAGCTGAAATAATGAAGAGGACATAACTTTTAAACGTTTTTATTGCTTAAGTGTAAGCGGTCCCTTAGATAAGGCAACAAAAAGTTTAAAAATCCTGTTTTAGCCTGATCAGATTTCAGCAGTTCATATTGCAAAATATTTCTAAGACATTCTTATGTCTCCCGTTGGACAGCAGAGAGCTCCAACGAATTTTTCTCTGCGACCCCTTAAAGCAGATCAAGTACAGAGCACGCGTGCCGCGCTCTTATCGTGCAGTTAGTAGAGCCAGCAAATTTTGATGTCAGGATTTTTCAGCCTTAGATGCCCGGTTAACCAGCTCATTATAAGCTTTAGGTCGCTTTAGTTGAGCTATAGTATTCCCTGAGATGTATACCGAGACAGCGTCATCAAACGTTCTACCTTTGTTCGTTGTTTTAGGGGTTTCAGTGGCGACAGAATTTCGCTTCGGTCCAGTCTCTACTTTTTTTTTAGCATAGACAATGGATATGTCAAATATATATACGGTCGTCCTTTGTTGGTCTTCCTTTTCATATGGGCAGGAGTCCTACATAAATCAGTTTGTTGTGAGAACCGACTTCATTTGGAGATTCAACACAATCTATAGCCACCCTGCCACCCTAAATGCAAATATATTGAAAGCCTTTACTGCTGCTTGGCTGTTAATTTCACATAAATTCTTATACCCCTTGTTCTTCTCCTCAAACATTTCCTAGCACATATAGCTCCTTTATTGCAATATAGTCATATCTCAAAAAATTAAAAATTTGTAGTTACTTAAGCAAAACTGCTCTTTTAGACCTTCTGTACCTGAAGAAAAAAAATCAGTTTTATATCCCAAGCTGAACCGAAGTTATAGCAATTGCAATTGCGGCAATTAGATCATAGGACTTATGTCTTGAAAACTTAAATCGCATTTGGCCCAGTTCAAGTTTTTTTGAGATATGACTATGTTGCAATAAAGGAGCGATATGAGGATTGCGAACACTTCAGACTGAAGGGTCTTGTGAGTAAAATTAAGCCTTGCTTAGGCTGGCGGAATGGCCAAATCTAATACCGAAAATTGGTTTTAAAGATATAATTCTCCTTATTATTTATCCCTTTTATGAATAAATTGCGTTTCGATAGATTGTTTTCTCTATACAAAAGCTGAAAAAGGTAAATTCCTGGCAAGAATTCCCAATTTAATGTAAACAAGACAATTTCATTTAAAAGGAATATTTTGCACTGTTTCATTAAATATATTTAAAACTAATAGAATGAGCTGCTCTAAATTCTTAAAATTCTCTTTAAAATTTTCATCTCTTGAAATTTATTTCTAACAAGAACAAATTATTCTCTTAAAGGTTTTTTTCTCTTTTATATATTTCTCTTATTAATATTCTTTTTAAAATTTGTTGAATTCCTTTGCCGTGAACAGCAGCTCCAATAGTAACAAATATCCTTAGCCCAGCTACATAAATTGTAATGTAATTGTAGTTGTTGTTATTGTATATTTCTGCAATACTGTGCAGGTTGAGCAGAAGCAGCAAATGATGGAAACAAGTGAAAGAATGTTTTAATGCGGGTGGGAGGAAAGTTGGGTGCGATTTTTTGCTGTGTGTACTATTATTTGCAGCAAAAGTTGTTGTTTTTTTTGCTTAACGTACATCGTATAACGGCATTATAGTAGTATCAACTATCTTGTTGACCTCATTTTGTGACGGTATCTCGACGCATCCAGTCTTGTTTTAACGGCAAAAATTCCTGCTTTTTTTTCCAAGAACAATTTGTGGACATGATAAATTTGAAAAAAAAACATACAAAATAAATCTTTAACAAGGAATTCCTTTAGTTGAAAAAATAGCAAAACAAAGCAATAACTTACGGTGTTTTTTTAAGTCGTTTTATTAGTCTCGTCGTTGTATGTGTTGTGTTCGCCGTTTTTAAAACAGCGAGTGTATTAGTGTGTCTATATTAAAATTTACCCGGTCAATTATTGTATGTGAAGGATAAATTTTTTATATTTATTCCTACTAGCTTTTTGTGCGAAAACTATTTTATTGGCACAAGGTGAAAATTGTTAGCAAAACGAGCTGAATTCTGTAAAAAGAAATGAAACAACAAAAATAGCTAAAAATTTAAAGAGAAAAGTGTAACATTTTAAAGACATTCAAAAAGGACTTAAAGTCAAAGGATAAAATTTTTCTAAAAATGCAAAAAATTGTTGTTTTATATAAAAAAAAAAATGTTAATTTAGATTTTTAATAATTAAATCTTTTCTATTGATTTTGCCGCTTAAGAAGGGTGTGTTTGTGTTGGAATTTTTGCATATTCATTAATAAGTGCATTTAACCCGACTCTGATGAATATTTTAAAGGCTTAATACCCAAGTAATTTTTAGCAAAGTTTTAATATAGAATCTCCAATCTAATTATGGGTGAAATAGTAATAATGTTAAAATTTTGTCCATATTTTTACTGCATAAAATGAAATGTTAATGTTGTTATTCTTATTAACTTTTAGTAATAAACAAAGTTGTAATTAATATTTTTTTTAATAAATTAAGATTTCTGTTTAAAATTCTCACCGCACGTTATAAGAAAGGTTTTTAAATCAGTGATTTTATTTTAAAAAGGACTTTTTCATAAACAAGTTCTTTAGAAGCGTAACCGAAAGGGATAAAGTTGTTAAGATGAAAACATTAATAATATTATTAAATTGCAGGGGAAGACCAATAAGTCTTTACAGCAATAAAAGCAAAATTTTTTTTTTTGGTGAAAATAAACCTAATTAAAACTCAGTTGAATAAACTAAACACTTTATATTAAAGCTTAGCTTAATATAAGCTGCTCAGTTTATACCAAATATAAATGTTGGCACATCACAAAATTTGCTTCTCCTAGCATCCATCTCTGGAAGATCTCTCTGTATTCGCAACTTTTATCTAGAACTGAAATTATTACACGAGGTGTTATTCCACTTCAACACAGTTGGTTGTTAAAAACTATATAATAAATTTTTCGAAGTCGCTTTTATTTGCATGATGAAAAAGATATTAACTTACCCGCAGATTTTGTTTTTTTTTTCTACAATATAAATTTTTTCTTTGAAGTGAGTAGTTAAAATTGCAAAATTTTGTTTCGAAAATAAATTTATTTACTGAAATCAAATTACACCACAATTAATTTAGTTCGAAATATAAGAGTGCAGTTAATCCGGGATTAGCATAAATTTGCCTGTGCATTCACATTTCAAGCAATTTTCCTAAAATTTGTGTAGATAAGTATTAAAAATTTTTCGCAGTGGCATTCCAAGGCAGCAAATTTACCAAAGCAGTAACATGTTTAGTCGTGAAACTACTTATGTTGTTTACTATAATAAAGAATATGAAACACATCCGATATTGCCACCTTTTTTTGATAGTCTTCTTTTTCAACAGGCATTTTCATCTTTTAATCAATCAAAATTATTTAAAACTGAATTTGAAATAAACTTAAGTCAAATGTTTCTCTACTAATTTTTTTCAAGCACTAGGTCAGTTTTAAAATAAAAATATTGTTTATTTTTTTTCTTTTTCAATATTTCGCCGCACCGTTGGGTGGCATCTTCAGGAAACAAGAAACAATAATATGGATAATTAGTTATTTTCAAACACAACATTAAATAAACATATTTTTTTGTCAAGCAAACTCAAAAAATTATTAATTGTAGAGGAAAAAAACAATAATATTTAATTTAAAATATTTTTTTAAACTAATTGAGAGTTTTTTATATGAAAGAGGATTTAAATGCTAAAAAATAGGTTATGTTTTGAAATTTGTGCTAGAAAAAGTTAATGTTATTATTAGAAATAGATAACTGCACTTGTGATGTTTAAATATTACAATTTTAAAGAAAAAAATTAATTAATGCCAGAACTCTTAATTACGTGATAGTCGAAAATTTTATTGGTACAAACATTATTTGTGAGAAGAAAAAACAACAACAGAGAAACCGGGTAATTATTTTCTGAAACCAATGCTGTAAGAGTTTTTTTTTTTTTTTTTTGTTGAATTTAAAATGAATTTCATTATTTAATCAAGAATTTCCAATTGGCTGTATAAGTCTTTAAACTTTATTAGTACCTCTTAATTGCCTTTGCTAAAAATCTTAATAAAAAAATTAATACTTTTATTTTGCAAATCTTTTTTAATTTAATTTAATTGCAATCCAACAAACTTTTATTAATACTCATTAAGATTTTCTTTGCGAATTAAAATCTTATTTTATACTCAAATATAAATTTGCATATAAAAAACCGTTTTGCATTTTAATATTCGGTCTAGTCGGTGTTAAATCTAATACTTGTTTTTTTTTCCTAAAGTTTATTCTTTTATGCGAAATTATTTATGGTTGTCTCTTTGTTTTATTCTCTTAGACATCTTGAGATCATCGAACGAACAATTTAATCAATTTTATGCAAATTATATTTTTGTTAGGAGTTTAATGAAACAACGCAACGTGACTTGTAAAGGAATGTGTTGATGTAATATTTGAACTGTATGTTTCTTTTTGTGGTTGTATAAATAAACATTCTGTTTAATTTGCTTTATATTTAGATATGCAAATGTTTGTATCCGATCTTTCGCTTAAATTTAAATCACAGTTTTAACACCCGCGTCTTTTGAAGAAAAGCGTTTAGTCTGCGGTGAGTCTTATTTTTAATTGAATTTTTAAGGTCTTCGACCTAAGTTTACTTAAGCATATCCACATGTGTATCGCTTGGAAATATTTTTTTTTTCAACAAATGATTCTTTTAAATAAAAAACAAAGCAAAAATTATAAATAGAAAAAAAAGTTAACGATTTTATTAATTAAGCAAATTTTAAGCATGAAATTGAATTTAATATTTAATATTTCTATAAAAGAGTTTTTGTTTCAAAATTGCCAAAACAAATAACAAAAAAAATTTTCCGATAAAACATGGGCTTTTTAATAACAATAACAATAAAAAGGCACTAAAATTACGTTGAGTTAAATCAAGTTACAAGGAAAACCTAATGGAAAACCAAAAAGTTTAATAAAAAATGCATGTTTTTTTTTTACAGATGAACAAATAAAAATTAAGAAAAACACAATAATAAGAAAAAAGAAATAAAACAAAAAATTAATTCAATCGAAGAAAGATAAAAAAATATAAAAACAGAAATTCAAAAATTTAAGTGCAAAATCAACAATTTATAAATATTAAATACGAACAAAAAAAAATGTTTGTCTAAATTTATGTGTGAGTGCTTATGTGCTAAAGGAGAAAAGAAAAACGCCGTAAAGTATACAACATCTTCTAAAAAAATACGACTTTGCTTTTGACCTCGTTATTTTGACGTCAAAAGAATGTTTGTTATTTTCTTTGTACAATAACAAAACAAACAACGTAATCCAAAAACAACATCGTCAATAGCAACAACAACAAGAATGAAAACGAATTAAAAAGAAAAATAAAAAATTCCAAATAAACAACAAATTCGTTAAACTCAGCATCAGTGTGTCTCTAAAATTAAACACCACTTGAATGACAATAACAAAAACCAAAACTCTGACAACCACAACAATAAAACAAACAGAAAAGCATTTAGTTCTAATTCTTATGGGTCTTTAACCCAAAGAACTCTGTTTGCTATTTCTGCAAGAATAATAAAATTAAGATTGTTTCTTAAAAAACAACATCATTTTTTGCCTGCATTGTGTTTACAAAAGTTCTTTTACTTTTTTATTGTTGTGTAGTTTGTCTATCAATTCCTTGTTGTTGGCAAATAGACGAAAACAAATTTTCAGTCATTTGTATATTTTTGAATGTGATCCAGCAGGAAACACGAGACTCATTGTTCTAGTTGTTTTTGCTGTCATTCGATTTCTCATTTATTGAGAAATTTTCAAAGACGCTTTAACAATTGGACTTACATACATACAACAAAAGCAATACCAACTTGTTACACTAACATTTTACAGTCTTCAACTAAAGATATTTCAAGTTCGAAATATTTTTAAATATTTTTAAAACAATAAAATATAAAAACAATCTCAAAATTGCGGAATTAATTAGTTTGAATCATATCAGTGGTACTAGTTTTAGTACCACAAACAACGGCTCCACCTTGGCTACCACAAACGTTAAAACCAACAACAACAATATAGGTAAGATATTTAAGTGTTTTGGTGTTTTTATTAAATAAAAATGTAGCTCAAATATTAAACATAATCTTTATTTTTCTTTTTTATTACAAATTTTTTAAATTTTTTTTACGAAAAATCCAATTTTCATTAAATATTAAATTTTCTCCTTTTTGTAATTTAAAATAATTATTTTACGTCGTCTAACCAAATTATTATTGATTGATTATGAATATTCTTTGTATTCGTATATATCAAATTGGTTGGTTAAATAGATGATGTTTACAGTGTATACAACTTATGGTATGTAGGTGCGAAGAGTGCTGATGAAGGATGCAGCGATCCAGAAAATGCTGCATTAAATTCTGATGTTGTCTATTTTTTCCTGTTTTCCTTAAAAATGAACAATGTTAAAATATTTTTTTCTTAATAAATTCAGATATTAAGATAAACTTGAGCTTAAGCCGAATCAAAATTATTCATTTGGTTATAATACTAACATGGTACGACTAGAGTCAAAAATTAAAAATATTTTTTTTTAATAAATAAATTATTAACTCGGCTTAAGTTTATTTTTATTTTAGCTTCTAAAAGTTTTTTATTAAAGAAGAAAAATTATTATATTATACTATTCGATTTCGATTATTTCCTGTGGGACCACATAATATCACTATTTTATACTGAAACAGTTTACACCTTGTAGTTTAACATTGTTCATGTAATTCGTGAGATAAACCCACCAGCAGTGCTTTAGAAACTTTCCCAATATACGACGTCCAGAAAGCGCTTCATAGAGAACAGCAATGCGGCATATGAGCGAAATAATTTTTATCTCTGTTTTATTTTGAATATATCGAGGGTTAGAAATAAATGGCTTCTTATATGAATTTTTATATTTAGTTTATTGCTTGTATTTTTAAGATTTTTTAGAAAGCTACAACAGTTGTCAGGTCACTGAAAGCATTATTTTGATATGGTGCATTATTTGGTAGTTAAATTTATAAACGCAATATAGTATTAAAATTTTATGTTATAACCTGTCTTTCTTTATACTCAAATAAAATCTTGTTAAATATTTACATAATTTTAATATTTATAAAGAAAAACATAAAAATTTGCAATTAACAAAAGCTGAGAAAAAGAGTTAAGTGTAAAATTAAGTAAAAATAACAAAAGAGAATTAATATGAATTTTATATTTTTGCTAAAAAATTCTTGTTATAAAAATGAATGAATAAAAGTGTGTTTTAAACAGAAAAGAGGCAGGTAAAGTTGTTTATAAGATACACAACAAAAGTCGAAATTTGCAGAAAGTTTAACTGGCTGAACAAAACTAACAGCAGTCATTTCTTTTAAAACAACAGTATAATATTAATATCTAGAAGGCTTTGTGATACATCAATTGCAAGGTCCTGTATAAATAGATCTTAACACGTGCATATATTTTTTTTTTATAATTTCTCCTGTCATCAGGAATTGTTTGAACAAGTAAGACTGTAATAATCGGCTATGCCGAATCTTATATAGCCTTCACCATCTAAGTAAATCGAGTTTAGTGAGGTAACTCCCATCAAAAAAA
This sequence comes from Gymnosoma rotundatum, assembly GCA_916610165.2. NCBI lineage: Eukaryota > Metazoa > Arthropoda > Insecta > Diptera > Tachinidae > Gymnosoma > Gymnosoma rotundatum. The sequence continues at coordinate 17,391,717 of OU744338.1, read as the reverse complement.
GCAAATATTGGGGTGACGGAGAATTAAAAAGTAACAAAAAAAAAAATTTGTACTGTATAAATATAATTTTACATAAAAATGACATCGGCTCTTAATGGGTTAAGCATTTTAAAAAAAATAAATAGTTATTCCTTAAAGATCTCTTTAAAAGCTTTAAAATAATACCCATATTGATATTTCAAAAAAATTGAAAATTTCAGAGCCCGTAACTCGGAAAATATGGGCGAGCGGCAAATTATTTTAACTTGATGTTTTTGTCTTATTTTTAAATTCTCTAACGCCCCATATATATTTTTTTTTTGATTGGAGTTTTTGTATTGTTCCAAATGACATGAAAAAATTAATGGTAGGCGTGGTGTATTCCGTGCTGCCTCGAAGGGCATGGATGGACCGACCATGCTGATTTCCAATAGCATCTCTTTCGACACTATATCTGATCGATTGATATAATTATTTTTTTTTTTTATAAAATCAAGTTTGCCAATACGGGCGAACAGACGGACATCGCTCAATCGTCTTCGCTATGCATAAGACGAAAGAATATATACACTTTATTGGGTCGGATATGGATATTGTAGAAATTACACACGGAATGACAGACTTATATATACCCTTTTTCCACTTTTTGTAGTGAAGGGTGTAAAAACAAGTCGGTATCACTGCTTAGTAAAGGGGATATTAAAGCAGACTATTGCCATGGCTCCTTATTCTCATCATCACCCCTTATTACAGATTTAGAGCTATTGCCCAAGCCTAAGGTCCTCCATAGCAGTTACAATTAATATGTGTCTGCTGCTGATCTTAAATCAGCCAGTCTCAGCTTTAAACAGATACAGTCAGCAAGTATTGTCTTCTTTCATTTTTATGTTGTCTATATGACACTTAGAGTTCGTTTCTTGACCTTAAGGTACCTCGAATATATAAAATGAACCTTCTTCTTTTCCTGCTTAGGGTTTTTGCCTCAGTAGCACTTTTAGATATTAACTCGTTCGTTCCTAGTGAGGTATTCTAGGTCATTTCTTTCCCATGCTTTTACGAGCCAATAAACTCAGCTCAACTTCTTTGGGGCTTCCTTGTCTATCTCTGTTCGCTTCTATTGGTTTCGTTTAAATATTTCGTACTTTGAATTCATAAAATTTACAATAATGGAGAAACGATGTCCAGAGTAGATATGCGTAGCAGGTGTCCTTAATAAAAGTGGGGATTGAGAAATATTCAGTATCCACTAGTATTCCGAGCAAAGACAAGAACTAACTTAGAGCTTGTTTGAGGCCACCACCACTACACCAACTACAGCTTAACATTTCAAAAATATAAATTCTTTCTCTGTGAAATCTTTAATTTTTGAGTTTGTGATGACACTGCGCTAGGAGTCAAAGATATCAGAGAAAGGAGAAGAAGAGTAGACAACACGCATATGCTCTACAAGCCTTTCTAATGGTAGTCCCTTTAAAAAGTAGCAGTGCTTGTAAGCTCTAGAAAGTTTCTTACACTTGTATTATTAACGTGAATGTCCTTATATCAGACGTCGGTTATTTCGCTCTTTGGCATTCCATATGCTTTTACAGAAGATCTGTTGTAATCAAATATTTTGTAAAATATAATTGTCATCCAATTTGTTGGATTTTACTTTTTTTTTAATTCTTATTATTTTATAACTCATCTTTTTTTAGTGTAGTTAAGAAAAAACGTGACATTAGTCCACATGACTGCTACTCAGTTTGTCAGAGATATCCTGATGTACATCAAAATTTGACAGTATGCTTGTCACCATTTGTACATTCATTCCATTATTTTATAAATGTTCATTTGTCCATTCGTTCCTTCATTCCTTCATTCATTCACTTATTCATTTATTAATTCATTGATGAAGCATAACCAACCATTTTATAATATTTCATTAAGCCTTTTTGTGGTTTTTACTTAAAACCACAGAACAATGGTTTGTCTCATCTCCATATCCCTGTCATTCTTTGTGCATCATCCTTTTCATCACACATTACAATTATGTATATTTACCTTTTAATATACATATTTTGTGTGTTGTGCGTTTGCCTGTTTGTTGTACAATAATTGAAGCAATTATTTGTTGCACATTTAAGCAAAGGGAAATCTATAGTTGTGAAAATATCTCGTTAGAGCTTCTGGTGTATGTGGGTTGTTCCTGCCTGGTTTTTGGTTTCCTTTCTGCTTTCATTTTTTTATATTGGGAGACATGTAAAAAAAATGCTTGTGTTTGTCATACATTTGGTCCATTTTGGTTCGTTTTAATTCATTTCCAGGTATTGTGGATTATTTATTTATTTAATATAAAAAACAGCTTTCGTTGCATTTTAATACTCGTGTTCTGGCTGCTTTTAATAATTACTTAAAAAAATACATATTGCCAAGTTATGTGGCTGTTTTTCTGATGCATAAATATGTTTATTTTAGGTGAAATGTTATCATAAATAATATTTTTTTATGATATATTTGTGTGTAATGTTTATTTATAATTAAAAGTATTACGTTGTATTCAGGCTGAAGTTTGTTTTTTTTTATGTGTTATTTATAGGTTATATAACGCCTCTGCGCCTACACTGTTATTTAGCCATTTATTGTTTTTATTTCGTACGTGTCATTGACAAAGTAGACAGACATACCAGTAATGGAACTGAACCTAGAATAGCTCCTATCATACAAGCTAAGTTCTCATTGACACGCAATAAACAAGTTCTTGCACCTTTTTCTTTCTTTTAATTTTAATTTTCATTAAACTTTTAATTGATTCAATTAATTGTTTAATAAAAATTTTTATATATTTTTTTTTTCAACTCAATATAAATTTAAGACAATTGTAAATTGAAGTAATTTTCAATCTGAAAATGAAGAAAAACTTAAACACCCAACAATTTTTTTTTCTGCGAAAGAGATGAGTACATTCGTCAGGCTTGACTAGTAGTGGCTCTGGAAAGAGAGGCAAACTAGGTATTTTAATTTAACGGCCATACCTGAAGAAGTGGCAACTTTAGAAATCTGACATTAACGAAAATGGAGAAAGATGACGCTAAGTTGTGTCTTAGAGATGTTGTGACGGCAGCGAATGTCCAGCATTGGATTTCATTGTCATTGGTGCTAAATGTTAGGAGAAAGATGATGAAAAAAGAAGTGTACAGCAAATCTTATAAAATTGTAAAATTCTTACCTTTGATATTAAACAAATAAGCCTTCACTCCCTTGCAGATGGATCTATATTGAAAATTTTAATAATTTATCAATGGTAAATAAGATTGGTATAAAACATTAATTCTAAGATGTGAAGTTTCCTAAAAAAATATGTTCTTATTTTGTCTTATTTTACCTGAGATCTTACAAACATTCATAATTCACAAAAATTTTAGGTATACGTAAGAAATCCATTTAAAAATAATAGTCCTTTATATTTTAAGGTGTTTATGCTCACACTCAGTAAAACGACTGAACGACTGTTGGTTTATCTACAGTTTATTACATAATATTAATAAGTTGTTATAATTCTCATTTCGTTAATTTTTTTTTTTTGCTTAAAAAATCAAACTTTACGAGTAATTACAATAGACATTAGTGGGAAAATTTTAAAACAAATGTTGTACCTACAGTAAACTTAACTTTCATATTATTATAAGCGGCCATGCTGCAAATACTTTTATAGAATATCTTGGCAAGTCCTTGAAAAATACGCTAGTACTCGTATGTAAGGAGTAAATAATTAATTAAAATTAGTTTTAAGAAAACTATACTATACAATGTACATCAGCGATAACTCGTTCTATGTTTAATAGAGTGATCGAATACAGTAAAACCTCCCGTGGGCGGACACCGACCGTCAGAGCAGATTTGTCCGTTGTGGAGAGGTGTCCGTCTACGAGATAGTTGCTTAGAAATGGTCGGCATTCACTGCTATTAAATATTCTATTATGTATTGATATGTAAGTGAAACAAATTTGAATGCATACTCGGAAATCGAAGGGACTGAAAAAATTGTCCGCTTAGTAGTGGTGTCCGCTTGCGGGAGGTCTCCGCAAGTAGAGTTTTCACTGTATAAGAAATTTTTAAGATTTTTTGCACTCATACTAACTGTGTACATAACCGTAGCTGATCTCAAGAACTTTTTAATTTGACGATTATAGAACAGTCACAAAAAATTTTACAATTGTACTAAATTCTCGTACCCAAGATCTCAATAGCCTGGTATTTATTATATCATAAATTCTAGGATCTTCTGCTTTCTTAGTATAGAATAGCGTTGTCAACCTAAAGCTGGTGCCTTTCAAAACGTTCGACTTAAATAAATTTTCAAATTCCACTTAAAATTTCTGCGAAAAATACTTTTTCAAAAAATACACGATTTTTTAGAAAGTTGGCAACGCTGGTGTAGACATTCAGTGGAGCGAGCTATATTTTATATGACGAGATCATCGTTTTGAAGCGCCAGCGAATCATCATACACTGCTTCATCTTTTCAATCAATTTTTAATATTGCCAGCTCACTGCTAAGACGCCGTAGATAAGAAAGTCGAAAGCAAATATTTATTGCTTTTGCCTTTAACATCTTTAAAATATACACATTTTATTTAAAAGACATGAGACCTGGACAGACTGAATCATACCACAGAACGAAAAACTAAACTAAAAGATGTCGCACTACATCAGACCTTCTAACAATTTAGTCGTTTATATTCGAGTTAAATAAGAGTTAAACTCTTCTGTATGGGCCGGTACTAGAGATCTGTGGCCGCCGACGATTTATAAAAACCACCGCCGACAAACATTAAGTTTGTTTTGGTTCGAAAATGTTTTGTTTTTGTTTGTAAAAACTATTTATTTTTTGGAAATTTAAATTTTTAAGTATTTAATTTACCAAAGGGGGGAGGATAAAAAACCGGTTAACTATGTATCTAAAAAAAATAATTTCTTTTCTACACTTTCACCAAATATTCAAAAAGTAAAGTTAATTAATATTATTTGATGTTTTAACTGAATTATATTGTTTTAATTTCAGTGGAATTTAAAGCTTTCAATATTTTAATAAATTTTCTTTTTTTTTATTAAAATAAATAAAATACTACCGTTCCGTTGTTTAAATAAAAATAACAAAATTAATTAGGAAATACTTTTGTATTTATAAATTCAAAGCCGAGCATTGAACTTGTTATTTATTTATTTAATTATAGATTCCACTTGGATTTTGATTTAATTTACTCATAAATTCCATATTCTTTTAATTGCAGGTGAGTTAAATCTCAAATTTAACAAAAATTTGGGACTTGAAAATGTAGGTATTTGAAACTATAAATAATCAATGATAAAAATAAAAAGATTTAACATTTTAAGTTGTTTGTGGTTCTCATTTTTTCATTGTGAAAACCAACCTTGATTTTTGCAAAGGCAAAATTTTTTAATAATATTTTTTAAGTATTAAATTTCTAAACAAAATGGTTTTCAATAGAACCGCAAATAAAATCAAATTGATTTGTTTTATCAATAAATACAGTAGCAGCAGCAACAACAACAACACGAACACCAATAACATCGACTTTAAATAATTAAATTCTAATTATTTAATTTCAAATGTTAAACATGTGTTGTTGCCTTCAAATGCATTAAAAAAAAATTTTTAAAAACCAACAACAATCAACGAATCGCAATTAATTACTAAAATATTAAAACGTCTCAAATAAAATAACAATTAATATTCATTTAATTTATTGAAGTTAATTGTAAATGCCATTAATAAAAACAAAATGTTTTCTTTTTACAGTTTCCTCACCTCAATTTTAGTTCTGTTAAGACTTAAACAAAGTTTTGTTAAAACCAGCGGTGTTTGTTAGTTATGGCTCATCAATTTGCTGTTTAAATGTTTATTGTTTTATCTGTCAATTTCCGAAAAAAGCAATATAATCGTGTTAAATTATTAAATGTTTCAAAATTGACGCTACGAACAAAAAAAATTAAAAATAATTAAGCAGAGTTGCAGAGTTGTAAAAATTTTTATGTTTAAAAAAGTCTACCTTTCAAAAACATTTTTTAATAAAAGTACTTTTTTTAAGTAAAGTAATTATATTTCAAATTTAAAAGGCACTTAGAAATATTTACTTGGAGTGAAAGTTTTTAAACTAACCTTTTTATATTTTTTAAAAATATTTCCTAAAATATACTTTTTGTCTAAAAGTACATTTTCTAAAAGTACTTTTTTCCTAAAAGTACATTTTGGGAATTTCTTGAAGTTACTTCTTTAAAAAGTACTTTTGAAATAATTCTTATATCTTTGAATTTTAAAATTAAGTAAATTTTTTTTAAAAGCTATATTTAAATACATTATCTTAAAGGTGATTTTTAAATAAAAACCTGCCCTCATAAAAGTACTTTATTTTAAAGCAATTTAAAAAAAAATTTTTTAAGATCAGTTTTTTTAAAGATTATTTTTGTTATCCTTTTTTAAATATATTTCAGTTTTTTAAAGATATTTTTTTAAAACTGTCCATTTTTAAGGTGCTTATTACCAAAAGTACTTTTTTTATAATATCTTTTCCTTTGTCGGTACTTCTTTAAAAGGTAATTTTTTTAAATATTTGTTGTAAATGTACTTTTGTAAAAAGGACATTTTCTTAAAGTGTAATGTTTAAAGTGCTTTATTTGCAAAGGTACTTTTTTAGAAAAATATTTTTGAGTTTGATTTTTTAAGATATTTTCGTTTAGAAAAGTAATTTTTTAAAGATATTTTTTTCTAAGTCTACCTTTTTAATTGTTTTTGCAGATAATTTTTCTTTCGGTTCCTAAACCTTTTTTTTAACGAATTTTCTTTTTTCAAAAGGTACTTTTTAAGTGTATCTTTTAAAAGTAAAATGTTTTTTTGAAGAAGTATTTTGAAAAATATTTCTTTATACAAAGATTGTTTTGTTGCAGGTTCTTCTTTAGACACTAAAAATATTTTTTTACAAGGCTTTTTACTTCTGTATTTTAAAAGGTACCTTTTTAAAATTTTTCTGTACATTTTTTTAATATATGCCTCTTGATGTCTTATGTGCATGATTTTTTTTTTAAATGGTACTTTTTTAAATGTCCTTTTTAACAATTACCCACCTTTTAAAGAAGCCTTATATCAGAACTAAATTTTTATAAATTATGTTTTGTAGTACTTTAGAGATTATTTTTCAAAACACCTGTTAAAAATGTAGTTTTTGTTAAGACTTTTTGTGTTTAATGTACTTTAATCGAAAGGTCACTTCTGTACAACAACAGCAAAAATTAAAAAAGTTAGGTGAATTTTTTAAACATACCTTTTATAAACCGTTTTATCTAAAATTTTAAAAAGGTACTTTTTAAAGTACTTTTTTAAAAGGTACTTTATTAATTTTTTCAAAAGCCCTTTTGTAGTATGTTACTTCTCTACTTCGAAATCGTAATGAAATTAATTTATATTGGAAATGGTTTAAACGCTACACTTTGTAAATCCTTGTAATTTATTATTGTTAAAATTTTTATTGCTTGCTTAAAATCAAAAACAAGTTTCATTTATTGACGGCACGTGAAATGATTTATGAATTGTGAAAAGAAAATCAAAATTGAAAACTTAATCAAAAACAATTATTTTATTGCCTACAAATGACTTTTTTAACGATGACATAAATTATGTTTCAAATAAATAAATAAAACTTAATGTTTTTTTCCTTCAAATAAATTACTTAGTGATCCATAGCTCTAGCTCTATATGTGCCCTTGATTTCCCAATAGGTTTGATTCTCCGAGATCGTAGCGTTTTGTAGCTGTAATCGTATTCGTTAAAAAAGTTCGGAATTTACTATACAAATTGTACTGTATGTATTGGAGAAAAAAATTATCGAATGCTACATTTTTTAAAAAACGTATTTAACTTGACGTATTTATCTTCACACACATTTTAAAATGTTTATTTAGTGTATAAAGACAAGGAACGACTTTTATTAATAGCAGTGCCTTGACCCCTCAAATTCATTGGTCAATTATAATGACTTGTTTTTAAATTAATTATCAATGAAACCTTTACATTAAAGAGCATTAGTGAAAATAATGACAATGCTCTAAAAACCTTTAGCATTATTTATCATTCAATGCTGAATTAAATTGGCAATTAATTAGTCCATCTAATTAATTACTTACATGTATGACTTTTAAACGTTTCTAAAGATTCCCAAAACCTCTCCTAATAACCTTTACAAATGATATGAAATGGATTGTAGAAGAAACAAAAACCTAACATGTTTATTGGTGATTTTTTTTTATTAGACTTCAAATGGAATACTCATTCAGTTCTTGTAGTTCAATAAATTAACTTCTTATTCTTATTTACCTTAAAAGGTGGGCAAATATACACTAATTATCTGCAAGTGAATCTTAAATGAACCATGCTGAATTGTTAATAATGTTCACCCTACTGAAAAAATAAAATTTTTTGCTAATTAAAAGTAAAATAAAAACAAGCTGAAGGAATGAAAAAAGTGTGGCACAATTATGGTTCAAAGCTCAATGGCAAAAATTCACAGCACTTGTCATAGGAACCATACGGAAATGTTTATGATTACGTTAAGAATCCTATTTTGTTTTATTTTTAAATTAAAATTTCTGCAAAATGTAGTTCATGTATTCCAAAAGTATACATGTATTTAATATGCATATGTATATTTACTTAAAAAATTTTATTATAATTTTGCATTATATCATACTCGTATGTCAAGCTTAGGACACGCCTAAACATCATTAAGTAGATTTGTTTGTTTAATTAAGTGCGTATGATGTTGCTGTGGTTGTATAAATTTTCATTAAGATAAATGTCTGAGAAAAGCCCTGACGTCTTGCCTGCAATTCATGCTTATAAACACACGCACAACACACACGCACGTTAAGAAGTATACATATTTGGAATTCTTGACGCTGTTGCCCAGCAGTCAAAATTTATGATCTTTTAAGTGGTCATGTAATTTAACCATTTATTGCGAGTGGGTTATATTCGTTTAAGTCTAAAAAAAACCTTTTGAGTTGTCTTTAACGGAAAGAGAAGTAAAAAATAATAAGTGTTTGGTGGGTTAAAAAGAGAGTTTTACAGAAATTAAAAAAAAAATCACTTAAGTCATAAGTCGAAAATCAAAAGTGGGAACACCATCTACGTGGCTTCTGGGGAGCCGCGACCGCATAAATCCACTTAAATCTAAAGGAAACTTTTTGCAACTACTTAAGCAGTTTGGGGAATTCTCTTTACATTCCAACCCCCAATTTAGGTTGGAATCTTTTAAAATAGGTAAGAAAAAAGGCAGGGATAAGGCAACGTCTAAATTTGTCTTGGTAATGTATCATTTGGCATATGGTGTAGCGCCATGAATTAGGCTTATATTTATGAGTGACTTTTTGCTCCAGCATTTTAGTCAATACTTGTACGTGGCGTACTGATTCCAGTGGCTACTTCGGTTTTTTTTTTTTTTTTTTTTTTGGTGCTAAAATTTGTCTTTATGATTTATTATCACTTTCACCGGTAATGGGAATCACAAGTCATTCGTAACTAAACAAAGAAATTTTTTTGTAATCTCCCCTTAAAATAAACCGGAGCCGCGTAAAAATTATGATAAGTCCGAAACTTCTTCAACAAAAACTTCTTTTGTCTTTCGAAATTCTTATTCTCCTTAAAAAGGTTTATTGGGATTTAAACACGAAATCAGCAGCCTCTACAAGTTGTACTACTTACAGCGGTTGACTAACCTTGACTTTTTATAAGTACCATAAAGAAAAAAAAAACGCAAAAATAAGAAATATCAAAATAAAAAAATTGAGTAATAAAAAAAAAAAATAAAACAAAAATATTAAAGTTGTTATGGCGATGAATAATGACAACGCAATGGTCATATGTTTGTTTGGGTTTTTATTTCGCTTTTTTTCTTCTTGATTGTTGTTTTATTTCTTGTTTTGTTTTTTATTTATTTAACTTCTTATTTAGTCTCATGGTCAATGGTCATTAAGTATGAGCAAGTATTACGTCAAAGCTGCGACAACCATTCAAAATGACTTTTTCTATTCAAGTAATTAAGAGTTTGTTTGCTGTAGACTTAAAACGAATCAAGAATGAATGGGTGACGGAAGCAGAAGCAAGCGAGGATATGAAATTTGAGCTCTATATTTGCTTAATTCAAACAGAATTGTTAATAAATTAACACTTTTTTATTTAATAGAAATGTGGAAAAGAAAGTTGCTTAATCTTTCAAAGCTTAAAGATCTAGAGTTTTAAAAACTTTTTGTTTAGTACTTTTACGTAGATCTAGATTTCATACAATCCCTAATATTATATTCGCCAAATCAATTTTTGACTTCGCCTATTTAAAGTATAATTGATTGCTTTAAAACATTCCTTGTATTCTAAGTTACAAAATAAGTTGGTTAAATAGATAATGTCTGTAATGTAAACATATTGCTGGATTCTAATTTTTCATATTTTTTTTTTCTTTAGAAAATGTTCACAAAAATTTGTAAATAATTTTTTTTTCTTGATAAGAAATTGAAACTAAATTTAGCTAATTAATTCATTTGACAAAAAAATCATTATAAGCCATTAAAAAAATGTAGTGTTGAAACGTACTTATTTTATAAATGTATTTTGAAACAAGTACCTTTTAAAAAGAATTGAAAAATATATTATTATTAAAATCTTAAATAGGACCTTAAGAGGTGCGCCCTTTAAATAAATTTCATTAATAATATCATTAAATTAATATCAAAGAGATATTTAAAAGGGTAAAACATTATCATATGATAAAAGTACTTTTTCTGAAAAAGTACTTTTTAAGAAAATCTCCTTCAAAAACACCCTTTAATAAAGTATATTGCATGAAATGTATCTTTTTAAAGGTTTTATTTTAAAAAAGTAACTTCTCAAAAAGTACCGTTTAAAATACCTTAAAAATATCTTGCAAAAAATATTTGGTACGTTTTGAAAAAGATATTTTTTTAAAGTGAGTTGTGAGAGTCCTGTTTATAGAAGTACTTTTACTTCCTCAAAAAGCTTTCTTCCTTAAAGGTGCTTTCAAAGAGCGCCCTTTGTAAGTACCTGACAAAATTTACGTTTACTCAAATAATAAGTTTATAAAAAGTACCATATTAGAAAGTACTTTTAAAAAAAAGTGCTTTTATAAAAAGTATCTTAAAAAGCTAACTACTTTAAAGATTCTTTTGAAAAGATCTCTTCGAAAGTACCTACAAAACAAATATAAAAATAATATAATATATCATAGAAAGTACTTTCTTTGAAAAGTACCTCAAAAACCCAACTACTTTAAAGATTCTTTTGAAAAGATCTCGTTTAAAGTATCTAAGAAACGCAAATTTAAAAATACTTTATAAAAAAGTACCATTTTACAAAGTAACTTACTAATATAGTACTTAAGTTCCTTTATAAAGCACACAACACATAATCCAAATTTTAAATCATTTTTAAATTGACAAAGATTTTTTTCATTAACTTTTAAACAAGAAATCACTCTGATTATGTGTTAAGTCATTAATTTGAACAGTTTGAAAATAACAAGTTTCATTTAGTACCAACAACCACAATAAAAACAACAAGTACACACAAATTAAGTTGATATGTCTGTATTAAGAGAAACGTATCACACTGATTTAATTATTTTGCAATTTATGAAGGTGTTTCCTACAATAATTGTTCCCCTATTTAAGTGGCAAAATAAAAAAATTGAAAACAGATTTAACAAAAAAGTGTGTGCATTTGTGTGAAATTCTGTGTTAATTAGGCTGAGAAAACAGCTACATGGAAGAAAAAACTGTTTATGTACTTTCGCATTCAAATTGCTGGGAATGACAGCATGTTATTGTACATGTCGACAAATTAAATTTAAACATGATGTTGAACATGCAACAAAATAGTGACGTTTAATGCATTAAAAACATTGTCTGTCTGAGTAGAGCGCAGGAAAGAAAGCAATACAAATTATACATTAATGTGAATATGGAAGCGCGAAAAACATAACGACAGTGTTAAACAACCAATCTACATTAAGTGTTTAACAAATACAATGGCATAACACACACACACACGAAAATATTGAAAAAATATTTAATTGATATAACAACATTTTGCAATTAATTTAAACAAAAAATATTTGTTAAGTGCTTTTTTATAATCTTATTAAAATGTTTTAAATATTTTATTTTTTGCTGTAAAATATTTATTTAACAACAACAACATCATGTCAAAGGGCATTGATTCAGAATTAATTACAATGCTCATGTTATTTAAGTTTTTGTGTTGTTTTTTTCTGCTACTTTTTTAAATGTTTTTTTTTTCTGCTTAAATTAAACAACTTTGAATTTGTATTGCTTATATTAAGTGTTCCTAATTGTTACTGTTTAATAAACTACTTTTTTTATATGCAAAGTGAAATTAAAAACTCACTAAAATATCGTGCATTCGAAATAAAAGTTTCATTTACATTACATACAATAACGTTCAAAGAGTATTATTAAAAAAATAGTTTTTGTAAAGTACCTTTAAGAACAGTTTCTAAAAGGTACCTTCTTACAAAGTATCCTAGAAAAGTATTTTAAAAAAGTGGCAACAGCAAGCTACTGTGAAATGCTGCTCGTCTGTATATCATGATGATGACTGTGTAAAGTAATTTGTGTTATTTTTGCTTTAATAAAAATAATTACTATTTTGTAGGGGGAATATTCGAGAAAACCTATTTAGGTCCATTATCAACCACCTTATTTAAGTTTGATTTGATCGTAGTGAGAAAACTCTAAGTCAGAAATAATAATTGAAGAATTTATGGAAAGAAATTTGTAACCACCATGACAGCTCAAATGGAAAATAATCGGGACAATTTTAGTACTTACGAACAAAAGTACTTTTTGTACCAAAATCTTAAAAACATTCTTTACACTTTTAGTTACAAAAACTTTTATTAGCACTGGCGTTTTCACACCTTCCCAAAGTAGATCGCTGTAGATGGAGTGTCGCTTCCTTGTAAACATTTCCTTGATAAATTTCTGAAGAGCAGTTGGGAAAACCTCGAAAAAATCGCTGTTATCATATGCTGAAATTTTGTTTGACCAGAGAAGTACTCTGCAGCTGGTCCATTAATACAACATGATTTGTACTAAATTCTAGCTTCCAAGGATGACCAGAAATTATACATTTAAAGAATAGGCAAAAACACATACATTTAAAACAATGTTGTATTGAACAGCGTTGCCGTTGTGGCGCTCATTGTACTCAATTGGAATGCAAGTTTTTAACAGACTAAATCTAATTTTTGGCTTGTGTTTATAATTATTCTTTTAAAAAATTTCCAAATGAAGATTGAAAATGTTTTGTAATTAAATCTGTTACAAAGATCAGTTTAAATTTTTATAAAATTTTTTGTAAAGAGTTTCTTCGAAATGTTTAGTATTTAAATTACCAGTGACAATCAAATGACTGACACTGTTGTGGCGGGACTTAGCAAATTTTTTGTAATCGGGTGTTATGTTATCATCAGAGATATAAAAACTACATTTCGTTCCCACACTTTGGGAAAAGTAGAAAAGTTGAGAGAAACGGAACAATTGCCTAGTTGCTAAAAAAAAAATATCCAACTGCTTAAAAAAGCTTGTTTAAAATTGACAAATTTAACTTTACAGTGATAAGGTATGTCTGTGAGACGTACACCTTTTTAAGTTTACTCTCTTTCTGTGCTGCTTGGTATGAGAACAAATTTATGTATTCAGTATTTTAAGTTGACGGCAGCTTGCTAGTGGTCCATATTTTTATGCGGTAAGCTTGTTTTATTTCCGGGAATTACAAAATACGCGTCTTGGAGACGTATGGCAATTTTTGTGAAACTTTTATGTTTCAGTATTTATAATTTTTTTTAGATCTTTAGTTATTTTTCAAACTATATGAGGTCATACAATTTGACCCTTGTGAGAACAATCCAGCACACGAAAAGTCGAAACCTCCATGTTTTGCTACAGGGGTCCTCTTACTCTGCTATCGGTCTAAGCCATCTCAATTAGTTTATTTGTTGTCCTCATGCAATGAAAAAGGTTCAATTGGCAATAAAATAGGTTAACCATACATGATTCAACCAATTCTGTTTCCTATTGTAGTGCTCAAAAAAAGCCTGTAGGTGATCTGTGGCAATCTTTTACGGAATGCTTAACATGGCATTTAATCCCGATAGAACTTTTAATTATAAAAAATAACGCTAAAAATTAAATTTTGATGAACAATTTTTTCTCATCATTTTCTGTAAACTGTGGCAAATCATTATGAATAGACTCATGCTTGAGCAACGCTATCAACTCATACAAGTTTACTTTGAAAATCAGTCATAAAGTCGAGCAACTTACAGACGAATTTGAGATTCAAATTTATCGATTCATCGTCGGTCACAGAAATTGGGGCTCTGTCCGTTCACTACGTGTAAAATTTTGTGCAAATATCTTGGCCTACACCCATATAAGATCCAGCCAGTGCAGGAATTAAAGCCACAAGACCATTATATGCGTCATTCAGTCGCCGATAGAGCTCTAGAGGAGTTAGTAACTTACCCGTTGTCTTATCGCCAAATTGTTTTCAGCGATGAGCCTCATTTTTGGCTTAACGGGTTTGTTAATAAGCAAAATTGGTGCATGTGGAGTGAGACCAATTTACAACATACCCTACAGTCTCCATTGCATCCAGAAAAATGCACCATTTGATGTCGTTTACACGCTGGTGGCAAAAAAGATGCCGGATCTCACGTTACGGTCAATGGAGATCGTTACCGCACCATAATTAATAAGATGGCGCTAAGTGCCATACGGCGACCGCAACCCTCGAGTTATTGAAATCAAAATATGGCGATAAGTTTTCTCGATTATTTCCTGAGGGCCCACGTGAAGTCACTGCTTTATGCTGATAAACGAGGAACAACTGACGCTTTGGAGGCCAACATTGCTTATGTTATTCGGGACACACGGCCAGCAGTACTTGAAAAAGTGACCCAAAATTGGACGCTTCGTCATGAGCAGCCGTGGTGGCTATATGCCCGAAATAATTTTTAAATATTAATGTCATGTTCTGATTTTCCGTATCAAAGAAATTCTTCCTCACAATTTAGTTTTTTGTGTTATTTTTTCCAATTTAAAGTTCTATCGGGCTTAAAAAAAACACCCTTTATAAATTCTTACCTTATTTATTCTCACAACGTCATGTATTTAAAACAAAAAGTCGCAAGGAACATATGAAAAAACTGTCATCAACCCTAACAACGCCTTGGATGCAACATAGACTAGAAACTCCGAACTTTTCAAAATCATTGTGTAAAAACATTCGCAATTGATTTTGAGTTGAAAATTTCAGAGCCCCGCAACTCGGAAAATATGGCTAGCGCCAATTTTTTTCACTTGTGTTTTTTTTTCTTATTTTTTAATTCTCTATTGCCCCATAAAACATCTATGGTTACTTGGTAATTATTATTCTGGATACTTATTTTTCTCCAAAATTAATAAATCTTGTTGCCCCTGGACATAATGATATTTTAAAAGTTGTTCAAAATGCATGTGGGCTTTGTAATGTGTGACATTCTATAATGTTCCTTTTTAAACTTATCCCACATGTTTTTTTTTTGTTCCTCTTGTCTAAAAAAAAATTAGAAAATAATCTTTAAAATGCAAATGAATTTATGTTTTTTGCGCGTGTTAAAAATCACTTTAAAATAATTAAGTATAAAAGTTTGTTGCCATCTGTCATTTTTGCCGCCCACCATTCGTATACATTTCTAAATATATAAAACTAGAAATGATTTTGTGTTTATTTTTTAACAACAATATTTTTTCTCTCTTAATATTCTAATAGATTTATTTTGTTTTCAAATTTTTAATGTTTATTTTAAAAACATTCTCACATTTAGCCATCACAAAATAAACAAATTAATTGTAAATTAAAAAAACCTGAAGCCAAAGATCATTAAGTAATTTTCAACTTAAGTTTATAAATCAGTTTTATTAAGAACTAAAAGCCAACAAGAAAATAAGCACCCAATTAAGAAATCTTAGTCATACCTGTAGGTTTTAAACACAGAGATAGTCAGTCTGTCTGCCTGCCTGTTGATTATTTGTTTTATTAAAATTTATGAACAATAAATTTCAAAATATTTAATTTACATTCTTTAATTTATTTCTCTTCTTAATGTTTTTTTTTTGTATAGTTATTTTCTTTTAATTTTACAAAATTATATACATATTTTTGGATTTTTCTTTTATTTTTGATTGAGAACTTCTTACTTTCTGTCTATGTTTCTGAAATATAAATAAAATTTAATTTCATTTTCACACCAAGTTAAAAAATTTGCATGCAAATTATATTCATACAATAATAAATTTTAATATAATTGGCTCAATTCCAAATATATGTTGATTGTCTTCTCTATAAAACTTTTAATAATTTTTCTATATGATACAGTGCAACAGAAAATTTAACGTGCATTAATAGAAGTTAAAAAACTGGTAAAAAAATAAGTAATAAATAAATGAATAAAATAAAAAAAAAATAATAATCGTATAACTAAATATTAAAATAAAAAGGCCTATCTGACCTTCTGAATGAGGCATCTTGCAGAGTTACCAGGTTTGTTTCAATGCCTCATTTTGCAAAGGAAAAAATTATCTCATTTCAACAACTTTAAAGAAACCAGAGTAAAATTCTTTTCTTTGTGTTCTCTCAATGATCTGTGAGTACAAGCACTTAAATGAATATTTTATTTTACAGACTTTATTTATCAGAAAATACCATTTTCTTATTTAGACAACAGAAAAAAGTCGTGGCACCAATTAAACGTTTTCTAATTGCAATTTAATTAAATTTTTAATTGATTTAATTAATTATTTTATAAGAAAATTTTTTATTCGTTTTTCAATTAAATATTTAATTGAGACTAATGAAAATTTAATTAAATTTCAATCTGAAAGCAAATAAAACTTTACGTAGAGGCAAATTCTTTTCTGTGTGATAATGAAATTTAAGAGATTTTCTGGGGGTTTTTAACTTTTTTTTTCGATGATATTAAAGAAAAAAAAATTATCTACTTTGGCAAGTGGTCTCTGTAGATCATATTCGATGCTTGGTGGGCAACTACTTGATCCATTTCCAAGCAGGTAGAAACATATTGACCTCTTATTCCCTGCCTAATCGCTTTGGCGAAACAGTCTTTTTGATCCGACTTTAAAGGAAAAAAAGATAAAATGACGAAAGTTATTTAGTTATAAGGCCGTTAGGGGAGGTTTGTCGTATTGTAATCAAAAGCGTTTAGCACAACTTTAAAAAAGAAAAATCGGAACATCTCCAAGCTGCTGTAAACGTTAATGAGCCATTGGGAAATCGTTGGAGTGCTAAAAGGTTCAAATCTTCATACAATTAACATTTCCGTGACTGCCAGCGTCTAGCAGCTCATTCATTGCAACAACAATTTCTTGCCCTAAATAATACCGACGAACTATGACAGCTATAAGCGACCAGTCTAGGTGACCAATTTATATATTTCAACGTGACAGGAGGAGGCTAGAAGTGCTAAATAGAAGAAACTACACTTGGCAGGCGTGTAGAATACTGTTTGCCAAAACTGAATCGACTGTTTTAGTGGCAAGCTGTTACGTCAATTGACTTATCACTTCTGGGATAACTATTAAACGATTTTCAGATTAGAGGGTGTCACTCGATCGCGTAGAGCTTTTCTAAAGGCACCTGATTTAGGTTTGCTTTTTCTTTTCTGTTGGGGCCTAAAGTACGTATCTTCGCTATGTAAGTCCACAGACACCGTAGTTAATTCATAGCCATTTAAAATGGCCTATTGCTCACACAGAAAAATGTTACATGGATGAAAAGAGGAATTTTTAACTATAATTGTGTATCTAAAAAGAGAGCTCCTTAAGCAGACCACAAGTATTCTGAGCTCTTTAAAAGCAACCTTTTTGTAATAGGGACTTGTGGTTATGACTTGCACTTGTCAATCTCCATATACTTTCACGAAGGCCAACAAAATCATTTCTTAGTTTATTTAATAAAAATAAGTTGAGTTTATTAGTGACAGCACACGTTTCGTATCAGGCTAACTACGGTAACCAGGGTTGGGATAAGAAGACATGCAGCGAGCACTGCTCTTAGCTCCGTTAAGGTACCGCCGAAGATGTTTTATCTGCGTTGCTTTTGATCAGATATTTATAAATTTTTCCAGCTTAGGGTGCTTAAATTCATATTTGCACCCTTTTAAGCATTTCTATTTAGTGGTTTCATTAACACCATTTAAGACTACACATAGTCCACAGCTAAATTTTTTGGTTTATATAAAATCTTTAAACATCTCCTGGCTTACCTGCGGCTATTTGCTATTTAAGTAGTCGAAACAGACGTCTTTGCATCCCTTTTTTCAATGTTCTTTTCATTGTTGCTGTTTTAGGCTTGGCATCGTTACCATGTGCACACAGAAGCAACGATATAAAAAGTCCAGCTGCGAATAGCGCCCTTGTCTTCATTAAAATAGTTTGAGGTCGATTGATATAAAAATTCCACATAATAGCTACCAAGCTCCTCTTACCCTCGTGGCTGACATTAATTTCTCACGACCTGTTATTGTACTTGGGATAATCGGCTATCCTCCAAATCTCAGAAGTATTTATATCTGAATAAGATTAGTCCGTATATGCGTTAAGTATGTAAGTGAGAAAAGCTTTCCCTTAGTCGTTGCTGTTAGGTGTAGTCAGCAATTGACCCAGGATAGACCAAATAGACCTATTCGCTCCCCTGCAGCTCTGAAGAAGACCGCTGTGGTTGCACATAATTGCTTAGTTAGTCGAAAGTAAAAAGTGATAAGAAGCTCGTTTAGGGCACTTTTGGCCCAAAGAGGAAATATGCCGATTACGAGAAATTAGTGTAGAATAAGTAGGTGCCTGTAGTGTAGACCACTGTGTTGAAAATCCATCTTGCTAAACCAAATTTCAATTACCAATTGTAAGCAATTGAAGGCCAGAAAAATACTTTCACTTTTTATATCTTTTATTCTTAGGTGGGTCATTTACTTTTGTGTATCACTGCTTTCTTACGCTGACTCTATTAGATTCCAGAACACTCATTTATTTTTTGGTTTTTTTTACCTTAGTTGTGTTAAAAACACTTAAAATGTGTTTATTTTTATAACAAACACTTTAAAACATTCATGTTCGTACAGGGCAGACAGACAGAAATTCGTACAGATGGTTAATTGTCGATAAAAGAAAACTAAACAATTACACAAGCAAAAATTCTATAAAAGATGGTCAAAATAGATATAAAAATACCCTAAAAATGGTTTATTATGTTTAAGATTATTTCATTTCTTTATCATTTGTTATTAAAGCAATTAGCAGTATTTAATTAAATAAAATGCATTAAATGATTTTTGTTACAAGATTAAAAGTGTTGAAAATGTGCAGAATAAATTTAATGAAATAAACAGTTTATATTTCATTAATTGAAAGAAAAAAAAAACATGGAAATCAGAAAGTATGTAAAATTGTTAAGTACCTCATTTTAAATAGTTGCAAAATTTACAAAATATTACATCAATCCACTGAATATTTTAATCAATACTAAATTTGACTTTACACAAACAATACATCAGAACCTAAATTTGTAGTTTGATAAAAAAAAAGCATGAACATGTATAGGAAAACTAATTTGAAAATAAATCATGATTTGTATGCATTTATGACTGACCCCTATGCCCTCAAAAACAACAGATTTATGTTATTTTTTTGCTTCAAAATCAAACACACGTCACAACAACATTCCGAGTGTCCACAAAAAATATCTATGAAATAAATATGAAAATATTTATTAGAAAGTAACAAAAAACAAAAAATAAAGACATACAACAACAAAAACGTCCAAGTTTAAAATTATTTTAGAATGCCGGCCAAATAAAAACATCAACAAGCAAAAAAAGAACAACTAATAGTTTATAGTTTATGGCGCTAAAAGTACAAATACGAAAACATTTGGCATCCCAAACTGGCACCTATCGCACACAACTCAATAGAATTGCACGTAAGTTTGTAGTGCAGTAAATAAGAAATTAAAGGAACCCACTAGGGAGAAAATAGAAGCAAATTGGAAATGTTTACTGTATTTAATTTTTATACCACCCAATTTCGTTTTTACGCTAAGAGAAGCTATGACGTTTTACAAACACGACTTTCGCAGTCAACTATATTCGAAGAAAAAATATGCTTGTTAGAGGTATATAAAATTACGATTGAATTGTATATGGTTGTCATCAAATCATATTATTTTTATTATACATAATTATTCATATAATTGTTGTTATTAGAACCATAATGTTGTCTAACATAGAAATAATACTTTATGTAACCACAATTATGTTTTAAGTATAAACATAAAGCGAAGTTGATTGACCCATGTCCGTTTGTCCGTCCGTGTTCGTGTTGATAATGATTTCACAAAAAAAAAAAATAAATAAATATGTCAATCGAACAGATATAGTGCCGACAAAGGTGCTATTGGAAATCAGCATGATCGGTCCATGTCCTTCGAGACAGCAGCAAAACACCACGTCTACCTCTAATTTTTTCTTGTCATTTGGAACAGTATAAGTGATTAGATTAACGTCTGTACCTGGCGCGGAGCCCTTATCAGATGGTAGTCAAACTACTAATACTGTGCAATTTTAAGACCATGGCTTGCAGAACCATTAATCTACCCCTTGCAATAGGCTCGGAGCCTATCCTTAAACTCCTCTGTTGAAAGTGCAACAGCAAACTTCAGTCTATTCCACGCCAGACCCGCAGATATAGACAAATTAACCACAACCACCACGTGAACCCCGAAGGCACCTCACCAATAATCGGCTACAGAAATGGGCGGCTCTCTGTATGGGCTACCGGCTCCCGTGGTGCCAGTTTTTTTAAGTTTTATTATTACAAATATGTTTTATTATCAAAAAGGACACTGGTAAAAACTTCCGACAGTACCCAACCGTCTATCCAGTTTCGGTGCCTGCAATCACCGGGGGACTGGTTCCCCCTATACCCCCGAGGACCCACGTTTGCACCGTTGTTAGATCAGCACAGACTCTTGGTGCCCCTGTCATTTGGAACAATAAAGTAACTCCAATAAAAAAAATAAATATATGGGGCGAGAGAGAATTTAAAAATAAGAAGAAAACATCAGGTGAAAAAATTGGCGCTCGCCCCTACTTTCTGAGTTACGGGGCTCTGAAATTTAAAAATTTTTTAAAACATCAATATGCGTATCATTTTAAAGCTAATCAAGAGATCTTTAGGGAAATACTAAAATTAAAAAAAATGCTTAACCTATTAAGAGCCGATGACATTTTTATGTAAAATTAAATATTTGCAGTACCAAATTTTTTATATTTTTTTATTTTCTGTCGGCCCAAAATTTTCTTTTTTGATTGGAATTTCTTCACTTAACTACATTTTCATAGATAGTGAAGGGTATATAAGATTCGGCATAGCTGAATATAGCTCTCGTACTTGTTTTTGTATAATTTTGGTTTAAATTTGATTCATTTTTTTAAAATCCCGATAGTTTTGGTATATTCTGATAGGAAAATAGATTATATTCTAAAATTTTAAATATTAATGAAAATAAAGTTTTTGGTGAAAGTATAAAAATTTTGGTAAAAATGCGATAATTTAGTAATGTTTTTTTTTTATTAAGGTAAAATAGATTTAGAAATAAATTATTATTATTATTATTTTTTTTTTTTTTGTAAATGTTCCTTATTTTCCTGAATTTTGCTTGAAAATGGAAAATGTCAATAGTTTAGTGAAGATCTAATTTTTTTTTTGCTAAAATTTATTTTTTTTTAGTAAATATGTGAAATTTTTTGGTTAACTTTCGATAACTTAGTAAAAATTTGATTTTTTTATTTTTGCTAAAATGATTTTTTTCTGTCATATTGGTTTTTAATAAAATTTTGTTTTTTGTTTTTTAATTTTTTATTCGAAATATTGGAAAAATTAATTTTTTTTAATTGTCGAATTTTCGATCACTTTGCGTTGTTATGATTTTTTTTTGTAAAACAATTTTTAATTTTTGTATTAAAATTTAAATTTTTGGCTAAAAATTATTTGTTTTTTTTTAGTAAAATAGTTTTTTTTAAGTTCGTTTTTTAATGAAATCCAATTTTTAAGTTAAACAACGGGAATTTTTTATTATATTAATTAATTTTCAAAATAAAATCTTTTTTCGTGCTATTATCTGTTATCCCGATTAATTTTTCAAATTGGCAATATTTATAATTTAGGGTCAAAGCACGTTTCGATAGCCATTTCGTTACCGCTTACTTAACTCTTCAGGAAACTTCTGAAAAACATTTTAAACAAACTAAATTTTTTTTTGAATTGAAATTCTTATTTACTAAATTAAAGTTTTTCCAATTTTGGCGAAACTGTAGTTTTTATTTTCGGCGAAATTTCAATAGTTTAATAAAATTCGGGTTATTGCTAAAGAAATTTATATTGTTTCGTTAAACCCTCAGTTGGCAGAAAGCAGCAAAATTATGTGTGACGATTAGTAACGAGAACAAAGGGTTGATAGATGCGAGATATGCGGATAAGTTTTCCATCGTAATAAAATTAGAAATAAAAAAAAAATCATAAACTTAAGCCGTCTTAAAAATAGTTCATTTGGAAATAACTTCTTTAAAAAAAAAGACTTTTGTGATGTCAAATCTTTTTTAATTTTTTAATAGTATTTTTCCACCTTTCAGACCCGAAATTTCCTAATAGGCCTTCCTTCCTTCTCTTTACAATGGCTTTTCAAATAAAGAAAAGAAAAAAAAAATTGGAGAAAATTTCACGTAAAGCTATTATTTTATTTTTCACTATTTTGTTGTGTATTTTTTGAATAGTAATGGTGACCCACAGTTCACAGTGATAATAATGGTCACTTTTGTGTTTCTCTTGGTCTGTATAATACGTAGTAAAAAAGTGTATAAAAACCACACAGCAACACATTTACAGAGATAAACAAAATGACAAAAAACAAAAACCTCCGAACAGCCCAGCCTAAAACGGACAATATAAATATGTATGTATGTAGGCAGATAGACGGACAGACTTTTGACAGGACCAAAACAGCTAGACTTTGTTTTTGGATGAAATATTCTTGTTACGATTGTACGAAAATGACAAACTATTTAATGATATATGACTTTTGGATGTGTGATTATTTTTCAGTGGTTGGGTGTTGTAGTTCGTTGTCGTTGAAATTTATGTGCTTGATGTAGGGTTTTACGAAGGCTCTCTCAAAAGTCTCCAGTTGATAGTTTTTAAGAAAAATTAGCAAAAAATTTTAAAGTTAAAGAAAAGTAGTTTTTTTGGTTAATCAAAATGAAGGCTGGTTTACGCCAGCTTTAACGATTTTAACAGTTCAAAGTATAAAAAAGGTCTGACAGCTTTAAAAAGAACTACATTGAAATTTCAAAACGCTCTCCGACCACATTGTTTGTATACTTTAGTCTGGTTAAATCGAAAAATTCTAGGATCCACCCCGTATTAACGTTTCTTTTTTTATGTTACGATTAAAGGCACACGTTGCATTACTGTTTGCAGCCCTAAAATATTTTTTTATTTAATTTTGCCTGCTGTTTTTGGAGGGTTGATTCATGATGCATTTTTATGTATCGGTAACTAATGTGTTGGCTTTTTCAATTATTTTAATGCTATTTGCATATAAAATGTTTCGTTATTTATTCTGATCGATTTTTGCTGTTTTTTTTTTATTGTTGGATTATTTCATGAATATTCTTCTACGTAACTACGAATGAATATGCAAATTTTTTGCAATTATTATTTTTCGATGTTCTTGTTGTTGTTGATGAAATTGCAATTTTCCATTAGGAAAAAAATTCGTTTGGTACAATATACTGACCGGTCTGGCGTTACCCTTTGACATTTCAATTACGCTAATAATATGTAAATATTTGCATTCAAAATTATTATGAATTTGTTGTGCTACAACAATACAACAACTACATTTTCCTTTAAGTTCACCAGGCACATTGAAAGTTGTAAATGTTTGTACATGAAAAGTAGGAAATATAAATTTAATGGTTTTTTTCTACGAAAGAAATGATGTGTAATAATGTTTTGTCGCTCGTAAAGGAATTTAAAATACTGTAAACTGCTTAACAAAATGCTTTCATGGTATAAAAAAAGGAGTACTCGTATTATTGAAATTCAGTTGAGGACAAAGAAAAAGGAAAAATCCAACGCTGGGTTAATTAATTTTTTGTTGTCTTTATCGCTTTTGTGAATACTTTTTGTTATTGTTGTTTATGTTTTTTTTTTTTTAATGTGGAAAAATTGCTACTGCAGTATTTATTTAAATTAAGTTTCGTGTTTTATCAGAGGCTATTTCTTTGCATTGTTAAAGAATTTCTATTAATTTCTTTTGAAGGATACTGATTTTTTTTTACCGATTTCCAGGCCTTCTTTGGTTTTTCTTGGGCTAACTAAAATTGATGGCAACTCGATTTATTAAAGAACACATTGTACAAGTATTTCACAATCCTTCAAATGCTTCACTGTACATATTTATAACACGTGTACCCAACATCATAATTGATTTTGATAGAAATTTGGAGAAAATACTTCTTTAGGTGGCATATGTACGATACATATTCAAGCTCACTGTTTCCTAGACCCATGCTTATACTTTGTGGCACAAAAATGCTTTTCCTTATCTGTACCCAACTTATAAAAGTATTGATGCTGCGTATCTATGGCGCATAGTGTTACCTCCACCTTCTTGCATTTGAGTTAGGTTAGATTAATTTCATTAGTTACAAGCTTTCGTGCACCATAGTTGTTCTTGTTTTTTTTTTTTTTTTTTTTTTTTTTTTTTGACAACACTATCTGATAGCTTTCTACAGTCTTTCTATTATAATGGAATACGGCACCCAGACAATTTTTCTACAACTTACAGCAGTTTTATTTGACGCAACGATTTTCCTTTAAATAAAGCTTTTATTGCTGTCAGTTGACAACTGCTTCTAAAATGCTGCACGTTAGTTTACTATTCTGTACGACTTTATACGGTTTTTTACTGTACTGTTCGATGCCGTACTGCACGGTACTGTATTATTCCGTAATATACTGGACAGCACTGTGATGGACTGTGCTGCACTGTATATTACAGTTCTGCAGGCTATGTGCTGTACTGTACGGTACTGTACTGAACTGTGTTGCACTTTTCGGTACAGTGCAGTGAATAAACTTTTATGTGAAAAGTATTTATGTTTTTCTACACTTTTGAACTGTATTATTTGACGCAACGATATTCCTTTCAATAAAGCTTTATTGGCTTATATGCTGCTGCTACAACTATAAAACTAGTACTGTACTTTAGTTTACTAGTCTGTACGATTATATACG
Organism: Gymnosoma rotundatum; assembly: GCA_916610165.2. Classification (NCBI taxonomy): domain Eukaryota; kingdom Metazoa; phylum Arthropoda; class Insecta; order Diptera; family Tachinidae; genus Gymnosoma; species Gymnosoma rotundatum. The sequence continues at coordinate 17,366,241 of OU744338.1, read as the reverse complement.
GTTCTGTGCTGTAAGGTTCTGTACTGTGCGTTAATATACTGTTCTGTGCTGTACTGTACGGTATTGTGGTGGACAGTGCTTAACGGTATAGCCCTGGACTGTACTATGCGGTGAAGAAACCATGAAAAGCAGTTACACACTGTAAATTTTACAGCAATTTTATTTTACCCAACGAGTTTTCTTTCGAAAAAGCTTTATTTGCTGTCAGTTGACAAATGCTTGTGCTGTACTATACGGTTGCTTATTATTCTGTACTATTATACAAGATTTTTTACGTAAGCCTCTGTACTGTGTGGTAGTATACTATTCTGTGCTGTGCTGTACTGTACCGTACTGTATGTTCTATACTGTACGGTACTGTGCTAAGCTGTGCAGCACTTTTTGGTACAGTGCAGTGAATAAACCTTTATTTTATAAGTTTTTATGATTTTATACATTTGAGAGCCCTTTTATTTCTAAAAACATTTTGCTTTTAATAAAGATTAAATTACTGTGAGATAAAAACTGTTACAAATATAAAACTAGTATTGTACTAAACGCTAGTTTTTCTATTCTGTACGATTGTATACGGTTCTGTACTGTAGGGCACCGTTTTATTCTTAGATGTACTGTACGGTACTGTAGTGAACTACTCTGCACTATATATTATGGTACTGTACTGTATGTGCTGTACTGTACGGTTCGGTACTATGCAGTGAATAAACTTTTATTTAAAAAGTATTTACTATCTTATTTTATTAGTGAACGATTAAATGAGTTTGTGTAGAAGTATCTTTTCATTTAAACAACAAATTGCATATTTCTTAAAGTTTCCTACTCATCATTATCAACACCAATATCATCAGTGGCATTGACGTCGTTATTGTATTCTTCCTATTTTTTGCACTTTGTTGTTGTCTTTATTATATTTTATACACTTCATCGGATCTTTTAATAATGACAATGACAATATGCTTCTTATTTATGCAGATGACTCTACTTACACTTCATCGTTATCGTTATTGTCATAATCATCATCGCCATCATCATCATCATCAGCTTTATTTTGTCGTAATTGTTATCCATTATCTACAAAATCGTTTTTCATTTTGCTAACAATTTTTTTTTAATATTTCCTTAACTGCTCTTCATATATTTTTTTTCGTGAAACACAGCCCCTCTTAATTTGGTACAAGAGATTCTTGACGTTTCTTTTTTCTTGCCGTTCGCCATATTTTGGGTTGTTTATGAATTTAACGCATTTTTTGCAAAGAACTTTTTTTTGTGTATTTAAGTCACGTTTTCGTCATTGTCATATTTTTTTTATCGTCATAATTTAAGTGAATGCAAAAGATTAGTCATTTTTTTTTGTACAGTAGCAAGCAAGTGGAGATGAATTGTAGCGACAGACTGCCTTATTTGATTTAAAATTTAGAATTTTTGTTAATTTGGCGTAATTGTTAAGGAAGAATGTGACTAAAGTTTCTTAATGAGTCAATTGGTATGAGGTGAGTAAAAAAGTTTTGCACCGAATTAAAAGTGATAAATAGTGACAAAAAAGTTTGTCATTAAATTGATTAGTTTTGCAGCCCTTTTTGTTTTTAATACCCGAGTGTTAATAAATTTCAAAATGGAAAGAACAAAAAAAAAAAAAAAAAAAAAAAACAATGAATCGTTACACAGAAATAAAAAATTATGTATTGATGCTTTTTTTCACGCAGTCACGTTTAAGCGTAAAATACTGCATCTAGCGAATTTCAAGCTTTTGTTTTCGACATTATTTATTTAATTTGAATATTTCCTGCTGGCCGAATGTTACGTCTGAATGTTCGTTGCTCTTTATTATGTTTGTGCCTCCATAATTTTGTCATTTCTGGATCGATTTTGAATAATTTTTTTTTTTTTTTTTTTTTTTTTTTTTTGTAAGGTAATGCTTACAGATTAGTCCCGTTTTAAGTTTACAAGTTCATAAAAATTAAAGGGTGCCCCCATCGACATATATATTGTTTACGTGTATTATTAACCGCAAATGGCGCCACTTTAAGACTTAAGAAATGTATATTACTATACATCTTAATAGCACAAAGTAATGAAAAAATAGATCTAAAAATTAAAGGGTATTCCTATACGTGACTTAAATTAACCTATTTGGGCCTATCTTTTAAACCGTTATATACAAACGCTTGATAATTAACCAGAATGTCGATAACTATGATCGTTGTAATAACAAGTATAAATATTAAAAATTATAAATTAAATGGTGTCCCAATAGTTAATGTAATTTGGTGTATGTGGACAAACTTTTGAACCATTATAGACAGACAGCCAAAAATTATAAGGAACCTGTATTGCTATTTCCGCCATAATAACAAGAGTACAATTTGATTTTATAATTTATAATTGATGTTATTTGACCTTGACACTTAAAAATTAGACAAAATGTCTACTACTCTGTATGGTATATAAAAAAGTATAAATATATTAAATTACAAATTAAAGGATGTTACAATAGTTAATGTTATTTGATGTATATGGCCATACTGTTGAACCATTATAGACAGGCGGTCGAAATTGCAAAGAACCTGTATTGCTAAGTCTGCTACAAATACAAGTACAAGGTATCGCAAAAGTAATCCTCCTATCAGAAAATGCTATAAATTTTGAGATTGGACCCTAATGTCAGTTGTGTCTTGACATTTGTGTAGTAAACACATGCGAAATACACGTTAATAAACAATGTTACGCTACACTGCTCCAGAACGCGGAATATTGGTGACTATTTAATCACCACCAACAGGAAGATGTATTTTCAACCAAAATAATCATGAGTGATGAGGCTCATTTCCATCTTAGCGGGTACGTAAATAAACAAAATTTACGCTTCTGGGGCACTGAAAATCCGCGTGTAACCCACGAAGAGCCATTACACCCGCTCAAAGTCACTGTATGGTGTGCTGTTTTCGCTGGAGGAGTCATCGGACCTTTTTTCTTTGAGACGTCGCGGGCCAAAAGGTACTGTGAATGGTGAGCGCTACAGAGCAATGATCAACGAGTTCTTTTTGCCGCAACTTGATGAATTGGGATTGAAAAACATGTGGTTCCAACAGGATGGTGCAACGGCACACACTGCACGTGCCACAACCGAAATGCTGAAGGATGCATTTCCCGGGCGCCTAATCTGCCGTTTTGGCGATTTGCACTGTCCAGCAAGATCGCCTGATTTGACCGCCGCAGACTTCTTTTTGTAGGGCTTTTTGAAGTCGCGGGTTTATGTCAACAAGCCTCAGACTCTTCGCAGCTCTTAAAGACAATATCCGTCAAGAATGTGAGGACCTATCGCAGGAAGTTTTGGCCAAAGTGATGGAAAATGCCATAAAAAGGGCTCAACTGACAATCAACTGTAGCGGCGGCCATTTACATGACATCGTATTCTCGACTTGCTGTAAAAAAATTAGAAGACCAAATAAAAACAATCCACAAGAAGAATCAAAGTTTTTAATTTTTTTTTTTTTTTAATTACAGCCAAAAAACATTGGAAGGTTATTTTTGCGCCACCTTGTATAAACCTTAAATTAGCAAATTGAAGGGTGTCCCGATAGCTAATTTGATTTGATGTATGTGGTTTTAAGGTCCGGTGTTTTTCAACAACAATAATTTTTTTTTTTTTTTTTTGACATTCAACTAGAATTACATCCAAAATGAACGTATGCGTGAACGTTGAACCTCAAGATTTAGTGAAAGAGTGAAGAGGAATATGGAAACTTTTCTTTAATCTCATTCACACTTTTAGCTTTGTCTTTTCTTCTATCACTAACTTGAATAAATTGCCAAAAAATTTTTCAAATGATAATATGTTATAAAATAATATTGGAGGCCTTTGTAAATACTTATTTTTTTACATTTCAGAGCAATACAATTGTAAACAATTCAGTTGAATTAAATTGAACTTGTTTAATTTCCTAGAAAAAGTGTGACAAAAATCAATCCTAAAATTTAGCTTATTTATTTTTCAAGAAACCCTCCTGTAATCTACCTGCATAGAAAAAATATATAAAATTCATACCATTCCTGTCCTTTAACTAAAGCAAAAAAGTTTTTTTTTTGCCAATATGAATATTAGTTGAGTTTCTACTAACAATCCCAACCCTGTGGTCTCATTTCTTACTTAATTTTTCAATTTACTATTTCAGGTGTGACAATGCGGGAGAAAAAAGGTGGGGCGCTGCAAAAGCTGAAGAAGAGGCTTTCACACAGTTTCGGAAGATTAAGTAAGTTCAGCACAATTTTTAATTATTTTTTTTAAATACTGAGTGGTTTTCCTATCTTTCTTTTAAAGATTTTTAAATTTTCTAAATAATTGTTCCGAAACATATTTTTGGGTGATCAAGAATATTCTCGAGCAAAACCTTATCGCAGGCTTTAGTTCCAAATTTTAAAAGGCCTTTATCTTGTAATAATAAATTGTTTTCCATTCCATCTTTTCGCTCCTATACGCCAAGTATCTGCCTGTCTAGGAACTTTATCTTCAACGTAACCCTCACAAAATTTGTTTTTGTATATTGTCGCTTCTCACAAAATCATGATCTACACAGATATGAATCATATACTGGAATCTATTCACGACCCTGATGACATTTATCTAGTCTTTTGTGGAAATAGTCCTCGGTCATTTGGCATAAACACCTGTGTCATTTAAAAGGATCAAAATTGAAATTCCCCCTTGTCTTCCCTGCATTATATTCTTTAATTTTTCAAATTAATTTTTGTATCCTCTCTTTAAAAAAATTTAAAAAATTATTAAAAAATAAAAATTGAAAACACGAACTTGAGCCTGAATAAAAATGTTCATATATTTTGTCTCTTTTGCTCGTATTATATGACAACTGCAGCTGGAATTTTCTTTTTACCTTATTAATTTTCTACGCAATGAAACACATTTATAATAATAAACTTAAGCCTAACTAAAAGTAAGTAATTGAAATCTAACCTTAAAACAGTTAAAAAAAAAATATTTCAAAAAAGAAACTTTATTTTCGACACAAGTGTTCAGTCATAATAAGTGTACAAAAAACTAATCAAAAAATATAGTTTTGCATTTTTAAACCTTCTTTGCGATGCAAATCTTAACGCCTCCAACACTTGAATTTCGCTTCATGTCAGTTATTTACATTAGTTATATTCCTCAATTGTTCGAGAAGAAAATTGTCTGTTGTAAGTAAGTAACAAGGCTTTCAAGTGTATTTCATCCGATAAGTAGAGATAATCATTTAATGCTGTTGCCGGTTTTGATTGTAATTTTGATTGAATTGTACAATTCCCAACAAAATCATCAGTGTCATCAACACCTTCTTCATGCTCTTAAACAGACAATATTTTATTGATTTTTGCTCCCTATTCTTGTCTTGTCGAAATAAAAACATAAAAACATTTCATTTCACTTCATTATATTGGTTGAAGTTTGTTGTTTATCACAATCTTGAAGTACAAGTAGACAAGAAAAAGCTGCCAACCGTCATGTTTTCCGACCTTTTTTTCTCGTTGTCCTTTAACTTGTTGTTTGATTTTTTTATTCTCTAAAAAGTATAAATAAATAAGCCGTAGACGAAAAAAGCAAAAAAATAATCGTGTTGAGCGATTATGTCTTAAATACAAGAAAATACTTTTAAACAAATGCTATTAGTATCACTTTTTTGGATTTTTGCAATAAAGATATCAAAATTCTTGTTGAAAGAAAGAATTTATTTTTTGTTTTCTTTTAACAGACAGCACCAGTCAGTTTTAGTGAAAAAAATCTTTAGCCAGCAGCAGCTTATAGCTTCAGGACTATTTAATTTTCTTTACATTAGATGCGTATAAAAACCGTTCTTTATTTAGTATGTGTCCTTTTCTTGAAACGTAAACGCCATAGTAGACTTGAAAAAAAAGTTTTTTTTTCCCATAAAGGAGCATTTGATTATTTATATCTTAATTTATCAGACTTAATGAATTTTTTATTTCACTGAGAGCACTATGCAATAAAATACACCGCGGGAAAGACAGTGGTCAAAAGTACCATACTACGAAAAGTCAATGCAATTACAACAAAAACTACTTTTAATCACACGATTAATCACTAGATTAATGTTAGTTTGATCAAACTGTTTGATAGTGTGCGGCCACTTGAACGTTAAATGAGTGGCACTTGAAGAAAAATGTTAGAGGAGTAGAATAGCCCATAAAATATACGAAAATTCGAATTCATTTTAACAGTTTACCCCGAAAAATCGCAATGCACATAGAATTAATTAATTTCGATGATTTAAAATACAACAAATTGAACCTAAAATTGGCAGAGAATATTCAAAATAAACTAAAAACTCTTTTTCGTAAAATTTCTTGAATACTTTTTTTTTACATTAAAATAATTCTTGCAAAAAAAAAAACAGACTTCAAAACAGATTTTATCTGTCTGTCTACACCGGTTTAAGAGTATGGCCACATACATTAAATTGCATTAACTATTGGTACCCCCTTATATTCCATCTCCAAACATTATACTTGTTCAAGTGTTCAAAAGTTTGGCAATGTATATCAAATTGGAGCAACTATAGGGCCACCCTTTAATTTCCAAATTCAAATTGGAGTGTTCTAGTAGAAGTAGCAATCAGGTTCTTTGTAAATTTCAACCGTGTGTCTATAAGAGTTCAACAGTTTGGCCATATACATCAGACTACATCAACTATTGTTAAACCCTTTAATTTATAAGTAGTGGATATGCTGTTTAATTTTCAAGTGTTTGTACATAACGGTTCAAAAAATACGATTATATTCGACAAATTACAATAATTTTAGGAACCCCCTTTAATTTCTAAAGTCAAATTATAAGCTTCTTGCTATAGTAGACTTGGCAATACAGGTCCCTTGTCAGTTTCAGTTGTCTGTCTATATCGGTTCAACAGTTCGACATTAATTACAATTACATTAACTTTTGGGTTACCCGTTTATTTCTAAATCTAAATTTTATACTTTTTATAGCGGAGTTAGCAATACAGGTTCCTTGTCAATTTCAAGCGTCTGTCTACAACTGTTCAAAAGTATGTCCATATACATCAAATTAAATATACTATTGGGCCACCCTTTAATTTATAATTTTGAATATTAATACTTGTTACTATAACGGCCATAGCAATCGACATTCTGTCCAATTTGCAAACTCTTGTCTATTATGGTTCAAAAGAGATCAATGTACGTCACCTGTGGGGACACCCTTTATTTTTTTATATTTATTTTTGTTTTACTGTTTCTTATTAAAAGGTACAGTCATCTTAAATTTAAAAGTGCCCTTTACAGTTCTTAATACACGTAAAAATATGTATGTTGTATGGGGACACCCTTTAATTTTTAATATATGAACCTATTAAATTACAAAAAATTTTCAAAATCGATTTGGAAATGACTGGGTTCTTCCTGCAGGCGCAAACATTTAAAAAAGCAACATTCAGATGAATTGATTTAAACTTCTTTTTTTTTTTTTTTTTTTTGAAGTCGGTAAAAAATCCAAAAACAGCATTTTTCAATCAAGTTCAAGTATATTTCCACAAAACTGATCGATGACTTTTGTTATGTCCCCAAAAACAAAATTTCTTTAATTAAATTCTGTCACAAAATCTTATTTTCTAAAAACATCAAGAATACAAGAAATATTAAATTTTTTTATTTCCTCGAGTTTTGAAGATTAATTTCTAAATTTTTGATTCGCTTGTTTGTATGTTTCAAGGTTCCACACGAGTGATTAGAGGCACACAACATTTTTATATAATTTTAATTAAATTTTTTCTTTCAAAATGATTTATTTCCACATGAAATTAATAAAATAACAAAATTTAATAACAATTGTTTTAAAATGTACCAAAGAAAGCAAAAAGAATATATAAAAAAAAATAAAGTCAAAAAACACATGACGCGTGCATTTACAACAACAATTTAACAACAACAATTACGAATGTATTTTAAAATTCAAAATTACTTTGAAACCAAAAAAGGCAATATTTTCCAAGATTGTATATTGTGGGTTGCTGTTACCGTAGACCAACTAAATCTACTGTGTTGTGTATTTTTGTGTTAGAGAAATTATGCAGTGATTTAAAAGAATAATATAATTAAAAACAATAGATTACTTGGTTTAAAATTGTTTCGGAAACACTTTCGTAAAATCGTTTTTTCAGTAAAATATGAAACCATTTTCTCTTTCAATTCTTAGTTTTTTTTCGCTAAAGATTGAGGCCACATTGATGTTTATGAAGCTTTTTGCCATTCGAGCCAAGCGGCAGAGTAAAAATTATCGACTTAATCTTAAACTCGAAAAGAGATGTTACCAAACATTCTTTTTCAACCGTATATATAATTGATAAAGAAATTAAAGAGATGTTCTTGACATGAAACCTCAACAAGATGTTTATTGGAACAAAAAAATCGTTTCAGTCTCAAAAGATGCTCCAAGTACTTTGGTTTTCCTTGACGATCTAAGTGACTTCTTATCCTGACACCTTCCAATCTACAGGTTAAGTTGGTATAAATTTTATGAATATAACACTTTTACAGCTCTCCTTTAATAATCGGCATAGCAAGTCTATATTGCCGCTTCTTGACTCCATACAATAGAGCTAATCGGTGGCTGAAGGTTGATCAACTTTATTGACTCACTGAAGCATCGCTGTAATGTAGGATGTATAGAATTACTGCAATAGAACCTGCTCTAATAGAGTTATGGAACTCATTCCAAAAAACCGTACTTTTAACGTATGGAAGTAATCAGAAGTGTATTCTTTACACTGGGTCGACACAAGGCGACTATCATTTCGAAACCTTGCCTTTGCCCTTGACCTCTTCCTTGGCTAAAGCAGTTAACTTTTTTTTCGATTAATAGGTCATGGCGTCTGTTTCAATGTTGCTTTCTAACCGGGAGTTGTGTCTAAACCACAGCCCGAAAGTCTGCACATGTGCCAGAATGGAAAAAAAAACTTCTAAAACCAGTGCTATCCAAATAAAGTTTAAGGCTAGATTTCTTAGCCGAGACTGATGCCATTTAGACTGCAAATTGCCGAAAACTTGTGGCCCATCGCACATGCAACTGGCAACAGCTTTTAAGGAAAAAAAAAACAGAAAATCAGGAGAACAGTCAAACAGTTAATAGCCGCCATTACCAACGACACTATGGATGACAATTAGAACGCCACAGAAAGCAAAAAATAATACCAATCTCGGGTAACTCAACGTTTTAAAAATGACATAGAATGAAATCAATATCGGAACTTAAATAAATAAGAAAAACCGAAAATTGGGGCTATGCAAAGGCACATAGACGATATCTTAAATCGCGATCTTTTGCTCATCTGCAAACAGGGTTCAATTTAATGCTAGTAAAACTAGTCCAGTGTGCTTTCGCACAGTCTTACGGCTGAAAATGCTACCCCATCTGTAATTATCGGTGATATAGCTATTAAGGAATCAGAAGCTCTCGCAAAAGAAGCATTCAATAATTCACTCCATCTGAATTCCTCGGTGTCTTAATCACCTTTATCAGACCGAACATGGAATACAACTCTCATGTATGGACCGGTGCATCAAATACTATTTTGGAGTTACTCGACCGCGTGCAGAAGAGAGCGAAGAGACTCATCGGTGACTGTAGGGTATCCAGCTTTATTGATTCAATGGTTCGTAGACGCAATGTGGGGTGTGCTTCACTATTTTATTGTTACTGCAACGAAATGTGTTCTAATGAAATCAGGAAACTTGTTCCTGAAAACCGTAATTACGTAGGCGCAACGCACTCTGCATCAGGCAAACCCTTTGTGGTCGATTGGCCAGTGAATTGCAGGACGCATTACATAGAAAGTTTAGTTTTAGCCGAACAGTTTGTTTGTGGAATAAACTCCCTGCGGAGGTGTTTTCTCCCTTTTTCAGTGTGCAAAGATTCAAATCAAAGAACTACTTACTCCCTTTCCATATCTTAATATCCTAAGTTCTGGCACAATACGTTGCTTAAGTATGGGTCATCATCCCCTGAAAGCTGGTCCTAAAAAAAATTTAAAAACCAATGCAGAAGAATTTGCTCTCGGGTCTAAAAATCGATTCCATTAGACCTCAGAAAAAGTTACAGTTGACATTAAGGGCAGACCTATATCACTTACAGATCGTATGTACATTTTGGCGCTTTTTTATATTTTTTAATATTGGAAAGATTAAGTTAAGAGTCCACAGAACTCCTCTTTCTATCCTTCTTTCCATAATGTGTTTTCATAGTTTCAACTTAACAAACTGCTTAAGGAAGGTAAGTAAGTAAAAAAATAAGGACTGAATGAGAATTATTCTTGAAGCCTTATGAAAAATAACGTTAAACACAATACTTACTTAATTGATTAGGTAACCGAACTTTAATGAAACGATATGCTTTCTGAATAGATCCCAATTTTAAATACTAATATTTCTACAACCTTGAATAAAATCTCTGGTTAATCCATTCTTTTAAAAGTATGTATGTGCGGTGTTAGTAAATATTCTCCTACTCATTTCTGTAAGTATGTTTGAATAACATGGTTTACGAACCTGATAGCAGTACGTGGTGCTAATCTAAATTTTATGAGGCTGATTGCCATTTCCATTCATTCGTTTATACAGTTGGATTTAAATATATTTCCACATACATGGCGATATCTATTCAAACCCATGAAATATTTTTACAAGAATATCTCTAATGATTTCATGTTACAACTGCATAAGCACACATACATATTGGTACCAAAAGTTTAAAATGTTTGAACCACAACAAAACATATAAACAAAAATAAAAAAAGAAACAAATGAAGCAAATGAAACAAACGGAATTTTAGGAACTTAATGATTCTGCTACATGCCAGTGCTTTGGCTTTTCTTGAGCAATTTTGTTAAAAGTATGAGAGAAAAAAATGTAGCAAATATAAACCAATTGCAATGAATTCCTTCCTGCCTTCCAACACCATTAGATAACGCCACTGTGCATACTAATATAAAAAGACAACAACCACTTCTAGAAGCTTAACAGAAAATATTGGAAGGCATGACTACTTGGCATCGTAAAGGATATTCCATTTGTGACGGGTAAAAACAGAGCGGTTATATTTCGGTATCTTTTATTAACTTTTGGTCAAGTATTGTTCACCAAAGTTGAAAAGAATGCAGCCATCCTTAAGTGAGAGCATCAGAGTTCGAGGATATTTGAAAGACATTAAAATATAACCATTGGGTTTTGATATCTCTATTATTTATGCATTCCAATAGGGAGAACCCTTTATAAAAGACTATGTACAACATGACTGAATCACTAAATGAATGAAAGAATTACATTTCGTATAAATGTATATAAAACATGGCCTGATTGCAAGTAAAATATGTTGCCTAAATTATTAATGAGCCATATGAGAAGCAAATAGCAGCAGCCTGCTTAAACATTATCTACGCCACACCACACTTTGCACGCCATGCCACAACATGCCATCATCCTAAATTTAGTCATGGTGGTTGTAGTATCTTTAAAAATTTATTTTTATTCATTCATGTTGTTTTGCTCTGCATTTTTTTCAATATATTTTTTTTTGCTTCTCTTCTTAAAATAAAATATTTGGAGAAATTAGTAATTTATGTATTTTCTAATATTAAACAATTTATCAAATAGATTTAAGCACAAAATGTTTTAGTTGTTCCTTATTTTGTGTGTGAATTTTTTTTCCAAAAAGAAGAGTACCCAGATTTGGATTTCTTGGTGTTTCGTTTTAACAAACCACTGTCACGCAGTGTTACACATACAAGTGTAGTATATTGTTTCTATTTTTTTTGCGTTCATAAGACAGGAAATGAAAATAAATTACTTGTCTAAACGTTTTAGAAGAAATCTGTCTTTGTTTTTTTGCTGTTTGTATTTCATATTTTAAGTAAAATTTGTTTAAGGAGAAAAGTTCATTTGTACTGATTTTTTTGTTGTGTGTGTCTTGTTTCGTCCTGTAGTGAGTTTAAAAAAAAAAAAAAATTTAAGAAAAAAATTTCTTGTTTAAAAGTGTTTGTTGACTACAATGATCTGCTACAGGAAATTAATCGGTGACATACATTTTCTGTCGAACGTCTTTTGAAAAATTTCAAAGTCATTTTATTAATGACTGAAATTTACACAACTCAAAGCCTATTTAAAAATTTAATTCTTTTGAAAATTATCGATTACAAAAACCTTCCCTCACAAAATGAGCTTCTAGATTAAATAAATAAATAAAATCTTCAATTTTATTAATGATCGAAATTAAAAGAACTCAAAGCGAATAAATATTCCATTGTAAATTTTATTATTTTAAGAGTTATCGATTAGTACACAATTTAATATAAATTTATCATATCCCGCTTTCCGCTAGGTACGTTTTGAGTAACAGCAATTTTAGTAATAACAAAAACTAAAACTGAGCAAAAAATATTATTTGATTAATTACTAAAATTTTATCGATTAGAAGCATATCGATAAAAAAAACGCATATGAAATGTATCGATTGCAAAAATAAAAATAAAACTAAATTCTTTGCTAAGTAGAATTACGAGGGCACTTATTTAGAAAAAAAAAATTAAGCAATAAAAAATTATCGATTAAAAAGCTAAACATACAAAATTTATCGGTAAAAAATTATCCTTACAATTTCATTCGATAGTAAAACTTTCGCATAGAAAATTAAATAATTGGAAATATGGTCATCAAATAAAACAATATTTTTGTTATGAAATAAATTAACGATAACAAATTTTGCGTCGAAAAATTGTCTGTACTAAATTATCGACCACAAATGTATCGATCAAAAAAATGTGTTCCAAAAATTTATTAAAAATATATATGTTCCCAATTAAAAATTGTTTAAATATTTGTTTAGATATTTCCTCTAAAAATATATCGATAACAGATTTATGAAATTGTAAATATTAAAACATAAATAAAAAGATAAATTACATTTTAGTGAGTAACCAACCTATAGCTTATAAAAAATTCCATAGAAAACTTTTTGTTATCAGTAAGTAAATGTACATAAAAAAATAAAGATTTCCGTTTATCACATTTCCAGGTTCTACGCTATCTTTTGAAAAATTTGATTGCAAAAATCATTAGATTAGAAAATTTTTGCGATAAAAATATCTTAATAGGAAACACATCAAAAGCAAATTTGTAATAAAATATTTATAGACTAAACAATTTGAAAAGAACGTCTTGATGGCCATTTCGCTAACGCTTACTTAGTTCTTCAGGAAACTTCTCACAAATATTTTAGATAAACTAAAGATTTTTGTTCAAACAACAAAGTAAAGTTAAAAGTCAAAGTTTATATCAGGATAATAAATTAAAAATAGCGGGAAAAAAGAATTTTTTTTTGTTAAATTGTATTATATATGTAAAATTCCCATCCTTTAATTTAAAAAGCTATTTTTTTTACAAAGAGAGGAAACTTATCAATTAGAAAAATATTTCCTGAGTATCCAAACTTTTAAAAATAGGTGTAACAAATTAAGCAGCGAAAACTCTTCTATGTAAAATATATCGATTAAAAAACGTCCTTTAGAGAATTTATCGATTTTTTTTAATAGAATTTAACGATCAAAGAATTTTTTCATAGATTTTATAGAGTTTATTTATATTTTAGAAATTTGATCGATAGCAACAGAAGCGGCAAAATTATTATTAAGAACTTTCCGATAATAAAGTTATAGGTTAAAAAATTTTCACTGACATTTAAGTTGTAAGAAAAATTTTGTCCAAGAAACAAACAATACTTTAGAGAATCTTCTATAACGAGTTATCGATAGGAAATTTTCTTATCGAAAAAAATTTTAAACAAATTTTTTTACTCTCTCTGGTTATTCATCGAAATAAACTAAGTTTAGATTGCATAGTCTGCCAATTTATGTATGTGAGACCGACTCACTTGCATGAAGATTGGTACCACACCATCATGAATCCTGGAGAAATGAATTTTTCTCAGTTACATCAGAACCCTTAAAGCTCTGCAAGATTTGGAAACCTTGCACTTTCAAGAAAGAGAAAGAGAGCATCTCTGTTGTAGAAAATTTATCGATTAGAAATCTCTCCAAATATAAGTTCTCGATTAGACAAATTACAGTTTCTTGAAAAAAATTCTTATTTACAGAAATGTTATCGTATAGAAAAATTATCATGGGAATTCGAAAATTGCAATCTTAAAAAATAATTAAATTTAATAAAAATAATACTAATAATAATAATAATAATAATAATAATAACTGTGAAAAAAGTTAAGCGCCGCAAGCAAATCCTACTCAAAGAGGTAATTCACGATTACGTTGACTTTAAATAATTTATTTTAAATCTATTATAACTGTTCAAATAAATAATTTAATTTTTGCTTAAACTTCCTTAAATTGAAACAACCGCATCATCTTAATACGAATAAACTCATCAATTTCTTATTAAGTGACACTTATTTAAATGGAGGTCGGTCATTAACACGTAACACAGATAATTCTGTTGTTTTATTGTAAAAATTATTTTCAATTGAAAAATAATCGTAAAGCAAACAAAGGTTTATTCCACAGCCTTAAGAGAAATATGTAAATTAAATATTTTATTCCAAAAAATTTCGTAGAATATTACGAAAAATATTAACGTCAAGGTAGCCACCATCCTTAGATTACTTTTTTTTAATCTTTAAGGCATTTATGTGTTCAATGGGCATGAGCTTTGGGCTTTAATTGAAGAATTTAAGCTAAATAATGCAAAAGGATAGAGAAAAGATTTTTCACACATGACTGCGTATTAAAGAAAATAATTTCAAAAACTTAAAAAATTTATATTTTTTTAATCTATTAAATTTTTTAAGGAATGCAAAGGCCAGACGACAAACAAAAAAAAATTGAAGAGAATTAGAAGACGTTCGTAAGCAAACAGAAAAAAAGTAGGAAAACAAAAAAAAAAAAATAGAAAAATTCTCCTCAAACAAAACAGGTCATTTCTAGACAATGTTAAATAAAACTTGTCATCCTTGCCTTTATTCGCAAATAAAATACAATAAGAAAAAAATTTTAAGAGAAAAAAAGTACGATACAACAAAAAAAGAAAAAAAATTGGTCATTTCCCTAAAACAGACCGAGACGAAAGACAGCCAATCTTGAAGGTTCCAATGAATAACTCAAAATTGCTATTGGCATTTTCTTTTTGCAATCATTTTGTTTTAACTAAATTGTTTACAAAGGACTTCAAATATAAAAGCAATAAATTGAAAGAAAAATCTTGTTTAAAAAATTACAAAAACTGTAGATTTTATAACAAAAAATAGTTACGGGAATAAAAAAAAATGTAAGCAAACATCTTAAGATAAAGGACAGAAAAAACGATTATATAAGTCTATGTATAATTTTTTTTAAATATTTTAAAGTTTAATCAAACAACAAACAAATTTGTATATGACTGATGTTTGATAAATTCTTACTTTCTGGCTTTTGTAACACTTTAAGTGATCATTTTTAGAAAAAAACTTTTAGATATAGTCCAGATTTACACTTTGCAATTTTTTGAGGCATTTTTTTTTTTCAATTTTCTATTTAAGTTACGAGGGTTGCTATATATATATTTCTGGCCTGGCAACACTGAGTGCTGCCAAGTGCAATCTGGCACTGGAAAGTTTGTCATTTTTAAGCATAATCGTACTCAAAACGTTTTGACGTACGACCATTATTTGTGTTGTTTACAGTGACTTGAAAAAATTGATATAGAAAAAAATGGAATTAACTCGTGAACATTTTCGTGCCATCATTTTTCACAACTTTCGCCGTGGATTATCACGACAAAAGTGCATTGATGATCTTAAATCTTTGTATGGCGATGAAGCACCATCCTATAGCACAGTGAAAAATTGGTATAATGAATTTCATCGTGGCCGAAGCTCGCTCAAAGACGAATTCCGAGAAGGTCGTCCAAAAACGGCTGTTGTGCCAGAGAACATTGATGCCGTGCGTGAACTCATAATGCAAGATCGACATGCGACATACCGAGAGATAGAGACATCCTTGGACATTTCTTCCACCTGCATACATTCGATACTGCATAAACACCTGGCCGTAAAAAAGGTTTGTTCTCGTTGGATCCCGCACAATTTGAAAGTCGATCAAAAAAGGCTCGTGTCGATTGGTGCAAAGAAATGTTGCAAATATACGATTGCGGTGCTTCAAAAGACGTTTATAAGATCGTCACAGGTGACGAATCATGGATCTATGCGTATGAGCCCGAAACGAAACAACAATCGACCGTGTGGGTCTTCAAAGACGAGCAAAATCCAACGAAAGTTGTTCGTGGAAGAAGCACTTCGAAGCAAATGGTCGCCTGTTTCTTCGGCAAAACTGGTCATGTGGCGACTGTTCTGCTTGAGCAACGTAGGACGGTCACTTCTGAGTGGTACACTACAATTTGTTTGCCTGAAGTCATCGGAGAAATTCGAAAAACCAACAAGAGAAGACGAATCATTGTTCACCATGACAATGCGAGCTCTCACACATCGGCTCAAACCAGAGCGTTTTTGACCGGCCAAAACGTCGAACGTTGAAGCGTTCAAGAACCATGTTTTAGAGGTGTCTCAATCGGAGTGGAAAAAGTGCTTCGACAACTGGTTTGAGCGCATGTAAAAGTGTATAAATCATGCTGGAGAATACTTTAAAAAACAATTAAACCATTTTTAATTATAAATATTCGCATTTTCACTATTAGGCCAGAAATATATAGAGCAGCCCTCGTACAGCAACAGTAACATCTCCTCAAAATTCAAGTAATACCATATTGCTTACTCCTCCTGCTTCACAAACAAACGAAAATTTCATGCAAGTTTCATGAAAAATTGCATAGTGTAAATGACGTAATAGATTAGCTTTTATCGGTCAATTAAGTGAAAAAGAGTTTTAAAAATAGTTTGTTTGTCAGTGCAGCGCAGTGATACCTATTTGGCAGATCAAATTCGATGTTCATTTTTGCTTGATAACACTTAGAAACTTATGCGAGAAAAGTGAGAAGAATAGAATAGATCATTTTAAGGATAGAATTTTTTTATAGTCCAAAAGGATAATATTGTATATAAAACCAATTAAAGTACCAAAAACGTTTTGTTACTAACTGACTTTGTTAACTGCGTCAGTCCATACCAGAGTACCGAAATGCTCTCTCACTTTTCACACATGTGAGAGCAGTGATACATTATTGTTTTTGTGTTTTTTTTTTCTTATATGTGGGAGAGGCTAGAAAATATTTTGGTGTTTTCATTTATGAATGTGATGATGTAATTTTTTTTTTCTTTCTATTCAAAAGTGAAAAAATGAGAAAATATTTTTTTTCACGGAAGTGCTCATTTATGAGAAGTTTCGATTTTGATAATTTTTCATAAGTAAAAGGATAGTAGAAAAAACATTTCATAGAGCGTTCGCGTTTGTGTATGTATGCATATTTATTTATGATCTTCTGCCGGCTTATATTTGCGCATGTTACAAATTGGTTTTTATTTAATTGTTTTGGAGTATAAGTAGATTTAAAAGTTATACTTTTGAGCTTTTTATGGTTTACTATTGCTTTCTTTTTTTCCATTAATTAGAACAAAATAAAAACTCTTTGTATTTTTAATATCTTAGAGATTTTACCTAATCCAAATATAATAGTGTCTTTCATAATGCGGATTTTCTTTGCTTGCACCCTTTCTCGCGTCAGCGCTAATACAAACATTCTTGTTATATCGTAAACAGACAATTTTGTTGTTGTTAATGACCGTGAAAAAGATAAAAAAAATTTTCTCATTTATGAGTAATTTTATAAATCTATCTTTGAATTCTCATACGAGTAAATGAAAATTTTTTTACTCTGAAAAAAAATTCTCATTTATATATGAAAAGCAGCATTAATGAGAATGGACGTATTCATCCCTTATCATATATGAAAAATACGGATATTTTTTTTTTTTTTGTTTTTCTGTCTTTCATATATGAATGTTTAAAACCAAGAGAGACGCAAACACTTATGTGTGATCGCAGGCAGAAAATTTTTTGATGCTCATTTATGAACGTGAAAAATAAAAAACCGTATTTATGAAAAATATCGTATATGATTATAATTGAATTGATTATTCAATCTTTGCTGACAGGTGTCCATTACTAATGACGATTTATAATATAATTAATGCAAAATCTTTCCTTTTATAATATCCTTTATATTTGAGTAAGACATAACAATGAATATGTCTATCGATTAGATATAGTGTCAAAAGAGGTGCTGTTGTAAATCAGCTTCGAGGCAACAGGCACAACACCACGCCTACTACAAATTTTTTAATGTCATTTGGTACAATAAAGTAACTATAATCAAAAAAATAAATATATGGGGGCGATAGAGAATTAGCAAAAATAAGAATAAAATGTCAAGTGAAAAAATTGGCGCTCGCCCATATTTTCCGAGTTACAGTGCTCTGAAATTTTATTTTTTTTTTTAAATATCAATATGGGTATTATTTTAAAGCTTTTGAAGAGATCTTTAAGGAAATACTAACCAGAAAACCTCGAAGAGAAAAAAATCGCTGGAAATTAAAAAAAAGAGCTACAAAAACATATTTTTTTATTAAAAGAACATCATGTAAGATAAAAAGGGTTGGAGAAAAAGGGGACTACTTGAAGTCGCCAAAAAAAAAGCCAATTCGGTAAAGGAACCCTAAATATTAAAAAAGCACACATAAAAATGTCTAAAAGACGCCTAAGAAAAAAAATCGATTGAAAGGTAAAAACGAGTTACATCAGTAGATTTTTTTTTAGCAAAATAATAATTGTACAATAATAATTAATAAAAAAAATAAATAAACCGGAAGAGATTTCGACAAAATAAAAAAAAAAATAAAAAATTAAAAAATCTAGAAAAAAACCGCTAAAATGAACTAAAAACATAAAATTAGCTAAAAATTTCCATTAAAGCAGCTAATGTCGAAAAAAATAAAACCTAAAAAAAAAAATAAAAGTGATATTCCGAATGTTTTGTGCACCTCACCACACCAATTTTATTTTATAATTTCTTATGAAACTTAGGTAGATGTGTAATTTTGATTTTTTTGTAATCTATAATTTTGTTCTAAAATTTTGGTTCCAAATTCTGTTCTAAATTTGCCAAGCGAACAGATTTTCTACTATATGGTATAACTAACACCGGTTTCGCTTAACGAAGATTAAGCCAGTTAATAAAACCGTTGTATCTTTCTTACATAGAATACCTAAAAACATAACTATAATATCCATTGACGTTATGACTACGTTGATCGACATTATGTCCTTGGATGTCGTGACATGCCACCTAAAACCTAATTAATTTCTCGTGCTTTTTTATTTTTAAAATAAAACCTGGGTAATGATATTTATTTTTATATTATTTGTATAAATTCTCATTTAGTCAGTGAAATTTTTAAATAAATATATCTTTAAGGGTTGTGAGTATCACGTCCCTTAAGTTAAGAATTTAAGGAAATTTTCTTAATTTATTTCAGTGAAGTTCTTAAAGCGCCTGATTATTTGTGACAAAAAATTAAAATTTTTTTCTTTATTCCACAAAAATACATTTTTATTTAATGCTTGAAATTCAAAGGAGTAACTGATTAAAATTGTTTTTCATAGTTGCATGATATTTTCATATTAGCTGACGATATGGAGTTTAAAAAAAATATATATCACCCTGTATTTTGCACTGATTATTACGTAACGTTATCTGTCTATAGTTTTATAGTTTTATCATTAAAAATCTCTTCTTATTAATCAAATTACACATTCTGTTGACAAGTTTTTTTCAGTTTTATTTATCGCGAATCACTAAAACTAAATCATTTAGACAACACAATACAGAAATGAATCTTATCTCATATTTTGTTTATTTATTTTTTTCTTCTATTTATAGGCTATGTGAGTTAAAAATATTATAAAGTGTAGTAGTGGTTGCCCACACTTAAAAATAGCAAAAGATAATAATTTTCCCTATTTCTAGAAAAAAGTTTCTTAATGAAATCCCTACGAGAAAATAGTTTGCAGGTTTTTTTATTTGTTTGGTTGAACGAATGAAATTGTTGGCTGATAATTGTTGGACTGTTTATTGCTGATAAGAGCAGAAGTTGAACTGTGAACAACAATAATAATAGCAGCAACAACAATTATAGCAGCAGCCACTTAATATTTCTGTCGATTATTATTTATAGTATTAATGTTATCGTGTGGATGGATGATGACTTATGTTGCTGATAACATTTAACAAGTTTGTTATTTATGTTGTTGTTTTTGTTTACTTTTGTTTTCTTTTCTGCTGGTCAATAATCTATTGTTTAGTTCGTAAATTAAATTTTCATATAAATATTTGTTAAAATTTCTTTTCTTGTTTTTGCTTAAAACAAAGCACAAAGTTCATTTGGGCTTGTCCGGCTTAAAGAAATTTTAAGGAATAATTAATTAAAAATAATTAAACTTTAGTTTTGACCGTTGAATAAAAGCGTAAGAATTTAAACAAATTTTAAAAAGGGAAATTAGAAACGTCATCATTAAAATAAAAAAATAGAACATTTTTGATTTGGCCCTGATTTGTACAGCTCCTTCTGCTTTAAACAAAATAATTTTCAAATAATTCTGAAATCATTTTTATATGTAAACGGAATCAAAAAATAAGAAAAAAATTGGTATGGCATATACATAATT
Organism: Gymnosoma rotundatum; assembly: GCA_916610165.2. NCBI lineage: Eukaryota > Metazoa > Arthropoda > Insecta > Diptera > Tachinidae > Gymnosoma > Gymnosoma rotundatum. The sequence continues at coordinate 17,345,505 of OU744338.1, read as the reverse complement.
TTACACGAAAATGCCATCAGCTATTAATGGGTTAAGCAGTTTTAAAAAATTTTAGCATTTCCTTAAAGATCTCTTCAAAAGCTTTAAAATGAAACCCATATTGATATTTAAAAAAAAAAAAAATTAATTTCAGAGCCCCGTAACTCGGAAAATAATTTCGAGCGCCAATTTTTTCACTTGTTATTTTTACCTTATTACTTAATTATTTTTTAATTATCTCTATCGTCCCATATATTTATTTTTTTGATTGGAGTTACTTTATTCGAAAAGGCATGAAAAAATTAGAGGTAGGCGTGGTGTTTTCCCTGCTGCCTCGAAGGACATGGAACGATCATGCTGATTTCCAAAAGCACATCTTTCGACACTATAGCTGATCGATTGACATATTTATTATTATTTTTTTAAACAAGTGTGCCGAGGAATGGACGGCAGCAGACATAGCTCAATCTACTTCGCTATGCTTAAGAAATCAGAATATATAGACTTTATGCGATCAGTATATATACTGTTGTGGTGAAGGGTATAAAAAAGACCTATTCTAAAGAGCAATACATTTCGTTTGAAAAATATTTCGGGAATATGATCATTGCAGCTGTTCTTGATGACACCCATTCTTGAAGACCACTTTTAGGCCACCATTTTTAATTTATGCTAACCGTATGTCACGAATAATTTGAACAATGTTGAACTTCAAGGCGTCAACATTTGCTGGTTTATCAGCGTTAACCAGTGAATTTGCGTGGGCCCATACAAAATAATTTAAAGGTTTACACCATCGAGTGATCTTGTAGGCCAATTAACATGTCCAATTCTCGAAATCAGCCTATCGCCAAATTTTTGTTTTGCAAAATTTTCTTCTTCGCCGTATTGCACTAAATGCTTTGCGGTTGAAATCACATCTGGCCTGGATCAATGTCATCAATACTTAAAAAAAAAAAATCATTGATAATGGTGCGGCAATAATCTGCATGGACCGTAACATGAGTTTTTGCTTCATTTGTGAAGAAATAAAGTCTTATGATGCCTCCAGGTGAAAATTGCACCAAACTTTAAATTTTTCTGTACGAAATGAAGTCTGTTGTGAACTGGTTTAACTCAATAGGCAGCAATTTTGATTATTAGCCCTTTAAGCCAAACAGAAGCCTTGTGGCTGAACACAATTTTAAAATATCTTAATAATTAATTTTCAATTGCTTTGGAGCCTAATCGGCGAAAGATCGACCCACATAAGGGTCTCGTGGCTTTAATGCCTACACCAACTAGATCTTATGGCATAGGCCAAGGTCTTTACAAGAAATGTCCCATTTAACGGACAGTCAGAGACCCAATTCCTGTGACCAACTACGAATCGATAAATTTGGATCTTTTTTTACACTTTCGTTTACAGCGGCGATATGCTCTTCAGTACGAAGAAACGTCATTGAGTGAGAGTATGTTCATGAATGGTATCTACACTTCGAAAAATGGCTTGCTCACATGGGCAATTATTTGCGACATAAAAATCATTTATAGATGACTATAAGTTGCGTGAATTTCTATATTTTTTTTTTTACTGATTCCATCATTATCTTATGCCTCGTCCAGACATGCAATATTTGTTTCTGCAATTTTTTTAAATTCTCTTATAAAATTGTATTTATGTCCATACATTCAAATTTTGTTTCTGATATTTCGTTATTAATTGCGTAGACGAATAACAAAACAAAAAACAATTGCATGTTCATATGAAACAGTGTACACGTTTCTACTCGTCTATTCTCTCTCACGAACAATCTCAAGAATTGAGCAACAAAAGTTGCAAAGTGTGGACGAGAACTTAGAGACGCCATAACTATCAATTCATTAAATTATTTCCAAACATCCCTCGTAATGTATCTAAGGGCTTTTAAAAGAATTATGTAAAATTATTTACTCTCAACAATATCCAACATAAATACCCATGGCGATGCATCGTTGAAATGCCTTCATCACACACATGTATCCATTCATACCTTTTATGACATTTTGTAAATTAAGTGCAAGCAACACACGCGTACTTTCGTGAGTATGTAGGTGTCTTAACACTTGCAATGTCAATGAAGTAATTTTTGTTCTGTACGTATGATGCTCTGTTGTGGAAGTTATTATAAAGCCAACAATGATGTTTACAAAGTGTGAGCATGCGAACGTAAGTGTGCTAGAAAGGGACAGGCGTAAGATAAAACATGTCTTGTTTTTTATTTGGCGTAAATACTTTACAATGTTTTTTTTTGGACTGTTGTCGTGTCGTATCATATGTTTTTTTGTGTTTGTTTTGTTATACATTGTATTTAATGGAAAGTAGTTTTTTTGTACTTTTAGCTGGTGGCAATTTTTTTTGCTATTATTATTATTGTTTTTTAATGGTTCTCTTGGAGACGTGCTTTAAATATTTAAAAAATTTTAATATATTTTGAATGAAAAAAATGTAACAACTTAGAATTCAGTTTATTTGATCTTAAATCTTGTGTCCTCATTTGTTTCACAAGTTTCTGAAAAAAAACGTAGTGAATAAAGGAATACTTAAAGTGAAATCACATAAATCTTGTTTACAAAAGACTAAACTTTGAAAATTATGAATAAATATTTATTTGAACAAACATTTGTTTGAAAATGATCTTTAGTTTGATTATTGTTTTAATTATTTTTATGATTTTTTTTTTATTTTTTTAATTTTGCTTATTTTTATATAACAAAAAGTAATTTCTTTATAAAAAAATAATTTGTTATATAAAAAAATAATTTTTTATATAAAAAAGTATTTTTTTATGAATAAAAAATTTAATTTTTTTTTATAAAATCTTAACAAATTTTTAACTAGAAGTTGGCATGGCTGCTGTCAAATATTATATGCTATTAGACCTATTTCTGTAAAAGTAAAAAAGGGCAGCCAATAGTCTCGGCATAAAAATTGAAAAAATAATTACAGAAAGAAACATTATTTTTTAGTAAACTTACAAAATCTGCAGCATCAACTTTAATGTTAAAATTATAGTCAACTGATATCGGTTTTGGTCATACCAGCATAAACTTTTTATATCGCTTAAAAGAAACTTTTACACCAGAACAATACAATTCATAAAATATGAAAAAGGAACGTGTTTTTGAAATACCGAACCAGGAGGGGAAAAATTAATGAAATATTAGGAAGAGAGGGAAAGTGGATTTGAAATATTAGGGGAAAAATTAATTTTAAATATTTTCATATAAGAAATTGAGTTTTTGAACAAAAAAATTAAATTTTTTAAGTGATCACATATTAAAGCCCTTTTCCTCCTACAACGCTTAGTTACCGAGATAAATGAGTTTTAAGTTTTCCATATAAAAAATAAAATAATTTTTTGGGCACAATTTTCAATTTTGTTGGTCCTTTTCAATAGGCCATTTCAAAATAAAATATCTACTGTCCGCTTGGTATTGCTCTATAATTGTGGCGGTTCTAAGGCTGTTTTGTTTTATGAGTGGCTTGAATCATGGCGAGTTGAAAATCTTACGACAGCCGCGTTTTTGTTTGGGCCTGGCCTCTCCTTGCATATGTTTTAAGGGCCACGTTTGCGGCACTAGTCTTCTAAACTTACAGAGGGTAACAAAATTAGAAGTTCAAGACTTTCGAAGTGTGAGCAGTGAATTTTCAGCATGAACCGAGTTAATGAAAACATAAACTCCAATTGAATAAATTTTTTGAACTCTGCTAGCAAATACTGCAGCAGATCACAGCAGTGGTGTTGAGCGGTGGCACTTTTTTAATATTTTATGCACTGTTATTTAAACAACACACTACATAATAAACAACAAAATATAAACACACGAATCAATTTAGTTCTTGTTGACTCGTATTGTGTGCTGATAACAACTCCATCTAAGGTCAATGACTGACTGGGGGGCCCCCCTGCTTTAAATTTCATGTTTTATTATGTATTTAAATTTACATTTTTTTATCGTTTTTAATTTTATACCACAACAGGAGAAACAAAAGTTTTAAGCAAAATACTTTATTTATCTGGAAAACATATGAGTGACGGTGACGACTGACATTGACTTTGACCATGATTATCACTATGAAGCGTTGAATAAGTTAATAAAAATTAAAGTGTGAAAAATTTTAAATCATTTAAAATAAAAGCTTAAGATGTTCAAATAATAAATTTTCTGAAAATATTTTTTTTCGTGAAAATATTTTTTTTTCTTTTACATACAAAAATCCTAATTTTTCCGAATATTTAAATCCTGCTTTTGGTTTTCTGTTTTTAGTTATTCAAAACAACTTTGAGCTTTAATATTTAATTGCAACTCAGTATTTTGCTTTTCTTGCAAAACCTTGTTTATTTTGTTTTATCTTTTATCTTTTATGTTTTTACTTTTTATTTTTTTTTTTTGTGTAAAATTTTGCTGCAGTTGACACCTCCGTTGTCAGTGTCAAAAAATATGATTCAAACATCCTTTTTGCATATGTTTAGGTGTATTTATAAGTGTGTGTATGTTTATACCCATTTTCATTTATGAACAAAAACACAAGAACTGGTTCAAGGTGTATTTCGTTTTTAACATACAGATTCCTTTTCATGATACCAGTGAATATTCGCACTTGTTTAGTTGTTTTCTTATTTCTCACTTTGTTTTTCCTTTGTATCAGATTGTAGGAGCTTTTTGCAGAATCATCTTTTTTTCTTGCTTTTAAACGGTACCTTTACATTATGTTGTAGATATGAAATGGCTTTTTATAAACATTAACGTAACTCTTTGTTGTCCTTTAAGCATAATTTATTAAAAAAAAAATACACTAAGTTGCGAAAGGAGAAAACTACCTTTAGGAATTGTGTGTCTAGGAAGAGTGCGCTGCTTTAACTGAATAATTTAAGAATTAAATAAAAATTCAAATAGAGTGTTTTATAATAACGGATGACTCATAATTAAATTAAAAAAATTAAAATTTTAAAAATATCCTGTTTTATTAACTGCAGTAGAACTTACGAAAGAGTTAACTGTCACAATTTTTAACGCTTATAATCAGTACAATCTGGAGATTCACAGTGATTAGATCGACGCTTGAAAAACGCTACGAAATTATCACCCATCTGTCAGTCATGGATTCGCTTGAACTTTAAATGCAAAATTTTTTCATCGATAGCCCGTTACATGCGGTTGTTAGTGATTAAAACTGTGGATTAAAATAAATAAAAAATAAATTTTGTCAAAAACAACCTCGTATTTATTCTTCCGAATAAAGAAATTATTTGATTAAAATTTATTTATTTGGGTTATTCTCTACATTTTAAAGTTCAATCGGGCTTTTATTCCAACGAGTCGATGGCTGCAGTTGCCGTATGCCATGAAGCGCGTCCTGACGAAAACAAATCTCGTTCGGCTTAAAGTTATCCACATTTTCACACAAAAATCTTTGATTATAATGCGCTAACGATTTCCATTGAGTATATAGCGAGCCCCTGCTTTACTTTTGCAAAATCAGATCCAACGATGCCACCAGCGTATAGACTGCACCAAACGATAGTATTTTTTTATCACTCCAAAATTATTTTTGTCACTCCATATGCATCAATTTTGCTTATTAACAAGCCCTTAAAGCGAAAAGTGAGTCACACCACTGAAAATACTTTTGGTGTAAAACATCGGATCAGTTTCCAACTGAACTAGAGACTTGCTGGCGAATGAACGATGCATATGATGCTTCAGTGGCTCAAATTCTTGCACCAGTTGGACTGACGACATTAAATCGTTAAATTTGGAGCTTTTTTTCGCATTTCCGTGTACAACGGCGAAATTCTCTTTAGTACTCATAATCATTCGAAGTGTAGTGTAAAATTTATCCCCCATGCGACGAATGGCTTGGGCAGATGGATTATTTTATGCGCCAAAAACTTAGTCATAGACGGCTCTAAGTTGCCTGAATTGATAATTGATTATTTAAGTAACTCTGGATAATATGGTGTTTTTTTCAAGCACCAATTTATTCTTGATAATTGTCTAAAGTATTCTCATCATGACAGATCGTTTGACAGTTAAGTCTCTTTTTTTATATGACATTAAAAACAATCCTACATTAAAAATATAAGAATTCAAATTTAATTGAAAGATTTCTTTACCTGTAAAGTGGCCATATCATAATAAATATAAAGTTACCAGATTAGGCGAATTGTAGAAATATCAGTGGTTGCATTAACAGTGTGGCATCACATACATTTTTTTAAGAAATTATCAAACTAAAATGTTTTTTAAAGTCTGTTTTTTTAGGATCACTTTGCATTGCACTAAAAAATATTATCAATTAAAGTAAGAAAGTCTCTTTTAGAAAATTCTGAAAAAAAAATATATATATTTTAAAAAGAACTGGAACTTTAAGAATTTCTTGCTTAAAATTAGAAGGCAGTTTTGTTGCTTGTAAATAAAATATAAAAGATTCACATAAAAAAAGGGTAAAAATTTTTCTTATTTCAACTATTTAACACTTAAATAAAAATTTTTACAAAATATTTCTTTTTTTGATCTGCTTTGGGCCATTAATTTTGTCAGTCACTGTATTATTTTTTCTTTTCACACATTAGCATTTCATTTAAACTTCAATTTATAACTCCTCTGGGTAAAATTATAAATATAAAAGAAACGAAAAAAAAATAAAAATATTTTGTACGTATTTGAAACACATTTTTTCCACTTTCATACGAGTATTAGATTTTATTTGTTGAATAGAATTGCAGTTTTTAAACTTTTTTTTTTAAAGTAAATAAAACTTTTTTTGTGCCTCTTAAAACTTTTCATTATTAATAACAGACATATTGCCATGATTTAATATCAAAAATATTTGTGTGTGTGTATTTGTGACTTAATGTGTCCCATGGCAAATTGGAAGAGGCCCTTTGGGAGGCCTTTTAGCCCATAAAAGAATTACTGTGAATTATTACAGTTCATAAATTTTTATATTTCGTCTAATGGCGGCCGGTATTTTTTTCTTCAGAGCAGTCAGACACCATGTGTAAATGATGAAAATTTATTATCAAAAATTTTGTTGTCTGATGGCATAGCTCTGGTTTCTTAAACGAGTTTGAGTCAAACTTCAACACAAGGTTTCTCAAATTGTACATGAGCAATCGACGTTTGCAAATATTAAACTAAAATCCAGCGAATGTGATTCTGTTTGCTTTGACCTAGAGGGTCGGAGGTATTAATTTCTGGTTAAATTTTAGGCCTATAGAAATGGTGCTACTTTGAATATAATAAGATTGAAAAAGTGTGGGTAACTCAACTTAAGCCGGCTGAACGCTAGAGAAGTACCTTGACCGCATTTAATAAATCTCAGCAGTAAACTTTCAAAACGATGAATGTTGGCTTGTCAGTACAAACCAATAACTTCATTTGACCCCACAGGAAATAATCGGGAGGTGTCAAATCGCAGGGCCTTAGAAACCAATTAACAAGTCTATTTCTCGAAATCAACTTATTGGCAAATTTTTAAATTAAAGTCGATAGTGGCAGTCGCTGTATGGAACGTAGTAATCGCATATTGATTAAAGCCACATCAACGACAATGTGAGCTACGGCTCCGTTTTGATAAAAATTATGACCAATGATGCCACCACATGCCAAACGATGCATTTTTCCCACATTTAATGAAATATGTGGGGTCTGTTGTGGATTAGTTTTACTGCACATGCGACAATTTAATTATGAAGCTCTAGAAGCCATCAATAGAGAGACTCATCGCTGAACACAATTTTGTATCCATGAGTTGAGCGAATAAATGATTGATTTTTAAAATAAATTTGGATCATTCATAATGATTTGCCATGATTATTTTATAACTCACGATCTTTCAAACCGAATTTGATTAAGTTTTTAGTGTTTGTTCGTAAGGTCGTGTAGATTATTATATTTTTTGAAGTTTGTACGAAATCGGTAGATGCGTTCGTAACTTATGACTTTTCATGAGAACATGTGATTTTGTCCATATAAAAAAACAACAAATATGCAGGAACCTCTATAAGCGTATGCGGTATATAGATTTGATTCAATGTTAACATAAATGCGTTGCAAAGCACGCCAGAATCCCCTAATTGATCATAAATGTATAAAAAGTATTTGAAATTTAAAGTTACGGCCTGTGTCTCTTGATGAACATTTGCTTATGAGCCCTTTTGCATACAAATTGTTTAAAGTCCAGTAAAAGGAAATGTCTAAAAAATGCTATCGTGTTTAAATTTTACTACTTCTTGTTTGTGCAGTTTTGTTACATTCTATTATTTTTTTCCCTTTTTGCTTATACTAAAGTCAAGCAGTCAAAAAATATTAAAAGGTTAAGTTTGCTTAAAATGTGCAAACGTTACATTTTATCTCAACATTTTTTTGTTTTAGTAATTTCTCTTTACAACTCTCAAAGGAATTTTTATAATTTAATTAAATTTGTTATTATGAAAGTAGCTAATTATTTCAGTTGGCAATTTAGTTCTCTTATGTAAACTTGTCTTAGTGACGCAGGATGTAAAACGTCCTTCAGCTCTAATATTTTTATAATCTTCGCTGCAGATGAAAAAAGGGTTTAACTAAGTTTGTCATTCTGTGTGTGATTTCGACAATCTCCATTTCCGACTTCATAGAGTATATAAATTCTGAGTTCTTATGTAAAGACAAGTAGATTGAGCGATGTCCGTCTGTCCGTCCGCGTTATTGTTGAAATCAACTTTGCAAAGGCACTAGATGAGCTGAAGAAAATTTAAATACGGCAATGAATCAGACAAAGAATCGAAAATTTTGCTATTAAATGTCAGTAAGATCGGCCAATGTCATGTCCTTTTAGGCAGCGGGCTGAACACCACGCCTGCCTCTAATTTTACGATGTCATTTGGAACAAATTTAGTTTATTAAACTACAATAAAAAAAACAAATATATGGGGCGATAGAGAATTAAAAAATAAGAAAAAACATCACGTGAAAAAAATTGGCATTCGCTTATATTTTCCGAGTTATGGAAAAGTACGACTGTTCACCATATATTTTAATGTACATATGTGAAGACACATACGTCAATTTTGAAAAAATGTAGCATGCGACAAAAAAAATTTATACATACAGTAAAAATTTTATAGTAAATTCGGGACTTTTTTTAACAAATATGATTACAGTGACAAAACCCTTCGATCTCAGAGAATCAGAACTATTGGGAAATCAAGGGCACATATAGAGTTTTTTTGTCGGTGTAATCGTATTTGTTAAAAAAAGTCCGGAATTTACTATACAATTTGTACTGTATGTATGAGGCAACAAATTGATCGCATGCTACATTTAAAAAAAAACTTATTTGACTTGACGTATTTATCGCCATTATATTTTAAGATATCAATATGGGTATCTTTTAAAAGCTTTTGAAGAGATCTTTAAGAAATACTAAAACTTAAAAAAAAATGCTTAACCCATTAAGAGGCGATGAAATATTAATTTAAAATTTTATATAGTACTTACCCGGAATCCCCTAAAATTTAAATGAAATACATTTCATTTTTAGTTTAGTTTAAATTAATAAATATTTCATGAGAATATCACGAAATATTTATATTTCAAGAAATCAAGCACGAATAAAGTAAATTAGATAGTTAATGTTTAATTTCTCTTTTCTTCTTTATTATTTTTTTTAGACAAGGTGTTTTTCGCTACCACCCTTGTTACGAAATAAAATTCTGGTTTTAAAGTACATAATACGCATTAAATTTGCAAATCTTGCTGTCATAGGTCTCGCTATATACGATTTCGAGTTATAACTTAATTTGAAAAGGTCTTACTATCTCCGTTCCGAGTCCACCAGTTTTTATCACGACTTCTCGCTTTAGTATTAAAGAAAAAATGTCGGCACCTCTTAACAGTTTTGTTTGTTTTCAAATTGAAATTTTATTAAATATTTAATTGATTCAATAAATTGTTTAATAAGAAAATTTTGTATATTTATTTTTTATTAATTATAAAATTAGCTCAATTAAACATGTAATTAAAATCCAATCTCAAAACAATTATTAATAGGTGTAAATACTATTTTGTGTAAACCCATACAAATTTTCAAGACTTTCACAGTTTTAGGTTTTCAAAAGCCTGAAACTAAATAATTTTCTTGAGGTACCATTCTATTCCTGTAAGACTCAGTCTGACTACGAGATATATCTTTAATGTAACCCTCAAAAAATCTGAGGTGGTACCTGTCTGTCGTTTTAAAATAAATCAACTAAAATCTTTGATTTTGTAATGATTTATTGACTTTTCGTCATATTTTTAAAGATGAAAACCTTTCACCTTTGTTGTCATTTTTTCACTTTTTCCTTACTCTTTTGGTATCATCATTTCGGGAAATATGTATCAATCAACAGCACTTTCTTTTCCTTTTTTATTTTGCATTTGTAATTTATACTTCATTTCAATTTTACTTTCACAATCATATTACATCCCATAAAAGTCCCTAAGGAATGAAACGCATTATACAGCTTACTACGTAACTCTTTGGCTGTTACTCTCTGTTGCCACTCTGCTGCAAGCAGTATTAACCATGTTGTATGTTGTGACAAAAAAAGTTCAAACTTTGTTTGAGTAGTTCAAAACAAAAAAGTTTTAATTTTTGCAACATTTGACATTACGGCAGGCAGAAATAATAAAGCGTTGTAATAGCGACCAGAAAAAAAACGTACTCTCACATTTCAACGCTTTGTTGACTGACAAAGAATATAGTGTTTTGGGAATCGATGTCAACATGCTTGTCATTTTTTGTAAAATGACAGTGATTCCTGGAAGTGGATTTTTTAGTATTTTTAAACCATTTTAAGGTGCGTGTTTTTTTATTCAGTCTATGAAATTTTTGTTACGGCAACATTTTTGTTGCTACATTTTCGCAAGTTTCCGTTTAGGTTTTTAATTACAATTTTTTTTTAATGAAATTTACATGAACTTTTCAGCGTTTATATTTGTGGTATTTAACTTTTAGTTGTTACAAGTGAGTTTAATATCAGAAAAGTTTTATGTTGATTTTAATACAAAACTAAAAATTTTTAATAGTGGTTAAACTAGAATTTTACGAGGTGTGTTTAAAAATTAAATCTAATTGTCAAATTTGCTGTTTTAATGCGATCGTATGTAGTGAACATATATATCTTTCGATTTAAAATTGTAGGTGTTTTTTTTTTTTTTTTGTGATGGTGCCAAAAGTCGAAAAAGTCAATCAAGCTATAAACATGTACTTGGACTTGGCTTTGCTTTTGATGTAACACTTAAGTACTCATTCTGTGGCCCACGGGATGTGGTGATGTGTAAATTTAGGGACGTTGGAAGTTGGGAAATTTAAACCTCAAGGAATCAAGCGCAATTAAGGGAGATTAACCAGAAAGACTATTTAAAAAAAAAATAATTTTTATATCTCTAAATAGTTTTTTTTTATTAAAAACATTAAAAATGAAAAACCAAACTTGAATCTGACTAAAAGTTGTAGATTTGCTTAAAAATTTTCCTTTTTTCAAATTGAGTTTAATAACAGCTTTGCCACATATCGCTCCTTTATTGCAACATAGTCATATCTCAAAAAAACTTAAACTTGGCAAAATGCGATTTAAGTTTTCAAGACATAAGTCCTATGATCTAATTGCCGCAATTGCAATCGCTATAAATTCGGTTCAGCTTGGAATATAAAACTGATTTTTTTTCAACATGTACAGAAGGCCTAAAAATTTTAATTTTTTGAGATATGACTATGTTGCAATAAAGGAGCGATATAAGCTTTGTCTCTTACAGCTTGTGCGTTGTCGGCTTTAACAACTAATTAAATCTCACCTGCTTGAGGCAGGAATATTCCTCTAAAAACTTGATATTTATTTCCATTATTATTCACTACAGACCGTGCCCTAATATAATCAGCTTAAAAATATTCTGGTTTGCCTTTAACTTGGCGTTAAAGAATATTGAATATTTAAAAAATTTTTATTTTACTTTAAATTTTTTAAACATACCTCGTCTAAAAAAAAGGTGAAATAAAAACCCTCGTTATATTACACTTGGAAATCCCTGCAAGACATAAACATGAACAACTTTTTTACTTCCTAAACATGTTCGCCATCACCCACAGACAATTCGCCAGACACTTTAAGATGGACAAGTGAAAACCAACACCACATTCGGTTTAAAAATATCATAAAATAAAACATTTTTGTTTTTCTAAATAATCTCTAATGCTCACTCCTCTTTTTTGATTTTCAGTCTGTTATACAACTTTGGTCATGGTTTTATTTACTTATTTGTTATTTTTTTCTTTGCTTCTATAATTTTCCTTTTTTTATTGTTGGATTTTTTATGTTTTATTCCACTTTATATTATTTCTTGGATTTAATGTTTTATATCTCTTGTATGTCTTATTATTGCTAGACATAAGACTCTTTTTATGTTGAAAACAAAGAAAAGAAAAAAAATTAAAAAAAGTGATAAAAACACAAATATTGTTTTCTTAAGTAGCTGTAAATTTCTTTCCATTTTCTAGCATTTTCATGCCACAAACATTTTATTTACAGTCAAAGAATTTAAATCGTCAAAAAACTATTAAAAGTTTTAAGCTGTTTTAAAAGGCAAGCATTTGGAAATGATTTAAATCAAAATCCTTTTATTAAACTTCTGTTTAAAATAATTTCCTTAAGCAAAAGTACCTTTTTAATAACAAAGTACCTTTTTACAAAAAGTACCTTTAGAAGAAAGTAGCTTCTAATTTATTAATTAAGAAGAAACTACTTTTTTGAAGAAAAACAGTACATTAGCTAAACAAAAACTTTTTCTAAAAGTACCTTTTTCAAAAAAGTATCTTTTGAGGAAAAGTATGTAGTAAAAAAAAAGTAAAAAGTTAACTAATATTAAACTATTTATTTATTTAGAAGTGGGTTTTTTAAAAACAAAATCTTTGTAAAATACGTACTTGAAAAAAGTACGAAAAACGTACCTTTTTAAAAAGGTTTGTCTAGAAGCGCTTATTTCGGAAAGGGCATTTAAATAGATTTTTTCAAACGTAAATTTTAGCAAATATTTTTTATTTGTTGCAGAAAGAATCGTTTTGAAAAACGTACCATTGAAAAACATGTTCTTCTAAAAGAAAACAATTTTAGAAAATCCCTTTTTAACAAAGTATTTTTTTAAGGTATTTGATTCCTAGAAAATTTATAATATAATAAATAATTGATAATATTCCCCTAATGCACATGTTAACAAAAAAACAAGCTTGGTGCAGGGAGAGCATACTATTTAAATAGGAAATAATAGGAAATAGGAAATTCGTGCTTTAAACTTTGAAAACTAAATGAGAATTAATTCTCTTACTAAGATAAAAATATAAATACTAAGAGCCGAACAAAAAACGCGGTTATATAGTTTTTAAATGCTAAGAGTACTTTCGAAAAAGTACTTTTTTATAAAAGCACCTTTTTAAAAAAGTACCATTAAAACAGTACATTTTCAGTAGCTTAAAAAAATACATTTTATATAGTTGACTAAAAAGTACGTTTCCTAAAAGTACTATAAAAATGGACCTTGATATTGACAGACTTCTGTTTTAAATAACTTCGCACGCTTTAACACATTTCGGTCATCAAAAAGTATATCATGGATTTTAATGATATATTCAACCAAGTATCCGACAAATCTTCACTGATGTAGCATTGCCATAGACTTTTGTTTTCTTTCATCCACTAAAAGGGTGCCTTAATCAGCTACACTTCCAATCATTTGTTAAATATCTAATTTTACATAACTTTATTTTGTTTTCATAATTCTCGTATTTTGTAATGAATTAACATATTTTTATTTTATCTTTCTTTCTAGGTAAGTGGCAATTTTCTCAATTTTTCTTTCAGGTATTTATTATTGAATGTAAGATTTTAGCAGAATTTTTTAATATTCAGTTTACAATGTCTCTAATTTTAACAATTTTTACTAACGTTTATTTGCCGAGCTTAAGGTATCGTATCATGTTGCAAACTGCATTTTTATTCAGCAGCATTGAAAACAAAAAAAAAAAACCTTCAAGAAATAATAAAAACAATTGTATCTCATGTTACTTCTTCCCACTCTATTTCTGTTTTTAATAATGACTTAAAATTGCACATTTCTTTTATAAATATATTTTTTATTGTTAAATATTAAATACATTTTTCATTTACTTTGGCGGAGCAAAACAAAAACACAATAGAAGTGGTAGAGAAACTAAAGAAGAAAATCTTAATTCCTTAACATTTAATCTCTTTTGTGCAAGCTTATCGTTGATTATTTATTATATGATTAAAATCCGGAAAGTGATTATTATGCTTAGTAAACTCACAGAAGTAATACCCTAAATCACTCTCAAAGTAATTGATAAGACTTGAATATTTGTGTTTTAATTTCGAAACATTAATAGACGAGTTTTTATTTTGTGAAAATATTTTAACGTTTTATTTACTGTTTAAGATATTTTAATTCTAAAATAAAACATTTCAAGTTTTATTATCTATAATTTCGCTTTATTTAATAAGTTCTATAAGACAAATATACATGGATATACAAGTAACTGTCATGCCTCATACATTTGCGTTCTTTATTTATAGACGATTTAAAACGTCTAGATTATTATAATAAGGAAAGATCTGGCAGCTTTTTTTAAGTTATTATGTGGTTTTAAATCTGAACAACAGGAAAGCTAAGTTACAGTTTTAACAATTCTTGTTTTATATTTTCCTCTTAATGTTAAAATTTGAAACTGTTTCCTTTTAAATGTTGTGGGCTTTGACGTTTAAAGTGTCTTGCTTAATGACAAATAAGGGCGTAGAAAAATTCCAGGTAAATATTTTCAGGTATTTTTTATGAACAAGCCACACTATTTATTTATGAGTGCGTTAATTTTAATTGCAAAATAAAACATACCAAGAATTAAATTTATGTGAGTTTATTTACTTAGATCTATCATTTAAAATGTACAAGTGTTCATATGCAGGTATATACAGGCGATTTAAAACGTCTAAATTTTTCTACTAAGGAAAGATCTGGCAGCTTGTTGTAGTGTCTGAACCAATCAAAATAATGTTGCTTAATGTTTAAATTTTCTTTCTGTTCCCCTATTTAAAAAATTCCGAATATTGTTGGGAGAACCTGTCTACAAACAAGTCTTAAGAGAAATTCTATGTATTTAGCAGACTAACGCAGGCGAAGCGTTTCAAAAGGGATTCTTATGCCTTGAATACGATATAAAAAATAAATTAAAATAATTTGTTTTATTGTTTAAAAATCGCTACTTGTTTTTGGGAAAAAATATCAATTTTTATTTTCCTTTACAATTTTTTGTTCATGATATTTGATATTTAATTTCCATTTTTTTTTTGTTCATATTTATCTATCCATCCTTTTGTCTGACGGCAATTACCTCACCCCGTCAGCAATCATATGCTGAATTTTTGAAATTTAATTTCTTACAAAAATTCAAAAAGAATATAGAAATTATGTTAACGAATGTGTTACTTAAATCGAGTGTACACAAACACACGCACTTTCGTTTAATGAAATTTGTTCTGATGGTTTGTATGATGAAACCATTCAGAGGGAGTCGAAAGAATTTTTTTAAATTGAATTCTTGTTGTAAAGTTAAAATCAAATAATATTTAACTTCAACAACCTCCTGCTGGCTGATAAAGTTACACATCATCATCGTATTTGAATAAATTAAATTGTGTTAGATGCATTTTTGGAAATCAAGGATATTTGTTTTGTAATGGGTAAGTGAAAAAGAAAATTCTTTTGTTTTTTAGGGATTCGTACCCAATGGGTATGTCTGTCTGTCTGTCTGTCACAGTACTCTATCTCTAGAACCGTAATAGAAAAAAAATGTGAAGGGTGTATTACTATGGCTATAACTACAAATATCAAAACTTAAAGGGTGTCCCGAAAGTGGCGTGATGTTCATAAAAATATTGTTATTTTTTGAACTGTGGTAGTAGGCAAACTAGCCACGGCAGGGTTAATGTAAATTTATGTCCATTTTAACAAAAAGTACAATAAATAAAACTGTAAAGGGCGTACCAATAGTAACGTAATTTCTTTCACGTACGTGAAAAACGAAGGCCAGACAAGTTAAATTTAAGAATTTTTATGTCCGCTATAAGAACAAATACAAAAATATTAATTTTTAAATTTAAAGGGGGAACCAATAGTGACCTAATTTTTACATATATGGCTTTAGCTTTTTAACCCTTAATATATATTTATGTAGAAAGTTGTGCGCTATAAATTAAGAGGTTTTTCCTTAGAGGCCGTATTTTTTGACAAATATAGACTTTTCTGTTAAACTGTTATAGATAGAGGCTTGAAATTTGCAGAGAGTATGTTTTGCCATAATTGCTATAAAAGCATAAAGGGTGTCCTGCAAGTAACGTGAATTTGGCGTATATTGTTTATCTATTTATTAGAAAAATAAATTGCAGACACTTAAAATCTTAAACAACAAATAATAAAAAAAGTAAAAATTATTAAAGCGGCACATGCATGATGCGGAACACTTTGTGTGTGATTCCCTCTCTTATTTGGCGGATTTATTTTCTCTTAATATTTTGTTTTTCCAAGGAGTTGCTTAGTTGTGCTGAAAAGTTTTACTAAAAAATAAGATTTAATAAAAGTACATTGAGAAAAAGGTACTTTTTACAAAAGTGAGATGAAAAATAACTTCCAAATAAATAAATAAATGGTCTAAATTTAACTGGACAACCTGATCAAAAGAGTTGAGGTTTCTTTACTTTTCGCTCTTTTACAACTTAATTACTAGAGGCTGCAGAAAAAAAAATTTGAAGGAAATTCTTTTTTCCCTTAACTAATTCTCTTTTGTATCGACGATATCAATATTCTTACAAAATTAATGCAGGTACTGGAGACGTAACAAAAGTTTTTTTTTTTTATTTTCATTTTAATGATTTATAAGGGTTGATACAGAAATACGATTAAATGGATTATTTTTCCTTCTACTTTTTTTTTAAGTTGTTACATATTTGCATAAAATAATTTAAAGCAAAACGAAAAATAAACTTGTCATATTGTAAAATCTTGTTAAACTTGTCGGCAATATATAGATAAAAAAATATGAAACAAAAAAAAAGAAAAAGAACACTGAATAGAAAAAAATACTCATATGCTGCTACAAGCAAAACTTTTACAGCGATTTAAAAAAAAAACTTGGAAAAAACGTTACACTTCCACACAAAATTATACACAAACACACACTCTTTGACTTTTTAAAAGAGCTTTTATTATATTCAGTGTCGCTAACGACGATGATGGTGGTGGTTACTGTTGCCTGCAAACTAGAAAAATTAAAAAACTTCCTCCTCATACTGGTATGAAAAGAAGAAGAACAACACTGACAAACTAAAACATTAGGAACTTTCAAGTAGTAAAGAGAAGAAAAAAAACACACCCTTTGAGTTTATGAAATATGATTACGGATATGGCTACGTTAAGGAAAAAAATTTGTTTTGTAAGTTTCTAGTTATCGCATACACGGGCATGAGTTTTTCTTACAATTACACTGAAAACGATATCTGTTTCACTTCTTTATATCTATAAAAACTCTTAATTGAATTTATCTATAAAATTACAATAAAATAAAGTTTATATGTAACGGCAGTTATTGAGAACGAAATAAAATAGTCGAGGAATTTAATATGAAATAATACATTGTGTAGACGTGGCATCTTTCAAAGAAATATATGCTTTATTTTTTAATGGCTGAGCACTGAATGGGGTCAAAATTGTTTTAGTGTTTTCAGTGCTTGACTCTGTGTCTTTTAAATTGTGCTATAATTGCCTACTGTTATATTTGGAAGCGTCTGTCTTTATTTTTGCACAATATGCATTCACTCAACATTTCTCGATTTAAGGTCTTGATTCACAATGGGTTAACCATTGTTAAATAAGTTAATATTATAAATAATATTTCTTTATTTTTCGGGTTTGGTTGAAAATAATTAATAATAATAAATTGCTTTAAAATGACGTTGTTGCTAAAACAATACGAGGGCTGCTCTATATATTTCTGGCCTAATAGTGAAAATGCGAATATTTATAATCAAAAATGGTTTTATTGTCTTTCAAAGTATTCTCCAGCATGATTTATACACTTTTGCATGCGCTCAAACCAGTTGTCGAAGCACTTTTTCCACTCCGATTGAGACACCTCTAAAACATGGTTTTTAAACACTTCAACAGCTTCTTCTGGCGACGAAAATCGTTGACCACGCATTTTTTTCTTGATGTGTGGAAACAAGAAGAAGTCATGAGGTGCCAAGTCAGGGCTGTACGGCGGATGACCCATTAATTCGACGTTTTGGCCGGTCAAAAACGCTCTGGTTTGAGCCGATGTGTGAGAGCTCGCATTGTCATGGTGAACAATGATTCGTCTTCTCTTGTTGGTTTTTCGAATTTCTCCGATGACTTCAGGCAAACAAATTGTAGTGTACCACTCAGAAGTGACCGTCCTACGTTGCTCAAGCGGAACAGTCGCCACATGAACAGTTTTGCCGAAGAAACAGGCGACCATTTGCTTCGAAGTGCTTCTTCCACGAACAACTTTCGTTGGATTTTGCTCGTCTTTGAAGACCCACACGGTCGATTGTTGTTTCGTTTCGGGCTCATACGCTTAGGTCCATGATTCGTCACCTGTGACGTTCTTATAAACGTCTTTTGAAGCACCGCAATCGTATTTTTGCAACATTTCTTTGCACCAATCGACACGAGCCTTTTTTTGAGCGACTTTCAAATTGTGCGGGATCCAACGAGAACAAACCTTTTTTACGGCCAGGTGTTCATGCAGTATCGAATGTATGCTGGTGGGAGAAATGTCCAAGGATATCTCTATCTCTCGGTATGTCACATGTCGATCTTGCATTATGAGTTCACGCACGACATCAATGTTCTCTGGCACAACAGCCGTTTTTGGACGACCTTCACGGAATTCGTCTTTGAGCGAGCTTCGGCCACGATTAAATTCATTATACCAATTTTTCACAGTGCTATAGGATGGTGCTTTATCGCTTTACAAAGATTTAAGTTCATCAATGCTCTCTTGTCGTGATAATCCACGTCGAAAGTTGTGAAAAATGATGGCACGAAAATGTTCACGAGTTAATTCCATTTTTTCTATATTAATTTTGTCAAGTCACTGTTAACAACGCAAATAATGGTCGTACGTCAAAACGTTTTGAGTACGATTATGCTTAAAAATGACAAACTTGACAATGAAAATGTCAGATTGAACTTGGCAGCACACAGTGTTGCCAGGCCAGAAATATATATAGCAGCCCTCGTATGTTCGATTTTTTGTTATGTAGATACATTATTTAAGCTTGAAACACCGCATTTAATTTCAATTAGCAGAGAAAAAATATACAGAAAAGTCTTGAAATAATTAATCGTAGTCAATCGTATATGCAAAATTTGGATACTTTTAAATTTATTTATTTATTATAATAAAACTTTTTAAACTCATTGAGAGTTGCAAGAAAAAAAATATTACATTTTTTTGAGATATTCTCTTTATGTTGTTATTTCTTATCAAGAAACCCGATTTCAAAACAGACAGGCAGAGGATAAACCGAAAATAAAATGATATTTAAATAGAACAAATCCTTAAGCGAACATAACATTACACATTCTATGTCCCTTTGAGGTTTCTATTTCAAAAGTTTCAGGAGCTAAGAGAGACAGTAGCCCATTATTGCTATTATAACGGGGTTTCAAGGGTCAAATTCACTGCTTTTGTTTGGACACCCTTTAACTTTCAATTTTTCTTAGCTGATCTAGTAACACCATGACTGTATAAATCTGTCTATCTTTCTACAAGAGTGCATGTGATAAATTCATATACAGAGGTTACATAACGCCACCTGTAGGCACAACCTTAAATTTTGAAATTAAGTTTAGTTTCTTCTTCTTTTGTTATTGTGGTTTACAGCGTTAGGCTTTTTCTGAAAATTTTAAATTCCTTCTGCTCAAAAAACGCATTAAAATCACGTATGTTGTGTGGGGTCACCTTTTACTTAAAATTTAGAATTTTATGAAAATCTTGTAAATGAAGCCTGCGATCTGATTAAAAAAAAATTTAGTGTTTTCTTAAAGATCTCTTCAAAAGCTTTAAAATGATACCCATATTGATATTTAAAAAATGTGAAAATTTCAGAGTCCCATTATTCGGAAAATATGGGCGAGCGCCAATTTTTTCACTAAAAATTTTTTTTTTCTTATTTTTTAGTTCTCTATCGCCTATAATTTGTGTTTTTGATTGGACTTACTTTATTGTTCCCAATGACATGAAAAAATTAGAGGTAGGCGTGGTGTTTTGCCTGCTGCCTTGAAGGACATAGACCGATCATGCTGATTTCCAATAGCACCTCTGTCGAAACTATATCTAATCGATTGACATATTTATTACATTATTATTTATAACAAGAAAATTTATTATTTGGAATCTTTTTTATATTAATTTACTTTACTTGTGCTTGATACCTTCAAGTATAAATATTTCATTATATTCTCATGAAATATTTGTTATTTTCAACTAAAAAATGAAGTGTATTACTGCGGGGAAAGCATATCCATATGGCCATTTCGCTTTTGCTCGTATATAGCTCATGAGTGGATTCTACCCAAATTTTGTAAAGAAAACCTGAGAGTCTGATACCAAAAGCCAAATTGATTAAATGAGAAAAGGCCATAAAAAAAAACTCAAAAAATTTTAATACAAAAACACATTAACCATATATTATAAATATTTATTTTTAAAGAAATTAATATTATCATTTATAATAATTGACATTATTATATTTTATACATTAATTTTAAATTTTGTTCTAATTTTTTCTCGGTGTACTAACTGTTTTTATATTATCAAAGAGAGCAAAGCACAATGACAGCATTATTTAAAGCTTCACGTTGGACAGTTTACTTCTTTGGCGCCCTGCTGTTATGCTATAATAATTTTCATTTAATAATCCTTCAGAAGTTGCAATTGTAGTTGTTGCTTTTGTATTTTTAATGAATTTTAGACTTTATAGGGGAATTATTTCATTCTAGGCTTTTTCTACAACTTTTCTAAAAAAAAAACAAAATATTAATTAATTATTTATACAACTACTGGCATTCCATTGAAACAGAGTTTTTTATTGGCATTAAAAAAAGTTGAAAATATCTAGCCTACTTGAAGGGGAATTTTTTTCATAAAAACTGTATTATATTTAACGGGAGTCTTTTTGTTTTTAACTTAAAGTTAAAGTATTATAAAGCGGTGGGATTTTACTTTTTTCTACCCCGGCGGTTATTTCTTTTAGTATTTTTATTTAAGTGTTTTTTATGATACACGTGCTGGTACTTAACTCTCACCATATTATAATTCATAAACGTTTGTAATATTTTCCCTTCTGCACTCGAACCAAACCAGTCGTCCGTACTATTAAATCAAGGTTTTTAACGTAATAATGCAGTTTTTTTTTTGTTTGTATGCAATCACCACCCCTGAGTTTTAGTCTAAAAATACCCTTCCAATCGAAAACAATGAACAAGCTAAAAAGAAACCCTTAAGGCCAATACAGCCATTTTTTTTTTCTGTTGAAATTTTTATCAGTTTGTGGTTGCTAAACGCATTTTTCAGTTAACTACCATTTTTAATATCAAACAACCATGACCAGGTATTTTTAATAATCAATAAATTGTTTAGCATTTATTATGTTTTTAGGGTTTTGTAATAGCAACGGGCAGAGAAATCCATTTAGTGGATTTCACGAACGACGTAGGTAGTGTGAATGATGAGATTTTACTTTCAAAATCAATGTGGTCTTATGAAGAAGAAAAACATTTTTAATATAGTTTATAAAAAAGAATAGTTTTAAGTTTGGGAATTTTTAATATTTCCTCGGAATTGTGCTCATCATCCTGTTCTGTCGTAGACATTTTAAATTGGCGATTTTGATTGTTCTATATATCCCCTGATGTTATAAAATAGACCTTTCTTTCAACATCTAGCTGTTCTGTTAGGAAATCCCCTTTAATTCTATACGCCTGTCTTTATTTGCCTGCAAAAATATTTCACACTTTTAAGGGGCTTAAACTCTGTGTGATATTAAGATTATTTCTTAACAACATTCTATTGTCATATTGCCTCAGGATTAAAAAACATTAAGACCTAATACGTATATGTATGCATAAATAAATTTTCATTGTTTACATTAAGGCTGTTTTTTTATTGCTTAGATGTTGCATACTTTAAGGTCACAAATTTCCTCTTTTCATAAATATTAATGTTTATCCTTCTGTGAATTTATCTTTTGGCTCTTTACATTAATTGAAAAGTTTATTTTGTTATTTATCATTTATGGAAGTTTT
Source organism: Gymnosoma rotundatum (assembly GCA_916610165.2). Taxonomy (NCBI): domain Eukaryota; kingdom Metazoa; phylum Arthropoda; class Insecta; order Diptera; family Tachinidae; genus Gymnosoma; species Gymnosoma rotundatum. The sequence continues at coordinate 17,323,086 of OU744338.1, read as the reverse complement.
ATCAGGAAATATTAACAAAAGTTAAAATCTTAAAGAATTATTGTCTTCTTTTAATCGAATAAATTTTATCTCTTTGTAAGTTTGTTTGTTTGTTTGTTCGTGCGTCAATCACGGCTAAAAAAAACTGAACTGATTTTTATGAAATTTAAGATACGGTTAGATATTTTTCGTCATGGTAAAATAGGGAATTATATTTTCAAATAGCACACAATGAGGGGAGAAATAGGGAGAGCTGTCATTTTTATGCATCTAAATCAATTTTAACTATGTCTCGGCTAATCAATTTTAATGAAGTTCAAAACTTAGATAGGTTTTCATCTTTATCTGCTTCCAGAGCTGCGACCTAGATGTTGCTTCTGTACCGATTACAATAAAATTTTAAAAATATTTACATGTTTATGTAGTTGGAAGAAAAGCTAGGAGTGGGGGAGAGGACAAACACGCAATTTCACAAGAAAATCCACTTTGAAATAAAGTAGTTTTATGGAGGATAATATAAACACCTAGAAGTGAAATTTGAAAAAAAAAATTAATAAGAAAACCTGGCTAAATTATCTAAAGGTTAGAAGGGTATGTCGCAAAGGATCAGGATGAAAAAGTCCAATTCCACAATTTAGCCAGGTATCAGTTTTTATTGTATTTTTTTATAAGTGAGGTGAAGGAACAAAAAATTAGTCCTGCAGCAAAAATAAATTCAAATTTGCCGATTACAAAGGTATCTCCTAAAGAGTTAAATACTATTAAAGTTTTGAAATTGCGATAAAAAAAGAATAAAGGGACAGAAAAAAACTTGTATCCTGGAAAGGAGTTCAGTAAAAAAAAACCAAAGGAAAGGAAAATAAAAGTAAAATTTAGGAAAAGTAAATTGTATGAAAAAAATTAACTTAAAAAAAAAAGGAAAAAATAAGGATAATTCCAAATTATCGTGTTTTGGTTAATTTTATTGATTCCTGTGTCTATTTGTTGAATTATTTATTTATTTTAGTTATTTATTTTTTATTTAATCGTTTATTTTATTTATTTATGTTTCTTTATGCAATTTATAATATAGAAAGTTTTTTTGAGTAAATAGGTTAATTACGCTAATTCCATGAGCGCCTAAAAGTAAACGTAGAAAATTTCAAGTTGTTTCTTTTGGCTATTTTAGTACGGCTATATCAGCATAGAGGGAGCTCCTTCAGGTGAAGCTTGAAACAGGTTAAAAAACCGCAAAATTTAAATATACCACTTGAGCTAGTAGCTATGTAAAGTAAATATATTGTTAATTTTTGAGCTGAAAAAGGAAGAAAAATTTAACAAAGGAAACAAAAGTTGTGGTTTATCTGCTTATATACTTTAATTCAAAAGTTTTATTGTGTGGGATAGTACGAGGGCTGCTCTATATATTTCTTGCCTAATAGTGAAAATGCGAATATTTATAATCAAAAATGGTTTTATTGTTTTTTAAAGTATTCTCCAGCATACACGTTTGCGTGCGCTCAAACCAGTTGTCGAAACACTTTTTCACTCCGATTGAGACACCTCTAAAACATGGTTTCAACAGCTGCTTCTGGCGACGAAAATCGTTGACCACGCATTTTTTTCTTGATGTGCGGAAACAAGAAGAAGTCATTAGGTGCCAAGTCAGGGATGTACGGCGGATGACCCATTAATTCTACCTTCAAAAACGCTGTGGTTTGAGCCGATGTGTGAGAGCTCGCATTGTCATGGTGAACAATGATTCGTCTTCTCTTGTTGGTTTTTCGAATTTCTCCGATGACTTCAGGCAAACAAATTGTAGTGTAGCACTCAGAAGTGACCGTCCAACATTGCTCAAGCGGAACAGTCGCCACATGACCAGTTTTGCCGAAGAAACAGGCGACCATTTGCTTCGAAGTGCTTCTTCCACGAACAACTTTCGTCGGATTTTGATCGTCTTTGAAGACTCACACGGTCGATTGTTGTTTCATACGCATAGATCCATGATTCGTCACCTGTGACGATCTTATAAACGTCTTTTGAAGTACCGCAATCGTATTTTTGCAACATTTCTTTGCACCAATCGACACGAGCCTTTTTTTACGACTTTCAAATTGTGCGGGATCCAACGAGAACAAACCTTTTTTACGGCCAGGTGTTCATGCAGTATCGAATGTACGCTGGTGCAAGAAATGACCAAGGATGTCTCTATCTCTCGGTATGTCGCATGTCGATCTTGCATTATGAGTTCACGCACGGCATCAATGTTCTCTGGCACAATAGCCGTTTTTGGACGACCTTCACGGAATTCGTCTTTGAGCGAGCTTCGGCCACGATTAAATTCATTATACCAATTTTTCACAGTGCTATAGGATGGTGCTTCTTCGCCATACAAAGATTTAAGTTCATCAATGCACTCTTGTCGTGATAATCCACGTCGAAAGTTGTGAAAAATGATGGCACGAAAATGTTCACGAGCAATTCCATTTTTTTCTATATTAATTTTTTCAAGTCACTGTAAACAACACAAATAATGGTCGTACATCAAAACGTTTTGAGTACGATTATGCTTAAAAATGACAAACTTTCCAATGAAAATGTCAGATTGCACTTGGCAGCACTCAGTGTTGCCAGGCCAGAAATATATATAGCAGCCCTCGTATATATATGTTTTTTTTTTGTTGATGTAAATTTCTAAAAAAAATTTTCATTTGTAGTTTGTGTGGTTTTTTTTTTGTATTGGTTAGAATTTAGTTAGTTTTAAATAAAGAAATAGATTATAACGTCTAAAAAAGAAGAGGTTAAATATGTTTTGGAATTAATTTCAAAAGGTAATGGCATGAAGGTAAGTTAAAGTTAGAGAATGAAGTTAGTTAGGTGTTGGGGTTACATAAGGAACGTTCATGGATATATTTGTGACTTGGTTGGGATGGCGGACCATGTTGGGCAAAACATCTGCCTGAAAAGAAAATTTAGTATAAGTGGTGCGCGTTTGTTTAAGCAAAAGAATTTGTGTGTTACCTTTAAATAATTTTTATGTCCAGCGTACCCACCGAGATGTGTCCACCACAGAATAGGAGAGAGAGCTTTCCGGAAACCTCACTGGTCCATACGGATGTAATATAAATAGTTTGGTGGTATCGTTTACGTACAACTGTAAATATAGACAAACCTGAACTTAACCAGGCTGTCGGTCTGATGCCTGTAGTACTGGGTCATTGTAGAATATTTCTGCTGCTGCAGTCGTGGTGGTAAGCACGTTGACTACAAGTCCGGTTGGCCTGGGTTCATCCCCTGCTGCAAGTGCATATTTTATGTTAATAGTTTTTTAACTAAAGAAAAACAAGCGAAATATTTAAATACAAAACAAAAGAAATTTCAATAAATCTTAACTAAAAATTACAATAACTAAGTGACAGCTTCAATTTAATATTGACTTGACAAGAAACTTGAATTCTAAAATTAAATAAAATAAAACAAAATAAAATAAATCAAATTATTTGGTTTTAACAAAGGTAGCACTATAAAATGATGGATTTTCTGGTTGAGCGATGGCTTGATACTCGTAATAAGAATGATGTCAATGGAACTAAAATTGTGAAAAGAAATTAACAAAAAAATTCTTAAGAAAATAACCTAAAATTCAAATTAAACAAAACAATATTCCATCTGCGATTTCGACAATTAAATGGTGTGGCATGTCATAAAGTCCATGGACATAATGTAATTTTTTGTTTAGACATAGTGTGACTTATGAAACAATAATGACTTCACTTAGCACAGGTTCTCTGCAAGTTTATAAAAACGGGACATTTTTCTCACATTGAATACGAAAAATATTTCTATGACTCTACTTTGATGGACATTATGACCTTAGACGTTATGACATGCCACCAATTAAAGCAGTAAAAACAAAAAAAAAAAGAAATATTTGACAAAAAGAAAAAAAATCGTTAAGAATAAAACTTCTTTACATTTAAATAAAGCGAAAAAAGGTGAAAGAAAAATCCAGCAAATGACTTGAGGTAAAGAATAATTTTTTTCTCTATTTCAAGATTTATTTCTTCATCTTTGAGCAATTTGTTGAATATAAATAAGTACGATAGTTGAGTACTATTAGTTACAACTACAACTAGATAGTGTTTTCCTGTTCTACTTGTAACCCATGAAGTCAGTTATTTTGATTATTATTTTCCTTTTTTAAATAAATATTTATTTTTTTTTCGTTCTTCACTTTTTATGTTGTATTTCTATTTTTTTTAATGCAATTTACTAGTTCATTTTCAAATAATTGCGGTTACTGCTGTTTATCTCTTCTTAAGCATCAGAAGTCAAGTTGAAGCAGCATGAAAAAATAAACTTCAGGAAATGACAATATTTTGCATCAGTTGCACTTGTTAACGAAGTAAAACTTTCTTTACTTTTTTTTTCTTTTTTGTTACCTGTTTTAATCATGATATGCTTTAAGAAAAAGAAATGAATTTGTCAGAAACAATATCTGGAAGAAAGAAAAAAATGAAAATAATTGAAAAAATTGAACAGAAACGCATTAGAGTTTGTGTGGTTGTGATTACTTGTTTTACGTTCAATTAATGTTGAAAATAATAGAAATATCACAGAAGTTATTGTTAACATGTTCTAATTAAAGGGTGTTCCAAAATTTAAGTTAGTTTTAAAGGTGCCGCCAAAATAAAATAATTAAATTAAAATCCATTTGCTGTTTGCTAATTTTTTTTAAAGCTTTAATATTCTTTTATTAAGCTTCAAAAATATTTCTTATTTTACCGATGAATTTTAGTTATCTGAAAAAAAATTTGGATAAAGAGCTCCTGATGATCTTTAGCTTAAGTGAACAGTGTCGTGTGGCTGTTCAACCAAAAGATAAACTGTTTTATTAAGACATTCAGTTAAAAGTCGGTAGGAAAATGGCGTATGGCATGAAAAGGACAAATTATTTTTATAATCAATAACAAGGTAGAACTACAAATCATAAAAAATAACAAAAATTAACGAGAGGCATTTTGGATGTCCAATTTTGGGGCACTCTTTTCAGCATTGCTGTTCGTATATAACGAACCACTATCGCTGTTGGCCTCCAAAGTGTTAATTGTTGCTGGCTTATCACCGTAAATCAGTGTAGTGTTCCCACTCTAAGCAGTCGAGAGGTGTTAAATCATATGACCTTAGAAACTAACTCACAAGCCCACTCTTTGAAATTGGCTTCTGCCTAAAATTTGATGCCTTAGGTCGATAGTTGCGGTTGCTATATGGCATGTAGCACCACTACCCATTAAAACCACATCAGGCCTGAATTAAAGTAATCCTTACTTCCAAATAAACAATCTTTCATCATGGTGCAGTTACGAACTACATTGACCGTAATGTGAACTCCGGCTTAGTTTTTGAGGAAATAATGAATGATGCCACTTGTGTATAAACGTTACTAAACTGTGCATTTTCCTTAATGTAATGGAGTCTGTAGAAGCTGTTCACGACTGAAGTCACTAATTATGCGGCAATTTTATTTTCAAACAAACGCTTTAAGCAAAAAATGAGGAGGCTCATGAACGTAATCAAACATCGAATGAATTTACAACTGCTGTAGCGAACAATAGTCGAAAAAACGAAAAATAATTGAATTGATGGCTACGTGGCTTTATTTCTTGCTCTATCTGAATCTCATACCCAGTGTAGGTGAAATCCTTGATCATAATTTTCTCCCTAGTAGACTGACAGATCCCTTCTTCCTGTGTCCAACGTCTATAACTGTTTAATGTATTCAAAAAACACCCCTAATTTATATATAATTTAAAATTTGAGTACTTCTTATTATAACAACCAACTCTCATGTATGGGCCGGTGCTTCAAAGTCTATTTTGGAGTTACTCGATCGCATGCAAGAGAGAGTAAAGAAGCTCATAGGTGACAGGAGGGTATCCAGCTCTATTGATTCACAGTAGCATCGATGCAATGTGGGTGTTTTTTCATTGTTTTATCGTTACTACAACGGAATGTGCTCTTATGAAATCAGGTAACTTGTTCCTAAAAACCGTATTTTCGTACGCGCAACGCACTGTGCATCAAGGGAAAATTCCTTTGTGGTCGATTAGCCAGTGAATCGCACTACGTATTACGGAGAAAATACACTTTTTAGGCGAACACTTCGTATGTGGAATAAACTCCCTGGAATGGTCTTTCCTTCTACTTTTAATGTGCAAAGACAAATCATTTGTCCACAAGCACTACTCAGTCTAACCCCTTTCCGCAACCTAATTTTCTAGTTCTGGCACAATGCATTGCATAAGTAGGGGTAAATAAAAAAACCAAGGTAGTGGATATTCTGTCTAATTCTCAAGTGTATGTACATAACGGTCCAAAATATGTGGCCATATAGGTCAAATTATAGTAATTTGGGCAACACCCTTTAATTTCTAAATTCAAATTATACGCTTCTTCTTATAGCGGACTTAGCAATACAGGTGCCTTGTAAGTTTCAGCTTTCTGTCTATAACGGTTCAAAAATTTTGCCAACTATTGGGAAACCCTTTTCTTTCTAAAACAAAATTTTATACTTCTTGCTACAACGGAGTTTGCAATACAGGTTCGTTTTAATTATAAGCGTCTGTCTACTACTGTTTCAAAGTATGCCCATAAATATCAAATGAAATGAAATATAGGGCCACCCTTTAATTTATAATTTTGAATATTAATACTTGTTACTATAGCAGTCAAAGCAAACGACTTTCTGTCTAATTTGCAAGTGGTTGTTTATAACGGTTCAAAAGATAGGCCCATATAATTAAATGTACATCTATTATGGGACACCATTTAATTTCTAAATTCAAATTACAAACTTTTTTATGTAGCGGGCGTAGCAAGACAGGCCCCTTATAAATTTTAGCTGTCTGTCTATAACGGTTTAAAAGTTTAGCTACATACATCAAGTTACATTAACTATTTGTACACCCTTTAATGTTCAAATCTAAGCTTTATAGTTGTTGTTATAGTGGATTTAGCCATTAAAGTTCGTTGTAATTTTTAAGTGTCTGTCTAGTACTGTTCAACAGTAAGCCCTTCTATATCAAATTAAATGAACTATTGGGGCACCCCTTAAATTAAATTTTAAATATTATTACTTGTTATTAAAACGGTCATAGCAATCGACATTATGTCCAATTTTTATGCGCTTCTCTATAACGGTTCGAAAGATAGGCGCATGTAGATCAATTTATATCACCTATGGGGACTCCCTTTAATTTTTAGATTTATTTTTGTATTTCTTTTTGCCATTATTAGCTATAGCGATACGTTTTTTTTTTTAATTTTAAGTGGTGCCCTTTACAGTTCATACTACACGTAAAAATCATGTATGTTTTATGGAGACACTCTTTAATTTATAAGATTATGAACTGTTTTTAAAACGGGACCAATATGTAAGCTAAATCTATCAAATTACAAAAAATCTTTAAAATCGTTTCAAAAATGACGGAGTTATGCAGGCACAAACATTTAAAAAAAAGCAACATTCAGACGAATAGATTACCTTCTTCTTTTCTTGAAGTCGGTAAAAAAGGAATTTCAACAATCATAGTCTTCAATCAATAAAATCAATAAAATTTTATAGACTTGAGACAAAAATATTTATATCCCATATCATATCAATATACTTCAAGAGCTGAAAAAAACAAAGTATTCTTCATTGTTAAATTTAATTTAGAAAACCAATTGAGGGCTTAAAAAATAATATCAATTGACATAAAAATCTTTGTATTTTTAAATTTAAATTACTGGAAATAACAAATTTTTTTACATACATTCGCTAACAATTGTTTCGCATTTAAGTTTGCCAATAAATGAAGAATAAATAAAATGGAATTGAACAACCAAAATTTTAATACTTAAAACACACATGATGAAGCTTTTAAAAAGAAAAGAGAAAAGCTTGACATTTTCAATGACGTAAATAATTTAAATTCATTATTCCTTGTTCAGGGTTATGGCTGTTGTTGTTGTTTTTCTAAGGCATTAACATGATTCCATAAACAAATGACTTTTTATTTACGAAAAAATTTCTAGGCCTCAAAGGAAACACTCAATTTATGCAAATGAAATGTAAATTAGTAAAATGTCATGTAACACAAGATAGCAGAAGTGTTTTTTGTATTCTTGTTGCTGTTGTTGTTGTTGTTGTACTCGTTTGTACATAAACTCAACTTCAAATTAGGTAATTGTTATTAAGAGACCATAATTAAATTAAGGAGTAATGGTTACTTACAATGACTATGACAACGAAACGATGAAAACGACGGCAACGATAAGAACGACATAGAAAACAGGAAAAACAAAATGAAATTAATTTGGCTTCTAAAAACTCAAAATAATACATTATTGATTTTATTGAAGTTTAAACAAAAACTTTTATGTTTGTACGTGGCTACAAAACACTTATAATGTAATGAGTATTAAATGAATGAAAGCACAAACCCATATACAAAGGCTACAAATTAAATGCAAATTAAAGTAAAATGTTCCAAATTAAGTCCATTACCATTGACATTGTTATCTTTATTAAAGGTGAAAGGTTGAACTGTTTGTAAAGCAATTGAAAACGATAAGTGGTTTTGGATAATATTTCATATTAAAGCCTCAAATTAGTTCTTGGAAATAAATTGTAAATTTTCCATTATACAAATTGAACAGAAACTCAAGTGAACTTAAGCTAATTAAAGAATTTATAAAGTAACTTGAAAAACAATGTTATTTAAGGGAGTTGTTTTTAGCCCAATGCAACTTACGAAACGGTTAACTGTCAAGCGGATTGTCAAACTGCTCTCACTTTTTGACATTTATAATCAGTAGACTGTGGCAAATCATTATGAATAGATTGATGCTTGAAAAGCGCTTCCAAATTATTCAGATTTGTTCAGAAAATCAATCAGCGCAACTTATAGTCGTTTAAAAGTGATTTTTATGGTGCACATAACCGTTCAGCTGAACAAGCCATCCATCAAACTGTGAATATATTTCATACCATACATACTCTCTAAAAGCTGCGATCTAATCTAACGGTGGTGTTACTACTGAGTGAAATACAACGCGTCGAATAGCTTTTTCTACAGGCGTAGCACAAGGTAGTAGCAAATTTAAGAAGATGACTTGCTTGACGATGAGCCACCCGTTGCTTTAGGGTTTCTAATCCATTCAACTGCGTCTACTGAGAATGCCACAGCACATTCGATCGCACCATTCCCGCGAATGCCAAAATATGCCATAGCTACAACGTGTACCTAGTAGGAACCTCGCCCACAAACGGTCACAGATATGGGCAGCTCTTTGTGAGGCTTTCAGCTCTCATGATACAAGTTTATAGTGGCACTGGTCAGACCTTTGGGAGGCCTAAAGACATACCTCTCTTTCGGTTCAAATACACCTGGAAAACTGATTCTCTTTTATGCTCCAAAGCACTGCTCCAAAGGGTGCGTACTGAAGAGAGTTTCGCTACTGTCGGCAAAAGTTTGGAAGAATTTCCTAATTTATTATTTCTTCGTCTATTTTTCTCCGCTGCATGAGAAATTTTGCGTAAAGATATTACCCTACGCCCTTTTAAGATCCAGCTGGTGCAAAAATTAAGGTCACGAGACCAATATATGCGTCTTTCTTGCGGGGCTTAGGCTCTAGAGCAGTTGAAAATTGGTCTGAAGCTTTTCTTACGTGACCAGGCTAATTTTCGGCTTAACTTAATTAGTTCATCATTCGACCTTATATCTTTAAAAATAAATCAGGAGCTCGCGTAATAGCGGACGGAGGTGTTACCGCACCATCATCAATAATTGTTGGTGTGAAAACATTGAGATTGATCCAGGAGAGATGTCGATATTTGCATTACGGCGTTAGTAGCCATCTCCGTATTGAAATTAAATTTTTTTCGATAAGTTAATTTCGAGAAATAAACCTATTAATTGGTCTCCAAGGTCGTCCGATTTGACACCTCCCGATTAGTTCCAGTGAGGCCACGTCAATAATTTTTGGTAATAAACCGGCAAGAATTAATGCCTTTAATGTTAACATTATTCGCGTTGTGCGTGACATACAGCAATACATTAAAAGCGTCCCAAAATTCGATTGCCAAAATGAGCTTTGTCAAGCACAAACGCGGTGGCCGTATGTACGAAATTATTTTCAGGTGTTGTTAATGCTATGTATTGAACCCTCTAATCACGAATTTTTTTTTTTATGTGAGAACATATAAATATTTTTTTACATTGGCCTGAGATAAATAAATTTATAAAAATCTAACGGTGTGGTTTTGCAATAAATACTTCAAATGAACGTTTAGAGAGCGGTTTTAATAATTTCGATTTTATCCTGAATTTAAAATCATAAATCCTTTTAAACTTTGATGAAATTCAAAAAATAAAGATAAATTTGTGAGTTCTGCAAAGCTGTTACTAAAAATGCTGGTACAAAAAATGAAGAATTACAAACAATTCCTGAATAAAATTACTGAGCAATAGTTTTTGTTCTGCGTTGAATTTATATATTTTTTATATGCAGAGCCAGAAAAAGTAAACGAAAAAAAAATCTAAAATATTGTTAAATCCAAGATAAGAGGATGCATATTTACAATAATAAAGCGTCTCTCTTCAGCATACAAAAAAAAAAAATAATGCATCAGGACTTATTCAAGCTCACACACATGAGCTTCAAAAAAAAATCCAAACAACACATATTCCTATTCTGCTTACAAATACGCACACATACATGCAATGTCTTGACTATATGTTTTTTTAGCAACTCTAGCCAAATTCCAAACAATACGAAATCTAGTGCATGATTTCGAATTTTATAAAATTATTCCTTTTTCAGCTTCGTTTTTCCTGTGTTGTTATATGTTGTTGTTTTTTGTAGCCCAGGATTTTTTTATTTACAATATTGTCATGATTTTGTGATGTTGACTTTTTTGGTGCTGTGTTGTGGATTTTTTTGTTTTTTGCTTTATCCTCATTCGTTATTTGTTTTTGTGTTATTCAGAAAATAATAATAATAATCTTGTGTTGTTATGTAATTTAATGCAACAAACACATCACATTTTACACAAAAAAATGTTTTAGAGTTTCAACAACAAATAAAATAAGAAATTTTTATTCTCTTTTGTCCTTTAAAACCCCTTAATAAAAAGCATCATTGGTTTTTAACATCTTTAAATCTCTACTTTTGTTTAATTTTCATTTACGAACACAACAGTATCTACAGGCTTTAAAATACCCAAGATTAAAACTTTGCAAAATATTTCATTTCGCATAAGGTTACAAAATGATTTCTACAACCCCTCAAACATAGTTTTGCCAAAAAATCTATGACTTCGTGGATGAACCATCAATAATAACATTTAATTCCTTAGGATGTTGGGAGAACGTTATTAATGAATTCTCATCACCTTTGGACAATGAGAAAATGAATACTACACCGAAAGAAAATTTAATCACTAAATAATTTCTTCTTACTTAAATGGCACTTAAAAGTAAGCGATTTGCACTCAGGTGCTCGTAAAGCAAGCAGAAACAATATGGTTTCTGAAACACAATCCTAGAATTTATAAAAAATTAGAAAAAAATTTTTGAAAGTTATTTTAATTCGGCTTAAGATTACTTACATTTTATTTTTTCTAAATGCATGAAAATAAGTTTAGAGACCAGTCTCAATTAAATGCTAAAATTCATAATTTAGTTATTGAATGACAAGTTTTATAATTGATAAAGAAAAACACTTTCGTAGTTTTTTCACAGTTCCGCATTAATCTTAGTAAGAAAAGATTCCTTTTGGGCTTCAGTATAGCTTCCTATCTTCGTAATTTTGAAGAAGACCCTTCTCTTTCAAGCCCTGTGACTGGTTTCTGTAAATGATGTGAGAAATTTCTCACATAAAAATATTGTAGTCGTCTTGTTAAATGAGGATTGAGCTAAAGTAATTCATGAAAGTTTTTATTATGTGAAATTAGAAAAGACATTAATAACTCTTGGTCACCCTGTATAAAATCATTTTTCCATGTGAGAAATTTCTCAATATAGTTACAGAGGCTGCTGTAGTCTAAGCGGTAAGCACGTTGACTACAAATCTGGCTGCCCTGGGTTCGACCCTTGCGGCAGTCAAAAAATAAAAAATGTTTTTTAATGGTATAAATACATATTCAGAACAACATTAAAAAATGCAGCCTCCTTCGTCAGTACTTCTCCATAGCATATTTGCCGACGAAGTAAAATAATTAATAAAATGGCTATATCTATCTCCTTTCACTCTCTTTCTTCTTTCTCATCTATCCCTTTCCTAAAGAATGTAGCACGGTTACAAACTAAGTAGATATTAATGCCTGAGGTGTTACTTCTCTCGAGCTATGGGATTGCCGCTAATAGAAATCTACGGTAGATAATCTGATTTTTTGATACTATATGAATGGGCGCTTTTACCTCTTTACAGGTTTTGTCACTTTCAGAAAGGTTTTTTCCAATAATCTAGAAGGGCTTTCCATTTTCAGAGTCGCTCTCTATCTCTATCTTTTAATTTTCTATCTACTCTTTAAAGTCTGATTATGAAACTGTCAATATTGCAAAGCATATCTGTATTCAAACAAACGTCAAGAATATCGATAGTACAGCCATGTCTATCCTTGTCATATATCCTTTGTCGTAACGTATTTAACCCTGAATTTATGTATTTTTTTAAGCTTATATTTTTTGCTTGACTCTCTCTCTCTCTCTCTATTTTGGAAATTTATTGCCTCCTAGTAGCTGTTAGATAATTGTTCGTTCCAATAAAATCCAGGACAGGTGCACAAATTTTCTTTCTTGCCGAAAATTATAGAAAAATTTTTGAAGTGATACGGTGACGTAGATAGTAAAGAATGGGTTTTCTTTTATGAGATTAAAAAAAAATGGGACTTATTTTTAAACGGAAGTGGCTTACGGAAACTGATCGAACTTGAGTAACTGTAAATGAAGTTTTTCAAATGTTTAAAAAAAAGGAGCCGAAAAAAGTCAGCCGCATACAGTGGATAAATAAAAATAAAATCAAAGGCCCTATTCACGATCTTTGTGCAATGGTCTTGTATCATAGCATTTGCAAAATGTGTAGCATATTTTACTCATTACTGTGTGTTTTGTTGGTGTAAACAATTTTGCAAATGCTATGATGCAAGACCATTGCTCAAAGATCGTGAATAGGGCTATAGTTAATTATTGTTGTTTTCACTTAAACTTTGATTTTTGTCTTTACTTTATTTAAAAAATTTGTGAGAAGGTTTCTGAAGAGCTAAGTCGGCGGTTGCGAAATGGCCATCGAGAAATGCATTCACCTTTAATAATTAATACAGGTGATTTTAATAACTAAGTCGAGATATTAGCACGATAATTTTAAAGTTCAATTATTTCAATTTAATATTTCCGTTGTTAACTTTTATAGTATTTCTGGTCTTGCATCCATGTTGCAGTCTAGCGTTAACAATAACATGGTAAAGTATAAACATAATTATGTTTACTTTAATCGCGCTTGATTCCTTCAAATCAGAAATATTTCCTGATATTCTCATTAAATGAAATGTATTACTTTGGGGAAAGCATATCCATATGCCCATTTCGCTACTGCTCATATAGGTCATCAGTGGATTCTACCCAAATTTTGTATAGAAAACCTAAGATTCTTATATAAAAAGCCAGAGAAAGGCGTATAGATACCTGCTATTCCAAAGCCAACAAATAAATTGCATTTTTATTTGAAAATGTTATGGGATATTAGCATAATATAACAAATAGTAATATATTATGGTTAAATATATTATATTATTTTTAATAAGCAAGTTGATTGTGGTTTGAATTTTTCAAAGTTAAAACCAACTATGTTACGTTATTGTGCACAGCAACCACATAATGGTTAAATTTTAACAAAAAAAAATGCTTGTCGTGATGGAAGTTTTGTTGAAAACAACAACATATTATGTTATCCGCAACTATGCATTGTTATCATAGATGAGTCTAAGCATCATCGCTGCAACCTGCAACCATTGGTAATATGGGCTTATGTCCTCTCCTCCAAAAATATTATACTTATTCGAGTTACGTAGTGATGGCTACGTTATAAAAAGCTCCCTTTAAAGCTAACATTGCTTAAAGGCACTTGGCCTAAACTCCTTAATATAGACCAGAAAAAGAACAACAGATTAAAAGTTACTGCTGAAAAGATGTTTGTTTAATTTAACTTATTGCTATTGTCGATCCATAAAATTTAGTCATTTCGTGTTTCTGTAATCTTTATCACGCTTAAGCTTAAATAATTTATCCTTAAAGTATACAATGAAATTTTTCCGCACAAGCATATTCTACAAAACATGCACAGCCTAAAACTATGACACATTTCATTGCAAAACTAAATAAATGACTTTGCAAAAGTTTTAACGACGAAGAAGAAGAAGCTCATTAAACTGCTGACCATGTTCTTGCATATTCTTCTTTTAATTTGACTTAAAAATGTATAAAATCAACGTGACAACTAGTTTAACACTACGTCTCTTTCAAAGTTGCTGGAAAATTGTACATAGTTTTTATATTTTATTTTAAAAATTATAAATGACTTTCGTTTAATAGTTGCATAAAAAAAAGAAAAGAAGAGAATTAATGATAAAATATTCAAAAGTTCTATGGAAAATTTTAACAAGGATGAAACTAACCAAAAGAAAAATGTCACAAAAAATTAATTTCGTTTAATAAAAAATTTATAAGCCGGAAAATTAGTTCTATAGTGCAATTTTACAGTACTCTTTATTGGCTTCTTTAGGATTTTTTTAATTTTTGAGAATGTAAAATTAGCAAAACAAAAAAAGAAATATTTGAAATGTTTATTAAGAGAAAAGAGAGAGAAAATGTCTTATGAGGTCAAAATGGAAACTTTATTAGAAAAAAAAAACAGACATTAAAAACATAATTTTCACATTAAACTAAAAAACGTATAAAAAATAAAACAATTTAAATTAACTTATAATGTTCATTCTCTTACAATAAGTATGCTTCAAATTATAGCTTGCATATCCTAAGGCGTTGAATACTTAACTACTTAGAAATATGACCTCAATTTGCAATGAATGGATTCTTAAACTAAAAACAAAAAATAAAATCTATTTAAGGCACACAATTTGTAAATTTTAAATTTAATCCTTAAGCTTTAATAAAATTAATTAAATTCAGCCTTACAGCAGACAACAGTTTTTGTTAATCTTGTTAATTTAACTGACAAAGCTAATACATTGTATAATTACTTTATATCTTTTAATTCTTAATTATAATTTAAATTGTAAATCTGTTTTTTACTTATTTTCTTTGCAGGTAAGCATATTTTTAATTGCACAAATTACTAAATTCTTTGCAACTCTTCAACTAAGAGGAGTTTATGTGGGGGTTTGCGTTTAACACGGGTGACGGCAAGTATTATTTATCAAAAGCTTATAATTAATTAATTATTACTTTTTACATCAACGGCGTCTCTAAATCAAGTACAACAAAATAAAATTCCCCTCAGCTTTAGTATCAAATAATTCGTTCGTAAAGTTATTTCTTATATTTTTTATACGTTTGTAGTTTTACACATCCTCCATCATTAGTCTGTTTCAAATTAAGCCATTAATCATGATTTATTGTTTTTGGAATTCATCCTTCTTAATCCTTATTTAACAAGTATTATCACATTTTTTGTTGTATTATTATCTTTAGTATAATTTTATAATGCTAATAGAGCTCACTAAAGCGAAACTGTGCGACATAGTGGCCGGGATTACAGAGCACAACAGAGCCAGATCCAGTGACAGAATGATACAATTCTATTACATCGATTACTACCGGTGTTGCCAGGATGACGAAAAGGAGGAGACGATAGTTCACCTTCTATGTTTCTTTCTTAAGCCGACTGAACAGCGACTACAATTTCTGGAAAATTAGTATTTTGCTAGCCCCTCTGAAGTTTTGTGATAGGAACTTGGGCAGGTTCAACTACCTTATACGAAGCAGCGTGTGAATATCTTACTTTCTCTCCTTTCTCCTATTAAGTTCATCAGGCTGACTCAACTGAGCTTATGAAGGTAGCCATCTCGACTTATCATCAACTTATTCATTTTTGAGCCATTTCTTTTTTTAAAAACGCTGACCATGTCGTTTAAGTTAAGACAGATTTAGACTTTACTGCCTTTAAAGCCATGTTCGGAGGGTAAATTGTACAAATGTCGGTCATTTAAAGAGTGCCCCAGTGACTCGTAAATAAATACGCCCTAAAATAACATCGTCACTGTTGGATGGATATATTTTCCAGATTTCACCAGCCTTAAGGTCACGATTCACCATCATACACAATCGTACGATTTAATCACACAGCAGTCTGACAGAATTCCGTCCTAGTGTAAAAAGTTTTCAAAATGGCGTGTAGGTGCCACACTATTATATAGGATATTTTTAAGCCCGATAGAATTTTAAATTGTAACAAATAGCACTAAAACTTAAATTGTCATGCAGGTTTTTTTATATGAAAGATCAGAACACGGCATTAATATTTAAAAATGATTTCGGGCATATGGCCACTACGGGTGCTTATGACGAAGCACACTTTAGACGTCCCATTTTGGGCCACTTTTTCAAGCACAGCTGGCCGTTTGTCACGAATAACACGAGCACTGTTGGCCACCAAAGCGTCAATTGTTGCTGGTTTATCTGCATAAATCAGTGACTTCACGTGGCCCCACAGGAAATAATTGAAAGGTATCAAATCGCACAACCTTGGAGGCCAATTGACAGGTCCATTTCTCGAAATAAACTTATCGCCAAATTTTGATTTCAATAACTCACCAGCGTGCGTTCTTCTGGATGCAATGAAGTCTGCAGGATATGTTGCGGGTTGGTCTTACCCCATGTGCGGCATTTTTGCTTATTACCAAACCCTTGAATCCAAAAATGAGCCTCATCACTGAACATAAACAACTGGGGCAACTTTCGGCGCATATAATGGTCTCGTGGCTTTAATTCATGTACCAGATGGATCTTATATGGGCTTAGACCAAGATATTTGCGCAAAATTTTGCGCGTAGTAAACGGGCAAAGCCTCAATTCCTGCGACCGACGACGAATCGATAAATTTGGATCTTGTTCCACACTTTCCTTTACAGCAGCGATATTCTCTTCAGTACGCGCATACCTTCAACGTGTTGGTGTTACTGCGTCCTCTAGAAAGCATGTGGTACGAAATCTATCTACAGTTCGACGGATGGCTTGCTCAGACGGACGATTCTGTGCACCATACAAATCACGAAGTCCTCTATAAGTTGCAAAGTAAACTTGGATGATTTGATAGCGTTGTGCAGACGTGAGTCTATTCATATTGATTTGCCAGAGTTTACTGAAAAAGAAAAAAAGAAGAAAAAACTTTTTATCAAAATTTTATTTTAAGTGTTATTCTTTATAATTTCAAGTTCTATCTGGCTTAAAAAAAAAACCGAAACAGAAATGATGTTAAAAGCAACCATATTGTTGTAGTATTTCGTTATTTTGTTTTCTCCTGACCTTAAAAAATCAACTCTGATTGCATAGAGAAAAATATAATATGAATTATTTCAAAAGATTATAAAATCATACAGACCTTTCAACACTTTTAATCCCGACTAACCCACTTTTTGAGCACACATGCAACTTTTGCAGATCTTACGACTGAGTATGATAGTAAA
The DNA here is from genome assembly GCA_916610165.2 of Gymnosoma rotundatum. NCBI lineage: Eukaryota > Metazoa > Arthropoda > Insecta > Diptera > Tachinidae > Gymnosoma > Gymnosoma rotundatum. The sequence continues at coordinate 17,305,382 of OU744338.1, read as the reverse complement.
TCCTGGCCTTTAGTTGCATAGCACGAAATTGAAAGGAAACGTCAATATCATCAGACAAAATCTCTAACAGGCAGCCATCTACAAATACAGAGTTCTTTTAAACCATTCATCTGCCCTTCTTCCTCGTGTAAAAGTTTCCAATAGCATGACTTCCCGTTTTACTTTGGTTGGACCGCAAAGTGAGTTTCATAGGAAAAAATCTCTGAACCGATCTTTGGAACGATCTATCAATATTGATACTGAGTTACTTTACACCGCAGAGTTTTTTTTTTATACAGTATCCAAAAAAAAACATACTCCCCTGAATATGGAATAACAATGACTTTCTGATAATTTATTTGTAAAAATCTTTTAAACATTTTTTTATGTCAATAATTAAACTTTAAAGGTATTTTTATTAAAAAAATAAATTAAAAAAATATTTTGCTAAAAATGAGTTGCTAAAAAAAATTGTCTTTCAAATATCACTTGATTCCTGTCTTAACATTCATTCATATGTAAAAATTGCTTCCCTGCTTGTTTACATTTTTCTATCTATCTCTAAATCTTCAATACAGATTGTATCTTTAATAACATCTTCCAACAAAATTAAAGGGCAAGTGGTTGCTTCTTTTTAGAATATTTTATATTCTCGCTACGTATGTGATATTTATCTTAACGTACAGCAAAACATGCCCCTCATGAAATACATTCTCTTACAACTCCACCTTCTGGTGACTGCTGAACAAAAGAAAAAATGAAACATTAATAGTTTGATCCATAAACGCTAAGGGAAACATGACGGTTTTATAGACTGTGAATATATTGTACTCGTACTCGTATGCATGAATGACTTTTTGATATTGAAATATTTTTTTTTTTATTATTTATAATGTTTTTCTTTTATATAGTTTTTTAGTTCGGATTTTCTTATTTTGTTTGACTTTTTTGTTTCTCTTAGGAGAAGATGAATTATTCCATTTGATTACTTGCTCAAATCTTATTTGATATCTGGTTTTTTTATCCTCCTTTCATAAAAAATTTTATTTAACTTTTTGTGTGGTTAAGAAAATATTTTGATTTTTTTTTATATAATATTTGCAATATCTGCACATTGAGGCCGTATGCTCAAAAATTTTAGAGATAAAAAAATAGATACTATATCAAGTTTATTGTTACGTTTTCCCTCTTTTGAACAAACGTACGAATTCTTTTGATTGCAAATACCATTGTGGCACATTTTTAAGTTTTTAGTTCTTACTCTGTGGCTTTATCTGGTTATACTTCTTGATCCTACGACCTTGTGAGTCCTATGGTCTCATATCTACTAAACTTGCATTATTATTACAAACGCAGCCATCCATGCTACACTACTGTGTTATTCGGGCGAGACATGAACTATTCCATGCTTTGTTTAGTAAGCTTATTGTACACAGACCACTACGCTTCGCCTTTCATTCAAGCCAGTCATCCCCTTAATTCCAAAAGCCACAACACACGTGTGTCATATATTGTTGTTATGCTGTTACTTCCTTGCGCTAACAGCGACCGTTCTTTCTATTATTGTATTATTGCGTCTTGACAATTATCTGCCATAACTTCGCATTATTATTGCCTTTTTTTCTTTCCACATGGTTTGTACTGCTACTTCTCAATTTTTTTAAATGCATAATAAAAAATATTTTTCTCTGTGCGCATGATCTTCAGTTTTACAGCACGCACCTCTACCAACGCAGCCATTCAGGTTGCTTAACTTTTGTTAGCTAATTGTCGTATTATTCTGTACGCACACCGTTAGTGGAACTAACTTATTTACCACTGTTTTTTCACCAAGCATTTACGGACAGCAACAACAGGAGCTGCCAGATCTTATTTTCGTAACAATATTAATCATTTCTTATTCCGCTTGTTTTAAAAACAATTACAAGGCTCCCACTATTGTGGTAAGATAAACAAATGGGGAACCCTCTATGCTCTCCCTTAGCTTCAACGTAATTCCCACAAAATTATCAGGCATTTTATTGGGAATGCCGGTCCCAAATTTTGTATGCTTTTTGTTTAAGCACCCGTTCCTCCCTATTTTATACCTTCAGGCTTTAGGCAGAAAACGTATTCTATTCTAAGAGTAATCATATTTAAAGGTTACCTCTATTGTAGTTTTCCAGACAGAAGATACAAAAGAAATATCTCTTTGATGGGGTAACCTTCTCCCCGCTTCTATTTCCTTAGTTTTCTGCCTAACTACACACTTGATCTTATAAACACAAGCTTTCAAGAGTAAGCGTTATAGTTCCTGAGATAAAGGAAAATTAATAATCCATCCAAAGATGGATAGGATACTTTCTATGGTGAACGGAGTGCTGTATTTCTGTAGACAATAACTTGAATCTGTGTTTTTTCTAAGAGTAACTAAATTTGAAAACTGCGACTATTGGTATTTTCCTGATAAAAGTTAGCCCAATTATATAAAAAATTCTTTGCGACTATTTTCACTTTTCCTATTATAGATTTGCTCCCTTTTTTATTGACTGCGGAAAGTCAAAAAAATTCGGGGAAAAAAGTAGGTGTTATGAATTATGACAGAAAAAAATTTTCCGTGAAAATATTCATGATTGGGCTGAGTAAATATTTTTTGTAAGAGGTCCTGGTTCTTCGTTCCTATTTCTCTATTTGTCTGGCGCTACGTGTCATACAGTAACCGCAGTCATAGACATATTGAAATTGGAATTAAAAATTTGGCACTTATTTAATTTCGAAAAATGGACCTGTCAGTCACCTTTCAAGGCTGTAAGATTTGATAACTTTACATTATTTCCTGTGGGGGCTTCAAAAGTCACTTGCTAATGCTGTTAAACCAGCAACAGCTGGCATCTTGGAGGCCAACACTGTTTGTGTTATTTGTTACATTCGGCCAGCAATACTCAAAAAGCGCCGAAATCATTTTTAAATGTTTAAAAAATGTATGGATTTTTCGAACAAAAAATAAATTATCGTGTTTTGCGATATTTTATTTTTCATTATTTAAAAATTTGGACACATATGTTTTGTTTATTTAAAATTCTTGTATTAAGCTTCGTGAAGACCCAAGTAAGCGGTAGAGCCAAGGCCATCGAGACGTGCTTTCCCCTCAATAATCATTATCGGTTCAATTTAATCGATGACTATAATACTCTATAGTCCACCCTATATTTCAAAAAGGTGTTAAAAAGTTATAAAAAAGTTATAATTTCCTAAAAACTTACGCCCTTGTCTGCGATTCTTATATGCGACTTTTTTCAATGGCATCAGTCGTCATGAGATTTATATTTTGTGAAAGGTCCCACTGTGCACTATTAACATTTTTTTTGGAAAATTTTGCCACGCGTGCTTGTATTGTTAAAAACTGCTTCTTTGCTATTTATTTTGTTTTTTTTTTTTTTTATTAAATGATGACGGTTGTGATATTGGACGGAAGAGCTGATAATATGAATAAAAAAAATTTTATATAACCTGTTTTTTTTCGTTTATTATTGAAATAAATATTTTTATTAAAAAAGGAAAAGGTTATTTATTATATGTATATTATTTTTCACAAAGCAATTGATCAATTTTATTCTTAAACGGATATAAATTAATAAACTTATAGGAATTAAAGTCGTTAAAAGACTTATGCTTTTCTGAAAATTGGATATTGTTATAATAGATTTTAAGTTAAGAGGTCTGATTGAAAAATCTCCAACTCCAATAAGACTGCTGATTGCAATATTTTCAGCTTGGAAGCTTCGAAGGAATTAAGGTGTCATGAAATGTATGCCGAAATTTCAAGAGAAATAAAAAAAAACATTGTCGGCAAAAAAGGCACAATATGAATTAAATTGTTCCAGAATTGTTAATAAAATTTGCATTTTTTTAAAGAGACTGTTTCACAGGTTTTATCGTGATTTAAGAACGGCTATTTTAAATTGTTGTGTTAAATATAAAAACAACGAGAAAAAACCCAATAAAGTCCTGTATCCTTCATAAAAATAATTACATCCTTTTTAATAAGCATTATATATAGTCTGCAAGAGGTACAGGTTTATGTTTTTATTATTATTTTTTTTTTTTAATTTTTAAAATTTTAGCAGGTACTTTTTGACAAAGGTACTTTTTACTAGTTTATAGATATGTGCTCATTATTTTGCTATATTTTTATTTTTATAGTTCATACTACGAAATGAAAAGTTATCAAGAGGTACTTACGAACAATGGTACTCTTTTTACAAGGACCTTTTTTAAAAAGGTACTTTACTGAAAACATTTTTAAGCACTCTTCTTAAAGTCCACGTTGAAGAATATTTAGAAAGCTGAAAGATTTAATTCCCAAAAAGGTGTTTGTTAAAGAGGTACTTTTTAAAAAAGTACTTTATTTCAAAGATACTTTTTAAAAAAGATTACTTTTCAAAAATAAATTTCAAAGACAATAATTATATACAATAAATACATTCATAAAAGAAATAGAACTCCTTTTTTCTTCAGACCACTGGCTCTTACTTAAGCTCATGATAAAGGAAAAAGTAATTATTATTTGTACCTGACTTTTGACATCGGTTTTACTAAATATGATATTTCTTCTGTCTATTCCGCGAATGTGATGATGTGTTACCAAGTTTGGGCTGTTCTATTTTATTTGAAAATCTAAATGGTTAAATATTAATAACTGTTAAATTATCCTTTTTAAAATAAATTAAAATTCATAAATATACAAACGCAATATATTTTATAATTTAATATAATTTTTATTTGATCAAAGGAACAAGAAAAGAAGTGATGTACTTGTACTGTCTTATAAAAATAAAACTATATTGTCAAAAGCGTATTATTTTAACTTGCAAAAAGTTCTAGCCAGCTTTGGAAACATTTGTGCTTATCCAGGACTTACTGTTGTGCAAATTGCTTCCAGGGGTAAATCGATTTTTACTCTCTTGTTACTTATTAATTCCACTAGTAACAAAAACTAGACCGAACACAGAAACTTTCTAGGAACCACTTGTAACAAGCAAGCAGACTTTGTTTAACAATAAATGTAACAAATGAAATAAAAGAAAAAAAACATAACATATCAACTACTCACGCACCAAACAGTTGCATACTGTTAGGCAAAAAATTTTATTGTGTGGCAAAACACTTGTCGTATCCAAGTTACTTGAAATACACATGTGTTTCACTTTTATTATTTTATACGTTCGCCTGTTTAGTAGTTGCATTCATGTATGCTTTAACATCTTCAAGCTTAAGTGTAGTTTTAAAAGTAGACCTGTGTACATGTGTACTTTGTTTCAAATTAAAAATACAATAACAACTTCAATTAGATAGTGTGAGAGTGTAAGGTGTAATTTTATTATGTTGCACTAAACGCATAGCTGCACTCATCTACACATACATTTTTGTCATTATGTATAGTATACCTTTAGGGTTTGTAATTATAATAATCGTGTCAACGCTGTTTATTTGCAACATATTCATACATTATTGCACACACACACAAACATACACATGAGTAGAGATTATTTACATAACCGGTGGCAGAATAAACGTGTTAACTCTGCACAATTTAATCTGAGCTGCAAGAAAGAAAAGACCCTTGTACCTGCTCATTAAGACACAAAAAGTTTTTGCTTTCCCTTTTGCAAATTTAAAAAAGAAAAATAAATCATTTTTTTAACATTTCTAAGTGTTCTTTGTTAAGCAGTTTAAACGCTTTAAGGAAAAAAGTTTAAAGTAAGAAGAAGAATTTTTATTTATTTGTAATAAAATAAGTAAATAATTCTTGCAAACAAAAAATAGAATTCAGACAGGTAGAGGCCATATACATCAAATAACATACAATATGAATTTAAATTGTTTGTCTACAACGATTTAAAGGATTGGCGATCTAAATATTTATACCTGCTTTAACGAAAATAGCAGTCCTCATTCTATGCAATTTTCAAGTTTTTTCCGCTATAACGGTTCAAAAGATAGGGCCATATAAGTCAAATGACGTCACCTCTGAGTGTCCATTACAGTTTAATAGTTACGTAAAAAATACGATAGTTGTATAGGGACTCCCTTCACTTTTTAAAATAAAATAACTTTGTATTTTAAATGAGATCCATCTACAAATATTTTGTCTTGTACTTGTAACTCTGTTGCTCTAGCTATGAGTATATTTGTACACGATATTTTTATTTGTATGTTTACATGTGCTTTTTAACAACGTACACCTCCTTAACACTACAATGTTTAAGGACTCTGGTGAGACTTGGCTTTTTATCAGGTTGGCTTTGTCGAGGTTTAAACTCATGATTGCTTGTTTCATCTACTGCCACACATTGTTGTTGTGTTGTCATTTTCTTTCTGGTCTTCCTTCTACGGGCATCCTTAACCGCCTAGCTGATGTTGCAGTATACAGTCACATTCTGCAAATAATCTACTGAGGCTGCGTAATGATTGTTTTTCTCTAATTAAGACTCTATATTAACGTAAATAACTTTTCTTCTGAAGCGACTCCACAACGATTATTTTTCTTTCCTTTCAAGGCTCACCTTTGGCACACCTTTTAGACTAGAATTTGTTTTTTTATACTTATTTTTATAGAGCAAAATGTAAGCCTATACACGTGAAATGTACGCCTTATATGGAGCCTCTTTTAATTTAAAATTTAATATTTTTGTAGTTGTCATTATGACAGACATAGTACAACAGTCATTTGTATAATTTGGACAACAAACAGAAGTAAATCTTATTGGACTATTATTTATGGTAACTACGAGGGCTGCTCTACATATTTCTGGCCTAATAGTAAAATGCGAATATTTATAATCAAAAATGGTTTTATTGTCTTTCAAAGTATTCTCCAGCATGATTTATACACTTTTGCATGCGCTCAAACCAGTTGTCGAAGCACTTTTTCCACTCCGATTGAGACACCTCTAAAACATGGTTTTTGAACACTTCAACAGTTTCTTCTGGCGACGAAAATCGTTGACCAAGCATCTTTTCTTGATGTGCGGAAACAAGAAGAAGTCATTAGGTGCCAAGTCAGGGCTGTATGGCGGATGACCCATTAATTCGACGTTTTGGCCGGTCAAAAACGCTCTGGTTTGAGCCGATGTGTGAGAGCTCGCATTGCCATGGTGAACAATGATTCGTCTTCTCTTGTTGGTTTTTCGAATTTCTCCGATGACTTCAGGCAAACAAATTGTAGTGTACCACTCAGAAGTGACCGTCCTACGTTGCTCAAGCAGAAAGGTCGCCACATGTCCAGTTTTGCCGAAGAAACAGGCGAAGTGCTTCTTCCACGAACAACTTTCGGTCGGTCGATTGTTGTTTCGTTTCGAGCTCATACCCATAGATTCATGATTCGTCACCTGTGACGATCTTATAAACGTCTTTTGAAGCACCGCAATCGTATTTTTGCAATATTTTGCCCCAATCGACACGAGCTTTTTTTTGAGCGACTTTCAAATTGTGCGGGATCCAACGAGAACAAACCTTTTTTACCAGTGCCAGGTGTTCATGCAGTATCGAATGTATGCTGGCGGAAGAAATGTCCAAGGATGTCTCTATCTCTCGGTATGTCGCATGTCGATCTTGCATTATGAGTTCACGCACGGCATCAATGTTCTCTGGCACAACAGCCGTTTTTGGACGACCTTCACGCAATTTGTCTTTGACCGAGCTTCGGCCACGATTAAATTCATTATACCAATTTTTCACAGTGCTATAGGATGGTGCTTCATCGCCATACAAAGATTTAAGTTCATCAATGCACTCTTGTCGTGATAATTCACGTCGAAAGTTGTGAAAACTGATGGCACAAAACTGTTCACGAGTTAATTCCATTTTTTTCTAAATTAATTTTTTCAAGTCTCTGTAAACAACACAAATAATGGTTGTACGTCAAAACGTTTTAAGTACGATTATGCTTAAAAATGACAAACTTTCCAATGGAAATGTCAGATTGCATTTGGCAGCAGTCAGTGTTGCCAGGCCAGAAATATATATAGCAGCCCTCGTATTATATTATAGATACATTTTCGACTTTTGCTGTTGAATATTTTTAAATGCATTTATGGGGAATGGAGTTGTTGATTGCAATCAAAACCACTCCACCATGTGTAGTACGGTCTTGTCTATAGACTTTAAAGTTTAAAATATTTTAAATGTATTAATGATAGTTATAATAAACATAAAAAAACCTAGTACAACAGCGTATCCTGCAAAAGGTTTTAGCCTACAACCGCTTAAAAAATAAGGTCATACACGTCAAAATCATGTTTCTGGGGGTCACATTTTAAATTTAAACTTAATTTTATCATTGTTGTTGTTGTTGTTGTTGTTGTAGCAGCCATACTAATACAGTTTATGTCAAAACTTCAAGTGTTTATGATAACGATTCGCGAGACAGAGGCCTAAATAAATAGAGTTATTGTATGGATAAAAAAGGGTTACCCCTTTATTCTTTGACTACGAAACCCTCAAAAAGAAAAAACATCTTCTTTATAAAGTAGCCTATTAAGAAATATAAAAATGAAACAAAGTACTTTAAAGTTATTGTTTAAAGTAGGTTAAATTTTGGAAATAGTACACTATAAACAGGTTTAGCAAAAAAAAAATATAATTTAGAAAAATTTAATTTTTGTTTTACCTTTTAAATTCCTTTTAAAATGTGGTTTTACTCTTTTTGTTATTATACTTCTTTAAGGATAATGATAACATTTTAATATACCGTCTAATACTACTACTGTCTTTAAAAGGAAACAAGTTTTCGCACAGATGAATTAAATTTTTAAATTAATTTTTTTTTGTCCAAGAATTTGATGATTTTAATTTTTCTGTGCCTTAAAACGTTTGGTTAATAAGAGAAAATTAAAGAAACATACATATTATCATATCTGAAAAGTCATACAAGAGAAAGTATATATCGAAATGAAAATTTATTATTCGGAATCTTTTAAAATTTAATTAATTTACTTTATTCGTGCAGTAGCGAAATGGCCATATGGATATGCTTTCCCCGCAGTAATACATTTCATTTTGTAGTTTAGTTTAAAATAATAAATATTTCATGAGAATATCATGAAATATTTATATTTGAGAGAAAGTATATATTTATGTTGCCTGCTTTTAGGCGTTCTTAATTATAACTAACATTTTTTGGAGGAATTTAATAACCGAAACCAAACAAGTAAATTCGACATAGTAGATTTATTGTTATCTTTAAGTATTAGTTTAAGTATTTAATTCTAACAAAAGTAATATTTTTATTTACTTTTTGTTTTTAATCTGGCTCTATTCAAAACTAATTGACAAACATAAAATATATTCACGTAAAGCTTTAAAAATGCAACTGAAAACCTAACAATTTTCGAAAGTTTTAAAACAAAAGTTTTCATTATATAACAAAACATGCAAATAACTAGAAAAACCAACAAACAAAATGACAACTAAGACTCAGAAAAAATTAGGACAAAGGAAAAACTAAAATGAATGACAGCGTTAAATTCTAAATTAGCTCATTACTAAGAAACAGGGCGAGAACTACACAAAACAAAAGGAAATTTAAGACTTTCCTTTTTCCAAACACTCTTCTATCCTTTTATATACTCTGGCTTTCGAGGACTGTCACAACATGGCAAAAAAAAGCAAGAGTTATAAAATCCTTAAAAATGTATGGTTGACATTACGTTAAGAATAGAATTACAACTTAATTTTAATTGTAGAAGAAGAAACCAGGAATGTAAATGAAGCCGCATAATGTTGCCTTTACTTACCGCAGCTTTTTTTTAGGAAAAAAAATTAAACCAAATGGAAATAGTGAAAATTGGTTACATGCAGTAACATTACAAAAACCACAATTACTGTCTAGAGTAAAATAAGGAAGAAAAGTAACGACTAATTAAAAGTTGTAAGGAAATTTGTAATAAAAAAAAAAGTTGTAAAAAATAATTTTACTATTCATATAATTTTTTAATGCGCTCAGAGAATAGGAAGTTGTGTGAATATTCACTTTAAAAAAAACATCCTTTTTAGAAAGAAAAATAACTCCTTAAGGCCTTTCACAAATTGTTGAGAAATGAGAATTTAACGAAGACAGTCCAATATTAATTCAGAGCAACAGCACAGACTTACTTCAACTCACCTTATTTCCTATGCATTTATCAATTTACTACAAAATCGTGTTCAGCATTGAGGTTAATTTTTTGCTTTAACAGGTCTGTTAGTAAACGAAATATTCATATATGGAGTGAAACTAATCCACGCAGATCCTACAGACTCCATTACGTACAGATAAAAGGCTGGTGGTATCATTGTACGATATTGTTTTCAAAAAATAAAGCCGAAACTAGAATTACGGTCGCTGGAGATTGGTATCACACCACGATCAATGTTTTTGATATGAAAATATGGATGACATTGATCCGGGTAAATTTGGTTTCAACAGGAAGCCATTACGTAACATACGGCAACCTTATTTAAATCAAAATTTGATGATAAGTTGGTTTAGAAAAATGGGTCAATCAATTGGCCTCCAAGATCAAGCGATTTAACAACTCTTCATTATTATTTTTTGTGTTCGTATTATGCGTGATATGTGGCCAACAAAACTTGAAAAAGTGAATTACTATTTGACATTTCGAATGCGCTTTATGGCGGCCATATAGCCATAATAATTTTCAAAGTCACATATTTATCTTAGTTAAGTGACTTCTGGCCAACAATACAGAAAAAATTTTGGACTTAATAAAGTTTTTAATTGCTTTGATATTGTAATTCAATTAAATTTTTAATTCGCACAATTATACGTTTAATCGAAAAATATATAATTAATCAAAATGAATAATCTAATCAATTATATATTTAATTAAAAAAGAAGAAAATAAACTTTTCTAATTAAAAAATTAATTGACTTAATTAAAACTTTAATAAAATATCAATCTAAAAACGAGAACGTTTTAATTTACTGTTTTTTGGCGAGCTCTTGTAATCAGTAGCCCTGGGTGGTCTAACACGTTTCTGTTTCAGTCCAGTGACATAACATGCTACACTCTTGGGAACGTTAAGCAACAGTGGCAAAATAATTGTGGTTCCCCCCTAGAAAGAACTGTAGTATAGTTAAGAAATTGGCCAACGACAGATGTCTACATCGACGAAGCAACTACTCAATTAACTCTAAAAAGTTGGAAAGTATATATGTTTGTGTTTCTAACAAAACATCATTTCGTAGCGGATTCTGCAACTGCTGAACAAAATATAGGCGCCTGGTTAAGTCCGCCATAATGTACTTAAGGACTGTCACAGAAGTCTGTATCCACCGATTACAGAAAACCGATCTATACGTCCTCCCACTGATGATTCCTCTTGTCAAAAAGTTTGATACAGAGAAGCAACGCATACATACCCAAAAGGAGCATTGTAGCTAGTTTACGGACTGTGGTTACAATTTTAACTCCAGTTTTATTATAGACTTCTTACCTGTTTAATTTTGAAATTTTCTATAACGCAAACTGAGGTAAACGTCGAATACTGTTCAGCCTAGCAAGGAGACGAGAGCTTAAATGTCTTCTTAGCAAAAGGAATAAGGAAAAAAACCTTAACGTGACAACAGAAAATATGGACTGACTCATATAAACCAGACTTAAACTAAGAATGAGCAGCTTAAGTTATGCAACACTTACTTACTTTGCAAAACCGGAAAGTAGCCAAGTACAACCTTAAGACAGAGAGGGGAAAAGGTACCTGTTTAAAAATTCTACCTGGGACTTGAAACATTAGAAAGTACTTATATCACAATTTAAGCTGTTCAAGAGCGTACTTAAGAGAGAGCGCTTTAACTCCCACCTTAATTACAATTTAAAAAAATAGAATTTAAAAAAATTATTTTATTTTAAATTTGAGGTTTTTATCAAATACTTTAAACAACTCCTTCAATATTTTAATAACAAGAAAATAAAAACAGCAGAATATACTCATAAAATTATTTAAAGCATACTTTTTGGCTGCCATAAATATAAAAACTTGAAGTATACTTTTCAAACAGCACTCATTTTCACGCTTTAAATTGTTAAACTTTCCTAAACTTTGTATCATTGATAAAAAAAAAAGAACAAAAACTTGAAACTTAAATTCATCAACATTTCGTATGCTTTTAGGTTTTAATAATATAAATAAAAGAAAACAAAATAAAAAACTTTTTGCCAAGCACTAAGCAAATAATTAAAGTACGATAACAATGCTGCTGTATTGTTTACTCCGTCAAACTATTTTCTTTATTTAGAAGAATATTAACATTAAAATAATTATGTAATGTTAAACTTACAAAAATAAATAAAGCTAAAACATACAGGCATACAAACAGACCTTAAGAAGTGCTCTTTTTTTTATTATTTTTTGCCCATTCGTTCCGGTCTCTTACACTTTCTTTGTACTTTTTTTTCTTAGATAATTTTCATTATGAAATGTGAAAAAAATAAAATGAAACCATTTTAGATGGTTAAATGAATTTTTTTCAAGCACATGAGTGCATGAAGAAGAAAAAGCAACAACATAAGATGAAGAAAAGGATACTTGTGTTTTTTAAGGGTCTCTAAAGTTACCAAACAAACATTTTAGGATGTTTAAAAAGTGTGTTTTTTTTTGCTGGCATCTCCCTCGACAACTTCTTGTTTAATTAAATTTCTATAGACTGTTGGCATAAACTTTCATCGTCATTAGCTGGATATTTTTTGTTGTACTTTTTGGCTTTATTGTTTTTGTTGGTATCTGTTAGACAAACATCGTGAAAGACATTTTAAGAGCAGCAGAATGTAAACAAGGACGATTACATATTAACGTTACAAAAGTTCTAGTGAAGGTGTCGCATCCAAGACCTGCCTGTTCATACATATGATGCTGATGATAAAATTATATTTTTAGTATTTAAATAAAATTTTACAATGTCACGCACATGTTTAACTTCTTCAAAACACTTCAATTAAATGAAGGCATATTAGCAAAATGGCGCTGGCAATAAAATTAAGAAAAGAAAAAAATGTTAAATATTAAAACATTAAGAAGCTGCAAACACTTGAAAAATAAAATAAAAAAGGGGTAGAGATTTGTAAAAGAACACCAAAAAATAAAGAAACTCAAACAAGCCACTTCACGAAAGGTGTTAAAGAGTTTCGTATTTGCAAAATCATATTAAAAAAAAAAAACAAAAATAAAGAACACTGACTTTCTATCAACAGCATCTTTTAAATGTTGTAAAAAATGCTATAAAAGGAAGATAACTTAAGTGCCAGCAAGTGGTTTTGACACTGCTCCTTGTTTTTTTTTTTCATATTACCAAGAGTGCTCTTTTTAGGGGACCTATTTCTTGCTGTTGAATAGACGTAGTGTACATAATGTCATGGATTTTGTTAAAAATAAAATAAAGCAATTAAAGCAGTTTACATGCAACACAGATCAAGATGCTTCTTATTTTGTTTCATCGACAATTATTACAAATTGTGGCCGAGTTGAATGCAAACTCACTAATGGATAAGGGCGGCATATGAAAAAATTTAAAATTGGCAAATTGGGTTAATTCTACATATCACTAAAGTGTGTGTCCATCTGCCTCAGGCATCTAACTCTGGAACTGAAACTTTAAAACTCAACAGAATAATAATTATTGCAACTGTTCTAGCAGCAACAACAATTAAAAAGTTAGTTACGATTTAAAGGGTGTCCCCATACAAACGTTATTTGCACGTATATGTTTTCATCTTATAATTTGTTATACACAAATACTTGACATTTATATGTTCACTAAAGAATTAACTTAAAGGGTGACCCATATAAAAAGTGATTCTTACGTATAAGAGATTATCTTTTAAAACGCAACAGGCAGATCTTTGTAATTTACACAAAGTGCTTGCACACTAAAAAAAAACAATAACAAAAAATAAAATTCAAACTTAAAGGGTGTCCCCAGTGAAAAAGTGATTTTTTTATCTTTTAAATCAGTGTAGTCAAAAATTTTAAATCCGCAAAGGTTATGTAGCACTAATGAAGAGTTAAAAAATATTAAATTATAAATTAAAGGGTGCCCCACATAAAACGCATAAAGACTTTTGAACTGCAACCTTAAGAGCTTTGTTATTTAAGCAATGGATGTGCTGTGTATGCAGAGATTTTAAATTTGTAACAACAACAAATATATACAAAAATTTAAAATTAAAGGGTGGCCCAAACTGGGAACAGAATTTTTTGTGTGTGAGACTAACTCGGACTGGGGTGATTTATGTAAAACTCCTCTCGATACTCGTTTTATCTATTTTAAAAATAACATATGTTACAATAACAGAGCTATGTTAGCCACTCAACATGTCCAATGTTAAATGGATCTAGAGGATAAAAGACAAGGGATTATTAAACATTCATAGCAAAAGATTATCTTTTTAATCAAGCTAGTTTCATTGATTTTAGGAATATACTTTTATTTTCTCTACTTTATTATACCCTTCACCACAAATATCCATTTCCGACATCATAAAGTATATATATTCTGACTTCTCCTGCATAGCGAAGTCGATTTGCCGAGGCACTTGATCGGCAAGAGAAAAATTAAATATGTCAATCGATTAGACATAGTGTCGAAAGAGGTGCTATTGGAAGAAAATCAGCATGATCGGTCCATGTCCCTCGAGGGACACCACGCCTACCTCAAAAAAAAAAAAAATAAAATAAATGTATGTGGCGATAGAAAATGAAAAAAAAAAAAATTAAAAAAACATCCAGTGAAAAAAAAATGGCGCTCACCCATATATCCCGAGTTACGAGGCTCTGAAATTTTCAAATTAAAAAAAAAAACAAAATGGGTATCGTTTAAAAGGTTTTGAAGAGATCTTTAAGAAATACTAATTTTTTTTAAAATGCCTAACCCATTAAGAGCCGATGGCATTTTTATGTAAAATAATATACTTTTTCAGTCCAATTTTTTTTTTTATTTTTTAATTATCTGTCACCCCAAATACAATTCCGTAATCTAGTTACTGTAGTTATTGTACGTAAGAAATTGAAAAGAAACAAAAAATTGTTTCTTATTTTAATACAGTTTTTATTTGACCTTTTTAATAATTAATATATTTCTTTAACTTTTAAGCACGAAAAATAAACTAAAAACTAGAATTGCTGGTCATAAATCTGATCAAAGGTATAGAAATATTAATTCACAAAAAACTGCATTATCGTCTCATTGTGCCAGATTAAATCACTATCCCAATTTTGAAAATGTTTCAGTAATAAACATAGAAAACAATTATAAAAGACGTTATATTTTAGAGATGTTACAAATTATTAATACACCAACAGCACAAAGAATTAATTTTAAGGCAGACACAGATAATGTAGCACAGATTTATAGACATTTAGTAAATAAGAAATAATTTTGTACTTTGTATTTGTTATAAAAAATTTTTTATTTGACAAAATAATTTTTTGTTTGTTGAAATAAGTTAGTTTGAAAAAATGTTTTATTACATTTTGTTGTTGTTTTTTTGTTTGATTCAATAAATAATTATTTTCCTGATGATGCTACACAACGGAGTAGCGAAATATTGAGAAAATATATAAAAATAAAAAAGACCTAGTGCTTAAAAATTAAAGAAATATAATTGTTTCTTATATTTAATATTTTTGAAACCATTTTTAATAAGAAACTATTATTATTTATAAGAAATATAAAAAGGCAAATGCAAGAAAAATCGCTTTCTTATACAAAATATTTTTTTTTACGTACGTACCTACGCATGAGTTATTTCATACAAAGTTAAAAAAAAAATTTTATTTGTATTAACTTAAAAAAGAACTGTCACCTTTTTATACCGTCTAGTACATGAAGCATTGCCGAAAATAAAGTTTCTTATATTAAACATATTTTTAAATAATATTCGTATTTGGTGTTTCTAAAAATTTCTTTAATCAGTTTTTTCTTATAAGGAATATTTCTTATGTACAGTAAAGAAATACACTTGATTATTTCTTATGAGCGAATATTTCTTATAAGAGACTTTTTTATATACAACAACCAGCATACATACTTGATACGTCAAGAAATAACTTACGATATTAAAGTATATTAAGGCATAAAAGCGACGATTAGACCCCCAGTTTAATTTAAAATATTTTTAAGTCAATAAATTATTTTATTTTAATGCTGATTTTAAGTAGCTGTAATCCCTAGAATTATAACACAAACATATAAAAGCCTTTAAATATTCATTAAAATCTACCTTTCGGCTTATGCCCCCACACACACACACACACACACACACACACACAAACGTACAAAACCGGCGCCAATAAATAAGAAAACAATAGTATTAAACTCACATGACCACACATTTCCATTAACAATTGCAATAAAATTGCTTTAAATAAATACGCACGTTCATTCTCGTATATACACACCTGCTTACACACTCGTACATGTTTGTTGATTTGTGTAAATTAATTTTGGAAAATGTGCTATACAATTTGGTATCAAGCACTTGCTAGGCTTTTCTACCTTTTATTCTTAAGTGGCGTGGTGTGTTTTTATGTGTAATTTGCAAATCATTGATTCTTTAACTTAAAATATTTGCAATTCAGTAACAAATTGTTTTTACATGGGTGCGTTTGTGTGTTGTTTTATAAATCTTTTTATTTTGTAAGGGGAACCAGGGGGTTAAATGTAGTTTGCTAAACAAGTGTTAAACATTTTATTTTAATTTATAATGAACAAAATTCTTTAAATTTAGTTTACCTTTTTCATATGAAATAAAAAAAGTATTTATTTATTAAATTTAATTGAAATAAGGAAATATAAAATATAAAAAATAAGTTTCCTTCTTAAAGAGAGAAAAAACGAATTTTTCACTTAAAATGCGAACCTAGCCACATGCGAAAAAAGGTGGTTGTTTAAAATTAGAAATTAAAAATTATATATTATACAATGTTGCGCAAATAGATTTAATACCTTTACACAACTGAAGAAAAGCAAAAATATTTTGTGAACGCTCCAGCTCTTTGTCTGATTAAAATAGACGATTATCAAACGTACATATATAAGCGAGAGTAGCTTATGCTGACCTTTAAACATTTCCATTGAGTCCAAAAAAAAAAATTAACAAAACACACGTTGCAGAAACCACACATAAACTTATCCAGATTAGGCAGTTACTGCAGTCTTTTCGTTAGTTATAGGAGACCGACACGCGAGCAAAAGGTTTCTCGTTTGCTCATAGTCGAGAAGAATGCAGTCGTGTGAGTAAAATAATACTTCTCTTAAAGTTTTTGCATCAGGATTTAAATCAATTTCTCTCCCAGAATGTAGAACATGAGTCCATGTTCTGACAAACGCATATCGCTTAAAATTGGCGATTTAAATTTGAAATGGCAAAATAGGTGACTGTGAATCGGACTAGCAACTTGTTACAATTGAACTTTCAAGAGAAAATTCACGAAAACATCTCTGAATAACTTTAACGTTTTGCGAGTTAAAAAGGCTCTTCTAACAGAACATGGACGATGGATTCACCATTAAAGCCTAAAAATAATTCATTTTATTAAGTCATTCCGCCTCGAAATAAGCATATACAGGCTGGTTAGTTTACGGTCACATTCATTTGTGAGATTAGAAATGAAATTGTTGGGTACAAAAAAATGGGATAAGCGCTTATGGGCTCCTCATCATGGTTAGAGTGGGAAAAACAATGGTAAAAACTACAAAAAAGGATCACAGCTATAACAGAGTTAGAGGAGTAAAATCTCTGATGTATTGTCTTAATTTTTTTTGGTCCAATGTATGCATTACTTAAATGAACTTCCATGCACAAAAGACATTTTCATAAAATTTGCTCCTACCGGCGTAACTATCCTAAGAGTACCTAAGAGAAAAAAATCTATAACCGCCCCGAACGAACTTATTTTTTATCTTCAGCCTTTGTGGTGGTCCCCATAAAATTTTTTTTATTTGTTTTTTTTTACAAATTTTTTATGAAATCGAGAAGTACAATTGTAAATTTTAATGTGATTAGATCTTTTATTGTTAGGAAAAAAATTTATTTTGTTTAAAGTTCAAAATGTGGATCAAAGTAATTTATTTTTATTATGCCAAAAATATTTTTCAAATATGTTTTTCTCCCTGTTGCATCCCAATACCTGACTATTGTCCTCTATTAACTCAACAGTTTTTTCAGCAGCGTTATTAATGCACTCTTTCAAAGTTTCTGTACCTATGAAATCTAGTGACAATCCAAAGCGTAATAAAACAAGTAAGAGTGCTATATTCGGTTATGCCGAATCTTATATACCCTTTACCATATATGTAATCTAGTTTAGTAAAGTAACTCCAATCAAAAAAGAAAATATCGGGGTGACAGAGAATTAAAAATTAGAAAAAATTTAACATAAAAAATTTAATTTTAATTTTTCCTTAAAGATCTCTTCAAATGCTTTTAAATGATACCCATATTGATATTTTAAAAAATTTCAAAAATCACACGCCCATAACTCAGAAAATATGGGCGAGCGCCAATTTTTTCACTTGATTTTATTTTCTTATTTTTTAATTCTCTATCGCCCCATATATTTGTTTTATTGATTAGAGTTACTTCATTGTTTCAAATGATATTGGAAAAATTAGAGGTAGGCGTGGTGTTTTTCCTGCTGCCGCGAAGGACACTGACCGATCATGCTGATTTCCAATAGAACTTCTTTTGACACTATATCTGATCGATTTACATATTTATTTATTTTGTGAAATCAGACGGACAGACGGACATCGCTTAATCGACTTCGCTATGCATAAAAAGTCAGAATATATATACTTTATGGGGTCGGAAATGGATATTGAGAAATTACAAACGAAATGAAAAACCACTTTTTGTGGCGGTGGCTGTAAAAACGGTTCTGTCTCAGGTGTGTACCACGGACGTTTTGCTGTTTTCAGATATAAAGTTTTGACGTCAAATAAGTAGTTCATAGTCCCTTAAAAGTTAACTTCTAGAAAGCTTATAAGACTTTCTTTGCGCAGGACTTAAAAAACCTTGAAAAGCGCTACATAAAGTGTTTAAAATTTAAAAGAGATTTTTGTAGAAAAACTACAAAAGTAAAAAACAAAATTATGTTTTTTATTTTCTTTGTAAAAGACAGATTGTCTTCTCTTTGTGGAACAGATTTTGTTTTCCTACATCTTTTATGCTTTTTGAATCAATTTCAAATTTCATGTTAAAACAGCTAAAAAAGAAAAAACTAAAAGAATTTTAAGTTTTATAGTTGTCATGTCTTTTTTTACACTGTTCCTTAATAAACTTCAATTTGTAGTGATTTAATTTGAATTTTTCCTTTTGAAATTACTTCCCCTTGGAATTAACTCTTTTTAAGTGCTTCCAAATTTTAGCCATGATTTCCTGTGCGAACTCTTTTCCTTTAAAAGTTTCATATTAAAACCATGAATTGCCTGGAGTAAAATCTACAGACAAAACGAAAAAATAAAAACAAAATAACGACACTTACTAATGTGTGAAATGAGTTGAGTGAACAAAACATACAAGAATACACAGAAAAAAGAAAAAGTGTGAGAGCAAAAATAAAAAGCTTTTAAGTACTTTAGACTTGAAGCGTTTATGTGATGATGATGACGCGTCAGTATTTCCTTTATAGTTGAGAAATTATTTTGGCAAAAAAGGAAATCCTTTTTTTTTATAACGAACCAAAATCATGGTTGATTTTTTCCCCTCAATATTTAGATCTTTAGAGACATTTCAACACCTTTTGTTTCCTCTTTTTCTAACGAAGAAATTTGAACAAATAAAAAACAAAATCATTTCCGTTTCTCACTCATAAAAGGGTTTTCCAAGCAATAACATGTGAGCAAATCACAATTGCGAAATTCACTTAAAGGCATGCAGATAAAGTGGATGGCTACGAGTATAATAACGAAAACGCGAAAAAAATAGCAAACATGTCATAGTCTTCTTTCTGCTGTCAATATCATTCTCTATTTAATTTTGAACAAAATTTCTAAACTAATGGCTTTTAAATGTTATTTTGTGTTAATGTTGATGGCTGGAGAAAATAATGTATGAAAATGTTAGCTTCTCGTCATTGTTACTAAACTTTCTTTGTTACTGCAAAAATTGTGATCTGGTTGTTTGTAGTGTTTGTTAGCATTTGTAAATTATCTCCTAACAATATAGGAAAATGCCTTAAAGCTAAAATTTGTTTAACAAATTGTACATTGATTTGATAACGCTTAAGTGTATTTAATTTCTCTACAAAAGTATAAAAGCGAAACTAAAAAAGACGTTACAAAATAAACAGAATTTGATAGAAATTAATCAGAGCAGTCTTTGCAATACCAGCAAAAGCAATTAAAATAGAATTGTCTTTGTCTTTGTTTTAAACAAAGACTGGCCCATGAATGACTCACGATCTTTGCTCGCGAAAAGACTCGATCTTTAAGAATCGAGTTATAAGATGTTTTTCATGAGTTTTACTTTTTTGAGAATACAATTTAAGTAACAATAATTCTAGTGCACTACTTTTAAAACCCTTTCCAAAACGTCTTTAGCTTTTAGGTACCATATCTATAAAAATCGATTAATTTTTATACGAGGGCTGCTATATATATATATTTCTGGCCTGGCAACACTGAGTGCTGCCAAGTTCAATGTGACATTTTCATTGTCAAGTTTGTCATTTTTAAGCATAATCGTACTCAAAACGTTTTGACGTACGACCATTATTTGTGTTGTTTACAGTGACTTGAAAAAATTAATATAGAAAAAAAAATGGAATTAACTCGTGAACATTTTCGTGCCATCATATTTCACAACTTTCGACGTAGATTATCACGACAAGAGTGCATTGATGAACTTAAATCTTAGTATGGCGGTGAAGCACCATCCTATAGCACTGTGAAAAATTGGTATAATAAATTTAATCGTGGCCGAAGCTCGCTCAAAGACGAATTTCGTGAGGGTCGTCCAAAAACGGCTGTTGTGCCAGAGAACATTGATGCCGTGCGTGAACTCATAATGCAAGATCGCCATGCGACATACCGAGGGATAGAGACATGCTTGGACATTTCTTCCACAAGCATATATTCGATACTGCATGAACACCTGGCCGTAAAAAAGGTTTGTTCTCGTTGGATCACGCACAATTTGAAAGTCGCTCAAAAAAAGGCTCGTGTCGATTGGTGCAAAGAAATGTTGCAAAAATACGATTGCGGTGCTTCAAAAGACGTTTATAAGATCGTCACAGGTGACGAATCATGGGTCTATGCGTATGAGCCCGAAACGAAACAACAATCGACCGTGTGGGTCTTCAAAGACGAGCAAAATCCAACGAAAGTTGTTCGTGGAAGAAGCACTTCGAAGCAAATTGTCGCCTGTTTCTTCGGCAAAACTGGTCATGTGGCGACTGTTCCGCTTGAGCAACGTGGGACGGTCAGTTGTTTGCCTGAAGTCATCGGAGAAATTCGAAAAACCAACTAGAGAAGACGAATCTTTGTTCACCATGACAATGCGAGCTCTCGCACATCGGCTCAAACCAGAGCGTTTTTGAGCGGCCAAAACGTCGAATTAATGGGTCATCCGCCGTACAGCGTTTACTTGGCACCTAATGACTTCTTCTTGTTTCCGCACATCAAGAAAAAAATGCGTGGTTAACGATTTTCGTCGCCAGAAGAAGCTGTTGAAGTGTTCAAAAACCAGGTTTTAGAGGTGTCTCAATCGGAGTGGAAAAAGTGCTTCGACAACTGGTTTGAGCGCATGCAAAAGTGTATAAATCATGCTGGAGAATACTTTGAAAAATAATAAAACCATTTTTGATTATAAATATTCGCATTTTAACTATTAGGCCAGAAATATATAGAGCAGCCCTCGTAAGCCCATCTTCTACCGTTTTCCTGGAGTTCGTGTTTTAAAGAAATTTAAAATTTAGAAAATTTCAATAGTTTTTCAAAGTTCCATTATCGATAGTTTTAAAGTACTAGGAATCGCAAAAAGATATACAGTGCTCCTGAAATTTAGATTCCTCGTGAAAAAAGATTTATATCTTTTAAGTATGACAACATTTTAAAATGTTAGAGGAAAGCAATAATATACAGTTGCCGGGATACATTTTGTTCGGTTTCATTTGGTCCAATAATATGGCCGCAGTTCCACTTTGAAAATATACCCTCCCCAGAATTAACATGCCTTACAGTGCTATGATAAGATGTTAACAGAACTATGTTCAAGCAATTGGTTTGTGTCTTAAGATTTAAATTTCGAAATTTATCTTCACTCACATTTTCCAGCTCAAGGTATCTCAATTATTTTCAATCCAATTTTAGTACTTCTTACTCAGGTTTACTACCTTGGAAGGTCCTATAGGTATCAATCCATCCACCTCGAGGACCTAGAAAAACTAGAGTTCATTCAGAGGCTAAACTCTCCTCCCCTAGCGTGACCTTTTTTTTAATACATATTAGATTCTAGCGGTGATGTTTGATATAATCAATATAAGAATTCATATAATTTCTAGAAAAACAGAAAAGATTTCCGCTCACACAAAGTTCCAGATTCACATGTAAGTCTTTTTTGCAAGAGGAAACCACCAATTATTCAGAACCTTCTCGACTTAATTAATTAAACCAACTTCATAGCAGGGACGAGAGATATAATTCGAAAGTCTTAGAATATGCGGAGAATCATACTCTTGCGCTTGGCAGCTAACGGTCTTTGCTTTACTCGTCTAAGTCAGCACGATTTCTTATTTCTTTAAGCTCCAGTATCTCTAGCTTTTTCCCCAACGATCTTTAATTTTTAACTAGAGTGCACCAAATTTGAAGATTTGGAATAATAAAGTTTTTTAGATACAAGATAATAAACATTTTCTTAAAATGGGGAATCCACGTACCCGGTCCTCTTGGTGCGTACAGGGCGTTTCGTTTCTCTCCCGCTATACCGCCCAACTTTAGTACGACAACATGTCTTATTCTCAGATTTTTCAATATAAATGTAGAAAGTCTTGATATCATTGAAAAAAAATTAATACAAAAAGAAATATAAAAACTTAAAGGTGTCCCCATTGGTGACGTTAATGAAACTATATGGGCTTAACTGTTAAACCGTTAAAAACAAACGCTTAAAAATTGGACATAATATCGATAGTAATCGAAGGTTATAATAACAAGTACAAACATTTAAAACTTTAAGTTAAAGGGTGTCCCACTAGTTAATATAATTTGATATATGTGGCCAAACTTTTGAACCGTTATAGGCAGAGAGCTGAAATTTACAAGGAACCTGTATTGATAAGTCCGCTACAACAGCAAGAATTAAATATAATCCTTAAATTAAAGGGTGTCCACAATTGGTGACGTAACTTGACTTATAGCCCGTTATAGACAAACGCTTGAAAAGTGAAAAAAAGGCCGATTACTATGGATGTCTTTATAACAGCTATAAACCTTAAAAACTATAAGTTACAGGGTATCCTAATAGTTAATGTAATTTGATGTATGTGTTATAGGCAGATAGTTAAAAATTCAAAAGATCCTTTATTGCTTAGTCCGCTAAAACAACAAGTATGTTATTTGGATTGGAAAATTAAAGAGTGTTCCATTAGTTAATGTTATTAGACCTATCTTTTGAAATGTTGTATACAAGCACTTGAGAATTAAACAAAATGTCCACTAATTTGTGTGGTATGAGAAGAAGTATAAATATTTAAAATAATAAATTGAAGGGTGTTTCCATAGTTGATGTAATTTGACGTACATATACGGCCAAATTGCCACCGAAGTAAAGTCGAGTTGTTTTTGAATGAATTATTTTAAAAGCATTTATTTCAAACATTTATTAAAATTTTTTAACAACTGAACTATTTTGTATCTATTTAATTGAGTTAAGCTGCAGTTTTGCTAGTGTTTCTATAATTATTTGTACTAAAACTCTATTTATAATTCTCTGCCCTACTGGATAATAATATGAAACAAATTTTTAATTTATAAACTTTGTTAAAGGAATTTGATTATTCTGTGGCATTCTGTAACCATTAAAAGGAATTTTGTTTCATAACTGCAACAGGAAAACTAAACGAAATTGAATTTGTAATTTTGAACAGACGAATGAAACATTTATTCATATTAACAAGAAACTCATACATTTAGATATTGTAGGTATTTATTATATTTTATATAACACACTCCCAGACACAGATGATACATACATACATAAGTCTGCTTTGGAATCATTTGGTTGTAACTGTTGTTGTAACTGTTACTGTTATTTGGACCATAAAGTATGATATAAAATGTTTATGTTATGGCTTGTAAATATAATGAATTCATTTTGAAGTTAAACACCAGCCACATAACCAGAGAATCCCCCTAAAACAAACACATTTGTATTTTACAAACATAAATTCCTTGTATATTTGATTATGATTATAAAACTCATAACGATTCAAATGTTGGTTTTAGTCGGATGTTGTTACATCTCTCTCTCTCTCTCTCCTGCTCTCTAACCAAAAAAGTTCATATTCCCTTTTAAGCCACGAAATACAGTAGCAATAGCAACTTGTTTTAAAATTTATTTATAATTTGAAATTTTATTTGCTACAGGAGATTTGGATTTATATTTTCTTTTTCTCACTTTGCAGGGTTAAAAAATTTCATCTGAAGAGTTTTAGTAGAATTTTTCGTTTATTTGTTCAGTTCTTTTTTCTTCAATGCTGTAATGTTGGAGATATGACTTTCAACATAATAATGTAATTATATAAACTATATTGAACGGTTTCCTTATCGATTCTCCTTCCCCTCCTTATTTTTCATTTGGTTTGATAGTAACGGGCAGTTTAGAGTTGCTGTGTATGTTTGTGTGAAAAATTTTAAACAGTCCAGTTGAACCTTTTGGTAATTTTACAAAAAAAAAATTTTTGTATAAAAGATGTCTATTGAAAATTATTATGACATTTAGAAGGAAAATTAAATGGAAATTTTAAATAACACAAAGAAAAACTTCGTAATATAAATAAAAGCTTTTACGTAATATGAATTTATAGATCCTTGTTTGCAAGGGAATTAAACACACACACTTAAAGAACTAAACATTTAAGTTCCGGAGTTCTTTAACTTTTAAAAATTTTTGTGTGAAAAAGGTAGATTTGCAAGTTGAAGAAGAAAACCAATATAATTCGTTTGGGTATTAAAATGTTACAAAAAATATTTACTGACATATTTATAAAAAAATAATTTTGCTTTGAAATATTTTTTTTAAAACAAAAACTTTGTTTTCGAAAACAAAATAAAACTAAAATTAAGATTAAGATGATTCAAATTTTTATTGTATTACCAGGAGCAAATAATATCTGGCAACTATCCACCACAACTATCTGCCATAAAAGTTTATAATCACTTTTTGGCAAAATGGCGAATCAATTTCGTTAATCTCATTACGGATTTTGAGTTTTATGGCTTTAATCAATTCGATTAGCTCCGTATAGACTCTGTCTTTAACATATCCCAACCCAAGAAATTCCATTCATGTTAAATTACACAATCTGGCAGGCCACTTAACAGCTGATTTTTGCGATCGGGAAATTTTGTTTGCAATAACTTGATTGGCTGTGTAACATGTGCCACCGTCCTGTTGAAACCACATGTCAGTGATATTCACGTCATCAATAATATGATAAAATTAAGTTGTTAACATCTCAAGATAACGTGATCGATGGACCATTACCGCATATTCAGCCTTATCTTCGAAAAAAAACCGTGATACGTTAAGCATGCAAAGGCTTCTCAATAATCGCTGTAGGATTTTCGGAAGTCCAAATGCGGCTTTGTCTGAAAAAATGATTTGTTTAAAAGAAAAACCGGCGGGTTTCTTAAATAAATTGTCATAATAGATTATAATTATTTTTATGTGATTTTCGAGCGAATTTGAACACATTGTAAAAATTGCCAATGCATCTACTATGAACATTTCAAAAAACTAAATGTAAAAACTATCATGTTGTTGGTGTTTGAGACCCAAATTATTTTTTGATAATATGGGAATTACAACAACAACAACAATTGATTTTAATCCGTCTTAAGTTCGCACACATATTTTTCATTCTTAAATATAAAATTTTTTCCATTGAAGCCGGGTCTATTATTATTTTTTTTTTGTTTTTGTTTTTTTACAACCATCCGAAAATAATGGCAGCCATAATTTCTCATGTAGATTTCTTTGAAAACAAAAATTATAAACTTTACTTACTTACACATGAAATTACAAATGGATCACAAAGCTAAGGTATCATATGAAAAACACAGATCGCGTAAAACTACCTTAAGCAGGTTTAATTATAACAGTAGCATTCAAACAATTCAGTAGCCAAGAGTGAAGCCAAATATATTTTTTTAAAACCAAACATTATTTGTTCGTTTGAGTGCATAAAAAAAATTATTTCATATTATATTTTTATTTATATTATGATTACAGTCACCATATTATTTGGTGCAGTTCTTATACTTTGTTTATGGTTAAAAGTTTCACAAACTTTATTTAGTTCAAACCAACCATGGTTTACTTTTTGTACCCAATAACCATTGAATGACTGAATTTAAAAAATACTTACTAACCGTCCCTAAAGTATTTTTTTAAACAACTATAATTTGTTCACAGCAACCTAAAATGGTTTTTGTGACCATAGCCCAACTGTATGTTTTCTGTCTCTGTGTTTCTTTAAAAGAATAATTGTTAAAGCAATTCGCCGGTTCAACATCTTGCGGTTTTCAATTTCATGTGGTACAATAAGTGGAACTTTGCCGTGATACATCACTTTTACGTCTCATATGATTTGTTTTGTTTTCCTCAACCAGTCAAATAAGTCGATGTAGTATAATTAAATGCTCACTTTTCAAGAGAAGCGATGCACAAGCCTAAACCGGAGATTATGCTACCTTACAGCTTTTGTTTGGGCTTTGTGGGGCCTTTTACGCTTCTTGGTCACTGCTCTCTGATATTTCTTTAAACTTTTCAGTCACTGCTCCCCGATATTTTTGTAACCTTTTAAAATCGAGCGTGTATTTTAAGTATTCATATTTCTTCTATTGTATATTTTTGCTTAGACAGCTCTAAAAATTGTTATATGTTTTCTAAAACACAGCGCCTTCTCATATCTTTCACTCGCGCACTTACCAAGTGATAAATTAAAATGACTATATAAAGGTTTTTGAAGTTATCTGGGAAAATTCTGTGCGACCGAGTGTCTTTTTATTTTTCTAGAGATTTTTTTTTCCCCAAAACACAGTAATTTATTGACACTCAAAGTTATTATATTTTCAAATTGGACGTTTACGTAAACTATAGAGCCATTGGATTTTATGTATTCTAGGATCGGAATTTATTGAAGAAAACCATTTATTTTATTATTTAAATCCATAGTTCACTGATACAGAGTCGGTTCGAAGGACCATTTATATAAATGTGATCGCTGTAGAGTTATTAATTACAGCTTTATTATGAAAGTTAACTTTATAATATCGTTCAATTCTTCGAGTCTTTAATGATCGGCAACAACGATTATAAAATGTTTTTGTAGTTTGCTACTTTATTGGATAATCTAACAGCCGTATGCATAACAACAACTTAGAATGAGTTTAGCATAAGTGGAGAAATTGATAAGGTTCCTAGTGTGTTTTTTCCTTAAGGCCTGGCATTTAATATAATTGTAGATTGTTGCCGTGACCCAGAACTATATTTTGTAACTATTTTTGATGTCAAATTGTGTGGAAAGCCTTGCAGAGGCTCTGCTTAATTTCGTCACTCATGCTACCCTCATGCTAAATTTTTGTTTTGCATACGGCCGTAAGTGTTTACCATCATTTGTGTCTGAACGATGACCTTTTATTTCAGCATACCACACATGTGAAGCGATTGCTTCATTCGAATAGAATGTTTCCCTTCAAAACGCAATTCCTATTTGAAAGAAAAATCTTTGTTTCTAATAAATTTTCAAGACGGAGGCTTATGTAAATGACTGCTATTTGCAATGATGTGGACCTATGGAGCGTTTAAAGTTTATGTTTTTTACGAGTGTCTTCATCTTAATGTTAGAATCAGTATTTATTAGCTAATCGGTTGTAGCTAAACTAACTAAAATCAACTGCTTACTGGATTAGAATCTTGTTCGCAGGACCATGATTGTAATTGATATGTATGTGCTTATTTATTTGAAATTTCATTAAAATTGCTATTAGTTAAATTAGCTTTTAAATGTCTTTTGTGGGACTATTTAATATATAAAAAAATATGAAGGAGAGAGAAAACTCACTATTAAAAAATTATAATATTCATAAATGAAACTTATGTTTTTTATAAATGACATTAAGTTGGTCTTTTAAAATATTTAATTATTAAAATTTATAGCTTCAATTAAAACTAGAACATAAATTCATATTTAATAGCAAATGGAATAAATACGTATTTTTCGTTGCAACAAGGGATTATTTAGCATAAAAACTGTTGCATACTTTTAGGTGTTTAAAAAATTTTAGAACATTTTAAATTAATAGAATGAATGACATATTATTTATTTTTCAAATTGCACAGTTAAAAACAACCGTTTATCAATTAATAAACTACGGCAGATTGACAGATTGTCTAAGTTTAGTTTGTCACTTCAACACTAAATTTTCACAAACATGATTAAATAAAATCAAGATTCATTAAAGAAATATAATGATACAGCACGGATATTCACAAAACTATAGTTGTGAAAAGAAAAATAATTGTCATTCACTACCTTCCATCCACTTCACAGCCACCAAAAAAAAAAAAGAAAAAAAACTTACAAATTGATTGTCCTCAACTGTATTGACAGACTGTCATTGTTCACTAGCCACATAAATTGAATGAAATCATCAGGAAAATCTCACAAAAGAGGTTATAGATTGCTATACTACGTGTCTAAACCATGACTGGCTGTGGCCACAAAATCTTCACAATTTCAAAATGTAACAATACAATACAATCAAATCAAATAAATCTATCAAGCAAGAAATCTAAATTAAATCAAAACAAATGTCATCACTAGACCCATTGTTAATCTGGATAAAATATAATTTTATGTATAAGTTTTAGCTTAAATTGGCAACTTGAAAGCTAAGCAACCTTAAAAATATGTATTTTTTTTCTACTTTAAAGCAAAATAAAAATGAAATGAAAATCACGTTTGTTTCGTTGTAGCAACCAAGTGAAAAAGAAACGATTTAACAAAGTTTTTTTTTCTAGTGTTGCTTTTGATAACGTTAAAAGAAAATCATACCATGAAATAAAAAGAATTAAAATTGTATGACCAGACGACATAAAGCAAATTTTGCAACAAAGTTTCTTTGGAATTATTTGAAAGAACATTCAATAATGCTTATAAGTATGTATAATCATGGATTATAAGAACTGCAAATAAAAAAACTATTTTTCTTTCTTAAAAATAAACAGTTGTAGTTTGTTGATTTTTTTAACATGTTTCTTTTTTGAAAAAGAATTTTAAATGTTGTCGGAACAGATAATCTATTAGAAGGTACTTGTCATAGAAGTACTTTTCAAAAGAGTACTTTTCCGAAAAGTGCCTTTTTAAAAAAAGTTTCTTTTTTAGCAACAAGTGTTAAATTTTAAAAAATACTTTTTTCCGCAACGTACTTCTTTTAGAAGTATACTATGCAACTAATTCTTTTAAAACCTCTCTGAAATATTACTTTTAGAGTAATTTTTCCTTTTAAAGGAACCTGTTTTTAATAGGTACTTCTCTATAATTAATAAACTGCACTTTTGTATGAAAAAAATTTTTTTAAGAAAATTTTAAACAGCTTCCTTTTTTAAAAAAAAGTACTCTCAAATAGTACCCTTTTCAAGCGGCACTCCTCTCAAAAGCAATTTTTCAATAGTGCTTTTTTAGTTAGTACTTTTATAAGAAGCCTCTCAAAAAATATGTTCGTAAAAAGAGATTTTTATTTTCTTTTTTTTATTTTTTTTTTTGTTTAATTAAGGTACTTTTTTCCTTCAAAATGAAAAGGACTTAAAAGGTGTTTTTTGATGTTAAAAATTTTTAATCTGATTTTCTTTTAGTTGTCTCTTTAAAAAGACATTTTTTTAAAATATATCTGCTATTAAACATATCTTTTTCTAAATGGTACTTTTTTATAAGAGCCATATTTTTCACAGGTACTTATCCAAAATGTACATTTTCAAAAAAAAAAAAGTATAAACGAAAAGGCGGCTCTTTAAACAAACGTTTTTAAAATCATTTTACCAACGTACACTCAAATGATACTTTTTCCAAAAAGTACTCACTTCAAAATCGGCTTTTTTCAAAAACGTAAACAAGCCTTTTTTAGCAAGCTCTGAAATTGGTCCCTTTTTCAAAAGGAATTCCAAAAAAATTTCAAAATCTACCTTTTTTCTAAAATTTTTTGATTCACTCAAAGACTATTTACGTATAAAAAAATTGTTCCAATTACATTTAATTGTAATTGTAATTAATTGTTATATATAGACTTTTTCACGTTCTTTTTTTATTTATTGTGAAAAGGTATTTTGTTAAAAAAAAAAAAAAGTATTTTTTTTTCACATTTTATAAGGATTTTTTCGTAGGGTACCTTTAAAAAAATGTTCTTTCCAGGATCTAATTGTGGCATAAAATATATAACTTTATGTATATTCCTTAATAATTTTAATTAAACAGTATTTAGTTTACTTTAAAAGATTCCGAATAACAAATTTTCATATTTTAAATAGTATTTATTAAAAGGTACTTTCATTTCTTTTTTTATATTTACTTTTTATAACAGAATTTTTTTAGTACCTTTTGAAATGGCAATTTTTACAGGTTACTTTTAAAGTACCTTAAAGAAAGATGACCCTTATCAAAAAGTATTAAGAAATTCTTTGCCCTTATTTCGATAAACTGTCTAAAGAGCGTTTTTTAAAAAAGTACTTTTCTAATGCAAACCGTTCTAAAATGTACTTTTTTATTAAAATGCATTTACCAGAGCTGCTTTTAATTGAGAAGGATTTATTTTAAAGAATTCTAAATTGTGAAATGTAATCATATGGTTTTTTGTATAAAAGTGGCTTTTGAAAGTGGATATTTTTTTAATACTTTTTTCTAAAAGTATGATTTATAACATCTTTAACCTTTTTTCGATAAACTTTTTCAAAAGCTAATTTTTAGAAAAAGTACCTTTTTGCTCAAGTACTTTTACGAAAAAGTACTTTTTCAAAAGTTCTTTTTTTTTAAGCCAATCTTTTAAATTGTTCTTGTTTTTAAAAGGGAGCCTTTTGAAAAGATTAGTCTTTTCTTTTTATTGAAAGGTATTCCTTTTTAGAAACGTAAGATGAGGACGATGTTACGCTTTACCAAAAAAAAAAAAAAAAAAACAAATCTTTTGTTTAAAATTCCTTTTAAAAAGTAACAGCAGACTGTAAAAAACATGCTGACATTTACAATATGAGTTCTTTGTCGCAATTACGAGTCCCCTAGTATTTTGTTTGAATAAACCTGACTGGACATAATTCCTTAATCCCCTTTTTTCGTGCAGATTAGCAGAAAATTGTGTATTTCCTTTTAAATACATTTAAATTGAAATATTTTTATCCTTTTAATGCTTTTGTAAATTTAAATGAAATTTAACTTATTTTACCTTGAGTCAGCATATTGAAATCTAATAAATTTTATGCATATTAAGTTTCCATTTGTATTGGACAAAGAATGTCAACCTCATAGTAGTTTTATTATATTTCTAACTGTTGGTTGATACTTTCTTATGTCTGCTTTTCTATTTGCATGCAGTTTCTAAATATATTCTGAAACCCAAAGGATTACTGGCATAACTTCAGGGGTCATAATTGCAATAGTCAGTTTTAAAAAGTTCAAAAGTTTATGTTTCTTTATATTTTTATTTATAATGAAATTCAAAGTAACTTTTACAACAAAGACCAAACGTAAAAAGAAACAAGTTGGTATGAGAAAAAAATAGTTGTTGTTTGAGAAATCTTACTTTTTAATTAGAAGGTGCCTTTTGTTTTTTATTCTTCTTCTTCCATCATCTTAAATTACTTATGAAGAAACTATCAAGTTTTACCTTTTTTTTGCATTTTATACTGTACAGCAGGACTTATAGTTTTTAAAGAGTGAATTAAGTCGTCAGCATTAACATAGACAGACGATTTCGTTAGAAAAATATGTTGGTGTTAGCAATTATCAAACGATAATGTATGCTATTGACAGAAGCGCCGCTACAATTGCCACCTTAAACATAATATGGACTAAAGAATTATTAGCGTATTTTTTAGACAGTTTGGGCAAATATTTTTTGCTTGCCAGGAGCCGATTTTCAACTTTGTTACGTCCTGACTGATAAGCAATTCTATATTTCACATTTTAAAGACGCTGCAAGTATAGATAGAAAGAAGATTGATCTTAAATCCGTTTGAATTGAATAGAGTAAGATGACTAGTCTTTTCTACTTCCAAATAAGGTTTCATGAACGCCATCGTATATTTTAACTTCGGTTTGTCAAAAAAATATCGAAATGCAACTCTGAACGAACGAAAGATTTACATAGTAATTGTCCCCTGAAAACTTGGCTCGTAAAGTACACCTCTTGTTACTAAATGAAAATTGCATGAAAAATTGCATCGTGTAAACTTATAGATTGCTAGGCATGTTATCCGGCTCCGGTTACTTTAAGTGCATCTTGCCTGCCTGCATACAATAATTTCGAAAAGTTCTACTGCAATTCTTGGCCAGTACGTGACCATTCCCACAAGCCATTCCATTTATTGGTCCAAAAAAACGTACAGATGCTTCGTTTCGCTTCGAAAGGGACAATCGCTGATTCACTTCTCGTAATGCCAGTGTGGTATTTTGCCAATATCAAGCTATATTTTTATAGATACCTTTTTTTAAATTTTTGGAAAAGCCGATTTTAAGAATAGTATTTTTTGGAAGAAGTGTCATTCCAGTTAACGTTAGTAAAATGATTTTTAAAATGTTAGCTGAGAGAGCCACATTTTTTACCTGTTAAAAATATGGCCCTTGGAAGCTTTCTATAAAAAAGTACCATTTTGTAAAAGATATGCTTAGAACACCTTTTAACATCGAAAGAAAAAAGTACCTCAATTAAACAAATTTATTTAAAACAATAATTCTTTTTATGAATATATCTTTTAAACGGCTTCTTGTAAAAGTACTAACTAAAAATTAACTAAAAATTAAAATTATTGCAAAGTTGCCTTTGAGAGGAGTACCGCTTGGAAAGACTAATATTTGAGAGTACTTTTTAAAAAAGGGGTTTTTTTTAAAAAATTTCTTTAAACAGGCAAATTTTTATACAAAAGTATTTTTTATTAATTATAAAGAAGTACCTATCAAAAACGAGTTCTTTTAAAAGACGCAAAAGAAAATTAACTGTAAATAAAATATTCCAAAGAGTTTTTGAAAAAATTCATTTTGAGTGCTTCCTTCGCCTTCAAACCTTCTTAAGCAACATTTAAAAATGCCTGCATACAGTCGTCAAAATTATAGATTACAATTTCTTCAAAACCCTGTCCAGTACCTACCTGATCATTCACAAAAGTTGGTTCTAGTGCTGGTCTGTTTCTCGCCTTGCGATAAATACTACTTTCTTTATTGAGAAAAGCCTGATAAGCATCTTGTCTAGGTTGACCTCGGTTCTCCAGCAGATGGTTCAGCGCTTGCAGAAATTGATACGCTTAAGTCTGAAAAAGCCATACGTGTTGTCTTCAATGTAAAGAACAAAAACGTTTTTAGCCAAATAAACTCCTACGGTATCTCTTCCGTTCACAAGTAAATCATCTGTAAAGTAACGAACGCCGCATTTTAAGTATTCATTATTTTCGTTGACATTCGCATTTTAAGCGATCTTTCGACTTCACTTCTCCCGCTGATACAGTTTATAAGCATTTAAATCTTCTTTTATATTCGTTTATTTAACCACAGTGATGCCAAGTTACATCGCTTTTCCTATGCAGTAGAGATAACGATTACGTTTTTCTCATAAAGTCCAACGGCAGCAGTTCTGCAGTACTTCCATAGCCTGTCCTGATGTGGTATCTAAAACCAGATCTAATTTACGCATAAATTGTTTCTGTTGACCATCAACTAGATATCGCGTATAGATCATCATCTGCGGTCGTACTGGCTTAAACTGAGCCATAAGTATTACAGTGTTTATATAATTAAAATTTTTTTCACAAAGCAAATGCCAAAAATTATGCACTTGGGAAAACCAAACAACAAAAAAACACCCTGTACTTATAACTGAATTTTGATACAAAAACAAACTTAAACTTATAAGTTTATTATTTGGAAAATGTTTTTGATCAATTAAAATTTTAATTAACACAATTAAAAATCTTGTTTAAATTCAATACGTTTTTTAGTGTAAAAGTCTGTAACAAAAACTACGTTGTTTGTGTCTGTGACTATACTAATAAATATTTGCAATATGAAGGGCTTAATTTAATCACTAAAAGTTTTTTTTTTTTTTGTTATCTAACACCAGACATATTAAGTTTAATACAAATTGTTGACTTTTTTAGTTTTAATATTTTTAAGTGTGCACTTTTTTTTTGTTCTATTTCCTATGTTGTTTATTTAAGACAACAGAAGCAAAAGGACTTTGCTGTCACACCCATTTGCAAGTTTCTGTTACATGTCAATTGATACTGTTGCGCACACCTTTTCATTTGAAAATATGTTCCTGTAATTCCAGTTGTTGTTTTTAACACACTTTGTAGTTGTTATTTATTTTAGTACAAATTAATTTAAAAGAGGATTATTAAATGTGCGTTTGTAAAGTGAGTGTAGGGTATCATTAAGGATTATATGAAGCTTTTCTATGTGTAACAATAGATGTTGAACAGCAGCAAGAGAAAAATTGAGTGAAATGTTTGTGCGAAACATCATTAAACTTAATTAGAATTTAATGGCTTAGAAACAGCTTTGAAGCAAAAAAAAAAAACTGAAGAGCATTAAAGAAACTAATGAAAATCTTTTAAAATTTGTAAACGTTAAAATGTTCTATAATATTTTTGCTGTTGTAAAAGATTTTTAGTAAAAAGTTTGTAGCTTTTTTTTTTTTTTTTTTTGTTTTTTAAGTAACTGATGTCTTTTTTCAAATTTTTTTTGTTTTTGTTGTAATTTAATAATTCAAAAGTTTAAAAGAAACTGTAATAAAAAATATAAAGGGTCATCCAAATGTGAGGCCTAGATGTCAGCACTATATATAATTTTTACACATGACATCTTTTCAAATGACATAAGCCATTTTGTTTTATTAGAAGATAGTACAGTTATAACCATGGACAGGTACACATTGCAACAACGCGTTTACATCATTCAAAGTTATTATAAAAATGGGCGTTCTTTGAAAAATACCCAAAGAAAAATTTTGTTTAGTGACGAAGCTCTTTTTAGAATGGATGGATTCGTCAATAAGCAAAATTGTCGTATCTGGGGTGATAAAAACCCTCGTGTTATTCATGAACAATCTCTAACCCACAAAAAGTTACTGGTTGGTGTGCATTTTGGGCAAATGGAATCATTGGGCCATTTTTGTTCGAAGATGATGCTGGAAATGCTGTTACTGTGAATGCTGAGCGATACCAATCAATGTTGAGAGACTTTTTATGGACACAGTTGAATCATATTGATGTGTCTGACGTCTATTTCCAGCAAGACATGTCACACAACTCAAGAAAACATTACGCTTTTGCGATCAAAATTTTCTCAACGTGTAATTTCACGAAATGCAGATTTCAATTGGCCTCCAAGGTCATGTGATCTTGATGTGGGGTTTTTTGAAAAGTGCTAACAAGCCACAAACAATTATTGATTTAAAGAACAACATTCAAGTTGCAATTTGTGAAATTACACCAGCAACATGTCGGAAAGTCATTGAAAATTTCGATATTCGGATTGATGTCTGCAGACGCAGTCATGGTGGACATTTGAATGATATTCTATTCCACTTATAATTGTAATGGATCATACTTTTAATAAAAAAAACAGCTTGAAAAAATTGCAAATAGTTTGTGTTTTATTTCAAAGAAACATGTAGGCGCGTTTTTTGGATGACCCTTTATTTACATAAAATAGATTTAAAGTTTAAAGTTGATTGGCAAAACAGACCCATTTAACAATGCGCCAGAAAAAGTCGTCAGTGTATCAAAGAAATATTTCGCTAAGAAAAAGCCAGCCTCCACTCATAAATCTAAAAATAAAAGATTTACATATTAACTTTTTCAACGGAAATAATTAATTTTAGTAGATAAACTCCACAAATTTAAACTGAGTACCAGGCCTTAATTAATTTTACATATTTTTTCTTAATAACAAACAAACTTCTTTGCCAAATTTTAAATTCTGTTAAAAAAAATCAATTTCTCTAATTAAACTCCGTTGAGAACATTTAAGGTAATCTACATACAGTTGAACACGGCTATAACGAACACCCGCTATAGTGAATCTATCAACATTTGTATGGTTCCGTTTAATTACCTCAGAATTTTCATAAAAATTACTTCGTTTTTAAAGAACACTTTTACAAAATACCTGGGGTGGAATCGTTACATCCGCGTTCGTATCGACAATCGTACGAAAACATATTACGTGATTACATCATTAACTGGTAGTACTAGTGCGTTCATACACTTAAAAAGTTCGTCCCATAGTCTGTTAGTTGTAGATTTTAATATGCTCAATTATGAAGCATGTTTTTTTTTGCCAAATTTTTGTGCTCATTCATGAATCTTATTGTAATAATAAATTTATCATAAACTAAAATTAAATTTGTTTGATTCGCACTTTTTTAGTGAATTTTTCATCTTATTCGAACTAAGTTTTGTTAACGTATGACAGTTCGTAAAAAACGTACATTCATTTATACGATAACGTATGTTATAATCTGCGTTATTGTAAATTATCATCCGTTAACGTATGTCATACGTGTTGCACGTTCACGGATGTAACGAATCTACCCCTGTTCGTTATAACCTTGTTCAACCGTAATTATTATGTTTTTATATATTCCTTTTGAAGTCTGCTGCTTACGTTGATGAAAAAATTAATTATTAAAAGCGAAATTAGCCTCATAGCAACCTTCGTTTTTCAATTAAAATAAATCATTTTTTTTCGAGTGGTCTCATTTGGCAGCTCCAATTTCAAATACCACGATAATCTATAAAACACACATTTACACCTACTAATAAGTCCACCCTTCGTGATTTTTAAATAGTGGCTTGATAACATATTGAATTGGCCACTTACACTGGTATAAAATAGACATCGATGTAAAATTCATTATTTTATCCAATAATTAATTGGGTCACTAGAAAAAAGCCACTAGAAAAAAAAAAAACACTTTAACATTCCATGCAAAAGCGGCACCAGTTGAATGACATTTTTGTGGTGAGTTAAAGTGATAAAAATTATAGTTTTTGCAGGCAAATACTTAATGACATTCTAGAGTTCCTTCGTTGATACTTAAGTTTTATTAGTGGTTGCGGCAGGATGTCCCATTTGTGTGTTAAAGGACGATACAAGGAAACAATGAATATAAACTTAAGTGACACAAACATTTTTTATTAAGACAAATTGATGGCGATAAAAGGTGTGTTTAACTTGTGATAAGTTTCTCAACAGCAAAGAATAAACTGGAATTTAATGTAGCAGACTCGTAAGAACCAGGTGACATTGTTGCTCCGTGTTTAATTGTTTTAATTAAAGAGAAAATATATATTTATAAAAAAGAAACTTGATAATCAAAATCGTCTTATAAGGCGCAACACAATTTTTCAAGGAGACTTTTTTAATCAAAACCCTTTTTGTTTTGTAAATCAATATAAAAAACTACAAACTACTCAAATCATCAAAAAGCGAAAGGAATCCTGAACAGAATTGTTGAGAATAAAACAAATATTTCAAATATTTTTAACTAAACACAATAAAAGCCAACCAAATAGAATCGTTTTAAATCATAGAAAATAATCTCAGGAAAATAAGAAAATGACATTTCCTTGCCTTTAAAAAAGTTTGAGAATATAAATGACTGCAAAAGAATAAATCTGCTTAAAACAACACTTGATTTCACACCTTAAGATGTAAATTTTCTTTTACAATGTGTTCTGAAAAATCGATTACATTTCTTAACTCTAAATATTTCACTGTTTTAGTCGAATGTTCATAGAAAAAAGTTTTTGTAAGTATTAAGAATTTAATTTGTTTTCAGCTTGAAAATTAACTAAAGCTTTAATAAATTCAATTAATTATTTAATCAGAAATTGTTTCTTCTTTAATTAAAATAATAATTGATTCAATCAAAAATTTAATCAGAAACTTTTTTACTTAATTTTCAATCAACTAAAATTTTATTTAAACTGCAATTTGAAAATAAATCGTTAATAGGTGGAAAATCTTTTCTGAATGTACGAAGGGAATTTATTAAATTTATTTAAAAATATATAAAATAAATTTTTGAATTTTTTTCGTTTAAATATTTGATGATTATATTTGCAGGGCTTCTAAATCCTTCTTTACCTCTCCTCCCAACAGTTTATTATTTTGCAAGATTGATTCCTTTAAAATTGCAGTTCAAGTCTAAACTATTGTTTTGTACACGAAATTGCCCACTAAAACCTTTATAAGCATCCATTTTAATAATAAGCATTTCCACAATTATCTCGTTACTGTGTTTTGCCATTATGGACTTAATATTACTAAATCATACCCGCCCCCTATAATTCCACTTTTGAAAGCATTTGGAAGGTTTTGAATTTTGAAATTAATTAACTTGGATTTTTTGCTTAATTTTAAACCAAGTTGCTTAAAAAAATATCTAAAAGTATTGCCGGAAGTACTGTGCATTCGTTTGAAACAGTTTATGCAAATAAAAAAAAAAAAACAAAGGACTACAGGACTTTTTCTTTATTAAGTTTTTATTTTATCAAGATTTTTTTAGTCCTCACTTTAAATACAATAAGACCATAAAACGTTATTTAAATAAATGTCACAATTTAACCAAAACAATTGAAAGAAAAATAGAGATGTTGGAAGTTAAACTGGGTTAAAATACAAAAAACCTAAATGAAAAAAAGAACATGTAAATTATTCTTAAACAACAACAATAATAATAATGATGATGGCATAGAAATATTACAATAACAAAATAAAATAAAACTTAAAAATATAGAGCGACAGGAAATCCTCTTCTGTTTACAATCCAAAAAAAAAAAAAAAAAAAACACAACAAAAAATAAGAACTAAATGAAAATGGTACAACAACATCGTGAAAAATGTTACAAAAACAAATTGTATACAAAGAAACCTAAAAACTAAATATTAAAAGAATGTTTTACATTGGAGTTGATTTGCATTTCGTGAAGCTAGATTTTTGTAGATTTGCATACACAATTTATTTGTTCACATTGTTTTCTGTTTTCTCTTTAGTTTTTTTGTATTATTTATTCCTCCCAATAAAATCCGGTGAAAAAATATCTAATTTTTTATTGTTGCTTTTTTGGCTGCGCTACTCTTAGTCGTTTAAAACAAAATTCATTGAAGGTGCGCCAAAACAAAAATCTTTATGAGAGGAGTCGAAAAATTTATAATAGAGATTTAAGTTTTAATCAAAGGAAACAACTTTTTGTCAAATTATCATGGAATATATTGACACTTGAACAACGTTTCCAAATTATCCACATTTGCTGTAAAAATCAGTCATCAATTTGTCTCTAAAATAGATTTTTATGGCGCATATAATCGTCCATCTGAAGGCCGGGACATATAGAATCCGTCATACGGTATACTTTTTTCAACTGTCAAGTAAGTTTACATACAATTAATACATCTCCGTCAATTTATAGTACAAAAGTTGAGCAACATTTAACTTTTGACGTACGTTGAATACTTTAACCGCTATCATTTGCTACTTCTTCTTGTTTTGGTTTTCGCTCTTGCTGTGTTTTAATGATTTTTGGGTCCGTCAACAAAATACTCATTGTGACAAACTCATCCGTCGTTACAGTTACATACGTTGCATTCGGATACGTTAAGGTACAACATATAACGCATTCTATGTGCCCCGGCCTTGAGCAAGACATCCGTCAAATTGTAGATAGATTTAATACCACATTCTCTCTAGATTATATAGCAACACCAACACGTCAAAGGAAAATCGCCTGTTTAAACGAAGGATTTTAATTTTATCAATTTGTCGTCGGTCACAGGAAATGAGGTTCTGTCCATTCACTACCTGGAAAGTTTTAGCAGAGATCTTGGTTTACAATCGTATTGCTTTTTTATGATGCAGAAATTAAAAACATGCAACTGTTCGAATGGGTCGTTCATTCGCCATTTGAACTCTATAGCAGTTTTAATAATTTAATCGGAGTATTGGCCCATAAATACTAAATTGTTTGATTGTTTTAATTTGATATTTCCGTTGTTTACTTTTATTAATTACTTTACAAGTGCCCGTGCATAAATCAAGAATTGAATATCGTAGTGTTTTGTGATATTTTGCTTCTTGTTTTTATTTAATTCTATTTTTCATTATCTTTGAACTATATAAAAGAGCCGAAAAAAGTCAGCCGTATACAGTGGATAAGGAAAAATGAAATCATAGTTGATCATTGTTGTTTTTGCTTAAACTTTGACAAAATTTTATAATTTATTGTTTTGACAAAGCTTCTTAGTTTAGTTTAATATTTTTGTAAGAAGTTTCCTGAAGGCCTAAATGAGCGGTAGCAAAATGGCCGTCAAAACGAGCTTTCATCTTCAAATATTGATATTTACTGGTTTTAATAATTAAGTCAATATATAAGCAAGATAATTTTAAAGTTCGATTATTTTAATTTGATATTCCCGTTGTTTGTGATGAGGTAACCGCAGCCATCGACTTATTGAAATCAAAGGCTGACAATAAGTTAATTGAACCTTTTATTTGCCCTTTAAAAGTCTTCCGATTTGGCACCTCCTAATTATTTTCTGTGTGGTTAAGTTTAGTCACTGGTTTATATGGTTGATAACCCAGCAAAAACTGATGCCTTAGAGGCAAGCAAAATCGAGTTATTCATAACATACGCTTGGCAATATTTGAAAAAGTGGCCAGAAATTGGATTTCCATAATGCCCTTCATCAAGAACAGCCACTGTGGTCGTACGCCCGAATTCATTTTCAAATGTTTAATGTTTTTTTCCTTAAATTTTTTTGTGTTATTTTTTAAACTCTAAAATGCTATTGAGCTACTATCAGAATATATAATTTACAATTTTATTTGGCGCATATAAAATTGGGATTAAGACTCAAGCGAGTAGTTTATAATACAAAAAATTTATTTTTGATAAATATTAATGTTGCTGCAAATAAAATAAAAAATAAACAAGCAATAGTGCTATACTCGACTATGCCGAATCTTATATAATTTTACATAAAAATGCCATCGGCTCTTAATGGGTTAAGCATTTTTAAAAAAACTTAATATTTCCTTAAACATCTCTCCAAAAGCTTTAAAATGATAACCATATTGATATTTTAAAAAATTTGCAAATTTCAGAGCCCAGTAACTCGGAAAATATGGACCAGTGCCAATTTTTTCACTTAATGTTTTTTTTCTCTTATTTTTTAATTGTCTGTCGCCCAACATA
This sequence comes from Gymnosoma rotundatum, assembly GCA_916610165.2. Lineage (NCBI taxonomy): Eukaryota > Metazoa > Arthropoda > Insecta > Diptera > Tachinidae > Gymnosoma > Gymnosoma rotundatum. Next base: position 17,263,683 of record OU744338.1, on the reverse strand, counting down.
TTTGTCTTTTTGATTGGAGTTACTTCACACGCAAAGAAAAAATATGATTGCGGTAACCATAATCTAAGAGCAACATAATATGGTTGCATTATATGGTTGCTAACAAAACATAGTATTGTTACATTTGCAACCATATTGTTGTCCAAAGTATAAACATAATTATGTTCAAATATAAACATTAAATGGTTGAATAAAATATAATAATATGGCAGCAAATATCATGTTATATAATTGAGTTATATTATAGTCTCGTAAGTGCAAAATTTTCCTGACATAAAAAACTGATTATTGTTTTATTTACTAACGATTTGCCACAAAAATTATTTTAAAACAAAAATTCATAAAACAATCAATTATTTGCTTAAAATAACAAATAAATGATTTCACAATTATGCTTCAAACACAAAAATAAACATTTATATGTATGCTTACAATACAAACATATTTACTTTAACTTTTTTAAAATGTTTTGGTTACCTTTCTATTTGTTTTCATATTTTGCTTATTATTTTTAATTATTTATTTTGTACACAAATTTTTATTTTTTACAATTTCTTTTACAATAAAAATCAATTTCAAATTTTACATACGAGAAAAATGACTAAACTGTCAAGTACCAGAACAAAATATTTTTAAACGTAAACATTATTCTGTTGCTTTTAACCATACTTTGATTAATAATAATATATTATGGTTAAATATTTTATATTTTTAATAAGTTATAAAACTTTGGTTGTGGTTAAAATTTTTTAAAGTTAAAACCATTCATGTTGCAATTTTTGTGCACAGTAAACATATAATCATTAAAAGTTAACAAAAAATGTTTATCGTGACAAAAGTTTTGGTGAAAACAACTATAATTAGTTCTCCGCAACTATACATTGTTACAAGGAACATAATATGGTTATTGTGCCCATATAACAACCATGTTTTTTTTCTACGTGCACTATATTTGTTCCAAATAATATGAAGAGTTAGAGGCAGGCGTGGTATTTTTGCGACTGCTTCGAAGGACATGGACTGATCATGCTGATTTTCAATAGCAAAATTATCAAACTTATGTCTGATCGATTAGCGTATTTTAATTTTTTCTAGCTAAACCCAAACACGGATTGACGGACGGTCATCGCTCAATCGACTTCGGTATGCCCAAGAAGTCAGATTAATTATATATATATATATATACTTTGTGGGATCATAAATGGATATTGTAGAAATTACACACGGAATGACTAATTAAGATAAACCCTTATTCCACTTTAATAACAATAGTTTTTTGTTCCTTGCTTTTTCAGTGTAAATTTTCATTTTAGTTGAATTCTAAATTGTGTTTGTAACATTCACTGCTGATTTACTTGCTTTTTAAATTTCCAAATCTAAATTTATCAGCTAATACCAGGGAAGTGTACATATTTGTACGAATGTATGTATGTGTAGCCTTTAATCCTTTAATAAAAGCAAAAATAAAAACTTTTATCCAGCATCAAAGGGATTTTAAAAAAATCCAAAAAAAAACTTTAACTTTGTTAACTATACTGTCAAAAAAGTTTGTTAAAGGGCGGCAGATTTGTCCGCCTTTTAGGAAAGAACAACAAAATTAACAATTTTTTATACAACTGGCGGCACCATTTTTCTCTTTCTCTTTGTCTCTTTGATTTCAACAGCAATTCTATTGCATAATTTTAGGTTTATTGACAAAGGACAATATCTGTGTGAGTATTTGTATTGAAAACAAATGTGTTTATATGTGTTATTTTATCCCTTTGACATTGTATTAATGTCGACTATTTTAAAAGTTCTTTTTTGTTCTTGGTTTTTGTTTTTAGTTCATCCTTTGTGTAACAATATTTAAACCACTTACTTTGTGAGAACCACTACAGTTTAAAGTACAAATGTAAATAAAAATGTATGTGTGTGTGTAAAGTATTATTCACTTGTTAAGAGAAACTGTAACAACAGACAGCTTTTTTTTAGCAGCAAAAAAATAGAATATATATTTTTTTTCTTAATCCTATAAAAATGGAAGCTGACCAGTTCTTTTAAAAAACTTATTTTTTACCTAAATGAGCATTATTTTTTATTTTCTCCTAAAATTGTCTTATTTAATATTTAATCAATAACACAAATATTAAAAAAAAAGATTTTGAATCAGTGTTGCCGTTTGGTAACATTTTTTTAAATTTTTTGTAATTTCTAAAGGCTCCAACTAACATTTAGCACAGGCAGAAAATAAAGTAACATTGCTGAAATTTGAAATTTTGCATTTTTTTAAAACGTCTATATTTTTGAGTTTTACAAAGACTAAAAATATGATTATATAATTTTTTCCAAGTAAAGGGCTCTAGAGACGTTCAATGTTCAATTAAATTTTGCAAGCTCTGCAATTTTATTGACTGCGTGTGCGTCATATGGAAGGTTTTCCTTTAATAAAATAAAATTTTACCATAAAAAAGTTTATGATAAATATTAGTTATTTACATTTTGCTATTTTCCGTTATTTCTTATATTTGAACAAGAGATGAAAGTGTGTTTATTTCAGTTTCACGTGATCATCTTTTAATAGTTTATGATTGTTTTGAAGTTTTCACCATTTTTTTATCAATAATATTTAAATTAATTGTGGAATTATCACTAAAACATTAAATTAATGCCTAGTCAATATTGAAATAACTTCTTGCTGCAGTAGCCATTGTAATGTAATAGTGAGCATTCGTGAGGTAAATAATCTAACTGGTTCATCTCTATATACATGCATAATACAATTATTCTGTCAAATTTATTTACTATTTTTCGATACTGACAAATTTTTATTATTAATTCCGATATAGTTGATTTTTGGTTATCTGTGCCTTCAAAAAATATAATCCCAGAAGTATATAAATTTATAAATAGCAAAATTGGGAAGTCAAGTGTTGAAAAAGAAGTGTTGTTTAGAAAAATTAAATTGTTTGACAATAAAATAAAAAAATATTGGAGCGAGAGTAGATCCAATAGACAATACTTCGACAAAAAGTATTCTAAGTGGTTGGATTGGAAATTTTTCGAGCCAGACAATGTAAGTTGTATATTGATATTATTTTTAATCTAACTAAAAAAGTTAAACTTTAAAACTAAAATATTTAGGAACCTAGCACGAGCAAAACTTGCCAACATGAAATATCTATTGTATCTGAAGAACTAGAAACAGTGGAATCTTCAATAGCATCAGAAATGGAAACAACCGTGTCACATACTACAGAAGAAGAAATAACTAAAGCTAGTAGAAAAAAGAAAGTATTCAGTCAAAGTTCTGTTAGATCAAAAAATAGAATGATTTCAGAATTGATTGAAAATTATTCATTTGAAAAACTTCAATATGCAGCAGACAAGTTAAGAAAGAGGTGTAATAATAATTTGGACAGCACTGAAGGTGATGTAAAATGCTTTTCTATTGAAAAGTCTTTGACGCTATACATGGATTTGGATTTGTCGGAACGAAAATATAACGTATTGCGGAAAGCAATTAATGAGCTTCATGCAAACTGTTTGCCATCATTATATGCGTTAAGAAATCAAAAATTAAAATTCTTACCCCCTATTGCCTCTTCCTTTAAAAGTTTGGTGAGTCAATAAGGAAAATACCTCAATTTTTTCACAAAACAAAAAAAGAATTCAAAATGAATTCAAAACAAGGACGGGATTAATAATAGATCAAGTAAAAACGGGATTTGGAACTACTAACGACGATTTTTTCAAAATAGTGAAATTTCTGCTGAAATTACGGGGATTGATAGAAGTCTTATTGATAATTTTGGCATTATATTAAGAGTTTTATCTTGCGGAATCCCGGTTAATGTTACAACATTTAAGGAGCTGCTAAATATTACTAGGAACTCTTATTTAATTCAGTATGGCCGGTATTACATGCCAAGCAGTGTTCATAAGGTTTTAGTGCATGGGTGCGCTGTTCTGGAATACTTTAACTTGCCAATAGGTTATAAAATATTAAAAAAAAAACCTTTTATACATTTTTTAAAACTTATTTTATTCTAGGGTGTTTGTCCGAAGAAGCCTTAGAAGCCAGTCATAAAAATATAAAGAATGTACGATTTTCCCATACAAGAAAATCGACAAGAGAAAATACAAATAGAGATTTAATGGCTCATTTGTTATTAATGTCGCATCCGGAACTATCGTCACTTAGGTCCACAAAACACATAAAAAATAATGATGAATTCAAAGAAATTGAAAAATACATTTTGAAAGACAACATCATAAATTACAATTAAAATAAATTATCTTATTTTATCAAATTTAGAAAGAAATTAATTTTTGATCACAAATGTAGCTAAAATTTAGTTTTTGAGAAAAAGGATATATGGAGGATGGTCATGTCCTTGTATCGACTGAAGCGAAATTTCCCAGAGAGCTCAAAAATATAGTTTTATAAGTTGTTATAAGTTTGATTTCTGATCACTAATGTAGTTACAGTTTAGTTTTTGAGAAAAATTATAAAATTAACCACTGAGCCAAAAGACATATTTTAACAAACAGTTACCAACTTTCGATTTATTCTATTCACAATTATAGCTAAAATTAAAATTTTAAATTTAAGGATGTATGGGAGGTAGTCATGTCCTTGCACCAATTTTTCCGAAGCTTCGAATTTTTTTTAATTGACATATTTTGAACCAGCACACCAAATTTTATCTTCTACGATAACTTCTCTAATTTTGCCGATTCACTATATGGGAACAAAGCACTGTGCGTCGTCCCTTATTTTTGTAAACGGGCACTCTTTCGTTTTTTAAATTTGCTTTATTAAAATGTAAAAGTTATTTTTTTAAGTACTTTTATATAATAATAAGCCCTGCTTTAAAAAGGAATTTTAAACAAAAAAAAAATGCCAGTTTATAACGGTTTTATTTAAAAAAGTTCTTCTATCAGAAATGTATACACACACAAAATTAATGAAAAAAGTACCTTGTGAAATAGATATATCTTTGGAAATGTAGACATAGTTACAGTTTTTAAATTGGTAAATTTTTTTATAAGTAAAGGACTTTTTAAGTTTACCTTAAAAGAGCACAAGCTCTCGAAAAAAGCTACTTTTTAAAGATGTCTTTTAAAAAAGTAATTTTAATAATATTTTTATAATATCTCAATAATATTAATAACACTGTATTTTGCTTAAGGGATCACTTGTGTAAAAGATATTTTTAAAGGATGTCTATGAAATAAAACATATGAACATGTGCTCGTTACGGTTTTAGTGGGTTTTGTTGCTGAAAAAGAAAAACATCTGAAAGTGTTCATTTAGGAAAATAAAATTTGTAAAGCGTATTTTTTATGCAGTTCTTTTTGAGTTGATACTTTAAAGATAAATTAATTAAAGAGTATATTTAAAAAAGTACTTTTTTTAATTTGGTGTTTTTTTCTAGAGTATACGATCCTTTTTCAAAATAAATTTTTTGTTTAAAGTTTCTTTCTTAAAAGTAGGTAGACCTTTTAAATACACAATTTAAAAATTATAATTTTTAAACGTAAGTTTTTACAAGAATATTTTTAAGTACTTTTATTAATACGTTTTTTTAAAAGATTTTGAAAATTTTCAACTATTTAGGTATAAAGGGAAGAGTGCTCCTAAATAGTATTTTTATTAAAACAATTTTTATAGGTTATTTTTCAAAAAGGTACTTGCACGTTATAAGAATAAAAAATGTTTTAAAAAGATTTTCTTATTGGTACTTCAGTTTAAAGAAAAAGTTGTAAAATAGTACTTTAAGAGAAATATTCCTTAAGAAGTCAAGCAAGTGCTGTGGTCATCAAAAATATTTATATTGACAAAATAACAAGAAATTTCTCTGAGATAAGACATATAAAGTTATAAGATAAAACCAATATTTCACAAATATTTGCATCAATAACTTTAGTCATTTAAATAATCAAATACAAAGTTTTAGTAAATTTTTGAAAGAGATCCCTTTTCAATTTGAATTTATTCGATTGTTTGAATATAAATTTAAAACATTTTTCCACACATTTAATTTCATTCAATAAGTTGTTGTCAGTCAATTTAAAATTTTATGACAGTAACAACCAGTGAACAAATATTTGTATCCTTAGTAACCCTTTTTTTGCCCTCCTGGTTATTAATTCGAACACATGACTGGCTTAACAGGAATTTGTTTACAATAAAACACGGATAATGGATACAAATTTATGAGTCGGTATGTGAGGGATCTAAGCCATTTTGAATAACATGCAACAAACATAAAACGTTCGAAAATGAGCAGGTTTTTATTTGGGATCAAAATAAAAGGACTTTAAATTGATTTTTGCGGTTTAATGCAGTAAAGTAAGCGTCTGTAGGCGGTAGTTTGTGTACGTTTTTTTATTTTTTATTGTTATAATTTTGATGCTTAAAAATGTAAGCAGGGATAAAAGCCACAAAAGCTACTTTTGCGAAAAGAATGTTTCTTTTTTTATGTGTGTGCTACATGACAAATTATATAAATAAAATTTTATTTTATTTCAGTTTTAAATCATAATTTTTATTAATGATGTGTCCTTTCGTTTTATGTGTGTGTGTGTTTCTTTTTAGCAATATCCCGAGAAGATAATGATGACACACACCATCACCACCATCATCATCACCATCATCGAGGTGGCCATAGTCACAATCACGGTAACAAAGTTCCCTACAATGGTTACAATTCCGAAGAATATTTGGATAGACTGGAACCAAATGGTAATATACCAACAGATAAAACAAATTGTAGATATGGAGGTGAGTTTTTAAAATCATTTATCATAATTATTTAGTTTTTTTTTATTCTCTTAATTTGATTTAATGAAGTTAAATAACATTCTCGTAAATTTGAAATGAAAAATAATTTTGATAAATTTTATTCTCTGGTGTAAAGCTTAAATGTTGTTTGTTTTTAGAAAATAAACATGAAAATGTTATTAAGAATGAAAAGAAAAGAATATGAAAAATGTAGGATTTTAAAAGATTGTATTTAAATAATTTTTAAATACTGTTGCAGAAATGCAGTTAGATGATACTTTACCCTGATTCCTTGTTATAGCTTTTGTCCTATAAGTGGCTGTAGAAGAAATTCGGAGGGGTTTTGTTACATATCATCTTAGCCATTCCGCAGTACCAATCTTTTTTACTGCTCAAAGTGATAAAAATACTAAAAGTTGTACAGGCTGGTTGTGCCAGTACCGAAGTAAATAACAAAATAGAATGAATTGAAGCGGTCCATTGAGATGGCCCTAATCTAGACCCATTATCTAGCCATCCAATTCTCGTCATCATCAAATCTACATCGTGCGATATTTCATCAACAATTGAAGAAGTATTTGCTTTATTAGCCCACACTTTCGCTTAGCAATCTCGGGCAACTATAGCTTTAAGTTCTTTAGCATATCCTGAAAAAAAGTTGAAGTACCCTTCTTCCATTAATTTGTGTTTCCATAACCAATAAATTGAACGACATTAACCCTATAAAAGCCTACCTGTAGCTATGCTGTATTAACTTAAAAGTATATTAATCCCTGCAATACCCAGGCTGGGCTAAATGGCCTTGCAAACCCTACAAACTTCTCCACTTTTTCACGACTCACTAGTTTAGCCCATATTATTATACACCAATAGTATCACGGTCATACAGTGTGTCCCAAAATATTAACGGAGTATTTTTGCTTAAAATTGTTGTATTTTTAGGTTTATGTATGGAAAAGAAGCACATCGATCAAATAGTATTCTTTGCTTTGCTAGCAGGCCGTTAACGACCACTTTTCGTTAATGCAGCTTTAAATTTGGCGTAAACTTCGCAGCAAAGGACTTCTCAGAATTGCTGATAACTTTAATTTCAATTCATCCAGTAATTTAATCTTTTTAAACAGCCCAATTATAAACAAAAATTCCGTGCGAGTTCTTTCACTTTTCCGTTTTTTCCAGTTATAAATTTTTTTCCTTTTTGACTGACTGCGGAAAGTGAAAAAAATTCGGCGCAAAAAGTAGGTATTATAAATTATAAAATTAGAATTATATGAAAATAAACAAAAAAAACTCTCTTAAAATTACGATGATGCCACTTTTTTATAATTTTTTTCCCACGGAATTCATAAATGCAGGAATCTTTTCACGAGAAAATTTTTTGAGGAAATTCTGTGAGAATATTTATAATTGGGCTGATAGTCTCTGACTTAATTATTTGAGTCTAAAACTGTTGCACAAAAAAAACACTATTCGGATAAATTGTCTTTCGATAGTCAGAAATCGGGTCTATGAGCCCTTAATGTCGTAATTTTAATGACCCAAATGTTATGATGGTGAAAATGTACTCCATTGATGAAAATGATTTTACTCTAAATAGTGAATTTCCAACTGTGGCAAACATAATTGGTTACTAAGCTGTTATTGGTTCAGTGGCATAAGTTCGAATCCCAACGTCTTAAAAATTTACGTTCTTAATTTTTCAGATTTATATTACAGTTTTTTCATACCAGAATGTTTTTCAGTCACCCTCTTAGCTGACTTTACGCTGCAGCATTTAATCGTCGGGGAAGTAAAATTTGTATAAAACTGCTGTAAAGAACAGAATCTAAATTGCTCTTACTTAACACCAGAGGCGCTGCAATAGTGTTCTTAATTGCACTGTGGTGAAAACAGAATCTTTTCTATTAATAAGTCTTCTTCAGCACCTATATCTCCTACTTGTTTTTCCTTTCAAAGAAAGACATTACTGCTACACTGTAACTATCAGGTGTTAAATTGGTTCTTAGGAAAAAGATGTTAATACCTTCTTATCTTCTATACATGTTCCGATATCGGCAACACTTACGAATATGAAGGAATTTTATATATTTATATTGTTACGTTTTTCCCTTTTTCTAACAAACGTACGAATTCTTTTGATTGCAAATACCACTCTGGCTCATTATAAATTCTGTGTTCTTAGTTTCTGGCTTTATCTGGTTATACTTCTTGATCCTACGGTCTAGTAAAAACTATGGTCTCGTATTTACTAAACATGCGTTATTATTACAAACTCAGCCATCCACGCTACACTACTGTTTTACTCCGGCGAGACATGAACTACTCGATGTCTTGTTTAGTAACCTTAACCATCCACAGACAACTCCACTACGCCTTTTATTGAAGCTGAGTGATGACTGACTGTCGTTATGCTGTTACACTTCCCTGCGCTAACCGCTATCGCTCTTACTTTTTATTATAAAGGGCGTCTTGGCAATTATCTGTTACTCTTGTATTAAATTGGACGTCTCCACTAAATTATCTGCCATTGCTTCACACAATAATTGTCTTTTGCTCCTCGGAAGGCTTGTACTGCTGCTTCTTAATTTTTAATTGCACTATAACAATATGTATTTTTCGTTTTACGCATGTCCGAGGGCGGGCTCGAACTCACAATCTTCTGTATTACAACAAGCATCTCTACAGCCATTGAGGTTGCTCACCTTTTGTTAGCTAATTGTGGTATTATTCTACACACACTTGCCAGATCTTATTCACTTGCCAGATCTTATTTTCGTAACAATATTGATGCAGAGGTTGTAAAAAAATATATGATAAAAGAGCTAGACACTTGCGTCAGACGTCACTTTGCGTCATATATTTGCCAGAGTGATCAAATAACCTTTGTTTCCATTTCAATTGCATTAAGCTCTGAATATAAAATCCGAATTGCCATAGAAATAAGCGAAAGTCACTTTCTGAAGATAGAAAATTTTAAAAATTCACTTTTTTATATTTATTACTTAAATTAGAAATATTTAACTAATTTTTGTACAAATCAGTTTGCGTAATATGCAATTTTACATTTTAGCTGCAACATGTACTAGGAAAATAAAATTTGTTTTATTGCTTTCTTTAACACACACTTTAAGTGAATACTTTTTTAAGCAAAATTTATTATTATTTGTATTTGTTATTTGTGCATGTACAAATCGAAACTAATTAGCATTTTGTTCCTTTTTTAGCCACCCTCAAACATATGTTTATATTTCATATATGAACATCTACAGACAGATACAAGACTTGCTTTTCACAAGCGTTTAACTATAATAAATTTGTTCATAAATACCATATACTTCTATTTTTATTCTAAAAGTTATAGAAAAATATATTGCACTGGGTGTTGTTCCGTTAGTTATAATTGTCTCTAGCATGCATACATACATATTTAATTGACAATGTTATACATTATTATTTGAGCACATGCACAGAATCGTTTATTTTACTATCAGGTTGGAAATTTCTAGCGGAAAATACTAAAGCTTACTTTAGAGTACTCTTTCTAATATTATTGTTCCTTTTTAAAATTTAATGTTTTATTTTAATAAATGATATTTATAGGATAAAGAGAGTTGGATCATGATTTTCTTTCTGGTCAGGGCTTTGAACCATACAAGCAAAGTACTTGAATTTTCACAAAAAGAGCATACTTATGGTCGCTACAACCAGAGATAGATAATAAACTAAAGTAAAAGGATGTCTTCAGGACGACGAAATTTTTTACATACAATAAATAGTTTTATCTTTTGAACGGCACCAGAAGGAAATCTTTGAAATTGTAAAAAAGTATGTGACCGGTATAAAAATAATTTTTAGAAATAACATTAAAATTTGAAGGATGTTTCAACAGAGAAAACATAATTTCGACGGATAAATGCTAATTTTTTTAACCGTTATATGCAGATACAATAAAATTTTAATTACAAATAGAAAACAAAAAGTACTTTTTAAAAGTAACCTTCTTTAAGGCTATTTCTTAAAATGGTGATATCTGTAAAAGTACTTTTTTTTAAAGAAATTTTTAAAACTTTCTTTTATTTACTGCTACCATTTTTCAACGTTTGGTACTTTAGAAGGATTTCTTTAAAGTACTTTTTAAGCGTTATATTTCTTGGAAGCCTTCTTTTTTAAATTATCCGTAACAAATAATATACAAAAGGTACTTCTTAAAAGTAACTATCTTTGAGGAAATTTTTAAAATGGTACTTTATTCAAAAGTACTTTTTAAATAGTACTTTTCTCTTAAAAGTACTTTTTTCAAAAAAGGTATTTTTATTAAATTAATTTTTTTTAAGAATAAAATTTTTGCAAACTGCTTTTACAAAATATTAGTTTTTAAAACGGGTGCATTTTTAAGTGGAGCATTTTTTAAATTTTTATAAATTTATTAAATTTTATTTTATATAACATACATTTTAAACGGGTACATCTTTATAGATTAATTTTTAAAAAGTTTGTGTCTTTTTAATAGTTACCTAAGGTACATATAAAGCAGATTTTTTAAAAGTTCATGGCTGCATATGGTACTTTTGTTAATAATAAAAGCTGTTCCAATTAAAAAAAATTATTTGAACATTTTATTGTATTAAAAGTACTTTTACAAATACTTTTCTAAAGGTACTTTTGTGTAGAGTCATTGCTGAAAAGACAAACTTTTAAAGCGGTACTTTTTATTACATTTTGGTACATTATTTTGTGTTAAATATTTTAAAGCACATTTTTTATAAGACAACAAATTTTTAAATTGCATTTATAAAATTAAAATTTAATGAAACTTTTTTGGAAAAAAATTAAAAAAGTCGTTTTTAAAGGAACGGCTATTTTAAAAAAATTATTCCGTAGGATTTTTTAAATTATAATTAACTTTTAAAATTGCTTCGTAACGGTACTTGTCAAAAAGTACCAAGTATTTTTAATTTTAAGTAATATTATATTCTAAAGACTCAATTGTATTTCCTACTAGGAAAAGTAGATGTGCGTGCTAAATCACCAAGTGTTTAATTTTTATTTTACACAAAAATAAGAGAAAATTCTTCTTCTTTTGTCTAGGATGTAAAAGCATTAGAAAATGAAATATTATTAAATCCTTATGTCACATATCCACCCACGAAACACACGTTAAATTTATTAAATAACTGCGGTTTTTGTTTCTGATGTCAAACTGTTGAAAAAATACGACAAATATTTATTCCTCAAATGTACCCTCTAAGTTGAGTAGAGGATTTATTTTTATCTTTCACAGGTCATTCATTGCTTTAAATGACAGTAAAAAGCTCAACTGTGTCTGATATTATTCACCAAAATTCCATTTTCTTTTCTATTTTTTTCTAAAATAAATCATTTTTGTTTTTTACTTTTGTGAAAAAAAGAAGTAAAAACACTTCCTTAATATTCGTATATATGCGCGGGAGTCGTTGGCAGTAATTTATTACAACTTTTAAGTTTTTATTGGCCATTAATTATACTTGTTTCTATTTTTTTCTCTACTTGAGTCAAATATTTGTTCCTTGTGTATTTTATGTTCATTTATTTTCTTGTTTGCAAAATGTTTTTTTTTTATTTTCTTGGCAGTAGTTTAACATGTGTTTTAAAGGTTCATAAAAAGTCGAGACATTTTAATTATATTTATGGATGATTAAAATGTAACTAAAACTGTTTATTGAGAGATACAAAATAAAAATAAATAAAATGTACTCTATTGTATTGATAACTTGTTAGTACTATCGTATTAAAAATTATTTTAAATAGGGAATTAGTTGTATACTATTAGTTTATTAAGTAAAAAATATCCTAAAAATAAAAAAGACTCATTTGAAAATGTGCCATGTAAAAAAGTACCTTTTTAGCAAGTATACAAAATTGTAATAATCAAGGTTCACTAAATAACGTGGTTTTTAAATAAAGTTAATTTTTAACAACATTTTTGTACATATATTTCGTAGAGAGAGGTAGTTAAAGGAAAAACTTCTCCTAAAAAGGACTTAGAAATGTACCTTTCAAATTTTATATCATTTAAAAAAGTACATCTTAAAAACGGTAACTTTATGCAAAAGAACCTTTTTTAAAACCAATAAGTGCTTTTGAAAGAAGTACTTAAAAAAGTACTTTTTTTAAAAAGTACATTTTATTAAAAGTACTTTTTAGAAAAACGTATAATTAAAGTACTTTGTGCAAAAGCACTTTTTAAGAGAAATATTTAAAGGTTGATTAATTAAAAAGTAGCATTTTAAAACAACTTCTAAAATAGTACCAAAATTTCCATTATTAAAAATTATTTAGTATTATTATGTATTTTTTTAATTAAATTTAGGAGTTGAGGAAAAAACCGTCGATATCAACTACCACAACAACAGAATCCTTTAAATGTAAACAAGCACGGTCTCCACTGGCAACAGCTGAAGCTACCGGACTATAGACCTCATACTGGCGGTTTCGTTGAAGACATAACCCTTTTTAGTTTATTTTATAAGTTTTCATTTTTTCCTTTTAATAAAAAAAGCTTTAAAAGAACTACATATCCAAAACTAGAAAGAGCAATCGAAGCTGCTGTGGTGCAGCCGTTTGATGTGTTCACATGTAAACGAAGTAGCTTTTTGAGGCAATTTGTCATGTCTACATGCAATAAAAGAGCTTAAAACTCAAAATGCTTCGGTAGAAACAGCCCTAACGAACAACCATTAAAGGCTCCTCTTAAACTTATTTGAGAATACAATGCCCACATGGGTGGAGAAGGTCTTCTAGATGGTTTTTTAGGTTAATATCATATTCGAGCTAAGACTCGAAATATTATAATTAAATTGTTCGGCGTTCGCATGCCGAAAATACCAATGCTTTCAATAAAGTTAAAGAAGTGCTTGATTATTAAGGGTCAAAGCACGTCTCGATGGCCATGTCGTTACCGCTTACTTAACTATTCATGAAACTTCTGACAAACATTTTAAATAAACTAAAGATTTTTGTCCAATACAGTAAAGCAAAGACAAAAATCAAAGTTTAAGCAAAAACAACAAATTTTGGTATTTCCTTTAAGATATCTTCAAAAGCTTTTAAATAATACCCATATTTTTATCTCTAAAAATATGCTGCCCAATCGTACTTTCCTGTGAAAAGCTCAGAGGCCTATAATCTGGAAAATATGGGAGCCACTTTTTTCACCTATTGTTTTTTTTTTTTCTAATTTTAGAATTCTCTATCGCCTCATGTATTTTTTTTATTATTAGAGTTTCTTTCGTGGGGAGGGGGGGGGGGGGGTGTGCTTTTAAACCATGTGAGATAAGGCCATGATGGCTTTATTGCTTAATTGAAAGGGGTATAAAGACATAATGGCCTTATTTCCTAATCATTGGGAGGTAAGGTCATATTTAAAATTTTTCAAAATGAGAGGCTTAGCCATATTTTTCTAGAATATTGTTATGCATAGTGTAAACATTCTGCAAAGGGGAAAAATCCTTTCTTCAGCGAAGCCACCAGCGGCGTCCTATCGTAGGAGAATTCCCTTAAGCGCGGCCGCCACGCATAAAAGCTTCCGTATGCGAAGCCAGATTTCAATACTTAACTTTAGTATCTCGGGGAAGACAATATTTTTTCTTTGGAAAACGTCCGCATACATTTGTAAAAATAAATTTTCTTTCTAAAAAAGATTTTTAGAAATTAAAAATAAATGAACTTAAGCCAAAATAATTTCTATTTATTTATATAATATTCAAAGTTCAAATAATAATTTAATAAAAAAAATTAAACAAAAACTATTATCAATGTAAAATTCAAAAGTTCTTCAAAACTGAAATGAGAAATAAAGCCATTTTCTAATATTGCTAATGTGAGCTAAGACCATGATGGCTCTATCTCCCATTCAAATGAAAAAAAAATGGCGCTATTGAATGAGAGATAAAGCCATCATGTCCTTATCTCACATGGTTTTAAAGCACCCCCCGTTACTTCACTAAACTAGATTTTTTCCAAATGATATAGAAAAATTAGAGGCAGTCGTGGTATTTTGCCCGCTGCGTTGAAGGACATAGACCGATCTTGCTGATATTCAATAGCAACATTTTAGAAACTATGTCTGATCGACTGGCGCATGTAAATATTCTCTAGCTTATCTAGTGCCTTGGCAAAGTTAATTTTACCCCGAACACGGACAGACATAAGTTATCTGATAAGAAAAATAGTAAATGTTTGTTTTTTTTTAATTGCTGTGCCTTAATTTAAAATATAAAGTATAATTTTTTATACTCAACCATTTTTTGTTACTTATATTTTCCATAATCGTTTTTAGGCTTTAAAAGATAACTTCTCTGAAGTCTACATGTTCATGCAAATCCAAATGAATGAAAAATGTAATAAAAACCAAATATGAGGTTGTTTGTTTTTTAAACTCTTTTTATGTGGCCAACAAAAAATGGGTTTTCTATTGTTTCAAATGTGTAGAGTTTAAGTTGTGTGTGAAGAAAGAATGAGTGTGTAGGAGTATTACTTCAATATTAATTTTATAACTGGCTGAAAAACGATCTTAAATTTAATGTAAGTGTTTTAGTGTTAAAAAAAGGCTTAAATTTACTTGTGACATTTTTATTGTTTATTTAATATTTTTTTGCCTTTAAAAGATGTGTACATTTAAGGATATTTTAAAGCAGGAAAACGGATAAAAGAGATAAAAGTAAAACTTTATTTTTGTTATTTTTTAAGATTATCTACAACCATTTTAATTTTGTAAAGTATACGATTACAAAATTTAAGTGATTGTTACCAAAAGTTTCTAAATTGACTTGGAAATTTCGAACCTGTCTAAAATAAATTTTAAAAATAAAATAGTACAAATACAAATTTTTGAAAATTATTTCTCCTTTTCCTTGACAAAAAATCGAAGTTAAGTTCGAATTTTGAATCATAAAACCTTTTGAATTTTTAAAAATATATTGTTTTAAAAATTAATATATTGGTTAAATAAAAAATTTTTAAGTTAAGTTTCGAACATGCTTAAAAACTTTTCTTTTCAAAAAAACGATACAAACTTAAGATTCCTTCTTAAAATTTTCTTATTTTTTCTTCTTCTTTTCTTAAAAGTTAATAAATTAGTTGGAGAAAAAATTTCGAAGTTAGGTTCGAAATTTCGAACATGCTTAAAAAAATTTTTTAATTTCAATAAAACGGTACAAAGTAAGTTTCCTTCTTAAAATTTGCTTTAACAAAATTTCAAACTTTTATTAATTTCGAAATCTGAATTCGAAATTAAGTTTGTATTTTCAAACATACTGAAAATATTTTTCTACACCAAAGCAGTTCCAAAAATAATTTCATTTTTTGCAACTTTCTCTTCTTCTAACCTCTTTAAAGGTCTGTTTGTGAAAAATTTGCATTAAAACAAAATTTATTGCCTCAAGTTTTTAAATTATGACAAATGATACGTACAATTGGGCATCATCATTTGCAAATAAAAATAAGTTTCAATGAGTGTCTGCCTGGTCATGTGACCATTTCAAAAAAAAAATGTTTTATCGATGAGAAAGAAAAGTAATGACTGTTGTTTTAACGTTAAACAAACTGACGAACTGAGTTGTCTGTAAAGTTCAAATAAAGTCTAAGTGGCAGGCAGTAACCTTTTTGTTAAAACTTTTTTTTTTAATATTTTAATTTTCTCTTTTTTTTTTTTGTTTAAGTTTTTATGATTTTCATTATTTGACGAAATGCACAATTTACTGCCAAATTGACTTTTGAGAATTTAATTTCAAACCAACATTTATTTTATGGTTGCTGCTTTAAAAAATTTACACAACAAGATGATGGATTGGAAGTTAGAAATATGTTAAATAAACTGCTTTGAAATGAGAAATTTTACGTGAATAAATTACTGATGAGTCTGAGTAAGAGCTTCAAAGGCTAATTAATATATACAACAAACCCTAAATATTTATTTCATCAGGCCACTGAAATTTTTTACACAATATTGTATGATGACTTCTTTCGCTGCCCTTTAAAATTTTAAATATTGTACAAATTTTTGTTCCATGAAACATAGTTTTTTTTTCTGCTCCCCTCACGTTCATCCGTCTATGTGCTTAGAATTTGAGGAAAATATTACTTCCATTTCTCGCCCAAATTTCTTTGCATAGCGTGTCATCTTGCAGTGAATGATTCGAAAAGTTTTTAAATTTTTTAACCCTTCACCACAAAAAGCGGAAAAATATATATATTCTGAGTTCTTACTCATACCGAAGTCGATTGAACAATGTCCGTCTGTCTGTCCGTGTTTGTGTTAATATCAAGTTTACCAAGCCACTATATCAGCTAGAGAAAATTTAAATATGCCAATTCATCAGACATAGTGTCGAAACAGGTGCTATTGAAAATCAGCCATATCTTTCGAAGCAGCGGGCAAAACACCACGCCTACCACTGAAATTTTCAAATTTTTTAAAATATCAAGAGTGTCCCAATATTGACGTGATTATCGCACCGTACTAAATAGATGGACGCTTAAATTTCCTATTAAAGAAATTGTAAACAATAAATTTTAAAATTAAAGGGAGATTCTAAAAGGCCGAGGATTTGAAGAATATAGCCTTATTTTTTTTAACCATTATAGGCAGACGCTTAAACCTTGTACAGACTGTGAACAATTATGTCTGCTACATGTATGACCTTATTTTTTGAACCTTAATAGGCTGAGACATTAAAATTTAGCACAGTATGTATGGTTAATACTGTAGAAAAGCAGTTATTAACATTTTACACTAAAAGGGGTTCTAATCAGTGTTTGAATTCCTACTTTACCTACCTTTTTTTTAAATACAGCTACGGCTACAGCTCCAACTTTTTCAAGTAGAAGTAGCGGTAGACGCTGTTTTTTTTCCGAAGCATTAAAATTTTTGAGCTACAGCTACTTTTCATAAAAATAAAGCGACAAGTAGGAGTAGCAGTAGACACTGTTTTTTTCCGAAGCATTAAAGTTTATGAGCTACAGCTACTTTTCAAAAAAATAAAGCGGTATGTAGAAGTAGCCTCTTTGCTACTTCAGTTAAAGTATTGGTAGGAGTACAAAAAGCAAAAATATTCTACTTCATTTTTTGCTGCTATTTGAAAAGTAGCCAAAAACGAAAACATTATTTCTGGCTACTTTGTGTTGATAATGAACATACTTTTTGGCTACTTTATATGAATACTTTATGCTTGGAGCTACGCAATACAAATATTTGCTTCTGGCTACTTACCGACAATAAGAAGAACGAAGAAAGAACGTGTGTTATTTTTTTTTTTGGATTTTTCTTTTGAAAATTGTTTTACACTCTTTTAATATCATGAAGCGTTGCTACGCCCTTTTGACGATATATAAAAAGTTTTTTACCTATAAACAACAAATGTTTTTAATTTATTTTGTACTTTTTAAGGTATATCACTTTAAACTGAAATAGCCCCTAGATGAATAGCGCCAATAGAATGGATTTGGGCTTATTTCAAAAGCAATTTTCTCCTACATTTTAAGAACATTTCCAATAAAAAACTTTCTTCATCACATTAAAGTCAAATAAGCCCAAATCTACACCAAATGAAAATATCATTTCCCATCACTGAAATGCAGCACGAAATTTTATTATTTTTTAATTCCCTGTCACCCTAATGTTTGCTTCTTTGATTGGAGTTACTTCACTAAACTAAATTAACATAGATGGTGAAGTAAGTATAAGATTCGGCATAGCCGAATTAGCACTCTTAAAAAACGTAAACAGTTGTTTTTTCTTAGCTACCCTATGTACATTGTGAAAAAACAAAACGAATATGTAAAACCAAATAATAAGACACGATAAGAACTAGAGTTGCAATATTCGTAAACTATAAGTGATGAAAGGGAAATGCTAAAACAGATTAATTTAAGAAAATCAATGGTTTTAAATTGTAGACGGATCACTGAGAGTATCACAGGAGTAACACAGTATTTTTTTAAATCAAATAGTATAAAAAAAAGTACGATCGTAACAACTTTTCCATCACTTTTACAAATTTAAAATTAAAGGGCGCGTCAATAGTTCATTAAATTTGATGTGTATTGCCATACTTTTGAACAGTTGAAGACAGACGCTTAAAATTTACAACGAACCTGTATTGCTAATCTGCTATAACAACAAAAATTTGGATTTGGAAGTTAAAGGGTGTTCCAATAGTTAATGTAATTTTGTGTATGTGACCAAACTTTTGTACCGTTATAGACAAAACGCTGAAACTTAAAAGGGACATGTTTTGCTAAGTCCGCTATAACAAGAAGCTTATAATTTGAATTGAGAAATTTAAGGGGTATTTCCAAAGTTAATGTAAATTGTTCTGTGTGGCCGTATTTTTTGAATCGTTGTATACAAACACCTTAATTTAAGATAGAATGTCCACTACTTTATTTGGTATAATAAAAAGTATAAAAACGTTATATTATAAATTAAATAGTTGATATAATCTGATGTATATGGGCAAAGTGTTGAACCGTTACAGACAGACGGTTGAAATTTACACAGAACATGATTGCTAAATCTACTACAACAGCAAGTATATAATTTGAAATTGTTGGAATTTGATGTATATTTCCAATCTATTGAACAGTTAAACTAGTATAAAGTTTGCAGATATAAGGGTGTCCCAATAGTTAATGTAAACTAATTTATGTGGCCATACACTTGAACTGTTATAGGCAGACAGATAAAATCTATTTTGAATTCGGTTTTAAATTAAAAAATTTTTTTATTTTAAATTAAAAAAAACTGTTATAGTATTACATGTTATTTTAATTGTTTACGAATTTACTTTATGGGGCAATTTTCGAGAGTGTGAAACAAATTCCAAAAGAAAAAACCAAACAAAGTAACACACGTTCTTTCTTCGTTCTTCTTATTGTCGGTAAGTAGCCAGAAGCAAATATTTGTATTGCGTAGCTCCAAGCATAAAGTATTCATATAAAGTAGCCAAAAAGTATGTTCATTATCAACACAAAGTAGCCAGAAATAATGTTTTCGTTTTTGGCTACTTTTCAAATAGCAGCTTTTTTTTTCAAATAATAGCTTTTTGTACTCCTACCAATACTTTAACTGAAGTAGCAAAGAGGCTACTTCTACTTACCGCTTTATTATTTTGAAAAGTAGCTGTAGCTCAAAAATTTTAATGCTTCGGAAAAAAACAGCGTCTACCGCTACTTCTACTTGAAAAAGTTGGAGCTGTAGCTGTATGTTATGGTTTGCTCTTTAAATGTGACTTCAGCAGTAGAAGTAGCTGGATATTGGCTACTATTTTTAACAAATTTGTGTCTTAAAAAGTAGGCCTTTTTTTGTCGCTACGGCTACTTTTAGAGTAGCTTTTTAAACGCTGGTTCTAATAAAGGTAAAGGCCCGCTAGAACTTTAAATTGTAAAAAATTACACAGGCAATTAAATCGTAATGAAGAATTTTTTATATGAAAAATAAAGAAACTGTTTACTCTACATTTCATCCGGAACAATGTCAACTATATTTTCAAGCAAAAAATCATTAATCATGGTGCGATCTCCATTGACCGTAACGTCAGATCCGCCCTCATTTTTAATGCAATAAGGCCTGATGATGACACCAGCGTGTAAACCTCAGCAAACGGTGCATTTTCCTGGATGCAATGGATTCTCTAGAGTATGTTATGGATTGGTCTCACTCCATATGCGGCAATTTTGCTTATTAACAAACTCGTTAAGTCAAAACGATGGCTAATTTTTAAAGTAAACTGGGATGATTTGATAGCGTTGTTCAAGCGTGACTCTATTCATAATGATTTGCCAGAGTTTACCGAAAGGAATAATAAAAAAATTTTCTTGAAAATTTATTTTTGAGTTGTGTTGTAAAAATTGTAGACCTTGGTGTGTAAATATTTGTTCTAATTATGCTTCGGCCTTGTTATGGTCCTCAAATTTAATAAATTACAAAAAACTCTTTTGATTGTTTTTGAAATAATTTATTGTCCAATATTTCGATGTCAGTGACATAAGCTTAAATAATAAACAACAGAAGACACTGATATATGTAAACATTTAGTTTAAAATTCCCTGAAGATGACCAACAAAGTTGGCCGAAATATTGGACAATAAATTATTTAAAAACCAATCAAAAGAGTTTATAATTAGAACAAATATTTATTTTTGAGTAATATTTTTTTATAAATTAAAGTTCTATCGGGCTTAGAAAACACCCTTTAGTAACAAATTTAAAAAAATAAAATATAAAGTTTCCTAAAGTTATCTCAAATAAAAATATTTGAAAAACTCCACAGGAAGAAAGAAATAACGAAGTTTTTATTTCTATTTCGTCACCTCTTCTAACTAATGCTCAAAGTGATTGCAAAGTAATGATGACAACAAAGACTACAAAAATACGCTTTAAACCATAAAAAATACTGAACAACTGAATTTACCAAAGATTTGTGGCAGAGATAAGCTTTTGTCAAGACACATACTAAAACTTAATAGTATTTCTCATAGAGACAACAACTAAATCAAAATATACTTACGTACACCTTTATCTTTTTATTTACCTGTCTGTTTTAGTATCTCAATATAAACGAGTATTTGGCTGTCTTCTATGATCTATTTTATTTTTGGGAAAACAATTTCTTACATTTTCGTTAACAACAAAATCTTGCAATAACTATAAAAGGAGAAAATTTTACATTTTATTTATGTCTAGCGGATAAATATAAAATTTGAAATTAAAGGTGTATGTAATCGTTATGTACTAAAGCAAATACAAAAGAGCTATTTTTTTTAACCCGATTAAATTATTAAATTGCCGATATTGATTATTGAGGGTGAAACCACGTATAACCATTTTTTAAAGATGTTGAAAAATAAAATAAAAACAACAAGTAAAATATCAAAAAAAAAAACACTACGATATTTTGTTTTATACACAGGCACCTACAAATTTAATATTTAAAATTAAAAACACGGGAATATTAATTCATTTATTGAATTGAAGGTGATGAAAAATATGACAAAACATTACGATAATTAATTTTTTGTTCGAAAGATCAATACATTTTCCAAACATTTTAACGAACAGTGTTGGCCTCCAAGGTGTCAGCAGTTGCTAGTTTAACACCATTAACAGGAAATAACGGAGAGTCATCAAACTTTATGGACTTGAAGGGTAACTGACAGGTACATTTTTCGAAATCAAATAAGTGCAAAATTTTGATTTCAGTATGTTGATGACTGTGGTTACTGTATGACACATAGCACCAACCTCTTTAAGTCACTTTTTGCCCGTGTTAATGCTATTCATATTTTCTAACAAAAACTCATTGATCATGATGCGGTAGCGATCGACCAATACGCGAGCTCCGGCTTTATTTTTAACCGAATTAAAAAAGGAGGAAGTTATCAATTTGGCTGAATGTTGCTTTTTTATGTTTGGGCCTGCAGAACTCAGTCATTTCTTAACAGATTTAAAAAATTTTTGGTAATATGAGAGATTATGCTTACAAATTGGTGCCGTTTTAAAAACAGCTCATAATCTTAATTATTAAAGGGTGTCCCCATACAACATACATATTTTTTACGTGTATTATGAACTGTAAAGGACACTTCTGCAAAAATTAAAAATGACTGTGTATTACTATAGCTCCCAATAACAAAAAGTTATACAAAAATAAATCTAAAAATTAAAGGGTGCCACCATAATTGATGTAAATTTACATCAAACATCGTTATAGAAAAACGGTTGCAAATTGGAGCGAATGTCGATTGCTATGGCCGTTATAGTAACAAGTATTAATATTATAAATTATAAATTAAAGGGTGCCCCATTAGTTCATTAAATTTGATGTATATTGCAATGCCATACTTTTAAGCAGTTTTAGACAGACGATTGAAATTTACAAAGAACCTGATTGCTAAATCTACTACAACATCAAGTATATAATTTGAATTTGAAAATTAATGGGTGCCCCTATAGTTACTGTAATTTGATGTATATTGCCAAACTGTTGAACAGTTGAAAAAGTATAAAGTTTGGAGATATAAGGAAGTCCCAGTAGTTAATTTAATCTAATTTATGGGGTCATACTCTTGTACCGTTCTAGACAGACAGATGAAATCTGTTTTGAAGTCGGTTTTTTTTTGGAAGGATTATTGAAAAAATAAGATTCGATGAATTTTCTGCATGTAATTTTCATTATTAACAAACCCGCCAATTCTAAAATGTGCTTCATCGCTTAGCACATTTTTGTAGCTATTGATGATGGTTTGCAAGAGTATACTGATCATAAATGTCAAGAACCAAGCGCAATATCACAGTTCGTTTGACTGTTAACGCTTTTATAAGTTCTATGGGGCTGAAAATGTAAGTTTTAGTACAATTAAATAATTTAAAATGTTGACAGATTGGATCGGTACTAGTGAGACCGGATGAAATCTTAGAACCAATATCAATGACTTTTATTGTTTACAAATAGAAAAGCCAACTTTTTCTAAAAAAATCTTTATATAAAATGGAATAATATTTTAAAGAGAAGTAACACTCAGGCCATTTTTACAAATGTCGCATTATAGTTATGAATCTATTACGGTCATATCAGAAGAATGCAGAAGGATCCAGATGGGATTCGAACCTAAGCCATAAGATGTTATAAAATTAAGTTATTTTCATTGAAAAATTTCGTAGCAGGATTTTTGTTATATTTGTTAGTCAGATAGTAAACAGGTATCGATTAATCTTTAATCGGTTAATCGATTAATATTATTCGGATAAATTAAAAAATATATTTCTTAATAATTATATGTATATGGTTAATAAATTAATCGTGATATATTTACGTCAGTTAAACGATTTTAATATTTTTTAGTATTTATATAATTTTTACCTGGACTAAAAGTAATTAAAATATAAAGACAAATAGATACAAAAGGCTTTTGTAAGTGAAATTACTTTGTGTATTTTGATGTGTAAATCACGTTTTAGTTGATCTTGACTGGTCACTCGAACGGTATAAAATACGACGAGTAAATATTAAATGCTCGTTTGCGCTGTTTTTTAACCTTTTAATTTAAATAAAATTTAAATAAATAAATAAAATTTAAATTAATCGGTTCACCGAATACGAGGGCTGCTATATATATTTCTGGCCTGGCAACACTGAGTGCTGCCAAGTGCAATCTGACATTTCCATTGGAAAGTTCGTAATTTTTAAGCATAATCGTACTCAAAACGTTTTGACGTACGACCATTATTTGTGTTGTTTACAGTGACTTGAAAAAATTAATATAGAAAAAAATGGAATTGCTCGTGAACATTTTCGTGCCATCATTTTTCACAACTTTCGATGTGGATTATCACGACAAGAGTGCATTGATGAACTTAAATCTTTGTATGGCGATGAAGCACCATCCTATAGGACTGTGAAAAATTGGTATAATGAATTTAATCGTGGCCGAAGCTCGCTCAGAGACGAATTCCGTGAAGGTCGTCCAAAAACGGCTGTTGTGCCAGAGAACATTGATGCCGTGCGTGAACTCATAATGCAAGATCGACATGCGACATACCGAGAGATAGAGATATCCTTGGACATTTCTTCCGCCAGCATACATTCGATACTGCATGAACACCTGGCCGTAAAAAAGGTTTGTTCTCGTTGGATCCCGCACAATTTGAAAGTCGCTCAAAAAATGGCTCGTGTCGATTGGTGCAAAGAAATGTTGCAAAAATACGATTGCAGTGCTTCAAAAGACGTTTATAAGATCGTCACAGGTGACGAATTATGTATCTATGCGTATGAGCCCCAAACGAAACAACAATCCACCGTGTGGGTCTTTAAAGACAAGCAAAATCCAACAAAAGTTGTTCGTGGAAGAAGCACTTCGAAGCAAATGGTCGCCTGTTTCTTCGGCAAAACTGGTCATGTGGCGACTGTTCCGCTTGAGCAACGTAGGACGGTCACTTCTGAGTGGTACACTACAATTTGTTTGCCTGCAGTCATCGGAGAAATTCGATAAACCAACAAGAGAAAACGAATCATTGTTCACCATGACAATGCGAGCTCTCACATTTCGGCTCAAACCAGAGCGTTTTTGACCGGCCAAAACGTCGAATTAATGGGTCATCCGCCGTACAGCCCTGACTTGGCACCTAATGACTTCTTCTTGTTTCCGCACATCAAGAAAAAATGCGTTGTCAACGATTTTCGTCGCCAGAAGAAGCTTTTGAAGTGTTCAAAAACCATGTTTTAGATGTGTCTCAATCGGAGTGGAAGAAATGCTTCGACAACTGGTTTGAGCGCATTCAAAAGTGTATAAATCATGCTGGAGAATACTTTGAAAAACAATAAAACCATTTTTGATTATAAATATTCGCATTTTCACTATTAGGCCAGAAATATGTAGAGCAGCCCTCGTAATCTAAAATTTAAAACTTATAACACGATTAAATTGTAAACTTGATTAAAATTATTCGCTCAATTCATTAAAACAATAGTGTAGTAAAAATTCATCAATGTATTTATATTTATTATTAAGGACTGTAAAGAATTTAATAAGAAAATTTATTATTTGGAATCTTATTTTTTTTTTTTTTTTTTTTTTTTGAAGGAATCAAGCACAATTAAAGTAAATGATTGTAAAGAATTTTATTAAGTTAACTATAGAATTTTGTGGTTATTCAAATGATGTCAAATATTTAATCAGGTTATAAAAGTGTCGCACAGAAACATACCACATTTTTTTTATTTTTAAAATAAAGAAAAATTTATTAAACTGCATTAAAATCCTTCTCAGAATTTCTTTTAATTTTTATTGTTTTTTTTTTTTATTTTCGAAAGAAGTTTTATTTCGCAAACAGACAAAAAAAAGAATAAAAGGTTGTCATGGTGGCAAGCTAAAGAAAAGAATTTAATAAAATTGTAATAAATCCTAAAATTCGTCATTATCATCAGTAGCAGCTCTAATATTTTTTTTTTTATAAAATTTTATCTTTTTGTATTTCTTTTTACTCTAAGCGTCCGCATCTATCGCCCTCTTATTTTCTTCTCTCTTAATTGAAATACTAATGTAGATTGAACAGAAATAAGAAGCAAAAAGTATTTAATATTTTAAAAAAAGTGAATGTAATAATTTAACCGTCTTCAGTTTATTCATTAAGGGGAAAGAAATATACTTTTTTTTTAAGTAGTTAAAGTCCTTTTATTATAAAAAGACTACTTTTCAATACTTTTATTTTCAATATTTTTATTTTTGAATTTCATGAAGTTTCTTGTAAATGACAAAAAGAACATTTAAGTTTAATAAAATCTAACTAATTAACTAATTTTTGAAATTCACATCAAACTTATTTTCGTTTTAATATGTATATCTTGCATACATTTTTTATTGACAAAATAACACTAAACTTGCAGACATTATGAACCGTCATTTAAAAATTTGACGTCTGCTCGAAACAATGAAAAATGTTCAAGAACAAAAATAAAACTCTTTTCATTGTTTAAACACAAATTTACCATTAAATATGTTTGAATTTGTGTTAAAAACATGTCATGTCCTTAAATAACTGTTTAAAAGGGTACAAATTTACGTCATGTTGGCTGAACAGAAGTTTCTACTTAACAATTTGGATTTCAATTTAACATCTTCACAAGTCTGTCCAACCGTCTGTTGTCTGCCTGTCTGTCATCTGGCTTAATCATGTGTTATTATTGACACAATATAATCAATAATGCGAGTAAATATTCCAAATATTGTTCAATCTGTTTGTCTTTGTTCTTTGTTTTCACCACCGTTACTTAGCGCAGTAAAGACTTCCTTTGGCTATTTTTATATTTGAAGCTCTTCCTGCTCTCACTTCCCTTTATTTTGTTAAATGTTAACTTTTTTTTGGTGACAGACATTATTGCAATTTGTCCAATATTATTTATTGACATGATGTTATGTAATAAATCTGTACATTTGGGAAAAGCACTTGCAATTGTTCAAATATTATGCGACAGTTTTTTTTTTGCATTACATTCCATATGTTTGAATTTATCTAAACATAAAGACTTTCTAGACGTTTAATAAAATTTCGTCTTTAAAATTTTTAAACTGTTTATAATACTACCGAATAAGAAATGAGTACGTAAAGGTGCGTGGTCGGCATAAAGAGAAATTAACATTAAAAAGGTTTGCAAAACAAATTGCATTAAACCCATAAAGAATATTAAAAAAAAAAAAAAAATAAATAAATAAAGCCTGCTGAGAAATATAACAACATCTTGTTTGATTTAAAATAGAGTGTTTTGTCAGCTTGGTACTACTTTAAATAATAAATATAAAAAATAAAGTATGAATCCCAAAAATTTGTTTATTTATTACATTAATATTTGGATATAAAAATAGGGTGTGTTATACCAGCCATTTCTCATTTATCCATAATGACTATGTTAAAAAACTCTGTATTTGTTGTTCTTTAAGATCTGTTTTGAACAATCAACTTTTACAATCTCACTCAATACACTCTAGCACAATTTTTACATATCGCACTTAACATGGACCGGGTCCCAATTCCCGGGTTAAGCGCTTTAATTAATAAAGATCAAAATTCTAACGACTGTTAAATGATTAACAGTGCTCTGTTAACCGCAAAATTAGCTATGTTAAAAAAATTGGTTTATGTCTCTACTAGTTAAATCCGAATTTATCTTCACACACATAATAATCCAGGAGTGTCAATTCGCACGACCTTGAATGCTAATTGACAGGTTTATTTCTTGAAATCAAATTATTGCCAAATTCTTACTTCAAAAGTTTATGGGGTAAGACATGGTATTGCATGTATGGTCATCCTGCTGAATCCAAATGTTAAAAGAATTTTCAAACACAAAGTCGTTGACCGTGGCGAGCACCGGCGTCATTAAAAAAATAAGGTCCATGGCGCCATCAGCATACATTTTTTTTTTATGTAATGGAGTTCGTAGGGTCTGTTGTAGATTGATTTCATTGCATATGCGGCAATTTTGTTTTATTCCAAACCTGTTAAAACTAATTTTCAGAGCAAATCTGCTGTGCAAGGAACAAACTATTTTTGATGCGATGACAGGGTATAGCGAACGAACACAGTCTATCCGTTCATTTAACTCTTGACCCTTTTTTAAAATTAATCGGGCTTTAAAAAATGCCTGATGTAACAAAAACTAACCCTTCATACTCGTATAGCAGCTGGTTTTGAATGGTTGGCAAGTACTTAACAAAATTTTTGTTTCTCGCCAATTGTTTATATGCAAGTATCTTGATCAATTTCGTAATCCGTTCATTATGAATGCCAGCAACCACTGGTATCTTATCGTGGCCTCGAAAGAAGATCTTTTCTTGCCATAGATTTGTAGAGGAAGGAAAAAGAGCAAACTTAATTGTTATTATTAAATTCGTTACAAGGTTGTCAGTAATTTAAAATAAATGTATGAACTCAGTAATAGCGACCGGAAACAAGCTTACACTAGAGTAGGGAACAGGATAAGTGATTAGATTAACTTCTGTACCTGGCAGTAAGCTCCTATCTGACGGTGGTCAAACCACTATTCTGTGATATTTTAAGATTATGGCTTGCAGGACCATGAATCTACCCCTTGCTATAGGCCCTTTGTTGAGAGTGCAAAAGCACACTTCCATCTATTCCACGTCAGACCCGCAGAAATAAAATAATTTAACCACAACCACCAGGTGTACCCGGAAGGGACCTCACCAATAACCGGTTACAGAGATGGGCGGCTCTCTGTATGGGCTACTGGTTCCCGTTATGCCAGTTTATTTAGACTATTATTATCATTTAAGGAAACTGGTAAAATCCTTTGACAGTACCCAACTGTCTATCCAGCTTCAGTGCCTGCACACCGGGGGACTAGTTCCTCCTATACCCCCGAAGACCCTCGCCTGCACCTAGGTTAGGTCTGCACAGACTCTTGGTGCACCCTGGGGGGACTAGTGTAGGGAACAACTAGGTCAGTAGTAAATTTTTGATCTTGTTAGGCCTCGCAAGGTATGGAAAAGTTTATTTTTGAAAATGGTCGCGAAGTGTCGCAATGCTTCACAACTGTAAATGTTGGAAGAACAATTTCTGCAATCGGTTGGTCATTTTTCATATCATATCCTTATTAGGTATGGATCTGTCTTAACTTTTAACGGATTTAGTGACTTTAAACTGTCTGCTAGTGACTGTCAAACTACACATTCACCACAATATATTTCTTAAGCTCATTTAAGCCAAAGTATCCAAATTTAATAGTATCTGACAAAGTCCTAATCGTCAAATAATCTCTGCCGTTCATCCTCTTCCAGACAAAGTCTGCAAGTGTTGACTTTACGACTTTCATCTTTAGGTTTCCTTAAGCTCTCAGCTAAGCAGTTATTCTGCCTAAGGTGCCACAATTAAGATATTCACCTCTTCTGTTCCAGGTTTCTTCACTGACCAATAAAAGCAAAAACAAAAACACAAAGCACAAAGATATTGTCGTATTTAGAAAAAGTTTTTTTTTATAATTAAAACATTCACTTGAGTGAAAAACAAAATAAATATACAAATCACAAA
Source organism: Gymnosoma rotundatum (assembly GCA_916610165.2). Lineage (NCBI taxonomy): Eukaryota > Metazoa > Arthropoda > Insecta > Diptera > Tachinidae > Gymnosoma > Gymnosoma rotundatum. The sequence goes on along the minus strand of OU744338.1, from coordinate 17,234,332 downwards.
GGACAACAGCATTTATAAAAAGATTTATTGCTGATGCCCGTAAAGACTGCAAAAAATCTTTAAAAGAAAAAATTTCTTGTAAAACTTTCTTAACGATTAATGTGTAAATATTGTAACTCTAACGTTCCAATATTTCTTTGAAATGTATTTCCGTATCGCACTTAATGTCGAACACAAGTCAAATAAGTTCTGTCTATTTTCATATTCAGATCACGTTTACCTTGGAAATTACAAACTGTAAGAATGACTCTTTAATTCATGTGTGTATTTATTTATTTATATGTAATAGTTCTTTCAGATTCAATTCAACTGTCAATTACAAAAATAGCACCGCAAAACTAAAGCAATGGGAAATACAAGCATCATAAATGTATAAGACTCAAAAGGCTTTTATGAGTATTTCTTTTATTCAATACTTTTATTGTAGTTTGTGTGTCAGTTTAATTTGCCAAAAGGATTCATTCATATTCAAACAATAATGCAGACAGACGACTGTTTTCTGTTTCACCAACAACTACAAAAACTAGCAAGGCAGCCAGCAACAGCAGAATAAACTTTCCAAATGGAAATATTTACACAAAAAAAGGATATTTTTGTTGTTTTTTTTTATAACAAAGGATAATAACATGAATAACAACAACAAAATAACATGTCTATAATTGCAACACAAACAATACATAAATAATTATATTGTTTTTGTATCTGTCTAGTGACTCCTAAAAGCAAAACACAAAAACAATTTATTAAATTAAACAACAACAACAACAACAGCAATATAAACAGAAGAATGATACATGAATGACTCTAAAGAGATTGCTATTTTACTTATTACAAATTGCAGAAATTCTCAAGGACTTGAGGGATTACTAAAATAGAAAAGTTATAGAGAACACAATGGGGCACAATAAAAATATTTGCTAATTAAATGATAATTTGATTTTAGAAAAATTTTTTTAATTTAATTCAAGGAAATGATTAACTTTTTTGAGCTGCTGTATAAAAATAATTCTTAATGTTTGAAATCCTTTTTTGTTTTATCCAGAAAATTTTATGATGGAAATTGTTTGAAAGAAATAATGATTTTTGCATTTTAAAAATTTTTCTATTTTCAACAGCTGTTCAATTTGCTATTAATATTTGCTCTAAGCTCATATAGCACAAAGAGCTCGTAGCCTAAGTAGTTAGCCTTGGATTCCAATAATAAGATTTTTTATTTTTCTAAGCACCATAACATTCTCCAACCAAAGAAAAATTATAATCCCAGATTGAGGGCAATATAAATTTGACATTAAATATTAAAATTTAAAAAAATTGTTTTACAATTTTACAAGAGGACAAACTTTTTTTTTAATTTCTTCAATAAAGGAATGTTAATAATTAGGAATGTTAATATTAAGATGAAAGTAATCGAACTATTAACATTAAAACTAAAAAAATAAAATTTGTAAAATTATTTTTATAAAAATTGATTAACTGCTGTAATCTATAGGCCTCTTTCTATAGAAATTTTAACACGTCTACAGCATGGCACAATTAACAGAGTAACGCCACATTTAAATCAGCTGAGAGTGTAGTCCATGGTGGTATGTGCGTTGACTTTAATCTGGTTGGCCAGGGTTCAACCCCAACATGCAACCTCCTTCGTCGGTACTTCTTCATTGCATTTTCGCCGACGAAGTGAAATAACTAATAAAATGGCTATATCTATCTCCTTTCACCACCTGTCTTATCTCTGAGCTCAGTTACAAAAATACAACTAAATGGGTATTATTGCTTGAAGTGCTACTTCTCGTTAAAAAAAATAAATCAAATGGAGCTCTAAAATTATATTTTATATTTTTATACATATTCTATATTTCACAATATAGAAATAAAAGAAAAAAATATTTCCTTAGTTAGATGACCATATAAAAAACACTCACTATTGTGAATGATTCCCGCACTTTATTTTACATCAGTGATGCCCAAAATATAAAATGTATTTGTATTGGTGAGAAATATAAAGTTACACTACGAGAAAAGTTGTTTAATAAAAAAACGGTGTTAGTTAGTACTATTATAAGAATTGCACATAAGCAAATAATATAAATTTTAAGTATTTTAAATTAAAGGAAAAAAAATTTAATTTAAACAAAATTTAGCAGAATTATGTTATAAAATAATATTCATCTCTTAAACGTAAAAAAATTGATTAATGAAAAATTGCTGTTACTTGGTAACATTATAAAATTTAATTTAAATTCAAGTAAACATTTTTTTTCTTAAATGTAAGAAAAGTTGCTTAGTGAAAAAAATATGTTACTTGGTAACAGTAAAAAACTAAAGTATTTTAAATACAAGTAAAAATTCTTATTAAAAAAAAATTATAATAAAAAAAAATCTCATAAAAATTATATATGAAATTTTCTATTTTTATGTTTTTTTTTAAGTTAACCGAGTTAACTCTGTTCCTTCGTACTTTGAAGTTCTAAATTAAATAAATAAATAGCGGCTAAATCAGCTAAAATTGCAAGATCTAAGATAAATTATTTCTTTAATAAATATATTATTAATATTATGAAAAGTTCCAAAATGCCTTTTTAAAGTATCTATCTCTTTTTTTTTAATATTTTATAACATAAAAGGCATTGCATACCTTTAAAAGCATTTTCAATCCTATAGTATTTTTGAAATGCCATGCTTCGCTTTTTGACTGTAAAAAATTAAAAAATTTTTCTTTTAGTGTGTTAAAAGAAAAACTTCATACATCCGCGCACATGTGCATTCGTCGATGTTTAATCAACGACTAAACAAAAGAGCATAAGAATGTGTGTAAATTATTTTTCCACAATTGTGGTATGGCTTGCGCATCACTGTTTTACATGTAAATTTTATTCTACAGAAGGCCGCACTATATTGCAATCTCTCTCTAGAATTCTTTTTTTCTAGCAACAGAACACTCTTATTATTTTCGAAGGCTTTACAAATGAAAATATTTTACAATTGTAAATTTTCCTCCCGAAGAAGTTATACCCTTAAAATTCACGATAAGTGTGAAAATACATATTGTTATGAAAATAAGATCTGGCAACCCCTGTTGTTGTTGTCCTTATGTGGGTAGTAAATAAACGGAGGTGAAAAAGTTACTTGCAATAGTGGTGTGCGTATATAATAATACGATGTTTAGTTTACCTCAATGGCTGCGTTGAAGAATATCATGTGTTCGGACATGCATGCGCGCACTGGAAAAATAATAATTTTAGAAATTGAGAAGCAACAGTAAAAATCTCCTTGACGGAAAAAGGTAATTGTTGTGTGAAGCAATAGCAGATAATTTTGTGAAAACGTCTATTTAATATAAGAGTAGCAAAGATATTTGTCAAGGCGTCCTTTATAATAAAGAAAAGAGCTCTAGTTATTAGCGCAGGGAAATAACAGCACAACAACAATGTATGACAGACATGTATTTTGTTATTAGATAAAAGGAGATTAAGTGATACAGATTAACGCCAGTTTCTGGTCGTGAGGCCTTAACCCGATGGTGAGCCTACCACTGAGTGAAATACAAAGCGTCGACTAGCGCCCTCCACTGGACGTAGCCAACAGAGTTGCAATTCTAAGAACATGGCTTGCAGGGTTAGAGACTATCCAGGGTGAGGGTGAGGGTTAGCACACTTCCGTCTGTTCCACACCATCCCTGCAAACATGGACTGCAGCACAGCCATCACAGACCCGAAGTGGTCTTACCAATAACCTACTACAGAGATGGGCAGATCTATGTATGGACTATCGTTCCCGTGGTTCTAATATGACTAAGGACACTGGGTCGTCCTTTGATAGTACCCAACTGTCTCTCCAGCTTTGGTGCCTGCATACCGGGGGACTGGTTCCCCCTTTAGCCGGAGAGCACTTCGTCTGAAGCTTGGTTAGCTCAGCCAGACTCTTAGTACCCCCGGGGAAAAGAAAAAAGGGGTTATATGACTGGCTTGGTCGTGCAGCGTAATTGGGCTGTGAATGATGGTTAGTTTAAGGCATCGAGTATATTATAACCCGCCGGAGTAACACAGTAGTGTAGCGTGGATGAGTGCATTCAGAATAACGAATATTTTGTAAGCCAGAGATGGAGCTACAAAGTAAGAATTAGAAAATTTATGATACGACGCAGTAGTATTTGAAATTAAAATAAATCCATATGTTTCTCCAAAACGAAAAAAACGTTAAAATATGTTTTCCAGTTTGGGGTGAGTGACATCAGTGAAAATAAATACGTCTTCCTTTAAGAATTTTCGATAAACTCCTTTAAAAAGTTTTAATCTTTTAGTAAAACTGTTACTAAAATCGATTGATCTATAATTTAAAAAAATAAAATGCCATTAATATTTACTCACTTAACTTAATTTACCGGAAGTAATAAGTTTTTTTTTTTTTTTGTTCCATAATAAGAATAGAACTTTTAAAGCCACACACATGCTTGCACATACATATTTGAAGCCACACAATGACAACATTATTATGACTTATAACGTTATAACTTCAGACCAAAAAACCAACTAAAAAGGCACTAAAGTATAAAAGACAAATTGTAAAAAAAAGATGCTCCCTCTGTTATTGTTGTAAGCTATTAAATCCAAGGATGATAAAATGTTTAAATAAAAAAAAGAATAGAATTAAGCTCTAGAAAAATAACTCATATGTTATGGAGATTTTCTACAAATAGTAGACTTATGAAAAAACTACATACACATAACGAAAATAATACTTTGAATATTGTACTATTTACTACTGACATATTATGCTAAAATTAGATTTTCTTCAACTACTACTACTACTACTGACACCCACAAAGTACAGAAAAATAAAAACAGTCAAGAAACGGAAATGTGTTGCTAAAGGTTGGAAAATAATGCAGTGTTTGGTTTTTTTGTCTAATTTATTTAACTTGCATTATAAAGAGTAAATTTAAAGTTATAATGGAAAAGCAGTTAAACCGTTATGTGATTTTATACAACAAATGCATTAGGGTGGCACCAATTGTCTAAACGAAAAAAAAAAACTAAATAATTTATAGTTCATTTTAAATTTCGCTGCATTAATCTTTAGCCAATTGATACAGATATTAATGAATCAGAAGATCTCGATGTTCTTGGCATGAAGATTCAATGTGGCAAAAAAAGCCACCTAGGTTTTCTGAAATAGTGTAAGAAATACTTCACTCCATCTGATCTCCTCGCTATCTATGTCACCTTTATCAGACCGAAAATGGAATACAACTCTCATGTATGGGCCGGTGCTTCAAATACTATTTTGCAGTTACTCGACCGCGTGCAGGAGGTAGCAAAGAAGCTTATCGGTGACAGTAGCGTATACAGCTCTATTGATTCTCTGGAGCATGCTCTTATGAAATCAGGGAACTTTTTACCAAAAACCGCAATTTCGTACGTGCAACGCGCTCTGCATCAACAGCGCATCGCTTTGTGGTCAATTGGCCAGTGAACCACACTACGCATTACAGTGAAAATTCTTTTTATTTAACCGAACATTTCGTAGTGCTGGTCCTAATTAAAAAAACAGCCCTTCTTTTTTATACCAGAATCTTATTTGTTTTATACTCTTCATATTAATAACCTCTATTGTGAATTATCAGACTTATCGCGAATGTTTTGGAAGTAATTTTTGCTGGAGGAATCTATATATATTTCTATTCCTAACAAATCGGTATAATGATAACATGGAAGCAAAATTTTGTATTGTAAAAAATGTTCTTCTATTTTGAATTCATAAAAAAATTTTCGCTTTCTGGATTTCGTAGAGAAAAAAGCCATTCAGAGAGGGACTACGAACCAGACCAAACAATTGACTTATTTAATAAAAACTCACATTTTTTCTTCGAAAGAAAAACTCAAAAGAAATTCAATAGGGCCCTATCTTAATATAAGAAATACAACATCCAAATTCCCTTCCCATTCCCGTTGACTGGCTGTGAATTTATTTGGCAAAAAAATCGCAGAAATAAGCATTAGCGAAGGCACATTTTTAAGTTTGTAAATTTATTCTCTCAAAATTTTTACGGAAATTCCCATTAGACAAACAGAAAATTTGAGTTTATTTTTAAAGGGAATTTCGTAAAAAAAATAAAAATTAAAAAAATCATTCACAATAGTGACCAGAAAAGGGGGATGAATAATTAATTTTTATATTTCCATGTAATTTTCATTACCCAATAAAAATAAAATTTTAACCATGAATTCTTATAAAGTTTTTATTCCCTCAATAAAACAGTTGATCAAAATAATTTTAATGGCTCTATCAGTGCCTATTGATACATTCAATAAGAATAAAATCTATAAAAAATTTTAAAATTGAATGTAAATTAAAATGTACTTGGCATATAATGACTTACTATTGTGATTCCCATTTTTTGTTACTCGTCGCCATAATTTCCAGCAATAATCAATGTAATCAAATCTCAAGAATTGATTATAAAAGTCTAATACCTTGTTATAATTATTAGGTTGGTAATCTAGTTGAGAAGTAGTTCTGCCAAAAATGCTTAATTCCACACTCGATTACCTTTTCTCAAATTTTTTGCTGGGTTGTTTTCCATCTTGTAGAGCTTAATGTCACTGAGCTTCGGAACACTTCAATTTTCTTCTTAATTTAAACTCTCATATTCATTTTCTGAATGCATTAAAAGATATTTGTTTTTATACCTTAAACCTTTCCTTTTTCTCTTTTTATTTTTGTTGTTTATTATTATTATTATTATTATTATTAAAGTGTTTTACTTTAGTGCTGTTTCTATAAAATGCTTGTGTATTTCAAATGTATTAAGTGTTCTCAACTAAATTCATGTGCAAATATATGTTCATATCGTTATAGAAACTCCTAAATAAATGTATATTTTGACTCTAGTATAAAAATGTAATTAATGTTTATAATTTTTTTTTTTTTATCGTAACACTACCCTCATGCAGTGACGTTAAAATTTTAAGTGCAAGTATTTATTTAACTGCATGTTGTTGTACGGAAATGCTCTAAGTGGAAAAATAGAAAGGAAAAGACGAATAATTTTTATCATGTAAAATCTAAAATTTTCTATTGTGAATGATTCCCATAAAAAATTTTGGAACTTAAATTTTAAACTTTAAAAATGTGGCAACTGCAACGGTTACTCTCGCAAATTATTCGATAAAACAAATTCACAAAAAGTGTCAGTGGGAACGAAAGGGGAAAGGCATCAATTAAATTTCTTTCTGGCTTTTATTGTCTGGTTAGTGACAGCGAACCCGATTTTTCTCGTTTATGTCCTCTCTGAAATTCCTCTCTCTATCTCTAGAATAGTGTTCCTCTTCCAACACCAGAAAACAAAAACTATTTATAAAGAGCCCTCAAATAATTCACAATAGAGACGAAAATTTCAATAGATATTGTGGGGAATAGAAATATAGCTTTGCTCTTAAACAAATTACTCCCATAATATTCGCGATAGGGGTAATAAGGTTGCCAGTTATTTAAGTTTTATATTGATCGAGAATTCATTAGTATTTTATATTTTAACACTGCCGCGCTTATACGAGTCTATGCATTGCGGGACTCTAAGAGACACTTTATGCACAGTTGTTCAATAGTTTTTGTGCTTTATTTTCATGTTCCTACGATATGTCGCGCCTTTTCCAGACACAGCAGTAATATGGTACATGTGATACAAAGACTTAAAAAATAATATCCTCTAAAACTGTCATACAAATTTAAGCGGAAAAACATTCTGCTCTTCTTTATTAATATTTCGCTTTTAGTAAAATTATAATTATTTTTTTCACATTTAGTTTTCATCGGTGTTGGGTAGGTTCCTTGGTGGATTTTATTTCCACCATCTGTGTCCTTAAATAAATGAATGAATGAATCTATGAATATGGTTTCATGAAAAAACGCATCAGTAGATGTTCAACAACTTCTTGTGCAAACATCAAGTATAGTTTTGCTGAAGTTGCACATTTTATATTTTGTTAACCTTTTTAGCTCTTTTTTTCCACCCTTTCACTAAAAACAATATTTTATGTTAGTTTAAAAGCTTTTTTTTTTACTCATATGTGTATAATTTAATATTAAATATGAAAAGTAGAGCCATTTAAAAGTGATTAGAATGAAATTTATAGCTGCAGTTTCCAAAATCATTGGGGTATAGTATTTGGTTTTGCTCATAAATTAACACAAAATTTTTAATTTTTTAAAGGGCAAATTAAATAGAAGAAGAAAAATATTTTTTCCCCCCTTTTTTTTTTTAATTATATATTTTCTTTTTGGTTGCCTTTCAAAATTGATACGATAACAATAGGATTACATTTTTACATTGTGTATGGAATCCTAATAGACAAATAAAAAATTTTTTTTGGTTTAAACTACTTTTAAATTTACCTACGTATTAAAGTTGCCAACACATTATGCACATTTTTGTTTTGTATCCATGACATGGTGGCATTTGTTGTTGATTGAAGTTTTAAAAAAAAAAATTTGCAACACAACACAAACAATATAAATTATTGTGCAAATTGGTAGTGATGTTATGACAGTTGCTGGAAACTTTAAAATAATAAACATCAATGTTAAAACTTTACTGCAGTTAAATGATTTTTAAAACCATTTTCCAATAAATAAAAAAATCATAGCAAATTAATTTATGAAAGTAAATTAAATTTTAACGTTAAAGGTTTAAAAATTGCTCTTCAAATTGTTATTTGTGAGACATTAATTGTCAAAATGTGTTAATGAGATTTTTTTTTTGTGAATTAAAAATATTAAAGTTTTAAAAAAAGTTTGCAGACAAGTGGAAATTTTCCGAGTTGTGTGAAAAACTTTTTAATTAGGCACTTGATTAATTGATGAACTTAGGAAAAGGTTATCTGTCAAAAGAACTGTCATACTGCGCTCACCTTTTGACACCTCTCATGATAATAATCATAAACAGACTGACGCTTCAACATCTCTACTAAATTATTTAGACTTACTTAAAATATCACTCATCAATCATAAACTACTACGCGATTTTTAAGGCTCACATATTCGTTTATTTGAGCATAATATCCTCTAAATGATGCAATACCCGTCCAAAACGTCGCACATAGGACATTAGTTTTTTTTAGCTTATATTGGCTCTAAAAATTTTGTAAGTGCCCCTAGATTAATGAAACTTGCAGGAAAATCTGTTATGCTCATAAGCTGTTAAAGCTTGAAAACAAGAAAAATCGGACCAAGGAGAAAAAAGTTCCCCTAAGAAGAACTAATCCTACTTCTGAAACATAACATTTCTTTTTTTTATTTTTCCGTCATTTTGTGCAGCAATTACAACATTTAAGGACAAAAAATTTGTAAAATGGGATTTTAGCCCGCCCCTTTTTATGGGCGGTGAAATAAGATATTTGAAAAAATAATGTAATTGTTAAATGAAACGAAATACATACGCTTAAAAACGATAGAAATTAATTTATACGAGCAGGGGGAGGTATCCCTCCAAGCCCAGCCTCAAAAAACAATTTTATTAATTTGTTTGCCAATTTCCTAAAATCCCCAACTACCAAGAATATTATTAACAAGTAAGAGTGCTATATTCGGTTTTGCCGAATCTTATATATCCTTCACCATCTGTCTAAATCTAGTTTAGTGAAGCAATTCCAATAAAAAAAAAATATGGGGGTGGCAGAGAATTTTTACATAATATTTTACATGAAAATGACCTCGGCTCTTAATGCGTTAAGCATTTTTAAAAAATTTAAGTATTTCTATAAAGATATCCTCAAAAGCTTTAAATTGATACCCATATTGATAATTCAAAAAATTTGAAAATTTCAGAGCCCCGTAACTCGGAAAATATGGACGAGCGTTAATTTTTCACTAGATGTATTTTTCTTATTTTTAATTCTCTATCGCCCTATATATTCATGTTTTTGATTAGTGATACTTTATTGTTCCAAATGACATGGAAAAATTAGTGGTAATTTCGAGGTCGATGGACATGGACCGATCATGCTGATTTCAAATAGCACGTCTTTGGACACTATATCTCATCGATTGACACACTAACGCGAACGGACAGACATACATCGCTCAATCGACTTCTCTATGCATAAGAAGTCAGAATGTCAGGCATGTCACAGATTCCGATCGGAATGGTTTTAGTTCCGTATTAAACAATCCGATCGATTTTTTTTACCTTGTTCAGATCCCGATCGATTTTCAAATTTTTTTAAATATCAATATGTATATCATTTTGAAGCTTCTGAAGAGATCTTTAAGGAAATACTAAAATTTATAAAAAAAAAATCCTTAACCCATTAGGAGCCGATGACATTTTTATGTCAAATTATGCAATATTTGCTTTTTTTATTGGAGTTACCTTACTAAACTAGATTTATATAGATGGTGAAGGGTATATAAGAATTGGCATAGCCGAATATAGCAGTCTTACTTGTTGGCTACTTAAATTTCCCCCCCAAAAAAAGTGATTTTAATGGAAATTTGTCTTAATTTTTTTTTTTTAGAGATTTGTGCCACATAAGTCATTTGTCAACACTTTGCCATTGGTGTATTTTTAAGTGTCTGCTTTAAAGATTTGAAAAGATAAGACCATATTAGTCAAATCTGCATCTTCTTTGGTGATACTCTTTTTAGTTTTATACTGGCCTCATGATATCCTGTACATTTTTAAGGACACTTATTATCCTTTCAGTAGAATTTTTTTTTTTAATTTTAATCTCTGTTTGAAGTGGAAATAACAAATGACAAGATGCGTTTGCGTATATTCCGTTTTATAGACGGATGCACCTGATGAAAACGTTAGATCAGATAGACAAAGTTTTTCTTCAAACTCGAAAAATGACCATCGAACCTCGCCCAAAATTCACTACAAAGCTTAATTTCTCTTATGCCTTACGTCCCCATTACGATACAATTCAAAAGCAACTGCGAATGAGATGCATATAAACGAGTTAAATTGCCAATTTTCACTATTGTAGCAATAAATTTCATCCTCCGTAAAATCTGTTTTTTTTTTTTAATGAGACATTCCTTCTGTCTGTCTGCCTTCTTCTTACTGTTTTAATTTTTTTGTAAAAACTTGCAAAAAAAATCTTTGAGACATTAATAAGTATTGGAAACATTTTAAAAGTTAAAATGTGTTGCTGACAGCTCATTTCCTAACAGACAATTTGCAGAAGTTCGAATACATTTAATGAAATACAGCAACAATTTCCTTTAGAATCTTTTCTTTTTTGGAGCTCCAAAAACTTTTTCTTTAATGAAGAAAAATTAGCATTAATTTGATTTTTAAAATGCATTTTTTCATTTTTATAATTTTTGCAATGAGTAGAAGAAAAGATAATTTTAAGTAAAAATTTAATCTTTAGCAAATTGTCTTTTCAAAAATAAAAAAAAAAAATAATAATGCACCGTCTGACAGTCCTTCCTTTCATTTCATTAGCATTTTAGATTTTAATTTTATTATTTTTTTTAATATACTGCTCCATTACCAATTTATCCGATATTTCCTTTTAACATTTAATATATTTTTCTTACTTATAATAATAAAATCATATTTTAATTTTATTTTCTACTTCAATTATTTTTATATTTCTATTATTTTTTATATTTCCATTAATTTCTAATATATTTCATTCTGAGATTTTGATTGCAATTTTGTAAATTGATGTGATATTGTACACAATTAATTTCAAATGAATAAATGAATGAATAAACGAATGACTGAAGAAATGCAATAAAACAAAACAGAAATTAAACGTACAATCAACTATAAATGAACTAAAGAAAAAAATATCCACAATTAAACTTAATGTGAAGAAGCAGAGGGAGAAATAAACAAATGGAATGAAAACGACAGGAATTGAAAACCCCAAAATGAATTCAATGTTTAATTTCGAACGGAACCGTTCTATTTAATGAGCTTTTTGTTTTGCTTTATTAAGGAACAAAAATATAAAAAAAATGAATCTGATTTTTTTTATTTCTTTAAGAAGTAATCGAGACAGACACACATGTACTGCTACTACACACCATTTCTAGTTTTAAAACTTTTTGGTTTAACGCAGTTTTATAGTACTTTTATTTTTTTATTTAATTTAAGTTGTTTTCAATGCTTTTGTTCTTTTTAGAGTTCTTTTTTCAAAAGATACTTTTTTAGAATGTATTAAGGCCAGTAATTTTTGAATATATTTTTGGCAAGTTCTTCGTTTAGAACGAGCTATTATTCAAGATAACTATTGTACTATGTTTTTTTTGTGTCAAATATTTTTTTGATGCGCTTATTTTATAAAATAATTTTAGGTACTTTTTAAAAAAAAATTAAAGTTTTTTTTTAAAGGTACTTTTTCAAAATTATTAAGATAATATTTAAGAAGACATTTAACTCATTCTAAAATATAACAAAAAAAAATTATAAGGTACTTTTGCTAAAATTAAATATTAAGACTTTCTGGACCTTTAGAAAAATAGTTGTTTTCAAAAGAAACTCTTTAAAAAGGTTTTTTTAAAAGCGAACTGAAAGGCATTGTTAATCCAAAAGCATACTTATTTCAAAGCAAAGTTTTAAAAAGGTACTTTTTCAAGCTCTTTCCTTTGAAAGAGTAAAATAAAAAAAAAATTTAAGACTTGTTTTGAAAGGTATTTATTTTTCGATTTTAAAGTACGTTTTACTAGATGCACTTTATTTAAAAGGTAGTAGACAAGTTTTAATAAATAATCTTGTTAAAAATAAAAAGTGTTTTCTACAAAAGGGACTTTTTTAAAATGGCTATTTTTCACAATAACTTACCTTTAAATAGTCTTTCTAATAAAACAATCTTTTGTTAAAGAATTCTTTTGGAAAATAACCTTTTTAAAGACAGCTTATTTTAGAGCGGTACTTTTTTGTAAAAGGTACTTTTTGAAAAAGGTTATTTTTAAAATATTATTTACCTTAAAATAATCCTTCCACAGTCACTTTTAAAATAATACTACGTAAAAAAAAAACTTTTTTAAAATATCGTTTTGACAGAACTCATATTTTATACCTTCCTTTCTGAAAAGTACTTTTTTTAACGGCCTGTGTGAACGTTCTACTTCTTTTAATAGATTCTTTCGCTTAAATGGCTTTTTAAAAAAAGTACTATATTGGAAAGATACGTTAATAAAGATACTGATAATAAAGTCGCTTTTTAAGCGAAACCTTTTTCTAAAAGTTTTTCTTGGAAAAACACATTTAAAATTTTTTTTGAAGGACTGTTCTAAAAAAAGATTTCTAAAATGGAGGTTTTAGGATTTCTTTGTAAGCGACCCACTTTAAATTGATTTTTAAGTAATTCTTTTCCTAAAAGTACTTTTTCAGCATATTCTGGAACGGTACTTTTTAAAACAATTTTTAACAGAAGGTACTTTCTCAAAAAGGTTATTTTAAAAACATAACTCACCTTTAAGCAGTATTTCTACAGGCATTTTAAAAAAAATTTGTAAAAAAAATACTTTTTGAAAATATAGTTTTAACAGAAGATTTTAACAGGTTTCTTTCTAAAAAGTACTTTTTGAAACGGTTTGTTTGAACATTTTCACGGCACTTATTTAAACATTTTCTTCTTCTTAAGATACATTCATTCAAACGGCTTTTTATAAAAAGTATAATATTGGAAAGATACGTTTTTTATAACAGTCGATTTCTAAACGATACTTTCTTCTAAAAATATTTTTGGAAAGGCATATTTTAAAATTTTTTTAAAGGACTGTTCTAAAAAAAAATTCTGAAATGGTGGTTTTAGGATCCTTTCTAAGGTACCCACTTTAAATTGATTTTTTAATAATTCTTTTATTTTAAGTCCTTTTTCAAAAAGTACTTTTTCCAAACGTACATTTTGAAAGGGCGCTTTTGCACCCAAATATATTGTATAGAACCTTTTTTATCGGTTTTTAAAGTAATGTTAAAAGAAACCTTTTCGCCAGTGCCAAAATCATACGTTTCTGTAAAAAGTCTTGGTTTAAAGGATTTAGCTAAAAAAGTACATTTTTACGTGTCCTTTTCAGCAGCATTAGTACAAATCAGTCTATTGCTTTTGGTAAGAGAAGAAAGGCAGTTTATTTCGTAGAAGAAATGGTGCTTCTATTTAGTTTCAAACTGCTTTGTATTGTTGTAAAGAAATTAGGGGACATTAATGTTGTTTCTAAATTGCTATTAAGTGAGTGTAATTACTCATGCTTTGGCACTCCAACTAAGATGAAAAAACAAACACAGGAATAAAAGTTTAGAGAAACGTGAAAAATCTTCCCATTATCCACAGAAGTTGCTGTTGCCTTATTTACTTGTTTTTCCTTTCTTTATTTCACACTGCTTTAAGCTGTTTTGTTTCGGAACATCTACAACAACAAGAAATCAGAAAATTCTTGTTGTTGGTGTCATTATGGCTGGCAGTACTTTAAGTACCGATAAAACGAAAAAAAAGAAAAAATTATTCTTTTATAAAATCTTAATGAGGGGAGGTTCATTCCTTCATGATGTCGTGAGTTGACTTAACAATGTTTTTTCCTACTTTATTATTTGGCAAATTTTATTAATAAAAAGTCATTTTCATAGATTTTTAATTAAAATTGTTTTTTATTGTTTAAGAGTCTTGTTTTTTCTATTCAAACAATTTTTTAGCAAACATTTTTTTTTCACTTTTCCCTTTAGACAACGAGATTATTTTTTTGTCATAACTTGACTGTTGTACTTTTTTATGAATTTTTCAGACACTGAACTTTTCTCTTTACTTTATTTTAAAATTTTCTTAAGTGCTTGAATATGTTTTATGGTCTGTTTTGTTATTTAATAATGCGTTTTTTTCTTCTTGCTGCAATGGATTTTAAAGGTTGTTTTTACTTTAAATATGAATGGAATTTAAGAATTTATAAGAAAATATTTTTAATAAGGAAAAATTAAGAAGAAACTGAATAAAGATTTATATGCATTTTTAGTTCGGCAATTCCTTCTCATATTATTTATTTTTTTATTTATTAACTTTACGTTTGCTTCATCCTTTTTTCTTAATTTTTTAATTCTTCGATTTCTTTGGACTTAAACCTCTTTTAGTTGAGCCATTGCTTTAGTTTTGAAAAATAGAAAGCAGTAGCCTCTACACGCAAAGAAAAAATATGGTTGAGGTAACCATAATCTAAGAGCAACATATTATGGTTGCATTATATGGTTGCAAACAAAACATAGTATTGTTACATTTGCAAGCATATTGTTGTTGTTCAAATATAAGCATTAAATGGTTAAAATTTTCCAGATATAAAAGACTTACTGACGTATTCATAGAAAATCAAAATAGATTTGAAATGTATTTTAGAACAAATTTGTATGAAAAATTTGTCATAAAACACATTTCAAATTTGTTTTATTTTCTATGAATACGGCAGTTAGTTTTTATTGTTTTATTCATTTACGATTTGTCATAAAAATTATTTAGAAAGATAAATTCACAAAAAATCAATTATTTGCTTATAGTAACACTTAGATCATAAGCTACAAGAAACAGCTTTATAAAAATATAGTTTATAAGCCCAAATAAATGATATCACAATTGTGCTTCAAACACAAAAATAAAAATGCTTACAATACATACAAACATATATATTTATTTCAACTTTTTTTAATGTTTTGGTTCCCTTTTCATTTCTTTTTATATTTTGCGGTTTTTTTAATTATTTATTTTGTACATAATTTTTTTTTTCACTTTCTCTATCAATAAAAAACAATTTCAAATTTTATATACCAGAAAAATTACTGAACTGTCAAGAACTTGAACAAAATATTTTTAGCGCAAACATTATTCTGTTGCTTTAAACCATACTTTGATTAATAATAATATATTATGGTTAAATATTTTATATTGTTTTTAAAAAGTTATAAAACTTTGGTTGTGGTTGAAATTTTTTTAAGTTAAAACCAACCATGTTGCATTTTTTGTACACAGTAACCATATAATCGTTGAAATTTAACAAAAAATGTTCATCGTGACTAAAGTTTTAGTGAAAATAACTATAATTTGTTCTCCGCAACTATACATTGTTACAAAGAACATAATATGGTTATTGTGACCATATCACAACCATGTTTTTTTCTGCGTGTATGCACATTTGTTACAAAGTGTCGTCAAAAGTCCTTTAAGTTCTTTTCTGTCGAAGATCTTTCGTTGCTTGCAGTTGAGACTCTCTTCACTAGCAATTTTCATGTAAAATGTAGAGTACCCTTTTAGAGGTGATATATTTAACACCAAGACCTTTTGTGTCCCCTTAAAATGGATGTTGTACAGTAGCTGAACTATTTGGGTTGTATTTCTTTGGCTTAACTGGTGGTTTTTTTTTTTTAATTAGAACCAACTGATTACTGATATTTGAAATTTGCTTTTTGTTTTAATTTGCAGAAATTGACAGGCAAAAAGAAATCTTATGATGCAACAATGGGCAAACTTGTTTAGCTACATCTCAAAGAGATATGTCATGTAAAGAGTATCCACATTTTATTGAGACCTTTTCCTTTTAATGATTTTTAATATTTTTAAAGATAATAATATTGTTGTTATCGGAACCATATTATTTTCAACCACCAAAAATCGTAAACATATTATAATAAAGTTTGATCATAATATGGTAAAAAATTACTCTCAAACTTGTTTTGAAATTTTTTCTTACCTTTTTATTTGATCTAATATTTTTGATTCAAATTATATGATCCAATATTTGTGTATACGGGACATTTATTCAATTTTATTTTATTTTATTTTTTTTTTTTGCTGCATTAAAAAAGCTTAGAAGACTATAAAGCAATACAAAACTTCCGTTTACTTATATTCAGGTTTATACGATGCAAAGATGTACTTGACAGTTGTTATCCTCCTATAGGATGTTTTTATTGGAGCATTTTTTTATAACAAAAAGCGAAAAAGTTCGCTTGTGGTTTTCGCAGTCGCTTTAAATTTAATCTAATAATAGGACTATGATAGGGTACCCTTAAATATAGAGCACAGACATATAGAGCATAGACACGTAAAATAATTTTTTACTGTCTTCGGAGAAGGATTCCATAATTATTGTCTGTCATTATCATGATGAATTAATCTTTCAGTTGAATAAAATGTAATGAATCAATTCCTATTATTTTGTATTTAAAATCACTCAGTAGAAATGGCACTCGATTCATCAGTCTTTGGTTCTATAAAGTCATATCGAACTAATTTTTTTATAATCATTTTCGCTTCTCTGTTTCACTTTTTAATTCCAGTTTACACACGATCATACGTTAATGATTTCTTCAAAGCAGCTTTAAAAACAAAAATTTTTTTTCGAGAAATTACTGTTCTTGAATAGTTGAAATAAATTAACATATGAGCCTTTATCGGAAGTGGCCTTTCTAAGAGTATTAACCGGAACTCGGCTAAGCCGATTTAATTGGGCCACAGTATATTAATCTCGTAAAGTAGAGTTGTGTCCTTAAGATAGGTTTTGAACATTCACAACATTTCAAATAACGAATAAAATTTTCATATTCAAGTTCAATATTTAAACCTTTTTTTTTAAATGTAAGTTTAATACATTTTTTCGTTTGCTTTTCTTTTATAGCAAATAATAAATGTCATTAAAAACGTATAATTTTCACAATTTAACGATTACAATGTACTTTAAATAAGATCATAAAAACCGAGAAGTTAATCTACCGAACAGCACCTTTTAATTTAATGAAATAAAATGAAAAAATCATAAAATCCTGGAGAACAATAACTTTCGGCAAAAATTTTTTTCCATAATCAATACATTTAACAGGAGCTTCCAAATAAGAAAAAAACAAATTTTATCTTAAATCTGTACAAAACGTAAAAGTACAACACAATAGTATCGAACACCGTCTTACTGGTGTAACAGTGACAGCGTTTACACGTACATAAGTATTAATTTAACATTTACACCTTTAATGTTCTTATCGATTTTATTTTATTATTTCAATTTATACTTTCTTTATTATTGCTATTTTCCTTTATGGCTTGGCGATGCCATTGCTTGCTGTTCAACCTTCAGGGAGATTAAAACAGGAAAAAAATTTTTTACTTCACTATTAACGAAAATGAACTCGTATTTTATATCCAATAAATAAAAGCAGTCGTACGGAAGTAAAATTATTTATAAATAAATTCCCTTTATTAAGTACACGAATTTACGTTAAAATTTTCACGTACACTATTGAATAACTTTTTTTTGTGTGTTCGAGGTGTGATTATTCGCCAAAGGGGCACATGACAAATGTAGAACAAAAGCTTTTACTGGAATTGATTTTAAAGATATCTCAAATTGGTTTTAATGTTTTCTGTAGTCTCTTCAAGTGTTTAACTTAAGAATCTTATAATTTTAAAGTCTTGTTTTAAGGTACAGTGGCTCACAGCTTATTTTATGCACTGCATATTTTAATTTTTTAAGTCCTGTAACAATAAAACCAGTAAGAATTAAAAAAAGAAATTGGTATCATTTAATAGATAAAAGGGCTTAATTTAACAAGAAAACTTCAATTTTTAAAAAAATTAAGATTTAATTATCCTAAAAGTAAAACAAATAAAAAATACAGCTTTTTTCATATCACAGCTTATTTTATGCGGTAACCTTAAGTATTGAAAACTTTCAAGTTGTGTTTGCTAATTTATATTTTTAATACTTTGTCTGATACACTTTATTGTCTATAACAGGCTTAAGACGGTTTGGTATAGATGCAACTAGTTTTCGCGATGAATTGGGCGAAGTATTCTATCACTCCAATTCTTTTAGGCTATTTTTGCTTAAAAACTCGTGTTGCCTTATGTTTCTTCCAAAATGGACCATAGATTTTTAATGACATTGAGGCTTGGTGACTGAGGTGGCGTAATCATCAAGTAAGGGTAGTTATAAATTGACCAAAACTTTACAATTCCCGATTTATGTTTCGGATCGTTGTCCTGATAAAATCGAAACTTTGATCTTATACCCAGATTCTTTGCATTTTGCAACAAATTGTCCTTTAAAATTTGAAGATACTTATTTTGTCAATGGTTGTTTCAATAAACTCTAAACTCTCAGTACCAACAACCGACATACAGGCCCAAATCATGACGCTGCCACCACCATGCTTACCTGTTGCCTTTAAATATTCTTTATTAAGCTCGGTGTTAGGTTTTTTCCATACGTAGGACTTATCATCGGAGCGGAATTTATTAAATTTGGATTTATCGGTTGAGATAACTGCATTCCAAATCGATGCGTCTTTGGAATCGTGTTCTACAGTGAAGTTGAGACTGCATATTTTGATTTTTGCGCTATGGAAGGCTTCTTACGTGCAACTCGACCATTAAAATCATGGTGACGAAGAACACACTGAAAAGTTTCAACGCAGCAATGTTTGCCTATGTCATATTGAATATCGAAAGTCAGTTTGGGAGCTGAGAGCCCTGTATTTGCTTAAAATTTTTTGACAATATAACGCTCATCATGTTTATTAAAAATTTTATTTGGTGCTTATCTACATTTGTTAATTAAACGGTTTTCATCATCATTTCAACTATTTTCCGCTGCGAGTGACCGTTTTTAAAATGATTTACTACCAATTCTTTCTGTACTAATGTTGTGCGTGGACCTATTTTAAATTTCCCGAAATTAACCAAATTATTGACAAAATAAGACCATTAATTAGTGCCAATCATATCGAAAAGTACAATAGGGTAGAATTAAAACTAAATTTCCGCTAGACAACGCATTCTGAAAGTATCGTTACCAAAAGAAGTAAATGCATAAAATAAGCTGTGAGATGAAAAAAGCTGTATATTTTACTTTTCTTGTTTTTTAATTATGTTAATATTAATTTTCTAAATAAATAAAGATTTCTTGTTAAACTAGACCCTTTACTCTATTTATTGATACCAATTTCTTTTTTTAATTCCTACTGGTATTATTGTTATAGGACTTAAAGGATAAAATTATGCAGTGCATAAAATAAGTTGTGAGCCACTGTATATTCAAAATTAATATTTTATTACGTTTTTATGCCGTCCAGTTTTCCCAGCTGGGGAATGCCTCAATCCGTCCAGGTTTGTTTTAAAGGTCTGATTCCTTTAAATTAAAATTCTGCGTGTTTTTATGTGTAAGCGAAATAAGAAACCAGTCGTTATATAACGACAATTATAATCTAAGAAATATTCGGGAATGAGCTGTACGAGCTGTACGAACGTAGGCCTTCAAAGCGAGAATATTATAAAATATTTTGTTTTGAAGGAATTTAACACGCAAAGCAAAGCTATTTAGTTATGCTATTTGATTTTAACAGCTTTATTAAATTTACATACTGTAGAAAATTTTTAAGTTTTAGTATAAATTATTTCTTTTATTAAAAGAATTATTTGTTTTTTGTAACTTGCGTGAATTTTTCTGCAAATGTTTGCACATCTTGCAGTGTTTGTATCACATTCTCACCGTTTCCAACTCCTCTCAACTTTGTTGCGTTCCTGCAAATAATTCACAACAACATTTCAATTTATTTTATTACAATTAAACGACGGGGGAAATGTCAGAGCAAGAAATATAAGGATTTTTACTATTTGATATAAATTTAAGAGCTTAATATTGATAAAATTAAATTCTTAACATTTGTTTCAATGTTGCACCCTCTTAAATTATCTTGATGTCGGTTTTTGTTTGTTATTCCCCGTAATTCTTTTGAGTGTTTTAGTACCTCATCGCAATAAATAAATGTATTCTTTATAAAAATAAAGTAATAAATAAATTCTCTCAAGTATTATCTTTGATTTATGGCTTTTTTTTAGCCGAGTTTTTCCTCTAAAGCAGCTTTTGCCATCTTTACTTTAATTTTTAATTTAGAAGTGCTTCTTTTAAACATCTTGGTTGGAAAGAAACATTTTAGTTGGGGTTTGCTGTTCGATAATATGTTAAGAAATAAGACAGATTGTTTGTTTCCCAAGCAGCCACAATCTTACTGAGACTTAAAGTTCTTATTTATCATAATTTCACCACAGTCGTTTTTTATTTATTTAGCGATGTTTAGTTTGCGATGATTTGTTTTTTTTTTTTTTTAATCACGAAAAAGTAACTCTAGTGATATTAAAAAAAAGATTAAAAAGCACAGTGGAGGATTTTTGACAAAAAAATAAATCTTTAATTTAAAACTGTTAGCTTAACTAATTTCTTTGAAAATTAAATTAGTTGGTAAAAGAAAAAGCACAGTGGGGGATTTTCGACAAAAAAAAGTAAATCTTTAATTTTCAGCTGTTAGCTTAATTTCTTTGAAAATGGAATTAGTTGCTAAAAGGAAAAGAAATTTTTGTTATTAGGAAATTGTTTCCTTTTTTTATTAAACGTACAAATGTTTTATTTAAATTATTTAATCACAATTTTTTTTTAATCATTATATAACTCAGTCAAAAATTTAAATGAAACGAATTAAATTATTAAAAGGGGATCTTAAAAAGTAAAATAATAAAAAACGGAAGCCTGACTGAAAATTGCTGACTTGTTTGATGAAGTTTTTTAGACAATTATATCCAGTTTTTAAATCAGTCGATTCGAATACTCCTCCGCCGTATTTACCAAATGTAGTAGTGAAAAGTTTTGTTCTTACCGAAGTATGCGTTTAGAATTGTCGATTCTTTAAATATATACTGTAATATTTTTTCCGCTCCACTGTGCAAATATGGTAAAGCTTAATTATTTATGGTAGCAGTCCAAATCTTCATTTAAATCGAACAAGTCGGTTAAAGTTTTTGATTTCAAAAATATTTTGTTTCGCCCCATTGTGCAAGAAGTGTTAACGCTTAAGGAACGCATCTTGTATATTCCTGAATTAGCAATCGATAAACTCTCTTTAATCAATGCAGCCGTTTTTCGATTTAAAAAATATTTTTCTTTCGTCCCACTGTGCAAGAAGTAATACAGGCTAGGAAGATAAAATCAAATATTTCCCCTTAAATAAAAAACATTACGGACCATTTTACTTTAGTCGATCGATTCGTTAGAATTTTCAAAAATATTTATTCGCCCCACTGTGCAAAAAGAATAAGGTCAATTAGCACTGGTGTAATATTTTGTTTAATCCATCCAGTCGTTAATAACTGTCGATATCAAAAAAAAATTGTTTTCGCCCCACTGTGCAAGAATTAATAAAGCTTAGAAAACCCAGATCAAGTGACCAAGGATTGCGGTATCGTTAATTGCTCATGCTTTTAAGAACACTTTACTTGTTGGGTGGATGACGGATGCCATCAATATTTTGATTTTTAAAATATTTTTTTTATTCATTTTTGTATTCCCTTTATTTTTGAAATTTATCATAAATATAAAACTAATCCAGTTCTTATATTTAAGCACATCCATATTTCTGATTTTAATGGTTAAATAAAGTTTGTTTATTAGCTTTAATTTTTTTTTTTTTTTTTTTTTTGTGTTTTGCCTAAACCTTCTTTTCATCTCAACCTCAATTTTTTAGCTCTTTGATGATAAGTTCTTTCTTTAACACTCATTTTAACAGCTCGTTAGCTACCCTGTTTGCTTAAACAGAGAAAATAATAATCATTTGAATATACAAGTGCATCAATAAGAAAAATTTGACTCTTTACCTCGTTTGATCCTTATGATGCCGCAACTTGATGAAGCAAAACACCCTAATTAACCTCTAATTAATTTTTAATTTTGTAATGCTTTAAAAATAAAACAAATATTTTTTTTATTTAGCTGCTTTATAATTTATCCGTATTTATTTGTTCCTTTTTTCCATTCTTTTCCTTTTATCGTTTTAGGTACCGAACCTGCAAAAAATGAAAATTCAAAAGGTATTTTTCCCTTTGCCTGATTGTTTTATTTTTTATTTATTATTGTTTTTATAATTACTGTTTGTAGTTGTAGTAGTTAGTAGTGATAGTTAGTAGCCTGTAGTTGGTTTTGAAGTTAATATGTGTTTTAATATGAGTTAAAATTTAAAAAAAAAATTTCATTACCTTTTCTAAAAAATTTCTTAAATTCATAAATCTTAACTTTTCTTTGCTTAATTTAATAAACGTTAAGTTTTAAATCCATTTTTAATCCTAAAATCAATGTTAAGAAGAATGGCATGCGAATTAAAAATTAAGTCTTTGTTACGAGAGCGGTTCAATAAGTCCGTGACTGTTCAAATGAAACACATGGTTGTTAAATACAAAAAAATATATTTTATTTTTAAAAGTCTCCTATTTTTTTATCCCTTCCTAAAAACGACGAGCCATTTCTTAAGATTTGAAAATATAAATATTCACCCGGCCCGAATGATTGAGCAATTTGTAGCCTATTTAAGGATTTCTGCCATGCAAACTGGAAATGTATGCTTCGTAAAAAAATTCATCATGACTTTATTGGTTGACAAACCCAACTAGCCTTTTTTTTGAGCAGTTTCCCCCTGAGGAACCCACTGTTTTCAATGTAGTTTGGTCTCTGGTTCGTTGCGTTGTCTCCATGTTTCGTTCATAGTTACGAAACGATTAAAAAACTTGTTTATATTGCGCTTGAATAACGCAAATACGATGATGAATACCTATGGCTTTTATAATCTCTGGCACTTTCAATAACCGATCGGTCAACACCGTAATGTAAAGTTCTTCAATTGCTTCGGGTGTAAGGACATCTATTAGGGCAACTTAAGTACTTGAAGGCTAAAACGAAATTGAATAAATCGTTTATTTTTATTCTTTGCTATTGTAATTGATGGAGAATTGTATTTACCAAGCTTAGCTTCGGCTTGAGTCAAGCTTTTCTCTGCAAAACATATTGCTTATAGAGTACATGAAATTTACTTTTATACATATTTACAAAACACGCGGTAGTCTGGCATAAAGCACAAACTAAATGACGCAGTTTGCTAAAAAAAAAGCAAGTAAGAGTATTATATTCGGCTATACCGAATCTTATATACCCTTCATCACATATGTAAATCTATTTTAGTGAAGTAACTCTAATCAAAAACGCAAAATTGGGGAGACTCAGGAGTAAAAAGTAAGTACTAATATAATTTTACATAAAAATGACATCGGCTCTTAATGGGTTCAGCATTTTTTAAAAAAATTTTAATATTTCCTTATAGATCTTTCAAAAGCTTTAAAATAATACCCATATTGATATTTTAAGAAATTGGAAAATTTCGGAGCCCCGTAACTCGGAAAATATAGGCGAGTACCAATTTTATCACTTGATGTTTTTTTTCTTTTTTTTTAATTCTCTATCGCCCCATATGTTTTTTTTTTTTTTTGATTGGAGTTACTTTATGGTTTCAAAGGACATGAAATAATTAGAGGTAGGCGTGGTCTTTTGCCTGCTGCCTCGAATGAACGATCATGCTAAATTCCAAAAGCACTTCTTCGACACTATATCTGATCGATTGACATATTTTTTTTTTTTTTGTAAAATCAAGTTTGCTTCGGAAAACTTGATTTCAAAACTAACACGGACGGTCAGACGGACATCGCTCAATCGACTTCGCTATGCATACGAAGTCAGAATATATATATTCTATGGGTTCGGAAATGGATATTGTAGAAATTATACATGGAATGACAAACTTAGGTATTTCCTTTCTCCACTTTTTTTTGTGAAGGGTATAAAAACAAATATATGGGGGATAGAGAATTAAAAAATAAGAAAAAAGATCAGAAAGTGAAAAAATTGGTGTTCGCCCATATATTCCAAGTTATAGGCCTCTTAGCTTTTCGTAGAAAAGTACTATTGTGCACCATATTTTTTTAAGATATCAATATGGGTATCATTTAAAAGCTTTCGAAGAGAGCTTTAAGGACATACTAAAAATTTTTTGTATGCTTAAACCATTAAGAACCGATGGCATTTTTATGTAAAATTATATTTAGTACTTATTTTTTTTTTTCTTATTTTTTAATTCTCAGTCATCCCAGTATCCGTTTTTTTGATTGGAGTTATTACACTGGACTAGATTTATATTACATGTTTTTATATTATTTTTGATGAATGAATTATAAATTAAAAAAATTTTGTAGAAATAAAGAAAAGGTTTGAGAGTTCATTTCAACTGCATTGATTTTTTTTTTTAATTTTATTGTAGATATTAAAGTTTATGAGCTTTAATATAGGGTCCGCCAAACAACTTTTTTTTTTAAATGATACTACTGAATCGAGTGTAGCTTCGGTTGGGTGGCACGTAGCGCCGTCCTGTTGAAACCAAATGTGGCCAATATCCTCCTCTTCTCTTCCTCCTGTGAACAAGAATTCGTTCTACATGGCCCGATAACGATCGTCATAGACTGTAACGGTCTCTCATTGCACATTTTCGAATGATTCCTCTGGTCGAAAATTCGCACCAAACACTGACTCGTTTTGGGTGCACTGGCTTTTCAAAGTATGCGTGTGGGTTTCCTGTGCCCCAAATGCGACAATTTTGCTTGTTTACATAGCCGCCAAGATCAAAATAAGCTTTATCTGAAAAGATGATTTTTTTTTTTATCGGCTTCTTCTGTAAGTCCCAGCGTTTCAGCGTTGTTCAAGCGTATACACAAACATATTCGTTTAGCGAAAGAATAAAACTAATTTTCTGTCAAATCAGACATGAGCTAAGTGTTACCATTCACGAAATAAGCACTAGTTGAAAAAAAAACGTTAGATTGCGGACCCTATATTCCAATGATAATTTCTATAAATACGTCTGAATGCCTCTTACGGTTCAATTGACTTTTGAAAGTCATGTATATTGTATTGGGACACCCATTAATTTTTAAAGTTAATAACATTTTTTATTAATTCGGACCAATCTGTTTGCATCACCTTTCAAATAAACAAAATCAAATTCGGATCAGAACTGAGTCCAGTTAAATTTTGGTTTTGGTAAAATAAAGTAAAAAATACACTAAACCAGTTAACCAGTTTTTAATCAAAGTCAAACTGGTAATTAAACTAATGTTTTTTTTTTTTGTGTTAAACTGACACTTTAAATATTCGGTTTTATGAATACTATAGTCGATATTGCCTACTCTAGCTGCCGCCAGTTTAATTAAATTTTTAATCAGTTATTTTTTGAATGTTTGACTTGTTTTTAACTGATTTTTGTCATTTTCTTCCTCGTCAAATGCACGAAAAGTTATTAATGTTGAAAAATTCCTGAAAAAAGCTTTTAATAATTTACAAATCAATTTCGTGAATGCTTATGACTTAATATTGATTTGATTTTTATCAAATATTATTGTCAAAACAAAAAAAAAAAAAAATTCTTAAGAATTAAATTTAAAGTTTTTTTTTCAATTTACCAGCTTGTTAATCTTTATACCTTTGATATTAAATTATCTGTCTAATAGTCTGGCTGATTCTTTTAACTATCATAGCATTTAAAAAATTAAATGGAATAATATAATCACGTTTAAACTGAGTTTAAAAAAATTTTGTCAAAAGC
Source organism: Gymnosoma rotundatum (assembly GCA_916610165.2). NCBI lineage: Eukaryota > Metazoa > Arthropoda > Insecta > Diptera > Tachinidae > Gymnosoma > Gymnosoma rotundatum. Next base: position 17,207,880 of record OU744338.1, on the reverse strand, counting down.
AATACTTTTTTTTTAATATCTATTTACTTTGAATTGTTGCAGGAATAAACTCAACATTGCAAATGTTCTTACTCCTTCCCTAATAAAAATATTTTACTGCTGTTGTTGAACACAGGGAATAAGAAATTAATTTAATTTCTTCGTTTGTACAATAAATCAAATCAATAATGCATTCATAGGGAGTCATTTATTCGTTCAGTCAATCATTCTTTTCATTTATTTATTACTGGAAATCCTTTACAAAACGAACGTAAGTACATGTTTATCCAACACAATATTAGCTGAGCAGGAAACTTGAAAGAAGTTGTGCAATAAATTGCAAAAAAGGAATCTTTTATTTTGAAAATCACAGAAAAAAAGGTATTAAGCGAAAAGGAATTATATTTCCCATACCTATGAATTTCAATTAAAATAGAACGTTAAAAGGAGACATAAATATGTCTGTAAAAAACTCCAAAGTCATCATGTTCTCCTTTTAAATCAATATTCTTAATTCAGAGACTCTCAAACTTTTGAAGGCCCCTTTCCAACTGAGATTTAGTAAGCTATGCACTCGTGGTGCGAGATAGGGTTGCCAAATAGCCTTGATTTTGCTTCAATTAAAAAAAATTTAATTAGGGAAATATATTTTCTGTAAAGATTGGTCTTTAAAACAACAATAAAACCCCAAATATTTTTTTTTTATAAACCAAACTTTTCTTAACCAAAAACTTGTAAAAATATGCCTTGTGTAGGTTTAAAGACTTTATTATTGTTTTTTTATTAATCGACATTTTTTTATGAATGTCAAAAATTTTAAAAATTTGAATCGGGCAACTGGAGGCGGAATCATAAATTTATATTGATATATTACTTTCCCAAAAACCAATTTTCTTTTTTATTTTATACTAGTAGTGCCCACAACTTCGTCTTAGTGTCATTCCTAATTTTCTTAAAATTCAAATTTAGAAAAATGTTTCTTAAATATTTATTCCAGAGTTTTGTAGGCAGTGGTAAAAATTTTTCATCTGCAAAAATAAAAAGTGCCGACAACTGTTTTAGGTACCATTATAACTGCAAAATTGGGTGCTTTCACATTTGTATCTCTATTTTCTCAACGAAATGACCTATTATTATGAAAAAAAAGTTTACTATATTGGAACCAAGTTTCTTAGGGATCTCCTCAAAAAATTTTGTTCAAATCCATCCACTAGTTTCACGTGATGCGAACACAGACAGACAGATAAAAATTCCAAAAATAGATGTTTTGTATTCCATATCAAAAATCAAAATTATTCAAAAAATATTCCATGTAGAGAAATGACCACGTACAGTTTTATTATATGTATAGATAATGCATTGTGGTTTGTTTACTGAAATAAAAACAAATAAAATGGCCACAATAAATCAGAAATAATTAAGAAATAAATTAAGACAAGATAAAACCGTTTTCCTTTACAAACAATAAAGTTAATGCACTTATTAAGGTTTTAATTAGTTTAAAAATGAAGCTCAATTAAATATTTAATAAATTTAATTATTTATTTAATTAAAATTTTTTTTAAACATATAATAGATTTTATTATTTGTTTAACTAGAATAGATATAATATACGTTTTAATTAACTGCATAATTGAATCAATTATTAACTTTCGGAAATTTCAATCTCGAACGAAATAAAAAATTTAAGAGAAGCAAACATTTTCTTCGTTGCATAATAAGCATTAGCATTGAACTCTGTATCTATAAAAGAGCGTAAAAATTATTATTTTATTTTATAAGACTACGCGTATTTAAATTTCATCTACTTAAGTGTTAAGAAAAAAAAAACAAAAAATATATTCTGGCTGGCTTTATCCGGCTTAAATTTCATTTAATTTAATTTTATTTTAATTTTTCATTACATCATTCTGAATACACATCTGAAATAATTTAACGCAAATGTGCGGGTGCTACCTGGTTTTACATTGCATTGTAGGCGTTATTGATGATGGGAAGAGATGTGTGCGTTTGTGTGAGAATTTGTACATTTGCATTTGTTTGTTCTGTGGATAATACAACTGCAATAATAACAAAATATTTACCCATTTCAACTGATGCCACAATAACAATAACATTCATATTGGCACACACACACACATGTAAAGTTTATATTGTTATGTGTGTGCAATTCCCGTATCTATAAAGTTTTAATTGTTTACATTATATAAAATGTGTTTTTTTAATACATGCCTTTGAAGTTTGTAGTTATACGAGGGATAGGCAATAAATATTCTTTTTATACCCTTCACCACAGATAAAAAGAAAAGGGTATATTTAAGATTGTAATTTTTTCAATATCAATTTCCGACCCCAAGAAAGTATTTATATCCTGAGTTCTTATGCATAGCGAATTCGATTGAACGATGTCCGCCTGTCAGTCCGTGTTCGTGTTAAAATCAACTTTGCCAAGGCACTAAATGAGCTAGAGAATATTTATGTACACCAATCGATCAGACATAGTTCTAGTTTTGCTCTTGAAAATCAGCAAGGACGGTACAGGTACTTCGAGGCAGAGCGTATTTATATATTTAATATTTACCTTGAAAGCCTAACTAAAAGAAACTATAAAGAAAAAAAATATTTAATAAATCAACAAAAGGTCAATAAAGAATTAAAATCGTAAAAATGTCTTTAAATTTCAATAAATTTAACTTGAATTAATTCTTTTTATTCGATTTCAAAACAAGAAGGCTGATTTCATGCTACTTTTTTATGTTTGTGCTTGCAGAACTCATTCATGTCTGAACCGATTTTGAAAATATTTTCTTTATTTGAAGAGATATGCCTACAGATTGTTCCGGCTTTAAGAGCCTGTTAATAGAGATGAGCGATATTTTAGTACCTGTGATTAAATCACTGTGATTAAAAAATCACTGGTCACTACAGTGACTGAGTTGATCAAATAAGAGTTCTGCGTAAGAACGTTCTTTTATATTTGCACACATACAAACTTAAATTTAATTTTACTTTGTGAAAGAGAAATACAAGTACTTTTGACTCTTTCATTCTTTTATATGTATATCAATGCAGCTTCTTTGCTGTGTTGGTTTTTCTTGCTTCTACTTATTAACAACGAATATTTTTTTTCCAAACTTCACACATACATACATACATACATACATATGTAGCAAAAATCACGGGATTGCTCATCCCTACCTGTTAATGATTTTAAAAATTAAAGGGTGTCTCAATACAACATACATGTTTAAGTGTATTATGAACCCTAAAATTAAAAAACTAAGTACCGCTATAGGGAGCTATAACACAGCATAGGGAGCTATAACAGCAAAAATGAATATAAGAGTTATATGGTGTCTTCCCCATAGATGACGTAAATTTACCTATACGGGCCTGTCTTTTGAACCGTTATAGAAACACGCTCGAAAATTGAACCATGATCGTTATTTGTATAAATATTATAAATTATAGGGTGCCCCAATAGTTCGTATAACTAGGTGTATATGTCCCTGCTACTGAATCTGAATTGCTGTCCCCTTAACAGCAATAGCACAAGTTAAAAGGTGTTCATAATTACCTAATTTGTCTTAAAGAAACATGATTTTATTCTTGTGCGTTTTGAAGTTTTTTTTTTTTTTTTGCAAGAATTATTATTAACATTTGCTAACATATACTAAATTTTTTCGTTAATTCGTTAATTTTACCTATAAAATTTGGTTCAGTGTACTACCGATTTCATCGGAATAAATTTACATGAGAAAGGTCATTTCAAATCCTGTTCTTATTTTCTGTTGTATAGTTGTAAATCCTTGAAAAGCACGATTATCGCATAGAAAAAGCTCTAAGCAAGCCACTGGAGCCATACACGATAATGATGTATTTATAGACAATTGTGAGCACACGTGACAGCCATCTTGTCTGAACTATGGAACAAGACCGGTGGCTTCAAATACATAGTTTACACACTAGTAACTTATCCTCGTATTTTCCTTTTGTAATATCGCAAAAAAATAAGAGAAAAACACAAATCAGAACAAATATGAAAACAATGTCAACAAGCAAAATATATGTTTTTATGTGTAAATTTTGATATTGTTGTTAATTTTCAAGTACCAACTGTGGCGAATGTTTGAGATTTGCAATTAACCCTGGAGTTAATGTCGACGTCGTTGACGGCGTCAAATGTTAAAAAAAAAAAGTTGAATCGTATGAAATTGTATGAGAGCAGTTAATCTTAACGCGTTGCAACGCCGTAAAAGTTCAATCTGTTTCAACTTTTTCGGCGTTGAAACGCCGTCAACGACGTCGACATTAACTCCAGGGTAAGATTAAAAAAATGCTGAGGATTTCCAAATGAAATTGGATTTCTTTTTACCAAAATTTTTATGTGCAAATTAGATTTAATTTAACATTTTGAATGGGAGTTATAAAATTCTCATTTTTTAACAGTGCACGGTATTCTCTTTAGCATTAAGCATAGTGCTCTGTTCATCATTTCGTGCGAAATTTAGTCAAAAGTCCATGTTAAAAAGATTATGAAATAAATAAGAAATAATGTTGCTAAAGTAGTACTCTATTTTTTAGCGAAAATGTCACGATATGTTTCTCAGAGCATGTTTTTCAAGCTGAAAATGTTTCTGGCAACATTTTTTTTCAACTACGAAATAACATAAATAGCACTTTTTTCGTACGAAATTTTGGATAATCATTTGTGTTCAAAAATTTTAGAAAGAAAAATGAGTAAAAGTGTACATTTAAAAAGAGAAAAAGACAAAAATAAATTTAATGAGAAGAGAAGCGTTTGCTCATAATTGCAGTTAAAAAACACATTTAATATATGGAATAAATCCCATAAGCTTAGATGAGTTGAAAGAGTATTTCTTTTTGTCTTCAGTATATTTTTGTTTACTCTGTTAAAACAATATGGCATTCTTGACGGCGATAAAAACGAAATTGTCTTTCAAACAGCTGTATTGTCACCAGTATCTAATTGTCACATTTTCAAGCGAAATAATTCATGTTGCTCAACATTTTTCGCAAAATCGAACAGAGTACTACCATTATGTGCGAAATGCTGTCAAAAGTCTATATAGAAAAACTAGTGCGCAATAAATAATAAGGTTGCTGAAGTTAAATTCTTTTTATTTTTCTAAAAAGTAATAAAATGTTTTTTGCAACATCCTTATAAACAAAAAAATGTTTCTGGCAACAATTTTTTGCAACTTACATATTTTGTAAGGAACTGCAGCAGAAAACAGCAAACAGTGTTGCATATTAAAAGCCAATAAAACCGAAAATTTTTGGCTAAATCATGATATCGCCACCACTAGTTAATTGCAAAATTTCTCTAGCGTAATTAGTAAAGTCGCTAAACAATTATCGCTTTGAAATTGTCTGATTAAATAGATGATGCTTAAATTAAAACCAAATAAATGTTAAAATTTAAGACACATAAACTTAAGCCGGATGGAAATTGTTAAATATAAAAAAAGTTTATTTTAATATAAAAAAGTTTTTTAAACAGAAGAGTTTCATATTCTAAGTTCTTGTAAGAATATGTTTATGTTGTTGCTTTTTCTGATTTCGGTTTATGTTTAGGTTGATTTAAATTTATTTAACGACTCTTTAAAAATTTTATCAATAAAAGGACTTAATTTCTAAATTCTTCACTTTACTTATTGTGCAAAGAAATTATTTCTAGCTAGTCCTTGATTCACTCATTAATTCTTTTAAATACTATTTTATTTTCTTTCTAATTAAAATTAAATATTTAAATACTTTAAAAAGAAAAAAATTTTTAATTTATTGTTGTTTTTTTTTTCTTTACCACTGGAATAAGTTGTAAATAATGATTTAAATATCATCATTAGTATTCCTGCACAACGTGGCAACACAAGCGCAAGTAATTATTTCAAATTACATACAATTTTTATAGAAATACATTTTTAGAATTTATTTATTCATAAATAAATGAATTCGTTAGAATTTTATTTATAACTTTTTCTTTTTGTATATCTTTCTCTCGATTTCCATCAATTTTAAAAATAACCTTGAGATTAAACCACACATCTATTCTATACAAAATCAAAAGAATGAAATTGCTGAAAAAAAAACAAATAAAATGAAATATACACCCACATAAGGACAAGTTTTAGACAAATAGAAAAATAATGAAGAGAAATTTGAAATACAGAAAAATCTCCCCATTTCTCTTTATTCTTACAAATGGGACAAAAAAAATATTCATTTCGATAACAAGTTCTAAGTTCTTGTATGTTTTCCAGTCATGTAGTCCTTATTTTTTTTTCAGTAATTAAAAGGTATGCATACTTTCTTCAGATTTAAAGGCATTTTGTTTTTAAAACCGTAATAAAATCATTACATATTATTTATTTCTATTAATATTTATAACTAAAATTAACCATCACTTCATAGAATGTGCTCATCATTTGCGAATACAAAATCTCAAGGGCACACGGCAAAAAAAAAAATATGGTTGAGGTAATCATTATCTCTCTGAAGAACATATTATGTTTAAATTTCATGGCTTTGAATGATCCTATTATTGAAATGGTAACTACAACTTCTTTACCGTAACTAAAATGTTGTTTAAAACAACTATAATTTGTTCACCACAACGATATATATTGTTGCAGTGATAATAATATGATTTTTATGGCCATATCACAATCACGTTCTGCGTGTATGCAACACAATTCGTTTTTGAATTAAAAGCCGACACTATATTCTGCTGATATGGCCCAAAATCCATGAAAGTTAAAAAACTGGCGGATCTGCAGAAAGTACTTTCGCTTATAAATGATGGCAATCTTAAACAAATCAAATATGGAAAGATTAAAGATCCCCAAATTTTACTTGACCCTTTCAATTAATATTTAATCGTATTAGCTGGGCAGAAATATACTTCTGCTTTAGTCCATGTCTTAAAAAGTTTTTTTAGTTTTTTGAACTAAAACGGGTTGGTAGAAGTGAAAATTCCTAAGGAAACTTTTCTCTCAAGGTACCAAGGGTCTTTAATTATAGTAAGCGTTTTTAAACCCACCAAAATCTTAAAAAGGACTGCCACACCGCAATCGCTTTTAACATTTATGATCAGTATACTTTGACATTTGAACAACGCTAAATTTAATTTGAAAATTAATAATTAATTCGAGCAACTAGATGAGCAAAAAAATTATAATACGTCAATCGATCACACATAGTTTGGAAAATTTTGCTATTGAATCTCAGTAAGATCGGTCCATGTCCTTCGTGGAGGCGTGAAAACACCACGCCTGCCTCTAATTTTTCCATATCATTTAGAACAAATTTAGTTTAGTGAAGCAACTCCAATAAAAAAAACAAATAATAGGGGCGCTAGAGAGTTAAAAAAAAGAAAAAAACATCAAGTGAAAAAATTGGCGCTTGCCCATTATTTCCGAGCTATAGGTCTCTGAACGTTTAATAGAAAAGAACGATTGTTTTTTTTTAGAGATATCAATATGGATATCAGTTAAAAGCTTCTCAAGAGATTTTTAAGAAAATACTAAAATTGTTTAAAAATGTTTAACCTGTTAAGAGCCGATGACATTTTTATGTACAATTATGTATAGCACTTCCCTGTTATCCCTAATAACCTAGATTTACATATATGTTGAAGGGTGTATAAGATTCGGTATAGCCGAGTATATCGCTCTTATTTGTTTTTTAATAAGAAGTCACTATTTAAGCAAAAACAACAATAACCAACAGTAATTCTATTTTTCTTTCTCCACTGTATACGGCTCACTTTTTTTCGGCTCTTTTTTGCAGCTGAAAGAGAATGAAAAATAAAATATCACAAAACGCAACGAAAATTAAATTAAACAATGGGAATTTTTTTTATTATATTAATTAATTTTCAAAATAAATTTTTTTTTTCGTCTATTTTTCAAATTTAAATTAAAATTTCATTAGAAAAGATGTCGCGTTTCGTTAGTTATCCAAAGGTCTTAAGTCGTACTTTCTTTATGATTGACAGAATAATAATTTGAATACTTTGATTGTCTTACGTGCGTTGTTATCCTGTAAGATATTTTTAGTAAACATCCTATCTATTTTGGGCTCTCGTTATTTAGTTAAAACTAAGCTCTCGACGGTCTCATTTTTAAAGAAGCGCCAATAATCACACCAGCCAACACAGTGCACCGTCCTATTTTTTTGTGGATTCAGCGTTGCCTTAAAAAATATTTAGCAAAAAAAAAAACAGTATTACCTATGGGTACACCCTTTAACTTTTTAGTTTATTTTTTATTACTCTATGCCTTAATTGACATCCTTTAAATTTTAGAATTGTGAACATCTTTTTTAAAGGCGATCAATCTGTAGGCATTCCCTATCATTTAAAAAAAAATCAATATCGGTTGAGAATTGATTGAGTTCTGAGGTTCAAACATGATAAAATCGGTTAATGAATATACTTAAGCATTGACTGCTATTGGTTTTCGATATCACAAAATGATATGTGAGTTTCTTCTGTCACAATTCGATGATATTGTTGTAAAAGGTGTGTGGCTTTAACAAAATGCAGCCGCATACTACACAAACTTTTAAAAGAAATACTGCTTCAAAAAAACTTTACGTGTTGCTGATAATCTTTGCTAACGCTCTGCTCTTGATTGCTGCGCAGATTTGCTTTAAGAGGTAAAAAAATATATTGATAGATATTTTAAAAGTATGAAACATTATTTTACGGGACATAAACCTCAACGGCCTTACAATTTTTTTATTAAACTGGAAATAATTACTTTCAGGATTATTTTCAGTTTTATTGTATTTTAATATTAATTGTACATAAAACAAGTAAGAGTGCTATATTCGGCTATGCCGAATCTTAAATACCCTTCACCATTAATGTAAATCTAGTTTAGTGAATTAACTCTAAACCAAAAAGCAAATATTGGGGTGACAGAGAATTAAAAAATATAAAAAATTTTGGCTCTTAATGGGTTAAGCATTTTTAAAAAAGTTTAGTATTTCCTTAAAGATCTCTTCAAAAGCTGTAAAATGATACCCATATTGATATCTTAAAAAATTTGAAAATTTCAGAGCCCAGTAACTCGGAAAATGTGGGCGAGCGCCAATTTTTTCACTTAATGTTTTTCTTCTTTTTTAAATGTCTATCGCCTCACATATTTATTTTGTTGATTGGACTTACTTTATTGCTCCAAATGATATGAAAAGATTAAAGGTAGGCGTGGTGTTTTGCCTGCTGCCTCGAAGGACATGGACCGAACATGCTGATTTGCAATAGCACCTCTTTTGAGACTACATCAGATCGATTGACATATTTATTTTATTTGTGAAAGCAACACAGACGGAAAGACGGTCAACGCTCAATCGACTTCGCTATGCATAAGAAGTCAGAATATATATACTTTATGGGGTCGGAAATGGATATTGTAGAAATTACACACTGAATGATAAACTTATAAATACCCTTTTTCCACTTTTTGTGGTGAAGGGTATTATAAAATGTACGGTATTCGCCTTAATTGTAAAAGACTTATTTTGCATGTTGAATCACTTAACGTTACTGCATCCGGTGCTGATTGCAACTGTCACTCTTCATTGCATTTTGTTTTATTGTCCTTCTCCCTTTCACTCCTTTAAAACAGTGATGGTTATAGTTAAAGGTACTATGAAATAAAAATAAATTGAAATTGAAATATGAACTTGAAGACATCCTCCGATACGAGTATTTTATAAGAAAATAGAAATTATAATATTTATATATTATCCCTCGTTACTCAATCAGTTTGTAAGTATTGTATCCATAATTATAATCTGTGATGTAATTTAATACTTTTATTGCATTGTGAGATGGGTGCCAAAACTATGTCAGTATACGTACCAAAATGTTTTAAAGAATTTCTTTTTTTTATTATAATTTTACTCAAACTTTAATTACGGCAAAATTTAATTAAAAACTTTTATTTTTATTTTATTTTATTTTATGTTTTATATTTTTTTAAATTCGTATTGTGTTGTGTTCGTATTTGTATTTGGCGACAATTAAAGAAAAGAAGAGAAAATAATTTTTCCTTTGTTCTGTTGCATTCATGATGACTGTGTATTACAATTTAATTGAAGTGTGTCCTACATATAAAATTTAATTTTTATACAATAAATATTTTTTGTCCATTGTGTTTTAATAAAATGGATTTTTAATTTCCTCTAAATTTAAAAGGAGAATATTTTAATGGAAATGTAAAATAATTAAACGTGTTTTTTTACAGAAATTCGATATCATAAATAAATTAATTTGAAATATTTGTTGTAGTTGTTTTAACTTAATTTAAATTTATTTTATTTAAATGAAGAGGTTTTTTAACTGAAATTTTTTTTAGTGCAAAGGTGCAGAGTAGAAGAACGTGTTTGTTACTTTCTTGTCAATTCAGTAAATTTTTTATATGCTTAAAAGTCTTGAATTTTGATTTCTTTTAAATTGTCTACACTTTTCTTTCAAAAAAAATTTGGATATAAAAAAATTTAACAAAAAAATCGACATCAAAACAAATCCTATATGTGATGACATCCTTTAATTTATAATTTCAAATATTTAATTAGTTGTTAAAGCAGACATAGGAGTTCACATTCTATAAAATCTTTAAATGTTTTACTATAATGTTTTAGAAGAATTCAAATAAGCATCAACGTTTCAAGCATCTCTGAATTGTAGTAGGTAGACTAAATATTATGGGAATTAAATTATTTATAATAATTATTTTCGTAGTATACGAGGGCTGCTCTATATATTTCTGGCCTAATAGTGAAAATGCGAATATTTATAATCAAAAATGGTTTTATTGTTTTTCAAAGTATTCTCCAGCATGTTTTATACACTTTTGCATGCGCTCAAACCAGTTGTCGAAGCACTTTTTCACTCCGATTGAGACACCACTAAAACATGGTTTTTGAACACTTCAACAGCTTCTTCTGGCGACGAAAATCGTTGACCACGCATTTTTTTCTTGATTTGCGGAAACAAGAAGAAGTCATTAGGTGCCAAGTCAGGGCTGTACGGCGGATGACCCATTAATTTGACGTTTTGGCCGGTCAAAAACGCTCTGGTTTGAGCCGATGTGTGAGAGGTCGCATTGTCATGGTGAACAATGATTCGTCTTCTCTTGTTGGTTTTTCGAATTTCTCCGATGACTTCAGGCAAACAAAGTGTAGTGTACCACTCAGAATTAACTGTCCTACGTTGCTCAAGCGGAACAGTCGCCACATGACCAGTTTTGCGGAAGAAACAGGCGACCATTTGCTTCAAAGTGCTTCTTCCACGAACAACTTTCGTTGGATTTTGCTCGTCTGTGAAGACCCACACGGTCGATTGTTGTTTCGTTTTGGGCTCATACGCATCGATCCATGATTCGTCACCTGTGACGATCTTATAAACGTCTTTTGAAGCACCGCAATCGTATTCTTGCAACATTTCTTTGCACCAATCGACACGAGCCTTTTTTTGAGCGACTTTTAAATTGTGCGGGATCCAACAAGAACAAACCTTTTTTATGGCAAGGTGTTCATGCAGTATCGAATGTATGCTGGTGGAAGAAATGTCCAAGGTTGTTTCTATCCCTCGGTATGTCATATGTCGATCTTGCATTATGAGTTCACGCACGGCATCAATGTTTGTTTTCTGGCACAACAGCCGTTTTTGGACGACCTTAACGGAATTCGTCTTTGAGCAAGCTTCGGCCACGATTAAATTCATAATACCAATTTTTCACAGTGCTATAGGATGGTGCTTCATCGCCATACAAAGATTTAAGTTCATCAATGCACTCTTGTCGTGATAATCCACGTCGAAAGTTGTGAAAAATGATGGCACGAAAATGTTCACGAGTTAACTCCATTTTTTTCTATATTAATTTTTTCAAGTCACTGTAAACAACACAAATAATGGTCGTACGTCAAAACCTTTTGAGTACGATTATGCTTAAAAATGCACTTGGCAGCACTCAGTGTTGCCAGGCCAGAAATATATATAGCAGCCCTCGTATTATGTTCCTTCAGAACAATCAGTAAACATACTTAAACAACATCTACTGTGATGTAAAGAAAAAAGTATGAAAAACAAAGAGTGCAAAAATAAATATTATGCGTCGATTAATAAGAATAACAAAACGAAAAAATCTATGGGTTGTGTGTGGACTTGGTCTTACAAATTCCTCGTATTTTAGGTTGAATAAATAAATTGTATCATTTATTTATTTAACCTACAGTAGATAGATGCGAAGAATGCTGATGACGGATGTAGCGATCCAGAGTATACAGCATAACATTGAGCTAGTGTCCAATTTTTTCTGTTCTCTTTAAAAATCAACACAAAAATTTCTTTATAAATTTAAAAATTAAAATGTACGTGAATTTAAGTCGAATTAAATTTATTTATTTATTACAAATTTAATAATTTAAATAAATTATAAATTTAAATAAAAAAACAAGAAAGATTTTATCGTTGCAAGTGCTAACTTTAAGGTAATCTACATAGTTTTGCTCATTATTATCCTGACCAATTTCAATACATAAGTAATGAGTGTTTTTAAGCTCGATAGAACTTTAAATGGTAAAAAAAATTACATAAAAAATTAAATTGTACTAAAGAATGTTTTTTTTTATACGAGAGATCAGAACATGAAAATAATATTTAAGAATGATTTCGGACATATAGCTACCGCGGCTGCTCATGACGAAGCGCATTGTGGACGTCCAATTTTAGGTCGCTTTTTGAATAACACGAACAATGTTGGCCTCGAAAGCGTCAATTGTTGCTGGTTTGTCAGCATAAACCATGGACTTCACGTTGCCCCACAGGAAATAATCGAGGAGTGTCAAATTGCACGACCTTGGAGGTCAATTGACGGATCCATTTTTCGAAATCAACTTATCGCCAAATTTTGATTTCAATAACTCGATGGTTTCGGTCGTTGTATAGCTAGCGTTATCTTGTTGAAACCACATTTCGTCCGAATCAATGTCATCGATTTTTTCAAACAAAAAATCATTAATCAAGGTGCTGCGGTAACGATATCCATTGACCGTAACGTTAGATCTGGCCTCATTTTTGGAGAAATAAGGTCCGATGATGCCACCAGCGAGTAAACGACACCAAACGGTGCTTTTTTTGGATGCAATGTAGTTTGTAGGGTATGTTGTGGATTGGTCTCACTCCATATGCGGCAATTTTGCTTTAAAAAAAATCCCCAAACGGACAGCTCAGACGAACGATTATGTGAACCATAAAAATCACGAAATCCTCTATAAGTTGCTCGCATTGTTTACTGATTTTTAAAGTATACCTGAATGATTTGATATCGTTGTGCAAGCGTGACTCTATTCACAAAGATTTTCCAGAGTCTACTGCAAATAATAAGAAAAAACTTTTCATCAAAATTTAATTTTTAGTGTTGTTTCTTATAATTTAAAGTTTTATCGGGTCTTAAAAACACCCGATATATAATTTTTTTTGTTATTGTTATTTTTCGCATTAAGCCAGAGGACAAAACAAAAACAGCAAGTAAATTAAAATTGATCAAATGAAATTAATTACAATTTTTATTTTTTACACGCACTTACAACAAAATAAAAATTAATTTTTGTAGTTGTAGGCTCTGAAAACATATCAGCGACACCTAACAGTTGAGTTAATTGCAGTTATAGTGGCAGTTTTTGTAGAGCTGTGTCGTTCGCGAACGAACAGGTTTAATTGACCGAATCAATCAAGTTAACGGAATGATTCGGTAATTTAAATCCGGTTTTTCGTTCAATAGTGTACGGGTTAAATTGAACGGATGACTTAATTGAACGAAATGAGCGAGATATTTAACCGGCTCCTTTCGTTCAAATTGAACGAATTGACCGAACGAATCAGTCTTTGATAATTGACCGAAAAAGACCAGTCACTGAAACGAACGACCGGGCACATGTCTACAGTTTTGTTGCCCTTCGACTATGAAGCGTGAAACTTAAATTGATGTAGCAAAACGAAATGTAAAAGTGGAAGGAAAGTATGGGAGCGTTGAAAATATTGTTTTTTTTTTTTTTTGTGATGCCCTAAAGGTCAGATTCATTTTTAAGCAACATGTTCACAGTGTTGGCTATTTTATAAAGGTTCTGTTCAATTTTTCGCTTTTTGTGGAAACCACAATTTCTCTGTTTTGTTCGTTGCACTAATAGAATTCTCACCTTCAGGGACGAAAACAATAGAGATGAAAAAAAAACAAATATATTTTTAAAAACTTGTAAAATTTTTATGACTTGAGGCCCTTTCAGTCACATAATGTGTTACAAATATATATTTTTTCCCCTGATTTTTTTTTTGTTTTTGTTATTTTCGAACAGTACAAATAAATGCCACAAAAATGGTGTGTAGCAAGAATTTAAGAATATTTAAACGCAATTGGGTACGCGCGTACGGTGTGGTATGTATTTCTCTTGCCCCAAAAACTTCAACTACAGAAACTGTGTTAACTCTACAATTTTACAAAAAAGAAAAAAAAAACGTGTAAAGTGATTTAAATGTTTCGTTTCTTTTAGTGCTACGAAATATTACATTTTGCTTTTATTTTCATTTTTAATTCACAAAGTGAAAAAGCGGAAACAGTTTTTCTTTTGTTGACTTCCTTTTTTTGTAGTTGGCCGCTTTTTATCGCTGAAAAAGAACAAGATCTTGAAACACAAAACATGATAAAAATGAAGTTTTTTAGTCTTTTGTTGCACTTGTTATTTTTTTTAAGGAAATGTTTATGTCACTCTGAATGTTGTTGTTCTTTATTTTCTTATTTTTGTTTAAAAAAAAAACTTAGTAGTTTCAAGGAGTCTTAAATTTCAAATGTATTATCCTTGAACTATTTACTAAAATAAAATAAATCTTTGCAAAACAGAAAAACAAAAACTTGACAAAACCACAAAAGTTTTCTACTCAACTTGAGAAATTCCTTTTGAGTTTTTCTAGTCTCTAACAAAACTTTTTTTTCTGTCGCCTTTTGGTCACATAACTTGAAATACACAACATTCTTGGATAGGCTGTTGTAAATAACAAACATAAAATTTATTTAAATATTTTAATAAATTTATTTTAAATTTTTTTTAAATTATCTTTATCAATTTTTCGTTACAGACTGGCGTAGCACAGATAGCAGCGAGCATCACGATCGTGTCCAAAGACAATTATCAGTTTCGTCCGATAGCAAATTATTAGATGATGATATAAGAGAAGAGGCACGTGTTATAATGCGTCCCAAGAAACCACCCAGACCTAAATCTGAAGTTTTTCTCAATAAACAAGATCAACATCCGCGTCGCAAACGTTTCAGTGCATTTGGTGTAAGTAAAAGAAAAAATTCCAAATATTAAATTAAATATTGTGAAAATGCATCGTTTCAGTTTTTAAATTAATTCGTTTTGACGAAAATTGAGAGTATTATAACATTGATTTAACCTATTTTGAATGCTAGCGTTTTGAAAACATTTTAGACTTTTTTTTGTGAAATTATTATTTTTGTAAATTTCAAAAATTTTTATTTTTGTAAATTTAAAAGTCCTTGCGATTTTTTTTTTTTTTTATCATTTCTGTTTCATTTGATTTCGATGTGGTTAAGAACTTTGCATAATTTTTATTGAATTTAAGTTTTTTTTAATTTTGTTGTTTTTAGCGATTTTCGATACAACTGATAATTGTAGAATGCAAGCTTTTAATTTTCATGTAGTACAATTAAATAAACCGATTTTTAACAAAAAAAAAACGGATTTTTATTTCGTGCAATTTTTTTTTTATTTTTTTTTTTTGTGAAAAGGTTTTTTATCACCTTCAACATAAAGAAAAATAAAATTTAATTCTTCAAATTTCGTTTGAAAGACTTGTAGTTAAAACAATTAAATAATTTAGATGATAAAAAAAGAGAATATTTGTTCCCCATTTAAAATAAAATCCCTTTTAGGGGACAAATCAGTGAAGCTGACAACACTGGGTTTATGTTGAATTAAATTCAAAAAATCCATTGTAAGCAGGGCTGCCGTTTTTGGTTATTTCTAACCAAAAGTGGTTATTTTTTTCTTTGATGTGGAGATGTGAATATTTTTCTCATTTTGGTTATTTTTTCTCCAAAATAATAATACACATGTACATAATTTTTATGTTATACTTTTTAAGCTTTTATATTCTTCAATTTTTCGAATTGCTACCAAGCCAACTGAAAATAAAACAGCTGTGACTAAAATCGCTAGTGCAGCCACCTGTTATGAATTCGCCTTTATTGCTACTCATTTGCTTATAATACTCTTCTTTTACAACACTTCAACAGCTAACAGCATTTTGCTAAATGTGAAATTTCACTTTAAAATGCAATGACTTTTAATAAGTAAATCTGTGGTCTCAAACTATTATACTATGAACTGCAAGTTTTGTTTACTTTGTTTTAAACAAACTTTTATTTTTTTAAACATACGTGTACAATCGTTACTTATTACATACATACATATGTAGGTAAAATAATTTTATTTTTGTTATTATTATTAACTGAATTTAAATCACATTAGTTACATTATAAATATGTATCCATTTTAAATGTTATTTAATAAAAATACTACATATTGAAATTTGGTTATTTTTTTTCTCATTTGGTAACTTTTAAAGCAAATTTTGGTTGTAAAAATTTTTTGGTTGTGGCAGCACTGATTGTAAGTTTATAGGAATTTTTGAGGGTTGCCAGAAGAATTCAGATTAAAAGTGCTAAACCGGCAAATAAAAAGTTCTAGAATGCTCTACAGTCTAATAAAAAAGTGCTAGTTTTTGTAGCGAGGTTCTTTATCCAAATAGTTTTCTTTTCAACTTTCTATGTACAAATGTACGTATGTATGTACAGAAAAAGATTGGAAAATTTAAATCATAAAATGCAATTATAAAAATTTAATTAATTTGTTTTTATTTAAAAAATTTATAAGTTTTATTTCATAAAAATATAGAAATACATACATACATACTTATTTGTACAAAAAGTATAACTATGTATATTTTAAATTCAGTTGTTTAAGGTATTTAAAGTTTAAACCATACTGTTTCCATCCTGTTCATGTACCAATTCCTTTTGGTACTTTTCATTAGAACTGATTTTTTTACAATATTATCGGGTATGTTTATTGTGTAACAGCAAACTTTGTTTAATTTTAAGTCCTCTTTTATACGTATAACCGAGCATAACAGCTGTATGTTCATTCTAGTTCAGAGTTTACTTGTAATTAGGAACAACAAACTGAATAAACACTCTACTTCTGCATTTGAAAAAGGCATCACTAAAAGAGATAATAAATAGATTCACAATTCTTTGAAGGAATTTTCTTTGACGAAATTTCTTAAATTATTTTCTTGAGTCTAGAATTCCCTTGTATTCATTTTCATATCCCATGTCTATTTAGTTATAAAGCTCCACTGACTTTGAGTTTTTCCATTGCGATAGTACAGAAGTTTAATTCGTTTAAAATAACAATTATGGGGCCCTTTATATCCTTTAATGTATTCTCTAATCAAAATTTTGAAATTTTCCTAAAAAAAATAGTAATATTTTTGGAAAGACGAGATTTTAATTCTTTGACCAGCTCCTTTTAGAAATTTGTGCACACTTTTCTTTCGAAATTTGTTTTATTTTCTTTTAGTTTGGTTTTTAATAATGTTTCGAACTCATTTCCTGGATGTGGATTTGGTAGTAAAAAATCTTCAAAACAACCAACATCTCCCAATACTATATCCATTCGTTTTTCTTTGATGTAAATTTTACCAGCCACAACTTTAACAAGAAAAAATAAATCGTTTAAAATTTTTAAAGCGTCAGTTGTTTGAGCCTGTAAAGCATTGTTAATAGATTGCGTTTCTTTCAAAGTATTTTTAAGAAATGTTGCAAATAAAAATAGTGTTTCATCTTTGTACAAATCATGTAAAATTTCAGCTGCATAACATTTTTCGCTAACTGTCACTATTCCAAAGTGAGTTTGAAGTTTTAACCACTGGGGGCTAATTCTCGCAGTCGATACCTTGCGAAATTTACTCGAAGTTGGATTTTTTTTTAATTTTGGGATTCTCGCACTCGCTATCGAGTAAGTTGTATCGAAATTTCTTATGATGGCACTCGATAGCGACTGTACGATCGAATGTAATCGTGCGAGTTTTTTTCGATACCAAATTTGGTGTTGAAATTTAATTTTTTAATAGTTCGTTGGATAACAAGTGTTTATTTAAAATTTTAATTGTTATATTAATTAATTATTCGTATAGATTTTCGTACTTTTTTGTATTTTACCCTTTTTGCACCTTTTTAAAGAGTTTTTACACAAACTCTAACGAGTAACTCAACGGTTTATTGCTTTTGTTAAAAAGAAAAAAATAATTATTCTTGTTTGAACGCTTTACAAGTGCCACAACAGTTTTTAAAAATTAACCACATTTTATTTATTTACGCAAACAACAAGAAAATGTAAGTTAAATCTTAAATACGTTTAATGCAAATTAAGTAATTAATATTAATTATTAGGTCGAATATAACAAAAATAAATTTCAGACAAAAAACAAATTCTTGCTGAGTTTATGTCTGAGTACAGCAATTTAGCCAAAGGCGTTTTACCAACTACATTACAAGGAAAATGCCTCCGGTCCACCGCTAAAAGATGTAAAAACTTGGCACAAGGTAAATTATTAATTGTTTTCAACATTAAGATGCTGCAGATTAGGGTTGCCAGACGGGCCTGATTTGGCCTGATTGTCAAGATTTTTAATGCGCGTCAAGTGTCAAGTGAAAAAGTGATTTGTCAATGTTTTTTGTAAGTTATTTTTTTTTTTCTCAAATTTATTCTAGCTACATATGTAATAATACTTAAAAAAGTAAGTTTATATTTCTAAAAAACACATCGATAGAGCATATTTTTACTATCTATATTTCTTAAGATAGTACCTATATTTTTTTAAAATAACGCCTAAGTTTTCTCTAAAATATATAACGACTGAATTTTTATTCTTATATTGTTTTTTGTTTCTTTCACATTGTTTCTGTTATTTTTACTTTTAACGATATTTTTGTTTTTATTCTAATAATTTTTATGAAAAAAATAATAAAAAAAATTAAATAAAAACCAATAGTATGAGTGTTTTTATTTGTCAAGTTTTTTTTTCAAAATCAAGTTTTTTTTTTGGGCAATGTCAAGCTTTTTGGCAAATTGGATCTGGCAAGCCTACTGCAGATACAGACTTTTGTAATTTTCGTCCATGACCGCGATTAATAAAGGAAAAACTTTCAAAATTATAAAACAAATTCCCAATTCTTTTAATAAATTATTTAATTTTCTTGGTAAGTATATGTTTTTTGTTTACATATTTGTAGTGTTGGTTAAGGTTTTTTTTAAGGTTTTCTTTTACAACACTTTATTAAAAAATCGATTCGCAAGGTAACAAGTGCCATCATCAGAAAAACTCGCACGATCAAAATTAATTTCGATACGAATTTATTTCGATCATGAGTCCCAGAATTGGCCCCCTGTTTACAAATTTTTCGAATGCTTAGTTCAATTCACATCCACCGACCGGGACAAGGGAGAGGAATTTTCAAGGGTCCTTTTCATTATTTATGGCTTTGTAAATATTTTTGTATATACATTGACGTTTTGCTGATTTTGAAAACCATGAACATATTCATTATTCATTACGAATATATTCTAAATTAGTAAAAATCAGTACGCCTAAAAGTTGCAAAAATAGGTAGCATACATACATATGTACCTTTTTGTATATTTCTTTATACAGTTAATGAAATTGTGCTAGATATTAATTTTTTACTATAAGTATGAGTTTTTAAATTTTATGAGCTAAATAAAAAAAAAGCTAAAAATGCCGAATAATCAGAAAAATATGCTAAATTACAAAATAAAGTGCTAAAATGGCAGGCCTGGAATTTCTTTAAATAGTCTTCCAGTGGTTCCCAAACAATTTTAAGCTACAATCTTACACGAAAGAAGTAAAATTGAACATGAAAGAAAATTAATTTTACTTAAGCAAAATTTAAATCAATTGAATTAATTAATTCGGATTAATTTTATTTTTTTTTAATTTCTAAAATTGTTTCTTAAGAAAAAAATGTTTTCATTATATAAAACAGCTTTAGTCAAAGTAGTAAGCATGTTGACCAGATCGGGTTTGACAGGGTTCAACCTCTGCGGCCTCCAGAAAGAACAATATAGGTTTTTTTTTGTTTGTAAAATGATATTCAAAATTACAGCATCCAGCCTCCTTCGTCAGTTTTTCTACATAGTATGTTCGCAGGAAAGTAAAATATCTAATAAAATGGCTATTTGAGTCACAATCAATCGCCTAATCAACGACATATGGCGTGCAGTGTTAAATAAAAACAATGAAGCATTTCTCTATATTTCTACAATCACCACCTAGCTGTCTTATCTCTTCCCTATAACTTTCTTAAAGAATGTAGCACGGTGACATAAATAATTAAATAGGCATTGTTCCTTGAAGAGCTTTTTCTCCAAAAAAAAAAAAAAAAAAACAAACAAACAAAAAAAACAGTACCTACATCTAATTATACCCAAAAACAAATATTAAATCCTTTACTTCTTTTACAAACACGTTAAAGTAGAAGTTTTAGTTTTAAAGGCCGGGGCACATAGAATCCGTCATACGTTGTACTTTGACATATTTGCCTGAAGTTAAAGTAACGACGGATGAGGTTGGCACAATGAGTACTTTGCTGGCGGATTTTAAATCAGCTGTTAATCTTTTCATTAATGTTGCCAGGGAAAGACAGAAAAAATATGATTTTTTTTCAATAAAAGTTACATTTTGAAATTTTTCTTTAAGAAAATAGTAATTTAATGTAATTTGTGTAAAATTAAGGCGAGTTAAATATAAGGTGGCCGCACGGCTAAAAAACCAAAAACTCAATGTAATTTTGTTGTTGCACAGCACCATGTTGATGTCAAAAGTAGTTGGCTGAACAGAAGGAAGCCGAATTTAATTTATCCTTTTCTCATCATTCGATACTTTAAATAAAGTTGTACCAGTTAGTTTCTTTTTTTAAAATTATTTGAAAATTATATAATTTCTAAACTATTTTAGAATTTTGAAAACGTCGAACATAAACAAAAATTAGCTGGGCTAATAAGACCACCAGTAAATTAATACGCCTTGGCATAAAATATAGTAAAAAGTTTTATTCCATATGACAGGGAAAATAACAAGGCAACAAATTCATTTACCGAACAAAAACAAAAAAAAAAAAGAATAACGTATGAAATAAAATTTCATGCCGATGCTACTCATGAGAATTTATATTAGGACCCAATACTAATACTTCGGTATGAAAAAAGTGCATGCTCACCGTTTAATAAAATTATTTAAAGTACATAATCCAGCACTTCGTGAAGGAAATTAAAGAGTAGTTTTTTTCTAAATCGAGATATTGCTACGACTTTCAAATTTTTCAAGCGGAATAACTAAAGTTGCTACCATTTTTCGCAAGTTTGAACAGAATGCACGAAATGCAGCTCATACTATTTCCCGATTGGGAAAAAATTGTTGTTTCTAATCTTGAAACAAGAACATTTCGTTTATTCAAACTAATTTTTTTAATGGGATTTTGATTGCATTTGAGGTAACCTTTGTATTTAAAACCGAATTGATATGTTAAGTGAGATTTTTACATCAAATAATGAAACAAGTAATTTTTCACTGATATTACTTTATTTCGTGTTTGTATCAAAAGTTGCGAAAATTTGACCTAATATAACAAAAATTTTATAGAAAAAATAAATTTTCAAAAGTTACAAAAATGTTAAAATTGTAACCAAACGGCAATACTGCTTTTAATGTATGTACAAAAAAAAAATATGTGCAAAGGGAGAGTAAAGAGCACAGCAAGACAACAAAGAAGAAGAAGAAGCAATTGATATGTGTCAAAGTATTCAATAAACGCCAAAAGTTAAAAGTTGCTCAACTCTCATACTTTGTGTTGACGGAGACGTACTGATTGTGACAACACTCAGTCAGTTGAAAAAGTTGAAGTTTAACGTATGACGGATTCTATGTGCCCCGGCCTTAATAATTTGCTATTTTTAACTAAAACATTGAATAAAATACAATAATCAACTTAAAAAATTTTCTGCTATGTGTGAATAAATGTGCGCACGAATGTAAACACAACATACATACATATAAGCATTTCTCATTATCTCATATTCACAGAAATTTGTATGGGAATCTCTGGCACATTTACTTAAGTATGTGCGCTTGTGTGTTGTATAATGTTTTTGTTTTGTTGATAATCAACCACTTTTTGCTTTACTTTAAAGGCGAGTTCACCGGCAAAAATTTTGTTCCGAAACATTTTTTTTTTTATATGTAGTTTCTCTCTCTCTCAAAAAATAAAATGTCAAACTACATATAAAAAAAAAATGTTTCGGAACAAAATTTTTGCCGGTGAACTCGCCTTAAGCAAAAGAAAAATAATAAAAACAACAAAGTTAGTTTTCATATAAAACTCAATGATTTGCTTGCTTCGTTCTTCACAATTCTCATTTCGTTTAGCTTTACATTTATATAAAGAGTTTAAGTTTGTTGTGTTTTTCAGTTTGAAAAAATATTTTATCTCTTTTTACTTTTTCCTGATGGGACCTTTTGTGCAAGGTTTTTATAACATTGTGCATTGAGTGTTCCGATATAATAATAAATGTAAACGTGGTGGTAAATTTTTGTACAAAAAATACACCTGTTTTAATACCATTTTGTTTAAAGGCCCAACTATAATGTGCATAAGCTAGCTTTAGCTTATGTCAAAAATTCAACGAAAAGCCTGTCAAATGCTTAGGTAACTTATCAAAGAAATTTATGTGGCTACAATGTACATATATAAATTTAGTAACTTATTTGCCACAGTTGCACATTTATGTTTATTTCGTACTTTTGCCAAAAATAATTTCTATATAAATCAACAAAATTTTAAAACTAAAAGGCTTTAAAGAAAATATTTTATGTATTTAATAACATTCACAAACACATTTACATATTTTGGTTTATGTTCTTAGAAAATGTAAAAAAAAAAAATTATTAAAAATTATTTTCTGTTTTGTGTTTGTGGCCAACCGTACTAAAAAATGCAACGATGTTCATCGTTTATATGGTATACATATGTGTGTATAAATACAAATTTAATTTAAATATATTATAATTGTAAAAAATTGGCCATAAAGAAATATGTTGTTTCTACATTTTTTATTGAATTTAAAACAAAAAAATTTAACAATTTAGGTCTTAATTAGAAAATTTCCTTATTAATGTATAAAGCAAAGCACAATCAGCTGTTTCCGTACGGAAAGTGCGATCAGTTTCGTACCTTGCATAAAGAAATGAAATTTAACGAAACTTGACGAAAAGTTATCTTAATCACATTATAGTTTACCACATATAATTTAATGTATTTGCACAGTTGTATAAGTTGGCATAAGCTAGTTTATGCACATTATAGTTGGGCCTTAAGACGTACCAAATCATAAGCACAAAATGAAACGGTATTGTTGTTGTATTAATTTATGTTATGTTAAAAAAGAAACATTTCACTGTATGGAATATACTATCTCTTTTAGATTCTCATGGTCATTGGTTTTGTAGTAAAGGCTGCTGTCGTATCTGTTAAACAGCTTAGCAAAAGCGGAGTTTTGTCCTGATCAGTTAACCGACTTCAAAAAAAGAAGGAGGTTATACAATTCGACTGAATGTTGCCTTTTTATGTTTGTGCCTGCAGAACGCAGTCATTTATGAACCGATTTTGAAAATTGCTGGTAACATGATGGATTATGCTTACAGATTGGTCTCGCTTAATAAACAGTTCATAATCTTAAAAATTAAAGGGTGTCCCCATACATATTTTTTACGTGTATTATGACTGTAAAGGACGATTCTGTAAAAAAGTTATACAAAAATAAATCTAAAAATTAAAGGGTTCCCCCATAATTCATGTAAATTTACTTATGAATATTGGCCTATGTTTTGAACCGTTATATACAAACGCTTGCAAATTGGACATAATGTTGATTGCTATGGCCGATATAGTAACAAGTATTAAGTATAGGTGCGCCTATAGTTCACTTAATTTGATGTATATAGCCCTACTTTTTAACAGTTGTAGACAGACGCTTGAAATTTACAACGAACCTGAATTGCTGAGTCCCCTATAACAACAATTATAAAACTTGGATTTGGAAGTTAAAGGGTGTCCCACTAGTTGATGTAATTTCAAATTATTCATAATATTTTTTTGCATTTATAAGCCTTTAATAAAATGAATTTTGTAGGTCAAATTTACATATTTCTGTATGTATGTAATTATACAGAAATATTTTTTATTTCAAAAGTTGTGTATGCAATATACATATGTTTGTTTGTAAAAACCTTGAACTTTAAGACTGCTTTATTGTTATATTTTTAATACAAAAAAATTAAACTTTTTTTGAAAATCAAAATCATTAAAGATTTTAAATAAAAAAGAAATTCTAAAACTTGGTGCGTTTTCTCTTAAATGGTGCGTTTTTTTTCTCCACTTTGGTGCGTTTTGAAATTTCAAAGTTGACAACGCTGCCTGTAAAACATGAAACAATACATCAGATTCGGGTACAAAAATTAACAATTTATAAAAAAAATTAATTTAATTATATAAATTAATTAAAAGTAATTTTAATTGTTTTTTTTAATCATTTCTGAATATTTATCTCTATTTACATTTTTTTTTAACTTTTTAACTAAAAAACACAAATAAAGAAAGCCCCTCTGTTAACAAAAAACAAGTTAGAAAAACGGATCTCCGATCGTAATCCAGAATACATACAATCGAAAGGAACTGTGCGGAATTGAAACGCATAATACCAAAGTTGATAGACGAAGAACATTTCTATTCGAATCGAACCGCAGAATAGTGGTGTCTATATATTTTTTTGTAAAAAAATAAAATACTATTTATCGACATGGCTAAAATTCGCCAAAAACATAATATGTAATTTAGATTTCATTAAAAAAAAAAAAACAAATAATTAGTGTACACATGAAACTAGTTATAATTTAATTAATTCAATAAAACTATGACATTTAAATTGAGATCTGAGAATGAAAATAATATAAAATAATAAAAAACATAATAATTTTACAATTTTATTATATTTCTAATATGCTGTACACTTCATTCCCAAGACATTCTTTAGCCTCCTCTTCCTTGAAATACATTGTATTCGAATTGAATTCATTAAGCATTTCTTCAGAAGGTATAAAAGAAGTGCAGCAGTCGTTATCTGCATTTATATAATTTATAACGAGCAATTAAGTCTTAAAAACTTCATACTGCATTATATTTCGCATACGAGTCTTAGTAGAATTCATTATCGAGAAAACCCTTTAGCGTAGGCATTACTTGTTGCAATTACCAGCATAAAAAGTACGGCGAGAACAAATTCCTTAAAATGGTACTCGTACGTATCTGCAGTATTCTTATAACTCTAAATCTTTGGCCACAAATATTATTATCAAAGTACTCTTTCCAATTAACAAAAGTTAATTTTTTCCATTGAGTTTCATACACATCCAACGGTATATTAGGGCCTATGACAATTTTTAAATAATCTTTGACAATATCGTATTTTGTTTGTGATAATAAATTACAATATTTTGCAATGGAAAAATTTTCGTAAACTTTAAATACATTAATATTTTCAGAAAGCCTCTTTATTAATTCCTTTAAAAGCATCCTTAAATATGAAAAACAATCTTCTCGTATAGTTTTAATGGTTTCATCATCTATTTCGACAATGGAATTTAGTGGCGAGGAATGTGGTTTGCATATCATTAGATATATTTATATTCTCTATAAATTGTTCACAACTATGTAAATCGTTTAAAATTGATGGCTTAAAAATTGTTGATATAAATAAAATTAAAGTGGAATACAGCCTTTGATGCATACTGCCTGCGTTATATAACAAATTCTTAACGAAATTTGTCGAGGTAAATAAATTCTAATGAAGGCTTTTAAAGTCACCAAGAAAATAGCCAAATATTTTTTAAGTCGCCAAAAAAAAATTGCCATGTCGCCAAATCAAAATATAGGTCGCCTAATGAGTTTGAAAATCGCCACGTTTGCCGAGAAATCGCAATATCTGACAACCCTGACAGACACTTGCAGTTTGCATAGAGTTTATATGCAGGCATGTTCTTACAATCGCAAATCGCTTAAAACTGGCGATGCGAGTTGAAATCGCATGAAAGGTGTTCTGTAGTTCACAATCGCAAGAAATTTGGCGACTTCAAATCGCAAGCACATACTAAAGTGAAGTTACGAATTTTACTTAAAATAAACTTTAAAGCAACAATAAAATTATACAGAAAATTTATTTTAATTTTTAGAAAATTTAAGTCGCAAATAATTAATTTAAAATATGTTATTTGTTCTATCAATTGTTTGTTTTGATTGTTTTCTTGAGTACTGGCGATTTAATATAAACAGCTGTTTTAATTGTTGTTCTAAAATATACTAGTATTAGTGCAGTTGAATGTAAAATCGGTAGTCAAAAAATATGTGGTTATATTAATTTTCAATTCTTATAAAATATTCGGTGCACAATTAAATGTGCGATGCAAGTGTTAAGGAACCGTAAAAAATTTATTTAAATCGCCTTTTGGCCGATATGAGTTCCGAATGATCATGTTATAATTAACAAATTAAAAAAAAATACTTTTTAAGTACTGATTACTCACAACGTAAGTAACCTTTTACATCAAAGATGCTAAATGCAATATCACTAATAGAAAATCCGTTTGTCACCAAAATATTTCTTGGCTTGTGTTATTTTATTAAATGAACAAATATACATAGAATTGAAGTATTCATTGAATTGTCATAATCTCTAAGCGTCCGTTTTATAATTCGTTCTTTTTTTAAATGCATATTTTGTCTTAAGAAATGAAACTGAGCAATGCAGCTGCAGCCATTTTGTTGTAGTTTTCCTTTGTTTATTATGTTTTGCGCGATAAAATCATATGTTTTTTTTCGAACATAAGTTTGAAAACGAGCAAATCGCAAGAAAAACTCGTGAGTTTCAGAACATGTAAAACCAAAGATGGCGTTTTTGAAATCACATGTGATTTCAAAAACATGCGAGTGTCAAAACATTGTAACAGAAAAAATGAAAACAAAAATAAGTATTAAAACCCGCCAGACTTTTTAATTGTCGGATTGTTCCTTCAAAAGTTTCAGCACTTTACACAAAAATTTTGTTACTCAACTTATTATTAATTTATGAATTTATTTTTTACAGGGTGACTCACCGTTTGGTAAACAGGATGCCTACGTGAAATTAGAACCTTTAGGAGAAGGCTCATATGCAACAGTGTACAGGGGCTTTAGCAAGTAAGTACTCGATTAAGGAAATATTTTACAATTAAAAAGAATAATAATAAATTAAAATTGTTTATCATCATTAATACCAAGAGCAAAATTTTTTTAGTCCATATTTCTTACTAAAAATTTTAAATGTTGGAGTGAATTAGCATCATTAATTTTAATGATACAATTTTATTTTTTAACAGTTGTAAAGCAAACTTCTGGTAGATTTTTGTGCGCTGATTTTTCTCCTATTTTCTTGTGTTTTTTTACCACAAATAATTTAAAATTATTAAGCGTACATTCAAGCCTTGACTGTTTTGTTTTAACTTTAATTGAAATTAAAACGCATAAAAGTTAAATGAAATCTATTAAAATTGTTAAATAATTCATAAAATGACCCAAAAAAAATTTTAAAATAAAAAAATTCATTCAAGAGAATTCCCAGAAGGAAAATAAAATGTATAAATAATTACACACAGTGAATAATTTAGAAGACAAAAAGACTACAAAAATTGTCAATATAATTACTGCACAAAATGAACAAAAAGCAGAGATCTGTAATTATATTCTAAATTAAAAATAAAAAAAAAAAAAACTTGTAATAAGATTAAAATATTAAAATTTATGTTTCAATCTTGGTTAACTTCTACTTCATTTAAAAAAGAAAATCGACACGCTTGAGGAAATGACATCAAACAGAGTTGAAGTGAACAAGTATATCAAGGAAAAAGGAAAGAAAGGGACACCAAGAATGACTTGGGACATACAAATTTATGTGTCAGTATGACACAGCAGTGGCTTTGACACGATGTGACTGCCAGCCATCAATCACCGGAACAAGAGGTGGAGAATTAAGGCAGTTAGCGCACGACCCATCAAACCCATTTATGCCAAAAAGTAATTGCGAAATATTTGTCAATGACATCAGCCGTCTCCTTACAAAAAAACGAGAAAGAGAACACTTTTTTGTTTAAAAAAGCACTACACAACTATGACATTGACATAACACACGTTATATATCAACACACATACAACCACACATCAAAAATGAATAATAATAGAAATTATTAACTACACTCCCTCACACCAACTTCACTCTACATTAACACCTCACTGTGGAACAAAGTTTTAAGTTTCGAAAAAAAAGGACTGAAAAAGAAGGAGGTATTTATATACAAGTGTATATACATACATATGTATATCGAAATGACAGTTTTGTAGAGATTTCTTTTAGACAAAATCAAATAGAAGATAAAATAAATAAATTACCAAAAATTGTGTCATTAGTGTCAACTATCAAAAAATTAAGACTTATGGCGGTTTGTCGAATAATTTTTCTGCAGCAATCTATCAAAGCAGTCGGGCAATAGTTTGCATTTGTTACATACACCTTAAATAAAATGCTAGTATTTTGATTTTTAACCAAATCAACACTTAGTACTGCTGGAGTATATCAAGCTGGGATACCGCTAGGAACTTCTAAAAAAAGCGGCATAACAGGTTGTTTTATAAAAATAAAGCCTCACAAAAAAGTCGTTTAAAAAAATAAAGTTAGGGACTACAAAGAGACCACATTGTCGCTAAGTCTTGCTTAAGCCATTTGTACTTGAGTTTCCATTATCTGCAATAATGCCGGAAAATATAATATTAAAAAACGTATGTTAAGACCTAAATTGAATTTAAAGATAAATAGTATTATTTGTAGTAGGGGTTTTTGGGAATAGTTGAAGTTGTTTTTTGGGAAATTGTGGAGATAAAATGTATCTAATTGGGGATACGACTCGAAAAAAAAATCTGGGAACCCTATATTGAGTAAATGGATTTTTGGTGTCCTGGGTTCGTATCCCAGTCGCTGTCAGTATAAGAATATAATTTTTTTTTTTTTTTACTTAAATTTAATAATTTTTAAGTTAACAATTTATTTAAAATACAAAATAAAAAAAGTGTTTTAGATTAATTGTTAAAAACTGTAACACAATTGTACTACAGAATGTTACATTTTTATAAATTAACTTGTCTTCTAAATGAACCTGAGGTAGGTATGTTCCAAGGTCTTGTTCACTCGCAAAGATTGGCCAGACATTGGCCTATTCTTGGCTTGTGTTCTTAATTTAATAAATAATCTTAATTATCAAGATAATAAAAGGCAAATATTTATTATTTAAGGTTAAGCAACTCAAGATGTCACTTGATTCTAAATTTTAAAAAATGTCTTACGAGCTACTTTTAATTCCCTTTTATTTTGTTCTACATGGAATAAAAATTATATCCTTGACCAAAATTTGAATTGTACTTCACTGCCATAACAAGAGGCTATAAAATGATTTTGATTTCTAAACATATTTTTTTCTGTCTCTCTTGAAATAATCTTATTATCTTGTATACTCAACATAGATTTCTGCTATTTTTAATTAACACTTAATACTATTATTTATATTTTTTCAACAATCAGTTATTTATGTTAAGCCTTTTCGATAAAAAAAAAATCATAAAAAGCACGTCTCATATAATAATCGCAACTACTATCTGTGCACTCGCATACATGTATACAAGCAAATGCAAAACGACTAATAACAAAAACAACAAAGTTGCATCATTTATTACCGTGTTTCAATTAAATGTGATTTTCCAAAGAAAAACACTAGAACAAAAAGAACATAATTAATAACGAAAGGAAAGATAATGCAAACAAGGATCAAAGGATCATCTTATATGAACTAACAATATACATATATGCATCACAAATGTTGTGATGACATTCTTATTCATCCATCAGATAACAAAGAGTGAAAGTGAACATAAAATTATAACAAAGCATACAATCACAACTAATGATTGTTTATAATGAACAACAACAACAATAACAGCATTTCAGCTGCTCAACAATAATGAAAAAAATTCCACTTTCACTTAGTTTTTATAGTTTTCTTTTGCCGTTATTGATAATTTTATTTTTTAAAACAAAAGAATCTCGCATTATTACCGTTCTTTTGGATTTAAAGTATAAATATGCTGAAAATAATCTCATTTTACAATAGTTTAAGCTAACCAAGTAAGAAGGCTTTATTCGGCTATGCCGAATCTTGTTATAGTTACATTTTTTATCGTTCACCATAGAAAGTGGAAAAATGGTGTAACTAAGTTTGTGATTTTGTTTGTAATTTCTTCAATAGCCATTTTCGTCCCCATAAAGTATATACAGTAACGAGCAAAAGTGAGCCAATGTTGGGCAATTTAGTATTAAAATTTTTGTTAAAATGCAAATGTGCAAGCAAATAACACAAAGGTTTTTTTATTTAAAAATGAATATGTTCTCTTAAAAAAAAAAAAAAAAAAAAAAAAAAAAAAAAAAAAAAAAAAAAATCAGACTCTGACGCTCGTCTTATGATAAGACAAATGAAAAAGAACAGTTCTGTGGCACCAAAACGAGCTGCGGAGATCCTAAACAAGGACGTAAGTGAGTGGACCGCGCGACGAGCACTTCATAGAATAGGTTACAAAGCAGCCATCAACAAGAAAAAGCCGGCTTTATCAAATAAAAATATAAAATCACGCCTTGCGTTTGCCAAAAGGTATGAAAATTGGACCTTCTGCGACTGGAAGAGGGTGATTTGGTCGGACGAGGTCAAAACAAACCGTTTTCAGTCAGACGGATTAAGTTATTACTGGCGGCGAACAGCAGAGAGCATCCAAAGGCATCACATAAAGCCGAATGTTAAACATGGTGGAGGCAGTTTGATGGTGTGGGGATTCTATACGTTTTGACGAATGGGTCCACTCGTAAAATTAAAATTAATGGTATAATGAGAAAGGACTTTGCCAGATTTTGTAGATAAAAGCCCTTACACATAAAAGGAAGTTATTTCCAACAAGACGGTGATCCGAAGCACACCGCTAAAATTGTTCAGAAATGGTTGTCAGAACGAGGGTTTCAGTTATTGGATTAGCCCGCACAAAGCCCCGATCTAAATCCAATAGAGAATTTGTGGGCAATAGTGAAAAATAGGAAAATACTAAAATACTCCCAAAAATTGGAAGAATTCTGGCAACGTACTCAGCTTGAGTGGAACCAAATCCCGCCTGAAATTATTCAAAATCTTGTTGAAAGTATGCCAAAGCGTATTAATAGCTTGTGGACAACATATTAAGACTTATAAGAACTGTCATGAAAAGAAAAACGTGCAAAACCGAGCAAATATGAAATAGTTTAAAATTTTGGTTTTTTTCTATTGATGTAATAAACATTTTTTTAGTGCTTATTTTGAAGAACATATTAAGGAATAAATTTAAGAAGTTTTGTTTTATTTGCTTAAGTACTATTATTTTTAGAAGGTATTTCCTATTTAACTTCCAAGCATTTGCTCGCTACTGTATATTCTGACTTCTTACCCTGGAGTTAATGTCGACGTCGTTGACGCCATTTCAACGCCGAAAAAGTTGAAACAGATTGAACTTTTACGACGTTGCAACGCGTTGAGATTAACTGCTCTCATATAATTTCATACGATTCAACTTTTTTTTTGACATTTGACGCCGTCAACGACGTCGACATTAACTCCAGGGTTATGCATAGCGAAGTCGATTGAGCGATGTCCGTCTGACCGCGCTAGTGTTAAAACCAAGGCTAAAGAAAATTTAAATACGCCAACCGTTTGGACAAAGTGTCGAAAGAGGTGCTATTTGAAATCAGCAAGATCAGATCGGTCCATGCCCTTTGAGGCAGCGAGCAAAACACCACGCCTAGCTCTATTTTTTCCTGTCATTTGGAACAATGAAGTAACACCAATCAAAAATTTAATTATCTAAAACAAATTAGCGCTCGGGCATATTTTCCGAGATACGGGCTTATGATATTTTGAAATATCAATATGGGTATTTTGTAAAGAGAACTTTAGGATATAAAAATTTTTTTTAAAATGTTTAACCCATTAAGAGCCAATGCCATTTTTATGTACCAAATTTATATTTTTTAATTCTCTGTCACCGCAATATTTGATTTTTTAATTGGAGTTACTTCACTAAACTAGATTTGCATATATGGTAAAGGGTATATAAGATTCGGCTTAGCGGAATATAGCAGTCTTATTTGTTATTGTTTTATTTTTGTATTATTTTTTGCCGCTAGAAGCTTTAACAATATGCATATTTTTTAATTTTAAAGTGGTGCCCTTAACGGCTCATAATATACGAAAAAAACATGTATGTTGTGTGGGGACATGGTTTTTAAACCATGAACAGTTTTCAAAACAAGATAAATCTGTAAGCATCATCTTTAAAATAAAGAAAAAAATTTAACATTTGTTTGGAAATGCCTGAGTTCTGTGGGGCAAATATAAAAAAGCAACATTCAGACGAATTTATAAAGCCGGAGATTATTAAGTCACCACGTTTTGCTCGACATTGAACCGGGGAAATGGATGGAGCTACGTGCCATACGGCAACCGTAACCATTGAAATAAAAATTTGGCCATATGTTGATTTCGAGAAATGGATCTTTCAATTGGCTGCAAAGGTCTCGCGATTTGAGACATCTTGATAATTTCCTGTAGGGCTATGTGAAATCACTGGATTATGCTGCTAAATCAGCAGCAATTGATGCGTTGGGATTAACATTGTACTTGATATACGGCCAGAAATGCTTTAAAAGTAAAATATACCTTTTTCTCCATTTTTACGATTTGAAGTTTTATAGAGCTTAAAAATAAAAACAATTTTGATTTTTTTTTTTTTCTATATTAAATGTCTGCCTAAAACTAAAGCCATATACGTTAAAATAATTATTCCACTAGGTATCCTTTCCTTAGTTTTATAACTCTTCACTGTTGCCGAAAAAAATATCTAATGCGTAGCTAAAATAGAAATAGAAACCTCTTAAAGGTGGGCAGATAATATTGTGAAAACTGTAAGATTACCTGGGCTATTTGATCAGAGTAGAGATTTTAAATTTTATTTTTAGCTAAAACTTTGTTAAAGCAAATATTAAATTGTTACATTAAAAAAATAAAATAAAGTATCAAAGTGTATGATTTATTAAAAAAAACCCCTCTCTTCAATAGTTGATAAAAGCACTTAAGAAGCGACACACATCTCAGCAATTAACTGTGTCACTACCACTATAAAACAAAATAAAAAACTACTTCAATAAAAAAAGTACTATCACCCATCGAATATGTCATTGCCGTTTAATAAAAAGGAAAGCATAATTGATAATACTGGCACAGATTTCCAAAGACGATTTTATGTCATAATACTGCTTCTTGTCTGTATTGTTCTCAGAAACATCAAACCAACGTTTTATTAAAAAAATAAATAAATAAATATAAAAGAACTTTACATGTATCAGTGCTAGAAGAAGATAAGTTAAATTAAAACAAATGACACCTTTTTATAATTTTATATTTTTTATTTCTTAAGCAAAATGTACAAAAGAGAAGAAAAACTTACATATGAAAATCTTTAGGGATCTTAATATAAATATATTTTCTTTTTACATTTAAAAAACATCAATCACTTTGATTTTTTTGTTTATGTTTTTGTTTTGCTATCTTAAGATCCTTATTAGTGTTGCGTGCATTTTTAGTTATTAATTTCATGGAGAAAAAAAACTTGCTTTGATGCCTTTTACTGCCACATTTTTAATCTTAAAAATAAAGTAGCACTGTAAAGAAAAAATATCATATCAGATATTTTTAAGCACATGTTAGTAATAAAAATAAAATGAAGTTATTTTTAGGGTTCTGTAGCCAAAGGTTAAAAACGTAACGATAATGTCACAATCTGTCACAACTCTCTATTTTTGAACCGTAATAGATAGATAATATACCTTCTGGGAGAGATGTGTTGCTATAGCCACTATAAAAATAAATACTAAAAATTAAAGGATGTGCCAAAAGTGACGTGATATTCATAAAAAATATGGTAATGATTGGAATTGTGATTCGCACATACGCCAAGTCATAAAAGTTTACTTAAACTATGTCTGCTACAGCAACAGAAAGGAAAAAATAAAGCTTTAATTTAAAGGGTGTTCCAATAGTGATGTGATTTTCACGTACGTGGAAATAGCAGACTCCAAGTTTTAATATTTGTATGTCCACTAAAAGAACAACAGAAAACAAAAACTTAAAAAGAAAACTAAAATATAAAGGGTGTTCCTACAGTGCCGGGATTTTAATGGTTATGACTTTAGTTATTGAACCGTAGTAGTAGCAGAGAATACGTGTGCTATAAAGTGTCAAAACTTAATTTCCAAATTGAAGGTTGTTTCCATAGAAGCCACGATTTTGACGAATAAAGCATTATCTTTATAACGATTATAACCAGATGCTTCAAATTTGTAAGTTTGTTTTATTACAGCACAAGATAAATAATAAAAATAAAAGAGTGTTGCCATAAAGACGTTATTTTTGCAAATAGTATCGTATCTTTCAAACATTTCAAATTTTCAACAAGAAATAACAGCCCATAATGTAAAACTAAAGGATGACCCATACACAATACGGAACTCATAGTGTGTGAAGTCCACTGAGTCACACTTGACTGATTTTCTTTTTCTTAAATTCACACATTTTAAAGATTGGCAATTTTGTATTCATGACACACGTTTTTGGTCATTCCTGTCTCTGGGATAACAGAGAATTGAAAAATTACAACAAAAAAAAAAGTGCTGTCAATAATTTTCCATAAAAATGTCATCGGCTCGTGATAGGTTAAGCATTTGTTTTACTTTTAACATTTCTGGAAAGATCTCTTCATAAGCTTTTAAATGATACCCCTATTGATATCTTCAACAATATGGCGAACAATCGTACGTTCCTAAGAAAAGTTCAGAGGCCCAGAACTCGGAAAAAATGGGCGATCGCCAATTTTTTCACTTTATGTTTTTTTTCTTATTTTTTAATTATCTTTTGCCCCATATATTTATTTTTTTTTTTTTTATTTGGAGTTCCTTTATTGTTCCAAATGACATGAAAAGATGAAAATATCAATATAGGTATCACTTTAAAGCCTTTGAAGAGATCTTTAAGGAAATACTTAAATTTTTTTAAAATGCTTTACTCAGTAAAAGGCGGTGTAATTTTTATGTAAAATTTTATACATTTTTTTATTTTTTAATTCTCTGTCACACCAATATTTGCTTTTTTGATTGGAGTTTCGTCACTAAACTAAATTTACATGGGTTGTGAAGGTATAAAAGATTCGGCGTAGCCGAAAACAGCACTCTTACATTGTTCCAGATGAATATGGACGGGCAAACGGACATCGCTCAATCGACTTCGCTATGCATAAGAACTCAGAATGACAAACTTAGATATAACTTTTTTGCAGTGGTTAAAGGTATTAAAGAATCGAATTAACACTTAACAAATTATTTGGAAAAAATTTTCTTTCGTTAAAAAAAATTAAAAAAAGCATCTCAATGAATTCCTCTATTTTTAGTCTATTCTAAACAGTATCTGCTATGTACAATATCATGTTCTCACTTAACAAAAAGAAATGAAAGCATCAACAACAAACAGAATTTTTGTTGAGATTTCTTCGGTCTCATTCCAGGTTAAATTTGAAATCAACTGATTTAGAGGTTGCAGTTTTAAAAGCAATTTTCAATAAACTTTATTTTAAAGTCAACAGCTACATTTCAATTTGAACTCCAAATAGTTTTGATAAAAATATACGAGCATTTAAGAACTTTTAGCATTTGCAGTGCAACTTTTTTCCCACATGTGAAAACATTCTGAATCAAAATAAACTGTTTGTAAAAAACACCACACACACACACACACATATACAAATTCTATACTTTTTACCCTAAAACCCGTAAACTTACTTAAACTAACAACCATAAAAATGAAAATAAAAATAAAAAAAGAAACAAAACAAAAACTACATCAAAAACTTTCTTAATTTAACGTTTCTTTCTCAACAAGTTTTCTTTCAAGGCTCATCATTCCCGCATGACAATAATAACAGTTTTTCGTTAGGAACATCAAGTAGAGAAGTAATGATGTTGGTGTAGAAACAAAAGCGTCTTAAATTTAGGAAAATATCATAAACTATCAACCATATGAGTGTCTTGAACTTTTAACATGTTTTCATTTTTATTTTTTTGGGTGCTTGAATTCGTATACGAAATTTTTATAATCAAAACTGTTGTAGTTTCCTTTTTTTTGCCACATGTTATTCTAGCTGATTTTCGCTTTTGCGCGCTACTTAGATTTATATTTTAATGCTGAGAAAAATAATTGAAAAAAAACTGAGGTGTCGCATAAAATTTAACCTAATTTAAGACTTGAAGTTGTTTAGTATTTTTTTCTTATTTTTTATGGTTTTCTTGGGAGGATGTCACACATAAATATGTAAACCTTATATTCATGAATACTATTCAACATACACTGAGTAGTATTTGATTAGATGCATGACCAAAAGAGTTCCCCGAGAGTTTAATTCAAAATTAAAAATTTTTTTTCATATATTTTCACATTTAAAGCAATAAAAATTAAACTCGAAAATTGCTTTGCGTTAAACAGAGTACGAAAATAAACAAAACGAAATGTTTGTTTTCGTTTGTATTTGTGTTTCGCCTTATTCTTTGTAGTGGTAAAAGTAAAAACAAATTCAAACCCAGTTAGCATTATTGATCATATTCGAGTCTTTTTTGACTCCTCGACACGATTAAAATAATCGATTATGCGCTCGTTTTAGAGTCGAAAATGATTGTTTTGTCGGTAGAAAATGGTACCCTAGCCGCGACTCTTCTGAACGAGTCCCTTATGACTCTCGTTTTCGAATCATTTTCGATACTATTTTCAATCGTACTTGTAATCAAATACGATACTTTTTCGAGTCAACTTTTAATCATATTACTAGTCGTATGCGAGTCTTTTTCGAACCATATTATACGAACATTTCTAATATATTTTCTCAAAATGAAAAATTGCAAACAACGGTTTGCTTATTTTTTATAACACGCCGTATTGACGAGCCATTGATTTGTTCAAACATTAAACAATTTCATGTCCGCACATTAAAATGGCTATTGTAGACCATCGTTATCGATGTCATGTCGGCTTCAAACAGCGAGAAAACGAAGCAGTTTTCTCCACGCAGACAAACATGAACAAATGTTTGTAATCTATTCTGCTGACGTTTTGTTCATGTGCGAACAAATCAATTGCTCGTCAAGGCGTAGTGTTACATTCGTTAGCGTGTAATTCCTAATTTTCTTAAAATTCAAATTTAAAAAATGAATTTAAAAAAATTTTAAAAAATTTATTTTACATTTGTGTGTCTATTTTTTTACGAAGTGACATATGTATTTTTACGAAAATTAAAAAATAAAAATAAAATATGTATTTGAATCATTTTTTCATCGTTAGGCTGCGTTAAATATGTCTCCAAAATAATTCTAAAAACAGTCGAATTTCAAGCATTTGCTTTTTGTACTTTTTGTTTTTTTAGAAAGTCGCTTTCTATGCGTTTGTCGGAGTTATATTCGAGTCTCTTTTTAAACGCATAACTGATGAATCAGTTTTAAGTCATCTTGGGTAGTCTTAAAAGACTCACTTTGGTGATTTTTGTAAAAACAATCTTCCAAATGCTAACTGGGAAATAATGAGAAGGATTGACGAGAAAACAATAAGAACGAAATTATAACGCTTTGAGAAAAATCGTTTCGTAGACGAACTGCACAATGCATTTATACGATTGCCTTGATTTATCAAAGCGAAAAACCAACAAAAAATCGTTTACGTTCTTTGTAATTCATAAAGTGTCATCCCATGTACAAAACAATTGGTCATTTTTGTACATAAAATATTTTTTTAAAAATTTTGTTGTTGGTGTAGATAGTAATCGATATAAAATACGAAGCTTTTATTTTTGGAATTATGGTCTGTCTGTCTGTGTTCGCATCATTTTGGAACTACTCGATGGATTTGAACAAAATTTTGTGAAAAGGTCTCTTAGAACCTTGGTTCCAATATAGAACACTTTTTTTTCGTAATAATAGGTCATTTCGTAGACAAAATAGAGATACAATTGTGAAAGTACCCAATTTTACTGGTATAATGGTATTAAAACAGTTTTAACACTTTTTATTTCTGTACATCTGTACATCGCACACGCGATGGCTGCGTGTTTGTTGAACAAAAGATGAATAGTCAAAAGTTCAAATCCCATCAGCGTCATGAATATAGAGAAAAACAGTTATTGTTGAGTAGCCTCGGCACAGCAGTTAAACATCGTGTAGAACGAAAATACTTATACTGTA
The DNA here is from genome assembly GCA_916610165.2 of Gymnosoma rotundatum. Taxonomy (NCBI): domain Eukaryota; kingdom Metazoa; phylum Arthropoda; class Insecta; order Diptera; family Tachinidae; genus Gymnosoma; species Gymnosoma rotundatum. The sequence goes on along the minus strand of OU744338.1, from coordinate 17,169,174 downwards.
GTCGCGATATCTCCTGGGAGAATGTTGTCTTAATGAACTTCGACATTCATATTATTTATTCTGAAGGTATAAAGCAGCATCAGTGTCGTGGGCTTGCAGAAGCCTTAAACTGTGAGATAAAAAAAATTTCGGAGGCCGACCATTGGTTGAAGACAACAATTGATACCAGTTAATTATAATCTCTGCATTGGGATTAACGAGGTGGCTGTGCCGTTGCAGGTTAAATTTGAAATTAACCTGCAACGGCGACAGGAGTGCGGTGGACTTAAGATCGTGCTCCAATTTCGAAAGCAAGGGTGATTAGACGCATGTGCACACCGTGTTATTGAAGTTGCTGCGAGAGACATTGTATTCACATTGTCGGTTTATGGCTAAGTCTAGGTACTGACGATAATCTGTATTAAAGTCGCCTTTATATTATATCAAAATATAAGATGTCTAAGGCAGCACATGTTTAGAAAAATAGGAAATTCGAAGAAGGGAAACACTTGTTGTTTAACACGGTTGATGAGTTTGTAAAGGCGCCTCTGCAATGGAGATCGTTACCGCACAATAATTAATGATTTATTGTTTGAAAATATGGATGACATTGATTCGAAAAAATATGGTTTCAACAAGATGGCGCTACGTGCCATACGGTGACCCCAACCATCGAATTATTGAAATTGAAATTTGGCGATATGTTGATTTCGAGAAATGGACCTGGCAATTGGCCTCCAAGGTCGTGCGATTTGACACCTTTCGATAATTTCCTGTGGGGCCATGTGAAAGTCACTGGTTTATGCTGATAATCTACCAACAATTAATGCTTTTGAGCCAACATTGTTTGTGTTATTCTTGACATGCCTACTGATTACTTGAAAAAGTTGCCCAAAATTTGATGTCCAGAATGCGCTTCGTCATGACCAGCCGCGGTGCCAAAAGCCCGAAATAATTTTTAAATATTAACGCCATATTTTGATCTTTCGTATAAAAAAAATTCTTCATTACAATTAAATTTTTTGTGTTATTTTTTACAATTTAAAGTTCTATCGAAAAACAAGTTCTAAAAAACACCCATTATTTGCAACCGAAGGAACAGCTACATTTGAAAAAGAAAAAAGTGACAACAAAAATATATTCCGACTTTTGCTTTCTTTCCGGATAACATTAAAAATATAGAACTATTGAAATATTTGATTAAATCATTAGAACTCAATTTTGTTTCAAAATAAAAAAAAACAGTTATTATCAAAGTGCTCTTATTAAAATAGCCCGTACTGTTAATGACACTATGTACTAATAAACTTGTATCCTAATTTGGACTTTAGTACATTTTCTTGTCAGCAACTCCTACAAAAACTTTTGAATATTTATATTTTAGTTTATTTGTGTTGGATGCATTATATTTAGATCTTGCTGTAATTGTATTACATTTTTTATTTGTTTTTATAACTTTGTACATATCGTATACAGCAACTACAATACGAAGGTGTGACATTGTTAGTATTTTTTAATATGGAATATGTTTTAACACTAACTTCTACTTCTTATGGCTTTGTAAGATTTTTAGGAATATTAAATTTGTGCTAAAAGCAAAAAATCATCAACTTCATTTTAATAATGTTGGGAAGATGTAATGATTATGATAGATTTGATTTTAATTGAGGTTCTTCAAATTTATTTACTTTAATGCATTAAAAAAAGCTTCAGAAAAAGGAAAGAAGAATTTGTGTTTGCTTAGAACGTGTACTTAAACGACATATATGTATCTCCTGTATTAATGTGAACATTAAATAAATGTTGTATTACAACACGTTTTTAGAGAAAAGAAATATTATTTTAAAATATGTTATAGTTCTCAACAGTAATGATTTTAATTAAACACGTGTTTCTAAGGAAAATATTTAAAGAGCTCCCTAAACTACTAGTTACCATTTAAACAAACTTTCATTAACAACGATCACAAATTGTTTAATTCCATTATGAGAAATACTCTAAAAAATATAATTCACTTTTAAAACAGCAAATTTATAAAAATAAATTTAAATTTAATTTACTTCTAGATTAACTTATCAACGAGTTGCTTTAAAAGAAATCAGACTGCAGGAAGAAGAAGGTGCCCCATTTACAGCGATACGTGAAGCCTCCCTACTAAAAGAACTGAAACACTCAAATATCGTAACACTACATGATATTGTACATACGAGGGAAACCCTTACTTTTGTATTTGAATATGTGGTAAGTTCAAGCTTCTTAGAATTAGAATGATATTTGTAATTAAAATATATTTGTTAATTTTTATACTTCTCCTTTCAAAGAATACGGATTTATCTCAGTATATGGAAAAGCATCCAGGCGGCCTGGATCATCGTAATGTAAGATTATTTTTATTTCAACTATTGCGTGGCCTCTCCTACTGCCATAAACGACGTGTTTTACATCGCGATGTTAAACCTCAGAATTTACTGATCAGTGATTGTGGTGAATTGAAATTGGCCGATTTTGGTTTAGCGCGAGCAAAAAGTGTACCCAGTCATACGTACTCACATGAAGTTGTTACGTTATGGTACCGTCCGCCAGGTAAGTTAAATAATACTTTCATTTAATTTATCAATTTCTGGGTTTAAAGTATTAACACATTGTTGACCGGCAATTTTACTGAAAATTTATCTCATGTCACCGGCCATTATTTCGTAATTGGATGTGGAAGTAAAACAATAAAAATAAACTTTAATATCTTAATAATAACTTAATAACACAGTTACCACAATTTGATTCACAATCACTCGGACAATCAGATAAAGAATCCGCGTATAATTCATTGAAAGGTTCTTCATTACGTTTCGTCATCGGTTTTTAAATTTTTTTAATTATTAAATGTTTTTTAGAACAAAAGATTTGGCGGGTCTTATAAGCGAGAAAAACAGAGAAAACAACAGCGATGCGAAAAAAAAGTGCATCACGAGTTTACTCGTGGCCGGTCAGCCACGTTCGGCCATAAAAACACAAGTTAACTCGTGACCGGTCAACAATGTGTTAATTAAAGTATTTTAGTATAGTGTTGCAAGTTCATATCTCAGCAACTGCTAATTCAACACTGCTGTAGTCATGGTGGTAAGCACGTTGACTACAAATCTTTTTCGTCAGGGTTCAACCCCTGCGGAAATCAAAAATAAAAATTTAATTTTTATACAAACTTCGTTCTATTTTTTAATTAATTATCCCGTTTAATTAATTACCGATATTGATTATTGAGGGTCAAAGCACGTCTCGATGGCCATTTCGTTACCCCTTACTTAACTCTTCAGGAAACTTCTGACAAACATTTTAAATAAACTAAAGACTTGTGTCCAAACAATAAAGCAAAGACAAAAATCAAAGTTTAAGCAAAAACAACAATAACCAACAGTAATTCTATTTTTCTTTCTTCACTGTAACAGCTGACTTTTTTTCGGCTCTTTTATGCAGTTGAAAGAGGATGAAAAATAAAATATCAAAAACATTACGTTAATTTATTTCTATGCACAGGCACTTTGCAATTCTTTAATTAAAGACACGGGAATAAATAATAAAAATGTTTTTTCTGTTTAATGGTTTAAATACATATTCAGAATTAACATTACAACATGTAGCTTCCTTCGTCGGTACAGATTCATAGCATATTCGCCGACGAAGTAAAATCTATACATATAATAAAACAATAACGGAATCATTTCTCTACATGAAAACTTTTTTTAAAATTTTATTGTTGGTGTAAATAGTAATCGATATAGAATACAAAACATCTACTTTAAAATATTTGGCTGTCTGTCTGTCTGTGTTTATATCACGTAAAACCTACTGGATGGTTTTGAACAAAATTTTGTAAGGAGGTCCCTTACAACCAATATAGAATACTTTTTTTTCATAAAAATAATTGATTTCGCTGACAAAATAGAGATACAATTAGGCTGTTGTCTGCCTCTTATCTTACGACTTAAAAATAAGAACATATACGTCAAAATAATATAATTATCGGAACACCCTTCAAATTCTATTTTAATTTTTTGTGCACTTTTACGTATAGCAGATATAGCGATAATTACTCTGTATAAATTTTGTGCGTCTGCCTGTAACGGCTTAAGGATAACGGCATTGTCGTCAAAGTCACAGCCTCTATGGAAACATCCTTAATGTATTATTTAAACTTATTTATATAGCGGTGTTAATTATGCATACTTTGTATAAATTCAAAATGGCTGACCGCTACGGTTGAAAAACTAAAGCTTATAGTTATGTCAGTATAGGAACACCCTTTATATTTTCGTAGTATCTTGAATTTTTTACTTGTACTTAAAGTGGATTTAAAAATACTTTTTATTGCGGATCAGGAACAAAGCTAGATACGTGAAAATCACTTTATTGTTGACACACCCATTAGTTTAAACTTTTATTTTTTTCTTTTTGCTACAAGGCGACTGCCTTCATATCAATATTGTTATGAATATCAAATCACTTTCATAACACCCCTTAATTTTTAGTATTTGTTATTATAGCGGCTATAGTAGTTCATCTTCTGTGAAATTTTCAAAAGTCTATCTGTTGCCCTTCCAAAGTTGCAGTGCCTACTTACCATACGAAGTGCTGCAACACTCGACGTGCAATTGTCGAGGTGTGAAAACTAAGTCAATTCTTCATCATATATCTTTTCCACTCTATCCAAAAAAGGTAACACAACTAATAAGATTGATACAGTTGTTTTAAAGTTACTACTCCTCTTTAACTAAGACTTTATCGAGGCTGGACCAAGATTTCTCCGATTTTACTATATAGACGGCTTTTACTTTTCTTATCAAGACTTCAATAGTTTTTAGTTCACTATTCACCTTTTAGTTACAACTCAGCCATAGCGAAGAATTAGCACAATTATTTTTCTTTCTCCCCAACGCTTTGTTGGGTCTTGAGCTTTTTTTTTAAAAACAAACAGATAACTCTAATACCGCGATAATTTGACATTTGTTACTAATAAAATTACCAATTTTTTTATTCATTTTATATCTAGACACATTTCATATTTTTTAAACATTCCTTGGCTTATTGTTTCAGGAATTTTTTTCGTAACAGTATTATTAAAACGTTAATTTTATTTTAAACAATTTAATTTTGTTTTATTTAATTTTGAGATGCTTGTTAACATTTTAATTTACTTTTGTTAAACTTTAACATGATTGAAATTATTGTCATGCAAATCTTGTTTTTTTTTTAAGTAAAAAGTTTTTCCATCTCCTTTTATTGTTTTCTAAAAGGAAGTTTTTCTTGTTGCTGTCAATAATTAAAACAATTTAAAAAGATTCTTTTGTCTTTAAAGTTAAACTTTTTATTTGTGTATTTGCTTTCTTCGTAAGTGTAAAACAAATAAAAATCTTTTCTTTTTTTATTTTATTAATTTCGCTAGTTGCCTCTCAAAACTAAGGACATCAAATGTCTCAAAAGTTTTCTTACTCTACAATACGTATATAAAGCTCAGGGAGAGAAATGTAACAATTTTAAATAAATGCCAGCAATATAGTACGGTATAACGTTTTTGAGGTTCCTTATCCAAAGGGTAAAAAAGTAACTCTATTATTTTCGCTTCAATGTCTGTCTGTCTGTCTATTACTGCCCTTTATCTCTGAAATATGCAACGGTGGTCCGAAAGTGGCGTGATATTTAAAAAATATATATTTTTAAACTGTACTATAGCTACAGTTACAAAAAACAAAAATTTAAATTAGAGAGAGGGCCGATAGTGACGTGCTTTTAACATACGTGGACTGGTTTTTGAACCCCAATAGGCAGACACCTCAAGTTAAAGTATTCTTGTGTACATTATAAGAACAAGTTAAAAAAAAACTAAAATATAAAGGGTGTGTTTTTTTGAGAACATAGTTTTTCAACTGTAATAGACAGACATTTACGGCCTTATGCATAGCAAAAACTTATCATGAGGTTAGCATACGTGAAGAAACTGAGCAGGCTCTCAGCAAGGCTCGCCACACAATTTGACATCAAAAATAGCCACAAAATATAGTTATGGGCCACGACAACAATTTACAATAATTTTAAGCGCTACACCGTACGGAGACTCTCTTTGAGACCCTGCCTAATTCCTTTACCAATGCCAAACTCATTCTAAGTTTTTGTTATGCCTACGACTGTTAGAATTTACAAATATGTTTTTCTCTTGTTTTATTTTATTTTCTTTACACTTAGACTTGTCATTAAGGTTTGGTGTCAGTGACCGAAAAATTACTATAGATTTTATAGACGCCTCCTTAATAACATGGCGACTTCTTTAACTTTCCAATTACTTTGTTTGATGTTTCAATCTTTAGTCTTTGATTTTTCCATTTATTGAGTTTTCTGCACTTTTATTAACATTTTCTTAATAAATCTAGTATGTTCTGTAAGTGTCTTAAGATAATTTTTTGCTCTTTTAATAAATTAACAAATCATTTGCAAAATATTTTTGCTTACGAAAAATTTAAAAAAAAGACTGTTAATTTTTATTTTTTGTTCCGTTTTGTAAATGGAAGCCTTCCAAATTTCGGTAACAGATATACAGATATAACTGAAACACTGCAGCAAACTCTTATTTCGAAGTGACCAACGTCAAAAAATAATTAAAGCCTCAAGAGAAAGATTTACTGTTGTTACAAGTTTTTCTTGAATTTAATTCTTTTAGCACAAAGTTAACAACCAGTTAATAGTCTCTGCTTACTAGACTTGTGCCAAATCATTCATTTCAGTGAGCATCGATTTTCGTTCAATTATCAAAAGTGAACTCGTTTGTTCAATTCGTTCGCTCTTTCCATTTGCCCGTTGTGCGAACGAAAACATAGTATTTCATACTCTGTGAACTGAATGGAAGGACAAATGTTCAAAGCAAAAAAAAAAAAAAAAAATAAGTGAATTCGTTTGTATTTTTTTCATTATAAATTCGTATTGATACAGGTCATAATTGTTATTTATCAGTTAGAAATTACTGCATTAGAAAGATTTCGTAAAAATTCTGAAAGAAAAGTTTTTACAAATGAACAGAAAAAGAAAAAAAAATGCCCTGACTTTCTAGTTGTTTATAAACAACTGTCTATAACCCCACTCCTTAAATATACCCTGATAACAAAAATATAGTTCTAAATGAACAACTAAAACAAAATAGTGTGAGCCATTAATTTTTTTTATAAAATTGAACGACTGAACGTTGCACTATTGAACGGAAAGTGTGACAGGATCACTTCGATCAGTTGTGTGATTCCTTCAAGTTTGTTCATGAACGACGACACAGCTCTACTGTTTGCAAGGTACCTTTCGTTTTTAATAGAGTATTAAAAATTCGCTTCACAACATTTTTTGTTTTCAAATCATGCTTCCGTTTCTTTTTGTTTAAAATTTATGTAAATTAAACAAACACAAAAAACAAAAATACGAAGAAGAAGTAAATTGAATTAAATTTCTGTCTTTTGTTAACTTCCTATTCGATTTTTTTTTAACTTCTAACCCCTACCAATTATTTTTCCAACTTTTACTCGTATAAATTTTTTTATTTTGTTTTGTAAAGTACTACAATTTCACAACTAAAATCAAAAATAGAACGACAAACGAAAAAAAGATCTCTGTTTTGAAATTGGAAAAGTTGACAAATCTAAGAATTGCTTTTAACGCAAATGTTAATTTTTCATTCTTCACTTTTAAAGGTTTAACAGTTTATTTTATTTATATTTTTTCATGAATACTTCTTATATTTTGTTTTCCTTTGATTTTTTTGTACTTGTTTTTAACTAAATATATGCGAAAGTATTTCCTTTGTCTTCTTCACTTTATTTTATTTATTTATGTTAACAATTGAACATTGCTAGAATATATAATTTTGGAAAATTTTAAAATCAAAAAGGATTTAAATTAAAAGTAATTTTTTTTATAACTCAAAAAAAGCAAAAATCTTTACTTGATGCAAAAATAGTATAACAACATAATTCTTCTATTCAAATCCTGGTGTAAATTTTATGATGTATCAAATAGAATGTGTTTTGTTAAAAAAATCAGAAGTAAAGTTAAGTGCCAGATTGAAAGCAGCATATGCTAATTTTTTGAGGATAAGCTGACTTCTTTTAAATTTGTTTATGTTCGTCTACATCAGTGTTGCCGTTTGGTTACATTTTTTTAATTTTTTGTAACTTCTGAAGGCTCAATGTAACAGGTATAATTTTGTTAAGTTGGACAAATTTTCGTAACTTTTGGTACAGACACGAAATAAAGTAAATGAATAAGTACTTGTTTCATTATTTCAGGTAAAAATCTCACTTAATATATCAATTCAATTTAATAACGATACCTGCAAATGCAATCATCATCCCATATAGAAAATTAGTTAGAAATAAACAAAAAATAAGGTTGCTGAAGTTTTACTCCGTTTAATTCGTAAGAATTACGAAATGTTTATTGCTTCATGTTTAGAAACAGCAAAATGTTTCTAGAAAAATATTCTTTCCAACTGTGAAATAATATGAGCTGCATTTCGTGCGAAAAACTAAATATTCTATTCAAACTTGCGAAAATTGTTAGCCACTTAAATTATTCCGCTTGAAAAATTTTACATCCGTACAAATGCCTAGGTGTAGAAGAAAGTTTTCTTCAGGAAGTTCTGGATTATAGTACAGAAAAATTGTCAGGATTTTTATGTTGAAGTCTTAAGCAAATAGGGCTCAAATTAGTCTAATAAAGGATGTAATAACGATATTTTTCAAATAATTAGTGTAATAAATTCTATCGGGGATCAATCTTTCAAAGAAAAAGGTAAAACGAAAATAGTATTAAGTCCTAATTTAAATCCTTATGAGTATCATCGGTATTAAAATTTTTTTCATACGTTTTTTTATTTTTGTTCAGCAAATATATTTGTTGCCTAGTTATTTTCCTGAAATATGGAAGAAAACATTTTACTATATTTTATATAAATTAAATTACTACTTGTTTAAGAAAAATTTTAAAGTGTAACTTCTAATGAAAAAATTTAACACTGGCAACACTGGTATACATTCATGTTAAAAAACTTAATAGGCTTGATGAGAACTACATATTAAGAATCAAAAAAAATTTAATTTTTAGACCCTGGTTTGAGTAACAGGTATTTAGGAAATAAAAACTGTACTGTGATCGGAAAAGGTAAGATTTGAAGATATTATTGATTTTTTGCAATGGGGTATAGAAGCATGGAGTTAAAGAAGTAGACAGAAATAATATAAAGTAGACGTTGTAAAGCTAAACGTGAATGCTGAAGTGGGCTTCTAAAGATTATGATTAGAATTTCCTGTTTAAACCATTTGCTATTTGTGACAAAGCTGATCAATTTTCTATTCTGTTGTGTTTGATAAAAGCACAAAGCAGAAATATAATATTTGGAAATCGGTACTGCGTCCTCAGTCTTACACCTTCTTCATTTCCCCGAAATCTATTTCAAATACTTGACAAACTTACAATGTTCAGCAATTTTTGTTACTGCATTTTCTTAGTACAGTATAAAGCAATCTGTCTTTTAAAGGCCTCGGCTGACTATCCTGCGCAATCGTGTGATTCCTTCACAAGAAAATCTGATGTGATGTGATCTGAATGTGGTTACGTCTCACACTGTCACACAAAATAGGAATGTGATTGTACACGAACTATTATTTCATGGAATTTTTTAAAGATTAGCAAATCGGATAGAAAAAAAACCTATGACACTTATTATTTTGGTATACGCTATACTACTTCTTAGACACACATCCCATTTATTAGTGTAACATGGCCTAAAGACACATTGTACATGACAGTCTTTTCAAAGTTTATGTTAAGAATAAATTCTCTAAAAGTTGATTATCAATTCATTTCAAAAAAACTTAGATTTGATGAAGAATATAATGGGCATTCGTTTTTTTAGTCTAAGAAGCAAAACGTTAATTTTAAATTTTATTCTTATCGAAAAATTGCTGCCAAAATGATTAAAGTTGGCATCGTTTTTAATAAGTAAAATATTTGTAATGCCTAAACATGCAACAAACCGGTAACATACACTAACCAAGCTACATTGTTTGTATGTTAAGTATTGAAAATGCATTAGGAAGTAAAGTCAGCTGTAGTAGACCATAGAAAAAAAATTACAAAAAATCAAAACCATATTATATTTGATCTCTAATATTTAAATTAATTGTATCTTATTTCTTTTTGTTGTTGTTTAAAATTATTTGTGTTTCTCTTTAAGTGTTTTACAAGATATTTTTCAACTTATCCAATTTATATTTATTGAAAAATGTATACTTCTACTTGAATCCTAATTACATTCATGTGGCTTTAAAAATGATTAATACGTTCATTTAACATATTTAAAATCGTATTTAAAAGTAACCCAGAAAACATTAAGGCTGAAATTTTGTAATATATACCAAAATATGATAGTAGTTGTCGATATCCCTAATCGTTTTGTAAATGGTTTCCGCTGTCGGCTGGTAACCGTCGCAATACACACTTACATTTAAGGTGTATTTCCCCAGTTTTCTTTAAAAATCCCCAAATTTTCCTATTTTAATAACAAACGAAAGGTACTTTTGCAATTTTCTTTTCACGTCCAACAATTGTACTCAAAAAATAAGATATTGACAGATCTGTACGATTTTTTAAAGTACGACAGAATTCCATCGGTGTGATTAAGTACGATTGTGTATGACAAATCCTGGCTTTAAACCAACAAGACTTGAAGGCTTAGATCTCAATTTTGTTCTTGCTATACGTGGCATACGGCCAAAAGTGCTCGAAAAATTGTCCCAAAATTTAACGACCAAAATGCGCTTTGTCAAGCGAAACCTCGTAGGTTTTATAAATTTTTTTGATTATTTTTTACCTAAAATTTAAAACTCTAACGGGCCTAAAAAAACACTCTTTACAAAGAAAATTAAGTTGTGCTTAGCTACACAAATAAATATAAAAATTTAACAAAAGATTTAAAATGTTTCCTGCAAATGTATTTATTGTTAATTATTTCTCATTACAGATGTCCTGCTCGGTAGTACAGAATACTCCACATCGTTGGATATGTGGGGTGTTGGTTGTATATTTGTTGAAATGGTTACTGGTATGCCAACATTCCCCGGTATACGTGATACCTACGATCAATTGGATAAAATTTTTAAATTGCTGGGTACGCCAACCGAAGAAACGTGGCCGGGATGTACACATTTTCCTGGTTACAAACCACATAAATTAGGTAAGAATGCGAACATTTGATTATACGTAAATTTAAATTATTTAAAACATTTATTCGATTTTAAGGTTTTTATCGTCCTCGCAAATTGGGTCACAATTTTCCTAGACTGTATGATATTGTGGAAGGTGAAACGATAGCAAATGCTTTCCTGCAATTAAATCCTGACAAAAGAATAGGTGCCGAAGAGGCATTACATCATTCATATTTCGCCCAATTACCAAAAAAATTATATGAATTGCCTGACGGTATGTAAAAGAGTTTAAAGTTCTAAACAAAAAAAATATTTTTAATTCTATTTAAAATGCAACATAATTAAACAATGAAGTTTTTCAAGTTGCAACTTTTGTTTCGTTGTTTTAAAAAGGTTTATTTTATGTTTTTTTTTTTTTTTTGTTTTTAATTAAAATTTATTTTGCTGTTTTTCATTTGCTTTACATTTTGTCATGTTAATGACGACAAATGTTTTGTTTTTTAAGTAGAAAACTTAATTGTTTGTTTCTATTTGTCTAAATGGAAAACAGTTGTTAAATTAAAATTTTTGAAGGATTCACATGCAAAATTTGTAGCAGAGTAATTTAATTGCAAAAAAGTTTGTAAACAATTTGTTAAGTTATTTAAGATTTACAAGTAAATAATCTTAAATTTATTTTAATGTAAAAAGCTTTTTAAACACAAAAAATACAAAAATTTCGGGATAATTTATATAAGTATTTGAAAATTAAGATTTGAGTTGAATAAATTTATTAGAATTAATAAGAAATATTATTAAATTCTTTTACAGAAATTTAAAAGTTTGCCTGATATTAATTTTTTTGGCACTTGATACAAAGCATGTTTAGTGGACTTGTAAAACAGATTGAAAATTTTGCAAAGTCGCTAAAAAGAACATATCGTCCATAAATAAGACAGTCCATTTAAGAGGTTGTATTAGAAAGGTCCATAGTTAAGTATACATATGTATATCCTCATTCATAGTTCCGGCGAAAATAGTATCATTGTTATTAGTTGTAGACGAATGAGAACAAAATCATTGTGTACTGTTCTCGTTTGTATATTATAGGACTTCCGAATACGTACGTCTAAGACCATAAAGCATAATTTTGCGTGAATGCTGTTCATATTGCGAAGTGGAAATAATTATTAATTAATTTTACGTAGGAGTTTTTAAAAATGTCGTATTACTTTATATGTATGTAGAAGAAAACTTCTGTAGTCATAGTAGCAAGTACGCTGACTACAAATCTGGTTGGCCAGTGTTCAACCTCTGCTGCACTCAAAAAATAAAAAGTATTTTTTTCTATAATTACATATCGCTGGTCTCATGTAGAAAGGCCATAACTCGTATATAAGTAACTTTACAGAAGAAGGTAAAAACATAACAAAAACTGTATTTATTACAACATAATATTAAAAATGCAAATGCTTAGAAAACCGTTAGTTTTATTACTATTGCTTTCAAATTTTGTGACAAGATGTATCTATGTGAAATGTATTGGAATCACGAAAAATTTCAATTTCGTAAAAAATCGAGTTAGGGCCTTTCTACATGAGACCAGCGATATTCAGAATTAACATTACAGCATGCGACCTCCATTCACCACCTGTCTTATCTCTCATGTATGCCTTTCCTTTACACGATTACAAAAATAACTAAATAACTTTGGTTGTCTGAAGTGCTACTTCTTTTCAAAAAAAAAAAAAAAAAAAGACGACAACACCCAAAATCTACGAGCAGGCAAAATGTTCGTCGCCTGATATACAATCTTTGGACTGACGTAAAAAAAATCTTCTAACAATAAGCAACTTTACAACTGCTTGTAGGAGTTTTTCAGATATTAATAATAAAAACAAGCAGGGTTGCCTTTTTCCCCACTTTTATTCCTCAAGTTTTCTTCCCAATCACATACTTTTATGCAGTAACCTTTACAAAATTTTATAATCTCATAATATGGAAAAGGTATACGCATTGTAGGGTGTACCTACATATCGCCTCCAATTCCTGCAGACTTTTTCGTTTGAAAAGGCAATGAATTCTCAGGGTATCTATCAACCATTTTAAAGAGTCTTACTACTGCAGAAGTGCAAATAAATAATTACCCTGTATTTTAAAGCGGAGGGGTTCCCGTGTCCACCAATCCACCAGTATTTTTCCCTGCCTATTCAATTTGTTTGTAAATTTACCCTCAGCAAAATTAAAGACTCTCGTTGTAGTAATTTTTCAAATAGATATTGAGTGAAAAAAAATATTCTTATTACGTATACAACCGTCTTCTACTTCTACACCATCAGGATTTTACTTAAAACGTAATTTACTTCAGAATGTTCAACATCAAACTTAGACAACCTCTTATTGTAGTTCATCCAGAAGTACGCTACCTGGCCCCCTCCCTTCCCTTTGTGAAAAGATGTATAGAAACTTACTTTAATCGCCCTTCTTTACCGTAGTGAAGCCGATGGTAAATGATGACCATCGGCGGCTAAAATTTTCCAGTAGCTAAGATATTTGCGGCGACGGCGTCCAAGCAAAGACACTAAATGATATAAAAGAAATTAAAAAAAACCGGCTTAGCTGATGGAGATGGCTGACATTTTTAGCCGAAATCGGAGGCTTATTTTGGCGTCGACTTTTGGTTTCGCTCTATGGTAGTGAAATAATTCCGAAATTCAACTCTATCGGTTTGGTCAATTGACTTCCTATAAACTATAAACAAATATTTTTTATACATTTTCTTAATGTCGATGGTCTTAAACTTTAAATTATACAAAATCAATTAGTAATTACTTTAAAATATAAAATTATGACTGTATTTCCTATTGTTTTATTCATTTCCCTCTTAGCACATTAACGATAATTTTATACCACCTACACTCCAAAAAGATTTTCGTATATCTCTGTAAATAATTACGAAAAACAAAACAAAAATTCCCTTTCATACGTTGTTACCCTAATTAACAAATGAGCTGAAAATTTTTAAATTTTAGAAGGCTTCCATTAGCCAGCCTTACAGCATATTTATCTCTTAATGCTGTTTGCAATTTGAATATCCTAGCTGATTCCTGTTTTCCTGCTTTATTTATTACGACTAACTTTTTATGGGATTTTACGCCTAAACCACTTATCTAACCTCCAATTATTACAATATAACACATGAGTGTATAATTTACTAAAGTAGTTTTACTATTACCGTTCGGTATGAATATTTGTATTAATTTTTATTACACCGTCAGTCGCTAACTGTATCAGTGTGGTAATCATACACATAATTGCAATATCTGCCACAATATGCTGCAATATGTATCTTTCATTATTCATTAAAAACATTTAAAACATCTCCTGTGAGAATATAGTTTTTTCAATTTGTCCTCATTAGCTGTTTAATCCTAAAACTAAAAATCAATATATTTTAACAGTTGTTAATGTGAAATAATTAATAAAAAGAGATAGAAAAAGGATTTAAATGCAATGGCAGAAATTATCGAGTGTTCTAATTTTTCCATTTTTCTTAATAAAAAATTTTTAAACAATTTTTTATATTTAAAATATTTAGAAATAAACATTTACCTAAACATAAGCCGAATTAGGATTATATATTTCTTATATCGTAATACTAAAATAGATTAACTAATAATTTCAAAAATTAAGAGACCAAAATAAATTTTCAAATTGCAAGTGCGTTGTGACTTTATAACTCATGAACGGTCAAACCGAATTCGATTAAACTTTTAGGATTTGTTCGTATGGTCGTGTAGATGGTTTATCTGAAGCCTTCACGAATTCGCACTCGTGAGTTATGACTAAAAAAATTAAAACAGAGATATTTTTTTAGAAGTTTCAAGAGGGTATGCCTTTTTAAATAAAAAAAGAACATAACGGATAAGGGGGGAAGAGAAATAATGAGTGGAATCGATTTTAACAAAAAACAATTTTAAGACTATTTGATTCCGGATTCGTAAGGTCCAAAAGGCAGAAGGAAATCTGTTATAACTTCTATAATAATCAAATAAAAAACTTGCTTGAAGGAGTTGTCGTGGTACGATTATTCTCATTGGGGTAGCGAAGCGACCCGGGAACAGCTAGTAAAATTATATTTTTTTAACTTTCTTTTTTTTTAATTGTACCTTTTCTGGTCGTTATTTTACACCTGTTTAACTTTTTTTTTCTTCTGGCTTCTGACAACACTGTTCATGTGTTTTGCGAAGAATGCTAAAGATGGATGTAGCGACAAAGAGAATTCTGTACTTCATTTTGTTGTTTTCTTGTTCTATTTAAAAATGAAAATAAAAATTAGTAAAAATAATTTTGAAATTTTGATAATCTTGAGCTGAACATATACTTCATTTTTTTTATATAATATATTTTTTAAAACTGTTTAAATTTTACATGCTTTAAACAAATATTTTTTAAATAATTAAACAAATAAAACACATTTTATTGTCAGAAAATTAAAATTATTATAATTTAACCAAATGCGGTAATAAAATTATACAAACAATTAAATTTAATTATAAAAAACCAACCAAACATATAATTTATTTTCAAGCGGCTTGTAAATCCTTTTTTATAGATTTATTTGATTAACTTTTATTACAAAAAACTTTAAACCAACTGCCAACAAAATCATAATAATATTAATAATATTTATTTACTCAGCCACCAGAAATAGTCAAGCACCACCTCTACTCTTATGGACATTTAATGGGAGTTCAAATGCATTTAAATTTATTTGCAATGAGTCCAGTAAATATGTGTTTTTTTGCTGACGTAAGCAAATATTTAAAATAAACAAAATGAAGTTGAAAAATTACTCAGCACTTTAGAGATTTTATATTCGTTTGTTTCACAAACATTAGCATAAATTTGAAATTGGAAATTGAATGCTAAAACTAAAATGGCAACTGCACCCAATTAGTGTTAACGTTGTAACTGTTACCTCTGCATACTATATTATCATCTACTAATTGAGTTTGAATTAAATTCAATGGCACGGAAATTGAATTTCCTATTTTTTATTGCAAAGGAGTTCTGTGGGTTTTACATTAGAGAAGCGCTTAGTCTTTGAAAAAACATACTTACAGTGTTGGGAAATTTGTAATTAGGTAAAAAAATGATTCTTTAAATAATCCTACTTTGCGGTGGTATTAAAAACTTGGTTAATGAGTTGATTTAGATACAAGGAAATTCTGTTAAAAAATAAATAAATCCAACAAGTGTAAACTGCACGCACATACAAAGAGTTCCGTGTTATAGTGACGCCTTTTTATTCTAATTTACGTTTTAAAACTTTTTCTTAAAGCAGTCATTGCAGCACACCCTCTCTATACATTTCAGGTTTGAGACTGCTACGGTTAAAAAATTATTTGGAAAAAAAAAACTATAACGGTTCAAAAGCTAAGTCCATATACAAAAAATTGCAGCATCTATGGTGACATCCTTTAATTTCTAATTTTAAATATTATAGCGGAAGTACACGTCCTGTAAAAGTTTTTTGGTGTTTTACGGTGGTGCTGGAGACATGGTATGGGGATGTATGTCGGCGGCTGGTATTGAGATCGTCTTCATAGATGAAATTATAGATAAAAGCTTTTATCTGAATATCCTTAAAGAAAATCTGCTGAAAAGTGCTCAAAAGCTTGGCGGAAATAGTTCACTTGTGGGTCTTGTACAACTCTCCACACACTCTGAAAACGCCGCCACAGTCACCCGATCTAAATCCAATCGATTATTTATTGGACCATTTAGATTGACGGGTTCGGGAGCCATAACATTACGTCCAAAAAAATGCTTTAGCAAACACTGCAAGAGGAATGGCATAAAATAAGCACAGGTCTTACAAGAAAACTGACACATTCAATGCAGAAACGTTTGCAAGTAGTCATTAAAAACAATGGCATACACAATTTATACTAATAATTTTTAGTATAAATACATATGATATTTCCATTGGAAAGTGTGTCATTTTTAAGCAAAATCGTACTCAAAACGTTTTGACGTACGACCATTATTTGTGTTGTTTACAGTGACTTGAAAAAATTAATATAGAAAACAATGGAATTAACTCGTGAACATTTTTGTGCCATCATTTTTCACAATTTTCGACGTGGATTATAACGACAAGAGTGCATTGATGAACTTAAATCTTTGTATGGCGATGAAGCACCATCCTATAGCACTGTGAAAAATTGGTATAATAAATTTAATCGTGGCCGAAGCTCGCTCAAAGACGAATTCCGTGAAGGTCGTCCAAAAACGGCTGTTGTGCCAGAGAACATTGATGCCGTGCTTGAACTCATAATGCAATATCGACATGCGACATACCGAGAGATAGAGACATCCTTGGACATTTCTTCCACCAGCATACATTCGATACTGCATGAACACCTGGCCGTAAAAAAGGTTTGTTCTCGTTGGATCCCGCACAATTTGAAAGTCGCTCAAAAAAAGGCTCGTGTCGATTGGTGCAAAGAAATGTTGCAAAAATACGATTGCGGTGCTTCAAAAGACGTTTGTAAGATCGTCACAGGTAACGAATCATGGATCTATGCGTATGAGCCCGAAACGAAACAACAATAGACCGTGTGGGTCTTCTAAGATGAGCAAAATCAAACGAAAGTTGTTCGTGGAAGAAGCACTTCGAAGCAAATGGTCGCCTGTTTCTTCGGCAAAACTGGTCATGTGGCGACTGTTCCGCTTGAGCAACGTAGGACGGTCACTTCTGAGTGGTACACTACAATTTGTTTGCCTGAAGTCATCGGAGAAATTCGAAAAACCAACAAGAAAAGATGAATCATTGTTCACCATGACAATGCGAGCTCTCACATATCGGCTCAAACCAAAGCGTTTTTGACCGGCCAAAACGTTGAATTAATGGGTCATCCGCCGTACAGCCCTGACTTGGCACCTAATGACTTCCGCACATCAAGAAAAAAATGCGTGGTCAACGATTTTCGTCGCCAGAAGGAGCTGTTGAAGTGTTCAAAAACCATGTTTTAGAGGTGTCTCAATCGGAGTGGAAAAAGTACTTCGACAACTGGTTTGAGCGCATGCAAAAGTGTATAAATCATGCTGGAGAATACTTTGAAAAACAATAAAACCATTTTTGATTATAAATATTCGCATTTTCACTATTAGGCCAGAAATATATAGAGCAGCCCTCGTATACCATTTTTTATAAATAAAGTTTGAAATTGTCTTATTTTTTAACTAAAATAGAATTTATATAAATTATACCTTTCGTTAAATACACTACTTTTTATGCTTCCATTATTTTCTGAGAATGGGAGCTGTTATAATCTTCTAGATACCAAATGATGGTGACTTTTGTCCATCTGTGTATATGAAATGAGGCTGCTGTAGGCATGCCGGTAAGCACGTTGACTACAAATATGGTTGGCCGGAATTCAACCCCTGCAAAAATCAAAAAATGTTCTTTGCTGTTTAAGATACAAATACATATTCAGAATTAACATTAGAACATGAAGCCTTCTTCTTCGGTACATAACTAATAAACTGGCTATACCTTTCCCCTTTCATCGCCTGTCTTATCTATCATCTATCCCTTTCCTAAAGAATGTAACACAGTTACACAAATAACTAAATAGGTATTATTGCCTGAAGTGCTACTTCTCTTTAAAAAAAATGACCCTTTAATATTAAAGTGTATTTCTTTTTTATTATTTTTTGTTATTCAGGCATGTCTAAGTATTCAATTCCGATCGAAAGTGGTTTCAATTCCGTAAATTGGTTCCTTAAAAAACGAAAAATGAAAAATTTCTTCAGAATGACACCACTTTTTAATTTCAAAGTGGAATTAAGATTCTTTGAAATTTTGTTACCAACAAGTTTCAAATTTCCTCTTATTATGTGTCCTTATTAAGATTAGCTTTGTTGTTTACTGAGGTGTGCGCAATATTGTAACATAAATAATTAAATAGAAAGGTGGAGCTTAAGCATTTTTTTAAATAAGCAAAATCGATCGGAATCTGAAGAAGCTAAAACAAAATCGATCGGAATTGTTTATACGAAATTAAAACCATTCCGATCAGGAATTTGTGACATGCCTGATTGTTTATTTTAGTGTTACGATTTAGTAGACAGGTAAAAATCAAGTGTGTTTTACGGGGGCACTCTTTAATTTTTAATATTAAGAACTTTTTTTTTTAAATGCGACAAATCTGTTAGCATCATCTGATTTTAGCTTCAATTATTGTCCTATTATTCTGATTAAAACATCTTGAAAGCAAATAATCTGGAAAATGAACATTTAGTCGCAAAAAAGGAAATTTTTACATCATAAAATAATACTTATTAATATAAGTATAACCCTAATTACTATTTCGAGTTTCATATAACATTTAATCGATATAAAAGTTAAGAATATTCCAGAATGTACATTTGTTTTCTTAGATTTAATTAGAAAAAATTTTGTCGTATTTAATAAAAATAATGTTGCCTCGTATTAAAATACAATACCCACATGCTTTGTTATTTGAATTTGTATCTGTGCAATAAAAAAAACTATTGAATTTATGGATACAAACTTACTATCAAACGAAGGTGAGTTTTGCGGTTTTCGAAAATGTAAATAAGTCAAGTGGTCTATCAGTTTGTCTGTCTACCTTACAGTTTCGTTTATATCCATACATTTTGTCATTACACATATCATGTGACAAACACTTTTTTAAAACATTAAAATATATCGTCAGCTAAAATGCAAAAATCAAAATACATATTTTAAATTCAATATTTGTTTGCTTTCACCTTCAATAATCAATATCGGTGATATTAATATTAATAAATATTTGTATTTTGATTACGAATCACCACTTGTGTGTAAAAATTGAAACGGGTGCCCGTGAAAGTAACAACAAACAAAATGTTCAACTCAGCATTTTTTTTTAAATTTCCGAATTTCCATTTCAAAAGTATATTTTTTGCATGATAAAACTGCTTGTATAGTAAAATAATTTTAGAAACTATGGCTATTGGGTCCGAACTAGAAAATAAATAAATCATGCAAATTAGAATTAAATTAATGCAAATGGGTCCGAGAGCAGACTATTTTAATAAAATATTGGAGTACGTTATATGTAAATTTGTAGGAAGATTGTTCGCAGAATTATTAATCGTATAACAATATAACAATCGTATCAATATTTAAATCTGGAAATAATATGCGTTACACCTGGATATCGTTCATATCCAAAAATATATCGCAGAAAAAGTATGATGGCCATAGAAAAGAAGAAAGAAAAATAATAGCACAAAGTTTTTTTTTAATATTAAATAATTTGACAATATTCCCGCCTGCTTAACGCCTACTATGTTAAAACATGCAGTCGATTAATTTTTTCTACGATTAAAAGCAAAGGCATCCTATTAGAAAATAAACCTCTAAAACCTAAGCTTTATTATTTACCCTAATGTCCTAATATTTATGCTAAAATTTTTTTGAAATTTTTAATCCAACTGCTGTGTGAACTTAAGCCATATTAATTAAGAAAAAAATAATTTTTACAAATTTTTTTCTTTTTTTAACCGTCTTTAAAGGAATATAAAGGTTATTAATTCGGGTGAATGTTGCATTTTTAATGTTTGTGTCTGCATAACTTAGTCATTTCTGAACCAATTTTGGATTTTTTTTATTCGAAAGTTTATGGTTATAGATTGGTCCCGTTTTAAAAACCACTCACTTAATTTTTAATTTCGTTTTATTTTTCAACATCTTTAAACTGTATAAAAGTGGCGAAAAGAAGTCATCCGGATACAGTAGATAAATAAAAGTTAAATCAAAGTTGATTATTGTTGTTTTGCTTGAACTTTGATTTTTGTCTTTACTTTATTGTTTAGACAAAAACCTTTAGTTCATTTAAAATATTTGTGAGAATTTTAATGACGAGATAAGTGAGCAGTATCGAATTGGCCTTTAATAATCAATCGAATTTCACCTTCAATAATCAATACCGGGAAAGTAGCACAATAAATTTAAAGTTTAATTTAATAAATTTGAAATTCTTTTTTATTTTTAGTTACTTAACTCGAAGTGGGCGAGTGTGGCTCATTCTTTGGGTGGGTGTGTGTGACTACGTGTAAATATGTCGCATGAGCTAAAAATCTGGCTGCTTTTAAAATTTTCATACGGGATTTTAATTATTAAAAAAAATCCTAAAATTAATTTTTATGTAAAAGATTTTAATTCCTTTAACTTTGAGCATAATAAAAAATTTTAGATTTTTTTGAAAATCATATTTATTTAAAGCGAATTTTAATTATAAAAAAAGAATACACACAGGATTATTTTTACTAAATTATACAGACAAGATTTGTTTTGTGGCCATAATGATTATCTTTTATACACAAATGTTTTCTTTGTGGTTTTCAATTAATATTTCTATAGAATTTTTATATTTATATAAACATTTATTTAAACATTTTTACGCATATTTATTCATTGGAATTTAATTTAAGTACCAAACGTTTTAGTTATACGAGGGCTGCTATATATATTTCTGGCCTGGCAACACTGAGTGCTGCCAAGTGCAATCTGACATTTCCATTGGAAAGTTTGTCATTTTTAAGCATAATCGTACTCAAAACGTTTTGGCGTACGACCATTATTTGTGTTGTTTACAGTGACTTGAAAAAATTAATATAGAAAAAAATGGAATTAACTCGTGAACATTTTCGTGACATCATTTTTCACAATTTTCGACGTGGATTATCACGACAAGAGTGCATTGATGAACTTAAATCTTTGTATGGCGTTGAAGCACCATCCTATAGGACTGTGAAAAATTGGTATAATGAATTTAATCGTGGCCGAAGCTCGCTCAAAGACGAATTCCGTGAATGTCGTCCAAAAACGGCTGATGTGCCAGAGAACATTGATGCCGTGCGTGAACTCATAATGCAAGATCGACATGCGACATACCGAGAGATAGAGACATATTTGGACATTTCTTTCACCAGCATACATTCGATACTGCTTAACACCTGGCCGTAAAAAATGTTTGTTCTCGTTGGATCCCGCACAATTTGAAAGTCGCTCAAAAAAAGGTTCGTGTCGATTGGTGCAAAGAAATGTTGCAAAAATACGATTGCGGTCCTTCAAAAGACGTTTATAAGATCGTCACAGGTGACGAATCATGGATCTATGCGTATGAGCCCGAAACGAAACAACAATCGACCGTGTCGGTCTTCAAAGACGAGCAAAATCCAAAGAAAGTTGTTCGTGGAAGAAGCACTTCGAAGCAAATGGTCGCCTGTTTCTTCGGCAAAACTGGTCATGTGGCGACTGTACCGCTTGAGCAACGTAGGACGGTCACTTCTGAGTGGTACACTACAATTTGTTTGCCTGAAGTCATCGGAAAAATTCGAAAAACCAACAAGAGAAGACGAATCATTGTTCACCATGACAATGCGAGCTCTCACACATCGGCTCAAACCAGAGCGTTTTTGACCGGCCAAAACGTCGAATTAATGGGTCATCCGCCGTACAGCCCTGACTTGGCACCTAATGACTTCTTGTTGTTTCCGCACATCAAGAAAAAAGTGCGTGGTCAACGATTTTCGTCGCCAGAAGAAGCTGTTGAAGTGTTCAAAAACCATGTTTTAGAGGTGTCTCAATCGGAGTGGTAAAAGTGCTTCGACAACTGGTTTGCGCGCCTGCAAAAGTGTATAAATCATGCTGGAGAATACTTTGAAAAACAATAAAACCATTTTTGATTATAAATATTCGCATTTTCTTTATTAGGCCAGAAATATATACAGCAGCCCTCGTATAAAGGCCTTGGTATGACGCCACACAAAGTCCAATTGGTTCAGGAGTTGAAGCCAACTGACGCATTATCAAAAAAAAAAAAAAGTTATTTGGCGGACCCATAGCGAAGTCGATTAGCGCTGTTCGTCTGGCTGTCTCTGTTTGTATGGAAATTAACTATGCCAAGGCACTAGATGAGCTAGAAAAAATTGAAATACGCCAATCACTCATTAAAATGTTGCTTTTCAAAATCAGCAAGATCGGTCCATATCCTTCGAGGCACGCCTGCCTTTTATTTTTCCATATTTCTTTTTTTTTTCAACTTTCGTTTGTATTACTACAGGTAATTGTGATTACGATAAAAAATTAATGAAAACGGTAAGAATATTGGTGAGCTTTCACCTGATACAGCAACCTTTTCATTTGCTAAGCTGGGACAACAACCTTAAGCAAAATTTATAATTTTCATAAAAATCTTTTTTTGAACAGAAAAACTTTATGGTGGAAAAGAATTTATTATGCCGATTATTGTTTAAACTATTCAGTGGAAAATCTGCAGTATGGTACATGTGGTTATAAATATATGGTGAAGGGTATATGAGATTCGGCATAGCCGAACATAGCACTCTTATTTGTTTACTATTGCAAATGTTAAAATTTAAAGTAATTATTTTTTTCGTTTTTTATTTTTTTATTTTAGAAACCTCCATTTTTACGGTAGAAGGTGTGCATTTGTATCCGGAGCCAAATAGACAGACTAAATGAAAATTAAAGCAGGTGCTGTCAGTGGATGGTGTACGTTTCTACTGTTAGCAGTAACTAACTGTTACTACAACAACTGCAACATTAACTAAAACAATATAAACTACTACAACAATAACAAAAAATTAAAAAAGCAGCCATAAATGATATCATTACATTAAAACAACCAACAGCAACAACAACAAAAAAGCACACTATATATTTTAATTTTAAATGTAAAACATTAAAGTAAAACTAAAATTTATCATCAATTTTTTTTTGTTCTTACAACTATATTTTGTTTTCATTTTAATATTTTCAAAAGTTATTAAAAAACGAACACTACTCCTCTCAATTGTTTATATTTTCATAAATTTAATTTAATACACAAAAAAAATTGTTTAATTTTTTTTAAACTAAATCTAAATAAAACCAAACTAATTAGAGAAAAAAAGTAAAATTTAAACAAATAAAATAAAACGAAATTAAAATTATTATAAGCAAAAAGAAAAATAAATTTAAGTAACTGAATTTTCATTAAACAATTTAAATTAGTTTAATTAAAAAATAAACTAAAAAATAAAAATAAATTTGTAAGAAAAAAACGCCAAAAATATATCGGAAATGAATAACGTTAAAAAAAAAAAACAACAACAACAATATAAGTAGTCGAACAACAATTGTAGTATTTATAAAATTAAAACAGCAACAAACTAAACACGTGCCTCCTGGTCCTCAGGTCCTTGATAGGCGTTAGCACCTTTGACAACAACAACAAATATCACACAAATACAATTTAACAATAAAAATTCAATATCAAATTGACGTTTGAAAAATTTAGATATTTTAAAAGAAAAATTATAAAAACACCTGCTTGATATTTAAAGCACTTTCAAACTGTTAAAAAATAAAAAAGAAAAAAATAATTGAAATCATTAGACAGACTCTTATTGGACCACTTAAAGGCAAAAGTTTTAAAAGCAGAAAAAAAATTAATTTTTTAAATTACAAACCATATTTAAAAGCATAAAAGCAAAAATTTGAAACATCAGGTCATCAACATGTCTTAAACTTATTAGTTTGAGAAATGGGTTCTTTTATTTATTTTCTGGTCAAGTAGCATCACTTGAAACTATAATGTTTCAAGTGATGCCACGTTTTAAAGTTTACAAAAAATCATTAAAGAATGCAGGAAGAATGACGTGATCTTAATTAAAGTTTCTAATTTTTTAATCCTGTAATTTTTCTTTAACGTAAAAAGAAACCAAATTCCATCTCTTCGTTTTAAATTAAATTTTAATTTAATTTTGCCTAAAATAATATAAAAATTAAAAATAAAAAAAAAGTATTTGTTACATAAATCAAGCAAACGATATAAACTTATAACGATAATGTTTTGTTAACTCATAATTAGATTTATGAAACGTTTGTTATCTAAAAAACAGTTTACGGCTGGAAATTCAAATTGTATTTTAATACAACAATAAAAAGTGTAATAGATTTTTTTTGTCATCAAAACTTTATCTGTTTTATCTCTATGTTGCAATGTATTATTTTTAAATTTTCTTTATTTTTAAACATCCTATTTGTTTTAATTTTTTTTCTGTACTAATGTTTGCCAATAATTAATTTTAGTTTTTAATATTTGTTAAATTTAAAATTTTGTATTATAGTAAACTTTAATAAAAAAAAAAAGTTGCAAGAAATTTATGTATTTTTATACAATTAAAAATATTTAAATGTAAAAGAGAAATATATGTATTGGCTCATATTTATAGTTGTAGACTAAAGTCGACTCTTGTTAAAGTATACTCTAAAATAAAAGGCGCTGCTCTTAAAATTTTTTTTGCTTTCATAGTCAAGAACAAAAAATAGAACACAACTGGGACGAACGACTAATTTTTGGTCGCGAATATTTGTCATCAAAAATAAAATACATTTGTGTATATGAAAATGCACACAATCATGACGTAGGACGAAATTCGTCATACGCGGCGAACTATGCAATAGAATTATTTCTATTTCTTACGCCGGCAAACGACGAACAAATCAGTACAAAGTGACCATGTTTGACTTTAGATTAGAAGTATTTTAGTTTATTAAAGTTTTTTTACTTAAAAAAAATTATGTATTTTTATTTTGCCGCATTTTTAATAAGCGTACAGGTTATAAGTTAAATATAAAAATAATTTTTAGTTATGTTTTTGCTAATGTTTAACTTTTTAAAAATTATTTAGTGTTTTTTTTTTGATGGTCACCTTAGCAGCTTACAAAAAGTAAACAACTTCAAAAATTATAACAGCTATGTTTTTCGTCGTTATTGTGTTTCATACGACGAATTTACACAACGAATTTTTGACGACGTATTCGTTGTGTTGAACGAAATTCGTTGTACGTCCCAGTTGTGTTCCTAGCATAAAGTATACTTTAAGTTTAGCCGCCTTCCACTGGGTGTCAACTGTAATTTAATATATGTTTTCATACAATTTCTAAACAAAATCAGATAAAGAGTATTGTGTTCTTAAATCAAATAAAAAAATTTGGGAAAAATGAGTTAAAAACAGCTTTAGAGTTGACTTTAACGCCAAGAGTATATTTTAAATTGTCTATGAATGAATTAGAGTCGACTCTAAAGTAAAACCGACTTTAGCTCCCTTAAGGTATACTTTATTTTAACTATAATTATGGACCATTTTCTTTAATTAAATTTGTAACAAGATGTGTTGTTATTAAACAGTGTGACCAGAAAGTAAATCCACAAAAATATTAGGTTTAATTTTATTTAAAAAATCGCTGAAAATATTACCTAAAATTCCTTAAACATTACAACGTACTTAGAATTATGTGATTTAAATAACTCAACTGCCAAATTGATTAACTCCATTTGTTTTGTTTCTATAAAATTAAAAACATTTTCAAATCATTTTTAGATATTTAAAAACTTAAAAATAGATAAACTAGACTTGATTTAATATTCATTTTTAAAATATATTGATTCTTGTACCATGATGTCACAACAATTCGTTCGATGGCACAATTGCCTTAAAAAGAAAAGCAAATTTTTAGATTCCGTTTTAAATTGTTTAACATAATTAATTAATTTACTTTTTTCTTACACTTTTTAATCACTTTTTTAATACGCCTTGTTTTTTAAATTGATTTAAAACACTTGTTACAATTCTATTTTAAAGAATATAAAAAAGAACTTTTATAATATAAAATAATACACTTTTGAAAGCTGCTCTACCCATAAGAAAATTAAGCAAAAAAATAGTCAGCTGCCACAATGATGCCACCTGATAAAATTAATTCGCCTTGGTTTAATTGTTTTAATTGCACGAACCAACGAATGATTTGTGTGACAGCGTGGAGTTAAAATGGTTTTCTTTAAATTCAAATTCCATTGAAAATAGGAAAAATACTAACAGTTTTTTTCATAAACAAAAATCCATGCAGTTTTTGTAATTTTTCTCTTTCCTAATGACTGTAGAAAGGGAAAAATTTGAGAAAAAAAGTAGTTATTACGAATTATGAAGGTAATATAAAAGCAAAACATCTTTAAATTACAATAATGCCATTTTTCCTTTTTATATTGTTTCCACGAAATTCATAATTAGAGAAATCTTCTTGAGCGAAAAAGTAGTTCCGTGTATTTCTTTATAATTTAATAAAGACTGGCGAGAGTTAAAAATAAAGATTTTTAATAATACTTCTACATATGTTCGTATAAATCCGCATTTTGAAACCGCAAAATTCTAAGCTGACTTGATCATGTTTGAAGATTTTCGCCTAAAAGTTTAAATTATGGTAATTTGCATCATTTTATATCTGCACTAGCTTATTGTACCCAGCGTTGCTTAGGTCTAACTTTATTGTGCTTTCGTCCTCCATCTATTTTGCCATTTCCAATTGTTATCGCCAATTTTAAGCGATATGCGTTTTTAATAGCATGAGTGATAGTCTTAATTATAATTATTGGCAGCGGTAACGTTGGTTAATAATGATCTTTGTTACAAATACCAAGAGGTCCTAAATGACGCTTGCGATTAATAATGTAAAATTAGGATGACAATATTCATCACAATTTAATCAATTTAAGGTTGCCCCACTGTTTATAAAAAAGCAAACAAACTGTCAAAAGTTGTGCTAAAAAAGCAACATATGTACATGTATTAAAGAGGGTTCTCAATTAGAGCTATCACACAGAGACTGTGTCCCATCCCCATCGCTAGATTTTTGTTGTGCCTATGGCCGTTTTTTTTTTTTTACATACAGCCCTTGTTAGTAATTGAAATTGTAATGTATTGAATTGCCTTAGTTGCTTCAACAAAAGTTACATAATGTTGGACGTTCTTTGGGATGCTCTTGTTTTAATGCTAAAATTTTTAACGAAAATTAAAAGCTGTATGCATAAGAAAAACTTGGCATGAGCTTAGCATAAGTGACGATACTAAGCAGGGTTTCTGCAAGATTCTTCACATAATTTTATACCGAGAATTGTCCCAAATAATAGTTATGGGTCACGGTAACAATTTACAACGATTTTAAGTGATAGGTCGTACGGCAAAACACACTGGGAGCCTTATCAATTTCTTCACTCATGCCAAACTCATTCTAAGTTTTTGTTAATCATACGGCTGTAAGTAATTTAGTTTTTTAATGACTTCTTAGGCGGCTATCAGATACTACTTTAGTCGTGGTCTTTTTTTAAGTGGGCCGTATATTCCATTCTTAATATTGTAAACAAAATGACAATGAAAATATCCTATAACGCGTTCGTTACAATATATGTTGGCAGCCAGTGGTAACCTTTAGTAACCTGGAATAATAAAATAGGTGATTAAGAAATTATGAACAATTTCAGTACCGTTACCAAAGGCGAAACTTCGAAAGAGGTATCTACATCGCGTAATTCTTAAACAGTCTCCGATACAATAAAATTTTAACAAAGTGCTTTTCCTAATTCAAATAATCAGTGCCATTTTTAGTTGTATTTTATTTTTTAATTATTTTTTTTTTAATAAATAGGCCATTCAAACACTTTTACCGATATACAGCTTTAGATTTTATCTTATGTCAAATTTATTTATTTAACAAAACGTCATTGCAATATTTAATTAACGTTTTATAAAATCACAAGCAAAAAAAAAATTATCTTTAAAGGGAATAAATGCTCCATTTGTCCATTTACTTTCTTGTCACACTTTATGTACGACAGTTTTCTTGTTTTTGTAATTTTCATATTTGCAATTAAATAGGTTTGACTTTTATATGAATTTTAATTTGTTTAGTTTTACGTTTAGTAATTATTTTTTTTATTTGTTTATTTTAAATTAAATATATTTTTTATTGAAAACATGTGTTATCATTTAATTATAATTATCCAATTAGTGATATAAAAAATTGTATAATAATTAATAATATTTTTAAGTGATGAATAATAAAAAAAATAATAATAAACCATTTTTATTTAATATTATTTCTCATTTCTGTCTTGTTTTTATTTCCTTGTAGTTTATTTTGAAATATAAATAATTTAAGACTTTAATTTAGTAGCTTCGGCCACTTTATCCATTATGTTTCGAAGTTTTAATTTCTTCTTTGCGTGAGGTTGTCTTTTAGCTATAAAATCTTGTAACGCCTTAAAGTATGCTGTGATTTTGCTTTTTTCCTTTATGGTTCCCTTTCGGTTAAAATGCGGAAAAAATATACTCTGTAAGTTATTAAAGATCTAACTGTGAACCAAGCCCGTTTAAGCACACCACCGAGTATCGTATGATTTAGTTACAAGAAAATTTAATGATTTTCTTTTCTACTTAGAAAAGTCACAAGAAAAAGTGTAATATGGTGTCACACTGCCACACAAGAAAAATGCAACTCTGATCGTATAGAAACTGCTATTTTATAAAACTTTTACAAGATGAAATTGGTTGGATCTGTCGAAAAATCTGCCACACCATTCTACTTATTGGACGCACATTTCGTTTTTGTCAGATTTAACAATGAAAATTCAGTTTACAATGTCCTTTAGGCGTGATAGAACGACAACAATCGATAAAGGAGATTTTTAAATGAGGTTATAATCCGCGTTTAAAAAATAAAAGCATTTTATTTAAAAAGATTCTTTCCTAGAAATATTTTCGGCACTGAAGAAAAAATGTCTCAAAAGTATAAATAAAAATTATTATTGTTTATCTATAATTTGCTTTTTTAACTATTATTCTCTTCTAACAACCTTATTTCTTAATTTAAATATTTATTTTTTTTCACAAAAGAACAACAGGGACAGTTAAATATTTTATTTAAAAAAGCAAAAGAGCCAGATAAAAATAATTAAAACCAACAACACCATCTTCATCAAAATAAATAATAAACAATTAAGCAAAGATTAAAAATATTTATAAAATTAATAAAAGAAATACTAAATATTAAAATAACTAAATTAAAATTAATAAAAAAAATTTATATATAAAATAGAAAATACAAAACAAAAACCAAAAAAAAAACATAAAAATAGTTATTTAAAATCAAAATGCAAAAACCTTAAATTTACAAATAAAAAAAAATAAGACAAAATTTTTAACACAAAATCAAATTAAATAAAACAAAAACATTCACAAATTTTAATAGAAATGTAAGAAACGTAATTAGTTTTTACAAAAACAAAAAAAAAATAAATAAATAAAATCTCTTCTGTGAAACAACAAATAACAACAAGACAGTTAGTAGGGAAACAAAAATAATAAACTGAAGAAAATAACAAAAATAAAAAATTAAGCACTTTTTAGTGAAAATTAAAAAAAAAAATTAACCTCAATACACAAAATACAAACACAACGTTTTAAGTTTCGATTTAAGCAAAAGTAGTAAAGTTATTTATTAAAAAAAAAAATAAATAAAAACCAAAATTGTAGATCAATTAGATAATGGAAATTAAAAAAAAAATATTAATAAATAACTACAAGTGTAGAATAGCGGCAATAAAACTAAATTTACAAAATTTTCTATATTAAATTTGAAAATGCTAATATAGTAAAAAATCCCAGTTGGGTTAAGTTGAGTTTTTATTTGATACCCTCAATTTTAATGGTTCACAGTAAAATATTTTTTTTGAGGTTTGTTTTTTTAAAAAGTACTTTTGTATAAGGTACCCTTTTTGATGTCTCTTTTAAATGGTAACTTTTTAGGTCAAGAATTTTATTTTTTAAGAAATTTGTAAAAAAAAAGGTCCCTTTTTGTAAAAGGTACCTTTTTGGTGTCTCTTTTAAAAGGTACTTTTTTATATTTTTTTAAAGTATTTTTCATAACTTCATTAGTTTAAAGCACTAATTTCTAAATGAACTTGTTTAACATAAATATTTCTTTCTTCTATAAAGTACTTTAATAAGGTGCTTTTTTATTCGTATATACTTTAATTTAAAAGTCACTATTTAATAGTACTTTCATGTTTATTGAAGACTATGCTTATGCTTTGTTTTTAGTGCAGTTTTTTTATGATTATGTCATAGTATTTATTTTTTGTTTTAAACAATTTTTGATAGAATGCACTTTTACTCATTAAAAAGCAAATATTTTAAATGGTTCTCTCTATGAGAAAAAAACTTCTTTGAAAACTATATTATTACCTTAAAAATAAAAGCTCCATTTTTTGTATGTCCTGCTTTTAATATATTTTCATTAGAGGTACTCTTTTTTAATTGTTACAATTTTTATAAAGTAATGTTTTAAAAGTACTTTTTTAAAAAGTACCTTATTTAAAGTCAACTCCTTTAAAGGTTTCATATTAAAAGATCTCTACACTAAAAAGAATCCGTTTCATCAAACAGACCCTTTTTTAAAAACTTTTTTTTCGAAAGCATATTCTTAAAAGCGTTTTTATATAAAAGGTACTTTTAAAAAAAGTATTTTTTTTAAGTATCATTTCCATATTTTTCTTTAAATGAACTTCCTTTCAAGTACTTTGTAAAAGCAAATATCTTAAAAACTAACTATCGAAAGTTACAGCTTTTACAAGATATTTTTTGAGCGGTACTTTTCTAACAAAAAGTACTTGCTTTTAAAAGTATTTCATTTAGAGCGATAGAAGTTTTTTGACTGAATTTCAATAAAGGATAGGGGTACTAATTCGTCTGTATGTCTTCAGTTTTTTTTTATATTTTTTATTTCAGGATTTCTTGAATTGTGAGACAATTTGAAAGTTTTTCTTTATTTTAAATTAAGTTTACAGTCCGTCTCTTGTTGGGCTCTTATAACAAAATTTAATAAATAAATAAACTAAGAAATTAAAAAAAATAGAAACACATTTAAAATTTACAAAGACTGTATATTACTATTTCCGCTTGAATAGAGAAGAATGCTAATGATGGATGTAGCGATGCAGAAAATGCCGAATTACATTCTACTAGAGTTAGTTTTTTTTTTTGTTTTCTTTAAAAATTTTTGTAAAAAAGGCAACTTTTAATGCCACTTTTCCAAGAAAGAATTTATTTTTAGAATAACTGTTAACATCGAGGGTATCTTTTATTTTGTTAAAAATTTTGTTTGATGCAGTAGGAAAGATAAAATGGTTGTACACTTACAAATATTAGATGAATAAAGAAAACAGCAAGAGAAAGTAAAGGTCGAATACAACAGAAAATTAAATATTTTAAAACCTAAAATTATGCTGTGATTAACTAAAAATAGAAACAAACTAAGAAATTATTTAATTGAAACATTAAATTAAGACAACATTTGGCGCAGCACTTTCACGTACACACACACACACAAATATATATATATATATATATATATATATATATATATATATATAAAATTGTTCTTAAATCAAAGAAAGGGTAACTAAATTTTTAATTTTCACTTCTTCGCCGTAACGTGTTTTTATCTGCTTAAAAATATAAAATTTAAAAATAATTTTTCTGCAAACATTTCCGTTCATTAAAACACAAGGAAAATTATAATAAAAAAAAACAAATTATTTTCTATTAATTTTAGTTAAAATTTACAAATTTTAAGCACTTTTCAAAAAAAGGAAAAAGAAACGAATTAATCAAATTAAAAAAAAAATGTAACGCACTTTTTGCACTTTCCCATCCCGGAGTTACGTCCATAGATTTTAAGCAATAAATTTTATGTTTTGGTTTTAACAAAATGCGTTTTGAAAATTTTAATAAAATTGGCATAAGCGAAGCTTTTTAAAAATTTATTTTTATCTGGACTAAACAATTTTAGTTGAAATTTACGTTTTTCATCAAACTCATGATACGAATTATCTTAAGCATAAAAAACTAAAACAAAAACTGTGAAAAGTTTTAAAAATAAAGAAAAATTAACAACAAACGTTTTAATATTTGATTTTAAAATCAAATCATCAATAGGAAAATAGAGCTACTAAAGGTTCTAAATAAATTAATATAGAAATAAGCGCATGATTTTAAATTAAACCAAAATAATGTGGAAATGATGAAGATTGCGAGAAATAGAAATAATTTATGATAATTTTTGTAAAGAAATACGTTTTGAATTTATTTTCTGGGTTCTTTTCCAAAGTATTATTTAAAAAACTTCTTTGAAAAAAGTACTTAATGAGCAATTTTATAAAGTCCTTTTATAGCTTAAAAAACACAATTTAAAGTTTTTTTTTTCAAAATGCAATTGCTTCAAAATTTTTGTGGTACTTTTTTAAAAGGTACTATTTAAAGAAATTGTTTTGCAAAAAAGTAGCTTAAATAAATCTCAAGAAAAATTTCTTTATTAAAATGCATTAAGAATACACTTTGTACAGAACTTAAAAAAAATTTAAGAGTTTTTTAATGCCTTGTCGTAAAAGTACTTATTAGAAAATTTTTACAAATGTTATACAAGGTTCTTAAAAAAGTTCCTTTTAATCATAGCGGTTAAAAAATACAATCAAATTATATATTAAAAAAAACTATTTGCTAAAAAATTTCTTTTAAAACTTTTTGTAGTATCTTTTTCAAGAAGTACTTTTTTGAAAAGCCAGTTTTGCAAAAGAGTACTTAAAAAATACTACCAAAATCCACTTTTACCTTTTAAAAAACTTTTTATCAAACATCTTCTGAAAAAGTACTTTTACACAAATTTATATAAAAGACTTAAAAAAAATTATTGAAAATTCTACAAAACTCTGATTATAAAATTCTTAGAAAAAATATGTTTTAATCGAAGTGGCTTAAAAGCACAATTTAAATAATATTTTCGAAAAACTTGTTATTGCAAAAAATTCTTTTAAAATTTTTTGTGGTACTTTTTTAAAAAGTACCTTTGCAAAATTTTATTGAGTAAAAAAGTACTATCAATAAATCTTTACAAAAACTACTTTATTAAAGTGTACTCAGAAGTCACTTTGTAAAAAACCTATAAAAAAACTGAATAGCATGCACCTTTTCAAAAAGTACCAAAACCAAAACCCATACCCCAAAATCATATTGCACATTTTTTTTTTTTTTAGTAATTTCAATAACTGTCAACTTTAATTTTTAGATTAGAAACACTCTCAAGAAAATTAAATTCTTTAGGAAAATTATTATAAAAATAAAAGAAATTCTACACAACTTTCATAAAAAAATATCTTTAATTTTAAGATTAAAAAAATACTCATAAGTTTACTGTACCTTTGTTTCAAAACAAATAAAAAATAATTACTTACGAGTAAAATTAATAAATATATTTTGTATAGTGAAATTATAAAACGTCTACTTTCTGAAATAATTTGTACATATTTTCGTCTTGAAAACTAAAATAAAAACATTAAATATAAATTAATTGTTGTCTCTTTTAAAAATAAATTAAAAAAAAAAAACTTTAATAAAATAAAAATATTAATTAATTTAAGTTCAAATTGTACAATAATTTCATTGAAAAAAAGTTAAAAATAATTTATTTATAACACTGTGTTAAATGTTATAAATTTTTATATAAATTTAAATAAAATTATTAAATAATTAATAATAAACAAATTAAGAAATCAACTAAATTAGTATGAAAAAAAAAACAAATAAAACAACAAAAGAAATAAATTAAAATAATTCTTCTTCTATTTTCTTCTGCTGTAGAACTGTGGTTTTTAAAGTCATTAATAATTAAAATTTATAAAAAAAGAAAATAAATAAATAAAAAAAATAAATAGTGGTAATACAACAAGAACAAAAGCAAAACGAAAGTAAAATTAAAACTAAATAAAATTGAAGAAAAAAAATTATTGTAACTTAATAATTTAAGATACAGAACGATACTCAATTTCTTTAAATAAATGACGTATTATAAAAAAAACCTTGCGGTTGAAAAAATTACAAAACTTTTGTGTTTTATTTGATATAAAGAATTTTCAAATTTTCAAATTTATTTTAACAGTTTTTCTTTGTCATAGAGGTATTGGAGAATTGAAATAGGAACCTCTTTACACAGAAAAAAGTATGAATTATTTCGTATTCTATCAAACATTTGCATGAAGTTAACTTTTAGCTTTATTACTGATTAACTTGCTTTTAACACTTCTTTCTGTCTAGGGAAATTTGCTACTAGACACACGAAAATATTAAGTTTTAACCGACTTTAAAAAAGAAGGAGGTTATCAAATCGACTGAATGTTGCCTTCATAACCCAGTCGTTTCTGGATAGATTTTGAATATATTTTTTTCTTTGAAAGATTATGAAGATGAAGATGATTATGATTGGTCCCGTTTTTAAAACACTTCATAATCTTAAAAATTAAAGGGTGCCCCTATACAACGTAAATGTTTTTTATGTGTATTACAAACCGTTAAGGCCCTTTAAAATTAAAAAAACTGCGTAACGCTATCGCTTCCATAGCTATTACCGTTATATTCACAATTATAAATATTTAAAATTATAAATTAAGGGGAGTCCCAATAGTTGATGTAATTTGATGTGTGTGGCCAAATTTTTGAACCGTTATTGACAGACAGCTAAAACTAAAGAGGGACCTATAACAGCAAGTTTATACTTTTAAAATTGAAAATTAAAGGGTGTTTACAAAATAATTGCCGTATTCACAAGCTCTGCTAAGGTGTAGGTAGTATTGCATACTACCTTTTGTTTACTTCTTTGTGAACAACCATTGTATCAGTGTGCCATTGTACATTGTACTTCATACGTCAAAAAGTAAATAAGAAGAAGAAAAGTGCTATTCATCATTTGTTATTTATAAGCCAAATGGGGGAGAAAACAGAAAAAAGTAAAATAATAAATTTTTTGTGTGAGGATGAAATTCAAGTCATTTTTAGGATGAACCTAATGTACTTGCTCTCCAGTCGCAGAATTATACATTTAGGGCTACCAAAATCATCATTATGGCATAATCGGGTTTTAAGATATTTCGATGAAAAAAGATTTCTTCATATGATACGACTACGGCCAGAGGAATTTGCCTATATATTCAACCTTATAAAAAATGACGATGTTTTTCACACAATCGGCGAAAGGCTCCAACTACGCATTGACTTGCAGCTTAAAATTGTACTTTACTGCTTGGGATCTTCAGGAAATGGTGCTTGTGTTCGTAAGGTAGCATCTCTTTTTGGTATAGGTGATGGCGGTACCATACAAAATATTAGAAATCGAGTCATTAAAGCAATATTAAATCTTAAAGAACAGTTTTTATATTGCCAACTTTCAACTTCAACTTTCTAATAAATCAGTCAAATCAATAAATTAAATAAATAAAACTAATAGAAACTAATTTAATATAATTCACACATGAACATAAAAATAATAACTCATTTAAACATAAAACATTTAAACATAAAAAAACATAAAACAAAAATCACATTAAAAAATAAGGCACTATACAACGTTTGAAAAACATATGAAAAAAAGTACTAAGTATTGTATCGCATGTTTGCATGAAAATTACCAACAACACAGCTAGCACCGTTGTTGGTTTGCCCCAATAGGGCAAATATAATTTGATCATTATATAGAAACACTTGAAAATTATACAGAATGTCCACCACGTTGTTTGCTATAATAAGAAGTATAACTATTTTAAATTATAAAATAAAGGGTGTTATAATAGTTAATATAATTTGATGTATATGGCCAAACTCCTGTACCGTTATTTACAGGCGTTTAAAATTTACAAAGAACCTGATCGCAAGTATAAAATTTGAATTTGGAAATTTAAGGGTGTCCCTATAGTTGCTGTAATTTTATGTATATTGCTAAACTGTCGAACAGTTGTAGACGGACGGTTAAAATTAACAAGGAGCTGTAGTGCTAAATCTAATTTAAAAAGTGTAAAGTTTGGGGATGAAGTATAAGCGTGTCCTAATAGTTAATGTTATATGATGTTTATACCATACTTTTGAACAGTTATCGACTGTCGGTTTTATTTTTGCAAGAATTATATAATTAATTTTCTGTATAATTTCTTCATCTGTTAACGATTTGCAAACTCCACGCATGAAGTCTGGCCCTTTTAAGTGGTTAAGTAATGTTACCCTCATTTTTGCATTAAGTAACTATTGAAAAATAAATAAAATTAAATTTTTTTTAACAATATTTTTCTTTATTCTATTGCAATTAAAATTTAGCAATTTGTTTCGAAATTATTGTCATAATTAATCATCATGAACTCATTAAATAAAAAGCATGGATCAAGATAAAGTCCAAGCAATAAATTGGAAATAAATTTGAGAACTAAAAGAACAATGTAGCAAAATATAGATGACCATATACAACTATCAATGTACTTAACAGATGTTAACTACAACTGTAAAAAACATTACTTGTTTTTAACAGAGAAGCTTTAAAGCTTTCTTAATGTTAAGTGTTTAACGGCTGTATTTAACATTTCATTCTTACAATAACAGTCATTTGTACAACAATTATAAAACTTGATCAGAACTTAACAAGAAAAAAAATGTGTATAAAAACGCGTCATTGTTTGATACAGTTCAAGAAGAATTAAAATTTTTTAAATCTCCTTTGTTAATAGAAAATCTAAGAAATTTATACAATTTATTTCCTGTTCGTGCACTTTTTAATACAAAACATATTGACGCACACAAACATAATCTTGAAAGAAACAAATTAAATAAGAAGGATTGCGAAAAGAATTTGTGTATTTATGTATGTACTTGAATTCTTTGTTTTCCTATAACATTTGTTTTTATACCCTTCACCACAAAAAATGGAAAAAGGCTATAAGAAATTTGTCATTCCGTGTGTAATTTCTACAATATGTAAACATTTCCGGTCCCATAAAGTATTCATATTCTGACTTCTTATGCATAGTGAAGGCGATTGAGCGATGTCAGTTTGCCCGTCCGTGTTAGTGTTGCTTCGGTAAACTTGATTTCACAAAAAAAAAAAAAATGTTATTCGATCAGATAAAGTGTCGAAAGAGGTGCTATTGGAAATCAGCATGATCGGTCCACGTCCTTAGAGGCAGCAGACAAAACACCACGCCTACCTCTAATTTGTTCATGTCATTTGGAACAATAAAGTAACTTCAGTCAAAAAAATAATTATATGGGGCGATAAAGAATTAAAAAAAAAAAAAAAAAACATCAAATGAAAAAATTGGCACTTATCCATATTTTCCGAGTTACGGGGCTCTGAAATTTTCAAATTTTTTAAAATATCAATATGGGTATCATTTAAATGCTTTTGAAGAGATCTTTAAGCAAATACTAAAATTTTTAAAAAATGATTAACCCATTAAGTGCCGATATCATTTTTTTTTTTATCTAAAATTATATACATGCAGTATCAATTTTTTTTTTATTTTTTTATTTCTCTTTCACCCCAATAATTGCTTTTTTGATTGGAGTTACTTCACTAAACTAGATTTATATATGAAGTGAAGGGCATATAAGATTCTGCATAATTGAATATAGCACTCTTACTTGTTTATTGCTTTATTTAATGTTTTTGCAACATTTGTTTGGCTGGAATGTTTAGAAAAATTAAACAAATGTATACACATATGTAAATATTTAAATAAACATACAAAATATATATACACAGAATAAAAAAAATAACTAGAGACAATATAAGTGTTAACAGGGTTTAAAAAAAAATTATAAGGCGATTCATGTGTATTTTTTTCAAGACTAAATAACTCAGATAAGTGAAAACAATTGATAAAGTTTCTTAAAGCTTGGATATAGCAAAACGTTTTAGAAGTTAGTTTAAAAAAGGTACTTTTCAAAAAATTACCTATTAAAAAGTCACTTTTCAAAGAAGTACCTATCAAAAAGCACTTTTCAAAAATAGTACTTATCAAAAGACCACTTTTGAAAAAGTATTTATAAACACTAACTTTTAAAAAAAAATATAACTTATCTTAAAGGCACTTTTCAAAAAGTACTTACTAAAAAGGCACTTTCCAAATAAGTACTTTCAAAAAAGTATTATTTACAAAAGTACTTCTTAAAACAGTATTTTCCTAAAAAGTACTAAAAAAGTATTTTTCAATTAGTACCAAAAAAGGACTCTTCAAAAAGTACTTTAAGAAAAAATTTTTTTAAGAAAATACATTTTAAATCTACACATAAAAAAATACCTACATAATTAACAGACGACTTACAGAGAGAATAGTGAAGAAATACTTTAATTTGTGTTTGGCTTCGTCTAATAATAATATTGATATAAATACTCCTCGTATTCTTATTTATAAAGTTAGTTGGTTAAATAGATAATGTTTTCAATGTAAACAACCTAAGGTAGATAGACGCAAAGAATGCTGATGAACCATGTAGCGATCCAGAAAATGAAGCAGTAGATTCTGCTAGCATCTAATTTTTCTTGTTTTCTTTGGGAAACGTCCGCTCATACTTTTGTAAATTAATTTTTTTTTCTACAAAAAGCTATTAGAAACTAAAACGCAAACTTAAGCCAAAATCAATCTCAATTTATGTAAGTTTCTACGAAAAACAAGTTCAGAAGAGAAATGTGTATAGTAAATGTTAAAACTTGTTTTCCAGAGCACAAACAGAAAAAATACTTTTCCAAAGAAATAGCGTTCAAAACTACATTTTTAAAAAAGGTACTTTTTATTTAAGGGTATATTTTTAAAACTAAAAGGAATTGTTTTATAAACTGCAAACAAAAGATCTGTTTTAAAATGTAATAATCGACTCTGTTTATCAACCGGTTTTTTAACCGGTTTATCCGCTTTAAAGGTATGGAACTTTATTATGAAATGGTTGTATTTTTTATTAAAACTTTTGAATACTTGAACTATTCGCAAATTGATCAACTAAATTTTTAAAAGAATTCAGTTATCAAGATACCTTTTGCTGTAATATATTTCTTTGGTACTTAAAGGTAATTTTCTTCGCTTAAAGGTAATTTAAAAACAATTAATAACTTTAGCATATTTTTTAAAATAAAATTAATTTTATTTTAGCAATTAAACAATTATTTTACAAGTAGGACAAATAGCTAACAATGCCAACTATTTTTATGTAGCATTTAAGAAACTATTTAATTTTTTGTTTTCATATTGATTTTTTGTTTATACTAAAATCGTGCGCTTTTTTTTTTTGTTAAACAAATTTATTGCTAAATTAAAAAAAAAACATGTATTTAAATGTTTAAGCAAATTAACACTTCATTTGTTTTGCCGAAACTTAAACATAAATCGTACATTTATTTGCTAAAATGCTAAAATGTAAACAAGAAATATGAAACAATTTTTAAAAACTATAATTAAATATTCTTAGTGAACAAAACAATAGAACAATAAATACATTAAAAAAAATTATAAATGTATCTTATCGCTATTAAAACCAGATGTTGTTTTTTTATTTCTTTTTAATTAATTAAATATGGAGCAGTTGAGAAAAATCCATTTTTTTTCTTTAAGAAACATTTCTTATCTTTGTATTTTAAAAGGGTGTGACATCAGATTCAATGTTTCAGAAATATAGGGATGACTAACATTTATATAAAGGGTGTTTTTTTAACGATTTAGAAATCGCAAAAAATTAACACAAAACATTTAATTCTGATTTACATTTATTGTGGGAAAAATGTCATTAACATTAACTTGAGACATATGGTCACCGCTGACGCAGCTCATTCTGGAAGTCCAATTTAGGGCCACTTCTTGAGTAGTGCTGGTCATTTGTCTCGAATAGCATGAATAATATTGGTCTTCAAGGCGTCAATTGTTTGTAAAAATTGTCTAATAAATCAGCATCAACACTCGAGAGAGAGAGATGTCTTGAAATCAAATTATCATAAAATTTTGATATCAATAAATCGATGGTTGCGGTCAGTGTACGAGACATAGCGCTCTATCCATATTTTTAATACAAAAAATCATTGGTTTGTTACCATCTTAATCGACCGTAACGCAAGCTCAAAATTCATGATGACTGATTTTCAAAGTAAATCTTGATAATTTGGTAGCATTGTTTAAGCGTCAATATATTCATGATTCACTCGGGGAATGACCCCTACTTATGCAACGCATTGTGCCAGAACTAGCAAATAAGATTATAGTAGGGGGGTAGAGGGAGTAGTACTTGTAGACATTTGATTTTAATTTTTGCACACTTAAACTGATGGGAAAAGCCACCACAGGGAGTTAATTCTACATACGAAATGTTCGGCTTAAGAACGAATTTTCTCTGTAATATGTAGTGCATTCACTGGCCGATCGACTACTAACGGATGCGCTCAGTTACGGTTCTCAGTTACAAGTTCCCTGATTTCATAAGAGCACATTCCATTGTAGTAACGATAAAACAGTGAAAAAAACACCCCACATTGCATCGATGCTCCAGTGAATCAATAGAGCAGGATACCCTACTGTCACCAATGAGCGTGTTCACCCTCTCGTTCACGCGGGCGAGTAACTTCAAAATAGTCTTTGAAGCACCCGCCTATACATGAAAGTTGTATTTCACATTCAGCACTTGAATGCTTCTTTTGCGACCTAAAAAATATGCTTGTTCCAACGAACATCACATAGAATCTTCATGCTAAGGACATCGAGAGCATCAGATTCCTACGCCCTTATGGGTAATAATTACAGATGAGGTAGCATATTCAGCCGTATATCTGTGCGAAAGCTGGCTTTTACGAGTGTTAAGATCGCGGCTCAGTATCGTCAATGTGCTTTCGCATAGCCCTAATTTGCAGGTAGGCTAGGCATATTGCGAAATAAATATTAATGGCATATGCCACTGTCATCCACGAAAGAATAGATAGGGTTGGAAATCCGACGTAGAAGGTCGTTAAGAAAAATAAGAAATAGGGTAGGAGAAAGGACGGAACCTTCCGGTACCCCTGAATAAGCCATGAACTCGGTTGTTGAAATCTATTACAACTCGTATAGTGCGACGCCTGAGAAAGCTCAATATAAATGGAGAAAAGCTATCGCCGAAACCAAAACAATAAGTGTTGATATGAGTGCGCACCATGCCACACTTTATCAAACACCTTGGAAATATTTAAAGCCACCATTACTTTTGCCGAAATAGTGAATGCACTGACACCATTTTTCCAAAAGGAAGACGAGTAAGTCACCTGCAGTGCATCCCCTACCGAAGCCGTACTGCCGGTCACTAAGTAAGCTGTTGAAACCCAGATACTTCACATATTTCCCATTACTTTGGAAAGTGCAGAGCAAATTGCAATTGGGCGGTAACTTTCAGTGTTGCTAGCCTCTCCCTTTTTGAGGATTGGAATTACATTAACAACCTTCAAACATGATGGAAATTTTCCAACTTGGTACAAAATAATGAAAAGTTTTGCTAATGGAATTACTAACGTCGAAGAACACTGCTTCAAGACCAGTGTTTAAATTCCATCCGGACCAGAAACTTGTTAATATTGAGATCCGCTAAAAGCTTTTAAACGCTACGAGCTCGAAAGAGTATAGCTGGCATAATTACTGATACCTTTTCCAGTGCGGGATGTGGTTTATTGCTTTCTGGCAAGTGAGAGTTGTTATGCGATTGTATGCTGTTCTTAACACAAAGAGACCAAACAATGGACCCAAGTGGGCTGTGGCAACACGGCTGCCTGCCTAATCTAGTATTCTATTCATAAAAGTCAAAAAGTGATCGTTGTATAAAGGTTCGTTCGAAGTCAGTTTATAAAAAATATATTAATCCAAAAAATATTTACATTAACAAACTTCCTCAAAATCATCACTTCGTTAGAAGACTTTTTTTGAAGACCATTTTTGTAATTTTAAGTAATTATAGAATTTTTTTTCCCAACCGGCCAGGGGAAAACCTTTTTTTTTTAATTATATTAACTAATTTTCCAAAAATCTTTTTTTCGTGCTATTTTCCCGATTAATTATTTATTTGTCTTTGCTTTATTGTTTGGACAACAATCTTTAGTTTATTTAAAAGTTTGTC
This sequence comes from Gymnosoma rotundatum, assembly GCA_916610165.2. Lineage (NCBI taxonomy): Eukaryota > Metazoa > Arthropoda > Insecta > Diptera > Tachinidae > Gymnosoma > Gymnosoma rotundatum. The sequence goes on along the minus strand of OU744338.1, from coordinate 17,126,071 downwards.
AGAAGTTTCCTGAAGAGTTAAGTAAGCGATAACGAAATGGCCATCGAGACGTGCTTTGACCCTTAATAATCAATATCGGTGATTTAAATAATTCATCGGGAAAACCTTTTGATTTTCAAAGTCAAAACGAAATTTATTTTTTTTTTAAATGAAATTTATTAAATATAGAAAGGTATGGAATCATGTACTGATTCATTGATAGAAAAAAAGTCATGAGTAACAAAAAAGGTCGAATAAAATAATCAATTCCAATTCTATTCTTAAGTCATGAACAAATATTTTCTTATTTTTTTAACAAACAATAAAACAATTTAAAACAAACATGATTTGAAAGAAAAAAATAAACAAAAATATCAAATACCTTATTGTTGATATAAATGAGTCGTTCAGAAGCCAATGCGGTTAAGTCCAAAACACAAAAAAGAGAAAATAAATGAAAAGAAAATTAATGTTTTTTGATATATTAGTTTTTAAAATCCTCGGTTTATTAAGTTAATTGGAATGGAAAAGTGCATAAAGTATTTTTTCGAGGCGTGCAAAAAAACAAGATATGTACAGGATGTATTAATAAAAATGTAAGTATTTATTGAAATAATGACAGCATGATAAAAATTTAAGTATAGATAAAGTAAGAAATTTAAGTAAAAATAATAAAATACCTTTTTTTGATCATAACAAACCTCATCTTATTCTTCTTTCTTGTTTTTCAGGGTTACCAACAATTGTCGAAAGAAGAAGAGTAATTTAATATAAGAATATCTTAACATAAGTTATGCAAAGGGCTGTCTAACCAAGAAAAATGTAAACAACGACTAAATCCTTTATTAACTAAGAAGATTATTATTTATTCCATAAAAATTTCCAAAGATTAGAAAATATCAAGAAATGGACTTAACCGCAGTTGCTTCTGAGCGGCCCAAATATTTTTATAAAAAAATTATTAAAAACATTCAGTTTGTCATCTTAAGTGTTTGTGTCATAATAAATAAATATAATTACACATTTGCTTTGAAAGATATAAACTAAAAAATATTTATGCATAAAATACTTAAATGAAATCAATGTTCTGATACGTTAATTATTCAAAATGACAAGAGATGCTTTAAATTTATCAACTGTTTGTTTTTAGGAGGAGACATAACTTATATTTTACTTAATATTGTTAAGACCTTAACAACAAGACAAAATATTTAATGTTTGTTTATTATTTTTCATCTGAATCACTCAGATTTAATTTTTATGAGAACGGATTTTTTTTTTTCTTTTTTATCCTGAAAGTTCAGGAATTCTCCTAAAGTGCTAACACACATTTAAATAAAACCAACATTAATTTATATAAGAACTAAAAATAAATAAATGACTAAATAAATATATTTAAGATTTATGGCGGACAATTGCCTTGCACAGTGCAGCAAATTTTATAAATGGCTGGTGGGCAGTTATTTTTCCAGTCGCTTTATTTTTGCTAACTCACCACTCATATCGGACAAACCTTTGTCAAGTTTTATTAATGTCATCAACTCTACAATTATATATATATATAGAAATTAGTCCAGAATCGTAGGATGCACTTTATTATGAAAATTTATAAAATAATATTTTTTTTTAAAGGTTTTAGACATTTTTATTATTAATTAATAGTTAATTTTTTCGGCTTAAAGTCTTACATAATAAATTAAAAACATAGCCAGAGACGACGGTTATTACCCAAAATTATAACAACAGTTTAATATATACTGGCGGAATTAGCCCAATTAATTTAAAAAAACTTGTTATTATTTAAATCTATTTTAATCTATTTTAATTTATTAATTCAATATTTCGGCCAACTTTGTTGGTCATCTTCAGGGATTATTCTAAAACCAAACAACTTTTCTTACAACAAAAATTATATTAACAATAAAAACACAAATCAAAATTAAAACTAATATTTTAATTAATTTATAAAATAATTTTTAATTTTATTTTTATTTTTCGCTTTAAAATATTTTCTTATGGAAATTAAAAAGACACATTCATTTACTATTTTATTGTAAATAAAATATTTGTTATTGAATGAAGTACGTTTCAATACAACGTTTCAAGGTGAAGTTTAACCTGCACCCATTAAACAAATAACAGGGTTACCTTTTATGCAACAATTTTATTTGTTAAAAAGAAAAAAACAAACAAATTAAGACTGGATCAAGGCGAATTAATACAGGTGACCGCACGGCTACAATAATCTAACAACACAAAAAACAACAGGCAATTTGTTGCTAAAAAAAACTAGGTGTATTGTCAAAAAAATATTGTTTGAAAAAACAAAATAAAAAAATATATTTGACAAACAAAAGTAGTTGTAATTTTCAGAATAAAAAAAAAAAATATAAAAAATTAAGTTATATAAAAATAAAAATCCAGCCAAAGTGTGACCAAAATTATATTATACCACAAGTTTGCCGAATCACATGCATCGTTCCATTCTCGTTCGTTGACCATTTGAACACTAACAGAAATATCTCCATATTTTATCTTTAGGAAATCTGCCGAAACTCAGTATCAAAACAATGTTCTGGATCTGATTGTTAATTATAGCGAAATTGTAAAATCTCTAAACGACGTTTTGTTTGTTACGTTCAACAGTTCAGTGTGAAAAAGCGAACTTGAAGCTATCACGCATTTATCTCCCAATAAAAGGCTTTACTTTGTGACATCACCGGCACCAACAAGAGATTTTAAGCGTGTTAACAATAATGCCAATATCTTTATACGCATATTTAATTTATACACATCAGGAACTGCAAATACGATTCCACATTGTATTAGTTTTCTTTAGAAATTTCAATAATTATTTTTGTTTATTTTAAGCAATCAAAACAAATTAAATTTGTGAGAATTTTTTTTGACAACTGCAACGTATACAGCTGATGAGCTTTTTAACCCGTGCGTTCACCTGTATTATTTCACCATAGACTGGATATATATTGAAGTGAACAAAATATTTTGATCGAGCAACGTTCAGTTTGAAATCTAATTGTTTGTGTTATATTTTTATTTTTGCTATTCCCTTCCATAACATTATCAGGGAGAAATAACATTTTTGATTAACACAACATACAAACGAAAATATTGATTTTAGGTTCGATGAAGACCTTATTAGCAAATTTTTACAGGAATAAAAATTTGACACTTTAATATTGGTACAATGTCTGTCCGTGTGTCAAAGGACCATATCTCTTTAAATGTAATAGCAAGACATTTGAATAGTTCACACACAATATGTGTATTATTGAGGCAAAAATTACGTTTGAAATTTAAGGGTCTTCTGAGAGGGACGTGATTTTCAAGTATCTGATATAGTTTTTGAAACCATAATAGACAGATCTTCGTTCAGTCTTGGGTCATTTTTTCAAGTACAGCTGGCCGTGTGTTACAAATAACACGAACAATATTGGCCTCCAAAGCGTCAATTATTGCTAGTTTATCGCCAAAAACCAGTGACTTCACGTGGCCTTGGAGGCCAATTAACAGGTCCATTTCTCGAAATTAACTTATCGCCAAATTTTGGTTTCAATAACTCGATGATTGCGGTCGCCGTATGGCACGTAGCGCCATCTTGTTACAACCACATTTCATCCATATCATTCATATTTTCAAACAAAAGATAATTAATAAAGGTGCGGTAACGATATCAATTTACCGTAACGTGAGATCTGGCCTCATTTTTAAAGAAATAATGTCTGATGATGCCACGCGTGTAAACCTCACCAAACGGAGAATTTTTCTGGATGCAATAGAGTCTGTATTGTATGTTGTGGATTGGTCTCACTCCATAAGCGACAAATTAGCTTATTAACAAATCCGTTAAGCCTAAAATCAGCCTCATCGCTGAACACAATTTAGATTTTGGTCGAATTTATAAGTTGCTCGATTTGATGACTGATTTTCAAAGTAAACTTGGATGATTTGATAGCGTTGTTCAAGCGTGAGTCTATTCATAATGATTTGCCAGAGCTTACTTAAAACAATAAGAAAAATTTTTTCATCAAAATGTAATTTTAGTGTTATTATACCCTTCACCACAAAAAGTGGAAAAAGGATATATCTATGTTTGTCATTCCGTATGTGTGTGTAATTTCTACGATATCTATTTCCGATCCCACAAAGTGTATATAATCTTCTTATGCATAGCAAGATCTATTGAGCGATGTCTATCTCAGTCTCTCCGTCCGTTTTAGTGTTGATTTTACAGAAAAAAATAAATGTGTCAATCGATCAGATATAGTTTGGAAATAGGTGCTGTTGGAAATCAGCATGAACGGCCCATGTCCTTCGAGGCAGCAGGCAAAGCACCATGCCTACCTCTAATTTTTTCATGTTATTTGGAACAATAAAGTAACTCCAATGAAAAACATAAATATATAAAGAATTAAAAAATAAGAAAAAAAGGAAAAATTGGCGCTCGCCCATATTTTCCGTATTACAGTGCTCGGTAATTTAAAATTTTTTAAAATATCAATGTGGGTACCATTTTACAGTTTTTGAAGAAATCTTTAAGGGAACACAAACATTTTTTTAAAAATGCTTAACCCATTAAGAGCCGATGTCATTTTTATGTTAAGTTATATATACGAGGGCTGCTATATATATTTCTGGCCTGACAACACTGAGTGCTGCCAAGTGCAATCTGACATTTCCATTGGAAAGTTTGTCATTTTTAAGCATAATCGTACTCAAAACGTTTTGACGTACGACCATTATTTGTGTTGTTTACAGTGACTTGAAAAAATTAATATAGAAAAAAATGGAATTAACTCGTGAACATTTTCGTGCCATCATTTTTTACAACTTTCGACGTGGATTATCACGACAAGAGTGCATTGATGAACTTTAATCTTTGTATAGCGATGAAGCACCATCCTATAGCACTGTGAAAAAATGGTATAATGAATTTAATCGTGGCCGAAGCTCGCTCAAAGACGAATTCCGTGAAGGTCGTCAAAAAACGGCTGTTGTGCCAGAGAACATTGATGCCGTGCGTGAACACATAATGCAAGATCGACATGCGACATACCGAGAGATAGAGACATCCTTGGACATTTCTTCCACCAGCATACATTCGAAAATACATGAACACCTGGCCGTAAAAAAGGTTTGTTCTCGTTGGATCCCGCACAGTTTGAAAGTCGCTCAAAAAATATGCTCGTGTCGATTGGTGCAAAGAAATGTTGCAAAAATACAATTGCGGTGCTTCAAAAGATGTTTATAAGATCGCCACAGGTGAAGAATCGTGGATCTATGCGTATGAGCCCGAAACGAAACAACAATCGACCGTGTGGGTCTTCAAAAACGAGCCAAATCCAACGAAAGTTGTTCGTGGAAGAAGCACTTCTAAGCCCTCGTATACGAGTATGCAGTACCAAAATATTTTTATTTTTTAATGTTCTGTTACCCCAATATTTGCTTTTTCTATTGGAGTTACTGCACTAAATTAGATTTATATAAATGACGAAGGGTATAAAAGATTCGGCACAGCGGAATATAGCACTATAAATTGTTTTTATTATAATTTAAAGTTCTATCGATCTTAAAAAAAACACCCGATATAAAAAATATTTAGGCAGTGTCCTCAAGTGTATGTATAATAACATATAATAAAACATAATATTAGGCCGTACAGTGCTCCATTCAACGCTTTTACGTACATTCCGCCATATTTTAAACCCCTTTGCCTGCTTTAATGAAAAAAATTAAGTTTAAACATAAAAGATGTGCCCAAAATAGAATTGATTTTGACGTATATTGTCGTATATTTCCAACAACAAATAATAGAAATTAAAATTGAACATTTAAAAACTGATCCCTTCATGGTACTTAAACCTTTGTATTTAAGTTCAAATCATACTTTTCGCTTTTATTTAAACAGTTTTCAATTATTTTCAATCGTATGATTCATTCGTTAAAAGATTTTATAGAATTCACTTCATTTAAAAGATATTTTGTTTTCATACTTGTTTGCTGGGTAATCAACATGTTTTCCTCTTTGTGTTCTAGTGAAACTGTCACAATCGTCTGTAATAAGTTTGATAAAAATATTACATTCGATTTGAACGTTAGCTTCTACTTCACATTTTTTATATTATTCCACGTTTATTCATTTCTTCATTAATATTTATGGTCTAGATTTTCTTAATAAAAATATTTGTAACTTTTCTAAATAAAATTTAAAACTGATTAAAGAAAAAAAAACTGGTAATTTTGTAAAACGTTTATGTCATTAATACTGCAAATTTTTATTCATTGCTGATGCACGTTCAAGACAATAAATATTGTTTATTTATTCTTAGACATTAAAAAAAAACTTTTTTTTGCATAATTTTATTACCTAAAGATTGATTATCACAATGACGAATTGTGTTCATAATTACTTTGTGCAATTTTAAAATAACTTTGTTAAAGGAATTTGTAAGAATTTAAAAGAAACATGGCTAAATCCTAAAATCTTGAACAAAAGCTTTTTCCGCTTCGAGTTTTTAAAATAATAGCGAGGTTCAAAATTAGGAGGAATTAGTGATTAAAGCAAAATATTATTAAAAATTTAAATAAAAATGTAAATTTTAACATATGTCTTCTTTAAAATAAACTTTAAATTAAAAAAAATACGAGGGCTGCTCTATATATTGCTGGCCTAATAGTGAAAATGCGAATATTATAATGACAAATGGTTTTATTGTTTTTCAAAGTATTCTCCAGCATGATTTATACACTTTTGCATGCGCTCAAACCAGTTGTCGAAGCACTTTTTTCACTCCGATTGAGACACCTCTAAAACATGGTTTTTGAACACTTCAACAGCTTCTTCTGGCGACGAAAATCGTTGACCACGCATTTTTTTCTTAATGTGCGGAAACAAGAAGAAGTCATTAGGTGCCAAGTCAGGGCTGTACGGCGGATGACCCATTAATTCGACGTTTTGGCCGGTCAAAAACGCTCTGGTTTGAGCCGATGTGTGAGAGCTCGCATTGTCGTAGTGAACAATGATTCGTCTTCTTTTGTTGGTTTTTCGAATTTGTCCGATGACTTCAGGCAAACAAATTGTAGTGTACCACTCAGAAGTGACCGTCCTACGTTGCTCAAGCGGAACAGTCGCCACATGACCAGTTTTGCCGAAGAAACAGGCGACCATTTGCTTCGAAGTGCTTCTTCCACGAACAACTTTCGTTGTATTTTGCTCGTCTTTGACGACCCACACGGTCGATTGTTGTGTCGTTTCGGGCTCATACGCATAGATCCATGATTCGTCACCTGTGACGACCTTATAAACATCTTTTGAAGAACCGCAATCGTATTTTTGCAACATTTCTTTGCACCAATCGACACGAGCCTTTTTTTTTAAGCGACTTTCAAATTGTGCGGGATCCAACGAGAACAAACCTGTTTTACGGCCAGGTGTTCATGCAGTATCGAATGTATGCTGGTGGAATAAATGTCCAAGGAGGTCTCTATCTCTCGGTATATCGCATGTCGATCTTGCATTATGAGTTCACGCACGGCATCAATGTTCTCTGGCACAACAGCCGTTTTTGGACGACCTTCACGGAATTCGTCTTTGAGCGAGCTTCGGCCACGATTAAATTCATTATACCAATTTTTCATAATTACGATTATGCTTAAAAATGACAAACTTTCCAATGGAAATGTCAGATTGCACTTGGCAGCACTCAGTGTTGCCAGGCCAGAAATATATATAGCAGCCCTCGTATATATATATTTTTATATGAAATAAAAAATATTCGCGGAAAAAATATTTTTTTTTAATTTGGTCTAGTAAAATTTTTTTCTTAATTATATTTTTCAGTCTTATTTTTGTATTATAAAATTAACTTTTTTAAATATTTTGTAAAATAATATATATATATTTTTTTTAACTAGAATTAGTTTTTATTTTTAAATCCTGATGAGCCAGAAACTTGCAATTTAAATCAATTTTTAAAATTTACTAACACAAAACTACTAAGATGCCACCCAACGATGTGGCAAAATATTGAGGAATATAATATTTTTATTTAAAAACTGACCTAGTGCTTAGAAAATTAGAAAAAGAAATTAATTATAAAGGTATAACAATATTTTCTTAAACAAAGTTTTGTAAAAAGCGAATAAATATTTCATTTTCTTTTGAATTGTTTGAAAATCTGTCAACACCCACTTACCCAGTAATATTTTTTAATCAAGATTTTTTTTATTTAAATGTCAAACATTTTCAAAATTTGTATCTTGCAACCCGATATGACGACTCCCACTTTCTCTCATATTTCCTCATATTACGGAAATCTGCACTTCTTTAAGTCGCAAAAATAGAATTCCACCACTTTTTTATTTTAAACTTTTTGCTTTAAATCAAACTTTTTTTTATTTATATATAACTAAAATAGATTTTTTTACTAAAAAAAATCCCAATGAATGAATAAAATTGTACCATGATCGGTTTATAGTTGACCTTTGATAAGCCAATCGATTTACTTGAACAAATTTCTTGCATCTGTACAATATTGATGTTTAAAATTTCTTCACACATTGCGTGTAGTCTGATATGTTTGATTTAATTATTTGAAAAAAAAGCGGAAACATATTTCATTAATTTAATGTTATGATCTCATTGGCAAAATATTAACAAGTAATTTTTAAAACATAAAGTGATGCTATCTTTCGTCTCAACTAGAGACGAAAACGTGAGCAACTTCTCATGCGCTCACGAGCAAAAGAACTTACTCATGCAAGATTATGTGAGTATAAAAAAAACTCATAATCACGAAAACACACACAAGAAAAAAAAAGAAAATTTTCTTTAATATTTGTTAAATTTGAAATCAACTGGCAAATGTTTAATTAGTATTTGAAAACGATTAACAGATAAAATCGCTTGACTTGCAATTCAGTATTGTTAACTTTTGATTGTATTGTATATTATGGCATTTAAATATTTTTCACTTCTTTAGCTTTTTCTATATTTTTAAAATAAAATATATATGAAAAATTTTCAAACACAAAAATGTTTAAGTAAATTAAATTTAATTTATCAGAGACTTGATATTGCCTATTGAAAAAAAAATTTTAACTTACTATTTAATGCCTTCAGTTGAAAAATATTTAGGAAAATAAATAAATTTTGACACTAAATTTTGACGATGAATTTGTAGTCACTCGGGCTCGCTCACGGTGGTCTTTTTATACTTATACATATGAATACTCATGCAACCATCACTTCAATGCCCATTTTAAATTAGATACCAAATTGTTATAAACATAAAAATATAAAAAAAGAAATTTTATTTGTTCTTAAGTTTTAAGAAAAATATTATTTTCGTATATATTTCGCTATTTACTGGATCATCGTTAGTACCATAACATAACATAAAAAACACATTTTCTGGTTTTTCACAGAGAACATATGGGCAAATCCTGCGTTACGAACGCTACATTCGTACGGGTTTTCGGATTGAAATATAACAATTTTTTGGTCTTGCAAAAGACATACCTTCAAGTTATGCACAGTGTTTAGTGGGATTTAAGTGTACTTTCGAATCTCATCAAAATATTTTTTTTTTAGTAGGAATAAGTTGCAAAAATTTGATCTCAAAGTATTGTTACGCACGCTACAAAAAGTGGAAGTAACTTTAAAGGTTGAGGTATGTTTTTGTGATTTTTAGAAAATTTTGCATAATAAAACAGAAAAATTAAATACTTTAAAGAAAGATGAAAGTAAGGAAATTATAAAATAACTTACTTTCAGCCAAAATGTGTTGTTGTTTTTTTACAAAAGCCGTGAACCCAGCGTTACGCACGCTACGTTACGCACGCTACATTTTTTCCAGTAGTATATAAATAAAAATAATTGTATTTCTTTTAGCAAAAGAATTCATATTCCTTTTTAATATCATTATTTAATTCATATTTTATGTTTATAAATTAATTTAATTATGTATATGTTTAAATTTACATTCTTTTCGCATTTTTGAAACGTTCTATTTGTGTTAAGTTATCATTTAATTGAATTTTTGCGATATTTTCGAATACGCTCTGCACACGTCTTCACTTTTCGAACTCTTATTAATAAAAATTATACTGTAAGCAAACAATTTTGTATGGTATCAATATGCCCATAATCTAAACTGACACTAAAAGACAATTGCAGATTAATGAATCGAAACCGAAGGCTTTGTACCTACAAAGTAAACTAAATTGTTGTTGCTCTGCTTATTATGTAGGCTAAGAATAGATTTAAGAAGGGAAGTAATAAGAAAAAAAATAAAAAGATGCAAAGGTTTTTATTGTAATATTTGGGAGAACTCAAATCGTTACGCACGCTACAAAAATTAATATGCTGTAATTTTTTGGTTTTTAATTGTAGAATTATAATTTTTTTTTCTTAAAAGCAGGATATTAATTTAAAATTAAAATTATAGATGATTTGTAAAACAAAAATTTTTTCTACTCACAATACAAAAGAAGCCTTATTTTCCGTTACGCACGCTACAACGCATTTATCTGTCCTTTCATACCAAATTTTGCTGTTTCCAAAAAAGTAAGCAACATTTTTTTTTACAAAAATTAAAGAGAATTGAGTGAATAAAAATATGACTTTTTTTGCTCCATGCTCCATTAAAAAAAAAAACTAAGTTGGATTAAGTTAAAAAATTTTTGACTAGTAGACTGTTTCTGAGATATGCCCATATGTAAGTTTGTTATTTCGTATGTAATTCTGCAGTCCTTATGCATAGCAAAGTCGTTTCAGTAATATCCGTCTGTCCGTCCATGTTCTTATTGAAATAAACTTTGCCGAGGCACTAGATGAGCTACATGTATGGTACATGTGGTTTTATATGTACGGTCAAGGGTATAAATCAATCGACAAAGCTGAATATAGCTAAAATTCAAATAAAAAAACAGAATATGCACAAAAGGATGGGAATATGTTTTTACCGAAATAATTTCATATTTTTTATTTAGTAAACATATACAAAAATATCATAAAAAACATTTTTGGCGGAAGTACTTCCCAACTAGATTGCCAACCTAATAATTTTAACAAGGCATGATACTTTTATAATCAATTAGTTGTTCCCGGGATGCTTCGCTACCCCTATGAGAATAATCGTACCATGACCAATCTTCCAAGCCAGTTTTTTATGAACGTCTTTATCGCAGCATTGTTGAATAATTTTTTTTTATGCAAAAGATTTTAATTTTAACTGAGAGATTACAAATTAATAATTAAAAAATGTCAATGCTCGAACGATACGCTTAAATGACAATCAGTAAACAGTTTTTTTTATAAACTATCAGTAAATGCTCACCTTTCCAACGCATGTACTCGTTTGAAAATCGATTAAGTAGGAGTAGTTCTCGAGTTATAAAACCACGAACATGGGACAATTGGTTTTTATATAGATAGAATCGATTACATTAATTATTGTGGGAAATAATGATAACGTATTTGAAGGTATTATCTTTTAACATAAAGAACTAATTCCATTACAACTTCCTTTTTTGGAAAGTAAAGTAATGTGTTTTGTAAGCGAGTAACAAAATATGGCAATCACAAAATTAAGTCATTATATGGCAAGTACTTTTTAAAGTAATGTCTAATTTTTTGCTGGGTATTTACATTGGAATAACCACGATCATTTGTACAACTACAAATTGTAGAATAAACGACTTAGCGTACTTACAACTATCTCTGCCATATTTTCCGATTTATTTGCATTTTGTCGATTTTTTGCCGCAAAATTATCAAAGTACCGATTTGCCGATTTTTGTTCCAAAAATAACGATATTTTGATAAACTTTTAAAATACGGTATTTTTTTTTTTTAGTTAAAAATATTACTTTTTGGCATTACTAGAATACTTGTTACATTAAAAATATATCGTTCATTGCTTCTTACAAAATTGTATCCTTAATTATGAAAGTGATATAAGTCAAAATAATAAAATGAGCTGATCAATTCCTTCAAAATGAATCATTTATGAAAATGCTTTAAGCTATGAAGATTTAAAAATTGAGTTTATAATCTTCAAATAATATTGAAATGATAGATCACTATTTATTAATTATCTAGTTATAGCTTTTTACTTAATGACCTTGTTCCTGAAATAATAGAAATGAAAATAGAAAAAGTAGAATAACTTATGTAGTCCTGACTATTATTATTAATTCATTGAACGGTGCAGTGAAAGAAGTATTTTTTCGTACAATGAATGTTGCAGCAGTATTTTATTCTGACAAAAGATTCAATAATAAGAAGAGTAGAAAATACTGCTGGTGCATTTGTCTCCAAATCCAATGAAAGAGATTCAAGAAATATGATGATGGCACCCCTGCTTACAACAGGTTATGAATTTAACAATTGTTTTACCAAATCAAAAATTTGCATGGCAATATCTTTTCCGTTTGCATCGGAATAAATTTACCAATTTGTTATTTTACTCTAACACATCTTTGTAAACAGAATTTTGAAAAAGAATAAGCAGGACTTTTACGGTGGTCTTCGGTCATTAAATAATATTTTCAAAATTTAAATCAATTTCTTTTAGGTAGATGTGTATTCTGACTTCATTACCCAATGACATTAATTTTTTTTCTAATTCTTCTTTTTCTTGGTTTGGTTAAGAAACAACTTGGCTTTTTTTAATCTGTCAACCAGAGAACAGTGATTTATTTAAAGTGCGGATATGTAAACGTTAGTTCAGGTCGTATTAGAACTGCCTTTATATAAACGCTCTATTTATTCTTAAGTTTAAAACCTGTCTAAATCAATCTATTATATTAAGTGTGGAGACTCGATAGGTTATTCGAAATAAAGCTTAATGTTAAAGTTTCATTGAAATTATACTTTGTAAAGTTCTCCTTTTTAATTTTAAAACACTAACGTCACTAATCACTAATAAAAAAAAATTGTTTACTTACCCGTCTTCAGACAAAAAAAAAACCAAAAAGAAGAATAATAAAATCCACATTTAATCATGGATCCAGCCATTAATATAACAATTGAAAAGATGAGGAGCACAGATCAGATGAATGATTTTTGCTTGTGTGAGAGATCTTTCAAGCGTTTTTAGTGTTATTGTTAATACATAAATATTTATTTTGTTTAAGTTTTATTGTATTGAGTATTTGTTGTTATTATTCACGGACTGATATTTATGTATTTTTTTTTTTTCTTAAACAAAAATCTCTTAACTTATGATCATTAAATGTTCATTCAGTCTTATTGCAAACGTTGTACGGAACGGTTCATTTAACAAATACTATTTTCTTTGTTTTATCAAAAGCGGTCGTATATTACTTAAAACAATTTTTTTTCGTTTATGAAAAAAACAATAATTTTTTATTTAAGTATAAATAACAACAAATCAAATAAATATGAAATTATTAAATAAATTAAAACACCTCTTTGTGGAGGTTTTAATAATTAATTTATTAATCACTTTAACAAGCTGTCATATGCCGGAGACGGTTACAACAGCACCCGCCAATCAAACACATTGGCAGCGACCGGCTCATGTAACACGCAATACAGTCACACGATGGAAAACGGTCAGTTAATATTTGTGTGTTTCTAAACAAAATTATATGAATAATTAAAAATTACAAAACTGTTACAAAACGTGCAATTAAAATTTAAGTTCAATGTTCTTTAATGTGAGCAAATGAATTAAGAAATAAATTACAAATTATTTGAAAACCTAAAACCAGAAAATTATGAAAAAATACATCATTTATTAAGAGTTTGGAATATTTTAATTCAAAGTTATTAAATACTAAAAGAAATAATTTTTAAATTCTGGTTAAAAAAATTTATTCTTTTTTCTTCATTTATTATTCGGTTTCATCTTATGTCATGTTAAACCAGCAAGAACTCCAAATTAACATTTACGCATGCTAAACCAACAAAATAACTACAAAAAAAAAATAAATAAATAAATAAATAAATAAATAACTAAATAAACTTGAATAAATATAGCCAAAAGACAAGTTTATCAACCTTGCAGATAAAAGTTTCGTTATGTTGTCATTTAAATTAGTTTTTTAGGCGATTTAAAACTCTAATTTTATGTGAAAAATTACAATTAAAATCAAATTACAGAAATAATAATTTTTTAATGATCTATAATAAATAAAAAAGTAATAGATATTATTTTTTAGTTATTTTTGTTTGTTAGTAGTAGTGATTTGTTATAATGAGAATAGTAAAATTTAATTACAAGTAGACTTTTTGGCTGCCTACAACTTTCACCAGCTTTCTACGTATTTATAACAATTCATTGTTAAAAATAATTCATATAAAATACAATTAAAACTAAAAAGTAATACAAATTTATAAAGAAGCATAAAATTATTTGTGTCTGTGCTATTTTTAATTTTTTTTTTAGAATCAATCTCCTGCAATAACATCTGCCCCAACAACCCAGAATTGTGATTATAAAGAATTAATAACAAATTTGCATGATCGCGTAAGTTTGCTGGCAACAGTAGACGAGGATCTACGCAAACGCTTGGATAATATTGAAAAGAAGTGAGTCAGTCAACCTTTATAATTTTAATTTTAGCCTTGTAATTTTTTTTGTTTTAATAAATAAACAAATTTACATATTAAAATAGTAGGATGGCTGTCTTGAATACTAATTTTGTAGGTTTTTGTAAAGTACTGGTTAGACAAGTATATTAAAGTGACAATAAAATATTAACATTATAATATTAATAACATGTAAATGTTATAATTAAGACTGCACAGTGGTTCAGCTAAAGAAATAAATGATTATGATCAATTAGATTGCAATACACTGCGAAATTAACATTAATAAAACCACAAGGTATTTTCATGATGTTTATAATTTTTAATCTTTTTTTATAGTTTTTAAAATGAATTTTGGCTTGATTTATTTTTGACATGTTCTTTCGCACCTGAATAAATAAATACATAAAATAAAAAATGCAGTTGATGAAATAGGGTACTTATTTTTTCAATGTTGTAGATGGGCGTGGCACTTCCCATACAAAGTAGATATTAATCTTCTTGTAATTTTGTGCAAATAACTCTCTTATTATTATGCCTAATGTAGTTAAAAACTACTACAAATCAAAACGAAATGTTTTGAAAATCATAAAAAAAGTCATGGTGTAATACCCGGCTTATAATAGCAAAGGAAAATAAGATTTGAATTATAACTATAATAGTAGAGCTAACAGGGGTTTCTACTATTAAGGAGCAATATGCATCGACTAAGCCATTAAAACGAGCAAAAAACCAAGTAAGCGTTTTATATTCGGCTATGCCGAATCTTATATACCCTTCACCATCTATGTAAATCTAGTTTTGTGAAGTAACTTCAATCAAAAAAGCAAATATTGGGGTGACAGAGAATTAAAACATAAAATAAAATTCTTACTGCATATCGCTCGTTTATTGCAACATAGTCATATCTCAAAAAACTAAAAATTTGTAGTTACTTAAGCAAAACTGGTCTTTTAGACCTTTTCTACATGTTGAAAAAAAAAATCAGTTTTATAGCCCAAGCTGAACCGAAGTTATAGCAATTGCAATTGCGGCAATTATATCATAGGACTTATGTCTTGAAAACTTAAATCGCATTTTGCCAAGTTCAAGTTTTTTTGGGATATGACTATGTTGCAATAAAGGAGCGATATATATTATTTTACATAAAAATGCCATCGGCTCTTAATGGGTTAAGCATTTTTTAAAAATTTTAGTATTTTCTCAAAGATCTCCTCAAAAGATTTCAAATGATACCCATATTGATATTTTAAAAAATTTGAAAATTTCAGAGCCACGTAACTCGGAAAATATGAGTGAGCGCCAATTTTTTCACTTGATGTTTGTTTCTTATTTTTTAATTCTCTATCGCTCTTTATATATATTTTTTTTATTAGAGATACTTTATTGTTCCAAATGACATGAAAAACTTAAGAGGTAGGCGTGGTGTTTTGCCTGCTGCCTCGCAGGACATGGACCGATCAAGCTGATTTTCAATAGCATCTATTTCGACACTATATCTGATGTCCATGTCCTTCGAAGTAGCAGGCGAAATACTACACCTACCTCTAATTTTTTCATGTCATTTGGAACGCCCATATTTTACCGAGTTACGTGGCTCTGAAATTTTCAAATTTTCAAATAAAAATTTTCAAAATATCAATATGGGTATCATTTTAAAGCTTTTGAAGAGACCTTTAAGGAAAGACAAAATTTATAAAAAAAATGCTTAACCCATTACGTGCCGATGGCATTTTTATTTAAAATTATAAATGTAGCACTTAATTTTTTTTATTTTTAATTCCCTGTCACCTCAATATTTGCTTAGTTTGATTGGAGTAAAGAGTATATAAGATTCGGCATAGCCGAATGTAGTTGTTTTTATTATATTTGTACTTTATATAGATATTTTTTGCATTAACAAGGAAAGTAATTAATTTTTGTATATAAAAAAAAACAAACAGTAATTTATACAGGAGTCAAAAATTTTTTTTCTTCTTATATATGAACAAATATAGTCCAAAATATATGTTCTTATATAATATATTGACTTGATATATTTTTTATTTGAACTTCTTTTTGCAAAAACATTTGTTGATAAGCCATTAACTGAACAACAGGCATTGACAGCAATATTTTACAAAAATTAAAGCCATTCGCTTCCTTAATGATTATATCAGTACGAAAATATTTTTTGAATCTTTTTTATGTTAATCTACACTAATTGTGCTTGATTCCTTCAGATGTAAATATTTCATGATCCCTCAATCGACTTCGCTATGCATATGGAATAACATACCCTTTTACCACTTTTTTAGTGTAGTGCATAAAGAACTTTTTGCATTTTATAAATGAAATTTTAAATGAATTATTAAATAATTAATTAAGTCGTTTTATTACATTTTTGCAGAACAGTAGTAGAGAAAATAGACAAGAAAAATAAGAGTTTGAAACCATTGAACATTTAAAGATCATTGAGTCATTCAAAGATAATGTAGATTTAATTATTTATATTTTGTTATCAATTATTCTATACAATATTTTAATACCACTTGAGCTAAGTGATTTAAAAGTTTTATATAAATTTATTGTTTGTTATTTGGCTAAAATAAAATAAAGTTTTTGGCAATTTGTTTTCTAAAAAACTACAAACTACTATTGAGCAATAAGCAATAAAAGGTAGTGAGAGCATCTTGTTCCAAAGAAAAATATAAAATAACGTGACATTTAGATTTCGCCTTTCATATGTTTACAAAACAAGTAACCATTGTTTACAAGTAAATTTCAAATTTTTTTTTGTACTTTTTGTGTGTTATACCCTACATTAAGCTGTTTACATACAATCAATTGTTTGCTATTTTTGTTTGCTTTTTAACGTTATTTTTTTCAAAGGTTTTCTTTCAAAGTAAATTTAAAAAAATACTTTTTTTAAATTATTTTTTAAAAGATAAATATAAAATGTCCTATTTTGAAATTACTTATTTAAAGCTGTTTTTAAGCGACTTTTTAAAAGACACTTTTTTTAAAAAAGAGTTTTACATTTTTAAAAATACTTGTTTTAAAACTTGTGTCTTTAAGGCGCTTTTAAAAAAAATTATTTTAAATTTTAAAACAAATGTTGAAATTGTTTTCTTGAAAAGAATTTTTTTTAATCTTCTTTTCATCTAGCTTTTTTATAACTTCTTTAAAGGTACTTATCTATAATGGTTTGTACTCGTATTTGTTTATTTATTTTAACAGTAATAAACAAGCCTTTAGAGGCTAATTAATCTATATTACAAAGAAAATAATTCCTGAATATTATAAAAAACAAGCTATTATTCTACTTATATATTAAATGCTCATACTCCACTTATATGTACATATATACATAATTAATGACCTTATTACAATCGACTCCCCAGCCAAAAAAAAAAAAAATTAAATTAAAAAATGTTAGAAAAAAAAGGAAACGTCCCATCAATAGGTGTAAGAAAATACATTTTAACGGTAAATGCGATAACCTTAGTAATTTACTTAGCATCAGAAATGAACTGCGTACTTTTCTAAAAGATGATATTTTGAAAAAGAACCCTTTTAAAGAAAATTTTTTTAGTTTACTTTTTTAGAAATATACTTTATAAAAGTTGAGGTTTTAAAAAGTATATTTTATAAAAAGTACTTTATTTTTAAAAATAGTTTTTTTAAGAGATTCTTAATTAAAAGTAATTTTTTCAAGCGGTTAATTTTTTAAAAGGAATTATTTTGAAAAGTACCTTTTCATATAAAATATTTTTTCAACTGGAAAAACCTTGTTTAAAAAAATTGGACTTTTTAAAACGTTTTATTTTTTTTTTTAAGTTAATTTTAAACGAACATTTTAATATGATATGTCTTTCCTATCTTTTTTAAAGGGTACTTTATATATTCTAGTTAATGTACGTTTAGCTACATTGATAGAGCTTAATACTTTGCCTTTATACTTTATTAAGCAAAAATTACTTTTTTCCTTATCTGATTGTAGGGCGCCTTTCCATTCACCTAAAATATCAAATAACTTTTTCTTTTACTTTTAATATTTTTTACTACTCGTAAAGGAAAAACTTACCAAATGATAGTAATTATAATTTGTATTTATTTACAAGGTTGCCAGATTTTTTGACATTTGTAAAAATCGCCAAAATAAATAATTGTATAGGTATATTTTTTTAAAGTTATTTTTTAACGCTAGACGTTAAGTATTCATCGTTTGCTTTCATTTATGTTTTACTTCGATCTTAATTGTATTTAACAAAATGCATATTGAACCCCTTTTCGGTCAATACTAAAAGCACTTTTTATCTTCGCTACTATTATAAACATAAATGTGTAAGTGTGTTTTGACTTTATAACTTATGATCGGTCAAAGCGAATTCGATTAAATTTTAAGGGTTTGTTCGCATGGTCATGTAGATGTTTTATCTAAAGTTTGCACGAAATCGGTCGACGCGTTCGTGTGTTATGACTTTTCAAGACAAAATGTGATTTTGTCCATAGAAAATAACAATAACAAAAACGTAGCCGGCTATGAGCGTATGCGATATGTTCTGTGTGCTGACTTTATACAAACGTTAAATACAAGTTGTAGCACATACACGCATACAATGGATTTGATTCAATGATAATATTTATGCGTAGTGGATCGAGATCCGCTAGTATAAAATACAAACTATTTATTTTCTTTTCAAATTTATTTACCTTAACTTTTCTCATTAATATGAGCTTCCTTAAATAAAAAATTTCTTCAAAAGCAAACAACAATATCCACAACCATTAAATAAAACACGATTATACCAAATTAAATTTTGGGCGCCAAACAATTTTAAAAATAATCAAGTTGCCAGTTCTGGCTACACTGCGTAGAAGAAAGATGATGACGATGACGTTTATCTGCTCATCCGACTGCTTTTTTTCATTTATTAATGGGTTTTTTTTTGCGAAACTTTTATTATTTTATTAATAAACATTTTATCATAATATATTTGTGTTGCTAATCAAGAAAATAAAGTTAAAAAAATAACAAATGAAACGACCTTGGTGTAAGAAATAATTTTAAATATTTATTTAAACAAATACTGCCTTCTGAAGAAAAAAATACGATTTGATTAATTTCAACAAATACATGTCTCTACATCTATCAACCAATCTTGTAAAAGTAAATATTTCACTTTCAGCTGAGTCGACTATAACAGCTACTTCACCAAAATAGCATATAAAAATTCTTGTTGCTTCTATAAGGAGCTTATCTCATGTGGTAAATAAATTTTTTAGGTTACATAGAAGACATGTTAAGAAAAAATTAGATTGAATAAATATTTTAATGATTAGTAGAATAATTCTGGCAAAAGAAAATCGACTTCAAAATAGGTTTTAGGTCTGTCTATAACGGTTCAAAAAAACGGCCACATACATCAAATTACATTATATTCCATCTCTAAACTTTTTACTTGCTATAGCAGACTTAGCACTATAGCTCGTTGTTAATTTCAGACGTCTGTCTATAGCGGTTCAACAGTTTGGGCATATACATTAATCAACATCAAAAGATACGGCCAAATAGGTCAAATTATATAAATTTTGGAAACACTCTTTAATTTCTAAATTCTTGTTCTAAACTTGTTTTATAACGGACTTAGAAATACAGATTCTTTGAAACTGTATTTCTAGCTGTTCAAAAGTATGACCACATGCATCAAATTAAATGAATTAACTGGAACTATTGGGGCACCCTCTAACTTATAATTTTAAATATTATTATTTGTTACGGTCATAGCAATCGATAATACTGTTTAACGTGTACGCGTTTGTCTAAAACGGTTTAAAAGATAGACCCATATAGGTCAATTTACGTCACCTATGGGGTTACCCTTTAATCTATAAATTCGAATTGTAATATTGTTGTTATATAGGAGACTTATCAATAAAGTTTCCTTATAAATTTCAGCCGTCTGTTTATAACGGTTTAAATGTTTGACCACATATATCAAATTACATTAACTATTAGGACACCCTTTAACTTATAGTTTTAAATTTTTACACTTGTTATTATAACGTATTTATTTTTGTATTAATTTTTAAAACACGTAAAAATTATGAATGTTGTTTAGGGACATACTTTAGTTTTTAAGATTATGAACTGTTTTTAAAACGGGACTAATTTGAAAGCATAATCTATCAACTTAGAAAAAAATTTCCAAAATCGATTTAGTAGTGACTGAATTCTGAAGGCACAAACATTAAAAAAAAACAACATTCCCACGAATTGACAACCTCCTTCTTTATTTGAAGGCGGTTAAAAAAAATAGTTTATTTGCTGGTTTATTATGAAAAGAAGATTATTATTTATTTAGAAACATTTCCTCTCGAGTTAGTTCAAAAGATCTTAAATTTATTTAAGCATAAGTCGAAAAGCTGCTTTGTTTGATAAAATAAATATTAAATTAAAATTTTAGGATTTTCACCATTAAAATCCCATAATATGTGTGACTTTAAGCAAGATGTTAATAAGTTTCCTTTGGGAATGTACTACATAACTAACACAGCACTTACACTGTGCAATTTTTCATAAAACTAGCATGAAATTTTTGTTTGTTTGTCGACCAGGAGGAGTAAGCAATATGGTATTGCTTGAGTTTTGAGGGGATGTTACTGTTGCTAATGTTTAATTTTAGATAACGCATAACACTGTAACTTAAATAGAAAATTGAGAAAATAATGCCTAAAAATTGCATAGTGTAAATCTGGACTAACTGAAACAAAAAGCTAAAACATTTGTCCAAAATTTTTAAAACCGAACAGTGTGATAAATAGAAAAATATTTATTTTTAAATTTTTATAACTTGCAAACTATACCATCACGCCATACCAACTTATAGGCTTAAAAATATCGGGGAAATACAATTCAATTGGAATGTCCAAACAACATGACAAACCTATTATACCATTTTGACAAGTGAAGGAAACAACAAGTCAAATTAATGCTTTCGTTTGGCATGCGCATATGCTAATTAGGTGTTTACAAAAAAATTATTCAAGTGATTACAAACTGACTAAAAAATGATGAATGGGAATAATAACTTAAAAATTTAAAAAAGTCTCTGATTGATTGTTAACACGTTATATTTTTGAAATATTGTCCAAACATGATGTTAAAATATGCCAGTAAAAATATAATAAAATTAATTAAATTCCCTTTTTTGGGCATGTAGTTGCTATGCTTCCTATAAGAAGTTAGTCGTAATTTAGAATAAAAAAAAAACAAAAAAGACAACAAATATTAATTTAAAATTTTTAATTTTTACTCTGACCAGGATTCGAACCATCGATTTTATAAATTAATGAAATTTTACTTTATTTTCGGCTTTTTGGTTCTTTTTAATTAATTTTCTAAACATTTTTGCCTAGCGTTTGTTTTAATTTTTAATTTTTACCCTGACCAGGATTCGAACCATCGAGTATGAATAATTAAAAATAAAAAGTTGCATTTGTGGCTATCAAATTGCTAGCACAAAAAGCAACAACAAATGTTAAAGACGAGTTACAAAGAGAACGACAAAGAAAAAGCTTTAAGTTGTGTGTGAACTTCGTCTCACCAAATTAACATTAAGCTTAGTTGGTTAAATAGATGATGTTTACGATGTACATAACATAAGGTAGATAGATGCAAAGAATGCTGATGAAGGATGTGGCGGTCCAGAAAATGCTGCATATCATTCTGCTAGCGTCTAATTTTTCTTGTTTTCTTTGGAAAACGTCCGCATACAATTGTAAATAATTTTTCTTTCTAAAAATGTTTAGAAAATTAATTAAAAAGAACCAAAAAGCCGAAAATAAAGTAAAATTTCATTAATTTAAAATGTAATAATTCTTGAACAAATTTAAAAAAAGATATCTTTTTTACAAAGAGCATCAAAATCAATGAAAATCAATTCTTTGAAATCTACTTTTGAACGAAACAAAAGGTTTAGATTTATAAATATAAGATTGTGAAAAGTCTTACCTAAGGAATGCGGCAGATCATCTTCTTCTTCTATCTAAAATCGTCTATATCAAATTCATACTAAAGTTTTAGTTCTTAATTGTTATTAATTTTTTAGTCAAGGGAATTTTTTCAAAGCCATACAAAAAGTTATTTAATTTAACTTCGGTTAAATTGTAGTCGCACTTTAGTTAACTTAGGGGCTTGAATTATAGAAGGAATAGAAGGCAGATTCATCTATCTATAATATTAAGGAGATGTTCTTATTTGGTCCACTTTAGTTAACGGAGGAGACAAAATTTATCTCAGCACAACTAAAACTCTTTTATAACAATGAATTGAAACTTTATGTTAAAAATTTGCACATTTATTTATTTATTATTTTCTGGGTAAATCTCATACTGTCTAATGTTATAAATAAAATAAAATTAAATGTTTTATGCATGAATGACGATTAAAGCAAATCTAAAACTCTAATTAGGAATTCAGTTTTATTTGCATATCTACTCGAGTTTATGGAAGTTTTCTAACGAAACAGGAATTTAAAAATAGCATTAAAAAAGATTTTCATTTTAAATAAAATTTTAATTTAAAAAAGTACCACAAAAATACTTTTTAACACAAGTCGTTAAATGTCGTTAAATGTCGTTAATTGCACATAATAACAAAAGTAACTACAAAACTTTTTTTTGTGGCATGTCATAGCGTCCAAAAACATAATGTCCATCAACCAAGAGTCGTAACGTCCATGGTTATTATGGGTGTATTTTATGGTATTCTATGTAAGAAATATGTCACTTTTTTATAAACTGACTTATAAAAAATTTTAAGTTAGCGAAGCGGGTGTTGCTCAGCTATGCAGAAAATCTTTAGAAAGAGAAGCCGTTGTTGCTTTAAAACTGGATATTATGACACTATCATAAGTGACACTACCAAAAACGACACAATGCCCATTGACATTATGACATTTTACAAAGCGACTTAATGTCCATGGATCTTTTGTTAATGATGCTTACTTTTAAAGTACAGTACTTTTTTAAAAAGGTACTTTTTTGAAAGAAGTACCACCAAAAAAGTACCAATTAAAATAAGCTTTTACTAAAGCTGCTTATTTAAAAAAACACATTTTAAAATTTAATATAATATATTTATTTTTTAATTCTTTCTAGCCGATTAAAACGCTCCACAAAAAAATCTTCTTTTTCTAACTATTACTTTGGTGAATAAATAGCAAATAAAACAAGTAAGAGTGTTATATTCGGCTATGTCGAAACTTATATACCCGTTATCATATGTGTAAATCCAGTTTAGTCAAGAAACTCCAGTCAACAAAACAAATATTGAGGTGACAGAGAATTAAAAAATATATAAAAAAAATATTTTTACATAAAAATGTCATCGGCTCTTAATGGGTTAAGCATTTTTAAAAATTTTAGCATTTCCTTAAAGATCTCTTAAAAAGATTTTAAATGTTACCCATATTGATGATTAAAAAAATTTGAAAATATCGGAGCCTCGTAACTCGGAAAATATGGGCGAGCGCAAATTTTTTCGCTTTTTTTCTAATTTTTTAATTCTCTATAGCCCCATTATTTGTTTTTTATTGGAATTACTTCATTGTTCTAAATAATATGGAACTATTAGTGGTAGGCGTGGTGTTTTGCCCGCTGTCTCGAAAAACATGGACCGATCTTGCTGATTTCCAATAGCACCTCTTTCGAGACTATATCTGATCGATTGGAGTATTTAAATTTTTTCTAGGTGACATAGTGCCTTGGCATACTTGATATCAACAGTAACACGAAATAACAGATGGACATCGCTTAATCGGCTTCGCTATGCATAAGAACTTTATGGGGTCGAAAATGGATATTGTAGAAATTACAAACGGAATGACAAACTAAGTTTTACCCTTTTTCCACTTTTTGCGGTGAAGGGTATAATAAACTTATTACATCTATATTACAACAACAACAATGAGACCACAAATTTTTAATTATCAGAAATATTTTATAATCTTATACAAACTTGCTGAGTTAAGTCTGTGCACTATTCTACTATAATATACGTAATGTTTGTCTTTATTTTATCGCAAATAAATAGGGTGGCCGTTCAGAGCCCAATTGGCGCATAAATAAATTACTTTTTATATCCATTCTTCTCATTTACAATCTGTCACATTCAAGCTTAAGACGAATTAAAACTATTCTTCTTTTTTTGCCTTCTCATTGCAGAATCGTGCAGTTTGAATCTAGTAACTTGGCTCGCATGGATTCACTGGCAGTTCAGCAAATGGATTTCAGTAAGCATATGGACATAATGGAACATATACAACGTTTGACACGACATGGTGTCGATCAGTTATTAGGTGAATTCGAAGAATATATGAAATTATTAAATCACACTCAAATAACCGATAACAGAAATCATACAAACGACAATACAGATAATGGTAAATAACGGTGTTGGTGGTGTATTTGTTAAAGAAAACAAAATAATTTATTCTAACAACAATTTAAAAACAATTAAAGTTGTAATTTAAAATTTAGTTTCACAAATAATTGTAATAATTAATGTTTTATTTATATTTTTAATAGTAGATCAAAATATTTTACGTAAGGCAAGACAAGCAGAACAACGTGCCCAACAACAGTCACAATCACAATCGCAGACACAGACACAACAGCAGCCTCAATTCCAAACACAGGGAGTATTTTCAGTTAGTGATTCACAAAAATTAGATGCTTTAGCAACGTTACTAACATCAACTAGAGTTGCAATCAATGCATTACAAACCCAATTACAGCTAAATGTCACCAAATTAATGCAAACAACTGGGTAAGTACGACACGATAACTATAATTTTATATTATTAAATAAAACAGTGGTCCCAGAGAAGGTTATTTTTAAATTTAATTTTTTTTAGAAATTTGTATCAGATATTTTAAACAAACAATAAAATTATTTAAAACATAAGCTCATATAAAAAAAAATAAAAATATTTTTATATATTTTATAAGACCACTTAGAAAGATTAAACATTTAAAATTTTTTTAACCCTGTATTTAAAAGGCGGTTAAGATCATAGCTAAGAATAACTTTTATTCAATAAAAATATTTATTAAAATACAACAGTGTCTACATGTCCATCATTACTTAATAGTTTATAGTAATCCCAAGTATTTGAAACTGATAGATTTTGTATTAAACTTTCAAAGAGGTGGTTTTAATTGTAAACATTTTCAGAAGACGAATTAATTATTGTGCAATTTATTTTATTTGTACAAACAAAAAAATTTATTGTAAAATTGTTGTGATGTATTCCACGAGGAAAACATGGGTTTAATTAAAAGAAATATTATTACAAATGAATTGTAATTCTCTAGTAAGGCTTTATAGTATGTCTTAAATGTGATTAATTGTAAAGTGAATAGAGGAATGTTATACATTTTTTTAATTATAAAATATGAAAAATTTTAATTTCTTTACATTACATTGCTTTTAAATAGGAGCGGACTTCCAACTAGCCTACACGGCACCGTTTTCTTTGCTTAAAAATATCTTTCTGATATTATATTAGTCTTCATTAGTTTTGAAAATATTGCTATTCAAAATCAGCAAGATTGGTCTATGTCTAATTTGTCCATATTATTTGCAACAATAAAGTAACTCCAACCAAAAAAACAAATATATGGGGCGTTATAGAATTAAAAAATAAGAAAAAAAGCAAGTGAAAAAATTGGCGCTCGCCAATATTTTCCGAGTTATGGGCCTCTGAACTTTTCATAGAAAAGTACGATTGTGCATCATATTTTTTAAGACATCGATACGGATTTCATTTTGAAGCTTTTGTAGAGATCTTTAAGGAAATACTAAAATTTTTAAAAAATGCTTCACCCATTAAGAGCATTTTTGTGTAAAATTATATATAGTTCATTTTACTAGGTAGTAGCGGTAATACAACAAATACAACATTGACAAAAACAACATGTCTTTTTATTGTTGTTTTCTGCGTTGTAAACGTCAAAAACACAAAGAGAAATAAAAGATAATTGCTCTCAATACACATGCTTGCTTTGTCTCGCAAACGCTTGTTGTTAATGTTTTTTTAAATTCGTAAACAAACAAAGGAAAATACAAACAATTTTTGACATTTCCAACTAGAAACCAGCTGGGCCGACGACACTACCTAGTAAAATAAATCTGCCTTGATATAGTACTTAATTTTTTTCTTATTTTTTAATTCTCTGTCATTCCAATATTTGTTTTTTTTATTTTGGTTACTAGATATTGTGAAGGGTGTATAAGATTCGGCATAACCGAATATATCATTCAATCTTGTTAAAAAGAAATATATATATATATATATATATATATATATATATATATATATATATATTATTTTTTTAAAGTACCTTTTTATAAAAAGTACCTTTTTGATAAAAATACCTTTACTGATTTTGTACCTTTACGTGATGGTTTTTTAAAAAAAGATATTTTGAATAAAAAAAATAACCTTCTTACTACAAACTTTTACATTTACTTTTTTGTTTTTTTTACATTTTTTTATTTATGTTTTTTCGCAGAACTTAATCATTTCGAAGCAGTTTAAAGTTGGTCCTGTTCTAAAAAAGTTTTAAAAATAAAAAGTGTATCCCCTAATAACTTTCCTAATTTTTACATACTTATCTATTGTACCGTAACGGACATTTTTTCCAAAGTTGTTACACCTATAGTATCCAATAACAGAAAGTTATTAAAAAATAAACTTAAAAATTACAGGTTCTACCCATAGGCGACGTAGTTTTACTCTGAAGTTTTACATTTGAAAAAAAAAACATTAAATAAACTATTTTTTGGAAAAAATTTCTTGTTGACAAAAGAAACTTTTACAGAAATAAATTTTTTAACCAAAAATTCTTCAAGAATAAAATAGCTCTTCACAAATTTCAAATTGGTCAAAAGTAGAAAATATTTTTTTGCAAACATTCTTTTCTAAAAAAGTAAATTTTTTAAAAAAATGTTTTGTTACCATTTTTAATCAAGTCTGTTTTTGCAATAGACTCCATATTGAAAACAGGACTCTTTATTAAAAGTAAGCTGAAAAATCCATAAAAATATCTTTTGTAAAGCTGTAAAGCTTTGAAAAACGAACTCCTTAAAAAAATTAAAAGGGAAAGAGTTTTGCTTTTAAAAAGGTACTTTTGTGACATATAAACATTCTTCCAAAAATTAGCTTTTTTAAGGACTGGATCCAAATAAGTGTTTTGTAAAGAAAAAATTTATGTTTTTAAAAAACTACCTCTCTGTTTTGAACAAAAATTAAGAAACTGTTTTTTTTAATGAGAATATAATTAGAAAAAATATTTAGTGACGGGAGTACTTAAACAAATCCTTTAAAAACAAAGCTATTTAAAAAAGAACCTTTGTCTAAAAAAAGTATTTTAAAACATAAGATTTTTGAATAATTTTATGATTTACTCGTAAACAAAATAATTTTTTTAAAGCACTTTTTTGTTAAACTCTTTTAAACACAATATCTTTTTAGTTACGAAAGTGTTAAGAAACTTTAACGAAAACGCCATTTATGTAGGGGTTCCTTCTCCATGTTCAAAGTATTCAACTCGCACATGGCACAAAGATTAAATGCATTCTGGTTTTCAATCATTATTATGCATTTTAGATAAGAAATATTTATACAAAAGCTGAACATACAAAATTGTGTTCAATGTCAGTATGAGTGTGACGTGGAGAAAACAATGTTAACAAAAAAAAAAAAAAAAAAATTAACAATTGTTATAATTGATTCATAATTATTTTACTTGAATAATTATTTGTATGTACATATGTATTAATGTTTGTCTGTTTGCAGTAACCTACAAAGACGCTTTAACAACTTGTATAGAAAACAACAGAATCAAGGAGCTTTCCCAGCTTTAACTCCCAACTTTTATGCCACAGCCAATAGTCCACAACAATTGATTACGAGTTGCAATCAGGGTGCTGTACCCATAAATGGCATTTTAAAATTGCAACTAACAACAACTTCTGATCCATTTTATGTAACATGCGATGACGAGCTACTGGGTGGTGGTTGGACTGTCATTATGAATCGTTTTAATGGCGACATCAATTTCCAACGTGGATGGTTGGAGTATAAACATGGTTTTGGCAATTTGGCCGGGGAGTTTTTCATCGGCCTAGAGAAATTGTATGCTTTGACCGCTTCTAATGTACATGAGTTGTTAATAACACTGGAAGATTTTGAAAATAAACGCAAATATGCTCGATACAATTTGTTTGCTATTGGCAACGAACAAGAATCTTATGAATTGAAATTGTTGGGTAAATATGAAGGAGATGCGGGTGATTCATTCAGTTATCATGCCGGTAGTAAGTTTTCAACATTTGACAATGACAATGATGGCTGTGTTGATTGTAATTGTGCTCAATCGCACAAGGGTGCCTGGTGGTATAATTGGTGTGATCAAAGGTGTGTTAATTTTATTTATATATATTTTTTCCACTTAAAAATTATTTTAAAATTGTATATTCTTTTTAGTAATTTAATGGGCCCTTATTATGACAAAGACTATGATAAAATTGAACAGTATCGTGGCATGTATTGGCAAGACTGGTTGGGTCCCAACTATTCCCTTAAAGCTGCTAAGATGATGATACGCCCTTTGAATGTCGAACAAGATGCCCGACGTTAGAAAAATTTCCTCAAATTAATTTTTCGGCTTCACTATTTTTCTGCATGTGATTTTTTGTGTGTTTGTGTTCATTTTTTGTACCAGTGTTTACGAAAAAATCTCATAATTTTATAAGTGTGTCATCAAATGTTATTCATTTAAAGTGAAATACTTGTTGGGTCAATGTGCCAGTTGTGTATTCGTTGCATTTGTAAACTGTATTTATGTTCTTAATTAAAAAAAATAAAATGTAAAATATTTCTATAATTTATTTTTTAATATGTTTTTTTACTATTTGGTTTGTTGTGTTTTGCTTTTGAACAAGTCGCAGGTTTCAAAGGCAAACACTTACATTTGATGGTTTTTAACTTGTTATTCTAAATATTCATGATAACATGAAATTGCTCTTAACTAAGAATTGTAATTTTAATTGATTTTATTTTTGATATTATTAATAATAGAATCAAGGCACATTAATATACTAGGTAGTGGCAGTAGATCAGCTGACTTTCTTGTTTACGTTTTAGACGTCAAATTTTGTTTACACTTTTTTTCTACAAAATTTTTTTTCTTACAGTGTGTGTTGTAGAAATATATTATTTTTAATTTCTAAATATCTTTTTTAGAAAGAAAATTTATTTTACAAATGTATGCGGACCTTTTTCCAAATTTTCATAAAACAAAACAGTTTTACAGACATTTTGAAACTGGATTTTGTTCAAAAATCACAGGCCTTGCCTCATGATTTTTTTACATATAAAATAAGCAAACAAAATTACGAGGTGGCGAGGTTTAGGAAGCTCCCCTAGCTTAAATATATGCTCGATATACATGTAAGTAGTATTAAAGGAAAGCTTATAATTTTTTGGCGCTACATTTTAAAAAACTTTAAAAAATCATGTTAAGGTAGTTTTTTGAGAAATTAAATATGGAATTAAAATTGCCACAATATCATAATGCATCGAGCTATTCCTACAACATTTTGAACTAATATAGCTAAAGGAGTTTTTAATCAATTGGTGAAATAAAAATTCAGTTTTTTTTTGTTTTAACATATAAAATCCTGGAACGGGGAAAAATGTCCCAAAAAATTGTTTTTTTTTTACGAAAGAGGCTACCCTGACTTAATTAATTACGTTTTTATAGTTATTTCAAGGTCTGATTAAATTTAAAAAATCCTAACATTTGAGTTAAAAAGAAACTTTTTATAACATTTTAGGGGTCTGACCGTCCGTAGATTTACTGCGATATAGCTCTGCCCTGCCCCTGTAAAATTTCGTAGAGATATATTGAGTGGTTCATAAGATACTCAATTTTGTAAAAAACCAAACGTGTTTAAACCACAGTGCACCATTTGATTGTGATATCTGAAAATATATTTTACACAAACAAAATACATGTTGTTTACTTATTGTTGTAGTTTTTTTTTAGTATTGCTATTACCTGTAAAATTAATGTGCCTTAAATATAATTTTGTATATTGATTTCAAATGCTTATTAAAACTTCGTTAATCAGGTATTCTAAGCTGTGATGAAGTAAATAGGGAAATCGATTATTCGGCGTTTTTCTTAACCCATTTTTCGAACAGTTAAAATTCCGGTTCTGGTCTAACTTTGCAAGTAAGTTAAAATACATTTTATCTTATGAGTGTTGTCACAATCAGTACGTCTGCGTCAACGTAAAGTACAAAAGTTGGAATACTTTTAACGTACGTTTAATAATTTTACAGCTGTCATTTACTGCTTCTTCTGGTTATGTTTTCGCTCTTACTGTGTTTTAACGATTTTTTGTCCGTCAACAAAGTGCTCATTGTGTCAAACTCATTCGTCGTTACTTTGTTTTCAGTTGGATACCTTAAAGTGTAACGTATGACGGATTCTAGTTTAAGGAAATAACTCCAATCAAAAAAAAAACAAATATTGGAGTGACAGAGAATTAAATAATAAGAAAAACTACTACTACTTTAAGATCTCTCAAAAAATAATGTGCACAATCGTTCCTTTCCTTGAAAAGTTCAGATGCACATAACTCGGAAAATATGGGCGAGCGCTAATTTTTTCACTTGATGTTTTTTAATTTTTAATTCTCTATCGCCCCTTATAATTGTTTTTTTTTTATTGGAATTACTTTACTTAACAATATTTGTTCGAAATGATATGAAAAAATTAATGTTTATGGGCGCTGTCTTGAAGGACATGGACCAATCTTGATGATTGTCAATAGATATTTTAGAAAATTTTCGAAATTATGTCCAATCGATCGGCGTATTTAAATTTTCTCTAGCTCATCTAGTGCCTTGAAAAAGTCGATTTTAACACGAACACAAACGGACAGATGGACATCGCTCAATCGAATTCGCTATGCAAAAGAACTCAAAGAACACTTATGGTCAGAAATGGATGTTGTAGAAATGTAAGAGGGAATAACAAACTTAGATATACCCTTAGCCCACCTGTTTTAAAGGGTATAAAACCAATTACTTCACAATTCACTGGCGAATTCATTAATTTTCGCCGAAACGCTAAATATCAAACACCATCAAAAATTATAAATATTTTTTATATATGACCAGCGTTGCCACACAAGAAATTTACTTCCTACCAATAATTTTCAAAAATCCTACCAAAATCGTTAACAGCCTACCAAAAATTTTAAAATGCAAATCTTCAATAAAATCAAAATTTTTATTTTGGCTTATATAGTAATATAATAAAAAATTCCAGTTTTTATAAAAAACATAAAAATATACATAAAATAACAACATAAAAGCAATATTTCATTTAAAATAACGGATGTATGTGTGTGTATACAAAATGTATACAGATAAAAAAACAAAAGGAATTTAAAATACAAAAAATATCACATATAATTCATTGGTTTCAAAATAGTTTTAGAGCATACTATGCAGAATTAACACCCATCCCTTTCCTGGAGCCAATCAAATTCGCTCAACCATTCGGTTCTAAATTTTCTTTTGACTGTTTCTTTACAATGTTCTCTAAAGGTACTATATTATTTAGAAATGTTTTAAAACAAAAATTTTAAGAGTGGTTCTACCTAGTTGATGGAATGTCGTTTCTGAAATTATATTATTATATTATTTTCATTTAATTTTGGTGTTTTTAATAAAAAATCTGAAAAAAATACATGCAATATTAGTAAATATTTATGTAATTAATAGATACATATTTAGAATTAATAAAGTTTAATTACTTTTCCATTTTGTCTATTAATTTTTTAATACATACACTTGAAAATAAACCTTCACTTAAAAATATTGTTAATTTCAATTTCATAAAATAGTTCGCGTTTCTTAAACCAGAGATGGTTATAGCTTTAATCATCTCTATGCAAAAAAGCAGAGATATTTTTTAGTACACCCAAAACAGTTTTTGAAAATAGTGGTAACACTATCAAAGTTATTGTTTATTTTATTAAAAGTTTCATTTTTTTTATTTTATGTTCTGAAGATGAAAAATTTACTATGCTCAAAAATTGCTACAGGAGTAAAACCTACCAAAAATTTAAAAAAATTCAACAAACCAACCAAACTACCAAACTGTTTTTTAAAAACGAAAAACTACCAAGTTTGGTCCGATTGGACCAAAGCGGCAACGCTGTATATGACATTTATTGACTTTAAGGGTTTCGGCGAAAATTAATGAATTCGCCATGGCGATCACCTAGTTCTCATTAAGTTGAACTGTTGATATTGTTACGAATAATAAAATCTGACAAGCCCTGTAGTTGTTTCCGCATGAGCGTGGTGAATAAGTTAATTCAACAACCAATGGTATGTGTATAGAACAAAACCACAAGTTAGCTAACAAAAGCTGAGCAGCCTCAATGGCTGCGTTGGTAGAGGTGCGTGGTTCTGACGGTCCTGAGTTCTATACCGCATTCGGACAAGCGTGCAAAGAAAAATTAATAATTGTTATAATGGAATTAAAATAAATAAACAGCAGTACAAATCTCCCGAGAGGCAAAAGACAATTATTGTGTAAAGCCCCATGATGGCGGATAATTTAGTGGAGACGTCCAACTTAATATAAGAGCAACAGATAATTGTCAAAAGTAAGAACGATAACGGTTAACGCGGAGAAGTGTAACAGCATAACAACAGTGTATGGCAGACGTGTGTTGTGGCTACTAGATTGAAAGGAGATGACTGGCTTGGATAAAAGGAGTAGTGGAGATGGTTAAGGTTACTAAACGAGGCATCGAGTAGTTCATGTCTCGACGGAGTAACACAGTAGTGTAGCGTGGATGGCTGCGTTTGTGGTGGTAACGCATGTTTAGTAAATACGAGACCAAGGGTTCACAAGACCGGTAGGATCGAGAAGTATAGCCACAGAGTAAAATAAGAGAGAATTTAGCCGCAGTGGTAATTGCAATCAAAAGAATCCGTACGTTTGTTCTGCTAAAAAAGGGTAAAACGTAACAATATTATAACATATACATTAAATTAATATCGGCATAGATTAGATAGATTTCGGATGTAGCGATCCAGAAAATGCTGCATTACATTCTGCGCGTGTCCTGTTGTGTTTAGAAAACAATCGCATACATTTGTAAATAATATTTCTTTCTTAAAAGTTTTAGAAATTGAAATAAAAAATAAAACACTTTTTTTGAGGTACTAGTTAAAAAAAATTGTTAAATATGATAAATCTCGATTACAAAAATTACTTAATGAGAATTAAATTAAATAAAAATTGTTTCAGTCATGAACGTTTAAAAAAAGTTATTTTTTTTTGTTTCTACAGCAATAAATAAAATTTTAGTTAAAAACCAGGAAATATTTTAGTTGTTTTTAGACTTTACAGGGTGAAATATGGCGGCAAACTATAGAAACTATTTAGTTTTGTATTTGATAACAATTCCAATTGTTAATTCTGTGCAAGCAGACATTGTAGATAATTTAGTAAAAATGTCAAATATTTATTATCAGCAGCCGTAAGTAGAGAGTTTAACTCGTGCGGTTTTAAGAAAATAATTTAATTGTTTAATTTCTGACAAGGCTTAAAAATGGCAAACGCAATGAATTTATTTTAGATAATGTTAACGAGATGGCAGTTAAAACGGACATTAAAGTTATTGTACATGGTTATCTAGGAAATCGTTTTCATACATCTATTGCACCTTTAAGAAATGGTAAGTTTTTCTAGAATATTCGAATATTTGTCGTTTTAAAATACACAATTGAAAATTTACAATAATACTGATTAATATTAAATTAGAAAAAAAAACAAAACTAGTGGAGAATAAAAGTAATATTTAACGTTATTCTTACAAAGATTACAAAGCATTGGTGAAAAATAATAATTGAGAAT
The DNA here is from genome assembly GCA_916610165.2 of Gymnosoma rotundatum. Classification (NCBI taxonomy): domain Eukaryota; kingdom Metazoa; phylum Arthropoda; class Insecta; order Diptera; family Tachinidae; genus Gymnosoma; species Gymnosoma rotundatum. Next base: position 17,091,507 of record OU744338.1, on the reverse strand, counting down.
TCGAATTCGCTGTAGAAGTTGGTGCTGGTCTGCAATTGGCTTTGAAAAACATACATTTTTTCCAGCAACCTGTAGGTAAAAGATAAGAAAATAATTAGCAAAGTTATGCACCATATGATAAATCAAAAGGATTGAGATTCCCTAAATTTGCACTATGGCCCAAAACACTTTTAAGAAAATGTACGATAAATGATTTTTATTAAAAAAATAGCATAAATTTTCGGTTGTTGTTATTTTAGAAACTTTGCCTTATTCTTAACTTAAGCTGATGACTTCAGTAGCGAAAGTCGTTTCTTATTAACTCCTTAATTCGGTTTGTAACTGGGATTTTATATATATATATATTTTGCATATTTTTCAAGCTTACTTGGCCCAAGGTAAGGAAAATATATTTTTGGCAGATTGGGAATACGCTGCTTTATTAGATTATGCAAGTTCTAGAGGTGCGGTAGCAAAAGTTGGTCTATACTTCGCTAAAAAACTGGAAATATTCTTAAAGTAAGTATTAGAAGTTTTGAATTTGATTAGATATTAAAGCTTTAAAAAATAATTGTTAATAAATAGTATGTATGATAATAATTTAACTAATTTATTAAAGCTTTTTTACCAAAGAACAATTTCGAATTTTCAAAATATAAAATATAAATTTTTCAAAAGAAACAAAGAAACTAACGATTTAAAACAAAAAATCATCTTTTTCGAAGTATATTCGAAATCTTTAGATTCATTTTGTATTTACAGCTTAAATTCAGTATAAATAGTATTATATTCTGCGTGAAAGTTATCAGCTTTATTATATATAAAACTTTGAAAAAATCATTATAAAATTCACAATAAGGATGTTAAAAGAGGCACTACTGCTATAATTTCTAAATGGCTGGACCGATTTTATTGTAACTTCTCACTATTATAGTAGTATAGAATAGTGCAAAGTCGAGCTTGAGATTGATATGCGCACCTTATCGAAACAGCCGGATTAAAACTACAGCAATTGGGATAGAAAAATGATTTATTTCAAATAAAATTAAAATTTATTAAAAGCAACACATCAATGTCTAGCAAATTTTAGCTTCTTTTGAATAGTATATACAACTCTAAAAATATATTAAGATTAGCTTAGGTAAAACCCGCGCTTCCCAGAAAAGGTTTTTAATATTTCCAAAAATGGAATTATGTGAGCAGCTAAGGAAAAATTTCCGGTTGCACGGTAATTCTTTTGAATCCATTTAAAAAGATTGGTCGAAAGGCTTAGATCTTGAATTAACAAAAATTTTGAATTTTTTTTTCATGTGTAACATTTTGTATAAAAATAGATTTTAAAGTCCTAAAACCAGTTTATACTTTTGGGTAGAACTTTTAAATAACGTACATAGAATGCACGTAAATTAATATATATTTTTTCAGAATAATAGAAAAATTGGTTGTCAATCCAAAACCATAATTTTAGAAAATTCGAAAATAATTTGGCTCTATTAGAAGCAAAAAGTTAAACAAAGGTAGAACAAAAAATATCTCCTAAACTGTAAAAGGGAAATACCTTTCAAAATGCTTTTTAAAAACTTGAAAAAACTACTGGCAGAAGTTAAAAATTAGAAATAACAACAGACCTAAATTTCATACACATTAGGTATGCTAAGTATCGCGGCGCCACTTCTCTAAGCACTAGAGGGTCCACAGTTAAACTTGAAAAAAACTGCAAAGTTTTAAATATAATCGGTTTAGACTTTGAGCAAATATAGAAATATTTCTATTTTTTTCACCAGATTCCCACCACACAGATATCGGATTTGTAGTTTCAATAACATAAAAGTCTCAAAAAATAGATTTGAAAATTAAGTTTATTTTAATTTTAAATTTAATTTTGAATTTGCAAAATTAACGAATTAAGGTATTTAAATTAAAAATATTACTTCATAACTCGAAAAAAAACTTTAAATTTTCTTCAGCACAATTCTGGTCTCAACAATTTTTTATATTTAAATCAGCAAACACGAAATTCCTCCATCTGAACTCCATATCATAGGACATAGTTTAGGTGCTCACATTGCCGGCAATATTGCTCGCTATTTTAATGGTTCTGTGGGCCGAGTCACAGGTTTGGATCCAGCTCTTCCTCTTTTAACTCCCAATGCCACCGATAGTTTACATTCAAATGTCGCCTTATTTGTCGATGTTATACACACAGGTTATCCGGTATTTGGTGATAGTACACCACGTGGAATGGTAGATTTTTATCCAAATTATGGTCAGGTATCACAAAAAGGATGTGATGATATAAATTTAATCAGCGCTAGCAAGATTATCTTCGAAGCTTGTAAGTATAAGAAGTTGAAATAAAAATGTAAAATAATTCTTTTTTTTTTTTTTTTTTAATTTAAACTTAAGACAGCTGTAGCCACAATAGAGCTGTTGTGTTATATGCTGAATCAATTGGGATGCCACAAAACTTTCCCGCTATACCATGTTCATTAACTGCCATTCAAAAACGTTCAAACAACTTGTGCCTGGAAGAGTTTCGAAATGGAAAGGAAACTAAATTTTCTATTGCAGAAGCTATTGCAAGCAAAAACGATGATCTTATTGCTTATATGGGAGAAGGAGCCTCAAGAAGGTAATAAAATAATTATTTTTTGTATTTTAAGATAGAATGGCTGGTACAAGAGCTTTTAATAACTTTGCTAACTGAATGTTGTTGAGAAGCTGGAAGTAGGTTTTAAAACTTAAGAATTTTCCTTTTTTGTTTGTTTTTGCTCTAAGAGGAAAGAAATTAATAACTAAATTGTCTCCTCACTCCTACTAAAGAAACCTGTAATTTTTACATGTGGAGATTATCTAGAAGGAGTCGATTGCAATTTTTTCACATCCTCCAGTATGACATTAAACTCAAGAAAATAAACTTTTTCACTGTCCGGTAATATAATACAGAGATATCGAAATAACCTGTAAAAGAAGAGTGGAAAACTTGAACCAAATTTGCTCTCGAGGAGCACTTATTTGTTATACCTCTAATAGTTTATAAGCAAAGGACCGGGCAAATGGCTTTTTATTTATGTTTGTTATTTTATTTATATTTATTATTTTATGGGTGGTTACACTAGAAAAAACACAAAAAAATGTTTACACTTCAAATTTGAAGCTTAAGGGGACGAAAAAAGACTGAAACAAATAAAACTGATTTTCTGCAGGATATTTATATATTTTAATCAATATTAGTTTTTTACATATAAAATTATTTATTTTTGAAAACTTAAGAATAAAATTTCTATGTAGTAATAGAGCGTTTACATTACACCGAAATCTAGTTCGTATGAGATTTCTAGCAAAATCTAATTGTTTTTTAGCAGATTTCGCATACAGAAACAAATCTACTGAGCAACTAGATTTTGTTTAAATCCACTCATCTAGTGGAAAAAATGTTAGTTTTTTTTAATAAAAAGTATTAAAGTAAAAATATTATAGAACTGAAAAGAAATTCTAAAGTATAAATAAAAAGCAGTGGAATTGTTTAATTGCCTATCTTTCTGTTTGTTGTTAATGTGAAATCCTGCTAGTGTCAAAAAAATATGGTGTAAACGAAGTAGATTTAGGAAAAGATTTCAAAATAAATCTAGTAGATTTCGTTCTAATATAATATGTCCCGCAAGCGGGCACCTCTACTGAGCGGACAATTTCTTCAGTCCCTTTGATGTCGGAGTATGCATTCAAATTTGTTTCACTTACATATCAATACATAATAGAATATCTAATAGCAGTGAATGCCGACCATTTCTAATCAACTCTCCCGTAGACAGACACCACTCCACAACGGACAATTCTGATCTGGCGGTCGGTGTCCGCCCACGGGAGCTTTCACTGTACTAATAAAATTTTGAACAACATCTAGCTGATTATTTATAGATTTCCCATAAAAAACAAAAATCAACTTTTTCACTAGATTTTGACAAAATTGACTCAAAATGCAATTAGTAATGCAATTATGGTTTTTTTCATATTGTAGAAGAACAAATTACAGTTCTATTAAAACAAAGAAGCAAATTTATAAAAATGTTAAAAACAGAAAAGTAAAAAATGAGTGATGTGTAAATTATAAATATAATATTAAATACATATTCATTTTTCATTTTATTTCTTAATATGAAATCTTGCTAATGTAATAATACACAGTGTGAACGAACTAGATTTTGAAAGAGATTTTAAATCAAATACATCTTTTTCATTTTATTTATTTTCTCAACCAAAAAAGCTTAAAATGCTATAATTTTTATATTTTTTAGTGCCAAGGGTTTATATTATTTGGAGACTTATGACGTGCCACCTTACGGCTTAGGTTTGTATACTCAAATACATTAACAATGAAGCAAAAATCCATTTCGTTGATAGTTGTTGTCTTAGCTAAGACACGCCATATTAGTCTTGACGTTATGCCTTAAGACATGCTACACTAATTTTGTAATACAATTGAGAATATTAAGTAACATTGAAAACTAAACTTCGTTTCTATTCGGAAAGACACTTTAATACAGATAATATCTCTACATTAATCTGCTTTTGTTATCATATTCTTAACAATACATTAAAAATTATTTTTACATATTAAGTTAATACTGTTATAATATTTTTTTAAAATAGTTTTGTTACAAAATTAAAAAACATAAATAATAAAAATATTAATTAAAAAAATTACCATCTACTAGTTTAATTAAAAGAAATTAACATACAACATATTATTAGTATTATTATTATTATTATTATTATTATTATTATTATTATTACTTGGAATAAATACAAAAACTTTATATAGAACTTGTGTAATAAAATTTCTTAAAACACCTTTAAAGTATGATCCTTATAAGAAGTAAACTTTTTAAACCTATGAAAATTAATCTTAATTTTATTTCATCTAAATTTGTATTAAAGGTACAAATTCACTTCCTAGTACAGAATTAGATAATAAAAAATATAATTAAATTTCTTTATAAATAAATCAACCTTTAACAGATATTAAATAAAATATATAAAAATATGTTTTCCTATGTTCGTGATTTTATAACTCGAGAACCACTCAACCGATTTTTAAACGAGTACATGCGTTGGAAAGGTCTATAAAAACGTTGAAAAATTTCTACGAATATGCGTTATGAGCGCAGTTTTATGATGGTGTGTTTTCCCCATATAAAATGTATTTTTTTTGTTTCTTATGATAATAACATTTTGCGGTATAAGGTTCTGCTTGCTCACGTCACTTGACTTATTTAATTTCCGGGTGTTTATTGACTGTTATTTAAGTTTACAGTGCGAGCATTGACATTTTAGTTAAAATTGAAATATTTTGCAAAAAAAAAAAAAAAATTAAATTAAATATTCAATAATGTCGCAAGGAAGACGTTCATAAAAAACTTGTTTGAAAGAGTGGTCGTGGTACGATTATTCTCATTGAGGTAGCGAAGCGCCCCGGAAACAACTGGTATTATATAAAATTTGTTTAAAAATAAATAAATAAAAAAATAAAAATAAATTTATAAAAAAGTTTGTAAAAATTATTTTTAAAGTATGGCGAAATTCAAAATTCAAACTGAAAAAAAAGATGGTTGCTAATAAAGCGGAGTGTAAAGCCACTGGCAGCGGAATGTTTAAACAATTTTCACTTAGTCTGCAGGAAGAAACTGTGGCAAACTTTCTTGAAGAAAATGGCCATGCAATAATCAAACTGATTTACTGCAGGAGCACAAACATGAACAGGCAAAACATGTGTACATACTTGCGATCCGGCAAATTAAAAATATTGCAATTCTGCCTAAGAAGTTTTCTTTCCAACACAAGTTTATGTTTTTTCGAGCTTTCATCATCAATTCAACTGAAATTTTCTTCACCTATAGAAAGCATTTTACCATAAAAGTATTAAACACAAATAAAATTTAACAAAAAACTTAGGGATGTGCATTTTCATTTCATAACAATCGATAAACCGTCGACGACGTAACAGGAATGCTATAGAATGTGGAAAGTGGTATTGATACTAAAACGACGACGACGCCGACAACTAGAATGAGGGTGAATGTTTCGTTCTTAATAAATTTTAAAATAAAATTATACATACACTTGAGCCGCATAATAATTGTTCATAAATAAATAAAGATTAAGAAAAAGAAACTCGGCTTAAACATTTTTTTGAGAAAGAAAATTAAAAATAAAAAAATTTATAAAAAAGTGTTATTTGAGATATTTTTTTAAAAATACTACTATTTAAAATATCTGATATTTTTAATACATTAGATACATATTAACAAAAGCACACCAAGCACCTTTTTGATCAATCACTTAAAAAGCTATTTATGAAAAGATGGCAAAAACCGGATCGAAAAAAAATGTTTTTAAAGTAAATAATCACTGTTGAAAAAATGCCCTTAAAAGCATTTAAAGTTGTATTTAAAAAAAAAATTTTTTTTTTAAATTTTGTACACTATAATTAAAATTTGGTATTTTGTTAAAAATTAATGATTTTAAAAGTTTAAAAAATATATTTTATAAATGTAATTTTTAAGAAAACTTTAAATTGCAAATAGTATCTGAATAAAACAAGTACCTTCGAAAGGTACCTTTAAAAAAGTATCCTTTAAAGAAATTAAATTTAAAAATCTATAAAGGAAGTTACAAAAAAATGTCATTAAACAGAAGTAGGTACTTTAAAAAAGTACTTTTTCAAAAAATATCTACTTATATAAAAAGTACTTTTTGAAAACTTGCCAACAAAGCAATAAATAACTTTTAACAAAACAATCACTTAAAAATTGCCTGTTTTAAAATTCAATTTTAAAGACGCGTTTTTTAAAAAAACGTTTAAAAATAAACAACGAATTCCTGAAACTTTTAATATATTTACAAAATAAAAATTTGTTCCACAATTACTTTTTCATAAAATTTATCACTATCTCTGTGGAAAAAGGAAAAAAATTTAAAAAATCATTTTAAAAAAGGAATCACGTAAAAAATCACATTTTTATTCGAAAAAGCCTTTTGTTAAAACAAGTGGCCGGTAACGACGAAAGCGCCTACAAAAAGCTATTAAAAAGTACTTTTTCAGAGGAAGTAGGGTTTATACTACCTACTTATTTCAAATGTTTGAATTTTTAGCATAAACTTGTTTAAAAAGAAGCCTTTTAAAAATTATTTTTTTAATTAAAATAAAATATAAAATTCTTTTCTTTTCTTTTCAAAAAATCTTTGTGCTTTTTTTTGAAAATTAAATGATTTAATAATATTCCCGTGTCTTTAACTTAATAATTTGCAAAGTGCCTGTACATAGAAATAAATTATCGTAGTGTTTTTGATATTTTATTTTTCATCCCCTTTTAACTGTATAAAAGAGCCGAAAAAAAGTCAGCCGTATACAGGGGAGAAAGAAAAATAGAATTATCATTGCTTATTGTTGTTTTTGCTTAAACTTTGATTTTTGTCTTTACTTTATTGTTTGGACAAAAATTTTTAGTTTATTTAAAATGTTTGTTAAAAGTTTCCTAAAAAACTACGTTAGCGGTAGCGAAATGGCCATCGAGACGTGCTTTGACCCTCAATAATGAATACCGGTAATTAATTTTTTCGGGATAACTTTAAAAAATAGCACAAAGTTTTTTTTTGGAAAATTAAATAATTTAATAATATTCCCGTGTCTTTAATGAAATATTTTAATATTTTCTGAAATTTTAGGGTCAGATACATATTTATAATATAATAAAGAGTATAAAAACACTAGATAAGTTTAATTCATAACTATCAAAATATGACCCCTTTCTAAATGAATACTTAAAAATATGACTTTTGTTTCTCAAACTTCTTACACACATCGCAACTGTCAGCCGAAGAGCTGTGTAGCCAATGAATGGCAACAAAATCCTTTAATTTACTGACCAAAACACATAAATACATTGTAATAAATGTTAAACACTACTCATATTAAGAGGGACCATCCATAAAGAAACAAACAAAAGCACATTTGAGTGTAAAACTAGAAAAGAAAAACTTTTATTATCAGTAATATAGACAGCTCAAGATGATATTCACACGATTGTGTAAATTCATATGTCTGTATATGCTTAAGTATAAAACGCATACTAGATTGAGTTAGTGTGTCCCCGTATGCTGGCCACAGTGTCTGGCTGATTCTCAATGTAGCACAAGAAAAGATGTCACCTAAAAATTTGTTTTTCAATTTTCTTTTTATTTCTTTCTTAGTTTAGTTTTTTATGTTCCAGGTTTAATTCTTTTTCCTTTGGCTTCCTACTTTGAAGTGTGAATATTTGTCCGTTTGTAGTTATAATAAAAAGTCATAAATACCTAGTCATTGTTGTCTATTCACTGCACATGTCCTCTTCAGCAAAGTTGTTTATATTTTTTCGTTATTTCTTTGGTGTTAAATGCGGATTAATAAATATAATATTTTTATTGGATTTTTAATACCGTATTACGAGGACATAAAAATTTTATGGGAAAAATTAAGCAAAAAAAAAAAAAAGAAAAAAAAAACTCATTGTAAGTAAAGTTTAAGAGATAGAAACAGGTGCTAGATTTAACGCTTCAATACACTTTCTTCATAAATTTCACTTTAATAATTTCACTTTAGAATATAAAAGTTCTTGTGTGAAAATTTATTATCAAATAAATAATAATTTGTCTCACTCATTATACTCTCAGCAAGTTTGCCGTTAATTCACACAAAGATACTCCAAAAGCAGGCAAGTTTCTTCCCATTGGCGTAGATAAGTCCACCTTAGAAAGGGTCTGTTTCTTTTATTTTGCGTTAGAGGGAAATACTCCCCTTGTCTCTCCTCTTTAAAAAAAAGTAGACTTGATAAAAAAAAACTTTGTTTTGTTCACCTGTTAACATTTTCTAGTTTTAGTTTAGCGAAGTGAATCTGTTTTTTTGAATTTTATTTGCCCTGTGTACAGATCTATATAGCAGACTGGCTTATCAAGCACCTTTGAATTAATTTTATTTTACTGTACTTGTCCTTTCAATGCACCAAGCAATACACACTTCCTTCAATTTTCAAGCATCTGTTTACAACGGTTAAAAAGATAAGGCCATATTTGCCAAAATCACGGCCTCTATGGAAACACCCTTTAATATATTTACAACTCTTTATATAGCGGACATTTATTTCTTCAAACTCTTTGTAAATTCTAAGCCTACTGAGATTAAAAAACTAAAGCACTAAACGTTAAAATCACGTTACTATAGGAAGACCCTTTCTATTTTAGTTTTATATTTAATTTGTTGTACTTGTTCCTATTGCGGACTTTTTAAACTTAAAGCGTCTGCCAATTGCGGCTTAAAATCCAGACAATGTACCACATCACTATTGGGATACCCTTTAATTAAAAGTAATATTTTTTATATTATTTGCTAAATCAGTCACAGTTTTACATACAACTGTGCAAATTTTATGTGTCTGAAATAACAATATTTATATGAATATCACATCACTTTCGGAACACCCTTTAAAGTATTTGTTGTTATAACGGCTTTAGTAATACTCCTTCAGTTAAAAGTTTTATTTATTACGATTCCAGAGAGATAGGTCGGTGACAGACGGATCGACATTGTAGCGGATACAATAGACTACACTTTTACCATTAGGGTACGAAATCCATAAAGGTCATACAACTGTTAAGAATAAACTAACATTCTAAACACACAATTTTTCTAATGCATTTTTTTTCAGTTTTGTCAAATTATACGATGTAACTCCACAAAAAAAGGAATTTTTGTTTGCAAATGAACACAAGAAATCATTGACTTAGTATTTCTCTGGATTTTTTCTAAACTTTTAAATGTTTTAAAAAACAAACATCAACAATATCATTATAAATATATATTATTATATTTACACTATAGTATATTACTAAACTTTGAAACAATAAAAACGTTTCCCATTGAATCTTATTTGTTGCAAACATATCAACAATGTTTAATTATAACAATAATTAATTTTGCCATATTTTGGACAAAAGTAATAAGATGCTGCTGAATCAAGAACATTGAAAGAACTCAAGAATTGTTGTTGTCGATACTTTTTGTAACTGCAAACACAACAAGAATTGCGAGGCGGAAGATTTCACATACGAAAATCATGTAAATTAAATTAAAAGTCGGTAAAATTTTATACAAATAGACCATACGAGGGCTGCTCTATATATTTCTGGCCTAATAGTGCAAATGCGAATATTTATAATCAAAAATGGTTTTATTGTTTTTCAAAGTATTCTCCAGCATGATTTATACTCTTTTGCATGCGCTCAAACCAGTTGTCGAAGCACTTTTTCCACTCCGATTGAGACACCTCTAAAACATGGTTTTTGAACACTTCAACAGCTTCTTCTGGCGATGAAAATCGTTGACCACGCATTTTTTTTTTTTTGATGTGCGGAAACAACAAGAAGTCATTAGGTGCCAAGTCAGGGCTGTACGGCGGATGATCCATTAATTCGACGTTTTGGCCGGTCAAAAACGCTCTGGTTTGAGCCGATGTGAGAGAGCTCGCATTGTCATGGTGAACAATGATTCATCTTCTCTTGTTAGTTTTTCGAATTTCTCCGATGACTGCAGACAAACAAATTGTAGTGTAGCACTCAGAAGTGACCGTCCTACTTTGCTCAACCGGAACAGTCGCCACATAACCAGTTTTGCCGAAGAAACAGGCGACCATTTGCTTCGAAGTGCTTCGGCCACGAAGAATTTTCGTTGGATTTTGCTCGTCTTTGAAGACCCACACGGTCGATTGTTGTTTCGTTTCGGGCTCATACGCATAGATCCATGATTCGTCACCTGTGACGACCTTATAAACGTCTTTTGAAGCACCGCAATAGTATTTTTGCAACATTTCTATGCACCAATCGACACGAGCCTTTTTTTGAGCAATTTTTAAATTGTGCGTGATCCAACGAGAACAAACCTTTTTTACGGCCAGGTGTTCATGCAGTATCGAATGTATGCTGGTGGAAGAAATGTTCGAGGATGTCTCTATCTCTCGGTATGTCGCATGTCGATCTTGCATTAGGAGTTCACGCACGGCATCAATGTTCTCTGGCACAACAGCCGTTTTTGGACGGAATTCGTCTTTGAGCGAGCTTCGGCCACGATTAAATTCATTATACCAATTTTTCACAGTGCTATAGGATGGTGCTTTATCGCTTTACAAAGATTTAAGTTCATCAATGCACTCTTGTCGTGATAATCTACATCGAAAGTTGTGAAAAATGATGGCACGAAAATGTTCACGAGTTAATACAATTTTTTTCTATATTAATTTTTTTAAGTCACTGTAAACAACACAAATAATGGTCGTACATCAAAACGTTTTGAGTACGATTATGCTTAAAAATGACAAACTTTCCAATGGAAATATCAGTTTGCACTTGGCAGCACTCAGTGTTGCCAGGCCAAAAAGAAAATTGTTTCTGGGGATTTTCGGGGATAAACATGAAATTTTTCTTTTCTGAAAAAAATTTCTTTGTTAAAATTTTTGTTCTGACTGATATTCGAAAGCACTAGAACGTAAAATGAGTGGCGGCATTTTGCAAATTATAGACGAAATAGAAATGAGGCATTCTCTCAGCAATGCAGTTTTAAAAATCATATGCTTTTTTGTTAAGTTTAGTCAAATAACTTCAATCAAAAAAATGTGCGATTGATTGGCGTATTGAGATTTTTTGTAGATGAGCTTGATGCCTTGAAAAACTTGATTTCAACACTATGCTATGCTATGGGGTCGGGAATAGATATTTTGTAGAAATTATACACGGAATGACAAAGTTAGATCTACCCTTTTTACACCTATGGTGAAGGGTATAAACACAACAACAATTTGTATCGGAAAAAACAAGAACTTCTTAAAAAATGGGCCATGTTTTTTATGCCAGCGTTTTGTTCAAAGTTTTCCTTAATTAGTAAATATTTTCGTGGGCTAATAGGTCATGATAACAAAAAAACCATATGGCAACACTTAACGTCTTTATTGAGTCACCCTTCAATTTTTAAGTTCATTTTGTTATTTGTTCATAAAAATAGAATTTCTGTGAAAATGTCATTTGTCTAGCTATTACGATGCGATGAACGGACAGACATTAAGATATCCAAAATAAAAAAAAATTTTTTAATTATTATTATAAGGCATTAATTTGTGTAAATTTGTTACCACGCAAACTAATTTGCAAAGTAACAAAATATAAAACTATAGATTTCTTTCAGCCGATTCTGTACATTTTACTTCATATAGATTTCACAACAATTTGTAATGATTATCAATATAAGAACCAAATTTTTTTAGTTCTTACATAATTACAAAATTTTTGTCTAGCAGTTAAAATAGAAAATCAAACTCATTTAACCATTAACAAAATTTATTTTCACATAGTTTCCTCTAACAAAATTGACCCTTGACAAATTTTTACACAAGAAAAAAAAACTTTAATATTTCTAATTTCAAGCATCACTAGTTTATTGATAAAAAAAAAAGTATTTTTATTTTGTTGTCATTTGTGTTTAAATAAAAGAAAATAAGTACAATAAACAAATATGGAATAAAAGTATGTTAAAAGCTTAATTTAGTAGGCAACCGGAAATTTTAACAAAAACAAAAGTTTTTTCTATGACTTTTGTTTGCGAGAACATTAGCATTTTTTTCTTGTATGAAAAATTATATTAGAAAATGTGTGTTTAACAGTAATGTAAAAATAAATTCATTGATTAATGCTAAAAAACTGTGATCGATAGTTGTTTTTACACTAGAGATCAAAAGTAACAAAACTAAAGACATTTTATAGAGTAAAGAAAAGATTTAACTAGTGGAAAAAAATTGTGGATCTCAGTAAAATTAAAAGTTAGTTTAAGTTCCCGGCGCCTTCAAGTTATAATAAATTTAAGTGTGCTAAACTCCTAGTTTAATAATACAAAATCACCGATATTGGTTATTGCATGTGAAGGCATGTTTTGATGGTCATTTAGCTACGGCTTAGTTGGATGTTCTCTAAACTTTTCACAAATTTTTAAATAAATTAACATTTTTGTCCTAGCAAATTTACTAAATTAATTAATTACTTGCTTTTAATTGATTTAAATTGAACGTTTCCGTTTTTTTTTTCAATTACAATTCCTTAAAACAAAAATGATTTTCTAACAAGAAGCAATTTTGTGATATTCTTACAAAATATACTATGGTGACGCATGCTAATAAAATTATTACCACGGGAAGCATCGCTGTCTATACATGGAAAAGTTTTTGCACCTATAAAATATTTGTTTTCAGATTGAAGTTTAATTAAATTTTTACTTCTCGCAATTATGTATTTAATCGAAAAAAATACAAAGTTTTCTAATTAAATATTTAATTTTATTAATAATATATTTAATAAGAAAAGAAGAAAAAATTTTCCCAATTAAAAAAATATTAGTAGCATCAATTAAATACTTGATTAAAGCTCCATTTAAAAACAATAAAAATTTAAAAGGTGCCAAACTTTCTTGTGTGCTCCATATATGACACAAATTTTGTTCACAATCTGTAGATACTTTCGGCTAAACCAATATTTACTAAATAAATCAAACTTAAATTTCAACAGCAAAGTCTTTAACCGACTTCCAACAAAAGGAGAAGAAAGTTCTGCATTCTGTAGTTTTTTATAAATCATAAATTCAAAACTCCTTAATTTTTGTTTTATTTGAAAGGTAATACTTAGAGCTTGGTTCCATTAAGAAAATAAGGGCGTCCAAGGGTGTAACATGCGTGATCATAACTCATCTTTTGAGACGTAAAGTGCAGGAATTTTAAATTTTCGCAAAGAGGGAAGTACTATGGTTCAAATAATTCAGCGTAATAATAGACTAAATTAGAAAATTATAGGATGTTCCTTGGCGTGAATTTGACTTTATCTCTTAAGCCAAATGTGAATTATTTATTTATTTTTGTATTTTGAAAAACTTTAAGTCAGCTTAATCTCATTTAAAAAAATATTTTTATAATTTTTTATTTTTATTTAAAAAATAAAGGGTGTACCCACATAACTTAGGGGTAGAAATTTTTAAATATTCACAAAATACCTAACGCTATGGATCTTATTGCAAAACATTGTAAAAAAAAAGAAACTCAAAAAATTAAAGGGTGGCCCTATAGGTGGCGTCTTTTAACTTGTGTGACCTTGTGTATAAAAGAAAAAATTGTAATTTACAAAAAATAGCGCATTAGTGCATAATTTTACAGTTTAAATGGAAAAATATTTGATTTGAATTTCAAATAAATTGGATTACAAATTGAGCCAAAAGCTAATTAATTTTTTTAATTACTGACAGCATCTTGTTATTGAGTGTTTTATAATGCTTGTAGAGTGTAAAAATAGGTTTAAAAATGTGTATTTCAAAAATTTACTTCTCGAACCTAAACTTTCATATTTATAAATTTCTTAAGTTTTCCTTATCGGATTGTAATAAAATACTGTGCAATTATTTGAGTCGAAATATATTTGATAAAATTATTATGACGTAGTGGAGGTCTTCGTTTGCTTTTTTTAATTATTTTTTTATTTTATTAAGACTTCAAAAACATAAATATAAATTACAAAAAAAAAAATAGTATTAACCACACGAAAGCTGTTTTAATTCTAGAAAATTCATTAAAAAATCACAGTGTTAAAAAACGTAAAATCAAAAAGGCAATAAGAAGTGTTGGAAAACAGAAAGTTTTGAATACAGCGTTTTAACCACAATACCCCCGCCTAATTAGCAGGCTAACGATATTTAAGGGGAGAGCATACATAACGCCCTGATGAAGTCACTCGCGTCCATTCGTCTGTATTCGAAGTGAGTTTATATGGAAGGCGTTCTCTCCTTATTCATTGTTTGTATCTTCATATTGTGGTTCTTCATTGCTATTTTGTTGCTGCGTTTTCACTGAATCTGGAACATCATTAAATATAAAAGCGGCCTTAAGCCGGTCATTTGAAATTTTAACTGCACGCCATTCAATTTTAATTACAAAATATTTTTCATGTTTGGACAATACTTTAACAGGTTCTTCATAGCTTAGTTCAAGAGGTTGCTTGATTCTATCGACTCTCGCGAAAATATATTTACAATTTGCTAAAGCTGGCTGTATAAAATGTTGTTTTGAACCATGTCGTTGTGGTTTTGTAGTCGGTAGATCTGCTATTGCGAATTCTGCAGACTCCGTCTTACTTTTGAGACACAAAAAGTTGGCCAGGGTTTCTTAAAGTTGGGCCAAAAATCAGCTCTGAAGGATTTTAACCAATGTTGCTTTTAACATTTGAACTCATGCCTAAAAAATATTAATGGCGGATTGAACTCCAACTGTTTGTTTGTGAACACTTTATGGCTCTTTTTTGCGGTCTGTGCCAGCGTTCTATGATCCCGTTGGACTGAGGGTGGTATGGTGTGGTTCATTAGTGCTTTGCCCCTAGAATAACCATTAATTATTTAAAAAGGGAAGACTCGAGCTGTCCTAAGTACGTAGTTATACGCGAAGGAACGCTGTAATTATATATCCAACCGTTAGACAGGGCGATTGCGACATTTTGTGCAGTTAAACCAACCATTGGTAATGCAGCAGGCCATCTCGAAAATCGATCGAAGCAAGTTAGGTAATAAAGAAAACCATCTGATGTTAGTAATGGCCCAACAATGTTGAATTTAATGTGTTCAAACCGAGAGCTAATGGAAGAATAATCACTAATAACGTTTTATATGCCGATATACTTTTCGCTTTTTTGCACTGAATCCAAAAGCGAACACACACTGCCACATCTGTGGACATCGAAGGCCATACGTAGTTGTCCGTTACCAAAATTTCTTGTTGCTCTTATAGCGGGGTGTGACAAAGAATGAAGTTCTTGAATAATAACTCGACGTAAGCTTGTTGGTATATAAGGTCTTATACGATCTCGCAAAATATGGATATATAATATGTTTTGTAAGTCTGGAGATACTAATTATGTGAGAGTAATTGAACTTTTCCTAACTTCATTTAACAGCTTTTGAAATTCTGGATTAGACTCTTTTTACAAAGGGATTTCTTATTAACGAATTTCTTAAAAAATTAACGGAAACTAAAAAACGATTTAAATTTTTTTAACATCCACTGTTAATATTAACCATTTAAGGCATTACCTGGTACTAGTAAAATGTTATCTTCTTGTCTATTTGATTAGGTTTATAGAGCAAATAGAAATGCGTAAAATAGTTTTTTTTTACCTTTTTCATTGAAGCAAAAAAAAAAAAAGTCATCACATCACAGCATGTGTAGTTATTGTCATTCGTCTGTCAAAGACTTTGTCTTCAAAGTGAGTAAACATTTAAACTGTCTGTCAGTCGGGTAGTCATTCAGTGACTTTTTAACATACAACACATGCATTTGTTAATAAGCATTTTAATTCATTGCAGCACTACGCCAACAAATTTAACGCTTTTTTCTTTCATTATTAAGTCACTTCTATTTTTTTCTTTATTTTATTTAACATTCATTTTTTTATTTTCCGTTTTCCATTTTTTATATTGTATGATGGGAAAGAAAAACAATAATAAAAAAATTTTTGGAATTATTTTCAATTTTATGCTCTATTTCAATGCAACGTTTATATATTAAATTTAACGAGGGAGGATGTTCTTTCTGTTGCAGAGGGTTTGTTTACTTTTTAACATGAATATTTATCGAGTGTAGAGTTTCATGGATCAATAAATGAATTGAATCCAAAATATGGTGAAAAGAAAGGCTTAAATTAAATAAATACCTGTAAATAATACTCATGATCATATTTATTTATGTTAATTTTTATAAATCTAAATAAAAATATAAAACGGCTGAAAAAGTTTTTTAAGTTTAAAAAGAAATTGAGTATTTAGAAATGACAATTAAGAAATATAAATGATAAATAAATAAAATCTTAAAATATAAGAAAAATGAAAAATGAATGGAAAATAGAAGTGATGGATTTAAATTAATTTCCTAAAGTATTTCAAGGCGCATAGCTACAAAAACAAAAACCTAATGGAATTTTGTTGTTGCAGAGCACCACTTTGATGTTAAAAATAGCTGACTGAACAAAAGGAAGTCAAAACAATTTATCCTTCTATCATCATTTGGTGCTTTAAATGAAGTTGTATTAGTTGGTTTCTTTCTCCTGCATATTTATCAATACCTCACATTTAATTTTTTATTTTGGAAATTTAATTTTATTTATTTGAACATTTTTTATTTTTTAAATTATTTTAAATTTTTTTTAAAATTATTTCAAAATTTTGACATCATCATTCTAGTATTTTTTTTATATTAATTTAAAATTTTTAAAGCGAATTTTTATTAAGACGTCTTTTTCTGTTACAATTAATATTTTCGTTTTACACAAAAAGATATTTTTTTGGTAAAGATATTCTCAAAATGTACCCAAGATTTAAGTCTAATGCACATAACAGTATAATATGTATTGAATAGCATATCGAACAAATGAGCTACAAAGTTTCACTGGGGCTTTTCTTTGGCGGAAATTTCCATTAAATACTTTAATTGACGAAATGTCACGTATACAACGTTAAATTTCCTTTATTTCCTTTAGTGCACGGATGGCTTAGAGGATTATTATGCAATCGCGCAAAATCATACGTTTCAGGGAACACAGAGTAGACAGTCAGTAAATATCTTATTAAATATTTCAAATAGATGTCATGGTGCAACGTCCTTACATCAATATTATTTAATCTAGGCAGACGAAAAACTGTAACCATGTCGTTAGATCGGTCACTGCTTGATTAGGCCCATGTTTGAAGAATGATGTATTCATAACAAACAATGACCAATTATTTGTAGTGATTTGTTGTGTCTTAACCAGAAGGAAAGAATATTTTTGCTTTATGCGGTCACCGAAAATAGAAAGAACTATTCGTTGCATAATAAAAATAAATAAATTTGGTTCAGACTTTTGATTTTTAAAGATTTTCTCTCTATAAAAAATATCTTCTGCAAATAATAAAACTTACAATTACATTACAAACTGCAATCATGATGGTACTTCTCGATTACATACAAAAATTTTAACATAAAAAATTTATGTGATGACACTTTAAGGCTTGAAGATAGAGGGTAGTTACACAAGAAAAGGGTTTCGCACCTATTTAATGATTTTTTTTTTCGATTAAAAATTCATTAAATTTTAATTGATATAATTATTTATGTAATTATAAATTTTTTGTTTATTTCACTCAATAAATTATTTAATTAGAAAATTTATTTTTCAATTAAATTTATAATTCGCTAAATAACAGAAACAAAGACAACCTTTAATGGGTTTGAAAACTTTTTTTGTGTATTTTCAAAAAAATTGATTGGACTAAAAAATTTTTTTAGGGTCGTTTCATAAATTTTACTACTGTACGGTTATTCTTTGACTGTTGCACAGGTGGGAAAAAATTTTACTACAATTTAATTTTTTACTGTGAAACCCTTAGGGATCGGTGAAGTAGTTAGGTATGTTCAAAAAAATGTTGGGAACAATGTAATGGATAGACTTGTGTCATATAGCGCATTTTAGTTCAAAGTTTAAAAATGAACTAGTTCAATTTTTAGTTTAAAACATCTTTTTAGTTAAAGCAATTTTCGCTTAAATGTTTTTTTGAAGTTTCGTTCAAATCTAAACAAAAATAAATTCAAATTGTTGCTTCAGTTCTGATAACATTATATTTGACTAACAAGAGCTGACAGTGAAATCTGTTCTATCTATTTGACAAGCAAAATATCGGGTAAATTTTTAACATATTCTTTTCCTTATTTAAGGAATCAAAGCAAAGGTAACTATCGTTCTAATTTATGCTTAAATTGTTTTATTAATAGTTTCAGAAAGAGAGGTTAACGAAGGATGCAAATGCAATTTATTTCGTATTGTAGTAGTTCAAGCACAAAGCAAACTTCAGACCTAAACTAGGAATGAACAAGGAATTGAGTAGTTCAATTGAACTAGTTTTACTAGAAGTAGAACTACTCAAGTCTAGTAAGGAAGGTATATCTTACCTTTCACACAACCAAGGGTGATTCCTAGGCAGTTGTGTACCTTTTTTGTGAATTTTAATCACTTTTTAATTTGTCCAAGATGAGAACCCACTTGTCCTTACACCACATGACCCATTGTTTACCCAAGTATTTTAATATTAAACCTCACGGACTTTGCAGAATCTTGCTACTAACGACCTTCAGGCAATACTATATCAATTTATCTGTGCAATAGTCTACAAATTTCAGTGAAGCATACATTTTTAGGCAAACTTATAAACTTTTAACAGATTGCAATTCAAATAATGTTTTTAAAAATTTTTATCAAACTGATTTTTGTGGAAAAAAAAAATTCTATCTAATCTTAACACTAATTCATACGAACAAGTAAATATCATTTGAATTTATAAAACACGACACAGCAACAGTATAACAACGAAATAGTGTTTGATTTTTCAATAATTTCCCAGAGAACATTTTTCTGATTAGTTCTTTCAGAAAACGTATAAATGAGTCGTTTATAAAAAATGGTTTTGGTCAAATGTATTCGATAAAACGGATACCATTTTGCTTAAAAGTTATGAATGTTTCTGAAGGAACTTTTAGGAAAAATTTTCAGAATATGTTAGAGTTTGATCTTATGTTTAAGTAAACAGCAGAAAATCTCATCCTCATATTAGTTTCAGATAAAAGTCGTGTTCTACATTGTAGACATTCTTATAACTCGCTAAAGAATAACTTAAAATAACAGCGAGGTAGAGTTTTAAAAAAATGGCATCCTAGCGTTTCCCTAAATAAGCGAAAACGGCTCACGAAAAATTTTTGGAAAGAACTTAAAGAAAAACTTTAACTTCCTTTTGAAATATGCAGGGCCTTGAAGATTTGGTTTCAAATCTGCTAAGCCTTCACATGATTTACGACATCCAACAGGTCGGTACAAAATGTTCTCTGGGTATATTCAGTAGCTAAAATCTACAAGTAGTTTTGAAATAAGTGCAACAAAGTATGAGTATATTTGCCGCAAAGAGTGTATCTATCTAATGATTGTCGTCGAGATGTCGCCTTTAATATGATGTTGCGGTTGAACAATAAATGTTAAATCAAAGAATGCATAAACAAATGCAGGAAAATGTCTGATTGTTTATGAAACTGTAAGAGTTTTTTCTGACAGTGATTTCCATGTTGTTTTTTTGGGTTTTTTATAGTCTCTTCAATACGACTGTTAAACATTTAACATTTGCCCCGAAGCAATTTTGACTAAAACATCAGCCGTTGACTGCATCAGTTAAGTGTATTCAGTCAATATTTAGCAGTTTTATTTTTATTTTGCTAGGGCATACTGAAAAGTTGTCTGAGAAAAAGTGAAGAGTTGTACATAAGTAGCAATGGAAACCAAAACTGCTCCTAATAAATTAAAGTACAATAGAAGTAGAGAATTATTTACATGAGCTGAAAATATTTATAAATAAACCTCAAACACAAGGGGTTCCGTATCATGTACTAGCCACCTTTAATTTTAAATTTGATCTTTTTATTTGTTGTTCAAAATTTAGTGTCTGCATTTTTAACGATAAAATCAAGTTACGATACCTTTCATTCAGTTTTATAAAAGATATATCGATACACAGTCTTTACAAATTTAAAACGTCTGTGTATGACAGTTTGAAATATAAGGCCATATTCGTCAAAATCACGTTAGCTATAGAAATACCCTTTAATTTTTGTTGAAATCACGTCTCCATTTTACATTTTATTTTTTGTTTTAATTTTTTTTACTTATTTTTATGGCGGATATAAAATATAGAATATATAGAATTACCTAGTTCATGAAAGACCTAGTTTGCGTTAGATTAAGTTAAAAATACTTAACAGAGTTAACCCCTTTATTCCTTATGCAAACTCCTCTAGATTGATTATGACATTTATCTATAGTCAGCTTACCCGTGGATTTTATAATTTGTAATATGATTAATTAAATTTAATTTTTGTATTGAGATTAAAATATAACGATAGAAAAGCTGTTTTCGTTAATAGTTGTATATTTCTAAATATTTTTATAGAATAATAAATAGTAACTTACCCGTTGATTTTGTTTTTTTTTATAGGTTGCCATAAATTTTGTCTACAAATATTTAGTCTTTTAACACTATTTTAATAAATTTTAATAAAATAAAGCAAACAAATTTATTTATTTTTATACTTTGTAATTTGTTCACTTAAATACGCTGCTCATAGATCCTCTGTTCATGTTCTGTTTTTAATTTTATAAATTTTAGTTTAATAATGCTACACTACTGGCCAAGTTCACTTCATAGCGAATGAACTGATAAACTAAAAAATCAATACTGAACTTAATGAACCACAGAACTAAAAGTACGATTTTTCTGGAAGAACTTAGAGAAAGAGCTATTTTACAAAGATTGTGCTGATCTACTGAGTGATGAATTAGTGAACAGCAAACACAATTGATCTAAAAGACCGGTCTAGTTGAAGTGATTTGAACTTAAAATAGCGCTCACGTTAATGAACTGACAAGCATAACTCGTTTTTAAAGAATTTAGTTTTTAAACACTATGCAATATAAAGTTTTAAGGGAAATGTCAATCTGAATTTAAGTCAAAGTATCAGTGAAATAAACTGACATGCCACCAAAATATGCCCAAGATCCGTACATGCAACAGAAAGTAGTATCAAATATTTTTAATCATTTCGATTTAATAAACTAACCTCGTACAAATTTACCAATAAAGTAGACAGCGAGAGGGAGACAGAAAGAGGCACAAAAGATAACAAAAGTGGTTTATATTTATTGTAGTGATCAATCACGAGCAACTCATCTGTCACTTGCTTAATAGTGTTCATTATTTATAATATTTTATTTGATTTGTGTTTAATTCCTTTTTTTGAGATCGGCTTTTAGCTGTTGTTATTTACCATTTCAAATGTAGTAGTTTTAATCAAAATGATCTTCTAAATGTGGTCAATCTTATTTTATTTCACGTTTTTTTTTTTGTGTTTTCCAAATAACTCTTGTTTTTTTTTTGTATTTGTTGTATTTGGTGACAAATTAGTCTTCAAAATATATTTGATATTTATTGATGATTAAATTGAGGCGCACAAAAATACATAGAAGCAAGTATAATACCAGACTACTGTTTTTGGTCATTTTTAAGTTGTTAAGTATGAGAAAACTGTTAACAAAGTTGATGCCCATGAAGTGTTTTTAATGTATAATAATAAATAATATCATTCATGCATGATTAATAACTTTATTTGATTTTGACTTAAAAAAAAGTGTTTTTTAATATCTTAGTTTTTGCGTTTGGCCCACTGCGAAATGCTACCACATATGGCTATCTCTCTAATAAAAAGTGCCATCGGTTTCTTTTTAATAAGATACATTATTGGACAGTTCTTTGTCGAAGAGTGTTTTAACAGCAAATTAAAGTTTTAAAAATAATTTTCTTTAAAAATTTTTTATTCTAGAAGTAGAAAAGAGTACATTTTTGATAAAATGTTTTGTGACAAAAAACATTTGTTAAATAAAGCTAAATTAGGAAAGGAATGAAATATATTTTATGGAATAAGGTCCCCCTTAAAAGTACCTTAAGCAAATAGTACCTTAAGCAAATAGTACCTTAAACAAATAGTACCTTTTAGAAATAAAACATTTAAGAAAAATATCTAAAGGCAAATAAAACTTTTAAGAACTAATACTATTGCATAACACAAAACTTATTTAAAAGTTCATTGGTAAATAGTGTCATAATTGAAAGTACATCTTTTAAACAAAATCCCTTTGAAAAACTTCTTTCTGCAAATAGTAGTTAAAAATGACATTTTCGAAAAAAGTTGCATGTATATTTTTGAAAAAGAATATTTTAATAAAAATTATTTCTTCTAAACATTAAGTACTTTTTAAGAGAAATACCTATATTAGAAAAGAGTTTCCTTTTAAAAAGTACCAAAAACAAAACTTTACTCTTAGAATTAAACATGTTTTAGACAGATACTACTATGAACGGAAATAACTGTTACAAAACTTTGTTTTAGTAAAGAAAAAGTACTTCAAAGAAAAAAAAGTACTTTTTTTAAACAGGAATCCTCAACAAACTAAAGGTTTCGAAAACAGTTTTTTTTTTGAAAAAAAGACAAATTGTTTTTTGAAAAAAAATGTCCTTTACTAAGAAAATAAAAATACTTTAAGGACAAACTTAAAGACAAATGTACCTGATTATTAAAATTGCATATTATTCGATTTTTTTAAGAGAAGTAGCACTTCAGGCAATAATGCCTATTTAGTTATTTTTTGTAACCGTGCTTTATATTTTACGAAAGCGATATATGAGCTATAGGGCAGGTGGTAGTTAGTATGCTTCGCAGGGGAATATGCCATGAAGAAGTACCGACGAAGAATATTACATGTTGTAATAATATTTCAGAAAAAATAAAAAAGATTTTAATTTTTTTTATTGCCGCAGGGGTTGGACCCTGGTAACCAGATTTGTAGTCTGCTTGCTTACCACTATGCGTATAGCAGCAGCAGCATTTGTACGAATGAATTATTATTTTTTAACTGTGTTTAAGCCTGTTAATAAGTGTTATCTTTTTTGTCATAATTAATAACGAACTTAAGCCTAACTGAAATTTAATAATTCATTTAAAACGTAAGCCTAACTAATAAATAGTAACTAATTTAAAAAATGTACCTTTTAAAATCAGGAATTTTACTGAAACAAGTTTTAAGTTATTAAAAAATAAAAAATAGTTTTTGTAAATAATTTTTGTATTTTTAAGATTGTTTTAGAAATACTTTTTTTTTTCGAAATTCTTTTTTTTTATCGAAATTCTTAAGATCAGATTTGTGATTAAATTAAAAAGTATGGAAAAATTTAAGTTCCTTTTGAAAAAACAATTTTTGGGAAAACTACAACTTTTAGTAAAATACGTAATTTTAAACCATAGTAAAAGTCACTTTTTGCAATGTCAATGTAGTGACTAAATATCCATGCCATTGGTGGCAAATGTTTTGCAACAACTTTCTGTCCCAACAATCAATGCCAACCATATTTCGTTTTTCATTCTTTTATTATTAATAACAATTAAATGTATAACCTCGATTATTCTAATTTTTATGTTTTCTGATATAAAATGTCCGATAGGAAAATTTAACAAAACATTCGTTTTTTTTAACAGAATAAAAAAAAAATCAAAAGCCAAACTACAAGAAAGGAAAAAGACATTTAATACCAGCAGAGAGATCATAAATTATATTCACTATTACTCCATTTGTAGCATACGTGAAAAATAGACGTTAATATTACTTTGGACAATAATAAAAAAAAAAACCAAACGACAGTATGAAAAGTCAAAGCAATACAACTTTAAATAAAAAATAGCAAAAGCCACAAAAAATGAGAATAGAAGAATATTCTCTAGATTCAATATCTAGACACATGTATATTAAAGAATTATTATTATTTATATCTTAGGTATTGTATTACACAAATACACTGAAAAAAAAAATTAAAAAAAAATAATATGTCTGGTTTGTTATTTTAATTATGCTTTTGACTTACTGGGCAGGAAATAATCTAATTTCCTTTTCATTTAATTTGACTTAATATAATTGGTTTATATTTTGTTTAGGTTACCAAGGCTTTGCAACAACAATGTTGCTTTCTAACCTTTCATTTGGAATATTTAATCGAGTAATTGTTAATCGAATAAATTTTATTCGAATAAATTTTTATGTTTCTAAAATTTTAAAAAGAATTTAAAAATTTTTCTTCGTTATAACGTTTTTTTTTGTTTGTGCTCTGCTTCTGAAATATATTTTTCAGTGTACGCTATGGCGTGCTAAATTCATTTAGAGGCCTTATTTCCTTTTTTATGTTTTTTTTTTAAATGATGTTTTTCACTGTAACACTACCGTTTTATGTTCATTTTTCAGGTTTCTTTTATTTTATGAATTTTCATTTGTTGTTGTAATTTGTAGTTTGTTCTATAGTCATTTAATAAAAAGTATCATCAATAATGTGTTTGAAAATGTTCTTAATAGACTCGTGTTTGTGGTTAGACATGTGATTAAAACCTCCCTCTCGTTTAACTTTTGTTAAATTTCGTTAGTACTTTTTTTTATTCCGTAAATTTTTATCCATCTTTTTTTGGTACGTGTGAAATATACAAACAAATTATAAATCAACACCCCCACCTATGTAGGAAGAAAACTAGAACAGTCAAGGAGTCAAATTGTTAAAAAATATAGTTAGAGTTTTAATATTTATTATGACTTTTAATAGTTGTATTTACCCTACTGGCAAAGGAGAAAACATAAACTAAGGAACGAATAAGTCTAGTATTAAGCTTTTATTTCTAATCATTCACTGGAACGTTTTTATGTAAAAATTAAATATATATACATTGAAATAATGTGAAATAATTTAAAAAAACTATAGATATTGGCAAAAAGTACTTTTACAAAAGTATTCTGTAAAAACACAAAATATTTTAAAGTGCCTGATTTAAAAAGAACCCTCAAAATTATTTTTGTTTTTAATACACCCTTTAAAAACATATTTAATATGATGTATCTCTTAAAGAAGGATATTTTTAAAACTTTTTAAGAAAGTCCTAAAAAGTAGTTTAATTTTTTTTTTGTTTGTTTGTAACAAAACTTCTTTTTGTACTATTAACTTTTTCCTTATTATACTTTTTTATTTTGTATGTCATCCTAAAAAATTTTTGGACAAAGTACTTTTTAAAATAGATTCTTTTGAAAAAAATACCTTTTAAAAAAATGTGTATTTTTGGGTATAAAAACTGATATTGGAGCTTCTGTTTTTATTTTTTGTTAAGAAAACATTTTTAATAAAAGTACTTTTAAATAAAGCGGCTTTTTAAAAAGTACTTTTTAAAGTATATCTTTTTGAAAAAAGTTCTTGCTAATAAAAATTTATTTTTGGATATACAAACTGTTCATAAAATTAATATTTCTGATGTTTTTAAAGAATACATTTTTAATTTAAGTACCTTTTAAAAAACATCTTTTTAAAAAAGTACTTTTTAAACAAAAATTGTTGAGAAAAGTTCTTTTTAATAAAAAGTGTATTTGTGGATATTTTATTAGAGTTTTCTTTCTTTAAGAACTTATTTTTAATTAAAGCACTTTTAATGAAATCAACTTTTTATAAAAGTACTTTCTAAATAGTACTTTTTTGGAGAAATGTTCTCTTTTGTAAAAAATCTTTCTTTTGGACAAACATATATAAACTATTTATTAAACTCATATATTTTTTCTTAAGAATAAATTTTTAATAAAAGTACTTTTAAAGAAAAAGTTATTACTGAAAAAGCAATGTGTATTTATGATAGGAAAATTTTGGAATAAAAACTCCTTTTCGAGTTAAGAACCTCTTAAAGAAAAGCACTTCTTAAGCCAATTAATTTATTGATAAGAAATAAATATTTTTTTTTATTTGGAAAAAAATTACCCGCCTTAAAATAGAAAACATTTTTTATACTTTCTTTTTTGGAAAAAATTAAAACAAAAAATCTTTTCAAAACAAGTATTTTTTAAAGAAATGTTTAGACTAAAATCTGCTTTTGTAAAACTACATTGTTAAAAAGTACTCTTTTAAAAAAGTGTTTTTCTAAAAACAAGCATTTCGAAATAATACTTTCTTTAATCTTTCAGATAAAGACTTCGTCTTTAAAAAGGATTTTCTAAAAATTAGTTACCCTCAAAAAACTTAGAAGAAAATCCCTTTGATAAAGTTATCTATTAAAAAAAAAAATACATTATCACTAATTAAAGAAAGTACTGTACTAAAATAGTACCATTTTATTTATTTACTTTAACAGAAAATTTAAATAAGTTATACCTTTGGAAAATATATTTAAATTAAAATTAAAAAAACAATGAATTATATCTTTCATAAATTTTGAATTATTCAGGAAAAAAAACTATAACTTTTTCCTTATAAAGACCTATTTTTCGATTCTTTGAAAGCACTGTTTTTTAGAGCCCACCGACTAAACGATTGTTTATACAGTCTTACCTTGTGTTCAATTAGTTAATGAAAATTTTCTAATTTACTTTTGTGGTCTTCTTGTTTTATTATCCAACAAATGAATGTTCATTTATATTTTTTTAAGCTTCAAAAATGTCCCCCTCTATCCGTTCCAATGTTTAGCTTTTGCTTAGCGTGTTCTAAGGCACTTTTTTCTCTCCATTGATTTTTTTAATGTCCATTTTTTCGTATTTTCGTTCTTTGAACTAAAAAAGTACATTGTTAATTTTTACATTTTGAAGATTAATGCTTTGTTTTATTTGCTATGAAAAAAAGTGTAGTTAATTTCTATTTTGTATATTTACGATGATAAGGACTGCTTCACTTTTCCAACTCGTGGAAGTCGTTTTGTTATCATTTCTTAACCGTTGATTATGTTGACTTATTTTCTATTGAGTTTTGGCTTTTATACGTTTGTAAGTCTAAATGTACAGTTAGAAACATGTTAGGAAGTTATTAAAATAAATTTAAAAATGGTTGTATTGACAAAAAAAAAACAAAAACAAAAACTAAACAACAAAATGAAATTTTTCTTTTTGTTACTGCGAATAAATAATGATAAGTATTTCTTATTTTTCAATATTTTTTTTATAGAAATATATATGGAACGTTAAATGATTACAATATCACAGAAAAGCAACACAAGTGGTGGTTATCATTATGGGGTGTGTTAAATTTGTGAGAAAATCAAATGAAACTGTTTTATATGAAAAAAATTGTTTTCAATATTATTTTATATATTTGCACAAATTTATTGTGACATATTTGTAATTTTTTATTTTTTAAATTTAATTATTATCATAATTATAAATGTTGCTACATTAATACGAATATTGTTTAAATAACATTTATCTTGTTTTAAACCTTGATAAGAATTACTCATTACTAAAAAAAATAAAATTTTTAAAGATTTCAAAACCGTTGTTTGCTGATTAATTGCTTTACAGGGTTCCTCAATCAAAAGGTAAAAACGAAAGCCTATTAATATTGCTAAAATTTCTTTTCGTCTGTAGAAGGTTTGAGAGAAGTTGTATTATTATGGCGGCTGCAAGAAAAACTAATGAATCTAAGTTAACAATTAAAGGGTGCCACTTTTACCGCCATTGCTGACCGTATAACGCGAATAACACGGAAGATGTTGGCCTCTTAGTTGTTAATTTTTGTTGGCTTATCAGCCCCACTGAAAATAATTAAAAGGCATAAAGACGTGCGTCTCGGAACTTTGAAACCAATTGACAGGTCCATTTCTCAAAATCAATTTATTGTCAAATTTTTATTTCAATTGGTGGTTGGTTGCGATTGCCGTTTGACTAGTAGCCCTTTTCCTGTTGAAATCACATTTTACCCGAATTTTGATTTAATGTCATCCATACTTTAAGAAAAGGAAAAACGGGTAAAGATGACCCTCGACAATACTCCAAAAAAAGGTGCAGGCGGCACATGTAAACGATACTAAATAAAGCATTTTTCTGGATGTTATGAAATCTCTAGGGTCTCTCCTGGATTTGCTTCACTTTATGTGCGAAAATTTTATTTATTATTAAACTAGTTAATCGAAAAGATCAGTCCCATCGCTCAACTCCGTTCTTTGATAAACTTATAATTGACTAATTAAGTAAAGTAAATCTGTTTAATTTTAAAGCGTCTTAACTTGTTCATAATGGTTTCCCAGATTATGAGCGCAGTATGACAGTTGATTCTTTCGTAGTTTCTATACGGCACTACACTGCCTGACGTATGTTTCACCAACTGTCAAAGTATACTAGAAACTTACCTAAGTTAAAAGTTGTATTCCATCCGACTCATTCTCCAGACATTGCTTTTTCCAATTTACATCTTTTCTAACCGATGACACCTGGTAAAGCACACTTCTGTTTTTGCACCTTCAAATTTCACAATGAAAATAAAGGCACAACTTTTAGAAAATCTTAAAAAACAAACATTTAAAAAAATTAAAAAAATAGTATTAGTTTTTGAAAAACCAACTGAAAAAATCATCTAAAGGATAACAATGTCCAAAAATTTTTTTTAAGTTAAATGCAAAGGATATTATTTTTTATAGCTGCGTACTATCGAGAACAATTGTAAATAATAAAGCTTCCTTATTGAAATTGGTCTTTTTTTGTTAAGGCAATATGCTTGTTTTAATCATATTATATAGTCATCATTTTCAGCCGACCGTTTAAAATTTCAACAGGATTACTCGCGTCAATAAGGATGCAGATTCTAAAATTGGTCGTTTACGAAATGTAGATGCAGATGTGAAGGGGAAATAATTTTCCGCCCTAGCGAAGAAAGTTCTTAAATGTAAATTGAATAATTAAAAAAAAATGGTGCTATTTTTTTATCCAGATTCAATTATTAAATCACCGATATTGATTATTGAGGATGAAAGCACGTCTCGATATCCATTTCGCTACCGCTTACTTAGCTCTTCAGAAAACTTCTCACAAATATTTTAAATAAACTAAAGATTTTTGTTCAAATAATAAAATAAAGACAAACAATAAAATAATAATCAACTATGATTTTATTTTTCTTTCTCCACTGTATACGGCTGACTTTTTTTCGGCCCTTTTACACAGTTAAAAGATGATAAAAAATAAAATATCACAAAACACTACGATAATTTAAACTACATATATTTCAAGCAAAAGAAAACATAAACCTTAAAAATCGAATGGTAAATGTCACTTTTTTAAAAGTCAATAAAATGTTGTGTGCTACCAGAGTTGCATTTCGAGTGAAATTTTTTTTTAAGTGACAACACTTTTTTTTTACGCAGCACAGCAAATACCATTCGATTTTCTTTTGAATCAATTGTACAATTATATAGGATAGTGAGCCGCCGATAGTGAAGTGAAATTGAAACTTATAATTCAAATTTATTTAATGCAATGAATAATTAGACGTAACGCGTTTTCTAATTTTTTTTTAATATAAATGAATGGACTACATTTTACTGAGTTACTTTTAAATTAAACAAATCAACAACTGACAATCAATCATTACAAAAAAAGATGTTCCTAGATTGTTAAAGAAATAAAATTATCTTTTGTCTCGTCTAGTAACATAACGCGCCCGAAACGCCCACACATATTAACAATCAGCCAAGCAAACACCAACAAACATAAAGTACCCGACAATTTATTACAAACAAAGCAGACATTTAAAATCAGAAAAAACAGCGCACAAATCTAACGCCTCATAAATGAATCAAACGAAAAAAAATCCTAATAAAAAGAAAAAAAAAAAATACTCATCATAAGTAATAAAATTAATTGAAAATATTGTATTAAAAACAAAACTGATGTTCATTCATTTATTAATATTACGGACCTCTAATACTTCATGGCTGACTGAGTAACTGTCTGTCTCTCTGTCTGTATCTCTGTCTGGCTTCTAAATTCAGACAACAGTTATAATAAGATATAGATTTACAACCGAATTCAAAATCATAAATATAACGCCAACCTTTTTAAAAAATTAACAAAATTGTAGTTAAAAAAAAACTCTCAAGTGCACTTTTTTTTATTCTTCAACTCACATTCATTCATTCAAACATGATCGTATCAGATCATTTTTCTTTAAAAAAATAGCAAAACCAAAAACAAAATTCTATTTCAATTATTCAACACAAACATAATTAATTTAATTATAATTTTCATAAAAAAGGCTTAAAGTACATATTTGTATTGTTGCAACAATAATAACAACAAAATCAATTATTTCAAAGATTAAACAATAAAAAATAGAAAGAAATATGAAATATAAAACATGCGTAGGAAGTCTGACAATAATCATGGCGATGATCATGATGATGAAGTTAATTAGGGATCATTTTAATGATGAGTAAGATTAATATGTTCAATTTTGTTCTAACTACTTCAAATTTTAATATATTAAGATTTATTATATTATTTGTAACATAGTGTATAGTGAGTCCTTTTATATTCCAATGTAGAAATTTATTTATAAACTTAAGACGCTTTCACGGCAACACAGCTGCAAATAAAATTAACTTAACATCGAAATATAATGAAATATGTTGACTTGTTTGTATACAGAAAAAAGTTTTTGCATCGATTAAAGTTTTTATTTGTTTGCAGATTAAAAATTAATTAAAATTTTAATTAGTTCAATTATTTGTTTATTTGGAAAATATAGTACTTCTTTTTTAATTAAATATATAATTGATGCAGTAAATTATTTAATTGGACAATTTTGTATTTATTTTTCAATTAAATATATAATTGAGTCAATTAGAGTTATTTAAATTACACTCGTAGTAAGATTGCTCTCATTAGGGTTACTTTTATATATTAAACATGACGTAAAAAAATAGCTCCAAGAGAAAATATAAAAAGTCTAACGTTGTCCGCAAGTACACAGCTGCTGTAGCGTAACTTATATTCGTTCAGAGCTCATAAAGCACCTTAATTCATTTGTTGAGGTTACGAAAACTTTTACTCCACATGAAAACTTATCAAAAATTAAATTAATCAAATTATAAAAAAATAAAAAAGTTTGAATTCAATAAAAACAATTGATAAAAGACTTGAAGAAAATTTTCAATAAAACCAGATCACAGTTTGAAACAGCAGGTGTTCAATTCGAAACGTTGATGAAAGCCAGCATAATTTACACAGAAATATATAAAAGTAAAAAGTTAAAAAAAGTAAAATTTTAACACTTCTCCATTGACAATCAAAACCGGCGTTAATTAAAAAACTCATCTTAATATTTGCTTATTGAATAATATTGATTATTGAATAATAAGCGTTAAATAATTAAAAATATTAGGCAAGAGACAAAAGTAATTTCTTTTGTCTTTTATACTACTGAATTAAATAAACAAAAAATAATTTAAAGCAGCTGAAATTATAGGGGTTTAAAAATAGGAATTTACAACTATTGAGGTGGTGCGAACAGCATCATCATGAAATTTAAGAGCATGTGACTCAACTGCCTTAAATTTGGGGATAGCGAGTAGACATAAAAAATATACTTTGAACATTCGGACTTAATGCCTTGTAAAAATAATAATAATAATAATAAACTCCGTGTGGAGTTTTCCCAGTTTCCCATCGGACGCGTCCCCAGCTGGCGGATAGGGGAACTCACCGCTGGTCCAGAATGAAAGGTGGTAAATGGATCAAAATTCTGGGCAGCTGATCACCATGCCTGGTGGAGCGTAGGTGATGGACATGGAGCGGATATGGCATGGGACACTGATTTGTGGATTTTGACTTGATGGAGGCAAGAGTGAAATCTTGCTAAAACGGCTGATCGGCTAATGCTGCAGCGACCTCCGTCCTGTTAAAACTCTGGCAAGCCTTCAGCTACGTTCCTGATTAGTTCCCGTCCTGGCTCTGAACTCCGTTGCCCATGAAGCGCGGAGTCAACCCTCGCATGGCCGCCCTGATTTCATAGATAACCATGGGAACTTAAAGGAAAACTATACTTCTGGTTGGGGATAGCGGCCTGCAGTCGGGACCCAATTGCATCAGAATGCAGACGGTTTATAAAAAACCTGAAAATAATATTAGAGAAGATAGCAGAAAGAGGAGAGATGAAGATGACGCGGCTCAAAGAGGGGCCTTCAGAGGGAGCAGCTTGCTGCAAAGGTCATCACTGGCAAGGTGCGCACTGATATCGAGAGCGGCTCATGTTGTGAGCATGGATGCCGGGGTGTTATCTGAAACCCCCACAGCTGGCGGTCTGCGAACGGATAACGAAAGTCGGAGGAAAGATACTTCCAGTACCGGAACTGGAGCGACAACGACCGTACAGTGCACGCCCACTGGCACCCACGCGGCGAGAGAATAACTTGCCGCTCCCACCCCGGCAAGCAGTAATGCGGCCTGTATAGTAACGACTCCCAATTATTTATATAAAAGTATTTATATTTAGTTATTTTAATTTATAAATATTTTAGGAAGTAAAACTTATTTATAAACTTTGGTGTTTACTTTAAACTAGTGATATTTAGACAGATGGAGCCATTGAGTTTGCTTCAGTAGGGCATTTTTATCTATGATTTGTAGTCACCGTATTTACACAAACCGAAGCCTTACGCTGCGGTTCCTAAGTTACGCCATATTTACTAACAGTCTCCTTATGAAGCTCAGCTAAATGATAATTCATATTTTTATTACTACGATTAGTCATCTACACAATCGTCATATAAGGGTATAAGGATTGTAATGTATTAAGCCTCTAGAGCTTAACTGAAAATGCTCAAAATTAGTTACACTCTTCCATTTTCAAACACCAGACTGCAAGACTTAAGCACCGACACACCTAAGCCTAGTCTACGTTGGCCGAACTAACCGAGTATTCTTAGCATACCTTATATCCCAATATATGTTTATCTTCTCACCGCTAATTTAGTTAAAAGATAATTCCAGAGATAAAATTTGTTTGCTTCTATTATACCCATCTCATACAGTTTACTTCTGTCCGCGGTGAAGAAGACAGCAAGTTCGCTTAGGCAAGATTTCACAATATGCATACAAGTCTTTATTAAAACTAGAAGTGAGTAGAAAGTGGGCTTGGTTTAAAAAAAAAACATGTAGAGATATTTAAAAACGCCTTCTAGTAGACGGCTAATTGTCAGCTGATAATATGACGCAGAAGTTTTGTGTCTCAAACAAACTGTAGCACCAAACTTTTCATACACAATTTATATTTCTTCATGATATTCTCTTATGAAATATTTATTTAAAAATAAAGTAGTAGCTGCTATTCAAGTTTTTTGTTTGCTTTCAAATTGAAGTTTAATTAAATTTATAATTGTACCAATTATATCTACAATTGATTAATTTTTTAATTGAATAATTAATTGAATTATATATTTAACTAAAATAGGAGTAAATAATTCTCTTATTAAATATGTAATTGAATCAATTAACAATTTAATTGACTTCCGATATGAAAATAAATACAAGCAAAATTAATGTAAATTAACTTCAAAATTAAATTTGAAACAAATAAATTTCATATTAATGAAACGTTTATTTTAACATTAAGGCTATAAATATATTAAAGGAAAGTACTTTAATTGCCATCCAATATTCTTGTCTACACATATCATAGCACCTTTCTTAAGAAATTTTAAATATTAACTGATCAATATATAGTTACAACAACCACAAGTAAGAATGCAGGAATATTCAAGTACCTGCATGTTGTATTCAAATGTATTTAGGATTTAAATGTTTATTTAGAAAAGAGTTTAATTTAAAGTGGTTTACAATCATCAGCTCATTAAGACACTCTTGGAGCTCAAGTCTAATGATGAATGAATCAAAATTGTAATAAACGATTAGAATTGAAAGCACGCGCTAAAATTTCAAAGTCATCTTGTTGGCAGAATGATTAGGTAAATATGAATTGAATGCATTTCTTAACTCAACGTGAAGTTTAAAGAAACAAAACCTTAAGCTTATTTAAGGGAATCTAAACTGTTGTTGTTTAAGTTTTTTTTTTCTGCCTATCATCATCATCAATATTCCTAAGTAGTAAGAACATACATAAAGACATAGAATTATAAAATTGTAATTCACTACATGCAGATGATTTTCAAAGCAAAATGTTATTTTATTACTCGTATTATCAATTTACTGGTATTGAAAATGGAATTGTGTGTCGAAAAACTTAGATTAATTTTTTATTGTTTTCAGGTCAACAGTCAAAAAATTACATTAATTTTAAGGGTTCTTGCAGTGTGGGATTTAGTTACAAATTTGTACATATGCTTTAATCTCTAAAAAGATATTGTTGTTGTTATTATTATGCTCTTTAAATATATAAATGAAATAATACATTTTTTTATATTTTCTGTTGCTTGTTTTAAACCACAATTTTGCCAGCTGTAACAAAATAATTTTAATTGTCTAAAAATTGTCTGCTTATTTTTTGGCCAGGCGATCATAACGTAAAATAAATGACACAATTTTCTGAGCGTGTTTTTACTCTGCTAATTAGAATTTGAAAACAAGAGAAATAATACAAGCAAATGGTTGTAAAAATATCCGCACATTTTACCTTTTAGTAACAGGGGAATAATAAAGCTCAAGTGCTAGGTCAGAACTTATGTATCAGACCTTACAGAGGTGAACAATAGAATCCTTTATAAGATGACTTCTGACTATTTCTGAAAGGCCTTAAATTTTCTTCTGTTTTTTTCTTTTAAAATTTTAAAGCAAAAACCATAATATTTTTTTTTATCTTTAGTTAACGAATTATTTTCAAAATTTTTAAAAGGCTTTAATATATAGTTAATAAAAAAGTTGCAGAGATACTTTTAGTTGCAGAAAAATTTGCTAAAATAGAAAATTCGCTTTAAAAAAATGTTACAAATGATCTCTGTCCACAGAAAAAGTTGCTGCTCCTATTAAAAGTTTAATTTATTTAAGATTAAATTTTAATTAAGTTTTTAATTGACTGAATTATATAATTAATTGACAAATATATTCGAAATTTTTTAATTAAAGTATTAATTGAATCAAATGCATATTTAATTAAAGAGAGAAAAAAATAATTTTCTAATTAAAAGCTAAATAATTGAATTAATTAAAACTTTAATAAGATTTCAATCTTAAAACTAATAAAAGCTTCGATAGGTGCAACAACTTTTTTCTGTGTTTTTCGGTAAAATGCGCAGTTATTAACAGAACAGTTATAATTGTCTAACTTCATATTTGCAAATCTATAATAGTGAAGTAACTCCAATCAAAAAAGCAAACATTGGGGTGACCCAGACTTAAAAAATAAAAAAATTGGTACTGCATACATACAATTTTACATAATGGGTTAAGCATTTTAAAAAAATTTTACTATTTCCTTAAAGATCTCTTTAAAAGCTTTAAAATGATACCCATATTGATGTTTTAAAAAATTTTAAAATTTCAGAGCCCCGTAACACGGAAAGATTGGGCGAGCGCCAATATTTTTACTTAATGTTTTTTTCCTATTTTGTAATTCTTTTTCGCCCCATAACGATAACGAAATGGCCATCGAGACGTGCTTTGACCCTCAATAAACAATATCGGTGATTTATATAATAAATCGGGAAAATAGCACGCAAAAGAGATTTTTTGAAAATTAATTAATATAATTAAAAAAATTCCCGTTGTTTAATATTATTTATTTTTTTAATTGGAGATACTTTATTGTTCCAAATGACATGAAAAATTGGAGTTAGGCGTGGTGTTTTGTCTACTGCTTTGAAGGACATGGACCGACAATGCTAATTTCCAATTGCACCTCTTACAGACAGACAAACATCGCTCAATCAACTTCGCGATGTATAAGAAGTCAGAATACGAGTATATATACTTAATGGGGTCTGAAATGGATACTATAGAAATTACAAACGGAATGGCGAACTTAGTTATACCCTTTATCAACTTTTTGAGGTGAAGGGTATAACAAATATTTAAATTATTTGTTTTTTTCACACGTCAAGGTATCAGTTACTATTTTTATTATTTTTATTTATTATTTTTTTCCACTAATGTCATTTATTAATGCTGTTGTATGTAAATCTAATGAACGTACAAATGAATAAAAATAAAACTAAAATCAATTTGCATAGAATTTGCATTAAAACAGCCATTTTTTTTAATAAGAAGACAGACACGAACACAAAAAACTCTTAAGCAAAAAATAATTAATGAAGCACAAAATTTTCTAACCCTGATGATGACAAAAATGTCAGGCCAAGAAGTAGTGGAAACAGAAGAAGGGCATTTTTATTCAAAGCACAAAAGTAGTGAACATAAGAAAAGCAACAACAAACAAATAAAAAAAAATGGAAGCTATTAGCATTGACGCCTCTAACACTTACTTCTAACAGGCAGACGGATAAATAGACTGAAAGTAGGTTAATGTCTAATTTAAGTTAACAATGGCATTTAATCTATCATAAATATTTTGAAAGAGTGCTGCAGTATAAAGTGTTTAATTAAGTTCGTGTTGTTTTTTTATTCATTTTTTTTTTGGAATATAATAAGGATATGAGTTATAGGGAACAATTGGAAAAAGTATACATTTGAAAACTACCGACTACTAACTAGCGACGCAGAACATGTATTACATTCGGCTGGTAGCTGACTTTTACTTTTTTTTATTTTTAGTTCCACATTACGACGAACTAAGGCCCAACTAAAAACAATAAATCTTAATCAGACCAATTTGTATATTTATTTTTAAAAGAATTTGAAAGATTATTAAAAGTCTTGCTTTAAATACCATCCTCTTGGATATTCTTACAGTAAGTCGGCATAGACAACCATAAGATCCTAGTATTTATATCAAGTGTAAAATGTTTACAGTAGATTTATTTGAGATACTACAAGAAATATTTTTTTGAACATCCAAACCCTCTTACTCTTCAATAAAAGGGGTTTTCCTGCCTCTAACCTCAAAGAGGGGTACTAAATTCTCGCAAAACGGGGATACGTCGAACTATACTATATGTTTCTGAATATAACAAAGCTCTTAATTTATTCTGAAATTCAGGTATAAGTCAAATATTAAGATTTGTTTAATTTCAGGTTTTCATATGGAACACAAAATTAAAAGGATATAATTTCAAATATTATTTAGTACCCACATGGGTTGACTCGTTAAACGGTAGTCACAGGTTCGAATGGTGTTTAAAGAGTTCTCAGCAGGCGGGCCAGTAAAGTACCATTAGCTGGACAACTGCGTTAGTGACAGGTCATGTGTGTATCAACTGCCCAAGATAAAAATCGAAGATAATACTTGCAGACTGTAACTGAAAGAGATTTTTCTTAAGACCACGGGCATGCATTTTTTAAATGAGGATGCCATGAAGACTCTTAGCATTAAACAAATGCTTTAAATTGCGAAAGATTTTGAGATGTAAGGAAGAAGATCGACAGTTAGCAGTAGGCAGTTGAAAACATTACAGTCAAAAGCAAAGGCAATAAAAGTAAGGTAGTCGCAAATTACAAATCGGTTGCCAGAAATCAATTCGTGAGGCGAACAGGTAAGCTGATATCCCCCATACATTAGTAATAATTACAAGCGAAATTTTTTTGATATTTACATCTTGTTTAAACGTGCGTTGTTAAGTTTTGGTAACACTGTTTCAGAAAACTAAACGGAATGGTGATCTTATTTTTAAAATTATTTTGAAAATATTTTATTTAAGAAATTAATTTCTTTGGGCCACTAGTCGGTTAAGCCAGCGGATCTTTAGGAAACCTTTACATCTAGCATTAATTTCTGAATGATCAAATTTTTCTAATTACGAGTATTTTATATGGACAATCAGTTTGTAGTTCGATTTATTTCCATAAATTAATTTACATCTGTATAAATTCAAGATGCGTTAATAAGCTTTACAGTGGTATAATAATTTGTATTGGAATAGCTTAGCCCTTTCCACAGTTTGATTTGATTCTTTAAAATTCTTACATAATGTATTGTTGACATTGCTACACGCAGAAAAAAAACACATGGTTGTTATATGGTCACAATAACCATATTATATTCTTTGTAACAATGTATAGTTGCGGAGAACCAATTATAGTTATTTTCACCATAACTTTAGTTACGATAAACATTTTTTGTTAAATTTTAACAATTATATGGTTACTGTGCACAAAAAATGTAATATGAATGGTTTTAACTTTAAAAAATTTTAACCACAACCAAAGTTTTATGACTTATTAAAAATAATATAAAATATTTAACCAAAATATATTATTATTAATCAAAGTTTGGAAAAAGTAACAGAATAATGTTTACGTTTAAAAATATTTTGTTCTGGTACTTGACAGTTTAGTCATTTTTCTAATATGTAAAATTTGAAATTGTTTTTTATTGTAAAAGAAATTGAAAAAAATAAAAATTTATGTACAAAATAAATAATTAAAAATAATATGCAAAATATGAAAACAAATAAAAAGCGAAGCAAAACATTTAAAAAAAGTTGAAGTAAATATGTATGTATTATTGTAAGCATATAAATCTTTATTTTTGTGTTTGAAGCGTAATTGTGAAGTCATTTATTTGTTATTTTAAACAAAAAATTGATTTTTTATGAATTTATGTTTTTAAATGATTTTTATGACAAATCGTTAATAAATAAAACAATAATTAGTTTGTTATACCAGGAAAATTTTGCACTTTCGAGACTATATTATAGTTCAATTATATAACATGACATTTTCAGCAATATTATTATATTTTAATTTAACCATTTAATGTGTGTATTTGAACATAATTATTTTTATACTTTTGACAACAATATGGTTGCAAATGCAACAATACTATGTTTTGTTAGCAACCATATAATGCAACCATATTATGTTGCTCTTAGAATATGGTTACCTCAACCATATTTTTTCTTTGCGTGTATACTCCAAAAAATAGTCATCCATACATTCAGTGTAAATGAGAGTTTAAATTTAAATAAATTTAGGATTAGATTATTCTTTGTGTATACGAATTGATTTTTTTGTGAAGGATAAAATGTACTTGCGCTTTTGAATGCACGATCTTGTAGAGGAGATTGTTAGTCATCTCTTATATCTTTATGTACTTTAAAAGGACTAATGTAGAACTTTGCCAGATCCTGAACAAAACGTTGCGCAGTCGTTCCTTATTGAGAAGGAAGATTTCATAGGTAGATTTTAAGGGTTACCATAAGTACGGTTTTGAGAAAGAGAATCGATTGGAGGTTCGTAACAATTTTAAGTAAAAGAGGATCAAATTGATTGTTGATTAGCTGTTTAATAATTGATATTGTAATATATTTTCATAAGCGGAAAGATTTGTAGGTAGAACAGAATATACAGTGCATTTAAAAATAAAGGGATTATGATGTATGAAAATATCCTCTCTAAAACCACCCAGCTTTTTTCAAAGATAATTATCTTTTAACTTAAAAATATCTTATCTATCTCTTGTTTGTACACTCTGTTTAAGTTAAACACATCATTTTATTTATAATGGATTATTAGTGTTAAGTAGGCGTTTGTTGTTTGTTCACATAAAGACAAGTAATTTGGTTGTTTGTTAAGTAAAATTTAAATTACAATTTATATTATTAAAAAATAAAAAAAACTGAATTTTACTGAAATTTATTCAAAGATTTATTAACGACACCAATGTGTGTGGCAAAACGATGATTTAAATGATATAAACAAAAACTACATAAATAATTTTATGTAAATCATTGGAGATTTCTTATCAAATTCATAATTCACAAGAGAATTTCACAAAAAATAAAGAAAAAAATATATAAAAAATAAAATTATTGTTAATTATTTGAAATTCATAAGAAATCTATATTTTTTTTAAACAAAACAAATTGCCTTGTAATGCCTTTAAAAGTCCCACAAATAAGAGATAACACACAATTATATTTGTTGCAATGGTCTTTTATTTTAAATACTTAATTCAGAAGAGGGTGACAAATCACATCTACCATTTAAATCCACATAAATGTAGAAATTTTTAAACAATTTATATAGAAAAAAAAACTTACATTGTCCTTTATGATAAAGCAACAATTTTAAAAAATATATGAATTTCTTTTCTTTCAATAGGATGGAGAGCAAGAACAAAATCCAATAAAACACAAATGATTCGATTATTGATATTTAAAGAAATCAATCAACCACAAAATAAAATTAAAACACAATGCACTTAACTATTGGGTAAGAGAAAAAGTAAACAGTAAAATAGCAAAATGAATTTCATATTCAATTCAATTTAATTTTTGTTGACACGAAATTTATACGAAATAAAATATTGAAATCGAGGTTCTTAAATTTAAAAAGGAATATTTTGAACATTAGAACAAATAATCAGACCCAATTTACACTATGAAATTTTTTTCATGAAATCATCAGTACATTTTTATATAGTGGTTAAACAACAGGGGTAATCAATATGGCATGGTTTCAACTTTGAGGAGATTGTTGTTACTTACTTTTAGATTATATAAAAAACGTAAATCGCTGCAACTTAAAAAGAGAATTGAAAAAAAAATTGCATCAAAGAATGGCATGTTATGCATCTGGACTTAGTTTGGCTAAAACTTATTTCTATTTATTATCTTGTCGATGTTTTAGGCATATATTATCTTAATGGTATTTTATTTCGTCAATATTTTGCATATTTATTATGTTTTGTCCCTTATTTGTCAAGTATCGGATATTTTTTAAGACCAATTTAATTTGTGTAAAAGTTGACTGCTAAGCGTACCGTAATATTACGCTTACCTTTTGACATTTTTGAACAGAATACTCTGGCAAATTATTATGAATAGACTGACGTTTAAACAACGCTTACAAATTATCCAGATTTACTTTAGAAATCTTTCAGCAATTGGAGCAAGTTATAGTAGCGATATAACCGCCCGTCTGTAGAAGCCATGCGTCTTATACCACATACTATCCAACAGATGCAATAACATAAGCATGTCAAAGAAATGTGCGTACTGGAGAAAATATCGCCGCTGTATAGAAAAAAGATCAAAATTTATTGACTTGTCGTCAATCGCAGGATGGGTACATGGAAATTTTAGCTTATCCTTTATTCGTACAAGATCCAGCTGGTGCAGAAATTCAGGCCACAACACTGTCAATTGCGTCGTTCTTTCGCTAGTTTGGTTCTAGAGCAATTGGAAACTGTTTCGACTTTTTATCTCATAATTGTGTTCAGCTCTGAGGTTCCTGTTTAGCTTGATGTTATTGTTAATGAAATAAATTGCTGCATGTGGAGTGAAATCTATATGTAACATGCCCCACAAATGATGTACACGCTCATTATCATTGGACCTTATTTTTCCAGAAGTCAAGCCAAAGCTCTCGATAGAGATCGCGACTGTACCATGATCAATGACTTTTTGTTTCAAAAATATGGAGAACATTGATCGTGACAAGTTTTGGTTTTAACATAATAACGTTACACGTCATACAGCAACCGCAACCACCGATTTATTAAA
The DNA here is from genome assembly GCA_916610165.2 of Gymnosoma rotundatum. Lineage (NCBI taxonomy): Eukaryota > Metazoa > Arthropoda > Insecta > Diptera > Tachinidae > Gymnosoma > Gymnosoma rotundatum. The sequence continues at coordinate 17,049,403 of OU744338.1, read as the reverse complement.
ATTAAAAATTGGCGATAATTTGATTTTGAGAAATTTCAAGGCTGCACCCGATTATTTCTTGTGGTGCCATTGAAGTCACTGGCTTATGCTGACAAATCAGAAACAATTGACGCCTTTAAAGCAAAAAACATAATGTCAATGGATATTATGACACCTTCAAAAGTACGAGGGCTGCTCTATATATTTCTGGGCCAACAGTGAAAATGCGAATATTTATAATCAAAAACGGTTTTATTGTTTTTCAAAGTATTCTCCAGCATGATTTATACACTTTTGCATGCGCTAAAACCAGTTGTCGAAGCACTTTTTCCACTCCGATTGAGACACCTCTAAAACATGGTTTTTGAACACTTCAACAGCTTCTTCTGGCGATGAAAATCGTTGACCACGCATTTTTTTCTTGATGTGCGGAAACAAGAAGAAGTCAGGGCTGTACAGCGGATGACCCATTAATTCGACGTTTTGGCCGGTCAAAAACGCTCTGGTTTGAGCCGATTTGTGAGAACTCGCATTGTCATGTTGAACAATGATTCGTCTTCTGTTGTTGGTTTTTCGAATTTCTCCGATGACTTCAGGCAAACAAATTGTAGTGTACCACTCAGAAGTGACCGTCCTACGTTGCTAAAGCGGAACAGTCGCCACATGACCTGTTTTGCCGAAGAAACAGGCTTCAAAGTGCTTCTTCCACGAACAACTTTCGTTGGATTTTGCTCGTCTTTGAAGACCCACACGGTTGATTGTTGTTTCGTTTCGGGCTCATACGCATAGATCCATGATTCGTCACCTGTGACGATATTATAAACGTATTTTGAAGCACCGTAATCGTAATTTTGCAACATTTCTTTGCACCAATCGACACGAGGCTTTTTTTGAGCGACTTTCAAATTGTGCGGGATCCAACGAGAACAAACCTTTTTTACGGCCAGGTGTTCATGCAGTATCGAATGTATGCTGGTGGAAGAAATGTCCAAGGATGTCTCTATCTCTCGGTATGTCGCATGTCGATCTTGTATTATGAGTTCACGCACGGCATCAATGTTCTCTGGCACAACAGCCGTTTTTGGACGACCTTCACGGAATTCGTCTTTGAGCGAGCTTCGGCCACGATTAAATTCATTATACCAATTTTTCACAGTGCTATAGGATGGTGCTTCATCGCCATACAAAGATTTAAGTTCAGCAATGCACTCTTGTCGTGATAATCCACGTCGAAAGTTGTAAAAAATGATGGCACGAAAATGTTCACGAGTTAATTCCATTTTTTTCTATATTAATTTTTTCAAGTCACTGTAAACAACACAAATAATGGTCGTACGTCAAAACGTTTTGAGTACGATTATGCTTAAAAATGACAAACTTTCCAATGGAAATGTCAGATTGCACTGAGTGCTGCCAGGCCAGAAATATATATAGCAGCCCTCGTAACAGCATGAATAAACTAAATACGACAAATTATGGACATTATGACACTTTTGAGTGCGACTAAACTCCATGACAATTATGTCCTTGGACGCTTTGTCAAGAACAACCAAGGGGGCCGTATTCTCGAATACATTTTTATATGTTATGCCAGGCGTAATTTTGTGAATTAAAAAATTGTATCGAATATAATTTTTTTTTGTGTTATTGCTTAAATTAAAACTTCTACCGTCCCTAAACAAACACCCTTATTTGTATTTTTTTATCTATGTCTTTTCCTTCTCCTGTATATGTCTTGTTTGCGTCTTGTCTATGTTTTATCTAGGCCTATATCGTCTTTGTAATTGTTTTGTACTGTTTCTCCCTCGTATGTGTTCTACCATTGCCATCGCCATGTCTATGTTTTGTCTGTGGCTTCTTGTCTACACAATGTCTACATCCTTCCTTTGTCTTATATACATGCTGCCTGTATCTTTCTTATATTTTTTGCCTGTGTCCTGTCTTTATACTGTCTTAACCTTACCCATTTCTGATCTTTTTGTTCATGTTCCTTCGGTTGCTTGTATCTTACCCAAGTCTCGTCTATGCTTTGATCTGGTCTGGAATAGTGTATTCCTCATCTGTGTACAGTCTTTAATTTGTCTATTTTTTATATAAATCTTCGCTATATTTTCCTATTTTAAACCAAGCACTTCTTTTCTGGTATATGCTTTGGATTTGCCTTAGATTTTTTTTTTAAAGAGAAATCATTTCCCCCAATCAAATAATTCTACAAAAATAAAATTAAAAACATATTTTTGAAATCAAATAATCAAAACAACATCAAGACATCCAAGTTTTATTCTCTGTTAAAAAAAAAATTAAAAAATAAAATTTGAACAGATAGTGTCACATATGTACAGAATACAGCAGCCACTTGTATTAAGAAGCGTGACATTGTCATTGATATTGACATTAAAGAGACACAAATATACAAAGACATACTTGAGAAAAAGATTGATGCCTTTACTGAGTAATTTTTTATAAACCAAAAAAATAAAAAGAATAAGAGAGAGAGAAAAAAGTGTCATGCGTCTGATTTGTAATTAATCATTTGTTAAAGTACTCGCAGTTTCAAATACACATACATATTAAAATCAGAGAGATCCAGTCACTCAGGCAGACTTCGAACTTCATCTGATTAGTATTTATATAGAAAAATCACTGTTGCATTTCTTAATGCACCGCAATAAGAAAAACACACACAGGGGCACAGTTTAGAATATTGAATACGAAATTACATCTGCGACAAATATCCGTCCTATTAAATGTATTCATGAATTGCCAGCCAAACAAGTGTGACTGTGTGAGGCAACAGGTTTCTTGTAAAAAATTTTCAATTCTGTCCGTTTGTCAGTATTTCATTTGGTTTGATTTTTTTATTTGTTTTTTAATTTTAATAAAAATGAGTCTGTTGATTTACAGATTTGTGTGTAAAATTGTAATTCGTTTTAGTGTTTTTTTTGGGATTTTTTTACTGCCACTTGTAAAATTGATTTCGATCTTTCAAGTCGGAGAAAAAGTTTTTTTTATTTTTTTCTTTTATTGGAGATATAGATATAGAAAAAAAGAAACAAATGAACAACTTGATAAATGTATGGAATTTTTAATTCCAGTGGCAATATTGATTAATTGGAGTAAAAAAGATTTACATAAATCTGTGGAAATATAAAAATGCATTTAAATTGACAGTTTTTAAAGAAATAAAAATTGTCAAGTAGTTTATATTTTTTTTAAAGGAGTATTTCCTATTTTAGTACATACGGTATAACTTCGATATCTGTGACACCTGAAAATTTGGACACCTGCAATTTCGAACACCGTGGTAACTCGAACAGTACTTTTCCCCATTAAATTTATTATAATCCAGGCACTAATTTTTTGTATAATTTTTTATATTTTTGTACAGAAACTCTTTACGACTCGTTTTTGTAATGAATTTATTCCGTTTTTAATTGTAAATTTGTTTATGCTTTTAAAAGATTACAGCCAGTAAAATTTTTTATTGTAAAGAGGAAGAATTATACCATCAGTAAATAAAAAAAAGTTCTCAATGATTTACCAGTGAAAAAGGAATATCTGCTTGCCAGCTGGCCTGACTGTCCAGTATAACATTAAATTTCACATGTAAAATCGATAGGTGAGTATTTGCACAAAAGCCATTGAGTCTCTCCATTAAATTACATGCGTAATTTTTTAGTTATATTTGGTAAACTGAGAATGGTCTTGGAAAACTTAAATCTATGCTATATGCCATATACCAGCTGATGGTAGAACATTTATGCAGTTGGTTTATTAATAAAAGGCCACACAGTTTATTATAATTTAAGCAAAAGAAAGAGAGATATGTGTTATTGGAAAAGATATCGAATTCGGCCAGGTATTTCTCGACGGTGAATTAAACTCTTTTTTAAATGTCTAGAGAAAAAGTTTTAAATTATCTCTGTGAAACTCAACTATTTATAAGAGAGCTACTAGAAACAATGACGGAGATGGGAATAATATTTGCCCTATTCACAAGCCCCCTAGTACGTGCTAAGTGCTAACAAAATACAAAGGTGCTAGCTGTGTTGTTGGTAATTTTCATGCAAACATGCGATACAATACTTAGTACTTTTTTTCATATGTTTTTCAAACGTTGTATTTGTTTAAATGTTTTATGTTTAAATGAATTATTATTTTTGTGTTCATGTGTGAATTATATTAAATTAAATTGATTTAAAAGATATTTTTATTAGTTTTATTTATATAATTTATTGATTTGACTGATTTATTAGAAAGTGGAATAAGTCATTTCTGTTGTATATTGTAGGAGTGGGTATATTGGAAACATATGTTAAGGTTTGTTCTCTGCCAATATAAAAACTGTTCTTTAAGATTTAATATTGCTTTAATGATTCGATTTCTAATATTTTGTATGGTACCGCCATCACCTATACCAAAAAGAGATGCTGCCTTACGAACACAAGCACCATTTCCTGAAGATCCCAAGCAGTAAAGTACAATTTTAAGTTGCAAGTCAATGCGTAGTTGGAGCCTTTCCCAATTGTGTGAAAAACATCGTCATTTTTTATGAGGTTGAATATATAGGCAAATTCCTCTGGCCGTAGTCGTATCATATGAGGAAATCTGTTTTCATCGAAATATCTTAAAACTCGATTATGCCATAATGACGATTTTGGTAGTCCTAAATGTATAATTCTGCGACTGGAAAGCAAGTACATTAGGTTCATCCTAAAAATGTCTTGAATTTCATCCTCACACAAAAAATTTATTAATTTACTTTTTTCTGTTTTCTCCCCCATTTGTCTTATAAATAACAAATGATGAATAGCACTTTTCTTCTTCTTATTTACTTTTTGACGTATGAAGTACAATGTACAATGGCACACTGATACAATGGTTGTTCACAAAGAAGTAAACAAAAGGTAGTATGCAATACTACCTACACCTTAGCAGAGCTTGTGAATACGGCAATTGTGTCAAGAATAAATTGCGGATAAGAGCGCATAATTTAAGATAAAGCTGCCAAGGAAAATCAAGCGGTACATTGAAAAGGAAATTGCTTATAGCGTGATATATCATTGCCTTGTTTATTGACAAACCCTTAGGAAAAAACTGCATCAATCAAAAACACTATACAAATAAAATTAAAAAAACAAGTAAGAGTACATTCGGCTATGCCTAATCTAGTAAATCTAGTTTATTGAAGTAACTTCAATAAAAAAAAATATTCGGCGAATTAAAAAATAAAAAAAAATTAAGTTCTTATATAATTGTACATAAAAATGTCAGCGGCTCTTAATGCATTAACCATTAAAAAAAATTAGCATTTCCCTCAAAAGCTTTGAAATGCTACCCATATTGATATCTTAAAAAATATGGTGCACAATAGTATTTTTTTAAGTTCAGAAGTTCATAACTCGGCAAATATCGGCGAAAGCCAATTTTTACCTTTGATGTTTTTTTCTTTCTTATTTCTTATTGTTTATTTTGATTAGAATTACTTTACCAAACTCTTGCTGATTTTCAAAGAAAAATTTTCGAAACTATGTCTAATTGATTGACGTATTAAAATTTTCGCTAGCTCATATATTGCCTTGACAAAGTGGAGTTCAACCCGAACATAGAGGGTTAGACGGACATCGCTCAATCGACTTCGCTATGCAGACCTTAAAATATATATGCTTTATGGGGTCGGAAATGGCATAAATGGAAAGCAATTGTTTAGGAGGCAACTTGTCCTTCAAAATTATCAGTGAATTTATATAAAGACATTTACATTATGTTTTTCCACTGACCTCAACCGCTCTAACTCATCATGTGAACCAAAATTCGATTCGCATATTAAAAGCTAATTAGCGTGAAAGTGCCCTTTCGCTTATTTTATCGAGAAAAGTAAATATAATGGAACCACATTTTATTTGAAAAACGTTGCCTTTTTAATCCTAAATGATTGGGAAAATTTAGATGACGTTGTCCTTACAAAGTCTTCTAACAAAATCCTTTATGATGAAGACTGGAGCTCCGACTACGAAATACCACTTGCATTGCTTAGGTGCACTGATTCTGCGTCCACAAAGGACTTACTTGTTGATATGTATGTATATACATACGTATATCACCTGATGTATGATGATAATGATTACTCCAAAAAAGCTTTTTTTAAGGTTATTATAAAGACATTTTTGTATATCCAGTGAACAAATCTCTTAATTCGCAAGATTAAAGCACAACTTTCTATAATCGTTTAAATAACTTAAAAAAAGGTTAAACGATTTAACTCGTGTGTGCATGTAAAACCGTAAAAATAAAAAAAAAAATACAAATTACTTAAACGTCAATTTATGTAAAATGTGTTCAATATATTCATAATTTCCGACAATGTTTCTATTCTATTTTTGTTGTAACTTTGTTAAAACAGCAACAACAACATCAACAAACACTAGAGTATTTCATAGCCATTCCATTCTTTCTGTTCATTTTGACAGCTTAATGTAAATGAACATAAAGTAAATGTCCAAAGTTTGTTTCTTAACGTTTATCCCGTTATAAAATTCAATTTAAATGCTTCAAAGGAGAGGGTGTGTTTTTTTATAATGTTCCATGTTGTTAAAAGTATGAAATGCAAAAAAAAGAACACAAAACTTTAAACAAAAATAATGCTGGTTGATATTCGCTTAACAGAATTGCAGATCTAATAATTACAAATACACGATAAGAGCAAATTTTTTTTTAATAAATATGAATGTTTTTGTTTAGAACATGAATAAAAAATAATAAAAAAAATTAAATATTTAGAAACATTTAATATATCTCACGTTTTTAATTAGGTGACAATTGTTATTTAAAATAACAGTGGAAATGTTTATTGAATTTTATTTGATTTTTTTTTTGCCATTTCATAGTCATAATTTATATGTTTCATTGAACTGGTTAAAATTAAACCCAAATGTTCAAGACGAATATTATTTGGATACTAATGAATTATTGTAAGTCGACATTAAAAAAAGTAGAAAGAAGCGACTTTGGAAAAACAAATGGTCTTCTAAAAGATAAAAACGATCTCACGCAAAATTATTGAGAGAATTTTAAACAGTGGCAACTGGTATCAAATTATTGAAGAATGGATTCTGCAATTTTCAATGAAAAAAAAACGCTGTTACGCTGTTAATTAAAAAAAGAACACAAATATACGAGATGCTACTTCTGCAAATGAACGCCTTTCTGCAAAATTGCATGTCCTAGCAACTAGTCAGACTTATGCCACATTAAAATATCAAATTTATATAAGTCAATCATCTTTAATCTTTATTGCAATATAAACATAAATATCATTTTTTGTTTATCATAATTCCAGCAAACTTTCGTAAACTTTAAGCCACCTTCGCTCTTCCCTTACAAACACACAATTGAAATTTACACAGTGTTTGATAGATAGATCGCAAACACAAAGTATCAAAAAATTTTGAATTCCATTCAGCGCCGCTGACAAATACGTATTTATCCCTATTACACTAGTATGATGGCATGTCATCAAGCCGTGCTCACATGGCAAATTTGATCGTCTAATACCCGCTTTAATGAGGATAAATGTTGTACTAGTTCTATGCTTGGTCGAGCAAGGAAATCATTGAGGGGTGCTGTGACCACGATAAAAAACAGAAGTGCGTGCTACATTTTCTCAAGGAGTGGTTGATTCTTCATTTAGTGTTTTAAAAACCAACGAAATAATTTTAGAAAAACAATATTGGGAATGTTTACTAAGCGGGGCACTCTACAAAATTCTTATTCATGGAAAAGATATATTTGAAAAGTGTATTTTTTCTGTAGGTTTACTGTTCAAAGAGGCTCAAGAAAGTCGTAACAAAGAATATAAAAACATCTGGTCCGACACTCCAGGAAATGTAGCAGAATTACCACGAACACATTATAAGTGATGGTAAAAACGAAATCGATAATTTCACATGTAACTCATTTGCTTAGTAAAAAGCTCATTTATTTTATTATTTTATGTTCTCCTATATACATAGGTAGGTATGTAAATCTACAATCAGTCACTTAATTAGTATTAAAAAAAACAAAGAAAATTTCCTTTTTCAAGTAGAATTGACAACATTATTATATGAATTACCTTTATACCTATAGGTATCTTATCGTACATCTGTAGATTTATTTTACCAGGTAGTGTCGTACGCCCACTTGGTTTGTAGTTGGAAATGTCAAAAGTTGTTTGAATTTTCCTTTGTTTGTTTACGAATTTCAAAAAACACTAACAACAAGCGTTTGCGAGACAAAGCAAGCATGTGTATTGAGAGCAATTATCTTTTATTTCTCTTTGTGTTTTTGACGTTTCCAACGAACAAAACAACAATAAAAAGGCAATTTTTTTTGGCAATGTTGTATTTGTTGTACAACTGCTACTACCTAGTAAAATAAATCTGCCTAGTGCTATATCGTATAGACCATTTAGCTTTTGGTCTAGTTTTTCAAAAATATTTAAAAGGCTCTTTTTAAAAAGATTAATGTCAGTATTAGAAAAACAAAAAATTATACCTGAATATCAATTCAGATTCAGACATAAGCTTGGCATACCGGAACAGAGTCATAGAATTGTTAGTAACAATTTAAATGCCTAAAGAAAAAAATTATATTGTTCTGCAGTTTTTTTTATATGTTCAACTTGATAGATTTTGGCAAAGTGGGCTTTTGTATAAATTAAAAAATTGCAGCCCCTCAATATTACTAAAATGCGTACGGTATCTAACGTTGCGGTACTACAAGTAATTGTAATGTTGAGATCATTTTTGATACATAATAGAGAGCCTAGCAGTAATTGGCTAAAATCAATACATAATTTTAAACAACGGGATTTTTTTAAATTATATTAATTTTCAAAAATGTTTTTTTTGTGCTATTTTCCCGATTTATTATTTAAGTCACCGATATTGATTATTGAGGGTCAAAGCACGTCTCGAGAAGTTTCCTGAAGAGTTAAGTAAGCGATAACGAAATGGCCATCGAGACGTGCTTTGACCCTCAATAATCAATATCGGTGATTTAAATAATAAATTGGGAAAATAGCACCAAAAACGAATTTTTGAAAATTAATACATTTCAAGTTTTTTTTTACAAATTTTGATGGATGTTTAATTAAGTCTATAAAATATGATTTATTCTAGGAATCATTAATGCAATCATAACATTATTGCGTGTTTATTACTACAACAAGGCTTCTGTCATAAAAAACAGAAATTTGATGACCATTTGTTTTTATTTTCAGAGTTATCGGTTTTATGTTTTTTTGATATCCCAGTCTCACTGTCATTTCACTCATCTGCACTTTGGGTTGAAATTTGACAGAGAAAGTTAATTTCTTGGACATTTTTGACGTTTTTCTATAAAAGGCTTTGAAAGTGATATTGCTAACTCATGAAAAAAAATCTTACGTTTTGCTCGGGTTTTAGTTTGTTTACAGTAGGCTTCGACTTCATTGTATATAATATAAGCATTGAAAGCAGAAATATGAATAATTTTGGAAAAAACAGCCATCGGCTAGCGATTATTTTTACGTTTGCAACTATAGCAACTCAACATTTTATCAACCGTATCAACTCCTCCTTTTGTGGACTTATAAAAAGATATTATTATGGGCAACTTTTTGGGGCAATCCGCAACTTTATGTTCGTGATGCATTGTACTCGTGACAATTGTAAAAGCGAACGTTGACTCATACCGTGGAATTTGTTTGCATGCTAAGAGCTTTGGATGAATTGATCGCTTGTTTTTTCGCATATTTCCAACCATTATCATATTACGTTTTAAAAGCTTTTGACCAAGGCTATGCAAAGAAAAAATATTATCCATCGTAACATTATTTCCTTTTAGACCATCCACTAAATCAAGAACCCGTTCTCCTTGGTTTCGCTCAGGAATTTCTAATATATCCTTTTCCAAAGATGGTTAAATTTTCCACGCATAACAAGTATGCGAGTCAACAAGTAGCCAAAATTTCAGACCATATCTCTCATGCATGGATGGAATATTTTGGCGAAACTTACAGCGACCATGAAAACCTACCAATTGCTCGTCCACAGTAACACAATCATTAGGATTGTAAAGTTTTGAGAGGCTTTCAGACAATTTTTGCCTAATATTTCTTATTGGCGCGAACTTTTCCTTGCTTCACTTATCACTTCATTTACCAGTTCTTCGGGAGTCAAAAACCATGGATAAGACATTTTTAGCAATTATTCCTTTGAACTTTTTTTTAAGAAACGTACAACCAATCAATAACACTTGTTCTAATGATATGCACAACAGCACAGAAACACACAAACTGCAGTATGATACAAAGACAAAATTATGAACTTTTTAAATTTCTCATTGCCTGCTTAGATAGATTTGCTTCTTCTTTATTAATAAGGTGAATAACAGTATTGACAAATTGTGAAAACATGTGGCACTTTAGATTTTTCAAACCAGACTTATGTAAACGTAAAATACTAAATGTATCATTTCTGATACAAGGCTCTATTAACGGTTAATACTTTGGTTATACCTACTTTTTTTTTTAATTTAATACAAGCTCAATATATGTTACTTTAAAGTTAGATTTAAAATAAAACAAAACACAAAATAATAAATAAGTAGTTAAGTATTTATATAGGTATATTATATTCTATATACCTACGCATATATACCTAAAAAAAGTACCAAATAGATGCATATTTATGAATATCTGCTTTATTTCGCAGAATGCTAAAACTTGAAACTTTTATTGTAGGTAGTTTGTTTTTAATGGTAATTTCGGCATAGGTATTATTTGTTTGAAATATTCATTTACTAAAATGTTTTTTTTTTGTTTTTTTTTCAAATGGTCATTAAATAGTTTTTTTTTTACTGTTAATAAACTGTTTTACAAAATATCAAATTTTCGTACTTTTATAGCGTAAAATGTTTAAAAAGAATATAACTTGAACGTGTATTAAAGCAAAAGTAGAAAGATATAAAACTGACCTCATATTTTAACCTCAAAGGAAGAGTATCCGACTAGCAGACCACATGCTAAGTAGTACACAAAACCACACATACCTACCTACATTTATTTAAATATCTATCTACTACATAGAAAAAGGAAAATTTATGTGTTTCTGCTATTAAATATCCAGCAACATTTTTATTTATTCTCATACTTTGTTTTTAATTTCTCAAACAAACATGTAAAACAACAGTAAATATTCATTTTGTTTTTATATTGTTGTTTTGTTGTTGTTGTTTTTAGTTTTTAAATGCTTTCATAAAATAGCTTAGAAAAGACTGTGTGTGTGTGTGTTTATTCTTATTCATTTTAATAACTTGCACTTTCTCTTTTCAACTCATGTTTTAATGGAAATTGTTATATTATGTTCTCTTTTTCTCTTATGCTTAAACAGCTACATTATTTCAATTGTGATTGGTGGTTTATTGTTTGGCCACACCTTTATTGTTCATATTGGCTTTTTCAGGTATTTGGTTTTGCTCATGTTTAGGTTTTTTTTTTCTTTTAGGTATTTTCCAATTTTTAGAATTTTTTGGAAAAACTGATAATTAGTTTGTTTTTGTTTTTAACATTAAAGTTTATTATTACTGCTATTTTGTTATCTACCAGTCAGTCATGTGAGCTTTTGCTAGTTTCGATTTTATATTTAATATTTCCTAGCATGAATTGTTGTGTTAAGAAATGTTATTCTGGAGGGGGTGGGGATATTAGATTTTTTTTGCCCTTAAAATATTTAAAGTAAGTAACTTATTTACTGGCAAAATTTCATTTTTTACTAGATGTTCGTTTATCTGCTGTATGTTAAACTTTAGTTGCTCAACAAAATTAAAAAAAATTGCCAAACCATAAATTAGGGTTTTAAATGAAAAATAAAAAATATTTACAGCAGTGTTACTATTTTTTGACTAATGTGGCAATTTGGCCTTTTTATGGCGCTATGTGACTTTTTGTGGGACTTTTTTAAATTCAAATAATTTTGGGTTTTTTAATTTTATTGCAACTTCCCCCTATTTTTTAATTTATTCCACAAAATGGGAGCTCAAGTAGAAAGGGAATAAGGAAAACGAAGAGACAAAGCGGCCTTTTTGTATTATCTGTTTTTATTTTAGATAGATACCTATGTCCCATTTTTTGTCACTTATAGAAAATTCCCAGTAGTAACCCAATCCGTTTTCTTTTTAGATGTCTATTTAAAATTCTTTTATTTTTTGTTTCCATAAACAATTATACGTTATTAAAATAATGATATTAGTAAGTTAATTGGATTGGTTCCGCCAGTAAATATTATACTGTAAAAAACGGTAAAAACCGTCGTCTCTGGCTGTATATTTGGTACGTTTGGCGACCGCTTTCGTTGCGATAACATCATTTTCAAGCCACGTGTTTGTTAGTATTTACCGAAAGTTATAACAACAGTAATAATATTATGTTTATTCCTTTTACCCTGTAAAAATTTGGAACCTGATCAAGATAATGTTTTGAATATTTAAATCTTTTACTTTGAATAACTACAACGCTTCCACTGCTTAATAAATCTAAATCATGACGTTCTGTAAGGTAAACAGTAATAAAGCTAAAAACCTAAAAATAAAAAGCACAAAAGTAACTCCAAATCTTAAAAATTTAATTCCAGCTATGGAGAGTCTCTGCTAATTATGTGCTTTTTATCCCGTTTTTTTTTTTACCGGCGGCAGGATTGTTATACTAGTTTCCGACTGAGTATTAAGGCATCGGCGTATTGGTTCAATTTTTAAGATGCTTATAAAAGTCTATGAAGCATTCCCTGGTTTAGCAACGCAATAAAAAAGTTTTGAATTAACAGCTAATAAAATTTAGAAGTTTTTTTTTAAGTATATACGTCAAATAAAATGCGTAATGTGTAAAATTATTTTTACATAAAAATATCGGCTCTTGATGGGTTAAGCATTTTTAAAAAATTTTAGTATATCCTTAAAGATCTCTTCAAAATATCTTAAATAATACCCATATTGATATCTTTAAAAAATGGTGGACAATAGTACATTTTCTAAAAAGGGTCAGGGGCCCATAACTCGGAATAATGGGCGAGCCCTAATTTTTTCACTTGATGTTTTTTTCTTATTTTTTAATTCTCTATCGACCCATATATTTGTTTCAAACAAGATTTGTTCCAAATAATATGGAGGCAAGCGTGGTTTTTTGCTCGCTACCTCGAAGCATATGAACCGATCTTGCTTATTTTTAACAAAATGGAGTTAAAAATTATTTCTTTGGGAAAATTTTAAATGCTTTTGGAATTTTCTAGGGTTTTGTATGTAACATTTTTTTAACATAATTGTAATTAGTTATAATTCTAATATTTTGCACCTTTAAAATTTTTATTTATTTTCGGGTTAAAATTTAATTAAATTTTTAATTCCCTCAATTATGTATTTAGCGGAAACCATATACAAAATTTTCTAATTAAATAATAAATTGAAACAATTGTATGTTTAATAAGAAAAGGTTAAATAATTGAGGTGAAAATAATTTTGTAATTAAATAAACAACTGAATCAAATAAAAATTTCATTAAATGTCAACATATAAACAATTAAATCTTTAATAGGTACAACAACTTTTTTTGTGTACATGTGTGAAGATAAATTTCTTATTTTATTTTTATGGACAAATTTGTTAAAGAATATTTAATATAAGACTCTGTTCTTTGCTTCATTTTAGAATTAACGTTGTGTTTTTTTTGTCCAATTTAATTCACTTAAATTCAGGGAATATTTATAACAAATTTCATGAAGTTTCCAGTTAAAGCAGGTAGGTATTCCAAATTTCAGCTTTTAGGAAGTTCGTTATATTAAACAAGGGTTGTGCTCTTCCCAGACAGTGCTATCTACGCCATTGAAACAAAGTAAAGAAAGTTACAATATCGGAAGCAGGTTCAAGCTAGAAATCTTTAGCAGTTGTAGTTACAAGGTCGTGCAATTCAGAATATCAGAAAGGGTCGAGTTTCGTCTAGTCTGTCAGTGTGCATGAAATTTTTTTTGTCACTTCATTGAGATTTTACACGACCCACCACTTTCTGAATACTGTAAATGTAATCCAAAATTTGCCAGCCTTTTAACTTTTTAAAAATAAATTTAACAAATTTTGTATAAAAAGTGATTATAAAAAATATCTTATCTGACCGTAGCACTAAAAAAGCCTTTGTTAAAGGTTTAATTTGGTTTTACATAAAAGTTAATATTAAAATTATTGATTAAGTATTTTGTTGGTACAAATATATTTTTAAATAAAAATAACAATTAATTTTTTTGCTAAAAATATTTAAATCAATTAAAAAATTAACTAAATTTCAATCCGTCAATTAAAACTTAGATTTAAGGTAATTATTTAAACAAATTGTAACACTAAAATAAATTTGTTAATTATTATTAATTAAGATCTCAAAATATTATTTGCGCTTAGAAATCTAAAAGTGCAAAAAGGTAAATACACGCCGCCAAACTTATTGAAACAATGTGTTTAAAACCGGACTCTAGACAAATCAATACAGTACCAGAATCATCATAGTTGGAGTCAAACAGGTACTGGTATCTAAAAAGATCATCTGCTTTTTTATTTCATCATAATCATCATTTCAAGAATTTTCATTCATAACATTTTTTTGTTGTTGGTATTTTTTCCTTTTTAAGTGTTTGTAGTTTTTCATAAAGGCTTAAAGGTGATATAAAACAACAACTACAATCCAAACAACTCTCTTATACCTGTAGTAAAACATATTGAAAATGTAAATAAAAACTCTTTTTAAAAGAGCGTAATATATTGAAGTAAAGAAATCGATTTAATTAAAAGTGTATAAGAGAGTTAAGTTTGATTAAAAATCAACGATCGATTATTGATGAGAGCGCATTAAAACTCTCAGGTAAAACACAGACTTATTGCTAACACATGTTGGAGGCGAGGGAGAAAATTGTTTTTAAAGAAATCCTCATCATCACCTGTATGTTGGGAAGAAAAGCAGCAAAAGAGTTTAAAATAAAAACAAAATTCATAGAAGATATAAATTTAAAAAAAAAACAGTATGAACAACAAGAAATACTATCTACAACCATTCAGCCAGCCATCCAGCTTAACAAACTTGGCTGGTTGAATGCTTAACAAACAATAACAAAGTAAACTGGCTCTGACGTACTGACTGGCTGGCTGCAGTGTGGTGGTACCCAGTCGTTCGTTCGTTCGTATAAGACAAAAATTATTGTTAAAAAACCCATACACTAGTGATGATGGCTGGTAGTGGTAGTTGGTGGTGATGTTAGAGTACGAGTAAGTACTACATTTTATGTACATATGTACGTCTAAGCTGAACTTTTGCTTAGCCAGTCATTCAGTCTGAACTCGGTTACCGACAGCGTAAGAAATAAACACGGCCAGCATATACGCGTTATCAAATAAATATTAAAAAAAATTCATTCAAACAACAATTTTCTTTAAAAAGTTTACGTTCGTATAAATACAAAATTTAATATTTTTGTTGTGTTTTATTCTTTCTATCTAATTTTAATTTTATTTTGTACATACTCAAAACTTTGAAAAGCAAAAACAACAACAACAACATTTATTAAAAAAAATAGCCAAGAAAAAAAGCAAAAGAAAAATGTAACGGCAAAACCAAACTGTTCTATTCGATAAACAAATATTTATCTAACAAACACACGTTCACACATATTCATGCCAAATTGTCTGCGTATTGATTGACGTGTTCTTTTTTTTGTTCCTCATGTTTTTTCAAATAGAAACAAAATTGAATTGAAAATAACGGAAAGCGGATGGAGGTTTAATTATGTTTCAAGCAAAAAAATTTAAAAATTCTAAAATAAATTTAAACTAAACAAAAAATAAAAAGTATTTATGAAAACCAAACAGAAAAATATTTAAAAATTTTAACAAATAAATTGCCGGCGCTAAACTAACAAAGAATAAAAAAAATTGTATACGTTATAAATGTAGTGCCTTAGTAATATCTCTAAAAAAATTATTTATGAAAAACCTTAAAAATAAGTTGTCTATTTTATAACAACAAGTTCTTACTTATGAAAAATCAGCTTTCGTTTTTACATAAATGTGCCATTTTTTGCAAGAAAAATACAGTGCCTTTGAATAAATATTTAAAAAAAAAATCTTTGTTATAAAAATAAATTAAAGAAAATTATAATTATAGTGAATATTTTTAAACAAATTTAAGAAATATTAGCTTAAATGCATACGGATATATTGATTGGAGATCAATTTGTAGCATCAACAAATTATTGGGTAATGCAGGTGAGTGCATAAAATGATTTTAAAATATCGAGGAAAATGATAAAAAAAATAAATAAATAAATAAATAAAATAATAAATCAAGTAGGATTTAAAATATCCACACTGGAAGTAGTTTTGACTCCCCTTTCGGATAATGAAATTATTAATGAAATTTTTCTTCTTTAAGTGAAGTGATTGTAAATCGTTGAATTAATATTTTTGTATTTTTTTCTGAAATTTGTATCATTCAGACATGCTGTAAAATTATTTTTTACAAAAATAATGGCTTGAAAAATTTGAAGTGAAAATTTCTTGTGGAATTCAGAACATGTCCGATTAATTCCGTTTGAAGTGCCGAAAAACAAAAAGGAGAAAACAGCACAATTTTTGCAAGGAATAGAATCCACGAAGTGTTGTCAACACCGACTAAAATAGTGCTTAAGAAAAAAGTTTTTGAAAATTCAGAAAAACGCTTGTAATTTTTTTTTTTAATAATTTTGGTCGACTTAAAAATTTAAGTTTTAGTTTCATGAAAAAACAATTTAGTTTAATTAGTTCTACTAGATGACATTTACCATTAATCTCTCTTTTAGAAGATTGGTTCATCGAAGAATGGGTAACATTAGGGAGCGTCGATAAGCTATCCGGATTTTTTCATGTGTTAAACTAATTTTAGGAAATTTTTGTGGTGTCTCCTGAAACCCATTACGATGAGGAGAATTACGTTATTTAACACAATTTCAAGCAGGTTTATTTACCTCAATCCTAAATAATACAAATGGCTCATCTAAACATATAATAAAACTGTAACTAGGCCACTTCTGTACATGAAATATTTTTTTTATTAATTTTTTTTTGTTGGTGTACACGCAGAAAACAAAAACATGGTTGTGATATGGTCACAATAACCATATTATGTTCTTTGTAACAATGTATAGTTGCGGAAAACCAGTTATAGTAATTTTCACCAAAAATTTAGTCACGATAACCATTTGTTGTTAAATTTCAACGGTTTTAACTTAAAAAAATTTCAACCACAACCAAAGTTTTATAACTTTCTAAAAATAATATAAAATATTTAACCATAATATATTACTATTAATCAAAGTATGGTTTAAAGCAACAGAATAATGTTTGCGCGAAAAAATATTTTTTTCTAGTTCTTGACAGTTTAGTAATTTTTCTTGTAGCTTAAATTTGAAATTGTTTTTTATTGATAGAGAAAGTGAAAAAAATAAAAATTTATGTGCAAAATAAATAATAAAGAAAATATGGAAAATGTGAAAAGAAATAAAAAGGGAGCCAAAACAATAAAAAAAGTTGAAATAAATATATATGTATGTATTGTAAGCATATACATTTTTATTTTTGTGTTTGAAGCACAATTGTGAAATCATTTATTTGGGCTTATAAATTGAATTTTTATACAACTGTTTCTTATAGCCTATGACCTAAGCGTTATTATAAACAAATAATTGAATTAATAATTGATTTTTTGTGAATTTATGTTTCTAAATCATTTTTATGACAAACCGTAAATGAATAAAACAATAAAAACTAAGTCTTATATATGAAAAATTTTAACCATTTAATGTTTATATTTAAACATAATTATGTTTATACTTTAGGATGTTATTGTTGTTTTTCTAGAAAACAATATAGTTGCAAATGTAATAATACTATATTTTGTTTGCAACCATATAATATAACCATAATATGTTGCTCTTAGATTATGGTTACCTCAACCATATTTTTTCTTTGCGTGTAGAAATTAATCGATATAGAATACAAAACACCTATTTTTGCGAATTTTTGCTTGTCTGTCATTCTCTCTTTGTTCGCATCAAGTTAAAACTAGGTCCCTTAAAACGAGGCCCTTAAAACCATGGTTCCAATATAGAATACTTTTTCATTAGGTCATATCGTGACAATATAGGAATACAATTGTAAAAGCACTAAGTTTTACCGTTTTAATGCTACTAAAGCAGTTGTCAGCACATTTTATTTTTGTAGATGGAATATTTTTAACACTGTCTACAGAACTCTAGAATCAATAGGTAAATTTTAATTTTTTTTGAAGTGGCCAAACAGCCTGTTTAAATCTATAATTTTTGTCATGATATTTTTTTTACTAAAAATGAAAACATAATCACCAATATCTGAATTTTTTATCCGCAATAAATTTCACAGTGTTGTAATCATGAATAATTTTCGAAAAAAAAAGAAAATCCACTTAAAATAAAATTCCCTTTTTCGTAAATGTTTCTATTTGCGCCTAATGTGAAATTTTTTCATTGTTTTGTTCACTTGGATTTTGACAGAGGGATTCATATATCATGTCAAAAATACTTTTGATCTATTTAGAAACTTTAGGTTGAAAAAAGTAACTTTAGAGCAAAATCGGTCAAAGTGATATTATGTCTGCGGATTTGTTAAGATTTCAAAGAACGTGTACGGTTTCGAAATGTTTAGCAGAAGAGTTAAATAGTGCTGACCCTTCTGTTAAAAATGTATCCGAAATATTTAAATATTTTTTCAATTTACTTGGTGTGGTCAGATAAGAAGCGGTATGTTCGTATGAAAGCTGCAGCAAATATGAAAAATCAATGAGCAACAGGAAGGAAACCAAATCTAACAAAATTGTTCTCTACAACCGAAAAGCGCATCTGTGAAAATCGAAAACAAGCACTTAGCTTGATAATTGGTGGAATTCTAAATGATTTTTGTGTAGGCTCCAGAGCGGCGGCATTTTTAACTCTATAATGCTCTGTAATGCTGGATAAATCCAATAAAAAATTAAAGTTAAGAAAAGACTTTTCATATTAATAAAAATTAATTGCAATGTAATGCGTAATTCCAAGAGGTTAAATGCGTCTCGCAGATCTCTACGAACAATTCGTTGGTAGAGAGCTGCGAGACGTGCTTTCACTTTTAATAATCAATACCTGTGGTTTTAATAATTTAGTCGGAATATTAGCACGATAATTTGGAAGTGTTTGTGATTTTGTTTCTTATTTTTATTTTATTTTTCATCATCTTTTAACTGTAAAAGAGAGCCGTAAAAAAGTCAGCCGTAAACAGTGGACAAAGAAAAAAAAAAAATAAAATAAAAATCATACTTAATTATTGTTGTTTTAAGTTAAACTTTTTTGTTTAGACAAAAATCTTTAGCTTATTTAAACTGTTTGTGAGAAGTTTCCTGAAGGGTAAAATGAGCGGTGGTGAAATGGCCATGGAGACGTGCTTTTAGCTTTAATATTCAATACCAAAGGTTTTAATAATTTTGAAGAATAATTTTAAAGTTTGATAATTTAAATTTATATTCCCGTTGTTTACTTTTATTTATTCGTGAGTTCGTATTTGTCTCCTCTTGCAGCAAAAGTATAGAGGCAGTTCTAAATATTTTTTTATATTCTTAATTTAATTACTATTCTTAATCAAAATACATATTTTTTTCTTTACATTTGTCCACTCAAAATGCAATAACATACAAAAGCTTTGAACAGCTGTTCAAGTTGTGGAAAAAGTTTTCGAGTAAAATTCCCGACACCAAATTTCTGTTGGGGTGAACAAAAATTTCACTTCTTATTCATGATAAACAAAGTTTAAAGGATTTATTCGTTTTCAGTATAAAATTTAATTAAATGTTTAATTGAATTAATTATTTAGTTGATTAAAAAAATCTTGTCTTGTTGTTTTAATTAAACCTATAATTATTTTAAATATTTTTTTATTAGAAAATATTTTTATATAATTGAGGCAATTGAAAATTGAGTTAATTTTCAATATGAAATCAAAATAAACCTTAATAGGTGTATAATTTTTTCCTGTGAATACATACATTTTGTACTTATGACTTTCAGGTTTCTCCGTCTCATGTATTTTTGTATTCTGGTTAATTTTCTTTAGATTGCAGCTATTATTGCATTTTTTCAAGCTGCTAAGTTCCACAAGATCACAGTTTTTTTTCAGTGCAAGTGACGGATTTATGGTTTTAAATAATCATCTGTAAAGATCCTCAACTTAAATTAAATTAATTTAGAAATTTCTATTTATTTATTTCGCAGAGTGACTATAAAATTTCCCATTAAAAGTAAAATATTATTTTCTATTTCCCAGTTTTTCACACATAAATATTTAAATAATGTCTGCTTTTAAAATCATTATCTGGCACTTAAACGATTGTAATGCTGGCTGATCCAGACAAATTTAATCGTAAAAATAAACCGTTGTTCTGCTGTCTTTGTTCTTAATTTGCTGTTTCATTTAAAGAGCTGTAACACTGTACGTAGACTTTTTTCTACTTATTATTAATTTCATCACTTAGTTCTATATTATTAATAATTAAAAAAATAATAATATTTTTTTTTAAATGTTAACTGTATGTTAATGCGTTAAACAATAACATAAAATTATTGTTCAGTGTCGCTTGTTATGGCGTTAAAGTTTTAACAACCTGAACTGTTTGTAAAGATTTTTTCTTGATTGTATTTTTATTTCTTTTAAACCATGAATAAATATTCTATACACACATTTAGATAAATTAAGTATTTTCTGGGAATATACGAAAAATATCAGAGATTTGCTGGAAAAAAGTGAGAAAAAGGTTGAGATTTAAAATTAATAGACTCTGTGCTTCTTCTTTAAACTGCTTAGCTGAAAACTATATTTTATAAAAATAAATTTCAATTATGGTTAGGCCGAAGTTCGTTTTTAGCACTTACATATTTTTAAGAATTCTTTTTTTAAATTATGTGTACTTTGGAAACAAAAACAAATAAACTTCAGAGTGTAAAAGAATGTAACAAATCTTCTGATTTCTAGATTTTTTCCACTTTTTATAAGAATGAGTTGTAAAACTCACCTTTAACTAACAAATTAGAAAACACAATAATTTTTACACTGAAAAAAATACGACTGGTAACTGTCGACCTTCTTTCTCATCACATAAATCTCTACTAATTGCCAAGACTTGTCTAAATCTAAGGTCTCCTCTAGCTCGTGATCCTAAGCCTAACCATAACCGGGGCTGGACATTCACACTCAATATGAGGAACGGCCTCAGCATATTTAAAGCAAGAATTGGCTTCTTATTCTTGTCTAGATAATGCTGTGACGTTCCATGACCTGTCGGTATGTTAGAGATTCGACTTTATATGACAGTTTTCTAAATTTACTGCTGTGGGATTCTTACGTTAAAAAAAAAGCTTTTTATAACTTATTCCTGTCCACTTCCCTTGGATGCCAACATTGGCCAATAAAAAACGGAGTTACTTTAGTCCTGTTAGATTTTATTAAAATTAGAATATTCGATTCCCAATCCCGATTAAATAATTTAAGCACCGATATTGATTATTGAGGGTAAAAACACGACTTGATGGTCATTTCGATACCGCTTATAGACAGAGAATTAAAAAATAAGAAAAAGAAATAGAGTACATAAATATGTCATCGATATGCTTAAAAATCTCTTCCAAAGCCATATTTATATCTTAGAAAATATGGTGCACAATCGTACGTTTCTCTGAAAAGTTCAGAGGACCATAACTTAGAAAATATGGGCGAGCGCCAATTTTTTTGTTTGATGTTCTTTTATTTTATTATTATCTACCTTCTCATATATTTGTTTTTGTAATTATAATTACTAATCTAGATTTGTTCCAAATGATATTGAAAATTTGGAGGCAGGTGTGTTGTTTTGACCGGGCCTCGAAGGACATGAACCGATTTTGCTGATTTTCTTTAGCAAAATTTTCAAAACAATATCTTATCGATTGGCGTATTTAAATTTTTCTCTAGGTCATGTAGTACCTTAGCAATGTTGATTTTAATCTGCTCTCGGACGGACAGACGGACATCGCATAGGAACTCAAAATACATATACTTTTTAAATATACCCTTTTTTCCTTTTTTGTGGTGAAGGTTATAAAAAGACAATACACCCTATAAATCATCAAGATGAACTAACCGTCGTTATTAGTATTCCGCATCAAAAATTAAAAATAAAATACCGTTGGCACCTAAAATGATATAGAATTAGGTTTCACACAACTTGGTCCGTTGTGCGCACATATAATTTTTTATTTGGAGTGTCGAAACCATCATACGCTATCGCAAATTATTTCACTACAAAATTTTTAGCGAAACTCTGTTTTAAAATTCTACTGAAAGATTAAATTTAAAATTACTTTAAACTGCAATTGATTAATTTATGATACATTAACCGATTACGCGAGATAAAACTAATTTAATCATGTAGTTATTTTTATTGCTATTCATTGTCTGCTTAATTTTGTTAATAAATAACTCAAAATTTTTAATAATCTTAGTATATTTCTGTATATTTTTTATTAAACTGTAGTTTACATAAAATTTCTTAACCTTACTTTTCTTCAAATTACGGCGCCCTTTTTCTCTGAGAATGTTATCTTTAAAAAATTTAGACACATTCTTTCGTTAAGTGGACGTGCTTTTTAAAACTATAAGAAAATCTTCCGTAATAATTTTCTTATAATGGCATAGCTCTTGGGAATACCTTTTCCATTTATTGCTTTTACTGCGCTACAATTTTAAGTTCAGTGTCTCCAAACAGAACAATTTTCTCTTATTGATTATTTGCACCGGCTTTTGTTAATTTTATTTTTTTTTTGTATTTTGTAAATAAAATAATATGACCTACATTCTTTAACGTAAATTTAACTCATACTTTTAAAACTTTCGTAAATTAATTGTTTAGTTGAAAACTTAAAAATTTCAAACAAAAAAAAAACCAATAATTAAAATTTTAATATATAAAAAGAAGTAGATTGAAAAACAAGTAAAGGTGCTATATTCGACTATGCCGAATTTTATATACCATTCACCATTAATGTAATGTAATAATCTAGTTTAGTGAAGTATCAGAAGAATCAAAAAAGCAAATATTAAGGTGACAGATAATTAAAAAATAAAAAAAAAAAAAATTTGGTACTGCATATATCTAATTTTCATAAAAATGCCATCGGCTCTTAAGCATTTTTAAAAAAATTTAACATTTCTTTAAAGATCTCTTCAAAAGCTTTAAAATGATACCAGTATTGAAATTAAAAAAAATTAAATTTCAGAGCCCCGTAACTCGGAAAATATGGGTGAGCTCCAATTTTTTCAATTGATAATTTTTTTCTTATTTTTTAATTCTCCATTGCCTCATATATTTGTTTTTTTATTGGAGTTACTTTACTAAACTAAATTTGATCCAAATGATATTTAAATTTTAGGGGCAGGCGTGTTTTTTTACCAGCTGCCTCGAAGGATATGGACCGATCTTGCTGATCGGTCGGAAACTATGTCTGATCAATTGGCGTATTTAGATTTTCTCTAGCTCATCTAGTGCTTTGTCGAAGTTGACTTCAACATTAACACGGACGGACAGACGGACTTCACTCAATCAATTTAATTTTTTTTTACATATTTTTATAAACTAAACAGTTAGGAAAAATAAAATTAAGCTTAAAATTATAGGTTATTATTTTAATACAAAAAAATAAGCAAAAATTAATACCAGACTTTTGTCATAAATTTCAGCTTTATGATAATAAGTAAATACATTCACAACAAAAAACTGACAAATAACTAAATACACAAATATGTTAAACAAAACAACACAAAAAAAAAAACAAAAAAAAAATAAAATAAAAAATATTATGATTCATATGCATCATAGGACTGACCGACTATTGGACTGATAAGAATAACAGAAAATATATTTAAGGTATAAAAAATTGAATTCTATTTTTTATTTCTAATTTTTTTTTAATTTTTTGCAA
This sequence comes from Gymnosoma rotundatum, assembly GCA_916610165.2. NCBI lineage: Eukaryota > Metazoa > Arthropoda > Insecta > Diptera > Tachinidae > Gymnosoma > Gymnosoma rotundatum. Next base: position 17,025,326 of record OU744338.1, on the reverse strand, counting down.
ATTAAAGAAAAAAAAACGAACGCCAATAAATTTATTATTCAAAAACATTTATTTATTAATGGGGCAATTTATTGTATTTTTTTTTTTTGCGAAATAAAAGAAATTAAACATTTTATCAGCTTAATTTTGTGTTATAAATTTGAAGGAATATATTAATTAGGAGTATTAAATTTTTTTGCTTGTTAAGAATCGCAAAAAAAAAACAAATCTTAAAGTAAATAAAATTTTTATGACGGTTGCTCATTTTCAACTCTGTGAAAACTAATTCGTTGGAATAGTACGATTTGTTGCCAACCAAACAAATCAGTTTTTAGAGTCGCATTTTTCAGCTGTGTTTATGGGAATTAAAAAAAAATGGAATGAGTACAAAACTTTTGTTTAACAACAAGAAATTAAAGTATTAAAAATTAAATTATAAATAATTAATAAAAGTTTAAAAAGTAAGAATAAAAAACAACACACATCTTTTATAGTCTGCATTACAAAAGATGAAGCAATACATTGAAACATTTAATGATTTAAAAAATTTTAAACTGTAAATAAATTTGTTTATGTCTTAAAAATCATATCATTCTTCTAGCACTGAACTTATATGCTTAAGTGTACTTGTAGTTGTAAGCGTGATTAATTTAATTATTGTCAAAATTTTATTGGAAATAATCGTTTCATATCGATGGTGTTCAGCTATTTAGTTTTAGAAATACGAATCTATTCTACAACAAAAGGTTTTTTATCCTTAAACCCTGTTAAAGAAATGATCTGTAAACAAGTAAAAGCTCTGTAATTTAAATTGCAGCAAACGTAGTGTAAAACATAAACATACTTATGTCCTGTTATTTGAAAACAAATTTCCAACATTATTAAAAACTGAAAGGAAAATAAATCGGTAGTTTTCGAAAGATTGGCATGATTCCACTGAAGAGTTCTAAGTATTTAGGGGAGGTAAAAATAAGCTCAACTAATAAATTTCCTGATTTAGAAAATGTATGTTCTTAAGATAAGAAGAAGAAAGTGTACTCTCACAACTATAACAAAATCAGACTATTAAATTTTTTAATACAAAAATTCTATTAAAATTCTATCCAATCACACATAAAAACACATGTCACAAGTGATGCATTAAGCTTCTCCCAGACTTTTTTGTTTTATAAATATAAGAAATATAAAACAAGTTGCCAGATTTGTTCTAAGTAAAATATTCTAGACGTTTTAAACCGCCTAAAATGGAAAAGCGTAGCTTTCGTCGTTATACCAATATTAAGCAAAATGTCAAACAGAGTAAATAAAGTGACTTCAAGGAAAATAATTCTAGGCAAATATTATTTTGTTATTAAAAGAACCTGGCGTTATATCAACAATTAATTGATATTTACCTTTAATTTGTTTTATTTTATTTTATAATTTCGAAATTTTGCCAAAGTTAGTGCAAAATCCTATTATATTTAGCAAATTATTATTGAACAAAGCAGCAAAATCAAGAAGTTTTAATCCACTAAAATATAAAAATGAAAAAACTTAAATGTTGTACTAAAATAACTATACTCTAGAATAAGTGATGCTGTTAGTATAGCACCGAAACTATTGTTTCATCGCCACAAATAAAATAGTCTGGTAGATCCAAAGGCACCAAAAGAGCTAAAGAAATTTGAGTCCCGCTAATTTGTCTGATAAAATTCTGAAAATTTTGCTATTAAAAATCAGTAAAAGGGGCTTGTAAATGATTAAGATATAGTAAATAAACATGCAGGCAGCTTTATTTTATTTAAGTTTTTCCTTTGTTGTTATTGTTTTTTTAATTAAAAAAAATTCCGCTAAAAACTCAATATTTTTACCAAAAATTTCACTAAAAATTATATATTTTTATTTCGATTAAAATAACACGCATATAACACTCTTACTTATTTAAAATTGTCTGTGATTCGAACTATTTTTAACCGAATTTAAAAAAAAGGAGACATCAGATCAGACATAGTGTTTAAAGAGGAGCTATTGAAAATCAGCATGATCGGTCCATGTCCTTCGAAGCAGCGGGAAAAAACCATATCATTTCGAACAATGAAGTAACTCCAATCAGAAAAACAAATATATAGAGCGATAGAGAGTTAAAATTTAAGAAAAAACCATTAAGTTAAAAAAATGGACGCTCGCCATATTTTCCGAAGGAACGACCTCTGAAATTTTCAAATTTTTTAAAATATCAATATGGGCATCATTTTAAAGCTTTTAAAGAGATCTTTAAGGAAATATTAAATTTTAAAAAAAATGTTTAACCCATTAAGAGCCGAAGTCATTTTTATGTAAAATTATATGTATGCAGTACCAAAGTTTTTTATTTTTAAATTCTCTGTCACCCCAATATTTATTATTTTGATTGGAGTTACTCTATTAAACTATATGTCAATGTATGGTGAAGAGTAAATAAGATTCGGCATAGTCAAACAAAGCACTCTTACTTGTTTCTTTTTATGTTTATGCCTTTATAACTCAGTCATATCTGGATCGCTTTTGGAAGTTTTTGTTTAGTTGAAATTGGACAGAATGTCGAATGCTATGACCGTTGTATTAAATAGTATTAATATTCAAAATTATAAATTAGAGGGTACCCCAATAGTTTATTTAATTTAATGTATATGGCCATATTTTTGGAAAGTATCTGTATTTCTAATTTCGATATAAGAACAAGTATAATATTTGAATCTTAGAAATAAAAGGGTGTCTCAATAGTTAATGTAATTTGATGTTTGTGGCAAAACTTTTGAACCATTAAAGACAGCTAAAACTTACAAGGGACCTGTATTGGTATGTTCACTATATCAACAGGTTAGTTTAAGAAATTAAAGGGTGTTCCTATAATTGATAAAAATTGTTCTATATGGTTCTATCTTTTGAACTGTTATAGATAAATACTTGTAAATTGCTATGAACGTTATAGTAACAACTACTAATATTCAAAATTATAAATTAGAGAGTGCCCCAATAGTTTATTTAATTTATTCCATATGGCCATACTCTTTAACAGAAATTTACAAAGACTCTGTACTGCTTAGTCCGATATACATAAGGGCAAGTTTATAATTTAAATTTAGAAATAAAAGAGTGTTGCCAAAATTAATGTAATTTAACAGTATATTTAGAACTGTTATATACATGAAAATTAGAAAGAATGTCTACTACTTTGCTTGGTACAGTAAGAAGTATTAATATTTTACACGCAGAAAAAGAAACATGGTTGTGATATGGTCACAATAACTATATTATGTTCTTTGTAACAATGTATAGTTGCGGAGAACTAATTATAGTTGTTTTTACCAAAACTTTAGTCACGATAAACATTTTTTGTTAACTTTTAGCGATTATATGGTTACTGTGAATAAAAAATGCAACATGGTTAGTTTTAACTTAAAAAAAATTTCAACCACAACCAAAGTTTTATAACTTTTTAAAAATAATATAAAATATTTAACCATAATATATTATTATTAATCAAAGTATGGTTTAAAGTAACACAATAATGTTTGGGCTAAAAAATATTTTGTTATAGTTCATGACAGTTTAGTAATTTTTCTGGTAGCTAAAATTTGAAATTGTTTTTTATTGATAGAGAAAGTAAAAAAAAAAAAATTAAAATTTATTTACAAAATAAATAATTAAAAATAAAAAAACATTGAAAAAAAGTTGAAATAAATATATGTATATGTAATGTAAGCACATACATCGTTATTTTTATGTTTGAAGCACAATTGTGAAATCATTTATTTGGGCTTATAAATTATATTTTTATATAACTGATTCTTGTACTCGTAGCCTATGATCTAAGCGTTATTATAAGCAAATAATTAACTTTTGGTGAATTTATGGTTCTGAATAATTTTTATGACAAATCGTAAATGAATAAAACAATAAAAGCTAAGTCTTTTGTATCTGGAAAATTTTAACCATTTAATGTTTATATTCGAACATAATTATGTTTAAACTTTGGAACGATAATATGTTGCTATTAGATTATGGTTACCACAACTATATTTTTTCTTTGCGTGTAGATTATAAATTAAAGGGTCTTACAATAATAGACGTAATTTAATGTATATTGAACTATATAGTTGAAGACAAACGGTAATAATTAAAAAGGAGCTGTTAAGTTCTTCAGTGCGAAATGATTCTGAAAAATAAATTCAAGTTATAAAGATGTGCTGATACGTTAATTTACACAAGAACAATTATTTTAAGATAACAATTTTCATTTCGCCAAATGCGGCAACTTGAAAATGATGACTTTTAGTTATTTTATTGCCACAACTTTTTGGCAATAAAATCTAAAGTTTGATTTTGTTAGTTTCATAGAATTATAAGAAAACTTTTATATCTATTTCTTCATTTATTCAAGACGACTTATGTGAAATAAACGCGATTAATAATTTTTTAGTTTTTTATTTTTTTTAACAATCAAATAAATAAACAATTTTAAAATAAATAAACAATTTCAAAATTAAATTCAATATCAAAATTCTTAGAAGACATGTGTTCTATTTTCTTTTAAACAAAAGTGCTTTCAAAAGATATGAGCAGGCGTGAGAATTAAAACATAAAATAAAAGAATGTTGAAGAATTTTATACTTACAAAGAATTCTATTTTAATATAAATAAAGAAAGAACACTTTTACTATATGGGGAAAACTCTGTTAACTTGTGTAGTTACAACAACAACAATAACAAAATGAAAATAATACCTTAATCTAACAACAAACACAATATAAATTATAATTATTATTTGTTAAACATTATTGACTTAAAATTAACTTCCTCTTTTAACAATTTCTCAATGAATGATTAAATAAAAGACTGTTTTAAATGAAAAGTTGGAAATTCCAGAGGAAAAAAAATAATGATAAATAAATAAAGAAAATTCCCACCATATAACCATCTTCCCTTTAATTATATGTCAGTGTTAAACTCAATAATAAAAAATAAAAAAAAAAAACAAATAAAGAGCCAAAATGTCTACGAGAGTATAAGAGTGCAAGTAACGGCACATACACTTAAAAAGAGCTTTCTTCTTCTTTTTCTTAATTTTTATTTCCTAAACATTTTTGTTATTTTTGTATTGTGTCTCATTTTTTTTTTAATTTTTTTATAGTTTTATTTGTTTTCTGACTGTTTAAATGTGAGTGTGATTTATTTGAAGTTTTGCGACATTTATTAACAAATATTTAACTATTTAGTCTTAATTAGTTCATAAACACAAAACAAAATGTCATAAATATATTTTACAAGTATTTAAATAAAGTTGTATATACATACGGACATATGTATTTAGTACACTCTGTCAAATAACTATAGCAGTTTTTGCTTATGCTAATTGTTAATTCCCTTTTGTTGCAAATGATTTTCCGTCGGGAAGGATTAAATTAACGAGAATGTATCGTGTATTGAAAAATGTTAAATGCCTGCCTCTGTTAGCCTGACAAATGCGACCTCTTTTGAGCACATTTTTTATTACATTCTCACACATTTCACGCGATATTTCATTAATTTCATCAGGAATATTTTTTTGAGTTACTTAAGCGTACACCTTGCTTTACAGATATCCCCACAAAAAGAAGTCCGGAGCAGTCAAACTAGGCGACAGTGGAGGCCAATCAACATCACCATTTCTTGAAATAACTTGTTGTGAAAAGAGGTCTCACAGCAATTCCATTGTAATCCTTGTGACTATTTCGTTTATTCACATATCCATCGAAATGAAAACGTGTCTCGTCAATCACTAAGATTTTTTCATTAAAATCGAGCTTACCATGGGAGAGCTGTAACATCCTATTGGCTTATGTACGGCAGTGTAAATGGTCTTCTGGCAGAAACTCTTGTGTCAACTGAATCTTAAATTAAAACAAATGATTTTTGAAGACCAAGCTACTGAGCACGGCGTCGAATTGAGGTTGATGGATTGTTTTAAACACTTTCTTGAGCAGCAATAATGTTTTCAACCGATCTTGCAATACGTTGTGGGCCGTGCTTGGGCGTATCACCTACACAGACCCTCTTTCTTTGAAATCATTCACTACACGATGAACAGAGCGTTTTGTTCGAACGTTGTTTCTCCCAAAAAATTTCACGTAACTTTCTCATCGTCACAGTAATCGATGATTGATTTTAAAAAAATGTTTTAAAGATTAAAACACGTTAGTTTATCGAATATTTTTTATAATAAATTTGCCACGTGTCTACTTCACGACTGCCAAAAATATACTGTCAAGATTAGCTGGCGCCAAAACATTTTTTTAATATTTTAAAAACTTTTGCACTGAATTATTTTTTCTCTGGTTTTTTTTAGTTAGAATTTTAAAACATTATTTTGGCAATTATTTAGGATGTCAAATTTTTTTGATTTCTTTTTATATTTTTAATTTTAATTGAAGACATATTTTTTTAAATATTTAATTTTTATATTCCTGTATCTTTATTTAAATAAATTGCAAAGTGCCTGTGCATAATAAATTATCGTAGTGTTTTTGATACTATTTTTCATCCTCTTTCAACTGTATAAAAGAGCCGAAAAAAATTCAGTCGTATACAGCGGAGAAAGAAAAATTTTGCTTAAACTTTGATTTTTGTCTTTGCTTTATTGTTTGGACAAAAATCTTTAGTTTATTTAAAAAGTTTGTCAGAAGTTTCCTGAAGAATTAAGTAAGCTATAACGAAATGGCCATCGAGACGTGCTTTGACCCTCAATAATCAATATCGGTAATTAATTTAATCGGGATAATTAAATAAAAAATAGCTGGAAATTTTTAATATTATTAATGAGTCGGTTCGGGATGATTTTCTATGCACTCAAAAATCCCTTTTGGCCATTCAAGAAAATAAAGATTTTATTAAATTTTCAAAAAAATTGATGCCATTCTTTTTTTACACGCCAGCAAGAAAAACAAAATATTATAAAATAATTGAGGTCCGGTGATATATTGTGATCCATTAGGAACTCATGGGCTTGTCTCCGTTTATAAATGGGCGCCATGTCCTGATAAGAAACCATCGCTTGTTGCTCTTGTTATTTCAGAACTTTGATGTAGACTGCACTTCTAATTTTTTTGATACAAATTATGAATCCATGACTGCAAATACACCTCTTTTTATCAAGCTATCACTTTCAAGTTTCTTCTAAAAAATTTTGGTATGCATTAGGACCAGACTTGTCTTCACAATTGGAATTTGTTTTTGCGAAATTTAACTTAATATTTTTATGGCTGCTTTCGTTGGCTTAGGTACTTTTTGCCACGTAAAAGGTTTTAAACCGTTTGGCCACCTTATTTCAACTCATTCTTGCTAAATTTTCACAAATTGATCTGCTGTTTAAATGAAAAGTACTTTAATATTATTTATGTTTTATGTTTTATATTATTTATTTTTTTTTGTTAAATTTTATTCTTGCCTTGAAATTCCCTGTGACTTGCACTACCGACCTCTTCTTTACTGAACATCCGTTTTTTAATTACGCCGGCATCTTAAATATAATTAATCTGTAAGGAAGTTAACTCAGAACATCTTTTTTAGCAAGCTAGCGCCTTTAGCTGCATATCTCTTAGACTGCACTACACTGTGACTACAGGGCAGCCTCAAAACCACATTTTGACTTCGGCGATATTTCAACTTAGAATCTCCTATTCCACCAGACTTCACCAAACTCAGACAAGACATCTTTTATATTGAGGGTGCGAATAATAAAAAAACACACATATAAACCGAATAATGCATCAAAAATTCTGTTTCGATAAATCAATTATTAACAAAACCGTTTTATTTCTTAAATTTTCATATTAAATGAAGACGCTGTGTTAATTACAGGTAAATCGTTATCCAATATTTTAACTATTGAATGCTTGAACGGTTCAGATTAATTTCAAATATTAATACAAAATTAAAAACTCTTTTGATGCAACAATAGCCCTAACAAAATAGGAAATGAAATAAAAAAATAAGAATAAAAAAGGTCATATAAAAAATACTAGTTTAATGACTACTCAAGTTAGTGGTGAAAAGTATTCCACATGTAAATTTGTAGTGCCAACGAAATCTTAATTAGCATTTTGACATTTTTTTAATGTCGCTGTATAAATATTGAATATTCTTTATTCGATTACTCATCTGATTCCTTACACAAAATATTATTATATAATTATTTTGAGGGAGTTCGTACAGCTTCCCCGTAATAAAAAATTTTTAAAAAGATACCGTGGAAGTCACTAACAAATTTTAATTTGTCACACTCTTACTTTTCTCACCAAAAACCCATCAAAATTCATTAAGTAAAACCCACAACTTAAGGAAAAAAAATTTTGTAACTAACCTTCGTTATTTAACTGACAACTATTTTTTAATATTTGTATTTGAAAATATAATTATTATTTTTTTTTGTGCTAAATAAAACAAAAATAAAATTTAACATTCATTTTTTTAAAATTTCACAAGTAAATACAAAAAACCAATACACACATAAACACACACAAATACACAGATGTGAAGTCTTACAAAATGTTTTAAAAGGTAAATAATTTCGTTAACAAAAGAATACCCCAACAATCAATATGTAATAACCCAGCATGCACATGAGCCTGCTTTAAAAAAGAAGGGTTTCAAATAAAAAAAACCATTCAAGGAATAACAGCATTTATGCCTACTTTGGCTCTCTTGAGAAACTTCCTTTTTGCAAATCTATTTCACCGTTTGACATCCCGTAACTTCTATTCAAAAATTACTGCAGTTTTTTTTTAATAAATTATTTTAGATCCTAAAGTCAAGCCCTCGTTCTATCTATAGTTTAAAAAAATTACACTATTCCTTCTGCTCATTTTACATTTAATCTGCTGCTACAGTCACTGTGAAGCATTTGATTTAAGAATTTGGTTTGATTTTATTTATTTGATTGTGTGTTTGTTGGGTTAAACGAAAAATATGAAACAGCAATAAGAATTCATGCATTATTTAAGAAGTAGTGGACACAACTTTACATACTTTCATTAAAAAAAGGCGAAAGCGTAAACCACCAAAGAAGAAAAACATCAACGATACAAAAACCCCTTTTCTTAAATGCCGCACATTCACGGTTAAAACAAGCCAACGTTCATTAGTGTGAGTTTCCAGCCACGAGTGAATTTTATTTGCTTTGAATTCTTTTTTTTTTTTTTTTGTTTTGTGGTGGGTTCTTCAAAAGAGCATCATGCCAAAAGTAAAGTGCAAGTGATAACAAAAACATTAACAAATCGTTTCCAACAGTTTATAAATTTTTATTTGCAGATGTTTGTGTTTTTGTTGTTTTCACTCTTTTTCCTTTTTTTCTTTTGGTTTTGTTTTTTTTTTGTTGGTTTTTCATCCTTTTTGGTTTATTGGTTTAAACATGTATTTTATATTTCTTGTTCCTGTATGCCGCCAGTTAACTGTAACACTGAGTTTAGGACTGTCTTGTAGAACAAGACATAAATACGCACTTTGGATATGAGCCATACGCAAGAACAAGAGACAGATCTTTAAAGGAATATTATTAGAAATTATTTAAGATCAATTGAGTGCCATTTTCATATTTAAGATGTTTCTTATAGCAAAAGCTAGTTATTTGGTTTTTCTATATAAAACTTTGTCAACTAAATGAGAATTAAAGAATTTGTTCTTTGGTATATCATTTTATAATATAGGTCTATTTTACTCTCCATTTTAGTCAATATAATACGAGATATTTCTGGTTAACTTAAAATTTTATGATATAGCTTAATCGTGCACAAATCAGTCAAGCATAAACCTTTCAGTATCATTTTCTTTGTAATATCTATTAAATTTTCTTAAATAAAAATTCTCATCGAGTCGTTAAAAGTTTTCATGGATATTAAATAATTTGGCTTTTCTAAAATTGCTTATGTAGGGCTTACTAATGAGTCAGCCTGTGAAAAATATGGGGACAAAGCTGTACAATAAAGGCGTAGCCAAGCTTAGACTTAAAACAGAGCTGTTAGAGAAAGGACGCAACATTGCCAAAAAAAAAAAAAAAATAGGACAGCTCAGCTATATTAAAAATGTCAACCGATAAGAATATTCTGTCCTTGATCCGATAGAAAAAAAAATGTTTCAAGCAGTTGTTCTAATTGAGCTCTAAAGAAATCAGGAGGTAAGCGGTTTTTAAAACAAAAATTTCTTTCTTTGACTTCTGCTTACATCAACTAAAGATTTTTTTCCTTTTCATAAAAACCTTCGTGCTTTTTTTTAAATTAATACCGAAAAATAATCACAGATATTGATTATTGAGGGTCAAAGCACGTCTCGATGGCCATTTCGTTACCGCTTACTTAACTCTTCAGGAAAATTTTAACAAACATTTTAAATAAACTAACAATTTTTGTCCAAACAATAAAGCAAAGACAAAAATCAAAGTGTCAGCAAAAACAATATTAACCAACAGTAATTTTATTATTCTTTCTCCACTGTATACGACTGACTTTTGTACAGATGAAAGAGGATGAAAAATAAAATATCAAAAAACACTATGATACAGTGGAGAAAGAAAAATAGAATTATATCCAATAACAAAATATTCAATACATATTTCTGTCAGTATACGCTGATCACCGTTTTATAACGTAGTTTTTATGAATGCATTCTTTTAATACTCTGCTTAACTTGGCAAGGGTCCACTTATTTTTTACAAAAGATTCTTTTTATGTAACATTCGACTTGTTTTTCTGTAACTTTTTCAATGTTAAAGACTTGATTTGTTTATTTGATTTGATTTGTTTTAATATAATATTTAATGTTGTTGTTGTCTTTTGGAATATTTCTCTAATACATTATTATTGCCCCAGTCATCATCATCACCACTATTATTATCATCATCATCTTATCAATTAATTTATTATTTGTATTAAAAAGGTGTTAATTCTTCAAGATGATACTCGTACGGAATGACTTTACATTACAATATGTAACTCATGTATTTTATAATTTTTTTATGATTTTTATGTTGATATAAAAAAATGAAAGTGATGTTTGTTTAAGAAATTTGAACAAATACAATTTGATTTTTATGTCTGATATTTATTGTAAACGAATTTTAAATACTAAAAATAGGCGGTTGGCTTAAAAGTTTTAATATTGATATACAACAAAAAAAAAAAAAAGTATTAATAAGATTAAGTGTTACCTACCAGTTTAAAAAAACTAGTGTTGCCCTTTTAAACGATATTTTAGTAGTAAAAGTGTTTTTGTGAAAATTAATTTTTTTCCAAATGTAAATATTAATAATTCTTGCGAAAAGACTTCAAAACAGATTTCATCTATCTGCCTATAAGAGTATAAGTGTATGGCCACATAAATTAGATTAATTTAACTATTGGGACACTCTTATATCTCCAAAGTTTATACTAGTTTAACTATTCAATATGTTCAATAGTTTGGCAATATATATCACAGTGCAGCAACTATAGGGTCACCATTTTACTTCACAATTCAAATTATTTTCTTGCTGTTGTAGTAGATTAAGCAATTTGGTTGTGTGTAAATTTCAGCCGTCTGTCTTTAACGGTTCAACTGTTTGCCCATATACATCAGATTATTAATTTATAATATAACATCTTTATACTTCTTATTATACCAAATAAAGTAGTGGACATTCTGTCTAAAATTAAGGTGTTCGCATACAACGGTTCAAAAAATACAGCCATATAAAACAAATTACATTAATTTAGGGGACACCCTTTAATTAGCTTCTTGTTATAGCGGACTTAGCAAAACATGTCCCTTATAAACTTCAGCTGTCTGTCTGTAACGGTTCAAAAGTCCGGCCACATACACCATATTATATCAACTACTGGGACACCCACTTATTTCCAAATCCAAATTTTATACTTGTTGTTATAGAGGAATTAGTAATACAGGTTCTTTGTAAATTTCAATCGTCTGCCTACAACTGTTTAAAAGCATGACAATATACATCAAATTAAATGAACTACATATACCAAATTAAATGAACTATTGGTGCACCATTTAATTTATAATTTTAAATATTATCAGATTGCCATAGCAATCGACATTGCGTCAAATTTACAAGCGTTTGTCTATAACGTTTCAAAAGGTAGTCCTATATAAGTAAATCTACAGTAATTATGGGACACCCTTTAATTTCTAAATTTAAATTAAACTCATTGATATAACGGACTTAGAAATACAGGTCTCTTTTAAGCTTCAGCATTCTGTCTATAAAGGTTCAAAAGTACCTAAACTATTGGAACACCCTTTAACTTCCATATCCATATTTTATAATTGTTGTTATAGCGGACTTACAGCTTCGTTGTAAATTACATGCGTCTGTCTAAAACTGTTAAAAAGTATGACAATATACTTCAAATAAAATGAACTATTGGCGCACCCTTTAATTTATAATTCTTAATATTAATACTTGTTACTATAACGGCCAAAGAAATCGACATTCTGTCCAATTTGCAAGCGTTTGTCTATAACGGTTCAAAAGATAGTCTCTTATAAGTAAAACTTCATCAATTACGGGACACCCTTCAATTTTTAGATTTATTTTTGTATAATTTTTTGTTTTTGGGAGCTGCAGTAATACGCAGTCATTTTAAATTTTACAGAATCGCCCTTTACAGTTCATAATACACTTAAAAAATATGTATATTGTATGGGGCCACCCTTTAATTTTTAAGATTATGAGCTGCTTTTAAAACGGGACCAATCTGTAAGCATAGTCTATTATATTACCAAAAATTTTCAAAATTGGATCAGAAATGACCGAGTTCTGGAGGCACAAATTTAAAAAAAGCAACATTCAGCCGAATTGTATAACCTCCTTCTTTTTTGAAGTCGGTTAAAAATATTAAAATTAATGTGCCATAGCATCTCTAGTAGTTTAGTCGAACTTTTTAAAGAGTATTATGCCACGCCTCTCTCTACTTTTTTCATGTCATTTGGAAGAATTAAGCAACACTACTCAAAAAAAAAAAAAAAAAAAAAAATATATGAAACGATATAGAGCAAAAAAAAAAAACCATCAAGTGAAAAAATTGGCGCTCGCCCGTTTTTTTGCGAGTAACTGGGCTCTGAAATTAAAATTTTTTTTTTTAATATCAATATGGGTATCATTTTAAAGCTTTTGAAGATATCTTTAAGGAAATACTAAACTTTTTTAAAAATGATTAACCCACTAAAAGCCGATAACAGTTTTATATAAAATTATATACATGAATTACCAAAATTTTTTATTTCTATATTTTAATTCTCTGTCACCCCAATATTTGCCTTTTTGATTGCAGTTACTTCACTAAGCTAGATTTACATAGATGGTGAAGGGTATATAAGATTCGGCATAGCCGATTATAGCACTCTTGCTTGTTTTAGTGTAAGAATAATTTTTTGATATAATATATATTTTGTTGTAAAACCTTTTATGAAAATGTGATAAATTTGTATAATTTTAGGCAATTCATATCACATAAATTTAAATCGTAATAAAATGTAGTAAAAGATAGTGAAGTACATGAGTTCTTATCCTACTAAATTTGCAATTAATTACTGATAAAGTACTTCTTATTTCCCTGCCAATTTCGTTCACCCTGAAAACAGTTAGACAGTTTAGTTACATGGACCGGAATCTGTTAAAACTCTAAAATGTGTGGCTTAAACTTGCTGCAAAAAATTTTTTAAATTGATATTTTACATTTACTAAGTATTTATTTATTGTGTGTTAATCATATTTAAATCATAAACTAATATGATAACCAATCAATTAAACTGGGTGTGTGTGTCTAAATGAAAAGTAAAATCAAATCCAAACCAAGATCACAAATACGAGTCATATGTTCATTTCTATCTAAAGTTTAGAGTTTTTATATTTCATTTTATATTCGAGTATGGTTATGATATGGTAAAATGCTTTAAATTGAAATAATTAAAGCGAAAAAATATCTTAAATTCATAAATGTGAAATAAATACTAAACAAACACAAATGTTAATACAAAAATATACGTTAATGAAAAAAAAAACATTTTTAATCTTATCAATTAACCTCAATGAGTTTTAAGAATTTAATTACCCATTAGCCAATCAGAAAGTAATTAGGCAAAAAAAAATCTAATAAAATGGGGGGTGGCGTTAGATTAAAATTGAAAATTAAAATAAGGCTTGACAATTTTTTTTTAATACAATTATGTTCTATTAAAGTTAAGGATTTAAAATAATTACCATTTAAAATAATTACATTAAGATTAATTATTATTAGTTGTAAATCAATAGAGTGAGTTACTCTAAATTAAGTTGTTTAATGGTTTAATAATTTATCAAAACAATAAATTAATCAAATTATAAATTATTAACAAAATAAAGGAATTGTTGGTTTATCAAACTAATTTTTTTTTTAAAGATTACTGATAATAATTATGAATTATTGATTGGTTTTTCTAGTGTTTTGTTGTGTCAATTCTTAATTTAAAGCAAAAATAATTGGTTATAAATTAATTAATCACTAAATGAGTAGACAAAGATTAAATATTGAAGTCAAAAGAAATTAAAACAGTTTAACGCCAACTCACAAGAAATCTAATAACTTATAAATAATTTATAAAAACAATTTCTTAAAAATAATTTGAAAAATATCAAATTAAAATTCATTGACATTTTCAAAGTAAGTGTGGCTTAAGCAAATTTTTTCTCTTAATTTAGTTTAGGTAGCTTTTGACAATGTATCTTAGGCACGTGACTTGTCAAATTTCGCTGCGAAGTTCGAAGTAGTGGATTTGTAAAATGACATATAAAAAAATTTAATCCAGAGCGTGGACTTATTTTGATTTGACAAAGAATCAGACAAAGTTATTTTATTAATCATCTGCTTCACAGCTTTTTAGAAGTATTTTTACATGTAAGTTCAAAACACCCAAATCATGACTCATCTGTAAAATTGCAGTAAAACTGAATTTTTTTTAAATTATTAATATTAAAAAAATTAAATTAAATTGCACGCATTGATAAGTCGACGCACATAGAGTTATTTTGCCAGTTTAGCCAGACAATCTTTTTTTTTTTTTTTGTAGTTTTTATTGGCTCTAAAAATTTACTGAGTGCCCTTGGATTAATGAAGCTTGGCAGGAAAATCTGTTATGGTCATGGGATATTACAGCTAGAAAAAAAGAAAAATCAGATCAAGGAGAAAAAGGTTCCCCTAAGAAGAACTTATCCTACCTCTGAAAAATCAGAATTTTTTTAAATTTCCCGCCCCTTTTTGTGGGCGGTGAAAAAAATATAATTTGAAAAAAATAATATAATTATTAAATGAAATGGATTACACACGCCTTAAAACCATAGAAATTAAATTATATGGGCAGGGGGAGTTTTTACTTTAAATCTCTCCCTCAAAAACATTTAAGGATCACGATTGAGATCACGCTCACAAACCTTATAACTTTTTTTTTTGACAAAAAATTTAACAAAAAAATTCTTTTTTATTTCGAACGAAGTTTTTTATCATAAAAATTTAAAATAAAATTTTTCTAAAAATTAATATAATATATAGAGAAAAAAAATCAATACAAAATCTTTATTCGTTTAGCCACAAAATATATATTGCAAGCCTCTTAAAAGCGTATAAAGTGAATAAAGACGTATGCGATTTATCCAACAGGCCTGACAGTGTCCCAAAACTACAAATCTCAAGCCTTGAAAATTCACTATGCAGAATTTCGTTATCTGTCCAGCTGCGTACTTAAATTTTTACATATTTGGTTTTCTAATGTCTGGCTAAATTGGCAAAATACCTCTATGTGCGACGCATGGCTACGGTTAGCGGAAGGCAAAAACAAATACGAATGCATGCATTAATGACGGTTAATGAGGAGAACAACGAGATGCAAACGTCAGCAAAAGTTTTTGAATAATTGTTTTTTCCAAATAAAAAAATATATATGAACTTAAGCCCAATTATTAAAGTAGTTCAAATAATATTTCAAAAATTAAAAAATTTTAAAGAAAATTTTCATGTTTCGTTTAGATTAATCTAGATTGGTAAACATCGTACCATTATAGAAAGGCATTATTGTTTTAAATTGTGTTAATTTTTTTTTATCTATGATTTGTTGCAAAGTAGTCCCAACCATTCCAGCAGGTTTTCAGCGATGATAAAATTACACGATTGCCGCTTATGCACCAATTTGGTCCAATTTTTATTGCAATAAATAGCGGCACATTAATGAAGTTGTCCCAATGATATTTTCGTCATTCACATGACTGATCCATTGTGTACAAATTAGATTGCCGTAAAACGGCGTAAAACAATTTGATAAAAATAATTACAGCAGCCTTTGTTGTTACGCGAGCTTTAAAAAAAGTACATAAAAATTATTTGTTCTTTTAAAGGCAAAAAAAAAAAAAAAAAAAATGTAAAAAAAAATGACAAGAAGAAAAAAAGGAAAAGAATGATGTTCTTCCACCCCCATGATAAATTCACTAATTTTTGTGTATGACCACGATGAAGTAACGCTCGGCCTCTTCCTTTCTTTGGCACTGGTTTAGGGATTCTAACCTCAGGATTTACTTCATCATGTTCGGTGGGCATGGAGTCATCCATTATAAATAAATTAAAAACCGTTTTTTATATCATTTCTATTGCCACATTGTTTTTTATAGGCCGATTGCCGCACCAGAGTTGTATTTTATTGGACAAAACTAGTACAATTTCGTTCTGATTGCCGCAAGTGCTAATTGTTAGTGAAATCACCCAATGGGGGGATGATATAAGGCAATATTTGGTGCTTTGCAGCAATCATGTTATTGTACCTTTAGTTCTTTTTAGATGATTATTTAACTTGAGTACTTTACTTTTTCATATGAAACCACACTTTAAAAAAATAATTAAAAAGAAGATAATGTTTTAAAATGGATGTTGTTATGTTTTCCATTTTCTAAGAGTTCTTCTGACTGCAAATATCTGCACGTTATTATTTATTTATGATTAATTGTAGCTCACACTGTGTAAACTAAGATGCCCATAAATTTTCATGTCAAAATTTTTTTAATGAAGTTACAGAAACAGTTATATTGGTACTTTCTTATTTAACTTTCTCCTTGGCCAGTTTTCTCCTTGTTTTCCTATGCCATGTCTACATGAGTGTCCATTTATTTGCTATTTTAACATTTGAACATAATTCCAGGCATAAGGTGGCTGTTCTTGATGAAGCGCATTCCGGACATCCAATTTTAGATCACTTTATTAAGCATTTCTGGCTGTAGGTCACAAACAACAAAAACAATGTTGGTCCCTAAAGTGTCAACATAATCTAGTGACTTCTCGTGGCCCCACAGCAAATAATCGGGAAGTCTTAAATCGTATGGCCCTACAGCCAATTGCCATTTCCCGAAATCAACTTATTTCTCGAAATCAATTTATCGCCAAATTTTAATTTTAATAAGTCGACGGTTGCGTCATCAGTCCTATGACATGTAGCGCCATCCTATATATATATTTTGAAACAAAAGGTGATTGCTCATGGTGCGATAGCGATGTAAAGCAAGCTCCGGCTTCTTTAAAAAAATAAGGTCGAATGATGTGTCACAAACCCGTTAGGCCAAAAATGATTTTTCTCGCTGAACAAAAAGTTGCTTCTATAAATTGCGCGAATTTGTGACTGATTTTTAAAATAAATCTGGATAATTTGTTAGCGTTTTACAAGCGTCAATCTATTCATGATAGTGTGCCAAAATCGAAATGTCAAATAGTAGAGAAGTTTGCTCGTTGGTTAGATAGTTTACTCGTTACTTAGTTCTATGGCGTGAAAAAAACTATAAAATGCAACGAAAAAAAATACCAAAGAATAATTTTTAAAAGGCAAAAATCGAAAAATATCAAACTAAAAGTTAATTGGAGAAATACTCTTACTAACTTTTTGCTCAATCACTGACATCAAATGAAACCAAAAAACATTTAACACTTTTAGTTTCATAATTGAGAAAATAATTACTTTTTTTTTCTAAACTTAAGCAACAAACGAAATCAGGGCAATCAGTGAAATAAGCAAAAAATTGAAATATTACTAGAGACAATAAAAGACAAGAAAAAAACATCTATAAAAAAATATAACGGCAAAATTTCAAACAAATTTAAAGAAAAAAAAATGATGTTATTTTAACACAGTGGGATACATATCCATTAAATGCCAATTTTGCATTTGTAATGCAAAAAATTAAATTATCGAATTTATAACAAAGAGATTCGTGCATTTATGGAAAAAAATAATAATTAAAATCATCAAATATGTTTAAAATAAAAGCATTGTTTAACAGTTTTCATTATTTCATTAAATGAATGAAGATTTTTTTCTTTAGTTAAAATAATTCATGTTCATTGCTTTTTAATTTTTGCTATTTTTTTTTTTTTTTTTTTGTTAAAATTTTTTTCATAATTTTAACAAAAGAATGGCACGTACTCTATGAAATATTAGAGGTCAAAATATAAAAAAAGAATTAAACGAAAAAAAACTCTTATGAGTATGTGGCTGAAGAATATGAAACTGAAGACCAAATGGCAAAAGAGTAAAAAATAAAACTATAAAAAAATAAGATTAATGAACAATGACTTTTTAAGCAACTGCCACAAATTATATAAAATTCAATCACTCACACTTTCGTTGCGGTTACTAAAGCTTAAGATATTGACAGGTAAGCGCGGCAACAACAACAACAGCAACAAATATTAATAGCATCAGCTGTAGCTACAGAAACAAAAAAGTTTTAAATTAACTGCCAACAATGACAAAACAAAGCCAATAAAAAATAACAAAAGCAACAACATCCAACCATCAATAGTTTAAACCATTTATTCCTCGACATAGCGACTCATACCTTTGGCTTTGATAAATCAGATGTTTTAAGGAATTTTAGATTTTAGCTGATTTTATATCAACTTCAAACTTTGATAACTCTATTCTTTGAAATAACATTGAAATGTTATAGTGTTTGTTGTTGTTGTTTTTAATTAAAATAGTTTCATAAATGGAAATTGTTGTAGCCGGAGTCTAGGTTGTGTTAACACAATTAATATAATTTGTAGAGGTAATGCCCCATTACTGTTTATATATGCAAAATTTGTATGTGTCATTTTTTTTCAAAGTCATGTTGTAAAAGTCTATTTCGTTAAACGTATATTCTTTTCAATTTGGAAATTCTTGTAGAGGAAAGAGATTTTTCAATATAGTTGTTAAGCTAAAGATATCTTTTTAAACCTTTTTTCTTTAACTAAGTAAAATCTTAAGCACCCTTAGAATAAATGAAATAAATTAAATATTTTTTACCAAATTTATTGACTTGAAAGCAACGTCGATTGATATTGTTGCGAAAATAAGGTTTGTCAGCAACAATTAAGGCTAATATTGTTCGTTAAAAATATTGGAAGCTGTCTTAGATAAACTTCAAAACTAAACAAGCTATTACTACCACCACTAAAAAGTGTGGTGTGTAAAGTAAATAAAAGGACAAATTACATAGTATTGGTTCAGCGTTTACAATGATAGCGGTGATAAAAATGTCTGCTTTTTGTAAAATAGAAGATCACTGTTCATGAGTTCAACTCCGATCGCACATAGGGGTATTTTGCCAATCTAGCCAGACATTAGGCCAAAAAATAATTTTGAGAAATTTAAAAAGTTAAGTATGCAGCTGGACAGATAACGAAATTCTGCATCGTATAGTGAATTTTCAAGTCTTTTGCTCAGGATTTGTCATTTTGGGACACTGTTAAAATCAGGAAAGTTGGATAAATCGCGAACGTTTTTATTGACTTTTTACCATTTTGAAAGGTTTGCAATATACTTTTTTGTAGCTAAACGAATAAAGATTTTGTATTGATTTTTTTTCTGTAAAGTTGGATAAATCGCGATCGCACATAGGGGTGCGATACTTATATTAATTTTTAGAAAATTTTTTTTTAAATTTTTGTGATAAAAATTTTCGTTCGAAATTAAAAACAAGGATTTTTTGTGTAAAATTTTTCGTCAAAGAAAAAAGTGCAAAGGTTTTTGCGAGTGATCTCCACCGCGATCCCAAAAATGTTATATATCATTATAAAATTTACGATCTCTACTTTACTCTACTGTGGAAAAAAACGTTGCGAGTTTTTGCGCCTAATCCACTATTTACTAGTATAAGACCCACTCCAAAAAAAAAAAAATTATTCATGCTGAAGAGGATTCAGATTCAGAAGAAGTCTTTGAAGAATTAGACGAAGAAGGACCATGTCAGCCATTCTTATCTTAGTGCAAAGGAGAAGTACTTTTAATTAAATTAATTGTAGCAATTTTAAATATATTTACCGTTAGTATCATAAATGAGTTTTATTATGAATAAATAAATTATTTTTTAGATAAATAACAAATTACAAAAATATCGTTTTAATAATATTTTTGGGAGGTGGGAATTGGTAAGGCATTGGAAAGATTAATAATAAGTAATTAATAATAATAATAAATAAATAAATAAATAAAAATTGGCACAAAAATTAAAAAATTTTTTTTTTGGAGGGATGCTCCCCCTGCCCATATAAATTAATTTCTATGGTTTTGGGCGTATGTTATACATTCATTCTTTGAGCTTAAAAGTTGTAATTGCTAAGCAGAGTGATTTGAAAATTAAAAAAAAGAAACTTGTATTAACAGAGTTAGGATTAGTTTTCCTAAGGGGAACCTTTTACTCCTTGGTCCGATTTTTGCTATTTTAGAGCTTTAAAATCCTATGACTATAACAGATTTTTCTGCTAAGTTTTGTTAATCTAGGCGCCCTCAGTAAGATTTTAAAGCCAATATAAGCTAAAAAAAAGTAATGTTCAGATAGATTGGCAGAATACCATTAATATAAAAAAATTGGAAAAACACAAAAAAAAATTGTTGATGAGACGCGGTACATAAGATGGCGAAAATATAATACTCTTTTCATACTCTTTATAATCAATATCAAATATTAATGAAAAAATTTTAAATGTTCTTTTTAGTTTTTTTTTTCTTAAGTAACAATAAGCTTTTCTGTGTGACATAAACTTTTTAACTGTGTCATTAAAACGTTCTGCACGTGATTATAGTTTGAAGTGCCCTTTCAGTTGAAAAAAAAACTAAAAAAATAGAAAAGACAAATAATTTTTTTAATACAACTACTTGTGTTTTAAGAGTATTGTCTCTTTACCTAAAAACTCCAAAAACAAAATATATTTATCTGTAATTTTCAATCATTAACGATCAATATGTGTGACTGACAGTGTTTAAAGCAGTCATATGAATTCATAGGAATTTGTCAAAAAAAAAAAAAAATAAAATAAAAATAAAATAAAACTAATAAAGAAACGTGCTTATGATGTTAAAATTTTAATTAAAAAAATATTGTTGTCTAAATGGATGAATAGAAAGAAAAAAAGCTCATTGATTCGGAAACCAAACTCAAAAAACAGCCACTGTTACAATTTCTTATCGTTGTTGATGTCTAATGATGAAATGGAAGTGTTAAAAATTTTCTTTGAAAACATTATGGTTAATAATATTTTTGGTTTTAATTCTTAAAAAACAAACAAAGTAAAACTAAATCTGTAAACTTTTATTCAAAAGAAATCTAAGAGAACCCTTATCAAATCAGATTTTGTATGAAAAGAGAGGCTTAAGTGTTGTATGTAATAAATCGAAGGCGCTAAAAATCATACCTTTTTGACAAATAATAAGTAAAGAAAAAAAAAAAATTAAGTGAAATTGACGCTTGAAATAGATTTCAAGATCAAGATTTTAAAGTTTTGAAATTTTATTATTTTTTATTTTAAGTAGAACGAATTTCTTTTAGTGTCAAATATATTTCATTAATACAACGAAATCTTTTTTAAGATCAAATATTTAACAAAATAATTTTAAATAAGTAACAGTGTTGCATTTAGCTGTATTGAAGTTTATATACCTTTTGAAAAAGATCTGGTTAATTTTATCCACTTTTCAAGAGTAGAGTTTCTTTTGAATGTAAGTGCAATCATATCAGATTTTTATTTTTGTTTTTTTTTAAAGAGAAGAAGAAACACGTACTACATTCTTTAGGAAAGGGATAGACAAGAGATAGATAGGTGGTGAAAGGAGATAGATATAGCCATTTTATTATTTATTTTACTTTGCCGGCGAATATGCTTTGAAGAAGAAGAACCAAGGCTGCATGTTTTAATGTTGTTCTGAACATGCATTTATACCATTAAACAGAAAAAAACAATCTAAATTTTTGATTTCCGCAAGAATTGAACCCAGGGCAGCCAGATTTGTAGTCAACCTGCTTACCACCTAGACTACAGCAGCCTCTTACTCGGTTGCTTTCGCTACATGTATGCTCTTTAACGTTACTTTAGAATTTTTCTGAAATAGTTGGATTTGGGGAGACTAAATTTTTTTTCGTGGTGACTTAGCCCTCCTAGGCAGGAAAATCGACGTCATTGTTTAGACTCATTTGAGCTGCTGTTTTCAAACATGCAACCACCTACATCACGAATTTTCGTGACCCCGTTAAGACTCGAACTATACGATGTATTGTTTGGGTAAAATACATCTTTAACCGAAATAGCTATCCAGACCACTAAACGCGGTGGCTTTGGCGGGACTGGCAATCATAATATCCTTTAGTTTACTGAACCACCACTGTTACCCACTGTTATTACTCTGCTTGTTTACTTTCTAACTAAGACTCCACATAGGTTTGGACAACGACTTCGTTTACTAAACAAATATTATTCTATATTTCCATCAAAGACTGTGTTGGGATTCGAACTCATAATCGATTTTCTGCTTATCGAACATGCAGACTCTCCCACCTGCGGCATCTAGCACGGCTGCTCGAAATGTGTTAACTATTTATTTCATTCTGTTCACGCGTGTCATATCACAGTGTCCAAGGACATAATGTCGTTGGACTTTATGTCGCACTCTAAAGTGATGTAACGTCTATGGGTATTACGTCGCTTTGAAAAACGTTATAATGTCCATTGAATTTGTGTCGTTTTTAGCATAGACATAGTGTTACTTATGAAAGTGTCATAATGTCAGCATAAAAAAACAGCGGCTTCGCTTACCAAAGAATTCCTTCTCTATGGTATAACTAGCACTAGCCTACCAACGATTTTCTGCAACCCAGTTTATAGAAATGTTGCGTCTGGATATAATGTGTGAGCATTATGTCCTTGGACGTTATGATAGGCTACCTGTTCAGACACGAGACACTTTGGAGGGGTGGACAAGACAACTTATTTCGCACTGGATTTATCTAATACACAGTCTAAAAAGTTTTTAAATCATATTTTTTTACGTTTGGTTCAGTTATGTTTCACTATACACAATAACTCAATTAAATTAAAAAAATTTTGAGCTTTTCTAAAATATAGATCAAGGCATATTCATTTTACTAGGTGCTCGTAGTAGCGGTAATACAACAAATACAACATTGACAAAAACAACATGCCTTTTTATTGTTGTTTTGTGCGTTGGAAACGTCAAAAACACAAAGAGAAATAAAAGATAATTGCTCTCAATACACATGCTTGCTTTGTCTCGCAAACGCTTGTTGTTAGTGTTTTTTGAAATTCGTAAACAAGCAAAGGAAAATACAAAAACTTTTGACATTTTCAACTACAAACCAGCTGGGTGGACGACGCTACCTAGTAAAATAAATCTGCCTTGATATAGATTTGATGTTTGTATACTTTTTATATAGTTTTGAAAGGATGTTTTGACTTTCTTTGATAGAATTGTTTAAATCTAAAAAAATCTGCTCAAATTAAGTGGAGCCAATAACAAATGGAGTTGATTTTTCGTACTTAACCAAATGATAAAAAAAAGTATGATTAAATGAAAATAAAAAAAAAATTGAATCTTCATTACAATTTTGATTTTAATAAATAAAACTTAGTTTAACAGGTTTGGTACAAAGCCAAAATATTTAAAGTACCACAACTTTTTGTTGATATAAAATGAGCAGAACCTGTTCAACTGATTCTTCCATTTATCAACAGAATATTTTCCACTTTAAATTGCAATTAAATCGTGTTAACAACTTTAACCTAATTAAATAAAATACAAACTTTTTTTAAGTATCCATATACTTTTGCTTTATTTGGACCCCTACGGTTGGTTACTTGTATTTTTAACATAGTTTTTGTTCTTCCTTTTTCTTCAGCTTCTTTTAAAACGCAATTAACATAATAAAAATATCTCTTTTCTGTTTCTTGATTTTATGATCATTTTTTTTTTATTTCATGTAACAATAAAAGTTTTATTATAAAACTAAAACAAACAGATGTAAATTAAAATTATTTATTGATAAAACGTAAAATCATCGTGATAACTGCTAAACAACGTTGCTTTAAAAGCTTTCAGCATTGTAATTAGATACATATTTGCAATAACAAAATTAAAATTAAATTAAGAAAAATAAACACAATAAAAAATTGATGGCCAATAAAATTTATGGTTTTAATTACACATGTAATACTGGAAGGAGTTACAAATTAATTAGTTGCTGTGTTATAAAAATCTGTAAAATTGTTTTAAATTAAGTGGAGGTAATTAAAAGCCTTCTAGCGGTTGTTATTTTCGTGCTTAGTATTTCAAATAGTAAAAAGTTAAATATTGTTAAAAATACGAGTGGTTGTTCATAATTCTCCTTTTAGTTCGATACATTTTTTACAGCCATTCTCTAACGTTTTGAAGCACTTTGTAGGTAGCCAGAAAAGGCTTTTGTGATAGAGAAAGTTTCCTTATTTCCCAACACCTTTCTTTTCGCTGCTGGATCATTGCTTTGATAAAAAGCCACTGAAAATTGGATGAGGTCGAAAAAAAGTTTATTCCTCATAAACAGAAAGTATGGGCATTTCTAGACTTTGATAGAAGAGATCACGATTCCAGAACGTTATAATCCGATTTTAGGTTCTCGATTTTTTTTTTTGGGATTCATTTGGTGAAATCTATTGTTTTTATCATGAATCTGTATGAATGGTTTTTAAGAAACATATATTATATTCTCCGTAGCAATATATAATTGCGGTGAACAAATTATGGTTGCTTTTAATAATATTTTTGTTACAATAATTAAGTCGTTGTTAACATAAAATATGAAAACAAATATAGAAATGATAATTTTATATATTTAGGAAAATAATCATCACCACTTACTTTAAGGGATGACAAAATATTGACTCAGCGAAAAAGAAAAATAGAAGAAGCAATACTGAACTTAATGCTAGCTATTGCTTATAAATATATTATATATTTTTTTATTTTAACAAAAAAGAAGCAGGTAAACCAAAGCATCTTAAAATAATGTTTAACACAACAATGTTATTAAGCATATATTAGAAAGGAATTGTCCCAAAATCAAGGTTTATAAATCGTTCTACAGTCCTTTAAATCTGGAAAAACGTAAACAAAATACAAACTCCGAAGTGATAAAACAACTGTTTTTAGAGAAAAAGAACAGACTTTCATCAAGCAATTTCGAGTTGTTTTCCACAGATGAGTCTATTAAGGATTGCAAAGTTGGAGTTGCGATATATCATCCGAGCTCGAACACTATTCAAATGTTTAAACTGCCTTTCTTGGTATCTTCAATGACAGCGGAGTTAATTGCTATGATGAAGGCGATTGAAATAGCAATTTCACAAGGCTGGTGGTTGCTTTAACTTGGAAAAACTTAATAGCAACGGAATATGTGTCAAGATCCACAAAATGGTTGATGAATGCAGATTAAAGAATGTTAATTTCCACTATATTCCCTCCCACAGAGGCATAACTGAAAACGAAATTGCATATGAAGCGACAAAGAGAGCTTGTAACGAAGGTGAGGAGCTAAAAATAGAAACTGCACGAGCAGATGCAATAAAAAAAATAGAAAGAAGAATTCGTGATGAATGGGACAGAAGGTATCGAAATTCAATACTTAGTAAAGGAATCTCATATGGGAAAATATTTCCATCGTTAATTATGAAACCGTGGTTCGCAACTCATAATTCTGCATTAAATGGCGCTCAAATAAGGCAAATTAATAGAATTATGACTGGTCATACTTTTAGCCGTTACTCCTTATCTCGCATGAGGATTAA
This sequence comes from Gymnosoma rotundatum, assembly GCA_916610165.2. NCBI lineage: Eukaryota > Metazoa > Arthropoda > Insecta > Diptera > Tachinidae > Gymnosoma > Gymnosoma rotundatum. Next base: position 16,999,197 of record OU744338.1, on the reverse strand, counting down.
TGAGGCGGGTGATGGCGGTTGTGATACATGTAATGTAAAAGAGGATGCATCACATATTCTACTAGCATGCAAAAAATATGAATTGCATCGTACAAATTATCCACGTTTAACGAAAAATAAGGATATAATAGAGTTATTTACAAATGCGAATATATCAGAATATATTCAGATCATTAATTTTTTGGAGAAAGCTGCAATCATGTTGCATCTTTTAAAGTAAAATCGGTTAAAGCACTCACAATTTAGATTAAGTTAAAAAGTAAAAGTGCTATATTCGGTTATGCCGAATCTTATATATCCTTCATCATATATGTAATTATAGTTTAGCGAAGTCACTTAAATTAAGAAAATAAAACATATTGGTGTTTGTTCTCTATAGTTTCCTTTAGTCAGGCTTTCAAGGACAAGCTTAAATAAAAAGACTATTTATTTAAAAAACTATTTTCCGACGTTTCGTTGGCAAACATATTGGTTTGCCAGAGACTTAACAATAAAAAAAAATCAGTACTAATCACTAACTTTTCAAAAAATTTTAAGATCTTCTAAAAATATGGTATAAAATCGTAATTTTTGATGAAAAGCTCTGAAGCCTATAACTCGGAAATTATGGGCAAGCTCCAATTTTTTCACTTGGTTTATTTCCAAATTTTTCAATTCTTTATACGCAAAGAAAAAACATGGTTGAGCCAACCATAATCTAAGAGCAACAAATTATGTTTCCATTATATAGTTGCTTACAAACCTTAGTATTGTTACATTTGCAGCTATATGGTTGTCTAGTAAAACAATAACATGATAAAGTATAAACATAATTATGTTCAAATATAAACATTAAATGTATAAATTAAAATACCATAATACCTGAAAATGTCATGTAATATAACTAAATTATAATATAGTCTCGCAAGTGCGAAATTTTTCTGATATACAAGGCTTAGCTATTATTGTTCTGTTCATTAAAGATTTGTCATAAAACTTATTTACGCTTGGATCAAGAACCAGTCGTATCTAAATATAGTTTATAAGCTCAAATAAATAATTTCTCAATTGTGCTTCAAATACAAAAATACAGATTTATGTATATGCTTACATACATATTTATTTCAGCTATTTTCCGACAATTTGGTTCCCTTTTTATTTGTTTTCATATTTTGTATATTATTTTTATTTATTTATTTTGTACATACATTTTTAATTTTTTTTTTCACTTTCTCTAACAATAAAAAACAATTTTAGATTGTTGCTACCAAAAAAATACTTAACTCTCAAGATCTACAACAAAATATTTTTTAACGCAAACATTATTCTGTTTGCTTTTAAACATACTATAATTAATAATAATAATATATTATGGTTAAATATTTTATAATATTTTTAATAAGTTATAAAACTGTAAGCATATAACGGTTAAATATTAATAAAAAATGTTTATCATGACCAAAGTAATGCTACTATAATTTGTTCCCCGCAACTATGCATTGTTATAAAGGACATCATATGATTATTGTGATCATATATAACAACCATGTTTTTTTCTCTGCATGTTGTGGCCCATATATTTGTTTTTTTAATTGCAGTTTCTCCAATTGATGTGGAAAAATTAGAAGCAAGCGTGGTGCTTTGACCGCTGCTTCGAAGGAAAAGGACCGATCTTGCTAATTTTCAATAACAAAATTTTTCAAACTATGTCTGATCGGTTGGTGTATTTAAATTTTCTATAGCTCATCTAGTCCCTTGCAAAGTTTATTCCAACCCGAACATGGATAAACTATCGACTCCGCTTTGCATAAGAATTCAGAATATTTATGTTTTATAGGGTCGGAGATGGATACTGTAGAATTACAAACCGAATAACAAACTTAGATAACCACTTAGGGTATTAAGAGTACCTTTTCGTGTAAACGTACTTCGTTTTACGGGCAGTATTTTTGCAAAAGCATGTTTTCTTATAAAAACTATTTTTTTTCAAAAAACTAACACTTCGGAAAAAAACCTTTAAGATGAAAATATTTACCCTTTTTTTAAAAACAGTATTCTTAAGAAAACTTTTTTGAAAATAGTACCATTTGAAAAAAAATTTAGATAAAGATAAAAAAGATAAAGAAAAACGAACCATTAAAATAAGGTTTTTTTTTTATTAAACATTTATTATTTATTAACAAAGTTAAACGTTTAAAAGAGCATGGTTAAAAAGTACGTTTAACCAGCATTAATTTAAAAAAGTATCTGCTCTCAAAGAAAGTAAATAGTTGAAAGAAATTTTGGGCAAAATTTAAAATTAAAATGCTTTTAAAGCATTATATTTTTATAAAACTACAGCGGAAATAACATTTTTGACAATAGTACCTTTTGTAAAATAGCATCGTTCGTGAAGATGATAATTTTTTTAAAGTACTTTAAAGTAAAACTTTTTCAGCAAAGAGCCTTTCTGGAAATAAGAACTCTTAAAAAATACTTAATTTTTGAGAAAAGTAAAAATAAACAAAAACATTAATCTAATAGAGCTTAACAAAAATTTCATTTAAAAGTATTTTTTTTTTTAAATATCTCCTTAAAAAGTGTACCTAAAAAATTTTTTTAGTGTAACGGAACTATTATAACAAAAAATACAAGTTCTAGAAAAGTACCTAACGATGGAAGCATAACTTTGCAAAAGAAGAACACTCTTAATATATAGACCTTTTAAGAATAGTACTTTTTATAAAAGATTTTCTTAAAAATACTTCTTTGGAAAAGTACCTTTTTGAAAAATTTAATTTGCAGAAAGCATAATTTTAAGCATTTTAACTTAAAAAGTACTCTTTATAAAAGTACTTTTTCAAAAGTACCCAATTGTAAAAAAAGTACCTCGTTAACTTATCTATAAAATCACTTTCTTCAAAAGTAGAACAACGTATAGAATTAAAAATCTTTGCCAGTCCAAGAGTTTTTAAAAAAATCTCTCTTACAAACTAAGGTTTAGTGTTTTTAATCAATAACTAAACAAAAAAGAAAGAAAAATCAATTGTCTGATTGATGGTTGGTGGCTATTAACATTGTTACATTCAATACTAGGGTTCACAGCAATGGGTCATCAACAACAGAGACTAACAGTGGCTGCGAAATATTCCAAACAAAATATTAAAAAGTGCAGTTATGTTCATTGCATGTAGAGTGAACACTAACTTTTTTTACTTTTAAGCAACCTGGAAAGCATTAAATGGAACAAACAAGTTTCCCATTCAAACAGAGATATACAAGAAAATTTGAAGTTTGATTAATTTATTTGTTAACAAAAAAAGAGAAAAAAAGCTACAAATTTTTGCACAATTTTTCATAAAGATTTGCTGTGGTTTTTCTATCACTTCTGTACATTGGAGGGGTCAAAAGTTTTCAAAATGCGTATGATTTATAGATAATGATGAAATAGCACATATATTATTAAACTCGATTTTTTTATAAATCGCTTTTGAACATGGTTTTACTTTTTATATTTTTTGTCCCGGAAAACATATGAAAATAAAATTAAATGAGTTTTAATTTTTGATCATGGGAAAATCAAACATTCAATTAAATTATGGAAAATATTTTCTTGTTTTGTTGATATTTGTTAAACATTTCTCATCCTTTAATGAATTCAAATTTGTTTATGAACCACAAATCACCCCCTCTTTGAAAGAAAAAAAATGTTAAACAAATACAAGTCAGCAACCAGTGTTTATTCAAGCCTGAAAATGCTTAAACTTTTTATTAAAAAAAAAAAAAAAACAAAACTCATAATGTTTGCTTTACTTACATTTCATTTTATTTTGAAATAAATACTTAAAATATTTTCTAAGTTTTAAACGGAAGTAGGGTAAATTATTCATGTTTTTTTTGTTTTTGTTTAATAAGAACTTTCTTATTTGCAAATGATTTCCGATTAGAGCCTGAGTTAAAAACTAACTGGTCATATTTGTTGCGCTGTTGCTGTCATTAATTTTTAATTTTTTTTTTTGCTGATCATTGAACCTTGAAATTGTTCAAATGTACTCGTACTCGTACGCACATGTTAAAATACTGATGCAAGCGTTCAACTCATTTTATTACATTTACTATTTTGCATTCAACAGTTTTTTGTTGTTGTTGTTGTTAGTTTAGTTTAGTTTAATGTTTTAAATTGCTGTTTATTAAACTTCAAATCAATTATACTTTTATTTCCTACTGGACGACAGGATTTGCGGGCAATTAATTTATTTTTATGTTTAAGTCTCTTATCTACAAAAAAAGCAACAGTTTTTATTTTTATGATAATTTTTTCCAATTTTGAGTTTGGTAATCGATTGCTTGAATGATTTTGTAACCCTTTTTTTCAAGTTTTATTTAATAAATTAAAAGATGTCTTAAAATAGAGTGGCGATAATGAAGAGGAATTTTGAATTAAGATTTTTAAAAGTTTTTGAAATTATTGTGAATAATTGTAGTTCGGCTTAAGTTCACGTTTATTTTAATTTTTAAATTTATAAAGAAAGAAATTCCTTAAAAAAAATTGTATATAATTTTAAGAAAAGCAGGAAAGATTGGACATTACTATTGATGTTTTGTCACATTATAATTGTTATAATATTAAATGAGCAAGTTATCCTGTTGTGCGCGTTAAGCACAACATCTCTTAGCATAGGGCCAGCGTTAGGTTTATGCTAAAATTTCTTTCCCAAATAAGAACGTCAACTTTTTGTCTTAAACAGTAACGTTACAGAAAAAAGCGACACATTGCCCTGTCATTACTTTTCAACAATTACAAAAAAGCCACCAACTTCACTTTCTAACGCACTTTTAAAATCGGATGTTCCAATTACTAGGGGCCGATGCTGAGTTTGCTCCATCTATTTTGCATGACGCCTAGGGCATTAATTTAAAATCTGCTGATATATTTTATAGATATTATAGAAACAGGGTGCTAGAGATGAAACATAAAGAAAAATAACTTTATTTCTAATAGATCAATATATTTATTTAATTTTTTAAGCAATAGGTCTTTTTTATTTTTATATATATTCTCGATTTTTCGCTACTCCATTGTGTAGCATCATCAGGAAAACAATTATTTATTGAATCAACAAAAAACAATAAATAGTTGTTTTCCTGATGATGCTACACAATGGTGTAGCGAAATATCGAGAATATATATAAAAATAAAAAAGACCTATTGCTTAAAAAATTAAATAAATATATTAATTATTAAAAAGGTCAAATAAAAACTTTATTAAAAATTCCTAATAGATCTTGAAAATATATTTTGTAAAAAATAAACATTTTAGTCTTTAACAGCCAAAATTAAAACAGCGTTTTAGGCGTTCTCTAGCTGTCAGAAATTGTCATGCTCATACAAAAATAGCGTCATGAAAACGATATGCAGCTGACAAATTCGATTTTGACAGAGCTTCGTTTGCTAAAGTTAGGAGCATCTGTTAATGTTAAAAAAGTTATAACAATTAGTTATTCTCAGTTCATTCTTGGGATCTTATCTCTATTTTTTACTTTTGTTTATTAGATAAATTACATTTCGTTGACACACTAACTTAAGTCTTAAATTTGTATCGCTCAAACATTTAAGAACCTCCAACCGGAAGTTAGAAAGAGTAAATTATAAAATTGAATTAAGCATAACGCTGTTTGCTGTACAATTTGACATAAAAATCATTGAAGAAAGCAATAGTGAAGTCTAAAAATTAAAATCAAATTAAATGAACTATTAGGGCACCCTTTATTTTTATAATTTTGAATTTTAATACTCGTTGCCACAACGGTCATAGCAATCGACATTCTGTCTAATTAGCTAGCGTTTGTCAATGACGGTTCAAACGATAGACCCATCCAGGCCAATCTATGTCACCTATGGGGACACCCTTTAATTTTTATATTTTTTTTGTATTACTTTTTGCAATTGAGACCTATAGTGAAACGCAGTTTTTTTTTTTTAAATTTTAAAGTTGTGCCCTGTACGGTTCATAATACACGTAAAAAATATGTGTATTGTATTGGGCCACCCTTTAATTTTGAAGATTATGAAGTGTTTTTAAAACGGGACCAATCTGTAAGCATTACCTTTCAAATAAAAAAAAATTCAAAATCCTCCCAGAAATGGCTGAGTTATGGAGGCACAAACATGTAAAAGCAACATTCACTCGAATTGATAAACTACTTCTTTTTTGAAGACTGTTAAAAATAGCCCGTCTTTAGTTGTGTTTAATTTTGTTCGATCAATATAATGTAAATGCAATTTTGTTTAAAAAAAAGAATATTTTAATCATTTAATCAAAAAATTAAAAATATAAAAGAAAAAAATTAAAAGATTAAAGTTTGAAGCACAAAAATTTAAATAAAAAATATTTAATTTTATTAAGTAAAAAATGCTTTAAATTCTATAACAATGTAGAACAATGAGCAACTGAATAAACTTATAAAAACATTCAAACTAATTAAAAATGGCGGAGTCTAAATGATTAGAAAATATATTTTTTCACACAAATGAAAAGCATGAGTATGAAAAAGCAATTATTATTTCCACCTCCATCATAAATAAAAAAATACAGCTATACAACACAGCTACTTTACTAATATACTTACATAAAGATGAATGTAAATACTAGCACATACATACATATAGATGTATATAAATTTAATCAGACATGCGCAGAAACATATGTATTTTAGACAATTTATGCCATTATTAAAACAAAACAAGAGAAACAAAGTCAGCAGCAACTACAACAAAGCTTAATTTCTAGCTACAACAATGAATGGAAACTAAATATATTTATATGTAGGTGCAGTTGTGTAAACAACTTAAAGTATACAATAGATTCCAAATAACTGAGTATTGATCAATAATTTCACTCTCTATTTAGAGCAGAAATTTTTAAACAAAAGCAAAAACAAAGCAAAAAAAAAGGCACTAAAAACTTTTTGCATGAGTAAAACAAAAAGCTTCCTCAAAATGAGGTAGTAGACAAAATAATACATATACATTTTTTCAGAGATGGATAGATTGGTGCAATTGTACTTTTTCGTAAAATTTGATGCAAAAAAAAAAGTTTATATACATTTTTCCAGTTTAATGCTCTAAATACTTAAACATATACTGAATATGCCTCCTTTTCCAAATCAGAGCATCAATGCAATCTTTTAAGAATTACAGTGAAAAGTGATTAAAAAGTCTATTAGTCTATTCAAGGGTTTGTAAAGTTTAAGTTTTGAATTCTGGCGAAAACAAAACAATAACAGTTAATTGACTAAAAATACAGGGTGTCCACCAGAAAGGTTTAATTTATTTTTTTTGTTAAATGGCAGAGAATGGATCTTAAATTGATAAATGTTTCACTTAATGTCGGCAATTCTGTATTGAATATAATATCAGATGAATGGTCGCAAATGTTAGCCTCACAAATGTGAGCCCTTTTTTTCATTACATTCTCAAACATTTCACGTGCTATTTAACTAATTTCATTACGAATATTTTGTTCGAGTTGTTCAAGCGTTTCTGGTATGTTTGCATAAACCTTGCTTTTCAGATATCCCACAAAAAGAACACAGGAGCAATCATATCATTCGAAATAGCTTGTTGTGGAAACAGGTCTCGCAGCAATTCCATTGTAATCCGGACTGCATGTCATGTGATGCCGTATATTTTTGCACAACAACTTTGCCACGCGTCTATTTCAGACTGCCAAATATGAACTATCAACACTTATATTTGCCAAAATGGCGGCAAAACAAAGTAGTAGTAGTACATACAAGTACTCAGATTTTAGAATACTATGGAAGGAAGGTAAAAATTGCCAAGCTGAATCAATCATACACACGCTAAGGTAAATATAAAGACAACGATTTGGGTATCGCAATGAACGAAATGGGCTTAACTATTAAATCCTTTTCGGAATCTTGATTTTGCTAGTGAGAGCCAGGACGTACCTTTCGTCACTATGAAAAACGTAGCTCGTTTTTTAAAAAGAAGGTTAGCTGTGTTAGATGCGAGAGGTGGCCATACTAATTGTTGAAGTTTTTTTATTGGGAGCTAGATGTTATTCATCTACCTTTTGATACGAAACACCGCATTACTTTGAAGTAACTTTTCATTTGGTAAACGTTTGCTTAAAGATTTATTTAATAACAATAATGATAATATTTATGGACAGTTTTTAAATATGGGCAAAAGCTTCCAGAGCAACTGGATATAAAGACTCTGTCAATTGTAAATAAATTATGCCCCATAATCAGAGATCGCCATTCAGAGAGTGTGCTTTAAATGATAATGTATTGATTATTTTCTATCGAAAAAATGCTGCCTTACAATTTTAATAATTTATACGATTAAATTGGCATATTTTTTATGTTAACAAACAAAAACACATAAATATTTAATGAGCGTGAGCTCGTGCGAGGTTTTTTGGCGACCTCTCATAACAGACATTTCTAACAGCATTATTTCAATTCTTTGTCTTTAACTTTTAGAATATAAAAATTTTCAACAACGCTTTTGTAATTATAGAAGGCGAATGTTTCCATCCCTGGAAGGTGGTAGAAAATAGATATTTTCATTTCATGTTTCTATATCAAATATGAGTGTAAATTTCTGATTGCATGATATTTATATGTGTGTATGCATAAGTTTAACAATATAAAACATGGAAACAGCAAATCAAATTTCTATCAAAATGAAAAAACCGCCATTAAAAAAATACAATGACAATTAGCTAATAAGAGAGTTGACTGTTATTATAACTTGCAGAGCAGACTGGCAATTACACTTTACAATTTATATTTGTTAGTGTTTGTTATTGGTTATTGTTCTGAGTAATAACGATAACACAAAAAAAAACTGCTAAACAAATAACCAAAACAAATTGTAAATGAAACAGGAAAACGTAAGCAAATAGAGAAAAAAATAAAACAGCGAAACTAAAAAGCTTTAAGAATAGAAGAAATTTAAAGTAAACAACATTTAAAAATCTAGTTAAGTGAAACAAAAGATATAAAAGAATTATTTCACTATAATTCTCATTTAAAAAAGAAATAAAAATACAAAATATTAAAAATAATTGTTTTAAAATTTCTGCTATGCAACGAGCAAGGCAAGGGTAGATAATGCAACTGAAATGACAAAATGTATTAATTTTTTTTATTCTGCTGGCGTCTTATTTTTCTTGTTTTCTTTGGAAAACGTCCGCATACATATGTAAATAAATTTTCTTTCTAAAAATGTTTATAAATTAAATTAAACATGAACCAAAAAGCCGAAAATAAGTCAATTTTCATTCATTTATAAGATCGATGGTTCAAATCCTGATTAAGGAAAATTAAAAAAAATAAAAATAAAAATTTATATATTTTTTAATGTAGAATAATGCAACGTACCGTGTTATAAATTATATAATACCTATAATAAAAATTGTAGCCTAATATTTTTAATTTTTGAAATTATTAGTCCGAGACTAATTAATTATTTAAATTTATTTCTTTTTTCGGAATAAAGAATTTAATTGATTTAATTTTTTGTTTGACTTAATTTTTTTATTTATTATTTTATTAATTATATAATTTAGTAAATTAAAAATTTAATTAACCTATAAACAATTAAATGGAAAAAATCAATATAACATATATCATGTGTCCAAAAATTGACGATGTATTTGAATTAAATAGAAAGGCAAAGCTTTTTTATTTGTCTTTTAAGGTATAAAATTTTTTAAATTATTTTCCAATAAATTTTTTTAATATTAAAATTCTTTCTTCAAACTGGAAGATTAGTTTTAAATAACTCAATCGGAAAGCAGATGGAAGTGATGTACTAAAAGGCCCAAAAGCTTTTTCCCTTTGTTCTGTAGTTGCTTCTGCAAAAGTACTGGACTAAGGTTTGATTTTAAAATATACATAATTTTTTACTAACAACCCATTTCCTTCATCTGCATTTCATTTAAGTAAGTATTCGAAGCCACCACTGACTGTCCTACAAAATCTTACCATTTATTTACAAGAAAATTTGATGGATTGCTGTCCTACTAAGAAAATACGTGTTAAAGTGCCGCTCACTCAGGCAATAAAGCTGAAAGTCAAAATGTAAAAATATTATTTTATGAATTTTTTTTTAAAAGAAAATCGAAATCTGTTCCATTGGGTTACGTCGCAAGCTAAAAAACGATTTAAGCTGGTATAATAGGCATTTTTGCATTGCAGTTACTAATTAAAATATTGTTACGAAAAGTAAGATCTGGCAACCCCTGTTGTTGTTTTCGTATGAGCGTGGTGAATAAGTAAATTCAACTAATGGTGTGTGTATAGAATAATGCCTCAATTAGCTAACGAAAGTCGAGCAGCCTCAATGGCTGCGTTGGTAGAACTGCGTGCTGCAAAATAGGAGGTCCTGAGTTCGATCCCGCGTTCAGTCATGCGTATAATAGAAAATAATAATTGTTGTAAAGCAATTTAAAATTAATAAAACAGCAGTACAAACCTCCCGAGAGCCAACAGACAATTATTGTGTGAAGCCATGGCAGATAATTTAGTTAAGATGTGTTATTTAATATCAGAGTAACAGACAATTGTTAAGAAGCCCTTTATAATAAAAAAAAGTAAGAGCAATAGCGGTTGCGCAGGGAAGTGTAACAGTATAACAACAAAGTGTATGGCAGACGTGTGTTGTCGCTAGTGGATTAAAGGGGATGACTAGCTTGGATAAGAGGAGTAGTAGAGATGTCTGTGTTAAGGTTAAGGTTACTAAACAAGGCATCGAGTTGTTCATGTATCGCCAGAGTAACACAGTAGTGTAGCGTGGATGGCTTCGTTTGTAGTAATAACGCATGTTTACTAAATACGAGACCAAGGGTTCACAAGACCGCTGGGTTTAAGAAGTATAGCCAGAGAAACCCATAAAGTTTAAATATAGAATAATGAGCCACAGTGGTATTTGCAATCAAAAGAATCCGTAAGTTTGTTCTAAAAGGGAAAAACGTAACAATATTTATTCCATTTAGAGATGTATTTGACTTAGTTTTGATCGCAGGGAAATTGTAACTTTTATGGAGATCAAGAGTACTTAAATACATTTTTGTCTTTGTAGAGAGTGCATTCTACTACAACATTCGACTTACATGTGTACATGTAAAGAAATTAAACCTGCAGAGTAATAACTTCTATAGCTTTCAGGGTAAAGAGTCCCTAAATAGCTCTGGCTGTGAATTGAATAATTAATACAAATTCTTTGCATTTCGGTACAGATCTATAACACTGTTACATTAAAAGGATAGATTCATTCATTTATCTGGTTTTTAAGATATCAAACACTTTATCAAAGGTAAAAAAAATTGAGTGATCCGTGCTTAAGTTTATCTGGAGAAGTGTCAAAATCATGACAAGTGCTAATATCTTAAATCAAGAGTTTTTCCACTGAAATGATTATTTTAACTAGGCAAATTTTTCTACGACTCATGTCATGAACAGTGCTGATTATTTTAAATTACTCGATATAATGCAAAGCATTTAATTTTGATACTCGATGTTTTAAACGACTCTTTAGAATATACACATATGGACGTTCGTACGTGAAATCAGTTTAATAATTAAAAAAATATTTTTTATAAGAACTATGTTTTTGTTTTTTCCTTTTCTGAGTTTATTGGCAATTTTAATTTTACATGAAATTGAAATATTTATGGCCATTTATTTATACACACAGGTACAGCTTTGTTTCTAACAGAGCTGTATTTAAGCCGTAACCTTTTTCATACAACTCAAAAAATATTTAGTAATTTTTTTGTTACTCGCCAACCACATTTTAATACTTTTTTTTTTTTTTTAGCAATATTTACGAATATTATAAAATTTGCAAGAAGTCTACTGTAAAAATTACACTGTAAAAAAGTAATCACCCTGTATTATAAATAAATTAAATGAAACAATATTTTAAAACGTATAGAAAATATAAACGTTATATTCAGTTCATATGCATGCTTGTATAACAAATGAAAGACAGTTCAAAGGTGTTATAACAGTTACAGCAATAAACGATTTATATCGTTGAAAATTTAATTTAAATGCAATAAACACTTGGATGTGTGTGTGTGTGTTTATATATGTACGTATATAATGTATATGTATATAATAATAACAGAACTTCTCGTTTGCCAATATAACGTTATATACATGAAAACCACTTTGAGTCTGTAAATATTCTGATTTCTATGTATTTATAACGAAATACATTAGCACATATACACTCTCAGTTTCAGAAGAGAATATTGAAGTGGGCTTCTTTACATAAATAATATTTCTGTTTTAGTAGTTTGTGTTGCTTCATAGACTCCATTTATTTATTTTATAGATTAAACCTCATTTTTCCTGTTGTTCATTGTTGTTGGCTGGCTGCTCATATGCGCATGACGAATGACCAGAATTTCAGTCATTTTGTTTACAGTTTGTTAATTTTTTTTAGTGATTTTTAAAACAAGTCGTTTTTATATTTCGTTTAAAATTTAAAAAGTTTTTATGGGCATCAATGATTCTATGGTTCCGTTGAAACTTATTTTTAATTTTTTTTATTTTTTTATTTCAATTTTATTTTTTTTCTTTTAAATTTGTTATATATGTTAATTATTACTATTAAATACTATATATAAATATGTACGTAATTACCGACATATTACTGTTTTTTAATTTTCTTTTGTTTTATTTTAAAATTTATTGTTACAAAAGAAAAATGCGGTACAAATTTTTATTATTAATATTTTTTTCTTTTCTAATTTATTAAGCACTAGGTCAGTTTTATAAATAATAAAAATTTTTTATATAGAAAATATAAATAAAAAAAAAAAAAAAAAAATTTTTATTATTTATAAAACTGACCTAGTGCTTAATAAATTAGAAAAGAAAAATTATTTAAAAAGGTCAAAGAAACATTTACATATTATTAATATTTTTTTTTTGGTAAAACGGGTTTACTTAAATCTAGCCACTGTGTTTTATTTAATAAATTTGAAACGTTTGATTGATTTTTATAACAATTTTACTAATTTGCTTAATTAACTTTTGTCGAAAAATATTAACATTTTTAAAACATGAAAATAAATTTTTATTACTTGTAGATTTTGAAATATAAAAAAATTTATGTTTTTTTATAGATATATTTTAAAAACTGATTAGTTTTAAAAGCATTAAATATATTTATGGTTCGATGAAGTTAAAAACAAAATAATTAAAGGTAATAAAGATATTTTTTTCTATCTTTATAACTTAATTTTCATACTTCAAAATTACAATAAAAATTTTTATAACGTTTCAGTTTTTTTGTTAACTTTAAAGCTAATATTGTGTTTTTATACACTTCACCACAAAAAGTGCAAAAAGGGTATAAATAAGTTTGTCATTCCGTGTGTAATTTCAACAATATCCACTTCCGACCCCATAAGGTATATATTTTGACTTCTGTAGAGCGATGTCCGTCTGTCCAAATGTCCGTCCGTGTTAGTGTTGATTTCACAAAATAAATATATATGTCAATCTTTTAGATATAGTGTCGAAAAAGGTGCTGTTAGAAATCAGCACGATCGGCCCATGTCCTTCAGGGCACCAGGCAAAACACCTCGCCTATCTCTAATTTTTTTTATATCATTTGGAACAATAAATTAACTCCAATCAATGAAATAAGTATATGGGGCGATAGAGAATTAAAAACTAAGAAAAAACAACCAGTGAAATTGGTGAATTGGTGATCGCCCATATTATCCGAGTAACGGGGCTCTGAAATTTAAAATTTTTTTTTAGATATCAATATGGGTATCATTTTAAGGCGTTTGAAGAGATTTTTAAGGAAATTTTAATATTTTTTAAAAATGCTTAACCAAATAATTTTTATTTTTGTTTTGCTCCGTCACCCCAATATTTGCTTTATCAATTGGAGTTACTTCACTAAACTAAATTTACATGAAAGATTCGGCATAGCCGAATATAGCACTCTTACTTGTTTTAATATATAACTGAAGTTTAGAAAAATACTTGGTTTTTTTTATTAGAAAAAAGAAAAATATTGTACTAAACCATTGTTTTGCTAAAGGTACTTTTTGCAGTTAGCTTTTTTCTAAAAGTAACTTTTTGTAGAATTATTAATAAGGGTACACAAAAAATTAAACAAAAATTATATAAAATGAAAAACAAAATTAAAACGTATGCTTTATAAACTGTACTTTTTTTTATGAAAAGTAACTTTTAAAAATGAAATTATTCCGACGGTACTCTCAATAAAAAAATCTCTTAAAAATAACTTTTCTCAACAAGCATTTTTTACTTCTCTTTATATCTATTTATTTAAAACATACCTTTTTTAAATACGTCCCTAAAAGGCAATTTTTTTAAAAGATACAGTTTTGAAAAAAGTACTTTTTAGTTTCTTTGTAGCTTATTGAAGATGGTTTTTCCACATTTTTGCGAAAAGTACTATTTGTGAAAAGTACTTTTTGTAAAAAGTACTTTTTCTAAAAAGTACTTTTTGTTGTTGTAAAACGTACTTTTTAAGAAGATGTTTTTTTTTTAAAATTGTCTTTTAATATAGAACTTTTTAAGGTGTTTCTTTAGAATTTAATTTTTTCAAGTTTGCTTTTTCTTCAGGGTTTCCTAGAAGCAATTTAAAACAAAATAGTATTTTCTTATGTTGTGCTTTAAATGTTCATTTGTTACTCAAGAAGCAAACTTTATTCAAAAAAAGCTAAAAAAGAGCAGATTTTTAAAGAAGAACTTTACTTAAATTGTTTTTTTTTTGTGATGGCAATTCTTTAGAAAATCTTTATTTAATGGCTGTTCTTAAAAACGATTTTTGTTTGTTATAATATTGGCAATTTCCCAGAAATTTCAATTTAGCTTTAATAGGTTAATGTAGGCTGACATACTTTTTGTTTTTTTGCAGCTTAATTTAAATATACACGCGCTACGATCAAACAAACACTTAGTGTTAGAAGAAGGAATTTGCCAATTGGATGATTTTGCGAGGAGCAATCATTCATTGGTGTTATATGTGTTATAATGTTATCGTTAGGCTTTAGTGTCTGCTAACAACTATCAACGTTGGCCATCATTCAAGACCCTATTATCGGAATAATGTTATATTTAACAGAACTGATCAAAGGCGAGCCATTTATTTGAATGACATTAATATAACTTAAAAACTAGGCAGGACAGATAGATGTACCTAAGTCTTATAAATAATCTAAAAGATAAGAATCCTTAAAGTCTGACTTACTCACTTGTATAATAGATGCAATTTACTTACACATAACAAACGTATTTTGATGTTTATTGGTGCGATCCTTTCTGCAGTAACAAAGTAAACGGGGTTCAAGCCTAAGGAATTATTATAGTATTGACCGTTATGTATATGAAATTTACACTGGAAAAATTTTGATAAAATGTTACAAAAAACTATTAAGAGTTTTGAGGTTAAGATTTTGCTTATTTTAAATTTAGTTTTAATTGTCAAAAACGATTTTTAAATTTTAAAGAAAAACGACCTCAAAACATTTTAGAAATGTGGACGCTTTCAAATCAAGGTTACTTAAAAGACAAAAAAAAGATTGAAGAGTACATTATTTAAATATTCATTAAACTAAAAAATAAATATTATTTATTGTTTTGCTACTTTTAAAACAATTCAATCGTAGCAAAAAATACTTCACTAATTTGTTTACATTCATTGGTATCTTGTGTATCGTTGTATTGATTCAAATCAAATTAAAACATATTGACGATCAAGCAGTAATCGTTTGCTATTGTTGTTGTTGCTGTTGTTTTTCTGTTTCAAATGATTTATTAGCAATTGTATCTGATTGACAAATTAAATGTTGATTAAATGTAAATGTATACATTTTCACTTTGTATGAACTTCAATATTATAAAATATCTATTTTTTATTTGTATCTGTAAGATTTTTTTGGAATCTATATAATTACTTGAAGTACAATTTTTTTATTTATATCTATTACACATTTGCGTATTGTTTTATAGCAAATTTATTTTAATTTTATAGATTTTTTTTTAAATAATAATTAAGGTGTCAATGAATACTCTTGTCAAATACAATTACAGAACTTTAGGTCTTTAAATCTTTACACGTTTAAAAGTGTACAATTAACTGTGTGAGAACTTGGATATTTAATATAAAGAATAAATAGAAGCTTATTTATTTAATTGAATGACTTTTAAATATTAATTGAATAGAAGGTTTACATTTCATCTGTATTTTTTTGTTTTTATATTTTTTACTTTAGAACTCTATCATTTGCGGACCGATTTTGAATAATTTTCCATATTGGAAATACTACATGCTTACATATTGCTTTTATTGTAAAAATATATGAAAATAGTTTTGATAGTTATAAGCTAAGGTGCCCCAATTTTTATTTTACTTATATTTTAAAGTGTAACTAGCAGACAGTCAATACTTTTAAACAGTGGATCTCGCGATTGCCGTTTATAACAAAACGCTTTAAAAAATAAATTTAGATTTTAAAGGGTGTACCTGTAGAGACATAAATTTTACCACTATTGCTTTTTCTTTTCAACCGTAGTAAACAGATACTTGAAATTTGTACTGTGTGTTTATTACAATAATCTCTATAACATCTGGCGTTTTAATAGAGACGTGTTTTGACATACTTATACAGACTTATCTTGTGCACCGTAATAAATTGTTTTAACCACAATGTGTAGTATCACAGCCACTATAACTACATGGAAAAAAACATAAAATTTACAAGTAAAAAGGCGCTCCTTACATATAGAGACTTGGAAGTATAAGGGCCAACCGTTGGAACTGTAACAGCCAGAATCTTTAAATTTATTCAGAATGTATGCCAGCATATCCGCTGTAATAACAAGCGTAAATATTATATTAAACAATTAAGAGTATTATATTCTGCTATGCCAAATTTCATTTATCATTCACCTTTTATGTAAATCAAAATTAGTGAAGTAACTCCAATCAAAAAAGCAAATATCGGGGTGACAGAAAATTAAAAAATAAAATAATTTTGCTACTGCATACATATAAATGTCATCGGCTCTTAATGGGTTAAGCATTTTTTTAAAAGTTTAGTATTTTCTTAAATATCTTTTTAAAAGCTTTAAAATGATACCCATATTGATATTTTGAAAAATTTAAAAATTTTAGAGCCCCGTAACTCGAAAAATATTGGCGAGCTCCACTTTTTTCATTTGATGTTTTATTTATATTTTTTAATTCTCTATCTCCCCATGTATTTTTTTTTGATTGGAGTTACTTTATTGTTCCAAATGACATGAAAAAATTAGAGGTAGGCGTGGTGTTTTGCGTGCTACCTCGAAGGACATGGACCGATCATGCTGATTTTCAATAGCTCCTCTTTCGACACTACATATGATTGATATACTTATTTCTTTTGTGTTTGCCGAAGCAAACTTGATTTCAACACTAACACAGACGGACAGGCGGTCAAACGGACGTCGCTCAATATACCATATGAGGTCGGAAGTGGATACTGTAGAAATTACAAACGGAATGACAAACTTTGATATGCCCTTTTTCCACGTGAGGTGAAGGGTATTAGAAGTAAGGGGTGTGCACGTAGACGATATCTTGAGATGTATTGACTTCTCTCTGGAGATGTATTTTGCAGACAGCCGAATTTAAAATATAAATTTAAAGGGTGGTCTTTTGATATTTTTGAAATTTTCTTATGAACCGTAGCATAGAGAATTTTGAAATTTTCACAAATTGTACTGTGGCTGCATAACCTTTTTAAAAATTTATTATTTTTAGTTAGGATTTTATGACCGTCTTTCTTTTTTTAACTCCAAGTTGTTTGTTAGAATTATTTATTTATTTATGCATTTATTCAAAGAATTACAAGCTGCAAGGCCAAATGAATTCAGTATTTTACATGGCAACTACAATTTAAGATTAAAATTTAGGTTTAATGTAAATAATTTTATTTAAAAAAAATAATAAATTTAATCCACCCCTTTTTTTGCACAAATAATGACACATAAACTCAAATAAAAGTATCTTCAAATAGTCTGATATAAGTAGTTTTAATTAGTAACGTAACAGCTTGCTTATAAGTATTTTTTTACAATATTCATAAATTGACCAACATTTTTATCAAATCCTCGAACTTCATGGTGAAGTATACTATTCCAAATTCTTGCTACTCTTACCAAGAATGATCGGCTCATGTATAAAGTAGAATGAATTGGACATATCAAAATATTGGTTCTAGAAGAGCGACCAAAACTGAATCTCTCAAAAATATAAGATGGTTGACAATTTTTCATTATTTTATAAAAATGAGTAATTATTCGCAAGTCTATAAAAGTTTGAAAGTCTGAACGCAATGTGCGAATTACATAAGCTGAAATGTGATTCCTATAGTTAAGACCATAAATAAATCGTACTACTCTATTGAAGCAAATACGGAGTTTTGAAATGTTTTGTTATGACATTCCTGAAAAAACCTTAATCCCGTACAAAAATAGTGGAAGACACAACGATATTGCTACACGCTTTTTCACAATTAAAGGAAGAAAAATGCCCAAGTTGTATAGTCGTCTTAATACGTAAGACACTCTTGATACTATATTGTTAACTTGATATAAAAAGTTAAGTTTGCAATCAAGGTATATTCCTAAAACTTAATGATGCGACACAAATATAATGGGGTCTTCTTGAAGAGATATCGTAGGTGGGAATAAACTATGGGAAAAAACATACACTTTGATTTAGAAGAATTTAGCAACAAAAAATTTTGTTTGGTCCAGTCTGCTACATTTCTTAATTCATTATTAATATTATTGGCCAGATAATCTAACCCCAAACCAGAGTCGTCTTCTAATAAATAATGAATATCATCTGCATACGTATAGCATTTACAAAAATTTTTAATACGGTAGAGATCATTCATATACATTAAAAATAGTAGAGGTCCTAAAATAGACCCTTGCGGTACACCCCTACACACTTCTAGTGTAGACTTGCTTCATTACTTCGAATATGATTTTGAGGCGACATCAACAACTTGCCTTGACAGTTTAAAGAATCTTGCAATAATATACCAGCAATGTATTTTTTTTAAATTTCTGAATATTGTCATTTATTCTTTTGTTGAAAACAATATGTTTACTAAAAGAACCCAAACAATTAAAAATAATTAAAATTATATTACGTAGGAAATTACAAAAAAAAGTAAACAATTCCTCACTTTAAAAATATTTTTTTTATTCAAATTAAATAAAAAAGCTAGAAAAAAAATTAGTCAGCCTTTTGAACGCAATTTTTCAAGATGTTTTTTTGAGAGATATTTATTAGTTTACATGAATTTTTGCGGTTTTTGCAGTTGCTTTAAAAAGACATTAACAAAACGCCCACATTTAAACACA
This sequence comes from Gymnosoma rotundatum, assembly GCA_916610165.2. Lineage (NCBI taxonomy): Eukaryota > Metazoa > Arthropoda > Insecta > Diptera > Tachinidae > Gymnosoma > Gymnosoma rotundatum. The sequence goes on along the minus strand of OU744338.1, from coordinate 16,979,784 downwards.
TTAAAATAAATAAAACCAAAGAAAAAAAAAACAACAAAATAAGATTTACAAAAGGAGACATTTTCACACAATAAATAAGAAGATTACAAGAAAAAGCACGGTCACATATATGTACATACACACACATACATATATTTATTCATACATATATGTATAAATAAATAATCAAGAAAAGAATATCTGAAGACCACATGGTGAGAGAAAACAGCTACTGATGAATTTTAAATTTATTTTAAAGCAAAACACAAACTGTTTACATTAATTTACAAAAATTTTTAGAATTTATTACATTTTTTGTTAAATGTAACTTTATTTATTTTTTATTTTTTTTATTTTTTTTTTTTTAAGAACATACGCAATTTTAGAAAAAAAAAATCAAATTATTTTAGGGTTTAGTAGACTGAAGCAATAATTTTCCTAAAGACGTTTAAAGTGGGTGTAGAGTTGAAGATAGGAAGGTTATCGTGCTAATAACAAACTTTTTGGTTTCATAATAATTTTGAATGTGATTTTTGTAAAAAAAATGTCATATTCGAAAGTTGAGTTTATTAAAGAAATTTCTTCAGTTCAACTATTCCGCCTTTGTTGCTAAACAGACTGCAAATATAATTAAAATTTAGTAAAATTTAATAAAATTAATAATTAAATTAGCTTTTAGTTTTAGTTACTGTTTACTTACTACTGACGGGAGTGTCTCCTTTGAATGCAAATCGGTTCTAGGTTGCGGTGGTGTTTGATAAATCTGCTCAGTATCGGTGGTAGTTGTGGGCAACAAACAAAAAAGTACCGTTTGGTTATAAAAATGCAGTCAGAGTTCTTCTTCGAAAACAAAGAAAAAATACCAGTTTGATGTTGTTTTTTGTTTTAGTTTTTACTTTAAACAGAAACTTAATTGCTTTTTATCATACTTTGATCAAAATAATATATTAATTCTTAATTCAATTTTAACAAAATAAATATTATCGTGACTGAAGTTTTGTTGAAAAAATTTTATTTTTTATTCCGCAACTACACATTGTTACAGAGAACATAATATTGTTATTGTTTCCTTATTACAACCATGTTTTTTCTTTACGTGTGTCTGTGTACACTCAAAGTAATATAAAAACAAAATGTGTAATTGGTCAGCTAAACTTAAATGGCAAAAAATCTGCAGCGTTAAGGTAAAAGAAATACCACAGTTCTTAAAATGAAGATCAAAAATTCCAAAATTGGAAGTTTTTGTCATTTTTGCTCATAAAGTCCAGATATAAACTCTGGCTCATAAAATACTTTCAGCAACAATTCAAAGTGTATAAAGGTTTTTCATAGTGGTCTTCTTTTTCCGATCCTGGCTTTGGGTTTTTAAAAATGCAGGGTTAAAAAAATATTTTCGTTGTAAGATAAGTCAAATTAAAGGACCTCCATCTTGTACTAGAATGATTAATTTTATACGAAATTTGTTTTAAATGTACACACATATAGTTAGCTTAAACACAAATAAATTTTTTTATACATTCCTAAAGAAACTTTTTTTATCTCCCCTTTAGGCTAAAATATACAAAAGCGCAATAATTTTGGATTTTTTAAATTAAAAATCATACAATTTTTAAGCCAGAAAAGATATAATCTTCACAATTTTTCCAGGATATTTTGCTAATTACGGTAAAAAAAAATGGGCTGAAAATTGTACAAAATATTTTGAAGTAAAAGGAAAATCAATCATTTTAATTTTAAAATGCTTATAACTTGATCTTTTTTTAAACATAAACGTGCAGATTAAAGCACCAATTTATATTTTTTGAAAAGGCCTTTAGGACCAAAATTTTAAGAAATGAAAAGCGTTAGAAATATTTTTAGGTACCAGGTTTCAAACTGCATAGCTTCATCATTGGAAAATAGATACTGCCCAGCTTCAAACTTTACGCTCAAGTACTCCTCTGCAATGTTTATGCCAACTTTTTAATCAACCGCCGCACAGTGGTCAATTTCGCGAGATAGCGGTCAAAACTATATAACTTTTGACCGGATTGGTATTTTTTACGCAATTTGTTTTGTTCAATAGGAGGGACTTTAAGCTTTAATTTGCGTGTTCAAACGTAAAAATCGACTGATAGGAACGTAAGTAATGTGGAGTTAAAAATGCATTTTAATTTTTTGTTGAGTTTCCATGTAAAAGTTGAATATTTTGACATTTTAAACAGGTATTTTTTTATAATTTCTTATTTTCTTCAATCGTATTTTACAACCAATACTTATTTATTATTCCTAAATTTAATTTTGGTCAGAAAATGCAAACATTTGGCCATTGACATTTATTTAGTCTCAATATTCACAGGGGCCAAAGGTTGGCTTTTTTTGGAAGCTAATTCTTATGAGGATTAAACTGAAAAATAACACTGAAATTCCTAACAATATCAATACCATTTGGATATATTATATATGGAACACAACATCGATAAAATATTTCATTTAAATGTATTAATTAAAATTTATACTAAAATTAGAAACAAATTATAATCTTTAAACTAGTATTATTTAAACAATATTAGTAAAAATTTTAGCTTTGATTTTCATTTTGCAGTAGTTGTTTAGCTTCTTCATCTAACTCTAATGAGGTTGATTTCCATTTTTGTCGAATACTGGAAATATATGGGTCTGATGTGCACAACAAAATATTAATAAGATCTTCATTAGTACAATATCTGGAAAATTTTCTTGTATTCTGCTCGCGAAAGAATCTGTAGTCTTTGTTCCTTTTTTCTTGCGCTTCTTCTGAGAGATCTGCAATTGGAAGCATATTGTGCTGAATTATTTGTTCCCCATGGCGCCTAAGCCCTTTACAAATGGCTGAGTTATTTTCAAAATATTTTGATTTTGCCCACTGTGCATTATTAATTTTTTTTAACGGTATTGTTAGCTAACATAACAATAACATTGTAAAATATAACCATAATAACTTTTGTAAAAAATATTCTGTTAAAAATTAAAAAAAAATATTTTCTTTTAGAACTTTTTGAAGAAAATTACATATAAATAAAAATAAATAATATTTAGTAATAGGAATAGCGAAAAATTGAAAATTAAAAAAAAGGTTGCTTGTTAAATTAAATAAAATACAGTTAATAAATAAATAACTGATTTCTATGTGAATTTAAGTATTCAATTTTGGTAGAAAATTATTATTAAATAAAGCAATAAATAACTAAATCTTATATTTCAGAAAAAATGTTTAATTGAGCCACATAATGTTCATAATTAAACATAATATTATTGCATATAATGCCAAAATTATTCACATTTTAAACAAAATTATTTTTATAATTTATTATGTTAATGTTATGCTAGACAATAATATGGTTCCAAAACCAACTATTTTATTATTAACCGTAATATTAATATGCTATTATACAACCATAATATGTTGCTCTTAGATAATGTTTATCTTGACTAGGTTTGTTTTCTTTGCGTGCAGACACATGGATAGAAAAATCGTAAAGTTATCGTAAGTTATTTTATTTAAATCAAACACTATTTGCATCAGCAAAAAATTTGCACAGAACAATATTTCATATTTATATAATATTTCTTGTTGCAATTTATTTAATTTATAGATTTTTAAACTTTTGATTACAAATACTTTGTATTCCAATGAATTTTTGTTTTCCTATCTCAAAAAAGTCTTAGGCAAATAATTGTAAAATTTTTCATTGTTAGTTTAAGAGGTTTTGCGAACACGAGAAGCTCAAAGCATTTATGATTTTAAGGCATTTATTAATCACTAAAATGCATTACAAGAGTTACAGGTGTAAAAAAATTTGTTGGGTTCAACAGGTAAAAAAATTTCTAAATAAGCATATCTCGGAACCAAAAAATTAATAACAATTAACTGAGAAAAATGTACTTAACAAACATTTGTTTGGGAAAGCTATTTATGAGTTGCGTTGTTTGTAGAAAAATAAATTACTTTATTTACTGAGATTCTCAGAATGAGATTGAACACATAAAAAATGCATTTTCCAAAATGGGTGTGGTGCAAAATTATGCTAAAATATTATTTACTTTGTTAGCAATTGTAAAAATGGTTTAAAAATTTATACGAACTCTGATTTCTAGATATCTATAAATAGTGATAATTTTTTAATATTAATTAAGTCAGATGGAGCAACTGAGTTCTTACTCAAAACTTTAAGACTCACTCATGAATCTTTGCTATTGTTATTACAAATATTGTGGCTTTAAGTCTGTGTTTAGTACTAGATTTTGTGGTTAAATTCTCAAAAAATTCATGTGTTCTAAAAATATCATAGTCTGGTGGAGTTTTAAACAGGTCTGTCCAATGTTTAAAAATTTTCCAAAACAATCTCATAAAATTCTCCTTTGTACTGTGTGGAAATAATTTATAAAATTGTGAAGGATATTGTTTTGCGGCCTTTACTTGATCAGCACGCAATTTTCATAGAGCCTCAAATTGCGCCCTGTAATTATATTTAAACCTTAGTTTAATGATTGTTTTTCTAATTTTTCCCTCAATTTATAAAAACATTTTTTTAATAGCTGCTTTTATTTTTTTTTATTTTCTGTTATGAATTTTTTTCTATATTTTTTTCAAATTGGAATTTAAACAATTTAAATTGTTTTTAAGACAAATGTAGAGAATCACGTTTATTTGTTGATTTTTTTGCCACATAAATAAATTCTACATAAAACAATTAGATATGAAAACAAACATACATATTTAAGGCATGACGAAAACCCAACAGTTCTTGGAAATTCATCATAAAGCTAATTATTTTATGTTGATATAAAAGAAAAGAATATTTATTTAAGCTAGTAAAAGGTAAAAGAAATTTAGTTCAGTTAATTTTTTTTCTTCTCTATGGCTTTTGCTACAATTGTGCTGTTGTTTTTTAAATATGTTCTAAAGCAAACTTAGAAAGCCTTCCCCACACTCTAATATTAAAGATCTTATTGTAAAAATCCAAACTACTGTACGCTGTGTAAATGGCGAGACTCGAACTCATTATATCGTTGTGTTACCAACCAGGCCTTTTAAACCACTCTAGCCACACATGGTTGTTAATTTCCTACCTAACTTAGCCTTCGTTGAGATGTGGACCAAGATTTTCTTCTGGTACATGAGCCCAAATCTACTGTGGAAACTCAATAATTATTTGCCTTTTCTAATCAAGACTTCGCGAGGTATGAACTGTTGTTTGACATAATTGCCTTTTAAGCACTTTATCTAACAACAAGAATATTTCCTTATTTCCTTTCATTTTTAGTCATTGTTGGGATTTGAACTTATGACCTCCTATTTAACAAACATGCAGACACCTCTGTTTATTAATGTAATTAAGCTGCACAACATGTTTCAGCTATCTTTTGATTGATGCTGGTTATAGCATGCGCTCACCACACTTTTAAGTGGTGAGAAAAAAACTTCTTCAGCTTAGTTTATCACACCTAGGTTAACAATGTACAGCTAGATAACTAGTCCTTTCCTCAGAAGAGATTACTGAATGTATGTAATTTAATATCATTCCGATATGGGAACCGACTTGTTTCTAATTAAATGTGAGTTGAATAAACTAATCCCCTTGACTTTAAAAAATATATAAAGAAAATGTACAAAAATGTTAGTTTTTGTCATTTTTTAAACTGCTGGGCTTATAACAATTATTTGTCCGTCCATATGTCGATATAATGTCTGAACATGTAAATAATATTGTAGACATGTTTTGTTGATTTTGTTTTTTTTCTGCTGTTATTCATGACAGCCTTAAGCGAAAATTTAACAACAATAAACTGCGCAAAACTTTGAATACACAAAAAAAAAAAAAAAATCTAATCAGTAAAAAAATTCCATTTTGTACTGACAACAACGAGAATTTTTACACAGGAGTATGTGAAAAGAATAAATATTTTTACAAAGTTAATTTTATTTGTTAGCAGTTAATGCAGTTACAAACAAACAAACAAACAAATCGAACAAATTAGTGGGTGACACTGTTGCCAACATTTGTGGCTGCGATCGAATGTTGAACTCTGAACTCTTACTAATCACATACCAAATTGCCAAAGTCCGCTTAAAGTGAGAACTAAAATCAACTGGTTTTTGTTTAGAATGCCATTTTGGGACAGCGACAAACAATAACAACAACAACAATAACGCTTTATAACTGATTGAAGTATGTCGTTTGATAAGACTTACCAAAATTTTTAAACACATTCACATGTTCACATGTATTTAATTTTATTTAAAAGATAAAATTGAAATAAAAAAAAAATATTTTGTTTGAGCCTGGACAACAATTTGTTGTCACCTAGTAGTGGCCAAATCAAGCTACAAATAAATAAAAGAAAAATGTGTCAAACTAAATTGGTTTTCTTTTTTTTTAAGAGATAAAAAAACGTTCAACGTTTTTTCTTTTAGTCTTTTAGTCTTTGACAGTTTCTTGGCATAATTTATGCTTGAAATATTTAAATTTTTAACTAAAGATCATTTAAAGACACGCGTTTTAATAGAGGAAGAGTAGATTACTACCGCTGCTTATATTTATTTTTGTTATGCTTGTTTCTACAAACAAAAAAAAAATCAAAGAATTAATAAAATTATGCAAATTAAATGGTTTTCATTCAAGAAATAAAACTTTAGAAAAAAAAATCCCAAAAGATAAAAAAACTAAAACAAAGAAAAAAAAAACATGTCAATAATCATCATGTTCATTCACAAAATTTATCTCTTTAAAATGTTTTTTCGGGGAGTAGTAGAGAAAGACGATGCACGAATCTTACGTGTGGCTCTTTAAGTCATGAAAAAATATTCAAATGACCAACTTAAACCAAAAAAAAAAAAAAATCGTAAAAAATATCGAACACTGACCGTTTTGGCTATAAAAATATAGAGGAAAACAAAAATTGTTACTACAAAGGTACAAGATATTCAAATAGATACAACCAAGGAGCATGAGGTGTTAAAGCAGACAGTTAAAAGAATTCACAATTTTAAAATTTCATAATAAATCAGTATGTTTCTTTTAATTAAATATAATAATAAATATTCCCTACGAGATACTTAAGAACTGTTAAGAACCAGAAAATTTGTTTAGTGAAAGACATATTTAATTAAAAAATAAGAACAAAAATAAAACAAAATAAATATAAAACTAAAGCTACAATTTGCTAATTAAATTATTAATAGAATCAATTAAAAATAAATTTAAACTCCAGTTCGAAAACAAATACAACTTTTAATAAGTGTAACCGTTTTTTCTCTATATTTATATAAAAATTGTTCTAAATAGGATTTTATAAATCATAAAATAAAATTGACACAATATTTTAAATTTAAAACGCAAAAATTAAATTTAAAAATAATGGTGCAAATGGTAAAACGAATTATCTACAAATAATGATACTTCAAAAGACTTAAAAGATGACTCTTTTTTAGGTTTAGATTATTAATTAATCAAATATTAAATATGTTTTTATTTTAAAAATTACTCTTAATATCCAGATTTTTCTTAAAGGGAAATTTATGTAAATTAGGAAGATTATAACAATTTCAATTTAATTAAACTGTTGTATGTTGAAATTATAAATTAAAAAAAATTTTTTGGAGAAAACTAAAATTTTCCTTAAAGTATAAATATTTCTCATGAAAAAAAAAATAATTAAAAATAGTGATATTGACTGTTTTTTTTTTGTGTAAATCGTTTTAGAGTTTTTACAGCCTTTTTTTTTGTTGATGCAATGAACTTGGCTTGATATAATCAAGTTGGTCGTTGATATAAGACTCTTAGGTTTTTACTACAAAATTTGGGTAAAATCCACTGATGAGCTATATGAGCAGTAGCGATATTGCGATATGGATAAGCTTTCCCCACAGTAAAACATTTTATTTTGTCAAAAGAAAAACGTTGTGCTATTTTTTAAAATTATACCGATTAAAATAAATGCCGATATTGATAATTGAGGGTCAAAGCCCGTCTCGATGGCTATTTCGCTACCGCTTAGTTAGCTCTTTAGGATTCTTCTCACAAACATTTAAAATAAACTAAAGATTTTTGTTCAAACAATAATGCGAAGACAAAAATCAAAGTTGAAGCAAAAACAACAATAACCAACAATAATTCTATTTTTCTTTGTCCTCTGTATACGGCTGACTTTTTTTCGGCTCTTTTATACAGTTGAAAGAGGATGAAAAATAAAATATCAAAAAACACTACAATAATTTATTTCTATGTACAGGTACTTTGCAAATTATTTAATTAAAGACACTTGAATATTATTAAATTATTTTAATTTAATTTTTAAAAGAAAAACTTCTTGCTATTTTTTAAAATTTTGTATTTATTAATAATAAATATTTCATGAGAATATTATGAAATATTTATATTTAAAGAAATCAGCACGATTAAAGTAAACTAACATAATAAAGTTTCCGAATAATAAATTTTCATATTTCCCTTAAAGGCAAATTTTTATGCAGGGTGTCCGCTGGGAAGGTATACTACTTTATTTTGCGGCCGTTTTGGTAAGCGTAAGGCTTGACAGTTCATATTTGGCAGTAGTGCAGTAGACACCTGGAAAATTTTTTATGGTAAAATATTTTATAAACCAACGTTCTTTCATCGTTAAAACATTTTATCAAAAGCAATCATTGATAACTGTAACGATGAGAAAGTTACGTAAAATTTTTGTGACAAACAACGTTCCAACAAAACGCATTATTTATCGGGATAGGCCCAAGCATGGAGCAAAACGTACTGCAAAATCAGCTCATAATATTACTGCTGCTTAAGAAAGTGTCTTAAACAATCCATCAACCTCAATTCGATGCCATGCTCATGAGCTTGGTCCTCAAGAACAACTTGGGCCAAAATTTTGCACAAGGATTTGCATTTGTTTCCTTTTAGGATTCAGTTGACACAAGAGCTTCTTCCACAAGACCATTTACGCCGCCGTACATGTGCCAATAGAATATTACAGCTTGCCCATTACAACTCCGATTTTCATGAAAAAATCATAATGGGTGACGATGCACATTTTTATTTTGATGGATATGTGAATAAACAGAATAGTCGGTTCTAGGCCATGGAAAAACCTCAAATTATTTATTAATTACCTTTGCATCCATTAAAAATGACGGTCTGGTTTGCAATTTGGTGAGGAGGAACTATTGGTTCTTACTTATTTAGAAATGAAAACGGTGTAACGGTAACTGTACTGCCAGCTTTGGGGTGGATTAACATGTGGTATCTACCGGGTGTTTTTTCTAAGGCCGATAGTACTTTTTGAATTTTTTTGAAAAATTTTTTCTTATTATTTTCAGTAAACTCTGCCAAATCATTGTGAATTGACTCACTTGAACAACGCTGTCAAATTTACTTTGAAAACATTTATCAATTCGAGAAACTTGTGTTCAGCCCAATTGTGCTCAGCGATGACTCTCATTTTTGGCTTAACGGGTTTATTAATAAGCAAAATAGCCGCATATGGAGTGAGACCAATCCACAACATACTCTACAGACTCCATTTCATTCAGAAATATGCACCGTTTGGTGTGGTTTACACCCTGGTGGCATCATCGGACCTTATTTCTTCAAAAACGAGGGCGGATCTCTCGTTACGGATAATGGAGATCGTTACCGCACCATGATTAATAATTTTTTGTGTGAAAATGTAGATGACATTGATCGGGATAAAATTTGGTTTTACCAAAATGGCGCTACGTGTGAAATCAAAATTTGGCGATAAGTTGATTACAAGAAATAGACCTGGCAATTGGGCTCAAAGGTCGTGCGATCCTAGACCTCTCGATTATTTCCTATTGGGCCACGAGAATTCACTGATTTATGTTGATAAACCAGCAGAAATTGATGTTTCGGAAGCTAACGTTGTTTGTGTTATTCCTGACATATGGCCAGCAGTACTTGAAAAAGTGACCCAAAATTGGATGTCCAGAATCCGCTTCGTCATGAGCAGCCATGGTGGCTACATGCCCGAAATCAGTTTTAAATATTAATGCCATGTTCTGATCTTTCGTGTAAAAAAATTCTTCATTAAAATTAAATTTTTTGCGTTAGTTTTTGCAATTTAAAATTATATCGGTCTTAGAAAACACCCCTTATAAGATGGTGTTATATCGCATACAGGCAGGATTACATTGGAATTGCTGGGATTAGTATACCTAATACTAATATGAAGTTAGTGAAAATTTTTCCTAAAGGAATATTTATTAGAAACTAGCGAAAATTAAATACAAAAACAAAAATCAAAGCTAAATGACATACAAAGCAAAAAAGAAAGAGATAAAAAAATAGTATTGAAATGAAATTTTTGGGAATTTTATCTAGAAATAATTTTTTTGTACAGCCTTGAAAAAAAAGCAAAATGAGAAATTTCTACATATTTTTTGATCTAGAAAATATTTTAAAAACGTATGAGCTTAAAAATAAATTAAAGAGAAAGAATGCATTCCTTAACAAACTGTTTCTTATTTTTGCCATTGAAAATAACTTAAAAGTTGCTTCAACAGGCTGCCTGCTGTGCGTTTAACCACATTTCATGTGGTGATTTGTGTTGTTGTGCGTAGCAAATGCTTAATACCACACTTGGATAAGCTTTTATAATCAATTGATGCCAACCAGGTCAGTCTGTCCATAAAGCATACAAACAACAATATTACCAGCCATAAAAGAAAATAATGCTGCCATCAACACAGAAGATCTTTATGCAATCGTAGAGAGCAAGCAGTTGGTTTATTTTACAAGTTTAGTTGGCTGATCAATGGACAATGATTTCTTCATATAAATTAATCTTTAAGAGCAGAAGCTCGTAAATTATTGATTCTATTGGTTGGTTATGATATTTAGATTACTAGCAATTCTTGTTGTATTTAGTGTATTTAGTCACAATATTAAAGTGTTAAAAGTAATAATTTTTATTTGTTGTTGTTAAAAAGATGTTATAAAAATGGAAAAACCATTTTATTTAAAGAGGTTTATAGCCATCGATAAAGTAACCTGTAAATCGGTCGTCAGCAATGAAAATCAGTTTTAAGTATTAAAAAATGTTTAATATTTCTCTAGGATATAAAAGTTTATATTGTCAAAAGGCAAGAGATTTCTATTTACTTGTGATCTTAAGGAAAGTATCTTCAAATTCGCTTTTAATAGAGAAAGATTATAATTTTTGGTTCCCTTTAGAAGTAATCAGTTTCTAAAATTCCTATTTACTTCCGCATAAAATTACTCTTCCGTTTCTTTAAGTAAATTACCTTAACATGCGTGTATTTACAAAAATATAAAATATAACATCAAATCTTGTTACCAGTGTTGCCAGGGTAGGACAGAAAAAAATACACTTCTCCTTAAAAAAATTAAATTTTTTCATTAAAAGTTACATTTTAAAATTTTCCTCAGCTAAAAAGCAATTTCATGTAATTTTTATAAAAACGAAAAAAAAAAACGTATGAAAAAAAATTGTATACCGATGATACTCATGACGATTTAAATTACGACTCAATACTTATATTTCGGTATGGAAAAGTGCATGCTCTCGCCATTCAAAAAAATTGGTTAAAGTAGAATATTTCTATTAAATCCGTTTTACCTTTTTTCTTTGGAAAATTGTGCTTCGATAGAATTTACTACAAAAAATAATTAAAAAATACCATTATCAAAGACAAATTTTAGTTTTATTTGCTTTAAACTTCAACATAAAATTACTGACAATTTTCCTGTAATATAATCAATCCTACACTTCTTGAAGGAAACTAACAGACAACTTTTTTCTAAATCGAGGTATTAACACGCTGTCAAGTTTTACAAGCAGAATATTTGTAGTTGCTAACAATTTTCGCAAGTTTGAACAGAATGGTTAGTTTCTCGCACTAAATGCAACTTATATTTTTTTACAGTTGGAAAAAATTGTACCCAGGAACATTTTGCTGTTACTAAACATGAAGCAAGAAACATTAGGTGATTTCTCATGAATTGAGCAGAGCAAAACTTTAGCAACATTATCTTTTGTTTATTTCAAACTAATTTTTTATGTGAGATTTTGAATGAAATTGTAGGTTATCTTTGTTATTTAAATCTAATTGATATGTTAAGAAAAGTTGATATGTTAAGAGAGATTATTACCTCAATGAAAAAAGTTTTTTTTTTTTAGAGATATTACTTTATTTCGTGTTTGCACCAAATATGGCGTAATATAATAAAATTATACATGTTACTTGACGCCTTCAAAAATTATGAAAAATGTAACCAAACGGCAACACTGCTTGTTATACATTTGTTTTTATTTTCATAATGTCAGCACTGTCTTTGTGGCGTTAATGAAAACATGTATTTCAGATTCAAACACGTACGTATTAGCAATTTATCAATGTTTTATTTAAGTAAAAAAAATTCACTATAAAATGTAATTTTCATAATGTTACATTTTGAAATTGATTGGTGTTAACTGAAAAAAAAATCATTACAGACAATTGTGACATGTTAGAGTCAAGTGATAAGTGTATCAACGATTTTATACTGTATCCAGTTTCTCTAGAAAAAATCCCTAATAATTGATGAATTTCATTAAAACAAAATCATAAAATTTTTTATTATTTTTTTTATAGATTTAAATTAATTTAATATTTGTTAGTGATAATTTTTGAACTAAAAAAATATATAATACAGTTTTGGGACAAATAGGCCTGTTTTGCAAGTCACTTTTTGTCAAAGTGATTTCAAATCACGCAAAAGATGTTCTATCCTCAAATAAATTATACTGGAATCATGTGATTTGAAAACGGTTGACTAAATGACTACCGATTTGAAATCACTTGGTCATTTTTTCCACTTATTTCATTTGGAACTCGATAATAATACTACTATTTATTTAAAATGACATGTCTTCTATTTATTTTTTAAAAATATTTATTTTTCATACATAAAATCATAAATATCTATGAATTTCTGAGGACACTGTTTGTGTTAGTTTTGGTTTATTTTTTCTTTTCTTTTTTTTTTTTTTTTTAGCAATTTACGTGATTTATTTTTTCTCTTTAGCAGTTTTTTTTAAAATAAATCTTAAGTTAGTAAATCGTTTCAGTATTAAAGCAAAATATAAAATTTATCTTAATTATGCTTTCATGCTATTGATTTAAGAAAACTCTACTGATTATTGTTAAGAAATTATTAATAGTCAATAACTGAACTTTTTTGAACAGGTTTAAGAAAGGCAACTTAAAAAAGTGTATTTTCCACAACATTCCTGTTTGGATTTTTATAAGGTGCCACCAGATATGTTTTAACACATATCCGAAGTCTCTTTAAAGCCAAAACTCCATCTTCCCCTATTTTACATTTCAGTAAAGTATCTACTGGCATCGCTCATTTTCCAAACGATAGAATTATGCAATGATCCAGATCGGCTTGTATTTATGGCCAATGTACGCTTTTTCCTCCATTTATTTTAGCTTTCGGTTATGTGTCTTAAGTCTTTTGAATCAATAACAAACTTTGAGACGACTGCGGCGAGATTTCCAATAAAGCATTACAGCAACTAAATGTGTAGAGGTGTTAAGGAAATTCTGTAATTTTCAATAAAATGTGATACCTTTCCATTACGCATCTTGACTGCATTTCTTCGTTGATTATCGAATGCCAAGGTTGGATATAAAGGACTGTTAGTTTTTTAAAAATACCCAGCGAACCATATAAATTTGAGTGGAAACTTTACTAGCATATTTTTTGAAGCCTTAACGCTTTTAAAAAGTACAAAAAGCAATAATTTTCCATCCAAAAACTCTCAGAAATGACGGCTGGTTCATCTTAAAGAGCTTTTAATTCATTTCAGAAAAGACTCTTTGTTGACAGCTCTCTTGTCTCTAAAAGAACTCTTATATTTAAAGCTCAGAAGACAAATATATTTGAGTGTTATATAGAAGTCATGGCATGCTCATGAAAATTTTCTTAGGTGGGTCTTCTTTTAGGAATGCTCTTTTAATGGTTGGCAGGGTTAATAAAAAACCGTATAAAATGTTCTGAATTTAGAATATATTATACAAAACCAAACTTACCAACCTATTTATTTTTTTCAAATCGAATAAAATTCTAGTCCAAGTAAATGATTTACAATCTTAACAAATCCAAGCAATCATTTGATACAGTTGGATAAAATTCTTAAACATTCGTTTGTCATTACTTTATAGTTGACAACTCTTTTGCTTGCCCTGCTGACGGATGACATGTTTTCCGTGCCTTTGGAGTTTTTGTTTTATTAGATTCGGCTGTCATGGTCGTTTTACCTAAACGAAAACAGTTATGGGTGGTACATCGTTCATGATAAGGTATTTTTTACTTTCCGTATTTTTATTAACAAAAAAACTATAATTTGCTTTTTTTAATAAATTACTTGTTTCATTTACAAGTTAAATAACTGCTTATCGTAGGACATCGCGTGTTCACACTGAATACTAGAACAGATTATATTGCATTTTTGTTTATTTAAGGATTAACAAGACAAGTCTTGCAAAAAAATCGACTGTTTATAACGGTTCAAGAGTATGGCTACATAATTCAAATTACATTAACTATTAGAAAACCCTTATATTTTATTTCCAAACTTTATACCTGTTCAACTGTTCAACAAATTGCCAATATACATCAAATAAGAGCAATTTTAGGGCAACTCTTTAATTTCCAAATTCAAATTATATACTTGCTGTTTTATCAGACTTAGCAATCAACGGCCTGTCTATAAAGGTTCAACAGTTTGGCCATATAATTTATACTTCAAAACATTTATACTTCTTTTTGTACCAATGTCAAACTTTCAAGGGTTTGTTTATAACGATTCAAAGGTATGAACATATACATCGAATAACATTAATTTTACGAACACACTTTAGTTTATAAATTGAAATTATAAATTTGTTGTTTTAGAGGACTTAGTAATACAGGTCCCTTGTAAGTTTCAGCTGTTTAAATTTAAATTGTCTAAAATAGTTTAAAAGTTCGGCCACATACATCATATTATATAAAGTATTAGGACACCCTTTTATTTCCATATCTAAAATTTATTCTTGCTGTTATAGCGGAGTTAGCAATACAGGTTCGTTGTAAATTTCAAGCGTCTGTGTACTAATGTTTAAAAGTATCACCAAATACAACAAGTTTTATGAATATTGGGACATCCTTTAATTTATAATTTTAAATATTAATACTTGTGACTATAAAAGTCATAGCAATTGGCATTCTGTGAAATTTGTAAGCATTTACCCAGAACGGTTCAAAAGATAGGCCCATAAAAGTCACTTTACATCAACTATGGGAACACCCTTTAATTTCTAAATTCAATTTATAAACTTGTTGATATAGCGGGCTTAGCAACACAGGTCTGTCTATAACGGTTCAAAAATTTGGCCACATATATCATATTATAGTTACTATTGGGACACCCTTTAACTTATAATTTTAAATGTTTATACTTGATATTATAAAGTGCATCGACATTCTGTCCAATTTGCAAGTGTTTGTCTATAACGGTTCAGAAGATAGGGCCATACATAGGTTAATATACGTCACCTATGGGGACACCCTAAAAATTTGTATTTATATTTGTATAAATTTTTGTATAATGATACCCAGTTCTTTTTAGTTTAAAAGAAGTGCCTTTCACAGTTCATAATACACGTAAAAAAATATACATTTTGTATGGGGACACCCTTTAAATTTTAAGATTAAAAAAAAATGAGTCGTTACACCAAGCCAATATTTAATTCCTGCCAGGTTCTTTATAAATCCATACATTATTTGAAAACAATTTTTTTTTTAATTTAGAAATTAAAAAAAATACATGATCTTAAGCTGGATTAAAATTATCAGTTGCAGAAAGAAATTTAAACAAAATAAAATTTATATTGAGTTTGGTTTTATGTTTAAAGTTCATATTTGTATTTATTAATTTATTTGTTTATATTTTGTACAAATTTTGAAACATAAGGACATCTTTGGTTATCTTCATTGAAGTTAAAGATTTCTTAAGGAGTTCAGTTAGGCAAATAACCAAATGGTCGTCGGAACTAGCTTTACCTCCATACTGAAGTTATTTAAAATTGTTGTAGATATTCATATTTTGTTAAAATAGCTATAACGCAAATTTAGCTATTGGATCTCTTAAATATTATAACTCTAAAAACTGATTACAAAGGATTCAATATAATTTAGCTTATCATTTGATTTTAACTATTAGATTTTCTGACAATTCCGCAATGACTTCTTCACGTGAATTGAAAACGGTGGATGAGTTAACCATAATCCAAGATCAACGGATTATGATTTAATAAATGGTTGTATTGAAAACCTGCCATTGTCACAAACCATAATGAATCATATTGCTATAGAACTGCACAAGAAAATAGGCCACGAGTTTAATTCTAAGAAAAATTCTTGAACTCAATGTGACCCTGTTAGTTCCAAAGATTTTGTTATAAAATTTTAAGTTGTTCTATTTGAAAAAATAGTTAAACTAGTAATTAAACAAAGGAGGCATTTTAAAAACCATTATTATTTTCAGGTTTTTTTTTTTCTTTTACCAACATCTCTTTTACGCAAATAGTTACTTACATGCTCATAACTTTTTTTCTGTTCCCTTTTATCTCAAACTATTACGGCTGCAATTTCTTACACTTAAAAGATGCTGCATAGAAAAACAAAAATGTACATTAAAATTCCATTTTATTTATTTTTTTTTTAATTTTCACATCACTAATACTTACTGACCGTAAAATATTAGTGATGGTCGCTTATTAAAATAAATATATGTTTTCAAGTCCATGTGAGCGTTTAAATAAAAAAAAAAAGCAAACTAAAATGCAAATAGTTAAATATTAACGTTACAACAAATAAACCAACGATAAAATCAAACAATTTCAATTTATATCAGCCACTTTTTTTCTGTTTTTTATTTATTTATTATTTGCAATGACCGCAATATTATTGTTGACTTTTTTCTTAATGCTTTGCAACGAACAGCCAATAGTTAATTTACTTACGCATTTACACTGGTAGGCAAATATTTAGTACATTGGCTAAGGAGTAACCACATGGGTATTTAGTACTTAAAGAAAATGTTAATTTAAAATGAAAAAAATACCTGTTCCATTTGGTAATTCTTATTTAATTATAAC
The DNA here is from genome assembly GCA_916610165.2 of Gymnosoma rotundatum. Lineage (NCBI taxonomy): Eukaryota > Metazoa > Arthropoda > Insecta > Diptera > Tachinidae > Gymnosoma > Gymnosoma rotundatum. The sequence continues at coordinate 16,962,614 of OU744338.1, read as the reverse complement.
TTATATTCTTGGCTGAGTTGAGTTATTGTAAAAAAATGTTATTTGTAATTTTATGTAATTGTTTTTTGAGTTAACCACTACTTTTGTCCTTCTTTGGAACATTTTTTGAAACTTCTGATTTCCAGCTTTCATTTATTGATCCTGACCCTACCTCTTTTTTTCTTTGGACCAGCACTCAGGGGATGACCCCTCCGCAGGGAGTTTATTACATATGCGAACTGTTCGGCTAAAAAACAAATTTTCCCTGTAATGCGTAGTGCGATTTGCTCGCCATAAAGGGATGCATTTTTGATGCAGACGGCGTTGCTCGTACTAAATTACGGTTCATAGTTACAAGTACCCTGATTTCATAAGACCTCATTCCGTTGTAGTAACGATAAAACAGTGAAACACACCCCACATTGCGTCCATGGTTCAGTGAATTAATTAAGTTGGATTTCCTACTGTCTCCGATAAGTTTCTCGAGTAACTCCAAAATAGCCTTTGAAGCACCGGCCCGTACATGAGGGTTGAATTCTATTTTTGGTCTATTATAGGTGACATATTTAGCGAGGAGATTAGATATAGTGAAGTATTTCTTACACCGTTTTCGAAAACCTAGGCACTTAAAAATATGATTGTTTTAAAGAACATCACATTAAATATTCATACGAAGAACATCGAGAGATTCTGATTCCTTAATATCTTTATCACCCATAATTACAGATGATGTAGCATATTCAGCCGTACGCCTGCACGACAGAACACAGTAAGGGGTTTTATGAGTGTTAAATTGAACCTTGTTTGCTAGAAGATCGCGATTCAGGATATTATCCATGTGAACTGTACTGGAACTATAGTGATAAGCAGTTTTTTTAAATTTCAAAGTGGCGACCTTAACGTTTCATTACACACTTAAAAAATATGTATGTTGTATGGGAACACCCTTTGATTCTGAAAAGTATCAACTGGTTTTAATACGGGAACAATCTGTAAGCATATCCCCTCAAAATTGGTGCGAAAATAACTGAGTTCTCAAGGCACAAAAATTGAATGAAAAGCAACATTCAGACAAATTGATAACCTCCTTCTTTTTGTAAAGTCGGTTAAAAAAGCAAATACAAATTTTTGAAATAGATAAACAATTAAAACAATAAAAGACTTAATTAGCATCTAAAAAAAAGCTTTCATACAAAATGCGAATTTTGTTTTAGAAATAAATTTTGGTGAAAATTCCATTATTATGGCGAACTGTTGCCAGGGCAGTTAATGGCAGTCAGTTTTTTCGTCTTAAAACTTTTGTAAAATTAAAAAAAATCTATATTTTATTTTTTAAAGGGTTCACCATCTAACGTTTTTTTCAGCTAGTGCTTATTTCGTGAATGGTAATGCTAAGCTCATGACTGATTTGACAGATAATTAGTTTTATCCTTCCGCTAAACGCTTGAACAACGCTGGGAAATATTGCTACATTACTTTGCGAATGTGTGCGAAAATTTCGTAGGGATTTTGGATGAAGAGAAGCACCGTCAGCTCCGTATGTTCATTATCTTGTGAAAAAAAATGAAAGAAACTGGCATCCTCATCGATAAACCAAAGCGTGAAAACCCAAAAACAGTGCGTACACCCGAGATTATTGCTGCTGTGGCAGAAAGTGCTCGTGAAGCGCCATCAACATCAATTCTTCGTTTTTCAACAATTGAAGTTTTAGGAGACATCATTGAGACAAATTTTACATAAAGATCTTGTTATGTAATGCGTTTTCGCTTCGCTAAGTGGGCCTGCGATCGACTTACAGAAGATGAAGATGAAGCTCATTTTAATCTTGGCGCATTTGGGGCACAGAAAACCCGCACGCATACATTAAAAGGACGGTGCACCTAAAACGAGTCACTGTTTGGTGCGGATTTTGGTCTAGAGGCATAATTGGGCCATTTTTCTTCGAAAATGAATAGTGGCCGTTACAGTCAATAGATCGTTATCGGGCCATGTTAATCGAATTTTTGTTCACAAAGAAGAGGAGGATATTGGCAACATTTGGTTTCAACAGAACGGCGCTACGTTGAACACATCCGAAGCTACACTGTTTTTTTATAGCATTTAAAAAAAAATTATTTGGCTTACCCTTTAAATCATTAAGCACTAGGTCAGTTTTTAAAATAAAAAATTAGTTGCTTTTTTTTCAAAGTTTTGCCACATTTTTGTGTGGCAGAATAAACATTCATATTTAATAAAAAAAATCTATATAAAATCAATCTTGTTTTCTCAAAATAATTTTTGAACAATGACTGTTTAACAACAAATATGTTTAAAATTAAGAACAAAAACCAAATTGTCTAAATAATTAATTTAACAAAGAAAAAAAAAAAAAATACATGAAGATACACATATAGTGCATCAGCATTGAACTGAATTTTAACAAAAAGAAATTAAATTAAATTAAATGGTCATTTAAATATTTAAACAATGCTTCTGTTTTATAAAAGTTTTTATTTATATTTCCAGGGTATTTTTATGCGCCACCAAAAGCTTCCTTGTCTGAAGACAGCTTAAAGGCACGTGCTTTCGTTTTTCTTGCAAACAATAGACTTAAAAGAAGAGTATTTATTGATTATCATATTGTAGTCATTTTTGTTAAGATACAAACCATAACAAATTTTCTTGAAATTATGAATTAATGTGGCTTGAGATAATAAAACAATAGAATACACACAAAAAACAAAAAACGTTTTTAGAATTTTGTAGCCAAAGGCTAAAATGATTTATTTTTACTTTAAGGCCATTGAAATTTATTTTATGATTATCATGTTTTTTTATTTTTAGTTAAAACAAATTACTTTTACAAACATATTTGAGAGAAAGTTATAAATATAATTAGGTTTTTTTTGGCATTTTTTTTATTTGCGTTCAAGGCATGACTCAATTTAATTTAAAGATTTTTATCTTTATTAAATATTTGAGGGCTGGTTATGTTGACCCTCATCAAGTTTTTAAATAAAATTTGCTTTAAAAAAATTTATTATTGTTGGACCCCCTCTTAGTATTTTAAATATACGAGGGCTGACTGAGTCTTTTTACAACTGACAATTAACTTTGTTCAAAAAATGTAAACACTTTTATAAATGCTTGAGAAAAGTTATACTTTTAATTTTAGTTATTTTGTGGTCATTATAGTGAATTTTAAATATGAAAAAAATTTTTAGATTAGCTGGTTCTTTTTGGTATAATATTAATTCTTGTTGGAACTCAAATTATAGCCTACTAAAATTTACTTTATATATTTTATATTAAATATTTAAGTAATTCAATTATTTATTTAATTCCAAATTTATTTATTTATTTTTATTAATTATTTCATTAATTCAATTAAGCATTTAAATAAATAGTTATCTGAACCAAAGAACACCTCTGATAGTTGCAAAACTTTGTGAATCCATGACAGAAATGTATTTCTAATGGACTTAGCTACGACAACTGACAGAAGTGACGAATGACACTTTAAAAGCCAGGACATGACAAAAATTTTAAGGACCTGCTTATATTGATTAATTAATCTTGGGATAAACATAGTGGGGTTACCAATACATAATTAAAACTAAAGCTTCTATTTGCAGACTAAATTACAGTATTGTGAATATTAAAAAGCAAAAAATTAAATTCATAAAGGAAAGTTAATTTCTAATAGTTGACACAAGCCAAGCTCCTGCTCAGTTAGTAAGGAACTTATAAAGAGAACTAACGGTGCTGAACACAAATCATGGGAAATTAGCGTTGTATATCAGAGGGCGCGAAAACGTCGATTGGAAAGAGATAAATTTCATATATTTTAAATTCCAAGCTTTCATTTAAATTTTCCACTTCCGTTTTGTGTTCATTATGAAAACTACTTTATTTTTAAATAAACTATTTAAAAATTTATGTAATTCAATTTGACTTATATTGTGACAGGTCCTGTTTCAATAAAGATATACTCTTTAAGTTTATTAATTTACTAATTGAATACGATTTTATTTTTTTATGTACCGTACGGAGGATCATATTCGAAATTATTTATAAAATATTCCCAAACTCAAGAAAAAGACACTTTATAGTCATAAAATGTTAATTTGATGGCATTAAATAAGTATCCAGATTAAAAGAAGATTTAAATTTATTTTCTAAATTTTGCTTTGCTTTCTACATTGGGTAGTTCTGAGACGGCCCACGTACTAGTAATTTCTAACACTCACAACATATTTTTATAGATTAAAATTCAAGCTCATATAAAATTTTACAATTTAAAATTGGCTCACTATTTCAAGCGCTAAGACGCACACACACACACACACACACCCTCAAGCTTGTTCTACACTATTCAAATAAAGTCAATCTATTTCATATCATGAGTCATAAATTTCAAAAAAAGAAACACTAACAATTTGCATTAAAAATCATTCGCAATCATTTTATTGGCCTTTGTGATCATAAATCTTAAATTGTAAATAAATTTTTTTTACATTTATCTAACAGAGATAAACTTGTACAACGACACTTACAATTTTCAATAAATTTTATACAAATCTTAACAACGAAAAAAAGTTTTCAAAAGAACTACTATTTTTATAAATTACAATCATACGTTTATATATACGAGTACTATTACGTTTGTATGGATACAAGTGACATTTACATTCCGTAGTCTTTCTTAGATTTTCTAAGTTTTTTTAATTCAACTGTCATTTGCCATTATTTTGAATGTCTGTATTAGCATGATGGCTTGAAGGAACATAAATATCCAAATACTTTTAATGTAAGAAAAAAAAAAATAATTCAGTGACAATATAATAGAAGTCACAAGCGATGATTTCCAAATTAATATCAGGTATCTTAGAATAGATTTTAGTTAAGTAATTTTTGTAATTTAACGTACGATAATTAACTGCATAGAGGCAATTTCTTTCGAAAGGTAATTTGGGAAAAAACTTTTAAAAAAAGTAATTTTGTGTGTAATTTCGTTAGAATTCCATCATTTGTTTAATTTTAAATTAAATTAAAAGAGTTGTTATTAAGTAATTTTACAAAAATAGGACATCGCATAAACATTTAATCATTGTATTAATAATAGTAAAAATGTGAATTTTTAAGTACTTTTTTATAAAAAAGGAACTTCTAGAGTAAAGTAAAAGTTTATTTTTAAATAAAATCCACTTTGTTAAAAAAGCGGGTGATATTTTTAAAGTACTTTTTATTTATTTTTTTATGTTATAACAAAATCTTTTCTCTAAAATTGGCTTTATATAAGTTATAGTAAAAAAGTACCATTCATTCAAAAGGTACCTGGAATAAAAAAGTACCTTTATTAAAATTATACCTTTTAGTACAGATGAGATTTGTATTAAAAGTTGTACGTTCTACTAGAAAACAGCTATAATTAAAAATTGTGATTTATTATAAATTACTTTTAATATAAAAAGTACTTTTTTTGTTATAACCTCCTTTTTACCACATAAATTCTACTTAAAATTTTTACTTAATTTTTTTTTTCATTTGCGAAAGAAATCCCCAAATTAAAAAAGTACCATCACTGAAAACAAGCTTTATATAACAAAAAAAAAATATTTTATCTCGAAATGTAGATCTATTTAAAAACAAGTATAAGGATAAATTTTCCCAAAAACAAATTTCTATTTAATGAATTATTTCTTTAAAAAAAATCTGTGTGAAAAAATACAGGATCCGTCATCTAACTAGTGCTTATTTCGTGAATGGTAACACTTTGCTCATGTCTGATTTGACAGATAATTAGTTTTATCCTTCCGCTAAACGTTTGAACAATGCTGGGAAATATTGCGACATTACTTTGAAAATCATGGTAATGTTGTAGAATGTATGCGAAAATTGCGTACGGATTTTGGAAGAAGAAAAAAAAGGCATTCTCATCGATAAACCAAAGCGTGAAAAGCCAAAAATAGTGCGTACACCCCAGAATATTGCTGCTGTGGCAGAAAGTAAGACGAATTTTACATTAACACATTGTTGACTGGTCACGAGTTAACTCGTGTTTTTATGGCCGAACGTTGCTGATAGGCCACGAGTAAACTCGTGATGCGCTTTTTTTTCGCATCGCTGTTGTTTTCTCTGTTGGCGACCATACAGTTCATTTCTTAGTATAACACAAACCGTTTATCTCGCTTATAAGACCCGCCAAATCTTTTGTTGTAAAAATTTTTTAATAATTAAAAAAATTTTAAAAAACGATTCCACATCCAATTACGAAATAATAGCCGGTGACATGAGATAAATTTTCAGTAAGATTACCGGTCAACAATGTGTTAAGACCTTGGTATGATGCCATATAAAGTCCAATGGGTCAGCAGCTGAAGCGTTAAAAAAAAAAATTAAAAAAAAGTTTTTTGACGGACCCTTTACTTTTTACTGCAAGAAAATTATGCTTTATATCAAAACGGAAAATATTTTTAAAGAAATCCATAATTTACTTCAAAATGTTTAATTTATTTATAAAAATTGTAGCAGCTTTTCTCAAATAACTTTTGTGAAAGAAGCACATTATTTTAAAAACATATAATTTCTTTAACAGGTAGATTTTATGTTCAAACTTAATTTTATATTAGTTTGCTCAATAAATCTTAAAAAAAAAAAAATCTTTTAATTTTTTGAATAAAAATCAACTTTCAAATCAGTTTTAAACAAGTAATTAGATGTGATTTTATTTATTTTACTTAATTGGCACACATTTTTAAAACCAATTTTACACTTATTTTAATAATATGTAAAAAAGCAGACAATAAGTAACTGAAACTTGTTTAATTTAATTTAATTTTGTTTTTATTTATTATATAAAATTCTTAAAATTATTTTGCTGTAAATTTTTGAATTTCACATATTGGTAAAAAAGAGAATAAACGTCGCATTAAAAATATTAACATACAACTGCCACCTGTTGCAACTGTTTTTTTAATTTTATCTTTTTAGTTTAAAGCAAATATGTGCGTTAGTGACAAAAACACAAAAAAAATAAATAAATAAATAAATTGTGGTTTTACTTTTAAGATTAAATATTAATAATGATTTAGAAAAATTATTTCCTGATTGTGTTTGTTTTCTGTTGTACATTTGCTCACTTTATTGTTTATATATTTAGTTAATGTAGCAAAAGTATTTAACATTTTTTAAAATAACGATTTGAATATTTTTTAATAAAATATACTTTTTATATTAAACGTAGCTTGTAAATAACACTGTTGGAGGAAAAGTTATTTTGCACATCTAAATTTAATTTAAAGTACTTTTTTAATAAGTAGTATATTTTTTTAAAAGTTCCATTTGCAAGAAAAGTTCTTTAAAATATTTTTTAAGTAAAAGTTTTTTTCAGTACATTCTATTTTGTCTTTAAAATAGTTAATATTTTGAGTAAATAAGAATTAGATTTTTGAACAGGAATATTTTTTATAACAAAAAGGTACTTTTTTGCTAAAAGTACTTTTTTTCTAAAAGTACTTTTTTGCGCTAAAAGTTCTTTTTTTTAATCATAATAAATTATCTGCGAATTAAGGTTAAACTTAAAACGTTTTTTTAATTTCTTTTAAAATAGTACTTTTTGAAAACAGTCAAAAATGATTTAGAAAAGTACTTTTCCAAAAAGGAGCTGTTAGTGATAGTAGCGAAAAAAGTGCTTTCTAAAAAAAAGGTATTTATTAACAGTTACCTTCCTGTTAAATAAATTTTCCTGTTAAGTAGTTTTTGAAGACAAAAAAACTTTTTTACCTTAAAAAGGCTATTGAAAAAATATTAAAAAAAAAAAAAACAATTATTAAGAGGAGGTACTTTTTGAAAAAAAAATTGATTCTTATTAAACAAAGTCACTTTAACTTTAACTTTGACTTTGTACATATTGAAGATATAGACTTTTTCAAAGAGAAACAAAACGACTTTGTATTGCGATGTCTTGAGTCGTCATCGACCTTCTCTTTTTTATTCTTTTTATTTTAAATAAATTTTTTAAAATTCTATATTCTGCATGTCATAATCATAAACATGTGTTTGAAAGTTATGAAACCATGTCAAAGAGCTCTTATTTTGGGCTTCATTGATTTAACACAGGCTTCATGTTTTATTCCTCTACCGTGTTAAAATCCATATTATCACAGCATTAAAATTTTATTCTCCTTTCTATTTACCTTCCTGATGTTGTTTTTTGTGTTGTATATAGAAATTAATTAATTTCCTTTATCTATATAAAACATATTAGAAAATATATACTCTGTTTATTTTTTCCTTTTTTCCACACAACATAAAATGGAAAAGGAAATAAAAAAAATAATGTCATTAACCGTATGTCATACGCATGTCAACTTCTACTTCTTTTGTTTATAAGATAAACAATGAGTTTGCTGTATGAACTACCACATCGTTTAGTGTCTCCTTATCTAAGAATGTTAACATAATAATGATTTTAACCTAATTGACCTTTAGCTAGAGACTAACGGTAAATAATACTATTTAAACATTGAAACAAAGTATAACAAAAAATTGATATAAATTATGTAGGTGTCGGTGTTAGAGTTCAGTCGCGTGTTCTTCTATAATTTATGAGTCCTGTGGTTTTTGCTTTTGAATATTTTCATTTCTGGTCAACAACTTTTTATTATTTGACAAATAAATAGGGTTGAGAATAGTTAAAATTTTTGTATGCGCATAGTTTAAAAATATTGAAATTGCAATGCTCGTTTTTCGAATGCCCTACTTAAATACTTTTTTGATAGTTTTAATGGATTCAAAAGTTTTTTTTGTCAGTAAAGAAATGAAATACAGTTTTTTTTAACAAAATTATTGTTATAAAACCTTGAAAAAATAACTATGTTGCTACATACTTTTTTTAGTAATATTTTAATATCAATTGTTTTATTTTTTAAATCCAACAGATAACGGAAATTCTTGATTTAATTAAAGAAAAAAAAAACATTTAATTACTTAAGATATACTGAAAGTGTCAGGCAATTTTGGTTTATAGAACTAGACCAATTGCCTTTATGACAAATTTATTTTTTTCTTTAAATTCTAATTAGAAATTTGTTTTCCTATTTTTAATTTAAACATTTATTTTATTGAAAAACAAAGACATAATTTAAATCTTTTCTTTTTAATAACTTTTCTGTTTAATAACTTTTTACGGTTTTGAAAGGTTTTTGTGGCTAAGCGAATAAAGATTTTTTGTTTTTTTTTTGAAAGGCTCTGTTTATAGCTAATTATATTAATTTTTAGAAAAATTTTATTTTAAATTTTTATGATAAAAAATTTCTTTAGAAATTAAAAATATTTTTATGATATTTTGTTTGTTTATGACCAATTACCTTTGTTATTGTGAAGAGTGTATCCCGGGCTATTTATTTTTTGTAATTTGTCAATAGAATAATTAATAATAAAAATGCTCCCCTGAAGAAGTCAGAAAAAAACCGACGAAACGTTGGGATATAGATGGAATAAGTATTTTATTCGCATCAGTAAAAAATCTGACCAAAAATAGCCCGGGATACACTTTACTAAAAATATTAAAAAAAAAAAAAAATGTGAAAAGGATTTTAGGAATGAAGGCAGTCGTGAAATATTTAATCTATCTACTTTTATACTAAAGAAAAAAATGTTGTGTTGTTTTTGTATTTTTTTTTTCCAAATTTTCCTTTTTTCTGTTTTTGCTTATGTTGCAATACTCTTTTAATGTTATTTTTATATTAATATTTTTAAATCACAGCCCGCAGAAGGATATGGGTCGTAATGGAATTTAATAGTCTCCTCGGTCCAGGTTTAAGTTTTTAAACTTTTACTGATCACAAAAGTTGCATTTTGCTAAACAAAAGTATCCGGATTATTTATTTATTTATTTATTAAATTATTATTTCTTCTAATGAAAACATTTATCTTCTTGGTCTGACTTTATTTCCAAGCTTTAACAACATATGACCAAAAGACATATTTCTGCCTAAGGTGCGTTTAATAATTTCTTAGAGCTAAGTTTATATATAAACAAAAAACAATGGTAATGTGCGGATAGATTTTCAAAAGTAAGTAATAGTAAGAGTAATAGAAATTAACATTTGCTCCACAACAAGAAAATAATAAAGGTCATTAAAACTAAAAGGAATTTAAAGTAGCATTGAATTGATTAGTAAAATCTTCATTTGAAAATATAACTTTACAGAAATATACAAACTCTAGTTTTCTTGCCATTGTCGTCATAAAATTCATGAAAAGTGACTTAGTACATACATACCTTCAGACGGAATCAAAGACAAAAAAATTTAGTTGGCAATACTTTTTGCTAATTCTTATCAGTTTCAACTGGAATTTTTAAAATTAAGGGATAATGCACAAGAGAAACAAATTTACCGCAGAAATAAAATTATTATGAAAGTAAAACAGCAAATTTTTAAATGGGTACACCTACTAAAATATTTTAGCAGCTGAAGCTGAGTAATTGAATTTAAGTTATAGATCCCAAAGTAGGGCACGTCGACTACCAAAATTATGGTTTTAATCAAATTTGAATTTACTTAAGACCTTAAAAAATAGTTAAAAATAGAGTATAAAGCATAAAGTTATCTCCTACGAGTATAAATAAAAACTATTTACATATAGGTATCTCACAAATTCCGATAGGAATGGTTTCAATTCCGCATTAACAATTCCGATCGATTTTGTTTTACCTTCTTCAGATTACGATCGCTTCTTCTTATTTCTAAAAAATGATTAATCTTCACCTTTTTATTTAAATGTGACAATATTGCACACATCAAAGTAAACAACAAGGCTAGTCTAAATAAAAACACACAATAAAGATAAATTTGAAAACCGCAAATAACAAAATTTTAAAGAAACTAAGTGCCAGTTTAAAGTTTAAAAGTGGTTTCATTAAAAAAAATCGGTTTTCGTTTTTTGAAGAACTAATGTGCGGAATTGAAACCACTTTCGATCATAATTGAGTTCTGTGACATGCCTGATAATTTCATATAAAATATTTTTAACGAAATTTAAAATACTCCATTTCTTAATAAAACTCGTAAGAAATAATTCTTTAGTAGATCCCAATTTAATAAACTTTATTTTTACAAAAATGAGATTTGAAACTCTTTAGATTTCTGAACGGTTAAGTTACATAGAAAATCATGAATTGAATTACTAACAGGGCGGTGAGTATAAAGAAAAATATTTGTTGTTGAGTATTTCTGGTTAAAGTATTTTTTAAGGCAGACAAATGGTACATATTGTCTTAAACTACACTCGCGCCACGAGTAGAAAAAGAAGTAGATAAGTTGGTGAAAGTGCCGCCTATATATTACAATAGGATATGAGCTGGAGAGGAAATTAACAGTTTGAGTTGATTGAGGGGCCTTTTTGGTAAACAGGAAACCTTAATTTCAAAAATCTCCGGAATCAAAGAGTATTGTGTATGCGCTGCGTAAAAGAAGCCTGGTTGCTAAAAAAAAGTCATTCGAGTTTCGGATCTTGGTGTTAGTTGCAGGCTATTGTAGTTTAGGTGACTGTCCATGTCTTTTAAAGGGCATATTAAGTTAACAAGAGATCGTAAATGCAAATACAGCTAGTGGCACAGTGGGCAAAAGACACAAGCCACAAAATATTTTGGCCTGCATCTTCCTCTGCTAGAATCCAAGAGCACGGGGCAAGCTTTCTACAAGGAAAAAATAAAATAAAAACTGTATTGAGTTACTGAATTTATCAAATCAAATAATTTTTTTTGTGTTGAAATAGGATCTATTAAACAATTGGAAAGAATTAAATACACAAATTCAGAAATATATAATTGGAAAAATTTATTTTTATATCAAATATAAAATGAAGTAAAAAACTCAACATACATTTATAAAAGCAATTAAAAAATTCGTAAGACAAAAATTAAGTTCAAATAAATTTTTATTAAAATGAAAATTTTTTAAAAACTTTTTTTTTGAAATATTTAAAATTATTCTGTGTAAAAATAAGTTTTTCGAACAGAAAATTTTGTTGCAACTATTAATGATTTAACTTGTTTTTGGATTGTAATTTTATAAAATTTTTAATCAAATCAATTACTCTTTTTATTAAAAAAAATCTTATTTTTTAATTAAATTTATCTTTTAATTAAATATTTAATTAATATAATTAATTGTTTAATTAAAAATATAATATATTTATTTTGTAATTAATTACTTAATTAAGTCAATTAAACATTTTATTAAATTTGAACCTGTAAACGATTAAAAATGCTATTAAATGAAAATGTTCTTTTGTATAAATAAATTTTTAAATTGAGTTCTTTCGTCGGTACTTCTTCTTCTTCATAGCATATTCGCCGGCGAAAAAAATATTTAATAATTTATTTTTCACCACCTATCTATCTCTTATCTATTCCTTTCCTAAAGTATGTAGTACGGTTACTACTAACTTAATAGGTTATGCCTGAAGTGCTACTTCTCTTAAAAAAAAGAAAGAAGTTGTTAGATTTTCCAATATTGTTTACAAAATCATGTAACTCTGCAAGCCTAATGAACTGCTAATGATGAAACTAGTTGACTATAGGGCATCAAGAATATTATAAGACAATTAAAACGAATATTAAGGTTTCCACGCACACGGTTATTAACACTGTTTAAACAGCATATAAAAATTCATTAAATTTTTTAAGGGCGTAGTAAAAGCATCTAAAAAAAACATACAAAACTAACAGAGAGACAGACGCACACGCAAATTATGGATTTTTTTTCTTTGTACAAAATTTATAGAGACTTAAATACCTAAAAATGAGTTCATTTTAAACAGGGGAGAAAAAAAGGTGCTAAATGTAAAACATTTATGGTCAACTATCAATTCAAAACTGGATGTGATGTCAGTCATCCAACAACCAGAATGTATTTTTTTTAAAGAGAAGGAAGGTGGTGTTAACAATTTATAACTTTTTTTTTTGAGGGGGTCAAAAGGCAGCTACAAGAAAGAAAGATGAGTAAATGTGTTTGTTGTTTAAATGTACGAGTGTCATGATTATTTTTGTTAACAAATGAAGGATCTAAATATTTACTCTTACAGTCATTCACGTATGTATGTCTGTCTTGAACTAGAGGTGATGAGTTGGTTTTTTCAATAATTGCTTCATGTTGGTTTTGGGTGAAGTTACCAGTTATGTATGAGTGTGTGTGTGTTTTAGTTTTTATCCTGAGGGTTTTTTGTAACAAAAAAAAAAAAAAAAACAAAAATAACACGAGTGGCGCGTGCGGTTAACATTTGCTCTACAATCCTTTTGTGTCTTCTTTTTTAATTTTTTTTTAGTTTTTTTTTTCTTACTATTTAACTTTAGTTAGTCATGCAATGGTGGATTTGTTTTAAAAATTGACCATATGTCAGTTAATTTTTTTTTGGATTTTTAATTTTTTTTTTGTAGCATGAATTAACGATTTTTGAATGATTTTTTTGTATCTTTTTAAGAGCAGGGAGGAGTATCTCTTTGTTTGAGGTGATAAATAAATGTGATTTAAAAGTATATCAACAAAATAATCCAGCTGTTGTTTTTATTACCTAAATCCCCATAATTGATTGAGGCAGCTGTTTAATAAGTCAATTAGTAAATGATTAAATACTAAATACGAAACGTATATTTAAATAGTTTTAAATCTTGTTGGTTCTTTAATTTTTTCACAGACTTGTCAAGAAAAAGGGTTGCGTGAGCATTAATTTAATTTTTTTAAATGTCTACTCAAGTTCGATATACGAATTTCTTAAGAGTTTTAAATAGTTTAAAGTAATTTTTTATGGTATGAGGGTGCCGCCAAGTTCTTCAAAACTGCAGTCTGTTGTGATTACAATGTATGAGCATGATAAATTATATTAAATATATTAAGGGTTTTTTATGCCTATTGGAATTATAAATTATGAAGAATAACACAAAAAGAAAAGATATATAGAAATAACATAATACAAAAAATTTGTATTCAAAAGATCATTAGATTAACATTTGAAAATTATTTCGAACAAACGGTCAACGAGGCTGATTTCGGCAAAGCTCATACTAGAAGTCAATGTTTGAGCCATTCTTTCGAGCACTGCTGGCGGTATGTCACCAATAATAATAATAAAAAAAAAAATATAGGTCATCCAAGGTGTCAATTGTTGCCGGTATATCAGCATAAATCAGTGTCTTCAAGTGGTCCCACAGAAAATAGTCGAGTGATGTCAAGTCGCCCAAACTTGAGAGCCAGTTGTCGAAATTATTTCTCAAAATGAACTTATCACCAAATTTTGATTTAAATTAGTCTATAATTGCGATCGTCGAACGACATGTAGTGCCATTCTATTACAACAACATCTCGCCCGAATGAGCGTTATATATATTTTTAAACCAAAAATCATAGTTCATGGTGCTGCAACTATTGCAAAGCTAACTTCGGTTTCATTTATGAAGAAATAAGGTACAGTGATGCCATCAGTATGTGAACCGGACCTTTAGTACTGTTAACAATTGGTTGGTCTGTTACGGATTGTCTTCATTCTACTCAAGCCATAAACGATCCCTAACACTCAACATAATTTTCCATCCTTAATTTGTGCGAATTGATAACTGACCTTTAAAGTAAATCTGAATAATGTGGTAGCGTTGTTCCAGGGTCCATCTATTTTTGGTGATTTGTCAAAAAGCTAGCGCTTTCACTTGGTGGCTGACCCCTTCGTTCTATAGGAATTAAACAACATCCGAACATTTTTGCGCCCGCCTTCATTTTTAAGTTGATTGTTTTAATTTGGCAACCGGTTTTGTTTTCAAAATATGATTGTTTGCTGGTTGTTGGATTCATAAAAGCCTTTATCCTTGATAAGACTCAAATGCATGTATCATTTTCCCATGAGTATTGAAGTAACTAAAATTATCTAGACTGATGGCAGATGATTCCGTAGCTTTTTCTTTTCTCTTTATTTAATTATTATGGGTGTTCCTACATACCTTGGACTTTATCTGCATAAATAAACAATTGTTTAAGTAATAATAATCAGAAATCTCTCCTCATTCTGGCAGGACTAAAAAACATTTCTTTTCTATAAAGCGCCACGATCTTTTTTTATAGAGATCGGATTTGGTCACTTTTACCGTTCTGTGAAATGTGCTGTTACTTTCCTTTACATGCCATTAAACATTTCGCATTATGTATTGTGTTCTTTAAGCCACCGTGTTTTCCCCATCTTATCCATAACATACAGATTGTATGTGAAAACAAAAACTTGTACGTGAAGGACATCCATGAACCGAACCAATTTCTTACTTCTGTCTTCTGCTTAGATTAGAATTTTGTTAGAGAGCAGGGCTTAACCAACTACTTTTTTTTTATTTTGGATGATCATTTTAGATTTGTTTGTCATCGCCCTAATGACACAATGATAAAGCCTTTTCTTATGATCTTCGAAGCTATCATTTACAAGCGGAAAAGCACATTTTCACATCTCTTGATTTTATAATCCGCGTGCATTTTCCGTGCTTATGGTTTTGAGTAATGAAAATGAAAGGGCTGGTTTGCATGAATATGAAAGATTAACAAGTGCGACAATGATTATCATTTGACAATTGAGTACCTTCATTCTTTTCAAAGACCAAAATATTCTTTGCTTTCCATAGCGCAACCCAATTTCAGAAATTCAAGGACCATCACAGTTTTTCTCTTGAATGTAACTGCAAATCTCAGTTGCTTTGTCTAGATGTTTTTTAAGAGAAATTTGGTCCGAAATTTTAAATTTGAGGAGTGCAATTTAGTTATTTTTTTAACCTTTAGTAGTGAAATTGATATCTCTGTCAAAAAAAAAAAAAAAAAAATGCAGCAGTCGCTTAATATAAAAAAATACGTACATATGTGACACAATTTCCCCTTCAACATAAAAAATAATTATACAATAGAGCAACTAAGTTTTTCAATGTTTCATAAGTAAAATAATGGAAAAACAATTTTAAGAAATAAATTATTATTCTAAATAAATCAATTTCCGAATTAATAAATACAAATGTGCTCTATTTAACCCACAAATTGCATTACGATATTAATAAAAATTTTTTTTTGTTTATTAAGACACCTACATTTTTTATTTCAGTTCCCAAAGACAGTCATCCAAGAGCCTCAATAAATAATCCATAAATCTTAAAGTCGCAATTTTATTCAATAAATTCAAAGAAACAAAAACATGTCATTTAAAAACGATTTGCAAAAAGAATACATAATTTTGCATAATCATCATTGTGCTAAAGGAAACAAATGCCAAAATGCTGTAAAAAAAAAAATCAGTGAACATCTGTTCAATTACTCCAGTTTTTTTTTACTTGAAGTTACGACTAATATTACAATAAAATTATTAACTTCCTCAAAATAAAATAACCGAATCATGCAACTTTACGTTTTTTTATTGATTGAACTAAAATACTATTACAGCAACAGTTGATGATGATAGTAAAGGAAGGAAATTGCAGTGCGTAGACCAATTGGAGCCTACGTACAAATATGACAATATAAACTTTAATGACATTAATGACAACAGTTTAGCATGGGCGATAATAAAAGAAAATATAAGATACGAGTGTAGAAGAAAAACTGTTCTGGTGTTTTTTTTAAGAAATCTTAAGTAAAAACAAGTAAGAGTGCTTTATTCGGCTAAACCGAATCTTATATACCCTTTACCATCTATTTTAATTCAGTTTAGTAAAGTAACTCCAATCAAAAAAGCAAATATTGGTATTGACTTAAAAAATAAAAAAATATTGGTACCGCATCTATATAATTTTACATAAAAATTTTTTCGGCATTTTTAAAAATTTTTAGTGTTTCCTTAAAGATCTCTTCAAAAGCTTTTAAATAATACCCATTTTGATATTTTAAAAAATATGAAAATTTCAGAGCCCCATAACTCGGAAAATATGGGCAAACCCTGCCTTTGTCTTATTTTTTAATTCTTTATCGCCCCATTTATTTTTTTTTTCTTGGTTGGAGTTACTTTATTGTTCCAAATGACACGAGAAAATTTCAGATGGGTGTGGACCGATCGGGCTGATTTCCAATAGAAGCCCTTTCGACATTACTTCTGATCGATTGAAACATTTATATTTTTTTCTAGCTGATATAGTGCCTTGGCAAACTTGACTTTAACACTTAGACGGATGGATAGACGGACATCGCTCAGTCGACTTCGCCTATGCATAAGAATTTAGGATATACATACTTTATGGGGTCAGAAACGGATATTGTAGAAATTATAAACGAAATGACAAACTTAGTTTTTGTGGTGTAGGGTATAAAAAAAAGACTCAAGTTTTTTTTTCATTTATGTTTTTTTTTTTTTTTAAATTGAATTTTTTGCAAGACAACAAGTTTTGTAAAAGATTGCAAATTGGAAATGAGTCAGTTTTAAATATCAAATTATACAACAGTGTTTTTCACGAATCGGTGTGTATGTAGGTATGTTTATATGGATATGTAAACACCATGACATACTAGCGCCCTGTTTGAAGTTAAGTAGCAAAACGCCAGAAAAAAATTTTATTGTCTTTAAGTTTTTAATTATTAGGTTTTTTTTTAAGAATGAAAAGTCATAATTAGCGATGAAAAATTGATGTCTCATATTTAATTTTAACTCGTTTTTGTCAGGATAACGGATTTTGTTTTTCAATCACTTCCTAAACCAGGTTTTCTCATGGCCTTAATGGGACACTAAGACTTGGATTAAGTGTTTTTCTTCAAATGCATTAGGAATTTATCTTCTAGCTCGTCTTACGATAACAACAGTAAGGTATTAAAAATCCCATTTTTGGAAATTTTTAAAACTTTTCTGGGAATTGTCAGATTTACATTTTACATGTAATAATTTATAATACAAAAAAATTTCTTAAAAAAATTGTATCCCACAAAAACTAAATTTAAAAATATTTCTTCCCCGTTTTTCAAAAAGGTGTTTCACAAATTTTGAAAAAAAAAAATAAAAAATTTCCTTAAATATTGATATATTTAATGTTTCACCTTTCCTAGAAGTCAAATGAATTTATAAAAAATAACATCTTGTACTGAAAATTAATATTAGGAGTATCAATCTAAACTCGACTGCCCTGCAGCCTTAAACCGGCGGGGCTACCGTATGAAAACTACAAAGATATTTAAATTTTTTTTTTAACAAATCCCTATTCGGCGTCAATATTGTTTTAAAATCTTAAGGAATAAAACATGACTTAAATTAAAGTTGATATCAAATAACGATTGCGATGTGCTTTTAAATGTTTAATGGAAATTAAAAAAAGTTTACACCTTTTAAGCGGCTATTAGACGGTCAAACATTGCAGGTGAAAACGGTTTGATGAGAGAGTTTTAATATCAACAAATTTTGAAATCCGCTGCTGACAAACATGAATTTTACGAGTATGATGGCATGTCATCAAGCCGTGCTCACATGTGAAGTTTGACCGTCTAATAGCAGCTTTAAATTCATAAACGTTTAACTCCTCCCCAATAAACTTCAACATTTTATTCTCAAATGCTTTATAAGTTTCTTTTCATTATGACGTTATCAGTTCTGTTGTCACTTTAAAAAAGTGAATGTTTATAAATATTTTTGTGATATTTTTTCAATACTCCACAATGTACGAATGAACCTTCTTCTATCTAGAAATGTCATTTTAAACAAAATGGACAGCAGATAAAAAAGAAGAATAAAACATCAACATTATTTTCTTTAAAAATGTAATTGAATTTTTAACACTAAATTCTTTAAATACAACAACTATGAACGTATGCGAGCAGTATTTGAAATCCCAAAGCACCAATTTATTGTAAACTACATTCCGTTTATTAAAACGGGTGTTTGTTGTTCAAAAAGAAGTAACAGCTTAAATTGCCATATTCGGCTTAAACACAAACGAAGAATCCCAATCAAAGACAAACACAACATTTTATTGAGATTATTGATGCAAACAGGTGAATAAATGCAACTAAAAAGAGAAAGAAAAAATGAACAGATTAAAAAAAAGACTTAAAGAGAAAAAAAAAAAAAAAAAAAAGAAAATACACTTGTCGGTTGGTGTTGTAAAAGAAATTTTGCAAAAATGCCTTAAAGAAAAAACAATTGTTTAGAAAATGTGTTTAAAGCCAACAATTAAATTATTATGGTTTTGCTACAAAAACAACAACAAAAATGAATAGCAAAAACATGTATAAATTTTAAAATTGTTAATTTTTTTACGGTCATAAAACTGCTTTCATTTTAACGCATTTTTGTATCATTATTTTGATAATTTTATGCAGCAGTCGTTTTTTCTTTCTTTCTGTTTTTGTTTCGAGGAGAAAAAAATTTAAAGTCCATTAGGTCACTATTGTCACGTTTTTTTGTGCCGTTTTTTGTGTGTGCTCGAATAACATACAACTAAGAGTTAGCAGAGTGTATAAGTAGAAGCAACTGAGGAAAAAAATAAGAGTTACGAGGGCGGTTCTAAGCAAAGTATTGGTTGAAGGAAATCGTTCAGGACTACGCAACACAGTTAATTATTTTAGCAGTTGAAGATGTGGTGTTACAAAAAGAGAAAGAATTGTGAAGTTTGAGTTGGGTTGAATTAATAAATTTTAAGAAAATTAGAGACAAGAACAGGTTAAAATTATTCGGCGATAATTGCGTCATAAGCCTGCAAACCTTGAATCCAAAATTACTAAAGTGAGATCGTAGGCAAACGTTGAACTCTATAAGCCTCAAATCTAAATAAAGCTTAGGATAATCTTCCATAGAAACGAAAAAAGAAAATGTTTGATACAATTCCAACTCCCTTAGTAAAATAAGGAAAATCTCAATGAAAAAGTCTAAAAATAGCAACACAGGAAACGAATAATGGTTTTGAATGTCCAGCGGTTGCCTCGAGTATAATTTGGATTATACACACATATTTAATACAGATGACGTGAACAAGCTTTATCTTGTAGTCTAGCATTTACATGGACTCAGAAGTGAGAGCGAGTATCCTGATGAATATCAAGGTCGCGAAATAAGCGACACACAAAGGAGGGTTCTGTATCATGTAGTGGCAATCCTTTAATTTGTAATTTTTGTTATCTGCTGTTGAAAATTAATTTGGTTGATAGACTATAATTCAGGCGTTTAGATATTGAATTTTTGTTTATCAAAAGTTAACTAGTTTTAAGAAGTTTTTGGTAATTTTTCGAAGAAAAAAAAATATAGTCAGCCGCAACACTGTTTACTACAGACATTATATTCATACAAAAGCTTCGGTCATTTTTGATTTTCATTTTGCATTTAAGAATGAGCGCGTAAATGATCGACACACTTTTAATAGGGTGTGCTTTATTTTATTATTTGTTGTTGTGCTGACTATAATAACACAGTTACGTAGGAAGCGTGTTTTTTTATAAAGTCCTTTTATTTTATCGTCTTACTGTAGGTTTGATAGCGAAAATACTGTGAAAATAATTTTAAAAACTATAATATTATGTATTTTTTAAACTCAGTATTAATATTGAGAATTTTTAGATGTCTACACTGTCGACCATGGAAAGTACAACTAATGCAGAGTGTCCGCCTGTTTATAAGTTTTGAATAAATGAAAATTTATGTATGGATACAATATCAGATAAATGTCCGCCTCTGTAAGCCTCACAAATGCGAGCCCTTTTGAGCACATTTTTCATCTTCTTCTCACACATTTCAAGAGGTATTTCATTATTTTCGTCACGAATATTTTGTTTTAGTTGCTCAAGCGTTTCTGGTTTCTTTGTATAAACCTTGCTATTCAGGCCTCCCTGAAAGCCCGGAGCAGTCAAATCAGGCGACCGTGAAGGCCAATCAACATCACCATTATTGCTTTAAATAACTTGTTGTGGAAAGAGGTCTCACAGTAATTCCGTTGTAGTATTGGTGTTATGCGATGTGTCACCGTCTTGTTAATACCACATGATAATCAAGTCCAAAGCATACAGTTATGTCGTTAAAGAGATTCTAATCATATCACGATATTGCTCCCCATTCACAGTTACCGTTACGTCGCATTCAATTTCAAAGTAGTAGAAGTATGCTACGATGATTTCTTCTATCCAAATTGCACAGCAGACTGTCACTTTTAATGGTTGAAATGGTGGCATTAATCTGTTTACTCACATATCAATCAAAATGAAAATGGGCCTCGTCACTCATTATGACTTTTTAATGAAAATCGGGGTTGTTATGGGCGAGCTGTAACATCCTATTGGCATATTTAGAGTAGAAATACAACCTCACGGTTGCGGCGACGGATTCCGCATGTCAGAGAAAAAACAAATAAAATGAGTTGCGGCGACGGATGCGGTTTTTATTGTCATTTTTATTATTTGTTTACTAATTTTTTATTTCTGTTTTATTGAAATATATTTAAAAAAAATTTTTTTAATGTAAAAAAGCAATAAATTGAAAATTTCAAAATTATTGTTGATTTTCAATGACTTTTTACATTTTCTTTCTCTTCTTTTTTCGTAGTCATTCACAAAAAATATTAACAAATAGAATTTTTTAGTAGAAAAACAATAAAACTGTGGCAACATGCTGAAAGAGAAAAAATTCAAAATTGGGAGCTTGAGAGAAAACGCACTCAAATTAAAATAGATTCTAATTTCATGCGGATTCGTTGAACGTTTTTTATTGTCAAAACTCCATATAAAAAAAACAACCGCATCCGCAACCGTGAGGTTGTATTTCTACTCTTACGGTGGCGTAAATGCTTTTGTGGAAGAAACTCTTGTGGCAACTGAATCTTAAATGGAAACAAATGCAAATCCTTGTGCAAAATTGTGGCTCCTGAGCACGGCGTTGAATTGAGGTTGATAAAATGTTTTGGACACTTTCTTGTGCAGCTGTAATGTTTTTAGCCGATCTTGCTTGGGCCTATCACCTACAGACCCCCTTTCTTCGAAAGCATCCACTACACGATAAATAGTGCGTTTTCTTCGTATGTTGTTTCTCTCAAAATTTTTAAGTAAATTTCTCATCGTCACAGTAATCGATGATTGATTTTGATAAAATATTAAAACGATAAAAAGACTTTGGTTTATCGAATAATTTTCCATAATAAATTTGCCACGTGTCTACTTTACAAGTGGCAAATACGAACCGACAAGACGAATTTTTACTAAAATTGCGGCAAAACAAAGTAATATGGACATTTGTTTACAGGGTTGCATTTCCAATAAATTTTACCGCTTCTAGTTGCACGTACTTATGCCTTCCATCCCTAAAAGTTGGACTCTAAACTTTTTCTAATATACATTTCAGCACTTAAGTCGATTAATCTACGTAAGAAGACGAGTGTGTCGGACTTTCTTTTAGGTTGAACAAATCTTATACCCCTTCTCCCATTGTAAATATTTATATACATTAATTTAAAGGTTACTTTAAAAAAAAGCGATTAGAAACAGTGGAATAAGAAGAAAGAAAAATTCATATGCAAAAAATTACAGAGTTTTTTTTATTATTTTTGTGGAAATAATTTTAATTGTTATTATTATTTCAAGATTACAACACTCCAGGCCGTTAGGTAATAATTGTCTTGTTATATTTTTTCTCTTCACACCATTTAACGGTACATGCAAAGAAGATGTTTTGTTTATGAACAGAACTGTGATCAATATTAAATGTGCAATATGTTTGCCTTATTTCTGTACATTAGAATGATATTTGTTAGCTCGAATTCTTCCAATACTTTCCTCGTATTATTGACGCGTTTTCATTGAACAGTTTTGTAGCTATAAATTGCATGTTTAAACTTCTTTTCTTTTGTTGTTGTAAATTTTTTTCTTTAATTTTTCTTTAACGAAATTGAATTTGTTGCCAGTTTTTTTTTTGCTTTTTTTTTTAGTAAAGTTTAACCCATCATTGTTAAGACTAACTAAGGTATTAGTTTAGGGTCATTTAAGTTTACCATTTAAGGCAATAAGAAAAAAAAGAAAAAAAACTTAAAGAAAAAACTGGCACTTTTTTTTAAGCTTTACAATGTGTTTTTACTTGAAGCCAATTGCCACAGTAAGTCAATTGTAAATGGCTGTTAGACATTCCTGTGACTTGAACAGTTGTGGCACAATATTGGCGGACAAACGCTGCTGTAGTTGCACGAGAATGCCAATGATGAGGATGGTGGTAAATGATGTGAGACTGATGATAATGTCATTAAATGAGTTGAGTGCCAGAAAATCCACATAAAAAAAAACTAAAACTAAAAGTTACATAAATTGCTAAAGGCACGATTTTATTTTCTTCTTCCTTCTTAGTGGTACAAGCACAAATTCAAAGTTAAGAAATATTTTAATAGAAAATAAAAGTGATTTTTATTTATATAGGAAATTGTCAGTTTGGTCCATTAATATTTAAGGTATTTTTGTAAGTAATTATATGTCAAAGAAAATGGAAAACAAAAACTTAAATAATAAACAAATTCCACAAAGACAAAAAAAGCTTTTAAATAATGGAAAAACAAGTCTTTCAACAATAAAAAAAAATAAGTTAAGTTTGTTTATTGTGCATTTTAAAGGAAATTTAATTTAACTAAGTTTCTTTTTTTGGCAAATAAAAAAAAAAAATACTTGGAAAATTCACAGAAATACTTTTTATTTATATAATAAAAACATTTAAGATCGCATTTGAAAATATTTTTTTGGCAAAATATTTATAAATAGCTACAAGAAGAAAAAGAAGCAAAATATTTCATTTATAAGATTTTTGGATGGTATTGTATTTGCAGCCGATATTTTTTATATTTTTAAATGCATGAAATCATTGGCCAAATTATTGGTGTTAAATGTCTAACTAAAATTCATAATATTCCCGTCTTAAATGTTATCCGGTGTTATAGTTAATTCAAGTTCTGTTAAATTGATAAATCCAAACTTTAATGTGACACAAAAATACATTTGAAAAAGTACTCTTTCATAATGTTTAAAAAAGTACTTTTTGAAAAGTATATCTAATAAGAAGGTTTAAAGAAGGATTAGAAAAGTATATTCAAAACTATTTTTTTTAAAGTAAAAGAAAGATTTTTTACGAAAAGTACTTTTTGAAAGCAAATTTACTCCTTTTTTGGAGCCCCTTATATAGAAAATTATTTTACTTTTAGACATTTTACTCATCGAAAATTCTTAAAAAACCGTTTCCTTGCGTTTCCTAATGCTGCGTGCTTAAACTTCTTTTTGAGGCGTAAACATAAGATAATCAGTAAAATTGTATTTCACAAAAAGTACCATATGAAAAAATAATATATATTACAAAAACATGTTTTTTAAGAACGCAGTTTTTGAAGGAATATTTATGCTTAAATAAAATAATAAATTTTAAAAGTACCATTATTCTGATGTACTTTCTAAAAATATATGTAATGAAAAAGCAGTTTGAAAAGTACTTTAAACCAGCAATAAAGAAATTACAGAAAAATATTGGTACCAGAAATTATACTTTCTTAATACTAAATAATACATTAAAACGCCTTATAAATAAGGGCTTTTGTAAAAAGATAATATTTAAAAAAGTACCACGTGAAAAATATTTATTTTCAAAATGTCCTAATACTTTTCAGAAAATAAAATTATTTTTTAGGAGAGTCCCTTCTAAAACATTACGTAAAAAAATCATTTTTAAAAAGGTCCCCAAATATAGAAGTACTTTCTAAATAAGTACGAAATAAAATAAGTAAGAAATTGAAGAAACATATATCCTAAAAGTGATTTTTCAAAAACAGCCTACGAAAAAGTACTTTCTGAAAAGTACCCAGCAAAAAAGTACCTTTTCTAAAAACAATTTTCAGTAATATGCTCTTTAATAATGTAACTTTTACCAAAATTCCATATTTAAAAAATAACCCTTGAAAAATAACATTCTTAGCAGAGGACCTTAAAAAGAAAAAGTTATTGAAAGGAACTTTTGTTTGCTTCTCAAGTCTTTTACAAATAAATTTAGTTTTTGTTTAGCAAAGAAAAAATATTTAGCAGTTAACAAATTTATTCTAAGCATGGATATGTTCGATAAAAAATAGTAAATTCCTATTCATTGAAAAACCCGGATACTTATTGGCATACATACATATATTTATATGTAAATTGCTTAAAAAACTATTTTTAAAACATATTTCACTCATTTCTGTGTGAGGACAATCAAATAACTTAATTGAAATTATTATTGGAGATATAATCGTACACATAAATAAATTACAATTTGCAATTAAATTTTATTTTAACTTATAAATCAAACAAACACTGTTCATCAAATCTTTTGTTTTGCATAAGATTTCCAACCATTTGTATGAGGGGGAAGGATTACGAAATGAATACAATTTATATACTTATTATTATAAGAAAAAAAGAAGAAGAATTTACTTTTTACAAACAAATAAATTGATCGTAGCAATAAATCCCATTAAAAAAAAAAAAAAAAGACATACCAACCGAGTTTAATGACAATAAAATATAAAACAACTTTTTAATAAATTTTTATTAATAACATGTCCAGCAAATGCTTTGAATATCAATCATAAACAATAAGAATGAAAACAAAAAAATGTATAAAATTAGTAAAGAGTGCTTTTTATGGTACAAGGGTGGTTTCAAAAGTAGCTTAACTGTCGTCTTGATAACGGCACTTAAAAAACAGAGAAAGAATATTAGGTTTTTTTTATATTTCATAAAAGATTTTAATAAATCATAAAATAATGAGTGGATTTTAAAGTGGTCGCTTGCAAAATATTAAAAAAGTTACATGACGACAGCTCAAGGCGCTACTATAGAAAATTTTTTTAAAGTATACATTTAATTACATATAATATTTTAGAGTAATGGTTTAAAAGTACTTTCTAAAATAATAACTTTCAAAAAGTACCTGGGAAATCAAATTTAGTACTAAGGCACTTTTTTTAAATTTATTAGTAAAAGCCCCTTAAAAATATTATACTTTTTTTAAGCAATTTATACCCACTAAATTAAAAGTACATGCGAAAAATGGCCTCCAAAGAGGTTACTTTTTTTTGAATTAAAAAAAATTTTATTAAAAGATACTTAAAAAAAAATTTACGAAAATAAACTGATAAAAAATAATTTTCTCGCCGGGAAATCTCATTTTAATAAACATGCTCTTTGCAAAGTATGACATTTAAAAAATGTACCTTTTAAAAAGTACTTTTAAAAAAACCTTCCAAAAAAATCTTTTTTAAGTTCTTCATTAAAAGGGGATTTCTTTAAGAAAGTAGTTCACTTTAAAAAACTATTTAAAAATTTTTTTATTTTTTAATAAGTACTTTTTTAAAACGAGTTTGTTTAAAAAAATTAGTACCTTGGTAGGTATGTACCTTTTGAAAGGGTAACTTTCCTAAAATTATTATACAAAAATTTACCCTTTAAAAAAATCCTTTTTAACAAAATATTTTTCGTTAGAAAGCAATCTTTTAATTAAAAGTACCTTTAAAAATAGGTACATTTTGTAAAGAACCTAAAAGTAATAAAAATTTATTAAAAACGTAAATTTTATGCAAAAATATTTTTTAAATAAAAACATAAAACGTCAACAATTTTATAAAATATTAAAAAGTAACTTCTTGTAGAAAAAAACCTTCCAAAAAAGTGCCATTTATAAGTTTCCGTTTATTAAAACAAGTAACAATTAGAATTAATAAGGGTCAATAATATGCAATTTCGTTTGGAATAAACGCGAAAGCGTTAAAGTAATAAAATGACAACAAAAAGGCCGCAGTTGGCAGTTAATGAGATGTGCAACACAAGATCAATAAAAACTTTTTATCTTCCGCTATTTTATTAACCAAAAAGTAACAGTTTTTAGTTTGAATTATTTTTACATCCACTGTGTGTGTGTGTTTTTTTTTGCCAAAAGTAATAGTTTGCCCGTAAAGCCTTTTATCACGCCTGGCTCCTAGAGTTATATTTGATTTTTAACAACTACAAAAGGTTTGTTTAATGGTTATAAAAGGAGCTGATATAAAACTGTAATATCTGCAAGAAGGTAAAAGCTTTAGAGAAAGTTTTTGTCTTTTAAATTGTCATTTCTTTACTCCGTTGGATAATTCTATAACGGCCGTCGTTTAAAGCTTTAGAATAAACAAGAATAAAATCATAAAAAAATTAGAAATTATTATTAGTCTTAGCACTTTTAAAACTTTGTTCATCACAGTTATTACGAGTACAAGTATTTGAAAAATATTAAAATTAAAAAAAAAATTTTTTTTCTTCAAAATACCCAAACTTTTGCACGTACATACTTCTGCTTGTATTAATAATACGCACATAAAAAATACATTAAAAAGTTCCAACAATAACAACAACAAATATTGAAATTCATACTTTGTATAAACAAATACACAAAGTTTTTTACTTAAACGTAAAATACCGTTCTTTTGTGTTACAAAAAAGTTTTTAAAAAAATTAAAAATTGCCACAAAAACCTATCAAGAAAAATAAGAAAATAATGACATGGCAATGTCTTGTAGAGTCGGGAATAAATTTCTTTTTTAAACACTGTTAACTTTTTTAACAGAGATACGTTTTCCACAATTGAAGACTGTTAAGTTATTTAAAATAATACCTTTAGTCATTTAGAAATCGTGTCAGAATTCCTGCAGTGCCTTCAGGGAGCCAACATAAAGCTTCAAAAATTTTGATGTTAACTTTACTTGACTTTAAAGTTTTGAAATTTAAACTTTGCTTTTTACGCCTAAAATTAAAACCAAATTTACGATCCAATGGTCGGCGACTTTGTTTGATAATATAAACGTAAAACTTAAAATATGTGTTTTCATATTTTTTTTAATTGTTAAAAAGTAAGCCAAGACTGAAATAAAAAAATAATATTAAATAAAAAAATTAAAAATAAATTTAAGCAAGTGAGAGTATTATATTCGGCTACGCTGAATCTGTTATACCCTTCACCATTAATGTAAATCTAAATTAGTGAAGTAACTGCAATTAAAATGCAAATATTGGAGTGACAGAGAATTAAAAAAAAAAAATAAAAAAAATTTGGTACTGTATTAATATTATTTTACATAAAAATGCCATCTCTTCAAAAGCTCTTCAATGATACCCATATTTGTATTTCAAAAAATTTTAAAAATGTGCGCGAGCGCCAATTTTTCCACTTGATGTTTTTTTCTTATTTTTTAATTCTCTATCGCCCAATATATATTAATTTTTTTGATTGGAGTTACTTTATTGTTCCAAATGATATGAAAAAATTAGAGGTAGGCATGGTGTTTTGCCTGCTGCCTCGAAGGACATGGACCGATCATGCTGATTTCCAATAGTAAAACTTTTGAAACTATGTCTGATCGATTGGCATATACGAGGGCTGCTCTATATATTTCTGGCCTAATAGTGAAAGTTCGAATATTTATAATCAAAAATGGTTTTATTGTTTTTCAAAGTATTCTCCAGCATGGTTTATACACTTTTGCATGCGCTCAAACCAGTTGTCAAAGCACTTTTTCCACTCCGATTGAGACACCTCTAAAACATGGTTTTTGAACACTTCAAAAGCTTCTTCTGGCGACGAAAATCGTTCACCACGCATTTTTTTCTTGATGTGCGGAAACAAAAAGAAGTCATTAGGTGCCAAGTCAGGGCTGTACGGCGGATGACCCATTAATTCGACGTTTTGGCCGGTCAAAAATGCTCTGGTTTGAGCCGATGTGTGAGAGCTCGCATTGTCATGGTGAAAAATGATTCGTCTTCTCTTGTTGGTTTTTCTCCGATGACTTTAGGCAAACAAATTGTAGTGCACCACTCAGAAGTGACCGTCCTACGTTGCTCAAGCGGAACAGTCGCCACATGACCAGTTTTGCCGAAGAAACAGGCGACCATTTGCTTCAAAGTTCTTCTTCCACGAACAACTTTCGTTGGATTTTGCTCGTCTTTGAAGACCCACACGGTCGATTATTGTTTCGTTTCGGGCTCGTACGCATAGATCCATGATTCGTCACCTGTGACGATCTTATAAACGTCTTTTGAAGCTCCGCAATCGTATTTTTGCAACATTTCTTTGCACCAATCGATACGAGCATTTTTTGAGCGACTTTCAAATTGTGCGGGATCCAACGAGAACAAACCTTTTTTACGGCCAGGTGTTCATGCAGTATCGAATGTATACTGGTGGAAGAAATGTTCAAGGATGTTTCTATCTCTCAATATGTCGCATGTCGATCTTGCATTATGTGTTCACGCGCGGCATCAATGTTCTCTGGCATAACAGCCGTTTTTAGACGACCTTCACGGAATTCGTCTTTGAGCGAACTTCGGCCACGATTAAATTCATTATACCAATTTTTCACAGTGCTTCATCACCATACAAAGATTTAAGTTCATCAATGCACTCTTGTCGTGATAATCCACGTCGAAAATTGTGAAAAATGCTGGCACGAAAATGTTCACGAGTTAATTCTATTTTTTTCTATATTAATTTTTTCAAGTCACTGTAAACAACAACACGTTAAAACGTTTTGAGTACGATTATGCTTAAAAATGACAAACTTTCCAATGGAAATGTCAGATTGCACTTGGCAACACTCAGTGTTGCCAGGCCAGAAATATATATAGCAGCCCTCGTAAAGATTTTCTCTAGCTAATCCATTGCGTTAGCAAAAGTTGATATCATCACGAGCAAGGACAAGTTTAATCGACTTCACTACGAAATGGATAAGCGAAATCGATTGAGCAATGTCCTTCCGTTTTGAGTTGAAATCAACTTTGCTAAAGCACTAGATGAGCTAGAGAAAGTTTAAATGCGCCAATCGTACAGCGGACAAAAGTCCTTGCCTGCCTCTAATTTCTCCCTATCATTTGAAGCAAATCTATTTCAATGAAGTAACGCAAAAAAAAAAACAAATATATAAGACAAGAGAGGTTTAAATAATAAAAAAAAAAATCAGCAAGTGAAAAAATTGTTGTTCGCCCATATTTTTCGAGTTGTGGGCCTCTGAATTTTTCATTGAAAAGTATGATTTTGCACCATATTTTTTAAGATATCAATATGGGTATCATTTAAAAGCTTTTAAAGAGATCTTTAAGGAACAACTAAATTATTTGAAAAAGGCTTATCCTTTAAGAGCCGATGACATTTTTATTTAAAATAATTTATTTCTTATATTTTAATTCTCTGTCACCACAATATGTTTTTTTGTTTTGATTCGAGTTACTTCACTAAATTAGATTCACATTAATGGTGAAGGGTACATAAGATTCGGAGTAGACGAAGTTTGCACGCTTTTTTTACATTTTGAATAATTTTGAACTAAAAGTCGTTAAAGTCGTTAATCGAGCTCTGGGTGTACTCTACTATGCAAGTAAATAGTTGTAACAGCTTAAGACTTAATAAAGTGACGAACATAGGGACTGACTGTTTAAAATGTGTGTGTTCGTTTAACTTTAAGACGATAAAATACAAAAACAAAACAAAATCCAAAGCGAACAAACTCACAGACCAACATTTTTATTTCACATACTCGAATAAATACAGCAAGAGATATTTAGTTAACAAATCGTTGCTGGTTGGTGTCGTCCCAGTACAAAAAAAAAAAAATAACAATAACAATAAGAGAAAAACGTTTAAGTTTTAATTTTTATGGAAGTATTTAAAATTCTTGATTGGTTCTATGAACGATTCACGTGTTACGCATGCTTATGAGGTCATTTGCGTGCTTTTGCAAAACAAGTGCAAGTTAAAGTGTTTCTTGTTGTTTCTACTTCTTCTTCTTCTTTTTCTTTTCATAAAATTTCAATTATTTGTATTTGTATGATTAAAATTTTGTTAAGTTCATTTATAGTTTTCAGATGTTCCATAAATTAACAAAGTTTATTAACATTGTTTTTGATTTGATTTTAAGCATTAAAAGAGTTTCATAAGCAATTTAGATTTTTTTTGTTGTTGTTACTCTTAGTTGATTGTTGATGTTTCGGATTATTTATTTATTTATTTATTTTTTTTTTGATTTTAGAATACACAAAAACAATTTTTTGCTTCTAATTAAATTTTTATTTGGTTTTGTTTTGAAAGTTAACAAAATGTTTAATTGATTTAATTATTTATTTATCTAGAAGATTTTTTCTTTTTTTGTGTTAAAATATTTAACTTATTGAGTAATTTTCTAATTAAAAAATTTGATTGTCTATTTTAAAAATAAATGAATAATTGAGTCCAATGAAAACTTAATTCAATTTTAATCTGAATCTGAATCAAATTTTTAATAAATGCAATTTTTTAATGAAACCTTTAGTTGTTTTAACACCCAAGTTTGATTAAATTTTTAATTAAATGAGCAATATGTTTAATTGACCAATAAATATGAAATTGACTAATTAAATTAGTAATAAATCCAATTAAAAATTTTGTATAACCGCAGGATGAAAGCAAATAAAACCTGTAACAGAAGCAAAGTCCATTTCTGTTCATGAGTCTCTGCACAAGGTAAATTGCCATTAACCGTTATTCCCTATATCATCAGATAATATCTTGGGGAACTTGAATAATTTCCATTAGATCAATTTTTAAGGGGGGGGGTTGGGTATAACAGCATTTTAACGAAGAGGAAAATTGATTCGTGTATAAGAAAGTTCTGAAATCCTGAGGATGTCTTAGCCCTTCCTAGGAAGGCTTATTTACATTATAAGTATTAATCGCGATGCCTTAAAGTTTCGTGATATTCTTACGTAATATAAATCGCCAGAAAATATATAGATATATGTATCAATATTGAAATTCATCATTATTGCATTCAATCAATATAGTTAAGGACTGTAAAATCTAAAAACTTATAAACATTATATTTTATTTTTAATGACATTTAGCTGCGCCAAAAAAAATCTGTTTCTTTAATTACTAACTTTTGTCTAGTCAAATGAGTTTTTATTAGATTTTTAAGAGTTTCTCGCCAAGTTTTGTTGCAATTAGCTAATTCTCCTCGATACCCTGTGAAGTGGTTTAGAGGAGTCAATAAAAAGCGATCAGTGATTTTTTTTGGCATTAAGTTAATTAGATTTGTTCCGCCAGTAAATATTATAGTGTAGTTGTGTGTTGTCTGAGTAGTTTGTCGATGGTAGTGCGGTTGTAACCGTTATTTTTAGTAATAGTGTAAATTGTGTCGAGTTCTTTGTTATATTTATCTAATGCAAGTGAAATCATATGTCTAAACGCTGCGAGCTTATGTTGGGTAGGATGGTTTGAGGAACTGTGATAGTTGTATCTGTCGTTATTGGTTTTCTATAAATGTCGAAGTTTAAGGAGTCAATTACTCATGTTATTGTTAAGTCAAGGTAATGTTAAGTTGTAATAAAATATTTTTTGTTTTTTCCATTAGTGTTTTATCGCGTACATAGTTGTTTTAAATGTTGCATGAAAATCTGTTCTTTTATTTTTTTGGTTGGTCTCAAAAACGTTTACTCCGCTTTTATCACCTATGTGTTAATGTTTTACTGAATCCCCGGGTTCGAAATGCATCCTGTTGCAAAAAAAGGGGCATTACATTATAAAGATAAGTTTATAATAGAACTGAAAGTTGGCCGTTATTCAGATTCTGCACTTTAACCAAAATTTTGTTCTAATTCCAAGTGGATATTTGTAGGCTTTGCAGCTTATTCCCTGTGCTATTAATAGGAATGCACATAACTTTCTCTAAAGTTAGATAAAGTTTTAAAATATATTCAATAGCTGCAGTTTTAAAGCTAAACGATAATGTGTTATGCAAAAGGTTTCAAAATGGTTTTTCTTCTCTATATTTGTGGATACAGTTACTATCTAATAATATTTTTTTTTATTTATTTACAGCATTTTAAAATTTCCATTTTTGTAGCATTTTTAAAAATTTTGAAAAACGTTCACCTCGAAACCATCTAGTTTACAAACCAGCACACATAAAATACATAATCTCGTTATTTTTAAATTAATTATAATATAAAATAGCACAGCATTTACCATCTTAGGAATATAATTTCATAAAAATGTTGAGTGTTGTAGAATCGCTTGCCTATTATCTTAAAATATACAATTTTATTACATAAAATATACAAGCGACAAGAGAAAAAGAATAAAACAAATTTAATATTAATGCTGTTAAAATATTTTTGAAGATCTTGAAATCTCTTTGAGCTGTAAATAGTTTTCTCTTCAGTTTTAAATATTTGAAAATTACACCATAAATTATGCCAACATAAATGTCTTTTTTGGTCTTTATCATTTAAATGTGTCTGCAGACACTTAACAATTTTTAAACATAAACACACACTCACTCAAACATTTGCATGGTCATTTTTAAATAAATTTAAAAAATTATATTTAAAGAAAAAAAATTATGGCTTACAAGTAATTATAATAAAAATCACATAAACATTAAAATTTAAAAGTAAAAAAATAACCAAAAAAAATTTTTTTTACTGAAAACAGTTAAATTATGCGAGTGCCCAATAGAAAATTTAGGTGACAACTGAAATTTCTAAAATAAATTTTCAATTTTTCACAGTTAGCTTTGGTAGAAATCAACATAGCTCTTTTTATTCGACGTTGGTTAGTCACTGGGTGACGAGGAGTTTAAAACTCTTTGTATTATTCTATGAAATGTTATATTAAATTTATTAATTAGAATTTTTTTTTAATTAAATGATTCAATGATTTATTTAAAATTTTTTCTTAATGAGCAAATTTTTTGTTCAGTTTTTAATGAAATATTTTATAGAGTCAATTAAATATTTAATTATATTTCAATCTGTAAGAAAAAACTTGTTTTTGTATGAACGCACGTTCTCCATGAGTAAACACTTGACGAAGAAAATGAAGACGCCAAGTATGGGTTCCAATTCATTAAAACGATTAATTTTTATGAGAATAGAGAACTTGACCCAACCTGGCCATTCGACATCTGATATATTTTAAGTCACATATGCTGCAAATCGTTGGTCATTTTCCATAAACATGGCGTTCTTTTACTTGGGCAATGTAAATCAACTTTCGTTTCTTTCATTTCTTTTCCATTTAGTAAGAACCATCGGACCTTCTCAGTTAGAAGAAAAACAAAATTTGAATGCTATTGCACAGTCGCATATAGGGATATTTTGCCAATCTAGACGGACTTTTGTTTAAGATTATATTGGCTCTAAAAATTTACTGAGTGCACCCAGATTAATGAAACTTGGCAGAAAAATCTGCTATGGTCATAGGCTATTACAGCTAGAAAACAAAATAAATCGAACTCGGGATAAAAAAGTTTCCCTTAGAAGAACTAATCCAACCTCTGAAAAATAAAAGATTTTTTAATTTTCTAGTCATTTTGTTTAGCAATTATAACTTTTACGTTCAAAAAATGTTCATAATCTTAAAGTTGGACTCAATAGATTCTAAAAAACCATTTTAGCCCTGTCCCTTATTGTGGGCGGTGAAATAAAATATTATTTGAAAAAAGAATGTAATTATTAAATGAAATGGATTACATCCGCCTTAAACTTACAGAAATTAATTTATATGGGCAGAGGGAGGTTACCATATATTTATTTTTTTGTTTGGAGCTACTTCACTTAACAAGATTAAAAAAGATGGTGAAGAGAGTTGAGTAGCACTCTTACTTGTTTTTTTTTAATTTTCCTTCTCTTACTTGTAATCAAAACAGTACTTAAATCTAGTTCTTTGATCTAACCGCTTAATAGACCTTTACTGTTTGGGCAATAAAAATTTGTAACGCTTTCGTGATAAGCGTAAATTTTTATTATTATTTTAAAACTTATATTTTTTTCGCATTGTCTTTAACACGAACTGTATTTTCTCAAGTCGACTTTAAATTAATGCCTGATGAATGGGGTTGCAGTGTATTTTTGTACAACATGACAACAATAAAGCAAAAGTAAGATGATTTTGAGAACAGTAAATTCACCTTAACAGAAAAAATTGAAAATAAACAAGTTAAAGGGCTATATTTGGCTATGCCGAATCTTACATCCCCTTCATCATGTAAGTAAATCTAGTTTAGTGAAGTAACTTCAATAAAAAAAAACGAATAATGGTGTGACAGAGAATTAAAAAAAATAAGTACTTTATAAAATTTCACATAAAAATGTCATCGGTTCTTAATGGGCTAAGCATTAAAAAAAAATATTAGCATTTCCTAAACGATCTCTTCAAAAGCATTTAAATGATACCCATATTGATATTTTAAAAAATATGGTGCACAGTCGTACTTTTCTATGAAAAGTTCAGAGGTCCATAACTCGCAAAATATGGGCGAGCGACAATTTTTTAACATGATGTTTTTTCTTATTTTTTAATTCTCTATTGCCCCGTATATTTGTTTTCTTCATTGGAGCTACTTCATTGTTCCATATGATATGGAAACCTTAGAAGCAGGCCTGGAGTTTTTCCCGCCACCTCGAAGGACATAGACCGATCTAGCCGATTTGCAATAGCACATCTTTCGAAACTATGCCTGATCATTTGGCATATTTAAATTTTCTCTAGCCCATCTAGAGCCTTGGTAAAGTTGATTTCAAACAGAACGCGGGTGGACATCACTTACTGGTCGTCCTTTGCAGAAGAAGTCAGAATATATGCTTTATGGCGTCGTAAATGGATATTATAGAAATTGCAGAAGGAACGGCAAAGTTAGATACATCCTTTTTCTACATTTTATGGTTAAGGGTATAAAAAGCATTAAATTTAATATAAACTCATAAAACAAAAATCATAAACAAACAAAATAAAAGTTTTTATAAAGTTGACCAAAGTATTAGAAGACAAAAATATCGAAACAAATTATTATAATGACCCTAAGCCGAAACGAAAGTCCTTTACGTTTATTAAAGACTTTATTTCTTTAACACCTATTTCGGTTTTTTCTTTTTGTTTTCAGTCTCCCGAATTAGACTATCGGCATGAGCTGATGGGTCGTTTACACAAAATCGAACCAGATGTAGAATTGGAAGTTTTAACAGCAACCAGCTCAGGCAGTCATCATCATCATCATCACCATTTGCATCATCATCACCTGCATCAATTAACGGCTCAGCACCAACAACAACAACAACAACAGCAGCAGCAGCAACAACAATATCAGCAGTTTCATCAAACAAACAATAGCAACAGCAGCAATGGCAACAGCAATCAACACTTTCCACAGCAACAATTGACAACACAACTAAGTAATGGCAGTAGTACCAGCAATAGCAATAATAGCAACAATAACAACAACACCAATAGTAGTAGTAGTAATAATAATAATAATAGCAGAAGTAATACAACAACTGATACAAATAGTATAACAAACACAAATCAATTAAATGATCAATGGCAACATTCCAGTAATCATGATCATACAACAACTTCAACAGCAGGAGCGGCCACAAATTCATATGGCAATAATCCATGCGGTGATACAGCACAACCCACAGTATTGGTGGTGGGTTCAACGGCCGCAACAACCACCTCGATAACGCAGCAGCACACAACACCCACCGATGCCATTAATAGCAATAATACACTAGAAAATCATCCTAATCGTTCTCCAATTACACCCGCCGCCACTAACGACATCGCTAGCAATAACAGCTCATCATACAGTCAATATGATGCAGAAGTTACGAATTCCTATTACACAACAGTGTCAACTGCAGCAACCAGCGATAAAGAATATTTATTTGGTAAGTGTTCAAAAGATTTTTTTCTATTATGGAATTTTAAATATTTGTAATTTGAAACGCTAATTTAATGGCGATTTCTAATTAAATATTGAACGTAAATTTAACGCTAGATTTATATTCAAATAATTAATTTAAAGTGGACAACGAAATTATAAAAATGCTGTCTATCTGTTTTCATACCATTTATGTGTCTTTAACTTCTGTTATATATTTTTTATCCTGTGTTGCATGGCTGCACTAATGATGTTTGATTTTAAACATTTTTTTATTGTTTTCATTCTCGGCTTTTTTTTTTTTGTCTTTATTACAAGAAAAGTAGCTGCAGGAACTTTGTAATATGTTATTAAAAACGGGGGGAAAAAAAAACTAAAAACTTGAGATTCAAACTTGTTGTGAGTGACAAAAGTGGTACAACACGTTTTGTGTACTTTGAAAGTAGAAATAATTTTTCTGAATAAAATATATATTTGAAAATTTAAAGTTTTCGTTAACTTCTCAACTAAAACGCAGACTGCATAATATACCTAGTTATAACACATTAAATGCAGTTTGTTATGAACAGTGTTAAAAAACTAAATTTTTCCTGTAGGACATATAAAAGGTTTTTTTTTTAATAAAATGTACTTCAAATTAATGTTTCCTTATAACTATATTCTTGCTACTTTTTATAAAAGTTTTCTCTCTCCTAAAGAAACTTTTTAAAGTTAAAAATCTTAAAATTTACTTTTGAGAAGTACTTTTTTAAAAATTGTACTTTGAAAAGGTACTTTTTGAAAATTATTTATTTAAAAGCTTTTTATTTTTAAACGGTACTTCCTTAATAAACGTATTTTATTTAAAAACAATTTTTTAAAAGGTACAACTCAAATGGTACTTTTTAAAAAGTACTTTTTTAAAGTTATTTGTTTAAAAGGAACTTTTTAAAAGTTAGTTTTTTAAAAGCTACTTATTTAAGAAAGGTACTTTTTAAAAGGTACTTTTCAAAAAGGTACATCTTTAAGAAACGTATTTTATTTAAAAGCAATTTTTTAAAAGGTACTTATCAAATGGTACTTTTTAGGCACTTTTTAAAAAGTACTTTTTAAAAGTTACTTGTTTAAAAGGAACTTTTTAAAAGTAACTTGTTTAAAAGCTACTTTTTTAAGAAATGTACTTTTTGAAAGGTACTTTTTAAAAAGGTACCTCCTTAAAAAGTTATTTATTTAAAATGTATACTTTTAGAAAATCTTTCATAAAAGTTTACTTTTTAAGGAATAACCCTATGAGTGATATTTATTGAAATATCCATTTTGTTTTGGTAACCATTTGTCAAAGGAAACCTTTTGATAGGTACCTCTTGCAAGTACATTTATTTTTTTATTTGTGACTTACCCTTTTTGATAGAACTTAAAATTTTAATCTAAATAGGTATTTTTAATTCGATACTATTGATTTTGTGTTTATGTCCAACTTTTCAGACACCAAAAATAAAGAGGCTCTTTGCAATCCCTATGATGATCCCTATGGACGCCCAGCTTTGTGGGAAGAAATAGCAAGCTCAATACAAAATATTGATCCTGAAAATGCTCCGATATTAGGCTCAAGTCCAAACACGATGCAACAACATGCAACGCATGTCGAACAACTAGGAAACCAAAATGCAACAGCCACTGGCAATACACTGCTAACGCAAGTTAAAATGGAAGCAATTGATGATACTTTACTAGAAACATTATCGACACCATTGCTCAGTCCTTTGGAGATAAAAAAAGAAAATCTGGCCATGCAACCGTTGACACCACAGCAAACGCCTACACATCACTATTATGGCCAACATCAACAGCAACCTTATCAGCATCAATCTTATCAACATCATCCGCATCATCATCCTCATGCTCATCATCATCATCAGCAACAGCAACATCAGCCTCAACATTTGCAGCAGCAACAACATCATCATCATCATTTACAGCAGACACAACATTTATATCAACATCATCCCAGTTTAACGGAAGAACATCATTTGACAAACATGTTTACCAACCTTAACTCTCATAGCCATTCTCACAGTCATGCACTGCAACATCAACAACAACAACAGCAGCAGCAGAATTTGCTGTTGCACAGCAATAGCAATAGTCCTTCAAATCGTTGCAGCAGTACAGCCAGCAGTCACAATGCAGATGTTGTTCTTGGTACAGACTCAACAAGTTTGTTAAATTTAAATGGTTCTACGACAGATCATGTTGCCGCCTATCAGCAATATGGCCACAATAATTATTTAAACGATAGCTTAAGTATAAACACTACAACACAACTGACTCAAAATGTATCAATACATCACCATCACCATCCATCTCAGACGCACCAGCACCAGCACCAGCAACAACAACATCAACACCATCTAACAACTCTAGCAGCTACAACGCCAACAATTGGGTCTCAGAGTTCTGCCACTGCCGCACTACAAAATCTTAAAAATCTCAATAATAGTAATAGCAACAACAATAACAACAATAGCAATAGTAATAATAATAATTATACAACTGCTGCAACAACTACATATCCATGGCATAGCAGTCAGGTGAGTTTTTTGGCCAAAATAAAATAATTTATTTAATTGCATTTTTAATTATCATTATTCATACTCGTTTATTTATGTGGATTTAGTGCAAAAATCTACTTAAAAAAAGATAAATAAATTAGTTGTGTTGATTAGAGTTTGAGTGTTGCTTATATTTTTTTTGTTTTAATTTATTTGATATTTTATTGACGTTAATATAATAATGTTGTTTTTTATATTTAACAGCCTTTTCATAGTAAATACCAAATACCAGCTCCACCACCACCACCACCTCATCATTTACAAAATGCACAATTGTGTCCACCTGCCATAATATCGAGTACACAATCACAAACCAGTAGTGGCAATGCGGTTGCGAGCAATAGTAGTTCAAGGCATATGTTTGTGCCGCCATTAACGCCTCCCAGTTCGGATCCCGGAAGTCCGGGTAGTTCAATGGCAGCAGCAGCCGCACATGCTGCGGTTCAAGCTAATCAACAACATCAACACCAGCAGTCCCATCAACAACAACAACAACAACAACAGCAAAACAATCGTCGTACAACACCACCGCCACCATATCAACAACAGCTACAACAGCAACAACAGGGTCATCCACTTTCCTCCATTTGCCCCAACATTATAACGTTGCATTCTAGTTCTCCCACAGCTGTGGACCACTTAATGAGTCCGGGTCGTTCTCTTACTACATTAGGCCAAACAGGTGCTCAGGTGTTGGTTAATTCACCAGCCAATAACAATACAGCAGCTGCAGCAAATTCATTAGCAAATAGTAATATCAGCAACAACAACAACAACAGCTCAACAACGAGGGGCGTTGGCCATATAACAACAGCAACGTCATCTGCATCAGCTACAGCGGCTCATTTGGCAAATTTGATTGTGCCATCGGTGCGAACGGTTCGTTATAATCGTCGTAATAATCCCGAGCTAGAGAAAAGACGAATACATCACTGTGATTATGTGGGTAAGTGTTAAAACATATAAAAAAAAAATGAAAAGATTTACTTTACAGTGGGGTGGGTAGGTAAGCGAAATGAAACGATTTGATTGTAGTTAAGTGTCGAAGCAGATTTGATTGAGATTTTAAATACAAGTTTTAATGTATGATCACAATCGTAACTGTTTGAACAAAAGATGTGAACATTTTTTTTTCTTAGAGCACGTACTGACTTTAAAATATGTAAAGCAAAAAATTAATAATTTTTTTTTACTTTTTTAACTGACTTCAAAAAAAGAAGGATTTTTATCAATTCGACTGAATGTTGCTTTTTTATATTTGTGCCTTCATAACTCAGTCATTTCAGGATCGATTTAAAGAATTTTTTTTATTTTAAAGGTGATGCTTATAGTTTTGTCCCGCTTTAAGAATAGTTCATAATCTTAAAAGTTAAAGGGTGCCCCCACACAATAAACATGTTTTTACGTGTATTATGAACCGTTAAGTGAACCACTTAAAATTAAAAAAAACTTCCCAAACAAATCTAAAAATTAAAGGGTGCTGACGTAAATTTACTTATATGGGCCTATCTCTTCTATTTGTTATAGAAAAACGCTTGAATTTTAGATAGAATGTCGATCGCAATGACCGTTTTGGTAACGAGTTTTTCTATTAAAAATTATAAATCAAAGGGTGCCCCAATATTTCACTTTATTTGAGGTATATGGCCATACTTTTAAACAGACGCTTAAAATTTACAAGAAAACGGTGATGGTAACTCGACTATAACAACAGGTATAAAATTTGGATTTGGAAATAAAAGGGTGTCGCACTAGTTATTGCCATTTGATGTATGTGAATCGTTTTAGACAGACAGCTGAAACTAACAAGGGACCGGTATTGCTTAGACCGCTAAAACAGCAAGTTTATAATGAATTTGTAAATTAAAGGGTATTACCAAAATTAGCGCATTCTGAACTTTATGGCCGTATCTTTTGTACTGTTACATTTAAACGCTTTAAAATTAGACAGAACATCCACTACTTTGTTTGGTATAAGAAGAAGCATAAATATTTTAAATTATAAATTAAAGGGTATTACAACAGTTGATGTAATTGGATGTATATGGCCAAAGTGTTGAACCGTTATAGACAGATGGTTGAAATTTCACAAAGAACCTGATTGCTAAATCTACTACAACAGAAATCTGTTTTTTATTTTTAAAATAAAATTTTTACTTTTTTGCTTTGTAAAATGATTTTTCAACAAATAATTTTAATTAATTTCAACTGAAGTCCTTTTTTATTTCAATTTTTAAAAATTGTTAAGAAATGTACACCAACGATTTTTTTTATTTTTTGTCTTTATGGGTACGTCACATCCTGTGACATCAGACAAACTCGAATTACTTGCGAACAAAACCCTTCAACCAGCTCAACGACGACTGCAACACATTGTTGTTGAATATGCTAAGGCTTGAACCATCAGGTTTACGTTTAACCATTAACTCATCAGAGCTCAAATCCCAAGCTTAGGTATAAAGAAAAATAATTATTGTTGAGTACTTGCGATTAATAAGTTTTTTAAGTGCAAATAAATGGAAAAAATTATAATCTTTTCTTATTTAGATTTCAGAAGATTCGATCTAAAAATTTTGAACTTCAACTTCCAAAAACTAACACACACACAGCGACGTTAAGTGAGCGTTTTAGGCAGAAGTACAACTGAAACAGTTAAGAAGGCGTTTTAGAAAGAGGTACAACAGGGATAAAAAATAGGGTAAAAGAAGAGAAATTTAACATCTGGTAGTAATTTTATTTTTAAGAAATATTTTAATCTCTTCTATTTCACAGGCGTTTTTTCTATTATCTTGAGAAATTATTTTTAATTTTTTATTCTTTTGTTTGTTTTATGGGGAGTGTTGGACTTTTAGTTGATTCAGTTTTGGTTCAACTTCAATGAAGTAAATTTCTTTTTTGTTGAAAATATTAGCGAAATGCCGAGAGCATACAACAAGACCTGTAGCTTAAAAAACTTTGATTTTTTCGAGGCTTAAGATTAAAAATAAAAATATTCAGTTAATGGCAAATACTCTTTATATTGTACTTGAAGGGAGTATCTAAATGTGACATTTCAAAGTTTAGTGCTGTTATTTTTTTTTCTCACTATTTAAGTTGCAATTCTTTTTGTTCCG
Source organism: Gymnosoma rotundatum (assembly GCA_916610165.2). Classification (NCBI taxonomy): domain Eukaryota; kingdom Metazoa; phylum Arthropoda; class Insecta; order Diptera; family Tachinidae; genus Gymnosoma; species Gymnosoma rotundatum. Next base: position 16,920,261 of record OU744338.1, on the reverse strand, counting down.
TTGCCTTATTCTTTTTGCACTTACTACTGAAAGGAAAGGAAAAATTTTCGATCCACCCGTGACTCTTTAATGTGAGAACTTAAAAAAGTAGTTGAATAGCTAATTCAGCCATTTATTTTTTCTTTACACTTCACACTTCATAAGATCTTAATAACCTTTCATGATTCTCTTCTTTTGCTTAGTAAAATTTAATCAAAAGACTTAAGACACAAACTTTTTCAAAATAATATTTTCTGCAAAAGCGAACAAAAAAAAAAAAAAACAACCACAGCTGCACTATTAAAATTAATAAAGCAGCTATAAAAATATTTATACTTTTACATAAATTTTCAGTTATAGCAACAAAAAAAAAAAATAAATAAAAAATATAAGAAGTAAAAAAAGTAAATCCTCTTAAACACATGCCTTAAGCTTAAACAAGAACATAACATATCATTCTTAAGTGGTCCAGTTGAAAAATCTTCTTGTTAGTAAATGTCTTCCTTGTTCATTTTAATGTCGTGGGAAAATTGCTTCTTATATTTTCTACTGGAATTTCAAATTTTTTTCTGCTCACATTGTTTTCCCGCATTTTTTATGTTTGTTTGCTGTGAATTTTTTGCTATTTTTTTGTGTTTAAAAGTTATGCATACAAACATTACATACACACACAAATAACTTTGACCATAATTTGATACTAATTAATACATTTTTGCCATATTTGTTCAACATTAAATAATTAATTATTATGTTGTGCAAAGCACGCACTTGGTGGTGTTGACTATAAAAGGTTGTACAAAACACCAAAAGCCGCTGTCTGTGTTAAGTAATTACCACTTAAATGATAATTGGCTTAATATATGTACGTAGTTAAAAAAAAAAATAAAACACTAAAATAGCAAATAGGTAAAATGTCACACACTTAAAAATAAAATGAACGGAGAGTAACTTGAACATTTTTATATTCGAGGAAAAATAAAAATTAAGACAATTTTAAAAAATTCATATTTATTTTTTGTCTGTTTTTTTTTTTTTGAAAATGTTTTTAGCCAACCACCCACTATTTTTGTTTGTGTTTTTTTCCTTTTGGTAATAGTGTTAAAGTGTTATTTTTTCACTATTTTTCTGGTGCTGTTAATGTAACACTTTTGAGTCAAGTTGAATTGTGTTGTTGTTTGTGCCAACTTTGTTTCAGTTTCATTTGTCATATGTTGGTGTTTAAATGTTTCGTTGAATGTTTGTTGTTGGCAGTGGTGTTTGTCATTTTTTCTTATGTTGCATGTTGCAAGCTTTAATCAGTGCTTTAGATCACCTAGTTTTGTACATGAAACGACAGCAAAAACAAAAACAACATGAACGCCAAAACTAGACAATCTGACAAACGTTACAATTATGCTTATATACTTACACCTCTTTTGTGTCTTATTGAGACAGACTCACATGCCTCATATGAGTCTTTTCAAGTGTTACAAGAAGACAAATACAACAGCACTTTTAGCAGAAAATGAAGGAAAAAAAGTAGATTTTCTGCATTAATGTCATGTTATACAACCAGGCTTACGTTTTTTTATTTGTTTTTCTTTTTTTAATTTTTTATCATTTCGATATTTGTTTTATTTATATATTTTTTAATTTTTTTTTTTTTTATTTACCGAAGACATCGTTTATTTGCTTGATGATGCCAAAGCAGACACATACAATATTGTGCACATACATGTAACACATGACATGTAACAAACCATACAATGTCAAAATAGACTGTTTTGTTGTTTGTTTGTTGTACAAAATTATTGCTGGTTGTTGTAGTTTGTTTATGAGATTATTTTGCACTAGTTTTGGTTGTTTCGTTTAATATTTTTTATTTTTGAAATTATATAAAAATATTTCTTTGTCCATTTTTTTTAACACATAAATTTATTTTTAGGGCAAATTGGCGAATTAATAGTTTAAAACAAGAAAATATTTTAATTTATTTAATATTCAATAATTAGTTAAAAAAAATTACAGGCAAAACTTAACTCTAATTTTTTCTAAATATTTAAAAATGTTTTTGAAGCAAAATAGTTTATTTATTAATTATGCAGTTTAAAAAGTATCACTTTGCGAAGAGTTAGAGGTAAATAGAGGCTATTAAAACTAGTGATGAAAGGATAAATCAAAAAAGGAGCAACTATTAAAATGTATCGAAAAATCTCTTTCGATTAATCAAATTATAAAGAAATTGTTAAGAAATAATAATTTGCCAGTGCACTGTAGGATATTTTACCTCTTTTTTTGACCAAAATTAATTACAGCAAACGGCAGGACCAATTTGATTGTTTTTGTTTTTAACATGACTTTTGGAAGACTATTATGAGGGAGCGACGGTTCCTTAAAGTTTTGCATAAACTAAAAGAAAAAAACGTTAGTAAAGTTAACTAAAAAATTAAATAAGAATTAGTTTCAAAGGGGTTTCCGTATCCAAGATTTTTTAGATCTTTGATAGATTTTAAAATGTTTTTACATAATTTTTTTCTTAAAAACAGATTTCATCTGTCTGCTTATAACGGTTCAATAGCGGCCATATTGGAACCCCTTATATTCCATATTTTTACTGCAACTTGTCAAGAGTTTGGCAATATGCATTATACTACAGCAACTAAAGAGTCACCCTTTAATTTTAAAATTCAAATTTCATACTTTCTTTTGCAGTAGACTTAGCAATCATGTTCTTTGTAAATTTCAAGCCTCGTTCTATAGCGGTTCAACAGTTTGGCCATATATATTATATTACATCAACTGTTGTAACACCCTTTAATTTATAATATTTATACTTCTTTTTATACCAAACAAAGTAGCGGATATCCTGTCTTATTTACAAGTATTTTTTAATAACGAAAGATATGGCCATATAGGTTAAATTGCATTAATTTGTGGGACACCCTTTTATTTTAAAATTCATATTACAAACTTGTTGTATTAACGGACTTAGCCATACAGTTAAGTTTCTGCCATCTGTCTATAACATTTCAAAAGTATGGCCACATACGTCAAATTACAGCAACCATTGGGACACCCTTTTATTTCCAAATCCTAAGTCTATACTTGTTGTTATAGCGTAGTTAGCACAGGTTCTTTGTAAATTTCAAGCGTCTGTCTACATTTGTTCAAAGGTATAGCGAAGTACATCAAATAAAATGAATATTGGGGCTCCCTTTAATTTATAATTTTGAATAATAATACTTGTTACTATATCGTTCATAGTAATCAACATTCTGCCTAATTTGCAAGTGTTTATCTATAACAGTTCAAAAAATGGGCCCATAAAGTTCCATTTACGTCAGCTATGGGGACACGCTGTAATTTTAAGATATATTTTTATTTTGTTTGCCACCTACTTATTTACAATTTTTAAGAATAGTTCATACTGTTTATAATACTCGTAAAACATATGTATCATGTTTGGGGACACCCTTTAATTTTTAAGATAATAAACTGTTTTTAAATTGAGACCAACCTGTAAGCATAATCTATAAAATTATAAAGGATTTTCAAGATAGGTTCAGAAATGACTGAGTTCTGCAGGCACAAACAAATTTCAAATTTTTAATCAATAATATTTTTTACAAAAAAAAAAAAAAAAAAAAAAAAAAAAAAACTATAAATAACCCGTGAAAGAATTTATACAAAAATTAACTTGAGTTAATTTTTTAATAACGCATTAAATTTGCTTTGTAAGTATATGAAACAATAATTTTTAATGCTGCATCATCTAAGATTTAAGAAAATCGATTTATTAAGATCTCTTAGCTTCATCGTCTTTATCAAGAACTTCTTTATCATACTTTCTAGGAGAGTGATATGGTTGCGTTTCGGAGGTAGTTGAACCATATTACGACTGCAACAATAGGTCTAATTGTACTAATGTAAAGGGTATTTTTTTAAGCCCGATAGAACTTTAAATTGTAAAACATAATACAAAAAACTAAATTGTAATGAAGACTTTTTTTACGAAAGATTAGAACATGGAAATAATATTTAAAAATGATTTCGGGCATATGGCTATCGCGGCTACTCATATCGAAGCGCATTCTGGACGTCCAATTTTGGGACACTTTTTCAAGTACTGCTGGCCGTATGTCACGAATAACAAGAACAATTTTGGCCTCCAAAGCGTCAATTGTTACTGGTTTATCAGCATTAACCAGTGACTTCACGTAGCCACACACGAAATAATCGAGAGGTATCAAATCGCAGGATCTTGGAGGCCAATTGACAGGTCCAATTCTCGAAATCAACTTATCGCCAATTTTTGATTTCGCCGTATGGCACATAGCACCATCTTGTTGAAACCACATTTTGTACGGATAAATCTCATCTATATTTTCAAACAAAAAAACATTAATCATGGAATGTTGACCGTACCCTGGGATCCGGCCTCATTTTTGAAGAAGTAAAGTTCAATGATGCCACCAGCGTGTTAACCACACCAAACGCTGCATTTTTCTGGATGCAATGGAATCTGTTGGGTATGTTGAGGATTGGTCTCGCCCCATATGCGGCAGTTTTACTTGCTCAGACGGACGATTATGTGCACTATAAATATTACGAAGTCGTCTATAAGTTGGCTGAATTTTGTGACTGATTTTCAAAGTAAACTTGAATGATTAAATACCGTTGTTCAAGAGTGAGTCTTTTCATAATGGTTTGCAAGAGTTTAATGAAAATAATAAGAAAAAAATTTTCATCAAAATTTATTTAAATTTGTACTGTTCTATCGGGCTTAAAAAAACACAAAATATATAAGTTTTTGTCACGGTAACGTGAGTAAAGGTCGCTAAAATATAATGAATATATTCTTTTAAGGAATTTATACAACAATATTAATACAAAATTTTTTTTCATATTGTTACGAATAATATCTGGCAACCCCCGTAGTTGCTTCCATATGAATAAGCTAATTCAACTAAAGGTGTGTTTATAGAATAAAAAAACCAAAAGTTAGCTAACAAAAGCTGAGCAGTCTCAATGGCTGCGTTGGTAGAGATGCGTGCTGTAAAACTGAGGGTCCTGAGTTCGATACCGCATTCGGATATGCGTGCTAAGAAAAAATAATAATTGTTATCATGCAATTAAAATTAATAAACAGCAGTACAAACCTCTCGAGAGGCAAGAGACAACTATTGTGTAAAGCCATGGCGGATAATTAAGTGAAGACATCCAATTTAATAGAAGAGTAACAGATAATTGTCAAGAAACCCTCTATAATAAAAAGTAAGAGCAATAGCGGTTAGCGCAGGAAAGTGTAACAGCATAACAACAGTGTATGGCAGACGTCTATTGTGGCTACTAGATTGAAGGAGATGACTGGCTTGGATAAAAGAAGTAGTGGAGATGTCTGTGGATGGTTAAGGTTACTAAACAAGGCATCGAGTACTTCATGTCTCGCCGGAGTAACACAGTAGTGTAGCGTTGATGCTGCGTTTGTAGTAATAACGCATGTGTAGTAAATACGAGACCAAGGGTTCACAAGACCGGTTGGATCAAGAAGTATAGCCAGAGAAAGCCATAAAGTTCGAAGACAGAATTTAGCCACAGTGGTATTTGCAATCAAAAGAATTCGTACGTTTGTTCTAAAAAGGGAAAAACGTAACAATATTCATATTCGGCTTAGACTTCCAGCGTTACATTGAAAGGATTTTGTTTAGTTTCCTATTTTTTTGACCATAGAATTACAAATTATAATTAGATAATTTTGTCGTGTTAATCTGCCGTATTTAAAATTTTGAAATAAATCATAAATTTGTATATTAATTTTATAGTTTATCCGAATAAGCCGAAATTCTCTTTAAATGTATTTATTTTTAAAAGAAAAAGTTTCTCTTTTGTTTTTGTTTTTGTCTGTGCAAGTGTTACCAGTCTGAATACATACAATTGAGGTTAATTTCCTTACAAACAACACTTAAGTCTTAAAATTTATTTAAATTTGAAAAATCCATTAAAACAAATACACTTCAAACATCTTTCATCTTTCTTCAGTAGATTAAGTTTAACTTGCTGAAGAAAAAAAATGTAATCTTAAAGCAAATAAAAAAAATATATACATTGAGAAGAAAAAAAGCTCAATTTATTTAGTACAGAAATTGTTAAATAAATGTCTGAAAAGCATATGTGACACGTTTATATACCATTTTTGGCACAAAAGCCGCTAAACATGGACGACTGTCTGTCCATCTAATAGCACTAACAGTCTGTCCGCCTGCATGACCATGCGAATGTCAAACTATTTATCTGTCCGTTCTTCCATCTCGCTTATGTTGACTTGTTTAGTTTTTGCGTTAAACTACACACAAGTGGTATTCAGTCACTTTACTTTTTTTTTTTACACTACTGCTGCTACCAAATGAAGTTATTATGACATAAATGCACGCATCAGATTGTTAAGATTGTAGATTGACATCTGTAATGTTGAATACAAAATATAAAAAAAATGTAAAAAAAAGGAAAAATCATTTACTAAACAAAAAACAAGGTAAAAAATATTCCATACAAAATATATTTTGTTTGAATGTTTTACAGACGAGTGCAAGAAATAAAAAAAGAAACAGCTAAAGAGTAAAAAATTTATAAACTTTCATGCGTACCAAAGCGTTTACATGTCTGTCTGTTTGTCTGTGTGTCTTTCTTAGAGACTCTTTTCAGTTATTTGAGCATGTGTAAATGTTTCTTTATAGAAATGGATAGATGGATGAATTCTTACGGTATTATTACCAAAGTCTATTGTCTCGATAAATAAAGTAAAGAATAGTTAAAGTTTACTGAAGTAGACATTTCAAATATTTTGTACGTGCTGCTGTTTTATGTTGGACAATGAATGGAAGCTACAAAAAAAAGTTATAAGAAATAATGTTCAATAGCCGCTTGAAAAAAGCACAGCCTTTTTGTTTAGATTGTTTTCTTTTTCTATTTCTTGAATACATCACAGTAGACAGACATCTGTAATGACAGTCAAAAGGCTACTAGTAAATGTTAACTAAATAAAATTGAGGAAAATGGATAAAAAACTGAAAGCAAAAAAAATCTCGAGACAATTCTATCATTAAACGACGACTTTTAAAGGAACTCTACTGCAAAAAAAGATTTTATTTGTAAAAGGTCCTCTTAGTTAGAAGAGTTAATATCGCTAGTCCTATTACTATCCGCAAGGAAATTTTTTAGCTTGATGTAGGTTTGCAAATAATTAAATAATTTTCAATTTCAAAATTATGAAAAATATGGCGAACTTTAGAATTGATTAATATTTGGTTTCGAAAAGAAAATCATCTGAAAAAAGCGACCAGCCTTTCTATAGAAAAACTAAAACTCAATAAGTAAAATGATAACAGTTAAGTTTTTTTTTATTTCTTAAATAACTGAAGGCCTTGTTCTTTTAGTGATAATTTTTTCTTTTTCCTTATGATATTTTCTACCTGTAAGAATTAAATTTTTTATAGAAAAGATCATGTTGAAATTCTCAAAATAACCCCACTGTATATTGAAATCATGACAACGTTTATACCATGCAATATTTCTTACCATCTTGCTGCACCCACAAACAAAGATTTCGTAGTGTAACAAATAACATAACATAACAAAACCGGCCTTCAATGTGTGAAAAGATATCACACAAACTCAGAGGCTTTTTTATTATTTTAAAAATGTAGAAAAATATCTTTTTGGATGATATAAACTTTGGGAAACTGATGTAAACAATATCTTTAGTTTTATTTACTCGCTGGTTGTTAAATTGACAGATCTATGCACTCGCAACTTCTTTTCTTCAATGCTTTGCCTAATATTGCCATACAATTCGTAGCTGCTATTAATTTTTATAGGCGAGTAAAAACGCTAAGAATGCTGTAACATAATATGATCTGGCAGCCTTTTCCAATTGTTTTTTATATTTGCAATTATATACTTATAAGCATCAGCCATATATTGTAAATCGCCACAAACTAAGAAAAAACACACACCACCACAAAAGGATTAAATTGCAAATTTAGTCAATGAACGGTAACGAAGATACGGCGCGGTACTTAAACCATAGGATGTGCAGATCTTCAAAGATTAACTGCAAAACACACCATTCAAGTACAAAGTCGTATGTATTTTGAAATTAAGCTTCAATCATTTAATTTAAGCATTGATCTCTTCGGAGATGGCTTTCGCAAGGATTTTTATATTGAAAAATTAAAATCATATTAAATGCATCACATTGTTTAAATATGAATGATCATATGAGTGCAGGTTCAGTTAAAAAAGATGTCAAAAAAATTCCTCTAAATTTTTAAGAATTTTTAAATTTGTTTTTCTAAATTCCTCGTGCAAAAAATAAACAGAAGATTATTTAAAAAATGTAAACTCTTTTAAAAAACTTTTTTTATTAGCAGCACAAAATTTTTTGTAACATATAAAGTAGGGTGCTATTACAGACAGCAAGCAAATGAAAAAAAACTTTTTACATTTAATACAATATAAACTCTTTTAGTCTTAATGTCAACTCTACTCTGCCAATAATGTAACGTGCTTATAAAGTATGAGCCAAACAAGTGTATTAACGTTAACGTTAACAGCAATAGCAACAAACAAACAAACAAATAAACATATGAAAACAATGTTATTGTTCACTACTAGTAATACCAACAATAACAACAACAGCAAAAAAGAACTCGAGTATATCTATTATGCGTAGCACGTACAATTTATTTTAAACACGTCTAAATTTTTTTCCATTATATTTTTTATAAATTTAAGTATTATTGTCAAGATTAAAACCATAATAAACTAAAGGTGCCAATGAGAGATTTTTTTCCTCTAAACAATTCAATACACAAATAAAGCCATAATTTACAAAAGTTCATGTAAATTAGAAAAAATATTTTATTTGGTGTAATTTTTTATTCCTGTCTTCGCAATTCAAATGTTAATTTACAGCAAAATATAAAATATAATTAGTTTAAGTAACATTTTACCCACATTTTAGCAGGAAGACAAAAAATATATATTTTTTTTTTCTTCTAAAAAAAACGTTCACTTGTTGTTTTGCCACTTGTTAACCATAAATGTGTATTTCTAGAGATATAAATTTTAATTTTTTGCTTATTTAGTTAATTTGTATTGAATTGGATTCGATTGGATTGGATTGGGTTGGAATGGTTTGTCTTGCATTTCATTTTAAATTCATATCTATCTTCTCATACAATTGACCCAATAAACAACCTTAATTTGTGTTATTTAAGTAAAAAATTCATACATTCAAATATTTCGTCGTTACTGTTAACTGTTGTTGCTGTTTGCATTTACTACTAATATTTCCAATATTAACCATATCAAGATTCAGCCAAGAGAATACTTAAAAATATTTTTGCAAAAAATAACTGCAGCAAAATGTTTAGGAGCAAAAAAAAAAAAAAAAAAATTACAACCACCACACAAAATCTCATTATAATAAAACATACAACAACAATAAATAAATCCATAAAGCAATCTAATATAAAATGTTAGTTAGAAACAGTTTTACAAAGGTATCACATCATACATGGGAAATATTTAATAAATTTTGATAGTTGCATCAATTATGTCCAAGGAAAAGGTGCCTAACGTTCTCCTTACTGAGTTTCAAGGTTTAAAATATTTATCTTATAAGATACGAATATTTATTATTTGGAATCTTTTTCATAATTATTTACTTTAATTTTGCTTAATTCCTTTAAATATAAATATTTCATGATATTCTCCTAAAATCGTTTATAAATTTTATTTTTATTTTTTCATTAATTCTTTCAAATACATATGAAAGGTTTCCAATACCAACCCTTATGTAGAAAAATGAAAATATTTACTCAATGTTTACTGTGTTTTTTGTATTAAAATTTTTTGAATTTTTTTTTGGCTTTTTGACTTATTGATTCAATAGAGTTCTTATTTAATCAATTTGGCTTTAAGTATAAGACTCTGAGATTTTCCTTACAGAATTTGGGTAGAATCAACTGATGAGCTATATATGAGCAGTAGCGAAATGGCCATATGGATATCCTTTCCCCGCATTATAGATTTCATTTTTTAGTTTAGTTTAAAAAAATAAATATTTCATGACTATTTTTAGTACGTAGAGCTTGTAGAGCTGAAAAATTCCTTCTGGGTGAAACAGTTGACAATATATATTTATCCCTATAAATATCCGTCCCTGTTCGTGTCGAAATCAACTTTGCCAAGGCACTAGATGTGCTAAAGAAAATTTAAATACGCCAATCAATTACACATAGCTTCAATAATTTTTCTATTGACAATCAGCGAGATCGATCCGTGTCTTTGAGGAAGCGAGCAAAATACCACGCTTGCCTCAAATTTTTCAATATCTTTTCTCAACTTTCGTTTGTATTCCTGCAGGAGATTATCTGCAGTTGATGGGACAACAGCCCTAAGCACAACTTACAATTTTCTGGGTTTTTTTTAACAGTAAATCTTAATAGTAGAAAAGAATTTCTGTATTTCTTAGTCGATTTATATGTACATTTTACTATAGTTAAGAGTATATAAGAATCGGCAGAGGCTAATATAGAACTCGTAATGGTTTATATTTGAGTTTATTATCCAATCTAATTTCTTCAAAGGTAGAGCGATATCAATCAAAATATGTTTTGGCTCTTAAAGAAAGAAAAAGCTGAGGCAGGAAAATTTAAAATGACTGAAGTATCAGTCGTCTTGTCGTCATTTTTCTAACCGTATTAAGGAACAGGAATAGATGAGTGATAAGACAGGTGGTGAAAGGAGAAAGATGAAGAAGAAAATGATGAATGATTGAACACTGCCAGCTTTATGTTTTTGATTAGGCGGTTGATTATGAATGAAGCAAATAGCCATTTATTTAGATATATTACTTCGCCGGGGAATGTTCTATGAAGAAGTACCTACGTAAGAGGCTGTGTAATGTAAAGTAAATTCTGAATATGTATTTATACCGTTAAACACAAAAACACATTTATTTTTATTTTTCGATTGTCGCAGGGATTGAACCCTGGCCAACTAGATTTGTAGTAAACCTGCTTAGAGCCATGATTACAGCAGCCTCAAAAAGCATAGACAGTGTTTTATTTTGATTATCAGTGCCGGTTCTTTATCTTTGTATATTGAAGGCTTACTGAAATATTTTATACTGTAATGACCCTCAATAAAGTCTTAATTAAGCAGTCTTTTAATTTTAGCATATAATTAGTACTGAAAAATTTCTTTAACAAATTTATTGACTGAAGGTAAATAAAACGTACATACCCCTAAGATAAGTTTTATGATAGTAAAAAAATTTTTTAGTACTAACTAAATGTTAGTACTTAAATATTAGGTGCTATAATTCAATTAATTTTGATTATATGTGTTTTATTTACGTTCTCAAATTTTAGTACCAATTGATATAATATACGTAATACAAGTATATACGTAATACAAGTATATACGTAATACAAGTATAAGAAAGTATGTAACAAAAACTATTTATGTTTTAGTACTGAAGTTATTTTTCGTAGTTGTTTTTCATACCAAAAATTTGACGGAATCTATATATAAATTTTAAATATATTAGGAGTTCAAATGATTTCTTAGTACTATTTTTATGCTTAAGGTCGATACAATTGTTAAAGCAATTCATTGGTAGTTTTATTTTAATTAAAGAAATGTTAAAGAAATTGACGTGATTACATTAAATATTACAACAAATATATGGTACTAAATTTATTTAATAAAAATTTTTTAGTATTAAAATATTTTTAGTACAAAACAAGAAGAAAAACTATGATAAAGGTAAATTTTTATCACTAAATATATATTAGTGCTTAAATATAAGGTGATAAAATTCAAATTATTCTGTTTATAAGTATTTTGTTTATGTTTTTACATTTTAGTACCAACTGATATAAAAACGTAAAAAAGTTATTTTGTAGCAGTCATTTCAAAATAAAAATATAACTGAAACATAATATGTATTTAAAACATAGTAGAAGCTCAAACGATGTTTTAGTACTATTACTGTACTTGAAATATATAAGCCTTATTAGGGACATTTTTTTTTGTTGGTTTTGTTTATTTGTGGTACTAATTTTTTTTAGTACTAAACTTTTAGTACTAAAATATTTTTTAGAACAAAAAAATTTATTGCTAGAGCACAGATATTTATTTGAAGCGCTTCAATTTGTGTACAACTTTTGAATGAGCTCTGAATTCTAAGTTTTAGCTTTAATAAATTCTTGATATTTATATAATATAATAATAATATAATTCTTGGAAGGATTATTAGAAATAATCTCGTTTAAGCTTGTTTTTGAAATACTAGACTGGAATCGCACTTGCACTTTTAAGAACAAATTACTACAATTTCTGTGTGTGAATGTTATTAAACATTCAAAGCAAAATTTAAGGCCTAAGAGTTTAATTTATCATTTATTGCTCGTAACTTGAAACAAAACGACAACATTCTTTAAAGCTTCTGAATTTTTGGTATGTTTGAATATCAATTTTTGTTAGTTCTTGTATTTTTCACTATTTGTGATTTTCTAAGAGTGAACATAAAACACGACAAGCAACAGGTTGCCAACATTAAATAACATGCAACATGTAGCAAACTCCTCTACATACTATTATTATTATTGTTATTAGAGTCAAGTACTATAAAGCGATTTTCCAATTCGGTTTTAGTTTTTCATTCATTTTCTATTTGTGATTTTATTTGTTTGGATTTTCTGTTGGTATTTTTGCATTAAATAACATTTTGCCACAAATAAGGTGGATTTATTTCTATGTGTTGCAAACATGTTGTTTTTTTTTTGTATTTGGAATAAAATGATCCTACTTCTTCTTTTCTTTTTTTTTTCTTCTTTTATTTCGGCCTGTTCAACAACTACTTATTTATCTGGCACCTTTTATATGCATTTATTTATTTATTTCTGTTGTATTACGAATAAATATGAAGCAAACGAAAAGATTTTTATATTTGAAATTACAATTTACAGTTGGAGTTTAACTTTCAAATGGGGAAATACAATTTTTTGTTATTTTTAATTTTCTATTTCTAAACAACAAGTGGCAAAAGGGAAAAATTTTGTTAGTTGTGGTTTTTATTGTTGTGTTTTTTCTTTGTTTTGCTGCCACCACAAAAAATCGTGTAAATCGTGTTATTGTGGTAAAATGATTACAATTGTAATGATTTCAAAATATGTGTTATTAATTTATAATTCGTTATTACTGTTTTGATCCTTTGAGTTTTTTTTTTTTTTTTTTTAATAATTTAAAGTTTTTCTTGTTAACCTTTCTAATATTTATATTTCTGGTATGCATTTAATTTTGTTTCTTTGTTTTTTCTTAATTGACAGGTTGTACAAAAGTTTATACCAAAAGTTCACATTTAAAGGCTCACCAAAGAATACACACAGGTAAGCAAATAACTCAAAATATTGTCGGATTGTTAATAACAGAAATACAAATTATTAATTAAGGAAAATTACTTTTGCTAAGAATTGTTGCGCTGGGAAAATAAGATGCATTAAGAAAATATTATGACTTTAGTATAATGGTCTCGAGCATTATAAAGTGTTGCTGCTTAAGTCTTTCCCAAACATGTTGTGCCTTTCTGTTTATAAGTGGGATGCGCGTGTAAGTTCCTTTTAGATAAAAGGTTTTTTAGACCATCCACTACTTCTTGTAAAAATTTTTTAGAATCTAAACAAAACAAAATTTAAAAAAAGAACATATTTTTTTTTTAATTTGTACAACTGTGATTTTTAAATGCTATAATAAAATAAGAGTGCTCTAGACGGTTAGCTCATTGACTACTAGGCAACTGATAAGTTTAAGGAACTGATAGGTTTGTGATATGAATTACGGTATATAGTGATGGTAAAAAATTATGAATCGATTCATATTACTAATTAAACAAAAAACGATTAATTGCAATTAATTCAAAATAATTAATTGAGGAGCTAAAATTTTGTAGTTAAATTGCTAAATTTTATTGTTAAATCGTGAAGTAGACACGCCGCAAATTTTTTATAGAAAAATATTCGATTTATGAACATGTTTTAATCGTTAAAAAATTAAAAATTTTATTAAAATCATTCATCGATTACTGTAACGATGAGAAAGTTACATGAAATTTTTGGGAGTAACAACGTTTCAACAAAACGTACTATTTATCGTGTAGTGAATGATCTCGAAGAAAGAGGGAGGGTCTTTAGGTGATAGCATGATCAGTTGAAAACATTACCGCTGCTCAAGAAAGTGTTCAAAACAATTCATTAACCTCAATTCGATGCCGTGCTCATGAGCTTGTTCTCAAAGGAACAACATTGGCCACAATTTTGCACAAGGATATGCATTTGTTTCCTTTTAAGATTCAGTTGACACAGGAACTTCTACTACAAGACCACTTACGCCGCCTTACATATGCAAATGGGATCTTATAGCTTGCCCCTAATAACCCCGATTTTCATAAAAATATCATAACAGAATCGTCAGTTTTGAGGAATTGGAAAACCCTCAAATTATTTATCAAACAATATACTCGTATTCGTGATGAAATTAAAGACATACCGCGTAAAATGTGTGAGAATTTAATGAAAAATGTGCTCAAAAGTTTTCGCATTTGTGAGGTTGACAGAGGCATACATAATTTCCGATATTAAATAAATCATTTATCAATATAAAATCCATTCTCATTCATTTAACCAAAATTTAATCTTTTCACACACACACAAAACTTGTTAGTCCGAGTTTAGAAGAACGAATATTTGGAAGACAAACTTTTTTTGTTTTTCATTCGCAATCACACAGGCGAACATGTTGTCGGCAACATTTCATTAGTACTGTTATTGTTCGATTTAAAATGTATGCCAAGAAAATGTCAATAAAGCGTATCGCCGAGTACCGAACATAAAAATGATTCTCTCTTCCTACACGTTTCCCTTTCAAATGTTCGATCGTCTAAACGGAGACTTAGGGGTGAAAGTAAAAACTTTGTCATTTATACTTTCTCTTGCCTAAGACACAATCCAAAATTTTTAACATACAACAATCGCCATTATTGCTACATGTAAATGTTAATCAAATTTATTTTCGTTAAAGTGTACATTTTTGCTTTGTTCAATTATGTGGAAAATGTTGCGTATCATTCATTATTGGGCTTGAAAATTTTGACAATTAGCTACTAGAAATTAGAAAATAATTCTCGTTTTCATCGCCTCTAAGAATTCCATGTTGTCTGAAAAAAATTATAAACTGAAGCCGAAGAAAAGTAAATACTCATCCATACTTATGTAACTTATCCCATACACACATACATCGCACACCCAGTTCAAAAGTGACACAACTCAAAATTTTAACTTTTTAAAAATCGAAAAAACACTGTTTTTGATCTGAATAAAAATGTTTAAAAACAAAAACTTTGGACTCTTTAGCATAAAATCCTTACCGATTATGATAAAAAAGTACTTTTTATTTGTTTAAAATTTATATACAAGATAATGAACAATTTAATTAATATGTTTTTGTTTTTTAATTGCAGTAATGAGCAAACTCTTTCCTGTGTCAATAAATTAATTTTTGTCTATTTCTCTTTTTAAATGTCCACTTTTTTATTTTTCTTTTATCAATTTTTTAAACACAAAAAATAAATCAAAACAAACGGTCTGAAAAAAAAATGTTTTTAAGAAATTCCGTACGAAAAAAGTGCTGCTTATGTTATTTCGTAGTTGAATAAACATGTTGCCAAGAACATATTTTTGTTGGGGTACATGCTGCGAGAAACATTTCGTGACTATTTCACAAATAACCAGAGTACTACTTCAGCAACATTATTATTATATTCTTTCACAGTAATTTTTTTATATAGACTTTTTCAACATTTCGTACGAAGTGATGAACAGATTAATATGCTTTAAGCTAAGATCACACGATTGCCGTAATGCACCAAATTGGCCCAATTTTTATTGTGCACAATACTAAAATTGTTCCAATCAAATTTTCTGCAGTCACACGATTGCCCCATTTTATTAAAATTTTATTGGTACAAGTTGGTGAATAGTAATTTTGTGGCAATAAATTGTGCCTGTCGTTCATACGATTGTTAAACAATGCGGCAACACCAAGAATCAGCTGTTGTAGTTTCTGGCAAATATACATAATTAATTTGCAAACTTTGTATTTTGTTTGTTGTATTTAAAATGTTATTAAAAAAAAAAGCTAGCGGCTGCTTTTAGTGTCTTTTATATACTTAAAATATAAAAAATAAAAGAATTTTTAAAAAAAGAATAGTATGGGTCCGAAATTGGCTAAAAAAAATGGGCTACTGATAGTGCATTCCAGAAGACTCTAAAAGAGTTCCAAGAAGTAGACAACCAATATATATAAATATAAATATATATAAATGTTAATAAATGTATACAAACAACTTGAAGGCACTCAACAAAATGAAAATATCGACGCGTATTGGATACTTTGATTGCCGCAAAAAATCACAATAAATATTGGTACATTTTTGGAAGTTTTATTGCCGCACAGTTGCATATCAAGTAGTCCCACGATTCATCAGGGTTGCATTTGGTTGGTAAAAACAAGCACAATATTGACTGCGATTGGCGCATGAACCAATTTATTGTGCAATCACACGATTGGCATACAAAAAATGGTAAAAATTGGTGCATTACGGCAATCGTGTGATTTTAGCTTTACACAATAATTCATATTACGTAATAGATTTTTATTATATTTTCATTTGAAATCAGATCTTTGAATTATTAACATATTTAAATACTAACACAGGTTAAGGATAATGTAGGTAGAACGAACATTGATTTATTTTCAAATGATTTTTTAAATGAAAACTAATAAATACTTTTCATTTAAAGCAATTCTCAAGAAAACAGTAGTTAAAACTTAAACAAAAGATTTAGAACACATACACGAAAGTTTATGAGATGTTATTTCTGTTGAGATTTCTGCCATTAATGCCGCTTACAAATTAAAAAAATTTCACCAACAAATTCATACATATAAATAAAAAAAACTCTACAAAAGCCCACATTATCAGCTGATTAAAATTAATGTTTTTCTTTTGAAAAAAATTATTCCTTAAATTGTTGTTGCTTTTTTTTTGATAGAAAAAAAAAACTGCATAACAAAAGAATAAATTGCAATATATTGTTGAAAGAATAATAAACGAAAGAGAGAAAGACTCAATTGTATGTCTACCCCAAATTCAAGCTAAAAAGAAATAAAAATGAAATAAAATTGTATTATTCTTTCATTTGCTGACCATTCAGGTACTTTTCAATACATTCATTTATACATTTATGTACCAACTTGTTCAGGCGTTCTGCCATTTATTTTTAGTTGAATGGATGGCTATTCGTTTGTTCATTCATCATTTAACCTAATTTATAAGAGGCAGTTTGTATTGTGTACGCTAAGATTGCAAAAAAAAAGTCTTTTGCTACTGCCACTTGTATGTTTACGTTGCGTTGCATTGTTTGTTCGTTTACTTGTTTACAGTGACTTCTTGATTGCTGTTGCTTCTGTTGTCGCTATTATTGTTGCTGTTATTTTTATCGTTGTTGCTGTATAACGTAATACAACAACTTAACACAGTGACCCACAAAGCTATAATAATAACATCCCAATAAAGTGAATTCATTGCTCATGTACGAGCAATGAAAGAATCCAATAACAAAATCAAGACTGTGGAAAATTGTTGTAGCCAGAGATTAAAATATAAAATAAAGCAACAAAAAATAAAGGATGTTGTTTTTATTTTATATTATTGCATACAAGAGGCGTGCTGCTGTAACAAACAATCCATAATATACAGAGATTTAGTTAGTAGAACGTGTCCATACCTCATTATGAAACCTTTAAACTAAATTCTTTTCTTTAAGATTTTTTGCTTTGACTATTCATACAACCGTATGACTCGAGTGTTTGGATGATCTTTGTTAAAAAGGTGGCTTGTTTTCATCGCACCAAAAAAAAAAAAAAAAAAACACTCAAGAATTTAAAGAGCTGTTGCTACTGCTGCCAGCCGTTTGATGATGCTTAAATATTTAAAGCTAAACAACAAGTGTGTAGTTTGCTTGCTGTTTTGGTATATAAATGGTTCATAGTTTCTTGTTTTTATGTTGTACATGAAAATGAGATTTAATCAAATAATTGAGATAATGAATATAATCTTCATAACTGGATTAATGGTCGATGTTAAAATTTTTAATGAGTTTGTGGCAGTTTCTTTTTTTAATAAGATTTTTAGAGTGCTACATAAACTTGTAGAAATTAATTCAGCTTCTGGAATTTATAAAATAAAAATTTTTTAATATCGTATAATTTTAGCTGTTGAGATAGAGAATGACTACACGAAATTTGCTTTGCGAGCCATATATTTTATATGGGAAAAGTAGGAGACTGTAATTAAGTACTTTTAAAACAGCGAAGATTCAATGCGTTAAATATGGTAATTAAACGGAGTTCAGATGCATAACTGAAAATTCCAAATAAAAATAAATTTTTCCAGCTCGAAGTCAGTTATTTAAATTTGTTCTTCATTTTGCCAATATTTCGCTACAATCTTTAAGTAGCATCATCAGGGCTTAATTTTCTAAAAATATTAAGTTTGACAATGCCAAAATAAAGAACAAATATAAATAACTGACCTCGAGCTAAAAAATTTATTTTTATTTGGAACTTTACAACAAACAGGACGAATAAAAAAACTCAATAATAACTGAAAATAGGTAATCAATACACGGTCCATTACAAAAGAAATTATTGTTTATATGATAGAATTCCTCCCAGAGATCGCCGAGCAGGTGTATTTATTTACTTACATTTGTTACAAAAGTACTTTTTGTCCGAAAGTACTTTTTGTCAAAAAGTACTTTTTGCCCAAAAGTGGCTTTTGGTAAAAAAAAAGTAAAAGTACTTTTTGCTAAATGAAGAAAAAGTACTTTTTGTTAAGTGAGGTAAAAGTACTTTTTGTTAAAAAAAAGTAAAAGTACTTTTTTTTAAATAGTAAAAGTAATTTTTGTTAAAAATTATTTTTTGTTTGTTAAAAAGTACTTCTTTTTTTTTTAAAAAAGTACCTTAAAACATACTATTTAATAATTTTCTTAAAAAAGGGAAATTAAATAAAAAAAATTTTCTCTTCTTCTACCATATTAAAAAAGTAATTCAAAAAAATCTTTCCAAAATGCATATTTCAAAAAGAAGTTCTTCTTAATAAAAGTACCTTAAAAAGCATTAATAGAAAAATACTATTTTTAGCAATGTACTTCTTTGAACAAACCTTTTTAAGTACTTTTCATATAAGGTATGTTAAATGAATAGGAGTGCTATATTCCGCTATGCCATATTTTATATATCCTGCAATACATATGCAAATTTAGTTTTGCGAAATAATTTTAATCAAAAAACAAATGTTGGTGACAGATACTTAAAACATAAGCAAAACCATTTTGGTACTGAATATATATATATAATTTTTCATAAAAATGTCAATGGCTCTTAATCAGTTAAGCATTTTTGAAAAATTTTGTATTTTCTTAAAGATCTCTTCAAAAGCTTTTAAATGATACCCACATTGATATCATAAAAGATATGGTGCACAACCGTTAATTTTCTGTGAAAAGTTCAGAGGCTCATAACTCTGAAAATATGATTGAGCGCCATTTTTTTCACTTGATGTTTATTTCTTAGTTTCAAATTCTCTATCGCCCCATATATTTGTTTTTTTTTTTGATTGGAGATCCTTCATTGATCCATACGATATGGAAAAAATAGATGCAGTCGTGGTGTTTTGCCCGCTGCCCGGATATGGACCGATCTTGCAGGTTTTCAATAGCAAAATTTTCGAAACTATATCTGATCGATTGGCGTATTTAAATTTTCTGTAGCTCATCTAAATTACAAACGGAATCACAAACTTAGTTATACCCATTTTCTAATTTTTGTGGTGAAGGGTATAAAAGGCATCTTGATTTTTCTGTAAAAAATTTGGGTAGAATCCACCGATGAGCAGAATGGGAATGGCCATATAGATATTCTTTCCGCGCAGTATGATATTTCTATTTTTTTTTTAGTTTTAAATAATATTTAAAGAAATCAATTACATCAGTAACATAAACTAATTATAATAGTTTCAGTGCATTTAATTGAATGCTTAAATGAATAAGCCGCGTACCACATAATTAATTATAAGAGTTGTGAACAACAAGTTTACTTACAGCAATAATTATTAAAAGTGTAGGTACAAATAGTGGGCGAATAAAAAATGAGTAAATACAACAAGACAGCCTGCCGGAAAAATATGCGGAAAATTTCATGCTTAAGTTCTTCACCACAGGTGGAAACTTCATAAATCCATTTTTTTCTACAAACATTTTTTAGAGTTCAGCCGGTACAGCTCTTTCCTAATTGGAACGTTATTATTGGCAACGTAAGTGACATTATAAATCATTTATTTAAAAGTTGTAAAGACTAGCTTCTGGTGGCTCCCCGTAAAGGAGATATTCCAGTTTTAATTTATATTTAAATGAAAATTCGTCATTGCCCAAATTTACTTTTTCTGTAAAAATATATTTTTTTAATTTTTTTTAATTTCTGTGTCTATTGCCACCATTAAACGTTTATAAATTTGTAATGAAATGACTTCAAATAAAAAAAAAAAGAATTACAAAAGTGCCAAAAAAAAACACTTGGGTAAACAAAGTTTAAAATTTCAGACTGTGTAATCTGAGTCATAGTCATACTAAAGCTGCCGCTATATACTGACATCACTGGTTGTTTAGTTTTTCGCTTCTAACTGTGTTGTTTGTAGCAACTGTAACATTTGTACATCCAAAATTACTGCCAAGGAAGCTGGTATAACTATGACTAACGTATCCGCTGCTATGAGGAGGGATCATGTTATTTGAGCATATACCCACTATTTTTTTTTTGTTGGTTGGTTGGTTTAGTTTTTTTGGATGCTGCATAATAAGACGTCCATGAGGCTGATGATGATGATGACGATGGTGATGCAACAACGCATGGTTTACAGCATGAAAGACGTCCGTTGAAGAAAACCTAAACAATCAACATTTATTTCTTCCATGTGAGTAATTTTTCTTTACATTATTTGGGGGTTTTGTATACATTTTTTAAGACATTAAATTTGACCACAAGCTTTTAAATCACGTTTTGCGAAATCTAACCAAGAAAAAAAACTCCAACAACATGGATTTCAATTTGAAAAATTATTTAGACAAACGGCAGCAAATTTTAACAGATTTGTTATCTACTTTTATAGAATATAATAGCTTTTGAAATGATATAATTTAAGACGCCAAGATAAAAGTGTTTGTTGTGTTTTTATTTTATTTTTTTTTTAACAAAATTTTGCAACGTAAAACATGGTCAGGATTTGTTAAAATTTTAAATTAGCCATCTTAAAATTTATTTGAAGCGAAGGCTTGTATAAATAATTTGGCTAATTTGGATATTTATTATTATACTGATATGGTTTTTTAAGGTGATTCTTTATCTCGATGTCATTTCCTCCTTTTTGTCGTATGACAATCAAGTCACAAAATCTTGCAGTACAGAACTTAACAAAATACTTACAGTTTGTCATTAAGAAGCAGCAAATTAAGCTGCTTGAGGTAAACTGTCGAACTAATATGGACATTTTCTTTGAGAGCATATTAAAAAAAATTGTTGTTTAGCGATGACGATGATACATGATATTTTCTTAATGCCCATGCAGTGACAAGTCTCTTCACATAGGGGTTAAGTTTCTGCAATTAAACTAAAGGATTAGGAGTTTCGTTCCCTAGCGAATGGCTTCTCTGATTGTTCTGACGCAAAAATCAATCAAAAAGTAACCTTTAATCGTAGGAAATCGTACTATAATTGTACATAATAAATTTGTTGTTGTTGGAATCATATTGTTGTCTAACATAATAATAATATTATTAAATACAACCATTATATTTTATTATATTTAAAGTGTAACCATATTATTTTTAGATTATCTTTTATTTGAACTATTTTTTTGTTAAATGAATTATAGTATCAATTTCGGATTAAGTTTGTTATTCATAAAACGCACATTTTACTTATCATTGCATTTTAGTACCATCTAAGTTTTACTATAACCCATGTGTAACCTTATTATTTTAGTATAATTTTTATATCATAAAAAATTTCTTGTGTTATTTTGTGAATATTTTTTACTTTCGCTTTGTATCTTTTTGTACTTTTTTTAACAATAAATTTTTTTTTTTTTCATTTCTATAGAAAAAACTTTTCTACAGAAAAATTTTTTATTTGTACCAAGATGTTTACATTACATTTCAATTTCGGCCTCAGCGCCGTAAGGCTTTATTGAGGCAAGTTGGCAAATTAATTCATTGTCAAGAGTACAAATAAAAGATTTAACTTAATGTTAAAATTATTAATTACAAAAATAAGTATAAAAACTATTTATAAACAAAATAAAAAACTACAAAAGCGTTTCAAAGTTGTTAAATAAGTGTTTTTTAAAAGACGATTTAAATAGCGAAATTCGATTAATTGATTTCAAATTTGCATGTAAATTATTGAATTTTACAGCACCCACGTAATCATTGCGTTGCTTGCTAGTTTCTAGTCTACATCGAGGAATTCTTAAATTTGTTCTGTTTCGTGTGTTAAAACTAAATTGCTGTTGAGAAAATGTACAAACATTAACACCTGATACTCATGCAATCCATAAATTGGTAAAATTGTTTTGCTTATATCTTTGTACAATGTGACAGTTGAATACAGTATTGGTAGTTTGTAAATAATTTTTAATGCTCTGTTCTGAATGCATTGAAGCGATTTCAGTGAAATGTTATTTTTATTGTAAGCATATATAATTGCTAAGTAATTCAAATGCGATTGAATCAAAGATTGAAATATCATCATCTTTGATTTTACATCCAATTTATTTTTTAATTTATATAAAATTCCAATTGCTGGAGCTATTTTCCTTTTCAAATCGATTATATGTAAATCCCATGATAAGTTACCCTGCAATGTGATTCCCAAATACTTAACGGAATGGGTTTCATAAACAGTTTTTCCATTAGCAAACACGTTGAAATCAATGTTCATACTTAAAGCATGTGGTCTAAAATGTATTAATTTGGTTTTATCAGGGTTAAGAACTAATCGATTTAATCGCGCAAATTCAATTATATATTCAAAAACTTATTACTTTCAAACATTTTCCCATCGCACATTGGGGTATACTGCCAATCTAGCCGCACATTACCTTTTTTAGTTTATAGTGGCTGTAAAAATTTACTGAGTGCCTCTAGATTAATGAAACTTGGTAGTAAAATATGTTATACACATAGGCTGTTAAAGCTAGAAAAAACGAAAAATGAAACTCATTAGAAAAAAATACCCTTAGAAAAACTAATGCTACCTCTGAAAAATAAGTTTATTAAATTTTCCCTAAATTTTGTATAGCCATTTGAGCAACTTTAAAGGTCATAAAATGTTTAAAATCTTAAAGGTAGAGTCAATAGATTCTAAAATATCATTTTAGCCCCGTTTCTTTTTGTAGGCGGGGAAATAAAATATTATTTAAAAAAGTATGTAATTGTAATGTAAAATACCTTAGATCATATCAATTAATGTATATGGGCTAGGGGATGGATCCCTCTAACTCATCCCGAAAAAGTTCTCTGTGAAAAAAATTTTTTTTGCCAATTTCCTAAGAACATTCATTATTAAGCTTTCTAATGCCCTACCAATTCTCCCAACTCCCAAGAATATTATTAAAAAGATGTTTTTTTGATTTGTTACTTTATAGTATTCTATTTATCTAAAAGAAAATAATTTATTCATAGTAATAAGTTATATATTATTGTAACAATAAATTTTATTTAACATTATAGCAATCTGAATTTGAATCCTGTTTCGCGTTAAGTACTGGTGGAAGCATGACAGAAAGGCAATGCCCTTCTTTTTGAGTGGGTCTTTTACTAATAAATAGTGGGTTAGGCGCTAAAACGCTCAACGTTTTTTCTACGGTATAAAAGTAGAGATCGAAAATTTTATAGTGATGTATAATATGGATGGAGATCCCTCTCAAAAACCTTTTTACTTTTTTCTTACAAAAAATTTCACAAAAAATTCCTTTTTTAATTTCGAACGAAATTTTTTGTCATTAAAATTTAAAACAAAATTGTTCTAAAAATTAATATAAGTAGCTGCTAATACAGTCTTTCACAGAGAAAAAAATCAATAAAAAAATCTTTATTTGTTTAGCCACAAAAAAATATATTGCAAACCTCTCAAAATCGTAAAAAATCAATAAAAAGGTATGCGGTTTGTCCAACTTTCCTAAATTTTAACAGTGCTCTAAAAGGGCAAATCTCAAGTCCTTGAAAATTAGTAAATGATGTAGCATTTTTTCTCTGCCAAGCTGCATTCTTAAATTTTTACAATTCTGAAAATTACTTTTTGGCCATATGTCCAGCTAGATTGGCAAAATACCTTTTTCACGCAACCTTGGATTGTTACAGAGAATAGAATATGCTATTTGTGATTATACAACAATAACCATGTTTTTCCTCTGTAAAATTATTTTTATTTTATATACGTATCTTATGAATAGGGCGAGAATTTTGAGCAATTCTTTACTTTTATCAGCAAACAACTTTTCTCTTTGACGTTTTGTTTAAAACTGTCATACCGATTGATACCGCGTTTTTCATTCATAGGCGATATAACGCGTCTAAATTGTTCTACTAAAGGAAAATATGGTAGCTTTGGTTGTTTTTTTTTTAGAGATCCCTTTTGTCGTGAGGTTTAATATTATAGAGTATTATTTTGTTGTCTTCAGAGCTTAAAGGTATTAAATCTAATTTCGTAGCAGTATAATCATAAGCGTTTAATGAATCTGCGGATCACGTGGAGACTATGTCCTATTAAGCTGTTACCGGCTTAAGATTTCCATTTTCATGGCTAACCGTTCTGCGAAAGCGATTAAAGCTTGTCCCATTAGTACTTTTTAACTTAGCAGAGTAAAAAGATATTTACGAATGCCTCACTGCTGCCCAAATACCAGTGGCATCAAGTCGGCAGAATGCCAAATTCTTCTTTTTCTACTTTCAGAGTCCTTTTGCCTAGCTTGTTAGAGGTTGAGATGTTAAAATGCCCTTTTCGATCGAGTGCTTATAGTATTCTCCAGGATTTTTTCGTTTCGCAGTTTCGCTAGGTCTCCATGCTATATCTTTTTTCTAGACGCATCTTACACCCAACTAAATTAAATTAGATCAGGGTAGTACCAAGTAATGGAAATACCTCCACTCGGTCTCTAGATTAGCAACACTTTCTATCCGGCCATTTGTAGCATTTAAGTATTAGCAAAAATATAGTCTGCATATATTTATTTTTTGTTGTTTATTGAATGACACAACTCTCTTTGACTTTTAATGTCACCTTGTCATCTTTTTAAATTTACAAAACACAAAATAGAAAAAAAAGAACTCCCCAACATTGATAAAGTTTTAAACTGTAGTGGTCATATCTTAAGTTTGCTTTCAAAATTGCAATTCATTTTTATTTCTAGTCATTTTATTTGTTTTAATATCAATTGACATTTAAGTAGTTTATGCATAAATGCAATCACAAATATTTTATATTAAATGATATGTAGATTTTTTTATTTATTATTTTAGCTTTTTTAATTTTTTTTTTTTTTTTTTTTTTTGGTTTTTTCTAACTTTTTGGTATTTGACTATTAATGTGATATTTTAACAGATTATAAATAATGTGTTGAATACTTTTGGTTAATAATATCTTTAAGAAATATTTGCTACCACTAACACCACTTAATGTGCCATCATTATTTTGTGTTAAAATAAAAATTCAAATTGTCTTTATTTTGGGGTGTAAACACCATCAAGTTATGCAAATAAGTGAAAATGTCAGAATGTTTTTTTTAATCATCGCAAGTCAAAAGGTGCATATTTAAATAATTCTCTTAAAGGTAATAAAAATTATAAATATTATTAAACAAACTGACATAAATTTTAAAACTTTTATGTCTTATTGCTTAACAAAAAATCGTAAATGAGATTGATGGATTTTTGTGCTAAAAAATGTTATTAAAAAACATTTAAAAAATTTTGTTTTCTAAATTTTAACTTGTAGAGAGCAAAATAAATTATGCTTATTGATACTGATATTTTAAGAGTAAGATTTAACCTAAAAATATAGTAAAAGAGAGCAGGTTTTAGACAAGCCAAAATACATCTCGGATAGAAAAGGACGTGTAAATTTTATCACTGTGCCCGGAACGCAGAGAATAGAGGATGTTTCGCAACTGCACAGGGACTAATGGATGTAATTGTGTATTACCTCAGTCTTAATTATAAAAGAGTAAATTACAATGGCTAAAAGAGTAAATTACAAAAAATAAAGAGTCCAAACGGAGAATCCAATGAGAAACAGCGGCAGATTAAATGTCGACCCTTATTAACGTGGCCTGTTTTTCGCTCTAAGTATAATTGAAAAAGTATGTCAAAAGTACTTAAAAGTACTTTATGAAGAAGTACTTTTGAGACAGTTTAGTTTTGAAGAGAGTGAAGTTATGTTAAGTAAACGAAGCTATGACAAATAATAAATTGTAAAAGGTACCTTTAGAAAATAATTTTAAAAATTTACCTTCTCAGGAAAACAGATATTTTTTTTGGGGTTAAAATCTTTGTTCTTTATTTGTAAAGCTATGCTTATAGATTGGTTTCCTTTTAAGAATAGTTCATAATTTTAAAAATTAAAGGGTGTCGCCATACTGCCAACATATTTTTTATGTGTATTTAGAGCTGTTAAGGGCATCACTTAAAAATTTAAAAAAAATTGTGTGTCACTATAGACCTCAATAGCAAAAATAAATCTAAAAATAAAGGGTGTCCCCATAGATGACCTAAGTTAAGCCGTTATAGACAAACTCTTAAAAATTGGTCATAATGTCGCTAACGATGACCGTTATAATTCCAAACTATAAATTAAAGAGTGCCCCAATAGTACATATAATTAGATGTATGGTCATACTTTTTAACAGTAGTGGACGAACGAAAATTTACAAAGAAACTGTATTAGAAAATCTACATTATATAGAAAAAGTACCTTTTGAGGCAAAAAGTAGTTTTTGCAGAAAAAGTACCTGTACAAAAAAGTACATATCTAAGTAAAGGATCGTTTAAAATGATATTGTTGTTAAAGTAATATTTATAAATTTTTTAAGAATGAGAAAATAACTTAAAAAAGCACCATTTTAAGTCTTTAAGAACGAGTACGTTGCCACAAAATAGTATTTTTTTTATAAAAAATTTTTATTAGATAAAAACTTTAAACAAGAGAATTTTTAATTGAACTTCAAATTAGAATGATTTATTTTCTGAAATAAACTCTTTACAAAGCCATCAAATTAATTCTAAGCAATTAAACTTAAAAGAAAAATAAATAATTTATAGCCAGATCGGTTTAAATCCATAAACCATAATTTGATGTCTTAGTACGAGTAATTTTCCAATTATAAACTTAATACAATTGATTGGTTTTTATATTCTACATGCAAACAAAAATAAACTTACATAATAAATTTAATATACAATTAAGGTACTCGATTGTATTTGCTGATGAAAATGAATAAATCTTAAAATGTCTTAACACGGTACGTTAATAATAAATTCAATAACAATTAAAATTAAACAAAAAATAATAAAAAAAATAAATAATAATAAACATCATTTTAACAACAAGATCATGTCTGAGATTTCACCAAGATTTGTCATCATATTTATAGCAAACAAATCCTTCAAAAAGTCTCAGAAATGAAAATTGTGTCATTTACTGGCTTTTATTGTCTTTTTTTTGTTATTTTATATGAAAAAAGAAGCTAAAAATTTAAAAATTTCATCGTTATTCGTTTAAGTACTCAGGTAACAACCATTTCGTCACAAACAATTGTTGATAAAAATTTCTACGAATTTTTTTTGTGTGTGTTTGTTTATCTTTTCTTATTAATGTTTTTTTTTTTTTGGATTATTTATTTAATAAAAAAGATTTTAATAATTTTATGAGTGCAGTCAGACTTAGTGTGCCCTTTCATTTCGTTTTTATTTCTCTTTTGACACACTTCTATTAATGTGATTGTTTTTAGGATACAGTTTTAGTTTGGTAAACGGTTGGCAACAACGAAAGCTTTCCTACTCGTATCGAAATACGTGAAAGAAAGAGAACAAGCCGATTTCCAAAGAGAATGACATTTTTATTTAAATTAAATAAATAAATTTTTTAGCCTTAGCGGCTATTTACTGGTTTCAAAACATGTCGATTTTTTTAAAAGGCTGTAATTAATTTTTTTTATAAATGACCTTTAAAAACAGCTTTCAAGGGTCGTGTTAATAATTCGATTTTTTTTTTGTGAAACAAATTTTGTTGATCTCAAGAGAATTGTTACGAAACTTTCATTTGTTTGCAGAGTGTGAAATCGTGTGATCTATTTTATTCGTGAGAGTAGTAGTGAACCAGAAACAATCTGAACTACTGATTTTTTGTAATTATTGTTGGCCACAAAATGAAGAGAGATCTCGTTAAGAATATTCTTCCTGGCAGCGATATCAGCAATTAGAGCAACACACCCTCTCTTTTTTTTAGAGAAAAAATTTATCTAAAAACGGTGGAAATAAAAAAGTTGGTTATTAAAGAGTTATCAAACTTTTTGGTCATTTCTAAAGATATTTTCGGAAAAAATTTTTTTTTAGAAAATTAGTTGAATTGATGAAATTTTTTTAGAATTACTTTAGTCGCTATGTCGAAATTTATTTAATATAAAAATTTACAATTTGGAATCTTTTTATCTTAATTTACTTTAATTGTGCTTGGTTCTTTTAAGAGCCAACCCTTACGTAGAAAAATGAAAGTCAATATAAAAATAGTTACACACAGAAAACAGATTGGTAACAATTCGCTTGATACGTTAAAAATTCAATTACTAATAAAATAATTTGATTTTTATTATTAATAATTTATAGTTTTGATTTATTTTTTATATTAAAAGCTAACAAATGATATTTGCTCCTAAATGTTAGTTGTAACACCTCTAAGAAAAGTTAACATGACCGATTTGTGTATTTACTAAAATCTATTCTATTAAATGGAAGATGCAACTAAACTTATTCAGTACATTAATACTGAAAACCAAATTTTGGAAGTAAGAATCATAAAACTCGATTGTATATTCTGAAATCGAAAAATGTTTAACACATTATAAATAAAATTTGTACACATTACAAAAATCAAAAATATTTTAGTTCATAAATAAAAAGATTTATTAAAAGTGGTGAAAAGTTCTCTAATATTGGTAAATAGTAAGTTCAAAATTACTCAGAAAGACATTTATATATAAAAATAATTTTATAATATTTAATTTATTTCGCAGCGCAAAACGTGCGGTTTGGGATAGCAAGTTGAAGAAACTATGTGGAAAAGAAGAAATCATGATGTAAAGGAAGAAGAAAGCTGCATTCAATGGTTCGAATTCATAAAATTTATAATGTATAATCTTCTTCCTATACATTTATTATTAAATAAAAGTAAATATTAAAAAATTATTTCGTTTTGTTTAATTCACAATAATCATTTTTTAAAATAGTTGTGACTGCCATATTTATTCAGTTATTACAACCGACAAAATTCGATTGGCAACAAATTCGGTTCTTATAACGAATTTCTTTTCTCTGTGTACTCAATAGTTATTGTATTTTTATATAAAAGATTTTCAAGTTTTTACTGTCTTTTGCTTAATTGATTTAATAAAGTTCTAATTTAATAATTGTTTCTTATAATATAAAATTCTTGAGTTTTTCAAAAAAAATTTGGGTCGGATCCACGAATGAGATATATGAGCAGTAGCGAAATGACTAAATGAATATGCTTTCCCCGCAGTAATACATTTTATTTTTTGACTTTAAATAAAAAATTGCACTTTTCCTTCAAAAAATTACATTTTTTTTTCACTAAAGGTTGCATTTTGAAATTTTCCTTAAATAAAAACAATTTTATATAATTTATATAAAATCTAGTAAAAAGTTTTTTCTTTCATATTTCAGGGAAAATAATAATAAGGCAATAAATTTATTTACTGAACAGAATTAAAAAAAACGAAAATTAAAAAAAAAATGAAAAAGGTACGAAAAACCATTTCAGACCGATGATACTCATGAGTATTTAAATTATGACTCAGTACTAATATCTCGGTACGGAAATGTGCATGGTCTTGCTCTTCAATAAAAAAAAGTTAAAGTAGTTCTTTTTTTTTAATAAATTTGTTTAACCTTTTTCTGTGATAGATTAAGCTTCGATAGAATTTACTACTTTCATTATTTAAAAAATACCGTTATTAAGGAAAAATTTGAAAATAAGTTGCTTGAATTTTTAATATAGAATTACAGACAACTTTTCTGATATATAACCCGATACTTCCTAAAGGAAATTACAAGACAACTTTCTTCTTAATCGAGGTATTGGTACGGATGTCAAATTTTTCAAGTGGAATAACTGAAGTTGCTAACAATTTTCGCAAGTTTGAACATATCTCATATCGCTCCTTTATTGCAGCATAGTCATATCTCAAAAAAACTTGAACTTGGCAAAATGCGATTTAAGTTTTGAAGACATAAGTCCTATAATCTAATTTCCGCAATTCAGATTGGGATATAAAACTGATTTTTTTTGCAACATGTACAGAAGGTCTAAAAGAGCAGTTTTGCTTAAGTAACTACAAATTTTTAATTTTTGAGATATGACTATGTTGCAATAAAGAAGCGATATTATTTCGCAGTTGGAAACAATTGTTGCCAGAAACATTTTGCTGTTTCTATACATGAAGTAGAGAAATATTTCGTGATTTCTCACGAATTTAATACCGTAAAACTTCAGCAACGTTATTATTATAATTTTTTTTTATTTCAAACTAAATTTTTATGTGGGATCTTGATTGCATCTGCAGGTAACCTTTGTTATTTAAATCAAATTGATATGTTTAGAAAGGTTGATATATTAAGAGAGATTCTTATCTTAAATAATGAAACATGTACTTTTTCAAAGATATTACTTCATTTTGTGTGTTTAACTTATTTCGTAAGTTTAACTTATTTTCTGTGTTGTGTTTTCAACGAAGAATTAATTATTTTGGTTTTAAGTAAAAATTTTTTATTTAACAGATTTGTCTCAATTTCTTGTTTATTTTTTAGTAAAACCAATAGATTTTCTTGAACATTATTATTAAATAAAAACAAATAAATGTAAAATCGTGTATATTGATTAAATCGAACTTGATTTGCTATTTTGATCACTAAGGATCAAATAAATTTTTTCCTTAATATAGGTAAATTTTTTTCTAATATGCTATAAAAAACAGTGTAGCTTCGGCCGTCCTCTCGAAACCAAATGTTGCTTATATCCTCCTCTGCAATTTTTGTTAACAAAAATTCGTTTAACGTGGCCCAATAACGATCGCTATTGACTGTAACGGCCACTCCTTTCATTTTCGAAGAAAACTTACCCAATTATGCCTCTAGACCAAAATCCGCACCAAACAGTGACTCGTTTTGGGTGCACCCAAATGCGACAATTTTGCTTGTTTGCATATCCGCCAAGATCAAAATGGGCTTCATATGAAAAGATGATTTTTTTTTGTCAAAAATCGGCATCTTTATGTCGCAATATTTCCCAGCGTTGTTCAAGCGACTACACAACCATATTCGTTCAGCGGAAGGATAAAACTAATTATCTGTCAAATCAGACATGAGCTAAGTGTTACCATTACGAAATAAGCACCAGTTGAAAAAAAAACGTTAGATTGCGGACCCTTTATTACCGCTGAACTATGGTTCGACCGGTTTCCTAAATATAAGTACGTAATACACGAAAGCGATTTTAAAGGGATTTTAAGGTGCAAGGCTTCTTTTATAACCGTTTCCATCAGTTCAACAAAAATTAAAACATACGAATACTTGTGGTCTTATTTTACGAACAATTAATAAGTTTTGCGTGTTATATCTCTTAAAACAAATAAAATTATGTTATAAAAAACGAATCGCAAAAAAAAACGAAATATATAGCTAAATATAACAAGAAGAGCTCTCTTGTTTAAAAAAAAATATTCTAAGAAAATTTACAAAAATTTGTTTTTAAATCTGCTAATGATCTTGTCAAACTGTGAAAGTTCTCGAAAGAAAGTTGAATTAATAAACTTAAAGATTTAAGATTATTTTGGTGTGTTTTTTACAGTTCATCAAATTCGCTTTAAACTCAACTTCCATTTAGTTGTGCTTATTATATTCAGTAAAATACACAAATATTTTTACACACAAATTTTTTTAGTTGATTTTTGTCATCTTAAGATTTTTTGTATATTTTTTAACGCAAAAACAAATTGAATCGTAACGTAGATCTGTGGTCTGAATGGCATTAACATAAAAGCTTAAAAAAAAACATAAAAAAATATTTTATTCATATAATTGTTGATGATTTTTATTTCTTAAATTTCATTCCTTAAATTTAATACTCGTATCTCCCACAAAAAAAAAGGTTTATAAATTATTACAACCTCTGAAAAATCTTATGGAGTACAAAAAAAAAATGTAGTAAATAAAAGTTAAAAAACCCTGCGCGAAATATTCATTGCGTGTTGGAATTTTGATTGGCACGAGTGTTATAAAACAAACAATAAAATTTAAATTGGCAACAACAAAAACAAAACAGCAACATTGAATTATTTAAAAGGGATTCCAAAAAAAGCTAAAGAGCTTAAAACAGAGATCGGTTGATGATGGTTGGTAGAAGTTTAAATTAAATTTCAATGCCTATTGAGATTATTTTTAGAAAGCTTAGTTTTAGTAAAATGGGAAAGGTTGAGGAAGTCCCAGCATAATTTTTTTAGGACTTGTTAATAAGTCAAGCTTATCAAGCTACATATAATAAACCTGCAATTTAGGGAGAATTCTATTGTAAAAGGCTTCAGGAACCAAATAGTATTAGATTGACGTCAGGGAAAACGCAGTTAGAAGCAAAAAAAATTTACAAATCATAACACAACCGCCTTAATAAGGATCTTTTATCAAGCACTTCCACTCTTTCCAACTTGACTGTGATGCATAAACTAAGTTGAATTTGACCGGTGACATGGTTAATGTTGGCCTTGGAAGCAGCTGCGATACGTGAGATTAATACTTGCTCAAATCGCTCTTGAAGAACGTCCAACGTAGCATAAGCTATTTGAAATATAGCGCTGTTCTGTTAAAACCCCATGTCGTTACTGACCATATCATCAATTATCAATCGCCAGCGCTGGTCATTAAAGATAACGGCACAACTACGCCTTTAGCCTCCCAAAATCAACACCACACAGCGAATTTTTGGGCTACACTGGACACTCTTGAATGTCATGTCGATTAGTGTCATTTCAAACTCTAGAAAAGGGCCTCAGCGATATTTTAAATAAAAAGAACACTAACTTTTATAAAAAATTGCATCATTTGCTGATGTTATAGTCTAAATATACGACACCCAATTTTACAGATAAAGCTTCAGCAATGTGAAAGCTATAAACTGTTAAATTTCTAAAGTTTTTTCAAAACATTATTATGATCACATATGAAAATAGAAGTAGATTTTTAACATATTTAAGCTCTGTGACATTTTATTTATCATATTATTTTAGTGCACACTCTGTCAAGTTTATGACAGGTTCATTGCATGAACTTCAGTCCTGTTGTTATCTTTTATTGTTCTTTTATTTTTCTATAGATTTAATTTAATTTTTTAAAGTCTGTAAATTTAGAAGGTTCATCATTATTTTGAAGAAATTCAGGTCCACAAGCATTCGGTCCACAGCATTCGGTTATCAACTGAAAATTTAAAAAGTTTTGATAAATGATTTTAATCGTTTATCGGCTTAAGATCGTTTTTGGGCAAATAATAATAAGTAAACGACAATATTTATGTTTTTTATTAAAAATACCAAAAAACACAAACTTAAGCCGAACAAACGATTGAAATAATTTTTCACAAATTTGAAGGTCAATAAAATGTTTTAAAACATCTTGTGGCCCGCTAAACCCAAATGTTACTAAATAATTTTCCTTAAAATTCGATTTATTGCTATACAAATCTTTGCCGAACGTAGGGTATATTAGCTTATATTCGGAGTTATTTTAAAACTGTTTTAATATTGTAGCTGAAGCAGTTAAGTTTTGAAAGATTAAAGGCCAAGTTTACGCTGACTAAAGCTTAACTTTTTCTCTGGTAAAGAACCGACACATTTCCAGTAGCAGCTATGGTTTTAATGAACCTTTCGATAAATTGTTATACAGAGACTAATTCATACAGTCTGTAACCCCACGTCTCCACTAGTCATAAAATTGAACAAGACATGCATATAACGCCGAAAGAACCACGGTATTAATTTTTTCATGCTCTTGTATGTTGCGAAAACGTTTTGATGTTCATGTTCTGTTTAAGCATAATTTTCTGTTTGTCGTCAGGGTTGTTTCAATGTTTTTAACAAGAAGCAGATTGTTTGCATTGTTGATCAATAGATGGCAGTAATTCGAAATAGAGAAATCAGACTAAAAGCCATATTTGATGGCGCAGTCAAATGTTCGGCCAACGATGGTTGCAAATGAAGGAAGCATGAACATTGGGTATCTACATAAGCCGCATTCATGTGTGACTTGATGTTCATACCAAGTTGATGATGAAGACGTAGGGTAATGAATCAGATGACCATCTTTAAGTCATCAAGATGTCAGAGTGAAAGCAAGGCAAGTGCGTGCCCTAAACCATGTTTGGGCATCCCTTCTATAATCGCTTGGCTTGTAGCAAGTACTCGGACTTCAACTTGACGAAATCTGAGTTCTTATATTTGTGTTTTATTTTTTGCTGCTTAAAGTTTTTTGCAGATTGTGCTTGATCCAGTTTACTATTAATTTATCGCCATTCATTGACATCCAATAAGGAAGAACAATAATATTAAAAGACATAAGAGCAACCATTCTGGTAATAAATAATTAAGTGCAAAAATTTTTGTGTTTTAGTTGCTTATGCTGATGTCTACACAGTAAAAAAGGGCAAATGGTCTTGTACAGAAATTCACTTCTTGTTTTACATTCTCTTACATCGTATGTAAAATTAATATTATTTTTAATTAACTTTATAGATTATAAAAGTTTCCTAATAACTTAAAAATTTTATAGTTTTAAAAAAAATTTATGATCTTTTTTTCAAATATTTGGACACATTTTTCATTAACTGTAGTGAGCGAAAAATAAAAACTGTTGTTTAATTAAAACTGTACAACAGAAATAAAATGCTTTAAAAAAAAAAGGAACAAAAAAATACTTCAAATAAAATCATAAATTTTTTAACTTCAATATATCTGAATATTTCAATTAAATCATGCCACGTTTTTCATAAGAAATTCAATTTATTTGTTATAAAATATGACAATATGGAAAAGTACCCTACAAAAGGTATGCAATATTTAGTGGCCAATGAAAAATATTTATCAAAGGAACAACGAAATAATTATTGTTTTTTACGCAAAGGCTGCCAGAAATAAAAATAACAATTTTAAAAGCTGACAGAAATTAAGTTTTGGCAGTAGAACTTTGCACAGGAAAAAATTTTTCCACTTATTAAAGATTTATTTGTATTGAGATATAAATTCAATTAAATATTTAATTGTATTAATCATTTATTTAATTAGAAGGTTTTTTCCTCTTTATTAATTAAGCATATACTTGATACAATTGATTATTTTATTTGAATATTTTTTTATTTAATTTTCAATTAAATATATAATCAAGAGAACCAAAAATTTAATTAAACTTCAGTCTGAATACAAATAAAACTTTAATAGTTGGAAAATTTTCTTTCTGTGATATAAGTATGACTTTATTTATTAACATCGTCACAGCATGGATTGCTGTAGTTACATTTTGACTACCTGTTCACTAATTCTTCTTCCATTCATCGCGTAAAGAATCGCGATTTGTAGGATTTTTTTACAGTCATTATGTTTACCGTGCTAGTTACAAGCAACAAATTAAATAGTAGAAGGTCATTCATATCTCTTGGGGACTGCAGAGTGCACCTACCCAATTTTTCATTGTGAGTCCTTAAGCAGAGCATGCCTAACTTACGAGGTTGCATTGTACAGTTTGCGAAAACCTTCAAGCTTTGGTCTCAGCATTCCCTATTGTATATTTATGGTATTTAAAACTACAATGTCTGGCAAACCTTCGCATACTCAGCTTTGGGACGCTTTTTTTCATAGCATAGCCAGTGGATACATTAAAGAAGGGCACTTAAGTTGGCTAAAAATTCCGTCCTTTTTCTTACATTTTCCTCTTAATCAGGAATCCAGCATAATGTCGGTTCATTGAGAAAGCCGTTTCATTTAGAAATGCCTCATAATCCATAGCCATCCCTGACCTTAGTTCAAACGAAATAGATGACTTTCAACGCAGGTCATATGACCGTCGGATATCACACAAATTCTCTTATTCTTTCTCTTTCTTCTCAAACATTCTGTAGCGCATATGAGTCTATAGTCTATACTTCACCCTGAAAGATGAATGGGTATTTACTAATAGAAATAGCTCTTTTTAGATTTGAGCCAATAAAAATGGCTTCCGTGTTATAGTTTTCTTATTTGGTGGCATCAAACCTAGTTGCCAAGTTATGCCAGCAAGTCTGGTGGTACCAACGAAATCTATCAGAAGTAAGTAGATTAAAGTTCGTACGCAATGTCGAGTTAATATATTATATTCACTATTTAGTTACCCTGAAACATGCGTTGCCCATAAAAAACGAATTATGCGCAAGTGATATACTATGCGAAAAGCTCTTTTATACGATTCCACCCACAATGTTATATGCAGTGGAGGTAGCAGAGTGCCTAGGGCATAAGTAGGATAATTCCTTATTAAATACCCCTTGGCATTGACTTTACAATGGTGTTAGAAGCCCAATAAATCATTGCCGATTTTATAAACCACGTTCTACCAAAAGCGTTCAGCAGCAATGCAACGCCCTAATGTCGATAATGACCCCAAGCATACATGGGAGTAATTAATTAGATGGACTAATTAACTGAGGTTTTCATTAGCTAGTGATTTTTTTTAGCATTATGCTTTTAATGATAATGCTATTTAATAAAATGGTTTTATAGATAATTAGTTAAAAAACAAAATGATTACCATTGACTAATGTTTAAATAATTTAAAATCATTAAACGAATATTTTTGATTCAATTGTAATTAGTAATGATATTTTTCATTAAAATTTTATTACCACTATTAAAAACAATTATAATTAATTTAAACTAATGAGCCTTATATGATAGTGAAACTTTTTTATTGTCATTATTTCAAACAATTCCAATGAAAATTTAATGGTAATGAAAAAATCCTGAGTATGATCCTGTATTATTTAACGTTGTTCGAGAACACGATAGTCATGCCGTTTAAAGTTGCCTGATTTTTGTGTTACAGAAATTTATAATTCTAATTCAGAATTTTTAAATTATATTTAATCATGTTTCAGAATATTCCAATGTTATTTCAGAAATTTTTATTGAAATTTTCGAAAGTTTGTTTAATTAGGACTACTGAAAACATATATTTTATTATAATACTCCCATCTCTGGGAAATCAATCAAATTAAAAATTAATAGGCTTATACAATTTTTATCAAACTCCAATTACTCACGACGATTTTTTTGACATTTATGCACGCTCATCTATTGGAAAATAAAATTTCCAACAATCGAGCATGATTTTCTGTTGTTCCTGCCGATATTCACACTAAAAAATAGTAAAGCTTAATGTTATAAAGAAATCTTTTCTGTCTATAAAACATTTGCTTTTAAATTTATTTTGTTACAAAATAATAATTATAATTAATCAAAGAAACGAGAAGTTTTTTCCTGTAACCTGAATCTCTTTAAAGTTTTTTTTGACAAAAATTACTTTTTTAGAGTACTTCTTGGCATCCCAAAAACAATAACTGAAGTAGCTCATCACTTACTTCGTTTTTGCCATAAATAATAAATTTTAATTCTAACTCTATTAAACATAAAAATAATTGTTTTTGGTGTAGTAAGTCATGGTAAACATTTTCCTTCATCTCTATTAACTGACAAATGTATTTCTATGTGTTTTTTTAAACTAATTTTTCTTAAAAGTTGTTGTATTTCATAGTTTTTCCAATCGATTTTATGTTTATTATTGTGTTTTGTCGATGGCTTAGTTAAAATAAAAAATTAAAACAAACAAAAAAATGAGTCTTGGCCAAAACACGTATTAGCTTTTTTTTATTATGGATAGACCCATGTCTCGGAAACCATTCCACGCTGTATGGTTGTTTTTATTAGTCAATATGTTTGATTGTAGTACGAGTATCTAATGGTTTAGTGTAAGTGCACGTACATGTTGCATTTATGTTCTTGTCAATTGTTTCAATGTTTATTAGAAATATGGGAACAACAAATGAAAAAACAAAAATCTTTTGTATTTTCAAGTCTGTTGTCTTGTTGTTTCAACGCTTGTTCTCTACTTTAATTTTCTTTATTTTATACTTATTTTCTTCTCTTGTAAATTTATTTAGATTTTTGTGTTTTTTTCTATATTCATCGATGAATTAGAATTTATATGAATTTTTTTCCTTGTTAATTTGTGATTTGATTTTGCACCTTGCAATGCATTTGTTAGTTATTAAAATTGCTTATAAAAAAGTATGTACAAATTTTTTTTCTGTTTGCATAAACACTCGTATATTTTCAACGAAATATAGATTGTTCATAAAAATGACATTTGACAAATTGTTGTTGATGTCTTGTGAGTATATTTTAATTAAAACAGAATAAAAAATAATACAATTCTCAACAGGCAGGGAAAAAAATAAGTAAATGAAATATAATTTCAAGAGCAACGTGGGAAAATTATCAAGCATTCTAGTTTATGTCTGAAAGAAAATTAAATGCAAGAATGAATTTGATTATAACAGCTGCAGAGCTTTTATTTAGAACATATATATATATATATATATATATATATAATTTCCTAAAAAATATCATCGGTTGTTAGTGGCTTAAGTATTAAAAAAAAAGAAATTTAGTATTTCCTTAAAGATCTCTTCAAAAGCTTTAAATTGATACTCATATTGATATTTTAAAAGACTTTAAAATTTCAGACGCCCGTAACTCGGAAAATATGGACGAGCGCCAATTTGTTCACTTAATGTTTTTTCTTTTTATTAATTCTTTGTCGCCCATATATTTGCTTTTTTGATTGGAGTCACTTCATTGTTCCAGATCATATGGAAAAATTAGAGGTAGGAGTGGTTTTTTGCCCGCTGCCTCGAAGAACATTGACTGATCTTGCTGATTTCCAATACCACCTCTTTCTGATTGATTGGCATATAAAAAATGTTCACTAGGCCTTGGCAAACTTGATTTAAACACTGACACGGACGGACATCGCTCAATCGACTTCGTTATGCATAAGAAGTCAGAATATATATACTTTACTGGGACGAAAATGGATATTGTAGAAATTACCAACGGAATGACAAACTTATTTATACAAATTTATTTATTTAAGAAGCCAATACAGAAATGTTGAGGTTTTAACAAAAATTAATAAAACAAACAAACAACGTTTTATTTTTGCTTACATTCCCTTCTGCGTTAGGTTGGTTATATGCCAACTCTTAATGCAGACGTAAGGCTTATTATAAAGCCTTAACATTTCTGTATTGGCTTCTTAAATAACTCTCATGTTGTTTTTGAAGTTTTTATACTTAAAGGAAATGTTTTTGGCTTTTCTAAAAATTTGGATAAAGGTTTCCTGATGAGCTGGCTTAATTAACAGGCGAAATAAGTATAGATACCTGCTTTTCCAACCAACAAATAATTTGCATTTTTATTATTATGGGATATTAGCATATTATAATAAATAATACAAAATTATTGCAAAATGTGTTCAGCCATGAGGGCCATCTTTATCTGTATTCTACAGTTTTCATGACTCCTAGAAAAGTTCACCGTTTGGAGCGGTATAGCTGTCGTTTTTACTGCGCTTAATTTCTTTGAAAATAAAACCGAAGCTGTCGTTACGGTCGCTGGAGATCTTTACCTGCGATTTTCTCTTCTCTTCTCTTCTTTTGTTTTTTTTTTTTTTGTTTTTGTAATTCGTAGTTTTAAGCAGAGAAAATATCTAAGCAATCAAGACAAAAATTGGCATAAGAAAATCTCAATGCGTTCGCACCTGTACAATTTCAAAAGAGAATTTAGGAAATTTTAAGAAAAAAAAAAAAAATTCATCAATTAAAAAAAAACTTTTTCTAAATGAATAGAAATTATTTTGGCTTAAGTTCATTTCTTTTTTATTTCTAAAAATCTTTTTTAGAAAGACAATTTATTTTACAAATGTAAACTTTCTCATCTTCACAGTAAATGATCATTGAATTTTATAAAATGTTTTAAGGATTAAAACAATTTGATTTATGGAATATTTTCTATAATAAATTTGCCACGCTGTATATTTGTGAACTCCTTTTTCCTAAAAAAAAAAAATATCTTTCATCAAAAAATCAAAAAATATATAAAAATAAAAATGTTCAATTATATTATTTTTCAAGGTGTCGATGCATTTTTCATCAAATCAATTAACAATTTATACATAATATTTCAAAAAAAGTCTTGTGCAAAACCTTCAAATTTAATTTAACAATGTGTTATGATTCATGCATTACATCAATTAATGTTTATTTTTTAACACCTACGCACAACAAACAACAAGCGACAAACTAAGAAAACAAAATCTAAAGCAAAAAGAAATAGCACCCAAAAATGTTTTTGTCAGAACTAGAGTGAAAAAGAAAAACGAAAAACCCAACAGACTTAAGTATTAACGTTGACACAACCAAAAAAAAAGAGACTTAAAGTGCATTTTTTCACAGCAGCCTGTTACCATTAATGTTTGAACTTTTTGTACCCTTTAGCTGCATCAAGAGTAATTTTGTTGCTTAATAACCCTATTTTAATGGTGGCTCCTTCATAGAAAAAAAAGGGGAGCAAATTTAATATTACCGTTATCTTATGATATTAATGTCTAACTGCTGTTTAACTGAACAACTTTAAGCGCTACTGTATGATGTTGACTGTGACTGTTCAAAAATTTCATAGGCTTTTGCTTTAGGTTGTGGCAACTTTATTATTGTTATTATTGTTGCAATTGCAATTATGTGCCTATTAATGGACTAAATAAGGCGAGCACGCTTATAAATGCTAAAATACTGACAACATCAATCGTTTTCATAAACATGATTGTTGAATTCTGTACAATAGAATTTCCACACTAACGAGCTTAAATTTGTTGTTGTTGCTGTTGTTGTTGTTGCTAATACTTTTGCTTCTTTTCTTTGTTTTTGTCATTGTTGTTGTCTTGTATTAGTTGCTGTTCATATTTTGCTGACACTGCCACTTATGAATGCTCCACTTGCAGTTGTACGTACAACATACGTAGGCTGTTTTATAAATCACTTGGCATTATTGTACATAGCGAGTCTCTCAGCAAGTGATTAGAACGCAAAAATCATGCGGATATTTACATAATTTTCTTTTAATATCCTTTACTACAGCTGGAAAAGTGTATATTGAATTTTGCCGCTCGTTAATTTCTACAAAATCAGCAAGATCGATCCATGTCTTTGGAGGCAGCGGGCAAAACACCACGACTACCTTTAATTTTGCAATATCATTTAGAAAAAATCTAGTTCAGTGAGGCAATTTCAATCAAAAAACAAATATATGTTTTGGCAGAGAATACAAAATTAATAAAAAAAAACATCAAGTACAAAAATTGGCACTCGCCCATATTTTCCGAATTTAAAACGGCGACTTTGAAAATATATAAGGCGGTGGATTGAATAGGACATGATGGTTTTTTCTCTATATTCTTTTTTAACATTCTTTGAATTTCTCTACCTAAGCTTGTTTACACTGCATACATCATCTAATTATTTATTAGTTGTAAGCTAAATGTCCTTCGCATCGCTTTCAAAATGTGTTAAGGTTCGTATAAGGAGAAATTGCATTTTACATTTATTTTGTTTAATTTATGCAAGAAATATATTTCATTGCTTTTTTAATGTCATTAGCAGTCTTATCTCATCCTTCAAGTAAAAATTTTAAGCAGTTTCAAAACGTGATTAAAATATTTTTTAATGCATTTTCAGTTTCCTAAATTACATCGTTTATATTGTTAATATTGTGATTAATATAGTTTTTATTTACGTTTTTCCTAATTTAAAAAAAAATATTCAAGCAATTCGTATTTTTATTTTCTCTATTATTGTTGCTTTTTTACTTCTTTGAAATAAATATTAGTTTTTCTAGATGATGCTACATAAAGGAGTAGAGAAATATCTTTTATATTTATATATCCAAAAGTGTGTGTTGACTTTATAACTCACGAACGGTCAAACTTAATTCGATTAAATTTTTAGGGTTTGTTTGTATGGTCGTGTAGATAGTTTATCTAAAGTCTGCACGACTTCGATTGACGCGTTCATAAGTTATGAGGTCCAAGAGAGTATACTTATCTTAAAAAAGGAACAGGAAGGGTTAGTGAAGAAGAGGCAAGAATGCTCGGAATTGATTTTACCAAAACAGTTTTAAGAATATTTGAAACATAAATAAGTCCTGATTCATAAGGTACAATTAGCAGAGGGAAGTCTATTATAACTTTCATATTAATCAAATAAAAAAACTTGCTTAGAAAAGTGGTCGTGATGCGATTATTCTTATTGGGGTAACTAAGTAACAGATAATCGACAAAAAAGAGATAAAATTCTTGAAAAAATAAATAATATATTGATTTATATTATTAATTACTTTTATAATTCACATTTTGAAAATATGAATTTTTAATTTTATAATGATTTGCTTTTTTTCATATTTTCTCCTTCATCATCACTATTCTTGAAAAGGCAAAAAATTAAACTCAGTTGTTGTCAAATTCAATCGTTTTATTGATATGACTTTATAATTCCTTTAAAATAGCAAAACACAGAAATTTGAAAAATTAAAGTTTTAAGATAAATTTGAGACAGAAAAATAATTTCCTAAGATTTCTTTTGAACCAAATAAAGTTACAATCAAATTTTAATCCAGAGAAAGCCTTAATTGCTTAATTGCATCTATCAGTATTTCGACTAATTTTTTACGTGTTTTTACTTTAGTTTAAGCAAACTTCATAGTAAACAAATGATGTATTTATAATCTTCTAAAATTCAGTATCCTTGGACAATAGTATCCAATGATAATAATTGGAAGCACAAAAGTTAAAATATGGAATCCAGACTTCGCGCACGCGCTGTTTTTGTTTGTGTTTTTCCTACAACTTCGGGTCTTGTGACGTAGTACTTGGGTACAAAATATTTTGTTAGTAAATGAACAATAAATTTTATGACAATAATTTGTCAGGAAATCGTGCTCTATGTTTCTAAAAAATGTATAAGAACTTTTTGTGAAACCGATATGACTGCCGAACAAAAAATGCAAGTGCATTGGCATATGATAAATAATACTAATACTAATACTCTATTTGTAAGTCTTTCATTTCAATCAGTAATAAACGATTTTCTAACCTATTTTGCTAAAAGTGAAGAGTAAGGTTTGGAATATCACTTGCTTTTCCCGCCTGAAAGGAAAAAGTGCCCAACATACTACAAGCCTACCACATGAATCACGCGTGACGTAGACATGGAATATTTTTTTTAATTACATTTGTTTATGGAAAATAATTGAAAAGCATGGCTTTTTCTAGACGGTTTGCCCATCAAACAAAATTTTGTAAAAGATTTAATTTAACAGACTCATCATGTTAAATGTGATGAAAAAAAACCTTTTTTAGAGAAGCTTAAAGACAACTATTTCATATCCAGAAAAAAATATAATAAAATATGAAATTAAATTAAACTTTGAACATTTTCTGTCATATTCATAGAAAATAAAATAATTTTGAAATGTGTTTAATTGCAAATTTTCCATACAAATTTGTCATAAAATACATTTAATATTAATTTAATTAATGAAATAACTTCTGAAATATTTAATTTCTTATAAGAATTTTCATAAAAAATATAAAAATTGTGTAGCCCGAAATAGCTCTCCTTTAGATAGCTACAAGCCGAAACCCAAGAGTTTTACTCGACTACAACTATTTTCTTACCATTTAAAATTTTCTTTAAATCGATGCGCCCGTTAAGAAGTTATGTACTTATTTCTAATTCTGCCAAAAATCTCTTTCACTTTTTAAAACGAAAACTAATTTTTATTCTATGATGACGTAGATGCGCAGTAAAAAAATTTTGTGTACTGCTAAGTGGGCAATCTTAATTCATGAAACTACCATATATATTCTGCAGTCAGAGAATATTCTTCCGGAAG
This sequence comes from Gymnosoma rotundatum, assembly GCA_916610165.2. Classification (NCBI taxonomy): domain Eukaryota; kingdom Metazoa; phylum Arthropoda; class Insecta; order Diptera; family Tachinidae; genus Gymnosoma; species Gymnosoma rotundatum. The sequence goes on along the minus strand of OU744338.1, from coordinate 16,875,692 downwards.
AGAACTTTAATGCTCTTTAGCAAGAGTCCTCAAAAGTGGCAAACTAATGAGTTTTTGAAATTGTTTGCTTTTTTCTTGCTGTGTTGTATAATTCTAATTCTGCCTTCGTATATTCTTATGTGTTGAAAGCAACAAAGCAAAATGCTGACGGGCTGGGGGGAATGTAAAATGAGAAAAACTTATCTTTTTTATTAAAACGCCTGTTTATTTTAGCTATTGAATTGTTGTCTGCTTGTTTTGTGCTTTGCTGAATGCCTGCTTCTATATGGAGTTTAATATTGTATTTAAGAAAAGCCTGTCACATATTATAAGGTTCATTTGTTGCACCAAACAGACCAACAAACATTTCGTTACAATATTATTATTAAATGTATAAATTTTTAGTTAGACATATATGAGCATAAAGTGTATGCGAGTGTAGGCGGCATATTAGCTTCAATCAAAAAATCTGTTGCCAAATTTTGTTGCCTGGTTTTTTTTTCAACGAATCTTATAGCGCATATGAGCTGCTGCATTCAGGCAACTTCTTTCTTGTTTTGGGATTTAATCAATGCATTATATTGTCTTGTTAAAAGCAATTATGGTGCATTTTTTTCCTATCTGCTGAAAATGTGGCAAAAATTTTCTAAGAGACGTCATTTAAACCTTTTTCGATTTAAGGTTTTTTTTTCTTAAAGTTTCTTATTTCTATCTTAATCTTTTTGCTTTCAATATAAATAGGAAAAAAATAATACTTAAATAGAGTTGAGTTCTTGTCTGATATGGCTCATTGATTTGATGGTAGTAGGTTGTGTTGTACTGTGTGTCTGTTAAGATTTTCCTGTAACTGTTTTTTTTCTCTTTTTTATATATTTTTAGTTGATGATTGGCTGTTTATTGTATTTAGTTGGCGGCTAAGCAACACAAAAATTTAAAAAAAAAAATATAAAAGAGTAGATTTTTGACATTTTCCTGGCAGTTGTGATGATTGCTTTGATTTGTTTTGATTTGCATCGTTAACTATTATGACAATAGTAATCAAAACCAATTGCTAGAGACTGAGTTACTTACACACACTTACACATACACATGCACCTCAATATAAGGCTTCATTTATTTAATTTTATTTTTAACTGATTTAAATTTTTTTTCCTTTTCTGCAAATACTCGTAATAAATGAAATGAATGTGATGTCAAATATTTGATAGCAAACTTTTTTCTTTTTGTTGTTAGACTTTTAATGGATCTACAATATTATGCAATTTTCAGCCAAAATTCGTTAAAAGATTTAAGAAAAAAGTCTGTGGTCATTTGCATCGTAAAATAGGAAAACTCGTTACAGTTGATTTTTTTTCTAATTAATGGCAAAAAATATTGAATTGAATAAAAGATGTAAATCTTATATTATAAAGAGTGTTAAGACCTTGTGGGTGTCAGTTATTTGTAAGAGGAATTGAAAAAAAACTCACAAATCGAGTTGAGTAACATGCTGTTAAATTATTTTTATTCATTTTCGAATTTTCTGGACCTTGATATTAAAATTTGTAACATTAAGTTTTAATTTTAAAACAGATAAAAAAAAATTTCAACCTTAAAATTTTTGATTGTAATAAAATAGATTTCCCCCCTTTTTACTTTGCACAGTGGAGCAAAAACGAAATATTTTGAAGAAATATTTGCAATTTTGAAACGGTTAACCTATTAATAGATGCTTGATCCAATTGCCTAAGTTAATATTTTACGCAGCAACTATCTGTATAATGATGCCCTTCAAGAAAGTGAAAAAAATTAAAAAAAACTGTTTATGTATTCTGCATTGATTGTGCTTTTTTCTTGTTTTTGTAACATGAAAAACCTATAATTTTTTTCCGTTTATGTTCTGACCAATAACTAAAAATAATATCTAATATTTTGGAAAGAAATAAAATTTTAAAATATTCAGATACAAATCACTCTTTGATAATTTTAAGGTCTTTACTTGTTTTTGAAGATATCGCATATTTAAACTTTGAAGAATTATTTTTATTTTTATTTTAAGAGAAGTCTTTAGTTACTATTTTTAAAAATTAAACAACTTAAAGTTTTTAATAATTACACTGGCTGCTATGGCTTTTTTGCTATTTGCTTAATATTACTCACTCAAATTTTAAGTACACAAGGAATTTATTTATTTAAAATTTTTGTTAACCAAATGAGAATTATTTTAAAAATTAGTAAAAGATAAAAAAGCAATAAATTTGCATTGGAATGACATCATTTACTGATTTCAATATAATTGAAAACCCCTATTACCGGTACTGATATTGACATAGAAGTTCAAATAAAAAATGCTTTATTTTAAAGATCAATATTGAAAAATGTGAACAATGTTGGTCTCCAAGTCGTCAATTGTTGGTGGTTTGTAAGCCAAAATTACTGAATCCACCTGAGCCTCTTGAAAGTAATCGGTAGGTGTTAAATAGCACAATCTCAAACTTCAAACGAAAGCTACAGTTATAAAAATCAACTTATTGTCAACTCTAGATTTCAATAAGTGAATAGTCACAATCGCCGTATCTCTGCCAGATCAATGTCATCCATATTTTTAAACAAATAATTATTGATCGTGGTACGGCAATCGAGATTTAACTTCATTTTTATAGAAATAAGCTCCAATAATGTCAGCAGCATTGTTTTTCCATATATTTGGCAATTTGCTTTGCCAACAAACGTATAAAGCCAAAAATGACTCTCATCGCTTAAAGAGTGCCTCTATTCGACACATATGTTTTTTACATGTTTTAATAATTATAAAGCGCATCACACTAAAATAAAAAATAAAAAACACATACAAAAAGTGATACAAAAACAAATCTAAGAATTAAAGGGTATCCCCATAGGTCCTATCTTTTGAACTGCTCTAGACAACTACTTGCAACTTAGACAGAATGTCGATTGCTTTGATAGTTATATTATCAGGTATTAATATTCAACATTATAAATTAAAGAGTGTCCCAATAGTTCACTTAACGTGATGTAGTCATACTTTTGAAGAGTTGTAGAAAGACGCTTAACATTTTACAAAGTTGCTAACTCCGCTATAACAACAAATATAAAATTTGGATTTGAAAATAAAAGGGTGTTCTAATAGTTGATCCAAATTAATGTAGGTGGCCAAACTTTTGAACCATTATAGACAGACAGCTGAAACTTTCAAGGGGCCTGTATTTCGATATCCGCTATAACAACAAATTTATAATTTGAATTTAGAAATCAAAGGGTGTTCCTATAATTAATCTAATTTGACCTACACGATCGTATGTTTTAAACTGTAAAAAAAACACTTGAAAATTTGGAAGAAATTATCTAAATATTTGAAATTTTACATTAAAGGGTGTTACAATATTTGATGTAATTTAATGTATATGCCCAAACTGTTAAGCCGCTGTAGACAGACGGTTGATATTTACAAGAAGCTGTAGTGCTAAGTCTGCTTTAACAAGTATAAAGATTGTTGGTACATAAGAATAATTTACGGTTGTGATTACACTCTTGAACCAGTTTTTGTTTTTGCAAGAATTATTATATTTTATCATTAAGATGCTATCATTTAAAAGTTCTTATTCCAGCTGAGATCTCATCAAATAAATTTTATAGGAATGATTTATATATTTTTTAACGCAAGTCCTTAATATTTTTTATATATAGTTTGATGATTTATTTTGAATATAAAGAAAAGAATACTTGAAACAAAATTTGTAACCATAAATTAATTTTATTTTAAATATTTGCAGAAAAGAATTAATAAATTTTTATTTTCTTATTTTAGGTGAAAAACCCTACACTTGCCAGTGGCCGGAATGTGAGTGGCGATTTGCCCGTTCTGATGAATTAACGCGTCACTATCGCAAACACACAGGAGCGAAACCATTTAAATGCATCGTCTGTGAAAGAAGTTTTGCTCGCAGTGATCATTTGGCTTTGCATATGAAAAGGCATTTACCGAAAAATAAATAGAAAAATTATTCCTTCAATGACAACACAAATTAATTATTAAAAAAAAAAACATACCTAAAGAAAATATAAACACACTAATGATGTTCATTATTATCAAACAATCCAAAGGACTTAAGTTATATTAGTTTATAAAATCCATATAGAAATTAAAAGTTTTAAATAAAATTTTATAATAAAAAATAAGCAAATTATCCTAAAGAAAAACAACAAATATAGTAAATAATAATTGTTTTTGTTTTTTTTTTTATTTGTTTAAAAAAATTATTTGCCATAATTATTTGTATTAATTAAATTTAAATTTGTTTTTTATGTGTTTCTTCTGTGTAGATTTTTTTAAGATTATTTTCAAATCTGTATACTTAACTCCAAAATTCCTGTTATTATTTTTTATAAATAAATTTGATTTATTTTTTTGTACTAAAAACCTTTTGTCTAACTTAGCCTTTCTTCAGTTTAAACTAATTTGCTGAAGAAAATTTTAAAAAATAATTAACGCAATAGTTTGTAAAGTATTTAAATTTCGTAAACCAGTGTCTTAAAAATAATTAATAATCGTGTCTTATTGTAAAACTAGTTTGTATGTATTAAAAATAATTGTAATTTATATAAATGTTTACAAAGAATATTTAATTATAAAAGATTATAATTAAACTTTTATTTAAATTTCAAACCGAAGAAAGAAAAAAAATCCTTAAAAGTATTTGTGAATTGTATGTGCAGAATAGAAAAAGAAAATTAAAAGAAATATGAATTAAAATGAAATAATAAACCACCAAAGTGCTGGCACAAAAATTTAATAAAATAAAAAATCTCTGTGTTTTATTTCAACAAACTTTTTAGTGTAGTCTCGATATTCAACCTCTTTGTGTATAATACCAGCATCAGCACTCTTTCGGGCATTGCTGGTCGAATTTCACAAATTACACTAACAATACTGACTTCCAAAGCGTCAATTTTTGTTGTTAGTTTTTAACGGCCATAAAGGAAACCATCGCACGACTTGGAGATCAATTAATAATCGCCGTATGACATGTAGCGCCTCCTATCGAAACCACATCTCGCCCAAATCAATATGATCTATTTTTGCAAATAAAAAATTATTAATTGTGATGCGATAATGATTTCTTTTAACCGTCACGCCAGCTCCGGCTTCAGTTTTAAGAATAAAAGGTCAATGACTTCACCAACTTGTAAACCGCAACAAACAGTGCATTTTTCTCGATGTAATAAATTCCGAAGGGTCTGTTTTAGATAAGATTAGATAACGACATATCAGCATTCTTGTTTATAAAAATATTCATTAACATGAGCTCATTGCTGAATACAATTCTACGTCTATGAGTTGGGCAAATTGACAACAGATTTTCAAGGTAATTCTGGATAATTAAGTAAATTAATTCATAATGATGTGCGAGTGTATCCCGATCATAAATGTTGAAAGGTGAGCGCAGAACGAAAGTTAGTTTGATAGTTAACCCTTTCGTAAGTTCTATAATCATTAAGAACTGCCTTTAAAAAATTACTGAAATTTTGCTTAATTTTCGGCTTTTTGGTTCTTTTAAATCAATTTCTAAACATTTTTAGAAAGAAAAATTATTTTTACAAATGTATGCGGACGATTTCCAAAACAAAACAAGAAAAATTAGACGCTAGCAGAATGAAATGTATCATTTTCTCGACCGCCACATCCTTCATCAGCATTCTTTGCATTTATCTACCTTATGTTATGTACGTCGTAAACAGTATCTATTTAACCAATTTATATATAATAATTTGTTGAGGCGAAGTTTACACACAACTTAAAGCATTTCTTTGTCGTTCTCTTTGTAACTTGTCTTGTACATTTGTTGTTGCTTTTGTGCTAAGCCATTGGATAGCCACGAAATGCAAATTTTTATTTTTTAATTATTCATACTTGTTTGCTCACAACATTATAGACGCTGTTTCAGTATCATATTGACTGTTATGAGTTAAGTATGAATGTAAATAGGCGGTGCCTAGTGTTTCTCTTAATTTTTCCCTGACCAGGATTCGAACCATCGATTTTATAAATTAATTATAGAACCAAATAGCCGAAAATTAAGTAAAATTATATTAATTTATAAAATCGATGGTTCGAATCCTGGTCAGGGAAAAATTAAGAACTCCCTTTACTTTAATTCACTTGTTAAATTTTTTCACTCTCTAAAGAGATAGTGATAGATGGTTTGTTGCTTGCATTTTGATCAACTATATGCAGTATCTGTGAAATCGTGGGCAATTTAGAAGTTGGCATTCTGAGCTGTCTAATAATGCGGTATTATTCAAATATGCTTTCCTTAAAACACGATATTTTGACCGAATAATGGAAGTAAAGTTCCGAAATTTCTCTATTATCCTTTTCTAATTCGTTCACTTTCTGTGTAGTGCTTTTGGTTGTATCATGGGAGAGTAGATGCTAAACTCTTTAAATACCAATTAAAAAAATTCTGTGTATGCAAACAAAGATTTCGCAAAAGTTTTTGCAAAGACTTAAATTTCAAATCTTTTGGTACTTTTGTACACAAGCAAAACAAATAATTGTTGACACTCATCTATTTGCTTTGATAACTTTTAGTTGTAAAACTGCGTTGCGTAGTTCGCTAAGAACTTAGTAGTTCAGTTTAAGCACTAATGAATTTTTACTATTATGAACGAACAAAATAAAAAAAAAAATTCTTTCAAAGTAAATAGTAATTAATTACCAAAATATTATAAATTCAGCTAGGAACATAACTGGAACGAACGACGAATTTCGTCCAACAAAACGAATACGACGTCAAAAATTCGTTTTGTAAATTCGTCGTGTGAAACACAATAACGACGAAAAACACAGCTGTTATAATTTTTGAAGTTGTTTGTTATTTAAAAAGGTCAACATTAGCAAAAACACAACTTAAAACTATTTTTACATTTAACTAAAATTCTGTACGCTTATTATAAATGCTGTGAAATAAAAATACATAATTTTTTTAAGAAAAATAACTTTATTTACTAAAATACTTTGAATCTTAATCGTCGTTCGCCGAATTAAGAAATAGAAATAATTCTATTGCATAGTTCCTCGCATATGACGAATTTCGTTCTACGTCATATACACAAATGTGTTTTATTTTTGACGACGAATATTCGCTATCAAAAATCCGTCATTCGTCCCAGTTGTGTTTCTAGCAATAGTTTCAAAAATTATGAAAACAGTTTTATAATTAAAAGAACACTGTGAAATTACTAGAAAATTATTTTTCTAATTAATGTTACTTTCATATTTGAAATGCACACAGAAAAGAGTTTTGCTGGTATTAAAAATTTCAATTGTTTTCAGATGGAAATTTATAAAAGATTTTGTTCGCTCCAATTAAATGTTTGATTGAAAATTACATGAAAAACGTTCTAATGAAATAATTAATTGAAGCAATTAATAAATTTCTTAAACTTGCTTCCGAAAACAAAAAAACCTATTTTCTGTGTACTTTGTTTTCGGCAATACGAGTACCCGTTACCAAATTCATTTTTATACGCTTTACCACAAAAAGTTGAAAATGGTAAAACTAAGTTTGTCATTCCGTTTGTAATTTCAACAATATCCATTTCCGCCTCCATAAAGTATAAATATTCTTAGTTCTTATGCATAGCGAAGTCGATTGAGCGATGTTTGTCTGTAGTATGTCCGTCTATCCGTCTGTCTGCCTGTCCGTCCGTGTTAATTTTGAAATAAAGTTTGCCCAAGGCCACTTTAAAAAAAAAATAAATAAATGAATGTGCCTATAATTATGAAAGTGGTCAGAGTAAAAATTAAAAAAAAATGAATTTACCAGTTATTTTTATACCACATTATTTTAAGCTAAATTTATTCAATGTAGTTTTTACGAAATTGTCAAAAATTAACCATTAGATAGTGGTTGTCGCATAATGTAAAAATATTTCTTAATTTATTCAAACGCAATTTATTAAATATCTCGAAACAGGAAATATATGACTTAGACCACTTTTATAATTTTGGGCACAAATATTTTAATCGATCAGATATAGTATCAAAAAAGAGGTGCTATTGTAAAGCAGCATAATCGGTCCATGTTCTTCGAGGCAGCAGGCGAAACACTACGCCTACCTCTAATTTCATGTCGTTTGAAACAATCAAATAATTCCAATAAAAAAAATAAATATATTGGCCGATAGAGAATTAAAAAATAAGAAAAAAGCATCAAGTGAAAAAATTGGCGCTCGCCCATATTTTCCGAATTGCGAAGCTATAAATTTTTAAAATTTTTTTAAATATCATTAGGGCTTTTATTTTAAAGCTTTTGAAGAGATCTTTAAGGAAATAATAAAATGTTTAAAAAATGTTTAACCCATTAAGAGCCGATGCCATTTGGATGTAAAATTATATGTATGCAGTACCAATTTTTTTTATTTTTTAATTCTGTCACCACAATATTTGCGTTTTCAAATTAGATTTACATAGATAGGGAAGGATATATAAGATTCTTCGTAGTCGAGCATAGCACTCTTACTTGTCTTAATTGGAGTAATTTTCCTGTTTTCTGAAGATGCCACCCAACAGTGTGGCAAGATATTAAAAAGATACAAAATAATAAAAATATTTTTGTTTAAAAAACTAACAAAATAAGAAAAGAAAATTTATCATAAAGGTAAAAAAGTCATATTCTTTTCTCTAATAATGATGTAATAATTTGATTATTGAAATTATTTTTTAAAATAGTTAACTATTACGAGGGCTGCTATATATATTTCTGGCCTGGCAACACTGAGTGCTGCCAAGTGCAATCTGACATTTCCATTGGAAAGTTTGTCATTTTTAAGCATAATCGTACTTAAAACGTTTTGAAGTACGACCATTATTTGTGTTGTTTACAGTGACTTGAAAAAATTAATGTAGAAAAAATGGAATTAACTCGTGAACATTTTCGTGCCATCATTTTTCACAACTTTCGACGTGGATTATCACGACAAGAGTGCATTGATGAACTTAAATCTTTGTATGGCGATGAAGTACCATTCTATAGCACTGTGAAAAATTGGTATAATGAATTTAATCGTGGCCGAAGCTCGCTCAAAGGCGAATTCCGTGAAGGTCGTCCAAAAACGACTGTTGTGCCAGAGAACATTGATGCCATGCGTAAACTCATAATGCAAGATCGACATTCGACATATCGAGAGATAGAGACATCCTTGGACATTTCTTCCACCAGCATACATTCGATACTGCATGAACACCTGGCCGTAAAAAACGTTTGTTCTCGTTGGATCCTGCTCAATTTGAAAGTCGCTCAAAAAAAACTCGTCTCGATTGGTGCAAAGAAATGTTGCAAAAATACAATTGCGGTGCTTCAAAAGACGTTTATAAAAACGTCACAGGTGACGAATCATGGATCTATGCGTATGAGCCCGAAACGAAACAACAATCGACCGTGTGGGTCTTCAAAGACGAGCAAAATCCAACGAAAGTTGTTCGTGGAAGAAGCACTTCGAAGCAAATGGTCACCTGTTTCTTCGGCAAAACTGGTCATGTGGCGACTGTTCCGCTTTAGCAACGTAGGACGGTCACTTCTGAGTGGTACCCTACAATTTGTTTGCCTGAAGTCATCGGAGAAATTCGAAAAACCAACAAGAGAAGACGAATCATTGTTCATCATGACAATGCGAGCTCTCACACATCGGCTCAAACCAGAGCGTTTTTGACCGGCCAAACGTCGAAAAAAAAATGCGTGGTCAACGATTTTCGTCGACGGAAGAAGCTGTTGAAGTGTTCAAAAACCATGTTTTAGAGGTGTCTCAATCGGAGTGGAAAAAGTGCTTCGACAACTGGTTTGAGCGCATGCAAAACTGTATAAATCATGCTGGAGAATACTTTGAAAAACAATAAAATCATTTTTGTTTATAAATATTCGCATTTTCACTATTAGGCCAGAAATATATAGAGCAGCCCCCGTATAACCATGTGAAGGGTTTTAATTCGTGTTTGGTTCACTTATTTTTAATTTCAAATTTTTGGGAAGAAATTTTTTTTTAAAAATTTTTGAACAACAAAAATTGCATTCATTGCAAACCGATGGTGGGCACAAACAAGAACAAATGTAAATATTCATTAAAAAAAGGGATCAAAGAAAAACTTAAGGTTGTATGGGCACTCGTTTAATCAACTTAATTTGTTAAAATAGTTGGTTATATAGATAATGTGTACGACGTACATAATTTAGGGCCGCGAAAAATGCTGATGATGGATGCTGAATGTTCCTTTACATTCTGGTAATGTCTATTTTTCTTGATTTCCTCAACTATGAACACAAACATTTAAGAAAAAAATTACATTTCAATAAATCTAAATATAAAAATATAGTGAAATTAAGACGAATCAAATTGGTTATAATTTTTTACATAATATTCAATACTTCTTTCGCAAAAACCATAAATATTAAAAAAGTAAACTAAAAAGTATTCAGTCCCAAAAATATTTCTTCGGAATATTTTAGTTTTTACAAACAAGATTTCTAAAGCATCAATGGATAATGACTATAAAGTAATCACTTTAACTATTGTTTAACTATTCAAAAGAATTACAACATTTTTAATTTATTATGGTTAATTGTATGTTTATTAAATATTTTTTTTTTTTTTGCCTTCTCAAATTTGATTACTTGCATAAGTATGAGTATCATTGTCATAACATGATCTATTGTGTAACCAAAGCAACAACAGCAAGAAATAAAATATATAATTTAAGCTTTTGTTCGCTTTCCTCTACATACTCGCCGATAATAAAAGAAACATTTGTGTAACCTTCTAAAAACTTGTAATGTTTTTTGTTGTTTTTTTTTTTTTTGGTATTTTCGATTTTGCAATAAACTACAACTAAATTTTGCCGAAAAAGCGAATATAAATCTATAATTGTCCATAAAACTTAGAAAAATCATAATTCATTATGCAAAAAAAAACTGTGCAACAAATAAGAAGGCCAATAAAAACAACAACATTAATAATGAAACAAGAAAAAAATTAAAAAAAAGTTTTACAAAAAAAAATATTGATAAAAAAGGCACCCGCATATAAGAAAAATAGCAAAAACATAAACGTTGTTAAATATGAATATTAATTTACGAGAGTGGCTTCAGAAGAAGTCTTCTTAAAAAAAAAACTAAACCAAAATGGGGGCTTAAAATTGAGGTTTTAAATTGAGTCAATTTAAAATGGAACTACACAAATACCACTGACACACTTCTTTAAGACACCGACTTTAAGACTGAAAGACACCGAGATGATGTATGAGCACGTGTATGATGGGCAAGAGATCACTTTGGATGTTAACAGCCAAGCAAAACTTAAAGGTTTTCAGAGAATCAGTGTCCAATCAAAGCTGATTGTGTTGGGTCCTGCAAGGCTAGAAAGGAATTTAGGGTATAGTAGGCCTTTTAACCTAAACTAGACGCGGCCATTTCTAAATTGCTTCGTCGTTTGGACAGAAAACTTCTGGGGGTAGTTTAAAGTGTGATCACTGGTACCATTACGGCAAGAACGAGTAAATGTGTCAACGGTACATCAGCATTTTGTATTATGTGCGAGATCGAAGGCCCAGCATTCGAGAGTCGCAGGCACAGAGAAGTATTTGCCCCAAAAAAGCGAACTTAAAAGGCAAAATGAGTATAAAGGGATCTTAAGAAATCTTAAGATAAAAAAATGTTTATCATTTTACGACATTCAGAAAATTTTCTGTTGAGATTTGCAGTTTTAGAACAACTGTTACGTTCAGAGATTTTAAGAAAACTTATGGAAAAAATCTGTTGGAGTTTATACGAATGAACAACAGAGAACCACAGATCCATGAGCCAAAGACCAGTGGGACATAATGCTGCAGCTAAGTTATTAAGAGATGTAGCAGCATCTTCCACAAAAGCACGAAACGGCAAGATTAATAATTAATAACTTCTAAGATCAACTTGATAAATAAACTTTCAGCGGAAGGAAATGCAGAACACAAAAAGCAATATAATATTGTTACGTTTTTCCCTCTTAGGAAAAACGTACGGATTCTTTTGATTGCTAATACCACTGTGGCTAAATTCTGTTTTTGAACTTTATGGTTTTCTCTGGCTATACTTCTTGAACCCAGCGGTCTTGTGAACCTTTGGTCTCGTATTTAGTAAACATGCGTTATTACTACAAACGCATCCATCAACGCCACACTACTGTGTTACTCCGGCGAGACATGAACCACTCGATGCCTTGTTTAGTAACCTTAACCATCCACAGACATCTCCCCTACTCCTCTTATCCAAGCCAGTCAGTCATCTCCTTTTAATATAGTAGCCACAACACACGTCTGCCATACACTGTTGTTATGCTGTTACACTTCCTTGCGCCAACCACTACCGTTCTTAATGTTGTTATAAAGGGCTTCTTGACGATTACCTGTTGCTCTTATATTAAATTGGACTTCTCCACTAAATTATTTGCCATGGCTTAACACAATAATTGTCTCTTGCCTCTCGGGAGGTTTGTACTGCTGTTTAATTTTTAATTGCTTATAACAATTATTATTTTTTCGTTGCACGCATGTCCGAATGCGGTATCGAACTAAGGACCCTCTGTTTTGCAGTACGCACCTCTACCAACGCAGCTAACTTGTGGTTTTGTTATTCTATAAACACACCATTAGTTAAATTAGCTTATTCACCACGCTCATACGGAAACAACTACAGGGGTTGCCAGATATTGTTATTCGCAACAATATTTTATACCTCGAAAAAATTAAAAAAAAAAATTTTTGTCCAAGTGAAGATGGCATTAATACAACGAATAATATAAAACTACTTCCTTCTGATGAGGATTATGCCGCTTGTGATGGAATACAAGTGACGTTAGTACTTACGACCATTTTATTATACAGGGTGTTCGCCTTTGTTTTGCCTTCGATTTGGTAAATATTAGTCTTGACACTTTATATTTGGCAATCGTAAAGTAGACACGAGGCCTTTTTATTATAGAAAAATATTCGATAAACCGTCATGATTTAATCGTTAAAGTTACGTGAAATTTTTGCAAGAAACAACGTGCCAACAAAACGCACTTTTTATCGTGTAGTGAATGATATTGAAGAAGGCCTTTAGTTGATAGGCTCCAATCATGGACCACAACGTATTGCAAGATCGACTGAAAACATAACTGCTGCTCAAGAAAGTGCTCAAAACAATCCATCAACCTCAAGTCGATGCCGTGTTCAGATGCTTTGTCTTCAAAGAACAGCTTTGGCCAGAATTTTGCACAAGGATTTGCATTTGTTTGCATTTAACATTCAGTTGACACAAATGCTTCCTCTACGAGATCATTTACGCCGTCGTACATATTCCAATAGGATGTTACAGCTCGCCCATGACAACCACGATTTTTATGAAAGAATCATCTTGATTGACGAGGCACATTTTCATTTCGATGGATATTCGAATATACAGAATATTCGGTTATGGGCAGTTATTTATCAGTCACCTTTGTATCCATTAAAAGTGACTGTCTGGTGTGCAGGTTGGTCAGAAGGAATCATTGGACTTTACTTCTTTAAAAATGAAAACGGCGTAACAGTAATTGTTAATGTAAAGCGATATCGTAATATGATTGAACATTTTTTAACGCCACAACTGTATGCTTTGGGGTTGATTAATCATGTGGTCTCAACAAGACGGTGCTTCATTGCATAAAGCCAGGATTACTGTAATATTGAAGCGAGACCTCTTTCCACGACGAGATTTTTCGAAAAGTGGTGATATTGATGGCCTCCACAGTAGCCTCATTTGACTACACCGCATATCTTTTTGTAGCGATGTCCAAGATTTATGCCAACAAACTAGATACGCTTGAGCAAGACAAATAAAATATTCGTGATAAAATTAATGAAATATAGCGCTAAATGTGTTAGAATGTAATGAAATATATTATGGGTGGTAGAGACCAAGTGACTCTTAGTTTTGCAAACTAAAGGGCAATCATACTGGACCCACTAGATATCCGAGCTTAATCAGCTTAATCTTGTTTATTTTGTAATTTTAAAGTGAAAAATGTGATTTGTCAACAAGCACTAATAAATAATTCTTCGCCATTCTCTTCCAGTGAGAACTATGGGAATTTTGCTAGAAGTGTAGACTAAAACCTTTATAAATTTTTGCGCTGTTACATCACTTTTATTCTTACCATTCCAATTTGTGTAGTATTCAAGTCTTTTTCTAAGAATAATTCTTTGTTTGCAACCTTCCTCGTATTTACTGGTTTTGTAAAATGAAAAATCTAAAAATAAATGTACAAATAATTAAAATATGAATATTACACAGCCATAATTACATAAGAAAAACATTTATTAAATATTAGTTTTCAGCTTTTTTTTTATTTTTTAATACACTTAACTTTGAACAGGATTCAAGTGAATAACTAAACACATTAATCAAATTCATAACGAACAGCAAACATATTTTATTATTATTTTTGTTTTCTACCTCAAGCAAAAATAAGAATTGCGACAACCATTGTTATTGATATGTCTTTGGTTTGTAAATCTATAAGTTTAATGTTAATTAACAATTTATAAATAATTTTTCATAAATATGTCCGTGTGTCATTATCAAATACTCATTAACACTACCTACTGATCAATTAGTCAAACCGTCAACCGAACACCCCACAAACTTATCTGACAAAAAACAACTTGGCTAACGTTTAGCCAATTTACTCATACATTCACGGAGACAAAAAATGAATGCACTTGGAGCGACTTATTTGTATGTTACTGAATATACGCCGCACGGTGGTTCAGAATTAATTTTCATTGGCCAAAACCTATATTTTTTGTTGACACAGATTCTTAAAATTTAAATGTCACCAGAAAGAAAACAGATCAAAACTAAGGTAGCCGAAAAATTGGGTCAAAATATTCGCAGTAGTGGGCGTGGCATGCTGCTAAAGGCAAACAATTTATGTTAATTTAAAAATAAAATAAAAATTGTAATATTTGATCTCATATTAATTGCGATTTCTTAAAAACTGTTATCGATATTGAGCTGCGGTTTTTTTTTGTTATGTTGGGTGAACTGTTGTTTTTAAGAAATGGTATATGCGCACCCTGTATAATTTGTAAATAGGGTGTTATGTTTAAAATTGGAAACCTCCATATATTCGCAAAGTTTGAAGTTTAGTAGTATATAACTTCTAAAGGACAAAAAAGGACAAAAAACCAAAACCACCCAAAGAAAGGCAAAAGTGTTCTCTTTAAGCCTATATATACTTTTGCACCCGCCCGGATCCGCCCGTAGAACACTTTTTCTATTTTAATAAAAATACTCAGCATTTTTACAAACAAATTTCTATCAAAACTGCTAGTAAATTTACTTTAGAAGTCATTCACTGCCAAAAGTACAAATTGCAGATAGAAAAACGTAAGGGGAAAGAGAGGAATCTAACTAAAAAGTTAATTTTATTCGAAAATTGAGAGTTTTAGTACACAAAACAATTTTTGGTAAAATTTCCTTACAATCCAGTATAAGTTGTATATGACAAATTTTCCCATAGAAAACTTGTATAAACCGAATCAACTTAGGTAGTTAAACTCAGTTTTTTGTGTTTAGGTAATCTACTTTAGGGTTAACACTTTTATTTGTAGTATAAATCACAATAATTTGGAAATAAATTTTATTTCGGTACAAGTATTCGATTTAAAAAGGCAAATTTATTGTACGTTTTCCAAATCAGCTTAGGTAGTTGAACTTGGTTTTTGTCTTAAAAATTCCATACAAAAGAAAAATACCTGAGCTAGCCTAGGTAATAATAGCTCCAATATTTTTTTGTGTTTACGTAATCTACTTTAAGTTTGACATTTCTTTATTGAGTATATAAGGACAAAAATTTGGAAATAAATTTTACTGTCAGACAAGAATTCGATTTGAAAAGGTTGATAAATTTTTGGAAGTTATTTTTATAGAACTTCAACAAATACATTATTTTCAGCTTAACTAAAATATGGAAACTTTCAGCTATAATGAATTGACCGAAGAATATTTTAAAAACAAAAACAAAGAAGATGTTCTAAACCATATTGAAAGAAAATTGAACATAAATGCTATCAGCAGTGAAACGCAATTGGAAATAAAAACCAAAGTATCTGATTTCGTAAAAATATTGCAAAAACGCTAAAAGGAAGTTCACTATAGTAAAAGTAAATTTTACAAGCGCTTTGAAAATTGTTACAAGGTGAACTTAGTATCCAGGTGATTTCAGAAACCACAAATAAGAAGAGTGGTGGAAGACCAGAAAAATCGCTAGATAACTGTAGCCATAGATCTAAGAGACGAAAACTTAAGAATATAAATGAAGAAATCGGATGTGAAAACATTAAAGATAGTTTTCTTTACAAGCAAGGTGTTGATATAGATGTTATTTCAAGATTTAAAACAATTACTGAAGTACTTGCGTGCAATGAACTAATTAATGCTAAAAAATTTGGTGATTACGCCAAGGAAACCGCTGCTATATATACATCCAAATACAAATCATGGAGAAGAGGTCATTAAGCACCATTTATTACCAATTGGAGATTTGTCAGAGGAATCCCAGGAAAAAAGAAACAAGGATTACAGGTTTTACAGGGAACATAATACCAGAAAAATATCACGAATTTCTACAAATGAAGATTTATTTCATATATTATTGGCAACTTCAGATCCCTTCATCTCTAGCATTCGAAGTCAATGGAAATTGAATCATTCGGAACTAAATGCCGAAGCTAAGGCACTGCTACAGGACACAGGTAATACAGTGCAGAATATAGAATATTTACAGGAAATATTCCAGCCAAATGAATAATAATTATAATTTGAATTTAGTATTTGAATAAAATAAAGTATACAGACATTAATATTAAATGTTACTTTATTTACCTAGAATCTATTTATAACTATAAATAAATATGTATATAATTAAAGAAAAATTAAATTACACTGTTTTGTTTTAAAATTGACCAAAAACTAGGAAATATGTAAGTATTGTTAGGCATAAAGTTGAAATTTGGACAATCCTAATGAAAATACGGAAAATACCTCAGTGCAAATAGGAGCCACCCTAAGGATAGCAAAATATTGTATTGTCATCCAAGATTGACCCGTGGACCAAATTTGAGCCACATTGTTTAAGGAAAAGTGGGTCAAAAATGAGTTGGCACATTTGAAACGGAATTTCAAACAAGAATTAGGAAAAGCAAATCGAAAGTTCAACTTTAGGCTTGAATTTCTCAGCAACCGCTGAACCGATTTTAATAAGGCCCAAACTCGGTAAAAGCTTAAGATGTTGTCTATTGACTAAAAAAAGAACGACTAAAAAATCTTTATTAGTTAAAAAGTTACAGAGTTTTGGCCAATGAAAAACGTTTCTGAACCACTGTGCGCCGTTACATTTGGACCAATGAATGCTGGTTATTCTCTACTGTTCTGATTTGTAACAAATGAATAGAGTGTAAACTGAGAGTTGTAAATAGTGACAGTGAAAAGATTAAAATCACTTTCATTTGTATTAAAAATCATCTATTTGACTCTTCACTTATTTACAAGGTTTGAAATTGAAGATTATTTTAAAATAATTGTAAATTTTTGAGAGATTTTAATGAAGCAATTTGCAGCCAAACTAAATAAATGTGAAATTTTGTTGCCAAAAATCTTTAGACCTTAAAAATTTTAACAAGCTTAAAAATCCTTTTTTTAATTGTTTTTCGGTTTGTCATGGTCGTACCATTGGAAAGAGAAAATGAAATATTTTTATATGAAAAAAAAAAATTGTACCATTTTTGTATCCCGATTAAGATATTAAATCACCGACACAAAAATAGCAGGATTTTTAAATTAAAAAAAATATATATATATATTAATTTAATTTTCCCGTGCTTTAATTTAATTAACATTTTTATTTTCTTATTTTATGTACGAAAATCTTAACTTATTGTGCCCTCTCTAAAAAATGTTTGATTTAATCGAGATGTTTTTTTAAAAAAAAGACGAAACCTTGGAATAAAATAAAACAAAGATGTATTTTATAACCTTCACCAGAAAAAATGGAAAAAGGGTATATCTAAGTTTGCCATTCCGTGTGTAATTTCTACAATATTCCTTTCCGACCTCATAAATTGTATACATTCTGAGTTCTTATGCATAGCCAAGTCGATTTAGCGATGTCCGTCTGTCCGTCTGTGTTAGTATTGAAATCAAGTTTCAAAATTTCACGAAACAAAAATAAATATGTCAATCGATCAGATATAGTGTCGAAAGAGGTGCTATTGGAAATCAGCATGATCGGTCCATGTCCTTCGAGGCAGCAGGCAAAACACCACGCCTACCTCTAATTTTTTCGTGCCATTTGGAACAATAAAGTAACTCCAATCAAAAAAAATAAATACATAGCGAGATTGAGAATAAAAAAATAAGAAAAAGACATCAAGTGAAAAAATTGTCGGTCACCCATATTTTCCAAGTAACGGAGCTCTAAAATTTTCAAATTTTTTAAAATATCAATATGGGTATCATTTTAAAGCTTTTGAAGAGATCTTTAAAGAAATACTAAATTTTTAAAAAATACTTAATCTATTAAGAGCCTATGTCATATTTATGTAAAATTATATACATGCAGTAGCAAAAGTTTTTTTAATTCTCTGTCACCCCAATATTTGCTTTTTTGATGGGAATTACTTCACTAACTAGATTTGCACAGATGGTGAAGGGTATATAAGATTCGGCATAGCCGAATATAGCACTCTTATATTGTTTAAATTGATATTAAATTTTCTTTATTCTAAAGATAAATTTCTGGCATATGATAGCCACGGCTGGCTTGGAAGTATTCTAAACTAAAGGTTCACTTTTTGATGACTTTTTCATTTTCTCCTGAATTTGTAGCGAATTTTATCCTAAAAGTAGCCAAACGCTTCGGGCGTTGACTAGCGACTTCACATATCCTCACAGAAAATAGTGTAGCGAGGATAAATCGCGCGAGGCGTAAAACAATGCGGTAACCAATCGCTTCCTTCAATTAATCAATTATGGAACGAGGTGTGTGACATGTAAAGCCGTCCTATTGAAAATACAGCTCCAGCACATCATGGCAGTTCAATTTATGATGCCACCATTAACTGTAACGTTCTAACCAGCATTGTTTTTAAAAAAGTTTTATTGTAGGAACACGACACACCACGTCGTTCCACGACAATGCGGCTGAGATAAAAAAAAAATTTTTTTTCTTGTCGGTTTTCATTATTCTCTCACATTTAGTGTCTCACTTACCCAACAATATTGTGACATATTTCCAGAAATATTTGTATTTTATAAGCATTTGAATTCACAATAATAGCAAAGGCATATTATTTAAATAAAAATACATCTAAATTTCAGGAACAAAAATAGCTAAAAATTTGAGCACAGTTATCATCTTAAATCAGTCATCATTTAATCCTCGTCCCTCTCTTCAATCTGTATGGAGGTTTAGAACAGTCCCATGGAATCCCTTGCAAGATTAACCAGTCCAATAGACTCTACTGCCACGTACATGTTAAATGTACTTAATATTCTTAACATTTCATCGATTTTTGTTTAAAAGAATTCATCTGATTCAATTAAATGTAAAAATATGTTTAAAAACAAATACAAAACTGAAATGAATATAAATATTATAAATGCCATCAGAGATTCATCGTTGTGTGTTCTTACACTTGTGTTCTTACACTTACACGATTTATAAAAAGGGAACTAATTTAAATCGGCTTAAGTTCGTGTATAGATTTGATTAAAAGTTAACTTGATTTATTTATTTTTATCGCTAAGGTTTTACTTAATTTTTTTGTTAATATTACCTATAAAATTTGGTTCAGTATATTGTATGTGATATATACATTTCTTGATCAGCTGCCTGAAGTCTTGCTATGGAAATACTTCAAGATAGTAATTCTTCTTACGAGTTGATATCATAATGAGGGTGCAAATTATTTTAAAGAATTTTTAGAAATACCAACTACTGAAGCGCCCTCTATAAACATATGTTAGCATCTTATTATATGGAATTTTTAAAATTTAGCGATATAATTCACGCAACATTAAAAGACTCTGATTCTTTACATAACTCATAGATTCTATGGGTGGTACAAAGGCAAAGTTATATCAGGAGGCAGCGCCGTTCCAAAAATACAACAACAAAAAGAAAAACGGGCATTTAAGTGTATGAAAAACTTCAAAACATTATTAATTATTTTACTTTTTTCTTACCCTGTTTAATAACGTTTTCAATAAGGTTTGATTTTAAATTGTTTTATCACTCTTGTTACAATTCTATTTCAAAGAATGTAAAAAAGAACTTTTGTAATATAAAATAATACACTGCTGCTCTACGCATAAGAAGATTAAGCAAAAACTAGTCAGCTACCGCAACGATGCCACATGGTAAAATTAATTCGCCTTGGGTAATACTATTCACACTCTATTCAGGTAATAACAGTTTTTATTTCAGGTAATTGACCTCAACAAATGTTTAGTTGGAAAGTATTTCTATTAAGATAAATAAGAACTGGTATTCATATTACAGTGAAACCACGCCCTCTGAGAACTAGTAAAAAATTTCATACACATAATCAGGAAGATACTGTGGAATTCCTAAAAAATAATTTTATTTTCATTATCCCAACAATTGGCTCGGCGGCACCAAGAACACAGAGATTTTTCATACTTTCTGCATATTTTTTTATTTAATACAAATTAAAGCTCTCCTATTCACATAGATTTTTAACGAAAAATAATTTCAAAGTATCCTTAATCTAAACACGCATAGTGTAATAATATGTAATAAAAACTGTTAAATGTATTAACTGAAAAAAAAAACAAAATAAAAAAAAATAGACCACAATCCAATAAACTAACAAATGAATGAAACCAATTAAATAAACTCAACGTAGTATTCGTACAACCCCAATAATTTTAATGGTCGCTAATGTAAAATAATTAATTTATGGCGACAATTAACATGACGTACATTGATCCAAAGCTAATCACGGCATTGCACAAATGTCAATTTATCTTTGACTAAATAAAACAACGACATAATATATTTATGTATGAATGTTTCGTTTTATTTTGTTTTATAGTAGTAGCGTGTTAGATTTGAAATTAAGACGACCCAGCAGTTCTGATGACAACGATTAATTGTAACATAATTTTTTATAAAATATTTTCATTAAAGAAAAAAATAATTTTAGAAAAAATTAGTTAACGAATAATATTTCCTCAGACAGTTTCCTAACAGAAAGACAACAAAAAAACCTAATCACATAAATAATAAAGCTGGCAACCACAACTCCCTGGCTGCTAGCAAACTGGGTTTTTGGATGACAATTGTCGGTACTATAATTGAAAATTGCACACACACACAAAGAGATATAGTGATATAACAGCAAAAAATAAAAAAATTGATTCAAATTTTATTAATTTATAAAAATAAAAAAGTTACCAACTTATACGAGCGCTACTTTCGTATTTATTTTACAGTTTTTGTAAAATATTTATTTCGTTTCATTCGATTAGTTACATTTTGTTTAATGGCGAAACAAAAGATTATGGTCGGTCAATGTTTATTAATGTACATGTGAAATTAGTCACTGCCGTTGGTTTCATTTTTTTGTTTGTACATTTTCGCTATTGATAAATTTCGACTCATTTTAATGTTGTTTACACGAAATATTTGCAACACATAAACTATTAACACTCGCTCGTATACATTAGATAGTAAAATAAATTTCTAAGAATTTATTTGGAAAACCAAATGGACAAACAAATTATTTTGATATAAATTGCGAAAACTTTACAAAAGTTAAATGTTTTTGGATTACATAAAATATTAAAAAAAAAAAATCTTAAGCCCAACAAAAAGTAAAATTTGTACAAGATACGAATTAAATAATTTCATTGCCGTTATGTTCCCCATTGGCAATTATACCTATTCAGCTATTTAAATGATATTGATAACTTGGAAGGACAGTTTCTAAGCTTTCCAAAGGGAGAACGTATACTTCAAATCTGCTAATCTTTTCTCATATATGAAACCTGCGTTTTGTAAAAAATCTTACAAATATTTGTATAAGATGAGATCTTTTCAGAATCGCAAAAGTTTTCCTTAGCGCTCAACAAATTTTATGCCTAAAATTTTCTCTTAAAAGTGGATTTTTTTTTTAAGATTGTGTTAAATAGAATAAGTTTTTGAATCCTTCTCTGTAAAAACATATTTAATTTATATTTTCGATACTAAATTAATGTAACTTACATATCTTTTATAGAAAAGTTATGGAAGGTTCTTCGATAACTTACTTTTTCTATTAAAACTTTATAAAAAATTTACAAAAAACTTAGAATTTCTAAAGCAAATGTATCTATAGCTTAGATTTTTTATAGAATATTTATAGAATATTTATCGACAGCTTAGATTTTCTATAGAAAATATATTGATAGCTTAAATTTTCTATAGAAAATATATCGATAGCTTAGATTTTCTATAGAAAATATATCGATAGCTTAGATTTTCTATAGAAAATATATCGATAGCTTAGATTTTCTATAGAAAATATATCGATAGCTTAGATTTTCTATAGAAAATATATCGATAGCTTAAATTTTCTATAGAAAATATATCGACAGCTTAGATTTTCTATAGAAAATATATTGATAGCTTAAATTTTCTATAGAAAATATATCGATAGCTTAGATTTTCTATAGAAAATATATCGATAGCTTAGATTTTCTATAGAAAATATATCGATAGCTTAGATTTTCTATAGAAAATATATCGATAGCTTAGATTTTCTATAGAAAATATATCGATAGCTTAGATTTTCTATAGAAAATATATCGATAGCTTAGATTTTCTATAGAAAATATATCGATAGCTTAGATTTTCTATAGAAAATATATCGATAGCTTAGATTTTCTATAGAAAATATATCGATAGCTTAGATTTTCTATAGAAAATATATCGATAGCTTAGATTTTCTATAGAAAATATATCGATAGCTTAGATTTTCTATAGAAAATATATCGATAGCTTAGATTTTCTATAGAAAATATATCGATAGCTTAGATTTTCTATAGAAAATATATCGATAGCTTAGATTTTCTATAGGAAATTTATCGATAGCTTAGATTTTCTATAGAAAATTTATCGATAGTTTAAAGTTTCTATAGAAAATTTATCGATAGTTTAGAGTTTCTATAGAAAATTATTCGACAGCTTAGATTTTCTATTAATAATTTATCGATAACTTACACATTGAACACACAATTTTTTGATTAGAATAATATTTTATATAGAGCATTTTTGTAACTAGAAAATATACTAAGTAAAAATTGCTCTGTTCACAAAAGAGCTGTCAAAACTTTTGCACTGAGGCTTACTTTAATAAAAGAACTTAAACTTTAAAACTTCAATGATGGAAACATACTCGTTCATATTTGTTTCAACATAGTTTTATTTAGTGAATAAACTTTATTCCCATGTTTAAGATTTATTAAGAATTGAGTCATTTGAAAAATTCCTTCTTTAAGAGAATACAAACCGATTTGATTGCAACACACATTTGTTTGAATAAAAATTTGCATAATTTAAAAATTTAGGCAAATCACCATTGATACCTCAATAAATTAAATCATAAAATCAAATATTTAATATCAAATGAATCAATATAAAGTAAACAATTAAGTAACATTCTCACACAAAATAAAAATGGTTTTAAAAATAAAAAATCATAAAACAAAATAAAGTTACGTTTACACCACTACATTTGTATATACTTTTGTGATCATAATTTTTTATATATTAAACGTGGGAATTTTTTTTCAATAACAATTGATCGGTTAAAAAAAAAACAGCAACAATCAAAATATGAAAAAACGCATTTTGTAGTATAAAAAGTATATGGACATCACACATAAACGATACTAAAATTGATACACACAATTGTCCTAAAAAGTCTTTCGACAAAGAAAACTTTTTTTGAATACAAAAAAACTAGGAAGGGACAAAAACTTTATTAATTACAATAAAGCTAGACAACATAGAAAGTTGGAGTAATATCTACATATCATATCGATATTTGCTTTCAAACCATATATTTTTAATAAAATTTTCCACAGAAAATATACTTTATTGATAAATTAACTAATCGATTAATTGCCCGAAGAAAATTTTATGTGTTTTTTTTAAATGTCTTTTATTTAAACTTAGGTTTCTTTAAAATTAGCTTTAGAAGATTAAATTGGAAGACTTAAAACTTTAACTATTTAAAAATGTTATATTTAGCCTTTTAACTTTAAATATTAAATAAAATCTGTAACAGAAAAGCTTCTAAAAGTTGGTTTTAAAAAACTATTCAATGAAGAATATAACAATTTATTTATTATTGTAAAATTTTTATGTAATATTTATAAAATAAAACTGAAATATATAATATTTTACTTCTCTGTCAACAGACTATTTTGTGACACTGTCTATATTTACATATACAAATTTATGCATGTTTATGTAAAATTTTGTGTGTTAATGTTTGTTTTATTGGAAATAGGTCTTCGTTTTATTCACGCTAATATTTTTAATACAATTTGTTTTGTTGGTTTGTCTACTTATCGAGTGATAAACAATCAAGCAATTTATTAAAGTTTAGTTTTATTATTTTTACAATATTTTTTTTAAATAACATTTATGAAAAATTGCTTTCAGTGCTGCGTAATATATTTGAAAATTATTATCAGCCACTGTTAGTTTTGTGTTCTCACATCAAAACACAACCATACTAATTCTTTATATAAAGGCATATATGTATGTTTAGCGTCCCAATAAGTTAGATGACTGATTATGACCGCTGGGGATTTTAAACTTAAGTGACCATTATGGTCAAAGATGATAAACGAAAATAAATAATGATTACATGAGTTATTACAATGATAGTTTGATAAAAAGTTTGCTTAAAAATTATTAAAGAACGCAAAGTTCTCTTAAACTTAAATTTTTAGAAAATTTGCTTTAAAAAGATTATTACAACAATTTTTGCTATCGTCTATAAAAAATTTAAATTTTTTTTAAATTACTTTTACAAATTAAAGCTGTAGCTATATTAAATTATTTATAAACAATTTTTGGTCCCGGGCAAAAACTGTTAAAGAAAATTGTGTTCTTGAAAAAATTGACGGTGGAATATTAAAGTAGTCAGTAAATTTTTAAAAAAGAATTAAGGTTTTTGGGGAAAAATTCCCGTAGAATATGTAAGTAATTTAAAAATTTTTAGTTGAAGGAAGTTTTTACAAAAATTTTTTTTAAGAAAATAACTCAAAAAAAAATATTTTAATTTTTTATATAGTATGAAATGTGCAGTTTTTGGTTTGTATAATTTTTTATCGATAACTTTTCTATTACTCTATATTACCAGTTCTGTTAGTTTTCTATCTCTCTCTGAAAAACGCAACATCTTAATCGGAAAATATCTATAAAGTAACTGTATGTAGCAACATTTTCTGTACAAAACTATGGCTTTATGGTTTTCGATAACTTTACCACAGAAAATTAAAATTTTAAACAAAATTTTGAAATTACGTTTTTTTATTATTAATAAATCTTCCATTGAAATTTTAAACATCGATGAAAATTTTTTAAGTCTTTGTTTTCGCTATTAAAAGTGTTTTTCTAAATTTTTGGTAATCGATTTTTTTAAATTTGGTTAATTAATGACCTTTCATAATAATGTTCTACTTACATATAAAATTTTATTATGCAAATTAAAATTACCTTACGAAATCATTATTTCACGTCAATTCTTTATGTCTTTTTTCTTTATTCCTTGCTTGCGTTTTAAATTTTTCACTTGCTTTGTTTTTTTATTTCCATTTCTTATCTCGTCTCTTTTTACCTTCTCCAGATATCACCTCACACGTTATATAAAAAATGTGGTAAAACCTCCCCGCTAAATTTAAACCCTACTAATTTGCTTATCCTCCGCTTGCATCACTTTCGCGAACAAGCGGTCATTTCATGCAAATAGTTTCATGACAAATTTTATAGTGTAAGTTGGCTCTTAAAAGGTTGCATGATGATTCCTAAATTATCGTTTGCAAAATATACGAACCAGTACAGTGATAAATACCCCCTGCCAAGATGAAGTGGCGCTATCAAAATAAACAAAATAATAATAAATTATCAGCAAACCCCCCGTCTAACAAAAATTAAAAAAACACACATTTTATTATTTAGATACGAATACAAACTGTTTAACATTTTTCTAAATTTTGCACGTGCATACTAAACTGTTTGCTTTAGTGAAATAAAATAAAAAATAAAAAATTCTCATAGATAGATTCCCATTAAAAATAGATGGATTATTCGTTAAGGTTTTTTTCTCGTTTTTTATTATACCCATTTCTAATGGGGATAGTAAATATTTACCTTAACGGATTTTTTATTACTGTTTTTATTTGGAAGTTCATTAAAAAACCAATAGATGTTAACGAACGAATAATAAAGAAGTAAGAATGCAGTCATAATAATAATAATAAATTTAAGTATTTTTCAGATATAAATAATTGCGTTAATAGATACAAATATTTTTTAACACATATTCACTCGTAAAAATATTTATTCTTTACTGTGAAATGTGTAATTTTATTTATAGTTGACAATAGAAAAAATATTTTTTCTACTTTTTGTGGCAATAAATAGTATAGTGTGGTTATTTTATTGTTGTTGCTTTTGCTGAGTAGTAAAATGAGCTGTAATAAAAATTATGGAAATTGATGCCTTTGGGAGATATTTTTTTAAATGTTTGTTAAAGAAAAATCTGAATAAAAATAGATATATAATTATGCAAATAAATATCTAGATATAAATAATCAGAACGCTTGAGGGAATTGTGAAAACCCAACAGTAATTTTCTGACATAATTTTTTTTAAACAAAAAGTTTTTTTTTGAGTCTGGTCATGAGGGCCAAAGTGGTAGAAAGGCAGGTTGACTAACTTGACGATAGGGGGATAGGTGTAACCTTAAGGACCTAACAATTATTTAAGGAGACTCCAAGTACATATTATATTTGCACCCGGGCACTGTTTAACCGTTTTAACCTCTATGGTATAACAGGTACCTCCCAAAGAAAAAGGTCCTTAATTTTGTTATCATACCATATATCATAGATATATGACCGAAGGTCGGTTATACAGACAATATTTTGTTAGCGAAGCCGCTGTTCCATATACCATAAAGAGATTACTGGGCCATCACGGCCCGGGTAGCCGGCCTTCGGCCGGATGAAAGGACTTAACGTCTATATTATAATAAATTCCGGCTCCGCTCACCAAAAGTTCCCTGCAAAACCGGCCTTCGGAAGTATTTTGTTCTCTTCTCAATATACCATTAAGGAGAAATTAAAAAAATAAAACCTATGAAATAACTCCAAATAAAAATGAAGTAACTTCAGTAAGGATGAAAAAATGAGAAATTATGAAATAACCTCCAAAAAATTGGGAGTTATTTGATTATGCAATAACTCCCAATTTGTATGGGATTTTTAAATTTTTTGTTGGGAATTATTTAACTTTTTTCTTGGAGTTATTTCATTTGGGAGTTATTTGATTATGCAATAACTCCCAATTTGTATGGGATTTTTGAATTTTTTCTTGGGAATTATTTAATTATTTGCCTGGAGTTATTTCCTTTGGGAGTTATCACACAGTATTGAAGTTTTCTCTTCTGGCATGTTGGTATATGTTTTAAAATTTTCTGATACTCAATTCGGGATACTCAGGCAACCTGTTAGAACCAGCATCTGTGTATTAAACACCAGCAATACATTGAAATAAAGCAGTACAAGTTTTAATAGAACAGTCTTTTTTCACCGCAGAGCATGTGGTTTTTTTGATTTTCCATCCCTAAGGTATTGTAAGCTGCAGCTTCTAGAAGCCGGGAGAAGGTGAAGGTTTGTTACATCCAAGAAAAATAAATAATCTCCCACTAAATAGGAATATTGAATTTATTATTTACTGAATTAATGCCTCCGATCAACACAAAAGTATGGCTTATCTTAACTAAGTACAATACCAAAATTTAGATATATACTCTCTTGCGGTGGCGGCCGCCGAACAGCTGCTAGTTATGTTTTGACTCTCTAGAATGCTAGCATTAATATACTTAAATGCGCATATATAGCTCAGGGTGGATGGACATCTTCTCTTCATTATTGGAAATTTCATGAATAGCGAAGCCTCGCAAAAAAAGAACAAGTGAATCTTTGAACAAACTCGGATTTTATAGGCGAGAATACTTCAAAAGAGGTGGATGGGTCCATAAAGTTGCTGGAACATTATCTCAAAATACCCTAAGCAAAATAAGTATCCAAGATGAAAATTGGCCCTTCGAAAAACGTCGGGAATTACGGCTTGTTCTGTGATGAGAAAAAATGTCGATAGTTAATTGTCTGCAGCCGAAATAATCTGCTGGTGACAGCACAACACCTAATGAAAGTAAGGTAGCCGTAAATTACCAATCGGGTACAAGAAATAATTAAGTAAAGGAGGCTAAAAAGGAACCCATTCAATTATGGACATATTGCATTATCTCCAATCTCTCTTTATAAGCTTGGGCAATGAAAAATATTCTCGTTACCTTATTTAAAACAAAACAAGAAGTACACAGTGTGTTATTAGGCTTTAACAGCAAAGTAAATAATATTTCATTTTATATCATAAAGAAACAATTACACAATTTTAGTCTTGAGAAAAATAAGTACTTAAAAAACAGCTTTAGTGATTGAATTTCCAATTGGTAACATTAATAAAAAATGCATCAACAATAGTATGTTTGTCCTTAAAATGTCACCTAGTGAAAAATTAATGTTTTCTTGTAGCTGGTAGTCAAATACTGTAAATAAATCTATACATTCATCTGTGGCAATAGACATACGACAAAAATGTGGCGCGTGTTATAAGCGTGTGTTACACTGAAAAATTGTTATTTTTTATTTAAGCAAGACAACATGAATTTTACTACTGTGTTTCAAAGGCCATTGAATACAGTACCGAAATTGAATGTAAGGATTCATCTAATAACGATTTTTCAGGAGATTTTTCGATATCATGCTCTATATTTTTGGCCATTTTCAGAGTGAGAGTAAATGGAGGAATCAAATCAAATTTATATAGCAAAGCTAGGGCATATTGGTGATTTTTATTTCACCAGATCATGTTGAAGAAAACACTGCGAACGATATGAAAAGACAATACCTTGTGATCGCCTGAAATACAAACTCAAGAGTAGTCTTTAATATACAAGCGAATCCCGCCCAGTTTTGCTACGCATGAATATTGACATTCAATACCGTGTGTGTGAAGTCAGCACACAGTACACGCAAAGAAAAATACATGGTTGAGGTAACCATAATCTAAGAGCATCATATTATGGTTACATTATATGGTTGCTAACAAAACATAGTATTGTTACATTTGCAACCATATTATTGTCTAAAGTATAAACATAATTATGTTCACATATAAACATTAAATGGTTAAATTAAAATACAATAATATGGCTGAAAATGTCATGTTATATAATTGAATTAATATAGTCTCGTAAGTGCAAAATTTTCCTACTATAAAAGACTTTTTATTGTTTTATTCATTAACGATTTGCTTATAATAACGCTCAAATTATAGGCTACAAGAATCAGTTATATAAAATTATAGTTTATAAGCCCAAGCAAATGATTTCACAAATGTTCTTTAAACACAAAAATAATGATTTATATGCGTCCAATACATACATACATATTTATTTCACTTCTTTTAAAATGTTCTGGTTCCCTTTTTATTTAATATTTTGCTTATTATTTTTAATTATTTATTTTCTATATAAACATTTATTTTTTTCACTTCCTCCAACAATAAAAAACAATTTCATATTTAAGGTACCAGAAAAATTACTAAACTGTCAAGAACTAGAATAAAATACTTTTTAGCACAAACATTATTCTGTTGCTTTTAACCATACTTTGAATAATACTAATATATTATGGTTGAATATTTTATATTATTTTTAATAAGTTATAAAACTTTGGATGTGCTTGAATTTTTTTTAAGTTAAAACCAACCATGTTGCATTTTTTGTGCACAGTAACTATATAATCGTTGAAATTTAACAAAAAATGTTTATCGTGACTATAGTTTTGGTAAAAACAACTATAATTAGTTCTCCGCAACTATACATTGTTACAAAGAACATAATATGGTTATGTGACAATATCACAACCATGTTTTTTTTCTGCGTGTATACATACCGCATATACTCATACGCACCTACGTGCTTGTTGTTGTCGACGCGTCGTGAAAATAAACAATCTACACGACCATACGAACAAACTCGGTTTGACCGATCGTGAGTTACAAATTCACAACACACTTTCAAAAATTTTTTATATATTTTTATAGAGATAATGACTGGGGATTTATAAAGTGATCTCTTAAAAAGCTAAAAATCATGAATATAAATATAATTGAAAGTTATGTTTGATGTAACAAGCACCCAATTCATACTTTTGGAATCAGCTTTGTGGAACTAGATCACCGAACACTGATATCTATATATATAAAAATGAATGTCTGTCTGTATGTTTGTGCTTTATAGGAGGCCAAACCCTTGGACCGATCTTGCTGAAATTTTCACAGCATGTTACTGTGACTCTGGAAGGAATAATAGGCTATATGAAGTTTTAATTGGACAAAGGGGCGTGGCCTGGCCCATATAACCCAAAATTTATTATCGTCATATCTTGGGCATTTTTTGACCTACGTCGACGATATTTGGTACATATGGTATTGGCATAATTAGGAATACGTACCAGGAGAAAAGTGGGTGGGACCCCGCCCCTTTTTAGAAAAATTAAAAATCGTAATATAGTCTTAACTACTGGACTAATCGTCATTAAATTTTCGCAATACTTTTAATTTTATTTAATAACGAGGGGGGTAGCGAAGCACACAGGGTTCATCTAGTATTTAATAAAAACTACAACAGACTTCTTTTCAGTGATAAGAATCTGCGTAAATTATAAATTTTCAAAATAAACGAATCGCTGATATTTTCCTGCTGGTCTGTAACGCTTTTTAAAAATAATTAAATACGGTTTTTGGTGAACGGGACTGTTCTGGATGAAGCGCATTCTGGAGTCCTAACTTTGTTCTACTTTTTCGAGCATTGATGGCCGTATGCCAAGAATAAAGTGAACAGTATTGGCTTTCAAAGTGTGCATCGTTGCTACTTTTTTTTTTATTAAAAGCTAGTGATTTTAAGTGGCCTCATTAAAAATAATAGTGATGTGTAAACCGCACGACCTTGAGGGCTTATCGATAGGTAAATTTCTCAAAGTCAACTTATTGCAAAGTTTTATTAAGTCGATGGTTGAACCGTCTTGTTTAACCAGATTCCACCCGGATCAATGCTATCCATATTTTTTAACAAATAATTTTCATAGTGCGTTAAAGATCTTTATCGAACACAACGCGAACTCCCGACTAATTTTTGGAATAATAAGCTCCAACGATGCCCAAAGCTTGCAAACCGCACCAAAGTGCATTTTTCGGAAGTAATGGGGTCTGTAGGGTCTGTGATGAATTAGTTTCATTGCTTTGCATCTATTAGTAGTAGAAGAAAATATTTTAAAACATCGTCCCTTATTAAAAAAATTTTACGCCTATTAATAGTTTTTCTTGTTTTTATATTTAATAAAGTTTTTAATTGACTCAATTACATAATTAATAAAATAAAATATATAAGAAAATAAATAAAAAATTTAATTAAAAAATTTATGGAATCAATATTTAATTAAAAAAGAAAAAAAATTAATAAAATAAAAAATTTAATAGAAAACAATTAAAACCTTAAGTCCATGCAAAAAAATTTCCTGTATCCCGAGGGCTCCGCTAAACGGACCAATTGCTACTTTCAACACTCAGAAATCCTTACAATTACAATTACCTATCAAAGCAAAATATTTTCGACGATTTCCTTTTACTTAGGGCGGATGTTTTCGATCTGGATATTATGAAACAATAATGTAGTTGACTTTAAGAGATAGTTCAATTGAAGTATCTAATATTTAAGCCTGCAATTTCTTGTTTAGTTTATCAAAAACTACCTCCTATAGGACATGTAACTCACTATCATAACAATTTCTTTTACGATATTAATTGAAGAAAATTCTATTTAACAATCCAAAATCTCCTACCATTTTAAATTGAAGAAGAGCTCTATAATCAACATTGTGTTATAAATAGTGTAAATGCAACTTGAAAAACGTGGTTATGTTTAACCAAAATGGAGAACGACTGTTTATGTAAAGTCATAGAATCCAATTGTCCGATAACTCATCACTAATATAATAACTTTTCTAGATGTCTCAGGATTTTTTTTTCCTTTTTCTAAGTGTAAAGAAGTATAAATCTCATTTTATTAATCCAAAGCAAATCTAAAACCTTGGCATTACTTCGTATTGATTGATATTTATAAGTTAAATAATTTTACGTTATTTTTTTTCTATACAACGCTTCATATAGAAGAAGTATGTAATTTCAATAATTTTATTTTTCTTTTGTTGTAAATTACTAAAAAATCTTTGCCATCATTAACGACAATTGATGATGATATTTTGCATTAATCAAAGGTTTAAGGGCAATATCTTTTTGATGGGTCTGTAAAAAGTGACAAAGACAAACTGAAGTAAATCAATAATATGTTAAAAAAAGTAAAATAAAAAGTTTAAAATTCCGATTCGAATACTCGTAGTAAAAACTATAAAAAAAGCGGGATAGAATTATTATTTCAAAAGCTTGAAAAGAACTTGCCTTCATATTAAGGACAGACAACCAGTTGCAACAGTGATGCATGCGTGAGCTCTCCTACGCATTTTGTTTGCATTGATCTGATTTTTATTTTGTTCGTTCTTATTTTGTTTTTATGTTCTTTCAATAGTCAGTAGTTTGTTAAGATTCATGTAAATCTCTTTGTCTGTCTTTTCCGGCGTTGGTCTCTAGTTTTTTTTTTCTTTTTGCTTCTTGTAATTTTGCTTTTGTTGTTGGTTTTATATAAACGATAATTTTATATTGATTTGTTTGTTTCGTTTTTTTTTAAGTTTTGTTGCTGTGTAAAAATGTCCAATTTGTATTTTATTGTTGTTGCTAATCAATCTCAATTGAATTGTGATCTTGAAGTGTCACCAAATAGAATGGTGCGATGGCAGAATTATTTTTTAACTGAAACAAAAAACAAAACTCTGCATAAGTAAAAAATGCATAAATAAGATTGATGTGTTTAAAAATAATTTTATTAAACGAGAGTTGTTTCATGCTGGCGTAATGGGATACAGTACGAGGATAAATTTAAGGTTATCTGTATTTAGTTACAGATTTGAAACCAATAAATAATTTGCTAAATTCGGAGAATAAAAAAGACCAAGATTTTGACACCACGAAATTTTCGGACATCAAAATTGCATGATATAATGATAGATGATTCAACGTTTTTCATTAATTATAGTCTAGCTATTTTGAAAATTATAAGTCCCTTAATTCATTTAGCACCAGGTCATTTTCATAAAATTAGAATATTTTTTTTAATTATATTTTTTCAATATTTCGCCACACTGTTGGGTGGCATCTGCAGCGAACAGGAAACAGAAAGGCCGACTTCCTAAACGCCTGTTGCAATGTATAATTTTCAAAAATGCGTATGCAATGGTAAACATGTCTTAATTGCAAACTTGCGTTGCAAAGACATTTTTTGCCTTTTAGCGGCATTAAGGAATGTCGCTATGCAACTCATACATAAAACAAATGTCAAAAACATGGTATAAAAATGAATAAATTTTTTTTGGAAAAAATAGAGGTTACACAAAATTATTTATCCATTTTGTTGGCAAGTGCTGAGGAATTATCTTGGGTCAAATCTTCCAAAAAATATTGATTTCCTATAGAAACCTATTGAAAAGGAAAAAAAAAAGAAGAAATAACTTTGTTAAGGACAATAAAAATCCCGGTAACAAGTGATCAAAAATAAATATTTTTTGAGGAATTCATTGAATTAATGGATGATGGCATATTTTATATTCCCATTTCATTTTAAAAATAAACAAGAAAATACTTAGCCATTGAAGCTCAAATATTTGCATACAAAATAAAAATCATGCTCGATTTTTTATATTATATTTTTTTTAAACAATGATAAATTGAAAAAATTTGTCAAACAAACTTAAAAATTTAAAAAATTCAAAAATTTAAATGTTTGAATATATATTTTTTTTTTTGTATTTTGGTTTTTTGAAAAATTTAATAAAACGTCACAAAATATTATTCTTGAATTTTAAGCTTAGGCAGAAATTATTCTAACGTTATAAGTTTTAACATTACCGTAACAATAGTATTTTGCTTGAGTAGCCGTCATGGAACAGGAATCCCTAGGAAGGTGAAAAGGGGCACAATTTGTTCTGGGAATAGATTAATCCTTCTCAGACAAGCCTATGTATGCCAATGTTGAATTCAGGGCATTTGATTGCTCTCATATGATATGACTGTTAGTAACAAGAACCTTAAAAGGATAAAAACTGAAATTCTGCAACACGATATTTAAAAGGACGAACTCTTAAAGAATAATTTTAAAAAACGTTTTCGCTAAGGTTTCGTGTTAAAACATATATTTATGACAGGAAGTTCAATATCTACATAAAGCAGATTAACTGAACCAACTCTCGTTATGGAATATTATTTGTATAGAAATCTCATATGAAGAAGAAGTAAGTGTAGCCTTTTTAAAAGTTGTCCAGACAAAATTGAAAATTTTGAAGAAACAACAATTTCCCAGCCACTGTATTCTTCTGATCATTTATTGTTAAGAAGGAAGGTTTAGACAAAATTTGGCAGATATTTATTTTAACATAAATGTTGTTTAAGTTACGAGTACTTCTAGAACTTAAATCAAATATAAAATATATTTCATAGAACATATGAATAAAAAACTTTAATAAAGCCTTAATGATAAAATGGTTAAATGAATGTTACTTTTATTCAAATCTATACAAGATTTATTTAATTTACCAAATTTAATACAAATTAATAGGAATTTTTTTTAAATAGTTTTTAATAAAATATATTAATTAATATAATAAATGAATAAATAAAATAACGTTAGAAATTAAGCATAATACCGTTAAATTAACAAGTTAGGAAATAAAAAAATTTAACACAAAGCACAATGCGGAGCAAGTCCGATTGTATTAAAAAGATTTCTTAACAACTTTTTTCCTTAATAATAAAAGCAAAATACTGCAATTCCAAAAAAAGAATAATAATATACGAAATATAGGGAAGGTTTTAACTCCGATGGAAGCAAAAACCTAGACAAGAGTTAGAAAAAAGCAAGTTTTTGATTTTAAGAAGATTTAGATTATCTCTTAAAATATATAGGATAGTTTATATATCTAGCAAGGTTTTTTTAAAGCTTGACAAGGGCTATCACCTGAATTTAAAATGGGAAAACACTAATATTACAGCCATTTTAATTTGTTGATGAAACTGTGGCATCGAGAGGTTCTCAAGAAGTGGGATCTTGTATATTAAAACACCTTTAAAAACTTAAAAATCAAAAATCACTGGACAGAACAGGAATATAAAATTGGCATTAACATGGTTGAAAATTGTACAATCGGCAGAAAATAATGCAGATATTCTTGAGCATAAGTTTTTACTTTCAGGACATTCATTTTTGCCAAATGCTATTTTGGAGTAGTAGAAATGGCTTTGAGGAAAAACAATTTAGTGTATGTCCACCAGGATTACCATGGAACTATAAAAAAGATCGAAAGAGTAACAAATTTATATTAACTAACATGAAACGTGAAGATTTTTTCTACCAAACCTTTGGAAGAAGCAATTCATAAAAGATTAAAAAACACTAGTGGCGAACCTGTAAATTGACTAAGGATGTGTTGGATGCGATTTAAAAAAAGTGAACCCTACAAAATCTTTTATAAAGTGGATAAAGAAGTGAATAAAGAGTTCAAAATACTTGATTTATTACATTGTCGGGGAAGACCAAGAAACTTCAACAAAATAAAATTAACACCATTATACAATAATGTACGTCCCACTGCAACTTCTAAGTATAACGATATGATGGAGTTACTAAGGTGTATACCACCTATGCACTTCACACATAATCTAAATGAGGAGAAATAATATGGCAAAATATTTCCCTAATAATATAATCCTTAATAAATGAATGTAAATTTAATTTTTTAACACATGAATTAATATTTATTTAAAAAACATAGTTTTAATTACATAAATAAAAATCTGCATTCATCTACTTCAAACATAAAATATTCTTAATCTCTATTATTTAATTTCATTAAAATAAGTGCACATTTGCCTTTTAATAAGCAAAAAAGTCATTTTCTTAATTACGAAAGTAGTTTAAGTCCACTTTAGGTTCCGAAACACAGCTTATTTTTCTACTTAACAATATTTTTTAAACAAATCAAACATAAATCTATAAATATTTCAAAATAAAAAAATGGACTTAAACCACTTTCGAAATAAACGACTCAGGTAATAGATTGTTTTCTAGCCTTACGAAGCAAACTACTTCCGTTTATTCACTGGGACTTGTGCGGTGTCAATACAAATTTAAGCTAAAATTATGTTTAGAACCGTTTCTATGCCACGAAATATTACAATAAGATATAATTAGAATTACAATTAGAATTCAGTGCTCACACGACCGATTATCGTACCCAACTTTAACGCGTCGCTTTTGATTAATCCCAGCATGGAATGTACAATTTTTATTTGTATTCTTATTAATTTTAAATAATTTGTTGTTAGGAATTTTTCATCATTAATTTACATTATTTTAATTCAACTAATTTTCAATTAAATTTTTTACGCCATTTTTCTTATCGTTAATTTTCATTAAACAAAAATAGCAACAACACTTAAAATGCATGTCATTTTCAACTAATTTTCATTTATTTAAGTTGTCATGAAATTTAGCGGTTTGTTTTTTCAATGTTTGTTTTTTCTTAAATGTCTAAAAAATGTTACAAAAGCAAAATGGCAACAAAACAACACAACAGATCTTTGAAATTGAATAGAGCAAGTGAAAGGCATTTGATTACAATTTAACACAAATAATAAACATGATTTTAACAGGAAATCCAATCAATTGAAGATACAATTTTTCAATTGAGAGAAAAGAAGAAGAAGAAAAACAACAACAACAAGCAAAACATTAAAAAATGGGCAACAAGAAAATAACAGCATTAAACTCGTGTTAAATAATGCCACCGTTTCAGACTTCTATTTTGGAGTTAATTTTTGACTTTTTTTTTTTTTTGGAAAGCAGAGTTGCAAATTAAGAGTAGAACTTAAAAATTGTACCAAAACTTTGTGGAGAGAAGACACACTTTAAAGATTTTAATTTAAATGCATTTTGTTTGAAGTCTCTTATATTGAAAAAATTTAAAACTATTTCTAGGAAAGCAAACTTAAAGTTTAATAATAGATAAAAAATTAAAATGTTACCAAACATGACTTTAGAATTAATTTAATAATATTTTCCATCTTAAAATTTATTTTGAAACGTACCGAAAAAGTTACAGTTGGACCAACAACTTTGGAACAATTAAGTGGATTAAGGCGTTAACATTCCGTTGTGTATATTTTAAAGTCTGAATGAAACAGGGATTTTTTCAGGCATCTGTGGTAAAAGCACATAAAGGGTCCGCCATATAACTGTGTTTTAAACGCTATAAAAAAACTACGAGGGCTGCTCTATATATTTCTGGCCTAATAGTGAAAATGCGAATATTTATAATCAAAAATGGTTTTATTGTTTTTCAAAGTATTCTCCAGCATGATTTATACACTTTTGCATGCGCTCAAACCAGTTGTCGAAGCACTTTTTCCACTCCGATTGAGACACCTCTAAAACACGGTTTTTTAACACTTTAACAGCTTCTTCTGGCGACGAAAATCGTATACCACGCATTTTTTTCTTGATGTGCGGAAACAAGAAGAAGTCATTAGGTGTCAAGTCAGGGCTGTACGGCGGATGACCCATTAATTCGACATTTGGCCGGTCAAAAACGCTCTGGTTTGAGCCGATGTTTGAGAGCTCGCATTGTCATGGTGAACAATGATTCGTCTTCTCTTGTTGGTTTTTCGAATTTCTCCGATGACTTCAGGCAAACAAATTGTAGTGTGCCACTCAGAAGTGACCGTCCTACGTAGCTCAAACGGAACAGTCGCCACATGACCAGTTTTGCCGAAGAAACAGGCGACCATTTGCTTCGAAGTGTTTCTTCCACGAACAACTTTCGTTGGGTTTTGCTCGTCTTTGAAGACCCACACGGTCGATTGTTGTTTCTTTTCGGGCTCATACGCATAGATCCATGATTCGTCACCTGTGACGATCTTATAAACGTCTTTTGAAGCATCGCAATCGTATTTTTGCAACATTTCTTTGCACCAATCGACACGAGCCTTTTTTTGAGCGACTTTAAAATTGTACGGGATCTAACGAGAACTAACTTTTTTTACGGCCTGGTGTTCATGCAGTATCGAATGTATGCTGGTGGAAGAAATATCCAAGGATGTCTCTATCTCTCGGTATGTCGCATGTCGATCTTGCATATGAAGTTCACGCACGGCATCAATGTTCTCTGGCACAACAGCCGTTTTTGGACGACCTTCACGGAATTCGTCTTTGAGCGAGCTTCGCCCGCGATTAAATTCATTATACCAATTTTTCACAGTTCTACAGGATGGTGCTTCATCGCCATACAAAGATTTAAGTTCATCAATGCACTCTTGTCGTGATAATCCACGTCGAAAGTTGTAAAAAATTATGGTACGATAATGTTCACGAGTTAATTCCATTTTTTTCTACATTAATTTTTTCAAGTCACTGTTAACAACACAAATAATGGTCGTACGTCAAAACGTTTTGAGTACGATTATGCTTAAAAATGACAAACTTTCCAATGGAAATGTCAGTTTGCACTTGGCAGCACTCAGTGTTGCCAGGCCAGAAATATATAGCAGCCCTCGTACTGAATATTTTCTCAAATTTCTTTTTTTATTTG
Organism: Gymnosoma rotundatum; assembly: GCA_916610165.2. Lineage (NCBI taxonomy): Eukaryota > Metazoa > Arthropoda > Insecta > Diptera > Tachinidae > Gymnosoma > Gymnosoma rotundatum. The sequence continues at coordinate 16,836,474 of OU744338.1, read as the reverse complement.
AAAATACATTCCTACAGGTTAATAAAGAAAAATAATTTTATTCAAATGGATACTTTAGCTGGGCATGCAGTAGCTTACATGATCGGTCCAATTTTAAAGCACATTATCGATTGTGTGCAGCTGTATTTCACCAATGGCTTCACCAATATTGTCCTTTAAAGCGTCAATTGTCTTTGACGGAAGAATAGTCCAAGGGTATAAAATCGCTGCTCCGAGGTGGCCAAACTACATCTGCTCTGTGGCTGATAATGTGATCTTCAAAAACAGTGCGAAAAAGTCGAGTGTAGCTTCGGCTCTGTGGCACGTAGCGCTGTTCTGTGAACAAAAATTCGTTCAATATGGCCTGATAATGATCGCCATTGCCTGTAACGGCCACTCCTTGCTCATTTTCAAAGAAAAATAGCCCAATTATGCTTCTGGACCAAAACTCGCACCAAACAGTGACACGTTTTGGGTGCACCGGTTTTTCAATGTATGCGTATGGGTTTTCTGTGCCTCAAATGCGACAACTTTACTTGTTTACATACCCACCAAGATTAAAATGAGCTTCATCTGAAAAGATGATTTTTTTTGGCAAAATCAGCATCTTCTGTAAGTCGAACGCATGCTCACGAAGCGTAAACGCATTAGATGGTCAGTTGGCTTCAACTCCTAAACCAATTAGACTTTGTATGGCGTCATATCAAGGTCTTTAAACAAAATTCGTCTCAATAATGTCTATGAAATGTTCAAGTGTTGAGAACAACGAAGAATTGATGTTGATGGCGCTTTACGCACACTTTCTGCCACAGCAGCAATATTCTCGGGTGTACGCACTATTTTTGGCTTTTCACGCTTTGGTTTATCGATGAGGATGTCAGTTTCTTTTACTTTTTTCACAAGATAACGAACATACAGAGCTGACTGTGCTTCCCTTCTTCCAAAATCCGTGTACTACGTATTTCTATAATCAAAATTAAAGTTTAAAAAGTTTTAAAGCAAATCGAGATTTAGGATGTCTTTAACATGTCTTCCGTTAATCGGTACAATTGTTTTCGAAATGGACACTTGTCCCATCACCGTTCTTTTGCCATGATTTTATTTATTTTGGTGGTTGCTGCTAAATTGAAAATTTTTTTTTCAACTTCTAACTGATGTTTCTTTAAACTACAGCAAACAGCAAATAGATGTTGTATGTACATTTTGTGTTATTGCCGTTTTACGTATTAAATGTCCTGTGTACAGGTCGTTTGTCTCTCTTTCTCCATCTCTCCATCTGTCTGGTTGGATGGCGTACAAAAATGAAAATCATTTAGACATTTACATTGTGTTTGTACACAACTTTTAAATTTCCTACTTACAAAATTGTTTTTCATTGATTCAATGTTGTAGCAATTGCTGCTGATTATTGCCACGACTACTTTACTTGCCATTTAACAAGTGCACAATTATTGTTGTTGTTGCTTTGATTAAAAAAGAAACTTCAGCAAAGACAAAAAAAAAAAGGAGTCACTTTTCAAAAAGAGAATGAAAAGAAAAAAGAAGTGTAATTCACCATCAAAAGCGTGACTTTAATTTTATTTTTATTTGATTTTCTATCTTATTTATTTCTTTTACATTTTTTTTTTATTTGGTTTCGTAATAACAATTTATTTTACGTAAAGTTAACACATTTAATCTTAATTTGGTTTATTGTCTTGGTGAAAAATTTTGTAGTTTTTATTAGAATTATTTAAAGGAACATATATATTTTTTTTAATATTTGGGTCACAACTCACTATAATTTATACGATTTATTAAAAATAAAAAAATATTATTTAAATTAATTGGCATTTTTTGTAAGATTTATTTAATCTGCTTTTTTGGCCAACAATTAATAAATGAAGAAAAATTCTATTAAATTAACAAAATTTAATGTAACATACGAAATTAGTTTAACTTTCGTCCAAAGAGGAAATAAAAATAGTTTATTTATTAATTTCTCTAAACTTTTCATGCCTCGAGATTCATATAGACTTTCTTGTATTTTGTAGAACTTAACTAACTTATTAACCGACTTTAAATAAAGAAGCAGGTTATCAATTCTTCTGAATGTTACTTTTCAAGTTTGTGCCCATAGAACTCAGTCATTTCTGAACTGATTTTGAAAATTTTTCTTTATTTGTAACTAATTCCACAATTTTAAAAGGGTGTTCCCATACAACATACATGTTTTTTAAGTGTACTATAAGCCCTAAAGGTCACCACTTTTAGATTTAAAAAAAACTGATCACTATAGCTCCTAAAGGCAAAAAGTAATGCAAAAACAAATCTAAAAATTAAAAGGTGACCCCATAGGTGATGAAAATTGACCTACATTAGCCTATCTTTTGAACAGTTGTCGACAAACGCTTGAAAATCGGACAGAATGTCGATAACTTTGACCGTATAATTAAATATTTAAAATTATGAAGTAAAGAGTGCCCCAATAGTTCTTCTTATTTGATATATGTATATGGCAATACTCTTGACCAGTTAAAGATATTTGATTGATATTTACTAAGTCTGCTATAAGAACAAGTATAAAATTTGTATTTGGAAAATAAAGGGTGTCCCAATAGTTGATGTAATTTTATAGTTATAGAAAGATAGCTAAAATTTTTTAGGAACTTTTATTGATAAGCCCGCTATAAGAATAAGTATGCAATTTGAATTTATGAATTAAAGGGTGTTCACCTAATTGATCTAATTCGATCTTTATGTCCCAATCTTTTGAATCGCTATAGGCAAGCACTTAAAAAATGACAGAATGTATGAATTACTATTATAGTAAAAAGGGATATGGTTTCCAAACAAAATAAAGACATACTGATTTAAAAAAAAAATTGTAATGTTGTTGAAATTTTGGTAAATTTTACTTTTTGCTTCAGAACAATAAAGTAAGGAGACATGCAAAATAAAATTTTTTTTAAATTTTTCTTTAAATTTTTTCTTTGTGTGGCAATTTTATAATTTGATGCCTTTGAAGTCGGGCAATTTTTTAAATATTGTGTCAGCTATATTTGGCACGATTTTTCTAAATTTTAAAGAAACAGTTAATTGCTTGATATTAGAAACAGGAATTTTGTTTGAAATTAAATAATAAAAAAAATATTTAAGAAAAACCTCTGTATAATATCCGCAAGTGAAATTAAAAGAAAAATGTTTATTATTCAAATTTCGTTAAAGATTCTTATATAATAAAGAAATATTTCATTTCAATAAATTAATAAATAATGAATAAATTAATAAATTAAATTAAGCTTAAATTAGAACTTATTAAAATTAAAAGCTTATTTAACAATTTATTTTATTCACTTTAACTAAAGTTTTGCAAAGGCACAAAGCGATAATAGTCAATCTGAAGAAATTTCTTTAATAAAACTAAATTTCTAAAATAAATTTTAAAAAAACTCATCTATCAAATTAAAAAAAAACGTTTTTTAGTTTAATAATTCATAGTAATTATTAAACTAACTTTAATTTAATATGCCATTTTACCGTATTTAGGTAAATTTGGTGTTCAGTGAAGAAACCTGTTTAACGACAGTGTTCTGCTTTTACTGAAGCGTTTAACAATTTTTGTGTGAAATTCAACTGGAGGAAAGTTCACGGTTGATTTTGGAAGATTTCCTTATAACATTAAAATTAATTTTATATTTGTTTGCAGTTATTTTTCTAATAACAGTCGGTGGGAAGAATTTGCACATAAAGGGAATTGCCCCATTTATTTTTGACGCTCAGCGTAATTTAATAATATATATGACTATAATTCTTATGTACTTAAAATATAATTTAATATAAGCTTTTAAGATTAGAACAGGATGGTTTTCCTGAATTTACACCATTTTTTTAGGCAAAGTAAGCTGCAATTTGCAGAGTATGCCTTAACACCATTTGGATGTGTTTAAAGTGGCCAGGAGAAAGAAAAAGAGACCGATCGCAAGTAGACAAACTTGCGAGACCAGTAATTGTAATTAAATATCTTAGAAAAATCCTGGTAAGTACCATTCCCCTTAATTTGTTAGACTTATCAGTGAAGGCATTAACGGAAAAAAAGCGTTAAGATCTGTGTTAATACTCAAAGTAAGTTAATCCTAGTGTAGACTTAAAGGCCTAAGTTGCTTACAAGACTATGCAGTCTTTCCTTACAGAACATTAAAATTTAAAAACAAATTCTAGAACTATTGCATCTTCCTTCGCTTCTATCTGATATCAAGATAAAGTTTTTAGTATATATAGTCTTCTGGCTTATAGACAAGACTGACGATAATTTTATATTCTAGATATAATTGAGACTTTAGTAATATTCTCACAGGCTTTCTTAAAATGCTAAAAATCAGTGGTATGATGCAATACTATTAAACACAATTGAAATGATCTTTCCCTTTTAACATATTAAAAAAAATATTGATTAGAACTTTTAACCTTAAATAATGAAACCATAAGACAGTGATGTCAATATGTTAATAATTTAACTCTTTGTTTCCATATTTATTTCTGCCCAAAATAGACAAAAATTTTTTTTTTTATTTCATACTAGTTTCAATAATATAAAAATTTAGGATGTCAATTGCATAAAAACAAACAAAATCACAAAAAAAAACTTCTCACATATAGAAGGGTCTTTTTTAACAATAACAACAAAAAAAAAACAAACAAGTTTAATCTCAGTTATACTAAGTTTTTAAGCTGATTTGACAAAAAATAAAATAAAGAAAATATGAAAAAAAAACAAAAAGCCACAAAAGTTAAAAAAGTTACAAAAATATATCCACCAATGGTGGTCTTTGTGATCTCCAAAAGATTACAACATAAAACATTATTTACAATATTTAGTTTTTTCACATGATACAAAATTTGTTTTTGTTTTTTTTCTAAACGTTTCCTTAAGGATTTCTTTCTCTTCAGTTTACAATTGTTTTATGAAAAAAAACGCCTTTAAAGTCTACGACCATAAAAAAAAAACTGAAATAAATGCAAATCTTTATTCATCATTGTTACACAATCTCTATTACAGAAAAAGGAAAGAGCAAATACAACAAAAGCTAATACAAAAAAAGAAGTGGCCCCCGTGGTTGTTGGATTACAACCCATTGAGTCAAGCAGCTTAAGAAGGAAAAAAAAAATTATTCAGATAAAACACATGTGTTTATGGGAAAAATACTTGTACTTAACAGAATTCATATAAAGATAAAAAAATTTATATAAAATTATTAATATAAACAATTCGTCTAATAGCTTGTTGTGGTGCGGCATACAAACAGATAAACATACATTGAACACAGCAAACTGTGTTCAGATTAAGAAAAACATTGTAACGAACATGTAAATAAATCATCTAATTACAAACAATATTTGCTTACTGCGTCCATTTGTTATATTTGCATTAAATGTAATTATTATTATTTAAAATTATTTTAATTTAATTTTTATGTTTAACAATGTCATGAAATGAGACTTGAAAAAATAAACAATTGTGTTGTTTTTTTGCAACAGTATTGATTTAAGTCGATGTTAGTTTAATTTGTACAGTGGAGAAGAAGCTGTAACGGAGTTTAGATTCTGAATTTTTTAAAAAAATATAAACTTTATGATAACAACAAATTACTTTAAAAATATTAAAAGCTGTAAGTAATAAAAGTCTTTACGAAGATAACTTTTGTTGTGAGTGATCAGAAATCCAATGCCATAAATAGTTTTCAGCGAAACAGTTTATTAGTGAAAGAGTTTTATTGATGATTACCGTTCGACTTGTTGTTGTTGTTTTTTTTTTTTAAGAAAGTAGCAGTAGATGAGCGATACGCCAGCTAGTGAAAGGAGAGAGATATTGCCATTTTTTCTAACTATTTTACTTCGCCGGTGAATATGCTATGAAGAAGTACCGACGAAGGATGCTTCATGTTCTAATGCTAATTCTAAATATGTATTTATACCATTAAACAGAAAACAACATTTTTAATTTTTTGATTGCTGCAGGAATTCAACCCTGGCCAATCAGGTTTGTAGTCACCGTGCTTACCTCCTTGACTACAGCTCTCTTTTGTGGTCAAAATTCGATCAAGTTTATTGTCAAATTCTTTTTCTTTTACATGTGTATTTTTTGCATGAGTAATGGTAGCAAATTAAAGAGTCATTTCTTTAATTCTGAACCGATTTAAATGAAATAAAAACAGCGCACTAAAGCTCGACAATATCTGCAAAAATGCCCATGAATAAATATAATCGGCTGACAAAAAGAGAAGAAAAAAGGTTCCCGAAATTTTCGATTTGCCTATTGATTTTGGCCGAACAAAATTTTATATACAGAGCAAAAGATAAAAATATGTAAAAAAAATAATGTAATTTAAAAAAAATAATTTTAAAAGAAACGTAAAATATACGTAAAAATACAAGTTCTCAAAACACAAATCTTAAAACTTAAAGTTTCTTAAAGCATGAAGATGAAGAATGTTTTATGTTAGCCGTTATCGGATATTTTCACACAAATTTCCCTGCAACAACAGCTGCTTCTATGAACGTCATATACCTTGATTTTCATCTCTTGGAAAGAAGTCTCTTGCATTTTTATAACCTATTAATACTTTTAAGGCATCCTTAAGGGATTTTTAAACTTGCCCTTATACTGAAAGCTCCTACGGAAACCACCAGGCAAAAAATTTTAGAAAAGGTAATCGAGTGTGGAATTACTCATTTTTAGCGGAACTAGATGAGCAACCTAATGATTTTAACAAGGCATTAGACTTTTAAAATCAATTACGGAGAATTACATACATTGATTATTGCAGGAAATAGTGATGATCAATAGTACGTATTTGAAGGTATTCTCTTTTTAGTTAAATCACTTTTTCAATTACTGCTTCCTTCTTTTTTTGTGTTTTTTTTTTTTAATAAAATAGAAGTAGCACTTCAGGGAACTTTTCGCAACCGTGCTACATTCTTTAGGAAAGGGTTAGATGAGAGATAAGACAGTTGGTGAAAGGAGAAAGGTATTATATTATTAGTTATTTTACTTCGCCGGCGAATATGCTATGAAGAAGTACCGACGTAGGAGGCAGCATATTGGAAAATTTATTCTGAATATGTACTTATACCATTAAACAGAAACAAAAATTTTATTTTTTTATTGCCGCAGGGGTTGAACTCTGGCCAACAAAATTTGTAGTCAACGTGCTTACAAGCTTGACTACAGTAGCAGTTTGACAATCACAAAAGTAAGTCATTAAGTTGCAAGTACTTTTTAACGAAATTACGTGATGCAGACTAACGTCAGTACCTGGACGTGAGGCCCTAACCTGACTTTGGTCCTACCACTGAGTAAAATATAAAGCTTCGACTAACACTCTCCACTGGCGTAGCCAACAAAATTGCAATTTCAAGAACATGGCTAGCAGGACCATGGACTTCCCTTGCTTGGGGGTTGGGGACTATCCAAACCCGTCTGTTGAGAGAGCAACAGCACACTTCCATCTATTCCGCATTATCCCTGCACACATAGACTTTTTAACCACGGCCACTACGTGTATCCTGAAGGAACCTCACTAATAACCGGTTACAAAGATGGGCGGATCTCTGTATGGGCTGCAGAGACGGTATAATCTAGAGACGTTATATTATGGTTGTTCTAAACGATAATTTGGTCATGATAAACAAGTTTTCAGAAGCACCTGATTATTTATTTGTTATAACGCCCAAAAGTGTTGCATGGCTGGATTGAACTAAATAATTTTTGATAAAATTCAAAAAAATATAAAAGACGTTTTAAGTTTGTTCTATTGTAAAAAAGTATAACTAAAGTCACACAAATAATGGTTGGCTCAAAAACATTTTGGTTTTATTTTAAGCATACCAGATTATAATTAACTATCTCTTAAAAATAAAATAAAAAAATAAAAATTAACAATAAAAATTCAAAACGGTTGAAACGGTTGAAAGTTAAAATATATATAAAATAAGTTTTAATGAAACTTTTAATATTATTGTTTTTAATGTTTTAAATAAACTGAGAACATAATGTATTTAAAGATATGTTCTTCGTATATAAATATCCACAATATTATACTTTGGTTTGCTTTTTTTATAACATGTTTATACTGCAATAAAAACAGTATTCACGTTATGTTTAAAAATTTAATAATTTGTTTATAACCATATAGTTCAATCATAATATATTGCAATATTGTAACGAAACACCAATGTGGTCCTTGGCAATTAAAAATCCAGTACGTGCCTACCGATTATTATCACATGATTATGAATAAAGTCAGCGTGAAATTTTTTAAAACAAAATTCCTCTGCAGGGAAGTTATAGAGTGTTATAGTAGGAGTTTCGAAACATTGTGCATGAGTGTTTGCATTTTTTTGGTCCACTGTACGCTCAGTGTGCTCTTAAATCCTCTGTTAAATTTAATCAACACAATATTGCTAATAATTATTATTTTGCCTTTAAGCCATTCAAACAAACAGTGTCGATTCGTGTTATTATTTCAATTTGTAAATTTTGTCTTTAAATTTCAACTCATTTGCATCGAATTCCGATTGGTCATTAATAAAACAACAGCACAGTTACAACATGTATTATTATTAAATAAATTTGTTTTGTGTGTATTTTGGTTTCCATTCTATTGGCAATATTAACAATTTATTTAATTTATTTGTTTTTTTTTCTATATCATTTCTAATACTTACTTTGTTATTGGCATATTGACGCCATTTTTTGTTTTATTCTTTTATTTTGAATTTTTCTTTTCTGTGGCATAAAATGTGGTTGTTTTATTGTTTTTAATGATTATAATTCATGCAATTTTTGTTTAATACAGCAAATAATCGCTAATAAGGAAAAAAATATTCTTTGCTTTAGTTGCGAATGAAAGAGTTGTGAATAAAAATTCATGGGAAGTTTGATATTAAAATTAAAAAGAATTTATTATAATGGAGAATTTTAATTAAAATCATATCAAGGGAACTTTTAATTTCATTACATTAGTTAAGGCCAATTTAGACGGTAAGACCTTACGTACGTAAAATCTAAGAGAAAATAAAATGAAAATCTATCCCTATAAAAATAGAGATTAAAAATCGTATGATTTCTTTTTTCTTATGTTTACACAATTAGTGTTGAATAAAATGAAGTAAATTTGAGAGCCGTATTACTATCAAATTTCCATCCGTGTTTTCTCTCAATGTCGGAGAGTTTCATTACATATTATGTTTAGATGATACTACTTGTGCTCTTCTACACAAAAATTTGACATGTCGTATTACTTGCAGTATAATGTAAACCGCCCTTTAAGACTACCCGTGCTAAGTAATTAAAATACACCGATATTGATGATTGTACGTGAGAGTATATCTCAATGAATATTTTGCCAACCTGTACCTAGCACTTTAAAAAGCTAACGTAAGGTAAACTCCTTACAAAAAGTAGTGAACAATGCACCCACTGCACAGAGGGAAATTTTCTCAATCTAGCCGGGCATAAGGCCTAAAATTAATTTTGCGAAATGTAAAAATTTAAGTACACAGCTGGATAGATTAATAAATTCTGCATCGTATAGTGAATTTTCAAGTCTTTTGATCAGGATTTGTCGTTTTGGGACACTGTTCAATTCAGGAAATTTGGATAAGTCGCATATATTTTCTTGTGGCTACACGAATAAAGATTTGATTTTTTCTTTTTGCTGTGAAAGGCTTTATTTGCAGCTACTTATATAAATTTTTAGAAAAATTTTGTGTAATAAAGAAATTACTTTGAAGGAAAAAAAATAATTTTTTTTGTTAAAATTTTTGTCAAAAAAAAGTGAAAAGGTTTTTGAGAGTGATTTCCATCACGGTCGTAGAAATGTTATATATCACTATAAAATTTACGACTCTACTTTTATACTGTAGAAAAAAAAAGATTTGCGTTTTTCCTCCTAACCTTAGTGCAAAGGAGAAGTTTTTTTAAATAAATTAATTGTAACAATTTTAAATAAAATTACCATTACAATCAAAAATAAATTGTCTTATGAATAAATTAATTATTTTCAGATAAATAAAATAATACAAAGTAACAGCTAAAAAAAAATTCTTTTATAATATTCTTGGGAGGGATTGGAAAGGTATTGGAAAGATTAATAATAAATATTTTTAGGAAATTTGCAAAAAAAAATTGAATTAAAAATAATATTTTCACAGGGATGTTTTTGGGGACGTGATTGGAGGGATTAATTTCTATGGTTTTAACGCGTTAATAAACCATTTCATTCAATAATTACATTCTTTTCTCAAATAATATTTTATTTCACCGCCCATAAAAAGGGGTGGGGCAAAAATGGCATTTTAGAATTTCTTATATCCAACTTTAGGTTCTTAAACATTTCTTGACATTAAAGTTGTAATTACTAAACAAAATGACTTGACAAATAAACAAACCTCGCATTTTTCAGAGGTGCGATTAATTTTTCTAAGGGCAACTTTTTTCTCCTTGATCCGATTTTTCTTGTTTTTTAGCTTTTATAGCCTATGACCACAATAAATTTTTCTGTCAAGTTTCATTAATCTATGTACACTTAGTAAATTTTAGAGCCAATATAAACTAAAAAAAGTAATGTCCGGCTAGATTGGCAAAATATCCCCATGTGCACCGCCTTGTGTTTAAAGCGATCTTACTTCCGGCGTAGGAAAATTTTGTAAGGTGAATGGCAACGAATTTATTATTGATTACAAATTTCTTTCATTTTTTTAACTTAACATTGAAAATAAAGCTTAAGAAAATCTTATTAAATTTCCTCAATTTTACAACACATCTAACTTAAAGTTTGTTTCTTAAGTCTTTGGTTTTTAATACAGAAAAATACATTTTTATTTTTTTTTTTTTAATTAAAACAAGTTAAAAGAAGAATTAAAATCAATTGTCTATACATATTTGTAATCTTCATATTTTGAGATCTTTATCAAAATCGATGAAAAAAAATCTTATCTGTTGAACGTACGTACGTAAGGCTTTTAAAACAAAATAAATTTAAATTACGCATGTTTAAACCAACAACATAATAAGATAAGTTTGCTGTATGTTTGGGTGTAAAATTATTGAAAAAATCCGAGGGTTCTTCTTTTGTAGCGGGTGTATAAAAAGGACAATAATAAATACAAACATTAAGAAAAAATTAAACAAAAGAAAAAGACTAAAAATTTAAAAATTTAGTATATGAATATATTTTGAAATCAGCAAGAAATATTATAAAGGAATATAAATATTTGTTAATACATACAAAATAGAGGCGTATCTGTAGAATACAAAAGCCAGCAATTGTCTGCTGTAGATAATCTGTGATTTAAAAACTCCTACAGGTCAGGCGAGCACATCAATTACTTTGGCGCTCACAACTTAAATCTACTCGCAAAAAAAAAATAAACATAAAGAAAAAGAAAAAAAAAAACAAATAGGAAACCACCACTACATATACAAAAAAAAAAAAAAATATATAGCTTAAGAAATTCTAAGTACTCATCCTTTAATATTTTCCTTGCAAGAACCAAGAATAATAAAATTCAGCCACAAAAAATCATTTATGCAAAAAAAAAAGGAAAGACTTATAAAGAAATTTTCTTTATATCATTTTTTCTTATTTCAGTTCACTACAGAACACAGTGCAGTTCAAACAAATTTGTATGCAATATTGCATGCCAACAACAACTGCATCTGCAACAAGTGACCTCTCAATTTAACGTGGCATCTTACATGGCAGAAATAAGTGCGCAGACTAGTGTGTAGTGAATCCAATGTTAATCTTTTTATTTTCGGGTAGACCTCATACTGAAAACATTAACAACAATAAAGTAATATAAACATATGTACTTGTATGTTTAAAGGGATGTGTGTGTGTGTGTGTGTGTTTAAATATGAACGTGCAACATTTGCTAAATATTCGTATGAAAAAAAAAAAATCAAAAAAACTTAAGCATACAAGGGTAATTGTTTGTTGGCTACATCACAATTGTTGCTACAAGCGAATTAAAACTAAGGAAAAATTTCTAGTATTTAAAAGTTTACAACAAAGTTGTTTTAGAAATTAATGTGTTTGTGGCAACGCTAGTTTGGATATAAAAGAAAAAATATTTATCTTTTGGTTCTAAAAAAATGTATTTTTAGTTAAGAGAATACGAAAAGTTATATTTTCAAGCTAATTAATTATTACAATCTAGGCAGGCCAGGCTATATTTTAATATATGTTCCCTAAGCACTGATTAAACACAAGTCGAATTGAAGAATCTCTAATTTTATTTATTTTCTTTTGTATTTCCACCATAACAAATTTTTTTCTTTAATAAAGTATTCTTTGAAATAAAGTTTTGTAGTTTGTGGTTTCTTTTACGTTTAAGCACAAGTTTAAGTTTGCACTTAAATTTCAATTGAATGAACAGTTTGTATTAAGCTACAAATAAATATTTTAAAAGGATCTGGGCACCCATTATCATCATCTTTCTTCAAATATTTATTTTTGTTGATCGTTATAAATGTTTAATATACAGTGGTTTGAAAAGAATAATAAAAAATGACATGAGCAGGAAAATTTATTTTATTTTATTAATTTTATTTATTACCACTTGGTGGTATTTTACACCATTCAATTTTACCCTTTCTTTGGAAGTCTCTTTTAAAAAACTCAAGTTGATATTTTAGTCCTTAAAAAGGGTTCTTAAGCCATATAAAAAGAATCAGATAGCACATAGTAAACTATACATTTTTGTCAATATTTATTTAAATCTTCTGTGGTAATTTATTTAATCTCCGTTTGATCTTGTAATATTATTTTTTTATCTCGGACTATCACGCAGGGAATGCCCATTACTTAAGTAATGCTTTGTGCCAGAATTAGAAAATTAGGTTATGCGAAGGCAGATGGGGGGGATAAGTTTTTGTGGACATTCGATTTGAACCTTAAAATATTAAAAATGACAGGAAAGACTTCTGCAGGAATATGATTCATACGAACTGTTGTAATGCATAGTGCGGTTCACTGACCAATCGCCCACATATGGTTGAGCTCTTAATGAAAAATGTGGTGTGCAATAAAAGGTGATGATATAGGGAAGGATTTTCCTAATCTCATTGGAACACAATTCATTGTAGTATCGATAGAACACAACCAACATTGTATCTATGTTCAAGAGAGTCTATAATTTATGAGTCTCTTCTTCCTCTTCTATACTCGATCGAGTAAATCCAAAATTGTCTTTGAAGCACCGGCCCATACATGAGAGTTGTATTCCGTTTTCGGTCTGGTAAAGTTGACACAGATAGCGTGGAAATCGGATGGAGTGAACTATTTTCTGCAGACTTCAAAAATATGTTTAGTCCATCAAACATCACACTGAATTTTCATACCAAGAACATCAAGAGCATCTGGCTCCTTACTACTTCTGCCAGCCATACTTACAAAATCGACTCTATACGTCCGGCTCCTATCAGATATTGTTATGAGATCTTGATTAATCATAATATTTATATTCACTACCCTGACCCCAAGTTCTAACAGGCTTGGCTATTTCCACTATGAATATGAATGGTAAATGCTGCTGTCATCTGCAAAAGAGTAAAGACGATTTGAGGTCTGACAAAGAAGGTCATTTAAAAGAATAAGAAAAAGGATAGAAGAAAGAACAGAGCCTTGTGGTGCCCTTGAATTTATTTTGAATTCGTTTAATGACACATTGCTCCGATATTCAAGAGAGTCAATAGAGCTGGATACCCTACTGTCACCTAATAATGAGCCTCTTCACTCTCTCCTGTACGCGGTCGAGTAACGTAATGTCTAATTTTTTGCTGCGGTGTTAATGAACAAAAATAAGCCCAGATAATTACTCAATATAAGAGATGGGAAAATAAACAAAGTGAATGGCTTTGTTTTTGAAATATGTGTATGCGATTGAAAAATATTCTCGTCCAAAATAATTTTTATTGGCGAAAAGAATGATTTGTGAGACTCAAAAACTAAAAAAAATTAAGACTAAAAAAAAGAAAATTTAAAAAGAATTATTTCGCTTAATGGCAGATTTACCTGATTTTGATACTGATAAAAAATATTATTTGAGCACAAATACTAAATCTTCGGATGCGTTGGATCAGTGAATTTAAAAGAAATCGGAAAGAGAACTTAGCTGTGCTTGAAAATGTCATCACCTTAAATTCATACTATTTACTGGTTGCAATATTAAAGGCGATTTTAATAGCACAGTATTACATAAATTCATAATAATATATAATTGATCTAGTAAGAAGACATCTAATATTTCTTATAAATGATTCACAATAACCACTGTGCTATATGAAGCAAAAAAAAAAAAGAGAAAAAAGCACACTTTATACAAATTTCCTCTTTTGTCGATACATCTGTAATTTAGCACGCGGCCTTATGCGCACAAAAACAAACAGAAACATTTTACATTGTGGGTTTATATGCGTTGATTGTTTTATTATGATGATGTTAAATTATTGTAATCCATACTGGTAATCTTCGACAAAAATACACTGAGAGAGCGAGCAAGCGGTGAATAGTCAGTCGTCAGTCGATGGTATATTTGATATTTAAGTTGTACTTATATTAGTGCATACAAAATGTTTCTTTTTTCCTTCGTCATCACCAGCCGCAGTATCATTATCAAAAGAACTGAAACTTTAAGAACAATAAAATTTGTTGAAGTTACTGGTACCAGTGAAATCATAGTAAATTTTTTTCGTAGCTGTTCTTTCTTTTTTTTTGTGAAAATATTTTGGATTATTTTGATGTTTACATAGTTTAGCATGATCACAATATAGATGACTATGATGGTTATGACGATGATGATGGCAATCATCGTTGTGTCCTCATCTTCATCTAAAGAGGAGAGACTAACAACCACCAACAGCTTAAACAAACAAAAATTTATATTTATAAATGCAATTCAATGATAGCGATCAATATTCTTTATTATGATTTTGATTTAATTTTTTTATGAAAATGATGCCCTACAATCAGTATTGTAGCTACTTCTGAAGTAAAAAGTAGAAAAAAAGTGCTTACAGCTTTTGTCTAAATTTCGTTTTATTGACTTAAAATATAGTTTTTAAAAATCATTTAAACAAAATATTAAATGTTTTAACGGCAACAGATGGTAAATTTTTTGTTACTTGAATTCTTAATAAAATATGTAATTATAAAAAATTTGATTGCTGAATCCTTTTTTACATGAACTACTTTTTATATGAATTCTTGCCTTTTAGCTTGACTTACGAGGGCTACTTTATATATTTCTGGCCTAATAGTGAAAATGCGAATATTTCTAATCAAAAATGGTTTTATTGTTTTTCAAAGTATTCTCCAGCATGATTTATACACTTTTGCATGCGCTCAAACCAGTTGTCGAAGCACTTTTTCCACTCCGATTGAGACACCTCTAAAACATGGTTTTTGAACACTTCAACAGCTTCTTCTAGCGACGAAAATCGTTGACCACGCATTTTTTTCTTGATGTGCGGAAAAAAGAAGAAGTCATTTGGTGCCAAGTCAGGGCTGTACGGCGGATGACCCATTAATTCAAAAATGCTCTGGTTTGAGCCGATGTGTGTGAGCTCGCATTGTCATTGTGAACAATGATTCGTCTTCTCTTGTTGGTTTTTCGAATTTCTCCGATGACTTCAGGCAAAGAAATTGTAGTGAACCACTCAGAAGTGACCGTCCTACGTTGCTCAAGCGAAACAGTCGCCACATGACCAGTTTTACTGAAGAAAAAAATGGCGACCATTTGCTTCGAAGTGCTTCTTCCACGAACAACTTTCGTTGGATTTTGCTCGTCTTTGAAGACCCACACGGTCGATTGTTGTTTCGTTTCGGGCTGATACGCATAGATCCATGATTCGTCACCTGTGACGATCCTATAAACGTCTTTTGAAGCACCGTAATCGTATTTTTACAACATTTCTTTGCATTAATCGACACAAGCCTTTTTTTGAGCGACTTTCAAATTGTGCGGGATCCAACGAGAACAAACCTTTTTTACGGCCAGGTGTTCATGCAGTATCAAATGTATGCTGGTGGAAGAAATGTCCAAGGATGTCTCTATCTCTCGGTATGTCGCATGTCGATCTTGCATTATGAGTTCACGCACGGCATCAATGTTCTCTGGCACAACAGTCGTTTTTGGACGACCTTCACGGAATTCGTTTTTGAGTGAGCTTCGGCCACGATTAAATTCATTATACCAATTTTTCACAGTGCTATAGGATGGTGCTTTATCGCCATATAAAGATTTAAGTTCATCAATGCACTCTTGTCGTGATAATCCACGTCGAAAGTTGTGAAAAATGATGGCACGAAAATGTTCACGAGTTAATTCCATTTTTTTCTATATTAATTTTTTCAAGTCACTGTAAACATCACAAATAATGGTCGTACCTCAAAACGTTTTGAGTACGATTATGCTTAAAAATGACAAACTTTCCAATGGAAATGTCAGATTGCACTTGGCAGCACTCAGTGTTGCCAGGCCAGAAATATATATAGCAGCCCTCGTAATAATAAATTTAAAATTGATTCACCTAATCTTTAATTAAAAAATTTTGAATTGTTTTTCAGCTTTTTTTTTTTTTTGTAGTGATTGTGCGAACTTTGTGAGGAACTAAGAAGGAGAAAGGGGCATAGCAACCAATAAGAATGTGGAATTTTGCTTCAGAAGCTCTTACATGGGAAAGTATAAAAGACTTTATAAAAGCAAACTAATATAAAGATTGAGGAACATGATTCTAGAGCGCCATGTTAGAAAGAGGTTGAGGCGTTGTAATACCTTTATAGGAATATCTAACATTGGCTGGCTTAAGCCTGAAGACTACAGGCATAAATACATATGCTAAACAAATACAGCATGGATCCAGTTTAGCAATTGCTTATTATATTATTAATTTTTCATTTACAATTGGTGAATCGTAAAGTCGTATATGGCAAATTGTAGTTTATTTTATGTTGTATTGTATTTGTTTTTCTTTAAACTTAGGATCTTTGAAAAAGATTTAAAAACAAATATTGCTCTGTTGCTAAAGTTGATCATTGAAAATGATGTTGTTGATGATAGTTGTGTGCTTCTAAGTGACGTTGTAGTTGTTTGTTTATACTTCGAGACTAAAGATATTATTGGTGATTGTGTTTTTTTTAATTTTGATTTTATTTTCATTATTTTATCTCAATACTGATGATGCCCTATTGTGATAATTTTGGGTTGTACTTAAGGTACTTATTTAATATGCAATTTGTTTTTTTTTCTTTTTTTGTTTATTTGTTGCTTTGCTCCATGCATCCCTCTGTCTGTTTCATTGTTCTCTTGAACAACGAAATGGTGAGAAATAAATTTTCTTAATATTTTGCGTAAAGGGGTTTTACTTTTTAATTTCCTTAAAATAAATTTTACGAAGGTGTTTACAAATGTTTTATTTATTAATATTTCATTAGGTTGGAGATAAGTATTTTTTATTCTTGGCGAGAAAATTTATGTTACGACCATATGACACAGGATATGTAATTGTGAATTTATTATTAATTAGAATTTTAAGCACATTGTTAAATATATAGTTTTCTATTTAGAACAGAAATGATTCGCTCTTTTTTTTGGGTGGGCGAGGTAGGGCTTACAGTGACCGTCATCAGCTGCGTCATGTGGTGTTTGTTTCACTAAAACAATCCCTCCTCCACTTTTGAAGAGACTTCCGTCCCGGAACTGCTTTCTGTTCTGCCATCGTCGATTTTTTTGCGATCTCCGTTTACTAGCACCAGAGCTATCTATCCTCTCTTGTGTCCCATGCCTCCTTCCGCTCGGAGCACAAGAGGTCGATGTTTAGTTCCCCACTAATTACGAGGACTGCTGCGCCTACGGCAGTGCGGTAGGCTAAGGCAATTCTGAGTGCTCACTGTGCGCTGTACTGCTTCCAGTGCCCTTCGCTTGCTCTTTGACTTCAGAGCATCTCCAGAAATTTCGCTGCCATACAACAGTATCGTGTTCTTTTTCTCTGCCTAGGACCGCCGATATTAGGCATAAGTCTGCTCAGCATATCCGTCACTTTTGCTGTTTTATTAACCACGTGCTGTGTATGAGTCCAATAAATGAGTCTGCAGTCCAGTTTTACACTGACGCCTTTAGCCTCACCAGGGAAACATCGCCTATCTGCATGCTCACCTCCAGTGTCATATGACTTCGTGTCATTAGTATAACCTCAGTCTTGTTTCTGGCGAGTTCCGGACCATGGTCCTCAAGCCATAGCTGAGTCCTTGTTATAACTTGGCTTACCTTTCTCGTGGCATCGTCCATGTGCCGCGCCGAAATTACCGCAGCTATATCATCTGCATACCCCACGATGTGTGCATCCTCTGCCATTTTTATACCCAGGATCTCGTCATAACTCAAGTTCCAGAGATCCGTCCTAAGTTAGAACCCTGGGCTGCACCGGAAGTGACTGATAGCTCTGGTATGCGGGAATAAGAAATCTTATCCCTTTATCCGCCTATCGCACACTGTTAAAAGCATTCCGCACACCGAGTGTGGCCAAGGCAATTGTGCGATTCGGATAATAGCGACGCCATTGGGCGCGCTCAGAGCATTTCACAACGTCCTTAATGGCACCAAGGGTCGATTTCTCGATTTGAAAACCATTCTGTCTTTCCAGCAGTCCTCTAGCCATATCTAGGGACCGTGCTAACCTGCGTTGGGTCAGTTTCTAAAGTAAATTCCCGGCACTATACAGCACGCAAAGGGGGATATATGCTGACGGTTGCATCGGATCGCCTTTAGCGTTGCTGAACAGAGTGAGGCTTTGTATCTTCCACTGCTTGGGAAAAATACCCTGAGCCATACAAAAATTGTAGACTTTCAGCATCACACCCGGCCGGTTTTCAGCCAGCAGTCTTAGTACCTGAGCCGGTAATCCATCTGCGCTAGGGACCTTTTTCCTCTTATTACATCTTTAATAAAGAGAGCAGACTTCACATCAAATTGTGGTTCACGTATCTCGTGGAACGGAGGCTGCGTGGGGAACAGAATTTCAACGGTGCTTTCAATCCTCTCACCGTCCAGGTGTGGGACGACAGAGTTCCCGCCTTGCTTCCAAGTTACAATTTTGTAGCCGAGCTACCAGGGGTTGATGTTCAGATCATTCCGAATGTCTTCCCATTATGACTTCTACTAACATTTAAAATCATTAAGTCAGTTAGTATTATGTTCTTGCAAAACAAAATAAAACTTCATTTTACTACAAAGATCAAGTAAACTTAGGAAATATAAGAGACGTTTTGTTACTAATCTTTTGCTTTAAACTTAAGCCACACATTCGCTACATTTCGGCTTCTCAGATTTTTTTAATCAAATTTTTAAATTTTAAACTGTTATTCCCAAAAATCCCCGAAAGCCAAGTGTTTATTCTCTCAAATTCATATCAAAATAAGAATGTTTTATTATAAATCCTTTTAAGCATTGACATAGTTATACTTAATTTCTACTAACGAATACGATTAATCGGACTCCTTTGTGTTAAATATTTTGCCAATACCTGTTTATCGTTTATCTGTATATTTTCATTTTAAGCAATATATTAAATATCATAGTAACAGTCTTGTTGAAATAGATCTAAAGAATTGGAATGTTAATTAAAATGAAATACATTACAAGAAGTCCCTAATACATGGACAGAATCTTTCATCCCTATTTAAAAACAACTACTTTTTTGACATAAATCGAGCAACCTTTCAACATTAGCTGTATTTAATAAAAAACATTATTTGTACCTATCAAAATCTTATTTAGTTTTTGATTGAAATTTGATTAAATTTTTAATTGGTGCAATTATATATTTAGTTGAAAAATAAATGCAACGTTGTCTAATTAAATAATTAATTGAATAAATTATATACTTAATTAGAGCAGCAACTAATTTTCTAATTAAATAAATAATTAAACAATTAAAAATTTAATTGAACCTCAATCTAAACCAAATAACACTTTTAATAGGTGCATAGATTTTTTTGTGAAATCTGATAAACACCTGAATAATTCAGGCACTTGGATTTTGTAGTTTTTGCTTCCAACAAAAAAAAAAAAATAATAAAAATAACCACAACAATCGACGCATTTCTTTTTTTTTTTTTGTTCAGAATAATATATATTCCGGGTTAAAATCACCATAACTGTAATGTCGGGTGAATAATAGCAAATATATTTATGTTTTAAAATGACAAATACGTTTGTATTGATGCTAGAGGCTCTAATAAAACGCAAAAAGAAAACTGATTGCATGGAAACTGGCAGCAATACAGCAGCAATCGCTTCGTTATGTGTGTTTCACTTTCAGGGACAACAAATGCACTTTAGATTTGTAATAAAATATTATTTTAACATAAAAAATATAAGAATTTTTAACACAAGTCGCTGATTTTCGTTCCAACTGAGAAGACCTGGAGGAAGAAGAGTCTGTCTGTTTTTTACACTTTTAGCGCAAATTGCATTTAATAAACAAATCTATTAAGTAATTATTTGAAAAAATGATAATGAAGAAATTTTAACTCAAACAAATATTTAAAGCAAATATAAAAACAACCTTTTGAATTTCAAAAATTGCCAATCATTAAATTGTTTACAGACACAAACAAACAAACGAAC
The DNA here is from genome assembly GCA_916610165.2 of Gymnosoma rotundatum. Classification (NCBI taxonomy): domain Eukaryota; kingdom Metazoa; phylum Arthropoda; class Insecta; order Diptera; family Tachinidae; genus Gymnosoma; species Gymnosoma rotundatum. The sequence goes on along the minus strand of OU744338.1, from coordinate 16,815,822 downwards.
AATTTGCAAAATATTTCAAGTGAAACGTTTTACAAAATTGTGTGCTGTGAAAGTGCAAAAACAATAAACTAAATTACCAAAAAATTCCTTTTTTTTTGTGTGGGTAGAAAATGTTTAAATAATCAACCATAATTATTTAAGAAAACATCTTCTTCGATTGCTATGGACATGGATAATAACAAAACAAAATACTCAAACACAATTTCTTTTTCATCACTTAATTATCTTTGGTGTTGTTGGTGCTGTTGTCTTGTAGTAAAAGCAGAATTGTGATTTTTTCTTTTTTTTTTAAATTTTAATTTTTATGTAAAAATATTTGTTAAAAATTAAACAAGTTAAAAAAATTAAAATCAGTGTTTGTAAAGATGTGTTCTTCTAAAATCCGGCAGTTTTGTATTATGATTAGAAGCACTTTTAGTACACATAACGAAAAGCTTCAAGAAAGTGTTGCTCATTAATCGAGAGAAATATCTAGGAGAATAGATGGAAAAGTAGTCAAGATGATATAATGCTTTGTTTTTAAGATATCGCAGGTTCCATCAGGATTATATGACGGCAAAGAAATTTGTAAGGGCTGCAGTAGATAAAAGTTTCAACATGTAACAGAACAGTCACGACTAAAATATTTCTTATTTTTAGCTCATCAGAATAATTTCGGATAAAAACTAAAAGTTTAATACCTCAAGTAACTAATCCTTTTCCCAACTAAATCATATAACATTTTTATAGTCTTCACCACAAAAAGCGAAAGAGGGTATAGCTAAGTTTTTCATTCCGTGTGTAATTTCTACAATATCTATTTGCGACCCCATTAAGTATATACATATATTCTGACTTCTTATGCATAGCGAAGTCGATTGAGCGATGTCCGTCTGTCCATCTGTTCGTTCGTGTTAGTGTTGTTAGCTTGCCGAGGCAAACATCATTTCGCAAAAAATAAAAAAAAAATAAATTAAGTATGTCAATCGATCAGATATATCGTCGAAAGAGGTGCTATTGGAAATCAGCATGATCGGTCCATGTCCTTCAATGCAGCAGGCAAAACACCACGCCTACTTCAAATTTGTTCATATCATTTGGAACAATAAAGTAACTCCAATAAAAAAAAACTAAATATATGGGACGATAGAGAATTGAAAAAGAAGAATAAAACATCAAGTGAAAAATTTGGCGCTCGCCCATATTTTTCGAGTTACGGGGCTCTGAAATTTTCAATTTTTTTTATACATCAATATGGGTATCATTATAAGGCTTTTGAAAAGATCTTTAAGATTTTTAAAAAATGCTTAACCCATTAAGAGCCGATATGCATTACCATTTTTTTATTCTCTGTCAGCCCAATATTTGCTTTTTTGATTGGAGTTACTTCACTTATCTAGATTTACATAGATGGTAAATAGTTTATAAGATTCGGCATAGCCAAATATAGCACTCAAATAAGTTTCTTCTATTTTTTAGAAAATTCATAATTCTGCAGAAATTGAATTGATTCCAAAGTCTTGAATAATTTTATCAAAAGTTATAAAAATCAGTTGCCGAGTTTAATTTTATTCAATCTGAAAAAAAAATTTAGTGATCAGGAAAGCAATTTGTAGTTTTAGAACGAGTAACACTATTCTTAGTCCATTGATAACATAACAAAAATATGATTGTTACTTTCCTGAGAACGGGCCTTTAAAATTATGCAAAGAGAATATTAAACGGAATGTTAAACAAAAAAGTATTTATCTAAACAGTTAAAAAAAACACAGCTTTAAAGACTTCGTTCATACGAATTTTAAATGAATAAAAGTGTTTATTATTAAAAACTTAATTAATTATGCTGACATAGCTAATAGGATTAAATAAAAGTAATAAAATGTTAAACAAGAAAACAAATTAGTTGACACCATTTCCATTAAAATTGTAATTTTTGTTGTCTAAACATAATCATTTAGTTGTACATTCACGCACATTCAGTGGCGTAAGATACTTTACTTATACCTTTCCCAGTAGCTGATTGCTGATGCAAATGATAGAGTACCAGAAGTGAAGTGAAGAAGAATGTGAAATGTAACATTATTAACACAGCACCTATACTCGTACTATGCGCATTCTCAATACACAAAATAATATAAAAGTAATATTAAAGTTCCTTATACGTCATATTAAAAACTTTTCGTAGAATCTCATATAATTTAGTTTTATTAAGTAGGTACATTAATTTTTTTTATTACCTATAACGAAAGTGAGATGTCAAATTCACTTATGGAAATGGTGTAGCCAAATAAACTTTTTAATCTTAAGAAGATTTAATAAATTTTGAAATATTTGAGTAGGCGTTCAGATAAATTAATCATCTTGTTATGAAAATATATTTCGTTTATCATAAATACTAAACACATAAAAATCTATTAATTAATTTAATAGAAACCTGTTAATATTAATAATAACATAATATTAGCATTTTTTCGCTTTCAAAATTATGTATGTACATAAGCAAAATCATTAACATTCCCATTAATATTTAATAAATTACTATGTTAATAAAAGATAAGATATTTTATACCCTACACCAATATAAAAAAGGGAGTTATGTTATGAGTTACTCATAATCATCACAAATCCAATTAAAACAAAATTATTTTTAAGATCGTTTAAAATATAAATCTTGTTAAAACATACACAAAGTGTTCCGTTTTTTCATACTTATTTCTGATAAAATTGTACAAACTCTGAATCAATTCTTAATATCTCTCCACTACGGTTAAATACCTAAAGGCATATCAGGGTGTCCGCCAGAAGGTGTACTACTTTATTTTGCCGCTATTTTAGTAAACATTAGTCTTGAAAGTTCATATTTGGCAGCCGTGAAGTAGACACGTCTCTAATTTATTATGAAAAAATATTCGATAAATCAATGTGTTTTAATCGCTAAAACACACAATTTATCGTGTAGTGATTGATTTCAAAGAAAAAGGGCCTGTAGGTAATAGGCACAAGCATGGACCACAACGTACTGCAAGATGGGCCGAATACATTACAGCAATTTAAGAAAGTATTCAAAACAATCGATCAACCTCAATTTGACGCCGTGAGCTTGGTCTTCACAGAACAACTTTAGCCACAATTTTGCACAAGGACTTGGACTTATTTTCATTTAAGATTTAGTTGATACAAGAGCTTCTTCCACAAGACCATTTACGCCACCAATATGTTACAGCTCGCCCATGAAAACCCTGATTTTTATGAAAATATCATAATGAGTGAATAGACACATTTTTATTTGGATGGAAATGAGGATAAACAGGAAAGACGGTCCTGGCCAATAAAAAAATTTTTTTAACGCCACAACTGCATGCTTTGGGCTAGCTTAACATATGGTATCAACAAGACGGTGCCATATCGTATACAGTCAATATTACAATGGAATTGTTGTGAGACCTCTTTCCACAACAAGTTTTTTTCAAGAAATGGTGATTCAATAAAAGCTCAAATCAGCCGACTGGCCAGTAGGCTGATTGAACTGCTTCAGATTTTTTTTGTAGGGATATCTACAAAAGCAATATGTATGCAAACAAACCAGAAACGCTTGAGCAACTCAAACAAAAATTCTTGATGAAATTGATCAAATACCGCATGAAATGTGTAAAAGAATGCAATGAAAAATGTGTTCAAAAGGGCTCACATTTGTGAGGCTAACAAAGGCGGACATTTATATGATATTGTACTCCAAATACAATTGCCGACATTAAATAAAACATTTATCAATGTAAGATCCATTCACTTTCATTGCATCAAAAATTTTAAACAAACAAAGTAGTTTACTTTTTAATTTCAAGTTCTTGTTCTTAAGAGGAATACAAATACGCTTGAACCTAAAGTGTCTGCCTATTGCAGTTTTATTTTTTTCACTCGTTGTTACTAATTTTGTTTAAATTTGATGCAACATAAATTTGATAGGCAACACTATTCAAAAAATAGCAATACGTTCATTAATATCACGTCACTATCGGTACAGCCTTTATTTTTTAGCCATTGCTGTTATAGCAACTATAGACGTACATCTTGTGTAAAAACTTAAGTATTCTGTTTATTATTGTTCTAGGTATTGGGGCTATGAAAGACCGGAAGACCGACAGACCGACAGATATAGTAGCAAAACCAATAGGATCGCGTTTTTGCACTTTGTATACGGATTCCTAAAAATCCTGTGGGTATTTGTTGTTTTCAATATTTTTTATAAAAAGGCTTAAAGAAGGTTAAAAAAAAGAGCAGGTTAAAAATAATTCGTTACAATTAAAAATCAATTGGAAGTAAAATTTTTTCTTCCTTCTTCGTTTCCAAGGAAATCTAAGAGATGACAATATTTAAATATGACAAAGAGGTACGATAAATGTCATTTTTTAAATAAACAAGTCTTTATTTTTTTATATATTCAAATTACTTCAATGAATCACTCACTTTTAAATTAATTCGCGAATCATTCATGCCAATTTTGAATTAATTATTTTCACACACAAATAAATGAAGTAAATAAACTTTGAGTCAATTAAATTCGGTAAAAATGAATTGCAGTTCCTTTCCAATTTAAATATTTTTTGAAAGTGAAATGTAATTCATTTTCACTATATTTTAATTGAATTAATTTTAAATTAATTCAAATGAACTATAAAAAATAATTAGCAATTGATTACCAGCTCATTAAAATTAAATTGATTACAATTTTAATTGATTTGTCAAGTAAAGATGCAGTAAGCATCTCCATGTTTTCTTTGATCTTTAATCCTTGAGATCATTTTGGGGATATTTAAATTTTTTATTCCTCCTAGTTGTGCTCTTGAATTTGATTGATTGCAACTCGTTTATGATTTCATTCATTTGAATTGAAATTCATTATTCTAACTCATTTGAATGAATTTACAATCAATTCAATTCAAAGGTATTGGAAACAAAATGTAACTCATTATACAAATTCATTTGAGTTGGAAACGAATTGAAATTCATTTTTTCCTAATTCGTTTGAATTTTATAAATTTCGTTTAATTCTTTTTTTTGTGAAATTCGTAACGAATTAAAACCAAAAAAGAATTATTCTTGTAGAGCTCAACTACAGAATAATTTTAACAAAAAATAATATTTATATTTTTTTTATTATTTTTATTGTTTTTGCTTAAAATTTGATTTTTCATCTTTACTTTATTGTTTGGACACAAATCTTCAGTTTTTCAAAAATATTTGTGAGGAGTTTCCTTAGAGCTAAGTAAGCGGTAGCAAAATGGCAATCGAGACGTGCTTTCACCCTCAATAATCAATATCGGTGATATGTGTAATTTATTTGGGATAATTAGCACAATAGATTTAAAGAGAATTTAATATATTTAATATTCCCGTGATTAAAACTTTAAAATTACATTTTTGTTATTTAAAGATTCAGACTTATCAGTACTCACTATCACTGCCTCAGTATATGAGAGAGTAATAGTGAAGCTAATTAGATTGTCCTTTTTTTGTTGATAGCATTCGAAATATATTTAGACACTTCTAAAAGATTCTCCAAAAAATTTTAAAATAAGTGTTGAAAATTATTAAAATCCGGCGTCGAACTTTTGTGATAAAAAAAAAATCACAAATAAACAAGTTTAAAATTGTTAAGTAAATGTTCTGAGCTGCTTTTAAACTAATTGAACCGTCGCTCCTGTATTTTATAATGCTTCTATTTACATATCCCAGTATATTCTATTAAATTAATTAACACTCAATATATAAGCGATTCTACGGCAAGCAAAAACAAAATATGAAGTAAACGAAAGAAATGAGAGTATATTTAAAAAACTCAAGAATTTGTGTGATTTTCTCTCTCACCTTCTTGCATAATTGTTTGTTATTATCGCAATGAAATCTAAAACATTTTATTAGACTTTTTAATATTAAAATCACATCAACTGTGTGTCGCTTTGATTTCCTTGTTAAGACATTTTTGCAAACAAAAAAATGTAAGAAATTTTCCTAGAACTTAAAAGCGTGTCAAATACGTGTTTAGTTATTTATTTGTTGTTGTTTCGAAAAAAAATTTTAAGCTATTTATACACATTATTTTTTATTGTTTTATTTTATCAGTAATTTATTTTACGACTGCTATTATATAAATAGATACTTCTTTTTGTGTTTGTTAAATTAAAAAAAAAAACGGAAAATTAAAAATCGAACAAAGCAAATAGTCTAAAAAATAAATAGAAGAAAATGGATTAAAAAATTATTATTTTAATATAAAAGAAAATTAATAAAATTAAAATAGTTTCGAGTTCGCATTTTTAATTAGAAATTTGTATACAAAAACAATAAAAAACCCGCAAACCCCAAAAAATTGTTTAAAATTTTAAATCACAATTAAAAAGAATATGTGATTAAAAATATGATAAGTTATTTATTTTAAAGAAAGAAAGAATTAAGCTCTTATCAGTTTAACATTAGTTTTGACTCAAAAATAAGTTAATTGGATTTTTTGTCAAGATCAATCTTGGTTATTTTTTTTATGAATTTATGAATAAAGGTACATATATATTTTATAAAGAAACTAAGTTTAAGAAAAAGGATTGTTATTTTACATTACCAATAAAATAAATAAATAAACTTTTTTTCTGAAGGCATATAACGGCATTCAAGATCGATTGCAATTTTATTTAAATTCTATTAAAATTTCGATCGATATCGAATACTCTAGTTTGGCCCCAAGTTTTGGTCAATAAAATTGTATAATATTTAGAAATTCTTTTTTCAAAACATTCTAGATTTTGATTGACAATAGCACAATGTCCAACAAAATAATGGTTTGTTTGACAAAACATTTAATCAGTTTAATTTTATATTTTAAAAATTTTATAATAAACGCAACAAAAACTTGTTTATTTAGAAATTCCTTTTATTCTACAAAAAAATGTAGAAAATTAAATTTTAAATTAAAAAACACGGAAAACATTTATTAATAAATTAATTTTTAAACGTATCGATGGCCATTTCCCTGCCGCTTACTTAGCTCGTCAGGAAAGTTGTCACAAATAGTTTAAATAAACTAAAGACTTCTGTCCAAACAATAAAGTAAAGACAAAAATCAAAGTTTAAGCAAAACCAACAATAACTAAATAAAAATTTTATTTTTCAAATTAAAAACACGGGAATATTAAATTAAATAAATTAAATTTTAAATTTATCGTGCTTCTTTCTCAGTATTGATTATTAAAGATTCACTGTATGCGGCTGACTTTTTTCGGCTCTTTTACACAGTTGAAAGAGGATGAAAAATAAAATATCATAAAACACCACGACAATTTATTAACATGCACACATACTTTGCATTTTAATTATTAAATTAAAAATTAAAATCAGGCGCAACATTTTAATTCAGTTAATATTATTCGCATAACATTGTTTGGTAGCAAACCATTTGTTCAGTATAACAAAATTCTTTGTAAGCTGAGAATTTATAAATTTTATTGCTAGAATTAACGTTGTTTGCGATCAAATGATTGCACTTATCAAACCAAATGTAATCAAAGAACCCCAACAAATATGAATAACGGCTAGTTTACAGAACACAATTTGCCGTTTAGACGCACAAAAACGTTACCGTTTCCATTGTTTGGATTTTTAAAACGCGAATATCATTTTGTCTTTGTAAAAAACGTAACAAATGGCAATTGTTTCCTGTTTATGTATTGCGCATTGTAGTGACAGACACGTCGAAAATGAGCGAAGAAAAATAAACAATTCGTCGGGATTTAATATTGTTAGGCAACTGCCCATCATAACACCTTCACTTATAAAAATATTTATTAGTATTATACAAATATCTAAATTATTGTTTATTTTTATACGAGGGCTGCTATATATATTTCTGGCCTGGCAACACTGAGTGCTGCCAAGTGCAATCTGACATTTCCATTAGAAAGTTTGTCATTTTTAAGCATAATCGTACTCAAAACGTTTTGACGTACAACCATTATTTGCGTTGTTTACAGTGACTTGAAAAAATTAATATAGAAAAAAATGGAATTAACTCGTGAACATCACGACAAGAGTGCATTGATGAACTTAAATCTTTGTATGGCGATAAAGCACCATCCTATAGCACTGTGAAAAATTGGTATAATGAATTTAATCGTGGCCGAAGCTCGCTCAAAGACGAATTCCGTGAAGGTCGTCCAAAAACGGCTGTTGTGCCAGAGAACATTGATGCCGTGCGTGAACTCATAATGCAAGATCGACATGCGACACACCGAGATTTAGAGACATCCTTGGACATTTCTTCTACCAGCATACATTCCATACTGCATGAACATCAGGCCGTAAAAAAGGTTTGTTCTCGTTGGATCCCGCACAATTTGAAAGTCGCTCAAAAAAAGGCTCGTGTCGATTGGTGCAAAGAAATGTTGCAAAAATACGATTGCGGTGCTTCAAAAGACGTTTTTAAGATCGTCACAGGTGACGAATCATGGATCTATGCGTATGAGCCCGAAACGAAACAACAATCGACCGTGTGGGTCTTCAAAGTCGAGCAGAATCCAACGAAATTTGTTCGTAGAAGAAGCACTTCGAAGCAAATGGTCGCCTGTTTCTTAGGCAAAACTGGTCATGTGGCGACTGTTCCGCTTGAGCAACGTAGGACGGTCACTTCTGAGTGGTACACTACAATTTGTTTGACTGAAGTCATCGGAGAAATTCGAAAAACCAACAAGAGAAGACGAATCATTGTTCACCATGACAATGCGAGCTCTCACACATCGGCTCAAACCAGAGCGTTTTTGACCGGCCAAAACGTCGAATTAATGGGTCATCCGCCGTACAGCCCTGACTTGGCACCTAATGACTTCTTCTTGTTTCCGCACAGCAAGAAAAAAATGCGTCGTCAACGATTTTCGTCGCCAGAAGAAGCTGTGAAGTGTTCAAAATCTATGTTTTAGAGGTGTCTCAATCGGAGTGGAAAAAGTGCTTCGACAACTGGTTTGAGCGCATGCAAAAGTGTATAAATCATGCTGGAGAATACTTTGAAAAACAATAAAACCATTTATGATGATAAATATTCGCATTTTAACTATTAGGCCAGAAATATATAGAGCAGCCCTCGTAACTATTGTTTTAACTTTTTTATTTTCACAAATTTTCATTTTGCAGATAAAAACTTTTACTTCATTGTTTGATAATTTTGTTTTGTTTATTTAGCTCAGCACTTTGTATTTAAGCGCCGAAGCAGGGTTACCATTATTTAAGGCAAAAACAAAAAATGTATAAGAAAAAAAGTAAATAAAAAACATTAATTAATACATTGGCAATACTACGATTTGACAGAACATTTTTTTATACGAAACACAACGTAAGTTAAATGAAAAAACCGGAACGTGTTACACGGACGCTAATTATAACGTATTCGTCCATATGCCATCCGGTTTCGTTTTGCTCTTGACGTGTTCCATAAACAGGCTGTAAATTTTATATTAGCAAACACTTGCTTGAAGTCATCTTTGAATTTTATTATTATTATTATTATTATTATTATTATTATTATTATTATTATTATTATTTTTTTGTAGACTAAAGTAATATTATTTTTAAAGCTTTTATAAATTCGTTTCAATTTACGAATTTATGTAAAGTTTGAATTTTTTAAATTTTATTTTTTTTTAATATTTTATTAGCAAATAAGAATTATTTGCAAATGACTGTTGACGTTCCCCAAGTAAAATTGCATTCCTGGCTATACCGACGCATGGCAGAAAGCGAGAAGAAATGTGTGCGATGATTTGTTTTTGTGCGGACTTCTTCTAACCAAATTAATATTGATTAATTAGAAATATTCTTCGTATTCTTATTTATCAAATTAATTGGTTAAATAGATGAATTTTAGAATTTGCATAAATGCGAAGAATGCTGAAGACGAATGTAGCGATTAAGAAAATAATGCAGTATATTCTGTTAATTTTTTTTTTTTTTTGAGAACGTAAATAATTTTTCTTTCTTAGTAAATAATTTAGAAATTAAATTACAAATGAACTATGATATCAAATACTTCAACTAATAATTTCAAAAACTGAAAAATCGTCTCCTAAAATTTTTCTTATATTCTCAATAAAGTTAACGAAGTTAATTCCTCACAGTTGACACTGGAAAGAGCCTGAATATCATTCATTACCAAGGTGTAAGCTAATAAATAGTTTATTTAGAAAATATGAAAGTTTTTCCGGTATTTTAAATATTATAATATTTCTATTAATTTTTTAATATTGACTGCAGGGACAAAAGCAAATTGTATAAAGAACGCACTTGCTGACAAGCTCGGTGTCATTTTCGTTAGAGATTCTCTGTCGCGAAAAATAATCTGGTTTTGCTTCTTCATGGCATTCCAAAAATTTCGTTAAAATCAGTTAATCTAAATCCAAATATTAATATTCGTTCTAAAGCTTAACAAGAATTTTCTCTTCTTTTTGCGAAGTGCTTAAAATTTAAATAGACTTCCCAATAGTTTATTAGAGTTTTAGCCAGACCTTCATTTCAAAATTGCTTTAGATTACAGAGCAATATAATGATGACACGTTGTAATGTTATAACAAGCAACGATTTACAATTGTAACGTTAAGCTTACCTTATAATAGTTATACAAGTCTGCTTTTACTTTTTATCATTGTTAGAGTTTATTTACAAGTGAAGCGAGCGGGAGGTGTGCGTACGTGTGTGTTTTTATTTAAATAAATATTTACATTGTTATTTGTCTATTTACAATAAATCTCTTTTTATTATTATTAGAGAGACATTTAGTGATAAATAAAAAAATCAAGTACACGTGCCAAGAATTTTTATAAAATTTTTTTGTTTTTATTTGACAAATTCTTACAATAAAATGACTGGTGCAGGAGAATAAGGACTTAAAAGGAATTTTTTTTAATAATTTAAAGGAATAATAAATTCAGCTTTCGGCAAGCAAGGAGCTACGTATACTTACATTTGAGATTAGGCGCAAAAAGCTTTTCAATTCTAAATTTCATGTGGTTTTTTTAAGTCCGATAGAAATTAAGAAAGGTTAAACTGTCAAGCGAACTGTCATACTGGCTCCTCTTTTGCAATTTATGATCAGTATACTCTGACAAATCATCATGAATAGCTTGACGCTTGAACAGCGCTAAAACAAAGTCATCAAGCGAGCAAACTACAGTAGCTCCAAGCGAAACTCGTACACCTATGAAAACAAATTTCGTTATGTTATATGTCTAAAACTAAATAGGCTAATAAAATAAATTTACTTAATTTTAGTACAAAACTATGTACTTAATTAAATATCAGAAACGAAATTTTGAATATATCTTTATTAATTAAAATACAGATAAATATTTTAAAAAGTGGCAACTTTCGACGCCAAAGCTAAACTCGTACAGTCTTATTTAATTTGGCAACATTCTCTGAATTTGCATCTAACTTCGGGATATTTCGTAAAAATAATTAAAAAATAGTAACTTTTCCCATTATCACCTTTTTTATTGTCATTTATTTGAGTTTTTGTTTGAAAGATTTACAAAAGAGAACAAAATGGGTGGACAGAGAGGACAAACTTCTGTTGAAGTATGAAAATTAATAATTCAACATCATAATAATAATAAATCGCTGCGAGAAATATCTGAGATAGTTGATAGAAGCCGATCAACAGTGCAATATATTACAAAAAGGTATAAAATGGAAGAGAGGATTGCGAACAAGAAGAAAAGTGCAAATAACCAAATTTCACTGCTGGAGACGAGCAATATATTTTGCGTCTAGAACCCATTTTTAAGTTCTCCGAAGTTCGTAGAAATTGTTGAAAAAGACTTAGGAAAAAAATGTTGCCCACAGACCATAAGAAACATATTAAAAAGGGCTAATTTCAATGGTAGAAGGACAAGAGTTAAACCTCTGATTAATAAGAGAAATAAAAAGATAAGTTTACGATTCGCCAAGGAACATGAAACAAAGAATTTTTCATTTTGGAAGAAGTCATTATTTACAGATGAAAGTAAATTCAACTTGTTTGGTTAAGATGGAAGACCTTATGTATGAAGAAAATCCAATGAGGTGTTGCTTGCCTAAAACATGAAACCAACAGTTAAGCACGGTGGTGGGTCAGTAATGGTTTGGGGATAATTTTCTGCATCTGGGCCCGGTCTTTTACACTTTATCGATGCTACGATGGATCAGCATATGTATCTCAACATTTTAAAAGAATGTTTGCCAGTTTGTAAGCAGAAACTTTGTCTTGGTGAAAACTTATATTTTTACCAAGACAACGACCTTAAGCATAAGGCTTATAATGTGCGATCATGGCAACTTTATATTTGTCTACATGTTATGGATACTCCAGCCCAGAGTCCAGACATAAACCCAATCGTAAATTTGTGGAGCTATCTCGATCGTAAAATTCGTAGTCATACAATAAGTTCTAAGGATGACTTGAAAATAGCTCACAGGACGAATGGGGCAAAATTGAACCAAGTTTTTGCGAAAACCCTGTGCGCAGTATGCCAAATAAATTAAAAATGGTGATAAAAAATAAAGGCATGCACACCAAATAATAATATTTAAAACCAACAAAATAATATTTGATTGAAGTGTGGTGTACGAGTTTAGCTTTGTCACAGAAATTACTATTATTTTATGTTTTTATTAAAAAAAATTTTTATTGAATAATAATTTAAAGTTTTTATGTTTTGTTAAATTTGTTATAAAATGAACTAATAAAATAAATACAGTTTTATTTGTTAAGAGCTTCTCACGTGTTCTCACCAGTTTATGATGATTAGGCAGAAATAATTGACGCCTTGGAGGCCAATATTGTTCATGTTATATTAATAAAATGTGGCCAGCAATGCTTGAAAATTTGTCCCAAACTTGAACGTCCAGAAGGTGCTGGAGAGTGGCCATATCTCGAAATAATTTTCATATATTAATGCTAATTGGTATTTCCAACAAAAAATGTTTCTTTATCACAAATTAATTTTTGGTGTTATTTTTTGCTATTAAAAGATCTATTCGGCTCTTTACTCATCTGATTAAAAACATCAATAAACATCAAATTGATCAACTGCCCTAATCCAAAATTCGCTTCTTATAAAATTTTCAAATAATTCCTCTTAAGCCCTTTTGCACACATGTTAATCATACATTTTTGCAATTGTTTATGCGTGGATGTGTATAGAACTTTAAATTATTTATTACATGATTAATTTTTATTTATTTTGTTTCTTTTTCGTCTCATTAACACAACTTGTGAATAAAATTTATCTTACAGCTTGAAAAAACTTTGCTGTTTAAAATATTTCGTACAGGCATATTTTTGTATATTTTTTGTAGCTTTTTTTTTTACTAAAAGCTTAAATTTATTAAAGACTTTGAAACATAAATAGATTGTATTTTAATGTTGATACAATGTATTAACAATTGTTTCTTTTCTAAAAGGTAAGTTTTTTTCCTTTTTGCAAGGTGACAAATACATTTTTTAAATTGCTCGTATACTCCGTAACCAAAACTGAATGTAGAATTTGACAAAACACATAATTTTTGTTTAACATACAACAGATAATTAATTTTACTGAATAATTTTAAAGGCAAACTCGAGTTAATTTTTTTATTGCTTTTTGTTAAATTAAAAAAAATTTGCTCTTAAGTGTGATTATTTCATGTTAAATAAATATTTATAATTTAAAAACTAGAGACTGCTGTCAGTGACATTCGCATCGAAATTGTTTAACCTGCAACAGGTAGGTGGGGTCATTTTTTTCTTTTGCGATATAGGTTTTCAAAAAATATCAGACCAGTTTTTAATTTATCTTCTTCTTCTTCTCCTCTGCCATTTCTAATGCCGGCTAGATTTATGCACACCGTTTCTGGTTTACTAAATATGATCGTAAATAAATGCACGTCTGTAACTACTAAACGCTGTTATGGAGGTTTAAAATCGCACGACCCGTTAAACAAAATTAAAATCACAAAGTCATCTATTAGTTGCCCGAATTGATGACTGATTTTCAAAGTAAACCTAGATGATTTGAAAGCGTTGTAAAATCGTGAGTCCATTCACAATGAGTTGCCAGAGTTTACTGAAAATAACAAGAAAAAATCTTTCATCAAAATTAAATTTTTAGTGTTATTTTTTATAATTTTAAGTTCTATCGGGCTTAAAAAAAACATTACTTCAACTGGTTATATAACATACGGGTGTTTCTATCAACTCATCTTCTTATCAAGACTGTGTGTAGTTTTATTTGCCTTTTTTTATCAACTCATCCACCGGCAGCTACTCTACAACAACTTTTTTTCCACTCAAGACTACGTTCGGGCTTGAACTCACACACCACAAGTTGTGTTTAATAACCTTGCAGACAAGTTTTTCAAACCATCGCTGGCTGCTTATAGTGGTTCTGTTTGGATATATACACACACATTCTACTTCTTAGTAGTGGAAGTAGCTACTTATTTAATTCTACTCACCTTGCACAAAAAAGCAACAGCATCATTGGCTTTATTATAGACAGATTAAAAGGGTAATCAATCGTATTTTCGTAAAAATATCGATTGGCGTATTTAAATTTTCTCTGAATTAGTACCTTAACAAACTTGATTTTACCACTAACACGGACTCAATCGACTTCGCTATGCATAAGCAGTCAGAATATATATACTTTATTAGGTCAAAAATTACACACAGAATAACAAACTAAGATAAACCTTTTTTCACTTTTTATCGTGAAGGATATAATTATGATTATATTCCATAGAATCTGTCTTGGCGTTTTTTCTTTTCTGTTTTGTGGCAAGAATATTGAAGCAATCTCCTCCCTTCCTCAATCTCCTTGTGGACTACACTAAAGAGCCAAAAATATTACTCATATCACCTCGCTACATATTACCAAGCTTTGCGCCTTCTATTCTTCTTTAATTCTAGCCTAATATTTTCAGGCCGTCGACTGACAATTGACGGTTTCCTTTTTTTTATTAACTGATCAGACTAATGCCCCCTTGAATTTCGCATTTCTGTATACTGGCGCATGATGGGTTGGAATCTTCGCCTTTTTAAGATCAGTTTGCAATTGCCTTCCACTATTTTTATTTTAGCCACCTGAAATCTGAAGTCGCCATGTCCCGCCACCAAGTTTAGGGAACTTCGACTGTAACCAAGTACGGTCTTATCTTTTAAAATTAGTTTTGACTTCAAATTAATTGATTGGATTTTTTTTGTCATGATATTGCTCTCTCTCGCTTTTTGTAATTTACTTAAATTGAATATAGAAACTAAACTTCATAAAACTTTTTATTATTTTCCATTTCGATTTCCGATTTATTTTTTTTCTGAGACACATTACGGCTTTTGATATTGCTCAAATTTCCATCTAAATTCTATTGAAACTTCGATCTGCATCGAATGTCGTAATTTGGCCTCCTGGTGTGGAAAAAAAAAATTATATAATATTGATAAATTGTTTTTTCAAATCAATGTAGATTTTAATTGTAAATTGCATAATATCCAACAATATAATTGTTTGTTTGATTAAATCTTTAATCAATTTAATTATTTATTTAATAAATATGGCAATTAACTCAACCAGTTTTTTTATGAAATAATTTTCCTTTTATTCAACAAATTATTCAAATTATTATTAGTAAAATTAAGTCTGAATTCAACTAATTTTTTTTGCTGTTATAATATCTCTCTGCATGAAAAAATAGGTCGCGAATAATTTGTTCAGCATAAAAAAAATTCTTTACAGCCTGAAAAGAAATTATTTTTTTTATTAGCATTTAAATTGTTTGTAGTCAAATGTATTTGTGTGCTATTCTAAAATGTTTAAAAAAATCTGGAGCACTCAATTAATGTGCAGTAGTATAATTTAATAACTTACAAAAATGATAAAAACAAGTCCTTGATAATTTTTTATAAAAACTTTTGTACAGTTATTTATTTATTTTTAACCCGCTTTAGATCTTTAGACAAAAGACGTTTGTGAATTTAAGGAAACATACAAAATAAATATTTTCTTCAAAATTTTTTTTGTTGTTGAAATATTTTCCATTTTTGGACTTTTAGCTGACACTTTGTAACAACAAAAAAATAACTAGAGCAATTTTCGTATGTTTAACAAGATTTATTGTTGTAGCCAGTGTAATCGTAAAATGTTTTTTTTTTTTTTGTTATTTTTTGTTGACCAATAATGAGTAGGAAGGTATTAAAAATTCAACACCAGCATAAAAATAGTTGTTGAGCATTTGAACTGCAGCATATCAAAAGTGTGACCAATTAACTAATTAATTTTGTTGTTTATTTCGTTAGCTGCTGCTGTTGTTGTCGTTTGTTGTCGTTGTGGCTGCTGCCGGTGTTTGCTGTCTTTTCATTTGTCTTGTACTCGAATATTTCATGTGTTTTTTTTTCTATATTTTTATCAAAGTATTAATGTTTTGTTAAAGTGGAAATTCATTTTATATAACATTTATTGTTGATATCTGTCTATCTATCTGACTATTTATCTGTCTGTCAGCATGATTTTTTTCTCTTAATATTTATTTTTTTTTTTACTTCAGGTGTTAATCTATGTAAAGACATTAATAATGCTACTGTTTTACTACTGATTTAGTTTAGTACAGAGTTTCAAAATTTTTGTTGTTTGTGTATTTTTATGAAAAAATCAATTTTTGAGTTTTTTTTTTTTAATTTTGTTAAAAATTATAATAAATTAATTTGTTTTAAAAGCGCTGAAAATAAAGGTAACGAATGCATTAAGATAAAATCACCGTAAAAATTAAGTTATTAATTTTATTTTGGAAAATAAGTCATAAAAATATTACGTTGTTTTTATATTGTGATAATTATACCTCAGAGAAAAGAAACCAAAATTGTCAAACAATGGAAAATTCACATTTTTTTTAAATATATTTTCCTTTCTTTTTTGTGTTTGTATTAAGAGATTTCCTTTTTTATAATGATGCTGGACAAACAAGTGCCATCGAATTTAAATTTTTTTAAAAAAATTAGTTTTTGCTTTAGGGCATATGTGCTAAAATTATGGGTGCAGTAAAATTAGATTTTTATAAAGAAAGCAACGAACGTAATAAAAAAAAACATAAAGCTGAATAACAGACCTTGTGACAGCCAGTTTTATAAATCAAATAATAAAAATTAGTAACAAGGAAAAAGGAACAAAACTGCTAAGAAAATTTAGAAATAAAGACTCGATAGGACTTGATAGAAACTTCATATAGATGTTGTAAGTTGCACAAACTTTTAGAAAGAATTTTGCAATGCGATAGAATTTTTAATTAAAAAAATAACACAAAAAATTAAATTAAATAAAAACAAAAATTTATTTCAAAATTTAATACGATGACATTAAGATTTGAAAATGATTTCAGGCATTGCTCTAACGACTGGTCTAAATGAACTATATTCTGTCACAAATAACACGAAGAATGTTGGCCTCCAAAAGGTAAATTGTTCCTGGTTTATGAGCCAGGTCACTTCAAAGTGGCCCGCCCAGAATATAATCGAAATCAACTTATTTTCAAATTTAAATTTCAATAGTCGATGGTTGCAGTCGCGGTATGAAATGTAGTGCCATGCTTTTGGAACTGCATCCCTCCCGAGTCAACAATGCGCGAATGATCGCTATTGTTAGCAACGAGAGCTTCCACACTTCATTTTTCATGCTGGAAATTTGTTCCAATGATGCTACCAGCGTTTAAACAAAAATCAAACGGTACATTCTTCTTCTGGATGTAGTAGAGTCTGCAATATTTGTTGTAGATTGATTTTACTCCATATTCGGAAATCTTGTTTACGAACAAGCCCATTAACCCAAAATTCATAAATTAAAGTGGTTACGATTTCTTAATTAACTTTGTTAATTTTCGTTCTAGATGAATGAAAATAACATTCAAATAATTTTTTATTTCACCGCCCACAAAAAACGGCGGAGCAAGAATGGCATTTTACAATCTCATGAGTCCAACTTTAAATTGTTGATCATTCTTTGACCTTAAAAGTTATAATTGCTAAATAAAATAGCTTAAAAATTAAAAAAAAAAATTGAATTTTTTAGAGGTAGTATTAGTTCTTCTAAGGAAAACTTTTTTATCCTTAGTCCGATTTCGCTTGTTTTCTATGACCATAACAGATTTTCCCGCCAAGTTTCATTAATCTAGTTGCACTTACTAAATTTGTAGAGTGAATATAAATTAAAAAATGTAATGTCCGGCTAGATTGGCAACATACCCCTATGTGCGCAGTTAAACTTAGATAATTTCATCGTGCTTAAAAACTTACAGTTTTAAAAGTGATAAAACAAATACACAATATTAAAATAGCAAGTCACAAGAAATAAAATAGTTTTTTAAGGAGAAAAGTCAAAAAGTGTGAGACTCAAAAAAATTTATTTTGAGGGAAATATTACACTTAAAGCTTTTTAACCATAAAGATTTCCTGGCGGTTTTTGACTTCTTTCAAATTCGTTATTTTTTTTTTTTTAATCTAGTTTTATGTGAATGGGAAAAAGTTTTGTTTTTCTGAACTTCTGTAGTTAAATTTAGGAAGACTGCCTGATTAGTTTGTTAGGAATATAATTTGTTAATTTCCCATTCAAAACCTCTGATTGAAAGAAAATGAATGGAGTATCAAACTGTTATATATATTCTCTGTTGACTTGTATTTTTGGCAAATAAAATTTTGAATTTATTAAAGTCCAAAGATTTTGGCCTAGACTTCTTTTAAGGTTTTTAAAAGGCGAGCGTTTGAATTATTTTTTTTAAACAGCTGTTGGTATTTTTTTTTACATACAAAGAGTTATTTCTACTTTTGCTTATAGGCTAAAAACATTTGCAAAAAGATTTATTTGCTTCATAATAAAAATGATATTTGAAAAATATTTTTAAAAATTTAGTTTTGGTTTTCTTTTAAATACCAAACGATAATTGCTATTAATACGCCAACTGTAAAAATATTATCTTAAGACTTTAATAATACTTATAAGCATTTAAAAGTTGATAATAATAATATAATATTCAACTTAGAAATCTGTGTTTAATATTTTCCTCGTCAACTGTTTGTGCGCAACGAAACTTTTAAAGTGGAATCAATTTTGCATGATTCATGCTTAAAAATGTTCCACTGCCACATTCAAAACTATGCAAATACAACTGCAAACCAGGATTTTAATAACAATAATAACTTCAAATAAAAAACTTAAGACACCAACAATAAAATGAACTCATATAAGAAATTGCGGTCATTGTAAACAATTTTTGCATATTTTTAATATTTGATTTTATTATTGCAAATAAAAAGTTAAGAAAAAGAACAAATAAACTTCTATAATACATCTGTTGAACAATCTTTGTAAATGGCAACAAAAATGTACGTCGCGACGCGTCATTAGAAAATATTAAATCAAAAGACTTAAGCAGCGAACTTGATTCATATTTTTACGTTTAGGAAAATTTAAAATCTATATATATAAAAATGAATGTCTGTCTGTTTGTTTGTGCTTTATAGGAGGCCAAGCCCTTGGACCGATCTTCCTGAAATTTTCACAGCATGTTACTGTGACTCTGGAAGGAATAATAGGCTATATGAAGTTTTAATTAATTTAATAACCCAAAAATTTATATCGCCATATTTTGGCCATTTTTTGACCTACGTCGACGATATTTGGTACATATGATATTGGTAAATTAGGAATACGTACCAGGAGAAAAGTGGGTGGGACCCCGCCCCTTTTTAGAAAAATTAAAAATCGTAATATAGTCTTAACTACTGGACCAATCGTCATTAAATTTTCGCAATAGGATATTCTTGACTATATAAAGTTGGGACTGGACAAAGAGGCGTGGCCTATCCCCTTTAATTTTATTTAATAACGAGGGGGTAGCGAAGCACACCGGGTTCATCTAGTATAAAATAAAAAAACAGAATTTTTGCTTGATGTATTTACATATCGCTGGTCTCATAAAGAAACGCCCTAACTCGAACTTTTACGAAATTTATTTTTTGCGTGATTCCCATACATTTCACACAGATACACTTCTTCACAAAATTTAATGCAATGTTATCAAAAATAACAGATTTATAAGTATTTGCATTGCGATAAATATAGTTTATATTATGTTTTCACCCTCTTCTGTAAAATCTCAAATTTCTTTTCTTCATGAGACCAACGATATGTCAAATATTCTATCCAGGATTTCTTCTTCACTCCATCTGACCTTCTCGCTATCTATGTCGCCTTTATCAGACCGAAAATGGATTACAATTCTCACAAATAGGCTGGTGCTTTAACGAATATTTTGGAATTACTCGACCGCGTGCAGGAGAGAGGGAAGAAGCTCATCGGTGACAATAGGGTATCCAGCTCTATTGATTCACTGGTGAATCGACGCAATGTGGGGTATGTTTCACTGTTTTATCGTTACTACAACGGAATGTGCTATTATGGAATCAGGGAACTTCTTGCTGAGAACCGTAGTTTCATACGCGCAACGCGCTACGCATCATGGGCGCACCCCTTCTTGGTCGATTCACCAGTAAATCACACTAATCACTGTTTTTAGCCAAGTACTTCGTATGTGGAATAAACTTCCTGCGGAAGTCTTTTCTATCACTTTCAGTGTGCAAATATTAAAATCAAATGTCCACAATAACTACTCCCTCTATCCGCTTTCCCGAAACCACATTTTATAGTTCTGGCACAATGCGGTGCAGAAGTAGGGGCAACCCCTGAGTGCTTGTACAAAAAAAATATTGCTTTCCACTTTTTGAATTTGTCAGCTATTCTCTCTATATCTCTCTTAAATAACGTACAGTGGGAGATTTTGAAAAAGGTGGAAATTAATCTGTAGTTTCTAAACAAGTTAAGCCCATCTAATTCAAAGTATAGAAAAAATAGCCTTTAGGGTATTTTACTTTTTTTAGCTTATATTGGATCTAAAATTTACTGACTGCGCCTAGATTAATTTAACTTGACAGGAAAATCTTTTATGGTCATAGTCTCTTAAGGCTAGAAAACAAGAAAAATCAGACGAAAGAAAAAAAGTTTCCCCTATAAGAACTTATCCCACCTCTGTAAAATGCAATTTTCTTTTAATTTTCAAGATATTTTGCTTAGTAATTACAACTTTTAATATCAAGGAATGTTTAAAACCTTAAAGTTGGAGTCACCCTCTTTTTGTGGGCAATCAAAAAACTATGTAATTATTAAATGAAATGGATTACATACGCCCTAAAACCAGAGAAATTAATTTATACGGGCAGGGGAGGTATCCCTCAAATCCCACCCCTAAAACCGTCCCCGTAAAAAAATTTTTTTTATTTTTGTTTTTTTTTTGCCAAATATTCACTATTAAGTCTTCCAATGCTTTACCAATCCTCGCATCCCAAGAATATTATAAAGAAGATATTATTGTAATTTGTTACTTTATATTATTTTATTTAACTGATATATATATTTCTGGCCTGGCAACACTGAGTATTGCCAAGTGCAATCTGACATTGGAAAGTTTGTCATTTTTAAGCATAATCGTACTCAAAACGTTTTGACGTACGACCATTATTTGTGATGTTTACAGTGACTTGAAAAAATTAATATAGAAAAAAATGGAATTAACTCGTGAACATTTTCGTGCCATCATTTTTCACAACTTTCGACGTGGATTATCACGACAAGAGTGCATTGATAAACTTAAATCTTTATATGGCGATGAAGCACCATCCTATAGCACTGTGAAAAATTGGTATACTGAATTTAATCGTGGCCGAAGCTCACTCAAAAACGAATTCCGTGAAGGTCGTCCAAAAACGACTGTTGTGCCAGAGAACATTGATGCCGTGCGTGAACTCATAATGCAAGATCGACATGCGACATACCGAGAGATAGAGACATCCTTGGACATTTCTTCCACCAGCATACATTTGATACTGCATGAACACCTGGCCGTAAAAAAGGTTTGTTCTCGTTGGATCCCGCACAATTTGAAAGTCGCTAAAAAAAAGGCTTGTGTCGATTGGTGCAAAGAAATGTTGCAAAAATACGATTGCGATGCTTTAAAAGACATTTATAAGATCTTCACAGGTGACGAATCATGGATCTATACGTATGAGCCCGAAACGAAACAACAATCGACCGTGTGGGTCTTCAAAGACGAGCAAAATCCAACGAAAGTTTTTCGTGGAAGAAACACTTCGAAGCAAATGGCCGCCTGTTTCTTCGGCAAAACTGGTCATGTGGCGACTGTTCCGCTTGAGCAACGTAGGACGGTAACTTCTGAATGGTACACTACAATTTGTTTGCCTGAAGTCATCGGAGAAATTCGAAAAATCAACAAGAGAAGACGAATCATTCTTCACCATGACAATTCGAGCTCTAACACATCGGCACAAACCAGAGCGTTTTTGACCGGCCAAAACGTCGAATTAATGGGTCATCCGCCGTACAGCCCTGACTTGACACCTAATGACTTCTTCTTGTTTCCGCACATCAAGAAAAAAATGCGTGGTCAACGATTTTCGTCGCCAGAAGAAGCTTTTGAAGTGTTCAAAAACCATGTTTTAGAGGTGTCTCAATCAGAGTGGAAAAAGTGCTTCTACAACTGGTTTGAGCGCATGCAAAAGTGTATAAATCATGCTGGAGAATACTTTGAAAAACAATAAAACCATTTTTAATTATAGATATTCGCATTTTCTCTATTTGGCCAGAAATATATAGAGAAGCCCTCGTAATATGAAAAATTTACTATTCGAAATCTTTTTAATGTAAATTTATTTTAATCGTGCTTTATTCCTTCAAAAATTTAAATATTTCAAGATATTCTTATTAAATATTTTTTATTTAAAACTACAACATGAAATGTTTTACTGTGGGGAAGCATATCCCTATTGCCATATCGCTACTGCTCGTATAGCTCATCAGTTGATTTTACTCAATTTGTTGATAAAAAACCTAACAGTCTTTTTTTCAGAAGTCAAACTTTTTAAAAGAGACCTCCATTGTATTGGGAGATTGCTTTTCCCTCAGTAATACATTTCATTTTGTACTTTTAAATAATATATTTTTGAAGGAATCAAGCATGATTAAAGTAATTTAACATAAAAATTTTAAACGTAATTTTGTTAAAAATTAATATAAAATGCTGCAAATAAAGCCTTTCACAGGAAAAAAATCAATACAAAATATCAAAATCGTTTAACGTCAATAAAAATGTATGCGATTTATCCAACATTCCTGATTTTGACAGTGTCCCAAAACGACAATCTCAAGCAAAAGCCTTGAAAATTCAGTATGCGATGCAGAAGTTTATTATCTGTCCAGCTGCGTACTTAAATTTTTTACATTTCACAAAATTAATTTTTGGGCTAACGTCCTGCTGCATTGGCGAAATATCCCTATGTGCAATGTGAGAAGCGGGGTCTGGGGTACTTTACCTCAATGCCATATTATAGAAATTTGAACCTTATTCTTTATTGTAGCTATTCAGTGTTGTTTCTGTATTTTTCCTTTAAGTTTCCCACTGTGTAATTTGAAGTTTTTATTATACGAAATTAATAGGGAAATTTTTTAAACCTTATAAATTACGCCATATAATTTTTATGCAAATACTTCACAAACACTTTGTGTGGCATAAATTCAAAATATAAATTAAAGAAATATGTTAAACAAAGTTTACTTATGCTTTTCACTTGTCTCTCATAAATTTCTTCTAAACAATAATTCATGTCCCTTTTAATTTTAATCTTGTTTTTTTTTTGTTTTTGCCAACAACTTGACATTAGGAGTTTAAACGTTTATTGCAAACTTTGTTTGTCTGACTTTTTTTTAAAAATTTTGTATTTGTTACAGGAAAAATTATGAATGACACTGAGTGAGTGTCGCATTAAAATATTTTCAAAGTATTTGTCATATGTACAGCACATACAGGGTGATTCAAATAAAGATTATTTTAATGAATTTGATACAATTTTAAATGTGCCATATTTTTAAGAGAAGTTATTACTTCTGATTTCACTAAAGGTATAAGTGCTAGTTTTTTAAATCTTCTTAATTTTTCTGTTACTTGTAGAGCCTCAAATTTTAGAGGTTCCTTATCAAAAATGGTTCAAGATAACTAACTAACTAACTTTTTTCCATTGTAATCCTGGCTATATGCAATGTGGCGGCGTCTTGTTTATACCACATGTTAATCAAGCCCAAAGCTTGCAGTTGTGGCGTTAATAAGTTTTCAATCATATTACGATAACGCTTCACATTCACAATTACCGTTACGCCATTTTCATTTTCAAAGAACTACAGTCAAATGATTCCTTCTGACCAGGCTGTCACTTCTAATGAGCGCAAAGGTGACTGATGATTAATACAAAGGTTTTTCATTGTCCAGAACAGACTATTCTGTTTATTCACATATTTGTCCAAATGAAAATGACGAGACATATTATGCTTTTTTCATGAAAATCGGGGTTGTCATGGGCGAGCTGTACCATCTTGTTAGCATAAGTAACACGCGTAAATGGTATTGAGGAAGCTCTTGTATCAACTGAATCTTAAATGGAAACAAATTCAAATCCTTGTGCAAAATTTTGGCTAAAGTTGTTCTTTGAAGACCAAGCTTCTGCGCACAGCGTCAAATTGAGGTTGATGGATTGTTTTAAACACTTTCTTGAGCAGTAGTAATGTTTTCAGCCGATATTGTGGTACTTGTGCTTGAATCTATCACTTACAGATTATTTTTCTTCAAAACCTTTCACTACATGATAAATAGTGCGTTTTGTTGGCACGTTTTTTCTCCCAAAAAGTTCACGTGAATTTGTCATCGTCACTGTAATCGATGATTAATTTATGTAAAATGTTTTAACGGTTAAAACACGTTGGTTTATTGAATATTTTTCCATAATAAACGTAACTATTTCACGACTGCCCAATATGAACCGCAAAGCTAGTATTTACCAAAATGGCTGCAAAATTGAAAAGTATACCTTCTTGGCGGGCATCCTGTTTTATGAGAAATTATATGATTGCCTAAATTAATGTTTGTTAATTCATGTAAATCTTTAATATATGAACCGAGAAATACTCTGATTCATTACTTTGATTTATTATAAAGGGTCATCCAAATGTGACGCCTAGATGTCAGCACTATATAATTTTTACACGTGACATCTTTTCAAATGACATAAGCCATTTTGTTTTATTAGAAGGTAGTACAGTTTAAACCATGGACGGGTACACATTGCAACAACGCGTTTACATCATTCAAAGTTATTACGAAAATAGGCGTTCTTTGAAAAATACTTAAATCAAAATTTTGTTTAGTGACGAAGCTCATTTCAGAATGGATGGATTCGTCAATAAGCAAAATTGTCGTATCTGGGGTGATGAAAATCCTCGTGTTATTCATGAAAAATCTCTACACCCACATAAAGTCACTGTTTGGTGTGCATTTTGGGCAAATGGAATCATTGGGCCATTTTTCTTCGAAGATGATGCTGGAAATGCTGTTACTGTGAATGCTGAGCGATACCAATCAATGTTGAGAGACTTTTTATGGACACAGTTGAATCATATTGATATATTTCCAGCAAGACGGTGCTACATGTCACACTACTCGAGAAAACATAACGCTTTTGCGATCAAAATTTCCTCAACGTGTAATTTCACGAAATGCAGATTTCAATTGGTCTCCAAGGCCATGTGATCTAACACCATTAGATTTTTTTTGTGGGGTTTTTTGAAAAGTCGATTGTATGATAACAAGCCACAAACAATTAATGATCTAAAGAACAACATTCAAGTTGCAATTCGTGAAATAACACCAGCAACATGTCGGAAAGTCATTGAAAATTCCGAATATTGCAGACGCAGTCATGGTGGACATTTGAATGATATTCTATTCCACCTATAATTGTAATGGATCATACTTTTAATAAAAAAAACAGCTTGAAAAAATTGTAAATAGTATGTGTTTTATTTCAAAGAAACATGTAGGCGCGTTTTTTGGATGACTCTTTACTTTTAAGTCGATACTAATATTTGCACCACTCTTTGCTTGTTATCATAATTTGTAGGTGAAATACAGGCGACATTTATTTTATTTTATTTTTTTTTTCTTTTCTGTTGTTCTAAACTGCAATAGATATCGTGTTCTTAATCTCACATCTGGTGCAAATATTTCATTCGATTTAGAACTAATAAAAACAATTTTCTTTTTAAAGTTAATGAAGCTTATTAATAAAGAGAGAAAACATTTCTTCTAAAATATTATGCGACTAATTTTTTTTATTTTTTTTTTTTTTTGTATACTACTTTATTATTGCGATGGCTTTTAGTTAATAAATAATCAATTAGAAAAGTTCCAACTAAAAACTGTTTGTCATAAAATGTCAACATATTTAAAAACATTAAATTTAAACAAAATAATTGTTTTTAATTAAATCCATCTGCTGCTCAAATACTTACTATTAATATTTTAATAAACTTTACCATTTTACTACCAGTTGTTTGATTGACTTAAAAAAAATCAAAATTAATAAAAATAAATTTTTATAACTAAAAATAGTAATAAAAAAAATAAAGCAAATATTTTGAAATATCTATAAAAAATAATAATATTAAAATAAAAATAAAAATACAATAATAAAATAATAAAATTGTAATCAATTTAAAGCGATTTATATTTGTAGACAGTTGGGGCGAGTTTGGCTGGCTGCTTGTTTGGCCGGCTATTTTAACAAATTGTTTTTCCAATTTAATGGTTGTGTTATTATTTTATTAAATGATTTGATTCAAAAGCATTTAATAACTTAATTAAGATACAAAAAATTTTTAAAACTCTAAAGGCAAATACAAAAATACCAAAGTCCATAAACATGTGAATACAAGTCTACATTCACATTTACGTGAATATATCTTTAAAAGTGGATAAAGAAGAAGGAAAGGAAATAAGCCATCAGGTGCTTAATGAGATTAAAAACAAACTAAGACTGCAGAGTCATTTTGTTTATAAAGACTTTAAATAATTTGCAATTTTTTTTTTAATTTTGTATTTAAGGAAATGTTTGTGTTTGAAAAATTTCATTAATGCACAAAATTACTTAAAGAGCAATTATATTCAGTTATATAATAGCAAAGGAAAAATTCATTTTCAAAAAGGCAAAAGTTTTAAGTACGAATATTTATGTAAATTAAAATAAAAGATTTGCACAAAATAGGATTCAGTGAAAAAACGCAAAAAAAAAATTCATAAAATTTCAGTATTATACAACCAAGTCTGTGTCAAAGAGGCGAAGGCATAAGTCGACTTTTATTTAGTTTTAAAATTAAATACAAATGTACCAAATACCAAATATTTAACACTTTACAACAACAAAAACTTAGCCAACTTAATTGTCTACTTATTTTAAGAAAGAATGAAATTTAGATGTTTATCTTTTATTTTTTTGTGCAGGTTGTTAATTAATAATTCAAAACTACTAATTTACTTTAATCTTGCTTGATTCCTTTAAATATAAATATTTCATATTTTCAAGAAATATTTATTGTTTAAAATTACAAAATTAAATAATCAATATTTCATGAGAATATGAAATATTTATATTTGAAGGAATCAATCCCGATTAACGTAAATAAACTTAATAATAATAATAATAATAAGATTTCATATTAATCAACACTACTTTAAGAACCCCCAAAAAGATATTAAATATCAATGTTTTCCTGTTCCGAGGAGAAAAGTATTGAGAAGCATTCACAGACAGTATTTAAAGCAGTAAAGAACGCCGAATTCCATTTAATCTCTCTTCATCTTTCATATGATAAAATCACTAGCAGGCAGGACTGAAGAAAAAAATATTCAAAATTCAAGTTGTATATTTTTGCTTTTAAAATTATGTTCCTTACTTTAGATATTTTATTTTTGGGCGGTTAAATCTTCCCACCAATTACTTTTTAAGTTATATGCATAATTAAAGTCACTGAGATTTGTTTGTAGCCGCAACACTTTCGATAGAACAAAATGATATCGTGAGGTTTATGTGAGATTTCTGTAGTATCTTTAGCATATCGAACAAAATTAGATAAAGTTCGCTGCACTTGCGCCAGCATCATTTAAGCAACAATTGCAAAAGCGACCATAGTACATAATAATTTTTTTGTTATAAAGTCTAGGTTCACATTATAGAGAGTTGTAGGTTTTAGCTCAAAACATTGATCAATATTTTTGAGGCAGATCTCTTTATTGAATTTCAGAAGAAGTGGCAGTTTATAAAATTATAATTTTTATGGATAGCTAAGATTTCACTACCATTCAGAGCTGATATGCCATCATGAACGATGCGACGTTTTTAAAAACTGGCTTGCAGAAAATTTTTGGTAAGTGAAGACGGTGTTGGTTTTACTATAAAGGACTCCAGACTTCAACTTAAAATGGGTACGTAGATGACTAATGAATAATTCACTATTCTGTTTATTCACTTATCCATCCAAATGAAAATGTCACTCATTATGATTTTTTTGTAAAAATCAGGGTTATCATGAATCATTCTATTTGTATATATACGGCGGCGTGAATGATCTTGCAGAAGAAGCCTTTCTGCCAACTAAATTCTAAATGGAAACGAACAAGTCCTTGTGCTAAAATGTGGTCAAAGTTGTTGTTTGAAGACCAAGCTCCTGTGAGGTTGATGGATTGTCTTAAACACTTTCTTTCTTTCAGCAGTAATGTTTTCAGCAGCACGTTGTGTACGTTCTTGCTTGGGCCTATCACACGCAGACCCTCTTTCTTTGTTTTTTTAATTTTATTATAAACTTAATATTATTTTTAAAAGATATTTATTTAATAAAACAAATCAAATAATTAGAATATATGACAAGTACCACAACAAAATGAATTTACACTCTGGTAAATTTATAGTCGATGCTTAAGAACAAAAAACTGACAACTAATGTCGCGTGTACAAAAAATTGAGCACAAATTAATAACCAACCAAAACAAGTAACTAAGAGATAGTGCAAAAGCTATTTATGTTAAAAAATTATAATAAAAAATACTACTCGTACAAACAATTATGGTGGGCCTTAGTTTACGTTGTATTAGTTTTTCTCATACATTTAATACACGAAGCACTCTGGAATTTTGCATAAAAAAAAGTATTTAAGCAAAAATGCTGATTTATGTACAACTTTAAAAAGTTAACGCATTAACACTTCATTTCATATTTGAAATTACTACAAAAAATGCAACAGAAATAACAACAACAACTAAATATTTTAAATTATTACATATGTTTAAAAAATATAATACGAAACACATAATGTTGTTGCTGTAGTGTTAAGAAGTTTGTCATCGAGTTGTGGCTGGCTTTTAAACAAGTTGCTGTCTTAAGTCTTTTGTTTTAATTTTTTTTTTGTAATTTTCATGCTCGTACAAACAATTTCTTGCTTGCACTTACTAATGCCTCTACTAAAGCACATAAATTTAATAAATTATACTGAAAATAATTACTCTGTAACAAATTAATTTAATTTAAAATCTCTTGAGAACAATAATAGATTTTAATTGATATTGTTATGGACTGTAGTGGACGGGGCATTTTCAATTAACAACCAAGCAAACGAATGTACAACAAACCAACCAGCCAGTTGACATTTCCAAGTAATTAAACTTTTAAGAATTAAATAACTAAATGATTTAAATGACATTGTTACACTTTTGTTGTATAATTTAATACGCCAGTGTTGAGTTGAGTTTTAAATTGTTTTTTTTTTTTGTTTCGTATGTGGGTTGCAATATAAATATAACAGCTTTTGTTGTTATAAAATAAAATTAAGGGTAAGTGTGAATTATGCTTTTTATTTCTATGTAAAGTTGTGCTAACATTTCATATTTAACTTGACAATGAAATGGACTTTAAATAGATCGTTTTAACTCTTATTTTTAGTGACAGTATTTACATGACATTTTGAATAATTAATATATTTATCAAGATTTTTTCGTTATGAATAGTAAATAATTTAAAATAATATTTTTTTTAAAGAGTAATTAAACTTTCATGTTCTAAGCTTCGACTTCTTCATGAAGATATTTGCACTCATCCAAATTTTAGGCTTAATATCAACGATAAAATTATTTAGTTAAATTTAAAATTTATTTAGCTCTATATACGGCCTATTCAAATTAACACATTTTATTGAAATGATGTGATTTTTTTTCTAAAAAAAATTTGGTTTAATAACATCTGTTAACTTGCAAAAAAAAACCACTTTAAAACAGATTTTAATAACCGCTTAAAAGTTTACCAACATGTATCAACTAATATTAACTATCGGGACACCCTTTAATTTCTAAATCCAAATATTATACTTGTTGTTATAGCGGACTTAGAAATATAGTTTGTATGTAAATTTTAACCGTCTGTCTACAATTGTTACACAGTTACATCAACTAATGTAACACCCTTTTATTTATAATTTTAAATATTTATACTTCTTATAATACCAAACGAATTAGTGGACATTTTTTTCTAATTTTTAAGAAATTGTATATAACGGTTCAGAAGATAAACCCATATAGGTCTAATTACATTAATTATGGGAACACCCTATAATTTCTAAACTCAAATTTGAAACTTTTGCTTATAGCGGAGTTAGCAATACAGGTTTCTTATAAATTTCAGCTGTCTGTCTATAACGCTTCAAATGTTCTGTTACATACAACAAATTATATCCACTATTGGCACACCCTATACTTTCTAAATACAAACTTTATATTTGTTGTTATAGTAGACTCAGCAATACAGGTTCTGTCTATAAGTGTTCGAAAGTATGGCCATATACATAAGATTAAATTAACTATAGGCGCACCCTTTACCTTATAATTTTAAAAATTTGTACATATTATTTTAACGCACACAGTGATTGGTATTTCGTCCAATTTTCAAGCGTTTTTTCTATAACGTGTCTAAAAGATAGGCCCATATAGGTCACTTTACGTTACCTTAGGGGACACCCTGTTATTTTTAGATTTGTTTTTCTAGTACCCTTTGATATTGGGAGCCATACTGATACTCAGATTTTTTTTTTAATTTTAGACTGGTTCATAGTACACTTATGTATGGGGTCACCCTTTAATTTTTAGATTATGAACTGTTTTTAAAAAATTTTCAAAATCGGTTCAGAAAAGACTGAGTTCTGCAGGCACAAGCATTAAAACAAAACACTCAGACGAATTGATAACCTCCTTTTTATTTTGAAGTCGGTTAGAAAATGTACAGATTAGAAGGAGTTTTTTTAAGCGTAACTAAATCACGGAGTATGTTTTTTAAACAGAATAAAGACACATAGATTTGTTAAACTTAAATTATAAACGTCACAACAAAATATAATATTAATCAGGCATATCACAGAACTCCATTCAGATCATTCAAAGTGGTTTCAATTCCGCAAAAATTCTTCTTCAGAAAACGAAAAATTAAAATTTTTTTCGGAATAAAACCACATTAAATTCCTAAGAGGGCATAATTTTCTCTTAAATTTCATTTTATGAGGTCTTTAAATTTAATTTTATTTTGTATCCTTATTAAGATGAGGCTGGTTGTTAGTTTTGTGTGACCAATTTTGCCACATTAAAATTAAAGTGTGGAGATTGAGCACTTTTTATGAATATATAAAAGGCAAAACAAATTCGTTCGGAATTGATAATACGTTCCTGAGTAATCTGTGAAGACATGTTGAATAGAATTTTTGTTTAGTTGTTGCTTTGCCATAACTTTGCACGTTTTATAATTTAAAGCCTTTGATACTGGACCATAATTTGATTATTATCGTTGTTTTTTTTTTTTGCTTGTTTTTCTTATGTAAATGAAACAAACAATTTCTTTGCAATATTCCAGCTAAATGTCGTTAGATAATAGCAATAATTTCAAATTCGTAGGCAGAAAAACAGTAAACAAAAACTTCTTGATAATGCCCCCATTGAATTAAAAATATAAGTTTATTTTTTCAGATTCCGTTAAAGCCTTTTATCTAACAAAAATATATTTATATTAATATGATCGGTAGTGAAAAAAAGTTACAAAAATATATGGCTAATTTTACTATTTATATACTGTGATAAAATTTATTTATTGTGATGAAATTTCTTTTCAATATAAAAATTTTTCTAAAAATTTATTTTAGAGAAAACACGTGCAGAATTCATCAAAAATAATCCTACTTTTATAATAATATATGCACCATTTTTTTTGAAAGTGGTATAAGTCCACTTTTGCAATAAACTCTTTTTCTCCATAGTTACAATCAAAATTTTAATATATTTCTATC
Organism: Gymnosoma rotundatum; assembly: GCA_916610165.2. Lineage (NCBI taxonomy): Eukaryota > Metazoa > Arthropoda > Insecta > Diptera > Tachinidae > Gymnosoma > Gymnosoma rotundatum. Next base: position 16,783,486 of record OU744338.1, on the reverse strand, counting down.
TTGTCATAAAATGGACAAAAAAAGATTTGCTGTAAAGCTCGATCGCACAAATATTTTATTTGAAAGTGTAATAACTCCATTCCTAATAACTTCAAATAAAAAAAAAATCATTCTTTCAAACGACAAATATTTTGCAATTGAGGAAACAGTATTAAAGAAAAAACAAAGTATTCACTGCCCAAGACTATAGTAATGTATTAAAGGCCTGCCGCAAAAAAAGTTTTTTTTTTGATAATGAAAGGAGAAGACTTTTTCTGAACTAAATCTCTACAGAATTCAATATTAAACGAAAAAAAATATGGACAAAGATATTTTCAACTGCCTTTTAATATGTTGGATCAGATTTAAAGCGAATGAACCATACACAATTTTTTTTTAAATTAGTGTGGAAGAAAATGCTCCATACAAAACAATTTTTTTGTTGGGAAAAAAGGAAAGATAAAAAACATCAGCAAAATTAATACATTACCTCTTTACAAAACTTCAAGGAACATAACAAGAGAAATATAAGGATGGTAAATACTTCAATATGCTAATGTTAAAGAAAATTAAGTACAAAATATCTTTTTTTTATTTAAATACGAATTGTATATAAATGTCTTCAGTTTAACATAAAAATATGGATTTAAATTTGCTCCTGTTTTTATTTCTTTTAAAATGTAATTTTAGAAAGTGGTATTAGTCCATGTGAAGCCAAAAACTTCGGTATATTTTTCAAATAATTTTAATAATAATCATTTCATAATAAAATTTAAAAGATGTATATTGTAAAACAAATACCTTGAACTCGTTAAAGTTTGCCAATATTTTTAAATTAATTACAAACGCAAACCCTAAAATATCACAATACATGAAAAAATTAACTTAAACAAAATACAAAAAAAATCATATATTTCTTTAATTCTATACTCCATTTTAACGTGTTTAAATAAATCTTTAGTTTAGTGTGGTAAACCAGGCAAAGTTATTAATCTGAATCTTCATGTATTTTCACTGCGCTGATATTTTAGTTATCATTAAATTAAAAGTTAATATTGAATACTTTGCCAAAAGTTGATTGGACGCTCTAATTATTAATCAATCAGATCTGTGTTCATAAATATGTATTCAGTTTTACGATCGTAAATTTATTCGTTATGTAAAAATAAATTTTATTATTTTCAACAGACACTTTTTAATCATAAATGTGGCAATAAAAATCAACAAAAAAAAAACACAATCTCATAAAAAACATACTAAAAATAAAATAAAATTAAAGTTCTGTGATTTTTATAGCTTTTTCATTAATTTTATGTTTATATTTGTTCAGAATCGCTGTAGTGATTATAAACAGTCCATAATAATAACCGTACTTTTACATAAAATAATCACTGACTATTAAATAAAAGTTTGTTCTGAAATTTCTGATATTAATATCAAAAATTTTCATGAAAACATATTTCATGGCTGGCTGTATTTTTAATAATAAATTTATTTTTAAATTATATCGTGCTGATTATCCGGAACAAATTATTAAAATCGCAGTAGCGAAATGGCCATCGAGACGTGATTTCACCTTCAATAATCAATAACGGTGATTTTAATAATTTGCTTGGGATAATTTGCACGATATTTTTAAGGAGTTTTAAAGTTTGCTTGAAATCTTTCAAAGCGTTCGTAAGTTGTCACGTTCCATGACAACATGTGATTTTGTCCATATAAAAAAACAACAACAACAAAAAATACGTAAGCGTATGCGTATATGGATTTGATTCAATTTTAATATTCATGCGTAGCGAAGCACCCCGGGATCTGCTAGTATCACTATACAATTTATCTTATCCAACACCTTAGTAATAACGATTAGAGATGAAAATGTTCATTCACTGACTGGGTTGTGAAGCTATTGTAGGTGGTGCCTGATTGCAAAACAGTAGCAAAGTTTTCGAAGAAAGTAAATGTTTAGTAAGGAAACATCGGAACAGTAGCTTTTCGACAAAAATGATTTACTCACAATAGTCAGATTTTATTGCAAAACTAGGGTATAGGGCAGATACACGCAGGCAACCAACAGAGTGGTACTGAATGCCTTACGCCTACACGCGATTTAAGGGAAGTAACTGATTGAAAGTACGACGGTTCTGTTTTACTCTTACTATGATTTAAGTTTTAAAAGGTCTGCATAAAATTGAAACGCTTTAGAAAAATTTTGGGCAAACTATAGCAGGATATCTATTTGTAGGAAAGACAATTTTCTATATTTTATCCCCTCTCCACAACGCGGTCTCTGAAACACCCAGATGGGCTAAGTCTAAGGAACCAAATATTAAATAATAAAACACCTGATTTTTGGTGTCATAACCATTTCCCTGATGTATTTCAATAAGTCATGATGTTAAAATTGATACAAATGTAACCATTAAAGAAAAATATTATAATTTTGTTAACTACACTGTTCACTTAGTTCACTAGTATGTGCTTACAATTTCTATGTTCAACGTTTTATCAAACACTACCGTAACGCTTGCAACTGCGATTTTTATTTCTAGGCGGGTAAAAACGTCTAAAGTCTTTAAAAATTAAAAGATCTGGCAGCTTGGTTTTTGTTTTTTTTTATCCCACATTGATATACCCGAGCGAAAGAGTTTAAAAAAAAATTGTGTGGATAGTAATGGCATTATTAAAAAAAATTACTTTCTTAATAATATCTATAAAGTTTTTAACAAAGAAATTTTAAATCCTTCTTGCTAAATCAATTTTAAAGAGTTTTCAATTTTTTTTTTCTTAAATTAAAATTAATTTCTCTTTAGTAGAGAAAAATTCAAAACATAAGAAAATGCAGCTGCCATTCCATGACCACATCACACAATTAAATGCTTAAAGGCAATTTTTATTTAGTTTTCCCTCTCAACTGATATTTTGTGTATAACCCACATTAAAGGAGTTGTTGTAAGTTTTTCTATCAAATATCGTAACAAGCTTTATTTTGGTTAAATTTAAACTTTGAACTCTATTTGCAATCAATACAAAACTAAACAAAAAACAAAAAAAAAATACCACTACCAGAAAAAAAACATTTAGATACACAAGAAACCCATAAAGCTACTTTTACAGTCACCATCAAACTAAATGTAATTGGTATGATGTGTTTCATCTAGTGGTTGTGACATTCTTAAGAGAAATAATTGATGAGTGAACCAGCAGCTCAAAAAACAAACATATCTCTTGAAAAACTTAACAAGTCTCCTTGAATAGATTTTTGTCTTATTCTACCGAAAGATTCTTATAAAAATTAAGGAAATTAAAATCTAATTTATTTTCATTCTTCAATGCAGGGTATTGTGTGGTCACTTTTGCTCAACTTTATTTGCCCGCTGACTTATTTCAGCCTAAAAAATTTAAGGTGATCGTGTTTGAAACTTCTGTAGCGCGGGAGTTATAATAAAATATGTACACAGCACATAAAAAGTATACACTCGCATTCGTATCATGGAAAAAAACTTTTGAAAAATAAATTATTTTTTTTTTGCAATTTTGGCAATTGTAACTTTATGCGATTCGCCACAATAAAAATTGTCCTAGTTGTTGTTTTTATTTCTGTTGTAACGATGTATTACACAACTTTTACTTTCGTTAACAATATTATTGGGGAGACTGTGGCTAGCTGGTAGGTGGTGTCTTACTTTTATTTTCACTGGAAAAATATAATTTCTCTTGTGTCAATATTGTTGATCGATGATATGACTGTCACAAATAAAAACAAGTGCTTGGTAAACATTAATAGACACAGTAACTTGTATTTGGTAAACTCCAGAAAGAAAATAAAATATAATATTTTCTATTAGCAGATGTCAAAATATGACTCCAGGGATGGAAATTTGTATGAGGAAAATTAAAAATTTCTTTAAGACATACAAACTGATTACTACATCAAAACCATGATGAGCTCCAAGTTTCTAGCTCCATGATAAATAATGGAAAACAACAAGTAACATAAATATGAAATTCTTTAAAATGTTAATTTACTGTTTTTTTTTTATTTAAGCAAACAATTTGTTTTGTATACCCTTCACCACAAGAAGTGGAAAAAGGGTATAACTAAGTTTGTCATTCCATGTGTAATTTCTACAATCCGACTCCATAAAGTACATATATTCAACTGAGCGATGTCCGACTTTCCGTACGTTTTTGTCGCCGAAGCAAACTTGATTTCACAAAAAAAAACTATGTCAATCGATCAGTTATAGTGTCGAAAGATGTGCAGTTGGAAATCAGCATGATCGGTCCATATCCTTCGAGGCAGCTGGCAAAACATCACTCCTACCTCTAATTTTTTTCATGTCATTTGGAATAATAAAATAACTACGATCAAAAAAAAAATAAATATATGGAGCGCTAGACAATTAAACAATAAAAAAAACATCAAGTGATAAAATTTGCGCTTGCGCATTTTTTCCGAGTTATGGGGTTCTGAAATTTTCAAAATTTTTTTTAATATCAATATGGATATCATTTTAAAGCTTCTGAAGAGATCTTTAAAAATACTAAAGTGCTGTTTCTATATTACAGGCGATCAGCTCGTCTGAAAAATTTATATGGAAATAACTCAAAAAACTGAGTGCTTTTCATATACATTTTTTAGACGAGTTGATCGCCTGTAATACAGAAACAGCACCTAAAATTTTTACTTCACTAAACTAGATTTACAAAGAGGGTAAAGGATATATAAAATTCGGCATAGCCGAATAAATTAAATAAAAAAACTAATAAAATTCTTAAAGAAGTTTAGCAGTTAAAACAAAATTTATTTTTAGAGATTCTGTTTGATTCTTTCCGATTGTGATTTTATTCGAAAATAGGCATTTTTCTATAAATATAACAAAACCGTAATAGCATCAGTTCTGTACATGAAGTATTTTTTGAAAATTTTTTTCTGGTGTAAATAATAATCGATAGGAATAAAAACACTCTGTCTGTCTGTGTTTGCATCACGTAAAAACTGCTGGATGGTTTTAAATAAAATATTTGTGAGGAGGTCGCCTATTACCTTGGCTTCAACATTTTTTTCGTTTTTTCGTAAAAACATGTCATTTCGTAGAAAAAATAGAGATATACTAAATGTGAAATAACCTAATTATACCAGTTAAATGGTACTAAAACAAGTTGTCAGCACATTTTATTTTTGTGGAGGGAAAATTTTTAACACTATTGACAGAACTTTCAATAAATATTTAAAAATATATTTTTCTAAAAGTTAAGATATTAGAAATAAGACGCTGATGAAATTGTGGGTACTGGTAATTGTTTATATAACTTTCTTCTCCATTAAATGACGTCGACATAACATTTTAAACCAAATGAGAATTTAAAACATTTCCTAGAAATATATAGGTATGTCACAAATTCTGTTCGGGATAGTTTTGATTCCGTATTAACAATTCCGATCGATTTCGCTTATTTCTAAAAATGCATAAACTCCACGTTTTTATTTAAATGTGGTTATATTTCGCACACCAAAATAAACAATAAGGCTAGTCTAAATAAGGATACGTAATAAATGTAAATTTGCAAACCACAAATAACAAAATTTTAAAGAAGCTAAATTCCACTTTGAAATTTAAAAATGGTTTAATTCCGAAAAAAAATTTCGTTTTCTGAAGAACCAATTTGCGGGATTGAAACCACTTTCGATCAGAACTGAGTTCTGTGACATGTCTGATAATATTCTATCATAACCTTAAATTTGTTCAAGGTAAATCATATAGCTTACTTGAGAAATCAGCGTAATCACTTCTAACAGCCAATTTCAGTGGAAGTTTTTAAATATATTTAAAATAAAAAGTAGTAAAAGTTGTGTGGAAGATTATGCCGAATACTCACATTAATTATTTGTGATGAACGTTCAGTTTTTTGTTAATAAAATTTCAATCTTTTTGTAAAATTCTCCTTTTTCATTATTTCGAATTTCTGGCAAAAATTAATGATAAAAAATCTTGGATTTTGTGAAATTTTTAAGTGAAATTTTTCTAACCAATTTTCAATATGGATTGATATGGAATAATTCTCGTACATTTATTTATTAAATTAGTTGGTTCATATTATGATTAATTATATACATATGAAGAATGCTCAAGACAGACGTAGCAAGATAGGAAATGTTGCAGTACATTCAACTATTGTCCAATTTTTCTAATTTTCTTTAAAAAAAATGCACCAAAAATTTATTAAATTAAATTAATTAATTAATTATTTGACCTTTTTTTTAATAAATTATTTTCTATTTTATTAAGCTTTGGGTCCTTATATTTTTTATTAATATTTTTATTTCAATATTTCGGTACTTTCTGCGTACCTTCTTCAGGAAACAAAATTAATATATAAGCTAAATAACAAAATTAATTAACAATTGAAAAAAATTTTTTGTCATAATGAAATTAAAAAACAATGTTTCAAAAAATTTTCAAAAAACAAAAATATAAAAAAGTGTTTTGTGTTACATACATTTATTAAGAACAAAATATTTATGTTATTTTGTGAATTAAGTGTCTGTATATATGAGCGACATTATCTGTATCTGCTTTAAAATTAATTCTTTTAGTCAATGGAGTATTTACAATGTGTAACATTTCCAAAATATACCGTCTCTTATAATTTTTTTCAATACTAAGAACTGAAGCATTTTCAAAGTTAGGATAGTGACCTAAGTCAAAACAATGAGTGGATAATGCTGTTTTTTGTGAATTAACATATCTTAAGTCCGACTTATGTCCAGCAGTTCTAGTCTTAAGTTTATTTTTTGTTGTACCAATATATACCTTATTGCAAATCTCCTGATCACTACCTTTACAAGGTATTTCATTTGGTTACATAAAATACTAAAATAGTTGAACTAATATTTTTAAAAATTAAAAATAATTTTTTTAATACTATACTATTCTTGAAAAACTCCGACCGACGAGCACTCCTGATTTTTTAAATAATATTACAAATTTTTGTAGATATTTCGAGCTTTTGATAATATTGTTACGAATGTGAGATCTGGAAACCCCTGTTGTTGTTATCCGTATGAGCGTAGTGAATAAGTTAATTCAACTAATGGTGTGTATATAGAATAATACCACAATTAGCCAACAAAGAATTAGCAATCTTGATGGTTGCATTGGTAGAGGTGCGTGCTGTAAAACAGAAGATTGTGGGTTCGATCCCCACCGTCGGACATGCGCACAACGAAAAATAAAAAATTGTGTTATAATGCAATTAAAATTAATAAACAGCAGTACAAACCTCCCGAGAGGCAAAAAAGACAATTATGGTGTAAAGCCATGGCAGATAATTTAGTGGAGACGTCCAATTTAATATAACAGCTACAGATAACTGTCAGTATAACAACAGTGTATGGCAGACGTGTGTTGTGGCTATTGGATTAAAGTAGATGACTAGCTTGGATAAAAGGAGTAGTGGAGATGTCTGTGGATGGTTAAGGTTACAAAACAAGGCATCGAGTAGTTCAAGTCTCGCCGGAGTAACACAGTATTGTAGCGTGAATGGCTGCGTTTGTGGTAATAAAGAATGTTTAGTAAAAACGAGACCAAGCGTTCACAAGACCGGTAGGATCAAGAAGTATAGCCAGAGAAAGCCATAAAGTAAGAATACGGAATTTATAATGAGCCACAGTGCTATTTGCAATTAAAATAATCTGTACGTTTGTTCTAAAAGGGAAAAACGTAACAAATATGCGCTACATAAGTCTATGGGCGTAGCAAAGGAAGCACCAAATGAATGTTTATGACATTTCAGTTTTCTTGCCATTTTTCTCTTATTCATCTTTCCCTTTTTCATTTTTTTGCATTTTATGTATGAAAGAAAGAATGATTGTTTAATTATACATTTATATATCCTTTGAAAATATTAAATTTTCCTGTTGTTAGAAGTAATTTAAAGTCATTTCTGAACTTTAGATTTTTTACTAAAATTCGTCGTTTTAATGAATTTGTGTTTTTTTAACTTTAGTTTTTTCGATTTAAATTAGGTTTTATTGAGAAAGTAGGAAACTGTTTTTATTTAATTTTAATTTCAATAAAATAATAAAATTTCTAATTTTTAACCAATTATTGTTTTTTGTAAAGCATCTCTTTTTAGGTAAAGCATCGACGAATCTATGAAATCTTAAGTTTTTAATATGTTTTTTTTTTAAAACCTTGACCTTCTGGGGTATATTCCTGTTTGGTGGTATTTTGAATTACTGCCGAAATTCTTTTGGTTTAATATTGCTATTTTCTGAAATGTCGTTGCTTTAGTTCTTCGGTGTGATTTTTATTTTATGTCAAAATTAACATTTTTTGTGGAACAGTGATATTTTTAATCGATTAAATTTTCGATTACAAACTCTCAAAACTTTATTCGAGATTAAAATTGCAGTTTTTCATTATTTATTTCTTAATTTCAATATTCGTTCAAAGTCATAATAAAATAAAAAAATAAATAGATTCCTTTTAAGACGATTTGTAATATTTTCAAATTTAACAATTTCTGACAAAAGCCTTCCATTTCTTTCTTTATATTGATATTTTTTACGTTTAACAAATCATAAGTTTTTCTTTAAATAGAAATCGAAATTAATTGTTTAAACAACAAACAAATTTAAAATTAACTCAAATTGCTTGAAAACCATAATCAAATGAGTTTAATTCAAATCACGTAATGCGACACGAACTCAATGTTTAAATTTGGCTTTGTTGTTATTGTTGATTTTAAATTAACCATTAGCAGAAGCTAATTATATTAAAAATGTTTTTCTTTTATTTTTAAAATCCATAAAATGTGGTAAAACTCCTTTTTCATTATATGAATTTTTTTTATAAATTTATTTTCATACTCTGCCTTTGAGAGCTGGTGGTCAAAATATTTAACATAATATTTTCTTTAATGATCACCACTCAGTCACATACACGAATGGCAGTGTTTATAATCATGTGAGTATTCCTATTCAAAATATTGTGGTATCCACCATATGTGGGTAGTTAGTTATGGTTCCGACATCATAACAACAAAATCAGCTCGAAAAAACAATTCATATGGAATTTTTCATATTTTTCGTTTGCAATTGTTTGAGTTAAGGCCATTTTATAATAAAAAATTGTTTTATAAGGATTTATTATATTTTATTTTATACAATTCGTTACGGTGTTTTTGCCTTTTTATTGTTCTGTAGCAAATTTCCCTAGAGGCTAGAAAAATTGAGTAATAACTTTACTAATTGTTGCGGCATACAGAGACGAAAATTGTGGCACAAAAACTTTAGCAGCAACAACAAGAACCGAACCAGAAACCTAACAATTGATTTATTTGCGTTAACGCCACACTTTGTTGTAATAAATACATTTAAATAGATTTTAAACACAGCCAAACTAACTAGTTAAACTTGTAGATGTATGTGTGTATATGAATGCATAAATACACCCCAGCAACTAATGTTGATGTTATAAAGACTAACCAACTCAACGCTTGTCTTCCTAAACATATTTTTTTTTTACATTTAATCCACTTTAAGTTTGGAAAAGCGGTTTAGAGGGCTCTTCTTTAAAACAGTGGTTGTAAAGGAATATTTTTGATATAGAACTTTACAATTTCCGTATAGTAAAGGAGCAGTTTTCTTGAATTCCTAAACCTAGAAAAAAATTATTATTTGAGAGTGTTTTACTTAGTGCTAAAAAGATTAAATGATTAAAAAACATTTTTCATCACTTCTCCCCTTGGACAAAGAAGTTGAATAATTTGTCTCCATAATTTGCTGGGATTTATGTCATACCTTACTTTATATTCACTTTATACTGCCTGCATGGCATATGATACATATTAAAAATACATGTATTTAAACAAAAATAAAAATTATTTAAAGAAAAATATTTTTTTTATATCTTTCATTTCTAAACATCCAGTGGGCACTATGGGCCTAGAATAATTAATTAGACATTACAATAATTTTTAAATATATTTTTATTACATGATATTAAACTTATATAAATACAAGGCTAAAACTTCTAAAATTTTGCGCTAGCTACCAGAGCTATCCGATGTATATTTTTAAAAGTTTTATCGATTTCTTTATAAACAACAAAAGACATATTTATCTTAGTTAACCGCAGTACAGGTCGTAGCTTCAATCGTTGAAGAACAAAAATATGCAGGTCCAAGCCATTCTAGTACATAGCAACTGTAAAAAAAATAACAAAAAACAAAAGAGATTGATTGAATCGATGAAATAAAGCGCTATTTTTTAAAAGATTTTTTATTTAATTTCTTTACTTTCTTTTAATTTAACATGTCATTTTCTACATTTTTTTCTTTTTTTTTTTTGTTATGCGAATACGGCATTAATCGTTTACATCTCTATTTAGACTGGCGCAGAAGTATAAAAACTACAATTGGCATATGAAAGCCTATTGGCTTAAAAGTCACTGGCAGGCAACATTTTTTTATTCTTTGTTTTTGAGCTGTCGATTTCTTATTAAAAAAAAAGCATTACAAATCAATACTCTACTACTATTGTAGAGTTCAGTAAATTTTGTACTTTACGAAAACATATACTATACTTTATGTACAAGGTGGCACAAGAGTAATCCTCCTATCAGAAAATGCTATAAATTTTGCGATTGGCCCCTAATGTCAGTTCTGCTTTGACATTTGTGTAGTAAACACATGCGAAATACACGTTAATAAACAATGTTACGCTACCTGCTCCAGAACGCGGAATATTGGTGACTATTTAATCACCATCAACAGGAAGATGAATTTTCATCCAAAATAAACATGAGTGATGAGGCCAATTTGCATCTTAGCGGGTATGTAATTAAACAAAATTTACGCTTCTGGGGCACTGAAAATCCCCGTGTAACCCACGAAGGGCTCAAAGTCACTGTATGGTGTGCTGTTTTCGCTGGAGGAGTCATCGGACCTTTTTTCTTCGAAGACGTCGCGGGCCAAACGGTTAATGTGAATGGTGAGCGCTACAGAGCAATGATCAACGAGATCTTTTTGTCGCAACTTGATGAATTGGGATTGGAAAACATGTGGTTCAAACAGGAAGGTACAACAGCACACACTGCACGTGCGACAACCGAAATGCTGAAGGATGTATTTCCCGGGTGCCTAATCTCCCGTTTTGGCGACCTGCACTGGCCAGCAAGATCACCTGATTTGACCGCCGCAGACTTCTTTTTGTGGGGCTTTTTGAAGACGCGGGTTTATGTCAACAAGCCTCAGACTCTCGCAGCTCTTAAAGACAATATCCGTCAAGAATGTGAGGACCTGTCGCCGGAAGTTTTTTGCCAAAGTGATGGAAAATGCCATAAAAAGAGCTCAAGTGACAATCAACGGTGGCTGCGGCCATTTACATGACATCATATTCTCGACTTGATGTAAAAAAATTAAAAGACCAAATAAAAACTAATTCACAAGAAGAATCAAAGTTCTTCATTTTTTTTTTTTTTTAATTTCAGCCAAAAAACATTGGAAGGTTATTTTTGCACCACCTTGTATTTTATATGCTGTCCTGTATTCTATTGCATTATAATGTAGTGTAGTGTAGATTCTAAATGTGTTGCACTGTACTGCCGCGTGTCAACTTTACGTGGCGTTCAGTACCGTAAGCGTTTTGCGGTATCGTGTGCGCTGTTATGTAATTTCAGTACAGTACTGTATGAATGAACAGTACTGTATATATTGTATTTTTTGATGTACAGAACTGTATGCACTGTCTGTGTGTGTTTAATAGTACTGTATGTACTATACCTTATATGCTGCGAATTAAAAGACTTTTATTTGTTTGTAATAAAAAAAAAGCAATGTTTCGTTATAATGCTTTAATCCTTAAGTCTTTTTAACCGACTTAAAAAAAAAGAAAGTGTTTATCAATTCGTCTGATCTTGCCTCTTTTTTAATGTTTATTTATAATTTTATAGCTTTTGCTTGCATATTGGTCCCGTTTTAAAAACAGCTTATAATTTTAAAAAGTAAAGGGTGTCCCCATACAACATACATATTTTTTACGCGTAATGTGAATTGTAAAGGCACTTCTTGAAAATGTTTGCGTATTACCATAGCTCCCATTAACAAAAAGTAATGCAAAAATTAAAGGGTGTTCCCACAGGTAAATTCCTGTATGGGCCTATCTTTTAAACCGTTATAGACAAACTTTTGAAAATTTGGACAGAATATCGATTACCATAAATGCGTCGAAACTTTTGAAACGTTTTAAACAGACAGCTGAAATTTACAAGGAACTATTAAAATAACAACTACCTAAATTGGATTTAGAAATTAAAGGGTGTCCCAATAGTTGGTGTAGTTTGATGTATGTGGCCGAAATTTTGTACCGTTATAGACGGACGGTTGAAATTTATAATTTGAAAATTAAAGGGTGGCCCAATATATGCGCTAATTTGATGTACATTTCCACACTGTTGAATAGTTGAACAAATATAAATTTTGGAAATGGAATATTAGGATGTCTCAATAGTTAATGTTATTTGATGTATGTGGCCATATTATTGAACCCTTACAGACAGACAGATGAAATCTGTTTTGAAGTCGGTATTTTTTTGCAACAATTATTATTTTTTGAATTTGCTTTTACATTATTGATGACGGGTCTCAGTAACTTAACTTGCACCATATGGTGTGTACTGTACTTCATATACTCTACTGTAAAAGTGTTCTGTACAGTATGTACTGAACTATATTGCACTGTATTTCCTAAACTGTATTGAGTTACACTGGTGTGTATGCCCTGTTGTTTTGAAGTATACCTTCGTCAAGACATACAGTGCTCTGTTTTGCAAAATTTTCATAAGAAATTGTAAAACTTTTTAACGAAAGTAAGAAGACAATAAATACTTTTAAAAATTCCAGGAGTCTTGCCAATAGGCCAATTGATTTTATTATACCTGAACTTTGTGCCTTACAGACTATAACAATCAGGAATAAGGCTGACAATTGATCCACATGGTGTCAAAAAAAGGCCTGTCAAAATATCTTATTAAATAAAATTAAATAATAATCTATATTTTTTTGAAAACGTCATTTTCTCATGATAATTCCATTGTGCAACAACATCTTGCAACCATAGTTTTAATAGTGAATGAATACTTGTTTGTTGAATTAATTTTGAAAAATTGCAAATTGATTAATCGTTAAAGTTTTTAGCAACTCTCCATTAAATCCAATTCATTCATTTAAAAATTCAACATGCGAGTTTTTTATTTTTCAATTATTATTTCTTCCCCACATGAATACGAGAGCAGTTAAGGCCAATGAAGCTGTGGATGGAGCCTGCACAATTTATGTATTTAATGTTTGTTTGAGCCAAGCAGGCAGTATTATCTGCCAGCATCCGTAGAAAATGTAGAGCAGAAAGAGACTTTTTATTTTCGTTTAAACAAACGGACATTTATGCAATATGACCACTTCTTTCTTTTTCCTTTTATGTTTTTATGTCTATTTTATATTTTTCCGTGTCTTATTCATAAATGTGTGGCTGTTTGTTGAATTTTACATTCTTTACAAGAGGAATAAGCAGCAGCACCAGCAATCTATTTATGAATGTTTTTTGTTTTAAGTTTTTTCTTTTATTTTTGAGTTTTATTGTTATTATTTTTGTATATCTTGTGTTACTGATAGAGTTATAAAAGCTTATGATATTGATTTATGACAAATACGATAAAATTGTTGTAACCGGATTAAAATGCATGCAATAAACACTTGGAAGTTTCTTTTAATTCAACTTGATACGTGTTTGTTGCATGATTACATAAAAACAATCTTGGTCGAAATAAAATCTTATTTGATAATAGAGAAGAGATTGGTGGCGCTTAAAAATTATTTATTTTAATAAGTATTTTTAGCCGCTGGTTACATTTGTAGCAACAATTATATTATTAACGCTTAAACACAAACAGTCTGGATTTTAAAATTGTAAATTACTAATTATGACTTTTGTAACAACTGAACATCACCATGTGCTCGCGAGTGGCAACAAATTTTTTATAATAATTTTTTATAAGAAATTTACTTGCGACTAATTTAAGCAAAAATCTATGTAAAAATTTTATTAAACTTACAGTTAGGTCAACAGCAATATATATGGTTAGAAGTCATTTGCCGGATGTCATGAAGCCTCCTTGTACAGAAAATAGAAGCCTATAAGACTGTCTCTTCACAAGCTGTTGGCAAACAAAGTCAGAGAAAGAGAATACGCTATGGATGCGTGGCCAAATAGGGGTTTGGTCTTTGTACAACAGCTAACGATAAGTAACATATGTATCACAATTGCATAATTTATCTGGAAAAAAAACAGATAAATCTCCAACAAAAAAAGGTAAGATGTTTGATGGATTCATAAGCGAATCGGTGACTAAGTTCTTGGGTATTAACTTCATGGGTCATGCCGTCTGACAGACACCCAAAATATAAAATTCTTTAGATTTTATAGTATGAAGTGTAAAACTTTCAGTCACTCTACTTGGAGCATTTGCAAAAGATAAATGGTACTGACTTTGTGATGTTTGCATTTCATAACCCCTATAAAAAGCAGAAGGCAAAACACTCGAATAAGATGCCTCCGCAAGCAATTAAATAAGTATAAGAACACGCAGAAAAAAAGATGGTTGTTATATGGTCACAATAACCATATTATATTTTTTGTAACAATGTATGGTGATGCTGTGCATATTTCTACTTTAGAAATAAGATTCAAAATAATCAAACATTCATTTCTTTTAATTTTATTTTATGTAATTGTTTTGAAAAAAGTTTTAGTTTTAAATTTATTTTTGTAATTAAGACTACAACATTGGTGACCCGCGACAATTATAAATTACTAAATTTACGATGTCAACTTCAAAAGAGTTTGGATCAGCTTCATCGTAAATTTCGTTTAAAATATCGCAAGTAACTGTACGAGTTCCACCGTTTTGGCGTCAAAACCCAAGATTGTGATTTCGCCAGTTGGAATCCCAATTCGTTACTTCTGCTACAACGTAGGATGCAAAAAAATATCATACTCTGGTTGGATCAATTGAAATCAGCATCCTGAACTATGTTGGTCATATTGTTGAAAACTCTCCAGCAGAAAACAATTATTAATATTTGAAACTTGCATTGTTAAATGAATTTGTGCAATCCGAGAAAAAAGAGAAAATACTTCGTCGCCTTTTGGAAAACGTTACTATTGTCGATAAAAACCCATCCGCTCTATTAGGATTAATGCGTGCATTAGCTGGCGAAAAAGTTTTGAAGATTTACTTAAAACATTATGGATTCAACGACTCTCGATTACAACAAAAGCCATGTTATCTGTTAGTGAAGAGACAGTAGACCAACTGTGTCTTATAGCTGATAAGATTTATGAGCATTCTGACGAATCAATTAGTATAGCTGCCATTTCTACTATAAGCGTCAGCAATAATTTAGTCATGATAAACATTTTTTATTATTAGACCATTATATGTTTACTGTGCATAAGAAACATGGTTGGTTTTAATTTTAAAAAAATTTTACCTACAACCGAAGTTTTATAATTTAATAAAAAAAATATAATATATTTTTTCATAATAAATTATTAGTAATCAAAACATGATTAAAAGCCAACAAAATTATGTTTGCGCTTAAAAATATGTTGTTCTAGGTCTTGACAGGATGCTTTTCTTATTGTTTACTAATTCTGTTTTAGCTTAAAGTTGGAATTATTTCTTATTGTTACAGAAAATAAAAAAAGAAAATTTAAATTTATGTAAAAAATAAGTAATTAACAATAATATAAATACTATGAACACAAATAAAAAATGCAAATCAATATAAAAATAGTTGAAATAAATATGTATGTGTGTGTGTATGCACTTACATATTTTTCAATGCGAGCTGTCGTATTATACACCAACACTAATTGATATATGTAACAACAAAAATCTCCCCAAAGGCCAGATTAACTTGTCAGAAGTTTTGGATAAATGTGGAGTCAGTTCCGAATAATCATTAAGTATCTATTTAATATCTTCAATACGAGTATATAACGTTCACTCCATAAATGGATGTTCACAAAGAAATGTATGAAGATAAGATTTGGGCTTACAAATATATTTTTTGTATAAATGATTCTTGTAGCCTTTGCGTCAAAGCCTTTAAATTATAACTCACATAAAAGGTCTGTTCTAGATCCTTAACAAAATAGTCTCGACTTTTAAGAGTAAAAAGGAAATAACTATCTGAATGTGACAAAGTTGTCCGAAATTGCTGGAACGCACAAAACCACAATCGAATATCCTAAAATACTAGTGGTGATGACTTACTTAAATAAATTTTATTTTAGTGATTTTAGATGCTTAAAATAAACAATATTTTAAAAACAAAGCAATTGCATGATTCCCAACAGCTGTAAGAAGTGGTTGAATATAAAAGGTATAAACCAATTATTATTTAAAATTTTTTTTATAATTTTTTGCAAAATGGAAAGCCAGGTAACTATTAAATGTTCTCCTTTCTTCACTTTCTTCAAATATTTAACATTTTGCCTTTTAAGTAATTTTAAGTAAAAACTTTCGTAAAACTTTGTACAGGAAATAAAAAAATTTTACTCTCCATTTGCTTTCAAAATTGTACAATGATTGTTATCTGGAACGCTTTTGGACAAATTTTTGTGAGTTCGGACTGTTTTTTTATGCATCTGGAACAGACCTATATTTAATAAATATTTTATATTTTGTGAATTTATGTTTTTAAATAATTTTAGTGACAAATCATTAATAAATAAACCAATAAATCACTGCCGATTTCACTAAATGCGAACGAACGCTTCTTATGCATACGTTTTTTTTTATTGTTTTGTTTGGAAAACGTCTGTATACATTTTTAAAAAATTTTTCTTTATAAAATTGTTTAGAAATTAAATTAAAAATAAACTAGAAAGCCGAAAATAAGACAATTTTCATTAAAAATTTTTTTTTTTTAGTTTTCAATATAATTATCTGAAAGAAATGTTTGTTCGCATCTAGGGAAACCGGCAGTTAATTTTTATATATAAAAATCATTGGACCGTATTATAACTCAATTATATAACATGTCATTTTCAAACATATTATGATACTAAAATTCAACTATTTTATGTTTATATTTGAATATATTTATATTAATACTTTACCATGTTGTTGTTACGCCAGACCATATTGTTGGTTGCCAGACCAGCTACATCATTATTAAATGTAACAGTAATTTGCTTTGCTAACAACTATATTATTTAACCAGAACATGTTGCTGTTAGATTATGGTTACCGCAACCATGTTTCTTCTTTACATGAAAGTAGAAATTTAAAATTTTCTGTAGACGAAACACAATCACTAGAGTAGCAAAAGTCTACGTTGGAAGGCAGAAAGCTTGGTGATGAAAGAGTGAGATTAGATTGGATATTGAACTTCTTGCTCATCACTGAAAATTAGAGGTTTTTGCTTCCCTTTAAGAATAAAAAACAACTTACTTTTCTAAATTAGTTTCATGAAGTTTCAGTGACGCTTACGTTAAGCACAGAAAAATTTATGACCTGCTGATTTACAACTGTGACCACAAACTGCATCAACATTTTTGCAAACTTTTCATGGCGAATTCAAAATGAGAGCACGAAAACTCAAAGGAGTCATTTGCTCAGAGCTGTGTCTAAAATGACTTCGCTTTTTTTTAAAACAAGTTTACATCTTACATTTAAAATTTTAATTAAATGCCAATGACTGCTTTCCATTTCTCTACAAATTTAACAAAAATTTTATTTTTCTATCATATCTTGTTAAACACCACAATTCTTCCACCAACAACAACTAACTGTTCATGTGAATTTCCTATTAATTTTGTTGTGTTGTGTTGATATTGATTTCAATTTTAAAATAACGTTAATTATACGCCTTGTTAAGAAAATCTAAAGCCTGTTCAAAATTGATTGTGCACACAAAATTGTGCATGGAGTCTTGATTTATACGAATCATTTTCATTGTACGTGTGTTTGAGAGCCTGGGCTTGAGTGTGTTAACAAAAATCAGACGTTTGTATGACACGTACACTTTTAATAAAAAAAAATAACAAAATAAATAAATAAAAATAAAATGTTTAACAAAAAAAAAATACAAACAACAAATCTACAACTTTATAAACAATATTGTTACTTTTTCGGTTTTTTCTGTCTTTTTTTAGTTTCTTTTTGTTTTTCTTAAGAAAAAAAATATTTATAGAAAATATAAAATTTCTTATAAAGTCTGCAAAAATAACTTAAACTATCAAATGAAGTTATTATGACATAAAGGCACGCATCGGATTGTTAAAGATTTTAAGATTGACATCTAAACGTGAACCATATGAAACTGTTAAGCTCTGCCTGCACAGCATTCATTCATGCCAAGAAAAAAGTTTTGTAGTTAAACAAAAAAAAACCTCAAACACAAATAGACACGCGTACCAACTAACGAACAGACAGACAGCTAAACAGTCAGTGTAAGGCCAAGCCATTTCTTAAAACAATCTAATATATGAGTGTGTGTATGTACTACTACTTTATGTTTATGGTTGGTAGTTCGAGGAGCTTTACTTGGTGGTACTTGAGTACATAACTGAATAAATGACTGACTGGCTTACTTCTGCCTGCTACAGGTGGAACAAGTACATACTCATACTAGATGCTTATTAATATTATTATTTTATTTTCTTTTTTTTTTTGTAGCCATTAGTTGTTCGATCAGCGGACATTGTTTATCTCCTCAACAAAACCAAACCAGAGAAAAACAACAAGAAAAAAACAATAGAAAATAAATATTGGTTATAAAATATTGTTAAACTCATTGGATGTCTAAATATACGATTACTTGGACGTTTTGTTTAACTGCACAGTTTTCAAATTATTTACTTATTGTTTTTAGCTACTTCAGTCTATTATTTGAGATTTCTTTGCTGATAATTTATGTGATTTAAAATTTTTTGGTAATTAATTTTAATATCTTAAACAGGCATATGAAATTGAAATAATATGACGGGTCGAACTATAAATTTGCCTGCAAAAATTTTTTTATGCTGCTACATGCATTCTTATATTTTATTTAAAGTTAGAAGCATTCTCTATTTCAGGTCTTCTTCAATAGCAAATTTATTTGGTTTTATTTAATTTTCCCTTGCTCCTTATTTTGATTTTCAACACTCAATGAAGTTCAACAGGGGTGACAAATGTAGCATCGAAAAGAAAAAGGAAAAGAAATAGTTTATCTCGAATATTTAGATACTTGTGGCTGGTTTCTGTAACTTAAGTGAGAAATTTCTCACATGTAAATATTGTAGTCATTTTATTTTATACAGGGCAAGCTAAAATATATTTTAAATATTTTTTTTTTCGTTTTATATTATACTCGTAAGGAACATTATTAACTATAGTTGACTTTGTGCAAAATAATATGACGTAAATATTTTCATGTGAGAAATTTCTCACTTTAATTATAGAAACGATTTATTGTATGCAAAGCGTTTTGTATGCTCAATAAATGAGTTAAGTATTTCAGATTATGCTGGCTAAATATTTATTTAGGAATACATTAGGTCTTTTGAAAATTTTTTCACTTTTAAAGAATTTCGAGAAATTCTAATTTGTAATTAATGTAGTTTTTACGGCCTTATGCTTGCGACTAAGTCTGCCTTGACCATTATGTTGTAAAAATGTTAGAATAATATGAACTTCTAGTTCTTAGCATTATTAACGCTAAGACAATGTATTGCAACGTTCTACGCTGGTTGCTGGAACAGCTGAAGCAAATACCACGATCGTTGAAATTTGAGTTATCATCTTAGGATGGGAAGGAAATAACATAATTTCTATTTCGAAAACGTTATAACACTTCAGATCATGTTTTATTCTTCTCAACTTTAAGGTTACAATGAAGACTAACTAACGGTCGGGTAAAGTGGCCGCAAATGACATTAGCGGTTCGCGTAATCGGGCTGCGGTGGGAGTAATCAGCAGAAGCGTCGAGACATAGGTCAAACAAACAGTATGGCTATGATGCCGGCGGCAAACGACTGTAGAGCTACTGAGCAGCGATGGCGGCGGTGGAGCTAACGAGGGGTGGTGGTACAGGTAGCGACCAAAAACGGCTAAAATAACCAAAATTATTTCTATTAAAAGATAAAGAATAAAACTCGAAAATTTTGGTAACAGAAAACATTTGCTAAAAAATATGAAATAAAATTACACAAAATATATCATTAATATTTTTTTTAAAAAATAGATTTCAAATAAACTTAACTCGTTTAGCAAGTAAGTAGACATTATGTTTATAACAATATTACCACAATGTTTAAATTTAATTTGAGTTCGCAAACTTATGTGGATTCTCGCCCACCTATGAAACTAAAAGTAATTACATCCTAAAATAATCAGAGAAGAAAATTACTATTAAAAACAATTAAATACGTGAGTCTACAATAAATTTTCGTGCAACAGCTATAAGTTAGCTACAGTCAGTGGATTTTGAAGCAACAGTTCCCGTGATAATTTGGGGACAAAAGTGTTTGAGTTACCCCTGAGTAATACAGAGATTTACTCACCGGGCTATGTTAAATTCAATAAAGTTAATTAACTTAAATAAAATAACTAATTCCACTTAAGTTTATTTTAATTTCTATATATCAAATTTATATAAATTATTATTTAAAGTTATTTACTGTGATAAAAAATAATTAAATTAAATTTAATTAAAAGATTTAAATTTGCATCGGGTAAATATAACTTTAATTAGCATTCCCTTTATGCTTACAGAATGTCTATGTGTGTGAATTTTAATACTTCTAAAGAATGTGTCTCATATATTGGATATTGGAGGATTACAAGCATTTTTTTCTCCTTTGAAGAATGTGATGTTCATGAAGCCATTTGCAACAAGTTTAAAATACAGATTATTATTAAAACACACATAATAGTAGTAAAAAGGATATTTTGTTGCCTGATGATGTGATGAAAGTGTTACGGAAATAACATTTTTATTGTTCAAATATGTCCTAAATAAGTTGATATTTTCTCCATTAGAAAAGTCTAGTGTTTTATATAGAAAAATTAGCTAAATCATGTTGAGCAGCCGCTTATTTGCAGAAGATCAGAGTTCACATCCCGAAAGAAACTTGTGTAAAAAAGAAAAAATTTTTTGTTGTTGTTGAGTAGATACGCCGGATGAAAAGAATAGCAATCGTTATGTAACTGCACTAGATAAGTTGTTGAAGGTGCCTCAATAATAGAGAAGCAAATTACATGGTTAAGAGGCCTGTATACTAAAACCAGGAATCAGAAAATTTTTATGAAGAAATATTAAGAGTGCTACATAGAAAGCAAAAAAGCTTTTTTTTAACTTGGCGAAATATAATTTTTCTGTGTTGGTTAAAAAAGGACTAATTGGTAATACAGGAATTTATGAGTTTGAGCCTCTTCGCAGCCAAAGCGTTTTATAGTCTTAGATTATGGGCGTATGTCTCCCATACAGGACACTGAGTAGTTCTAGCTATGCCAGAAGCCCAAATCATTGTCGTGAGAATGGGTACGTAAACGCTCATATTTAGCAAACAAGAGGAAACAAATCCAGCCAGAGTCACTATTTAAGAAATAGGAAATTATTCAATTACCACAGAAGATTAAAATAAAACTTAAAGGACTGTTATTTACAGTAAAAATCTGGAAGTTATTTTGATTAAAAGGAGAAAATAAAACATTATCAGCATGGAAATTTAGACGGAAGCCAAGTTAATATGTGGCCTGTCTATAGATTAACTTGGATTGATCCACATAACTCCGATCATTGCGCATTGTGCCAAGACATTTGTAATAACTTTCTAATCTAAAGATTCAAAAAGCAGAAAAATTAAACAGCATAACGGCCATGAACTCTTTTATCAATCGGTTTGTCATAAATACCAACTTTAACATCTACCAATTATTTCGTTCATCAACTTTTCAATCATGCATAATTTGTAATCAATAACCATTAAAAGCTTATAATCTATGAGATAATATTAAGTTACTATAAAAAATAAGAAAAATAGACCAAATCATAGGAAATTATTAGAACAAAAATTATACACAAACTAAACGATTCAAACAACGAAAAATTGCATCTAATTACCAACGTCTGTCTGTTTCATTTCATTTACAAAAAAAAAAACTATGTAATTTTTGTATTTGCGTTATTTTATTTCATCAAAATCTATAAGATATCTATAAAATACTGAGTATGAATTATGCATTTAGTAAATTAATCTGTGCGAGAAGTCTATACTTAAAAAAAATTATATGATTAATACAAATACTACGCTTCAACCTCAACTGACTATTTGTTTGAGAAAAGAGAAAAATAAGAATAACAACAACATCAACAACTTTAAGTCATTATATTGATTGACCACTTTATATATTTCAGGTTGGTAAAAACTTGGTTTAAATATTAAATACTAAAACAACAAAAACCTGCATACATTTAGAGATACAGAGGCTTAAATGAACAAGAATTTAAATATGAAAAATGTTGTTGTTTTAATATATATAAATATGGGTATGTGTGTGTGTGTAATTTTCAATTTATCTAACAACATTTATTATACATGTTTGTGTGTAATTTTACACAGGTATTTTATCTTAAATCAAAATAAACGTTTTACATTGAATATTGTATGTCCAAACGTCGATCGTGGGAAACGAAACACAAATTTGCGTGTGGCAGATATTAAAGCCGATTTATAGATTTAAATATGTAAATTTTTTTTTCTTTTATATAAAATTGAGTTTATATGTTTCATAAAAATTAAACATCTTGTTTTTATTACAGCTGTAAAATTAATAAATGTGTTAAATATAAAAGGCATAAATTTATTAAAAAACTCGTTTAATAAATGTTTTAAATCAGTAGTTTTTATAAAATATTAATTGCAGTCTAATGTTTATTAGTCAACTACTTTAGTATTTTAATCAAATTAGTAATTTTTATTTAAAAAAATCTTTTTTGTGCCATTTTTTTATTATTTTGATTTAATAGTTAAATTATCGATATTAATTATTGAGGGTCAAAGCACGTCTCGATGGCCATTTCGCTAAAGCTTACTTAACTCTTCAGGAAACTTCTCACAAACATTTCAAATAAACTAAAGATTTTTATCCAAACAATAAAGTAAAGACAAAAATCAAAGTTTAAGCAAAAAACAACAATAACCCCTATCCACTGTATACGGCTAACATTTTTTTCGGCTCTTTTATCATAGGCTGTGTACGTTGTAAGTGTCAGCTATTTTATCAACCAAATTAACAAATTACAGTTAGAGGAATAATTTTTAATTCTTAGGCAAAAGATTTGCCTAAAACTGAAACTAAAAATCCTTATAAAAATTAAGCAAATCCTTTTTAGTTCTAGCCAAATTTGTACTTAAACTAAGTGCGCAATATAAATTCAAGTGTACTTTTAAAATCAGTCCAAGAATTTTTTAGAAATTAAAAAAAAAATTATTTAAATAACCTGGTTAAATTAAAACTAATTTTTGGCTTGATTAACTAACTCATTCGTGAAAAAATACAAATAAAAAACTTTTTTTTATTCGAAGGATAATTACACAATATTAACATTTGAAAATTATTTCGGTCATATGCTCCCAGTAACTGTTTTGCCAAAGCATATTCTAGATATCCCGTTCTATGCCACATAATCGAACATTGCTGTTCGTAAGTCACGAATAATGCGGACAACCATGGCATCAATCATTGCAGGTCTATCAACATAAGCCAATGACTTCATTGACCTAAGAGGCCAATATACAGGTCGATTTCTCGAAATCAATTTATCGGCAAATATTGGTTTCAATCAGCGGTTGGTTTCTACCGACGCAATGCACGTAGCGACATCTTTTTAAAATCACATCTACTTCGGATCAATGTCATTCATATTGTTAAATAAAAAAGTTATTGATTAAGCTGTGGCAAAAATCTTCTTACACAGTAAGGCGAGCTTTGGCTTCAATTTTTAAGTAGGAAAGTCCAATGTCCACCGCAGCAAATGGTGCATTTTATTGGATGTACTGTCGTCTGTAGCGTCAGTTATGCATCCTGACATGGACTCTTCTATTTAGCCCGAGGTAAGTTCAAAGGGTATTATCACAGGTGAGGGTAGGTCACTCTACCACTTCGCAGAAGGAGAGGGCGTATTTATGAGTGATTTTCTCAGTAAATCTGCTTAATTTTATAGCGTTATTTAAGCTTCAATTTATTCTAATCATAAATGAAAAAAATCACAACACGTTTGACATCTTCGTTGGTTCTATCGTACTTTACAGCAAAACTCTAGAAGTTCCTTCGTTATATTTTCTAAAATTCTGAATAAGATCTTGTTTTCAATTATATCTTTTGTTTATTATGAAATCTGATCTTTTATATATATTTAGAGACTGGTAGTAGAATTTTACGAGAAATATTTTAATGAAAGAATTTGGCACATTATATACCCTTTTTGAGGGAAGAATGAAAACACGTTCATATTGAAGTATTAGAAAGCTGAAATGCTGTACAAAAATGTTTCTTGTGGTATTTTTGATTAAGCTAGTAAACATATGCCGTTCCAAAAACGGAAGGATTTCGCCATTTTCTATAAGGATGCACCATTACAACGAACAAAAGTGATGACACTGTAAACGAAAATATAAAAAAGCTTTCGTAGACCCTAATTAATCTAGGTCTATATCTTACTGCCACTATCAGCAGGATGATAATATTTTTGACAGTGGTGAGTTAATGCGTATAACTTTTGTTTATCTTGATATTTTTCAAAGATAACCTGTTTTAGTCAAACCATTAATTTGTTCCTGCTAACTTGAATTTTGTGTGACATAAGACCCATGTCATCTTCAAAGTCTAAGTCTTAAAAACAGTCCCCGCATAGTTCTACAATTCTTTTTTATATTAAACTTATTTTTCTTAAATCCACTTTACCAAAAAAAAAAAAAAAAAAAAAAAAAAAAAAAAAAAAAAAAACAGTAACAGTAACGAAAGTCATTCTTTATTCTAGCGTTGTGAAGAATTTGAATTCAAAGTGCAAATTTGAAATTTTTAAAGCTATACATCTTATCTCAAGATTTATACAAGACTAGTTGTTGCATTAATAGTTGACACCAATTTTGGCTGAGGGAAAATGAAGTATTACTAGAAATAAAAATGAATTTTTGTAGGATAATTAAACTTCTGCAAAATACTTACTTTTTTAGCAAACTCTTTTTTATTATTGCTTTAGCATTGAAATTGATACATTACGATGGATCCAGCATTAAACATTACTTCTTTGAAAATCAATGTGTTTAAGTAGTAACTAATAACGAGGCATGATAAATTAATTTCAATTTGAGGATTCTACTCATCCTACAGCTCATATATATTCGCCTACTATATGATAGATATTCTAGTTATTCCTGCGCTCAATTCGATAATCAGTACTGCGACTCACTAACTTTAAACAATACGATTTATCGTTTTATTTGTCGTTAATTTCTGTTGTTTGCTGTAACGATTAAGCGATTTTTTAAGTTCAGCTTAGCGATATTAATATGAGTTGTAGAGTCTTCTTAAATACGTTCAAAATATATGTGTATGTGTAATTTTTGTTTGTGTTTATTTTTTTTAGCTTAAAAGTTCATGAAATTTTATTACTTTTGGAATCTGAAGATGATAATGAAATCGAAAATGCAATGGTTTATGTTGAGCCACCAATTGAACGGAGCGGTCAGGCTACGGATGAGGACAGCGACAAGTCTGATGACGAGCATGATGCTAATCTCAACCACTAAGGACGCACATTGCTTCAAAATAAATGCCAACTTCAACGTTTTTCAGCTAAAGCAGATGATTTGTTTAATAATGATTATTTGACCCTTTTTTATTAAATTATTTTCTATTTTATTAAGCTTTGGGTCCTTATATTTTTTTATTAATATTTTATTTCAATATTTCGGTACTTTCTGCGTACCTTCTTCAGGAAACAAAATTAATATTGATATTGAATCAAAAAAACAAAATTAATTAACAATTGAAAAAATTTTTGTCATAATGAAATTAAAAAACAATGTTTAAAAAAATGTTCAAAAAACAAAAATATAAAAAAGTGTTTTGTGTTACATACATTTATTAAGAACAAAACATTTATGTTATTTTGTGAATTAAGTGTCTGTATATATGAGCGACATTATCTGTATCTGCTTTAAAATTAATTCTTTTAGTCAATGGAGTATTTACAATATGTAACATTTCCAAAATATACCGTCTCTTATAATTTTTTTCAATACTAAGAACTGAAGCATTTTCAAAGTTAGGATAGTGACCTAAGTCAAAACAATGAGTGGATAATGCTGTTTTTTGTGAATTAACATATCTTAAGTCCGACTTATGTCCAGCAATTCTAGTCTTAAGTTTATTTTTTGTTGTACCAATATATACCTTATTGCAAATCTCCTGATCACTACCTTTACAAGGTATTTCATAGACTACATTAGAAATGTCAAATTTATTAAATCTATCTTTAGTCTTACTAAATAATCTATTCAGTGTATTATTTGTTTTAAAAGCCATGTCATAAAATAATTTAAAGCAGATGTCCACGTCTTTAGGACAGCTGTCAGACTGACCTTCTATTTTGCAAGCATATTGCTCAAGTGAAGAAAGCGGCGATGAAGATGATAATCCACTCTCTTCTTTAGTTCGGAAACAAAATCAAGAAAATTGACAAGCAAAAAAAAAAGAACAACATTTTACAAAAAAGAACTACCTCACTTTTCGTCCTCAGAATTCAGGCCACAACCAACATCAGTGAAAAGTCAAAACTGCAAAGATCCCTTAGACTATTTCACTCTCTTTCTCCACAAAGATTTAGTTCAGTAATGGTAACATAAGGTGAAATTTATGTTATTTTGGGAGCTATGCTGCTGTCGGGTTATGCTAAGTTGCCATTCAAGAGACTGTATTTCGCAAAACAAAATGAGGTACCACAAATACTTTCAGAGATTATAAGATGTAATAGATTTGAAGATATACTTCAAAACTTACATCTAAATGATAATACTCTACTATCAACCTCTTCTGACAGACTGCATAAGCTGCACCCCCTGCTAGATAGTCTACAGCATTGATGAGAGTATGATCCCGTATTACGGAAAACATTATGCAAAGCAATTTATAAGAGGAAGGCCAATTAGATTTGGTTTTATAAGCTGGGCTTTGTGTTCCATCACAGATTACATGGTGGCGTTCAGCGTATATACGGGAAAAATCTCAGAAAAAAAAAATTCGGCATAGGTGGTGATGTCGTCCTTAGTCTTATTGAACTAGGAAAGCTACCCTCTCAAAGTGGCATAAAACTGTATTTTGACAATAATTTTACATCGGTGCCTTTGATGAGACATTTGCGAGAAATTGGTTATTGTGCTACTGGCACATTACGTGCTAACCGTGTTGAGAAATGCCCCCTAAAAGATCCCAAAGAATTTAAGCGAGAGAAACGAGGTTATGTGGACTACAGAGCATCCGACGATGTATTAGTGTGCCGCTGGAATGATAAGAGTGCTGTTACAGTGGCTACCAACTTCGAAAACTGGTCATTGACATCTGCCACTCGTTGGTCCATTGAAGCAAAAGCAAGGGTTTCAATCCCCCAACCGTCATTGATTGCTAATTATAACAAGTATATGGGCGGAGTTGACAAATGTGATCAAGCTATTGCAAACCTTCGTACAAGAATACGATTAACAAAATGGTGGTGGCCAATTTTTACCCACCTTTTAGACATTTCTGTAGTAAGCAGTTGGTTACTTGCAAGAAAAAATGGATGCAATAAGGACACAGTATCTTTATTCGTTTTTAAGAGATATGCGGCCCAAAGCTTGCTTATAAACAATGGATCCTCACCACATTAAGGAAAAAAGCCAGCGAAACCGTTAAGGTCAACACTATAAGACGGCAGAGAACATTGAATTGTACCAATAATTACAGAACGACGATGTGCAAATCAGTGCGGAGGGAAATCAAAGTTCAAATGCCTGAAATGTGATGTAGGACTTCACCCTAAATGTTTCATGGACTATCATGTAATCGGTTCTTCATCTCAAAATAGTAATAAATAATAAAACTCCAAATATTTTGTAATAATCTAACAAATAAAATAACAAACAAATGATAAATAATTTTTTAATGTTATGGTAGCTATGAGTCCATCTTGCATAACGTGCGATATACCGGACGGGTCATAAAATCAAAACTATATTTTTTCAAACATTTTTTTGACAACGAAATGTTTAATGTGAGCCCATATGCCAAATATATTACAAACGAAGTAACTTTATCACTATAATAAACTTTGTGCAGTAACGGGTTAATAAACACAAATATGAAATGCCACTAAGTCAATCAAAACCTCTAGGAAAATTCCCCCTTTACACTAAAAAAAAACTGTTCTTAAAAAATTATTTTGAATTCTTTTAGCTTTAGATTTCAAATTAACTTCAAAGCACATGCCTTTCGGCTTAAAGAATATTTCTGGTTGTTGTCATTACAAACACCATCTAAAAATGTAATTTATGTCTCAATAAAAATTCTTAAAAAAAATAAAGAAATAAAATCGAGAACAAAAAAAAAAAGAATATTCTGTATTCAAATTTTGTAAAAAAATTTTTTTTTATTCGTTCAGCAAAAATAAGATCACTGGATAAGATTTTAAAAAACCAAACGAAGAAAAATTCATTATTTTATATCAATAAACTAAATGAATTTATTGTGATTGAAAAAGGCTGCCTTAATAGATCATTGTATGATTTAGAAAATCTCCATATTTAGTAATCATTTGTGACATGTTCTTTAAACAATTTTCAATGTTCAAATCGATGTAAGACGCGCTGTGTGAGTCTGCATGATACAACACAAAAACAATGAAAATTGATATTAACATAAAAGTAAGTTTTTTCTGTGAACACTGCCAGTAGTGCCAGTAGTCGTAGAAACAATGTTTCTTTTTAGGTAAATTTTATTTAAAAAAAAAAAATAATAATAAAAAAACAAAAATTTTACTATGGCTTAAGATGTAAAATTTGAAAAATATTTAAAAAATACTTCAAATCTATTAAGTCTGTATATAATTTATTTTTAAACATCCCATAGTGCTGTTAAAAATATCTATTGTTTTTTCTTTTTTTGTAGTGCTCTGGTTTGTTTGCATTGGTTGCCATTATGGCTCGGAAAGAATACATAACAGAGTGACTCTGACTGACTGTTTGGCTTCTTGCTGTGACATTCTTAACTGCGTAGGCAGGCAGCTGTTGTTATTGTTATTAAGTATTATTACTCTTGTTGTTATTGTTGTTGTCGTTGTTTATACTGGTACTGTACACGTTCAGTGGTATACGAATATTGCTTTTTATATTTTTATTTTGAATTCATGATCATTGATTATAAAAGACTTTGTTACAATATTTAAAAATACATCAGTTACCGTTTGGTGACACATTAAGGACAAGTTCGTTAACCACAAAATGAACACAAATACACATATTGCTAATAAACAAATATCGGCTACAACAAACTTCAAAATTATAATTAAAAAAAAAAACCAAAAAAAAGCTGATGGAAAAAAAAGGTTAAAAGCCGAAACCTTGAGCTGTGTAGTCTGCTCCATCTACTCTACTGTACTGAAAACTATCATCGCAATTACAACAATAATAAATAACAATAGCATGAGTCAGCAAAAATTTATATAAAAGTTTTAATAGAAAAATCTTCAAAACATTACAGTTGTTAGATGAAGTTACAGAATTTAAAGACATAAATGATGACCCAGTTTTTTTAAGTAAAATAAAAGTGAAAAGAAACTAGTCAGTTATTTGTGATATTTTTTACAGATCTTGTTCATAGATCTTTAAACTGCCTAAAGGATTGCAAAATATACTGGTAGAATAATATCCATTCCTAAGGTAAAACGACCATGTCCTTTAGAGGATTTTCGGCCGGTAACAATTCCACTTATTTTGCGACAATGTTTGTAATTTATTTTAAAAGAACAATAAATTACACATTACCTTAAGAAGTACTTGCCACACAATGACTTACTTTTATGATTGCCATATTACATTACTCACTTACACAACACATTATATTGGTTCGCAAAAAAAGGTAGTAGTAATTGAACTAGTTTTTTAAGTTAGAAGGGAATATCTTTAAATACTTTCTAATGTTCATCATTATTTCCTGCAATAATCAATGTAATAAATTTTTAGTAATTAATTAAACCTTCCGCCAAAAATGCTTAATTCCACGTTTCAAAAGTTTTTTTCTAGGGAATTACATTTGGATGAATCGCAATTCTGTAATCCATTTCAATCTTAATTTAGAAATGAATATGCCATTTATCGGCATTTTGCCGATTTTTCGTCTCTAATTTATTAAAATGCCGATTTGCAGATTTTGGCTCCAAAAATGACGAATTTTTGATAAACACTAACAAGGTAACTTGTTTGTTTTAGAATAATTTATTAAAATTTTGATCAGCACTTCTACTAAGAAGAAAAAAAATTCGTTGGAAAAAATAGCTCTTAACTGTATGTGAGCTATTAAAAAATAAAAAGTTCTGGATGGCGTAGATGAATCAACCGATTTATGCAACAAACACCCAGTCATTGTGTTTAGTTGTACGTATAATTATATGTGTAAAATTAAAAATATAGGACTATTTCTTCTAATTGATAAAAGTAGATAATTGTATGCCAAGCTTTACACAAAATCACAAAAAGTACAAGACAAATTCGATAGGATTCGATGCTGCCGTTATGACAGTCTTAAATAATTCACTTGGAAAAATTAAAAAAAAAGATATTCCAGATTTATTTACTTGCATTATATGCAAGTTTGTGCATAGCCTCATACAAATATTTGAATACTACATTTGTATGAGCCCCTAAAAATGTACTTTTAATTTGCTGTTAATATTGATCAAATCGATACAGCGAAAGCAATTATAAACAATTCAAATGAACCAAATCGAATTATATTTATCCTCTTTAAATAAATTCTTGAAATTGTTAATAGTATAAACAGAGTATTTTAAGGTGAGTCAACTGAAATACACAACCTATACAGCTTCTAAGAACTTTACTAAGTAATTTTATAAAAATGGATGAACTTTATTTAAGGGAATTCAAGAAATAACTGTATTAATTTTATTTAAAACTTACAATTCAAATATTAAAACATTTTGATTTTTAATATAAATCTTGAAAATCTTATAAAATGATAAATTATTCGATAATTTTTGTTAATAAAAATATTTTTTATTGTATTCAAAACAATAACGGAAACAGTTTTAAGTTGTGTTTTAACTTCGCAAATTAATATTGATTGATTATAATTATTATACTTATATATAAAATAAATTGGTCAAATAGCTTACAAAAAACACAACCCAAGATAGACAGATGCAAAAGACATTAATGAGGGATATAGCGATTCAGAAATTTCTGCGTTCCACCTTATTTTCTCTTTGAAGTTGAACCTGAAAATATTAAACTGTAGATATCGGATTGAAATTTCCTTTCCTGAAATCGGCACTTGAGAACATAGGTCTTTCCATAACTTAAAAATATTCTCTGCTAAGTTGAAAAACCAATAGCATCACTAATTTTTATCACGAGTATCCTAATAAAGCAGAAACTTTTTTAAGTAATAAATTTTATTTTAATTTCAGTAAAATAAAAATTTGGTTCACTATTGTCACGTGAGTGCTAAAAAACAACAGCAGCAATAACAAATTTACTAAAAATCATTATTTAATATATTAATTGACATAATTGATTCGTCCTAGAATTTTTTTATTTTGGTTTTTTCTACTCTATTTACGAAAGCTTTTTCTTTTAATGTCCTTCACGACAAAAAGTGTATAACTAAGTTTGTCATTCCGTGTGTAATTTTTACAATATTCATTTCTGACCCAGTTTAGCGAACTCAATTGAGCGATATCCGTCTGTCCATCCGTGTTAGTGTTAGTTTGCCGAGGCAAACTTGATTTTACAGAAAAATTCAATCAGATATAGTGTTGAAAGAGGTGCTATTGGAAATCAGTATGATCGGACGGAGCACCACGCCTACCTCTAGTTTTTTCATGTCATTTGAAATGATAAAGTAACGTCAATCAAAAAAATAAATACATTTTAATGCAAATTTATATATATGCAGTACAAAAAATTTTGTTTTTATTTTTTAATTATCTGTCATCCCAATATTTGCGTTTTTAATTGGAGTTACTTCACTAAACTATATTTACATAGATGGTGAAGGGTATATAAGATTCGGCATAGCCGAATATAGCACTCTTACTTGTTATTTTGTTTTATTACCTGCAAAGTAAAAATAAAAGTAATAAAGTTAATATAAATGATTGCTGTCTAATTAAGTATTTACTACACAATCACACACACGCATATGCAAATTTAGTTTAAGTTTCAAAAGACTTAAGACACATACACCAACAAAAATTTAGTTGCATTTTTTTAATTTTTGCCATCAAGACGGTTAAAAATACAATGAATTAAAACAAATAGCTTTAAAAGAAAGTGAAACTGTAAAAAGCAAAACTAAAAATTTATTTACAACGAAGATAAAATTAAAAGCTGAAAATGATATTAAACTTTTTTAATGTAAATTGCATTTGGAGGGCTCCACGTAGAAAAGAAAAAAGATTTGGTTTATATGAAAGGAAAAAAATATACGATTAAATTAAATAAAATAATATTTAATATTCTGCGCTGTTGGAAAACTTACATTTGTCATAAAGATCTCATTATATTCTTTTTGTGCAAAAAAATTTTCAATTATTTTTAAAGCGATTAAATATTTAATGATATTTTTGCTTTATAAAGTCGTACTAAGTTTCGATGACATGATTATATTTTCTTTTCTTAATTTTGTTTTGTTTCGTCTTAGTGATTTGTGATTATTATCTATTATGTGGCTGTTTCTTCTCCCTCTCTCTGCCATTCTGATAATCACGCATGAATCATAGACTTTAACAACACGTTAAATGACACTTTAACTCAAATCCTAATTGTGTGGTTTTTCTTGCTATTGAACGCTTTAAACGGTGTTTTAGGCTACCACACTTATGTGTTCATTTGCAGGTGGGATGATAAATAAGTAACTGATAAAAACAATGATCGATTTAGGAAAGTGGCTACACCTTCAAAAATACATATTTTTTCTATTTGCTGGCTCTTTTACAAAAATTTTTAATTGGAATTAAAAAAAGATCTTTCTTGTTCCACCAGATTAGTTTGTTTAAAGTTCCCATTAATTTGTGACCATAATATGCACTTCCTCTAATTAGATTGCTTTTTTAAGGAAGATGAGAAAGTCTGCGCTTCTCAAATATTCGATCATTTTTTATGTTTTGTTTTTTCTTTCCTCGATTTTAATCAAGATTTCAATTTTACGACTCCATTATTTAAGAACGAGCATGAATATTGAATGATATGTAACATACTTGGGATTTTTTCATAAGCATTGAATTGACATTTGCATTGCTTACAGTAATGAGAATAAGAAAATAAAAAAATTTAACTACCGTTTAATGCTAATGGTAATGGAATTTTAATGAAATTGTTTTATTTCAAATTATAATTAAATCAAAATTAATTATTTCTATGAAACACAAATTTTTGATAGCAGAAAGTTAAAAAAACTATGCATAAAATAATTAAATCTTCACACTCTTGTAGATGGATCTATATTTGAAAATTTTAATAATTTTTCAGCTTTAAGTGAGGTAGGTGTAAAACTTGATGTCTGAGATCTAAAGTTACCTAACACCACAACTACAAGTAAACAAAAATAGATTGCCATAGGTTCTCATTTGTCTTGAGAAACTTAAAACATAATGTTTTCAGAAAAATTTACTGATCTAAGTGCCATTTCAAAATATTGCTCTGCTATACTTTAAGATATGTATTTAATGTACAAAGACGAAAACCACACTTATTAATATTAATGATTTTTAATCATTTAATCATTAGTCAATGGTAATTATTTCGTTTTGAACTAAGTATCAATGAAACCTTTTCATTAAGAAGCCTTATTAGTAAAAAATAATGATAATGCTAAAAAATCATTAGCATTATTTATCATTTAATGCTAATAAAATCGTCAAGTAATTAGTCTAACTACTTAATTTATCTAATGTATGATGTGCAACGTGTATTATGTTTTAACCCATATCTTTATTGTTTATTTATCATACTTGACTCTTCTCATATAATATACAGAGCAATGTCGTTTTTAAGATGGATTATGAGCGACATTTGCTTAACCGAAGCTAAATATTAAAATTCGTTTACGTCTCTGTGAAAGAACTTAAGCCCTGGAATGTAGATGGGCCTCGTTTTGTCGTTTTATTAACATTATCAACGAAATACATATTTCTTTACTGGTTGCTGAAAAATGCACCAGCAGTAAAAAACAAAATTTAATTGTTTTTTATTAAGCTTAAGTAATTATAGAAATTTGACTAATAACAAATCAGTTCCACACTCAATTATAAATAATTTGCAGACTCAGCTGTTTGTCTGTCAATTGAGGGAAAATGGAAAGACTTGATTACAAATTATTTAACACTGGTCGTCTTGCAAGGAATTTTGTGTCATTTAGTACAAGAAGTGTGAAATCTAATAACAAAACTGACAATTATTTTCATCGGACAGAATGACAATTAGTATTTCTAAGTGAATAGCTGCCACCTGAAATCTTTTCAAAAATCATTCTTAATTTTTAGTAGAATTCAATGTTAAGTAGATTTACTTACAGAACAAAGAGGTGTTTTGTTTTTAAGACATTTTCATTTAAAATAAATAGGATCATTTTTAGATAAGAATAAACAGTTGAGGTAGTACTTACTTGGACTGCCAAAAAGTTTGATGTATGCAAAAGAAAGCTAGGAATTATTGAGGAGTTATCTATTCATATGTAAAACAGAAGGCTATGAGTTCAATTCCCAATAGAGTTTTGAGTAGAAAAAATATAAATTATGATTGAATGAAACGGTAAAAGCGTATTAAAAAGAGGAATAAATGTAAGGGAGTTTTATTCTTCCAGAGTCTAACTTAGGGTTTGTTGTGTAGATGAGTTGATGATGGCGCTCATATAGTAAAACAAGGAAATCATGGGTGAAACTTAAATAGAACCTTAGCTAAAGCATGGGACAGTGGTGGATTAACCGGTTGTAAGGTGCTACTTGGTAAAGCAAGAGATTATAAATCTGATGGTTGTGATTATTAAATTCAGATGTTAAGAACATAACACCGAGTAGATTCGCCAAAGTCACAGTTTTACTGGCTTACAAGTTTTTGCTTTAAACATTTTTAAAGTTCCTATTGCATTTTCTAGATAAACTAAAGGATGGTGTTCACGAAAAAAAATTATTTTTTTTTTTAATTTCAGCCATTGAACAGATATTGGTACATTTGTGTTTCCTTTAGATCACCATACAGATTAAAAGACCTGTTTGATAAAAATACGGCTGATGATGATGGTCAATTTGTTTTGATCGGATAAAGAATAAGATTTCTAGCGATTTTGTTATTTCAGAAGCTTTTTGTTAAACAACTTCGTGTATAGATCATTTGGTTTAAAAAATTATAAGACATTTCGCAACGATATTGAAAAAAACCTAAAACCTCTCTAATAAAGCATAAAAAACTTCGGTCTCATGAGCAAAGAAGCAGAAATATTTTACAAGTTTTTTATATTTTAGTTACAGCTCGGAAAAGTTAAAAAAAACTTTTTTTTCGTAACAAAGAAGACATTGTGAGAATAAAATTTGATCGCACAAGATACGATGATAAAGAAATAGAATTGATAACCCAAATCATTCGAGGACATTTCTTTAAATTAAAAAAGAAAAGCTAGCGACCATATGCAAACAGAAAATTATAATCCTCTAAACTGTTCCACAATAAGTCTCGTCTCATACGCAGCACAACGTCTTATAGAAGCAATTCTGACTCGAGCGTCGATTGATATAATATTTTTTTCTTTAGCAGGTTAGCAGATCATAACTTGACAAATGTTTTTATTGCAGGGATTATAATTTGTTTTAATATGATTGCAAAACTTTTTCAAAAAAAAACTTAATAAATGAATTAATTCTTCTTTTTTAAAAAATCTTCAATCTATCCCACCGCTCTTCAACCTCATATACAGTGTGTGTTTTGAAACTTTATGAAAATGCGGGCGTTGTGATCAAAACACTAGGGATTTTCAATTTTATTTTGCTACAAGAAGAAAAACTTATAAAAAAAGACGCCAACACATATGGCCAGTAAAAACAGCGACAAGATACTTAACAATAACAACATACAATAACTTAAGCCTAAGTAGTAAGTACATGTTGTTGTAACATTGTACAATAACAAACAACAAAACAATAATAAAAAAATATAATAATAGAAAAACAGACAGACATTCTGGTTCTGGCTGCGGCCGCTGCTGCAATTGTTATTAGTTGTTGCATTTTAGCCGCTTGTTGCATTACGTGCAACAATTCATTTCTTGTAGCTTTTTTTTTCATTTTCGGTTTTACGAGTTTTCATTTCTTTCTTTAAAAAAGCTAATCTTTAACGTGAAACAATTTCCTTTTTGTTGTAGTTGTATCTTAACAAAAACAAAATAAATTGATGAAAATAGTAACTAAAGTAGCAATTGTTGCAGGCAGCATGTTGTAACTCCTTCTCAGTGTTAGTAATTTTAGTGTTTTAAAATACTTGAAAACTTTGTTTTAGTTATTTTTTGCCTGACTGGTGGTTGTGGTTGGTCGTTTGCTGCGGCTGTGGCAGCGGCTGACCTTATAAAGGTGAGAAGCGTGTGTTTGTTAAAAAGTGAAAAAAAAAAAATTAAAATCACTGAAAGAAGAAAAAATTAAGCGTTTAATGCTTCTGGTTTCTCAACAGACCTCTTTATTAATGGTCATTGATAGCAGAAAAATATGTGTGAGTTTAATGATGAAATAAATGTGTTGTACTAAAAAATAGCTATTTTAAGTCTTAATTTTAATTCCAGATCACGAGCACTTCACAATCAACTTTAGCAATTCTTTCTCAAATGCCTTGATGCAGTCATTTCTTTAATGGTATAAAGTTGTTATGATTCATAATTTAAAGAGAAAAGTTTTACCAAAACTTTAAAAGCATTTGTTTATAATCGTCCACTTGAGTTGTATGCAACATCATTATTTCTAATTAATTTAATTTAATAATTAATTAGGTTAATTTATTTAACAAGAATTATTATTAATTAATGACCATTTGTAATACACAATTAATAGTAAGAGTTGAATTAAAATAACAGCAAAACTATGGATGTGGGAAAACATTGCGAAGTGAGATATCAGTGATGAAAAGTTTTAAATTATTGTTTACAAATATTTTTCTTTTTTTTTTAATTTTTTATTAATTATTTAAACTGTGAATATTATAAATGAATAGAAATTATTTTGGCTTAAGTTCAGTTATTTTTAATTTATAAAAATTGTATGTTTTTTAGAAAGAAAATTTATTTAAGAAATGTATGCCGACGTTTACCATTCGTGTTCAATCGATGATTGAAACAAAAGCAAAAACAAGTGTGCAAGACGAAATACAGAGAGAACGGTTGTGTGTAAATTTCGTCTAACCAAATTAATATCAATATGAACATATCTGGTATGCTTATGTACCAAGATAGAAAGTTAAATAGATGATGTTTATGAATTCACAACTAAGGTAGATAGATAAAGAACGTAGCGGTCCAAAAAGTGCAGCATTTCATTCTGCTAGCGTCTAATTTTTCTTGTATTTTTGGGAAAACGTCGGCATACATTTTTAAATAAATTTTATTTCTAAAAAATAATATTTTTAGAAATTAAAAATAAATAAACTTAAGCCAAAATAATTCCTATTCAAATATTTTTCTTTTATATATTTATTTATTGCGAATGATTTTATTATCCTAAAAATTATGCAAAAATATGGAGTTATGTTCTCAAATCGTGGCATTGGTGATCGAATGATAGTATTTGAAATTCCACCTTTTAAGATTGTCGCCTTTGCCATTGTAGAAGTTGTATTGAAATTTGAAATCTTGGATTGCAGTAATGAGTAGTCGATCAAACTTAAAATATTTTTTATAAACAAAACGCATATAAATTTAATTTTTATAAAAGATTTATTTGAATAAAAGACTAAAAATATCAGCATTATATGTTTTTAAAAAACTTAAAAATAGGATAAAAAACTTAGAATGTTTTTCAATGTAAAGCTAAAATTTTTTTGTCAAAGTCCGTATACAGGTCTTTGAGCGAGTGGCCATAGTGTCACAAAGATTATGCCAAAAACTCTTAAGCAGGAATTGTAGCTGCTGTCGAAGACATTTGGCTTAAAAAACTATACTTTCTATAATATATTTCGATTCGAATAGTAGCGAATTTCAATTTGATTATTTGAGATTTGACTAAATTTTATTCAATACGAAAGCTTATTGATACACCTTTATTTTTTTTTCAAATTCGTATGTGTCGACCTTCCTTCAGAGTTCAGATTTATTGCCTCCAGTTGCAAGATCCAGCTTTTTAAATTCTTTTTTTTTTTAGCTGCTCAACTTTTAGCTCTCCATGTTTCACATGATTACTAAATTAATTTATGACAAATTTTTTATTTTTTCAATTTCTAATGAGCTTCTTTGAATAGAACTCAACAACTCTTTTTTTGTTCTACATTCTCAAAACCTGTGTTGGGATGTAAACTCATGAGCTTCTATTTACCACACGCACAGACGCCATTACCAATAAAGCGGTCGCAGCTGCAAAGCAACGTATTTACATTTTTTTTTCATAGCAAATGGCTAAAACAAATGTGCTACCAAATCATAATACTGTTTTTGGAAAAACTGGGAATTTACACACACGCAAAATAAAACATGGTTGAACTAACCATAATCTTAGATCAACATAATATAGTTATATTATATGGTTTTAAGCAAAACATCATATCGTCACATTTAGTTAAAATAAAGTTGGTATTGGAATCATTTTATTGTCTAGC
Source organism: Gymnosoma rotundatum (assembly GCA_916610165.2). NCBI lineage: Eukaryota > Metazoa > Arthropoda > Insecta > Diptera > Tachinidae > Gymnosoma > Gymnosoma rotundatum. The sequence goes on along the minus strand of OU744338.1, from coordinate 16,744,329 downwards.
ATAACAATAGCATAATGAAGCGTAATTATGTTTTATATATAAACATAGCACATTTGTTAAAAAAAAAAAAAAGAAAAAAAAATAATTTCATTTTAATTTTGTTATTCAAAAAAAAGAAAATCTAATTATTAATATTTTTTTTTTGTTTCCTGTTTCCTGATGATGCCACCCAACGGTGTGGTGAAATATTGAAAATATAAATAAAAATTTTTATTATTTATAAACTGACCTAGTGCTTAAAAAATTAGAAAACAAAAACATGTTAAAAAAATTTTAAAATTTTATGTTCAAATATAATCGCACAGTATATAATTTTAAATCTTATAATATGGTCACTTCAATTAATGTCATTAAATCATGATAATATCTCGTAATTGCAGACATTGCCTAAAGTAAAATACTAAGTTATTTATTTTTTTTTTTATTAATAATTTGTTACAGAAAAACAATATATTTTCACAACAATGAATTAATTATTATTTATATTTATTTCTCTTAGCTTCGGTATTATATATAATTTTCATTGTTATTTACTTTTCATATTAATTTTTATATTTTTAATTTTTCAACAATAAATAGCTAAACTTTAATTAATAATAATAATAATAATAATAATAATAATATATTATGGTTATGATTGCTTGTGGTTCGATTTTTTTAGTTAAAACCAATTGTCATATAATTTTTATTAAATTAGAAGGTGAACTGCAGATATTATAAATAAATTGAAATTAAGTTTGGCTTAAGTTAATTTTTTTTTTATTTCTAATAACCTTTTTTTTTAAAGAAAATTTATTTTACAGATGTGTGCAATAATATAATAAAAATTAAATTATAAAAACGCATGATACAGCCCATGTACATTCATACTTAACTCATAACAATCAATATGATACTAAGAAGATACTATAAGAATGACTAAAAACGAAAATTTAATTCGTGCCCAACCGAGGGTTGGAGCAAAGCAAAAATAAATGTACAAGCCGAAATACAAAGAGAACAGGGAAGGAATACTTTGGTTTTTAAGTGGATTTCGTCTAACCAAATTAATACTGATATATTCTTATTAACAAAGTTAGTTGGTTGAATAGATGATGTTTACAATGTAAACAACCAAAGTTAGCTGGACGCGAAGAATGCTGATTGAAAATGTAGTGATCCAGAAAATGCAGCATTATATTCTGCTGATGTTTAATTTTTCTTGTCTTTTTTGAAAACGTCCGCATATATTTGTGAGATAATTTTTCTTTCTAAAAAAAGGTTTTTAGAAATAAAAATATTCATTTATAAAACTAATTATGTTAACTTTTTTTGGCATAGAATGATTAAAAATTAACAAAACTAATTTTATCATGACTGAAATATTGATAAGAAGGACAACAATTTGTTCGCCTTAACTATCCACTGTTAGAGAGAACATAATATGGTTATTAATCACATTACAACCACATTTTTTTTCTCCATGTACATTAAACACTTTCAGTTTCAAAATCACGTCAAAAATTTTTTGGGACTTTTAGTCTGCATCAGCCGTATCCAGAAGAGCAAACTTATACAGTTTTTAATGTATTGAGCTTCTTCTTTAGAATAAGAACATGCTAAAAATATTCGCACAAATGGATGAATAAAAGCGTCAGACTAACTAGTAGGGTCTATTCTTTACCTTAAATGCAAGCTCGGTACACTATTTCTCTTCTATTTATCCCTAATATATATGAAAAAGAAAAGCTTAACCATAGTCTAAAAGCAAATTATTAAAAATCAACTACATGACGGCATTCAAATCATATCAGGAATATACATCATAAAATATTGTTGACATTGGAATCATACGAGAAATATTATTATTAAACTATGATTATTTTTTTTGATATTTAATATTTTTGCTCTTGGCGTTTTCAATATTATTATAAAATCGCTGAACTGATAGACAAGCACTTAGGGGAAAAATTTAAATATTTTTGTTAAAGGAAAAATCATTTGTAATTGTAATCATATTTTGATTACACAGATATATTAGTAACAATTTATGTTTAGTAATAATTTAATATAACAAGTAATAAACATTGTACGAATCAAAATGGTTATAAAAATTTCTTTATGATAGTAATTTTATCTAAAATGTTTAACGAAATTGATAACAATAATTCGGCTTAAGTTCCATTTACCTTATATTGTGTATGCTGTACGCATTATCTATTGAATCAACTTTTTTTTAGATAGGATTTCGAGGAATATTTATAAACGATTAGTATGAGACGAAGGCCCCTTATAACCCAAAGCTTTTGTCGCTGTCCTCTATTAATAGTCACACATATACAGTCTTTGCTATTGCTGTCTTCTAACTATCGGTTTCATGTTTTATTTTACCTTTATTTTACACATTAAATATATGCAAACTAAAGCCGAATTAAATTTATTCATGTGGTTATTATGCTAAAATAGTTTGCCTAGTAATTTAAATAATTCAAAATACGACACATTAACCATGAAATTGTCAGCTATTTAATGCAACCAGAAACATGTATTGTTACCGAGAACATATTAAAGTTCTTGTGACCATAGCACAACCATGTTTTACTCTTTTTTTTTTTTAAATAATTTTTTATAAGCTTTTATTTAAATTAATATTAAAACTAAAGTTACACGTATCCAAAATCTATCAGCGAGATACATTTTGATTATATAATTCATTAAAAAGTTTATTTCACAATGCGCCCCACTGTCATGCTAGGAAAGATTATATACTGGGTTATCAATATATCTGTGAGTTTTTAAAGTAAAATGCACCACTATTGTTTTCATTTCCAGACTTTAATGTTCGTACATTAACATTCAACAGCTCTTGTGCACTGTCGTTAAAATGTTGGCGTTAACGTAACTACACCTTTCTGTCTAAGCCAGGCTAACACCAATACGTGGCAACTAAGCCTTAACTTCATATCCAGTCAGGAGTAGCCACAGTCAATAGTACAACAGTCACCTTCTTAATAGCTACAACAATGCCATTGATGGTGTGGCACAAACATGTGGAAGCCTTAAAATACTAATTAGACGTCATTGTACTTTTCACCGGGAGTTTTTTTTTAACAATATTTCTTTTTTCTTAAGATTTTCCCTGGAACACATAAACCTGTAACAGCCAATATCAGCACTTTTAAATAAGTTTAAATGTTAAAACTATACGGTTGCAACAGAAGCAGCAGTCGATTTCGTTAGTTTATTACTGTTTTCATATGCAGGCACAGAATCAGTGGTCTGTTCATGAAAGAGTTTTCTATTTCTTTTTTGTTTGGTTAAGTGCAGACTAAAAGGGGGCATTATGTCAGTAGATCTTGTGCTAAATCTTTTGAGTGGCTTAGAAATGATGTCATAAACATAATTTTATTTTTGAGAAAATTTTAATGGCAGCTTTAAAAATGTTTTAGCCAACAAAATGTTGTGTAATATTTTGCTAGTAATTGAGTAGGTACTCATATCTGAACGTCTCAATGATTTGATAAGTTGATGTTATTTTTTAATAATGTTGGATTGCGAATGCGTTTATTAAATTTTAAAATATGATGAAATATTTAAGTGCTTTTAAATAACAATTGCTTCTTAATTAAAACATCCATCAGAAAACAATTTAAATTCAAGTTAGAGATTCTGATTGAAGTTTTAACTAAAGTAAAAAGATTACAAAACACATGATCAGTTAAAAACTGGAATATTAATTTATTAGCCATATTCACAATCTTGTGCAAATAGTCTTGCATCACAGCATTTGCAAAATTGTGTAGCATACTTTTAGTCTACACCAAGCCCGGTAAATATGGCATCAAATTTTAGCTTATTGTCTAAGCTGGGATATGCTATGTATTGCCAATTCAGCCGTATTTGGAAAAATGAGTAAGTGGAATCCCAGAAAAAAATCAAGGAGAACGAGTAGTTACCGACTTGACAAAAGGTCTTTAAGGTCATAATGTCACAATGCACAACACATTCACACTTGTGCCTTACATAAGTCGCAAAAATAAATGTACTATTATAATGAGTACTAACAAACCTGCTATCGGTACTGATAAATAAAAAGTTTATCGGAGATAATTTCGTTTTACAACTCTGCAAAAGTTGGAGTAGACACGATTGTTGTTACAGCTGCAAGCGTAATACGAAGCATGGCAGTTTTTCCAAACACAATAGATATTTCTGCATTGAATGCATATATAGTATTCAATGACATATGTCTAGACTGGCAGCCGAAGCAAAAGCACAATGTTACTTGGTAACTTAAATAAGTAGCACCATGCAATTTTGTTCAAAAAGCTGTCTTATTAATTTCGATTTCATTGTGAGATTTCTGTTTAATTCTTAAATGAAATTTAAATTTTTATTAAATTTGAAATTTGCTTCTAATTACATTCGTTGCACTTGCTTGTCGAAAGTTAAGAATTATCTTTTCTTTTTTCCGGTGGTTTCAATATATTTTTTTCACCAAAATTTTTAGTGTTTTTATAAAATTAAATTTTTTAGAAATTTTTAACATTTCTATTTTTAACATTTTTATTTATAACTAATTCCTGAACTGTATGTTTAAGGTGGAATTTTGGTTTTTTTTTAGTGCTATTTGATATTTTTTTGTGTTTTGTTGGGATATTTCTCAGTTTATGGTTAAAAAAATTGTTTTTTATTATTTTTGTTGCAGTACGAGGGCTGCTCTATATATTTCTGGCCTAATAGTGAAAATGCGAATATTTATAATCAAAAATGGTTTTATTGTTTTTCAAAGTATTCGCAAGCATGATTTATACACTTTTGCATGCGCTCAAACTAGTTGTCGAAGCACTTTTTCCACTCCGATTCTTCTGGCGACGAAAATCGTTGAACACGTATTTTTTTCTTGATGTGCGGAAACAAGAAGAAGTCATTAGGTGCCAAGTCAGGGCTGTACGGCGGATGACCCATTAATTCGACGTTTTGGCCGGTCAAAAACGCTCTGGTTTGAGCCGATGTGTGAGGGCTCGCATTGTCATGGTGAACAATGATTCGTCTTCTCTTGTTGGTTTTTCGAATTTCTCCGATGACTCCGATGACAGGCAAACAAATTGTAGTGTACCACTCAGAAGTGGCCGTCCTACGTTGCTCAAGCGGAACAGTCGCCAAATGACCAGTTTTGCCGAAGAAACAGGCGACCGATTGCTTCGTTGGATTTTGCTCGTTTTTGAAGACCCACACGGTCGATTGTTGTTTCGTTTCGGGCTTATACGCATAGATCCATGATTCGTCACCTATGATGATCTTATAAACGTATTTTGAAGCAACATTTCTTTGCACGAATCGACACGAGCCTTTTTTTGAGTGACTTTCAAATTGTGCGGGATCCAACGAGAACAAACCTTTTTTACGGCCAGGTGTTCATGCAGTATCGAATGTATGCTGGTGAAAGAAATGTCCAAGGATTTCTCTATCTCTCGGTATGGCGCATGTCGATCTTGCATTATGAGTTCACGCACGGCATCAATGTTCTCTGGCACAACAGCCGTTTTTGGACGACCTTCACGGAATTCGTCTTTGAGCGAGCTTCGGCCACGATTAAATTCATTATACCAATTTTTCACAGTACTATAGGATGGTGATTCATCGTCATACAAAGATTTAAGTTCATCAATGCACTCTTGTCGTGATAATCCACGTCGAAAGTTGTGAAAAATGATGGCACGAAAATGTTCTCGAGTTAATTCCATTTTTTCTATATTAATTTATTCAAGCCAGTGTTAACAACACAAATAATGGGCGTACGTCAAAACGTGTTGAGTACGATTATGCTTAAAAATGACAAACTTTCCAATGGAAATTTCAGATTGCATTTGGCAGCACTCAGTGCTGTGTTGTTTCTGTATTGAAAAATTCATATAAAAAGAACTTAATTTTGACAGAAACAGCACATTAATCTTGTGTTTTTTCTCCTAAATACACTAAAATAAGTGAAAAAATAACAAACAAAAGTTTACAATACAAGATGCTTATTTATGTTTTAAATATATATTCAAGTACTTCTGACCAATCACTTAAATTATAAACCAAAATTTATTTATAGCGAAAAATTACTTTCGTATAAAATTTTATGACATTAAATTAGTCAATTGTAATTAGCAAAAGGAAAAAAATCCTTGATTATCATGTACTTTGCTTGGAAAAGTCTACAGACATAAAATTAAGCAAATGGAAACGAAAAAGGAAAACGATTTCAATAACAATAAACATTAAATAAATTGAATGTTGTTAGAGACATTTAACATATGCTGACAACATACCACTTGTCTTATACTTTTAATTTCAATTTCATTTAACATAACATAGTCATGTGTATATGTGTGTGTGTGCAACTTTGCAAATGTTTTTCACGGATTGTGAATGAAAAATTGAAATAAAAATTTGCAGAAAAAATTAAAACTCTTTAAACAAAGATTTAGTTGGAAATGAAAGAAAAACAAATGAAAGATTTAACATGAACATACTCAATTGGAATTGAAGTCCTTAAGAATCTCCTACACAAAGTTTATGGATGATGATCTTTTTGCGTTGTGCTTTATATTATTGCAATATTTTTTCTATTATTCCTAGAAATCGTGACTGATATTTAGGTTTTGTATCAAAGCATAAGTAAATTAATTTGAGATGCTGTTTATTTAAATAATAAAAATTTCGCAAAATCTTAATTTATTGTATTTAGTTGGACACCTTATTCACCTTATTCCTAGAACTCACCACGCTTCCCACTTTATCTGTAAAAGCTGTGCTCCGATTTGAAACCCTCCTTTACTTTAGCAATGAGAATTTCTGATGCTGCAAGACATTTTTCTACTCCAATTAGGCGGGTACGCTTGTTCCTCGGAGATTTATCTCTCCACATCTTGAAGACCTTTAATTTCTGTCTCTTTAATTCACTCCGGCTGAAACTTTTGTGATTTCGTTGGTATTTTTCATCTATTCCCGACGAACTTTACGGAAAGAAGATGTACCTGACCAGAGAAGGAAATTGTTATTTTAAACTGGAGATCGACAGGACCAAACTCTCCCCATTTAAGATACTCTTGTATCTTGTATCGGAGATTAGGCACATGATCTACTTTGTGTTCGTATCCGATTGTCAATACGAAGTGTAAGGTGTACTTCAGCAAATGCCAGTTAAGAGAATTTTATTTCATTAAATATTGGTTTTATGAGTGATGGCCTGGGTTGGATGCTCACACGAAAACATTTCCAAAATCTCAAGCAGTTGTCACCATTCAGTTATTTCTCTTGTTTCTTGAATAGGTTTTTTCTGTTGCATCGTATCAGCAACAGTTCCTTAATATAATGTGAAATACAAGTCGAAATTTTTTTTTATATAAAAAAAATTGATTTTTTAAAATCCTATAAAAATTTTCAGAAATTTTTCTACCGGGTGGATTAAAACATACACATTAACATGTTGCAGATTTAGCAGCATCAATTACATGACTCTTAGTTTGTTGTTGCAGTTTAATGCTTAAATGTGTTTAATCGTACATCGGTATTAACATGCTGTTTGCCATCAAATTAATTGCAGTGCAATGCAATTTTAAATTAACTGGTGTCGATGATGTTGCACACAAACACACAACACACACTCACATCGTACAGACATTAAAATAAGACAACAACCAACTTTTTGCCACAATAAACTAATGGACATAGAGAGAAGAGACTAAGACGAAGTTGTTCCAAGTTGAAGAATGAGCAAAGAAAAAAATAGGCATCAATGCATCAGAACAACCTACGCTGAAAGTGGTATTAAAACATAAAAAGCTTAATCTTAAAGTTAATACGCATTATTCGTTTAAATATATATATTTAAAGAAACTTATACACTCGCATTCACACACACCACACACATACCTTTAGACAGTTTTAAAATATATTAACTTTATTTAAGTATTAATAAAGATTCAGTAAAAGATTATTTAACTTATTAAACTTCTTTAAAGACTTGATTCCTTTCAATAGCTGCCTTGATTTAAGAATAATCAGTGTAAAGTATTTTTTATGTTTCGTTTTATGTACAATAAGTAAGTGATGTATAATGACTTAAAACAGCAGACACAAAACCACCCACTCACGCAGACAAACAGATAGTAAAGCTCGTGAATTGGCAACAACTATAAGTTAAAAAAAAATTAAATAACTAAATAATAAAAAACAAATACCACTTAAGAAATAAATCTGGCAAAAAAATATACTTTAAAATTTGGAAAGAAATAAAAATAAAAGAAATCACTAAAAATAATCTGTTACACAAGAGACCCATAGAAAAACTCTCACATAAAAGTGAAAAGATTCTCTTAAGATAACATTCATAGAAGACCAATTACCATCACTTTTAAGGACAATTGTAATAATTATTTGTCGTGTTAAAAATTATTATTTAAAGAAGAAAAGAATTAAAACTAAAAGAAAATATAACAATGAGAGACAATATATCTCATTAGAACCATTACTTACAGTGGACATTATCCTTAGAACTAACCAATAGAACAAACCATCAGTTATAATAGGACACTTCCTACTAACTCCCTTACGTGGCTTTATACAGCTATTTAGAAGAAATATAATATGGGAATTTTCAAATTTCTTTTTATATTGTATTTTGAAATATTTATTTCTTTACAGAATAGTAATTTATTGTAAGTGTTAATTCACAACGAACTGGAAAATAATAATTCCAGTAGATATGCCAAATCTTATATATCCTTTACCATATATGTAAATCTAGTTAAGTAACTCCAATCAAAAGGCCAAAACTTGGGTGACAAAGAATTAAAAAATAAGAGAGGAAAATCAAGTACTCTATATAATTTTACATAAAAATATCATCGGCTCTTAATGGGTTAAGAATTTTTAAAGAATTTTCAAAAGCTTTTAAATGATACCCATATTGATATCTTCAAAAATGTTGTGCACAATCGTACTTTTCTATAAAAAGTTCAGAGTCCCAAAATTCGGAAAATGTGGGCGAGGCCAATTTTTTCACATAATGTTTTTTCTTATTTTTTATCGCCCAATATTGTTTTTTTTTTTTTTATTGGAGTTGTTTTATTAATATTGTTACATTTTTCCCTTTTTGAACAAACGTACGGATTCTTTTGATTGCAAATACCACTGTGGCTAAATTCTGTCTTCGAACTTTATGGCTTTCTCTGGCTATACTTCTTGATCCTACCGGTCTTGTGAACCCTTGGTCTCGTATTTATTAAACATGCGTTATTACTACAAACGCAGCCATCTACGCTACACTACTGTGTTACTCCGGCGAGACATGAACTACTCGATGCCTTGTTTAGTAACCTTAACCATCCACAGACATCTCCACTACTCCTTTTATCCAAGCCAGTCATCTCCTTTAATCCAGTAGCCACAACACACGTCTGCCATACACTATTGTTATGCTGTTACACTTCCCTGCGCAACCGCTACCGTTCTTTTCTTCTTTTTTTATTATGAAGGGCTTCTTGACAATTATCTGTTGCTATTATATTAAATTGGACGTCTCCACTAAATTATCTGCCAGGGCTTGACACAGTAATTATCTTTTGCCTCTCGGAAGGTTTGTGCTGTTGTTTATTAATTTTAAATTGCATTATAACAATTTTTATTTTTCGTTGTACGCATGTCCAACGGCATGGATCGAACCCACAATCTTCTGTTTTACAGTACGCACCTCTACCAACGCAACCATCGAGGTTGCTCAGCTTTTGTTGGCTAATTGTGGTATTATTCTATACACACCATTAGTTGAATTAACTTATTTACCACGCTCATACGGATAACAACAGGGGTTGCCAGATCTTACTTTCGTAACAATATGATATGGAAAAGTTTGAGACAGCCGTGGTGTTTTACCCGTTGATTCGAAGGACACGGCCCAATCTTGCTGATTTTCAATAGCAAAATTACGTAAACTATTACTAATCGATTGGCGTACTTAAATTTTCGGTAGATCATCTAGTGCCTTAGCAAAATTGATTTCAACCCCAATACGGATGGACAGATGAACATCGCACAATCTACTTAGCTATGAATCAGAACGCGGTATATATCTACTTTATGGAGTCAGAAATGGATATTGTTAAAATTTTAAATAAAATCTAGTTAAAGGCAGTCTTAATATCGTTTTTTATTAAATATTTAATTGAGCTAATTAAAAATGTATTGAAATTTCAACCTGAAAACAAACAAGTAAGAGTGCCTGTATTCGGCCTCTTTAACACCCTTCAAATAAGACAATTGTGTATTTATTTTCTTAAAATGCAGGGTTTTTTAAAAACCTTCAAATTGTTGGTACATTTTCTTCCTTTCTTGTGTATTTTCGGTTTTGATCGAAATTTCGAATTTTTTTTATTGCCTAAGCAATTTTTAAGACAAATTTAATTTTTGGTGATATTTTCGTGAAAATAATTATTTTGGTGAAATTTATATTAATTAGTGATATTTAGATTACCTGGGAATTTATAGCTTTTTTTCTAAAATTTTCGGTTTCAGTACAACAAAGGCAAAAACAGCAATAAAAGGCAAAGAAATCCACGTTACATCTCTCATCTTTCATTTAAAATATCTCAACCATTTTTGTACCGATATTGTTAAATTTCAGTTTAACATCTTACGAAATTATGTCTGAGGGAATTCTAATCATAATCTGAAGTTGCAATTTTCAATGATTTTTTTCAATATGTGTGGCTGTAGCCAATCATGTCGGGCTTATGACTTCACATACTCCGACACAAAATAGTCTACCAGCATCAAATCAGCAAGAACTTGGAGGGTAATTCACGGGTTTGAAACGTGTAAATATGCAAAATTTGCTTATGAACTTGTGGCTTCAGTTGTTGCACGAGTTACATTTTGTAAATACACAAACCAGTATCTTTCCGCAAAATCTTCCTTGAAGTGGATGGACACATAAAAAATTCATGGTGGATACACTGATTCGGGTATTCCTTTACGCTACGCTCTATATCAGCAATGATTTTCCTCTACCCACTGTACGAGATCTATGTGAATACTTAATATAATTTAGAGTAAACGTGAGGCAAATAACGTTCCATTGTTAATCAAATTTGTTGTTCTAATGGACGATTATGTTGACTGTAAAATAAAAAAATGGTAAAATCAAAAAAGGTCATCGAAAAAACACAGACTATTTGCAATTTTTTCAAGCTGTTTTTTTTTATTAAAAGTATGATCCATTACAATTATAAGTGGAATAAAATATCATTCAAACGTCCACCATGACTGCGTCTGCAGAACAATCCGAATATCGAAATTTTCAATGACTTTCCGGTGTTATTTCACGAATTGCAACTTGAATGGTGTTCTTTCGATCATTAATTGTTTGTAGCTTGTTAGCATACACTCGACTTTTTAGAAAACCCCACAAAAAAAATATCTAATGGTTTTAGATCACATGACCTTGGAGGCCAATTGAAATCTGCATTTCGTGAAATTACACGTTGAGGAAATTTTGATCGCAAAAGCGTAATGTTTTCTCGAGTTTTGTGGCATGTAGCACCGTCTTGCTGGAAATAGCCGTCAGACACATCAATATGATTCAACTGTGTCCATAAAAAGTCTCTCAACATTGATTGGTATCGCTCAGCATTCACAGTAACAGCATTTCCAGCATCATCTTCGTAGAAAAATGGCCCAATGATTCCATTTGCCCAAAATGCACACCAAACAGTAACTTTTTGTGGGTGTAGAGATTTTTCATGAATAACACGAGGATTTTCATCACCCCAGATACGACAATTTTGCTTATTGACAAATCCATCCATTCTGAAATGAGCTTCGTCACTATACAAAATTTTGCTTTGGGTATTTTTTAAAGAACACCCATTTTCATAATAACTTTGAATGATGTAAACGCGTTGTTGCAATGTGTACCTGTCCATGGTTAAAACTGTACTACCTTCTAATAAAACAAAAAGGCTTATGTCATTTGAAAAGATGTCACGTGTAAAAATTATATAGTGCTGACATCTAGGCGTCACGTAAATTTTTACAATTTTGAATTGTTGTTCAGGCGTAAGTCTATTTATTTTGAAATGACAATCCAAACTTACAACAAAAGGTGTTGCCACCTTTTTGTTGTACACATCTATAAAAAAACATTCTCCTTCATTTGTTTATTTTTCATTTTATTGTCAAATTAAAATCTTTATTTATTAAATATCAAAAAATGTCCACATGTCTTCTAGCGGTGAACAATCAAAATCAATGCTGTCATAAGTGCATTAATTTAAAAACCAGAGGCGTGGACCACAAAAACTGCCCATTTGGTAAAATGTTTGTTTATGAATGGTGCCGTAAATGACTTGTGTATTATTACCAAGACCTTATTGGTTCTTTGACAAAAAAAAAATCCAAGATTCTAATTAATTATGTTTAAATAATTAAATAATTATAAAATCCATTCTCATTAAAATGAAACAGCGTTTTAGAATTCTATATGTAAAGAAACCTCAGGAAATAAAATAAATTCTAACCCTACACTAATCATTTTGCTCTGTGTGCACTTGTTACAGTCCTCTATTTCTGGGTCCGTAACACGTAGATAATTAACGGAAAGGTTATCACTGTAACTGATACAACAAATAAAAAAGGAACTCAAAATCAAATAGCGTTTCTATAGATAAATTATTTAGATTTATATGGGCTTTTTTCCCCTTATGGACAGAGTGTGCGCCTGCTTTAACAACAAGTAAAAAAATAATAATTAGATGTTAAATGTAAAGGGTATCTCCAGGGAACTCCAGAGAACTGATATTACAAACAATTGTCTTTTTTTGTCTTTCTTAAAAAGCAGATACTTAAGATACTAAATAACAAATAATAAAAAAAATAAGTCTAAAAAATACGGGGTAGCCTGTACATGGTAAGAAACCCTTCCAGCCTGACTTCAGCTTGCACTTGGCTGATTTACTTTGATTCTTTAAAAAAAAAAATTACTTATTAATTTTTAAAAAAATCTTTTTTTTTCGTACTATTTTCCCGATTAAATATTTTAATCACCGACATTAATTATTGAGGGTCAAGGCACGTCTCGATGGCCATTTCGTTATTGCTTACTTAACTCTTCATGAAACTTCCTACAATTATTTAAAAAAAAACTAAAGATTTTTATCCAAACAATAAAGCAAAGACAAAAATCAAAGTTTAAGCAAAAACAACAATAACCAACAGTAATTCTATTTTTCTTTCTCCGCTGTATACGGCTGAATTTTTTTCGGCTCTTTTATACAGTTGAAAGAGGATGAAAAATAACAAAAAAAGATTTTTCTTAAAATTAATAAATATAATTAAAGAAGAGAAAATTCCCGTTGTTTAATATTATTTAAACAATTTCCTTATTTTGAAAATTCCAATTTACAAATGAAAATGAATTTTTTAAAAATATAAAACTTATCGCTTTTATATGTCTTTCATTTCCGCTTATTTTACGGGCACATTCCTTTATCCTTAAGTGTGCATATAAATTTGGATTCTGCATAGAGATTTAATTAAAATTAAGTTTCCAAAGTTTCCTTTATCGTCTTTTTTTTAAACTTTAGTCACATATTAAATTCTACCTCAACACTATCACCACACATTTTAGTAATACAATATCGCTTCTGCCACAAAACTCAATCTAAGTCATAGATAATTTTGTTAAAACTCCCCCTCAAATATATTGATATTTCTTTGGTTTTTCTAATCATTTCAAAATTTATTTCTTTAATCCCGAATAAAACTACAGGCAACAAAAAACATAAAAAAATAAAAAAATAAAAAATTGTATCTAAAACATAAATCTTTGAAAGCAGATAAAGGAAGAAAATCTACAGCTTTACAGTTTTACAGTTCCATCCTCTAACTTTCCAAATCGATGTTAAACAATTCAAATAACCAGCATTATTTTTTTTAAGTTTCTTTATCTGTCCGTCCGACTGTTAACTTATTTTGTATTTCTATTGACCACCTCAAAGTTTTATCATATTATCATATTTTTGGTCTCGATGGTTGGATCTGGAAGATGATGATGTTGTTGTTGCTGTATTTGGTCTTTTGCTGTATAGAGAGCAGAGCAGCAGTAGGCAATGTGGCATAAAGATGACGTCCTAGATTTACTATTATTCGCTTTAGTTGCAATTGTTGCGATTTTCTTTTTTTAGCCTTTAGATGCTGATTGTTATCACACTTGTTGCATAGTATTTCTTGGTAACACTTTTTTCTCTCTTTCTCTTGCTTTCTGTGGTGCTTTGTTTTTCGTTAATTTTTTTAGTTATGCTGATGCTGCGGCAGCAACCATAACTGGCAAATAAAACTGCAGATGCGCTAGAGGTGCTCGCTCTGGCGACAATTGTTGATTGTGCAATAGTTTCTTTTGGTTGTTCAACTTAAAAAGTTTCCTTGTTTTTTTTTTTTTGTTATCGAAAATAAATACATTTTTGCATATTGCACTCGTTGACTTTGTCGAAAAAAGAGGGAATACACATCAAGTATTTTTTTTTTTGTTTATTTTTAAAAGGAAATTTTTGTTTATACAAATTTTCAAAGTTTTTTGTAAAAGCTTTAGGCGGCCCGCTTGTGAAAGTAAGTATTGTTTTTTTGGTTGTTGCATTATTGAGGTAGTCAAAAAGCCATAGATGTTTGCATAAAGTAGCACCTGAAGGTTAAAATATTTGGTGGCCAATTGTTATTTCGACCGTAAACAGATATTTAAACAATGCATTGTTTTCGTTATTTTTTTTTTACTTTTTTAGTTTTATATTTTTATTTATTTAACAGCATTAGATTAAAGATGTTAAGTGTAACATTTTAATTTTTTTTCCACACACACAACTGCTTAGAAGCAAAAATGTTAAGGAAAATTTGCAGAACAAAAGACTTCATCAGAGTTTTGATATTTACGATGCCATGTATAACTGATACGAAACAGTTCAATTCAATTTAATAGCCACTACAGTTTTCATGAGACAATTTTTGGCAAGACTTAAGCAAACAAAATATAAAAATTACTGAAAAGACTTTGAAAGTGTTTCAATAAAATCAAGTAAGTAAGTAACCGCAAACGGGCTTAATATAGTGTGCCCAGTCTCAAAAAATAGTTTAACCAGGTGACAGTAAGGGCTTTACTACCTAAAGAACAGCTCCTGCTAATCTTCGTTAATCTTTGCAACTGCTTTTGGAATCACGGAAACCCTCATCTTATTGTCAATAAAGTTGCATTTTAATGAAAATATTTATTTATTTATTTATTATAGGGGCTTAATTGTTCCCTAAAGTTTGAAAAATGAGGATGGGTAGGCAAAAATTTTTCTTATATAAAATGAAAATAATAATGTGGAAACTATTAACAGACAAAGAAAAATATTCGCTACTGCGCCAACCAAATTCAGGCACAGTTATACAAGAAGATTGTGGAAGTTTTGCACCAAATATATCTTACGGGTCCCAGTATAGTTTAAGACCCTATCCGACTATTAGTATTCTAGGTTGCCAACTTTTATAAACAATTAATTACTGAGAATCGATTACATTTATTATTGTAGGAAAGAATGAGTACCATTAGTACGGTAGTCTCTTCTAACATAAAGAACTAGTTCCATTACTACTTCCTTTTTTGGAAACTTATGTAATGTGTTTTGTAAGCGAGTAAGTCATTATATAGCAAGTACTTTTTAAGGTAATGTCTAATTTTTTGCTGGGTAAGTGCTCTTAAAGCAGACAGGATTCAGTTTGTGTGTAAATCTCAATCGAAGAAGTTATGAAAAGTAAAATAAACTTAATGAATATTGTAACAGGTCTTAATTACAGCACAGGAGTTGGTCATTATTTTAGAGTATTTGTAGTGTAGTGACTAAGGCGGTGGCGCTATATGTCATATATTTCTGTAATGAGATCGAAACTCTGCAGTAGTTACTTGACGGCATGGATTGTTACTTTAATGTCAAAGTGAACTTGATCGGTGTCAATCTTGTTTCATCTATAAATTTTTCTAGAAGAGCTGCCACCATAGGCAATGAATTGTTTTTTTTTTTGGTGCATTTATGTTATTGAATAACTTTTGTAACAAATCAATAATAATAATAATAATAATTTAATTATATAACATGACATTTTAAACCATATGATGATGTTTTAATTTAACCATTTATTGTTTATATTATAACATAACTATTTTTAGATTTTACCATGTTATTGTTATGCTAGACAATAATATGGTTGCAACACTAGCTTTAATGTAACAATGCTATGTTTTGTTAACAACCATTTAATACAACCATAATATGTTGCTCTTAGATTATGGTTACCTCAACATTGTTTTTTCTTTGCGTGTGATGATTTCTTAAAAAAATCAAAAATATTTTAAATTCAGCGACAAAATAAATTTTTTTTACTATGAAAATAAACACATTCAACACGTTCTTCACTATCCATTATGGCAGTGAAAAAATTCAAACAATTTAGGAAAAAAAAAGAAGTCTCAAATTCAATCAGGTCCATATATTAACAACTCGTAGACCGAGGAAAGTGTGGATCCACTTAGATCAAGTGCAAATCCGAAAGCGCAAGTTCACATACATTGTGATATGGTCACAGAAAAAAACTTGGTTGTAATATGGTCACAATAACCATATTATGTTCCTTTTTTGAATTCTATAGCTGTGGATAACAAATTATAGTTGTTTGAAAAAATACCTAAGTCACCATAAACATTTTCTTGTTAACACTTGACCATTATATGTTTACTGTGCATAAAAAATATAGCATATAACTAAAGTTTCATACCTTATCAAAAATAATATAATATATTGAATCATAATATATTTTTATTAATAAGAGTATGATTAAAAGCAAACAAAATATTGTTTGCGTTTAAAAATATTATATAGCTTAAAGTTGAAATTGTTTTTATGTTAGAAAAAATGAAAAAAAAACAAACAAAAATTTATATACAAATAAGCATAAAAATAATATACATAATATGAAAACAAAACATTTTAAAAATAGTTGAAATACATATATGTAAATGTATGTGAGAGCATTAATCATTATTATTGTGTTTAGAGCACAATTGTGAAACGAATTTTCATTTAAAGCTGTCATATTATACATCAACAATAATTACTATTATAATGATTCTTGTAGCCTATGTGTCAAAGACTCTTATTTATAACGCATGTGTAAAAATAAAATAATTTTTTTTTTGGGAATTTATATTTATAAACAAATTCTGTGTCAAATCAATAATAAATAAAACTATAAATAACTAAGTCTTTTATGTCAGGAAATCTTTGCACTCACGTGACTATATTATAATGCTATTATATAACATGACATTTTCAACCATATTATGATATTTTAATTTAAATATTTAATAATTATATTTAAACATAATTGTTTTTATATTTAACCATGTTATGGTTATGCTAGACAACAATATGGTTGCAATACCAGCTAAATTATTATTAAATGTAACAACGCTATGTTTTGTTAAAAAACATATAACACAACCATAACATGTTGCTCTTAGATTATGGTTACCTCAATCATGTTTTTTCTTTGCGTGCATCCGTTATCAACGTTGCGTACGTTGTTATAGTCATCAATTGCACTAACTAATGTTTATAACTAAAAATAAGAGGAATATTTTTAATTAACCAATATTAACTTGGTTAGAGAAAGTCCACACACAATCCAAAACTTATTTCTACTAAGAATGCAGGGTTGTTATGAAGAAAATTAAAATATATCTTTACTTAAGCAAAACCTAAATTATTCATTTAAAATCGTTAACGAAAACAATTAATAAAAAATTAAAGTGTTGACACACACATACATGTCTTACAAACAATGAGCAAGACAAACAAAAGGAAATTAAATATTTTATCTCATTGCCCACTACAACTAAATGCTCAACTCGATATTTTAAAAACATATATTCATTAGTTCATTCGCTAACTAGTCTTTCATAAAATAAAATGTTTCGTTTTATTTTTAGCAAATTTTAATTTAAAGTTTTATTCCACTTCTTGTATTTCAGTTAAAATTGATTGTTTTATCCAAAAAGTGCAAAAATAACTGACCGTATTGGTCATACATTGGCCATTCAGAAAAGGAGAGAGAGAAGCAAAAAATACTTTGCAAAACTAAATGAAAACAAATAAAAAATAAAAAATAAAAAAATATTTATATAAGAAAAAAAAAAAACAAAATAGTTTTAAAGATTCATGTACAGTACGTGTAAATAAACCAAATTGGTCACGATTTTGGTATTTTGTGTAACGTTTTTTTTTTCATTGCTTTTGTTTTTTCAATGCATTTTGTTACGAAGGGGGTTCTATTTAAGAGCCGAAAGTGCTTGTTAACTATACAGATGAAAAAAAAAGAATAGTCGAAATAGAAAAAAAACTACACACAATACAGTTTCAGATGTGGTTTTTGGTGTGTATCTGCAACTTACAACAACCGCACCAAAAAAAAAAAATCCAATTGAATTTAATTTAAACATTGTTCAAATTTCAATATATTTCAACAATGTTTTTTTTATTTGCTGCAGCTTGCCATTTTTCTACTGTTATTATATACATTTTTTCTCAAAATTTATGACTACAATTTGGAAATATAAATATTTTTCTTAAATTGAAATTGAAAAACTGCCACTTATTTGATGTTAAAACCGCAAATTTTCATCAATTTTTGCCAAAAACAACACACAAATAACAATTGTTTAAAAGCTTTTTCAAATACTTGTATTGTTGATTCTCTTTTTTTTTTTTTTGTTATTGTTGCACTGAGATTTTAATGGAAGTTTTTTTAAAAATGATGTTTAATTTGTTTTTAATTTGTCTAAAATTTGTCTGCATTTATTTGTACCAACACTTACAAATCCAAAAGCAAAAACAAAAAATACACACACATTTTTAACACTTCAGGCTAAAACTATTAATTTGTTTACAAATTATGCTAAATCTGCTAAAGAAAATCTTTGTAATCCAAAATAATTAAAACAAAAAAAATTGCCTTTATAATAGAAATACCGACTAAATCTTTAAAACCTGTGACTTTAATTTAGTGTTGTCAACAACATGAACTTAATGTATTATTGTTGTCATGATTGTTGCTGTAGCTTGACTATGTGTGTAACTCAGCTCTTATCTCTGGCGGCATTTAAAACACGCTTATATACCTTTGACGAGATAACATCATCATCAGCTTACAATCACATAAACACACTGATACACAAACACATATGAATATTTAGAAAATAAAGCAAATTCAATTGAATTACTTATAATACAATTGCATATTTGGATACATACATTTCAAATAAAGAAGGAATGTTCATTTAAAATCGAAAATCTAAAAAACTTTTGAGGAAATTAAAATGTTAACAGAAAAATTATCTCTGGAAAGGGAAATTTTTTAAAAATATAAAAATTCTTAGAAAACTTATAAATTTAAAAGAAACGAAAGATATTTGTTTCTTAAATGTAGAAGTTGTCTTGATTGCTCTCCTTTAGCTTGTGGCTCCGTTATAAACTCACACTTATAATCTCCACTTCTGTTTGCAAACCTTGGCCTTTTATTATCCAAATGTCTCGAAGATCTGAAATATTATTCTAATATACAGGCGCCTTGGTTAACTAGTCTACTGTGGCCAGACAAAAATTGTTTAATATTTCTAACCTCTTACTTCACAGTCACCTTTAATGATGTTAGGTGCTGTGCTCCAATAACAAGCTCTTTAGTCATCTCATTGTTCTAATAGAAAGGTTAAAGTCAATGTTAGAATTTAAACGTTTTGTCTTTATTTTTAAAAACTCTGGTTAGCTGATATCTAAAATATCTTTTAAAAATGTTAACAAATTTTAAAGTTATAGTGGTTAAAAGTTAAGGTTTGTGTACAGAATACGAAATTTATGGGAAAAAAACTTTTATGTTCAGTAACAATACTAAGAATTTAAGTATTTAAGTGTAACGGCTCCCAAATTTTGTTAAAGGCTTGAAAGTGATGCTTCTAGTTATAATTACATCACTCTTTTTGTTTATAAATACTGATCATATGTAAGACACTTTTACAAAAAATAGCAGTAAGGCATTGTCAAGATTTTTCGGAAGCCGTGATCTTTCGTAGAGAATTTTAAAGCAGGTACAAATAACATTTTTTCTGTTTTTTTTTTGCATTAAATACAAATATACTATTTAAAGTTCAACTGACCGATATTTCCCGAATTCCTTTTACAATTGATTTTTAGTGTCAACCCCGGTGCGGATTTTTACCATCTTTTAACTGCGGCTAGAGATAAAGCAAAACAGACTCAGCGATGTTATGCATCATGTTATAGATTTTCTAAAAAATCATTTTAAACGAGTATTATTAGAAAGGGAATAGAAAATAAGATATACTCATTTAAAATTTTCCAAAAATTGGTCTAAATATCTTCGCGTGAGAGATACTTAGATTTACAACAAAACTCAATTGTGTTACACTATATTAGGAAGCAAATGCAAGTGCTAGGGATCGACCAAAAGTTTCTAATGAGGAGGGCTCAATGAAAACCACAAGGAGACGAGTGGAAAAATATGTCGCTTATTGTATGGGAGATGGGCGTGGCGCTTGTTCGATTTTTATGAAAATTGGAAATATATTACAATATTAACAAAAATATTCACATGCAAATTTAAAAGTTAAGACAATTTTTAAATTTTAGCATTATGAGAGGCGGGCATGGCTTCTGAACAATTTTTTTGAAATTGGCAATGTTTAAAATATTACCAAATAATATGAATCTCATCGGATCACTAATTTCTAAATTATAACAATTTTTAAATTTTAAGTTATATGGGAGGGAGGCGTGGCACTTGTTAGATTTTCTCGAAATTGCCCCTAAACACTTTTTTCCTAGAAAAAAACACATGCTAAATTTCACCTTCATACTCTGCTGCTTCTATTTTTGGCCACCCGTTGTTTGAAGTCGCGACACAGTGAGACTTCACCAACTTATATGGCAAAGCTGCACATACTAAATGTATTCTCTAATCTAGATTACGGGAGATTTGCGTTTTTTAATTTGTTTTTTACTTTATCAACAACGTCGTTTAACAATTAACAAACGCTGGAGCAGATGGGAGTTGATTTCCCAACTTCGTATATAGTGGTCTTTTAAACAAATAACGGAAATCATTGCCAATTTACTTACGGATAACAAGAACATTAGGTTTTTGATACGCATTAGAGAAGCCTGCACTAAAGGTACCATGCGTATAAATTTTAAAAGAACACTTCCCTTACTTTCTGTTTGTCAGTGGTTGTATATTTATATATATTTTTTAATTGTTGCACGAGATACAACATGAACACCAAACAAATCGTTCAAAATAATACAATATCTAAATTTTTACTTACAAAAAATCGTTTGTTTTATATTTCTAGTCGAACATGGCGATGTATGTTTATTACATTAAGTATGTTAAAACGCTAATGTGTAACATGCGACATGTCATGTTAAGTTTAATGACAACAACCACAACAGAGACAAAAGCAACTAAAAAACAGCAGCAGCAATAAATGTATCAATATTCGCTTTCATACAAAACAAGAGAGGGCTTATGAACAAGAAAAATGTAGAAAACACAAATTAATTAATTATTTAGCATAACTAAGCTTTTATATGAATTACGAGGGCTGCTATATATATTTCTGGCCTGGCAACACTGAGTGCTGCCAAGTGCAATCTGACATTTCCATTGGAAAGTTTGTCATTTTTAAGCATAATCGTACTCAAAACGTTTTGACGTACAACCATTATTTGCGTTGTTTACAGTGACTTGAAAAAATTAATGTAGACAAAAATGGAATTAACTCGAGAACATTTTCGTGCCATCATTTTTCACAACTTTCGACGTGGATTATCACGACAAGAGTGCATTGATGAACTTAAATCTTTTTATGGCGATGAAGCACCATCCTATAGCACTGTGAAAAATTGGTATAATGAATTTAATCGTGGCCGAAGCTCGCTCAAAGACGAATTCCGTGAAGGTCTTCCAAAAACGGCTGTTGTGCCAGAGAACATTCATGCCGTGCGTGAAGTCATAATGCAAGATCGCCATGCGACATACCGAGAGATAGAGACATCCTTGGACATTTCTTCCACCAGTATACATTCGATACTGCATGAACACCTGGCCGTAAAAAAGGTTTGTTCTCGTTGGATCCCGCACAATTTGAAAGTCGCTCAAAGAAGGCTCGTGTCGATTGGTGCAAAGAAATGTTGCAAAAATACGATGGCGGTGCTTCAAAAGACGTTTATAAGATCGTCACAGATGACGAATCATAGATCTATGCGTATGAGCCCGAAACGAAACAACAATCGACCTTGTGGGTTTTCAAAGATGAGCAAAATCCAACGAAAGTTGTTCGAGGAAGAAGTACTTCGAAGCAAATGGTCGCCTGTTTCTTCCGCAAAACCGGTCATGTTGCGACTGTTCCGCTTGAGCAACGTAGGACGGTCACTTCTAAGTGGTACAATACAATTTGTTTGCCTGAAGTCATCGGAGAAATTCGAAAAACCAACAAGAGAAGACGAATCATTGTTCACCATGACAATGCGAGCTCTTACACATCAGCTCAAACCAGAGCGTTTTTGACCGGCCAAAACGTCGAATTAATGGGTCATCCGCCGTACAGCCCTGACTTGGCACCTAATGACTTCTTCTTGTTTCCGCACATCAAGAAAAATATGCGTGGTCAACGATTTTCGTCGCCAGAAGAAGCTGTTGAAGTGTTCAAAAACCATGTTTTAGAGGTGTCTCAATCGGAGTGGAAAAAGTGCTTCGACAACTGGTTTGAGCGCATGCAAAAGTGTATAAATCATGCTGGAGAATACTTTGAAAAACAATAAAACCATTTTTGATTATAAATATTCGCATTTTCACTTTTAGGCCAGATATATATAGAGCAGCCCTCGTAATATTATTTAAACTTTTTTCTTTGTAATATTTAAAGAGATGTTAAATTAAATAAAATGAATAAAACGAAAGACTTACTAAACATACTGAAAAAGAAAAAAATACAGTGAAATTGTTAAATTTTTAAACTATTAATTTCATTTTAAATAAGCTTTTATAGTTAGCTAGGCTAAGGTTCTATAGTATAAGTGATTAATGAAAAGTATACACTAATACCCTGTTTAGACATACGTTTTAATTTAGACAATTAAAATTTTAATTGAGTAATTAATTTTGGTGTTCCCACATATCCAATTTAATTTACTTAATTAAAATTTGACAGTAGAATATAGTTCTGTTCAATAACAAGAAGTTGTTACTAATTGTTATTGGAAAGTGATAACTTCAGTACCTCAAAAGAAGCAGCGAATGAGTAAAAAAGAGTAAAGATGTGAATGTTAATAAATTTGTTACTATTTTTGTTACTGGCAACAACAGAACAGCTGATTCTTGTTCTGTTTTACAAAATAAGTTAATAAATATTAAATACTTTGAACTGAAAGTGTTTAATAGCACTTTCCACGAAAATGTTTACATCACATAATTGCTAGACTGAAATGGTGTGGCTTTGTATGGCGATTTCAAAACCGAATATCTACAGCTGAAATTTTTTACAATCACACAGCACAAAATATGCATAATATTTATAGTTTTCGGTTTTAAATACAAAACATTTTGATTTGAAGCTAACGTTTGTATAATAGTTAGAAGACAGCTGAGAAAACTATATATAAGTAAACGCCAGGATAATAAAACAATAAACAAAAGAAATAGAATAAAATAAACTAAAAGTTTTACAAAAAAGACGGGAAAATTTTAACAATTTTGCAAAGTATTCGAAGAAAGGTGCTGACAATCGATGACAAAGCTCTTGCAAATGCTAACTGCAATACAAAATGCTTTAAGCACGAACACCGCTTTTTTCTGTTTTAGATAAATATTTATTCTCATGGATGTTTGTTATTATCGTCAGTTCGCCTTTACTTTGTTATTTTTTCCAAAAATGCGTTTATTCCATTTTTTTTTTATTTGGAATAGTAATGTTGTAAATTGTAAATTTTTATTTTACTCTATCGCTGCTAGTTTCTGCCGGAAATTTATTGAACATTAGAAAATCGTGTTTGTAAATTTGAAAGACTAAAGAGAAGTTCGGCTTTAAAAGAGAGTTTGCTTGTTTTTATTTGAAATATAGAACTCTTCCAGACAGTATGATCAAGTTCTGACTGCACGATAACTTTGAATCTCCATTAAATTTTCAAAAATTTTTTATTTTATCTAATTTGAAAATATTTTATTTTTCATTTTTATGGCATTTAGTTTTGTCATTTTATAAAATTTTCTCTCACTGAACACACTTCACAAGGGTTGTATAAAGAAACTTAATCAATTATCGACTTAATTAAGTACTAATTGATAAATTTGTTAGTTAATTTCTTATATGGTAAATTAAATTCAATTAGGGACTTAATTGCGTAAATTCGTTTATTGCACAATTAAAACGTATGTCTGAACAGGGTATAATAAAAGTCTACTTTTATTTAATAGATTTTTAATAAGTATTGATAACTTCCTGGTAGATAGTAATAAAGAACGCCTAAGAAGGCTGCAAGTTTCTACAAAATTCAGCTTTACGGCTATTACATATCCGATCTCTACTTGCCTCTTTATAGCTTATCAAATATAATAACCGAAAATTTTTTAATAATTAAAAAAAAATTTGAAATTAATGCTAAACCGTTTCTAGATTATTTAACCACGGTTTTCAATAGTATTTTATGCACAGATATCTGGCACACTTATATAAAATATTAACACTAATTTATTAAAATTCTGGCAAGGTCATTTACTGCGGCAGCTTAAAAAAACGAAAAATAATTTGAGCAGATTTGCAAATTAAAAAAGAAGACTCAAACAGAAAACTGAAAACCAACATTGACTTTTGCATTCAAAACTTTTTATCGAACGCACAATAGAAGAAAGAAAGTCTTATTCCCGGACAGCTGCTTCCTTTTTTTTAAAGCAGAAACAAAGAAAATGTTGTTGTTTGTATTTTTACTAGCTTCTATAGCCGCAAAACGTTTAGTGGGTCAGCCACAAATATGTTACGATAGCCAAAAAAAACAAAAAAAAAATATGAGGCAGTAGCCTACAAATTATCATCGCTTCAACTTTGATAAAAAAAAAACTTAAAGAAAAATTTTACAAAATCTGAAATAGAATTTAGGTATCATCCATCAGTCAGCTTTTTTGGTTCGATCGCTTTCCTTAATCTGCCAGTAGCATTTACAAAATTTTGTTGAAAAACTTTATTGATTAAAGCGTCTTTGGCTTCCGAATATTTTGAGTTCCAGGCATCTATAAAAATAAAATGAAAATTATAATGCTATAGAAGTACGTCGAAAAAAGATTTGTTATAAGTTTTGTTTTGTTTAACTCCTCAATCGTGCAACAATCATTAAAATGTGTCGTAAGAGAACCAGATTCAAATGAGATCATTGTCTACAAACAATTTTTCAATGCTCTTTAAAATGCGTATTAGACAATTCACTCCCCTAACAATCGTCAAAATAGCTCGCAAAGGCATAATTTGGAAGAACAAAATACAAATTTTTGTGTACAATCGCCTGGACGAAAAAAGAATCGTAAAATAATCGCATTCGTCAAACTAACTTCTAAATGCCAGCTGGGAAAAAAAATTTTTTAAATTTTTTTAAATAACTTAAATGTTTTTTTCGCTTTACTTATAGAAAGCTTTATAATTTTTATGGCTACTTAATCGCCCATCTGAGAAAGTCATTTGTCGAACTATGAAGAGACTTTATACCCCTTATGCGGTGAAACCAATCAACGACTGATACTGCAGACTCAATTTATATGCAGAAAAACACATTTCTTGAGGCGGCATCATTGGACCTTAGTTTTCTAAAAAATTAAGCTGAAGCTCGTGATTCGGTCAATGAAGATCATTACCACACCATAATCAATTAATATTCGTTTAAAAATATGAACGAAATTATCCCGTTGAGATGTGATTTTAACAGGAAGACGTTATGCGACATATGGCGACAGCAACTATCGACTTTTTGAAATCTATATTTGATTTTAAAAAATTAACCTGTCAATTATCTCCAGGGTTGCAATATGTAGGTCCACGTGTAGTCACTTGAGCTGTTTATTTTGAAAGAGGCATAAGTCACTTTGCTTTTAAGCTGACACTCATATTTAAAGGATTATGTTCCAAAGGTTTTACAAGTATTGAGGCTAAATCTCGAGAAGACTTACTTGCACTTCTATCTCAGGATGCTTATTCCCCAATAAAATTTTCGAATAACATAAAATCAAAGCAGCTCATATCCTTAACATTTCTTTTTTTTTTTTTGAAGTGACTTATTCCATTTTCAAAATAACCGGCTCACTTTTTAATGCTGATAAGCCATTGACACCTTGAAAGCCAACATTGCCCATTTTAATCGTGTCCCAAAATTAGACGTCCAGAACTCGCTTTGCGAAGAACAGCCTCGGTGGCCATATGCTCTTTATCATTTTCAAATGTCCACTTCTTATATTCATCTTTCGATTTAAATTTTCTTAAATATTTTTACAATGTAAAGGTCTATCTGGCTTAAAAAAGACATTTTACATAAATACATATATACATGACTACAATCTTTAAAACATTACTGACATTTTAATTAAAAATGAAATTTTAATAATAATAATTCAACTTTATCAAATAGTCCATCGATGTGCACTTTGGCGTTTTCCTTCAAGTACTTACGCTTTTTGCTATATTTAATTTACATAATTTTGTAATGATCGCAGAATCCTGCTGGAGCTGATATATGTATTTCGGTTTACTTTGCGTTCATTGGCAAACTGAAGAAACGTTGTTTGCGTTAACTTTAAAATACATTTATAAACATAAAAAAATGCAAGCAAAAATTAAGAGTCATAAAAATATAAAACAAAAGAAATATTTTATTTTATTATTATTTTCAATTTTTATTTATTATTATTATTTCCATTTATAAGTTCCACAATTAAGGGTTGTGAACAAAAAAATGGTGAAAATATTATTATTATTATTACTTTTTTTTTTGTTATTATTATTTCCTTTTTTTTAATTATTATTTTCTCTCTATAAGCAAGTATTCGAAATTAAATTTATTTTTCGTACTTAAATCAAAAAATTTTTCTAAATATTTCATCTGATTAGTGCAGCTAAATTCAGTTTCTCAAGGGTTTTTCAATCCGTCCATCCACTACACATCCGTACGACGGTCAATATTTAGTAATAAAACGCTACAAAAATTTTTTTACAATTTTAGTAAAAGATCGTCATACAGATATCAGCATCGCTCGTCTTAAACCGGCTTTTTTAATAAATACCGACATTACAAAAACCAAGCAGCACAGATACACCATTCATTCGGTCGCAACCACAAGAACCATCATCAACCCAGCGCCAATCGAAACTCCCTGACTCCCGCAACTGGACAAACTTGTTAAAATTTTATAATTCAGTTAGCGTAATCCGGCGCCATTTTATACAACACAGCGCAGACTAAATTGGCCGCCATTTTAAGACAGAATAAACACGTTTCTCCTACCATCTTTAAGAATGGCTCAAAACTGGTTTTTAACGAAATATTTTGTTAAAGGAGTTTAATCTTAGGCTGATAGTGCTGTTTTTCTTCGTCACTAAATCAACTTTATTTCAAAATATTCTTTAGTTATCTAGGTTTTCTAATGCCAAAATATCACGATAATATTTTTATTTTTTTTTAAGTTAATTGAAATTCGCCTCTCTGATTAATTAAAACTAACAAATTGGTTTGACATTTATAAAATAAAAATTTTAAATTTCATACATTTCACATGTTTTTAGATATGCATTCATAAGTCCCGTTTGTGACAGGAATGGTATAACTCACAAATTTTATATAAGTATTTTACAATACTTGATTTTATAAATCCATTAGTTTACTTTTGTTGTCAAAAATGTTGGCCTTAAACATCGTACCTAGAAGGGATATTTATATATGATTTTTGTTGTTAAATATCTAATCAAATTTTATTAAAAAAATTATTTCATGTTTTTAAGTCAATTTAAAAAAAATCTGTTAAACCACTTAAAATAAAAATATAATTAATTTTACTTTGAACATGTATAAATGAAATAAATAAAGAATCATAATGTCTTAAATGAACTTAAGACAATTTCAAATATTTAAGATGCCAACTTGAGTTATTTTTTTTTTTTGTTTTGCGCCTCAGCTTCTAAATTCAATCAATTTGCGATCTAATTAAAAATCTCAAGCATCACGTTTTTTGATTTAGTTTATAAAAATTAGTTAGACTTGCATTTTCGCCAATTCATTATTTATATATTTTTTTTTTTTTGCTTTAATACCAACTTCATCTTATTTGTAAATTATTTTTGTACTAAATGCTTTGAAATACTTTAAGTATAAAATAATACAGAAAAAAATATAAAAAAAAAATTCAAATAAAGTACTTAAAATTTAATACGAGTACGAGTTACAAGTCAAATATCAAGAAAGAAAAAACTAAACTTGAGTTTAGCTTGATGTCATGATCGCCATTGCTTCAAAGAACGAATATAAAACATAAAAATAAACATTAGTCCCATAGATTTTTTAAACGAAATTAAAAAAATGGTTTTGAAAAACATTGAAAACAAAATTAAAAATATGTTCATAGACTTTGCAACTTGTAATGAAACATTTAAAGAACCAGAAGGTTTGAATTCGGGGCTTATTATTAGATTTTCGTAGATAACGCTACTGTGGTAGTTATTCGAATTATTATATTTTCAGTGTTGTTAATTCTTGTTGCAATTACAGTAATTGCAATTAACCCTTTAAGCAGTAAAGAAATATATTTATTTATAAAAAAATACTAGAACTGGAGGCCTTTTTGATTCTAATAAAAATCAAATTAAACGATTAGAAATATTATAGAATATTTAAATGCAAAAATAGTTTGTTATTTTTGAATAATTGCTCATCATATACTTCAACGCAACGTTTCTCTAATCGATTACGAGTAATACTAAATGCCAAGTACTTCAATCAAACAGTACTCTGTGATAATATTTACGAATCGAATCATCAAATTTCTCTTGAGGATTAGAAGAGCACTGGTTCTATCAGTACTGAGTAAGGGTAAAAGGATTTTGGTTATTCCACAATTGTTTGCTGAGAGCCGTTTTCTTGCGGGCCCATTTGCCTAACTTGTTCAAAGGCTCTCCCTCTTTGAATTGCTCCTCGCACACGGATCCACCATCTCGTTTCCACAAATTCCTTTAAAGCTCGAATTGGTAACCATCTCAACACATTGTCGCTCAAGTAGGGACACAATTTAAATGCATGCCAGCACATGCCTTGACTTCACCACTTACGAATCAAGAGCCTTTATGGCAGTCACCTCCGTTATAAGTTGCCCGATTTTTTTTTTTTTGTCTAGAATACGGTGCAACATACTCGATCCAGCATTCGTGGCTACGTTGGAGCCATGCTTAAAGATTAAAGCTACATTGTCTCGAATTATAAGTTTTATTATTTAAGGGGTCCGCCAAATAACTTTTTTTTTGGAAATGCTATAAAAAAACAGTGTAGCTTCGGCTGTGTGACACGTAGCGCCGTCCTGTTGAAACCAAATGTTGCCAATATTCTCCTCTTCAGTTTTTGTAAACAAAAATTAGTTCAACATGGCCCGATAACGATCGCCATTGACTGTAACCGCCACTCCTCATTTTCGAAGAAAAATGTCCCAATTATACCTCTGGGCTAAAATCCGCACCAAACAGTGACTGGTTTTGGGTGCACCGGCTTTTCAATTTATGCGTGTGGATTTTCTGTGCCCCAAGTGCGACAATTTTGCTTGTTTACATATCCGCCAAGATCAAATTGAGCTTCATCAGAAAAGATGATTTTTTTTGGCAAAATCGCCATCTTAATGTCGCAATATTTCCCAGCGTTGTTCAAGCGTATACACAACCATATTTGTTCAGAGGAAGGATAAAACTTATTATCTGTCAAATCAGACATGAGGTAAGTGTTATCATTCACGAAATGAGCACTAGTTGAAAAAAATTTTAAATGGCGGACCCTTTATTACCTCCTGCTCAATATTTTAATAATAAAAGATTTTTAGAAAAGCAATCGAGGGGTCAGCGATATTTCTGGGATCAGCCTTGAAAATATTTCCACCTACGAAACATAGAATAGTGAAATGTGCAATATGCTTATGTCCTTATCTGCCCAACTTAGTGAGTATTAGTACTGACTTGGCAGATATAGAGGGGGTAAGATCCAGCATTTTCCCCAGACTGGTCTGAGAAGTACATTTCATTATACCAGCGAATTTGGGGCTGGCTAAACTCTAGCATGAACGAGAGGTATGCTCCTGTTCTCCATTCTCCAGCAGACAAGTGATCCGTGTGTTAGAATAGGCTGAATCACCATCATGCTCAACTATTATGTAATGTAAGGTGTATAGGAACCTTCCCTCTATAAGGAAGATACCTCTGGGTACAAAGGTATCTTCATGATAAATACAGCATTATGTTACTACGACAGTTTTATTCCCCATATTACTCTAAGATATTTGGAAAGCTTTGAAAATTATACTGCAGTGGTGCCCACCTTTCACCGTTGGCCTTAGAGTTTTATCATTTTAAGTACGAAAAAACATTTTTTGAGCT
Source organism: Gymnosoma rotundatum (assembly GCA_916610165.2). Classification (NCBI taxonomy): domain Eukaryota; kingdom Metazoa; phylum Arthropoda; class Insecta; order Diptera; family Tachinidae; genus Gymnosoma; species Gymnosoma rotundatum. The sequence goes on along the minus strand of OU744338.1, from coordinate 16,713,545 downwards.
TGAGGTCAAAATTGTAGCGTGAAAATTATTTCTATATGTTTTATCATTATAATAGGAAATAAATTATAAAATTTGAAAATTCTACACCATTCAAATAAAAATTAAAAAATATGCTTGCCAGCATTTAAAGGATTAATTAAATATCACCTTAACTTATCTTAAAAAGCAACAACAAGAAATATAAATACAATATAATAAGACATTAGTTACCAACTAACATAACAAAGTTAACAAATAACCTTGGCTCATTAAAATGGAATATGGCCCCAAAAATATTACAAAAAGAACACAAGAGATCTTTCCTTCATTAAATCTTCTTACAACGCTTTGCTTTGCTAACAATATATAATTTATGCCTCTAACAAACAAAAACCCAACAAATCATCTGTTGAGTTTCATTAAGGCAAAGAGAGGGAGAGAAGAAAAAGAAAAGAACCCGCAACAATCAACGTAATTGTTGGTTGTGGTGCAAACAAAAACTTTAAAATACTTTGCAACACTTCATCTTTAACAACAGCCGTCATGATGAATTACATGTTGGCACTAGTGTCGTTACTGTTTGATGTTTTTTGATAAATTGCAACTTTTTTAAACAAAATTAAAAAAATAAGTTTCAAATAATCCAAAAAAATAACAAAAAAAATTTAGACAAGGTCGGTCGTCTTTATTTAAGTGGCAAGTTACAAATGAGGCAATATATACAAAAAAATTTTTTGTTTTTAATTTAGGCCATTCTATCAGTCATTCTGAAATTAGGTGTATTCAAAATATCACTTAATATACAAATAATAATTTTCAGACATTTTTTTTTTTTTTTTCAATTTAAAAACCCTTTTATTGTCTTTTTTCTTTTGACAATTTTATTTGCAAAATAAATATTTTTGGTATTTAATTGAAATTGCATTTGTCTTATTTAGCTTTAAATTTGTATTTTGTTTATAATTTTTTTTTTTCTTTATTGTAAGTATTATACAACTCACGACAATGACAATTCACGCAAGGACCTTTCATGACCCATCACCATGTTTAGTGTTTTATGCCGAAAAGTATTTGTCATCTTATTTTTTTCAGACAACCCACCAGTCAAATAGTAAAAAAATTGTGTCTCTATTAAAAAGGTTTTGTGAGCAGCTTTAACAGGCAGATATATTTGCAATAATTACATGAGATTTTAACTTCTTGAACATTAACATATGCATCGTTATTATTTTATAAATATCTATGCTCTACGAGAGATACATATTTCTTGGGCGATATTTTCTTTGGGAAAAGTTTGCCCCCTCTTAATAACAAAGAGATAATGAAGTGAGGTAATCCGCAGTCGAAGTGATCGATTGGGTAATCTTAATCCTCTTGGCGATCCCTTTGTGTTACCTACAGAGTGGGTGGGAAGGAAGCAATGAAACAATTTCGGAAAGTAAGAAAGATAAGATATTAAAGGTAGTGTAATATAAGAACAGTGCGTGTGTAGTCTAGATTTATACTGTAAAGAAAGGATATTATGGCATCTATTCACTGCTCCGTATAAAAAATCAAATACTCTCCGACGCACTTTCGAACGTGCCAACGCGATATCGATTTCAGAAAAGTTCTAGATGCTGGCTATTAAGCATTGAACAGCAGCCGAAATAATAATGTATGGCCTTCTAAGTTTTAGTATCCTAACAGTGATTCCTACCCCTTTGACATGGACTCTAAAATCGCAATGTTTAAATCTCAGTTACTTAGTATGTCACACAGTCACTCTAGTAAGCTTTAGCTTCGATATTATTTTACACCGTTTAAACTCTGGCCAGTTACGCTGCCTAATCATATGCTTGCTTTATATTTTCCTGCAGAACTATAGAAAAATACTACACAAGATGTTAATCGGTTTATCTTTTGCTATTTAGCACCTTCATTTGCCAGCTCAACCGAAAATGGAGTTGCGTTTAAATACTCCGCCAACTGATTAAGGATGTGCGGCATTCCTGGAATAAATGTACTTTATTTATATGCCACCACCAGCTTTATCTCTCTCTTAGAAATATGCATTACACGAGTATAATAAAAAGTGATCGTGGATGTAATAGTAAACGGAGAACTCTTCGACATTAAAATATTTAACTTTCTCGTGAAATCCAAAGGACATAAAGACGTACTTATCCATTTATCTTTAGAAATGTGATCATAATAACTATACCTCGTCAATCAAAGTGCCTCTTTTTGTACCCTTCACCACAAAAAGTGGATTTGGATTTCTGCAATATATATTTCCGACCCAATAAATTATATATATTCTGACTTTTTATGCATAGCGATAACCCTCTGTCCGTCCGTACGGCAAACTTGATTTCGCAAAAAAAACAATATGTCAATCGATCAGATATAGAATCGAAAATGGTGCTTTTGGAAATCATCATGATCGGTCCATTTCCTTTGAGCCAACAGGCAAAACACCACGCCTACCTCTAATTTTTTCGAAAACATAAATATATGGGACGATAAAGAATTAAAAAATAAGAAAAAGGCATCAAGTGAAAAATTGGCCGAGTTACGGGACTCTAAAATTTTTAAATTTTTTAAAATATCAATATGGGTATCATTTAAAAGCTTTTGAAGAGATCTTAAAGGAAATACTAAAACTTTTTAAAAATGCTTAACCCATTAACAACCGATGTCATTTTTATGTAAAATTATAAATATGCAGTTCCAAAATTTTTTTTATTTTTTAATTCTCTGTCACACCCTACTATTTGCCTCTTTGATTGGAGTTACTTCACTAAACTAGATTTACATAGATGGTGAAGGGTGCATAAGATTGTATATAGCTGAATTTGGCACTCTTACTAATTTTTAATTCAATTCTTTATTCATGATAATTTTTTTTCAATATGTAGTGCCAATATGTTGAGGCGAGTTGGCAAAAAATTATTTACTATTAAGTTTTAAAATAATAATAAATTTATAATTATAATAAAAAAAACAATAACAAGTTTTAAAACAAAAATTTTAAGATAAAACTGAGATCAACTACTAATCACAATAGAAGCAATTCTAAATTTTTTAAAGATACTCTTTCACATTTTTTTTTTTTTTTTGGATATATAAATTATAACAATATTTCTAATGGTTTGAGGAAGTTTATTAAACTCTAAACTACCAATGTATTTTATTTGTTGTTTTCCATCGACACAGAGCTACTCTTAAATAAGTATTACTTCCTGAGTTGAAAGCTGTTAGATTTCTGATTAACTCCGATTTCTTCTTTTTAACAGAACTTTTAGTTTTTTTACTAAACTGGGAAACTAGTTGTTGTACAATTTTTCGGGAGCATAAATAATTAGCAACATCTATTATGTTGAGTTTCTGAAAAATATTCAAAGCAAAAATAAAAGTTAACAGACACAAGTGGTTAAATTCCTTATTATCACAAGAAATAAACAACCATAACAAGGGATGTCTAAAAAAAAATACCTTTAATTTGTTAGATTATAGTTTTCCGAAAAAACATTTCGAAGATGTTTTCAAAATAAAGTAGTACTTCAATGCTTTTTAAATTTTCTAAGCTGGTGAGAGCAACTCATATTGATAACGAAAAAAAAATATTTTATATTCAACATTTACCTCATTACTCTCTATTTAACATAATTTCATGACGAATTTTTCCAATAAATTACTTTTAAGTTATTTTTTCATAATAAAAATTTTATATTATTTTGTGGCTTTTCAAATCATTAAACCTGTTGTAACTAAAATAAAATATATACGAAATTAATTTAAATACTTCTTTAAGGCTATTAATTTTTTTCGGTTCAATGTTGTTTTTTGTGCACTTTACATTTTTTTCTATGTTAATAAAAATTAACCATGCAGAAATCGTGACAATTTTTAAATTAATGATTGTAAATTGTGTTTAAATATAGAAAAAAAAAAGAGAAAAGAAAACTATAGTATGAATAAAAATAAATTGCTTGCAACATTAATGGGCCTTTAAATGCAATAATCATAATCTATTGCCGTTTACTTAATAAATTATTTCGTTTTTATTTAAAGAAATCCTTTAGCATTTGTCGCTCTAAAGCAGTAAAATATTTAAAGAGAAATATTTATTAACAATTAGGAGTCAAGATCTGGTTCATTACTCATGGTTTCTATTTTTTTTTAAGATTATAAAAGACTTAAGCAACAAACGTGCTGCATAGTAAAATATATTTTGGAATTTGTGTAAATTCAATCAATGAAGTAAGAAATTTAATTAAAATCAAATCGTTTAACGTTATTTTATTTGTAGGAAAAAAGTTATTCGTGAAATCCGTCAAATAAAAAGCGTTCATACTTACAAACCGCTGTTGTAAAAGATTGGAGTGTAAAAAGTTGAAATGACGAGAAAATTAAACCATCACATATTTAAGACGTTATCAAGAATACAAAATGTTAATTGTTATTTTTATTGATTTTGCCCATCTGTTTAATCTCATATAACAAACATTGCATTTAATATTTATATTTTATTTAAATTTCTTTAATGTCATAATTTAAAAAAAATTTATGTTACAAATCAAACAAAAGACTTAAGCAACAAACTTGTCAAACCAAAAAAAAAATCCAAAAAGTTGTTCTCTGACAGTTAAAAAATCCTCCTCCATTCACATTGAAAACGTAACACCAAATTCAAAACTATGAATCATGCTAAATATATTGCCCAATATTTCTTGGTTTCTTTAGTACTCACAGTATTGTGTATGTATGTTTGTGTTTTGCAATCTACTTCCAACAAATCTTCTAAAAACCCAACATGAATAAACAAACGTAAATTTGTATGTTTGTTAAACATTTTTTCAATTATGCGCCAATTATAAAATCATACTCAAGCAGCAAAAAATATATTTAGTTTTTATATCTAAAACCAGCACCACAGAACCAAAAATTTTCACACTTACTAAGATTATTTATAACAAAAGAACCAAACAAATAAAGAAAAAAAATGGAAACAAAAAACCAACATAAATTGCAATGTATTTAAATCAATTGAAAAAAACAACACTTTAAATACATTTTTTCATTACTACGAGTATTATTATTATTTGTTGCTGTAGTTCCAAGCGTAGGAGTTACATTAGCATTATTTATAAACTTAAATTTTTAATGAAGAAAAAAAATGAGACTTTAAAATATTAAAGAAATAAATAAAACTTTAAAATATACGAGTGTAAGCTTTAAATTCCCAAGCTATGAACAACTATTGAAAATTGTGTTCGTTTTTTCTTATAATTTATGATTTTAATAAGAAAATCAATCAATAAGATCATATTTTATAGTTGTTGGATTTAAGTTTATAATTTTTTTTTTGCTGTTACATGCCTAATAATGCAAACGATAATTGTTAATTAATTTCTCACTGTAGACAAGTATGGAACGAAATTAAATTTATTCATTTAAACTACTTGCGCCTATTTTGGGAATAAATAAAACTGTAAAAAATAGTTGGTGGCCTAACGCTACTATTAAAAGCTAAAATTTTTTGTCGGGGAATATAATTTGTCCCTGAAGTCTACTGTAATGATGTTATGAGCAGCGGCTTTATTAGGCTCACTTAGCGCATTAAAGTCATATGTCAGTTTGGCACTTTATATCTACACGTAAAGAAAAAATATGGTTGAGGTAACCATAATCTAAGAGCAACATACTATGGTTGCATTATATGGCTGCTAAACAAAAATAGTATTGTTACATTTGCAACCATATCGTTGTCCAAAGTATAAACATAATTATGTTCAAATATATACATTAAATGCTGTAAGCATACATACATACATTCATATTTACTTGAACTTTTTTTAAATGTTTTGGTTCCCATTTTATTTGTTTTCATATTTTGCATATTATTTTTATTTTTGATTTTGTATATAAAATTTTATGCTTTTTTCACTTTCTTTAACTATAAAAAACAATTTTAAATTTTAGCTACCAGAAAAATTACTAAACTGTCAAGTACTAGAACAAAATATTTTTTAGCGCAAACATTATTATGTTGCTTTTAACCATACTTTGATTAATGATAATATATTATGATGAACTATTTTATATTATTTTTAATAAGTTATGAAACTTTGGTTGTGGTTGAAAATTTTTTAAGATATAACCAACCATGTTGCATTTTTTGTACACAGTAGCCATATAATCGTTAAAAGTTAACAAAAATTGTTTATCGTGACTAAAGTTTTGATGAAAACAACTATAATTGGTTCTCCGTAACCATACATTGTTACAATGAACATAATATGGTTATTGTGACCATATCACAACCATGTTTTTTTTTCTAAGTGTGGGAGCCACTTTTACCTGACGTGGAAACTCCCTTACTAGCTGTTGAATGGAATATTTTAAGAGTTATTGCTTAAACCGAAATTACTGAAAAATAGTATATTTTTAAATTGCAATAATATTAAAAGAACGGCAAGTATTGGTATATACTGTAATAATGCTAAAATTGTCTGCGATTACTTCAAGAGGCAGTAACGGACATACGGTTTCAACCTGGTACAGAGATTACAGGCATGTCAAAATTTCCAGCATATCAATTTAGGCTTAAGATTATTATTCCTGTAAAAGAGTTCTATTAGCATCAGTATAACTTTAGAAGGCTCTCCGCAACATGTATAATTTTTTTATATTTGGACAAATTTTTGTAACTTTTGACACAGACACGAAATAAAGTTATATCACGCTGTTTCATTATTTGAGGTAAGAACCTCTCTTAACATATCAACCTTTCTTAACATATCAGTTCGATTTTAATAAGACAGGTTACCTGCAAATCCAAACAAAATTCCACCTAAAAATTAGTTTGAAATAAACAAAAAATAACGTTGGGAAATTGTACTCTGTTCAATTCGTGAAAATCACGAAATGTTTCTCTGCTTCATGTTTAGAAGCAGCAAAATGTTTCCGTCAACAATTTTTTCCAACTGTGAAATAATATGAGCAAACAACTACTTTAGTTACTTCGCTTGAAAAATTTGACAACTTGCTAGTGATACCATACCAATACCTCGATTTAAAACAGAGTTGTCTTTTAATTTCCTTGAAGATTTGCTGGATTATATTACAGAAAAATTGTCAGTAATTTAATAATGAAGATTTAAGGAAATAAGACTTAAATTTGTCCTTTAGAACGTTATTTTTAAATAATTTAAGTAGAAAGTTTTATCTAAACTTAATATTTATCTTTCAAAGAAAAGGATGAAACGGATTTATTAAAAAACAAGTCCTACTTTAACTTATTTTATTGAATGGCGTGAGCATGCACTTTTCCATACCGTAATATTAATATGGAGTGCTAATTTAAGTACTCATGAGTATTATCGGTCTTATTTTTTTTTTATAGGATTTTCCTTTTTTCTTTAATTTTCCTATTGTATTTGTTTAGTAAATGAATTTGTTGCCTTTTTATTTTCTCTTAAATATAAAATAAAACTTTTTACTATATTTTACATAAAGAACATTTAATTACTATTTATTTAAGGAAACTTTCAAAATGTAACTTTTAATAAAAAATGAAACTTTTTTCAGGGAAAATCGTAACTTTTTCCTGTCTTTCCTTGGCAACACTGATTGGCATACTCTCATACCAAATTGCTTGAGAGTTATAGGAGATGTCTCATACAACTTATCTGCTCCGCGAAATAAGAACCTATTTCGGTGTATAAAAAATGTGTTAAAAAGTTTGGTCAATAAGCTTTAAAAGAGACATTGATATAAGAGTTTCCTTTTAAGGCCATATCGTATGTTATTATGTGTACGTTTTAAGCCCGATATAATTACAAAAATTTTAACTGTTAAATGAAATGTCATTAATTATCCATATCAACATGACTAGATTGGCACTTGAACAACGTCACCAGCAATGAGGTTAATGTTTGTCTTAATTAGATTTGTTATTAAATAAAATTGCAAATACATGCAGAATATTTCCTGTTTAGTGCGATTTACACTCTAGTGGTTTTAATGGAGTTTAATTTTTTTTAAATGAAGTTTACGACAGGATGGCGCTATATGCCACACGGCTGCTACAAATATCAGCTTATAGAAAGAATTTGCAATAAGTGACCTACAAATTTTATTTCAAGGTAACACGTTTAGACACCCCTCTATTATTTTCTATGGGGCCGCATGCAATCACTGGTTTACGATGACAAACCAGCAAAGCAAGCAATGGTCCATACGAGATGGTACAGACGGGATCACATCAAATGAGTTAATGGTTAATGATGGGTACCGTAAGATTTCGTCCTTTCTCCAACCCTATTTCTTTTTTTTAACGACCTTTTTAAGTCTGATGACAGTAGTATATGCCATTCATATTTATTTTGCTATCGGCCAAGCCTTCAGAAAATTTGAACTATGTGCAAGCTCATGAACGATACCCTGAATCGCGATCTTTTAACAATCTCCGAGTGAGCCTTGCAAACATGGTTCAATTAAACGCTCGTAAAACCCAATGCTCTCTACTTTTGCACTGGCGTACGGCTAAATATGCTATCTCATCTGTAATTATGGGTGATATAGATATTAAGGAATCAGAAGCGCTCTATGTTCTTGGCATGAATATTTAATACGAAATTTGGTGGAACAAGTATATTATTCAAGTCGCAGAGGAAGCGTTCAAGTGCCTAGGATTTCTGAAAAGGCGCAGGAAATACTTCACTCCATCTGATCTCCTAACTACCTATGTCACCTTTATCAGACGGAGAATGGAATACAACCCTCATGTGTCGGTCAGAGCTTCAAAGACTATTATGGAGTTACTTCACCGCGTGCAGGAGAGAAGAGCGAAGAAGCGAGTGTAGGATGTTCAGCGCTATTGATTCGCTGGAGCATCGACGCAATGTGGAGTATGTTTCACTGCTTTATCGTTATTACAACGGAAGGTGCTCTTATGAAATCAGAGAACTTGTTCCTGGGACCGTAAGTTCGTAAGTGCATGCGCTCTGCATGAAGAGCGCAACCCTTTGTGCTCGATTAGACAGTGAATCGCACTACGCATTACAGAGAAAAATCGTCTTTTAGCCGAACAGTTCGTGTGTGGATTAAACTCCTTGTGGAGGTTTTTCCTGTCACTTTCAGTGTGCAAAGATTCAAATCAATCTCTTAGGTGCTGGTCCTTGTAAAAAAGCAAAAAAAAAACTCCCTTTATATACCACAGATAATAATGTGTTGAAATTTTGAGTAAAATAAATTTTTGGGTACAAACATATTTGATTTAATGAGTCCATTTGGCATATACTTGAGCCCCTATACTCACAAAAATTTCAAAGGATAAAAAAAAACTTTGTTTGTGCAATTTAATATCAGTGAGACTTTTATTCTAAGAATCGCCATTCACAGTGGGTTCTTAAGATTTTTATTTCCGAGTCAAGCAATAAGACCTAAAAAGTACATGTTAAGTATCAAGGAAACTAGTGTAATTATACATTTTACAGCCAGGCTTGAAAATCTCTTAGTGTCATCACTGATCAAAAGGCTTGATTTACTTTGAACTGTAAAGCGGCTTTTCAACGATTCTTTGAAAAACATTTTTTTTTTTTCATCCAAAATCTTTTCTTTATTTTTGGCTAACCGGAATTCCACTTAACACATTCCCACTTAATTATCTAAAAAATTTAATGTTAAATTTAAAATATACAATAAACGTCTGAATGTCTTATTTTTAAAACTGTAAAAATAGTCGTAGTCAAAGTAAATTATGTTTAAACCAATTTACATGGTCAATTAAAGTCCGACCCACACTTATTTGAAAAACGAAAAGTGTTTTTTTTTTTTTAATTTTTAAACATTATATTTAAATCACGTGTGCGTGTCTAAACTCAAATGCTATTATCATTTACAAAACTTTTAAGACTTTTAACGACTTATTTAAATACTTCCAAAATATAGATTTGTTAATATTCGTGGAGAAACAAAAATTATTTTAACACTTTAATAACCCGGAAAATATTGAAACATCGAATGAACAAATTAAATTGACATTTTAGTAAATAATTTCATTTTATTTTATTTTCAAGTTAATTAAAATTGAATATAAAAATGGATTTGATTGTCTATTTCTTGTGTATGTAGTAGCATTTTTTTCTGTTGTTATTAATGCACTTGAGGGAGCCCTGCAGTTCGTTAATTTCAAATTAAAAATTTATCAATACAGATTCCTTGTTAATTTCTACCCTCTGTTAACAACTAATAAAAAGTATTGCCATATACAACTAATTACATCAACTATTAAGACACTCTTTAATTTCCAAATTTTATAATTGTTATTATAGCGGAGCTATCAATCAATACATATTCTTTGTAAATTTCAGCTGTCTGTATATAACAGTTCAACAATTTAGCCACATATATCAAATTACATTAACTATTGGGACACCCTTTAACATATAATTTTAAATGTTTATACTTGCTATTATAACGTTAATACTAATCGACATTCTGTCTTTAATGGTTCAAAAGATTAGCCCATATAGGTCAATTTACGTCATCTATGGGGACACCCTTTAATTTTAAAATTTGATTTTGTATTACTTTTTGTTATTGGGAGTTATAGTAATGCGCAGTCATTTTAAATTTTACAGTTCATAATACACGTAAAAAATGTGTATGTTGTGCGGGGACACCCTTTAGTTCTTAAAATAATGAACTTTTTTTAAAAAAAAACCGGTAAGTGTTTTTAAATGTGTTCAGAAATGACTGAGTTATACATACACCAACTTTAAAAAAAGCAACATTCAGACGAACTGATAACCTCTCTCCCTCTTTTTTGAAGTCGGTTAAAAAGAGCACAAAGTTTCGACAGTCAGATTAAATAAGTTTATGAGCGAATATATTCCGTGAATAAGAAGCGATTATTTGGCTAACGTATTACAGATCATACTAATTACCTCTTGATTATAGGGGAACTGTGAACCGGAGGCCTCAGCTTAATAATGCCGCACAAACAACTGTTCTGAAATAATTAAAAAGATCCATGGCCTAGATTAAGACTGAATTTAAGAAGTTTAACTTGAAAGCTTTAAGATTTACATTTAGTTGAAGTTGTTAAGGTCTCACAAAAAACGTAATTTTATATGTATTCAATCATTTTATTGCATGGCCTTCTAGAGTTTTGCTTACGTCGTAAACAAGATCTAAATGATAACAGGGACTTCAGCTGACTGGAGTCCGTTCTGTTATTAGTTGAAAAAAGAAGTCTTTTACCGCAATTTAAATTTTCTTGTAAACGAACCCAAAACAAAATTGAATCTTACGATACGTATACTTCTAGGAAGTTAATTAAGTACGAGCTGGATTCTTACTCAAAAGATTCTACATCATGTATAGGCATCCTTTTAATTTTTTATTTAAGCTTCTAAACGCTTAAGAAATAACATAGAAATACATAATTTGGGTAAATTTAAATTAAGACCCTGTAAAATTCTTGTTACTTTCGGGACAGTCTTTAATTAAAATTTTTCTTTACTTTTTGTATGTGTCCCTATAGCAAACATAGCAGCACAAATATTCTATGCAAATTTCTTGCGTCTACCTAGAACGGTGTACAAGACAAGGCCATGTTTGTCAAAATCACGGCCTCTATGGAAACACCCTTTAACTATTAAACTTATTGTTCAAATATTTTTTCATGGGAAATATATTAGTACATACTCTGCGTAAACTCTAAATGTCTGACTACAAAAGTTGAAAAATAAAAGTCATATACGTCACAATAGGAAAACACTTTATATTTGATTTTTTATTTTTTATTTATCGTACCTGATCCAATAGCAATAAAAAAAATATTTAAATATTTAAATATTGTGGCTTTAAAATAAAGATCCACTACTTGAAAATTACTTTACTATTGGGACACCCTTTATATTTTAGATTTATTTTTTTCAGTTTTTGTTATTTTTCTTACAGCTGCTATAAAAATATTTTACATTAAATTCTCTGCCTATTACGACCACGTACGCAAAAATCACGCTACTATTGGGGTACCCTATAATTTAAGTTTTTTTTTTGTACTTGTTATTATAGCGGATATAATTTTGCACACACTGTGTAAATTTATCGTGTCTGCCTATCAACAGTACAAAAATATTAATTCTCTTATGGAACACCCTTTATTTTGTTAGTATTTGTTGTTATAGTGGCCACAGTAGTCTTTCATAAAAAATTCTACTTATTTTGCGATTAAGGAGATAGATGGCTGTGACAGACTTTGTAGCGAAAACAATAGGGTCTCGTTATTTGGGTACGAAACCTTAAAAAGCACTTTGGGCAAGAGGTTGGAAAAGTATCAAAAAAACTAACGGGCAAACTTCTTAAAACTTTGTACTTTGTTTTTGTATTGTGTGTTAAACTTTAATGATCGCCGGAATAATTGCGGCTGTCTATGCCATTATTTTTTTTTTCTTAATGGATTTTAATGTATGCTAAAGAACTTTAATAATTCTCTAGATAATTTAGTATGCATTTATCTGGCACACAACGAATGCTATGCCTTAAATGTACCACATACTCGTATAAGTACTGTTAAGTACATTAAACGTAACTCGTATTGTCTTTTATTATATCAAGGGGGATTATTTTATCATTTTCTAAAAATCTTTAATTAAATAACAATAATTCTTTTTATTTTAAGCCGCTCTAATACCATAAATAAATAAAATAAATAAATAAATAAAAGTTGCATTAAATAAATATCGTATGATACATAAGCCCACCATTATTGTGGGTAATTGCAATTGGTTCTGTTACTTTATTGCGATTAAATATAAAAATGCACTTGTCTCATTGTTGTGGTAGCTGCTGAATATTTTTCCTTTCTTTTTTAAACCAACAACGAGCCTTATGGGTCATTTTGGAAGTAATAAATAATAAAATCCAAAAAATCAAAATCTTTTCGAATTTTTAAAAATTCTTTAAGTTTAGAAATAGGAGACGGGAAATTAAATCTTATTTTTTCTTGCTCTACTGCACTGGATACATTTGTGCTTCCACTAAATATTCGCTTTTAATGAACTTACGCAGCTATCACCACTACAATACATACTGTCTCCAAGGAGATTTAAAGTACTCAAAGTCTTATTTAGCAAAGATGCGCCTCCATTCCAATCACAACTACGCTGTGGTTCCGTGTGTGATAATCTAACTTACGATCTTCTTTTTAACCAAGAAGGCTCCTTTAAACATTTTGGACACAAATGTCACATACTGCTGCTTTTTCTCCAAATTAGTCTTTATAAACCTCTGGGCCCTGATTTCCTTATTTTAGTAAACCGACTTCTTAACCATCTCTTTATCCGTTTCTGTAAGTCGGTGACCATCTCATCTATTTTGGCAACACAAAATTTTTTTGGACAGTTTTGTAGTTTTTTTGTCTTTAATACTGCGTTTCCATTGACTTGAAATCAACTAGTTTTGAGAAAAACACTTCGAAGCGTTTCCATTGAGCTGAAGTGTTTTTTAAATTCGAATTTGTGACGTTACACTGACATTTTCACCGTAATAGAAAAAAAAGACTATTTTATTTTTGGTAAAAAATCGTTTTTATTTTTAATTTATTTTTTGTTTTACACATTTTTCTTTTTGTATTTTTTTAACACTTTTTTTGTAACAAAAAAGATTATTGTTTTAAAAAATTTTAAAATAATTGTCACTTTTTCGATAAAAACATCCAATATGAATTGATAGAACGGAGTTGAACTTGAATATCCTAGACACAACACAGTGTTGCAAAGGCAAATTTAGTTCGAAAAAATACATTTTCGACATGATTTTCAATAAATCAAGTGATTTAAATGGTTTTGGTAGCATGAAAAATGTATGGAAAATCAAGTAGCAAAACACTTGATTTGAGCAAATGCAGTGTTTTAGACGAAATCAAGTCAATGGAAACGCACTATAAAATAGCTCAACTTACCGGAGCCGTTCAACAAAAACTATAATGTTTTTTTTTAAGATTTGATGGTCCTTCTAGCAAATACTGGTACTTCTGTAACTTATTAATAATTAATTATTTCCAAGTTTATTCAATAAATAAATATGTTTTTTTCTAATCTACTAAGATTTGAACTCATGTCTTTTTGTTTGAAAAGCTGGCAGACACTTCTACGAATACAAGCGATGTGGCTGTTCAACAATCATTATTTTTTTAGCTTTTACTTTTGGGACTTAAACTTACAACCACACTTTTAGTGGTAGAAAATATTTTGCGAAATTTTATTTGCGTAACCATATATTTTGTAAAATTTTTGTTAAGTCTTTAAAGGAGTTTTTTTTTTGAAAATTGCTTCTTGATCGAATGTATATCCTTATAAAAAAAACAACAGTTCGCCAAAAGTAAATAGCAGCCCAGGTTAATCATGAAGCTAAACTCAGTGTATATTTTTTTTATTAGTCGACCGATTAATCGGTCAATATTTCTCTCCATATTTCTACAGTCATTACATTGCTACTACCCGAGCGCTTAAGTTGTGAATTTATTTGCTTCAAAATGTTTGTATCTTCTGGATCCCCGCGGGAGCACCAAGAGTCTCTGCTGACCTAACCTAGGTGCTGACGAGGGTCCTCGGGGGTATAGGGGGAACCAGTCCCCTGGTGTGCAGGCACTGAAGCTGGATAGACAGTTGGGTACTGTCAAAGGATTTTACCAGTTTTCTTAAATGATAATAATGTATGAATAATAATAGCCTAAAATAACTGGCACTACGGGAGCCGGTAGCCCATACAGAGAGCCGCCCATCTCTGTAGCCGGTTATTGGTGGGGTCCCTTTGGGTTACACGTGGTAGTTGTGGTTAAATTAGTTTATTTCTGCGGGTCTAGCGTGGAATAGATAGAAGTGTTCTGTTGCACTCTCAACAGAGGAGTTTTGAGATAGGCTCCGACCCTATAGCAAGGGGTAGATTCATGGTCCTGCAAGCCATGGTCTTAAAATTTCACAGAATAGTGGTTTGAACACAGTCTGATAAAGGTTTACTGCCAGGTACAGACGTTAATATAATCACTTATCCTGTATCTTCTGGATCTCTAAAGCTTTTTTATCTGCTTTCTTTATTCATTGTGCACACTTGCATTTTTGTTCCTGCTAAACGTCGAATAGACACGAATGAAATTTGGCTCAGCTTTTCTTCTTGTTACAATAAATGATATTTTAGCATCATACGGATTTCCTTGAAAATTTCCTTAAAACACCACACATGATTTAAAAATAATATACGGTGTCCGCCGTAAAGGTATACTACTTTGTTTGTTTCCAATGTAATCCTAGTTGTATGTTATATGGTTGTATGTACATGACACCGTCTTTTTAATGCCACATGTTAATCAAGCCCAAAGCATCCAGTTGTGGTTAAAAAAAGTTTTCAATCATATCACGATACTGTTCCCCATTTACAGTTACCGTTACACCGTTTTGATTTTCAAAGAAGTAAGGTCCACTGATTGCTCCCGACCAAATTGCACAATAGACTGTCACTTTTAATAGATGGAAAGGTGTCTGATAAATAATCTGAGGGTTTTCCATTATCCAGAACCAAATATTCTTTTTATTTACATATCTATCTAAAGGAAAATGTTTCTCGTCATTCATTATGATTTTTTCATTAAAGTCGGGGTTGTCATTAGCGAGCTGTAACATCATATTGGCATGTGTACGGCGCCATAAATGGTCTTGCGGAAAAAGCTCTTGTGTCAACCAGATCTTGTTGTTGACCAAAGTTGTTCTTTGAAGACCAAGCTCTTGAACACGGCGTTAAATTGAGGTTGATGGATTGTTTTGAACACTTTCTTAAGCAGCAGTAATATTTTTAGCCAATCTTGCAGTACTTTGTGTCCCATGCTTGAGCCTATCACCTGCAGACCCTCTTTCTTCGATATCATTCACGTTGGCACGTTGTTTCTACCAAAACTTTCACGTAAATTTCTCATTGTCATAGCAATCAATGATTAATTTTGATAAAATGTTTTAACTATTAAATTTGCGACATTTCTACAGAACAAAGTAGCGCACCTTTTCCACAGACACCCTGTATTATTTCTTAATAAAATTAAAAATACTAACTTAAGACTATTTAAAAATTGTTCTTCTAGGTCATACTTTGAAGTACTAAAAATACTTCTATTAAGTTCTTGACTTTATGGTCTCCTTAAGGGTTAAAATTTTTTTTATTTGTTCTTAACTATTTATTTTTCCCTGCCTTGTAATCATGATAGAAATGTAATAGTTTTTTGATTAATATCTTTTACTTTGCCATTTTCGTTTGTATGCCAAGTTAGAAAAAATTAAATAAAAAACTATTTGGATAAACGTATAGAAACTTAACAACTTGTCATTGCTATTTTTGAGTTACAGGTATTAAACCGGGATCTTCGTTTCTAAGATCATATGTATTTATGTATGTGTATGTTTGTTTGTATATTTTTGTTAGCAATTTAATTTTTATTTAAGTTATAATGAGACTTGAAAGATGAAAGCTCTTTTGTTTTATTTTGTAAGCGGGTGGTTTACAAGTCAACTATTTTTATTTTTTTGTCATTTTCTTATATTTCGTTGTCGTTAACTTTAAGAGAAAAATAGTAATTGTAAGATCCTTAACTAAAGATAGCCTTTTATATATTTATATTTGATTATAGAATGTAGTTGATATTTTTTTAAGGCCAAACATTTTTTAACTGTGTTGTTAAAAGGGGACACATTGAACCGCTGCTTAAGTTAAAATTTTTATTAAATAAATTAAAACAAACATTTTTCTTAACAAGAAATTAGTTAAAAATGACATGGAAGTCATTTAAGAATTATAAAAGGGAAACTTTTGTAAAATATATTGAATTTTATCATTAAAATATTAATTAACGTTAATACGAGTAGTTCGAGGACTCCAATGATTTATAGCAAAATGGTGCCTTACTATACGGTCAATTTTTTTTACCGACAAGCAAAACGAAATAACTTGGATATGTTAAAATCGGTTTTTTATTCCATTTATCCTTTACATTTGTGATATTAAGAAAGCTAAGCTTTGTTCTGACTAGATACTTCATTTTACATTAAACTCAATTTATACTTTATCTACACTATACAATATTTTAGTGCCCGGCCAAGCCATACTGGCGTTGATGTAAATCTTATCCAAGAATAAATGCAGTAATAGAAATTACAGAATGGTGTCTGCCAGGTCAATTCCACATGTTTTACTTTAGGGCTAGAAACCATTGTTTTTCAGTAATTGCTACACCCTTAATTATTGAAGTCCAAGATAGAAATCATCCGTAGTCTTCAATTTTAATATATCTGCATGCAGTACCCAAACAATTAAGACTATTTTCCATTGATTAAAATTTCTTAACTATTTTCAATGCATATTGCTCAACTGTTTCTGTGGAAAAATGTACAGCAAAAAGCAAATGGTTAAAAAAAGAAAGAAACGCATTTACTTTAGCTGACTATGTGTTTCTTTCTGCAGCAAAGCAATCAGCAAAGCAATTACTTTAAAAACATTTGCTGTTGCTTAAGCAATCAGTTGCTATTTATTTTAATTTTTGCTATTGCTTAACTCTTTACTATGAAGTTGTAGCTGACTATGATTTTTTTTTCTTGCTGTTACTTGCTATAACTCCCTTTTAACATTGGAAACGTATTTATATATTAATTACTTACAATACGTAAGAAAATACGTTTTAAAAGCGTCGTTTTTATTAAATGGTGTTTTTTTAAGCAACGGTAAAAGAAGAAACAAACATCATCTTATTGCTTAAGCAACAGCAAACGTTTTCAAAATAAATGCTTTGCTGCAGAACGAAATACATAGTCAGCTAAAGTAAATGCGTTTCTTTCTTTTTTTTACATTTGCTTTTTGCTGTTGCTTCGTTTACAATGAAATAATTTGTAAATGCTGAGAAATTAGTTATTTTTTATTTGCTGAAAAACATGTAAGCAAAGCAAAGCTTTTAGTGCTGTTGCTATTTTTAAGATAGCAATTTACACTATGGCCTGAGGAGGCACAAAGTTGTGATTTTCTAGTTCATCAAAAAATGTAATAAAAGTTATGAAGTCTTCTTCAGTAATTGTTCAATTGTTAGTCTTGTTCAGATTCAGTATGTTAACACCGATCGTATTAGACGGGTACAAATTATTTGCAAACCAAAGTCTCTTGACAATGACCGCAAGCGAAATTCGAAATGTTTTTTTTATATCATCAAATTGTTTTATCAAATGTTGCTGTTTATAAATATGTTGCATAATTAAATAAACTATTTATTTTGTGCCAGTTCAATAACGAAGCAGGAATAGTTATACTTTAGAAATTTCTTTGAATTAACAAATTTTTACAAAACACTTTTTTTTTGTGCGAAAATCATCTCCAACAAAGTTTATTGTTCTATAACAACGTTCTTTTGTTAGTTGTACGTCTTAATTTATAGTATTTTTTGTTTTCTAATTTTTTAAGCACTAGGTCAGTTTATAAATAATAACAAATGTTTATTTATATTTTCAATATTTCGCCACACCTTTGGGTGGCATCATCAGGAATCAAGAAACAAAAATAAACATTTGTTATTATTTATAAACTGACCTAGTGCTTAAAAAATTAGAAAACAAAAATTAACTAAAAAAGGTCAAAAAAACATTCATATTTAATTTATAGTATTTAAAATTGTCGGTTTCGTTCAGAAGTTTGGTGCCAAGCTGCAGATATTTACTCTCTACTTGTGATTTCTGTTCGCACAATATTTGTCAACTTTCTTTTGCTTTATATAGTGTTGTTTTGTGTTAGCATTTATGTTAGACTATAACCGTTAATGGACATTGTCACATGGTGCTCGCTACTATTTCAGTATTTCCGGAAGATACAGGCTAAAAATAATATCGCGTTTATTTGTATGAGTATCTTGGTCAGATGGTGTAAAATATTGCTTTATTCTACTCTAAGTTAGTTATCCAATGCAGAGTACTCCTATCGTATTCACTTATTATTTTTGTCCTTCTTTTTAAAGACACCTTGAGAACCATTTATGGCTGCCGCCAAACAGTGGAAGATAAAAACAAAAAAAATTGGAATAAACCCAAAGTTTCTAAACAAGTAAATCGTACGGTCATAAAAGATGTATAATGGAGGAGATGTGTAATAGATTCAAATACATAATCAACTCCATATGCAGTTTTTAAAGTTCGATTTTAAAAAACTTTCACTTGTATATTTTCTTATTTAGATCATGCCCCTTTCCATGGGCTTCTGTCCTAACCCAGCAAAAAAAAATTGAAAAGGTAATCGAGTGTGGAATTAAGCATTTTTGGCAGAAGTACTTCCCAACTAAATTGCCAACTTAATGATTTTAACAAGGCATGAGACTTTTATAATCAATTACTGAGAATCGATTACAATAATTATTGTAGGAATTAATAAGTACCATTAGTACGGTAGTCTCTTTAAACATAAAGAACTAGTTTCAATACTACTTTCTTTTTTGTACACTAATGTACTGTGTTTTGTATGCGAATAACAAAATATGGCAATCACAAAAGTAAGTCATTCTATGGCAAAAACTTTTTAAGGTAATGTCTAATTTTTTGCTGGGAAGGCTTGGCTAATATAAGACTTTTAAAATTAAATTATTTTTTTTAATCTGCCTTTTGTAAGTGTTTGGCTAATAACGGAAACAATTCTTGACCAATTTGTAATAGCTTTCTTCTGTTGAGTGAACTGCTTCTTTACTCTACTTTGGGATTCCATGGAATCCTAGTTTACACGAAAATCGTTCATTTACTTATCAATTGAGTATATGAGAGAGGTTGAGAGAATAAAGTTCTTCTAAAACTATATTAAGATTTTATTTTGTTTTTAACATTAAGTTTTTGTGTTCCCGTTGTTTTATACAATTCTGTCTCTTTATGAGAAAAAATTGCTCTCATTTATACGAGCTTGACGCTGCTGTAGTATAAGTGGTAAGCACGTTGACTACAAATCTGGCCGCCCTGCCCTGGGTTCAACCCTTGCGGCAGTCAAAAAATAAAAATAAATGTATTTTTCTGTTTAATGTATTAATACTTATTTAGAATTAACATTAAAAACATGCAGCCTCCTTCGTCGGTACTTCTCCATAGCATATTCACCGGCAAAGTAAAATAATTAATAAAATGGCTATATCTATCTCCTTTCACCACCTTTCTTCTCTCTCATCTATCCCTTTCCTAAAGAATGAAGCAGTAATTATTAATGCCTGAAGAGTGCTACTTCTCTCTATAAAAAAAAATGTAAAGAAACAGGCTTATTTTTGCAAGTTAAACAAAAACATAAAAAACATTTTATAAAAAAAACGTTTTAGAAATCATGACTCCTTTAAAACCAGTGTATTTAACTTAATTTTTTTAACGAGCAGACTTTATAAGTATATTTTATAAATTGATAATAATAAAGCTAAATGCTGATACCGGATATAGAGGTCTAGAAAATGCTGAGTTACATCCTGCTAGTGTCAAATTTTCTTTTTTTGCTTAAAAATTAACATAAAATTTATAAATAATTTTTTTCTTATTAAATTTAGATTTTAAAATATGTTAACGTATATTTTAAAATCTATTTAAAATTAATTTTCAAAGCTGATAAGTATTAAAATATTTTAATACTTTTTTGCCGCCGGTAAATTTGTTCGCCCTCCCAAAGAGTAGCATCAGATCTTACATGAGACTTTTATTTATTTTAGAGGCTATAAAAAGCTCAGATGCTATTTGTGGATCCATCAGCAAGTTTCGCAAAATAATATTAAATATTACAACTTCCAGGAAATTCACTTCAAATTCAATTTGTTTATCAACATTTGCTAATTTAAAATAATTTAGGTTTATTATTATTTTTTTTTTTTTTTTTTTGTATTCGTTGCTTTAATTTCTTTATCTAATTGTATCTAATTTACTTTAAATGCTCTTAATATATTTTTGTTTTCAAAGTTTTTGTTATATGACACACAATATTTAAGCATAAAAATTGCACACGAATTTTTGCTTAAAATTTTTATTTATTTGTTCTTTCCTGGATTTTTTGTTATTTATTAAAGTCTGAACAACTGCTGCAGGCATGTGATTTTTCATTCAGTCAGTCATTTTTTCTTTGTTTTTTCCTATTAAATTTTCTAAAGATTGACTATCTTTTTATTATTATTATTATTATTTTTGTATTTCAGTTTAGTTCTTTGGCGTTTTTTCTTTCTAAGATTTCGTGCTTAAAGCAACCCACTTGTCTTTCATTATTTGAAGTTTTGTTCGTACGTTTATCGAAGTACAATTTTAAAATGTTTTTCAATTTAATGTTTGCCAAAATTTATTGACAGTTTTGTACAAGTTTGTTGAAATTATCGTTTCAATTAGTTTAACGAGAGAGTGCCAGTAGGAAAGGCAAAAACAAAAATCTTAAGCGGGAAATAAATATTAGTGGGTTTTAATTTGTTTGATTGCATTAACAGACAGTTGAAAATTGCTTAAAAAGAATAAAGCAGCAGATACACATCAGTAATGTAAATATTAGCCTGATGTATTTTTCGTTACCACATGTGTAATGTAATTTATGCTATTTTAATACGTTAGATCATTTTGATAAAAATAAATACGAAAGCGGTATTATAAGTATCCTTAAAGCAGTTATGACTGCTCATGAGAATTTAGCTTTTATTTGAAAATTTTAAAATATTTTTCAAAAAAATTGTTAAACCTTAAAAATGGAAATAGTTACATTCATTCGAATCCATACAAGACTTATTTAAATTAAGAGATTTTTTTTTGATAAAATATTTTTTAATAAAATCCTTTAATTCGACAAAAAAAATACTCTTCAAAAATTTATTTTAAATTTACAAAATTCTAGTTAAAGGAGTACAAAAAAACATGGGCGTAATATGGTCTCGATAACCATATTATGTTCTTTGCAACAATGTATGGTTGCGAAAAAGAAATTATAGTTGCTGTCAGCAAAACCGCAATAATGACAAACATTTTTTTGTAAACGTTTACCATTGTATGGTTACTGTGTACAATATTGCAACATGGTTGGTTTTAACTTTAAAAAATTCGAACCATAGCAAAGTTTTATTACTTATTGAAAATAATATAATATATTTAACCACAATGTAATATTTTTAATAAAAGCATGATCAAAAGCCAACAAAATAATGTTTAATAATGTTTTTAAATAACTTATGTGACAAATCATTAACAAATGAAACAGTAAATAATAAAATGTCAATTATATCACGAAATCTTTGCTCTCAATTATATAGCATGATATTTTCAACCACATTATGATAATTTAATTGAACAATTTAATGTTTATATTTAAACATAAATATGTTTATACTTTACCATGTTATTGCTAAGCTAGACAATAATATGGTTGCATGATCAACTATATTATTCCTAAATGTAACAATACTATGTTTTGCTAACAACCACATGAAACAACTTTATTATATTGCTCTTAGATTATGGTTACCTCAACCATGTTTTTTCTTTGCGTGTAGTAACATCGAACATAAAGAAAGTTAAACTGCACAATTTATCATTTGACTAAATTTTCCTTTATTAAATAATTTAAAATAAAGAGAAGGTTCGCTTAACTTTTTTTTAAGCCCGCAGATTTCAGTCATTTCCAAACTGAATTTTAAAAAAAAATTCTTTTCAAAAAAATCCATAATTTTAAAAAATAAAGGGTGCCCGCATACACCACATATAATTTGTACATGTCTATTGAACCGTAAGAGAAACTCATAAGCAATTTCAATAATAACGCTTATTCTTAATAAGAGAAATTAATAAAAAAAATAAACTCCAACATAAAAGGGTGGCCCTATAGGTGATGTATATTGCTTTATGTTACCGTACATTGAAAAACTTTTAAGTTAAATACTTAAAAATTACACAGAATGAGTGCCAGTGCGTCCAATATAACAGCAGGTATGATTATTTTTAATTACAAATTAAAGGGTGTACCCATAAATTATGAAATTTGATTTCTATGGCATTAACTTTCGAACCGTTACAGACTGACAGTTGAAATTTACACAGCACGTGCTTTGTATATTTACCTAAATTAACAACCCATTTTACCGTAATTAGGTAATTTTTTTTCAGTGTAAGTTTTTATTTTCATAATGAGAATATAATTTTGGGTAATTTTGGCACTGTCGCCGTAAAGCCGCCATAAAACGATATCTATATTTTAATGTGTTTTTTTTTCTTGTTATTTTATATGAAGATATAAAGCCTTGTTATGATATTTAGCAATAAAATGTTTCGACAGTAGCTTTAAAAAAATCTCACATATATTTAAAGTATATTATTTCTTTCAGTTTGTTTTCGTTGATTTTTTAAATTAAATTCACATCTGTATTATTATAACTTCTTATTTGATTTCTTAAATAAGTCTTAAAAAATACTTTAACTTACTTAAACAAAACTAAAACGAAATACAAGGAATTCAATTACAAATTGTTAATTATAAATCTAATTCGTATTTAATTTTATCTACTGACAAATTTATATTCGTACTCATTCAAAAGTTGCAGCATTTGTGGTACACACCCTTGTAAGTATTTTAAAGTTTACTGTCAACAGTTATTTAAATTGTGTTCATAAAACAATTGTCACTTAACATTAATTTCTACCAGACACAAAAAATAAACATTTAAACTTTTGTATTCATTTCAAAGTTTATATAAATTTAATAAAATATTTTGTTGAGTATTTATTTCAATTTAAAACAATATTTACTTTGAAAAAAAAATTAAGTTTTAATGGCAAAATTTACTATTGATACTGGTTGTCTTACAAATGACAAAAAGAAACAATTTTAAACTTAAATGTTAATTTTGTAGCTTTTAAAATATTTTATAAAGGATGACAGATTGATATTAAAAGCATGAAAACTTTTGACGCATGGAAATTTTAATGGATTGTTGTCAGTTGGTATTCAGTTGATACGAGTATCATGGCTGCAATAATAAATAAAAAACTGCATTATTTTTGTAGTTTATTTTATATCTAAAGAAATTTGATAAATTAATTCTTAAGAAAATTTAATTTAAATTTGAAACTGGCTTTTTCGCTGATCTTAGAAGTCTATTCTTCTAAATCTACTACTGATAAAGAGTTCTATTGCTTTTTCATTTTCTAAAATTCTTTTAGAGTTCCGTAGTTAAAGGGTAAATACGTAACTTTATTGTTTTCACTACAATGTCTGTCTGACTGTCCGTCTGTCACAGCCACTCTATCTCTAGAACTCTTACAAATAATTAAAGGGTGTTCTAAATGTGACGTGATATTCATAAAAATAATGTAATTTTTCGAACTGTAATAGACAGACACAGTGTACGTAAAATTAAGCACAAAAAAACTTTAACTTACAGAGTGCGCCAATAGTGACGTTAATTTTTCGTACATGACCGCGGTAGGCAGACAATTTTAATTTAAACAAGTTAAAAAAGATATTAAAAAAGATATTAAAAATAAAAATTAAATATAAAGGGTTTTCCAATAGTGAAGTGATTTTTACGTACGGGGCATTGTTTTAAAGCCCCAACTTTTAAACACTTTAGGTTTAAATATTTTTATATCTGATAGAAAAACAAATACAAAAAATTAAAAATAAAACTTAAACTAAAATATAACGAGTGTTATTATAGTGATGGGATTTTCACGTATGTCCGCGCGTACTGAATATTCAAACATTTTAAGTTTACTAATTTTTATGTCTGCTATTAAAAAAGTACAAAAAATTGCAAATAAAAATAAAATATAAAGGGTGTCGCTTTAGTGACTTGATTTTAACGAATATTGCTTTAGTCCTTCAACCGTAATAAGCCAACATACAGAATATACCAGGATTTAAAATGCTTCCTTAAAAATAGCAACAGCACTAAAATCTTTGCTTTGCTTATATGTTTTTCAGCAAATAAAAAAAACTAAATGTCTCAGCATTAACAAAATATTTTATTAAACACGAAGCAACAGCAAAAAGCAATTGCAAAAAAGAGAAAGAAACGCATTTATTTAAGCTGACTATGAGATTCTTTCAGCAGCAAGGCAACCAGCAAAGCATTTGTTTTGAAAACGTTTACTATTGCTTAAGCAATAAGTTGATGTTTGTTTCTACTTTTGCTGTTGCTTTTTAAGAATAACAAAACACCATTTAATGGTGTAACAAAAACAACGTTTTTAAAGTGTTATTTCTTATGTATTGTAAGTAATAAATACATAAATACGTTTCCAATGTTAAAAGGGATGAAAAGCAGCGAGTTACAACAAGTAATAGCAAGAAAAAGCAATCGCAGCAATAGCAAAAATAAAAATAACTAGCAACTGATTACTTAATCAACAGCAAACGTTTTTAAATTCAATTTTCATTAATTAATAATTGCTTTGCTAATTGCTTTGCTGTAGAAAGAAACACATAGTCAGCTGAAGCAAAAGCGTTTCTTTCTATATATTTTTTTTTTTTGCTTTTACTGCACACTTTTCCACAGCAACAGTTAAGCAACTACACGTGCATTGAAAATAGTCAAGCATTTTTAATTGCTGGAATTTACACAGAGTATAGACAAATATATTCGCTATAAAAGAAAATTGTAAAAATATTAAAGAATGTTTCCATAGAGTCTGTGATTTTGGCGATTATGACAAAAACTTTTATCTTAAGCCGTTATAAGCAGTCATTGTCAGATGCTTTTAATAATCAATAACAAATAGTAAAAACATAAGAATGAAATGGGTGGCCCATATATGATACTGAACACCGTGTACTTGAGTCCAACTCGCATTTTGCTAATTTGTTTTAAAAAAAGTCAAATTTTTTTCTTTAATAATTTGAAATTAAAACACGGGAATATTAAGTTAAATTAATCACGTTTTAAAATTGTCATGCTATTTTGCTGAATAAATTAGTCATATCACCAATCGAGACTTTGGAGCTGCTAAACAATCGATAATATCGAGAGTTTTCTTTTTAGCTGACTGTCGACAGTTATGATTCGATAGCGATAGTATCGTATAGCAATAGTTGCTAGAATTAGCACTTAAAAAAATTCGATAGGAGCGATAGCTTTTAAGAAAAATATCGAAACTATACTATCAAAACTATCGATAGTTTTGCATCTCTACGAGACGTGCTCTCACCTTCAACAATCAATATAGTTGATTTAAATAATTTAGTCAGAAAATTAGCATTATAATTTTAAACTTTAATTAAATTAATTTAATATGCACGTGGTTTTTTAATTTCAATTATTAAATTGCAAGTCCCCGTGTACAAAGCAAAAATAAAATATCATAGTATCTTGTGATACTTGTTGTTTTTATTTTATTTTTTAATA
The DNA here is from genome assembly GCA_916610165.2 of Gymnosoma rotundatum. Taxonomy (NCBI): domain Eukaryota; kingdom Metazoa; phylum Arthropoda; class Insecta; order Diptera; family Tachinidae; genus Gymnosoma; species Gymnosoma rotundatum. The sequence goes on along the minus strand of OU744338.1, from coordinate 16,687,174 downwards.
TCTATAAAATAGCCGATAAAAGGTCAGCCGTATACAGTGGAGCAAAAAAATAGAATCATTGTTGGTTATTGTTGTTTTTGTTTAAACTTAGATTTATGTCTTTACAAAAATTTGTTCGGGAAGACAACACAATAATTTTAAAATTTGATTAATTTTTTTCAGGACAGTGTTATAAAATTAGAGTAAGTGACATTTGTTTTTTCTGTTATTAGAATTGTACCGTCAAGAACATTAAATATAATATCAGTGGGATCATTTTTAAAGAATTTTAAAACGCAAATTTTCATAAAAATATGCAGTTTATTTACACGGTGCTGTACTTTATACACAGATCTATTCTATGTACTTTTTATTCCCTTAAATAATTTTTTTTAAGAGAAGTAGCACTTCAGGCATAACCTATTTAGTTATTTTTATTAACCGAACTACTTTCCTTAGGAAAGGGACAGATGAAAGATAGAGAGGTGGTAAAGGAGAAAGTTATAATCAGCGTGACCATTTTAGCACTTTCGGTGCTAGATTCAGCACTTATTTAGTTGATTTAGCAGCAAAATTACCGATTTAGCACTTAGCACTATTTTTAGCACTTAACAACTCTTTATTTAGCATTTTTTAGCACTTTTAATTAATTAAAAAAAAATGTTCCACAAAGTAATTAATGCACTTTTCTGCAAAACACTACTTTTCGCGTGTAACAATTGCAATAATAGCATTTTTTGATATCTCTGAATCAAAAAGTTGTATGTTCAAATCTTACTGTAAGTACATAATATACGCGTATGTATGTACACATGTGCATGTCAGGGTTTAAATTGTTTGCTTAAAAATAGCAACAGCACTAAAATCTTTGCTTTGCTAACATGTTTTTCAGCAAATAAAAAAACTAAAAGTCTTAGCATTTACAAAACATGTCATAATAAACGAAGCAACAGCAAAAAGCAAGAAGGAAACGTATATGCTTAAGCCGACTATGTGTTTCTATCTGAAGCAAAACAATAAGCAAAGCATTTACTTTGAAAACGTTTGCTGTTGCTTAAGCAATAAGTTGATGTATGTTTCTTTTTTTGCTGTTAATTTTTTTAGAAAAAAACACCATTTAATATTAAAATAAAAACAACGTTTTTAAAATGTATTTTCTCACGTATTGTAAGTAAAATACTCGTATAATAAATACACAAATACGTTATCAATGCTAAAAGGGATGAAAAGCAGCGAGTTACAGCAAGAAACAGCAGTAATCCACAACTTCATACAGAAGAAGAACAACTGGTTAGCTTAAGCAACAGCAAACCTTTTCAAAATACATGCTTTGTTGATTGCTTTGCTGCAGAAAGAAACACAAAGTCAGCTAAAGCAAATGCGATTCTTTCTTTTTTTTTTTGCATTTGCTTTTCGCGTTTCCTGCACATTTTTTCACAGCAACAGTTTAGCAACTACATATGCATTAAAAATAGTGAAGTATTTTTAATCACTTGTGTAGGTAATATTTAATTTAAAGACTGAAATTTTATTTTTATTGTGTTTTTAAGACTCTTTATGTTTAATAAATGATTTATTGTTTTAAGAAATTTGGTTTTTTTAATGCAAAAAAAATATTTCTAAGGCAACATAAACATAAATGATAAAACTTTGAACTCTCCAAGAAAATATTTGCTTAAAACTAAGACACTTAAATTTTGGCACTATGTTTTAGCACTTAAAACAATTTTTTAGCACTTTGTTGGTACCAATTTAGCTCTAAAAATTTTTTAGTTCTTGTCACACTGGTTATAATCATTTTATTAATTATTTTACTTCGCCGGCGAATATGCTATGAAGAAGTACCGGCGAAGGAGGCTGCATTTTTTTAATGCTAAATCTAATTATGTATTTATATCATTAAACAGAAAAAAAAAACATTTTTATTTTTTGCCGCAAGGGTTGAACCCAGGGCAACCAGGTTTGTATTCAACGTGCTTACCACCTTGACTACAGCAGCCCTAAATAATATCTCTTAAATATTGTTTTAATTAAATTAAAATTTGCATTAATTTTGCTGTTACCTTTTTCTTTATATAATTAAATTCTAATCAATAATGTTTAACTTCTAGTAGGTTTTCTATTAAAATAAGTGATAAAATCTAAAATATGATTAATCTAACAGTATAATTAGTTACGCTGTTTGTTTTAAAAGTTGAAAAAAAAAATCATCTGAAACCCACAATTATTAACAACAACCAAAAAAGAACAAACCTTCTCAATTTACACTTGTTTTCTTGCAGCTTATTTAAACACAAATATTATATTTTGTTTTTAAAGGAAATGCATATTTCGCAATAATCATTTGTCTTTAAGTTGTTTGTTTTAAGTAATGTAGGCTTAATGTTTACTAAAAAGAATTAAATTTATTTATTGCCAAATACTCGTACACGTACAACAAACATAAAAAGCAAATAAAAACACATTTTCCATTAAAAAAAATTATAATACAATCAATTTTTATATTGTCTATACGAATTTTCCTACAACAAAGTAATAAAATAAATTTACAACTTATTTTTGCTAAATGAAAAAAAAATAAAACTCAAAACATTCTGCAAGATACACCACAGGTGTAACTAACGAATAAAATTTTAGACGATTATGAGTGTTTGTATTCGTCTTGGCTGCAAAGTTAAAGAAATCAGGCAATTTCTAAACTTCTCATCGTGCTTGAGAATAATGGCTGGTTGCTAAATCATAAAAGTTGTAAATGTATGTGTAATAATGTTTTTGTTGCCATATGTTTGTATGAGTAGATTTATTGTATATTTTTTGACTAGTAGTTACAAATTTAAACCAAACTTGGTATTTTGGACTTGTACTTGATGGTTTTTTTTTTGTTTTTATCGGTTGTTGCAATTGTTATTGTTGTTGTAATTTTTATTATTTTTAGCAAATGTTTTAACACCCACTTTGGCAACTGTTTAAATCAACATACAAATAATAGAATTTTAAATGTATGTTGTGTGCACTCGTACGCTGTTGCAATTTGTGTCGATATTATTTTTATTTGCAAATGTTGCTGTTTTTGTAATCATACCTACAAATACAAATTTCTTAAGTAGTTTTTCATATTTTTACTTAAAAGTATTTTTTTTTTTTATTTTTATGTTGTTTCATTCCTTTTGCTGCTGCCTCTATGGCTGCTGCTCTTGTCTTTATTTGCTTTAGGCTTAATTGCAAACTTAATCAATATTAATTGCTGCACATGTTGCATTTGACAAAATATGTGTTGCATATAAAAAATAAACTCACAAACATTGATTCACTTAACTGCAGAAATGCTTTGTGCTTCTTAAACTTCTTTGCTTTTTTGCTATTATTTAACTGCATTTTGTGTTTTTGTTGTTTTTAATTTGCAACTGCCACCTACAGTGTTGGCCACGTATGGGGTATAAGAGTCATAAATATTAATAGTGTCATATCTTTATGTTTAAATGCAATAATGTTTTTTAACAATAATACATACAAAAGATGCCTTTAGTGGAGGATGAAAATTCTCTTCGACCAGCCACTAACCGTGCATTCGTCACCATCAATTATGGATGATAATTCAAGTTTGTAACCGACAGAAATTTTAACGTATGTCCGTTCACTTGTAAACACAACTTTAAATATTTTATGTTAATTTTTAAAGGCAATTTAGCAGAAAAAGAAATATTTGTTAATTAAATTTTATAGGAAATTTTTAGTGAAACTTTCCTTTAGTTCATTTAATGTGAAAGAAGAAATTAAAATTGATCAACACTATCGTTTTTCTGTAAAACAAGTAGGATCTAATATTTTAGATAAAGAAATGCTCCAAATTATAATACTTTGTACAATAAGTATTCCACTATAATGATAAGCTGACACTTTATTAGCAAAAGAAATAGTTTTTAAGATGTTATTTGTTTTCATAATAAAATTCAATTAAATGTTTACTTCAATGTATTGGAGATTTAATTGAATAATAAATATAAAGTTTTCTAATAAAAAAAACTCTTTAAATCTATCAATCATACATTTAACTAGTTGTTCCCGGTACGCTTTGATAGCCTCATGAGAATTATCGTAGAATGACCACGACCACCAAGTAAGTTTTTAATGACCGTCTTCGTCGCGGCATTGTTGAATATTTTTTTTAATTTTAATTTTTTTGTTGCAAAAGATTTTAATTTTAACTTAAAGATTACAAATCAATAATTAAAAAAAATGTCAATGGTCGCACTATAAGCTTAAATGACATCAATAAACACACCGAAGTTAAATAAGTCAAATTTCACGAGCAAGCAGAGCCTTATACGAACATAATGTAATTCTCATAAAAAAATACATTTATATAAGGAAAGCATATCATCATACCATCAAAAAAACAAAATTATTGACTCAATTAAAAATTTAATTAAGTTTTAATATAAAAACAATTAAAAACTTCAATAGACTTTTGCTGTGTTCAAAGTGGCAAACTTTACTCCATGATTGTAGTATTTTTTAAAACGATGAGTTTCAATGTTCACTCTCAAATTAAAACACTTAAGCTACAGACTTGAAAAGTCTTAAAAATTAAATACTTTCTTAAACAGTTTTCACAAAAAAATTAAATTATTCAATTACTGAATTTGTAAAATCAAACAAACTTTTAATGATGTAGAACTTATCCCAGAATTAATAAAACTTATAAAACTATAAAACTATTCCAGAAGTTTTTCAATATTTTGTTGTTGAAAAATATCTTCTTCATAGTTAACAAAAAATGAAATTGAAAACTTTGTTAAAACATTAATTAAATCAATTAAAACATTAATAAAACCAAGAGTAAAATTTAAAGAAATTTTTAAAATAAAATTATTCGTAATTTAAGTCTAAAAATTAAAAAAAAAATGATTCGAAAAATAGCAAGAAAAATAATATTAAGATTTTGCTAAAAGATTCTAATTTCTTAATTTTTCAAAGATTTTAGCTGTATATTTTCACTCTTTGTAAGAAATCTTATCTTAAATTCCAACATCCGATAATAATGATTTATTTATTTCAACTCTAAGCAGAATGCAGCTATAGTGAAGCAGATAACAGTGTGAGAGAAAACAAACAACAGAAACCAATTTGCTAAATATCATGGCAATTATGTGAGAAATAAAACATGAAAACCTAACTGAGCTGCCAGTATCAAAAATTTATTTGCCTTTTATTAAATAATTTTTTGAGGTACCGGTGTAGTAGTAGTTATTTCTGACGTTGAAAATGCTGTGTACAAGATAACAAGAAAGATCACATAAGATGGATGAAATTCTTCTTCTTGCAATATAATAGCAGTATACACAGCTAAAGTAGTGTAACTTTGCTGAGACAAGTTTTGAGTTTATAGTGCCTTTTAACTGCTTACTTCTTTCAGTTGTTTTGGGTGACAAAACATTTACATTGTATCGAATTGTGCTAAAATATAAGAGTTTTCATTGAATGAAAGAAAGACTACTAGGAATTTTAAATATACCAAATTTTTATCACATTTAGTTTTCAAAAAGGATTACAGGGTTTGACATTGAAATGGATTTTTCAAGGGCTAAAAGGTCTTACTTAGGGTACCAAATCTATTCGATTACTCACGAATATTGAAAATGATATTAGAGAACACTTGAAGAGCTAAAATATAAATTTATTAGCAAATTTTCTTTTAATAATCGCCAAAAAAAAAAGTCAAAATCTTATTTGCGAATACTAAGGCTTAGTTGAGGTTGAAACTACGATAACTTGTGCCAACATACAGGCGCCTTAACATGCACATCCTAATCAATTCTCCGATGGCTCGAGATACTATTTATAATTTATTCGCCTTTTAAACAACATCAAGTGACATCTCAGCAACAACTTTTTTTATATTAAATATATATTTTTTTGAAATATGAAACTATTATCTTCTGTTAGACAAACAAATACTTTACTTTGAACACAGCCAGTGCACTTCCTCAACAAGTGTTATCTAATTATTCTTTTCTTTCTATAACCTCACACTTATTAGTGGTAAAACTTTTCAATATTAAATGTACGGAAATAATAAAGCTTCCCAATATGTGTGACAATTAAAACAACCAAAAAATAAATTGCATTCTTATTTTAAAATGTCATGGAATAATAGCATAATATAATAAATAACTAAAGATCTTTAATTCTATCGACAATTTTGGGATGAACAATATATAAAGTATAGTCATATCATATACTTAAAAATCAAAATGTGCTTTTAATAAATTCTTGGTGTGAATGTGAGTAACAAGCTCATTTCTGCTTGCTTTAAAAAATAAATCGCTCTAAGTTACTATCGTAAAAGACAATAAGTTACTTGAACTTAGTGAATATTTTTTCAGCATTTAAAGCATCAATAGCAACGTCAAGAAAATAAATGTAAAAGCTAAAAACGCTTAATGTAAATAGTCATTTAAAGTACCCAGTGCTAGGTTTACCGAATAAATTATTGCTGCAGAAAACTATGCATGTCCACACGTGATCCAAAACTGATAATCTAAAATTAATTAATCTGACCGCGTCCGGATTCAATTTTTGTTAACACTTCTTTTACATTTTTCTGTGTATATTCAAGGGTTCTGGGAAGCTTTTAAGGCATCGAACTATTGGCTGCTTTTAAGCATTATTTTGCTCTTTCAAATATTCCATAAAACTTTACTTTTAATTTTAAACATTTTTGAATTTATTAATCCAGCTAAAATCGCCTTAAATTTGTATATAAAAATATTACGTTCGTTTTTTTAGCACAAAATCAATTTTATTTTAAATAATTGAGCAAAATTGAAAAATTTATATGATTCTTTTTTGGTCTAATTGTTATTTGACAAAATCTTGCTAATGAAATATAATGCACCCACATTTTTGTCACTATTTGCTGGTTATTTTACTCAAAGATTTAAACATTTTTTCTTATTTTACCTTATAGACCTTCGCAATGATTTGTTGTACTCTAGACATTAATTTGGCCCAGAAACTTATTAATTTATATCATTTTTCATCAAGTTACACAAAAAAAAACATAAGAATTAAAGTTTTGACATAAGAAATAAAAATTCCGAAAAATAAGAAAAAAAATCTTTAAATAAAACTTGGCCAATAAATTCAAGTACAATTCGCATGCTTAATTCATTCCCAATAAAATTCTAGCCATTTGTTGTTGTTATAAAAATCTTAAAACTTCTAATGTGCGGGTGCTGGTCTTTAAATTTATAAGTGTTAGTTTCGTTGTTGCTATAAATGTTGTGATAGTGTTACATTTGTTATATTAAAAACATACACATACACAATATAATATTCAACTGCGTGTATTTCTCTGTGTGTGTGTGTGTGTGCAGAAATAGATACCTGTGAATATATTTATGTGACTTTGTTTATATTTTAAATGTTTGGAGCATTCTGTGTTCTAAAACTATGGCGCCATTGTCATTATCGCAAAGATAAATTATGGTTTAACATAAAAAAAAACCTTTTATTTCTGCGTTTTTTTTTCTTCTTATTTTATACTTTTGGACTTGTGTAAATTTTTGTATTGAAATCAAAAGGCACAACTTCAACAATAACAAAAAGTAATCTCGTACTCTATAAAGAATGTATGCAATGACCTCTTTTTTCCAAAACTAAACGAAGGCTATCTGAAATGTTTCGAAGAAAAACTGAATTAAAAATTAAATCTTATATTGTCATTATACTTTAAATTGAAATTGTTTAGTTAAATTTTTAAAAATTATGGTGATATTTTTTAGTAATTTTATAGGGATTAATAAATAGCACGATATTTTTATAAAATTTAATTAATTTAATAAAATATTCCTGTTCTTTAAATTAATAATTGGCAAAGTGCCCGTGCATTATCGTAGTGTTTTGTGATATATTATTTTTCATGATCTTTAAACAGCAAAAAAGAGCCGAAAAAAAGTCAGCCATATACAGTGGATAAAGTGGATAAAATCATTGTTGGTTATTGTTGTTTTTGCTTAAATTTTGATTTTTGTCGTTACTTTATTGTTTGGACAAAAACCTCTAGTTTATTTAAGATGCGTGTGAGAAGTTTCCTGAAGAGCTTAGTAACCGGTAGCGAAATTCCAATCGAAACGTGCTATCGCTCTCAATAATCAATATCGGTGATTTAATAATTTAATTGGGATAAAAAATACCATCATAATTTTTAAAAATTACTTGAAATTAATATAGTTGTCTTATATTTAAAAAATTTAAATACATTTAAATATTTTGCTCATTTGAGGAATGAGAATCCAAAACAAACATACTGAGATTGAATTATATGGAAGTCAAATTATGTTATAATTATACACAATAATATAATTGTTGTAAACAAACCATATTTTTAACTTCTATTATTCGTATAACTTTATTAAATTTTAGATATATATGTATATATACAGAGTATAAATATATTATAATATAATATGATCATAATATGATAAAAATTATTATACATATTTCGGAATGCTTTTTCTGTTTTTTATTTCTTTAAAACTTTTTTACATTTTAATTTTTTATTGCTGTTGTATTTTTACTGATTTTTAAGGAATTGCTATTTAAAGTTTTCACACATTACCTTTTTAAATTAAGCGAGAATTTAAGGATTAATTATTCAAATTCAAAAAGTATTAAGTAAAATTCGAAATCGAAATATCTTTAAAACCTAAAAGGTTTTTTTCGTCTGTAATCATACTTTGTTTGTATGGAAATTAAGTAAACATATTACGTTTATAACAAACATATTATAGTTGTAAAAACTATTATATGTTATAAAAAACAAAAACATTTTTTTAACCTATTTAAAGTTTTAATTGTGAAAAATAGCACAAGAAAATTTAATTTTAACCAAAGAATGTTTTTGGTTGAAAGATCAATACATGAAATTAACATTGATAATTGATTTCGAATGCACAGCTACCGGGGCTGTTCTTAACAAAGGGCGTTGTGGACGTTTAATTTTGTTAAATTTTTTAAGCTTTTCTAATAGTATATCATAAATAACATGAAAAATGTTTTCCTCCAAGGCGTCAGTTGCTGTTGGTTTATCAGCATAAACCAATGACTTCAACTGATCACACAGACATTAATCGAAAGTTTAAAAATCGCACTACCACGGAGATCAACTGAGATGTCCATATCTTGAAGCCTTATGGGAAAATTTTTGATTTCAATAAATAGATGGTTACCATCGCCGTATGGCTAGTAACACGGTCCTTTTGAAACCAAACATCTCTCGGGTTAATGCCATCCATATTTTCAACAATGGAAATAGTCAACCCTAACGCGAGGTCTGGCTTCACTTTTGAAAAAAAGGTCCAATGAAGCCATCAGCGTGTAAGCGGCATAAACGAAAATTTGTTTTTTTTACATAATTAAGACTATTGTGAACTGGTTCAACTTCATATTCTGCAATTTTGTTTATTAATAAACTCGTTAAACCAAAAAGGAATTTCATCGTGGAACACAATTTCTCGTTTATAAGATGCGCTAATTATGACTAATTTGTTCATAGTTTTATTCACGATGATTAACCAAAGTATACTAATCATTTGGTAGCTAACCCTTTCATTAACATTAGCAGGCTCAAACACACAGCCTTTTTAAAAATATGCATGTACTTAAAAATGTAGCATTAAATAATTAGTTTAGACCAACCTTATTACACCTTTTGTTTGCTATAATGCTTTAATAAGCAGCTGTTAAGAAAAGCTTCTTTGTCGTAACTATAAAATTGTTACAAGCAAATATAATTTGTTAAGCGCAACCATATTTTGTTACATAGAACATACCACAAAAGTGTTTATTTTTTCTGTATTTATATTCTAGATTTGCTAAAGATTCAAAAACATTCTCAACCAAAGCCGACGAAGAAGAGGTAAATCATAGCAAGCAGCCATGAGTTATTGTTGCTAACAATAAAATACTAGGAGTCAACAGAGTTGTAACTCTACTAAATTCTCTTCAATTATATTTCTTCTGTCTTAATATGAAAATATAATAATTGAGATTGCAATTTATGGAGCAACTTTTCAGATTGCTCTCGTACACTGTTATGAAGAGTAACTGTTTTTTTTTAATTTATATTTACAATTTACATTTACAATCGAATGCAGTACTCGTACAACATTGTATTTCAAATTAACCTTCTATTTTTGTCTTTTAAGCATTTTTTTTACGTTTTGAGTGATTATAAATTATGAATCGTTGATGTTTATTAATTTCAATTAATAGTTTACGATAACTAATCTTAAGAGGAAAATTTATTAGGTATTATAATTTCAACACAATCATTTCGATGTGTTTTTTTTAGCTATTAAAATGGGTTATAAATAATCGAAATTAAAATATATTGAATGTGTTTTTATAAAATTGGTGAGAAGAAAATATATCTACTTTTAATGATGTTTCAAAATTTTATAGTTTGACCTTTTTATTAGATTTTTAATTAAATCTGTTCATAATAATAGTTATTAAACCCTTCACCACAAAAAGTGCAAAAAGGTTATAACTAAGTTTGTCATTCCGTGTGTTATTTCTACAATTTCCAATTCCGACCCCATAAAGTTTAAATATATATATATATATATATTTCCGTCTGTCCATTCATGTTCGGGTTGAAATCTACTTTACCATGGCACTAGATGATCTAGAGAAAATTTAAATGCGCCAATCGATCAGAAATAGTTTCGAAAACCGTCCATATCCATCGAGGCAAAACGGCGGCAAAACTCCATGCCTGCCTCTAATTTTTCCACATAATTTGGAACAAATCTAGTTTATTGTCGGAAGTCGAATCAAAAAAAAAATAAATATTTGGGACGATAAAGAATTAATGAATAAGAAAAAAAACATCAAGTTCTAAAATTGTCGCTCGCCCATATCTTCCGAGTTGTGGTCCTCTGAAGTTTTCATAGAAAAGTACAATTGTGCACTCTCCTCAAAAAAGTAAGTATATGGGGCGATAAAGATTTAAAAAATAAGAAACAAACAGCAAGTTAAAAAATTGGCGCTCACCCATACTTTCCGAGTTACGGGCCTCTAAAATTTTTAAATTTTTTAAGATATCAATATGGGTATCATTTAAAAGTTTTTAATGAGATCTTTAAGGAAATACTAAAATTTTTTAAGAATGCTTAATCCATTAGGAGTCGATGACATTTTTACCAGTTTTTTAAATTGTTAAACGGTAAAAAGAGTTACTGTTTTCTAAAAATTGTTTTAATTTCTGCCAAGAAGTCATTTAGACGCACTGAAAGTAACCATATAACTTGATCCTAGCACAACCGCTCATCATTATTAACCGAATTCAACCCGTCTGCACTTTTCTATATTTTTTTGCCAGCAGAACTCAGTCATTTCTAAGCTTATTTTATTTTTTTTACTTAAAAAAGTCATGCCAACAATTTGGTCCCATTTAAATTAATTTAATAAAATTTAATTAACTAAAAATTACAGGGTGGCCCCAAAAACCAACTATCATTTTTAGGTGTATATTAATCGTAACAGCCACCCATATGCAATTTTAACAAATTTGATTTAAAAAATATAAACTTAAAAATTAAAGGGTGAGCCCATAGGTGACAATATTCGACATATATGGCTCTATCTATTGAGCCCTTATAATTACAAATTTTCAAATTTTACAAAATGTCTGCTATAACAACAGGTATAAAATTGATAATTATAGGGTGTCCCCATAGTTGATGCTATATGATGTATATGGCAGAAATTAAAATAATGTCATTACCTTTTCTGCCCTTATAGAAACACACTTGAAATTTACGCAGGATTGGTGTTGTTAAACCATCTATTACAACAATATAGATACAATATAATTTTAAATATAAAGTTAAAGGGTGTTCACATAGGTGATGTTATTTGATGAAGATAGCCTTATGTTTTGAATTGCTATGGGCACTCACTTTTAAACAGTTATTAATACTATATATAAATTACAATTACAATTACAATATATAAGTACAATTACAAGTAGAAAAAAATATTTAAAGGGTGTCCTCATAGCTGACATAATTTAAGTTAAATGGCTCTATCATTTAAACCGTTACAGTCAAACGGTAGAAATTTATATAGAATGTGTAATTCTATGTCTGCTATAACAACAAGTAAAAATATTTAAAATTAAATTTTAAAGGGTGTCCACATAGGTAATAAAATTTGATGTATATTTACTTATATTTTTAACCATTATACAAAGAAAATTGAGATTTATACAAACTGGGGATTATAATTTGTATTTGATATTCGATGACCCTCTGTTCTGTCTGTTTTGGAATCACTTCTGGTTTCTCAAGAATAATTTAAAATAATCTGGCTAGAGGTAGACTAAGCATGATGCAAGTGAATGCTCAACAACTACACCGGAAGACTGATTGCGCATGTCGTAAGAGATTTTAGTCTGATTGGTATTAATTATTACTTAGATCGGCAAAGAGGTCAACATTTAATGGTCACTGAGTATTGTAGGCGGAAAACCACAACATTTAAATTGTTATCAACTTCAATTAAAAACAAAAATGACTTTGAAAAGAGTACAACTTATGAAGTAAATTAAACCAGATGCTCTTTTGACCTCAACATTATAATAAAATTGAAAATAACTAATATTTGGACAATACAAAAATTATCATCCTTCAAAAAAAAAAAAAATTCTATAATCCTTGACTTTAATGATAAATATAAATAATGCATTATGCGTTTAAGATAAGACAAAACTGATATTTTTTTTCCATCTTTTGTTGAATTATTATTTGTTTAAGCCACAGGAAGATGTCGATTATGTTTAAAACCTAAAAAAATATATAAATATCCATCATATTCATATAGACAAGAAAAACAATAAAAGCATCCTACGCATGTCTTCCTCCTGACACAGCAACCCATAATCATAATCATAAGACTGTAACTTTGGTTCAAATCATTGAAGTTTATTACAGTTGAATCATTTTGGTCGTTTTGTTGTTTTTTTAATTTTATTGTACCACTTTTTTCAACATTAAGTTTTATTCTTATTTTTTTTGCTGTCTTCTGTTCGCTGTTTTCAATCATACAAAACAATTGTTTTGATTCCTTGTCAACCAAATTCTATCTGGTGGTTTCTTTATTTTTTTTTTTTCAAGTTAAATGGATAAACTAAAAAATATTTATTATTCATACAAATAAAGTAAAAATATGTAAGAATGTTTGAAGGTTTTTAATAAAACATTTTATAGTAACAAATTTACTTTTAAGCAGTACAAGGGAATATAATTTAACAGTCACTTCAAGGAATAAGGTTATGAAAGGAATTTCAATGGCTCTTAATAATATAATAACAATTTTCTTAATGCTAATAAAACTTTTGAAACCTCTAACCGCCAAGGGAACTGTTATACTGCATTCACATGTATAATTAGAGATTTACTCTCGCAGGTCTGTTAGGATGAGACTCGTTTTTGGCATAATGGATTTGTCACTTAACAAAACTGCCGCATATGGAGTGCAACCAATTCACAACAAACCCTATGGACTCCATTGCATCTAGAAAATATTACCGCTTGGCGCCACATTATTTTTTTTTAGTTTATATTGGCTCCAAAAATTTACTGAGTGCACCCATATTAATGAAACTTGGCAGGTAAATCTGCTATAACCATAGGCTATTAAATTCAGAAAACAAGAAATATCGAACAAAGTAGAAAAAAGTTCCCATTAGAAGAACTAATCGTACCTCTGGAAAATTTAAGTTTTTTTATTTTCCCGTCATTTTGTTTAGCAATTGCAACTTTTATGGTCAGAGAAGGTTTAAAAACTTAAAGTTTAAATCAAGAGATTGCAAAATACCATTTCAGCCCCGCCCCTTTTTGTGGGCGATAAAATAAAATATTAGTTAAAAAAAGAATTTAATTACTAAATGAAATAAATTACATACGCCTTAAGACCATAGACATTGATTTATATGGGCAGGAAAGGAATCCATTCAATCCCACTCCAAAAACGTCCCTGTGAAAATAATATTTTTTAAAAGTTTTTTTTTTTGTCAATTTCCTAAAAATATTTATTATTAAGCTTTATAATGCTTTAGCAGTCCCCGCCTTTCAAGAACATTATTAAAAATATAATTTTATAATTTGTTACTTTATACTATTTTATTTATCTGAAAATAATTAATTTATAATTTTTCTCCCAATCAGGATTTGAACCATCGATCTTATGAATGAATAAAAATTTTCCTACTTTCGACTTTTTGGTTCATTTTTAATTTTTTAATTTATTTTCTAAACATTTTTAGAAAGAAAAATTATTTACAAATGTATGCGGACGTTTTCCAAACAAGACGAGTTACAAAGAAAACGACAAAGAAATGCTTTAAGATTTGTGTGGACTTCGTCTCACCAAATTAACATTAAGATTAGTTGGTTAAAAAGATGATGTTTACGATGTACATAACATAAGGTAGATAGATGCAAAGAATGCTGATGAAAAATGAGGCGGTCAGAAAATGCTGCATTTCATTCTGCTAGCGTGTAATTTTTCTTGTTTTCTTGGGAAAACGTCTGCATACATTTGTAAATATTTTTTCTTTCTAAAAATTTTTAAAAATAAATAAAAAATGAACCAAAAAGCCGAAAATAACTCAAATTTCATTCAATAATTAATTTATTTATAACATAACTTATTTTTTATTGTAGCGGTAAATTTTCTTTAAAATAATTACAATTAATTTATTTAAAAGCACTTCTCCTTTGCCCTAAGATGATAATGAGTTTTATGGTCCTTCTTCATCTGATTCTTCAAAGACCTCTTCCGAATCTGAATCCTCTTCAGCGTTTAGTACAGGTGAAAGCATGAAAGAAAGGAAATAACCTTTTTTTGGAGTGCGTCTTATACAGGTAGGTGGGTAAGGTGCAAAAACGCGTAACGTTTTTTATTTATTTTATAGTGATACATAACATTTTTAGGACCACGATGGAGATCAACCTTTTAATTTTTTTTGTGAAGAGATTTAACGAAAAAAAATCCTTTTTCTATTTCGAACGAAATTTTTTATCGTAAAAATTTAAAACAAAATTTTTCTAAAAATTAATATAAGTAGCTGCTAACATATCCTTTCACAGGAAAAAAATCGTTACAAAATTTTTATTCGTTTAGCCACAAGAAAATATATTGCAAAACCCTTAAAATCATATGAAGTTAATAAAAACGTACGCGATTTATCCAACTTTCCTGATTTTAACAGTGTCCAAAAACGACAAATCTAAAGCAAAAGCCTTGAAAATTCAGTATACGATGCAGAAGTTTGTTGTCTGCCCAGCTGCGTACTTAAATTTTTATATTTTTTCAAAATTAATTTTTGACCTAATGTCCGTTTACAGGCTGTTGCTGTCACTTGACATTTTTCTTCAAACATGATGATAATCGTCACCGCTCTATATTTTATGTTATTTTTTTTTTTTTGTTTAAAAATATTGATGATATTGACATTGCCCTACGTGCAATACGGCTACTTATATCATTGTCCTATAAAATTAAAACTTGGCCATATGTTAATGTCGAGAAACGAACCTGTTACTTAACCTCCAAAGTAGCTCAATTGACACCCCTTAATTATTATGTGTGGATCTACGTCAGTGATGCGCAAGCCATACCACAATTGTGGAAAAATAACTTACACACATTCTTATGCTCTTTTGTTTAGTCGTTGATTAAACATCGACGAATGCACATGCGCGGGGATGTATAAGTTTTTTCTTTTAACACACTGAAAGAAAAAAAATGCGAAGTATGGCATTTCAAAAATACTTTAGGATTGAAAATGCTTTTGGAGGTATGCAATGCCTTTTATGTTATTAAATATTAAAAAAAAGAGAGAGATACTTTAAAAAAGCATTTTGGAACTTTTCATAATACATTTAATATTAAAGAAATAATTTATCTTAGATCTTGCAATTTTAGCCGCTATTTAAAATAAATTGAATTTAGAACTTTAAAGTATGAAGGAACAGAGTTAACTCGGTAACCTTAAAAAATATTATGCTCATTCGAAATTTCAAAAAAAAAAAAAAAACATAAAAATAGAATATTTCGTATATAATTTTTATGAGATCTTTTTTATTATAATTTTTTTTTTAACAAGAATTTTTACTTGTATTTAAAATACTTTAGTTTTTGACTGTGACCCTAGAGTTAATGTCGACGTCGTAGACGGCGTCAAATGTCAAAGAAAAAGTTGAATCGTATGAAATTGTATGAGAGCAGTTAATCTCAACGCGGTGAAACGCCGTAAAAGTTCAATCTGTTTCAACTTTTTCGGCGTTGAAACGCCGTCAACGACGTCGACATTAACTCCAGGGTTACTATTTAAGAAATAAAATTTTTACTTGAATTTAAATTAAATTTTAATTTAATTGCTTATGTGCACTATTTTATAATGTTACCAAGTAACAGCAATTTTTCATTAATCAATTTTTTATAACATAATTCTGCTAAATTTTGTTTAAACTAAAATTTTTGTACTTTAATTTAAAATACTTTAAATTTATATTATTTGCTTATGTGCAATATCTTATAATATTACTAAATAACACCTTTTTTATTAAACAACTTTTCTCACAGTGCAACTTTATATTTCTCACCAATACAAATACATTTTATATTTTGCGCATCACTGGTCTACGTGGTCACGGACTTATTCTCATAAACCAGAAACAAATGAGGCCTTGTTTTATACGTGTTATACGTTGGCAGAAATTAGGAGTTCAGATTGCGCTTTGTCAAGAACAGTAGCGGTGGCCATGAGCCTGAAATCATTTACAAGTATTGAATACAAAAATTATATTTAAAGGGGGGTGTCGTTTTGAAACTTTCACCATGAATGTACAACCTTTTGATAGACCTATACGAACGGATTGGTCTTATTTAAATTTTTTTGGATGAATGTCATTCCATTTGTCTTTCTCGGTTTCGTTTTTTCTCCTGCAAGAATTATTTATGTTGACATAGAAAACAATTTTGGCAAAAGTTTTTTTAGTTACAAGATCTTAAAACTGAAATAATAAATTCTTTAAAAGAAATATTTGGAAACACTCTGCCATTCCATTTGTATACATTCACATATATTTATTCGTTTGTAAGTCTCTATCACACGTGCTTAATTGCTCTGCATATAAATCATTTCTTATGTTGTATGATTTTTTTTTTTCTATATCCATTATGATGTTGGTGTATAGAAGTTTAAACTCCTTTTTGGGGAAACGAACTTCCACTACACTTCGCTCACCATATGAATACCTTAAAGCTGTGATATTAAAAATGTTTTTTTTAACTGATCACAATCGACATCACGCACGCGCTTTTTTATCATTGTAGCAGGAATTGTTATTGTTGTTGTTGCTGATTTGGTACGGGTTTTTCTGTTTAACTAAATAAAAAATGGAGCAAGTGCGTCACAACTTCATTAAAATATAAACACGCAGTTGTTAGTTTCTTTTTAAGCTTTTTAATGTTTTTTTCTCCTCTAATTTTGTGTACTTGAATACAAACGGTAAAAGATCAGCTGATAACGTAACAAAAAAAAATAATTTTTCTTTTAAAGTTTGTAAAGCTGATTTTATTATTTCATGTTTTCATGTTCTAACTCCATTTGTTTATTGACAAGCCTATCAAAAAAACACTCATTCTTGCATTTAACAATTTATCAATTAATCAATTTTTGTTCGTTTTTTTTTTTTCTTTTCTTTGATTTACTTTATCTTGACCAATTGGTTTCATATTTAGTTTTTTTTTTAAAGCTGCAAACTAGATGCTGGAAAAATATTTAAGCATTAGTCATTTACGTTCATTCATTAGCAGTGGCCATCGAAATTGTTTTCCAATTTATCAACCAGTTTAATTGATATGAATTTTGTTTGAAGCGGTGATAAATATTTTAAATTGTTTTAGAGATGACTGTCGATTAATTAAGTGAGTAATCGAAATTTTTTAGACAAACAACGTTTAATCTATTTCTATATTTCTAATATAAAAAATAAATCATACTTATATTTAACTTGAATTCATAAATTAATATTTTTGTGATTAATTAAATTATTGTACGAAATTATTTTTCTTTTGTAGCTCCCTGATAAGCCCTGGCAACTCAAAATAAAGCGACCGCCATGTAACGTTTTTTTTTCAACCAGTGCTTATTTCGTGAATGGTAACACTTAGCACATGTCTGATTTGACAGATAATTAGTTTTATCCATCCGCTGAACGCTTGAATAACGCTGGGAAATATTGCGACGTTACTTTGAAAATCATGGTAATGTTGCATAATGTGTGCGAAAACTGCGTACGGATTTTGGAGAAAGAGAAGCATCGTCAGTTCCGTATGTTCCGTATGCCATCCTCAGCGATAAACCAAAGCGTGAAAAGCCAAAAACAGTGCAAACACCCGAGAATATTTCTGCTGTGACAAAAAGTGTGCATGAAGCGCCATCAACATCAATTCACCGTCGTTCTCAACAATTTAACATTTCGAAGACATCACTGAGACGAATTTTGCATGAAGATCGTGGCATGACGCCATGCAAAGTCCAATTGGTTCAGGAGTTGAAGACAACTAACCATCCAAAGCGTTTTTTTTTTTATAAAAAGTTTAAATATTGAAATTTTACTTTATTTTCGGCTGAAAATAAAGTGAAATTTCATTAATTTATAAAATCGATGGTTCGAATCCTGGTCAGGGAAAAAATTAAAAAAAAAAAAAAAAGTTTAAATATTAATATATTTCTCTTAAAAAAACCCAAAATAATCGTACCAAGGTCACTACTCTTCCAATCCAGCCAAATCTCTTAGCAATGTCCTAATTGAGGAAATATTCACAAAAACTATATTTTTCACATAAAGTTGAAAAGAGTCTTTAATCCGGTTAAAGAAATTAAATTAATAATAATTTACACCAAAAAACGAGAATTTAATATGAAATTGGCAAAATAGCGGACAAACTTTAATAAAGAAAAAATATTTAAAATAAAAAATCGGGAAATTTAGTGTTTGTAAAATTATATTTTTCATTTTATTTTTATTGCACTATTTTAGAATTATAAAGAAAAATTAATAATTCTTGATTCGGCTTAAGTTCATTTTAAAATTTTTCTTTCTTAATAAATTTAGCAATTAAAATGAACGCAACCTTAAACCGAATCAGTAATTATTAAATAAAAGCATTTCAGTTTATAGTTTTAAATAAAAAATATGTATTTCATGAGAATATCGAAATATTTATCAAGCACGAATAAAGTAAATTAAAATAAAAATTTTAAATAATTAATAAAAATTTTAAAATTAATTATAAGTTTTCTTAATTTTACATTTGAATTTAACTCAGAAAAAAATTGAGTCGTAAGTGCTTCAGTTAATCAGGAGCAGTGTCAAATAGATGATGTGAGCGGCTTCTTTAAAACCATGTACAAAAACGCTCAACACAAGAATGACATCGTTAACCACAGAATTCTAAATTATTGATTTATTAGGAGTTTTACTACATTTTAATTAAAGTCTTTATCGATTTTTAGAAGCAATCTCGGCTCTAATTGCTTCAAGAAACTTGATTGGCAATAGCACTTACTTTTTTTATACGATTGCGACGAAGAGTAAGATTATTTAACACAAATTTAGAATTTTTTCTCCTGTCTGATGAATTTTGTCACATAAATTTAAAACAACATCATTATGAAGCCAGCATAAGGACTAACCGATAAATTTTA
Organism: Gymnosoma rotundatum; assembly: GCA_916610165.2. NCBI lineage: Eukaryota > Metazoa > Arthropoda > Insecta > Diptera > Tachinidae > Gymnosoma > Gymnosoma rotundatum. Next base: position 16,667,403 of record OU744338.1, on the reverse strand, counting down.
TAGTTATTTTTTTATATTTTAATCTAAATTATTTTAATAAAAAAAAATGCAATGGTGTCTGTCGGGAATGAACACTACTTTGATTGTTTCCAATGTAATCCTGCCTGTATAAGATGTGGCGCCGTCTTGTTGATAGCACTTGTTAACCAAGCCCACTGAATGCACTTGTGGCGTTAAAAAGTTTTCAATCATTTCACGATATCGCTTCCCATTCACAGCTATTGTCATTTCCAAAGAAGTAAGGTCCATTGATTTCTCCAGACCAAATTGAACACCAGACTGTCACTTTTAATAGATAGAAAGGTGCCCGATGAATAATTTAAGGGTTTTCCTTTGCCCAGAATTGGCTATTCTTCTTGTTCACATATCCAGCTAAATGAAGATGAACATCATCACTCATTTTGATTTTTACGTGAAAATCGGGGTTGTAATGGGCGATCTGTAACATTCTCTGGGAATAGGTGCGGTGGCGTAAATAGTCTTGTAGAAGTATCAACTAATTCTTAAATGAAAACAAATGCAAATCTTGTGGCCAAAGTTGTTCTTTGAAAACCAAACTTCTGAGCACGGCGTCGAATAAAAGTTGATGGATGGTTTTAAACACTTTCTCGAGCAGCAGTAATGTTTTCAGCCGAGCGTGCATTTACCACACAATAAATATTGCGTTTTATTGGCACTTTGTTTTTCCCAAAAATATCACGTAACTTTCTAATCGTCACAGTAATCGATCATTCATTATGGTAACACGTTAGCTTATCGTATAGTTTTACATAATAAATTTACCACGTGTCTGCTTCACGACTGCCAAATATGAACTGTCAAGACTTTTGTTTACCAAAATGGCGGCAAAACAAAGTAGGGCACCTGCATAACAACTTATTTTCCTTTGTTCCTATTAATTAAAAAACGTTTATAAAGTTTTCTGAACCATTTTAGGAATAGACATCAAAGTGTTGAATAATTATTTTATAATTTTTAATTAATTAACTACATATTTTATCTTTTACTTTGAATGTATTTCTTTTTTTTATTAAATCGTATTAATTAAAATTATACTACAAGACAATCGATTAGTTTTGTCAGTTGGAAATCTACAATACGTCATATACTCCAACTCATACTTGTATGATGGCAATAGCGATGGCGATGGCGATGATGATGATTCATGTATAAAAATACGCAATTACACAAAAAACGTAAAAAAGGAAAATAAATCAATATCAAAGTAAAATGTGGTATATCAACCAAAATGAAATGTGTGTGTAGGTGATTTAATAAAACTTAAAGACATTTCCAGCTAATAAATTAAATAAATCAATTTAGTGCCAAAAAGACGAAAGAAAAAGTTAAAAATTATTAATATTATACACTGAGATGCCCGCTGGTAGATCTAGCTTAACAAAAAAAAAAAAAAAAAAAAAAAAAAAAAACATCAAAAGAAGAAAAAAAAAACAAACGACCAACAAACCGCAACAACTAAAATAATATGTTTGATGTGTGTAACCAGTCATCATTCATCATTTAAAATTTTTTTTCTTTCGAAAATAAATTTTAAAACAGCAGAATAAAAAATACAAGACTATAATATATTAAATGGCATGAAGGTGATAAATCGTAATACAGTAGCAAACAGCTAAACTGACAACCAGAGTTGACGATCGTTTTGCTTTAGCTGTGTTTTTGCTTTCGATTTCTACACATAAATGCCATGTTGTTCTACTCAGTATGTAGTACACCTCAACATAAATGATAATTACAACAACATTAACTATTTAAAAATAGAACCAGTGACAAATCTTGTAAGTTTTTACATACATTAAATGCAAAAAAGTAATTGAAAAATTTCAATACTCTACAGGTTGTTTTAAAAGTGTCAAGGGTTCTTTTAAAGACCCAGTTAAAGACACTCCCACTAATTGTCTAAACAGCATGACATCTTTTAATGTTAATAAAATATTTTTATTTCTTTTTGTATTGAATGGTTTTTATTATAGTGTTTTATATATGAAAACAAATGTACTTATGTTCAAAAAATCAATCAATCTTAATTGAATTAAACATTAATTAAGTACACAGGAATGGTCCCAAGACTATTGAGCAAGAAATCCAACAGGAAGAAGGTATTTAAGGAAATGACATTATGGATATGCTTTCCCCGCAGTAATACATTTAAATTTGTAGTTTTAAAGAAAGAAATATTTCATTAGAATATTATTAAATATTTATATTTTAAGGAATCAAGCACGAATAAAGTAAATTAAAATCAAAAAGATTCCGAATAATAAATTTTCATTTAGATAAATATTTACTTTATTAAATCTTTAGTTTATTTAAAATATATGTGTGTTGCCAGATCTTTCTATATTATATAAATCTAGACGATTTAACCCGCCTATAAATAGAAACCCAAGTTAAAAACTATATGACTGTATTTAATAAGATATTAAACAGAAAATTGCGTTTTCCGACTGTAAAAATTGCTGTTTAAGCCTAGTAATTAACTTTTTGGTGCTGAATAGGGACATAATGTAAAAATTATAAAATTTTTTGTTTAAAAAGCATTTACTAAAACAGTTATAAAAATAAAAATCTGTACTTTTGAATAAAATTAACACACAACTTCTTTTAGTAGTCATTATGATGCATTACACATTGTTATATAATACTCATACTTAAGGACTAAAATACTTTTTATGTAAAAATAGTAAAAGATTTTGGTTACTAGATGAACCCGGTGTGCTTCGCTACCCCCCTCGTTATTAAATAAAATTTAAAGTATTGCGAAAATTTAATGACGATTGGTCCAGTAGTTAAGACTATATTACGATTTTTAATTTTTCTAAAAAGGGGCGGGGTCTCACCCACTTTTCTCCTGGTACGTATTCCTAATTATGCCAATACCATATGTACCAAATATCGTCGACGTAGGTCAAAAAGTGGCCAAAATATGGCGATTTAAATTTTTGGGTTATATGGGCGGTGCCACGCCCCTTTGTCCAATTAAAACTTCATATAGCCTATTATTCCTTCCAGAGTCACAGTAACATGCTGTGAAAATTTCAGGAAGATCGGTCTAAGGGTTTGGCCTCCTATAAAGCACAAACAAACAGACAGACATTCATTTTTATATATATAGAAGAAGAAGACATTTAGAAGAAACATGAATATGAATGTAGATATCGGGTTACTTTAGGTCCGTTAGAACTTTCGAAAAGGTTAACTGTCAAATGATTTATCATAGTGCGTCTATGTTTTGACCGCTACGACCAGTATATTTTTGCAAACAATTCGCTACCAATATATCCAGATTTAGTTTAAATATTTGATTTATTTGCCAATTACTAGAAATTTAAAAAAGGAGAATTTTGAACACTGATTATCTTTTAATTGCAAGCATTATGCTATTAACTCTCATAGCCTTTTTTTTAGGAATTGAGGATAAATTCTCGCATTAATGCAATGAGTATAAAATACTGGGGTCCGCCGGGAGGATATACTTCTTTGTTTGTTTATAATTTTCAATTAAATGAAGCAGAATGGATCTTTTATTGATGAATATTTTATTTAATAGTGGCAGTCAGTCACATCAGGCGACAGTGGAGGCCAATCAGCATAACAATTTCTTGAAATAACTTGTAGAATATATTACGCATCAATTTCAGTATAATCCTGGATATATACGATTTGGCAGCGTCTTGTTGATACCACATGTTAACCAAGCCCAAAGCATTCAGTTGTAGCGTTAAAAAGTTTTCAATCATATCACATTACGCCGTTTCCATTTTTAAGGAAGTAAGTTCCAATGATTCCTTCTGACCAAATTGCATAGGAGACTGTCACTTTTAATGGATTTAAAGTTAACTGTTGAATAATTTGAGGGTGTTGCATTGCCCAAAATGTGCCTCGTGTTTCATTATGATGAAAATCAGGGTTGTCATGGGCGAGCTGTAACATCCTCTTGCCAAATGTACGCGACGTAAATGGACTTGTGGAAGAATTTCTTGTGTCAACTGAATCTTAAATAGAAACAAATGCAAATCCTTGCGCAAAATTGTGGCCAAAGTTGTTCTTTGAAGACTAGGCTCCTGAGCACGGAGTCGAATTTAGGTTGATGGTTTGTTTTAAACACTTTCTCTAGCAGCAGTAATGTTTCCAGCCGATCTTGCATACGTTATAGTTCATGCTTGGGCCTATCACCTACAGACCCTCTTTCTTTGAAAGCATTCACTACACGATAATCAGTGCGTATTTTTGGCACGTTTCAACGATTAAAACACGTTGATTAATCGAGTATTTTTCCCTAATAAATTTGCCACGTGTCTACTTAACAACTACCAAATATGAACCGTGAAGACTAATGTTTACCAATATGGCGGCAAAACAAAGTAGTATACCATTCCGGCTATACCTGCTCCAGTAACACCATTTGAGATTTTCAGACTACGACCAAGGTCTCATATAACAAAATATGTTCTTGATGCTTAAGATTATATTTTCATAACGTAAGATAGAGATTGCTGTGTTTAATAGAACTGTAAAGCAAAATATTTTATAAACTCAACATCTATTGCCTTCGCACTATATTAACATCCGTATTTAACACTTATCATATTTAATAATATTGGTATTTGAAAAAAACCAAAAAGAAGGCTTTCCAATAACTGGATATCAATACGTAAATCAAAAAATAAGAGCCACTAAAAACAAAGCATTAGCAAAGTAATTAAAGATGCTTATAAGATGTTGGAAATTTTTAGATGACTAGCCAGGCTTTAATACTTTATTATTACATGCTCTTATAAATAAATTTCGTTGCTGTTTTTTCAACTACGCGGTAATGTAAAAGACATTCAATGTACATGTGACATGACAGCTTTATGGGCTACTACTTTTATAACAAAATAAAATAAAATTAACAGCAAAGCCGAAACATGCAATAATTAAATTAACCGACAAACTAACTACCAACCAATGCAAAAAAAAAAACACAGCATAATAATCATAATAATCAGCCAAGTCTATAAAAGTCTAAAAACAGTGTGATTTTTTCAGTAAAATATCAGCAGGAGTTAAATCATTTAAACTGGTTTGTTTTAAAAATTTTCTTTCTAGACATGAAAAAACTCAAATTGTAAAATCCATTATTTATAGAGTAATAATTTAATATAAAAAAGTAAAGATACATAAGTTGTTAAAAGTATGTTAATTAAGTTCTGAAATGTTTTTATATGTTAAATAAATAAAATTTTAAATATAACGGTCATATTCATATTACAAATATATTTTATTTTTCAAGTACATGTTTCTGTCTTAAGTCTTTTGTTTTTTATATAAATTTCTTAAACCGTAAGAAATTATGTTTTATATTTTGTAGTAGCTGTTTTAATATCCATTCTCTCGTAATAAAATTTTTTTAAAAAATTTTGTAAAACTAATTTGTAGGCAATTTCTGTCTTGCACCCTTTTAATTATTGAAGTAACGAAAAACACACAATTAAATAACTTTCCATTCTACCTACTTTCGACCCCATCGAAGTTGTTCAAAAATAACGTTAAGACGGGAAAACCGTCTTAGCTAATTAGTTATTTAATTTACACATTGTTGACGCTTACACCTTTTTCAGTGATATTCGATCATAAACTAAATTTATGTAATTAATCCTTTTTTTTTCATTTAAGCGCTCGAATAAAAAAATATCGAAACTGAAATATATAATTCTTGCGAAAAAACCGACTTAATAACAGAATGAAATCTGCCTGTCTATTAAGGTTCAAAATAGCTATTGGGACACCCTTATATTCCATCTCCAAACTTTATATTTGTTATAGCGGACTTAGCACTACAGCTTCTTGTTCATAACAACCATCTGTCCTTAGCAGTTTGCATATAAACATCAAATTACAGCGTCTATTGGGGTACCCTTTAATTGTTAAATTCAATTTATATACTGGCTGTTGTACTAGACTTAGCAATCAGGTTCTTTGTCAGTTTTTTCAGTCTGTCTATAACGGTTCAAGAGTTTGGCTACATAAATCAAATTATATCAACTATTGTAGCACCCTTTAACTTATAATTTGAAATATTTATATTTCTTATTATATCAAACAAAGTAGTGGATATTCTGTCCAATTTGCAAACGTTTGTTTATAACGGTTCAAAAGATAGACTTATATAGGTCAATTTACATCAATTATGGTAACACCCTTTAATGCAACTAGCATACATGTTTCAACTTTCTGTCTATAACGGCTAAAAATGTTGACCACATACTTCCAATTACAATAAATATTGGCACACCCTTTAACTTACAAATCCAAATTTCATACTTCTTGTTATAGAGGAGTTAGCAATAAAAGTTCGTTGTAAATTTCAAGCGTCTGTCTACAATTTTTCAAAAGTATTGCCATATAAATCAAATTAAATGAACTATTGGGGCACCCTTTAATTGGCAACTCTGAATATTAATACTTGTTACGGCCATAGCAATTGACATTCTGTCCAATTTGCAAGCGTTTGTCTACAACGATTCAATAGATATGCTCATATATGTCACTTTACGTTACCCATGGGTACACCCTTTAATTTTTAGACTTAATTTTGTATCACTTCTAGCTATTGGGAGCTATAGCTTACACAGTTTATTTAATTTTTAAAATGGTGGGCTTTACGGTTCATAATACACGTCAGGGGGAACCCTTTATTTTTTAAGATACTGAATTGTTTTTAAAATAACCTATAAGCATCATCGTTCAAATAAAACAAAAATAAAAATCGACATATGGAGACCCAAAAATAAAAAAGCAACACTCAGTCGAATTGATAACCTTCTTCTTTTTTTAAAGTCGATTAAAAATTAAAAGGTTCTATTTGAGTACTAAAAAAATTTTAAATGCATTCTTAGTCATAAATTAGATTTCATAGTAAAAAAATCAAATAGATTTCAAATAAATAAGTTGAATACGAGGGCTGCTATATATATTTCTGTCCTGGCAACACTGAGTGCTGCCAAGTGCAATATGACATTTCTATTGGAAAGTTTGTCATTTTTAAGCTTAATCGTACTCAAAACGTTTTGACGTACGACCATTATTTGTGTTGTTTACAGTGACTTGAAAAAATTAATATGGAAAAAAATGGAATTAACTCGTGAACATTTTCATGCCATCATTTTTCACAACTTTCGACGTGCACTATCACGACAAGAGTGCATTGATGAACTTAAATCTTTGTATGGCGATGAAGCACCATCCTATAGCACTGTGAAAAATTGGTATAATGAATTTAATCGTGGCCGAAGCTCGCTCAAAGACGAATTCCGTGAAGGTCGTCCAAAAACGGCTGTTGTGCCAGAGAACATTGATGCCGTGCGTGAACTCATAATGCAAGATCGACATGCGACATACCGAGAGATAGAGACATCCTTGGACATTTCTTTCACCAGCATACATTCAATACTGCATGAACACCTGGCCGTAAAAAAGGTTTGTTATCGTTGGATCCCGGACAATTTGAAAGTCGCTCAATGATTCAATGATTCTATGCGTACGAGCCCGAAACGAAACAACAATCGACCGTGTGGGTCTTCAAAGACGAGCAAAATCCAACTTAAGTTGTTCGTGGAAGAAGCACTTCGAAGCAAATGGTTGCCTGTTTCTTCGGCAAAACTGGTCATGTGGCGACTGTTCCGCTTGAGCAACGTAGGACGGTCACTTCTAAGTGGTACACTACAATTTGTTTGCCTGAAGTCATCGGAGAAATTCGAAAAACCAACAAGACAAGACGAATCATTGTTCACCATGACAATGCGAGCTCTCACACATCGGCTCAAGCCAGAGCGTTTTTGACCGGCCAAAACGTCGAATTAATGGGTCATCCGCCGTACAGCCCTGACTTGGCACCTAATGACTTCTTCTTGTTTCCGCACATCAAGAAAAAAAATGCGTGGTCAACGATTTTTGTCGCCAGAAGAAGCTGTTGAAGTGTTCAAAAACAATGTTTTAGAGGTGTCTCAATCGGAGTGGAAAAAGTGCTTCGACAACTGGTTTGAGCGCATGCAAAAGTGTATAAATCATGCTGGAGAATACTTTGAAAAACAATAAAACCATTTTTGATAATAAATATTCGCATTTTCAATATTAGGCCAGAAATATATAGAGCAGCCCTCGTATTTATTTGAAATCGTTAAAATACAAGTTGCATGCAAAACTGGCATTAAATTTTTTGTGGCTTTTAATTTTTCTTTTTCTTTGCATTTGTTGCATTTGTACTCAGAAATTGTGAACTTAAATATAAAATTAAAAATTTGTATTCACATTTTTTTCGATTAAGGCATTTGTTTTTTGCTCCAAGACAATTCAATTTTATGTCTTCGTTACACTGAAAAACCTTTAGATCAAACAAATTTTTTTGCCAATTAGAAATACGAGGTGTAAAATATTGAAATGTAAAAATTCAATTTTTCAAAAAAAAAAATTCGTTAATGCCATAAATAGCCTCAAGTTCTTGTTAAATTAAATAACAAGATAAAGATAAATAAATTATATTGTAAAGTTTTAACTTTATTAATATTTTTTTTAGGAAAAGGTAAAATAAAATTTTTTTCGTTGTCAGAAGTTTTACAAGTTAATTAAAGGCAATAATTTGCCTAGAAACAAAATAACAAATAAATTAAATAAAGAGATGTTTTATATTTTTTTTTAAATTTCCCATCAAAATCTTTAAAGTCTTTTTCATAAAAATGAAGACTTTATTAAACTTCTAGGAACTTAAAAAAAGTAAAAATTAATGAGTCATCTCTTTTAAAAATCATATTCAATTACAGCAGCTTTATTAAATCGCTGTTAAATTGTTGTTTATAACACTTAAGACATTATAAATAAAAATTTAACAAATTCGAAAAGAAAAAAAACGACATAAGCCCCCACCTTTTACCAAGTGCAAAACTAAAATAAAAAATATTAGTAAAAACATTTAACACAAAATAAGAAGTAGAGGTTGTAGGTGTTTTAAGGTGTTTGTTTTTTAACGACAAAAAGAGCAGCAAAGTTCAGAGATCATAAAAAGTTGAATTATTCGTTTTTTAATAGGGTGAGAAAATCAACAAATAGCAAAATTATTAATATCAAATAAATAAGGAAATGGTAATTGAAAAAAAGTTGCTGCAGAGCCACCAATATTTAAGTAAATCTTCTAAATTATTTTTTAACAAAAAATTAAAAAAATTTATATTTGATCTTAGGCATCTAAAGAAGAAAAAAAACACATACTCTAGATCAATCTTTAGCTTGTAACACTTTTAGTTCAATTATAAAATTAAATCGAAACAACAACATAAAAAAAACCTTTTAAAAACAAGATCGATAACTTGCTGTCATATTAAGAGCCAACTAATTATAATAAAATTTTAAAAACATGTTGATGCCACATAAAAGTAAATTGTCAGACATGTTCTTTTCATCATTATCTCCATCTCCGTCACTGTCGTTGTCTTGGCTGTCATAGCCAAAGTCATAATAAAGAGCACACGCAATACAAATTTTTTTTTTTAACTTTAGTTGTGTAAATATTAAAATAATTCACCAACTTTAATAAACATTTTTAGACATGATCTCAAGTTGATAAAGACTTTGTGTCTTTAGTGACAAATAAAAACAGTCAAAGAGTCTGGGCTAAAAATGTTGCACAAATCAGTATGTAAAAGAATAAATAATTAAGTGAAAAAAATGGAAGGAATTGTTGCAAAAACCGATTTCTGTCTAAAAAAAAATCTCAAGAGATAAGACCATTAATGTATAACTGAAATGTCCTTTGATGACCCTTTAGCACTAGTTTTCATTGTTGCCATTATACCCAATACAACCATATGTAATTAATGGATTAGAACTATTTCTCATATTCTTACATATGAAATTAGTTGTTTAAATAGGTCATACATATTCACAACATACACAACCGACAGTAAAATAGATGCAAAGAATGCTGGTGACGGATGTAGTGATACAAAAAATGCTGCCTTAAATTTTACTGGAGTTTATTTTTCTTATTTTCCTTAAAAATTATTAAAAAAAATTTTTTTCTTTAAAAATTAGAAATAAAAATATACCCGAACTTAAGCCCAATTAAAATTTTTAATTTGTTATAATAATAAAATGGTTCGACTCATAATTTTAAAAATTAAAACAAGCAATAGAATTTAAAAATAAAATCTTAAAGCAATCGGAAGGGTTTTTGTTCCACTAAAACCAAACACATTTTTTTTATTAGGATCAGCTCTCAGGGGATGACCTCTGCACAGCACTGTGCCAGAACTAGGGAATTAGCTTGTAGGAAGGGGATAGAGAGGGTAGTGCTTGTGGACATTTAATTTAAATCTTTGCTCACTGAAAATAATAGAAAAGACCTCCGCAGTTTATTCCACATGCGAACTGTTCGGCTAAAAAACGAATTTTCTCTGTAATGCGTAGTGCGATTTACTGGCTATAAAGGGATGCGTTCTTGGTGTAGACGTTATTTCACGTACGAAATTATGGTTCTCAGTAACACGTTTCCTGATTTCATAAGAGCACATTCTGTTGTAGTAACGATAAAACAGTGAAAAGCCCCTACATTGCGTCGATGCTCTAGTAGATCAATAGAGCTGGATACCTTACTCTCACCGATGGGCTTCTTCGCTCTTTCCTACACGCGGTCGATTAACTCAAAAATTGTCATTGAAGCACCGGCCTATTCATGAGAGTTGTATTCCATTTTTGGTCTGATAAAGGAGATCAGATGGAGTGAAGTATTTCTTACACTGTTTCAAAAAACCTAGGCACTTGAGTGCTTCTTTTGCGACCTAAAAAATATGCTTGTTCCAACGAACATCGCATTGAATTTTCATGCCAAGAACATCGAAAGCTTCTGATTCCTTAATAAATATATCACCCATAATTACAGATGATGTAGCATATTCAGCCGTACGCCTGCGTGAAAGCTCAGAGCACCGGGTTTTATGAGCGTGAAAATTAACCCTATTCACAAGGACCCATTCAGAGATTACCAAAAGGTCGCGATTCTAGAAGGCTTGGTCTATTGCGAAACGAAAATGAATGGCACTTGCTACTATCATCTGCAAAAGAATAGATAGGGTTGGATGACTGACGTAAAAAGATATTTATAAAAATAATAAACAGGGTAGGGGAAAGGACGGAACCTTGTGGTACCCATCTATAACTACTCGTATAGTGCGATCCCTGAGAAATCTCGATATAAGTCGAAACTATTACCGACACCAAAAGCAATAAGTTTTGATATGAGTGCGACATGCCACACTCTATCAAACACTTTGGAAATATCAGGAACCATCACCTTACTTTCGCCGAAATGATTAATAGATTGACACCATTTTTACGACCGGAAAGCCAGTAAATCAGCCGTGGAGTGTCCCCTACGGAAGCCGTACTGACGGTCACTAAGTAAACTGTTGGACTCCAGATATTTCACTAGATAAAAATTAAGCATACTCTCCATAACTTTGGATAGTGTAGAGCAAATTGCAATTGGACGGTAATTTTCAAGGTTGCTAGCCTCTTCCTTTTTTGGGGATTGTTGTTGCATTAGCAATCTTCCAACATGATGGGAACTCACCAACATGGTACAAAATGTTGGAAAGGTTTGCTAATGGACGCGCTAACGTCGAAGAGAACTGCTTCAAGACCAGTGCTGGAATTTCATCCAAGCCAGGGGACTTGTTTATGTTGAGAAAACCCTTTTAAAACTCTTGCAACTGCACGTGATCGAGAGAATATATCTGGCATAGGTACAGATACTTTTTACAGTACGGCCAATGGTTGATGGCTTTCAGTCAAGTAAGAGTTACTTGCAAAGATGTTAGCAAAGAGGTTTACTTTTTCACCCGGGTCGTTAATTATTTCATTATCTCTTAAAAGAGGTAGAAATGAGGAACTAGCAATATCCTTCACTATTTTAACGAGTGAAAGAAGGTATGTAAAAAAATAAAGTTTTTAATCTTAAAGTAAAGAAAAAAATAATTCATACGCGTAGCAAAAATTTGAATTTGATAGCGATTTTAATTTCTTATTAAAACGAGTTGTGCCAATTAAAGGCATCGTAAGGCCGTATTCTTAAGCTCTATAGAGACCATATTTAAAATTCGACACATCACTTCTATAACCGTGTGAAGTATCAGTAAAAATCGCTTCTTCGTTTATGAACTTCAGTATTATTTTTGTTTTTGTGACTAAATTCCCCACTGTGCAACGTACACCACCTTGAGTAGAGAGTAGATAGATGATGAAAATACTAGACTGCGTTTCTTAAGTGTCTAGTTTTTGAAAATTAGTTTTCTCTCTTTTTAAAATTAGACATAAAAATAAACGAACTTAAGCCAGCCTAAGAGCAAATTTAGTCTATGAAAATTTTCATGAAACTAGCATGAAATTTTTGTTTGGCGTGAAGAAAGAGAGGTAGAAGTATGGAAAAACTTGAGTTTTTAGGGGATGATATCACTGCCTATGTTTTGTTTTGTTTTGTTTATCCCTGCAACTTCAAAAGAGAGTTGAAAAAAATTGCATCAAAAATGGCGTGGTATAAATGTAGACCAAGAATTGCTAATTTGATGTCACAAGAGTTCGTTCATTGGAGCAATTACATTTAAAACAAAACAAATTAGAATTTGGTTTTGTTTTGGATGTAATCTACTGTTTATTTCGGATATAATCTGAACGAAGGAACTCTTGTGACATCATGGGTCAGACGGTTAACTAAAAAACAATTTTTTCATGATGAAAAAAAGGCTTCATATTACTTAATAATACTTAGGATTTTAATTAATACTTAAGATTTAATTAATACTTAAGATTTTACTATAGAGGATTAGTTAGAAAAATTTATCAAGAATGTCCATTTGCAATTACGGCTAAAATAAAGTAAAAAGATATTTAAATTCAAAAATTACTGTTGCTTTTGTTTTTTACAGCACTTTTTTTCTAAAACAAAAACCAAGCTACCTCCGCAAAAGCATATTTCAATATATACTTTATGTTTTAAAATCGAAAATTATACAAAAAAATGTATTTATTCTCCTGTCAGCAATTGCTGCAATAAAGAATTGCGTAAAACAAAACACAATAAAAAATTACAGAATTGCTAGTTGCTGCCTAGTCAGCCATAACATTCTTTAAACTATCACATAATTATAAAATTTTGCACTCTTGTAGAAACACTTACTAATGTAGTAAATACATTTTTTTTATTAAACGAACAATTCATTAAAATATCTGCTCAGAAGATAATAATTTCTCTTTCTGAGACAACATTAAAACTAAACTCCTTTTAGATTTAACATATGTAATATTAATAATAAATGTACACCGGTTGATATTGTTGTTGCAGTGTGAATTTTTTAAATTATTTTTTTTTTTATTAAATTCTTGTTTAATATCAAATCCAAGCATCTCATATCTTGAGTTATTAACAAGAAAATTGCGCAAACTATGATTAAACTTAAATAAAGTAAAAATAAATATCATGACTGCATCACTACGACTCCAACAACAAGTAAGCAAAAGAGTAAAGTGATGGGACCAGCTACTCAAATAGACAAGAAACTAAGACAATTTTTTTTAATTTATTTGAATAACTAGTTTTTTTCCTTAAACATTTTCGCTTATAATTTTTTTGTGTGTCTTTATTTAAGTTATTAAATTCATATTAACTTAATTAAGATGATACGGTCAAATGTGTTTAAAGAAAATCATTTAAGGCTTCTAACTGTAAACGGATTAATAAAAATTAAGCAAATTTTAACGTGTACTGTCAAATTTAAAGTAAATTAAATACAAAAATAAAAAACAGTATTTAAGTGCTTGATATATTAAAAGAATGTATATGATTCGGAGGAAAATTACTAACAACAAATGATATCCACATAAGAGTTGTTATCAACTTCAGCACATCTTATTTTTTTAGTGTTTATAAAAATTCTAAATTATTAGATTGATGTTTATAACAACATCATTGATTTAGAAACATATTTTCTATGCATCATCAACTTAAGTTTTTGTGGCCGAATAAACTGTTGTTCGTTATAGACAATTTAATCAATAAAAGATTTTAATATTTTCCAAAATGCTAGTACAGGGTGTTTTTTATAGACGTATAGAACTTTAAGTTGGCATCACTTTTTTAACTGGCGGCCATTTTGTCAGCTGTCAAGTGATTAATATTTAGTTTGGTTTGCCATTTCATCATGAATAGGTTGACAAAAGAACAACGCTTGCAAATCGTGCAAATTTATTTCGAAAATAATGGTTTAGTTCGCGAAGTTTACCGCAAGCTCCGTCCATTTTATGGTCGACATAATCGGCCATCAGAGCAATTAATTCGGTTAACCATGGATCGTTTTCGCACTACGTTTACTCTATGTGATAATACGCATCCGCAGAGACGTCGAACAGTGCGCACCGAAGAAACAATTGCCGCTGTAGAGCAAAGTGTTGAAGAGGACCCGAATGAATCGATTCGCCACCGTGCACAGCAATTAGAGCTTTGTCCGTCAACTTTATGGAAGATTTTGCGCAAAGATCTTGGCTTGCGACCTTACAAGATCCAGCTTGTGCAAGAATTAAAGCCGCGAGACCATGCAATGCGTCGTGCTTTTGGTGTATGGGCCGAAAATGAGATTGATCTCGATGCTGATTTTCATAGCAAAATTTTGTTCAGTGATGAGGCTCATTTTTGGTTGAATGGCTACGTCAACAAGCAAAATTGCCGCATTTGGAGTGAAGGGAATTCACATGAGACCCTTGAAACGCCATTACATGCACAAAAACTGACTGTTTGGTGTGCTCTATGGGCTGGTGGAGTCATTGGGCCATACTTCTTCCGAAATAATGCTGGAGAGTCAGTTACCGTTAATGGAGACCGGTATAGAGCCATGATAACCAACTATTTTGTTCCCCAATTGGATGGCATGAATGTGCATGAGTTGTGGTTCCAACAAGACGGCGCTACATGCCACACAGCGCACGTTACAATCGATTTATTGAAGGAAACATTCGATGAGCGCATAATTTCGCGGAATGGACCTGTTAATTGGCCACCAAGATCGTGCGATTTGACACCATTGGATTATTTTCTTTGGGGATATGTGAAGTCGCTCGTCTACGCCAACAAACCAGAAACGTTAGGGGTCTTGGAAGCCAACATTCGTGGCGTTATTGCCAACATACGGCCCCACATGCTCAAAAAAGTGGTTGAAAATTGGATCTGTAGAATTGACTTTATTCGAGCCAGCCGCGGCGGCCACATGCCCGAAATCATATTTAAACATTAATGGCATAAAATTATCCTTCCAATAAAGCCAAATTGATGGACATTAAAACGATTTTCTTGTGTTTTATTTCAATTCGAAGTTCTATACGTCTATAAAAAACACCCTGTATTAATCTGAGCTAAATAATATTTATTTATTATCATAACCTCTGCTTTCACAAATTGGCTGGATTTTATAATTCTTTTGGCACCCAATTATTTTTAATATTCGATCATGGTAATTAAATTCAATTTACCTCTGATTGTAAAAACTTGGTTTTTTAGACAATATTGATGGGGTGAAGAGAAAAAAATAGATGGGTTGAAAGGAGAAGAAAGCAGAAGAGGAGAGAAGAGACGTTAGAGAGTAGAATAGAATAGAATAGAATAGAATAGAATAGAATAGAATAGAATAGAATAGAGTAGAATAGAAAAGAATAGAATAGAATAGAATAGAATAGAATAGAATAGAATAGAATAGAATAGAATAGAATGGAACAGAATAGAATGGAACAGAATGGAACAGAATAGAATAGAATAGAATTAAACGAAATGGAACAGAATAGAATAGAATGAAACAGAGTAGAATAGAATAGAATAGAATAGAATAGAATAGAATAGAAAAGAATAGAATAAAATAAATTAGAATAGAATAAAATGGAACAGAATAGAATAGAACAAATGGAATGGAATGGAATGGAATGGAATGGAACAGAGTAGAATAGAATGGAACAAAAAAAATAGAATAGAAGAAAATAGGATAGAATAGAATAGAATAAAATAGATTAGAATAGAATAGAATGGAACAGAATAGAATAGAAGAGAGGAGAAGAGAAAAGAGAATAAAATAGAATAGAATAGAATAAAATAGAATGGAATGGAATAGAATAGAATAGAATAGAATAGAATGGAACAGAATATAATGGAACAGAATAGCATAGAATAGAAAAGAAAAGGAAAGAAAAGAAAAGAAAAGAAAAGAAAAGAAAAGAAAAGAAAAGAAAAAAAAAGAAAAGAAAAAATAGAATAGAATAGAATAGAATAGAACATATTAGAAAAGAATCATTGGGTGTTTTGCACTCTTTTTTTTCTGAATGATAACAACCAATTACCTTCTGCTTAACTTTGCTATAGATTTCTTTGTTTCTATATTCCTTGAAACTTAAGCAGTTAGAGCATTTCCCTTTAAGAGTTAGATTGTATTCGAAGATTTTTTAAACAACAAACAAAACTTAATTAATTGCTAACCTGTTGCATCTGTAACGAAATTTTTGTATTATTTGAAACACGGGTGAAACAATCAGCAGGTATTTATACCTCTAGTTTTGATAACATCTATTGTCGTCTATAAAAGACCAACAATTAAAAGTAAAAAACAAAATTATTTATTTCAATAATTTATATATAAATTATATTTTTAGCAGTAACATGACTTGCAACTTTAGAAAAAATGATTTAAAAAACTAAAAACTTCTACGAGTATGAAAAAAATGAAGTTGATTTGATATTTTAGAACATATTGTTAAAAAAAATTGTTTTAAAATACATTTCAAGTCAGTATTAATTATTTCCACACACCGGCACTATTAGCGTTTAATTATTAGCCATAAAATTATATTTCTTCAAACATACAAAAAGCAATATTAAAGCAATTATCATTTCATAAAATTAATCTCTTGAGACCAGTCAGTGTAAATAAAACAAATGATGTCATTAAGATGATGTAAATGAAATGTTAAATGTGGGTTTAAAAAAAATAATCAAACTGTAGTTCTTCCGCAGACTTCAATTATATGTAGGATTAAACTACAAAAATCTTTTAATTTAAGCATTTACTAAAATTTTATTATAATAGACCATAATGAAGACTTTAAAAAAACTTCCAACTAAATGCAAATAAATGAATGCAAATGTACGTATTAAAAACTTTTTAAAACTTAAGTTTCAATAAAAGACAATAACTATAATTAAAAACTAGATTTGTTAGGCGTTGTTCTACAAAACGCAAATTAAATTATGGTCATCATGGCCAAAAGCAAACTGTATGGCATATGGAAGTTTAGCCTGATACACTAGTTTAAGGGAAACAATCAATGTTGCTGCATAAGTTTTAAAATAGTTTAAAAGTTGCTTTTTCTGCCACCATTCATTATTGAAATACAAAATTGTAGTGATGTTGCTGTTGTGACTTTAACATGCTAAAAACGGTAGCAAAATTCATAATTATAATTAATATGAATATGTTGTCACAATATCATCGACAGCATATACATCATCTTGGCTGATTATAGTCATTAATTTAATTATGAGTTCTAGTACATGAATCCTCAGTTTATAATGGAAAATTTCTCGCATATTTGCATAAAATTAAAAATTTTAATTTACATTTTAAAATGTCCTCAAAATATGTTCAAAGGTTGCATTATTAAGGCTTTTTGATATTGACTAATTGTCTCTGTAGAAAAATGATTGCAATTTTTATGAAAAATATTTTGTTTTATGCATCGGGCGCTACAAAGAACAAAAATAAAAAAACATTAGATATTTTAATAAATATATTATTGCATTTATTTAATTCTTAGCTTTTTTTAATTTAAAATGAGCCGTATCAGTAGTCACTGCCTTCGATGTCACTTTATTTACTCAGATCTGCGTATATAATTTTTGTGAAATCGCTTTTAAACAAAACACAATTTACTACTTTGCCCACGCTTTTTTATGTCCTAAGTTTTGATTAATATGCTATAACGCTCCTAACTGCTATTTTTATTTATAAGCGACTTAAAACGTCTAGATTTTTATAATACCGAAAGATCTGGCAGCTTTAGAAGCTGTTTTTTTAATACGGTTTGTCTCTAAAAAATATTTTTTTGTACAAATATACTACTTGACTATTTTTGGTGTCAGTTTGTGTTTAGGGGCTCGTTGGGCATCGGCACATTTTTGCCCATTACGCCAACTTCATGCTAAATTGTATCTATTAAATTATTTTAAATCTTCTTTGTGGCAACGATGTTTCTTTTTTTTAATACAGTCTTTTGATTGATGCGGCTTATCCACAACTTGCATTTTAAGTAAAATTTGAACTGAAAGTGAAAAGGGATTTTTTAAATTAAAAATGTGAATTTTCTTATTATAAACATTTAAAAATTTTTTTTTTTCATTGTAAAGAAACCGTACGTCAGGCTGACATGTATAAAATAGCTAGAAAAAAGCGATAAAAATTTTTAATTTTTAAACCTCCCTACAATTTGCTTCGCTTCACATAACATCACCATATAAGCCATAAATATATAGATAAATTGCCATTTATGATCTTTTTAATTAAAAGTTTAATTTAACATCAGACAAAAGTACTCAGGAAATAAATCTTTTTCCAAATAAATTTTTTTATGATGCAAAAATTTGTTTCAAAAATCAAAGCTTTAATTAAAATTCAAATTCAAATTCAAATTAAATTTATTGAGCCTTTTTTTCATTTCTTTATATGTACAAACTATAATTTTACATTATTAGGAGAAAAACTTAAGACTAAAAAGTAATATCTTAATTAACAGAAATGGAAAAAGCACCAAGCTTTCCTGAAAATAGTTAAATAAAAATTAAATGAAAAGATGTGTTAAAAAGTTAATTCGCTTTTGCTCCCGAAGCTTTCATAACGAAGGTAGTATTATAGATAACTTCAAAATATTCCTAAAACTAACTTAAAACTAAACTTAAAAACTAGTTAGAACAAAAGAAGAAAAAAAAAAAAATAATAAATAAATAAATAAATAAAATAAACGAAAACAACGAATTTAATCAAAATTGACAAAATACACTGTCAACCCCTATGAGTACCAGGAGTAGTCCTATCATAAAATTCACACCGAATTGATTCATTTATATTAAAAGAAGGAGGAAGCTCATTAATGTAACCTTAAGGTGATAAATAATTAACATTATACCAATTAAAACTAGATTGGGTGCTGTATATTCTTTTTATGCAAATATTATCATGGTTCAAGACCCTAAGCGCAAATCGTTTTAACAAATCACAAACATATAAACCGACGGGAACAACTTTTGAGTTTGAATAAACAAATACATTAGAGTATCTTTTATTTGGCGAAATGTAGTATTTCCCGATACAACATCTTAAAATCCTCCTTTCAAAAATCTCAAATTCTTTAATTGCAGTAGGAGAAATATTAAACCAAATTGGAAAGGCATATAACAATACAGGTCTGATACTTGTTTTATATAGAAGAAGTTTGGTTTTTATAGGCAAATTTTTATTTTTAAACACTTTGGAAAAAATTCCCATTAATTTGCAGGCTTTTCCAAGAGAAATACGAGCATGTTTATTAAATTTCAGAAGATTACTAAAATTTATGCCAAGATATTTTATTTTATCCCTTATTGGAATTTCTACTTCTTCAAGATAAAGACGAAGTAATTTGCTCTCCGGGACCACGAAACTTCTGCATTTACCAGAAGCATTACCAATGCAAATTGCTTCACTTTTTGGTATATTTATTTTAATTCCCCAGTCATCGTAAAAGGCTTTGACAATTTGTAAATGAGCTGAAACTTTTTGAAGGGCCCTATTGGGAGATTCATCGTGTGCATATAATAAAGAATCATCGGCATATAATATACCAGTAGATTCCCTAAAAACGTGGGGAAAGTCAAACAATAAGATGTTAAAAAGATGTGGAGCCAAAATTGAGCCTTGTGGAACTCCACATTTAACATCGCCCTTATTAGATAATTTATTATTAAATAAAACTTGAAATGATCTATTAGCAAAAAAACTTTTAAACAATTTGATAATAGGGGTGCTAAAACCAATTTGAATCATTTTATAAAGAATTCCGTTGTGGTATGAATGATCAAACGCTTTTTCAATATCCAAGGAAATGGCAACAGTACAGTGACATTTACGAAGATTTTCAACCAAATCGTTTTGAAATTTTAATAAGGCATCTAAGGTAGAATGACCTTGTTTGAATCCAAATTGCAAATCAGAAATATAACTGGAATTAATATATAAATCCATTTTCTCTCGGATTATAATTTCAAAAAGTTTTCCTAAGTTCGAAAGTAAAGAAATCGGACGAAGATTACTTAGTTCACTATCAACACTTTTCTTGCGGATAGGAACAATTTTTGAGGTTTTCCAAACACCAGGAAAATAGGAATTATTCAAGCAATTATTAAATATAACAGTTAGGAATTGTATGGCTTTTAATGGAATTTTTTTTATTATATAATTCGAAATATTGTCCAACCCGCTTGATTTTTTATTATTTATAGTGTTTATATACAAAGCCACCTGATCTAAGTTAACAAAATTATTACAATTGTGATTGTTTAAAGATGAAAATGACTGACTAAATTGATATTGATATTCTGGGCAGTTAGAAATTATGCTTTGAATTCTGTCATCAATAAAGGAAACATCACGATTTATAGTTTTTTCGCTATAAATATTAGAAAAATAAATCTCTAGTCTCTGTAGTTTTTGAAAATCATCTCCTAGTACAATTCCATTTTCAGAAATTTCTTGGATAGTTGCGTTTTTCTTGAAACCTATTAAATTATAAATTTTCTTATGGGCGGTTGGACCAGGTTTAATATTCATTAATTTATTTTCAAATAATTTTGATTGTTCCAATTCAACCTGTCTTTTTATTATAATATTTAGTAAACTAATTTGCTTCGATAAAAGTAAATACTCAGATCCGTTTCGACTCAAAGTGCGATGAAATATTTTCTTTAGATTTCTTTGCCAAGTATATTTAACTTTAAATAAAAATTTAATTCTGTCTGAAATTAAAAACTTTCGGTTACCAACATTAATTTTTTTGGAATGTACATTTGAATTTTCATTGATAATAGAAGAAAAAATTTTAATGTGTTCATCTATTTCCAAATTGGTTAGATTCCTATTACAGTCTGGAAAATTTAAAACAATATCACGCCGGACGTCATGTCGAAAATTCTCCCAATTTGTATTTTTAAAAGAAGTAAACAAAGAAGGAGGGTTTAGGATTATTTCGAAATCTGAAAGCTTTAAATGTAGTTTAACTGGAAAGTGATCAGAAAATGTTGGAAGAGTTGAAAGTTCAAAATTAGGGATAATTTGATTTACACAATTGGGACTCACAAGAAAATGATCAAAAAAGAAGATGAACTTGGATAAGTCGGCGAAAGGTTGGTTAAGCGAATAAAATTCATTGAGTTTTGTTGAAGGAAATTAAAAAATATGTTGCCATTAGCATTAGTCATTCTGTCTCCCCATGAAAAGTGACGAGAATTAAAATCACCACCTATAAAAAAGGTATCAAATTCTTGTGAGCAATTAGCTAAACAATTTAAACCAACATTTAGCTGTGAGGAATTAAAGTTACATGGGATATAAATCGATCCAAGCAATATTTTTTTAATGACATGACTAACTTTTACTTCAATAGAAATAAAAATATGCGGAAAACCTAAATCGAGCGCAACCATTTCAAACTTAAAAGATTTTTTTAGAGCTATAGCCACACCTTGTGAGCTTTTGTCTCTTACAAATGAATAGTCATTCAAAATTACCTTATGTCTTCCGCTAAGATGAGTTTCCTGAACAAAAGCTATGTCTATATCATTTCTTTTTAAGGTATTTAAAAAATCTATTCTTCGACTTACCTCTACGAGGGATCGAACATTAAAAGTCAGTAATTTAAATGCATTATGGAACATAGGAAATTTTAACCTCATCCAACAACGTCATACATTGCTTTTTGGCATCCTCTTTGGACATAGACTAATAATAAATTTTTTCACTAATAAATTTTTTAATTTTGTTTTCCAGTGTGACTGTTTCAGGATGGCAAATGATTTGGGCAATTTTAAGAAATTCTTCTATTAACGGCGAATTTGCTTGCTTTTTATTTACTTTAGCTTGAGAGTTTTCTTTAAAAAAACTAGCATACGATCTATTTGAATGAACTAAGTTTGAATGTTCAACAACTTTTAAAACATTAGAAGTAGCCCTTTGCTTTTTTTCTTTGACTTTTTCCCTGAATTTTTCCTTCATTTCCAAATAATTTTTGTAAGCCACGCAACCTCTGAAGTTCGAAGGGTGACCATGTTGCTTACAATTACCACAAAAAGGAAAGTTTTCTTTACCTGGCATAAATTGGCATTCACCTGGAGCATGACTTAACTCACACTTGACACATGCGTATGGTCTGTTACAATTCCGCGATGTATGCCCCCAATGTTGGCAACGCCAGCATTGAAGTTCTCTGGACTTTACTTTTGGAAACTCCCAAGAAACCTTTTGATTTAAAATGTATTTAATACTCGTTAATTCTGAAGACGATTTACCTGCAAATAATGTTACTAAGCTTTAATTAGAAAAATGAAGAAATTAAAACTTGCAGGCAATTTACATTTTAATTAAAAAAAATCATAATTGAAATTTTATTATTTAAACAGTAATTATTTGCTAAGAAAACGAAAGGTAAAGTGTTTATTTTATAGTTTTTTTTTTTTTATTCTATATACTTCCTATGGTATGAACGTTATATCATAAAAAATTTCACGACTTGGAAATCTCTAAAATAAAAAATAATTTGTAAAGACTAGAAATTTTTGTCGACAGTAATGTCATTATTTAAGTCGCTTTAAAACTGTATAAAATAGTGAAGTTATAAAATAAAAAATAAAAAAAAAATAAAAAAAAAAACAAAAAATGCAAGCGAAAGAATATCGATTTGGATTAAAACATTAAATATAATTTCTTGCTGCTGTATGGTTTCAATTTGAAATGTTAAAAATAAAATTTGGCAAAAAAAAAATTTATCTGATAAATTTGTTAAGGGCCTGGCTTCGATAAATAAGTATCTTTCAAATATTTTAAAAAACATTAAAACTAAAATAATATAAACCTATATTTGGATACTCCGAAATTAATGCAGACGTAATGACGGAATTGATTAATGAAAAGGATTGTTGTTATTTAATAAAGATAAACAAAGCAGCCTCGCAAGACTTCGAGAGTTCAGTTTCTGATAGATAAACGGTTTTTTAGGCCAATAGCAGAACTCGAAAGAGATGGACAAGAACACCTTAAAAGAAGTAAACGGGTTAATTTCTAAAAAGACTCCTCCAGCAATGAACATTCGGCCTGAAGCTGGAAGGCTGTCTCAGTGAGAGATAATGGAAGCCTCAAATATCATTTGACCAAGGTCCTACTAGCAGACTGCGTGCCTAAAAAATGCTGAGATGGTAGTGCATATTAAAGGTAAATATCTAACACTGGACTTAGGTCCAAAGACAGATCTATATTAAATATAGATACTTTGCAAAACCATAACCTTAGAAAAGTTTTAGCAATTACGAAAAACTCTGTAATGAAAAACAATGTGGGCAAAGACCCGTTAACAGTCTTAAAAAGAGAGAGTGACAGAAAAGACTGACTACACAACGGATTTAGTGAAAGTGCATAGCATTTAAAAGTGAATAATAAATAACTTTAATTTAGTCATCTTCCTCTACTACTTTTGTCCTCAAAGGCTTCAAAAAATCTCAAAGTGAACATAATTTATCTTACAAATATTTATTTACCAAAGCAAAGAGGAATAATTCTTGCAAAAAAAACCGACTTCAAACCACATTTCATCAGTCTGCCTATAACATTAACTATACTATACATACATTAACTATTGGGACACAATTATGTATATCTCCAAACTTTATACTTTTTCAACTGTTCAATAGTTTGGCAATATACATCAAATTGCAGCAACTATATTGTCACTCTTTAATTTCCAATTCAAATTATATACTTGCTGTTGTAGTAGATTTAGCAATCAGGCTCTGAGTAAATTTCAGCCGCCTGTCTGTAACGGCTAAACAGTTTGCCCATATACATCAGATTATATATGTACACTTTTTATTATACCAAACAAAGTAGTGGACATTCTGATTCAAATTCAGGCGTTTGTATCTAACGGTTCAAAAAATACGGATATTTGGATCAAATTACATTAATTTTGAGAACACCTTTTAGTTTCTAAATTCAAATTATAAGCTTCTTGTTATCGTGGACTTGGTAAAACAGGTCCCTTGTAAATTTCAGCTGTCTGTCTATAATGGTTCGAAAGTCCGGCCACATAAACCATATTAAATCAACTATTGGGACACCCGTTTATTTCCAAATCCAAATTATATACCTTTTGTTATAGAGGATGGTTAATACAGGTTCTTTGTGAATTTCAATCGTCTGTCTACAACTGATTAAAAGTATGGCCATATACCAAATCTAATGAACTATTAGTGCACCCTTTAATTTATAATTTTAAATAATAAATGTTACTATAACGGCCATAGCAATCGACATTGCGTCCAATTTACAAGCGTTTGTCTATAACGGTTCAAAAGATAGGCTCATATAAGTAAATCTTCAACAATTATGGGACACCCTTTAATTTCTAAATGCAAATTATAAACTCGGATTTAGCAATACCGGTGCCTTTTAAGTTTCAGTATTCTATCTATAACGGTTTAAAAGTTGGGTCACATACACAAAATTACAATAACTATTGGAACACCCTTTACTTGCAAATCCAAATTTTATACTTGTTATTATAGCGGACTTAGCAATACAGGTTCGTTGTAAATTTCAAGCGTCTGTATACAACTGTTCAAAAGTATGGCCATATACATCAAATTTAATGAACTATTGGCGCACCCTTTAATTTACAATTCTTATATTATTATATTATAACGGCCATGCCAATCGACATTTTGTCCAATTTGCAAGCGTTTGTCTATAACGGTTCAAAAGGTAGGCCCATATAAGTAAATTTACGTCAATTATGGGGGCACCCTGTAATTTTTAGATTTATTTTAGCATAACTTTTTGTTATTATGAGCCATAGTCAGTCATTTTAAATTAAATTTAAATTAAATTTTACAGAATCGCCCTTTACAGTTAATAATACACCTTAAAAATATGTATGTTGGATGGGGACACCCTTTAATTTTAAAGATTATGAACTGTTTTTAAAACGGGACCAATCTGTTAGCAAAATCATATTGGCAAATGAGTAATATCTAAGAACTGTAACCCAGAGACGTTGGATAATGATTTGCCATTTCCAAATGTATGCTTCTATGGGAAAAAATCAGTTTATTCCACACAGGGATAAAACGTGGATCCAGTTTCGGCATAGTCGGTTGGTTCCATATATTTTATTTGATGAGGTAGTTGCCTTGCTTTACAAAACATTAAACATGAACGAAAAGATGATGGAAGAATGTTATTGACAAGAAGTAACGCGTTAATTGTAAGAATTTTACAATAATTTTCCACGACAAAGCTTTTTTTCT
Organism: Gymnosoma rotundatum; assembly: GCA_916610165.2. Classification (NCBI taxonomy): domain Eukaryota; kingdom Metazoa; phylum Arthropoda; class Insecta; order Diptera; family Tachinidae; genus Gymnosoma; species Gymnosoma rotundatum. The sequence goes on along the minus strand of OU744338.1, from coordinate 16,641,722 downwards.
AAATCATCTGCATTTCAGCCATAATATGCATGGCAGTTTTTCTACAGCTATCGTTTTCTACAGATAATCATCATTATACTATATATATACTTTTTGCCTGCCTGACAAACACATTTAAAGAAGTCAAGATCAAGTAAACTTACTGATCGGCTTAAAAATGATACGATCCGCGAGTGAATTACCATCAAAAAGAGATTGAATTAAGGGGCGGAATTGTCTTTAAATTTTATTATTTAATTAAGAGATGCCCTGTCAATATAAAACTACAAAAAATAGGATACTTTAGTCAATATTCTTCCTGATTTCTAAAGTAAAGCGAGGATCGGCAGATATAAATTTTTAAAACGCTTAGCATTCATTAAAGCAATTGCTCTTACAACAATATTCTTATTGTTATTAGATTATAAAGGAACTACACCAAAAAAAACATTTCGACATACTATTTCATTAAATGTTTTTTCGATTCTTAGAGGACTTTGTTAAAGGAATTTTCGGCAAGTTCGAAAAGCCATTAAGTGTGTGATGCTAATCGATCAGTTACTTACTTCTTTTTGGATTTTTTTTTAATTGCTTTTAAATATTTGTGTTTGTTCCGTGTTTTAAGACCACAAGTATTTCATCACATAACTTCGTTCGTTCTCTATCACAAACCTTTACTGTTTTTATAAGGTATTTAAATAATCGTGAAACACAAAACTATTTTTCTAGACTTTTGCGGACCCTTGAAAAATTCTTATAAAAAAGGCAAAAAAAAACATAATTTGGCAACTCATTTACCACATAATTTATAAAGACTCTTACATTCAAAGGAAAAACATACATTCATCATCATCAAAATAAGATTATAAAAAAAACAATCATTGGAGATTTACACAAACTTAATCCTGAAATTCCCAAATTGTTTATCAAAAATCCCCAAAATTGTAATTTCTTAAATTGTTTCTCATGAAATCCATATTTGGATTTGTAATACATTTGAGAATAACTAAAGGTCTTAGCTTTTGAATTTCAGCTTTACGAAGTAGCTTATGTTTTGGGCAAATCAGCTCTCAGTGCTTTTTCAATTTTTTTTTTTTGTTTCTTTAATCAATATATAAATATTTTAAAACAGTTTTAACATATTTATTTCTTTTTTTTTTTTTTTTGGTATCTTTTAGCATGAAAAAAAAATTTTATAATTTTTGAGGAGAGCAATTGTAAAAAAATATTGTAAATAGTGTCCACTATTAAAAAATCACAATACTAATATTTGTAACTTTACTGCATGTATTTGAATTTTTGGCTTTTAGAAGGACTTTAAGCTGCAAAAAAATTAAGTCTGATCAAAAACAAAAAAAAGAAAATCCCTCAAAAATTACCTGTCCAAAATAGGGCACATTTAAGCTTCCCATAGCGTTGCTCCTGAGAGATCTGAGTGACCAATCTTAACTCTAAAGCCTGCTATTAGCATGCTATTTAAAATTAACCGTTTTTGCTGTTAAGAAATTGCTAAGTTATTTTCAAAATATTTCGCTTCCAACCCACTGTTCATTATTATTCCCAAGACTAAATAAATTTTTATCTAGAATTTTTTTAAAAATTTAACCATTAAAATAAAATATGCCTCTTGGTAATGCGAAGGTTACTGCTAAATTTAAGCAGCCCCTCTTTGTGCCCCTCCACTCACCACTATAAAATCTTTTGGCAGACAACTACCACCTAGAGAATTTCTTTATCGCAGAGTGCCAAACAAAAAAAAAACAAGCAACTATTTATTAGTACGATTTACAGTCATGACAACAATTTACTCGTACTCTTGAATTTGGAAGTTTTGGCATCTTAAATTTAATTTAATGTTTTTCTTAAAATACCTTAAATCTCAAAAATTGTTCCCAATCTAGAGTTAAAAATAGAAATAAAAACCACAAAAACTTAAAAGTTTTTCAACAAATTCTTAGCTTACAATGTTCTTTATGGAAGAAAAAGGTCATTCGGTAGCACAATGCAAATGTTAAAAATTTTTAAATTAGAAATAAAAACAAACACCATATTGAAATCAATTGAACAATGGACATTGCAAAAAAAAACTATGTTACGAACATGTAAAATTTAACCTTGCCGGCCATATATAGAGTAGCTTACATTTGGAACGCATACAAATGATATGGATACCTAAATAAATATTACAAAGACTGACTCTATTAACGAATTGAAAATTGAAATTAAATTTATTGCAAATGGAAAATTTCAATTTTAATGAAAGTAAAATTCAAGAGATCATATTTGTAGAAAACAAAGTGACACAAAGTGCCAGCCAAAAAAAGTCTTCAAAAAAAAACTCAAATCAATTTTTAACCTGAAGCTAAGAATTCGTGACACATTTAACCTAATGAACTGAATGTTTTTGTAACAAACACTTTCCTCTTGGTCTCTTATTTTGTCTTGCTGCCTTAAATATACATTTGCCATGTTAATATTTACCTAAAGACTTTTGTAAGTAACATAAAGAACGCACACTTACTTACAGACCGAGTGGCGCACAAAAAGCTAAAAGGAAAACTTGAATCCAACAAAAAATCAACGAAAGTGTTCAATCATGTTTAACATGCAGAGCTGGAAAAGCTGGAGGGGAAAACTTATGTGGCAGTAGTAACTCAGTGTAAGGAAAAGCACACTAATGTAAATGCTGCTGGAACCGCTTTGTGGCCTGGTCACATTTAAAATAAGTCAATAAGCGTAGAATGTATTAAAGTCTTAAACTCTTTAATGCCACAGCTTATTTCTCTTTTAGTTACAACTTTGTTTAAAAAAAAACAATTATTTATTTAATACTAACTAATTTTTAGGAAAATCATTTATCTAAACCTTAAAGCTTATTTTTGTTTCGTGATTTTTAGAGGTGAGAGGTTCTTTCTGTTGACAGGTTGCGTGTTAAAGATTATGAAAAATTTTTTATGCAATTTTTTTATTAAATAACTAAAATAAAACAAGGCAAACTATGAAAAAATGAAAAGGGCAGTCGGAATAAAGCATAAATTATATAATTTATTATTATTATTATTTGATTAACAAAAAAATATTAACATTTAATTTTAAAGTTTGTGTCTTAAGTTTTGGGTTTTGAATCATTTTTTTTTAATAAAAAGGTGAATCTTTAGAAAATGTCATTTAGCATTAATATAAATAAAATGATTTCCTTTGTACCATTATCGTATTGAACCTGTCATAATCAAACAATTATTTTTATTGTTCAAATGTTAAAAAAACCCAACTGTGGCGTATAAAAACAGTTAGAATGTTTAATGAGATGCTCAGATATGTTTTCTTAATTGAGTCAATTTAGTTTTAATTGCGCAATTTAATTTGGTCATATATAATTTACTAGGTAGTGTCGTTCGCCCAGCTGATTTCTCTTTTTATTACAAAAACAACATAGCTTTTTGTTGTTGCTTTGAATTTGGAAGTTTGAAAAGCCATTTTCGTCACTTTTATGAATTCTTTCTTCTCACTGAACATAGTTCCCGTAGTAAACATACCTGTTGGCAAGGGTTGCATTTCGCGTCTTATTCAATTAGTGATGCAATTAAGTATTAATTGCTCAATTTATTAATAGACTTCTTATATGGTAAATTGAGCTCAAATAAGGCCTTAATAGCATAAATTCCTTAATTGCGCAATTAAAGCGTGTTTCTGGGTATAAGTTTGTTAACAGCAAATTATTAAATATTTTAGAAACTCTAATAGACCGCATTATTTTTGTTTTAATTTTTAAATTGACATTAACATTTTGAAATAAATTCGCGTATATGGCCACCGCTGCTGTTTTATGCGCCCATTCCGGACGTCTAATTTTGGAAAGCTTTTTCGAACATTGCTATCTGTATGTCATGAATAGCACAAACAATGTTGGCCTTCAAGCCGTCAATTTTTTGCTGCTTAATCAGCATAAACTAGTGACTTTACATGGACCCAAAGGAAATAATCTAGAGAAGTGATCTAACGACGCTGAAGACCAATTGATACGCTCATTTGTTGAAGTCAACTTATTGCCACATTAAGGGGGAACCAGTCCGCCGGTGTGCAGGCAACAAATCTGGATAGACAGTGGGATATTGTCGATGATTTACCAGTCTACTTTAATAAACTGGCACCAGAGGAACCGTTAGCCCATACAGACAGCCGCCCATCACTGTAGCCGGTTATTGGTGAGGTTCCCATAGGGTACATGCGGTGGCTGCAGGTCTGGTGTGAAATAAATAGAAGTGTGCTATTGCAATCTCAATAAATTGATGGTTGCGATTGCTATTGGGTCGTAGTTCCATTCTGTTGAAACCACATCTCGCCTAAATCAATATCATACATATATTAAAACAATAAAGTAACTGATCGTAGTGCAATAAGCATCACCATTGACTTTAGCGCAAGTTCCATTTTTTTTTTTTGATAACATGGATTGTACGGTTTGTAGTGATTATTTTGCTTATTAAAAATCCACCGCTAAACAATTTATTGCTGACTAAACTTATAACTGATTTTCAACGTAATTCTTGATTATTTGGTAGCCAGAATATACTGATCAGAAAAATCCAAACGCTATTGAATTGTCATAAATTTGAAATTAAAGCCTTTCGTAAATTCTATTGAGCTTAAACAACATTCCTTGTAAATAGTCAAAAAAAAGTTTAAACAAGACAATGAAAATTGACCCGAAGCTGAATATGTCATGCAAGTTTTACTATTTTGCAACAAGAAAAAAAAAATTTCCCCATAAAAAATAGAACGATCATGAAGGGCTTAACGTAACTAAGAACTCTTTGATAAAGCGGTCATACTAGTATATTCAACAACAACTCAAGACAGATTTATTTGATTTGAATAAATATCATTGTTGCATAAATACCGACTTTAAAACCAAAATACGTCTTTAGGACAAATTACATCAATAATAAGAACACCTTTTCATTTATAAATTTAAATACAGATTCTTTGTAAGTTTTAACCGCCTATCTACAACTGTTCAAATTATGCCCACATACATAACATTTAAATAACTATTGGGACACCCTACATATAAAATAAAAATAAAAATAATTATTTTAAAATATTTATATTCTACGTGCACAAATAAAAAACAACCACAATTAAATTAAATTAACGCACTGGAAAGTTAAATTAAAAATAGTACGATAATTAAAAAAAAAAAAATAATGAATTTTATTTTCCCGTTGTTTAATTTAATTTTATAATTTTGCAAAGTGCCCGTGCGTAGAACAAAACTAAATTATCATAGTGTTTTGTGATTTTATATTTTTCACCATCTTTTAACTGTAGGAAAAAGCCAAAAAAAGTCAGCCGTATACAGTGGAGAAAGAAAAATAAAATTTTTGTTGGTTATTGTTGTTTTTGCTTAAACTATGATTTTTGTCTTTACTTTATTGCTTGAACAAAAATCTTAGGTTTATTTAAAATGTTTGTGATATGTTTCCTAAAGAGCTGAGTAAGTGGTAGCGAAATGGATATGAAGACGTGCATTCACAATCACTAATCAATAACGGTGATTTAAAAATTTAATTGGAATAAAAATAGCACAATATTTTTAAAGAAATCTAACTAAAATACTTAGATGAATTGATGAGCCCTTTCTACGGTTAACAACACAAGAAGATGCGGGATAAAACTATCTTCTACTCTTAGCTTTTGTGCTTAATTTTTTGGCTTTTCATGACTTTTTAAAAATTAATAAAAAAAAATTTGACTCTCTCTTTCTAAATCCCTCACTGTATCGTAAGTCTGGATTTATCAAATAAAATCCTTAAAAACCCAGATTCTAATTTTTTTTAAGAAAAAAATTTTTTGTTGCGACCTTAATAAAGTTTCTAAAAGCCTCACCTTATTATCTTTTCTATACTATTGAAATACAAAATAATAAATAAAACTTCAATTATTTTACATTTAAACAACTTATTTTTTTTTTTTATTTTTTATATTTATTTTTCAAATACAAAAACAAATTTTCCAAATGAAACCAACATTAAATTAACACAAAAATCTGCTCCAGTTAACAACACACACTTAAATTAGTTTTGCGTGTAATTTATAATAGAATGAATTAAGTAAAATCGAAAGAAAAGTGTACAAAATACCACAACATGCAAAAATGCCAACTAAATTTGTAAGCAATGACGTGGAATACATGCTGTTTTAGTAATTTACAAGTAGCCAAACACATGTCATTGAGTAAATTTTTAAAATTAACAAACAAACAAACGAACAAACGAATAAACGAATAAAATCAATATAGACTGCTAGAGATCGAGAAAATAAAGCACAGAAATTACAATAAAACAAAATACACAAAAATTGTTTGAAACAAAAAAAACACACATCTGTAGTAAAAGACATGAGCAAAATTGTAATAAAGAGATACTCTTGGTTGGTCGATCGTTCAATGAAAATGTAAATCAGTTTTGGCTGCATGTGTCTTAAGTCTTTTGTTTTACTAAAATTTTAATTTTCATTGCTATGAATCGCTGTTGCTATTTTGTCAGTCGATGAATTCATACAAAATAAATGATTGTTGTCGATTTTTCTTCCTTTTTTTTTGCTTAGGAATTATGAAAAAGGAAACAACAACAAATTTATTTAAATATTACAGCAATTTCAATCATGTCATTTTTTAAATTCTAGCAAATATTTAATATTTTTCTTAAGTTTTTTTTTTCTTTTTTCCATTTTTAAGATGTAAAATCATTGTTGATGGAATTTATTTTGTTAATTTTTTTTTTGTTTTGAAACTGTTAGAAGTGTATAGACAACAGCAACAACAGCTATAACAATTTTACATATTGTCTTAGTTTTGTTGTTTAAATATTGCAACATGTGTCTGCTGTCATTTAAATGTTTGTTGTCTATTTTTTTTTTAAATGTTTTTTTTTCATTCTTCTAGTTTTTTTTTATTGTTATGTCCTCTTCTACATTTTTCTTTAAATAAATGTTGAATCGCTTTTTTATGTTTATGACTTAAAATACGGTGGTTTTTCCTTATTTTTTTTTTTCTCTGCTTTTTTTGGTCTTATTGTGCAAGTTTTATTTTTATTTCTTTTGTATATTTTAAAGATTGCCTGTATGTATTGTGTGCTATATGTTTTTATTATTTTGTCTATTTGTCCGTCTGTTTGGTTTATTATATGGCTGCAATGTTTTACCAAAAAGTACCATATTTTTTGTGTTTCTACACTTTGCATTGCAAATTTTGTAGGATGTTTTTGTTTTTGCTGTTCTTGCGTTTTTCTTATGCTGCTAACTTCTACTTTAAGATAAATTGCTATTTTTTGCATTTCTACGACTACATTTATTGGTTTTATGCTGCAATTTTGTTTCAATTGCATCTGTATATTTATGCAAAAAATAGAAAAAAAAATAATGAAACTCCTTTGAAGCAAACAATTTATTCACATAAACCTTTAGAACAGCAAAAACAATTCTGCTGAAATATCATTTTCTCTGATATAAAAAAATGCTGAAAACAATGTTTTTTTAAAGCAACACGTGCGTAAAATGTATTTAATACATAGAAAATTTCTTATCGATTTAAAACACAAATCTTTTCATCATAAAAATAATTTTAATCCAGCTTAAGTTCAAAAATTCTTGTAAATGCATATTCACAATTGCGAGTACTTATGTACTCATTCAAAAATTTATCAAATGATTTTTCGTAACTATTTTAACCTTAGTTGGCAAGTTTTTTCACTTTTTAACGGGTTGATGGTTACTGTTCCTAATAGGCTTGATTGTTCGTAAAATTAATTTATCAAAAAGTTACTTAGACATTAAGAAAAATTTTGTTAAATTAAAAACATATATTTAAATAAAAATTTTTTTGTTTGTTTTTTGTTGTTTTTATTTTTTGTTTAAATAAATATTTGTTTTTCTTGATGATGCTACACAAAGGAGTAGCGAAATATTGGGAAAAAATATAAATAAAAATAAAGATCTATTGCCTGTAAAATAAATAAAATATAATTAACTAAAAGTTAAAAAAACTACATAAAAAGTTTTCTTCGTTCAATTCAAATTATTTGGTTCAAAAAAGTAATTTGGCCAGACAAGTGAATAGACAAATTTAATTTTTTGTTTGCTTTAATTTTACATGTTTTATAATTTAAGCCCCTTTAAAGTATAATTATAATTTAAAATACTTTTGTAATAAATTTAGGCGATTTTTTCTTAATTCTAAAGATTCCAAAATATTTTTCTATGCTTTAAGTATAAGTCATTAGAAACAAGAATATTTTCCAATTCAATGCAGAAAATTATTTAACTAATATATCAACTGTTTTGTTTGAAAGTGGTATAAGCCCACTTTTTCATGTATTGAGATAATTAGAGGTTTGAGTTTGAATTTATTTAAAATTATTGGACAACTTTTATGAATTTTAGTGATGTTTTTTATACTATAAACCTTTTAAATAAATCATGAAATGGCAATTACTAAAATTATTTAAAAAACTAACCAATTCTTTTGGCTAAGCATGGACCTATACTACTTTCAAAAATAACATTATAAAAGAAATAAAAACAGGAGCAAATTTAAGTCCATATTTTTATAGACATAGGCTTTACTAAAGTAAATTATGATGTGAAAAGTAAAAATTTAAATTAAGAAAATTATAACGATTTTATTTCAGATGTGTTAAAAGTATAAAAATGCGAACTACTTCATCTTTCAATAAGAAAAATAGATTTTATACTTTGTTTTCTTTAACGTTGGCATATTGAAGTATTTAATGTGATAGGTGTTATATATGTTATTAAGCTTATCATGTAGTTATATTTATCTCTTGTCATCAGTCATGAAGTTTTAGAAAGTAGTTTATTTCTCTACTTCTTCTCTAATTTCCAACAAAAAAAATGTTTTGCATAGAATATATTCTTCCACATTAGAGTAATAAAAAATTCATTAAAGTTCCTTATTTTTTAACCTAATTCAACATATTTTAAGGCAGTTTAGAATCTCTCTGTGTGTATTTTTTTTTTCTATTTAATATTGCCTCTTCTATACATTTAGTTGAGAAAAAGCTTCCCTTTTCATTTTCTACAAAATGAAAAATGAACTTGTTTTTTTCGGAATTTTTATCCTTGGGCAGTGTGTAATTGGTCTTTTTCTTCAATATTTGTGGTTTGGAAGAAATTAATAAGAGTAGTTTTAATTAAACTTATATGGAATGGACTTATTACATTTTGGAAAAAAAAATATTTTTACGAAAAAATTGTACAGCAAATATGTTTTTCTTTATTTTATGTCAAGATAGAACTCTTTTGAAATTGTGATTGTAATTATGGAGAAAAAGCTCATTAAAATTAGCGTTAACTTTAAAAAGTGAACTTGTATCACTTTCAAAAAAAACTAGCTCATATATTAATAATGACATCAAGCATTATTGGCAGATTTCGGTCAAAATTTTCATTTCATTTTAATTTTTTATATAATTTAATAAAAACTTACTTAAATTAACAGTTAACTTATTTATTTATTTATTTCAATTAAACTAAATTATCATTATATTTACAGACTATTCAGAAATAAAGCGAGAATAATTGTACTGGGGACATTTCTTCAATACATCAATTTTTCTAAAATTAAAAAAATAAAAATAATGATAACAAATTCTGTAGAATTAACTTAAAAAATTTTATTGTAATTCTTTACTGACTTTTCTTTTATATTTATCACCATTTTACCATATTTAGGATTATATTTGCTAGAAAAAAATAATTCTTGCAAAAAAAACCGACTTCAAAATAGATTTCATCTGTCTGCCTATAACAGTTCAAGTGTATGGCCACATAAATTAGATTACTTTAACTAGTGTGACACCCTTATATCTTCAAACTTTATAATTTTTCAACTGTTCATTAGTCTGACAATACTCATCAAATTGCAGCAACTATAGGGTCACTCTTTAATTTCCAAATTCAAATTATATACTTGCTGTTGTAGTAGATTTAGCAATCAGGTTCCTTGTAAATTTCAACCGTCTGTCTATAACGATTCAAAAGTTTGCCCATATGCATCAGATTGTATCAACTATTTAATTTATAACATTTTTATACTTCTAATTATACCAAATAAAGTAGTGGACATTCTGTCTAAAATTAAGGTGTTTGTATACAGCGGTTCAAAAAATACGGCTATATAGAACAAATTACATTAATTTTAGGAACACCCTTTAATTTCTAAATTCAAATTATAAGGTAATTGCTATAGCGAACTTAGCAAAATATGTCCCTTGTAAATTTCAGCTGTCTGTTCAAAACGGTTCAAAAGTCCGGCCACATACACCATATTATATTAACTTTTGGGACACGCGTTTATTTCCAAATCCAAATTTTATACTTGTTGTTATAGAGGAGTTAGTAATACAGGTTCTTTGTAAATTTCAATCTGTCTGTCTACAACTGTGTAAAAGAATGGCCATATACCAAATAAAATGAACTATTGGAGCACCCTTTAATTTATAATTTAAAATATTATCAGCTGTTACTATAACGGCCATAGCAATCGAGATTGCGTCAAATTTAATTTTGTCTATAACGGTTCAAACGATTGACGCATATAAGTAAATCTTCATCAATAATGGGACACCCTTTAATTTCTAAATTCAAATTATAAACTCGTTGCTATAGCGGATTTAGCAATACAGGTCCCTTTTAAGTTTCAGTGTTCTATCAAAAGTTTGGTCACATACACAAAATTACATTAACTATTGGAACACCCTTTAACTTCCAAATCCAAATTTTGTACTTGTTGTTATAGCGGACTTAGCAATACAGGTTCGTTGTAAATTTCAAGCGTCTGTCTACAACTGTTCAAAAGTATGGCCATATACATCAAATTTAATGAACTATTGTCGCACCCTTTAATCTATAATTTGTAATATTAATATTCGTTACTATAGCGGTCATAGCAATCGATATTCTGTCCAATTTGCAAGCATTTGTCTATAACGGTTCAAAAGATAGGCTCATATAAGTTAATTTACATCAATTATGGGCGCACCCTTTAATTTTCAGATTTATTTTTGTATAATTTTTTGTTATTGGGAGCTATAGTAATACGCAGTCATTTTAAATTTTACAGAAGTGCCCTTTACAATTCATAATACACGTAAAAATAATGTTTGTTGCATAGGGACACCCTTTAATTTTTAAGATTGTGAACTGTTTTTAAACGGGACCAATCTGTAAGCATAATCAATCATATTACCAAAAATGTTCAAAATTGGATCAGAAATGACGGAGTTCTGGAGGCACAACATTCAGCCGAATTGTATAACCTTCTTCTTTTTTTGAAGTCGGTTAATCATGTACAATATTATAAGGAGCTTTCACGGAGCAAATGATTTTGACGTATGCTTTTAATTTTCAATAACAAATAATTAAAACATAAAGTTTAATATTGGCCTCTTCGCCTATGAGCCCAACACACATTTAATATATTTTAATCAAACCTCACAAATTTTTACACTTTAAGGCCTTTAATATTTTCTTTAAAAAACTTTGCACTTAATGTTCATATTGTCCCTGTGCATATTAAATAAAATGACTAATGTTAAGACTTTAAAACAAATTTTCACTTACACCATCAAATTAGTAGCACAATGTAACGAGTTACCTTTGTGACCCCTTTTAGATGACATTTAAGAAATTTGTAGGAAAATAAAAAAAAAACAACTGACGCCAAATCATAAATTGCGGTTTATTTAAATGGTAGTTCAGTCCAAGGAGAAACAAAAACAAATACTGTCTTTAAATGTCTTTAAGTTTAACTTATTTCACAGGGAATGAAATGTAAAGAAAGAAAACAAGAAAAACAATATTCTAGCTTCACTTTTGATGTTCGAAAAGAAAATAAAACAAAAACTGTGTTTAAAACTAAATGGTTTTTTGTGGTTTCTTGGAGAGATGTTGCATTGTTAAAAAACGACAACAAAAAAAGTATATAAAACAGCATTTAACTATTTGTTAAGTGCAGACACATCATTAATAATAGTTTAAGGGAGACTAAAGAAACCAACAGCGACAAATTGCTGGTTGGAAAAAACAACATACGAACGTATTAAAATTAAATAAATATTTTCCTGCTTTTTTTGCAACTTAATAAATATTTGTGTCTTAATATTCAATCAAGCTCAGCATATAAACAATATTAGTTAATATTGACTTGGGTTACTAATGTTTATGTGTGCAAGAACTACATGATTTAAAATGTTATGTTAGAGACCTTGAAGCAATTTACTTTGGCCAAATAATAGAAATTTTCTATAACGATTTGGTCAAGTTAAGAGGAAAAATCGAAATAATTTTTTGTTATCTGTGGATATAATTTGATTTTTCTTCTATTTAATAGCGCAATTATCATGCTGCATAAAGAAGAAGAAAATAACACATGTACAAAATTTTTAGACCAACAAACTAACTCTTCCATGACTTTATTTTTATTCTTGGGTGGCATTTTTTGCAGGCAATGAAAAAATGTTTAGAAATCTATGTTTTTGTATTTGTTGCTACATTGTTGTAGCATTTATTGTTATGAATATATTTTTCTAATATTTGATTAAAGCTTTTAAAATTTTATGTTAATTATGGATTTCAATTTTTATGATTGTACTTGTATTATCTTTTTTTCCTTTACTTTTTTTCCTTTTTCTATGATATAAATTTATAACGAATTCAAAAAATTATACTTAAAGTTTGTGTCTTAAGTCTTATGTTTTGCTTTTCAATATTGTTTGTTTGTTGGTTGGTTGTGACAGAGAGGTTATGCCAGCTCAAAAGTTGTTACATGACAGTTATAAGAGATATCATAAAAACAATTTAAAAAGATTTCCATCACGAAAAAAAAACATACAAACAGAGTTCATAAATACTTAAGACAGTTTAATGTGACGAATAAATATGAAAAAATCTTTGTCAACTACAAAAACTATTATAACAAATTGGCACAATTCGTGTGTTTTTTTTTTTTTTTTTTTTTTTGTTGATAGTAGTTTGTGCTACATAATTGAGCCACATTTAAATATCTTAAGTATTGGGTTACCAAAAAATAAATAGTCTAAATAGCCATTTACAAACTGAATGACAGAATGATAAGAAAGTCATGTGCAGAACAAAAATCATTTATCTAGAGTGGCTTAAATAAAACTTAAATAAAACAATTTAAAAGAACTTTTACTATTAGATTAATTAATTTAGAAGACGGAAAAACTTCTTACTTTTATGCTCATGCCTTAAGCCAGTTATTTGAATTGCTTTACTCTCCCGATAACTAAAAAATCAATAACTCACTTTAGAACTGTGCAAAAATATTTTTAATAATGAAAAGTCCTCAACTTCTAGTGGAGACGTTGAGTAATGCAAACAAAACATTCTTTTTAATTTAAAGGAAAATTCACATTTTGCCTTAATTGAGGTTTCCTGGAAAAAGTTCTCTCTAGCTCACGCCGTATTGTTTTCGTGACTACGGTGCAGTAATAACCCGACTAATAATTTTTTATGTATCAAATAATTATCGATCGTTTTTTTAAATTACACAGGAAACTTACATTTAAGTATGCTCCTCTTCGCTTGCATCGTTTATATAAGCCCCTGAAAGCCAGATTTATGCCATCAAAACTGCGTTACTTAGGATCGCGGCAACGTAGTCAATTTTGCAAATTTAAAGCACATGAAGAACAAGCATGTAAAAGCAAATTGTAGCAGTGAACAAATAATAATTACCTCAAACAATATTTCAATAACGATAAAAAAAAACTTTTTTCAAAAGGCAAAAGAATTACACGAGGGGTTTTTCTGCATTTCAAGAATTTGTAAACAAAATTCTGTTAATTAAAATTTATTTCCATCATTCTATTATCCCGATCAAAATTATTATATTCACCGATTTTGATTAGTCAAGGAAAAAACACGTCTTGATGGCCAATCATCGATTTCGCTACCGCTTGCTTAGCTTTTCAGGAAACTTTTCACAAACATTTGAAATAAACTATAGACTTTTGTCCAAACAATAAAATAAAAGACAAAAAACAAAGTTTAAGCAAAAACAAGAATAACCAAACAATAATTATATTTTTCTTTCTCCACTGTATACGGCTGACTTTTTTTCGGCTCTTCTATACAGTTAAAAGGTGATGAAAAATAAAAACAACAATTGAAATATCAATAAATGGCCATCGAGGCGTGATTTCAGCTTAACTAATCAAAACCGGTGAATATAATAATTTTGATCAAAATAAAAGCACAATGGAATTAAAGTTTAATTAATTTAATATTACCGCGGTTTAAATTTAAAAAATATGTTAATGTTTGTTTGTTTGTTTTAAATTTGCCAAGCGTACTTTTCATATTCCACATCTCGTTGACTTTCTATTTTAATACGTCACAGTTGCTTTTGTGTGTGTGAAATAAAGGAAAAATTTACCAATTATTTGAACAAGAGCTACATGTTGTTTGAAATTGTGAAAAAAAAACAACAAAGAAGGGAAATTTAGAAATTGTAGGGGTAGATTATTTAAAGCCTGTAGGAGTAAGGAAAATACTGATTGATGGACCACAAACTATACAAAAGAGAGTGACCAAGTCATAGATTAACAAGGAAAATATATTCGTTGTCTAAATATGGCATCGAGGGCTCAGGGACTTGCTTGAATAATATGGTGGTGCTGAACTAAATAATTTATCTTAAAACAAAATTATAGTATTTAATTTTCATAAAAAACTTCGTGCTATTTTTTAAATAATCTCGATTAAATTTATTATCGATATTGATTATTGAAGGTCAAAGCACGCTTTGATGGCCATTTCTTTACCGCTTACTTAACTCTTCAGGAAATTTCTGACAAATATTTTAAATAAACTAAAGATTTTTTTGTCCAAACAATAAAGCAAAGACAAAAATCAAAGTTTAAGCAAAAACAATAATAACCAACAGTAATTCTATTTTTCTTTCTCCACTGTATACGGCTGACTTTTTTCGGCTCTTTCATACTGCTGAAAGAGGATGAAAAATAAAATATCAAAAAGCACTACGATAATTTATTGCAAATTATTTTATTGAAGTCACGGGAACATTTTTTTAATTTATTTAATAATTATAAAAAACTTCGTGCTATTTGTAAATTATCAATTTAAGATATATCTTATCTTTCATTTAATCAAAAATTATATCCACAGGACACCTTGTATTAGGGTGTACTACTGCTTTTTTAATTAATAAGAATTACTTTCATTCGAATTACATCAACACATAGACTGATTTTTAACTCTCTGAAGCATATCAAGTTTTTATTGCTCCAGAAATCTTTGTTGTGGTATTCGTAATGGCTCAATTTTTATACTAGCTTAAATATTATAATGCGCAATCTTAACAAGGGGTTGCTCAACAGCGATTGTTAATCAAAAATGTGGCAACACTGTTTCGTGAATAAACATAACGTGAAATTGCAAGGTTGTGAAAAATGAAAAAATTATATAATTTTATTATAAAATTCTAAATAAGCTGCAATTAAACACTTAAAACCTTTAATTGAATCCTTCCTTTTTTGGCAAAGTTTATCTGGATTATAACAAAATTAAAATTATGATTTAACCAACGAAAAATTCTAATCTCCTTAATTAACTAAAAAAACTCCCCAAAATTAATTTAAAAAATAAATTACATAGTTAACAGAAAAATATCGCCTTAACATGACACAAATGTCCCAAATGCGTTAAAAACAAAACGACACCTGACACAAAGACTTTGATAAATAATTATAATACTATTTAAGAAATATTCATTTTAGAAATCAAATAGGTGGAAACTGCTGATAAATTATGATAAATGTAAATAAAAACAGATAAATAGTTTTTTTTTAATAAATGAACATGCAATTTTTTTTTTAATTTTCAATTAAAAACTAATATTTTAACGATTTGACAAATAATTTAAAATACTACTGCACACTGTGCGCCACAAAAAAAATCTAATATATAAACTATGATTACCAACAAATACTGGTCTAAGTTAGTCGCAGCAATTATTTAACAACTCAATAATAAATAAATAAAAAAAATATTAACAAACAAGTAGACTTTCTAAATTGTCAAACAGATTTGTTTGTATTCTTTTTCAACTACTTAAAATGCTATAGTTTTTAAATTAAAATCAAATCGGTTGAATGGGAGAAAAAACTAAAGAATTGGCAAAATATTCAAAAGACTTAAGAAACAAGCTCATATATTGCCAACATTTACTTGACTGGATAAACATGTTTTAATTGACAATTTAACCAACTTCATCTATAATTTGTTTATACGTAAATATATCATTTTGTTAACACTTCATTTATCAATTTTGTTTTTCTCATTATTTGCAAATAAATCATCATTTGTTTAAATTACTTTTTGTTCAACTTTTTTCTTTACGCTTACGCTCTCATTTGTGTTAAATGCTAACAAATCAATCAAAATTATACAGTTTATATTAACTTCTGATGAAGAGTTGGAACTACTTCATATGCATACACGTCCAGCCATTACTTTTGCCTTTCAGGTCTTTATCATTTTTTCTTTTTTCCATAACTCATTTGTTTTGTAAGTTTTCTTTACCGTGAAAAAATGAAACAAGAAAACTTGTTACATATTTTTTTCTTATCTCTCATCATGACTTAGTTTAAACAGATGTAAGATTAATTTGATGATTTGTTGTAATATGGGGTGTTCCATATAAAGGAAAAAATTTATAAAAAATTAATTATTATCTTAACAAATATATTAATTTAAACAATAAAATGGCTATCGAGATGTGCTTTTTTAATTTAAAAAATAGCACAAAAATTTTTTATAAAAATTAATTAATTTAAAAAATATTCACGTGTCTTTAATTTAATAATTTGCAAAATGCCTGTGCATAGAAATAAATTATAGTAGCGTTTTTTGGTATTTTATTTTTAATCCTCTTTCAATTGTATAAAAGAGACGAAAAAAAGTCAGTCGTAAACAGTGGAAAAAGAAAAATAGAATTACTATTTTTTATTGTTGTGTTTGCTTAAACTTTGATTTTTGTCTTTGCTTTATTGTTTAGACAAAAATCTTTAGTTTATTTTAAATGTTTGTCCTGAAGAGTAAAGTAAGCGGTAACGAAATGGCCATCGAGATGTGCTTTGACCCTCAATGATCAATATCGGTAATTAATTTAATCGGTATAATTTAAAAAATAGCACAAAAAGTTTTTTAAGAAAATTAAATAATTAAAAAAATATTCCCGTGTCCTTAAATAAAACTTTTCATTAAAGTAACTACCATTAAAGTAACGACTCAAAAAAGCGTATGTGAAATTACTATTCGCCAACAAAATGCTTTCTATTAAATTGTTGATAAGACAATATCTGGCTACTCCTTGTATAAGCGATAAATAGAGCTGAATAAAAATAAGTTTGTGAATAGGATAAATATTTTTGGGTTTTCTTTCTCATTTTTTCCAAAAAAAAAAGGAGAAAATCAAGAGTCATAAGTTCAAACCCCATCACAACCACGATTATTAAAAAAAATATGGTTAAGCAACAGCGATTGCTAATTTCCAACGTTTGTATAAATCAAAAAAAGCAGCTCAAACTTAAGAATCAGAAGAAGAAATAAAGTGTGAAAAAACTGTCACAGGAGAGCAAAGAGAAAAACATTAAAATATATTCGCTTTATAAGTTTTATTTACTTTATAAATTTTATGTACTCCTTGATCAAAAAAATATTTGCAAACGGCAGGTAACAAAGAACACCCAAGCATACGACGCACCATCAGAAGTCCTTCACGTAAAACAAATATATGGTTGAGGTAATCGTGGTCAAAGAGCAACATATTATGGTTGTATTATCTGGTTTTAAGCAAAACATGGTATTCTTATATTCCATAATAATATAGTTGGTTTTGGAACTATATTATTGTACAGCATGAAAATTATATGGTAAAGTATAAACATAATTATGATTCAAATGTATACATGTTTCAATTAATTGTAATAATATTATGTTTTCAACTATTTTTACGGCTTCGCGTACCTTTTTATTGGTTTGATATTTTTTATTATTACTTATTTATTATTTTTGTTTGTTTATTTTATTTTATGAAAAATTTATTATTCGGAATTTTTTAAAATTTAATTATTTACTTTATTCGTGCTTGAATAAAGTAAAGTAATTATATTTTATTTTATTTTATTAAAAATTTTTATTTTTTTTTAATTTTCTCCAACAATAAATAACTATTTTAATAATAAGCGTTTTGAAATGAACCGAAAGCCAACAAATAAATTACTAAACTAATAGTAAAGCATTATGTCAAGTTCTATAACAAAATATTTTTAAAAGCAAACACTATTTTTTCGCTTTTAATCATATTTTGTTCAATAATAATTTATTATGGTTAAACATATTACATTAATTTTAATAACTTATAAGACTTTGGCTATGGTTCGACTTATTTTTATAGTCAAAACTAACCATGCTGCATTTCTTATTAGTCAGTACGTGACCGTTTGGCTGCTAACCTTACGGTGGTTCTACCGCTGAGTGAAATACAATGCGTCAACTAGCGCCCTTCACCGTCTAACCAACGAATAATGAACATGCCTGTTGGGACCATGAGCTACCGCTTGCTTGAGGATTGGAGACTAATCAACCCTGTCTATTGGAAGTGGAACAGCACACTTTGATCGACACCGCACCTATCCTGCAGACACTAACCTTAACCACAGCTACCATGTGTACCCTGAAGCGGCCGTCTGTATGGGCTTTTGGTTCCCATGGCTCCAGTCCAACTTAGGACACTGGTAAGTCCTTCGACTAGTATTAACTTGCCTATGCAGATTCTGACGCCTGCACATCGGGGGTTCTATACCCCGCCCGAATCAAGGTTAGAACAGCTAGATTCTTAGTACCCCCAGGGCGCTCCATTTCTTAGGCATGATGACCGTATGGCCACTTAAGTGTTGTTTCAAACAACTATAATTTGTTTGCCGCAACTATACATTGTTACAGAGAACATATTATGGTTATTGTGGCACACAACTATATTATTTCCCTGCGTATACACAATGATTTTTGATAGTCAAACAATTAAAATATTGATACTGAAAGCGACAGTTGCTACGATTTCTCCAGCAATATGTCTGACCACTTTTATTACAACAAGTTAGTGTTAAAAGATAAAGAATCATAAACCAAAAAAAGGAACCCTATTGATGTATTATATCACAATCCTTAAGTTTCTAGCCTTCATTAAACAAAGTACCTAAATATTTTTTGGCTACTTTCCAGCATAAAAATATGAAACTCCCCCAGCATTTTTAAATATCGCCAATATTTAATGCTTTCATTCTTTACTCTTTAAGTTTTGCTTCTGCCACAATTTCTTTTTCTTATCTTTATTTCTCTACAAACTGATGAAAACTTAAGTGTTGTGTTTTGCAAAAATAATTTCTGCTGCCTGAGGCTCGATAAAGACATAAATATATTGACAGAATATAAACGGCAGGAAGAATAGACTTATGAATGCATGACAGGATGGTTAATCATTTCATCGGCTACTTGTTTCTAGTTATTTCAAAGTGTCTTAAGTATGTTAATATATTCCATAGCCAATGCATATTATTGGTTCTAGTTTACTAAGGTATTAGCATCACCAGTTTAATAAACCAGTTAATGATAGACAACAAAGCCTTAAGTAGAGTTAAAAAAAGAAGGAGATGTGTGTGTTAAAATAAAAAAGGATGCTACCTGTCAACACATCTTTGTAAACTGCTTTAACTCGTTTTTGGTGCTGTTGCCTTGATCATCTAGAATTATTATTAAATACAAAGTAATATTTAAATTTTAATTTGTAATAGAACCGATCCGCACGTAATAATATTAAACGCTAAAACTGACAAATCAAATTAAATAAATATCCATAAAGTAACTAAAATCCAATCCATTTCTTATTTTACTCTTACTCTTTATTCATTTCAGATTTTTTTTACTTGAAAAGCATATGGCAGAAAAAAGTATTGAATGAACTAAATAAATTAAACAAATTGTAATATAACCAAAGAATAAGTTGAATATTAAAATAAAATTAAAAAAAACAAAAGAGCGGTCTTAAGCAAAATGCACTTAACTCGATATATAGAGTTCTATTCGCAGTAATTTTTAGAATCTCAGACACGCCAGTTGTTTAGATCTCCAACGTACACCTGAGCATTTGCAAACAGTTACTTTTAGTATATATTTTACGATTACAGATGGCTGCTGGAGAGCGTTTCATTAGAGCTTTTTAAGCTTTAAAAATGATGGACTAAACAGAATTTTTCGTTTTTTTAGCTTACTTGCATCCAGAATAATTATATTAATTCACAAAAATAAAGATAAAATTGTGACCTAAATTTTTCATAACAGTTCCTTTCACTAAATACATTAATATGCAGTCTCTATATTGTAAGCGAGCGACTCGTTTAGATAATTTGTATAAGAATCATTAAAAAAATTGAGTGCTTTTTATACAAATTTTCTAGACGAGTTGCTCGTTTATAGTACAGAAACCGCACACAAAACTTCTTTTAAGATTAAAAAAATATCAATATAATTTTCTTACTTATTCATTAGCTAAACTATTGTGAAGTAACTCCAACCAAAAGAGCAAATATTGGGTTGACAGAGAATTAAAAAATTAAAAGAAATTCATAAAAAACTTCGTGCTATTTTTTATTTAATTGTCCCGATTAAATAATCACCGATATTGATTTTTGAGGGTCAATTCTCGTCTCGATGCCCATTTCGTTACTGCTTTTTTAAGTCTTTAGGAAACTTATGACAAACATTTTAAATAAACTAAATATTTTTTTTTTTCAAACAATAAAGCAAAGGCAAAAATCAAAGTTTAAGCAAAAACAACAATAACCAACAGTAATTCTATTTTTCTTTCTCCACTGTATATAGCTGACTATTTTTCGGCTCTTTTATATAGTTGAAAGAGGATGAAAAATAAAATATCAAAAACACTACGATGATTTATTTCTATGCACAGGCACTTTGCAAATTATTTAATTAAAGACACAGGAATATTTTTTAAATATTGATTTACATCAAAAGCTTCGTGCCATTTTTTATTTAATTATCCCAATTAAATTAATTACCGATATTGATTATTGAGGGTCAAAGCACGTCTGCTTGGTACTGCATGCGAGTATATATTATTTTATATAAAAATGCCATTGGCTCTTTATGCGTTAAGCATTTTTAGAAAATTTTATTATTTCTTTAATGAAAGAAAAAAAGCTTTAAAATGATACCCATATTGATATTTCAAAAAAAATTTTAAATTTTCAGAGCCCCGTTACTCGAAAAATTTGGGCGAGCGCCATTTTTTTTTACTTGGTGTTTTCAGTTTCTTACTTTTTAATTCTCTATCGCGCCACATAATTATTTTTTTGATTGGAGTTACTTTATTGTTCTAAATGGCATGAAAAAATTAGAGATAGGCGTGGTGTTTTGCCTGCTGCCTCGAAGGACACGGACCGATCATGCTGATTTCCAATTGCATCTTTTTCGATACTACATCTGATCGATTGACATATTTATTTATTTATTTATTTTTTTTTTTTTTTTTTTTTTTTGTTTGTGAAATCGAGGCAATCTTGATTTCAACACTAACACGGACGGACAGACGGACATCGCACAATCCACTTCGCTAGGCATAAGAAGTAAGAATATAAATACTTTATGGGGTTGAAATGGATATTGCAAAAATTACACACTTAGATCACTTTTTGTTGTGAAGGGTATAAAAAAAGAAGGAGGTTATCAATTCGTCTAAATGTCACTTTTTAGGTTTGTGCCCGCAGAATTCGATCATTTTTGAAACGATTTAAAAAAATTTTTCCTTATTTGAAAGGTATTGCATACAGATTGTTCCCATCCTACAAACAGTTCATAATTTTAAAAATTAAAGGGTGTCTTTATATAACACCCTTGTTTTTACGTGTATTATTGGCATCGCTTTAAAATAAAAGAAACTGCGTATCCTTCTAACTCCCAGTACCAAAAATTGATTGATTTAAAAATAAATCTAAAAATTAAAGGGTGTCCCCATAGGCGATGGAAGTTTAACTATATAAACTTATCTATCGAACCGTTGTAGACAAACGCTTGAATATTGCACAGAATATCGATTACTATAATTGTTATATAAACAAGTAAAATATTCAAATTATAATTTAAAGGGTGCCCTAATAGTTGATGTACTTTGATGTATTTGGCTAATCTTTTAAACGCTTAGAACTTAAGCGATAAAAGAAACATGATGTATAAATTTGTCCTTTTTGAAGTCATTTTTTGCAGAAACTAAAGAATTAAAACTTATTAAATTAACTCTGCTATCGAAACTATTATTCTATACTATAACGCTATTTTTAAATATGCTTTATGTCAAAAAAAATTCAATTAAATTAAAAAACTAATTTACAGCTGAATATGATGAAAACAACAAGAATTGAGACGCAATAAAAGTTAAATTTATTTAAATTTATTGTATATGTTTTAATCATATAATTAAAATATTGCAGAAAAAAGATAAATAAAGTAACAAACCTACACACACGTTCCACTTACTAAATGATCTTTTGCCACAACAACGAAATAAACTAAAAAAAAAGTTATGCAACGTTTTTCCATTAATGTTGTTTTTCCAAATACAAACAAAATAAAATCTAACAATGAGTCATTTTATTTTTACCAATTTGAACATTAGACAGTTAGACTTTTGATTATTTACCTGGCTGGTGAATGTGTGAGTGTATGCGAGTTGTAAAGGTTTTTGTAGAAAAATTCAATATGCAATAAACATTTATTTTAATTTCAATGACTAGAGGCCACGCATTATTTAAAGTGCAACAAACACTGCCGGAGCTTTGAGAAGAGACGGACGATTTAATTTAAAACTATTTAAATATTTATGCAAAAAAAATACTTTGTCTCAACAATACTTTGCCATTTCCCTTGCTTTAATTGTTAACTTTATTGAAGGAGTATTTTAATTATTAAATATATTTCTTTATCACACGTTTCCAGGTATGCTTTGGTTTTCCTGGTATTCTGTTACCTTGCGGATTTCACTGAAGGACCTGGCTAAATATTTCGGTTAGTTGTTTCCGTAGAGTTTTTCCTATCTATTTACATCTTCTACGTTTGAAGTTTATTTGCCCACCAGGTTTTTTTCAAACACTTGTTATCAAACATCTGAAGCTTCCTCGCGAGTGTTTCTATCATTACAAAAGTTTCGCGATACAACAGTACTGATTATCACTGGAGTTGAATAAATAAATTGTTTTACGAAATGGTAGAACTAGAAAAGGATTTTCATATTTTTTAGATCTTAAAAAATGCACTTTGCACTTTAAATATCCTACTTAGAATGTTATTAGCAACACCGTAGTCTGCTAAAATTACACTTGCAAGATAGTTGAATGAAGAGATTTTTAATTGAATCATCGCCCGCTATAAAATAATTGTTTGGGTTGATCGAATATATCTCCATTGCTTTCCCCTTTAGTAATGGTCATCGACTTGTTTTGGCATGTTGCTGTGTCTTTCAGACAACAGTCATATATTGTCAGCATAGGCGAGATCTAGACTTCAGATGTGGTTGAAAATTTCACCAAATTCATTAATTTCCCCATCATAAGTTTCACGTAATAAGACATCGTTCAATAGACTGTGCGTTAGAGTTTTAAAAGAAAGTTTGATTTTTTCTCAATAGAATAAAAACTTTTTTTTATTATACACTAGCTTATAGCACCCAACATTGCCTGGATCGATTTTAAGCTCCTTTCTTGTCACTGTTACGAAATTCAGATCTGGCAACCCATATGTTGTTGTTTGTATGAGCGTGGTGAATAAGTTACTTCCACTAATGGTAATGGTATGTGTATAGAATAATACAACAATTAGCTAACAAAAGCTGAGTAACCTCAATGGCTGCGTTGTTCTTGCTGTAAAACAGAAGATCATGAGTTCAGTCCACTTTCGCGCATGCGTACAACGGAAAATAATAATTGTTATTATGAAATTGAAGTTAAGTAGCAGCAGTAAAAATCTCCAGAGAAGCAAAAGGCAATTATTGTGTAAAGCCGTGGCAGGTAATTTAATATAAGAGTAACAGATAATTATCAAGGCGCCCTTTATAATAAAAAGTAAAATGGTAGCGGTAAAACAGCGTA
Organism: Gymnosoma rotundatum; assembly: GCA_916610165.2. Classification (NCBI taxonomy): domain Eukaryota; kingdom Metazoa; phylum Arthropoda; class Insecta; order Diptera; family Tachinidae; genus Gymnosoma; species Gymnosoma rotundatum. The sequence continues at coordinate 16,617,456 of OU744338.1, read as the reverse complement.
ACAATAGTGTATGACAGATGTGTGTTGTGGCTATTAGATAAAGGTGATGACTGATTTGGATAAAAAGGTGTAGTGGAGTTGTCTGTGGATGGTTAAGGTTACTAACCAAGGCATCAATTAGTTCATTATTCGCCGTAGGTTTAGTAAATATAAGACCATAGAATTCACAAGACTGTAGGATCATGAAATATAGCCAAATAAAGCCGCAAAGTAAGAGTACAGAATTTATAATGAGCCACAGTGGTATTAGCAATCAAAAGAATGCGTACGTTTGTCTTAAAAAAAACGAAGAACGTAAGAATATATTGTTACGTTTTTGCCTTTTAGAACAAACGTACGGATTCTTTTGATTGCAAATTATTTTGTAATCAAACTTTATGGCTTTCTCTGGCTATACTTCTTGATCCTATCGGTCTTGTGAACCCTTCGTCTCGTATTTACTAAACATGCGTTATTACTACAAACGCAGCCATCCACGCTACACTACTGTGTTACTCCGGCGAGACATGAACCATCCACAGACATTTCCAATACTCCTTTTATCCAAGCCATACACTGCTGTTATGCTGTTACACTTTCCTGCACTAAACGCTACTGTTCTTACTTTTTATTATAAAGGGCGTCTTGATAATTATCTGTTACTGTTATTTTAAATTTGACGTCTTCACTATATATCTGCCATGGCTTTACACAATAATTGTCTCTGCCCTCTCGGGAGGTTTGTACTGCTGTTTTATTAATTTTATTTTGCTTTACAACAATTATTATTTTCTGTTGAACGCATGTCTGAACCCGGGATCGAACTCCTGTTTTGCAGCACGCACCTCTACCAACGCAGCCATTGAGGGCACTCAGCTTTTGTTTGGTAATTGTGGTATTATTCTATACACACGCCACGGATCACAACAACAGAGGTTGCCAGATCTTATTTTCGTAACAATATTAAAGCCTTGTTTACTATATTTTTTAATCGACAAAATAATTTCAGAGATAATATATTAAAAGTCTCAGAAGAGGCGTCACCTATCAAATCTAATGTATCAAATCTGTGACCAAAGGTACGCAAATATAGAATTTGATTGTATTTCCGCATTCAAAAATAGTATCAAGTTTTTTTATTTTTTTTTTAAGAAATTATTAATTAATTTTTTTTTTAATTATATTTTTCCGGTCTTTAAATCTATTTTTTTTTTTATTAAAAGTAGTTCACCTTGTTATTTGTGTTGCTCGCTTCTTTTATTTAACACATTTTTAAAGAAATTTTATTATGCAACTTTGTATACCGACATAATTTTCTTATTAACTATTTAGCAATTCGCACAATTTACTGTCACCCATCTAAATAATATATAAAGACAGGATTTTACTAATTCAGTTAGCAGGTATTATATAGACGCAGGTCATAATGTTCGAAAAAGCAGATCCTTAAATACACCTTTTAAATAACTGCAAGAAATGTCGTGTCATCCCATATTTTATTAACAAATAGCTCTTGATGTATATACGTGTATTGGTATTAATTTTTTGGTTTTAATTTTTCCGATGAAAAATTTTGCAACAAAAATTATACTTAAATCTTTTTACTTTGATAGTTCCCACTATAGACTTTAATAATTAGATGCCAGTACCACCAGTTCAGCATTCTTGGGTCTAAATTCTTATTTTACACCGTAGTATTTTTAAAAGTTTTCACAGGTAAATTTTGGTTAAACTTTATTCACAAATGACTATTTAAGCGGTGAACCATGAAACTATTAACTTCTATAGTGCGAACTATTTGGAAGTAAAAACAGCAGCGCCATCTGTTTGCATATAAAAAATCAATTATAAATCACTTTAGAATAAAATGCACCTGGTCCGCTATTGAAAACCAAATACCCTATTTCGCCATGAGGAGAAATACCTACCCAAGTGTCAAATTTTACTAAAATCGGTCCAGTTGTTTAGCCGTGATTGACGCAAGCAGAAACAAACTAATTAAGATATTTATAATATATGCAGGACGTCGATCGGGAAGGGCTTTCGTTTGCATTTAAGATTCAGTTGACACAAGAGCTTCTTCCACAAGACAGTTTACGCCGCCGGGCATATGCCAATAGGATGTTACAGCTCGCCCACGATAACCCCAGTTTTTTTATTAATTGGCCTCCACGGTCGCTTGATTTAACTGCTCCAGACTTCTTTTTGTGGGGCTATCTGAAAATCAAAGTTTATACAGAGAAACCAGAAATGCTGGAGCAACTCACAGAAAATATTCGTGATGAAATTCATGAAATACCTTGTGAGAATGTACTGAGCGCATAAAAGGGATCACATTTGTGAGGCTAACAGAGACGGACATTTATCTGTTATTGTATTCCACACATAATTGCCGACATAAAATAAAACGTTTATCACTATAAGATTTATTCTCTTTCATTTAGTCAAAAATTATAAACAAAGTAGTATACCTCCTCGGCAAACACCCTGTATTAAATTAGCGGCATTCAACGTATGTATATATATATATGTTGTTATCAGTTTTCTTTACATTCTAGAATATAGTAAGTTCCTCCTCTAAAAACACGACGCTAAGTGAAAAGAAATATTAAAATAGTTTTTGTAAATAACAGATTTCCAGTAAAAAAAAAAAATTATAAAAAAATTTTATCTCATATAAAAACGAATAAAAATGTTTAACAGTTTAACAGCGCATAATTATTTTATGGCTTTAATTAAATAAAGCTTAGTGTATGCATAAATGCATTAAAAATTTTTTTTGTGCACTTGTACACTCACATGTGTTTGCTGCACTTACATGTGTGTACATTTATTAACCCACAATTGTTGTTGGTGGTGTTGGCAATTACAATGTTTATATTTTTTTATTAAAATTTTTAAATTAAAATGTTGTTTTAAAGTTAAATTATGTGTATTGTGTATTTGGTGTTTTGTTTTCACATATTCCATATTGCCACAACAACACACTTTTTTCCAAAGTATTGCTGTTAATGTACAAAGTTCGTATTGCATGTTAATGGGTAATTTTTACAAAGTGTTTGCATAAAATATTTAAAACATTATTAATAATTTATCGATAAAAAACCTTAAAATATTAAAATTCAAAGTGAATAAGAACAAACATTATTAAAAAATGAAAAAAAAATTAAAAGTTTTAAAATAGTTTGTCATAAACTATTTATGATTTGGAATATAAATTAACCAAGAAATGTAAATTGTGGTATGCAACTGTTTTAATCTGATTAAAAATGTTTTAATATCTTAAGCGAAATCTGTTACTGAGCGCTGCAATTAGACAAGGTGGACATATGTGAAATATAAAGTATAGATTACTTAAAGAGTAAAATATTTATACACCTGTTAATTAATTGCATTAAAATTTCAATTTGCAAAGTATGGGAATAAAATAATATTTGCGTGCTTTAAATAGAAATATGCAAATTTATGAGTGAAATATTAGAAATGAGCGGGTTGGAAACAAAAATTCTCACCATTCAGAAATTATTCAAATGACACTTTATTAAATGAATTTGTTAATAAGAAAAGTAATGCTATTAGTTATAGGCTATAGTCTATAGTATTGTCTATCAGCTCTGTTGTATATTATTCAGTCTGTAATTGTAAGTTACGCTGCTAAAAAGTAGGTCTTCATAATTAAATACTTTAAAACAATAAAATGTAGAAAATTATTCTTAAGAGGAAGATAATTTTAAGGTAAATAGATACAGTGAAAATGTTTTAAAATAAATGTTCATTTAATATTTTTAAAAAGCAAATCAAACGGAAAGTTTGGGATAAATAACGAATGCCGTAATTTTCTCATCTATTAAAAAATTTATCTTTTCTTAAATCAGCCTTTTTTTAAATCTGGCCTCTAAGTAAGCTTGAAATCAATTAAGAAGCATATATATTATTATACCCTAACACTGTGTGTTATTTCTACAATATCCACTTCTGACCCCATAAAGTATATATATTCTGACTTTTTATGCATAGCGAAGTCGATTGAGCGATGTACGTCTGTCCGTCTGTGTTAGTATTTGCCGAGGCAAACTTGATTTCATAACAAATATAAATATGTCAATCGATCAGTGTCGAAAGAAGTCGTTATTGGAAATCAGCATGATCAGTTCATGTCCTTCGAGGCAGCAGGCAAAACACCACGCCTACATGTAATTTTTTCATGTCATTCGAAACAATTAAGAAACTCCAATCAAAAAAATAAATATATGGGTGGTCGATAGAAAATTAAGAAATAAGAAAAAAACATCAAGTGAAAAAACTGGCGCTCGCCCATATTTTCCGATTTATGGGGCTCTGAAATTTTAAAATTGTTTAACATATCAATATTGGGATCAATTAAAAGCTTTTAAAGAGTTCTTTAAAGAAATGCTAAAATTTAAAACAATGCTTAACCCATTAAGAGCCATTATCGTTTTTATGTAAAATTATAGATATGCAGTACAAATTTTGTTTTTTTTAATTCTCTGTCATCCCAATATTTGTTTTTTTGATTGGAATTACATCACTAAACTAGATTTACATAGAATATAGCATTCTTACTTGTTTGTTTTTTTTATTTATTTTTTTATTTATATATTGTTTTTTTTTTTTTGTTGATTTATTTATTTATATATTTGTTTTCTTTTTTTTTTTTTGGTTTTAATAATTGACAAAAACTTTTAATAGACATCTGTTCATATGTGGCCATTTTGATAAATATTTTTTTTCTTTTCAATTTTTTAAGGGATTTCTTTATCAAAAATCATGAATCAAGTTTGCTGCTTAAGTCATTTAATATGTCAGCCACTCTTAAAAGCTAACAAACAATTATAAATTTATTTATTACAGATAAACAAATCAAACAATTCTAAGAGAATATAAGTTTAGATACGTTTTTGTATCATTTAACAAAAAAAAAATTAATTTATTTAAAAATATAAATTTCAATTAACTTTAATTTCCTTAGAGCCACACAAAGTAACCAAAATAAAAACAAATAAAAGATTAAAAGTAATATTTTAATTGCTTTTAATGCATTTTGTTTTAATACTCAAGCTATTAATTTTCATTTTATTAGATGTTTATTTTATATATTTTGTTCTATTTTAGTATTCTTTTAAAATAAATAAAATGTAATAAAGGAACAATTAAGTGAATGCATTTAGCGTAATTAACAATTAAAATAATTCATACAGAGGTATGAGGGCAGTCAATATGTTAATACTTGTAGTTGAAAATTCTTAGAACTTGTTTGTTATAAAAATAACAGAATGGTCTCAAAAGCACTTGAATCAAGTTATAACTTTTTTATTTAACTTGTTATCAATTATTGGTATAAAAATAGAACGACGGAAACTTCGCAACGGCAATAAACCACTATTAACCACTAAATTATTGAAGGACCCTTTGAATGCTTCTGCAAGACAACAATTTGTAATGTAAAAAGAAGCCAATATATTCTTTAATCGCTAATCCAAAAGCATTAAGTCGTACTCCATATGCAACGTACAAAAAAGTTCATAATAAGATCGTTCCGACGTTGGCTTATTTTTTAAAAATCATTGATTTGAAAGCGATACTTATTTCAAAAAAGAAAAAAACTTAAATTGAAATAAAAGCGTTCAAAGTTTTAAAACTGATTTCCACTATTTGCAGGTCATTTAAAAATTCTTAAATTTGAAAATAAGTCGTGTTGTCTTGCTGAGATAGAGCTCTATTCACTAGGAAATATTAATGCATGCTCAGCTCAAAAATTTAAAATTTTGTATTTTAACTTTCTTTTGCAGCAAAGGCAGATGCCTTTGTTGTTGTATTTACTAGATCAGTTAATTTCATAATTATCCTCGTAAGAAGAATTTAAAATAAAAAAAAATCACTAAAAAAAAAGAAATAATTAAAAGATCATTTAATTTAAAACGCTCGCAAGATTCAAAACAGATCGAACGTTAATTTCTTGTTCATTTAAAACTAAAAACGACAAAAACCAAAAAATGAAATTAAATTCATTTCTATCAAAATTGTTTAGCAACAGCAATTAAAAATTTAAATAATTATTATTTAAAGATTTCTGTGGCAAGTTAATTATAATGGAAACTAACAACAGCCCACTGTGTGTATGTTTTGTCTTTTCTTAAACATAAACATCTAGACATTTAAACATTTATTTAATTCAATATTTAATTTAATTCAATTGTTCTTTTACACTTCGTGTGCAACAGTTGTATTCTTAGTGTAAAGAATAATAAATAAATTAAGACAGTTTTTAGTTTGTGTTCATTTGTTAAATGCCCTAAAAATGCATTCTTTTAACATATTGACACTTTAATTATTCGTTTTATTTAATTAGAAAAATCTCAATTTATTTGTAAAAGTATTTGTTGCACAACAAATTTTAAGATAGTGTTTAATTAAGTGAAAAATTCGCGACACATGCTATAAAGCTTAAGTTGATTGTGGGACACTTAAAAGTACCCTATTAGGTGTCCACCGGGAAGTTATTCTACTTTATTTTTTTCCATTGAAATCCTAGCTTTATGCGGTGTGGCACCGTCTTCTTTATACCACATATTAATCAAGCCCAAATCATGCACACACACACAGTTATGACGTTTTTATTTTCAAAGTATTCCTAATAAAACAAATTACACACCAGACTGTCACTTTTAATAGATAGATAGGATAGAATATCCATCCTAATGAGAATGTGCCACGTCACTCCTTATGATTTTTTCATGAAAATCGGGGTTGTCATGGGCGAGCTGTAACATCCTATTGGCGTATGTACGGCAGCGTAAATGGTCTTTGTAGAAGAAGCTCTTATTTCAACTGAACTTTAAATGGAAACAAATATAAATCCTTGTACAAAATTGTGGCCAAATTTGTTCATTGAAGACCAAGCTCCAGGGCACGGCATCAAATTGAAGTTGATGGATTGTTTTACACACTTTCTTGAGCAGCAGTTATATTTTTAGACGATCTTGCAATATATTGTGGTCTATGCTTGGGCCTACCACCTCAGTTATACAGTTGTATCTAACGGCAAAATGATAGGATGTGAAATATTGAACAAATTTCATATAACAAGCAAGTGCTTACCTGGGTTCTTTCTAACAAGGAAAGAACTAAAGGCGACGTTATATCTCTCTTACTGTGTTTACTTGTAGTGAATAAGTTTTTATTCTCGCTGGTTGCTTTGAGAATGATAATTGGAGCGTAAGTAATATTAGAGCTCCAGAGTGACAAACTGAAAAATCCTTTTGTATAGGTAAGAAAAAGGGAGCTGCATATAAATCTTGTTAAAAAAAATTTACTCTCTTCACTATGAATATGAAGCCTTTCTTGACTTGCTACAAAATTCCCTACAATAAAGAATAAGTTGAAAAATCTCTAAATCATTGACTACTGGGAAGAGGCGGCTTTTCAGAACTACATAATATTGCAGATGGATCAAAAAGGATAATTGCTTTAGAAGGCAGCGTCTTCTATGAGCAGCTAAAAGTAAAAAAATCTTAATTCTTAGGAGCGACACAAACATTGATGTTACAAATATCCAGCTGCAATATTAATTTCTTCCTTGACAGTTGAGCTACAATCACGGCTTCATAAGTGATTAATATTGAGTCTAAGGTTGTCAGCAGCTTTCTCTGTTCCTAAACAGAATAATATAAAACTCTGATGAATACCAGACCACAGGAATATTTAAGGTAATGAGAAAGTGAATAAATTGACTTTAGTACAAGTGTACATTTTGTCTGAGACGGCATTTTAAATATTTCTCCTCCTTTTTCTCTATTCCTCTAGCGATGCGGCGAGAAGCAAAGAAGTGGATTAAGTAATGAAATAAAATACTTATTTAATGAATCGAACGGTAGGTAGTAAAATTACAAGTCAGAGCAATATTTAAAATTATATTGTTACGAAAAAAAGGTCTGGGAACCCTTACATACATAAATATAACGACCCTGTTATCCGTGTTTGCATGAAAAAAACAGAGGTGATTAAAGTTAGTTTTGCCAATAGTGTGTTAATAAAATAATGCAACAATCAGCTAACCCTGCGTCTCCACGAGCCATCAACTTGGTTTGAACATCATGTTGCACATGAATTCGGCTTATAAAAATACCCAATGTTCATATTTCGTTCATGTACAATCATCGTTCGCCAAACATTTGTCTGAGCAATGATGTCCGCCATCAAATATAACTTTTAGTATTATTTCTCTATGTCGAATTAATGCCAGCTATTGATCAACAACGTAAACACTCCTTTTCTTGTTGAAAACATTGAAGCACCCTAATGACAAACAGAAAATTATGCTCAAACAAAACGTGAACATCGGCACGTCTTCACCACATACAAGAGCATGAACAAATTAATACCGTTGTTCTGCCGACGTTATGTGCATGTCTTGTTGTATTTGATGGCTAGTGAAGACAGTTGAGCAGCCTCGATGGTAAAGATTTCATATGAACTAAGTTCGAATCAACCATTGGATATGCGTCTAAAGGCAAAAAATAATTGCAGTAAGGAAACAACCAAATGGAAAAGAGCAGTACAAACATTCCGTAAAATAAAGACAAGACATTTAATATTAGAGCAGTGGATAAAAGTATTTAAGAGCGTTTTTAATAAGAGGAAGAGCTCTATATGTTAGTGTAGGGAAGTAACAACATAGCAACAGTGTATGGCAGCTGTGACTTTTGCATGAAAGAAGATGATGAGTGAATTGGATGTAAACAGCGTAAGTGGTCTGTAGATGGTTCAGTTTACTAAAAAAGGCATCAAACAGTTCAAGTCCTGCTGAAGTAACACAGTAGCGTAGCGTAGATTGCTGCGTTTAGAAGAACGCATGTTTAGTAAGTAAGAGGTCAGATCATAGGATCAATTATAGACAAAACCGTAAGTTAACAAATAGAGAATTTATAAAAGTGTAGTGTAAAATGAAAACAAATTTAAAAATAATTCCGTGCTGTTGTTTGCAATCAAGGAAACACGTATGTTTTCCCAGGGGAAAAACTAACAAAAATATATTTAGCATACTATTATAATATTAAAATAAATCCAACTTTAATTGAATCTTATTTAAAATTAAAACTTTTCAATAACACAAATAACCCAACTAAACTCCCACATTAATTACCCAATTCCATCAGTAGTGTACTCATTAAAAAGTCGCCAGGAGATTAAATAGAAATGATAGGAATTGTTTTTATTCTAAAAGTATGTAGTTAAAACAGCTACGAAAAAAAAACAAAAAACTTATTTGGAAAAAAATCTAAGTATGACACCTGTTGCCTAGACTTATATGTTGACTGTAAAAACTATTTTTAAGCCGTTCGTTCGTTTGTACAGCAATGCCTTGAAAGATACAACTGACTAAATGGCGTGGCCAGTTAGTTAGTTTTAAATAATACTATTTTTTAGTCTGGTTACAGTTTTAGTTGTTATTATCATTTCATTTCATTTTTTTATTTTTATTTATTATTATTATTATTATTATTTTTTTTTTTTTGGTTTTAAAATACAAAATTGAAATAAAGCGCCATCATATCATGCCACAAGATATAAACAAAAATTCATATTCGTTTTGTTTTTGCATAAATATTTGTATTTTTTTAATTTACTAGTACTTGTACGTACATAAATACGACTATAAGCACACAATATTTTAGATAATTTTGCGGCAAACATTTTCTGATACCTGCCAAAAAATCATGCCATGTTTTTTTTTACATTTTGGTTCTCGTTTCATAAATTCTATTAGTGCACTGTAACAGAGAACCTTAATTTTGTGTTTATTAAGAAAAAAAAAGTATTAAGTTTGCTAATCTTATAAAATACTCAAATTAAAAGTACAGTGAAAGAAATACTAAGTTAAAAGAATTAAAAAATTTAAATAAAAATAATTTTAAATTAAAAAAATAATTAAAACTTCGTAAGAAAACAGCTTTCCTAAAATGAAATTGAAGTGTATAATTTATGCGTTGAATTGATAAAATTTTCGTTTCTTTATATTAATGATTATATTTTATTAATTGAATTAAATTTTTAATTGATTCAATTAATTATTTAATTAGAAAAATTAATTAATTTAAAATTACAATATTCTTTAAAGAACTGCCAAAATCTGCATAATTACGAAAAAGCTTGTTAATTGTATAATATACAACTTTTTGCTACATTCCATTAAGTTATTTAGGAAAATTTTTGGTTCAGTTGAAAACTTTTGGAGACTGAATATGAATAATTAAATTTAAAAAAAAAAAGTTGTGCTCTTTTTTATCATCCCGATTAAATAATTAAATCACCGATATTCATTATTGAGGATGAAAGCACGTCTCGATGTCCATTACGCTACCGTTTACTTACCTCTTCAGGAAACTTTTTACATACATTTTAAATAGACAAAAGATTTTTGTCCATATAATAAAATACAGACAAAGATCAAAGTTCAAGCAACAATAACAACAATCTTTCTTTTTCCACTGAAAGCTAAACAAAAAACCAAAACCATTTTTTTATAATATTAGACACTTTTTGAACACTCAAATTTCCGTGATGCCGTAAGAAAAAAGGTAAACTATTTCAAAGTTCTTACCTGAAACTTATCTGCAATTTTACCAAAATAATTTACTTTCAAAGGAATTACAATTATTAAACCTGCAATTAATAGTTTATTTTTTGATATTTTAATAAGATACGAGTATTGTCCCTTTATTTATTTCATTAATTAGAATAAATTATAAAAAAAAACATGTTACATACCGAAATTCCTTAATTATGCATAAAAAATCCCAAAATAGTATTTTTTCTAAATATTAACCCATAAAAGTCTGCATGGTGGCCATGAAGCTCTCAAATACTTTAAAGAATAACTTTAAACAAAGAAAGATTTTAAAATATTTACAATCTCAGTTTTTTGATCAAAACTTTAGGATTTTGGAAGACATTGCCTTTAATTGTAGTAAAGTATTAGTGGGAATTAAATTTCTTTTTAACGAAAAAAAATTGTTTATTATCAATCTTGTGCATTGAAAGTTTTTTAAATTTATATTTTTATATAGCAAATAAAAAAATGAAGAATAATATTAAGATTGGCTAATGTGAATCGTACAATTCCTATTAAAATTTAAAAATGTCCAAAAATGCAATTTGTTAGCTTTCTTCCCTTTATATGCCATAAACCCAAAGAAAAAACATGGTTGTGATATGGCCACAATAACCATAATATGTTCTTTGTTACATTGTAAAGTTGCAGAGAACAAATTCTAGTTGTTTTCAGCAATACTTCAGTCACAACAAACACGTTTTTGTTGATATTTAACCATTATATGGTTGATGTGCACAAAAAATACAACATGGTTGGTTTAGCGTAAAAAAATTTGAACTACGACCAAAGTCTTATAACTTACTAAAAATAATATAATATGTTTAACCATAATAATATAAAATTAATCAGAGTATGATTAAAAGCAAACAAAATAATGTTTCCGCTTAAAAATATTTTGTTCTTGGTCTTGACAGAATGTTTTTCTATCAATTTAGTAATTTTTTGTCAGCTTAAAGTTGAAATTGTTTTTACTGTTAGAGAAAATTAAAAAAATAAAAATGTACGTACAAAATAAACAATTAAAAATAATACAGAAAATATGACAACAAATAAAAACGTAAGCAAACCATTTCAAAAATAGTTGAAATATACATATGTACTTATGTTAGCATATAGATCTTAATTTTGATGTTATAATCACAATTGTGAAACCATTTACGTATTTTTTTATTAAAAGCTATTATATTATATATCAACAATAGTTGCCAGATGCCAGATTAACGTATTAGAAGTATTGGACAAATGTGTAATCAGTACCGAAGTACCATTACGTACCGTATATCTTCAATACGAGAATATCAGGTTTACTACATAAATGGATATTCACATGGGAATGTATGCAGATAAGATGCCTTTATTTTTTTTTATAAATGATTCTTGTAGCCTATGTGTTTAAGCCTTTTAATTATATATAATAAGCAATGAATTGTTTTTTTGTGCATTTATGTTATTGATAAACTTTTGTAACAAATTAATAATTATAATAATTCAATTATATAACATGACATTTGTATTAATTTAACTATTTATTTTTTATATTATAACATAACTATTTTTAGATTTTACCATGTTATTGTTATGCTAGACAATTATATGGTTGCAACACTAGCTTTAATGTAACAATACTATTTTTTGTTCACAACCATATAATAAAACCATAATATGTTGCTCTTAGATTATGGTTCCCTCAACCATGTTTTTTCTTTGCGTGTAGAATGAGCTGTTGGTATATGCCAATTGCATGGTAAGAAACACTCAGAATTTAGACTTTTGTCTTTCTTCAATCCATAAGAAAAAATCTGGTTTGAATTTTCATAAAAAACTTCGTGCTATTTTTTTATTTAATTATCCCGATTAAAATAATAACTTATTACAATAATCAATGTTATTGAGGATGAAAGCACGTCTTGATGGCCATTTCGTTACAGTCAACTTCTGACAAACAGTTTAAATAAACTAAAGATTTTTATCCAAACAATAAAGCAAAGACAAAAATCAAAGTTTAAGCAAAAACAACGGCTGACTTTTTTTCGGCTCTTTTATACAGTTTCGTTTTTTCAAAAAACAAAAAAAAAATGCTATATTTCGGCAGCCTATGGTCAACAATTAATAAGAATTTCAATTTATATTATTTTATAAAACTTTTTTAAAAGATTAGCGTTAAAAGCAGAGGGAACACTTACAACTACAACTTTTGTAAACTGACGCAGAATCGACGCAACTTGTTAGAAAAAAATATAAATTTTTTTAATCTTTAAATTTATTTTCGAATAACTGTAGATCCAGAAAAGATATTTTAACAAATATTTCCTCTAATCTGGAACAATAAGTTTGGAAAATCGGAAAAATAACTCAGCAGGAAGCAAAAAAGCCAGGCCAAAGAAGGAAAAAAAGTTAGTTTAAAATCCTGAATATTTCCTAATGAATGTAATTAACAATTTTCTCTAGCCAGAATTTAAAAATTAATTTACTTAAAACGTGCTTGATTCCTTCAAATATAAATATATCATGATATTCTCATGAAATATTTTTTATTAAAAACTACAAACTGAAATGTATTACTGCGGGGAAATCATATCCATATGGCCATTTCACTACTGCTCAAATAGCTCATCAGTGGATTTTACCCAAATTTTGTATAGAAAATGTGAAAGTCTTATATCAAAAGCTAAATTGATTAAATGAGAACTCCATTGAATCAATAAGACAAGCACGTTTAAAGTAAATTAAAATCAAAAAGATTCCAAATAATAAATTTTCATACAGAATTTAAAATTTTAAAATCAGGCAAAAAATAAGAATTTGAGATTGGTTTTAATTTTGCGTACACTCAATGTGGACTACTTAAAAACATCGCAGCTCTGGCTTAAAAACACTATGAGGTCCACATTTAGATTCGACTATATCTCTACTATAGCCCTGCAAAGTTTTATTTAAATTAAACCAGTCATCTGAAATTACACTGTAGAGTCTTTGAATGATATTTGATTTTGTTATTAAACTCATCCACAGCACGGTAAAACATTTATAAAATTTTAAATATTTTCTTTTTTCTCATCGGTCTATTTTTATTTTTTCATATCAAATTAACGTTTTTCGATAACTTTCCTCTTTCAAGTGATAAATTTTATTTGCCATATTTAATACCTTCTTTTCCTTCACTGTTATTGTGTTGAAAAGATCTCTGCATAAATGAACCGAAATTATTTTGGCTTTAGTTCATTTCATTTAAATTTCTAAAAAAAAAAAATAATTTTTAGAAAGAAAAATTATTTTACAAATGTATGCGGACGTTTTCCAAAGAAAACAAGAAAAATTAGACGCTAGCAGAATGTAATGCTGCTCTTTCTGGACCGCTACGTCCTTCATCAGTATTCTTCTCATCTATCTACCTTAGTTGTACACATTGTAAACATCATCTCAAGGGTCCGCCAAATATTTTTTTTTTTGAAGATGCTATAAAAAAACGCATTGGATGGTCAGTTGGCTTCAACTCCTAAACCTCTTTATGCAAAATTCGTCTCAATGATGTCTCCGAAATTTTCAATTGTTGAGAACGACAGTGATTTGATGTTGACGGCGCTTCACGCATATTTTCTGCCACAGCAGCAATATTCTCGGGTGCACGCACTGTTTTGGCTTTTCACCCTTTAGTTTATCGATGAGGATGACAGTTTCTTACACATTTTTCACAAGATAACAAGCATACGGAGCTGTCATTGCGTCTCTTCTTTAAAAATCCGTACGTAATTTTCGCACACATTCTGCAACATCACCATGATTTTTAAAGTAATGTAGCAATATTCTCCAGCGTTGTTCAAGCGTTCAGCAAAAGGATAAAACTAATTATCTGTCAAATCAGACTTGAGCTAAGTGTTACCATTCACGAAATAAGCACTAGTTGAAAAAAAATACGTTAGATGGCGGACCCTGTATTTAACCAACTAACTTTGTAAAAAAGAATACGAGTAGTATTCATATCAATATTAATTTGTTTAAACAAAATTTACACACAAACTAAAGCATTTCTTCATTGTTCTCTCTGTATTTCATCTTGTTGTTTTTGCTTTTGTTCCAATCATCGATTGGATACGAATGCAAATTTTGTTTTAGTCATTCTTACTTGTAGAGTAACTACATGTCACCAAGGTGCTATTTTCACCTTTGACAGACTGTCTGGATCAGACTGTCTGGGGTCGCTATTGTGGATACTTCGCTATTTAAGGGTACGATTTTTATATTGACCGCAGCTAAAAGACATTTAAGTCCGTATGACGTCCATTATGATTGTGCTCCTTAAATTTCAATTCTAAGAAACTAAAACACTGAAAGATTTGCATAAATAAATCATGCCAACAATTTTTCTTTTAGTGTACAGAATTAAAAAAAAAATGTTTATGTTGCATGCAGGAAATTTTGTATTTTTATTTTTTTTATTTAATTCTTGATAATTTCAGATGCAACAACAACAGCAAGAAAACCAACTAACTAAGCAAAGAAAAAAAAACGAATGCAAAATAACAGGGTCTAAATTAAATATAATTCATTACGAAAATTTTACATAAGTTAAAAAATTTTATGACTGTTTCCGTTCCCCCTTCACAACAAAACCCAAAAACAAACAAAAAATACTTTAAAATTAAATAATATTGAAAAACAGAACAACATTGCTTTTGGCTTAAAGCGCCTTGATTATTAATAGTAACTTAACCTTTTGCTATAATTGTGAACACAAACAATCTAAACGAAAAAAACATAAAAAAATTAAACGTAAAAATTCTATCAATTATTTGGGTCTCCATGATTACGTGAACATGCAAATTTAGACACAAAACAAAGCTCAAATTCAAGAAAATAAAACTAAACTAAAAGTTTTATTCTAAACTTTAAGCGTAACGTTGCAGTGGATACACGAGACTCTTGTTAAATGAACATGTTTCGTTACGCACATAAAACTATAAATCTTCATAAGACAAAAAAATGTGTACCACTTTAATGGAAGAATAAAATAAATATTTGCACAAACATATAGAACTTAAAATGAGCAAAATAAATTAATAAAATATTAATTTTTATTTAAATGGACAATTCATATTATCTTACACATGACATTGTGCTGCATAGGTGTTTGTGTGAATGAATGTTATTTAATCTAAATATGTTATGAACTTAAAATAAACATTCCTTTTTCAGTTACAAGGACTCTTTAGAATATAGTTCACCATTTTAATTCTTAATTTAGATGCTACTGATTTTTTTAGAGTCTAATTTTTAAATGATATGAAAGATCCAGCCATAAAGTATTATAAGTACCATTTAAATAACAAATTAAAAATTTCTGCAAATTTAATAACAATTTTACAAAGATTTTCCAGATAAAAGTAATCAAAATAATTCTTGTAAAAAAGCGACTTTATAACAGTTTTAAAATGTCTATCTACAACCGTTAAAACTACCGTTCAAACTCTTGTAACGCCCTTTAATTTACCATTTTAATAATATTTATACTTCTTATCATTCTGTCTAATTTTTAAGTGTTTCTTATTAACGATTCAAAAAAAGGTCTATTGAGGTCAAATTATATCTATTATGGAAACACCCTTTAATTTCTAAACTAAAAATGTTTACTTGTTATTATAGCAGCCTTAACAATATCAGCTTTTTGTAAATTTCAGCAGTCTCTGCGTGTTAAAAAAATTGGTCATATACATCAAATTACAACAACTAATGGGACACTCTTTAATTTCCAAATCAAAATTTTATACTTGCTGAGACAACAGACTTATCAATACAGGTTTCTTAACAAAATTTCAACCGACTGTCCACATACACTACATTAAATGAACTTTTGTAGCACCCTTTAATTTATAATTTTGAATATTTTTACTTGTTATTATAACGGTCAAAATTAATGACATTCTGTCCACTGTTTAAGTATTTGTCTGTAACAGTACAAAAGATAGGTAAATTTATGTACCCTATAGGGACACCCTTTAATTTTAAGATTTATTTTTGTATTACTTTTTGGTTTTGGGAGCTATAGCAATACGCACTTTTCTAAATTTTGAAGTACTGTCCTTTACGGTTTATAATACTCTTAACAAAACATTTATGTTGTATGGGGATACCCTTTAATTTTGTACGCAATACCTTCCAAATAAAAAAAAAAACTTTTTTTAAATCGATGCAGAAAGGACTGAGTTCTTCAGGCACAAACATAAAAAACAACATCCAGATAAATTGATAACCTCCATTTTTTTTTTGAAGTCGATTAACAAAAGCTAGCTTTGTCGTTATCCGTGCGTGCATGTGTATGTGTGTATAGATGTGGATGTTTGAAGCAGAGCTGAATAAGTTGTAACTTCACTTTAGACTTTATTCTGTTAGAATTGAAAAAAGCATTGGTGGTTGCATTGGTAGAGGTGTCTGCTTATTGTAAAAAATAAAAACATGAGTTCAACCCCCATCAAAGATATTAATAAATAAAAATGTTATTGATGAAATGGAATAAAGCGGTCTAGAAAAGCAGTACAATTATTGTAAAGCATCGGTTGATGAGTTAGCAAAAGATACAATAGTCAAGGCACCTGTATAATACAAGAAGAAGTAGCATAATTTTTTAGTGAGAAAAGTAACGACAGAACGACACAGTACACCAAGTTATGATTGAGTTGAATAAAAGGTACTGGTTAGTAAGACTGAAGAAATAGCCTAGAAATAGGATGGTTCATGATCCATGATTTCTTTTTAGAGTACAGAGGATATATCTGCTAACGAGATGTAATCATAACGATTGACTTGTTTGTGTTATTCGTGACATACTGCCAGCAGTGCCGTGGCCATATGAATGAAATAATTTTCAATAAAATACCATGAATTAATTTCTCGATTAAAAAGAAATATTAAGATAAAAATTAAATTCTTTGTAGTACTTTTTACAATTTTAATTCTTAATCCCCTTTAGAAATATACTTTAGGAATATTTTTTACCGTTCGTATAATAAAATTAACAGGCTGTTTCGGACACCATGTCTTCCTTATAAGTCTGCTTCAATAATTAAATATAGAATTAAGAAATTTGGAAAATTTGAAGAAAATTTTGGCACCAATAGTTTGCTCTCAATATTAGTCGCAAAAACCTATTTATATTACACAAGATATTGTTATAAAAATTATTCTTAAATTTTAAATTAATCTCGTAATAAGATTTTGTTCAATATGATTTTTGTTGCCATAATCGTAGAACACAATTTGTAAACACGAACATTTATTTAAACCGCGCACTGCTACGTTTTCATTCCTTTTGCAATAAAAATTAAGAGAAGAAAAAAAATAGACAGCAAAAAATGTTTAAAAACACTTGTAATAAAATGCATGACCGTTCATTATTTGTTGGATCATTTGCTTGATTTTTATTTTTCTGTTGTTCGCAGTTGGTTTAACTCACGTTTAAGGTGAAATTGAAATCATCGTTTTTATGTTTTTATGGCCGATTTTTTCTATTTTTAAGCCGCACCAGAGTATTTCGTTCAGAAGACTATTTAGACCAACTATTAGGCTTAAGTAGTTAAGCTGCAATTATTTCTGGACTTTGATTTTATTTATCATATTCATCTGGTAGAAAAAGCTGCATGAAAACACTGGGTCTGTATTTATGTCTGTATGTGTGTTTGCCTGCTTAACTGAGTATTAGTGAGTTATGTTGTTTTTTAGTAGGTTAGTGTTACAACTAGATATTGAGAGCATTTATTCCTTCATACATTACATACTTCATTTATTTTTAATGTTTGGAGTAATTGATTGTTTTGGATAGACATCAAATAAAATTAAAAATGTAAATAGATGATGTTACTGATTGTTTTAAAGACTTTCTAAGAAAATGTTACTTAAATACAATAAGTGCAATAAAATAAGTCATTAAATCCGAAACTAGAGTTAATCATTTGTGTTTAGAGAACAAAATAAAAAGAAGAATATATGAAAGTAAAAGTGTAAAGTATTTGCTGTTTTAAAATAAATAATGTCTTCACAGTGAAAAGTGTTTGTCTTCATTAAAGGTTTTATTTGTCTTCAAATAAAAATTATTTAAATATTTATATCCTTAATAGAAAAATTAATACAAAAATTTTTAGTTAAATAATTATTATATTTTAATTTATTTTTCAAGCGCAAGGCCTTTTTATTTTTATTTTTTATTTTTTCAATATGACGCCACTCCTTTATGTAGAATCATCAGCATTCAGTAACAATTGAATCAATTATATATTTAATTTAAAAGAAAGAAAATAATATTTTGAATCAATTGAAAATTAATTACTTTACAATCTGTAAACCAATAAGACTATTAATAGGAACAACAAATCCTTTTCTGTATTAGAATTCGTTCGAAATATTTAAGTCAGTTAGTTTATAGTACCGATTTTTCATTTTTCAAAACAACAACAAAGCGAAAAAAGGACAACAATAAACATGATTTTCAGTAGAAAATGAAAACTATATAGAATCGCTAACAACACGCAGAGACAAAGTATGGTTGTGACATGATCACAACAATCATATTATAATCTCAGTAAAAATGTTTAGTAGTGGCGAGCAAATTAACTAATACTTTTTTATTTTTATATCTTCGGCCACGATAAAAATTGTTTTGTTAACATTTTATCATAATATGGTTACACAAAGAATGCAACATAGTTGCGTTTACCAAAAATATTCGAACCAAAACCAAAGTTCTGTAACTAATTCAAAATAATATGATTTATTTAACCATAATATATTATTATTAATCACGCTATGATTAAAAGCAAACAAATAATTTTTGCTTTACTAAATATTTTTTTCTTGGATATGACAGAATGCTTGTCGATCAGTTTAGTGATTGAAATAAATTTTTATTTTAATTATTTATGCAATTTATTAATATACAAAATAATAAATAAATTTTTAATTATTTTATGTTTTTAAAAAATTTTTGTAATAAATATCTCAGACTTTTATTTCAGGATAAGTTTACGCTAACGGACCTATATTATGAATCAATTTCCTTAACTGACATTTCCAATCATATTATTACATATTATTTTAACCATTTAATGTTTACATTTGAACATAATATTATTACATTTAATCATAACATGTTTACATTGTATATATAACTTTGTGAACATTTTACCATATTATTGTTATGCTGGGCAACAATATGTTTCCAAATCCAACAATATTATTATTAAATGTTCAAATACTATGTTTTGCCTACAACCATAGCATGTTGTTCTTAGATTATTGTTAACTCAATTATGTTTTTTCCTTTTTGCGTGAGTCTTTATGTATAAAATTTATTCATATTAAATTTTCTTTTTTCTATTGGATTTCTTTTTCGAAATTGTTAACAACCAAGTGGGTATATTTTTAAATGCATCACTGCATTTAATTTTGAAAGAATTCTTCACTAAAATATCTGTAGACCCATTACTTTTAACAAAAACCGCTGTTTAAATAGGAGTTCACATCCAGATTCCATCGGTATTGCAAAGCCACGTTTACTTTTCATATAAAGCGCATGAATAGTAATACATTTCCCTTCAGGCGCCTTGTTTTTGCAACAAAAAAATATATGTTTACCATATAACCTTAACGAAAATTTCTAGCAGGCAACAAAATTTTATACAATTTCAAATAAACAGAAAAAAATTGAAATACCAATTTTTAAAAAATGTTTTCAAGCACCATATTAACATCAATTTATTTTTTTTTAATCAATTAAACAATACCGCATAGATTTAACACAAGTCAATAATTTTGGAAATCAATAAATTTTGAAATCAAAAACTGTGCAACACGATCTTAACAATATGAAATATATGAACAATAAAAAAATATTAAAAATATTCATAAATCCCGATAAATAAAATACAGACATGATATCATGAATAGAAATATTGAAGCATTATTTATATCTTTTTTATTTTAAATTTTTAGTTGTCCATGTAAATATGTTTTCAGTTCCATGTACAGCATATGATTTAATATTTTTATTTATTTTTTTTTTTTTTTTTTGTAATCATATTTAAAAATTGGTAGCATAAATTTTATGTTTAATATGCGTTTTAATAGTTTTGCAAGTAAATGAGACACGAGGCAATTTATTAATAGTTTATGTTTCTACGAATGTTTATATGTCAAACATTTAACAACACCAGCAACGAAAAAAATTGGCGGTTGTTTTATAAGAGAATACCCGTTCAATAGCTGCACAGCTCCATATGAATAAGACTTAAGAAATAATAAAAAAAATAATTTAAAATTCATACTTAATAAACAAAATGAACATAAAAGTTCGTAATAAAAAAAGCATAAACATTAACCAAATGAATTATTTTCATTCGGCTTAAGTTTACGTATATTTTAATTTCTAAATTTTTAAGAAAAAAAAATTATTCGAAAATGTTTGCAAATTTAAAAAAAGGCATTTTTGGATCGCTACGTCCACCACCAGCCTTATCATCTATTTAACCAACTAATTTGACAGGCAGGAACACGAACAATTTTTATAATCAATCAATATTTATTTTGTTAGACGAAGTTTAAATACATTTCAAAGCCTTTTTTCGTTGTTCTCTTTATTAACCATCATTATTTGTCTTTTTTTTCTGCCACCTGTCAGTTTAACAAGGAACGCATGTTGCATTTTTTCAAACTTTCTTTCTTATGACAAGGGATTACATTCCAGTATCATATTGATTTTTTGTGAAGGATGGCTGAATGCATTGGGCCTTGAGTGTAGTTTAATATTTCTTATTATTGAAATTATAAATCGAACTATTTTATTATTTCCGCCAAATGAATAATTTTAATTCCGCTAAAGTTCACTTATAATGGCCAGTTCTAAATGTCAATTATTACCAATTTTTTTAGGCCATTATTGCATAATACGGACACCAACCAACGACATCTGGTTTTAATAGTTAATTTAACATTCGATATTCTGCACGACTGATGTGATTCTCCAATTTGCCTAGGAATCGTGCAGCTTGAGCCCATTAGACTTTTTTGTGGGGTTTTCTTACATAGCAGAAAAAAGTTTTATTTGCCTTAGATTGAAATTTAATAAATTTTTTTATTTTCCTAATTCGAAAAAAAATACAAAAATTTTTAAATTTATGTATATAAAAATGTCATTAGTGTAGAAACACAACACATAACGGTAACGATATTTTCATACACATTTGACCTAAGTTATCGTTCAACGACGATGTCGCTGAGATAAAATTTATTTTATTTTCTTGTCAGCTTTCATTACTCTCTCACACTTAGTCTCTTACGCTCATAACAATATTGCCACATATTTGCAGAAATATTTATATTTTATATGTATTTCAATTCACAATACGAGGGCTGCTATATATATTTCTGGCCTGGCAGCACTCAGTGCAATCTGACATTTCCATTGGAAAGTTTGTCATTTTTAAGCATAATCGTACTCAACACGTTTTGACGTACGCCCATTATTTGTGTTGTTTACAGTGACTTGAAAAAATAAATATAGAAAATATTGGAATTAACTCGTGAACATTTTCGTGACATCATTTTTCACAACTTTCGACGTGGATTATCACGACAAGAGTGCATTGATCAACTTAAATCTTTGTATGGCGATGAAGCACCATCCTATAGCACTGTGAAAAATTGGTATAATGAATTTAATCGTGGCCGAAGCTCGCTCAAAGACGAATTCCGTGAAGGTCGTCCAAAAACGGCTGTTGTGCCAGAGAACATTGATGCCGCGCGTGAACTCATAATGCAAGATCGACATGCGACATACCGAGAGATAGAGACATCCTTGGACATTTCTTCCACCAGCATACATTCGATACTGCATGAACACCTGGCCGTAAAAAAGGTTTGTTCTCGTTGGATCCCGCACAATTTGAAAGTCGCTCAAAAAAGGCTCGTGTCGATTGGTGCAAAGAAATATTGCAAAAATATGATTGCGGTGCTTCAAAGACGTTTCTAAGATCGTCACAGGTGACGAATCATGGATCAATGCGTATGAGCCCGAAACGAAACAACAATCAACCGTGTGGGTATTCAAAGACGAGCAAAATCCAACGAAAGTTGTTCGTGGAAGAAGCACTTCGAAGCAAATGGTCGCCTGTTTCTTCGGCGAAACTAGTCATGTGGCGACTGTTCCGCTTGAGCAACGTAGGACGGTCACTTCTGAGTGGTAAACTACAATTTGTTTGCCTGAAGTCATCGGAGAAATTCGAAAAACCAACAAAAGAAGACGAATCATTGTTCACCATGACAATGCGAGCTCTCACACATCGGCTCAAACCAGAGCATTTTTGACCGGCCAAAACGTCGAATTAATAGGTCATCCGCCGTACAGCCCTGACTTGGCACCTAATGACTTCTTCTTGTTTCCGCACATAAAATAAAATGCGTGGTCAACGATTTTCATCGCCAGAAGAAGCTGTTGAAGTGTTCAAAAACCATGTTTTAGAGGTGTCTCAATCGGAGTGGAAAAAGTGCTTCTACAACGGGTTTGAGCGCATGCAAAAGTGTATAAATCATGCTGGAGAATACTTTGAAAAACAATAAAACCATTTTTGATTATAAATATTCGCATTTTTACTACCGTCGTCTGTTGTGTTCCTACACTTAATAAAAAATGTTTTCCGTTGCTTATTTAAATTCTTCTGGGAATGACATCGTCGCGATTATTTAATATTTTATTTTTCATTCAAACCTTTATACATATGTACATTGTATGCATTTGCATTATTTTTAAAACTTGCAAATTAATTTTAAAGAAAATTATTTTTACATTTTCACAAAAGTATTAAAATTTTTGGTGTCATAAATTTCTATGCTTTTGTCAAAAATTCTACTAGCCCTCAGGGCTAACCCTGAAGTTAATGTCGACGTCGTTAACGGCGTTTCAACGCCGAAAAAGTTGAAACAGATTAAACTTTTACGGCGTTGCAACGCGTTGAGATTAACTGCTCTCATACAATTTCATACGATTCAACTTTTTTTTTGAAATTTTACGCCGTCAACGACGTCGACATTAACTCCAGGGTAATGAAATTTTATTCAACTTAGAATTGTCAAAATTTAACTTACAAGAGTACTTTGCTACCGTTTCACAAACGCCCCAATTAAATACATAATTATATTGATTATATATTAAAATTTAAAAATTTAAAAAAAAATTAAAAAAAGAAAAAAATAAAAAACCATTTTTAAAATTTTTCAGAAAATTATGACATTTGCAGTTTTCAATAGAATCGAACTAAACGTTTACAAACTAGAGAATTCTTTCCATTTTTTTTTTTTTACCGAGTCCTTCACTGTGTATCGAGAAAATAGTTTTCAAATATTAAATCGAAAAACTAAATGCGATAAGTACTTTAAAGAATTTATTATTATTCAGGAAAATAAAATTAAAAATCTTGTTAAATTAAAGAATTTTACATTCTTACTTAATTAATTAAATCAATACCAATATAATATTTCAAAGCTATAATTGAATTAATTTATAGTTAAAAATAGTTTCATATGATATAAAATATTATTCTTATTTAAAAATGAATAATATTTAAGAAAATTTAAATTAATATCAACTGTCTAGTTACTGGTATTTTTATTATTTTATTTTCTCTTATCGCTTTTTTTCATTATTTTATTTTTATATATCAACTTAATTAAAATTATCGCCAAGAATGAACTTTCACTAATAATTAATCCAATTATTTTCTAATCTAATAGTAAACCATTTTGAATATTCATGTGATTTTTATTTATAGAAATAAGTAAAAGAATTGCGCTGACTTGGTAATGAGAGCAAGTTTTAGCAGTTACTCAACTCTGGCTAAACATGACAACTGAAATAAAACAAGTGCATTTAGAACAAATCCACATCAAAAAACTGATGGAAAAACATAAAATAACCCATTACTAAAGATACGTAGATGACAATTAAACTTTGACATTTATAGAAAACCAACCATGACAGACACAGCCATCCACAGCTCCTCAAACCATCCTACTCAGCATAAACTCGCAGCATTAAGACATATGATTTACAGACTTAAAATAGTCCCACTCGCTCCAGATAAATACAACAAAGAACTCGATACAATTTACACTATAGCTAAAAATAACGGTTACAACCACACAACCATCGACAAACTACTCAGACAATACAACAACAAAAACAAGAAGAAAGAAGACAAGGACACAAACGATACAACACGACGACACATCTTTACTTACACAGGACCAGAAATATATAGATTAACTAGATTAACCAACCTTTTCCGGAAAGAAGGTTTACACACAACATTAAAAACGAGCAACACTCTACGCAACAATCTCAAGACATCAATAGAAACAACTGATAAATTTAGCACCAGCGGAGTATTCAGACTTACTTGCACCTACAACTATACGTACATCGGACAAACTGGGCGAACATTAAAAACAGGGTTTACAGAACACATACGATCATACAAAAGGAAAAACGAAGACTGCAATTTCGCAGTAGACCTTAACACACATGGACACGAACCAAGGGAAATAGATGAATGTATGACAGTATTACACACAAGTAAAAAAGGACGAAGACTAGACATTCTTAAAAACAAGGAAATTTACAAAACACGAACGTTTAACAGAGATATTATTAACGAACAGGTAAACACAACCTCTGACACGACTTTTACACCACTAAAATTACTAAGACACTCTTACAAACGAAAAACACCCACAGACGGTCACACTTACCTATCCAATAATAAAAGACCCAAATATTAACTATTTACCCTAATAAACAAGACAGATATCAGGGAATCTACCTGCATAATACTATTTAAACGGACAGAAATTACCTAAACCCACCACCTCTCATTCTTAACACTATCTATTTTTAACACTATCTCTTCAGTTTTACCAAATACGTGGCTTGAAAATGATGTTATCACATCGAAAGCGCTAGCCGAACGTACGAAGTACACACCCAGTGACGACTGTTTTTACCGAAAATTATAACAAAAGTGCTTTATTGTTGAATTTGATAAGAAGTAAATGAGTATGAAATCATTTATACATTAATTAAATATGATTTACTTTAATTTAGAAATAATTACTGTTAATTAAAATATTATTTTCTATTTTCTTAAGCTTTGGGTCCTTATATATTTTAATAATATTTTATTTCAATGTTTCGGTACTTTCTGCGTACCTTCTAAGCATTTGACAGGCTCTTCGTTGGATTTTTGGCACAAGCTCAAGCTAGCTTATGCACATTATAGTTGGGCCATTATTTAGATTTGACTTGTTCGTTACGCAGAAAGTACCGAAATATTGAAATAAAATATTATTAAAATATATAAGGACCCAAAGCTTAAGAAAATAGAAAATAATTCAATAAAAAAGGGTCAAATAATCATTATTAAACTAGTTAATTAAAATATTTTTTTTTATTTTTTAAAACTCATCAAGAATAGATTATTGCTTATAAAACGCTACTAAACTATCCAGACTTATTTTGACTACCAGCAATAGTGCTAATTTTTGGCTCTAAGGGCTTCTTCATAAAAAAATCGCCAATCTTTAACAGACAAACAAATCATTTAGTGCGGTTTACACGCTGCTGAAGTCATTGCATCTTATTACTTCAAAAATAAAGTCGGAACTCGCATTAGGTTCGATGGAGATCATTACTGTGCCACGGTTAACGGTTTTAACAGTATGAGGCTACATGTCATTCGTAGACCGTTAGCATCTACTTATTGAAGAAAGACTTTGGCAATAAGTTGATTTCGAGAAATCTGCCTGTCAAATGGCCTCCAAGGTCGTGCGATTTTATACTCCTCAATTATTTTATAAGGGACCATATGAAGTCAGAGATTTAGGCTATTAACTCAGCAAAAATTGATATCTTTAAAAACAATATTGTACATAGTATTCTTAACATACCGCAAAAAATGCTTGAAAAGTGGCCTAAAAGTAGAAGTGCAGAATGAGCCTCTTTAAGGACTGCCACGGTGGCACTTTCAAATGGTAAGTAAAAAAATATTTTTGATTTTTTACTTTCTTTTGGACTTAGAAAACACGCGCCTCTGAGAATCATAATGAAAATTATTAATTTTTGTTGTTTCTTTATTTGTTTAATTTTTTAGAAGAGAAATTTTTTTTATTCTGCATTTTTTCCCACGCTGCTAATGAACACGGAATAGTTCTGAAATTTATAAGCAGATAAAAAATATGTGTTCAAGTAGTTTGAAATTTATTTTTTTCAGCATTTTTTCGGCATTTTTAATACTCAGTTTGGATAAACCGTTCCAGATAAAAAATGAAATATAATAAAAAATATTTAGAATTTTCGCCAGGGCCCAAAAAAGATCTGTATACCATAGAAAATTAGCATAAAATAAACCTTTAAATTAACTTCTTCAAAAAATGAGAAAAATAATTTCTTGAAGAAGTATTTTTTTTTTTTTTTTTTTTTTGAAAATGGTTAAAAAAAAAATTATTAATGTTGATTATCAATTAAATATATTTTACTTTCTTATCTCAATTCGCTTACATTTAAATTATAACACTTGAAAATTTTTCTACAATTTTAATAATCGCAATAATTTTTATCATTAAAAAAACGGGAAAATTTCAAAAGCGGTTATTATAAAAACCAAAAAAAAAAACATAATTTATAACAGAAAAAAATTTAAACATTTTATCTAATCACTCAAAAAAAAAAATTGGGAAATATATGTTTTTAATAGTCGTCATTATTTTTGTGGCATAAACATGTCATTTATGTATTTACGAATAAAAGTATTAAATTTTGGAATTTGAAAATTAATTATTTAACGACAACAGAAAACAACATAAATAATTTTTGGGAATACAAGTAAATATGCCTTTTCAATCTTTTAAATTATGACTGAGTTATTTATAATTGAATTGAGTGAATAACAAATGATTGTATGTGTATGTGGTTATGTAACAAAAATATTTTAAAATTCCAAATATAAAATTATGTAAAATTAAACTTTTAGTTGCTGCTTTAGGAAATATAAAAAAACACGAATATCGCCATAAAAATTTTTGTAAATAAAAACAAAATACAAAAAAAAAAAAAAAATTATTCTTAACTCTCAAAAATATAAACTACCATTTTAGGTTAATTTTCTTTAAATACCGTCAACCTCTGCTAAAAATATTCACAAAACACTTTTAGTTAAAATTATTAAATTAAACCAACCACCTTCTTAAAAATGTAAAATTACAGCTTTTTCAACAGAAGCAATATTTTGCAAATGATTTTTTAAATTTTTCATTTTTTAACTCTTGGAAATAAATAAATACTTAATTTTCGTGGTATTCTTGTGGGTCAGCCTTTTTGCAATGATAAATTTATGGTTATTGATGTAAAAATCATTTTTGTTTAAATTTAATTAATATTTTTCGTAACCAAATATTTAGTGGGTGACCACTACATTATTCTGTTCACTCATTCATTATTATTATTATTGTTATTCATTATTCTGAGAACATAAACTGCTTCATTCATTCAGTTATTGAACAAAACATTTTGTATAGTTTTAAAGTGCCTTGAAAGAGTAAAAACTGTTAAATAAAAAAAATTTCAATTTGTTTAAATTTATTATAGCTCTTTTTGGATGGGAATTGATCCACTGGGGATTGTCAAACAATAAATACAAATCAGCTTAATTCTTCGAAAATAAGATTAATATTCTACTTATTGTTACTGCAGCTCTTTGTTAAGAAATGGTGGCAGAGTTTGTTCCTTAAATTTTATTTAAAAGATATGGAGAAAATGTGGATTAAACTAGACCGTGTCTTATGCTATACAAGCCAAGAAACATTCAATGACTGCATGAGGCGTTACCTAGACCGAAACACATAAGAGCGAGGCTTTATTTAATATTAAAAATTATAAGTGCTTTTTCTGTGCTCCCTCCATGAGATACTAAGATGTCACCTTTGTCAAGCTAAAAATGGAATACAACTCCAAGTATGGCCCAGAGCTTCAAAGACTATTTTAGAAATACTCGACCTGGTAGCGAAGAGAGGGAAGAGTCTCTAACTGACAGTACGTTATCCAGCTTCATTGACTAAGTGGAGCATCGACGTAATGTGTGATGCCCTTCCCTGTTTTATCATTATCACAACAAAATATGCTCTTATGAAATCAGGGAACTTGTTTCAAAAATCGTAATACAGTACGCGCAATATGTTCTTCGTCAAGGGCGAATCTCTTCTTGTTGTCGATTGGCCAATAAGTTGCACCACGCTTTGCAGTAAGTATTCGATTTTTAGCCTGGCTATTCAATATGATGGTTAAACCCATGCAAATGTATGGGGTTCTCGTTTGGTAGCCCGCACTAGGCAGACTGAAAAACTGCAGTATACTGAACAGGATTCTACGTGTTTGCGTTTTAATAGTCAACGGTGTAATACGCACCACTCCATCGAAGGACTTTTATACTATGCCGCACTCTTAACCGGGCGATCTCATGGCTAAATAACTCGGCAGTTATGCAGCTATGGCATGGAGGCCAAGGCCATCTTGGGATGTGCCTCGGCTATTCCCGACAGTATGGATTATTGCTCAGCCACCCACATGTCTGACAATGGATTCGCAGTATCAATGTCGGAATCATCGGAGAGATGTGCTTGATGTTTATACAGACGGGTCAAAGTCAGAATATAGAGTCGGGGGAGGCGTCTTTATTCATAGATTTTTGATAAGAATGAAGTGTAGGCTACAGGCCACGCAGACCAGATGGTCTACCGATGTACCGTTTCGAGGGTATTATGGCCTCAGTATGATAGTAGGAAATCTTCTCAGGTTTCCCTGAGGCTGGTGGCTGTGCTGACAGCGTACTGCGTTATCGTTACTTATCTTAGCAGACTGAATCTTTAATACCATAACTTCCGTAAAAGTTGACAGCATGAGAAAGAGAAAAAAACGGTGGAGCATTTGCTCTGCTATTGTAGATAGATGCAGCTTGTTTTGTTGTACTCTTAATAAATCGTCACACGTCACACTTTAACAGAAATGTAATCTTTATTTTTATTTATTGCTGTTTACTGTAGAAACAATTTTGCCACATCAAATTAATTCATAGTTTTAAGTCTCTGGCTCTTTCAACAAGAACAACAACAATAACAAAAATAGCGTTTACCACAAATATTAAAAACAAAACACAACTCTGTAATTTATTATGAAATCAACATTTTCAAGAACATTAAAGTGCAACAAGATGTTGTTGCACGTGTTTAGGACTGTTAAAGTCCATTTTTTAATACTTGTAACCAAATTTGCATACATCAACATACTCTTATGTCTAAGAGTATGAGTAATATTTTGAATTTTTTCATTTTTGTTTTTTTTTTTCTTATTACATAAGAAAAAAATTTATTGTTTTAAACGAAATATTACTAAAGAAACTAGACAAATATTGTTTGGCAATATCACTCAGCCTTTTTTTTTGTGTCTTGTGAGTTGTTAAAATTAATACCAACAAAATCGTGTTTAGCTATTGGGGGTGTTGGGTAAATTTGGTCAGTAATTTAACTTAAAGAGGTTAAAAGTTTATGTTATAATTTGCTATTAAAAAAAAAAAACCAAAAATCAAAAATAATAATTTATGAAAAAACATCACAGGCATATGAGTTAAGAAACGTACAGATTCTACACATTCATCTCAATAAAAACTACCTAAAATTAAGAAAAAAAAATCATAACGCAATGTTTGTGTGTGTGCTTGCAGATCATTATTTATCTGGGCAATGGCATAAACAAATTACTTTATTCAAATACAAATTTTAGCCCAACATCAGCTATAAAGATTTTCTTTTTGTTTTCTATTAATACAATTTAAGAAAAACGTTGGATTCGATTTCATTTTAATTACTTTATGGGGATTCTGCCAACTTTTCAAAAATGATAAATTATTAAAATCCACTTTACTAAAGTCTTCTAGAGCATATTCACGGCATGAGTTTAAAAAAGGAGAGGAATTGTATAAAAATAAAAAAACATTTTTAAAAATGAAAGAAAATTTGCCAGGAAAATATATTAATGTCTAAAAAAATTTAACTGTATCTGCACACAACCAATTTATAACATAATTCGGTTTTGGTTCAATTTATGTAAAAATACATAAATTATTGCGTAAATTTGCTATCTTAACCGCACTTACAAAAAAAACATGTTTTTGGTGTTGTCACAAAAACCATATTATGGTCACTGTAACCCATATATGTTTGTTTATATTCTTTAGAACAATACTTCAGTCACGGGAAACAAGTTTTTCTTAAAATTTCATTATTGAACTAAAAACATTTTTTTTTTTTTAAAGAAAACAAAAGATTAATAACCACACAAAAGTAAAATACTATTTATAACTTAATTTTAATTTTAATAAAACAAATATGTTTAGTTTATTCTCATTAAATGACCAAAAATTAACACATTTCCCTCTGCTAAATCATTTGTTTCATTTAAAAACGCTTAGTACACTGAAAACAGTCTTATCTCTATTAAAGCTTTTATTTATTTTAAGATTGAATTTAAATAAACTCTTTAATCGATTCAATCATAAATTTGTATAGAAATATAAAGAAAATGTTTTTATTAAATAATTAATTGAATCACTTAACAATAAAGTAAAAATATTTCTATGAAAATAATTGAATTATTAAACACATTAAAAAGTTTCAAACTTAAAACAAGTAACAGGACACTTTCTTTTGTGCGTAAAAATATAAAATAGCAAATAATTTCTTATCAAAAATGGTAAAAATAAAAATCATAAATTTTCAAATGAGGATTTTAAATAATTGAAAAGTATCAAAAAGGAATAAAAAATATAAGGAAAGAATTTTTTATAATACTATATGCATTACATACATTATAAATTGTTTCTACATAAAAATTAATTATTGTTATATTTAACAATGTTATGATTGTGTTAGACAACAATATGATTCCAGTAATCATAATATTATCATATATAAAAATGACATGATTTTATTGATTAATTAGCACACTTTCATATATAAATTTATTAAAGAAATAAGTTCAAGAAGTTGCCATATATATCTCAAGCAAAGCAATCTAGACGTTTTAACTCTCCTGTAAATAAAAATCGCAGTTGCAAGCATCATGGCAGTATTAAGATACACAGGGTTAACAAACTGACATTAAAATAAATAAAATAAAATAAAATAGTTTTTATTTATTTTATTTTATTTATTTCATTCATATGTTCCATATACAAGACTTAAGTCTTATATTAAGTATGAAACTGAGCATATGCCAAAAAATAAATTAACTTAAAATAAAAATTAGAAGATACAGAAAAAAAATATTAATAATAAAAATCAAAATATTAAATAAATTGAAATATAAATTAATGACATATATAGTAATATTCTGGGAATTTAAAAGTAATTAATTACAACTTCAAGCCATGCATCAAAGTGAGATCGAAATTATCACAAACATTAAAACAATAAGAACATAATAAAATAGCAACAATAACACATACATTTACATTAAAGCTTAATGAGAAAAATGACATACAATATTTTTTCTAAATTGACGTGTGTTACTAATGATTTGTAATCTAAATGGAATTGCGTTCCAGAGACTGGTAGCATTAATAAAGAAATGATATTTAGAAGTCAATGTACGATGTCCAAAAGTAAGAAGCCCTATCAAGTGTCGAAAAGTGTAGTGTAGTCGATTATAAAGGTGTCTAGGTTGTTGTGTATATATAATCTTAGTTCCGTGGGCGTTTTTTGAATACGTCTTCAGACAGAAGATTTTTCCTTAAATTTTAGCTTTTTCAAGCACTTAGCTATTTTTAATTTATTATGAAGGGCTAAGGTGAAAATATGAAATAAATAAGCCTTTTCTTTCTTGAGTGTTTCTTCTTATTAGAGAATATTAGCAATTGTTGACGATCACTTTTTTGATTTGCAATATTTAAAAAGATCAAAAATAAATGTTGCTATTAAATAAATCAGCTTTAATAATTGCTCTCTAAGCCAACTAATGGTTTTCACTATTTTTTATTTGTATTTAACGAGTATTTTAAGAATTTCCAGTTTGAAATGCCTAAATATCATGTGGTAAATATTTGTTTCTTATGAAATTTAAGTTTGTAAGTAATTTTTAAATCGAACGTTATTTTCGATATAGTGGTGAATTCTTAAATTTTTTTTAGTGTAATTAAAAATGTGGAAGCAGAAATTATAATTATTCTCTCAAAAAAAACACTATTTTTAGCCGAAGAGTACTTGTCGAGACAAGAAGTGGCCGAATTTCGGGCAAGCGCATATCGCTACATTCTATGTCTTAACTTGCTAAAAAAAAATAAAACAAATTTTCAGCTCTATTTAGAGCCAATTGTTTTATACTTTACTTTAGCCGGAGTCAAATAAATTATAATTAAGTTTTTCTTTTAATGGTGTTCTGGGTTATTCTACAATTTAATTTATAATCAACGGTTTTATAATCCCGAGAGAACAATAAATTGTAAAAGTTAGCATAAGAAATTTAAAATAATCAATACATTATATTAACATTTGAAAACGAGGGGCTGTTTGTTTCCCCTTCAATTTTGAGCCACTCTTTTCATACTCACTGTGTATGCCATAAATAACTCGAACAATGTTGACGTCCAAGGCTTCAATTGCCGCTGGCTTATGAACATAAACCAGTAACTTCACCTTGTACCGCAAGGAAATAGTCGAGCGTTGTCAAATTGCATGACCCTGGAGGCCAATTGACAGTTGTATTTCAATTCAATTTCAATTAGTCGATGGTTGCGGTTGCTGTATAGCACATAGCGCCATCTATCTTTTCAAACATAAATCAATGATCGCGGAGCGGTAATAATGTCGTGTTCGGTATACCATTTTTAAGGAAAAAAAGTCCAGTGATGCCACCAAACTCTGAAATTTCTGTTGTGGATTGGTTGCGGCAATTTTATTAATTTAAAATTCGTTAAGCATCATAATTTTATGCCTATAAGTTGCTCGAATTATAAGCTTATTTTCAAAGTTAATCTAAGTATTTTGTTTTAGCGTTCTTCAATCAATTCATGATGATTTGTCAGAGTATTCTGATTATAAATGGCCAAAATGTGAGCGCAGTGCGACAGCTCGTTGGGTTGTTGAGGCTTTCATTAGTTCTGTCAGGCCTTAAAAACTTGTATTTATTTAGCATAGAATATATCACCTGGTATTGAAACTTAATGGAACGTTAAAACTAGAAAGACTCAGTTACCCTGTACTGTGGGATTTTTAGTTATTGTTTCTGAAGTTGTAGCACTCAAACGCACCAAAAATATTTTATAGAATTAATTTAACAAGTTTGCTTACAATATTTCAAAATACATTTAATATCTTGCCTCTTCTCTTGCTTTATTCATTAAGTCATTGAAATAAAATTTTAATATATTAAAGACAAAACTAGCGCTTATCAAATACAATTTTATGCATTTTGATGGCAAGATAAAGTTTTTAAATCGCATTTAAACCATAAATTTGTTGCAACCATAAATGAGTAAATATTCTCTTAAAACTTAAATATGTGAGTATTAAATGCTATTAATGATGGTGCAATTTAAATGTCTTTATTTTACTAAATGAAACCAACAATTAACCAAACAATTTCAATTAAAAAATATTTATTTTTATGCTGAAGTATAAAATTTATTGCCATTTGATTTAAACGAAATTATTGAATCTGGCAGGTACCAAATTTAGCGAGAGCACACTGAATAGTACTTTTTATATTTTAAAGGTACTTTTTGACGTACAGATTGCAAAACAAGGGGAACATTAATGAATTTAATAGAACAAGTATAAGAATTTAGGAATGTTCTATTTAAAAAATATTATTTTTGAAACCAGCTAACTTTTTTAAAAAAGAAACTAACAAATAAATCAGGTTTTTGTGGTACTTTTTAAGTTTCCTTAATGCTTAACAAATTTTCCTTTAGGGCCATTTTAAAAGGTTTTCAAAACTCCTAACTTTCTTATACAAATTAAAATAAAAAGTTTTTCACTTTCTTTGGGAATACATTGTGAGCTTCTCGGCTATGCCGAATCTTATATACCCTTCACCATCTATGTAAATCTTGTTTAGTGAAGTATAAAAAAAGTAAATATTGGAGTGACAGAGAATTTAAAAATAAAAAAAAAATTTGGTACTGCATTTATATAATTGTATATAAAAATGATATCGGCTCTTAATGGGTTAAGCATTTAAAAAAAATTTTGTATTTACTTAAAGTTCTATTCAAAAGCTTTAAAATGGTATCCATATTGATATTTAAAAAAATTTGAAAATTTCAGAGCCCGGTAACTCGGAAAATATGGGCGAACGCAAATTTTTTCTGTGAAAGCTTTTTTCTTATTTCTTAATTCTCTATCGCCCCATATATTTATTTTTTTGATTAGAGTTACATTCTTGTTCCAAATGACATGAAATAATTAGAGGTAGGCGTGGTGTTTTGCCTGCTGCCTCGAAGGATATGGACCGGTCAAGCTGATTTACAATAGCACCTCTTTCGACAATATATTTACTCGATTGACATATTTACTTTTTTTTTTTTAATCAAGGTATACCTTTTTCCACTTTTTGTGGTGAAGGGTATATTTAGAGGCAGGCGTGGTGTTTTATCCGCTGCCTCGAAGGAAATAGGCCGATCTTACTGATTTTCAATAGCTATGACTAATCGGTAAGGAGAATTATATTTTCCCTAGCTCATCCAGTGCCTTGGCAAAGTTGATTTGAACACGAACACGAACCGACAGATGGACATCTATATAAGAACTCAGAGTGTTTATAGTTTATGAGGTCGGAAATGGTTTATGTAGATATACCCTTTTCCACCTGTGGTGAAGGGTATAAGACAATTAAAATTCTGGTCCCATTTAGCAGACGCATATGAACAAAACACACATGAGCATGTGAAATTTATAAAACCATCATCATCGCTGCCATAAATATCAACATCAATATCGTTATATCGTTTTATTAAAAAAAATGATTGAGGCTTTTAACGTTTCGTGTTAAATGTTGCTTTAAAAAAATTATGGTTTAATAACAAGTTACATTAGCCAAACAAACGCACACATACTAACACCATTAAAATGAACACATGTACGTTTTTAACTTATTAAAAACTAAAAGCTTTTGGCAAAATCTCTGCAAAAAACCAAAAAAGAGTTTTATAAATAATAGACATGATATCGCTTTAATTAAATTGTTGTTTGTTGTACGTTTAACTTCATACTCTGATACTTGTTGCACTCGAACATATTTTACAAATATCGACATTTATGGTTTATGTGATTTGATGATGTTGAGTTGTAATGCGTACGTGATGGTAATGCACTGGCAACATAATAAAATAAGAGTTAATCCATACATGTCTCAGAGTGCCACGACTTAAATAGTATTTATTTCTATACCGCATACCACCTCTAATGGATGAATGAATGGATGGTTAGATGACTTCTATGTTACTTTCAATTTGCAATTTATGATTTGTTTTATTTAGACACACAAACTTAATTTATTAAGCAGAATTGGTTATAGTTGTTATTGTTGTACCATTCCTACTTAGAAAATAGTATCAGTCAGTCAATTTGAATGTGAGTTAGTAGCATGTGAATGGCGTAAAAGCAGTGATCTTTAAGTTTAAAAGTCTATTTGTTATTTTTTTCTTTTTTCGTGGCACAAATAATTGATAGACTATTTGGAATACAATTTTAATTTATTATAATTAAAATGCAATGTAATCGATTGTAATTTATATGTGTGGTGTCTTGTTCAATTATTTAATATTAAAAATACATTTTTGCTTTAAATATTCGGGCGTACCCTGAGGGAACTTTTGCGTGTCTGTCTTATAAGCAGAGTTTGAGGCCTTGAATAATTTTATTAAAACTATAATGTTTTCAGTAATTTATGAATAAGAAAAAATGTTTATTTTTAGGAACTTAAAGATTGGTTTAACATGACGTAAAGCTTTTAGTTCGATCAATTAGCGACTAATTACATGTTCTTTTTTTGTTGTTGATATTAAAGAATATTGGAAGCTGCTACAAAAAAATTTTAATTTCTATACAATATTTTAAAGAAAATTATTAAAAATAATCAAACGAAAATCAAATCAATCAATCAATCAAAATTGAATCTCAAGATAGAAATAAACTTCAAATATCAAATTTTCCAAGAGAAATAAGAAATGTTGCAAAAAATTTTCCACAAATTCGATTTTTCTTTTGTTTTTTTTTATAATCTTCACTACAGATGGAAAGTATATATATATATATATATATATATATATATATATATATATATATATATATATATATATATATATATATATATATATATATATATATATATATATATATATAAGTTTGTCCTTCCGTTTGTTATTTCCAAAATATCCAGTTCCGACTCCAGAAGTATATTTATTCTGACTTCCTATGCGAAATCGATTAAGCGATTTCCGTGTGTCCGTCAGTGTTCGGGTTGAATGAACAAAAGAAATAAATACGCCAATCGGTCTGACATAGTGCTATTAGAAATCAGCATGATCGGTTCATGTCCTTCAAGACAGAAGGCAAAACACCACGCCTACCTCTAACTTTTTCATTCATTTGGAACAATTAAGAAATCCGATAAAAAAAATAATATATGCGGCGATAGAGAATCAAAAAATAAGAAAAAAAAACAACCAGTGAGAAAATTGGCGCTCGAACATATTTTCCGAGTTACGCGGATCTGAAATTTTCAAATTTTTTATATATCAATATGGGTATCATTTTAAGGCTTTTGAAGAGATCTTTAAGGAAATAATAAATTTTATAAAGTGCTTAACCCATTAAGAGCCGATGGCTTTTTTATGTAAAATTATTTATATGCAATACCATTTTAATTTTTTTATTTTTTAAGTCTCGGTCCCCAGAAAATTTGCTTTTTTTCACTAAACTAGATTTACTTAGATGGTAAAGGGTATATAAAAGTCGGCATATCCGAATATAGCACTCTTACTTGTATCGAGTTTTTTGTAAAGAAGAATTTTTTTTAATACGAAAGCTCAGCACATGACATTAATATTTAAAAATGATTTCGGGCATA
The DNA here is from genome assembly GCA_916610165.2 of Gymnosoma rotundatum. Classification (NCBI taxonomy): domain Eukaryota; kingdom Metazoa; phylum Arthropoda; class Insecta; order Diptera; family Tachinidae; genus Gymnosoma; species Gymnosoma rotundatum. The sequence continues at coordinate 16,579,636 of OU744338.1, read as the reverse complement.
TGGCCACCGCGGTTGCTCATGACTAAGCGCATTCTGGATGTCCAATTTTGGGTCACTTTTTCAAGTACTGCCGTATGTCACGAATATTACGAACAATGTTGGCCTCTAAAGCTTCAATTGTTGCTGGTTTATCAGCGTAAGACAGTCACTTCACGTAGCTCCATAGAAAATAATGGAGAGGTGTCAAATTGCACGATCTTGGAGGTCAACTGACAGATCCCTTTCTCGAAATCAACTTATCGCCAAATTTTGATTTAAATAACTCGATGGTTGCGGTCGCCGTATAGCACGTAGCGCAATCTTTTTGACACCACATTTCAAATTTTCAAACAAAAAATTATTAAAAGTGGCAATGATCTCCATTGGCCGTAACGTGAGATAAGTCCTCATTTTTTAAGAAATAATGTCCGATGATGCCACCACCGTGTAACACACGCCAAAAATGTTTCTGGATGCAATGGAATCTGTAGGGTATGTTGTGGATTGGTCTTACTTCTTATGCGGCCATTTTACTTACTAACCCGCCCGCTAACCCACGAATGAGTCTAATCGCTGAACACAATTTGGTTATAAAACAACGGGTCAGTTACTAACTGCTCCAGAGCCCAATCGGCGAAAAAACGACCCATATAATGGTCTCATGGCATTAATTCCTGCACTAGCTGGATCTTATACGGGTGTAGGCCAAGATCTTTGCGCAAAATTTTCCACGTAGTGGACGGACAGAGCGCAAATTTCTGCGACCGAAGACGAATCGATAAAGTTGGATCTTCTTCCACACTTTCGTTTACTGCATCGATATTCTCTTCAGTATGCATATTCCTTCGACGTGTTGGTGTTATTGCAATCTCTGGAGAGTATGTGTGCTACTTTGTGCTACACTGTCTCTTTATTGTAACCATTTTATTTATTTTTAATAACTGATTCAAACTTCAATCATTTTAGTTTTCAAGTACCTTAAACAGACCTGTTTTCCTTATTAAGTCGCCGCTTGTGTACAATTTTAAACGCTAAAATAAACATTTTTAATAAATATGAATTACAAATTTTATAAATAAATTTAGCTCCTTTGAAAATATGTGAGTGAAATTGCACTGCTTGGAAAATAATTTAAATCAGAACCATTAATAATTATTTTTCCAATATGATATAAAAATCTACACTTCTTTTTCAGTTATTATGTTCTTATGCGTTGAGTGAATAAATTTACTTACGTATCTTAAGATTATGAAGAAAAATCTTTACCACCTTAACATTTCATTATCATGGCAAATGCAAATACGAGTAAAAAGCATAAATATTATTGAAAGCTTTTTTATTTTTGTATTTATTTTTAAAAACTAAACCAAAAAAAAGTTAAGTATAAATATTTAATCCTAAAGTGTTAATCGAACTAAAAAGAAGAAACGATTTTCCATTAAACATAAAAGTTCGCATATGTAATATTTCTTTTTCTTAAGCAGTACTTCCCAACATTATGATACCGCAAATATTAGAAAAGTTTTTACAAACTTTAAATTCTACACATCATTTAAGAGTCACTGTTTATGCTGAAGATTCGTTTGAATAACTTTTACACAGCACATGACTATTTGTAAATAATAACTTGAGATAAATGCCGATGTGATAAACTTAACGATTGAAGAAAAAGAACAGCTAAAATAATCGTAAGAAAAAATAAAATTGCATATGAACGCATGTTTAACAAAATTCATTTATTCATTGGTTCACATAAATAGTTTTGAATAACAGAAAAGACTTACTGAAGTGAGGAAACTCAATTCGATATTGTGGCATTTTTATCAGTTTAATGGTTGCTTGAAGGGTGCTTGAATAGAACTTTTCTTTAGCAGCGCATAAATTAAAAAGAAGAGAGAATTTAAATATGAAATCTACAGATTCAGTCGTTTAATGGCATATGAATTTACCTCTGGGTAGTTGTAAAGAAATTAGAAAAAAGAATTGTAAAAATTAAGTCGTAAAAATAAGTTACGGTTTCAGTACTTTAAAAAAGTGTGTGTGAGTCATAATTATTGATGGTTTGCTGTAACACAAAAATAACAAAATATTCGTTTAAAATTTTATTTGATTTTCGCGACGGGGCTTGCACTCATGATCTTTCGTTTAAAAACCAGGCACTTTAAACAGCTCTCACTATTTGTTTGACTAAAAAAATGCATTAAACTTCTCATATTGCTGTTTATAGTATTAATACGCCTCGACAACAATTATTTATTCCTTGTATCCAGTCGCTGTTGGGATTTGAACCCAAGACCTTTATTTAAACAAACAAGCAGACACCTTAACCAACAAAGCTGTCACAGAAGTTTAGCGACTATTATCTTGTTTTCATTTTTAATCTGCCAACCAGACATCTACCACACTTTTAAGTGGTAGATAATAAGGAAAAAAATAAACTAAAATCGCTTGAGAAATTTTTTTAATACTTTTTTCATATGAGTTAATTTTAATCATCACCATAAAGCCTTTTTCTATAAACATATAATCAGAATTATAGAAACCAAGCTCTAGAGGGACAGTGGTTGCCAATGTAGAGAACTTTGACTTCATTTTGAATCCGTTCTAATTTCCTGTAAAAGGGACCTACGGTCTCTGATATAGAGAGCTTCCTTATCTTCTGTTAAGCCACTCAATATCTATCGGTACTACTCCCAATCGGGGCTGATTTTAAAAAATCCCAGGATTCAGGATTTTGTGTTTCTTCTTAGTTTAAAATTTGTTGGCTGCTAGAAATATAAATTGAATAAATAATTGACTGTTTCATGTTCTGCAGTTTTCTCCATTTAATGTATTCAAAATTTACTTAATAACAACAAAGAAAAACTTTTCAATTGCGAACGTACCATACTTAATGTGAACTTTCCCTTAAAGTCACTTCACTTGCTTTGACATTAATGGGGTCAATTTTTATTTATATAAATAACACATTTAATTGTTGTAAAAAACGTTTTCGGATTCACGATTTTTAATCCCAGAAAATCCGTGGATTTTAGAATTTCACGTTTGCCAACCCTATGCATGATGAATCTGCCCATAGCTTCAATCCTGAAAACTGCGATATTGCCTAAAATACCGTACTATTAAACGCCCAGACAGCCAGTAGATCATTTGACCTTGCAATATCCCGCAATGACTAAAAACGTGCTCCTCACTATCCAAATAAATCTAGTAGGCTCTTTCTCTAAACCAATAATGAATGTAAGTATGTATCGACATTCGTAAAACTTTCTTACCGAAACCGTGCATTGTCTGATTCACTACAAATAGATATTGAAACTCCATAATCCGCTCATCCTTATTGGATTTAATGAGACTTGGAATCTTATCGATTGCCATACAAAATCTATAAATTTTGTTTTTAATTTTTCAATCTTTTTCGACTTTGCACAACAACAAAAAACACTTAAATTATTTCTTTTTATAGTCAAACACTGCGAAAATTCTGCATCTTCTAACTACAGATTTTCACACCAAATATTACGTCTTTAATTAACACAACTCATTTAAACATTAATTTTATAAAAGCTTTTAAAAATTTTTCTGTACTTAACTCTTTTACCGTTATTATTGATTACTTAAGCTGGTGTCTGCCACAACTAAAAATTAGCAAAAATATAAATCTATTATTTTATTGTTGTAAACACTTGTAGAAAAGACATACAAGTAAAAATAAATAAAAGCTGTCATGGAAATATTTATTGTTAATATTATTTGTTTTTATCGGCTCATCAGATCAAATAAATCTAATAAAAAATAAATAAAATAATGCAATAATAAATTATGTTTTATCATGTTTTTGACTTAAAATTAAATTATTTTATAATCAATATGCTGCTGTATGCTCCGGGTGAGGTAAACGTTTTCAAAAATAAATAAAATAAAATTATGTTTAAAATATTTTAAATAATATTTAGAGTCATGTAAAAAGCTATTCATTTAAAATCTGGCTTTAAAAATCTTTTTAGTAAAGTCACCAAAATCTATCACTTATTGTTACCTTTTCTCCAATTATTTTAATTGCCGAATAAAGAATACCAATAATTTATTATTGTTGTTATTTTTGGCCACCAAATTTCTATTTTTGTATAATCTTATATTTTAAGCTAATCAGGCCTGAATTAATTATTGTTTTATGTGAAAACAATTATTTTTACTTCTATATGCGCACAACTTTACTGTTAGATGTTTCTGTTAATTAAAAAAAAAAACAGCAAAGTCGCTCGCAACTGTACAGGCTCGCAAATGTACAGGCGAGTTAAACCGTCTAGATTCTTCCAAAATGGAAAGATCCGGCAGTTTATTTCAGATTTTTGTTTGTATCACAACGAAGAAAATAACATACATCTTTTCACACATTAGAAACAATGTAAATAAAATTTTTGGCAAAGGGGAAAATAGAGAAAAGCCGGCATTTAATACAAATTTAGCAAATTATGTATACTCTATACGTATCACAAATAAGATAAAAATCGGTTGCATTGGGAAATCTAGAAGGAGCTCTTAAAACAATACAATAAATTTGTCAATTGCAACTGAATTGAAAGCCCTCTCTTGAATTCGAATATCACCGAAGTCAGGAAGAGTTGTGGTATTGAAAGCTGCGTAAATTCATTAAACCAGATGTTTAGTACACAGGACATCGAAACAACAAATCTATTCTAAGAAACGCAACAAAAGTATAATAAAAAAAATTTAAAGATTGCATCTGCAATAAAAAACCCTTTGGCTTAGAAAAACGTGTGAAAATATTTAAAAACGTATGTTAAAATGTAGTAGCTGCTATAAAAAAAGTTAAATTATGTTGCCATAAAATTGTCCGGCATGTTTGCTTTAGCACTGGCTAGAATGGTGCTCTCTCCATATCCTTGGCAGCTACAAAACAAAATCAACCCAGCTAGCAAAAGAAAAATTACTTAGTAAAAGTAAATAGAATGAGGTCTGAAGAAAAGCCTGTGTGCTCTGTGTGTGTGTGTTTTGCCAGAAATATTTCCCTCCGACTTGAGGCTAAGAAACTGACAATGATATCATATTCTTTATTTTTGTTTAAAAAGAAATATCTATTCATCCTACTTACCGCACTTTGAAAGGGTTAATCCTTCTTAATAATGTCTACCATTTGTAATTTAAAATTCGTTGTAAATTCATAGTTTTTTATTTTAAACAAAAAAAAAACGAAAAAGTTAAGAATACAAAGTCACACTGCTTTAATGAAAGAAAAACTGCTTTAATAAAAAAAATGTTTTTTTTTTTTTCAAAGGGAAAACACACTGTGATAAGGGTCACAAACTGATAGCGAAGTAAAATTTAGGCTGAGCCCACCCTTTTCTAAATTTGCAGTCATGAATTAATTTCTTTTAAGGAATGGATCGTGCAAACGGTTCGGTATATGATTCTCCTAATAATGTAAACTAGAGCTTGAGTTGTTTTGATCAGACCTGTAAGGTCAAATAACTGCAGATGAGATGATGAAGCCCCGGTGGATGTGAAAGTGATAAAATGACTGATGACGGTGTTTTTTAGTTTTACATAAGACCTTTATTGATATAAATTTCTTTTATTAAAACATGTTTGTCATTTCAATGTTTGTATTACTTATGTTTTAAGGCCGGGGCACATAGAATCCGTCATATGTTATACTTTGCCTTTTATTACTGAAAAGTATTTTAAAATGTTTCCTTATGACTGTTGTCACAATCAGTACATCTTCGTCAACGTAAAGTACGAAAGTTGGGAAACTTTTAATTTTTGTCGTACTTTGAATACTTTAATAGCTATCATTTGCTGCTTCTTCTTGTTTTGTTTTGGCTCTTGCTGTATTTTAATGCTTTTTTGTCCGACAACAAAGTACACATTCTGTCAACATTGCTGAATACGTTAAAGTATAACGTATGACAAAATCTATGTGTCCCGGCCTTAAGTCTTAAATTCGAATTTAAAGTTTTATTACTTTTGTTGACAAATGAGAAATTTTAATTCAACTTGAGTAAAATTTTTATTACACGCCAGGCACTGCGCATTTATGCTTCCTTCACAACAATCCGTTTGATACTGTAACAGCATCTACTGTAATGTAAATTGAACATATGCGTGAAAGTAAAATATTACGCCTGCTTTTACTGCTGTGTTTTATTGTTTGACAATTTTTTTCCGGGAAATTTGCAAATTATTAGCATCAAAAAGACCCCATATTTTTTTCTTGGCTGTTCAAGAAACTTCTTGGCATTTATGCCGATTCCTTATTTCTGAAATTATTTTAGCAATATATATCTTCACGTTATGCCTATTCTGTTACTAAAGTCCAACAGCTGACTGCACTGTGTTATCAACAACTGCAGGGTGGACATAATATTTATTTATTTTATTATTATTTTTTTTTTTTTGCCTATTAGTTAAAGTTGAGTTTAGTTTTTAATTCGGTTACAGCAAAAAAAAACCTATATTATTATTTGTTATGAAAAGTTGTAGGTCCAAAAAAACTTGTCAAACAGAAAATAAAACTTTTATTGACCCATTGGCTTTAAGTGAATTAATTAACAATCAATTAAATCTCTAGAAATAAATTTTGTATTTGACCTCTATTAAATATTTTTTTTTCTATCCGAAACAGCTTATATGAATTGCTTGCTTAAAAATAGCAACAGCACTAAAATCTTTGCTTTGCTCACATGTTTTTCAGCAAATAAAAAAACTAAATGTCTCAGCATTTACAAAACATTTCATTATAAACGAAGCAACAGCAAGAAGCAAATGTAAAAAAAGAGAAAGAAATGCATTTGCTTAAGCTAACTATGTGTTTTTTTCCGCAGCAAAGCAATAAGCAAAGCATTTATATTAAAAACGTTTGTTGTTGCTTAAGCAATAAGTTGATGCTTGTTTCTTCTTTTGCTGTTGCTTAAAAAAGACTCCATTTAATGGTGGATTGTAAGTATTTATTGTATGTATTTTATTATGTATTGTAAGTAATAAATACAATAATACGTTTCCAATGTTAAAAGGGATAAAAAGCAGCGAGTTACAGCAAGAAACAGCAAACGCAGTAATCCGCAACTTCACAGTAAAGAGTTAAGCAAAAGTAAAAATAAAGAACAACTGATTGCTTAAGCAACAGCAAACGATTTCAAAATACGTGCTTTGCTGATTGTGTTTCTTTCTTTTTTTGCATTTGCTTTTTGCTTTTGCTGCACATTTTTCCACAGCAGCAGTTAAGCAACTACATATACATTGAAAGTAGTCAAGCATTTTTAATCACTGATCTGAATCAATTAAAAGCAATTATATAAATTAATGAAGCATTTAATACAAATCTATTTTGATTTTCTTCTAATTCTTAAATGCACGAGTAACAGACGCCTTCAAAAGGTGTCAGTAAAATCTTCCAGTTATAAATACAAACACTTATTGTTCACTATAACGAAATCAATAACATTTTCGTTCAATACGTTTTATTTTTTATTTATTTATTTATGTTGTTGTATAATTTATGAAGTGTGTTAAATGTCAATTGTTATAAAATGACATGTAGCCTAAATAGCAACAGCAAAAAAATTAACAAAATATTTAAATATTACAAGACAACAAGACACTAAAACAAAAATCATAGAAACACATGTAATATTAATACAATACTCGGTGTCAAATGGCCGTGTGACATGAAAAAAAAATTAGACCAGAAATCGAATCGATTCAATTCCGCCATTCATGCATTTGTTGCGCAGTTCAATTTATGCCATTGGAATAAGATTTCTCTAACATGTTTAAAAATATTATTAAAGTCTTTGTTTTGTTTTAACAAATCTGTAAGAAAATATATTATTATTTTGTCGCAATAAAATTATTTATGACAAGTCTTAACAAACCAACGAACAAGGCGTGACTTTAACTAATTGATAAAAATCATAAAAATAATAATAACAACAACAACAAGTAGAACAAATTTACTAATAACAATAGAAATCTATTTAAGGAATTATTTATGTTTAATATTCAGTATGAAATAGATACAGTAAAATATTCAACAGAATCTGAATCTCACTCAGAACAGATCATGTAAAAAAAATTATTTTTAAAAAATATTTAACTCAAAACGGTTAAAAAAAATATCAAACATGAAACAAAAATAATTATGACAATCAAACTATTGTTTGTTTTATTTTAATTTATGCTTCTATTTTGTTTAAAAAAATTTATTTATAGAAGACTTTAAAGTAAGAAACAAAAATTGGATATACGTAGGAGGGGGGTTTCATATAATTTTCAAATCTTGCGTACAGATGGCGCATCCTTAAAAAGGATAAAATTTAAATATTATTAATAGGTTATAGGTGAAAATAAGGCGAGATTATTAAGTCAAACAGGCATGTTCTGATTTTTTTTTTAATTTTTCAAAGCATTGTTGCTGTAAAATTTTTTTTACAAAAACAAATATGAAAATGAAAATTTCGTGTGGATTTTAAAAAATACCTGTAAGTGAAACAAGTGTGTCACTAAAATAATGAATACAAATAATACTGTTACAAGAATAAGATCTGGCAACCCCTGTTGTTGTTGACCGTTTGAGCGTGGTGAATAAATTACTTCCACTAACGGAGGGTGTATAGAATAATACAACAATTAGCTAACAAAAGCCGAGCAACCTCAATGGCTGCCTTGGTAGAGGTGGGTGCTGTAAGAAGATCGTGAGTTCGACCCCACCTTCGGTTATGCCTACAACAGAAAAAAGTAATTGTTATAATGCAATTAAAAATTAAAAAGCAGCAGTACAAATCTCCCGAAAAGCAAAAGAAAATTATTGTGTGGAGATGTCTAATTTAATATAAGAAGAACAGATAATTAATTGTCAAGACGCTCTTGATAATAAAAAGCAAGAACGCTAGCGGTTAGCGCAGAGAAGTGTAACAGCATAACAGCAGTGTATGAGAGATGTGTGTTGTAGATATTAGATAAAGGGGATGACTAGCTTGAATAAAAAGCGTAGTGGAATTATTTGTGGGTGGTTAAGGTTACCAAACAAGGCGTCGGGTAGTTCATGTCTCGCCGGAGTAACAAAGTAGTGTAGCGTGGATGGATGCGTTTGCAATAACGTATGTTTACAGAAATCGAAACCATAGGATTCACAAGAGCGTAGGATCAAGAAGAATAGCCAGATAAAGACGCAAAGTAAGAATATAGTGATATTTTCAAACCGTACGTTTGTCAAAAAAATTAAAATATGTAACGATACTAATAATATTTATACTAATACAAATGAATAATTTGTTATCTATCGTATATGTACTTTTTTGCCGTGTGTACATGAGCTTATGTTCATTTTTGTTTCATGTTCATTTTTTCCGTACACGAACTAAAAATGAAGCTACACTCAAACTTCTATACGAGTATCGTTTACACACGTTTTTACCCCTGCTCGAACATAAAGAATAGCTACACTCGAAGATGCTTATTTCAAGTGTGTTCCGACCGAATAATACGTGACCTTCTTATGTTCGTATTACGCAAATAAATATATAAATAGAACACATTCATGGATGTTTTCGGCACATTTAAAAATGTAGAGACACACATAATTGTTATGAAAAAAAATATGTGTGGGTTGGTTTAAGTTGTGTTTTTTACATTTATGTACGAGATTTTTGCACAGTGTGTGTAATTTTCTAAGCTCTGGCTAATTTTTAATACCTCAGCGGAAGTGACGCTCATTTTCCGCCAGGCTGTTCTGCATCGACCGAAAAATAAGTATAGCAAACAGATGAGCCAAAATCTGAGTTGAGCAAAACTTCTCATTAGCACCTTGAATGATCTGATGATGAATTGAAAGTAGAACAAAATTGACGTTTAAACTCGCTGCGTTTTAGCGTGCTTGCCAGCCGCTTTCTGTATTTTTAAAACGGCTTCAATGCTCTCAAACAAAATTAAGTAGTCTTATAAAGTTTAGACACCCTCGTATCTGTCACATTTTATAAAACAATTATGGAATGTAAAACAAACGTGAGAATTGATTCAACATGAAAATCATGTTGTATCAAAAGACATTATTTCTTAAATCTATGTAAATTCTCAATACCAAACAAAATACCATTAAAAACAATTTTAAAAATCAAAAATATAATTTTTTTTTGTTTTTTTGGCGAATTTTGAAATTAACAAAAAAACTCTTATTTGATGTCGTAAAGTTTTGTATTCACACTAACAAAATATTTTTAATCATGAGATTTGATCTTGACAACATTTACGTTATAGAAATATGGAAATATTGAATTTAAATATTAAGCAATTATAAGCGTCATCATCATCATGACTATTGACACAAAGTTTCTTGATTCTCAACATAAAAATATTCACACGTATGAGATGATGTTTTTTGTTTAAAGACCTGATAGGAATTTTTTTACATTTATGTATATTGAATTTATACAACAATGTATTAATGGAAGGAATTAATGTATAAATAGAAGCAAGTAAATTACGGAGACCTTTGTGAACACCGAAAATTTTTTTTCTTTAATTCTAAATAGAATGAAAATGAGTTTTTATTCTGTGGAAAGCATTACAATTCCTGCAAAACAAAATCGACTTTTAAATAGATAGACGAGCAGACAGTTATCGATTATGAAATAAAAATTTTAATACTTAGTCCGTATTTACACTATGCAATATTTGAGGCATTTTTTTCTCAATTTTCTATTTAAGTTACAGGGTTATGCGATATCTAAAAGTAAACACTTGCAACAGTAACATCCCCTCAAAATTCAAGCAATACCATATTGCTTACTCCTCCTGCTTCACAAACAAACAAAAATTTCATGCTAGTTTCATGAAAAATTGCATAGTGTAAATGGCGTATTACTTGTCTAAATTTCAATTTTCTTTCTTTAATCGCACCAATGGCGACACCCTTTAATTTCTAATTTTAAATATTTTTACATGTTGTGATAGAGCACATAGAAGTACATATTCTGTATAATTTTCTAGTGCTTGTTTATAACAGTTTCAAGTTACTTCAGCTATGAGGTCACCCTTTAGTTTTTTTTTTACCTGTATTTGTAGACATAATATAATACAGTTTATTTAAATTTTAAATATCTGTCTCTAACGGTTAAAAAGGTCATACACATCATATAACATTACTCTAAGGACACCCTTTAACATTCAATTTTAAACTTTCTATTGTTGTTATAGAGCTTTAAAAAATATATGCTCTACGTAAAATTCAACTGCCTGTCTAAACGATTTAAAAGATAAGGCCAAACACATTAAATAATATCACCTAAGGGGGACACCCTTTAATTTCCGATTTATAATTGTTTTAGACATAAAAAAATAAGACCTATACAATTGCCTGACTATAAGAGTTCACAAAATAGAGCTATTTAAGTCAAATAAGGTGACCTATGGGGACACCCTTTATTATAAAAATTTTTGTTTATAACTTTCTATTATTGGGAAATATAGTGATAGAAGCTTTGGTAAAATTTTATATGGCCTTCTGTTACGGTTCAATAGACATGTAAAAATCATGTGCCTTATATGAGAGCACCCTTTAATTTTTCAAAATATGAACTTTTTTTTAAATTGCTATTAATCTAGGAGCATCACCTTTCTGCGGACTCAAATATAAACAAATTTATAACTTTTTTCTTCTATGATGTCAGTTAAGAAAGTGGTAAAATCGTAAATGTTTTGAGGGCGACAACAATGAACGTAACCGTAATAAACCGAGTGAACAATTTAAAAATTCACTTATGTTATGTGTAAGAAGAGTAAAAAAACTTCATAATTTAACAGATTTTTATATACAAGAACGGGGATGACCATTTCCCTGTGCTAAAGGTTATTTTTTAAAACTCACATAAGAATTAATAAAATGACTTACCCGCAATTTTGACTTTTTACTGACATCTGTAGTTCATTTACTTAAAACTTTTGTTTTGTATGTTACGTATAACTTAAACTTTGTTGACCACCAGGTAATAGCAACGTGAGCTTCAGCTTTATTTTTAATGAAATAAGATTCAATAATGCCACCAACATATAACCCACACCAAATGGTACATTTTTATGTATGTAATGGAGCCTGTAGGATCTGTTTTGAATTGGTTTCTTTACATATAAAGCAATTTTGTTTATTACAAATCCCCTGAGCGAAAAATAAACTTCAGCGATCAAAACAATTTTCCTTCGATAAATTACGTGAATAAATTTTTTATTTTTGAAGTAAATCTGAAATATTTCGTAGCGCTGCTTAAGATCAAACGTAAGGATTTTCCAAAATATACTTTTCCGACTGGTTGCTTTTCATTTATTTGTTTCTTTGTTTTTTTATCTCTAATGTCATTCCATATGAATATTACAACGGAAATTGAAGTCAAATGTTCACATCCTAAAAGACAATTGATTTTTTTTTTTCTTCAAATGAAAAACATTTAAGAAAAATCAAACCATTATCAACACCTTTTATTGATTTGTTGATTTGTTTTTTCATAAATGATTGCAGTTTAGAAAATAAAAACTACCCAAAAATAAATGCGTGGTTGATATTAAATTCTCCATTCAGTCTGAAGTCAACAAAAAAAAAATTAAATCTACAAAAGAAAAATTTTACCACATACAATACATTTAAAGGAAATCAATTTTTAGTGAAGCACAGTAAAGGACAAAACAATTTAAATCTGCAGACTAAAACAAGGAGAAATAGTATCACATAAAAATTTTCTTTGCTTCTGAGGGCAGCCAGGTTTTAAAATTTTAATTTTTAATATTTTATAATTGTTTCCTTTAAGTGATTTTCTGCTGCAGATTTTTTCTTCTCCACTGTTTCATATAAATACATATATTTTTCATTGTTTAATCATCAATTCAATTCTGTTTTAAACACCGGAGAGTATTTGCTTCTAAAAAATACAATTGTCTGCCATTAAGCAATCTAAAGTTTGTTGCTTTTTTTATTATTTTTTTGAACATCATTTCAAAGTTTTGTCTCGTTTTGCGCTTGTTTGGATGAATAAATAAACGTACGTTTTTTGATGATCGTTTTTTCTTACTGTCGATTTATTTTCGGTTGATATTATTTCTTAGATAGCCATAGATGGTTTTAAACAGTCCTAGCCGTATCTGGGTGTAAGTATGTAATTTTTTGTTTTGTGTTACAGCAACATTCATTAATGAACGAAAACCTACGCTTTCAAATCAATTTTTATTTCGTTAACAGAAGCATATTAAAGGCATGAGAAAAAAAAAGAATCAGTTACAGCATTTGCCTAATGATAGGAAAAGGAAGAAAAGGAAATACTGATTTTCAGACAAAAGATTATGGGTTCAAGTATTAAATTTACAAAAAAAACATAATAAGGTACAAAAGTAAGCTGCTAAAGATTAAATTTATAAAGTATTAATACACTAAATAGACATATCTTCGAGTAACAAAACAGATTCAAGTACTAATGTGCTTTTATTTCATACATTTTATTTACTTTATTTTTTTTTTCATTTTTTAATTTTCCTTGAAGGTTAAATATACCTTGGAACTTTTTTAACATTTTATATTTGAACATAACTTTTTCAGTTTTTTTTAACGTAACAAGTACATTATTGTCCCTTTTTCAAGGTATTTAATTAAATGGGCCCTATTAAAAGGTACTTTTTGTTAAAATGTACTTTTTGCAAAATTTGTATTTTTAACTTTTATTAAACGATATGTTTTTAGCTCAGTAAAAGTAATTCTCATTCAGTTAGTTAATTTTAAGCTGTAGGAATCTGTTTAATGATAATTTGCTTTTATGATAATTAATATTTTATGAGAATAATAAATATGCTGAAAAAATGCGATCTCAGGCCATTAAAATTCTGGTTACTCTTCTTTTAAAGAAGTTCATGAAATTACTTTTTCTGAAGTTTTTTTTATTCCATTGTTAATGAACTGTTTAAAAGAAACATTTATTTGTAATGCACTTATATATAATATGTTTTAAGCACCGTTTTAAAATATTGTACTTTTTATAGAAGTACTTTTTGTAAGGTACCTTTTATAAAGGTACTTTTTATAAAAATACTATTTATAAAGATAATTTTTATAAAGACTTTTTTTATAAAGGTACTTTTTATAAAGGTACTTTTTATAAAGGTACTTTTTATAAAGGTACTTTTTATAAAGGTACTTTTTATAAAGGTAGTTTTTGTAAAGGTACTATATATATAAATATAGCTTTTATAAAGGTATTTTTTATAAAGGTACTTTTTAAGGAAGTGCATATTTTTAAAGGCACTTTTTCAGAAGTTATTGTTATAAGGAAATAATTTGATTTTTTTATTATTAAATAAATCTGTTACCAGCTTTAAACCAGCATTTAAAAAATTACCTTATTTATTTAATTTAATTTAATTCATTTTTAAATTAAATTTTAGCCTGAGTTATATCCTTTTCGCTTATTTGTTGCATGGTTGACATCATATTTCTCATCTTGTGAATATATAACTGCACCATCTCTTTCAAAAGAAGCATTTGCCAGCCACCAGTTCTACAGCTTGTTAAATGGTAACTCTCTTCAAAACTTCTTAAAGATGTTCGTTGGTCGTAATTAACGACAGAAAAAATAAAACTAGTTGCAATATTTATAAAATATGAAATAATTGTGTAGCAATATACTGACATTGTGATCAGGTTCTGTTGAGGGGAGTGAATTAAGTCATTTGTAAAGTGTAGAATTGTAAAAATTTGCCTTGAATATTTATAGTTTGATAGATCCTTCAATATTCAACGACCATGTAAAATGTTTAGAATGTTCGGCGTCCACTTACTCACTTAGTGGCTGTGTCTATCTGAATGACTTGCTTAAGTTGTCTTTATTTATTTAAGCCTGGCGCTTATCATTTCAACATCTACCATCTTGTTTATTTATGCACTATTTGTATTTTTAGTCGATGTTTATCACTTGAAGATCCACTCAGAGACAACAGCTACAATGCACACACACATACGAACACACACGGATTTTTTTTTTTTTTTTATTTTATTTGTCTTCATCACTTATCATCTCATCGTTGTCGCATTGTCGTCATTTTCTTTAACAACATTACAACTTTTTTTTTTGCATTTTTTCTAAAGCCTATTTTCTTTGAGCTTTTTTTTTGCTGCGATGACTTTGAAAAAGAATTTTATTATTTACTTGTAACATTTTTGCGTACCATCGCGTGTTAGGAAGAATTTAATTGCTGCCTGTTAATTGCATTAGTTTTTTCTTCTGTTTTGCTCACAGCTCGGTTTATATTATGATCTCTATTGTTTGCATGATCGTCTGTCTATCCATTCATTTGACGTATCAAAATCCGTCTCCTCTGAGTTTTATTCTGAAAGTTTTAAAGTTAAATGCGAATAGTGCAACTCAAGTTTTATGCCACCCATTGACTTGATGTTTTATCGTGTGTTAGGTCTTGTTAAATAAAAAACTAAATGTAATGCATTATTATTATATGTTTTTGCAATTGCTAATGTTGTTCTTGTTGCTGTTGTTGTTAATACTGTTGCTATTATTTTATGTATTATTTGTTTAACAAATAAACACATTCCATTTTATAAATTAAATCTGTGTAAAAACAAATCGTGGTATTTTCATGTGGTAATTATTACAACAATTTGTTGACTTTAACGTGTTTACATAATTGCAAGCACAAACAATCACACACACAAATAAATATACGTACAACAAATATGGATTTCAGTTTAAGAACACAAACAAAATATCGAACCATAAAAATTTAGCTGATTGATACACAACACACACAGCCGTTTACATAAATTCAATCAAGGCATAGAATTATTAGTTTAGAAATCAACACAAAGTGTTAAAGTAAAAAGAATCGCAAAATATCAGTCATTGAAAATAAAATAGAAATCTTAATCAGAAGTTTTCCAAAAAAAGAAGTTTGTAGCGGTCACAGTAGCACACACTTTTCATGTAAATTAAAAATTTATAATCCCATTTGCATATGTCAAAAATCTTATCTTCTATAGGGACACCCGTTAATTTTGTATACCTATTTTACCACACTTAATAGTACATTCTCCGTTTTACTTTCCAGTGTCTATTTATAAAAAGTCAAAATATAAAGTTTTATATATGCCAATATTACATTTCTATGGAAACACCCTTTAATTTTGTATCTAAGCTAGATTTTATAAAGAAAACAGTGTGTGCCTTCAGTGTATTACTTTCAAGATCCTGTCTGCCCTGTCACAAATTTATGCAATTTTGATAGAAATTATTTTCTAATTTTATGTTAAAATCATAAATCATATAAAAATTACATCTCTATGGTGGCCCTCTTTTAATTTATAAGTATTGCGTTTTGCCTTTTCAAATTAAAATACATCGGTACATCGGATTATCACTTTATGAACATTCACTCTGAACCAAGATTTATTAGACAAGTAATAATTACGTACGTTATGTGGGGACACCCTTTAACTTATACTTTAAATTTTTAATTAACCTGAACTCTTACGCTCTCGCTTTAGTAGCCGGTTAAAGTATCTTACTGCCATCCCTAAATTAGCACGTAAAGCGCAACGCTTTCTTACGTCGAGCAATTA
Organism: Gymnosoma rotundatum; assembly: GCA_916610165.2. Lineage (NCBI taxonomy): Eukaryota > Metazoa > Arthropoda > Insecta > Diptera > Tachinidae > Gymnosoma > Gymnosoma rotundatum. The sequence goes on along the minus strand of OU744338.1, from coordinate 16,563,033 downwards.
CGCTGAAATGGCATAGCTAAATAAGAGCGTCAACTTTGTGTCTGTTACAGTAATGTTAACTTATTTTATTTCATATAACCCGCTGTATAAGAATAAACAAGAGATAAAACCGATAGATTGCCTTAAAAAAACATATTGTCATTTCTTTTCAACCCTAACAAAACAAACCAACAAGCAGCCAACTTCACTTCCTAACGCACTGTCAAAATTGGATTTTCCAATTGCTAAGCATTGATGTCGTGCTATTTAGGGATGCTTCGTACATTTTGTAAATACATGAGAAATTTTGACAGATATCTTGCGTTTTACGTGCTAATTTAGTGATGGCAGTTAGTCTTCAGAAACACTTGTAACACATGGCTAATTATCAAAAAAATTGGCCATACGCCACGCCTACCTCCCATAAACCAAAATAAAAAAAACGTCATAACTTTGAAATTAGTAATCTGATAAGAGCGTCATTTTGCATGTTTGGTAATTTAGTAACATATTTTCAATTTAATTTTTTTTAAATTAATTAAAAATTTACAAGCGCCACACCCACCTACCATACACAAAGCGACAAGTTCTTTCACTTACCTCATTTTGGTTTTCATTGAAACCTCCTTATAAGAAATCTTCAGTCGGCCATTTGCTTTCTAATATAGTATAACACAATTTAGTTTTATTACAAAATTAACTCAGTTTTAAATCTATGTATCCCTCATGCAATGACATTTAGACCAATTGTAAGAAAATTTAAAAGAAGTAAGCCTTATTTTTTGTTGTTCCCTTTCTAATAATACTCGTTTAATTTGATTTTTTACAAAATCTTTAAAATGACGCTTAAGATTGCAGAGTTTGTTTTGCTTTATCTCTAGCCACAGTTGAAAGATAGTAAAAATTCGTAACGAGGTTGACACTAAAAATCAATTACAAAAAGAATTCGGGCAATATTGGGCAGCTTAACTTAAAATATATTAATACCTGTAGCTACATAATACGAAAAAAAAAGGAAAAGTTTTGTTTTTGCCTTCTTTTCAATTCTCTACGAAAGATCACGGTTGCTGAAAAATCGTGACGATGACTTTCTTCTATCTTTTTTCTAACGGTATCTGAGTAATAATTAGAATCATCAGGGTTGTACCCCTGTTACAAATTTTGGCAGCCGTGTAGAAATACTTAAATTCTTGGTATTATAAATCAACAAAAAATTTGGATTTTTCCTATGAATTTCGTATGCTCTACAGAAAACTTAACTTTAAATTACACTCTAACTTTAAAATTTATAAACGTTGTAAGAAGATATTTTAGATAACACCTCACCAGAATATTTAAAAAAATAAAAAGAAAAAAACATTCAAATTCTAACAATGACTTTAACCATTTTAGGCCACCCTCGTGACACAGTGCGCTCCTTCCATACTTGTAGATTTATTGTTTTTCCAAAACGAAGGCGATAAGTTAATGTTATTTTTTTTTATTGACATTTCGTCACAAAGTTCGGGATGTATTATTTCGGAAAAAAGAACTCACTCGAAGAAAACAGAAGAATGTTCTTACTGAAAATTTTAATTGACAACTTTTTTTTTTGTGTGAAAATCTTGAAATATTTAGAAAGATTTTATTTTCCAAAGTATAACTTTAAATGCCTTTCTAAGCATTTGATATGCTTTGGAACATCTTATCGTAATTGTTGTATAAAATTTGATACATTTTCATTAATTCACCAAATTACAACAAAACAAATGTTGCATTTTAATGATTTTTAAAAACATAAAATAACTCATAATTTCAGCCACGAGCATGTCCGAATAATCTCTATATTGCATATTATTTATAATTCCTTATTAGTTTCTGGCAACACAACAATCTCATCCGTGGCATGAGTTACATTTCAGATTTTTATTATTTTTTCAACTAGTGATTATTTCGTGAATGGTAACACTTAGCTCATGTCTCATTTGACAGATGATTAGTTTTATCCTTCCGTTGAACGCTGGAATAACGCTGGAAAATATTGCGACATTACTTTGAAAATCATGGTAATGTTGCGGAATGTGTGCGAAAATTGCGTACGGATTTTGGAAGAAGAGAAATACCGTCAGCTCCGTATGTTTTTTATCTTTTAAAAAAAGTGAAAGAAACTGGCAACCTCATCGATAAACAAAAGCGTGAAAAGCCAAAAACAGAGCGTACAGCCAAAAATATTGCTGCTGTGGCAGGAAGCGTGCGTCATCAACATCAATTAACCGTCGTTCTCAACAATTGAACATTTCGAAGACATCATTGAGACGAATTTTGCCTAAAGACCTTGGTATGACGCCATACAAAGTCCAATTGGTTCAGGAGTTGAAGCCAACTGACCATTCAATGCGTTTTTGCTTCGCATTTTCAAAAAAAAAGTTATTTGGCTGACCCTATAAATTATTGAATTAATTTTTAAAGATTAACTCATTTCTGCTTGCTTAAAGGGCTTTTGAGTTTGAATAGCAGTAACAATTTTAAAAAAGAAAAATATTCCTGAATTTAATATGAGACTTTCATTTTAGTATGCCAACTTCACGATCTGCATTTAGCCCCTGTGCTGATTATCTTACCCGACTAAAGGAATTTATTAATTATAATTCTATCCTAGTGAATCAAAATTCTGGTCAATATTATCCTCCCGAAAATTATTTTCAGTCTCCTGTAATGTGTACATTTCTCAAGTGGCAAGGTTAATGGACCAAATAGCCAAATTTTCTTTTTAATTAATTTACATATAGAATAATAAAAATTCCGCAACTAAAACACAAAACTAAAATTAAGTTTAAACATAAAATCTAACTGCAGGAGGATAATTATAAAACATCAAAATATGTAAAATGTGTAAAAATAAATCATAATCAATGTAAAAACAATTTCTGCTAGCTTTGCATAAAAAAACATGCAAACACACACACACACACACATACAGGCATTGAATGCAAAAATATGCCTGAACACTAAAGACTTAAGCAACAAACATAAAAATGCTCTTGCACAACATTTAGCACATTCTTGTCCAAACATCCAGGCAAGTAGACAGTAGTCAGTTTGTCTTAAAGCGTAAAAATAAATATGCATGTTTAAGTTTCCACTGAATAATTAGAATATCTGTAAAATAATATTTACACAAACAAATGTTACAGCGTTATAGTGTGCCGTGTGTAGTGTGTAGTGTATGCACGTTTATGTTAAGACATACTTAAACAAAGACTTCTGGTCTTTTGCGGATTGAAAATATAAAAGATACCACTTAAATTAATGGTAAATAAATGTAACCACAAAATGTTTACAACAAGTAATATAAGTGAACAAGAAAATAAAAAAGAACAAGAAAATAATCTTTAAACAAAAACATTTAAGGTTATACACAGATTGTTTTGTACAACTTGAGCACATTTTGGCCATTAGCAATTTAAGTTGTCTTTTAAGGCCATCACAAATGTCAATATTGAAACAAAAATAAACACTACCGAACAGACATAGACACAAAAAAAATGTACACAGCAATTAACAGAAATGTTAATGGAGACAGATTAAATATAAGTGGAGCTTTTTTTCTAAAACAAGAGATTAGAATAAGGGAGAAGGCGAAAAATTCTTTATGACATCAGGAGAAAAGAGAAAAATATTTTCTCCCAAAAAAAAAAAAAAAAAAAACAAAACTCATAATATTTTATGTCTACAAAAATCTGATCGAAAGCTACTAATGCAAAAAAATATATCGCCAGAGATGATCTTTATATTTGATTCGAATGTTTTCATCTCAATTACTTCATTAAGTTTGACGACAATAAAAATCAATTGCAGGAAACCCACGCAAATTAATGCAACAGTCATTCATGGACCTTCTCTTAACCATTGATGCCACAAAAAAGGTCGGCGATATTGCAAAAGCTTTAAAAATCATTCTTAAAAACCGCAACAGCTTAAAAATACACTGGACTGACCTGCTCAATCGGGGATAGAAAAGGCTGTCTACCTATGGAAACTTTTACTGCCCACCACGTAATAGACTCAAGGTCAAAATTTGGCAGATGATGCAGAGATAACGTTGAAAGGCTCATAAGAACCAAACTGTAGACGAATGGTATTTTTGTCCTGGAGATTTTGACTTCTTTTCACTATTGCTTGTGGATTCAGGGTAGTTTCAATCGCGTGGTCTTGCTGTGAGATTAAGGCTTGCAAAATTTGGCCAGTGGATAACTGCTGGTACCACTTTTAATTGTAAAGCCCTTCAGACATTAAAGCGGTGACTTTGATTGCGATCTAAATGACTAGGCTGGTGCGTTTGCTATTACATTGCATCAGATGACGCCAATGATATCTTTTGCTTTAAAGTAGGCACCAGCTCTTCAGCAAGGAGTAGGATCATTTAACTGCCATTCATTATTCTCAAGCTGCTACTCCGGCCTACTAAAAGCTAACATGGCCACGTACTGACAGAAATGTATACGAATATCACTATGACATACACTCTATCAATTTAAAACGAAATTGGAGTAAGCCAGTGTCTTATATAATTTGATCCAAAAATTCTTAAAATATGACGGGAAATAACTACATGTAGAAATGATAGAACCGTGCTACAAGAACCCTTAAACAAAAAGACGAAGATGGCACTGATAAGACGTAGCAAATAAATATTTCGTACCGTTTCGATAAAAAAAAAACAATAATGTTAGTAAGCTGTGCCTGGAAGATGTTAAGAAACAAAATGTGTGAATGCACATGGATGCTATAAGTGATCACAGCTTAAAGCAAACGCTAACGAATTGGGAGTTTTCTGTGAAGAAAAACAAAGCTGTCATATATCTGTCGACTACCAAAATTTAAAAGCCTTAAGTTAGAGTACTGAAATGCTCTCTCACTTCTCACAAATGAGAGAGCAGTGAGAAATTTTAGTTTTTGTTACTTGTTTTCATAAATGTGTGAGAAGCTAGAAAATATTTTAGATTTCTTCATTTATGAATGCGATGATGCATTTTTGCTCTTTCTATTCAAAAGTAAAAAAATGAGAAAATATTTTTTTTCACGCAAGTGCTAATTTATGTGAATTTACAATTTGAATAGTGTATGATAAGTGAAAAGATCGTAGAAAAATTTTTTATTAAGCTTACGCGTGTTTCTATATACGCATATTTTTTATGTTATACTGCCGGCGTATACACGCGTTTGTTACAAATTGTTTTTCTTTGTTTGTTTTGGAGTATATGCAGATGTAAAATTTTTAATTTTGAGCTATTATGGCTTACTATTTGTTTCGGTGACCTATAAAACATTACTCTAGTTATTTTGAAACCAAATACATATTTTACATAATTGGCTAAGCTTATTTATTTCTTTTTCACAAAAACTTAGTGCTATTTTTTATTTAATTATCCCGATTAAATTAACTACCGACATTGATTATTGAAGATCAAAGCACGTCTCGATGGCCATTTCGTTATCACTTACTTACTTAACTCTTCAGGAAACTTCTGACAAACATTTTAAATAAACCAAAGATTTTTGTCCAAACAATAAAGCAAAGACAAAAATCAAAGTTTAAGGAAAAACAACAATAACCAACAGTAATTTTTTTCTTTCTCCCCTGTATATGGCTAAATTTTTTCAGCTCTTTTATACAGTTAAAAGAGGATGAAAAATAAAATATCAAAAACACTACGATAATTTATTTTTATGCACAGGCACTTTGCATTAATTAAAGACACTGGAATATTTTATTAAAATTAAAACTTCGTACTAGTTTTTATTTAATTATCCCGATTAAATTAATTACCGATATTGATTATTGAGGGTCAAAGCACGTCTCGATGGCCATTTGCTTTGACCCTCAATAATCAATATCGGGATAATTAAATAAAAAATAGCACGAAGTTTTTATGAAAATTTAATTTTAAAAAAATATTCCAGTGTTTTTAATTAACTTATTTATTTCTATATATCCGTTGAATTCAGTATTTCGTATTAGGAATAGCAGCACAAAAAATTTAAATAGCCTAGTGATTCCTCATTTGAATTAGGGCCTGTTCATAAATGCATCAGTGCTCTGCATAATATGATTATTCTGCACCGTCACTGCTAATCAGCTGTTGCGTATGCTTTGATTTGCTCATTTTAGTGTTTGCATTAACGAACGAAGAAATACTGTGAAAATAGAAAAATTGATAATAAACTCGATTTGTCTACTAGATGATATAAAAATGATAAAAATTTGTGTAACATACTAAAAAAAAGAAGATTAAAGAATAAAAAACTAAATTTAATTCTATAAAAATTATTTAACAGAAACATTTGCAGTGCTGCCACTTTTTGCATTTACGAACGTACCGCGCATCATATGCAGTGCAGTGATGCATACATAAATACATACATACATACATACGTACGTACGTACATACATACATACTTACTATGTACATACATACATACGTACATTCATACATACATACATATGTACATACATACATATGTACATACATACATACACACATACATACATACACGCATGCATACATACATACATACACACATACATACACCCATAAATACATACATCTATGAACATACATACATGTGGGATCGCAGGCAAACAATTTCTTTGTTGTTCGTTAATGATCGTGAAAAAGGAAAAACTTTATTTCTCTTATTTATGAGAAACTTCATTTATCTCATCTTGGAATACTCACAGATGAGAAGTTTTTAATGCCGAAAAATTCTTCCTATTCGTTTATGAAAAGCAGCATTAATGAGAATGATGTTATTTATCTCTTATCATATATGAATGGTTAAAAACGAAACAGGCGCTCTCATTCATGTGTGATCATAGTAAGAAAATTTTTTGATATTCGTTTATGAACGTAAAAAATTAAAAAAACCTAGAAATCTCCTTTATGAAAAATATGATAAATGTTTAAAATTGAATGCTCATAAATGAAAAAATTGAACTCTGCTTTGAGTAAATGCATATTAGGGTGGTGGGGTTCTTAATAATAAAGTGGAAGATCGATATTCTGGATCAAGCTTTTTGCTATCGTTACCTTTACTAATAATTTTAGAAGTAACTCACTCTTCAATACAGTAAAATTTGTGAAGCAAATATTTTTTTAAATAATTAAAACGTTAAGCAGAGAAAATTAGGATGAATTCCTTTCTAAAGTGATAATATTTTTTATTTATAATTTTTAACTCTTCGATCTTTTGTTTAATTCTACGAATAAATAATTTCAAGCTTTTAATTTCATATAATTTTTAATTTTATTTTTCATTGATTTTAAGCAAATTTAGTTCAAATCTATAATTTATAAATATTATTTCATTAGTTTTAACAACAACAGCAACAACAGCAAAAATTATGTTAATGGCAAAATAATGCAAATTACATGAATTTTTTAAAACCATAAAATTATGTTTCTTTTTTATTATTCATTTAAATAATATTTGCAATTCATACCAGCATTGAATGTGAACAGTTCACTAACTGCATGCACTGGCATGGTAAATAGAAACAAAATTAAATTACAATACATTTTTAGTATGAGTTTTAATATCAAAGTAGATAATGCCGCACCGTACATATACGAACAATTTTTTAGCTTTAGATAAATTCAAACATGTATTTTAAATATATTAACCATGAAAACAATTGGCCAGTTAAGGAGGAGAATAGAAAAACATCAACATCAACAGAAATAAAATTAAATGCTAATAACATTATTGTACTCATTTTATTTGATATTTCATACAGCAACAGATGGACACAACAGACAGGCAAATAGTAGGTGAGTTTTAAAGGAGGAGGGAGAGGAATTATGAAGAACCATTTATTTGGTGTACAGTGGGTTTAAAATAAATTTTTTACATTTATGATGCAAGAAAAATATAACGATGTTAAGACTTTACTTTACGGACCTCTTTAAATGTTACAATAGTTCATTTGGAAAGAATAAAATGTTTAAGAACATAACTATATACAGCCAATTTTTTACAGTTGACATGCGATTTTTTATCTCTAATGGAAAATTTAGTCTGAACCCTGAATACCCTGATTTTTTAGTATTCTGTTACATCATAGATTTGGAGTAATTCATCAAGTGTTTACTTAATTATTCCCACTTTCGACTTATACCCGTGTTCCACTTACCAGCTAAAGATGTTATTAGTCGCTACTTTTTTCATGACAAGTAATGTCTGCTAACAACCTTTATAAATGATAGTTCTTAAAAGGTGAAGCAATATTCATTTCTCATTTTTTTAATAATGCCTGTTATCATTTGCGGAGCTAAGGAAAAACATTATTGTAAAATGGTCACAAGAACCATATTATGTTCTTCGTAACAATATATAGTTACTATGAACAAATTTTAATTGTTTAAATAATAATTTCGTTACGATAAAGAATTATTTTTTTGTAAAATCTAATTGTATACAAATCAGTTCAGGGATTTTTTTGTAGATTTAATTTATAAAAAAATTAAAATTTCAATTTTTGTCAAAAAACTTTGCACTAAAATAACTCATAGTTATACAAAAATAATCTCTAATCAGATAAAAAATCAAAAAAACATATCAAAATGGTTTTAAAAAAATAATTTTTTTTTTCATATTATGATTGTATTTTATTATAATATGTTTATATTTTCAAAATTGTAAAATTATAAATATGCAGTACAAATTTTTTTATTTTTTAATTTTCCCTCATACCAATATATGCTTTTTTGATTGGAGTTACTCGATTTACATAAATGGTGAAGGGTATATAAAATTCGGCACAGCCGAGTATAGCACTCTTACTTTTTTTTCATTGCTCTACGTCGTTGGCGATTTCATTTTTTAAAATAGTCCGGAAAAAGACGCCGTCGTAACACCAGCATGATAAGTAACTAACACGTCTTAGAAGAATTTATGATGGCAGCCACCAGGATGTGAACCCAAGCCATAAAAGTAACCACAGGATTAGTAACCTAATGTTGGCTTTCATTAATGCCCTGCAAGGAGGTTCAGAAGCTCTACACGGCAGAGATATATATTCAAGTTTAGAATCAAAAGAGTCTATTTATAACTACAAAGCTGTAATCGACTAAACTGTAACTGTAATCACAAAATATTCACATTTGGACAGAGAATATTCAACATAAAGGTTTTATCATAATTTGTTTACAACGAGAGCATGTTTCGTCTCACAAGAAAATATGGTAAAACTTGATTTTTTTATTATTTTCTAATTTTTTTAATATTTAGTAAACAAATCTTGATTTTAAATTCCAAAATTTCCTCAGCCCAAGCTGAAATATTTTTTATTTTAGTATAACGGTTTTATAATTCTCCTTTTGTTTAAAAAAGTGCTTCAAAAAGATTTATGGAAAATTTCTCATGCATTCCTTAGAACTTATTTTTACCACATAACGAATAATATTTAAAAGTTATATTTGAGAATAATAATGACACTTTTAAAAAGGTAGTGTGTTCTAAGTTACTAAGAATTAAACCAGCACATTTTTTTAATTCACTGAAAAAAGTATTAAAGACTTACACAGCTCATACTTTTCGCAAAATGATATAATAAAAAAATTTAATATCAAAGCAGAACAAAAGAAGAAAATCTTAGAAAATAATTTTTTTTTGTTTTTCCCCCCACTGTGCACAATAATAACAATTTTTGTAAGAAAATGAACCAATAAAGAAAAAAATTGTTTAACTATATTGTAATATAATTAACGTCATCAATTGCCACTCATAACAATTGGTTTAGTAGGACTGTCATTCAGTCAGTCACTTGTATTCTGTTTGTCCATCAGACAGTTTGTTTTAAACGCAACCAACCCCCTCTACTAAGTCGACTGACCAGCTGAGTTTATACAATATGATACAATCATTTCAACAAACTCATAATTTTATTATTCATTATCTGTTTTTTGACACAGCAGGAGTTTGGTGTTTCTATTTGCTGTTGCCAGTCTTTTTTTTTTTTTTCTTTTTTCTTTAATTTATTTTTCGTGGCAAGACATTGTTTAGCAACACTTTGATACAGACAACAGCAACACTTATGAAATATTTTAAATTAACACACATTGAGCTTTAACTCACATATAAATATCAAAAGAATTAGTATAATAATATTATTAATTTAAATAATAATAAAAAATATTTATGAACCATTGAAAGTAATCATAAAATAAAAAGGAGTCAACATTGCTTTGCAAAACAAAAAACAAAAATCCAGGTTAATCTTGCTCGACTTAGGAAATGCTAAAGAAATATTTCTATAAAAATATATATCATCTGTTTTAGAATTTAATGCTGGGGTTTTTAATATTGTAATTTATTTGATGGTTCTTTTTAGGGTTTCAAATTCAAAGGTTAAAACCTAACCCTTTTGTTTTCGCTATAATGTCTGTCCGTCTGTCACAGGCCTCTCTCTCTGGAACCCAGTAAGCAGGCTCTTGAATTTTTTTTGGAAGGTGTTTCAGTTTTAACGCTATAATAATAAATACTAAAAATTTAAGGGTGTTCCAAAAGTGACATGTTATTTATAAAAGCATTGTTAATTTTTAACTATGACTGGTGGATACGTAAAATTTTTACGGCGCCAGAAGAACACTGTCCTCTAAGTAAATTTTTTTTTTTTATTACAGGATATCCCAATAGTGTTGTGACTTTCACCTACGTAGTCTTGCTGTTAATACGACAGTTTAAGTTAAAACTAAAATAATTATACTATAAAATTATCGTGCTAATATTCCGACTAAATGGTTTTCCTATAGTGACACATTTTAGGGTATGTGGCTTTATTTTGTGAACCGTAATGGGCAGGCGTTTAAAATTTACTCAGCGTAAAAAATAAATTTCATAATTAATCGGGTTTTCCATAAAGGCCGTGATATTAATGAAATTGGCCTGATAACTCTTAAACCACTAAAGGTTAACACTTTGAATAATCAACAATAAATAATAAAATAATAAATTAAAAGCTGGTCCATACATTGCAGGGAACTCCTTTTGTCTGACTAATTTAATATAAAAAATGTCCTTCAACTATTATGAAGAGTTTTTTTGTCGTGAAATTAGATTTAGATTAAATTACAATGTTGAAAGTAGTAATACGAAATAGGCAACTACTATTTCGAAGCTAGCTGCCATTTAGTTCGTTCTTTACTCATTGCATCATCAAGGCAGGAAGAATAAGACGCAATACGACAAGAATTTTTTTGAGAATTACAATGGGACAAACACTAAGATCGTTCTTGAACTCACTTTTCTACCGTGTATAAAAAATCTGCAGCCAAGCAATATATTATCAAAATTGCTAGAAGAGAGACAGATTAAATGTACAGTTTTAACCAGCATATCAATATCTCCAGAATGAAGTAACGAAAAAAAAGGATTGACAAAAACTGGTGGGGCAGTAGAAACTCTGCGAATAAACTGCTATCAATTTATTTAAAGATCCCTCTTTAATTCGTTTAAAGAAAGACAAAGGAGCAGCTATGAAGGTCCTCCATAAACACACATCTCCACCGTTTATAAAAGAAGCATCAGCCAGGCAAGATTGAAAAAGAAATCGCAAGTGAAGACTGCTTTTTTTCCAACAGAAATTAATATCCTCCTATTGACATCAAAGATAGAAGGAATTTGTGGGAACGTGCTTCGAATTAGTAATTTCACAACTTAATATACATGAATCTAGGGAAAGACTTTTTACAATTTTCTAATCGACAATTCGCGCCACTTACACTTCTGCTGTAGTTAAACAGGGGCCTTCAAAATAAAGTCATCTTCTCTGGCTGTCAAGCTGCCCTTAATATTGCATGGCGACCTATACTCCCTTAGACTGGCAGCAATCCTAGGATTTTTCATATAACAATTTCAGACCATGTACTTTAATGTAGAGTTGTGTAGTTCGTGAACGACCTAGTTTAATTGAACTACTCAATCAATTAAACTATATGGAGCGCTCTTTTAACTGAGTTCTTTTGCTCAATTACTGAGGGCCTTTTATAGTTGATCATTATTTATATGAAAACATATATATAAAATTACAACTTGAGTGAAACCTTAAAACTTATTTTGGTACAAATTAAGGAAAAACATCCTTTTGTAATCCGAAGATATTATTATGAACCAATATTCTTTTAAGTTTTAAAGGTTTTCCAAAGTTTAGTCAGATAAAAGTGCATACTTACATATAGTTAATCTTTAATTTGTTTTTCAGTTGCACAATTTTTCATTACTATGTGTGACCATTGAGCATTCGCTCTATTGTTTTCTGCTCACTGATTGAGCAATTGAACTAAAAACAATTGAACTAAACATGTAAATGGAATTCAATTATTTGCTTGAGCTCACTAAGTGAGCTTCAAACTAAATGAACGAACTAGTTCGCACTACCGGGTTGACCTAAACAGAAACCCAACTCTACTTTAATGCTCCGCTTATGATGGAATAGATTAATTAAAGGGAATCCTCTTCAATTTCCCCATTAGTTATTCTATACTACTCTTTTCTATTCTATTCTAAAATTTACGCGAAAAAGGAAATAAATTTCACAATAATAAACAATAACCGAATGACATTTTCTAGTGTAATCGCCTTCGTAGTCGCTATAATTCAGTTGCTATGGTTACTGAAATAAATCCTATTTCTCAGCATAATATTTTTCTACAAAGACTTTCATAAATTATCAACAAACGCGTAGTCAATTATACTGTCTAACTGTAGGGTATAAAATATAGAATTCCAAATAAATTTGTATTAAGCTCAAACGTGTACAGTTAATCATATAAATTAATGTTATAAAATTAAAAATCAGATTAACTAAATAGAAAAATAAATACTTTTAAACAAAAATTAATTTGTTTTTTCTTTAACTGTCAGAATTGTGAAAAATATATTTTTTACAATTAGAAACATAAAATGGTTAAAGTTCAAAGTCACTGACTGGCATGTGTAAACAAACAGCAGAATAAAAAATATTTTATTTTTCCATTTAAATTTTGTATTTTTTTATTATATATTTAAAGTTTTTGCATAAATGCACGTGTAAATATAATGATTATTATTATTATGAATGTTGTTGTGGCCTGAAATTGATTTCATTTTAAAGATAAAATTTATTAATAAATTTCAACTGTTAAACAAAAAAAAAGCAACTAAACTTAGATTATTATTAATTTGAGATCATTCAATAACTAGAAAAAATTCATTAATTTTTCTAATCAAGGAAGTTATTAAATAGTGTTAGAAAAATTAATTAAAATTAAATTTATTGCATAAAAAATGTATTATTTACACTCAAGCTGTAGCAAAGGCAGTTAGTAAGTAAGTATGTCGTGGTCGTGTAAGTGTTTAAAGTGTTAAAATTATTTTTAGCCAAATAAGGCACCCGTATTGAATTCTTACTACTACTTTTCGCATTTTCAAAAGGTTATTATTTTTCATTTTTTTCTTAACTCTGCTTAACATTAAAAAAATATAGTTTTTGCTTTTATTTAAATTTCAATTTCATTTTTAATATAAAATGTTATTTCCTCAAATATGGTAATAAACATATGTAAACATTTGTACGATGACATTTCTATGAAAAAAAAAGAAACATAAATACAATATTTGTATGTTGTATTTAAATTTGAAAATTCAACGTACATCTGACTGTTTGTGCTTGTGTCTTAAGTCTTTTGTTTTTAAAGAAAATTAACATAATGCTTATTTTTACACTTCACTGGAGATGAAAAACTTGTGAATTTATTTTTCAACTATACACAACAGCTATTAAAGGACACAGTATTCTTAAAAATATTAAATGATTAACTTTTGTCCCTGAATTTTTCTGAGACAAAATCGTGAGGCAATTGTTGGCATGATACATTGATTGACCAAATTGAAAATTAGATTATTTTGCCTAATCAATTTTAAAAGATAATTTTTTAATTAAAATTAATATCACATCTATAGTCAAGAAATTAAAATTTAAAATTTTAAATATTTTCCTTCATACGTCCCAAGATTTCGTCATATATCAGGAAATCAAATCATTAAATTCACAGTTTATTAATTTACTTAAGCTTATAGTGTCTGTCTAATTGTGGTTACGTAAAATTGTGTCACTATTAGGAACCTCTTTGATTAAAACTTTCCTTTTTTGTACCTTTTTCTATAGCGGAAAAAGTTTTCAAATGTGAAGTATCTGGCTATCATTGCCCATAGGGTATTTTACCAATCTTAACAGACATTACTTTTTTTTAGTTTAGATTGGCTCTAAAAATTTACTGAGTGTACGTAGATTAATAAAACTTGGCAAAAAATCTATTATGGCCATAGGCTTTAATATCTAGAAAAGAAGAAAAATTGGACCAAGGAGAGAATAGTTCCCCGTAGAAGAACTAATCCTACCTCTGAAAAATTCAAGTTTTTTTTTTTAATTTTCATGTCATTTTGTTTAGCAATTCCAACTTTTAATGTCAAGAAGTGTTTTAAAAATTTAAGTTACACTCGAAAGATTCTAAAATGCTATTTTTGCCCCACCCATTTTTGTGGACGGCAAAATAAATGTTGTTTGAAAATAGAATGTAATTATTAAATGAAATGGATTACATCAACCTTAAAACAATAGAAATATTTTTATACAGACAGGGGCAGGTATCCCTCCAATCCCATCCCCAAAAATGATCCTGTGAAAAAAATTTTGTTTTTAATTTTTTTTTTCTAAAAATATTTTTTATTAATCTTTCCAATGCCTTATAAATTCCTGCCACCCAAGAATATTATTAAAACGATATTTTTGTAATTTGTTACTTTATAGTATTTTATTTATTTGAAAATAATTAATTATTCATAGCAATAACTTATTTATAATTGTAACGGTAACTTTTCTTTAAAATTGTTACAATTAATTTATTTAAAAGAACTTCTCCTTTGCACTATGATGATAATGAGTGCCATGGTCCTTCTTCGTCTAATTCATCAAAGAACTCTTCCGTTAAGTACAAGTGGAAGTATGAAAGAATGGTAATAACTTTCTTTGAAGTGAGACTTTTACTAGGAAAAAGTGGTTTAGGCCCAAAAATGCGCAACGTTTTTTTCTACAGTATAAAAATAGAGATCGCAAATTTTATTGTAATATATAACATTTTTAGGATCGCGATGGAGATTACTCTCAAAAATCTTTTCATTTTCTTTTACAAAAAATGAACAAAAGAAAATTCCTTTTTTTAATTGCAAAGGAAATGTTTTATCTTAAAAATGTAACAACAAATTTTGCTAAAAAGAAATATAAGTAAATATAAATATATTGCAAACCTCTCACAATCGTATAAAGTCAATAAAAACGTATGCGATTTATCCAATAATCCTGCTTTTAACAGTGTTCCAAAACGACAATTCTCAAGCGAAAGCCTTTAAAATTCACTATACGATGCAGAATTTTGTCATCTGTCCAGCTGCGTACTTAAATTTTAACATTTCTCAAAATTAATTTTTGGCCTAATGTCCGTCGAGATTGCCAAAATACCCCTCTGTGCATCGCTTAAATAATAAAAATATTATAATGAATACTACGCCACATTCGGAACACCGTTTGATATTGAAATTGAATATTTGCTGTAATAGTTCATTAGCTGTAAATTATTTTTGTAATTGTAAATTTTTGATGCCTAAACTGAAAAAGTTGTACTAAAAAGCAGAGGAACGCTTTAGTTTCAACTCCAAGAATGATAACAGCGCTTGAAGGCACTCTGCATCAATGTCCTGCAAAACACTTCAAATCTAAAAAAAACAGCTTCAGCTGAATCAAAAAAAAATTAAAGAAATGGGAATGCACGCAAATTAATAACAATTTGATATTTAAACAAAAGTACTTTGAGTTTTAAAAAATTCTTTTTTTACGTTATTCTTTTTATATCCTTTAACAGAAAAAGTGGAAAAAGCGTATAATTAAGTTTGCCATTTCGTTTGTAATTTTTACAATATCCATTTCCGACTCTATAATGTATATAAATTCTGAGTTCTTATGCATAGTCGATTAAGCGATGTCCGTCTATCAGTTCGTCCGTCTGTCAATCCATCTAAGTGTTGAAAGCAAGTTTACCGACGGCCTAGATCAGCTAGAGAAAATCTAAATACGCCAATCAATCATATATAGTGTCGAAATAGGTGGTGTTGGAAGTCAGCATGAGCGGTTCATGTTCTTTGTGGCAGCAGGAAAACACCACGCCTACCTCTAATTTTTTCATGTCATTTGGATTAATAAAGTAACTCCAATCAAAAAAATAAATATATGGGAGATATAGAATTAAAAAATAAAAACAACATCAGGTGAAAAAATTGTTGCCCGCCCATTTTTTCCGAGTTACGAGGCTCTGAAATTTTAAATTTTTTTTAAAATATCATTATGGGTATCATTTTAAAGCTTTTGAAGAGATCTTTATGGAAATCATAAAATTTTTTTAAAATGCTTAACCCATTAAGAGCAGATGGCATTTTTATATAAAATTATATTTATGCAATACCAAAATTTTTTTTATTTTTTCATTCCCTGTCACCCCAATATTGTATTTTTTGATTGGAGTTGCTTCACTGAACTAGATTTATATAGATGGTGAAGGGTATATAAGATTCGGTATAGCCGCATAAACCACTCTTACTTTTTATATTAAAAATGATAAACATTGTTACAAACGTGATTTCCAGGTTAGTTTTAAATTGAAGTTTAATTATTCTGTTCTTGTTTTCTGTGAAGAAATTTTGAAACATTAAAATAAAAATGTTTGTTGGTGGACAAACAGTAAACAAAACAATTGGTTTTATTGAAAGTAAGTATTACCAAGTTTAAAATATCATTCTTGCCAGAAATTCTTATTATCTCTCTTTATTTTATTAAGTATCTTCTATGTAAGCAAATATTTATTCAATTACGCCATTAAACACAAAAAAATATTGAAGCATTTGCATAAAATTTTTTGGCAACTTTTATTTATTTATTTTTTTTTTTTTTTTTTTTTTTTGTTGTCACCCTGATATATGACATCAAACTTAAGAAACCAGTAAATTAAGAGAAACATAAAATTATTTGCAACAATGACATACAAATTCAGTTTGAAAAATTGTTAAAAATTTAACAACTCAAAAAAAAAAGAAACACACAAATAAAAAAAAACAATATTCGCCAAGTAGTTGTTTGTATTCTGTACAAAAATATATAAAAAAAATCATTGCGAATTAACACTAAATGATTTATTTGATTAAAGATTTGTGGCCATATTTTTATTTATTTTTATTGCAAAAATTTAAAAACAGCAAAATAAATGGAAATAAAATAAATAGTGATTTTTTAAAGTGACATTTTGACTATTGTCAAGATCAAATCAACAAGACAATAAAAACAATAAAAAGCGGCTCGTTTTGTTTGAAAAAAAAAATAAACCTTAAATAGACTAATTTTAATTGGATTCAAACTTTAAGTAATAAATGTTTGCAAATACCAAATATTTTTTATTTTGCGTGTTCTTTTGTACAAAACAGAAACGTAATTTTAAACAATAAACTTTGGCGGCATTTGAGTATTTATTATACTTTATTTTTGTTCATTTGTTTTATAAACTTCTATAGAACACAAAACCTTGGCCCATTTAAAAACATAAATCAAGAACTTTAAAATTTCTTTAAGGTTTCAGTCACCACGATTATTTTTTTAACTAAATGTAAACTTGACCTCCGGCTTAATAAACTTTGTCAATGTTTAATTTTTTATCTTTTGCTTTAAATGAATCATTTTTTTTAAACACTGTTTGTTGTTCGCTTCAAACTTGTAGCAAATATAAATTTAAGGTTTGCTTCTTAAATCTTTTGTTTTTTCGTTTTCTCTTTTTTTTTTAATGTGATACAGTGATAGATGTTGGTGTCCAAATTCGCAATTATTTAATGTCATCAAATTAAATTAATATTGTTAAATAGATTTTTATTTGAATGTAAAGTTATCAGAGCAGGAAAAAGTTAATGTGTGAAGCATTGTCTTGAAAAGTGCTTTTGAAGATTTTTGCTCTGAAAAATTCATTTCTAAATCAGTGATTCCTTGCACACAAATTTTACACAACCAATGCACCCAAACTATTTATTTTAAAATCTAACTTGATGTTTTTTTATATAAAAAAAGTTGGCTTAAACATTAAAAAAATAATTTATTTTTATTTTGTATAATACAAAAATTAGCAAAATTATACAAAAATGGGGTTGAACGTAATCAAAAAGATATTTTAAAATTATTTGATACATTTAGACTAATGGAAATATGTTCTTATCTTTCTTTTATTTTATTTATATATTTCCAATAAATGTAATTAATTACTATTTTACGAAAACCAATGTCCAAGCCAGAATCAAACTTAATTCAGTTTATGGTTCACATACAGAAATAAAATATTAACAGCTGTCTCTTTTGTCCATTTTTAACATCGCTGTAGTCTTAAAAATTTGGGAAAGATACTTTTAGTGTCACTGACGTACTTTTTTCTCAAGTTATTTTTTTACGTACTTTAACAAAAAAAATAGATATATGAAGAAAACTTTACAATATGTTCTTATATTTATTTTATTTTATTTTAGTAAAAAATAACATGAAACTTTTTATAAAGAATATTTTTTAAAAGACCGTTCCTTAGTACTTTTTTTGAGAAGAATTTTTCAAAAGTAAATTTTCAACAATAATTTCTAAAGTGCACTTTTTTAAATTGTACTATTTCTAACGCAAAATATATTTTTTCAAATAAAAATTTTTATAAAAAAGATACTTTCTGAAAAGTACCATCTTAAAGGGTAATAATAAAAAAGAAATTTTAATTTTCTTTCTTAACAGTTATTTTAGTAAAAGGTTAATTTTTTAAAGATGTACTTTTTCAAAATGTACTTTTTTCAAAGGTACTTTTTTTAAAGGTACTTTTTTTAAAGGTACTTCTTTTAAAGGTAATTTTTTCAAAGGTACTTTCTTAAAGGTATTTTTTCTAAAGGTACTTTTTTCAGAAGGTACTTTTTTCAAAACTTGCTCATTTTGAAGTAGCATTTATTCAAGCATATTTTTTTTAATAATATTTTATAGGTGTATTCTTTCGGGTTTGATAATGAAAACCCAATTGTTAATGCTATAATATCTATTCGTCAGTCGCAGGTCTCTGTTTAAGGGAGCTCATCATCTACATTAAAAATATTTCACAACACTCGTCCCGCTACAATTAGAAACACAAAATTGTTTAAATGTTGAAAAGTGTCCATAAATAGGCGTTTATTTTACTTATTTGAAATTTGAACAAAGTAATAAGAAATGTAAAAAAGACATTAAAGGGTGTCGTTATAGAGGCATATTACTACATGTATATCGCCATCTTTTAAAGTGCCGAATTAATGGTTAGTTTTAATACAAACTACAATACCTTTATTCCTTTACGAGGTATTTTTTAAATGGTACGTTTTTTGTAAAAGGTACTACTGACCAAGTTTTAAAGCAAACTAACTTTTTACCGATAACAGATCTGCCTATGCCTTGTTTGGTTATTAAAAAAGTTTTTTTTTTAACAGAGGTAATATTTGGAAGATATTTTTTTACAGATTTTAAGCTCGTTTCTATGCATTCTTTAATTACTGTTTTGTAAACATATTGATTTGTAAATTTAAAAAAAAAATCATAATTTTCCATACACAATTATTTCAATTAATATTGTGAATTTTGTACAAGCTACGGTTTTCAAAAGGTACTTATTTCTGGAATACGCTTTTTTTACACAATGTAATGTTTAAAGTAATTTTTCTGAAAGCTTGCCTTTTAAATAGTGACATTAAAGATAATTATAACATTTTTTTTCAAGAAACGATTTTCTTCTAATATTTTTGGAAGTGCGAAGTGGTTCTGAACTTATTAAAAACACATATTGAAAGATAATTCTGGTTACCATTATTCTACTTACCATTTTAAAAACATAATTTCGAACTGAAACTTAAAAATGCTAGCAAAAAGCACTTGTAGAAGACAAATAAATCCGACTTTAAAAAAAACCGATGGGCAAAGTTGCAACGAATATGAAACAAAATTTATGGTAAACCCTTTTTTTTAAATTTTAATTGTGTACTTATAACGGCTTAAAAGATACATTTTTTTAATTCAAATTGCATCACATTTTAGTTTTCAATTTTAAACTTGTTATTATTACCGAACCTAGAACTACAAATTTTGTGCAATTTTAAAACTAAAGATGTTTAAAAGGAAAAGTCATATGTCAAACTATAAAAGCTATGGTCACACCCGTTAATTTTTATATTAAATTTTAATTATTTTCTGTTAATTGAAATTTTATGGAAATTTTACTAAAATTCTATATGGATGTCCGTTGCGATTCAATAGATGTTTTAAAATCTTATGTGCTATATGGGGATACCTTTAGTTTTCAAAATTGTGATTTCTTTTTAACACAGGATTAAGGCTGCTGGCATCAACTATTAATTTAAAAAAATTAAAATCCGTTTAGAAATGACCAAATTGTGCAGGCACAAACATACAAATGTAAACATATAGAAACCTTTCAGCTCTTAAAGTCGGTTAAAAATGAGATTATTTTAACTTAACGTCATTTTGCTTCAGCTTGAAGAAAAGACTTTTTATAAGCTGTCAAAGGCCCACACTGTTTTACAAAAAACAAAATTATTTATTATATAAATTTTAAACACATTTAAGAAATTTATTTGTTCAGAAAAATCTTTTAATTAAACGAATATTTTTAAATATTTTATTTTTTAATTAATTTACCTTATTCGTGCTTGATTCCTTCAAATATAAATATTTCATGATATTCTCATGAAATACTTATTATTTTAAACTAAACTACAAAATGAAATGTATTACTGCGGGTAAAGCTTTTAATAATATAAATTTACAGGCACTTTGAATAATAGAAAAATTTACCTTCATTATTAGTTTAAAAGTAATTTTCCTAAGGCAAATAAGAAACGTAGTGTTCAGTAGCTATTTCACTTGAGTGCCTCAGTTCCTCTACTTAATAAATTTAAAAAAAAAGCAAAATAAAGTTTATGTCTTAAGTCCTTTGTTAATATCACTGTTAAATGCTCCTAAAATGATGAATGTTTAACAAACAGAAAGAGACAAACAATTACATGGCTTTAGTTATATTTTGCTTTTAACATTAATTCCATTTTTATTTAACATTTATTTAGTTTTGAAAAAAATATTATGTTGCCATCCTACGCTTAATAAAAAAAACTGAATGATGGGAAAATCTGGGAAAAGCTTAAACTTCCCAGAATAAAAAAAGCAAAAAAAAAATAAGAACAAGAAAACTAAAAGGTTAAAAGTTAACATTTTCTAGTTTACTTCTTTCAAATGCGTTAATCTTTAAAATTTTTCTTGTTCTCTTTTCCACATCATTCATAATAAAAGCTAAAGCAAACGGCTGCAAAATGTGCAAGAAAAACTGTCCAGTGTTAGAAAGAATTCAGCAATATTTACACGTTTTTTTTTCTATATTTAAGTGTATAGATGTGGCATTCGCGTATGAATATTTGTTTTGTGGCGTAGGGAAACTATTTTTTTTTGTTGTTGTTTGTTGTCGCTTGAAATAAGAACAAGTGTAAGTTTTTATTCTTGTTTATATTTTGTACGTGTTGTTATGTTTACATTGCTTTTAAGAACTTCCTTTTTATGGGGATTTTGTTAAAACTTTTTTTTCTTTTTTCATTTTTCTTTCTCTTTTTATTTTATTATTTATGTGCTGTAGATCTTTTAACACATAAAGCAGAATCTTAGCAAACATTGCTTTTATTTATCTAAGCGCAAGATTCTAACATTTTTGTACGTACAACATTAAACACATGTATGCGTTGTATTTTAGCGAATGTGAGTTTGCTTTTAATGAACTTGTAGCAAATTTTGTATAAAAAAAAAAGAAAAATTAAACTGTAAAAAAATGTCCACATTTGTTAAGGGGGCTATAACCTGCAGTTTGCAAAGAAAACGGAAATATTTTATTAGAAATAACAAACATTAGGTCCGCTGACCTTCAGTATGTTTTATAGTGCATGTCTTAGCACTAAACTTGACTATTGTGGCAGAAATTTTATCAAGATTTATGTGACTATCTGCTAGAGGACCCAAAATGACATTATTATAAAAAAAATGGATGAATACATGGGGTCTACCTGCAACCCCCCCGTTTTTGAGAAATTATTGGTACTAAGCCGAAATTATGCAAATGGGCCATGGCTTTCCCTTTGCTAACAATCGCAGCCCATCTAGTCATAATCCACATCAAGCCTGCACTTCATCTGCGACTTAGTTCTAAACCACAGCTACGTAGCTTTTCAAAGAACTGCATTATTTCCAGGCAAGAACGAAAATTTAAGGTAAACCTAATATCATTGGTACCCAAATTAAGTCCCCGGTCGAACTTCTATGTAAATCTAGTTTAGTGAAGTAACTCCAATTAAAAAAAGCAAATATTGAAGTGACAGAACTCAAAAAAAATTGGTACTGCATATAAATAATTTTATATAAAAAAGCCATCGGCTCCTAATGGGTTAAGCATTTTAAAAAATTTTATTATTTCCATAAAGATCTCTTCAAAAGCTTTAAAAAGATACCGATATTGATATTTTCAAAAATTTGAAAATTTCAAAAGGCTCACGGCTCACGCAAAATATGCGTGAGCGCCAATTTTTTCACTTAATTTTTTCTTATTTTTTAATTCGCTATCGCCCCATGTATTTATTTTTTTGATTGGAGTTACTTTATTGTTCCCAATGACATGAAAAAATTAGAGGTTGGCGTGGTGTTTTGCTGCTGCCTTGAACTACATGGATCAATCATGCTGATTTCCAATAGCACTTTTTCGACACTATACCTGATCGATTGATAGACGCGCAGACGGACATCGCTCAATCGACTTCGCTATGCATAAGAAATCAGAATGTATACACTTTGGATAATGGATTTTGTGGTGAAGGGTATAAAAACCGACTTCAAATCAGATTTCATCTGTCGGTCTGTCTTTAACGGTTCAAAAGTATGGCCATATACATCAAGTTACAGTAACTATTGGAACAACCAAACTTTATATTTGTTATAGCAGACTTAGCACTACAGCTTCTTGTTAATTTTAACCATCTTTCCGCAAGTGAATACATTAAATTACAGCAACTATAGGGGCAGCCTTTAATTTTCGAATTCAAATTTTATATTTCCTGTTGTAGTAGACTTAGCAGTCAGTTACTTATTTAATTTTAACTGTCTGTTTATAACGGTTCAAAAGTTGGTTAGATTACATAAACTATTGTAACACCCTTTAATTCATAATTTAATATATACTTCTTATTATATCAAACAAAGTAGTCTACTACTTATTATTGTTATTAATTTTCAAGTGTTTATATGTAACAATTAAATAACATTAATTTTGGGAACACCCTTTAATTTCTAAATTTAAATTAAAAATCTGCTGTTATAGCGGACTTATCAATGGAGGTTCCTTTTAAGTTTCAGCTGTCTGTATATAACGTTTCAAAAGTTTGGCTACATATATCAAATTCCATTAACTATTGGGACACCCTTTAATTTTTAAATCAAACTTTTATACTTCTTGTTGTAGCGAAGTTATCTCTGCAGGTTTTTTGTAAATTTCATACATCCGTCTACAACTGTTCAAAAGTATGGTCAAATACATCAAATTAAATGAACTATTGGGACACTCTTTAATTTATAATTTTAAATATTTATACTCGTTGCTATAACTGTTTGTAGCAATTAACATTCTGTCCAATTCGCAAGCGTTTGTCTATAACGGTTAAAGACATAGGCCCATATAGGTCAATTTACGTCACCTATGGGCACACCCTTTTTTGGTTTAGTTTTGTATTACTTCTTCTATTGGAAGCTATAGTGGTACACAGTTTTTTTTAATTTTAAAGCGTTGCCCTTTACGGGTCATAATACACGCATGGGAACACCCTTTAATTTTTAAATCATAAACGGGATCAATCTATAATTAGTACCTTTCAAATAAAAAAAATTCAATATCGGCTTAGAAATTACTTAGTTATGGAGACACAAACACAAAAAAGCAACATTCAGTCAAATTGATAACCTCCTTCTTTTTTTTTTTTTTGAAGTCGGTTAATGAACTTAATCCAAATTAATTAATTCATTTGTTAAATTATCTTCCACTAATTTAATAAATAATTTTATAAAAATCAAAAAAAAAATATATTTGTTAGAAACATATTATGGTTATAAATACTTTATTATGTTAAGATATTATTGGAAAAAAATTGGATTATGGTAAATATTTGAGTCATTAATATTTAGTTAAATCCAAAGACGTTGCACTTTTTTTTTCGTAAAAAACATTAAATGTTTTAATGTTAACAAAACACTTGTTTATCGTGGCTAAAGTAATTCTTGAAGGGACTCTAATTTGTTCACTATCACCATATATTATGACGAAGAACATAGTATATTTCTTGCATGTTGAACATAATGGAAGACTTATGGATTCTTACCATTATGCTTGAGATAACCGTTGCCACTTTATTTCTACGTTTGGATCTGATCCGCCTGTTAACGACTATATCATCAAAATAATACGCCACTTGATATTTATTCACTTAATATTGGCAATAATATTGAAGTAAATAATAACAGATATCGCCTCTCGATAATAATAACTTTTAACAATTATATCCGCTTAGAACTCAGTGCAGATATCGAACAAGCTGCTTCAAAAAAGAATTCTGAAAGTATGACGTTACTCATGCCGACCCAATAAACTTCAACAAACCATTTATGTATAAGATGTGTCACACAATAATAAAAACTATGATTTTTTTCCAAATTATTTGTATTCTCCGTTACCCTCATTTAAAGCATTTCAGTTCAAGCAACAAAAAAGGGAACCTTTAAGTCATAATTGTACAACGCTAATTAAATCAACTTGTTATTCTTAACATGTTTTGTTTAATTTGTGAATGTGTTTTTTTTTTTTTTTTCAAATAAAGATAAAAAAGAAAACGTGTCAAATGCTTTTAATTTTATTTTGAATAATTTGTAACCCAGTATAAAAAAAGCAAATAAAATCATAAAACATGATGTTCCAACATTTGTTCAGCTCATGATTCATTCATAAATTTATGGGTGCTTAAAAATAAAAGAAATTTGTATAAAAATTATTTTTTTTGTTAGATAAATTTATGATATTTTTGTTTATTATCCTTGATTTCTGTTATTGCTTGTTTTTAAATATTTTTTAAAGATTAGTCATTTTTTTTCTTTCTAAATTTGTAAAATAAATTTTGCTTTGTTTTGTTGAAAGGAAAAAATCTAAATTCTAAATGTTTTGAGTGTTGGCAGTCAAAAAAGTCAATTGCCTGCAATTTTTGTTATTTTTTCCAACATTTATTTGCCAGATAAGAGTGTTAAAGTGGAAGAAATAATAACAACAACAAATCACAAACATTTTGTTTAATATCGTTTACATGTCATTGCAAGACATATTGTCAACCAATTGTAACCAGCGACATAAATTTTACTTTTGCTAACAAACCAAACCAAAAAAAAAAGGAATTTAAAAATATATTTGCAACAGTATGAGTTTGGGTACTCAAAATATATATAGAATGTTCATGCATATGTTTGTGTATTTTTGTATGTTAAATATATGAAGGCATGTGCCATTCAATCTCGGTTTTTTTTTCATTTCTTCAAAAAAAGAGCTTAAAAACAATGTTGCTTTAATTTGAAATGTATGTTTGTTATTATTTAGTTTGCTTCAAAATGCCTTTACTCATACATGCTGAAAAGCTTTTATAATAATTAATAAAAATAGCAAATAAAAGCGAGTTTACTTTCTGAAGAAAAATATATTCTTAAACGATAGTTAAGACATTTATGTCAAAAGCACATCTTTTTATGGAAACACCCCTTCTTTTTATAATTTAAATTTTTTATTTCTTTTAAAAATAGTAAATCCGTTTACTATACAATATGTATAAGCTTCGAGTATCTGCCTGTTGCGATATACACTTTCATTTAATAAATTTATCTTCTATATGGGACACCCTTTATCTTTCAATTTTAAGGTAATACAACTTGTTGTTAAAAATTGTTAATGTCTGTTTTTTATGGCTTAAAAGACATGTCATGTCTTTTACAGGGTTACCCTATAGTTTAATATAACATTTAAATGGGACTCCCTTTAATTTTATATATAATTTTTATACTTTTTGTTATATTAGGCAGGGTTTTTTTATATAATTTTAAATTGTATAATTTGTGTTATAGCAAACATAGCAATACAGGTTCCTTGTTTATTTCAGCTGTCTATTTATACGGTTCAAAAGTTTGTCCACATACATCAAACAACATCAACTATTATGACACTCTTTATTATCCAATTCAGTATTTTTTACTTCTTTTTATAGCGGACTAAACACTATATGTTCTTGCTTAATTTTAAGTGTTTGTTTAAAACTATTCAATAATACATTTATATATATATATAATTTAATAAACTATTGGAGCACCCTTTAATTAAATTTTTAAATATTTATTCTTTTTATTAAAACAATAATACTCTGTCCGATTTTCAAATTTTTTATATGCAACGTTTCAAAAGATACGCCCATATAGGCCAATTTAAGTCACCTATGGGGACACCCTTTAATTTTTATATTTATTTTTGTATGAATTTGTGCCATTGGGAGCTATAGTGATACACAGTTTTTTTTTAGTTTTAAGGTGGCGGCCTTTACGGTTTAAAATACACTTAAAAAGATGTATGTTGTATAGGGACACCCTTTAATTTCTAAGATTATGAATTGTTTTTAGAATGGGACCAATCTGTAAGCATATTCTCTTAAATTTTCAAAATCGGTTCAGAAATGACTGAGTACTGCAAGCATAAACAATAAAAAAAGAATCAACATTGAGACGAGTTGAAAACCTCCTTCTATTTTTGAAGTCGGTTAAAAATGGGCAATAATTGTCCTAAGTAGGTCTACTAGGGAGGCACCCATTTATTTTTATTTAAATTTTTCTTAATTTTTTACATCTTTCTGATGCTTTATTAATCTTTATTTTTAAAACTCATGTCATTTGGGGCCACCCTTTATTTTATTTTAATATTTCTTAAAGTTGAAAACTTTAGATGTCTGTTTATTACGGTTTAAGGGTTTTCCCCATAACCGCCAAAGTCCCGCCATCTTTTGGTGACACCCTTTTATTTTATTATGCTTATGGGGCACCCTTTAATTATATTTTTTATACCTATTTTTGCTGGACAGTGCGTTACATACTTTTCTCAAAATTTCAAAACACTCCAGAAGTTAAATACGTAAATCGCTTTGAATTACTTAAAGAATTACTCACTTAACTTCTATTTTAAAAATAGAAAAGACCGCAGAAATCTGCAGCCTTATTCCATAAGTCGATAAAACTCCATTGATTTAATTTAAAAAAAATCTTTCCAGCAATTTTGCCTACAAATGTTATTCTGTAACACTTTTTGCCGAAACTTATTTTACAGAATGAGACTGCTGAACTGCTTCGAATACTGCAGTTAAGCACAACTAAAAGTTATTAAGCACTTTTAATTAAATAATTCATATAAAATTTAACTTAAAAATTATAATAAATGTATATTTTGTTAAATAATGCAATTTTTTATTAAATTGTTTAGAATGATCTCGCTATGCCTCTGTATTAATTTAAAAAAATTTCGATTCTTTTTAAAATAAAATCTCTGCCTGAAATTTTTAATAAAAATATTTGCCACATTAAATTTAATAACTTCATTTTACCTCTTTAACTTTCTCTTAAATATTAAAGAATATAACAATATGAAAATTTATTATTCGAAATCTTTCTAGTTAAATAACTTTAACAGTGCTTGATTCCATCAAATATAAATATTTCATGATATTCTCATGAAATATTTTTTATTTTAAACTACAAACTAAAATGTATCACTGCAGGGAAAGCACGTTTTTTTTTTTAGTTTGTAAAAACATTTAACAATATAAATCCTTTTTTAATTTCGAGCGATATTTTATATCATAAAAATGTTTAACAAAATTTTTCTAAAAATTAATATACATCAGTAGCTGCTTATATAGCTTTTCACAGAAAAAATAAATCAATAAATGGTCTTTATTCGTTTAGCCACACAAGAAAACAATGCAAATCTCTCATTATCGTATAAAGTCAATAAAAACGTGTGCGATTTACTCAACTTTCCTGATTTTAACAATGCACATTAGGTCAAATGACTACTTTTTCTGTGCAAAATTAAATGCGACTACATTATAAGAGTAATCGAAACAGTTATTATAAGAATTATATAATTATGGATGGTTCCAATAAAAAATGGAATTTAACCCATAAGTGACCAAAAATTAACCCTCTAGCACCTATTAATTTAAACACAGTGTATAGAATTAATTAATTTGTTTTTTAGTACTAAAATATTTATTAAATGTTTATACCACTTCTTTCGTTTCTTTTGTGAACTCCAGTTTAATAGGACGACAAAATCTTAAAGACTGCGGTGTGCGATTATTCCAGATTGGTTTTCCCGATTGTAGCGCTAATCTTAAGGGAATAACTATGGTAGCAAAAAGGGATGCGTCACAGCTACACGCAAAGAAAAAATATGGTTGAGGTAACCATAATCAAAGAGCAACATATTATGGTTGCATTGTATGGTTGCTAAAAAAACATAGTATTGTTACATTTGCAACCATATTTTTGCCCAAAGTATAAACATAATTATGTTCAAATTAAACATTAAATGGTTAAATTAAAATATAATAATATGGCTGAAAACGTCATGTTATATAATTGAATTATAATATAGTCTCGTAAGTGCAAAATTTTTCTGATATAAGAAAATTCATAAAACTCAATTATTTGCTTAAAATAAAAAATAAACGATTTCACAATTATGCTTCAAACACAAAAGTAAATATTTATATGCTTACAATACATACATATTTACTTCAACTTTTTTTAAATGTTTTGGTTCCCTTTTTATTTGTTATCATATATTGCATATTATTTTTAATTATTTATTTTGTACACAAATTTTTATTTTTTTCAATTTCTGTAACAATAAAAATTTCAAATTTTAGCTATCAGAAAAATTAGTAAACTGTCAAGTACGAGAACAAAATATTTGTAAGCGTAAACATTATTCTGTTGCTTTTAACCATACTTTGATTAATAATAATATATTATGGTTAAATATTTGATATTATTTTTAATAAGTTATAAAACTTTGGTTGTGGTTGAAATTTTTTTAAGTTAAAACCAACCATGTGGCATTTTTTGTGCACAGCAACCATATAATCGTTAAAAGTTAACAAAAAATGTTTATCGTGACTAAAGTTTTGGTAAAAAGAACTATAATTGGTTCTCCGCAACTATACATTGTTACAAAGAACATAATATGGTTATTGTGACCATATAACAACCATGATTTTTCTGCGTGTACTTGACAAACTTTGTTCACTAAATGCTTCCTTAAACTGGGCTTGACCAGTACTACTATCAAAGCCGTAACTAAATATTAGTTCTGTGCTTAAAAACTCAGTCTTCTCCTCTTCCATTTCAGCAATAAAAACTTCTTTTTGCGTTTCTACAATTCTTTCTGCTGTATGCGCTAGAATAGATTGATGAGGAACATTCACAAGATTCTCTGCTGCTTTTGTACCCTCAGGACGGCATTTCATTATCGCGGCATGAGGATATGTATCACAATTCCTTAATTTGCTTTCCTGGCGTATTGCATTATACTGCTCTTTAGACAAATTATGTTCAAGGAGGAAGGCTAAAGCCTCATCCGCAGTAAATGGAATTGGCTTCTTAGGATGTTCATTACAAACTTTACGCATTCTTGATGGTCTTGTTGGACTTTGAATACTTTCCTTTAGTATTGCAGCCAAATCGGTTTCACCTTGTTTACGAGCTGATGTTGCTGCTGCACGAACGAAAAGACTTGTATAAGCTTTCGCATTTTAAAGCTCTGCAGTTTCCTTTCTTTTTCCAAATTCCGATTTTTCGCTAAATGGTACACGAGGACGTCCAACAGCGCCACTTGTTGCCTTTTCTAAAGTGCCATCTACCACAATATTTAATTCAGCATTTAGCCATGCCTGGTTTTGGTTTTTGAACACATTTATCTTTCTATGATACTTTTTCCACTTTTGTTCTAGTTTCACGCAAAACAAATTATTTTTATTTCTTTGGTAATTTGTTTCACCATTTCATCAGAAATTGACGAGGTTTCAAGTTTGTCATATACGTTACCTAAAAAAAGAGGCATTACTCGCAAAACCCAAAAAATCGTAATTTTTGATAAATACCAAATAACTCACTAGATAATATTCTAATTATTTTGGGCAATTTGAGAGTGGAGAAATGGGGTATATTTTTTTAAAAGCTTTCAGAAAATAAAAATTTAACTCTTTATAGATGTTTACGCTTATGAGTTATTTATTAAGTATGGCGACATACATATAAAACATTAAAAATTAAAAATATATCTACTTACATGGCTCTTTCTTTTCCATTTTACTCTAATAAATTATCACAAACACAGTCCGAGATATACGCACTTAAAGTTGACCACGCACTACTTAACTTAGGAACACAATTATAGAAAAAATTTAATCAGTTGACTTCGACACGCTGCTGCATAACGGTTATTAATATTTAGTCAAAACAAAAATCACTGTTTTTTTATTCTGAAGTCTTTAGAATTAAAAAACAACAACAACAACAACAATAGTAAAACTGCAAGTTGATTTTTGGACTTTCGAACAGAAAAATGTGTCGTTTGACCTAAACAAAAATAAACTCCGAGAGATTCTTAATTACTGTTTTCTATGTATTCGCCTTAAAAAAAACTCATCAACTCACTCACAGCTACGCGACGTTGTTTGTTTCTTGTTTTTAATATTTAAGTCTGTATTGGAATTGGTACTCGTGATTTTCGATTTAGCAAACAAGCTCCGAGGTAAATCGGCAATATCGGAACAATATATTTTAGTTTCATTTTTACAGAGTTTTAAAATTGTACACAGTAATAAATAGATAGATATATTTTTAGAAATCAATATGAATTAAATTTACTACATATTCCTGCCTTAAAATTTTTAATCTATTATTGCACGTGTTATCTAATAAAATAATGAACATTATTTTTTTTAACCAATTAAAATTAACTCTAATTTTTCTTGCTATTATATTACAATACAAAAAGTTATATTAACCAGATTCACGAAAAAAAACTACTTTTAAGTTGAATTAAATCAATTATCTATAAAAATTTATCACCTGCAATTAAGCGCCTTTGATTTTCAATTTCATTGAATGAACTGTATAAGAATAATCAAAAGACTTAAGACACAAACCTTTTGCGTTATAAATTCTATGAAACGGAACAATTTTTTTATATTTTTATATCTTTTTATTAATATTTTTTTTATAAATAAACAATTGCTCTTGAAAAGCAATTCTGATGGCCAATGTTAACAACATTTGGGTTTTTTTTTAATATTTTAATATTTTTTTTGTTTGATGTGAATACTGACCAATTTTTCATTGCAGTGCAGCTGCAGTTAGTTTTTTTTCTTTTTAGTTTCTTGCATTTTGACGTTGCGTTGTTTTTAAATATTTTGTTTTATTTTTTATTATCAACAAATTATTGATTGTTTTTTTTTATATAAATAAATATAATTTGTAGGAGTTATTAAACAAATTGTTACAGAACATGGCTTGTAAGGCTAAATTAAACAAAAACAATAACAACAACAATGGCAGTAATAACACTGTCATAATAACAAAAAAAAACTAAATATAGAAAATAAAATCAAAGTTCAAAGTCAATAATTCATAAAGCTGTTAGCTGATGGCTGACGTTTTTTTGCTTTCGATTAACAAAATTAAATAAAAATCTAGCAAAAATACCAAAAGAACAATAACTTTAAACTTCGTTAAATAAAAAATCACAAAACAGCAATCAACTACCGTTAACTTATTGTTTTAATAATTTATTAAAAAAAATTTTTTAAAGATTAAAAAAATGATATTTCATATTAAATAAATATTTCCATTTATTAAAGTTTCAGTTTTCCACTCTTTGATTGAAAAAAACAAAAATTAATTAATCAAGTAAGTAGAGTTTTTTTTTTTTTTTTTGCTAAGCAGAGAGAGAGGGCGTTTTGAACAGTTTCTTGTTAAAATTCTTATCAGTTTTGATTATTTATAATTTTGACAATTAATTTTTTCTTTATCAGATAACTTTTAATTTTTTACAGTGTTTTGCTATAAACTATTTTTTAATTTAAATGAACAAACTTTTTCTATACGATAGGTGTGTATGTTTGTAAGTGTTTGACTGCACATGAGAACATGATATATTTATGACATTTTAATATATTTAGAACATGTTGTAGTTAAATAAATAAATATTGAAAAATTTGGAGGGAAAATGTAAGAAAAAATGTAATGGCAGCTTAATGCAATTAAGTGCAACAATTTAATGATTTATGAGATTAATTAAAAAAAATATAACCAAAGCAAAAACTTTGTAAATTAATTTAATTAAACATTATGTAGTTTGTCTTAACGTATAAATATCTCAAAACTTACAGCGTAAATTGAAAATGCTTCAAAGGTGCGCAGTAGTGTGAAAACGATTTATTTTGCACATAATTCGGTATCTCACATTTTGTGCCACACTGAAAAAAGAAAAGCTTATGACTTCTATATTTATAATATTTAAATTATTTTTTTGAGCTCGATCTTTTATTTGACATTTACTTCAAAAAAAAATCACGTTAAGATGGGTTTTGAGAAATAAAATATAGAATTTAAATTGCAACCAAATTAAAACGGGCATGATATTCTTACAAAACTTTGAAATTATAGAGATAAAAGAGCTCTTAATCAAATAGTGAAATAAAATTTAATTCTTTTTCATTTTAACATATTAATTCGCCAAACGGGGAAAAAATGTCATAAGAAATTGTTTTTTTACCTCTATTAATCACAATGTTGTCAACTACTTTTTTGAACTATATAACCATCTGTTAAGGATTTAAAAATCCTTAAACGTTTTTTTAGTCGGTGCTTTGCACTCCGAGGAATTTTAGAATAATTTAAAAACTTTGTTTCAAAATTGGCTCTGTTTGGATAGGGCTGTAGACAGAACTGTTATATTTATTGACCCAATTTTGCTTTTATTAGCATTGGCTATAGGTTGTCTGTAAAAGGGCTTAAAAAAAATTTGCTAGTGTTAAAGTAAATTTAAACTACATAAGAAAGCGCTTACCATCTTTTTGAAGAAAACCCTGAAAAAAGTTTTTTCTTACATTTTTACAATTCAAAGGCTTGCAACTTTATAACGAAAAGCGATATTAGAACAAAACTTAAATCTTATTTATTTTAAACCTTGTTAATAATAAAGCATATGTTTAACATTAATAATCTAATTAATAATAGGAATACCACACCAAAAATACTAAGTTAATGTCGGACAAAATTAAAAAAAAATCTTAGACAATTTACTCTCAAACTAAAAGATATAACCCCTACACAATATTTATAGATATTTTTAAGGTCTTATTAAAATTAAGTAGCCGCGTTTTATAACAAACTTTCCATACATAATTTGTCCTAAAATATATTTCAAATCTATTTTAATATTCTATGAATACCGCAGAAAAAATTTTAATATTTGAGTTAAAAATAAACTTTAAATGAAATTTCCAGATATTATATGCCTGAGGTATCCTAGGGGGCCGACTATGCGTAGATGCATTCAAAAACACCTTTGCTTTGCCTCAGTGAAATTTCATTAAAATACCGGCAAAGGATTCATGGAATTCCGAGTTATGTTCAAAATAACTCGTTTTTAAAATACTGTGAAGTGTTAAAAGAAAAAAATTTTTTTTTGTTTACACTTGCCCTATTCACAAGCCCCCTAGTACGTGCTAAGTGCTAACAAAATACAACAGTGCTAGCTGTGTTGTTGGTAATTTTCATGCAAACATGCGATACAACACTTAGTACTTTTTTTCATATGTTTTTCAAACGTTGTATTTGTTTAAATGTTTTATGTTTAAATGAATTATTATTTTTGTGTTCATGTGTGAATTATATTAAATTAAATTGAATTAAAAGATATTTTTATTAGTTTTATTTATTTAATTTATTGGTTTGACTGATTTATTAGAAAGCTGAAAGTTGAAAGTTGCCAATATAAAAACTGTTCTTTAAGATTTAATATTGGTTTAATGACTCGATTTCTAATATACCAAAAAGAGATGCTACCTTACGAATACAAGCACCATTTCCTGCAGATCCCAAGCAGTAAAGTACAATTTTAAGATGCAAGTCAATGCGTAGTTTGGGCCTTTCGCCAATTGTGTGAAAAACATCGTCATTTTTTATAAGGTTGAATATAAAGGCAAATTTCTCTGGCCGTAGTCGTATCATATGAAGAAATCTGTTTTTATCAAAATATCTTAAAACCCGATTATGCCATAATGATGATTTTGGTAGCCCTAAATTATAATTATACTACTGGAGAGCAAGTACATTAGGTTCATCCTAAAAATGTCTTGAATTTCATCCTCACACAAAAAATTTATTAATTTACTTTTTTCTGTTTTCTCCCCCATTTGGCTTATAAATAACAAATGATGAATAGCACTTTTCTTCTTCTTATTTACTTTTTGACGTATGAAGTACAATGTACAATGGCACACTGATACAATGGTTGTTCACAAAGAAGTAAACAAAAGGTAGTATGCAATACTACCTACACCTTAGCAGATCTTGTGAATACGGCAACTGAATCAATTTCATAAATAATATTAATAAAAAAGTTTGGTAAAAAAAATGGTGTAACTTTTATTCAAATCTATTTTTATCTATCGAAACTGATTAATTTTTTAACAAATTAACGGACAAAGAAAATATTAAAAAAATTTTTATTTAATAGTTAAAATATTAAAAACTTCTATTAAATTAAAAAAAAAATGTAGTTGAAACAGTAAACCCACCATAAGAAAACCCACCATAGAAAATCGTAAAAGGAAGTTAAATTAAATTTAGTTATTCATAAATTTAAAGCAATTTTTCCTTATTTTACTAAATGGTTTAATTTTATCAAAAAACATGCAAACTTGAAGGAGTTTTGTAAATCTTAACTAATATTTTTCACCCAAATTACCCAAAGTTTTTCTAGTTAAATGCAGTTACACTTATTTACGAAAAGTTAAACAAATTTCGTTATATTTTATTTATTTACTTCAATACAATAATTTGTGAAGACGTGTGGAATAGAAAAAAATTAAATTTTTTCTTAAATTTTTTTTGTTTTTTTGTGTGTGAAAGTTTTACATATTTTGTTGTTTAAAGCCTTTGACCTTCTTCCAGATATTAAAAAGACACATACATTTTTTGCAATACTTCAAAATAATGGCACACAGTCTCTTAACCTCGAAGATGAATTGAAAGGTAATTATGTTTATGTTTTTAGATATATTTAAGATTTTATTTAATAAAGAGAAAATTCATTTTAATATGTTAAATAATTAAAAAAAAAGTAAAATTATAGCGTTTCGAAATCTGGGGTCGGGTATAAGTAGTTGCCCGCAGGTAGCGATATTACCACCTCTTTTGTAAAATAGCATTGTTGATGGCCTTTCTTACGTATGCTGACATTCTGGTACTTGTGGTTAGTGGAAAGTTTATCGAGACCATTCAGGGATGTATGAGGCAGTCAGGCAGTCACTCACAATGACCGTGGCGTGGTGTTTTGGCTAAATATTTATGCTAGCATATCCGACTCGAAAGATGGTTCAGAGATCGCTTTATCAAGGAAGGTGAATTATCGAAGCGTTACCCTAGATAAGAAGCTTTCTTGGAACGAACATATTGAAATGAAGATACGATAGCCAAAAAGCATCTTGCACCAGTATAAACGGGCTTGTGACCGCAGGTGGGGAATCTCGCCAAAGGCATCATTCTAGATTAACACAATGATGGTGCGACTCATAATAACCTAAGCATCTATGGTCTGGTAGCCAAAGGCCTTTCAGAGTACGAATAAGCATTGGTTAGCATTAGTATATGTGCTCTAACATAGGAGAGTGGATCAGTGTTTAGATTGCTGCCATTAAAAAATTTCAATTAAAAAAAATACTTAAACCCCACTATTCTTGATAACACTGTCCAACAAATTAAGACTTTTTGAATGGAACAGAATAGCAACCCCATAATTCTGAAAGGGTATGTTGAGTTGATCATTTTTGTAGAACAAATTTATGGTCCAGCACGTCTGAGTTTTTTTACAGTGGGTCAAAGTTTTAATTTTTTTTTCTTTACAGTGGGTCAAAGTTTTCATTTTTCGGTCGAAGCGAGCATTATACTGTATGAAAACAATGCCGCGGTGGAAGTATGACCTTATCTTTTGGGACAAGGAATTCATGGATTACATTTAAGCAACCAATAATATTTTTTTACATTCTTCGAAATATTTAATATGACTAGACGCGAGAACTCAGTGTTTGGCCCGCCCAAACTTAACGCTGTTTTAACCTGTTTTGTATATGTTGGTGTATAATTTTACTAATTAAGCGTCAAGAGCTTTTTTTACAACAATGGTGTCTTTGGTGACCCCCACTGAAATTTTCCGGCAAACATTTTCGTACAATATTTTAATCCTTAAATGTCCTTTTTTAAAGGATATTTTTTGATTTTCTCGAAAAAAGGGTCAAATTGACCCATAAAGGGACCAGTTAGAGGGTTAATATCTGCCACAAAAATAATCCTCATACAATTCCACAACATAACTCAGACCATAAGAATTCTCTCAGACATTAACTTAGAGCACTTTTTTCATACAGTATAATGCGCGCTTCGACCAAAAAATGAAAACTTTAACCCACTGTAAAAAAAAAACTCAAACGTGGTCGACCATAAGTTTGTTCTACAAAAATGATCTACTCAACAAACCCTTTCAGAATTATAGGGTCGCTATTCTGTTCCAAAAATGCTGTTTGGACAGTGTAATTAGACCTCTTTTAAACAAATGACCAAGAACTGTGATCACTTATAAAACAATAAATTTTTAATTTTTTAGCCGAAATTAAAAAATCTATTTGTTGGCTGATTTTTCTTTTAATAAGAAAAAAAAACAAAAATCCTTTTTTTCGATAAGTGAACTTGCTACGAGAAAATAGCTAAATTTTTTTCTTTTTATTTTTATTTACAAAAAAAAAAAACTAAAAATATTCATGTCGTTAATGTATTTAAATGAAAATTGATTAACATAAAACTTAATTGCAAGATTATTATGTTAACAAGTGTTCTTTTAATAAATTTACAAATTTCATTAAATACTTCTCTTTCAAATTACAAACTTAAAATTTATTACACAATTTGTATGTTTTTCGCTTTTTAGCATCAATTAAACTTTCAACTATGAATCATTTTGAATTAATGAAATTTTAACATGTGTTCAGCTTTAGGCTTGAATTTGTTTGAATAATGTTTTTCATTGAGTACTTTAACATTCGTTTAGAAAAGAAACAAAATAGTAAAACCTACAATGAGTAGTAAGTGTTTGTTTGTTTGCATGTGTGATGAAGCCATTAAAATATTGTTTAAGAAATCCATGCAAAAAAACACCTCTTCTTTTTCTTACATTGTCTTTGTAGACTTTTTTCATTTTTTTTCTGGTGACTTTGTTGTTCTGAAAAAGTTTGTTAAGAAAAAAGTAGGCAGTGCCTAGTTTGATGTCTTCATTATAATTTTTTATGTTGTCTTTTTTTTCTTATTTTAAACTGAATTGCTTTTAAAGGCAACAACATCTACGTATGCACTAATGCACAATATACAAATGGAACATGTTAACAAATACGGCTAAAATCTAAAATCGTTTGTTTAAACAAAATAATGCATCTTTATGTATGTCTGTATGTATGTATGTATGTATGTATTGCTGGTTATAATATTTTTGTCCAGCATATAAAATGAACCCTAACAAATTGCTCAATTTGATTTTCTGTTGAATTTTTTTTTTCAGTTCCAAAACCAATTGTGTGGGTAGTGTGCTAAAATTACATTTTTTTTTTTGTTAAATCAACACACAAAAACTAAAATAATAATGATAATATTCGCTTATGCCTGCTTACATGATGTTGCTTTGGAATAAAAAAAAAGAAACAATTTTTAAGAATCCTCAAAATATCTTTAAATAAAGTCATTAATATACTTTAGCCATACTCTAGTCAATTTAATACTCCTTTTAGTTTTCGTAATAAAAATCATATTAATTTAATGCATAAATTTCTGTTCTTTTTTTTATGGCACTTGCTTTAGAAAGACTTTGAAGAATAAAAGAAAAGAGGTTAAAAGACAACCTCTTTTTTAGAAAACCATGTAACGCAATCGAACTAACGCACAGGATTAGTGAATGTAATGGAAGAATGACTGTGAGGAAAACAATATTCTTGTGCACTTTTCATCAACGTATCGCAGGCATGTAAGGCTTCTTCTTCTTTTTTTCTTTAAAAAGCTACAAGAAAGCGTTTCAAGTGGCCGTACATTTATGCCAAAAAAGAGATTTTCTAAGCTCATAGCAGGCAGTCGTACCCACACGTCGACGTTTGCTGGCTACACAGTTTTTTTAGTATTTACCAAAGCCTCCTACTCTAGAGCTTCTTCTGCGCCGAAGCGAATTGATACTTTATCTGAACCAAAAGTATTTTTTTCTTATGCGTGAAGGTCTATCTGGACTAGCCAAAATCGCTTTGAGTTCTACACATATATCGGGTTGCTTTTATTTATTTGTCGATATTGCAGCTGCCTTTTGCCTTAACGGTGGCAAATCTTAAATCAATTAATTTTCAAAATTATATCGTGTTATTTTTATTTAATTATTAAATCACCGATATTGACAATTGATTGCATTTCTCGATGGCCATTTCGCTACCGCTTACTTAGCTCTTAAGGAATATCAAAGTTTAAGGAAACTTTGATTTTATTTTTCTTTTATCCACTGTTTACTTTTTTCCTTACTTTTTTACAGTTAAAAGATGATGGATGAGTTCTTTGGTTGCAAATGCCTGATATTTCTTTTTCTTAAAAACTAAAAATGCACTTATTTGCTTTGATATGTTCTTAGTTGAACGTTGTAAACAGTAACACTATCATTGTTAGAAAACTATTTTTAGTCAAGATTTTGGGTCAAATTTGCGACCTTGTGCTGGTGGCATCACTGCACTTTAATTCTGCAAATATAAGGTCGGAGCTTTTGTTGCGGTTACCTCACCCTGATCTATGTGTATTTTTCTGAATATGGATGACATTGATTACATAAAATAAACCGATCACAAGCACCGACTTAATGAAGTTACAATTTGGCGTTAAGTTGATTTAATAAAAGGAGGTATCAATTTTCCTCTGAGGTTGTGCGATCTGCCATCTTCTGATTATATCCTGTGCAGCCATGTCGAGACCACTACTTTATGTTTATAAGCCAACAATAATTAAAGTCCAACCATGTTCCTGTTATCCATGACATATACCCAGCAATGCTCGAAAACATTGTCCAAAATGTTGGCTATTCAGAAATCGCTTCGTCAAGAACAGCCACGGTGGTGGCCATATGCCTCAAATCATTTTCAAATTTTACAGTGTTTTATTTTTTTTTTTAATAAATTTTTTTTTTGTGTTCAAAATTTAATTTTTTCTGTTATTTTTTTACAATTTAAAATTCTCTAGGGGATAATAAAGACACCCAAGAAATGAAGAATAGAAATGAAAAATTTTATAAACAGGCATGTTCTGACACTTGCATGTTTTTGAAATCGCATGTCATTTCAGAAACGCCAACTTTTGTTTTACATGTTCTGAAACTCACGCGTTTTGCTTGCGATTTGCTCTTTTTCCAACTTATGTTCGAAAAGGAAAACATATGATTTTATGGTGCAAAACTTAAATAAACAAAAGAAAACTACAATAAAATGCCTGCTGCTGTCTTGTTTAGTTTCATTTCTTAAAAAAACATGCAATTTAAAAAAGAACGAATTAAAAAACGGACGCTTAGAGATTGTGGCAATTCAATAGATTCTTCAATCCAATGCATGTTTATTAATTTAATAAAATAACACAAGCCAAGAAATATTTTGGCGACAAATGGATTTTCTATTAGTGATATTGCATTAAGCATCTTTGATGTAAAAGGTTACTTACGCTGTAGGTAATCAGTACTTAAAAAGTATTTTTGTTTATTATGTTAATTATAAAATGCACGTTCGGAACTCATATCGCCCAAAAAGTAATTTAAATCCCTTAACACACGGACATTTAATAAGTACCGAATATTTTATAAGAATGGAAAATTAAAAAAAGCACTTATTTTTTTGACTACCGGCTATACGTTCAACCGCACTAATACAAGCATATTTTCGAACATCAATTAAAACAGCTGTTTCTATGAAATCGCCAGTACTCAAAAAAAACAATCAAAACAAACAATTGATAGAACAAATAATAGGTTTTAAATTAATTATTTGCGACTTGAATTGTGTAAAAATTAAAATAATTTCTGTTAAAAATTAAAGAGAACATATTAATTTTCATTTGTGAATAACTTTATTGTTGCTTTAAAGTTTATTTTATGCAAAATTCGTAACTTCACTTCAGTATGTGCTTGCGATTTGAAGTCGCCAAATTTTTTTTTTAACTCGCATCGCCAGTTTCTAGCGATTTGCGTTTGTCAGAACATGCCTGAAAATATTCCAATTCTTAATGTTGCTCTGGAATTCAGTTATCTAGCACTGCCTCTATCGGGAAAAACTCAACTAAAGGGAGGAGATATGGTTTCCTTGAGCGATTATCAGAAAGATGAATCCTTACATTTAAAGTTACCAGCTGGATTTAATAAAATTAAACTTTCGGATTTAAATTTTTTTAGTTCAATAATTTTGAAAATGCAATAAATATTTTTGAAAAAAAATATAATTAATAAACTTCTCTGCATTAGATTAGTTCCAGAAATAATCATTTAATAAATGTTTTTGGTTTGCAAGAAATACTCAAATTCATTTTATATTTAATAGTTTTTGATGAGGAATAATTGATTTGTGGTGCTGATACCATAAAATTAGGCACAACGTAATGTAAATGATTACAAAAATTATTTAATTTCATAATGACACATATTTTATTTTCAAATTAAAGATATTAAAGATATCTAAAAATTAAAGATGTTAAAAAAATTTTTTGGTTTAAATTAACAAATATGACGTGGAATATTTTGATATAAAAAAAAATTTAAATACGTTAGGAATAAAATTAATAAACGTTTAAGAAAAACTTACTTCCCTTCATAAAAAAAAACGATTCCGGTTACACTTTTCTTCCCAAACTTTAAATCTTAATAAGCATTTTAAATACGAATACATTATTTCACTATTGTTCAATCAATCAATATTAACACATAAATCTAAATTAAAATGTGTTTTTGCTTACCAAGCACCATGCGGATTTTCCATTGTATAATAAAAAATTAAATTTAATTAAAATAAAAACAATTATCAAATAAATGTATGACTAAATCATGAATCGATTAATAATAACAATAATAACAATGCTTTGGGCTGTTGGCTTCCACACTACCACTGCTGCTCTATATTTATGAAACTAAACATTTCATATCGCTAACATTTCATTACACACATTAGAAATACAACAAAAAAAAATTGTTGTTTATATTCGTGTTCGTGTCTTAAGTCTTTTGTTTTGTTTGAATTTTAATTTAAATAACTCTGGTTTGTTAAACAAATTGTTGCCTTCTTTAATGTTGTTGTTTTAATGCAATTTTCTTATTGTTTTGTTATTTAATAATCACGTTAAATTTGCATTTTAATTGACAACAAATTATTAATAAACAATACCTTTATTAAAAAATATAAACTATTGATTTCATCAATAAAACAAAACATTAACATTTAATTTCATATTTTAATTTGTTTTCAAAAATTTACTTAACAGTTGCTGTTATTGTTAAGTGGATTTCTATAATTATAAGTTACAGAAATATAAATAAATAAAAGCTTTTAAAAATTTACAATTCACGGTCATCTTATGACAGTTGCATTTTAATAATAATAATTTTTGTGTTTGTAATTTTTTTTTTAGTTAAGAATTTTTTATTAAAGTTTTATTGATTGGAAAATATTTTTTATTTTTATTGTTTTCAAATTTCAATACAATAACATGAAAACCTTTGGCACTTAAACAGAATCGTGGTTTGTCGCATTTTTCTATGATTCAGAATTGAATTCAACTTCAGTTGGATGTTTGTAGTTCTTGTTGCTGTTAAACATTTGTTGCATGTCGTGCTTAGTAGCAATATAAATATAAAGAAAAAACAAAAAGAATTATGCTTTTTGTTGTTGTCTTTGATGTTGTTTCATTTCATGAAAGAAAAATATGTTCAACACTTTTTTTGTTTACTGTGGCATTTAATGATAGATTTATGAGTTATAATTTACTTTAGCAAAAGTTTTTTTTTTATTTTGTTTTGTTGTTCCTGTTATTCTAAAGTTTATTTATATTTTTGCAAAGAAAAAAATTGTTACAAGTTTATGATTACTAGTGCTTTTAATGCATGTGTTTATATCTTGTGTGTGTATGTTCAATAAATTTACTGTATAAAAATCAAACTCAAATTAAATTACAATCATAATTAACATTTAAAGAATTGTCTGTTCTTAGTGTTTTAGAACAAATGAACGGAAGCTTGTTTAAGCATTTCAAAAAAAAAATTAATACTGAGATAAAATAAAGGAGAATAATAAAGACACAGCATGATGCTTTCTTGTCATTGTTATGTTTAATTAATTGCAATATATGAGTGACACTTTTAATATGTCTTTATTCACAAACGCAGGCTGTGCTAGACAATAATAAATTATTTTTACCTCAGAAAGTGCACACAATGTAAATAAAATTGAGATATTTTTAATAAGTTTTATTATAAATTTTATTTACTAAAAAAATTAAAATTTACTCTCACAATTATTATTATTCACCCGTCACACTTCACTAGCAATATTGAGTGATTTGGTGGATTTTATAAAGTTTCCAAAAAATTGATTTAAACAATTTAATCGCTTTAATAAATTAATATCGTGTCTGTTTCCGTAAGTATAGATTTTAATCTTGTAAAAAATCTTTTTGAGGAACTAGAAATTTTAATCAAAATGTTATTTAAAATAATTATGAAGTTGTAGTGATTAACAGACTTTTTTCAACAGTCTTGGTCGTCTCCTTTGACCAGCACTAGATTTTTAAAATTATTTACAATTTTCCCTTTTTCCAGCATGTTCTTTTTTATTTTGACTCTTCTGAGGTACTTTATTATTCTCAATTTATTTTATTTTTTTGTCTATGCACAATGGTCGATCTGATTGGCCAAAAAGTAAAAAAATTAGATTCAACATTTTGTCACCAAATGTGGCAACACCATTTCTTCACAAAACAAAGTTTTAAATTTTATAGTTGCTTTTGTTTTATTCTAAAGCTATGTACAGACGGTTGTCAGATCTAACAATATTGTCAGAAAAATTTTCAGAAAATGTCTAACAATCGTGTGAACTTACAATTGTTGTCTGACAATATTGTCAGAAAAACCATTGTCAGAAAATTGTCAGACTTCTACCTGACAGTAAATTGTTAGATATCTTACAATTGTGTGAACGCATTTATTTGCATTGTCAGAACATTGTCAGGCATTGTCAGTATAAAATAAATTGTAACATGTTGGAAATTTTAAACATCTGACAACGATATCATTGTCAGATAAAAGTTAATGAAAAAAAGTGAAAAATTCTTGAAAAACAAACTTAAAATAAAAATTTAAATAAAATTAAAGCAGAAAAAAGAGAGTTAAAAAAATAGACAGCGACGGTATTTCACGGGATGATTTTAATGGTAGGAAAAAACTTGCCTTTTTCAAGTACTTTGAAAATGGTATATAGCTCTTCGGGAACAAAGCTCGAATAGTTCAAACTGACTTCTGACCGACATTTTTCATGTCCTATCTTTTGAACCGTCATAAACAAACGCTTGAAAATTGGACAGAATATAGATAGCTATTACTTTTGTAATAACAAGTATAAATATTCAATATAGATCATTTTATTTTATGAA
Source organism: Gymnosoma rotundatum (assembly GCA_916610165.2). Classification (NCBI taxonomy): domain Eukaryota; kingdom Metazoa; phylum Arthropoda; class Insecta; order Diptera; family Tachinidae; genus Gymnosoma; species Gymnosoma rotundatum. Next base: position 16,518,752 of record OU744338.1, on the reverse strand, counting down.
CATATGTGATGGTTGTAAAAAGACCTCTGATATTTACAAAGAATCTGTATAGCTAAGTCCAAAACTTTGAAATGTTATAGATAGACAACTGAAATTTACAGGGAACTTGTATTGATAAGTCCGCTAAAAGAGCAAGTATCCAATTTGAATTTATAAATTAAAGGGTGTGCTCATACCTGATGTAATTTTACATCTATTAGCCCTATCTTTTGAACCGGCTTATACAAAAACTTGACAAAGTGTCCATTAATTTGTGTGGTATATTAAGAAATATAAATTTAAAACTAAAAATAAGGGGTGTCCCAATAGTTGATGTATGTGGCCAAACTTTTGAACCTCTTTAGACAAATAGCTAAAATCTGTTTTGAAGTCGGTTTTTTTTATATTCGCTAAAAACGTAAGATGTTAGAATCGTTCCAGTTTCTTCGTTTTGATTAATATCTATTTGTTTTGATAAAAACTTATAATATTAATTTGTACCTTTTAAAATAATTTACATTAAAATTAATTTAAAAAAATTTTCTATTGAATTTTTTAATTCTGACACTTGGCAATTCTTACTACCGTGTGAACTACCAATTTGTTGTCTGACAATGTTGTCAGAAAAATTTATTATCAGATAATTTTCTTACAATGGAATTGTTAGTTTTCTTACAAATGCCTTGCAATCGTGTGAACTGACAATCTAAATTGTGTTTACAATTTTTATTTGCCTTGTCATTGTCAGTACATTGTTAGGTCTGACAATATTGTAAGACCTTACAAGCGTCTGTACATAGCTTAACAGTATCTTTTTAAAATAACTTTAATTTTTTGGAATAAAAAATGGTGTTTACTAAATTTTTTAATAATTACAATGTGTTTAGCTGGTTACGGGTTTATTTAATATTAATATTTTATTATTATATTATTTCATTGTTAGCGTTCGTTCGTCTATATTTTTAAATTCTAAGTAGAGTTTTAGTTGTATTCCCCCCTGTTATGACCAATTGGATTTTTTTTTTGGGTTTATTATTTAATATTCCAAGATTCTAAAATGTAATGTAGTAAGTGGTAATGTCCATAAACTGAAGCGGCTTCTAAGCTTTCATTTGTGGGGTATTTTGTTAGTTCATGTTCACTTTGCTCTGTTATTGTTATGCTTCCTGGTACTACCTTCCCCCGTCAATCTACAAAATTTTAATTCATGACCCAGACGTTATTAAACATGCATTGTTATCGCTTGGGAAGCTACTTAAAAAAGTTGCAGAATCCAGAAACAGGGATATAAAGAAAATTAAACTCTACCACACCTGAAAAACTTCACGCATTTAAACAAATACTAATTTATTTAACGCCTTACTTAAAACTTCCGATCCCCTTAGAACTGGGCAACGAAATATACCCTGCAAGAAAGAATCAGTTTTATTAAGATCTGTATTTGAATTGCTCAATTATTTTTGAATTCGATTTTCATTTAAGGGGTACTGGAGAGTTAATTAAAGTACAAGTAAAAAAATCATCAAAATCGGTTCATAGTTTCTGCTAAACAACTGCAAAGAATACCTCAATTGCGTGGTAACCCTGGCAATATTGTGAAACAAAATTTGTGTTATAAACTATTAATAATAAATCAATAGATTATATTTTTAATTACAAATTATTGCGTATTTATTTTTTATAACAGTTTAAAAATTATTAATATTTAGGCCGTATCAATATGAAAATTTATTATTCGGAATCTTTTTGATGTGAATGTACTTTAATCTCGGTTGACTCTTAAATTTTTTATACAAAATTTGGATAGAATCCACCGATGAGCTATATGAGCAGTAGCGAAATGGCCATATAGATATGCTTTCCCCGCAGTAATGTGTTTCATTTTTGTAGTTTAAAATAAAAACTATTTTATGAGAGCATCATAAAATACATATATACACCCTTTTATAACAAATTATTTCATATTTAATTGGTCAATATTTTTTTAACTAATCTTGTAAAATAGTGGCTACCATATGAATTAAATAAATACATGAATTAGAAACAAGTTTCCAACATTTTTGGTGACTACGTGGGGTGATGAACGTTGTGGCTTGCGTACGGTGGGGGGTAGTTACAAGTCATCAACTACTCGCATTTTATAATCTAATTGTTCTAAAATATTTATAAAGCCGGCCTCCGACTACATACAGCTTCGAACACTAAGCTACGGCTAAATTTGTTTCAACGAACTCTTTCCTAACTAAACATATACTTTTATAATTTTAAGCAGCCATTCATGCTACAAGACTGCATTACTCGGATAATATTCAAACTACTCGTAGTCTTGTTTACCAAACATGCGACATTTGTCTATCGTGCGGTGCCTTCGGCAGAGACTCAAGCTCGCGATCCCCTAACTTAAACACCAGCCACTTTAAAGTAACTCATCTTAAGCGTGATTGCTTTACATTTATTTTTAGAATACTTTCGTCAATGCCTTGTTAAGGTTTGGACCACGCTTTCAATTATTTACAGGATCTTTACTTTTGCTCTAATACACAGTTGCCTTCAGCAACTCATTGACCACGGCTACACGCACTAATTTTCCTCATTTTCTAATCTGAACGTCAGTTTTCTATTTATTCGCCATTTTAACATCGTACGTTGCGGCTTGCGTTTTATGTTTAAAAAACAGATGGGTTTTGAACTCATCGCTCTTGCGTCCTTAACCATCTCAACTGTTTATTTAATATAGAGGAGCCTTTTTTAAACCATTTACCGCCGAGACATACAAATAATTATCTTCCTCTACTAACCTAGACTTGGGAAGGCTTAATCTGATATTTTTTTTATATACTCGCTTTTAATGCTGCTACTGAACAACAATTATATTTCTGTTATTTCATGAAGCGGATGAGTGTTAAACTCATGACTTCGTTATCTTCTTTTATACAATAAGCAAACGTTTCTAACTACAAAAAAACTTCTTTTGTTCTGTTCACAAACACCACACTTGTTACTAATGGAAGTTACAATTTATTCAGCTTCTGTTTACTACAACAACACAAACAAAAGAGGCTTTTATTGTTACAGACATGTAAACGGTTTTACACATCGTATTCTCACAAAAGAATTTATATTTGCTGCGAAATTTATGATTTAAATTTTTATTAGGCATTTTTGAGCACGCAGCGTTTTTTACCACATTCTTCTATGCCAGGTAAGGCACACAATGCAAACTTTGTGTCAATTTATATTTTGACTTGGAATTACCCTTCCAAGCTTCTTCTCCATAAAACCTTCGTTAGTTTATGTGTTTAGATTGCACAGACTGCCGGCATGAGAAACCTACTTACTTGGGTCCTAGATGGTCCTTTGTTTTGCCTGAAAAAGGGATGTGCATAGTATTTTTAGATCTCCATATTACTACTAGATACATCTTCAAACCACCCCAAAGACCGGATAAACGAATTTATCCTAGTTACAGCACAGACCGATAGATCTGCAAGACTACGCAGTCTCGGACTGCCCGGAAGAGCTGCTCTGTTCCTAGAAGGAGCTGGACAATGGCAGAGCAAATGCTATGACAATTTTTACAGAAATCATGGTATGGAAGATTTAGACTCCTTGCATAAGGACCGATAACACAGTGTCCTGTCAGCACAATGTGCCCAGCTGTTCTCGGGGAACCTCAGCAGATTCGCAGATCACCTATTGTTACACTAAGGCCACAAATTGTTCAGGTGACCTCGTAATAAAGTGCTACAGCAGTTTACCGGGTCTCCCTCCCGTAGATCAATCGCTCGGTCACTTATCCGACTTCCAGACCTAGCGAGTTCGTCCACAACTATGTTCCCGGTTTGGACCGAGTGTGCCGGCACCCAAACTAGTTCCAGGTTGGAATGTCTCGCCATCTCATATAGAAACGTCCGTCATTTACCGACCAATTTGTATGTCGTATAGACACCCGATAAGGAGTTTATCGCCGCTTTGGCTTCAGTACAGATCCCGATATACTCCAGCTATTACTAAACTTTCCCTTCTTCCACATCATTACTCAAGGCAAATTTAAATTTTTAATAAAGCCAACAAAGTGTGACATATTTTTAATATTTCCCAATCACTTTTCTAATGCATTTAAGCGGAAACGAGATATTCATTATTATTGTAAAAAAAGAAACATCTTCTTGTAACTCAACAAAATTAAATACTTTCATAAAATGCCAATTAACACAGTATTTCATATTTTAAAAGCTGCTTGATTAAACAAGAGTTAAACGTGATTGCCATTTAAGAAAATTCAACAAGAACAATTGGCAAATTAATGCAATTATTCTATTTATTATACGAAATTATTTATTTATTTATGCATAATTGTTTTTTATTTACACTTTTTTACTTTTTAAATTATTATAAAAATAATTTGAAATCCATAAAATCGATCAATTGCTTACTTATTATTTTAAGTTTCTTTTTTTCTACAGAGAATTACATTCAAACGGTACTCAGTCAATAAGAGAATTAAAATCAAAATTAAAACAAATAAAATTAAATATCAAGCAAAAGTATTGGAGCGGCGGTTCGCAAACTGTTAATAGCACAATAACGTAATAACAGCAACTAAAACAACAAAAACAAAAAGGAAAAAAATAATAAAAACAATAAGAAACTGTAACCAACACACGTTAAAATATTTATTATTATTTTTTAATTTGACAGTTGAGAAATCTTAACCGATTGACTATTGACACTTTACGATTAAACGAATGAAAAGCGTCGTCATCGTTAAAAAATATTGTACGAGTATTTTTCTTACATTCAATATCAATATCAAGACAGTATGTTATCGAAGCGTCAATCAACACTTTACAAACTGTTGTTTGCCAGCAGTGGCAATAGTGGTAGTTGAAGTAGTAGCTGGATCAGCTACAGCCTTCGCAGCATTAAATAAAGCAACCGTTGTTACTAGAAAATAAATAAAATCAACTTTCTGCATAAATATTTGTACGATCGTCTACAATGTGTGAGAAGTTAATTCATGTAAAATTTTTAAGAAAAAAACAAACATTTAAACTAAACCAAATAGAGAATTTAGGGACTCTACATGCCTTATAGGGTTAATAAGTAATGTGACCAACAAGAAGTTAAGGATTTTTATACAAATCGTGATCTCTGTTATTTTTTTTTTCTTTCATAAAAGCTATTTAACCAAAGAACTTTTAAATAAAGTCCCTTAAAATTATAAAAGCTCTTTTAAAAGCTTACATTAAAAAACTTTTTAAGCCTTTAACTAAAAAAGCATTAAGTATTCACAAAACACTTAACAAATATATTTCGCCTAGGAATTTATCTCCTACAAAACTTATTCTTTAAAAATATTTTTTCACCAAAAATAAAGACATGTATATTACATAACTCTTACTAAAAAGGGTTTTTTCCTTACACAAATTGACTTCTCCAAAATTTTAAAAAAGAAGTAAATTAACTAAAATATTTTCACTAACAGTTTTTAGAAAAATTTATTTATGACTGAGTTTCTTTAGCAATATTGATTTACAGTAAAATTATTTGAACATGAAAGCTAATTTTTAGAAAAATTGTTATTGTAAAAATATTTTATAACTAGCATCACTTAAAAAAAACTCTTTCCTACAAAAAGCTTGGGAATAAAATTAATTTATAAAAAAAAACTTATATTACAAAAACAATTCTTAAACGAGGGATATACGTAAATACAAAATTTATTTTGAGTTCTCATTTTTATTATGCAAATATTTGGTTTTTCAAAGGCTGCTTTCTTGAAAAACATTTTTTATGTAAAAAAAAATGGTTTTTCAAATATTACTAGACTATTGAGCAAAAATTGTATCATTTGCAAAAATATATATAATTTTTAAATGAAAAAAAAATTAAAAAAAAACTTCGAAAAAGCTTATCAAAAAAACTTTTTGATAATGTTTTTTACCTAAAAGCTATAACAAAAATTGTTTTTTAATAAAAAATTATTTTATTCTTCTAAAATTATAAAATGTCTTACTTCAATGTAAAGAATTTTCTAACCAAAAAAGCTCTACAAAGCTTTACAAAAAAGCTTGTTTTTAATAATTAAAAAAGTTTTGCGTAACAAAACCTTTAACAAAATTTTTTTTAAGTAATATCTTTTTGAATTAACAGCTTTAATAAAAATAGAAATTTGCGTAGAAGAATAAATATAATTTACAAAATAGCTTTTTATATTTTGAACTTCTGTAAAAAATAAAAAAAAAATAAATTCATTTCAGTTTTTCAAAAAAATATGTAGCGAAATTGCTTTGTTACCAATTTTTTTTAATGCGGCTTTCTTATAACACATTTCAACTAAATGAATATAAACAATTAAGAGTGCTATATTCGGCTACACCGAATCTTATATACCCTTTACCATCTATGTAAATATAATTTAGTGAAGTAACTACAATTAAAAAAGAGAATATTGGGGTGATGGAGATTTAAAAAATACAAAAACAAAATTTAAGTACAATATATATTTTTACATAAAAATGTCAGCGGCTCTTAATAGGTTATGAATTTAAAAAAAATTTTAGTTTTTCATTAAAGGTCTCTTCAAAAGCTTTAAAATGATACCCATATTGATATTTTAAAAAATTTGAAAATTTCATAGCCGCGTAACTCGGAAAATACGGGCGAGCGCCAATTTTTTTACTTGATGAATTTTTCTTATTTTTTAATATTATATCGCTTGATTGGAGTTACTTTATTGTTCCAAATAACATAAAAAAATTAGAAGTAGGTGTGGTATTTTGCCTGCTGCTTCGAAGGACATGGACCGATCATGCAGATTTCCAATAGCACCTTTTCCGCAACTATATTTGATCGGGCGGACAGACGAACAGACAGACATTGCTTTGCAAAAGAAGTCCCAATTATATGTATTCTTTATGGGTCAGTAATGGATATTGTAGAACTTCAGCACGAATGACAAACCTAGTTATTCCCTTTTTCCACTTTTTGTGGTGAAAGATATAAAAATAATTTTTAAAATAACTGCTCAATAAGTTTAATATGACAAAATCTTTGCAATTATTTAAATATGTATAGAGAAATAATTTGAAAAAAACTTTTGTAAGTTTTAAGAAAAAGCTTTTTATAAAAAAGCTCTTGATATTAAAAAGCTTTAATTTCTATATTTTTTTAATCCATCAACTTTACAAATATAACACATTCGAATTATGATTAAATATAATTTTAGAGCTTTAGCTAAGCATCCTGGTAAAACAGCTGGTCACATTAAGCCTTTGTAAAACGAAAGAAAAAAATCAAAGAAATCAAGTAACGCATTTGTGGTACACATTCGCGTACCTAAGCAACAGTAAAAACAATTCGAATGACACAACCAAGGAGTAAAGTGACAAAAAATAAACAGCATTCAGTACAGCTTTTGCAGGAACTGCTGCGACAACTGCTACAAAAACTGTGACCACTATGTTGTGTCAACAGCGAAACCTAAATGTATGAGGTTGCAGCTTTTAGGTTGTTGATCAAGTGAAAATGTCGCCGCAATTGACATTTTGACAAATACCGACACTTTTATACCACGTTCAAGAAGTGAGCACAAGCACACACTAACATATCCACGACAGTCGGTCGGTCATTCTGTCTCTTGTGTTACTTGTAGTAGTATAAATATAACTATTAACGTTCACTTTATTAAATACAACAAAAACTTCTAAGCCAGTCTAATTGTTAGTCAGTCACTCAGTCATTCAACTGCCCAACTAGCAAAAGACACCAGCCCCAGCCATTTTAACAGTCAGTGGTGTTGCGCTCTTTTTTTATTTTTTTTTTCTTATTATTATTTCTAATAAGAATTACGAAAATAAAAAATGAATGAGTTTGTTGCATTAAGTTAGTCATTCGTTTAGTATTAAGTGTGTCCAAAGCTGCTCTAGTTAAAACTCCAAAAACTGGCTGAAAGATAGATCGACAAACTACTGTGAATATAGAGTGACTCTAAAAGTTACTAAAACATTTTATCCCGCTTGATTTTGTTACTTTACATTTTGTCTTATTTATTGGTTTTTGTCGAAAAGATCTTAAGCTACCGTTTTTCTTTCGTCAGTCCTTATGGCATTAGGCCAGTTACGGCTGACTCTATTCGTACATAAGCATGTCTCCTCAAAACCACTTTAAATTTATTTTAGTCTTGCTTTTAAAAAGTATATTTCTCAGTTGATCTATGACTATGTAATGTACGAAAGTGTGTCTGTGTGTCTGTGAGTTTGTATGTTTGTCTATTATTTGTTGCTTTAAGGCTTCACAGCTTAAGGGGTCTTATATGCTTACGGAACTCCCCATAGGGTAATTAGTAGACGTTGTTATTGTTTGGCTGCTTTTTCGGCTGCTGCTGTTTAATGTGTTGGTTTTTTTTGATTTTTTTTTGTAGTTGATACAAACAATCATTACAGTTTCTTATTTAAGTTAGAAAGCAGCACTTTATACTATTTTTTGGTTGCAACTTAAAAGTGCCGCAGATGCACGTAAGAAAATTTTGAAGCAAAAAATAAAACGCTTCAACAAAACTAAAAAACCATTTGACAAAAATGTCGCCATGCTTGTCGCTGGCTGCTGATCTTAAGTGTTTGTTGCTGTAATAAAAACGAACCTCTCATTTGACGTGACAAACAGCCAACCAACCATCCAGGCCACTAAGCCATTCGTTCCATGCCTGCCAGCTCACCAACCAGTCATTTGTCTTTTAATATGAAAAATTTCTAAAAAAAAAAAACACTTGTTTTTTGTAGAGATGCTATACATTTATTTTCTTAACTTTTTTTGTTGTATATTTTAAGTAGGTTCATTGGTTTTTGAGCCTAGTTAAATTTCCTTAATTTTCTAATAGACAGTGGAGCAGAAAATTTAAGCAATTGAAATCAAATAATTTTTATGAATAAGATAGTTAAGTTTAAAGGACTAGTCAGTATAATAACAAAGAAATAATGGTATTCAGTTCCTGCTCATTTAGTTAGTCATTCTATTATTGTTACCAGCTTCTTCAACACCATTCACTAATCGAACCAGTCCTTAGAGTCTCAGATCTCTAATACGGGCTTACGGCTTCAAAGGATTTTATGGAGCGGGATGGTCTTCAAATTAGAAAACATAAAGTCATAAATCTGCCTAAATTCTTCCTTTTATACTATTTCCCCTTAAAAGCCATTTAAAAACCAGCAGTTTATAGAGATGTTCCTGCAATACTTTAGATGAAATGCAATTTATCTCTTACCCAGAATATTTGGCATCTAACAACAATTTGTTTTTAATAATAGACTAGATGAACCCGCAAATTTCTTTTTAACCAAAATATATTTTTTTACTAAATTAAATTCAAGCATTTACCATTCCATCTATCATTTCATTTTAATCGAAATTTATCTATTGTTTATGTATTCAATTGACTTTGTATTTAATTGACCTATACAAAAACCGGACTCAATGGACTTCTTCTCTTCAAATATTTGGGGAAAGTAGCATAATATCAAGTTTTAATAACATTGAATTCTATTCATTTTAATTAAATTAAAAAAGAAAAACAAGTAAGAATGCTATATTCGGCTATGCCGCATCTTATATACCATTCACCATATGTACAACCACACGTACCACACTGAAGATTTTCCAGTAAATAGTTTAGATGAAAATCGGCATTAGCAGCGTTGCCAAAATGCTGATTTTATCATATTGTTACGTTTTTCCGTTTTAAGACAAACGTACGGATTCTTTTGATTGCAAATACCACTGTGGCTCATTATATTTTCTGTATTCAAAGTTTATAGCTTTCTCTGGCTAAACTTCTTGATCCTACCGGTCTAGTGAATTCTACGGTCTCGTATTTGATAAACATGCGTTATTATTACAAACGCAGCCATCCACGCTACACTACCAGTCATCCCCTTTAATCCTCCCCCCGGGGGCACCAAGAGGCTGTGCGGAGCTAACCTAGGTGCTGACGAGGGTCCTCGGGGGTATAAGGGGAACCAGTCCCCAGGTGTTGCAGGCACTGAAGCTGATAGACAGTTGGGTACTGTCGGGGTTTGCTACCAGTTTCCCTTATTGATAATAAAACATATTTGTAATAAGAAAACTTAAAAAAACGGGTGCCACGGAAACCGGTGGCCCATACAGAGAGCCGCCCATCTCCGTAGCAGGTTATTGGTGAGGTCCCTTAGGGGTACACGTGGTGCCTGTTGTTCAAAAGTCTATATCTGCGGGTCTGGCGCGGAATAGATGGCAAGTGTGCGGTTGCACTCTCAACAGACGGGGTTGGATAGTCTCCAACCCTCAAGCAAGCCATGTTCTTGAAACTACAACTCTGTTGGCTACGTCCGATGGAGAGCGCTAGTCGATGCATTATATTTCACTCAGTGGTAAGACCACCGTCAGGTAAGGCCATCAATGGGAGGTACTGACGTTAATCTGTATCACGTATCCCCTTTAATCCAATAGCCACATAACACACGTCTGCCCTACACTGTTGTTGTGCTGTTACACTTCCCTGCGCTAACCGGTACTCTTCTTACTCTTTATTATAAAGGGCCTCTGGACAAATATCTGTTACTCTTTTCTTAAATTAGAGGTCTCCACTAAATTATCTGCCATTACTTCACACAATTATTGTCTTTTCCTTTCCGGTAGGTTGGTACTGCTGCTTCTTAATTTTAATTGCATTATAACAACCATTATTTTCCCTTGTACGCATGTCCGAAGTTGGGCTTGAACTCACGAACTTCTGTTTTGCAGTAAGCACCTCTACCAATGCAACCATTACGGTTGCTCAGCTTTTGTTAGCTAATTGTGGTATTTTATTCACCACTCTCATACTGTTTACAACAACAAGGGTTGCCAGATTTTTTTTTTTTTTTTTTAACCAAAATATGTTTTGATCATTATTTTTTTTCTTAAATTATGATTTCTAATTTATAAAAATTATGATTTTTGTATCTCAAGTGTGTAGTACTATATTTGTTATTGTACTACATAGTGAAGTTGAGTTTTTTATCAGCAGTAAACAAAACAAAAATTTTTCTAAGCTCATCCTGTCAAATACATAGAATGTACGAGAAAATTTTAAAAAAATTTATACAAACAGAATATGTTAACGTGAGTCTCAATAACGACCTTGACTTTGAAAACAAAAGTCTATTTCTACACAACGAAGAAGTCTATCTGGGTGTTTTTGTTAAACAAAAGATTTGCTCACTTCAAATGAAAAAAAACTGAATTTATTAGAAACTGTGTGGCATTTTACATTGAGTTATGTAAACGAAAAACGAAAAACGATTTGAAATTAACGATACGTTTTTAAAGGGCTCTAATGTCTTGACCCTTTGAAAATTGTAAATAGAAAAATTAATTCCCTAACAGGCTTAATACTCATGTTTCCAAATTTAATTAGTTAGAAGGATATTCAAAATTTATATAACGAATTTAGAGAACTCCGTTTTATAAAATTCAGATATCATTTTACAACTCTAGATAATTTTAGCTGTGAGGAATTTTGTTCAAAAGTATCAAAAATAACTCGTGCTGACAACTTTCCAGGTTTTTTCTATTTCTTCAGCCAATGTCGAACGAATATTCTCAACAGTCAATTTAAACAAAACTTAATATAGAAATAGATTAGACGACAGCACTCTTGAAGGTATCTGATACGCAAAAGATTACTTAGCAACTGCTCCTGCCTTAATTTAAAAATTAACCAAGATATTATTAAAAATATGAAATCCTGTATATATTATAGAAAACGTTCTTCGTAAAACTTCGTACACTTTAAACACTAATAATTAACACATATACAATGTATGTTAATATATGTATTTTAATTAAAATTTTGATTTTGTTTCTGCATATGATGATTTCAAAGTTTCTGGCAACGCTGTGCAAAAGCAATTCTTTTCTACGACAAAGTTTTTGTATTCAAAAAAGCTTTTTTTGAAATTGTAAGTTTTGCTAAAGGTTGTTCTACCAACTTAGTAAATGAAAAGATTGCTGTATCAGGTGCAAAATTAAACAACAACCACCTACAGGTATACAAACAATTCTTGAAAAAAGATACACTTAAATCTAGTTTAGCGAAGTGACTCCAATCTAAAAGTCAGATGGTCAGACCCTGAGCGCTGGTCCCATTAACAAAATACAAAAAATTTCACCAATGCAAGGATTTCAGACTGTCAACTGGTAACAGTCGACCTAAATTTCTCATCACAGTAACAAAGGCAAGATCGGTTTATGTTCTGCAAAGTAGCGGGCAAAACACTACGCCTGCCTTAAATTTTTTTATATCATTTGGAACAATAAAGTAACTCCAATCAAAGAAACTAATATTTGACGCATTAGAATTTTAAAAAATAGGAAAAAAAACATAAAGTAAAAAAATTGGCGCTAGCCCATATTTTCCGAGTTACGGGCTCCGAAATTTTGCAATTTCTTAAAATATCAATATTAGTATCATTTAACAGCTTTTGAGAAATCTTTAAGGAAATTCTTAAATTAAAGAAAATGCTTAACCCATTAAGAGCCAATGACTCTTTTATGTAAAATATATAGATCACTTAATTTTTTTTTAACTCTCAGTCACCCCAATATTTGTTCTTTTGATTGGAGTTACTTCACTAAATTAAATTCACATTAATGGCGAAGGGTATAAAAGATTCGCCATAGTCGAATAAAACGGCTTTTTATAATACAGATTCCCAGCTAAAACTCGTATGACATTTGAGAAAGGAAGGAAATATATTTTTTTTAATTTTTCTACCTTTAAGAAGTTAAAATAATAATTTATTTTATACATCAGGGGCCAAATTACGGCATTCGATATCGATCGAAATTTCAATAGAATTTAAATGTAAATTTTGATCGATATCGAATGCCGTAATTTGCCCGCAATTCTTTAAAGTTTTTGTTCAAAATTTATTTTCTTCCATCTAAATTTTTTTAATTTAAAATTTTATTTTTTACCCATCAGGACTTGAACCATGGATTTTTAAATAAATTAAAATTGACTTATTTTCGGCTTTAGTTCATTTGGATGTGGCGGTCCAGAAAATGCTGCATTTCATTCGATTTTTTCTTGTTTTCTTTGGAAAACGTCCGCATACAAAACAAACCAAAGCCGAAATAAGTCAATTTTAATTTATTTATTTAATTTGATGAAATTTATTTAAATCTAAACCACTGTAAAACTACTGGTTGTCAGGATAAATGACCAATATAATTTCGTTTGCCACATACAAATACACATAAAAAAATAAGAATATTTCTAAGTACTCGTATAAAAGTAAAAATATTCTAAATGAGAAAAGTTCCTACTAAAAAATATTCGTTATGATTTCTTTTCGGCCGCTTGTTGTTGAGTTTTGTTTTACTTTTGTTCAAGTTAAAGCAGCTTTGCATATGAATTTGGTGTTTTGTAAAGAAAAAGATGGGCGAACAAACAGCAACTCTTAGACTTTGCTGTTGTTGTTGTTCTTTCTATCATGTTTAAAGTTATTGCGTTGTTTTTCTGCTTTGGACTTTTATATGACATGTTACCTACAAACATTTATTGTTTGTATTTAATTTTTTACAAATATTTTTTTTTTTACATATTTATTGTTGTGTTTATGGCAAGTTGTAACCAACATGTTGCAGATGTTCTTGCAAGCATGCAATTTATATGTTTTATATTTATATTTCTTTTCGTTTTTCTTTATATAAAAATGTTCGCTTAATTCCTTTCGTGTTGTCGCTTGCTAGTCTGCAGCGTTGTATTTGATATATTTTATCTAATCCGTCGTCGTTTATGTTTTAACACAATTTGCCATAATTGGTGTACAAATTGTTGACAATTTCCTTAGAGAAAACTTTTTATTTAAGAAAAAAAAATTTTTTTTTTTGGTTTTAAGAAAACAGTTGCCTTTTTTTGCGGCATGAGAAAAATATTTAACAAATAAAATAAAAAAAAGCAAACAAAAAATCTTAACAAATTTTACAGTTTAAAAGAATAAGTCTGTTTTAAACTTAAGTCTTTTGTTGTATGAGATAGCATGTGAACATAGACACATGTTCTCGTATATGTCATTTAATGTACGTGAGCTTTTGTTATGGGAATATAAAAAAATAGATCGTTATAATTAAAAGTTATAATCAGTTGTGAATAGATTTTTCTCATCCTCTTTTTTTAACAATTGATTAAATAGCGTAAATTTAAGCAATTTGTGGAAATAGTTTCAAACGAATTCCTCAGGGAAATTTTGTTTATGTTATGCGTCACAGTTTGAACAATTTAAGAAATAGATCAAGAAATCAAGATGGAATCAAAATGGTAGTTATTTTTATAATAAAAAAATAAAAATTAAAATAATAAAAATTGAAAATTACAAATTTTGAAATAATTCATTTTTAAACGGTATGTGTTTTCTAAATAATAAAGTCCTTTTCATTTCATTTCATTTAATTTTATATTTTTTTATTTCTTATGTATATAAAAAATAAACAAATTTTGAAGTTAATCTTTAAAAAGAAGAAGAAGAAGAAGAAAAACATAGTCGTCATTTTCTCGTTATCAATCCAGCTTAAGGAGAATCTAAATGGGATGGGATCTCTATTAGGAGATTTGAGAAAGATTTATAAAAGTACTTTTTAAGGAAAGTTTATCATTAAAGTCCTTTTCTGTTGGTACTTTTAGAGGAGCTTATTTAAAATGCTCTTTCTAAATGTATATTTAAAATGTGCAAAAGTTTCTTTTGAGGGAATACTATAAATTGTACCTTTTTACCAGATACTTTTTAAAAAATAGATTAATTTCAAAATATTTAAAGATTTTTAAAACAACAATTTTGAAAAAAAAATTAATTTTATTTGAATGTTTTTTTTTATAAAACGTTCTTTTTTAAACCCTTTTTAAGAGACTTTTTATAAAAGTTTTATTTAAGTACCTTTCAAAACAGTCTCATTTTTAAAGTACTTTTTTTAACAATGTACTAAAACAAGTTTTGCTTTTATTGGTACTTTTTAAGGTGCCATTCTACAATTTATTTTTAAAATCTATATTGAAATTTTTAAAATGTTCTTCTGCGCAAAATAATTGAAAAAGGTACTTTTTCTTAAAAAGTATTTTTCTTAAATGTGTTTTAAAGGTACATTTGAAATTATTTTTTTAAATAGAACTGTTTTCAAATTAGTATTTACAGAAACTAGTTTTACAATAGATACTTTATAAAAAGAGTTTTATTTAAAGGTACCTCGTAGCCGTCCTATTATAAAGTTTTCTAAAAGGACTATTTTCTTTTTTAGTACACAGAATGAAATATTTTTTTGAAAATCAACTAAATTTTACCAACGTGATTTTTGAAATGTTTCATTTTAATTAAGTGAAAAATTTTCTCAAGTGGTCTTGTAGCAATCAG
This sequence comes from Gymnosoma rotundatum, assembly GCA_916610165.2. Taxonomy (NCBI): domain Eukaryota; kingdom Metazoa; phylum Arthropoda; class Insecta; order Diptera; family Tachinidae; genus Gymnosoma; species Gymnosoma rotundatum. The sequence continues at coordinate 16,503,348 of OU744338.1, read as the reverse complement.
CAACAAGTTTATTTCAAAAAAAATTCTTCAAGAATTTGCTTAAAGTAAGGTAAAACTGTGCGATTTATTAACCAGTGTTCATTAAAGCTTCAATTCCATATCTGGTTTTGAATGAGTTCTTTTAAAATTAAGAGTTTTGTTCTTAATTTAAGAAATTCCACACTTTGAAATGTGAGTTCTTGTTTTCGATCGCAATGACTTTTTATGTCACTTTTAATTAATAATTTATTCTCTAGGGACTTTAAATTTACTTGTGTAAATCGTGAACTAATATCATTTATATCTACTTGACTTTTATATCCTTTTTTAAGTTTCCCACACTATTTTATATTTTTAAAAAATTCAGAATAATCTGCTTAAAAGATAACATTATAAGTGATCTTTTACAGCTAAATGGTTACATAAAACTAACACCCTCTGCGACATATGAGTACAACGGCAACAAAAAAAATCCAACAACATAGTAACGTTTTTTGCTAAAACATATAATACTTTAATCAAACTGCGCAGAAGGCGGGTTAAGTTGTAACAGTGGAGGAAAAAAGTAACAACTTTAATTGCAACATATTTGTTGTGTACTTTTTTTCGTAGAAGTCTCTAAGGAGACCAAAAAAGCAAATAAACAGTAGTAAGTGGAAAAAATCAATTGGCGCATGCGCCATGGATTTTGTTTTTTTTTTTTTTTTGTTTGTTACTATTTTTTCATTAGATTGTTGTTCGCGGTTTTCAGAAGATATCTATCAAACATTAAATACTGTTTTTGAAAAACATAAATTTTTTCCACTCAAACGAGGATTACTTAAAAAAGTTTTTTTTAATAAAAAAAAAGCTTTTTTTTATTAATTTTTCTTCATTGCATGCCAATATTTTTGTTGTTGAAAACAACAAATCAGTGTGTTACAGTAATATTACACGAAATAAAAATGTTGCAATTATTTATTTATTTATTTTCAGGCTTCAATTAAAATAAATTTTTAATTATTTTAATTAAATAATTCGTTAAATCAATTAAATAGTTAATTAAATCAATTAAATAGTGAATTAAATCAAATAAATAATTAATTAGATCAATTATATAATTAATTAAATCAATTATATATTTAATAAAAAAAAATTTTGTAATTGAATTAATTAAAAATTTAAATAATCTTTTTAAGATCATGGGTAAAATTCTTTTTCTTGATCTCCTCGGAGGTATATCTATTTATCAAAAATATTTCACATTTTGTAAAAAAAAAAAAAATTTTCATACTGCCCTCTTACATGCATATGTACATGTGTTGTTAAATTTTCTAAAAAAAAATAAACCCGCATTTTTTCAACCATAACTACAAAATATTTTAAAATAAATTTTATATTAACAATTTTATGCTAAAAAACTACAACAACAAGCTTAAACAAAAAATAGAAAAAATATGTATATTAAGATTTTTATATTTTGACTTTTATTTTGGACTTATGAAAAGGTCACATTTAGTGTTGAATTTTGCAGTAAATGTGGCTCGATTTTGACTTTTGTTTTAAGTCGCATATAGTCTTTATACTAAAATTTTTTTTCTAAATTTATTTATTTAAAACAAGAACCATTTATATTTTTGTCAAAATTTGACATGCAACGTGCATTCAACTGTCAACAATTACTACTTGCGCCCAATAGTTTATTTGAAAATTCGTACAAACAGCAACAACTAAAAAAAACATTTTTATAACGAGAGGCAAATTTTAACCTTATTTTTAATTTTTTTTTTTAATAAAAACTCGTAATTCTTTTATCGATTTCTGCTTGTGGTTGCTTCAACATAATAATTGTTGCTTCTTAAGAAACTAAACTAACAATTGGTTAAATTACTTATATTTTAATGGTGTTTATTGACTCACCTTATTGAACGCCACACTAAATTGCCACAACTAAAAGAGTAAGGAAATACACACATACATACAAACAACCGTACAATAAAATATATTTGTACCAACAATCAAATTATTTTATTTTTCTTAATACACTAACACCACAAACATACATTAATACATTCAATTCATAGTTACAATTAAATAAACGATTAGGTTTAAATTCTCTGTAGATGAAAACATTTAAATACATTTTTAAATGAAATATTTTGTATTAAACATTTTGGTCAAACAAATACTTTTTTGCTTTATTATTTAAAGTATCTTTTTTTGTTTTATGTAAGTTGAGTTTTTTTTTCCTGTTTAATTTGCAGACATTAGGTTAAATTTGTCACGATCTTAACGTATTGAAAATGAATAAGAAAAATTGAAATACAAGTTAAGACGTTCGTATTTTTTAATACTCTACATAAGGGAGTATATGACTAAAGAAAGTGAAACGGGTTTGGTACATGTAAATTAAAAGTAATTAATTAAATAAATAAATTTTACAATCGCCTTCCCAAAAGTTTCATACGTTGTGTTTCACAACAAAAGAAAAATATTTAAATACTGCCTCATGCCTAACTAAGCAGAATAATGAATAACATAAATGTTTCGGTAAGACAAGGGAGGAAATATGGATTAATGGATTTACTGTTTATTCACGCAAAGAAAAAACATGGTTGAGGTAACCATAATCAAAAAACAACATATTATGGTTGCATTGTATGGTTGGTAACAGAACATAAGCCCTATTTACGATCTTTGTGCAATGGTCTTAATTAAATTAAAATATCATAATATGGCTAAAAGTTTCATGTTATATAATTGAATTATATTCACGTAAGTGCAAAATTTTCCTGATGTAAAAGACTTATTTATAAATTCACAAAAATATTAATTTTTTGCTTATAATAACGCTGCGATCATAGGCTACAATAATCAGTTATATATAGAAATATAGTTTATAAGCCTATGCTTACAATACATACGAATTTCTTTTAACTTTTGTTAAATGTTTTGGGTCCCTTTTTTTCTTTTTCATATTTTGCATATTATTTTTAATTATTTACTTTTGACATGAACTTTTATTTTTTCATTTTTTCTAACAATAAAAAACAATTTAAAATTTTAAGTACCAGAAAAATTACTAAACTATTAAAAACTTGAACAAGATATTTTTTAGCGCAAACATTATTCTGTTGCTTTTAACCGTATTTTATTTATTTTTTTTTTATTTTATTTAACATATTATGCTTAAATATTTTATATTATTTTTAATAAGTTATAAAACTTTGATTCTGGTTGAAAAGCAACCATGTTGCTTTTTTTTGTGCACAGTAACCATATAATCGATAAAAGTTAACAAAAAATGTTTATCGCGACTAAAGTTTTGTTAAAAAAAACTATGATTGGTTTTCCGCAACTATACATTACTACAAAGAACATAGTATGGTTATTGTAACCATATAACAACCATGATTGTTTCTGCGTGTTGTTACTGGCTGTGATATATTCACTTAACCACCCTGACCCTTTATTTTGGAAAAAGGTTCCATTTGGAAACTGCATTGTCTGTTCCCTTTTTTGAAAAAGGTACATAGATCTCTCTCTAGACCTCCCTTAGGTGCTAAGGCAGGCTCCTAACATACAGCGTCTAGTTCGGCTTTCTTTCTCCTTCGCATTGATTTGCAGAAATTTCTTACTGCTTTCCACTATCTTGCATCTTCAAACACTTTTTACACACTGCTTGCAGATTTTATTGGCCCCGTGAAAGCCTTCCTGCTCTTGATATCCACCAGTGATATTAAACATACTCAACGTCGTGTATAATATTTTCGTTTTTACAGACAGTGGCGAAGAGTCGTATTTACCCCTTTTGTGTAGGTATTTGCTAAACTATCCGTGATGCAACAGCATTTAAGCTAAAAGGAAATTACATTGTCAAATTTTCTTTGCTTCAATTTCTCGGTATTTGGAAAGAGTATTGTAATCCATCCCCTCTTTTTTATTGGATTCCCATTTTTCTTGCCATCTCTGAATTGTTTCCTGCTTTATTTACATTTCTCCTGTTGGTGTGGCTTCAGCGGCCTTCTTTAAAATTTATTACTTCTAGTACTTGGAACCATACTGTTGTATAGCATAACAGTAACATGATATGGTATAAACAAATTTATTTAAACATTTTATAATTTCGAACATTTTGCTGTCCTTTTTATTTGCCTTGACGTTTAGCATATTATTTTTATTTATTTATTTTGTACAATAATTTTTATTAATATTAAATCACAAAAACATTTTTAAAGATAAATTTGTATTGTTTATATTTTCCCCAATAATAAAAAATTTTTTTCTTTTTTGTGCATAGTTTCAATTTAGTAATGAAATGTTAACACAAAAATGTTTATCGTGACTGAAGTATTGTTTCAATCCCTTATAATTTGTTCGAACATACATTGTTACAGAGAACTGAATATGGTTATTGTAACCATATTAAAACCAATCAAAACCATGTTTCTTCTCTGCGTGTGGTGTCATTTATGCTATTACTATCATATCATTTGCCGGTACTGTGCTGTATCCAGACATTACATGTAAAACAACTATAAATTGGAGCGACAGCAGAGCCTTATCTGTTGTCCTCACCTCCAGCACAGATTTCACTTCCATAACGTCTCCATTAGCAACTTTCGTTGGTTCGGCAGTAAAACGCAAATGTTTGGCATTAGACAAGTTTTTTGTATCATATAGAATTGAAATCTAGTAATCACCCATATCGTGTTTAGCGTTTTCGTAGCAAAAACTCAGCGTTTTCTTTTAAGTTTTGTAATAGATTAAAGATAGCTCGTAACAGTTATTATTTATCTATACAAAATTTTCGTAGTCGAAATATGCCTACGCCAAATATGAAAGGCTTGAATATAACTTTGGATCAATTCTAACTCCTAAGTTAATATAATCTCCATAGAAATATGTCTTCTTGTTAGCGACATTAGTTCCATCTTATGGACCGCAATATAGCACATTCTATTTTTCCGGCTGGTCAGCTGCTTCGTTTCTAGCTGTGCCTATGTGTCCTCTAAACCCCTCAATATAAGCTCATTTATCGAGGCATATCTGTTAAGTTTTAGGACAAATTCCAACACCAGACTCTAGTACACATTCCCTTGCCGCATGTGATTTATAACCGACTGATTGTAAAGTGCAGTGAGAACATTTCTCCTATGGACTTGGCTTTTGATTATGTGATCCAACGCATGCAGCAATACATGCAATTCTGCCTAGTAAATAGAGACGACAGGAAAATTCATCTCAGTTGAGTATACAACTGTTCCTGCTCTGTCGTTCATTAGAGAACCATCAGTAAATACGCTGATGTCATTCTCCACACAAACATTGTCTATAACGCCTTCCGCAATAAGTGTCTGATACAGTCTTTCGAGTATTTTTCTTCTACTCATGCGTTCCATCGGAATTTGAGCTTCTCTAACCCTGTTACTGACCAGGTGCAGAATAATTATATGCCCAATGTGTGGCCATAAGCAGAGCTGACATAGCAGCAGTCGACCTAATGGATAAGTCCAACAGCAGCGATCCCAATAATGCCTAAATTTTCAGTCTTGGATTTAAACTAATGTATCACTTTGTATCGTTTCATATATCACGATTTCGGTTTTTACCAATGGCTTGTTTGCATCTTGGTGAGTGTTTAAATTAACTGATCGATTGATTAGATAATAGCAATGTAAAGAAGACGTTTGGAACCCAAGTTTAGGATAGAGTATTAGCTACTGATTCCGTTTATTTTTTCTACCTTCCATTTTATTTGTGACCACTTCAAGTGTATATTCCAAGTTAGGCATCTATCAAAATGTACATCGATTGGCTTCGTCGAGTTGATGTATTTTTTAATTATTCATTAGAAAATTTGTATGTAATTTCTGGATAGCAAATGACATATCTGAGGTTTTCCTAAATAAGAACTTTGGACTTTAAATCAATTTTGTTGTGAGAAATCTTTAAAATGAAGTATCGTAAAATTTCCGAAGTATCCTAATTTAGGACCCTTTTGGCTGATCCTTAAGGGTCTAGAAAATATAAACTCAAAAGGCCTCGAATATTTCTCTATTACCAGCACGCTAAGCTTTTTTTCGTTAATAAATTGAACTTGTTTTATGTTCAAACTACTACGCCATAAGCAAAGGATAGTTAATAGTTGCTTGACACGCATCAAAGTCATTATCTTGCGCAAAAGTTTTATACGGAACAAACCCAACCTTTTGTTGACAGCTTGAGAATTTATTTAATTTATTTACAAAAAAATTCATTTATTAAGACTCAAATTAGATCTATTTTAAACACGAAGTAATACTTTAATATTAAAATTAAACAATTTATCCTTTTCTCCGTCTATCGGTTTAACGAAAAACCATTTTTATAATTTTACATTTTTATACTTAAAATATCGAATATATATAAATTCCTCAACCATTTCGTTATAGTATTATTAAAATTCGTCATCAGCTTTCAGAAATTATTTTACTTATTTTATAGTTTGTGACTCTTGTAGAAAAAAAACCAAATAAATTAAAACTCCTGTTACAAACTTTCCGCCATTCAAAAATGTTTTGGGTTAAAGTTACAACACATAAATAAACCTGTTGCCATGTAATTGGTTTTAGTTTCTTTTTTACTTATTGGATTTTTTTAAATTTTATTTACAAACATTTTCTTCTTAAGTATTCAAAACTAAAAGTAGCAATTGTATCATTTGCTGTTGTAGCAATTTTCATAAAATAAGTCATTACATTTATTGCTTAAAAAATTTTAAATTATTTGAAAGTATAAAGTTTTTCGTTTAACACTTTTACTTGTTGCCAGTACAATCTTGAAATTAATCTAAATAAATATAAAAAATAAATGAATAAAAATGAAAATAAAAATAAAAAAACTTTTTACTAAAAATGAGTATCATGTCAAGTTGACTGGCATCAGTTTTATTTTTAAGTGTCTGTGTAAATGAAATTGTTATTTTTATTGCTTTTTAAATATCTGTTTTTTTTCCAATGTTTGTGATTCTATTGAAAGCAATAATTCTGAATAAATTCACATAATTGGCAATGATGTTGAACTAATATGACATTTAACTTTAGTAGACATAAAATACCCTTCACTAGAATCAACTAAATTGTTGTATTCTAGTACGATTACTCATACATTTTCATACTTGGTTCAAGCACAGAAAAACTTAACAGTTGCTCTAAATGATTTGTCACAGCTGCCAATAAGCGCTTCTTGATTTAGCGTATACAAAAAATATTTAAGGTTTGATTTTGTTATTTTATTTTGCATAAAATTATAAATTACACTCATAGAACATTTTTGTAATTTTCTAGTTTTTTTTTTTTTTAGAAAATTTCATAGATAAATTTAAGCTCAGTTAAATTTATTTTACGAAACTACAAAAGATTTTAACTAATGAAGTGCAGCAATTTAGTTTTAACACGATGCCTTAATAGTCTCTAATTTAATTCTAAGCCACTTAATTTAAGTTTGACTCAGCAAGATAATGCAGTTTTAATGTAAAACAAAAGAATGTTACATATATTTTAATATAGAATATAAATAATTTCAAGGAAGGCTTAATAGCATTCAGTTGTGTTATTTCCAGTTAGTCGACGTAAGTCTAAGCACATGACGAGAAGTTATAAATTACTCACAAGTTAAAAACAAAACAGCGGTAATGTTAGTTAGTATAAGTATAAGAAGGTGGTCTGAATATAAGACGATGGTCTGAGTATAAGACGGTTATTTGAGTATAAGATGGTATAGAACAGCAGCATGAGTGCAATACAGCCTGTAAGATATTAATCTAAAATTTAAAAGACACTTCAAGTATAGAAAGGCAATTTCAGTATGAGGTAAAAGTGTGATATAAGACAAGAAGATTACAGTCTGAATATGATGGACGGATCATAAGACCTTAGTCTGACTTTTCAAAATTTATTAATTTATTTAATTAGAAATTTGTATTTTTTAATTAAATTTTTATAACAGAATTAATTATTTCTTATAATTCAATTTTTTTTTCTTCTCGGGAAAACCAAAAATAAACTCGTTTATTTTACTTTGATAACAAAACGCAAAGAAATAATGTTTCTTGAGTGTAAGCTACAAACCGCCGATATATATAGTTGTAAATTTAAGCTTTGTTTTTTTTTTTTTTTTTTTGTTTTTTGTATAAGACAAAGACGCATTGATGTCGGTGCTCTTAAACCAAATAAGAACGAATGACTGGAACACGTTACGCTTGTTATGTGTACAATTTGGTTTTTAGTTTTTGGTGTTTAATTTTTTTTTCTGCTGTTCAATCATAGTTCAAACAAAAGGTCCTGCCGTGAATTGTCATTGTCGTGAGTTGCATAATCATAATATAAAAATTATATTATAATATGCAGCACTTCACCATTAGTTGAATATACCACCACCACCGCTATCGACAACAGTGAACAGCAATTGGCTCCATTGGCATAACAAAGTCTTCACAAAAATGAAAATAGCAAAGAGAGCGAAAAAAATAATATACAAATTAAAATGAACCAAAGCGAAGGGTAAACTTTATATTTAAAAAGACAAATAGTTAAAATTTAGTTTATTATTATTGTACGTGTTTGGAGCAAAATTAAAACTTTATTAAAACAAAAAACTAAATTCATATTAAGAGTTTAAAGAAAATGCCAAATAAGTAAAAAAAAAATTAATTAAGATTTTAGAGTGTTGTTATTGTTATTAATGATAATATTAAAACTTATCAAATGTTCTTTATAGACAATGTGGCAATTTAGGCATTAACTTTAGCAGCAGCTTTAAAAAGTTCTATCAACGAATTATAATTCTATCTATAGGACATTAACATACCAGAACCTTTGAGACTGCACCTTAAACGTTGATCTAAATATATTAAAAGAAAAATTCTTGTAGCAGAAAACAATCTAATCATACAAGTAAAATGCTACTTCAATATAAAACTGATCTTACAATAAGACAAAATTAATCAAAGAATGCTGTCAGCTAACGAAATATATTTTTTCAAATAATTTGTTTATTTTTTAAATGTATTTAAGTACAACAAACAAGTACTAAAGTTTACCATGTTTTCCACATTGTTAGGATATAATTAAATATTAAAATTACAAAAATTATTTCTACAACAACTTCAAGGGCCTTTTTTTGGTAGCACAAACTTGCAATTACTTCTGTACAGTAATTTAAAGTTGAGGGTGTTAAAAATTATCGCAATCAAAACTGTTAATTTAAAAAATTACATGAAAAAATAACATAATACCACGGCAACCTTTAATAAATGCATACGTACAAGTATGTACATATAAATGTACACATGTTGAAACTTTGAAACTTTTAATAACATAGAGTTCAGGATCCAAGGTCTCTAGTTACTTAACAACATTCAATAAAGTGCTGTCAGAGTCTAGCACAAATTCAATTGCTACTCGTTCTCTTACTCGTATTGTTTGTTGTTTCATACAGTAGCGATTTAATCATTAAATAGCTGACATTACATTGAACCCTTATGGCCACGTATTCGTATATGAATGAATGTTGGGTTTCTATAATTTTTTTTTTTTTTTTTATTAGAAACTCAAGTATGGCAAAAGATTAAAAAATAAATGGAAAAAAATTCAAATGTCCCTGAGTCTGATGATTTTTATTACATTTATCTAAATTCATTTAGAGTTAAAAAGGTTATATCGCTGACATATAATTGAGTTTTATAATATTGTGATCAAAATCTTTTAATGTTAAAAATATTTAAAAAAAAAAATTTTAAGCTGTCAACTAGATAGACAGACTTCTGTGAAAAAAAATATAGTTTTATTAATTTATCTTTAGAAATATTGTGATAATTATCCCGAACAAATTATTAAAATCACCGAATTGATTATTGAGGATGAAAGCACGTTTACAACAAACTAAAGACTTTTGCCCAAACAATAAAGTAAAGACTAAAATCAAAGTTAAAGCAAAAAACAATAATCAGCAACACTGATTTTATTCACCCTTATTCTAGTTGTCGACGTCGTCACATATCAATGTTGATATGTATCGACGCATTCGATTTGTTATTCTACTTGTCGTTATTGATACCTATCGATTACTGCTCAAAGATTTTTTGTATTCTATAACAAATGTGATGACGATATTGCATTAACGTGACTCTGTTTTTTATCGACGCTTTTTGCATAACGACTGGAAGTGATTTAAGCCAAATATAACATTGAAAATGTAGAAAAGTGAAGGTTACAAATGCAAATCAGTTTGAAACATTTAAAAAATTTTGGAGAGGCACTGCTTCATGCAATTTTTAAGAAAAATCTAAAGAAATTGGAAAAATTCTAAATTCTCTTGGTCCATCTAAAAGATTAGCAGGTAACTGGAAAATGGTAACAAAATAAAGAATTGAATCGGGATTTATAAAAAGGTATGGTGAAATTTTAAAATTAAAAGTGAAAAAAAAAGATGGTTGCTAATAAAGCGGAATGTAAAGCCACTGGCGGCGGAATGTTTAATCCGCTGGAAGAAGCTGTGACAAATCTTCTTAACGTCCAGAAGCATTTAAGTCCTGAAGGAGCAGCTCAAAGAGCTCAAATGGTTGACATGGGAAACGATTCTAATGACATTGAATTTGCTGAAGTCGAATTTGTCGTTGAAAGCGCATCCAGAAGCAGGAAAAACATATATACACACTTGTGATATGGAAAATTAAGAATATGGCAATTCTGCCTAAGAAGTTTTCTTTCCAACACAAGTTTTTGTTTTTCCAAGCTTTTATCATCAATTAAATCAAAATATTCTTCACTTATAGAAAACATTTTACCATAAAGTATCATACACAAATAAAATTTTACGAAAAACTTGGGGATGTGCATTTTCGTTTCATAAAAATCGATAAACCGTCGACGTTGTCACAGGAAATTGATGATATGCAAAATTTTTATTGAATTGACGTCAACATTGATACGAAGTGATATTGATACTAAAACGACGACGACGACGACAACTAGAATAAGGATGACTATTCTTTTTTTATTAAATTTTTATTTTTGCTTTTTTTTTTTTTGGTTTCTTATTAATAAAACTGTATTCAGTTTTTTTTATTTATAACTTGTCAAGCTTATATCGAGCCTTCGCTGCAAGAAAGACATCTCTCAAAAGAAAAATTCTTACTGCGATAAATGCGTTTAGGTTTTTTTCAATTTTGTTTTAACTCTTTGAAGGCCATTAAGACATTTTTATCTGCAAAATTCACAGGGCCACGAGAAAGATCACCTTTTACCAGCTCAACTCAGTTAAAATGTTGAGTTGTTAACCTCTTGCAGCAAAGGTGGGATATGATTATATGATCTTCATGGTTTATACTTTTACACAAACCTCTAAAGGCCTTTAGTTAAATATTGTTGCAATTGGACGCCTCTTTGACAAGATCACTTCACACGTTAAATCAAATGCGTAATTGACTAAAAAGAGTTACACAGATTTTTTTGATCCCATATAACGAGCTGACAAAAATAGAAGGAGTTGTCTCAGAGTGTTGTCATTTGGTATACTACTATAAAATACTGTAATTAGTTTTTAATTTTTTTTCAGTTGGGATTTGAAGGTCTATTTATAAATGAATGTAAATTGACTTATTTTAAGCTTTTTTTCATTTTTAATTTAATTTTTAAACATTGTTACGATTAGTTGGTTAAATAGATGATCTTTACGACGTACATAACATAAGGTAGATAGATGCGAAGAATGCTGATGAAGAATGTGGCGGTCTATAAAATGCTGCATTTCATTCCGTCTAGCGTCTAATTTTTCTTGTTTTTTTTTGGGGGGGGGGGGGGGGGAATGTCCGCATACACTTGTAAATAATTGTTCTTTTTAAAAATGTTTAGAAATTAAATTCAAAATGAACCGAAAAGCCGAAAATAAGTCAATTTTCATTTATTTCTTCTTTAGTTAAGAAAAATTAAATTTATTAAAAAAATCGGACAAAGGAAACACCCACCGCCCATACATGCCAACAACTAAATTTTCAATATTAATTACATAACTGCAAGAAATTGTAAAAATCTGTAGATGTTTACATCACATGATAGTAACTTGTTTGGTAGCTTTTATTGTGATTAAAGCAAGGACTCTAGGTTCTGCTTTATATTCACGTCAATATATCAAGTTAAAGCTTGCTCAACAGATAACATCTAAACTACTGTTGCATTTGTAGCTTTTTCTGCATACATAAGTTCGGCCTCTACAACTGCTTGTATTTAGAACCTAAGCCGAGCAGAATTGTATTGAATTTTTGATATTGTGTAACAAAAAAATAAAAAACTGAATATAACTCACAACGCAATCTTCTTTATTAAATATTTCACTATTTAACCAGCTGCTTATCTCAGCTTTAAATATAATTCTCATAATCGAATGTTTGGTCAATTTATGGCTCAACAAGAATATCCTCTGCAAACGATTTTCCACAAATTGTGTAACTTTAAGTATCGCAGTATTTTACAAATCACCAATAATCATCAGTCGTATAATTATAAGCAGATATCAGGGTTGCACTTTTATCAAAACCGTTGTCAAAAAATGTTGAATTTGTTTGCATACAAACTCTAATATTGAGTTGCAATAACTCAATAATTTCTTAACAATATTCATTCATATTTTGCAAATAATCTAATCAAAGTGTTTTCTCTTAAAATATCACCAAAAAGATGTTGAATTTTTACATCATCATCATCATCAGTGGTCTCTTGGAATATGCCAAGAAGCATTCGAAGTGTTTTTCATATACAATTTATATCCCTCTTAATTTAATTTAATTTGACTTAATTCCTTTTTTAAACCAAATTAAAACGCTCTCGAAAGCTGCTTAAAATTATTTTTAACGTCCTTTAACTTTTACATTATACTCCGACTGTAGACTTATATTGTGTCAACTGTTATATTTTAAGAATTAAGTGTGACACAGTTTGGCCATGCATCCATAACCTGACAGCACTCACCTCGTGGCGCATTGTGAACTAAGAAGCAGCTTAGTTAAATCACATGGTTTCCAAGACCGTCTGTCACTCCTTACTTGATATTTTGGGGACCATGTAAAGACCTCAGCCTGCTGCTAACACTATTTTGTTGTAAAACAACAGCACGTTAATCACAGCCAGTAGTTTACTTTCCGTGTGGCCTGCCCATAACCTGTAAAGAAATAGTAGTAATATCTGCAGACTGCTGGTTTGGGTAGTACAAGCTGTTTAATTTAACTACTGGTTGGCTTTCGCAACTTTATTACCTCCCAGTTTCAAGCCCCTGCAAACACATGGACTACTGCCTCCTAATATTCTAGAAGCAATAACACCAAGAAGTCAAAGCTCTCCAAGACAACATGCCCCCGCAGAATATTTTAAGAGTAGATTAACAGCTGCTATATGCGACTTATATCTCTTAAATAATTTCAGCCCGAATAGTAAATTACCAGAACTGAATAGATAAAGTATTACGCGGGTTCTAGTTACCACTTTAAAGGCGATTACAGAATTTTTTTTTTTTTTTTTTTTGCTTCAGGGTCATAGGCTCCACTTAGGGTTTCAAACTTAGGCGGCGAATTTTTTTTATAGGGAGTCTTTCGGGATTCATTGGTAAAACAGGTTCTCGTTGAAAAGGTTTTGAGGGCTATGATAATCCTATTAACTTGGACCGTAAGATAGACACCTATTGTTTCTCCTTGTGGTTTGATCCAACGACTTCTGGTAGAAGCAGTGGCCAAAAGACAGCTGGCGAAAACATTGGGCAGATCGAGCTCATGCTGGTATATTAGGTGAATCGGTATGTAGTCCACTGCGCACCCTATCTCTTATTCGCTAGAAGTTTATTCTTTTTGTATAAGAAGGCACCTCCGCCCCTTGCAGCGAACACTTATAACTTACGCAACTTGTTCTAAGGGGCAAATGAGGGCTGGCGGTGGTGCTAACATAGAGGAGCTCGGTGTCAGGATATCTTTTAAAACCCAGGATGAATATAGTATTCTTCAAATGGAAATTTCTGCTATAAACAGGACTGCGAATTGGCTGGCGTATTACATAATATGTTGAAGGGTTACAGCCGGGCTGCGGACTGTATCCTGCATACTCTTCTTTTTTCTCTAACTCTTTCTCTCCCCTTCTTATCTTACTTTCTCTGCTTTTATGTTTTTGACAAAAACAATGCCAGGTGAACGCAGATGAGCCGGTCAATGCTGTCTGCTCGACCTAACCTAACAGTTTTTTTCTCAAATTCTTATCTTACGCACAGATTTTTATTCTTAAGTATTTTTTGGACAAAAATCTAAAAAATCTAATTTTTGGATTTTTGATGAATAATTTGGGAATTCCAAAATGCATCTTATATAAATAGTAATCTTATTCCTTATTTATTTTACATGCTCTTAAAAAATAATATTTGTAGTTACTAAGAAGGTAAGAATTTTTTGATGAAATTTTAGGATAAATTCCAGACATCAGGATGAATTCGCTCTAAACTATTGTCTCTCAATGTTAATAGGACAGTGTCTCTTTCAATAATTGGACAAGAGACAGACAGACCAAGAGCAGACCCTTGAAGCTCCATTTAATTTACTAAACTATCCCCCAGCTCAAATGAAGACAAATATTTTTTGTCTCTACTTGAAGAAGAGTGTATAAAATTCATTAGAGTGGAATATAATACTCTTTGTCATATTGTTTTCTTTTTTCTTCTTCTTCTTCTTCTTCTTCTATTTTTATATAGAGTCTTAATAATTTTGTTAATTTTTAAGCTTTATTTATTATAATGTTTCGTTAAAATGCATAATACAATTTGACTGTGTGTGGGATTTAAAGGATTTAAATAAATTTGTTTTTTATGATTTAAAATGCCAAAGACTCTTACTGTATGTGTGTGTGTGCGTGTTTGTGCGTATATTTGTATATGTGTGTGTGTAATTTTTAAATAATGTGTTTGAGAAGTTTGTTTGACAAATCACTAAATTAATTGCGAAACACTTTTAGTTTTCAAAAAAAAAATTTTTTCGTGTTTGTTCGCTGTGATATTTAAGAGATTTCATACCGAGAACATTATGTTTGTTTTTTAAAGAGACAAACAGCTACACAACAACAATAAAGACTATATGGATATATGAAACAAATGACTAATGTTCATTTGTCGCGCCATTATTTAAAAACAAAAAAGTTTAAAAAACAAAACAGTCAACGTTTTTTTGCCAAATTTCAAACCCCCAAGAGTGCTAGTGGATGAGGGCAAAACAAGGCAACAAAAAAACCAAAAAAAGCACATAACTAAAGATGTGTCTATACTGTTTAATACCTTAGCTTTTTCATGGTATATATATATATTTTTCTTTTTTGAGAATAGTAAGACCAAAAAATGTTATTTTCTTTAAGGTTGCCTACGACTTGGCAAGTGTTAATTATGTAACTGTAAATCATTTAGAGATACAATTGATTTAAGAAATATTTAATGCTAAAAAAAAACAAAAGTAGTATAAAAATTACAGTAGTTATAAATGTGGAAAACAATTATGTACTTACGAGGAATGACAATCGTGACTGATGTTTAAAAATTCGGGATTTTAAAAAAAACCAATTACGGTCCCTAAATCCTGGAATTTTTTCTATAATTCTGTGTTTGGTGTTGCACAAATTAGTCAATTGATTATATAAGAATTTTCTTAATTATCAAAAAAGTAAAAAGTGTAATTCAATTTTTTAATGAAACTATTGGTTGCACTGTTTGATATAATAACAAATGAATAAAATTAATTTCGGGTTTTTTTAAGCCTGATAGAACTTTAAATTGTAAAACATTAAACAAAAAATTAAATTTTAATAAAGAATTGTTTTATACGAAAAGCTCAGAATATGGCATTAATTTTTAAAAATGATTACGTGCATATGGCCACCGCGGCTGCTCATCACGAAGCGCATTCTGCACGTCCAATTTTGAGTCAGTTTTTCAAGTACTGCTAACCGTATGTCACCAATAATACGAACAATGTTGGCCTCCAAAGCTGTTGCTGGTTTATCAGAATAAAACAGTAACTTCACATGTCACCCCAGGAAATAATCGAGAGTTGTCAAATCGTACGACATTGGAGGCCAATTGACAGGTCTATTTCTCGAAATCAACTTATCGCCAAATTTAGATTTCAATAACTTGATGGTTGCGGTAGCCATATGGCACGTAGCGCCATATTGTTAAAACCACTTTTCGTCCTGATCAATGTCATCCATCTTTTCAAACAAAAAATCATTAACCATGTTACGGTAACGACTCCCGTTGACCGTAACGTGAGAACCAGCCTCATTTTTTTAAAAATAAAGTCCGATAATGCCACCAGCGTGTAAACCACACCAAACTGAACTTTTCTGGATGCAATGGAGTCTGTTGGGTATGTTGTAGATTGGTCTCACTCCAAATTCGGCAACTTTTCTTATTAAAAAATCTATTTGCCCAAAATGAACCCCATTCCTGAACACAATTTGGCGATAAAACAACGGGTCAGTTACTCACTGTTCTAGAGCCCAATTGGCAAAGGACCAAGCAATGGTCTCGTGGCTTTAATTCCTACACTAGCTGAATCTTATACGGATATAAGTCAAAAACTTTGCGCAAAATTTTCCACGTAGTGGATGGACAGACCCTCAATTCCTGCGACAGACGACGAATCAATAAATTTGGTTCTTTTTGCACACTTTCGTTTACAGCAGCAATATTTTCTTCAGTACGCACATTCCTTCGATGTGTTGGTGTTACTGCATCCTCTAGAGAGTATGTAGTACGAAATCTATTCACAGTTCGACGGATGGGTTGCTCAGACAGACGATTACACCATAAGTTGCTCGAATTGGTGACTGATTTTCAAAGAAAACTTGGACGATTTGAAAGCGTTTTGCAATCGTTAATTTATTAATAATGATTTGCTTATAATCTTCAGTTCTGTCATATAATCTCAAGTTCTATCATGCTTAAAAAAACACCCTTTACACTCATGTTAAATTTTATTTTATTGCATTATATTCTGCTGGTGTCTAATTTTTTCTGTTTTCTATAGAAAATCGTGCCGAAATTAATTTAATTCATTTGCGATTATTTCGAGAATTTCAACTAATAAATTGATAAAAGAAATTAAATTACACGCAAAATACAGCGAGCATTCATACTTACTTCATAACAATGATTATGATACTAAAACAGTATTAACAATCTTGTGAAGAAAAGGTGTGAAAGAATAAACTTGAAAATTACATTTGTAGCCAACCAATGATTGGCACATAGCAAAAATGTAGATGGCGTTGGGTGGTTTGCAGATTTTGTTTTATTAACATTAATTCGCTATCAATATTCCTTGTCTTCTTATTTGCATAATTGGTTGGTCAAATAGCTGATGTTTACAATGTATACAACCTAAGGTAGAAAGTTGCGAAGATTGCTAATGGCGATCCAGATAATGCTAAATGACATTTTTCTGTTTTCTAAAGATGAAGTTAATTTAATTCGTTTCTAAAAAGTGAAAAGCCTCAAATTTCTTACATTATGAAATATTTATAAGTTATTCTTTATAATTGGATTATATCTATATTTATTTTAAGAATAATCCTGGGATTTATCAATTCGGAACATTTTCGGATTCGTGACAACTGGGGTGATATCCTCATTAGTTACATAAAACCTGAACAAAACAATGACAAATTAATAAAAATAAATAGTAAATAGATAAAAATATAAATAATTTTTTTAATTAAATAAAACAATTGTTTTCATTTGCATTTAAGAGGTAATGAAAATTTGCTTTATTATTTACATCCTTATATGTACTATTTTTTGTTCTGGTATATTATACATTTACATATGTATAAGGAAAAGGTAGAAACGATCTAAATTTTTTGCATTAATGTTAACAAGAAAATTTTATTTTTACTAACGATACCACGACTTCTTTAGTTTTGTTCATAGTACCAATAATTTGGCGTTTTACCATCAACTAAGAAGTAATAAAACAATAACAAATGCACAAGTAAACATCCCCTACCTAAAACACAAGCAAAGCACATTTACTGTTCAAGAACAACAAATAACACAATCTATAACGAATTTAGTAGTAAAACAATAACAAATGAACATAAACATCCCATACGTAAAAAATGAAATCTTTTGATGGTACGAGAACTAAATGCAAACATAAGATTTCTAATGCTCCTCTGTGGAAAAAAATGAAGGGAAAAAATATATAATTTAAGACCCATAGAAGACCGTAACAAGGATAAAGATAGGATTTTGCTGATCTTTAACTAGTCCGACTTTAGTTAACGAAGCTTTACAATAGAGTTTGCAGATTAGAGAAAATGCTACACATTTATAAGAGATATCGCTACCCCAAAGAGAGTAATTGAATCACGACAACTCTTTCAAGCAAGTTTTTGATTTGATTAATGTGGAAGTTGTAACAGATTTCTTTTAATCAATTCCGCGCATTTTACCTCTTCCCATTATGGAACTTGAATCTTTAAAAAAAATATATATCCCTGTTTTAAAAATTTTTTAAATCGGTGCAGCCGTAAATGCCCTTTTTAGTAATAACTCACGAACGCGTCGACCAAACTTTAGACAAACTATCTGTACGACCATACAAACAAGTCCTAAAAATTAAAACGAATTCGAATATAAGGATTTATTTAATATAGTTTTTTTTTTACATAATAATAATAATAATAATAAGGTTTTAACCTTATACTTGATCTCACTAAATACAGTGGGTGCTTAGCCAACTAGTACCACCGGATGAGAAAAAAAATCCTTAGGAAGCTACTTGAAAATGAGGAAAAATTAATTCCCCATTTTAATTTGTATGTTCTTAATGTAGAAATGAGTATTTTCCATGTTGCTTAAATAACACACAGTAAAAAGTTACATCATTAAGGTAAAAATAAAACTTGAAAAAAACTTAAAAAAATAATCCCTTTTTCGGTTTTGTTGGTTAAAAATAAAAATAAATTGAAAAAGCAAAAACAGCAACAAATTTTGCAATCGTATTTAAAGTAAAACAGAATAAACTAAAGCACTCAAGTTTGTTACTTAAGTCTTTTGTTTATGATTATGTCTAAATTACATTTACTGGCACATGTATTTTCCCCGAATGTTGTTTGTTTGTTTTATTTGTTTTTTTTTTTTTTTTTTTGTATTTTTAACTTTGTGCCGATTGCACTGTGCTTTTTTGCGTTAGTTTATGGCTTAATTTACTACGAACCATATTTGCAACAAGACAAGATTTTTTTGTTGTTTTTTATTTGTTTGTATGTATGTGTAAGTATATGTGTTCTTAGCCGAAATTTGGATTAAGTTTATTTTTCTTTTTATTAACACGTGTTAAGGACAAACTACAACTACAACATGATGATAAAGTTGAAAAGAAAAAAACACATAAAATCGAAACATTGCGCAACGTAAAATTTACATTTTTAAAACATTGTTAAAATTGCTATACAAATGTTTCAGACACTGTTTGACAAGAGAAAATAACATACCAAATATACAATATATACGAGACGAAGCTTTGTAACAAGAAAAAATCCTTAGGTTTCCATAAAGCTGTTAGTAGCAAAGCAAAACAAACAATACTTAATTTTTTATAAAAAAAGTAAGGAGTCTAAAGTAAATATGAGATTTAGGAATTGAATTTCCATTTTTAAAAACCTTTTTATTTTAAAATGATGTAAAATCATTTTCTTGCAGAGATCCTTCCAGTCACTTTCAATGTATAAAAATTCAATTCGAATATCCACAAACACTACTTCTTTTATCCTCCTTTTAATAACCTAATTTCCTAGTTTTGGCAGAAAGCATTGCTTGAGCTGGAGTCATACCGTTACCACTGGTTCGAGACAAGAGAGAAAACTAGACAATAATTTAAATATTTTTAAGTTTATTTTTTGATTTGTTTTCCTAAATTTTAAAGACACGAATAAATATTTGTTTTAATTTTTACAACACAGACACGAATAAATTTTACACAAACTTGAATTATAAGACATTAGAAGCAGGAATATTATTCAAACTAATGGCTGTAACTACAAGCTCTTGATATGACCGCAAGGCATGTCACAGAACTCAATTCCGATCGAACGTGATTTTCATTTCACAGTTTATTTTTTGAGAAAACAAAAAAAAATTTAATATTCAAGTTTTGTTTTTTATTTTAAATTAACTTTTATTTTGTATCCTTTTTTAGATCAGCCTTTTTTTCGTTACTTTTCTATGTACAATTTTAAGGCAATTAAATTAAAAAGAGGAGGTTCAGCATGTTTTAGGATAAAAAAAAAATCGATCAGAATGTTTAATACAAAACCAAAACCAATCTTATCGGAATGTGTGACATATGAGAATGTGAGAATGGCACGTAAACTCTTATCATTCCACTAAGAGGAGGAATATGTCGAACTTTAGTGGGTTCATTCCATTACCACGATTCCTTCAGTTGTGCCTGCCAGCTAATATCCACTTAAATAACCTCAACATACAGGTTAACCGCCGGAAGGTATACTACATTTTTTTGGCGCCAGTTCGGTAAACATTAGTCATAACAGTTCATATTTGGCAGTCGTGAAGTAGACACGTGGCAAATTAATTATGGAAAAATATTCGATAAACCAATGTATTACCAAAATTACTCATCGATTACTGTAATGATGGGAAAGTTACGTAAAATATTTTGGAGAAACAAGGTGCCAACAAAAAGCACTATTTATCGTGTAGTGAATTATTTCGAAAAAAGAGGTTCTATAGGTGATAGGCCCAGGCATGGACCATAACGTACTGCAAGATCGGCTGAATGTATTCAAAAAAATACGATGCCGCGCTCAGGAGCTTGTTCTTTAAAGCACAACTTTGGCCATAATTTTGCACGCTGCACGCCGCCGTACATATGCCAATAGGATGTTACCGTTCGCCCATGACAACCCCGATTTTTATGAAAAAATCATAATGAGTAACGAGGCACAGTTTCATTTGGATGGGTATGTGAATAAACAGAATAGTCGGTTTTGGGCAATGAAAATCCCCTTAATTATTTATTAGTCGCCTTTGCAATGCGTCCATTAAAAGTGACAGTCTGGTCAGGAGCACATTATAACATTGATAATTAAAACGGAGTAACTTTAACTGTGAATAGGGATCGATATCGTGATATCATTGAAAGCTTTTTAACGCCACTACTGCATGCTTTGGGCTCGGCGGACACCCTGTAAAACGTTTCTTATCCGTATTTAGTATTTGACTGTTTGTAATTTGCTTTCTTAAACCAGCACACAATGTTTCCGTCCCATCTTTGCCTACTGTCATCTTCACTCGGTCAGATGAATACATACTAATGGATTAATTTGCCATCTTATGAAATTACGAAGTTTCTAGTTTTATTATTCACTTTTTTGTCTAAAAACTTTTTAACACTATTCGAACTTTCTTATGATGGAAGTGATGGATTTTTTTATAGGTTTCTAGAAAACGTCGCCATTTCACCACGACAATGCAAGGCAACAGAAATAATTGAAATTGATAAAAAAAATTTAAGAAGTTGCTCTTCATAATTTTACACATTGGACCTGCTTTTAATAATTTTCTCTTGTACTTGGTTATGGAAATTAAAAATGAACATGGTTTTAAATCGCCTCGATTTTCATTCTTCCTTAACAACCATGTCTTATACGGAAACTATTAAAGAGAAATATTGTCGAAATTACTCTAATTTGTTTAAGAATAATTTCTATGGGAAAGGTTTGAATACCATTCTTCTAAAACAATGTGATTTTAATCTCGCGGCCCAGAAATCCTAATTGGTTTTTTATAATTTATTTTATTATATTATAATTCATTTGCTAACTTTGACTGTGTGACTCCGGCAACACTGTTCCCTGTCTACAATAATCCAAAGTATGTTTATGTTTAAAAAAAAATGTGGTCGTTTTGTGTAACACCGGTTGGACGTTTTAAGGTCGTAGGAAAAGATCTTAATGTAAAATGTCTATAAAATATAGAAAGCCCGAATAGTTTATACTCCCTGCAAAGCACTGATTTACATACTCCATTGTTTTTTTTTTTTTTTTTTTTTTTTTTTTTTTTGTTTATTGTGCATAATTCCACGCCTTTGCAGATACAGATTATCAATAAAAGTTTCACTGGTTCTAAATAAATTAGCAGCCCAAAATACACTTGTATTGAACTTAAAATAAACGTACCGAGCGGTAACATTCTCGAACTGAAATTTCTGAAAAAATTTTAATAATATTGTTACGAAAATAAGATCTGGCAGCTCTTGTTATTTTTGCCCGTATGAGCGTGGTGAATAAAGTTACTTCCACTAATGGTGTGTGTATAAAATAAAGGCCCAACTATAATGTGCATAAGCTAGCTTTAGCTTATGTCAAAAATTCAACGAAAAGCCTGTCAAATGCTTAGGTAACTTATCAAAGAAATTTATGTGGCTACAATGTACATATATAAATTTAGTAACTTATTTGCCACAGTTGCACATTTATGTTTATTTCGTACTTTTGCCAAAATTAATTTCTATATAAATCAATAAAATTTTAAAACTAAAAGGCTTTAAAGAAAATATTTTATATATTTAATAACATTCACAAACACATTTACATATTTTGTTTTATGTTCTAAGAAAATGTAAAAAAAAATTATTACAAATTATATTCTGTTTTGTGTTTGTGGCCAACCGTACTAAAAAATGCAACGATGTTCATCGTTTATATGGTATACATATGTGTGTATAAATACAAATTTAATTTAAATATATTATAATTGTAAAAAATTGGCCATAAAGAAATATGTTGTTTTTTTTTTTTTTTGAATTTAAAACTAAAAAATTTAACAATTTAGGTCTTAATTAGAAAATTTCTTTATTAATGTATAAACCAAAGCACAATCAGCTGTTTCCGTACGGAAAGTGCGATCAGTTTCGTACCTTGCATAAAGAAATGAAATTTAACGAAACTTGACGAAAAGTTATCTTAATCACATTATAGTTTACCACATATAATTTAATGTATTTGCACAGTTGTATAAGTTGGCATAAGCTAGTTTATGCACATTATAGTTGGGCCTTAATACAACAATTAGCTAACAAAAGCTGAGCAACCTCAATCGTTGCGTTGGTAGAGGTGCGTGCTTTAAAGCAGGAGATCACGAGTTTCAGCCCATCTTTGGACATGCGTACAACGGAAAATAATAATTGTTATAATTTAACTAAAAATTAAGAAGCAGCAGTACAAACCAGAGAACAAAGCCGATCGGCTCATAGTCGACTAATAGCCGCCGCTGATATGTACTTAAGTCAGTGAGCTGCCACCGGAATAGGCGGCTTACATCGGCTAAAAATGTTAGCCGACTGCGCCGGCTTAGCCTCTCAGATAAAGATTTTTACTTTTTGTTCTAAAATTTCTTTGACTAAAATAAGTGTTATTTTATTTATTTATTGTCTTTTTTTCCAAAAATTATTGTAGTTCTTATTCTTAAATGAATAAAATCAACTAGTAATTAGATTTATCAATATCTGTGTGAGAAAAGTTTGTAGTTTTGGAAATTTCGCAGAATATAAAAATCCAAAAATTACAATAACTTCCGCTAAAAAATAAAAATTAAAAAATAACAGTCATTTTGGCCAAATACGAATTAGATAATAATTTTTGTAAAAAAAAATCAGTTTAAAATCGAAAAATGAGAGTTATTTCTGACAAAAAAATTACAAATCAATTAAAAAAAAATAATAACCATTACATAACAATTTTTCCTGCCAAAAATAATAAAAATCATGAAATATCAAATAAATAATAATTTAAAATAATTAAAAACAAAAATTTTAAAAACGTACGATCTTATGAAATTATTGTTGAATACGATCAAAACGATGTGCTTGACTTGGCTCTCAGATATTTTCTTGTGGTCAATTTTTTCCTTGTACGATAATAATGATACTTATAAAGTTCACGATTCACTATCATGCTCAGTCGTACGATCTGTTAAAAATTGCATGTGTTCTCAAAAAGTATGATAGGATAGGTAGGACAGAATTCCGTCAGACTTCTGTGTGATGAGAGCGCACGATTATCCTTAAGCATACAATGGATAAAAAAATATATTCGAAAATTATTTTTAACAGTTGCGAGCTTAGTCGACTTTAAGCCGCCACCGTCGAAAATTTGTCAATTTGATATCGGTACAAACCTCCCAAAAAGCAAAAGACAATTATTATGTGAAGTCATGGCAGATAATTTATTGGAGACGTCTTATTTAAAATAAGAGTAACAGATAATTGTCTAGACGCCCGTTATAATAAAAAGTGAGAACGGTAGCGGTTAGCTCAGGAAAGTGCAACAGCATAACAACAGTGTATGGCAGACGTGTGTTGTTGCTATTGGATTAAAAGGAGATAACTGGCTTGGATAAAAGTAGTAGTGGAGATGTCTGTGGATGGTTAAGTTTACTAAACAACTCATCGAGTAGTTCATGTCTCGCCGGAGTAACACAGTAGTGTAGCGTGGATGGCTGCGTTGGTAATAATAACCCATGTTTAGTAAATACAAGACCATAGGATTCACAAGACCGTAAGATCAAGAAGTATAGCCAGATAAAGCTTCACAGTAAGAATACAGAATTTATAATGAGTCACAGTGGTACTTGCAATTAAAATAATCTGTGCGTTTGTCAAAAGATGAAAAACGTAATAAATATGTAAGAGCTAGTTTAGGCGCTACATAAGTCTAAGGGCGTAGCAAAGGAAGCATCAAATGAATATTCATGACAATTCAGTTTTTTTGCAATTTTTCACTTATTCATCTTTTCCTTTTTTATTTTATTTTTTTGCCATTTTATGTGTGAAAGAAAGAATGATTGTTTAATTATACATCAAAAGTTGCCTCACTCATAACGTAAACGCGTGACGCCTTATGGAGAAAAAAAGAAATAATTGTGTCAGCAAAAATGTCCTTAATGTCGATTTGCACTAAGTGCTGCTTTGGCTTTAGATTATAACCCTGGAGTTAATGTCGACGTCGTTGACGGCGTTTCAACGCCGAAAAAGTTGAAACAGATTGAACTTTTACGGCGTTGCAACGCGTTAAGATTAACTGCTCTCATACAATTTCATACGATTCAACTTTTTTTTTGACATTTGACGCCGTCAACGACGTCGACATTAACTCCCGGGTAAATCATAAAATTAAAACCTTATTAAACAACTTGTAATAGAGTTGCCAGATTTGATAGTCTTTTGACAGTTTAATCCCCATAGAAAAATTAAACCTTTCAAAAAGCATCCTTTTATTTTTAAGATTTTAACTCATTGTACTGCATTAGTTTATTATTTAATTTATAAAAACTATGTAAAAAGAAAATATTAGTATTTTGCATATTAAATTGTTTTAAGTAAATTTAAAAAAATGCCAAATAAAAATAGCTTTATTAATGTAACAGAATTTCATGCAATATTTTTTATTTTAATAGTACTTTCTCAATCTTATTAAGTTTAATTAATTCGTTCAACTAAAACTGTTTTGTTTTTTTCTTACCCGGATATATAAAAATTTGAATTTAATCTCTTAAGCTTTGAATCAGTACATAAAATTTCTCTAAAGTTTAATTAATTTTATAGTTGAAATAACAAACAAAAAAACATTTTGTAGAAAAAATGTTCATGTGTTCAGCTTGTTTGACACTGAATTTATGTGGATGACACATGCTAAAAAATTGTAATTATAACCAAAACACAAAATAAACACGTAATCTGAGTTTAACAAATGCAAAACTTTCATTTTTCAAACGAAAATGAAAACCAAATAAAAATCCTTTTGGGGCAAAAAAAATTAAATGTTTAAATTTAAGAAACAAATGTTTTTGAAACATGCAAAACAAATAAAAAAAAAACAAAACATAGAAGCAAAAATATTTGTCGTACAAGACAATGCAAGAGGGACGCTAAGAAAAAAGTTAAAATATCAATGCTAATTTATGACAAGATTTTTATGGCGCATTATATCATGAGAGATTCAAATTCGTAAGAGTATTTTCGAGTTCATATTTTTTTCTTTTATATTTATATTAAGGAAGACGAGTGGTTTAAAGGTTCATTAATGTAGCACATAATTTAATATGATGCCTTTTATGCACAAAATAAAAAAATAAAATAAATAAATTATAAAACAAAATAAAAATTAAATTCAACCAAAAAAGTATAAAAGTCAATGTCAGGGGTATTAAATAAACTGCAGGCAGATATTTAAAGGCATTGATTCATATATTAAAACGAAACACAACCATTTTTAATTTAATTCTAAGAAATCGCCAAAATTATAATGTTTTAAAAAATATTTAATAGCTTAAAATTTTATAATTTTCCAAAAATTTTATTTTTGAAAAAACTTAAATTTCAATATTTAAAGGGTGTCCTATTTTAAAGAATACAAAAACTGGTAACTCTTTAGCATGAAAAGCTAGTGGTATTCAGTTTAAACGAAAATAATATCCGGTAGCCCTATACAAACAAAATCTTATGCTGCCATTAAAAATGTTGGATTGTGTCTTGACTTGGAAAAGAACCAGAGCTAAATTATATCCACCACTAATAATTATAATAAGGTGTGGTGTGTTTGAATACAGAAAAGAGAATAAAAAGGCCAACACGTGTTGAACAACTGTGGCAACTATGTTGATACAGGTGTGTCCAAAGAAGAAGATGATAAGTTCAACTCTCATCGGCGACAAAAATATAAAAAAAATAATTGTGGTTGAAAGAGTGCAAAACCTCCCAAAGTCCATTTTAGAAAAGTAAGAATATTAATTGGTTTTGATATCTGCATATTCGAGCAGCAAATGATATGTTTGTAAAATATGTTAGTTATGTTATGTTATAAGACAACAGCATCTGAATAGTAAAAGACGGAAGACAACTGTTGTGTAATAAGTTGATTAAAGATTTCCAGTGATTAAATGGTCAAAGATTAGTCTGTGAATCGAGAACATCATCAGAAATGGTAAAAAGCAAAAAAACAAAGAGAAAGTAATTATTCGGTACCCGCGATAGAAGAGGTAGCGAAAGCTACAGATGAAAGGGTTAACGCACCTGCCTGATAAAGCAAGAAGGAATCTTAGTTAACGATACCAGTAACAAGATAACAGTAGCAAATAGCAGTCTTCGTAGAAATACAAAAAGGAGCGCCTGGTTGGTAAGCAGAAGAGTACACTGTGAGTTAGAGTCTCTGCAGGAGCCACAATGTATTTTAATGGCTGCTCGAATTAAGGGCATGTTTTCGCTAAACAAAAACCAGCCACTTCAAAGTTACATAACGGTGTAGCGGGGATGGCTTTGTAAGTTTGTACAACCACATGTTAAGAAAGCAACGAGATCCCTGGAAAAGAGTAATAGAAAAATAAAAAGAACCCCTACGTTTTAGAAGGGAAAAGGATAATAATGTTATGATTCTTAAGAATAAGTTTTCAGTTTAAAGTTTTCGCTCAGGCGTACGGCTGAATGTGCCTTCTTATCTGTAATTATTGATGATAACGATATTGAGGAATCAGAAACTATCGATGTTCTTGGCATGAATATTTAATGTGACGTTCGGTGGAACAAGTATAATTTTCAAGTCACTAAAGAAGCATTTCAGTTCCTAGGTTTTCTGGAACGGTACAGGAAACATTTTACTCCATCTGATCTCCTCGCTCTCTCTGCTACCTTTATCAGGCCGAAAATGGAATACAACTTTAATGTATGGGCCAGTGCTTCAAAGACCATTTTGGAGTTACCTTACCACGTGCAGCAGAGAGCAAGAGCGTTGACGGTAGGGTATCCAGCTCTATTGATTCACTGAAGAATCTGCGCAATGTGAAGTGCATTTCTCTATTTTATCATTACTACAACGGAAAGTTGTCTTATGAAATTAGGAAACTTGTTCCTGAAGACTGAATATTGTACGCGCGACACGTTCTTGATCAAGAGCGCATCACTTTGTAATCAATTAGGCCACTGAATCGAACTACGCATTACAGAAAAAATTCTGTTCGTTTTGTGAGATAAACTCTCTGTGGAAGTCTTTCCTGTTATTTTCAGTGTGACAAGATTCAAATCAAATGTCCACAAGTACTACTTCCTCCATTCTCCTTCGCATAACCTAATTTCCTAGTTCTGGCACAAGGCGTTGCATAAACAGGGGTCATCCTCTGAGTGCCGGTACTTTAAAAAAAGGAACGTTACGGATTTATGTGAAAAGAATACATAATCTTTTAGATGATAACAATCAAGTCTGTTTGTGTTCCTCATGAAATTAAACGTCTCGCCTTTATTTTAGTTTTAGTGTAATAAAAGACTTTTAAGACTTCAATAAAATAAAACAAATACTGCAGAAGGACATAACGATCCGCATTCCTCATGGATAAAATAGTTCTTTACCTGTCTCAGTTGTAAGAAAATCATGTCCTTGTGTATATAATATTCCAAGAGTTATATATTAAGAATTAAAAACGTCCAACCCAA
Organism: Gymnosoma rotundatum; assembly: GCA_916610165.2. Taxonomy (NCBI): domain Eukaryota; kingdom Metazoa; phylum Arthropoda; class Insecta; order Diptera; family Tachinidae; genus Gymnosoma; species Gymnosoma rotundatum. The sequence continues at coordinate 16,474,826 of OU744338.1, read as the reverse complement.
AGCTATAAAGAATTCAGTCCTTTACAACTCCGTCTACTTAAATAAACTCAATTATACCTGAACATATCCTCACATAAAAAATACGACAACAACAAAATCAACATGATATTTGGAATTCAGTTTTCAGGTGTAAATTAAATACACACATTTACGATCATCATTAAGTTTAAAGTGCAAAACAAAAAAAAACAAAAAAGCATAAAAGCGATAGTTAAGAGGTGGCCAAAGAAATAGACAGACAGACAATGTTATAAAAAAACAAACAAATCTTCTCAAAATCAACATTGTTTAAACAGAAATTCCTAAAGGCATTTAATGTGTCGTAAATTAATGAATTCGTAGAGTGTGTGCGTTTCTTATTTATTTCCATATAAATTCTGCTGCGATTTTGCAATCAAACTCCAAATTTAAAAAATCAACATAAAAAAAGAAAAAAATATATTTAAAAAAATTAACAGCAAAACATAAAGCACGCGCCATTAAGAGGGATGAATAATAAAAACTGTTCATTTAAAATATGGCACCATTAAGTTTTCAGGAGCTGTGAATATTATAGAGAGTTAAAGATTAAAAAAGAGAAATTAATGAATAAGTTAAGTGCGAGTTGGGAAGTGCGAAGCGTTTCTTAACGTATATGGGCCACCCTTTAATCTTATACATATTTTTATTATTTGTTGTTGGAAATTTTAAGAATTGGTTATTATGGGCTTAGATATAAGACAATGTACTTAAAAATCAGGTCTTATTAGCCACACCCTTTCTTTTTTTATTTTATTTTCTATAGTTGTTTTTATAGAGTGCACACTGTGCTGCCAAGTGCAATCTGACATTTCCATTGGAAAGTTTGTCATTTTTAAGCATAATCGTACTTAAAACGTTTTGACGTACGACCATTATTTGTGTTGTTAACAGTGACTTGAAAAAATTAATATAGAAAAAAAATGGAATTAACTCGTGAACATTTTCGTGCCATCATTTTTCACAACTTTCGACGTGGATTATCACGACAAGAGTGCATTGATGAACTTAAATCTTTGTATGGCGATGAAGCACCATCCTATAGCACTGTGAAAAATTGGTATAATGAATTTAATCGTGGCCGAAGCTCGCTCAAAGACGAATTCCGTGAAGGTCGTCCAAAAACGGCTGTTGTGCCAGAGAACATTGATGCCGTGCGTGAACTCATAATGCAAGATCGACATGCGACATATCGAGAGATAGAGACATCCTTGGACATTTCTTCCACCAGCATACATTCGATACTGCATGAACACCTGGCCGTAAAAAAGGTTTGTTCTCATTTGATCCCGCACAATTTGAAAGTCGCTCAAAAAAAGGCTCATGTCGATTGATGCAAAGAAATGTTGCAAAAATACGATTGCGGTGCTTCAGAAGACGTCTATAAGATCGTCACAGGTGACGAATTATGGATGTATGCGTATGAGCCCGAAACGAAACAACAATCGACCGTGTGGGTCTTCAAAGACGAGCAAAATCCAACGAAAGTTGCTCGTGGAAGAAGCACTTCGAAGCAAATCGTCGCCTGTTTCTTCGGCAAAACTGGTCATGTGGCGACTGTTCCGCTTGAGCAACGTAGGACACTACAATTTGTTTGCCTGAAGTCATCGGAGAAATTCGAATAACCAGCAAGAGAAGACGAAGCATTGTTCACCATGACAATGCGAGCTCTCACACATCGGCTCAAACCAGAGCGTTTTTGATCGGCCAAAACGTCGAATTAATGGGTCATCCGCCGTACAGCCCTGACTTGGCACCTAATGACTTCTTCTTGTTTCCGCACATCAAGAAAAAAATGCGTGGTCAACGATTTTCGTCGCCAGAAGAAGCTGTTGAAGTGTTAAAAAACCATGTTTTAGAGGTGTCTCAATCGGAGTGGAAAAAGTGCTTCGACAACTGGTTTGAGCGCATGCAAGAGTGTATAAATCATGCTGGAGAATACTTTGAAAAACAATAAAACCATTTTTGAATATAAATATTCGCATTTTTACTATAAGGCCAGAAATATATAGAGCAGCCCTCGTAATAGTATAAAAGCTGAAGCCAGTCTATTTAAAGAAAATCACGTTACTATGGGGACACCTTTTGATTGTTTTTTTTATACACTGGCTGTTATTGCACACATACCGATACTCACTCTAACCTGTCTCTAAGTTAACACCCTGTAGTTTATTTTTTATATTGTCTAGTTTCTTTAGAGACTAACCTCTAGCTCTATACGTTTTTTTTTTTGCGGTCCTTATCAGAACCCATAAATTTCTCATTATTGAAGGAAAGATGGAGCATGAAGCTTTGTGTGGATAGATAAGCTAGAGATCAACACATATCCAGAGTTCTCTCGAGTTCATTAGCCCAGCATCTTAGTAGAGACAAAACCTACTTTTGAGCGTATTACCGGTCGCCACCGCGAGTAGACATAAGTCGAACTTCTATTAGCACACTCAGGTACCACAAGACCTACATGTAAGCCTGCCAGCCGGCGGTCACTTATAATTATCAAAAGATGTAAAGGCTCTTATCCATATTCAGTATTTCACCTCTATGATGGAGTAATTTCTAATTTTGGGGAACTATAATCTTTTTAATTTTCTTTTTCGCTTTTTTACCAAACGGCTGTTAGAGCACCATTCGAGCTTTCTGCTTTTATTTCTGCTTTACATGGACTCTTGTAGGAACTGATGTCCATAAATCTTCGTTTGTAAACTTCACTAGCATTCACCCTCTTTTTCACAAGAATCCCCACAAATATTAAAATCTTCGTAATTGTTTAACTCGCCAGCTTTCCTACCAACAAAAGAGGAAACAAAACTATTAAGAACCTGTTAGGTGGCAACCTCTTTTCTTCTTTAATTTAACAATAGCAGACTATTTTAAAATTTTGTGTTCTTTCGGACAATTCGGTAATTTCGATTCATATTATTGTTGTTGTTGTACTACACCATTGCTATATTAACATAGAAGCGAGCTGCCAGTAAAACTCTACTAGTAGCTATGGCAACAGTCCTTTCGCTTTAGACGCTGTTATTGTTTCCTCAACAAAATTCGCGAGGTATTTTCACCCACTGAATTTTCTTCCCGTTTTGTTTGGGAGTTTTTGTCTTCGAAAGACTTTCGATAAAAACAAGGTATGGTAAGTAAACAAGATCAATTTCTTTGATTTTGTTGGTGTCTTACTTTTTTATTTGTTATTTTTTTTTTTTCAAACACTATCAGCCCAATCATGAATATTCTCACGGAATTTCTTTCCCACGGAAAAAATTTTTTCTCGAGAAAACATTCTTCCAATTATGAATTCTGTGGGAATAAAATATTAAAAAAGTGGCATCATAATATTTTGAAGGGAATTATTTTGTTTATTTACATATAATTTTTCTCGTACAATTCATAATACCTACTTTTTTCCCTTGAATTTTTTCACTTTCCGCAGTCAATCAAAAGGGGAAAAAATTTATAATGTGAGAAAAGGGAAAAGTGAAAAAACTCGCACGGAATTTTTGTTTATAATTGGCTTGTATATTTTTAGCCACTTTAGCCGAGAAAAAAAATCATCTGAAATTTTTGCTCGATTATTGTTCATCCTGATTTTAACAGAACATTTCTTCATTTTATATTTTTAATTTAAATAAAAAAAATTTACAAATAAGTTTTGATAAAATGCAATAATTTTTTAAAACTTGTAAAAAATCCATTAATTTATAAATTTCTTAACACTAATGAGATGCAAAAAGCATTTGAAATTATTAAAAAAATGAAATATTAATAAATAACAAGGTATTAAACAAAAGCTTTTATAGAAATTAATTTCAGAAACAAAATTTTTGTTATTTAAAAAAGATTATTTCTGTTAAAAAGGAATTTTTAATTAATTTTGTTTAATCCTTTTATTAATAAAATAAATTATTATCTTTTTTCAGAGGAGGTTTCTTATGCGGAAGAGCCATTATTCATTATTATTCAACTTAATATAAAAAACTGCTATTATAAAATACGACATGACACATTTTTCTAATGTTGCCTAACTTTGAAAATTAATTCGAAAACTCGTCAAAAAAGAAAAAGTTAAACTATATCATGGCGAAATAATACAGGTCATGGCGAAATAATACAGGTGGTCTCAATAGCGAATTCATTAATTTCGCCGTAAACTCTAAATGTCAAACTCCATATATAAAAAATATGTATAACAGTTGTTTCTTGGTTTTTTTTTGTGGAAGATTATGTTAGTTATGTTAATGCAAGAATGGAACGGTGCATGTGATTTGGGCAAACTAGTGGTACAAAAGAATTTTGGTCACTTTTCCTGTATTTTTATTTTTATGTAACTTAATTTTTATAATTTTTTTATTCTGAAAATTTCAACCACTTTTTTTCATAGAATATATTTTTTTATTTTGTTTGTTTTTTTACAATATTTTTTTGACAACATACATAATTTTGTAGCAACAAATTGCCTGTTGTTTTTTGTGTTGTTGGATTGTTGTAGCCGTACGGTCACCTGTATTAATTCGCCTTGATACCAGGAAAAAGAATTGGATTCGCCACCGCTATCACCTTGTATTTAATTCGCCTTGGCTGCGAAAATCAAAAGTAATACTAATCGATCGTGGTATTGATCGTTTTTTGAAAGCCTGTACAAAAAAAAGTTTGCAATGCGAGACATTTTCAAAAATCGGCAAAACATTAAAATTTCCTCCTTTTTCATTTATTATTTGAAATCATTCTTACAGGCAATAGATAAAATATAAAAGTACACCTGGATCGTAGTATAGGTCGTTGCTTAAAATGCCATTCATCATTCACTATACAATAAAATTGGCATTATACGATTTTTAAAATTTTTAAAAAAACGTTAGAAATTATTTAGTTAATTTTATCAATAACACTGTACAACACACCAAAAAATTACAAGGTCCGGGCTATAAATTCTGATAGAGGAGACAAAAAAAAGATATACGTGTATCGGCGTTTTGAAAGTTTACATCTGGATTTCATTTGAGATGGGGTTAAAGTTTCCCAGCTCTGGCACATTCTTATTGTTCAACGGCATAAGAAACCATGTGACCCTTACATTTTAGGTAAAAAATGTGTTCAGCAAATTTATGTAAAATGTTACGGAGAACATTTTTGTAGAAATGTTAACCCTCTAACTCCTCAAGATATGGGTCTTTTTTGTCCTTCTTTTAAAAAATAGCAAAAAACACCATTAAAACAGGGTTTTAGAGGGTTAAAATGTTCCACAAAAATGATACCCGTTAAATTTTACTATAAGTCCCTGAATACAGCAAAAAGGAAAATTCAACCATAAAGTCAGAAATAAGACGCAACAAAAGAGAGCTTAGGGTTAATTTCGCATTTATTACGAATTTTGTTTTAAAACAAATTTGGATAGCATTAATTACATTTTTTTAGCTCTAGGCAATTCCACTTCATTATCATACAATGTCCAGCATATTTCAGCGATAAGCGAATGAATGCTTTAACCTTTATCTTACGAAAATTGTTATTACTTACTGCCCTTTTATAAACCACATTTTATTACGTGTGAAAAGGGATAATAATTGTGGTTTTAAAAATTCTGTTTTATTAAAAACCAATTCGAGAATGTCCATAGACCAAAAAAAAAAAAAAACAGGTAAATATAAAAAAAAATTTCAATTGAACATTAAAAGGAAAATGTTTCATTTAGAATAACAAATTTTATGATAAATCAGGTCAAGTTGGATGTACAAAATAATGTAATTAGTAATTGTGGTTGTTAAAATTCCACAAATTTGGGAATGTCCCTAAATAGAATATTTATTAGTGGTATTGCAATAGGTAAATAATTTCAGTTGAAACTGAACATGTTTTCAAATGTGATGTAAAAAGGGTAATAATTCCGGTTGTAAAAAATCTCTAAAATTGCATTTGGGAATGTTAAAAAAGGTTAAATAATACTTATTTATGTATGAATTACTGCAATAATAAATATCGATGTTTTTCATATTATAAATAGAACTAGGTAGTTACTGAACACTAAAATTTAAAATGTTTTAGTTAAAAACTCCTCTTCTACACAAATTAAGTCCTTTTCTGTGAGTTTTCTTCAAGTTTCAAAAGATTGACCATCTCATAGTAATACTAAATTAATTATAAAACTCAGTTTACGTGTAAGATTTGTTCTGGCAAAAATGTCCAACTGTTTGAAAAAATTAGATTTGTTTTACTATATCTGCGGCAAACATACTATACTGGAATATAAAGTTACGTTTTTCAATAGTAAAGTTGAAGACATCTATAAAAGGTATTTTGAGCTAGAAGTTTTTCCGGATGAACTGTGGACGCCGAAGCATTGCTGTCGCATTTGTTATAATGGCTTAATTTTGTGGTCCAAAGGTAATTAATTTTTTTTTTGTTCTAAAACTATAGGTTTATTTTTGAACTCTATCTGAAGGTCAACGAAATTCAATGCAGTTTGGTATTCCTATACTGTGGTTAGATCCAGGTGAACATAACGACGCTACGTGCTACGTGTGCCAAAATATTTCCATATTAAAATTGAATAGATATAGGCGAAAGAGTTTTGTATACAAAACTGTGCCATCAGCCATGCTGCCATTTCCGCATTCTGACGAACTCCCAGTACCTGTGCTACAACTTCGAAGTCCTTGTCATTATGTTGATGGAACCATCGCTGAAACAGGAACCTTTTATTGCGTTCATATGTCAACAAAAATTCATTTTTTAAATTCCCATATGGATTACTTTGAGAACCAGTTGTCAACAGAATCCGATGAGCATGGTGAAAAATTTCATCATGTGCACCCATTGAAGAACGCTATAAAGGTAAAAGCATTCATTCGCTGAAATATGCTGGACATTGTATGATAATGAAGTAGAATTACCTAGAACTAAAAAAAATGTAATTAATGCTATCCAAATTTGATTTAAAACAAAATTCGTAATAAATACGAAATTAACCCTAAGCTCTCTTTTGTTGCGTCTTATTTCTGACTTTATGGTTGAATTTTCCTTTTTGGTGTATTTAGGGACTTATAGTAAAATTTAACGGGTAACATTTTTGTGGAACATTTTAACCCTCTAAAACCCTGTTTTAATGGTGTTTTTTGCTATTTTTTAAAAGAAGGACAAAAAAGACCCATATCTTGAGGAGTTAGAGGGTTAACATTTCTACAAAAATGTTCTCCGTAACATTTTACATAAATTTGCTGAACACATTTTTTACCTAAAATGTAAGGGTCACATGGTTTCTTATGCCGTTTAACAATAAGAATGTGCCAGAGCTGGGAAACTTTAACCCCATCTCAAATGAAATCCAGATGTAAACTTTCAAAACGCCGATACACGTATATCTTTTTTTTGTCTCCTCTATCAGAATTTATAGCCCGGACCTTGTAATTTTTGAAAAAATTTGATTTTGTTGTACAGTGTAATGATTTCAAAGCAATTTAGGGTGCACATTTATTGCTACATAAGATCAATAAAACGTAATAGAAAAAGCCAGTCGCTACATAGCTCTTATTTAAAAAAGTTGTATCGTAACAAAATTAGAAAATGTCAAAAAATCGTTAACATTTAAAGCATGAAAACCATTTCGCATCCATTTATCTCGCTTAAATCAATCGTTAAGGTATAAAAACGCAACACGATTGGCTGCAACGACTGTGTGAAACTTTGCGGAATTGTGAAAACTCGTCAAAATGTGCAGTTGTAGAGTATTTTAATACAAATCGATCGTCACATATTCATTTAAGACTAGAATATCTTTTCGTTTGCAATATATCGCTACATGCTATTATAGAGTAAGAAATTCCAAATCGTGGCGAAATAATACAAGGTGGTCGCGATGGCGAATTCATTAGTTTTCGCTGTAAATGCTAATGTCAAACACCATATTTTTTATATATGGAGTTTGACATTTAGCGTTTACAGCGGTATTTATGCATTCGCCATCGAGACCTCCTGTATTTTTTCACCATGTTCCAAATCAATTTTTTAAAGACTAGACAAAAAAGGTTGCCACGTAGGAAACTTGTGCAAAAACATCAAAAACGATAAATTTAAATTTTTATTAAAAATAAAGAAACATCTAGATCCGTACTATCAATAGTGTATAACAGAACAATCGATTGTGAATTAAGTTCTTTTTAAAACACTGACTTTGAAAATATCAAAAAATCTTCAAAAAAGGCAATTCTAGTTTTCTGTTGATAAGTTGAAATTTTTTTCGTGAGAAATCTTTGCGGAAGTTAAAAGATCGCCAAACATAATAGCATTACAATACAATTACAATATCAAGGCGAATAAGTTTTAATTCTCCTTCTACAAAATTTAGTTTACCTCATGGCGATATCATGTACCAGGTAGTGGCAGTAGCGACATTTCTAGCAACAGCGAAAATTTATAAATTCGACAGTGCCACCACGTGGTACATGACTTCCTTATGGTTTAGCTAGAAATAATTGAAACGAAGGCGAAATAATTCAAAGAAGGTAGGCGTGGTAGTTGCCCGCTGCGTCGAAGGACATGGATTTCCAATAGCACCTCTTTCGACACTTTGTCTGATCGATTAGCGTATTAAAATTTCTTGACGCTGATCTAGTGCCTTGGCAAACTTGATTTCAACACTAACATGGACGGACAGACGGACATCGCTCAATCGATTTTGCTATTAATGAATTTGCCATCGCGACTACCTGGTATATATACGCCTTCATCCATGGCGAAATCATGTACCAGGTGGTGGCAGTGGCGAATTCATTCATTGCCGTCGTTCTCCATACATAAAAACTTAACGTCAAATTTTTTTCACATGAAGTTTGACAAGGCGATTTGAATACTAGGTAATCGCATGAGAACAAAAACAAAAAACGCCTGTATTTTGTTAGTGTAAATTTACTTTTACTTGTCAACAAAAAATAAGGAGAAATATAAAAAACAGAGAAGAAAAAGAAATTTCATAAAAAGTTTTCGTATTAAAAAAAATAATTTTCACGCTTTAGACTCAATTAATGGAAAAATATCCAGGAAAGTTGTTTACTATCATCAGCATTGACTTTTTTTGTAGCCGCACAATAAACTTTTCAAATATTTTTTTTTTATGTATATATAATTTGTTTCAAAAATTAACAACTTTAAATAAAAGTTTCTCAAAGACACGTTTCTTTTTAAATAAATGTTGTTTTTTGTTTTTTAAATTTTATATATATCTGCAATTCTTGGATACACACACTCTTATTACTTTTTACACAACGTTTTATTCCCGCATTTACTGTTTTATTAAAAGATTTATTGTATTTTCCGATTTTAAAATTGAACATTTTTTTCATTTTATTTAAATGGCGTGTCAACAAAATGTAAACAAATTTTGACGTTAGCTCGGAGAAATGTGTAAAGCGAATTCGATCACCTGCGTTATTAGTTTTACCTAGTATTCAATTTGCCTTGAAGTTTAAAATTTCCTTCAACTGTGAAAATGAGTGAATTCGCCACTGCCACCACCTGGTACATGATTTCGCTATATCTTCAACAAACAGCATGTAAAAAAAATTTACATATTTTGTATATATGGAGTTTGACATTTCGGGTTTCGGCAAAAATTTACGAATTCGCAATTGCTACCAATTAATATTGATTTGCCATGACTGAAACTTTAACTAATTGTTGTCATTTTATCATAACATTATTTTTAGTTACTTTAATTATTATAATTTTATTCAAAATGTCAAAACTATTATTTTTCTGTGTAATTTTTTTAAGAATTATTGCTGCAATTCAAGGCGGAAAAAGATGTAACGTACGCGAATGTAATTATGAAGGTGAATGTCAGGAAGTTAACAATAAAAAGTCTTGTACCTGTTTTGGGTCAAAGTACTTCACGGGTCCGAAATGCTCTGAGATCGTAAATAACTGTGAAAACGAAAATCCTTGTCAAAATGGTGGTAAATGTAAAAACGTAGTGGGTCAGTTTATATGTGAAGACTGTAATACTGGCTTTGGTGGCCTGTGGTGTGATTTAGAAATTTCTGATATTTTTGAAAATATGCTGCTGTACTTTGATCATTATGCATTTTATGGTGAAACTCACAAGTTCCTTATAATGGTGAAAACTTTGGGAAGAACATCATTCTCTTTGGAATTTGTAGGTGATAATTATGCCATCGATAGTTTTCAAACAATACCCGTGGATACAAACAAATGGACTTATAGTCAAGATTTATCAAAAGAAATAAAAAAGTTGGGCATGCGATATTATCAAGATTTGCCATATTTGAAAGGTTATTATCATTTAGCTTCATCTAAATTTTGGAATGTGGGTTTATTGGATTTATTTCTGCGTTCTTATGATAGCGACACGGCTACAAAGCTGTTGTATCAACACCAATTTAAACTTTTCCTTATAACACGCCAAGAAGAAGAATGTGTTCCGCATTTAAGTTTTATTTACGGTACAAATCCCTTGGATCCTTTAAAGTTGGATATTGCAAGTTATAATAATTTTGAAATTGTGTTGAAAAAACGTTGTTATAAAAATTCCAAAATATTGTATCACTGGAGTGTTTACAGTGTAATTGGTGAGAGGAAGTTGTATGATTTTGGTACCACAACAAAACTTATATTAAAGGTTAAACCCTATATGTTTTGGTTTAATTATCATGGTGAAGTTATGTCAACATACCGTGTTGTAGCAAAAATGGTAGAAGAATACAATGGTCATAAAATAGAGACAAAAGCCAGAGTAAGTTTAACGGTTTTGATTGTTTGATATTTAATTAAAATTTTATTTTTTAGTGTTTTATTTTAGTTTTGCCAAAACCTGTATTTGCAATTATTAAAGGTGGGCAGTATAGAGAAATTGGTTCGAAACAAACATTGATTTTGGATGCATCCGACAGTCGAGATTTTGCCTTGGCTCCTGACGCCTTTCAGGACTTAATTTTTACATGGACTTCTATGTCGGAAGGTGATGTAAATAATGCGTATTATAAATATAATATGGGTCAATGTAAGTTTGTTTATTTTTAACTATTTTATTTATTTGCTCAATACAATACAGAAAAAAAGATGAGTTTGATGAATGTCATGATTTATTAACCGTATACAATTAGGTATCTCTGATATGTTACAACATACATAGAGTTGTATAGAGTTGTAAAACATCATTGTTTTACAATATTTCAGTCGCAAAGTAAGATCATTGGCATTTATAGAACACAATAGTGAGCCAAGTACCCTTGCCTGTGGTAACCTTTTGGACATTAACCAGTTTATCACTAACATACGATGTTAATATACATGGTGTCCGTCAGGATGATATAGTAATTCGTTCTGCCGCCATTTTGGTAAACATTAGTCTTGACAGTTCATATTTGGCAGTCGTAAAGTAGACATGCGTCAAATATTTTGGAAAAATATTCGAAAAACCAACGTGTTTTAATCGTTAAAACATTTGATCAAAATCAATCACTGACTACTGCGACGATGAGAAAGTTACAAGAAATTTTTCGGAGAAACAATGTGACAACAAAACGCACTATTTATCGTGTAGTAATTGATTTTAAAGAAAGAAGGCCTGTAGGTAATAGGCCGAAGCAACGTACTGCAAAATCGGCTGAAAATATTACTGCCTCTCAAGAAAGTGTTCAAAAAAAAACAATCCAACAACCTCAATTCGATGCCGTGCTCAGGGGCTTGTTCTTCAACGAAAAACTTTGGCCACAATTTTGCACCAGGATTGCATTTGTTTCCATTTAAGATTCAGTTAACACAAGAGCTCTTTCTGCAAGACTATTTACAACCCTAATTTTCATGAAAAAAGTAATAATGAGTGACGATGCACATTTTCGTTTGGATGGATATGTGAATAAGCAGAATAATCGGTTTTGGGTAATAAAAAACCATAAAATTCTTTAGCAGTAACCTTTGCATCCATTAAAAGTGATAGTCTATTGTGCAATTTGCTCGAAAGGCATCATTGGTCTTAACTTCCTTGAAAAAAAATCGTAACAGTAACTGTGAGTGGGGAGCGATATCGTGATATGATTTAAAACTTTTTTACGCCAAAAGTGCATGCTTTTGACTCAACACATGGTATCAGCAAGATGGTGCCACATCGTATATAGCCAGGATCACAACAATTTACTTCAAGAAATGGTGATGTTGATTGGCCACCACGATTGCCTGATTTGATTGCTCCGGACTTCTTTTTGTAGGGATATCTGAAAATCAAAGTTTATACAAACAAACCAGAGACTTGATGAAATTATAGAAATACCGCGTGAAATGTGTAAGGCTAATAGAGGCGGACATTTATCTGATATTGTATTCCATACATAATTGCCGACAGTAAATAAAACATTTATCAATACAAGATCCATTCTCTTTCATTTAGTCAAAAATTATACACAAACAAAGTAGTATATCTTCCCAGCGGGCATCCTGTATGAGAAGAAATTACACATGTGTTTATAGTTTAAGCTAAAGAATTAAAAGGTGGACAGTGTTGAAGGCTTTGGGGTGATAAAGTCAGTGATGTTGTTTTTTCAAATTTACAAGACAGCAAGTTAAGTTTTTGTCTGAAGCCAGATTGCTTAATATTCAGTAGAAAATTTGTACACATGTAACGACTTTTTTGCTAGTGAAGTAAGTTTTCAGACTTTTGACAGATAAATCAATATTATAATAGCTTTTACCAAATTTTAGAATCGGTATCCCTTTGGCATGTTTGCACATACTTGGGAAAGTTTAAACTGTGAAGCCATTGCTCCTAACCAACAGTATTTGATTTGATATAAAGAATTGTTTCAAATACATCATCCGTAAACTGACGAAAAATGGAAAGATTTTTTTTATTTCGAACTTAAGCCGAAATTGTACAAGCCCTTGGATACATCGGCAAATTAGAGGTTAAATTAGTTTACCCCAATCTTTTGCGTACTTCGAGAGTCAGTAGATTTTTGGAATTTCCTGTTATGGAATTTGCGCGTTATTTTTTTGAGTTAACGGCAGTTTTTGTAGTTTTTTAACAAACCATGTGCACATTTACATACTCCATTAGAGTTTTTATCTCAAACGAAAGCCTTGATTTCTCATTCCGTATAATCTTAATTTTAATGAAATTAGATTACCGTTTACAACTCTATGTTAATGCAGTTGATAAAAGAAAAATGGTAAGCGGGTAAATAAAGTTTTTTGATTAGTCTTCAAATACTTTATTATTCAGAGAGTTCGAACAAATGTACAGAAAAAATAAAGTTGCAATAAAATAACAGTTTCAAAAACATGTGGAACGAGGCCGACTGCTATTTAGATCTAGCAAAAATAAAATCAAAGAATTGTTGGAGAAATTCGCTTAAACCTGCACTGCATTTTTGGTAGCTCCAATTAGCAAAACGTCGTAGTGCCGCACACAATATCATTATTGGTTGTGCGCCACACGCGGAGATTTTTTAATATTATATTTTATAGCATCCAGTAAAGAGCAAAATGCTTATTTGCTTAGTCGAAAATCACTAATAAATCTATTTTTTGTATTTATTACTTATTTTTTTACTCTTTCTTCTTAGAAAATCTGCATTAGCATCCTTCTTTCTAAAGAAACAAACATTAAACACTTTTTTTGTTATTAAAATGTTCTTTAGCTCATCTAGTGCCTTGCCAAAATTGATTTAAAATCGAACGCTGACGGATAGACGGACGTCGCTCAATCAACTTTGATATACACAAGAACTCAGAATATATATACTTTATGGGTTCGGGTATAGATATTGTAGAAATAACAAGCTTCGATATACCCTTTTTCACCTGTAGTGAAGGGTATAACAACCATCATTTTATAGACCGTACTTTGGTATCAAGTGAGTGATAGTCGATATTTTTAAAATCACTATTTTAATGCTATTCACTTGTAGTTGATAACACGATTACAATACAACTTTAAAAAAAAACATGCAAAATAAAAGTGTATTGGTGTATTGAAATTTTATATGAAAATTTCTAACAACAAGCATACACTATTGTATTTTACTTGAACAATACAGGGTATTCACGGATACAAGGGGTTTTGTGAATTAAGCAAGTATTTTGCAAGTTGAGTAAAAACAATAAGATAAAAATCTGGGCATACTTTCAGGCTTTCGAAATAAAATATTTCATGCAAACAAAGTCGCCGACAGCAGCTAAATTAATATTGAATTGAATTGAATTGAATTGAATTGAATTTTATTGAGACTTCTTAGTTTTTTTTCATATTACACGTTTTGTCAGAATACACTTTTGAGGGAAACTTAAAACTATTAAGTATTATTTTAATTACATAACTATATATTTGCACATGCGTCTTGCTTATCTAGATTAAGATACATTAATTATAAAAAAATTAATATATAACAGTGTTGAAAGAAACAGTGCTTGCTCCCGGCACTTACAATTACCAGTAGAGTTAGATCTACCGTAAATAAACTTAAAACTAAATCCTAAAACTAAAACTTAAGCCAACACAGATAATTAAAATACAAAAAATTAAAATGAAATAAGACAAAATAAAACAAAATGAAAAATAAAAAAAAAAAATAAAAAAATAAATAAAAAAAAAAAAAAAAAAATTACCCCCTGTGGATGCCGGGAGTAGTACTTGAATAGAAGTTCTGACCAGGAATATTATTAAGTTGTTGCTGTAAAATTCCAACAGCAGAAATATATGTAGTGTTTGACCAACTAAAACTTCGCTCTCTTGACAAAATATCTTGTATTTCGTTGCTTTCAATATTGGACAACCTTTCCACAAAACTCCTCAATAATGTGAGAGCGTAAAAAGATATAGGACATAGTTTTGACTTTTCGTAAATGTATTCATTTGAAAACCTTTTATTTAAAGATTTGTAATTCTTCTCTATGCATCTCCGAACAATATGGCGTTCGAAAATTTCCAATTTTTTCATCATTGTTTTAGAAATGGTGAACCATATTGGAAATGCATAAAGAAGAATTGGTCTTACACTTACTTTATATAAAAGAAGTTTGCTTTTCACTGGTAAAAATTTACTATTAAACAATTTTGAGAAAGCTCCTTTTACTTTGTTAGCCTTCTCTAAATTATAGGAAACGTGTTTATTAAATTTCAAAAGTTTATTAAAATTAACTCCGAGGTAGTTGATACTGTCCTTAAATTTGATTTCAATACCATTTAGCAATAACTTTAAATTTTTGCTTTCCGGAACAACGGTATATTTACACTTTCCGGAAGCATTTCGTAAGCATATCGCTCTGCTTTTTGACGCGTTTATCTTTATCCCCCAATGATCATAGTATCTGCCAACAATATCCAGGTGTCTCGAAACACGTTGGAGCGCAGTTAGAGGAGACTCGTCGTGGGCATAAAGAAGGGAGTCATCAGCATACAGTATACTTTTTGAGTTAACAACTTCATGGGGATAATCGTGAATAAAAATATTGTATAAATGAGGTGCCAATACAGATCCTTGAGGAACACCGCAAGAAATCTCACCCTGACATGACAACATATTTTCGATTTGTACAAAAAATCTCCTACTATCAAAAAAACTTTGGAAAAGTTTTACAATTGATGGACTGAAACCAACCTTTATCATTTTAAACAAAATTCCATCATGATATGCCTTATCAAAAGCCTTCTCTATATCAAGAGATATTGCTACAGTGCATCGCCTCTCCCTTAAATTACTTATAACATCAGAGTGAAACCTCAAAAGAGCGTTTACCGTAGATGTACCTTTTTTAAAACCAAATTGTTTTTGAGGAATGTATGAATGCTGAAAGCCTATGTCCATTTTTTCTCTAATGATTCTTTCAAAAAGCTTTCCTACATTGGAAAGTAAGGAAATTGGTCTTAAACTGTTAGTATCGCTATTACCCTTTTGTTTCGGTATGGGAACAATTTTAGCTATTTTCCATGCAGATGGAAAATAACAATTGTTTAAACAATTATTAAACAGAATGGTAAGGTATTCAAATGCCTTAGCCGGAAGTTTTCTTAATATGTAATTCGATATATTGTCCAATCCGGTCGACTTCTTGTTATTTATCATTTTAGAGATGTTTATTACTGAATTTAGGTCTGTAAATTTCAAGTTTCTCTATTTGGAGGAAAAGTTTGAAACACAGATGAAAAATGATTCTTTAAGATGCACAATTTTTTATCTAACTCAATAATTTTTACGCCATCAACGGTGATATCTTTCATAAAAGAACGACTTTTATTTCCGATTACCTTAAAGATCTCCTTATAAGCCCATGGACCAGGTTTAATACCTTTTAATCTATTATTAAAAATACTTGCATGCTCCTGTCCAATTTGTTCTTTTATTAAAACCTTAATTAAATCAATTTGTTTGGAAATCAGCAAATACTGAGGATCTCTTCTATTCCAAGTTCTTGTGAATATTAACTTGAGTTGTTTTTGCCACTGGTATTTTACTTCAAGTAACTTTTTAAGTTTATCAGATGCTATAAATTTCTTATTTTTGAATTCAACCTTTCTAGAGTGTAACTGTGTAATGAAATTTACAGACGTGTTAAATTCTTGTAGAAAATAATCTATTTCTCCGTTAGATAAATTTCTATTGACCGGCGGAGAATGATTTAAAAGGGTGTTTATTACATCAGTTTTAAATATGTTCCAATTTGTGTATTTATATGAAACAAAATGGTTAGGTGGTTTTAAAAGAAAACTAAAATCTGAAAAGGTCACACTTAATGCTAATGGAATATGATCTGAAAAAGTTGGTAGTGTGAAAGTCCTGTAATTTGGATATCCGCTATCTAAAATATTATTGCTTACTATAAAATGGTCTAAGTGGGAGGAACCGCTTGGAAAAGTGGGATATGAGTCACAAATTCTTTTAACTAATAAAGATTCGTTTTGAAGCCAGCTTGAAAGGACCTCACCGTTAAAATTGTTGATATTATCACCCCAAGCAGAATGTTTTGCGTTAAGGTCTCCACCCAATATCAGTCCGTTGTAATTGTTTGCAAAACTCAAAATTAAAGAAAGACCTGCGCAAATATCTTGACGCTTGTAGTTAGACCGAAAATAAATTGACCCACAAAGAATTTTTGTATTTACACTATTAATTTTAACTTTTACCTCAACAAATAAATTTGGAAATTTTAGACCTGGAATAACAACTTTGGAATAATCTATTGAATTCCTTAGAGCAATGCCTACACCTAATAAGCTTTCGTCCCTTAAAACCAAATAGTTTTCAATATATACATGTGTTCTAGGAGACAAATGCATTTCCTGTAAAAAACCAATATCAATATTAAATTGATTCAGTATTGTGCCTAGTTCGATTCTCCTACTTACGTGTACAAGGGAACCAACATTAAAAGTAACCAAATTTAGTGAATTACGGCCCGTATACATCTTGTATTTCTTTAATTAATGTCAAGCACTCTTTTTTTGCCTGATCTTTTGTCAAGGTTTTATAGCTCCTCATGAAATTAGAAATTTTGTCCTCTAAACTAATAGGATCTGGACCACATAACGACTTTGCAACCTTCATAAATTCTTGTATTAAAGCAGGTTTTTCCGGTTTGCTCTGGACTGGAACATTATTAAATAAGCTTGCAAAAGTTTTGTTTGCATAAATAGCATTAGAAGAACTAATTGCCCTTGCAACGTTGCTAGCAGCTAACACTTTTCTATTATTTGCGTCACGATGGAATTTTTTCATATTCGATACGTATTTTTTGTATGCGGGACAACCTTTATAATTAGAGGTGTGCCCATTTTCATTGCAGTTAACACAAAATGGAGACAAATTACTTTCAGTGCTGAAAGAGCATTCGCCAGAAGCATGCTTTTCGTTGCATTTTAGGCAAGAAATTGGCCTACTGCAATTTTTAGAATAATGTCCCCACCGCTGGCATCTCCAGCATTGTGGTATTTTGGTACTAGCCTTTGGCCTTTCCCAAGATACTACTTGGCTGTGAATATATTTTAGATTAAGCAACTCGTTTGCTTTTCTATTAGGTTTAAGAGTGATCAAAAATAAGCCAGTATCAATACCCTGTTTTCTAGAGTATTCCGTCGTAAACTTCGAAACCGAATCAACAGTATCTGGTATAGCGTCATCTAATTCCGACTTTATATCATTGATGTCGGATTTGAAATATAACCCTCTACAAAGAACGCTCTGACGTTTATGCTCCTTGGGAGTGTAACTATAAGCAGAAATTTCTTTTTCTTTTAAAAGTTGCATCATCTCCGTATGCGCAGAAGAATCCGCTAAATTAATATCAAAATTTAATATTTAAATAAAAGAGAGTTTTTTGGTTTTGGATTTGGATTGCATTCAATATGAAAATGGCCTTTCACATGTTAAAAGTTTTCACCTGCAATCTATTGCTGACAAGAAATTATTGTTGAAGGTTTTAATCTAAAAATTTTACTGAGATTAAAGTAAAAAACGGCCATCGAAATGTATAATCAATAATTAATATCGTTGATTTAAATAATTTATTCGGAAAAGTGGCACATTAATTTTAAAGTTTTATTTATTTAAGATTGTTTCTTTTTTATTTTCTTGACAAAATGTAAATTTTACAATAAAAGAATTATATATCAGTTAGGCTAAAGTGCGTTTTAAATTGTGATTTTTTGTAAAAAGATACCAGCCGATAAAAGTGTACTTTTATTTCTAAAAAAAATATTTCGAAAATATTCAAGTTCTGAGAAAAATTATTGTGGTTATCGAAAATTATTTTCACCTCGATGATGTTGTTAAGCGAAAGAAATTTCAAAGATCTCACATATTAATGTTACAAAAGAAAATTGAATTTAAAATGAATTATATTAGGCTGTCGGTCGTTAAGAGCGTTTTTATTTTCGTATATCCTTGTTTTACTATGCAGGCTCCCTTGACGCGGCTACATAAAAATCATACTCTTTCTTGTCACTAATTTCCCATTAATTTTGACGTATAGTTTTTATTTATTTACATTCTTATTTACTAATTAATTGCGAATAATCACAAATTGTTATGTCAATTATATTCATAGCGCTGATAGGATTTGAACTCAAGACTACTGATTTTCTGTTTTAAATCACGCAGTCACTTTTACCAGCAATTTTTTTTTTTTTTTTCATTTAACACACATTTATTGAAGTAGATAGGGCTGCCTAAAGATAGCTAATCCGCACAAAGAAAAAATTTAGATCCTACCCAAAAATTCAGATAAGTAACTCTAAAGGCGCAGTCGGATTATTCAAATATTTGACCAAAAAAACGTAACCACTATTTTTTGAAAAGTTTATTTAATATTTCCAGACACGTATTATTACGAATAATGATTTTGTAGTATAATAAATGTGAAATCTTATATTTTATATATTTAGTAGGATCTTAAATTTCTTAAGAAGTACAACAAACATTTTTTTATTTTTCATTTCCATTTTCCATAGTTTAGTGGTTACGTGTTTTTGGTCAAATATTTGACTACTTTGATCGTGCCTTGAGTCGTTGTTGTTAGAAATAAATTGGGGAAAAAAAGTTTTACTTTTTCCGATTAAGAAATACTTTTGTAAACTGCATAAAATTCTGTCCGTGTGCATAATTTTTACCATGACTGTATATTCTCCTTCATGTAGACATAATATGACATAAAAATTTAAGAATAATTTTTCAAGTAAAAACATTCATATTTTAACTTTTGATTATTTTCTTTACAGCATCAGTTATAAAAATCGAACCAAAAAGACTCTTCATCAATAACAATTTCAATTTTAGTTTGACAATACAATCTAAAATAAATAAATTCGTTTCTGATAAAACTTATCAAATAGTAAAGATTGTGGAGGACACAAAACTAGATGTTGATATTAAATGCGTACGAAATTGTGTGCGCAATGAATTTGTACAAAATGTTTTAATGCATCTTAAAGCAGTTGTTCTAGAGGGACAATTATCTAAGGCGGCCATTTTTAAATGGAATCTTGAAAATTTAGTTGTAGCAGATAAAAATAATTTTATTTATTTACCTAAACAAACTGATGAAATTCTTAATGTAGAAGTCCTGGTACAAGATCAAAATTTAAGCGGCAGAGCAAGCAAAAACTTTAAAGTAAATCTACCACCCGTTAATGGTGGGTGTTCTATAGAACCAAATTTAGGAGAGGCTTTTGTTACAGATTTCCATGTTAAATGTGAAAATTATTTCGATGCGGATGAACCTTTAAATTATGAATATTTAACAGAATTTGATTTTCCCTTACAGCGCACTAATAAAGCAGAAATTTTTACAAAATTACCGGAATGTAATGCTGTGCTAATAAAAATCTGTGATCAATTTCAGGCTTGTTCTGAAGCTTCTTTACCAGTAACAGTCAAGCCCTTAAGTGAGGTTAGGGATGTAAAGAAATTTTTAAGTGATGAAGGAGTGGATTTAAAAAATCTCTTAAAAACGGGTGATATTTTGCCAGCCATGATTTCACTGAAGTCTGTAACACCATTTGTAAAAACTGTCGAGGATGTGTTAGTTGTGGTGCAAGAAATGATGGATTTTCATTTACAAACCTTATTACAGGCAGAACAATTTTTAGAAATCAGCCTTAATGTTGTACGTAACAATTTACCTTTGTCGGCGGAAAAAGCTAAAGTCTTCAATCAGTATTTTGTTAAACTTCAACAAGGCCTTACAGCTTTTGTTAAGGATGAGGAAATAAAAACATTTAAGAGAGTTAGCTATGAAAAGTCCAGCCAGGAAATATTACAAATTTTGCAGTTATTTTCTCAAACTTGGGAAAATATAGCAGCTGTACAGATTGCAGTTACACCCACAATCTTATCTTCAAATCCTTTAATGGAATTTCAACTTGAATTAAGCGATTTTGATGTTAAAGTGGCGGTGAGATTGGAAAGTTGGCTGGAAATTTCTAAAACAATTCAAGATTGTTTAACTGTAATAAATATGGGCTCAACGGATTTGTATACAATTTGGCCAGATAATTTCTTTGTTAATAAAAATAACTTTCGCTTACAAATGTATGCCTTTGATAATGAAATCCAACAGCTTATTACGTTAAATGATATAAACATTATTTTGGACAAGGCCTGTGTGAGGGAGTTGCAAAAAATGTTTCCTAATCAAAATATACTGATACAAGCAGTTGCCCTTAATGCAAATCCTTTTTGGTGGTATCCTAACGAAACACCCTTAAGTTCTGAGGTGTTTCTATTGTCTTTATTTGGAAATAAAGCGGGGAAAACTGTAAAATACGTGCAGCAACCTTTTGAATTTCAATTAAAATTAAAACCAACCAATTCAAGGGAGAATGTTGTTTTTGGCAGCATAAAAAATTACCTACACATGCCTGTGTACACCATAAATCTACCAGCAAATGCTTTGTTAATCATAACCTTCATACATGCCGAAAGATCTTTAAAGTTTTTGGTAGAAATTAATAAAACACCCAAAAGTTTTGAGGTTATGAAATCTGGCTACAAAGTGGAGAATACAAATGAAAAACAAACTTTCATTTTTGTAAACAATTTCAATCAATATTCCCAAGGCTTTGCGGCAATTTTATTAGATTCACATTATGAAAATGTTACCTTTTCGTTTAGTGTCGAAATAAATGAATGTTTGTATTGGGACTATGGCCTTGAACAACCTCAGTGGTCTTCTCAGGGTTGTAAACCTAAATTAGAAATTCCTCAAAATGATAGTTTAAGCTGTTATTGTCAACATTTTTCAACATTTGCGGCCAGAAGTTATGCCCCACCAATACAAGAAGATCTAAATGAACATTGGCTTTTAACACAGCTGTCCTTAAATTGGTATCTTTTAATTTGTTATTGCTGTTTAATTCTACAATTTCTCCTTATTTTATTACTTAATTACCATCAATACAAAAATTATAAAAAATTTCTGCCCACAACCTTAAACCTCTCCAATCTTAACAATAATGACATAGAAATAAACATTTTTACGGGCTCCCATTTGAATGCCACCTCCACGGCCAATATTACCTTAAGATTGATTTCTCAAAAGGGACCCTTTTCGCTCACCATAAATCAAAATCCTGAAAAGCCCTTCCTGAAAAGAAATTCTATGTGTAGATTGCTTACAAGCTCTCAACAAGTTGACATGCCCTTAAAACTAACCCTTACGAATGATTTGTCGGGCCGTTATGCTTCTTGGCAGTGTCATAAAATTATAGTAAAAAATGTAAAAACTCTGCAACAACAAATATTTATTATAAATCAATGGATATGCGAAAAACCAGTGGAAATATTTGAAGCTAATGAAGACCAGCTTAAATTCAAAGCAAGATTTTATCAAAATCTAAACAAAATCTATACAAATTGGTATCAAGGTGAATCGTTATGGGGTTGTTGGTTATATGAAGATTCAAATCGTTTAGAACGTTCCTGCTTGGAAGTGTCCTTTCTAATGGTGAGTGTGTGTTTTGTAGCGTGTTATTATGGATCCACTACCATGGAGACCTATGAAGAAGAACGTATTTTATACAAAGTGTTGGATTTTGATCTTTGTAAATTGTTTTTATTATCAATTATTTGTTATTTATTATATTTTGTTGTAAAATTCATTTTTACTTTAATGCTACACAGAGAAAAATAAAATTCGTATCAACAAACTGAAATAACCTCTACAACGTTTCAAGCAAATTCAAATAATTTGTAAATTTGATACAAAATTTCTTAAATACTTAGGCCCAGACAATACAACAACAACAAGAAGAATGAAGACAAGGAAACAATCGACACAACACGACGACAAAACTTTACTTACACAGGACCAGAAATATATAGATTAACTAACCTTTTCCGGAAAGAAGGTTTACACACAACACTAAAAACGACCAACACTCTAGGCAACAATCACAAGACATCAATAGAAACAACCGATAAATTTAGCACCAGCGGAGTATACAGACTTACTTGTAGTTGCAACCATACAGACATCGGACAAACTGGACGAACATTAAAAACAAGGTTTACAGAACACATACGATCATACAAAAGGAAAAGGGAAAACTCCAATTTCGCAATACACCTTAACACACATGGACACGAACCAAGGGAAATAGATGAATGTATGACAGTATTACACCCAAGTAAAAAAGGACGAAGACTAGACATTCTTAAAAACAAGGAAATTTACAAAACACAAACGTTTAACAGAGATATTATTAACGAACAGGTAAACACAAGCTCTGACACGATTTTTACACCACGGTCACACTTACCTATCCAAATATTAAACTATTTTATGCCAATAAACACGACAGATATCAGGGAATCTACCTGCATAATACTATTTAAACGGACAAAAATTACCTAAACCCACCACCTTTTATTCTTAACACTATCTATTTTTAACACTACTCGTATCTCTTCAGTTTTAATAAACACGTGGCTTGAAAATGATGTCATCACATCGAAAGCGCTCGCCAAACGTTCGAAGTACATACACAGCCAGAGACGACGGTTATTACCGAAAATTATAACAACAATTTAATATATACTGGCGGAAATAATTTAATACTTAGGCCAATATTAGAGCTGTGTCGTTCGCGAACGAATGGGTTAAATTGACCGAACCAATCAAGTGAACGGAATGATCCGGTCATTTAAATCTTGTCTTTTCGTTCAATAGTGCACGGCTTAAATTGAACGGATGACTTAATTGAACGAAATAAGCCAGATATTTAACCGGCTCCTTTCGTTCAAATTGGTCGTTTGAACGAATTAGTCTTTGATAATTGACCGAAAAAGACCGGTCACTGAAACGAACGACCGGGCACACGTCTAGCCCATATTCATAGTTATAGACTAAAGTCGACTCTTGTTAAAGTATACTCTAAAATAAAAGGCTCTTATTATCTTTTTTGCTTTGCTTTCATAGTCAAGAATAAAGTATACTTTAAGTTTAGCCGAAGTCTCCGCATTCAGTTCTGCTGCGATCGAAAATTGGTATTCTGAAGAAAAACGGAATCGAAAGAACAAGAAGAAGACAACAATGTTTACACAATTAATAGCATCACTGTGGAATGTGGAAATGAAATAGCAAAATAAGCAAGTTTGTCATCATTTTCGTAAACAAATCTCAAATTGAATACATAAAGTTGTATGTGTTCCTAATTAAAAATAAATTCTTGAGCAAATTTAATAAACAAATTATTAAATAAAATAAACAATGTAAAAACAAAATAAAAATTAGGTGTTTATATATTTATTACAGTGCGAAGAAACTTGTGAAGATAAAAACAAACTTAATAGTGCTGTGATTAAATATAGAAAGACAAAAAACAAAACTTTTAAAAAAATGTTTGTAGAGGATTAATTCAGTGTGTTTGCAATTATTTTTTTTAATTTCAAGGATGAATGAAGTCTATAGCAGCTGCATTATTGTTGGTGACAAAGGAGAATAACAGTCCTTTTTTTTCTGTTAAATATTGACTCGATTTTACAGTCCTTGTCGTCTGCATCGACTATCTAAAGGAAATAAAGTGACTCTTTACTGGATTACGAAACGCCAATGAAATGGCGAGGCCGGATTTAGCCACACCTTTGCCTGAATCTGAATCATTCTGCGGTATGATTTACACTATTCTTGTATCCCTAATTAGGCAAAAGCTGTATTTGGCTGAAACTGAATCAGTTAAGATTACTAATGGAAACTTCGGCCTTAATTACAATTTATGGTGGATGGGAACTAAAGGAATCGCCTATATGTCGATCTGCTTAGAAGAGAGCAGGAGAACGAAGCATATTCTTTGTGAATGCGTTGCTCTTTTTAGGGATAGGAGACTAAGGGGCTTCTCCATTTTCTGTTGTTGCATTTATAAGGAGCAAATTGGATTCGAGGGCGGGAAAATGGATCACTTGCCCAAAAAATTCAAGAGTATCTTTGTTGAAGAGTCTCATCACTGTTTAGTAACGATCATCACTTATCAAACTAGTGCATTGTTTTCATACTTAAAATTGCAACATTGTTTTATATATGCGGTAGTATTCTTTTTATGTACATAGACTCGATAGTATTTTTACACAGTCACACATGTATTTCTAACGAGTTAAAACCTTAAAGAAGGAAATAAATTTAAAACAAGAAATTAAAAGTACATTAATTACAGTCCACTGTTTTATTTAGTTTAGTGAGAAAACAAACATTTTTTGGTCCATTCGATCCAGATAAGTTTTTGTGATTATTGAATTTAACTTCTCAATTACATACAATACGGTATTCGTTCTAAATGCCATTAAGTACAGTGTTTGGTCAATAAAAATTAAAATTTTAAAAGTGCAAGTATAATGAAAGCAGTTTTAATATGTATAAAAATGCATTCAAATCAATAAGTAATAATACCAATAAAAGTGAACAAACTAACTTTTAAGACAAAAAGTAGTTCATAAAATTAAATAGGAACCCGCCAAATTTAAAGTGTCAAAAAAAAAATCTTCAAATACAAGTGTACAACAATGTGATTTTAAGTGTGTTAAAAAGTACTAACAAAAATATATACACATGTACATACAAAATACGTAGTACATATTAACAAAAATTCTAGAAAGTTCTATAGCGGTAAAAAAAAAAAAAAAAAACATTGACTTTAACAAACGAAAAACAAGTGTAGCCAGTCACCGGTTAAAAACAAAAACAACACATACGTATACTTATAAGCATCAGCAACTGTAAAGTATAATTGGAAAAACTTAAAATTCAAATTCTAATTGGAATTAAAAATTTATAACTATACTAATCGCGGGCATCAACCTATTTGTGTTGTTATTTCTAATACAAGAAGAGAGCTTCTTAAACTTACGTAAAAGTAAACACTAAAAGTGCTTTTCAAACGTGCAAAAACTGTGTCAAGGTTAAAAGTAACTATTAATGTAGATCAGTGTGTCAAGGGCAAATTACAGTTTGTGAGTGTTTGGAAAAATATTAATCCGTGTGTAACCAAGTAAACATTTTAATATAAATTGTAACAATAGTGAAAATTAAAAAAAAATTTATAATTTGTGAAAATACTTAAAATGGACTCTCTAAAAAGAAAACGCACACAAATTAAAAGATCAATAACAAAGATTTACAATTATGTTAATAACCCAAATGCAACAAAAGATGAAATAAAGGTACGTACTTCTGAGCTTGATAATATTTATATTAAATACAAAGATATACAAGATGAATTGGATGCTATATGTAAATGTGAAGAGGAAATCGAAGTTGAAAATACATACAGAGATGAAATTGAAGAGATGTATTTCGCAGTCAAGGCTGTTTGGTCTAGTAAGTCGCATAATGCTTTCGATGAAACAACTGCGGCTCAAGCTAATACACCAACCACAGTCAATGATCTAAATGCATCAATCCAAGCTATAGTGCAACAACAATCAGCAACCACTTCAATTCTTGAGTGTGTATCAGCCACTTTATCTGCTGTTACAAATATTCAGTCGAGTAATGCTCATTCAGAGTTACGTTTACCACCTATACAAATTCCCGATTTTGATGGAGATATTTCTAATTGGATACGGTTTCGAGATTTATTCAAAGCTATGGTTCACTCAAAGTCAAATTTGTCTGATATTGAAAAACTAGAATATTTGCAAACAAAATTGAAGGGTGAAGCCTCGTCGATAATAAAACATCTTCCTCCAACAAATGGGAATTATAGAGTGGCTTGGGATATAATAACGGAAAACTACAATAGACCGGACTTAATAGAGAAACAATATTTTGACTCACTTTTTAAACAAAAGGCTGTAAAGAACTCCACGTATGCTGAGTTTAAGCGGTTTTATAATGGTACTGTAGAAAGCTACAATGCTTTAAAGGTCATTAATGACTCTTTAGATTCTTGCGATTCTATTTTAATTTACCACGTTGAAGATAAATTAGATTTAGATTCATTAACACTTTGGCGTAGGGAGAAAAAAGATGGAGAAACTCCTACATTTTCACAATTGTTAAAATTTATGAAAAGACGTTTACTCGAACTAGAGGAAGCTTATCAACCGAAATTTAATACACGGCAAATATTAGGCAAAGCTGTAGCAATCAGTACAATAACTGAAAGTTGTCCATTATGCAATGGCAACCATTTTTTGTATAAATGTCAACAATTTAAGTCTTTAGATACAAACGAACGTAGAAATTTGGTAATATCAAACAAACTATGCTTTAATTGTCTTAAAGACAAACATTTCTCCAAAAATTGTAAGTCAGGATCATGCAAGATATGTAGTTTAAAACATAATACCCTGCTACACAAGGATGAAGGAAAAAACCACAGACCACATGCTGGTAACTATTCGGCTGTAAACATACATTCAAGTGTACAAATTAAACAGCAGACAACGTTATTACCAACTGCCATCATCATGATTTGTGATAAAAATAACACTTTACAACCTTGTCGTGCATTAATGGATTCAGGTGCACAATCAACCTTAATAACAGAAGCTTGCGCGCAACGTTTACGCTTAGCACGTACATATGATAATACTTTATTTTACGGTGTCGGTAACACAAACCCTAACTATTCAAAGGGAAAAGTTCAACTTGAAATAGTTGTACCTAAAACGAATAAGACTATAACAACACAGTCCTATTGTTTATCAAGTTTAACACAGTTTATGCCCTCGAGCAACATTTACACCACAGATTTAAAATTTTTTAAAAATTTAGAACTTGCTGACCCTGCATTTTTTAAGAAAAATCGAATTGACATTATTATTGGTGCCGACATTTTCGCTCACTGCATTTTAGATGGCAGAATTTCTCATCCGACTGGATCACCAACCGCTGTTAAAACTATTTTCGGGTGGGTAGTTATGGGTACCGTAACTCAATTTGAACAATCATCTGTCATCGCTCACATCTATTCTGACCTGGATGCACAGCTGCAAAAATTCTGGGAAGTTGAGGATTGTCAACATCAAACCAAACATTTGACTCAGGAAGAAGAAATGGCTGAAAACCACTATTGCGAAAATGTTCAACGCCAGCAAGATAACAGATACATGGTGAGGCTTCCATTTAAAACAAACTTAGTTGAATTAGGTGAATCTAAGTCCAATGCAAAGAAGCGGCTCCAGTCCATGGAAAGAAAATTCGTTAAAAATCATGAACTTAAAACTGAATTTCATAAATTTATGGAAGAATATGAAGACCTTAACCATATGCAGCTCGCATCAAAAAATAACGCACAGTATTACATGCCGCATCATGCTGTGCTCAAACCTTCAAGTACAACAACGAAATTACGTGTGGTATTTGATGCCTCCTGCAAAACCTCGAATAACTTCTCTTTGAATGATTACCTACTTATCGGTCCCACAGTTCAAAATGATCTTTACACAATACTGTTAAAATTCAGAAAACACAAAATCGGACTTACAGCAGACATCGAGAAGATGTACCGACAGATCATAATGCATCCTGCTGACAGAATTTATCAAACAATTCTATGGCGCAAAACAGCAGAAGAAGAAGCAAAGGCGTATCAGTTAGGAACAGTGACGTATGGAACATCATCCGCTCCATATTTAGCAACACGCACGTTAAAGCAAGTGGCTCTTGACAATCATAACACATATCCGAAAGAAGCAGATGAAATCATGAACAATTTTTATGTCGATGATTACATGTCTAGCGTACCAGATCTGCAATCAGCGAATGCTCTTCGGGCTTCTTTGTGTCACATATTGTCCACGTCAGGATTTAATTTACGTAAATGGTCATCAAACTCACAACAGTTTCAAAAAAACATATGTTCATCGGCTAAGTCTCCTACACAAGATACTATGATCAATGATTCAGAAACGGTTAAAACTTTAGGCCTGCTGTGGAACACCAAATTCGATTGTTTTCAGTATAGTGTGTTATTTTCTCAAAATACTGATAACTTATCAAAACGAGGTGTATTATCCGAAATATCTAAAATTTATGATCCTATAGGTTGGCTCGCTCCAGTAATAGTTTCATTCAAGTTGTATATGCAAAAGCTGTGGCTAAAAGGAATAACGTGGGATCAAGAATTGCCTAATGATTTAAAACATGAATGGCTTCGATTAAGGAAAAATATTGACTTTATCAAAGAGCTTAAAATTCCAAGATGGCTTAAATTCTCGGACGGTGATCAAGTCGAACTACACGGTTTTTCTGATGCCTCAGAGCTTGCTTATGCTGCAGCAATTTATGTCCGCATTATAAGAAAAAATGGTTCCATTTCAACATTATTACTGACAGCAAAGACTAGAGTTGCGCCCATAAAGCAAATCACCCTTCCGCGCTTGGAACTTTGTGCAGCACATCTTATGGTGAAATTGATGCTTCAAGCAAAGGAATCTCTGCTATTTGAAAAAGTTTTAATATACGGCTGGACTGATTCTACAATAGTATTGGCATGGATCAGTGATCATCCTCGTAGATGGAAAACATTTGTTGCGAATCGTACTTCTTACATAATACAACATTTACCTTCTACACATTGGCATCATATAGCATCTAAACAAAATCCAGCCGACCTGGCGACGAGAGGTATTCCTTCAATTGATATCATTGACAACGTATTGTGGTGGACAGGACCTCAAATTCTACAAAACAAAGATTTCCAATTTCAAACAACACCTAGATTCTCACGTAATGTTAATTTAGAGGAGGAAAGAAATGTTCTTTTGACATTAGCTACTTGCGATAGAGACGATATACATTTAATAGATCGATATTCTGAATTTACCAAACTTTGCCGCATAACTGCACTTTTATTTCGCTTTTTTCATAACTGCAAATCAAAGTTATCAAACAACAAAATCAAAATTGGATTCATTACCACAACCGAACTTGAAGATGCCAAAATGTCGTTAATTAAAATTTCACAGGGACAATGTTATTCCAATGAAATTCGTTTATTAGCTTCCAAAAAACCATTGCCAGTAAATAGCAAACTATCAGCATTGACTCCATTTTTAGATAACAGAGGGTTGCTTAGAGTTGGTGGACGTTTGGAGAATGCAAATATTAACTACGATCAAAAGCATCCATGCATACTTGATAAAAACGATATTCTAACACAATTAATAGCTAAATATTATCACATCACATATCTTCATGCTGGATTAAGACAACTGCAGTATCTACTTGGTTTAAAGTTTTGGATTCCAAACATCACTTATCTGCTTAAACGTATTGTTTATAAGTGCACAACATGTATGCGATATCGTCAGTTGCCTTACCAACAACGCATGAGTGATCTGCCTACCTACCGTGTACAACCAGCATCAACATTCCTACACGTTGGTATTGATTTTGCAGGACCAATACTAGTTCGTTCATGGAAAGGTCGGGGTTCTAAGACATATAAATCCTGGATTGCAGTATTTGTGTGCTTAAACACCAAAGCCATTCATCTCGAAGCTGTGACAGAACTCACTACAGCGGCGTTTTTGGCTTCGCTTCGAAGATTTACATCGAGACGTGGTAAAGCAATGCACATCTATACAGATAATGGCACAAATTTTGTGGGCTGTAACCGCAAACTTCAGGAGCTTTTCGCATTTCTTCAAACCGATCATGACTCTATCTCTCAAGAACTAGCAACCCAACAGATTCAGTGGCACTTCACCCCTCCCTCAGCACCACACTTCGGGGGCATCTGGGAAGCAGGTGTCAAATCCATGAAGCATCATTTAAATCGTGTTCTTGGTGAATCACTTGCTACATACGAAGAGATCTCTACGTTATTATGTCAGATTGAGTGTTGCCTTAACTCACGCCCTTTATGTTTAAAGTTCGAAGGAGATTCTGATCCTTTAACACCAGCTCACTTCCTAATCCTCCGACCGTTGACAACTTTACCTGATGAAAAATTAGTGAATGCCAACGTTAATCATTTAAACAGATGGCAATACCTGCAGCAAAAGCTTCACCAGTTTTGGAGAACATGGTCCAACGAATATCTTAGTCAACTGCAAAGAAAGCCTAAATGGGTCACTAAACTACATAACCTCAAACAAGATGACATGGTATTGGTAAAGGACGAAAATCTACCTCCAGCACAATGGTTAATTGGCAGAGTTATAGACACGCATCCTGGAAAAGATGGGCTTGTTCGTGTAGTCACAGTCAAAACTAAACGTGGCTTACTGAAGCGTCCAATTTCAAAGCTGTGTCCTCTCTTCATTGACTGTTGAAAGGAAGTCTTTCAAGACGGGGCGGCATGTTGAAGAGTCTCATCACTGTTTAGTAACGATCATCACTTATCAAACTAGTGCATTGTTTTCATACTTAAAATTGCAACATTGTTTTATATATGCGGTAGTATTCTTTTTATGTACATAGACTCGATAGTATTTTTACACAGTCACACATGTATTTCTAACGAGTTAAAACCTTAAAGAAGGAAATAAATTTAAAACAAGAAATTAAAAGTACATTAATTACAGTCCACTGTTTTATTTAGTTTAGTGAGAAAACAAACAATCTTTGTTGCAGCTGATGGAGCGGGTCCATATATTTATCTGTCTAAGAGAGTAAGACATAGTGGACAGTAAGAAGGAAAGAAAAAATCAATGTGCAAGAATACAAAAGCAAGAGACCAATCCTGGAAAGCCAGTCTCAAGCAGCAGTGATTAAAATGCTGGCGGTCACGACAGAGGCAAAGTATCTAAACAATTGTCACAGATCC
The DNA here is from genome assembly GCA_916610165.2 of Gymnosoma rotundatum. Classification (NCBI taxonomy): domain Eukaryota; kingdom Metazoa; phylum Arthropoda; class Insecta; order Diptera; family Tachinidae; genus Gymnosoma; species Gymnosoma rotundatum. The sequence goes on along the minus strand of OU744338.1, from coordinate 16,443,106 downwards.
TACATAAATTTTTGCAGGGGATGTCCGTTGACCAAGCATGGTTTTAAAATTTGCAGAGCCCTGTGATGAGCCCATTTTCACTCTAGCATTATTTCAATTTATAAATTTCTTCAAATCATTTACATGCGGCATAGTAAAATTTTGCTCACTGTATGGCCGTTTTGGCCGACCCTCAATAATCAATATCGGTGATTTAAATAATAAATCGGGAAAATAGCACGAAAAAAAGAATTTTTGAAAAATTAATTAACATAATTATAAAAAAAAAATCCCGTTTTTGCTTTAAGTTGAAATCAAAAACTTAAAAAAGACTTAGATTTTCGAAATTTATCTTCATTTAGTTTGAGTTTTTTTTCCTAAAGGCACAATTATTAATAATATCCCAAAAGGCTTAAAGCACCTTATTGAAGTTTACAGCTTTTAAGATTTTCTTCAAAGCCTCCCGACCACTTAAAGTTAAAAAAAAACTTGATGGTATAATGTTTTGATATAAAATTTATTGCAAATAAGGAAATAAAGTTTAATTACACACATATATTTTGGCACATATTTGAAGAATATTAAGCAAAGATTATAAAAAATACACTGAGAAAAAAGTTATGATAAAATCAAATAAGTAACAGCTAAAACATGTAGAATTATAAACAAATTTCCATGAAAAGAAAATAATCAATATATATATGAAAGTCAGCATATAATCAATAAATCGCAAGGATGCTTATTAACATTTTAAGACACTGCAAACAATAAAATTAAAAGAAGTTACGGAATTTTCAAACTGCTTTCGAGTCACTTCGGTTACTAAATTAAACAAAAATCATTTAGCCTTGTATTTAAGCTCTAGTCGTCATCATCGTATTTGTATATATTTTGAAAGCGATTAATTTAAAGGACAGACACCTTGCCATATCTCACCATTGATGAGATTTGGTGTTATACGTACAGTTTTCTTATTGACCTGTACATTGCGTATACAGCCCTTGAAAGTTTTGCGTGTTTTCAAGCCAGGTGCCTTATTGAAGGCAGCATGACCACCCATAAATAATGGTCGATTAGTTTTGGTAACAGTTGAACCTTCTTGGCCCACACCAGGCTTAGCTGAAATCCAATCAACCGATATTGTGATGACAAACTTAGATTTAACAGCCTGGACATTGCGCCATTTGCCATCACAGAAACTGCCATCATCGGGCAAGGTATAGTTGGTGGTAACAATATTTTTGGCATCAGATTTAACAGTGAACCACAATTGATTATTAACCAATTCCAAAATTAAGTAAGAACTCTTGCCATGTACAGAGAACAGTAGGCCATCAGGTTCACGTGGTCTAAAATCAAAGTTCAAACTAAAGTCAGTACCCACATGGAAACGTTCGAATAGTTTAACAAAGCCGGTCTGTTTATTGAAGAATAGACCATGTTCGCTTTGATCTGAACAAGGTACTACCAAGAATGGCTGAAGTTCTGGCTCCTGAGTCTGGCCATTTACTTTAAAGTCTTTCAAGCAGCCATTATAATACGGAGCATCTTCTCCCAAATCAACATTAGAACGCACCATTTCTTCAATGTGTTTGGGTACGCCACCAACATACAGAGGAAAATCTATATTAATTAAATGTGTATTACGTTCATCAAAATCGAAAGAAGATTCATTTTGATCTTGGATTATCAACAAGCTAACTTTGCGATGGGTTCTTGTAAACTGAATGCTATGCCAATTGCCATCATTCAATTCAGTGGAGCTATTCACCGAAATAACTTGACCACCCAATCGAACTTTATGATAGAGATGACCTTCACTCAGATACACAGCCACATAATCGGTATGATGTTTATCAGCCGCATAGAAGAGAAGACCAGTTGGATACTCAGTGCGGAAACTCAGGCTTAAGTCATAATGTTTACGTATTTTAGCGTGTGGCAGCGAAGGTATTTCCAAACGTTGTTCACGCATTGAGAAGAAGCGATAGCCAGCTTCAGTAAAGTCGACATCATAGTTAGGATTTGTGGGAAGCTTACAACGTGGATCTTCCGGTTTATGCAGCTCATGAATGACAACTGGCTTGCGTGTCAAAACATCAGGTTTATTTGTAAACATTTCTGGTTTAGTGGTTACAATTTCTCCCGGTGCATTGTCTATGGCATTTTCGGATTCATCAACATCCCAATTTTGTTCTGGCTCTACGTAAGGACGTGCAGTTGTTGTCGTTGTGGTAGTCGTAGTAGTCGTTGTGCTAGTGGTGGTCGTTGTTGTAGTTGAGCTGGATGAAGATATTGCTGGTTTTGTTGGTGGTGGTGGGGGCATAAATTCAGTTTCACCGCCAGCATAATGTATAGGAACTAGTGCGGCGTCATAAGCTAAAATTCAATACAGAGAAAAGTGTTGCTCTTGTTTTATTTATTTTCGAGGAAATAAAAAAATCTCAACTTACCTAAGATATCACTGGGACAACTGTTAATATTACCATTCTTCTTTTCAATGCTATCGGCAAAATTAATGATCTCGCCATTAACTGTGACGTCACTAATGCAACCGATAAAGGAGGCGGTATTAGAAAGCGCATTGCGAGGTGTGGTATAACCATCTGGTAAGCCACCAAAGAACACATCACCAGAAGTGATATGTAATGGAGGAGGTGGACTAGTAGATCTAAATGAAACAAAATTATGACAGCAAATAATTTTTTTTATCAACTCATCTATTTACCTTTGATCTTCCATATCATCTATGGACAATCGCAATTGATTGGCATCATGTTGCACAGTGACCACATGTTCTTCGCCGTCATTTAGTTTACGCTTATCCGAAACCAATCTAGTATTCATACTATTCAACACCAAATAGCCATCTTCTAGGGTCAAACCAATATTAGAACTTTGATCGTAATTGGCTGCATAGAACAAGACACCATCCTTTTGTTTAGTCTTGAATTTTAAGTTGATATTTAAGTTATTGTCGGAAGAGATATTGGCGCTTCTCAAATAGCCGTGCTCATCAGGGGGATATGCCAAGACAGTGGAGAATTTCTTGGGACAGCCCGGTTTGACGCCTACCGCATTAACATTTTGACCCAAGTCAACTCTGTTGCCCGAAATCGATACATCATCAATACAGCCATCAAAGTTTTGTTCCACAATTAGCGAATTGTTGCGTTTGTTGGGATAACCTCCAAAGAACATTCGTTTTAGGGCTGGCATTGTGTCATCAACATCTGGTGGAACTTCTTTTTGGAAGATGGTGACATCATCCACCTTTAGGAAACCACGACGACCATCTCTCTCAGCCAAGACACGATGCCATTTATCATCGTTATACTGATCTTGACTGCCGGTCGAAGCGATATGATCTCCCAATTTGTAACGGAAGAATACAGCTCCGTCGACCATTTCCACCGACATAAATTGATTATTACGTCCATAGAAGAACATTAAGCCATCCTTGGAATCCTTGGCGGCCTTGAAACTAAATTGTATACTTGACCTCTGCTTGAAATTGTATGGCAAAGCCTTCAGAGCTACAAAGCCATTACCATTAAAACGATAGCCTGTGGGTGGTGTGTCTTCATTAACCAGTTTAGTTCGAGGTTGAGCAGCCAAGTTATTATCTTCTCCATAAACAAAATTCCACAAACCTACAGGTTCATCGCCAATTTTTAAATCTTCAATATCGCCGACAAACGAACTGGAGTGTATATCTTCGGGTGGAGTAAAATCTGATGGTGGAGGATAACCACCCACAAACAAACGACTATTACGATCAACATTAAATACATTGTTGGCACCCACTAAAGCTTCTTCCTTAACATGATCAATTACGGTTTTGTTCTGTAATTCTTCTCGAATTATTAACTTTACATTGGAACCAGTACGATCTACGATGGCCTGATACCATTCGCCATCAGCTACATATTTTTCGCTAGTAATACGTTCGGGACCATTGCCCAAATCCAATGTAAGTATGGGATAACCATTAACAATTTCCAGGGCCATAAAATCGTTACTCTTACTGACTGAAGGAGCTGTGGTACTAGTTTTATTATCATTGCCCAAGAATAGTAAAAAGCCATTGGGATTTTCAGTTTTAAAGTAAGTAGATACTTTAGTCTTCGTGGCTAATAAAGGCAGAGTCTCTGGTGTTTTCAATTCTAGAATAGTGCTTGGGACAAACTTAACGCCCACCTTGATATCGTTGGCAATTTGGCGTGCAGTCTCGATTTGTCTTTTTAAACTTTCAATTTCGTCACCCAAGCTTTGTGCCATTTCTTCAACTTTAAGCTGTTGTTGTTCAATATCATCAGCAGCTTCCAGTAAGGCTGGTAGTGACGCCACAACGCTGTCCAAATGATTTTGTACATGAACAATATCTTTCGCGGTGCTATCGATGTCTTTGGAAATGTTACGTGCTTTTTCCAATTCTTTGGGTGTTTGTTTAACTACAGGCTCTAGAATGGCCAAAACATCATTCATTATATCTAAGGCATCAGTTGCATTTTGATTAGAATCCTTCCACATATCGCGTTGAGAATCCACTGGTAAAGCTTCCATTGCTATATTAATATCTTTAAGTCTCTTTTCGGTATTTTCGTTCAATTTAGAAATGGCTTCAACCTTAGCAGCAGAGTTATTTAGGCGTGGTTCTAATTCACTTTGAACTTTATTTAAAGATCCTCTGGCTTTTTGTAGCAGCTCAGCGGATTCTTTATCTGCGATTCCTGCACGATTTTCAATACCGTCTGTTTTTTCCGTAGCATTACCAGCAGCATATTTGGCTTCTTTAGTTAACTGCTGAGCTGAAACAACAGCATCAACTATGCCACTGTAAGCTGTTGCAGCCTTTATTGCCGGTTCAGCACTTGCCGTCATGTCAGCATATTGTTCGGACAAATCTTGAGCTCTTTTCAATAATTCGATGGCCTTAAATTCTGCCTGATTTGTCAAATTGTTCGCCTTCAGCTGTTCTTTTTCCATTTCAGGCAAATCTTTATCAATTTGTTTGTTTATTCCTCGCAAAGTGTTTAATATATTTCCTAAATTTCCAATTTTTTCATCGATTTCCACCAAAGTAATTACTCCATTTGTTTGAAGATGAGCTGCATCCATGATATTCTTTTCAGTTTCCTTCTGTTGATCACTGACCGTATCAAATTTGGAATTTTCAAAAGTCAATTTATTCATGGCATTTAAACGTTCAACTTCGGCCGATCTGTTGGACGATTGTATACTCCAGGTATACAAATCTTCAAGTTTATCGCTGAATTCTCCAATGTTATTTTTTAAAGCATCAACAGTTTTATTTTGAACTTTAATGGGTAAAATAATAGTGCTGACTTCTCCTAATAAATCAGTGGCCTTTTTTAAAATCAAATCATTACGTTGCAATTCAATAGAAGTGTCATTGATTTGCTTTAAAAGATATTGCGCTTCAGAGAGGGCTGAGTCAATTTTGGTGCTGGCGGCTGTTTCCAAATTTCGTGACAAAGCATCAACGGCTGCAATAGCTCCATCGGCTTCATTAACAGCCAAAGCTACTTTGCCCACTAAACCGGTAACATTTTGTAACAGTTTACTGGCCATATCACGGCTATCTTCAGCATTATCTAAAGTGAAATTAACTTGTTTTGCATAAGCTTTTGCATCTGATTCGAGGGAGTTGACCATTAACAGAGCTGGTTCCAAATTAACACTTTTTGGATCGAGACTTTGAACTTCTGGAGCAATTTCGTTAGCCAGTGTATCGTAGTAATTTAATTTTTGGCTAGTGAAGAAAGCCAAAGCGACGGATTGAAATTCGTCTAGAACCGGTTCGATTTGGTAGCTTAAACGATCAGTGACATCTAGCAAAGAATGATGGCAGTTATCACATTCAAAGCAGCCTTCGTCCTTCTTAAGTACCCAGCGATGGGGACAATTCTCGCAGCGATCTCCAATAACTCCAGGCAAACATTCGCATTGGCCGGTGAATGGATTGCAACCAAAGCCACGTGAATAGCCTTGATTACAGTTGCAAGGTATACATCCTTCTCGTGTATAATTCCAATGATCTGTTGCGCAACGATCACATTGACGTCCAGTAACACCAGGCTTACAGGCACACTTACCCGAATGTTCATTACATTGTGTGCTGTTGGAAGCAATACCACAATCACAAGAGCGACAACCTAAGCCAGAGTCGAAACCATAATGGTCTGGCTTGCACATCTCACAACGTTCACCAATAACATTTTCCAAGCACTTGCAACTACCCTCAAAAGGATCACATTCTCGCGTACCCAAATCTTCACAATCACAGCTTTGACAATTTTTAAGTTTAATAGCATCGCCATAGAAACCAGGAGCACAGAGATTACAGGCTACTCCCGAGGTATTATTCAAACAACGCAAACATTCCCCTGTAATGGTGTCGCAGGAACCCGGTTCTTCTGGATTAATATTTCCAGAGCACTCACAAGGTTTACAATAGTCACCAGGAATTTGAGGATTTCCGTAATAACCATTTGAACAGTAATCACATTTGGCACCAGTATAGCCGGGACGACATTCGCAATGGATTTTATCGCCTGATTCAGAAATCTCACAACCAGTAGCAAAATTATTGCTGGGAATAGGCAAAGGACAGGCACAAATCATACAATCATGAGGGGAGCCATAAGTGGCATTACCATAATAACCCTCAATACACATTTCACAATGATCTCCTGTCGTGGAGTGCTGGCAGTTCTTACAGATACCGGTAGCGCAATCACAAGTTTCAGCATGTCCATTACATTCACAGGGAATACAGTAGCCGCCATAGGGACCGGTGGGATCACGATAATAACCAGGAGCACAATCTTCACAAGAAAGGCCAGAGTAACCAGGAGGACACTGACATCTCTCCACAGCTAAAAATTCATAACCCTCTATATTGCCATTATCATCTTCATCGGCCAAAGTTAAATATACGTCCGACAACTGAGAAATCAAAGTTTGTTCGTAGTAATTGGCGCGTATATAGATCATGTTCAAATTTCTTAAAGTCATCATGAAATCAGCTCTAGACACCGTCTTGCCATCTTGGGTCAGAAAATTCGTCTCAACCATTTTTACTCTATTCTTAAACAATTGATTGCTCGAAGGCTGCTCATAACTTTGATGTACCAACACATGATCATTGCTATATAATATAACGTCAGGAGCAAATAAAGGTTTGCCCGAAAATCCTGTGGTATAAAACAAAGTGTAGGCCAATTCACCGCCGTAAGCTGAAATATGACTATTTTGATTCATCAAATAGTCTAAAACGCCAAAGTACACTATAGAATCATCATTGATTTCACTGAAGGAGAAATCTGCTTGCAACATGGTTTCATTGATTAGAAGCTCTTCCTGAGCTAAGCCCCAAATGGTGAAGTCAATAGATTTCGGTTGGAATACAGCCGTGTTTAAGCACACTTTCTTTAAGAGACTTACATTGTACACCTTTAAAAAGGCGCTGTCGCAACGCGATGTCTTTCCAAAGCAGAAACATTTTGTACAGCCTTCTGGATTACTGGCTTGTAAGTTATAGGTGCTGTCCATACATTGATCACAATCACGACCCACTACATTCTTTTTGCAGAAACAATTACCATCCACTTTGTCACAAATTTCCAACTCTGTACCAGCCACATTACAAGTGCACCGATCACACTGTGGAAAATCAAAGAAACCATTGCTACATTCGTCACAAGCACGACCCTCAATATTCGGACGACATTCGCAACTGCCATTGAAGGCATCACATTGACTGTTGCCATTAGCTATACCCAAGTAGTTGCAGTCGCAAGGTTCACAACCGATAATCTGATGGAAGCCATAAGTGTTGGGCATACATTTGTCACACAATTCTCCCATAACATTTGGTGGACACACACATTCACCAGTGTGGGGTTCACACATGGCAGTACTGGGACACTCGCAAGGCTTACAATCGGGAAAGCCATAATAACCAGTCTTACAGGCACCACAACGACGTTCGATAATGTTCGGCTTACACTGACACTGACCACCAAATGGATGGCACTCAAAGCTAGTGGAACCAGCATAATCACAATTACAAGGCAAGGCACCGCTGTTGTAGTCAGCTGTTAAAGAAAACACTGCCTTTTTACAAAATTCTGTAGCGTTATGTGTGATATCGAAATGATCTTGACCACACTCCCTTATAAACTCTTTGGTCTGATCAAATGTTTCTTCTACCAGCAAATCATCGTTGTACTGATCAACGGGTACAATGACCAAATAATCCAACCATACACCCTGTGGACGATTGTTGGTGATGGTGAATTTAAATTCATCATCGATTTCAAACCATTCATCGCCGCTAGGCTTAATGACACCACGACAACCAGAACTCGAAGGACAATGAATGATATCGAATTTGCCATCATATTGATTTTTACCGGTTGTCATAGTATACATGACATTGTAGGTAGGATGATATGGTTGATAATATTTAATCAATACAACATAACGTCCCGGCTCCGAGACTTTAGATTCAATAACAATTGTTGATTCTTCCTTATTATCCAAATAAATCAATTTAACCTTTTCATCCAACACAGCGTAAGGAGGTTTATTTATGGCGATGCGATCTTCATGATCACTTTCAAATTCTATTTTCCTTGAATCGGGAACTGATCTAAATTTGGGAGTAGCACATTGATCATTATGTATAACACATACGGGACTGGGATTAATGTAATCAATAGACCATTGTTCAGCTGGTATGGCGGTAACAGATAAAATAGCCACCTTTTCATCTTCTTCAAAATCGGCAAAGACAACAATTGGTTTTTCATCGTCTCTGTTGATGTAAAAGGTTTTTTCACGTATTTGATCATCAATTATAGGTGTACGACAGGCCATAGAATACAAGCAGGGGTAAATTGTTGTCGAACCATAATTATCCTCATCATCTCCTATGCGCAATTTAATGAAACCAGGTTCAGCGTAACTACGATCGCTAACATAATCAATAACGAAAATATATTTGCCACTGTGCGGTACATCAACTATATAATTGAGTTCCTTTTGATTGCTGGTTATCAAAGGAATATCACCAATATGATTGATAATTGTCAAATGATCAGGATCATTGTAATATTCCATGGGATTAGTGGGTTTACCTTTCTCGTTGACTATAAAAGGGGTAACAGCTGGATGGAAACTATTAATGAAAAAGTTTATAAAAATACATGTTCAATTGATATCACGTTACTTTAGTTCTAACACTTACTCATCTAAGGATACATATTTATAATGTCTGCACAATTCCATGTTGCCAAGTTCACAGGGTGTGGAAATTTTGCGCGTTAAAATCGAGGCTTCATAGTAGGCTGCTGGTAAAAGAACAAAGTAATCCAACATAACATTTTTAGTTGATTTGGTAGTGAAAATGTATTTTCCAGGATCCAAGACAACAGCTGAAGGCTTTTTACCCTTTTCGCCAGAGACTGTTACAAATTGGGGTTCTGTGGTGGGACGCAACAAAACCTTGACACTTAAGCGGTAAATTATTTTGGTAAATTATTTAAAAAAGAACTTCTTAAAAGCAAACTTCTTACTTTTGATCGACTTCCAAAGGATTTTCCGACTGTATCAAAATGCTGGCCGTAACATTAAAATCATTCAAATTGACATAACGTATAACAATGCGATACACCGAAGACTTAAACACCGTCAACTCATAACGTACTTCATTTTGTATATCATTGAAAACGGCATAACCTTTGCTGCTATAGCCAGGGAATACATCTTCATCATATTGATAACGTACTTGAGCACCCGAAGGCTGAGAACCATCTTCATATTCATATTGGAATTGATGCAAAGTCGGGAAATAATGAGTGGTTAAGGGTTGAGTACAATCACGGCCCGTAATACGTGGATGACATTTACACTGGCCAGTTGTTTTATCACACTCGGTCTTCCACGAGCCACCCACATCACAGTTACAATCCTTGCAACCGTATAAAGATGAACCATCCAAATCATAAGTGCCATCCTTACAATCATTACAAGTACGTCCTTGGGTGTACGGCTTGCAAGCACATTGGCCTGATTTGGAATCACATGTGTCCAAAGTGGCAATGGTACCATCCGAAAAACAATCACAAACCTCACAACCATCAGGATTACTAATGTTAAGATTCCAATACAAGGGCATACATTCATTACATATACGACCAGTGACACGTTCTTTACACTGGCAAAGTTCTCCCACAGGAACTGAACCACAACCAGCAAATTTATCAATAACACCGGCCGGATCACAATTACAATCTTCACAGCTGGGGAAATTATAAAAACCTTCTTGGCAAGAGTCACACAATTTGCCATTAAAGTTGGGATGACACAAACACTGGCCATCGGCATTGCAAGATACACCGACCGAGCCATGCACATCACAATTACATGCTGTAGCGTAAAATATTTTTAAAAAAGTTACTTTAAAAAAAAAGGATTAAGACTTACGTAAACAATCTGGATAGCTAAAGTAGCCAGCGCTGCAGAGAGTACACTGTTTGCCAGCGAAATTGGAAAGACAATTACATTTGCCAGTGTTGTCGCAAGTTATGGCTGTACTGCCAGTTGCCGAACAATTGCAAGGCTTGCAATCTGGATAATTATAATAACCGGGCAAACATTGATCACAACGAGATCCACCAAAACCTTCGCGACATATACACTGACCATTTGCCTTATTGCAAATCTCTTCCTGGGTGCCCTGTATATCACAATCACAATCTGGCAAGAAAATCAAATAATTACTTGCAACACATCGATACTTAAACTGAAATTTAAAAATTCTACTTACATTGACATTTAGGATAATTAAAGTAACCATGTTTGCATCGTTCACAATGCTCTCCACCAAAACTGCTTAAACATTTGCATTGTCCCGTCTTTAAGTCGCAGTCATTACTTATCGAACCAATTTGATTACATTCACAAGCTAAATTTCAATACAAAGAAATTCTTTAATATTAACAGATTCTTGTATAACAATTTATTTCTTATTCTTACCTTTACACTCGGGGAAGGCATAATAACCATCGGCACACTGTTTGCAATAGTGACCAGCAAAGTTAATTTTACAAGGACATTCACCATTGACTGCCTCACAGTGATAACCATCGGTACCATTGAGATTGCACTCACATTCGCGACAATTAGGATAGCCATAGTAACCATAAGCACAGGCATCACAATTGGGAGGCTGGAATGCCTTACGACACTCGCAGCGACCACTTCCCTCTTCACAGTGACCCGTGGAATAGAAGTATTCACACTGACAGGCTAAAATAGAGTTAAGTGAATTTCTTTTTAAATATTTGCTTTTCCTACTCTTTTTATATAGGGTGTTTTCTCAAGCATGACAGAACTTGATACTATAAAAAAAAACACTAGTAATTAAATTTTGATGCAAAAATTTTTCTTATTATTTTCAGTAAACTCTAGCAAATCATTATGAATAGAATCGTTCTGCATCGTTCTTTCGCCGATTGCACTCAAGAGCAGTTAGTAACTGACCCATTGTTTTATCGCCAAATTTTGTTCAGCGATGAGGCTCATTTTTATTTAACGTGTTTTTTAATAATCAAAATTGCCGCATATGAAGTGAGACCAGTCCACAACATACCCTACAGAATACTCTGTATCCAGAAAAATTTATCGTTTGGTGTGGTTTACTCGCTGTTGGCATCAGCGGACTTTATTCTTTAAAAATGAGGTCGGATCTTACGTTACTGTCAATGGAAGTCGTTACCGCACCATGATTAATAATTTTTTGTTTGAAAATATGGATGACATTGATCAGGATGATTTCAAAAAGATGGCGCTACGTACCATACGGCGACCGCACGCAACCATCGAGTTATTGTAATCAAAATTTTGCGACAAGTTAAATTTGAGAAATGAACCTGTCAATTGGTCTCCAAAGTCGTGTAATTTTTACACCTCTCGAATATTTCCTGTGGGGCCACATGAAGTCACTGATTTATGCTGATAAACCAGCAACAATTGACGCTTTGGTTGGCAACATTTTTCGTAATTTTCGTAGCATACGGCCAGCAGTGCTTCAAAGAGTGACGTAAAATTAGAGGTCCAGAATGCGCTTCGTCTTGAGCAGCCGCGGTGGCCATATGCCCGAAATCATTTAAAAATATTAATGCCATGTTCTGAACTTTTTATATAAAAAAATTCTTCATTACAATTTTTGTGTAATTTTTTACAATTTAAAGTTCAATCGGGCTTAAAAAAACACCCATACAAATATAAAAATCCGAAATTACTGGTTTGACTCACACACGACCATGGCGGACCATGTATTAGCCACCTTGTAATTTGTAATTTTATCTCTTTATTATTTGTTGTTTAAAATTAAGTATCTTCCTTTAATCATCATCGCTATACTATCGGGACACCCTTTAATTAATTAATTTTCTTACTGTGTTTGTACTTCCCCTTGTCCTTATATCAATACAAAATCTTTACATATTTGAAGCCTCTGCCTATAACAATTTAAAAAATAAAGCCATTCTCGTTCTTACGAGTATGGCCTCCAAAAAATACCCTTTAATTTTTAAATTCATTGTTGGCACTTATTTTTATAGCGGAAAAATATATACACACTCTGTGCAAATTCTAAGTTTCTGCCGTCTATGGTTGAAGAACTAAAGCCATATACAAAAAAATCGCGTCACTATAAGGATACCCTTTATATTTTTGTTACACTTTTTATATTTGTTCTTATAGCGGACATAAAATACTTACGCTTAAAGTGACTGCCTAATGCGGTTTCAAGGTAAGACGCATGTGATAAACACGTTACTATTGGTACACCCTTTAATTTAAAATTTTATTTTTTGTACTTGGGGCTATAGCGGACATAGTTTTGCATACACTGCGCAAATTTTTGTCAATTACACTTCACTTTTGGAACACGCTTTACGTTTTAGTATTTGCTGTTATAGCGGCTATAGTACTGTTCCAGAGATAGAAATCTGTAATAAACGGCTAGACGTTGTAGCGAAACAATAGGGTTACGGAACCCAAAAAATGGTTCATTTTAGTTCATTTAAGTTAATCAGAAATTTATTGGTGGATTTTGTGTTTTTGGAGAGCTTATGTACATATATTTCTTGAAGATCTTTTATATACATTTGTATATATATATATTTTTTTTAATTAATTTTTTTTAGCTTTCCCTTAGCGAAGTGTCAAATTTATGGTGAAATTTCCATTAATTTTGATTTGGTATGAAAATTCACTTCTCAGCTAAAACTTGCATTTAGACATGTTGCGTTATTTTCTATTTTTTCTCGAAAGTCACAGATGTTCTAGATTTCTAGATAAATTTTCCAGTTTTTTATGAAATTTCAATTTTTTCCAAACTTTAGGTGTTTGATAAAAACTCAATTTTAATATTAATTTAGTAAAATTTCGTTTTTTTCGGTAAAATCTCGATTTTTTTTGGAAATTTTTGATTTCCAAAAACTTCTATCCTTTGTTTTTTTTTCATTATTTTTTCATTCTTTTAGATTTGTGAAAATTTGATTTGGTAGCGAAATTTATATTATCTGAAAAAATTTTAAAATTGTACAATTTGCTCCCCTCTTAAAGGCAAATTGAAATTTTTTAACCGAAAAATATTAGGCGAACTTCATAGTTATTAAAGAATCTCGATTTAAAGTTAAATTTATCAAAGAAAATAACAATTTTTAAAATAGTCATATCGTAAATTTTTTTCTAGTGCATTTTTTTTAACTTTTGGAAATTTTTGTTTTTGGTTAATTCTCAACTTTTCCTGTTTTCCAATCGTTAAATTAGAAATTTCAGATCTTTAATTAGCTTGTCGAAAAATCGGTCAAGGATCGGTTATTGATCAAGTTAAATAATTCTTGTGAAAAAGATCGACTACAAAAGATATTTCATCTCTCTGTCTATAAGGGTTCAAAAGTATGGCCACATACATCAAATTACTTTAACTATTAGGACCCGCTTATATTCCATCTTCAATCTTTATACTTGTTATAGCAGACTTAGCACTACAGCTCTAGGTTAATTTCAACCGTCTGTCTACAACTGTTCAACAGTTTGAAAATATACACCAAATTGTAGCTACTATAGAGGCACCCTTTAATTTCCAAATATAAAGTTTATACTTGCTGTTTGAGTAGACTTAGCAGTCAAGATCTTTGTAAATTTCAACCGTCTGCCTTTATCGGTTCAAAAATTTGGCCATATACATCACATTACATCAACTATTGTAAAACCCTTTATTTTATAATTGAAAATATTTATACATCTTTTTACACCAAACAAAGTAATGTTTATTCGATGTAATTTTCAAATGTTTGTATATAACGGTTTAAAAGATTCGGCCATAAGGGTAAAACTAAAATTAATTTTGGGTACACCCTTTAATTTCTAAATTCAAATTATAAACTTGTTGTTATAGCGGAGTTAGCAATTCACGTTCTTTGTAAATTTCAAGCGTCTGTTTACAACTGTGCAGAAGTATGGACAAATACATCAAATTATATAAATATTGGGGCACCCTTTAATTCATAATTTTGAATATTAATTCTTCTTACTATACGGTCATACTATAACGGTCATAGCAATCGATATTCTATACAATTTGTAAGCGTTTATTAATAACGTTTCAAAAGATAGAGATCAATTTGCGTCACCTATGGAGACACCCTTTAATTTATAGATTTATTTTTGTACTACTTATTGCAGTTTATTTTTAATTTTAAATTATTGCCTTTAACAGATCATAATACACGTAAAAAATCTGCATGTTGTTTTGGGTCACCCTTTAATTCTGAAAAATAATGTTTTTTTTTCAAAATCGATCCAGAAATGATTGCGTTATCGAGGAACAAATGTACAAAAGCAACATTCAGTCCTTCTTTATTTGAAGTCGGTTAAAAAGAAGAAGATTATTAAGAAGATTATCAATTCGTGTTTTTTTTTGCTGTTTGTTTACTGCTTTATTCCGTTATTTCTGAACCCATTTTTAAAGTGTTCTTTGATCCCTAATAAAAGTAAAAAAAATTTGCATAAAATTAAAGGGTGACCGCTGCAGCAAAAAATAAATAAAAAAAAAAACATAAAGGCTGTTCCATCCACAAAGTACTTTGTACGTCACTTTGGATTCAATGGCCGCCTGTCAATCTGCTTTCATTTCAGTGTTCTTATGTGTTCTTGTTTCTTACATTTTAATATTTCGCTGAAAAGTAAATTTTTTAGTGAAATATTGATCTGGAGTAAAATTGCTATTAATTTGTTTAACAAGAATTTTTAGTCTGGTTTTCCACTGAATAAGTCCGTAAGTTATCTGAGATTTTTGGAAAATACATTTCAACTTAAAAGAGTACAGAAATTCGTATTCCTTACAATACAATCCAGAATAATTGAAGTTTATTTATATGAAAAAAATCATGGACGAATGATTTCAGAAGTTATACTTACGTTGACAGACATCAGTTTCATTCCAATGCTTTTCGTAGGGTCTATAATATTTAGCTTTACATTTGTTGCAGTTGATGCCCTCCGTATTATGCTGGCAATTTAAGCAGCGACCACCACCCTCATAACGGCCATGAATGTCCAAAGACAAGCTTTTACGATCGATGTCTTCATCGTAAACACACTCATTTGCATGGCCATGACAATTGCAAGCTAAAATTTTTATTTCAAACAAACAAACAAATTAAAAAAAAATTATCTAAATTCAGCAACATTAACTTACGTTCACATTCAAAAGGCCGAGCGTTGGTATTTTGTCTCCATTTCTTTTGTTCGAATCCAGGGCAACATTCATTACACTGAATGCCACAAGTGCGATGCTGACAGCGACAAGCCAAAATACGCACCGGACTCTTCGGATCCTTGACATCACAAGTATCAGCATGACCATTACACATACAACGACCACCAATTGAAATATCCTTTATCGAATAGAAATAACGACGCGTCACAGTGGGATCTTGACGAGCCACCGACATCAAATGACCCAATAAATTTTTTGTACGTAATAAACGTATACGAACATTTGTAGCACGTGTCCATTCTTGTAACACCGATGAATTGAAATAATTTGTCGAAGAAGGACGATCATTAAGCAGCATAACTGGTATTTCACCATTTTCCAAAGGTACAATTTTTGAGTATTCTGTCGTACAAATGACATCATCATCTTTGGTAATGGGCTTGTAAGTGTCTTTGCCAAAATAAGTTTCACAATCGGCAGGAGTATCTGAGAAATGTTGCCAGGCCGACCAAGTTTTTCCATAATCACTTGATTTTTCCAAAGTCCAAAGACCGGGACGTGGTGAATTACCCATACGTATAAAAAGATAGGCAACATGAAATTCCTGTAATTGAACAAAAGTAAATGTTTAGTTAACATTAATTACTGTTTAACATTAACATTTGACTTTAACATTTAAGGTTGTTTCCTACAGCTTAATGTTATTATACTAAAGCATACTTTCAGGAGTTGTTTTAAATTTCTCATTACATTTTATAACATTGTACAGCATTGCCGCAATGAGAAAGAATACTTCGTAAATTTCTATGGAGAATAGTTTTAATAAATAATTTAAATTAAAGTAAATTATTTAATTTAAAATATATTAAAGTTAATTAAAGTAAAATTTATTTTTAATTATTTTAAAGACAAATTTTATTTCCGAACTTTTTAATCCAAAGTAATTGCAGAAACTGAATGGAGATTTATTAAAATATATATATTGAAGGTATTAAAAAAACGAAAATAGTAAGGATATCAAAACCATTTACGGTTTTAAGTCGTCTCGATTTCGAAATCGATTTCTATCACATACCTGTATGATTTTTGAAACAAAACAAAACGTTTTAAAAGAGTTGTTAACCTCTCAATGTAGTTCCAAATGAATCGGGTATTAATTGAAAATCGACCAAATACAAAAATAATCTGGTTTTTGTGTCTTTAATGAAATGTTAAAATTTCGAACATTAAAACCTACACTGTAAAAAGACCTTATTATCAAGAGTCAAAAAGCAAAGGTACGAAACGAACAATGAAAAGCTACCGCTTATTTAGGTGTTTACACGTGACTGCTACACCCATAATATACCCGTAAGACTTAAACCCTTAAATACTGAAATCGATGTTAATAAATAAAAGGAAATAGATTGTCAGTCAAATATAAGCAGGACAGTAAGATTGTTACCTTGTATTGCTATTAAAACTAAGGGCGTAATTAAATATTGTATACAATCCTAAAATTTATTCACAAGAAAATCGAATCTCTTCTTCTGGTTCAGTTAATGGAAATTCTCTGTTAAAAGGTGTTTGTTCTTCGATAAATTTTTGAAATGCTCCCAAATTTTCTTAAAAGCAAGTCTACTGTAGTCTATGCGGTAAGCACGTTGATTACAAATCTGGCTGCCCTGGGTTCAATCCTTGCGACAGTTAAAAAATAAAAATGTTTTTTCTGTTTAATGGCATAAATACATATTCAGAACAATATTAAAACATGCAGCCTCCTTCGTCGGTACTTCTCCATAGCATATTCGCCGGCGAAGTAAAATAATTAATAAAATGGCTATATCTATCTCCTTTCACCACCTTTCTTCTCTCTCATCTATCCCTTTTCTAAAGAATGTAGCACGGTTACGAACTAAGTCAGTATTAATGCCTGAAGTGCTACTTCTCTTAAAAAAAAAAGAAAAAAAAGCAACGGTAACTTTCTCCAACTAGTGTCATCTGCTAAGTGAGGCATGACACCAATACCAAATCTTCCCAAAAATTTTTTTATGTCTGCTTGGGCGCGTAAGCTAAAATCACAGGCAATGCCTTGACTTGTTTTCATTAAATTAACTATTGCGGCTATTTTCATTTTGCTTCTGTGTGTATCTCTTTTATTCTTCTCTTTAATTAAATGTGATTGAATACAAAAAAAATTTATTTAAATTCTAATATGAAACCAAATAAAATCCGTAATATGTGAAATTGTTTTTCCCTGTTCGACTAAACTAAGTAAGCAAAAAGTAAAAAAATACCTCTATTAAGTACTTTTGCTATTTATTCCCTTTCATTTAGGTTTTTCAGAAATATTTTACCTCACTTTAATTTTTTGAAAAAAAAAAAAAAAAAATAATAAAGTTTATTATAACATAAAAAAATTAAAAATTTTCAATAGAAAAATTAATCTGCAGCCTTTATATACATTTTTATTTAATTTTCATCATAAATTATTTAATACTATTTTAAATTAAGCACAACTGTTCGAGCGTTATCAGAACTAAACGGAAATGAACACATACACACTCATACAGTGAGAGATAAACTTTTAAATGACATGAATTTTTAAAAGTTTTTAATAGCAAAACTAAAACGTTGTACACAGTCGAAAGAAAATTTTAAGAAAATGTAAAATTTTAATTGATAATGAGAGAGTGGTATTCGAGCAAATGTGTTGCTCTAAATTTAAATATACATATATTTCGATATTTAATGTTTTATTTAAAAATTTTTGAAATTCTTATCTACTTCTAAAGTTCGATCACTGGCTCCAGTAATTTTCAAAGAGTAATAATTTATAGGTAAATACCAAGGCGAATTTTAACAGGTGGCAGCTTCAGCTCATTGACCGCCAAATGATTGTCTTGTTTTTAATCTTTAAACGTAAAACTATATTTTATTTAGTTTTTCAAGCAAATGTTCTTTTGTATACCCTTCACCACGAAAAGTGGAATAACGATACATCAAAGTTTGTAATTCCGTTTCTAATTTCTACAATGACCATTTCCGTCCCTATTAAGGTATATATATATTCTGTGTTCCTATGCATAGCGAAGTCGATTGATCGATGTCCGTCTGTTCGTCTATCCGTCCGTGTTAGTATTAAAATCAAATTTACCAAGGCACTAGATCAGCTAGAGAAAATTTAAACAGGCCTGTTGGTCAGTCATAGTTTCGAAAATTTAACTATTAAAAATCACCAAGATCGGTCCAAGTCTTTCGAGGCAGTGGGCAAAACTTCACGCCAGCCTCTTTTAAATAGTTTATGATATTCTCATATTCATGATATTCTATGAAATATTTGTTATTTAAAATACAAAACGAAATGTATTAATGCGGGGAAAGCATATCCTTATGGATATTTCGCTACTGCTCGTATAGCTCATCAATGAATTCTACCCAAATATCAAAAGCCAAATTGGTTAAACGAGAACTGCATTGAATCAACAAATTAATTTTTTTTTTCTTATAAATTTAGAAATGAAAATATACTTGAAGCAAATCCGAATAAAAATTATTTATGCAGTCATAATATTAATTTTCATAATCTATATATGAGCCGTTTATTTTGAAAATGGCATAAGTCCCTTTTTAAAAAAAATTTTGTAAAGAGTTGCTACGATTTTATGCTTCAATACTTTTAAGACCTTTGAAACACAATCCTTTAAATTTGTGTATCAGCTTAAAAGCAAAGTGACTTATGCTACTTTTAAAATAAACGGCTCATATATAAAAGAAAGTTGTGTTAGTTACTAAGCTTTTAATTCAAGGACGCCTGGATCGATTTCGATGATTCGCACCAATTTGGACTGGTCTTCGGCCAAACAAGAATAATTAAGGAAATTCTCAAAATATTATCGAACAAAATTATCAAGATAATTCATTTTTCATATATTTTGTAAAAAGTGATTTTACGACGTACGACGCCAGCCTCACGATAGATGACATAAATTGTCGATATAACAACGTGGAAATCAAAGTCAGCGATAAAATAGCGGACCAGGAGGGTGCAAAAGGAGAAACGGCTAATGGATTTTAATAAAATTCGAAACATTGTTAGGTCCTTTTCTTTATCTGTTTCCAGAGCTGGGACCTAGATGAGAGAAAAAAGGGAAAAAACGGGCATTTACGTCTGTACCGATTACAATTAAATTTTAAACATAGTTAGATAATTATATAAAGAGAGTGGGGGAGAGGCATCTTAACCGATCTTAAGATATTTAAAATATAGATGTTTCTGACCTATTAGACCCAAATTTATTTGACGGATTGGAGTTGACAGGTGATGCTTTCTTTGAAATTTATAACATTTCATCTCCGAAATTACTCTTTCGATTACAAAATATCTTTTCACACGTGTTCGAAGTGGAGCCCCATAGCAAACGAGGCAATAACATATTATACAGCGCTAAGTAAAATATAAAGTCAAAGAAGTTTTTAATAAGACTATTTTTTATTAAGATCGCTTTCTAGTCGCTGGGCATTTTACTAGTAGTTATCACCGCCCTCTGGGGCCTCTGCTTAACACCAGAGGCTTTACAGTATTGCGCTTACAATAAAAAACATCACCGCCATCCTTCTTCTCTTTTCGTTCCTTTTCCAAAGATAGTAACAAATTTAATAACTTGTCAGTAAGTGGTATTTATCTTGGCCAAAAATCTAGCTTTGTGTTAATTAGTGAAACTAAATAACACTTTGTATGAAATCACCCTGTATTCTTTCTCTCATTACTTTTAATTTTAATTCAGGCATCATTAAATTTGCACTAAAATATATAAATACAGAAAAATATTTGCACATTTAAATTTTAAAACTATTATCTAAAATTACAAAATTTTTAATTGCAACTTCGGTGTCATTTAAATTAAAGCAAATTTTCGCAAACACATAAAAAAATGCATCATTTAAGTGCTTTCACGCCTGAACACTAATAAATTTTAGACACACATACTGGACTCTTATGTTACTTAGATGACTAGAAAATATGCAGCGTTAATTAAACGATTATCTCTGCAAAGAAATAAGATCTTGAAAGTAAACTAAAATTTCAAGCTTTAGTGGAAATGCATGTCTGTTTAATTTCGCTGATGGTAACAAAAATTTAAAAAATAAAAAAATAAATTTTGTTTGTTATTTTTATTTTGCTTTCGTCTAAAATGAGCTCTTGAATTAATGGAACATGATCTCATCTTGATGTTAGCAAAACAAAAAATCGACACAAATATTTAATGTATACAAAGTTGTGTTGTTGTTATGTTTACATTACAGATTTTGTTATGTCTGCAATGGAAATAATTACACTGTGCTACAGTAAATTAAATAATGATCTAAAGAAAAATAGATTCTACATTTTTGGTAAAAAAAATATCTTTAAAGGCTGTGCCTCGTTTCCGTAACTTAAGTGAGAAATCTCTCAGTTTTAGTCGTCTTGTTTTTAATACAGGGAGAGCTAAAGTA
This sequence comes from Gymnosoma rotundatum, assembly GCA_916610165.2. NCBI lineage: Eukaryota > Metazoa > Arthropoda > Insecta > Diptera > Tachinidae > Gymnosoma > Gymnosoma rotundatum. The sequence continues at coordinate 16,421,826 of OU744338.1, read as the reverse complement.
AATCGTGAATGTTTTCATACCCTTCACCTCAGATGGAAGAAGGTTATGTCTAAGTCTGTCATTCCGTGTGTAATTTCTACAATATTTATTCTGACTTCTTATGCATAGCGAAGTCGATGGAGCGATGTCCGTCTGTCCTTCCGTGATCGGGTTGAAATAAACTTTAATAAGCCACTAGATGATCCAGAGGAAGTTTAAATAAGCCAATCGATCAGACATAGTTTCGAAAATGTTGCTATTAAAAATCAGCAAGAAAAAAACATTAAATGAAAAAATTGGTGCTCGCCCATATTTTCCGAATTATGGTCTTCTGAACTTTTAATAGAAAAGTACGAATGTGCACAATACATTTAAGATATCAATATGCATATCACTTAAGAGCTTTTGAAGAGATCTTTAAGGAAATACTCGTACTAAAAATTTTTAAAAGTGCTTTACCCAAAGTATACAATCGAATGATTTTTTAATAAATAATTTTTGTAACATATTTGTTTTTGTATTTAGTCGAAAGTAAATGAACTAACTACATGAACGAATTTATTAAATGTAAAATAATGGTAAGCAACACTATCGTAAATTATACGAATTCGAAGATACAGGATAAGTGATTAGATTAACAGCTGTATCTGGCGCAAAGTCCTTACCAGACGGTGGTCAAACCACTATTCTGTGCAATTTTAAGGCCATGACTTGCAGGACAATGAATCTACCCCTAGCTACAGGGTCGGAACCTATCCATAAGCTCCTCTGTTGAGAGTGCGACGTTGCACTTCCGTCTATTCGACGCCAGACCCGCAGATATTGACTTTTATTTAACCATAGCCAGCACGTGTACCCCGAAGGGACCTCACCAATAACCGGCTACAGAGAGGGGCGGCTCTTTGTATGGGCTACCGGTTCCGGTGGTGCCAGTTTATTTCTTTGCTATTATTATTCATACGTTATTATCATTTAAGGATACTGGTACGAGTACATCCTTCGACAGTTACCCCACTATCTATCCAGGTTCAGTGTCTTCACAGCGGGGGATGGGTTCCCCCTATACCCCGAAGATATCCATGTCAAAGCCTATGTCCTCTTAGCCAGACTCGAAGTACCCCCGGGGGGATTCAAAAGTACAATTTGAAAACTAAATTTAATTTAAAAAAGTAATTGCTACAATCTTAAGATTGAGATAACTTTTAGTCGATTGTTTTTTTACCGTTAAACAAAGCGAACATTATTCGATAAAGACCAAATTGTGAAATTTGTTAAACTTTAGGATTTACTTGATAAAACTTGGTTTTTAAGTTAATAAAGTTATAATTAAATTGCTATCGAAATTATAAATAATTTTCTATTTTAAATAATTTGTTTTAATTCGCTATTTTAAAATTATTTGTTTTTTCTCATTAAATTCGCTACTTAAAGTTATAAATTTTACTAACTATCAATGTTTGCTCGTGCCATCGATAGTACTATTTTATTTTATTTTCTGCGTAAAATTCGAGAACTTGAGGTTGTTGGACCCAATCCGCTCATTGTGAAATAGTTTGTATTAAAAGTATACTCGTAAGCACCAAGCTGTTCTACGCCGACAAGCTGTTCTAACACAGAGAATACAATCATTTCAGCATTTCTATTTCTTAGTACTTCTGAAAGCCCCGTCCTTGGAGTTACTGCCCATCCGAATCTTTTCCCCGCTTATAATATGATGAACTAAATGACCATCTTTATAAACGCAAAAGTCTGCCACGATTTTCTGTTTCGAAAATAGAGGAGAAACGTCCTTCTTTCTTACATAAATCTCTCTCTTGAAACTCAACCAATGTGTACAAGAAGATCTATCCGTGTGTACAACTGACCCGTTGTATCATCAAAGCGTTTATTATATAAAAATGTATATGCCCTTGTAGTACCTTTTACATTCAGAGAAGAATTCCGAAGAGATTTTTACAGATAGGCGTTTAAAAAAATTTTAGAAAACGTGGTGTTCTGAATATAATATTAATATTAACAGTCTATTCGGCTTAAAAAACTCACACAGTTGGAAGAATTTAGAAATTTTGGAATTTTCGTCGCCACACCAACGCTGAAATTGGCGCTTCATAGATTTACGAGGGCTGCTATATATATTTCTGGCCTGGCAACACTGAGTGCTGCCAAGTGCAATCTGACATTTCCATTGGAAAGTTCGTCATTTTTAAGCATAATCGTACTCAAAACGTTTTGACGTACGACCATTATTTGTGTTGTTTACAGTGACTCGTGAACATTTTCGTGCCATAATTTTTTACAACTTTCGACGTGGATTATCACGACAAGAGTGCATTGATGAACTTAAATCTTTGTATGGCGATGAAGCACCATCCTATAGCACTGTGAAAAATTGGTATAATGAATTTAATCGTGGCCGAAGCTCGCTCAAAGACGAATTTCGTGAAGGTCGTCCAAAAACGGCTGTTGTGCCAGAGAACATTGATGCCGTGCGTGAACTCATAATGCAAGATCGACATGCGACATACCGAGAGATAGAGACATCCTTTGACATTTCTTTCACCACCATACATTCGATACTGCATGAACACCTGGCCGTAAAAAAGTTTTGTTCTTGTTTGATCCCGCACAATTTGAAAGTCGCTCAAAAAAAGGCTCGCACTTCGAAGCAAATGGTCACCTGTTTTTTCGGCAAAACTGGTCATGTGGCATCTGTTCCACTTGAGCAACGTAAGACGGTCACTTCTGAGTGGTACACTACAATTTGCCTGAAGTCATCGAAGAAATTCGAATAACCAACAAGAGAAGACGAATCATTGTTCACCATGACAATGCGAGCTCTCACACATCGGCTCAAACGAGAGCGTTTTTGACCGGCCAAAACGTCGAATTAATGGGTCATCCGCCGTACAGCCCTGACTTGGCACCTAATGACTTCTTCTTGTTTCCTCACATCAAGAAAAAAATGCTTGGTCAACGATTTTCGTCGCCAGAAGAAGCTGTTGAAGTGTTCAAAAACCATGTTTTAAAGGTGTCGCAATCGGAGTGGAAAAAGTGCTTCGACAACTGGTTTGAGCGCATGCAAAAGTGTATAAATCATGCTGGAGAATACTCTGAAAAACAATAAAACCATTTTTTATTATAAATATTCACATTTTCACTATTAGGCCAGAAATATATAGAGCAGCCCTCGTATACTTCAGAATTTCCTATGACTTTCTGCAAGCATGAATGGCTTAAGGATAAATCCTATCTGCTCTGGATTTGACAACAAGCTTCTATGAAAACTTGGGTATCAAAATTACTTTCAAGTATTTTGTAAATAAATTATTTTTTGTAGCCCAGTGTAGCCCAAAAACATAAACGAATAAAAAAAATATTTGCTGACTCTGCAATCATAAAAGTGCTACATAATGTAAATGTTGTAAATAATGTACAATAGGACATATTGTTAGCGATAAATAGTATGATATAGTGTACTTAATATTCGTGTTTACCGAAAAGTGTACATTTGTTTAGTTGTTTTTTATGCAAATTTATTTTAAAGTCAATGTTTATTACCTAGAAAATCAATGCAAATCAAGCAATTCTTTTTAACAAACTTATCACATTGCATGTCTACACAATGAATAAAGTAAACGTAGGCTTCTTTGCAACGAAAAGCTGGCATAAAGATTACATTAATAAAATGTGCCACAAGCCTTCCATGTATATTAACATTAGGGTGGCTCAATTTTTAAAAATGGTAATAAGTTGATATTGTTTTTTACTTGTAATGCGAAGGCGTTTTACTTATTTAAAGGTGTATAATTTGTTTACAACGATGATTTTTTTTTTGTCTTAAATTTTCATTAGCCGAGTTTAAAGTTGATCCTAGCTCTATTAATGAATTCTGTTGTTTTTATATCTTTTTATTTTAATCACACTCACTGAAGCTGAAGTAACGTAAGGCTTTGGACTAAAAATAAGTAACAAGGTGCTATTTAAGGCGATTACACCCTTTTACCCATGAAATAGGCCCCCACCAAATAGAAAGCTTTAACCAGTTCGATGCCACTGTGAAAAGGTCAGTTCTCTCTCTCTCTCTCTCTACAATTCTAGCGTGTGGCTTTTCTATACATGATATATTGTGAGAAATAAAACGCCAATAATTAACTAAAAAAAACATAGTAGTAGCAGCCAGCTTCACTTCCTAACGCACTGTCAAAAAACGGATTTTTTCAATTGCTAACGGCTGACGCCGCGCATTTATTTTAGCATGTAACTCTCTTTGTTGATTAGGGCCAACTTACACCACGAAATTTTTCATGAAACTGGTTTCATGAAATTTTTGTTTGTAGGCAAGAGGTGTAACGAAGCAAGCGGGGTAAGCAAAATGGCAGACTTGAATTTTGAGGGAATGATTTTACACTTGCTTTGTGTACGTTTTGTTGTTCGTATATTATTTTAAATAACACAAACAATAATAATAATGAATATCAAACTAAAAGCCAGATGAACTTATTCCGTTAAAACTCGGTGAAATTTTAAAAGAGAATTGAAAAAATGGCTTTTTGTAAATCTGGTATTATTTCTAAGATTAAAGAGAATCATTATACCGATGAGCAGAACAAATAAAGGAAAAAAATTAAAATTGAAAATTATAAAAATTATAGGATTGAAAGAGAAACTACGGAGCTAAAGTAGATTAGTGTGATGAGCAGCTTACTTCCTTTAGTTGAGTAAATAATTCAAGCTAACTAGATCGTACGAAGAAGGACTAAAGTATGCCGATTCACCATCGCTCATAATTATTGGAGTTCTGCTAATCCCCATTATATAAAATGTTAAGGATCAATAACCTTTTCAAAAACAACTGTTTTAAGAACTAAAGACGAACGATGGTCTTTGCCATTGAAATTTCGGCCAGTGGGCTGAAAAGGAAAACTGACTAAAAGAGGCCAATATCTGGTTTAAGGGTTATAACGATAAACAAAACTTACCCATTTGAAGTTCAAAAGACCCATAAAGGATTGGTTTTTCTTCGTTACATAGAAAAAAATCGCTGTTTTATGAGCTAATAGGTGGTAGAGAATGTTACCATTAAAAAAGATTAATACAGATCGGTCGTTTGCTAGGGGCGCCTGGTACTTTTAGGCGATAGACGAAATAAATGTTTGAAGGTTGCTGGCAGAATTAGCAACTTATTTTCCCAACTTTACATAAAGGAACAAGAAGAAGATAGTTTTCTACCCAGTCTGCTAATGCCCCGCCCTATCTGTTTATAGTTACAGATTCCTGAACTTGTACATGTTAGCTGGCCTTGGTGAGATACCTTATGGCAGACTTAGTGATCTAATACCGCCCCCATTGTCACCTACCAGATCTGACGGGTTGTGAGCCCTTGTCAAAATGGATTCCTATCGATTCTGCTAAAGCTCGATGATTATTTAATTTAATTTCAAATTTTTAACAAATACAATGTACATACATTTTATTTTTAATCTGCATGTGAACACCACAATTTTAATTACTTTTCTCATTTAGTTTATTCAGCAACAAAAAAAAGAATATTAAGTTTGTTTAAAAAAAATAAACATACAAATAAAAAACTAGCTATTTTTCGTTTCTATTATGAGATCACTGCTCGAGTATTAACTACAAAAATAATTTAAATAAACACATAAATGTCCATGATATTTTTGATCGTTTTTGTTCCATTAAAACAGAATTGTGTGTTGCTGGTGGTGTCTTTTAGTTCAACAATTTCAACGCAGACTTTAATTAAAAAGAGTCTTTTTTTCTTCAATTTTTTTTTTATATTTTTTTTTATTGTCTTTGTCTTAAACGATTTTGTTGTCTATACAAAACACTTACTTCAGTTTGTTTCTTCTTTTTTTTTTAAGTGTTTAGAAATTTTTTTCTTACGTTCGTTCTGTGGCATCAAATCAATAAACAAAACGGCAACAACAGAGACAGACATCGCAATTTATGACAAGAACTTAAAACATAAAATAACACAACATGCTTTAAAGTTAGTGTAGTTATTTTTGTTGTTGTTGGGTTTTTTGCTTTGTAATGAATTTTAAGTCATTCATAAAAATGTTGCAATAAATTTTGTTTAAGTACACTGAGAAAAAAAATTAAAACAAACTGTTTCAAACCGAAGCCATTAAGCCTAAGATAACTTTATTAAAAAAATAAATTTATTAGTTTAAGATAAGATTTCAGAAAATAAGTTAGTTATGGTCATATTCAAGCTGCCCTTGCTTTGAGAGCCACTGTCTGAGAAATATTATAAAGATGTCCAAATTTTTTTTAAGTCATTTTAGCGCAAAAATAGGCAACCTATAAATTTAAATTATGCGTTCCACATACATTTACAGGTTAGAGTACTGTAAATCTTCAACTCGAGCAATTGGTAAATAAATTTATTAAAAGGAAATATTAAACCTAAATTTTCGCCCTTTGAACTTATTTTCTAATTTTTTTGTTTTTTAATTTTTTTTTAATTTGTATTTCCAACTTTTAAGTGCCTTTAAGTCGGCTCACATTTTTTTTCCTTGTTATTTTTTTTTTTTTTTTTTTTTTTTGGTATAAATTTATACTTTAACACGGTCAGAATTTTATGAAGTAATTTGTATCTATACATGTAATAAAACTGTAGCGTGGTTATTTTTGTTAATGAAATATTTTTTGAAAATTTTGTTATTGGTGTAGATAATAATCGACATGGAATTCAAAACACCTATTTTTGAATTTTTTCGAAATTTAATTTTAAGAAATTAATCTGGCTCGCAGACGAAGTCGTAGGCGCTGCTAGAACTATATATGAGCCATTTTCTGTTAAAGTGTTGCAAGTCCATTTTTGGAAAAAATTTAATTAATGATAACATTAAATGAAATGTCCTATGAGCTTCAAAATTTTTATAATTTTATGAATGAAATTTACGCGGTTAATGAAATTACAAATACTTTAAAAATAGGTTCCACGTTTAATTTTATATCATCGTGTTGGGCTCCTTAAATACAATATGACTATGATCAACGACTTTCTCATAATAAAACATTTCGATATAAAGATATTTTTAAAATTAAAAACACGGGAATATTAAATAAAATTAATCAGACTTTAAAAGTATCGTGCCATTTTCCCGAAAAAATTATTTAAATCACTGGTATTTTTTTGGTAAAATAGCACGTTAATTTGAAAGTTTTACTAAGGTAATTTAATATTCCCTAATTTTTAATTTTAAATAAAAATGCCACAAAAAAAGTCAGCCGTATACAGTGAATTATTGTTGTTTTTGTTTGAACTTTGATTTTTGTCTATATTGTTTGTGAGAAGTTTCCTGAAGAGCTAAGTAAGATTTAGCAAAATGTCCATCGAAACGTGCTTTTTTCACCTTCAATAATCAATATTAATGTTTTAAATAATTTGTTCGGAAAAATAGCACAATAATTTTAAAGTTTGATTAAAGATATTTTATTTATTTAATAAATATTTTTTGTCATAGTTAATCAATAATTTCATTTCAAATGAAATCCTATATATAATATTTTATCAGTGTATGATATTCATATTTCTTTTGATCTTGATAGTAACGATCACTTTCTAAAATGATATTAAATATAAAATGGACTTACACCACTTTCAAAGAAGACAGAAGACATATACTTCTATAAACAACTTGCGAAAAGCAAAGATTTTTTTTTTCAATGATTCGCAATGAAAATGGAATAGAAAGAAGAAAGAAGTCTTAAAGCGCTTTAAGGCGACAAAAATATGAAGTATATTTGTAAAAAACTTAAGTTTATAAAAAAATATTAACTATTGAACCATGTAACTCTCGAAGCAAGGATCCGGACTTGAACTAACTCACCATATATGTGAATCTAGTTTAGTGAAGTAACTCCAATCAAAGAAACAAATATTGGGGTGGAAGAGAATTGAAAAATAAGATAAAAATTAAGTACTTACATAATTTACATAAAAATGTCATCGGTTCTTAATGGGTTAAACATTTTTTTGAATTTTAGTTTTTTATCAAAGATCTCTTCAGAAGCTTTTAAATGATACACATATTGATATCTTGAAAAATATGGTGCACAATCGTACTTCTCTATGAAAAGTTCAGATACCCATAACTTGAAAAATATGGGCGGGCGCCAAATTTTTCACTTGATGTTTTTTTTTTTCTTATTTTTTAATTCTCTATTGCCGCATATATTTGTTTTTTTGATTGGAGTAACTTCTCTAAATTAGATCTGTTCCTAACGATATGGAAAAATTGGAGTCAAGCGTGGTATTTGCCCGCTGTCTTGAAGGACATGGACTCATCTTGCTGATTTTCGAAACTATGTCTGATCGAGTGGCGTATTTATATTTTCTCTAGCTCATCAAGTGCCTTGGCAAAGTTAATTTCAACTCGAACACTGGCGGGCAGATGGACATCGCTCAATCGACTTCGATATGCATAAGAACTCAGAATATATATACTTTATGGAGTAGGCAATGGATATTGTAGAAACGGAAAGACAAACTTAGGTATACCCTTTTTTTACTTTTTGTGGTAAAGGGCAGACAAATGTAGAACCTTGTACTCCATCTTGGTACAAAACGTGATTGAAATTTAAAATTTAAAAATCCAATCAACTGAACAGAAAGGATTTTACTTTTGTAAGGACTTAAAATTTATTCTATCGTTAATCTCTCAGATCGATAAAGGGTTTATGATTTAACCCCTAACGGTCCGAAGTTACTTTATTTTACTTCCAACAGTTTTAAGCCATTTTTCGTGAGAAAAGTATTTTAATGCCTTATATGCGGCATTAGACGCTTGATCCGTTAATAGTTAACAACTCTTTCATTTCTATAAATAATTTCTTATTCGAGTTTAAATATGATTTTAAATATTTAAAACAAAAATCTTATATAATAAATTAAATCATATTTTCTTAAAACCAAAAATATAATTTTTTGAATTTAAAAACTCTTTTGCTTTTATTATCAAGTATTTAGAGTAATTTTTAATTCTTATAAAGAAATTAAACACTAAAAAAAGATCTGTTAATAAAATAAAATAAAATAAAAAGGCAAAAAGCTTACAATTCTTTGGCTTATCAACAGCAGTTTCCTTTAAATACAACAACAACTTTTGTTTGAAATAAAATGAGGAAAAAATTACAAAATATTTTATTTAAAATATACAACAACAACAGCAATAAGAGCAGCAAATAACAAGCACATTTTACTTGGACCCAAACTACATTTTCATTGACTGATAAGAATTTTAAACAACAGCAACAACAAAGATGCGTTAAGAAAAAAGCAAATTCAAATTAAAAAAATCTTTTAGATTTTTTTTTATAACTGATAGTTGCAGTTAATACTTGTGAGGTTTCTTTATTTCTTTTAAAGAACAAGAAAAAGAAAGTTGTTGTAAATATACAAAAGTATTTTAAGAAGAGAAGGCAAAGAAAAATCAGAAAACTATTTATTTACTTGTACTTTGTGTGTTGCAACTTGCAAGATAACCCAAACAAAAGGTCTTATGATTTATGATTTGAAACTTAACTTTAAAAAAAAATACTGTAATGTTTGCCTGATATTTATCGCCATCTCTTTCGCTCCTTCGCTTACAAGCTGTTGTTTCCAAAACAAGAAGAAACAGTTTAGATTCTTTATTACAATGCCTGACATTATTAGTTAATAAATAGCAAATAAATTTGGAGATTATTTAGAATGTAATATATACTCTATATGAAAGCAAAAGAAGATTTTTATGTGTTTTTCTTTAATAAAATTAAACCTCTAATGCTCAAGTCTTCCTCTAGGAGGGATAGCAAAAAACCGCCATAATTTGTTATCTTTGAGAATATTTCATTAATAAATAATATTAAGTATGATTTAAAGCTTATTTTATTTTTGTTTTATAACTATTTATTCTGTGGCAACAGTTCAAGGCGTTTGAAAAATAGAACATTTGAGCGGCAACGGTAATTTTTTATTTTTTGTGAAAAACGTCAATATTTTGCATCAAAAAAAAGTTTCAAAGCTTTTGATCGGCTCGAAAAATTACTGGTGAGTATCTAAACGTTCAGTCGACCCCTGTTATTGTTGTCTGTATGAGAGTGGTGAATAAAGTTACTTCCACTAATGGTGTGTGTGGTGTGTGTAAAATAATGCCACAATTAGCTAACAAAAGCTAAGCAACCTCAATGGTTTCGTTGGTAGAGGTGCGTGCTGTAAAACAGAAGATCGTACAAACCTCCTGAGAGGCAAAAAGACAATTATTGTGTAAAGCCATGGCAGATAATTTATGAAGACGTCCAATTAACAGATAATTTCAAGACGCTCTTTATAATAAAAAAGTAAGAAAGGTAGCGGTTAGCGCATGGAAGTGTTACAGCATAACAATAGTGTATGGCAGACGTGTGTTGTTGCTATTGGATTAAAAGGAGATAACTGGCTTGGATAAAAGGAGTAGTGGAGATGTCTGTAGATGGTTAAGGTTACTACAAGGCAAGTTCATGTCTCGCCGGAGTTACACAGTAGTGTAGCGTGGATGGCTGCGTTTGTAATAATAACGCATGTTTAGTATATATGAGACCATGGTAGGATCAAGAAGTATAGCCAGAGAAAGCCATAAAGTAAAAATAAAGAATTTATAATGAGTCACAGTGGTATTTGCAATCAAAAGAATCCGTACGTTTGTTCTAAAAGGGAAAAACGTAATAATATGAATGTTTTTGCTCAGCCTGTCTAGAGGCGGATTAGGACTTTAACACAGCATTCTTTTATTTTATAATATTAATTATACAGTGAAAATGGACTCGAAAATGACTAAGGAGGAGATTTTGTAATTTATGAAAGGCTTTTCATTAAAAACCACGTGTCTGGTAGGAGCAACCACAATGCTGAAACGTGGTCGACCCAAAATCTCAGGCTTTATCTGCTCAAAAATCCAACGCTTAATGTTCGATTTGATCAACTTGGTCATTGGTGTGTATTTTTGGACCGTTTCGGAAAAAAATGTGCAAAATGCCAGAATGTAAATCAGAAACGCAAGATTTCTGTAAATTTTAACCCTTTAAATGTTTTAATAATAATTATTCATGTTGTTTAAATGCGTACGATAATGCCCAACTGCGCCTCCAGGCGGACTTTACAGTTTGACCTTTTAGAGGTTAACGAGAACTTAAAGGAAATATAATCTTTTGAAGTCAATCAACACATGTGGCTTTAAAGGGTTAAGCATTTTTATGGAACCTACATTTCTTATTGTTAAGTACTTCCTTTCCCTTTAGTACGCCTTTCTAATTACCTCACAACTCTAGTTACAATATTTGGAGAGCTCTTGCAGAGATGTGTACCGTGTGATCAATCATTATCGTGAGTAATTTTTCTTTAAGTGGCTGTGAAAGATTGTGATTAAAATAAATAGGCGTTTCAGTTTGGGCATAAATATTTACTTGAATTGGAGTACTTTTTTGAGAGCACATCACAGCGATAGTCCATCTCAAAGATTTAATAGCGAGATGTGTCAAAGATGGCATGTGTATCCAAAAAAATAGAATTGTGTGTATTAAAATAAAATGTGTGTCTGTCCTATTTGATACAATCTTTTCAAAAATTACATAGAATAATATTTTCTGTACGATCAGAGTTGCATTTTCAGTCGTATCTTACTTGTGTGTCATTGTGGCGTCCAAGCACACTTTTTCTTGCGATTTTTGCGATGATTGTGTAGGAGAGTCATTTACAAAAATGACCAGTCGCCTGCAAATAGGCGATTTATGTCTGGTAGATCTTTCCAAATGGCCACTAGGGAATTAACACAGATAAGCTGAAGTTTGATCTCTTTTAAAGAGAACATTACACCAAAACTCCAAACCATTTTTCTTAACAACACTGCGATCGGCAGGACAAATATTGCTAGATATCTAAATTTAACCTTTGACAGCAAATTAACTTCAAAATTTACACAATGGAGAGAGTTAAAATGGCAACTTTCAGGTTTGATGCGTGACAAATATCATTCTTATAAAACAGTGGGGTAAAGGGTTTTCATTTAATGGCCCTCCTTACATTTGCTAACAAATCACGATATGACTCGTAAAGTATAAAGATTTGGGTTAAAGAATGTACTTTAAAGAATTAAATATCTCTGTATCAAGAAAACATATTCTGTATCTTTCAGACAGACTAAAGAGTTAGCGAATTCGTTAGAAAAAAGTTATTTTAACTACCGTGGTGCGCCGTCGTTAATATATACATCGGTAATCATAACGCCTTCGAAGCCTGGTAGTTCTTGTTGCTAACATTGAAGACAGTCTTCGACTTCCGCTCAACAGTTCAATATACGAACTTTTATCGATTCAGGGACACAGAAACCTACAGATAATTGAACTCGGTTATATCCTACGAGTTTCACCATGCGAATGTTCTTGTACATGCTTAGACTTTAGAGGAAGACTAAGAAGGAGACTAATGAAATAGAGATCACCCCTGCTGAATGTTAATTTGCAAGACCATTGTGACTTTAGCTGAGCGTAAGACGCGCCATCTTTTTATTTTTGATAAACAAAAGCGACAAAAGCGGGGAGTACCACATAACGACTTCTGGTGAAATTGATGATCGCGTGGAAAATAAGAGTAGTAAAGACTTTATGTGTTACTATCCTGGATTAATGGAACAGCTGGTGAATGTTATGAGATCACTCCCTATTAAGGATCTGCCTGACGTCGTTAATTTTGCCTAAACCTTAGCTTACTAATGTATGCCCTTGAAATATTTATTATAAATAAAAATATTTAATTGAGAGATATCATGCCCATTTTAATAAAATTTATAAGAATTTAAGTTCCCCAAAGTGTTCGAAATAATTCTTTTAGATTTTTTTTTTTTTGTAAGAAGTTGCTTCGTGATATTGCAAAACATTGATGGTCACGCAACAAATATAGTTTAAAACGCATTTCTTGCTTCCTGTTCCCATAAACGTCTCAAGTACTGCGGGGGACTCTGATAAAATTGAAATTAAACTGGTAAAAAATAAAAATACTCGACAGCCTAGAAACGGCGCATAGCTCAATAGTAATTTGAAAAAATTACCATTTCTTTTAAAAAAGGGACCACAATTTAAATTTCTTAAATCAAGTAAAAACTAAAAAATTGTGACGTTAAAAATTTTTTATAAACCCGAGTTATCCTGCTTTGTAGATTAGTATAGGAATCAAATTCGAATTATATGGTCGACTAAATCTGTACTATATTCATGTTAAGTTTTAATGTCATCGTTAAAAAGCTACAGGTTTATTGCTATTTTTTCTCACAAAATCCCCCATTGTGAAACGAGAAAGATCAATCTGCTAGAAGAGCTGCAGGCTGCAGAATTAGTTCTAGTGAAAGGAACGAAAATTAAACAATGATATTAAAAGTCTATTTCAAATTTTAATTGTTTTTTATTCAGACTGCGAACTGCCAGCTGACTTTTTTATATACAAAAACAATTATTTCTAGAAAATTAATTTATAACGTCATAAAAATGCACTTTCTAAAATTAAAAACGAAATACAACTTAAGAAAAAGAATTGCACACTTCTAGTTTGTGCAACATCTTCACAAGATGCTGCACTTTAAAGTTTAAAACAAAAAATAATTTATGGCAGACATAATTTCAACAGAAGTCCATCACGTCATCCAGACATTAAGTAATCTACTGTTTATTTTTTTTTACACCAGAAGAAATTGCTTGGGGAATATATTTGTTGAAATGAATTTTTTATTTATATTTAGAAATATTTTCTAACAAATTCAAAAATGGAAATAACTTTATATTGCAAAGAAAATAAGATCTGGCAACCTCTTGCATATCTGTAAAAAGAAAGCTTAAAGCTAATGTTGTTTATTTAAAATGGTGGATTGTGTTTTAGATAACAAAAAATAGCTGAATAAATTGTCACTTTTACTACTAACAAGTGTGGTGTGTATCAATAGAAAACAGACGCTCATGAGTCATAAGTTTAAATCCTAACAGCGCCATAAATATAAAAAAACACAAATCTTTAGTTTATTTAAAATTTTTTGATAATTTTCCTGAAGAACTAAGTAAGCGGTAGCGTAATGGCCATGTTGACGTACTTTCACCCTCAAAAATCAATATCACTGATTTTAATAATTCTGATCGATTTACTTGAAAAATTTATTTTAAAATAAATTTTTGTTGAGCTGCCGTAAACAAATAGAAATCAACAGTTCCAACGTCCCCGATTTTTGAGTAGAAAAGCGAAAAGCAATGGTTTTGTAGAAGAAGTTAGTCCAAATTGTTTAGTCACCATAAAAAGAGACGCCATATACATGGTAAATACAATGAGATTGCATTTTTAGGTGTTATGCTACGTGGGGGGGGTATTCGTCTTTGGGTAGCTGCATACGTGACGTTTTCAGTATACACCATGGCGTTATCATATGAATATCGTCCGTTCGCCGTGGAACTGTTTCTTAAAAATAGCGGATCTTCTATTAACACGCCTTTCGTGTCAGCTTTACGCTCGGGCTACGACACCCTGTTCCCTTACGTTTTTAACTTTCGTGAGACAGGTATGTTTCCTGGATACGACATTTCTAAGCTTAGTAACATTGGCTGGCAACTATGTTCGGCGAAACTAACGCCTTATGAATTTTTTTCTCTCAGTCTATTTAAAGTGAGAGGTTCACAAACATCGTCCTCAAACTTTACAAACCCTAAAAGAAGTGATAACACGTGAAGTAGAAATCATTCCATCTCACATGAGCGTAAAGTAATGAACAGTTTAAAAGAACGATTCAACCAGTGTGTCTATAGTGGGGGAAACCATTGAGCGATGTATTATTTAAAAAGTAAAAACTAATAACGATCGCAACGGAACGATCTGTAATTTTTGTTAATAAAAAAAAAACTTTCTACTTTATCGGGTATTGGATAGAAAACGAAACGCCACGAATTTAAATCGAAAACAGATGTGATGTAGACTTCTATTTCAAAATCTTTTTGTTTTTGCTTCGAATTCGATTTCATATTCCACTTTGTTCTACAGAAAAGTTGTTAAAAAAACTGTGATAGAAAAAGAAATTTACATATTTTTTCCATCTTTAACTTGATAAGCATGTGATTGTCTGTTTCAAATAGAAACAATTTTTCTTTTAATTTTTGAATATTAATACGCTAAATGTAAGTTTGAAAATTTGTTATTAGTTAAAAATATTTCACGTTAACCCTGGAGTTAATGTCGACGTCGTTGACGGCGTTTCAACGCCGAAAAAGTTGAAACAGATTGAACTTTTACGGCGTTTCAACGCGTTGAGATTAACTGCTCTCATACAATTTCATACGATTCAACTATTTTTTTGACATTTGACGCCGTCAACGACGTCGACATTAACTCCAGGGTAAAGTATTTTTTAGGGGAATACATATTAAAAAGAAGAAGATATGCTGCTTGAACTGATAGAAAGAAAACCCGCAATTGACAAAAGGATTTGTAAAAGGAGATAGGATAGAAGCAAAAAAAGTTTGGCAGAGCCTTAGTATTGGACCACCCAAAAAAGATTGTTGCAATTAGAAAAAAGAAGATTTTGTTTATTAGCCTTATGTATAATGAAACGCTCCCTGCTATGTTCGTTAAGCGGAGATCAAATATCTTTCAACAATGACTTAGTTAATTTGTGTAAAATTTGTATTATTGCTTGAAAGTTTAGCAGTCTGAGCTTTGCAAATATAGTAGCAAGTGTATTCCATATTCATCCAAAAGAATTCATATTTTTTTAGGTATGGAGTGAAAGAAAATCAACTGTCAATTAGCCTTTTCTACTATAGTATAAATGGTCTTGTTCGCCCGGTTTTATTAATTCGATGTGTGTCCTGTCAATGCAGCCAATAATCCCTAGAATTCCGAATTTGTCTGAGAAATGACTTTTTAATTTTTGAACTTCCTCGCTATCCATCTGTAGCTTAATCCATTTTTTGAAAAGCTTTCTTTCCAAAGGATCTAGCGTTTTTGAAAAGCACTTGCAGAAAGTTGTACGATTTATGGAAATAATTGTGTCGTTACCCACAGACCGCTGAAAACTGCCTTCAGAGATGTTGCTAGCTGAATCGTCAAAGGAATTTTTGAACTCTGAAAATTTTCTCCTCATTGACATGAAAGTTTTCTGAAAAACTAAAGTGAAAGTTAGCTTCAGTAGAATACAAATTTCACGGTAATGCACTACCAATTGAAAAAAAAAATAAATAAAATAAATATAAAGCTTGTGGCTACAACAAAAGCCATTTTTAGCAATTTTTCAAATAATATATGCAAATGTAAATGCAAAACAATAATACAGATGGGATCGAAAAAATAATGAGAAGTGAAATCAATCGATCGTTTTTTTTTTCAAAACAATTCGATTTTCATCACATACCTGTACCTCGTTTCTGTATTTCTCGCATCGTAAAAGTTTTCACATCAAGTGTGAAAAAAAAATTTCATCGTTTCTCGATTTGCGAGTAAAAAGTGTTTCTGGTTCTTAATGCGAAAACAGACAACACTGATTCTGTTTTTACTGGAATAATTCCAGTACTAGTGTCAAATAAAAACAAAACGTCAAAATAAAAATATAAATTATAAAACAATATAGAGAAATGGTGAAAGTGTAGAAAAAAGTTAATAAATAAAATAAGTTTAAAAAATGTATAGTGAGGCCTTAATAGCAGCTGAACACAATGATTGCCGAAATATTATTAAATTTTCTATTTTCTAAATAAAATGATATAAAACATAAATAAATAAAACGAGGTACTGTATTTCATTCTGTTTTTATTAGCTTGCTTAAAAAAGGGATACTTTTCTGCCCAAAAATTCTCTTCAAAAATCCCAAAAGTTCGGTTTTTCAGAATTTTTACTGTTTTTTTTTATACTAACAGCGAGGTAACGATTTTCGTAATCAACACCTGCTAAAAAGGTTTTGATTACGACTTTTGCAAATTCGGCTAATAAGGCTAAAATGTTCTCTTTTATATAGCTTTCATATGTCATATTTATTTCAACACCTTTTACGATATCGCTACATTTTTATCTCAAGAGGATTTTAAGTTAGAAGCTTTGTTTCGCGTATCTTTTTTTTTATTTATTTGAAAAGTAATATATTTTAATTTTTTCTGCTTGAATCACTCAAATACTTTTTTTATTATTATTATTTTTTTGGTTTTTTATTTAATTTTTTTTTTTTTTTTTTTTTTTTTTTTTTTTTGTAACATAAAAACCTCCTTAATTTCGTTAAGTGTATGATTTTTAACCTTTCTTCTTTAAACAGGTTGTTTCTGGATCACACAATGCTACAACTTGGTGGCGATCGTACGATACGTTTAATGTTTTTTTTTTCTTTCTTTTATTCATAAAAATGAAGAAAAACTGCCCAACATTCTTTTGAATTTTTTGTTGGTGTCTCAAAAAGGTTTTGGGTTTCTTTGTTCAGCTTGTTTAATACTGAATAAACGTTTTAATAGTTTTTTTTTTTTTTGGTTAGTTTTTGTTTTTGCTTACCTGGCCAAAATCGATGGTTAAATTGACTTCATTAAATTTCATACCACGAGACAATGGAGGACTTTGCCACCATAGTTCAGTGCCATCAATGGCATACTCGGGTGGATGATTTTTTTCGGGTATAGAAGGATCACAATAATCACAGACCTTAAAAAAGAAAAACAAAATTTATGTTTAAACCGCAATAGAAATAGAACAACACATGTTTTCTATTTTTTGATTTTAAAATAGATTTTAATATTTCTAACTTCCAAAAACAAAAAAAAAACACACACACATGTTTTGCTTTTTAAATGAAACGTTTCATTTAAAAATATTTTTTTATACAAAAGCAGATAAGTAAGGGATATTTAAATTGTCTTTGTATTGAAATACATTAAAAATATTTTTAGTTTTTGTTTAAACACAAAATTAATTAAAATCAACAAAATTTTACTTAAACTCAAATATTTGTTGAATAAACAAAATAATCTTTAAAACTTAATTCTTTTGTTTTTTTTTTTGTCAGTAACACACAAACACATGTGTATACACACACTTTTGAAATATTTAGTAATCTTGTTTAAAAAAAACGATTTAAAAAAATGTATGTCCCATACCTGACCCTGTATAACAGAATAATCCAAATGATCGTTTTCGGTATTTGCTCCCACTAATTTACAATACAATTCAGGACCATCGGTGTCACTGCCACAAGTGGCGGTGGCATAAATTTTACGTCCGGTAGCCAAATTAAAATATGGTGGCGTTAGTTCAGCATTTGTATAGCAAGTGATTAAAACCACGCCCGCTATTGTTAACAGCAGTGGGGTTAAGCGGTAAAACCCCATTGTGAGATAAGCGAGTTTTAAAAATTTCTTTAAAAAAACAAACACTTCTTATTTGTAAAAGTCCTTTTTTAAATCACTTTGTCACTTTCTTTTCTTATTATCCAAAATGTTTTCAACTTTTTAATTCTTTATTTTCTTTAATTATTATTTTTTAAGACCATCCAAACCGCACTGGATGGCTCTTCGCGAGCAACTGATTACAAAGGTTTTAAATGATTTTCCTCAATGCCTTGTGCTTCTTGTTTGGGTCAATTCTTATCTTTTGTTATTAACACAACCAGCAAAAAATTCATTCATTTAATCATTCAACTGCACTGTGGGCGTCTCTGCTATCGTTCTGTTGCCCTTGCGCGTGAGTATATTTTTAGGTTTTTTTTCTCTTTTAGTCTCCTTTTTATTGAAAAGATCTAAGTTGTGCTCAAATGTAAACAAATCTTTAAGAATTCTCAAAACAAAACAAAGAATTGAAAATAAATGCCGGCCGGGTTTGTAAAAATGCGATAATAGAAAATACTTCTTCAGTAGCAGGTATGGGAATTCAAACCTTTTGTATGCATTAATAGTAACTTTTTCAATAAAAATATTTACTGCCGTATTCATTAAATATTAAAATAGATTTTAAATCCATTTTAGGACAAATTTGTATGGAAAATTTGTCATAAGGTACATTTCAAATCTATTTTATATTTTATGAATATGAATATGTTAGAAAAAAGTCTAAAATTATTTGTTAACTTTTAAATTATTGGTTTCATTTTGTATAAATACGGTCCCATTAAGCTAAGGGAAAAGAAATACTAAATACATTGGCTGTGGTATAGTTAACGTAAAGCGTTGCTCAATAACCTAGGAGCAGATATTTGCGATAAGGAAGGTACTTTATTTTATCGTATTATCGAAATTCTCTACAAAAGTCGCATAACTTTATCGTTATGTTCCTTCCTGATCTTTTGAACTTTTGCTCTTGAAATTTTTTTAGACAACTTAGAGACTTATTCTCATTTTAACAATTACAAACATCGAAATATAATCTTTTGACTAATTGGCGAATTTCAAATTTGAAGATATTTGTCGCATATTTTTTAAAGATTTAAAGCCTGTTTCAGACGAACAACTTTTAAGTCTTCATTTATGAAATTATTAAATTTTTTTAGCACTAACTGTCGTATTCATAAAATATAAAAATAGATTTGCTATGTATTTTAGGACAAATTTGTATGGAAGTTTTGTCATAAAACACATTTTAACCCTTTCGGGACTACTGGGATAATACGTCCCAGCAATTTTCAAACTGTGTTTTTTCTTTATTTTCAACGCAATCGCCAGGGAGGTAGAACTGCCAAACGTCCAAAAACGGATAGCATCAATATTGGAGACCACTTGCCAGTAGAGCAAGAGAAGCGTTGTCGCTGTGTCCGCTGTTCTTCACTTGGCATAGAAAAGCGAACAAAGATGATATGCTCAGATTGTAACAACGCCTTATGTTAAAAGTGTTTTGGGCCATTCCACAAATAAATACCTAATTACATTCCTAAAATGTTAAAAATAAATGTAAACTTTTATCTCAATCTAATAATATATATATTTTAGTTTTCTTTTTAATTTCGAATCGCTCTTCGAGAACACTGATTGTGATTTTATGCCCGATGAAAACACTTGTTGGGATTATATGTCCCAGGATAAAACGACGAATTTAAAATTTTTAAGTATGGAGAACATAATACTTTTATCATACCTTTTAGAATATGAAAAAAATTTTACCATACATAATTTGGTTTGCAAAATAAAACTCCGTCCCGAAAGGGTTAAACTTATTTTTTTATGAATATTCCAGTAAATATTTTCACAAGTTTTACCAAAATATAATTGATTTTTTTACCACCTTCTTCTTCAGCGTTCTTAACGTTTTCCAATTAAGAAAGTATTTAGTGTGCATGAGCAATTTTTGATTTCAGAGCCATATTGTGGCTTGATTGCAAACGCAGTAGAAACCATTTTTAAAAGTCTGGCCACATATAATCAAATTAACTGTTGGGATAACCTTTAATTTCTAAACTCAAATTTCATACATGCTGTCTTTAACGGGTTAACAGTATTGTCATTGTATTGTATTGTCATTGTATTGTAAAACCCTTTAATTTATAATTTTATATATTTATACTTCTTTATATATCAGACATAGTAGTGAACATTCTGTTTTATTTTTAGTGTTTGTATATAACGGTTTAAAATATAGGGCCATATCGATTATAGGAACACCCTTTAATTTCTAAATTCAAATTAGTAATTGTTGTTATAGCGGGCATAGCAATACAGGTTTCTTTTAAATTTTAGCTGTTTGTCTATAAGGGTTCACAAGTTTGACCACATATATTAAATCACATACACTATTAGGACACCCTTTTATTTCCAAATCTAAACTTTATACTTGTTCTTATAGCGGACTAAGCAGTACTGGTTCTTTGTAAATTTCAATCGCTTGTTTACAACTGTTCAAAAGTATGACCATATACATCAAAGTAAAAAAAACTATTGTGGCACCCTTTAATTTATTGTTTTGAATATTTAGATTTGTTATTATAACAATCATAACAGTAATCGACATTATGTCCACTTTTTAGGCGTTTGTCTGTAATGGTTTAAAAAAATATGCCCACATTGGTAAATTTACCTCACCTATGGGGACACCCTTTAATGTTAAGATTTATTCCTCTATTATTTTGTACTATTGGGATCTATAGTAATACGCATTTTTAAAATTTTAATGCGGTGACCTTTGCGGTTCATAATACACGTTAAAACTTGTATCTTTAATGACGACACCCTTTAATTTTATAAAATTATGAACAGTTCTTCAAATAAAACAAATAAAAATTGGTCCAGAAATAACCGAGTTACGCAGAAACAAACATAAAAACGCGAAATTGAGTGGAAGTCATAACCTCCATCTTTTTTGAAGTCGATTAAAAAATAATTTGAGTGATAAAATTTTTAAAAATGTTCTACTGACACAAGAGATTCAATTAGTCATACCATAACCATATAAAACAGCTGTTCAAATCAACCTAATGTAAAACACTGTATTTGATTATTGATGACATGCCATACTGCCATAACCATAGATATCAATTAAATTTTGATTTTTTACCATTGCATATTGAATTTAGGTATAAACTGTTTGTTTCTTGGTTTTTTAATTTTTAATTAAATTATTCATATTCGCTGCATTGTATTAGTGAATTTTAATGTATATCTCTTGTTGCGATTTTTTTTCACAAACGTCAACACAAATAAGAGCTGCTTATGACTATAGCACCACTATTTGCTGTCAGTAAATATTGTTACGAATAATAATATCTGGCAACCCCTGTAGTTGTTTCCGTATGAGCGTGGTGAATAAGCTAATTCAACTAATGGTGTGTTTATAGAATAAAAAAACCACAAGTTAGCTAACAAAAGCTGAGCAGCCTTAATGGCTGCGTTGGTAGAAGTGCGTACTGCAAAACAGGGGGTCCTGTGTTCGATACCGCATTCGGACATGCGTGCAACGAAAAAAATAATAATTGTTATAATGCAATTAAAATTAATAAACAGCAGTACAAACCTCCCTAGAGGCAAAACACAATTATTGTGTAAAGCCGTGACAGCAGATATTTAGTGGAGACGTCAAATTTAATATAAGAGTAACAGATAATTGTCAAGAAGCCCTTTATAATAAAAAGTAAGAGCAATAGCGGTTAGCGCGGAAAAGTATAACAACAGTGCAGCAGATGACTGGCTTGGATAAAAGGAGTAGTGGAGATGTCTGTGGATGGTTAAGGTTACTAAACAAGACATCGAGTAGTTCATGTCTCGCCGGAGTAACACAGTAGTGTAGCGTGGATGGCTGCATTTGCAATAACGCATGTTTAGTAAATACAAGACCAAGGGTTCACAAGACCGGTAGGATCAAGAAGTATAGCCAGAGAAAGCCATAAAGTAAAAGAATACAGAAATTACAATGAGCCACAGTGGTATTTGCAATCAAAAGAATCCGTACGTTTGTTCTAAAAAGGGAAAAACATAACAATATGATTACAGTTATGGCCATGGTTACGGCTATGGCGTTATGGTATAGCACGTCTAATTGAATTCTTTGACCAAAAGTACACAAACTGTAATTTTTATTAAAATCGGTAAAGCACTTGCCGAAAATAGCATGTACTAATAGAATAAATTCTCTAATTTGTTAAGAAAGTGCTTAACATCTTCATATATAAAAAATTATATAAAAAAATTGAGGACACTAAATTTACATTAATGTCTTAGCCCACCGTTGGTTGATCTACACAAAAACACACAAAATACAAAAACAAGATATGTTGCCTACCTTGGGGAGCCCCATATTCGCAAATTTACTCAAAATTTTGGAGGAAAGTTCTGGCCAAAACCCCCATAACTTATTGTTGTGTGTACTAACAAAATTTGACAATTTAATATCTCAGACATCCACTAAAAATTTTATTAAGCCTCTGAAATCAGTGTTGCCAGTTCAGTCTTTTTGTGGTTAAAAAAATTATTATTATTAGTAATAAGAAAATTTTTTATTTTGGATTTTTTTTATATTAATTTACTTTAATTGTGCTTGATTCATGAAATATTTACATTTGAAGGAATCAAGCACAATTAAAGTAAATTAATATTATTAATTCTTCTTCTAGCTCTTTTATTAGCTTTTCGTCTTAAAAAATCCCTAAATATATTAAATTTTCTCTTTGGAAGGTATCTGAAGAAGGGTAGATAATTTGATGCCAGCAGTTATTTATTAAAGTCAACTAAAAGCAGTTGAAAATAAATATCATTAAGTAATACAAGTGACTTTAAGATATAATAAAACAACGTTTATTTAAAGTATTGTAAACCGAACCGCTATATGATTCTTTAAAAGTTTTAACTTCTAACCAATTATTTTTACTTATTTTTATTCGCCCATAAACATCATGATTTTAACGAGCCAGTTTAGTAAAAAAAAAGTATATGAGAATTTAAACAATTCCACGTTGCCGTTTGGTTAAAACAAAAAAAAGCACTTTTACAGCAACTAACTAATTAACTAAAAAAAGCATCATCATCAAAAATGCTGATTAAAGGGAGAAAGGAAAACAAAACAAGGGATGGATTTTTTTAATTCTACTAATTCTCGTATTCCTTTCTTCTAAAGTGGTTGGTAAATAGATAGTAATTACAACTACTTAGTAGATAGTTACGAAGATTGTAGAAGGAGGATGAAGCTGTACATTTCTATCTGCTAGTAGCTAAAATAAAAATATTCTTAGTAAGAGTGCTGTATTCGGCTGTGCCAAATCTTACATACAATTTACCAAAGAGTTAGTTTTTTTTGTTTTGTAAGTGGTGGTAATTAGACAACTTTCAAAATTATTGATAGTTTTTTTACTTCCGTATTTTAGATTTTGAATGAAAATTCAAATTTTTTTATTGCGGTATAATTTTTAGAGAATTTAAAATTTTTGGTGAAATTTTCACAAAAACATATATTTTAGCAAATTTTAATCGTTTGAACGAAAATCTTTAGTTTATTTAAAATGTTTGTAAAAAGTTTCCTGAAGAGATAAGTGAGGGGTAGCGAAATGGCCATCGAGACGTGTTTTTACCTTCAATAATCAATATCGGTGATTTAATTATTAAAACGGGATAATAAATTAAAAATAGCAAAAAAAAATTTTTTTTCAAAATAAATAAATATAAGTAAAATTCCCGTTGTTTATTTATTTTGAAATCTTATTAAACCCTTCATTCCATTTGTAATTTCTACAATATCCATTACCAACTCCGGAAAGTATATATTCTGAGTTCTTATGCATAGCAAAGTCGATTGAGCAGTGTCCGTCTGTCCGCGTTAGTGTTGAAATCAAGTTTTCTAAGGCACTAGATCAGCTAGAGAAAATTAAATACGCCAACCGATCAGATATAGTTTCGAAAGATTTGCAATTGATAATCAGCAAGATCGGTTCATATCCTTCGAGGCAGCGGACAAAATATGATGCCTGCCTCTAATTTTTCTATATCGTTTGGAACAATGAAGTAACTCCAATCAAAAAAATAAATGCATGGGGCGTTATATAACTAAAAAATTTCGCCCATATTTTACGAGTTATGGGCCTCTGAACTTTTCATAGATAAGTAGAATATAAAAATATAATGAATGACAAACTTATATATAACCTTTTTCCACCTTTTTGTGTTGAAGGGTATAAAAACTTAATAAAAGCTTTAATAAAACAAACTATAACTTTTTAAAGCTTTTAATTTGTAAAATTTTCCACTTACAATTTAGCACATGCACAAGGAATAATAAATATAAAATATATTTGAACTCCAACTTAAACAATTTGTTTTCCAATTGCTATCAAATGCGAAGGTGACGATTGCCATTAACTTGAAAAATTGTTAATTAAAAAAATTACAAGCGAAACGGTTTTCAAGTAAACAAAAAGAATTGTAACTACAAAGAGTATAAAAATAATCAAATGTAAAAAAAAGAAAAGCTATAAAATAACATTAGTTGTGCACAATTGAAATCAGACTTCATGGCAGAGATGGTAAACGAGTTTTTTGGTTTCTTAAATTGTGCTTTTTGAATGATTTACAAATGTTGTAATTTGCAATAAAATGTTTTAATATAACAACCTTTGCAAAAACCAAGAGTATCATAATAGTATTTAATGAAGCCCCCATAAAAACAAGATCAGATTTTATTGCAAAACAAAAAAACAAATTTTTTTCCACCAAAAATGAAAGCAGACTGCAATGTAATTAATGAAAAATAACTACTGCAAATTAGATAATAATACTAATAATATTTGCTTAATTTACAAACTCCTTTGTATCAGCTGTTACAATAATCTTTTTCGGTATATTGTTATGATCAGTCAATTTTGTCTTAACAGCTGCCAAAAAAATATATAAAATTAAATTAGTAATGAGAGCTCTTAACTAATAATTATTTAATAACAATAAAAAATCTAATTAAAACTAGGTGAATTAGTAATAAAATCGTGGGATAATCATACATAATTACGCAAATGAGTAGACTTATGCCATATCGTTCATTTCAGTGAGCTTTCATTATCGTTTAATTATCGTTTATTTTCGCGTTAAACGAACGGAAACGTAGTACTCTGTGAACGGAATGGTAACAAAAATGTTCAAGAGAACGAAAAGATTGCAGACTGCATATTTGTGTGAAAATATACAAAATTTTTGGGATTTTAATTAAAGAATTTGTTTTGCAATGAAAATGTACACTAAAGGGTTTTATTGTATTCAATTGAAAATAATTTACGTTGGTTAGTTTCTATTTATCATTGCAATTAAGTAGTAAAAGAGACGACAAGTGATAAATTGTAACAAATCAATTGCAGTATTAGCAAATTTTTGGGAAAATTCTGAAAAGAACTTCTCACAACTGAAAAGAGAAGCTCACTGAACTATGCACTAAGCGGTGGAAAGGGCAAAGGGAAAGCAAAGTAATCAGATCACTTCGGTCAGTTGTGTGATTCGTCCAATTGACCCCGTTCTTTCATGAATAACGCAGCTCTACTGATTACACATTTAATTGGGTAAGGAAGTACATTTTAGAAGGTACGCAAACACAGCATTATATTGCATTTTCGCGTTCAAAAATAGTGCCACCCTTTTTTTAATTTTTTATAAAATTATTTGTTGATTTTTTTAATAATATTTTTGTTCTGTTATTAAATCTGCATTTTTTCTTTATCAACGTTTATCACCTTGTTATTTGTATTGCTCGGTTTTTTAACTTTAACTGTTTTTTAAAGAAATTTTATTCTGCAACTCCGCATACCATCATGACCTTATTATAAACTATTTAGTAATTCACACAATTTACTGTCAATAATATTTCAAGACAGGATTTTACTAATTCAGTTTGCATATATTGTATAAACGCAGGTTTTCGTGTAATAAAGGTATAAAAAATCTATTCCTATATGTGTCGATATTTTTTTAATAAGCAGCTCTTGATTTAGATACCAAGCCGGGGTTGGAATCGTTACATCCGCGATCGCATCGAAAATCGTATGAAAAAAAAATACGTGAGCATTCAAACTGATCGGTATTTAAAATTTCGTTGTTCCAAAAGTCAAAAACCTATTTTGACGCTTGCTGTTAACAGTTCTTTCCTGAATATCAACAGTTTCCTTTATTAAGGCCTCCTCCAGTCTGCCTTTTCGAATATTAGTTAAAAAAAAGTTTTTTCTTCGATGATATTTTTGACCGGCCTTAAGCACAAAATTATAAATACATTGTTACGTTTTTCCCTTTGAGACAGACGTATGGATTCTTTTGATTGCAAATACCACTATGGCTCATGATAAATTCGGTAGTTTTATTTTATCTGGCCATATTTCTTGATCCTACGGTCTAGTGAATCCTATGGTCTCGTATTTACTAAACATGCGTTATTATTACATGTTACTCCGGAGAGACATGAACTACTCGGTGCCTTGTAAAATAACATTAACCATCCACAGGCAACTCAACTACGCCTTTTATCCAAGCTAGTCATCCCCTTTATCTAGTAGCCAAAACACACATCTATCATACAGTGTTGTTATATTGTTACACACACCTGCGCTAACCGCTACCGTTCTTACTTTTTATTATAAAGGGCGTCTTGACAATTATCTGTTACTCATATGTTAAATTAGACGTCTCCACTTAATTAACTGCTATGACTTCACACAATAATTATATTTTCCCTTTCGGGAGGTTTATACTGCTTCTTCTTAATTTTTATTTGCATTATAACAATTTTTATTTTCTGTTGCACGCATGACCGAAGGTGGACTAGAACTCACAATTTTCTGTTTTATAGCATGCACCTCACCACGCTCATACGCACAACAACAACAGGAGTTGCCAGATCTTATTTTTGTAACAATATGTTATTTTCGTTCAAAATAGAATCATTACATAATCAACTGTTGGTATTTCTGCGTTTAGATGTTTAGAAATCTTATCCCATAGTCTGTTAGCAGTAGATTTTCCTTAAGCTCAATTAGAAAGCATTTTTTTTTTTGCCAAGTTTTATATTTTGAAGCTGAGATATATCTTAATGTATCACAAAAATTCAATAATCAAAATCGATTTCATTTTTCTTAGCACTTTTTAATTTGGTCGAACTAAGTTTTGTTGACGGATGATAGTTCGTAAAAAACTTACGTTCAGTCATAAGATAACACGTATGTTATAATCTCCAACATTGTAAATTATCATCAGTTAACGTACATGACAATCCAAAACGTTTTTTTACGATTCATGTTGTGCGTTCACGGATGTAACGATTCCACCTCAGCATTTTAATCTTTACGATTAAACATTTTGCAACAAATTATGCTTAAATCATTTTACTTTTAGAGTTTGGACTTTAATATTACCAGTTTAGGATTTTTAAGGCTAAATTGTAATTTTACACCGTAGTATTTTGGGTAAATTTGTTTTACAAATGATTTAAGACGATTAGCCATGAAATTATTAAAGTCTATAATGCGAAATTTCTGTTACAATTTTTAATGTAATGTTTGCATATAGAAAATGAATTATCAATCACTGAATAGAAATTAAAAGCAGCTTTAAATTTAAACTAAATCAGAATAAAACGAATACTGAAATGGTCTTGCCCTGCTATTGAAAAAATAAATACCCTTTTTTACCATGAGAACAAATATCTACCCGCGTTTCAAATTTCATTAAAATCGGTTTAGTCACGCTTAAACAAACAAACTTACAAAAAGATTTATAACATGTAGAGATATTAGATTGAAGTTACAGTAAAATATACAGCTATTTTGTTGGTTCGATAATGATCATTAATAACAAAATTTAACAAATATTTTTGCATGTAAAAGTGTGCCAAGTCTTTTCTGTTTTTTTTTTTTTTCTCAGATAAACTTAAACATTAATCTCAAGAATATGTCTCGTTGAGTAAAAAAAAAAAGAAAAAAAATGATATGATATTTAATTAAAAAAGCATGTAACGATATTTGCGGTAAATGGCAAAAGTAAAACTTAATAAGAAAACTCATCGCTATTTGCGAAATTTTAAATTTAAGTAGACAGGCAATTACACTATTTTTAATCGTCTGCTAGAAATGAATAGTACTTTGGCGGGTTGGTAACGAATGCGAGCCTTGAGCAGAATCGTTGACTGTAATTTTAAAAATTTCCCTTATTCACGGCAGAACAGTATGCGCCAGCATACCAAGAGATTAATCTTGAGTTTTTTTCAGTGCATTTCCCTTTTCTTCTTCTTCTTTTCTTTACACAAAATTGTAAATGGTCAGCAAGAACCGCAACAAGCAATAATAAGCAAACAAATGTTTCTGAATGTAGTGGCCTCAATAAGTGGACTTACGGCATTTCAACAATAAAAGAGAAAAAACAGCATACCTATAATTTAAATCAAGAAAGACTACAAATAAAATAAATATCTAAATTTATACATTTTGTAGAAGGCAACGACCAGGCGGATGTTAGAGTAAAGAGCACAGACAGAGGAAAACTTCGAATGTTAATTTTATGTAAAACCTGAGCCGATAGGCGTTAGTTTGTTGTACTCATTTAATATTTTAGGTACAACCTATAGTCATAATGGTTAAAGTTCTTGGGTATCAACAACCTGCTCGGTGTTACCGTTGATAATGGCGAATGCAAAATGCCCACAGCAACATCAAAGAAACATTCTCAGTGTGTTTTCTTTTTAAGTAGTAACCAGTGTTGCCAGGGAAAAACAGGAAAAAGTTGCATTCTGAAATTTTCTTTAAACAAATAATAATTCTATGTGTTTATATAAAATATAGTACAAAGTTTTATTACATATTTCAGGTAAAAAATGTAACCAAACGGCAAAACTGGTAGTAACACTGACTTAATAATACTTTTTTTGTTGTGTTACCTTTTTTGAAGAAGGATACAGTAGAGCAGATAGTAAAATGGTTAAGAGAGGTATTGCACGTTATCTTTATTTTAAAAACATTGTTGCAGCGCCTCTGGAGTTATGTTGGCGCACTATAGTTTTGAAGAGAAAGGGGGTGTGATATATAACAGTGTTAAAAGAGCCTTATTACCTATCAGAAAAATGACGTTATACATCGGCAGGAACGGCTAAAATATGAACCCACGCTATCAGAGATTTTTTATTTACATGCCACGATAAGGAAAACAAGATAAAGAACATACATATTTAATGTCCTGTCTGGAGCAACTTCGTCTCTTGTATTTAGAACAAAGAAGCTTTGATGACATATCTAATATGATGTCTGACATAGGATTGCGTGAAATTGATTTATCTTCTAGTCGTCATAATTAGTTTCAGCGCTGAGGCCGCACTGTTTGGAGTGAACCTGATCTTTCGCCAATAATGAACTTTTTACAGGACATGGCTGGGATTACTTCTTGCCTACAGTCCATTGTGACCTGTTTCTAAATTATTTCTTCCTTCCTTGACTCCGTTAGCAACTTTCATTCCCTTATTTGTCTGCTCTTAACCTCCTTCGCTGTCCTATATTTTCTTCACCCTTTTCTAAATCTTTGCCGGCAAACATTTGAACCATTCAAAAATCTGTTCGCGATTCAAAAGCGAGTAAACAGATTGTATTGTATTTTGTATCTTTTTCTAACTGCACAAGTGTATGATAATTTGGGAAACTGACTATAAGAAAACTTCGAAACTCGTATTAAGTAAATGCACCCTAAACCATTGGACCTTTTAAAAAATTCATTTCTATCCTATATATGATTAGAGGAACATGTTTAAATGAATCTTCTACTAAGTATGTGGTAAAAGGAAAGATAAGCAACAATATTTACGAGTAATTGGGGTAAGAAGAACAATGCAGTAATTAAATTACCCAAATTCATGAAAGCCCTTAATAAGAATTTTATTATTTTGTGTGGGGTTTAAAAGTCGATTATGAATTATAGATTTTAAACAACATTACACAACTTAAGATAAAATCACACACAACAGTTAAAGCAAAAAAAAAACACTTTTTGCAAAAAAAAAAAAATCTTTTAATCGTGGCTTGAACTCAAACTTAGTGCATTTTTTGTTTTTGCAGACAGTGCACTCCAGCGGTTGGTTACTAGTTCTTAATTCAATTCTCTCAAACAAATAGAATGTACAATTTATGCAATTTAAGTTTGCTTCTTGCCAAAATAAATACTAATAAAATTGAAACTACAGCAACAAGCAAGAAGTCAAAATTTAAACAACTACAACTACAGCAGCGCTCGATCACCTTGTTGTTGTGGTTCATATTTTGGTGGTTTTATGATTTTTTTTTTTTTATTTTAATTCCAATTTTGTATAAAAAAATTGTTTAACATTTAAGCTTTGCATTTAAGTTTTTTGGCTTCATTTCCGTTCTAACGCAGAAGCGAGACACACGCAACATTTAAAAAAGAAATCTCATAAATTAAATTACAAAAAAAAAAAAAACATTTTTAAAATTAAATAGTAAAAAATAAAGTTGTTGCTGTTTTTTTAAGAAGTGTACCACCATCCATGGTGCTTTTGAAAATTTTAAAATATTTAGTGGGTTAGTGTTTTGAAATTTGTGTACATAATTCTTTTAATGACAATTTTTTTATTTTATTTTTTTTTTCTTTAAGGTTGTGTGACGCGTGTTTACAGTGAAATCTGTCAAAATGTTGTTTCGTTTAAAGTTGTTCAGTATCAAGTTTTGCAAAAATATTGATTTGTAAAAATTTTAAATGGCCTTTAAATTTAAAACAAAAAGTATTTTGTGCCTTTATATTAATATTAAATAAATAAATAAATCCTGAAAATGTCACTGTACAAAATTAAAAGAAAAAATAGTTTTTTATTTTATGTTTGATCCTTCTCCAGCAGCAAATGCTGTCGTGTAGTCGTGCAGCTGTGATGTCGTCAAAATGATCGTTTTCATTTAAACACATGTATTTTATTTTTGACAGTTTGCTGTCTGCTGCCTGCTGTCGTCTAAGTGTTTAGGGCTTTATGATAACTAAAAGAACAGGAGTCTCCAAAATTTTAAAACAAAGCAGGGATAGTGGTACCTTTTCAAACAAAGTAAAGTACTTTAAATGTATTTTTTATAGAAGTAGTGTAGAATACCGGGCGTTCAAGAATCAATTTAAATACGATGCCATGGTGAGGTTTCACGGCCTCTAGTGAAAGGGCTTATGATTCCTGGCAGATCATTAGCCAAAATAGTTATTTATTATGGTGTGTGCGGGCAGGGAACTGGCAGAATTGCTCGGGAGTCATCAACTCATTTAACTTTCCTTTTAGTTAGCTGGTATGATATTTTTTGTAACTGCTGAAATAACAAGACATGTTGGCAAGAACCAGACCAAGAAGGCGAGACCTAGCCAATGCTTAACGCCAACACACCACCCAAATGTTTCCGTTTGGTAACTCCCAAATGTTTCCGTTTGCTTTATTTTTATATAGCAGCACTCTTATGATTGTAACATCCATAGAATTGACAATACATCTATAAAGGGTCCGCCTTCTAACGATTTTTTTTTTCAATTAGTGCTTATTTCGTGAATGGTAACACTTAGCTCATGTCTGATTTGACAGATAATTAGTTTTATCAATCCGCTGAACGCTTGAATATCGCTGGAAAATATTGCGACATTACTTTGAAAATCATGGTGATGTTGCAGCATATATTCGAAAACTGCGTACGGATTTTTGAAGAAAAGAAGCACCGTCAGCACCGTATGTTCGTTACCTTGTGAAAAAAGTGAAAGAAACTGGCATCCTCATCGATAAACCAAAGCGTGAAAAGCCAAACATAGTGCATACACCCGAGAATATTGCTGCTGTGGCAGAAATTGTGCGTGAAACGCCATCAACATCAATTCACCGTCGTTCTCTACAATTGAACATTTCGGAGACATCATTGAAACGAATTTTGCTTAAAGACCTTGGTATGACGCTATACAAAGTCCAATTGGTTTATGAGATAAATCCAACTGACCATCTAATGCGTTTTTTATAGCATTTTCAAAAAAAAAAAGTTGTTTGGCGGACCCTGTAAAATTGTAATTACTTTCTTTCATCGGAGTGTTAACTCAATGTCGACCTGAGTTTTAGCTGTTATTGCCTTCTTTTAAGGGCAACTGTCATTCAAGTAAGTTTAAATAAAGCTCCTTTTTCAAAACGACATCCCATGGAGGGAATTTTATAGGGATTTGAAACTACAATTTCATACTATAGTGACATATATTCAAACTATATTGCCTTCGAATAGATCCCTGACTTTGACTTTACCTTACGCCAAAGAAAAAAATAATTATGTTGCTATTAATAGAACAATCCTAAGCGGCAAACTGATTTCACCACATCTAACTTGTTCGCAACATGTTTTCCTTAGTATAAAGGCTTTAAACGATCAAACTTGGCATGTCAGCATGGCCTGATGAGAGAGAGTGTTGTGCTATTAAGCTGCTATTAGACGGTCAAATTTGGCATGTGATGACATGCAATCATACTTGAGTAATAAAATTAAATTCTTGCATGTCTGCGGCGCTGGATGGATTTCAAAATTTTTTGATAATAAAACTTTCTCTCATCAAACCGTTCTCACATGCAAAGTATGACCATCTAATAGCGGCTTTACAGTGCCATGCCAAGTTTATCAAACACCAGTATGCAAGCAGATACTGAATAGTGAAGTTCGCATTTGTGACGGCGCGAGAATTAGTTGCTGCTTTAGTTATTAATGAATTATCGGAAAACGATTATCAGAATATAAGGAACGACTTTGAACAAAAGAATTGTTTGGTAAAAGACAAAAACGATCTCAAACAAAATTATTGAGAGAATTGGCACCTGAAGACTATAAAAAATTTTTTAGAATGGATTCTACAGTTTACAATGAATTATTGGAAAAAAAATACGCCGTTTCTTGAAAAAAAATATAAATATGCGAAATGCTATTTCTGCAAATGAACGCCTTTCTCCGTCAATGCATTTATTAGCAACTGGTCAGAGTTATGCCTTATTAAAAAATCAAACTTATATAAGTCAATTATCTTTAACCTATATTGAAATAGAAACATACATATCACATTTTATTTGCCATAATTCCGGCAAACTTTCGAACATTTCAAATAATTCTTTTAAAAACTTACAAAACAAATGGAAACTACACTGTCTTTGGCAGACACACAATTAAACGAGTATGACTGCCTGACCGCAATATAAATCTAAATATAAAAAAAAATTTTGTAATCCCTACAGTGTCGCTGACAAACAATAATTTTACGAGTATGATGACATGTTACCAAGCCGTGCTCACAAGCCAAGATCGTCTAATAGCCGCTTAAGTCATTATTTGTACAAAACGTTGTTATTGTTCTCGGGGGTGTAATTTTTAACCTACTAAACTGACTCTATAAGCGATTCTTTAAGTATAATCTCTGGTGGGCCTTCTGCACATCAAATACCGCAGTTTAGTTTATCTTTACATCCGTTACCCCACGTCTCCACTAGCCATCAAATTGAACAAGGCATGCTCATAACGCCGGCAGAACAACGGTATTAATTTGTTTTTGCTCTTGTATGTGGCGAAAACGTGTCGATGTTCATGTTCTGTTTGAACATAATTATCTGTTTGTCGTCAGGGTT
Source organism: Gymnosoma rotundatum (assembly GCA_916610165.2). Lineage (NCBI taxonomy): Eukaryota > Metazoa > Arthropoda > Insecta > Diptera > Tachinidae > Gymnosoma > Gymnosoma rotundatum. Next base: position 16,387,772 of record OU744338.1, on the reverse strand, counting down.
GTTTCAATGTTTTTAATAAGGTAGAGAGTGTTCGCATTGTTCATCAATAGATGACATTAATTCGAAATAAAGAAATCATACTAAGAGTCATATTCAATTGCGAAAAGACAGATATTGACCTCCTTAATTTTTCCGTTTAGTGATGAGGCGGATTAATATTGAGTTCACTACCAGTTGTTTTTTCAGCCCATTGACCAAAGGCTTAGCTAAAACGATGTTCTTACAAGGTTTTTGATCGTAAATATTTTCTACAATGTGAAATGACTCGAATTGCAATGCGCGATGGATAATCGGCCTTGTTTGGTCCTCCTTCATACTATCTTGTACAGTTACAATTACTTGCCTCGCTTTTGCACACTGTACTAATATTATCCTTAAGACGCATTATCCTTAAGAATGAACTGATTACACTTGTATTGAATATGATCGATCTAGATGAGTTCAACTATTTATTCAACTGAACTAGTGAGCGCCTCACCGAACTTACTCTACGTAAGCTTCGTAACTCATATTTCTTTTTCATTCTTATAACTTTAACATTTTATATTCTAATAGTTTTTAGTTTTATTTTATTTGTTTGATTTTTCTACTATCTGAATTTAAAGTACTACTTAACTGAAAGAACTTCCTAATTCAAAAATGTAATGTAAACTAAAGAGATTGTTCACTTTAATAAACTGACAAGCACAACTCTACTTTGTGTTGCAATCATTATGACAGAAGAAGCTTTTTTTGTGACAGTTACTTTATGAAAAGCATGTTTCCTATATGTCATAATTGCTTAAGCAAGATATAAATTAATCATTCTTAAATTGTCATCTTAAACTCATTTGATAACTACAATCCTACCAGAATTTCTATTAAAATATTTTAAACTCATCTTTTACTTATTGAAAAAGAAACCAAAAAAAAAAATATTTTTTATTAAAAATCTTAAATTTGACTATTTACCATTAAAGATTATTTTTAGCAACAATTCAAAAGCCAAATGGAAAAATATTACTTCTAAGTTTTAAAATCAACTTTATTTAAGTCGCTAACCTTGATTCAACTATTTCAAGCGATTTTTTGCCAAATGAGCTGTTTGTCCATTACGAAACACATAACACTACTAGTACTGCTGCTCACTTTGATTAACAACTGCAACAGTTGTAACACACTACAAGAGTTTTAGGTTTACTCGTAGTGGCATGCAACAATATACATACATACATTTCAACTTGATTCTAGCTTTATTTTCGCAATCATTATAGTTTAAAACACTTTAATTGTGTACGTTTTTAATAGAATTGATAAAAAATTACGCAAGTTTCAGTTACACTTACCAAGGACGTTTATATTAAACTTTAAAGCGAAATATTTGTGATTTATAATTTAAAAATTCTTACAAAATTTTCTATTTTCTTTGTGTTCATAGAGTTTTATTAAGAATTTAATAACAAATATGTGTTGTAGGTCTGCCCGTCTGTCCGTAATCACTTATGACTCGTCGCCAGATGAGACACAAAAAATTTAAGAACACCATTTTCTCGCACATAGTTTCGAATGAAGTGCTATTGTACTTTGTCAACATCGATCCATAAATGGTGTAGATATGTTTAAAAATGAATTTAATTGTGTGTGTGTGTTTTTTTTTGTGGTTTATTGTTATTTTTATGAAAAAAGGGAATACCTATCATAAAATATATTGTTACCAATATAAGATCTGGCAACCCCTGTTGTTATCCGTATGAGCGTGGTGAATTAGTTAATTCAACTAATGGTGAGTGTATAGAATAAAAACCACAATTAGCTAACAAAATCTAAGCAGCGTCAATAGCTGCGTTGGTAGAGGTGCGTACTGCAAAACAGGGGGTCCTGAGTTCGATACCGCATACGGACTTAATTGTCGTGCCAACTTCTCTAAAGAATGAGATACTAAACCAGTTCCATAATGGTCCCAGCGGCAGCCATATGGGCATAACAAAAACTCTGAAAAAGATGAAGCAGAGATTTTACTGGGAAGGCTGCCAACAATACGTAGCCGATTGGATAGCTAATTGCGAACAGTGCATTACAGCCAAGGGCCCTATAAGAAAAAGTCGTGGCAAACTTCAACAATACAACGCAGGTGCTCCCTTTGAGCGGATAGCTATTGATATCACAAGTCCATTCCCTGTCAGTGATGCTGGAAACCGATATGTACTAGCTGTAATGGATTATTTTAGCAAATGGCCCGAAGTCTATACCATTTCAAACCAAGAATCCAAAACAATGGTAGACGCCCTTGTGAACAATTGGGTGTGTCGATATGGTGTTCCACTAGAACTACATTCATGCCATCAGACTGCATCCACAGTCTGATGGTATGATGGAAAGATTCCATCGTACCCTAGAGGAATATCTCAGAAAAGTGGTCAGTACACACCAAAATGATTGGGATGAGCATATACCCAAATTTCTTCTGGCGTACCGGTCAGCTGTACACGATTAAACCGCACGTAGTCCAGCAAAAATCTTGTTTGGGACAGGATTTAAACTGCCAGCAAATTTAGAATTCGGTGTTAAACCTGGACCAGCGCACAAAGGCAATGGAAACATTCTTCAGGCACAAGAAGACCTGCATGAGCTTCATGAGTTTGTCCGTAACAGCATTAAAATGACCAGCGTTAAGATGAGCAGCAAACACAGAGGGATTTACTGAAGGACAAATGGTTCTCCTATTTAACCCGCAACGCAAGAAAGGATTATCCCCTAAACTGCAAACCCACTGGGAGGGACCGTACAAGGTGATAAAGAAATTGAATGACGTGGTTTACCGGATTCAGAGATATCATAATGCGAGGTCTAAAATGAAAGTGGTTTACCTGGAGCGGCTGAATATAATGGTTGTTATAATGCAATCATATTAACAAACACCTCTGGAAATATAATTTGTCACCATTCTTGGAATGCAAGAAATTAAACGCCTAAACAAAATATTACATATTTTTTATTTATTAAAATTTTACTGATATATTTAATTTACAATCATGCCTACTGTACCTTGAATTTATTGACAATAAGTAAATTTAATTTTAAAATAAAACAAAAGCAGCGCACTTGTTTTGTAATAAAAGAGAGAAAATTCCCCTTTAAGTAGAATTAATTAAACAAAAGAACACAGTTAATAAGAAAAACAAAAACTTAATTCAGCTTAATTTTAAAACTTAAGCAAACAAAAAAGGTATTAAAAGTAACGAAAACTTAAAGGTTATTATCACACAAAATAAAGCTGTACAACGAAACACATTAAAATTAAAATAAGAAAATAATAATAATAATTAAAAAAAAGAAAGAAAGTGCATCATAAAGATGAAATATATTTTAATATTGATTTTTAGTAAGTTGGCGAAAAGTTAAATTTTTAATTCTTTATTATTGAAAATTAAATTTTAATTTAAGGTTTGTTATTTATTTGCTCTGAACAAGCTGGATGTCCTTCTATTTGTCCTGCTGTATTCCAGCCAACGTGTGGTTTTAATGGAAGTTGTTACAAACAGTTTGGCAACAGATGTCGCCTGAGCGTTTTTAATTGCAATGAAAACGAGAGTAAGTTATTGTCGTTAACATATTTGGGTTAGAAACAGTATTTTGGGTTGTAAAGAGAATAGTGAGTTTAACACTGGACTGTTTGTATGAAAAAAATACAAATCTTGTACTTGTAAATAGAAAAGATCACAAGTCAGATATGCAATTAAGCCCACCTGGTAAAGTTAATTTATCCCTGATTCATACAAGATAAGCGGCTATGATACCGTCATTATATCTGTCAAAAATGGTATGTGTGACCAAAAAGTGAATGCGCCGAAGGCCGGCTACGCAAGAAACTCTTAGAAAGCGAAGCCGCTGTTGGCTATACCATAGAGGAGAAAATCCTTTCGTCCGACCGAAGGCCGGCTATGCAGGAAACCTTTAGATGGCGAAGCCGCTGTTACCTATACCAAGAAGAAGAGGAGAAAATTCTTTCGTACGTTTTTTTTAATTTTACGATATTTTTACAAATAATTTGTAGGATTGCATAGAATAGAAAATCAGTCGCGGCCTTAAATGGAAAGCACCATTCCATTTCACTTAAAACAGACAACTGCATTGCTAAAAAAAAAAGGAACATTCGCTTTGTCGCTGCCTTGGTAATTTCATAAATACATATTTTTTCTTAAAATTTATTATTTAATCTTTTAAACTTCTTTACAGAAATAAACTTTTAATTAACTTATTGTACATATCTATGTATATTTCAGAATATAGACAAGTTGGCTTAGAAAACTGCTCCAGGAAAGGTGTCAAAATGTGTTAAAATTCAACATGTAAATTACAACAATTTTAGGAATAAAATTACAACATTTTTAGAAAAAAAACTTTTTAATTCTTACTGAAACTTTTCTCAATCAGTCCAGTCGCTTATAAATGGCTAACAATAAATAACTTTTGACCACTGATTAGGAGTCTGGGGAAATTCCTCCAGTATAAAGATGCACGAAGAGGTACTGGAAATTTTTGAAATTTAGGCTACTAAAACCAAGCTTTTTTATGAATTAAAACACTTTGGATAATAAAGCTGTTTTTAACGTTAAAATCAGTGGGTTATCAGTGTGTCTACCTACCTACCGGTGGGAGCACCGTATAAAGACACGCATGGCTTGTTGATGGAACAACGACAGTGGCAACGCCATCTAGCAATTCAAGGCCGCACCTCTCATCTTCATTCTTATTACCACTATTTACATTTTCTTAAAAAAGAGGAGATATCCAACTGTTTCCGTTTCGACATATACTCGTAAAGAGCACTTAATTAATAAAACCTTTTACATATATCACTGATGAAATACACAATTGCAGTCACAAAACACTACGCTTGGTTCCTCCCGCATGATGGTACTGGATTTGCGTCAGTGTTGCCACAAACGAGACTGGCTCAAATTTCCCGCAGACTTCTAAATTAATTCCCCCAATTCCGTTAAAATACAAGACATTACAGTGTTGCCAATTTTATTTTTACTACTTTTCACTGCATGCTTTCTTCACGCTTACACTATTGTATAGTTACGCTGCGGCTATATGACGCAGCGCAACTACAGCTTTTAACGCCATACTCAAAACAGCTTTAATTAAAGAGTAAATAAAGAATTTTCTAAAAGGGACTTAAAATGTTATATGTTTCCCTAAAAGAACAAAAGAATTGACTCATTCGATCGCATTCTAGGCGCCAGTGTTATCAAGTTATAAAAAAAAAAATAATTTTCTAAAAAATCTTACTTAAATGTTTGCTGGGAAGATGAGTATGTACATACATTGTGAATTATTTGGCAATGTATTGGTGTCAATTTTTGACTCCTTATAAATTTCATAATACTGAACCGATTATTATTGTTATTGTTGTATTTATTTTTATTTATTCATTTTTGTTTATTTTTTAATATAAATTGATTTATTTGGGTTTATTTTTATTAAATGGAAAGCGAGTTACTAAGTACATGACGATTGAACACGGATAATAACATTATTAGTCTAGGAATTTCCTAGGTTTTTTATTTTACCAGGCAAAAAAGTGTCAATTACTTAAAACTTTTATTTTTTTATTATATTTTATTTATAGATATGATTGGTACGATTTTCAAGCGTAGTATTTTTATTTGTTGTTTTAAACTGTTTTCGCATAAGTTTAATAAATTTAATAAATTTATCATTATCAACTTTTACTTAAAAGTATAAAAAATCTCCAAAAACAAACTCAAAGAATTAAAATAAATAAAAAACATTATAAATATAAAATTATAATTAAAAGAAAACAATAGATGGCAGTTAAAAGCTGCTTTTATTTGCAAAAGCAGCAGCGTTGTTGTTCGCAACTTTTAAATTAGTTTTATTTAAATTTCCTTCAATTTTTGAGGCCAGACCGCAAGTTACCGCCCCCTGCTTTAATAATTATCGCAGAGATTTATAAATTATAAAAATAAAAACATGAATTCATGAGCATCGAAAAGTCTAAATTAATTTTAAATACTAAAATAAATTTAATATGCAAAATTTATTACGATTGCCTCCATGCCTCAATAATTTTGGAAATAATAGTACTTAAACGTTCTAGGCCACCCATAACCTTTAAAGGTTTTGGTCCTAACTTTGCTGTTATTGTTTTTGTTGTTGCAGTTGTCGACAACCTTTGTGCTGGTGGCTTCATGGTTGTTGTGGTGCTTGTGGTGCTCTCCTTTGTTGTTGATGAAGTTGTTGTTGTTGCTGTTGATGTTGAAGTTGATGTTGAAGTGGATGTTTCAATTGTTGTTGATGATTTTGAGGATGTCTCTTCTTCAGAAAGTGTAGAAGGCTCTGGAGTTTTTTCTGAGTTATTCATTCTATCGAAAAAGCTGTCTTCAGACGAGGTATATTCAATGCCATGTTCACGTAAGTCTTTTAAAAGCATTCCGTGTATTTCAGGTTGTTTGTGTATCTCGTTATCGAAATCATTGTATTCAGGATCTTCCAGTAGAAGTGCTAATTTTTGCCTGAGATCGTTGGTGGGTTGACTGTAGGTTAAAGAGAGAATAGCTGCAGAGTAAAAAAATATAGACTTTATTCCTTTAAAAAATTGGAAAAATTATGAGTAAAATTCCCGAAGTCTTTTAAAAGTCAATTTTTCTTCTTCACAATTTTAATACGCGTAATGAGTTTTATTAAAATTTAGTTTTTACTTACACATCACCATAATGCAGCACAACAATTTCATTGTGATAAAAATCGTTTTTATTTTTTTAATCAAATTACAAGACAACAAAAGAAAATAAAAAAAAAACTTCACGGGTAAAATGACAAAACTTAACTAAACAAAATTGAAATGAAATATCAAATATTTATAAATAAAAACTGCACAATTTTTGCTACGTGATCTTAAGAAATACATCGAATCAATGTAAAATTGTTTTATCTCAACATCACGTCTTATAAATAAATATTTCTCTTTTAAATGCACAAAATTTAAGAAGAAAAAAAAATAATAAAAGACAAAATGAGGAAGACATAATAAAATTTAAAGTTGAAAGAACAGAATTTAAAAGAATTTAACAATTTAAAACGTTGCAAAAAAATCGAATTTAAAAATGCAGTTATTAACTGAATAACAAACATAATAAATGTTATCTGGTAGTAGGCATTTTTATATTTTATTTATTTTATTTATTTATCTTTTATTTATTTAATTTAAATCTGTTGCACATACTACTTTATATGTAATTGTAAACGCACACACTTTGAACAAGTTTCATACATTTTTTTATGGAAGGGACTTTAAAAAACTACTGTTGGTTTATTATTAAATTTTATCAGGATTTAAAGAAACTTTCAAATTTCTTTCAACTCAACTCAAAAATACCTCAGCTTTGACTGTGTTAATTTAAATCACTGCACACCATACCGCTGCTTTCAAGGCCATGCTGCCGTTTTTTTCGATGTCTGGCTTCGAAATAAGTATTTAAAGAATTAAAAGAATTCGACGTTTCTCAATTGAGACAATAAAATCTTTTACAAATGGTCAACATTTTATTATTTAACTGACATTGTTTTTTTAGTTTTTTGAGGTTATGTTATCCACTTTAGAGTTAAACGTACAGAATAGATAAAAGAATTATTAAAAAAAAACTTCTTTATGAGTTTTAATAGTGAACACTTCATATTTTAATTCTACTTTTCAATATTCTTCAAAAGTAATAAAATCTTCGATATACATATCATAATTTGTTATTATTTATTATGTATTTATAAGTAAATGTAAAACACTATTTTGTTTTCTCTTTTTTTTTTTTCTCATTTGTAAATAATTTTATTATTCGTTATCAATTTAACAGTTTATCATATTTGAAGTCATAAAATATGTTTTCAATTAAATTAAACGAATCTAAAAATAATTTCAAGTCTGTGCAGTAGACATGTGCCAGGTCGTTCGTTTCAGTGACCGGTGTTTTCGGTCAATTTAAACGATTGAACACAAAAATTTTCTTTTCCACAAAAAAAAAGAAAAAATAATTATTATTCGTAAAAATAAATTGCTTAAAAATGTGACAGGTTGTGGCTTAACGAGATAATTCCAGCTTCTTTTTCTTTGTGCTATTTCTTTAGTTTACTTAAAATACACTTTTTTTATTTAAATAATACCAATTTTCCATTAAAGAAGAAACATTATCGAAAAAAAAATTTTTAAAGAAAAAAAAATCAACTGAAATAAAAGAACATGACAAAATAAAAAAAAGAAACAAATGAACGAAAGTGATCCCAACACCATATTATATACCGTACACTATTGAACGAAAGGAACCGGTTAAATATCTAGCTCATTTCGTTCAATTAAGTCATCCGATCAATTGAACCCGTACACTATTGAACGAAAATACCTGATTTAAATGACCGGTTCATACCGTTCACTTGATATATTCGGTCAATTGAACCCGTTCGTTCGCAAACGGCACAGTTCTACCGTTCAGTAACTTAACTAACATAAACTAGCAAAGAGAGAGTTAAACACAATTGTACAGTTGCGAGCACAAAAAGTGTAACGGTATATTATAAGTTTAAAGTATTTTTTTTTTAACAGAAGTATCACTTCAGGCAACAATACCTATTTAGTTATTTTTGTAACCGTGCTACATTCTTTAGGAAAGAGATAGATGAGAGATAAGACATGTGGTGAAAGAAGAAAAATAAAGCCATTTTATTAGTCATTTAATTTCGACAACGAACATGCTATGAAGAATAACCGATGAAGGAGGCTATATAATGTAATATTAATTCAGAATTTGTATTTATACCATTAAACAGAAAAAACATTTTTATTTTTGATTGCTGGCCAACCAAATTTATAGTTAACGTGCTTACCACCTTGAATACGGCAGCCTCATTCATTACATTATTTACAAAACCACACGCACACTAAATATAAAAATTATTGCAATCATAGTTCTACCATACACACGGTAATCTATACTAAATTTGTGTTTGTTTAATTATGTTGAAAACCCTTTATTACTATGCACATGTAATTTTTTTTGTTCTATGTTTTGCGTAATACGTGCAATCCACTCGCATCTGTCATTTCTATTAACAGGCGAGTTAAAACGTCTAGATTTTTCTAATATGGAAATATCTGGCAACTTGCTCTATTTTTTTAATTTTATTTTTTTTTTTTTTTTTATTGTATTTATGTAAGTGTGGATACCAGCCAATCAAAAGAATGTTGTAACAACAATTAAGAGAAACTAATTGCCTGATTTGTTATAAGCTATAGAATTAAAGCAGAATTTTTATGTTATAATAAAATCTTATAAACTGTAATATTCTTTCTTTCTTTTTTTTGTATAGGTCATAAATCTACTTTCACAACGATAGTAGAGTAAAACACACAAATCTAATTGTTTCCAAATTAAAAATAATTGGCGCAATTCAAATTATAGGTTTGAAATAAAGTATCTTGAAGACGATCAAATTTTTGCACATGTGTGAGCGTTGTGTGATTTTCGCCAACCGCAGATGTACAAATAAAAAAAAGGAATCAAGTTATGCATTTTGACTTCGCATTGTTCGTATATATATGTATATCGTCATCGAATAATTTATTATTAATAACGTATTGTCCAACTTTGTTAAAACAATTTGGCTATGCCCAATCTTATATACCCTTCACCATCTATGTAAACCTAGTTTAGTGAAATCAAAAAAGCAAATATTGGGGTGACAGAGAATAAAAAAATAAAAAAACAATTTTGGTACTGCATATATATAATTTTACATAAAAATTACATCGGCACTTAATGGCTAAAGCATTTAAAAAATAAATTTTAGTATTTCCTTGAAGACCTCTTCAAAAGCTTTAAAATGATACCCATATTGATATTTTAAAAAGTTTTAAAATTTCAGAGCTCTGTAACTCGGAAAATATGGGCGAGCGCCCATATCAAGTGAAATCAAATTTAATATCAATATGGGTATCATTTGAAAGCTTTTAAAGGGATCTTTACAGAAGTACTGAAATTTTTAAAAATGCTTAACCCATTAAGAGCCGAAGGCATTTTATATAAAATTATATACATGTAGTACTTAAAATTGTTTACTTATTTTTTAATTCTCTGTCACTCCAATATTTGCTTTTTTGATTGGAATTAATTTACTTAACGAGATTTACATATATGGTGAAGAGAATATATAATTCGAATTTTTTTTTAATTTGAGTTTTTGTCGATTTTTTTAAATAAACTATTTTAGTGCTTTTTTGTGGCGGTTTTTACATTTGTATAATTGTTAGCGATTTAATCCGTTATTAGCTATAAATTCACCACACAAAGGGATTATTTTACTAAATTTCAACACAAAACTTTTTTAAAATATATATGGCAAACCGATCAGCTATTTTTAAGAATTTTATTAACTTTAAATGAAATAGATACATATTTCAAACCGAATGGCAATATTAAAATATTGTTATCGTTGTTCAAGGGCACAGAGGCTTAGAAAGAGTTATTGTTTCATTTAGTCTATATTAAATAAATAATAACAATAAATTTTAATTTGAAGAACTTTTATTTAATTTAAAACAACTGAGACAACAAGTAGGAAAAATTTAATTATTAATTTTTTTGCAACTACTAACAAACTTAAATAAGAGTGTGTAAATAATTGTAGCCAGACAGTAGTCTCATAATGTTATCAAACATATTTATTCAATTCATAAATATGTGTTCATTCATACAAGCCACATACATACATATTTTGCCATAAAGAACTGTTTAAAATTTCTAAAACAGTAAACAAATAGATACGCAATAAAAAAACTTTTTTTTAAGATCCAAGGGAAAATTTCGTATCTTTTTGAGAGAAAATAAAAAAAAATTGATAACAATTAAACATGAAAATATTATACGAGTATACGCAAAAACATAAAAGCAAATAATTTCTACTTTTTTAATTAAAATTTAAGAAGTCCTACCGAACCACTTTATAATAGTCGAAAGCGACACGATTTTTATAAAAAATTCAATAATTACAATTATTTGCTTTTTACACTTTTCTTTTGTTTAAATCCAGAAATTAATTCATTTCCTCAGATTTTAAGGGAGACTCATAAAGTGTAGACAAAAAATATGTTTTAAAATTGAAGTAAATTCTTTTTAATTTTAGCCGTAACCCTAAATAGACATATACATAAGTGCGAATCACATCCAAGTGCTCTTGAAGAAATCAGAAATACAGAAATCAGATAATACAATAAAGATCTTGCCTGCCTCGTTTCTTAACTTAGTGCGAACACATGAAAATATTAAGGTAAACTATAAACTATTCATTGGTTGATATTATTAATTTATGATTAACGCTAGTTCTCCTTGTGTAACATAGGATTTTCATGTGAGATATATCTCACTCAAAATACAGAAACGAGGCACAGGCTTCATTAAAGCTAGAATTCAATATGCAGAATTGGAAGTACGGATATATTGAGTTCAGCGTTTTTCTATTTCCAAACTGTTAATATGGCATTTAACACAGCCGTTTCGTTTTCATTCCAGCATTGAGCTGCGTGTAACTGACCCTGCCAACCTTTCAGGTTTAAAGAATTCCAATCTTTTCGTGCAAGAACCTCTACTACAAGCGCGATTTTGTTTAGCACAACAAGGCGGTATAAGTCGTACCAGGTACAGGGTACGAGGGTACAAAATCCTCTAGCTTAAAAAAATAAATTTTTAATACTTAGCGTCAATAATTTGAAGACATTCTCTTTGGTTCTAGTTCAAAAAAAATTAACTTAAGATTTACCTTAGGCAATACAATTTTACTTTATTGAAGTCAAAAAGAAAAAGAAACTAAATTTTATCAGGTAACAGGTTTTTAGTTAAGCCTTGCTTCTCTAGGAGGCAAACTATGAACGATTACCTAACTCCAGCTTTAATATATTTTTACAAAATCAAGATCTGGCAACCTCTACGTACCTAACAGTGTTGATGTTGTCCGAGTGTGGGTGGCTGAATAAAATTACTTCTACTAGTGGGTGTGTTTAGAATAATACGAGGACTGCTATATATATTTCTGGCCTTGCAACACTGAGTGCTGCCAAGTGCAATCTGACATTTCCATTGGAAAGTTTGTCATTTTTAAGCATAATCGTACTCAAAACGTTTTGACGTACGACCATTATTTGTGTTGTTAACAGTGACTTGAAAAAATTAATATAGAAAAAAAATGGAATTAACTCGTGAACATCTTCGTGCCATCATTTTTCACAACTTTCGACGTAGATTTTCACGACAAGAGTGCATTGATGAACTTAAATCTTTGTATGGCGATGAAGCATCATCTTATAGCACTGTGAAAAATTGGTATAATGAATTTAATCATGGCCGAAGCTCGTTTAAAGACGAATTCCGTGAAGGTCGTCCAAAAACGGCTGTTGTGCCAGAGAACATTGATGCCGTGCGTGAACTCATAATGCAAGATCGACATGCGACATACCGAGAGATAGAGACATCCTTGGAGATTTCTTCCACCAGCATACATTCGATACTGCATGAACACCTGGCCTTAAAAAAGATTTGTTCTCGTTGGATCCCGCACAATTTAAAAGTCGCTCAAAAAAAGGCTCGTGTCGATTGGTGCAAAGAAATGTTGCAAAAATACGATTGCGGTGCTTCAAAAGACGTTTATAAGATCGTCACAGGTGACGAATCATGGATCTATGCGTATGAGCCCGAAACGAAACAACAATTGACCGTGTGGATCTTCAAGGACGAGCAAAATCCAACGAAAGTTGTTTGTGGAAGAAGCACTTGGAAGCAAATGGTCGCCTGTTTCTTTGGCAAAACTGGTCATGTGGCGAATGTTCCGCTTGAGCAAGGTAGGACGGACACTTCTGAGTGGTACACTACAATTTGTTTTCCTGAAGTCATCGGAGAAATTCGAAAAACCAACAAGAGAAGATGAATCATTGTTCACCATGACAATGCGAGCTCTCACACATTGGCTCAAACCAGAGCGTTTTTGACCGGCCAAAACGTCGAATTAATGGGTCATCCGCCGTACAGCCCTGACTTGGCACCTAATGACTTCTTCTTCTTCTTTCCGCACATCAAGAAAAAAATGCGTAGTCAACGATTTTCTTCGCCAGAAGAAGCTGTTGAAGTGTTCAAAAACCATGTTTTAGAGGTGTCTCAATCGGAGTGGAAAAAGTGCTTCGACAACTGGTTTGAGCGCATGCAAAAGTGTATAAGTCATTCTGGAGAATACTTTGAAAAACAATAAAACCATTTTTGATTATAAATATTCGCATTTTCACTATTAGGCCAGAAATATATAGAGCAGCCCTCGTACGGCAATTAGCTAACTTATAAGAAGGCAATCAAATGGGAAACAGCCAATGCAAAACTCCCGAAAAGGAAAGAGAATAATTATTGTTTGAAGCCACAACAGAATAAGTTAGTCAAGAAGTCTTTCTAATATGCGAAAAGAGCTCCAGCTGTAAGCGTTGGAAAGTAACACCACAGTGTATAGCAGATAGGCTAAATGGACTGGCTAGAATGTAAACGAAAAATGTGATTATGAGTGGGCGTCTCTGCAGGGGCAACAGCGTAGTAAGTGGCCTTGCACAATTTAGTTTGCTTACCAAGTAGTTCGTGTCTCGTCGGAATAAGACAGTAGCGTAGGATAGATGGCTGCCTTTACAAGAGCGCATGTTTAGTAAGCAAGAGACCAGAATCAAGTTTAGCCAGAGCCACATAGTAAGATGTACAAAATTTGTCAAAAGGGAAAAAACGTAACACTAACTTTCTCCAATACTTAGGAATTTTATTGATTCTAGTTTTTGTAAATCTAACAAGTAAGAGTGCTATATTCGGCTATGCCGAGTCTTATATATCCTTCACCATCTATGTAAATCTAGTTTAGTGAAGTAACTTCATTCGAAACAGCAAATATTAGGATAACATAAAATTAAAAAAAAAAATTGTACTGCATATATATAATTTTACATAAAAATGACATCGGCTCCCAATGGGATAAGCATTTATAAAAAAAATTTTAGTATTACATTCATGGTCTCTTCAAAAGCTTGAAAATGATACCCATATCGGTATTTAAAAAATTTTTAAAACTTCGGAGCCCCGTAACTCGGAAAATATGGGCGAGCGCCAATTTTTTTCACTTGATGTTTTTTCTTGTTTGTTAATTCTCTATTGCCCCATATATTTATTTTTTTGATTGGAGTTACTTTATTGCTCCAAATGACATGAAAAAATTAGAGGTAGGCGTGGTGTTTTGCCTACTGCCTCGACATTTTCGACACTACATATGATCGATTGACATATTTATTATTATTTTTTTTTTTTGCCTCGGAAAACTTAATTTTAACATTAACACGGACGGACAAACGGAGGTAGGTTAATATCTGCAGGCACTCTTGAGACAATAATTTCCCAACAACAAATCAACGGAAATTTTAAGTATGGTCTGGCAAATATGTAAATCGAAGAAAAAGGAACTGGCAGACTATGCGTGGAAGACAGCGTCCTTGACACTATTGCTTCTGAGGTATAGTTCGACATGAGTCGCTTGCAGGCGCCTGAAACTAGAAGATATAGACCTTCGAAGTCTGACCAGTGGCTAAGTGTTGGTGGGACGGGTACCGATGGCACGCAAGTGTAATGATTGTGGAATCGGTTATTGGTAAGTCCCTTGGAAGAGCACCGTAGTCTCTATGATTAAAATCTAAATCTGGGGGAGGGCACTTGAGTCTATTGCCTACAGCTCTTTACCAACCAATAAGTGTGTCATCCTGAAAACTACTTGGATTGTTTCTTAGGGCATGTAGGGCGTTGGTAGACGCATTGTATGCACTCAGTTGAAAGACCGACGTCAGGTTAGAGTTGTCATTTCCAGCCACTGATGTAAACCCATATTGCAGTTGTACCTGTAGGAGGCTGAGATAGTAACACGCATTGTGTGTAAGATTCTAGTACACGCTCGTATTAGGCTTAGGACCTTAGACAAATCTCAACAATTACCAAGGACTCTATGATTAGAAAAAAAGTCACTCGTTGTCAGCTGATAGTCTGAAATAACTACAGTCGTGAGTAAAGGCTAGTGACAGCATGAGAAAGTAAAGTAGTTGAAAGGTCCCATTGCCTTCTTGAGGAAGGCGGCTCATATATGAGTAATTACCTGACAATAGACTCTTATAATTTTTCACTATTTAAAATCCGAATTCCAAAAGCTAATGACATCAACATGAAAGGTTTTTATCATTTTGATGGGGATCTAACCTACAAAATTCTCTTATTGATACACGTTTGAGTAGAATATAAACCAAATGCTTGGTGGGACATTTAGAATTATTAAAAAATGAAAGTTCGTTTATTGTTATGAATAAATTGTTTGTTTTAAAATATTTAAATAAAAAAACGTGTAAAATTAAAAAACAACAACAAAACCATAATATAAAGAAAAATAAGAATGTTAAAGTTATAATTTGTTTTTTCTCTTATAAATTAGACCTAAAAATGTATCAGTTTTTACGAAATTCTTTTAGTTTATAAAAATCATTTCTAATAACAAAATGTGTGGAACGAAATTGTTAAAAGTAATGTTTTTGATAACATTTTTAAATGGTAAATAAAAACCGATTGAAAAAAATTTATTATGTGCTGTTTATTTATAACAATCGATCAACTCGTGTTAAAATTTTGCATAGAAATAACTCAAAGAACTGAGTGCTTTTTCTTCAAACATTTTAGACGAGCTGATCGCTTGTAATACACAAACGGTGCATTAGAAATTAAAAATTTTAAAGTCAAATAATTTATATAAATTTCAAAAACTTTTGCTTTAAGTAATTTTTGCTGCCTCTGATATAAAAGAATGCAATTTTCAGTGTGAAGTAAATGACAATAAACCAGTTTGTGTTCTTAATAAAAAGGAGATATGTTTCTTTAGTATATCCTCTAAATGTGTTATGGATCGCATTAAATGCCTCTTCAAAATTGGTATTTATCTTAATAGTAATGTCTTTTAAATCTTATTCAAATAATTTTTATTTTTCTTATTTATTTAGATTATGAGATTTATGTCGATAAATATTGCGAATTGGAGCCTTTCCAGTGTAAAGATCAACCAATATTTCAATCCCCTCCTTTAGACAATAACCAAACGCAAGAATCAAATCCGTAAGGCTTTACTTACGACTATTCAATAATAATAATTGTCATTTATTTCAAAACTTGTAACCAAAATTTAAATAAAATCTCTTTTGAAAGTCATTTAAGAAAATAAATTTACACAATAATTTTTTCTAATGACTTAAAACCTATTTCTGTTGTTTATAAGCAAACGGGAAAGATAACAAGTAAGAGTTCATAATTAGGCTATGCCCAATCATTAATACCCTTCACCATCTATGTGAATCTAGTTTAATGAAGTAACTCCAATCAAAAAAACAAATATTAGAGTGACAGAAATTTAAAAATTAAGAAAAAAATAATTACTATATTTAATTTAAAAAAAAAAATGTCATCGGCTTTTAATTGGTTAAACATTTTCAAAAATTTTTAGAATTTCCTTATAGATCTCTTCAATAGCTTTTAAATGATACCCATATTGATATTTTAAAAAATTTTTAAATTTCAGAGCCCCGTAACTCGGAAAATATAGGCGAGCGCCAATTTTTTCACTTGATGTTTCTTTCTTTATACATTTATTTTTTTGATTGGAGCTACTTTATTGTTCCAAATGACAAAAAAACTAGAGGTAGCCGTGGTGTTTTGCCTGCTAACTCGAATATGCTGATTTCCAATAGCACCTCTTTCGACACTATATCTGATCAATTGACATATTTATTCTTTTTTTTGTGAAAGCAAGTTTGCACTATCCATTTTCGACCCCATAAAATATATATATATTCTGACTCCTTATGCATAGCTATTGAGCAATGTCCGTCTGTCCGTCCGTGTCAGTGTTAAAATCAAATTTGCCGAGGCACTAGATTAGCTAGAGAAAAATTAAATACGCCAATCGATCAGAGGCCTTATTCTGTAATTCTCCTAAGCTAAAATTGCTTAAATGTTGAACTTATCCATGTTTACTTTCTCTAATTAATCGATATCTGTAAGTCTATTTCAATAAATAAGAGGGTGTTAAGTATAGGGTTATATGTTCCAATGTCGTATTTGTAGCAAAACACTGCTTTGTTAAAATTAATAATTTAAAAGATGGCGATTTAGCATAAGCAACTAACAGAATAAGGCTGCAGACCTAGTGTCGAAAGAGATGCTATTGGAAATCAGCATGATCCGTCTATGAGCTTCAAGGCAGCGGTCAAAACACTACGCCTAGCTCTAATCTTTTCATACCATTTGGAACAATAAAGTAACTCCAATCAAAAAAATAATTTTGTACGAGTATATGGTGCGATAGAGAATTAAAAAATAAAACACTTATTTTATTTATTTATTTGTATTTATTTATTAAGGATCTTGAAACTATTGCAAAAGTAAAATTTTAAATTTAATTGCGTTGCTTGTGTTCTGCAAAATAGGGGAAAATTTGGTTCCAGAGAAGAATTATTAATATATAAAACTGTGTCTCGCATGCCGTGTCATTAGGCGGAAATTAAATAATGTCGTTTCCTCTCGACGATCTAGCGAACGCCAAACGATGATAAAGGTATTTAGGGTTTTTGGTAAATATAATTTTATGCAGCATGACGAGGTTTTTAACTTTTAAATAGTTATTAAGTGTGATATTAAAAATTCGAGTGAAATACTGAGATATGGATCGAATTTTTTTTATTCTTATTAAATGTAATTGTTATTAAATGTTGTTTTGACTTTTAACGTGTCTTTCGAATTACAGCCATAAAAAACCTTCGATGAATATAACAGAGTTGATAGAATATAGGTATTTGCAAATAGTAGTCTTATTTTCAACGGTGTAAAATACTGAGTAGCCAATAAGCTTCTTAGCCTACTTTATACTCTGCCACATGCCTGATGAATATGATCAGACCAAGTTAAAGTACTATTAAAAATAACACCAAGGTTTCTGACAGAGCTTACTATATCAATTTTAGTACCTCCAAGGAATATTTCAATATCTGAGGGCAAATTACGGCACTCGATATCGATCGAAATAGAATAGAATTTAAATGTAAATTTCGATCGATATCGAGTGTCGTAATTTGCCCCAGATACGATTTTTACCGCTTTTTTACAAATTATTAAGCATTTGGACTTTTTTGGGTTAAGACGCCGGCCATTTGCTGATGCCAAAAAAAATCTATTAAAATTAGCTTTAAGATCATTGACTTTATTGCAAAGGAAACCCCTGGAACTTGTGAGATAAATTTGTATGTCATCAGCATACATTTGTACACAGGAATGTTTGAGTTGTTGTGGTATATCATTTGCATACAGTGAGAACAATAAAGGTCTAAGTAAGGAGCCTTTCGGAACACCTCTAACTATCCTTATAGGTTATGAAACAAGACCATTATTTGATACACATTGCAGCCTTTCTTTTAAATATGATGAGATCAATTCTACAACTGAAGTAGAAAAATTGAACATAATTGGTAGTTTCAGACACAGAATTGAGTGGTGCACAGTATCAAAAGCTTTTGAGTGGTCAAGTAATACCAAAATCTCCTCAACAACATCAGTTAGGGAATATTAAAATTGGGCGATATTCGCTGTTTTTTTTTTTTTGTTTTTGGACTGGAATGACTTTGGCATACTTCCAAACCATCGGGTACGAACTCGTAGTAATTATAGTGTTGTATAGGATTAATTTATGAATTTTAGAGTAATATCATCTAAGCCTGCAGCATTATATTTAACTTTATGAAATGCATCTACAACTTCCACCAAGGTAAGACATTTGAAACAACATTTTTCAAACAAGGAATTGTAAAAAGGGATTCGAGCATAAAAGTCGGGGTTCACTCCCGGCATTGTTACATTAACAAAAGTTTAATTTACCTTATTAACATCAGCAGCACGGCTTTTTGTCTTTCCAATACCAATGTCTCGCATATGTTTCCACGTCTTCTTGGTATCAACTGTATTGTTAAATTTATTTGAATAATATATGCATTTTTCCTGTTTAATTTTTGAAACTGCAAGCGAAAAAATTGGCGCACGCCCATATTTTCCGAGTTACGAGGCTCTGAAATTTTTAAATTTTTTTTAAATTTCAATATGGGTATCATTTTAAAGCTTTTGAAGAGATCTTTAAAAAAATACTAAACTTTTTAAAAATGCTTAACCCATTAAGAGCCGATGACATTTTTATGTAAAATTGTGTATTTGTATGCCCTTTACCACAAAAAGTGGAAAAAGGGTAAAACTAAGTTTGTCATTCCGTGTGTCAGTTCTACAATATCCATATCCGACCTTATAAAGTATATACATTCTGACTTCTTATGCATAGCGAAGTCAATTGAGCAATGTCCGTCTGCCCGTCCGTGTTTGCCAAGGCAAACTTGATTTCACAAAAAAAAATATATATACGTCATTCGGTCAGATATAGTGCCGAAAGAATTGCTATGGAAAATCAGCAGATCGATCCATCTCATTCGAGGCAGCAGGCAAAACACCACGCCCACCTCTAATTTTTTCATATCACTTGGAAAAATAAAGTAACTCCAATCAAAAAATAAATATATGGGGCAATATAGAATTAAAAAATAAGAAAAATATATTAAGTGAAAAAATGGCGCTTGCCCAAATTTTCTGAGTTACGGGGCTTTGAAATTTTCAAATTTTTTAAAATATCAATATGGGTATCATGTTAAAGCTTTTGAAGAGATCTTTCCGGAAATACAGCAAATTTTAAGAATGCTTGACCCATTAAGAGCTGGTGGGCTTTTTATTTAAAATTATATGTGTGCAGTTCAAAATTTTTTTTATTAAAGTCTCGGTCACCCCAATATTTGTTTTTTTAATTGGGGTTACTTCACTAAAATAGATTTATATAAATGGCGAGGGTGTATAAGATTCGGCATAGCCGAATACAGAACTCTTACTTGTTTTTTTTTACGAAATAGTGATGCCAGATATGATGACAAAGTTTTGACTTTGTATTTTCTATTTTTGGCCAATGAGAGCGACCAGTGTGTGTAACCATTTTAAAAAAATTAAATCCCTTCCTTGCTTTACACTAAAACATATCAATAAAAGTCATCCAACTTTATTAACTATTAGAAAATTTTTTCCGTTAACATCATACATGGTAATACATATTTATTTAATTATTAATATTAGAAGTACTTAATTACTTATTTCATATTGCTTTAAAATTATTTATAATAAACATACATTGGTTAAGACTTAGAATAGGATTTAATAGGCTCCTGTTGTGCAGGATTAATTGATTAAATAAATAAAAAAAATTACCAGCAGTATTATTAATACTTATTCTTACTTTTAATAGCTTTATTGACTAAATTATAAATTTAATTTTAATCTTTTTATACTAAAAATCATTGTGAGAGGAAGACAAGATAAAATCAATGTATGAAAGAAATTTCTTAATTTTACCTAAAACATTTAAAGTAGATACATGTAGGTATGTACTTTTGCAAAGACTGAGACTTGCCTTTCTGCGTTTGTCGTTAAGAGCTCTCTTGAGTATTGGAATGACACAAGTGGAATGATTAAGATTATCCTAACGTCTTTTCTTTTTCTCCTGTTTTCGTAGTTTGTGTAAACGACGGGTGTTTGGTTGTGCATCACCTCCACTGACCTTTGAATCCTGTCAAAATGAAAATATTTAATTAATTCTAAATACAACTTCTGAACTTTTCTGTCATAAAGTTAAGTTTTATGAAAAAAAAAGTATTAAAAAAAATACATTAACTTAATAATAGAATATAAAAGTATGTTTTGCTTTAATAACAATCATAAATATGTATATATGTATTTTGAGCATAAAAATAATTTTCCAAGATAAATATTGAAAAATAATTCGCACAATCTGATAAAAATTAACAGATTTTTATGCCTAATCTTATGCTTATTATAAAAAAAAAAAAAAAAAAAAAAAACAAAAATCCGCCACCGGTATTTTTGCTTTCTTAACTATTTTTTTTTTTTTTTTGGCTTAAGTTATTGAAGCAATCCCTCTTTTTGAGATTCCTAATAGAAGGTACTATTAGCGACATTTCTCTTTGTAGTTTTAAATTTCAAGAAACAATCTTAAATTTTACACTTTTATGGTTTTATTGTATTACATGCATATATAATACATACATCCACATATTTTACTATGTATAACTTTGTGGATTTTAACAAAATCTAACAATTATTGTATAATTGAATTTTAAGTATGAGAGATA
Source organism: Gymnosoma rotundatum (assembly GCA_916610165.2). Taxonomy (NCBI): domain Eukaryota; kingdom Metazoa; phylum Arthropoda; class Insecta; order Diptera; family Tachinidae; genus Gymnosoma; species Gymnosoma rotundatum. Next base: position 16,366,402 of record OU744338.1, on the reverse strand, counting down.
AAAACTTATAAAAAATACTCGAAACATATGTAAATGTACCTCTAATATGTCACCATCGCCCTCGTTATCATGTGTACTCATAAAAATTGAAGCCATTATGCAGGCTAGCTGAAAAAAGGCTCCAAAATATAAACTCCATCTTAATATGGTACTGAAAATATCATCATCACGATATTTATCCAAGGGATTTGGTGACGATGTCATTGTTTTTTTGATTTTGACTGATGAATTGAGGCTCTCAGAAAAATGGTTTGTTTTTAGTAAAGATCGACTTCTTTACAACTTCCCTGCTTTAAATAAACAATTTTACATTATTAACCATATTGATAACGTTAAGCATCAAAAGCTATTTTAACTTTTCTGTTGGATTTGCCGTCATTCAACAAATAAAGAATAAATTTAACAGTATAATAAACAACATCCAAAGGATACAAAGCAAATAATTTAACTCGCCTGGTATTATATACTTACATACTTACAAATATTGTTTGTATCATTAGCAGGGATGGAAAAGTTGGTGCAATTTTGTACAATTTAAAAAATTTTCCCAATTTCATTAATTTTTAATAATGTGTTTCTACTGGCATGTTTTCATGAAAACTCAGTGTTTTGAACAAATTATGTTGTTTTGTACATGTTTCACTATATATTTTTATGCTATAAAAGCCAGTTAAATCATGTGTTTGTAGTATATATGCTTGAATTAATTTTATGCTGTGTCTGGTATATCGAAGTTCAGCTCCATATTATACATACGTTTTTTATAAATTGTTTTTTTTTTTTATTAAAATTGAGTGTTATAGTACGTTTCCATTTACGTGATTTTGGCCAAAACACATGATTTGCTCAAGTTAAATTTTTTGCTAATTGAATTCCCATACATTTTTAATTTTAACAAAATTACTTAAATCACTTAATTTATTTCAAAGAATGTCGAAATGTATTTTAGGTTTTGATATTCATATACTACTCTATTAACCCACCCTCAACAGTTTGTCCACCTTTTTAAATTTTTAATGCATGCATGAAATAATTTTTCTTTAAATGGCTGCAGCTCCCTCCAAAAAAGCTTTCAACTCACGTTTGTGACTTCCCCAATATCAACGAAAGCATCGCAAAAGCTCTTCACATATTTTTGATTAAGCTGAAACGTTTTCTGTTCTGTTAATACTTCTTTTAATTTGGAGAGCCACTTTTAACTAAGTAATAATATATAAATAGAAAATTTATTTGGATTTATTTGACATTTGTTAATCCTATTTGATTCATTTCCGAGGTTTATTTTCTAACAACAATCAATGACAAATTGAGAGAATAATTTTTTGCATAGTCTTATATATAATGTAAAATTTTCGTTTTTCCATGCCTGAGTATTACATTAGTTCGGGTAAAAAAAATACAAAGCTTCCGTATATATGATTAAAGTGCTCGTTGCCAGATTTTACATTATTCAATAAAAAAGGCCTAACCGGTTACTGCGTTAACATGGCACAATAATGCATGCGAGTGCATTTCGACAATAGAAATTTATACACTTAAGTTTTGGTTTTATTACTTTAAACTATATATAAAAAAATTATTTTACCCTACGTTTCCCGAGCTATCGATTTTAATATAAAATGCCTATACCGCCGGTAGAACAACGGTATAAAAATGTGTTCATGTTCTTGTATATAGCGAAAACGTGTTGATGTTTATGTTCTGTCTGAGCATAATTTTCTGTTTTTCGTGATGATTGTGTCAATGTTTTAATCAAGGAACTGTTAATCTGCAGATGGCGTTAAATTAAAATTATATTAAGAAATCATACTAAAAGTCATATACGATAGCAAACATCATTGCTCAGATATAATAATATCGATATAATGGATAGTTTAAATATATATATCTACTATTTCCTCCCCCCTGTGGCACTGAGCTAGGTTCAGACGAAGTACTCTCGGGGCATAGGAAGAACCATGCTCCCCCCCCCCCCGTGCACCAAATGTGGATAGGCAGCTGGCTGCTGTCGAAGGACTTAGCAGGTCCTTAGTTATACTGGCACCAGTAGCCCATGCGGAGAGGCACTCATCCCTGTAGCCGGTTATTGGTGAGGTCCCTTTGGGGTACACGTGGTGGCTTTGGGTAAGGTCTATGTATGCAGGGATAATGCGGAATAGATCGAAGTGTGCTGTTGCACTCTCAAAAGATGGGGTTGGGTAGTCTCCAACCCCCACGCAAGGGGTAGTTCATGGTCCTGCCAGCCATGTTCTTAAATTGCTACGCCAGTAGTGGGGCGCTAGTCGAAGCATTGTATTTCACTCAGTGGTAAGACCACAGTCAGTTAGGGCCCGCGCGGCCAAGTACTGATGTTAATCTGTATCACGTAATCTATTATTTTGTTTTCTATTTGTTACCATTGCTTTTCTAAATGATTTTAATAAAAATATCACAATCCTATCTTAAGGTATGCTTAGTGCTTAAGGGTTACATAATGAAGTTTTGCTTCAAGTTAGTTTCAAATTTTAATACGTTCACATTTTTTTACCAACACACTCATATTTTAAAAAATTAAAACGAACTTACTTTCAATTTGAGTGTTGCAAGTTCAAGAAAACAGCTGTTCATAATTCTCTTGAACTATTCTTCGTTTTTGTTTTTGCAAATATTATGCCGCCATAAGCTTTTGCCATCTTGGAAGAAATTTGCTTGCGAGTTGCGTGCAGCCTACGTCACAGTTGTCAATTTAAAAGAATTTTAACAAGCAGTATGTGAAAGGAAAACTTAGCGATTTTTACTTTCTATGATGGAGGGTTTACCAAAGGAAATTTGACATCCCTGCTTTCAGCACAACTGATTATTTAAAAAATTTGACAATTGCTTCATCAAACGAAAAGAAATAAATAAAACAAGAAATTTCAGCAAAATAAGCTGAATATTTTAATAGCTTTTATTAACTTTCCACATTAACCAAATCCATTACTGCTACCGCAATGGCTTTTTATCGCGGCATCGGCAGTTGTATGCGTCAGGCGTATTTTAAAAATTATAGTCAATTTGGCGAATTATCACGTAATTTTGGCAAGAAATTTCTTAATTCAAACGCTACACAACCGAAACGTTCTAATGGACCAAGTACTCTTAAGTTGGCCGTGTGGGGAACTACGTTAGGTGCCACCGGTGGTACTGTCTATTCTTTGTATTCAAACTGGAAAGATAAAAATTCGCATATGGAACACCAACGCACACCACCAACTTTTATTAAAGAATTTCCGTCTAGTATAAAAATCACTAAACGTTTTGTTAATCCCAACGATTCTTCTGGACTAGACATAACACTTTTTCAGTTTCAAACATGTCCATTTTGTTGCAAGGTAAGAGCGTTTCTCGACTACTTGGGCATTTCCTACAAGGTTGTAGAGGTTGATGCTGTATTAAGGCAGGATATTAAGTGGTCGGAAGTGAAGAAAGTGCCAATGGTGTTGATTCGTCAACGCGACGGAAGTTATGTGCAAATGAGTGATTCTAGCGCAATTATATCATTAATTGCTACATATCTAAATGATAAAAGGATGGATATCGGGGAATTGGCACAATACTATCCTTCAATATCATTTTTCGATGATAATCAAAAGAAAAAGAACGATATTATGAATAAATACTTCTTAATGTATCAAGATCGTACACCAAAAGGTCTTACCAAAGAGATGGAGGAGTAAGTTTTAGCAAGCTTTATAATTTATATTATGTACAAATGTGTATAACGTAAATTCAACTAGGTTGGAGCGCAAGTGGCGTTCTTGGGCTGATTCTCATCTTGTACACCTTATTTCTCCCAATTGCTACCAATCATTTTCCGAAGCATTAGAAACATTTGAATGGTTTTCACAGGCAGGTGAATGGGATATACATTTTCCAAAGTGGGAGCGCGACCTAATGGTATATGTAGGTGCAACAGCCATGTGGGGTATTGCAAAGTTACTTAAAAAGCGACATGAACTGTCAGATGATGTGCGTTCACACATATATGAAGCTTGTAATAGATGGACAAAAGAAATAGAAAAACGTAAAACAAAATTTTTGGGCGGCAATCAACCTAATTTAGCGGATTTGTCTGTTTATGGTGTTTTAAGCAGTATGGAAGGATGTCAGGCTTTCAAAGATTGTCTTGAACATACAAACATTGGCAAGTGTATACTTTAAATGTAAATTTGCTTGAAGGTAATAATTATATTTTCAGGTGAATGGTTTTATAACATAAAACAACTAATACAGCAAAATCGTGGAGAATTAATACGTGAGCGTATTGAGGGTGATATGCCAAAAATGTTAACCGCCATGGCTAACTGATTTAGTATTTAAAAATATTGTTTGATTTAAAAGATTAAATTAAAAAATTACGTATTTTAGTCTATATTTTATTATTATACATATATTTTTAAAAACAAAATCTCGGCCTTGCAAAAGCTATTATTAGCGTCTGTTCCGGTATGCTTAGTGGTTCCGGTGGAGATAGAATACCGCAAGGCATATTTTAAAATGAATATTCCTTGGAATATGTCTTGGATATTTGGGTAAATTAGAGTTGCCACGCTAACTTTCAAATAATGCTACCAAATCTTCATTTCTTGTTTCCTCAATTGAAGTTTTTTCCTTCAAATAATTTTTTTTGTTTTCTTTATGACATCTTGCTTAAAAACTTGTTTTGAAATCGCGTGAGCCTAACAGTGCAGTCACACGGCCAAGTTTTTGTTCAATTCTCTTTCAAGAAATTTACACATACTGCTTGTCAAAATTCGCAAAAATTGAAAGCTGTGACGTAGGCTGCACGCAATTTCAAAGCAAGTTTTTAAGCAAGATGTCCTAAAGAAAACAAAAAAAATTAATTTGAAGGAAAAAACTTCAATCAGCTGTTCTCTTGAATGAAAATTTGAAAGACTCAATTGAACGAAAATTTGAAAGCAAATTCTCAGCAAGTTTTTAAAGTGAGAGTGTATTGGTAAAAAAATGAGAGAAATTTTAAAAATTGAATGAAAACTTGATCGTCTGACACCCTAGTTATTCACAGCTTTCAATTTATGTGAATTTTGACAAGCAGTATGTGTAAATTTCTTGAAAGGGAATTGAACAAAAATTTGACTGCACTGTTAAGGTTTATTGATTAAAAATCTGGCATCGCTGGGTATTTGTGTTGTTATCCACCCTTTGACAACTAGTATATTTTTTGTGTTTGTGTAACAGTGTTGGTAATTTTGTCGTAATACTATTCGTGGTTTCGAATTTTCTTTCATTCCTCCAAAAAGTTGTGTTGTACCTTCTCTGGCCAAGACGATGGCGGCTACATTAGGAAGAGTTTATAGCTCTAAACTACTTAAATCAGTGCCTGCAATAAAGCAGCAGCAGGTACGCAATTGTTAAAGATGTAGATAGAAAAATGCCTCAAATCATCACCAAAAACGAGAAAATTATAAAAATGTGTTTAATTTTTGTATAAAAAATCAATGAAATATTTATTTATTTATTAAAGCAATGCTAAATAAATATGTATTAAATTAAACAAATGAAGAATCTGTAGAAAGAGTTTTAGTGCATTTAATTGAATGTTGATTTTATAAGTGGAAAATTTTTTTTGCTAACTTCTTATTATGTAACTTACCATTGAGGTTTTGTTTTATATTTTCTTGATTGGCATTCGAGAAAAAAGTATTTATAATTACGAGTTATTAATGAATTTATTTATTTAGGCTTATAACTTGTCAACTTCCAAAACATGGACAAATGGCCAGAAGAAGGTAAGTAGTTTCTTTCAATTATACACAGACATGCTAACATAATCTTAATGCAAACTCTGGTAAATTTGTCAATACACTAACATAACCTCATTTGTTAATAAAGGTTACTCAAGTAGATTTGTATTTCCAAACTTTTTAGATGTCTTTTTCGTCATTTTAATAAATGTATATCTGAAATATTTTTAGCTTTTTGCCACTATTGGCGCTTTAACCGGTGGTGTTGGTGCATTAATCTATGCTTTGGAGCAATCAGTTGAAGCCTCTGGTACTGAAGTTCATCCACCTGCTATGCCATGGAGCCATAATGGTTTGATTTCAGCATTAGATCATGCCAGGTTTGTACATAATATCATTTTTTATTATGTGGATTTATTATTTATTTATTTATTTATTAATCCATAGTAATATAAAAGCCTCCTAAGGCCAATTAAACTATATTACAAAGTAAAATCCCTGAATATAAGATACTTATAAACTAGAATTGTGTAATAGTTTGTCTTAAAAAGGGAGTATGTAAAAATAAGCTAAAAAGCTATATGTACTTCGGAATCGCAGGCTAATGTGAATGTTTATTATGTCAATAGCCATTTCATCAGTAACCAGCTAAATGTTGATGATGAGTTACCATACCACAACCGTTTCGATACCTATGTTAAGAATTGTTCTTCATCAAATATAAATGAATCTGACCTTACTCTTGCTTTGTTCAAAATTAGGCCGATGGCATAACGCTACTTAAGATGGCTTTTCCCTTACTTCCCTTTTTACTTACGACTTCGAAATTTCCAGATGACTAAGATTTCACGTATTATTTTTATTTCTAAAAAAAGAGAAAATTTTGCCACTGATAACAAGCGATACATTAGCATATTCCCTGTGGTGTCTAAAGTTGTTTGGCATATAATGAAAGAACAAATAGTTAAATGGATTCAAGCTAATAACATGCTTCATACAAGTCAATATGGTTTTCGTGATAGACTCAGTACTACTTATCTTCTAACTAAAATGTGGGATCGATCAGAAATAACTGCAACAACGGTCTGAATAGTATATTAGCCTTGATAAATCTGTCTGTCATTTGGTTTACAAATTGAACAGCAAATTCAGGTGTCGATTTTTCTTGTCCATTGATCAGTACATATTTAAATGGGCGTAAGCAGTTTGTATTTTTCAACTTCACTTGAGTATATCAGGTCAAGGTCAGGGTACTACTGGGTTTCGATATTGGACCCATTTTGCTTACACTTTATCTTATCTTTTTAAAGACGCCTTCAAATTCTTTTATAAAATTTAACGCTTTTATAGAAAACAATATTTTCTTAAATCAAACTGCAAGTAGGAAATATTACTGGTACGTGTAAAATTCAATATTTGTAAATTAAAATTATTACATGGAATAAGGAAAGCATATCATCTAGTGACAAGTATAAAAATTAGTTTGGCAGGAAAAACTTTAAATTGACCATACATATTGCAATACCTATTTAGTCACATACTCCTTGTGTTTTACTTAACCTTCATAAGGTCCTCAAATTCTACTTACGTTAACGCTCTTTGGGTCAAATTTGACCCAGTTAGAAAATTCGATATGAAAAAACCTGTTTTCTTTAATTAAGTTTGTTTTTAAAGTTAGTACTTTTTTTAGCTTTGTTTGGAATATAAAGCTGCACGTTTTGTTTATTTATTACGAATTCATATATATGTTTATTTTAAATAAAGAAAATTGTGTTCTTGGCAAGGAATTTCGCTGTCTTATAAAGGGCGTGGCTACAATCCTAAATACTCCAAAAAATGACGACGTTTGGCCAAACAGTTTCCTTTCCAACCATTATTAGCCGATGTAAATAATATAAAAGCATTATAAACTGATATATCTAAAATGTTGCTAAATACAACTTGGCCATCTATTGGTTTTTTTTTGCAAGTGTAACATGAAACAACTTTATCTAGAGTATCAACTCCTCCTTTACATTTATTACAGTCTAGTATCATTTGCGGTTTTTTGTCCTCACGATTGCTTATTTCTGGACTATGACGCAAAGTGCTAAGAAGATTCACAGACTTATTTTTCTTTGGAATATATGAAACGAGAGTAGTGTCCTTGGTGAAGCAAAAAAATGATGAAAATACCGGTCTTCCTTTAGTTGACAAAAACTTAGGTGTCAATTCAATCTTGTTTTTACGTATTGTTTGCCTCGAATCGCAGAGTACCCAAAATTTAATACCGTACTTATCTGGTTTTGACGGTATATACTGCCGGAATGGACACCTTCCTCTGAATGCGACTAATTGCTCATCTACTGTTACATCTTGAGATGGTTTGTAAAGTTTTGGCAATATTTCAACCCACATATTCCATAATTCATATATCGGTGCAAACATATCTACAATTCGACGTTCACTGCGAGTATCCTTATTGTCAAATCTTATCACTCTAAAAAGACTTTTAAATCTTTTCAATGGTATAATTGCTCTAAAAATTGGTCTTCCTTTCTCAGAGTCCGATAAACTTTCCGTACTTTCATTACTTGATCTTTACACTCCAGCTAACAAAACTGTACCCATAAAGGTGTCGTCAACTTCAGTCCAATCCATATCAAGAACACGTTTACCTTCATTATTGGTATATTTCAAAATAATGTTCATTACAGGTGGCGGGAAAAACAATTGAAAACTGGAAATTTCTTCCTTTGTGATTATCGAACAAGAGTAGCGGGTGAGGCCTGGTGTCATGCTAATAAGGTTCTCGCTCCGGAATCTTCCTTGACTATTTGTAAGAGGTTGTCTGAAATATCGTATTTCACCAACTTTTGTTGTCATTGCTGCAGTTGTTGCTACATCAATTTCATTTCCACTAAAACTGTCAGTTGTCTTCGCGATTCTAAGTTATCTTCATATTCTGAACAAATCTCCTTTTCGTCCGATAGTGCATTGAGCTAATTTTCTATTTTACTAGTATTCATTTTCCGACAAGAAATACAGACATGACACTTTATAACGTTGATACGTTTGATTAGTTCAGTGTTTATTATATGACTGAAAACAATTTTGCATAAGAAAATAAGCTTAGCTTTTTACATGGGGACCCATTTTTCATACCAGTAATGTCCAGAATGGAGAAAAGAAAGGACACAGATATATTGCCTTTTAATTTTGGTGAAAAACACATTTGTCATTTCTTTTGACAAATAGATTATTTTAACAAAACTGCGTAAAAAAACTTAAAGATTTTTTTCCGGGTCAAATTTGACCCGAAGATCTTAAGTGCTAAAAACTGCATAATTTTTTTTTGGGACAATATTTGCTTATAAAAACCAAAAATAGTTATTAAAATTTAAAAATAAATAAAATTCGTAAAATATCTAAAATCTAAACCCCCTACTTACGGAAAAAAATATAATTTTCTTGCAAAATGGGTCAAATTTGACCCGAAGACCCTATGAAGGTTAAAAGACGTTACGTCGTAGGTTATTTTATCTCTCAGTACTATTCGAATGATACTTAATAGAACAGTGATTAAAAACAGTAATTGAAATATCGAATGGAGGTCTTATATACATTATTATAATCAATTTAATCCTTGTTGTAAAGCACCAATTTATCCAGTAGGAGTTTCTAGGACATTTTTGCAAAATTACATACGATTGAGGCTCGACCATAGTAGATTAACTCACCAACATTTAATGGAAAAAAAGCCATCACCGAAATGCCTAGTCAACGCATGTCATCATATAACTTCAATATGCAAAGTCTATATTTTTTCATTCTATAACTTACTTCAAAATATATCAAAAGAAAACGTTAGTAATTTGACTAAACTGTTAAAAACTTTAAATATTTATGACAAGATTTAAAATATGTATCTATCGCCTTTTAGTACACAGTATAAGTTAATCCTTTATATGTTTTCATATTAATTTTTTTGTTGTTTTGCTTAACATAGAGCTGATGGCCCTAGCAGCTAATGCTAATAATATATTATTTCTAAGTTATTCAATAAACAAATAAACATTTTAAAGGCCTTTAGCACTTCGTTAAATATTTAAACAAATCATTGACAAAACAAATAATATAAATGGAGATCCATCCGGACGCGTTATGTACTAGAAGCAAGATTTGGTATAAGAAAAAATTTATCGTGTGTTTTTCTTTTTAGTGTTCGTCGCGGCTATGAAGTTTACAAACAGGTGTGCTCTGCTTGCCACTCCATGAAATACATTGCCTACCGCAATTTAATTGGTGTGTCGCACACAGAAGCTGAAGCCAAGGCCGAAGCTGAGGGCGTTATGGTTAGTAATATTCATCAGTGCAAAAAATTATTAAATTGAGCGTGTCATAAATAAAATTAATTTGCTTTTTAATAGGTTCGTGATGGTCCAGATGATACTGGTAACTATTTTGACCGACCTGGTAAGTTGTCGGATTACTTCCCGTCGCCCTACCCCAACGAGGAGGCTGCCCGTGCTGCCAACAATGGTGCATATCCACCGGACTTAAGTTACATTGTAGCAGCCCGTAAAGGTGGTGAAAATTATATCTTCTCCTTGCTTACCGGATACTTTGAGGCACCAGCTGGTGTTCAATTGCGTGAAGGACAATACTTCAACCCATACTTCCCTGGTGGTGCTATTGGTATGGGTCAGGTCTTGTACAATGAGGTAATTATAACTTTTTATTGTTCGAATTATTTAAAACAGCTTCATTTGTCTTAAGGTAATTGAATATGAAGATGGTACACCAGCCACTCAAAGTCAATTGGCCAAGGATGTGGCTACTTTCCTGAAATGGACCTCGGAGCCTGAACATGATGTTCGCAAGAGTATGATTATAAAGGTTGTGGGACTCATGACCTTCTTAAGTGTCATATCCTATTACATTAAGAGGCACAAGTGGTCTTCTTTGAAATCACGAAAGATCTTCTACGTACCCAAGAAAAATTAGGCTAAATAACGTATAATCATTAACAATAAAAAAAAAAACGCCACACATCAAATTAAAAAGAAAATACTTAGCCTTATTAAGATCGCCAGCGTCGGAATTCGACTTCGATATTTTTAGGCTCATTTTACAACAATAAGAAGAGCCTCAATATTTAATTGATAATGATAAAGAAAAACAAATAAGTTATTAGACAAATGTTAAAACTAAACGCTAAACTAAAAATCAATAATAAGTCAAACAAAATAAAAATTACCGTTAAACGTAATATTAAAAATAAAATTGTTTTCATCATTATTTAACTAGCCTGCTGACATATTCAATTATTGCCTTACTTAAGTAATAAACTAAAATTGAAATGCAAAGTTTTAGCCAACTTCTAAAAATAAATTCAAATAATTTGTGACAACAACAGAGATCTAAGCAGATATTAATAAATGGTTATTATACCTTTTACCAAAAAAAGTGGAAAAAGGGTATATATAAGTTGTCATTCCGTGTGTAATTTCTACAATATCCATTTACGACCCCATAAAGTATATATATTTTGACTTCTTACGAATAGTGAAGTCTATCGAGCGATAACCGTTTGTCCGGTTGAAAAAAAAATAAATATGTCAATCGATCAAATAGTGTCGAAAGAGGTGCTATTGGAAATCAGCATGATCAGTCCATGTCCCTTGAGGCAGCAGGCAAAACCTCTAATTTTTTCATATTATTTGGATTAATAAAGTAACTCCAATCATAGAGAATTAAAAAATAAGAAAAAAAACAACAAGTGAAAAATTGGCGCTCGCCCATATTTTCCGAGTTACGGGTTCTGGAATTTTCGATTTTTTTTTAAATATCAATATGAGTATTATTTTAAAGCTTTTGAAGAAATCTTTAAGGAGATACTAAATTTTTTTAAAAATGCTTAACCCATTAAGAGCCGATGTCATTTTTTTATGTATAATTAAATATGCAGTACCAAATTTTTTCATTTTTTAATTCTCTGTCACCCCAATATTTGTTTTTTTGATTGGAGTTACTTCACTAAACTAGATTTAGATAGATAGTGATGGGTATAAGATTCGGCAGAGCCGAATATAGCACTGTTGTTTTTTGGTCAATTTGGAGGGTTGTCATAAAAACCAATATTATCAGAATTAGTTTTAAAACCGGCAAGAAGAAATGCTTTGGGGTCATATCAAACAATGTTAATGGTTTTATGTTCGAACTAGAATTAGTGTCGGTTTTAGGTGTCACAGAAATCAATGTTATCGGTTTTTTTAATGGAAATAAACCAAGCAGCTAACAGCTGCCACGAGAACAATTTTTCCACATTTTGAATAGTTTTATCATTGCATTTGCAAAACTGAGAAAAAAGTTGTTTACGGTTAGTTATTTATGATTTCCACTATCAAAATCAAAGTGAACCAAACCATGAAAAAATTCCACATTTTACGCAAAAAGAAACATTCATGATAAGAGGAATTTGGTTCTCAGTGAAATGTGAGAAAATTTCACGCGGAAAATAATTCGCGATAGGAGTGAAAATCTTAAAGGTGAGGACATATAACTAAAAATCATGTTACTAATGGGACAACCTTTAATTTTTCTACTTGCTTTTAAAGCTACAAATTTCAAGTGCCTCCCTGTAATGAATTTATAGGATATAATACGTGAAATTAAGGTCGCTAGGTGGACATTATGATTTTTTAAATTTAATACCTGTGTTTATAGCCGGCATAGTACTACATAATCTGTGTAAATCTCTAAAGCAGTTCTATGGGGAAACCCTTTAACTGTTAACTTCATTTAAGTATTTATTAAAGTAACTGAATATAATAATGCAACCTCTGTCTAGCTCTCACTGTTCACAGATAAAGGTACCTGATAGAGTGAAAGACCTTATAGTGATAAAAATAGGGTTACGATTTTACCATTTGGATATGGGACCGCCAAAAAAAAAAAAGTTATTTCTGCATGTCAAAAATAGTTTTGAAATTTAAAAAATTTATGTTCAAAAATAAACGCCCTTGATATGACAAACGAGGGATTTTCCAATCAAAGCAGTTAAAATATATATTTTATTATAAACCATAAGATTTTAATTTCTAGCAAATGCGATAAACAAAATAACGTAAGCAAGATGCGTTTTGTGTGGTTAAGTACCTATTCAATAGCAATTTCTATATTCTTTGAATGCAAATTATAATTTAATCAGATGCCTCAATTAGTACAAAGTAGAAGTACAAACTGTGTATCTGTATGGTTTATATAGCTTTCATTTATTTAAAACACACATTCTTTTAAGTTTAAAACTTTTTGCGAAGTAAGGTGAAATTAGTTGTATCTTTGGAGTTGCTTTTTATTTAAATTTATTTCATAAGATATTAAATTTTAGAGTTGTTTAGTTTTTTTGTTTATTTATATTTCTATTTCCGTTTTATTTAATTTAAGATAATAATTATTTTAATTAATTAATAATTACACGTACTTCTCAAGCTAAATACGCTACAAAAGAAATTATGGGTTGGTTGTTTTCTGTTCTTCATGTTGTTATTATATGTTAAGTGTGTCTGTGAGTTGTATTAAAATATTTTTGTTGCTGTTGTTAAAGCTGTAAACAATTTAACAACAGAATAGACGGTTTAATATGTTCATACATGACACACTTGTATGTAAACAATGAAGTCAGAAAATTAATTTTAATGTATTTATTAAATAATAAAAATCTTAACTTTTTCGTTTCTTATTTATTTTAGCGACGACGTCGACTTTCTTCTTTAGTTTGAGAACAAAAATATCAAATGAATATATTTCTGCTTCTCTTTCTGTATCTCTACAATATTTTAAATCTATTCAATAATTTTTTTCTTCGCTTGTATTGTTTTTATAACGAGAAGTAAATAGTGTTAAATATAAAGTAGCAGCATTGAGTAGAGATTAATTTTAATTAAGATGATGTTTGCAATATTGAATAAAAATTAAACAAAAAATATCTTTTATAAATAACATCATCATCATTATCAGCAGCAACATGTGTAAAACAAAACTAAAACAGTAATCATAATATTAGTTAAGTTAATTTAGCAGCAACATTATTTAATAATTTTAAAGCTGTTAAATATTGAATAGTTCTGTTGTTTTAAATAACGATGTTCTTGTTGTTGTCGCTTCTTAAGCAATAATTATTTATTTGAAATAATAATTGTTGCTGTTTGATGGTGCAAATTTTTTGCTTGTTCTTATGTAATGTTGTAATAGGTTTTGTTTCTATTATAATTGTTGTTGTTGTTGACGTATTTGTAAATGCTTTGCTGTTGAGATCAACTAGAAACAGCTGCCTTCTGGTGGTTGCGCCAATTTAAGATTTTCCTTACAAGTCATAATTCGACGTATCTCTTGTAACAAAGACTTAATAGTATATTCACGATTCCATCTTGCTAACATGGGCACTAGTCTTGAATCAACCTAATAAAAATACATTTTGGGATAATTTTTTTTTATATTTTTTTAATTTATTTACTTACCACTCCATTTTGATTAATACAATTAATATTGACTTTAGTTAAAAACTTTATCGTAGGAGGTTCGTCAGGATAACGTTCATTGCATTCAATCTTTAATGAATACATTCTATTTTCAAAGGGTGTCTAAAAAAAAGAGAATTGAATAATAGAATAATGTTTTATTATTTCTATTCATGCATTAATAATATGTAAAACTTTTTATAGAGGACCTTTCCTCCATCTTGAGTAATTTATAGAAAACCTAAGGATGAAATATTGGTAACTTGTAACGAAAATTGTGCAATATGTTCAGCTATGTGCTAGAACTCACTAGATTATAAAATGGCAAATGATCACTTGCAAATTACAAATTTATTTCTGTCCGTGGTGGAAATCGAGCGTTTCGCTGTTGTGAATATTAAAGTTATTGACTCTAAAATCGTTAATAAAAAAAATAATTTGAACACTCTCCACTAACTGCACAGAACTACAATAACAAAATTTAAAATGCTGGAGGCAAATTACGGCATTTGATATCGACCTAAACTTACATTTAAATTCTATTGAAATTTCGATCGATATCGAATGTTGTTTATTGCCCCCAGAACTTTAAAACCAATATTCACACTGATAGTCGGATATACCAATATTAATAAATAAAAAAACAAAAGCAAATAATTTTTGGTGTTAAAAAAACTGCACTTTACTAAAATTACTAAAATTTTAATAAATTTAATTCGGCTTAAGTTCATGTTTTATTTTATTTTGTATGTTTAATAAGAAAAAGTATTTACAAATTATTATCTTAATTTATAAAGAAATTAAGAAAATTTTATTTTAATTTATTTTTCAGGCACAAGGTCTTATTTTTATTTTTTATTATCAGGAAAAACAAATATTTGTTTGAAAAAATAAAAAATTAAAATAAAAAGACCTTGTGCTTGAAAAACAAATTTAAAAGGTCAAATAAAAAACTATATTAAGAAATTAAGAAAAGTTAGACGTTTGAAAATATAAGTGTATCAAATGTTAAATAGATTTTTTAGAATGCAGATTTGGACGTCACACCAAAATCTAAGGTATTCGATTATTAGTGAAATGCTATAACACCATAGCCATTACCGATAGCGTTATCAATTAAATTTTGATTTTATGGAATCTCCATAATACAGTTGCCTTTGGAATTGGCATTTTTTGACACGTCCGCTGCATTGTATTCGTGATTTTTAACTAATTTTTTGCTTACGCCTTTGTTTTAGCAACAAAACTAACAGTTGCTTGGGGTAGTGGCACCACTAATAGATAGCAGCAAATAAAGTTGTGTTAATATCCATGATTATGGCTATGGCATTATGGTATAGCACGTCTAATTGAACATTTAATTTTTTAAACAAACCACATGAATATAAAGAATAAAAGGATGAATATGTATTAAGAAAATTAGAATGAATTAAAAAAAAAACTACTTACTCGAGGAGGGCCAATGATCATGCCAATCCAATATGTAAGAGTCATGTCATCATCATTTTCAAGACCCCATGATATAGTTCCATCGCCCACTCCTTTTTGACCTTGATCTAATTCTTCCAATAAACGGAAATTTCTTGGAACCACTAAAATACATAATTTTAAAAAACAAATTTGTAAAAGTAAAAAAATAAAAATTTAAATAAAAAATAGCAAATAATTAAAACCGAACACAGTAAAGTAATATTATTCAAAATTTTGAAAGATTATTAATAAAAAATATCCTTTGTTTTTTGTAGCCGCATGCTTTTTCGGCATTTTAAACTTCATTATTAGAAATGAATTTGAACTTTTGGTGGTATACTCATTTTGACCCATTCTGTTCTACTATTTAGACTGTTAAGCCTATATAAATGAGGCATCAGTTGGCAAGTGAAAGAATTTTCTATAATGTTTGCAACAAGTCACAATCGATCATTATAAAAATATGTATAGAGAAATACAAATGTATATTATTTAAAAATCTTATATCGATATACACGCAGAGCCTTCTTAAGTAAGTTGTCGGATTACTTCCCGTCGCCCTACCCCAACGAGGAGGCTGCCCGTGCTGCCAACAATGGTGCATATCCACCGGACTTAAGTTACATTGTAGCAGCCCGTAAAGGTGGTGAAAATTATATCTTCTCCTTGCTTACCGGATACTTTGAGGCACCAGCTGGTGTTCAATTGCGTGAAGGACAATACTTCAACCCATACTTCCCTGGTGGTGCTATTGGTATGGGTCAGGTCTTGTACAATGAGGTAATTATAACTTTTTATTGTTCGAATTATTTAAAACAGCTTCATTTGTCTTAAGGTAATTGAATATGAAGATGGTACACCAGCCACTCAAAGTCAATTGGCCAAGGATGTGGCTACTTTCCTGAAATGGACCTCGGAGCCTGAACATGATGTTCGCAAGAGTATGATTATAAAGGTTGTGGGACTCATGACCTTCTTAAGTGTCATATCCTATTACATTAAGAGGCACAAGTGGTCTTCTTTGAAATCACGAAAGATCTTCTACGTACCCAAGAAAAATTAGGCTAAATAACGTATAATCATTAACAATAAAAAAAACGCCACACATCAAATTAAAAAGAAAAAACTTAGCCTTATTAAGGTCGCCGGCGTCGGAATTCGACTTCGATATTTTTAGGCTCATTTTACAACAATAAGAAGAGCCTCAATATTTAATTGATAATGATAAAGAAAAATAAATAAGTTATTAGACAAATGTTAAAACTAAACACTAAACTAAAAATCAATAATAAGTCAAACAAAATAAAAATTACCGTTAAACGTAATATTAAAAATAAAATTGCTTTCATCATTATTTAACTAGCCTGCTGACATGTTCAATTATTGTCTTACTTAAGTATTAAATAAAATTGAAATGCAAAGTTTTAGCCAACTTCTAAAAATAAATCCAAATAATTTGTGACAACAACAGAGATCTAAACAGATATTAATAAATGGTTATTATACCTTTTACCACAAAAAGGGTATATATAAGTTGTCATTCCGTGTGTAATTTCTACAATATCCATTTACGACCCCATAAAGTATATATATTCTGACTTATGAATAGTGAAGTCGTTCGAGCGATGACCGTTTGTCCGGTTCAAAAAATAAATAAATATGTCAATCGATTAGATATAGTGTCGAAAGAGGTGCTATTGAAAATCAGCATGATCAGACCATGTCCTTCGAGGCAGCAAGCAAAACCTCTAATTTTTTCATGTCATTTGGATTAATAAAGTAACTACAATCAAAAAAATAAATATATGGGGCGATAGAGAATTAAAAAATAAGAAAAAAAAACAAGTGAAAAATTGGCGCTCGCCCATATTTTCCAAGTTACGGGCTCTGGAATTTTCGATTTTTTTTTTTAAATATCAATATGGGTATGATTTTAAAGCTTTTAAAGAGATCTTTAAGGAGATACTAAAATTTTTTTAAAAATGCCTAACCCATTAAGAGCCGATGTCATTTTTTATGTAAAATTATATATATGCAGTACCAATTTTTTTTTATTTTTTAATTCTGTCATCCCAATATTTGTTTTTTTGATTGGAGTTACTTCACTAAACTAGATTTAGATAGATAGTGAAGGGTATAAGATTCGGCAGAGCCGAATATAGCACTGTTATTATTTGGTCAATTTGTAGGTATACAGGGTTGTCAGAAAAACTAATATTGTTAGAATTGGTTTTAAAACCGACAAGAAAAAATTATTTGGGGTCATATAAACCAATGTTATTGGTTATATTCGAACTGGAATTAGTGTCGGTTTTAGGTGTCACATAAACCAATGTTATCGGTTTTTTATTGGAAATAAACCAAGCAGCTAACAGCTGCCACGTGAACAATTTTTTCCACAACTTGATTAGTTTTATCACTGCATTTGCAAAACTGAGAAAAAAGTTGTTTACGGTTAGTTATTTATGATTTCCACTATCAAAATCAAAGTGAACCAAACCATAAAAAAATTCCACATTTCACACAAAAAGAAAACATTCATGATAAGAGGCATTTGGTTCTCAGTGATAGGGGTGAATGAATATCTTAAAGATGAGGACATATAACTAAAAATCATGTTACTAATGGGACAACCTTTAATTTTTCTACTTGCTTTTAAGGATACAAATTTCAAGTGTCTCCCTGTAACGAATTTATAGGATATAATACGTAAATTCAGGTCGCTAGGTGGACATTATCAGCCCAATTATGAATATTCTCACGGAATTTCGTTCCCACGGAAAGAAATTTTCTAGAGAAAAGATTCCTCCAATTATGAATTCCGTGGGAATAAAATTATAAAAAAGTGGCATCATCGTAATTTTAAGGGAGTTTTTTTTTGTTTATTTTCATATGATTCTTATTTTTTAATTTACAATACCTACTTTTTCCCCCATACTTTTTTCACTTTCCGCAGTCAATCAAAAGGGGAAAAATTTATAATTGGAAAAAAGTAAAAGAACTCGTATGGAATTTTTGTTTATAATTGGGATATGATTTTTTAAATTTAATACCTGTGCTTATAGCCGGCATAGTACAACATACAGGCATGTTCTGAAAATCACTTTTTGTGAAAGTGATTTAAAATCACAAGAAAGCTGTTCTGCATACAAAACTTTTAAAATTTTTGTGATTTTAAACCAGTCAGCTGAATGTCTGTCGATTTAATATCACTTGGTTATTTTTTCAACCACTTTATTTTGAACTTAGAATGATTTTTATTGATTTTTATAGCAAAATTAGCAATTGGAACCAAAGAATTTATAAAATTATGAAAAAATTAAAGACACTTTCTATTGCAAGAAATATTGTTATTTGCTTTGTGATTTTGCATTTACTTTTTTGTTATCAGTTTTTTTTAGTTTTTTATAAAAACAATACTTTTAACTTATTTTCACTTTATATTTTAAGAAAAACACTAACAATTTTCAATACATAAAAAATTTGTCAAACTAAAACAAAATACCAGCTGTTTTCTTGTGTTTTCGAAGAGGTGAAATCACAACGAAAAGTTAAAACTTTTGTGGTTTTCAGAACACCATCAAACCACAATTGTGATTTAAAAAACACATGTGATTTGAAATCTTGTGATTTTCAGAACATGCCTGATAATCTGTATAAATTTCTAAAGCACTTCTATGGGGAAACCCTTCAATTGTTAACTTCATTTTAGTCTAGCTCTCATGGTTCACAGATAAAGGTACCTGATAGAGAGAAAGACCTTATAGTGATAAAAATAGGGTTACGATTTTACCATTTGGATATGGGACCGTAAAAAAAACGTTATTTTTGCATGTCAAAAATAGTTTTGAAATTTAAAAAATTTAGGTTCAAAAGTAAATGCTCTTGATATGACAAACGAGGGATTTTCCAATCAAAGCACTTAAAATATATATTTTATTATAAACCATAAAATTTAAATTTCTAGCAAATGCGATTAACAAAATAGCCATATTGCGAATTTTAAACGTAATCAAGATGCGTTTTGGGTGGTTAGGTACCTATTCAATAGCAATTTCTATATTCTTTGAATGCAAATTATAATTTAATCAGATGCCTCAATTAGTACAAAGTAGAAGTACAAACTGTGTATCTGTATGGTTTATATAGTTTTCATTTATTTAAAACACACATTCTTTTAAGTTTAAAACTTTTTGCGAAGTAAGGTGAAATTAGTTGTATCTTTGGAGTTGCTTTTTATTTAAATTTATTTCATAAGATATTAAATTTTAGAGTTGTTTAGTTTTTTTGTTTATTTATATTTCTATTTCCGTTTTATTTAATTTAAGATAATAATTATTTTAATTAATTAATAATTACACGTACTTCTCAAGCTAAATACGCTACAAAAGAAATTATGGGTTGGTTGTTTTCTGTTCTTCATGTTGTTATTATATGTTTAGTGTGTCTGTGAGTTGTATTAAAATATTTTTGTTGCTGTTGTTAAAGCTGTAAACAATTTAACAACAGAATAGACGGTTTAATATGTTCATACATGACACACTTATATGTAAACAATGAAGTCAGAAAATTAATTTTAATGTATTTATTAAATAATAAAAATCTTAACTTTTTCGTTTCTTATTTATTTTAGCGACGACGTCGACTTCCTTCTTTAGTTTGAGAACAAAAATATTAAGTGAATATATTTCTGCTTCTCTTTCTGTATCTCTACAATATTTTAAATCTATTCAATAATTTTTTTCTTCGCTTATATTGTTTTTATAACGAGAAGTAAATAGTGTTAAATATAAAGTAGCAGCATTGGGTAGAGATTAATTTTAATTAAGATGATGTTTGCAATATTGAATAAAAATTAAACAAAAAATATCTTTTATAATTAACATCATCATCATCATCATCAGCAGCAACATGTGTAAAACAAAACTAAAACAGTAATCATAATATTAGTTAAGTTAATTTAGCAGCAACATTATTTAATAATTTTAAAGCTGTTAAATATTTAATGGTTCTGTTGTTTTAAATAACGATGTTCTTGTTGTTGTCGCTTCTTAAGCAATAATTATTTATTTGAAATAATAATTGTTGCTGTTTGATGGTGCAAATTTTTTGCTTGTTCTTATGTAATGTTGTATTAGGTTTTGTTTCTATTATAATTGTTGTTGTTGTTGTTGTTGACGTCATTGTAAATGCTTTGCTGTTGAGATCAACTAGAAACAGCTGCCTTCTGGTGGTTGCGCCAATTTAAGATTTTCCTTACAAGTCATAATTCGACGTATCTCTTGTAACAAAGACTTAATAGTATATTCACGATTCCATCTTGCTAACATGGGCACTAGTCTTGAATCAACCTAATAAAAATACATTTTGCTTTATTTTTGCTCTTTTTTAATATTTCTTGAATTTATTTACTTACCACTCCATTTTGATTAATACAATTAATATTGACTTTAGTTAAAAACTTTATCGTAGGAGGTTCGTCAGGATAACGTTCATTGCATTCAATCTTTAATGAATACATTCTATTTTCAAAGGGTGTCTAAAAAAAAGAGAATTGAATAATAGAATAATGTTTTATTATTTCTATTCATGCATTAATAATATGTAAAACTTTTTATAGAGGACCTTTCCTCCATCTTGAGTAATTTATAGAAAACCTAAGGATGAAATATTGGTAACTTGTAACGAAAATTGTGCAATATGTTCAGCTATGTGCTAGAACTCACTAGATTATAAAATGGCAAATGATCACTTGCAAATTACAAATTTATTTCTGTCCGTGGTGGAAATCGAGCGTTTCGCTGTTGTGAATATTAAAGTTATTCATTCTAAAATCGTTAATAAAAAAATAATTTGAACACTTTCCACTAACTGCATAGAACTACAATAACAAAATTTAAAGTGCTGGAGGCAAATTACGGCATTTGATATCGACCGAAATTTACATTTAAATTATATTGAAATTTCGATCGATATCGAATGTCGTTTATTGCCCCCAGAACTTTAAAACCAATATTCACACTGATAGTCGGATATAGCAATATTAAAAAATAAAAAAGCGTAAGCAAATAATTTTTGTGCTGCACTTACTAAAACTAAAATTTTAATAAAATTAATTCGGCTTAAGTTCATGTTTTATTTTGTATGTTTAATAAGAAAAAGTATTTACAAATTATTCAGGTATGTGATGGAAATCGATCGATTTGAAAACGATTCGTTTTGAGACAAATTTTAAACAAAAGTAAAGAAGTTACTCCAAAGTAATTGTAGAAACTGAATGGAGAGTTATTGAAATATATATTGAAGGTATTAACAAATCGAAAATAGTAAGGATATCACAATCATTTACGGTCATAAGTCGTCTTGATTTCGAAATCGATTTCCATCACATACCTGTATTATCTTAATTTATAAAGAAATTAAGAAAATTATATTTTAATTTATTTTTCAGGCACAAGGTCTTTTTATTTTTATTTTTTATTATCAGGAAAAACAAATATTTGTTTGAAAAAATAAAAAATTAAAATAAAAAGACCTTGTGCTTGAAAAACAAATTTAAAAGGTCAAATAAAAAATTATATTAAGAAATTAAGAAACGTTAGACGTTTGAAAATATAAGTGTATCAAATGTTAAATAGATTTTTTAGAATGCAGATTTGGACGTCACACCAAAACCGTACAAACCAACCTAAGGTATTCGATTTATAGTGAAATGCTATAACACCATAGCCATAACCGAAAGCGTTATCAATTAAATTTTATGGAATCTCCATAATACAGTTGCCTGTGGAATTGGCATTTTTTGACACGTCCGCTGCATTGTATTCGTGATTTTTATTATTTTATTTTTTGCTTACGCTTTTGTTTTAGCAACAAATATAACAGTTGCTTGGGGTGGTGGCACTACTAATAGATGGCAGCAAAAATAGTTGTGTTTATACCCATGATTATGGCTATGGCATTTTGGTATAGCACGTCTAACTGAACATTTAATTTTTTATATGAATATGTATTAAGAAAATTAGAAATAAATTAAAAAAAAAAAAAAAAAAAACTACTTACTCGAGGAGGGCCAATGATCATGCCAATCCAATATGTAAGAGTCATGTCATCATCATTTTCAAGACCCCATGATATAGTTCCATCGCCCACTCCCTTTTGACCTTGATCTAATTCTTCCAATAAACGGAAATTTCTTGGAACCACTAAAATACATAATTTTAAAAAACAAATTTGTAAAAGTAAAAAAATAAAAATTTAAATTTAAATAAAAAATAGCAAATAATTAAAACCGAACACAGTAAAGTAATATTATTTAAAATTTTTAAAGATTATTAATAAAAAATATCCTTTTTTTTGCAGCCGCATGCTTTCTCGGCATTTTTCTTGTTTTATATTTAGAAATCAACACAGAAAAGAATCAGTTTTTATAAAAGTAATATATTTATATATTTTATTTCTTTTTCAATTCAAACGTTCAACCTTTTCAATATATTTTTTCCATCTGACTTTATAATCAGAACATTCCCTTTATATAATTTCATTTCAATCTATATAACAAAAGTATATTAACAGTGAATAACATATCATATCTTACAACACCCCCTCTCAATTACATAAATTTAACAAATTTGTAATTGCAACAAAATTACATTTATCTAATGCTTTTGTAAACACATCAGCAATTTGATTCTTTGTTGAAATCTTTTGAATCTTCAGATGTCATCTAAGATGCCTTTCAAGGTAACAACATCTGAACAACCTTTTCTATTATATGAAGATAATGCTGGTTGTATTGCTATGGCGAAAAATTCTGAATGCAAAAGATCGAAGCATATTGACATTAAACACCATTTTATTAGAGATCATGTATTAAAGGGCCATCTCTTGTTTTATATTTAGAAATCAACACAGAAAAGAATCAGTTTTGTTAAATCAGGTTTCTCATTAAACCACATTTCTGCTGGAGTTTTATTACACAAAAGAGATTTAGTCGGACTTCTATTTATTAAATAGGTACTTGTAAATACTGCTTCACCCCACAATGATTTTGGAGCATTAGCCTCTTTCATAATTGCTCGGACTTTTTCAACTACAGTTCGATTGAACCTTTCTGCCACACCATTTTGTTGGGGAGTGTACGCAATTGTTTGAGCAATTTGAATACCTTTACTTCTGCAATACGCTTTCATTTTATTTGAATCATATTCTTTACCCTGATCAACAGTCAACAGAGATATACCAGTACCAAACTTAGCATTTACAAGGTTATTGTATTCTTTAAATTTGTCAAAAATTTCTGATTTGTTTTTAATTAAGTACACATAAGCAAAATGGGTATAATCGTCAATAAAAGAAACAAAATAGTTTGAACCATTATACGTCGTTGGACTTATAGGACCGCATATATCAGAATAAATATGCTCAATGGGACGCAAAGATTTTGAGTGAGTTCCATGAAAGGGCTCTCTACATTGTCTACTTTGTGTGCAAACTTCGCAAAAATCGATTTGTATTTGATCTGGTACACCTATTGCCATATTATGTTTAAATAAATTATCATAGGCTTGTTTACTTATGTGACCCATACGCCGGTGCCATAGTAGTCCAGTTTCAAGTTTAGATAAATTTGATACTGACCTTAATATTTTAAATTTAAATTCAAACAGGTTACCAACTCTTTTTGCTGTACCAATAACATGTCCATTTTTTTCAAGATTTGCTTCATTCTTTTTAAAGTTTACTTTTATACCAGCTTCTACAATACGGCTTACAGACAAAAGATTCTCTCGGAAATTCGAGCTATATAAAACGTTTGTTAAGTTAATGTTAACACCAGTGTCACTTAAGCCGTTAACTTCTCCAATTTTATTAACTATAACAAATTCACCATCTTTTGCAACACTTATATAACGTGGTTCCACTTGTTCATTTATTTTTGAAAAAATGTTAACATCATTTACAAAATGATCCGTAGCACCCGAATCCAACGCAAAAGATATCAAATCACTATCGTTTTTATTTTTATTTCCATACGTGTCAGCCATAAAACTAATACTTGGGCTAGCAGCAACTTTTGCTTCTCTTACACGACAGTCCTTTTTAATATGTCCATAACGACCACATTTATGACATTTGCCGTTAAAATATTTGTTTTTCTTTTTCCTTGTAGAAAAAGCTGTCATATTTTCTTCAACGGTTTCTGATTCTCTTTGTTTCTTTTTTGAATCTTCAGCTATTAAACGTTGTTTTACCATCGATACATTAAGATCCTCAGTTGGTAAATTTTCCAAAGCAGTAACCACAGCATCATACGACTCAGGAAGAGTCAAAAATAGCTGAGAAACTAAGTCTGCTTCTTCTGGTTTGCACAAGCAGATTTTAATTGACGAATCAATGAATCGAACTTTAATAAATGACTCGTCATATCATCACCGTTACGCAATCTTAACTTTGCTAGTTCTTTTCTTACCAGTGTTTGATTTTAAGCTGATTTCTTTGCAAACGTACCACACAACGATTCCCACATTTCTTTTGCAGTTTTCTTGTCTCTTACATATTCAATAAAGACATCATGAATAAAAGAGACTATAATATCCTGAGCTTTAGCATCTAATTTATTAAATTCTTGAAGGTTTGTCGCTTCTGTAGGTGCTGACTCATTCACAGCTTTTAAACAACCTACCGATGAAAGATGCCTCTCTACCCGGAACTTCCCATAACCTCTTGTTTTATATTTAGAAATCAACACAGAAAAGAATCAGTTTTTATAAAAGTAATATATTTATATATTTTATTTCTTTTCCAATTCAAACGTTCAACCTTTTCAATATATTTTTTCCATCTGACTTTATAATCAGAACATTCCCTTTATATAATTTCATTTCAATCTATATAACAAAAGTATATTAACAGTGAATAACATATCATATCTTACAACAATTTTCAACTTCATTATTAGAAATAAATTTTAACTTTTGGTGGTACACTCATTTTGACCCATTCGGTTCTACTATTTAGACTGCTAAGCCTATATAAATTAGGCATCAGTTGGCAAGTGAAAGAATTTTCTATATGTTTGCAACAAGTCACAATCGATCATTATAAAAATATGTATAGAGAAATATAAATGTATATTATTTAAAAATCTTATATTGATATACACACAGAGCCTTCTTAAGTTAAGAATTTTAAGATATAAAAAAGCTATTAAGTCTTAACATGCATAAAGACTTGGTTTTTTCTAACGCCGGGGTTCTTGTTTATTGAAGCACTGATCATTCTCTAAAATTAAAAAAAAAATCATTATTCTCCTTAAAAATTATAACCTTTACTTATTGTTTTTTTTTTTAATGATTAGAATATTGGATCAACCCGAAATAAATGTGTAGCTTTTTAGTTATTTATTATTATAGTACATAGGTATCTGTTCCTGTTAGCGTGCTAAAATTTTTTGTAAAATTTGTTGAGCCTTTAGAAGCCAACACTTTTTAGATTTAATATCAATACACTTCTAAGTTTTCAAAAGTAATCACGTTCGAGAAATCAAATCCAATGTCAGTTATACCATAAAGGAGAAAATCCTTGCACTAGGCCGAATGTTGACTATAAAGTAAATATTTGGAAAGCGAAGCCGATAATTGTTACACAAAAAAAGGAAATGTTTGCAACCGGGCGTTGGGCAGCTATACTAGAAATCTTTAGAAAGGGAAGTCGGTGGTACAACTACCATATAGGAGGAAATCCTAAATATAGTAAAATATTTTTTTTTTTAATATTTAACCAATTTCTTTTAAATGTCACCAGTTTTCTGCGACCACAAATTTTTGTACTTTATATTTTTATGTTATTTTTAAATTCTCTATAACCCTGGATTGGTGTGTCAATCGTAAAAGTGTTCTTGAAATTTTTTTATAATTTATAAATATGTTAATAAAATAGGTACCACCTTTTCATTATTACTTTAACACATCATTAAGTAATAGAGCTATTGCGTTATTACTAAAAATTGTTAGAAGTTTTTTGGCTTTCGAGTTTATAAGCACAAATAAGAAATTGTTCTTTCTTTGCTGTAACCGTTCTAACTTACGAACAACAAAAATCGAATCTTAATTCCATATACAGTTTACGTACTTTAAAAACATTGGGGAAGCCAAAACGCAAACGGTTGTGAATTATTACAAAAGAATCTTAAAGCCTATAAAAAGCAATATCAACAGGATTTCAAAGTGAAATAAACAAAAAGCGTTTTCAATATGAATAGTCTTTTAAGTTCGTTTAAAAATTGTACTTTGTTTTCTTACTGGAAATTACAATTCCTAATCAATTCAATTTTTGGAATTAAGATTACAAGAAAATTTTCTGAGAAATAACCTTTCATTAAAATTGAGAACTGTGACAAAAATTTTTCCAGGCATATTCGTATATTATTAAAAGTTTTGCTTTAACTGATGAGATCGGAAAAAGCAAGGTTTTCTGTAGCTATTTATTATTTTTTAGTGTTACGTGATCAAACAATTTTTAGCTTTAATGCAATTTTGTGTTTTATGGATAATGCAAGAATAGTGCGTAACATCATGATATAATAGTGCATTTCATACCATAAAATTTAGGAATAAAAATATCAATACATTTTATTCTGATTTAATGAAATTAATGTAGTACAAAAAAACGTCCAATAAAAAATTAAGTAAGTGATAATTCAATATTTGCATTAAAATACTTTTTGTCAATACAAAAAAAAAAACCCAAAATCCAAAAATCCCAGATTAAAAATATATGCTAACCTTCGGTATGCTTAATCTGGATTTAAAGACTTTGAGATTTTCACATCGATTGAGACACAGCCCAGATTTTTTTAAAATAAAAAGATTTTGCCATGGATTTTATCTTAATAATCATAGAAGCCTTCCTACAGTGTGTTTCTATCTACTACGAAGTGAAAAGATTTTGTAAATACTAAAGACTTAACGTTACCTATTAACTTTTAAATTTAAATATACCTTATTTTAGGAATTCAAAGGTTTAAATCTAGTTTACGGGCGTAGCTCATAAATAAAAAATGCAATTTTAAGCTGTGTTTTTAAACTAGATTTCTTCCAATCAAAATAATAAATTGTTTTAAACTTAGCGAAAAAAAAAATATTTTTCAACACAGTTTATAAACCTATGGATATATTTTCCAATATGCATGAAATTATATATTTCTTCAATTTTACATTAAATCCTAACATAATTTATTTTTAATAAACAAGCAATTTATTTTCGTTAAACTATAGCAATTACTTTGGAAATTAAGATTATCATAATAATGATTAGATTAAATTTTTACAATAATAATCACAAATGCATTTTTCTATTACTAACATAACACTAAACAAATTGTAAGTGCTTACCTACCTACAGTTATAATGTATTTTTCTTAATCTTGCAATTGAATATTGAATTTCTAAGCTTAAGAATCCACATTTTCAACTATGGTGAAAAAATTAGAAAAAAACTAGAATATTTTCAGGACGGGTAATGATGAAAGAAAAATGACTTGTCAGATTCTCTTGCCTGGTAAAGCTTCGGCCGTATATCACTTAATATTTTTCATATGATTGAAAATAAAATAATTGTTTTTTAAATAAATTTTTAGCACTGAACGACTTGTTTATGCATATTTTAAATCTATTACTTTTCATTTTTTTCACTCCTCTTAGATACCAATTATACTGCAATGACTACACCACTTTCGTTTTTTTTTTATGAAAGCACAATGTATTACTTAAAAAAATGCAGTAGCATTCGCCTATTTTCAATTTAATTTAATTTTTCAAATTATTTCGGACTTTTTTATTAATATTTTTGGGAAATTTAAAATTTTTTATATGAAATAAATTCTTACCAACACCGGTGGATTGATTCGCCATTTTTCACTCTTCACAGCAATCTACACATTCACAAGATAATAACTTCAATTTTCTTCTTACTTATTATTCGTGTGTAATATATTGATCTCTTTTTCGCCCGTTTATTTTACTTAAAGGGCGTTTTTGAGTGCTACTTCTTTCGTTTCTTTTACGTTTTTTCCGGTCTTCTTCTTCTTTGCGTTTTTAAAACAGTTCGATTTTTCATGAAAAATTCTTATTTCATTTAAAAGGTTAATTCACTACATACATTAATGTTTTGTTTGGAATTTGTTAACTATAAAGATATAGATATTAGATATACATATATTCTTCAATTATTTTCTAATTTGTGATTTGTTTTTTTTAGTAATAAAACAGAATCTACAGAATAGGTTTTTCACTGATACGAAAATGTACGAATTAAGTTTGATGTCATGTAAATGACAACGATTATCTTAACATTGCATGAGAGAGAATAAAAAGCTATAATAATGTATTAAGTTTGACAACATGCCAAAATAATTCAATAGGAGGGTCTAGTTTGGCAGCTGATTATTTTTTTTTATATATTAAAATTGAATTTGATATGTTAGTAGAAATCAGTTTTTAGGAAATGATTTAAAGAATTTTAACTACCATGTGATACTTAAAAATTTTACTATACTGAATAAACAAATAAAAATATATGAAATTTTTCAATTTACCACAAGGCGAATCAAAATTCATTAATTTTCGCCGAAACCTAAAATGTCAAACTCCATACATAAAAAATATGTATAATTTTTCATATGATGTTTAACATTTAGCATTTTGGCGAAAATATATGAATTTGCCGTAGCGACTACTTATAGCCAAACCTAATTTTCGCCGTGTACACTACTGTCAAACTCCATATATAAAAATCTGTTTACAATTTTTTTTATATGAATTTTGACATTCGTTTCTACCAGCAAAAAATAATAAATTCTCTAACGCTGCCACCTGATAATTGATTCGCCTTGGGTAATAGCAAACCTAAATCTTTGCATTAAAACAAGAATAGATTATTGTTAAAGGCCAGGATTCACTATCATACACAATCGTACGATTTAATCACACAAAAATCTGACAGAATTCTGTCCTACCTTAAAAATCGTTCCAAAATGGCGTCGTATGTGCCACACTATTATACAAAAAAGATGCAAAAACATATGTTTTTAATATTTTGTTGTTTTTTCTCCTCATCATCTTAAAAAAATCAACCCTGATCGCATAGAGAAAAATATTTTATGAATTATTTCAAAAGATTATAAAATCGTACAGATCTGTCAAAAACTCTGTCACACACATACAATTTTAATCCACACTATCAAGGCGAATCAATTACCAGGTGGCAGCGTAGGCGAATTCATTAATTTTCGCCGTGTACACTACTGTCAAACTCCATATATAAAAAATCTGTTTACCATTTTTTTTATATGAAGTTTGACATTCGTTTCTACCAGCAAAAAATAATAAATTCTCTAACGCTGCCACCTGATAATTGATTCGCCTTGCACACTATCATACTTTTTGAGCACACATGAAATTTTTGACAGATCGTACGATTGAGTATGATAGTGAATCCTGGCCTTAAAGAATATTGAATGTCAGCGTTGCCATCTTTGAGAAAAAATAAAACGGCAATAAAACATAATTCCAAAATATACATTAATTTAAGGCGAATCTATAAAATTAACTTAGACTGCTTACAGCTAATTTGCTTTTTAATTTGCTGATGTCAAAATCAATTTTGTATTGCGTTTAACGACTGAACGGAATTTTGTTAAAGCCAACATGAAGAAATCATGTACCACATATAAAAAATCTGCGTCAAATTTGTTTAGTTGATGGATTTGCCTTCACCTGGTGCATTATTCGCCTTAAGTTAGTTTTACAACCGCATGGTGTTGCCAGTTTAATAGAAACCTATATAAAGAGGTAAATTTCAGTTTATATTGGATCACAGATTACCCAACTGTGGAACTTCTAAAAGTGTTTTATGTTTACAGTGTTTATTTAAACAAATAAAAAAGAGATTATAAAACGTTGAAGCAATGCAAGGGAGATTTATTTTACTAGGTAGTAGCGGTTCTACAACAAATACAACATTGACAAAAACAACATTGCTCTCTCAATATATGTTTTGTAAAACGAAAGCAATTCCGAAATAAATGTAATAGGTGCGTTCCCCTAATTTATGGGTAAATTTCGGTAAAATGATGGGAAAAAAATATTCTCAATTATAGGCAACAACTATGAAAAGTGCGGGAAAACTAGTAAAGCGTTTATTTACTTCTTTATATTTGTTTTACTCTCCCGCTGTTACACTGCGTTTCCTCTGACTTTAATACCATGTTCACACTACAGCGTTTTTTCGTAATTCGCTCTCCTATTCGTAATTTAGCCTCTAATTACCAGCAGAATAACGTAATTCCCCATACAAATTTTTGAGAGCGAATTACCAATTTTGTAGGTAATTGAGTATGAATTACCACGCCAATTACGATAAAATCAGTGTCATCTCTAATTTTCATCGAAGTTTTACCTGAACAACTGTTAAAATAATAAAAAGTAAACAAAGAAAAAAGTGAAAAGTTATATAGGACATTAAAATTTTAAATAAATATAATGCGCGCTCGCTGCATTGCTCCCATTTGCTGGCACATTTTCTGATTTTTGAAGTAAAAAAATTGTGATAGCATATTTTCTTGAAATTAGTTTTATTTTATTATTTTACTTTCTTAATAATTACTTACTGAAATTGTATAAAAAATAAAAAAAATAGTTGTTTAAAATAAAATGGCAAAACTTTTTTACAATCCCACGTGTTTTCTATGAAATAAACAAACTGCCTAACCAGCGTTGCCGCTTTGGTCCAATCGGACCAAACTTGGTAGTTTTTCGATTTTAAAAAACGGTTTGGTAGTTTGGTTGGTTTGTTGCATTTTTTTAAATTTTTGGTAGGATTTCCTCCTGTAGCAATTTTTTAGTAATAGTAAATTTTTCACCTTAAAAATTCAGTACATATAATTAAAAAAAATATAACTTTGAATTAAATAAACAATAACTTTGAATAGTGCTGCTTTCAAAAACTGTCTTAGGTGAAGTAAAAAACATCTCTGCTTTTTGCATAGAGATGATTAAAGCTATAACCATGGCTTAAGAAATCCGAACAATATTATGAAATTGAAATTAACAATATTTTTGAGTGAAGGTTTATTTTCAGAAGACGACATACCATCAACCAGGTAAAACCACTCTTAAAATTTTTGTTTTAAAACATTTTTAAATAATATAATACTTTTAGTGATCATTGTAAAGAAACAGTCAAAAGAAAATTTAGAAGCGAATGGTTAAGCGAATTTGATTGGCTTCAGAAAAGGAATGGGTGTTTATTCTAAAAAGATAAACTTCCATCTCAACAATTACGGAAAAAAACCAAATGAGTATAACAGAGTTTATGTGCAAGAAATGCATTTTTAAATTTTTGGTAGGCTGTGAACGGTTTTGGTAGGATTTTTGAAAATTATTGGTAGGAAGTCAATTTCTCATGTGGCAACTCTGTGCCTAACCCAATTACTTAGATGCAATGTGAACACTCAAAATAGCACAAGTCATTCAGAGAGCGAATAACGTAATTCGAATTGTAATGTGATCATGGTATAAATCAACTAGTTTTGAGAAAACACTTCGAAGTGTTTCCATCACTAAGCATGTTTCCATTGAGCTGAAGTGTTTTGTAAATTCGAATTTGTGACGTAACACTGACATTTTTCGCGTAAAAAAGAAAAAAAATTTTCTTGTAAAAATCGTTTTTATTATTAAATCAATTTTTGTTTCTACATATTTTTCTTTTTATATTTTTTACACACTTTTTTTGTAACAAAAAAAATATTGCTTTCAAAAACTTAAAAGTAATTGTCACTTTTTCGATAAAAATATGAATAGATAGCACGGAGTTGAACTTGAATATCCCAGACACAACATGCTTTAAAATAAATTACGTGATTTATATGGTTTTGGTAGCATGAAAATTTTAACCAAAAAAATGAATTTTTTTATTAAAAAGTTTAAAACTTGATTTTCACGTAAACTAAGCGTCCTAGAGCTTAAATAAGCACAAAATCTGTGATCACCTCTAAATGTATAAATGTATAAAAGTGGATTTTTATATTAAAAAACAAAATTTTTGAAAATTCGATTTTGACTCCAAAAAATTTATTTTATTATTAAAAATTTTAAAACTTAAAAAGTATAAAAGTGGATTCTGATCTGATTCTACAGCCTTGCAGCTTCTAAAAACATCTTTCGTTTTTAAATGTATGATAAATTGATGAATTCTTGTAACATTTAGAAACGCAATATTTTTTTTAAAGTTTGTTTACACTTTTCTATTTGCGTTTGTATAAACGCTATTACCGACGTCGCTGTTATTTTAAAGTTTTGTGTTTTTTTAATTATCAAGAGTTTGCTGTGGTATATCTTCTGAATGCAAGAGTTTTAGAAACTTGTCCACACATATTCTGGAAGGAATTTTTGATCTCGATTGCTTAGTGCTACCGACTGTTTTATACTAAGTAGAAGTAAACTTTAATTAGTTCAAAACTTTTCACCAATATTATATTTTGGCCTTGAAGGCTTTGTATTACTAAACTGAATCAATAAATAAATTTTTTGATTTTAAAAAATAAAAAGACCTTGTGCTTAAAAAAATAAATTAAAAGGTCAAATAAAAAACTATATTAATTTTTTTGATTTTTGAAAGTTTGCTGTTTAATAACATTTTTCGTACAGTCTTTCCTATTTCAATCCTCTTTCGATTGTATATAGCTCTGAAATTTTCAAATTTTTTGAAATATCGATATGGGTATCATTTCAAAGCTTTTGAAAAGATCTTTAAGGAAATACTAAAATTTATTTATTTATTTATTTTAAATATATTTTATAAATCAATTCATAAAATATACTAAGGCGCCGGGTGACTAGACCATATGCGCACACAAAGGAAAAAACTATTTTAAAATTTATAAAAAATTATATACTAAATGCAAATAGGTTATGAATATTGAAACTAACTAAACATCTTGAATTCCATGGCTTCGAAGACTACGCCTAACAAGAGGTAAATACGCGCAAGTCGTGCAGTCCAAAATCACATCCAGTCGATCACTAATCTTAGAGATCGGACAATCGGTCAAGATATGATCCACCGACAAAACGACATCACAGTTAACACACCTAGCTGGGTCCATATGATTAAAATAATGTTGACTATTGAAGAGAGCCTTGCCAACTCTAAGCCGACTCAACATTACGCAATCAGATCTAGAAAAGTTAGAGTTATATGTGGGTCTTGGCCGTGTAGGGTAAAGTTGTTTTTGGATACTTCGAAACTGATTAAAAATTACTTTCGGCGTACATGGAATGTCAGTTATTTCCGGAAGAGCTAGAGCACTTTTGGCTACTCTGTCCGCATACTCGTTACCTTCAATACCAATATGTGATGGGACCCATAAAATTAATACTTCTGGACTAACACTGGGCAACTTAATGATGGAGCTGTAAGTCCCCTTAGGGTTTTTTTCCAACGTTTTAATAACACTGAGACTGTCAGTGCAAATAATTGTTTTGACCTTCTTCTCACTTGCAAAAGCTATGGCAGCTTTGACAGCCCCCAATTCAGCAACAAAAACACCCACATTGTCTGGCAGACGAGCTTTGAAAATCACCTCAAAACATCCTAGTCCAAGTTGCTTGACCACTGAGTATGTATTTACGCCATTATTAAAGGAACCATCCGTATAAATAATCATTTCAGGACGAAAAGATTCAATTTTTTCCTTAAGACCTTTCCTAAAAACAAAGCTATTTATGTGGTTTTTGTTATAAAAACTTAAGCTT
The DNA here is from genome assembly GCA_916610165.2 of Gymnosoma rotundatum. Taxonomy (NCBI): domain Eukaryota; kingdom Metazoa; phylum Arthropoda; class Insecta; order Diptera; family Tachinidae; genus Gymnosoma; species Gymnosoma rotundatum. The sequence goes on along the minus strand of OU744338.1, from coordinate 16,331,890 downwards.
GAATCCGTCAAAGCAACATTAACTATCAAAGACGTTCCATTAGGTTTAGTTGGTAAAAAAAAGTTATGCCTCTTAAGTAGCATGACAATATTTCTGATAGACGAAGGGTAACAAATGTCATGGGACTGTAGACGTTTCCAAAAAATTTCATGCAGTCCATCTGATGGAAGTGTTATAGCTCTCGATGCCATTCCGACAGAACTCTTTTCCAAAATATATTTAAAGTTTTGGTAACCAGCCTCAAGACGAAGTTGTTCCAAATGCGTTGTTCTTAGTAAGCCAGATGCAGTTCTGTAACAGTTATTGATAGCAGTGTCTAACATTTTAAGGTTTTTCTTTGAAGTCCATCCGTAAATAGTGATTCCATGAAGCAAAACACCGGTAACCAGAGATCGACATATCTCAATTGCAGTATTAAAATGTGGCCCTTTATTTCGTGAGCAAATTAGTTTAAGCAGGTTATTAATTTTGCTCAACTTAGATAAAAGATATTTCACATGTGTGTTCCACAATAAACTCCTAGTGAACAATAAGCCCAACACTCTCATTTGGTCAGCAACAGTAATATCGATGTCTCTGATATTTATGGTATTAATAGCGCATTCTCGTTTTCTGCAAACATGAAAAACCTCCGCCTTCTCAATCGGAATAATAGCACCTCTATCCTTTGCCCACTTGTGAACAACTATATCAAAATTTTTTAAATTAAGGCGAACATCATTATCATCATCTCCTGAAGCAATCGCAAAAATATTATCTGCATAAATTCCAATGTAGTCAAATCCAGGATAATTTTCAACAGCCTTTGCCAGAGAGTTAGCATAAATAGTGAATAAAAGAACAGATAATGGTGACCCTTGCGGAACCCCATTATCAATTGCATTACTTCCTGAGAAATAGCCATCAACTCTAACAGTAACCATACGATTAGAAAGAAACGAGTTAGTAAGTTCCATTATGTTATTAGGTACACCCCACTTATTCATCTCTTGAATTACAAAAAACGACACAACTTTGTCAAAAGCTTTTTCTATATCTTCTGATATAACCAAACTATGAAGACGAGCTTTCAGATTACTGCGCAATGTTTCTTCCATCTGATGGCATATAGTGTGAACTCCATGTCGAGGAATGAAAGCGTGTTGGATTTTCGAAACATATAACTCTGTTACCCTCCAGAACCTTTTCGCCAAAATTTTTTCCAAAACTTTGGATAAAACTGGTAACAAAGATATAGGACGATATCCCTCTAAGCTACCAGGATCCTTTCCAGGTTTAGGAATAGGAACTAAAACTGCTGTCTTCCAATCTTGGGGAAACACTCCTTTAGCCAAAATGTTGTTATACAAATTACACAAGCGATATTTTAACTCTTTACGAGAATTTTTGATCATCAAATAGGTTATCTTATCTCGTGCCGGTGTAGAACCTTTTAACGTCCTCATAATGCTGTCAAGTTCAAAAATAGATATTTCATACGCCAAAAAAGTGTGTTCATCACCATGTTGAGAAAGATTTCCAACATCAAAATTCCTTTTTGCTAAAACAATATTATTATCAAGCACAGTATCAGAACTAATAGAAGTCCAATATTCAGCAAATTTTTGTGCGATTGTTTCCGGGTGCGAGTAGGTGTTATTGTTTATAAATATAGGAGGGAAATTATTTATCCTTTTAGACCTAATAGTATTAACTTTTCTCCATAGGTAACGGACATCCATTTGTGGTTTTAAGGAGTTCAAAAAATTTTCCCAAGTACGCTTTTTGGCCAATTTGCACTCTCTTTTAACTTTCGCGCACATTCTTTTATATTCTAAACAGTTCATGCGATTGCGACACCTTTTAAAAACTCTCCAAGCTATCTGTCGGGACCTAATAAGCTTCGAAATAAAGGAATTAAACCAAATAGGAGTGTTTTTGTCTTTTGGACCTGTGGTAAGCGGTATGCTTTCATTAGCCGATTTTCTGATTATGCGTTTAATTTGGGCAGCTTCCTTATTTATATTGGAAGCTACTGGAAACACTTTACTCACATGGACAACTTTCTGAGCAAAGAGTGACCAATTTGCTTTGGTGTCATAAAATCGTGCCGGAAAAAGTTTTTTAATGTTTACAAAATTATTGGTTACTTTAATAGGGAAATGATCACCAACTTCAGGCATAGGCAAACAACTCCACGCTAGAATAGGTGTTAAATCGATACTGGCCATTGTAACATCCACGCATGTAAGGGTGTTTCTGGTGTTAAACAGGGTTGGTGATCCATTGTTCAAGATTACTAATTCTTTTTCATTAGCGAAATCTTCCCAAATCCTTCCGCTATTAGAGGTATTCTTTGAGCCCCATAGAACATTCTGCGAATTTAAGTCACCCATCAAGAGATGATGGACGCCATTGGCCGGTAAGATGTTGTTGACCATAGAAGCAGATAAAGTTAAGTCACACTCTTTATAAATATTAGTAATATGGATTTCTGTATTGCATTGGATTATTATTTTTTGAAAAAGCAGATCACCAGTGGATAAGATATGTTGACTAACATTGATGTTGTTTTTAATTAACAAAGCAATACCAGCCTTTGAGTACAAATAATCCTTATTGTGGTGATAAACTTTATAACCAGGTATGTGCAGTAGATGCCGATTTTTGCTCGTAATATGCGTCTCTTGAAGCGCAATAATATTCGGCTTATGTTTAGCTATAAGAAGTTCAAGAGCGTACTTATGGTTAATAAAGCCTTGAATGTTCCACTGTAAAATATTAAGTTCAATATTCATAAAAAAAAAAAAAAAAAAAAAAAAATTATTCATCATCCTTGCCACTAGTTTTAGTCTTTTGAATTTTCTTTAAAGTTTTAGGTGTAATTATAACGTTCATCTCAGGAAAATTTTTATATAACTCCGATGTTGGAGAAAAATTTGCATCTCTATTTGCTCTATAAGAAGAGCATAATCCCAAACTGTCGTTTATATCATCAATAATAATATCTTCAGTAAGATGTAAATCGTTGTTTAAACAAGAAGAAACGTTACGGTTAACTGATGTGTTGCCATCACAAAAAAATTGTTCATCAATGGAAATAGTATCCGTTTCAAAATTACTAAATGTGTTAAACGTTTCGTTTTGTGTTTTGAGGTTTAATTTAGAATGATCACACTTTTGGACTGTTTTTTGATTATCTTGAGATAAATTATGTACAAAAACACCTGTTGTCGTAGTTTGCAGTGAAGTTGAGTTAATATTGTTATCTCTTATATATGAATCAGAAGAACTTGTGTTGTCATTTGAAACTAGTGCATTACTGTTATTTTTCAATATGAAATTTGAATTTTCCTTTTGTTTACTTGTATAATGTAAACTATCACCTTTCTTATTGTTTGATTTTATCGTTGTTGCTGCCGGTTTAACACTCAAAACTTGTGCATACGTTTGCATAATTTTTGTTTTCTTAGGAAAAGGTTTTAAAGTATTTAGTGCAGGATTTTCATTAAAAATTTCCCACGCTTCACGGTTTGTACATCTTCTTGAAATTCGCAGGTAATTGATTGATTTATATTTCCAAAAAGTTGGACAATTCGGATCATTTGATGGATGGCTCTCTAATTGGCAATTAACGCAGTACTTCCTAGTGCATAGTTCATGAGGTGATGGTTCTCCACATTCCTTACAAATTTCAATATTCCGGCATCGTTTTATGGTGTGACCTAATCTTTGACAATTACGGCATTTCATTGGATTTGGAATATATTCTTCGACGATAACTCTCTCCCATCCGAGCTTAAGGGTTTCAGGACGATATATCAAATCAAAAGTTATAACTGCTGCACCAGTTGGTTTAAAATCTTTTCCATCAAGCTTAGTAATTTTCCGTACTTCAACAACTTTTTGAGATTTGAGCGAATCTAGAAGTTCTTCTTCGGAAATGTCAATGATTTTCCTGGAAAAAATGCGTCCTTGGATAGTATTAAGAGTTTTGTGAGGGACTATTTTAACTGGAATGGAATCAATATAGTTCGCCTTTATATACAGCTCAGCTATTTTCCTATTTGGTACTTTGATTAAAAGGTCGCCACTTCTCATTTCAGTGACTTCTAAACGTTCCTTGCTTATAAAATTGAGCCCTCGTTCAACTTGGAAAACATTATAGGAAGCAAGAGGAGGAACTGTACTATCTTGTTTTGTTGGAACAGTGGAAGCAACTAAATAACGTGGAAGATGCTGTTCATTAGATGAGGTTTCCGGTAAAGGCACAAAATCATCAGAACGTAGCCGTTTGTTTCTGCTTGATTTAGTTTTAACGGTCAAGGAATCTAATTCCCTGAACCGATTATAATTTGGGGGGTGAACCCCGTTCATAGCGTTAGCAGATTACACTATAACTATAACTTTTAAATTCTCCAAAAAACACAAACAAATGTCAAATTGTTTCAAAAAGTTAAAAATATTATAATAATTTTAAGTTTTTACTTTTTTTTCTTTTTTCCAATAAACTATTGACAAAAAAATACACAGTCACTCGGAATGAGAAAACAAAACAATGTTTCTACGGCGAATGCCCGACAACGACTGATACTAAAATTTAAAAAAAATATTTTTATTTTTTTATATCTCTTTTGTTTTTTATTTTTTAATTCTCTATCACCCCACTATTTGCTTTTTTGATTGGAGTTACTTCACTAAGCTAGATTTACATAGATGGTGAAGGGTACATAAGATTCGGCATAGCCAAATATAGCACTCCTACTTATCATTGAAGCTTAACGGGTTGTCTCCTTGGCACTATCGTTACGATGGTAGCGTTTAAATTTACTAAACATAATTAAAATTATAAGCTAATTTCAGTATGATTAACTAAACGCTCTTTTTTCTTTTTTATTTCATTCAGAAAAAAATATTCTACTCAAGGCCTTGATTTTACTCGTACGAAATAGTTTTCAAATAAAATTTTTTTCCAAGAATTAAATTGTTTTTATTTTTTAAACCTTTACAAACTTAATAGAGAATTTATAAATTGCTCAAAATGACCTCAAAATCTTTGCTAGTATTAGAAAAGCCTTTGCAACATTTAGCTTTATCAGATTGGCATAATCGCGTAAAGACTTTAAGAAATGTTGCCGATGCTAGACGCAATGATGCCTTCCATGTTCGTCATAGTTCAAGAATGTTAAGAAACGAAACACGCATAGAAGGGGATTGGACAAATTATGAAACCAATGAAGCATTAGATAATCGGTAATAATAAATATTTTTTAAATAAAGAAAAAGCAAGCATATTACAATTTCCATTATTTTTAGAATTTCTGAACTTAAGCGATGGCGTGAGGCAATTTCAAAAACTGTTCAACGAATAGAGCGTGAAGTGACACTGTTAAGGGAAGAGAAAGCGGCAACTGAGCAAGAACTGGAAGCAATACAAACACCCCTTTCAGTTGTAGCCAATTGCTTAACCACACGTGATTGTCGTTTAGGATCTGAAATGACGTACGACGACGCTGATACTGAGATAAAAAATGAACTAGCTGTAATAGAGAACAATCAACGTTTACTGGCAGATCAATGTCAAAAAGCATGGGAAAAATTATGCCGCTTGGAAGATGTAAAATTTAGACTTAATTTGGAAGTCGACAACAAAAAAGAGGCTGAATTTATCGATTTGTCTCAATCTTCCCTGGACAAATTTGCTGCGAATATAAGCTTTAAAACCGACCCCACTAGAATCCCTAAAAAGTAGAAAACCACTGTTAATTTTAAAACGTTCCTTTAATTTCTTTTCCATTACAGCTCTTGTTCATATAACTCATGGTTAGATCATACAAAAAATATGAAACAGCTAGCTGAAAATGAGTTGGCTGATACTTACGCTGTAAGAGAAGCTTTATTTGTAGCTAGAGAAAAAGCTCACAATATGTTGATTTCTCAACAAGAAAGGACGGACCACAGCATTCGTAAACGTATATTTGAAACGCAGAAGGCTCGCAATGAGTTAAAATGGCAGCAATTAAAGGTATGTTACGAAAATATAAAAAGACTATTTTTGTTAAAACTATTAATACATTGTGTTTTTACAGATGAAAGAGGAAATGGAGAAAGCCATATGTGAAATAAAAACTTTGGAACAGGCCTTACGTGATAAAACTGATGGTTTAAAATTAGCAGAAACTCGTTTAGAGAACCGTGCACAACGCTCCGGAATGGAACTATGTTTGGATGAAGCCCACGATCAACTATGCTTTGAGGTTCAAAAAATTCGTGATATACGTTATCGTCTTATTAAAAAAATCGAAGAAGCCAAAACTAATTATAATTTATTGGAAGACCATGCACAAAAAACTGATACTGACTTGGAGAATAAGCAACACTCCCTAATGACGGATATAAGAGCCATAGATATGCGTAAATCTTTAAGGGGTGATTCTTCAGCGGCCTCACAAACTGATCGCAATATTGTTTTAACTAAAATGGAAAAAGAAATTCCTAAAAATTAATTGCTTCAAGATTTTTCAGATGCTATATACTCAATAAAACCCACAAGATTGTGTTTGTTTTTATTTTATTAATTTTGAGGATTTATTTTAAACTTAAAACTTATTTGGCCTGCTTTGGGCTTAAATTCCACTTGCCAGTCAACTTCACATTGACTACTTTCTGCATACTGGGCACTATTTAAAAAGTGTACTCCCTGCCGAACAAACATATCCCATTTAATAAAGTTTCCTATTTCAATTGGTTCTAAGGGACCAGAGCTTACAATTGATTTTGCATTACCACTATTATCTAGCATCCAATCTACCCACAAAGCAATTCCATTACAACATCCGGAACTAAATCGGAAAATTTTAAAATGGTTTTAAATATCATAGTAAATTAGCTTCAACTTACAATTCGATGGGGATTTTTCCACTTGTTGATAGGTCTTGGTGAAAGTTTTTAAATTCTACTTGCAGCAGCTCCTGCGGAGAAGATAAAGCTCGACAAGGATATTCCCATAAAGGTTGCGCCTCCACTGAGGTCTGAGCTATCATTGTAGATTTCTAAAATAATAAAAGGGCCCTATGCAAACTTCATAAATTTCCTATGTTTTTTCTTATTTACCTCTACCATTTTATCAAACGGCTTTAAATTAAAACCTTCACATTCTCTGAGAGGGGTTCGAATTTTGTGCAGATCTAAAAATTCGACTGGTACGCAGCAAATGCGTGCTCCAAATGGTGATATATCCACTGTTTTTGATAGTTGTTCGTTTATTTTCATTATCAAAGTACCAAAATAAAAATTATCCCACGGTAATATGGATGACAAGAAATATGGTTCCCCAAAAACATGAGTAATCAATTTTAAGTCTTGCTGATTCAAATCATCCAGTTGTTTTAAAAATTCAACATTTGAAATTTGATTGAATTTTACAATGGAATTCATAAAACATCTTGAGTAGCGATTGGGTTCGTAGCACCAAAGTTTTGATACTTTTAACTGAGCACATCCTAAGCCTAAAAGACATCCATCACCTAAAACTAGAACTTTTGATTCTGGATTCATGTGCTCCTCTAAATATTTTAAATATCGTTTACTTCGAGAACTTTGATTTATTTGACCAATTCGTGAGCGACTGTATGTCGTGTGCAGCTGGCACGTACAACTATGTCGGGGAATTGACTTCTTTAGGTTTTCATCCGATTTCGGTAATGCATCAAACCATAAAGAGTATTCGTCATGATTACAATTTAATATAAATTCTTCTTCCGCTTTTAAAATATTTAAAGGCTTTGGAATGTAATAAATAGCTTGCATCCAATGATCTCGCCAAGGTATAACGCTAGCTAATGGTTTCAAAGAATGATTTTCAGCGGATAGTTTCCTTAAATCAGGATGAGCCCAATAAGGTGCACAACTAAGTTTTATTTCTTCCTCAGAGTCCATAGTAATATCCCACCAAAAAAACACTAAATCAGTTGAGCCAACACAAACTGACTTTAGAATATGATTTTTTTCCCTTGATGTTTTTAATTGCTTGCAGTTGAAGTCAAAATCAAATATTCTAAACGGGTGAGTAATAGGTCGAAATTGTTCTAGTGGTAATTGGGAAAGTTGAACATCATGCAAGTTTGCTTCGCCTTGACAATTTGCTATATCTGTGGGAGGTTTAATAAGTACATCACCATCTAAATTTGCTAAAATTTTTAATGAATTCCACTGAGCTGCCAGAGGCGATTGCACAACTTGGGCATAACAAGTAGCCTTGGAAGGTATGCATATTACATCCTTCGTCAACAACTGCTCGTGAGCATGATTATATATACCAATTGCACCTTCTCCAATTAGTTCTGTATCCAATACTTCGGCAACCAAAACATTGGCTTTCTTAAGCATATCTTGACCAATAATTATATCAGTAGATCTTTTCTTAATCAAAGTTATTTTGTCTCTTACTTTATTTGCTTCTAGTACCATCTCTGCGCAATTCGCCATAGGAAGGAAAGCTTCACATGCAGTAACCGAATCAGCACCAGAAGCGACTGCCATCATTGAGAGTATTCCTGTTCCAGTTCCAATATCTAGAACATGTGCCTCTTGACCATTTTGGTGAAGTTTTCTAATCGTTTTTCGTAAGGCTGCATAATATTTCTGATTTCTTTCGCTGTCATGAAGCATGTCACCAAAACCGGCATTAGCCACTTCTTGGTGATAGTCATACAAATCATCCTTAGAGGCCCATTCATTTTGACCTGTTATAGGATTTAGTACCTGTGTAAACACTGCCATTTGTCTTTTTATATGAAAAAGGTATATTTTTAAAAACTTTCCAAATGCAACAACCATAAAATATAAGTTTTTCAATAAAAGATGTAAGTAAATCCGATTCAAATAGTCGTACGTATAAAACTGAAATAGGTATCTGCACTAATAAAACACTAGATATATTTTAAGACTTAGCAAGTCGGCATATTTGTGTACCAGATACACATGCAAATCAGACACGGGTTTAACTTTACAAGGTATTGGGAAACCTCTTAGTTTTAGCCAGGATATATATTTTGCCAAGTGTGTTTGGTTGGACTGCCAAGAATTTACATTTCCCACCTGATAAATTTATACTAAGATTGTCTCATCTATGGCCATATGTTGTACCCACAGCAGAAAAATTCATAGGTAAGTGCAAAAGCTGAAATAAAATATTTTTAATTTATATGTAGTCTGGCATCTCAAAAAAAAGTATAAGTTAAGACTGAATTCATACAAGGAAAGTTTACTTTGACAAAGTTTTGTTAATTTTCTTTTAAACTTTGTTTGGTGTTCAGACACAGAAAGTTTTCTTTTACAAATTTTTGTTTTCTTCTCTTTGATCGTTCCTTGTTTTTGGACGTTTTGTATGTGGTGCTTATATGTATATGTAAATATATACAACTGTGTATAAGCAACGAAAGAAAACCAAAGCAACTTTGCGAGTACATCAAAGTCTGTACTGTTCTTCATGCAAAGTAAAATTTGCCTGTGTGATAGGGGTATAAGGCATATTAATTATAAAGTGGCAGCGCGACGACAACAAATAATACAACAGCAGGCAGTTTTTTTAAATCAAATATTAGTATCAAAAACGTTGAAGTAATCCATAATCTTTTTATTGTGTACATTTTATTTGTAGATTACAACGCATATTTTATTTATATTTGTTTTATATCACATATTAAATTTTTTAACAATTAAAACACACTTCGCACAGCACTTGAATATAAAATTTAAATAAATTTTTCTCATTCGAAAACAAAACAAATTATTTTGACGTTAATAAAGTCTAGAGTCTATACCTGATATATTTTTGTCTTGATAAAAGTCAAATCATTGTCAAGACAGAAATTTATCAGGTTAAGACTCCTCTTATTAGGGTTATTACAACGTTAAGGCGTTCTTATCTATGGTTAAGACTATTTTGTCAAGCCTCACCCCAGACAACTTTGTGTTGATAATAAACGTGAATTAGTTGTCATTCTCTTATTTATATTTTTTATTCAACAAATATATTGCGCCAAAAAGTAATTTTTGTATTTTTGGCAAATATTATTCGTATTTATTGTTCCGGTTGTTAGCTTAAAATATATACATACATTCATACGTGTGGATTTATCCACGTATTGTAAAGGAGAAAATCTTTATTATAAATGAGAAAATTTTTGGCAGAAGTCTGGCAGTGCATAATAACCTATCTTCACGACGAAAAACAAATTATGATTTGTCATGATATAAATAAAATACGACATCAGGTATAGACGTTCGGTAATGTCTTACTTGTATAATTATACCAAGGAAAATTTCATCGTGTAAATGTTTAAAGTAATAAAAATGGTAAGCGCAAAGAGTACAGTATAAAAAATAGTAACAGAATATTATCTGAAAACAAAATGTGTGTTTTCGCCACATTTAGAAAAAGCAGTTACTTTAAGTTATTGCATCTCTAATTTATATTGTTCAGAGCAAGGCAGATTTATTTTACTACGTAATAGCGGCTCTACAACAAACACAACATTGACAAAAACAACATGTCTTTTTATTGTTGTTTTGTGCGTTGGAAACGTCAAAAATCCAAAGAGAAATAAAAAATAATTGCTCTCAATACAAATGCTTGCTTTGTTACGCACACGTTTTTTGTTAGTGTTTTTTAAAATTTGTAAACAAACAAAGGAAAATACAAACAACTTTTGACTTTTCCAACTACAAACCAGCTGGGCGGACGACACTACCTAGTAAAATAAATCTGCCTTGGTTCAGAGCTAACGTCAACAAAACTATCAAAACAAAACACAAGGTAAAATAAATGTACCTTGGTTTTTGTTTATTTATTTTAGTTGTGATTTAAAGTACACGATTTTTTAACTTTAAAAACATGGACGTGTCAAGTGGAACCGATGAAGCCTATATAATAGAACAATCCAAAAAATTAAGATCAACAGATCCATACTCGGCAAAATCCTGGATTATTACCGCAAAAACTTTATTTCCGAATAATTTTAATGTACAAGTAAGTTAGGAATAAAACGTAGGCAAACAGTAAATTTGTGCTTATGTATGCATGTGTTCCTTATTCCAAGTTGGTTGTTTCCGTGTTATTTATTTTGATCTTAAGTTACTTTTAGTTTCCATTTTCTATCGATCTATGGACCTCCAAAGTTTGTATGCGTAATATGGCACATAAGTTGAAAAGGAAAATACTTAGTTAAAATTTAAAAAAAAACTTCAGGTAAAGACAAAAAAAACTATGTTTAAATTAAGTTAAGCGGCAATACTATACAAAAAAGATTAAGCAGAAAACCTTGAGTAAGCGAAGCCGGTGTTAGTCATACCACAGAGAACAAAATCTTTGAGCCCGACCGAAGGCCGGCTATGCAAGAAATCTTTATGCCGGTGCTTGTTATACCACAAAGCAAAAAGTCGGGGAATGTTTAGTAATCGAAGCCAGTGTATGTTATACATAGAGGAGAATATTCTTGCACCAGGCCTCAAAGCTTTTATATATATATATATATAAATTATATTTTACATACCCTGAACAAGTTTTTTGTGTTGCATTGCCACACACGACATGTGCCATATTATTGGAGGTCTGTGACTCTGAAACTAAGGGTCAGCCATACATTTTTTCTTAAAATTGCATTTTAAACCCCGTAGACAATTTTCTTAAATTTTTCAGCTGCGTCCGTAAACTAGATTTGTTCCCATTGTTTATTTAGTCCGCAAATTACTGCTTTCTAAATTTTGAAAATTTTCGTATTTCACTTGTACCATATCAATACCAAGAAAGCCGCCATTGCGAATATAATTTACTAGGGCAACATAAAAGTAGCAAAGTAAACTTTTTTTGCTAAATGATGGACAAATGGGGATTGATTATAAGTCCGATTCATTGAAAACTTATCAATTTGAGGCATATTTGTTAGGGCTATTTTTTGCTACTTTTTACGCTAATTGCTACTTTTTTCTATAAAAAAACCGTGTATTTTTGCTAATTTTACTAATAATTGCTGATTTTAAAGTCAAACTATAAATTGTTAGTGCTACAAAAATTAAAACAGCTACTTCTTCCAACGTTTGTGCTGTTTTTGTTTACACTGCAATAATAGTTTTAATTAATAAAATTAAAATGATAAATTTAATTTACTTTATTCGTGCTTGATTCCTTCAAAAATAAATATTTTATGATATTTTCATGAAATATTTATTATTTTAAACTAAACTAAAAAATGAAATGTATTTCTGCGGGGAGAGCATCATCAGTGGATTTTACCCAAATTTTATGTAGAAAACTAGAAAGTCTTATATTAAAAGCCAAATTGATTAAATGAGAACTCCATTGAATCAATAAGACAAAAGACAATAACAACTCAAAAATGTTTTATACAAAAACACAGCAAACATTCAGTAACTATTTTTATTTTTTCTTTATTTTTTTTTACATAAGGGATCCCATTGGGAACCATTCATATGTATTTGAAAGATTCAATGAAAAATAAAAATTGAAAACAATTTTTATTAATAAGCAATGTGCACATCAATATTAAATTATAATTTTTTCTTCTGATTTTTTTCTATTTTTTTTTTGTTATTTTGTTTAAATAAAAATTTTAAGGTAATTTTTTTTTGTTTTTGTAGTCAATTCTTACAAGTTTTTAAACCTGATTTTTAGAGCTAAATAACAAGATTTTAGAGCTATTTTATGTTGCCCTAATAATTACACACGAGTTCTTGTCGTCTAATTGTTTATTATATACATATTTTTAAGGAGTCTGTGCTATATTACAGAATTTTAATAATGTTATTATTTTTAAAGCGTATTATATATAGCCTATTATTTCAAAAATAATTTGTTTTTTAACTTTTTAGTCAATTTAACGAGCTTTCACCTTGTTTGCTACCATGCTTTACAATATATTAATTTAGTAAATTTTAAAACAAAATATAATTAATTTTTGTCTTAGAGGTTTTTTTGGCAGTGTTTATAACAGAATAAAGTAAATAAATAAATGGTCAAATTAGTAAGTTGATGCAGACTATATAAAACAATAGCTTTATAAAAACTCTTCCGGTTTACCAACAATTTTAAATTTCTTTCCAGTTTGAAGCGTATCGCTTGGAAAAGGAGTCAAATAACTGTGAGGAGGCTGCAAAATGCTTTAGTTACATGTAGGTTTGCTTTACATATCTAATTATGTGTGTGTAGATATTAAAAAAATCGTTAATTTTTTCGTAGCATTCTAACTTTTAAAAACCAAAACTTAGAACTGTGGGAGGAAGTAAATGAATTAACAAACGCTTTAAGAGCTCCGGAAAATGAGATTACACCACAGCAAGAGTTTTATGTAAAAATGTTTCAGCATGTATCTTATGATGTCCAGCACAAAATACTAATGTTAACCGTTAATCACACAGAAAATAGCCTAAATCAGTGCAAACTGTTGTTGTTGGTTTTAAAAAGATTTCCACAAGCTGCTGTCACACATTCAGTAAACAATTTCTAAGACACATACTTTTTTATCTATATCTTTCATTTAAATATTTTTTTTCAGCCGAGACTTTTAGAAATGATAGCTGATGGCATGAAGCAAAATCCTCAAAAATATCAGGAAATGTTGGTAGAAGAAGCTTTGCCATTGATATATCATAAAACTCCGGAATTGCCGGCCGGTTTAGTATGTCGTTTGTTTACAATTTCTTTGGAATACTACATAAGACAAATTATAGATGAAACAAAATGTGATACCTCTGAAGTATGGAGAAAAATATTTCAGGTACTTATGTTGTGTGGCAAGATACAACGATGGGAAACGTTTTTGCCTTTTAATAAATCCTGGTAAGATTTATTTTTACAAGTTATATATACATTTTTCTAAAAGTTGGTGAATTTTTTAGGGGACAAAATGTGTATTGGGATAAACTTATAGAAATTGTTTCAACCAGTACCGCTGGCAGTACTCAAGTGCTGTTTTATGCCACTACGCTTTTTATTTACTCCTTGCACTGTTATATTAAAAATTGCAACACTCGACCGGAAGATATGGAATTAAACCACGTGTTAGTTGAAGGTTTTACCGATTGGAAATTAGAACGATCAGATGCCCAAAGTATGGAACCCCCACGTATATCATTAACAACGCAAACAAGTAAAGAAATTTCAAAAGCGTTTGTTCATGCCGCTCAGTGTTGGCAATTGCTAAATACCGAACAATTTCAAAGGGATTTTAGTAAACTTCTTCTTACATTGCCACTATCACCATGGATCTCTAGATTTCTTTTTGATTTGGCCATTTATTTTGGCCACCAAGAAGAAGCGAAAAAGCTTATGACAGAAATGACGATTAAAAGTAGTTTAGTGCATCATATATTAAAGCTTAGTTTAAATATGCTGCAGGGTAAATTAACTGTAAGTAAAACAAGGATTAAGCACCAACTATAAATTAAAAACTTTTGAAATTTAATTATATTCTTTAGTACGAAGGCTTTGAGTGCATATTAAAAATAATTAACGATTTACCCCTCAATCAAGGACAAGTTTTGGAGCAAATAACTTTAAAAAATGTACCACGACACATGATTTTCATACCCTTAACGCAGAGAGCCTTAGTGCAATATTGTACTAAATCTATAGTCATCAATTTAAGTGTATGTACATTGAAATATTGAAATTATAAACTTTAAAATTATTATTTTCAACGAAATCCTTTAGCGCAAAATTTATGAACCCAACTGCTCTGATGATACTTTGGGAGATCTCTTGATTTTACTTCAGCTTGAATATCCTCGGGAAAAAGACATTGCTGAGCAAATATTCTCAATAATAACTAATCGTCGATCTTTTACGTTTCGCAATTTTTCAGCATTTTTAATAAATATAGATTTTATTGAAGAATTTATGTTTATTTGGCACACACACAACGAAGAATTTAGTTTCGATTTTACTCCCAGCAATGTCCCAGCAAATTGCTCTGGTTCGACGGGAACACGTCGTACTCGTGGTTCCGATAAGGGCGTTAGAGAGGATTTTCGTTTAATTTTAAAACAGCAAGTAGCACGTTCTAACGAAAATATAACAACTTTAATTGCGAATTTTATTAGCCAAGAAAATTTGCGATTAATTCACCATTTATTTGACGTCGATGTTGGACAATTTTAACACCTTATTTTCTTTTCTAATGATAGTAAATAAAAAGTGCTTAAAAAATTCATATTGTTAAATATTGATTTTAGAATTAAATTATAGTATGGCCTTATGCTCCTTGTAGGAAGTACAGAAATTTATAGAAAATTAAAAAGCAATCAGGTAAATTATAATTTATATATTTTTTTTTATTTTACACCTTAAAAATTTCTTCTAACATTCATATTAGAAAGTAAATCTTTCATTCAAATAAGACCCTTTCGTCTTGCGACATCGTTTTTTGAAATAAATTAATTATATTATAATAAAATAACTAAATAAAAAATAAATTTTCTATATTATGGCCTTATGCTCTTTGTAGAAACTATGGGAATTTATATATTATTAAAAACAATCACATAGATATTATTTATATTATCTTCTTTTTATACTTTAAAAATTTCTCCTTACATTTTATCTACTAAGTCCTTTTATACTATAAATTTAATTTAATTATTATGTTATAATAAATATCTGCATACAATCAACAAGAAATTATCTAAGATAGAGATAAGATAAAGATAACTAACAAATCATAAAAACTCGAAAGAACGTTAATATTGTATATAACAGTGTAACAGAAATAAAGAATAAAACGGTTTAACTGCACAATGAAATTAACAAAGGCCATTAAAAGAAACGTAACCATAAGACCACGTTCACATACCAAAATATTAATAACCGGAAAAGTCTATATTAACGACAGCAATAGAAGAATTTTCTTCTTGTAACTGTAAGCCGAAAAGCCAAACGTTTTTAAGAAGACGGTGGCAGTTTTTAAAATCCGTACAGACTTTTACACAAAACGGTCGCTCCAAAATAATTGTTAACATCGGAATCTTCAACAGTCTACTTTTAATAGATCTTTTAAATTCAAACAAATCAATTAACTATTCCGTCACCTGTATTAATATAATTAATACCTATTTCAGATATTTTAATTTTGCAAATAAAAACTGTATTTCAATAGCTTCTATACTGTATAAACACTCCAAAAAACCCGAAACCGTAACGGCAAATAAGTAGAGTGAAAGTATATTATGTATTATGTATACATTACGTAATATTTGCATGCTTTAAATGCAAATATAAATATCGATAGATATACTATTTCCTTTTTGTTACTGTTATTTTCAAAATTCTTTTTGAATTCTTGAATGGTATATTTCAAAACAAATATTTCTGATATTGCTATTAAAGCTTGGAAATCAGAATATTATTTCTTTAAAATATTGTATTTTTTAAGAATTCAAAAAAAATTATATAGAATGAATAAATTTGTACAAGGTTGTTTTCGTTTTTCTATTATCTTGATATGAAAACAAACTTTAGCTTAAAAAAAAATTATTAATAAATCGTGTCTTACAAGAGTTTTTATAATCTACCTAATATTTCGAAATTAAAAAGGGTGCTTAAAAATATCTATCAGCCATTGTTAATGGTTTAAGGCTTAAACTTTATACTTAATGCAATAACGATAAGTTTACAGAAGCAAACACGACTCCTGCAACGTTTAATATTTTTTGACAGCCGCGAAATTAACAAGATAGGACTAAACAAGACGATGAATTTATGTTTTATAAAATATAGCCAGTTTTGATATAAAAAATGTATTAAAGATTTTCGACTTACAACTATTAAAATCATATGACCATGTTCTGATAATCAAATATCGGTTAAAACTTGCGAAAATGGCACACACTTCAACCGAAATGGTTTTAATAAATGTGGCAATATTGCACACACCAAAGTAAACAAGACAAAAAGTGAGATTAAAAACCGCAAATAACAAAATTTCAAAGAAACTAAATTCCCACTTAAAAATGGTTTTATTTCGAAGAAACTCTTTATTTCTCATTTTCTAAAAATTAATTTTCGGTCTTGAAACCTAAGACTCAACAGTCCTGAATTTGAACTCTCAAGGCAAAAATTTTTGCGAACATGCTTAAAGTTTAGCGTTTTGAAATTAAAAAAACGCGCGTTTGTCAGAACATGGACTATAATTTAAAACAACAACAATACTAAAGTATATATCGCTCGTTTACTTATACAAAGTCATACCTAAAAAATTTTTTTTAGTTAACCGCCATATCATGCTTTACATTGTGTATACGTTTCATTTTTGCCTTTTGTACTTTACACTTTTGAAAAGAATAAGCCGTTATTTCATTTCACGACACATTTGAATTGTGGAGTAAACTTCATAACGTTTATTACTTTAATATATTATTTATGAATAATTTTACTAATTATAGCGGGAATTTAAGCAGTCTAATATTTTTCTCGATGGTGAGAACGAGTCAAAATACTTAAATTGCGATTATCTCGAAATTACTTTTTTTGGAGTTATTACGTTCTATTAGCAAATGAGCGATATATACTTACTGATGTACATCTATTGTAACACAGCTTACACCTATGCTTTTCAGTTAAAATTAAGTATTATGTACATTGTAGTCATGTTTGACATAAGACATAAAAACATTATATAATGCCGTACAAATATTGACAAAAGTAACACGGTATTTAGTGTCCAAATAACGGAAATTTATATATTGTGCACTAGGCCATAAAAGCCAATCTATTAAATAAATGAAGAAAAACTTCTCTTTAAGTTCATCGTTGGTTTCTTTCAAGGTTTTTCTTTCAAGGAAACAAGCTGAATAAAAAAATATAAATATACAAGCCGGAGACATCACCAATTCATCTATTAAGATTTTTTTCATTATGTTTTTAAAATTTGCTACTGGCATGACTTTATCCATCCAATTATATACGTAATGATGAAGAGGTCCCTGTAATGCTCCTACAATAAACATACGACCAACTCGTTGCCAATCATATCGTTGGGAATCGGGAACTCCTCGTCGAAATTCAATCTCTTGAGCCATTACATCACCAAAAACCATTAAAACGCCAGATCCAACAATATTTGTAATTAGTAAATACTTTCCGAAAACATTTTTCCATATTTTTCGTAATGCTGTAAACTTTACTACAGATGTACTTGTATTATTTTTATCACTGCTGTTGTGTTTCATTCCAAAAGCTTGTAACCGTACATTTTGTAGGGGTTGCAATTTTGCGGTTGGCCTTAGCAGAGAATAATGTGCACACAACTGATGTCCTATAGTTTGCTTTGTTTTTAAATGACAATTTCTTACAATGTGCTGTGAACGTATTATTAATAAGTTTGTATAATTTAAAGTACGCACAGAAAACATTGCTATTACTTTTAATCTATTTGAATAACATTATTTATTATACGCAAATTAATTACTTCGTGATTTAACCACTTGTGATGTCACAATACTCCCAGACCTTATTTTCAATAGATTAGTTACAAATCCATAGTACCATACTTATTTTTTTCTTATTCAATAATCACAATTAACACTACAAGCGAATATCCATAATGAAATTTAGCTTTAAGAAGTAAAAGAGTGCGTAATTTCCGTGTGTAATTTCATCAATATTCATTTCATATTCTGACTTCTTATGCATAGTGAAGTCGATTGATCGATCTCAGTCTGTCCGTCCGTGTTAGTATTGAAATCAAGTTTGCCTCTGTAAGT
Organism: Gymnosoma rotundatum; assembly: GCA_916610165.2. Taxonomy (NCBI): domain Eukaryota; kingdom Metazoa; phylum Arthropoda; class Insecta; order Diptera; family Tachinidae; genus Gymnosoma; species Gymnosoma rotundatum. The sequence goes on along the minus strand of OU744338.1, from coordinate 16,313,134 downwards.
TTGCTTCACAAAAAAAAAAAAAATATGTCAATCGATTGGATATAGTGTTGAAAGATGTGCTATTGGAAATCAGCATGATCGGTCCATGTCCTTCGAGGCAAAACACCACGCCTACCTCTAATTGTTCAAGTCATTTAAAACAATAAAGTAACTCTAATCAAAAAAAATAAATATATGGGGCGATAGAGAATTAAAAAATAAGAAAAAATGTGCGCTCGCCCATATTTCCGAGTTACAAGGCTCTAAAATTTTAAATTTTTTTCAAATATCAATATGGGTATCATTTTAAAGCTTTTGAAGAGTTCTTTAAGGAAATACTAAAATTTAAAAAAAATGCTTAGCCCATTAAGTGCCGATGTTATTTTTATGTAAAATTATATATGTAGTACTTATTTTTTTAGTTCTCTGTCACCCCAATATTTGTTTGGTCTTATTGGAGTTACTTCACTAAACTAGATTTACATAGATGATGAAGGGTATATAAGATTCGGCATATCTGAATATAGCATTCTTACTTGTTTAAACAAATGTTGATTAAAAACTTCTGATGATCTACGCGGTAGCGCAAAGACCATACGGTTACGCTTGCCTAATGTAATCCACTGTACCGTTTTTTCTGACAACGTATATTTTGTGAGAATTTTACGAAATCGCTTCTTGATAAATAAAAATTTTCAACTATGTTAAATATTTTTTTCCAACCAGGATTTAAACCATCGATCTTATAAATGAATGAAATTTGTCTTTATTTTCGGCTTTTTGGTTCTTTTTAAAAAATAAAAGTCAAATTTTATTCATTTATGTTAAATATTTTTATATAAAATGTATTAATTTCAATGTTTTTTAAATTGGAGATATAAAATTAAGGTAAAACGAGTATGCAAAAAATTCCTGAAAAAAGAATTCGAACATAACTTATCGGTAATAGGATTCCAAACTTCTTTTCTTAAAGTACTCCATCGCTTACGATTATACTTTAATTAAAAATATAAAGTTATTTTATTACAATATAAAAAATGTTGCTATATTTAAGACTTAATTTGCTGTTTCGCAGGCGTCAACCCAATCATTGTACACATCCAAAGGTTCTGATAAAAAGTTGATTGTGGTTTGATAGTCTTCTAGGCAAACACGACAACTTATTCTAGCAGCGTTATGACTTTTATCCATTTTAACTTCGCAAGATTTTTCGTGATTACAAAAAGGACAATTAAACTGTTGATCTAAGGGAACGATATTTTTACGTTTTGGTGGTGGCTTTCGCTTTGATTTACGTCTTCCCATCCTTAAACCATAAAAGAAAGAACATGTTAAAATTTGGAAAGCTGAGTAACACAAAGTTGCGGAATGCATTCTCGAAATCAATCTTAATCAATTTACAGTTCAGATGTTTTACTTAAACCCATTTTACTAATTTACCTGCGAATTATTTAGTACTTTGTTATTATTTTTATTTTTTACAGTTTTTTATTTATTCTATGACTTTAATGATATGACGTTCAGTGTTGACAATTCATTGATTGCCTTTATAATTCAGCGACTTTACACAACGTTTGCGCATGTGCTACACCTGGGAAAACATGTGAGATATTTATCATGTGAACAAATTTGTTGACAAGGAATGAGGTGGCAGCATCACGTACTGCTATTGTGAGTTGGCTACTTGCAATTTAAATATTAACTCAATGCTAATACGGCAAAATTTATTAATTGCAATATTTTTGATTATAATTGAGGCATACTTTAAAATGATAAAAAATATTAAATAGGCAAAAAATTATATTTTACTAGTTGTTCCGGTGAGCTTCGCTACTCCCATGAGAATAATCGTACCACGACCACTCTTCCAAGCAAGTTTTTATGAACGTTTTCATCGCGGCATTGTAGAATATTTTTTTTTTTTTTTTTTTTGATGCAAAGTTTTAATTTTAACTGACAGATTACAAATAAATAATTTAAAAATGTCAATGCTCGCACTGTAAGCTTAAATGACAATCAATAAACACACAGAAGATAAATAAGTCAAATTTCGCAAGCAGGCAGAGCCTTATACCGACAAAATGTAATTCTCATAAGAAAAAAAAAAATACATTTTATAAAAGGAAAACACACCACCATAAAAGTGCGCGTATAACGCATATTCGTAGAAATTTTTGATGTTTTTTTAAACCATCAGTGAAAGTAGACCTTTCCAACGCATGTACTCGTTTGAAAATCGGACAACTTTTTTATGTATATAAATATGTGTTTTACTGAATTGAAACAATTCAAATAGTCTATACTCCTTTCTCTTCCACAAAGATCAAGTGAAATTTCTTATAATATATCGTGACATTGTAGTAAGTGCTTTATTTCTGGGATTAATTTGGCGTTTTTAATAAAATGTATCACATTTGTAGACGCTATGTAATACATCGGTGTGGCGTCTATGGCAAAAAGTGTTACCAAATTTGGTGTCCATGAAGCGTCACTACTAGTGACGTCATATAAATTAAAATACAACAACAATAAACAGTCCGGTTTTTATTTTTGTTTTTCTTCCGATTTCATAGACAAAATATTTTATTTATAATTTGTTTATTTTTAGCTTCTTGTGACCAAAGCGTTAACCCATAACGCATTTTATTTTAGACTATTTTTGGAAGAAATAAAAATATTCATTCTTTTTTATTTAAAATATAATTTTGATATAAAGTTTTAAAAGAAAAAAATATTTATGAAGAAGTAAAAATAAGAAATGAATTTACTATTAGTGTTTCTCTTACTGTTTGCTGTACGTTTGGCTTCAGTGTTTATAGTTAAAACATTTTATGTTCCCGATGAATACTGGCAGAGTTTGGAGGTGGCGCATAAATTAACTTTTGGGTAAACTTCAATAAAATTCAAACACCATATCTATTTGAAAAAGAATCAACAATCTATTTTGGTTTCAAAATTTAGTTACGGTTACCTAACATGGGAATGGGTTCAAGGCATACGTAGTTATGTGTATCCTCTTCTTATAGCTGGTGTTTATAAACTGCTGGCGTTTTTCCATTTGGATTCAGCAAAATTGTTGATACTACTGCCACGTATTTTACAAGCAACTTTATCTGCCTACTCAGATTATCGTTTCTTTGTATGGTCTGGAAAGAAAAAATGGGCACTTTTCTTAATAATAGTACCCTGGTTCTGGTTTTATACTGGTTCTCGCACTTTATCAAACACTTTAGAGACCTCATTGACAACAATTGCCTTAAGTTACTTCCCCTGGTATGTAGAAGGAGTTATCTATTTATGGCCAGTTGCATTATGCTGTTATCTCAGACCAACAGCAGCTACAATATGGTTACCTATGGTTGTTTATCATTTACGTAAATCTAAGTTTTCGTGGCCTGAATTAATTTTTAAACGATTCTTAATAATTGGGTAAGTTATTTTTATTTATTAGCCATAAACACTTTTTATATTTGATACTTTTTTCTTAGTTTAATTGTTGCTGGAATTTGTATTGGAATAGATTCATGGATGCATGGACAAATTTTAATTACACCATATGCATTTTTGAAATATAACATTTTTAATAACATTGGTAGTTTCTATGGTTCTCACCCTTGGTAAGTTAGTGTGCTTTACTATAGTATAAATTGGTATAAAAATTATTGTTAAAACATGCCATTAATATTTCTAGAAGTTTTTAATTTTAGGCATAACTGTGAATTGAATGAATGGTTAGTAATCGTAATAATTACTAATTTGGTTAATTCTTCGAAAATAATTTTGGTTATTCTTAAATTTGAAATATAACGTTTATAACGTTTTAAAATAGCTTTTTTAAATTGATTTAAAATGTATACAATAATTAAATTTAATTGTATTTGAAATCTCCTAATTATACCCTACACCACAAAAAGTGGAAAAAGGGTATATCTAAGTTTGTCATTCCGTTTGTAATTTCTACAATATTCATTTCCGACCCCATAAAGTATATATATTCTGCCTCGGCAAACGTGATTTCACAAAAAATAAATATGTTAACCGATTAGATATAGTGTCGAAAGAGGTGCTATTGAAAATCAGCATGATCGGTCCATGTCCTTCGAGGCTGCAGGCCTACCTCTAATTTTTTCATGTCATTTGGAACAATAAAGTAAAATGTACACAATAAAATATTAATGGCTCTCTCTCTTTTAATTTTCTTTCTGTTGCTACATCTTTTTGACACTAATAATTGATTTTACACAAACAAAATTGCCTGCTGTTGTTGTATTTGTTGTCGTCGCGCTGCCACCTTGTAATTGATATGCCTTGTTAACATGTTTATGTTTTTGGTACATTTAAAAAAGTTGTAAAAGACAAATTTTGCAAAACCTGTTTTTTTTGCAGATTACCGTTAATTTTACTCTCTTACATTTGTTTCAACAACAAAACATTAAAATTATGCATTTTATCACCGTCAAAACGCAATTACAATGAGTCAGTCAGTGGAGATAATCAAACCATTTAAATACGTTTTTTTGCTCTCCTGAAAAATTATTATTTTGTCATTTGCAACGTTATTCGCGGCGATTCTTCAATTATGTATAAAAAAATTAGGAAACTGACCTAATTTTGCTCAATCCGAGAGAGAATTGAAACTAGATTTATGAATTTTTGTTGATATTGTTAGGATCAGACTAACAGAAGTGAAAAATTACCCATTAAATTTGTTTAAACCTTTTAAAAATTTTAGGTATTGGTACTTTACTGTTGGTTTACCCACTGTTTTGGGTATAAATTTTCTACCCTTTATCTTTGGCATCATGGAAACCGTACGTCATCGTGAAGTATATCCCGTACGCATGCAACTGCTTATAACCATTTTACTTTCACTTTGTGCTTTGAGTGCAATCGAGCATAAAGAATTTAGGTTTGTTTGTGCACTACTACCGTTATGTTTGTATATCACGGCTGATTACTTGACAAGATGGAGTTATAAAGCTTCTAAGTATGAAAATAAAAATATATTTTAAATTTAATATGTATATTTTATATATAAATTTAATCTTTTGAAGCTTTTCATTATGGCTAATAGCAGGCGTTATTTTATTTGGTAACGCATTGCCGGCATGGTATTTAAGCACAGTTCACCAAAAGGGCCCCCTCGAAGTTATGGAAAAACTTCATAACATAGCGAAGGAATATCGTGATGAGCAAATGCATAGTGCTAGCATACTATTTTTAATGCCTTGTCATTCTACACCATACTACAGGTTAAATTTTTATTATTCATTTTTAGTATTAACTGGTTTAAGTAATTTAAATAATTTTAATTTCTATAGTCATATTCACCAGAATGTAACAATGCGTTTTCTTACGTGTGAGCCCAACTTAAAACAGCAAGATAACTATAAAGACGAAGCTGAGCAGTTCTTCGAGTCTCCCCTGCATTGGCTGCGCTCGCATATCCCATCGTATCCTCGTACTGCTAAACCCTCGCATGTTGTGATATACGAACCCCTGGGTCAACAAATCAATGAGTTTCTTATAGACTATAAATTATTGTTTAAAATAGAAAATGCGGAGGTAAACAATAACGTTCAGTCCCAATTATTCCTTAATGAATGGCATACTCTCATTAAGGAAAAACGGTTAAATATTAATTCTCTTTTGCAGCACGTACAGCCAAGAACTGGCAAAAATATTATTGTCTATCAACGTTTACGTACTGGAGAAGAAAATGCATTTAATCGAGAACTTCCACACCCAGATGAAAAACTTAATTTAGCAAACTTAGCTGAATCAAATGAAGACATCCTTTATGGTCAAGATGAATTTTCCACCGAAACTAATCTTTTTAATTAATTTAATTTCTAGATTTATTAATTTTACAACGATAAAATTTAGTTAACTTTTGCTTTTCTATCTCCAAAAGGCTAATCATTATTCTGGTACAAAAAATAAAGGTTTTTCTTTATAGTTTACAATTTATTTTAAATTTGAAATATAAGTACGTTCATACTTCTTTTTAGTTTGTGTCCTTTAGTCTATAAATAGTATTGAATCAATACTCTTTCATTTGTAGAAAACTAAGTGCAAGCAATATTTTAATACAATAAAAAAACACGTTCAGTTTCTGCTTAAAAATGTAATGTATTTTATTATTTTCTGGCTGCTTTTAAGTAGAAAAATTTTAAAGATATAATCGTTCAATTATAAAATGTTATTCGTTTTATTTGTATTCAACTTAATATCGAATAAATACTTCTATTCTATTTAACATTGTGCAGGAATATACTATTAAAAAAATTAACTATAGAAAATGGAAAATATTATAAACGTTTTAAATAAAGATCTTTTAATATAGTTTTTTATTTGACCTTTTAATTAATCATATTTTATTATTTTTTATTTGCAATGCAGATCGATTCGGCATGCAATATATGTCGAACTCGAAAATTTAACGCGCTTTAGAAATAACTGAATTCATCTTGAAGAATCAGTAATTTTTAATTTTGATTGTTAACATATCGCTCATTTACTAATATAACGTCATAACTCAAAATTTTAAATTTTGTGTATACGTTTCATCTTTGTCTTTTGTACTTTCCACGTTTGAAAAGAATAAATCGTTAATTCATTACATGTTTTTTTTGGGGCTCTGAAATTTTCAAATTTTTCAAAACATCAATATGGATATCATTTTAAAGGTTTTGAAAAGATCTTTGAGGAAATACCAAAAATTTTTAAAAAATACTTAACCCATTAAGAGCCGTAGCATTTTTATGTAAAATTATATATATGCAGTACCAATTTTTTTATATTTTTTAATTCTCTGTCATATTTGCTTTTTTGATTAGAGTTACTTCCCTAAACTAGATTCACATAGATAGTGAAGGGTATATAAGATTCGGCATAGCCGAATAAAGCACTCTAATTTGTTTTAGTTATGGCTGTGTTGATGATATTTTTCTAGATGGTGAGAACGGGTCAAAAACTTCAACTGCGATTATCTCGAAGTGAATTTATTTGAGTTATGTCGTTCTATTAGTAAATGAGCAATATGTGATAAGATATTTACTACATGAATTATCTTCATTAAAACAAACTTTTTTCGTTTATTTATTTTATTTACTTATTCATTTCAATTCAAAATGGTCCACTCACATTAGACAAATATTTGACCAAAGGGCATAACCACTATTTTTACAAATGTTTATTCAATATATTCTAAAGACGATTTATGATATAATAAATATATCATACCTTTTATATTGAGTAGGATCTTATATTTCTTAATAAGTATTTAAGTAAGACAAAAATATTTTATTGGTTAAATACTAACCTGATCCTACCTTAAGAGCCCTTTTTGGGCATAAATAATTATTTTATTTTTTGTGTATTTTAAATTTCATTAATTAAATTAACTTGTGTATATGTATTTTACTCATACTATTTATATATTGACAATTAGAGCTGATGGCTAATGTAGCTAGTGCTCTTAATTAAATTTCATCTGATATATAATAATAATATTTTTGTGTTAAACACCTACAGTATACTATCTAATAGCAAAAAGCAATAAATTTTCTATTCTAGTAATTCGGACTATTAACATATAGTTTATTTTAAAAGATTTTGACTATATTTGGTATGGAAGAATTGATAGTTTTTTATTAATAAGTTTAAAAATAGTGTAAGTGTAGTAAAATTTGCATACTATTATAATTATGTGTTTTATTATACTATCACAAGTGGTTTCTTTCGATCAGTTTTGTGTTTTACAATCTAATAAAGCTATTTTTATTTCTTAAAAATATCGTAATATTACATTATACCTGCATATATCTATAACCATTCACATCTCTGTAATTGTAAGAATTTTCATTTAATCTTACAAATTGTCCTAGAAATTGTTGCACAAATGCACTGCGACATATTGCATGCAAATACACAAGAGCATATGGCGAGGCTATTGTTATAATAATATAAGTTAGACTGGATATTTTATCGGTATGACCCCAGGGATAAAACCAATAACCACGTCTAACAGCATCACGTGTATGATGTGTTATGAACGCACACAGTAAAACTCCAAAAAAGAGACTCCATTTGAAGTAGTTGAGACATGCGGTGCATATATAAAACAGCAGCAATCCAAAAATTATAGTTGAACAATGTAAAAATGGACGACGCAATAAATTTGTAGCATCCTAGAAAGTTATTATTTTTTTAACTAAAATATGAAATCTACATTAAGCCTGTTTAGATTTTATATATTCATGCATTGATTAAGACTTAACCGGCGACTATAGCAAAACTGAATTAACTTACCTCTAAGCTCCAGCTTCCAGCTGCGATAAAATGATCTACATCAATTAAGGACGAGCATGCAAAACATATAAATATTAAAAACCAGCCAAATAAATTGCTTGTTTTTTCATAGAATTGTACAGCGAACGCTATACCAGACAAAGCTCCGATTGCAGCATGTGTGGCATTATCAGTTAAAGCTTTCAGCATAGGATGTTGGGTTAGTTCCACAAAATTGTCTCCCAGCAAACACGTAATGCTCACCAAAGTGGCGAGTATAATTCGCATATAAACCATTAGATGACAGTGCATGTAAAATTAAATACAGAAACTCCGAATATATAAATGTAGTTAATATTTTCGAATAGGACGGCTTTTACGAAATTTTATACAAAACCCAGGATTATAAAACCATATTACCTTGACCCTTATGAAGCATGTAATGTTAACAAGTTCAAGCTTATACATATGCACATATTTAAAATTGCACTCGTAAGTTTAAAATGTGTTTTTAGTTAATTTAGAAACAAAAAAAAAATATTTTTTATTTAATATTTTTATCTAATTTGTTCCTTGGACATAACTATTATACCATGGCTTAACAATTTATCTATTGTGATTTAATGTGATTTTAGCAGTATTGCCAAATCAGGAAATTTATCCCGCAAATAAGGATAACTGTAAATGTTTGTGGATTGCGGATTTTTTTTGGGAAATTTAAAATCATTGTGGGATTTTCAGACTTTTCACATTATAATAGTTTTTAGCATTATAAGAAATTGATTATAAATTATTCTTTTATTAACAAATCTTTCAGTATTGCATAAAAACATGGCTTAAGTTAAAAATTAACAAATAATAAGTTTTGCGACAGTATTTGATTAACTCAAAACAACGTTCAACGCTCTTATAGAAATATTTTTTCAGCAAGACAAAATGCTGTTTATTGATTTTGTAAATCAAATCGTAAGTCGTCAAAACTGTATTAAAATATGGCATATTTTTATACTCTACACCACAAACAGTGGAAAAAGCGTATATAGGTTTGTCATTCCGTTTGTAATTTCTACAATATCCATTTTCGACCCCGTGAAGTAGGTTTACCTATTATAATACTTATATGTATTTAAGTTAAAAACGTATTTTTTGCACGGGGAGAAAATAAAATTAACTTAGGGAAAAAATTTTGTTCCGAAACATTTTTTTTTATATGTAGTTTGACATTTTATTTTTTGAGAGAGAGAGAAACTACATATAAAAAAAATGTTTCGGAACAAAATTTTTGCCGGTGAACCAGCCTTTAGTGTTTGAGTATGCCACTAACCCACAGTTTACATTAGACAATGCTGTCATGACAATAGAAATACATGCACAGTTTTTCACTAATACAAGTACACATTTCAATTGTCTGAATTACTGTCTTGAATATTTTGAAGACAGTAAACAAGACAGTGATTTGACGTATGCCGACAAATTTTTTTATAATTGCTTTAATTAAATGAAATTTTAATTAAATTATTATTTTAATTACTAAAATTTTCTTTGCATATAACAATAGAAATGGAAAAATAGCAAGAAGAAACTCTAAAGCTATTTTAAATTTTCCGAGAACGTGCTCATAATGAATTGTCATAATTATTGTCTGGACGCCTATACTACAGAAGCAATTGTCAGCTTTTTTGACAACTAATGTGTATTATTTTATTGTCATGACAGCATTGTCTAATGTAAACGTAGCGTAAGCATACAGAGGCGACACGAGAATATAGTCATCTCTTTTTTTTTCTATGCATCTCTTTCCTGACATCCTATCGACTTCAATTTTGTTTTGTAGTAGTCGATAGGATGTCAAGAAAGAGATGCATAGCAAAAACGGTGGGAGTATGCTTCGTGGTCTGAACACCAAACAAAGTTTAAAAGAAAATTAACAAAACTTTGTCAAAGTAAAATTTGCTAGTTTGAATGCAGTCCAAACATAGTAAAATACAAACAACTTTTGACATTTACAACAACAAACTAGCTGGGCGGACGACACTACCTAGCAAAATAAATGTACTTCGGGCATACTTTCGCACTATCCAAACAAATTTGTTTTTAAATCACAATCATGAATTATTCAAAAATTATGAAAACCCGCATTCCCATGGAACTTCAAAAAATACAAAAATCTCAGCAAGATCATGGTAATTTTATATCGAATGTAATTGAAACCTCAGTTAATTTTTTTCCAACAGGTATTAGGTGCACGACCTTGGAGGCGCAGCCTGATGATTTTACTTATTTAAAGGCTTTCATACCTGGCCCTTTAGGATCGCCCTATGAGGAAGGAATATTTGAAGTTTCGATACATTTCGGTGAACAGTATCCTTTCCAACCACCAACTTTTAAATTTCTTACCCCCGTTTATCATCCCAATATAGATAGATGTAAGTAAATAAAATGTACGCTACGCTTTTAATGTGTTTTTTTAACATTAAAATTTTATAGCGGGAAAAATTTGTTTGGATCTTCTACGTATGCCTCCAAACGGTTCTTATAATCCTGCTATAACCTTAGAGTCCATTTTGCTGTCAATACAACTATTGTTAGCAAATCCTAATCCCGATGATCCTTTGCAAGGTGATGCAGCCGATTTATATAAATCTAGTAAAGAACTTTATAACCAAAAAGTCAAAGACATTGTTAGCAAACAATGTAAAAACAAGAATTCAGCTTGGAATCATAAAGTTAAGGAAAACGATCCTCCTTTATTACAGGAAACAAAAATGAAAAAGCTTAAACTTATACGTAAATAATATTTAAATTATGAATATTGTATGCGAGTTTAACTATAACATTTAAATTAGTATCTCTTAAGTTCCTCTAACATAAATAAAAATGTGATCTATGTGCTTACGCAGTTTCTTAAATTGATATTTATATTAATCAAACCGAGTGAAAGTACAGGATTTCACTGATCACTCGCCTACATTTCTAAAGAACAAATCTTTCTTTAATTGAAAACAATTTTTAAAGTAAACTTAAGATGTTTTAATTTTTATTAGTATGTTTAAAATCCCAATTACATAATAATTTTCTTGACAAAAAGCCGAAATGTACACTATTTAATTTTGCCTTATTTAGGTATATTATAAAAAACTTGGTAATAACAAATTTAAGTAGATAATTGGCTGATGAAATAAAGATTCAACTAAATTAAATTTATTAAACAAAAAAAAAATAATATATGAGAAATCTCCATTGCAATAAATAACTTTTCTTCTAAAGATCAATTAATTCTTGATTGGATGTAGTTGTGGATGCAAGATGACAAGTTGTTAAAGGGTAATAAAACTAAAAGTTCGAATAGACTGACAAACATTTACTAAAATCAATAAAAAGGATGACATGTGATAGGTATTGAAGAGAAAATTATATTAAACTTATGTGTCTTGATGTTTTTCATAAAACACATCAAGGTATTTTTTGTACTCTATTTTGTCGGCCCACATCATCGCCGCCTGCGTGTTTAAGGGACTATCATTATTAGGATCACCCAGCAGAGATTGAATGGATAATAAAATGGTACGAACGTCATATAATGCCGACCATTTATCCTTCAAGATATCCAAGCAAATGGCACCTTGTAAGTCCACATTAGGATGAAAGCAGGGCGTCAAGAATTTTACTACTGGAGGTGCGTAAGGATACGAGTTAGGAAATTCCAATGACAATCGATATTTCTGTGTAGCATACACTGTGTTCACAGGTCCAGTTATGGTGCCAATCCATTTAAAAATATTTTCACCATCAGGAAAGGCAGATATACCTTTTTCGGTTGTCATCATTAAACTCATTAGTTCTTTTTGCAGTCTAATATGAAAGACAATGAGACTTCATGAAACCAATAAAAAAAAAACAAAAAGTAACCAAATTGTACCTTTTACTAACAGCGTGATTATCCTTTACAGGTACTGAATCATCATTATGCTTAACACCCTGAGAACCGCTTGATAATCCACTATGTTCAGGACTAATATTTTGTGCCATTATTCCTTTATTCTAATACGTTGGTAAAAATAAAACTTGAGAAAAATTTTCTTTATAGTTTTGACTTTGACTTCTTTGTTTGTGTACCTTTACTTTTTGTCCAATTTTATAGATTTTTTCAAGCAAATTCCGTACGGTTTTCGTGCTATTCCACTTTTTCTTTTGTTTTATGATTCGCGTTTTATTAAATCTCTTTTTTGACAACTTAAATTTTATAAACAAAATGGAGACTTCGAAAAAATTGGTGGGAAAACAGTGATGGCAATTTGGAGATATTATTGTCAAAAAATTTAGTAGCAATTTTATAGACAAATTTATAATTTCAATTTTGTTATAAATTTCTTTTTCATTATAATTTATTCCAACTGAACATGTTCTTTTGAGCACTTTGATTTGTATTATAACCTATATATTTCTTAAGTTATGAAAACTGCTCAAACGTCTAAATTTTTTCTCGATTTTTTCACACACTTTAGTTGGAACCATCATATTGTTATTCCTAGGATAAGAAACAGTTTCCTAGAATTATTTATCAATTGATTTACGTATATTTTCCCAATCCAATAATTAGGTTGTGAGTAATGAAAGGAAGTATTTTAACATTTTGTTGTCAAAAAGCAATTTAAATTTTTTTGTCCTAAATGATGTAAATCCACTTGAATAGAATAGATAAAACCTTTGGAAATACAAAATATATAAAACATGTATATACAAATCTATTTAAAAAACAATTCACATTAGGTTTAAATCTAGTTTACGGATGCAGCTTAAAAATTAAAAAAAGTTACCTACGGGGCGAAAAATTTAATTTTAAGCAAAAAATGTAAGGTGACAAATTTCCGAGTTACGGGCCTCCAAAGTTTTTATGTACAATATGGAATATATCGAGTATTTTTTTGTAGAATAAGACAATATGGGTATCATTGGAAAGGTAATTTCAATATCTCATCAATTTTTTTTTAATTTTTTATTATTTTTCCATGTAGAATTAAGTACAAGAATTTCAATCTTGACTTTCAATCGAACTGCGTACCGGTTTCCAATTAAATAAAGTGAATTTGTTACGGTTTGCATGACTCGACGTCTCCTCCGACCAGCTCTTATTACTCAGGAGGTTCTCAACCCTTTCGCCAAGTATGAAAAGGTAACACAAAAAATATGAAAATATCACAATCAGAAACGGAACTTCATAAAACAACACACCACAGACAAAACTGGAAGACAGATCTTAGCCTTCTAATTGCCCACCCAACCTTGTCGTCGAAAATTTCCTCATCAATTTCATTCCACGACCCAATACCCGCCTGACCAATCCTCACCACTTACCACTTCATCATTGCCGTTACCTTTTTGAAATTAAGCCATCATTTTAAATATTTCAGTTTCAAACATAAAAATTCATTATTTATTTATATATAAAAAAACTTTAAGAAAAAAACTACAACTTGTAAATCAAAACAATGGTAATAATAAAAATAATAAAAAACAATAAAATAATAAAAATATAATTCAATAATAAAAGAAATTAAACTTCCACAATACAATTACTTCTTTACAATTACTTTTCTTATTTTCCTTTTTAAAATTTCTAATTTCTATATGTACATATACGTATCTCCTAGTTATTTTATCAGCTTTTCTTTCAGAGCTCAACCTAATTTTTCCTTAATTCAGGATTTCTTCGATTTACTACTGCTCTTTTATTCCTACTTGAAGGAGCTCCCTAAAGAGGTAAATTGCCTGGAATTAACAGACGTTGCTTTCTAAGCTATTCACTATCGCGACTAACTTGAGCACTAATTAAAACTTATCACTTTTATGGTTTCTGAGGATATGTTATACAGATACATACACAAATTACACTTTTTCTCTTTTTTTTCTTTTTTTTCCTGATTTTAATTTTAGATACTTTAAAACATTCACAACTACACTCTCATAAGACTTACAAATTTTTTCACATTTACACAACTACTTTGAATAACTTATTTTATTTAAATCTACAATTTTTCTGCATACAATCCTTGATATTTTCTTCTTTCTAGATTCTAGTTGAAGTGTATCTTTAAAGTGGTTTGCTCACGCACCTCGTTTAACAATAATCAAATTTTAAATAAAGGCTAATATCGAGCACTATGTTGTTTTCTTATTTTCCTCGCAAGTAAGTATTACAGGACCTTTTCTCTTAGGTGGATTTTCACAATAAATATGGAAATATAAAAGTTTTACCTGGCTATTTTCAGACTCGGTTCTCCAAGGAATCTTTTTGGGCTTTCTTGCTGACCTTGAGACTTGCTGTTTGCGTTGAAAAATAGCCAGCTATGAGAAAGAAATAAAAATTGTAGCACACGAATTTTCCTACTTTCTTTCACTCTTAGACAACTTACGTTACTTTGTTTTTAACAAAAAAATTTCCACAAAAACTAATAAGAGGATTAACTTAATTTTATTCCCGAGTCACAGCTTATATTTAAACTTCACTTCTTTTACTTTTCAACTTTTGTTTTACTTTTGTCAACACTTCACCAATTACACTTCAACAATGACCTTCATTACTCTATTTGGCTTCCTTAAATATCCCAGCCCATCTCAACTGACCTTCCAATATTTCCCTAGCTCTGTCAGCTAAAAAAAATAAACCTAGTTTGAACTTTCCATCTCATACCAATTTAACCGCCTCTCTACCACTTGTATATAAAAACTACTACCAATAAAAAATTCCCGCCTCTCTGCCAATTAGTTCAATTTCAAAAAAAAAACTCGCGCCAAGTAATCAATATTTTATGGTAAAAAAAACACAAAAATAAACCTAACCTAAATGTATCTCAACGAAATTTATATTTTATCATTTTATACAAACAAAACGTACCTTATACAAATAAATATTTTGCCAGCTACTATTATCAAACTAACTATCTCTATTTATCCATCCATCTAACTAACCCTTTTCCTTAACTTCTTTTTGCTTTTTGACCCTATTTTCGCTACCAATTGCACGCAAGCTCCTCAGACAGTATCAGAAAATCAGCATTTTAGTAGGTCTCCTTTTTTTATTGATTTTATAACAGAAAAACATGAGTTGTGAACTTGGCTATCTGTTATACTGAATGAAATACAACTCTGCTACTATTGGTTTTTATATGCCACTTTCCAACACCTAAATAAAAATATCTCTACAATACATGTGCATGTGCCAATGACAGATAATCATTTTCATTTTATGTATTCCGCAGACGCACAAGCAGGTAAGTATTGCTCTACTGATCTTAATAATTTTCTTTTCAGATTTATACAAGATGAGTAAAACAAAATGGTATCGTTCCATATTTAATATAAACTATTATTAATGTTCATTTCTTTCTTTTCAGATAATACTAGCTTCAATAATTTGCCACAAACCAAAAGATTACCACGACACATACATATATACATAAGCGCGTATCTACAAACAACATTCAAAATATATTTTCCATTAAATAAAATACTACACACATCTACAATTCTTTTTGCATCTTTTGAACTAAACTAAAACTAATTGCGCATTGTGCCCTCTTCCTGTCATTCCATTTTGGGAAACGTCGTCGCTGAATTATACCCTATATTGCCCATAAATGTGGCCGTAGTCAGGGGTGTGCCATATCCGACACACGCAACAAAACTCCGTGGCCGCTATCGTCAGCTAGAGGGAACGGTGTGCGTGTGTACTGCGCCTAATTAAGATCTATTAACAACGTGGGGAACTCCCACTCCCTGATAAAAGAGTCTCATGCAGTTAGCCGGGCAATAAAACATTTTATTAGCATGTACCTACATATGTATGTATGTTGTTTTTGACGTCAAATATATTAGACAAATAATTCGTACAAAGGGTCAATACTTCTGATTTATGGGTCAATCTCTTAACATTATCCTAAAAACGATCCACTCATATAGTCGTATCTCATGAAGAATCATAGTTTCATTTTCCTGAATACATCACTTTTCATCGTCTTTTTTTACGGGAAGTATTGTTAATTGTTTGTACCAGGCTTTGTTTACTTTGTTTCTTCTTAATTCTTACAGACAAGAATTTTTCTACACTGCCTGAATTGAATTGGCACTCGTGATTCTTCAAATACCTTTCTAACCTTAATTGACGATTTGAACTAGCACTACACTGTAACATCTAAACCAAATTACATCCTAGATAAACCATACATCATACAGGTAAGTTTATTGCACATTCATTAAACAACTACGTATTCGGTTTGGCTAAAGATATGTATGACCATGGTCACTATAAGGTACTTAGTGGATTATGAGCTATGCTCATTTATCACAGACACGGATCATTTGTTTCTTATCCTAAGATTGCACTGATTAGTTTTCTGCTTGATAGCTATTTACACATTCTTATGAATAATTTATAATAAAAAAATTAGGACAAAACAAACAAAATGCTGTATAAATTTTTTCCACTAAAACTAATATTGCACTGGTAGTTGGTTTAATATTGCACTCAATTAAGAAAAAAATGACTTTAGTAGTAGTTAAACCTTGATATCTTTCAAGTGATATATACCTACAGGCTTGCCCTGTAAGTCCTCCAATTCATAAAGGTTATTACCTATAGGCCTGATTATCCGACACTTTAGAAATTTGCGGCAAAATTTAGCGTTAAGATTTTTTCCGAAGTCACTTAATACTGTATTCCTACGGAAAACTTCTTGGCCTGGTACAAATTTCACTTTTCGTGCCCCTCGATTGTATCTAGCTGCACTTTTTTCATATGCATCGTGCATATTCTTTCTTATCTTTTCCCTAATGACTTCAAGCTTTTCGTAGTTATTTATACTTTCTATTTCGTGGTCAGCTAATGATTTAAGTTTTCGTGCTAGTCTGTAGTCTGCCCCATGTGAAAACATGTGAAAACCAAATAAAGCGAAAAAGGGTGTAAAACCTGTCGCAGAGTGTACAGAATTTCTAAGGGCACATTCTATTTCAGATAGATACAAATCCCAGTCCCTATGATCTTCTTCTAAATAGGCCCTAATAGCAGCTAAGACCGATTGGTTTACTCTTTCGGAGGCGTTAGATTGTGGAGAGTGCACAGCCGTTTTTATGTGCTTTATTCCAAAAGTTTCCATTAAATTTACAAAGTTTTTTGAGACAAATTGGGAACCATTGTCACTATGGATGATCTCCGGCACACCGAATTTATAAAAAATCTCTTGTGTGAGAAATTTTATAACATTTGTTGTTGTGGCCTCTTTCATGGCTTTTAGGAACGTGAATTTTGTAAAATGATCCATTACAATAAACACGTAACTATTTCCACTTTTTGATCTAGGGTATTTGCCCAAGAAATCAATGTACAATTTCTGAAATGGTCTTTCCGTAACAACTTCTTGCCCAATTTCAGGCATAAGGTTTCTATTTGAGGGTTTTGTTTCTTTACATATTAAGCAGTTTCTAACGAACTCTCTGATTTGAAACGTCATTTTGGGCCAATAGAAAAATCTTTTTATCTTTTCCATCGTCTTTGTCATACCTCCGTGAGCACATGTAGTGGATGAATGTGATTTCTCTATCACCGCATGAGTAAGGCTTGGTGGAATCCACAGCTTCCATTGATACTGCTCTATATCATCTTGCTCGTTATATACACGCTTAAATATTTTTCCTTCAACAACTTTTAGGTCTGGTAATTTATCTTTATTTTCTTCTATTTGCTTAATTAAAGCCACGTACTCTTCCGATTCGAACTCAGTTGTTTCAAAATCCAATAAATCTTCTGTTTGAAGTTCTTCTATGAATTGCTGATCAACGGTCCTTGACAGCATGTCCGCCACTACGTTTTCCGAGCCTTTACGGTGCTCTATCTGAAAATCGAAAGCTTGTAACTGCAGTGACCATCTTGCGAGTCTTCCACTTAAATCTTTGAGATTCATTAGCCATTTCAGACTAGCATGGTCAGTTATAATTGAAAAAGGCATCATTTCAATATACGGCCTAAACTTTCTAACAGCCATTACTGCAGCTAGGCATTCCTTCTCTGTTACAGAGTAGTTCTTTTGACATGGGTTCAACTTTTGTGAATAAAACGCGATTGGATGCTCCTCCTTCTTCTCATTGAGTTGGTATAAGACAGCTCCAATTCCATAAGCCGAAGCATCGCACTGGATATAAAAACGTTTGCTAAAATCTGCATGCCTCAAAACAGGAGCCGAGGTTAAGGCTTTTTTCAGTTTTTCAAATGCCTCTATGGCTTCCGGTGTCATCTGAAATTTTTTACTCTTTTTAAGTGTATCAGTTAAAGGTGCTGATATTGTGGCGAAATCTTTAATGAAACGTCTATACCACCCTGCAGTTCCAAGAAAGCTTCTAACTTCTCTTACGGATCTTGGTTGTTTTATATTCCTTATCGCTACTACTTTATCAGGGTCGGTTTTCAGCGTACCACCGCCTATGATAAAGCCTAAGTATTTGAGCTCTTGAAAGCAAAATTGGGACTTACGAAGACCAATAGTTAAATTTGCATCTTTTAGGCACTTTGCAACTTCACTTAAGAGTTCTAGATGTTCTTCCAAGGAACTAGATATAACCAGCAAATCATCTAAATAAATGAAAACGTTGTCTCTTAAGTGGTTCGGTATGACCTTGTCCATTAAGCGGCAGAGTCTTTGAGCGGCGTTGCATAGCCCGAATGGCATTACCCTAAATTGGTACAAAGGCCTCCCTGCTACTGTAAAAGCAGTGTATGCTTTGCTTTCATCATCCAACTCAATCTGCCAAAATGCGTACTTTAAATCGACGCTGCTAATGAAATGCGTCTCATCTATTCTGCTTAATATTCCGTCAATATTCTGAAGCGGATAAGCGTCCTTGATGGTCAACTTATTTAGTTTCCGGGCATCTAAGCAAAATCGATTTTTCCCAGGTTTTCTCACAATAGTAGTCCTGTTAGACCATGGGCTATTGCTTACTTCTATCACATTTAGGGCTAACATTATGTCTAGTTCTTTATAAGTTATTTCCTGAATAGCTGGCGAGATTGGGTAATAACGGTCCTTGATTGGCTCCGCCCCCTCTATAAGTTTAATAGTGTGTTTTTCAAGATGGGTTTTTCCTAAACCTTTTTTCTCAAAAGTGTCAAATTCTAATATAACTTTATCTAGCCTTACTCTTTCTGTTTCATCTAACTCATGGGGTTTTAGTTTATACTCATTTTTATCTGATTCACAATTTTTATAATCTTTTTCTACTTCTACTATTTCATTTATTCCTACCACATCAGGAGCCAAGTTAAATAATCTCCAAAAATCTATTCCGAGATAAAGAGACTGTTCCAAATCTGGACAAAGATACAGTAACATTTCATGAATCTGCTCTTTGTAACTTATGGATGCTTTTATTTTACCTAAGACTCGATAACATTGACCACTGGCAGTTTTCACATTAGTCAATATCGGATGAATATCAATACTAAGTGCTTCTATAATCTCTCTACAACCTTTCCCTAATATACTAACAGATGCTCCTGTGTCTAATAAACCTTTAATTGGTGTGCCTTCTAACAATACTTCAGCATAACATCTGTCATCAAAACCTTTATTATTTGATCTATTTATAGTTTCAACAAGAAATCGTCTTGTTTTTCGCCGATCTCTGAACTTTTTACGTACGTTGAGAATTCTTTTTGATATTGGCCTTTTATAAATTTCGCTTCCAAAAATGCGAGCCCTTACATTATCATAATTCTCCTGTCTTTCTTCTCTTGATATGTAATGTCTTATTTGTGGCATATTGTTTACTTTTTGGAACATAGATTCTTTTTTATTTACGAATCTTTCGCAGGGGATTGACTTCCCGCTGAGCGTTGGTCCCCCTTCGTTCCAAAGCTCTTGGACTGGTTTCCCGATTTACAATTCGGACATTTCGGTGTAATTACATTTGGTTTTCCGCATTTGTAACAAAAGAGTGTTCTCTCCTGTTCCATACATTCCACAAAAACGTGACCATGTTTTCTACAATTCCAGCAGATAACTGGCTTTCTTCCTCCCTGAGCATTCATGTTTACCGCAGCAACTGACTCATATTCGTTAGAGCACCTCTCTACTTCATTGGCTTCGGTTTCATCATCGAAATAAACTTCATTAACGTGTCTTGAGGAACGCAATACCGGTTGCATATTCCTTGGGTCTCGCCTTGGAAAATTCCTTTCAGCCTCATTGCATTCTACTCTTAATTGTTCCACCGATGAAACGGCAATGGGGTACACTATTCGTCCTATACTTTCCTTAATATTTCGTTTTATTATTTTAATTAGGTCATATTCTGGAATCGGTTGCATTAACTTCGATCTCAATTGACACATCGCATGAAAGTAGCTATCTACGGTTTCGCCATTTCTTTGTTTCCGCTCAACTAATTCAGTCATTATTTCAAAATTGGAGCGTGACGTTTGGTATTGACTCATTAGTGCATGTCGTAGCCCTGGCCAATCAATTACTCCATGTGTTCTGACATACAACCAGTACCATTCTCTAGCGGTGCCTGATAATAATAAATGGAAATCCCTTAAAACTTCGGACCATGGTATTTGGTAATGTTGCTGTAAATGTTCTAGCCTAAATACGAAATCGTCAATACTTAAATGTGACGTATTTCCATCAAATACTACCCCTAGTTTGTCTATTCGAATACGTACGAGTTCTCCATTCTGCCCATTCGGAACCTGCTCAAACGGCCTTTGGTAAGATATTGCTAAATTTGCTGTGTTTTCCGTAGCACTAGTTTCCGCTGCACTATTCAATCTTAGAGCGTTTAATCTACCGTTGCCTTGAGAAGTCCTATCACTAGTAGATAAATCATGCCCGTTTTGGTTGGCTAATACTGCACTTTGACTTTGTACAGTAGTTCTTGATTGGTTAACTACCAGCGCTGTCAGATCCGCTATGCTCTTTTTTATATCCGACATCTCTTTCTGTACCATTAGCTTAACTTTGTCTTCCAGAGCCTTTTGCACTACTAACGCCTCGTCAGCCACCATTTCGCTTACTTCTGGAGAAATATTTTCCCCCTGTATATTCTGGGTTAAATTGTTTGCTCTAACCTCCATATTTGGTGCTTCGTTGCCTGTAATAATTGTATTGGAGAGATCTACAAATTGCCCCCCATTTAATTCATTAGCTCTAGACATTGTTCTGCTCTCTGTATTTATTCTCCTAACCTTAGGAAGCGCGTGTGGAATTGTTCTATTTAAATCAAAATTATGATGTAAATTTCTTTTCCTATTCTCTCTTTTAGACCGGGTTTCAATGTTCATACTATTTTTATAATTAAGATTCTCTGTTCACTTGCACAAAAAGGGTTATTTTAAAACAGATTATATGGATTTTTATAAAAATTGTAAAAAGAATTAAATAAAATATATAGTATCAATTATATCATGCATTTGCTACAATAATGAAAAAAAAAACTAAGTAATAAAACAAGAAAATAAAATATGATAAAATTAAACAAAAAGCATTAATTAAACGATAATAATAAAATAAAAATTATAAATAAAAGGTAAAAAAATAAAAAGTGTAAATAACAAAAAAAAATCTATATAAATAAAAATAGTAATAGTAATGAAGTGTAATATTAGATATACCAAAAAGTTGATTAAATGTTAATAAAAAACATGCACAAAAATATCAACACTACAATATGTTCAAAATTATTATTATTTTTTATTTTTTTTTTATAAAGTTACTATATTTTATCTTAGGTTTGGCAATGATGAACGGACGTGATGGTCGTTGCGGTACTTAAAATTTTGTTTTGTACTGTGGTTTATATCAATTTACAAAAACTATTGCTTCATGCCGGTGCTTTAGCGTACATCATTCTTTGTCATTTACAGAATGAGATTACGCTAACATGTTATAACACAAATACATCAATCCTTTCAAACTCTATTGCAGAAAGTGGCTATTTGTTATTATAATACTCACCGCGACATTTTACATTTATGTAGTCAAAATTTAACTCTAAATTAAATACAAAGTAAACGGCTACAATACATTTAAAACAATATTTTGTTATGTCAAGATACTGTAGATCCATTTCGCAACTATTCTTTTTGAAAACCGTTTATACTTATCCATTTTTCTATGCTACTCTAATGTATTCATTATCATCACCATTTAGAGGCCACAGATCAATGGATAAGGTTTCACAAATTTTCTATTAGGTCTATTTTATTATATTAGTGGACTATTGTTACATGTCTCGTTGTTACACATGTGTGCTTCTACACGCCTTAAGAAACTTTGTGATTTTTTGCAAGGTATCTTAAGGTGTCTCTTTTTAATTTGGGCGCCATTTATGTTACGGTTTGCATGACTCGACGTCTCCTCCGACCAGCTCTTATTACTCAGGAGGTTCTCAACCCTTTCGCCAAGTATGAAAAGGTAACACAAAAAATATGAAAATATCACAATCAGAAACGGAACTTCATAAAACAACACACCACAGACAAAACTGGAAGACAGATCTTAGCCTTCTAATTGCCCACCCAACCTTGTCGTCGAAAATTTCCTCATCAATTTCATTCCACGACCCAATACCCGCCTGACCAATCCTCACCACTTACCACTTCATCATTGCCGTTACCTTTTTGAAATTAAGCCATCATTTTAAATATTTCAGTTTCAAACATAAAAATTCATTATT
The DNA here is from genome assembly GCA_916610165.2 of Gymnosoma rotundatum. Taxonomy (NCBI): domain Eukaryota; kingdom Metazoa; phylum Arthropoda; class Insecta; order Diptera; family Tachinidae; genus Gymnosoma; species Gymnosoma rotundatum. The sequence goes on along the minus strand of OU744338.1, from coordinate 16,290,136 downwards.
TATTTATATATAAAAAAACTTTAAGAAAAAAACTACAACTTGTAAATCAAAACAATGGTAATAATAAAAATAATAAAAAACAATAAAATAATAAAAATATAATTCAATAATAAAAGAAATTAAACTTCCACAATACAATTACTTCTTTACAATTACTTTTCTTATTTTCCTTTTTAAAATTTCTAATTTCTATATGTACATATACGTATCTCCTAGTTATTTTATCAGCTTTTCTTTCAGAGCTCAACCTAATTTTTCCTTAATTCAGGATTTCTTCGATTTACTACTGCTCTTTTATTCCTACTTGAAGGAGCTCCCTAAAGAGGTAAATTGCCTGGAATTAACAGACGTTGCTTTCTAAGCTATTCACTATCGCGACTAACTTGAGCACTAATTAAAACTTATCACTTTTATGGTTTCTGAGGATATGTTATACAGATACATACACAAATTACACTTTTTCTCTTTTTTTTCTTTTTTTTCCTGATTTTAATTTTAGATACTTTAAAACATTCACAACTACACTCTCATAAGACTTACAAATTTTTTCACATTTACACAACTACTTTGAATAACTTATTTTATTTAAATCTACAATTTTTCTGCATACAATCCTTGATATTTTCTTCTTTCTAGATTCTAGTTGAAGTGTATCTTTAAAGTGGTTTGCTCACGCACCTCGTTTAACAATAATCAAATTTTAAATAAAGGCTAATATCGAGCACTATGTTGTTTTCTTATTTTCCTCGCAAGTAAGTATTACAGGACCTTTTCTCTTAGGTGGATTTTCACAATAAATATGGAAATATAAAAGTTTTACCTGGCTATTTTCAGACTCGGTTCTCCAAGGAATCTTTTTGGGCTTTCTTGCTGACCTTGAGACTTGCTGTTTGCGTTGAAAAATAGCCAGCTATGAGAAAGAAATAAAAATTGTAGCACACGAATTTTCCTACTTTCTTTCACTCTTAGACAACTTACGTTACTTTGTTTTTAACAAAAAAATTTCCACAAAAACTAATAAGAGGATTAACTTAATTTTATTCCCGAGTCACAGCTTATATTTAAACTTCACTTCTTTTACTTTTCAACTTTTGTTTTACTTTTGTCAACACTTCACCAATTACACTTCAACAATGACCTTCATTACTCTATTTGGCTTCCTTAAATATCCCAGCCCATCTCAACTGACCTTCCAATATTTCCCTAGCTCTGTCAGCTAAAAAAAATAAACCTAGTTTGAACTTTCCATCTCATACCAATTTAACCGCCTCTCTACCACTTGTATATAAAAACTACTACCAATAAAAAATTCCCGCCTCTCTGCCAATTAGTTCAATTTCAAAAAAAAAACTCGCGCCAAGTAATCAATATTTTATGGTAAAAAAAACACAAAAATAAACCTAACCTAAATGTATCTCAACGAAATTTATATTTTATCATTTTATACAAACAAAACGTACCTTATACAAATAAATATTTTGCCAGCTACTATTATCAAACTAACTATCTCTATTTATCCATCCATCTAACTAACCCTTTTCCTTAACTTCTTTTTGCTTTTTGACCCTATTTTCGCTACCAATTGCACGCAAGCTCCTCAGACAGTATCAGAAAATCAGCATTTTAGTAGGTCTCCTTTTTTTATTGATTTTATAACAGAAAAACATGAGTTGTGAACTTGGCTATCTGTTATACTGAATGAAATACAACTCTGCTACTATTGGTTTTTATATGCCACTTTCCAACACCTAAATAAAAATATCTCTACAATACATGTGCATGTGCCAATGACAGATAATCATTTTCATTTTATGTATTCCGCAGACGCACAAGCAGGTAAGTATTGCTCTACTGATCTTAATAATTTTCTTTTCAGATTTATACAAGATGAGTAAAACAAAATGGTATCGTTCCATATTTAATATAAACTATTATTAATGTTCATTTCTTTCTTTTCAGATAATACTAGCTTCAATAATTTGCCACAAACCAAAAGATTACCACGACACATACATATATACATAAGCGCGTATCTACAAACAACATTCAAAATATATTTTCCATTAAATAAAATACTACACACATCTACAATTCTTTTTGCATCTTTTGAACTAAACTAAAACTAATTGCGCATTGTGCCCTCTTCCTGTCATTCCATTTTGGGAAACGTCGTCGCTGAATTATACCCTATATTGCCCATAAATGTGGCCGTAGTCAGGGGTGTGCCATATCCGACACACGCAACAAATTGAATAAAAATAGGTAATTGATTCGCCTTGATAACAGCTATAAATTTTTTATAGCCGGCGTTTTGCCGCCGCTGGTGGATTTTTCGCTCAAATGGCTATTTTTTATCGGCTCTGTAAATTTTCAGGGTTTAAAATAAAGATAAATTACAGCAAAACAAATTAAATGTCTGTTTAAAATTGTTGAAATGGACGATTTAAACAGCATAATCTATGGTCTGGAATTACAGGTGATATTAAAAAATGTATACAAATATAATAGATATTGAATTATTTTAATTTGAACAGGCTAGAACATTAGCACCGCAGCTGGGTGAAAGCAACGAAGTTAGATACTTTATTGCTACAAATTCATTAAAGCCCACAAACCAAGTTCATTTAGTAGAGTATAATGAGGAACGAGGAACTATAACTTCAAAAATTTTCGAGCACACAATGGGTGAAGTTTGGAAACTAAATGCAAACCCTCATAATCTATATGAAATTGCTACATGCTTTAATGAACAAAATGGAACCAGCTCCAAAACAAAAGCAGCTTTATTATCTTACAATGAAAACGATAGCATGGAGTTTGGGGCAAAGTCCGAGTTCTTATCGTGGCATAAAATTGAAGTTTTAGATACCGAAAAACATGGTGAAAAAGTGAAAAGTGTGGAATTTCATCCAAATCAAGAACACACTATAGCTTGCGTTGTTGATAATAAAATAGTTTTATTTGATCGTGGAGAAGCAGAAAATAGACAAATTGCAGAGGTTACGGCGACAGGATCTACTTCGAAACATATTAATCCTTTCAATGCTGGCAAATGGTCATACCACCACCAAGGTCACCAATTTGTGGCCCTGCATGATACCAATGTTAGATCCTACGACATTCGCGATCTTCAACATGTAACGTGGTCTATAGATGATGCTCATGGACAATTAGTTCGAGACATTGACTGCAACCCAAATAAACAGTGCCATTTTGTCACTGGTGGTGATGATGGCTTTATTAAAATATGGGATTGTCGTATGCCAAAAGAACCGGTATTTTCTCGTAATGATCATGCACATTGGGTTTGGTCAGTACGTTTTAACACATTCCACGACCAGTTAGTTTTAAGTAGTTCTAGTGACTGCAAGGTCCTGTTAACATGTGCCGGTTCGGCAAGTTCTGAAGCTGTAGAAGATACAACTGTAAATACCACTAAAGAAGAGGTACAAAGAAAGTTTTTAGCAGATGGATTATTGCATACATTTGATCAACACGAAGATTCCGTGTATTGTGTTGAATGGAGCAATGTTGATCCTTGGATATTCGCTTCGCTTAGTTATGACGGCCGTTTGTTAATTTCCAAAGTACCAAAGCAATACAAATTCCAAATAATTTTGTAATTGTTTGCGATTTTTATTTAAGAATAGGACTTACCGTATTAAAAAAACATAAATAAATTTACTAAGAACTTTATTTTTACATATACTAAAGCTAGCCAGTATCTTCAGAAGTACAATCAGAAGAATCGTTTGGATTTGCAGTCTCTATTGAACATACTCTCTTGATTAGTTCATTTTCTATTGGTTTACCATTATCAACAGCTTCCTCCATTTGCACATATTCTACTGTTGTGGAGGAGCAAGGTTTGTCGTCATTTACTTTTTTAGAACATGATATACTCTGATCTCCAGTTTGAGCCAGTTCTTTTGATTTATTAATTGCTTCAGAAACTCTTCTTACTTCTGTTTCATCTTCGGCTTCCTCGGCTAAACTACTTCTTTGAGGCTGCGCTTCGGCGAACGGTATAGAATATTGATGACCTAATTTTTGTTTAATAGAACGAATTTTTCGAAATATATAATCCAAGTCCTTTTTCATATCCGTCAACACTTTGCAGTGTTTTTTAAAATCGTCGTTTGCTTGTTTAAGACGACTTTGAGATAAAGCATTGCAATTAAGAAGCATCTCATTGGTTTTTTCAAAACGCTGCAACCTGTAAATTTAAGGATGAAAAAATATTCCATATTCAAAAACTTTTAAAAAATGTGTATTTACCTACATTTGTTTTTGTGCTCTAATTATTGCCTCAACATCACTCTGATTAACTAATCCGGCTAATCCTTGAATAAAAGCTTCAGCAGCGGTATAGTTGCTGAATCCATCCATACTAAACTCACTTTCTGGTGTTATATCTTGTGTGACATCAATGTTAATAGTTTCGGATTGTTGGAAAGAGGTTTTATTGCTCATTTTATTTTTAAAAAAGTTTTTTCTTTTATGTTTATTTGTTCTTAAAATTCGTCTGGTGTTTCATTTAGATAATAAAGTATTGATTGCTTTTGTTTACAATAATCGAAAGAAAAACATTGCAAGTTGCCACATTGCGATAAAAATTCGCACAGGGTTTTTATCTGTGGTTTTTGTTACTATCTAAAAAATAAATTTATTCTGCATAGGTAAATAAATCTTGCATAAAGTCAGTGAAAAAAAGAAACGCTTGCTGTAAAACTCTGACAATATTAAAAAACAAGTAAGAGTGCCATATTCGGCTATGCCAAATCTTATATACCTTTCACCATCTATCTAAATTTACTTTAGTGAAATAACTCCAATGAAAAAAGCCAATATTGTGGTGACAGAAAATTAAAAAATAAAAAAAAAATTAGTTACTGCATATATATAATTTTAAATAAAAATGACATCGGCTTTTAATGGGTTAAACATTTTTTTAAATTTAGTATTTCCTTAAAGATCTCTTCAAAAGCTTTAAAATGATACCTACATTGTTATTTAAAAAAAATTTTAAAAATTCAGAGCCCCGTAACTTAAAAATGTTTCTTTTCTTATTTTTTAATTCTCTATCGCCCCATATAATTATTTTTTTGATTGGAGTTACCTTATTTATTTATTTATTGTTCCAAATGGGGGTTTTCACACTGGAACAATTGTGCTGGCATAAAATCGCAGTTTGTAGGCATTTTCGGTGAGGAGAGTGGTTTTTGGTTGGCACAATTTTTTCAACCAGCTTCAACCCCGCACAAGGCAAATTGATAACAGGTATACTCACGGCGAAAATAAATACAACACTGCGATAGAAACATGTACATTTTGTTTTTGTACAAATAGTTTTCGGCTGTCAAAATCAAAGGAGATTTTAACTTTTGACACTCGAAGAAGGAAAAAAATGTTCGCCGTGAGTATACCTGTTATCAATTTGCCTTGACCCCGCACAAGCAGAACAAAACTAACACATACACACTTATGAAAACACAGGTTCTGCGTGTTTTTTTTGCAGAGCGATTTTTAGTGTTTAGTTGTCCATCGACGAGTAAAGATAAATATGAAGAAAATGATGTAATTATGTACATGATTGAGATTTGTTATGATTGAATTCAATTTTCTTATATTTTATCAAGGGAAATTAACATGCTGTTTCTGGCGATTAATATAGAAATAAAAATAGAATATAGAAATAAAAAAACAGTGCTTTTTATATAATTTTTTCAGACGAGTTGTTCGCCTGTAATACAGAAACAGCACTTAAGTTTAAAGTTAATTAAGTTGATTTTTATATGTATTTTACAGGGAAAAACTTTGAAAACGAACTTTTTGTCAAATATGAATAAAATATTAATTGAAATCTTGTGAAAATGTGGCATAAGTTAAGAAATTCCTCCTAAAATTAACTGCCAATTCATCATAACTTATTTTATCCAAGTATGTTCCGTAATTTATGCATGTGTTTAACGAACGAAAGGCAAACATGAAATAAACAAAGAAAATACTAACACACACAAAGCTGTGTATACGTGCACAATTTTATGCCAGCATAATTAGTCTAGTGTGAATACGAAAGAACAAAAGTTGTGCGGATTAAAAATTAATCATGTGTGAAAACCCCCAATGACATGAAAAAATTAGAGGTAGGCGTGGTGTTTTGCCTGCTGCCTCGAAGGACATGAACCGATCATGCTGATTTCCAATAGCGCCTTTTTCGACACTATATCTGATCGAGATACATATTTATTTTGTGAAATCAAAACTAACATGGACTGATAGACGGACATCGCTCAATCGACTTTGCTATGCAGAATATATATACTTTATGGGGTCGGAAATGGATATTGTAAAAACTACACACGGAATGACAAACTAAGATATACCCTTTCTCCACTTTTTGTGGGTATAAAACAACTTATGACCAATGAGAATAATTAATTAATGGCAATTCGATTAGTTACTTATTTGTGGTATTTAGCACAGATTAATATTTATCTGTGGTATTTAGTTTAAAATCTTAATAGAAATTTTTCGGGATAAAATAAACCAGTTTCCTGGGATTATTGGGGAGAAAATTTAAATTTAGAGATTACATTGAAAAAGAATCCGTAAACCCTATTTGTTGTTTTAAACGATTGTTTTCTAATCGAATACTTAAAATTGAACTACTCAATATTAAACAGCACTGGCAGCTTGTTTATTCATTTTTAAAATTTTAAAAACGACGCTGTGTTTCTCCGCCATTCCTGCCAGCTGCAGAAAATAAAAAATAAAAGAATGTTTTAGTTTTTAAAATTATATTTATGTAAAAGTAATTAAAAGGTTTAACAAAATAAATATGGCACAACTTCGTGATGCTATAAGTGTGAGGACAACGCGTTTGAACAATGTTTTGCTGGGTATTAATAAATTCAATGGAAGTGTTAAAAATGTAATGTAATTAATAAATTTGTTATATTTTTGGCAGGATGTGGAAGAAGTTATGGTGTCACCGCAGCTTTAGCGGAGTCTTTGAACCGCGAAAGCCTTTTCGATGCTTTCAATTTATTGTATCAAGAATGTGATAAAGAAGCGTTGCGAAAGCGTGATAAGAATGTTGCCGAATTTGTAAACAAATGTTTGTTAATGTAAAAAGGTAAAAGATTTACTTGTCTCACGAAAATTTCTTTATTGTTTTTAGATCGCAGTGTTATAGAAGAAACTCGCCAATTGCGTGTAAATGCAGAAGATTTTAGTATACGAACTTTAATTGGTAAGGGTTATTTTGGTGATGTCCATTTAGTTGTAGAACGTCATACTGGTGATATCTACGCCATGAAGAAGATTAAGAAAACAGTAGTTACAACATCACAAGTAAAGGAGGAACGAGACATAATGTCAAAAAGGTGTTCGGATTGGATTACATGTTTACAATATGCCTTTCAAGTAAATTACCATCTCATATTTTTTTTTGTATGTGATTTAAATAAAAAAAATTCTAGGACAAAGACAATTTATATTTAGTGATGGAATATTTACCTGGAGGCGATTTATTAAGTTTAATGTCTAGAAATGGACCTTTTGACGAGATCTGGACACGTTTTTATTTAGCTGAATTAACTTTAGCCATACATGCACTACATGAAATGGGTTATGTTCATCGTGATATAAAGCCAGAAAACATTCTTATAGATAGGTTTGGGCATATTAAGCTGGCGGATTTTGGTAATGCTGCAGCTCTTGATCGTGATGGTTACGTATTTAGTTTGTCTCCAGTTGGCACACCTGATTATATTGCACCAGAATTATTGCAAACAATTTCAACATATAAGTTGACAAAAAATGTTCACGATGTGAGTAATATTGTATGTTATTATTTTTTTATATATTTAGTTTAAAATTTTTTAAGTATACTTAATAGTAATAAAAAAAAAAATTATACATATGTATATCATACAAGGCACTAATAATCCTAAGTTTATTGTAATATAATTAAAAGTAATTCCTATAAGATTGCTTAAATAATTAACAATATTTTGTTTTTTAACTCTTAAAATCATAAACTTATAAAGTCATTAACTAATTGGCTCCCACACCCTAAAAAGCCAGGCTGTATTTTAAAGATTTTACAAAGCTCTTTTTTTCAGCTTTCCACTCGACGAGATAAATTCCTTGATGATTTTTTGCGACCATTGCTAGAAACAAAATCCATTATATTCTGCAATCAATTTTTCTGTGTTTTGCAGATTAACATTTTATTTTTTTATATTATTTCTTTAGTTTTCGTAATATGAGACCGAAAAGTAAAATTTTACAATTCATATCTAATCAAGGATTATACTTTCTGGCGTCCACCTTTACCTATATGCTTACTTTTTCAGTATTGCATTAGTAAAACAGGATAATTTTTAAGAGCAATCCATTTTTAGAGAATATCTTAAATTTCAACAAAAAATTGAGATGAAATTCCAGCGATTATATCATAAAAAATAAAAATGAAGACTATATATAATAAATTCTGAAGAAGCGTAATTCAACCAGGGAAATATTGAATTAATTAATTTAAAAATAATATGCTATTTTTTATCTCGATTAAAATATTAACTCACCGATATTGATTATTGAGGGTGAAAGCTCGTTTTGATGGCCGTGTTTATCTTATTTTTTATTCTATATCCCCCATATATATCGCTCCTTTATTGCAACATAGTCATATCTCAAAAAAACTTGAACTTGGCAAAATGCGATTTAAGTTTTCAAGACAAGTCCTATGATCTAATTGCCGCAATTGCAATTGATTTAACTTCGGTTCAGCTTGGGATATAAAACTGATTTTTTTTTCAACATGTACAGAAGGTCTAAAAGAGCAGTTTTGCTTAAGTAACTACAAATTTTTGGAGTTGCTCCACTAAAGGCCCATTCACACTATCGCACAAGTCTTAAGGTTTGCACTGAATTATAGCCTTTAATGAAATCAATGCACATCTTACCGATATACATACTCGCTAGATTTTTCAATTCGTTGAAAAGCCTTTTTACAGAATTTTTCTTGGCATTTTCAACGTTAAAAAATTTAAATCGAACGTCTAATTGTATTAGGCTATACATAACTAAGGCCATCCATCCACTCATCTACAAAAAAAAAAAAAAAAAAAAAATTTGAAGCCCTCAAATGAAAGAAGGAAAAATGCGTTTAGTGATTCTAAAGTTGATCTAAAGGCATTTTTTCACTTCTTATCTTCTTTTTTATTATTTTAATTACCATAGATCCTCAAATTGGATTAATAAGATTTTTTTTATAGTAAAAGTATTTAAATTATGATTTTTTTTTAACGTTGTTCAACAAGCGTAACAGTGTTTTTATTAGCAAAAAAAAAAAAAAACATTATTATTCAAGCTCATTTACACAATTTTACATGAGAGAGGCGACTTTTCAATAATAATTAAAAATTTTAAATGTTTAATTTCTTTGCACATTTAGGTAAGTTGCGATTATTGGTCTATGGGCATTATTGGATATGAACTAGTTTGTGAAATAACACCATTTCATGAAGACAATGTTCATGAAACATATTCGAAAATTCTTAGTCACTGTGAAGATAGCAGTCTGAAGGAGTTGATATCATTCCCCAAAGACATAAAGCTTTCCAATAGCTATAAAAACCTTATTGAATCTTTGGTAACTAATCCCACAAATCGTTTAAACTATGAGGCCATACGAAAACATCCATTTTTTGAAAGTATTAAGTGGGAAAATATACGCTCTGAGGTACCTCCAATAATTCCAAAGTTACAGGGCAATGAAGATACGTCAAATTTTGAAGATGTACAGCGCAAGAAAACTAAAGCGGCTGGTCCAAACGCAAACAAATCTTTAACTAGTACTATGGGTTCAAATGAGTTTAGTGGTAAGGATTTACCATTTATTGGTTATAGTTTCGTACATATGGAGAGAAACAAAGTGGAGGCAGGAGCTGTTGAGGATGAAAGATTTATTAAAGTTAATAACAAATTAAAGGAAATGCAACTAAAGTACAAGGAACGTCTATCGGAAATAGCCAAACTCAAACAAGAACTTTTAAGGGCCGAACTGAAAAGCAAGCAATCAAGTACTCAAACTAAAATACTACAAGAAGCAAAGGATGAAATAATGAAAATGAAAAATATTATTAAAGATAAGAATATGGAATTATCCAACTTTCGCACCCAAATTAAAACCTTACAAAGTTCTTTAAAGATAGAACAAGAAATGTGGGAAAAGAAAGAAGCTACCATAACAGACCTCTTGCGAATGAACCGTCAAAAGTATGAAGATGCTAAGATTGCTTCAGAAACGCGTTATGAGAAGCGGATTTCCGAAAAGAAGGCTGAAATAAATGAGATTAATAAAAAGCTTGATGAACGCCAGGCCGAACTATCGGCCAAGGTCGAGGAATGTAAATATTTACAAGAGAAAATGGAAAACTATAAAGAAATGCTAAAACAACAAAAGGAAAAGGCCCAAAGAGATCTGGAAGAATTTGAGAAAAACAAAACAAATCTGATCGATATTTATGAACAAAAATTAATTGAATTACGTAATAAATTGCGACATGAAAAAGACCACAAATCACGTTTGACTATGGAGTTGCGAGATGTTAGAAATGAATTGGACGACAGTATTATTAGTACTAAATCTACTGAGGAAGCTAAACAAGCTACATCCAAAACTGCGGATGAAATTTTGAAACGTTTGAATAATGAAATTCAAGCCAACAACGAATTGCACAAACAAAATGCAGAATATAAGGAGATGTGTGCAGCGGCTCAAAAGCAAATTGAAACATTGCAACTAGAAGTTACGCGTTTAGAACGGGAATTAAAGGTAATTGTAATTAATGGTGGCGAAAAATTCACTGCCGCAAGTAAATATTTTATAATCAATTTTGTTTTTTTTTTTAATTAACCAATTTTCTATAAAAATTTTATAACACAGGTTTTTGAATGTAGCAAAAATTTAGCTGAAAGTAATTTAGCAACACAAACTTCTCCATACGAAACTGCACCCGGCTCGTTAACAGACATACGCGTTATTGAAGAACAATTAAGAGCTGATTTAGAAACTGCCAAAGAAAATGAAAATACTCAAAAAGTCAGAGCTGATAAGCTTCAAGACATTGTTGCAAAGTTAGAAGAAATGTTAGAGCGTTTTAACGAACAAAGTCTATCGCCAAGTAAACCCCTTCCAGCTCCCCGAAATGGTCAAGGGCAACTTCAGACTGCAGGCGATATTTTAGAGAAGCAGAATGAAAAACTTGAGGATAAATTGATGGCAGTGCGCGAACAAATGATTGTGGAAAGGCAATCGGCTCGTTCTGCTAATTTAGCGTTATGGAAGGCGGAAAAACAGTTGGAAGAGGTACTAAATGAAAAGAAAATGACTCAGAGAAGAATGGAATTGACGGAAGAGCGAATTAAAAAAATTCAAACTGAAAAAGAAGAGGCTTTACGTTTGAGTAAGCTTAGCGAAGAAGTTCAAAAACAAAAAGAAGAGAAAATTGACGAATTGAAACAAGAGATTATAGTTTCAAAAGCCAACGTTCGTAAAGAGCATGAAATGTGGGAAAAAGCTGAGCAGGAGCGCATGAAATGCAAATCTGAGGTAATTATACAATACAATTAAAAAAAAGTTCCAAATTAGTTTATTTTTGCTTGTGTAGTATGTTTCAATGTACCTAACAATTTTTAGTTAACTTTATTTAAAAAAAAACTTTCTTTTGTAGATAATTGAACACATTTCAAGCTGCAAAAAATTGGAGGAACGATTATCCGAATCTAGGCAAAAATTGCAGAAGTGTCAACAGAAATGTGATAAGTTAGATTTTGAAAACAAATCTTTAATGAAAGAGTTAAATGAGGAAAAAGATCGACATTCAAATATAAGTGATCAATATTCCGCGCTCCAAATAGAGTTAAAAAATCTACAGGACAACTACGAACGTCTTAAATATGCATGCGAGGTAACAGATACACAATTGACAGAGGTGGAGGGCATGTTAGAAAAGGAGCAAAAATGCAACAAGTCGCAGCAGGAAAAGATAGATCAGTTATATGATTCAGCTCGCAAAAAGGACGAGGAGATTGCGCAGTTAAAGAAACAATTAAGCGAAGAGCACTTACAAAAACAAACAGCTGAATCAAAAATTGTCGATTCAACAAATGAATTGCAGAAATGTCGCTCCGAACTAGAGCAAATACAAAAAAAATTCTCCGATCAACAGCAATATGTAATGGAACAAACAACAAGTCTGTTTGTTACACAGGAAAATGTAGAAACGTTGAAAAATGAAAATCAAAATATTCAATCTCTAAACGAGAGTTATCAGCGTGAAATTATGTTATTAAAAGAGGAAAATGCTCGTATATTGTCTGATCTATTTAATGCCAAAGAGGATGCACAACAGCTGCAGGAAAATCTTAACGATATTTGTGGTCAAAATGATGATTTGCAACATGAATTACAAGATTTCAAGAGAATGCTCGAAGAGAAAGAAAATTACTATTTACAAAGAGAAATAAAATCTGAAGCAACATTAGCCCAGCATAAGAAGTTAATAGATTATTTGCAACTAAAGGTCGAGGATTTGACACAAAAGAAGAAGAAAACATTGGCGGACAAAATATTTGGAAATAATCATTCGTCCAATACCTGCAGAAAAGAAAATATCGCATCTTCGTGCATAGAATCATCAATTCTTTACCGCACTTTGCAAGAAGAATTGAAAAGGGAAAAATTGAAATCGAAGTCTTTGCAGGAACAATTGAACAAATTTCAAGAAAATGAATTTGGTGTTAGTATGCGATCTCCTTTAAAGAGTAAAGAAAATCAAATAGAAGATCAACGAAAAAGCATTCCTCCAGTATCGTTAGCTTCACCTCAGAAACTAACGAAGTCTCCGAAAAGCATGCAGGAAATTCAAATAAAAGCAGGCGTTGATGAATGCGGTACAGCCAAACACTTACAGTCCCATCACCGGTTTGAATTGGATTTACAAGAAACTAATGAATTAGCTGCTTCGTGTTTAGCATGTGAAAATCCTATTCTATCCGGTTCAGCATATTGGAAATGTAGAGAATGTAAAAAATCTGCGCATCGTAAATGCCGCAAGGACGTTAAATCAGCTTGTAGTGATGTAGGGGCCATTTTAGCAGCATTAGATTGTGATTCAATGACCCAGAGCTTAGATGCGACATCTGTTAAACCAACAGCACCAATAGAACCCGATCACGATAACGAATCATTAGGGAAATTTTCTTATGAAGGAAAGTTGGATACAAATGATGGTTCAGGTAACAGTGATTCCTTATTGATTGCTAGCAAGCAATATGTAGGAACTTTAGTATTTTCTGTACCACAAACTTACTCACAAAGCCCATTAGAAGTAGCTTGCGCCTACGAAATGGAAGAAAACAACATTCTTCTTCTCGGTTGTAATACTGGGTTATATGCTTTGCACATTGAGCAGCAAAATTTAGTTCATATTGCTGGTGTTGATGCTATCAGCTGCATAGCGATTTCTCAGCCCTTAGCCAAAGTCATAATGGTTGGTTGTAATGGCGAATCGCTTTATCAGTGCGATCTAAGACATTTACAATCGCGTAGTCATGCAAGTGCTTGTTTAAAGCCCGCCTTGGAAGCTTCAGTTTTAGATCTTCCTTTCGCTAATCGAGCTTCAACTGAAAAATGGAAACTAGTACAAATATCTCAAGAAACTGAACAACCTTTGGATACGGTGGCTATTGGAGCCACTTGCACACGAATTGTTATTCTCAAATACGATGTAAAAATGCAGAAGTTCAAACCAGTTCGAGCTTTAGATACTGCGACTCCTGTTTCATCTATTTTCTTTACACGACACACCGCCATTGTAAGTTCGGATAAATTTTTCGAAATAGATCTAGCGACCTATGGAGCTGAAGAGTTTGTCGACGTTGCAGATCAGTCTCTTTCTCACACTCAAGACTGTCAACCAGTTGTAGCGCTTCGTATATCGAAGCAAGAATTTCTGTTGTGTTTTATGGAGTGTGGAATTTTTGTTGACGAATATGGATGTCGTTCTCGACCTTACGACATTAATTGGGAATATACACCTTGCGGTTTTATGTACTGCGCACCGTTTCTGTATGTTGCTCATTTTCAGTCAATTCAAATCATACGTTTACATCGGTCATTTACCAACGAAATGATGACTTCTTCAGCCGCAACAGCTCAAAAAGATTTAGATGCTGATATTGATGACACTAATAGTGGTCCACAATTAAAACGTTCATATATCAATTTTTATATGCCAACACTTTTGGCCAAAAGCGGCAAATTTAATGCCTTCATGCTTGCCATACAAAAAAATACCGGTCTTCAGGAAATCTATCATCTTGATGCCAAGCAAACGTTTAAGCAACAACATAATGAATCCATAGATACAATTTCCTCTATTGCGACCTCAGTGACATTAGATTCAGTGGCAATCACCACTTCTACCGACTAAACCCTGTTTTTGTTTGCATGCATTTAAATATTATTTGTATTTATTGATTTAAGAAAATTTTTATCTTTAAACTTATATAATATTGTATTGATGTACAAAATGTTTAACGCAGTTGAATTATATTTACTTTTAAATATTTTCCTCTCTCAATTATAAAAAAATTTGTTTAACCCAGTTTTGTTTGGAAATTTGGTTTATAAACCTTTTATAAATCAAAAATTTTCTTATAAATATGTACGTTAGTTTAAAAACATAACAGTTTAAAAGTAAATTGCAACAAATAATCAGTTTTACTGTGTCCTAATTTTATCTACTAGAATGGTATTAAAAAGAAAAAATAAAGCACCCTATCTATTATTACATTATTTTTGCAGTAAACTAATAAAGACCACAAAATTTATATACATTTATTGTGTTTGATTCCTTCAAATATTGAAATTCATGATATTTTCATAAAATTACACTGCGGGGAAAGTATATTAACGTAGAATAGATTCCAAATAATGAATTTTCATACTAAAAATATCTTTAATTTATTACAAAAAGGGCCCGACATCGCTTTACACCTTGGGCAAGGCGAATTAATACAGGTTATTGCACGCATGGCGAAATAATACAGGTGGTCTCGATGGCGAATTTATCACTTTTGCCGTAAACGCTAAATGTCAAACTCCATACATAAAAATGTGTATATATTTTTTTATATGGTGTTTCGTTTCCGGCGAAAATTATAAATTCGCCATTGCGACCACCTAGTATATTTTCGCCATGGTAATTGATTACCATCTGCTACACGATTTCACCATGATTACGTATTTTTTAATTTTAGCCACGGCGAAATTATTATAGATTTAACTATTAGCCCATCGGTTTTGTTTAGTCTAAAAGCGTTATTATTTATTTATTTTATTTTATTTATTTATTCAACAGTAATATAAAAGCCTTTACAGGCCAATTAATCTATATTACAAGTAAATAAATCCTGAATATTACAAATAAATATTATTCTGCTTATATACTAAATTCTTGTACTCCACTATGTTATGTATATGTAAATAATAACCTTATCACAGTAGGCTTCCCAGCCAAAGGAAAAAAATGTTAGAAACAAAGTAAGTAAATAATCCCATCAGTAGGTGTAAAAAATGTAAATCTATAATAAATGCGATAACCTTAGTAATGTACTCAACAGAGGGAATGAAACACTTTATTTAACATAAAAAAATGAAATTAAATTATGATTCTTAGTAAAACGAAAAAAAGAAAGAAGTAATAAAAAAAATTCTAGTCTATGACTCATTTAAAAAGGTGATAATTTTTAATCGAAATACGTTGTTCGCATGGGAAAATAAGCGTAGTTCATATGGTAAGTAATTCCAACAGCGTGCAACTCTGATAACAAATGATCGCTCAAATATATAGCATCTTATCCTAGGGATAAAAATTTGTGGGTTCCTTCTCGAATGAGAAAAAATAAATTCAGACCGAAGTTGAATTGGCAAACCAGTCTTAATAACCTTGTAGAACATCAACAAAATACGATATAAAATAAGATTTCCAAAAGAGCAACCTAAAAAACATCTAACATAATCGGATACATGCATTCGTCTGCTAACATTATACACAAAGCGCACTATCATATTTATAATACGCTTTAGTCTAGAAATTATATAGGCTACATAACCAGATATAACCTCAAGACCATATAAAACATGTGGCATCAGGAGCGCATGCGCAATAATAGACTTAGTATGAACAGGTAGGTAAGCTCCAATGGAATAAAGCCTGCGTAAAATACCAACAACCTTAAAGCTTTTACGATCAATATGGTAACTAAAATTAAAAAGCCTATCAATATAAATACCTAAGCATTGCAATGTATCAACAAAATCGATATTGGACTCGCCAACAGAGATTCTCAATTCTGGCAAAGAGTTTCCAAGTTTATAAACATTTTTAAAGTTTTAAATATTTTGTTTGTTATTGCTTCTATTATTTGTTATATATTATTTTTTTTATTACAAATTTCTTTTTCTTAATATTTTACCAAGTGTAATCAATTGATTCGCGTTAGTTTACTCTGTCTTTTTGACACAGTCCAGCAAAAACAATATTGGTAAATATGCTTTGATTTTAGCTAACGTAATGCAGTTGTTAAATACTTTTTTATTTTCAAATAAATGACATACTCAGGAATGGTAATAAGGGCTCACTCTTACTTTTTCGATGGAAAAATTATTATTTATTTATTAATACATAGTAATGTTTTATCTATTCATATGTAAATTAAATAAATGTTTACATTTTAATTAATTTTGTTAAAATAAAGAAGTAGCAATTATTTAAAATATAACTATATTTATGTCAGTATAAATTAAAATTTCATTTAAAAGAGGTTATGTAAGTTTGAAAAAGATTGAAAATGAAAAAAAAACAAATTTCACTTACATACCATCTTTGATATAAACAAACTTTGTCAATTATGAAATACGGTTGAGTCGATAATGACGCTCAAAGTATTCGCCTTGATCTGTACTTGTTTCCCAATTCGCTTTACAAGCATTTTTTAAATTCATTTTGGAACCTAATTAATAAGTAAAATATATAAAGCCGAACGATACGGTTTTGCATTTAAAAAAGTATTTAACTAAGTTTTGTTTTTCGATAAGGATTTTTTAGGAACGATTACTGTGTTATAAATATATATCCAGTATTTGTGTTAGAATAGTAGATTTGAATTTCGCGCCATTAAAAATCGGCCATCTTTTTACTATGAAAATTGCTTTATGGAATAAATGTATACAACTGCACTCCTCATTGAAGCAGTTCAACTTATAGTTGTCCCGCTTTTTTTGCAGTTTTTCTATAATAATTTCAATAATATAAAGAATAGCCAAATTATGTTCTTTTCAGTACTGACAACATGTGTAGAAATGTGACATATTAATATAGCTGTTTGTATTCATTTTTTCAAGTTTATATATAAAACTCTATGGCAGTCTCTGTTCCACCTTAATTTATAACGAATGTCGCCATATTGCGTACTAAAATGTAACACTGTTTCTTCCACTTTTGACGAGGCAAGCAAGGCGAACAACTGTCGTTAAAAAGGCATCAGAAAAGTGAAAAGTAAAAATTTTCCTTTAGGAAACGAACGCAAATTCGGCCTTTCGAAGAGATAATTTATAACTGTGTTAATTAAAAAGCCATAAACTTAATCAAAAACATTTTTATTCTTCGGTTGTTGAGAAATATAGTGATTTGATTTATTAAGATACTTTTTGCGAAGTAACTTTTTTCTTCCAAAAGGTAGTAACTGAGCAGATATAAAAGAGACAAAAAAAGTTTTTGGGTGAATGTAGTTCATCAACAACTTCAGGAATATATTCAGTGCTAAAAATTTTAAGATTGCCCAATCTTATTAAAAAGAAGTGTGAACGTGTGTCTCTTGCCTTTCTGTAAAGTTAATATAGAACGTTATTGGGATACGAGTTTTTCTTTATTTTTAATTTACTTCTTTCTATTGGTCAAAATTGTGCTCTTTAAATTTTAATTGCGCAAATTGAAAAAGCCACTTATCAAAATGAGTGGCGGTATGCCGGAGCTGGGCTCGAAAATCAGTCTTATTTCTAAGGCTGATATCCGCTATGAGGGTCGTCTTTATACAGTGGATCCTCAAGAATGTACAATTGCTTTATCTAGTGGTAAGTAAAAACAAAAGTGCACCGTTATTAAACGGTAAATTTAATATTGCTTCCTTGTTTTTCAAATATTCCCAGTTCGCTTCCACTTTTTTTTTTACATTTTGTTAATATTTTATTGAATGTCATGCTGGAACAAGAAGAAAATTCAATTATTTTTGTTTTTGATTGTCCTCTTGTTTATCACCTTTTGAATTTGTTCGTTGTTGCCACATCTCATCATTGCAACGATTTTAAAAGCCAAGAATTGCCGGTGATAGGCTCTTGTTTTGCACGGTTTTTTTAAACTCTGACTTCTCAGATTTAAAACATCTCATTTCGTATTGTCTCAAAATTGCCAATTTACAGACGGTTTATAATAGTTTGTGCGTTAAACGTCCATCAGTTATAAGGTGAATGTTTGCAATAGTTGATCTCAAAATGTAACTTGGTTAATCGCAGTTTTCCGTTTGTCATATGTTCTGACACTCGCATGTTTATGAAATCGCATGTGATTTCAAAAACGCCAACTTTTGCTTTACACGTTCTGAAACTCACGCGTTTTGCTTGCGATTTGCTCTTTTTTAAACTTATGTTCGAAAAGCAAAGCAAAAACATATGATTCTGCGGTGCAAAACAAACGAAATATAATTACAACAAAATGCCAGCAGCTGCGTTGATCATTTTGATTTCTTAAAAAACATGCATTTAAAAACAAGAACGATTTAAAAACAGGAAGAGATTATGAGAATCCAAAGAATATTAAAATCCAATGTATATTTATTAATTAAAAAAAAAAAAACAAAAGCCAAGAAATATTTTGGCGACAAGTAGATTTTGTATCAGTGATATTGCATTTAGCATCTTTGAAGGAAAAGGTTACTTAAGTCGTGAGTAATCTGTACTTAAAAAGTATTTTTGTTCATTTTGTTGATTATAACATACAGGCTCGGAACTCATATCGTCCTTAAAGTAATTTAAATAAATTTATTAAGGTACATTAACACTTAAGTCGCACATTTAATAAGAACCGAATATTTTTTAAGAATTGAAAATTAAAATAACCACATATTTTTAGACTACCACCTATACGTTCAAATGCACTAATACTAGTATATTTTCGAACATCAGTTAGAACAGCTGTTTCTATCAAATCGACAGTGCTCACTTCAGTATGTGCTTGCGATTTGAAGTCGCCAAATTTCTTGCTATTGTGAACTACAGAATACCTTTCATGCGATTTCAACTCTCATCGCCAAATGCAATTTGCGATTGTCAGAACATGACTGGAAATTTACACCAGCGATTTTTTTTAAAGGCTTAGACGATAACTAATAGTTGTAAACATTATTAAATTTGTTTTATTCCATTAATTTACTTTATTCGTGCTTGAATAAAGTAAATTAATTAAATTTTAAAAGATTCCGAATAATAAATTTTCATTTTGTTTTATTCCTTTAAAAACAAACTTAATGTGGTCGCCTGAACGTGTTCCTAAATATATTCTGATAATTGTAAACGAATAGGAAAACTTGAAATTGGCTAACTTTTACTTAAACATCTTAAATCTAGTGTACGCACACAGCCCGATATGCAGGGAATTTTTATTAATCGAAGCCGGTGTTTGTTATAATACAGAGGAAAATCCTCCATCCAGCCCCAGAAAACTCTCATTTAATATAAAATTACATTTCCTGAACATTTTTTTTGTTTTATTTGATAAAGTTATGTCTAATTTCGCCATAAAATAAAATATTTTACATGCAAGCTTTGGAAGCGCGTACCTCCAAAACTAAGGGTCAGCCTCATTTACATTTTGCGCTTAAAATTGCATTCTAAACTTCATAGACAATTTTTTTCATTTTTAAGCTGCATCAGTAAACTAGATTTGTTATTAGAGAGAATTTGTTGTTAGAGAGAATTAGACAATTAGAATTAGTAAGTATGTATTTATGTGCGTCTGACAATCAAATGTTTTTTATTTTGCATATCCTTATTTTCTTTTGGTTTTTACTGCTTATTTCTTTATATATTTGTTTACAATGAATTTCTTTTAACTGTAAAAATGTATAACGGTTTTTCCATTTTTAATTAAATAGGTATGTTCAGGCCGAATACCTATGTAACCTTTGTGTAGTACATATTTTAATAAAAAATCTACATCATACAGTTAGCGAAAATATAAAGTTACATACTTACAAACATTTGATATTATTTAGCTTTAATGTCACTTTTAAATGCGAATAAATTTAAGCGCTTAAAAAATTTTGAACAACGAAATTATAATGTTTACATATAAAAAGGAATAATTCTAAGAACGTTCATCTATTTTTAATTTAATCTGCAACTACTTTAAAGAGATTTATTAAATGTAGGAACCTCACTTAATATGAATAGGGCTCAATAACCTAAATACTTGAAACTTAAAAGAGTGATTTGAAAAATAAGTAATTAAAAAAAATCTAAATAAGTTCTTTAAGGCCCAACTATAATGTGCATATCACAACTTATGCAAGCTTATGCAACTGTGCAAATACATTAAATTGTATGTGGTAAACAGCGTTACCACACAAGAAATTTACTTTCTACCAATAATTTTCAAAAATCCTACCAAAATCGTTCACAGCCTACCAAAAATTTAAAAATGCATTTCTTGCACATAAACTCTGTTACACTCACTTGGTTTTTCCCCCCGTAGCTGTTGAGATTGTAGTTTGTCTTTTGGTGATTTTTGAGATGGGTGTTATGATTTAAAACAGTTTTAGAGCATACTAAGCAGAATGAGCACCCATCTCTTTCCTGGAGCCAATCAAATTCGTTCAACCATTCGGTTCTAATTTTTTTTTAATGTTTCTTTACATGCAATATTAGTAAATATTTATGTAATAAATAGGTACATATTTACAATTAAAAAAGTTTACTTTCTTTTCCACTTGAAAATAAAACTTCACTCAAAAATTATGTTAATTCCAATTTCATAATATTGTTCGCGTTTCTTAAACCAGAGATGGTTATAGCTTTAATCATCTCTATGCAAAAAAGCAGATAAGTTTTTTATTACACCTAAAACAGTTTTTGAAAACAGTGATAACACTTTTCAAAGTTTTTGTTTATTTAATTCAAAGTTACATTTTTTTTTTTATTTTATGTTCTGAAATTTTAAGGTGAAAAATTTACTATTGCTAAAAATTGCTAGAGGAGGAAAACCTACCAAAAATTAAAAAAAATGCAACAAACCAACCAAACTACCAAACTGTTTTTTAAAAACGAAAAACTACCAAGTTTGGTCCGATTGGACCAAAGCGGCAACGCTGGTGGTAAACTATAATGTACATAAGATAACTTTTCGTCAAGTTTCGTTAAATTTCATTTCTTTATGCAAGGTACGAAACTGATCGCACTTTCCGTACGGAAACAGCTGATTGTACTTTGTGTTATACATTGATAAAGAAAAATATTAATTAAGACCTAAATTGTTTAATTTTTAGTTTTTAATTCAATAGAAAATGTTTTTCTACAACATTTTTCTTTATGGCCAATTTTTTACAAATATAATCTATTTAAATTAATTTTGTATTTATACACACATATGTTTACGATATAAGCGATGAACATTGTTGCATTTTTAGTACGGTTGGCCACAAACACAAAATAACTTGTAATAATTTTTTTTTTACTTTTTCTTAGAACATGAACCAAAATATGTACATGTGTATGTGAATATTATTAAATATAAAAACATCTTCTTTTAAGGCTTTTCGTTTTAAAATTTTGTTTATTCATATAGAAATTATTTTTGGCAAAAGTACGAATTAAACATATGTGCAACTGTGGCAAATAAGTTACTAAATTAATGTAAGTATATTGTAGCCACATAAATTTCGTTAATAAGTTACCTAAGCATTTGACAGGCTTTTCGTTGGATTTTTGACATAAGCTAAAGATAACTTGTGCACATTATAGTTGGGCCTTTTGAGTAAGCTTTTGAATAGCGTATGTTCTCAAAATACTTTTTATTTTTACGTCTTAATGATATAATAAAATAATTTTGATAACAAAAATTTTAATTAATAATTACCTATTATTATTAGTTAATTAAATCTGAAAGGAATAAATTCTGATATAAAATTTAATATAAGCGAATTAGCTACGTCGGCCTTTAGCTCTGATTGGGAATATATTTAAACTTAAGTAAGTAATAGTAATTTATGAAGAAATACTTCATCCTAGAACTAGGTATCTAACAGAGTTGTAAACGAATCAAAATTATTATTTTACATTATTAGCTTCATAAATATAGTAGTAGACCTTAATATAAATAAGAAGGAGCACTAGCTATATGGGCTATCTTCTCTAGGTATTAAATACAGTCCATAATCCATACACATATATTTTTAGCGTCAGTCGGATTACCGAGGTTTCCGGACTATTATAGCAGGTGAAAATTTTGAAATAATCTTAAGTGAATTGAATTGAATGTACATAAGTTAAATAAATACATATGTAAATACATAGGTAGGACGATTTATTAAAAAACGTTAAAAAAGTTATTTTGTGCTGACTAATGAAATTAAACAATAGAATTATTCTTTTCTGTCCACTGAATGCATCCATTTCTATAAAGTCGTCTTCCGTAAGCAGCACTGACAATTCATTTTGTTTGAGAGAGGTAAAAATATTAATTTTAATGTAGAAGCGTCCGAATTATTGGAGTGTTCGTACTGTCGCATGTCCGGACTGTCGAAGTTGTACTGTAATTATTAAAAAAAAATTTAATAATAGTAATAATGAAAATATTAAAGAAAAGTTTAAAGTTATGAGATATGTATCTATATTTATTTTTCTTAATTTTAGTACGTTCATTTGGTACCGAAGATCGTGAAACACAATTTCAAATTGCACCTCAAAGCCAAATCTATGATTATATACTTTTCCGTGGTTCTGATATTAAGGATATACGCGTGATTAACAATAGTCTACCACATCCCAATGATCCGGCAATTATGCAAGTACAATTACCAAATGGGCAGCACGTGATGCCACATTTTTCAATGCCAAGCATGAATCCTCAGCAAGTCCCTTCGATGGGAACTTCGGGTACTTACGGTAATCCCTTTGGTACTATGAGTGGTTTAGGTGCTATTGGAGGTGCCACTGGAACTGGAACGGTACCATCCTTAGCCCCTGGAGCTGGTGCTCCGGGACCGTTTATGATGGGTGGAAGTCAACAACCTGTGCAGTCTCAACAAAAAGCACCACAGGGCCAGCAATCACAAACACAACAAAAACAACCAAGTAAGTATAAGCCGTTAGCGATAAAAAATAGAAACTGTGAGTATTATTATTATAATTGATTTAGAACATAAAATTGTTAACATCAGGAAATAATTTATGAAAATACACTATTAAGTATTATAGGAATTTAAATGTAATCTCTTAATAATACAACTCCATGATTATTTTAATTTTTTTTTTGTAAATATTTTATGCGCATCATCATCACCTGAATAAGTGCAATGTAAATTATCAACTTATCGCTGTTCTATTTCTTTTGTACAGGCTGTAATACTACGGATACTAATAATTTGGGTACATCCTCCCTACTAACCACGGTCGATAGTATTGGGTCCAATCTTAACAACAGTAATACCGCTCATAACAGTAATAACTCAAACTCAAATACTAACATTAATAACAATTGCAACAACAATCATAACAATAATGCCATGAATAACGTTGGTCTGCTCGGTATTGGTCTTGGTATTGGTGGTTCAGGTGGTCTTCTTAGTAACATAGGCTTAGGTATTGGTGGAGGTGTTGTTGGCAATAACTCATCTGCAGGTTCTGCTTCAGCTTCCACAACTAAGAAATTATCACTAACTAATGCAACGGCACTAAATGATCACAAAGACCAAGGTGTGAGGGTAAACTTTTATAATATAAAACACATCATACCAACAATTCTTGCTTACTTATTTTTCTGTGTTCTATTAACAATAATTTTTTATTTGAATTTTTATTTGCACAATTTTGTTGCTTTTCATTTAAGTCCTAATCTCATCATACTTAGCCATGTCGCATTCTAATTTCTTGCTAACTAAAAATTTAAATCTTTCACATTTTAATTTTAAACCAAAAGAAGTTGAAAAGTTAACCCAAAAAAAGCGGTCTATTATGCACAATTTTTTCTTATAATATTAAAAGCTTCTAGTTGTGAAAGAACTTATTTTTTGGCCGTGTCACATGTCAGAATAAACTGCTCTGATTTTAAAAAGCACAATATTTTTGATATACTGATTTACTAAAAACCATCTATGAAAACATAAAATTGGTTATGAGTGAAAATATTCTTGACATACTGTACTTTAATTTCGATATTTGTTAAGAAAGAAAATTGTTTGTTGGAAAACTAGACACTATAAAGAATGCAACATTTTGTGGATCGTCGCCAGCATTCTTCGCATCCATCTACCTTAGATTGTGTACGTTGATACATATCATCTATTTAACCAACTAATTTTTTAAATAAGAATACAAGGAATTTTGTTAGACAAAGTCCACACACAACTCATAGATTAATCGTCACATATATTTCATCTTTCTTGTTGCTAACCGTCAATAAAAAAAGACTTTTTCGAACCTTTTAAGGTTTTGTTTTTTTTTAATATTAACGATGTTATTGAGTTGCTTTAAAACAGTTTACTTTTACTTTGCAGATTGTTTTTATTGGTTCTGTAGAACCACTTTATTTTTTGATTTTGTATCATAAAAATTTTTCATTTCCTAAAGCCAATTGAAATGCACAGTTTTTATTTTAATTTTCTTCTAAGTAAATACTTGGTCTATTGTGACGTAGGTGCCAAAGCATTTTTAAGTATTGTAGTTTGAACAAATATAATTTTTTATGTACGGATTTTAAGATATTTTCTTAAGAATTCTAATTAAAGTCCGTAAATACTTGACTTTTAAATGATTTATCTTAGTTTTTTTTCTTATTAATTTAGAGATGATGATTATTATTATTATTTTTATGTGATTTCTTATTATGTATTCGTTTAATTTATACAGTTTTTTCTTATCGCTTTTTCAAAAAATTTTTTTAATAATAAAAATTAAAAAAACACACACAAATACAACTTCCTTTGTTTTTTCCCCTATTAAATGTTAATTTACTAAAGTTTCTGTCATAGACATGCTGGCTGGTGCTTCTCGTTCAACGACACCGATAAGTCTCATTTCTCGAAAGAGTCCCTCGACTGACATTGGTGTGCAGGTGAATCCAAATCAACAGCAGCAACAGCAAACGCATCAACAGCAGCAGCACCAACAACATCATCACAGTAATCAAAATCAACATCATCAACAACAGCAACCACAACAACAACAGCAGCAACATCATCCAAATCATCAAAATAATGTTAGCCATGCCGTTGGTGGTGGTGGTCAATCGCGCGATGCTGGTCATAAGCGACAACAAAATCATCAAAATCAAAATCAACGTGGCGGCAATCAACAGCGCAACAATGATAATTATCGTTCCGGTCGTATTGTAGACAATTATAATAACATGAATCACTACAATCAACGCAATAATAATCAGGGGGGAAATCCAAATCGCAACAACTGGAATACACATCGTGGAAATATGCCTAACAACAACAGCATGCGTAATCGTGGAGGCGGGCCACGTTCTAATATGCGCAATATTATGGTAAAATATTTTTTATAACGTAACGTAATTAAATAATTATTTTTCATTCAATAAATTTCAGGCCTTCAGAACGGCTAATGGTCCCGGTAGCATACAGAAGGCTTCACGCAATCCCATTAAATTTGAACAAGATTTTGATTTTGAGCAAGCAAATACTAAATTCGAAGAACTTCGTTCTCAACTATCAAAACTTAAGGTGGGCGATGAACCCAAATCTGAACAGGTATCTTTTTTTAGTTTTCATTATTTATTTTTTGTTTTGTTTTAAAAATATTTCTTGTGCATTTGATAAGTTTTATTTTATATTTGGCTGTTTGTATTTGGTTTTTGTGTACAAAGAAAAGAGATAAGATTCCTTCAATTATGAATTCCGTGGTAACAAAATTATAAAAAAGTGGCATCATCGTAATTTGAAGGGAGCTATTTTGTTTATTTATATGTTATTTTTATTTTATAATTTATAATACATATTTTTACCCCGATTTTTTTTACTTCCTCGGACAATATAAAGGGGAAAATTTTATAATTGGAGAAAATTTATTTGGAAAAATTTTATAATGTAAAAAAAAACTCGCACTGAATTTTTGTTTATAATTGGGCTGATATTTTTTTTTTAATTGTAGAATATGTCTGCATTTATTTACAAATGCGAAGCGCAGCTTGTACATTTGGCGCCATACTGTTTTGTGATATTTCGGTTTCTTTTCAATATAGAAAAAAAGTTCACACACACTTACGTTTTAACAGGATTTTAGGATTTAATATTAATCTCAAATTCCGCTATTGTAATATGTTGCTTTTCTTCTGTCGTAAAAACAAGGCCTCTACAACAAACTGGTTAAACTACGCGGCTGACCCTGCCCCTTTTTTCTATCTCTACACTACTGCATAAAATTCTTCTGATTCACACCACCCACATTTTGTGTATGACAGTTACATATACTATAGACAGAATTTTAATATTTTGAAAACAAATTTGCCTTTTTCAAACAATTAAAGTTGTCTTGCAAATAACCTTTCAAATTTCAAAAATGGGGAAATTTACAAAACCTATGTAACTAACAGCCGCTTAAAATACCATACCAGAAAGGTATGGGGATTTCCGAAAAAATATATATATTAATCAGTTTATTTTTGAAGGCTCCTCTTAGCAGTTACGCCGTATAAAACTTTGTTACCAGTCAAGCTATTTCTTAAATATTTTCCTTCCTATAACGAAATTTTTTTTATTGCAATTTATGTTTTATTTCTTTTTTTTCACGTATTTTTCATCAAAAACTAAATAAGATTATTTAAAATAATAAAAAACGTGTGTGTGTGTATGTGTCTGAGCTGTTAACAAAACTATGTTTTTCACCTAAAACAAGTGAAAATTTAAAGAAATCTTTGCTTACTTATTCTAACTTACAGATGAATGGTGAAACTGATAAAAAAGATGATTCTGGCAATGAAACTGGAGCTGGTGAGCATGAACCAGAAGAAGAAGAAATTACTGTAGGCTACGATAAGACCAAATCATTCTTTGACAACATCTCATGTGAAACTGCACAAGATCGTACAAAGAACAAGAATTATGACTGGCGCCAAGAACGCAAACTAAATAGCGAAACATTTGGAGTTTCATCAACAAGGCGTGGAGGGTTAGTTGATGACAGTGCTTTTGTCTTCTTATTGCAACTTAAATCTTTTTTTTACTATTTCAATTGCAGTTATCGTGGTCGTGGCAATTACTACAATAACCGTAATATGGGCAATTATAATAACGGTGGTGGTTACAACAATCGTGGCTATCGTGGCAATAATTACCGAAATCGCAGTAACAATCGCAGTAAAATGCATATCAATCGTGATGGCAGCAGCACTTCGAATGGAGCTGCTGGCAATAGCAACAATGTTACAAACAACACTACAGCCAACAATAATAATAATAATGTTGCTGCTGCTAATCTAAAAAATCAAACGCAACAACCTTCAACCCACGGTTCAGCTTCAAATCACTCTTCTAATACAACTCCAGCGACTACATCAAAAACAATGTCTTCTGGTTTACAAGAGACTAACAATCAACCGCAAATGACGGCAGTTGGTGCAGGTGAGTCAAAATTTCCGAAAAGCTTTGAAACGCTACAATAACTTCACGATTAAATTTGATCAACAACTCCGCTATGTTTTGTTGAAATTCTTTTAATAAAGTTTTGTAATTACAACAGACAGATTGTGATTTTTTTCGTCTTTCTATATTTTTATACCCTTCAACACAAAAATTTGAGAAAGGCTAAATCTAAGTTTGTCATTCTCTGTGTAATTTCCACAATATCCATTTCCGACCCCATAAAAAATATATTTTCCGATTTCTTCTGCACATTGAAGTCGATTGAGCTATGTCCGTCTGTCCGTCCGTGTTAGTGATGTTAATAGATCAGTTATAGTGTCAAGAACCGCTATTGGAAAGCAGCATGATCGGTCCATGTCCTTCGAGGCAGCAGGCAAAACACCACGCCTATCTATAATTTTTTCATGTCATTTATAACAATAAGATAAGTTCAACCAAAAAAATAAATATATAGGGCGATACAGAATTAGAAGAGTAAGAATAAAAACATCAAATAAAAAAATTGGCTCTGAAATTTTCAAATTATTTAAAATATCAATATGGGCATTAATTTAAAGCGTTTGAATAGATCTTTAAGGAAATATTAAAATTTTTAAAAAATGCTTAACCCATTACGAGCCGATGTCATTTTTATGTACCAAATTTTTTTTTTAATATTTTTAATTCGCTGTCACCCTAGTATTTGCTTTTTTGATTGGAGTTACTTCACTAAACTAGATTTACATAGATGGTATATAAGATTCGGCATAGCCCACATATAGCACTCTTACTTGTTTTTTTATTTGTGATTTTAAACAGTGTTTGATAATTATTTAATTTATTTAAATTTTTTTACAATTCTTTTTAGGTCAATAATCTTTTGTGTTGGCATCTTCATGAGATAAGTTTAAACAAATGCATTAAGAAATCATCAAAAGAAATTTTTATTTAAAAACGTATAAAATACATTTTGTACATTTTGTGCACTTAAAGTATTTTTTTTTAATTGCTGACGTCCTCCGCTCCCATCTACGAAAAAGATAAAAAAATTACAAGAAATGAAACAATTTATATATAAAAACGGCAAGCAAGAGCAAAACAAAATTGAAAAGAAAGGATTATACATACATACATATATAATGAACATTTTAGCATAAACACATAAATTACTAAATACTTTAAACACAGCAACTATTCATTAAAATTGAAACTGGAGTATGTCACCTTTTTATAAGGAAGAAAATTTATAAATTATGGGTTAAAGAAGGCAGCACATTAAATCATTTCTATTAAAAAAAAAAATTAAAAAAAAAGAATGAAACAAAAAACAAGAAGAGAAAAATAAAAGAATATAATCATTTAAAAGATGTTAGCATTAAATAGATTTAGAGATAATAAAAACAAAATGAAAGGATAATAAGTAACAATTAATATTTGAAAGAAGTGAAATTAAAATTTTAAAAGAATTAAAAGAAGAATTTGTATCTCCCAAAAAATACTGAATGAAGAAAATATAAAAAGTAATGAAATTTGTTTTAAAAAACTATTTAAATTAATAAACATATTATAATAAAAAGGCGCTTTAAAAACTGAAAGGGTATATTATATTTTTAATTAAATTATGCGTCCTGATGAAAAAGCAAGAGAGAGAGGGAGAGAAAAAACAAGAGTTAAAAAGATTAATTACTTAATATTTTTTTAATAATTAAAAAAAATAAAACAATTTTTTTTTGTTGTGGAGGTTATGAAGTTGCATTTATTGGAATTATATTTAAATTAAACTTAAATGAATGCTAAAAATTTTATGAATAATTATAAAATGAAACTAATTTAAAAGTAAAACAAATCGCATTAAACTATATTTCTTTGAATGAACAAAATAATTAACAGAATTTGAAATTTTTTATAAATACATGCATAAACAAAATATAAAAAATTAACATTAAAATGAGCATGGTTAATTGGTTTTACAGAAAAGAAATTCAAAAAATAACAAGAAGAGTGAGCTTTTGGAGTGCTACCATCCACACGCACTTACGCGTACATTTTACAAATTATCGTATTGAAGGCGTTAGTTAATAATTAATTAGACTTTTTTTATACTTTAAATTATATTTTATAGTTGTAAGTTTATCAATCATGTCGAAACGACTATGATTATTTTCCTAAATAAGGTAAATCACAAACATTGGACCTCAATACTAAAGTAACGAAATATTAAAAAAAAGAATTCGCCAAAAACGATATTCCAAAATTTTGTAGAAAAATAAAATTCTAAGAATTTTATTTAAATTTTCTTATTTTTTTAAAGTAATCTATTTTTATTAAATTAAATTTATTTTAAAATTACATACCCGCATATATTTTTTATCTAACACAAATTGTCTAATTATGTTTAAACTATATTATTAATTCTTTTAAGCTTTATTATTTGTTGTAACTTTATAAAAAGTCCTTCTAACTGATACAAATTTAAGTCCAACAAAACAAGACTTTTTTTTAGAAACTAAACATTTTTTTCTAAACACCCCACCTGTTGTTTAACAAACAAGAAAATTGTTCTCGATCCCCTTGATTGAAAATCAACAATAAATTAAAGAGAATATTATTTCTTTTTCATGAATTAAAATTTTTCGAAATAATAAAATTTGTATTTATACCGATCCACAAGAGCCAGTGTTAAACATTTTGTTAATTATATATAATTAGTTTTTTTATTATAATAGAAGCTCTTACGCACGCGCGCTCTCTCTCTCTCTCTCTCTCTATCTCTCTTTCTACATTTATTTATATTATTAGTACACTAAAAAACGAAAACTCCACAACATTAATTTGTTTTACTCATTTCATCAAATTTGTAATTTGTATTAAGATCAACGCAAAGCTCACTCTCTGTTATAATACAAGTGAAAATACCAAGAAACTATAAAAATATATTAATTTTATTATATAAATTTTTAAAAGCAAAAAACAAACAAAAATATATATACACAGAAATATGTATTTTAAAAATTATCATTAAAGTCTAATTAACAAAGCTAAAAAAAATAAATATTGTCAAAAAAGAAGAAAAAAAAAAAAATAAACAAATTACAATAATAAAATAAAAATTTGTGTAGTATATTAAAGGTTTATAAAAGTTTTATCATTATTATTAAAATCAAAGAGAATTAAAAAAAGTTTGTGTTTATTTTTTTCGGTTATTATCCCGTTCACACACCTTGATCCCACAAAAACAGGGGGCTTATTCTGAATTGCGATGCGAAAATCAATGCGATGCGCAAATGAAATGCGATGCGAAAGAAAATTGGTATTCTGTTAGACTTTCGCAATTGCATTCGCAATTTATTTCAAATCGTTGGCAACGCTGCTCAAAAAAACATCAGTATCAACAAACGTCAAATTAAAAATAAATAAATTTTTTGTGCTTCGCTGTGAAAATTGTTTCTAAAATTTATTTAATAGGTCCAAACCTATTAAAATTTAATTTAAATATTTTTGAACTTCTCTAAGGTGGTCCATTAATATTTAGTTCTTCAGTTAACGTTTGCCACAAAGTATTTGCAGACTAACGTGCATTTGGTGTTTTTAAATGGCCTCTTGCCAAATGGCTGTGCTTATTCATAAATTCTATTTTTATTTAAAGTTGACGTGGTTTGTTGGTCTTATTGCTTACTTTCCTGAATTAAATAATAAATATATGATGAATACATAAATAAAATATTGTTTTTTACTTACATGTTTGTACTTTGCGAATGCTACTTTGTTGTCGAACAAATTTTGCGAATTTGACATGTGTTTTCGCAATTTAGAATACCGATTTACCACCTTTTCGCATTTGAAATGCGATTAAAATAGGACTTTGCGAATATCGCAATACAGAATAGCAATTGTTCGCATTTATATATTTTCGCATCGCATTGACTTTCGCATCGCAATTCAGAATAAGCCTCCAGGGTTCAAAACACCGCATATGATAATGGAGTGTGTCGTATCGAATTAAGGCCCTTATTATGAGTTGCATTCGATTTTCGATCTTCGCTGGCTAACGAAAATCGGATATCAATTGTCAAATTCGTGTTATGAGTTGGTAGCACTGTCGAAAGTTTCGAATTTTTAATCGAACACAAATTTGCTTTCGATGGTTTGTGTCAGTCTGTAAAACTTAAGCTTTAAACACATTCGCCGCAACAGGGTACACGAACACACGACAACAACTGACGCTAGCAACACTTGTCGCCTTGTACGCAGCTACATAATTATTTTGAAGGCAGCAGGTACATAACAAAAGTAAGATTTTATTGTATTTCAGTGATGTCACTTTGGCGATTTGTAGGAAGCAGCTCTGATTTATGATTTAAAAAATATTTAAACTAATAAAAGAGTAAAATAATACTTTTAAAGGTCACTTAGATTTTGTCTTTTAAAGGTCACTTAGGATTGTCTTTAAAATTAAATATAAAGGCATGTCACAAATTCCGATCGGAATGCTTTCAATTCCCTATTAACAATTCCGATCGATTTAGTTTTACCTTCTTCAGATTCCGATCGATTTTGCTTATTTCTAAAAAATGCTTAAACACCACGTTTTTTTTTTTTTTTAATGTGGCTATATTGCGCACACCAAAATAAACAATAAGGCTTAAATAAATATGGAAACATAATAAAAGTAAATTTGCAGACCGCCAATAAAAAAATTTTAAAGAAATTTAAAAGTGGTTTCATTGCGAAAAAGTTGTTCGTTTTTTGAAGAACCAATTTGCGGAATTGAAACCACTTTCGATCGGAATTGAGTTCTGTGACATGCCTGATATATTGAAGTATTTTCCAGCAGCAATAATAAGAACAGTAATGTGTGCTTGTCTAAAAACAAAATATTGAAAGCTTTACAGTTTACGACAATTATAATTATTGTAAGTACTTCAACCAGCAAGAACTAAGAACAGGACTAAATTTTTAACTAAATACTTACACACAAAAAGGAATTGTAGATTTATATTTTTTCCTTTGAAATTATTACAATTACTCTTCGTGTACGAAGACGACAATTGTATGTCATGGCGTGAGTCAGAAAAAGCCCAGAAAAAGCTCCCTAGGTGTTCTTTCGAAGTACTCATTTAATGGTTGGCTGGGTTATGAGCAGCAAACAACCAGGGAAAAAATAAATAATCAGAATGTTTAAAAAAATTTCGAAAAATGTGTCTGTAATATGGGATGTCAAATTCCTGTCCGTATTGTTTTAGAAAAATGAAATGGAAAGTCGCTGGCAACAATTGCATTAGCGTTAAGAATTTTTGCTCCTTCAAAGGATTACCTAAATTGCAGCAGCTTAGAAATAAAATTTTTAAAGAAGTACAATGAAAGGCACCAATATGCTGGTAGTCGAAAAAAACAGAATTTTAGTAATGAGTTCAATGGAAGCGGAATACACTGCAATGTGCAAAGCTACTACAGAAATAAATTTTTACCGAATTATATTAAATAAATGAGTTTTAAAGATTTAAAAAGGAAGCCGATTATTTAAAATTGTTACAATCAAGGAGCTCAACACTCATTGGAAAGTCAAATAACGATGAAAGAAATAAGTATTTTGATATTAGATATCACTATCTTAAGGATAAATACAATGCCAACGAATTACACTTCGAATAAATTTCCACGGAGGATAATGTAAATGTTACTTTTACCAAAAGTTTGCAATTTACAACTAGCAATTTAATAGATGAGTATTAAACTCACTGTCCTAAAAAACCAAAAATTATATTCCTAGAACGTCAAACACTTGGGCGAATAAGATGAAAACATTTGTGCATAAGATTCAATATAAAATTGGCTGATGCAATGAAAGAAAGAATTACACAATACATAAACATAAAAAACAATGCAAAAGCTGATAGAAATAAACTAATTAAATTTAAGCAGCACTTGCAAAGCACTGATGCATTTCTTAGAATGTTCTATGGTCATTGAAAACAAAAAGTTAATATATTTAACTCAAGTACTTAATAAAAGCCTCTGGTAACTTTAAAATACCACAAAGAAAGTATAAAAAGACCGAATCGGTCTATTAAGCATTAATATGTCTGTCCAGAAATGCAATTTTTTTATTCACTTTTGAAATTGCATTCACCATTAATGTTTTAGCTTAAATAAAAGTAGCAAGCGAAATGTTATCTTTCGCAAAGCTTTACGCTAACAAAAGCGCCAATGCTACGTCAAAACAGGGTTATTTTAAAGAAATATAACTTTCCTGATAATTTGAACAAGAATAACAATTCTGGTGGCCAAATTGATTAAATGAAAACTTCAGGAACTTTATTGAAACAACAAAGCAAAGATACAGTAAAAACTCGAAAACGTTTTACACAAAAACACAGTAAATACTCAGTATAACTATTTTTATTTTTTCTTTCATATTTCCCCATTTCCGACCCCTTAAAGTATATATATTCTAACTTCTATGCATAGCGAACTCGATTGAGCGATGTCCGTCTGTCTGTGTTAGTGTAAAAGTAAAATATGTAAATCGATCAGATATACAGCCCAATTATAAACAAAAATTCCATGCGAGTTTTTTCACTTTTCCCTTTTCTCCAATTATAAATTTTTCCCCTTTTGATTGACTGCGGAAAGTGAAAAAAATCCGGGGGAAAAAAGTAGGTATTCTAAATTATAAAATAAAAATTATATGAAAATTAACAAAACAAACTCCCTTCAAATTACTGTGATGCCACTTTTTCATTATTTTTCCCCACGGAATTCATAATTGGAGGAATCTTTTCTCGAGAAAAATTTTTTCGTAAGAGGTGCTATTGGAAATCAGCATGATCGGTCCATGTCTTTCGAGACAGCAGGCAAAACACCACGCCTACCTGTAATTTTTTCATGTCATTTGGAATAATAAACTAACTGAAATCAAAAAAATAAATATATGGGGCGATAGAGAATTAAAAAATAAGAAAAATACATCAAGTGAAAAACTTGGCGCTCGCCTATATTTTCCGAAATACGGGGCTCTGAAATTTTAAAATTTTTTAAAATATCAATATGGGCATAATTTTAAAGCTTTTGAAGAGATCTTTAAGGAAAAACTAAAATTTTTTAAAAACGCTTAACCCATTATGTAAAATTGTATACGTATGTATGTATATGCAGTACCAAATTTTTCTTGTTTTTTAATTCTCTGTAACCCCAATTTTCGCTTTTTTGATTGGAGTTACTTCATTAAACTAGATTTACATAAGTGGTGAACGGTATATAAGATTCGGCATAGCTGAATGTAGCACTCTTGTTTTTAATTATTATTGTTATTTAACGCCTTATCAAAATCGGATTTTCCAATAGCAAAGTGTTGACGTTGTGTCGCCGCCGCGTTATTTTGATATGCTACATACAAAATGAAAGCTTTTGACAGAAAAAAAACCGCTGTGTTCGGTGTGGCTGTGAACGGGAACCTAATCAAGATAAAATTGGCAGTGTTGATGCAAAATTTTTAGAGCTTTGGTATATTTTATTTATTTTTCCTTAAAAGAGCTTGGAGTTTAGAGAATGGAAAAATCGCTAGGTATACAATTTTTTTATTAAGTTTAAGATAGCGGCAATCAGTGGCCAAATTACAGCATCGATATCGATCAAAATTTTTATAGAAGTAAAACCCTCTGGTTTTGTAACCGAAATCATTTTTTAAGTGAAGGGAAGTGCATTATACAAATGGGCATTTCTCCAATGTCGAGTGCGACATTCGTTCGTATTGAAAGACGAAAAAAACATAAGTCAAAATATTATTTTATTTTGAGAAAAGGCGAAACTTATACCTCATTATTAGCACTATAATTAGTGGTAAGGTTAATTTTAGGTAACTGTTCCTTTTTAAGATAATTACAAGAAACTATGACATTCGAATGCGACAAAAACAGAAGTCGCTTTAAAGGCAAACAGTGATTTCAGCCAAACCTGATGGAATTTTTTAATGCGAATCTGAATAATAGTTTTTATTTGATTAAAAAATATTAAGTAGTTTATTTTTTATTTAATTTTAATTACTGTCGCACGTTACGTTAATTTTGAATTTATATATTTTACACTAACGATGTCGAACGTAACAAACCTTTAATAAGTACCAAGAGCAAAGCGATGATTGATTTCCACCAATTTTTCTTTAATTTAATTTGCAATAAAAATATTTATTTGTTACTAATATTTGATGCCTATTGTACAAATACCTTGGGACACACTGGTAACAAATGTTATTTTTCATACGGTAAAGGAAAGAAAAAACTTACCGTAATTAGGAATCATATCTTTACTTTTTCTTTTTTTTTATTCTTTATATACAAACAAGAAATTTAAAAGAGGAAATGTCAATGTATAATGTAAGTTAGTAGGAACAGTAATCAAAACAAAACGGACAATAGAAATGTTCAAAACGGAACGTTTTCGCTTGTTCGATAAATATAATATGTTACAACAACACAATTTTATGGACTTTACATTTGTTGGTTGCGGTTAACATTTCTGTGGAAATGTTAATATATACAATAATTTTATTTCACAAGTTTTGTAATTCTGCATCAAAATTCATTCTCTTTATACTTACACTGGTATATTTTTTATGCAAACTTTGTTGCATTTGAAAATTTTGTTTTTATCGTGTAAAATTAACTAAGAAAACAATTATTAAATTTTATTTTAATTAGAAGTTAAGCTATAAGAGCATGTCCCTCATTCTTGGTCTAGTTCAGTAGTGTTTTAAGGACACATATGTACATATCGTTAGCTAAAATAAAACCAAAAATAATGTCCAAGGACATGTTGCTTATAGACGTTGAAAGATATAACTTTTTTTATAAAGTGACTTGCAGAAAATTTTTGGTAAGAAAAGCGGTTGTTAGTTATATAATAGAGGAGAAAATTCTGGCGCCCGGCCAACGGCCGTTATGCAGAAAATCTTTGATAAGAAAATCCGGCCTTGTTATACCATAGCAGAGAAAATCTAGGCCGAAGGCGACCTATTACGGAAATCTTTCTGACATTATGACACGTTTATAAGTGACACTATCGTCCATGCTGGAAACTACACATGAGAAACGTCACATTATATCCATAGACATCAAAACGTTTGTGCAGAAGAGCACACAAATTGGTCTAAATGTTGTTTGAAATTTAATGCAAAACGGACGAAATTAAAAAAAAAAAATAATAATATTGAGTCTATCAAAAATTGGAATTTAAATTTTAGTATCTTGGTTTTTAAATTCAATGTTTACAAAAAGAAAACAATAAATTTAAATGTTTATACTTTGATTAGATCTCAGTATAATTTATTAAATGTACTTAACATTGTTTGTCAGACATACAATTACCTTTGTTTTCTAGTAAAAATCAAAATATGATATCTTCAGGTCAAATTTTTTATATTCAATCAAAAAATAATATATTAGATGTTACTTGAAAATAGCTTATCACCCATAAAAAAAGAAAAACAAATTTTAAAATACATTATAGAATTTTAAGAAAAGGTATATAAGCTTTAATTAAAGATGTTTTAACAACAGTTTCACTTAAAACGCTTTAGTAAGATCATCAAATATATTCTGTAAAATGTTCGATTGGACCAATAAAAATGTTGTCTATGTTGGAGGCTTCAGTGGCATCGGTTATCAAGCTTGCCAAATGATTATGAAGAAACCAATTAAAGTAAGTCTAAAATATAAAAAAAAGATATTCTTCTGAATGCAACAAAATATTTTAATTTTTTAAATAACAGTGTTTAGTTGTTTGTGGTCGTATGGAAAATGCTGAAATGCTTAAAAAGCTTCAGACTATTAATACCGCCATAAAGGTAATGTTTGTCCAAGTTAACATTACAGATCATGGCAGCATTGCTAAGGCTGTGAAACAAGTTGTTGGCTACGTTGGCCATGTTGATTTATTGATCAACGGTGCTGGTGTTCTAGCTGATAAGGATATTGAAACAACGGTGGCTGTTAATTTAGTAAGTATCATATTACATGTAGTATACATTTTTCATTTTTAACTCACACAACTCAAAACAAAAATGACAGCAAAAAAATGTAAACGGAACAGAAGAGCCACGTTTTTATTCTAAAAAAAGAATTAAATAATAATTTGAATATCATATAAGAGGTATTTGGCGCCATCTATTTCTATTCATATTACAACATTCTAATTCTCTTTTGTTAAGCCCTCACTGAGTCAGCGATGAAAGCAATTGCTAAGTGAAACTATTATGTGCTTGAGCAGGGCTAAGCCACACTAAGTGATCCTAAGGCTTTTATATTCTCTAGTTTCGTTAATCTTAACACTGAAAAAATTGAAGATGGTATGAAAAAAGTTTCTCAGATTGATAAAGGTCGGCAATGTCCGTTTCCTCTTATTTTGTTTAACATTTTTTTTGAATAGGTATCCCATCTGAAAATAATATTCCATTACTATTAACATTTTTTAAAATTGTTTTCAACCTTAAGTAATTCAATTTTTTCAAAAATATATATTTTTTTAAACTTACATCATTTAACACGTTAACTGCCGTGTCACCCGTATTCGGGTGACAGCAAGAGTTCTCATCAGCCCACGTCAGGTGACTCCTTCCAAAGGATTTCCGAACATATTTAGATAAATATATGACAGGAGATAATAATACTGTTGAATTTTTTTAAAAATCGTTTATTAACAAAATTATTTACAGTGCAAAATATTGAAGCATTCACTGCAAAGTTGCGGTTGAGATATTAGTTGGGCAGAGATATTAGTTGTACTACTCAGTACACGGCAAAGATTACAACTGCTCGTGCAGAGTAATAACGTGATAAATGAGGATCGTAATAGATATCGGGGTGAGAGTACCGAAAGAAATGTAAACAGACATGCGGTAGCAGAGCACGCATCTTACAGTGGCACGGGTGGCCTGACGGGGATTTTGTTGTAAACACGCGTGGCAGTCAACGTGTTAAAAGGTGTGCTTGTACTTTTATATTAAATACAAAGAATTCTGAATTTTTTTGTGTTTGCAAGTTTATCTTCTCTTATTATCACCATTAAAAACGAAAAGTACTCTCTTCAAATAACATTAACATTATAATAATTAACTTTATAATAAAAATAACATTAACAGAATTTTAATTAACATAATTATAACATTAACATTTCCCCCAGTGCAACTTTTTTGTTGCTACTTAATATCCCGTTTTGTAAAGTATGTATACAAAACAAAATATCACTAAATAAATCTAAAAAGAAAAATGTATAGCATACTTTTGGGTCGGCAAAAGAATTTTAATTTTGACTGTAGTTTATATTGAATGTCTCACACACATATGTATGTTTACATGTTCTGCAAATGGCAGAATTATGTATCCAAACATCTGCTAATTTAATTAACATTCGATAACAATTTATTTTTTATTTAATATAAAATTAGACTGGCTTAATAAATACCACTCTAATGTTAATGCCTTATATGGATAAAACACAATCTGGTCATGGTGGAGTGGTAGTAAACATTTCATCTGTCTATGGTTTAGAGCCCGGTCCAGCTTTCTGTGTTTATTCAGCAGCTAAACATGGCGTAGTAGGATTTACCCGGTCTATGGCGGTAATTTTATATTTAAGTTCTAAAACAAACAAGAACAATATTTAACATTTTTATTTATTTATTTATTTTTTTCCAAAAATTTTAGGATGAATATTATTATAATAAGACAGGTGTTGCTTTTATGTGCATTTGTCCTGGTATGACCTCTACCGAATTAATGATGAACAAACGTGATATGAACTGGATAAATTGGGTACCCCACAATGAGGGCATTTGGAAAAATGTAATGGATGCTAAAATGCAAACCCCA
Organism: Gymnosoma rotundatum; assembly: GCA_916610165.2. Taxonomy (NCBI): domain Eukaryota; kingdom Metazoa; phylum Arthropoda; class Insecta; order Diptera; family Tachinidae; genus Gymnosoma; species Gymnosoma rotundatum. Next base: position 16,250,282 of record OU744338.1, on the reverse strand, counting down.
GAAGAATGTGCAGTCAATATGATGAATGTTATCGAAACGGCTAAAAATGGTGGCATCTATGTATGTTGTTCTAATGCCTTGAAAGAAATTACACCAACAATTTACACGAGCTGTTGAGTTGATTGCGATATCATGCATTAAAGGGCCTTCGATTTACAAACTAAAAATAAAAAAACATAACTGAAATAATTTTATTTTTATTTTACAATGAATAATTATGGCTGACGGGCACGTTTTAGTAGTGTAACGTAAAATTAGATTACATAAGTACTTCTTACTTAATAGTTACGCTTTTACAACAGAAAAATATGTCAAAAACTGAGATAAATTGATATATCTAAAAAACTTTTATTTTCTTTAAATGAATATTCATCGTTTAATTCCATTAAAAATTATTTAAAAATGATTACAAAGAATTATGTAAAAAATAAAAATTTTAAATAATTAAATAATTAAAGTAAATCCACTATTTGCCATTTCAGCTATTTTCCATTTCAAAGTTTTGATAAACATTTTCAGGGAAAAAAATTTTTTTTGAATAAAAACATTTTAGAACTAGGGAAATAATACAGGTGGTCTCGATGGCAAATTCATTGATTTTGCCTTAAACGCTGAATGTCAAACTCTATATATAAAAAATATGTCTAATTTTTTTATATAGTGTTTGACATTAAGCGTTTACGGCGAAAATCAGTAAATTCGTCATCGAGATCACCTGTATTATTTCACCATGATTTTAGAGTTCAAAATGTTTTGATGTAAACGCTTACAAACGAAAAGAAAGTGGAGTTAATCGATTTTGCAATAGAATAATAAAAATAAAATTTGGCGACCCGCCTGCGAAACATTGCCTTAATAGGCATTTGTTTAAAATACTTAAGTGTCCTTTGAAGTGTGTTCAACTGCCAAGGCTAATTAACTACGCTTGGTAAAGGCAAAAAAACAATAACTTAATGATTTGTACAATATGATAAATAATACACATGCAAAATAATTTGAATAGAAAAAAAATAAAAATAAAAAAACTTAGGAAAAAGACAATAATTAGCTGAGAATCTAATCTCACCTGGTAAAGTTAAGTTGCCTCTGCAACCTCTCCACTATAAAAAAGAATCATATAGTTTTGTTGTAATTAAACCCAGTTTTTATTTTATAATAAAAAAATTATTGTGCAGAAACCCAGATCTAATGAATATTTCTCTGGTGCTCATATCCGTCTGTATTTTTTTTTTAATTTCTTGTCAAACTGAGATTTTTTATGAAATATCTATATTTCAATATGAATATTTATTGTTTAGTAAAAGAATATCATGAGATATTTTTTATATTTGAGAAAATCAGTTAATTTTTTTTTGCGGTAAAATTTAAAAGTTTAAGCTTTTACCGAAAAAAAAACAAAAAAAAAAATATATATATATATTGCAAACGTTAATAAAAAATCAGACAAAAATCACTTTCTTTTTATAAAAAACGTGTTCATAGAATTTAAAGTTTCAGTATTTTTTGCAGTCAAAAGACCACAAACGATTAGACAAGTTTAATCGTTAACGAATTAGGTGTTTGTTGTTGTATAGCGTTAAATAAAATATTGTAGTGAAAATGTCAAAATAAAAAAGGCTTTAAAATTTTCTTGAACAGCCATAATTATTGAAGCAGCAAATAGCAATCGATCGTGCAAAGAATCCAAAATTGTTAAAGTTACAAAAAATCAAATTCTTGTAATATAAAATTATAACATACTTTAGGGATGCACTTGGAACTTTATTTTTTCTATTGCTAGATTTCTCTTTTTATACCCTTCACCGCAAAAAGTGGTAAAAGGGTATATCTATCATTTCGTGTATACTTTCTACAAGATCCATTTTCGACCACACAAAGTGTATATAAATAAAAAAAAAACATAAATATATCAATCGATCAGATATAGTTTCGAAAGAAGTGCTATTGGAAATCAGCATGATCGGTCCATGTCCTCGAGGCAGCAGGCAAAAACCCCACCTACCTCTAATTTTTTCATGTCATTTGGAATGAAAAAGTAACTCCAATCAAAAAAATAAATATATTGGGTGATAGAGAATTACAAAAAAAATATCCTGCAAAAAAATTGGCGCTCGTCCATATTTTCCGAGTAACGGGGCTCTGAAATTTTAAAATTTATTAATATATCAATATGAATATCATTTTAAACCTTTTGAAGAGATCTTTAAGGAAATACTAAAAATTTAAATACTTAAAAATGCTTAACCCATTAAGAGCCGATGTCATTTTGATTAAAGATTCTATATATATGCAGTACCAATTTTTTTTTTAATTATCTGTCACCCCAATATTTGCTTTTTTGATTGCCTCGAAGTACCTGGACCGATCATGCTGATTTCCAATAGCACCTTAGTCGGCACTATATCTAATCGATTGACATGTTTATTTGTTTGTGAAATCAAGTTTGCGAGACCTTTAACACTAACACGGACAGACAGATGGACATCGACATCGATTTCGCTATGCAGAAGAAGTCAGAATATATATACTTTGTGGGGCCGGAAATGGATATTGTAGAAATTACACACGGAATGACGAACTTTTTTTACTTTTTGTAGTGAATGGTATAAAAAGGCATAATGTAAATTTATGTGCATAAGTTAACTTTGAAAACCCCGAAATTTGACTCAACAATTAAAAATTTTGTAGTTTACACATTCCGTCTGTTGGCTTCCTAAACACTTGTTTTTATAGTTAAGAGTAAGATAAATTAATAAGTTATTGTAAAAGTAGAACAACTGTTTTTTGTTTCTTTTATTAGTTTAAACTGTTTGTGTTATTTAACAATGCACAGTGGGACTGAATGTATATACATGGAAATGAAGATGAAACGTAAAACATCTAAAGAAGAAATAAGGCTTTAAGAGAAGCGCTAAAAAACCACTTCGAGTGTTAAAAACCCTTGTATTTTTTGTTATTTCCATATAAATATATTGTTATTGTTATTCCGAGGGAGGGGATTTAGAATTTTATGCTTTTTTAAATTTTCTTTGTCTTTTGAGTTTTCTTTGGTACTTTATTTAATCTATACAAACAAATGATATGAAAAGAAGAAAAGCTTAACACAGCTTAGTTAAATGCGGTTCAATTAGTAGTCAATGCGAGAGAGAGTCGAAAAACTCTCGAAGGCCGAGAACTAAGAACAGGCCTAATTACCTGAAAGAGATAATTACAATTACGTTTGAGTTGTTGATAAGCTCACATATACTCTAGGAACATAGTAAACGCTCATATACTAAATTAACAATTTGACCCTTCTCAGGCGGTATGTGACTTCTTGTGAGACTTTTCTAGTTTTGCAACCATTTTATTTTGCAAAGAATGCTGATGAAGGTCGTAGCGGTCCAGAAAGTGCAGCATTTCATTCTGCTAGCGTCTAATTTTTCTTGTTTTCTTTGGAAAACGTCCGCATACATTTGTAAAAATAAATTTTCTTTCTAAAAAAGATTTTTAGAAATTAAAAGATTATTTTTAGGGTTTTATTAATAATTTATGAACAAAAAGGAAAAAAATGTAAATTAAGTACAAAAAAGGCTATTGATACATATATATTTGGTCACAGTTAAAGAAGCTCACTGTGTTTGAGTTGTAAAATTGCAATAGCGATCATCCATATTATTTTGAGAAACCTAATTTTTCACGGTTTTATTCCAGAGAGTTTGAACTCAAGTATAAATTTATTAAACAAAACAAAGCGTACTTTTTGCATTTCATTTTTTTTTAATTACCAAAGGTAACGCTTTTTACGACTGTTCTGAGCTTAAAATGTATCTGAGTAACATTTTGAAATCGATCCCACTGTGCAATGAATATTAAGATTCATATTTTCCTATTTTTCTAAAGTCTAAGAGTTTTCGCGCGTGTATATAAAACAAACGATGACAGAGCATTAGCTTCACAACTTAAAACAATATTTTTGACATAGATAATTTTGTGATCTAAAATATAATAACAGCGTAAGTTTTTAGTTGTTTTTAATTTTTAATTTCTTTTATCTTATCGATATTGTTAAACGGTGCTGCCAGAATGTTTAAATAATTAAATCGTAAATAAATAAAGCAAAAGAGGGACTTTGTATTAAAATGTCATTTATATTTAAGTTCTATTTAAGTACAAAATTCAGTTTTTCAATGCCCACTTAAATGAAACATAAATGACCAATCTTGCACATATAAGTCCGTTTAAATAATACAGTTTTACCATATGGTTATGCCATTTTTTGTTGTAGTTTCGCAAAACTAAACAAAAGCAAACAAACATTTTAGCCATTGATAAAACAATATTTTATGTTTTGTACAGATTTCTTAATGAAAATATTAATTAAAAAGTTATATTACGAGGGCTGCTCTATATATTTCTGGCCTAATAGTAAAAATGCGAATATTTATAATCAAAAATAGTTTTATTGTTTTTCAAAGTATTCTCCAGCATGATTTATACACTTTTGCATGCGCTCAAACCAGTTGTCGAAGCACTTTTTCCACTCCGATTGAGACACCTCTAAAACATGGTTTTTGAACACTTCAACAGCTTCTTCTGGCGACGAAAATCGTTGACCACGCATTTTTTTCTTGATGTGCGGAAACAAGAAGAAGTCATTAATTGCCAAGTCAGGGCTGTACGGCGGATGACCCATTAATTCGACGTTTTGGCCGGTCAAAAACGCTCTGGTTTGAGCCGATGTGTGAGAGCTCGCATTGTCATGGTGAACAATGATTCGTCTTCTCTTGTTGGTTTTTCGAATTTCTCCGATGAATTCAGGCAAACAAATTGTAGTGTCCCACTTAGAAGTGACCGTCCTACGTTGCTCAAGCAGAACAGTCGCCACATGGCCAGTTTTGCCGAAGAAACAGGCGACCATTTGCTTCGATGTGCTTCTTCCACGAACAACTTTCGTTGGAGTTTGCTCGTCTTTGAAGACCCACACGGTCGATAGTTGTTTCGTTTCGGGCTCATACGAATAGATCCATGATTCGTCACCTGTGACGATCTTATAAATGTCTTTTGAAGCACCGCAATCGTATTTTTGCAACATTTCTTTGCACCAATCGACACGAGCCTTTTTTTGAGCGACTTTCAAATTATGCAGGATCCAACGAGAACACACCTTTTTTACGGCCAGGTGTTCATGCAGTATCGAATGTATGCTGGTGGAAGAAATGTCCAAGGATGTGTCTATCTCTCGGTATGTCGCATGTCGATCTTGCATTATGAGTTCACGCACGGCATCAATGTTCTCTGGCACAACAGCCATTTTTGGACGACCTTCACAGAATTCGTCTTTGAGCGGGCTTCGGCCACGATTAAATTCATTATACCAATTTTTCACAGTGCCATAGGATGGTGCTTCATCGCCATACAAAGATTTAAGTTCATCAATGCACTCTTGTCGTGATAATCCACGTCGAAAATTGTAAAAAATGATGGCACGAAAATGTTCACGAGTAATTCCATTTTTTTCTATATTAATTTTTTCAAGTCACTGTTAACAACACAAATAATGGTCGTACGTCAAAACGTTTTTAGTACGATTATGCTTAAAAATGACAAACTTTCCAATGGAAATGTCAGATTGCACTTGGCAGCACTCAGTGTTGACAGGCCAGAAATATATATAGCAGTTTAGGTGGTAAATACATGAGTATCGCTGACATTTTTTAACATGTTTAAAATATTTTTCACAAAATTTGCAATTCATTGTGTTTTTTTAGCAGCTGTTTTTCATAAACAATAGAGATTTATGTTGATATTTAGTAATGCTGCCATATTTTTATCATAGTTAAATGAAAAAGATCATAAATGACTAAAAAACTGAAACTGTATTTAAATACTACTTATATTTAAATGCAAATTAACTAAATGCGTATTTAAATATAAAGTAAAAAACTAGCCATTAGTGTTTTAAAAATACCCGCAAAATGATGTAACTCTTTCTAACATTCCTCTGGCATCTTGCTTTTAGTTCTTATCACTTCCAGACTTTTATTTATTAGATTTATGCCTTTTACGGCAACAGTTAAAAGTTAAAAAAAGTTTAGTAAATTTCAATGCTGTTTCATATGATTCTTCGCAGTTAAAAGAAAAAGACACATGTAAAATGGAGTTAGAAAACAAAAATGTAATTTATATTGGTGGATTCGGAGGCATTGGCGAAAAGTGTGTTGAAGAGTTTTTAAAAAGAAATATAAAAAATTTAGTTATTTTTGATCTTAAAGAAAATAAAGAATATTTAAAAAAATTGCAAAGTCTATATAAAACAAGTGAAATTCATTATATACCAGTAGATGTAACAAAATTGGAGAGTATTGAAAATGCCTATAAAGAAGCTTATAAAATATTGGACAATAATATTGATGTTGTTGTTAACGGTTGTGGCCTAATGAATGACAAACATTTAGATTTGACCATCGATATTAATCTAGTAAGTATTAAAAAATGCTTGTAAAGAAATTAGTTTGAATTTATTTATTAAATTCTTTTTGCCATATTCACAGAAAATAGAATAATTTTGAAATGCGTTTTATGACAAATTTTTTCAAATATATTTTAATATTTTATGAATACGGCAGTTTGTAAATATGTTATGTAGATTAATATTATTATTCTATGCTGACTATTATGTGTCCTGCACTGTAGTGAATATTACCTTTTGTTGTTATGAATTTATATGTACAATTACCCAAAGTATATTTATATTAAGTACATGCAAGTCTACAACAAATACAACATTTCATGTTTTATGTCAAAACACAGTTCAGAGACGGCAAAGTGGGTAACATTTTATAATTTTCTAACTAAAAAATTAATATTAATTTTACTTAATTATTATAAAAAAGTAAGAGAATGATCTTTTAACGACTATATTAATGTAAAATTAAACAAGAATTTAATAAAATGATATTCAATGCAACTTGAGTTGGAAAAGTGTAATTTGAATATTTCGTGTACCATCCCTGATAGAACATAATAAAAATGATAAGAAACACGTAAAAAACAAGAGAAATGTATAGCAAAATAAAAATTTAAATAAATGTAAAAAAATTTTGACACAAAACATGATAAACACGCACACCAATAAAACTATCAGCTGAACTCCTGCATATACTTGTTATAGATATGCTTTGCAATTACCAAAGGGTCGTTCTTTTATTTTTTTTATAATTATTAAGTAAAATTCATTTAAATTTTGTAGTTAGAAAAAACATAAATTGTAACACATTTTGCCATCTCTGACTGTTTTTTGACATAAAACATGGTTTTACACAAACAAAATGCCTGTTGTTGTTCTAATGTTGTATTTGTTGTAGAGCTGAATGTACTTAATATAGATGTACTTTGGTACAATTACAATATTTAATATCAAAACACTATTTGTGTTATCAAATGTAAGGCGAATCAGTACTAGGTGGTGCCGAAATGCTAAATGTCAAATTCCATATAAAAAAAATATTTTTCTGATTCTATTTTATTTTGGTAAAATTTTGTCATTTTGTTTTTCTTTGTTTGAATTTTTAGACTTTCGCCCTTATATTTTTATACCCTTCACCACAAAAAGTGAAAAAAGGGTATAAATAACTTTTTTAATCCATTTCTACAATATCCATTTTCGACCCCATAAAGTATATATGAACATACATATATTCTGAGTTTTTATGCATAGCTAAGTCGATTGAGCGATGTCCGTTTGTCCGTCCGTTTTAGTATTCGAATTATTGTTTGCCAAGGCACTAGATCTGCTAGAGAAAAATTATATACGGTAATCGATCAGGCATAGTGTCTAAAGAAGTGTTATTGGAAATCATCAAGATCGGTACATGTTCTTCGAGGCAGCGGGTAAAATATCACAGCTACCTCTAAATTTTCCATATAAATTAAAGGAAGAAGTAACTCCAATCAATGCTGATTTCCAATAGCACTTCTTTCAACATTATGTCTGAAAATAAAAATTAAATAATATAATAATATTCCCGTGTCTTTAATTTAAAATTTTTTTGTCTTTTAAATTTGTTTGAGTTTGATTGACAAAAAATTTTTTCAATTTACATAATTTTTATGTTTAAAAAAATTTATTATTAATAATATTATTTCCTTTTTCCTGAAGATGCCATCCCACGGTGTGCTGAAATGTTACTTGTGTTTTAAATTATATATCGCACGTGATCAACAATAGGGTATTAACTCAAAATTTTTGAAATATCACTTTTTTCAAGAAATCAGCTAACAACATCAATATCTATCTACTGTAAAAATTTCAACGTATTCCGTTTACTCTTTCATCTCGAAAACCACTTTTGAGACCATATTCATGATAATGTAGTGATTACCTTTATTTCAACAAAAAGGTATTATTTCGAGTTAATACAAAAGTTAACATGGAACTGATTCGTAAATTTTCATAAAAAAGGTATTATTTTGAGTTGAGTCTCTTTTCAATTTGGTTTTATTTTGAGTTGATACTGTCTTGTTGATAAAATTTGTTTCATTTATGATCGAAAAATTTCAGAAAAATGATATTAACTCAAAAAATTGATTTTCTTTGCAATACCTGCACAGATTTCTAGGAAAAACGATGTATATTTATTTTTAAATGGAATTTGCTTCCTATGGTATATTTGAATTTTTAAATTCTGTTAAAATGTGGCCACAAACAGTTTTTTGACTGAAAATTTTAAAATTTTGAGTTAATACCCTCTTGTTGATCAAGTGCGATATGTAAATATTTTTAGATCCGTGAAGATGATCAACGAAGTTGATCGAAATATCGAAAAATAAAATCTAAATGCAAATACATTTTTATTTGTTTAATTAACAATTGACCTGCAGCTAAAATAAAGTAATTGAATACAATTTTGCTTTTATTTTTATTTCATTCTACAAAAATAAAAGTGAATTTTTAATGGATGCAGTGCAGATATCTTTGATATTATTTTAACTTTAAAGTAAACCAAAATTTGACCATAAATATACAAATTTTAAAGTGTAAATAATTAAAATTTAATTTAAAAATCGCAATATTAAATATTCCTAAAAAAAGAAGTAACTCTTACCAACGAATGAAAAAAGTTAAACATTGAAAAATACACCATAATATTTTATTTATTTATTTATTTATAAGTTCAGCTTCAGGTCTCTATATGGAAGAAAAATATCGAAAAACAGAACTGAATACATTTTTCTATCAAATGTCTTATAATTTGTATGAAGTATTTTTTTTTATTTAATTGTAAAATGTTATACCAGAGTCTGCAAAATACCGCATATGAGCGTTCGTCTACTTTGCCTACACGAATACCACCAAAGCGAATCAATTACCAGGTAGTGGCGATGGCGAATTCATTCATTTTCGCCTGTAGTCTAACTGTCAAACTTTATATAATAAACAGATTTTTATTATAATTAATTCGCCTTGAGCACAACCAAAGGAATTTAAATCATTCAATTATTTTGTTGTAGTATTAAGACGTTAGTCAGTCCTGAGCCTAATAATTTGCTTGAAAAATAAGCTATTTATGACATTTTCAAAAAAAAAAAAAAAAAAATATGCGCGAACTACCCAACTTTGGTGGCCTACCCAGAAGCCTCCCTTTGTCCTACGAGCGCGATCGTGCGCAAGTTCACTTAAAAACACAACTCCATTACGATATTTTAAGCGGTTCATTAAATACCGAAATTTGACCAAAATAAATCGTTTTCAAATCATGTTTAACTCAGTTGTAGACACTGTGTTATGTAAAAAACATGCAAACAATGTTACAAACTTCACGCACAAAAAAAACATGGTTGAGATATGGTCACAATAACCATATTATGTTCTTTGTAACAATGTATAGTTGCGGAGAATCAATTATAATTGCTTTCACCAAAACTTTAGTCACGATAAACATACTTTGTTAAGTTTTAACGATTATATGGTTACTGAGCACAAAAAATGCAACATGGTTGGTTTTAACTTAAAAAAATTTCAACGACAACCAAAGTTTTATAACTTATTAAAAATAATATAACATATTTAACCATAATTTATTATTATTATTAATCAAAGTATGGTTAAAAGCAACAGAATAATGTTTGCGCTAAAAATTATTTTGTTCTTGACAGTTTTTTATTGTTGGAAAAAGTGAAAAAAATAAAAATTTATGTACAAAATAAATAATTAAAACAAATAAAAAGGAAACAAAACAGTTAAAAAAGTAGACTTTATTATAATTCAATTATATGACATGACATTTTCTGCCATATTATCATATTTTAATTTAATCATTTAATGTTTACATGTGAACATAATTATGTTTATACTTTAGGCAAAAATATAGTTGCAAATGTAACAATACTATGTTTTGTTAGCAACCATAATATGTTGCTCTTAGATTATGGTTACCTCAACCATGTTTTTTCTTTGCGTGTTGAGGGCAATAAAAATAAAAACTTTCTTATAAACCGGCAAAACACAACGCCTGACTCTAAAATTACCCATATCATTTGGAACAATGGTAAAACTCCAATAAAAAAATTAATATGTGGGACGATAGAGAACTAAAAAATAATAAAAAAAGTGAAAAACAACGCTCGCCTATATTTTCGGAGTTATAGGGCTCTGAACTTTTCATAAAAAATTACGATTGTATATATTTCAACATATCAATATTTGTATCGATATCAATATGCTTATCGGTTTAAATTAACAAAATTTATGAAATCTAAAAAAATTCTTTCGTTAATGAGATTCTCAACTTTGACGTTCAGTGTTACAACCCTGTACTAAAACGAGGTTCCTTCAAGTACAAAAGTCGAAAAACCTAGATCCTCTTCTATTCAGTTTTGAAAATTTGTTGCCTCTGTGAAAGAATTCATATGAAAAATGGAGTGCAAAAAAATAACTACATACTTTTTTAATTCTTTATAATTATGTATATTTTATATATTTTTTTTAGCGTGGTGTAATTCAAAGTTCAATGATTGCTCTTAATTATATGGACAAATCGAAAGGCGGTCGTGGTGGTATAATAGTTAACATTTCTTCTGTAGCAGGAATAGAAGCTACTGGCATGTTTGCTATTTATTCAGCGGCAAAACACGGTGTTACAGCGTTTAGCAGAGCTATGGCGGTAAAATATTTAAAAAACAATATTTTTTTAATAATTTTTTTTTCGTAAAAACATTTTACAGAATCCTCTTTACTTCCATCATACGCAAGTAAATTTTATTACTATCTGCCCTGGTCTTACCGAAACATCACTTTTGGATATGCTTCAGGAGAAGGCTACACTGCCTGAATACGCTGATCCCATGGTTCAAAAATTAGCAACTGCTAAGCGTCAAAGTGCTGAAGCTTGTGCTAAAAATTTAGTTAAAGCTGTGGAAAAAAATAAACTTGGATCAGTTTGGTTATTAGATTTGGGTGAAATGTCTGAAATTGAAATGCCTGTATTGTGGAAACCAACATACAGTGATTAAATTAATTTTAATTTTATTCTTATAATGAAAATGAGAAGCAATTTCTTTTATAAATAAACTTAAAAATATGACTTATTAAGATTATTAATATTTTTTACATATAATTTAATCGTCTCAGGAGCTTCTGAGCTCTTCAGGAATTGGTGGCAAAACGACTTTATCCAAAATGAATTAAGTAAAAATTTTGAAATGGCAAAAAATAGCTGTTTTGTAATTATTTATGACACGAATAAAATAGCAATTTTTCATTAAAATCGCTGGTAAAATGTTGATTTCATTCACAAATAAGTGAAGTCATTTACACATATAATTAACTCAGCACTTAATTGTTACTGTGAAATATAGCAACTTGACCGCTTTAACGTTTCGCAAATGTGTCTTGCAAAGACATAAACTTTTCTTTTCCAAAATTCTCAATTACTTTGTACATGAGCAAACGAAACAACTGGCGTTTTTATACCCTTCATTTTTCATTCCGTATGTAATTTTTCCAATATCCATTTCCGACCCCATAAAGTGTATTTATTTTGAGTTCTTATGCATAGCGAAGTCGATTGAGCGGTGTCTGTCTGTTCGTTCGTGTTCGGGTTGAAATCCACTTTGCCAAGGCACTAGATGAGCTGTAGAGAATTCCAATACGCCAATTGATCAGACTTAGCTTCGAAAATATTATTATTGAAGGGCCCAGAGTTCAGGTCCTTCTCGGGCGATAAAATGTTTTTTCTTACGGTATTCCCGTTGTCAATATTGTTATTAATCGATGATTGTCGCCGTATGTTTAGTATTTTCTATTATTTTTGTCGTCGCCATTTCTGATGTTGAGTTGTGTTGTATGCAAAGGATCCATCCCAATGATAAAAATTCTGTTAGTTAAAGGCAGGATTTTGTCGGACAGATAAATGGATTTGCATTATAAAAACTTCACTTATTATTATTTGTTTATCCGTTAAATATTATTATTATTATTATTAATAATTGCAATAACAACTAGAAGTTTTCAAAACCCAAGGCTATTTATCAGGCAGACAAAATCCTTCCCTTAACTAACGGAAAGTTGTAATAATGGCCCTTAGACTATTTATTTTAATTGTTCGTAATAGTTTTGCTTATTTTATTGTTTATAGGTATTTTATTTTTGTTTTACAAAATTTGAATTTTCCACAACACTTACTTAACACAATAGAAAACAAATTGAATCAACTGACTCAAATATTAGATATGTGTGTTTTATTTTTTTATATTATCAATAAACCGTCAACGTCGTCATTAGTTTGTTAGGGAATACCAAATTAGTATTGTTGTTGTGTTAAGTTGATGTTGTCTCAAAATTGACGACGATGTTGACAACGCCTAACAGAATAAGGGTGAATATGTAAAAAAATTGGAGCTAACCCATATTTTCCGAGTTATGGGCCTCTGAACTTTTCATAGAGAAGTACGATTGTGCACCATATTTTTTAAAAATATCAATATGGTAAAGCCACTGAAGAGATCGTTTAGGAAATACTAAATTTTTTTTTAAATGCTTAATCCATTAAGAGCCGATGACATTTTTATGTAAAATTATATATGAGCTGGTAGTTTTGATAGTAGCGTAAGTCCACTTTTGCAAAAAACTATGTTAACGGTAATTTTAATAAGCTATAGGCTCCTTCTCTCCATAGTTACAATCACAATTTCAATAGAGTTCTATCTTCAGATAAAATAAGCAAAAACTGTTATGCTGTATAATTCTATCGCACAAATATTTCTTTTTAAGTGGAATAAGTCCATTACTAATAAGTTAAATTAAATTTCATTGCTTTTTTCTTCCAAACGACAAATATTTTGCAGTTATGAAAACAGTATTAAAGATATATACTAATGATACACTGTCCAAGACTATTATAATGCAATTAAGAGAAGACTTTGTCTCAACTAGATCTGTACAAGAGGCAATATTTAATAGAAAAAAATATGGACAAAGAAAATTTAAACTGCCTTAAAATATGTTAGATAAGGTTTAAAAAGAATGAAGCCTACAAAATTTTTTATAAAACTAATGTGGAAGAAAATGCTCCATTTAACACAATTTTTTTGTTAAATACATAGGGCGATAGAGTATTAAAAAGTAAGAAAAAAAAAAACAAAGTGAAAAAATTAGCGCTCGCGTATCATTTAACACGTTAACTGCCGTGTCACCCGTATTCGGGTGACAGCAAAAGTTCTCATCAGGCCACGTCACCCGTATTCGGGTGACAGCAAGAGTTCTCATCAGGCCACGTCGGGTGACTCCTTCCAAAGGATTTCCGAACATATTTAGATAAATATATGATAGGAGATAATAATACTGTTGAATTTTTTTAAAAATCGTTTATTAACAAAATTATTTACAGTGCAAAATATTGAAGCATTCACTGCAAAGTTGCGGTTGAGATATTAGTTGGGCAGAGATATTAGTTGTACTACTCAGTACACGGCAAAGATTACAACTGCTCGTGCAGAGTAATAACGTGATAAATTAGGATCGTAATAGATTTCGGGGTGAGAGTACCGAAAGAAATGTAAACAGACATGCGGTAGCAGAGCACGCATCTTACAGTGGCACGGGTGGCCTGACGGGGATTTTGTTGTAAACACGCGTGGCAGTCAACGTGTTAAAGGTTCTGAAGAGATCTTTAAGGAAATACTAAAATTTTTAAGAAATGCTTAACCCATTAAGAAGCCCAACCATTTTTATGTAAAATTATATTTATGCAGTACCAAATTTTTTTTGTTATTTTTTAATTCTCTGTCACCCCAATATTTGCTTTTTTGATTGGAGTTACTTCACTTAACTAGATTTACATAGATGCTGAAGGCTATATAACATTCGGTATAGCTTAATATAGCACTCTTACTTGTTTTATTTAAAGTTAAACTGCACATAAATTTCTTTATGATAACTATAACTTTTTACATAAAAATTTATTTTAGTAAAGCTAATGTCTATAAAAATATATACTTAAATTTGCTACTGTTTTTATTTATTCTAAAATGTTATTTTTGAAAGTGGTATAAGTCCCTGTAGAGCTAAAAAGACCGGTTATTTTTAAATAATTTTAGTAGTTATTATTTCCTAATAAAATTTAAAAGGAATAAAGTGTAAAAAAATCACTTAAATTCATTAAAGTTGGTCAATATTTCTAAAATGGATTCAAACGCAAGTCCTTAAATATCTCAATATATGAACAAATGGACTTATACTACTTAAAAAAAACAACCAGCTCATATAGCAGAAGTTTTTATTTTTTAATTGTATGTCACCTTAATATTTATTTTTTTTTTTTTTTTGATTGGAGTTTATTCACTAAATTAGATTTACATACATAGATGGTGAAGGTATATAAGATTCAGCTTAGCCGAATATAGCACTCTTACTTGTTTTATTTTAAAACGTTGCACTTTTGATTTAATTATTTTCTCTTATAACTGTCCACGTTTAATTTAGTTTCAGTTTTATTTTACTCACTAAAAAGAACAGCAAAAGTTTCGTTTTGTTTTATTTAGTTCATTTTCGTACTCTGATATTTACTCAATCCGACAACCATGAAAAAAGTCTGGCCTCGTGCTAAATGCTCCATAAGGTTTAATTACAAATTGATCGGTAAAATACATTTTTGCTTTAATTATTAAAAACTAGACACAAGAGAAGCTTATATTTATTCTTAGTAAGATGAATTTGTTTGTGGCTTTGACGAACTAAAGGGCAAATGACGATTAAGGGCAAATAAAAGACGTCGTCATTTTGCCTCTCTTGTAGACATTTGTCAATTTGTCACCTTCTAATTAAGAGCTGTAGTGCCTTAACTGTCCTACTAGTAGCAACAAAGATCTACTCTCGATACCTTAAATAAAATGAACTTCAAACGCGATGTGACTGTAACGGCTGTGTCGCAGTAGCTTACCCTGCAAGTCCAGTTCTTCAATACTTTGTTGTCGGTTCTTATTTGTATTTTACGAAAAGTTGAGCAATTTTAGCCTTAAGGCCGTGTCAGATAAAACTTTTGCTTTGCGTTGCGTTGCAAATTCGCTTTGACATCTAAGATAAAATGCACGAACTTATATGAAATATGTCACATAAAGCACTTTTAACGCAAAGCAAAGCGCAAAGTTGGGCAACACTCATCTTTTTGCGCGCTTTGACAATTTGCTGCTATACATTTGTTATTATTTTTGGCAAAATCGAACGAAAAAGAGTTAAGTATTTTAAAATATTATTTTTTTTTTATTAAATATTCATCCTTTATTATTTTTTTTAGAAAATTATGGAAGAAAAACTTATAAAAACAAACAATAATTAAGCGCTGTTAAAGTTTTTATTGTGACATACCTCTTGCGTTTTACGCTTTTTTTTCAAAGTTTGAAACGTCACGCAAAGCGACAAAGTTTTATCTGACACGGCCTTTAAGGGCACCGTTGACAACTTTGAAATTTCAAAACGCACCAAAGTGGAGAAAAAAACGCACCATTTAAGAGAAAACGCACCAAGTTTTAGAATTTCTTTTTTATTTAAAATCTTTAATGATTTGGTTTTCCAAAAAAAGTGTAATTTGTTTGTATTAAAAATATAAAAATAAAGCAGCCTTAAAGTTCAAGGTTTTTACAAACAAACAAAATTAAAAAATAAAACTTAACAAAAATACAAAAATAAACAAATATGTTTGTGTTAATTTGTACTAGATAATACATTTTTTTCATATATTGCATACACAAATTTTGAAATAAAAAACAGCGATCATTTATAAAAAAATATTTCTGTATAATTACATACATACAGTTTAATAAGTAAAATTGCCCTACAAAATTTATTTTATTAAAGGCTTATAAATGCAAAAAAAAAAATGAATAATTTGAAATTACATAAACTAATGGGACACCCTTTAACTTTCAAATCCAAATTTTATACTTGTTGTTATAGCGGACTCAGCAATTCAGGTTCGTTGTAAATTTCAAGCGTCTGTCTACAACTGTTAAAAAGTATGGCCATATACATATAGTTCATAATTTTTAGTATTAATACATTCCGACATTCTGTCCAATTTACAAGCGTTTGTCTGTAACGGTTCAAAACATAGGCCCATATAAGTAAATTTACATCAATTATGGGGGCACCCTTTAATTTTTAGATTTATTTTTGTATAACTTTTTGTTATTGGGAGCCATAGTAATACGCAGTCATTTTATATTTTACAGAATCGTCCTTTACAGTTCATAATACACGTAAAAAATATGTATGGGGACACCCTTTAATTTTTAAGATTATGAACTGTTTATTAAACGAGACCAATTTGTAAGCATATTCTAAAATATTACCAACAATTTTCAAAATCGGTTCAGAAATGACGGAGTTCTGCAGGCACAAACATAAAAAGGCAACATTCAGTCGAATTGTATAACCTCCTTCTTTTTTTGAAGTCGTTATACTGATCACGACAAAACTCTGCTTTTGCTAAGCTGTTTAACAGATACGACAGCAGCCTTTACTACAAAAACAATGACCATGAAAATCTAAAAGGGATAGTATATTCCATACAGTGAAATGTTTCTTTTTTAACATAACATAAATTAATACAACAACAATATAGTATTATTTTGTGCTTATGATTTGGTACGTCTTAAACGAAATGGTATTAAAACAGGTGTATTTTTTGTCCAAAAATTTTTTTGTGGTGCCACCACAAATTAAAAAAAGCACCAATATTTAAAAAAAAGCACCACGCACTAACACGTGAAATTTTCGCACAAAAAATTCGAAAAAGCACCCAAAGTGGTGCGAAACGCACCAAGGGGCTTAAGGGAGTAAATCATTTTTAGTTTAATTGCATATCATCGGGTTTTAACGGCACCCTACAAGAAACAGTTGAAATGAGTGCGTAAAAGATTGATTGTTTAATTAGTTGTGTGACGTGGTGCGCCATTCTGCTGAAACTAAAGAATATCCAAGTCCAAGTCCAAGCCCTAGAAAAATCCTTTAACAATGCTCCGTAGCGCTCGTTATTGACTGAAATGAAGCTTTCAGCAGCGTTGTCGAATGGTGCAATGATGCCACCGTTTTCTTTATTGACAGCCTTCGAAATAAAAATGCAATTCATAAGAAAATAAAATTTTTCGGGAAACTCGGTTTCCGGTTGGAGGTTGTGTAAAGCCCAAACTGAGAAGATGTAACGCACCCATCAGTTCCTGAACCATATGGTTTTTGCAAGTTAATAATTCAAATGCGTGAAATGCCAAATCTTTGAGTTCGATGGCAAATCGATGTTCTTGCATTGAGTTGCACACAAATGGTCAAAGCAGCCAAACAGTCCTACAGATGCCACTTATGAACCAGTTTCTCGAAGAATTTGACCAAACTTGTTAAATTAATATTAAAATATAATAATAATAAAAAAATAAAACAAGTGTCTCAGATGGCATAAGTATCAGATTTTTCCATCGACAAAAATTGTGTCAGTAGGAGCTTTCCAAACGTATCTCTTTGCAAACACACATAATAAATGATAATTTTAATTCATTTGACAAAAACTAGATAATAAACTAAACAAACGGCAAACCACACAAAACTGATCAAATTACTCAAAAGCTTAAAATCCACTATTTTACAACCAAACGTACATACGATTGATGCCTATGAAGTCGTGTAATGCAAATACTAAAAAGTAAATAGGAAAAAAATCAAATTGAATATTAGAATAATTAGAACAACACTTCCAAAAATATAATCAATGATAAATTTTATTTGAAGTGCATTGAATATCAAACCATTGAACTGTTAACAACAAAATATAAAAGAGGAACGATTTTTTTTAAACCCCTGTAACAACAATTAATCAAATGGATTTGAAGGGTAAAAATATAATTTACATTGGTGGTTTTGGAGGTATAGGGAGCAAATGTTTAGAGGCATTTTTAAAAAAGCGAGTTAAGGTAAGTTTTGTGCATTAAATTAAATTAACAAATTGCAAAAAATCTTTTTTTTTTTGATAATATGATAATGATATTTTTAAATCTCGTTGCTGTTTGAATGAATTGGCATGCTGCTGTGGCTATAGCATTTGGTGATCTGTGATCTTCACGAAAATGCAGACGTTTTAAAAACGCTTAAAAGCGAATACGCTGCTTCTTGTTTAACATTCATTCCCCTTGATATAACAAAACGTCAAACTATTGTGGATGCTTTCAAATTAGCCGCCACCAAATTAGATTTTGTTATTGATGTTGTTGTTAATGGCTGCGGTTTATTGGATGATCGTTATATCGATCTTACCATTGATATTAATTTGGTTAGTTATTGTGTTTTTTGTTATTTAATATCGCAAAATTTCTGTGTCACATATTTTTGTTGGTTTTTCCTTTTTTTTTTATTTTTATTTTTGTTATAAACTGTTTTTTGTTTTGTTCTGTGCTGTGGTAAAGACGGGTATCATTCATAGCACTCTTATAGCATTAGATTACATGGATAAATCTAAGGGTGGCCAGGGTGGTATCATTGTGAATATATCCTCGGTAATTGGTTTGGAGCCATATGGCATGTTTGCTATCTATTCGGCGGCCAAAAGTGGTTTGATAGCTTTTACCAGAGCATTAGCTGTGGGTTATTATTTTTAATATTATTGCTGAAAATTACAAAAATTAAAATTCTTTTATATCACTTTTTTTTCCAGAATCCTTTGTACTTTTCTAACACTAATGTTAGTTTGGTTACCATGTGTCCCGGTTTTACCGATACACCTTTAATTTATTGTAATCGTGGCAAAGAAACTCTACCTGATTATGCTGAACCGATGGCTGAACTTCTTACCACTCTCAAGAAGCAAACTGCCGAAGCATGTGCTGAAAATTTAGTTGATGTTCTGTCAAAAGCCAAAAATGGTTCAGTTTGGATATTGGATTTAGGACAAGTAAACGAAATGATTTTTCCAGTTGTATGGAAACCAGCCATGAACGAATGAAGAAATATTATTATATTTTATTTGGTGGGTTAAATATTAAATAAATAAAAAGTTTTGCTTGTAGATAAGACGTTTAAATATTTTATTAACTTAAAAAAAAAATTTTGTGTAACTAACATTAGAAGAAAAACTTTTAAAAAAATTTAATCAGTAATTAAGAAAAAATATTATTTTTGAACTTTTGCATAAAATTAGTTAATAAATTTTTTTTGAATTATATTAGTTTGCGATTTAATTTTAAAAAAGAAAATATATGTAACTATTACAAAATATTGAAATATTGTTATTAAAAGACAAATTTTTTGTAAAAATTCATATTACTAATTTCGTACATTTTATAACCTATTTTTTTTAACTCGTTTTTATATCAGGCGTATGTAAATTTCAAAAATCTGCTTGTTGCAATTATAAAGATAAGACTATATATCAGAGTTTGAAAGCAAACAAAACGTTTCGTAAACGTTTCATTTACTTACATAAACTACTTAAAATATTTTAATCGTTTCGTACTTTTTGAATAACAATGAGCGCAACGAATCAATTGGCTTTTTGTACATCTATTTGCTTTGATTATACCAATACAATTTTACATATGAAAACTTGGTTCACGTAAAAATTTTTTATAGAAAAAAAAACTCAACAAAATTTAGTGCTTTTTGTAAAATTTTTTCAGTCGGTTTTGATCGCTTGCAATACAGAAGTGCTCCTTTTTAAGCGCCTACTATTAGGAGCAAGATTATCAACAAACGTTTTTGGAACGTTTTAAATTTTTTCTCATTGTTTACTTTTGTGGCTGCGAACGTTTAATGTAATTTACAGTTTGAGGTCAGGAACAAAAATAAAACAAAACTAAATGTACAGTCCTCTTTGTTGTTTCTGTATTAATTTTGTTTTACTCAATACTTTCGTACCCTGTACCATGTTACGTTATACACATCTTTTTTTATACAGGTTGAGCAAAAGTAAACTTTAAACTTTTCTATGATGATGATTTAAACTTTTCCACATAATTTCTTTGGCATACCCTGTATATACGAGTCTCAAAAATGACTACAATATATGCTTGGGGAAAATTTTTCTCTCAAGTTATATAAGACAGACACTGCTACCCGTTAAGCACTCTTTATATTATATTTTTATTACTTACTCTTAAAAATGGTAGACATCTGGTTGTTACGATTACTGCTTAGCGCATATGTATATGTACGTCAACAAAGGGTCCTTTATGGAGACACCCTTTGAATTTAATTTTTTTTCAACCCCATTAGGTATAAATATTCCAAGTTCTTATGCATAGCGAAATCGACTGAGCAATGTTCGTCTGTCCATCCTTGTTCGGGTTAAAATCAACTTTACCAAGGCACTAGAGCTAGAGAAAATTGAAATACGCCAATCGATTAGACACAGTTTTAAAAATTTTGCAAGATCGGTCCATGCAAAACACCACTCCTCCCTCTCATTTTTCCATATCATTTAAAACAAATCTAGTTTAGTGAAGTAACTGTAAACAAAAAAAAAAAAAAAATATGCCCCGATAGAGAATTAAAAAATAAGAAACAAAATCAAGAAAAAAAGTTGATACCCGCCGTATTTTAGGAGTTGTGGCCTCTGAACTTTTCATAGAAAAGTACAATTGTTCACCAAATTTTTAAAGATATTAAAGTGGGTACTATTTCAAAACTTTCAAAGACATCTTTGAGGAAATACTAAAATTTTAAAGAATGCTTAATTCATTAAGATCCATTTCACTAAATTAGATTTAAATGCATGGTGAGGGTTGTATAAGATTCGGCATACCCGAATATACCACTCTTACTTGCTGTATTTGTTATTATAGCGGGCACAGTGCTTCCTATACCGAGTAAATCTCAACTATCTGCCTATAACGGTTTAAAATTCATCATTCATTAGAAAATAATGTCTTCAAAGGCGGCACCCTTTAGTTTTTAGTTTAATATTTGTTATTATAATACTTCCATTGCAATACAATAAATTAATAAATTTCGAAAGTCTTTAATGGTTCAACAAATTAGGCGCTATGGGGACACCCTTTAATTCTCAATTTTATTGTTAAAACTTGTTTTACATACCCTATATAAATTTATTTTATTGTATAAAAATAATATCATATACATGAATAATAGTTCTCTATGAGGATACCCTTTAATTTTTAACTTCATTTTAAATTTTTTTGTTGTAGCGATCATAATAGTACGAATATAACAGACACAACTTTTTACCTTTTGGGTATGAAACTCTAAGAAGCATCAGGAAAAATGTTTGAGTTAGAAACAGCGGAAAATAAGGTTTTAGCGCAACAGTAACTCTATTTAACTCTGCCGTTATCTTACATTTACTTTTATCGTTAAAAAGTTACCATTAATAATGAACTTACGCTTAACTAAATATTAATAATTCATGAATTATAATAAACACTTATTTTCTTACCCTTCTATACCCTTCACCACAAAAAATGGATCTAAGTTTGTTATTCCGTGTGTAATTTATATCCATTTCCAACCCCATGAAGTATATTTATTCTGACTTCGTATGCATAGCGAAGTCGATTGAGCGATGTCCGTCTGTCCGTCCGTGCTAGTGTTGAAATCAAGTTTGCCAAGGCGAACTAAACATATTTTTCGAGTTACGGGGCTCTGAAAGTTTCAAATTTTTGAAAATATCAATATGGGTATCATTTTAAAGCCTTTGAAGATATCTTTAAGGAAATACTAAAATTTTAAAAAAATTATTAACCCATTACGAGCCATGTGATTTTTATGTTAAATTATATACATGAAGTACCAAAATTGTTTTATTTTTTTAATTCTCTGTCACCCCAATATTTGTTTTTTTGATTGCAGTTACTTCACTGAACTAGATTTACATAGATGGTGAAGGGTATATAAAATTCGGCATATCCAAATATGGAAGTCTTACTTGTTTTTACATATTATTTATACAAGTAAAAGTGACAAAGTGGATTGTATTAAGTTTTGAAATAATGCCCAATTTTGTAATATTTGTGTTATTTGTCGTTAGTCTTGAGCAAATTCTAAAATACTATGTACGAAAATCATAATGAGGTTTTCTTTATTTGATTTTAATAAATTTAAATCAAAACTGTAATTTAATACAATTAAGTAAATAAGTAATCGCAAACTCAAAACAGAAATATGAAATAACAAAAAAAAAAAAAACAAATTACAAAAGTTTGTCTTGTTTGGCAAAAAAAGTTGCATGATGACAACTAATACAGCACATACTTGCCACACTTGCGCAGGCAATAGTATAGATTACTTTAAGTTGCGTTAGGGCGCCAAATTTCGAGGTCAAAAAAGAAGACTTTTAAATTAAAAATCTTTAGCAGTTTTGATTTTAATGTGCTGTCCACTGGCCACACTTCAAAGATTTTTGTAAAGCAAACGACAAAGCATTGCAGAAAACATTTCATGACTATAAATTGTCACTGCAACGTGTAAAATGCATTAGAAGCATTTTAAAGCTTCAACAAGTTACTTGCAGCTCTACTTAGTGCGTGTGTGATTTATAATAGAAATAAGAAGACAATAAAAAGAATAAAAACTTGAATAATACCAAATAGAAAATGAGATTTATATTGTTGTGTGCCTTTGTAACATTGGCTGCCGCCTCACGCAATCATCAGATAATTGTTTTGAAAAGTGAAACTCCTGCTACTGAATACAGAGAAGAGGATTCGAAAGGATTTTATTCGTACGGTTACAGTAGTGATGATTCTGCCAAAGCTGAATATAAAACAAGAGATGGTTCATCCAAAGGATTTTATTCGTATGTAGATTCTGACGGAAAATTGCAGACTGTTAGATATGAAGCTGGCCGTAGACAAGGCTTTACAGCCTCTGCCACAAACTTGCCCACACCACCCATGGATAATAATCGTGCACCTGAACCAGTGCAAGATACGCCAGAAGTTGAAATGGCTAAACAGGCTCATTTTGAGGCTTATCGTGAGGCCGCCATTAAAGCTGCCATGCAACCAGACACCGGCGACACTGGTGACGATAGTACTGATGTTGAGGAAGATGGCAGTGAAGCATCAAACGCCAATAGTGCTCAGATAGGTGCAAGTGACTCCTCTTCCCCCTTATCGTCTGAAAATAACATCACTGCCGAACAAGCAGCTCAAATGGAAACTGAATTACAACAAAATACTCGTGAATTACTTATGAATCGTCAAAACTCACGTGAACAGTTATTGCAACTTTTGCGAGAACAACAACAATTAGCCGCCCAGGAAATTCATGGTGGTGAATTAATTGCCCAACAACAACAGCTCAGCCAACATCCCCAGCTTATGACCACTTATGTCTTGAATGCTGAAGCCCGACTTGAGCATCCAACACTTTCCGAATTGAAAACCATTTATCGTTTAGACAGTTCCGACTCTAAGGTTGAACTTAAACTTGGTGGCTTAGATTTAGAAAAAAACCAACAGAGATCTTTGGACTTATTACAGCAAAATAATCATATTCCACAACTAACTGCTGAAGACGCTGCCAATTCCTTTGAGTCTTTACGTGTTCCCTCCAATTCCTACTATAGAGTCAATAATCCTGATACCCACTACACAGTTAAAACACCCTCTGTATTGACTACCTTGCCACGTCTTGTATCCGTCAGTTTGAATAATCATCATTTGCCCATTTCCTTAAGCACAGCCTACTCTTCCCAACGCTTGAGCGGTAAATCATCAAGTCATTAAAAATATTTTTTTGTGTTTGTTTTTTAAACGAGATTAAATTAAAATTTTATGTATTAAAAAAAAAAACGAAAAAATAAATGGAATTTTATGAATTTTAATAAAAAAGCATTGACATAAAATAATTAAGACTTATCATTTTTGTTTACATTTTATTTTTCATTTAAATTAGTTTGACTTTGCTAAAACGTTTTTCAAGTTTTGTTTATAATTATTGTTAATAAAGTCTTAATTCCTTCGGACAGATGTTGATAGTTTCATTTACACTTATTTAAGCAAATCTTTTCCGTTAAATGCAGTTTTACGAAAGGATGTAAGGTTAGTTTTTATACGAGGGAAGGTCGCAAAAAAGTAAAACAAAAAAAAAAAAAAAGAAAAAGAGAAATAATATTTTGGAAAGTCAAATATTAAACAAATATAATCCATGGCACATTTATGTCATCCGTTAAGATTATTAAAAAATTTATTTAATTGTGGTCGAAGTTCCATAAATAATGAGCTCCGTTTAGACTTCTAGTTAATTAAATAAAAAGTAATTTTTGTTTGACCGACGATGTAAAGTATACGTAACAGCACAAATGGCTGCTGTATTTTTAAACAAAAAACCTTCCTTTTAGATATTTATGAATTTCTTCGCTGATAAATGTTTAATAATAAGCAATTAATCGATCCAGAAGAGACAATCAATCCCGGCTTTGGAAAGTTAATGAAATTATATACACTTACTACTTTTTGTTAAATATTTTTTATTAAAAATTTTAATATATACATATATAAAATAATGTTCGTTGGTAGCGAGATCACATTAATATTTGAGATTTTTTATAAATTATAATAAAATTTCTACCCACCAAAATATTTTGATCATTCTTGATCAAATTATTTAAAAGTTTTATGTTAAGGCATCTTATTTCGTTCAGCAGCATTATTGTTGAAAATGTTTCTGGCTTCATGTTTAACATTAGCAACATGTTTGTAATAACATTTTCAACTGCAAAATAGATGGATTTCTAAAAAGCAGCAAGCAACGTTGCATACTTCAAGGCAATAAAGACGACAATTTTCTTCTAAGCGCCATTTTACACGACGGTATTTTGCATGAAGTTAATTACCTGAAATTTTTTTTTTGTTTACAAGAGATATAAAGACGCACGCATGGTAGACAAAATGACATGGGGATTTTATTACACTTGATTTCTGTAGGTTCGCTGAATATTGTTTGTTGTTTGTGCATTATTTTAAATAACCCAAATAGCTACAGACGAATAACAAATTAAAAGCGATATGTACAAATTCCGATGTCATGAAAAAGTTCATACTATAGGGAGGCTGAATCTTTTAAACAGAATTGACAAAAATGGCGTAAAAAAATGGCACGTGTAAATCTAGACTAACCACCACTAATAGTACCACTAGCTAATTGTAAAAATTATCAAGCGAAATAAATAAAGTTGCTAAACAACTTTTACAACCTTGAACTTATTTAGTTTAAAGACTGGTACTCTGAAAATTGTTGAGCAACATTTATTATTTCATGTGAAAAATTTTACATTTATAATGTAGTGATTTTAACTTTTTATTGTTTTCACATATAGTTGCTATTTGAAAACATTTTTTCGCAAAATGGAACAGAGTACTAAGCTTAATATAATGCCTATTTGCTTTATTTCACAGCCTTGATAAAATGTTGCCAGAAACATTTCGTATGTTTTTCTACAGTAAAACATAGTACTACTTCCGCAACATTTTTCAATGACTTTTCATACAAATTTTATACGTACATATACCTGGTCTCATGTAAAAAGGCCCTAACTCGCATAGTTGTGATCTTACAGGAAAAGGTAAAAACATAATGAAAACTGTATTTATTGCAATTTTATATTTGAAATGCAAATGCTTGTGACGAGGGAATCTGTAAAAAATGTATTGGGATCACGAAAAAACTCAATTCCGTAAAAATTCGAGTTAAGGCCTTTCTATATAAGACCAGGTATATGTAGTTTGACGGCATTTCGCATTAAAAACTGAACAGAGTAGAATCAGGCTTAAATTAAAAACTAATTAGCTAATTCCGTCTTTGCTTCCTAATCGAACGAAAATTATTTGGTTAACCGAATAAAATTTAATAAATTCAAAAAATAATTTTTAAAATTTTTTCCATTCAGGATTTGAACCGTGAATCTTACAAATGAATTAAAATTGATTTATTTTCGGCTTTTAGTTCATTTTTTTTAAATAAAATTTCTAAACATTTTTAGAAAGAAAAATTATTTACAAATGTATGTATGTATGGGTATACCGAAGGTAAGTACGAAGCAAAATAAATGTACATGACGAGCAGCGTTGCCACACAAGAAATTTAATTCCTACCAATAATTTTCAAAAATCCTACCAAAATCGTTAACAGCCTACCAAAAATTTTAAAATGCAATTCTTCAATAAAATCAAAATTTTATTTTGTCTTATATAGTAATATAATACAAAATTCCAGTTTTTATAAAAAACATAAAAATATACATATAATAACAACATAAAAGCAGTATTTCATTTAAAATAACGGATGTATGTATGTGTATACAAAATGTATACAGATAAAAAACAAAAGGAATTTAAAATACAAAAAATATCACATATAATTCATTGGTTTCAAAATAGTTTTAGAGCATACCATGCAGAAGCCAATCAAATTCGCTCAACCATTCGGTTCTAAATTTTCTTTTGACTGTTTCTTTACAATGTTCACTAAAAGTATTATATTATTTAAAGATGTTTTAAAACAAAAATTTTAAGAGTGGTTCTACATGGTTGATGGAATGTCGTTTCTGAAATTATATTATTATATTATTTTCATTTAATTTTGGAGTTTTTGATAAAAATCTGAAAAAAATACATGCAATATTAGTAAATATTTATGTAATTAATAGATACATATTTAGAATTATAAAAGTTTAATTACTTTTCCATTTTGTCTATTAATTTTTTAATACATACACTTGAAAATAAACCTTCACTTAAAAATATTATTAATTTCAATTTCATAAAATAGTTCGCGTTTCTTAAACCAGAGATGGTTATAGCTTTAATCATCTCTATGCAAAAAAGCAGAGATGTTTTTTGGTACACCCAAAACAGTTTTTGAAAATTGTGGTAACACTATCAAAGTTATTGTTTATTTTATTAAAAGTTACATTTTTTTATTTTATGTTCTGAATTTTTAAGATGAAAAATTTACTATGCTAAGAAATTGCTACAGGAGGAAAACCTACCAAAAATTAAAAAAAAAATCAACAAACCAACCAAACTACCAAACTGTTTTTTAAAAACGAAAAACTACCAAGTTTGATCCGATTGGACCAAAGCGGCAACGCTGATGACGAGTTACAGAGAGAACGACAAAGAAATGTTTTAAGTTGTGTGTGGACTTCGTCTAATCAAATTAAATATTAGGAATTGTTGGTTAAATAGATGATGTTTACAACGTACATAACATAAGGTGGATAGATGCAAAGAATGCTGACGAAGGATGTGGCGGTCCAGAAAATGCTGCGTTTCATTCTGCTAGCGTCTAATTTTTCTCGTTTTCTTTGGAAAACGTCCGCATTCATTTGTAAATAATTTTTCTTTAAAAAAATGTTAAGGAACTAAATTAAAAAATGAACCAAAAGCCGAAAATTTTACTAAGTCCAACAAAGCTTTTAAATCAGTAATGTTATAGTAAAATAAAGGTTTTTAGGAATTTTTTATATACATATTTAATGGGTTTGTTTAAACACACAATGGGGGAGTTAGCCAAAAAATCGGAAACAAAACATAGCTATAGTGGGAGTGTAGTCGAAATAAATCTTAAATGTGGGCCTTAAAGCCCTTTATAGTACGGCGCCATAGTGCTTTAAAGTAGGGAACTCCGGACATACAAGAAACTGAAAACGTTTTCAATATTTTTATTGCTGAAGTTTTAAAATTGGGTCATGTGAAGAGGTTTTGTGAAATCAGAATAGAAGTTTAGAAACTTTCCTTTTCTCAATCCTGCAGTATTTACGAATGTGTTCCGAGAAAGCCTTAGATTAAATATATTTTATTTAATCAGAAGTCAATCATTTTCTTGTTACAAGATCGATAAAAAAATATGTAGAGTATTTATTCAATTTACATGACAAAATACAATTAAAGTTACAAATCAGTTTTTTTTTTCTGTTATTCTCTTTAGATGATGACCATCAAAATGCGATTATTCAATCACATCTCCATTCACTTTAATTTAGAATTTTTGTATGACGCCAGAAAAAGATACGAAACTTAAACGACAATTGAGATTGTAACGTAGAATGACAAAACAATAACATCTTCACCGAGCTTTTTTGTAGCGGACGGTCAAACGAATGGACATTCAATAAAACTTGATAACAAATTACAATGTTGTAACGATGAAACAGCAGCAACGACAGTTTAACGATACAATAAACAAAACGTGTGGATAACTGGCCAATAAATAAAACGACTCACGTGCTGAACCACATGATGTTGTTGCAACGTTGATGATCATGATGATGATCCTCTGTATGCATGCAGAGCAGAGGATTTGTTTGAGGAATCAGACAAAACAAAACGTTAATACCTAAGGAAGTACCGCAATGTTTAAAAATAAGATTCGTTTTGTTTTGTTTTTTTTTTTGTTTTTATAAATTCACAATAAGGAATTCAATATAAAAAAAACTGTAAATTGTAAGTGCAACATAATACAGGCACATAAAGCTAGTGGTGTTATGTTGTAGTGTATAGTCTTGTAAAACCATATGGGTCACTTCATTAAAAATTTTTAGTTTTAATGATCACAAAAATTTGCACGTTTTGCAATATTTTCTTTCGATTTCATTTTCTTATTTTTATGAAAATTTAGATTTTCGATGCTTCGAAATGGTTTTTGATGCATTAAAATGTAATTTAAAATAAATATTTTTTTAAATAAACTATTTGTAATTATAATAAACGAATTCATTAGTTCATTTTTATTTTAATTTTTAAGTGTGAAAGAATAAAAAAAGAAAAGCTATAAAAATTGTATTCGTGGTCATACTGACGGTTGGCAGAAAGCAAGAACAAATGTATTTGACAATTTGTTGAGAGAACAATTTTAAGTTCTGTGTGGACTTCATCTTACCTAATTAATACTGATTATTCATAAATATTTTTCGTATTCTTAGTTATAAAATTAGTTGATGATGTTTACAATATAGACAATGCAAGGTAGATAGATGCGTTGAACGCTGATGAGGGATTTAGCAATTTAGAATATGCTGCATTGCATTCCTCTGGTGTCTAATTATATTAATTATAAATGTATTATTAAATAATTTTCTTCCATAATAAAAAATTGAAGAAATAACTAAATTAAAATGAATTTAAGCTGAACTTATTAATTATTCATTTGATATAAATACGTTTCTTATTTTAAAAATGGAGTTTAGAAGTAGCCTTTTGAAAAATTTTTTCTTTTTCCTAATAAAATTAAACTTTTATTTTAAAGTTAATGGAAGCAATAGTTGGAGTGCTTTAGGATTTATATGGAACTAGCTATAACCGCTGCGCTTCGCATCATTAATCGAAACACGTTTATATATTTTCACTAACTGCTACGTATTGAGTACATTATTAAAGTAAAAAAATTAGGACTCTATGTGTTACTGCCGGTAGGTACAGATTATATTTTGTATAGGAGATCACTATCCCAATCTAGCCAGTATTTTGCTTAACTTTGCACATTAATAGGGCAGTTATACCTAATTTAAGGCTATACGTGTTATAATTCTTGAGGTACGCGACAATATTTCTCTTTCTAAGAGAGTCACCACTCCCACTTTTATAAGCCAGCCAGTTTTTCATTTGATAATATACATTGATAAGGGGGTTTTTAGCAAAAATTTTAAGATCTTATCTATTACATTTCGCGTTGGAGTTCTTGACGTCTTCCTTTAAAAAACCCACGTGCTATTTCAGGATTCTTCTGCATAAGGGTCAGTAAATGTTGCAGCTGTTGCTTATTTGAGCTTTTAGACCTCAAAATGTGTTAAAACATTCAGGCATGTCACAAATTCCGATCGAAAGGGTTTTAATTCCGTATTACCAGTTCCGATTGATTTTGTTTTACTTTTTTCAAATTCCGATCGATTTTGCTTATTTCTAAAAAATTATTTAATCTCCACCTTTATATTTAAATGTGACGATATTGCGCAGACCAAAGTAAACAACAAGGCTAATCTAAATAAGGACACATAATAAAAGTAAATTAGAAAACCGCAAATAACTAAATTTTATGGAATCTATATTCCACTTTGAAATATAAAAGTGGTTTCATTCCGAAGAAATTTTTCGTTTTCTAAAGAACCACTTTCGATCGGAATTGAGTTCTGTGACATGCCTGATTATTTTGTACAACATACATTTTTTTGTTAATACAATTTTATTTATTTTTAGTAAAATACTTACATTTTTGCTCTATCTCCTTTTAAAATTGTTTGGGAAAAAACATTTGCAAAATAAAAGCGGGTTTCCCTGTTATTAAATTTATAGAATATCTATTTTTTCCCTGCACAAAAAAGGGAAAAATCCCCAAGTTGATTTATTACATAATTGGAGGAATGCGAAAAAGGGAAAATTCCCTACGGAATTCTTATACATAATTGGGTTGTATAACTTCTCACTTTGTATGGAAGGTACCAAGCCTATTGCCACAATTTTGCCAGTTATTTGCGTGCATATGGCATCATTGTAATTTGAAGGGAGTTATTTTGTTTATTTACATAAACAGCCTAATTATAAACAAAAATTCCGTGCGAGTTTTTTCACTTTTCCCTTTTCTCCCACAATAAATTTTTTCCCCATCTGATTGACTGAGGAAAGTGAAAAAAATTTGGGGAAAAAAGTAGGTATTCGACCCAATCATGAATATTCTCACGGAATTTCTTTCCCACGGAAATAATTTTTCTCGAGAAAAGATTCCTCCAATTATGCATTCCGTGGGAAAAAAATAATAAAAAGTGGCATCATGTTAATTTGAAGGGAGTTATTTTCTTTATTTACATATCATTTTTCTTTTGTAATTCCTAATACCTACTTTTTTCCGCGAATTTTCTTCACTTCCGCATTCAATAAAAAGGGGAAAAATTTAGCATGGGAGAAAAGGGAAAAGTGAAAAAACTCGCGCGGAATTTTTGTTCATATTTGGGCTGAACATGTATTATAAAATTTATAATTCATAACTTATATCATAAAATTTATAATTCATAATGCCTACTTTTTTCCCCGAATTTTTTTCACTTCCCGCTGTCAATCAAAAGGGGAAAAAATTTAGCATGGGAGAAAAGGGAAAAGTGAAAATACTCGTTTTGAAGTTTTGTTTATAATCGGGCTAATAGATTACAAAACTCTACCCATTATAGTTCCATAGGTAAATGATAGTAACTTTTTACTTTGTATGGGAGGTACAAAATTACCAGGCTCTACTTACTATGGTTTCCAAGTTATACGTTATAAAATATTTACTTTGTATACGAAGTGCCACTCCTAATTTATCGGCATGTCACAGAACTCAATTCCGATCGAAAGATGTTTGAATTCCACAAATTGGTTCTTCAGAAAAAGAAAATGTTCTTCGGAAAAAAACCAATTCAAAACTCCAAAGGGGAATTTAGTTTCTTACAAATTTTGTTACTTGCGTTTTAAAATTTACTTTGTGCGCAATATTGCCAAATTTAAATACAAAGCGGAGATTAAGCATTTTTTTGAAACAAGCAAAATCGATCGGAATTGTTAATACGGAATTCAAATTATTCCAAACGAAATTTGTGACATGCTTGTTGGATAGATTATAACCAATTGGAAAAATTTCGGGAAGATCAGTTCACTGGTGTGGCAGCTATAGCTTTTCGACTAACAAACACATCTTATGCATTATATACAGATATAAAATGACAGATATATAATTCCTTTTATGTGGAAATACCCATATGAATTTTCAATAAGGAAATACCAATAGAGCATACATACGAGTATACTTTTTGACCAAAAAGATTTGGGTACATATTTACATATGTGTATGCAATATGGAGTAAAAGTAAACTGGATGACCTTCCCTGAAATATGTTTTGAACTTCTTACTACAAATAAGCATGCAATGGAACGTTCAATGGTCGTTCTCATATGACCATTCTTTATGAATTTGGGGAAGGTTTTTTTATTTGCACCATCTTCTTGTGTCACATTAAAGTTCAGCCAAAGAAAAACAATAACAATAACACACAAACTTTATGTTCTTCAAGTCCTTCTTGTTGTGTGATTCTTCCTATAAAAGGAAGAACAATTTTGTAAACAAAACACAACCAATTCAGCAGTTCTCTAGAGCGAGTACTAGTCTAAACATTTAAACTGTTAAAAGAACTAGCAGCGCTTACAGACAAATAGTAAAACAGTATTCTAATTTTAATATCCAAAATGAAATTGATAATTTTCGTAAGCACTTTAATCTCTTGTACTTTGGCTGATTCGTATTTGTATTCGGTGCCATTGCAACAATTACAAACGCCCTTGCTGGTGGTAAAAACGCAACAACAGCCACGATTACATGCTAAGCAACAACAACAGCAACATATTCAACAGTATTTTACTCAAGATACTTTGGGTCAATATTCCTATGGCTATGTAGAGCCACTGTCGACCAAACAAGAATTCCGTAATGTAGATGGTGTTACAACTGGCTCATATTCCTATACTGATGCTAATGGTATCTTACAAACTGTTGATTACACAGCTGATGAGGAAGGTTTCCATGTTGTAGCCACTAATGTGCCAAAAAGTAATCAAGAAACTCCTCAACCAGTTAAGGAAACTGCTGAAGTTGCTGCAGCACGAGAACAACATTTAGCTGCTCATAAAGCCATACTCGAAGGTAATCCTTCGGCTTCATCCATACTGCCCAAACCCGTAGAAGATACTATTGAAGTGGCTGAGGCTAAAAAAGAATTCTTTGCTCGATTCTTTGCCGAGCAGGAAAAACATAAATTGTTGCAACAAACTGCCCTTTTAAGGAATCAACATGCTTTTGAATCATCATCTGCTCTCAAAAAATCATTAGGCGCTTTTAAGTCCAATTCTGATATTGTTTATTTTCCTGGTAGCAAAAAATCTGTAATACCTGAAATTGGAGGTTTTTCGTATGGTTATAAAATTGGTGGCGCTTTCGAACCGACTCGTTATTATTTGCCCATTGTTTAGTGTTCCAAACACATTTTGTTTTTAAGTTGACTATTTGTATATTTTGACATGAAAATAAATGTTATTAAAGTTTTAAAAGAATTAATATTTCCCTTCGCATTTTTTTTATGCTGGTTTGTTTAGAGGCAAAGGCCGCGATAAAACAAAGTAGCAGTAAAAAGATGGGGTTTTATAGGTCTAGCACTTATGTATATCTTACAAATGATCCCAAGGTTTTTGCTTAATGACACTCTCAAAGCTTTTATGATGATGGGATGTTAAGAAGACTTGCGATTTTTTAAGGCGTTCAAGAACTATTTAAAGATATTTGCAAACTCAATTGCATATTATTAACCGACTTCATAACTCAGTCTCAGTATCCATAACTTAGTGATTTCTGAATCCATTTTAAAAATGACTTTTTTATTTAAAAGGCGATGCTTAAAAATTGGTCCCGTTTAAAAAACAGTTCATAATCTTAAAAATTAAAAGGTGACCCTATACAACATACATGTTTTTTTTTATTAAAAAACTGCGTATCACTATAGCTCCCAATGGCAAAAAGTAATACAATATACATAGGTGACCTAAATTGACCTAAGATAAGCCTATCCTTTGAACCGTTATATACAAACGTTTGCAAATCGGACAGAATGTCGATTGTTATGACCGTTATAGTCACAAGTATTCACCCTTATTCTGTTTAGCGTCGTCAACATCGTCGTCAATTTTGAGACAGCATCAAATTAACACAACATCCATACTAATTTGGTATTCCCTAACAAACTAATGAAGACGTTGACTGTTTATCAATAATATAAAAAATAAAACACACATATCTAATATTTGAGTCAGTTGATTCAATTTGTTTTCTATTGTATAAAGTGTTGTAGAAAATTTAAATTTTGTAAAAAAAAAAAAATAAAATAAAATACCTATAAACAATAAAATAAGCAAAACTATTATAAACAATTATAATAAATAGTCTAAGGGCCATTATTACAACTTGTCGTTAGTTAAAAGTAGGATATTGTCTGCCTGATAAATAGCTTTGTATTAAAACAACTTCTAATTTTTATTGCAATTTTTATCAATAATAAAATTTAATGGATAAAAAAAAAATAGTAATAAGTGCCTATAACTAACTGCCTTTTTTCATTAGGATGAATTCTTTCTAACTCTTCCACTAATTTTTTAAATTGTCAGAAGTTGGTAATTTTAGTTTTTTCCATTTCTTTTTTGTTATTTTGTATTTTGTTATTTTAACAATTACTGTATACTTTTTCATTTTTTTTTTTCATTTTCCTTAGCACACAACACAACTCAACATCAAAAATGGCGACGACAAAGTAAACGGCAACGTCAACATCAATTGTTCTTAGAAAATATCAAACATATGTCGACAGTCATCGATTAATGACAGTATTTACAACGGGAATACCGATTTACAACAAACGAAGAAAAACGACGTCGTCTTGTGTTGACGATGCCAAACAGAATATGGATGATTAATATTCAAAATAATAGATTAAAGGGTACTCCAATAGTTCATTTAATTTGACGTATATAGTCATACTTTTGAACAGTTGTAGACAGACGGTTGAAATTTACAAAGAACCTGTATTTCTAACTTCACTCTAACAACTATAAAATGTGAATTTAGATATTAAAGGGTGTCCCAATAGTTAATGTAATTTGATGCATGTGGCAAAACTTTTCAACCATTATAAGCAGACAGCTGTATTGCTAAG
This sequence comes from Gymnosoma rotundatum, assembly GCA_916610165.2. Lineage (NCBI taxonomy): Eukaryota > Metazoa > Arthropoda > Insecta > Diptera > Tachinidae > Gymnosoma > Gymnosoma rotundatum. The sequence continues at coordinate 16,215,084 of OU744338.1, read as the reverse complement.
CCCGCTAATACTACAAGTTTATAATTTGAATTAAGTAATTAAAAGGTGTTCCCAAAATTAATGTAATTTGACCTATATCAATCGTTATACGCAAAAACTTGAAAATTAGACAGAATGTTCACTATTTTGTTGGGTATAATAAGAAATATAAATATTTTAAATTAATAATTAAATTTTAATTAAGACCGTTGAAATAAACAGGGCGCTATGGTGCTAAGTCCGCTATAACAAGTATAAAGTCTGGAGATGGAATATAAGGGTGTCCCAGTAGTTGATGTAATTTGATGTATGTTGACATACTTTTAAAGATTATTTATATCTGCAAACAAACAAACATCCTTATAATTGTAATATTTTCTTCTAAACAGGTTGTTAATTTAAGGAAAAATTCCAGAACAAAAAATATCTTTTGGTCGTTCTTCATATATGTATTAGTATATCCGTCGATCCACACATGATAGATCTTCGGATCTTCAAATCATTAAAGCATAATTTTTCAACATGCTAAAAACATCGAAATTCAAATTCTCCTGGGTAGGTACGTATGTATATGCCACCGTATTAAGGTGAACTTTAAACCTGTTATAACTTCCAAAATACTGAACCGATTTAAATAAATAAAATATTGTAAATGTGAGCGTAATTTGTAGGACAAAAGAAATTCTCGTCTTTTAATTGCACAAATTAATTTTTATTGATCCAATTAATTATGAAACATTCCCTGCAGTTAATTATTGGAAGCTGTTTTAATAAAGTTTTATTTGAAACAAATAATAAAGTCAAAAATAAAGACAAGAATCAAAGTTTAGACAAAACGAATGATTTTATTTTACTTTTTCTTGTTTCGTTTATATTTGACGAAAATATCCGCAACCGTGCATATGTACACATACAAACGAACATAGAATCTTCCCCTGCAGATAATATCCCTGCCGATAATATTAGGCTACGTGGTCCATTGTGACTGTAATGGACTAGCTACAACATTGTCCTACATAATGCAGTCATGGACCATGTTATTTTCCATTAAGAGTTTGTTGTTAAACGACAAGTGTTCGTATTTTAACGATTGCATAAAGTGTTGCCAAGAGCTGTACAAACCCTCTGGGGTGGTCCATCATGTAGTGACAAGGAGTAGTTTTGAAACTACTCCCATGTAATGCAAAGCTGGGTTATATGGTCTAAGCCTAGGATATCGTAATGTTAAATGGATCATGTTTTCTCTATACACTTGGGTTACCTTTGGACTAGTCCTAGTGTCTTATGGAATATAAATTACATGCGTGTATATACTAGTCACGTTATCTTCAGGGTCTCGGTTAATAAGCCATTCAGTACTTTTTTATAGATTTTCTACAAAAGCTTAAAATGCGACATTTTACTAGCCTCCAACATTTGCGATATAACAAAAAAAAAAAAAAAAAAAAAAAAAAAAAAAAAGAGAGAGAGAGTGAGAATAAAGCTCTTTTTCTTTTTCATGCAATTATTTAAATTTTTGCAACAGCCTTAAAAGACAAACAAAAAACAAAATAAATTATTATTTTTTTTTTGCTGATTTATTGAAATTAATTTTTCTTTTTAAAACAGTCAAAATACTTTAAGTTTTATTTTGTGTTGTATTTATTATCTCATATTAAAAAAATAAAACTTTACAATTTTCATCTTAATAATAAACACCGTTAGAGTAAAAATGTTTAGTTAATGGATAACCGTAAGTGTAAATGCTGGGCACTAGGGTCTTTGCAACGGGCACACGAGCAACAGCAACCGGTGAAGAAATGACAACATTATGTGGCTTTTCATTTATGTAAACAGCATTGGCGGGGTTGAGGGCAACCTTAAGGGGATTCGCCAGGGGCTGAGACAATTCCATAGAGCGAACATTGGCTGAATCTGTAAAAGATTTTGTGTTAAAGGTTGCAGGCTCTGCCAAACGCAACCCGCCTGTCTTATGAACTGTCTCACCAAACGTACGAGTTGAGGTAGCCGATTCAGTATCGGTATCTGAGGAAGCAATGGAATTTGTGGTATCGGCAGCTGTGGAAATTGTATGGGAAACTGACGGCTCTGCGATGAGACGAAATGTTTCCTGTTTCACAGGTTTTGGCAGGTTAGTGGCGGCAACATGAAAACCGCTATCATCAGCCGTATAGTCGACAGTTTGTAAAATATCGTTAGCATCTCTATAGGAGTAGGAGCCACGTGTAACACCATCTAATGAACGTACCTCTTGCTTAGTGGATAAAGGATCACTATAACCGTAGGAATATTGTCCTAATTCATCCTGGGTGTGATATTGCTGCTGTACGGGTGTTACAATGGATGAAGTTTGACTGCCGTAAAGAAAAGGATATGATCTCAAATTGGGTGCCACCAAATAAGATAAACTGGCAGCATGAGCAACACCAACTATTGCCAAAAATGCAACACAAATTTTCATTTTGTCAACTGTTTTGTTTTTTTTATATTTTTTTAATTTTTTTTTAAGATTTATTTACTCAAAGCGCTGCTAGATAAAATTGAAGTTAACTAGTACTCGCCCTAAGAAGGTATGATACAATTGCAAAGAATTCTTAATCCTTTTATACTTGTTTCTGATTATTGGTAATCTCTGCCAGCTTTTCAACACTTTTTTTTTTTGTTGCATTACTCTGACTATTGTGGCTTGCATTGTTCCTTTGCACAATTCTTTAGATCTACTTTTCTAGATTTAGCCCTCAACAATTCTTTGCATTTTATTGTCGCATAGAAGTTGAAGTTGATTGCATATTCCTTTTACATTCGGTTTGAGAAGTCATATTATGTTGGCTGAATTGTTGCATACGTTGCAATGTTGCAGTTGATCGCATTTTATTTTTTTTATTTGCTCTCTTTTTTATCTGCATAAGATTTTGTCTGTAACTTAATTGATTTTTCAAAATCATTATTCATGTTGTATTAAATTTGACTTTGCTTGTTTGTTGTTCCAATCATTTTCTTTTAACACATTTTTCTTGGTTGATTCAAAGTTATATTATAATTTAACCCTTTGAAATCAAAATCTTTATTTTTTTCATTTTATATTTTCGAATTTCTTGAACTCTGTGAGAAAAAAAAAACAAAATAAAAGACCGTTGCGGATTTTACTTAAATTTTTTTGGGCATTTGTATATTAAATAATAAAAAAGCGTCTTCTATCAAAAGCCAAATTGATTAAATTAGAACTATGTTGAATTAATAAAGCAAAAAGACAATAAAAAACTCAAAAATCTTTTATACAAAAAAAAAAAAACAACAAAAAAAAAAAACACAAAAACAGTAACTGTTTTTAGTTAAAAAAAAAAAAATAAATAAACATTTGAAATTAAATAAACATTTAAATAAGCGTTAAAATTAAAGAATTAATTTAAAGGTTTAAAACTCTTTAAAAAATTTTTATTTGGTACCATATGTGTTACGTGGGCTCCTGAAAGGGTACATTTTCTTGCTAACAATTACGACTCAGAATTATCTACTAAAAAGTATTTGATGGCTTTTTTACTCTTTACAAATATAACAATGGTTTAATGACTGATTTGTGAAATTGTAAAAAAGTTTTTTTTTTGATGAATGTAACGATATACGAGGTCTGATCAAAAAGTTACCGTTATTATCAAATTTCGTGAGTTATATATGTTTGATTAGTGGCTGATATTGCCAACATATATAACAGACATGTGTACCAACATAACAGGAAAAAAATGCGAAAATCGAACAGACGTAACTCACGAATTTTAAAAATAACAGTTATTTATTTGATCAGACCTCGTATTGTGTACATCTATTTCTTTTTAATGATATCGTCTCTAACAAAAGTAATTTAGTAATATAGTTAAAAGAAGAACTTATAGTTGCTACACCCCAGCCTAAATCAAACTGTAAAGTGTCGCCTATCTTTCAAAAATTCTAATGCTCTTACAAAATGTATGAAAAAACCTAAATAGCCTAACGTTAACGCGCAATTGGAAAATCCGATTTCGACATCACGTTAGGAGTTGCTTGTTCGACTGTCTTTTCAGAGTTGTATTTATTAAGAAGATATGACAGTTAAGTTATTTTCTAGCGATTTTTTCTCTTACTTTTATTTGTACGAAGTGGGCTTTTTTAAACGGGATATGTCTGCATTCCTTTTTTAAGACAAGGCTGACGCTTTTATTTAGGACTATCATTTCAATAGTAAAGTCGATCATTAAAGAACTTTTCTCCTCTTCGGGCCATAATTTCTGGCTGTAGTTTATTTACTTTGAATTTGAATAAAAGCAGCTGCTGCTTTTCTACAATACAGAAGACTGAAATATTGAACTGCAAAATTGGCTTTAAAATAGCTGGGGGACTGGCATCGTTTTAACTAGATCTTTGAAATATTTGCTATAGTTGTGTATTATCATGGCTGCAACAGCAAAAAATAGAAAAAAATAATTTGTAAAATTAAACTACTGGACCACTTTTGACAACATTTTATATTCCAGCTCTACGGGCCGTTAGAAGTGTTTCTGTTTAGTTTGAAGTTCGTCCGACAGATGTCGCAATATTTAGTTTTGTTGTGTTTTTGCACCGTAACTCAAGAACTACTGCACCGCTTTTGACCAAAATTTATATTTATACTCTATAAGTGGCCAGCAGTGCTTCTATGCAGATTAGTGTTCGTCCAAGAGATGACGCAAAATTTACTTTTTCACTGGTTTTGACCAAAATTTATATGTATCTAGTGTTCGTGAGGAGTGCTTCTGTGTGGATTGATGATGACCGGCAGATGGCGCCAGCAACGCGAACCGGGCCCAGCTAGTTAATAATTAAAAACATAATTTAAAGAATTTTTCGTTTGAGAGTCGACAAAATTAAATAAATATTAGCAAATCGTGTTTGCTTAAAATCACGAATGATAAAACAAAACAAATTCTTTCCTTTCTTTTTTCCCTATAAACGGGTAATTAATGTATTGAGAAGGAGGATTTTTAATCTGGATTGAAGCTAGAAGAATTTAATTTTCAAAGTTCTCCAAAAAATTTATCCCAAACTAGTGTGGCCTCTTTGGAAGAGTAAAGTAAAGGAGGAGAAGGTAGTGGCAGCGAATTGAAGGTTCAAGCTGTCGTTTCGTTTATTTTATTTGTGATATAAGTCTTTAATTGTATGATTTAAATAATGTTCAACTCTTCAGTGAATGCTCAAGTCCCCGTTCAAGACGCATGAATTTAATTGTATTCGTCTAAATGTAGTGGTAGACATAACCTGCGTTTACAGATATGTCAAATTAGGTCGACAAAGGAAGCACTCATGTTTATAATAAACACATTATACCTCTTTGCATTAAGTATCTTGTCATTTAAAAATGAGAAGATATTTCTCACTACTGTTGTACATTGACTTAAGGTGTTTCAAGTCTTTTTTGAATGGATGCTATAATTTTTATAGCAATATTTGGATTGGATTGACAAGGCTTCGATGAGCTTTCAGGCATCACGTCTTTTACAAATTATTGCATTATGCATTACATGAGGAGTGAACTTAGTGTAATTCTAATTCCTTCCAGGTATTTTTAAAAAATATTTTAAACTGATCGTTTCTCATAAAAATTTTTAAAAATTATTTGTTTGTTTATGTGAATCAAAATTTTAAATTGTACTATTTCGATCATTTATTCACACTTAATGCGGCTTATGATAGTGTTAGGACATAGAAAAATATTTATATGAAATAAATAAAAATCAGGCAAAGAAAACAAATCTTTTGTCTGTAGCTCTCACTTGAAAAGTCTTTTAACAAAAACAACACAACAGTTTTAAACATTGTCGAGAACTTTTGAATTTAAATTTTTGCACAAAAAAATTTACTTGAACAACACATTCTGATTTTACCTTTCATTTTGAACTCTATTTAAGTATTTTTAAAATTATTACAGGTCACATATTATGTACGTTTAGTTCAGCAAAAGAAAATCAAGGAAAAATTTAACCAAAAAAAAAAAAACAATAAAATAAATTGGACAACAATTGCAGTATTTTTTGTTGCACGTACTCTGAACATTGGAAGTGAGATGATCATTTATAATTGTATCGATTTAATACTTTTTCACCCACAAAAAAGTATTGAAAGCTCAACGGAGCAGGCCATAGTTTGCATGTAACGGTTAAACGATCAAATGTTGCTAAACTGTTTATTTACTGTTTTTTTTTTTAATTCGTTCAAGAATGTTTGTGTGTGTGTGTGATTGTGGCGATTCATAAGATATGCCACCAAAGAGCTCATGAACCATGTACATACAGGCAACATGACAAGACAATTCAAGGTAAGTGAAGGCCAAGGTCTGATCTCAGTTGGAGTTAGTGTTGTTATTGTTGCTTTTGTACAAGGATTATTTTGCAGTTAAATGAAGCAGCAAATATTTCGAGTGAGTGCTGGTCTGATCGTGTCATGTACAATTTGCAATTGCTTGCTACATTTTTTGGACATATTTGAAGTGTTATTTTAACAACATACTTCAATATTCAAAAACAAAATTAAATTTACCGTAAATACTGAATGAACATTTATTTACTTATTTATTTAGTGGGCATTGAAGTGTTTGTTGCGTTTATTAAAATAAAACAAAACAAAGAAAAAACACAAAAGAAATACACGAAATGCGATTTTAAAAGGTCTTGTTGCTTGAAAAAAAACTTAAATGAAAAAACCCGTTTGAATCTCTTAGTCTTTATAGATCTTAGGTTTATTATTTTTTTCATACAAATAATGATCTTGTTAATGCTATTGATCTTGTTAAAATTCTTAGATGTTTTGTTTAACTCAAGCGAAGACATTCTGCAGCAATTTTATGATGCACAGTGGTGGAAATGGTATTAAAAATTAATAAAAAGATGTAATATATTTTTTATTAAAAAATTTAAACGTTTGCCAAGTTATTACCTTTAAGATCCCTGTTAATAACTTACTAAGTAACTTTTGTTATCATTAAAAAAAATAAGTTACAGTGCTTTATTCGGCTATGCCGAATCTTATATACCCTTCACCATCTATGTAAATCTAGCTTAGTAAAGTAACTCCAACCAAAAACGCAAATTTTGGGGTGTCCGAGATTTAAAAAATAAAAAAATGGTATTGCATATATATAATTTTACATAAATATGCCATCGGCTTTTAGTGGGTTAAGCCTTTTAAATAAATTTTAGTATTTCCTTAAAGATCTCTTCAAAAGCTTTAAAATAATACCCATATTGATATTTTAAAAAATTTGAAAATTTCAGAGCCCCGTAGCTCAGAAAATATGGACCAGCGCCATTTTTTAATTCCTATCGCCCCATGTATTTGTTTTTTTGATTAGAGTTACTTTATTGTTCCAAACGGTGGGAAAAAATGGGAGGTAGGCGTGTTGGTTTGCCCGCTGCCTTATTTTTTTCTGAAATCAAGTTTGCCTCGGACGGACAGACGGACATCGCTCAATCGACTTCGCTATACATAAGAAGTCAGAATATATACACTTTATGGGGTCGGAAACGGATGCTATTGGAAATCAGCATGATCGGTCTATGTCCTTCGAGGCAGCAGGCAAAAGACCACGCCTACCTGTAATTTTTTCATGTCATTTGAAACAATAAACTAACTCAAATCAAAAAAATTAATATATGAGGCGATAGAGAATTAAAAAATAAGAAAAATTCATCAAGTGATAAAATTGTCTCTCGCCTATACTTTCCGCGTTACGGGGCTCTGAAATTTTCAAATTTTTAAAAATATCAATATGGGTATCATTTTAAAGCTTTTGAAGAGATCTTTAAGGAAATACTACAATTTTTTAAAATGCTTAAGCAATTAAGATCCTATAGCATTTTTATGTAAAATTATATATATAAAGGCAGTAGGAAATGTTTTTTATTTTTTAATTCTCTGTCACCCCAATATTTGTTTTTTGATTGGAGCTAATTCACTAAACTAGATTTACATAGATGGTAAAGGGTATATAAGATTCTGCATAGCCGAATGTAGCACTCCTACTTGTTTTTTAATTTATTTTAAATAAACTTATCACTGGATTACGTTATTAGGATTTTTTTTTCTAATTTTGCAAGCATTAGGTAGTTTTTCAATAAAAATATTATTTATTATTTTTTTTTATTTTTTTTTTTCTCATTAGAAATTATGATATAAAAAATTATTGACATCTAAAGCTCGACTAAAACATAGTTCTTTTAAATAATAACGTTTAATAAATCACTGTGCACATACAAATGTAGTGTATGGGTAGTTGTTCGATTTGCCTTGACGTAATGATCTCGTTACTATTTTTTTTAGTGCGTGCAGTACTTATGCTCCTTCTTATTATGTGGTAGCGTTCTTGTAACTATTTTTACATTTTTTCCCCTTTAACATTGCCAAGCTTTCAATCTTTTTTGTTTCATATATGTCTGTAAATGTGGCATACAAAATACCTAAGCAGACTTGGTACAATTACAAACATACCTGGGGTTTGTATTGAAGTACCTCGACATCATTATGGATCCATGAATTTTGTCGATTGTATTTATTGTTGTTATCTTAAGCATTTGCCATGTTGTTCCATAATAAATTTTAAGGGAACAATGTTAAAAACCTCCACAAAATGTTTTTGAATATTTGTGGCTTCTTACGAAGGAGGTTAATAAAGCTGGCTCAAGTAGTAAAACAAAACAAAGAACAAAAAAAAAAAAAAAACTTTAAACTTAAGAAAACTCACACGCATACCAAATAAAGAAGGGCGTTGTAATATATAACATTAACGCGTTTGATAAAATCGAAAGATCACCTCTATGAAAGAGAATGTAGGCTAACAACACAAAAAAAAACAATAAAATATTTACAAAGTATTTTAAAATTTTTTTCCTATCTAATGGATTTTTGTAGTTACAAATATGTTGTAGTTTTAAATCCTAATGACATCTTTATTAAGAAATAAAAGCAACAAAATTACAAACAATGTCTTGACAGGCTACAACCACCTGATGTTAAGAGAGAACAAGATCTTTCTGGCAATTAGCATAACGCAATGCGAGTATCTGAGGAACGATAGTACTTAATATATTGTAAGCTAAAAATATCGTGCTTTTAAATGCAAGTAAATACATACTTTTCCCATCAAAAGTTCGCTGAAGCATTTTTGTTATTATTATCTGAAATTATTATTTTTTATCTGAAATTTGGAACAAAGAACAATTTTTTTTTAGAAATTTGGCTTTTTGCGATTGCATTTGTTTGTACGTTTTCGGGATTTTTTTTTTTAAAGAGTAACGTGTTTATTTTTTAAAAATTCACCTACAAACATGGGCGCACATAAGCTTGTCTGGGAAGGGCTTTGCTTCACCCTGATCAAATTTTGCTCCGCTTAAAATTTTTTTGTGGCAGATGTTAAAAGACTGTTATGCTAAAAAATGGATACTTTAGCCAGGGATGGAAAATTATTAAAGTTTAAAACAAAAATGCTTTTTGCAACCTGACGGTGTTATTTGTTAAATTTGTCTTTTATATAGACTTTAGATATCAATGAAATTCTTTATTCCTGTGAAATTACGTTCGATGCCATTATATATGGAACTCAATTTCTTTTGCATGGCCACCACCGGCACGCTTGCCGAATTCCAGACGCTGAACACATTTTTCGTCGGTTTTCAGGCATAAATCGGCAGATACTGCTACAATTTCACGTTCGATATTCGTACAAGGTTCATCAATCGTCGTTGGCTTGATGACATAGACCACAGACTTGACATAGCCCCACAGGAAATAGTCTAACGACGCAAAATCGCACGACCGAGGCGGCCAATCGACTGGACGTTCTCCAATAAATTGATTGTTTCATTCGCTGTGTGGCTTGTAGCGCCGTCCTGTTGGAACCACATGTCCTCCAAGTCCATATTATCCAATTGGGGTCAAAAATATTTGGTTATCATTGAACGATAGCGATTCCCATTCACAGTAACCTGCCGGTCTTGCTCATCTCAGAAGAAGTACGGCCCAATAACGCCGCTGGCCCTTAAGCCACACCAAACCATGATTTTTTCGGAATGCAATGATTACTCATGGAGTACGTGTGGATTGCTGCCTGACCAATAACGATTATTTTGTTTGTTGACGAAACCATTCAGCAAAAAATGAACGCTCTTTACGTTGAGGCCACTGACTTCGAATTTCGTTAGTAAATTTTAATAAATTCGACTCATTGTTGGCTCGTACATTTTTCCATCATAAAATAGCAAACCTTACTGAAAGGAAAAGTCAATAGAGCGGCAAGAAACATTGCGTCGTTTGCTCGTCGCTCTAATTTTGTGGCGTCCTTGTGTAAAAACCTTTTATATACAAAAACATCTTGTTTAAACTCGGCAAAAATAAACTTAAAAACTTTCGCAACTCCGTAAATAACGATTTTTTAAAAAAATATAAATGATCACCTATAAATATTTAAATAATTATATTTGAAAAAAAAATTAATTACAACCTTTAAGGCTCTGTCATTCCGTAAAAAATACGTTTTTCGAGAAAGTAAGTTTAATTGTGTGATAAAAAATAAATTGCCACTGTTGCCATGTTCAGCTATAGTCAGTTGTCGTTACCATTTCACGTATCGCTGCTAAACCTCAATTGTTTTCATTAATTTTTAATTTTTTATAAATATCGTGCTATTTTTTATCTCGATTAAATATCCCCAAATCGCTGATATTGATTATTGAGGGTGAAAATAAAAAATTTCTTAATTTCAATTAATATTGCCGTGGTTTAATAAAATTATTAAATATAAAATATCGTAGTTATTTTTGATATTTTATTTTTCACCATCTTTTAACTGTATAAAAGATCCGAAAAAAAGTCAGCTGTTTACAGTGGAGAAAGAAAAATAAAATCATAGTTGATTATTGTTGTTTTTGCTTAAGCTTAGGTTCTACGGAAATCTTTCGCTTATTTAAATTATTTGTGGAAAGTTTTCTGAAAAGCTAAGTAAGCGGTAGCGACATAGCCATTGACACGTGCTTTCAAAAATTTAAAAAAAAATCTTTTTTTGTGCTATTTTTCCGATTAATTATTTTAATCATCGATATTGATTATTGAGGGTCAAAGCACGTCTCGATGGCCATTTCGTTACCGCTTACTTAACTCTTCAGGAAACTTCTCACTAACATTTAAAAAAAACTGAAGATTTTTGTCCAAACAATAAAGTAAAGAAAAAAATTAAACTTTAACCAGAAACAACAATAATCAACTATGATTTCATTTTTCTTTCTCACTTTCCTTTATACACTTTTTAAGTTTTTATTTCTTCAAAAAATACGTCAAATAAGAAAAGGCAATTGAAAAACAATTTTCTAAAATAAAGTTAATACATTAATAATACTAAGGTATAATAAGATATCAACAGCAGAAAATGCAACGCTTTAACAAACTTATGTATAAATGTATATTATGCATAATCCAATATGTTGAAATAAACAGCATTAATAAGTCATTTAAAATTTTGTCAGGCGTTCACATTTTTTTTCAATATTTTGTTTATTTTATTTTCCATAGACAAATAATATGAGGTTAAAATATTGTTAAGCAGGTTTAAGATGAGTTCTTAGGAACATGTTTTGACAAATAAAACAAATGCCAAATTGTGTGAGCTCATCATTAAATTTTAAGGAAATAAATTCAAATTTAGAGATTTGAATACAAAAATAAGAGAATGAACGAATACTTGTTTTTAATCTAAACTATGCCTGAAAGACTAAATAAGTATTTTTCGTATCGAGTACTAATATCAAACGTTTATATCGATTTTTCTTAAATCTAAAGAATTTTTGTATTATAATAGAAACGTTTGATATTACCAAGAATGTAACATATTCCGATTGTTGTATTTTCTTCATATTCCGATCGATTTTGAGAAATGCTAAAGGTCCAAGTTTTAGTTTTAATATGGCAACAGGGGTTACACCAAAGTAACAAACAGGCTTAACTAAATAGGGATACAAAATAAAATTTAATTTAAAAACCGCAAACAGAAAGTTAGAGAAAATCCATTTATCTGGTTAACTATGCGTCCTAGAAGGAAACGGGCTTTAATCTGTGATCACCTAAGAAACTAAAAAAAATCGATTTTTGACCAAAAAATGCAACTTAATATAAGAAAAACTTTAAACCCATTTATCTCGCTAATTAAGCGTCCTAGAAACGGGCTGTAATTTGTGATTAAAAAAATTGTTCTTTTTGGTCAAAACGGATCATTTAAAAAATTAAAAAAAAAATGGATTTTTGGGCAAAAACAGCAGTTTTTTATATTAAAACCTTTAATTCCATTTATCTCTCTAACTAAGCGTCCTAGAAGGAAGCGGACTTTAATCTGTGGTCACGCAGAAAAACAACAAAAAAAAGCAAGTAAAAGTGCTATATTCGGCTATGCCGAATCTTATATACCATCGGAATCTTATATACTCCAATAAAAAAAGCAAAGCAACATTGGGGTGACAGAGAATAAAAAAATTTTTGGTGCTGCATATATATAATTTTACATAAAAATGACATCGGCTCTTAATGGGTTAAGCATTAAAAAACATTTAAGTATTTCCCTTAAGATCTCTTCAAAAGCTTTAAAATGGTACCCATATTGATAAAATGGGCTGATAAATTCCGTGAGAGTTCTTTCACTTTTCCCTATTTTCCAATTATAAATTTTTCCCCGTTTTGATTGACTGCAGAAAGTGAAAAAACTTCGGGGAAAAATTTTTGTATTATAAATTATAAAATAAAAATTATATGAAAACAAACTAAAAAAAAAATCCCTTCACATTACAATGATGCCACTTATTTATAATTTTTTATCCCACGGAATTCATAATTGGAGAAATCTTCTCTCGAGAATAATTTTCCCGTGCGAATATTCATAATTGGGCTAATAGTATCGAAAGAGGTGCTATTGGAAATCAGCATGATCGGTCCGTGTCTCTTGAGGCAGCAGGCAAAACATCACACCTACTTCTAATTTGTTTATGTCATTTGGAACATTAAAGTAACTTAAAAATATAAATATACGGGGCGATAGAGAATTAAACAAATAAAAGTGCTATATTCGGCTATGCCGAATCTTACATACAATTTTTTTCTCAACATTCATAGCGCTGATGGGAGTAGAACTCATCATTCATTCTGTTTTATAACAAGCAGAAACTTCTAACTAACTTTTATTTTCATTCGTTCGCTTTGTTCTTTCTTAGTTAATGCTGGCTTTTCTGTTGAAGTTTTCTAAATCTTAATTTCACAACAAAATAGCCGAAAAACAAACGTATTCGCAAAATATTTGCGGCTAATATATTTTTTCTTAATTGACTATGAATGGAGCTCTATATCAAATCATAATAATGAAGTGATTTTTGCCCCTGAGCGGCACCATTTGACATGAAGTCCTTGATATATTGGCCTTTTTTTCTGTGAAAAGATTGATGCGCTAGATTCTGTAATTTGACGTCCTTAAAATTCTTGCCAACAAGTACAAAAAGGAGTTTAAGCGCTGCATTAATGAAATGAAAATTGTGAACATGGGTATTGGACAAAATTAACAATCGAGAGATACGCTGTTTACTTCTCTAGAGAACAAAACCTTTTCATTATGATGATGGCAGCGGAGAACACAGGCTGTAGTTAGTAGATTCATAATATTATTTATTATAATAAATTTAAATATTAAAAAAATGATTTTATTTACGGTTTTGCATGAAAAAACTGAAATTCAGGCGCCCTAAATATTTATCCATACCCCATTTTTTAACATCAATTTTGTTGTCAAAGTTACTGGCTCAACTATTGTGTTGATAAAAAAACACAATGTTTTGACGGGAATTTCACACAATTGTACACATAAACTATGTCTAATGTTTAGTTTAGATATGTATAAAAATAGTATGTACATATAATCATCAAAGTGTTGTATGTATAAAAGCAAATACTAAAAAGATTTGTTTTTGTATCAAGAAGAAGAATATTTGTCTGAGTGATTTCAAATAAACACTCAAAACAAAAATATTTAGTTTTTAAGTGACTCTATTTTTTTATGATGAATACGCTTTCTGATAACAACGTAAAAAAGCGCTAAAAGTTTTTTTTCTTTTATTGTGGATTTCTATTTTTTGCTCTTCGTTATTGTTTAATTTGTTTCAAATGCAAAATCAATCAACAAATGAAGTCATCGTACTTATTTTAAAAACTTTATAGGTACATTATAAATTCCACATGCAACTTTAGTTTTGTTGTGGTAAAAAAATACGTATTAATTTTAATTTTAGTATTTTATCTCAAATGTAATTTTTTTTAAGTTTAACTATTGACATCGGTTCTGGTGCAGCCCTTAGGTTTATATCCCAATAAGTCTTCCCAACAAACAAAACCTGTTTTGTTAGAGTCCTTATACAACCTCGGAATCACCCGACTGTCTCTTAGTTATTTAAATATGCCAGCCCTCAAACCTTTTCATGCAAAAGTTCAGCGGTTTCAGCAGTTTTATCAGCGTGGAGATAAATCAACGCATTCGATAACGAGTACTTTGTGATCAAAATATTGTTAACGTGGATCATGGCAGTCGTTATCAAAGCATATTTACTCGTAGTTGCACTTGATTGGTAATCTACTATCGAAAACAAATAAACTTTAACATTTTGCCACGATACAAAACAAATAGAAGTAACTAAAAAAGAAGAAAAAAACATATAAGTATGAATTTTCCTGCTATTTTCAATAAAATAGTTTAAAAAATATAATTTTTAATGCTTGAAGGGAAAGTGAATGCGAAGACAAAGATTTCAAAGGAACCATAGCAAAAAAGTCAGTTTAGCGTCAAGCTGCAAAATGGGTGGTACACTTGTCGTCATATGGCCAGATATATTTATTTCTGAAAGTACATACTTAAAAGCATCTTTCGAAGGCCAAAAACATCATTTAAATTTATAGATGTTGAATCATTTAGTTTATATATGCAAAAGGATGGGATTTGTCACAAATATTTCTTATGTTGACTGCTATTTTAGCCTCGTCCTCCGATTCCGATGATGAGGAATACAAAAATATATTTGGGTCAATTTAAATGAGTCTTGTTTGTTTATTTTTTTGCACTGTTACACTGTTTTCACTAAGAGCCAGTTCACATTAAGGGCATTGTAGCTGACTTTTTTATTGTTTTCTCTTTTGGAGAATCTCCGTAAGTCATCAAGCGTTTACATTATGACTCTTTTGTAGCAAGTGAGAGAATTTTATGATGTTTTATCAAACAATTTTTCAAGTGTTGCCATAATCTAAATGCATTAATTTTTCAAAAATTTTTGAACAATATAGAAAACAAACAGCCCTTTGGTAACACCGCTCAAGCACAGAACTGCAAAAACGAAAGATAGAAACAGGAATGAGAGAAAAAACTGAAAAGAGTCATGAATATTCATTTCGTGCTACTTTTGCTACCCCGTAAGCTTCTCTACACCTCTTGCCTACAAACTTCTGCATCATGACTTTTGTAGCTGATACAATGCCCTTAATGTAAACTCCCTCTAAGTAATTTATTTTGTGCTTTGTCTTTCTTACAATCATATGTTTGCAGCAATGTAAAAAATAGTAGTAAATAGAAAAAATTACGATCGAATACTATAATTCAAAGAATAACAGCCATCGAAATATTTCTCGACACGTTTGAGCACTCGATATCGAATGCGGTGATTTGCCCCCTTTTCGCAAAACCTTAACTGCCTTTTCTTAAGGTTGAAAATGTGAATTGATGGTACATACATATATAAAATAAGATGGGAAGTGATCCATTAGTAGTTTGATCTCAGTCTTATTGATCTTCAGTAGCTTTTTGAATGTACCAAAAAAAAGGGGAAATAAAAAGTTTTAAATGTCTGAGCTCAAGAAATTCGACTCAACCCAGGAGCTATTTGATCTTTTAGTATGGCAACAAGATATACAGAGACGGGTTGTGGGCCTATCAGCTTATACTGGGACCTCGAGCTACGAGATCCTACATAGTGTTCAGCTATTGTATGCAACTGGTTTATTACAAGATTTTATGCAGTCTATAACATACCCAGCCCTTACCGCATATAAGGTGAGGGCACACAATGCAGGCTCCTCAAACATTCACTAACGCAAATGACGATGGTGGACATTTCTGCCTTTTTATAATTTAGGCCGAAGACACCAGTTTTCCTATCGCTATTCTACTGTCTGGCGTTGTTAGTGAACAAAGGTTGGCTCGCTACTTGATGTTATCAAGTAAAGTTGGCCTATCGGCCCCAGTCGAGAACAATACTTTTAAGGGTCTCTAGAATATTGTACGATACCATAACGAAAATAAAGTTTTCAAAATGGCGGAGTATCCGTGCTTGATATCAGGAGATTTGTTTGTTTTATCATTGTCTGCCTCAATTTCTTTTTCTTTAGATGAGATGTCTTCCGAATCAAAATTAAGCAGATTTTGTAACGATTTGCTACTCTAAATCGCCAATAGCTAAAAATCACAATAACTCAAAAGTCATAAATACCTTAAAAACACTCACATTCATATCTGTATCCATGTATGTATGTATGTGATAATTAAAAAAAAATAGTTATTTAACACAACAAGAAACGCCAAAAAAACACTCATATCATAGAATCGTAAAAAATCACTCATTCTAATATTTTCATTTTGTTGTAGCAGCTTTAGAAAGCTTTTTGCGCCTTTCAACAGTTTAGTTGTGTATCAACAATATTTCCGTAAAGTTATAAATATAATAAAATATTAAAAATAAAACGGTCGGCGCCAAATATTAAAATAAAAATATTATTAAAAGAATAATAATATAAAACATTATTATAAAAATATTGTATTAAAATATAAAAAGTAAAGTGAGTTTAAAAAAATATATTCAAAGTATTTTATCATAAAAAGACATAACTTAATAAATTTAAAATTTTCCTAAAATCCCTACATGTTATTTATGATTAGATACCTGACCTAAATAAACAATATCTATAACTTAAAGACAAAACAGAATAATATACTTAGAGTTGTCTTAAAAAATGTCTATAACTAAATAAAAATTAATTAGCTTTTGTTTTGTTTATAAAAACAAATAACATAAAAATATTTATGCATATTTTTTATTAGTTGTGTATCGTTTGAATTTGCTATTAAAAACAGTTTGGTTCTAACAAGGCGTATTAAAAAAAAGCGTCCTTTTTAATTATTTATGGCGCAAAAAATAATGCTACTTTATATGTAAAAGTGAGGTATGCTGCTTTAGGTACAGATGTATGTACATCATTAGGGCATTCAATTTATTTTCTCTCAGTCGATTTATAAATAGGGCTGCCAGATAATTTTAATAAAAATTTGGTCCTTTTAGGAGAAAATTGATTTTCGAAACTTCATTTGAAAAACTCACAACCAATTTAGTAAATAATTTACTGTAAATTACGATAGAAAAGAAGTAAGAGTGCTATATTCGGTTACGCCGAATTTTATACACCCTTCATCATTTATGTAAATCAACCATAGTAAAGTAACTCCAAACAAAAAGACAAATATTGTGGCGACTGAGAATTAATAAATTTTACATAAAAATGTCATCGGTCCTTAATGGGTTAATCATATGTAAAACATTTTAGTATTTCCTAAAAGATTTCTTTGAAAGCTTTTAAATTATACTCGCGATGGACATGTATCGATCTTGCTGATTTTCAATAGAAAACTTTTCGAAACTATGTCGGATTGATTGGCGTATTTAGATTTTCTCTAGCTCATTAAATGCCTTAGCAAAGTTGATTTCAACACTAGCACGGACGGACAGGCGGACATCGCCCAATCGACTGAACTCAGAATATAGATAGTTTATAGCAAGGTTATAAAAATCTCTTTTTCTTAAAACTAATGAAAAATCAATAAAAAATCTGTGATTTAAAATTTTTATTTTTAATAAATACATAAACCACAATAAATTGTTGGCAAATTACAGAAATGTGGGTTAAAATCTGAGTTACCATGTTGACAGTTGAATTTAATAACAATCGATAATTTCTTGACTAAAATCGGAGAATTGGTAGTTTTTTAATGGAAAAATCGACAAAATTCAGAAAAACACGCAGTAATAACAGTCCTGTTTAAGGAAAAAGTTTTAATAGCGGTTTAATTTGTTTTGATTAATATTGTTTTATTCGGCTCATTGTCAAATTTTATGAATTATATGTTTCTTTCCTGTACTGCATCTTGTCTTATCTTTTTTAGATCTTCACTTTAAATTGTTTCGGTGAATTATTTTGAAAGGACCGGAGCTTCCTCTTTCATCATGTCATCGTCCAACTCAATTCAAGTTCTGTGTTTAAAAATAGAACCGTTATTATTAAAAAATTTAATCTGTTCATTAACTTATCCAGCCAAAATTAATCGGTTAATCGACTAACATTTATATTATTGAACACCCTTTACATCACATTACACATGGTAACCACCATTACGATGCTTTCTTTCCTTTTTCATAAATTGTGATGAATAAATACAGTGTGTCAAGAATAACTTTATACATTGAAATTAACTTAAAAGAAAAAAATAATTTTGTATTTTATTTGTAAAATATAAAAAAATATTTCTAACTTTTTTGATAACTTTTATTCACCATATCTTTCCTTCTCTTTTCGAACTTATTACACGTTTTATTATTACCCTGGAGTTAATGTCGACGTCGTTGACGGCGTCAAATGTCAAAAAAAAAGTTGAATCGTATGAAATTGTATGAGAGCAGTTAATCTCAACGCGTTGAAACGCTGTAAAAGTTCAATCTGTTTCAACTTTTTCGGCGTTGAAACGCCGTCAACGACGTCGACATTAACTCCAGGGTTATTATTTTTGTGTGGTTTAACACTTAAATTGGTGATAAGTTTTTGTAGTGTCATGTTTCTTAAAAAAATTCATACAATATTATTTGCTATTTATTGCATACCCACCAGCTAGGGAACAGTGCTCAAAAGCTCTAAGAAAAGATTTCTGCGCTATTAAGTAGTTGGAATCTTTGTCGAAAGTTCCATTTTGCGTTTAGAATGTTCGATTCAATGACATAGAGTTTGAGACTTGTGGGAGAAGTTCCTTGTTAAAATTTTTAATAACAATATTTAGTATAAACAAAGATTTTATTTAATTTGTTAATTTTTTATATAAACACAAAAACAATCTTTTTAACCGTTTATTTATGTATATATTTTATATAAGTTAAATACAAATAAATATTCGTATTTATGTATAAAGTCATTCATCACATACTGTATGTGGTGTCAAACAGCAGCAGCAACATTTTCAAAGAACAAATTTATTTATGTTGATGATTTCTAATCAAAACATGCGCACTTTAAAAAATTTTCTTTTTGTTTTTTGTAAAAGAGGAGTATGATGTCATGTTGCTTAAAGCTCACTACTCCCACTTGAGTAGAAACTAGATTGTACTTTTCTTGGCGTTTTCCTTTTGGCATGAGGAAATGAAGTTACAGCAAAAATTCTCCCTTGTTATTAGATTTAAGTGAAAGTACATTTTATTTCAACTTTAACAGATTTAAAGTTCTTTGAACTTCCTGTTGTAATGTTTAGAGAAACAAAAGGATATTGAAAAATAAAAAAGTTTGAAAAATAAAGTAGAATATGTAAAATATACATGCAGGTCACAGAACTCATTTCCGATAAAATTTGGTTTCAATTCCTCAATTGGTTCTTCAGAAAGCGAAAAAGTGAAATTCATATTTTCTGAAATTGTAATTTTTATGATTTTTGAATTTGTATTCATATTTAGATTAGTCTGTCTGTTACTTTAGTGTGACCAATGTTGCCATATTAAAAATAAAAAGTTTAGCATTTTTTATGAATATACAAAATCGATCGTAGGAATCTAAAGAAGGTAAAACAAATTCGATCGGAGTGGTTAATACGAAATTAAAACGATTCCGATGGGAATTTGTGCCATGCCTGATAAATATAAATATTTTTATAAACTTAATTTTTTATGAAATAAGAAGAATCGAAGTCTACACACAACCCAAACCATTTCTTCGTTACAAAAGCAAAATCAAACGTACAAAACGAGTTGCAGAAAGAACAACGAAGAAATGCTTTGGGTTGTGTGTGGACTTCGTCTAACCAAATTAATATTGATTAAATAATTTCATTAAGAAGATGATGTTTACAATGAATACAGCCTAAAGTAGATACAGAAAATGCAGCTGCTGGCGTCTAATTGTTCTTGTTTTCTTTGGAAAACGTCTGCATGCATTTGTAAATACTTTTACTTCTAAAAAATTTCTAAAAATTAAAATAAAAAATAAACTCAAGCCGAAACTTAATTTTAATTTATTTTTATAAATTGTACTATACACTCGATATTTAAATTTCTTTAAGAATTTTATTTAGAAGTCTCTTTTAGCAGTTTTAAAAAACAAACTAAAGTTTTTAAAATACGGTTTAGCAAAGGTTGGGGTGGGTTAAGCATACTGTTGGGATTTTGTCGACACACTTAGAACCTAAAATAGAACCCCCAACCAAAATACGGTACTTTGACATTTGGTATCAAAAGTTATCCTTTAAGCGTGACGATTTCTGCAGAAATTCTTAATTCTTTCTCTACATAAAATAATAATTTGTATCTTCTGAAATTTGTAAACAATTTGTTTTGGTACAATATTTTTTGTTTCCCTTTCATAGGCACTAGAATTCACATTTTACATTTAAAAAAATTATTACACATTACCCCTTCCCTTACAAATACTTAAACTAATTTCATTATCTTTTTTTTAATGTAAAAACTTAAAAAGAATATTAATCATTAGATAAAAACGACGAAATAAGATTTTCCAATTTTAGATATTCCATCAACAAAATTTAAATGTATTAAAGAAAAATAAAGATAAAAATAATAAATAGTTTATATTCAATAAAGCGTTTTCCGGTTTTGGAAGGTGTGTTATTATAAAGAATAAGCAGTACAAAAAAGTAAAGAGGGGAAAAATACGCAAATCAATGACAAACAATTAAAAATGATCTTGAATTTTACCACGAAATACACACACACATACATATATTCCCATTTGAATTTTTAATAAAATATTAAAAATTAAATTAAAAGATTGAATAGGAAGCGAGCGATCCAAAAAAAAAAATTAATCTTTTAAACTTTTTGAAAATTATTACATAAAAACATTCAAAATAGAAAACAACTATAAAAATATTATGGTAAATAATAAGGAATAAAAAAAATTACCAATTAAATAATTTTAAATTAAAAGTTGTAAAAAAAATTTAACTGAAAATTAATTAAATACATCTATGAGACAATTGCTTAACTTACAACACGTAGTAGTATGTGAACACACTTTACAATAGTTGTTAGTAGTGTATTTTATATTGCTTGAATGTCGTATGAAGTCGTTAAAAAGGTAAACCATACTGTTATATTTTTCCTGAGCCCATGACGATCAGTTATGATTTTTTTTATAGAAGTCAATAGATGTTCTCAATCATGTTTTTTATTTTCAAACAAAAACAACAATTATTTACTTCACAAACTATTGTAAATTGTAGGTTGGATGAAAGATGAAATTTGTTATACAATAATTTGTTAATTGAGCAAATATGTTTATATGTAATTATATATTTTTCTCTACTAAAGGGTCCGCCATCTAACGTTTTTTTTTTCAATTAGTGTTTATTTCGTGAATGGTAACACTTAACCCATATCTGATTTGACAGATAATTAGTTTTATCGTTCCGCTGAACGCTTGAACAACGCTGGGAAATATTGCTACATTACTTTGAAAATCATGGTAATATTGCAGAATGTGTACGAAAATTGCGTGTGGAATTTGAAAAAAGAGAAGCACCGTCAGCTCCGCGTGTTCGTTGTCTTGTGAAAAAAGTGAAAGAAACTGGCATCCTCATCAATAAACCAAAGCGTGAAAAGCCAAAAATAGTGCAAACACCCGAGAATATTGCTGCTGTGGCAGAAAGTGTGCGTGAAGCGCCATCAACATCAATTCACCGTCGTTCTCAACAATTGAACATTTCGGAGACATCATTGAGACGAATTTCGCCATACAGGAGTTAAAGCCAACTGACCATCCAATGCGTTTTTTTAAAGCATTTTCAAAAAAAAAGTTATTTGGCGGACCCTTTTTTAAAAAAATGATTTCTAAATGTTCTTTTATAAATAATTATTTATTATACAAAAAAAATATATATAAATTATTTTAAAAAACTGCGTATTTTCTCTTAATAATTATATCGTTGGCTTAGTCGGCAAACCTGTCAAGTCCATTTTTTTAAATTTTTCAGGAGAGACAAAAAACTGTCTAACTTTTTTTTGGGTTAACTTTTTTTAATCAGTTTTATTCTTTAGTTCATCTTATTTAATTTAAATCTATAAATTAAATGAATTTAAGTCTATAGAAGAAAAACAAAATTTGTTGTTTTCAGCTGAATTTAGTACGTGGCTTTTGATGTTTTGTTTTTTTTTGGACTTGACAGAATTTCTTACCACTGCATAACAACAAGAAAAAACAACATAACGGCATTTTGTTTTTTGTAAATGATGTATTTTGAGTTATACTAGCATACATACATACATCAAAAACTCAATTTGCACAAAAATTGGACTTGACAGGTTTGCCGACTAAGCCAACGATATATTAAAAAGTTAGTTTAAAAAACTTTAAAAATATTACTTTGAAGAGGCAATTTTAAAATTTGTTGAAATTATTATTTAACACTATTTCTGTCAGTCATGCTTGAGTCTTTTTAAATATTTATTTACTCAACATACCATACAGACTAGAAAGCCTAGGTGGCAATTTTATGTCCAATTAAATCATTTAGTATAGAATCACATGACATTCTGTACAAAACCATAATCACACCGTTGTTGTGTTTTTTATTTAAATTTATTTTTATACCATTCTCGTCCGGTCAACCCTTATATTTTATGCTTCGCTCGTTAAATTTTAAATTCATCTTTAACGAATTTACAGTACAAATTGAAAAATTTACTAAAAAAAACAAGCAAATACATAAATGTGAATATGTTTAGCTGAATAAAACAAATATTAAAAATATATTTTTCATACTTAGGGTTTTTTCATTTGCATTGAAATATTTACAATGACAATAACAATTAACTACCGTCCTTCTGTCCCTCCCTGTTCGGATTGAAATCAACTTTACTAAGGCGCAAGATGAGCTAGAGAAAATTTAAATATGTACGCCAATCGATCAAACATAGTTTCAAAAATTTTGCTATGGAAAATCAGCAAGATCGATCCATATCCTTTGATGCAGCGGGCAAAACACCACTCCTGCATCTAATTTTTCCATATCATTTGGAACAAATCTACCCAGCAACAATTTAGACATTACCTTAAATTGTACTTGACATATAATGACTTACTTTTGTGATTACCATATTTTGTTACTCGCTTACAAAACACATTACATGAGTTCCCAAAAAAGGAAGTAGTAATTGAACTAGTTTTTTGAGTTGCAATAGAATTCCTTTAAATACGTACTAATGATCATTATTATTTCCCACAATAATTAACGTAATCGATTCTCAGGAATTGATTATAAAAGTCTCATGCCTTGTTAAAATTATAAGGTTGGTAGTCTAGTTGTGAAGACCTTCCGTCAAAAATGCTTAATTCCACACTCGATTACCTTTTTCAAAATTTTTTGCTGAGTAGTTTAGTGAAGTAACTCCAATAAAAAAAAATATGTGGGGCGATAGAAAATTAAAAAAAAACAGCAATTGAAAAAATTGGCTCTCGCCCATATTTCCATATTTTTTAAGTTAATCAATATGGATTTTGTTTAAAGAGATCTTTCAGGAAATACTGAAATTTTTTTTAAATGCCTAACTGATAAGGAGCCGACGACATTCTTATGTTATTTTAATGAACTACCTTTACGAATATAGCACTATTACTTGTTTAGCATTAAGTTTTAAATTTATTTGAAATCTTTATTGTATATTATTTGTGTTAATTGTTTTTATGTTTTTTAAAAAACTGATTTTCTTGCAACAAGATTTTGTGACAAACTGTTAGAATGCATTACTGTGGGGAAAGAATACTCAAATTGTAGATGCTAATGCCCAACTTTTTATTGATTAAATGAGAATTATATTCAATCAAGAGCAAAAGCAAATATATAAAAAAATTATTATGTTTAAAAGAGTTAGATTTTGTTGCATATTTGCTTTCTGAATTCAATAGAATTTAGTAAATATAATTTCTCTTGTCATGGCCATCATTTTACCTTTTTTGGTGGTGAAAACAGGGAGCGTTTTTTGGATATAATGTCTCTTCGACTATCCGTTTGTCATAGACCTCTATTTCTGAAACCATAAAAGGTTGACTGAAATTTTCACAGAGGAAATTTTCCCACTATAACAACAATTACTAAAAATCAAAGGGTGTTCCAAAAGTGATGTCATATCCATGAAAGGATTATTTTTTAACTGTTATAAAACTATGTCTGCGATAACAACAAGGTAGATCTGCAAAACTATCGATAGTCGGTGCATTTAATAGTTGCGATAGTTTGCTTATAAACTATCGATAGCATAATTTCGACAGTTTTTTATAAACCATCAATGCTATCGTTACTTAAAACCAATTTTTTTTTAAGTGCTAATTATAGCAATTATCGCTATCCGATACTGTCGCTTTCAGAAAAAAACTATCGATAGCCAACCAAAAATAAAATTATCAATTTTATCGATAGTACTATCGATTGTTTTGCAGCTCTATAACAAGGTCATATTATTAGTTTTAGTTTTTCAAACGTAGTAGGCAGAAGTTGAAAAATATGTTTGCCACGAATATAAGATTGAACATTAAATTTAAGAATTAAAGGGTGCTTCAATAGGGGTCGTAATTGTTAAGAATATAAATATATTATAATTGTACGGAAATCATTGTGTAAAGTCAAACTCCCACTAGGCGGAATTATTAACTTATAAATTTTTACTGAATGGGATGTTGAGATTCAAAGAATAGCCAGGCAGCGTGTAGTGAGGTGTATGAGAATTAACTGAAAGTTGCACAAATCATATTTTTTGTAATAAACTTGTAATGTTTTTTAACCAACAGTTATAAGCAAGCGGTCTTAAAAAAAACATTTTTTGTTATTTTATAACTTATTATTTGAATTCCCTAAAATATGGGACAAAATATAGGTCAAGTTCAAAAACTGAAGGATTAAAACAACATGTATATATATTTATGTGTGAAACAGTGTATATGCAAGTGTGTGTGTGTGTGTGCGTTGTGTATGTACAGCAAAATCATAGCCACCCCAACATGAGCAGCGTTTATTATGTTATTAAATTGTACTTAAAATGCGAAAGCTTCGACCTTAACCTATTTGGATTTGTTAAATGTAAATGCGTTTATTACGAAGAACACTCCCTACATTCACATGTGTTTTGTTGATTTTTTTTTTAATATTAATATGATGTCAAAATCATTATGACATAATTTGTGTAATCGCTGTTCTATTCTTTAATGATGTGCAATTTATTTTTTTGTAGAATGTACTTTGGAAACAGTTTTTTGTTGCTTTTTTTGTTTGCTAGAGTTGATGTCAGCGTGTTAAAAATATAGTGTATGACTTTATTATTATTAAAATATTATTTTTTATGTATAAACGATTAAAAAAAAACTCCACTGCTCTCAAGTGGGTTCAGAGTTAAGAAGATTTTTAATAGAAAAACAAACATTAAAAGCGAGTTTCCAGATAGATGACTTGTTTTTATCAAGATTTTTAAACCGAATACGGGTTGGCTATCACAACGAACCTTAAATAATTCAGTCTTCTGCAATTTATTTCGAAAATCTTAATTGAATTTTTATTAAGATATTTTGAATATTACGAAACTTTGCGGTTACTCCGTAAAAATACAGTTAATGTTGGGAATGTTGTTTTTGTTTTTCAAGCACATATTTTTCTAAAGGGTTACTTCGAGTCTGTGGTAAAACTAGTGGTCAACCACCCACTGATTTTCCCAAACCCTCTTTATGTTGATGGCTTTTTTAAACGTCAAATCTGTCGCACTTGCGGTTCAGAGAACCTGCAAGTAAGTTTTACCTTAGTGATTTGTACTGGTAATCGCTATATATCTAAATTTGGTTTTAAGCATTCTAGCGAATAAAACTCATGAACATCTGGAAAGGAAGATTCAGTTCCAATCTGTTGTTATTCAGCGATTCTAACTTAATCTCTGTAAATAGAGCTGTTGCTTCAGTTCGCAAAAAAAAATATATTTTTAGTCTCGGACCAGCACTCGGAAATTAGCTTATGGGAAGAGTGTTGGATGGCCGGCCACAAATGGATGAGCTCTTAATGAAGCGCATGTTGTATGCAAAAACGTACGGATATCAGGAACGAGTTCTCTAATCTCATTAGAACACATTCGATAAAACAGCGAAACATAACCCACACTGCGTCGACGTACAAGAGAGTCAAAAGAGTTAGATATCCTACTGTCACCAATGAGTCTTTTCGCCCTCTCCTGTACGCGGTCGAATAACTCCAAAAAAGACTTTGAATCCACGGCCCATACATGAGTGTTACATTCCGCTCTTGGCCGGATATAGGTGGTATAAATAGTAAGAAGATCAGATGGAGTGAAATATCTTTAACAGAGTTTCAGAAAAACGAGGCACTTGAAAGCTTTTTTTGAGACTTGAAAAATATGTTTAGTCCATCGAACATCACACTGAATTTTCATGCCAAGAGGTTCTAATTCCTTAATACTTATACCACCCATATTTACAAATGAAGCACCATTTTCGGTCGAATGTCTGTGCGGAAGCATACAAAATTGAGTCTTACGAGCATTCAAATCTACGTTTTTCGTCCGGCCCCAATCAGATATTGTTATAAGATTCTGATTGAGCGTATCGTTCATATTCAGTCAAAACAAAGTCGAAATTGCAGAAACACATTTTAAATAAGTACACACGAACGAAATTTTAAAAGAGCATTTAACAGCCAGTTTACAGACCACAATTTGCCGTTAAGACGCACAAAAACGTTACCGTTTCCCATTTTGGGTTTTTAAAACGCGAATGTCATTTTGTTTTTGTAAAAACGTAACAAATGGCAATTTTTTCTTGTTTATGTATCGCGCATTGTAGTGTCAGACACGTTAAAATTGAGCGAAGAAAAAAAAATCATTCGTCAGGAGTTAATATTGTTGGGCAACTGCCCATCATAACACTTTTACTAATAAAAACATCTATTAGTATTATACATACATACATATAATAAGAATATCACAATTTAAAAATTATTGTTTTTTTTATAAGTATTGCTTAAACTTTTTTATTTCCACAAATTTTTGTTTCACAAAATGATTGTTTGATAATTTGGTTTTGTTTATTTAACTCAGCTGTTTCTTTTTAAGCGCCAAAGCAGGGTTACCATCATTTAAGGCAAAAATAAAAAAAAGTAAATAAAAACATTAAATAATACATTGGCAATACTACGATTTGATACAACATTTATTTCGTATAACACAAAAACACAACGTAAGTTAAATGAAAAAACCGGAACATGTTACATGGACGCTAATTATTATGTATTCGTCCATATGCCATCCGGTTTCGTTTCGCTCTTGACGTGTTTTATAAACAGGCTGTAAGAAAATAGCAGAAACAAAAATTGCATGTCTGGTCGGGGACTAAACAAGCCAAGCAAACAATTTGGTATGAAATATGATATGATGTAGCTTCAATATAAAACCAGAATATGTTCAATAGTACACACCGTTGATATGTATTATTCAAGTTTTTGTTTATACACTTCTCATCCGGTCACTTCTCATAATTTATGTCCATCACGTTAAACTCTGACATTTTAAATTTACATTTTATTAACAAATTTGTAGTGTAAATTGAAATATTTAATAAAGAATCTTTGGTTAGGTGCTTTAGCTGTGTTTACGTTTTCATTTATACTCTTCTAAACAAGTTTGATTTACATTTTAGAGTGTTTACAATGAACATACAGTTAAACGTATGGACATAAAGACAAGACACTTTTTTTATATATAGCCAACGATTTTTAGATTCATGTAATTTTGTTAATATTTAATCTTATTTTTAAGATAAACAAATTAAAAAAAATTGACATTGTAATCACTATTGTTATCACTGTCATTGTCATAATCAGTTATGGTCATCATATAAATAAATTTAAAATAACTATAAATCAAAACTTAATTAACAAGATAATGTAATGTGACTTTACAAGTTTCCACAAAACAAAAAATACACGTTCAGCTACAAAAAACAATAAACACGATAAATATGAAAAAGGTTTAATAGGGAAGGAACTGAACCACAAAATACAATTTATAAAAACACAAAAAAAAAAAAAACTAAAAATAATTTTTGGTTTTGGGATAAACAAGTATGAAATTAATGACTTTGCCACAACAGTTCGAAGTAAATTATGAATTTGTTTGTATCTGAACAGGGCGGTAGTGTTTAAAATAATTTTGTAAATCAACAGAGTAATAAAATATTAAAAAAAATAAATGTACATTTACAATTTGTTTAAAAATTTAAGCTTTTTTTTAGTAATAAAATTTATAGATTTTTCAATATTATTTGCCTAAGGCTGGACAATTATTACAAAATGATTTATTTTTAAGAAATGGTAGTCATACATTGAAAGCGTTTAATAAAAATTTTAATTAATAAAAATATAAGTTTTTGTTGGTTTTTAAAATTATCATTTTTTTTGAGAAAATTTTTTGTGTAGAGGGAGTTTATTTAAGACCGACAGAACTTATGAAAAGGATTGTCAAACGAATTGTCATACCACTTCTAACTTTTTGACATTTATATTTAGTACTCTCTAGCAAATTATCTTGAATAGATAAACAAAATTAAATAGATAACAAGATAGATTAAACAACCCTTCCAAATTTTCCGTATTTACTTTCAAAATTAGTCATCAATTCCGCGTGAATTATAAAAACATAATTGTGTTCAATGATGAGGCTCAAAGTTGGATCAACGGTTTTGTTAAAACCAAAACTGCAGCATATGGACTGAAACCAATCCACAAGTTACCCTACAAACACATCGAAAAAAATACATCGGTGGAGGCAGCTTATACGCTGGTGGCATCATTGTACTATATTTCTCGCTCGCTTTACCATGATCAAAGATTTTTCAGTTTGAAAATATCTATGACATTGATCCAGGCGAGATGCAGTTTCAACAGGATTTTGCTCTAAGCCATTCGGCGGCAGCAACCATCGATTGAAATTAAGATTTGTCGATGAGTTCATTTCGAGGAATGAACCCGTCTGTCGGCCTTTAAGGTTGTGAAATTTGATACCTCTCAATTATTTCCTGTAGGGTTACGTCTTAAAGAACATTATTAGTGTTATTCGTGACACGAAGCCAACAATGCTTGAGAATGCTTTTCGTCAAGAATAGCCGCGGTGGCCATTAAAACAGATTCTTTATGTGATTGTGATTCGTACTAACAATTATTTTAAAATTTTGAATAAGTCCAAAGTCTTAGGCACAATTTTAGGTCTTAATTATTGCATATTATGTGACCGGTCTTTTTTGGTCAATTATCAAAGACTGATTTGTTCGTTCAATTCGTTCAATCGGTCAATTTGAACGAAAGGAGCCGGCTCACTTCGTTCAATTAAGTCATCCGTTCAATTTAACCCGTACACTATTGAACGAAAAGACCGGATTAAAATGATCGGATCATTTCGTTCACTTGATTGATTGGGTCAATTTAACCCGTTCGTTCGCGAACGATACAGCTCTAATGGATATTACTTTGAATAAATGACTCTTCAGGGAGGGCGAAAATCTGATAGACAGAATAGTAACCGTCCAAAGAAAACCACTCTTTTAATGTTGACTTCCAGTAATGAAAACTTTTGAGTCTTTTATGCCTCGTTTTTGTAATTATGTGAGAAAATTCTCACATGAAAATACTGTAATCATATTGATTTACAAAGGATGAGATAGAGTTTCTCACAAATATTTTTATTATTTTATATTATATTATTAACTCAAGCTCATCCTGCTTTAAACAATATGACTATAAATATGCATGCGAAATATTTCTCACTCTAATTACAGAAACGAGAAACTGGTTACAGAGATGTAATTCAACTTTATTTCAGTTGCTAAATGAAATCTATATAGAGTAATTACGATATTGTAAAGCATTCTAGGACCTTTTTCTAATTCTGTGCCATTATATTTTCGAGTCTTACTGCAGAGTTGGAAGCTGCTTCCCTTAAGTGATAAGATTATTTGAAAATATTCCACGTTCGCTTCGGCGTAGATGGCGTAGTGATTGGCTTACCGGAATTAAAACCGATGATACAGCATTTTCAGGCGTTTGTTTGTGTTTAAGCAAATAACAATATATAATATATAAAATCATTCATCTATATTAACTCGTTTAGACTGAAGCAAAAGAAATTTAAAAGCAAAATGAAAGAAGTCTTCACAGACATTAAAAGCAGTAAGTTTTGGCAAAAGTGTCTTTAGAACATTTTTGAAGCTGAACTTTTCGTCACTGTAGGTAGCGCTTAACATATACCTGTTTTTTAGGACTGGCGTAATATAAGAAGAAAATCCATATGACACATTACAATTTCAACAATAGAGTTGTTGTTTGTTAAAAAGGTTAGCTAAAGAAAAAACTGATTCAATACCAGTTTAGGTATGTCTTGTGAACCCGGACAGTTTAATATTTAAATAATTATTGGAAAAAGTTTAAAAAAGAAAGTTTACTGTGTGATTACTTTCAATTATTTTAATAATAAATGATGTCATATTATTATTGTTTTTCTTTGTAGGTTTTTTTTTAATTCACAACTGATAAGATTATTTTATTTTATGAAATAAAATATTCTTTAATATAATTATTAATTAGTTATGCCAACAAAAAATAAAGGTACATACATATAGAACATACTTGGGATTTTTTCATTAGCATTGAAATTTTATTGGCATTATTTTAATTAAATACAATGACAAAAAAATTTAACTATCATTTAATGTTAATGATTTTTTTCGAATTATAAGTTTTATACTAATGGCAATGAAATTTCATTTTATTACAATTAATTAATTAATAATTACAGTTAAATAAAAAAAAAAATTACTTCTATGTACTTGAAAATAAAGAAATCTTCACCATCTTATAGCTAAATTTATCTTTAAACATTTTACTAATATAAAAGTTTTATGTGAGATAGGAAAAATAAAATATATACTCATATTGTCGCATTATTCCTTAAAATATTAAAACAGACATATTTCACCAATTTTTTATGATAAAAATGCTATTTTAAAATACTGACTTACTATACCTTAGAGTGTTGATTTAGTTTACAAAGACAAGAAATGATAATGCTTTGAAACCTTTTCATTAAAGAGCATTATCATTATTGGAAATAATGGAAATGCTAAAAAATCATTAGCATTATTTATCATTCAATGCTAATGAAAATGGAATGTATGAGTATGATAGTATGATATATAAGTATATTGTTTGGAGTGGTCCACATATTATTTCTAATACCATACACAAACTCGAATGTTGGAAGAATTATGACAAAAAAATACACTGTTTTTCATGTTTAATACAACGAAATTCAAACGAAGGGAATTTTAAAAACGGTTACATACTTCTAAATTTGGAACTGGTCTCACAACATATCCCTTTTAAATAAAATTGCCAGCAAGAAATGAGTGAGCGAAACTAATACATACACAATATTGTACTTATACATTTGAAACTATTTTATACTAAACAGAGTTACCGTTATACCTCGTTTAGTGTTATAGTGGAATAAATTTTTTTTTTTTTGTAAATCAAACCTAAGTCTTGGCTTGTGTTTGTATACATCCTTTTGTTACAAAGTTCAAAATACAGCGTATAAAAAGTTTTGTAATTAAGCCTCTTCCAGATATAAAGTAAAATTTTCCATAAATTTATTGTAAAAATGTAACCGGCAACGCTGTTTGCTACAGACATCACATGTACATATGTAAAAGATTACATCGCTTTTTTATTTTGCAATTGTTTGTTTTATTAAATGATGGGTACTTCTATCATTAGTGATTGCCAAATGATGCATCAATTACGCTATTCTTGTAGAGCTACCTTACCTTTACTTGTAATTTTTATTTATCGCTTTGTCAGACTTGGAGATTTGTCTAATAAATGGGGATTGTAAATTGCTCTAGGAAAATTTTAAATGCTTTGGGAATTTTTCAGGGTTTTGTACTTAACCTTCATTAGGTCTTCGGGTCAAATTTGACCGATTTTGCAAGAAAATTGTATTTTTTTCCGAAAGTAGGGGTTTAGATTTTAGATATTTTATGAATTTTATTTATTTTTGAATACTAATAACTATTTTTGGTTTTTATAAGAAAATATTGTACCAAAAAAAAATTATGCAGTTTTTAGCACTTAAGACCTTCGGGTCAAATTTGACCCAGAACAAAATCTTTATGTTTTTACACAGTTTTGTTAAAATAATTTATTTGTAAAGAAAAATGGCAAATGTTTTTTTCACCAAAATTAAAAGTCAATATATCTGTCTCCTTTATTTTCTCCATTTTTGGTGAACATTACTGGTATGAAAAATGGGTCCCCATGTAAAAAGCAAAGCTTATTTTCTTATGCAAAACTGTTTTCAGTCATATAATAAACACGGAACTAATCTAACGTATCAACGTTATAAAGTGTCGAGTCTGTATTTCTTGTCGGAAAATGAATACTAGTGAAATAGAAAATTTGCTAAATGCACTATCGGACGAAGAGGAGATTTGTTCAGAATATGAAGATGACTTAGAATAGCGGAGACAACTGACAGTTTTAGTGGAAATGAAATTGATGTAGCAACAACTGCAGCAATGACAACAAAAGTAGGTGGAATAAGATATTTCAGACAACCTCTTACAAATAGTCAAGGAAGATTCCGGAGCAAGAACATTATTAGCGTGAAACCACACCTCCCCCGCTTCTCTTGTTCGATAATCACAAGGGAAGAAATTTCCACTTTTCAATTGTTTTTCCCGCCACCTGTAATAAACATTATTTTGAAATATACCAATAATAAAGGTAAACGTGTTTTTGATATGGATTGGACTGAAGTTGACGACACCTTTATGGGTACACTTTTGTTAGCTGGAGTGTAAAGATCAAATAATGAAAGTACAGAATGTGTATGGGACTCTGAGAAAGGAATACCAATTTTTAGAGCAATTATGCCATTGAGAAGATTCAAAAGTCATTCTAGAGTAATAAGATTTGACAATAAGGATTGAGTTGACACCTAAGCTTTTGTCAACTAAAGGAAGACCGTTATTTTCATCATTTTTTTGCTTCACTAAGGACACTACTCTCGTTTCATATATTCCAAAGAAAAATAAGTCTGTGCATCTTCTTAGCACTTTGCATCATAGTCCAGAAATAAGCAATCGTGAGGACATAAGCCGCAAATGATACTAGACTGTAATAAATGTAAAGGAGGAGTTGATACTCTGGATAAAGTTGTTCATGTTGCACTTGCAAAAGGAAAACCAATGGATGGCCTCAAGTTGTATTTTGCAACATTTTAGATATATCAGCTTTCAATGCTTTTATATTATTTACATCGGCTAGTAATAGTTGGAAAGAAACCTGTTTTGCCAAACGTCGTCATTTTTTGGAATATTTAGGATTGTAGTTTGCCACGCCCTATATAAAACAGCAAAATTCCTTGCCAAGAACACAACTTTCTTTATTTAAAATAAATATAAACATATATGAATTCGTAATAAATAAACAAAACGTGCAGCTTTAATATTCAAAACAAAGCTAAAAAAAAGTACTAACTTTAAAAATAAACTTAATTAAAGAAAACAAGTTTTTTCATATCGAATTTTCTAACTGGGTCAAATTTGACCCAAAGAACGTTAACGTAAGTAAAATTTGAGGACCTTATGAAGGTTAACATTTATTTTTAACATTATGTAACAACCAAAACAAACGTACTGTTGCGTTGTTTGATATCGAGTTCTGCGCAATTCAACGAATTTTTCTTGTTCTAAAAATCTTTGTTATTATAATTCAGGTTTTTTTTGTGGAAACTTGCAATTTTTATGAGTCTCCTTTTGTATGTAGCGCTCATTAAAGTTGGCTTAAAGTTTAATTTCGGTTCAAAAAAATACTACTAAACAAAACAAAAAAAAAAAAAAAAACAAAACAAAAATTAAAACAAATGCGTTATTTACCGGTCCCTCCAGGAATATATTATTCCGTCTAACAAAACATTTAACGATGATATCATCTCATTTGAATAAACACATAGAATAGATCAATATAAAATGAAATTGAAAAATGCTGCTAATGAAGTAAAAAAATAATTTAACGATCAGTTTCATTTTGCTTTATATTAAAAAAAAAGAACTCGAGTATTAAGCAAAAAAAAAATAATAATAATAATACAAATATTTTTTCTTTACTTATTATCAAATAAATAAAGTACATTTTTGTTGCTGTTTAAAACTGTAGCAGTATGGAAGGCAGACCTGTGTTAAAGCTTTAAAGAACTTTT
Organism: Gymnosoma rotundatum; assembly: GCA_916610165.2. Taxonomy (NCBI): domain Eukaryota; kingdom Metazoa; phylum Arthropoda; class Insecta; order Diptera; family Tachinidae; genus Gymnosoma; species Gymnosoma rotundatum. The sequence goes on along the minus strand of OU744338.1, from coordinate 16,180,420 downwards.
TACTTTGTATTTAAAACACAAAGAACAAATACTAGAAGTTGCTATCAAGTTTTATGGTTTAATTGTGATAAGATTTTATCATGTTTAGGGCAAATACTATCAGAAAAAAAGAGTTTAAATAAATAAAAGAAAACAACAAAGTGTGCTATATTCGGATATGCCGAATCTAATATACCCTTTACCATATATATAAAATTAGTTTAGTGAAGTAACTACAATTAAAAAAAAAAAAAACAAATATCGGGGTGACAGAGAACTAAAAATAAGAAAATTTAAGTATTATATTATTATACCCTTCACCAAAAAAAAGTAGAACATATAAGTTTGTCATTCCGTGTGTATTTTCTACAATATCCATTTCCGACCCCATAAAGTATATATATTCTGACTTCTTATGCATAGCGAAGTCGATTGAGTGATGTCCGTCCGTGTAAGTGTTGAAATCAAGTTTACCGAAGCAAAATGTCAATCGATCAGATATAATGTCGAAAGAGGTGCTATGAGAAATCAACATGATTGGTCCATGTCCTTCGAGGCAGCTGACAAAACACCACGCCAACCTCTAATTTTTTCATGTTATTTGGAACAATAAAGTAACTCCAATAAAAAAAAAATAAAAAAAAAATAAATATATGGAGCGATAGAGAATTAAAAAATAAGAAAAAACATCAAATAAAAAAATTGGTGCTCGCCCATATTTTACGGGGCTCTGAAATTTTAAATTTTTTTTTAAATATTAATATGGGTATCATTTTAAAGCTTTTGAAGAGATCTTTAACGAAATACTAATTTTTTTTTAATACTTAAACCATTAAGAGCCGATGTCATTTTTATGTAAAATTGTATTTATACAGTACCATTTTTTCATTCTCTGTCACCCCAATATTTACTTTTTTTGATTGGAGTTACTTCACTAAACTAGATTTACATAGATGTTGAAGTGTATAGAAGATTCGGCATAGCTGAATATAGCACACTTACTTGTTTTACATAAACAAAATTTATCGGCTCTCAATGGGTTAAGCGTTTTAAAAAAATTGTGTGGCAGACGTGATATTTTGCCCGCTGCCTCGCAGGACATGGACTGATCTGGCGGATTTTCAATAGCAATAAACTATGTCTGATCGATTGGCGTATTTAAATTTTCTCCAGCTCATGTAGTGCCTTGCCAAAGTTGATTACAACCCGAACATGGGCGGACAGACGGACATCGCTCAATTGACTTCGCTATGCATAATATATATGTACTTTATGAAGTCGGAAATAGATATTGTAGAAATTACCCTTTCAAGACATGTAATTTTTCTTTTTGGATTCTTAAATTTCCTGCAAAATGTTGAAAATCTACAAAAAATGTGTCTCTCATTTTTTTATAGTTTTCGAAACTACTTATAAATAGTTTACACAACTTAATTATTTTATTAATTTCTGCGACGAATTTCTACAATTATTTATAAATTGCATTTTTTAATTAATTAGTTCATTAATTATATTTAAATTATGAAAAATTGAAGGGATAAATACTTTGATTATTTTTAATTAAAATAACAACCACTTTAATAATAAAACGAGTTAAATATCTTAATCATGCATTGTATGATTGCTAGAACAGCGGCTCATAGGTAAGTCGTCCAAATTAAAAAAGGAAAATTTTTAAAATCGTTCACTTTGAACTTAAGTTTAAATTTTTCAAATTAACTTTTTATTTTGAATTAAAGGGTATTTTTTTAGTCCAATATAACTTTGAATTGCAAAAAAATTAAAATTGAATAAAAAAAATTGTAATTACAAGATCACTACATGGCATTAACATTTGAAAGCAATTTCGGTCATATGGCGAAGCAAATTTTAGTCGTCCGTATGCTACGAATAGAACAAACAATGTATGACTTAAAGGTATCAATTGTTGCTGGTTTGTCAGCATATAATAGCGACTTCTCTTAGCCCCACAGAAAGGAAACGAAAAGCATCAAATCTCGCGACCATAAAGGCCAATTGACAGGTTCAATTTTATACCTTCACCATAAAAAGTGGAAAAAGGGTTCATCAAGGTTTGTCATTCCGTTTGTAATTTTTGCAATATCCATTTCCGACCCCACAAAGTATATATATTTCGCATGGCGAAGTCGATTGAGCGATGTCCGTCTGTCCGTTCGTGTTAGTGTTGAAATCAACTTTGCCAAGCTAAAGAAAATTTAAATATGCCAATCGATCAGACATAGTATCGAAAGAAGTACTATTGGAAATCAGCATGACCGGTCCATTTCATTCGAGTAAGCGGGCAAAACACCACGCCTATCAATAATTTTTTCATATCATTTAAAACAATAAACTAACTCCAATCAAAAAACTAAATGTATGGGACGATAGAGAATTTAAAAATAAGAAAAAAAAACATCAAGTGAAAAAATTGGCGCTCACCCATATTTTCCGAATAACGGGCCTCTGAAATTTAAAAATTTTTCATAATATCAATATGGGTATCATTTTAAAGCTTTTGAAGAGGTCTTTAAGGAAATACTAAAATTTTTAAAAAATGCTTAACCCATTAAGAGCCGATGACATTTTTATGAAAATTATATATGTGCAGTTCCAATTTTTTATATTTTTAATCTTGGTCACCCCAATATTTGCTTTTATGATTGGAGTTACTTCACTTAACTAGATTTAAATAGGTGGTGAAGGGTATATAAAATTCCGCGTAGCCGAATATAGGATTTTTATTTGTTTGTTTTAATTTCTAAAAAAGTTTTTTTTACTAAGAAAAACTATTTACAAATGTATGCGTAAGTTTTCCAAAAAAAAACAAGAAAAATTTGACATGGGCAGAACGTAATGCTGCATTTTCTGGTTCGCTACATCCTTCGTCAGCATTTTTTGCATCTATCTACATTTATTTTTATTATTTGATTTATTTATCTTTTGTAATGAAATCGTAATCATACTTTTGTCGTCTGTAAGGAATGTTATCCTGATAGATTGGCGCAGTGTCCATATCGCTCCTTTATTCCAACATAGTCATATCTCAAAAAAACTTGAACTTGGCAAAATGCGATTTAAGTTTTTAAGACATAAGTACTTTGATCTAATTGCCGCAATTGCAATTGCTATAACTTCGGTTCAGCTTGGGATATAAAACTGATTTTTTTCAACATGTACATAAGGTCTAAAAGAGCAGTTTTGGTTAAGTACATAACTACAAATTTTTAATTTTTTGAGATATGACTATGTTGCAATAAAGGAGCGATATCTTTTTCAACACTGCTTAAGTGAACATTGTGTTATTAAAACTTTGACACGAAACTATCTTTATATTTCGCTAATTTATATTTCTTTAATTTATTTTAGAAATACCATGTCGGAAAAAGCAGCAAACGGCAATGCCACAACACCACCCACAGCCGAATTAGCTGAAATGGCTTTGGAAGAACCAAAAGTATCATTTCAGGATCAATTTAAGGCATTTTCGAAATTTGGTGACACAAAGTCAGATGGCAAATTGATAACACTGTCGCAAAGTGACAAATGGATGAAGCAGGCCAAAGTAATTGACAAGAAAATCACTACCACCGATACTGGCATACACTTTAAGAAATTCAAGGCCATGAAAATTTCTTATGCTGATTACAATAAATTCTTAGAGGATTTGGCCAAGACCAAAAAGGTTGAACTTGCGGAAATTAAAAATAAAATGGCTTCGTGTGGAGCACCAGGTGTAATACAAGTTTCGGTATTTATTTTAGTGTGATTATTAAACAGTTTAGAAATAAATAAACTTTAACTAATTTTTGCTTTAAGGCTGGCAAGGCAGCATCAGCTGTTGAACGTTTAACTGATACGAGCAAGTATACGGGATCACATAAGGAACGCTTCGATGCTAGTGGCAAGGGCAAAGGTATTGCTGGTCGCAAAAATATTGTAGATGATTCTGGTTATGTATCGGGCTATCAAAATAAAGATACCTATCCAGCTGCTGGCAATTAAATTTAATATTTTAAGCCTTCACAATGTTTAATTTTAATGCAAATCAAAACTTTTTTATATTTATAAAAAAAAACTTTACAAACTTTTTAAATATTAGCGAAGACAGAAACAAAAGTAATTATAATTATTAAATTATATTTAGTTAAGTTAGTTTAATACGAATTCCTTTCTTTAAAAATATATTTTATTTTGTTTTTATATCTAAACAATTGCTATTGTGTTATTTAAAAGTTCTATTAAAGTGTAGAGTGTGTAGCTTCTTAAGTTTATAATAAATTGTGATATTTTTAAGCATTTCTTTTATTTATTTTTTTTATTATTTTATTTTACTTAAAACATGAAAGCAATCCTTCCTCTCCAATGTTTTTGGATAAATATTGTACCAAAAATAGTTCAAATTTTCCTAAATTGATATTGAAAATATTACAAAAATTATTTGAAATAGAGATTCGAATAAAACAGACAGCAGACAAATCACACTTTTCGTGATTAACATACATAAAAAGTTTTTTTTAATAAATGTGTTCTTTAATAAAAAAATGTCCTTTAAAATATATAGAATATTTATTAAAATAAATAATAATTTATTTCAAAAAATGAAAACACGCTAAATTTTATTAAAATTAAGCTAAAGGATTTGAAAACAAGATTATAAATCTGATTTAAATAAATAATTGTTACAATACAATTTATTCTGTACATCCACACAAACATCCTGGTCAGAAAAACATATCCAAATGCTCTCAGTCCATCCAAAACAAGTCAAGAAGTCTTGTGCAAAATTGTCAAAAGTGACATTGGCCTTAAGTTTTTGTTGCTATCCAGTTTACAAGTGCTTGTCTTTAACGGTTCAAAAGATAGGTCCGTATAGGTCAATTTACGTCACATATGGCGACACCCCTTAATTTTTTAATTTATTTTTGTATTAGTTTTTGCTATTGTAATACAAAAACAAGTAAGAGTGCTATATTCGAAAAGTCAGCTGTACTCCATATATATGCAGAAAACATAACTGCAATCCAAAAGATCTAAGAGTCAATAACTCCACAATACCTAATGTAACCGAACAAAAAATATTAGGAATCATATTCGACACTGGACGAAGCACATTTTAAATCTAAAAAAAATCGCTTTCCCTTAAAAAATTTTTTTTCAGGTACTTAGCCTCCAGAAGTTTCGCACACACTGATTCAATAAAATACATCGTAAAAACACTTTATATTAAGGAAAATCGACTACGGTCTAGCCCTATACGGTTGCGCTTCTAAAACCAACTTAAACCAAATTAAAACAGTATACCATCAAGCTCTAAGAGATGGTATACAAATATTAATAGCAGAATCCGGCCTTCCATCACTCGAGCAAAAAATTACAGTAACAACAAACCGATTCTTACCAAAACTCTTATTCTACCACAACTTTATCATAGATGTCGACATCACAAAAGTTTTGTCGTCCAACAAACCTCAAAGATTTAAGTCAGCTATGCAGAAATGTCTTAATCATAACGTAATAAACTATAAGCAGAAAATTTCTAAATTCGTCTACAGACACCCAATATGGACCTAGAACTCCAACTCCTACGACACAAGTCTATCTCTATATAAGTAAATACAAAATACTTTTTCACCAGGCAACAACATCCTTCAAAAACACAGAATGGCAGCACCTTTTTACAGACGCATCAAAAGACAATCATGGCGTAGCTTAAGCAGTCATTGATCGTAATGCTACCACTCTGTCCTCAAAGACAGAGAAGGCTATTTTAGAAGCAAGCAAATCTAAGAAAAAAAAATATAATTTTTTCTAACAGCTTGTCTGTAATAACGACAGTAGATAAACTAGGCAACCACAGCTGGCATTCAATAAACAAAATCCGAGACTTATTAATCAACTATAAAAACAAAATTATATTATTTTGGATACCAGGCCACGTTGGTATACAAGGAAACAACTTTTGCAGACGCAGCAGCAAAATATGCATGTATTTCTTCCATTATCAAAGACCCCTGACTGAAGGACTATATATTCTCAATTCCATAGTTGTCAACCTAAAATATCAAAGAATCACCGACATAAAAAATTATTTCTATCAACACTATTCCCAAATCAATCCAAACTTACTGACTCCAACATACCCCACAAAAAAAAAAAAAAAAATAATAATAATAATCACCCCTATCGTGAACAAATTGAAATTTTTGTTCCCATGAAATTTTCATTCCCTATGAAGGGAAAATTGCTATCGTGAGTTTCATGGGAACGTTTGTTCCTGCTATCAATTCGTACTGAATAGAAATTAGAAAGAAGAAAATATTAATAGGGAAAAAAATATTCAAATTTTTTTAAAGTTATGAAAAATTTAGAAATGTTAATGATTGGTGCTATTGTGTTGTTGCAAGAGGAGGAGATACTACAACAGAGAACAATTTCATTTCAAGAACGTGACGTGCAAGACGCTTAAAAGCCCTTGAAGTTACCCTAGACACAAAAGGTCCAATCAATGGACCCAAATGGGCTGTGGCAACACGGCTGCTTGCCTAACATAGCCTAGACATTGGTACTGACCCATTTCAATAAAATAAATTTTTGTATCGGATCATTTAAAAAATATTTTTTTAATAAAAAATCTTCATAAATTTATAACCAACATAACAAAATCTCTTTGTTTTGCATCTTGACGAGCATAATGTCAGTCTGCACTGCACTAACTGATGTTGAATTAAAAAAATGTGTTATGGATGTAAATATTCTAATTAAAACTGGCATAATGTATGCAGTTCCCCAGCAAAATTTAAGTGAAAAAATCAATCCCGATAAGGGGAATTTTTGTTTAAGTGAAAAATTGTTCACGTGAAGTATTCACGATTGCAATTTCGGGAAAAGGGAAAAATTTTCGAGTGAAAATATATTCATGATAGGGGTGAATAGTTTTTTCTCGCTTACTTATGGGTCACACTATTACCACACATCAATATTTAATTAATAAAAATCTGAACAACAACTGCTCCTACTCTCACACTCTCAGTAAAACATGATCCATCAACCTGTCCCGGGCCGCAAACAAAATACCTCTCCAAAAGTGGTCTCAATCAATATCAACGGAGTTTTTAACTACATTTCCTACTTAAATTTAAAAATATAAAATAAATACCCTAAACAGCTGATGGCCCTGGTAGCTAGTGCTGAATTTTTTCTTCTAATAAAAAGGCAAATATTAGGGTGACAGAGAATTAAAAAAAATGCAATCGGCTCCTAATGGGTTAAGCATTTCTAGAAAATTTTAGCATTTCCTTAAAGAACTCTTCAAAAGCTTTTAAATGATACCCATTCATCGATCCATGAGCCAAGTGATCCACCGCTTAGAGTGATATTTTTTGTTTTATTTAAAAAAAGCAATTCATAAATTTGTTTATTGAAAGAAATCAAAAATACACCAAACATTTAATTGGCATATATCAATTCCTTCAATAATGTATTTTTTTTTTTTTTTATATTTCGAAAAATTTTAAAATTTCCTTAACTCGGAATATATGGGCGGTCACCAATTTTTTTCTTCTTTATTTTTAATTCGCTGTCGCCCCATATATTTGTCTCCTACGTTCATCAGTCTCGTTTATTGCATCCCAGCCAGTACGCTTTTCGTAAGAATCATAATACTACATCATTATTAATTGCTTTAACTGATTCAATTAGATCAAATCTTAATAACCATAAACCTTGTATTTTAGTATCTTTAGATCTTAGTAAAGCCTTTGATTGTATTGATCATTGTTGTTATCCAAATTTAAAAACAAATACAAATTCTCGTTGTCAGCTTGTAAGCTTATTTTTTCTTATCTTTGTGATAGATCACAATTTACTTCATTAAATGGTACGACTTCTAGCATCGGTGCTGTGACTTCAGGCGTACCTCAAGGCTCTATTTTGGGACCTTTGCTTTACTCTTTATCAATGAATGTAATGAAATAATGTGCAATGATTTTTGCCAGCCCTTTGTTTTTGCAGATGATGTGCAATTACTTTTTCATTATAATAAAAAATTTTCTTGTTCATTCGCAGAATCTATAAATAGACACCTTGGAATGATTTCAAACTGGATGATGACTCATAATCTATCTATAAACCCAATTAAAACTAAAGCAATTCAATTTGCATTGCGTCGTCAGGTAGTTCAAAGTCCTGTTCTTTATATATTGGGTGAGGTCATTCAGTTTGTTGATCATTTAAAATGTCTAGGTGTTTATTTAGATCAGTATCTGCGTTTTGAGCGACATGTTAGCCACATTTCTAGCAAAGTTTTCTTGATATTAAGAAGATTATATTCTCTTGCTTCTTATATGCCTGTACATATTAAAAGATGTGTAGCATACGCATTGTTGATATCTAATATTAACTACTGTTTGGAAGTTATTTCTGGCTCATCTATAGGTACCATTAATAGATTAAAGAGAATATTTAATCGAATTTTGAGATTCGTTTTTAGTCTAAGGATACGTGATCATGTTAACACTTACGCGGTTGACTTCATTGGTTGCACTTTTGATAATTATGTTCTTTTGCGTACTCTATTGTGTTTTTTCAAAACTCATAAGTATGGTGTTCCTATTGATTTGTATAATAGGTTAAATTTTATACACTCTTCACGTAACTTACAGATCGATATACCTCTAATTCGTTATGAGTTTTTTTCACAGTCTTTTCTTATCAGAGTTGCGAGAGTATGGAATAACTTGCCTTTTGAACAAAGATGTTTTTCTGATACCGCTTCTGTTTTCAAGAAAAAAATGTTAATGTACTTCAACCTCTAGTAGGGACATTTATTTTTGTGTTTTTGTATTTGAACACCTTTTCTCTAAATAAATTGAGATGATGTTTGTTGGTGGGGAACCTCATGTAAATTACAATTATAATATCTTGTTTATTAAAAATCTTTAATTTTTTCCGTTATCTGCATTGAATATATTATGTACTTAATAATACTTTTTATTGGCCGCGAGGCTTTGTGTATTATTTAATAAAATAAAATATTTATTTTTTTTTTTTTTTTTGATAGGAGTTACTTTATTGTTCCAAATGACAAAAAATTAGAGGTAGACGTGATGTTTTGGCTGCTGCCTGGAAGGACATGGACCGATCATGTTGATTTCCAATAGCACCTCTTTCGACACTATATCTCATCGATTGACATATGTATATTTTTTTTTGTTAAATCATTCAATTACAATTGTTTTTAATTTGAATCACTTCAAAAGCAAAAAAAAAATTTTAGAAAAAATCTTTATTTATTTATAAAAGAAAATTAATTGACATGATAGCTTTCTTTGCTCAAAATAACAAACGGGGAAAAATTATTGAATTCGCCGTTGCCAACTGAATTGTTATTATAAAAATAATGTTAATCAAGCAATAGATCGATTTTATTCAACATTAAAGTGAAGATTGCGTATAATTACACGAATAATTTTTTTTATTAGTTATGCGGCTGTAAGAAGAAAACTACCGATTGATACAGCTATCGCAGGGTTAATAATATTCAAAAGAAATACGCCCGGATCATTTCGGAGCGAAAATTTAACTGTCCTAAGAACAAAAAAAAATAGCTGAGTTGTATTGTTGATGGTTTAAGACTGACACTAACACAAAAGTACAACATTAATAATGCTGAAGCAATACTTAGCACATCAGCAAATGTATTTCTTTTTTTGTACATATATAATAAAATAATATTTATTTAAAATTATTATAATAATTTAGAAAGCCAAAAATGAATTTTCTATAATTAAATGTTTGATCACGAACTCAATTATCTCTGTTGAAAATTAAGTGTTTTTTTTTGCATTTTTAGGGTTTGGGGTCAAATTCAATGATATATCAAAAATAATAACGACCCTATATTTATTAATTTTATAAAATTAAGTGTGCATACATAAATACTCAATAATGTCTAGTGCGTGCAACAATTTTTAACTTTTCGCAAAATATAATTTTTAACCAAAAGTTTTTTTTGCAGTATTTTTCTGATTGTGTGGATGTAATTAAAACTAAATTTTAAAGAAATTTTTTTATCTAAAAACCAAAACCTATGGTGTTGTATTAATGAGAGGGAAAATAATAGCAAAAAATTTGAAACATCACCAGACAGTGTTTAAAATTTTTAAATAAATTAAGATTTCATTTTCAAAAATATTCAAAACGCTTTCAACAGTCTATTTTATCGACTGGCAAAATTTAGTTCAATTGAGTAAAAACAAAAACAATCAATGATAGTTGAAAAAGACTAAAGCTTAACCAAGCTAATGAAATATAAATTTAAAATAAAAAATTCAACACCTCATTGATTGAGGAGAGTAATCACAACATTTTGAAATTAATACCTACAACTACACCTGTAATGTTATGTTATATATACAAAAAAAGTTGAATAATCTTTACAAGTATGTTGAAACCAATAAGAAATATCATATAACAGTCTGAAAAAAATTTATATAAATTAGACCTCAATTGAATAATCTAACCGCATTTCAAACAAAACGTCAACAGACAAAGACCAGAGTAGATAGAAATCAAATCAATCAAAATGGCGTTTAAAGGAAAACATGCTATAGTTACGGGAGGTGCAAGCGGTATAGGCTTACAAGTGGTCAAGCAATTGTTTACCCATGAGGTTGATGTAAGGTTTTAATCTTTGTAAAGAAATATAAGTTGATTTTAATTTTCGAATTGTATTTCAGAAAGTTGCCATCATAGATTTACAGGATAATGTGGAAGAAATTATTAAATTAAGAGCTGCTTTTCCGGAACAACATTTACTGGTAATCAAAATGGATGTGGCCAACTCAAAAGGTATGGAGGCTACTTATGAGGAAATTTTAAAATCTTTTGGGCAGCTGGATTTAGTGTTGAATGTAGCGGGCATTTTCAATGATCAAGATATGCAGCGTACAATAATGGTTAACTTGGGTGGCATAATTAATTCAACTTTGAATGCCATGAAGATCATGAGCAAAGAAAATGGTGGCAAGGGAGGTATAATATGCAATATGTCATCGGTTGTAGGACTAGATCCCATGTTTTTGGTTCCCATATATGCGGCTTCAAAAGCCGGTATTATTAATTTCACACGCTGTTTGGCAGTAAGTTTATTTAAATCTCCCTTTAAATTATTGAGTACAAAAATTAATTGCTGTTTTTTTGTATCCTTTAATTATTTAGAAGGATATATATTATCAACGCAGTGGCGTTAAGTTAATAACTGTATGCCCAGGTGCCACCATCACCGATATGTTTACCAACTTTACAGAAAAAATGTTGTATCCCGAAATTAGTGATGAATCTTATGTGGTACTTGATCGCTTAAATAAGCAAAGTGCAGCAGATGTATCGCGTTGCATAATGGACGCATTAGAAAAGGAAATAAATGGAGCTGTTTACATAATTGAAGGTAAACGTTTGTTTCCCATTGATATGAAGCGTTATTGGACAGGCCTAGAAAAGGAATTGAACGAGTAGTAGAAGGCCAAAAAAGCAGCTATTTAAGTGTAATAGGAAATAAGAAAATTTTAAACTGTAATTATTAATTAAATAAAAAATATCAAACCTGATGCATGTTTCTTTTTTTCATTTATTTTAGATTTTTTTTTTGCATTCGTTGAAGCCATAAAAATATTTATTTTAATGTGATGTCAAATAAGAAGCCTGAAAAGTCGTAGTTATATATTAATTACGTAAAATCTAATTACTTACCTTTGGATTTTGCAAAATTATTTTTAAAGTTTTTTAACATGTTTTCAAAAAAAAAGTCCTTTTTATTGTAGAAATAAAATTTTTGTTATATTAATCGTCCCGCCATGTTACCAATACCTCATCGGTGCGAAACCTTTGGGTAACAAAGGAGTCTTGAAACTCCATACGAGAGTTAGACTTGAACATTTCGGCACCAGCATGCGCTATCATTAAACCATTATCAATGCAGTAACGTTCATCTGTGGCAAATAATTTACCATCTCTTTCTTCACACATTATTCTCATCATTTCCTGTAGACGTTCGTTGCAGCCAACACCGCCCACAATAAGAACCTTTAATGAGAGTAAATTAAGATTTAAAATAAATTACAATAATTATTTCAATATTAATAATCAGCCATTAACATTTTAGAATTTTTTGAGCATTGAAGATTTAGATTTAGTAACAATCGCATTATGATAAAAATCCGTTATGAAACAACATCTGAACTTTTAATTTTTTTTTGATTTTACCTCGTTTGATTCACAGTGAGCCATTGCTCTTTCTGTTATCTCCACTAGCATTGCAAATACAGTCTCTTGTAATGAATAACAGAGATCGGCTTTTGTGTATTCTGGCTCTTCAGGATCGTCAGCCTTTTTACGTTTATTATGTCTTTTTGAAGGGTCTGCAATCTCTTCAATATGTGACAATATTCCAGAGAAACTCACGTCCATGCCTGTAATCAAAAGTTTACGATTTAGGAAGTTACAAATAAATTAATATCTACTGAAAAGTTTAGAGTTTTTTGTTTTATGTTTGATTATTTGTTCACAAATTACCAGAGCTGTAAAAGATGACAATCGATTTGATTTTAATTACATAACTTCGAGTTAATGATTGCTAATTTTTTTAATGCATTCAATAACGTAATTTAATTTTGATTTCAATTTAAACAGAGTTAATTATATTTATTGGTTTATAAAAGAAATTATTGCATTTTTGACAAGATTTTATTATGAAATTATAAATGATTTCGAAATTAAAGAATGAAATCAGTTTGATGTCAATGCCATTTGATTAAACTTTTTTACAGCGCTGCAAATTACATCTTCAATTTTGGTTTTATCCCTTTCCCGTCTCAGGTAATTTGCGAACAATTTCAAACCGCAAAAAACTAAATATATTAAATTTCCTAAATAACCTAACCTTTTACAACATATGGCAGTCTGACAAACTGTTTACCCTCCTTTGCCAATTGCTCGATATTATAACCCGGACTAGGGTCATTTGATAGTTTAATTATTCTAGCAAAACGATCCAGACAGTTTCCAACTGCAATATCAATGGTCTCACCAAAAATACGATAACGTTTATTAGAATAAGCAATTACTTGTGTATTACCACCACTAACATACAAAACAATAGGATTTTTTGCTCCCGTAATAAAGCGGCCCATTTCAATATGACCAATGCAGTGGTTAACACCCAATAGTGGCTTTTGCCAAAGTAACGATAATGTACGGGCTACTATCGCGCCGACAAGCAAAGGTGGCGCCATTCCTGGTCCCTTGGTATAACATATGACATCTAAATCTTGTGGAGATAGCTTGGACTCTTCTATGGCGGTCTTAATTAAGCTTAAAATATGTTCTCGATGATGTTTAGCAGTTTCTTTGGGAAGAAAACCTTAAAAAATACATACATTAAACGGATTAAATAATAAACATGCACTATAGAACTACCTTCACCCGGTGGCGTTATGTAGGTTTTTCTAACATTAGCTAAAACGACACCGTCTTTGATTATTCCTATACCAATTTTATTAGCACTGCCTTCTATACCAAGGGCGCAAACCATTTTATTATATTTTTATTATATGTTTTAATTTAAAGTTGTAAGAAATAAGTTAATAGTTTGTTTTGAAAACAACATTGCTTGCTATTAAACAGCTGTTCGTTAACACTTAACAACACTGGGCTGTTAGGCGAATTTATATGGTAATCTTACAAACAATCAAAAAAATATTTTTGTACGGCAGAAAGCTCAACATCTGTACAATTTAATATGTAAAACGAATTGATTTTATTTTTTAAATAAAAAACATATTTTTATTAGTTTTAAGTATGATTTGTAGTACAATTGAAAACTAGCCATTTTTTTATTATTTTTAATTTTATTGTTGTTCTTAATAGATACTTGATGCAATGGGCCATATATAATAAACGAATTGACTAAAAACAAAAGCAAAATAGATACAAATTTAAATAATAATAAAAAGATAAAGATATGTAACAGTAGTGAGTCTTTGTATCTGAATTCAAAGATTGCCTTTTAATTTTTTTTGCTGCTTCGTATTTCTAAATTCAAAAAACAGCCGACATAAATAAAAGGCGTATTTGTAACTTTGTAACTTTCCTTCGTGTTTTTTTTCGCTTCTATTATTACAAATAAATAACGCAAGGAACATTTACATAGATAAATATGTAAAATAAGTGTACCAAGGAAATAACGAAATGAATTATTGAATTTTTACATACGGCATTCGGATTTCGACTAACAAGACAACAATTAAATTACTGTAAAATTTGTGTCTATTTGTTAAACTCTTCAAAACTTATGCACTTTAAAAAGCGTTTATTTCAATATTTATTTTATGAAATTGTTTTGATAAGATCTCTTATAAAAACGTTTCCATCGTTAATGTCATGATATTGTTTGAACTTGAACTAATTGAAGCTCTATATGTAGGACAATAATTTCTTGCATTAAATTTGATGTTTGTTGAGAAAAATATCCCTGGTCTCGCCCCAAGTGTAGACTGTATGGAAAAAAGGAGTTAACAAGGATGTGCACCATTTTATGCCAGAGTCGAATAGCACAAGGCACATTTATGTTACTTGGTAATAGCGGCTCTACAACAAATACAACATTGGCAAAAACAATAAGAGTTTTTATTTTTGTTTTGTGCGTTGGAAACGTCAAAAACAGAAGGAGAAATAAAAGATAATTGCTCTCAATACAAATGCTTGCTTCGTTTTGCAAACGCTTGTTGTTAGTGTTTTTTGAAATTCGTAAACAAACAAAGTAAAATACAAACAACTTTTGACATTTTCAACTACAAACCAGCTGGAATATACCTTGTAATAGCATTTAAAAATTATTAACACTCAACATGATGTCTTTGCACAATGGCAAAATAATTTATCAAGTACAGTAACTGCTTTTGATATTTACAACACGTGAGGTGAGGGCAGAAGCTGTTTTTACCACTGGAAATAAATTCTGTGCCTAGTTAAAATTTGAAACCTAAAAATTGAATTGATAAAAAATAGTCGCATGTTAAGTAGCAGTTACCTGACAAATTAATATGTGTTTGTTAGTAAATTTTATAACTAAAAGCTGGTGCTCTCCAGCCTGCACCTGAATTTCATCTAAGATATATAAAATATTCTTAAAGCTATTTCTATCATAATTCAACCATAAATATTTCGAAGTATTTCTATTACTAAACTTCTATTTCTAAATATTTATACAACTGCAGGCTTACATTAGAAAATAGCCATTAAAATTAGTTTATAAATATAAAATATTATTCATTTGTTTAGATACTTAAATTTGTGATGTACGGCGGTCTTGTTCAAATGAAATATTAAAAAGCGCACAAGCCAGGTTATGCTGAAAAGTACTAAAAGACAAAATTGAAAAGGGCATTTTCTTAACAAAAGCAAAAAAAGCATAATGTGCATCACTGAGGAATTTTGTGAAATTTTTTACAATAAACAAGTTTGTTGCTAGAAGAAAACAAGAAAATGCAAATAATTTAATAAACAAATACATTTTTTTTCATTAAATTTGACGTGTAAAATAGAAACCATGGAAAATGAAAAACTTGTTAAAAATATCAATAACTTTGATGATAATACAGAAAAACATTCATTTGCAAATGAACATAAAAATCTTTTAACGTCAGCAGTAATTGGTCAGTCAGTAAAACTAGTAAGTTTGAAACATAAACTTTCAGCGGGTGAAGAAATGCAAGATTCAACGACAGTTTCTGAAAATGCTAATAGTAAGAGTGAAACGGAGGAAGATTTAAAGACCATACTGCATGATAAAAATTTAATAGAATTACGCGCTCTGGAAGATGAACAAAAATCAATAACGTCTGCTGATGATAATGTGTTGTTAACAATTAACAGCAATTTAGAGAGCAATGAAATGGTCACAAAAACAACAAATTCACATGAAAATGTCTCAAACAGTAACGCCACCAATGATGATGTAGGTGAAGACAGCAGTGTTAGTTTAAGTCAAACTATACCAACAAGTGTTTCTGCCTCTTCACCAGAAAACAATTCTCCCTCCGTGTGCCATTCTGTTTTGTCTGAAAAACAATATGAAGATGTGAAATCTAGTGTAGAAGTAAATGAAGAAAAAGCGAAAAATGAAATAGAGCTTCAACAGCAAATATTACATTACGAACAACAACTGGAACAACTCAAAGCAGCTTTGCAGCAAAAAGATAATATGATAACTCTGATCCAAAGAGAAAATACTATTTTGGAAAAAGAAAAAGAAGCGGTAAGTAAAATTTCAAATAATACACTAACTGGGTTATAAACTGATGTAACTTCCGTGATTAATGTTTATTATTTTTTATATTTCATTACAAATACAACAGTAAAAATAATATAAGTTTTATAAAAAATATTCTACTTGCTTCAAACAAGATATGGCAGTACAAAACATAACTCAGTGGTTTCTATATCCATACAAATTGCATAGTTATTATTATTAATTAATTAATTATTAATTCGACTTGAGGTAATTTTTATTTTAATTTGTTAAATTCTTTATTAAGAAAGAAAGGTTTGCGGACGTTTTCCAAAAAAAGCAAAAAAAATTAGACTAGCAGAATTAATTCATTCAGTATAATAACCAAAGAGTTAAAAAAAGTAAAAATTAGAATATTAAATTTTAATTAATATTAATTTTGATCACAGTTAGATCTTAATGCAGATTAAGTTGTGGGAATCACTTTTTCATATTTTTAAATAAATGAGGACTAGAATGGATAAAACTTAAAAACTAAATTGAAGCATACTTTAAGGCGTTAGAATCAACATCTTTTTTATGAAGAAGTCATTCAACATCACTCCATTGTATAATGAACTATTTAAATATCTGAGCAATATAATGGACAAAGTGGGTTCATTCGTAAGCGGAAGATGTTAAAAAAAAGGCATGTCTTCATTCCTCTTCTTCAATAATTTTGCCTTTCAGTTGTAAAATATTTCTGGAATAAATTTGCATCTTTATTTAACTAACAAGGGACTGCTATAAAAAAATTAAATAAATAGATTAAAATATTTCTTGTGAAATCTGTGTTTTAAATTTATTTCGAAAATTCGAATTTAATATAATTTTTAATTTTTTGTATTTTTAGTTCCGTAAAGAGAAAGATGTTGCTAACAAGGAAAAGGAGTCTACCGTTATAAAATTTGCAATGAAAGAAAAATCGGTTATAGATGCCAAAAAAGAAAAAGAGTTAGTGGAAAAGCAACTGGCCGAAGCTAGAAAAGAAATAAAAAATTATGCTTCAAAATTTCAAGCATTAAATGAAGAAAAATCTCGGGTCACTTATTTAATGGATGAAAAGGTAAAATACATATTATAAAAAATAATAGTTTAATTAAAAATAATTAATAAGTATGAAAATGCAGTGTAATGAAATTCGAAAATACCAAAGAGAATGTGAAAAACTAAAATCGGACTATAGTCACTTGGAATCCAAACTGAAGTATCATATGAACAAATTAAATATGGAAACTGAAGCTAAATTGGTATGTAGATACATAAACACATAAATTCATTTTATCAAAAGCATTTTATAATAACATTTGACTTATTTTGTATATTATTGAAAAAAAAAGGCCTTAGAAAAGAAACTGGAAGAAGAAAGAAATGCTCCCAATAAATTGGAGGAAAAAAACAATGGTATCTCTCATACAACTAAAATATTTAATTCATTATTTAATGTAAAATTTAAATTATTTTTAAGAAAAACTAAAACTAGAATTTGAGGCTCAAACTATTTTGTTAAAGCATGAAATTGCCAACAAGAGCGAACAGCTAGATAAACTTTTCAAAGAAAAAGATGGCCAAAAAGATGTTATAAAACAGCTACAGGAGCAATTAAGCAAAGAAACACAAGAGGTAAATAGATTGACTTTAAACAAAATTAAATTTTTTTATATACAAATTTTAAAATTATTAATTGCATAAAATATTTTTTTTGTAAACTTTTTAGAAATCTCAAATACAAACGAGCTATAATAGTTTGCAAGAGGAACATAATCTTATACAGAATTCATATAGTGAAGAGATGTTAAATTCCGCCAAATTGCGTTGCCAATTGGAAGAACTACAAGTTTTAAAAACTCAAAATACCTTGTAAGATTTTAAAACGATTTTAAGCTTTTTAAAAATCTGCAAAATGAATTATATTCTTTTTACTTTAGAAACGAAGATAAAATACGATCTTTGTCGCATGAGTTAAACGAAGCGTTACAAAAAGTGCAAGACAATGAACAAGATCTACAGCAGCTACATGCTAAAGAAAAAGAACTTTTAAGTTGTAATAAGGAAATGAGTGAAAGTATAGTGGATTTACAAAATCAAATATGTTTGCTGAAATCAAAGGTTAGTTTTCAAAATAATTTTAAACATTAAAATTAATGTTTAAATTTTCACAAAAGCAAAAGTTATAGAAATTAAAATTTCTAAATAATAATTTTAAAATTAGAAAAAAAATCAATGCCCCGGGTGAGGCTCGAACTCACGACCTTAAGATTATGAGACTTACGCGCTGCCTACTGCGCCACCGAGGCTATATAGAACTCATCTGATAATGTTCTTAAGGTGGCTAAGCTGCAAAAAGAAAACGTTTTTACACGGCGTGGTTTTTGGACGTGACGTGCATTATTTTTCTACTAAATTCCTACAAGTAAAAATGGGACCAAATTTTAATGAAAATATGTTTGAGCATGTTGTCAGTTATTTTTGGCAAACGAAATTGCTTCAGTAAAAAATTTAAATTTAGAATCCTTTAATATGTAGTGTTTTATGAATTTTTATTTAATAAAATAACTAACATTTCCCGGTCCTTCCAATCACTCTTCAATCCAGCCAGTTTTTTTCATTTGGTTATGCAAACTAACACGGACGTTACTTGTACGAATTTTTAAGACCCTTTTCCTCACAGTTCACTAGGTAAACGACAACTGTTAACTTTTTATGGGAGGTTCTATATGCACTGTACTAATCCATCCAGTATGTTGACTATAAGGAAGGTACAAAAATTCAGGACCGTATGTGTTCTAGTTCTTTAGATACACTGTAATAACTTTTGACTTTATATGGGAGGTTCCACGCCTACTGTTCTAAAACTAACAAATTTTTCTCTGCAAATTAATAGTAGAGTTACTGTAAATATTGCAGTTCTCTAGCTACACGATACTAATCATTATGGAACGTATCACACCCACTACTGCAATCTAATCTGTGTTTCGCTAAGCTATGTATATTAATATGGGAGTTTACTAGTGCAGAATTTCTACAAGATTTCACATATTATAATTATTTAGCTGCACGGTAATAATTCTTCAGCATGTATGGGAGGTATCACGCCCATTACTTCAGTCCAGCTATATTATGTATATTAATAAGGGAGTTACTTGAACGAAATTTCAGAACGCTACTTACCTTATACAGCTACCAAGAACAACGATGTAGTAAATATTTATACTTTAGGAATTGCCACGCCCTAAAAAAATATACATATGTACTCTTTTTTTACCAACCTCATATCTAATAACAAACTGCAAAAATTCCAGAAGGATCGGTCAACTTTCCGACAAACACATTTTGTGCTTTATATATAAATAAATAACGAGTTCCAAATAACTGTTAAAGAACTAACGCACTTCTTAAGGCGCAAGTGATCCAATTTTTTTACATATTGCGGAATTCGTCAACGTGTCATTTCTAATTTTCTTAAAATTTATTTAAAAAAATTGTTTTAAAATATTTATTTAAAAATTCTGCAAACAGTGTTAAAAATTTTCCATCTACCAAAATAAAATGCGCTGACAACTGTTTCAGTACCATTACACCGGTAAAATTGGGTGCTTTCACACTTGTATCTCTATTGTCTCTACGACATGACTTATTTTTAGAAAAAAAAAGTTTCTATATTGGACCCAGGGATCTAAGGGACATCCTCAATAAATTTTGTTTAAATCGATCCAGTAGTTTTTACGTGATGCGAACATTTTCAATTTAAGAAAACTTTATTCTGTAAAATCGTATACACCGCAACATGTAAGAAATCATCTTGCCATCTCACTGCTAATGTCTCGTATCAACTATTGCCTGGAAGTTTATTCTGCAACGTGGCACTTCATTAAAAAGGTAGTTCGATATGTTTTTAATGTCAGAATCTATGAGCATGATCGTACTTCGGCCTTCTTCTCTTGCCTATAAATTTTCTTTTACAAATTCCACTCGTAACATACATACGATATTTTTTAAAAAGGATTCACAATTTTTGGAGTAAACTTCCTTAAACTCTCTCAAACTTTTCTGTCATTCTTATAATACTTTCAGGAAGAAACTCTTGATGCATTTCAATTCAATCCTTTACCTTTTTTATTTTACATAAATGTGACTTGTATTAAACTCGCCCTGTTAAATGCTGGTTGTACAAATTAAGTCACGTGTAAAAAACATTTCGTGTAAAGACTTCTTTAAAGTTAGTGTAACAGAGTTGCCTTCGTTACATTAAACATCATTTTGAGGCATTCTAAAATAAATGCAATTAAACAAATAAAAGAAATGTTAATGTTTGTAAACGATTTTTTAACTTTCTAGGCTCAAGGTCTGGCAGCGGAAAACGAATTGTTGAAAAGGGAACGTTTGGAATATGATGAAAAATATAACATTTTAGAAAATCATCTAAAGCAAGAACAAAGCCAAAAAAATGAAGAACGCTTACTGTTGGCCAAACATTTATCGGAAAAGACAAAACTTTATGAAAACGCGAAAGTAAAACTTGAAAACGTTTTGGGTGATTTTGAAGCAACCAAACATAAACATGTCACAATAGTTAAGGAGTTGCAAAGGGAAATTGTGAAATTAAAAAGAGCTACCGAACGAAATGCAGGTACCGTTGTATGCTCCAGATGTCAGAATTCCATACAAAATAATGGATATCATCAAAGGGGAAGTGAAGATAAGTTACCGACGATGGAAAAATCACATAGTCGTGAAAGCAGTATTAGTACAACAGGTGGCCAAAGTGCAACGTGTAGTAGGCGGGGAAGTGAATCCTCCGAATCAGATACAGTAACTGGTAGAGAAATGGATTTTAAAGATGATAATAAGGAGCCTTCAAAAAAACATTTAGTAGAGCGTATCTTGCGTTTGCAAAAAGCTTCCGCCCGACAAACTGAAAAAATCGATTTTCTCGAACAACATACTCTTTCTTTAGTCGCTGAACTACAAAAGAAATCCAAAGTAGTACAATACTATATGTTGCGTGACCAGGCGGGTGCCTTGACTTCCTCGAAAAGTGATCAGAACAAAAGTGAGCTGGCAAAATATGGTAATGGTGTAATGTCAGCCATTTATAGTGGCATTAAGGGTGTCGAAAATAAAAGTATGTCCTTAGAATTATCCCTTGAAATCAATAAAAAATTACAAGCTGTTCTAGAGGACACACTGCTCAAGAATATTACTCTAAAGGTGAAAACAAAACTTAACAAAAATTGTTAATTTCTCTCTATAGCAATCTTTTTTTTTTGTTTTGTTTTCTAGGAAAACTTGGATGTTTTGGGTCTGGAGGTGGATAATTTAACACGAAAATTACGACAACTAGAGGGCAGTAGATAAATGTATTATAAAAATAACCCTTATTTTAATCCAAGGTGGTTAAGAAATGTTAATGGTCAAGGATTGCTAGTTAGGCAAAAAAAAAAAATCATTTTAATTAAAAGATACAAAATTTTTAAACGTATGTGTATATAGTATGGAAACAATTAAATATGTAAAAATAATATATAATTAGCTACATTATTATATTAAATTAATTAATTAATAATAACTTTCGGTTAGTAAATAAATTTGCTGTATAAAAATGGAATCAGACTTTTTAAAATATACATATAATTATTTTTTGAAATTATTTATATTGTTATTACCTGGTCTTTTTTTAACAATTCCTATAGGGCTTATAGAGTTGAAAATATATGCACACTTTCGTATAGAATTAAATTGCATGCGTGTTAATTTATAAATATACGCTTAAGTTCTGAAAGAACGTATCACTAATTAAAATCGCATTCGCTAGAAATCTGGCGGCTGCAACACGTAAGCGTAGGCTGAAGCGAATCTAACTTTTTTTTTTATTTTTTAATGGCCTATATCAAAATTCTGTTCGGGATAAGTGATGACGTTCAAAAGTTCATCATATCCATATTATTGCTAATTTTTGTATTTAAAAAAGAGCACATATGGGTGGATTTTAGAATTGATTGAAAAGTATATTTTATTTTCAACTATTTTTTTTATTAAAATTTTTTGCGCTTTACACAATTTCAACAATTAATTGAATAAAGCATTTACAACACACCATCATATAATTTTTCACTGACGGGAGATGGTTTTCCTAGACCCATATTCATTTTTATTGTAGGTTCTTCACCTTCCTTTGCCACTCGAACAAATTTATTATCATTTTTCTTAAAGTGAACTTTCATCATTGGGTTCTGTTGACCCGTTTCTTCCGTAATAAATTCGCGCAGTAAAGGAGGGAACTCTACCTGATTACTCAATATTTTTTCACCGACTTTATTACTATTTTGTAAGTATTTATGCTCGTCTTCCTTATCAACCAGTTCATAGTCAGCCTTGTAGCTAGTGCTATAAATTTCAATAGGCTTGGGTAAGGTAACACCACGCCAGGTCTTTTCAACAGTAACCTTTACTTTGCGGTCAGAATTTGGATCCTTTACAGAAAAACACAGCAAAACATTAATATTTATACTTTAAGATATAATTTGTATTTACCGTATGGTCTACAGGCTGTACTTTTAGAATTCTAAGATAGCAAGGTTCTGGATAACGTTGAAACATATTACGAATAACTAGCCGACCGACACCATAATCTTTTAAGTCACCCACGATTTCCCACAGTGTCTTTCCTTTGAAATCAGTTGTACGACCAATGTACTTTATAACAGTTGCAGTAGCCATTTTACTGAATTAATGCAACAGTTAATATTTTATTCAATATTATTCTTATTAGAAAATATTAGAAAATACGCTTAATAAATTTTTTTTAATATCAGCAGGCGATTTCGGTTCAGAAAGAAAGAAAACAAATGTAGACAGCTGTTTTGCCGTAACTACACCACAAAACCGTATTGACATTCTTTAATGTAATGTTAATGTTAGTTATCTGTAATGTTAATATCCAACGGTTTCGCGCTTAAATTGTTTGTGAAAGAATTAATTTATTAAAATTTTGGTTTCGATTTTGAAGTTTGAAAATTTAATTTTATACACCCACCACCACTGTAGATTTGATTATTTGATTATGACAGATTTTATGGTAAATAAAAGTTAAAGATGTGATTAATTTGTTCGTGATTAGTTAAAGTTACGATTAGCAGCCTAAATCGCGAATATTGGCTGTAGTATAAACATTATATTAAAATAAAATTAAATAAATGTAAGTCCTCACGAGTGTTAATTTTAAGGTTAATTAAAATAATTATGTAAAAACCTTGTAAAGTTATAAACATAAAGTGCCTAATTTTTCATCATATCCAGATTAAAAAGAAAGATCGTGTGCATTATATGAAAATATTAAAAACTATCAATGCCCAATACATTAATAAAAAAAGTGTGTTTTTAAATAATTATTCTAGAGTTCTGTAGACAAAGTTAAAAATTATTCATTAAAAAAAAAAAATGGATTGACACCAGCATTTTCTCTACGAAATGAGTTATTTTTACGAAATTATATAGAAACCAAGGTTCTAAGGGAGCTCCTCACAAATTTTGTTCAAATCCATTCAGTAGTTTTACGTGATGCGAACACAGATAAACAGACAAACACTCCAAAAATAGGTGTTTTGTATTCAATATCGATTGCTATCTATGAAATGACCACGTTACAGTTTTGTTATCTACATATATCTTATGTTATTTGGCTATCGGCGTGTCTCACCTCAAATATAGAATCCAAACTCAAAGTAAGTTTACTTAACTAATTTTCTGTTTCTAACTTATTCAATGACATTTATACAACTATTATCTACATTCGTAAATAATTAATGAAGTAAATTAATTTAACCTATACATTAAAAAACTTTATGTAAATTTTATTTTACATAATCTTCTTATAAAAAATCAGAATTTATAAAAATCGAAATTTCACTGAAAAATCAAAATTATAACAAAATGAAATTTTACTTAAAAATTGGCATTTAATAAAAAAAAGAAATATCTTTAAAAAATGGCACAGTTTCACGGAAAAATAAGACTATCCAAAATCTAAATTCCCTAAAATGAGATTTTATATTTGAATTAAAAATTTCGCAAAACTATTGAAGATTCTTTAATTAATTAAAATTTTTATCCAAAACGCAAAATGTAACAAAAAATGTATATTAACTAATTAAAGGAAATAGTTTTTAAATTTCGACAAATACTGCGAAAAACAACAAATTTCAACCGTGTGTCTATAACGGTTCAACAGTGTGGCAATATACATTAAATTACATAAACTATTGTAACACGTTTTAATTTTTAATTTAAAATATTTATACTTTTTATTATACCCTTTAAAGTAATGAATATTCTGTCTAATTTTCAAGTCTTTGTATATAACGATCAAATTATATTATTTTTGGGAACACCCTTTAATTTCCAAATTTATATTATAAACTTGCTGTTATAGCGGGCTTAGAGGTACTATCTGTGTATAACGGCTCAAAAATTTGACTACATATATCAAATTACATTAACTATTGGAACACCCTTTAATTTATAATTTTAAATATTAATACAGTAACTTTCGTAGCAATCGGCATTCTGTCCAATTTGCAAGCGTTTGTCTATAAGGTTTAAAAGATCGGCCCACTTATGGGGACACCCTTTAATTTCTGAACTCAAATTATAAACTTGTTGATATAGCGTGCTTAGCAATATAGGTCTCTTTTAAGTTTCTGCTGTCTGTCTAAACGGTTCAAAATTTTTGCCACATACATCAAATTAAATACATTAAATATTGGCACACCCTTTAATTGCCAAATCCATATTTTATACTTTTTGTTGAAGTGGAGTAAGCCATATAGGTTCTTTGTAAATTTCAAGCGTCTGTCTGTAACTGTTCAAAGGTATGGCCATATACATCAATGTAAATGACCTACTGGGGCACCCTTTATTTATAATTTTAAATATATCAATATTCCTTTTTATAATATTCACGGTCATCGACATTTTGTCCAATTTGCAAGCATTTGTCTATAACGGTTCGAAAGATAGGCTCAGTTTACACCTCTAATGGGGACACCCTTTTTTATTATTTGCTATTGGGAGCTATACTGATACGCAGTTTTTTTTAAATAAAAGCGGTGTCTTTTACGGGTCATAATACTCGTAAGAAACATGTATTTTGTATGGGAACACCCTTTTAATTTTTACAATTTTGAACAGTTTTTAAAACAGGACCAATTTGTGTGCATAACCTCCTTCTTTTTTTGGAGTCGGTTAAAATAGAAAGAAAACCCTTAACTGATTCAAATCAATTTACAGAAGATATAAGAAATGTTTTTATATACTTTTTTATTTATTTTATTATTGATTAGTGAATAGTACTAATGATTTAAATTTAGTTTTCAAACTTAACTGAGAATATTAACATTATTAGGGAACATACAGAAATACCATTTAATTTTGAAAGACAAGTAAGTCTTAATAGTGTTCACTTTTATGTGAATGTTTTGACTTCTTTTGACGACTTGAGTGGCCGCTGTGTTGTGAGTGTTCAAATGGCTGAGCATCTTCATAGGAATCATTATCCCCCGAATTATTTTGTACACTATCGTGCAATTCTAATGTGGCATGAGCAGCAGCTTTTGAAGCATTCACTTGTGCTTCTGCGGCAGCTGAGGAAGCTTTAAGTGTAGCCTCTTTTGTAGCTTCATAATCTATACTGGCTTGTTTTAATTGTTCCAGCACTTGATCTAATCTTGTCTTAGCTTGTCCCACCATAGAAGATTGGGAGGCTAATTGATTGGAGACTTCCTGAGAAGCTTGATCAGCGTGTTCAGCCACAGATTTAGCATTATTGACAGCCGCTGTTAGCACGGATACATGATTGTGAGCTGCTTGAGCAGTTTGCTGAGCCAACTTAGCTGCTACTTTAGCTGACTGTAATTGTTCTAATTCGCGGGAGAGAGCTTTTTGAGCATTTGCTGCCTGATGTTGTAATTCTTGTAGCAGCACTTGTTTACCTTCCAATGCTGCTTGTGCGGTAGCCGCAGCTTGAGAAGCAGCTTGAGCTAAACTATTTTTGGCTAAAAAGGCGGCTTGTTTTGCTGCTGCATGCTGGGAGGCCACAGCACTGAAAGCTTGATTAGCAGATCCCTGAGCTATTGAACGTAAGCCACTGCCTATGCTATAGCCCGATTTGTGACCATTGGACGGCGGCTCACTTACCAAATGATATGAAATCGAGTTTTCCGAGTGTGTTGGAGAGCCACTAGACGATGTTATTTTGTATTCATAGTAACTGTTGTCATATTTGTGGTCAACCGAATCACTACCACTTCCACTGGTAGCTTCATGATCTGGAGCTGTGTGTGGCTCTTGAGGTTCAAATAATGCACCACTACTATGCGAATGACCCGCATGTGATTGGTACGTAGTATAGCCATTACGTTTTGTCAGACGTCCCACTGTTTCTCTAGAACAGTGCAGTGCTAAAACTTTTAAATCAAAAAAATCTCTGCATTATTTTTTTTATGTGTCACCACTTACCTAAAATGACGCAGGCTATTGTATGTATTTTAATCCCGTTATACATTACTATTCAACAATAATTTATGGAATGTCCACCAGCTGCTTGTTTTACAGCAATTTTATACCACAGTAAATAAAACATGCATACTTTGAGTTAGTCAACCGTCAATATTCCATGTTCAATATTTTGTTAGCATGTTGCTAGATTTTTTGCAAAAAATTAAATAAATCGCACTTGCTTAAAATGTTTGAAAAATATTTTCATTTGGTGTAATTAATCTTTCTTTATGTTTTAATTTAAATTGATTATTTGCGGAAGTTTTGAAAAGAGTTTCGGCACGTTTGTATGGCTACAAAAGTAGGTGTTTTTGCTTACAAGTTGATTTGTACTGTTAACTAACCTGGAGTAGTTGTTATAAACTGTGAGATCTTTTATAACTAAGAGCATTGCCCTGATAAAAATTTCAATAATTATAATTTATGCTGTAAAGTTGCAAAAGTTGAAAAAGTAATTAGAAGGGGAGGATGCAGCAGATTGCCAATATGACTCAATACTTATTTAGTGGGTTTGAGCGATTTCTGGCTGTTATCTAATAACAACATTTAGAATATTTATGTATGTGGTTTTTAGTTTGTTGCTAGCCAGTGCTATAATTTAACGAACGAAGCTTAACAGAGGTACAGTCGAGAAAAGTTGTCAACACTGTCACCTATACAGTTATATTTTATGTAAGTAAAGATAACTGTTACGAATTAGCAGTGGCAAAAACCATTTAAAATAGCCATTTTTACAGTTTACAGAGCACTGTTAATTACATACATAAATAACAGTCCTTTTAAATTTTTAAATGATAAATCAAGAAAAATAATAAAAATATTTTATGGAATTGTATTAGTTTGATGTCTGAAAAATCTTAATCCCTTTAATGAAGATAACGATCGGGCAGGATGTATTAAATCATATTTTAACAACATTAAAAACATTAAAAATTTTTTTATTTATTTATTGGTCGTAAAAAATTCTCTCTGCTGCGGCTGGATTATTAAAATATAGTCTTATGTCTAAAATTAATCTACCACGTATTTGCAATGCTGTCTTGAGAAGAATACGCACGGTAATCGATACTTAGACACCCTCAGGATAATTTTCCGATAACAATTATAGCTGAGATTATGTTCGTGTTTTTAAAAGATTCAGAAAGATATATACCAATTTCGCTCTCAGTTGCCAAAACGCAATCAGTGCCACCGTTCGTCGTCTACAGTCGCAATTTGACGCTTCTTGGTGTTCTGTTAATTTTTTGCGACTTTTTTAAACTAAGCTCATTTCGACTTTTTTTTATTTTGTTGTAACTTTTCCTCCTTTTTTGTGAGTTTACCCACAAAAACAAACTTTGTAATCAATGTATTACAACTTTCGTTATTCTTTGTGTGTGTGTTTTTTTTAAATCGTCAGGAGGACGATCATCGATTTAGGCTGGCTATGCCGAATCTTATATACCCTTCAACATCCATGTAGTTTAGTGAATCAGCTTCAATCAAAAAAGCAAATATTAGGATGACCGAAAATTAAAAAATAAAAAAATGGTACTACATACATATAATTTTACATAAAAATGCCATCGGCTCTTAATGGGTTAAGCATTTTTAGAAAATTATTGCATTTCCTCAAAAATCTCTTCAAAAGCTTTAAAATTATACCCATATTGATATTTAAAAAAAAATTGAAAATTAAGAGCCCCGTAACTCGGAAAATATGGGTGAGCGACAATTTTTGCATTTAATGTTTTTTTTTCTTATTTATTAATTCTCTATCTCCCCATACATTTATTTTTTTTGATTGGAGTTACTTTATTGTTCCAAATGACATGAAAATGTTAGAGGTAGCCGTGGTGTTTTGCCTGCTGCCTGGAAGATCATGGTCCGATCATGCTGATTTCCAATAGCGCCTTTTTCGACACTATATTTGATCGATTGCCATATTTTTTTAATTAAAAATATACTACACACAATTTTTTACAAAAATGTCATCATCATGTTAAGCGTTTTAAAAAAAATTTAGTATTTCCTTAAAGTTCTCTTTAAAAGTTGTTAAATGATACCCATATTGATATTTAAAAAAATATGGTGCACAATCGTACTTTTGTATATGGGCGAGCGCCAATTTTTTTACTTGAAAAAATTAGATGCAGCCTTGCTGCTTTGCACGCTGCCACGAAGGACATGGACCGATCTTGCTGATTTTTAATATCAAAATTTATGAAACTATGTCTGATCGGTTGGCATATTTATATTTCTTCTAGCTCAATAGGCTTTCAAAGAAGGGAATCTCGAACATAAAATACTTACGAGGCTTGCCTTTTTATACCCTTCATTCACCACAGGTTGAAAGGGAATAAAGATTATTATTTCGTTTGTAATTTCTACAAAATTCATTGTAGACCCTATATTATTTTGTTAATGCCAATACATAGAAGAGTCGATTTAGCGATGTCCCTCTGTTCATAATCGGCTTGAAATTAGTTTTGAGCTACAGAACACTAACGGCCACCATTCTCTCTGATATAGTTTTGAAAGCGGTGCAAGAAATTTTTGAGATATGTTCCAAAAATGTAAGCGCCAAATGTCTCAACGGTCTCCATCGGCCGTTTGGTGCTTTTTCCACCCAGGCGGCAAGAATGCACAATTAAAAAAAAAAAAAAAAAAAAAAATCCAGCTAAACCTTGTAAAACTCACATCATATTAATGTAATTTTAGACAAAAATTCTTAAGGGACTTAAACCTCTTTCCAATTTTCTGAAGGGTATCAGTAAGGAGATGATTGTTGCGCACAAAAATTTAAGAATATTCTTAAATGTGTTTCCCCTAGACCTCCTTGGAATCTTTCCATTTTTTATGATAGTTTTAGTACACTTTTCTAAAATCTCATTGCTGTGATCAAAAACTTAAACTGGTTTTAAAAAGTTCTATATATTTTTTTATTCTGAAGAGTATTTCAAGGCCTTGAGCCTAAATTGAAATTTATGGTAAAAGTGTAAAAAAGTTCATTTTGGGATTTTTCATTCACGATTTGGGAGCTTAGGGATTTGATTTGTGTAAATCAACATTCTGTTTAATTATTTACTCTTATTAAATAATAAATTTTTTTTTGGAACGTTCATTATATGTAATTCCTTCGAAAGCAATAACTTAAAGGACGGTTTGAAATATATTTCAAAAATCGGGAAGAATATTTATTTAACAAGATAATTTATTGTCTTAAGTATCATCACTCGCCGTTTAGAAATTGCTGAATTGTCTTCAAAATATTTTGTTTCCGCCCTACTGTGTCTTGTTGTTAACTCGAAATTGTCGGTAAACATTTGTATCGTTTTTACGGTGTCCAAAACCTCAGCTCATATAAAGGAGGAAAATCCGATCTTGTGTCAATTTGTGGTCGACCCTTTAATATTAGTATTGATTCTTACAACAATAAAAACCAAAGACGAATTAATTCTTAATTTGAAACTTTATTTAAATTATATATATTACATGAAAAAAATAAATTAAATAAATTAAAAAAAAAATCTTTTAAATAATAATACGTAATTGATTTCCTAAAGTGCGTGAAAAACTTTTTAATGCAAAAGCTTTGAAAATAAAAAAACTTGTGTAGATCACGCTAATAAATCTCAATCGATAATAAAAGGTATAAAAAACAATAAATAGTTGAAAGCTGAATCGTTTACAACACTAACAATAAATTACAAGCAAAAAAAAAAAAAAAGAAGTGTTTCGACAACGAAAATTAAAAAGAAAACAAAACCATGGCGCATTAGAAATGAAATTTAAATATGTCACGTGAAAAGCAACATTCCTTGCGTCGCGCAGTTGTTTGTGGCAAAGCATCTAATCATTTATAGTACTGGGTGATTTGATGGATCCAGTCCAAGTAGTGGGCAACCTTAACATAAACACCAGGAACATTTACTTGACCACAGCCAATGCCCCAAGAGACAACACCAACAACATTCCAGACACCATTACGTTCACATACCAACGGGCCACCGCCATCACCTTTGCAAGCATCTTTGCCTTCTTCACCACCAGCACAAACGAAACCCGGGTTCAATTTGTAACTATAGCCGAGACGAGTTTGACGCAGTTGATTTTCACATTGATGATGGGAGAGAATTGGTACATCAACTTCTTTGAGAATATTTTGGTATTTGCCTTGATCGCCGAAAGCATCCTTACCCCAACCAGTAGTCCAGCAGCGAGCGTTAGTAAAATCGGAGAATTTATCGGGTAAACATGCGGGACTAATGTGGGGATTTTTGGTAAAGTCTACGGGATGATCCAATTTCAAAACGGCCAAATCGTTGTCCAAAGTACCAGCATAGTATTCAGGATGAATTTGCACCGAAACAATATCACGTTCAATGTATGGAAAGAATTCAACATCATGATTAACATCCCATTCACCTAAACGTGCTCTCAAGTCGAAACCATTTTGTCTAAAATTATAAATAAAATAGTTTTAATTATAAAAGCTAAATTGCATCGAAATTCTAAACATACGATTTGATACAATGAGCTGCTGTTATAACATGCTGACCATCAATGAGTGTACCACCGCAGGCGTAAACCGATTCTTTAGGATCCTTTTTCAAAATAGCCACATGCCAGGGATATTCACCAAATTCACTGTCACCATCAATATACACGGGATTCTTGATACGACCGGTAATGCCAGCAGCATTACGTACACCGCAACGTCCGAATTGCTGTTGAGGTGGCTGAGGGGGACGTAATGGTCTACGACAGCAAACCTCATTCACACGGCAATTTTTCTGGATGGGACGGTTGCCATAATATGCACGCTGAAAGTAAACAAATATTTAATTCCTGTTCATTGTCTTGTTCGTTAAATTGAAGTGTCCTGTAATAAAATTCCTTTAACACTTAATACCTCTTGCAATTTAACGGTTTCTGCTAACACACTATTACGTTGCTCTTTTCCCTCCCCCTCCTCAATACTACGTCTTCTGCGGTCTTTAGGAAATGTTATATGAGAACTACCCTCGGCAGTTCTTGGAGCTTGTGTAGGTATTGGATGCGTATAATCAGTGTTGCTCAATTCCAACTTTTTTTCCTTGCGGTAACTTTTTGATTGATTACTAAGTATACTGCGATCGTTTAGGTTTTCAAAACCATGATTGCCATCATAGCTATTTTCTTCTAATTCAGGGGCGAAGCTGTGTTGTGAAAACTCATTTTCTGGTGTTGGATTTGATAGCGGAATGGGTTCAAAATTTGTATCCTCTATGGGAAATTGGCTTGATGTTTGTTCGTAACCATCAGCCGCATTGTATGCTTGCGAATTGGAATCAAACCCATGATTTGGGTGTGCTTCAAATGGAATTGTGGGGCTAGACGGATGTTCATAATTTCTATAATGATCCTCGTAAGGATGCGAAGAAATAGGCTCCGTAAATACGTTGGGCCCTGAATGATACTCAAATATTGGTTGACTGGGTATCATTTCAACTTCATAATTGTTGAAACCAGGACCCGCTACAGATAAATGCTCGATTGGCACTGGACTGGTAAATATATGATCATCATAATGATGATTTGACTCAATTCCGGAAAAATGGTCGTGGTGATGATAGTGTTCAGTGTGTATGATATTGGGTTTGGATTTAAAAAGATTTCCTACTGCATCAAAGATATTAACATTTGGTGTAATATGCAGGTTAACTAAGGGTTTCACCACCTTTTCACCATATTCCGTTTTCTTAACTTGAACAGATACCAACGGATTTACATTAATCAAACCAAGACTAAGACCATTTGGTCCAATGGCACCAAAGTGAGGGTTTTGAGCTGGATAATAATCACCCAAAACATTTGAAGGATAACCACCAGGATGGTTCGGATAGGGCAGACCAAAAGACACACCATAAGTTGGCAAAATTTTGCGACGTATTAATTCAATGGCTTGCAAAGCGGGCAATCCAAACCGCTAAATAGTGGAAATATTTAAAATAATTATCAGTTATTGTCAATATGTCATATTAAAAAGTGTGTGCACAATCCATTAAAGTGCTATTAGCTTTCGATTGATTTAATTCTAGATTAGTTACGTTAAAAACATACGCTACCGCAAACCAAGCAAAGCTAAAAATCTTGGACCACGAATCTCTTTGAATCCTCTCACCAAAGGTTGCCAACTTAATAAGAATATGAAGACGTTTAACTTTAAGCAGCGTAGTGTGCAGCATTATTAGAAACCACTTAAACTGCAGGGACTTAAAACTGTTAAAGGCATTAGTATTTTGAAGTGGCATTAGTCAATCTCCTTTCATCTGTTTAGTTAGAAATTTTAAATTTTAAAATTAAATAAAATTATAAACTTACTCCTTGAGCATCTTGAAT
The DNA here is from genome assembly GCA_916610165.2 of Gymnosoma rotundatum. Lineage (NCBI taxonomy): Eukaryota > Metazoa > Arthropoda > Insecta > Diptera > Tachinidae > Gymnosoma > Gymnosoma rotundatum. The sequence goes on along the minus strand of OU744338.1, from coordinate 16,147,197 downwards.
CAAATCACTAACAGCATCATCTTGTTTTTCATCTTCTTCAATCGCCTGACGTTTGCCGCGTTTCTTCTCTTCCGTCTTATTACTGTCATTAGATTTGTTGTTGTCTGATTTCTTTTCAGCCGAAGTAGTTATTGTCAGATTGGCAGCAGCTTCGTCACTAAGAGCTTCAATGTCTTTACCCAAGTTGCGCGGATCAATAGGTAAAATTAAATCTTCTTTACGACCAATACGATCAGCAGCAGGACATTGATTGAATGGCACACACTGGCAATCGACGAGTTGATTGCGGGCAATATCATAAGCCTCATTACCGTAGCCAGAAGTTAAACCATTAAAATTATTGTAGTTAGAGGCAGCAATACCCCCAGTGTTATGTAATTCCTTCTTGTAGTAGTCAGGATTTTGACTGTGGTAGCTAGCGCCAGAAGAGCTAGATTGTCCAAAACTTTGCTGGCCGAAACCATTCGATGAAGAGGATTGAATGCCACCAAAGGCGGACAAGCCAGGTGAAGGCTTAGTGTACAAGTTACCATTAGGTTTGAAACCATTCACACCGTCTCCATAGCTAGAAGCAGCTGAAGACAAAAGGCCACCTTGGGAAGCACCATTGAAACCAGCAGTAAATGCGGAATTCTGGAAGGAACCTTGAGTTTGAGTATTAAAGGCAGTAGAAGATTGAGCTAAAGCAGAGAAATCAGTGTTAATAGATTGACCGGCTCCTGCTGGAATGGAGACTGTGGGAACCTTAGCGGCATCAGCACCTTCAACATGATGATAATGGTGATGAACATGTTGTTGCAAATTAGCACTGTTCGAGGGTAAATCAGTACCTGCAACAACAACTTTACTACTGGACGAAGCAGCTAAGCCGGAAGATTGATGACTGAAAAAGTTTGTTGGTTGAGTACCAGCAATTTGAATTTTCTCAGGATTTTCGAAGCTGTAAGGAGGAGAAGAAGGAGGACCTTGTCCAGAATAGATGGGGCCGGGAGGTTTGCTGCCATAAATAACGGCTCCAGGAGGAGGTCTGCTAAAAGTGGCCGAGCCATCAATGGCTGTTGATGGTGGAGTTTCCAAGTATGGACCGTTATAGTTTGGTACATTTAACGGAGGTCTATAACCGGGTTTGTAAGAGCCTTCATAGCCTACTTTGCGGGGTGGACCAAAAGAGTTGATAGAAGAAGGTGGTGGTCCCATGTGAGGACGTCCATTAAAATATGAGGGAGGCGGCATAGGTTTAGGAGCTCCATAAGGTCCACCACTATATTTTGGTGGGCCCTGAGCATAAATATTGGAGTAGTATGGACGTTTGGCTTCTTCACAGCTCATCAAACCCAAAGCACATAATTTATCACGCACCAAATTACGAGCTTGCATGTCATCGCCCTGCATCAAGGCCTGATCTACATTGCCATCTTCATAGACACTATCGTATTCGTTTAAAGTTCTACCTTCACGGCGAGAATTTATTATTTGATCGACTATTTGATTGATGTCAGTATCATTGCTATAAACAGGCTCATGAACAGCATAGTTGCGACCTTGTACATCTTCTTCACCTTCCTTAGGTTCGGCATCGGCATCAGCTGCTCGTTTTTGTAACATAGAATCCTGTGCTGCTGACACTGACCAACCACCACTCCAAGACAATTCATCTTCTGCTTGTGTATATAAGACACTGGCCAATACAGTTATGGCCATAAGGGCCCAGTTCAACGTTACTTTCATGCTGTAAAAAGAAATAAAAAGAAAAAAAAAACTTAATTTAACCTTCAAAATATTTATAACACTACAACCGTTTGTCAAACGGCTGATGAATATTAAGTAATAATATTTTGCTTTTGTGAAGACACCTCCAATATGGCCTTAATATTTAAACACTCATATGGTCATCGTGCTACTTTTGCACGTTGTTATTGTAGTTGTTTTTTGCTTACAGTCGGTTGGTTAAAATTTCATAACAAATCGACAAAATAAACAAAAGCAGGCAGTAGCATTTCCATTAACACTCACTCCAAATATTAAACTGTACACAAGCGCAACCGGTTTTTCTGATTCGCTTTAGATGACTGACTCATGAAACGGCAAAGAAATTATTAATTTCTGTATTTTGAAAAAGCACCGAAGAAACAAAGAAATAAACAATAATGTACTTTTACTTTCGTTTTAAGGTCATTAGCTTAAAGTCGGCAAATAAGCGCTTGCATTCGTGGTTGAAATGACTGGCGTATTCAATGGCTGGCTATCTGGCTGATTGTTTGAAAATTGTGCAAGAGATTTTTTGTGTTTCTGTTTTTAAACTCTTTCTGATGCTTAACTCAAGATAAGTTTAAGCATCGCTATATTTCCATAGTGCAAGTATGAAGTAATTTCGATTACGTTTCCTTTACTTTTAAAGGTTTTCGTAAATTGAAATTATTTTGCAATGTTTGCTCCAGCCAAGCGTGTTGAGAGCAGAGTTTACTAGTATACTTTGATATACGACTGTTTTTAGGTTTAAGCTTTTGGCAGCTGGCAAGACATGAGTGTCACTCAGATGTGTCTGTATATTTTTACTTTGAACAACATTAAGTATAACAAAATTTAACGCCCTATGACTTTAAAACAGAGTGTCTTTCTTGTTTGGTTTTTTTATTACTTTTTTTTAAACTCTTTTGTTATGTCATACATATATTTTCCTTATTTTTTTTATGTGTGGGATTTTATTATTCGTTGTGCAAAAAAAAAGGAAAAAAATTAACTAAACAAAATATCTTTTTTGTTTGTGTAGATTGCATTGGTGTAATGTAACGGTCTTAAACCGGATATAATGGTGAATAAATTTAAATCTTTGTTAATTGCAAACGTCAAAGTGCAGCGTTGCGTTTGCCGAAAATGTTGTCTACTTCGATATGTTGGTTAACAATAATAAGATAAATATATTAAAAATTGTATAATTAATTTTTGCATAAATTTCACAATGTGTCTTTGAACTAAAGCTGCATATAAAGCTTTTTTTTTGTTTTTAAATCCCATTTAAATACGAAAAAATTGTATAAACAAATAAAAATTATATATATTGTATTCGTACTTAATTCCTTCAAAATTTAGACAATAAATATTTTATGACATTATTATATCGTATTTATTAATAAAAAAGAAAGTATACCTATGATCACTTGGCTATTAGTTTTTTAGATTATCAGTAAATTTAACCTACATTTTGAATCATGTTAGTATTTATTAAAGTTTGGTTTCTATTGGTTTGGCCTGTGAACAATCTAGTAAAAGGAGAGACAAGACCGCCCTACATTTCGAATCGAAAATCTAGACTTTTATGTTTTAAACTTAGTAAACTAAATAAGAATTATATTCAGTCGATAATTTTAAACAGTTCTATATATATCTCTCTCTCTCTCTCTCAAATTTAAAATTTAGCGTGTCAGACGTTGTTTATCTGTCACAAATTCTCAAAAAAGTTATGAAGCGTCATCCAATTACCACAGCACTTAAGACAGCAAACTTGACTGCTAAAAAAGTAAAATTTTTATTTATTGTTTAAAGGTTCTAACAAATTAATTATTTTTTGGTCATTATGGCGATTTTATATCTTTTTTTTATTTATTTGGTGGGTTTTATTAAACAGGATGTGTTGACATTACTGTTCATGACACAACGTTGCCGCCTTAATTTAATTATGTCAATAATACTTTTATACTTTTTAAATTTAAAGACGAATCTCTGAGTCTAGGTTTAGAAGGCAGCCATGTTGCCACAGCCCACTTGGGTCAATTTTTCGTCCGTTTGTCCTTAATCTCTGAGTTATACTTTTATAGTCCCTAAGTCTAAAGAAAGATTTTTAAACTCATCTAATTATGCAATTTTTTTTTTTATTATGTTACCCCTTTTTTAAGTTTACCCACAAAAACAAATATTGTTATCAACGCAATGTAAACTTCCTTATTTTTATGAAAAAAAAAACAAAAAAAAAAAAAAAAACTTCGCGAGGACGATTGTCCGATTGTAGGCTGAAATCTTATTCGTAACATAAAAAGCAATTAGGATATATTTTCTATTTAGCAAATTGTTTTTTTTTTTTGTTTGCAGAGAAAAGTTTGCAACAATGCTGCAGGATTTTCCAATAAATACATTTTTTTGCGGTATTATTGCAAGATTGAGAACTCAAGCATAAATGGCTTAAGCAAGAAGAAGAGATAAGGCGGCCTTTTGCCATTATCTTATTTTATATTCTACAGCCACTTTTTTAAACGAATTTATTTTTATAAAACGAACTTTTGTGCAACTTTTAGACAATTCCAAGCGACAACCCCGCTCCTGTTAAACTTAGAAAGAAGTCTATCAATCGCTTTAAGCGGTATGTGGCTCAAGGAACCCGGCTGAAATGCAAATACATGCATTGGGGTCAGTGCCAAGCTTCGAAAATAATTCTACTATTCTCGGGCTGCAATCAAAGTTTCAGGAACACAAGTTTTAGAACTAAAGTTCTTTTAAGATTTTGTTAAGAAAAAATTGCGGCTGGTTGCCAGACATTTTTTTTAACAACTTAAACTTAGAAAACATACGGACCATGAACGTTCAAGGAGACCCGTGCTGAATTCACGTTAGTAGAGTTATTGATAACATTTGTGACATCAAAAGTAACTTTTTCTGCCCAGCTGAGGGCTCAGTGATCACCAACAATGATACCCTGACAAACGGCAGGAACAATAGCAGCGACAATTGTAAGGCAGGAAGGTACATTACAATAAAAGTATGAATTTACCTCAATATTATTTTTAATATCGTGAGAGTTTAAAATTAAATATATATTTTTCATATTGCCATAGTTAGCGGCAATATTTTAAGGATATTTTTCATAAATCTGGCAACATTTTGAGAAAACTTATACACGGTTTAAAAATAATTGCGTTGTTTTATTTTTAAAATTTAATAATTTTGAGGAAAAGCAATAAAAAAACTAAAAAAAATAATAAAAAAAAAATAACAATGACATCGTAGTTAAACAAACAAATTTCTTAATTTGTTACTATTCATTTATAATTTCAATTTAATTAACAATTGCTTTATCAGCTCCATTTTTACATCTCCACTATTTCATAAATTTGTATGTCATTTCTTTTACTTTTTCTGTTACTTTACAAATTTCATAAATATCAAGGTCTTTCATTTTTTTTCTTTTAGTTTGATCATGTTTCATAATAAATATTGTTTTTTGTTAAACATCACTTGCTTTCGTTTTCTTGTGGTTTTGGTTTAACTTTTGCTTTTTTGTTGTTGTTGGTTTAATAAACTCACTTTTTATGGTTTTGCTTTTGCTTTTTATAATCCTTATGTAATGAATTAAATAAATATCCTTAAATATTATTGTACACTCCACTTTCGATCCACTGTGTTTGTTGTCTGAACGTTGACTGTGCTGTACTGTCATGTTTCACTAGTTTTTATACTAAAAACTATAAACAAAAAATTCAATCTCATCATTGTCTCAGTTTTTGGTTCGTTTTAGGCTTTACTTTAATATGCGAACACTACGAAAATCTCTGCAAAGGCTTTTGTGTTGTATGGAAGCTTGTATTTTATTGGTAAAAATTCAACGTTTCTCTTGAAGCCTAGAGAAATACATAGATGTGTTTTGGTGTTGTTTGTTTGACGTAATGTGGCTTATGGGTTTTTTAATTTTTGGGGTCTTAGTACTTAGTTTGACTTAATTATTTTAATGATGTTCATTTCCATGAATGTATGGAGGACACAAAGTGGGAAATTTGAAAAAATCGAAGTAAATATAGTTTTTTAACGAGCAGCCTCATTTCTTAACTTTTGGGGTCTTAGTTCTTAGTTTAATTTAATTCTTTTAATAATGTTTTTTTTCATGAAATATAGTTTTTTAACGAACAGCGTTATTATATTCTTTCCATGTAAAAACCTAAGAGAATTTCTAGCTCATACACGCAAAGAAAAAACATGGTTGAGGTAACCATAATTGCATTATATAGTTGTTACAAAAACATAGTATTATTACATTAAATAATAATATAGTTGGTCTTGCAACCATATTGTTGTCTAGCTTAACAATTACATTGTAAAATAAAAAAATAATTATTTTTAAACAGAAACACTATAAAGGTTAATATAAACATTAAATGGTAAATTAAAATAATTTAAGTTAATTGGGTTTGTTTCACCAGTAAATATAATACCGTTGTCATATCTTTCGGTGAAAACCGTCGTCTCTGGCTGTATACATGGTACATGTGCTATTCGTTGCTAGCTTCTTATCGGCCCTCAAACTTGACTCAAAAACATAAAATGATTTAATCATAATATTTTAAGAAATTAATTCCAATACTGAAGAAATTTAAGACTTTAATATATTAGGCCAGATCAGATTTTTTTTATAATTGTCATTTTCCCTTGTGCTACTCTCTACTCGATAAAAACGTTATATCAACCCATCGCAACTTATTTCATAAGGAAAGAATATGTACATCTTATTATTTGCAAACACCAGTGTTTTGATTTTGAATAAAGGCAAATCTAAAAATATTTAAAATTTCTTTAAACTAAATGAGAGTTTTAGCCATTTGTCTTTAAATTTATGTAAAAGTTTAATTGAACGGAAAATATACTTTTTTGGTGCCGATATTTTTTCTTTTGTTGAATCATACGTAAAAAGGTTAGTGCTATATTGGGTATAGAATATCTGGTCGGTTTTGTCCAAAATTAACATGATCATTTATATACAGATATAATTTTTCATTTGTCGGAAAGATATAGCTGCCTACACAAATGAAACGATTTTTCTGAAATTTTCGCAGATTGTTATTAAATATGCGTTTGATAGAATAGAATGCTTATTTTTTGATATTTAATGTGGGCGTGGCACTTCCCATATAAATTTAATATTTATCATCATGTTACTTGATAACTGTAGTAGACAGAACGTTGAAATCTTGTTCAAATAGCTCTCTTATTAATGTGTATAATATAGCGCAAAACTGGCGGGATTGGAATAGTAGGCGTGGTACCCTTCACGCAAAGTGAAAAATGATAATCGTGTATCTATAGTATGGCGAAGTACAGACTAAAATAGAACAGTGGGAGTGGTACCTTTTATACAAAATAAAACAGGCAGAGTGTTGAATTTCTTGTTATGGTGCGTATCCAATTTTCATACAATTTTGGTTTGAAGAAACGCCTTAAATCTTGTTTCAAAGCCACAGGGCAGTTACCAATTTTTCTTTCACACCCTCAAAAGCGTCAAATGTTTAAAGCGTGTTTTTACTCTATATTTATATTAACGCAATCATATGAGCTTTATGCATTCGGTAAACATTTTTTAACTTACGTAACTTACGAAATTGGAAAATAACGGTTATTTTTTTATCAGACCTCGTATATGCAAATCTAGTTTCGTGAAGTAACTCCAATAAAAAAAACAAATATTATGATAACAAAAAATAAAAATTGAAAAAATAAGTACTATATACATATAATTTTACATAGAAATGTCTTTGGTTTTTAATAGGTTAAGCATTTTTAAAAAATATTAGCATTTCCTTAAAGATCTCTTAAAAAGATTTTAATTGATGATTTTTAATTTTTAATACTTTTTCTGGTAGACATAGTTTTGCATATACTTCGAAAATTCGATGTATCTGCCTAACACATTTAAAATGTAATAATATTTTTATGAATATTAAATCACTTGCGGAACACCTTTTAATTTTTAGTATTTGTTATTATGTGAAAATTTCAAGAGCCTAAGGGTGCGGTCAGATTAGTCAAATATTTGGCTAAAAAGACGTGACGTCAAAAAAAAAAAATGTTTGTCCTTCTTATTATATTGTCAATAATCATTCGTAATGATACGAGTCAGGAAAGCTTGAATCAATATTGATAAGAATAATGGTTATGCTTTTTTGGTTAAATATTTGACTAATCTGACCGCAACTTAACTGTTACGGTTCCAAAGATAGCACAGTGGTTATTTATTTATTTTGCACAAAATTCGTTATTTAATAAAGCACTTTAGATATCTCAATGAAATTTTACAGATGCAAATCAGTGGCGTTTTCCAGTGTACTTGGCGGCGGTCGGGCCTGTAGCGCAAAGGGGGGCTTCTAGGTAGGCCATCAAAGTTTGGTACCTCGGGTACCTGAAAATGTCACAAAAAGCACTCAATTTTCTTTCAAATTTTTTTTTAAAAATTAAAATAAAAATGAAATTTAGAAGAAATTAATTAAATTCATTTGTTGTATGTAATTCGCTGATATTTAACAAAGCTTCTTATGGTATTTTCTCATTATATAAAGTCACTCCTAAAAAGTCTTTCTCCTTATTTCGAATGTTTTCTGTTTAATTTTGTTTTTAATAATTAGAGCTATGTCGTTCGCGAACGAACGGGTTAAATTGACCGAATCAATCAAGTGAACGGAATGATCCGGTCATTTAAATCCGGTCTTTTCGTTCAATAGTGTACAGATTAATTGAACGGATGACTTAATTGAACGAAATGAGCCAGATATTTAACCGGCTCCTTTCGTTCAAATTGACCGATTGAACGAATTGAACGAACGAATCAGTTTTTGATAATTGACCGAAAAAGACCGGCCACTAAAACGAACGACCGGGCACATGTCTATTAATAATCTAGCGGGGACTGACTGGAAGCAGATTTTATTATATCGCTAACACAACTTATCTGTGTCTGAAGTATTTGCTTTAAAAATTATATACAATATTGTACCTACAACACCGCCTTGTGGTAAATCTGCTATGATTTCATACATGATCATATTCTAAATCTTTCGATTTTATGAGGGACAGCTTTAAAAACGTACAGACTTTAGCCAGTGAAACTTAGCCTGTTAAAGGATTCTTGCATATCTAGAAATATCGCTGAAGAGTAACGTTTGCTTTCAACAGCGTCACTAAATTCTGTTGCAGTTCGATGACATTGTTCTGCTATTTGACATATAAATATTTATGACGAAGACTAATCTAAAGGTTTCTTCAGTCTTCGAAAATTTATTACATTTTTATATGTGAGAATTATAAAAAGATTGATGCAAAAATTTTGTGTCCTTAAGATTTCAATCAGAATCAATTATGTTTAAACAAATTTATCATGTTTTTATCTTGATATGAATTGAAGAACAATAGCTTGTCTAAAATGATACTCTAGTGACACATACAACTGCACATGCAAAGTTTGTTAAAGAGTGTTAATATTTCAGCTAAAAGTTTTATTTGTAAGCAGTCGTGAAGATGAATCATCATTACAGTTTTATTTTGAGCACATCACGAATTTAAATGATTTTTGTTAATAAATTTTTTTATTGATATTTAAACAAACAAGACGACATGAAACAAAAATTAATGTGTGACATGAATATTAACTATTTAATTTGTTTAAATTATGACAGAGTGTACGAGGTGTGTTCATTAAATTAACACTACTTAGCTTCTGCTTCAAAGTAATTTTATGAAGATTTTTGCTAATTGCTTTTCGTCCTGAAAAACACTAAATGATTAATAAAAAAAGTAAAGCGCGCTTACCTCTTTAGACAACCAGGGGGGAAATACGGCATTCGATATCGACCGAAATACATTTAAATTTTATCGAAATTTCTATCGATCTCGAGTGCCGTAATTTGCCCCCAGTTTTTATTTTTTCTGTAAACGGGAATCTTAGACCTCTTTTTTCTTAAGCCTTAGTAAACTTAAACTCCAAGAGAGATGTTTCTTTCAGTTCTGCTGACATTAAAATAACCACTGCTTAAAATGATCAATTATTTTAAAAACCCTCGAAATACTTTTTAAATGGTCTATACGATTAAAATAAAATTAATTCAACAAATATTAAAATGAATTTCTAGTTTCTGAAAGCCGCGTATCACTATCACTTTAAATCATTAGATCTTAGATAGATTGCCATGGTATGACAAAAGAAAAGTAAAAATGCAACTGCATGACAGATTTTAGGATGATCTGATTAATTTGCAAACCTTTAACAAATTTTAAAAACTTTAAATTGTATTGAGACAATTCAATTTAAGTTACATTCAAACTTTCAAACCGCTAAAATTAAAAATATATTCTTACTAATTTTGCAACACACCTCGTATATATAATAATCTTTGTTTTATAACATCATAAACATTATGAAGGTAAATTGGAATAAAATATTAACTAACGAAAAAAATATTAATTTCAAATCACATGTTTAAGGAATTCAAATTAGCAAGTACAAAAACAAAAAGTTTTATTTCTTAAAAGACCTTAAGAAGTTCATAGAACTAAGCTCTTGAAATTCCCACACACATATGTACATTCATTTAATTAATTTTGTATTCAACCTTTATCGTATTTTATTTGACAACATAAACTATTGGCACACTTTTGATAGAATAATTAACTTGTCGGGTTTTTTTTCCACTTTTAATTTTAGTTTCTTAGAATGTTTGTTTCTTAACCTTAAAAGGTGCACAGATTAAATATACGACGATACAATACTGACCGTACTCAACAATAAAGTGAAATTCTTTATGTGTTAGTTTTTTTTCTTTTGTATTGAAAAAAGATTAACTGTCCAACCAATTGTATAACGCTCACTTTAAAACATTTGTGATCAGTTGGAAACTGATGCGATGGTTTATTGCGAAATTGAAAAAAAAAAAAATGGTTCATATGAAGGGTAAGCGATCTTCAGTAAACCCTACATCTGGATAAAAATATTGATTAGGCCAGGATGTGTTTCAACAGGTTGACGACCGTTGATTTCGATAAGCTTATTTCGCGAAAGATCACACGTTTTGAAGCCACTAGACATTTCCTGTGGGCCCGATTGGCTTGTTATTTGTGACATATGGACAAAAAATTTAAAAAATGGCCCTAAAATTAGACGTCTGAAATGCGTTTCGTCTTATTGGTCATGTGCTTAAAGCAATGAGTATATTAATATTAACTCTTGATGTTTAGAATATATATTAATACTCTTTACCACGTAAAGTGGAAAAACAGACTAAGTTTGTCATTCCGTCTGTAATTTTTACAATATCCATTTCCGACCCTATAAAGTATATATATTCTGACTTCTTATGCATAGTGATGTCGATTGAGCGATGTCCGTCTCTCAGTCCGTATTAGTGTTGCCCCGGCAAATCGATCAGGTATAACGTCGAAAGAGATGCTATTGAAAATCAGCATAATCGGTCCATGTCCTTCGAAGCAGCAGACAAAACACCACGCCTACCTCTAACTTTTTCATGTCATTTGGAACAATAAAGTAAATCCAAAAAAATAAAGCGGCGATAAAAAATTAAAAAATAAAAAAAAATATAAAAAAAAATTGGGCCGCCCATTTTTTCCGAATTACGGGGCTGTAAAATTTTCAAATTTTTTAAAATATTAATATGGGTATCATTTTAAAGCTTTTGAAGAGATCTTTAAGGAAAATCTAAAATTTTTAAAAACTGCTTAACCCATTAAGAGCCGATGTTTTTTTTATTTAAAGTCATATTTATGCAGTTCCAAAATTTTATTTATTTTTTAATTCTCTGTCACCCCAATATTTGCTTTTTGGTTGGAGTAACTTCACTAAACTAGATTTAAATAGATGTTTAAGGGTATATTTTTGATTAACTTTAATTTTTTTACAGTTTAAAGTTCTTATATCGGGCATTAAAAAGCGACTCCCACAGATAACCTTCGTACGCCAATGAATCTTGTAGACACCCGATATATAGGTTCAAAAAGAAGTAGCAGCTACTAATGTTGGATTCTATAAATATGAGAAAAACGTAGGCAGGCGAGCCCCTAGGGCTGTACCTGCATTGAGACAATATTACCTATCATGTGTGAATGTCCAGCATTTGCTATGATTATAGTGTGGACGATAGGTATTTATAGATGACCAGAAATTTAGAATAAAATCCCGTTAAGTATTTGTTGATCAGCAGGAATTTTGGTATTTTGGTAAAACTATTTCTAGCTCATCACTTGAGTCACGTAAACGGGATAAAAAAGTTAGCGCCCTGCTTCAATATTCCAATTAAAACGCTAATATCTAAAGCTAAAAATTTATTATTAAAAATAGAAATTGAGTCAGGGTTAAATATTTTTAAGCGACTTAAAAACAAAAAAAAAAAAAAAAAAAGGAAAGAGTGTATCATTTCGACAGAAAATTGTTTTTTTATGTTTGTGCCTCTATAACTCAGTTATTTCTGGATTGATTTTGATTCTTTATTTGAACAGTTTATAATTTAAAAAATTAAAGGGTGTCTCCATGCAACATACACGTTTTTTACGTGTATTATGAACAGCAAAGTGCGCAACTTGCAAATTAAAAAAAAACTGCGTAATACTATAGCAAAAAGTAAAAAAAAAATCTAAAATTAAAAGGGTGGCTCCAAAGGGGACATGAATTGATTTAATCGTGCCTGTCTTCTAAGCCGTTATAGACAAAGACTTGAAAACTGTACAGAATATCGATTACTATAACCGTTATAATAACAAGGGACAATATTGAAAATTATACATAAAAGAGTGCCCCAATAATCCATATAATTTTATGTATATGGCCATGCTTTTGAACAGTTGTAGACAAGCGATTGATATTTACGAAGTACCTGTATTGCTAACTCCGTTATAACAATATTTTTTCCGTTTGGAGACTTGGACATAAAAGGGTGTCCCAATAATTGAAATACCAAACTTACGAACTGTTATAAACAGACATCTAAAACTTAAAAGGAACCTGTATTGTTATGTCTGCTATACCAACAAGTGTACAATTTGAAATTAGAAATTAAAGGGTGTTCCCATAATTGATGTTATTTGACCTATCTTTTAAACTGGTTTATACAAACCCTTGAAAATAAGACAGGCTCTCTATTACTTTGTCTGAAATAATAAGAAGTATAAATATTTAAAGTAATAAATTAAAGGGCGTTACAATAGTTGATGAAATTTAATGTATATGACCAAACTGTTGAATAATTGTAGACAAAGGATCGAAATTTACTAGCTGTGTTGCTAAGTCCGTTCTTATAACAGGTATAAAATTTAAATTTGGAAATTAAAGGGTGTCCCAATAGTTAATTTAATTTGATGTATATAGCCAAACATTACAACGCTTATAGACAGAAGATGTTTTTCTTTTTTTGCAAGAATTATTAATTATTCAATTGTTTGCCAATTGATTATTGTTTATTAAAAATTAGCCGAATAACTTTTATTCGAATAAAGAATTAAAACTTGTATTAAAAGACAGAGGCGAAATAATAAAGTCCTATACGACCCTCTGAAATCGTTTGATAGAAACTTTAAAATTTTTAAAAATACAATTGTTACACTTTGTGCCCTTTAAAAGGAATCGTTTGAATAAAAAAGAAGAGCCAGCAAATGGCACATTTTTCGAAAAGGTTAAATTTACAAAAAAAAAAAAAAAAAAAAAAAAAAAAAACTCATCAAACAACGTGGATTTAACATAAAATTTAAATTGTGCACATTCATGACGTATTTACTGGCATTGGGGATTTTAATAAAATTGTAATCAGTTTTTATTTTTTACTTTATCGTTTTTACGTCTACTTCAATTTAACGGTCATACAAAAAACATTTTTAGGTACAATATATTGATTACTCATATATAATTTAGTTAAATTTTGTTTTGTTTTCAAATGAATGAACTAAAATGCATTTAATTATTGAGTTAGTGTTACACATCCATCCATTTTAATGTTAGTAACAGTACTCGTATTTCGTCAATATAGCTTTTTTTATTTTTCCCCTTTTGTAATTTTAATTAACAAAAAAATATAAAATAAAAAATAAAAGAAAATAAATAAAATTATGTTAAAATAGTAAAATGTTTAATACGTTGGGCGTATATTTAAAAAATATTTTAACAAAATCATTTTGTCTCATATATTATGCATTTGCTCTTATTTTGCTTGGGGTTTCACAAGAATTCATTGTTGTTGTAGTTCATATTTTGGCAAAAACAAACAGGATTTTGAAATTTGTTTTCAACTCATGTCATTTCGTCTGGAGATGTTGCATAATTTGTCTGTTTTGTGAATTTTATTTATAAAATTGTATTTGTTTTTAATTTTATATTAAAATATATTTAAACTTCTGACTCTCGTAAGAACGTAAGTAAGTAGATAACAAACAGAAAATAAAATTGAATATGTTTAACCTTTGACAAGTTTGCTACTAAAGGGTGTTTTTTATAGACGTAGATTTTAAGATTTTGTGTTGGCAACACTTTTTAACTGGCCTTCAGATATGCCAGAAGTTATATTTAAACTATAACGCCAGATCATCTCTGTTTAATTCCATTTCAAAATTCTATACATACGTGTATAAACATCAACCTTTCCATTTGGACTGGATTATAATGGAGTAGACAATTAAAGAAAGAATTAAATAACGTAGTGTTTTGTTGTTTTTATTTTTCAACATCTTTAAACTGTATAAAAGAGCAGAAAAAAAGTCTGCCGTATGCAGTGTATAAAGAAAAATAAAATCAAAGTTGATTATTGTTGTTTTTGCTTGAACTTTGATTTTTGCCTTTTCTTTATAGTTTGGACAAAAATCTTTAGTTCATTTAAAATATTTGTGAGAAGTTTCCTGACGAGCTAAGTAAGCGATAGCGAAATGGCCATCGAGACGTGCTTTCACCTTCAATAATCAATACCGGGAAAATAGCACGATAAATTTAAAGTTAAAAAAATATTTATTTCATTCTAGAAATATTTTCTATCAAATAAAGAACGGAAGAAACAAATCAGTTTTTATTTTAAACTAATTTTAAGTCGGTTTATTTTTAGTTAAACAATTATTAATTTTTCAATATTTTTATTTTTTGCATTTTTTTTTAACAATATTTCAGTCACAATGTCACGCTGCCTGAATTGATGAATTGCAAACGAAATAAAATTTTTACGGGCAAACAACAAAACCAGACTTAAATTTTACTACACAAAATGTGTGTTAGTGTATTTTTACGGTTTTCAAAAATACATATTTTTATATACACATGTATATATGTATGTATGTACGTACGTACATAAGTATGTCTTCCACACAATGTTAATATAAAATATGAAACCTACTGCAAGTTGTGTTTGAAAGTGTTGTGATTTTATTGGGAATTTCCCACAAGGTTTCAATATAATAAAAACGAGATTTTGTATAAATAAACATTTTAAGGAAAACAGAATTGGCCAATAATTGCAAATCAATAAAAAGATTTTTAACAGAATATTAAGTAAGACTTTTTTTTTAATATGTACAGCAAAATATATTAAAATTAAATTGATAAAAGCAACAATATCTTGCTCGTTTTGTTGATTTAATGTCTGCTGATTATTTAAGTGGGATTTTCCAGCATAAATATTGCATGAATGGTTTTTCTTTCTTGTATACAGTTTTTCCCCTTTTATATTTTAAGCTGCTTTTCTTTTACAAATTGTTTTGTATTTAATTTTATTTTCGCGTCAAACTTGGTTAAATATCCGCATTTAAGTTTTTTTTGTTAAATAATTTTGGTTTGAAATTGATGGTAGAAATATATGAAATTTAAAATTGCAACATTTTAATATTTATAACATTTATAGGTCTAGTTGTTTAGTTACTAATTAAGATCGAAATGTGTAGGTGTTCTTTGCTAATTTTGAAGATTTTGTAAAAGTTTAAAATCAACGCAGACATTAAAATGGTAAATATTTATTTGCCAAGTAGGACAAAGCTATAATAGTGGAAGTAACAACAAATGTTTAACCTTGCCTTTGTTATAAGAAGTCTTGTGTGTGTTTAAGTGGCTAAAGCTGAATTTTCTGTTAACAAAAATAATATTTTATATTTATTTTTATTTAAAGAGCGCTGTGTTTGCTGATGGCCTGTTTTAGAGACGCCTAAAAAATAAAAACCCTTAAAACTCAAAATTAGTTAAAAAGCAAAAACATACTAATAAACCAGAAAGAGTGCTAAACTGGACTATGCCGAATTTTATATACCCTTCACCATCTATGTAAATCTAGTTTAGTGAATTAACTCCTATCAAAAAAGCAAATATTGGGGTGACCAAGTTTAAAGAAGAAAAAAATTTTGTTACATAAAAATGCCATCGGCGCATAATGGGTTAAGCATTTTTAAAAAATTTTAGTAAAGATCTCTTCAAAAGCTTTTAAATGATACCCATATTGATATTTTAAAAAATTTAAAAACTTCAGAGAGAGGCCCGTAACTCGGAAAATATGGGCGAGCGCCAATATTTTTTACTTGATGTTTTTCTTTCTAATTTTTATAAATTCTATCGCCCCATATATTTATTTTTTGATTGGAGTTACTTCATTGTTCCAAATAATATAGAAAAATTAGAGGTAGGCATGGTGTTTTGCCCTCTACGCCTAAGGGCATGACCGATCTTGCTGATTTTCGATAGCACCTCTTTCGACACTATGTCTGATCTCTTAGTATATTTAAATCTTTGTTGAAAACTTTGGAATAACATGGACGGACAGACGGGCATCGCTCAATCGAATTCGCTATGTATAAGAACTCAGAAACTTTATGGGGTCGGAAATCGAAAAAATTACAAACGGATTGACAAACTTAGTTCTACTCTTTTTTCAATTTTTATGGTGAATGATATACTAATGTTGCTCTAGTTTGTTCATTTTTGCAAAAGTATGTACCTGGCAGCATGTTAGATAACTACAAAATGTTTCTGCAACACATGTTGACAGAGAATTTTGTTGAATAGTGTTGTCAGATAGTTTGAATAGCTTTATGGCGTTATCAAATCAGTTATTTTTATTTATTAATATTTTTATATTTTTTGATGTACCTACATTTTTTGACAATTACTTTTCAAACAAAAATTTCTAAATAAAATTAATTTTAGCATTACAATTGCTCTAAAAAGAATTGCTTACACTATGTGGCTGATGAATATTGCTACATTAAGAAACTCAAATAACTTTTTTTTTCAGTGTATGGAATACATTTTTCTGTTATTCATGTTAAAGCTCATTCAATTTTATTAAATATAGTTTAATTTGTTTTAAAAATAATGGAATTTAAATAACCCCCCCACCCCTGCTCGTTGATGCATAAGCGGCATCTTAGCAAAAATTTGTTCATTACTGCGTGGAGAGTTGAGGCAGGAATAGCCGCAATTGTTGCTCGAATGGATTGCTTTAGTTCATTCAAATTTGTTGGTTTTGCTTTGTAAACTTCCTGTTTGCAATAACCCCACAAGAAAAAGTCAGTTGCAGTAAGGTCAGGCGACCTGGGTGGCCAACGAATGTGGAGTTTCTGGATATCAGCTTATTGGGAAATTTTCGTCGCAATTCTGTCATAACAGGTTGCGCTATGTGAGGAGGTGCACCATCTTGCTGAAACCACACAGAGTTAAAAGGAATTCTCTTTCGGCGTAATTCTGGATAGAAAAACTCTCTCAACATGCTCAAGTAACGGTCTCCAGTAACCGTAACGGGGTGACCGTTTTCTTCGAAGAAGTAGGGCCCGACAATGCAGCGTGATGAAACTGCACACCACACTGTGACACGAAGTGGATGCAATTCCGTCTCATGGAGTGTCTGTGGGTTGGAAGCACTCCATATTCGACAATTTTGTTTGTTTACGTTGCCGTTCAAATCGAAATGGGCCTCGTCAGACATGAAAAGACAGTTCAACATGTTTCCATCCTCTTCTACCATTTGAAGCACCTTCTGGCAAAATTCCTAGCGAATCGGCAAGTCTGCAGCGTTCAGTTTGTTGGCCATTTGAATTTTATATGGATATAAGTCCAAATCTTTGTGCATAATCGACTGTAATTACTGTCTGCTTATACCCATTTGAGCAGATAAGCTTCTTGTCGAAACTCTTGGATTGTGTTGTATCGCAGCAGCTACAGCAGCGATTATTTCCTCCGTTCGAACTGAAGAGTTTCGATGGTAAGGTCTTTTGATTGTCCCATGCTCGGCAAAATTGTTTACAAGTCTCATTATGGTCCATCTGCTCGGAGGATTGCCGCCAAATGTGCGCCTATACTCTCTTTGAACCGAAACTACGGACTCCAGTGCGTGATAACGGCGGAAAATCCAAATTCTTGTTTCGGTGTCCCAGTTATCCATTTTTGTCAAATCTACGAATCAATCTGCAAAAAAAATGGACCACATTCATTAAATAGAAAAAAAGTTATTACATTTTTTTTTTGGTAGCGGCTTTCATCAGCCACCCTGTACTTTGAAGACACAGAATTAATTACAGCTTACTTAAACATAACTGTAAATAACAGGGGGCAAATTACGGCATTCGATATCGATCGAAATTTACATTTAAATTCTATTGAAATTTCTATCGATATCGAATGCCGTTATTTGCCTCCAGTTCAAAGTTTGTTTTTTTAATTTCAGAAAATCTTTAGTGTAAAGGATTTATCCAATTACTAGGTTTCAATTGCACAAAATAATTTAACAACAGCTAACAATGTTGCATATTTGATACAATAAAAACGATAATTTTTTTAAACGTAGTATTAGCACCATTTGCTAGTTGCAGAATATTTGAAGCAGGGTAAGTAAAGTAATAAACAATTTCCGAATATTTGTACAGAATAACTAAGCTTAACGAAAAAAATTTTTGTACATTTTGTGCAATATAAAAATTAAACCGACCTAGTTTTTAAATTAAACTTTTGTTACTCAAAATGTAAATAACTTAAAAATGGAAATAACACAGTTGTGTCTTACAAAAATTATGAAAATGGTAATCACAACTAAGATATGAGATCTTCCCAATTTAAAAAAGTTTACAACTTACAGTTACATATAAAAGTATTCACAGAGTTCGGCCTATACTAGTTAAATTTTTTTTTATTAATTTACTTTACTTAATTGTTTTTTTTATAACACATGCATACAAACATAAAATTAAGAAAACAACGTAATGAAAGCAACAACGCATTATAAATAAATATAAAATCACATCCAAAAGTTTGGGAAATAACGACACACAGTGGCTTAAAACGATGCACCACTGAAGATATCTTAATAAAATTTCTTAAAACTTCTTTATTCTAAATTTTATTAAGAATATAGCAATACTTAAGGTCGGACAAAACTTAAAAAAAAAAAAAAATTTTAAGACAATTTTCTCCTAAACTAAAACAAAATCTAATTTTACTTCAGGCTTTAAAAATATTATACGAAGCTTGCCATTGTCCTACGGGCTCGAGCGTTCGAAAGTTCATTGAAAAACAACTTCTTTGCCTCTGTATTTCATTAAGATATCTTATGTGGTTCATGAGATACCGAATTATGTCCAAAATAAATCTTTTTCAAGCCCCTGTGCGATGTTGAGGTGATTAAGAAAAGAAAGAATTTTACAGTCGTTAAATTTTTGCAGCAAAGTAGAGCTCAAAAAATTTTAATTTTATTAAGTTCAAAAAAATTAATTTTTTAAAGTGTTCTCTCTTAAAGAAATATACGTAACTGTTGAAATAATATATCTTTAATTTTAGTATAATTCCTTTGAAGTAAATCTTACAAAATTTATTACAAATTTTACCGTTGCATTTCACAAAACAACTTTTCGAAAAAGTACCTTTACGGTAAAAAATAAATTTTAATAGGTTGGAATAAAATCATATATTAAAAGTACGCTAAAAAATTTCACGTAACAGCTAAAGTAATATATTTTTTAATTTAGTATACTTCTTTTGAATTAATTTAAAAGATACATTTGAATAACAAAAAGTACTTTTTCGAAAAAGTACCTTTTTGAAAAAGTACCCTTTTATGTATAAATGGCGTACTTTTTATAGAAATAATGCATGCATAATTTTTGAACAAGGAAGCTTGTCAAAAACAAATTCCTTAAAAAAAAATTCTGTTATTTAAGGGGCCCACAACTGTTTACAGAAAGTACTTTTTTCTAAAACAAAAATTAAACGGAATAAACAGATTATTTAAAAAAAATATCTCTTAAAATATAATTAAGCGTTGTTATTAATATAATAAGAATTGAAATAATAACTTTCTAGTGGTTAATTTTAAAAGGTACCTTTCTAAAAATCATATTTTTTGGAAAGATTTTTGACAAAAGTAAATTTTTAATAAAATCCTTTTGAAAAAGTTCTTTTTTTACAGGCTTTGTTTAATAAAATAACTTTCTGAAAAGGACTTTTATAAAAAGAGATTTTGCAAAAAAAGTACTTTCGAAATATAATTCTTTTTATAAACTCTTTTAAAAGCGTTTCTAAATGAGGAAGCTTTATTTCAAAAAAAGACTGTGAAGAAATTTGTTTAACAAAAGAACCTCCTCCTTAAAGTACAAAATCATAAATTACACGATGTCGCAATAGAGACGTAATTTTTGCGTATAAGGCCTTTATCAAAATTACGGAAAAATAAAATTAAAGGGTGTTCTAAATGCTGAAAAAAATAAAAATATTTAAAAAATTTTTGTAAATTTTGTAAATTTGTAAATGCAGTATTTTTTGAATCACTACATCCGCTATCAGCATTCTTCGTATCTATCTACCTTAAGTTATGGACATTGTAAAAATCATCTGTTTAATCAACTAATTTGATAAATAATCAATCAACATTGATTTAGTTAGACGAAGTTCACTGTATACATTTTTGGATGATGTTTCTTAAGTTTTTCTTTCAATTTTAAATTAAAAATCAAGTGAAAGTGAAAAATTTCTCAAGCTTTTGTAGTTAATTTAAAAAAGTTTGTATTATTTTTGTTTAAATTGGAACAATAATTAATGTCTCTAAAGAGTTCAAAATAAAACCACAAGAGCACAGCAAGAAAAAAACAACGGAAATTTTATTAATATTTTCGTGATGAAAACAACCACAGTCAACCAAAATTTTCTTTAACTGCTTTAAAATTGTTAAGTTGCTTTAGCAAGACATTTTCTTTTTATTTACTTCTTTCGAATGTTATGTCATAAATGTAATAATTAACAAAAATATTTTTATTTCTTTATAATCGTTGTATCTTATTTTGAAATTAATTTTAACACTTGTTTAAATGTTCAATGTTTGAATTTCGAGAAAAAATATAGCAGCACCATGGGATAGTAAAATTTGAATTTCTTATTTTGTTTAGACTTAATTTCTAAACAGTTCGTTCCCTAGATTTATCTCCATCTGGTGCAGAAAACAAAAATTATTTCTAAAAAATTATCAATAATATTTCAATATAAAAAATCGCCTGTCACTTCCACTCATTTTTTGCGGTAAGAAGAACAAGTGCTTCTTTCCATTATGCTGCAATAATATTCTC
Organism: Gymnosoma rotundatum; assembly: GCA_916610165.2. Lineage (NCBI taxonomy): Eukaryota > Metazoa > Arthropoda > Insecta > Diptera > Tachinidae > Gymnosoma > Gymnosoma rotundatum. The sequence continues at coordinate 16,125,882 of OU744338.1, read as the reverse complement.
CCCTGAGTGGTTTTTCTGACATGAATGTATCTGTATTAAAGGTTACTCGCTTTTTTTGTCTCTATTCTTCTGAGCAATCATGTGTGAGGCACACTCCTCATTTTCAAATGTTTATGAAATTTATTGATCAATCATTACATTAAATTTTTTAAATTACAATTAAATTTTTGTCTTTTAATTTTATACCCCGTGCAAACATACGCTTTAATTGCGCAATCAAGGATTTTACGCAATTAAGGCCTTAATTGAGCTCAATTTGCCATATAAGAAGTCAGCTGATAAATTGTGCAATTAGTACTTAATTGCATCACTAATTGAATAAGATGCGAAATGCAACCCTGGGAACTATGTTCAATGAGAAGAAAAATTTAGTAAAATTTATAAGCCGCAAGTAAGAAATATAAACAAACAAATAAAAAGAAAATGGTGGGTCATACGATAATTGCTTTTGCCACTTCCAACTTCAAAGCAACAACAAAAAGCCATGTTTTTTTTTGTAATAAAAAGAGAAATCAGCTGGACGGACGACACTACCTAGTAAAATAAGTATGCCTTGCGCTAATTGAATAAGCTTAATTGAGCATGTGTGTACAACAAATTAAATTGCGCGAGTAAATTGACTCAATTAAGAAAACATGTCTGAACAATTTATAGCTTTTTCGAGCATTATTTAAATACATCGTTTTAACTGTCCCAATTCTAGAATTTTTTAAAGCAATTTTTAAATTTGCTAGAAATTAAATAATTTAAAAGATTAAAAAAAACAATTTAAGGGTTCTTGGAATTTTACGGTTTAGAAATAAATAATTCATTCCTTAAATAAGAAATCTACATATTTGTACTGAGTTCTGGTAATAAATTAAAATAAATTGTTTTGCTCTAAACAAAAAAAAAAAAAAAAAAAAAAAAACAACAAAAAAAAAAACAAAATATTTGGGAGGTTTCACATCAAGATGACTAATTTCAAATTTATTCTTAAAATAAAATTCTTTGTTATGAAATTTTCCACACTCTGGAAGTTGCGGCGAATTATTCCGATTCCAAAGTCTGGTATTACAGTACAGATAAACTAAGACCTGTAACCTTATTAGCAGCCCTCTAGAAGGTTGTTGAAAATATAATGAGCGATCAAATTTCATCTCGTACGAGCACTTTATTAAATCCTAATCGATACGCATTTAAGCGAAATCACAATACTACGTCACTACTTATTTCTCTTACTGACTCTATTAGGCGTAATATGGACGTACATTTGAATTGCGTTATCGTATTCGTAGATCTTACTAAGACGTTTGATCGAGTGGATCATAATTATCTTTTAAAAAAGTTTTATAAAATTTATGATTTCTCAACATCACCTTGTCAGTTAATGAAGTCAGGCCAATGTGTTAGGTCTCAGTTTGTTTCGAAGTCGAATGTAGGGTTAACTATAGGGAATGTGACTTCTGGCGTACCCTAAGTTTCTGTGTTGGGCCCTTTGCTATTTCAACTATTAGCAAGTGCACGTATTTCCCGATGATATTATTCTACTGTTTAAGATACACAATGCCCCTATAGACCAAATTCAAACGCGGATAAACAATCATATTAGCAATATAACGGATTGTATGAACCGTAACTGCTTGGATATAAATCCTGGAAAAACTAAAGCAATATATTTTCGAACGCCTTGTTCTCCTGACTTTTATCCCGAACTCTATATTAATGATTCTATAATCCAATATGTTAATGAAATGAAGTGCTTTGTTGTTATAATTGATGATAATCTCAAATTTGAAAGCCACATCAACATCGTCGCAAAGAGAATTTGGTTTTTCTTGCGTCGACTATATGCCTCCGTGAGGCACTTTTTCATGTAAGACGATGTTTAGCACATTTGTTGTTGATATCACATCTTAGCTTCTGTCTTAAAGTTTATTCTGGAACCACATTGACAAACCCACATCGAGTTGAGGCAATTGTTAGAAAAATTACAAGATAATGTTTTTAATATTCGAATTCAAGATCACGATACAGTTACTGAGCTTGTTCCTAAGTTTTTGAGTGTTAATTTTGATAACTATTTGAAATCGAGGCTCTTACTCCAGTTCTTTAGGATAATAAAATTTGGAAAATCTGTTCCACTTGCTGAAAGCTTTACTTTTTTGAACTCATCGCGTAATATTTAAATCGAGATTTCACGTATACACATCTCTATATTTGAACGTTCCTTTTTAATACGTGTTTGTCGGATCTGAAATTAGATACCATCTCAATTAAAAAGTTTTTCCTATTCCTGTCACACTTTTACCAAAAAGATTTTACAATTTCTTATTACTATGCAGAACAATTAATCCATTTCCTGGCTAAAGGTATATTTTGGATTTTAGTGTGTATCATTATATTTTTGATATTAATGTTGGTAGCATTAAATGGCTGGGGGGGCACATACATTTACATTTATATTTGTATTGAAGTAAATAAATAAATATCTGTCCCCTTTCTCCTATACTCTCCAGCTTTCGTCTAAGAACGCAATTTCTTTTTAAGGGGATCAATATTGCTTGCAAGTATTTGATCTGAATCTTTGCACATTGAAAGTGACAAAACACACGTCGGTAGAGAGATTATTCCACAAGCAAACTGAAACGAATTTGCCGGGTAATGTGTAGTTTTACTCACTGGCCAATTTACTATACCACAAACGAAGTTGCCGGTTTTAGAAACAAGTTCCTTTTTCCATCATAGAAAATTCCATTCTAGTAGCGATTAGATAGTGAAACACATTTCACATTGCTTCCATGGTCCAGTGATTTAAAAGGGCTGGATACCCTATTGTTACCGCTGATCTTCTTCACTCTCTTCTGTACGCGGTCGAGTAATTTCAAAATTGTCTTTGAAGAGCCGGCTCATATATGAGAGATGTATTCCATTATCGGTCTGATAAAGGTGGCATAGCAACATCGCATTGAAGTTTTAGGCCGAGAATATCAGGACTTCTATATCATGCGCAGTTACAGGTGAGGTAGCACATTCAGCCATATGCTTACGCAAAAGCACATAGCAATCGGTTTTCCGAGCCTTAAATTGAATTCTGTACGCAAGACCCCATTCGGAGATTGTCAGAAAATTGTAATTGAGGGTATCATGCATGTTCCTTCGCATAGCCTCAATTTTCAAACAGCTTGGCCTATTGGCAAATGAGTGCTGCTGTTATGTGGGAAAAAGCAAATGGGGGTCGGAAATTTAAAAAAGAAGGCCATTAAGACAGGATAGAAGAAATGACAGAACCTTGACGTTCTTGTGAATTTATCTTGAATTTATTTGATGAGGTACCATCTATAAGAACTAAAATAGTGCGAAAACTCGATAAAAATCGGAAGAAACTATCAATGACTCTAAAAGCAATAATTGAGCTGATTTTGTTTGAAAGTGGTATAAGTCAATTTTTTCATATATTGAGATAATTAAGGGTTTGCGTTTGAATCAGTTACTAAATTATTTGTAAAAATAATAATAATTACTAAAATTATTTGAAAAAAATAACCAATTTTTTTTTGGGTCCACATGGTCTTATACCGCTTTTAAAAATACGGTTTAAAATTTTTCTGTCCGTATTTTTTCTATTTAATATTGCCTTTTCTAGAGATTTAGTTGAGACATAGTTTTCTTTTTGCCATTCCTACAGCGTCATTTTCTCTTCTCTGCTTTTTCTACAACTTAAAAACATCTGCTGTTCGAAACAAATTAATAAAAATTGATTAAATTAAACCTATTAGAAATGGACTTATTCCACTTTCAAAAGAAATATTTGTGCGATAGAATTGTATAGCAAAACTGTTTTTGTTTATTTTATGCCAAGCCAGACCTCTATTGAAATTGTGATTGTAACTGTGGAGAGAAGAAGTCTATATATAGTTCATTAAAATTGCCGTTACCTTAGTTTTTAGAAAAAGTGGACTTATACCACTTTAAAAAAACCAGCTCAATTTATTCTCAGAGTAAACTACATACACCAAAATTAAAATGTCCCAACTATTGCAGTTGTGCATGTGGTACAACACATTTTAAAAAAATATTAGACTTTTAAAATTTTTTGATCACCCGCAGTACATTTCCACACGATCGTATTCTCCACTCAGCTTTTTACAGTCTTTTAAAGGATACAAATTTAGTAGGTGTAAAATGCTTTAATCTTGTGAGTAGCATGGCAATAGCTAAAGGCCACTGAACCGGTCATCTCAAATTTGATTAGCGAACTTTGAATAGTCGACTGCAAAGAACAATCATTTAAGAAAACACAGGGTGCTTTGTCTGTCTATAATATGAAAAGGATCTTAAGACATTGATCCTTAAGACAATCCATTTTATGTATGAAATACCCCACACAAAAAGCTATTTTTCTTATAAATTTGAGAAGACAACAAACACAAATACAAAAATAAAAATTCCTTCTTTTGTTCACATAATTTGCTAAATCGTTATTATTTCCATTTCCTGTTGTGAAAAGTACTTGTGGAACAAAATAAACTGAAATAATATCATTATGAAAAAGAAAAAGTAAAAAAAGAAAGGTCGTCGTAAAATCACTGTTGGAGACTAAAAAACTACTTGTTTTTTTTAAGAACTTCTGAATGTAAGCAATTGAGGGATTTTTTTTTGAGTTGCTTTTACAATTGTAAAGAAAAGAAAATTTATAATAAAAAATTACAAGAATCTTTTAAATTGTTGTTCTTTTCTCTGTAAGTATTTAGAAAAAAATATAATCATTTCGTCTTAGAAAAATTTCCTGAAATATTAGGAAAGAATATTTATAAATAATGAATGTTCATAAACTGTTTTTATTTTTATTATTAATTAGGAATAATTTATTTGATAAATTTCTTTGTTAATTTGCTTGTTTATTAGTTTTTGTACCATTCAAGGTTAAATGACTGGACCAAGTTTAATGAAACTTGAAATAAAAATAGTTCTTTACCGAGATGATGAAATAGCCTATGACTGTTTCAAAGTTTGGCCCTACTGAATGCAATGAGGTATAAACAGGCAATTAATTCGTTTAAACCGAGTTCAATGAATTTCATAAACAGTGGAGCAGAATCGAAATATTTTGGATTTTTTTTAAGAAACATTTATTGATTCTTCACAATCCTTGATAGTTCAGTAATAAGTTATCTAATCTTAAATGAACGATGGAGCTTGAGCCGAGCATTTTTTTTGGGTTCTAATCATATTTTAATTTTTTTAATGATTGTAAAAACCCTGATAAAGCTTTCAAGTATAAACCATTAAATTATCTTCTATAGTTCACGAGTTATTTGAAAATGAAAACATACTTTACTCTCTAATTTTTTTGAAAGAACCATTACAAAAATGGGTGTGTCCAGTGATGCCAGTGCTTTTGATGTAAAAATAAGGAGATATTTAACTATTTAAATTAAAATTTGGAGGATCTTCACTAATAAAGCCTATATATATACACCTAAAGAAAAGTGTATATATCTTTTTAGTTTTAAGTTTACAACTGGAAAATATATATTTAAAGTTGTTAAAAAAATCTGAAATTTAAAAAAATCCCTACAATTCGACAAAAGTAAGAAATCGTTCCCTTTTTCCCTATATCTGAAATTAAAAAAAAAATCCATACTAAAAGTGAAAAATCCCTCCACTTGGCATCACTGTGTTTGTCTCGTGCAGCATAGGCTCGATATATTTTAAGATCAATAAGAAAGCTGACATCTAAAAACTGAATATTCTTTTTTGCCAGAAGGACTTAATATCGACTTTGTGTCCAAAGCGGGCTAAAATGGGTAAAATCTTTATTTTGGTACTTTTTGCAAATTTATTAATTTTCTAAATAATAAACAGCTATTAAATTTAAATTGTATTCCTCTTAAAATTAAAAAATAACGAACAGGTTTTGAAACAAACATAAATAAAATTCTACCCCATTTTAGTACCTTTCTTACTATGAGTCCCTCTATCCAATATAAATTGATTAAAAAAAATTTTTATTTAAGAGCTGCCATCATTTGTCGTAACTAGCAAATTATAATAATTATAAAATAGTTAATTAAAGAAAGTAAATACTGAGGAAATTTAAAAAAAAAACACAACAAGAATTATTTTTAAGTAATCCAATGCGGGGTGAGTAATAAAAAGTAAAAACATAAAACTCATGTTTTTACTTTTTATTTTTTTTTTGGTGTTAATTTTAGATCTTCAATTTAAGATAGGTATATCTGTTATGTCCTGACGAATTGAAGTATATATGCCATGGTATTTCATTGTCTTAACCTCTAAAGGCCTACTACGACTTAAGTTTTATAATAACTTTCAATCTCAATTTATAATAAAAATATTATTTACGATGTTGATCGTAAGTCGCCGGGACTTATCGTATCGATTTGTGATAAGCGTAGTCTTATTATGATTAGTTCATTTGGTTGTTAAAAAATAGCACGACTTCAAACATTTTGTGCTTAAAGGACCTTGTATATTAATAGTATGGACAATTGGTACGGTCGTTTAGCAATCTCTGAATGTGGCTGCCATTGTTTTTTTGCAAAAGAAGTGTTAAGGTGTCTTGATTGTCTGATACTTCGCTCAATCTGATTCGCTTATTATCTGTTAGACCGAAAAGGGAATACAAATCTCATAGTAAGGGCCGGTGCTGGGGTACTGTACGGCTGATATATCTCGGTCAGCGGTACTATAGGGCCTATCTGATATATCGCCAATGGGTCCAGGTAGGATTAGTTCCTTCTTAAGGTACAGTGGGTGGTTTACCGGTCTACAACCGAACACCGTGACTCATTTAGGGGATGAGCGCACACTTTGGGGTTGTGCTTCAGAGTTTTATCATTATTACAACGGAATGTGCTTTAATGAAATCAGGGTACTTGTTCCTGAAACCGTATCTTCATCAAGAGTGCATACCTTTGGGGTCGCTTGGACAATGAACCGTACTACGCATAACAAAAAAAAAAAAAAAAAAAAATATGGCTCTTAGCCGAACAGTTCGCATGTGGAACAAACTTTCTGTAAAGAATTAAATCGAATGTCCACAAATATAATTTCGTTTATCATCCTCCATTCCACAATCTAATTTAATAGTTCGGGCACAATGCGCGGCATCAGTAGAGGACATCCTTTGAGTGGTTGTCCTATTAAAAAAATCTAATTCCAAAAACAGAAACTTAATTAAAACAAGTAAGAGTGCTATTATACGGCAATGCCGAATCTTTTATAGCCTTCACCATCTACATAAATCTAGTTTAGTGAAGTGACAGAGTAATAGAACATAAGAAAAAATTACTTAATATAATTTTAAATAAAAATGTCATCGGCTCTTCATGGGTTAAGCATTTTTAAAAAAGTTTAATATTTCCTTAAAGACCTTTTCCATAACTCTTAAATGATACCCATATTGATATTTTAAAAAATTTTAAAATATCAGAGTCCCATAACTCGGAAAATACGGGTGAGAGCCAGTTTTTTTACTTAATGTTTTTTTCTTATTGTTTAATTCTCTATCGTCCCATATATACTTTTTTCTTAATGGAGTTACTTCACTTAACTAGATTTGTTTCAAATGATGTAGAAAAATTAGAGGCAGGCGTGGTGTTTTGGCCGCTGCTTCGAAGGATATGAACCGATCTTGCTGATTTTCAATAGCAAAATTTTAAAAACAATGTTTAATCGATTTTCGTATTTAAATTTTCTCTAGTTCAGCAAGTGCCTTGGCAAAGATAATTTCAACCCGAACACGGACGGACAGATTGACATCGCTCGATCGACTTCGCTATGTATAAGAACTCCGAATATATATACACTTTATGGGGTCGGGAATGGATTTTTAGAAATTACAAACGGAATGAAAAACTGAGATATACTCTTTTACACTTTTTTTTTGATGAAGAGTATAAAAATACTTTATTGATTTGTTCTCACATGGCCTGAGAAGTAACAAACATTGTGTGCATTTAATCTTTTGAACTGGACTTTATTTATATATTTTTTTCAACATTACCCAAAAAAGCATAATTCATTTAATTCATTTACATTTATTTGTGTTTTTTTTTCTGTGCTCTTTTTCAGGCTGTTTGCTGTATTTCTGTTGTAACTCTCTTTGTGGATTAAAGTATGTTCGCTAGTATTAATTTCATCAAGTCTCCAAAAAAAAAAGCTTTCAAAGTTTCTTTAAAACTCTTTAATAAGCCACACGATAGTGTGAAACTTCTACTGGCGAAGCATAACTTAGCTAAAAAGAGGTAAGTTTTATTTATTTTACTATTGAAAAAATAATCAAAAATAAAAAAGAAAACACTCACATAATTTGAGGCATAAGCGTATGGTAAATGATGCACAGTGGTCAATGTTGATGGTATAATGGCAGCCGTGGCTACAATTGGTGCAGTTTTAAATACAGGCGTTAAGGCCTCAACATAACCAGCATGTTTGGTACTGGCTGGCGCTAAAGCTGGTTGTGGTTCCAATTCGGCTAAAAGTGGTGTTGAAATCGATGCAGATGCCGTCAAACTGACCAGTGCCACAAAAGTAAACTGTTAAAATGATTTTTTAAAAATTAAAGTAATTAATTAAATAAATTATTTAGCTTCATTTTAATAATTTATAAAAGGATTTTCTTAAGGTTGTCTTACTATTTTCAACATTGTTTTTTTATTTGATTGTGTAGTCTTGTCCTTAAAAGTTTTGCTATCAATACTATTTGAAAAGTTTGTTCTGCAAAGAGTATTTATACCAAAATATTAGACGGCTTTTCTCCAATTAATTCTAGTTTAGATTTCTGTGTTCTTAAGTTTTTCTTTTTTTTTTTAACAAAACCTTTAAACCTGTTCTGTTCCAAAACAATATGTCAAAATGTTCTTTGTATCTATTTTTTTTTTGGTGCTGACATGTCTTTTTTACATTAACCCATCTACGACTGTGTGGATGCTAACAGACTGTGTAGGAAATTTATTTGGAATCATTTAACACAACAAGTGTTAGTTGTGCATTGAATTCTTCAACTGAATAGTTACTGTAGTTTTTTTTTACTTTATAAAATTATTGGATTCTTTACTCTTTTAATTTACTGATTGATTACAATTCTCATTTAATCAATTATATATATATATATATATATATATATATATATATATATATATATATATATATATATATCTATACTCGCAGTTTTGTTTAAAAACAATTGATGATCTATTTAACCGATAGCAAACTGGCCATATGAATATGCTTTCTCCACAGCAATTCATTGTGCCATTAATTTTCTTGTGACATACATATAGTTTGTGAGAAAATAATTCCCATTTCATCAATTCGGCTTAAGATATAAGACTCTTGAATTTTTTATACAAAGTTTACTTAAAATCTACAAATGATTCATGGGAATATCATGAAATATATATATATGTTTGAAGAAATAAAGCTCTATTAACGTAGATTAAAATACATAATTTAATTAAAAAAATTCTTTTAAAATAAAGATAAATTTTAATAATACTTCTTTAATCTATTTCCAAGCCAATTCTTTTTTTTACGTCTTAAAATGAAGCTGAACGGGTTGAAATTTCTATTCTATCTATTTATTCCTCTCTATTTTCCTCTTACTCTTTTATTCTCATTTAGGCTAACGAAGTTGTTGGGGCTCTTCCCAAAAAAAAAAAAAAAAAAAAAAAAAAATTGACCAGATATATAAGGACGGCTAAGAAATTTTTTGTGCTGTTTGGGGTCTCTCCGATTGGTCTGACCTCAAATATTGACTGTTGTTTGAATGTTCGTCATAAATTGTGTTCGGTAGAGGTATTCTGTGATCACTTCGGCCTTTATTTTTCAATTAGGCTTAAGTTTATTATTCATTCCATATAGAAAGCGTTAAAGTTATGTAAAGTTAAAACAAGATGCACTTTTTTCTTCGCTACCATCTTTGACACCATTCTTCGCTTGTATCTGTATGAAATATTTTTTCTACGAAATTAAATTTTGCATCGCTTGTGCTTAAACTATATGATACTTTCTATAATATTCTAACACAGGAACGGTAATATTCGGCTAACAAGGGTCTGTTACATTTACCGTGAATACCACATTTTTCATAGCATTGTATATTCTTAGGAGCTTAAGCATTTGCTAGTTACGAATTCGCGCCACGTAAGTGTGGCGCAACAGTTGAGTGCTTGTCTCAGAAACTGCACTGTTGAGTAGTTCCGCTCAAGTCAGCAGTAGGATTTTGGCTGCCATTATTTTATTATAAAATGTTTTACCTACCTATAGTCACATCTTTACATGCTCAATCTTCAGAGCTGATCAAAACAGTCATACCTATGCATCGTCGCATTGTTGAGTTGGGCTCAACAGTTCGCAACTGTGTCGAGCTCAACAGTTACGCCTAGTTTTATTTGACATTTTTTTTTTTACAAATTTTTGTGTTAATTACTGTGGATCTGTATATAAAATGGAACTCAAAGTGTAATGAAAATTGTTGCTTATCCTCAGCGTATTCTGCTACAGCTTTTCTTGATGCACCGAAAGTCCTATCAAGAAATCGATTTTCTCAACAGCAATACTTCTAACCTCCATGGTGCTTGGCACTTGGAAACTTGGAAGGCTTATGGGGAACGGTTATTAAAAGTACAAGATACATTCAATGAACCTGATTACAAACAACATTTTGGTAATTAAAAATCATATTGAAATAATTCTTGTAAAATATACCGATTTTAAAACCTATTTCATCTGTCTGTCTATAACGGTTCAAAAGTGTGGTTACATATATCAAATTATATTAATAATTGGGACACCCTTATATTCCATCTCCAAACTTTATACCTGCTATAGCAGACTTAGCACTACAGCTCCTTGTTAACTTCAACCATCCGTCTACAACTGTTTAACAGTTTGGCAATATACATCAAATTAAATTAACTGTACTGGCACCCTTTAATTTCCAAATTCAAGTTATATACTCGCTTTTGTGGTAGATTTAATGTATAACTGTTCAACAGTTTGTCCATTTACAGTAAATTATATTAACTATTGGACTACCCTTTAATTTATAATTCCAAACATTTATACTTCTTATTATACTAAACAAAGTAGTAGATTTTCTTTTTAATTTTCAAGAGTTTGTATATACCGATTCAAAAGATATGGCCATATAGGACAAATTAATTTTGGGAACACCCTTTAAATTCAAAATTCAAATTATAAACTTGTTTTTATAGCGGACTTAGCAATACAGATCTCTTGTAAGTTTTAGCTGACTGACTGCCTATAATAATTTAAAAGTTTGGCCACATACATCAAAATAAATCAACAATTGGGACACCCTTTAATTTCCAAAACCAATTTCTGTAATTGCTGTTATAGCGCACTAAGCAATACAGATTCTTTGTAAATTTTAAGCCTCTGTCTACAACTGTTCAAAAGTATGGCCATATACATTAATATAATTGAACTATTGGGGCACCCTTTAATTAATATTTTTGAATATTAATACTTGTTACTATAACGGTCTTAGCGATTGACATTCCAATTTGCAAGCGTTGTCTATAACGGTTCAAAAGATAGGCCCATATAGGTAAATTTACGTCAACTATGGGGACACCCTTTAATTTTTAAATTTATTTCCGTCTTACCTTTTGGCATTGGTGGGCAGTTTTTTTTAATTTTAAATTGCTGCCTTTAACGGTAAAACATGTATGGTATATAGGGACACCCTTTAATTTTTAAGATAATGACCTGGTTTTAAAACGAGACCAATTTTACATTCAAATAAAGAAAAAAATTCAAAATCGATTCAGAAATGACTGAGTTCTGCAGGCATAAATATAAAAAAAACGCAGCAACATCCACTCAAATTAATAACCTCCTTCTTTTTTGAAGTCGGTTAAAAAGCTTTATAAACGTAATAAAACATATTTAAAAAGTTTCGGCTAAAATGCAACAAATTATTCGAATAGCTTTTAAATGAATAATTTTAAGCACGTAATGGGTTAAATATATGTTTGCTGTAGAAAATTCTCAAGTGCAAAGTAGAAAATGGTACGTGTGTTTTGTTCATCGTAGCAAATGATTTTTGCATTTATATTATTACGAAAAGTAAGATCTGGCAACCTCTGTTGTTGTTAACAGCATGAGAGTTGTGAATAATGTTACCTACACTAATGGTGTGTGTATAGAATAATACCACAATTAGCCAACAAAAGCTGAGCAATCTCGATGGCTGCCTTGGTATAGGTGCGTGCTGTAAAACAGGAGATCATAAGATCGATCCCGCCTTCAGACATGCGTACAAGGAAAAATAAAAATTGTTGTAATGCAATTTAAAATTAATAAACAGCAGTACAAACCTCCCGAGAGGCAAAAGGCAATTATTGTGTGAAGCCATGGCAGATAATTTAGTGGAGACGTCCAATTTAATATAAGAGTAACAGATAATAGTCAAGAAGCCCTTTATAATAAAAAGTAAAAACGATGGTAGTTAGCGCAGGGAAGTCTAACAGTATAACAACAGTGTACGATAGACGTGAGTTGTGGCTATTGGATTAAAAGGAGATGACTTGCTTGGATAAAAGGAGTAGTGGAGATGTCAGTGGATGGTTAAGGTTACAAAACAAGGCATCGAATAGTTCATGTCTCGCCGAAGTAACACAGGAGTGTAGCGTGGATGGCTGCGTTTGTAATACGAGGGCTGCTATATATATTTCTGGCCTGGCAACACTGAGTGCTGCCAAGTGCAATTTGATATTTCCATTGGAAAGTTTGTCATTTTTAAGCATTATCGTACTCAAAACGTTTTGACGTACGACCATTATTTGTGTTGTTTACAGTGACTTGAAAAAATTAATATAGAAAAAAATGGAATTATCTCGTGAACATTTTCGTGCCATCATTTTTCACAACTTTCGACGTGGATTATCACGACAAGAGTGCATTGATGAACTTAAATCTTTGTATGGCGATGAAGCACCATCCTATAGCACTGTGAAAAATTGGTAAAATGAATTTAATCGTGGCCGAAGCTCGCTCAAAGACGAATTCCGTGAAGGTCGTCCAAAAACGGCTGTTGTGCCAGAGAACATTGATGCCGTGCGTGAACTCATAATGCAAGATCGACATGCGACATACCGAGAGACATCCTTGGACATTTCTTTCACCAGATACATTCGATACTGCATGAATACCTGGCCGTAAAAAAGGTTTGTTCTCGTTGGATCCCGCACAATTTGAAAGTCGCTCAAAAAAAGGCGGTGCTTCAAAAGACGTTTATAAGATCGTCACAGGTGACGAATCATGGGTCTATGCGTATGACCCCGAAACGAAACAACAATCGACCGTGTGGGTCTTCAAAGACGAGCAAAATCCAACGAAAATTGTTCGTGGAAGAAGCACTTCGAAGCAAATGGTCGCCTGTTTCTTCGGAAAAACTGGTCATGTGGCAACTGTTCCGCTTGAGCAACATAGGACGGTCACTTCTGAGTGGTACACTACAATTTGTTTGCCTGAAGTCATCGGAGAAATTCGAAAAACCCACAGGAGAAAACGAATCATTGTTCACCATGACAATGCGAGTTCTCACACATCGGCTCAAACCAGAGCGTTTTTGACCTGCCAAAACGTCGAATTAATGAGTCATCCGCCGTACAGCCCTGACTTGGCACCTTATGACTTCTTCTTGTTTCCGCACATCAAGAAAAAAATGCGTGGTCAACGATTTTCGTCGCCAGAAGAAGCTGTTGAAGTGTTCAAAAACCATGTTTTAAAGGTGTCTCAATCGGAGTGGAAAAAGTGCTTCGACAACTGGTTTGAGCGCATGCAAAAGTGTATAAATCATGCTGGAGAATACTTTGAAAAACAATAAAACCATTTTTGATTATAAATGTTCGCATTTTTACTATTAGGCCAGAAATATATAGAGCAGCCCTCGTAATAACGCATATTTAGTAAATACAAGACCATGGGATTCACAAGACCGGTAGGATCAAGAAGCATAGCCAGAGAAAGCCATAAAGTAAGAATATAGAATTTATAATGAGCCATAGTGGTATTTGCAATCAAAGAGTATCCGTACGTTTGTGTAAAAGGGAAAAACGTAACAATATTTATTATCGCTTTTTCGGATCGTATATTCTTATTGCATTTTATTGCATATGTTTTCTCCCAATTTGACTTGTTCTGTTGCAGTGCAGATATTTAGATGAGGCTACATATTACGATTGTTTTTATTCAATTTTCTGGTTCCATCTGCCAACATTATATACTAAAGTTGGCTTAAACAATTTTTTTTGTTTGCATTATTCCCCACCCCATTTAACAATCTTTGGTTCTCAGTAAAATAAATAATCAGAATCCGAATACCACCGAAAATTTTACATGTCGTCACTGATTTTTATGACTGTTTTCGGTTAATTCCTTTTAACTCACTTAAGCTGCTTTTTAATTTCAAAGAAGCGTTACCAAGATTCGATGCAACTAAACTCCTACTGGTTGTAGTTTTAAGGCAAAATAGTTACCAAGCGATGGCATGTAAAAAATTCTATATTGTATTGTATTTCTTTGCTATTTTAAATCTAGAAACCAGAATTTTGAAAGCAAAAAATTAAAGTAACAAACTGCAACATAAAACTAAAAGAGGATTAATGCTTCTTTTGCAACAAGTTACTTGCATGACTTGGATGTTGTATGTTGAAAGTTTCGATGTATGTTCTGTTTTTTTTTTTATTTTTTACACTTAAACTTGCAACATACACTTAGTGGAGATCAACATCGACTGCCTTTGAACTTTTATCTTCATCATACTCAATGTCAAGGTTGTAGTACTTCTTTATTATTTTTGTTTCTTTTTATTTTTTTATAGTGATTTATTTTTACGTACAAAAATAAACATCATTTACATAAATTTCACGTAGAAAAAAGTTTATTGACTTTTAATGTTGTTCTTTATTCTTTCTTAGTTTTACTACTTTAACCCTTTCAATGCGAATTTTTTTAAGGATACAACATTTTTTCCTGGCGTGTTTAGTTGATAATAGCTCAAGAAATGTTCCTTAGGGTGCGTTAAAGTAAAGGATGAAAAATGTCCTGGGGCAGGGTTGTTCCATCAGTAAATTACTATGGGACACCTACTTCCCAATAGCAACACGAACAAGGAAAATATAAAACTAATGAATTCTAATTGTGAAATTTAGACAATTTAATTCAACAACAACAACAATCTCTTTGCTTGCAAAACTGATGGGATAAAAATGTCTAGCAATATGAGGTAATAATTGTGCTTTAGTTAATTTTAAACAGCCAGTGGTACACATGTATCCCCTTAGTATTAAAAGGGTTAAGACACTTGAAATAAAAATACTGTCAAAGTTTAATGTTCTTCAGTTCCATAATAATATGGCAACAATAAGTAATAAATATCTAAATTTGTATTGCTACAGTACAACGCTTTAGCTGCAACAAGTGTTAAGGAATTGAATTGACTTGACCTACGAGTATTATCAATCTTGTTTTCTATTAACCATGCAAGTAACCCAGCACAACACACATCTACTATATTGTGGCTTGAAATTGTTAACATACGTTATGTGTCAGATAGTTCTTCTTATAAATTTTTCTCTCTACGATTTCTCTTTGCTAAAATATTGCACCATCAATTTCTTTAGCATTTTCTATTTGTTAATTTTGACGCATTTTCTTCTTTTCATTCTTCAACGACTTTGTAATGAATGCATCGTTGGACATTTATTGTAGCTGGCATTGCTATTTTTAGTTTAGAAATACTTTTTTGTGGTCATTTATTTTGATGTGTCTGACCTGTTAATGTTTTTAATACACTTCTTCAAATCAAATATAAATAAATATAAAATTTTAATAAGCATTTGATTTCTTAAAGGCCATTATTGTATGTGTTGGCTTCAAAAGGAAATATGACATTTTATGTTTCTTTAAATAATAATTTCCACAATATAAACTTTCAACCCAATAAAGTATATGTATATATTCTGACATTATATGCATTGCGAAGTCGATTGAGCGATGCCCGTATGTGCGTCCGTGTTAGTGCCTCGGTAAACTTGATTTCACAAAAAAAAATATGTTAATTGATCAGATATAGTGTCAAAAGTGGTGATATTGGAGATCAGCATGATCGGTCTAAGTCTTTCGAGACAGCAGGCAAAAAATCACGCCTACCTATAATTTTTTATGTCATTTGGAACAAAAAGTAACTCCAATCATAAAAATAAATGTATGGGGAATTAAAAAATTAAAAAAAAAAGAAATAAGTTCCGAGTTACGGGGCTCTGAAATTGTCAAATTTTTATAAATATCAATGTGGGTATCATTTTAAAGCTTTTGAAGAGATCTTTAGGGAAAAAATAAAGTTTAAAAAAATGTTTAACCCATTAAGATTCGATAACATTTTGATATAAAATTATAAATATGGAGTACTAAATCTTGGAAAAGACGAAGAGTATATAAGATTCGACATAGCTGAATATAGTGCTCTTACTTGTTTTTGTTATAAAATTGGTTTTTGCCCCTCGAACTAATTCATCGTCTTTTGTCAAAGCTTTTTCAAATTCTTAAAGCATTTATCACTAGCGCTTTTATTATGGCTTTAAGCTTTACTAATGACCGCTTCATGCTCATTTTTTGCTTCGGTTTTATGTGGTGGCAACCCCGCGAAATTACATTTTTGTTTTTACTATAATTTCAATGTAAAATAAAGACACCATTAGTGGCCCATTATCGCAGTGCGATTTTGAAAGTATGCAGCAAATGGATTTTGCGACGCATGCAGCGAAAATAACACTTTTGAAACGGTGTTTCTCTATTTTTTGTATCATTTTGAATGGACACTTCTTTTTCGAGATATCAGCATCGATACCATGACTAAAAAGAGAATTTTTCGTTGGAATGAAAGATTTTCTTTGTTTAAAGTAAATTTGCGCTAAACCCCAACGAAGTCAGATCTAGAAAAGAAGCATTAACTTTCAAGCATCAAAAATGCAGTTACTAATTCGCTGAGCAAAAAGATGACAAGTCGTGGGCCAAGACTTAACCTCTTGGCAAGTAACGACCACCAGTTCCCACACTAGAAAGAGTATCAGTTACTATGGCAAATATATTCCCTTCAGCGTCTCCAGTAGAAAAGGATTTATTGAATCTCAAGCTTAATAATTCTCTTGGAACGGATAAAATTCTAGCGAGGCTAAAAAGTAGTATGAATATTCAATATGCTAGTGTAATGGCAATACCCAAAAAGGGATATGCTTCACTTTCCTAAGTCATGCAAATTATGCTTTATTTCATCTTTTGAAGCATACGAGAGGTCACTCTGTAGAGGCCATACAAGTTTGACTGATTTTCTTTTCGAATTAAAATACAAAGTAATCCGTGTGGAATCTAACAACTTAGCGACCGTAGTATGCCATTAGAAGGTGGTGCTCTATACGGAACATTCTGGTTTTGCTTTGGAGAAATAATATTCCAATTATAAACAAAAATTCCGTGCGAGTTTTAACAATTTTCCTTTTTCTCCCATTAAAAATTTTTTCCCCTTTTGATAGACTGTGAAATAGAAAAAGCAGGTATTATGAATTATAAAAGAGATATATGTAAATAGATAAAATAGCTCCCTTCAAATGATGCTGCCACTTTTTTATTATTTTATTTTCAAGGAGTTCATAATTGGAGAAATTTTTTTTTGAGAAAATAATTTTCCGTGAAAAAAATTCCGTGAGAATAAAAATGATTGGGCTAAATATCTATTGGCTTTTTTGGCTTTAGATTATTTCAAGAAGTTAAATAGTTTGTGGCATGATGCACTTGTATCAAAACTGATTTCTTTAAGTGTTGGATCACACCATTCAAGTTGAAAGAGATGGGATTGCATCAAACGGGTGCCTCGCGAGGTCTCGTTCTATTCTTTCGCCTGTTTCTTATATTTCTTAATGAACTTCCTTCGTAATGGCCCAAGACTTTTACCAATCTCTCATAGATGACAGTGGGTAACAGCTCACTCAAGAATCGACTGCAATGTCTGAGCTCTATTTGAGCTCAATTGACCAGTAAATCCCACGTTCAATTTAAAAGATGATTTGTTTTAAAGCTGAATGGTCCATCAGTGAAACAAAATTCATGAGAACTTTTTAAACATAACTTTTAATATGTGAATGAGTAAATCAGAGATGGTCATGTACTTAATGTAAAAAAATCCGCCGTGCTCACTGAATGCACTAATGGAATTTTGCTTGATTGGTTAATTTTTATCTCTTTTAAAAATTTATATTTTTTTTATTTCATTTTTTTTACTTGTTGTTCTATCGTTCATGAGTTGCCAGACTTAACAATATTAAGCGATTATTTCTACCACTGTTATCAAGGTGATAATGAGGATTTAAGAAAGAAAAAATTTTAAAAAATAAAATAATGTTTTAATATTTTTTCTTTATTTTGCTATTGCCTTTTTTGTGAGTTAATTGCGTGCCTAGGTTTTCGTAAGCATGATTAATATTTTCTTGCACTCGCTTGAGAGTGCATAAACATGAGCCAAGCAAAATAAGGTCGTACGTTAATGTTTATGAGTAACATATTTTACTCGTGAGCGTATATGATCGTGAGAAAAAAGTCACATGCGATGACATTTCTAGTTTATAGCGAATATAATTGTTTTCTTAGTTTCGGCACAATATACTACATGAATAGGTGTTATCCTCTGAATGCTAGGCAAAAAGGAAAAACTTAAAAAAGATAGTTAACACTCAGGCAATAATCACTTCAATAGAAAGAGACACAGTAAAGAAGATAGGTGGTTTTAACGACTGGCAGGCAGAGTCTGCAGTGGTACGTCTGCTGCAGCGCCTCTGGTGTCAAGTAGAAGCATAATATTTTGGAAGCTGATATATTTATTTTACTGCCATCCCTAAATTAGCGCGTAAGACGCAAAGCAATGAAATTCATAGCTTTTGCGCTAGAATGTCATCCCTAAATAACAGCGTCAACTTTGTGTCTTTAACAGTAATGTTAACTAATTTTATTTTATAAAACCCGCTGTATAAAAATAAAAACAGAGATAAAACCGCTAGATTGCCTTAAAAATAACAAAATTGTCACTACTTTTCAGCCATAACAAAACAAAACAAACCAACAAGCAGCCAACTTCACTTCCTAACGCACTGTCAAAATTGGATTTTCCAATTGCTAAGCGTTGACGCCGTGCTATTTAGGGATGCTTCATACATTTTGTATGAACATGAGAAATTTTGACAGTTATCTTGCGCTTTACGCGCTAATTTAGGGATGACAGTTAGTCGTTTTTTACTTCGCCGTCGATTTAATGCTCCAGAATAACAAAAATACTTAATACTTTTATTTAATATTTAGATCGGATTATCAAGGAACTGTTGACAAAATTTTAGAAAATTTTTAAGCTAATCATCTTAAGCTGAAATTAAAATTTTGCGTAAATATGTTGACATATTCTGCAAATGTCGCTTTAATCATTTTGAAGAAATATAGAAATTATTTTCACTTCTTAATAGATTCAAAAAAAGTTCTCTTTGTTAAAAATTTTTCTTTTGTTTGTTAAATAAAATAAAATTAAGATGAATGAATGGTTTCCATTGTTTATTTTATACCTTTTAATGAAAACATATAAAAGAAATAATTGAAACTAAAATAATGGACAAATAAATACAAATGATGAACAATGTTCTTCTCAATCCCTTGTTAACACAATCATTTAAGTTCAATTGCAAAAATTACGCAACCCCATGTCGTCTTGTTTTCATTTTAGAGCTTTTGTTATATTGTTGCTCTTTTTAACAGCAGCATTTATGAATAATAATCTTTCTTTGATGAAACTTTGTTGAGTTGTGTTAATGAACTGTAGAGTTGTTATTTGAGATCACTTAAAAATGGTCTAAACTGTATGAATTTATGAATGGATGGATGGATGGATGTAAGCAAAAAGCATAAACAATAAAGTAAATAAGCAGCAGTTTCAGAAGAAAAAAAAAGAAAAGAAATTTATTGAACCTGCAGATATAAAACAGGAATCCTTTGAAAAATTTAAATAAGAAAATATGAGTTAAAGAAAGGAAAGTTTAACTCTAGGAAACAATGAAAGTTTTTAATAGATTTAATTATTGCATTTTAAATAAGTGTTCAAATGAAGAATATGTAAGTACGGCTAAAGTTCGTTCGATAAGACTTGCTTTAAAAAAAGCTGGAAAAAGTGCCATATAAAAAATTTCGTAGAACTTCAGTGGACTGCATCTTTTTAGCGCTGTTTAACTAAAGATGTCAAATTACAGCTTGAAGTCTCAGCTAAAAGTTAACAAAAAATTCAGCTGCTCCTACCAAACAGTAAAAACCATAAAGGGATAAAGTAACAAAACATGAATTATCGTTCATGCATGTTGTTGTTGCCATAACTCTTTACTGTTTAAAATTATTACATAATGTAAGCATAAGCTTCAATTGAATTTTTATTGTTGTTTGCTGATACTGTTTGATAACAATAATAGAAGTTTAAGCACGATTATATGTTATAGACTATTAGGTGCAATTATATTAGGTGACGATTAGGCTGCAATAAATTGTAATGTAGCGATCGACACTAACAAATTTCATATATATCGCAATATTGTTTATTGATCCCTATGGCTGGTACTAATGCCTGTAACTGTGCATACGATTCTGGCATGGTAGCAAAATTATAGCAGAAGCTATTCTGCCAATAGGTATGTACCTATCTAAAGTCCATTATTAAATGATTTAAAGTTTATTTTTTACATTTTAATTGATTATTTGTATCAGGTATTCTGTCCTAAGAAGCTCAGGAAGCGAGGAATAAATTACATCATTCAAGAAGAATTAGGCGTGTAGAAACTTATGAATACGTAATGCATAATCTTCTATTGCCTTCAGATCCATTTATGAATAGATTTCACTCAAAGCTGCAATTAAAAAAATTGAAGTACGATACTGGTGTTTGGTATAAGAAAACTATGCTTTTTATACTTTTTCATGATTTTTATATTTTTTTTCTTTGGGAGATAGGCGTAAAAGTGGGTGGATCCGGTACATATTTTCAGAAGCATATTCTATAATTATAATATTTATATTTTGTGAAAATTGAGTTGATGCATTAAAAATCAAGGGAGTTATACCACATTTCAATACAAGTTGTATGGGAAGTGGGCGTTAAAATGGGCGGACATTTTCAAAATTTCACACAAATGATTCTGAGTGTTTAAAAATGATATGTGTCGAAAAAAATGCCGTAGGTCAAAATAAAATGTTCACTTTGTATGGAAGATGGGCGTAAAAGTGGGCGGATCATTTTGATTTTTCCTTTTTTTTTATTGATTCAAACAAAAATTGTCTATGTGCCAAGTTTCATTGTCCTTCAGCAACTTCTTATACTTTAACCGCTCGTTCTATAAACCTCAACCAATGTGCGACGCTGAGTGTAATCTGAAAGAAGGATGGACCCTCTGGGCAGCGTTGCCGCTTTGGTCCAATCGGACCAAACTTGGTAGTTTTTCGTTTTTAAAAAACAGTTTGGTAGTTTGGTTGGTTTGTTCCATTTTTTAAAATTTTTGGTAGGTTTTCCTCCTGTAGCAAATTTTTAGCAATAGTAAATTTTTAACCTTAAAAATTCAGAACATAAAATAAAAAAATGTAACTTTGAATTAAATAAACAATAACCGTGAATAGTTTTACCACTGTTTTCAAAAACTGTTTTAGGTGTAATAAAAAACATCTCTGCTTTTTTGCATAAAGATGATTAAAGCTATAACCATCTCTGGTTTAAGAAACGCGAACAATATTATGAAATTGAAATTAACAATATTACAAGTGTTTGTATTAAAAAAATGAACAGACAAAATGGAAAAGTAAGCAAACTTTTTTAATTGTATATATGTACCTATTAATTACATAAATATTTACTAATATTGCATGTTAAGAAACAGTCAAAAAAAATTTAGAACCGAATGGTTGAGCGAATTTGATTGGCTCCAGGAAATAATATATGCATAATATGCTCTAAAACTATTTTAAATCATAACATCCATCTTAAAAATCACCAAAAGACAAACTACCATCTCAACAACTACGGGAGAAAAAACCAAGTGAGTATAACAGAGTTTATGTGCAAGAAACGCATTTTTAAATTTTTGGTAGGCTGTGAACGATTTTGGTAGGATTTTTGAAAATTATTGGTAGGAAGTCAATTTCTTGTGTGGCAACGCTGCCTCTGGGTCTCCAAATAGCACAACCATTCTAAACCTAACCTAACTTTGTGTCAATGCTACAGTGAGTCAAAGAAGTTGGATTCCCTACTGTAATTGATCGGCTTCTGTGCGCTTTTCTATATTAAGCCAAGAGGTAATAAAATATTTTAACGTATGGGCTGATATACTTTCAAATTTGTCTACATATTTTGTTGGACTAGCAGATCTCATAAAAGAAGATATTTCCTAGACATAAAAATGCTTCTCTTAAGAATAAATTAGTCAGCCAAGTGCGAGTTAGAGTTACTCCCGTAGGAAGGGTCTGTACCAAGTGGCAATAATACCTATTTGGTTATTTTTGTAATCGTGCTACATTCTACAAGGGATAGATGAGAGATAAGATAGGGCGGTGAAAGGAGAAAGGAATAGCCATTTTATTAGTTATATTTTGTCGGCAAATATGCTAAAAAGAAGTACCAAAAAAAGGACGATGTATGCTGTACGAGGTCTGATAAAAAATAACCGTTATTTTCAAATTTGGTGAATTACGTATGTTCGCTTTTCACATGTCTGCTATACATATATGTTGGCAATATCCGCCATTTTGAATCGTCGGTTTGTTTTTGATATATAAAAAGGTTAGTCTTGTTTTGGTGTGCTCTTCGATTTTTTACTATTCGAGAAAATAAATCAAAGAATCTGTATTAAGTTTTGTGTAAAAAATTAAATGCGCAAGAACATTTGAAATGTTCAATTGTAGTATAACCGGTTTAGGGAAGGCCGAGAAGATGTCAATAAGTTCAGTCAAATTGCGAAGGTTTAGCTCAACGCTTTCTTTGACTTGAATGGCATTGTGTATCATGAATTCTTGCCACAAGGTCGTACGGTCAATAAAGAATACTAGCTTGAAGTTAGCGCAGTTTGCGAGAAGCAATTCGTCAGAAACGCACAGAATTGTGGAAAAAACTAATCATGGATTCTGCACCATGATAACGCTTGTGCGTGAACCTCCGTTTTCGCCGGACTTAGCTCCCGGCAACTTTTTCCTTTTCACAAAACTAAAGACCCCGATGAAAGGAATGCGTTTTGCTACGATTGAGGAGATGAAGGCAAAATGGAAACATAAGCTGTTGGCGATGCTTTGGCGCGTTCCAGAAGTGTTTCGATGATTAGAAAAACGCTGCTACATGTGTATTATATCTAAGGGGGATTACCTTGAAGGGCACAAGATAGTTATTGATGAATAAATAAATAATTTTTTATAAAATTCTGAATATGTATTTATACCAACATATACCATTAAACAGAAAAACAAAATATTTTTAAGTTGAATCGACCTCAAGCCGAACATTACAATTCAACTTAAGAGTAAAAAGGTCTAACAACAAACAACTTATTTTAAAAATATTTTTATTTTTTTATTTCAGCAGGTGTTGAACCCTGGCCAAGCAGATTTGTAGTCAACGTTCTAACTACTATGACCAGAGCAGACAATGAAATTCGAATTTGTTCAGCGCATCAAACATCATAATGATGATGATCATGTCCACAATATCGATAATTTCTGTTTTCTTGTTATCTATCTCATCTGATAGAGATGCCAAATAAAAAACCTTGAATTCATACCTTCCGGGATTTTTTGGGAATTATAAATACCGATTTTTAAATTTTTTTTTTAACGTCTACGTATAGGAACAATTTATACAACATTTGAACATTTTGTTCAATATTTTAATTAATACTTGAAAAATATAACTAACAAAATATTGTTTATCAAAAAAAAGTATTCCTTGGAATATGCCTAAACATGACCTAAACTTTTCTCTCAAAATAGAAACTATTTTTAATTTTTCAATATCTTTCATTTCCTTTGAATAAGTACTCATGATTTTTCCGCTTATATTGTGAATATTGTTCGACAATTTTTAAGTCCAAATATTTCACATATTTTATTATAACGATTATAAAATGAAATTTAATTTGTTCCAATTTGCGCACAATTATTAGTTATTATTGACAAAGGAAAAAAAAATCTTATAATATTTCCATCATTCACATTCATAATTTTCTTATTGTCTACAACTATTACGCCTCAGTTTGCAATTGAATGACATAAAATAATTAAAAAAGAATTGCTGGATCGCTGCTTGTTTAGATATCAATTCATGTCTTATCAAAATCATAACAATTTCTTAAGAGCTCTATGACATTATTGTTGTATGAGACAATTCGTTATAAAATCTTGTAAACTTTTAAATAACAATTTTAAAAGGTTAACTGACTGGGTGTAATCCTTTCGTGTTATTTTATTGGAAAACATTTCAAATGATTAATATTAAATAATTTCATTCATTAAGATGGTTTTTTGTTTACAATTTTTGTTTTCAATTTGATAAGCAATGATTGTGACATTTCTATTTGAGTGACGTTTGACGTCATTAGCCGCTTTTGTTTTAAAACAGACAGCTTTTTTCACCAAGTTTAGGAAATGGTATCTTCTGTTATACCTTGAGGGGTTTGTTTATCTGTTAATAAACTTAAATGATAATATAGCTGTATTATGTTATTAAGAAATCTATTATATTGTGAAAAAAAAAAAAAAATAGATTTACAACAAAAAATTGGCTAACAATTGAAACTGCCCAAAATAAAAAATGAATGCAAAAAAAAATAATTTTCAAAAAAATTCTTTTTTTCATGCTATTCTCCCGATTTATTATTTAAATCACCGATATTGATTATTGAAGGTCAAAGCATGTCTCGATGGCCATTTCGTTATCGCTTACTTAACTCGTCAGGAGACTTCTGACAAATATTTTAAATAAACTAAAGATTTTTGTCAAAACAATAAAGCAAAGACAAAAATCAAAGTTTAAGAAAAACAACAATAACCAAATGTAATTCTATTTTTCTTTCTCTGCTGTATAAGGCAGAGTTTTTTTCTGCTCTTTTATACAGTTGAAAGAGGATGAAAAATAAAATATCACAAAACACTACGATAATTTATTTTATGCACAGGCACTTTGCAAATATTAAACATTTTAAACAACGGGATTTTTTTAATAATATTAATTAATTCTCAAATTTCAAAAAAATTCTTTTTTTCATGCTATTCTCCCGATTTATTATTTAAATCACCGATATTGATTATTGAAGGTCAAAGCACGTCTCGATGGCCATTTCGTTATCGCTTACTTAATTTTTGTCTTTGCTTTATTGTTTTGACAAAAATCTTTAGTTTATTTAAAATATTTGTCAGAAGTCTCCTGACGAGTTAAGTAAGCGATAACGAAATGGCCATCGAGACGTGCTTTGACCTTCAATAATCAATATCGGTGATTTAAATAATAAATCGGGAGAATAGCATGAAAAAAAGAATTTTTTTGAAATTTGAGAATTAATTAATATTATTAAAAAAATCCCGTTGTTTAAAATGAAAAATAATTTTCACCAAAAATAAAATCTCTGGAATTATTAAAAAATGAAAAATACCAGAGAAAATTACTTTACGAATAAATAATTACCAAAAATCGAAAATATTTGAAAAATGCGTTAAAATTTCTCTAAATAAAATCTTAATATCGTTTTTTTAACGAATTTAAGATTTTTTTCATATTTTTTTTTAAATAAAATTTTTTTTAAATATTTATTGCTAAAGAAAAATCTTTTTTGGAGATCTCTAAATCTAAATCGTTTTTACCGGCTCAAAACAAAAAAAAGGAGATTGATATTCTTCTTAAACGTTTGTGCCACCATAACCTAGACATTTCTGAACCGATTTTTAAAATGAATTCTTTATTTGAAAGGCTGTGCTTAATGATTTTTTCTTTTAGAAAAAGAGAAGTAGCAGTTCAGGCAACAATACCTATTTAGTTATTTTTGTAACCGTGCTACGTTCTTTAGGAAAGGGATAGATGTATGATAAGACAGATGGTGAAAGCAGAAAGAAATAGCCTCTTCATTAGTTAATTTACTTCGTTGGCGAATATGCTATGAAGAAGTACTGATGAAAGAGGCAGCATGTTGCAATGTTAATTCTGAATATATATTTATACCATTAAACAGAAAAAAAACCTTTTTATTTTTTGTTTGCCGCAGGGGTTGAACACTAGCCAACCAGATTTGTAGTTAATCTACATACCACCTCTCGTTTAAAAAATAAATATTAATTTTAAAAATTAGAGCGTGTCTTCATACAACATATGTACATGTTATTACCTGTATTATGAACGCCAGAGGGCGCCACTTTAAAATAAAAAAACTGTGTATCTCTATAGATTCCAATAGCACAAAATAATACAAAAATAAATCTAAAAATTAAAGAGTGTCCCAATAGGTGACGTGAATTCACTTATATGGCCATATATTTAGAACCAGTGTAGATAAATAATAAAAATTGAACAAAATGTCGATTACTATGACCGTTAAAATAAAAAATATAAATATTCAAAATAATTAATTATAGGGTGCCCCATTAAATTTTATGTATATGGCCAAACTATTGAATCGTTATAGACAGGCTGTTGAAATTTACATAGAACCTGTATTGCTAAGTATGCTAAACCAACAAGTATAAGATTTGATTTTGGCAATTACAGAGTGTTCTCATAATTGATGTAATAAAATGTATGTGGCCAAACTTTTGAACCGTTATAGACAGACGGTTTACATAGGGCTTAACTGCCACGGCCGCTACAAGAGCAAATGTAAAATTTGATTTTGATAATTAAAGGGTGCCCCTATAGTTGATGGAATTTAATGTATATTGTAAAACTGTTTTAGATAGACGATTGAATTTAACAAGGGCTATTGCGCTAAGTCCGCTCTAACAACAAGTATAAAATTTGGAGTTGGAAACTATAGGGTATCCCCTGTTTTGAAGTCGATTTTTTTGCAAAAATTATTTTGCTCTATTTTAAACAAAATCTTTAAAACAATGGATTGAATTTTTTACTAATTTATATATTTGTGTAATAATACAGAAAATAGTTTCTAAAAGTAAACATCGTTTTTAATAGAAACCAACTTAAAAAATGTTCGATTCTTATAACTGCTTTAGAACATGGACTTCAGTGCAACTAAAGTGAAAAATTTGCCACATAAAAATATTATAACTCTAGTTCACCCTGTGTAAAACAGCAGCAGGACTATAATATTTTCATGTGAGAAATTTCTCACTTTCGTTACAGAACAGTGACTCAGGTTCTTATTGAATTTATTGATTTTCTGTTTATAGCAAAGGCTTTTTAGGTATATTTGAGAACTTAGCTTAAATAGTATAAAACATGCAGTTGCATAATGCCTTTTTACCAGCTATTGAAAATAAAACAAAAATTAAAAAAAAAAACTTCGAAAAAAAAAACTATACCGAAGCAGTTTAATAACTCCTTGATATTTTCTAGACTTTACAGCGTTTCTATCCTCATCTTTTGCTTATGTTATGATTCCATGTCGTTCTTAGCACGACACATTGTGCCAAAAGGGTGGCCAAAAATAGTTAAAGTCAATGTTAGAATTTAAACGTTTTTAATTTTTTTAAACAGTCTGGCTAGATGATATCTAAAATATCTTATTAAAGGGATGAAAAGCAGCGAGTTACAGCAAGAAACAGCTATTGTAGTCAGCCACAACTTCATAGTAAATAGTTAAGCAAAAGCAAAAATAAAAATAAAGAAAAACTGATTGCTCAAGTAACAGCTTGCTGATTGCGTTTCTGTTTTTTTTTGCATTTGCTTTTTGCTTTTGCTGCACATTTTTCAACAGCAATAGTTAAAATAGTTAAGCATTTTTAATCACTGGTGAGGTATTGTCAAGATTTTTCAGCAACGGTGAACTTTCGTAGAAAATTTAAAAGAAAGTAGAAACAATACTCCTCCTGTTTTTTTTTTTGTATTTTGTAGCTACAAGTATGTACTTTAACATATTTATATTGCCCGAATTCTTTTTGTGTTTGTTCTTTGTGTCGGCCTCATTGCGGATTCGTACTATTTTTCACCTGCGGCTAGAGATAAAACAAAATAGACCCTGCTTTGTAATGCGTCATGTTAAAGATTTTCTAGAAAATCATTTTAAACGAGTATTATTAGAAAGGGAACAACATAAAATACGGCTTACTCTTTTAAAATTTTCTAACAATTGGTCTAAATATCATCGCATGAGAGATACATAGATTCGAAACTGAGTTGAGTGACTGGTTAGATAGCGAATTATTTTGTGAATTCATTTGTTATGTAACTTTCCGTAAAAAGTTTTGGTTTTACAATAAAACTTAATTGTGTTAAATTATATTATGAAGCAAATACAAATGATTGAGGCCGACCGAGGAGGGTTCAACAAGAACAAAAAGAAGGCGAGTGAAAGAACTTGTCGCTTGTTGTATGGGAGGTGGGCGTGGCATTTGTCAAATTTTTATTAAATTCGAAATATGTTACAATATTATCGAAAATATTTACATGCAAACTGACGCTTTTATCTGATCCATAATTTCAAAATTATGAAAATTTTTTTAAATTTTGGTTACATGGAAGTAGGCGTGGCGTTTAACCGATTTTTTTGTAAGTTGGCAGTATGTTATATTATTACTGAGTATATTCAAATGCAAAATTTTAATCTTTTCGAATAGTTAATTTCTACATTATTACAAATTAAAAATTTAGGTTGTGTGGGAGGTGGGCGTGTCACTTGTTAGATTTTCTTGAAATGTCACATAAATATGTTTTTTCCTTAAATAAAAAATAATTATGCCAACTTTCGCCTTCATACTCTAGCTGTTTCTAGTTTTGGTCACCCGTTGTATTAAATAGCGACCCAGTGCAACATCATCGTCATCTACATTTCATGATAGAAATAAGGTCTACCAGGACAGAGCTCAATTCAACAGGTAATTCTTTGTGAATTATAGTGATATATTAAAGAAGTCATTCTCTTTGTTCAGCAATTTTAGCAAAGACTCAACTACCTGGCATCCATTTCCAAACAATGAGACGAGGGGAGAAATGCCAGAATGGTTTTATTTTATTAAAATACTAATCCATTAAGGTGGCAGTTAAGAAAAACCTAAGTTGCATTAAAAAAACCTCTTACATTTTTATTTTTAAAATTTTTTATTTTAAACCAAAAAAATTTTAAAATCAATAAATTAAATTTTTTTTTTAACAACCGAACGTTGTAAGATTTGTGAAGTCTTTGTTAAGAAATAAATGGAAAGTCGTCAAAGGCAGATTTCAAATTTAATTTTCCACAACATGAGGAGCATAAACTAAAGGTGTATGAGAGGCACGAACAATTTGCGAAGTCACTGTACGAACAGCTGGAGCCACTATGGGAGTAACAATACGAGCATGACTATGTACGACAGTTTGTTGTTGGTGGGACACAGCCGTAGGAATTTCCTGTACAATTTCACCTATTTTGGCTATGCCTGGCTGTTTTATGGTTATTGTTTCTGGGGCAATGACAGTGCGCAGACCAGGTCTAGTTGAAATTGTTATGGGTAGTGGAATAGTTTCGGCGGGTAAAATGCGATGTTTCACGGTTGCTGTTGAATGTAGAAAAGAAATGGGCGCTGGCATATTTAAAGTGTTGCCAGGAGAGTTTTCTTTAGCTGATGCCTGAGCTGAGGGAGGAATTATTAGTGTTGCTTTTGAAAGATCCGCGGCTGTTAAAATGCCACTTGAAGTAGTTAAGGGCTTATTTCTAGTAATGGCAGCGGTAGGTGTAGTTGTTACCAGAGCTTCAGTAGTGTCAGCAGCTGGAGATTGAGAGGATGTATTGCTGTCACTAGATTCATTCGACTCCTTTGACATTGCATTATTACTCGATTGATTTTCTTCTGATGTGTCATTCGACAAAGAAGGTATTGAGTTGTCCAGAGTATCTGTAGATGCTTTGCCAAATGTTAAGAGACTGTAAGTATCATCGGGTACCACAAGTTGTACACTCGATATTGCCGCTTCACATATGCCAATCAATAGCAAAACGATTGTTACCTTTAAGAAGACAAGGATATTATAAATGAAAAAAAAATCATAATCTTAAGACTCAATACCAATTTAAGCATTTCTTGTATTGTGGTAGAATCTTAAAAACTGTATAAATGCAATTGTTAATTCTGTTATTTTAACAGCTGGATTAAAACTGATAAATTCTGTCTTAAGTAATCAACTTTTATAGTTCATCGCACATCTTTTAAATATAAAAAGTAACAAGTTAAGGCTAAAATAAAATAAAAAGATTTTATTAATTAAATGATAAATAATAATATTAACTTTGAATGTGTGCATTATTTATGGCTGAATAATTTCTCTTACAAAAAAAAAATTTTTTTTTTAAATTTCCTTTGAAGCTTTGTAATCATTGTAAAATTATTAAAAACAAAATACCTGTCAACTATTAACAGAATATGTCTTGCTTTGTAAAGCTTTAATTTCGTTTTGTATTTCACGCTTTATAAATTTTTAAAATTATTAATTTGCATTTTTTCTCGCCAAACAGCCATGCTACTGCAGCTACGGATGAATAATTTTAGTTAACAATCTGTAGGGAACAAAGAATTGCGTAATATGGCATTTTATTGAGCCAACTTAATTGGAAATTTTAATTAGGCAAACAACAAATTTATGTATTCGTCTGTTAAAGGGATTTTTATCTTGTTCTTCTAATATTAAATCATTTTATTTTTAGGGACAAAAAAGTTTTAATTAAAGTAGGAAGGGGTAAAGGTAGCAGAAATGTATCGTCTGTTTTATTTTAATTAAATATTCATAAAGTGAGACAAATTCCTACTTAAAGCAACATCAATATGATTCAATTATTTTTCTTCGATTTTTTCTTTAGACAGGGTTTTCCAAAATGAGCTGTGTGATACTATGTAGGTCATTCATTCATTCAATTTAATCTTCTGTATCAGTATCAGCGTCAGATGTTAACTGGCTTCTTATTGACTGCTTACTAAAATCAAAGGTGTTTAAATAGTCAAAAATAATTTCACCTGCCAATGTAGCTTTACTGCCATATCTTTTAAAATGTTAAAACAAAACATAAACATAAGCAGCCATATTGTTACATGTCTCTGTGACTGTTCAAGCTAGGAATGTCATACCAGCGAAGGTCCACACAAAGAAAAAAAGAAATACTTTTGAGAGAGACCCAGACTTTATGCTCCCACTCGCCCACCCAACCTAGGATACAAAGCATTACACTTGTATATTCTCGTATCACCATGCTCCATACACCCTCTCAGTAGACCACTTACCCTACATCAAACCAAACTTCAACAAACATTTTTCACAAACACTTATTTATTCGACTGTTGCTGTTACTTAAGTGAAAAAAATTTTCACGTGAAATTTTTTTCGTTTTTTTTCTTTTACACAGGGTGAGCTACAGTAAGCCATTAATGTTTTTAGTTTTTTGTATAATAACAAACATTCTTACTGTAGCTCATACTGTGATTAAAAAAAATTAATGTGACAAATTTCTCACTTTAGCTACAGGAACAGGCTACAAATTACGTAATCTTTTAATAATAATGACGTAAAGAGGGTGGCGTATACTATAGCAGATTAAAAAAAACACGTTCGTTAAAGAATATCTTCTTCAAGCTTTTCTTAATCATTGATTTCATCGAAGATTATTGTAACTTCCATTGCAGAGTTTGTCGTAACTGCCAGACTTTGCTTAGGGCTGACGTTCAGTTCTTTAATGTTTCTAATAGACATGTGCCCGGTCGTTCGTTTCAGTGTCTTTTTCGGTCAATTATCGAAGACTGATTCGTTCGTTCAATTCGTTCAATCGGTCAATTTGAACGAAAGGAGCCAGTTAAATATTTGGTTCGTTTCGCTCCATTAAGTCATCCGTTCAATTTAACCCGTACACTATTGAACGAAAAGACCGGATTTAAATGACCGGATCATTCCGTTCACTTGATTGATTCGGTCAATTTAACCCATTCGTTCGCGAACGACACAGCTCTAGTTTCTAACCATGATCCAGATTTTAATGTTGGCCAGTGTTGATCTATTGTAATAATATGCCAGCCGGTTTGAAAAGGGGCTTACTATGATAGTCTGCAAGACAGTTATACGACTATAGGTCGCCTTTCTTGGTTTGAGTTCCTTAAGTTTTTCAGAGTTAGTATCCATGAAGTTCTTTGCCAGTTTGCTTATTCTTCTTTAGGGTCTTTCACTTTTCATGGTTTAACCTGCTTCAAAGGGTCTTTCATATCGGAAGTAGTGCTGTCACTGCTCAATCTATCATCTCAGTTGGACGCCCTATCTGCTCTTTATCGTGTTTAGCTCCGAATCCATGTTACAAGTACCTGGAATTTCTGTTATTGGAAGAGACTTTTCTGATTCCAGTTAATCACACCTTCATGGTATTCAACGCGGTAAGTTCTTTGTCAGGGGTTTTTCCAAGCTTCTACTCTAAATCTACCTATTTATTTTGTATATTTATAATGTTATTCCACAAATCCAATTAAATCGTGGTACAGTTCAACGAACACTAAAATTTTTTTCCACTTAAGAGCAGTCGAACTTCAAGCATGGGCACTCACTCATCTTGAACTCTTAAGACAACAAGTATTTCGAATGTCTCCATATACAAATTGTAATTTTAATAGAATATAAAACGAAAATTAAAAAAAAAAATTTAAGTTGCCTTTTTATTTTTGTTAACTTCCAAGCTTTTAAACCCACATAATATTTTCTCTTCTTTTGTAAAACCCTTTGCATGTTACGAAAGATTGAGTAAACAATTGGCATAAAAACGTGGTTGGATAATATGAAAGTAAAATATAAATTATAATTATTTTTCACGTTGCAAGATGGCATCATCATATCTCTTCCTTTCTTGTAATCTGAACTCATTTATTTTTGCAATATTCTTCTTTTTTTCATTTTGTTTTTGCACGCACTAAATTTGATTTAATTAATATGCTAATTTTATACCACAAATATATATTTATTTATGTATTCTATTAGAATAATATTAATTAAAATATATTCGGCATTCACAAATATTTTAAGCACTTGATTTAAGCAATTGCTGTTGTAATGAATTTTTAATTAAACATTGAATTGTTTGAATTACAATATGTATTTTCAGTTCGTAAAAAGAACCTGGAAAACTAGTGTGAGATATGTATAATCTGATGCCTGGGCTTACAAACGAAATTATATTTTGTTTCTCAAATTATTATACAGGCGTAAAAGGAAAATCAGTAAATCTCTGCAAAAATGTTAAAAATTATAATTGTTTTAAGATGGCAATTTTTAATTTGTCTTTCATAAAAAAGAACTGTTTTCTTAACTATTTCAGTTAGTCAATGTATTGCCTACAGAAACTTCGACGTTTTATAGACTTTCGCAAAATTTTAGACAATCTGCGTTCTCTTGTTTTATCTTACATGACCTGTTAATAAATTGTTGCAGTTATGCGAATCAGAATGTACTGTGAATCCGGCTAGACTAGAGCGACTCGATGTCTGTTTTAGTAAACATGAGATCTTTAACTAAAGCAGCCATACAGGCCACAGATATGTGATTTAGATTAACGTCTGCACCTGGCGCGAAGCCCTTAACAGACGGTGGTCCAACCATTATTCTCCGCAACTTTAAGACCATGGCTATAGGGTCGGAACCTACCCATAAAACTCCTCTGTAGAGAGTGCAACAGCATACTTTGTTAGCACCCCACCAGACTTGCGGACACCAACTTTAACCAACAGCCACCACGTGTACCTCGAAGGAACCTCACCAACAACCGGCTACAGAGATGGGCGGCTGTCTGTACGGGCTACCGGTTCCTGTTATGCCACTTTCTTAAGGACACTGGTGCATCCTTCATAGTATATTCGTATTTAAAAAAAACTCATACTTTGCGACTGCTCAGCAACAGACATTTTTTTATAGGCTCCGTTTGGATATGACCTTATGGCTCATGATCTTTTGTTACACATCAAGTAGACACACATCTACCAACGAAATCACCACGGTGGCTTAACATGTGAGAGCTCATTTTCTTTTTTAGCCTATTTACAGATGCCACACTTTGTTAGTGGTGGAAGCAATAACTTATTAAGCATGAACAATTTATTTTTAGAGTAACATCAATAAAATTATTTTCTTACAATATGTAAAGGGTTGCAGGAATTTTGTTTTATTACGTATTATAATAACTTAAAAATGAAGCGACTTCGATATCTCAGCTGATTGGGAAAGAAATTTTATATAAAGTATAATAACAAAGTATAATTTATTTTTGATAAAAATTATTAGTTGAATAGTTTGATATTATAACGAATTAATTAAATTAATTAATAATTAAGTTTATTTTTTTTAATTCTAAAAATTTTGAAGAAAAATCAATTATTTACAAATGTATGCGGACATTTCCAAAGAAAACTGAAAAAATTGGACACCGGCGCAGTGTAATGCACCTCTTTCTCTATCTACCTTAAGTTGTATTCAGTGTGAACATCATCTATTTAATCAAATAATTTTGAAAAGAAGGATACGAGGAGTATCCATAATCAATCAATATTAATTTGGTTAGACGAAGTCCATTTATAACAAATGAATTAAATTAAATTAATTTTTATAAATTTTTTAGTATTCTTCGCCTCTATCAATATTTAATCAAATAATTTTGTAAATACGAGGGCTGCTATATATATTTCTGGCCTAGCAACACTGAGTGCTGCCAAGTGCAATCTGACATTGCCATTGGAAAGTTTGTAATTTTTAAGCATAATCGTACTCAAAACGTTGTGACGTACGACCATTATTTGTGTTGTTTACAGTGACTTGAAAAATTTAATATAGAAAAAAATGGAATTAACTCGTGAACATTTTCGTGCCATCATTTTTCACAACTTTCGACGTGGATTATCACGACAAGAGTGCATTGATGAACTTAAATCTTTGTATGGCGATGAAGCACCATCCTATAGCACTGTGAAAAATTGGTATAATGAATTTAATCGTGGCCGAAGCTCGCTCAAAGACGAATTCCGTGAAGGTCGTCCAAAATCGGCTGTTGTGCCAGAGAACATTGATGCCGTGCGTGAACTCATAACGCAAGATCGACATGCGTCATATCGAGAGATAGAGACATCCTTGGACATTTTTTCCACCAGATTACATTCAATACTGCATGAACACCTGGCCGTAAAAAAGGTTTGTTCTCGTTGGATCCCGCACAATTTGAAAGTCGCTCAAAAAAAGGCTCGTGTCGATTGGTGCAAAGAAATGTTGCAAAAATACGATTGCGGTGCTTCAAAAGACGTTTATAAGATCGTCACAGGTGACGAATCATGGATCTATGCGTATGAGCCCGAAACGAAACAACAATCGACCGTGTGGGTCTTCAAAGACGAGCAAAATCCAACGAAAGTTGTTCGTGGAGAAGCACTTCGGAAAAACTGGTCTTGTGGCGACTGTTCCGCTTGAGCAACGTAGGACGGTCGCTTCTGAGTGGAACACTACAATTTGTTTGCCTGAAGTCATCGGAGAAATTCGAAAAACCAAGAAGAGAAGACGAATCATTGTTCACCATGACAATGCGAGCTCTCACACATCGGCTCAAACCAGAGCGTTTTTGACCGGCCAAAACGTCGAATTAATGGGTCATCCGCCGTACAGCCCTGACTTGGCACCTAATGACTTCTTCTTGTTTCCGCACATCAAGAAAAAAATGCGTGGTCAACGATTTTCGTCGCCAGAAGAAGCTGTTGAAGTGTTCAAAAACCATGTTTTAGAGGTGTCTCAATCGGAGTGGAAAAAGTGCTTCGACAACTGGTTTGAGCGCATGCAAAAGTTTATAAATCATGCTGGAGAATACTTTGAAAAACAATAAAACCATTTTCGATTATAAATATTCGCATTTTCATTATTAGGCCAGAAATATATAGAGGAGCCCTCGTAAGAATACGAGAAGTATCCATAATCAATCAATATTAATTTAGTTAGACAAAGTCTATTTGTTTGAGATTATAACAAATGAATTCAATTAACTTCGGCTCAAGTTTATTGTTATTTTGATCTCTAAATTTGTTTTTCTGCTGGTGTCTAATTTTTCCTGGTTTCTTTAAGTTCGCAAGCATTTGAAAAAAAAAATATTCTTTCTTGAATTTTTTTTTTTAGAAACTTAAACAAATTTCACTTAAGCCGAAATTAATTTAAATAATTTGTTATAGTAACGTTAAATATTATAAAAATAATGTTATTAAGGACCTTCTTAGTTCACAGTTTTTCAAATTTTTTGAATCAACCATGTCCACTGTCCCAATTAAGCCTTGTTTTTCGATAGATGACTTGAACATACAAATTGAAGACTGAACCTAACTAAGGTTCGTAAGTTACATACACTATGAGGAACATTTAATTTTTAAACATTTCCACGCTCTGCAAAAATGTTATCCAAGTCTGCAATCAAGTTCTCTAGCAAATATCATGGATGAAATGCAATTTAAGTACAGCTAAGAACATTGGCTTACTCATTTGTAGAGTTTTTCTACTGAAATTCACTAGATAAGCAATGATTAACATTAACTGGAGCCACGCCAACTCGAAATATTTCAGAATAATACAGCGTAAGTGTAGTTCAAAGAAGAATGTTTTTCTAGAGAAGACTTTAAAACTAAAAGTAACACAAACGAACAAACAAGCAAACGCACATTACAATAAACATTAAGATGATTATCTCTAATCTGTCTGTAAGATTTCAACAAAAAGATGATTAAGTGTTGTTTGTGCATTTTAATTTTGAACAAAACCAAACTCAAGGGTATTTGAAGGTTTAATTGATTACGCAACGCACAGATTTCATGCATAAATAAAAAAGAAAAAAGTATATATTTGAGTAATGCAAGGATACAGACACACAACAAATATCATCAAGATTAAAAAGGAAATAAATTGTGTATAAAAATCTGTTTTAACGAATAAAATCCTTTCAAATGTTTTTCTTTGTACAAACATTTATAACCAACAATTTGCGGATGTTGTGGCTAAAAACAACCAAAAGAAAATCGGATAAAATGTACACACTCGCACACTTACAATTGTGTGAAAAGTTCTAGAAAAAGTATTTTTCCAACTCACACATTGAACACAGTTGTATGGAAGGGAGGTGTTGTTAAGGACCTAAATGGCAACAAGAGACCAGAGTAAGAAAATATTAATTTCTTCAACAGTTTTTTCTAGAAAATTGTAATGTCAATATTTTTGTTTGATATACATCCACATAAAGAAATCCCGGTGTGCATTGTCTCCCCCCCAGCATCATCAAATTAAAATTTTTAGGTAGAAGTATGTATATATGTATAAAAAAATCTATTTCATAATTTAGCCGCTGTCGTGAAAAAGGTTGTAAATCGATAAAATTGCATATGGATTTTAAGGCGGTCTTTCAAATGGTTTAAAAAATATTCGTAAGTGTTAGGATGCTTTATTTTCCACTTTTTTGAAAATATTAGTTAAAAGCAATTTATTTTTTTCGTAATATACTTACGTCACTTTCACCATCAACAAATTATGAAAATCATAAAGTGATAAAATTAAATTAAAAATTAAGAATTTCAAAGGTATTTATGCTTAACAAATAGGTTATGCTCTTGAGATTCAACGTACTCCATGCCTTTAGCTGCGCAGCCTAAATGAAAATGCACTGTAGCTCCGAAAAAAATTTTAACTTACTATCTCCTTAAGCAGGGTGCGAATTATGTTATTTATTCAATATCGATTTAAATTAACATCTAATGAAATTTCGATTGATATCGAAAGCCTTAATTTGTCTTCAAGTCTTTTTTAACCGACTCAGTCACCAATGCCACCCAATATCGTTATATTGTTACTTTCCTCGCTAGCAAAGGCTTCTCCCTATTGTTTTATCATATATGGGTTCTGACTATCTCAGCTGTTGTTTTAATATACAGGCTCCTTCTCTAATCCATGTACAGCTCCTAAACAATAATTGACTTCCTTTTCTAATCAAGGCTCGTTAACAAAGTAAATTCATGTCAACCAAATGATAAACATTATGAAGAATTTTTTGAAAGCGATTTATTGATAAAAAGTTCATAATAGATTAAATTTTATTATTAACAATTTATTTTTTGAAAAATGGAGTTAACTCTTTTTTAAAGAAAACGGCTCAAGTTTTATTTTTTGTCTTGCTTGTTTAGTTATAGATAAGCTAAAGCTGCCTACACTACTGAATCGATCTTACTGGAATTTTTACAGTTTGTTATGTTTTTGATATTTCAGGTGGGTATAGAACTTTCTATATAAAGTTAAAATTTATCATTGTGTTATTTGAAAACTGTATTAAGTAGTATTTTCAAATTTTTTTCAAGTAACTCCCTCTTATACAATGTAAAATATTATTGCCGTATAGCTCTATATGGACTATAATAAGTAGACTTTTGAAATTATGCATCAAAAGCCCGCCCATCAATATACATAGTTTAATGAAACACAAACGGTTTGGAAAAGTGGTCGTTGTTCTTTCCATACAAAGTGAATAATTATTATTATGTACTGAGACAACTATAACAAGTAGAGTCGTGAAATTTTCTACAATTAACTCAGCTATTATTTTTTACACTCTGGCAGTATACAGACTGAAATGAAATAGTGGGCGCGACAGATCGCATACAAAGTGGATAATTATTATCATATAACTAGGGAACTATAATAAGCAGAGTGATGAAGTTTTGTACCAGTAACCCCCGCATCAATAAACAAAGCTTTGCAAAATAGAAACTGGATTGGAATTGTGGGCGTGGTATCTTCCTTACAAAGTGAAAAATTATTATCGTAAACTTAGACAACTGTAATAGCGAGAGTTGTTAAAGTTTGCACAAGTAACAAAGATATTAGTTTTTAAAGACTGGCGTACTACAGAATAAATTTAAAAAGTGGGCGTGGTACCATCCATACAAAGTGAATAATTATTATTGTGTACTAAGAAAACTATAACAAGTAGAGTCGTGACATTTTTTACAAGTAACTTAGGCATTAGTTTTTATATTCTTGCGAAATACAGACTAAATAGGAATAGTAGACGTGGCAGAGCCCATATAAAGTGGAAAGTTATTACGAGGGCTGCTCTAAATATTTCTGGCCTAATAGTGAAAACGCGAACATTTATAATCAAAATTGGTTTTATTGTTTTTCAAAGTATTCTCCAGCATGATTTATACACGTTTGCATGAGCTCAAACCAGTTGTCGAAGCACATTTTCCACTCCGATTGAGACACCTCTAAAACATGGTTTTTGAACACTTCAACAGCTTCTTCTGGCTAAGAAAATCGTTGACCACGCATTTTTTTCTTGATGTGCGGAAACAAGAAGAAGTCATTAGGTGCCAAGTCAGGGCTGTACGACGGATGATCCATTAATTCGACGTTTTGGCCGGTCAAAAAAGCTCTGGTTTGAGCCGATGTGTGAGAGCTCGCATTGTCATGGTGAACAATGTTCGTCTTCTCTTGTTG
The DNA here is from genome assembly GCA_916610165.2 of Gymnosoma rotundatum. Classification (NCBI taxonomy): domain Eukaryota; kingdom Metazoa; phylum Arthropoda; class Insecta; order Diptera; family Tachinidae; genus Gymnosoma; species Gymnosoma rotundatum. Next base: position 16,086,140 of record OU744338.1, on the reverse strand, counting down.
GCTTTTCGAATTTCTCCGATGACTTCAGGCAAACAAATTGTAGTGTACCACTCAGAAGTGACCGTCCTACGTTACTCAAGCGGAACAGTCGCCACATGACCAGTTTTGCCGAAGAAACAGGCGACCATTTGCTTCGAAGTGCTTCTTCCACGAACAACTTTCGTTGGATTTTGCTCATCTTTGAAGACCCACACGGTCGATTGTTGTTTCGTTTCGGGCTCATACGCATATATCCATGATTCGTCACCTGTGACGATCTTATAAACGTCTATTGAAGCACCGCAATCGTATTTTTGCAACATTTCTTTGCACCAATCGACACGAGCCTTTTTTGAGCGACTTTTAAATTGTGCGGGATCCAACGAGAACAAACCTTTTTTACGGCCAGGTGTTCATGCAGTATTGAATGTAATCTGGTGGAAGAAATGTCCAACGATGTCTCTCGGTATGTCGCATGTCGATCTTGCATTATGAGTTCACGCACGGCATCAATGTTCTCTGGCACAACAGCCGTTTTTGGACGACCTTCACGGAATTCGGCTTTGAGCGAGCTTCTGCCACGATTAAATTCATTATAAAAATTTTTCACAGTGCTATAGGATGGTGCTTCATCGCCATACAAAGATTTAAGTTCATCAATGCACTCTTGTCGTGATAATCCACATCGAAAGTTGTGAAAAATGATGGCACGAAAATGTTCACGAGTTAATTCCATTTTTTTTTATATTAATTTTTTCAAGTCACTGTAAACAACACAAATAATGGTCGTACGCCAAAACGTTTTGAGTACGATTATGCTTAAAAATGACAAACTTTCCAATGGAAATGTCAGATTGCACTTGGCAGCACTCAGTGTTGCCAGGCTAGAAATATATATAGCAGCCCTCGTATAATGTAACTAGGGAACTATCATAGGTATTGAAATTTTTCACCAGCATCCCCTATATCAAAAAATAGAATGGATTAGATTTGTGGGCGTGGCATCCTCCATACAAAGTGAGTAATTATTGTCGTGTACTTGAACTGTATTAGCGAGAGTCATGAAATTTTGCACAAGACACAAAGATTTTAGTTTTTAAAGGCTGGCGTATTACAGACTAAATTTGAAAAGTGGGCGTGGTAGATTCCATACAAAGTAAGTAATTATTAACGTATTCTTATAGAAATGTAAGAATGAGAGTCGTGAAATTTTTCACAAGTAACTCAAGCATTAGTTTTTATAGTCTAGCGACCTACAGACTAAAATGGTTAAAGTGGGCGTGGCACCCTCAATACAAAGCGACAAATAATAATTATATAGCTACAAATGTCTAATTGGTAGAGTGGTGTTAGTTTTATTATTGCAAATAAACATCTGACTGGATTGAAACAGTAAATGTACCATTATTTCTATTGGGGTAGCGAGGCGCACTGTGAATAGTTGGAACTCTGTAAACAAACCACACCAAATTTGGAAGTTTTCACTTTTAAAATAGTTTTTCAGATAAAAGATAAATATATTTTTTGTTTTTTTTTTTTGTAATAGGGGACCCCATTTATTTTTGAAGTTCTTCAGATATTGGACAATTAGTGGACAAGTAGCACCTGGTCTAGCAATATTATTGTCATAGCCAAATCATGTTCAACCATTTCAAGGGGACTGCTGTAGTAGTAAGCACGTTGGCTAAAAACAGATTAGCCTAAATTTTTTTTTTCATTTTAATTCCTCTTCGTCGGCATTTCAACATAGCGCATTCGTCGGCGAAGTAAAACAGCTAAAATGGATGTTTGCTTCAAAACACACTCGCCTTAATAACAACATTTGGGGGGCATCTTATCACTGTCCATTGTATTAACGTCGATGGCAGTGCTAAACAAAAAATGAAACTTTTCTCTCTCTATCTTCCTACTTTCACCACCTGTTTTTTCGCTTCTCTATCCTAATCCAAAAGAATGTAGTACGGTCACAAATAGGCGTTGCTGCTTGAAGTGTGACTGCTCTTTAAAAAAAATCTAGCTAGAGTCTAGCTCTTAGTCTGGTTTTTAAGTAGTTATAGCCTATTTGCTGCATAGCTTCAATCCTCCTGTATAAACACAATAATTTGTAATTCTCAACTCAATCCTAACTTGTTTGAAGTGTAATTGCTGAGGGTCGTGGTCAGTTGTATAATTTTGAATTCAATTTAGTATAATGCTTTGTCCAATGGTTAATAATTTTAAATAAATTTTGAAGAAAAAAAAAAAATCAAAACAAGCAAAAATCAATTAATTTTAAAATTCTTTGAATAAAAAAACACAATCATTTTGGCAGTTAATTATGTCTATATTAAACACAAAAACAAAAACACTATCACTTATTAGAATGTAAAATATTATAATTTTTCTAAATGGATATTAAACACAAAATAAAATAATTTAAATTAATTTGTTACACACAACGTGTGTTGTTTCATTTATTATGCATGTAGATCGGTCGTATATCCAGGAATTCCAAATTATCTTGTACCTTCTCTGTATGATGAACTGTATGATTAAGATTCGTTGGCGCTACATAACCCAAAGCTCGACCCCGTGGTGATATCACTAAATGAGCATAATTCTGTGCAGAACCCTGATACGAAACAACCGATGGAGCTGCATCTATTATTAAAGTCTTCCTTAATATCGGCTGAGATGAAGTGATTAAGAAAAGTCCACATAAATTAAGTAACAGCATCCATAGATTTTGAACACAAAGTAACGGCTAAACAATAAAAAAAAGATTAATATTTTTGTCATCAACTCATTATTGTGTTTTGTTTCTGTTTTAATTCTTGTTTTTAGTTATAGTTTTAGTAGAAGAAGAAGAAGAAAAAAACTTACTGTATTCATGTTAATGGATTGAAGGAGTTTTGTAGACTGTGTTTTTAAAAATTAAGAGCCATTTTTAGTTTTAATAGACTTTAATATATCTTTTACTTATTTTTGTTGTATTTTCTTAAGAAACTCAAGAGGTACTTTTAGGAATTGAGTGATTTGCTTTAACAAAAAAAAAATCATAGAAAAAATAGTACAAAAAATAGAAGGTGTGTGTGCACACAATTATTTACGTAAACAATAAAAATATTTTACAAATATACAACACGGTGATTTTTCAAGAGCTTGCTTCTAAAAATAAAAAAAAAAACTTAATAAATTAATAGTTAAGACCTTTAAACAAGAACAACAGATAATGATGCCAGTTTGTCTTACATGAATGACATTTTTAAAGATACAAAAAGAAGCTTAAAATATACAAATATGGTCGCCAAACTAATGGAAAAAAATTTATGGCAGATGTTTACTGAAAGCTGAAGATAACAATAAAATTTACTCCATAACTCTTGCTTTAAACAGCGAAATTACAGCTATTTAAAAAAAAAAATTAATGAATACCACAAAAAAATCACCCTATATATGAAACAATATCAACTTAAAAAAAATAATAAAAACAACAACAATCCAAGTAACCCATAACAAAAGTATTATTATTTTTTTTTCTTTTTCTTTATGTTTTTAAACTATTGAGAAAAGTGAAGGTTGTATTAAAAGCACAAATTATACTGCTGTGTTAAAAAAAGGAAAAAATGTTTGTTAAAGATATTAGCCAACGAATTCATTTGCTCTATACTTTGATATAAACTTAAAGAGATTTCTTGGTATGAGTTGCAGTTATATTTTTAATATTTGTTGTTTCAAATTTTAAAAGATAAAGTGATATACATCAGAATCAGCCTTTCTAACGGTTCACCATTATATATAAAACCCCCGAAAATAAACTTTTTAAAATAAAATACATAATAATTACAGGAGGAATTTTTTGGTGCTCAAAAGTAAAAATTATTTTAATTCAATTAATTTTATTAAAGAAGAAACACTCAAAACTAAAGAATTGCGTTTTTGAACTGTAAGTAAAAAAATTCCCTTGACCCAATCACAACCAAATATCCAAAAATATATGTAGCCATAATATTCTTTCAATAAACATAATATGGTAAATTTGTTTCTATTTAGTCAAAGTATGTTGACTTTGAAAATATTTAGGTTTGACTTTGGTTTGAATATTCTCCTGTTAGCTCAGTGATTTGTTTCTAAGCTTGACCCATTAGCTGATCAATATTAACAAATTTATTATGTTATTAGATAAATAAAAAGTATAGGAACAAAAAAAAAAAATATATTTTAAAAAAATAGTTCTAATATCAAAATACAATATTTAATAAAATATTTTTATGTTTTTCCCTTTAAAGACACAGTGGCACATTATAAATTTTCTATTTCTTGTGGCTATACTTCTTGATCCAGGTTTTATTATTATAAATTCTGGCAACCCCTGTTGATGTTTTCGTATGAGCGTGGTGAATAAGTTAATTCAACTAATGGTGTGTGCATAGAATAATACCACAGGATAAGTGATTAGATTAACGTCTGTACCTGGAACGGAGCCCTTATCAGACGGTGGTCACACCACTAATACTGTGCAATTTTAAGACCATGGCTTGCAGAACCATTAATCTATCCCTTGCTATAGGGTCGGAGCCTATCATAAAACTCCTCTGTTGAGAATGCAACAGCACACTTCAGTCTATTCCACGCCAGACCGGCAGATATAGACAATTTAACCACAACCACCACGTGTACCCCGAAGGGACCTCACCAATAACCGGCTACAGAGATGGGCGGCTCTCTGTATGGGCTACCGGCTCCCGTGGTGCCAGTCTTTTTAGTTTTATTACAAATATGTTTTATTATCAAAAAGGAGACTGGTAAGAACCTCCGACAGTACCCAACCGTCTATCGAGCTTCAGTGCCGGCAATCACTGGGGACTGGTTCCCCCTATACCCCCGAGGACCCTCGTCTGCACCGTGGTTAGATCAGCACAGACTCTTGGTGCCCCCGGGGGGAGAATAATACCACAATTAGCCAACAAAAGCTGAGCAACCTCAATGGTTGCGTTGGTATAGGTGCGTGCTGTAAAACAGAAGATTGTGGGTTCCATTCCCTGCCGTCGGACATGCGTACAACGAAAAATAAAAATTGTTTAAATGCAATTAAAATTAATAAACAGCAGTACAAACGTCCCGAGAGGCAAAAGACAATTATTGTGTGAAGCCATGGCAGATAATTTAGTAGAGACGTCCAATTTAATATAAGAGTAACAGATAATTGTCAAGAAGCCCTAAAAGTAAGAACGGTAGCTGTTAGCGCAGGGAAGTGTAAGAGCATAACAACAGTGTACGGCAGAAGTGTATTGTGGCTATTGGATTAAAAGATGACTTGTTTGGATAAAAGAAGTAGTGGAGATGTCTATCGATGGTTAAGGTTACTAAACAAGGCATCGAGTAGTTCATGTCTCGTCGGAATAACACAGTAGTACAGCGTGGATAGCTGCGTTTGTAATAATAACGCATGTTTAGTAAATATGAGACCAAGGGTTTACAAGACCGGCAGGATCAAGAAGTATATAACCAGAGAAATCCATAAAGTTTGAATACGGAATTTATAATGAGCCGCAGTGCTTCAAAAGAATTCGTACGTTTATTCTAAAAGTGAAAAAAACGTAACAATATTTATATTTTAAACATGATTATGGTAATATTTTAGTATGGTTATATTAAAGAATATTTTAAATTACGAAATGGTTCTAAAAATAAAAATATAGTTATGTCTAATTATAATATGATAAATTAATGAACTCGGTGGTTTCAGTATCATGTTGATTGTAATGAAGTAAGCATGAATGTTCACTGTCCCGTGCGTGCTTATAATATAATTTTTATTAAATTATTATTTGAACTGTGAAAACGTCTGCATACATTCGTAAAATAACGTTTCTTTCTAAAAAAGATTTTAAGAAATTAAAAATAAATGAACTTAAGCCAAAATAATTTCTATTCATTTATTATAATTTGATTTGATAACAACCACATAATTCAATCATAACATGTTACCTAACCCATGTTTTTCTTTGCATCTACTGCAACATGTTTAAATATCGGTAAACTTTGCATATAACATGTCATCTTTCAAATAACTCACCAGACTTGGATTTGAATTCATCAACTTCCAAGAGGCTTTCTTGTAGCAACCTTCCCCACATTCCTTAATAGCACTGGTCGTTTTGGTATTCACCAGTGTCTTAAGGTAATTTTAGAACAAACAATAACGATGTCAAGTCGTACCATGTTAGTAGGCAGTTTTGAAAACATGGTAACTAGTATACCGCTGATATTCAAGTCTTTTTGACAAGTAGCACAGCTCTTATGCTGTTGTAATGTATCAGAAGCATCCACAGTCGCGACGAAGCTAACATACACTCCACCTTTTCAACAAAATGCGTGAGCATATTAATTTGCTTGCGCAAGGCTGCATTATTTTTATTAAGTGTTTAGACTGGCGTGAAATGAGTTTGATTGAGATAACGTTTTTTTATGATTATTCACTGATTCAATGATGGCAATTAGTAATACGTGTAAATAAATTTCAGTAGAACCACTCATTTATCTATTTTATGGGCTTCAAAAATAATTCTCATACAGTTGATGATAACCTTTAATTTTTAAAAATTCGTATAAAGGTTTGCTAATCAGTTGGCTTAAGCAACTAGCGAAATACCATTTTTAATAAACATATTATGGATTATTATCATAATATTTTTTAAGTTCATTATTAAATCCTAAAATAATTTTATAAATAAAAAGATAATTTTTTTATAAATTCGCTAAAAACATGGTTGTTGTTTTTTTCTGTTAATACATTTTTTCTAAAAATTTTTTACTTTTGAAAAGAAATACTACTTAAAATTTTTACTCTTAACATTCGGTAAAACAAAATATTTTTAAAATCAAACATAATTTGTTACTTTTTAATCATACTGAAGATACTTAAAATAAACTTAACAAATTACATTTAGTGAGAATATATTATAGTAACAAATACTATATAATTTTGGGTTAGTGATAAAAATTGGTTTGCGCTTAGAATTTTAGAAAAAAATTAATAGTTAAACATTTTGCGCATAATAATCATTAAGTGTTTGTTGTGACTAAACTATGGTTTTCAATAACTATAGCTTGTTCACCACAACAATGTTTGTGCACAGAGAACATGTTATGGTTTTGTGCCACGATTTTTCTGCGCGTAAGCAAACTTAATATAAAATCATATTTGATTAGTGTACCTTTATTTATCTAACCGACTTAGTTAAAAAGTTTAAAAGCGAAACTGCAACTGAAGGCAACCTAAGACTTCTTGTAGCGTACAAAAATAGCTTTTGATATGATGCTCAAACAAATAAAAAAATAAGTGCTAATAACCAACCAACTTTTTTTATTACTACTAAAAAATATTTATTTATAACTTTACTTACTCTCATACTCGTATACACATTGAGTCAATAGTAATTCAACCAACTAGGCACCCAGCAAGCGAGCGAGTAAATTTATAAAATAATCTCAAACAAATCGTATTGTTAACAGCGGTAGCAGCATTGGTAGCAGCGCTTTATTTAGGCTGGAACAATTTGTTGTTGTTGTTGTTAATTTGAAATTAAAGACACAAATTTCAATATTGGGTGCAATTGAAACCATCGCCAACAATTTGTGTTTGTGCCAACACAAATACATATTTAAACAAGTGCTTGAATAATGAAGAGTGGAAACAAAACATTACCAAGAAATTTAAAGATATTTCCACAAAAAATGCGATTAACTTTCAAAAATATTTTACTAGAATAGTTTAAGGAACTTTTATGTTAAAATAATTCTCAGAACAGACGGCCATAAAAAATAAACCAAAAATTTAAATGGGAGCTTACAGATTCTGCCTTCTATCGTAGAAAAAAAATCCCTCATATTAAAAGGTCACCCTATAAATTAAAAATTTTATTTATTTATTCTTATAAGCAACTCAATATAACGTTTCGAGGGTAACTCCTTTTTAGTCCTCGTAAATTTTAAGATTTTTCTGCACGCAAAGAAAAAATATGGTTGAGGTAACCATAATCTAAGAGCAACATAATATGGTTGCATTTTATGGTTGCTAACAAAACAAAGTATTGTTACATTTGCAACCATATTATGGTCCAAAGTATAATCATAATTATGTTCAAATATAAACATTTTATGGTTAAATTAAAATATAATAATATGGCTGAAAATATCATGTTATATAATTGAATTATAATATAGTCTCGTAAGTGCAAAATTTTCTTGATATAAAAAACTGATTATTGTTTAATTTATTATCGATTTGTCATAAAAATTATTTAAGAACATAAATTCATAACAAATCAATTATTTGCTTAAAATAACAAATAAACGATTTCACAATTATGCTTCAAACACAAAAATACTTCAACTTTTTTTAAATGTTTTTTTAAATGTTCCCTTTTTATTTGTTTTCATATTTTGCATTTTATTTTTAAATATTTATTTTGTACACAAATTTTTATTTTTTTTTCAATTTCTTTAACAATAAAAAACAATTTCAAATTTTAGCTACCAGAAAACTTACTAAACTGTCAAGTACTAGAACAAAATATTTTTAAGCGTAAACATTATTCTGTTGCTTTTAACCATACTTTGATTAATAATAATATATTATGGTTAAATATTTCATATTATTTTTAAAAAGTTATAAAACTTTGGTTATGGTTGAATTTTTTTTTAAGTTAAAACCAACCATGTTGCATTTTTTGTACACAGTAACCATATAATTGTTAAAAGTTAACAAAAAATGTTTATCGTGACCAAAGTTTTGGTGAAAACAACTATAATTGGTTCTCCGCAACTATACATTGTTACAAAGAACATAATATGGTTATTGTGACCATATAACAACCATGTTTTTTTTCTGCGTGTGTTATAAAAAATTACGGACGTATTGATAACCTTCTCTTTTTTGAAGTCAGTTTAAAAATCTCATGAAATGTAAGAAGCATAGCAAATACATACTATTGAACTTAACAAAATAGAACTCTCTACGCCTCACGTGCCTTTTCGGGTAAAAACTTAGGGTCATATAGTTCCAGAAAACGGGCAAGGGACGGGTATGGGATCAATTTCCAATTATCCTCTGTCTACAGAATTACAAAGGTGACACTCCCAAAATGTAATGAAGGGTACTTTGAGAAAAACGTATGCTTAAGTAAAACCTTGCCAGTAAAAGACTGTGGAAAATGTTGACCCTATATTTTCTGCAGCGCAAAAGTTCGCCACACTAAATTTCTTGTCGGTCACTCTGAGAAGAAGGTGAGTTTTCAAATACAAGCCTGAAGGCTCGTCTACGACAAAATGTTGCCTTTTAAAATAATAGTATATTTGGAGATCGAATAACAAAGCTCACAGAGTATGGCTCGTTATTACGAAGCAATGTATAAAATGATTTTGTAAATATATTAGACCAGGTTAGGTAGTCAAAAAATTATATAAGCCGTCCTGAAAAAAGTTAGTCCTTTTCTATCCAGGGTTTTATTCTTCTTGCTTTATTTCTAACACATTTCTGTTCGTTTCCCTCCAGAAAAATCATCTAATTACGCCATTGCTTCTTTTCTATAGATCCTCTAGCGCAATCATAAGAAAAAACTTTTTGATTAAATAAAAAACGAGTAAGAGTGCTATATTCGGCTATGCCGAATCCATCTTTCCCATCTATGTACATCCAGTTTAGTGAAGTAACTCCAATCAAAACTGCAGTTATTGGGGCGACAAAGAATTTAAAATTAAGAAAAAAATTAAGTACTAAAAAAAATATAATTTTACATAAAAATGCCATCGGCTCTTATTGGATTAGACATTTTTAAAATTTTTTAGTATTTTCTTAGAGATCTTTTCAAAAGCTTTAAAATGGTTCGCATATCGTTATTTTAAAAATTTGAAAATTTCAGAGGCCTGTAACTCGGAAAACATGTTTTTTGATTGGAGTTAATACATTGCTCCAAATAATGTGGATAAATTAGAGATAGGCGTGGTGTTTTGCCCGCTGCGTCTAAGGACATAGACCGATCTTGGTAATTTCCTACAGCATCTCTTTCGACACATCGCTCAATCGACTTCGCTATGCATAAGAACTCAGAATATTTGTATATACAGAAAAGGATATTTTCCACTTTTTATGGTGAAGGGTATTGCGGTGCCATCCTATTAAGCACCACTTCTACTTTAGCCAATATAAATATGCTATCCACTAAGAAAGTACAAATAGGCATCTGCAGCTTTTCCAATTTAATGATCTTCAGGGTACGAGAATTAACAAAACGAAACGTAATATTTAGTTTTGTATTGTTTTTGTTCGTGACCGCAAAATGTATATTTAATTAAACGTACGTAGTCATAAAAGGAAACAATTTTGATAACAAGCATTTCGGGAACGTTTGCTCATAATGGCAGAGAATGTATTAGCGTTAAAGAAAAACACTAACTTCTTACCAAATTACACAACGCAATTGTATTGCTCTATTGTTATACCAAAGCAAGTAGCTACGCAAAAAAAAGAAACAAATTAAATTTTATTATTAACATATTTATAAAGTTTTCATGATAAAAAAATAATCGATTTTCTTGAAACGCTTAAGGCGGATAATTGCTGGCCTTACTTTCGTGCCATGTTCTAACCATGGTAAGAGACCAATTCTTTTTATACAAAGTGTTATGTTGAGACCAGGTTTTTCAAAAAGTACTATTTAAGTTACTTGAAAGAATCTCTTTACCTCGAAAGTACTTTAACTAATAGTCGGAAAATTATCGTTTCGTAAAATTACTTTTAAGCAAATTATACGCAAATTATTTAAAAAGTCTCTGATTGTTTTTTATTGTTATTAATATGGTGATTTGGTAACCCTGCTCATTGGAAATACAATGTTTTTTCTAAAATATATATAATAAAATTTAAGTGGTATTTGTTTATTAAACTAAGAAAAAAATTATAATTTGCAGGCCACATTGAACTTGAACCTGAGAGTTTTTTTTTGCTTACTAAAAACCAAAATGTTGGTTAATGGCTTGGTAATTAAAAAAAAAAAAAAAAACGATAATTGGCTGTAATTTAAAAAAAATATAAATGAATAAAAACTAGAGAAATAAGTCAAATTACTACTTTTACAAACTAAAATTATTTTATTTTTAAAACAAGCACTTATCTATTGCTAAAAACCTGAAAAGGAGCTGTCAGTTGTATTTAAATTTAATAAATGGCGCCACAAAGAATTAAGAGCTTTAAGAATAATTAATATAAATGATCTTAATTTTATTGGTTACACTGCCCAACAATGAATATTTTTCCGGCTTAAAATTACCCAATTAATACATATTTTCACCCCCTAAGTTCAAAAATCACTTCAAAAATGACCAACTAGCTCTTGTTGTGAAGATACAGTAATATGTCACTTTTTACATGCTCAACTTTCGTCTTCCTTCTATTCCTTTTGGACATGCAGTTCACATGAAAGAGATGAAAACATGAAAACCCTCCTCCACTCAATCAAATATGCTGAACACAAGTGGAATGCAACTGGGGTATACTAAATACTGATTCCTTTTATGTCTGTGGGACAGTAGGGATAGGAAATCACATTGCATTCAAACAGACTACCCTGCGAAAAATCTTGACCCTAGAAAAATATCTTGTTGCACTGCCTTGCTTTCTTAAGTGATGCAAAAGTTAAGAAAGGTATTTTTGTTGGGCTACAAATTCGGGAGCTTGTAAAGGATCCTGCGTTGGAGAGAGTTTTGGAGCAGAAAGGAAAGGGAGCTTGGAATGCGTTTAAGGGTGTTATTAAAGGTATTTTTTGGGAAGAAAAGTGAAGATAACTATGTTCAGTTGGTGAGGATATTTCTACAAAAAAATCTTGAACTAGGACGCAGAGTGACTCTCATGTCTTTTCTCCATTCTTATCTAAACTTTTCCCCCAATAGTTGTGGTGCGGTCAGTGATGAACACGGTGAGAGATTCCATCAGGATATTTTTGTAATGGAACAAAGATATCAGGGCCATTGGAATGAATCAATGCTTGCAGATTACTGTTGGTGCGTGTGTAGGGATGCTCCAGAACTCACCTACAAGTGATAGGCCAAAAGAAAAAGAAAATCCACATGGTGGTAATAATATCCAACCTGCCAACTATTATGCCATTTATTTTTAACTTTTAAAAAAATTGTTGATAAACTAATGATTTAAAATTTATAGAGATGCCTCACTTTATTATCGTTATATATTCTGAACCATGGGGTATCACAGAAACTGGAGCTAAAAAAATTTTTATTATCATTTTCATTTTATTTAACCCAAAATTAGTAAGAATTGACTCACGAAATGATGGAAACATTACAAAAATATTTTTTTGTTGGCCAGTGTTATCATTTGTATAAAATTATAAAAACAAATCTATGTTTGTATGTTTGTTGGATTATACTTTATAGAAAGCCGAACGTTTTTGAGTTTTACCACTATTTTTTGGGGATCGTGAAATATAAATCGGCAAATTCGTTTAGCGAGTTATGGAAAGCGAAACCCATATACAAATCAACTTTTTATTGTTTGTACGAGTATCTGTGTAATTAAATGAGTGAAAAATTTTATTTTGAGAATAATGTTAAATTTCTGGCAAAAGCCTGAAGCAAAAAGGATGGCATTACAGGTCTTTACACAAAGTAAGATTTAAATACCCCCTCACTAAGTAAGTGTAAAATATTTTATAGATGCACCTATAAAATAGTGAGACTTTCAGCATTTTATGGAAATAACTTTGAGAATAAAATGCGTTTTTTAACAAAATCCTAGAAGTGCTTTAAATAAAATTCTTAAAGATATAGAAGGGGACCCGGGAAACCACCTCCCCTACAAATAAGTTCATATTTATTTCATTTTAGTTGTCCCCGGGGCGCTTCATTTTTCCAATGAGAATAATCGTACAATGATCACTCTCACAAGCAAGTTTTTTATTTGATTAATATGAAAAAAACAGAGCCTTATACCGGCAAAATGTAATTCTCATAAAAAAATACATTTTATATAGAGAAAACACACCATCATAAAAGTATTCGTAGAAATTTTTCGATGTTTTTTTGAAAATCGGTTGAGTGGTTCTTGAGTTATAAAATAACGAACATAGGACAACTTATTTTTATATATACCCATAGATGAAAAACATCCTAAATATTAAAATTTTGTGATGGTTATTTAGTAACAAAATTCGTATCAACGATGAAATAGGTGAGGGAAGAAGGATGCTCAATATAATCCTATATCTGGATAACTCCAAATTTAGCGCGCCTTATTTTAAAAGAAAGGCGTTTAGGCAGGGTACGAAAATCAGGACGGGAATAAAAATACTTCTGTAAGCAGTTATTGTTAAAGAATTTAATATTTGATATTAAGTTTATTGGGTTTGTTCCGCCAGTAAATGTAATACTATTGTCAAACCTTTCTGTGAACACCGTCATCAAATTTAGTACCAGCGGAATACTCTGTATACACAGACTTATTTGCAGCTGCAACCATATATACATAGGACAATCTGGAGGAAGAATTAAAACACATACGAGCATACAAACGGAAAAGGGAAGACTCCAACTTTGCAATACACCTTAACCCACATGGACACGAATCAAGGAAAATAGATGAATGTATGACATTACTACATCCGACTAAAAAAGGACGAAGAGTAGACATACTTAAAAAGAAGGAAATCCACAAAACTCGAACTTTTAACGAAGACATTATTAAGAAACAGGTAAATAAAATCTCTGACAGAATGTTTAGAGCACTACAATTATTAAGACATTCGTATAAACGAAAACTATCAACAGACGGAAATATTAAAACTGTATAGCCCCAATAAACATGACTGATATCGAGCAATCTACCTACCTGCATAATACCATTTAAATAGACATTACCCTAACAGACAAAATTACCCAAACCCACCACTATTTATACAACAATTACCTGATACTATCTCTTCAGAGTACTAATCAAAACGTGGCTTGAAAATGATCTACTGACATCGAAATTGGTCGTCAAACTAACAGCCAGTGACGACGATTATCGCCGAAAGGTTTGACAACAATTTAATATTTTTTTATCGCAAAAATAATTTTTAGCTTTTGCTATTTTCCAACAAAATAAACCAAGCCCCGAAAACTCATGCAAGATCCGAGTTTGTCACCCGCTGAGCTAAAGGTATTGTCAAGAGAACAGCAATCGTTTACTTCAGAAACCTGTTTTTAAAATAGATGTTTTTTTCCTAAGGGCCAGGATTAACTATCATACACTATCGTACGATTTAATCGCAGACAGAATTCTGTCTTACTTTAAAAATCGTTTAAAAATGGCGTCGTAGGTGCCACACTATTATAAAAAAAAAAATGCAAAAACACATGGTATTTTTTTGTTTTTTCTCCTCATCATCTGTAAAAAATCAACCCTGATCGATAGATAAAAATATTATATAAATTATTTCAAAAGATTATAAAATCGTACAGATCTGGCAAAAAGTCTGTCATACACACATACACTTTTAATCCACACTATCATACTTTTTGAGCACACATGCAATTTTTGACAGTTCGTTCGACTGAGTATGATATTGAATCCTGGCCTTAAACGGTGAAAAGCTTTTTCTAAGGGAGAGAAACTACATAAGATTGGCGTCTACAAAGAAATGAATCTACAAAAAGAATGGCTATAGAAGTTTAAAAAAACTACATTGCACCTACTTAACACCAGAGGCACTTTAACATTATTTGGGAATATCGTTATTATGATTGCAGGGTTGTCAAAAATGATGCAAACTCTTTATTAGTCTTTTTTACCAGCTATTTTCTCTACTCTATTTGCAAAGAAAGAAAAATAATAAATAAGTAGGCATGTAGGTCTAAAGGTTACTTCCCTGTTAGGAATCATTTTTTACCCGTCAGGCTATCGCAGCTTGGTAACGGAATTTTTTGATATCTAAATAGAATAATATTGATATGGAAGAGTGTAGTTTTAACAAGATAGTAACACAGCATGTGCGATACAGTAGTTTAATTTATAATAAGAATTTAACACTGAATTCACTAAAATTATAAAAAATGGCCCATTGGGCTTTTTTCTAGCAAAAAGTGCGTGTGTGCGAATGAGACAAACAACAATTTCTTATTTTGGAAAACTGCTTTTTTTATTTTCTTAAACTAAAAATTGAAAACTCATATCACAAGTCGCCTTTAAGTCCAAAGTATATTTCTAATGATGGATGGTATAAGCAGCGGGAGCAGCATGTACAACGGGAGCAGCATGAACAATTGGAGCAGCATGTACCACAGGTATTGAATGAACTAGGGGAGCAGCAGCATAAGAGTGGACAATAGGAGCACTTTTGACAACGGACACCACCGGGGTTTCATGAACGGTAGTTGTCTTAACTACAGGAGCAAGAACAGGTTCCACGACAGCTTTGTTATGGAAACGGGTAAAGCTCTGATGCGATACAGCAGAGGGAGCACTATGAACAATAGTGCCAACTTTAGTTAGAACAGGTTCCTGGACAACATGATTGCTTTCAATAATGCCAGCATTAACAACAGTCAAACAGAAAACAGCAATGGAAATAATCTAAAACAAAAATCAAGTATATAAAATCACAAAAAATTTTAAAACTTTTTTTTTAAAACTTACGGCTGTGTACATTTTGAAAAAATTTAACTCAACTTGGCTGATGTTTTGTGTTTTGAAGTCTGTAAGAAACTAATGATGTTTAAACATTTGGCTTTAGTTTTTATAGTTTAACTCTAGCAAATTGAATTAAAGCTGAAATTATAGTCACAAATAATCCCTAAAATTGTATGTAATAAAAACAAAACACACACAGTCTGGTTAAGTGTTTTAGCCGGTTGATTTGGCCTTCATTTCATATGTATAATGAGCCAGTACTAATCTTGTCTACAATTTTAGTAAAGACGTGACCATACATTCTGGCATTTTTCATCAAGCATTAAAATCTGGAATAAAAAATGAATATTTTGTTGTTATATGACTCTTAACTTTAATTGCTAAATAATGTACTCTGTTGATGAACTGACGCTGAAGGTTGTGTACGATTGCGTACAATGTTTTCAAGTGTTGTTTTCTTTTTTAATGCTGCCTGTTGTTTCTTACTCGCAAACAATTGAACAGAATTTACAATAAAAAACTGTCAAGTCATTTTATCTGTAGATTCTGGTTTCAAATTTTTGGGTGCTTCACTGTTAATAGGATTAACTTAAGGAAATTGTCAAAAATCTTTAATGATGTTAAATATCAAGTTCAATGTGGGTGTTTGCTGCCAAACGAGAAGCTATTTGAATATTAGACTTGACACGCTCCTCTTTATGGATTTTTGACTATAAATTGCTTATGTGAATAGAAACAAATCATTAGTTTCTTTTGAGTTTTCGAAATAAACACTTTAACCTTTTAACAAAATGTTTAAAATCGTAAGTTTTCTTAAAGAAAAAATATTATTGATATTTAAAAACTGAAGCATAAATTTTCTATTATTTTAGATTGCCTTTTTTGCTTGTGTCTGCGTAGCCTTCGCTGCCCCTGGCTTATTGACTGAACACCATACTGTTGTTCATGAGCCTGTCTTAACAAAAGTTGGCTCAGTTGTTCATACTGCTCCCTCGGCTGTGTCTCACCAAAGTTTCACCCGTGTTCATAATAAAGCTGTAGTTTCTCCCGTTGTTGCTCCTGTGGTTAAGACAACTGTACATACCGTTGAGCCAGTAGTTCATACTTACAATGATGCTTCTGTTGTTCCTGTAGTCAAAACGGTACATGCTCCCGTTCTTAGTCAAGCTGTTTCCCACCAATCTCATGTTCAACTTCACTCCAATGCTGCTTTCGTTCCTGTTGTTCATGCTGCACCAGTTACCCATATTGTCCATCATTAAAAAATGTTTTGTTTCAATTGATTTTATGTTTTAATAAAATATGATTTATGAAAAATATTTTTTCTTTTATTTTTGATCAGATCAGTCTCTTCATTTTTAATACAGGGTGCTTTTTAGGCCCCTTTGAATTTTTAATTGTAAAAAATAACACAATAAATTAAATTGTAATTAAGAATTTTTTTTTATACGAAAGACCAGAACATGGCATTAATATTTAAAATCATTTCGGGCATATAGCCAGCGCGGGTCATTTTGGGTCATTTTTTCAAGTACTACTGGCCGTATGTCATGAATAACACGAGCAATGAAGGCCTCCTAAGCGTCAATTGTTGCTGGTTTGTCAAAATAAACCAGTGTCTTTACATGGCCCCACAGGTGTCAAATCGTACGACCTTTGAGGCCAATTGACAGGTCCATTTCTCGAAATCAATTTATCGCCAAATTTAGATTTTAATAACTTGATGGTTGCGGTCACCGTATGGCACGTAGCGCCATTTTGTTGGAACCACATTTCGTCCGGATCAATGTCATTCATATTTTCAAACAAAACTTCATTTATCATGGTGGGGTAACGATCTCCAATGACCGTAAAAGTCCAATGATGCCACCAGCGTGTAAACCACACCAAACGGTGCATTTTTCTGGATGCAATAGAGTCTGTAGGATATATTTTGTTTTGGTGTTACTCCATATGCGGCTATTTTGCTTATTAACAAGCAAACAGTTTGGCTGAAATCAATTTGCTGGAATTCCAGCGTGAGTCTATTCATAATGATTTGCCAGTGTTTACAGACAATAGTAAAAAAAAAAAATATTTTCGTCAAAATTTAATTTTTAGTTTTATTTTTTATAATTTTAAGTTCCATCAGTGCATTGATAGTCTCTCCAAGGTATTGCACTGCCTGTAGATATTTCTAGCTAATTTTTTTAATCTTCGATCGTTGTTTAGTATTCTTCAATACTTAGTCTCTTTGCTTTACGTAATACAAGTTTTAGTATCCAGGTAAGGTTACTCGAATCGTAACCTCGTATCTTTTGATCTTTCCTTTCTCGCCTTAAGAAGTTTTTTCCTTGGTTTAAAGATTGCAGTAATTTTAAAAGCTTCAGTTAGGCAGAAATCCATAGCAGATGATCTGATCTGAGTCTCCCTTATATGAATAGGACTGAGTAGATATGTTTATTTATTGCTTTTCAGTTCTTGCTACGCATCTTTACTAGCGGGTATATAAAGTGTAGCTAACTGCGATTAAAACTGTTACCTGATTAAGTTACCTGATTAAGAATCGTCTTAGCTTAGGAGCTCTAAGCAAGATATCTATCTCTCCAAATTTTTTTTTTTAATTTCGTGATTCAAGAGATATGAAGGTTGGAACCGTTCCCAAATCCTTTAGCCTGTTTCTGACTCTGGACCTTCTTAAAGAGCTTAGGGAATTGCCTTCCTGTTTTGCTCTCTATCCAGGTTTTAAAGGAGAATACGCCCCCATATTCAGAAATAAGCTGCTGCCCTGGACGGTTCTATTGGTTTAATTCATCATTCCTGGGGAGGTCTAAGTCACCACTCAAATTTAGCTCCGCCCTTCCCCTCTAAAATTTTTGTCTCTTCTTATGGAATTTCTATAAGGGATATAGGCCCCTCTAGAAAAACTCTCTAGGATGACTTTGACTTTATTTCTTAAATTGTCGAATGAGATAAAAGTTGTCCTCATAAAGCATTCGAGTATCACAAATTTTTAATATGAGATTCTCTAGAAAAGCGTTGATAAAAATAACGCTTAGATGCGAAAACGTCAAATCAATGGTATAAAAAGCCGAAAAAAGAGTCAGCCGTACACAGTGGGTAAAGAAAAATAAAATCATTGTTGTTTACTGTTGTTTTTGCTTAAACTGGATTTTGATTTTTGTCTTTACTTTATTGTTTGGAAGCACATCTTTAGTTTATTTAAGTTTAATTTAAGTTTCCTGAAGAGCTAAATAAGCGGTAGCGAAATGTCCATCTAGACATTCTTTCACTCTCAATAATCAACATCGGTAATTTACAAATTTGGTCGTTATAAATGCAATAAATAGCAGGATATTTTTAAAAATTAATTTATTTAATTCAATATTGTTGGCATTCATAGTAGTCGCTCCACCTTCATATTTATCAAGACCAATTTTTGTTTGGCGATTGGCTAAGACTTCTCCTGATTTATAACAAAACAATCATGACTTAACAATTCAATAGCTGGTGAAGATGAGATCTTATTAAATGAATTTTATATTTTAATACAGATTATTCAAGCATCCTTCGAAAAAATTTTTAATTGCCGCCCGGTAATGAGTATCGATACTTAATTCTTTTTTTTTGTACTTTAAAAATAAATTCTCTGCAGAGATCTTTCTAAACCCTTTTTGTGTCAAAGAGCCCAAATTGAAAGCCGTTAGACATTACTTTCCTTATTCTGCTTCTTATAACTAAATTTCCTAGGTTCAGAACCATGTCTTGCATACATAGGTCCCTATTGGGCTCTATATGGACTCTCGACATTGACTACTTAGAAAAAGAAAAAAATTGGAACCATTAAGTGAACAGACCTAGAAAAGTGATGTTATACCAAGTTAACGGTCAGCAGCGGGTACAAAGTGAATTAAGATTTGTTATCACCTTTACAATAATCTGAGATTTTGCCCCATGTTTCGTAGTTTAAAGAAATGGCGCACAATCATAAAATTTTAAACGAACGAGGAAGTAATATGTGCACGAATTATCTACTTGGGCACTTTCGAAAGCCTATTTAACCAAGAGAGTATCGAGTTAAATGGAGACTATATAAATAACTGGACAAGGATCAAGTAAAAAAAATTTTTTTTTTTTTTAATTTATGATAATCTCGAAAAGGAAATAAAAAAATATTCACTTTTTTTTACAAAAAGTTAAAAGTCCAATTTATAAATTTTTAAATTTTGCGTTTTTTATTAAAATTATTAAGAGTTTTGGAGCAAATTAATCTGTAAAACTTTAATTATATGAATGATAGGCAACTGGAGAGGAAACAACAGTTTTCACAACAGGAACAGAGTGTACAACTGGCAGAGAGTGAACTATGGGCGCTGCAGCAGCAACAGTCTTCACTACAGGATGAACGTTAACAACAGGAGCTAATTCATACGTATGAACCACAGGAGCGGACACAGTTTTTATAACAGGAGCAGATTCATATGTATGAACCACAGGAGCGGACACAGTTTTTATAACAGGAGCAGCAGCATAAGCATGGACAACTGGTACTTTTCTTTCCAAATTTGTAAAACTTTGATGGGTAATGGCAGATGAAGCACTTGTATCGACAACAGCCGTTTTAGCTAGAACAGTAGGCTGAACCACAGTATGATGAGCTTCGGTAATTAAACCAGGAGCAGCAGAGGCAATAGACACTAAAGCGCAAACAGCAATAAATTTGAACATAATGATTTGTTTAAAAAAAAAACCTGTTGAGTTTCAAGAGAATGATAATGAACTGATGCTGATGCAAATTGCTGTGGGTGAATTTATACAAAAACTTCAAGACAGTAAATTTATCAGTTAATTGAAAACATTATATGTAATTTATTTTTTTATAGTCTGTTTTTTTCAATTAAAAAACTTAATGTCGCCACTACGAATTTTTAAGCCTTTAACCGGTTCTTTGTACTTTTTTTTTATTGCAATTTTTAACATTTAGTACTTAATTTTTTTAACATTATGTTAATAGTTTTTGTATTTGTGTTTTTTTATTTTTGGAATAATATTTTTTTCTGTCTTGCAAATTTGAATTAACAATTGTAAAATTATCGAGCGTACACTGACCTGTAAGCATAAGAGAACTTATAATCGCTCGTTTGCCATAAATACGTCTTAACAAAAAAAATTTTAATAAGAAATATTCGACATTTTTTTAACTTGGATCTTCTATTGATCTCATAGATTTTTTTAAGAGTGCGAATTTATTATTTTGATACAGAAGATCATAATAAAAAGCTGCAATTAGGGACGCCAGACGGAAGATCCCGAATCCGATTTTTTGGGATATAAACAAAAATATTGTTAACTAACAACAAACTCAAAGATTCAGAAATTAGATTACGGAATCCCGAAAAATCCTGGGATTTCGAGATCAGAATTTCTTAATTACCAAATCCAGGAATTTTTTTTTAAATCTATCCCGTCATCCCTAACTAAAAAAGTTTATCATATGTGTTTACTTTTGGCAATATTTAGTGGTCATCCTTCAGTAAAACTTTGTCAAAGTCTTGCTAGACTCTTTAGAACATGACTCAAGAAACAGAATTTCGCTTTGTTGAAATATTTTTATTAGACTGTGATGTGGATGGTTTTTTTTTGCTAATTTATATATTTGAGTTATGACAGTTTTGCTACCAATGGCAAAAATTTATTTTAATTATATTGATAAATTATTTATTGCTAAGTGGTACTTATGCTTTTTAGCGCACTAAATACATTTTATTTTTAAGCAATTTAAAAATCCATATTTTGTGAGAATTTAAACACCTTTCACGGGGTTTAAGATAAAAAAAAAATACTTGAAACAATACATGTCGTCATAAAGCTCTTTTATGAGAATCTGACGGATATTTTACTACTTATAGGTCACTCACCAGACATTTTTGCAATAGTAAATTTAAAGCCTAAAAATAAACAACAACAAAAAAAAAATTAAATAAAAGTCAATAATTATAATTGTTTATTGTACAGATTTAAAAAGCTTAAGATAAGAGTCTTTAAGCGAAATTTCATTTAAGAAAAAGTTAAGATCTTTTCCTTAACACATCCGCACTGCAACGGCTTAAACCACAGATCGTTTGTGGCAGAACTATTTTTTTAAGTTTAACTTAAGTTCGTTTTTAATTGTAAATAATTATTGTATTTTTCCGTTGTCTTTACACTATCTTAAGCCTGAACGAGAAATATTAATTCATTTTTCGAATAAAATACAACTTAAAATATCAAATCCAGGGTTACCGCTAGGAATTGAAAATTGAAAAGCCGCACAAAAGGTAGTTTTATAAAACTGAACTCGCACAAAAGAGTCGCTTGAGAAAAAAAAAATTCGCACCTAAAGCCCCGTGAGCGTTTTACACTATTTTAATTACTTTGATCTTGGCGCCATATTTAATATTTTGAATTGAGAATGTATTTGTATTTCCACAATTTTTTCTAAACATATGTAAAGTAATTAAATTTAAAAGATTCCGAATAATAAATTTTTCATTTTGATATATTTGCATGTGCACCTTGCTTATTAATAAAAATTGTTTTTTCAATTTTTATTTTTATTTTTTCATTGAATCTTTCAAATACATATGAATGGTTCCCAATGGGATCCCTTATGTAGAAAAATGAAAGAAAAAATAAAAATAGTTACTAAATGTTTGCTGTGTTTTTGTGTAGAACATTTTTGAGTTTATTGTCTTCTGTCTTATTGATTCAATGGAGTTCTCATTTAATCAATTTGGCTTTTGATATAAGACTTTCTGTTTTTCTATACAAAATTTGGGTAAAATCCACTGATGAGCTATTTGAGCAGTAGTGAAATGGCCATATGGATATGCTTTCCCCGCAGTAATACATTTCATTTTGTAGTTTAGTATAAAATAATAAATATTTCATGAGAATATCATGAAATATTTATATTTGAAGGAATCAAGCACGAATAAAGTAAAGTAATTCATATGTATATATTTTCAAAAAGTAGTATAAATACTACTTTTTTGAAATTTTATTTTTATATTTAAAAATAAGTTCATCACAGCGAATCCAGTCTTCAATATCTTTGTTTTATAAATTAAAAGTTGATAGCATTGAGTTGCATGTTTTTACTTTTAATTTAATAGTTAATTTATTTTAAAGCAACGCCAAGTTCGAATAAATTCTTTCTGCACAAGCACTGCTGTGAGGTAGAGTTAATACATTTAGTGCCAGTTGTACAAATTAGGAAATATTGGTTCGTCTAGCGAATCCTTTAAATTACCAATTTTATGCCAAAATTGTTCAAAATTTTCGATTTCAAAAAAGTATTTACAACGTTTACGAAATCTTCAAGCTTACTTATAACATAAATAAATTCTAAAATGAGTCCATTGTAGCTAACGTCTTCATAAGTGGTAAAAAATATGGCTGAAAATATCTTAAAATATTTACTTTCTCATCATTAAAATTTTTGTTTTTCAATATTTCATTACAAAGCCTTTTATTAAATCTTAAGATATTTATGTCGTTTAGTGTAGATGCAATCATTTTCAAGTATATTTATATATACATTTTTTACATTTTCACTATTGATTGCATCTTTATATCCAACAACAATAATTGTAAAAATGAAGTCAGTATACATGTTCTTGTGTATATATATATTATTTTTTTAAGAAAATTTGTTCAATGTTTTTTTTTCGCATTTTTCTTCAAATTGAACTCGAATGAAACAATGCTGCAATGCTGTCCACTGCTCAATTATTCTTTTTGCAACCGACTCAAACGAAAGCCATCTTGTATACTCTCTTAAAAAAGTTGCAAAAGTCGGTGACAAAAAAAAGTCTCAAAAAAAGTTGCAGACCGCAAAGAAAGGGTCGAATTGCGACTTTAGTTGGCCAAACGGTAACTCTGATCAGATTGTTTGAAATTTCTTATGATTCAATTGCTTATTAAATGTAGTAAAATTCAATATTTTAGCCGCTTCTAAATTTTTTTTTATCAAAAAGAGCATATTTAATAACATCTTATTATCCTACAAGAATACTGCTTTCCATAGAAAAGTTAAAAAAGTGCTGAATTTTTCAAAAAATCATAGTAAGTAACGGGTATGGCACAGGTAAAATTGATAGATGACATCAATCTATATGACGTCTTGCACGTGACGATGCAACCTCAAAAGCCCAGTGAATAAAGCTGCGGTTCTTTGAGAATAATGTCCTGCTGGCCACAAAGTTTTATTCAACGCTGGTATTGGATTCGATCCTAATAAAATTTTGTTGGTGAGCTTTCCCTAAATTATTAATCTTTCTATGCCATAAAGGTCATAATGACCTGTGATATCACAGAAAATGCTTTTCATATAATTCTTGAAATCTTGGTTAAACAAAATTATCGTAGTTATTTAAAATAGAATCCCACGATGGCCTTCATAAACGACAATAAAGCTATTTGAAAGACGTAATATTTTTAGATGTGCTCCAATTAATATGACATTTAAATTTAAATAAATCCTAACTAATGCTTCTCTTACTTAAAGAGTACATTTGCGCTATGCTAATATTTGTCCAAACACAACAAATAATATTTTGGGCTAATAGTAGGTATTGTGACTAATATTTGGGCATGCGTTTAGATTGCACTAATATTTGTTTGAATTTTATTTGCACAAACAACAGAAGATTTTGTGTCAGCCATGTTTGGTACAAATATTTGTATACCCTTTTACACTGCACAAATAATTTTATTTGTCCGGTGTGTATGAACAAACATCTGTTAAATAATGTTGTTGTTATGTTTATGAAATCCATCTGCTAAATAGTATCAAATTGTGTTTGTGAAGCAACGTGAAAAATTAAAATGTTTAGTGACAGTGATATTGAAGATTTATTATTAATAACTGCTGGAGCTATGGCACTTTCAAAAACCCAGCAAAAAGAAAAAAAAAGATCCAGAAGAATGTGGGTTCGAGCGTGGGTGCAGCGTCGTAAAATGGAAGGATGTTGCAAAAAACTTCTGAAGGAACTAAGTTTTGAAGAACCTTCGCTGCATAAATGACTTCTATTACTTGATACCTTCGCTTTCAGATAAAATATCTAAATTTGTTGTTACTGGTTGCTGCTGGCTAACCTCCGCGCGTCCAACAAAAGCAATGGAGTCGAAATATTTACACTTTGATGCATTGTTTGCACCTTGTCCAGATTTGTTTTTTTTTTTTTTTTTGTTGATGTAGCCCCGGTACTGAATCTTCAAATTCGACCATTTTGTGAAAACTTCCTCCGCTGTAACATTAAGCATATCGCCAATTTCAGTCCATGCGCTATCCCGCATGGGTTTTTAATGGTAGTCAGCACTTGATGCATTCCAAATGCAAGGATGGAATTCCACTTCGCCGATCAATTTAAATATAATTTCTTCACTCCAATCGTGCGTCGTCCTCTTCCTTTTGATTTTTTTGGCAGATGGTGGCGATTCAATAATTGATGTTGTCCATTTTCTTTCAGAAAAATATGCTTTATCATAAAGAATTACAAAAAAGCGCTTTTTAGTTACTAATCTGTCAAACGAATTGACCAATATTGCCATTTCAATTTATTTCATTTTTTATATGTTAAGCTCTGTCAAAAATAACTGTTGGCAGCCCACGTTTCTACAAATATTTGTCGCTATTTGTTTCGCCAAAAATATTGCGAGAACAAACAAAATATCGAGCCAAATATTTGTAACGACGTGCTGACAAAGTGTTTACATTATGCAAAGCTTTATTCACAAACAAAGATTTTTTTAGCCAACAAACAGTCGAAAAATATTTGGTGGCTAACAAATTCGAGTGTTTACACTAGGACAAACAAAATTTTTATGATTTTGCACAAATATTAGCACAGTCTAAACGCACCTTAACACTCAAAGTCTAATACACATAATAAATAATAGTTGTTTACAGAGTCTGATTAAATTCGCTATCGCCAATGTTGTATGTTGATTGGCTTTATTTATTTAAAGAAATAAAAAAAATTTATATATTTTACTACAGTAATTATTGTTATCAATTAAAACATATTATTCTGTTTTAAATATAAATATTTCATCTCAGCAGTCACATTTTTTTTTTTAGCAAATTGTGAGAAAAGTTTGGATAAAATTCAATTGACAATTGACGTAAAGCAACACAATATGCTCTTATATCACATTAAATAGTCTTAAATTCAAGGAATCATTTTTGGTAACATCTAACATATAACATACGAGCTTTAGAAATTCTTAAAAAAAAAGAAAAAAACAAAATATAAAAATAAATAAATACAGTTGAACACGGCTTGAACGAATTTAAACGGAATATCATTTTTAATTCGCTATATCAAGAGAAAAACAAAAGTTTTAATATTTCATATTCCTTCATTATAGTTACTAATGTACTGTTTGGCGGTGTTCATTATCATCGTAGTTATTAGTGAAATATTTGAGTATTTTCCTAGGGGGCGGCAACAGTGTTCTCTGTAACCTTAATAATTTATATGAAGCTTTAGCGATGAATCAGCAGGATTCGCCATAACCATATTCGACTGTAAAAATAACTAAACAAAAAATCTCTTAAAGGTATTAATTGACAGCAAAGCTTTTATAAACAAGGCTCTTATCTGTACAACATTTTTCAAGAGTTACCACAATTATTTAACGCCATTTGGATAGAAAAATAACAAAATTAAGTGGTTGAAAAAAACAGTAAAGATAGGCTATAAACAATTTTGTATTTGTTACCATCTGTAGCACGCTTCCTTCACCTTAATAAATACATAAAATACTCTTTTGAATAACAGTATGCAAATTTCGATAAAAGCCACATTTTAATTTAATTTAATTAATAATTTAATTTTTTTTAATTTTTTTTTAAGTTTTTGGAAGAATGAGTGTTTTTTTAAACCTGAGAGAGAACTTACAAAAGGGTTAATTGTTAAACGAACATCATTCATATAGATTTATTTGTGTTTTATGTTTGCAAAAAAAGCTAAAATTAAGCTTAACAGCGATTGAATTATATCTAGTGTAAGGCAATCTCCAACAGACCCTTCAGACTCGACTATAGTCGAAAAATTCATTGGACCTTATTTCTTCAAAAATGAAGCTTGAGCTCCCTTAACAGACGCTGGTCACAATACCGTTATCGATGATTTTTTTATAACACGAATGATATTGACTCCAGCAAGACGTAGTGTCTAGAGAACGGCATCTGATCTGATCGACAAATAAGTATAAGCTCCTGTAAATGGAACGGTGCTTAAAAATCTATTAGTCCACTTTTACATTAGTTATAAATAAATTTTTATTGTTCTGTTTAATTTTGTTATTCTTTTAATTTTTCTTTTATTTTTTACAGAAAACGCGATAAGATATCACAGCCTCTAGAAACAAGCTGAAATTATAGAACTATATTGGCGTGTTAAGGTACGATTTAAGCAAAAAAATATGACAAATTTATTTGCTAAAATTTTGCTGCTTGTTAAAAGATGCTACAGAGTCTTTTAAGACCGATTCACAAATTTCACGAACAATTATGCATAATCTTAGTGCTTAATTTCTCTGTTGTTTGCAAAGATATATTTCTCATCACGATCGGTATTTCTTAGCATACGAGTTCATTTCTTCTGTCTCTGGACTTTTAAAAATTATATTGTCTTTCAATAAGATCTGATCGATTTTGACAATCTTCTGGGGTTTATTTAAAGTTTAAGTGTTCAGTCACTTACTTCAAATCACTATGGAAAATTTTGTAAAAGAAAAGAATATGGGATGACGCCCACTTGGGCAATAATGAAAGTTATAAAAGCATAACATTAAATTTAACAGGATGTGACAAATAAGATCTTTCTTTTACGTATATAAGCTTTTCGCGTCACACCACAGATTTTTAAAACTTACACAGAGTATCTGCTTGTTATATCTCTACTCGTATGTATAAAAATTGTTGCAAGTGGATTGTAACTTTATAACTCACGGACGGTCAAACCGAATTTAATTAAATTTTTACAGTTTGTTCATATGGTCATGTATATAGTTTACCTAAAGTAAACGATTTAAAGAAATTTAAAACAGAGATAGATATTAATTTAGAAGTTCGCAGAAAAGGAAAAGGAGGGGTAAATGAGGGAGAGACGCGCGGAATCGATTTCCTTATCTTTTAAACAGTAATAGACTTTAGGATTTATCTTATTGATATTTTACCATTTCAATGTTAACCAACTCTTATTCGAAAACCCTTTAAAATATTCTCTATATAAGTAATTGATACTAATAAAGATGCAAATAAAATAAAAACTGTCTGTTTTTTAATTGTGTAACAAAAAAAAAAAAAAAAAAAAAAAAAAAAAAAAAAAAAAAATGTAAAAAATAACTCTCCTTAATCATAAATATCGCAAACTAAATCATAATAAAATATATTTTTTTAACAGTTCACAAATTAAATATAAAATCCCACGAATTTTTTGTTTGTATCATTGTGTGTCTTTTGTAAAATGCTAAATTCCATTATGTTTAGAATTCAGTTTGATAATTAAGTTACAACCATGTTCTTAAAAACAGGTTTTCACCTCTTCTGGATTTGTGAATTTCAAGTTGTGATATTTAAGTTTTATCATGTCTGTGTCCCATGCTTTTACTTCTCTTGTTTTGTTGTGATAATACTTGTATGCTCTTGTTTCTTTTTATTTAATATTGTTGCTTTTATTACCTCTAAAATGCTTAAAGCGTTCTTTTTAAAAAAAAAAATTTACCTGAAATTATGCTGTATGAGGTTCACTTCTGTGTGGAAATATTTATTATTTGCATTTAATTAAAAATAACATCATTAAAAGGGATGAGCTACTGCTGCTGTTTGTAAAACGTGTCTTATGAAATTAATATTCGGAATCACATGTAAATCAATTTCATTATGGGCAAATATCATAAAATAACACCCCTTAAGATACCAACACTTGCAACACAAGAAAAAAAAACACAACAAATTCCTATGAATTTCTCGTTCTTAATCTCTACACCAAACATGTGTAATGCCTAATT
Source organism: Gymnosoma rotundatum (assembly GCA_916610165.2). Lineage (NCBI taxonomy): Eukaryota > Metazoa > Arthropoda > Insecta > Diptera > Tachinidae > Gymnosoma > Gymnosoma rotundatum. The sequence continues at coordinate 16,057,453 of OU744338.1, read as the reverse complement.
ATATGGCTGCTCTGAATGGAGTCTGATGAGTATTAATGGAATTATTTCGATTATATGAGCGCGTGATGATGGTCAGTGTTGGTTGTACAACATTGTTCAAGAGAATTCTTTTTTTTTAGTTGCTATCGGTTTTCTAATGTAATCTTGTTTGTATGAATGTTTGTAGAAATGTAAGAAATATTTTTTTCAATGGATGTTCATAAGAGGAGGTGTGTGCTGGTCGGCCTTAAGAATATTTGGAATACATATCGACATGATGACGATTACTGCAGTAGACAAATGTAATCAAATTTAAATGTCTGAAGATAAACAGTTGATTTGCAGCTCACGTGTTCAAACACAAATTTTGCTAATAATGCCAAAAAAAAAAAAAAATTAAATAAAATATCAAATTTTATCACACAAAAAATATAGTAAATAAGAACAATTTTTATTGAACAATTTTGGTTATTCAAAAAAAACCTGCATTAAAATATATTTAAAATTTAAAATCATAAAAATAATTTAAAAACTCTTTTTGCAAAAAGTACCAATGCGAATAGTACCTTTGCAAAAAGTACCTCTGTAGAAAAGTACCTTTGTAGAAAAGTACCTTTGTAGAAAAGTACCGTTGTTAAAAAGTTGTTAAAAGTACCGTTATTAAAAGTACCTTATTTTTTTCTAAAACTAGTTATAAATACACTCTTTTAATAGAACCTTCAAAAGGTTCTTTAAAAACTGAGAAAAAACGACCACTTTGACGCTTAATTTTTTTTAATAAGGCATTTGAAAATATTTGTTTAGAACTAATTAAAAAAAATAATTCATTTAAAAAAAAAGTAATCCATTTAAATAGTTTTATGTAATTAAAAAACCATCTATAAAGTTTTAGTGTTAAGAAAGCTTTTTTATGGTTTTTGAAAAAAGTACTTTTTTGCTGAAGTACTTTAAAAAAAAGTACGTTTAAAAAAAGTACCTTTTGAAAAAAGTACTTGTCGAAACTACATTTTATAAAATTACCATTATCAAATATTTTTCTTCATATTTGGTAATTGAAGTATATGAATAAAAGGAAGGCCTTCGAAAAAGTACCTTTTGAATTTATAGTATTTTTAAAATATAAATTTTTCTTTCAATTGGTAATTGATGGATATGGATAATAAGTTACAAGAATTAACTAGTACTGCTTTTTATTTTGTCATCTAGATAAATATTATTTTAACGAAAATTTACAATGGGCAATTTGAATTTATTTACCCACTGTGCTTTATTGTTATTTGCGACAATAAAAACGAAATTAAGTTTAATTCTTATATCACAGTTATAAATAAAATTCAATAGAGAAGTTTTTATTTATTGGTATGGAATACATTTCAGGGCAACAATAACAATCAACCAAAAATATCAAATATGTATTTACTTGTGCAACGAAAAGGTGTTAAAGGTAACATAACATTCCAATTGAGATGCTTGTGAAATAATTTTATACCGTATAAAAATATTTTTTTTTAATTTTAAGTGAAAAATGTAGAAATAAATTTAAATTTGCATAAATTTCTAAAATTTCATACATATAAATTTAATAGTCAGAAGTATTTGACGGTTACTTATGAGAAAAAAGAATATCTGTGTGTGTACGAAATCCTAATGAGAAATTAGGTTATGTTTGTCATTTGAAGTGTTTGTTAAAAAAAAATACTTTTGTGTTGTGTTGCATTATGAAATCGACACAGAAATAGCTTTGCCAGCCATAGCGATCAAATTTCAATTTTCGTTTCTACACGTACAATGTAAAAATTGACTCGATTTTTGGGGCTACGTTGCCGTTGTTGGTGTAATTTTAATTCACCTGAAATGTGAATTTCTTGCTTATATTTTGTTTATTTTTAATAGATTATTTTATTATTATACCCTTCACCACAAAAAGTGGAAAAAAGGGTAATTTCTACAATATCCATTTCCAACGCCATAAGTATATATCGCTCCTTTATTGCAACATAGTCATATCTCAAAAGTTAAAAATTTGTAGTTATCAGCTTTATATCCCAAGCTGAACCGAAGTTATGGCAATGGCAATTGCGGCAATTAGATCATAGGACTTATGTCTTGAAAACTTAAATCACATTTTGCCAAGTTCAAGTTTTTTTGAGATATGACTATGTTGCAATAAAGAAGCGATATATTCTGAGTTCGTATGCATAGCGAAAGCGATTGAGCAATGTCCGTCCGTATTAGCGGCAAACTTAATTTCAAAAAAAAAAAAGTGTGTCAATCGATCAGATAAAGTGTCGAAAGAGGTGCTATTGGTCCAAGTCCTTCGAGGCAGTAGGCAAAACACCACGCCTACCTCTAATTTTTCCACATAATTCGGTAGAATGAAGTAATTCCAATCAAAACAGAAATAAATATTTCTAGCTCATCTATTGCCTTCGCAAAGTTGATTTCAACCCGAACACGGACGGACAGACGGATGGACGGACATCGCTTAATCGACTTCACTATGCATAAAAACTCAAAATATATAAACTTTATGGGGTTGGAAATGGATATTGTGAAAGTGTAATTTCAATAAAAAACTTAGATATAAAAGGGGTGACGTCTCTTTCGGAACACCCTTCAATTTGTAGTATTTGCTGTTATAACGATTATAGTATACGCATTCTGTGAAAATTTTAGTAGTGTACGGAAGCCTTTTAATAAAATTGGTATTTATGGACGGAAGATCTTAAAACTATGCAACAGGATTTATATGCCAAAAACCCAGAATCAATAAATAAACTATCATTTTAGGTAACAGTTGGCGGTTTAAATTTTTGGTTACGATATATTCATTACACATTTTTGTTATAAAACTTTTGTCATATTTTTCCAAGCGCTCATTTTTAATTATTTTTTGTTTGATTAATTGACAAAATAATTTTTATAAATCCTCTGACATTTTAGTAAAGAACCAATTACTGCAGTTTGTTTTTCATAACGTGTAATTTCTTTATGTCTGTGAACGTAATGGCAATTCCTACAGATTCATAATGTTCGTACACATTATGAGATTTCGGTAACGTTATACAAGCGATAATTAATAGCAGTTGCAATTTTCAATGCATTGCGCAAAGAACAAAAATCTTAAACAAAAAAAAAAAAAAAACCAGCAAACAGTTGTACAACAAATTCGTTTTATAAACGTAATAAGTTTTTGTGAAAATAATTGTTTTAGATGCTTTTCGCCAGTTACTATTATTATTTCATAAGTTTTTTTTTTTTGAAATAAGAAAAAAAATATGTTACGCTTTTTTTGTGTTTCTTACGTTTTTTTTTTCTGCTATGCATTTCTTTAATTAAATAATTAGTCGACATAATTGTTTTAAGCCTTAACAGACCAGCTACGAGGGCTGCTGTATATATTTCTGGCCTAATAGTGAAAATGCGAATATTTATAATCAAAAATGGTTTTATTGTTTTTCAAAGTATTCTCCAGCATCATTTATACACTTTTGCATGCGCTCAAACCAGTTGTCGAAGCACTTTTTTCACTCCGATTGAGACACCTCTAAAACATAGTTTTTGAACACTTCAACAGCTTCTTCTGGCGACGAAAATCGTTCACCACGCATTTTTTTCTGGATGTGCGGAAACAAGAAGAAGTCATTAGGTGCTAAGTCAGGGCTGTACGGCGGATGACCCATTAATTCGACGTTTTGGCTGGTCAAAAACGCTCTGGTTTGAGCCGATGTGTGAGAGCTCGCATTGTCATGGTGAACAATGATTCGTCTTCTCTTGTTGGTTTTTCGAATTTCTCCGATGACTTCAGGCAAACAAGTTGTAGTGTACCACCCAGAAGTGACAGTCCTACGTTGCTCAAGTGGAACAGTCGCCACATGACCAGTTTTGCCGAAGAAACACGCGACCATTTGTTTCGAAGTGCTTCTTCCACGAACAACTTTCGTTGGATTTTGCTCGTCTTTGAAGACCCACACGGTCGATTGTTGTTTCGTTTCGGGCTCATACGCATAGATCCATGATTCGTCACCTGTGACGATCTTATAAACGTCTTTTGAAGCACCGCAATCGTATTTTTGCAACATTTCTTTGCACCAATCGACACGAGCCTTTTTTGAGCGACTTTCAAATTGTGCGGGATCCAACGAGAACAAACCTCTTTTACGGCCAGGTGTTCATGCAGTATCGAATGTATGCTGGTGGAAGAAATGTCCAAGGATGTCTCTATCTCTCGGTATGTCGCATGTCGATCTTGCATTATGAGTTCACGCACGGCATCAATGTTCTCTAGCACAACAGCCGTTTTTGGATGACCTTCACGGAATTCGTCTTTGAGCGAGCTTCGGCCACGATTAAATTTAATATACCAATTTTTCACAGTGCTATAGGATGGTGCTTCATCGCCATACAAAGATTTAAGTTCATCAATGCACTCTTGTCCTGATAATTCACGTCGAAAGTTGTGAAAAATGATGGCACGAAAATGTTCACGAGTTAATTCAATTTTTTTCTATATTAATTTTTTCAAGTCACTGTAAACAACACAAATAATGGTCGTACGTCAAAACGTTTTGAGAACGATTATGCTTAAAAATGACAGACTTTCCAATAGAAATGTCAGATTGCACTTGGAAGCACTCAGTGTTGCCAGGCCAGAAATATATATAGCAGCCCTCGTAACCAATACATTTTTTTCGTTTTGACATTAAGTTGATCTTTCTTGGCCTTTATATGATCTTTCCAAGTGAGGCGTTCGTCAATATACATTTCTAAATATTTTACACAATTTGTTTTTGGTATTTGAAAGCCATTCAGATACAAAGGTGGACAATCTTCTTTTTGCAAAGTAAACGTGATATGATTTGATTTATCTGTGTTTGTATCAATTTTCCATTTGACAAACCATTGTTGTAAATCATTTAGTTCTCTTTGGAGAACAATCGATGCTTCCACTGGAGACTCATTTGCAGATATTATAGCAGTATCATCAGCGTATGTAGCTAGTGTAACATTGTCTGTTGTGGGCATGTCGGACGTATATATAGTATATAATATGGGACCTTAAACGCTGCCTTGTGGTACTCCTGAGTATATTTCATACTTACTAGACTTTTCATCGTCAATCTTTACAAAAAGATTATAGTACAGAATAAAATGGTGCAGGTAAAATGCATTTCAGTTTGTATAGAAGGCCTTCATGCCAGACTCTATCAAAAGCTTGCTTAATATCTAGGAATACCGCTGAACAGTACATTTTTCTTTCTAATGAGTCCGATATTACGTTAATTATCCTGTGACATTGCTCTGGAGTGCCATGTCTTTCACGAAAGCCAAATTGGTGATCAGGTATAATTTTTTGTTTTTCTAAAATTAGCTGTAATCTAGAAGCAAAAAGTTTCTCAAATATCTTTGAAAAAGTTAAAAGTAGACTTATGGGTCTATAAGATATAACGCGATTATCTGGTTTATTGGGTTTCTGAATCATTTTTATTTCAGCACATTTCCATTCAGATGGAAAGTAAGAAAGCCGTAGAACAGAGTTATATATTAGTGTCAAGAATACAATGCTCTTGATAACTTTTTTTTCACGTTTGTTATTGAAACCAGCGAAATGAAATGCGCTTTTTGGTTCGCTACAACCTTCTTCGGCATTCTTCGTATATATTTGCAAGGTAGTTTCAGTTGTATCATTTTTTATCTGTGTAACTAATTTAATGAAATGGAATAGGGGAGATTTTATTTCTAATGTAATGTTTCTAAGGTAATTATTTCTCTATTCGATGTCAAATTTGCAGGCTTAAAAAACATTCCAAAGCCATGCATCAAAAATTCCAAAATTTAATTTTTACTTATTAAATCAGAAGTCGTGACCGCACATTGGTCTCAATGTTAAATTTAGCACGTAGATCGAAATAACTCTGCATTACTTGCATAGCTGGATGCCATTGTTTGTAAAATGACCCTAATCTTCTAATTAAAATTTTGTTGACGCTAGTTATTTGTGAAGCTAAATGAACCAAACATTAAACAAATTTCTCGAAACAGATAAAAATGCACAATTAACGAATACGGAATAAAAAAATAAAAATAGTTACTGAATGTTTGCTGTGTTTTTCTATAAAGCATTTTTAAGTTGTTATTGTCTTTTTGTCTTATTGATTCAATGGAGCTCTCATTTAATCAATTTGGCTTTTGATATAAGACTTTCTGTTTTTCTATACAAAATTTGGGTGAAATCCACTGATGAGCTATTTGAGCAGTAGTGAAATGGCCATATGGATATGCTTTCCCCGCAATAATACATTCAATTTGTAGAATATCATGAAATATTTATGTTTGAAGGAATTAAGCTTGAATAAAGAAATTAAAATAAAAAAGATTCCGAATTATAAATTTTCATATTGTTTTAATATTATTTTAGGAGCTTTCCAAATCACAAAAAATTATCGATTGATTTCTTAAGAAAAACAAAATTCAAAAATTATTTGTGTTCAAATCAAGGCTGCAGCAAAAATATTGCAAGTATACACGAAAAATATACCGTTATGCAGGGTAGAGTGTTGCCAATAAAATACCAAACAAATTATTTATTTTTATGCCATTCGAAGAAACGCTCTAAATTTATAATTAAGACCATCGTGGACATGAAAAACTTCTAAGAATAACTAAAGTTATGTCGGGCTGCCTAAGAAGGGTTTTAATTATTGGATGTCAGCCTTGGGATAAAAGAAGATATGGGCAAAAATAAAAATTTCGTGAAAAAGGTCGATTTCGAAGAGGGTTGAACAACTTTTCTGAAGTTTTTTATGCAGTAAGCATTTTCATAAAAGAGCGTAGAAATAGAAATAGAATCATATGTTCCTCCATAAACTTATTTTCCTTAAGAAACTTATTTTTTTTTTGCACAGGGATTCATAATGCTATTTTGAACAAAAATATGTAAAAATGTGACATTTTTTCTAACTTCCAAATAGAAAAACCCACGTTTTTTCAATGGTACTGAAAATATTGGCCTTACATTTCTAAAAAAAAAAGCAGAAAGAAAACTATGGAAAATTTTTAGTAGTTGCATCTAAGATTAAAAAGAGAAACTGACGGTTGCTTTGAATTTAATATTTTCAGTTTTTAAAAGCGTATACTTCGTAAACTATAGATGATAACTTTGACGGTTATATTTGCTTTCTAAATATTTTAAGGGTTTTTATACCCAAAAGCATAATTGAAAAAAGACAAACATTACAAGCCTTACAAAAATTGAAATGTCCAAGGTACCCTACTGTGGTCCTAAAAGATATAAAAAGTTCGAATATCCCTCTTCTGAAATTTGTCATCTTTAGACTATTAAAGCGATTATCAGTTAAAGTGTTATAGAGAGGATTTTTATATATTTTTTTTATTAGCAATGTCATTCACTTTGAAAGAAACATTTTTATTAATAATTAAACTATTTCCGTTTCTTTAAAGTATTCTCTCAAAATCTTTATTTTTTCAGCTCAAGTTTCTCAACATTTTTAAGGGCAAAATTTTGAAACCTAAAACTTTTATTGGTTGTCTTTCATTAAAAATTTTAATCTAATTTAAAAATGACACAACACGATTGCAACATTATAATATAATTGCACAACAAAAATATATAAATAAAATTTGTTACCACAAAAGAAAAAAAAAACACAAAATTGGTATCAACCTGCAACGTAAAACTAATCAATGGCCCTGATTAAGCTGACACATTTAAACAATTAATTCTTTACAATTTGATGTAATGACACAGCTCCATTAAAATAAATAAATAAATAAACTTCCCAAGGATGCTAAATGACCAGGTTAAAACTATAAAAACAAAAATACTTTTTTTTCAGCTTCAACACACATTTGAAACGTATTTAACTGTTAAAAAAATTTGATTGAATACAATCAAGAGAAACAGATTGAAAAAATCATTAAAAACATCACAAAACATTACAGTTACAATTACAATTTACGAAAAGACATTAAAGATCCTAATGTCAAGGTAAAAGATTTAATTTTAATGTCTCTCTTGTACTTCTGGTGGGCATATAAAAAAAATATTTAATTAAAGAAACCAAATGTATCCAAAAAAGATCTTAAATTCCCTTTGATAATGATTAACTTTTTTTATGGTTTCTTGCAAATGAGATTCATTTCACAGATTGTAATGAATGGAATGTATAAAGTGCGTAAGAGGGTAAAGTTAAAGTTGCTGTAACTTTGATTAAAAATTTTTTATTTAAATTTTTATTTATATTTATTATTGACATGATTCAATGGTTTGTTTTTAAAAATTTTTTTGTTGTTTCTTTAACTACTTTAGGGCTTAATTTTAATAAATCAATTACGCTACTTGAATAACCACAATGACAACACCTGATATTTACTTTTTTGTGTAGGGGGTATTTCATATTAACATGACGTTTCCAATTAAACTTTTAGGCGTTTTTTTTCTGTCCAAAGCTCATATTTCTTGGAAAATTAAATTTTTCAAAAATATGTTCCAAGGCTTATATATTTAAAAAGTGTTCTACACTTTATAAGAATTATCTCCTTATTAAGCTCTTGTTCTTTGGGGAAGCTTTTTAAGGCTTTAACCATCAGAAATAAAATAAGAAAAAGTCACATAAAATCTATTTGATTTGCTTCTTGGCACGAACATTTATTTTTTTTTTAAGTTTAAGTTTCTAGTCAACTTCTAGCGTACACTTCGAAACTCGTTTTCTTTGTTACATAAAACAAATGTATGCCTTCATTTAATCAAGCAATTTCCTTATTTATCTGATTAAAAATGTTTCTCCTCAAAAAGAATTTCTCTTTGTACCTTCCGCATTGAGATCAGAATTTTTTATACCCTTCACAAAAAAAAGTGGAAAAAGGGCATAACTAAGTTTGTCATTCCGTTTGGAATTTCTACAATATCCATTTCCGACCCCATAAAGTATATATATTCTAAGTTTGTATGCATAGCGAAGTCGATTGAGCGATGTCCCTCCGTGTTAGTCTTGAAATAAAGTTTGCCAAGGCACTAGATAAGTTGGAGAAAATTTAAATACGCCAATCGATCAGACATTGTTTCGAAAGAGGTGCTATTGGAAATCAGCATGAGCGTTCCATGTCCTTCGAGGCAGTGGGTAAAACACCACGACTACCTCTATTTTTTCCATATCATTTGGAACAATAAAGTAACTCCAATCAAAAAAATAAATACATGGGGCGATGGTGCATCGAAATATAAGAAAAGAACATCAAGTGAAAAATACGGGGGTCACCCATATTTTCCGAGTGGCGGGCCCCTGAAATTATCAAATTTTTTAAAATATCAATATAGGTATCATTTAAAAGCTTTTAAAGAGATCTTAAAGAAAATATTAAAAATGCTTTACCCATTAAAAACCGATTACAAATTTATGTGAAATTATATATATGTACTTAATTGTTTTATTATTTTTTAATTATATGTCACCCCAATATTTACTTTTTAGTTTGGAGTTACTTCACTAAACTAGATTTAAATAGATGATGAAGGGTATATTTAATTCGGCATATCCAAATATAGCACTCTTACTTGTTTTAAATTAGATTAAACCACGTGAATCTTTTATTAAATTAATTAATATTTAATTGTGCTATTTTTTATCCCGATTAAATTATCAAATCGCCGATATTGCTTATTGAGGGTAAAAACAACGTCTCGAAGGCCAATTCGCTATCACTTATTTAGCTCTTCAGGACACTTCTCACAAACATTTTAAATAAACTAAAGATATTTGTCCAAATAATAAAATAAAGAAAAATAAAATCAAAGTTTAAGCAAAAAGAATAATATAATCGACAATGATTTTATTTTTCTTTATCCACTGTATACGGCTGACTTTTTTCCTGCTCTGTTATACAGTTAAAAGATGACGAATAATAAAATATCATAAAACAATACTATAAGGGCCCTTTGCTAATTAAAAAATTTTCAGAATTTTTGGTTAGTAAAAGACATTTTATCTCAAAGATGTTGTTCAAGTATTTCATAACAAAGACGATTTCGATCAATGAATTTATCTCATTCCGGCATAGAATTAATGATTCCATCTCAAACAATTTGTTATAATCACTTCAACTCTATAAGACTCAAACCTACTGTTAAATCTAATATAAAAAGCTTTTGACAAGGTCATAGTATTTTTTTTTATTGAATCTTCTTAAAGGAATTAAGTTCTTCGCGAGACTTCAGAGAAACAAATTTAATTTATATAGTTAACTGATCGTTGCATGAATGTCTAAAGAGGTAATGAAAAATTTATTGCCATATTTCGAAGGTCGCTTTTGACAGAGCTTAGCATATACCGGCTGTCTGTACGGTATCTCAGGCCCGAATTGCATCTTACACCAGTGTCATAAGCAAGGTTTAGAACCCCTTCAAGTGGGTTTTCGCATTGCGTTGCATATTTGTGTTTCGTAGGCATTACTATAAATAGAGAATTTTTTTGGAAATAGCTTTATTTTTTAATGAATTTCATCCTTTAAATATTTAAAAAAAAAATTCAATTTTATTAATTAAAGACACGGGAATATTTTTTAAATATTTACTTTTTATTAAAACTTCGTGTTATTTTTTTTATTTAGTTATCCCGATTAATTAATTACCGATATTGATTATTGAGGGTCTAAGCACGTCTCGATGGCCATTTCGTTATCTCTTACTTAACTCCTCAGGAAACTTCTGACAAACATTTTAAATAAACTAAAGATTTTTGTCCAAACAATAAAGCAAAGACAAAAATCAAAGTTTAAGCAAAAACAACAATAACCAACAGTAATTTTATTTTTCTTTTTCCCCTGTATACGGCTAAATATTTTTCAGCTCTTTTATACAGTTAAAAGAGGATGAAAAATAAAATATCAAAAACACTACGATAATTTATTTCGATGCACAGGCACTTTGCAATTTACTTAATTAAAGAAACGGGAATATTTTTTAAATATTTAATTTTTATTAAAAATTCCTGCTATTTTTTTTTATTTAATTATCCCGATTAATTAAAATAATCAATTTTATTTGTATTACTTATTAGAGTAGTAACTTCCAAATTCTTGCAATTGCCTGACCTGAATGAAAAGTTTTCATTTTTAATTTCGCTACGAAATACCCCCACAATTAATTAAGCAGAAGTACAAAGCAGATCAGAAAACCACTTGATGCATGAGTATTAAATTAAACCACTGTTATTCGTGTTGTTGTTGATGAACACAGATGTTAAGTTAAATTTTTATTGTAAAAGCTGTTTTGTGTTTCATTTGCGGTTAGGGCTGCCGGTTTGGTTTTGGTTTAATTCTGCATCAAGTGCAAATTAAATAAAGTATTGTTTATGGAAAATTTTAAAATTTATGTTTAAAATGTAAAAGAATCGTTAATAAAATATTTGGAGTGCAGATAAATCACTTAAAGGTTAGAATGCTTCTGCTAGCTGCATAAAAACTAATTTAGAGAGCCGGCAGGAAGATCTACTCTGTTACAAGCTGTAACCTAATTAATCCACAAGTCATCTACAGCTGTATTATTCGATTATTAAATCTAGATAAGTAGCAGCAGTATCAGCTCCTAGCAGTGTACCTCGATAATAATACCTTCTCCATATTTAAAAGGTTTTTGCTTGCGTCGATTTATGCCGAAAATTATTTTATTTCCTCCTAAGGACTTCAATTAGTAATAAGAGAAAAAAATAACACTGTGACCAAAAAAGATTATTTTATTCCCTTCTAAGGACTTCAATTAATAATAAGAGAAAAAAGAAAAAAAATTCTGCGACTAAAAAAGATCTATTGTGTTCCCTACTCGATGCTGATGCACTTCGTTTAGATCTACTTCCTCAGGATTGTTACACGAAGTTACACAACCCTTTCAAATATACTGTAGAGTTTCCTCGTCGAAGTAACAGAAGCTGCTCCGTATGATGTCCTCAAAGCCCAAGTTGCTGAGGTATTTCAGAAGTCCACAGTGGCCTGAGGAAGCCAATGAGTTTTCATAAATTATTTTTATTTAGACACATAAAAGTTTTTAAGCGATTATTGTTGGAAGGAAGAAAGGTTGACGATTTCTGGTGTTCTTAATCTCCATTCAATTTTTCTCTAGAATTTTATTTGACCCCAGTATACAAGGTTCGGGTCTATCCATAGGTGTGTTTGCTCTTCTTTGGCCAACCAATCTTCCTTTCAATTGCTTTTCAGGACACCAATAAGATGCAACCCTGTAGTAGTTACCTAACTGGTTGCCATTAAGCTCGCATAAGTTAAATGCTCTAGTGTCACCTTGATCGTTAGGGAGGATAGCTATCTATTTTCTCTTGTTGCTACTAATTTTTTAATTCGATCAGCACTCGGAGGGTTAAACCCTACTCACGCAACGCATTGTGGCAGAACTAAAAAACTAAGTTGTGGAAAGCAGAATAGAGAGAGTTATGTTATGTTGAATTTAGCACAGTGGCAGTGGAATGAAACTTCGCTGTAAAGATGTTAAACATTTTTTCATTTAGAGTCATAGTAGTTCATTCTCCGTCGTACTACTCTGCACTGAATTCTTTCGGAGTTCTGAATGGTTTCGTCTACCATTTAATTGTGCCATCTCCAAAGGTATGTTCTCTTAACTATGACAAGTTCAGCTATGTTGTGAGACTGTGATTATATATTCTATGACGATAATGAGAACGGTTGCTTAAGAATTATTTCTCTACGAGGGGTGCTGGTTAAAAGAGGAAGAAATAAGAATTCTTTAAGACGACCACCTAGTTCATTGTGAAACTACATACGCAAGACAGGTACTCGATTAATAGGTTTATCTATTCAATTTGAGAAAGAATATTCTGTCCTAACAGCAGAAACTCACACTGGAAATGCTGCGATGGATGATTGCAATCGACTCGACAAATTATTTAGCGACGCCTCTGTGCGGAAATTTAAACAAATTACTTCTGACAGTGGTTGAATTTTAATAAGTTGAACAGAAGGCCCCTGGCCAGGAAGGCGGTGATGAAACACGCTGAGAATCCGCTCAATTCCGTTTCTCATATTTACCTCAAGTTCAGTTTTTATTACGTATACTGCCTTAAGAAGCATCGATTCACTAGTGAAAGCTGCCAAAAAAATTTTCAACAAACCTTCAATTTATATATATGTATATATACGTTTGTAAATAAATAAGTTAATATAAAACCATTTATTAATGTTTGACTTTCATAACGCTTAATATCACAATGTCTGTGAATGTTACGACAGTACTAAAAGGATCATAGTGTCCTAAGACATTATGAGATTTTGAAGACGTTATACAGTCCAGCTACTAATAGCAAATACTCACAATATTCGGAGAAAATAAAATTTAGTTTGTAATTCAACACTGCAAAGCACTAAAATCTCTTAATCAATTTAAAGGATTGTTATATTTTCTTATACAAAGACTCCATATAATACTTAGACATTGATTGTTATGTGATGTATAAAAATCATAGAGAAAAATTAATAGAGATTGTTGGGCAACATTTTTGTTTTACAATCGTAAATTGAGATATGTGGTAAATACATAACTTTCATACTTCATTATTTTATAAATTTATTTTAAAAAGATTATTAATGAAATTTATTGTTATTAAAATTTGTTAAATTTTTAATTGTTCTTTAAGGCATTATTTACTTTGTTTAAGAAAAAAGAGTAATTGACGTGAATTATTATACTAAAAAAAATTAATTAACAAATATAAAAAATTTGTTACTGCATTTAAATAATTTAACATAAAAATGATATCGACTTCTAATGGGTTAAGCATTTTTAAAAAATGTTGGTATTTCCTTAAAGATCTCTTCAAAAGCTTTAAAATGATACCCATATTGATATTTAAGAAAATTTTAAAATTTCAGAACCTCGTAACTCCGAAAATATGGGCGAGCGCCAATCATTTCACTTGTTGTTGTTTTTTTTTCTTATTTATTTATTCTCCATCGCCCTATATATTTATTTGTTTTTTGATAGGAGTTACTTAATTATTTCAAATGACATAAAAAAGTTAGAGGTAGGCGTGGAGTTTTGCCTGCTGCCTCGGAGGACATTGACCGATCATGCTGATTTCCAATAGCACCTGTTTCGACATTATATTTGATCGATTAACATATTTATTTTTTTCAACACTAACACGGACGGGTAGATGGACAGACGGACATCGCTCAATCGACTTCGCTATAGATAAGAAGTCAATATATATATATACTTTATGGGTCGGAAGTGGATATTGTAGAAACTATACACGGAATGACTAACTTATATATACCCTTTTTCCACTTTTTGTGGGGTAAAGGTATACAAATAAGTATATGGGACGATAGGAAATTTAAAATTAACAAAAAAAAAAAAAATAACATCGCGTGAAAAAGTTAGCCCTCGCCCATATTTTTCGAGTTACGGGGCTCTAAAAATTTCAAATTTTTAAAATATCAATATGGGTATCATTTTAAAGCTTTTGAAGAGATCTTTAAGGAAATACTAACATTTTTTCAAAATGTTTAACCCATTAAGAGCCGATGACATTTTTATGTTAAATTATATATATGCAGTAACAAATTTTTTATATTTCTTAATTCTCTCTCACCCCAATTTATTTTTTTTTTAATTGAAATTATTTCACTAAACTAGCTTTACATAGATGGCGAAGTGTATATAAGATTCAGCATAACAGAATATAGCACTCTTACTTGTTTAAATTGAGTTTATCTTACAAAGTGAAGCATTTATGTTTTAAGGATTTCAGTAGTAGCTTTCAATAATCAATTGAGCTGTTAACTGTTTGCGTAACTCGTTGTCTTGCAGTTTTTATAAGATTTGTAAAAAAATATGTTGAGTAAAACTTTAATTTATTTTGTTTACTTCTTTTGTTTAGTTTGAACTTAAACCAGAAGAAGCAGAATTACTGTGATGAATCTGTCTGTGTTTTGGTCTTAATTGATTTAATAACCAGTAGCGACTTTAATGGTGTTAACCTTGATTTTTAATCCATTGTATTTACAAAAGAAACATTTTAATTTACACTACTGACACAGTAAAGTTATAATGTACATTATGAAATATTTTGATTTTAATGTAAAACCAAGTAAAATTGAAGACATTCAATTTGTCTTATCTAAGATTACAATTAAACAAAATGTATGAATTTGGTCACATACGAATTGTTGATGGAACGTAAAAAATATAAACAAAAATTTTATAAAGCAGTTTCAAGATCATGTGAAAGCTTTCCAATATTTACGCTTACCAATTAAGTTTCTGTGGCTTTTTCCATTAAGCTCTTGTATTTATATAAATCTCTATAAACCTCTGTTTTGATAATAAAATTGTAGAAATAGACTTGAGAATCGAGCCATATACTTTTCACCACATAAATAAATAATAAGTGATTCTGCAAAATTAAATGGCATCTCATGGTTTCGTCACAGAAAATAGTTTTTGCACTTAATTATAGTTTTATTTGTTTTCGGATTAACAATTATTTAAATGTTTTATTGACTCAATTATGTAATTAATTAATTAATAATTAAGTAATAATTAAGTAAAGACAATTGAGTTGGTCAAGCCGCAGGCAATTAAGGGAAGTTTAACTTACTTACAGAAGTTGGCTCTACAATCTGTTGTTGGGCTTGTCCTGCTAAATGAGTGTTTCGCAAGCACTTGTAGGTCATTACTCCAGCTCCTTATAACAAGGATTTTTATAACTTCTTCCCCTTGGTTCGTCCCATCGGAATTTCGATCTTTGTTTAACCGTCATGGCCTAAATAGCGTAATCGCTATATTTTGATGCGCTTATATAGATTCCCTTTGAATTATAACAGTTTAACGTTCACTCGACATCTAAATACAGATCGAGCTCTGGATTTTAAAAGGATTTTTCTCTGAAAATAACCCAGCACCCAGTGCATTCGCTATCACAAATGATCGAATATAAGCTGCAAAAAGACGCACGGGTGGAATACCCAGAGAGGCCGCTGTTCTCAAACTGTCAGTATAGTTCCAAGTAGCACCTATTTGCCAGGACGATCCTTGACTTTATTTCAATGTTGACAGCATTATTTCTCTTGGTTGTAGAGCTGAGAAATACACATTCTTTTGCTACCTCGACTCTGCAATACCGCAATTCAATCGACGCAACGTTTGCTTTGGAGCTAAAGTTATAAGTTTGATCTTGTCCGCATTTACCATCAGATCCATCTTCGCCGATTCCGTGAATAATCTGAAAACAGCACCAAATGACACTCGCTCTATCTTTCCGAAGATGCCAATGTTTTCCACTTTTACGAGGAAAATGTTGCTTTTGATGTTCACTGTCTCTGTTTTATTAATCTCTAATTTTGCCAATGTTTTCTCTAATATTTTTCGTTGAAGAATTTGTATGATTAGCAGTCACCCTTTCGTAGGAATCTTTTAAATTTCACCAACTAATCGAAACTTTAACAAAACAAAAAATTTTAATAAAAACTAAGATTACAGAAAAATTATCAAACTTCATCAAATAATTAAAAGACATAAAAATATATAAATTTCACTAGTCAATTTAAATTCACAACAAATTATTGAAATTTTGTGACAACAACATTAAGAATAAAAGATTCAGGGGAAAAAAGCGAATTTTTATACAAATTAAAATTTCACTTGAAACTAAAATTTTTTCAAAGGACGAGATTTTACAGAAAAATATTTTTCAATTTTTAATAATTTAATTAAAATATTGAACAAGAAATTATATTTTTAACAGAAAATAGAAATTACAAAAAATCGAAAATTTCAAAAAATTAAAATAATTAAAAGTATAAAAAACAATGCAAATTTTTTATTTAAAATAAAACAAAAAATAAATAAAATTTATTTTAGATAATTTTTTCTGGTGATTTTATTCCTTGTGCATGACGTGGTTCAGTTTTCAGATCAGGATAAAGTTTAGGCTACAAGACCAATGTAGCATAATTCAGGCTGAAATCTTAGCCATTAAAAGGGCGGTTGGCTGGATGGAGTACCAGAGGATATAAGGAGAGTATATTCGGATCTGTACTGACAGTAGAGACGTGATAAACTCCTTATTGGTTGTGTACACAACATCCAGATCGGTCCGTGAATGCCAAACATCTCTAGGTGAGATGGCGAGACATACCAATCTGGAACTATTTTTGGTGCCAGCACACTCGCGCATACATGGAAACATATTTGCGGACAAACTCGGTAGATCTGGAACCCGGCTTAGAGACCGGAAGATAGATCCACTGGTGGGAGTCCCGTTAAACTGCTGTGGGGCTTTATTTCGGCGGGACCTTTTTAAGGCCGTGTACACTAGATAAAATAACAAGATTTGCAAAACTGCTGAGGTTTCCCCGAGGACATACTGATCTCTGTGTTATAGGCACTGTGTTATCGGTACCCATGCTACGAGAATGAATCTTCCATACCATGACTTCTGTAGAAGTTTACAGGATAAGGATGGGGAAGAGGAAGAAACGGTGGAACATTTGCTCTTACTTTGTCCAACTCTTTCTGGGAACAGAGCGGCTCTTTTCGTTAGTCCGAGACTGCATGATCTTGCAAACGTATCGGACTGTGATGTTGTTAGGATAAACTCGTTTATCTGTCTTCAGATGGTTTGGGAATGGATCTTGATGGTAACAAAGCTGATACTGTTGCACACCCTTTTCAGACATCATAACGGTATCATTTAGGACCCAAGTAAGGCTGCAGGCTGTGCAACCTAATCTATGAATTAGTTCCCTATATAGCTTACTCGGTAGAAGTAGCCACTTCCAAATCCCAAGCGCTAAATAAATATTTTCAGCAGCTTGTCAGTTTTATGTTGAGTATCGTATATTACAAATTCTGATTGTTGCAGAAATATCAATTGCATTTTATTCTGTCTAGGTTGTATAATTCGGTAATCACACTTAAATAACTAGGAAACATACGTTCGACTAAATATTATATAATTCGTTTTCCCAAGAGGAAACAGATTATTTTAAATCCTTAAATCGAGTTTCATTTGCTATTTTCTGCTAATTGTCAGTTCAATTTGTTGTGCAGGGTACATCTCTGCATCTCGATAATTCAATTAAATTACTTGATTAAGACTGTTGTCTCCTCACGCATTTATGTTGTTCTTGTAATTTTTTTGTTTTTTTTTTGTACGTTAATTGATTGCAGTTAAAGACACAAAACAATCAAGATATTCAAGACTTTAAAACAACCAGAGAGGATGGATTTTTTTGGTAGTTGTGATTCACACAGTTTCAAAATTGTATAAAAACTTAAAGCATTTAAGAAGTTTACATCAGTTACAAAGTTAACAGTTAACAAAGCATTTTAAAACTAAAAAAAATAAAAAATAAATAATAATAAAAATGTTTAAAATTGTAAGTTGTTATTTAATTTGTTGTATTTATATTGTATTGTTGTATTTTCTTATTAAATTAAAATTAAAAAAATCTTTTTAAGACTGCCGTTATTGCCACTTTGTGCCTGTTTTCTGCTGTTAGTGCCGGCATAGTGACCACTCATCATGTTGTTCATGAGCCTGCTTTGGCACATGTTGGCCATGTAGTGCACTCCTCACCTTCGGCTGTTTCACACCAAAGTATTACTCAGGTCCATAGTAAGACATCAGTGGTAGCCCCAATTGTGGCTCCTGTTGTTAAGACCACCATTCATAGTGCTCCTGTCGTCCATACACCAATTGTTCACACTTATCATGCAGCACCTGTATTACACTCCGTACACACTTCACCTTTGGTAACAGTTCATCATTGAAGTTTTTAAGGATGTTTTGTTGTTATTGTTATTGTATTTGTTTTTGTAACATAAAATAAACAAGAAATGTTGTTGATTAAGTTTTAATACTGATTTTTTAATATCAAAAACTATTGAATAAATGAGAGACTTTCTACGAAAGACGAAAGGATGGTCAAAGAAGTTAAATATTTGACCAAAAAATCATAACCGATATTTTTTTGAAACGATTATTCTATCTTTCCAGACGCGTATCATTACAAAAAACGACTTTTAATATAATAAATGTGATAACTCAACTTTTATATCGAGTAGAATCTTATACATATATCTTAATAACTATTTGAGGAGCAGTTCCTAGTTGACCAGAGTATTTTTTATAGCCACTCCATGTCAGTGTACGCAAATATGTTATACATGTGAAAATAAAGTCTATCAGAACAATGGCCTTCATTTCATTTGACTTTTACTATTGACCGAAATACCGGTCTGGTATAGAATAAAGTTTCTAAATATTCCTAAAGCAAAAATTAAATAATTCTTGCAAAAAAAAAAACGGATTTCAAAACAGATTTTAGCTTACTAGTTATAACAGCCTAGCAACATGCATCAAATTATATAAACTATTGGGACACCCTTTAATTTCAAAATTAAATTTTATACTTGTTGTTATAGCGGGGTTTGTAAATTTCGAACGTCTTCCTACAATTGTCTAGCATCAAATTACATCAACTAATGTAACACCCTTTAACTTATAATTTCAAATATTTACATCTCTTATTATACCAGACGAAGTAGTAGAATTCATTCTAATTTCCAAGTAATTTTATATAACGGTTAAAAAGATAGGCATTTATATGTCAAATTACATCAATTATGGAAACACCCTTTAATTTCTAAATTCAAATTGTACACTTTTTCTTATAGCGGACTTAGCAATACAGGTTCCTGATAAATTTCAGCTGCCTGTCTAAAACGATTCAAAAGTTTGGCCACATACATACATCAAATTACATCAACTATTGGGACACCCTTTAAATTCCAATTTCAAATTTTATACATGCTGTTATAGCAGACTTAGTGCGTCCGTCTTATTTTCAAGTGTTTGTTAATAACGGTTCAAAAGATAGGGCTTAATAAGGCAAATTACATCAATTATGGGAATACCCTTTAATTTTAAAATTTAAATTATAAGCTTGTTATAGCGAACATAGCAAGAAAGGTTTCTTGTTGATTTCAACTGTCTGTCTGTAACGGTTCAAAAGTTCTGTTACATACACCAAATTATATCCACTATTGGCGCACCCTTTACACCCCAAATCCAAATTATATAAATACTTGTTGTTATAGCAGACTTAGCATACAGGTTCTTCGTTAATTTCAACCATCTGTCTACAAGTGTTTAAAAGTATAGACATATACATAAAATTAAACGAATTATTGGGGCACCCTTTAATTTATAAATTTGAAAATTTTTACTTGTTATTATAACGGTCATAGTAATCGTTATTTTGTTCAATCTTCAAGCTTTTGTCTATAACGGTTCAAAACATAGGCCCATATAGGAAACTTTACATCATCTGTGGTGACACCCTGTAATTTTTAGATTTTTTTCTATTATTTTTTGCTCAGTTTGTTTTAATTTTAGAGTGGTGCCCTTTTCGGTTATAATACACTTAAAAACATTTAGGTTGTATGGGGACACCCTTTAGTTTTTAGGGTTATGAACTGTTTTTAAAACGGGACTAATCTGTAAGGAAAATCTATTTAATTACAAATTTTCAGAATTAAAAAAAAGCAACATTCAGACCAATAGATAACCTCCTTGTTTTTTTGAAGTCGGTCAAAAAATACACAAACTTTTATACACATGAGATGGTTTTAGTAAACAGTGTTGCCACTGATTTTTTTTGCGAAAAACTTCCAAATTTCCCAAATCACATTAAATATTAACAACAAATTTAGGGACATAAACACAATAAAAATAAATAATTTTTAAAATTCCTTCAAGATTTGAATTGGACGCTTAATGCACTATTATGTATTTATTCCTTTTCCAAGCAAGATAACACAATACGACTTTAACATTAAACATTTTAAACATTTAAGCCCGCAGAACTCAGTTGTTTTTAAACCGACTTTAAAGATTTTTGTTTTAGTTGAGAGGTGGTGCTCACAAAATGGTACTATTTGAAAAATGGGAAAAGTTTTTAAAATTTTAAATTAATATGTACTTCCATGTCTGATATAATTAAAAGTATTAATATTTAAGTTTATAAATTAAAGGGTATCCCTAAAGGTGATACAATTTGATTTGTGTGGACTTATCTTTTAAACTGTTGTTGATAGTTGATTTAAATTTAATAAAGTCTTTATTGCAATGTCTATTACATATTTGATGACCTTCTCTCTGTAGCTCTATCTGTTTTAAAGTCGGTGTTTTGCAAGAGTTTTTTTATGTTTTCTGTTTGTTTATTGCTTGCTCTCCTATAAAAATAAGAACATTTTTATACTTTTCTTTAAACATGCACATACATTCTCTAAGGCTCAATAAAAAATACATGTTTTAATGCTTGATCTGTTTATTATTTTTATTTGAAGTTGCATACAAACACTTTTGTTATAATTAAATGAAAAAGCAAAGAAAGAGAAGAAAAGTGGTATTCGATGGGTGCTCAGAAATCATACTCCAAAAAATTACAATAGAACGGTATGGCACTTTAAGAATTACTTTATCCAACAATTACCTGACCCAAGGGACTAAGTGAAATGGGAGCTTGCAAAATTCTGGGACCAGATACAATTACGGGATTAATTGGTACTGGCAAAAGGCTGGGATTAGGATTAGGGCTGGCAACTGGAGCTGGATTGGGAGCAGCACAAGCCAAACCCAACAACATAGCCAAGACAACAACGATCTGTAATTAAATTAATTAATTGTTTAATGATCCTGTTTAAAAGTTTTATTCAAATTTAAGAAGAAAACTTACGTATTTGAACATTTTGAAAAATTAAGTTTATTAGATTTCTAACTTGACACTCAAAGGGTTGAAAACTGTTTGATGTTTGTTAAGAATTATGCCACGGTTTTTATACTTGAATTATGGCTAAAATTAAATAAAATTTTATTTTCTGCTTGATATGTTTTTGTTGCATCAGCCAATTACATTTGATCTAGTTATAGTTCTCACTATTATATGTATCTATTCTATATATTAAAATTCACACAAATCAAATGATTGGCATAGAGATATGCCGATACACAATTACACAAACACATACACACACACCACACAAACAAATGGTGACTGCATTTCTTTAGCTGGCATTGCATGTAATTTATTGTTGTCAATGCCGTTTTGTTTTTTTTTTTAACTTAATATTATCAAGCTGTTGATAATTATCACTTAACACTTTCCATGCGTTTAGTTGTATAAACTTTCGAAATATCTAACTGCTATAAGTCGTTCTGAGAAACTTTTAGTACAATGGTTTTTTTTTGATATATTTGTTCCATTAATTAAGATCAACAGTAAAAATACGCAAAATACATGTCCATTTAGTCTTTCGTCAATATTGAATTAAATGCTTATTAAATATACTAATAGTTCCTATTTTTGTGAATATTGTCTGGTATTTTAGTATTTTTCTACTAAAGACTAGGATTTCATCTCATTACAAACATATATAATTTTAAATATCGAAAAGAATTTGCCCTTTTATACCTTCACCACAAAAAGTGGAAAAAGGGTATATCTAAGGTTGTCATTCCGTGTGTAATTTTACAATATCCATTTCCGACACCTTAAAGTATATTTTTTCTGAGTTTTTATTCATAGCGAATTCGATTGAGCGAGGCCCGTCTGTCTGTTCATTCGCGTAAGTGTTTCCCAAAAAAAAAAAAAGAAATATGTCAATCGATCGGATATAG
Organism: Gymnosoma rotundatum; assembly: GCA_916610165.2. Lineage (NCBI taxonomy): Eukaryota > Metazoa > Arthropoda > Insecta > Diptera > Tachinidae > Gymnosoma > Gymnosoma rotundatum. Next base: position 16,034,744 of record OU744338.1, on the reverse strand, counting down.
TGTCGAAAGAGTTGCTATTGGAAATCAGCATGATCGGACCATGATCTTCCAGGCAGCAGGCAAAACACCACGTCTTCCTCTAATTTGTTTATGTCATTTGGAACTATAAAGTAACTTTAATCAAAAAAATAAATATAAAGGGCGATAGGGAATTAAAAATTAAAAAATAACATCAAGTGAAAAAATTGGCGCTCGTCCATATTTTCCGAGTTACGGGGCTCTGAAATTTTCAAATGTTTTTTCAATGTTTTAAAATATTTCAGGAAATACTAAAATATTTGAAAAATGTTTAACCCATTAAGAGCCGATGTCATTTTTATGTAAAATTATATTTATGCAGCCCGAATTTTTTTTTATTTTATATTCTCGGTCACAACATTACCATTACCTTTTTTGATTGGAGTTACTTTACTAAACTGGATTTACATAGATGATGAAGGGTATATAAGGTTCGGCATACCCGAATATAGCACTCTCACTTGTTTACTTTTTATTTTACTTTTTTTAGACTTTAGAATTTTCTGTTAATTATTTAAAATTTTTTTTCTTAATATCTTTGTTTAAGTCAAAATATGTGATAGCAAAGACTGAAAGCTCTAAATATATTGACTTTTAAAGTGTTGGTGAAAATATTTCTTCGATTGTGAGGTAAAACTTCGAAACTTTTAATGTTTTTGGGTATCTTGGGACATTTTGAAACGACCACGTTCGAACGTTCCATTGAACGATGCCTTAAATGGAGTGTTGAGGACTTAAACTAAGCTTGTTTATTTATTATAATTACCAAATGGTTTAGTATTTGAACAATAATCCTTACAGATTATGATAACAACAAAAACTTAGCAGCTATGTTCATAAAAAATATTTAATAATATTCAATTATTTAACAATATTAAAAAGTATAAATTTGAACTCATTTTTTCAATGCTGAATTTAATAAAAGATATAGATTCTTTCTGCAATATCAACTTGATTTCATTAACGAGAACAAAGGCTCGAAATAAAGTGGCGATGAAATGGCAAACCAAACAGCTTAGCCGAACAAAGATTTTTGGTATGGTGTAAAACAGATCAGGGCAATCAATGTTGCTATTGATAATGTCATATACAAGTAGGAGAGATTGAATTTTTCTACGCAATTCCAATGTACGTAAGCCAATAAACAGGCATTTAGAGATTCATATGGAATATATTCCAAATATGGTAGCAAACGTTTGACAAATTTCATAAAGATGTGTTGAAGTCTCTCAACACGTGAGATAGGCTAAGACACATGGGGACTCAAAATAACAGCAGCATATTCAAGATTCGATCTTACAACAGACATATAGATATGCTCAAGTGTAGAACGGTTAATCAAATTAGAGCTTTTACTTTTCAGGGAATCAAGCCTTTACAAACTCTAGGAAGTTTGAATTCGAGATTGATGAAAAACGAGGACGTGCTATCAAATATCACGCCCAAGTCAAGTCTATATTTGACGTGACTCATTTAGTACCATTAATATTAAAGGCCATGACAATGGACTTCTGAGAATTATAAGAGGAAACATGGACACAGTTACTTATAATTAAATGTAAGCTATTGAAGCGTTACCATTCACTTAAATTATCGATCCCATTTTGTATAATATGCACATCAACCATCGAATCAAACTTCGAAACCAACTTCATATCGTCAGCATATAAAATATACATTGAATTTTAAAAACAGCTACCAATACCATGAATAAATAAATTAAAAAACAATGGGCCAAATATGCTACCCTGAGCTACACGCGACATTTGCATTAATGGCTTAGAGTGGTAACCTTTAATGCACACTATCCAAATCCTATTCGAAAAGTAGAATTTAATATATCCCAAGAAGTTGGAAATAAAGCTCATTAATTCCAAAATCAGTATAAATAACTTCAACTTGACTACAATGCTCCAACACAGCTAAACAATATTCACCAAAAAGGGTTAGATTTCTTACTGTTGACCTACCAGACCTACATCAAGCTCTAAATAATATTGAATTTATAAATATTTTTCATTTAAAAAATTGCTTAAATATTTCAATCTCGATTGGCCCAATTTGTTTTTGACGTTATCAACAGAAAAAGTATTTCAAAAGAAGTAAAATTTTACTCTTGTAATAGGTTTACCCTTGGATCCTTTTTCTAAATAAAGACAAAGGTCCTTGTTATGAGTAGCATTCGATTTCCGATTTTCGTTAGCTAGCGAAAATATCGATTAGCAATTTCGTATTATGAGTTGGTAGCACTGTAGAAAATTTCGAACACAATTGCTATCGATGGTTTGTAAAAAACTTATTGAAAATGTAAGTATTTGGCAAAAATAATATGCTCAAAAGTTCAAGCGGCAAAAAAATGGGAAGAAATTACACAGGAGCTAAAATAAAACAACAGCAATCGAACCATAATTCCGTAGTAGTCATTTTAATTAGAGTGCTCTTTAGAGTGACAGCTAATAAACATGTACTATTGTGAATAATATAATTGAGTAAAATTCACACTATTTTATGGAATGTGCGCCATAATTCGTTCCATCAGCTTTTTTGACTACAGTCGAAGATCGAAAGTTGCTCATAATAGGCACCAAAATCAAAAAATTTCTAAATCAAATAAAGTCTTGGATACTTCTTAATGCCTTTTAGTTTTTTTTTTGTGGTACTTTTCTAAGCGCAAATATAAAAGTCGCTATGAAAAAAGCAAAAAAAAAAAACCCCACAAGAACATTATCATTAAACTTTTTCTTTACCAAAAATCCATTTTTACCAAAATTTTCTTTTCACCGATTTAGTTTATTCAAAATGAAATATTTATAAAAAAAAGTAGATATAAAAAAATTCAAGATATCATAAAAAAGAAAATTTGCAAAAAAAATTTTAATATCAATAATTCAACAAAACTTGCCGAAGGGCACAGCATACCATAGCATTGTTGGTTGTGACATTAAGATATTCTAATACTTCAGCAAAAGATATTTTTTGCTTTTATTTTTGTTTTCCATTAATCACAAATTATTCTTTAAGTGACGCTACAGAAATCTTTAGCTGCTGTGTTGTTAAAATTTACGAACTCCTACGTAAATAAGCGAAGCTTTTCTGCACTTTAAAAAATTAATAAAGTTCATAAAAAAATTATTGTTTAATTTTAAGTTAAATTTTTATTTAAAATTTTCCAGAAATTAAAATTTTTTTTGCGTTTTTTTATAGCGAAATATTAAAGTAAGATAGAAAAAAATTAATAATAAAGAAAGAGAGCAGTGACAAAAATGCGACGGAAACTTCACAACGGGGTACTTAATGGGTGCTCAAAAGTTAAAATCCAAAATCAATAACAGCAGACAGGCAAAGTGATTTGACGTACAGGAAGACTTATTGTTTGATAAGAAACAATTTATGCAAGAATTACTTGGCCCAAGGAATCAATTGCAATGGGAGCTGGCACAAGTCTGGGATCAGATAAAACAACAGAATCAATTGGTACTGATAGATCCCATGGCAAAAGGCTGGGATTGGGATTAGGGCTGGCAACTGGAGCTGGATTGGGAGCAGCACAAGCCAAACCCAACAACATAGCCAAGACAACAACGATCTGTAATTAAATTAATTAATTATTTAATAATCCTTCTTTAAAAGTTTAATTTAAATTCACGAAGAAAACTTACGTATTTGAACATTTTGAAAAGTTAAGTTTGTTTGATTTCTAACTGTTGACACTCAAAGGATTGAAAACTGTTTGATGTTTGTTAAGAATCATGCCACCGTTTATATACCTGTATTATGGTTAAAATTAAATAATATCTTTCTAGAGATTAATATTTTTTGTTGCATCAGCCAATTGAATTTCATCTTGTTCTAATTTTCAATAAAATATCTACTCTATATTTTAAAATCCACACAAATCAAATGATTGATATATAGATATGCCGAAACACATACACACACACACTAGTTATACCTGCATTTCTTGAGCTGGAGTTCAATGTAATTTATTGTTATCAATACCGCTTTTATTTTGTTATTATTTAAATCAGTCAATATGAAAATTTTATAATAATTATAATAATACTAATAATAAAAATTATTAACTAATATATAATTTAATATTATCAAGCTGTTGATTATTACCACTTAACACTTTCCTTGCGTTTAGTTGTATAAACTTGTGAAATGTCTAACTGCTACAAGTCGTTTAGAGAAACTTTTAGTACAATGATTTCTTTGAATGTTTTTTTTCTTCGAGTATTAATTAAGATCAACAGTAAAAATACTCAAAATACATGTCCATTTAGTCTTTCGTCAACTTTGAATTAAATGCTTTTTAAATCAACTAATAGTTTCCATTTTTGCGATTATTGTTTGATATTTTTTTTGCTATGGATTATAAATTAAGTATTTTTCTACTAAAGACTCCTATTAGTGTCTCATCACAAATATCTATAATTTCAAATATCGGAAAGAACTTTGCCAATTTTTTTACTTTTTGGTTAATTTTTATTTAGACCAGAATTTTCTATTAATTAATCAAATTTTTTTATTAATGTTAATGTTTTCGTTTAGACCAAAATATGTAATAGTAAAGACCAAAAAATGCAAGTATGTGGATTTTTTAAGTATTGGTGAAAATCTTACTTCGATGGTGAGGCAAAACTTGTACACTTTTATTGTTTTGTGTTATCTTGGGTCATTCTGAAACGACCTAGTTCCATTGAATGATTACCTAAAAGGAATGTTGCGCACTTTTACTAAGGCTGTTTTTTTTTATCGTTAATCGCTCTAATCAAATTGCAATCAAATATTCAAAAAAGAGGTTAAATATTTCAATTTCAAAAAAAAGAAATTTTTTTTGCCCACTCAGGATGAAGCCATTTTTCCCGGAAACGGCTCGGCAGAATTGTAGAACGGTTGGCAGATTTTATTCGTCTAGGTCTCTATTTTAATAATGTATGGCCATTTGCGGCACGAGTATCATAGTTTCCATGGTAAAAGATCAGAATATTTTTGTGGTCAGTAAAAACCTGAAAACCTGATTTAATATCTTTTATATCAATAAACACAAAAAATAAAAATAAAAGTTAAATTTTAATAAAATGAAGGCCAAGTAGGGCATCATTTTATTAAAAAATTAAAATTACGTGCGCAAACACGGGTTTGCCGCGCCTAAAAGTACAGGTAGTCACATTTTCATATTCTTTTAAAAATATTTAATTGCTGCATTAGAAAAAGAACAAAATCCCTGATTTCAAAGAAGAAAGTAATAAAAAGTAGAAGCACTTATTAGAAGAACACAATAAAAAAAGAGATTTTTTGCGCGAGGTACCATTGCGAGTATTGTGTGCATTATTTACAGCAGTTGTAATGAAAAAGGTGTACAAATTGTATATCAGTTTGGACAGGTAATTACCTCTACAACTAAGCTGTGCTTAATTTTTTACAGTAGTTTCTCAAATAAAAAAGCTTTAAACAATATCGCTAAGAACAAAAAAAAAAAAAAGATTAAAAGTGAAATTTTGTGAATGAAATTTAGCTTAAATATCTCCGAACATAAAAAATATATTAAATCAGGTTTTTATCCCATTAAGGACCAATATGAACGTAATTAAAATCAATAAAAATTTTGGTAAACAATAATTTAATTTTCTTGGAAAAAATTGCAATTTTTTCTTCTATCGCCTCCCCGGACCTCATTTATGCGCAGGATGGTTAAAAAATGATAAGAATCCGTACAATTTTTTTTACGGTCTCGAACATTTAGAATTTTTTTTTTAAATTGCCCATGTTTGAACAATGCTGACTGTAGGGTGCTTCAAAAAAATTCCATAAAAAGACATCAGATGGACTACACAAGGCCTAGTCTTGAAGAAAAAGTTAAAAGTTTTATAAATTTACTAAAAAAGACGTTAAAAATCTTCTTATAAACTGAAAGTACTTTTTGACCAAAATTTCACATTATTACAAACTTTTTATGAAATATTACATTAAAAAAAAATTAAAACTACTACAGGTGAAAAACTTAAAAATGCCAGGGTAAAAATTTCGTATTTTCGCTAAAAGTATAAAAAATACCAAGCAAATTTCAAGCACGTTTTTCCTTTAACTAAAAAAAAATTTTGAAATCGGTTTACTTTTGATAAAGTTATAGGCTCTGAAACATTTTTCAAGTTCGAGGATATCTAATTAGATGCTTTGTGGTACTACCCTGTACTGACACAGGGAGTATCCAAATACAATAGGCAAAAAGCTTATGACCTTCTCTTAAACAGCAGTTTGTTTCATGAAAATGGGGCAAGTAATTTAGAAGTTGCAGACTTTTATTCCATTTTTTTGTATTTTACGCCACTGTGCGTCGTCTAAACACAACTTAACAAAGTTTTAATAGTTTAAAAGAATTTAAAGTCTGACAATATTTGGTGTGTAATTTCTATCGAAAATTATATATATATAATGCAAAATAATATTTTAAAAGGTACATTTTACAAAATCACGAAAAATTCACCTTAAATTTTAATATTATTAAAAATGAAAGTTTTATAAAAAAGTAAATATAAAAAAATTTTAGATTTCATAAAAAAAAATCTTCATACAATTGTTGTTTGTGATATCAAAATATTCTAATAGTTGATCAAAAGAAAATGAATTTGCTTGCTTCTGTTTATGTTTTCTATTAATCAAAAATTATTTTTTAAAAATTCTTTTTTTCGTGCTACTTTCCCGATTTATTATTTAAATCACCGGTATTGATTATTGAGGGTCAAAGCACGTCTCGATGGCCATTTCGTTATCGCTTTGATAAATAATAAATCGTGGTGATTTAAATAATAAATCGGGAAAGTAGCACAAAAAAAAGAATTTTTAATAATTAATATAATTTAAAAAAATCCCGTTGTTTAAAATAATACAAAAATTATTTTTTTAATGACGCTACACAAATCTTCAGTTGTTGTGTTGTTCGAATTTAGGAACTTCTACATAAATTAGCGCAGCTTTTCTGCACTTTACTTTAAACAATTAATAAAAGTTCATAAAAAATTATTGTTTAGTTTTAAACTAAATTTTTATTTATAGTTTTCTAAAAGATGAGCACATTTTTTTTGTTTTTTCATAGCAAAATATTAAAGGAAGATAAAAAAAATAATAAGAAAGAAAGATGTGAAAAAAACTTGAAAACGACGACGAAAACTTCACAACGGAGAACTTAATGAGTACTCGAAAATTTAAATCAATAACAGCAGACAGGCAAAGTGATTTGACGTACAGGAAGACTTATTGTTTGATAAGAAACAATTTATGCAAGAATTACTTGGCCCAAGGAATCAATTGCAATGGGAGCTGGCACAAGTCTGGGATCAGATAAAACAACAGAATCAATTGGTACTGATAGATCCCATGGCAAAAGGCTGGGATTGGGATTAGGGCTGGCAACTGGAGCTGGATTGGGAGCAGCACAAGCCAAACCCAACAACATAGCCAAGACAACAACGATCTGTAATTAAATTAATTAATTATTTAATGATCCTGTTTAAAAGTTTTATTCAAATTTACGAAAAAAACTTACGTATTTGAACATTTTGAAAAGTTAAGTTTGTTTGATTTCTAACTGTTGACACTCAAAGGTTTGAAAACTGTTTGATGTTTGTTAAGAATTATGCCACCGTTTATATACCTGTGTTATGGCTAAAATTAAATAATATTTTTCTCGAGATTTAATTTGTTTGTTGTTTCAGCCAATTGCATTTCATCTTGTTCTAATTTTCAATAAAATATCTACTCTATATTTTAAAATCCACACAAATCAAATGATTGATATACAGATATGCCGAAACACATACACACACACAAGTTTATTGTTGTCAATGCCGCCTTTATTTTGTTTTTATTTAATTCAATCAATATGAAAATTTAATAATAATTATAATAATAAAAATAAAAATTATTAACTAATATTTAAAATAATATTATGAAGCTGTTGATTATTATCAGTGATAATTATTCACTTAACACTTTTCCTGTGTTTAGTTCTATAGTTGTATGTTCAAAGAAACTATTGATTTCTTTGGATATATCATTAACTAAGATCAAAAGTTAAAATACTCAAAATATATATATATATGCATTTAGTCTTTCGTCAACCGTGAATGTACTGCTTTTTAAATCAACTAAAAATTAGCATTTTTGGAATTATTGTTTGATTTTTTAGTAACGATAATGAATTAAGTAATTTATACTAAAGACTCCTATTAGTATCTCATCACAAATGTCAAATATATTCAAATATCGGAAAGAACTTTGCCCTTTTTATACCCTTCACCTCAAAAAGTGGAAAAAGGGTATATATAAGTTTGTCATTCCGTGTGTAATTTCTACGATATCCATTGCCAACTCCTTAAAGTATATTTTATCTGAGTTCTTATGCATAGCGAAGTCGATTGAGCCATGTCCGTCTGTCTGCTCATGTTACTGTTTCAAAAAAAAAAAAAAAATGTCAATCGATCGGATATAGTGTCGAAAGAGGTGCTATTGGAAATCAGTATGATCGAACCATTATCTTCCAGGCAGCAGGCAAAACAACACGCCCACCTCTAATTTTTTCATTTCATTTGGAACAATAAAGTAACTCTAATCAAAAACATATGGAGCAATAGAGAATTAAAAAATAAGAAAAAAAATTGGCGCTCGCCCATATTTTCCGAGCTAGGGGGCTCTGAAATTTTCAAATGTTTTAAAAAATCAATATATCATTTTAAAGTTTTTGAAGAGATCTTTCAGGAAACACTACAATATTTTAAAAATTCTTAACCCATTAAGAGCCGATGTCATTTTTCTAAAATAATTAATATGCAGTACCAAAATTTTTTTTATTGTTCAATTCTTTGTCACTCGATTATTAGCCTTTATGATTGGAGTTGCTTCACTTAACTAGATTAACATAGATGATGAAGGGTATATAAGAATCGGCATAGCCGAATATAGGACTCTTACTTGTTTACTTTTTATTTAACTTTTATTTAGACTTTAGAATTTCCTATTAATTATTAAAAAAAAATTTTTTCTCTTAATGTCTTCGTTAAGGATAAAATGTGTGATAATGAAGACTAAGAGCTCCAAATATATTATGTTTTAAGTATTGGTGAAAATCTAAGTAAAACTTGGATGACAAACGATAACGAGCTATCAAACATCACGCCCGAGTCAAGTTTAGATTTGACGTGACTAATTTAATGCCATTAATATTAAAAGCCATGACAATGGACTTCTGAGAATTATAAAAGGAAACATGGACACATTTACTGATATTTAAATGGAAGAACAATAATTATTTGTAAGCACCATTCACTTAAATAATCGATCTTATTTTGCATAAGATGCGTATAAATATAGAAAACAGCCACCAATATCCTGAATAAATAAATTAAAAAACAATGGGCCAAGTATGCTACCCTGAGCTACAGGCGACATTTGCATTAGTGGCTTAGAGTGGTAACCTTCAATACACACTATTCAAATTCTATTCGAAAAGTAGGAAGAAGTTGGAATGAAAGCCCATTAATTCCAAAATCAGTATAAATAACTTCAACTTGACTACCATGCTCCAACGCAGCTAAACAATATTCAATAAAAAGGGTTAGATTTCTTACTGTTGACCTACCAGAGTAGAAACTGATAGGGCATTCATTGTTCGCATCATGTTCTAAATAATATTGAATTTATAAATATTTTTGATAAAAAAAAATTGCTTCAATATCTCAATTTCGAATAAAAACAGTTATTATGAAATAAATTAAATAAATTTTTGTTTTATTACCCAGACATAACTATAAACACTAATGCACATTTCATATTTTCCAAATTTGTTGCATAAAATCAATTTTTTCTTAACGGAATATTGTTTTTTTTACAAATAACAAAAATATTTTAAAAACTTCTTTAGCAGATCAATTTTTTTGTAGCTTGTAGTCATTTCGTTTCTCGTTTGTTTACTTGTTAAAGTAAAAGCAGAACGATCAATTAAAGGAACGACACACAAAACGGGACTATTTGCATAATTTGTTCTTGGCGTTATCAACAGAAAAAATACTTTAAAAGAAGTAAAATATTATAAGGCTTACCCGTGGATTCTTCTTTTTAAAAAAGATGAGATTTGAAATTTTTACTTCAAAAGAAGTCTTGGATACTTTTTAATGTCGAGCCGAGATGAAAAAGCAAAAAACCAAAATATCCATTTTCACCAAGATATTATTTTCACTAACTAAGTTTTAATAAAAATGAAAGTTTTATAAAAAAGTAAATAAAAAAAATTGAGATTTCATAAAAAAGAAATATTTACGAAAAATTTTAATTTCTATAATTTTGTACAATAAAACTTGCTGAAGGGCATACCTTGTCGTATCATTGTGGGTTGTGTTATTAAAAAATAAATATTCTAATACCTGACCAAAAGAAAAGAAATTGTTGTTTTGTGTTCCCGTTAATCAAAAATAATTTTTTTTAGTGTTGCCACATAAATCCTCAGTTGTTGTGGCCTTGAAATTTATCAACTCCTACATAAAGTAATGCAGTTTTTTTGCCCCTTAAAAAATTTATAAAAATTCATAAAAAAATATTGTTTATTTTTAAACTAAATTTTTATTTAAGTTTTCTAAAATATAAACATATTTTTTTGTGTGTTTTATAGAAAAATATTAAAGAAAGATAGAGAAAAATAATAAGAAAGAGAGATGTGAAAAAAAAACTTAATAGAAAATACGACGAAAACTTCACAACGGGGTACTTAATGGGGGCTCGAAAATTTAAATCCAAAATCAATAATAGCAGGCAGGCAAAGTGATTTGACGTACAGGAAGACTTATTGTTTAATAAGAAACAATTTATGCAAGAATTACTTGGCCCAAGGAATCAATTGCAATGGGAGCTGGCACAAGTCTGGGATCAGATAAAACAACAGAATCAATTGGTACTGATAGATCCCATGGCAAAATGCTGGGATTGGGATTAGGGCTGGCAACTGGAGCTGGATTGGGAGCGGCACAAGCCAAACCCAACAACATAGCCAAGACAACAACGATCTGTAATTAAATTAATTAATTATTTAATGATCCTTTTTAAAAGTTTTATTGAAATTCACGAGGAAAACTTACGTATTTGAACATTTTGAAAAGTTAAGTTTGTTTGATTTCTAACTGTTGACACTCAAAGGGTTGAAAACTGTTTGATGTTTGTTAAGAATCATGCCACCGTTTATATACCTGTCTTATGGCTAAAATTAATTAATATTCTTCTCCAGCTAAATGTTTTTTTTTTGCATCAGCCAATTGCATTGATCTAGTTCTAATTTCCATTATTATATCTACTCTATATTTTAAAATCCACACAAATCATATGATTGGTATATAGATATGCCGATACACAAACACACACACACCCACACACAAACACACACACACAAGTTATAACTGCATTTCTTTAGCTGGCGTTTAATGTAATTTATTTTTGTCAATGCCACTTTTATTTTGTTTTTATTTAATTCAATCAATATGAAAATTTAATAATAAAAATATAAATAATTAACTAATATATAATTTAATATTATCAAGCTGTTGATTATTATCACTTAACACTTTCCTTGCGTTTAGTTGTATAAACTTGTGAAATGTCTAACTGCTATAAGTCGTTTAGAGAAACTTTTAGTACAATGATTTCTTTGAATATTTTTTTTCTACGAGTATTAATTAAGATCAACAGTAAAAATACTCAAAATACATGTCCATTTAGTCTTTCGTCAACCTTGAATTAAATGCTTTTCAAATCAACTAATAGTTTCTATAAAATTATTTTCTATTTTATTAAGCTTTGGGTCCTTATATTTTTATTAATATTTTATTTCAATATTTCGGTACTTTCTGCGTACCTTCTTCAGGAAGAGCATGTACCGAAATATTGAAATAAAATATTAATAAATTATTGTTTGATGTTTTAGTAGCGATAATAAATTAAGTATTTTTCTACTAAAGACTCTCCTACATGTAGAGAAAAAAACAGGGTTGTGATATGGTTACCATAACCATATTAAGTTCTTTGTAACAACGTATAGTTGCGGAGAATCAACTATAAATGTTTTAATCAAAAGTTTAGTCTCGATAAAGGTTTTTTGTTAAATTAACGTGCACAAAAAATGCAAAATGTTGGTTTTAACTTAAAAAAATTCCAACCAAACTTATTAATAATAATATAAAAAATTTAACCATAATTTATTATTATTAATCAAAGTATGGTTAAAAGCAGCATAATAATGTTTGAGCTAGAAAATATTTGGTTCTAGTTCTTGACAGTTTAGTAATTATTCTGCTAGCTAAAATTTGAAATTGTGTTTTATTGTTTAAGAAAGTAAAAAAAAAATTATATACAAAATAAGTAATTAAAAATAATATGAAACATATAAAAATAAACAAAAAGGAAACCAAAACTTTAGAAAAATATTTGAAATAAATATGTATGGAATGGTATGTTCACACATGACATACTTTTATTGGGTCTGTGTAACAAAATTAGTTAGACTTAGACGCAATTAGTTTGTGTTTGAGGATTAATTTCCAAATTTAAGTTCGTTTAGACGCAAGTGGTTTTTTTTCTAAATTAAAAAAAAACATCTCCTCAACAGTATTGTATTTTTATTTCTACTGAATATCTTAACAATTTCAATTGAGATTTTGTATGGAATATTGAGTTCAATAATGGCTATTATTGAGAAAAGCTAAGCAAATAAATCTTTATTTTTGTGTTTGACGCACAAATATGAAATCACTTATTTGGGCTTATAAAGAATATATTTATATAACTGATTCTTATAGCCTATGATCTAAGCGTTATTATAAGTAAATAATTGATTGACAAATCGTTAATGAATAAAACAAAAATCACTTAGCCTTTCATATCAGAAAATTTTTCACTTACGAGACTATATTATAATTCAATTATATAACATGACATTTTCATCCATATGTTTATATTGGAACATAATTATGTTTATATTTTAGCATGTTATTGTTTTCTTAGGCAACAATATGGTTGCAAATATAAAAAAAATATGTTTTGTTAGCAACTACATAAGGCAAACATATGTTACGTGCACAGTATCTCATGATAAATATTTATAATTTCATATAAATTCCAAACCATCGGTAAACCGAAAAATTTTTCACCTTTTTTTTAATTCCACTTTTTTAAAGTTTCCATTATAATTTCAAATATCGGAAAGAATTTTTCCCGTTTTTTTTTTACTATTCAATTCTATTAATTAATCAGAACTTTTATTTAAAAAAATTTTTATTTTAAGACAACACAAAACTAGAAAAGACAAAAGCACCAAAACATCATCACTAAACTTTTCCTTCACAAAAAATTTATTTTCACCAAAATATCACAAAAAAAAAATAATAACAATAACAATAATTTAACGAAACCGCAATATAAAAAAATGTTAATTTAACAAAATCACTACAAATTGACCTAAAATCCTAGTTTTATTAAAAATGAAAGTTTTATAAAAAAGTAAATATGAAAAATTTAAAATTAAAAAAAGAAAAATTTGCAAAAAATTTTAACATCTATAATTTTGTGCAAGAAACTTGCTGAAGGGCACACCCTATCATGGCATTGTTGTTTGTAATACTAAAATATTCTTATACTTGAGCAAAAGAAAAAATTGTTTGCTGTTGTTTTTGTTTTCCATGAATCAAAAATTATTTTGTGACGCTACAGAAATCATCCAACATAAATTAGCACAGCTTTTCTGCACTTTTAACAATTAAGAAAAGTTTATAAAAATTATAATTATTGCTTACTTTTCAATTCAAATTTTTATTTAAGGTTTTCTAAAAGATAAACAAATTTTTGTGTTGTTTTTAGCGACAGAAAAAAATAATAAAAAAGAGACCAGTGACAAAAAACTTAATTAATAGAAATTATAATGAAAACTTCACAACAGGGTACTTAATGGGTGCTCAAAAATTTAAATCCAAAATCAATCACAGCAGAAAGGTAAATTGATTTAATGTGCAGGAAGACTTATTGTTTGATAAGAAACATTTTATGCAAGAATTACTTGGCCCAAGGAATTGATTCCAATCGGAGCTGGCAAAAGTCTGGGACCAGATAAAACAACAGAACCAATTGGTATTGGTACACCCAAAGGACCCAAAGGCAAAACGCTGGGATTAGGATTAGGGCTGGCAACTGGAGCAGGATTGGGAGCAGCACAAGCCAAACCCAATAACATAGCCAAGACAACAACGATCTGTAATTAAATTAATTAATTATTTAATGATTCTTCGTAAAACATTTATTCAAGTTTAGGAAAACTCACGTATTTGAACATTTTGAAAAGTTAAGTTTGTTTGATTTGTAACTGTTGACACTTAAAGGGTTGAAAACTGTTTGATGTTTGTTGAGAAATAAGTGTCGGTTTTTATACCTGAAAAGAATTATGGCTGAAAATAATTAATCTTGTTTTTATGTTGCATCAGCCAATTGCATTTAATCTAGTTTTCTCCATTTTTTCTATTCTATTGCAATTTATGTTTAATGCCACCTACAAACAAATTGACAAATTTGCACAAATAAAAGCTGACAGACACAAACAATTAATGCAAATTTTTTGTAACCGGTCATGTTTGTGACAATTGTTGGTATTACATTGAAGTCTTTTGTTGTTGATGTTGTCTTTACGACAATACACTCATGTTTTTTTTTATTAACGAGCCGTTTTTTTTAAATTTATAATAAGTTGCAGGTTATAAGTTTTTTAATTTAATTTATAAATTTTTTTTTATAAATAAAAATTCTTTGGATTAATATTTTGTTTGAAAATGGAATCGTGAGTGATTTTTCATTTTCATCAAACAAACTAAGAGTAAAAAATTTATATACAAAATTGTTAAAATTGTTATTGCGAGTTTTTGCTCGGGATGAGAACTTATATCCCTTCCTTTTTATCACCTAAGGTAAAGAATAGTAAACGTATTTAAAATAATCTGCAAAGTGGATTCACACGTAGAGGAATTAGTGGCCAACATTTAATTTTAAATTTTATCTTTTTATTTTTGTATCTTTTTATTATTTGTATTATTAAAAAGATAAGTCGAAATGTGACTTTTTTTGGGGGCACCCTTTAAAATCTATTGTTATTCTTATGCTTCTTCTTTAAGCGGGCACATCCTTTGTGTGGAGTTCTAATGCCTGCCTGATGTGATTTAAGAGATTAGTCTGTATGCGTAAAAGTCACATTATCAATGGGACACCCTTTAATTTTATATTTTATGCCTGTTATTATAGCGGACTTAGTACAACATATCTTTAACAATTTTCAAGTATCGGCCTATAACTGTTTGTCAGAAGGTCATGTACGCAAGAACTATGTCTTCTATGGGAACACCCTTTAACACTATTTAATTATTTGTTCTTGTTGCGGTCATAATAACACAACTTCAAATGTCTAGATAGAGGTCTGTGTCAATAGGAAAACAAACTACAAAACTTTAAAACAAAACACATCTTGTTTATTGAAAATTAATTTAATTTTTCTTATCTTTCATTTTTCTGCTCATTATTGCTGCCATTTTGATGAATGTGGTTCATAATGTACTTAAAAAAATTAATGAAAAGGCAAAAGTAAACAAAAGTTAAATTAAAACAACAAAGAAATACAACGTGCCTTCGCTCATGTATCAATACGTAATTTGAAATTTATTTGGAATCATTATTTAACATTATTTACGTTAATCATGTCTGATTCCTTTAGAAGAAAATTTAGTCTTATTTTGATGGAAGAAGTGATTTGTGTCTGCGATTTTAGTAATTGGATACTAAATTTAAGTTTTCTGCACACTGTTCAATAATTTATGTTTGTCGTTCACTAGAAACAAAAAAAAAAAAAAATAATATTTTTAAAGTGATATTCTCAAACAAATCGAATCATAAAAAAACTAAATTGTAAATTTAAAAAAAAAAATGTCCGAATTTATATTAAAAAAAAAATATTGCATATTCTTGTAGACTTGTAGTAAAATTCCTTGAAGTAGTTATTAGAAAAAAATAATAATTAATTTATGCAACGAAATTATGGTTTTATATTTTTTTTAGATTATCATAACAAAAGGATAAAAAATTATCGCTACAATGACGGCCCGTCTGTCAAAGGCTTCCGTAAACTTTAACATAAATTGTTATCTTCTCACCACATTAAGGAATAACAAAATGAAGTAGGAAATTACAAAATGTCCCCACAGAGACGTTACCTTAACGTATAGAGACTCATCTTTTAAGCAGTTGTAGGTGGATACTAGAAATTTACAAAGAGCATGTTGTACAATGCCCGCAATTTTTGTTTTTCTTAAGAGAAGTAGCACTCATTCAATTATATCTATTTAGTTATTTTATAACCGTGTTACATTCTTAAGTAAAGGGATAGATGAGGGATAAGACAGACAGTTGGTGAAAGGGGAAATATAGATGTAGCCATTTTATTAGTTATTTTACTTTTCCGGCAAATATGCTCTGAAGAAGTACCAACGAAGGAGGCTGCAAGTTGAAAATGTATTTATACCATTAAACAGAAAAAATATTTTTATTTTTTTATTGCGGCAGGGGTTGAACCCTGGCTAACCAGATTTTATAATGAGAAGCATAAGAAATAAGATTCAAAATTAGCGGGTGGCTTACTAGGACACGTGCTATCGTATGCATGTTAGGGTAACAATGCTCTATAAGTCCAACTCACTCTTGCCGAAACTATTTGATTTTTCATAAAAAGCATGTTATTTATGAGTTAAGCCTCCCTCTCTCCTGGTGTTTTTGTTTTAACTTTTGATCGATTTTATATTTCGCCATAGTGTCAAAATTTTATTGTTTTTAAAGTTTATTTTCTAAATTTTTATTTTACGATTTTTATTTTTAACCGACTTTAAAAAAGAAGGATATTATCAATTCGACTGAATATTGATTTTTTTCCATGTTTGTTCCCGCAGAAGTCAGTCAATTCTGAACCTATTTTAAAACTTTTTTCTTTATTTAAAAGGTATTGATTGCAGATTGGTCTCATTTTAAAATAAAAAATTTTAGCGTGTCTCATAAAGAGCACCGATTTAAAAATTAAAAAAAAAACAGCGTACCACTATAGCTCCGAATAGCAAAAAGTAATAAAAAAATAAAAATTATATAGTTAAAGGGTTTCCTCATAGGGGACGTAAATTGACCCATATGGGCCTATCTTTTGAACCGTTAAAGAAAAACACTTGAATATTAGACAAAATGCCAATTACTGTGACCTTTATAATAACAATTATAAATATTTAAAATTATGAATTAAAGGGTTCTCCAATAGATCAATAAATTTAATGTATATGGCCATACTTTTGAACAACTGTAGACAGTCAGATAAAATTTACAAGGAACCTGTATTGCTAAGTCGCATAAAACAGCCAGAATAAAATTAGGATTTCGAAATAAAAGGGTGTCCCAACAGTTGATGTAATTTGATGGATGTGGCCAAACTTTTGAACCGTTTTAGACACACGGCTAAAATTTTCAAGCAACCTGTATTGCCAAGTCCGCTTTAACGACAAGTATATAATTCGGATTTGGAAAATACAGGGTGTCCCAATAGTTGATATAATTTAATGTATATGACCAAACTTTTGAAACTTAAATCTATTTTGAGGTCGTTTATTGTTGCAAGAATTATTTTACTTTCAATAAATTATTTAGTGTTTCGACACCCCCACAAGCAAAACGCTAGACCACGAAAGGACAAAAAAATAAATTTTTAATTTATGTCTAACAGCTGTTAAACTTTAAAAGATAATGCATATGTTTAGCAAGGTTTTTTTAAGCTTGACAAGAGCTAAAGCCAGAATATAAGTTTCCTAAAATGTGTGTTTCAATTTTTCAACAAAATTAAGTATTATTAATTTTTTGTGTAGGGTTTTTAAATTATTTTCGCATTTTTTTATTTAAATCTATTCGAGAAAAATAAACTCACCAACAGAGTCTTAATAATGTGAGTTTATTAATCTGAAATTTTTTTAAAAAGTAATAGTCTGGCAATATTAGATGTGTAATTTTTATCTGAAATTTTCTATGAATGAAATAAGCTGAGAATTCGTATTCAAAAGCTTTTATAAGATTCCCGCCCATGTCTAATAATAATTACACAAAACCGCAATATCAAAAAAAGAAAAAAAAAGGAAATGTAAATTTCACAAAATCACGAAAAATTCACCCAAAATTAGTTTCATTAAAAATGAAGGTTTTATAAAAAAAAAATTATAAAAATTTAAGATTCAAAAAAAGAAAAATTTCCAAAAAATGTTTATTTCTATAATTTTGTACAGTAAAATTTGCTGAAGGGCACACCCTATCATAGCATTGTTGTTTGTGATAATAAAATATTCTTATACTTGATCAAAAGAAAAATTATTGTTTGCTGTTGTTTTTGTTTGCCATTAATCAAAAATTATTTTGTGGCGCTACACAGTGCAGCTTTTCTGCACTTTACAAAATCAATAAAAGTCCTTAAAATTTTTGTTTAATTTTCAATTCAAATTTTTATTTAAAGTTTTCTAAAAAATAAACATACATCTTTTGTGTGTGTGTGCAAAAAAAAAATAATAATAATAAAGAAAAAGAGCAGTGACAAAAATCTTAATTAATAGAATTTATGACGATAACTTCACAACGGGGTACTTAATAGGTGCCTAAAAATTTAAATCCAAAATCAATAACAGCAGACATGCAAAGTGATATAATGTGCAGGAAGACTTTTTATTTGATAAGAAACAATTTATGCAAGAATTACTTGGCCCAAGGAATTGATTCCAATGGGAGCTGGCACAAGTCTGGGACCAGATAAAACAACAGAACCAATTGGTACTGGTAGACCCAAAGGACTCAAAGGCAAAAGGCTGGGATTTGGATTAGGGCTGGCAACTGGAGCGGGATTGGGAGCAGCACAAGCCAAACCCAACAACATAGCCAAGACAACAACGATCTGTAATTAAATTATTTAGTATTTAATGATTCTTCTAAAAACATTTATTCAAGTTCAGGAAAACTTACGTATTTGAACATTTTGAAAAGTAAAGTTTGTTTGATTTTTAACTGTTGACACTCAAAGGGTTGAAAACTGTTTGATATTTGCTGTAGATTTTGACACGGTTTTTATACGTTTAAACAATTATGGCTGAAAATAATTAATCTTGTTTTTATGTTGCGTCAGCCAATTGCATTTAATCTAGTTCCAGTTTTCTCCATTTTATCTATTCTATTGCAATTTATGTTTAATGCCACCTACAAACAAATTGACAAATTTGCACAAATAAAAGCTGACAGACACAAACAATTAATGCAAATTTTCTGTAACCGGTCATGTTATTGACAATTGTTAGTATTACATTGAAGTCTTTTGTTGTTGATGTTGTCTTTACGACAATACTTTCATCGCTTTTTTTATTAACGAGCCGTTTTTTTTTTTTTAATTTATAATAAGTTGCTGGTTATTAGTTTTAAAACTTAATTTTAAATTGTTATTAGAAATAAAAATCCTTTGGATTAATTTTTTGTTTGAAAATGGAGTGGTGAGTAATTTTTCATTATGATCAAACCAACTGAAGAGCAAAAAATTTATTTGCAAATTGTTATTTTTGGGATCAGTTCCTTTCTTGCTCTTGTAAGTTTTTAGTCGGGATTCAACCTTAATCCCTTCGTTTTAATCACTTAAAAATAGTAAACGTATTTTAAAATAATCTGCAAAGTGGATTCACACGTAGAGGAATTAGTGTCATATGTAGGCCAACATTTAATTAAAATTTTTTTTTTATTTTTATCTTTTTATTAGTTGTATTATTGAAAAGATAAGGCGGTGTAATTAAAAATGTGACTTTCTTTGGGCGCACCCTTTAAAATCTATTGTTATTCTTATGCTTCTTCTTAAAGCGGGCACATCCTTTGTGTAGAGTTCTAATGCCTGCCTGATGTGGTTGAAGAGATTAGTCTGTATGCGTAAAAGTCACATTATCATTACCCTTAAATTTTATATTTTTATGCCTGTTATTATAGCGAACATATTACGACTGTTTACTAGAAGGTCATGTACGCAAGAATTGGGTTTTCTATGTGAACATCATTTAATTATTTATATTTGTCTGTGGCAATAGGAAAACAAAGTCTAGAACTTTAAAACAAAACACATCTGGTTTACTGAAAATAAATTAATTTTTCTTATCTTAAATTTTTCTGAACATTATTACTGCCATTTTGATGAATGTGGTTCATAATGTACTTAAAACAATTAATGAAGAAACAAAAGTAAACAAAAATTAAATTAAAACTACAAAAAAATACAACGTGCCTTCGCTCATGTATCAATACGTAATTTGAAATTTATTTAGAATCATTATTTAACATTATTTACGTTAATCATGTCTGATTCCTTTAGAAGAAAATTTAGTCTTATTTTGATGGAAGAAGTGATTTGTGTCTGCGATTTTAGTAATTGGATACTAAATTTAAGTTTTCTGCACACTGTTAAATAATTTATGTTTGCCGTTTACTAGAACCAAAAAAAAATTATTTTTAAAGTGATATTTTCAAACAAATTCAATCATAAAAAAACTAAATTGTAAATTAAGAAAAAAAAATTTTTTTAAAGTCTGAATTTATATTAAAAAAAAATATTGCATATTCTTGTAGACTTGTGGTAAAATTTCTTGAATTAGTTATTAAAAAAAATAATTAATTTATGCAACGAAATTATGGTTTTATATGTTTTTTAGATTATCATAACGAAAGGATAAAAAATTATCGCTACAATGACGGCCCGTCTGTCAAAGGCTTCCGTAAACTTTAACATAAATTGTTATCTTCTCACCACATTAAGGAATAACAAAATGAAGTAGGAAATTACAAAATGTCCTCACAGAGACGTTAGCTTTACGTATAGGAACTCATCTTTTAAGCCGTTGTAGGTGGACACTTGAAATTTACAAAGAGCATGTTACACAATGCCCGCAATTTTTGTTTTTCTTAAGAGAAGTAGCACTCATTCAATTATATCTATTTAGTTATTTTATAAGCGTGTTACATTCTTAAGTAAAGGGATAGATGATGGATAAGACAGACAGTTGGTGAAAGGGGAAATATAGATGTAGCCATTTTATTAGTTATTTTACTTCGCCGGCGAATATGCTCTGAAGAAGTTTCGACTAAGGAGGCTGCATGTTGTAATGTTAATTCTGAATATGTATTTATACCATTAAACAGAAAAAATATTTTTATTTGATTATTGCCGCAGGTGTTGAACCCTGGCCAACCAGATTATATAATCAGAAACATAAAAAAAAATCAAAATTAGCGGGTGGCTCGCTAGAACATGTGATTTTGACCTACATGTTAACAAGATTTAAAAATATAAAGAAGGATTCCCTATAAATGGTAAATGAAGCTTTATTATTCCAACTCACGCCGGAACTATTTGAATCTTTCATAAAAAACATGTTATTTGTGAGTTTGTCTCGCTCTCCCATCTCTTTTGTGATTTTTTAATTTCAACTTTGGATCGAATTTGTGTTTCGCTAAAGTGGCAAAATTTTATTGTTTTAAAGTTTATTTTATTTTTCTAAATTTTTATTTGACGATTTCTATTTTTAGCCGAATTCAAAAAAGAAGGATGTTATCAATTCAACTAAATGTTGTTTTTTTTCCATGTTTGTGCCCACAGAAGTTAGTAAGTTCTGAAGGGTATTGATTGTAGATCTGTTCCGTTTTAAATAAAAAAAATTTGAGGGTTTCCCATACGAAAAATTCACCTTGAATCTTATTGTCATAAAAAAGCTAAATTTTATAAAAAAGTAATTATGAAAAAAGGAAAATTTTAATAACAACAAAACTTGTTAAAGGACACACCCTATTATGGCATTGTTATTTGCGATATTAAAATATTCTAGAACTTGATCGTAAGAAACGAAATTGTTTGCTGTTGTTTTTGTTTTTATTAATCAAAAATTATTTTTTTAGTAATGCTTCAAAAATCCTAAAAATCCAAATCCTACATAAATTAGCTCAGCTATCCGCAGTTTAAACAATGAATAAAACTTCATAAAAAATTATTGAATAATTTTAAATTTTAATTTTTATTTAAAGTTTTCGAAAATATAAACATATTTGGATTGTTTTTTTATCAAAATATTATACAAAGATAAAAAAAGAAAATAATAAAAAAAGGGAACAGTGACAAAAATCTTAATTAATAGAAATTATGATGAAAATTTCACAACGGGGTACTTAATGGGTGCTCAAAAAATTAAATCCAAAATCAATCACAGCATAAAGGTAAATTGATTTAATGTGCAGGAAGACTTATTGTTTGATAAGAAACATTTTATGCAAGAATTACTTGGCCCAAGGAATTGATTCCAATCGGAGCTGGCAAAAGTCTGGGACCAGATAAAACAACAGAACCAATTGGTATTGGTACACCCAAAGGACCCAAAGGCAAAACGCTGGGATTAGGATTAGGGCTGGCAACTGGAGCAGGATTGGGAGCAGCACAAGCCAAACCCAATAACATAGCCAAGACAACAACGATCTGTAATTAAATTAATTAATTATTTAATGATTCTTCGTAAAACATTTATTCAAGTTTAGGAAAACTCACGTATTTGAACATTTTGAAAAGTTAAGTTTGTTTGATTTGTAACTGTTGACACTTAAAGGGTTGAAAACTGTTTGATGTTTGTTGAGAAATAAGTGTCGGTTTTTATACCTGAAAAGAATTATGGCTGAAAATAATTAATCTTGTTTTTATGTTGCATCAGCCAATTGCATTTAATCTAGTTTTCTCCATTTTTTCTATTCTATTGCAATTTATGTTTAATGCCACCTACAAACAAATTGACAAATTTGCACAAATAAAAGCTGACAGACACAAACAATTAATGCAAATTTTTTGTAACCGGTCATGTTTGTGACAATTGTTGGTATTACATTGAAGTCTTTTGTTGTTGATGTTGTCTTTACGACAATACACTCATGTTTTTTTTTATTAACGAGCCGTTTTTTTTAAATTTATAATAAGTTGCAGGTTATAAGTTTTTTAATTTAATTTATAAATTTTTTTTTATAAATAAAAATTCTTTGGATTAATATTTTGTTTGAAAATGGAATCGTGAGTGATTTTTCATTTTCATCAAACAAACTAAGAGTAAAAAATTTATATACAAAATTGTTAAAATTGTTATTGCGAGTTTTTGCTCGGGATGAGAACTTATATCCCTTCCTTTTTATCACCTAAGGTAAAGAATAGTAAACGTATTTAAAATAATCTGCAAAGTGGATTCACACGTAGAGGAATTAGTGGCCAACATTTAATTTTAAATTTTATCTTTTTATTTTTGTATCTTTTTATTATTTGTATTATTAAAAAGATAAGTCGAAATGTGACTTTTTTTGGGGGCACCCTTTAAAATCTATTGTTATTCTTATGCTTCTTCTTTAAGCGGGCACATCCTTTGTGTGGAGTTCTAATGCCTGCCTGATGTGATTTAAGAGATTAGTCTGTATGCGTAAAAGTCACATTATCAATGGGACACCCTTTAATTTTATATTTTATGCCTGTTATTATAGCGGACTTAGTACAACATATCTTTAACAATTTTCAAGTATCGGCCTATAACTGTTTGTCAGAAGGTCATGTACGCAAGAACTATGTCTTCTATGGGAACACCCTTTAACACTATTTAATTATTTGTTCTTGTTGCGGTCATAATAACACAACTTCAAATGTCTAGATAGAGGTCTGTGTCAATAGGAAAACAAACTACAAAACTTTAAAACAAAACACATCTTGTTTATTGAAAATTAATTTAATTTTTCTTATCTTTCATTTTTCTGCTCATTATTGCTGCCATTTTGATGAATGTGGTTCATAATGTACTTAAAAAAATTAATGAAAAGGCAAAAGTAAACAAAAGTTAAATTAAAACAACAAAGAAATACAACGTGCCTTCGCTCATGTATCAATACGTAATTTGAAATTTATTTGGAATCATTATTTAACATTATTTACGTTAATCATGTCTGATTCCTTTAGAAGAAAATTTAGTCTTATTTTGATGGAAGAAGTGATTTGTGTCTGCGATTTTAGTAATTGGATACTAAATTTAAGTTTTCTGCACACTGTTCAATAATTTATGTTTGTCGTTCACTAGAAACAAAAAAAAAAAAAAATAATATTTTTAAAGTGATATTCTCAAACAAATCGAATCATAAAAAAACTAAATTGTAAATTTAAAAAAAAAAATGTCCGAATTTATATTAAAAAAAAAATATTGCATATTCTTGTAGACTTGTAGTAAAATTCCTTGAAGTAGTTATTAGAAAAAAATAATAATTAATTTATGCAACGAAATTATGGTTTTATATTTTTTTTAGATTATCATAACAAAAGGATAAAAAATTATCGCTACAATGACGGCCCGTCTGTCAAAGGCTTCCGTAAACTTTAACATAAATTGTTATCTTCTCACCACATTAAGGAATAACAAAATGAAGTAGGAAATTACAAAATGTCCCCACAGAGACGTTACCTTAACGTATAGAGACTCATCTTTTAAGCAGTTGTAGGTGGATACTAGAAATTTACAAAGAGCATGTTGTACAATGCCCGCAATTTTTGTTTTTCTTAAGAGAAGTAGCACTCATTCAATTATATCTATTTAGTTATTTTATAAGCGTGTTACATTCTTAAGTAAAGGGATAGATGATGGATAAGACAGACAGTTGGTGAAAGGGGAAATATAGATGTAGCCATTTTATTAGTTATTTTACTTCGCCGGCGAATATGCTCTGAAGAAGTTTCGACTAAGGAGGCTGCATGTTGTAATGTTAATTCTGAATATGTATTTATACCATTAAACAGAAAAAATATTTTTATTTGATTATTGCCGCAGGTGTTGAACCCTGGCCAACCAGATTATATAATCAGAAACATAAAAAAAAATCAAAATTAGCGGGTGGCTCGCTAGAACATGTGATTTTGACCTACATGTTAACAAGATTTAAAAATATAAAGAAGGATTCCCTATAAATGGTAAATGAAGCTTTATTATTCCAACTCACGCCGGAACTATTTGAATCTTTCATAAAAAACATGTTATTTGTGAGTTTGTCTCGCTCTCCCATCTCTTTTGTGATTTTTTAATTTCAACTTTGGATCGAATTTGTGTTTCGCTAAAGTGGCAAAATTTTATTGTTTTAAAGTTTATTTTATTTTTCTAAATTTTTATTTGACGATTTCTATTTTTAGCCGAATTCAAAAAAGAAGGATGTTATCAATTCAACTAAATGTTGTTTTTTTTCCATGTTTGTGCCCACAGAAGTTAGTAAGTTCTGAAGGGTATTGATTGTAGATCTGTTCCGTTTTAAATAAAAAAAATTTGAGGGTTTCCCATACGAAAAATTCACCTTGAATCTTATTGTCATAAAAAAGCTAAATTTTATAAAAAAGTAATTATGAAAAAAGGAAAATTTTAATAACAACAAAACTTGTTAAAGGACACACCCTATTATGGCATTGTTATTTGCGATATTAAAATATTCTAGAACTTGATCGTAAGAAACGAAATTGTTTGCTGTTGTTTTTGTTTTTATTAATCAAAAATTATTTTTTTAGTAATGCTTCAAAAATCCTAAAAATCCAAATCCTACATAAATTAGCTCAGCTATCCGCAGTTTAAACAATGAATAAAACTTCATAAAAAATTATTGAATAATTTTAAATTTTAATTTTTATTTAAAGTTTTCGAAAATATAAACATATTTGGATTGTTTTTTTATCAAAATATTATACAAAGATAAAAAAAGAAAATAATAAAAAAAGGGAACAGTGACAAAAATCTTAATTAATAGAAATTATGATGAAAATTTCACAACGGGGTACTTAATGGGTGCTCAAAAAATTAAATCCAAAATCAATCACAGCATAAAGGTAAATTGATTTAACGTGCAGGAAGACTTTTTATTTGATAAGAAACAATTTATGCAAGAACTACTTGGCCCAAGGAATTGATTCCAATGGGAGCTTGCACAAGTCTGGGACCAGATAAAATAACAGAACCAATTGGTACTGGTAGACCCAAAGGACCCAAAGGCAAAACGCTGGGATTAGGATTAGGGCTGGCAACTGGAGTGGGATTGGGAGCAGCACAGGCCAAACCCAACAACATAGCCAAGACAACAACGATCTGTAATTAAATTAATTAATTATTTAATGATTCTTCTAAAAATAATTATTCAAGTTCAGGAAAACTTACGTATTTGAACATTTTGAAAAGTTAAGTTTGTTTGATTTCTAACTGTTGACACTCAAAGGGTTGAAAACTGTTTGATATTTGCTGTAGATTATGACACGGTTTTTATACGTTTAAAGAATTATGGCTGAAAATAATTAATCTTGTTTTTATGTTGCGTCAGCCAATTGCATTTAATCTAGTTCTAGTTTTCTCCATTTTTTCTATTCTATTGCAATTTATGTTTAACGCGACCTACAAACAAATTGACCGTCACAAAGATAAGCCGACAGACACAAACAATTAATGCAAATTTTCTTTAACTGGTCATGTTTGTGACAATTGCTGGTGTTATATGTTAATCTTTTGTTGTTGATGTAGTCTTTACCACGTTACTTTCTTTTTTTATTAACGAGCTGTTCTTTTAATTTTAAAATAAGCAGCAGGTTATTGGTTATTTAATTGAATTTTTAAATGTTTATTAAAAATAAAATACTTTGGAATAATTTTTTGTTTGAAGATTGAGTCGTGAGTAATTTTTCATTATGATCAAACAAACTGAAGAGCAAATAATTTATTTTCAAAATTGTTATTTTAAGGATCAGTTCCTTGCTTGCTCTTGCGAGTTTTTAGTCGGGATTAAACTTTAATCCCTTCCTTTTAATCACTTAAAAATAGTAAACGTATTTTAAAATAATCTGCAAAGTGTATTCACACGTAGAGGAATTAGTGTCATATATAGGCCAACATATAATTTAAATTTTTTTTTTATTATTTATCTTTTTATTATTTGTATTATTGAAAGGATTAGGCGGTGTAATTCAAAATGTGACTTTCTTTGGGGGCAGCCTTTAAAATCTATTGTTATTCTTATGCTTCTTCTTAAAGCGGGCACATCCTTTGTGTAGAGTTCTAACGTCTGCCTGATGTGATTGAAGAGATTAGTCTGTATGCATAAAAACCACATTATCATTACCCTTAAATTTTATATTTTTATGCCTGTTATTATAGGGAACATATTACGACTGTTTACTAGAAGGTCATGTACGCAAGAATTGGGTTTTCTATGTGAACACCCTTTAACATCATTTAATTATTTGTTTTTGTTGCGGTCATAATAATACTACTTCAAATGTCCAGATAGAGGTCTGTGTCAATAGGAAAACAAACTCTAAAACTTTAAAACAAAACACATCTTGTTTACTGAAAATTAATTTAATTTTTCTTATCTTTCATTTTTCTGCTCATTATTGCTGCCATTTTGATGAATGTGGTTCATAATGTACTGAAAACAATTAATGAAAAAACAAAAGTAAACAAAAATTAAATTAAAACTTCAAAAAACAACGTGCCTTCGCTCATGTATCAATACGTAATTTGAAATTTATTTGGAATCATTATTTAACATTATTTACGTTAATCATGTCTGATTCCTTTACAAGAAATTTAGTCTTATTTTGATGGAAGACATTATTTGTGCTTGCGGTTTTAGTAATTTAATACTGAATTTATTTTTTTTGCACACTGTTAAAATATCTTAAATTGAATTGTAAAAAACCTAAAATGTAATTTAAACAAAATTTTTTTTAAACTCTGAATTTACATTTTAAAAAATATTGTACGAGTATATTCTTGTAGGCTTGTGGTAAAATTTCTTGAAATATTTATTGAAGAAAATAATTCATTTATTTTATTATGAAATACATTTCAAAGTTTTCTAAAATTTATCCTTTGACACTTATTTTATTTACTTTTAATTATTTATTTAGTGCTCTGGCAAAAAGCTAGCCAAAGGTTGGACAAAGAATTTAATTTTTAATTTTCAATTTAAGTCGAGATATTCAACTTTAAAAAAATGCTTGCATTTATCAATGCTTTCTAAAGCTTAATAAGAGTCTTGTTATAATTTAAAGTTTACGAAATCGTGAAAATCAAAAATTTTGTAATGGTTTTTATTTTTTATACATTCCCTTATTTCCCCCATTGTGCGGTGGATACTATAAAAATTTTGCAGGAGCTTAGCATGTGAAACAGTTTTAGGCAAAGTCTCTGCGTGTTCTCATAACAAATTATTTTAGGAAGTATTCGTTATCCATAACATTATTTTACAGCAATTTTGTATGTCAATTTGAGTAGAAGGGGTCGCTAAGACACCTCTTCGTTTCTTACTTCAACCCAACTTTAAGCTAAAATACTGTTATGCCAAAGGCTTTGATGTGGATGTCAATATATTTATTTGATTTTCGAAAAAATGCTATTGATGCTTCCAAAAAATATTTTCTTACAACTTTTAAAATTTGATTTTTTTTAAACAATTTTATTTAAGATTTTCTGACTTAAGCGTTATATCATGAGATCAAATAAAGTTTCAAAACGATGACATGTTTATTTTATCGACTTAGAACTTTTATGTTGCCAATGAGAAAGTAGCGATTGGCTGTGTGGTATTAACCAAATGAATAATTTTAATTCGGCTTAAGTTCACATATACTTTAAGTATATTTTATTAACAAAGAAAAATTATTTACAAATTTTTCTAATAAATTTTAAAGAATGTAATGCAGCATTTTCTGTATCTTTACAACTGTCAACAGCATTCGATGCCTCTCTATGTACCCTAGATGGTGTTCGTTGTAAATATCATCTTTTTAAACAACCAATTTAAAAAATTTATATAAGAGGAATAACTTATAATCAATCACTACAACGTGGGTTAGATAAAATCCAAATAGAATTCAAAACTTTTTTCGTTGTTCTCTTTATGAATCGTCACATTCATTTCCTAAAATTTCTTAACACTTAAGAGCTTCTTGAGGATTTTTGGGATTAATTATAACATAATACTTTAATTAAATTTTATTGAAGAAGAAAAAGTTTTACTTAATTATTTGTTAACTCGATTTGTTATTGAATTAAAAATACAACACGAATTTTGTTGTCCAAATATTTGAATATATGTCTCTTACAAGGAGTGGAATTGTTAAGAAAAAAAAAAACTCGTATTTTGTTATTGTTTTGGTTTTTAATCCAATATAATCTAGCATACTTTTGGGCTTTGTTATTAACTCATGTAAACCAACTCTTATCATATTAAGAAACAACAACTATTTGTAAGTTTTAACCTGAATTTTTTTATTTGAAGTTGCATACAAAATAATGAAAAATAGATTCAGAAAGAAATTAAGAGAAATAGTTAAAGAAAAATCAAGAGAATGATGGCTTCACATCAGGGCTTCCAAGTTCATTTAAGGTGTAGGCAGTCATTAAGTGATATGAGTATGTTTAACCCACAACTACTGGACCCAAGGGACCACCAACTAAAACTTGAGCAGGTACGAGTCTGGGATCAGATAAAACAACAGAACCAATTGGTACTGGTACACCCAAAGAACCCAATGGAACAATGCTGGGATTAGGATTTGGGCTGGCAACAGGAGCTGGATTGGGAGCAGCACAAGCCAAACCCAACAACATAGCCAAGACAACAACGATCTGTAATGAAATTAATTAATTATTTAATGATCCTTAAAAAAAATTATTCAACTTACGTATTTGAACATTTTGAAAATTTAAGTTTGTTTGATTTCTAACTGTTGACACTTAAAGGGTTGTAAACTGTTTGATGTTTGTTAAGAATTATTTCACGGCTTATATACATGAAGTTGTGACCATCATGTAATTCTGTAGCTAATTGTTATTGTTGCACTTTGCGTTAACGTTGCATCAGCCAATTTCATTAGTTGTTACAATTTTCTTTTCTGTTCTATAATTTACATCACATCTAATCAGAACGGTTTGCATAAAGACAGGCCCACACATACAAATACAAACACAAACATATGTGATAGTTTTTAGTGCCTTTACATATGATTTGTTGAGGTTGATGCTGTCTTAAGTGTCTGCTCTTACGCCTTTTAGGTGGTACATTTTGTTTAATGAGCTGTTTGCATTTATTAACTTACAAATTCAGTGTTTTGTTTGCCACAATTTTATCCCTTCTTATTTACATATATATTTCTCTATATTTTTAATGTTCAACGTCTATTTACAATTATCAGTTGTCATGACTCTCTTTTCTTCGCTTCTCTTCTTGATAGGTCTCTTAATCAACTCTTAATTGAGGTTCTTATCGTATTTTTTCTTTATTTTCAGTTTGATCTTGTTTGTTATAGTTTTTTTTTGTAAGTTTTTGTTGTTGTAATAAATTATAGATTTTTGTGATAAATCTCATTACAATTTTATATGAGTTACAACGACTTATTTTTTTAATACATTTTAATTATTGGGTGAGAGCAGTTGCATGCTTTAGTCGTTAGGAACTGACGTTCTTTGTTGGGTTCCATTTACTGCAGTGGTTAATCCTGTTGCGATATCTTTATGATATAAATAAATCACACCGTGAAATATTCTTCCAGATTTTAATGTATTTCGTTGATTATATGGATTAAAAAAGAAGAATGAATTTTTTTAAGTTATTCCATTGATTACTTACGTTTGCCACACACTTTGTTATGCTTTTATTTTTATCTCTAAAGGGAAGAAACTCCTTAGCCTTTATAGCAGCGTTACAATGAGAGTGCCTATTCAAACCGAAGAAAATATATGGTTAAGGCAACAATAATCTAAAAGAAAAGTATTCTGTTTGAGTTGCACTTAAAACATATTATTTTCAAAACAATAATAATATTGTCCTCTTTAAATCTTATTTTTAACATTTTAAAATTTTAATCTTATTAAATAATTTTATTGATAAACAAAAAATTATTGCAGGGAACATAGTATTGTTGTCGTGACCATAATGCAGAATTTCCAATTCTTTTCTTGTTTCTAATTTTTGTTTTAGATTTGTATTTTAATAACCAAAGTTCTGTTGCTCTTAACCAATAAAATAAAACTTAATTATATTTTAATGGTTGTTTAACTTTTAAGCGTTATGTTAATTATATATATTTGTATTTATAAAATCGCATTAGGTGGTTTTGTTTATTGGTTTTTTATAATTTATTGACGGTATTGTTCTTTTGACTTAACAGACATAATGTTGATTTGTTGGTGTTTCTCTAATTGGCAAACAAACCAGTTTTGTACGTTTATAGGTGCGGTCCAGAACATTGGTCAAGTTGATTTTTTTCTTAATTACTATTTTCTAGCTCTGTTTCTAATTAAAAAAAGGACACTTTGCAACTCAGGTTTAAATTAGTATTTGTAAATAGAAAAATTTAAATAGTTGCTTTATTTTAAAATAAAATAATTGGAAACTGCTTAAGTGCAGTTGAGAAAATATCTATAAATAATTAAAAAATATTAAGTGAATAAAGAAGAATTAAAAAATCAATATGAAAATTTAATATTCGGAATATTTTTTATGTTGCTGATGAGCTATATGAGAAGTAGCGAAGTGGCTACATGGAAATGATTTACATACAGAAATACATTTCATTTTGTATTTTTAAGTAATCAATATTTTATGAGAATATCATAAAATATTTATGATCAAATAATTGTGAAAATCATTCTGCCATAGTTAGTAAGTTAGTTAGGAGCAGCCACTCACGACGAAGCTCACTTGATCACAATCGAATGGCCCGTTGTAATACCACAAAGAAGACGGCGCGACTCCCCCTTACTCAATTGAGAACCATGAAGATTCCCGGATGAACTTCGCTATGTCCCCTATAGAGTAAGATGATAGCTCTGTGAGAGTTCATAAGAAAGGAAAGCTCAGAAATCTTAATCTTCTTCGAGCCAGGGATGGGCAGTGGCACAGGAGGTACAGTACGGTCTCATCCTCATCCTCCGAGCCACAGCTGTGACAGAAATCATTAAAGGGCAGACCGAGACTTTCTGCATTCCTGCCGATTAGACAGTGACCAGTAAGTACCGAGACCGTGATACTTATGAATTTCCTGTCCAGTCCAAGCAGCTGCCTGGTCTGCTTGAGGTCCAGTGTAGCCCACAGTTGTCTGGAGACACAACAGGAACTTTCCTCTACCCATAATTTGCGAGAAAAATTGAGGTAGTGGTTCTTTATGGCCATTTTAACCGTTGCCAGAGGAATTCCAACGCCTGGTAGCGAGGAGACGTTAGGAAGCAATGTGTCCCGTTTGTCGAGATCATCGGCCTCACAGTTTCCCAGGATATCCCTGTGACCAGGTACCAAAAACAGGTCAATCTGTGATCGCTCCGATAGTGTGTTTAGTAATGAGCGACATCTCAGGACTAGCTTGGATGTACTGTATGCACCAGCAAGCGCCCTGATTGTCCGAAAGTATCCGAATGGCAAGGCCAGAATGATCGTCCCTAAGCGCTATTTCGGATGTTTTTAGAATGGCCATTACCTAGGCTTGAAAGCCGCTGCAGGAAGTCTAAAGGAGAGTCCAAGGTTATTAAAGAAGATTCCACAACCGACCCTGTCGCCCAGTTTCGAGCCATCGGTGTAGATATCGACAGTATTACTCATAACCACTTCGTTACAGACCCATTCCTCCCTACTCGGAATATGGATCTGAAACTCGTTGTCCAGAGCAGGAGTAGAAGAGGTGTAGTCCACCATTGATGGCATTGGCAAATCCCGAATGATAATCTTAGAGTGCCCTATGTCCGCCCTAAGCCAGCGTGAGAGGGCATTAAGTTTGGCTGCACAGCATATGGCCTGTTGCAACACCAGAAGTTTGGTGGGTAGCCAGTGGAGAAGAGCATACAGAGGCTTTGTCGAAGTAGTTCGGAAAGCCCCAGTAATCAAAATGGCGGCTGTTGTCCTGACTTTATCAAGAGGCATTTGGTTGACCGTTTTTTCGTGAGCGGGCCACCAAAAAACAGCACCATAGAGAATAATCGGCTCGATTACTGCCTTATAGAGTCAGGAGGTGATCCGAGGATGAAGCCCCCATCTTGGTCCTAGAGCTCTCGGGCAGAGATAGAGCGCACAGGTCGCCTTCCAAGGTATTTCACACTTCTATCATTCTGCCATATTGTTTACAATTCTTTATCATTTTGATTAAATGAAAGAGATTAGATCTTATATTGTTTTATTTTTTTTAATGTCGGCAATTATATATGGAATACAATATTAGAGAAATGTTCAACTTTGTTAGCCCTTCAAATGCGAGACCTTTTCAGCACATTTTTCAATGCATGCTTAAACACTTCACGCGATATTTCATTTTCTCAACTTGAATGTCTTGTGACGTTTGGGCCTTTCACCTACAGACCCGCATTCTTCGAAATCATTCACTATACGATAAAAAGTGCATTTTTTGGCGCGTTTTTTCTCCTAAAAATTTCACGTGACTTTCTCATTGTCACAGTAGTCGGTAATTGATTTTGAGCCTTAAAGTTTATTCTTTTTGTTGATAGAACTTTAATTATTTGTATTATCTCTAACACATACCGACGTTTATAATTATTTTCTATATATTTAAAACTGATGTATCTTCAAGGTTGGAATAATAATTCAATCTGGCACACTGGGAAGATAATGCAGTTTTTTGTGGATTATTAACATCTCTGTATCTTTGATCAGACTTAAGTCCAGTTATTCTAGTTTTTAGTTTATTTTTTGTTGTACCTACATAGACTTTAATACAATTTTCACTATCATTACCGTTACAAGATATTTTGTAAACTACATTTGACATGTCCCATTTTTGTATTTTATCTTTTGTTTTATTAAATAATCTATTTAAAGTATTATAAGTTTTGTATGCCATTTTATATTTCTCAGCATCAAAAATTTTTGATTCTTCCATCCTTTCTACTATTTCAGGTACATAATTAAAAAAACTTGTAAGCTTTTGCTTCTGTAACATTAATAATTATTCGTTTGTTATGCTTAGAATAATAATTAATAATTCTCCCGGAAGCTGTTGGCTTTTGTTACCAATCCATTTTAACCTGTATGTCAACAGATATATACCCGGCTATATTTTGTGTTTTAAAATGGCTGTATCTCAGAAAATTATTACTGTATTAACATGAAATTTCATTATATCCTCACTAGTGGTGTTTTCTACCACGTTTCTAGATTTGAGTAAAAGTGGAGAATGGGGTCCGAGCATATGGCCATTTTTCCATTCCTATACCTTACGTCAACAGTTGCATACCTGGGTATGTATGATGAAATATATGAATATATGATGATATTGCACGTTTATTGAATAAAATTTACAAGTTTTTAATAATAAATTTTAAATTCATTTAAATATAGGAAAAGATCATAAAAATATTGATTACTAATTTTTTTAAATGCATTTATTATTGTTCATTGTGGCATATTATTTGAATGTGCGGCCGGCCAACACAAGCTTTTTGCATAAAATGCAGGATTTTCTGGTTGGCCGACGTTTTGTACATATGTAGTACCTTGCCTTTTATTCTACCAGTGCAGTCACGTTCTATCACGCTTTCATCTGCATCACCTCTTACGCATCATTTATGGCCTCAATAGCATTGTGTGTGGAAACTGTTTTTGGTAACGTGTTTTTTTTGGTCTGTTTTCTATTTCCAACCTTGCTAGTTGTTCGCTTAAGTTGTGCAGGAACATCCTACGGCGGCTTGTGAAAGCTTTTACTTCTGATTTATTCTCATCGTAAATTATGTATGCTGCAAAAGAAGCAAGCCAAGGTCCATCTATTTCGTCGTTGCTTTTTTGAATATACTGCTGAAAGTTTGTACATATTATCGACTCTTGTGGACTTTTCTTTATATCTTCATTATGAAAAGAAGTATAACGTCATTATTTTTTTTTGTTGGGATGTAAGAGCAAAGGTAATATTGTTGTTGAAACAAAATTGTAGTTTACTCTACTTCCTGTCCTTTTGGTTAAGTGAAATATGGTGGTATAAACACACTTCTTCTATTCACTGTACCTAAAACTGATAAACCGTTGTCCATCATTAAACTTTCGCTAAATTATAAGTGGTGATAAAATTTTCACAAACAATATTTCGTCTACTTCCACGAAAAAGATTGTCGCATAAGTCTTTCACTACTCTCTCACCCACGTTTTTTTCCCCGTTCGCCGGATGCCTCCGATTCAGTATAAATTTTTCCTTTCATTGGATAGGACAAGATAGAGTCACATATCCACCATACCTTAATTCCGTACTTGGCGAGTTTCGATGGTATGTATTGGGTAAAATCAATACCACTACGGAAGCGATACAACTGCTCGTCAACTATTACGCTTGGACCTGCTACGTAATTGTTGCATAGGTTATCATTCAGCATTAAAAATAAATCTGTTATGGCTGCAGCTTACTCGGTTTTTTACGTTGTTGGTGTGTGTTCCAGTTGTCGAAACGTAAAACGCGGCTCATCAAAAAAAAAAAAAACATCGCTCGCTCATGAAAGCTCTGTATAATGGATGTGACGTTTTTTTCCAAACTTCTTTAGTATGTACATATCCAGAATAACCTTTGTCGAAAATATTCTTGTTGCCTTCCACAATCAAGGGCACTTACTTGTCTAGGAGTTATCTATTCACCATCTGCCATTTTTATACACTATTCTACACAGAAATAGGTTTAGCAACTAAAGAAATTCCATATAAAATGTATAAACATACCCGGGTATGTATCTGTTGACGTAGGTATAATTTTTTATCTGTTGACATACTAACGTATCTAAATAGGGGAGTTTAAAATCATGTTCTATTTCTATTGTGAATTTTATGTAACTAATGAAATTATTAACAGTCGTATGCATAACAAAAACTTAGATCGAGTTTGGCATGAGTGAAGAAATTTATAAGACTCCCAGTGTGTTCTGCCGTACGGCCTGGCACTTAAGATCATTGTAGATTGTTGCCGTGACCTATAACTATATTTTGGGATTATTTTTGGTGTCAAATTGTATGAAGAGCCTTGCAGAGACACTGCTTAGTTTCGTCACTTATGCTAACCTCATGCTAGGTTTTTGTTATGCATACAGCTGTTAATGTTTCCTTCATATTTTTAACTCCAGATTTATAAATAATATAAAAGAAATTATACACATATTTAGTCATTGCTCTTAGTTTAATACGAAGTTCGTTAATGCATGGATCCAATAACAATACCTGCCACAACTAGAGAAGCTGGAGATCCCATTGATAGTCCTTTTTTTCAAAACTAAAAATCTTCTCGCTTAATTAGTAATGCAGTGGATTCCTTATTAGGACATAAACATGCATTACCGATTAAGCGAGAAGATTTTCTAGTTTTGATAATGGTAGTGGACGGAGAAGATTTTGTACAAAGATTATAGTGTCAAAAGAGGTGCTATTGGAAATCTGCATGATCATCCATGTTCTTCGAGGCAGCAGGCAAAACACCACGCCTACACCTAATATTTTCATGTCATTTATAACAATAAAGTAACTCCAATAAAAAAAAATTATTATATGGGGCGATAGAGAATTAAAAAATAAGAAAAAAGACATCAAGTGAAAAAACTGGCGCTCGCCCATATTTTCCGAGTTACGGGGATCTGAAATTTTCAAATTTTTTAAAATATCAATATGGGTATCATTTTAAAGCTTTTAAAAAGATCTTAAGGAAATACTAAAATTTGTAAAATATGTCATTTTTATGTAAAATTATATATATGCAGTAACAATTTTTTTTATTTTTGAATTGAATTGAATTTTTTGATTGGAGTTACCTCACTAAACTAGACAGACATAGACGTTAAAGGATATATAAGAATCGGCATAGCCGAATATAGCACTCTTACTTGTTAAATACTTATTTCTTTATACCTGTCAGATTATCTAAGTCAGAGCACTTATTGGAAATAATATAAATAACAATAATTTAATGCTGATAAAAATTTTATTAAATCTGACTCTCATTTTAAGTAAAAAAAAGGACAGTTAATTATGCGTTGAAATAATTTGATTGATGTTGAGTTAAATCATGTGGATTATTTTAAATATCTCTGGGTTTATTTTACCATTTATAAATTATTTTGTCTATAGCACAGACATGATATTAAAAATGTGTAGGAGGTGATATTTGAGACATTTTATTTATTTTAAATGTTAAGAAAAATTTTAAATATTTTGAAACAATTGTACAAAGTGACACATCGTATTTATTTTCAATACAGTGTCACTTAAAATATTTGATTTATCTTTTATTTTTATTATTGGTATCCAGGACAACGAGACAACGTCTTTTAGTTTCATAAGTATAACAATTTTTTTTTTGTTATTTTAACTGTTAACTAGAAACCTTGTCTAGTAGGCTGATGTTTTTTATATAACAAATGTCACCTAGTTTTTTTTTTGTTGCATGTTTACAGATTTTTATAAAAAATTAAAATTAAATTAAAAATAAAATAATTTAAGCGGCTTAAAAGATAATCCGATTATTAAATACAAAGACTTCTTTTAAATGTTTAAAGATAAAACAAAATAAATTGTAATAAAGTGAATTGTTTGCATAAGAACTTTAATATTTTATTGTTGTAATGTAAAATTGCTTGATATGCAATTATATAATTTTATAAATTATTAAATTGCAAAAAATATACACAAGAAAGGAATTTATTCACATTTTTAGGTTGAATAATATAAAAATAAATTTTTATTTAAATTAACAAAAGGTTGAATTAAGTTCATTAGAAAATCAAGAAACAAAATTTAATACTTTTTTTTTAAATTGTTAAGAAAGTACCCAAAAAAAAATTGGATGATGTTTCATTTACAACTTACATTTATTCTGCTGGTCATCCATTACCATCGCTTTTAAGGCTACCGAGATCGGTTTCAAGAATTAGTAAAGGTAGAACCGGGACTTACAGTGTAAATATTATCACGAGAACACGTGAGTTAGAACTCCAACAAAAATTCTGCTTTCTTGTCTTCGACAAAAGGAAGTGCTGAGAGGAGTGTTTGTACGACGCGTGCTTGGGATGCGGCGATTGGTTAGGCATTGGATAGCTTAAAAATTAATATTTTTTAGGCAATTGGTAAAAAAATAAAAATATTAAAAAAAAAATTATTGGATTGGGATTGGAGGTATACCTCCCCGTGCTCATAAAAATTAATTTGTATGAGTTTAAAGCATATGTAATCTTTTTTTAATAATTACATTATTTTTTTTTTTGTTTTCAAATAATATTTTATTTCACTGCACACAAAAGGGGGCGGGAATAAAAATGGCATTTTAGAATCTCTAAAGCCCAACTTCAAGGCTTTGAACATTCTTTAACCTTAAAAGTTGTAATTGCTAAGCAAAATGAGGGGAAAACAAAAAAAGAAATTTCAGTTTTCAGGGGTAGGATTAGTTCTTTTTAGTGGAATTTTTTTCTGCTCGGTCTGATTATTTTCTTTTAAAGCTATAACACCCTGTGACCATAGCAGATTTTTCTGCCAATGTTCATTAATCTCGGTAGACTCAGTAAATTTTTTGAGCCAATATAAATTAAAAAAAAAGTTGTTTCCGGGTAGATTGGCAAAATACCCCTATGTACGACGGAAAGAACACCCCTGTTTTAGAATCCAAAAAAAAGTTTAATGGTGAAAGGCCAATGCAAGCGGCATGCGGCAACAGTAGCACCTATTTGAAAAAAATTAGTTTGTTAATAAATATACTCACCCTGGAGTTAATGTCGACGTCGTTGACGGCGTTTGAACGCCGAAAAAGTTGAAACAGATTGAACTTTTACGGTTCAACTTTTTTTTTGACATTTGACGCCGTCAACGACGTCGACATTAACTCCAGGGTCATACAAAATTTTTAACACGTTGAATTTAATTTAACTTGGCAGTGCCGTCAAAAGCGTCCGAGCAGCAATGATCAATTTATTTCGACTTTTCCTTTTGCCGTTTTAATTTTCAAATCATCGATGGTCTTCTTATTGTGTTTCTTTTTTCACTAAATCGTTTTTAATTTTATTTATTTTTTTTTCTTTTAAAATTTTTAGCAATTAAATTTATTTATTTCTGCATTAAAAAACTACAACTGTTTTATATATTTTACACAAGTTTATACTTCAAGAAGCCACATTCATTTGCCTATGCGAAATAAATTGAAGCGGCAAAAAGCACAGCTGGTTGCCGCACGCGTCAGCATGCCGCTTACATTGGCCTTTCACTATAAAGTAGCGATGGTTCGTAGACCTTGTGCGAACTGAAAACAGCCAATTTTTTATGATATTGTTTGCAAAATTTATAGTTTTAAATAATATTTTGGAACTAAATAAAATGTGTTTTACCGTAATAGCTGGCAGCTACAGGTGCATTCCCAAATGCTTTGAAATTACTAGATATTCTTCGCCAAACCATATTTTTATTAAGTAAAGCTTATGGGTGGGCCAAAAATAAAAATTAAATTTGGCAGCAAACTTTGACGTGGTAGAAAGTTTTTCCAGATTCGAAAAAAACAAAAATTTTCTTCCATTTCTATTTATGTAAAACACTTATATTTCAAGAGTTTCGTTGTGACTTCAAATGGCCTTGAAAACTTTTCATTACAATTGTTGACAATGTAACCCCCCTTGATCATTTCTCGCTTTTCGAATTTAAATACTGCTTTCGGTCATACATTTTAGGTATTTTATAAATAAATTAAAATAACTAATTAAATTAATTTATTATTAATTTTATAAATTACTAGTATTTCATTTTGCTAGAAAGCAGCTGGTTAATTTTGTTTTTCCCCCTGCAGTTGTTTCGTTTGCTTCTAAACATTAAAACTCAATTAATTTAATTTATATGAAAAAAAAAAAACTGATATTGTTTTATTATTTTCTAAGGTTACAATTGACGTTTATTTATAATCTATTTACTTATATGCAGCAATAAAATTTATAATAAAATTAATTTTGCAATCAAATTAATTTATACTTTTAAACAACTTAACTTAATGTGTAATAACCCATTTGAACATTTATAAAAAAAGACACACTACAAACGTTTTTATTAACTGTACAATGAAGGTTCTGTTGAAATCAGGCTGCAAAGCAGTGTGCTCTATGTTTAAGCAGGAATAAGAATGGAAGCAGTTTTATATAAAATATGTGATGTAATTTTTTAGTTTGAATATACAAAATAGAAAATACATAAGACTAAACAAGAGCTTGTTGTACGAAGTCAAGCGATTAAGTCTATAAAATATTGAAAAAGTTGGAAAAAAAATTCCATAAAATCTCCAATGAATTTTACGTACACACAGAAAAAATAATGATTGTGATATGGTTCCAATAACCATGTTATGCTTTTTGTTACAATGTAGAGTTTCGAAGAACAAATTATAGTTATTTTCAACAAAACTTTAGTCACTACAAACATATTATTGTTAACATTTAACCATTATGTGTTTATTCGAACCATAAGCGAAATTTTATTACTTTTTTCAACGACTTCAAAAAAAGAAGGAGGATATACAATTCGGCTGAATGTTGCTTTTTTTATGTTTGTGCCTCCAGAACTCAGTCATTTCTGATCCGATTTTGAAAATTATTGGTAACATGATAGGTTTGCTTACAGTTTGGTCCCGTTTTAAAAACAGTTCATAATCTTAAAAATTAAAGGGTGTCGCCATACAACATACATATTTCTTACGTGTATTATGAACTCTAAAGGGCGATTCTGTAAAATTTAAAATGACAGCGTATCACTATAGCTCCCAACAACAAAATATTATACAAAAATAAATCTAAAAAATGTATGGTGCACCCATAATTGATGTAGATTTACTTATATGGGCCTATCTTTTGAACCGTTGTAGATAAACGCTTGAAAATTAGACAGAATTCCGATTGCTATGGCTGTTATAGTAACCAGTATTAATATTAAGAATTATAAATTAAAGGGTGAGCCAATAGTTCATTTAATTTGATGTATATGGCCATACTTTTAAACAGTTGTAGACAGACGATTGAAACTTTCAAAGAACCTGTTTTACTAACTCCTCTATAACAACATGTATAAAATTTGGATTTGGAAATAAACGGGTTTCCTTATAGTTGTTATAATATGATGTATGTGGGCGGACTTTTAAACCATTATAGACAGACAGCTGATATTTACAAGGGCCATGTTTTGCTATAACAAGAAGCTTATAATTTGAATTTAGAAATTAAAGGGTGTTCCCAAAATTAATGTAATTTGTTGTGTATGGCCGTATTTTTACAAACACCTTAATTTTACACAAAATGTCCGCTACTTTATTTGGTATAATAAGAAGTATAAAAATGCTATATTATAAATTAAATAGTTATATAGATATAATTTGATGTGTGTAGGCAAAGTGTTGAACCGTTATAGACAGACGGTTGAAATTTACACAGAACCAGATTGCTAAATCTACTACAACAACAAGTATATAATTCGAATTTATAAATTAAAGAGTGACCCTATAGTTGCTGCAATTTGATGTGTATTGCCAAACTATTGAACAGTTGAAAAAGTGTAAAATTTGGAGATATAAGTATGTCCCAATAGTTAATGTAACGTAATTTATGTGGCCATACACTTGAGCTGTTATAGGCAGACAGATGAAATCTGCTTTGAAGTCGGTTTTTTTCGCAAAAATTATGCAAAATAATATAAAATATTAAACCATAATATATGGTTATT
The DNA here is from genome assembly GCA_916610165.2 of Gymnosoma rotundatum. Taxonomy (NCBI): domain Eukaryota; kingdom Metazoa; phylum Arthropoda; class Insecta; order Diptera; family Tachinidae; genus Gymnosoma; species Gymnosoma rotundatum. The sequence goes on along the minus strand of OU744338.1, from coordinate 15,992,834 downwards.
AATCAAAGTATGATTACGAGCTAAAGTACAATGTTTGAATTTAAAAATATTTTGTTCTGGGTCTTGACAGAATGCCTTTCTATCAGCACGCAAAGAAAAAATATGGTTGAGGTAACCATAATCTAAGAGCAACATAATATGGTTGCATTATATGGTTGCTAACAAAACATAGTATTGTTACATTTGCAACCATATTGTTGTCCAAAGTATAAACATAATTATGTTCAAATTAAACATTAACTGGTTAAATTAAAATATAAAAATATGGCTGAAAATGTCATCTTATATAATTGAATTATAATATAGTCTCGTAAGTGCAAAATTTTTCTAATAAAAAAACTGATTATTGTTTTATTTATTAACGATTTGTCATAAAAATTATTTAAAAAAATAAATTCATAAAAAATCAATTATTTGCTTAAAATAACAAATAAACGATTTCGCAATTATGCTTCTAACACAAAAGTAAAGGTTTATATGCTTACAATACATACATATTTACTTCAACTTTTTTTAAATGTTTTGGTTCCCTTTTTATTTGTTATCATCTTTTGCATATTATTTTTAATTATTTATTTTGTACACAAATTTTTATTTTTTTCAATTTTTTTAACAATAAGAAACTATTTCAAATTTTAGCTATCAAAAAAATTACTAAATTGTCAAGTACGAGAACAAAATATTTTTAAGCGTAAACATTATTCTGTTGCTTTTAAACATACTTTGATTAACAATAATATATTATGATTAAATATTTTATATTATCTTTAATAAGTTATAAAACTTTGGTTGTGGTTGAAATTTTTTTAAGTTAAAACCAACCATGTTGCATTTTTTGAGCACAGTAACCATATAATCGTTAAAAGTTAACAAAAAATGTTTATCGTGACTAAAGTTTTGGTGAAAAAAAACTATAATTTGTTCTCCGCAACTATACATTGTTACAAAGAACATAATATGGTTATTGTGACCATATAACAACCATGTTTTTTTTCTGCGTGAGTATAATAATTTTTTGTTAGCTTACAATTAATGAAATATTAAAATTTATGCACAATAAATATGTATTATAAAAATAATATACAAAATAAGAAAACAAATGAAAAGGTAAGCAAAACATTTAAAAAAGTTGAAATAAATGTGAAGTACATTTGAGTACATGTTTTAAGCGAAATTGTGAAACCATTAACATATTTTTCAATTACAGCTGTCATGTAATATATCAACTATTATTATGTAACAAAATATATCACCACTGATGCCAAATTAACGTGTTAGAAGTTTTGGATAAATGTGGAGTCAAGTCCAAATTACCATTACGTATCGTATAATATTTTCAATACGAGAATATAGCGCTTACTCTTATGGAGTATGAATGTTCACATAAAAATGTATGAAGATAATACTCGTATGCCATAATTTGGACTTATATTTCTTGTTTCTTATAGCTTATGCGTCAAACAAATTCTTTCAATCGTTACACACATATGAAAAACAAACAGATGATTTTTTTTGTGAATTTATGTTATAAAAAAAAAAGTTGTGACGAATCATGAATAAATGAAACAAATAATAATAAGCCAAATTATGCCTGGAAATCATTACAATCAATTTTATAACATAACATTTGAAACCATATCATGATAATTTGATTTAACCATTTAATGTTTATATTAAACATAATTTTTGTAATGTAATGTTTATACTTTACCATGTTATTGTTAAGCTACACAACAATATAGTTGCAAGACAAGCTCTATTAATATTAAATGTAACAATACTATGTTTTGCTAACAACTATATAATACAACCCTAGTATATTGCTCTTAGATTATGGTTACCTCAACCATGTTTTTTCTTTGCGTGTACTTGAAACAACTGTTGGTACTTAAAAATGCATGGTTACACTCTTCTATGTGTTGCTTTTTTTTCTTTAGAAAAGTGATAGATGAGTGATAAAACAGGTGGTGAAAGGAAAAAGATAAAGAAATTTTATTAGTTATTTTACTTCACCGGCGAATATGGTATGAAAAAGTACCGACGAATGAGGCTGCATGCTGTAACGTTAATTCTGAATTTGTATTTATACCATTAAACAGAAAAAACATTTTTATTTTCTTAATGCCGCAGGGGTTGAACCCTGGCCAAACAAATTTATTGTCAACGTGTTTACTACTATGACTAAAGCAGCCATCTGGAATGTAAAACATGAACGATGAATTATGTACCAAACAGCTATTGCAGGCAGTTAGTTCAGAAATAATGGGTGAAGCCCACCATATAATTAAATTGTGTAACCAACTTAGTAGCTGGTTTAAAGCTGTTTCACCACAATCCGAATGCATTTTTGTGCCGATATCTGTTGTTCAAAAAAGTGATTTTCCGTTTAACTATTACCAGGGGGTATAAATTTTTTTTGTTTCATTTTCAATTAAAAATCGATTTCTGTTTGAGATTTTGGATCAATAACCAGATTCTATTGCTGGCAAATTTTTTTTTTATTTTCAAGTTGAGATGGGTGAAGGGATTCAAGTCGAGCAGTTGATATAAATAAAGTAAATTATAAAGGCCTTCAAGTTTTCTCTCAGGGAAACATTGCCTTTTATAATTTATCGCTTTTGTTTCCTCGGTAAATGATGGCAACAGTCGTGGGGACTTTACAGGCTTTCAAAGACTAGTGGGAAACTACTGGTGACAAAGAACTGGTAGCCCGCAATAAACTATCGTCCTGTGCTGGTTGATTATGAGGTTATTAGGGGAGGAACATTGTGGCCGCGACAGAAGGAGTGTTATATGTTCCTTATGCTGTTTGAATGCAACCGAATCCGTAACTGTGTGGTATGAGTTTAAAATGCCTTCAGCTGTTTAGTAAATATTAAGAGCATATTCATGCCAACCGCCATACTAACAATTGCTTCTTGATGTTTCGCTATCAACAATGAAGACAACGCATTGTATTTTCCCTGTGAAAGGACCCCTATCAGTTTAGATGGGTACCGCTGATGTGGACATGCTGCTGCCAAGTTTAGCAATTTAAAAAAGATCTATTCTCATAAAGAGCAATAAGCGTTTCTTACATTAACTTAGAAAAACGCCGAAACTTAAGAAAGACATTTGCTGCCATTTAAAAATCTTAATGCGTCCGGAATTTAAGCGAACAGTCTTTTATTAAGAACTATAAATATTAGCTGATATTAAACTAGAATATTTAAAATGCTATCTTGGATTATGTAAAATACTATTTTGTTCTAATATGTTGGCTGTCAGTCAACATTGTTAACTCCGATTGCAGAAAATCCTTTCACTTTTATTTATTGTTAGCAAAACCACAGAAGTTGCTTATAATCGTTTTCTGATATTTTTTCGATATTGAAATAATAATTTAAATAATAATTAAATTAGTGTAAACAATTTTATTTAGATTTTAAAACAAATTTATTAATAATAATAGTTATAGTGTTTATAATGTTTTGTAGATTAATTTGTAAAAATATGAAATATATGTTCGCCCAAAGTTACAATGCACAGCAATACATAATCTTCGAGGTAAATCTGTAGACGCACAGTGAGGCAATTGAAAAAAAAATAAATTTCTAGCTTCTAATTATCAATTCAGATTAATAGTAAAATGCGGGAAGTTATACTACATTGTTTTGCCGTCATTTGGGTAAACATTAGTCCCGACAGTTCATTTTTAGCTGTCGTGAAGTAGGCACGTTGCAAACTTATTATGGAAAAATATTCGATAAACCAACGCGTTTTAATCGTTCAAATATTTAATCAAAACCAGTCATCAATTACTGTGACGATGAGAAAGTTACGTAAAATTTTTGAAAGAAACAACGTACCAACAAAACGCACTATTTATCGTGCAGTGAATGATTTCGAAGAAGGAAGGTCTGTAAGTGCTATGCACCACTACGTTCTGAAAGATCGACTACAAGTATTACTGCTGGTCAAGAAAGTGTTCAAAGTAAATCATCAACCTCAATTCCACGCCGTGCTTAGAAACAAAGTCTTCAAGGAACAACTTTGGCCAAAATTTTGCACAAGGATTCCCATTTGATGTTGATTGGCCTCCACGGTCGTCTGATTGTACTACTCCAGACTTCTTTTTGTGGGGATATCTGAAAAGGTAGGTTTACACAAACAAAGCAGAAACGTTTGAGCAAATCAAACAAAATATTCGTGATGAAATTAATGAAATACTGCGTGAAATGTGTGAAAATGTAATGAGAAATGTGCTCAAAAGGGCTCGCAGAGGTGGACTAACAGAGGCGGCTAACAGAGGCGGACGTTTGTCTAAAATTGTATTCTATACATAATCGCCGACATTAGATAACACATTTTATCAATATAAGATCCATTTTCTTTTATTTAATAAAAACTTATAAACAAAGTAGTATGCCTTCCCGGTGGACACCCTACAGTAGAAGTAGAGATGTACTCGAGTTTTAATTTTGAGTTAAATCACAAATTATATTTTTACCAGCATTTCACTAAAATTAATGAGAAATTGGAAATTGTATTTAAAACCAAAAATTTAGCAAAAAAAAAAAAACTGTAGATTATTTAAGAACTGGAAGTTATTTGATCAAAATATTTGTTTTCACGAAAATGTCGCCAAAAATTTTAGTTTCCAAAAAAATTGTGCTAAAATAAAAATTTTTAATTTTATTCAAAACTGAAAATGCCCAAAAAACTACTTTAATCTATCAACAATTTAAAAATGGTTTAAAAAACTCAATTTTTGGACAAAAAAGAAACAAATTTATACTTTTATTGAGTAATTTTTTCTATTTTAATTGTACAAGTGAAGCTGAAACCCAAATGTCTAAATTCATCAGAAAATTCATTTCAGGGAAGGTACTAAGCAGACTTCAAGTGCCAAAGAACTCAAGTTCACGCCAAATATCTGTATTTTATTTTAGGAAAATAAATACACAATTCTTTTGATGAAGGGTGCATAAGTTTCGATGCAGCCTACACTCTTTTTTGTTATTTTAAATATTGTATCGAATTAGGAAATATAAATATTTTTTGCATACATGACAACTTCAAACCGATTTTCTTTCTTCGCACAGTGAGTTGGAAAAACATGTTTTTGGAAATAATTCAACAAATTCTAAACGAATGGAACGATTAAAAATTTTGTTAACAGACCTTAATTCTTAATTTCAGTTTGAGCTTTTAAAACCTTTCAGTACCAAAGTAGAGAACCTCAGTTAGCATTTTTTAAAAGTCTTGTCATTCTTTGTTTTTGCGTATGTTATTAATTATTGTTAACAATTTGTTGTTTTCATATGAACTTTTCAAAAACTGAGTCCACATTTTCTAAATATTAGACATAATTAAAAAAAGGAAAAATAAAAATCTACCATAAGAATAAAATTTTTAAATGTCCATCTAAGGAGCCTACTTTTCACAAATGTTAAAGAATTTTAAAATCACTTACTTATGCTCTGGCTCAAGCTCCCTTTATTTTAATACCCTTCACCACAAAAAGTGGGAAAAAGTTATATCTATGTTTGTCATTACGTGTGCAATTTCTACAATGCCCATTTCCGATCTTATAAAGTATATATATTCTGGCTTCGTATGCATAACGAGCGATGTTCGTCTGTCCGTTCGAGTTAATATTGGAACAAAAAAAATAATATGTCAGTCGATCAGATATAGTGTCGAAAGTGGTGCTATTGGAAATCAGCATGATCGGTCCATGTCCTTCAAGGCAGCAGACATAACACCACGCCTACCTCTAATTTTTTCATTCCATTTAGAACAATAAAGTAACTCCAATCGAAAAAAAATATATATATATGTATGGGGCATTATAGAATTCAAAAATAGGAAAAACACATCAAGTGAAAAAATTGGCGCTCACCCATATTTTCCGAATTACGGTTCTCTTAAACTTTCAAATTTTTAAAAATATCAATATGGGTATTATTTTAAAGCTTTTGAAGAGATCTTAAAGGAAATACTAAAAAAAAAATGCTTAACCCATTAAGAGCCGATGTCTTTTTTATGTTAAACTAGATGAACCCGATGTGCTTCGCTACCCCCTCGTTATTAAATAAAATTAAAAGTATTGCGAAAATTTAATGACGATTGATCCAGTAGTTAAGACTATATTACGATTTTTAATTTTTCTAAAAAGGGGCGGGGTCCCACTCACTTTTCTCCTGGTACGTATTCCTAATTAATCCAATACCATATGTACCAAATATCGTCGACGTAGGTAAAAAAGTGGCCAAAATATGGCGATTTTGCGGTGCCACGCCCCGTTGTCCAATTAAAACTTCATATAGCCTATTATTCCTTCCAGAGTCACAGTAACATGCTGTGAAAATTTCAGGAAGTTCGGTCCAAGGGTTTGGCCTCCTATAAAGCACAAACAAACAGACAGACATTCATTTTTATATATATAGATTATATTATTCAGTTCCAAAATTTTTTTTATTTTTTAATTCTCTGTCACCTCAATATTTGCTTTTATGTTTAGAGTTACTTTACTAAACTAAATTTACATAGATGGTGAAGGATATATAAAATTCGACATAGCCGAATATAGCACTCTTACTTGTGTTATGAAATTTTGATTTCAGTCCATAAATTCAAAAGGACAAAAAACAGAATCGAATAATTAAAACCGGTTTTAAAAAGCCCTCGCGTGACTTTAGTTATTAGTCACATTTATAAGTTATGTTTCATGACAGGGTATCATTTAAATACAATCCATCATCTCTCTTAGTCCAAAAAATAACCCATTAAATGTGAGTGTCCTTGTATGTATATCCTTGGAACTTTTTAAAACTTTTTTGGGAATTGTGGGTTCATATGTTTATACGAGGGCTGCTCTATATATTTCTGGCCTAATACTGAAAATGTGAATATTTATAATCAAAAATGGTTTTATTGTTTTTCAAAGTATTCTCCAGCATGTTTTATACACTTTTGCAGGCGCTCAAACCAGTTGTCGAAGCACTTTTTCCACTCCGATTGAGACACCTCTAAAACATGGTTTTTGAACACTTCAACAGCTTCTTCTGGCGACGAAAATCGTTGACCACGCATTTTTTTCTTGATGTGCGGAAACAAGAAGAAGTCATTAGGTGCCAAGTCAGGGCAGTGCGGCGAATGACCCATTAATTCTACGTTTGGCCGGTCAGAAACGCTCTGGTTTGAGCCGATGTGTGAGAGCTCGCATTGTCATGGTGAACAATGATTCGTCTTCTCTTGTTGGTTTATCGAATTTCTCCGATGACTTCAGGCAAACAAATTGTAGTGTACCACTCAGAAGTGACCGTCCTACGTTGCTCAAGCGGAACAGTCGCCACATGACAAGTTTTGCCGAAGAAACAGGCGACCATTTGCTTCGAAGTGCTTCTTCCACGAACAACTTTCGTTGGATTTTGCTCGTCTTTGAAGACCAACACGGTCGATTGTTGTTTCGTTTCGGGCTCATACGCATAGATCCATGATTCGTCACCTGTGACGATCTTATAAACGCCTTTTGAAGCACCGCAATCGTATTTTTGTAACATTTCTTTGCACCAATCGACACGAGCCTTTTTTTAAGCGATTTTCAAATTGTGCGGGATCCAACGAGAACAAACCTTTTTTACCGCCAGGTGTTCATGCAGTATCGAATGTATGCTGGTGGAAGAAATGTCCAAGGATGTCTCTATCTCTCGGTATGTCGCATGTCGATCTTGCATTATGAGTTCACGCACGGCATCAATGTTCTCTGGCACAACAGCCGTTTTTGGACGACCTTCACGGAATTCGTCTTTGAGCGAGCTTCGGCCACGATTAAATTCATTATACCAATTTTTCGCAGTGCTATAGGATGGTGCTTCATCGCCAAACAAAGAGTTAAGTTCATCAATGCACTCTTGTCGTGATAATCCACGTCGAAAGTTGTGAAAAATGATGGCACAAAAATGTTCACGAAATAATTCCATTTTTTTCTATATTAATTTTTTCAAGTCACTGTAAACAACACAAATAATGGTCGTACGTCAAAACGTTTTGAGAACGATTATGTTTAAAAATGACAAACTTTCCAATGGAAATGTCAGATTGCACTTGGCAGCACTCAGTGTTGCCAGGCCAGAATATATATATAGCAGCCGTCGTAATTCTGAATATTTTGTTTTTGATGTTTCGTTTTTAAAAGTTTTTTTTTTAGTTGAACAAGTCTTTTGGATTATCTAGAATTTTTTGTTGATTTCTTTATTCAATTATTTTTGTAACACAATAAAGATCAAGGGAAAAAGCTTTGAGTTGTGTGTGTTCTGCATCTAACACAACTTTTATTAAATGATTATGAATTTTTCTTTATCAAATTAGTTGGTAAAAAAGATGATGTTTACAATGTTCACACGTAGATAAATGTGAAGGATGCTGATGAAGGTTGTATCGATCCAGAAAGTGCTGCATAACATTCTGTTGCGTTCCTGTTTCCTGTTAACACAAAAATTTGTAAATAATTTTTTTTTTAAATTTAGAAATTAATATATGCCTGAACTTAAGCCGGATTAAAATTTTTCATTTGGTTTTGTAATACATTTTTTTTCATTTTTATTTCACTTTAGAACGATAATTTTAAAAATAAGATATTAACAAAACAAATTAGCACTTTATATTTATTATTACTTCTACTTTATAAAACATGTGACGATGTTCCATTAGACTCTGTAAATATGAACGCTTTATTTCGACTTTTGATAATTTTGTAAGATGAAAACTTAAACAGTTGATTTAGTGATAGTGATGGAAATCATGATGATCAAAATGATGATGATAGAAGGGGTCATAGTGTAGAGGAGCAGGATGTATAGTTTTAATGATGGGTGCTGGATGATACGTTTTCACTATGGGCAACACGTGTTTCACAACAGGCACCACAATAGGCTTTATAATGGGAGCACTGTGTATAACTGTTGAACTTTGATGTGATATGGCAGCTGGTATGTGAACATATTTGGCCACATGTAAGGGCTCATGATGCAACAAAGGATAATCCAAGTGATGACCATGTAAATAGCCAGGACGGGCTACTGCCAATGAAACCAACGATAAACACATCAAGATGAGACTCTATGACAAATGGAATTTTGTTTTTTTAGTTTGCATCCTTTTTTTTTGTATTATTTAACATTCTTACCACTTTTGTTAACATTTTTTGTTTGCAATTGTTACTATTTTCTCAGTCTGCTAATAATCCTTTTGTTTCGTTTTGTTGCGCTAGAAAACTTCAACTGATGGTCGCTATTTACAATGCCACGACTTTTATATTTTCTAAGATTTTTTTAATTTTTATGCAAAATACACAAGAAAATAAAGAGCAACCAAAAAAAAAAAAAAAATTAAGTTCATTAAAACAATGCAACCACTATGACATCAAAATAATGTTAAAAGAACAGAAGCAAATAACAAAAAACAATGACTAAATTACTTTGAAAAAAAAAAAACGACATTAAAGTCTTTATCTGCATATTGCTCTGGCTTTTGTATTTGAATCGTCTTTAGCAGCATTTAAGTGTCGGATTCGATATTTAGTTTTTTTTTTGTGCTTTTTGGAGACATTCTATGCAGCCACTTGTTTGTTGTCTTAAAGCAGTAAAGTTATCTTCTGACTTCAGTTGTTGAAATTTCCGCTGCTTTCATCTGTTATTTTATTCAGTTGTCGCTGATACCAAATGTTGTTGTAATATTGCAAACAATTAACTTTCGTGTCGCTTCAGTTTATGTTTAGAAAAAGATGCTTCAGTTTACCTACAAAAATAAACAACCAATTATTCTGTATTTGGCTTTTAGGTGAAGCAGGGATTAAAAGGAATTAAATCATTGCGACTTTCCTTAGCGATCATATGTATTGACTTAACGTTCTCGCGGTTGTTAAAAAGATCTGGTAAAAATCGATTAAGCAACCTTTCTGATTTTGTGCTAAAAAGGAGAGTTGTGTAGTTCGCGAACGAGCGAATAGTTCATTTGAACTATATGGAGGCGTCCTTTATTGAATTTTTTTAGCTCAGTTACTGACCGACTTTTTACTTCATCATTATTCATATTAAAACAAATATAAAATAATAACTTGACTGAAACCTAAAAACTTATTTTGGTACAAATTAAACAAAAAATATCCTTTTTGTAATCAGAAAATAATTTATTATGAACCAATACTCTATTTTAACAGTTTACAAATACATATAACGTCAAATAAAAGTGCATACTTAAACATAATTGATCTTTAAATTTATTTCAAATTGTACAGTTTTTCATTAATTTGCGTGAATATCTTTTTAAATTCTAATAATTTTATCACAGAAGCAAAATAAACAAGTAAGAGTGCTGTATAATCTTTTATATCCTTCAAATCTATAGTGAAGTATATATAATAAAAAAAAAAAAAAAAAAACAAATGTTAGGATGACAGAGGCTTAAAAAAATTTTTGGTACTGAATATTTATAATTTTACATAAAATGACATCGATTCTTAATGGGTTAATCATTTTAAAAAATTTTAGTGTTTCCTTAAAGATCTCTTCAAAAGCTTTAAAATGATACCCATATTGATATTTCCAATAATTTAAAAATTTCAGAGCCCCGTAACTCGGCAAATATGGACTGGCGCCAATTTTTCACTTGATTTTTCTCTTATATTTTAATTCTCTATTGCCCATAATTTCGTTTTTTGATTGGAGTTATTTTATTGTTCCAAATGACATGGAAAAGTTAGAGGTAGGCATGGTGTTTTGCCTGCTGCCTCGAAGCACATGGACGGATCATACTGATTTTCAATAGCGCTTCTTTCGATACTATATCTGATCGATTGATATAGTTTTTTTTTGTGAAATCAAGTTTACCTCAGCAGTGATTTCAATACTAACATGGACGGACAGACGGACATCGCTCAATCGACTTCGTTATGCATAAGAACTCAGAATATACGTACTACATGGAGTCGGATATGGATATTGTAGAAATTACAAACGTAATGACAAACTTAGTTATACCCTTTCTAATTTTTTGTGGTGAAGGGTATAAAAAAATTAATTAAATAAAAAATGGTTTGAATGAAGAAATTTAGTAAAAAATAAATGCCCAAATATGCATTTAGAGGAAGCCAATAATTTTTTTATGCCCACTACAGATAACCCTTTTAACTTTAGAATCTGCTTGCACAATGATATTAGTTATGGATGGGAGTACTTGCACAATGAACTTCGTTAAATTTGTTTTAAATTCCTTTATTTATTTTACCCTGCAATTAAGTGTGTGACTTCGGGAAATAAATTTTTTACTATAACGTCTACTCTTCATTTTATGAACTAATTCCTTTACATATTTGTAAATTCATTCATTCGTTTATGTTTCCACAGCTACTGTTTATTTGTTTGTAGTACGTTCTTTACTTTAGATGAAAATTGTACAATAAGTTCGTCATTGTGTTTGTAATTTCTAAAATATTAAAAATATAAAGCGACAAGAATTCAATGAAAAGCTTGTCGAAGGCATAAATGTAGGAGAATCGGAAATTAATTACCTGACTTAATTAGAACAGATTTTGTTTTGTAAAAACCAACCATTTATAGCATGTCAAGAGTGTCGGATTTTATCCTTTCTGCGGTAAGCTCCTGTGTCCCTTTCACTTAAAGCATGAAAAATTGTACCCTTTTCTGTCGGATGGAATAAAGGTTCTCCATGCTTTTAGTTCATTGAAAATCAAATCACAGACTTTTTATGTTAAGAGTTTCTATTTAATTTCTAACGCTTGGACTTAGGTCTCTCTTCAAACATGGAGTCTCTGGTACTTTTAAATCAAACCTATTTATACACAGAAAAAGTTTTTGTTCCTCTTTAAAATTTTACTTGTTTTTAGATTAAAATCTAATTTAATTTTTAACTGATTTCATAAATTATTTAATTAAAGAAATTTTTATTAACTTTTTAATTAAATATATAATTGACACAATTAAAAATTTAATTAAATATTAATCTAAAATTAAACAAAGCATTTAATAGGTTTAAAAATATTATATAGATTTTTAAAAAAATAAATCGAATTTAAGTTATTAATTTTAATTGTTCCTCAATTGTTTTTTAATCCTGGACAGGTTTGCTCAAGAAAGGTTAAGTGTACAGGTAGGAACAGCATCTTGCTATATATGTATATTAGCGATAGATTTGCTTGCCTTATTCTTAGTAACATTAATCGCAATTTTATTCCTTGTTTAACTTCTTTAACTCTCATTTAGTAAAAAATTTAAATATTCTTCATAATCATTTAGAAACGGGTGTCCGCCGGGAAGGTCTTGACAGTTCATATTTGGCAGTCGTGAAGTAGACGCGTGGCGAATTTATTATGAAAAAATATTCAATAAACATTTTATCAAAATCAATTATCGATTACTGTGACGATGTGGAAGAGTGGTGTGTCACGAGGATACATTGTACATTTGAACGTAGCGTAACGGTGACTGTAAATGGAAACTATATCGCTTTGGGCTTGATTAACACGTGGTATCAACAAGACGGTACCACATCGCATACAGCCAGGATTACAATGGAATTGCTTAGAGTTGTATACCTTCCCGGCGGATAACCGTTATTAAGAATGGAACTGGGTTATTAATACAAAGAAGAAAAAAATATATAAAAAAAATAAATATGTTTTAAAAAATAATTGTTGTGTTTTTCGAAAAAAAAAATCGAAAAAAGTAGAATATCTGTTTTATATTCTAAAGTGAAGGGTGTATGAAATTCCACAAAACTGCATAAAATACAACATTTTTTTGTTTTTATTTCAATTTGTTTCGCTTCATTTTTGCCTTTAAGCAATTCGATTGTATTTTGTTGGTGTTGGAATGATTTGCATGATTCGAATTGTTTTATTTTGAATTCTAGCTGCTTTGATTTAAAGTTCTTTTGCAACATCCATGTAAAACATTAATTACAGTCTATAGTTTAATGTTAAATTTTGTGATTATTTTTCTTGTTTACGTTTGTGTGAATCAATATCTTTTGTCTTTTCCGATTTGTTGTTCTTTAATGGTAAAATTGAATGTTGATATTGTCTTGTTTGTATTAGAACTTCCATTGTTTATTTTATGTTGTTGTTGTTGTCGTTTTTGTTTACTAATTATCTGTTTGGTTTGTTTTTTGTTTTCAAACTACAGAAGCAGCAATTTTTTTGTTATTTTCAGAAGCATTTGTAATAAAATGGTCCGTTTTAAATTTAGTAGACAGTAAATTGGTTTCATCCAAAATAAGGCCTTCATGCTCTTCACTAGAGATGGAATCTTTTCGTTTAAGGTTGCACACAAATAGCTTTAACTGTAGTTTTATTTTGTTAGTTCGACATGTATTTAAAATGTGGATAATATTTATTTTCGATTAAATGTGTTATTTAAATAACTTTATTTGATATCATGCCATTTCAATGTCATTAATTAAAAACTCCAACCAGCAGGTGAATTAAATTCCTTTTTTCGGTTTGTTATATAAAAAAAAACTTAAAGGTATTGAAGTTTTGATTGGAGATATTTTTTACAGTTTTAATCTATTTAAATAATATTAATACTCTTAATTTTTCTACGCTCTATTGTGCTGCTATTAACGGTTACTTTATTATCCCTATGCAATCCAAATTTCAAAAACTTTCGCTTGCATATTGATTTTTACTTTTAGCTATGACACTTATTCTATTTTAAGAATGGTCAAAGAATCTATAAAATTTCACCTGGCGAAGTTTATATAGTTCTTTTTTATTTAGCTAAAATATTTATATAGTAAAATAGCGTTGGCATAAAAAATTGTTCAGTTGGGCTTATCTGCATTAAAGGAAGATGGTAATGAAAAGTGATACAATACAAGAAAAAAATTCGTGGGATCAACGAAGCATCGCATTAACCGAACACATGTGACTTCAAGCAGCAGTGTAAATTGGAACTTTAACAAAAGCTACCATCCACATTTACAACCTTTGGGACGTGGTTTGCGCAATGAATGCACACAGCTGACCAGAAAACATTGAAGTCTTCCACTATTTAGTGATAATTGTAAACCCTCTTTTTGTTAGGTCCCCGCATAATTACCAGTGCTAACTTCTGCTTCTTCTTCTCTTCTGCTCAGTCTAGAGCCAGCCAGCGCTCGATATTCCCTCACGATGCACTCTTCCAAAAACCTTTAAAGGTTTTTTTTATACAGTTTCGTCCTGCCTGCTTGTACTTGTGTACCGCTTTATCTTATCAAAATATTGGAATAAAATTTCAATGTGATCCCCGAAACAAAGTATCTGATAGTTTGCATAGTACAGCAGCTATTGCCACATTAAAGCTGGTACCACATTAAAGCTGTAAGCTGTTTCCTCCATAATTTTTCAAATTTGAACTCTTTTTCTTTTCTTCTTTCAACTAGTTTTTCTGGTGTGCCGTTTTAGGTATCAGCTTTTCGTATGTTATAAATTATGAGCTCCGAACTTGTGTCTAGGCCGTGCGTACCACTTGACTCTTTAGTCCTGGAACAGACTTTCCTATCTCCAATTTGGCTGGTTTCCCAATTCCTCTGGCTTTATTCTTAACCGATGCGACCTTGAAATTTAACCCAATCTCCTTCTGAAGAGTTTTATTATTAATCTTCTTTATCATGCAGACGGCTACCGTTTCTGTAATTACAGTAGCATTTTCCATATACAACACATGATTAGTACAGAAAATGTCCACCTTTAAAGAGCTCCAATTTCAAAGTCAAGTATATGTTTGAACTAGAGGTCGACACATGACAAAGCTCCTCTTAACTAACCAAACCTTACACCATAGAATAGTTCTACGATTAATATAGATAGTCAAAATTCTCACTAGAAACACGATCTACAAGGAGTTTGTTGCCATCCCTCACCAAGGAAAGGGATTGATCGCAAAAGGCCGACACCAGCCTTCTTCGACACATCTCTCTTCTTATCTATCACTAACCATAAAAAGGGCAATAGAGTTAAAATCTAGACATTGTTGCCAAACTGTTAGTTTTCCTTGCAAGAAAAAAAAGTATTAGATTTGTTTTGCATGTGCCGCGCCCTCTATTGCAAATCTATTTTCGTTTTATTTTTCTATTGAAAACTTTTTAGAAATTATAATAAATTAAATAATAAATAGAACACAGACTTTTACAAATCTCTGCTTATTTAGAGAAACACACAAAACAAGCTTGGATCCTGTCCTTCAAAAAGACTATTTTGTAAATGGCTCAACTGTGATATACCAAATGTCAACGGTATTCAACAGGTTATTAGAGAAGTTCGACGGCATATTAAACAAAAAATAAAAGAGAACAACTTAAGGACGCAAGATGAGGTTTATATTAAGCACACTCCTGATGATACTTCGAGTAAAGGCGATATTCAAAAGAAGGTGTGAAATAAAACATGCAATGATAAATTATATAGACGAAAAAAAAAAACATACACAAACAATGAAGAACAGATAACCTGTACAGATTAAAGCAAGGCATCAAGTTTAGAATCTAAAACAGTGGAGCCAGAACCTTTTGATCATGTGGTAATGGGACAGATGTAGAATCCAGACTGGGCAACGAATATGAGGTCAGAGTTCAGCCCCCAGAGCTACGAAATGAAGATTTAAAACAACACAACACAACAGTCCCAAAAGCCGAAAAGCGAAGTTAAGCCCCCTAAGCGTCTCGAGTGCAACGTGCTACTTAAATAAACAAAAGGGGATGTCTTATTATTTTGATAATCTGGCACCACTTGAAAAGTTAAGTAGATGTATGAAATAGGGATATAGAGATGAATCACCTTGAAATATACACCTGCAATATTATAATTTTTTTTATACCTTCCACCACAAAAAGTGAAAAAAAGGGTATAACTCAGTTTGTCATTCCGTTTGTAATTTCTATAAAATTTATTTCCAACCACATAAAATATATTTTTTTCTGAGTTCTTATGCATAGCGAAGTCGATTGAGCAATGTCCGTCTGTCCGTCCGTGCTAGTGTTGAAATTAACTTTGCCGATGCACAAGATTAGCTGGAGAAAAGTTAAATACTCCAATTAATCACACGTAGTATCGAAAGAGGTGCTGTTGAAAATCAGCATGATCGGTCCATGTCCTTCAAGGCAGCGGCAAGACATTACGCCTACCTCATATCATTTGGAACAATAAAGTAACCCCAATCAAAAAAATATATATACGGGACGATATAAAATTAAAAAATAAAAAAAGATCTAGTGAAAAAATTGGCCCTTGACCACATTTTTCGAGTTACGGGATTCTGAAATTTTCAAATTTTTTCAAATGTCAATATGGGTATCATGTTAAAACTTTTGAAGAGATCTTTAAGGAAATATTAAATTTTTTTTAAAAACACTTAACCCATTAAGAGCCGATGGCATTTTTATGAAAAATTATATGTATGCAGTACCTTTAGTTCTCTGTCACCCCAATATTTGATTTTTTGACCGGATTTATTTCACTTAACTAGATTTGCTAGATTTAGATTTAGTGAAACTAAATCAGATGTCTTAAAGATTTTGCAGAGAGTTCATTTTTTATGTTGTTTTTTTGTTGCTCTTTGTGCAGGCCACTGATTTAAATGTTTTACCTTTTAGAGCTCGCTAGCCAAAAATATAAGTATTGAGCCATGCCTATCTGCAGGTATGTTTTCAAAATAAAAAAAAAATTATTGACACAGATTTTCCCTCCAAAAATTAATTAACTTAATAATAATTTTATTAAAATAATTATAAAGAAACATGAACAAATATGCACAGTAGCATTGATTAAAATCATAAATATAATATTGTCTTAGCAAATGATAATTGTTGACTTAAAGATTATTTCAGCTGAAAGTTGCCATGCAACCAGTGAATAGTTTTGTGTGCGACTAAAAATTTTGATATAAGATTTTTATGTTACAAACTTGAACAACACTTGTTGTTTGTTTAAAGTGATGACCTTTAGCAAAATAAAATAAAAAACTAAATAAAAACTATTAAGCGACATGAAAAGTTTAAATGGTCAATTCTATTCAGATTGTGGAGTGAGTAGCAATGTTTGTTAAACCAATCAATAATTAGAACATCTTGTCACGAATGAACTTTAGCAAAGAATGTGTGACTGACTTGGCTGCTTTGAATGTTACAGTTTTTGTTGTTTTTGTGTTTGTTTGTTACACTTTTAGTTAAGGTCACTTGATATAGTTGTGTTTCCAAAAACCGTTATTTGAATGTTATTTTAAAAAAATGTTTTATGTTTATAAAATATGAGTCTTTTTGAGAACATTTCATATTTAAAGTTATTCAATTAACCAACAATTCACTATTTTTGAAATTACTAATATGATTTTGGACATGAAGTCCGAAGTAAATAAAATCACAGAGTTGAATTGTTGTTGTCCCTTTTGTGTCACCAATTACAATCCGATAAAAATATGATTTTTCTTCACCCTTAATATGACAGTATTTGATCGACTGAAGACAATATTACACCCAATTTTTTTGCCTTTTGTTTCCTCAAGGATAAATTTTAGACTTTAGGAGAGTTCTAATTGTAATTAAAATTTAAAAACACGGGAATAATTAATAATATAATTTAAACTTTAAAATTTTTATATCGTGCTATTTTCCCGGTATTGATTATTGAATCTTTAGTTCATTTAAAATTTTTGTAAGAAGTTTCCTGACGAGCTAAGTAAGCGATAGCGAAATGGCCATCGAGACGTGCTTTCACCTTCAATAATCAATACCGGGAAAATAGCACGATATAAAAATTTTAAAGTTCTAATTGTGTTTTCTATGGCACTTTTTTAAGCTCTTCATTCATTCATCATCGAAATTGCTATTATTCACATGACTAACAATGCTCCTTTGCAACTTCACAAATATCTATTTATTTTGGAATGAAACAATAAAATTTTAAAGATCTTTTGGACTCAAGATCGGTCAAACTAGATTTGATTAAATTTTTAGGGTTTGTTTGTATGGTCGTGTAAATGGTTTATCTACGAAGAAAAAAAATTAAAACAGAGATATTTATAAGTTCCAAGAGGATATGCTTATATAATAATAAATATAAAAATATAAATAAATAATAAATAAGGAACATTAGTGGTAAGGGGGGAAGAGGAAAAATGCAAGAAATCGATTATAGTAAAAAGTAATTTTAAGAATATTTGAAACGTCCAATAGGCAGCAAAAATTCAGTTATAACTTGCAATTTAATCTGACGAAAAACTTGCTTGGAAGAGCGGTCGTTGTACAATTATTTTTATTGAAGTAGCAAGGCTCCCCGGAAATATCTAGAATTTTATATAAAAATACCTTAAAGAAAATTAGAAAAACTTTATTTTTCTGTGAAACTTTATTAAATAAGAAGAAGAAGGTTAAATATATATTTTTGTTTAATATTAAAATAAATATTTTTCTTCAATATTTATAAATAATTTAAAACATGATAGCTTAATAGTCTTTTTACACTGATCAACATCTTACATCTACTATCAATTTGCGAAGGCGTCAACATCTTCCCATAAGAAATAAAAAGTGTTAAAAATCGACAGCTTTCAACATCTTCAAAAGATGTTCCTATCTCATTTTGTTCTACTTTAAACCTTTCGATTAGTTTTTTGTCATCACTACGAAAGTGACAGTAAGTGACAGTCTCGTGTTTACTAAACATGCAATATTATTAAAAACACAGCTACACTACTGTGTTACTCCGGCGAGACAAGAACTATTCGATGCCTTGTTTAGAAACCTTAGTCATCCACAGACAACTCCACTGTGTTTTATCCAAGCCAGTTATGTCCTTTATCTAATAGCCACAACACACGTCTGCTATTCACTGCTGTTATACTGTAACACTTCCCTGCGCTTATCGCTACCATTCTTACTTTTTATTATAAAGGATGTCTTGACAATTATCTGTTACTCTTATATTAAATTAGATGTCTGCACTAAATTAACTGTCATTACTTCACACACAATAATTGTCAATTCCTTTCCGAGAGGCTTATACTGCTCTTATTTAATTTCTAATTGCATTATAACATTTGTTACTTTCCGTTATACGCATGTCCGAAGATGAGCTTGAAAACTCACGATCTTCTGTTTTACAGCACGCACCTCTACCAACGCAACCACCGAAGTTGCTCAACTCTTGTTAGCTAATTGTGGTATTATTCTATACCACGCTCATACGGTTAACAACAACAACAATATTATTAATATTTTGATTTATTTTATTTTTATTTATTTAAAAAAATAATATACTTAAACGAACATGAGCGGCACACTTAAGTTTTTGTTTTCAAATTTGAATACGAGGGCTGCTATATATATTTCTGGCCTGGCAACACTGAGTGCTGCCAAGTGCAATCTGACATTTCCATTGGAAAGTTTGTCATTTTTAAGCATAATCGTACTCAAAACGTTTTGACGTAAGAGCATTATTTGTGTTGTTTACAGTGACTTGAAAAAATTAATATAGAGAAAAAATGGAATTAACTCCTGAACATTTTCGTGCCATAATTTTTTACAACTTTCGACGTGGATTATCACGACAAGAGTGCCTTGATGACCTTAAATCTTTGTATGGCGATGAAGCACCATCCTATAGCACTGTGAAAAATTGGTAAAATGAATTTAATCGTGGCCGAAGCTCGCTCAAAGACGAATTCCGTGAAGGTCGTCCAAAAACGGCTGTTGTGCCAGAGAACATTGATGCCGTGCGAGAACTCATAATGCAAGATCGACATGCGACATACCGAGAGATAGAGACATCCTTGGACATTTCTTCCACCAGCATACATTCGATACTGCATGAACACCT
This sequence comes from Gymnosoma rotundatum, assembly GCA_916610165.2. Classification (NCBI taxonomy): domain Eukaryota; kingdom Metazoa; phylum Arthropoda; class Insecta; order Diptera; family Tachinidae; genus Gymnosoma; species Gymnosoma rotundatum. The sequence goes on along the minus strand of OU744338.1, from coordinate 15,972,979 downwards.
GGCCGTAAAAAAGGTTTGTTCCCGTTGGATCCCGCACAATTTGAAAGTCGCTCAAAAAAAGGCTCGTGTCGATTGGTACCAAGAAATGTTGCAAAAATACGATTGCGGTGCTTCAAAAGACGTTTATTAGATCGTCACAGGTGACGAATCATGGATCTATGCGTATGAGCCCGAAACGAAACAACATTCGACCGTGTGGGTTTGCAAAGGCGAGCAAAATCAAACGAAAGTTGTTCGTGGAAGAACCACTTCGAAGCAAATGTTCGCCTGTTTCTTCGGCAAAACTGGTCATGTGGCGACTGTTCCGCTTGAGCAACGTAGGACGGTCACTTCTGAGTGGTACACTACAATTTGTTTGACTGAAGTCATCGAAGAAATTCGAAAAACCAACAAGAGAAGACGAATCATTGTTCACCATGACAATGCGAGCTCTCATACATCGGCTCAAACCAGAGCGTTTTTGACCGGCCAAAACGTCGAATTAATGGGTCATCCGCCGTACAGCCCTGACTTGGCACCTAATGACTTCTTCTTGTTTCCGCACATCAAGAAAAAAATGCGTGGTCAACGATTTTCGTCGCCGGAAGAAGCTGTTGAAGTGTTCAAAAACCATGTTGTAGAGGTGTCTCAATCGGAGTGGAAAAAGTGCTTCGACAACTGGTTTGAGCGCCTGCAAAAGTGTATAAATCATGCTGGAGAATACTTTGAAAAACAATAAAACCATTTTTGATTATAAATATTCGCATTTTCACTATTGGGCCAGAAATATATAGAGCAACCCTCGTATGAATAAATTAATATATTTTGTGTTTTTAATAAAGAAAAAAAACTAGCCTCCGCATCGATTGGTGTCCAGGGATTATATATAAAGATATAGCATTCCTTAAATTTCTGTCTTTTATTCTCAACATTTTTCCCAAAATCGAACAGAGAATAAGGCTTTAAACAGAAAATATAACGAATAACTCTATTAAATAATGTATGTACTGAGTTTACTCAAGTTATAACCTAAAGTTCCACTGTACATTTCCATGGCATACAAAAATATTGGCATAACTAATGAACAACCATTCTTACATATTTATTCGATGACGAAACTGAGCAGAATCTCAGTGTGCCCAGCCATGCAAATTAATAATAATTGGTCACGAATATATTCTGCAATAATCTTGAGTTTCAAAAATTTCTTTTACTTGCTATTTTAATTTATTTATTTAGTAAATAAAATCAATTAAAAAATATTGCAGACAATAAAACAAATTGTTATAAAACAAACAAAAAAAAAAACAAATTCTTTTTTGGTCACAAATATGTTAAACAAAAGAAAAAAAATTGTCGTTCTTTAACCCTTTCGGGACTACTGGGATAATACGTCCCAGCAATTTTCAAACTGTCGTATTTTCCTTATTTTCAATGCAATCGCCAGGGAGGTAAAACTCCCAAACGTCCAAAAACGGATAGTATCAATATTGGAGACCACTTGCCAGTAGAGCAAGAGAAGCGTTGTCGCTGTGTCCGCTGTTCTTCAATTGGCATAGAAAAGCGAACAAAGATGATATTCTGAGGTTGTAACAACGCCTTATGTCACAAGTGTTTTGGGCCATTCCACAAATAAATACCTAATTGCATTCCTAAAATGTTAAAAATAAATGCAAACTTTTATCTAAATCTAATAATATTTATATTTTAGTTATCTTTTTAATTTCGAATCGCTCCTGGAGAACACTGTCCTGTGAAAATACTTGTTGGGATTATATGTTCCAGGATAAAAGGACGAATTTAAAATTTTTAAGTATGGAGAACATAATACTTTTATTATACCTTGTAGAATATGAAAAAAAATTTACCATACATAATTTGGTTTTCAAAATAAAACTCCATCCCGAAAGGGTTAAGGTTTTATCAGACGTAAAAAACACCCTGCATAACCAATTTGCTGCAGTGTGTTTTAATTTTATATGCTTTTTTGCCAAATAACCCGCTGGGCGAAATTTGATTCTGATCACTTTATGCGGTTCTTTCTTACTAATACACTTTTTAACGAAATCCAAGAAATAAAACAATAGAGAAGAACTCAAGCAGCAAATACTAAAATTAAAATTCTTTTCTAAAAATATCTGACATAATCTTATTAAAGTGTTATGTTTTTCTAAAAAACAATGAGATTTTCAAATCTGAAAACCTGTCGAAATTTTTATCCCAGCATATGAAAAAAATATATATAAAAATAATCTAAAATAAGCTTAACAACTGACTTCCGTTGCATTTAACAATTTTTGTTATCTTTGTGAAATTTTGATATTGAAAAAAAAAAACAAAAAAAAAAAAAACAAACTGTGCAAAACAAAATTTAAGCAAAAATTAATGAAGAAATAATGAGTCTTGCAAACAACTTCCAGTCTTTAACTTGGCACCCAAAATCACCATTAAAGCAGCATCTAGAATTAAAGAAAAAAACTCCCAAGATCTTTTGTTTTTCAAATTAACAAAAAATTTAATAAATTAAAAAACAGCAACATTGTTAAGCAAGTGTTTGAAGGTCATTCATTGAAAAATGTTGTAACAACCAGAAGACTTCGCGAGAACAAACAGAGACTTAACAAAGAATTAAAAAAAAAAAAAAAAATTAAAACAAAATCACAAATGAATACAAGCAATACGGAATTTAAAGTTTTTAACTCGTTTGGTTATTTTTTTTTTTTTGTTTGAAGTCATTCATACAACTATACGAATTCAAGTGACAAAAAAAATTTTTTTTGTTCAATTTCTTGATTACGAAATAATTACCAATTTTACTGCTTTTGAATTTGAAAATAACAAATGTTATTGCTGTTGTATTTAATGTTATATTGTGAAAAAGATTTTTTGCTTTTGGCAAAATGCAATAAAAAAAATCCATGTTGGTTGATCATTAAGTATTTTTATTGAATCTACAGTCATAAAACAGTTAATTATACGAAATGGGATATCAGTTAACACGTCTTTGTTGAAATAACTTATTTAATAAAAATAAAAAAAATATAGTCTTTAAGAACCTTTTTAAATGTGCACTGCTTTACAATACGTTTTTTAAAATAAAATTTTTATATATGAGCTGATTTTGTCTGAAAGTGGTATAAGTCAATCAATTTAAAATTATTAGACAACTTTAATGAATTCGAGTGATGGTTTTTTCACTATACATCTCTTAAATTTTATTATGAAATATTAATTACTAAAATTATTCGAAAAAATAACCGATTTTTTCGACTCCACATGGACTTATACCACTTTCAAAAATAACATTTTAGAAGAAATAAAAACAGGAAGAAATAAAAACAGTATGTTAAAGTATTTATAGTACATACACAGTATATACAGTAATAAACTTATTTCGTTATATTTTTCTCTTGTTATGCTCCATTAAGTGTTATAAAGTGATAACATATTGATTTTGCTAAGTGTTTTTGGTCTTCCCTTTTTTCCAAAAAAATTTTTTTGAATGGAATTATTCGTTTTAAACCGCTACCAACATATTTTAAGCCAGTTTAAAACTTTTCTGTCCATAATTTTATCTGTTTAATATTTTCGCTTATAGAGATTTATTTTAGAAGAAATAAATAAAAGTTATTTTCAATAAACTTATAACGAATGGACTTATTCCACTTAAAAAAAAAATATTTTTGCGATAGAAACTGTTTTTGTTTATTGTATGTCAAGATAGAACTCTCTTGAAATTTTGATTGTAACTATGGAGAGGAGGGGTCTATAGCTCATAAAATAACTGTTAACTTAGTTTTTTTTTTTGCAAGAGTGGACTTATACAGTTCATATGTATAAATTTATTTATTTATTGCTTCCTTTTTAGTGTCTTTTCAATAATATTTTTTTTTTAAAGAAGCATTATTTTTGATTGAGGCATTTAAAAAAAAGTACCGTTTTGAGGTATTTAACAAGTACTTTTTTGAATTTCTTAAAATTTATTACTGGCCCTTTAAAGCCAAATTTTCTAAAACTAGCGTAAAAAACTTATTAGAAAACTTTTAGTAAAAAGTCTTTGTAACTTTTCACAGCACAAATTTATAGCAAATATTTTGCAAGAAATTTTTTTTAAGGAAAAAATTTTTAAAGTATCTCGTTAAAGGCCTTCTTTTTAAAGGGCATCTTTTTCAGAGACCCTTCTCTTTAGCAGTGATTCGATTGAAAGGTTTTTAAAATGCAGTTTAAAAAGAACAATTTTATAATACGTTTTTAAGTGTTGCAGTAAGGTACTTTTTAAATAATAAAATTTAAATATTCATTTTAGCGGAAAAATATTTAAAGGTACTACCTTAAAAAGATTTTTTAAATACGTTTTCTTAAGTAAATTTCATTATTATTGTTTAAAGGCAATTTCAATCCAAATTAAAAATTCTCAAATTATAATTTCTTAGAGAGTACTTTTTTAAAATTTATAAATTTTTTAAAGTATTATTTTCAAAATGTAATGAAAAAATTAATGTAAGAGCTAATTTGTATACCATTGTCGGATTTTCTTTTTGCTAAATGAAGATTTAATAGAAAATATTTTTAAAAAATTTCTAAAAGTACTATTTTAAATAGGTACTTTTTCCAAAAGTCCTTTTTTTTAAATATCATTTTTAGCTTGTAATTTCTTTAAGTAATTCTTCTATTAAGCATTTTCTTGTTTATTTTTTAGATGGTACTTATTTAGACGGTAGGTACTCTTTTAATAAACAAATTTGAAAAACGCACTTTTCAACAAATAGTTCTTCAAATAAATGTTTTAAAATCTTTTATTTTGTGAGGTTTTTATAGGTAAGATTTAAGTAGTACTTTTATAAATGTTACTTTGAAGTTTGTGTGTTTTTATAAGGCCCATTTTGAAAATATATATTTTTAAAACTCACAGGCTTTTCGAAAGAGCTACTTTAAGTATTAGTTTCTTTTAAAAAGGGGATTTTTTACTGTTCTCTTTATGGCTTTTTGTAGCAACTTTTTGTAGCAACTTATGTTTTGTTTTTGTTTTTTAAATATATTTTTTATATATTTTTTTAAAAGAAATTTTTAAAAGGTACTTTTTTGGGAATGTACTTTTTTTTAAAAAGTAGCTAAAAATAATTTCCTTCTGTAATTTTTTTATGCAATTTCCTTATGTAATTGCTCAATATTTAATTTAAAATACCTTTTACAAGAAATTAATTTTTAATTTTGTGCTTAAAATTTTTTAAAAGGTACCTTTAGCAACCTTTGTCTTAGAAGGTATACCTTAAAATTAACTCTTTGAAAGCGAGTTTTTAAAAGCTTGCTATTTTGAAGAACTGTTTATGAAATTATTTTCTTTTATATAAGAAAGAGTTTTTTGCCAGAATTTTGACAGGGAATTTTGACTTGAAAATAATGGAAAAGTCTTTAAAAGTACTTATTTTTAAAAATGATCTTATAAGGCTTTTTTTATATACTTTTTTCTTAATAAAATTTAACTCTTAAATTATAACTTTAAACGAAGGTACTAAGCAGTTTTGTTTTGTAAGGTAGCATTTTCAAAGATGCAGCTTTAAAATAAAGTTATTTTTTCAAAAGATGCTTTGAAATATGCTATTGAGAATCCGATGTTTTGATTACTGGTAGAAAAAACCCGTTTTCATTTCTTTTTAAAATGTACTCGTAAGATTTAGTTTTGTATAATGTATGGGCCACGCATGGTTATAGTTAAAAAAAGTGACACCTTTAAAATTTAATTTTTTTTAGTATGTCATGTACTTTTCGGACACAACATCTTTCGTGAAAACCGCAAGTTTTTAGTTATTACAGTTTTAGAGAGAGAAAAAGAGCGTTAACAATAGGGTTCCCTCTTTACCCTTTGCGTAAGGAATTTTACTTCTTTGAGACCACTTTCTTTAGAAGGCACTAAAATTGTTTTCGAATTTTTTACTAAACTTTATTTAAGTGTCATCTAATTCCAACCCGACAAAGATTAAATTATGCGATAAATGTAGATGCTTATTTTATTATACACTGCATTTTGCCTTTACATTCGAAATTAAAGTTGTTACATTTGATATCTTTGCATAATTTCAAGCTAATAAAACCCACCCATTTAATGCTTATTCAATTACCAAATTTATTACAATAATTTTTTCTCTTACAAGCCAAATTTATTCTTATCTACTCCAGGAAATGTTTGTTCAATTCACCTTAAAACAATTTAAACAGCATAAACAACAGACACACGTTGAATGAATGAATGAACGAAATTTCGTAACAAAAAAAAAAAAAAAAAAAAAAATAGCTTGAAAATATTTCTTAAGTTTAATGTAAAAAATTTCACAATAGACTTATTTGGTGTCCATATTTGTACCAGGCTTGTGGCCAACGCCATTAAAATTTCTGCCAGCCAACACATATTGCATGCAGGAACCATTAAATGTTTGGAACCATTTAAAACTGTAGAATTTAAATTGTGGCAGTAAGAGGTTAAATAAGATTGACGATTTTGTTTAAACAGTGCAATTTGTTGTGTTGCGGTGGCTATTGCAATTGCTTGTTTTGGTCTTGGTATTAATTGCAAATAAAGTAGAGAGGAATTGTTCAATTTACAACTCACCTTGCAACGAGTATAATGTTTCGAAATTCACTACTCTTTTATGTTTACTAAAAAACACCCAGTGTTAATTTTATCACTTGTACACTGCGGCGCATTATGCTAAATGCACCTTATGTTTATAAAAAGTATTTTAAAAGCATCTTAAAATTTTAAAGAGTCTGGTAATTCAACACTCATTGACTTTGGAATTCTATGCCTTAATTATTCAACAGCATAAAATCGTTAGTGATATAAAAATAAAGAATATTATTGTACCAAAATTTCGATTAAGAGCACAATTCTTGTAGTTATTACTGAAATAACCCCAACATTTATTATTTCTCAGATGGATAAAATGTTGCGGAAACATTTTGTAGTTAATAAACATGCTAACAGAAACATTTCGTATCTTTTTTACAGAGTACAACTTTGCCGTCATTTTTATTTATTATATTGCACTAATTGTTTTTTATATAGACTTTTAACAAATCTTTTTATTGATTTTTGCATAACTTAAGGTTTGAAAAAATAAAATATTAAATGATGATAGAATGGAAAGAATATATCATGCAAATGTCTTTTATCGAGTTTAACGCACTGTTTAAAACGGAGCCTTGTATACCGCGCCACACCCTGCAGTAAACTCGGCTCAATTGAGCTGATTGCTCGACGCATATTTACCTTTAAAGCCACAATACATTAGGAATTGTCGTTATAAACCCTCTCGTTGAGGTATTACCATAAAAAAAATTCATGGGAGTTAGATCAGGCGATCTCGGTGGAAATTGAATGTTCCCAAGCTTTGGGGAAAATTTTTCTAAAGCAAATTCATCAAAGCTCTGGCTGTGTGTGCAGTCGCCCCGTTCTGTTGCAACCACGTGTGTGAAGAGTACGACAGATTAGCTCGCAGGTTTGGCAAAAGAATTCCGTACTCCTCTGTCGATTATTTTTAGCATTGACATTAGTCGCCTGGCCTCGAAAAATTTCGAAAAAAAAATGGTTCAATTATCTCATGCGTGGGTGTGGCACACCAAACAGTTATCCTGGATAATGCGATGGTTTTTGATGTTTCAATCGATGGTTGCGAGTTCTCGGAGACCATTGATGTCAGTTTTCATTCTTGGCGTGACCGTTTAAGTGAAAGTGAGCCTCATTGCTCCAAAAAATGGAATTCAACGTGCGAAAACGCTCCAACATCGTTTCACGAAAATTTTTCCGTAATTCAAAGTTACTTTCTTTCAGTTCTTGAACGATTTGAATTTCAAAAGAATGGAGCTTCAGATCCTTTTTTTTAATTTTATGAATTATTGCTCTTGGAAATCCGTACTAAATGACGCGGATTTTCACGTAAACCGCTTTAAAATGGTTCTACGTTTTTGGGAGTCCCTGAAGATTGACTTGAGCCTGGCTATGGGACATTCATACCCAAAACAATTGCTCGGAATCTCTACACCTACAAACGAATTAAATTTACACTTGGTTCATTACGTATTCGGCGAATACTGAACTTTGAATAAAATTGTCGACGAGTAAGAATCATTACTCTTAAAAAATGGAGAATGCGCGACCACTGCAAGGACGCCACTCTTCCTCTACCATCATTCTGTACATGGAAGTACTGCAATAACAGTAACTTTAGGTACGATCCAAATGAGCTCTGGAAATGAACTTGACGCCTGCTGAAATTAAATCTTAGATAAGAGTTATTAAAAATTGCTGAACAATATTGGAAACTTCTTCTGCAGTTTTTATTTATTTTTTTTTAATTGCAATCGGTGCAAGTGATAAAGAGTAATTTGTAAGTTTTTAACTTGGTACAGGGTTATGTTTTAGGCTCCAAAAAACCACGGGAGTTGTTACCGCCACAATTGATTAAATACCAATTATTTGTTAAGCCAATCATTTAACGAGTCAATTACTTTTAAAACAGATTATTTATTACTTTAGTTGTTCACTCAGTTGATTGCGCCATATAAGACAATTAAGCCGCACTAAATAAACGTGTATTATTTTGTGTTTAGAAGTGGTAAAGTTCAAACTACAAATCAAATAATTTATAAAGTTTGATATGTGATTAAAATCATAAAGTAAGGAAAAATGTCTTATATTTAACTTAAATTTGGCGCAAATTTTAACACAAGTTTTAAAAGCCGTCTGATTAAGAAAATTTTTTTTTCCAAGAAATTTTATGGGTTCGAATAACGAATTGCTGTGTGATTTAAAATCCAATAAAAAATATTTGAGAAATATTCACTCGTATTGTTTGAAAACTAAACAAACGAAACCGCCGTTTACCTCCTAGTAGCAGTTAAGGCTTCATAAGAAAATTAAAGTGCACTTATTATAATACAGTGTAGTGTGTTATTGAACCGTAACTTATTAATAATGAGGAAAGAGGAAGAATAAAATTTTAATTATTTTCTTTCTACGTGATTTACGAACTTGGGCTTTTAACAATTTTTAAAACTGTTATGAATTGCTTATTATTCATAGTACTTACTTATTATTACTTTATTATACGGCACAGCAATTAGTTTTTCTCCATCAACAACCCATAAAAAGTAAAACATTATTAACTCTTTTTTTTATTGTTTTATTAAAAGATATCAGCAAATCAAAATAAATAAAGTTATTTATGATCTTATTTTTAAGACAATTAAAACCATCAGGCTGCATGAAAGGATTAACATTTTTGTAACAAATATTTTTAAAATTACTTATCTGCACAATTTTTTTTTTCAATCATAAAAAACCGTCAGAGTCACAAGAATCATAAAAGTAATGAAAACTGATTAGAATTGAAAACAACTGCAAACAATAGACAGTTAATACAATTATAAATGTATTTTTAAAACAAATGTTCTTATTCAAGGGAAGGTGTACCAAACGAAATATATTGAATATTAAAAAATTTTTTGTATGATTTTATTAACTTAATTTCGGAAAACGAGGAGAATTGTAACCATTTTTTCTCGTTCAAGTTTAAGCAAATTTTTTTATGGTAGTTTTTTTTTTAACTATCAAATTAGTACTTGAAATTTGATTCTGGTATCAGAATTTCATTAAAATTATTATTAAACAAAACAGCAAGGCCGAATATTATATACCCTTCACCGTCTATGTAAATCGTGTTTAGTAAAGTAACTTCAATCAAAAAGCAAATATTGGGGTGACGGAGAACTAAAAAATAAGAAAAAAAATTTTATTTTGAATAAAAGTGCCATGGGCTCTTAATGTGTTAATCATTTTTTAAAAATTGTAGTATATCCTTGAAGATCTCTTCAAAAGCTTTAAAATGATATCTATATTGATATTTAAAAAAATTTGAAAATTTCAGAGCCTTGTAACTCGGAAAAAATGGGCGTATGCTGATTTTATTACTTGATGTTTTTTTTCTAATTTTTTAATTCTCTACCGCTCCATATGTTAAATTTTAGTTATTGGAATTATTTCATTGTTTCACATGATATGAAAAATTAGAGGTAGGCGTGGTGTTTTGCCCGCTGCCTCGAAAGACATGAACCGATCATGCTGATTTCCACCTCTTTTGACGCTATTTCTGAATGATTGGCGTATTTAAGTTTTCTGGAGCTGATCTATTGCCTCAGCAAACTTGATTTCAACTCTAACACGGACGGACAGACGGACATCGCTCAATCGACTTGGCTATGCATAAGAAGTCAGAATATATATGCTTTATGGGGTCGGAAATGGATATTGTAGAAATTACAAACGGAATGACAAAATAAATTATACACTTTTCCCACTTTTTGTGGTGAAGGGTAATAAAAGCGTAATGTCAACAACAATTTTGTCGAAAAGTCAAACATTCAATGTATTGACAAGGTACGAGTATTGAAGTTTCACTTAAAATTGAAGCTTCACTTAAATTGGCATTTTGACCTTTTTGCGTAATATGAAGAATTTATTCTAAATACAAATTCAAAAATATCGTTTCAAAACAAAAACAAAAAAAAATCATTTTCAGAAAATTAAGTGTTACTAGAAAATCTCTCAATCCAAAATTGTCCAAAAAAGTTTTGCAAAAAAATTGGCATTTCATTAAGTAAATATGATGTGTCGATAAAAAGGTCAATTTCATAAAATCTTAAGTGTCGCATAAAATTGAAAATAAAAAATATAAAAATTAATTAAAAAAAATTCTATTATCTAAATTTAACATTAAATTGATATTTTTCTAAAGGTTAATGAATATAGAAAGTAGATCTAATGGACATATGAAACTATAATGGAAACCTTAAAACACTTTCACGAAGGATGTTTAAGATTTAGAGTAAAAATGATTGTGTAAATATATTTTTGAACAGAGATAACACTTCGAATGCGTCTTATTAAAATTAGAAAAAAAATCTAACTTTAAATATTGGCACACTTTCCCTTTGCAGCAGTTATAAATGGGTTTCGTTTCTTTCTTCAATTTATTTTAAGGTTCCTTTAAGTGCTACGAGTATTTAAATAAAGTAAAAAGCTGCTATGTATTAATGACTATTGGCATGGCCAAAGGCATACGTGCATTAAAGCTCAATTGTAAAAAAAAAGACAAAACAGTTGTTAAAAAAAAAAAGATTATGAATTTATGTTACTTATTGTTAGTTCCAAAAATTTGTAAAGAACCTCAGGGGGAACATTAATAAAAAAAAATTGTTAGAAAAACTTATAAGAGGGCTGCTCTATATATTTCTGGCCTAATAGTAAAAATGCAAATATTTATAATCAAAAATGGTTTTATTGTTTTTTAAAGTATTCTCCAGCATGATTTATACACTTTTGCATGCGCTCAAACCAGTTGTCGGAGCACTTTTTCCACTCCGATTGAGACACCTCTAAAACATAGTTTTTGAACACTGCAACAGCTTCTTCTGGCGACGAAAATCGTTCACCACGCATTTTTTTCTCGATGTGCGGAAACAAGAAGAAGTCATTAGCTGCCAAGTCAGGGCTGTACGGCGGATGACCCATTAATTCGACGTTTTGGCCGGTCAATAACGCTCTGGTTTGAGCCGATGTGTGAGAGCTCGCATTGTCATGGTGAACAATGATTCGTTTTCTCTTGTTGGTTTTTCGAATTTCTCCGATGACTTCAGGCAAACAAATTGTAGTGTTCCACTCAGAAGTGACCGTCCTACGTTGTTCAAGCGGAACAGTCGCCACATGACCAGTTTTGCCGAAGAAACAGGCGACCATTTGCTTCGAAGTGCTTCTTCCACGAACAACTTTCGATGGATTTTGCTCGTCTTTGAAGACCCACACGGTCGATTGTTGTTTCGTTTCGGGCTCATACGCATAGATCCATGATACGTCACCTGTGACGATCTCATAAACGTCTTTTGCAACATTTCTTTGCACCAATCGACACGAGCCTTTTTTTGAGAGACTTTCAAATTTTGCGGGATCCAACGACAAAAAACCTTTTTTACGGCCAGGTGTTCATGCAGTATCGAATGTATGCTGGTGGAAGAAATGTCCAATGATGTCTCTATCTCTCGGTATGTCGCATGTCGATCTTGCATTATGAGTTCACGCACGGCATTAATGTTCTCTGGCACAACAGCCGTTTTTGGACGACCTTCACGGAATTCGTCTTTGAGCGAGCTTCGGCCACGATTAACTCTTTCAGGTTTGGTGGTCAGTTAACTAACCACCTATTGTTGGGTGTTTAAAACATGTTTTCGTGCCATTTATTGAGAACATGTAAACTAATTACTTTTTTAAAAGTCATCATAGATAAATCAGTGCCAAAAGAATTACGTCTGGAAACAGTATACAGAAGCCATAGCGATCCACATCCCGAAGATGTACAAAATGCAGCACCAAAAAGAATCCAGTGCGTACAATATGGCAATGCAAATCCTGCAAAGACCCCCTCTGTATATAAGCAAATAAGACTTGCTTCTCCGATTTTAATCAAAAGTAGTTTTGTGTTCTTACTTTGGCTGCAGATCCTAAATTTTGTTCGAATATTTTTATGCCAGGCGCCACGGTGGTTAGTAACTAACCACCTCATTACAAAAAAACCTAATTGCTAATTTGTTTTTTTCTGTTTTTTTATAATAGGAATATGTTATTTTAACTAAAAATGCTTTCGTTTTGTTTAAAAAGTTATAAATGTAAAACCGTGCTTAAAAGAGTTAAATTTATTATACCAATTTTTCACAGTGATATAGGATGGTGCTTGATCGCCATGCAAAGATTTAAGTTCATCAATGCACTTTTGTCCCGATAATCCACGTCGAAAGTTGTGAAAAATGATGGCACGAAAATGTTCACGAGTTAATTCCATTTTTTTCTATATTAATTTTTTCAAGTCACTGTTAACAACACAAATAATGGTCGTACGTCAAAACGTTTTGAGTACGATTATGCTTAAAAATGACAAACTTTCCAATGGAAATGTCAGATTGCACTTGGCAGCACTCAGTGTTGCCAGGCCAGAAATATATATTGCAGCCCTCGTACATTTTTTTATTATTTGTCTCTTTTAACATCCGGGAAAATATTTGGTAATTAGTTTGAACATGCAAGTCTCAAAGTTGTATAAACAGTGACGTGTTGCTAAAATATTCTTGCATGATGATCGTTGTGTGATGCTAATTTTAAGGTCAGTGGTCGATACGCTAGCGCGTATAATTTCTGTCTGCTTTTCATCAATATATTTTTAAAACTTGCGTTTTAACTGTTTGTTTTGATTTATCGGAGCTCTAACAAGGAAAATATTCTAACGGGATTAGACTTAACGATCTTAGTGGCCAATAAAAGAACCAAGACATGAAGTTCGTCATCCATCAAATGTTTTTTGGAGTACATTAATTGTCCTTTTCGAATGACATATCAGCAATATCAATACCAGCTAATAGAGGTATGACAAGAAGTACGAAATAGTTACTTTCTTTGGAGCTGGTATATTATCTTCATTCCAATTGTAACAATGTGCATCTTTTCAACCTTAAGCCAGTTTCGACGCCGAAAAAAAATCAGTAATTGGTTGGAATGGCGCGCAAGTGGGTGGCATCTTCTGGGATGCATATTTTATCGTTTAAAGTACATGAATTCGCTACCCGATCGTAAAATTGACAGAATAGAATTATTATTTTGATATAAAAATTTAACAATGTGTAAGCGATGCTTTCGCATGAATTCTTTCATTATAAAACGGCCAACCAAATTAAACAAATTATTTGTCCAACAAAACAGTGTTGCCACCGAAGTTTTGTGAAGGTCTTAAAAAGTCCTTTAATAGCAATCATAAATTTATCAATTCCTTATATCAAAAGGTCAAATTAGAATCGATCCAATTCTAATGGTATTTCTGTGCTTTCCTCTTCTCCAGCAGGAAAAAAATTTTTTTTCAAATTTTATTAATTCCTTTCTTTTGAATTCATAAGATTTACTTGTGTTTTTTGTAGACAACTTTCATTATGATTATATAAGTTTTTCCTAAAAAAGCAAAAAGTTTCTTTTCCTTATTTTTTTTTAAATAAAATAATTTATTCTTGTTGTTTGCATTTGCATTTGTTGTTGTTGTTAATTTCATATTGCACTTAAATGCCTTGAAGGTCATCTATTAAACTTGGTTATAATAGTATTCTAAGATTTTTTTAAATCAATAGAATTAACAGAAATTTACACTAATACACTGAGAAAATGGTTCAAAGAAAAAGAGCATTTAAAGTTGTTTCCAGTGCTTCTTAGAATGAGGATGGTCAGTAGTGTGATGATATAAAATGAAGGGTGGGAAAATAGTATTAGTAGTTACTTAACTTCCGCCATTTCCTTTAAAACCGAAATATTTTTTCTTATTTTCAATTTTATTCAAATATTTTTTACAGTGTAACAATCTGTTCTTTATTTTAATTTAACATATTAGTATTTTGCTTATTTGGTTTGAATATGTGAATAAGTTCTCATATATCACATCACAAAACACCGACATTTTATTCATATTCTACCGCTTTTCTCACTCCATATTCTGCAGCCATTCACAGCTTTTTATATTTAATCATTTGAAAATTTTGTGCTGACAGCATAAACAAGTTACTGTAACAATTATAATATTTCTATTACAACAGCACTAGTAACAACAACAACAATGATATGCTTAAATGATTTACGAGTTCATATACAAAAACAATAATCTTTCACAATCAAAATTTGAATGTAGTGGCTGCTGTTGGATACAAACATTAAGTATGAGGAAGTGTTTTGTTTTCTTTTCAAATTAGAATTCGTTTCATTTAGTTCAGAAGTTGTTTGTTGTTGCTGAGAACGTTTGTTAGAATATTTGAAATTTTGTTCGTTACAAGAAAACTAGAGGAAATTAAAATACAAAAATACAGAAGGAAGTTTAAAGAAACTTCTACTCAAGAAATCTTAAAAAAAAACAAATAAACTGAAGCAAAAAGAATTACCGTAAAATATACCACGTTTACCCTCCTTATAAGAACCCGAAAGGAATGCAAGTCTGATATTAGGTAGAATGCTGCCTTTCAAGGACCTCCAGTAGCAAGCCAACAAGTTAGCTTGGATGTATCGTGAATGAACATTAAACCTTAGGAAAATATCAGCCCTTAGTAGAGAATTTGTGATAAGAAACAAAATCGCATCTTTCAGCACCATTAACAAATTTAAGTCGGCGAAGAATATCGTTGTTATCCATAAAAGAGACGTCATTCTTGGAATGTCTTTTAATTGCCTTTACAAATGTACGCATTCCAATTTTTTTTTCTCTATGATCTCAGTTACATTCGAATTTTGGTTTTTTGTTTTTTAAACATGCGCGTTAACGAACTTAATTGCGATTTTCTAAGAGCTCTATGAAGACATATTTGTCTTGGATATCCTGGTATCGCGGAAGCCGGTATTACGGTGAGACAATGGTTTCTATAACAGTTATTGAGGCCTTCTGGTGAGTAACGTAATAGACGCACCCCCCGCCCCCCCCCGAGGGTACTACGAGTCTGGCTGAGAGAAGATAGGCTTTGACACAGGTATCTCCGGGATATAGAGGGAACCAGTTCCCCGGCTTGCAGGCACTGAACCTGGATAGACCGTGAGGTAACTGTCGAAGGATACACCAGTGTCCTTAAATGATAATAACATATAAATACTAATGGCAATAAATAAACTGGCACCACGGGAACCGGTAGCCCATACAGAGAGCCGCCTCTCTCTGTAGCCGGTTATTGGTGAGGTTCCTTCGCGGTACACGTGGTGGCTGTGGTTAAATAAAAGTCTATATCCATGGGTCTGGCGCGGAATAGATGGAAGTGTGTTGTTGCGCTCTCAACAGAGGAGTTTATGGGTACGCTCCGACCCTTTAACAAGGGGCAGATTCATGGTCCTGCAAGGTATGGTCTTAAAATTGCACAGAATAGTGGTTTGACCACCGTCTGGTAAGGGCTAGGTACAGAGGTTAATCTAACCACATATCTTGCTAGCAGGAACTTCCAACCAAGACGCCTCTGGGGAATCATTTTACGTACCACGACTGACGGTGTTCGCATTGATTTCACGACTGTCAGGTTAAGGCAAACATTGCCACCTACTGATATGAAATCGGTATCATGTTGTATATTGATAGCCTCTGGCCGAAAATAACACTACTCATCAAATTAGCCAACGCAACTGCAAAATAAGAAATTTTGTTTCTTTCTGCTTAAAGCTCCAATGAGATTTAAATTACCGATATTTGGTTTACCAATTCATCCCCTCAAATAACAGTGCTACAGTCGCTACACAGCCATTTTAGTTATTTTGCTAAATGCTTCGTCGGGATTTGAACTCATGATCTTATGCAATAAATGTTTATAGTCTTTGTTAAACAAGGCACCGTTTGCATTAGAACAAATGGGGACAACGACAGCATCATTGAATCGGTGTAAAAAGAAGTCTATATCTATATCTTTCACTATCTGACTAATCTCATTTTCTAAGTAAAATGATGCTCTTATGTTTATATTTTAAAATGCATATTAAAGCAAGAAACGCTTTCTTGGCCATAGTCGATCTTTTGCGTAAATTTTGGAACAAACCTGAGCAGAAAAGAACAATAAATAAACTCGAAAAATCAATTATTTTCAATATAATAAGGTAAAGAACGATGGTAAGAAACGATTCAAGACGAACGTCGATTTCCATTCAATTTTATAGATTTTTTTACTTAATGTTTTTTTTAGGTTTGATGTTATTTCGTAACATTTTGTTGGCTACAAAAGACTGATGATAGGAATCCAAACCTTTTACAAAAAAAAATGTTTAATCATCAATCTCAAGGTCATAATAAATAATGAATGAAATAAAAAAAACTATTAACAAGACCTTAGCGACTTTGTAAATTTTCATTACAATTATATTTTATTTTATAATAATGAAGAAATTACTATTTGAAAAGATTCTGCAATTCTCAAAATCTGCCATTCACCTTTTTTAGTTTCTTTCATCTGCTTTATTCACAAAGTGATCATGAACTTGAACCACAATAATTGGAGCTCTGAAACCATGAACGACACACATGAACCACAAAAGTGCGTGTTGTGCGTGTAAAACTGCACTAAATAAATTACGTTTACAAGCAGCAGCCAATTATGAAAACTTGCGGACGTTTGTCAAGCTGGAGACAAAACAAAGTAAACCAAGACTCATGGTCATTATTATTATTATTATTATTATTATTATTATTATTATTATTATTATTATTCACGCACACAAGTAGTTTGTGTGTTACACAGTGACCGCATAAATCTTATTGAACCAAATTGAAATGGACGTTATTCTTATAGTTAAGACGCTTACAAGTGTGTTAGTGGTCAGTCACTCTTGCTGGTTTCAATTGGTTTTTACACTTAAAGAAAAAAATTTTTAACAAAAAAAGAGCTATAGTGAGACATACTTTTTTAAAATTGTAAATGGATGACCATTACGTTTCAATAGACATGTAAAAAATATTTGTGCTGTATGGGGACACCCTTTATTTTTTTAAGTATATTATATTATTTTATTAATTCGGAACAATTTGTTGAAAAACAAAATCTTCAAAATCGTATCAAAAATGAATGAGTTCCGCGGGCACAAACATAAACATATATAGACCAATTGATAACCTTTTCCTTTTTTGAAGTAGAATTAAAATATGGAAAAACAACATTTTATAGCAAAAATGTTTAAAACTAAAATAAAAAAATATTCTCAACATTTTTTATAATTTTTTTAAGACAAATTTTGCAAAAATTCTTTATAGTTTAAAATTCTTGTAGGAATAAAGCTATAGAAAAAAAAATTAAAATTTAAATTAATTAACGATTGAAACAATGCAAAAACAAATGTACAAGTCGAAATACAGAGAAAACAGTAAAGAAATACGTTGGTTTGTGTGTAAATTTCGTCTATCTAAATTAATGTTGATGTGAATATTCTCGTATTCTTATTTACAAAGTTAATTGGTTAAATGGATGATGTTTATAAAATACACAACTAAGGTAGATAGACGCGAAGAATGCTGATAAAGGTCGTAGCGGTCCAGAAAGTGCAGCATTTCCTTCTGATTGCGTCTAATTTTTCTTGTTTTCTTTGGAAAACGTCCGCATACATTTGTAAAAATAAATTTTCTTTCTAAAAAGGATTTTTAGAAATTAAAACTTAATAAACTTAAGCCAAAATAAGTTTTATTAATTTTAATTTTATTTTAAAATCAAAAAGGATTTTGAATCAAAATTTTAATTTTACCAGAAAATTTAATATCTTCCTAAAGTCTGCTGTTTTTTTAAAAAAAAAAAACATTAATGTAATGTTTCTGGCAACATGTTTTTGTTGCTAAATGTTTCTAGCAATATTTTTTTGAAGCTGCTACTAGCGTATAGAATTGTCATCAATAGCAAACTAATATTGCATACTTGAGTTTACAAAAGAAATACTACGCCACCACTAACCGTTTTTCAGTTGTTTTAAGCAGACTAAAAAACATGGCTAAATAATTTTGGCAAATTTGTTCAGAATACTAAGATTTAAAAGTTTTCAAATTTAAAACTATTTTTGATACTAGAGGCGCTGCAAGTATGTTTTAGAAATAAATATAACGTTCGATTGCAGGGTTGTTAAAAATGCATCATTCTATTGGTCACTCATCTCTGAGTGCTACTAAAATTGCCATGGAAAATTTGAATAAATTGTGCACGTGTGCCAATATCGCTGTTGAGGCCAAGTGTTAAATTTTTGTAAATATTTTGATTTAATAAAAATAAATATAAATATCTACTAAAAATACTGCGACTGGGAAACACTTTCTTGTACTTAAGTTTTATCAAGCGCCTTCTGGTCTGTTTAAAGGGCACTCCAACTTCCAAAGTTATTCGCAAAAAGGATTTCTTGCTTAAACTTAAAAATTTTATAACGCTTTAAATCTTAAATTTCTTCAAGTGCATTTATTTTACTGTGTGTTGTAGTTGTTGTTGTTGTTTGTTTACCTAATGTAACTGCTATTAAACATGATTTATTTTAAAACTTATAATTTTCATCTAAAATTTACAACAATGTCTGTTGGACATTAAAAATAGCAGCCAACGGTTTGTAAAAAAAATCAAGTTTTCAAAACAACTGTCTTGTAAGATCTGAGATTTCTACTTTATAGTGCTTCTAGCATTGTTAGACTTGAGTATGTGGAAGTAAAAATTAACTGCTGCTGTCACTGGTCACAGCTGCTGTGTTCGTTCCATTTATAGCAGCACAATTTACAGAATCAACAAAATTCACAAAAACAACAACAACAAAATAAAAAACGAAAGTGTTTCTTTGTTACAAATTTTAACACAAACTGGACTTTGTTTTTCCTTTTACAAGTTTCAACATTCGACTATTTTTGGTTTCTTTCTTTTTTTTCTCAACATGTGGAATTAATGTTGTAATTCTAATGCATGTTGCTGTTTTATATTATTTTTATTGTAAATAATTTTGCAATTACTGTTGATAAACTTTAAAGCCCACAATTGTTGAAAGTGACATAACGACAGCTAATTCTTGAGTAGCTCCCATTACAATCAATCACTTTATACATAAAATTTGTAAATATTCTATTAAAAAATTAATATTACAACTATAATTCGTCTTTAAAAATTTTATTTAGAAAATATGCAAACTTTGCTCTGCTTCATTGTGGTACTAAAAATTGCATTTAAAAATTTTAAATAAAAAAATTATTTTGCTGCCACTAATATTTTAAACATAATTCTTATCATAGAAATAGTTCTCAATACAGTGTTTTCGAAACTTTCCGTAATAGCACGCCTGTCTGTTTCGACAATTGAACTTCTAATAAAAATTTTCATTCGACAGTTTGTGACATCGTCAGTGAAACTTTTAGTAGACAATTTGTGACACCGTCATTAAAATATTTAAAAGACAATTGGTGACACTGTCAGCTAATTTTTTCAGTGACAATTTTGACATACAATTTTTAGACAATTTATTCAGGGAAATAATCGGAAGGCAATTACTGACACTATCACACCAAATAGTTTTTAACCATCAGTGAAATTTTCAATAGACAATTTATGTCACTTTAAGCGAAATTTTCAACAGTCATTTTCCGACAAAGTCTGTGAACAATTTATAGACATTTTACATTGTACGTGAGATCTTCAATAAATAATTATGTGTGACACTGTAACGGTAACTTTTATGGTAAAATTTGTGACACGGTCAATGAAGCTGTCAGAAGACAGTTTGTGACAACGTCATTAAAAATTTTAACAAACAGTTGGTGACAATGTCAGCTAAATTTTCAGTAGACATTTTTAATATAAAATTTCTTAGACAATTTTGGAACACACTCAGTGATTTTATTAATAGACAATTTGTAATAGTGTCAGGAAAATATTCGGAAGTCAATTTACTATTACTACTGCCAGTAAAATTTTTAATACACAATTTGTGACACTTTCAGCGAAATTTTAAACAGCCATGACAACGTCTGTAAAATATTTTATGGACATTTTGCTACTTTGTTGGTTAGATCTTGAATAAATAATTATGTGGGACACTGTAAGCGAAATTTTTAATGTAAACTGTCAGTAGGCAATTTGTGACACCGTCATTAAAATTTTAAATAGACAATTGGTGACACTGTAATCTAAATTTTCAGTAGACAATTTTAATATACAATTTCAATGACAATTTTGTGTCACACTCAGTGAAATTGTCAAGAGACAATTTGTGACACTCTAAGCGAAATTTCCAATAGATACTTTCCGAACACGTCAGCATTATCAGCGAAAATGTTAATACACCATTTATTACATCTAAAGTAGGTTCTTCAATAAATAATAATATGATACTGTCAGTGAAATATTTAATCGATTTTTGTGACACTGTTAGCGTAGTTTTCAATGAACTATTTGTGACTCTGTCACTGAAACTGTCAGTAGACAAATTGTGACACTGTCAGCACTAAATTTGTGACACTGTTAGTAAAAATTATAGCAGAAAATTTGTGACACTGTTATTGAAAGTTTTAATAGAATATTTGTGACACTGTCACCGAAATTTTTTACAGATAATTTCTGTCGCTGTTAGTGGAATTCACAATCGATAGTTTGTGACACAATCAGTGACATTTCCTGGCAGTGTTAGTGATATTTTTAACAAACTGTAGCAGATATTGTCATCAAAATTTTAAGTAGACAATGTGTGACACTGTCAGTAAATTTTCTGTACACAGCTTGCGACCCTGTCAGTAAAATTTTCAATCTAAATTTCTGGAAAATGACACTAAAATTTTAAATAGGTACTGTCATTGAAATTTTTAACTGTTATTTTGTGACTCAATCACAAACATTTTGGCTCTAGAAGTAAAATTATCAATAGAGAATTTCAGAACACTATTTGTCACTTGGATATTAATAGACAATTTCAGTTACTTCCTATAAGATTGGCTTCTTTAAATCAGTAACATTTCCTTAATGCTACAAAAATTTCTATGAAGCCTTGAATAAATAATTCTAAAGCATAAAAAATTAAAAAAAAAGTCTATTTAGCTGACAGTTAATTTACGCATATAATTTATTTAGTAAAACAAAAAAGGACTTGTTCTTTAATTGAATTTGAAGAGACATGAATTCCTTTATACATATTCGCCTGTATTTCACTGATGCTGCATTTTTCCGGCAAAATATCAACGTGCTCAAATGACAAAGATTAAAAAAGAATCTATAGAAATACAGAATATTAAATTTTCTTTATTATTATTTTGCTCTTATTTAAATTTTTAATTCTTATATTTCAATTGAGTCATTCAAACTTCTTGTAATTTTGTAACATTAGAAGTATAAAACGACAAAATTAATTTGCCGAACTTAAAAAAAAAAAATGAAAACAAATAATAACAAACCACCAACAACAAACAAACAATCAAATAACAATAAAATAACAAAATTGTAAAATGACTCTGGCTTTGTGTCTGTCCATCTGTTTGACGTCGCTGTGCTGTTAAATGGCGGTGTTATGTTTTATTGTTGTGCATTTAATGTTTCTAATTCTCATTATTTTCAAATGTTCCAGCGTTTTCTTACTGTTTGTCTTAGTCGTTGTTTTTGTTGTTGTTTTTGTTGTTAGCATTTTTATGGCTTTATAGTTCATTTGGGAATTTTTTCGTGTGGTAGCATTGTGTTTGAAACGATTTAGTATATAAACCGCTACATAAACTGAGTTTAAAACATAATCAATTTAGACTTCAACATAGTCTCAGTCGCAACACAGACCTCTATTGAACTCTTCTTAAAAATTTTCTTCTTTTAGAAACAAAAAACTTTAAATCTACTCAACAAAATGTTCAAATTGGTAAGTCCTTTAAGAAAATAATTTTAAATCCTTTTAAACTCGATGGAAATATAATTATTGTAAATTTGTTACAGGTGGTGTTGTCTGCTCTCCTTGTCGTAGCTGCTGCTCGTCCTGGTTACTTGTCAGCTCATGGTCCTCTGGTTTATTCTGCTCCAGCAACTGTTATTCATGAGCCTGCTTATGCTAAAGTCGGTTCCATTGTTAAATCGATACCTACAGCCGTTTCGCATCAGTCCATCTCTCAAGTGCACAGTTCAGCTCATGTTGTTCAACCAATTGTGGCTCCTGTTGTCAAAACAACTATTGCTGCTGCTCCCATTTTACATGCTGCCCCTATTTATAAGACTTATGCTGCTCCAGCCATTTCATATGCTCATGATCTACATTTGCCATCCTGGTAAATGTTTAACGATTCTATAGTGTGCTGCCAATAACAACAAAAACAACAAAATATTAAGCTTTCCATTTAACTGCCACAGTTGCAAGTAACCTGGTTCTGATAGCTGGACGTCTTTCAAAATTCCAAATGACCTCATTTTCATATTGATTTCGTAATTTATCCCTGTATCTCTTTTCCTAGACGTAGCATGCCATTTTATACTTTTTCTACTTCATGTTGTGTAAATATTTAATTTATTCTACTTCTATATTCTATTCCTTCTTAATGCATTTTTTAACACTTTGTTTTATTTGTATCTTGTTGAAGCAAAAAATTGACTGATAAATGCAATTTTGAAAAAATAAAAAATTAATAAAATTTATTGATTTTATAAAAAAATAATCTTTTATTTTAAAGTTTTAAAATGATTTTCCTATTTACAAAAACTAGAGAATTTCCTAAAAAGTATTCAATGTTTTTTTTAGCAGCAAAAGTTTTCTTTTAAACAATTTCTTTAAAGATCTTTTAACGTCTTCACAACCACCGAATTGTCTTTAAAAAATTTTTTACTTGAAATGAAAGGCTTTACTTAACAACCATTTTAAGAATGATGTGTCGTCGTATTTTACCTCAATCTTGAGTGAAATAATATCCCAATAGTGTATAAGAAATTCCTATAAAGAAAAAAAATGACCACAAATGTGTTGTTTAGTTTTGTTCCCGTCTGAAGTTTTAGTACGCATTCATTGAAAAATGAAAACAAATGGTAAAAAAAATTTTACGATTAGTCATATACTACAAGTTGAGAGTAGCAAAAAGTGATAATATCTCATTTTCAACCTTGCACTTAAAATATAAATAAATAAGAGAAGTTTCCTCAAAGTCACTTTAGTCTGATACCAACAATTGTTTTGCAACGATGTGCTCAAAATTTTTATTAACTCTTTCTAAAATATTTTTAGTTTTTGACGAAGATGCAACTAAATAATGTTCTCTTGCTGACGCAAATGACTTGCTAATAGCTTATTTAGTGGTGGAACAATAAAGTGTCAAAAAAAGTTCCAAATTATTTT
This sequence comes from Gymnosoma rotundatum, assembly GCA_916610165.2. Taxonomy (NCBI): domain Eukaryota; kingdom Metazoa; phylum Arthropoda; class Insecta; order Diptera; family Tachinidae; genus Gymnosoma; species Gymnosoma rotundatum. Next base: position 15,949,116 of record OU744338.1, on the reverse strand, counting down.
TATAGTTCCAGATTTCATTATGCAAAATACTCGGAAGTCAAAGACGAAACACATTTCTAAAATTTAAAAGAAATCGAGAGAATTTTTAAAGGTTAATGAAGACCCAAATTAAAATAGAAAACATTACCTCAATGCAACTGGATAAATTGATCGAAAATTTTTGCAAAATCTCAGCAAAAAAAAAAAAATAAATAGACATTACCTTAACAAGTACTTGCCATATAATGACTTACACTTGTGATTGCCATATTTTGTTATTCGCTTACAAAACACATTACATTAGTTTCCAAAAAAGGAATTAGTAATGGAACTAGTTCTTTATGTTAGAAGAGACCACCGTACTAATGGTACTCATTATTTCCTACAATAACTAATGTAATCGATTATCAGTAATTGATTATAAAAGTCTCATACCTTGTTAAAATCATTAAGTTGGCAATCTAGTTGGAAAGTACTTCTGCTAAAAATGCTTAATTCCACACTCGATTACCTTTTCAAAAATTTTTTGCTGGAATAATATGTTGGTTCTATTTTGTATTTTTTAAGTTTGGGTCATTTTTCATTGTGGTCATATTTGTAGCAGCCATATTATTTGAAAGAAAACTTTTTTAGATAATGAAAAAAGAAGCATTGGAAGACATATTTTTTAAGGGTGTGAAGATGAATACGTCAGATAAATACGTCCTACAAAAATGTTAAATACGTTCCACATAGTGCTGACTGCGCTGTTAAAGTTAAATGTACATTAAAAAAGCATATAGCTATAAATTATAACAATTTAATAAAAATATTTAAAAATTTTACAAATACCGTCTTCGTCCCCATTAAAAATTTTAAAACATAATTCCATAAAAAAATGTTTTTAGAGTAAATAAATAGGAAAAAAGAGTGGAAAAAGTGGGTATTTAGAGAAGACAATAATCGGGTAACCGGCATAGTGGGAATAGCCTAGGACTAATTGATTCCAGCGGTGTACAATCTACGTCTGGATTCATCCCGATATCGGAGATATGAATTTTAGAAAATTTTGCTTTTAGGGAGAATAAGTATGAAAAAGGGCATATTTTGATTTTGAAAAAGTGGGTATTTAGAGAAGACATGAATCGGGTCACCGGGATAGTGGGAGTAGCCCAATTTCTCTTACAGCTACAGTCAATATTAGCTTTTCAAAAAGAGACAATATTGTACACTTTTATATGGTTTGGGCTCATCTCTAGTATGAAGTCAGCACACAGTATATATACCGCATATGCGCCTACTTATTTGTTGTTGGTTTTTACATGCACAAAATCATACTTAGAATGAAATGTCATAACTCACGAACGCGATTTCGTGCAAACTTTTAATAAGCCATCTACACGACCATACGAACCAACTCTAAAAATTTAATCGAAATCGGTTTGAGTGATCGTGAGTTATAAAGTCACAACGCACTTGCAACAATTTTTTATATATATATAAATTTCTCACTTATGTTCAGCCTTTAATAGAAATTAAAAAAATAAGTTGTCACTTGCAATATTATTTTTTTTTTATTGAAAATTTTGCAAGAGATAACAGAATACTCGTAAAAAAAAATTTCTCGCAACATATTGCGTAATCAAAAATTCTTTGAAATAGGAAAAATAGTTTATGATTCCTTATTCATTAGCATTGCTTTAGTTTAGGTTATTGAATATAATTTGCTGAAAAAATATATTCTCACTAGAAGAAATTACTTGCATGATTTGTCTATTATTCTCCATTTTCTAGTATCTTGTCCTTCATTATGCTTTTATTAGTCATGTTATCTTTTATATATTTTTGAAAGACTGTATTGATATTTTTCAAATCATATTTTTTATCCACATTTCCTAGAAATATTATCTTTTGTTTAAGCTAGTTACTTAATGAAGCGAATCGAATATTGCAAACATATATTTTAAGTATTATAAAAAAAGTAAAAAGTGCAATAATCCATAAAACGAATGGCCTTCAACTTGAATTTAATAAATTGAGCAACTAATGACGTGATGTGAAAGCAAAGAAATCAAATAGATAAAATTACAGGTGTTAATAGTTAATTTATTAAGTGCTATATGAAAAAGTGATTTAGCTAATAATTTAGTTCAATTATTTTTATAATAAATAATATTGTTTTTTTTTTCAACCAAACTCACAACAAGAAGGAGGTTATCAATTCGTCTGAATGTTACTTTTTTATATTTGTGCCTCTATAACTCAGTCATTTCTATATTGATATTAATAATTTATTTCTTATAGGAAAGGTGATGCTTGCAGATTGGCCCCGTTTCAAAAACAGCTCATAATATGTAAAATTAAAGGGTGTCCCCATACAAAATATTTGTTTTCTATGTGTTTTATGAACCGTAAAGGGCATCACTTTAAAATATAGCTTCCAATGGCAAAAAGTAATACAAAAAAAAAAAAATCTAAAAATTAAAGGGTGTCCCCATAGGTGATGTAGATTAACCTATATGGGCCTATATTTTGAACCGTTATAGACAAACGCTTGCAAATTGGACAGAATGTCGATTGTTATGACCGCTGTAGTAACAAAAAATAATATTCAAAATTATAAATTAAAGGGTGCCCCAATAGTTTATTTAATTTGATATATTTGGACACACTTTTGAACTGTTGTAGATAACCGCCAGTCTTTCTCAATCTGCTATAACAACAAGTATAAAATTGGAATTGGGATATAAAAGGTGTCCCAATAGTTGATGTAATTTGATATATGTGGCCAAACTTTTTATACCGTTATAGACAGACTGCTAAAACTTACAAGGGACCTGTATTGCTAAGTCCGCTATAACAACAGATTTATAATTTCAATTTAGATATTAAAGGGTGTTCCCGAAATTAATGCTATTTGTCCTATATGGCAGTATTTTTGAACTGTTACACTCAAGCACTTGAAAATTAGACATAATGTCCACAATTTATTTAATGTAAATAGAAGTATAAATATTTTGAATTATAAATTAAAGTGTGTTACAATAGTTCATGTAATTTGATAAATATGGCTAAAACCGTTATAGACAGACGGTTGAAATTTACAAAGAAACTGATTGTTACTACTACTACAACAGCAAGTATAAAATTTGAATTTGAAAATTAAAGGGTGCCCCTATAATTGCTGTAATTTGGTGTATATTCCAAACTGTTGAACAAGTATAAAGTTTAGAGATGGGATATTAAGGGGACTCAATGTAATTTAATGTAATTTGATGTATGTGGCCATTCTTTTGTGCCGTTATAGACAGACAGATAAAATCTATTTTGAAGTCGGTTTTTTCGCAAGAATTATTTTGTTTTGTTTTGAGGACAAAATTCCGAACAAGAGATAAGGGATACAGGCCACTTACTTTACAGAATCCACAGCACGTAGAATAAAATAGGAAAAAATTCTTTACGAATGTACTGCTTTCTATGAATAATCGGACACTCGGACGATTTTGCCTTTGCCTTTTAGGTGATGTAAGCTAAAAACACAAATTTCAAGGCACATATATTTGGCTAAATTGGCCGGTAATACCTCATTAAAACAAGAGACTATAAAGATTTCAGTCTGAAGTTCAAGTGGTCGAAAATTGCACTCTTTGTAAATATAATTTTGTTTACTGAATAAGAATTACGACTTCTAACCGCCATTACCTAAAGTATGTTATCATACACGATACACCATACAAGCAAATATTGTTAATTGGACAAAGAACCAAAAATAAAGGCAACATTTTTCATTTTCTTCACAATAAATAATTTTAATTTTATTGCAAATTGATTATATTTTTTTTCCAATAATTTCCACGTCCAACTAAACTCAAGCAGTCATATTTTGGTTTCACTTTCCATTGTCTTCTATTTCCTACCACGCTGCAGAAGAGCTGTATGTATAAGGTGAGGCAGCAGCATAAGTTGTCACTGGCGCAATATAAGAAGAGTGTAATACGGGAGCAGCAGCATAAGAGTGCACTAAATGAGCAGGAGCAGCTGCAGCATATGAATGTACAACGGGAGAAGTAGCAACAGTCTTAACAACATGGTGAGCTGGTGCAACGGCGTACCTTTCTACTATAGGAGTAGCCAAAGTTTTGGTTGTATAAGAGGTGGTTTTAACAGCTGGTGCTAAAACATCTTCAACAGTGTGTGCAGAACTGTGTACAACGGAATTGCTGTGATGAGAGATGGCCGAAGGAACACTCTTAACAATATTGCCAACATGAGCGAGACTAGATTCCTGAACGGTAACGGTAGGAGCAGAGTATACAACTGGAGTTTCCAAAAGACTGGGACGAGCAGCAGCTACGGCGAGGAGAGCAGACAATACCACCTTTAAAAAAAGATAAAAGGTAAATTATAAAAACTTCATTAGAACTGATAGTTATAGTATAATTAACATAATTTTTTTTTTATTATTCATAAAAAGTTTTGATATTTTTTTTTTTTTAAGTAAACTACTTTGTTGTAACTTAGTTTTTCTTTTCAACATTCTCCAAAATTAAACTATTTCTAAATAGAAACTTTTAATTCAGTTACGTGTTTAATGTCTACTAAAATCTCCATTTAGTTTCAAAGATTTGCTTAATGTTATTTTTAAGCCCTAAATATAAAAAAACCTTAAATCGAATTTAATTTTAACAGTTAAGTATGTGTGATATTTATTAATCTTCAGTTATGGTGACCTTTTGGTTAAATTTTTTTCAATATGTTTGATAATATAAATTTGCATTTTTAAAACTATTTTGAATTTTTATAAACTACTTTCCGCTAAACTAGTCCTGTTTAATATTTTACTTTCCTTTTGCAAAAGTCCAACCTTCTTTTGAACTTATATACTGCTCTTAACCCAGTACCACCTGCATGCGCGAATTTATGTATTATCCGAAAATTTAAAAATCTTATTTATATCGAAATCTTTCGTATGAATTTGATGTTCGTATAGGTCTTAAAAATATTTATTAAGAATCCTGTTTAAACAAAAGCAAGTTTTGTGATGTTCGAATTTTCGAACTTTAGCAAAAATAATTTTTGTGCCCATAAAAATGTAAGTTTATCTATTTATATGTAAAATATAAAGTTTTTAACGTGTTCGAAATTTCGAACATATATTCGAAAAATTAAAAAATTCATATATGAACACTTAGAAAAAATACTTATGGGAGAAAATGCATATTAATACAAAACGTTTAGATCTACATACACAGTTTGAAAATTAATACAAAAATTATTTGAAATGCACTGAGAAAAAAAAATTATTTTTACACAAATTTGTATTTAGTTTTAAGTCTTGGTTGAAAGAATTTTATACTGCTGGAGTATGACGCTGCAAACGTTTTCTAGCGCAGAAATAATTTTCTGTTTAAGATCAAGTTATACATTCGTTAAACAGGAAAATCCTGATGAATTTTTTATTCGTTATTTGTGAAAAAATTTTATAATGTCACTTACAACACCGTTTTTGTAGATGTATAAACATTAATTCTAAATGATTATCCTTTCTTTTTTTAACTTCGCACGTCTTTTTAATTTCATAAGAACTTTGCTGCTTGTGCGTACTCTTTTTCAGTTACTCTTACGTAAATTATTTGTAGTTCAAATAGTTCTACTACTTTTAGAAATTTCTATAATTATTTAAAACTCACTCACCAACTTGAACATTTTGATTTGAAGTTTAAATTTTTCACAGAAGGTCTGTATTGCTCTATTATCGTTTGACTGGAAACTGATACCATTCTTGTCAACAGCCAACATTTTTATACCCACGACGTTTGCACCAAAAAGCAAATCAATTGAGAAAAAAAAAAATTTGTTTCATATAATTGGTTTTATGTATCAATTGAACTTGGCCTTGAAAAGAGATTAAAACAACCAAAATTCTTCAAACTAAAATGCCTGCAAGCATAAAAAATCAAGCGGAACAATTCGTTAAATAAATAGAAAAAAAAATCTTTAAAAAAAAGTCATGTGGGGGATTTAGTAAAAAAGAAGAATGTGAATGGTTAAAAAACTTACAGACATACAGTTGTGGTCAAAATATTTAAAAAGTAGTATGTTACATACTATATGGATCACGTCTGTATTTTTTGTGTGGTGCAGTTTCTTTATTTTGAAATTGATTAATTTGTTTTGTTTGATGCATTGCAAGAAACAAAGAAATTACTTACAAACTAAAAAAGTTGAAACGCAAAGTTAAACTTACAAAGTTGAAAACACTAAATAAGTTCCAAGTGTCTGCCTATAAAGGTTAAGAGAAAAAGGCTGCTTTAGCCTAATAAATAAAGACCGTATACGCTAGAAGAGTGTCCCGGTAACTCTTTAATGTTATACCAGAGAAGCGAAATGCTATCTCACTGCTCACATATGAAAGAGTAATGAGACATTTTAGTTTTTGTTTCTTTTTTTCATAAATGTGTGAGAGGCTAGAAAGTATTTTGTTTTTTTTTTTCTTTATGAATGTGATGATGTTATTTTTTTCTTTCTATTCAAAAGTGAAAAAATGCGAAAATATTTTTTTTTCAGGCAAGTGCTCATTTATGCGAATTTACAATTTTAATAGTTTTTCATAAGTGAAAATATCGTAGAAAAATATTTTCATTAAGCGTTCGTGTGTGTGTGTGTGTGTATGTACGCATATTTTTTATATGTTATACTGCCGGCGTATACGAGGGCTGCTATATATATTTCTGGCCTGGCAACACTGGGTGTTGCCAAGTGCAATCTGACATTTCCATTGGAAAGTTTGTCATTTTTAAGCATAATCGTACTCAAAACGTTTTGACGTACGACCATTATTTGTGTTGTGTACAGTGACTTGAAAAAATTAATATAGAAAAAAATGGAATTAACTCGTGAACATTTTCGTGCCATCATTTTTCACAATTTTCGACGTGGATTATCACGACAAGAGTGCATTGATGAACATAAATCTTTGTATGGCGATGAAGCACCATCCTATAGCACTGTAAAAAATTGGTATAATGAACTTAATCGTGGCCGAAGCTCGCTCAAAGACGAATTCCGTGAAGGTCGTCCAAAAACGGCTGTTGTGCCAGAGAACATTGATGCCGTGCGTGAACTCATAATGCAAGATCGACATGCGACATAACGAGAGATAGAGACATCCTTGGACATTTCTTCCACCAGCATACATTCGATACTGCATGAACACCTGGCCATAAAAAAGGTTTGTTCTCGTTAGATCCCGCACAATTTGAAAGTCGCTCAAAAATGGCTCGTGTCCATTGGTGCAAAGAAATGCTGCAAAAATACGATTGCGGTGCTTCAAAAGACGTTTATAAGATCGTCACAGGTGACGAATCATGGATCTATGCGTATGAGCCCGAAACGAAAAAACAATCGACCGTGTGAGTCTTCAAAGGCGAGCAAAATCCAACGAAAGTTTTTTGTGGAAGAAGCACTTCGAAGCAAATGGTCGCCTGTTTCTTCGGCAAAATTGGTCATGTGGCGACTGTTCCGCTTGAGCAACGTAGGACGGTCACTTCTGAGTGGTACACTACAATTTGTTTGCCTGAAGTCATCGGAGAAATTCGAAAAACCAACAAGAGAAGATGAATCATTGTTCACCATGACAATGTGAGCTCTCACACATCGGCTCAAACCAGAGCGTTTTTGACCGGCCAAAACGTCGAATTAATTGGTCATCCGCCGTACACCCCTGACTTGGCACCTAATGACTTCTTTTGTTTCCGCACATCAAGAAAAAAATGCGTGGTCAACGATTTTCGTCGCCAGAAGAAGCTGTTGAAGTGTTCAAAAACCATGTTTTAGAGGTGTCTCAATCGGAGTGAAAAAAGTGCTTCGACAACTGGTTTGAGCGCATGCAAAAGTGTATAAATCATCCTGGAGAATACTTTGAAAAACAATTAAACCATTTTTGATTATAAATATTCGCATTTTCACTATTAGGCCAGAAATATATAGAGCAGCCCTCGTATACGCCTAATTTTTTTGATTTTTGTTTTGGAGTATATGTAGATGTAAAATTTGTACTTTTGAGCTATTATTAGTTTTATTGCTCATTTATGAGAAGCTTCATTAATCTCATCTTTGAATGCTCATAAATGAGAACTTTTCAAGGCTTAATAGTTCTTCGCATTCGTTTATGAAAAGCAGCATTAATGAGAATTATGTTATACATCCCTTATCATATATGTGCAACCGTAGTAAGAAAATTGATTGATGGTCGCTTATGAATATGAAAAAAAAAAAAAAATCATATGAATCTCGTTTATGAAAAATATCATAAATGTTTATAATTGTATGGTCATATGTGAAAAATTTTGAACTCTGTGTTATACACATGTTGTTTTATCAGGTACACAGTCTGTTTTATTTAAGGGCTCTCTCTCTATTATGGTTTAAAAGATAAAGCCTTGAAATTACGTGTTATTAGTGACACCCTGTTACGGTTCAATATTGGAAAACAGTTATTGTAGCGTATTTAGGGCTATAAACTCTGCGCAATCTTTAATAATCTGCCTGTTTCTGTTCAAAGGATGAGTCCATGTATGTAAATTCAAATCACCCTTTACATTTAAAGTTTATATTTCTATGTCTTTTTTTTTTCTATAACAGCAGCAGTACAGCACAATCTGTTAAAATTTCAAGTACAAAAGGTAAGACCATATGCGTCTATATAACTTCCCAATGGAAACACCCATACGTTTTTAATTTTATTTTCGACACCTGCTATTGCAGCGAATATAGTAATAAAAATTTTGTATAAATTTAAAGATCCTGCCTGTTAAGGCTTAAAGGGTGAGCCATCTACGCCAAAATACTTTTGTATGGAGCACCCTTTAAATTTAAGTTTAATCATTTAATATAATGTTGCTATAACAGCAGCAAAACTGCACAATCCTTTTAAATTTAAAGTGTCTTCCTATTAAAGTTCAAAAGATAATATCAAATCCGTCAATATCACTTCTCTTTGAGAGCACCCTTAAATTTTTAATTCTCTTTTTCGATACCTGCTCTTGAAACGAATATAGTAATTCACACTTTCAATAAATTTCAAAATTCTGTCTGTTGCAATTTAAAAGATAAGCCCATATATGACACAATTACATTCTGTATGGAGCCCCCTAAAATTTAAATTTAAAAATTTTATAACTTGTTGCGTTAGAAGCAGCAGTATTTTGCAATCTTTTTAAATTTCAAGGAGTTTGTCGAGGCAAACTTGCTTTTACAAAAAAAAAAAAAAAAAAAAAAAATATGTTGATCGTTCAGATATAGTGTTGAAGGAGGTGCGATTGGAAATTAGCAGGATCGGTCCATGTCCTTCGAGGCAGCAGGCAAAATACCACGCCTACCCCTAATTTTTCGTGTCATTTTTAACTCCAATCAAGAAAATAAATATATGGGGCAATAGAGAATTAAAAAATAAGAAAAAAAGGATCAAGAGAAAAAATTGGCGCTCGCCCATATTTTCGAGTTACGGGGCTCTGAAATTTTCAAATTTGTTAAAATATCAATAGGGGTATCATTTTAAAGCTTTTGAAGAGATCTTTAAGGAAAAACTATTTTTTTTTTAAAACTGCTTAACCCATTTGGAGCCGATAATAATTTTATTTAAAATAATATATATGCATTACCAAAATTTTTTTTATTTTTCAATTCACTGTCTCCCCAATATTTGCTTTTTTGGTTGGAGTTTTTTCACTAAACTAAATAGATGGTGAAGGATATATGAATTCGGCAGCACTTTTACTTCTTTTTTGATTTTCTTCTCGTTTTAGAACGAATGACACGCGAATTAGAATACACTTCAGTTGCAAATGTTTTGAACACCACTGTAAATAATATGTAAGCAGTTGCTATTTAAATTTTAAGAAAACAAAAAAAAAAAAATCAATTACGTGTTCAAAATCATGGTGTCCACGTCTGTAATAGTGTAAGAAATAACTTGCCCCAGCAAAGGTTACAATTTGAAGTTTTTGTGTCTTTTTTTAAACTCTGAATGTTTAATTTCGATTAAAGCTTTAAAATTTTCAGTTAATCAACAAAGAGTCTCTTTACATGCGTTACTTGCACTTTATTTCAGTTTCTTGTAATTTAATTTCGTATAATTTGATGTGTATTTTTGTGGTCTAAATGCATGATTTCAGGGCTAAGTTCATTACTTTGTGTTACTTATCAAAGGCAATAAAAGGTCTAAAAAAAGCAACTAAATTTTTTATTTTAATTTTGTAATGATTACAAAATAAATAAACGAAGGAATAAATGAATGACTTGAAAAATATAAACAACTTTAATTGATACGAATATGCGTTTGTTAATTAAAACAATTTACTATAAAAACTAAACGGAAAACTAAAGTTTCATATCAGTTCTTTCAACTTTGCATCCCAAACAACACAGACCTTCCTCTAAACAAAAACCAAAATAAAAATGTTGAAGTTGGTAAGAATCTGTCAAAAAGAAAATTAAAAATAAAAAGGTAAAATTTAATCAAACAATTTTGTTTTCTTACAGGTGTTGTTGTCGTCTTTAGTAGCTGTTGCCTTAGCACGTCCTGGCTTATACGAATCCACATTGTATTCAGCTCCTGCTTATGCATCGGTTGCTGTACATGAACCTGCATATGCTCATGTTGGTTCTGTTATAAAATCTGTGCCCTCAGTAGTTTCCCATCAAAGTCAATCAGTTGTTCATAGTTCTGCTCATGTTGTAGAAGATGTTTTAGCTCCAGCTGTAAAAAGCACTCTGTACACTACAAAATCTTTAGTGGCTCCCGTCATAAAAACTTATGCTGCTCCCACTTTTGTAAAAACACTTGCTGCTCCTCTTATTTACAAGTCTGATGCCTCTGATTTTCCTCTATTGTACAAGTCCTGGTAATTGTGATTTGTGAAGGAAAAGTAAAGTTTTTGTTTAACGATTATGAAATTAAATATGTGATCTTTTTTATTATTAGCTATTATTTTTTGTTTTTTAATTGAAAATAAAAAAGGTTTAAAATTAGATGTTGTTTTGGAAGATTTTTTTTTTCTTTCCTATTAAACACTTTCGGATTGTGGCTCCTTTTTAAGCCCGCCTTCTGCTTAAGTGGAAATAGAGTAATATTTCAATGCTCTACCAAATAAATATTTGTAAATCAGAATTATTTATGATTCAAGGATGTTGAAGAAAGCCATAAACTATTCATATTATTTTAAGACCCCTGAGAAAAAAAATGCGTTAAAGGACAAATTTAGGTCTTGAAAGTGTCCAGTCACAAAGGAATAAAAACACGCAAAAAACTGTAATCTATGAGAAACATATAATGACTTAATTCAATAATATCATGGTTATTATTGTTGTTTTGACATAATGACATGAGAGATGACACCCTCTTCATTACAGATTAGCTATTTATAGTTCACACTTGCAGTCCAGGGAATTTCTTGTCGGCAACATCGTCATCAATTTTGAGGCAACATCACTTCTACACAACATCAAAACATGTTTGGTATTCCCTAACAGTTTAATGACGACGTTGCCTGTTTATGTCAATAAAAACTAATACACATATCTAATATTTGAGTCAGTTGATTAATTTGTTTACTATTTTTAATTGTTTTAAAAATAAAAATTTTTTAAAAATTTGAAAAAATTTAATTTCCTTCCGGCACTGATTTATGAAGAAAGCAAGAAAAAATGGTGCAAAGAAGACTTCTTAAACAGAAATCTAAAAGTAAGTGATAAAATTAAAGTTATCCATTTAAAACTAGTGCTTTGTTTCTTCATTTAGGGTTCGAAAGTTATTTCCGGTTTTATAAAACAGCAATTAACAAATGCAAACAAATGGACCTCTTGGGAAAACTAGGCTTACCATTTGCTTGCAACTCCCTGAACTATACTCTTAGCGTTGACTTGCTTTTAAAAGTGGAGCTAATTTGTCATATCGCAAGTATGTACATATGTTTTGCCTGCTCCTGGCTATGCTTTTAACGACAAATTCGACTACAGCAAGTTCCATGTAATTAGAATCGTTTTCCATGTCAACCATTTGAACTCCTTGAACTGCTCGTTCAGGATTCAAATGCTTCTGGAAGTTAAGAAGGTTTGCCAAAGCTTCTTCCAGCGGACTGAGTGAAAATTGTTTAAATATTCCACTGCCAGTGGCTTTACATTCCGATTTATTAGCAACCATGTTTTTTTCACTTTTATTTTTTAATTTCGCCATACCTTAAAAGTAATTTTTACAAATTTTTTTATAAATACCTATTTAATACTTTATTTTGTTACCTCTCGCCATTCATCTGCTAATCTTCTAGGTGGACCAAGAGAATTTAGAATTTTTCCAATTTCTTTACGTTTTTCTTAAAAACTGCATGAAGCAGTGCCTCTGCAAAAATTTTTAAATGTTTCAAATTGATTTGCATTTGTAACCTTCACATTTTCCATGTTATATTTGGTTTAAATTACTTCAAGTCGTTATTCAAAAAGGCCTCGACAAAAATCAGAGTCACGTGAATACAATATCGTCGTCACATTTGTTATAGAATACAAAAAATCTTTGAGTAGTAATCGATAATTGTCAATAACGACAAGTAGAATAACAAATCGAATGCGTCGACACATATCAACATTCATATGTGACGACTTCGACAACTAGAATAAGGGCGATTATTAAGTTTTCATTCTTATACTTCAAAAGTTATGAGTTTTCATAAATAAGTATGCTAAACGATACAAAAATGGGCATACCCTTTTCAGTAAAATACTGCAGCAATTTTGCAACCTGCCAGTTAGGTTTTGGGTCAGAGAATCTTTTATTCGTCTGAATAAATTCAACAAATTAAATTTCATTTTCGACACTTGTTTTTTAAGATAGATATTTTTTTTATTTAACTAAATTTATTTAACAACAGCATACAATTTCATAGGACAACAAACAATCCGATTTTTTTTTATTCTCGTGAGTAAATTTGCACAAAAAGTCCGCAAGTAGAAGCCTTTCAATAATGTTTAGTTTCTAAGAGCATAAGGAGAAGCGACAGCATATGAAGTGTAACTTCCGGGAGCAGCTCCATATGTTGAAAAACTAACAGGAGCAGTATATGTTGTCTTCACAACAGGAGCCAGAACATCTTGAACAACCTGATCAGATTTATGAACCACAAAATGACTCGCATGTGACACAGATGTGGGTATGGTTTTGACAACAGCACCTACAGTAGCCAAAGCAGGTTGATGATAGGCAAAAGTGGCAAAGGGAGCACTGTTGCTAATATAAGGAGAAGAATTAAGCAGACTAGGATTTGCCAAACAAACGGTTAAGATAACAAGCAATACCACCTAAGGAGTAAAAAAACGATAAAAATATGTTTATAATTTTTGTGAAATTTTTAAACGTTTTACTTACCAGCTTAAACATTTTGTTTTATTTTATTAAAATTATTGTTTTTTTGTGAGATTTAAAAGATTTGTATTGCGTGTGTTTTTACTTAAGTGAGTCTTAACAAGTGTTTGTTGATGTGCTGTAGAATAAATCTTAGTATTTATACTTTAGAATTTTTCTTTGACAATTAAACAGGCGGCATCAGAACGAATATTTATTTTCAATATTTATTGTAATTTTCAGCTTGATTAAGTTTTAATGAAAACAAGTAAGAATGCTATATTCGGCTATGAAAAATCTTGTATATCCTTCACCATCTAATTGAATCTAGTATAGTGACAGAGGATTAAAAAATAAGAAAAAATTTTAATTTTTGCAAATATATATGATTTTCGTAAAAATGCTATCTGCTTTAAAATGATGCCCATATTAAAAAATTTCAAAACTTCAGAGACCGGTAACTCGGAAAATATGGGCGAGTCCCATTTTTTTCACTTGATGTTTTTTATTTTTATTTTTTGGAACCTATATCCCACCATATATTTATTTTTCTGATTAGAGGTACTTTACTGTTACAAATAATATGAAAAAATTATAGGTAGGCAAGGTGTCCTGCCCGCTGCGCTGCGTCTAAGGACATGGACCGATCTTGCTGATTTCCAATAGGACCTCTTTCGACACTATATTTGATCGATTAATACAGTTTTTTTTTGTAAAATCAAGTCTGCTTCGGCATTGATTTCAACACTAACACGGACGGACAGACGGACATCGCTCAATCGACTTATCTATGCATATCAACTCAGAATATATATTTTGTATGCAGTTGGATCTGGATATTGTAGAAATTACAAGCGGAATGACAAACTTAGTTATACCCTTTTTCCACTTTTTTTTATTTTGAAATGTTAAAAATCTTAATTTTTATTTTTATGTGACTACAATTTATCGTATGTGACTTGTTAGCGGAAAAGTACAATCGATTTGGTTTTTTTTTTATTTGAAGAATTTTAGATTTAAGTTAGATGAAATATCATATTTTTGTTTAATATAAGATTAGGTGGTAAAATTTTCGATCCCATTCTTTGTGTGAAGTTTTGCGAAATTTTAATATTTTTAAAAGTTTTGTCGTTTTTATCGAGTAATTAAAATTTAAATGAATTTTAAAAATTTTTTTAATATTATTAAACAAAATTAAAACAAATCCCTTTAAAAATAATTACATCAATAAAAAAGGAAAAACATAAACAATTATATTTGCAACATACCGACAAAAATATTAAAAAAAAAAAAATTATGTGTTTAAATAATAAAATCCCTGTCTTAAATCAAACATATCGACAAATTTTAAGTTGTAGTGAAGGGTGGGTGTAAAAATCATAACGACAATAATTTAATACATTTTTTTTCGCTTAGCAACATCATAGACAAGTAATTCTTCCCACAATGTTATTTTCATTGAAATGAAAAGAAATTAGATCTCCAGACTGTTTGAAATACATATAGACTCAAATAGTGGGAGGAAAAATGAAAAGTTAAGTGAGCAAAACATAACGAGTTTTTTTTTTCGTTCTACTCAACAAAATGTTGTCTAAAGAAAATAGAAAATTTATAAATTTTCCGTCCGTCTACAGTGCGTAAAGAATATCGTTGTTAAAGAATTTAATGAGTGCAGGCAGTTGGAATATTTTTGTTTTTGTAATTATGCACAAATGTTATGAACTTTTTTTTTCTAAATTTTGCTTTGCTGCGTAATTATTGCGAAATCTAAAATTTACATTTAGATGGTTTTTGAATGCGCTGTATGAAATTTGAAACGGTTTTATGGCAGAAACATATTTTTTTCAGTAACCAAACCTTTCGTCTGGCAAACAAATAATTGGTAACAATGTCAAATTTGGTCACCTAGCTATTTAGAGAAAGCAAAACCGGTATTAGACTCTGATTTTTAAAACGATTCTCAGATTGAAATTCAATTCTGTGGTTAATTTTTACCAAATGGTAGTCTTTAAATTTGTCAACATAAATATTTTGTTTGTAGAGGCAGTACGAAGCTTTTCACGACTTCTGCGTCTTTGGTAAAAATTTTAAAAATCACGCTTATCATATTTTTCTAGAACAACAGTAAGTACTTTTAAAATTTCTTTCTATAAATACTATTCTTGGATCAGACATAATATAAAAAAAGTAGGAGTGCTATATTCGGCTATGACGAATCTTATACACCCTTCACCATCTATAAAAATTTAGCTTAGCAACTGCATTCAAAAAACAAATATTTGCGTGATAGAATTAAAAAAAAATTAAGTATTATTTTACATAAAAATGTCATTGGTGCTTGAAGGGTTACGCATTTTAAAAATTTTTTTAGTATTTCTTTAAAGATCTCTTCAAAAGCTTTCAATTGATATCCTTAAAGATATCTTAAAATATATGGTGCACAATCGTACTTTTCAGAGGCCTATAACTCGGAAAGTATGGGCGAGCGCGAATTTTTTTTTATTGATATTTTTTTATTATATAAGTCTCCATCGCCCCATATATTTATTTTTTTGATTGAAGTTACTTCACAAAATTAGATTTGTTCCACATGATATGGAAAAATTTGACGCAGGCGTGGTGTTTTGCCCGCTGCCTTGAAGGACATGGATGGATCTTGCTGATTTACAAAAGCACCTCTTTCGAAACTATAACTGATCGATTGAAGTACCTAAATTTTCTCCTGTTTATGGACATGGAGGAACAGACGGACATAGTTTAATAGACAAGAACTCAAAATTTATATAGTTTTTGGTTTCGGATATAGATATTGCAGAAATTATTTATGTAATGACAAACTTAGTTATACCCTTTGTTAACGCTACAACCAAAATTAGCATAAATTTAAAATATAATTGTTATTAATTTTGATCTGGCAATGCCCTATAAAAATTTATGATTGTGAAAACTCTTGTAAAACTGAACGAAACTTGTGACCACGTCAGTTTTTGGTGTAAAGAACACCGCCGTTTTAAATGGTGCTTCATTATTAAGGATCGGTTCAACTTATGTGGTCCAGTTTTATAAAGTGTCCAGTTTAGACTCAATTTTACCAGGTGGTTCTCATACCAAATATATTTTAAATTTGTTGAAAACAGGGCAAGGCTAGCCGCTATGACCGGTGGTCTCGAGGACTATAAATAAAAATGCACACGTCTTGTAAAAATAAAATTTATTAAACTCTTTTTCCACTTTTTTCTTGGTGAAGGGTATAAAAAAGAAAAACAGACACTTTTTCCAAACCATTTTTTCTTAAATTTCATTATTTATTCGGTGTGGTGACGTTTAAAGCAAATTAAAGATTACGAGGGCTGCTCTATATATTTCTGGCCTAATAGTGAAAATGCGAATATTTATAATCAAAAATGGTTTTATTGTTTTTCAAAGTATTCTCCAGCATGATTTATACACTTTTGCATGCGCTCAAACCAGTTGTCGAAGCACTTTTTCCACTCCGATTGAGACACCTCTAAAACATGGTTTTTGAACACTTCAACAGCTTCTTCTGGCGACGAAAATCGTTGACCACGCATTTTTTTCTTGATGTGCGAAAACAAGAAGAAGTCATTAGGTGCCAAGACAGGGCTGTACGGCGGATGACCCATTAATTCGACGTTTTGGCCGGTCGAAAACGCTCTGGTTTGAGCCGATGTGTGTGAGCTCGCATTGTCATGGTGAATAATGATTCGTCTTCTCTTGTTGGTTTTTCAAATTTCTCCGATGACTTCAGGCAAACAAATTGTAGTGTACCACTCAGAAGTGACCGCCCTACGTTGCTCAAGCGGAACAGTCGCCACATGACCAGTTTTGCCGAAGAAACAGGCGACCATTTGCTTCGAAGTGCTTCTTCCACGAACAACTTTTGTTGGATTTTGCTCGTCTTTGAAGACCCACACAGTCGATTATTGTTTCGTTTCGGGCTCATACGCTAGATCCATGATTCGTCACCTGTGACGATCTTATAAACGTCTTTTGAAGCACCGCAATCGTATTTTTGCAACATTTCTTTGCACCAATCGACACGAGCCTTTTTTGAGCGACTTTCAAATTGTGCGGGATCCAACGCGAACAAACCTTTTTTACGGCCAGGTGTTCATACAGTATCGAATGTATGCTGGTGGAAGAAATGTCCAAGGATCTCTCTATCTCTCGGTATGTCGCATGTCGATCTTGCATTATGAGTTCACGCACGGCATCAATGTTCTCTGGCACAACAGCCGTTTTTGGACGACCTTCACGGAATTCGTCTTTGAGCGAGCTTCGGCCACGATTAAATTCATTATACCAATTTTTCACAGTGCTATAGGATGGTGCTTCATCGCCATACAAAGATTTAAGTTCACCAATGCACTCTTGTCGTGATAATCCACGTCGAAAGTTGTGAAAAATGATGGCACGAAAATGTTCACGAGTTAATTCCATTTTTTTCTATATTAATTTTTTCAAGTCACTGTAAACAACACAAATAATGGTCGTACGTCAAAACGTTTTGAGTACGATTATGCTTAAAAATGACTAACTTTCCAATGAAAATGTCAGCACTCAGTGTTGCCAGGCCAGAATATATATAGCAGCCCTCGTATTAAATACGATCCACTTGTTTTTGAGACTTCAATTGCATTGCCTTGTCCGACTTTGTATAAAAAATTTCGATAACTCTTTTAAAATTATTTTATAAATTTATTTAAATTTAACTCTGAGTATTATTTTAAACAACTTCATTCACAAAATAAGTCCAGATTTACACTCTGCAATTTTTTGAGGGGTTTTTTCTCAATTTTTTTATTTAAGTTACAGCGTTATGCGTTATCTAAAAGTAAACATTAGCAAGAGTAGCATCCCTTCAAAACTCCAGCAATACCCTATTGCTCTTCTGCTTCACAAGCAAACAACAATTTCATGCTAGTTTTATGAAAAATTGCATAGTGTAAATGCCGTATAACTTGTTCATTTTGATTACATCAAATATAAAAAATTGTTCCTTCAATGAAATACAGTTTTTATTGTATTCTTTTATTTACGATGGTGGAAAAACAAACGTCTGCAATAATTCCTATTTATAAATGTGTGTTGTAGGCTGTATGAAATAATAAGCTTTTATGTAAATCACATTGTAAAAATGAAATAATTATATTTATTATTTTGTAATAATCAGACAATAATTTGGAATTGATATATCCTAATTTTGATTAAATTAGCATGATGTCATTCCTAGTATTACATTCAAACATTCTTGACGTACAGTCCATATAACGCAATTGTTACATTTTTTATTTTGCATAATTTATGTAATTAAAACAAACAAATTATTTGGCGATTATGCGGGTTTTTTATAACTTCCACATTCCCTATATCGCTTCATTATTTACATATTATTACAGCATTGTATTATTATTATATTAGCAGTAACAGTATATTATAATTATTAAGAAAAAAATTCACTCGTTGACTACCGATGGTGAGCTTAAGCAAAAACAAATCAATATGTGCCAGAAGTAATTGCGAAAGCAGAGAGAAAAGCTTTAGGTAGTGTAAGGTCTTCGTCTAACCAATTTAATGGTAATTGATTATGATTTATTCTTTGTATTCTAATTTCGTTAAATTGGTGGGTTATGACGTACACGACTTAAAGTAAATATGTAAATGCAAAGAATGCTGATGAAGGATGTAAGAATAATAATGTCTTTTTTTAAATAAAATTTTAAATAATTAAAAAGAAACGAACTTAGGTCTAACTATTAATTTATTATTTAACTATAATGCTTAAAGATATTTATTTTTATATCGTTTACAAAGCAACAACTTAAATATTATTATTTAAAAATATGAAACATTTAAAATAGTTTAATGATCTTAACAGCTGTGTGAGTGTGTAAGGGAAGGCTGCAATGTCTGTTGTCTGCTTTTCTATTAGCTGTAATAATAACTGTGTAAGTTTTTAAAGCCCACATTAAAGTTTTATATTGTGCTTTTAATTACTAAAATTTTTGTTACACTATAATATGATAATTGTTTTGTCTTTTAATTATCTCCGCTTATTAAAAAATCAAGCACATTGTCTCCTTGAGTCGTTAATGTGCGCGTAACATCAATTTTAATTCAAGTTTAAACCTTTTTTTAATTGTCTGCATGTTATCACACATTATTTAATAACAAAATCATTAAATTAAAAATATTTTTTTTATTGAAATATATTTTCAAAAAGGTCTATTTATTAATTATTATTCCTCTTCTCATTTTTTTAATATTTTTTTAATTTGAATCATTCATTTTTATTTTAACTATCAACTTGTCTAAATTTCTTCCCGAAATCAATTAATCAAAATTATTCTTAAAGAATTCAACAAATATATTTTCAGTTAATCCAATTAATTTATAAAATAAAAAAGTATTCAAATTATAATGTAATAACTGCTGATTTAATTAAACTAAAGGGTGAGGTGGATTAAATTTATAGTGTAAATTAATTGTTTTAATGAGGCAAGAAGGCCTTATGTAGCTGAGGCCAAAACACTTCATCCAGCGAATCTTTATCTTTTTTTAAAACCTTTAAGAATTTTTTTGTAATGTTAGGTAAAATGTGCATTTTATGCTAAAATATGAACTCAATGCTAAAATATGAATTTTATGCTAAAATATGAATTATATGCTAAAATAGAAATTTTATGCTCAAATATGTACAATTTTATCCTCGAAAATTCATTTTTTATTAAATCATTCATCTAACATTTTCTTTTAAAATACTAGTTTTTTGCTTAAAAATATAATAATAATGTTAAAATTTAAATTTTACACTTAATAATATCTTTTATATCTACACATGCATTTATTGCTCAAATGTAAGTGATACACTTAATCTTGCCTTTTATGGTAAAATGTTAATTTTATGCTAAAATATGCATTTTATGCTCATATATAAACTTTATGCTTAAATATGTATTTTATGCTAAAATATAATTTATACTAAAATATAAATTTTATGCTAAAATATGAATTATATACTAATTGAATTTAAGTTATGCTAAAATATACATTTATGGTAATATATAAACTTTATGTTAAAATATGTATTTTATGCTAAAATATGCATTTATTCAAAATTGTGCATTTATGCTAAAATATGAATTTTATGCTAAAATATGAATTATATGCTAATATAAATTTTATGCCAAAATATGTATTTTATGCTTGAAAATTCATTTATATTAAATCATTCATCTAACATTTTCCTTGAAAACATTAATTTTAATGGGATCCCTTTTTGTATAGAACATTTTTGAGTTGTTATTGTCTTCTGTCTTATTAATTCAATGGAGTTCTCATTTAATCAATTTTGGCTTTTGATATAAGACTTTCTGTTTTTCTATACAAAATTTTTGTAAAATCCACTGATGAGCTATTTGAGCAGTAGTGAAATGGCCATATGGATATGCTTTCCCCGCAGTAATACATTTCATTTTTTAGTTTAGTCTAAAATAATAAATATTTCATGAGAATATCATGAAATATTTATATTTAACCCTTTCGGGACGGAGTTTTATTTTGAAAACCAAATTATGTATGGTAAAATTTTTTTCATATTTTAAAAAGTATGATAAAAGTATTATGTTCTCCATACTTAAACATTTTAAATTTGTCCTTTTATCCTGGGACATATAATCCCAACAAGTATTTTCATGCGACATAAAATCCCAATCAGTGTTCTCAAAGAGCGATTCGAAATTAAAAAGATAACTAAAATACAACTATTATTAGATTTAGATAAAAGTTTACATTTATTTTTAACATTTTAGAAATGCAATTAAGTATTTATTTGTGGAATGGCCCAAAACACTTGTAACATAAGGCGTTGTTACAACCTGAGCATATCATCTTTGTTCGCTTTTCTATGCCAAGTGAAGAACAGCGGACACAGCGACAACGCTTCTCTTGCTCTACTGGCAAGAGGTCTCCAATATTGAGGCTATCCGTTTTTGGACGTTTGGGAGTTCTACCTCCCTGGCGATTGCATTGAAAATAAAGAAAAAAAGACAGTTTGAAAATTGCTGGGACGTATTATCCCAGAAGTCCCGAAAGGGTTAAAGGAATCAAGCACGAATAAAGTAAATTAAACATTAATTTTGTGTTAAAAAAATATAATAATTATATGCTTAATATTTAATTTTAGACTTAATAATGGGTCTTATGTCTAAATATGCATTTCTTGCTAAAATGTGAGTTTTATAGTTAATGATGCTCTTTATGGTAAAATTTAAATTTTCAGATAAAATATGCATTTTATGCTAAAATTTGAATTTTTTGCTAATAAAAATGTTATCCTAAAATATGTATTATATGCTTGAAAATACATTTTATATTAAAACACTCATCCAACATTTTCTTTTAAAACATTAATTTTGTGCTAAAGAATATAATAATAATATGCTAAAAAAATGCAAGTTTTATACTTAGTTATGCATTTTTTAGTTAAATGTTCATTTTATGCTAAAAAATTCATTTTATGAAAAAAATATGAATTTTATGCTAAAATATTAATTATATGCTAAAATATGCATTTATGCTAAAATATTAATTTTGTACTAACATATGCATTCTGCTAAAATTGAATTACATGCTAAAATATAGATTTATGCTAAAATATAATTTTATGCTAAAATATGCATTTATGCTAAAATATTAATTATGTGCTAATAAAAATTTTATCCTAAAATGTGTATTTTGTGCTTAAAAGTTTATTTTATATTAAATCATTCATTCAAATTTTTGTTTTAAACTATTCATTTTATAATAAAAATATTATAATAATATGCTAACAATTATAATTTTTTACTTAATAATATCCTTTATACCTAAAGACACATTATCGCGAAAATGTAATTTTTATACTTAATGATGCATTTAATACTTAAACATGCATTTTATGGCAAAATAAGCATTTTATAATAAAATGTCCAATTAATAAATAAATATGCATTTAAAAAAATTAAATATAAAAGTTGTGCTTAAATATGCATTTAATGCTAAAAATTCTCGATACCAATTTTTCTTTCTTAATGAAATTATAAATAAATAATAATAATAAAATAAATTTAATTTTATTTACATTAAATTAAAAAAAATCATTTTATGATAAAATTTACATGTTATGCTAAAAAAATTAAAGTTATCAAGTTTAAAATCAAATAGAAAAATGGTTTAACGTGATGTGCTAAAAAATGGATTGTTTTATTGCTACAATCTTGATCCCAGCAGCTTCCTTAGCAAGCGAATTGCTGAAGCAGTTTCGTTTAACTTGTCATAAAGAGAAATATGTAATTCTGATGAACTGTATAGCGACACAGAAATTGTGTGCCATTCTTTCAAAATTAAAAAAAAAACTTTTCTCTACTCTATAAAAGTAATTACATAAATTGAAATTAATGTAAATGCTAGGAGTTTTTTTTTTTTGCAAAAAGTAAGTCAACAAATAGATGAAGGTTAGGCTAGTCCCCGTCCAGATATGCGATATTTGTTTCTTAAATTCCCTTTTGAAGTGGTAATTGCGTCCATACATTAAAATTATATTTCTGGAATTTCGGCCTCGATTTATGTTTGCTTAAAACAACGAATGAAAATCAAAAGAGAATTGCAAGTACATGAAACAGTGTACCTGTATCTATTATTCTTTTCTCTCCTTTCTTTCCTACATATCGCTCCTTTATTGCAACATAGTCATATCTCAAAAAAACTTGAACTTGGCAAAATGCGATTTAAGTTTACAAGACATAAGTACTATGATCTAATTGCCGCAATTGCAATAACTTCGGTTCAGCTTGGGATATAAAACTGATTTTTTTTCAACATGTACAGAAGGTCTAAAACAGCAGTTTTGCTTAAGTAACTACAAATTTTTAATTTTTTGAGATATGACTATGTTGCATTAAAGGAGCGATATATACTCAAGAAGAGCACGACAAAATTTGCCAAGTGCCAAGACGGGGGATTTTGAAAAAATTAAATAAAAATTATGATATTTTTAAATTCGCCTTCTTTATTAATAGAAAAATGTGCTAAATTTTAAAAAAGATTCAATCTATGCTGCCTCCTTCTTACAGTGGTAAAGAATAATTCCATTTTTAGAAAAATCATTGGTACAAATATTTAATTAAAGCCATTTTTTTTTTTATTTTATTTCATTTTATTCTTGTTTAATATTTGTTAGAACATTGACTTTTTATTTCACGTCTGCTTTTTTTTTTACTTGAGAGGCCAACCATTCCAGCCCTTCGAAAGTGTCAAGCCTGTATTCCAACCTGTTGGATACAATTCTGATGCATAAGTAATGGGTGCATATGACAACGGTGCTGTTGCCACAATTTTAGTATGCGCTGGTGCATAATGTGCTCTAACGTAGGCAGCAGCTGGTTGATAATCGATAATAGGACGAAGGAAGGGGCGTTTTTCATGTACAATCGTTTGACTTTGATGTGATATAGCTGTTGGCAAATGTGTGACAGCATGACCCACTACAGTTGGTTCATAGGCATAATGCTCATAGGCAGGCACAGCAACAGCTGTTGATAAAAAGCTAGGTCGCGCCTTTACAACACTAACGATTATACTGAGGATGATCTGTAATTATTAGAATGAAAAAAAAAAATAATAAATCTGTAGATGTGCTGAAATTTTGTTTAAGACGATTAAGAATTATTTTGATTTTAATTTTGTTGGTTGGAGGTCTGTTAAATATTAAAAGGGGAAAGTTATTGGTTAAAAGTTATTACAAAGTCATGTTAGAAAAAAGCTATGCGTTTCTTAAAAATAAATTTTGCCTGCATAAGGTACCCAATATGTGCACTGTACGGAAGTTTATTAAAGACGTTTTGTAAGGCTGGCTTTCTAGTGAATAATCACTTATGATTTCTTTCAACGGAATGTGGTTGCTATTGCGGAAGGTGTAGCAGTTCAAACCAAGAATGTGCGCATTTTATGCACCAGCGTGATTGGAATTTTGAACAGAAATCTCTTATTATTCTCAAAGTCCAATTGGCTTAGCTGTGGGAAGCAAACGACTATGCACTTTGTTAAGACCATCGAATTTGGACGAAAAGTCATTCGGCGAGGAACTCTACAAAAATAAATTCTGCTTTTTTGGATCGGAAAAAAACGCATGTCAGTATCGAGAACCCACTGTAATAACTGCGAGAAACAATTTGTTGTGGATTTTGAGGCGTTGTCATCATTGAGCCGTTTATTTTAAAAAATGCTGTTGGAAACGACGGATGCCTTTAATTGGCTTGAAAAGGAAGATATGAAATTGAATAATTTGTTTTTCTACAGGACGGCGCACCATGTCACCGATATGGATTCTTCATCTCAGAGCTGCGACTTGAATCCTTGAGAGTTTTTATTGTGAAAAGGGCTAATAAAAATATTGAGCTTTGGTTTGCTATTTTGGAATTTACAAAAAAAGCGTTTCCCTTATTTAAAGGTTCTTTTTGATAAAAAAAATATCAAATTAATTTAATAAATTACTATTTAAGATTTTTTTTTAGTTTGAATTTTAAAATAATTTTTGTTCTTACAATTTTCAACATTTTCCTTTGAACTTTTTTTTTTAATAATTTAAAAGTTGTATGAACTAACACGTCAGCTTAAACTTTTAACTATGAACTAATTGAAACTGAGAACAACAAAAGGTATTTATATGTTGTTAAACCATCTTCTTTTTCTCAAAACTAAAAAATATCAATGGAATTTAAAACAAATTTTTAAAATCTTCACTTAAAAAAAACTGATTTACATAAAATATATGCTCGCTTCACTTGAGTAAGTTTTCTGATGTAAAGAGCATAAAAAACGTTTAAAACAAAATCTTGTTTAAAACATATTTGAACTAATTTCTAGAGATTTGTTTTGCTGCTGTTTAATAGCACCAGCTTTTGGAGTCTTTAAACATTCAAATCGTATTAAAAATATTTTTCTGTTGATTACAGTTTTTATTTCTTCAACTCCCACCATTAATTTTTCTTTTTGCTGCCCATTGTCTGCTGACAAGGAAAACAAAAATAGCAGCTATAAAAATGTTCAAATTATTTGGTATTACTGACCAAGTTTTTCAAAAACAATTGTCCGTCTTTTTTGTTAGTGTTGTTTATAGATGATGTTATCTATTGTTGTGTTGGTTGTTTGCTTTAATATAGACTATTGCCTATATTTGAAACAAATATAAAAATTTTACAATTTTAATTTCTGCCATAACTTTTGCACACCCATTTTCTTATGACTTAAAAAAAAAAACAAAAAAAAAAAGAAAAAAATTTTTTTTCGATAAATCAAATTGGCGCTTTATTGAATACATTTTAAAGTAAGTGCACGAAAAAGTTTTCTATTACTTTAGAGCAAAAGAAAAGAAAAGAGAAAATAATAATATTAATATACAATTGCTATATTCGGCCATCTTATTTATTCTTCACACTCAATGTAAATCTGGTTAAGTTAAGTAAATGCAATTAAAAAATAAGAAAAAAAAAATTAAGTTCTACATATTCATAATTTTACATATAAAAGTCATCGGCTCTTAATGGGTTACTTATTTAAAAAAAAAAATAGTTTTTCCTTAAAGATCTCTTCAAAAGCTTTAAAATGATGCCCATATTGATATTTCAAAAAATTCAAAATTTCAAAGCCCTGTAACTCGGAAAATATGAGCGAGCGCCAATTTTTTCACTTGATGCTTTTTTCATATTTTTCAATTCTCTATCGCACCATATATTTATTTCTTTGATTGGAGTTACTTTATTGTTCCAAATGAAAAAATTAAAGGCGTGCCTGCTGCCTCGAAGGGCATGGACCGATCATGCTGATTTCCAATAGCACCTATTTCGCTACCATGTCTGATCGATTGGCGTATTTAAATTTTGTAAAGGCCAACTGTTGACACTCAGTTGGACGAACAGACGGACGTCGATCAATTGACTTTGCTATGCATAAGAACGCTGAATATATATACTTTATGGGGTTGGAAATGGATATTGGAGAAATTATAAACGGAATGACAAACTTAGATATCGCACACCTAGTTCAAAAGTGACACAACATAAAATTTTAACTTTTCAGAAATCGACAAAAAACTGTTTTTGATCTGAATAAAAATGGTTAAAAACAAAAACTTTGGACTAGTTAGTCGAAAATCCATACCGATTATGATATAAAAAGTTTTTTTTATTTTTTTAATATTTATACACTAGGTAATGAACAATTTAAATAAATTGTGAGTTGCGTCACTTTTGAAGTTGGTGTACGACATACCCTTTTTTTTACCTTTTGCGTTGAAGGGTATAAAAACAAAAAAGATATTTATAACAAATAAAAAGTGAAAAAGAATTGGCCATAAGACAGCAAATAGTTTTTGTTTTTTTGTTTTCTTATAGATTTTATATATGATTTTATTCAGCCTTAAATTCCTCCTTCAGAAAATATTTTTCATTTTCTAAAGCAATAAAAACGATTTTAAGTTCTCTTTAAATTAATTGACAATTCGCTAATGTTGCAATCTGACTGAAATTAAATGAAAAAAGTTTAAGCAGGAATTCAAACTATTTCGTGTACAACCTTTATTTGCTTCAGCCCGATACAACAATTAACGTTGCAGGGGTGTTAGCGTTAGGCCACTTAAATTGACCTAAGGAGAACAAATAGTAAAAAGTTTTTATTATTTTGTTGTAGTATTTTGTTTAATGTGTTGTGATTTCCTGGTTAAATGTTTTTTTTTTGTAATTTTTATTAGTAGTATTATGCTAATTTTTGCTTCTATTGCCAAAAATATAAAATACATAAACATTTTAATGCGTCATAATCAGTTAAAAGCATAAATTTAAAATGAATTTGTTTAAAACTATAATTTTTTTAAGTCGGTCTGTTTGTATTTTTTTTTTTTTTAATTTTATTAAATAATTCTTTTTGACGTGATACACAAATGCTTTGAGCTTTGATTTTAATCGGCTTAAATTTACTTCAGCACTTATTCTTATATAATTTTTTTCTTATCGATTTCCTACTGATTTAAAGACAATACATTTTTTTAGAATAATTTAATTTGCAAATTTAAAATAAAATTTATAATTGTAAATATAAAATTTTTTTGCTGAAGTGGTTGATTGGTGGGTTTTCTCTATCCACTCAAATAGTTAACAATTTAATCCAGCAGCTGGCAGTTATTGTTTCTTTAAAGTAATTTTCGTAGCTGACCATACAAACTCTAAAATTGTTTCAGAAATATTTTAAATGAACCTCCCAAATTGGGAGTCTCAAATTCCAAAACTGCTATTTTTAAAATGGACCGTGTGAGTTTATAATGAAATTACACATTCGATTTCGAAATTATTTATGTCAGGCACAAGTTGTTTTTTTAAAGTTGCTGTGAAGCTACCAATGAACTCACAAATGAAGAGTTTCGATACTGAGTGGAGCCCATGCGCTCAATTTGTTTGTACTTGTTCTAATAGCAGACAGAGCAATATATCTTTTGTAACACCCTCTTTTTTCAAGTCCATTGTTTACACTTATTTTTATACCGGAAATATTTGTACACAATCTATATGTATTCCTTCTGGCTATGAACGCACATGAAAATCTGGTCACTATTGGGACACCCTTTACTTTATAGCTTAATTTTCTGTATTTGTTACTATAGCAGGTACTTTTTTTTATCGATAATGTACAAGCTTACGGGTCTTTCGTGTCACTTTCTTTAAACTTAAAATTAGTCATTTTTGGTACCTTATATTTAGTACTTTAAAAGTTTATTTAAAGAAAATACTTTTTTTAGATTTCTATAAGGGGAACAAAAAGCTAACATAAAGTACCAGAATAGTACCAAAAAAGTACCACTATGTAAAATTAAAAGTGTTAATATTATGTTATTGACCGATATAAAAATGAATTTCAAAGGCGTCGTTCGGCTTCATTTAGTACCTCTTCAAATTAAAAAATATCTGCATGGGAATACGAGAAATTTGTACTTTTTTTGTTACCAAACTTTGCAGTTCCATAACAAAATAAATTAGATCTCATGAGTTTGAAATAAAATAGTGGTTAATCAGGAAGTTTGTCTAATATAATATTTGCTTAAATTGGGTGATTTAACAGATGATCGCTAAACAAGCTAAGCTGGAAAGGAATATAGAATGCTGATAACGGTTGTAGCGTCCATAAATTTTTTTAGTGTCTAAACTTTCCTGTTTTTTTTAAACCCCAGGAAGTAATTTCTCTTCTTTGCTAAATCAAGAAATTATTGAAATACATAAATTAAAGCCAAACTTAAAGTGTAATAAATTTTAAAGTTAAATATAAAATTTTGAATAAACCTAAACCTTGACCTTTTCAAACAAATTAAGCTATTACACTTAACCAAAATTTAAATAAATAAAATTTTGAATAACGCAAGTTACTTATTAACTTGCAACATTAAAGCAAAAGACAACATTTTAAGAAAGACATGAAATCCAAAAAAAAAAAACAAAAAAAAAAAAATATATTTAACGTCTTGTACATTTATAAAGCTTTTTTGTTAAGCATATTTTTTTTTTCATTTTCATTCTCATGACATTGTTTCATTTTCATGGCATTGTTTTATTTTTTCTTTCAACATTTTTTGAGTCCATAGCTTTGCTATTTTAAATGGTGTAAAAATTCATTATGGTATTTTGTAATATCACACAGTAGCTAATTAAAACAACTATTAATACAATAATATAATCTAAAATTTTAAACATTTTTTTGAAGTTTTTTAAAGTTGTGTAATTAAAATTTTACAGGTTAAAGAATCTTAATAATTTTTTTTACCAAATCCTTAAATATTTTTTTGTTTGAAGCATAATTCTAGGCATTTAATTTATTTATTGCCCATTTAAAATACCAAGTTAAAGCTTGTGTTTGTGTTAACAAAAGCTTTTCTTACAGACCACTGTAGCTGGGTTAATAACATGCTTGTGTCTTAAGTCTTTTGATTACTTAAGGTGAACAAATAAAACTTCGATTGGTAAATGCCTCTGCACTTAAATATTGTAATATAAACTTTTGCCTTAGATTTGGTAAAAAGTAAGTAGTTACACATTTAAAATAACGGGTTATTTTTTTATGGTGCTATTTTTGGCTTGGAAGGAAACAAAACACTAAAAATTTGAAAAGTGTTTAAATTTGAAATAATATGGGTTTTTTAATCTTCAGAATTAATTTTTCGCTCTAATTTTTTCATGCACTTGTTCAATATTCCGACGCACCGTTGGGTGGCATCTTCAGAAATTTTTTATTTTTATTTTAAAAACTGACCTAGTGATTAAAAAAATTAGAAACGAATGTGCTGTTTCTATATTACAGGCGATCAACTCGTCTGAAAAATTTATATGGAAATAACTCATAAAACTGAGTGCTTTTCATATAAATTTTTCAGACGAATTGATCGCCTGTAATACAGAAACAGCACTTAAGTGTTTAAATTAGAATAATTTTTAAATCATCTGAAGTTCACTTATAAAGTTTTGGCTAAAAATTTAAAAAAAAACACACACAAAAATAAACTTTTTAATAAGTTAAAGCTTATTAATATTTGATCTTTCAGTTATTTTTGTAAATATGAGAGAAAGTTGCCTCGTTTAATATTTCCTTCACCACAAAAGATAGAAAAAGGGTGTATCTAAGTCTATTATTCCGTTTATAATTTTTACAATATCCATTTCCAACCCCATAGAGTGCATAATATTCTAACTTCTTATGCATAGCGAAGTCGATTGAACGATGTACTTCTGTCCGTCTGTCAAAAAAAAAATGTGTATCGATCAGATATAGTGTTGAAAGAAGTGCTATTGGAAATCAGCATGATCGGTCCATGTCCTTCGAGAAAGCAAGCAAAACAGCACGCCGACCTCTAATTTTTTTATGTCATTTGGAACAACAAAGTTACTCCAATCAAAAAAATTAGAGAATTACAAAATAAAAATAAAAAACATTAGGCGAAGAAATTGGCGCTCGCCTATATTTTCCGGGTTACGGGGCTCGCCTATATTTTCCGGGTTACGGGGCTCTGAAATTTTCAAATTTTTTTTAAATATCAATATGGATATCATTTTAAAGCTTTTGCAGAGATCTTTAAGGTGATACTGAAAATTTTTAAGAATGCCTAAGCCAATAAGAGTCAATGTCATTTTTATGTGAAATTATTTATATGCGATACATAATTTTTTTTTTTTGTATTTTTTAATTCTCTGTTACCACAGCATTTGCTTTTTTAATTGGAGTTTCTTCAATAGCTAGATTTATATAGATGGTGAAGGGTGTATAAGATATGGCATAGCCATACTTGTTTTTATGGTAGATTCCTGTTCAAAATATTTTTTTCAAGCTTATAATTCAATATCTAGCAACGTCCTTCTAAAAATCATAACCCTGTCAGACCTGTCTATTACATTTTATCTCACGCAACAAATTTAATATTGTGAAACCTTTTCTTTTGTTACTTGCTTTGAGTTATATACGATATTAAACAATTAACCCACTATTTGACACGTTTAATACATTTTGCTATAAACACAAGAATTTTAAAAATATTGTACAACTGAAAATAATGAAATGGAAATAGTTTTACAAACTATAAAAATTGCTAAGCATAAATATAACAAATACAAAAAGTTTAAATTTAATAAACTTCATCACTCGTTACCATTTTCATTTTTACAGACATAAAACGTCATAATTTAAATGATTTATGTTCTCTTCGACATCATTGTTATAAATAAAGAAAATCTTAAGAAAAGGTATTGTGTAGGTGCTGCATGACAGATTGATAACAACCTTTTTCAAATCTATGAAAACATGAGTTGTAATTCGAATAATAAAAAATTATTAAAAATGCTTTCAATTGAAATTAAATGAAAATTAAGCAATACTTATTGCCACTAGTTGTCACAGAATAAATTATTTGCTTAACAGTCATTCATTCAGTCATATTGTTTAAATAGTAAAAAACAAATATTAAAAAAAAAAAATAAATAAATAAATTTAATTTTTTGGTGGAAAAATTCTGTCACATAAATCAAAAATCATTTCAATTTGACATACCAAATTTGTTATTCAAAACTTAAGTAGATCAAAAAGCCAGTGATAGATACATTTAATATTTAGCATTATTGTTGTTGCTTGCCACTCTTTAAACTCTTTTTTAAAAACAATTGTTGGACGGCAACAATAGTGACATGAACGTAAAATAAAAACACACTTTACAGCAGGTGCCATTTGTGCTAAATCGTTGTATTTATAAATGTTAATAATTAATTGGAAAATAGTTTTTTCTATTTGTTGTTAACTGTCCGAAATTGAAAAATGTTAATTATGTTGTTTGTTGTTTTTGTCTACTGGGAATTGTTTTTGTTTTAATTTCAGTTTTCTTTAACATGATCTGTTAATTTCGGATTTGTAAAAACAAATCTAGTTTGGGGAATTGCTTAAAATAAAAAAAGAGATATTATTTATTATTAAAATATTTTTTTAAGCAAAAGGAAATTATAACTAATTTATGCTAGTTATCAGACTGGTAGGGGTATCTTAAGCATCATAATATTAAAACATTTTCTTTAATTGAGAAACATACAGAAGAAAATTTTTGCAAAACACACCGATTTCAACACAGATTTTATATGTCTTTCTATAACGTTTCAAAACTAAGGCCACATACATCAAATAACATTAACTATTGGGACACCCTTACATTCCATCTCCAAACTTTATACTTGCTATAACAGACTTAGCACTACAGCATCTTGTTAATTTCAACCGTCTATCAACAACTGTTCAACAGTTCGCAAATATGCAATAAATTACAGCAACTATAGGGTCACCCTTTAATTTCCAAATTCAAATTTTATACTTGCTGTTGTAGTAGACTTTGCAATCAGGTTCTTTGTATATTTCAACCGTCTGTTTATAACAGTTCAACAGTTCGGCCATATACATCAGATTACATTAACTATTGTAAAACCCTTTAATTTATAATTTTAAATATTTATATTTCTTAATATAGCAAACAAAGTAGTATATATTCTTTCTAATTTTCAGTTGCTTGTATATAACTGTTCAAAAGATACGGCCATGTAGTTCAAATTATAGTTATTTAAGGAACACCCTTTAATTTCTTAATTCAAATTATAAACTTGTTGCTAAAGCGGATTTAGCAATACAAGTCCCTTGTAAGTTTCAGCTGTCTGTCTATAACGCTTCAAAAGTTTGGTAAATACATCCATTTATATTAACTATTGGGACACCCTTTAATTTGCCAATCCAATTTTTATAGTTCTTGTAATAGCGGAGTTATCAATAAACAGTTCAAAACTAAGCACAAATACACCAAATTAATTGAACTATTGGGCCACCCTTTAATTTATTATTTTGATTATAAATATTATAACGACCATAGCAATCGATATTCTGTTCAATTTGTAAGCGTTTGTCTATAACAATTTAAAATATGGTCCCATATAGGTCAGTTTACAACATTTATATCTGGAGACACCCTTTAATTTTTAAATTTATTTTAGTTTTAATTTTTGCCATTGGTAGCTATAGTAATATGATTTTTTTTTATTTTAAAGTGGTGCCCTTTTTGGTTCATAATACACGTTAAGAACATGTATGTTGTATGGGGACACCCTTTAATTTTTAAGATTATGAATTTTTTTTTAAATGGGATTTATTTGTGTTGCTTTTTTATGTTTGTGCCCGCAGAACTCATTCATTTCTGCACCGATTTTGTAAGTTTTGTAATTTTTTGACGTCGGTTAAAAATAACATCAATTGCTACAGACTTTAGAATTAACTTTTTGATAGGAAACAATTGGCAAAAACAAATTTTCGAGTATTGTATTAAGAAGTTTTTAAAAGGTACGGTCTGGTCTGTGTTAGACAAATTTATTGAAAGAATAAGAACAGTTTTAAATACAATTTTTTCATGAGGCATGTGTGCTGTATTTCCTTGGAAGAGTTTTCTACGAATTTTATCAGCCTAAAGAATTTTCTAAATAAAATTTTTATTTTGTGATAAAAATCTTCTCTAGAACATTTCGCAGTGAAAAGAGTTTTCTTAAGTAAGACTTTTGATAGAAAAGGTTTCTTACATAAAAAAATTTGGTGGCAAAAGTTTTTTAGAGCTAATAATCTTTTATTACCCATCTTAATGGGAAGAGTTTTATATGGAATATTTTTAAGTGGAAACAATTTTATGTTAGAAATTTTCATCCAGACTCTAAAAAAATTTTAAGTGTTAAAAGTCTTTTAAAAATTTTGTTTTTCGCAATGTCTTTTCAAGAGTATTATGCAGTAGGAAGAGTTTTCTTGAACAAGATTATAAAGATAAAGATTTGTGAGAAAACTAATCAGTGGAGAGAAAGAAAAATTTTTAGAGACAATATTTTGCTATTAAAAGATTTATTGTTCAAAGTTTTCTATAGGAGATTTATAAGTGGGAAGAGTTTTACACAAAAAATTTCAATCGGTACTGTAGATAAATCTTAAGTGTCAGGAGTGTTATTTAAATATAAGATAATATAATTTAATTGAAAAGACTTGTATGTAGAAAAATTCAAGTGAAAATGATTTCTCAGAGGGGAAAAAGTTGTCGATGTCTTAAAATTTTTTTTACTGGTTTAAGTTTTCATAAAAACTTTTTTAAGCCTAAACGGTTTTCTGACGTAATATTATCTAAAATATTAATTTATATGACATTATGATTTTTGATCATGATTTTAACTGGTAATATATCTATAAATTAAAAAAAAAAATGTTGCAAGTGTGTTGTGACTTTATAACTTACAAACGGTGAAACCGAATTCGACTAAATTTGTTGGGTTTGCTCGTATAGTTGTGTAGGTGGTTTAGCTAAAGTTTGCACTAAATCGGTAAAACGGGTTCGAAGGTTTTGTCTTTCATAATAACATGTGATTTTGTAAAGGTAAAAGGGAAAAAAACGGGCAGAGACAGATGTTTCTTTAGAAGTTTTATGAGGATATGCTTATTAAAAAACAACCCATAGGATGGGTAAGTGGAGGAGAAAAAACTCGCCAAATCGATTTTCAGAAAAAGCTGTTTTATCTCTAATCTTGAAGTAAAGGTATAAATGATTGAAGGCTTAAGGTCTAATAGGCATAAGGAAATCTATTGTAACTTTAATGTGCATAATCAAATAAAAAACTGGCTTGGAAGAGTGGCCAAATTACGATTATTTTTATTGGGGTAGCGTGGCGCACCCGTGTTAGCTAGTTTTTTATATGGAAGGTTTCAGTAGAAAAAAAGGTTCAGCAGGAGTTACTTTAAAAAAATTACAAATTTATGTAGAAAATTTAAGTGTTCTAATTGTTTTTACTGCTTGGATAATATAGAGTTTTCTTAGTTAAGAAGGTTTTTGTAGGTAATTTTAATTGTTGGGCATTTTTTAGTAATTAATTTTTCAGTTTTCAGAATTATTAAAATTTTTATTAATTATTGATTCTGCTATTAAAAATATTTTAAACTAAATTTTTCTTATAAGCTTAATAATAAAAAGTTTTGTATAAAAATTTTTTAGCACTAAAATAATTTTTATAGGGAATTTTTAAAACTGAAGTTTTTTTTACTAAAAATTTTTGAGACTAAAATATATTCTATAGAAAATAGTTTTATTGAAAATACTTTAAACTGAAAGTTTCTTGATAGAAATTTTTCTACAAGAAATTTTCGGTCATTCTTAAGCATTCAAAAAATTCCTGTGGAAAACTTTAATCCTCAGACTTTTTTTTACATAAGTCTTTATTATAAAATACTTTCCTTACGAAAATATTCAGTGTAAAATATTTTGTATAGAAAAATAAAAATAAATTATTTTATTACAAACTAATCTAATGAAGAAACACACAAGTTCATAAAGAAAGTTTTTAATAAATTTTATTGACCCAAGCTATGGTTGAGAACAGCTTTTGTGATATGAATTTCTACAACTTTAAAAAAATACTTCAATAAGAAAAGGATCAATAGAAATATTTTCTTTGGTAAAAATTTAATAAAGAAAATTTTTTTACAAATTTTAGAAATGTAAAAAGCATTTCCAGAGAAAATAAATAAAAATATATACTAACAAATTTTCAAAAGAAAACATGTTTATAAAAATAAACATAAGTAAATAATATTTTAAATAAAAGAATATTTCTGATTATTTGTAGAAATTTTTTTAAGTACATTTAAAAAAATTAAATGTGGCTTCAAATCTAAATAAAAAATCATTTTTAATTCCCTTAAAGTTTTTCCTCAAATCATTTATTTTTTTAATTTATCTTATACACCACAGTTCAATATCAGTAACAAAGTGGCTTCAAACTTATAAAAATAAAACAATTTAAATTTGCTCTCTATAATTTAACTAAACAAATAAATAATTAAAAATTGATATTCAAATCATGAGAACTTAGTTTTATAAACGTAACACAATAACTTTTTGTTATAGTTTTTTAAGTATTTTATGTTATAATTAAATAATTTACTAAAGTTATAAACAAAGTGTTGGAAATAGACAAACCGACTCTTAATTTGAAATACAATTTTCTTATGACTAAGACTTAATGAAAGACTGCATGCATGTGGACACACCTGTTTAATTGCAAATAAATATAAAATTACAAACTAAACGAAACAGTGTTCTTAATTAAAAACACTATATTTTTTAATTGAATATAAACACGACCGTTAAAATTAAACCACAAAAATAAATAGTTTTTTTTGCATCATGCAGGTTCACACAATTAAATAGAATGGACCCGCATTGTTTTTGTTTAATAATTATTTAGATGAATGTTTGTATTTATAACACCACAAGATATTAAAATAATTAGATCCGTTACAGTTTTGCAGTTAAAAATAGCTCGTTGATATTTAATTTTAAGTTTTCTAGGAAAATACTTTAACAACAAAAAATTTTATTATGCTGTACAGTTCAGCTGTACAGAAATTAATTAAATTAAATAAAATTTTATATTAAAATTTTACTTTTAAAAATTTAGAAAGTCAGCTGATAATAGGGCGCCCACCTTTTTTCTTTCATTAGGACCAGCACTCAGGGGATGACCCCTACTTATACAACGTATTGGGGCAGAACTAGGAATTAGGTTATGGGAGGCGGGATAGAGGGAATGGTGCTTGTGAACATTTGATTTAAATCTTTGCCCACTAAAACTAACTGAATAATTCCGGCAGGGAATTTATTCCACTGATTTAATAGTCAGTTTAAAAAAATTGATTTTGCCAGTAACTGAATAAATAAAATTTTGATTAAAATTTTTTTTGATGGGTACAGCTTCCTATTTTGTTTTCATAGTTTCCAAAAAAATTTAACGATCAAACATATATATTAGAACTTCAATTTAAACTTAGGTGGGAACAGTTTTATATATAAAAAATTCTGAGTTAAACTTTGTTTAGCTTAAGACTTACACAAACATATTTAAAAAGTATAGTTTTCCGTTAAAAGCGGTTTTTGGTCTTAAAAAATGTAACGAATTTTTGTGAGAACAGTTAAAATATTTTAATAGATTTAGAATTAAAAGGAATAATTTCTGTATTTTTAAGTAAAAAATAAAAACGAAAAAAACGTATAATTACAGCCGTTTCCTTTCATTATCATTCGTAGATTTTTTATGCTTTAAAATTAGTAGAATTTAGTTGTAAATATTCATATGTAATATTTATTTCCACAGAAAACTTTGCCTTCCACATTGCCTGTGTATGACCATCCATTAACTTTATGTGCAACATTATTTGTCATTTATTGATAATATTTTGAATTTTAATAGATTATGCCTCACACAATTAATCTCATCTTATCGCTTAAAAGTTTATGTAGAATTCTTTATTTTCCCACTTAAACATCCTTGATAATCGTGACTGCACTGTTTAACTGCCGGTCATTAATTATCGACTAACACAACGTGCGTAGACAAGATTGTAACAGTTTGCGACAAGTTAGATAAACAAACCAAGAAAAAACAAAAAATATAAAAATTCATAGTATTAAATGTCTACAAGCGAAAATGTTAAATCGTTTGGTCAATTGTTAGACATTCGTAACAGACACACTGTTTGCTTACATTTACTCACATTGTCTATTGTGGTTCAAATTTGTTTATTTTTTGATTTTCTTGTCATGCGATTTGTTTGGGTTCAAAATGAAAGAAACAGTCATTTAGTTTCTTTTTATTTGTTCAAATAAATTCTATTCAACTCCCATACTCACGCATTAAATATAACAAATTCAATAAAACATTAAACAACAAGTTTTGTTCCAAAAGAACACTTATTTCATTGGTTGGGTCGAATTATTAGAACCGTAAACTAGGGAATATTATGCAAGAAAAATACAGTTCTTTTCAGAAAATTTACAAAAGAAAAGCTTTCCTTCACAAAATATTTTTTATTATAGGATAAATTCTAGTGGCAACAGTAAGACAATCATTATGAACATTTTTGGGTACGAGTAGTTGAAAGCTTGAATATTTTTATAATTTTTTGACGTGAAATACAAATGAATTCCCCGCAAAAAAGTTTTTTGACAAACGATTTCGCAGCAAGAAGTTTTCTCTAAAAAAGAATTCCTCTAATGTTTTTATTAAAATCAATTAATATTAGAAAGGTTCTTATAAGAGTCATTTCGGTCGCGAAAGTTTTCTTTACAAAATTTTTACGTATTTTCCCTTCGAAACAAAATTTAAACCGTGAAAAGGTTTCTTTAGAAAAAATTTCGTTGTGAAAATATTTCTTGGGAAATTATTTGGCACGAAAATAATTCTTTAGAAAAATTTTCCATGAAAAAGTTGCATTTCGACACTTCTTTAAGAAATCTTTCGCCGCGAGAAAATTTCTCTAGAAAATCATACGCCATGAGAAAAAATTAGAAGAATTAGAGAAGAATTTCTTTAGAAAATATTTTGCTGCGAGACGAATTTCTTTAGAAAATATTTCGCTGCGAGAAAAATTTCTTAAGAAAATATTTCGCTGCGAGAAAAATTTCTTAAGAAAATATTTCGCTGCGAAAAGAAAATCTTTAGAAAATATATCGCTGCAAAAGAATTTTTTTAGAAAATATTTCACTGCGAGAAAAATTTTTTTTAGAAAATACTTCACTGCGAGAAGAATTTCTTTAGAAAAGATTTTGCTGCGAGAAGGATTTCTTTAAAAAATATTTCGCTGCAAGAAGAGTTTCTCTACAAAATATTTTGCTGCGAGAAGAATTTCTTTAGAAAATATTTCGCTGCGCGAAAGATTTCTTTAAAAAATATTTCACCGCGAGAAGAATTTTTTTAGAAAATATTTCGCTGCGTGAAGAATTTCTTTACAAAATATTTCGCTGCGAGAAGAATTTCTTTAGAAAAACTTTCGCTGCGAGAAGAATTACTTAAGAAAAACTTTCGCTGCGAGAAGAATTTATTTAGAAACTTTCACAGCAAGAAGTTTTCTTTAGAAAATCTTTAGAAAGAAAGAGAAAAATTTCTTTAGAAAATCTTTTGCCACGCGAAGAATTTCTTTAACAAAATTTTCGCCCGAAAAGAACTCCTTTAGAAAATCTTTTACCGCCAGAAGAAAAAATTCTTTAGAAAGAATTTCTGTTGAAAACTTCTATCGTTCGAAAATATTTCTTAAAAAAACTTTTCACCCAAAAAAAATGCTTTAAAAATCTTTTCGCTGCCAAGGATTTTTTAAAAGACATTTTCGGAGTGAAGCTAATTGTTTAAAAATTTTGAAAAAAGATTTCTTTACGAAACTTTTCGCTGTACGAGTAAAACGTTACCTTTAGACAATTTTGCGTGGCGAAATAAACTCTATAGAAAATTTTCGCTGCGAATTACATTCTTTAGAAAATTATGCGCGGCATAAAATTTTATTAAAGATTACTTTGCGAAAGAATTTCTTCGAAAGAGAAGCTTTTAGCGCTTATAATGTTTTTTAGAACTTGAAGATTTGTGAATTTGCTTACAAAAATTTGCGACGAAAAGGGTCAACAAAAATCTTTAACTTAAAAACTTTCTGTATGAACCATTTAGGTATAAATTTGTAAATCTTAGTTTAAAGTGTAGGGGTAATAGATCGATTTGCACCATTTACCGTACATTTGTTTGTTTTTTACATTTAAATCCGCATTCTGTACCAAACAGTGTGACTTCAAAAATCATACTTAATATTTATGTGAGTACAAAAGATATTGAAAAAGGAGATCTGTTATCGGTTTTGAAATAGTACTAAGAAAAAAATAATATAAATTGCATGAATTTATTTAACGATTTTTTCTTTAAATGAAGCAGAGCTGGAAAATAATTTAATCAAAATTTAAAATTTTCCTTTTTTAAATAATATTTAAAGCTGATGACTTTTAGGGAGAGAGACTTGAGTTCCTTTAGACTAAATTTAATAATTTAAATATTTTAATTTTTTAAGTGCGTTCTTTCAAGTTTCTGCTTGCCATTTGAATTTATTTAAATATTTTGGCCAAAAATCAATATCAATATATGTTTTAAATTTAAGTATTTAGTTACAGCAGCCCACTTATTTTATGACTGAAGTTGATTTAAATGCATTAAAATATGTGTCATAATTTTGTTATTTATAAGCTCATTTAATTTTTGGTTCTTTCTTTTTTTAATAATTTATTATCTTTGACTTATGTTGTAAATTATATGTTTGTGTTGTTTAATGACTCTGCAATAAATGCAATGAAATAAGTGAAGGTATATTGCGCTACTGATTAAACATTAATATTGAAAAAGAATTTTTTGCAAGTAAATTTTGTTCTTACAGAAAGTTGATAGCAGAGTTACTTTCAGTTAATATGGTCCAAATTATTAAAATACTGTTAAGTATTATTTTATATAAAAATAATTGTAAGTTTTTTTTGGCGTCATTTTATGTATTTTAACGCTTTTTTCTAGTTATTTTTGTTAATTATTTATTATAATGAATATGCGTAAAAATATAAATTTTATGATCGATCGATTGTCAATCACCGCCCCTGACCAATCAAACATTAGGCAGTTTAAACTTCAGTGGTTGCTAGCATACAAAAATCCCTTCACTTAATTGCCACCATGACACAAACACATGTGCCTGAGGCCTATTTTAATTGGCATAATACAAGTCTTGTTAATAATCAACAAACCAATTAATTTAATGAAATTTTATTTACCACAGACAGACAAACAGACTTAAGTCGTACAAATTCAACAACGTGTTGTCACTTGGATTGATAAAAAAATTTTATTTTTAAAAATATTAATTTAAATATTTATTGCTTTAGTTCTGATTGACCTCTGAAGACAAAGATATTTTTACTATTTTAATTGGTCACCAAATTGCAAAACAATTCCAATAACACATGAGATTAAATCTTGCGAATTGACTCATTAAAAAATAATAAAAAAAGATATTTAAAAATATATTTTTTTATTTCAATGCAAGTCAACTGACTAGACGTCTTAAATCTATCAATATTTTTTTTTTTGCCTGCCCTGCATTTTATTTTTAGCTCATTTCCCGTCAGTCATTGTTGTAATGTTTATGACTGATTGCTTTTTAGCTTGAAGTTATTTTTGATTTCCTTCAACATGATCTATTTTAAAATATTTTTATTTATTTTTAGGTTTAGAAAACTAGAGATTTAATATAAATTCTAAGACATCTGGTTTACTAGTTTAAGTTAAAGAAGAATTTTTAAAATTCAGTGATTCATGTGTTAATGTTTTGATTTAATACATTAATAAAATTTAGAGATTTTTTTGATTACTTTACTGAAGGCAAATATTTTAAAAGTTTTAAATTATAAATTTTAAATTATCTAATTTTTTTTTAGGAAAGTAACAATTTTCTAAGGAAAACTCATTCGCAGAATAATGTTACATACAAAGATTTTTCTATACAGTTATATTATGGTTGCTATTAGCTGAAAAAATTTGAGTGGGAAGAGTTTTATTATTTAGTGGGAAGAGTTTTCAAAATAAAAATTTTTTTCAGAAAGGCTTTTCTATAAAAATATATTTACTAAAAAGTTATTCTTATAGAAAAAACTAGGTGGGAACAGTTTTTTGAAATTTTTCAATGCTAAAACTCTTTTTTTAACGGAAATATATTTACTTCAAAAGTTTTCTACAAAAGGGTAAAGTTTTAACATCACAAAATATTTTTTTCTTGTTAAAGTTTTCTATCCAAAAGTGTTTTATTAAAAATTAATTAACAGAAAAATTTTCGTAGTTGAAGGCTTTTTTCACAATAATGTACTATGAAAAGTTTTAATGGGTAGGAAGAGTTTTTAAAACAAAATGGACTTAATATTTTTCTAAAATAGAAAATATTCCATGAGATGAGGGACTTATGTAAAATAGGCAATCGATGTAAAAGTCTTAAAAAAATATTTTTGTTGAATTGTGTTATTTATTGAAAAATCTTGAGCATGATGTGTTTTGCATAAAATGCGTGCATAAAATCCATGGCACAATCTATCGAAAAGTTTTAACGTTAATAAGGTTTGATAGATAAATGTTTGCAGGGTAAAGATATTTGCAAAACAGTTTTTATTTTGAAAAGATCGGGAATGTTGTTTTACGAAAATGAAATAATTTTCTTCAGAATTAATTTTTAAAAGTCTCTCTGGGAAAAAGAGATCTGGTTTAAAATTTTGTTTAGAGATTTTTTTTGTGTATGAATATTATGTCTGTACAATTTTATATAGAATATTTTTCGTTGAATCGAAAAATTGTGGGTAAGAACAGTTTTCAACTGAAAACGGTCAGCTGGGAAGAGTTGTCTGACTGTAAATTTTTGTAGTGGCTTTTGAGTCTAATGAATGTTAAGTATGAAATATATTTTTATACTATATTTTTTATTGGGAAGTGTTTTTAACCATAAAATTTTCGCTGAGAACAGTTTGCAGCAGATAAATAACAAGTACATATAATTTTTGTAATAACTTTCTTTAAAAAAATGTTTAGGAAGGAGGGTTTAAGTAGAATGCTTAAGGTGGGAAGAGTTTTTTTTTTTTGTATAAAATATTTATTGGAAGCAGTTTACTTTTGAAAATAGTTCTTTGGAAATAATTTCTAGAACAAAATATTTTATTAAAACATTCTTCTATAGGGTAATTAATTTTGAAAAATTTTTTCTTCAAAAAGAGCCTGTTGTAAGTCCCTGTTGACTGT
Organism: Gymnosoma rotundatum; assembly: GCA_916610165.2. Lineage (NCBI taxonomy): Eukaryota > Metazoa > Arthropoda > Insecta > Diptera > Tachinidae > Gymnosoma > Gymnosoma rotundatum. Next base: position 15,906,498 of record OU744338.1, on the reverse strand, counting down.
CATTTTTATATAAAAATATAAAAATGTAAATTTTTTTCGAATTGAAATATTGGAAGAGGCACAGAGAATGATCTCATGAAGTGGGCCAGTCAAGAAAATTGCTAGAGAATTGACTAGACTTTCTCAACTGGGAACAAGTGACGATTATAAAAAAAAGGCCTTTTTGTGGGCAACACCTGGATGATAGGGAGGAATCTCGATATGGTTTATCGAACTTTTCGTTTATTACGGAAAAATGATGAGCGGGTAAAAAATGATCAGAGTCAGAGGTCTATGTTTGTAACCTTACTTTCATGTCCCTCTTCAATAACTTTTCACCTTAAATTTTAGATTAGAAAATTTATAGAATTTTTAAATCAGTTCGGGTTTTTTTTTATAATTCTCTCCTCATATTTTATAAATAACTATAATTTTGTAGCATCTAAAATAACAAATCATCACACAACAAACTAAAATTATTTATTACGATCTCTTTATGGGTCAAGGTCTTTTGATGACTTTTCATTGTTTAAGTTGTTGATATTTTGTGTTCAATAATTTTACGACCATGTGACATTATGAACATACAAACTAGAAATGTTTTTGTAGAACAGTAATATGTTGTTGTATTAATTCTAGTTTATAGTTTATAGTAGATAGTTTTTTTTGTTGTAGACTCTTTATCGTTAAATGTCTTTATTATTTTAAAGATTTCTATAGAAAAAGCTTATATTCGGCTGTAAGGACTGAGGTATGTTAAATTATTTAAACTCGTAATGTCGTGCAATTTGGTATAGGAAAAATATTCAATAGCCTTCAGAATATTATATTGATTCAATATATTTTTAACTTTTTTTTTGGTATAAAAATTAAAAGACACTTTCGGTCATTCATTTTGTAAAGCAAAAACATCTTGGAAGTTAATTTGTTGAATAACATTTCTTAATTGTCTAGATAAAGCAGTGGCAATTATAAAAGATTATCAAAGCGTTTAAACAAAATATGATTTAAGTCATTCAAGCTTTTTGAGGCTTTAGATTAATTTCCTACGTGCAGACTATAGTTTCTGCTTTATAACTTTTTCACATGCCGTTCTCTTATCTGACCAACAAATCATTTGTTCACATCGTGTTAATTAAAACCAGTGTATGCTCCACCTTTGCCTGGCTTCTTGTCTTAAATATTTGTCTCTAATCACCTTTTCATGTCTACTTGCTCCAGCAATATTTCAGCCTCCAGTGCTTTTGCTGTTGAAAGTATTAAATTTCTTAACAAAATTATGATTAATGTTTAATAAAATATCAATTAATGTTAAAATTGTGTGCCTTTAACATACAAGAAAACATGTAATTAATTAATAAAAACGAATTCATGCGTGTGCGTTTATTTTGAAGTGTTTATTTAGTTTAATTAAAAATTGCCAATAATTAATAGTTTTCAAAAGTGTATTTAATTATTTGTGAATATTTACACCAAGAAAAAAAGCAGCAATTGAAAATAATATTTAAACAACTAATCAGACCATTACACTAATTCGAATTTAGAAAGGATTGCAATTAACTTGATTTTGTTAAAATAAAATTAAATATAAACAGGTGCAAAAGTTACATAAAGGAAAATTATTGTATCGAAATTGTTACATTCAGGAATGTCACAGAATTCAATTCCGATCGAAGTGGTTTCAGTTTCGCAAATTGGTTTTTCAGAAAACGAAAAACAAAAATTTCTTCGGAATAAAACAACTTTTAAACATCAAAGCGAAATTTAGTTACTTTGAAAGTTTGTTGTTTGCGGTTTTTAAATTTCATTTTACTATGTGTCTTTATTTCGATAAATTTTGTTGTTTGCTTAGGTGTGCTCAATATTGCCACATTTAAATAAAGAGGTGGAGATTGTTTAGAAATAAACAAAATCGATCGGAATCTAAACAGGGTAAAACAATATCGATCAGAATTGTAAATTGTAAAAACCATTCAGATTAGAGTTTGTAACAAGCCAGATAGAATCTACTTCCACGCAAAACTTTAGTATATATTCCAACTATATTTTTACCCCTAAAACTGTCCCTATCCCAAAAAGCAGCATTATCCATTTTCTTTAGAAACATTCTGGTATTGAAAAGTTTTCAAAAGAACCCAAATAATTTTATTTAGAACCTGGTCGATATCGATATATTTTCGGCTACTATCGAAAACTGTTTTAGAAATAAGATGCTATCGAAAATTTTTCTATAAATATCGAATACTATCAAAATTTTTTTTTAGAATTTGGATACCGTCGAAAGTTTTTCTATAGATATCAAATACTATCAAATATTTTTCTAAAGAAATTGGATGCAGTCAAAAATTTTTCTATAGATTTTGGATGCTATCGAAAAGTTTACTACAGAAATTGGATGCTATCCAAAATTTTTCTATCAATATAGAATACTATCGAATTTTTTTTTATAGATATTGGATGCTATCGAAAATTTTTCTACAGAAACTGAATCCTATCAAATTTTTTTTTGCAAAAATTGGATGCTAACGAAATTTTTTCTATAGAAATAGGATGGTATTGAAAATTTTTCTATCAATATCGAATACTATCGAATTTTTTTTATAGAAATTGCATGCTATCAAAAATTTTTCTATAAAAATTGTATGCTATTAAAAATTTTCGTATATAAATTTTATGCTATCGAAAATTTTTCTATAGATATTGGATGCTATCGAAAATTTTCTACAGAAATTGGATGACATCGAAAATTTTGCTATAGATATTGGATGCTATCGAAATTTTTCTACAGAAATTGGATGACATCGAAAATTTTTTCTTAGAAATTGGATGCCATCGAAAAGTTTACTATAGAAATTGGATGCTATCAAAAGTCAATATCAAATCAATATCGAATACTATCGAATTTTCTTTATAGAAATTGTATGCTATCGAAAATTTTTCTATCAAAATTGTATGCTATCGATAATTTTTCTATAGATATTGGATGCTATCGAAAATTTTTCTATAGATATTGGATGCTATCGAAAATTTTTCTACAAAAATTGAATGCTATCGAAAATTTTTCTATAAAAATTGTATGATATCGAAAATTTTTCTATAAAAATTGTATGATATCGAAAATTTTTCTATAAAAATTGTATGATATCGAAAATTTTTCTATAAAAATTGTATGATATCGAAAATTTTTCTATAAAAATTGTATGCTATCGAAAATTTTTCTATAAAAATTGTATGCTATTGTATGCTCGAAGCTATCGAAAATTTTTTATAGAAAACGATTGCTACCGGTATATTTTCTTAAGAAAATGGCAACTTTAGAAGAATTTTCTATAAAAATCGCTTGTAGTTGGAATCTTTTCTTAAGGACACGAGTAAAAATCATCTACTGTCGTCAATTCTTCCAAAGAAACCATTGATAGTTATTTAGAAATCGGATGATTAACAAACTAATGCTATTCAAAATTCTTCTACAGAAGCTGACGGCAATAGCTATGATTTCGTTAAGTAGTCGTAGATATATAACTAAACTAATTTTATTGAAATTCTTGAAGAAAATTATTTTCAATTAAAACTATCTAAATTTTTTCTCGGCAAATTTGTTTTATTGAATGTATTATTCTTAGATTTAGTATTATTTATCTACGGAAAAGCTCTCTAAAAACCATTTCCAACAATATACTCCTAAAGCTTTGATTTGAATTCAAATTTCTAGAGCACTAATATTTTCTTAATATATTGATTTAAAAAAATTTTGATAAAAAATACATTTTTTAAATAGTATTTCACTTGTTTTTATATTTTATTTATTTCCCGTATGCAGCAGTTGTGAATAAAATTAAAATTCAACATGAGTATTTGCAAAACCAAAAGACTGTGGAAAGAAACGTGTTTTCTAAACATCAATTGTCTCGTATTGATAAAATGGATCATGCACTGATGACCAAATCGACACAAACTATCGATTTCTAATAAAACTGTTTTTAAAAGAACGGTATTTCAATTGTATTTTTACCGTTGAGAATATAATTCAAACATACAAAAACATTGTAAAAATAAATAAATAAATGGAAAATATTAAACAAATTCTCATTAGACAGCGTGACAATAAACTTAAATATTTCCGTTTCAATTTTCAATAACAATTTCAAAAAATAACTAAATGCCAGGTTGAAAAATATGAGAGTTACTTTAAGTCTTTTAGTTTTGTTATTACACGAACACAATTAGTTATTGCAAAACATCCTGTTCTCAAAAAAAATCATTTTTAATTTGATGATTATTAGGATTCATTAAGCCAATATTAACAAGCCATTAAATTTAATTTTTTGTTATTGTTGTTGTATCCAAAACTACTAAGTAATAAAATAATATTTGCACAATGGGATGAACTTAAAAAGCAACAGGTAAATTATTTTTAAAAATATTTTTTCGCCTTCACTTTATTTTATTTAATAGGATGATTAACAATGGAATTTTTTTTTAATTTCAACAGTGAAAATGGAAAACAAAAAACTTCAGAAATTTTTTTGGTATCTGAAAATTTTTTCTCTAGAAATTTATTTCGTTGGAAAAAATAATTTCTGTTTAAAAATTCACAGGAAACAATATTTCTGCCGTAAAAAATTATTTCGCTTACAAAAATAGCTTGTGTTAAAACTTTATTTTGCAAGCGAAATTTATTTTGAATTCGATAATAGTTTTTGTAGGTGAAAATGTTTTTAATAGAAATTTATTTCCCTGAGAAAACATTATCTTTTAAAAACGAAATACGCAGGCGTAAGTTTTTCTGTAGAAATTTATTTCGTATGCGAAAATATTAAAATTACATTTGCAGCCAAATATAAAAAATACAAAAGAATTTCATACGTGAATATATTTGCTAAAAAATAAATATCGGTTGCAAAAGCATAACTATATCGTCTAGTAAAAATTAACTTTTATTGCGTTATTGAAAAAAGATCTACAGAAAATTTTATTTGTATTTGATAATTGTTTCTAGAAATTTATTTCGTTGAAAATTTCACAGAAAAAATTCATGTATAGAAAAAAATGTTTACAGAAAAAATATCTTCTGTAGAAATATATTTCGCAAGCAAAAATTTTTTAATGAAATTTATTTCACGTTCGATAACATTTTTTTCGGAAGTTTATTTTCCAGGCGGAACTTGTTCCTGTGGAAATTTAATGCTCTAGCGAAAATAGTTTTTTGTAGAAATTTTATTTGACGGGTTTAAATAACAAAAAAATCTACGCAAATTTTAAAATGAAACTGGTTAAAATCTATATTTCATTCTTTGACCTAAAATATTGTTGTGTGAAAAGAATTTTTGTGTAGAGATTCAACTCGCAGGCGTGAAAAAATTTCTTTGGGAGTTTAATTTGTAGGTAAAGAAAATTTTCTTTGAAATATGTCTATAGAGATTTTGTTGGTAGGGGAAAATGTATACTTTAACACTCTTTCCTTGTAGAGGTTTTTTCCTAAATGCAGAATATTTGAGTAGAGGTTTTTTTGCAAGCAAAAAATAATGTCAGTAAATTTTTTCTAGGCAAAATTTTGTGTGACAGAATGTCAGCACAGTTTCACTTGAAAACTGAATATTCTTCATTTACTAATGTGGTATTTCTGTATTACAAGCAAAAGACTCGTCTTAAAAATTTGTATGAACAGCACTAAAATTTTTTGAGTGATTCCTATACGAATTTTGTGGACGAGTCGCTTGTTTGCAATGAAGAACCTGCACATAACACTTTTCTCTAAAAAAACTGTTCAAAATTATATTTTTGGTAAATCTTCTCAAAGTATTTTTAAAGAAACTTTTTTTTAGTCGAATAATATGAAATTAAAAAATATTTTTGTTTAACTTGAAACCGATCCAAGATGAGCAAATTTCCTTTTAAAATTTTATACTACTCAGACTTATATACCACGACCCCCATAGTGCTTACTGTTGCCTGTAATAGTGAACTCTGCAAATTTTACAGCGATTCAATGGTTATGTAAAACAAAGAAAAAATAAAAAACATTTGAACACGATTTAAGACATAAAAAAAACAAAGTAAGTCATAACAATGACAATTAAAATAATTGCCGTATTCACAAGCTCTGCTAAGGTGTAGGTAGTATTGCATACTACCTTTTGTTTACTTCTTTGTGAACAACCATTGTATCAGTCTGCCATTGTATATTGTACTTCATACGTCAAAAAGTAAATAAGAAGAAGAAAAGTGCTATTCATCATTTGTTATTTATAAGCCAAATGGGGGAGAAAACAGAAAAAAGTAAATTAATAAATTTTTTGTGTGAGGATGAAATTCAAGAGATTTTTAGGATGAACCTAATGTACTTGCTCTCCAGTCGCAGAATTATACATTTAGGGCTACCGAAAATCATCATTATGGCATAATCGGGTTTTAAGATATTTTGATGAAAACAGATTTCTTCATATGATACGACTACGGCCAGAGGAATTTGCGTATATATTCAACCTTATAAAAAATGACGATGTTTTTCACACAATTGGCGAACGGCTCCAACTACGCATTGACTTGCAGCTTAAAATTGTACTTTACTGCTTGGGATCTTCAGGAAATAGTGGTTGTGTTCGTAAGGTAGCATCTCTTTTTGGTATAGGTGATGGCGGTTCCATACAAAATATTAGAAATCGAGTCATTAAAGCAATATTAAATCTTAAAAAACAGTTTTTATATTGGCAACTTTCAACTTCAACTTTTTAATAAATCAGTCAAATCAATAAATTAAATAAATAAAACTAATAAAAATATCTTTTAATTCAATTTAATTTACTATAATTCACACATGAACACAAAAATAATAATTCATTTAAACATAAAACATTTAAACAAATACAACGTTTGAAAAACATATGAAAAAAAGTACTAAGTGTTGTATCGCATGTTTGCATGAAAATTACCAACAACACAGCTAGCACCGTTGTATTTTGTTAGCACTTAGCACGTACTAGGGGGCTTGTGAATAGGCCCAATTTGTTTGTTAATGAAATAATTAATTCAATTACTTAAGCGAAACCAATTCTTTTCTTTGCCAAAAAAAAAAACAAAATTATTTCAGTGGAAAATTTAAAAATCAATTTAGTTGAATGCAACAAATACAAGTCTAAAATTTATCTGTAGGTCTCGTTTAATTACAAAAAAATTGACCATTTAACTAACCGCTTATTATTGAAAGGTTTCCGGTTAAAAAAAAGAAATAAACACGCAAAAATATATAAAATTCTTTTGTAAATACAAAAAGCAAAAACAAATGCGTCAATACATGAAAAACTTGTGTTTGCTAAAAGAAAAAGCTTTTATTTATTTTTAATATTTTCTTGTTGGTTTCGATTGTGTTTTCAAGTCACCCTCTGTTAGCAGGGGTTTTTCTTTTTTGCTTTTGCTTTTAAGCTTTCAAGCAACAGTTCAACGAAAAGTTTTTGCTAAAAAAATAGTTTATGCTTACGATTGCGATTAAGATTTTGTTTGTATTGTGTGTCGGTGTGTTGTTAATGTCTGCCACAAAGTCACATTAAGAACTGTGTTTTTTTTTTTTTGTTAATTTTCCCTCAAAGTTTTATTTGCTGTTCATTGTTATTTTTTACTTTAGTTTTGATTTTGTTTTTTCTTAGCATTAAAGAACTATAAATATTGCATGCTGGTCTCACAATGAATCAAAACAAAAGTTGCTTTAAGATTTAAAACATTAAACGAAACTATTTATTGTTGTAGTAAATTCATTATAATTAAAAATAAAATCCTTACAAAATGTTTAAATTGGTAAGAAAAGACAGCAGAAATATTATTAAATTTTCTTATAAAATAAAGTGTTTGTGTGTTAAAAGTGAATATGATTGAGTATCTGCTGTCAAATATGAAAAAATTTTATTTCAAACAACAAGAAAAACGAAAGACTTAAGACACAAACTTCCTCGAAATTAGTTTTGTGTTTCAAATGAGAAAAAGGTTTTTACTTTTAGATCCACAAATTTATAAAGTGATTCTTTTGTAAAAATGTGTCAGTTGGAGACTTGAGTGAAAACTGCAATTGCTGGGTAGAAAAATTAGTTTTTTTAATGATAAAAATCGATTTTGAAGTGGTTTATCCCATCAAAATAAATGAGTTTTAGCGCTGGTAAATTATTTAGATTATTTGTACTCATAAAGTAAGCACGGCCGTACTACGGGTGTCTTTAAATTTTTAAATAAACTGTAATTTTTTCTGTCTGTGTTCATATTACGTTAAAACTGCTGGATAAATTTTAATAAAATTTTATGAGAAGATCCCTAAGAACATTGGTTCAGATATAGGATACTTTTTTCCCCAAAAATTATTCATTTTGTAGAGAAAATAGAAACAAATGTGAAAGCACCCAATTTTACCGGTAGAGTTGTCAGTACATTTTATTTTTACAGATGGAAAATTTTTAACACTGTCAGCAGAACTCTACAAAAAATATTTAAAAATACATTTTTATAAATTAAACTGTTAAGAGAATTAAATATGATACTCTGACGAAGTCGTGGGCATTCGTAGTTTTTTTTATAAATTTAAATTATAAAATTCGAGGTCGTGCATGTCCTTAAAATCATAAGCAGCAGTTGCAATCTTAAACAAAAAAGATTTTGAAATTCATCAAGTTTTAAAAGTTGCCATAACTTTCAATATAAAAAGTTAAAAAGAAAATAATTTTACTTAAAAGTGAAGTACGTTTAAGATTCCAAAATAATTTAGATAAAGTTCATGCCAAAAATGACATAATAAGTAATTCAGTTTAAATTTGTCTACGTATCAGCAACAGATGAATTTTCTTATAACGTCTGAGTTCAGATAGTTATTTTTAAAATCGTAAAGACACACGATTTACTATCCTTTTGCATAAAAAAATAGGCAATAAAAACTGTTTCGCATGATAAACGTTTATGATTCCAAAATAAATGTGAATTTTTAGGCAAACATTTTACTGCTTAAAAAATACGAATTCACTACGAAAATATGGAAAAATTGGAAATATTCTAAGATTTTATTTTTTAAGGAATATATTTTGTTCATTTTTAATTGGACATTTTAGGAATTTATTCAAGCTAAACTCACTCATAATAAGAGTATCATGACATGAAACGGGAATGATACTTTAGTTCCTTTTTATCCCGCAACATCTCTAAGTAAAAAATTTGATCAATAATATCATCATCAATTTCCTTATTATCCAGCAGACATTTAAATCTACACTATTTTCGTGGTCGTTTTCTTGCATAATAAAAGGCATATTCCTAGGACTTATGTTACTCATGGCATCCGCTACTAATATGCAGTTTAAATCTAAAGAATAATCACAGCTCTGCAATAACTTTGGAATCATTAGGTGAACTGCAGTGATTTTCTTTCGCTTTAATAGACTCCTATAAAGTATAAAATGTGAATCTGTTTGCATTGTTGCTATTGTAACATTTTTACTTCTGTCGACATTTCTTTCCTAAAAAGCATGCTCCCAATTGCTATAGCAAGTGCTGTGTCGACAATCTTTGGCTGCCTGAGAATTGGATTATTTTGAAGTGAAATTCAAAATTATTGTAATTTTAAGTGGACTGTTCCATTGTTGAGCTCATGCTGTAGGTGTTCTCAAAATTGTATGGCATTTATACAACTGAAGTTTACTTTTCATGTAAGGACCAGATTTAAATTTCCAGGGTTAGCACTATGGTAACTGACCCGGTTTTAAACCGGTTTTTAATCGGTTTTAAACCCATTTTGAAACCGGTTTTTACTGGGTTTATAACTGTCGGCTTTTTTAGATATTTTTTTGTTAAATTTCCGATTAATTATTTTGTGTACCTTTGTAAAAATTGTTAAAATCAAAATCGAGTTTTAATAGTTTAGTATAATAAAATTATTCGAAAACCGGTTTTTGAAAAATGTCGAATAATCGACCACCCTAGTAAACAATCATAATTTTTTGCCGATTTGTGCGCTTCGAGAGTGCCTTCGTTTATAATCTATGCAAACGGTTGTTACCTCACTTTGGCGGATTACGAGCAATCAGCTTAAATTTGAAGCTATGCCATGTGTATCAGATAGAGTTGCTGCTGTTGATACAATTGCTCATAGCTTTGTATGCTCTTGATCGGTGATATGCTGAAAATTATAATAATGACAGAAAGTTATAGTTGTATACCACTAACGCGATACTCGAAAGAATATTCGAAATTTCAAAAATAGTTTTTTTAATCGTTTTTATAATTCTTAAACTTCATTATAAAAGGACTCAGTTTTAATTGGATTTTTTTTAGTATATTTAAATTAGATTAAAGAAAAACGAATAGGAAACTTCTACGAAACTTCTACAAAAATTTAAAAAGAACAAATCTTTTCCATCTTCTTATATTTTTATTGATATTTATATATATATATATTTTTTTTTGATATTTTTATTTTTCAGATCGTTGCTTTCTCTGCTCTTTTCGCTGTTGCCTCCGCTGGTTATTTGGGTGGTTATGGTTTAACTGGCCCCGCCTATCATACCTCCTATCATGCTCCAGCCGTAGTTTCTGCTCCACTTTATAAGTCTTATGCAGCCCCCATTGTTCATGCTGCGCCTATTTACAAAACCTATGCTGCACCCGCTGTTGTGCATGCACCAGTCGCTACCTCATATGCCAACACCTATAAAGTCTCTCATAAAGCCATTCCTGTAGTTCATGCTGCACCTGCTATTGTAGCTGCTCCTGTCATTAAGTCATACGCTGCACCAGCTGTTCTTGCTGCTCCCGCTTACGGTTTAGGTCATGGTTTGTCCTTAGGTCATGCCAGTTATGGTCATTCCATCTATCATTAGATTGTGTTCTTTAAACGATTTCAATGATTATTTGTGTTCACATGCCAACGACTACTTCGAATGTTTTTTATATGACTTTTATATTGTGCTGCTGCTCATCTTTAACTTTAACTTTATTTTTATTTTCATTTTTACTTAATTTAACTCATTTTGCTTCTTGAGTGGAAATTTAGAAATTTTTTCTAAAAATCTTGTCATTTATTTACACTAATTTCTATTGTATGAAATTTTTAATATTATTTGATTAAGGAATATTTCTTTATTATTTTCTTACCTTTTAAGTATTAATTCATACAAAAGAAATTGTAAGGAAAACTTACGCTTTAAAAGTTTTTTTTTTAAATGAAATTTATAAAAATAATTCTTTTACACAAACTGCAGTAGAAGAGGGTGTAAGAAAAACAGAGAGTGCCCGTAAAAACGGCAAGAGAGAGATAGAGAGATAGGGAGAAATAAGTAAAAAGTATGTGTATGTATAAATTTCTTTTTTGATGAAATTCATTCATCGTTTTCTTCGAGATTTTTTCTAGTTTTGTCTAGCCGAATCATATAAAATATTAATTAGTTAATAAAATAAAATCGTTTGTTTCCCATATATATGTGTGTAAATAAATATATGTAAATATTGTAAAAAATCATTAAGTTTGTAAATAAATAAAAAAAAAAAAAATTATGAAAAATAAAAATAAGTTTAACATATTTTTTTATTATCTTTTTTAATTGATGCTATTTTTTAAGAAACTATTTAATTATAAATTATTTTTGTACCAACAAAAAAGCCATTTTTTTTATTGTAGGTCTTAGAACTGCAGCGAAAATTTTTGTTATTTTTTAGAATCTACAGAAGCAATTCAAAAATAACAAGAAAGAGTGCTATATTCGGCGATGCCGAATCTTATATACCCTTCACCATATATGGAATCTAGGATACTGAAAAAAACCAAATATTGGGTTGACAGAGAATTAAACCATACAACAACAAAAGCGATACAATTAAAAAAATTTTTAGTATTTCGTAAAAGATCTGTATAAATGCTTTTAAATGATACCCATATTGATATCCTCAAAATTTTGAAATGTTCAGAGGCCCGTAACTCGGGAAATATGGGCCAGCGCCAATTTTTTCACTTGATGTTTGTTTTAAATCTATAACTCCCCATACATTTTTTTTTTATTCGAGTTTGTTCACTAAACTATATTGGCTCCAAGTGATATGTAAAAAATTAGAGGCAGAAGTGGTGTTTTGACCGCTGCCTCAAGGGACATGGACCGATCGATTAGCATATTTAAATTTTCTTTAGCTTATCTAGTGCCTTGGCAAAGTTGATTTCAACACAAACACGGATGGGCAGACGGACAAAACTCAATCGACTTCGACTACTTTATGGGGTCGGAAATGGATGTTGTAGAAATTACAAACGGATTGAAACATTAGATGTATTTTTTTTCCACTTGTGGTGAAGAGTATAACAGCATAACATAATTTTGAGTGGAAACTGCAGTTTTTCTGTAGAATTTTGAATTGGAGTTTTTGTTTATTATTATTTTAATAAAGTTTTTATTTGCATTGTGTAGCATCATCAGCGAAATAACGAGAATATATATAAGAACAAAAAAGATCTATTGCTTAAAAATTAAATAAATACACCTATCCCCCGTTTTTCACGGTAGATACGTTCCTGATAAAATCGTTTAACTCGAAAAAATACTTTTTGTATGAAAAATCCGTGTAAAACGAAACTTTAAATAATTTACGATATTAAACAATTAATAATTTGTAAGAATAAATTCGAATTTATGAAAAGTGATATTCGTTTTGTTGTTTAAAATCAATTAACTCATCTGTATGTGAACATATACAATTTTGCTTTGAACACTAAAAGGGGAATTCCTATTTTCTGTGTTTTTTTCGATAAGTTCATGAGAGTACAAGAGGTATACGTCAAAGTGTTGCCAGATTTACCTATCATTAAGTAGAAATAAATTCGCTTGCAGACAAAATTAGACAATCTTACCATATTTTTTTTTAATTTTCATTTAAAAAACCGTGTAAGATCGAAAACGTGCAAAACGAGTAGCTTGTAAAACAAGGGATAGGTGTACATTGTTTATTATTATTATTATTATTTTTTTTTGGCTGTGTTGAGTGCATGAAGTTCTCATTCAGTCAACTAAGTTTAAATCTACAGAATATTAAGATTATTTGTAAGAATTTTGAAATAATCATTTGATAATTTAAAGAAGTTCTAGCAAAATTGCCAAGTACACTTGCTCGTTCCCACGACAATTGGATCTTCGCTCTGGAACGACTCGAGTCTATCTCGGCAAAAAATTGTTAACCCAGCAACAGCTGTACAAAACGAGAGTTTTTTCTTTACGGAAAAACGATCGACAGCAGCAGAGCTGTTACAACAACAACAACTAGACTTGCTGCTCTAACATTTCACAAGGAGTTTTATTTATTAAAAATAAATGTAAATTTTTTGGCATGAAATTTTGAAATATTTATCAAGAGTCTTAGCAAAGTAGTGTTACTAAAATCTCGATATTTTTCTTAAACTTAAATATTTTAGGCGCTTGTTTATATTTTAGAGATCTTTAGTTTCTGGTTTTTTGTAGAATATTTGCTAATTTTTTAAATTACATTGATAATTGTGATAATTCGCCTTTTTTGTGACATTTAAGTATTTTTGTGGTATCTAAAATTTTATGCTGATATTCTGATTTCTGTGAAATTTCAATTTCTCTTTTGAATTCTGTTTTTGCTAAAATGTGAATTTTTAATTATATTTTGGTACTTTTTTTAATTTAGTTTTTTTTTGTTGTAGGATTTTGACTTTCTTTCGTAAAAATATTTGTGTATTTATTTTATTTTTAAAAAATTTTGTATCTAATATTGAATTGAATTAATGAAATATTGAATTCACTTTTCAATATTATTGGAGAAATTTTTGCAACTTTCAATAAACTTTATTGCATATTTATTATATATAAATTTCAATATTTTCTCAAATTTCAATATTTTGTATCTAAATTTTATTTTCACTATGTCAAAAAATTCAGAGGAAGTAACGTAACCGATATTTCTGATTCTAACTACCAATATTAGGATTTCGGTATTAAATAGCTGAATAAGTTTCGTTGCATCTCACAATAACCAAAATAGATTTTAGTAAAGACATAAATTTGGAAGATAAACTTTATTAACTGTTGTTGTGACCAACCTTTAAGATCTAATATAATTTATTAGTTACATACCTGATAGTTGATATTGATATACTTGTTTTTTTTGTGTAATTTCAAAACGGCTGATTTAAAATTAAATTATAATTTTGGTAAAATTTAAGTTTTCTTCTTTAAAGAGGAAAAAGGGAAAAGCTATGTACTGTGTCTGGGCTTTGACTAACCAGATAACCATTAATTGTATCGATTTGTTTTTTGTATTCATATTTATCAAGTTGGTTTAATACTCCAGCTGTTGTATATATGCAAAGAATATTGATGACGGATATAGCGATCCGGAAAATGTTTCATTAGTTTCTACTAGTTTTTATTTTGTCCTGTTTTCTTTACACATGAGCACATAATTTTTTCAATAATTCTTTTTTATTAATAAATTTTGAAATTAATAGATACGTTAATTTAAGCCGAACTGGGATCATTCATTTATTAAAATACTTTAAGAGTTCGACTTATAATTTGAAAGATTGAAAATAATTTCTTTTATTAAATTTTCATATTTCGACATATCAAATAAATATGACGGGCATCATTAAAACGACTTTGGCATGTTTTAGCAAAGAGCGTATGTCTCTATTTTTAGTTATATATTTTTATGTTTACGGTAGTAATGGAGTATAGCATAGATATTCCCTAAGTATTTTGGTAGTGAGATTTTCTACGGAACAAATTTTTGGTTCTTCAGATACATCGCTATTGCTGGTTACCTACCTGGTTACCAGCGTTTGGTAACAAAAGCCTAGATTTAAGATCGAATGTTTAGTTATCTTAACTTTAAAATTAACTAAAATGAAGATTATCTTTTGACAATGTTTTGCAAAGTAAGTAATTAAAAATATGTCTTCATTTTTAAGCCGTCAAGGTCATTTTGCAAAAAAATAAACGCAATTAATGCGATAGCAATATTAACACTAAATATGTTTTAACCTTAAAAAGTTTGTAGGCATCATTACAATAATTTTAATACGAATTAAGTTGTTAAAAGCCATCAGCGACAATAACTATTAAAATATAACGAAATACTACATTTATATCGTTACATTTTATTATTCACACATTTATTTTTAATGTGTTTTTTTTTTTCTAAAATCGTTAAATTTTAACAAAAAAAAACATTTTTCAAATGGTTGCTGAGTTGGTCACTAAACGAATAGAGTAGAACAGCATATAAGCTAACAACCGTTTAACGCTGGGTTATTTTATAGTTTTTTTTTAGTCAATGAACGTGCAATAAAACATGAACTTTATGTTGAAAGATAAAATAATCTAATTAATCGTGGAGTTAAAAAAATTTTTAAACTCTGATCAAGCGACTCTTAATAAAAAAAAAAATCCAAACTGAAATGATTGATTGGTTAGTTAAAGACTCCTTTAATTATATAATAATATAAATTATAATTTAATATAGACTTCAAGATATAATTATATTTATAATAAATATTATAATAATTTTTATATATTCTTTTTTAATTACAATTTTTGAAAGATAAATAAAAAATTTTTAATTGTAATATAATTATCATTATACTGTAGTATAATTATTATTGTATTATAACATTCTCAAAGTTAACATTATAATTTATTTTTATAATTATTTATTTATATAACTATTTTTATTACTACAATTTATACACGCAAAGAAAAAATATGGTTGAAGTAACCATAATCCAAGAGCAACATACTATGGTTGAATTATATGGTTGCTAAGAAAACATAGTATTGTTACATTTGCAACAATATTGTTGTCCAAAGTATAAACATTAATTATGTTCAAATATAAACATTACATGATGTGAGCATACATACATACCTACATGCATATTTGCTTCAAATTTTTTTAAATGTTTTGGTTCCCTTTTTATTTGTTTTCATATTTTACATATTATTTTTGATTATCTATTTTGTACATAAATTTTTATTCTTTTCTCTTTCTTTAACAATAAAAAACAAATTTTAGCTACCAGAAAAATTACTATACTGTCAAGTACTAGAACATAATATTTTTTAGCGCAAACATTATTCTTTTGCTTTTAACCATACTTTGATTTATAATAATATATTATGGTTAAATATTTTATATTATTTTTTATAAGTTACAAAACTTTGGTTGTGGTTGAAATTTTTTGAAGATGAAACCAACCATGTTGCATTTTTGGTGGACAGTAACCATATAATCGTTAAAAGTTAACAAAAAATGTTTATCGTGAGTAAAGTTTTGGCGAAAACAACAATATTTGGTTACCCGCAACCATACATTGTTATAAAAAACAAAATATGGTTATTGTGACCATATCACAACCATGTTTTTTTCTGCGTGTAATTGCAGTTATGAAAATATTATTTATTATAAATATAATTGCAGTTATTATTATTAAGATTACTAACTAACTAACTAACTATTATAATTATCATAAGATTATAATTATAATTTTATCATACTTAAAGAACCTCATAACTAAAAATTTCAAATTTTGGAGTTAATCATAGGGAATTGTTCGCCATTTCATACTTTATATTGTACTTTTGTACTTTCCACATTTTAAGAGAATAAGTCATTATTTCATAATTAATGAAAGTTTTCTTAAATCGTTTTTTTATTAACCGACTTCAAAAAAAGAAGGAGGTTATCCAATTCGGCTGAATGTTGCTTTTTTTATATTTGTGCCTCCAGAACTCTGTCATTTCTGATCCGATTTTGAAAATTTTTGGTAATATGATAGATTATATTATAATCGTCAAAATTAAAGGGTGTCCCCATACAATATACATATTTTTTACGTGAATTATGAATTATATAGGGCTCTTCTGTAAAATTAAAAATGACTGCGTATTACTATAGCTCCCAAAAACAAAAAATTTTACAAAAATAAATCTAAAAATTAAAGGGTGCCCCCATAATTGATGTAAATTTACTTAGATGGGCTTATCTTTTGAACCGTTACAGTCAAACGCTTGCAAATTGGACAGATTGTCGATTGGCCGTTATAGTGAAAAGTATTAATATTAAGAATTATAAATTAAAGGGTGCGCCAATAGTTCATATGGCTTTACTTTTTAACAGTTATAGACAAACGCTTTAAATTTACAACGAACCTGTGTTAAGTCCGCTATAACAAAAAGTGTAAAATATGGATTTAGAAGTTAAAGGGTGTTCTAATAGTTGATGTAATTTCAAGTGTGTGGCCGTACTTTTGAACCGGTATAGACAGTACGCCTAAAGTTAAAAGGGACCTGTATTTCTAAGTCCGCTATATCATCGAGCTTATAATTTGAATTTAGAAATTAAAGGGTGTCCCATAATTACTGTAGATTTACTTATAGAGGCCTATCTTTTGAACCGTTATAGACAAACGCTTGTAAATTTGATGCAATGTCGATTGCTATGGAAGTTATAGTAACAGCTAATAATATTAAAAATTATAAATTAAAGGGTGCACCAATAGTTCATACTTTTAAACAGTTGTAGACAGACGATTAAAATTTACATCGAACCTGTATTACTAACTCCGCTATAACAGCAAGTTTAAAATTTGGATTTGGAAATAAACGGGTGTGCCAATAGTTGATATAATAAGGTGTATGTGGTAGCACTTTTGAACCGTTATAGACAGACAGCTGAAATTTACAAACGACATGTTTTGCTAAGTCCGCTATAACAAGAAGCTTATAATTTGAACTTAGAAATTAAAAGGTGTTCCCAAAATTAATGAAATGTGTTCTATAAGGCCGTATTTTTTGAGCCGTTGTATACAAACGCCTTAATTTTAGACAGAATGTCCACTACTTTATTTGGTATATTAAGAAGTATAAAAATGTTGTATTATAAATTAAATAAATACAATCTGATGTATATGGGCAATCTGTAGAACCGTTACAACAGCAAGTATTTAATTTGAATTTGGAAATTAAAGAGTTACCCTACAGTTCCTGCAATTTGATGTATATTGCCAAACTACTGAACAGTATAGAGTTTGGAGATATGAGGGTGTCCCAATAGTTAATGTAACCTATTTTATGTGGCCATACACTTGAGCTGTTATAGATAGACAGATGAAATCTGTTTTGAAGTCGGTTTTTTTCGCAAGAATTATTGTAAATCATTTTACTAATTGTAGTGGGAACTTAAGCAGACTGATATTTTTTTCGAGGGTGAAAACAAGTCAAAAACTTAACCTGCGATTATCTCGAAATCAATTTTTTTGAGTTATGACGTTCTTGAGGTAAATGAGCGATATTATTATAATTAAAATCCTCTAAATATAATTATCACCTACGGAACTTTCGGGCCAAATAAATTTTAAAATACAAAAATTCAATAGAGCTATTTTTAGGCCCAGGCTTAAGTATTTTTATCATAATGCAGAATTAAATTTTTTGAAATGCAGTTTTAAACTCAAGCTCGAATATTTTTGTTATAAAGACAGTTTCTTATTTTTATTTACATTTATCGTGCTTGATTCCTTCAAAAATAAATTTTTCATGATATTCTCATGAAATATTTTTTGTTTAAAACTACAAATTGAAATGTTTTTCTGCGGGGAAAGCATATCCACATGGCCATTTCACTACTGCTCATACAGCTCATTAGTGGTCATTTTCTTATTTTTATTATATTATAAATTGTTTTTTTTTTTCTTTTTAAATTATATTCTTTAAAAAAACTCTCCAAGTCAATTTATTTCAGAAAAATAATGTTTGTTTTTTAAACTGCACCCATCTCTGCACATAACACTGTGAGTAAAACAACTGAAATCAAAAGACTTAAGCAACAAGCATGGATAACATTTGCGATCAATAATTTAAGTCGGTGACACATGTTTTGTAATTATGTGGCAAGTTATTACAACAACAAAGAAGAAGTAAAAAAAAAACGTTTTTGTTTTGTTAATTTTTTATTCATGCAAGCTTTTGTTAAAAGGAGTTTTAGCGCGCTGTTATTTAATATATTAGATTTCAAAATAAAATGTTTAAATATTTTAATTATCTCAATAAAAAAACATTAAACAGTAAAATTGTGGAAATATTTGAAATATTTATTTATAAGTGCGTAAAATACGTTTGGAAAATTTTAATATACAACGGCATGAAATTAAAACATTTTCTTTGTGTGTTTGTAAAGCTCCAATGTTTTTTTAAGTTCTCTTTTCTTTAAAATTTAATGAAATGCACATTTAATAAGAAGTTTTTTGTTTATACAAACAATTCTTTTTTTTATTGTACTTCGAAAAAATTCATTAACCTCTATTAATGCATAAAAAAAAAATGTTTATAATATTTCCTAATTATGTGCAATGCAGTATACAACAAAATATTAGATATAAATTAAATATACATTTATTCTTTAATAAATTCCAATGTTTAATTCATCTGAAAATATAATTTATGAAATATTTTCATAATATTGTGTTATGAAAATAAAGCAATTAAACAAAAAATTACTTAAAAGAAGTTCAGGAGAATAACAACAATAAAATACTTTTGTATAAACTTTATTATACACGTTGGTTTCAAAAAGTACTTTTTTAAATAAGTACCTTTAAAAAAGTCTTTTAAAATATTTAAAATTATTTTTTTTTGGGGCATTTTTAAAAAAGTTACCTAAAGGAACTTTTCTATAAAAAGTACCTTGCGAAAAAGTACTTTTAAAAAAAGTGGGCTTAAAAAGTACTTCAAAAGAGGTGCCCTATATAAAGTAATTTTATAAATATTTAAATATTATAAAATTTTTTTAAGATGAATTTTTAAAAAGTACCACAAAAAATCTTTCTGTTTAAGGATTTAATTAAAAAAAATATTGGTTGAAAAAAAGTACCTGGCCAGAAAATATTTTGGAAAAAATATCGTTTGAAAACATACATCTTACAAAACTACCTTCTAAAGTTACCTAAAAATATAATCATAAATTAAAAAAGGTACCTTTTAAAAAAGTACTTTATCAACAAATAAACATTTAATAAAGTCCTCTTTAATCATTTACAAGTATTTTCGTTAGTGATGCTATTAAAAAAATCTTTATTTTTTATTCGGCTAAAAATACCAGTGTTACATGTTATTTCTTTTTCGATATGGCTTCTGGTTAATATTTATCATTAAACATTTTAATTAAAAACATAATAAATAACTCCAACCTTCTCAATTTCAACAACATGTAAATAAGTGTTTAAACAATTTACTAAAAATGTTTGTTTTTATTTATGAAATTTTTACAAACGACCTTTTGTGTCTGCCTGCCGGCCACATGTTTTAGGTCGCACAAAGTACCATGAATATCTGAAATTGAAAAAATATTTGTGGAAAAGAAGTTGATTGAATTTTTCCCACATATTATTTTAACATATTCATAAATAATAGTTTTTTTTCTAATGTGGGTGATAACAATTCTTTTGTTTTAAATTTTATTTATTTTATGAAAAAGTCTTCGTAATTTTTGTTGTATTAATTTGAATTCATAATCTTCATTCACATATTTCACATGCAAATTGTATGTTTTCAGTAACAAATTATCTATTATATTTTCGATTGTCACTGTGTTATATATTTTTGCTTTTGTGGTCTGTACCGTTCTAACATTTGTAAGTTTCTATTTAATTAAAATAAGTCTTGTGTAAAACAGTGTCTGCTTAAGACACGTTAAGAATATTAAAAAGCTTTTTGTTAAGCTAAGACAGAAATTGTCGAATAAAAAAAGAGATGGCGTCTGTAGTATGATCTTTTGATAAAAGCTGGGCTTTAATATGGTTTGTAGTTTTGCTTATTATTTTAAAAAGCTTTTATAAGCAAAAAAATGCAACTCTAGTCCAAACCGAACAGCTAAAACTTTAATCTCAAATTAATAAATATATAAATAAAAATCTAAGAAACTAAATAAATTTGGTTTCTTTAAAATAAAAATGTTTTAAAAAGGAACAAAACAAAAATATGTAATAATAATAATAATAATTAAATAAATAAAAATAATAAAAATAATAAATTGAGGCAAACGAATTAACGTGTGTAAATCACACACACACACAAGCAATCAGATAGCACATTGGGTTGCTTAACTCCATACATCTTAAAATGGGTTTTTTTTTAAAACAACCCTCTGATAAACTAACATTTAATTAAGTTTAATCGTTAGTTAGATCCATTTAAAGATAACCGTTTAAAATGTACTTTTTAAAAAGTACACTTTAAAAGTATTACGAAAAAAACCTTTTTAAGAAGTGTCTGAAAATAACGATGTTTTATTAAAACCTCTTAAACGTTTTGCTTAAAGTAATAATATTAATAAGCACTACAAAAATACAATTGAATTAAAAAGTGTTAAATATCTGGATATCATTTTTAAGAAAAACACTTTTAAAGAAAGATACTTTCAAAAATAATCTCTTTTTTTATAATAGAACTTCGTTTATTATTAAGCTTTTACAAAGGATTCTTTAAAGTAGGTACTTTTAAAAAGTACTTTCTAGAAAGTACTCAAAAAATTTAAAACGACGATTTAAAGGAATATTTTAGAAGGACACCTTCACACAGTATTAGTCTTTAAAATAAAAAAAAACATAAAAAAGTGTGGTTTGAAAAAGTACTTTTTTAATAGTACGTTTTTTCAAATATTTTAAAAATTTCTTTGCGTGCCTTTAACATTTTCTAACATTTCTATATAAAAGATCAGCCAATTAATAACTAATCCTACTCTTGTGCAGACTTAACGAAATGTGCATTTAGACATCAGCCAAATAACTTTTTTTGTTTTTGAAAATGCGAAGTGAAAACGCATTGGATGGTCAGTTGCCTTCAACTCCTGAACCAATTGGACTTTTTATGGCGTCATACCAAGGTCTTTATGCAAAATTCGTTCCAATGATGTCTCTGAAATGTTCAACTGTTGAGAACGACGGTGAATCGATGATGGCGCTTCACGCATACTTTCTGCCACAGCAGCAATATTCTCGGGTGTACGCACTGTTTTTGGCTTTTCACTCTTTGGCTTAGAGATGATTTTCAAAGTAATGTCGCAATATTTCCCAGCGTTAGTCACGCGTATACACAACCATATTCGTTCAGCGGAAGAATAAAACTAATTATCTGTCAAATCAGATATGAGCTAAGTGTTACTATTTACGAAATAAGCACTAGTTGAAAAAAAAAACGTTAGATGGCGGACCCCGTAATTTAAACCGCTATTACGTTGGATTCTTTTAATTGCAAATTAAAAGGCGGATTTTGTTATATGCTTTGATGTCATTTTATTAAATAAAACGCACGTTACTATACACATGTTTGACGTAGCTAACATTTCAGTTAATAGACGAGCTAAAACGTCTAGATTATTCTAATATGAAAAGATCTGGCAGCTTTTTCTGTTGGTTTTTTTATAACTGCATTTGTGGCTAGATGAGAATAAATAAAACATTTAAGACAATCTCGTTGATTTGTTGTATTTTAACAAGTATCGTCACCTCTAATAATCCATTCAGTTCTTTTTTTATCCTTTAGTTATAATAATGTTTATCTTCCCTAAAATACAATATTTTCCAAAAACTGAAATTTTGTTAAAATCATATCTTTTTCTGATGTACTTTGTTATAGTTAAAACACTGCCCAACTGTTTGTTACTAATTAGGATATCGCAGGACACTTTGTTTTTTAACAATTTTTTATTAGGCTCATGGTCAATCATGACAGATAGTCCCTAAAGAAACGCCATGATTCGGTCCCATCTAAAAGATATTTCGTACCAAACAAACTGTATTACGATTTTTATAAAATATGCTTGAATTAATAAGAAGTAAGAAATAAAAATAAAAAAAAAATAAAAAATCTTTGGTGAAATAATCCTCAATGCAAAATTATTCATTTTTCTCACAATTTTTATATCATTTCAATACAGTGTGCATTGAATGCAACAACAGGTCTTTGTATGTTTTATTATTGCCATCAAAATTCATCAAAACAAAGAAACTGATATTTATTGTATTAATAAACTACGACCGAACCCTTTACCGCATACTCCCAAAATGTAAATTATATTAATGGGATTAGCAATAATATATAAAAGCTTACAACGAAATCGGTCAAGGATTGTCAAATGCATATCAAAAAGAGCAAATTTCATGATATCGACCAGCAGACATGATAAATGCATTTACAAAAAGAAACTAAAAAAAAAATTACAATCTATGGCAAATTGACTTAAACTTAACGCATCACTTGCTTACAGAGTTTGATTTATTTTTAGGGATTGCTGCACGAACTCATATCAACATGACAAGTTAATTAGATAGCAAACAGGCATTAAGAGAATGGCAGAAATGAAATCAATTCTATTTTTAGATCACCGTAATGTCCAGTAAAAATTATATTCATCACAAATGAATAAATTGTTTTTTTTTATTGCTTTTAGAGTTTATTCCCCAAATATAATTAATATTTGTTGTGACTAAATTATATTTTTAAATTTTATTAAAACTTATGACTATAAACTTTCAAATTACAAAACAGGCAAAGAAAGCAATAGAAATTGACGGACTATTTTAAAATAATTTTTATTAACCCAAAACCTGCAAAACATCAATAGTGAGACTCTATGCCCTTATTGCAAGTGTGCAGACAAGTAACACCACCCCCAGAAAAAAATTATTAATTGCTTTCTATTTAAAGAAATTTAAAACTTAATCCTCAAAATCTGATCTATTGCATCATAGACTTATCGAAAATAAATGAAGTAAGATTGTAGCACTCGTAGGTGTTGATAATAGCAAAGAAACCATTTTTACATATATAAAAGTAACGGCTAGAAAAGGCTGCCAGATCTTTTAACTTTAAAACAATTTAGACGTTTTAACTCGCCTATAACCTGAAATCGCAGTTGATGTTCCTATACAGTTTTTTGCTACATCAATATGAAGAAATACTAGACTGCTTTTAAAGCTATTAATTTATGTTCAGTCAGAGAAAGCCACTGTGTTTAAGTTGGAAAATTGTAAGAACGTTAAATATTTTTTTCAGAAACGTTATATTTTACGGCATTACTCCAAAAAAATGCGAAAACAAGTATAAGTTGCAATATCTAGTTTTCCTTTCTAAAACGTGTTTTTTGTGGGACTTCATTTTTATAAGATGACTTTTTGCGATACTTTTGGAAATTTCCAGCGGTAACACTGTATGCCAGTATTCAATAAAACAGAGGAATTACTTGCACATGGCAGCAAATTATGTGTTGTGTAAAATATTTAGGCCACATACAAATCCTGTATGAGCTCGGAGGTTAGGAACGAATTACGGTCTAAACTAAAGTCAGAGCTGGACATGCCTCCTATAAAAAAATTGCGAATAATTAAACATGAGTTGTATGTATTCTTATTAAAAAACTATTATAAAGTAATTTTAAATATGTCATTGAATATAAAATGATCATCTGGGATAAATACGAATGGAAAGTTTAACAAAGTTCAAACTTTGCACAAGTGATTGCAACACAAAAGCAAAATAGTCAAAGAAGCCATAAAGAATTTACAATACTGATGTTGACGTAATAATGTATGATTGTGTTATTATGAATGTTTTATATCTCCTTCAAGATATATTTTTATAAGAAGTCCTTTGAAAATTGGATATAAATTGAAATTAAGTTTCAAATGATTCCTTAAATTGAGGCATGTGAAAATTGTTACTGTTATGCATCTGCTATTCACTTTAAGGTTATTATATATAAACGTTTCAACACATGACAACTATGGTTAAACCTGAAATTATTTGAATTAATTAACCACTTAATTGAATATAATATGAAGCAAAATAAAATCTTTTATAGTTGAAAAAATTAATTTCTGTAAACACAAGTTCGGATTTAAAAAAGCCAAAAACTCTGGAGATTTTTAAAAGCATCGCTATACAAAATATTAAAGTTTTTGCATGTTATCCTTTGCTACTAAATGTTTTATCTAATAGCATTCAGCAGTATTATGCAAAGAAGGCAAATATTATGTTGTTATACTAGCTCTTTAAATATCTGCAGCAATATAATCTATAATCTATATTAAAAATGGAATGTGACCGATTGAAAAGAGAATAAGAGCTGAACAAGTTGCTACTGTATATGAAGAAAAAGATGGGAAAAATTGTCAACGCATCTTAAGTATGTGATATTAAACATTAGATCATGAGTATTAAACAGAAGATCAGAGCTTTTGAGTATAAAACGTATGAAAAGTAGCAACAAAAATAATGTGTTGCAAATATGGGCGAAATTATTGAAGACGATTTATTCGATAAAACAGATTAGTAGTTCGAGTCTCGTCGGAGTAACATTGTATTGTAAAGTGATTAAGCAAATATTTTGAAGGCAAGAAACTGTGGGAACAAACGGACCCAAAGCCATGTAGTGCTTGCAATTAAAAGAACCTCTACGATTAAAAAGTGAAAAACTTAACAATCGATAATAAACATGCAAATGTTATATGCAGTTGATTATTCACCCTAGAAATTTTAAGCCTTTTCCTGACAGAAATCTGACTGTTACTGGTGTTTTACAGGGTTTGTGGTCCAGCTTGTTATTAAATTTTGGACTCCCTTTAGAAGAGTGTAAAAGGAAAAAAATCGCCTCCTATTTCTTTTTTCCCCTGGTGATTTAAATTTTGAATTTCTTGTAAAACCTATAATCGAGCTCTACAGATATCGTAGCTAAGCATAGGGTTAATTTTTTTAAATACAGATTAGGAGATATCGAACTCAAAAGTTCTTTTTTTAAATCTAACTACATCTAGTTTTTTACTAATAACAAAATCAAAATTCTTACTGCTCTTCATAAATTTATATTCTTGGATTCAAAGTTGTTGGCCAAAATTTAATCCAGACTTTTTGATAAAGACCTCAATTGTGCAAGGACGCGATTAATTTTATATATAATAATAGTTACTTCAGAAACTCATCTTGCTTCTGGGTAAATAAATATGAGCATAATACGTTTATGTAAACACTCTTTTAGAGAGTCGAATCCTCGTCCTTACTTTATATCAATTGAATCTATGTTTCTGTCAATAATTGACTGGCCGAAGACCGACAGGTCTTTCAAGAAACTCACAGCTTTGTTCAAGCTCGGGTATGTCAATTTTATAATTAGTATTTGTATTTTAAAGAGAGTCATCACAGATGAAAAAGAAATAAAATTGATACACATTACTGGTTTTTCTTAAGCGACAGAGTGTTTTCGTAGAGAAATGCATGTTAATGAAATATTTAAAAATACTAAAGGGCTGCACAAGTATATGAAAAATGTCTTATAAGCAATCACGTAAATTTAGAGTAGTGTGTGTATAGAACAGGGTTCCCGGATTGTTTTCAAATCGTATCCCCAATTAGATAAATATTACCCCCAATATTCCTCAAAAATCAATTTCAACTATCCCCAAAAATCCCCACTACAAACAATATTTTTTTTTTAATTCAATTTTAATATTGTATTTAGACAAGCTATATATATTATATTGTTACGTTTCTTTCCCTTTTCAGAACAAACGTACGGATTCTTTTGATTGCAAATAATTCTGTGGCTCATTATAAATTCTGTATTCTTACTTTGTGGCTCTATCTGGCTATACTTCTTGATCCTACCGGTCTTGTGAATCCCATGGTCTCGTATTTACTACACATGCGTTATTATTACAAACGCAGCCATCCACGCTACACTAGTGTTTTACTCCGGCGAGACATGAACTACTCGATGCCTTGTTTAGTAACCTTAACCATCCACAGACTTCTCCACTTCGCCTTTCATCCAATAGCCACAACACACGTCTGCCATACACTGTTGTCATGCTGTTACGCTTTATTATAAAGGGCTTCTTGACAATTATCTGTTACTCTTATATTAAATTGGAGGTCTCCACTAAATTATCTGCCATGGCTTCCCACAATAATTGTCTTTTGCTTCTCGGGGGGTTTGTTTTACTGCTGCTTCTTAAGTTTTAGTTGCATTATAACAATTATTATTTTCCGTTGTACGCATGTCCAAAGGCGGGATAGAACTCACGATCTTTTGTTTTAGAGCACGCACCTCTACCAAGGCAACCATCGAGGTTGCTCACCTAATTGTGGTATTATTCTATACACACACCATTATTGGAAGTAACTTTATTCACCACTATCATACTGTTAACAACAACAGGGGTTGCCAGATCTTACTTTCGTAACAATATAGTAGCAGCGTCTACGATTCACATATAGAAAATATGTTTTTAAATATTAATTGTAGAGCTCTGTAAGTAGTTTTAAAAATTCTATAAAATGACACATTTAAAAAAAAATAAAAATAAAAAAAAAAATTATCCTATATTGGAACCAAAGTTATAGGAAAACTTCTCACAAAATTTTTTATACCCTTCCAGCAGTTATTATGTGACGCAAACACTGGAAAACAGATGAACAGACAGACAAAATCCAAAAATCCACAAAAATATTTACAAAAAATATTTCATGTACAGAAATGACAAAATGTCTTATCTCGTTACCTAAAGCAATTTTTTGTTACATATTTTTGGAGTTAAACATTTGAAGCACATCTTAAGATAGAACAAAAGTATCACAACAGTTTTTATTATTTATTAAAAGTGTATATATTGTCAGTAAAGATTTGAATGTTCCATTTAATTTCTTATTGAGTTCATTGCTCAAAAAAGTTTAAGTCGTTTTTAAACTTACTGAGAAACCTACCAATCATAATATTTAACGATGTTTTTTGCTACCATACTAGAAATCTTATACGTAATATTTATTTAATAATAGTACAATTACCAAAAACATAATTTTTAAAAAATCCCCCAAAAACCTTTCTAAATCCCCAAAACGCAAAATGTACTCTTACGAGTAAAGAATTCCTCAATCCCCAAACTGAAATTTTTATTCCCATTATAAAAATAAAATCCCCGATTTGGGGATATTAAACATATAGCTTCATTCCAATATATTTGAATATATCGACTGGCGACAATTACTGGCCAATTTAGACTTGGCATTCTAAAAGATGGACATACATGCAACCGACTACTGCAAAAGTTTCCACAACAAAGAGAAAACAATCTATCACCTTTTATGCCGCTGCTGGGCTATTTGAAATCTGCATTTTAAGCACTTGGGATAGCTCTTCCGGTTTCTTTGAAGTGGAGTCGGTAGAATTTCATCTAGCTGGCCGTGTACATTTCTATCATTCATGTCAAGGTGTCTGATATTTATGCCCGTAAGTTTCCATTTACTTTCCCTGTCTTTTCGGCTTTTCTTGGTAAAGTTAGGGAACTTTATCTGGATTCAAGTGCAACGACTTACTGCCTCTTGAACTCACTTAATTTGACAATATTGTTTGATGTAGGAAAATATTTTTGTTTATTTCTCTTACCTTAACAACAGCATTAGCTTTATTATTATAGGTATCTTATGTGTGTTCCAATATCAATTAAAATAAATAAAAATTCTCGTAATCTCTTACTCCAAACAGCGGCTTAAGCTAGAAATTTGATATTTAATAAATATCAATACAATGCATTACATTTTGATGGTATCTGATTTTAGCTGTTCTCTTTAACAATTGTTAAAGCATCTGCATTTAGTTTTATTAATTAACGCTAACTGAAAGGTATAGAAATTTAAAAAAAGTGCTCATCGTTATTTTAAAATAGCTGCCATTAAAAATTACAAGGTTCTTAGTCGAATTTTTAATGCTTGCAACAATGTTTATTACTTCATATTAGTTTGAAGGGTATATAAGACTCGGAGCACTAGTTTTTTTCTTCTTTTGTTACCATGTACACATGTATAATAGAGCAAACAGTTTTTGATATAAAATATGACTGAATAAATTTTGCGTTTTTGCAATTAAATATATATCATATGAATATATGAAAGTAAGTTTAACATAATTATTTTTGCATAATAAATTTGACGTGTACCTTAAAAAAATATGACTTCTGGTAAAGTATTTGTAAAAAAAAAAAATTTGCAAATCAAGCACTTGAATTCAACTCAACCATACCTCCATGACAGGCGCAAGATACTCAATAAAAATCCCCCACTGGGTTTTTAGCCTATCGACACGAGTTTCTCATGCTTTAAAACCAATCATTAATTTGTTTCTTCCTTTTTCGTTTATGTGCTGGCTGGTGTTTGCTTGTGGATTGTATTGTGATTCTTTTGATTTCGAACAAATAATTGAATTCCTTGGAAATAACTAAATTTGCAAAACGTGAATAAAAATGTGTAATAATTCCTTTTTTTGTTTTTTTTTTCTTGCAATAAGATTATAACAAGGCAACGTAAAAACGTTTTGATTAAAGATTTTTACTTACACATGTTCGATACTTATGACAATCAGCCCTTTGGTTCAAACATGTAGAGTTCAATTAAATATAAAATCATAAAATATAATTTTATTTTTAATAAATTCTGTTGAAGGTGAATTATTTAAGTTTTAAGCGATTTTTCAATATTTAAAAAAGAAACTTTAAAATCTTAATATTTGAACGTTATTTAATATTTTACTTAAATTGGTTACATTTATATAGCATACGAGTCAGTTAGTCAAGCTTAAGTTCGTGTTTTTCATTTCTTATTTTTTAAGAAAAAAATAATATTTCTTTTATTTAAATTTAAAAATTTAATTAAAATATCTAAAGAAAACGGGAAAATGTTGTCTCTAACAGAGATAAATGAAAAGTCTAGGGTTGATATTTATCGTTTACTATTTGTTTTTCGACAACTATTCAATTAAACTTTTTCTTAGAACGTCTAAATCACAAGATTTTTTATTATCGAATGAACGCTTTTAAGTTCCAAATAGTCTTAGAACGATGTGCCTTCTTAAATGAGTGGTCATATTAAGGATGGCAATCCACCTGGCCAACAATAATTTTTTTAGTGTAAAACTAAAAGATTAAGTTCAAATCTTAAGGTACATAAAGACGACCGACGGAGATATTTTTAGAGAGGCCCTCATTTTCTTATGTATCAATCTGTTCCTGTTTGAAACAAAAATTTTAGTGACACGCAAGATTAAGTTTATTGTTACGAAAATAAGATCTGGCAACCCCTGCTGTTGTTGCTGTTGTCCGTATGAGTGTATAGAATAATATCACAATTAGCTAACAAAAGCTGAGCAACCTCAATGGCAGCGTTGGTAGAGGTGCGTGCTGTAAAACAGAAGATCAATGAGTTCGAGCCCACCATAGGACATGCGTACAAATACGTAAAACAATTGTTATAATGCAATTAAAAATTAAAAAGCAGCAGTAAAAACGTCCCGAGAAGCGACAGACAATTATTGTGTGAAGCCATGGCAGATAATTTCGTGGAGACGTAAGAGATTATTGTCACGACGCCCTTTATAATGAAAAAGTACGAACGGTAGCGATTAGCGCAGGGAAGTGCGCAACAGCATAACAACACAGTGTATAGCAGAGGTGTGTTGTGGCTATAAGATAAATGAGATGACTGGCTTGGGTAATAGGTTCATGTCTCGCCGGAATAATACATCAGTGTAGCGTGGATGGCTGAGTTTGTAAAAATAGTGCATGTTTAGTAAATATGGGACCACAGGATTCACAAAACCGTAGGATCAAGAAAGTTTAGCCAGATAAAGCCACAAAGTAAGAATACAGAATTTATAATGCGCAGTGGAATTTGCAATCAAAAGAATTCATACGTTTGTCTAAAAAGAAAAAAACGTAACAGTATGTAGTACCTTAAGCCTCTGTTACATCTTATGGTTTAGAGATGTAAAGTTAACAGTCAAAGTTAAGAATTTTGCTCGAGATAATCAAAAACGATAGATTTGTCGGAAAAAGTATTGACACAACAGACATTGTTGTGGTAGGGATGAGGAACAAAATTTTAACCCCTCCCACTCTGTCTCTATTTTATTCCTTTTTGGGCAATTGCTTTCAGGTGCAGCCATGGCAACAGAAATCACATATGAAGGTCTTTAAATGAAGAAGACTAAATTTCAAAGTCTACAAAATTCTTCAAGAAAATGTTATTTCATGTTCGTGAGACTAATCCACTCATCTTCGAAATTCTTAATTTTAAAAAAATATTTAAAAGCAAAAACCATTTTCTAATTTATTAAATTTATGATAAAAATTATTTAAAGCAAAAATACAGTTTAAAAAATTCTTATAAAATAAAACTCTTAAATCTACAAATTGCATTTGAAGAGCATCAATTATTATTTAATAAAAATCACACCACGTGCCTGTGAATATTTGTTAAAACTTATTGATACATCGGGACACTTATAAGAAAAAACATTAAATTTAATGTACAAAAGGCAGCTGAATATCTCAAAGGGATATAATGTGAGTTGTTGTTATTGTTTAATCTCACAACATGCGCAGCTCCTTGAATTGATTTCTTCTTTTTTGTGTTGAATATATTTTGCATGTGTTATTATTTTAATGTTTTTTGTTTTCTTTAATATTTTATTGTATAATATTACCTGTTAAATCCTTACAAGTATCAACTTGTGCCAAGATGTTACACATGCAATTTTCCGTAAACGTGTGTGCACTTATAAGTCAAAGAATTTATATCATTTGAGGAATATTTAAGGCCATTAAAATAATTTGTTAAAAACATTTTAGAAAGTGAAGAAATAAGAAGAGAGGAAAATACATTTTAATAAATAATGATGTGAGATATCATGGAATAATATATGGAAACATTCTTCTAGCCGGCACTCAAAAGTATTGACGTTGTTCTGCAATTGCTCCTAGGATGAAGGCCTCGGGAATGACAAAAGTAATTTACTTGCTGGCATAGACTAGTTCTTAAAGAAGCCCCAGGGAAAATAATCGAGGAATATTGGCCAATTTATTAATACTTACTGTAAAGTGGCTTCTTATTCAAATTTCTCCTTCATAACTTATAAAGTGGCATCACCAATGCGACATGTGGTGTGACCGGAACTGCAATTCAAATATGCAATGTTGTCGAGCTCTGGCTATAGAGTTTCAGTAAATTGTACTCGTACTGCCTTATCAAAAATCAATATTTCCAACGCATCTTCGATACAGACTGATTCGGCAGCTATGTTTTCTACGTTATATGGTTAGTGGTCAAAGGTGCTAGAGAGTGAACTCAAGCTACTATTGACCTATAAACTGAAGGCATGACGACAACTGACCTCACGATGATACTCCTATTGCGTTTAGGTTAAGATGATCGTGGTTAAAGCATAAAAGTGAAAAAATCTATGATTAATATCTGTTTATCTTTTAAAAAATATTTAAAATATAATTGCAAATTTTAAATAAGAAAATTGGTAATAGAAGGCTGATATATAAAATAATGAAAGCATTTTTAGGCAATTGATATTTCAATTCATTTATTCGTTTGTAATATAAAAAGTCACATAAGACTTAACTAAAATCTCTAAAAGAATAATTTAAATAAATAATGACTTCAGATTTACAGGTTATTAAGGTTCTCGTATCGGCACGGTTTTCCTACTGTTAAGAAAATATAATTATTTACGATATAGACTCGACTATTTTGGTGTCATAACATAAGAAAGAAAGATATAAAAGCGACTGACTGCAAGTTGGTACAATACGTGATACAGATTAACGTCAGTACCTACTATTGATGACCTAACCTGACGGTGCTCTTACCACTGAGTGAAATACCAAGCGACGACTAGCGCCCTCCATCGGACGTAGCCAACAGAGTTGCAATTTCAATAACATGGCTTGCAGGACTATGAACTTCCCCTTGCTTGAGGGTTGGAAACTATCCAACCCCGTCTGTTGCGAGTGCAACAGCACACTTCTATTTATTCCGCGCCAGACCCGCAGATATAGACTTTTTAACCAACAGCCTCACGTGTACCCCTAAGGGACCTCACCAATAATTGGCTAAGAAGGTGGCGGCTCTCTGTATGGGCTACCGGTTCCCGTGATGCCAGTTTAATTATGACGCTGGTATATCCTTCGATAGTATCCTTTACTGTCTATTCAGATTTGGTGCCTGCACACCGGGGCACTGGTTCCCCCTATATCCTTGAGGACCCTCGTCTTGTTGCCCCGGGGGGTGGGCAAGTTGGTACAGATTAACTAGTGTAAACTGCGAGAAATGTATTTCCACAACATCCTAGTTGTTTTAGTTTTTTAATTGAACGGCAAAAAAATCCCCGCTAGTTTATTTTTTTTAATTGAATTGCATTTAACTCCTAATTAGAGATTAAGCTTGGCAATTTCTCGTCATAAACTACAAACAAAGAAAAAACATGGTTGAAGCAACAAGGAAAATAAAACCGACCGCGCGAGGGGAATATAGATAAATTATTTGAAGTATCCCATGGTTGCTGCAAAACAGATTTAAATACAACTTTTTGGGATAAAACATAGCAATACCGATACCTTAAATATCATTTTAAAGCTTTTGAAGAGATCTTTAAGGAAATACCAAAATTTTTAACAAAAATGCTTAATCCATTAAGAGCCGATGTCATTTTTATGTAGAATTGTATACATGCAGTACCATAATTTTTTTTTTAATTTTTAATTCTCTGCCACCCGAATATTTGCTTTATTTATTTGGAGTTACTTTACTTAACTACATTTACAAAGATGGTGAAGGGTATATAAGATTCGGCTAAACCGAATATAGCGTTCTCACTTGTTTTTAAATTCAGTTTTATGTTATTTAAGCACTTTTTTCCCAAAAAATATAAAAGTTAAGACAGTTTCTTTCTCTTAAGGGATATCTTCGAATTGCTTGCATTAAATAAATTATTTTTATTAAACATTGTCAAATTAGCAATAAAGTAAAAAAACGTAATAAAAAGAAAACATAAACAATAGTCTGCTTTAAAAAAAAGCCTGCATTGGTCGTAAATGAAATTGTAGTTATTTGTAATTCACTTCTGAATTTTTAAACAGCCTAAAATTTTTTAAAAATTTGTTTTAATTATAAAAAACGTGACAAAGAAATAAAAAGTGCAGCAACTTTACAACAGCATTATGCATATATGAGTTTTATGACGTTTTACGTCATCTACGGCATTAATAAATATTGATTAAAACTCATCACCTTAAAATCGTGCCTTAAATGAAGAAGACAACATAAAATGCGTGCAAAAACAAAAGGGCTTTTATTTTTTGTTTATTAAAATCAAAGGGAAGTATGCTCATCGGAATTAGAAATATATAATATGTAAAATATAATCTTAAGACATATCAGAGAATAAAGTCAGAAATTTCCTTAAAAGTTTTTTTATTTCAAAGACTTTTGTTAAATTAGTGTTAAAGCAGACACAGGTAGCTCATTAGAGTCTTTATGCAGGTATCAGCTTTGTAGTATGTAGTATCGTATTGTTTTAACCAAATGTTATGTCAACTTGTAAGCTCGTCTGCGAAAAATAGAGCCAAATTGGCTGTCTCCAGTTCTGCATAAAAGTTTTTTTAACGGATTGGTATCCTGCCAATTTTACAAGGACATAGAGTAATCAGCCATATAAAATACACAGAATGTATGTATTCTTGACAAAAAAAAAAACATTTATGCATTTTGAAAATGTTTCTTTTGGCTGAAACTTTGCACATTTTTTATTGCTTAAAAAGGACGCCAAAAAAATTTTTTTAATGTTGGAAGAAAACACTCAATGTATTATGAACAAAAATTGAGTCTGATCTTTTTTTGAAAGGTAATTTACGATCTTAAAATTAAAAAGAAAAGCACAGACCATGTCTAAGAGTGTAATAAAATTTTGTTGGAGACGAAAATAAATTATCTGTTTTTATGTGCACTATCATGCTTTTGATGACTGGCAGTGACTTCAGAACGATGAACGAAGGCCAAGCATGTTAACATTTTTTGTTTCGTGTTTTATTAGAGTTCAAAGTTACATTGTTTTTCAAGGATGGCAGCACTTTCGATTTACTGTCATAAAAAATTATTAGTACTAAAAAATACAAAAACACAGATCGTTCGCACAAACATGTTTAAATTGCAATTGAAAATTAACGGTATTTATTGAAGTAGTGTGTGCACCCTTTTGATTACAAAAAAATTGCCAAAATTTTTAAGATGTCCAAAATTCGAAAAATATCACTAAGAAGACTAAAATTAATGAGAATTTCCTTCTATTATAATGGATGATGAAACCAAGAGACAGAATAATATATGAAATCCATCAGTCGAAAACGAGAAAACAAATAATTCTTGCAAAAAAAATCGACCTCAAAGTACATTAACTATTGGGATACCCTTATATTTTATCTCCAAACTTTATGCTTGTTCAACTGTTTGGCAATATATAATTACAACAACTATAGGGACACCGTTTAATTTCCAAATTTAAATTATATACTTGCAATCAGGTTCTTTGTCTATAACGGTTTACAAGTTTGGCCATATACAAATTTATAATTAAAAACTAGTATACTTCTCATTATACCAAACAAAGTAGTGACATTCTGTCTAAATCTCAAGTATTTATCGGCCCTGTTCAGTAAAATTTCTCGTTTTAAAACGAATTCACATTTTCTTGGAGTTCTCTAAACCGAATTCGCACAATTTTACTCGTTTTAAAATCGAGTAAACAAATCTGGTCGAAAGTAAATCGAATGCAATTTTATTCTTAAAAATGACTGTAAACACAAGTAAAGAACCTTAGGAATAAAAAATTTAGTCTTTATTATTAATCTTAGTTAAATTAAATACATTTTAATATACTTTATATTATAAAAAAGTTAGTTTAAAAATACTCTTAAATTGCTTCATATTCTTGCCTCAAGCTTGATGAAAATTAGGTGCATGAATAAAAACACTTTTTTGGTAAAAGTTTGAAACGCACATACTAAGTATCTTTTGTAAACACAAGTTAACAACAAAAGTTAAATTTTCACAAATCTAATTTCAAAACAAATTTTTAACCAAATCACAAAATTTTTGCAAATTTTTAATATGGCGATCACAGTTTATTTATATTATTTATAATTGTAACTTAATACAAATGCTCCGCGCATTTTCAATTCTTGCCTTAAAATAATAAATTTGTTCACTTTTTCAATCAATAGATGATTTTGGCGTTTAAGTAAAAGTTCGAACTTAATTTCGAATAATGCCAAAACGAGTGATTTGAAGAACACCAAATAATAATTTCTTCGGTTTTGAAAATCGCTCGTTTTTTAAAACGATTTGGTTTACAGAACAGAGCCGTATATATAACTGTTAAAAAAACAGCCTTTTAGGTCAAATAACATTTATTTTGGAAACACCCTTTAATTTCTAAATTCAAAATATAACATTTGTTGATATGGCGGGCTTAGCGATACAGGTACCTTTTAAGTTTTAGCGTTCTGTCTACAACGGTTCAATAGTTCGACCACATATTCACATACTTGAAATTATATCATCTATTGGCATACCCTTTAACTTCTAAATACAAATTTTATATTTGTTCTTATAGGGGACTTAGCAATACAGATTCATTGTAAATTTCAAGCGTATGTCTACAACTGTTTAAAAAGTATGACCATACACATCAAACATGATAAACTATTGGGGCAACATTTAATTTAAAATGTTGAATATTAATACATATTACTAGAATGGTTGTAGCAGTTGACATTATATCCAATTTGCAAGCGCTGGTCTATAATGGATCAAAAGATAGGCCCATATAAGTAAATTTACTTCAATTAAAGGGGCACCCTTTAATTTTAAGATTTATTTTTGTATTACTTTTTGTAATTGGGAGCTACAGTAATACGCGGTCATTTAAAATTTTAAAGAAGTGCCTTTTAAAGTTCATAATAAACGTAAGAAATATGTATGTTGTATGGGGACACCCGTTAATTTTTAAGATTATGACATGTTTTTAAAACGGGAATCTGTAAGCATAATCTATCAAATTATAAAAAATTTTCAAAATCTGTTCTGCAGGTACAAAAATTTAAAAAAAGTGAAAATTTCGTGTGGAATTCAGAACATGCCTGAATATTTTCCTTTTTTTTGAAGTCGGTTAAAGAGAAAACACCGCTTGAAGGATTGTAGCAGTTGGACACAAAATAAAAATATCATTTAAAATTACATTCAAAATTTGATGTCTTATTCAACAAATATTTCCATTTCCTGCATTTTGATAAATTGACAAATCGCATGGTCAAGTCAATGTAGATTTTCATTATTAATTTCCTAATATTAAACAAAAGAAATTAATTGTTTTTTTAATATAATTTGCATTCAAAATTTTCTACTCTTTTAATAATTTTCTTTTCTTAGAACAGACACAGGTTTTTTCTGGATTTGTGATTTTATTCCTTTCGGTGAAAATAGATACAAACAGAAGAAAATTTTATTTATAACAAAAGCAAACAATATTGCTGAAGCGCCGTTTTTATGGCCCTTATTTAGTGCCTGGAAACAGTTTTTTTCATTTTGTTAATCTATAAAATTTTTAAGTCAATTATTTTAACAAATTTAACAACCATGAGCATACTTCCCCTTCAGCAATTGGATTCATTACATAACTTTTTGTGTTGATTTTTTCTCCCGCAATTGAAGCACGCATTTCTTGTATATGAAAAATAAAAATTATGTTGATTCAAAACTAAATGTATAAAATAAACCACCAAAATGACTTAATTAAGTATTTTATTTTAACAACTCTAAGTAAAATCAACTGTCCACCAGGTTGCAAAAAACAAACAAAATATGTTCAAAATTGTAAGTTAAAAATTTAAAGAAACTTATACAAAACAATAAATAGTTTTATTTCTTCAAAAGTTCCTTTTGGTTGTGGCCCTAGTCCAGGCCCCATCTCTAGCTCAAGCTGGTGGTTACTTACCTCCTCAATTGACCTACAGTGCTTCATATCCGTCACCTCTACCATGTGCCGCTGAACATGAATACAACACTCCCTATGATGCTTCTTTTGCGACACCTTTACCAGTGGCTCCAGTCAGTGGTCACCATCCTTATGCAGCTGTGAGTTATTCTTCACATCCTATTGTCAAATTTCATAGAAGTGGTGGTTTTGGTTTTGCTCCCTTCACCACCTACGCTTCAGTACGATCTCATCATAAATTTGCTGCTCCTGCTGCTGTACCTTCTGTGTATAACGCCCCTCCCCAATTTAGTTATGGATCACCAGCAGTCAGTTATAGTGGTGTCGAAGCCCCAAATGTTGTGGTTAAATTTGGTCCACCAATTACCACCACTACAACGACATATTCGACAACGGCAGCTGCTGCAGGTGGAGCACCCATAGCACATCCTTTGAATGCCGCGGCTGGATGGTAAACAAAATTAGATTTAAAAATAATTTAAGTTAAAAAAAATCTATTTATAAACGAAGAACTTTTAATAAATTTAGCGGGTTGTTTAAAAAAAAGTACCTTAACCCTTTCGGGACGGAGTTTTATTTTGAAAACCGAATTATGTATGGTAAAATTTTTTTCATATTCTAAAAGGTATGATAAAAGTATTATGTTCTCCATACTTAAAAATTTTAAATTCGTCCTTTTATCCTGGGACATATAATCCCAACAAGTATTTTCATGGGACATAAAATCCCAATCAGTGATCTCGAAGAGCGATTCGAAATTAAAAAGATAACTAAAAAATAAATATTATTAGATTTAGATAAAAGTTTACATTTATTTTTAACATTTTAGGAATGCAATTAGGTATTTATTTGGGGAATGGCCCAAAACACTTGTAACATAAGGCGTTGTTACAACCTGAGCATATCATCTTTGTTCGCTTTTCTATGCCAAGTGAAGAACAGCGGACACAGCGACAACGCTTCTCTTGCTCTACTGGAAAGTGGTCTCCAATATTGAGGCTATCCGTTTTTGGACGTTTGGGAGTTCTACCTCCCTGGCGATTGCATTGAAAATAAAGAAAAAAGACAGTTTGAAAATTGCTGGGACGTATTATCCCAGTAGTCCCGAAAGGGTTAAAGAAAGATTTTTAGAAAATGACACCCTTGAAAACAGTTTTATTAAATAGTTACGTTTTATTAAACGTATCAAAAATACCTTCAGAAAATCTACTTTATTTTATAAAAAGTAGTAGACTTTAATAAAAGTACTTTGATTCAAACTACGTTTTACCAAGAGTATTTTTAATAAAAAGTGTTTTTTGTTTAAAGTACTTGTTATTAAAACAAACTTCTGTAAACAGCAGCTTTATTAAGCACATTTTGCAAAAAACTACCTTTTAAAAAATAATTTTTTTTAATAAGATTATATTAAAAGTACCTTTAATGTCAAGTACCTTTTATAAAATTCTTTCAAACGGTTATCGTTTATTAAAAATACCTTCAATAAAAAATACCTTTTTCAAAAAGTATCTTTAATGAAATGAAAATAAGTTTTTTTTAAATAGCGCCTTTTATAAAAAGTACTTTTTGGACTTTTTATAAAAATATTCTTTTATAAAACGAAATCTTTAGAAATGTTACTTTTATGAAAATTAAATATCGCAAAACGTACTAATACGTGTCCTTTGTAAAAAATAGTTTAAACAAAAAGTACCTTGTATAAAAAGTACTTTTAGTGTCATTAATAAATTTTATGAAAAGTACATTTTATAAAAATAAGTCAAGCCGATGGCCTTGGCAGCCAGTGCTTACCTTCAGGGTTAAATATTGATAATTTTATATGTATATAATTTTAATATTAAGTAAATAAATAAATAATAAATAAAAAATAAGTGAAAAATTGGTGTATATAACAGGTACTGTTTGTTGAAGGTACCTTTATATATGATGACGAAAATTTTTTTATTATTTTGTAAATTAAACAACTAATTTATTTTACAAGTCAAGTCGTTAAATGAAATCTTGTGTAAATCAGTTCCTTAATGTCCTTTAAATATAGCAAATATGTAAAAACATAAAATCGTTTTACAACTTACAGGGAATGACAGAGACATGTTTTTGTTTTTTTTTATTATTTTTTCTGACCAGCAAAAACGATAAGCAACACTTTTTATTCATATTTTTTGCCTCTAAATATAATGGCTTAGGAGTTTCAAGCACGGAAAAAACTCTTAATTAATATTTTAACATTTTAATAATATCAAAGGCACTAGCAAATGAACAGGAATGTTAACTGAAGAAGGAAGAATATTACTTTCGAAAATTATTACTCATCCAGCTAATTTTGAATGTATGACGTTGCTGCTAAAACATTCTGATTTTGATGATTAATAAAAGCCGAGAATTTTTAATGTTTAAATAGTCTGAAATTGTTAATTAAAACAATAATTTAAAATGTTTAAAAAGAAATTTCGTTAATTGTAAAATGTGCCAGAATCTCATCTGCGTTAATTTTAAAATGCATACAAATTATGACTAGTCTAGAACTTACATTTCCATAGCTAATAAATATTTAATTAAAATAAACAAAGGGTAGTTTTCATTAGATTACTTAATTTAAAGAAAATATTTTATGTTTCATCAATTTTAACTGTATAAAAATACAAAAAAAAGTCAGCCGTATACAGTGGATAAAAGAAAAATAAAATCATAGTGGAATATTGTTGTTTTTCCTTAAACTTTGATTTTTGTCTTTACTTTATTGTTTGGACAGAAATCTTTCCTGACGAGCTAAGTAAGCGGTAGCGGAATGGCAATCGAACGTGCTTTCACCCTCAATAATCAATATCGGTGATTAAATTAATTAATTGGGATATTGGAAAATAGCACGAAGAAAGATTTTTTTTAAATAAGTAAAAAATATATTATTTAGAAAGAAATACCTTTGAAAATCCTTGAAAAGTACTTTTTATTTATGGATATTTAGGAGAGTCCTTTTTTAAAGCAATATTTCCAAAAAGGATTTCTAAAAAAAATACAATTTAAAAACAAACTCTTAAAAATATGTCTTTTAAAAAAATGCATTTTAAAAAAATATCTTTTAAAATTTAAATTTAACAAAAACTGTATTTGTTTGTATAATCATCAGGGGTTTTTTAAGCTATATATTTTTTCCCCTGAGTTCGTCTGATAGCTTTGGAGGTTCCAGCGCTGAACTCTCGTTGAAGCTATATATTACTTTTTATAAAAAAAAGGTTTTCAAAAGAACTAGATTTTGAGAGCACAACACTTTTATTAAAGGTGCGATAAACGATAGTACTTTATGTGAGTCCATCTCAAAAGCTCTAAAATTGCAGCGTTTTTAGCACGTGAGCACCGATTAGAAACAATATACTTGACCATAACTTCCCTCTCGGTCTACTTTAAACTTCTACCGATGAATGGATTACGGAGCACAGATTCAAAGCAACTCTGAAAAGCGTTTCTCTATTAGGAAATTTTTTAGGGAGCTTTAAAATATTCTGAGGATTTTTTTAATATTATTTTTAATATTTTGGCAATTACAGTGGTTGCTTAAGCCTGGTACTCTGTTCATTTTTTCATGCGGAATGCTGTCAAACTACATACATAAAAAATTTGTTTGAAAAATGTCAGGAGAAAATGTTGCAGAAGTAGAACTCTGTTTTTGCTATGAAATGTTTCTGGCAACATTTTATCAAAGCTGTGGAATAAAGCAAGTAGGCATTATTTAATGCGGAATTTTTCAAAAAATAGCTTATCATATGTTAAAACAATAAAACATTAAATTCTTCCAAATCGCGAGATAGACACCACATTTAAGGTGTCAACTTTTTCACAATAAACAATCAATGTTGCTCAGCAATTTTAACAAAATCGAACAGAGTCCCAGGCTTAAGACAGAGTTTTTCGACTTCAAAATCTATTAAAAATAAAATAACTAACAAAATGATAATTACTAAACACTTTCAAAATCATTATGTTTGTTATAAAAAGTTTGATGGACCTGCATTAATACCAACAATTTTTAACTGTGGAATTAGGTATAATAGAATTAAGAGAAGAAATTTGTTATACGTTATACGTGGTATAAAAAGACGAATATATGTATTTTTTAAGCTTCTTGTATTTTATTAGTTTACTTTGCTGACGGCTTAAAATTGAGTGTTATACCAACGAATCAGGGTTTCATAGAGACGAATCTATCCGCTTAAACTTGATAGAAAAAATTACCTTTCATTAAAATATTTTTATGTTAATCACCCCTATCGTAAACAAAATGTAAAATTTTTGTGCCCATGAAATTTTCATTTCCCATGAAGGGAAAATTGCTATCATAAGTTTCATGGGAACGTTATGAATTCGCACTGAATACAAATTAAAAAGAAGAAAATATAAAAAGAGAAAAGATATTTCAAATTTTTTAAAGTTATAAAAAATTTAGATATGTTAATGATTGGTGCTATTGTGTTGTTGCAAGAGGAGGAGACACTACAACAGAGAACAATTTTATTTCAAGACGCTTAAAAGCCCTTGAAGTTACCCTAGACACAAAAGGTCCAATCAATGGACCCAAATGGGCTGTGGCAACACGGCTGCCTGCCTTACCTACCCTAGACATTGGTACTGACCCATTTCAATAAAAAAAATTTTTGTATCTGGTCATTTAAAAATATTTTTAATAAAAATTCTTCATAAATTTAAAACCAATAGATAGATCTCTTTGTTTTGCATCTTTACGAGCATAATGTCAGTCTGCACTGCAGTAACTGATGTTGTATTAAAAAAATGTGTTATTGATGTAAATATTCTAATTAAAACATATAAAAACTGGCATAATGTATGCAGTTCCCCAGCAAAATTTAAGTGAACAAATCTAAGGGAAAAGGGAAAAAATTTCGAGTAAAAATATATTCATGATTAATTTTCATATATGTTTCTTAAAATTGAATTAAATTTTTATAATTTTTTGTACTGCTCCAGTGCACTAATCGATACATATTTTAATGTTGAATTGAATGTTGGTTTGAATTGAAAACCAAAATTTTCGGCCTATAGTTTCTTGGTTTTATAATTAACATGAAGATGATGCAGACTGAAAAAAACTATTTCATTCATGTCATTATTATTCCATTCGTTGTACGCTTTAATCAAAAAATAGTTTTATGTGGGTATTTTTAGTTTTTTTTACAAAATTCTTTAAACTAAATAACAAATTAGTTTATTAATAAATATTTTAAATATTTGTGGATTAAATATATATATTAATTGAGCTAATATTGTTTATTATAATTAACAACCAGGCTTGTTTTTATGTCACACAAAATAACTTCCAGTTACTTTTTGTCAACAGTCATTGTCACAGTAAAAAGTACAGTAACTTTATTAAAAAAAATAAATTATAACTAAAACCTTCGAAATAATTGAATTAACAATCGGTTTTCAAATCTAACAATGATACTTAATTAGGTTCAGCCATTGCTAGACAAAAGAAAAATTATATTGAATATTAAATTTTCTATTAAATCTGGTACAACTGCTACG
Organism: Gymnosoma rotundatum; assembly: GCA_916610165.2. Taxonomy (NCBI): domain Eukaryota; kingdom Metazoa; phylum Arthropoda; class Insecta; order Diptera; family Tachinidae; genus Gymnosoma; species Gymnosoma rotundatum. The sequence goes on along the minus strand of OU744338.1, from coordinate 15,863,073 downwards.
AGTGTCTGTAGTTTAATATATAATTTTTTAGACTTGATTTTAAATTATTTTATTTTGTTTTAGAAATTGCTTCATAATGCTTTTTTATTGAAATAATATCTTTTAAGCAACAAAGCGCATCAAATTAAGCTAAAACATAAATTTATTATTTTTATTATTATTATAATTATAATTTATTATTAATTTTTGTGTCGGAAAAAAATTTATTAACGTTTCTATAACCATATAAAAAAAAAACAACAACAACAAGAAAAATATTTATTGACGTCAAAATGGTTAAATATGAAGTTAAAATTTAGCAATATTAATTAATTTTAAGTGGGATTGTCTTTTAGTTTAAAATTTTTGAAATTATTTAATTTATTAAGTAAAGTTCATAGAAAAAGGTTTTTGCCTTTATTAAATATTTTATTGGTTTTCATTTTGAAATTTTATTAAATTTTTAATTAATGCAAAATTATTATTAAAATTTTTAATTAAACAATTTTTAAGTAAATATTTAATTGATTAAATTAATTATTTTAATAGAAAGTTTTGTATTTGTTTTTCATTAATAATGTAATTGAATCAATTAAAATTTTAATTTAATTTTAAGTTGAAAACAAATAAAATTATTAACAGAAGCCAAAATTATTTGAATGATTTTATCATTTGTTATATAAATTGATAAAATTCTGGCTGATCGGCGGTATTTTCAAAAATGTTGGGTATTGAGCTAAATTCTTTATTAAAAGTCTATGTTATTTAATCTATTTTATTTTTATAAAATATTTCGATACGCGTGTTTTTTTTCATAAAAGCATTTTTTATTTTCCATCAAATTTCAGTCCGTAAATCCAAAACTATGGATTTCGTTATTAAACAAATGTTAATATTAAAATTATCCATTTTCATATTATTTTGACCTTAAAGCGGAAATTCGCAACTTTCTTTAAATTAACTAAGTTTCATTTGTTTGTTATTTATACCTTTCATAGGAAAAAAATTTAAAAGAATTCAAACTTAAATGCTTAAGGGCATGAAATTCAAGAAGCAAGTAAATCAAATCAAAATTAACATCAACATAATTAATAATAATTTTTATATTTTATTACAAAAGATAAAGAAATTAATATGATTTTAATTTTAGATTTCCTGGATTTGTTTACTAAACAATTAAACAAAAAAAAAAAAAAAAAATAAATAAATAGATGGGAAATGTATTTAAGAATTCTACTACTTGTCTTTGATTAATGACAAATACACACAATGTTTAAACTTTGCCTCCTAACTTTTTCAAATAAATAATCAGGTATGCGAGAGAAATAACAAAAAAAAAAAAAAAAAAAATATTTAAAATAAAAAAAAACACTCCCCAGAAGTGTAAAGTAAAAAGGAAAAAAACTAGAAGCAAAATGCAAATAATACAAAATTACAACAAAAACAAGTAAGACTGCTGAATTCGGCTATGTCAAATTTTATATACCATTCACCATCTATATAAATCTAGTTTAGTGAAGTAACTCCAATCAGAAAAACAAATATTGGGGTGACAGCTATTTAAAAATAAGAAAAAAAAAGTAATAACTACATATATGTTATTTTACATAAAACGTCTTAATGGGCTAAGTGTTTTAAAAAAATTTCCTGAAGAATATCTTCAAAAGCTTTAAAATAATACCCATATTGATATTTAAAAAAGTGGAAAGTTTCACAGGTCCGTAACTCGGAAAATATGGGCGAGTGCCAATTTTTTCTCTTGATGTTTTTTTCTTTTTTTTTTAATTCTCTGTGTTTGTTTTTTTTTTTTTTTTGTAATGGAAGTTCCAATTGATGTAAAAAAAATTAGAGGCAGGCGTGGTTTTTTCCCGGCCGCCGCAAAGGACATAGGCCCATCTTGCTGATTTTCAATAGCAAAACTTTCGAAATTTTTTCTTGCTCATCTATTGCTTTCATAAACTTGATTTCAACCCGAACACGGTTAGACATTGCTCAATCGACTTCGCTATGCAAAAGAAGTCAGAATATATGGGATCAGAAAAGGATATCGTAGAAATCACAAATGGAATGACAAACTTAGTTATAACATTTTATTACTTTTTGTGATGAAGGGTATTTAGTTAACTGAAGTCAACAAAATCAAAGAACAAATAAAAAACAAAGAATAAATTAAACTTGTTTTGGGGAAACCAAAGCAAAAAAATAATGTTTAAAGGCTATAAAATTTAAATTAAAATAAAATTTTTGTGATGAGTTTAGGCCATCTTCAAACACTAGTCTGTAATTATAACAAACTTATCACGTCCCATTCACTTATTTTTATATTTTCTTATTTAAAAAAAAAATTATAAATTCTGGTCAGTTTTTCCTTAAAATATTTTGATTTTGGTGTTATTTTTTCGACCGATTTAAATATTTTTATAAAACTGTATTTATAATTCGTTATTAAATTCATATCGTTTATTTGCCTCTGTTTTTATCGTTTATTAAAGAATTCAATATGAAACATTGAAACTGTAATTAGAATATGTCAATGTTTTTGACAATGTTAAGGACGGCAAAAAGAAGGAAATGGTTTTGAAGTTTATTTATGAATGTTTCACTCAAACTGTCAAAAAGGAAGAAGTAAATACTAGGAATAACATTTGCAGCTACAGGAGCAAAATAATAAATGTCCATGTATTTATTTTTGTTGTTCTGAATATAGTAAAGGACGGCAGGTGCACGCAAAGAAAAAACATGGTTGAGGTAAACATAATCTAAGAGCAACTTATTTTGGTTGTATTATATGGTTGTTAACAAATCATAGTATTGTTACATTAAAAAATAGTAAAGTTAGTCTTGCAACCATATTGTTGTCATAACATAACAATAACATGGTAAAATCTAAAAATATTTATGTTAAAATGTAAACATTAAATGGTTATTGAAAAACATAAAATTACAAAAAAAACGCCGATTATTTGCTTATTGAAATGGTTTCATAATTGTGCTTAAAGTACAAAAATAAAGTTTTATATGCTTACATACATACATATATGTACGTACATATATTTCAACTATTTTTCGAAATGTTTTGCTTACCTTTTTATTTGTTTTCATATATTGTATATTATTTTTAATTATTTAGTTTGTACATATTTTTTTTTTTACTAAACTGATAGAAAACCATTCTTTCAAAACCTATAATAAAATATTTTTAAGCGCAAACATTATTTTGTTTGCTTTTATTCATACTCTGATTAATAAAAAAAATATTATGGTTAAATATACAATATTATTTTTAATAAGTTATAAAACTTTGGTTGTGTTTAAAATTTGTTTACCTCAAACCAACCACGTTGTATTTTTTTGGTACAGTAATTATATAACGGTTAAGTATCAACAAAAATGTGTTCACCGTGACTAAAGTATTTTTGAAAACAACTAAAATTTTTTCTCTGCAACTTTACAGTGTTACAAAGAACCTATTGTGGTTCTTGTGACCATATCACAACCATGCTTTTTCTTTACGTGTGTGTTGAAATTTTAGCTAATTTTATAATGAAGAACTTACTTGACTCTTGAATTGTGATTTTGACTATCTAACCAAAATTACGGACATATTATGTACGAGATTTGTTTTAAATTTTTTTTAGAAGGTTTAGCATTTTCGCCGCCCACCGTTCCAGTGTCTAATTTACATGTGCTCAAAAGTAACAACCACAAAACAATTAGAAAACATGAACATCAAATTGGACTAAACGGTATTCTTAAGGCTTAATTTTCCCTCAGGTGTTTACTGGCCCAGCCCCTTTCATTCCATCGACCCCTAACTGTGAGTAAATTATACAGACCCCAACAGTTTATAAGAAACTCATACAGGTTCACTTCTTCCTTTAACGAGAGCTGAAATTATGTGATCGCTTATGGAACCAACAACAAAAAACTGCAAAATAGAGCAGCTGGAAATAAGGTTTTAAACTCAATTCTATTATTGCTCCAAAAATCTTTGTTGCCAACATTGTTGTAAAGATTTTTTGCGGTTCCCAGTTCTATTTTAGAAATAATTAAAAGCTTAAACATGAGCATATAGATTTCTTAATATTGATTTAGAATATCAAGATACTGAAGATTTGCTCGCTTTTAAATCAAAACTAAAAGTTTTTTTTAATTAAAAAACTATTTTTATTTGGTTGAAGGTGCGTGCGCTACAACAACAATAAAAAGCCTGCCTTACTGCTCATCGTTTTGATTACTGGTTATAGAAACAACAAACAATTTGTTGTATTTAATTTCTACTGTTTGTCGATGTTGTTCAGTAACTGCTTTTGTTTATTTTCATTTTGAAGCTGTCCGAGACGTCAATGGACGCAATCAATTTCTATAAAAACCATCTTTAGTTAGGGAAGCCGGTTTAATCAGTTAACAAAGCTTAAGCGAACGACAACCTATAAAAAAAACATATAAAACAAACAAAACATAATTTTAAACTATTTGAATATAAAAAATTTAGAAAACAAGAGAATTTTTACTTTTTAATTTACAAAAAACAAATTAGTGCGAGTTAATGACAGAAAGATAAAAATTTATTAACGAAATTTGAGAACCATTAAACTAAATGCAAATAATAAAAAGAAAAATAAAAAACTAATATAAATTAAAATACAAAAAAAGTTCAAAAGAAAGAAAAAAAAAAATAGACAAAAACATGTGGAAATTTGTGAGTTTTTTTTAAATTAAAAATTTATTAAATGAGTAAAAAAAAATAAATAAAAATTTTCAAACAAATTTTAGAGTGCAACCATGACATTAATAAACCTGTTATTGGCCACTGTGCAAGCGGAAGAATATGAAATATTAAACGATTACACGATAGCAGCAAGTAATCAAGTGGGAACTTATCACTATCCAGCACCACCTCCATCACAACAATTATATGATCCGGTTACAGGCCATGGTGCAACACATAATTATCGAAATCAATATCAAGGCAATTATCATTCATCAAACATTGTAACAAATTTATTTGCCTCACAAGTTTTGGATAATTTAGCTTTCAGTATGGCCTTGACCAATCAGGGTTATAAGTTTGATAATGCACCAGCATATAATGCCGCCTTAACAGCCAGATCAAGAACCAGTAAAACTACTTCACAAACAAAGTCATTGCCATCACCATCATCATCGTCATCCTCTTCATCATCGTCATCCTCTTCATCATCGTCACCCATTTTAGGTTCACTTAATATTAAATTACCTTTACCGTTTGGTGTCACTCCTCTTAATATAGCTCCCTTGCCTTTGCAAGCTGGTACTCCTTATTCTGCTATTCGCGATGGTATCACTTCGTATGGCACTATTTACCCTCAAAGGAAAAGACGTTAGCTTTTGTTTTTTTTTTATTCGTTTTAAGCAAATAATTTTTTGTTCCCTTCTTTGCTTTCAAAAAATTATTTTAGTAAAATTTTAACCCAGGTAAATGCAAAACGAAATTTAAATTATAAAAGTTAAAAAAAAAATATTATTTGTTAAGTTAAAATTAATTTTAATTTAAATTTTATATTAAGCCAAGGAAACCAGAAATAGAATAACATTTGCCTAAATTGCAGGGTTCGGATGATAAACTATAGTTAAAAAATTTAACCATATTTAGAAAAAACAAAAAAGCTTTCAGTGTTGAAAAGCAAAGTTTTTTTCTGTCAAAATTAATACCATAACGTTTTAACATTTCGGGAGGTATTTATTACCACGCCGTATTTTTTGGCAATTACTATTGCTTTTTTGACATGACTGATTGCCAATTCGATTTAAGACTTCTCTTTTTTCTTGACTTGTGCAAAATGAATCGTGTTTGGAGAAAAGAAAGCACATTCCATAACTGGTTTAACGGTGTTTAAAAGCAGGTTTTCTAAAGGTCCGATCAGAAATTCTTAATTTCGGAAAGTCATAATCTTTTTAATAGATTAATTATTTTTTAAGAAAAACACAGTGATATAGTCTTTTCGATCTTCTGACTATATACCCAATGGGCTGCTGTAGTCATAATAGTAAGCACCTTGACTACAAATCTGGTTGGCCAGGGTTCAACCCCTATGGCAATCAAAAAATAAAAAAATATTTTTTTCTGTTCAATGGTATAAAAATATACAATACGCGGCCTCCTTTGTCGGTGCTTCTTCCGAGCATATTCACCGGCGAACTAAAAGAACCAGACTTATCTCTCATCAATCCTTTTCCTAAAGAATGTAGCACGGTTACAAAAATAACTTTGTAAATAAGTATTGTTGCCTGAAGTGCCTAAAAAATACCAAATGAGACAATGCAAACTTAAAGTGCTCATTAAAAGCTTTGCTTTCACTAAATGCAGTATGTATTGTCTAGAGCTCTCTGTAGTATGAAAGTTCTCATATTTGGCTTCCGTTCGATATAAAAGCCGTTTATTACACCAGCCAAAAAATTCGTTTTGGTCTTTGGTCTTCATCATATTATAGAACATAAAATTCTCTTGTTTACGGCTCTAAAAATACTAGAATGTTTGAACTTCAAACTGTATCATTTTAAAACTCCAGCAATGATTTAATATATCCGTGGATCGGGGCTATCTCGTTTCTATATTCTAGAAGTAAGTGCACAGAGGAAAGTATGCTTTCCCTGTAACTAAGAACTCTTAGAATTTTAAGTAAAAATTTAAAACTCTATAAGTTTTTGTCTTACCCTCGCTCTTATGGTGAAAGGCCAATGCAAGCAGCATGCGGCAACAGTAATACCTATTAAAAAAATGTTAATAAAAATACTCATGCAAAATTTTCATCACGTTGAATTTAATTTAACTTGGTAGTGTCGTCAAAAGCGGCCATGCGGCAATGTTGAATTTAGTTCAACTTTTCCTTTTGCAGCTTTAATTTGTCAAATCATCCATAGTATTGTTTTTGTATTTCTGTTTTTCACTAAATTGTTGTTCATTTTATTTATTTTACCTTTTAGAATTTTTACCAATTAAAATTATTTATTTCTGCGTCCAAAAGGCTACAAATGTTTTATATATTTTACACAAGTTTCTACATCAAGAAGCCGTGTTCATATGCCTATGTAAAATAAATTGAAGTGGCAAAAATAACAGCTGATTGTCGCCCGCGTCCACATGCCGCTTACATTGGCCCTTCACTTTTACTTTTGTATTTCAATTTAAAATTAACATCTTAAAAATATTCTCAATATGAAATAACCTTCAGGTAAAATAACTACAATGGTTAGTCTGGTGACTGCTAAAATTACGATTGGCTTGGTTAACCGGGCTCCTATCCCAGCCGCAGCTATATGGGCAACAAAAGCAATTTTTGGATATGTACCATGGTTATTCATACTTGAATGTTTCACAGCAGTTATCCTTGTCGTTACTTTACGACATCAGCAAAACTCCACTCCAGTGGCATTGAAACACTGTTCGAAACATAACATGCAAATGCAGGGTTGCGAAAAATTCACTATCACTTGTTTTCACTACCTACTTTTTTTTGTTTCTATTCTTTCCATTCAAGAGGAGATCACTCGATCAAAAATACTTTCAAATATATTTTGCTTTCAATGTGATTTCTTGAGAAGAACGCTGGCATTTCTTTCAATTCATTTCACCAATAATACTAACGAAAAGAACTTAATGTTTCTGTATTTCTTCCACCTTAAGTGTTTCATACGAAAAAAAAGATGATTGCAGCAACGCAGACTTGAATGAAGGTCCTTAATGAGACATTTGGGTTTTTTATTGACTAAAGTGTATTTATCACTCCCTTCCCCTACTATCGGTGTTCATGATGGTGTACATTTAGAATTTTTATTTTTACAGGGCCAGATAATATTCTTAAATTTCCCTTCATTACCGTTATTTTCGGCAAAATAAAATTTTATTTTCTTAACAAGAGTCTGATTTGATTGATCTTTGGAAAATAAAACTACTTAAAACACGTTTTATTTTATTTCTTTTAATAAATAGTTATTAAAAATATTTACTGCTTTCAACAGCTATATGTCATCCGAACCCTGTACTTTACATATCACCACACATCCTTATATTTTCTTCTTCTTTTTCTTTTAACACTTTTCTACTTCACTGAATTTTGTTTTAAGTTTTTTATTTTAATTTTTTTATTTTTATTTTAAGCGTTTCAATTAGTTTTTTTTTTGTTTTGGTGAATGGTCATCAATGTCATCACAATTTTTAGCATTGAAAAAACCAATCAAATGGAATCAATATCCAATATTAATAACACATATTTTTAACGATTGTTTTGTAAATTAAATCAATCCAGAAGAACACAAACAAAAAAACAATAATACACAAAATTAAGACAAACATTTTTAAAGTTCGGTGATTTTGAAAAGAAACAAAAGAAGAAGCCATTTAAATTAATTTTTTTTTCTTCCCCTGTCACAAACTAATTCCAATGACATTCGACTTTAGAATTAAAAAAATATTTTTAAGGCAGTGTAAAGCAATCTATAATCACATAAATTAAGTTTTAGAGTACAATGTAGATAAGAAATTAAACGAAAAAAAAAAGAAATAGCTTAAAAAACTTGCCATGATTTAACTAAAATATTTTTGTATTTACTAAGACACAAATTAAAATAAAAAGAAAACTAAAATAAAAATAAAACTAGTCAACAAAAAATTATAATAATCACTTTTTGTATGTCACACGATTATTATTCCATATGAACCGGTAGATGTTAGGAATGTTAATTTTGACGTTAGCTGTGTGTGGTGGGTATTAAAGCTACATTCAATAGAATCTATATTATTTAATATTAATGCCTATGAAGGACCAAAATCTTGTATGTTTTCTAAAAATAATTTTTAAAGAGAATGCCTTATGTGAAAAGATATAGCGAATAAGAAATACGCAGTGAACACTGCATTTATACTGTTACGTTTTTTGCTTTGTAGAACAAACGTACGGATTCCTTTGATTGCAAATACCACTGTAGCTCATTATTCTTTATTCAAACTTTATGTCTTTCTCTGGCTATACTTCTTGATCCTACCGGTCTTGTGAACTCTTGGTCTCGTATTTACTAAACATGCGTTTTTACTACAAATGCAGCCATCCACGCTACACTACTGTGTTACTCCGGCGAGACATGAACTACTCGATGCCTTGTTTAGTAATCTTAACCATCTACAGACATCTCCACTACTCCTTTTATCCAAGCGAGTCATCTCCTTTTAATCCAGTTGCCACAACACACGTCTGCCATACACTGTTGTTATGCTTTTACACTTCCCCGCGCTAACCGCTATTGCTCCTACTTTTTATTATAAAGGGCTTCTTGACAATTATCTGTTGCTCTTATGCTAAATTGGACGTCTCCACTAAATTATCTGCCATGGTTTCACACAATAATTGTCTTTTGCCTTTCGGGAGGTTTGTACTGCAGTTTTTTAATTATAATTGCATTGTAACAATTATACCAACGCAGCCATTGAGGCATTGAGGCAACAATACGTTATTTTAAGGTGGCATGTCATAGTGTCCAAAGGCATAATGTCCATGGAATTTATGTGGCACTCAAAAGTGACATAGTGTCCATGGACATGTTATCGTTTTGAAATACTTAAAACAACAATAGTTCGCTTGCCAAAGATTTGCTGCATGCGCAAGGATTTTCTCCTCTATGGTATAACCAACACCGGCTTTTATGTCCATGGACATTATGACCCTAGGCGTTATGTCATGTCATCCATTTTAATATACAGAACAGCCTCATTTTATTTCTTAACGCCTTTTTATTTTTATTTATTTTACCAGTTACTCAATGCTGTAAAGCAAAACCGGAGGGCGATCACGTTGTAATATAAACTGTAAATGGTCTGGTACTTCTTATTTGCCCTCAATCTTTTTAGTCACCTTCTCTACTATGGTCTCAGCAGGCAACTGTAAGAGATGGGTTTATCAAAATTAATTGTACTATTCGACACTCGCCTCTTTAATCGTATCTTATCTATTAAATAAAAATCGTTAATTATTCTATTAAATAGGAGGGATATGAACCTGGATTATCATACCCATACATCCGTAACAGTTTATATATTTTAATTCAAAATATTATGATTGAATGACAATATTTAGATCTAACATTAGTTTTAAAATTTTTTTTAAATAAAAATCAGCCTCTTAAAACAACTGCGTTCACACGGATTATTTATTATTAATAACCCTTTAATCTTTAGAGAGAAAGTCATAGAAAGCTGTAAGAAATAAGAAAAGCGTTCAATGTTTTGCTAACATTCAAGCCACTAACAGCCTCAAAACTTACTTCGTAGACTAAATTAATAAACAAGAAAAATCAGACCTCTCGTAGACTGGGAGTCTATCGAAAAATAGAGTATCTACTTTTCTCCCCCTTTGTATCATCCATTATGCAAATATTTCATAAATGATGTTTAAAAACAAAAATATTCTAAAATGTATAAAATCACTCAAAAACTTTTGCACATCTAGTAGCAGCTCCACACATGAAATTTAGAAAATTTGTACGTACATCCATGAATATTTATTTGACCACTAGAGTGACAAAACTCACTTTAAATAATCATATAAAATATGTATGTTTGTATTTTGTTTTAAAAATAAATTTTTGTTTTTTTTATTAATAGAGTCGGTTAAATAGACCAGTTCCAAATTTTTTCTTGTGTCTCTTGTTTTTTTTTTTTCATTTTTTGTCGATTGTTTGAAATCTATAAAAATTTCCAATTTATGCAGACAATTTGTAAGTTTTTGAGATTTATTTCAAATTTTTCATTATGTACATTTAAATTTTGTCATTGTCATTTGTTGTACACATACATAATTTTATTTTTTAAAACTATATATCTCAAATAATCATAACATTTAATAAATTATTGAACTTTTGTTTGGAATATTTTTGTTTAGATTTATCCACTTGTTTTCTGTTGCCCTTTATTTTTGATTTATTTATTTGTTTTTTTTTTTTTTTGGTTTAAAAAAGCATTATTAATTTGCATTTGCTTGTCATTATTTTGTAAAATAGCTTTGCTGTTGTAAATGTGACCTGTTTTAAATAACTTAAATGACACGATTTTCTACGAACTCATTATAAGCATCTTCGAAACTTCAGATTATCACACAAGACAACAAAATAAAATTTACATAATTTTTAATAAAATTAAATTAAAGACAATCAATTATAAAAAAAAAATATTTATCCTCTCTCAATTTATAAAATATAAATATAATCATCTCTGGATGACAACACTCTCAACAAAAGGTAGTGTTTTAATAAGGTAGTTTTAAAAAAGTAGAGTATAAAACAAGTTGCTCAGCGCTATTTAAAGCAAGGTATTCAATTCAGCATTTAATACATTTTTTATTGTAAGTGCAATATTTGGAAAAATGAAATTTTTTTTGGTAAAATTTTCGTGAAAATAAATATCTTGTGAAATTTTAATCTAAAGTTGTTGTTGTTGCAATTTCGGTTTTTAAAGAAATTTAAAATTTTTTTTTACAAAAACAATTTTCTTTTGGCAAAATTCAATATTTTAAGTAAAATGTTGGTAAAAATACTTTTCTCTGAAACTAGGGAAACGTCCGCATATAATTTTAAATTATTTTTCTTTCTTAAATATTTTTAGAATTGAAAATAAAAATAAACTTAATACGAATTCAATTAATTCATTTATATTAACAGAATAATGTTGCAAAGCTTGTAATTAATATTAATAAACATGTAGAATGTATCTGGCAATTTTTTAGCAACATTTATTTTAAAGTGTGAAAATTTATAAACGGCCTTGATTTCGTATGAATTATTATACATCTGTTTTTTATCTTCATTCCTTACATATGAAAAACATTTTATCACACGTAAAACTAATAAAAATCGCCAAATGGCGAAATGGATATCACATTTAGGACAACAAAGTTTTTATGTGAAATAATCCATGTTGCTCAATATGTTTAACCCTTTCGGGACGGAGTTTTATTTTGCAAACCAAATTATGTATGGTAAAATTTTTTTCATATTCTAAAAGGTATGATAAAAGTATTATGTTCTCCATACTTAAAAATTTTAAATTCATCCTTTTATCCTGGGACATATAATCCCAACAAGTGTTTTCATCGGGCATAAAATCACAATCAGTGTTCTCGAAGAGCGATTCGAAATTAAAAAGACAACTAAAATATATATATTATTAGATTGAGATAAAAGTTTACATTTATTTTTAACATTTTAGAAATGCAATTAGGTATTTATTTGTGGAATGGCCCAAAACACTTTTAACATAAGGCGTTGTTACAATCTGAGCATATCATCTTTGTTCGCTTTTCTATGCCAAGTGAAGAACAGCGGACACAGCGACAACGCATCTCTTGCTCTACTGGCAAGTGGTCTCCAATATTGATGCTATCCGTTTTTGGACGTTTGGCAGTTCTACCTCCCTGGCGATTGCGTTGAAAATAAAGAAAAAGACAGTTTGAAAATTGCTGGGACGTATTATCGCAGTAGTCCCGAAGGGGTTAACGTATGAAAATTTTACAAAAACAGTCTTTCAATAAATTGCTTCTTTATTATTTAAGAAAAAAATTATTTAATTTTTAATTTTTTTCGCCATCAGTACTTGACCCGTGGATATTATAAATGAATTAAAATTTACTTGTTTCGGCTTTGGGTTCCTTTTAAATTTGATTTCTTAAAATTTTGCTAGTGTCTAATTTTTCCTATTTTCTTTGGAAAACGTCCGCATACATTCGTAAATAATTGTTCTTTCTTAAATTTTTTAGAAATTTAATTAAAAGGGAACGTAAAGCTGAACTAAGTAAACTTTAATTCATTCGAAAATTAACGGAATATTTATTCTTGTTTACAGGCGAATTTTTAAAAAATTTTAGAAGAATTTAACATTTAAATCACCTTTTCAACAAAGGCTCTTTTTATGCATAGAAAACCTTTATATAAAGGCGAAACTTATATTTAAATTTTTAATAAATGGATTGTATATTGTGTTTCCTAAATGCTTTCTTTCGAATCGAACAACAGAATATCTTACATTCTACATAACTTCATTCACGAATTTCTGAGCACCATCAGCAAATTTGCGGAGAAGATATACTGCTGCCATGCCACACGAAGAATATAAAAAACTATTTAGCTTTTGAAAAATTATTAGAAATGTTCATCTTATACAGCAGCTTAAATGTGATCTGTTCACTTTGTCTCAGCAGACAAATTATCACATATTCATGCCCGCACTAACTGAAAAAAATAGTGTGTATTTGAAAGCACTTCAATAGACTAACTTTTAATAAATATTCCATTTTCCTAAAGCTTAGAACCCATTCAAAATTGCGAAAATTATTTAGTAACTTTACTCCTACCACTTAAAAATTTCATCAACTAGTTAGCGGTGAAAATACTGCGATTTCTACTTATATTGTCGTTTTTAGTACCTTAAAGTATGCTACATTGTTTGCTAAGCCGCAGGTGATAGCCAATGGCGAATTCGTTTATTAATAATTCACCGTTGCTAAAAATGTCAAACTTTTAAAAATATTGCCTCAAATTTTTATTATTATTTTGTAGGTAAAAAGAACATGTTGTCAGAAATATTTTGTTATTGACAAATAAGCTTACGCAAACATTTCGCAACTATCCAGAGTACAGTACGGAGTACATTATTTTGTAATTATTTCGCGCTTAATTTAAGTATTGAATTTTGAAGACGTTCTGAAAAAACTGATGAACAATACAATAAGTTTAGGATGACATTGCAAAACACACTATGGTTTTAGTAAGACATATCCAAGGCAAATTGAACAGGTGACGGCATTAGCTCATGTGGTCAACATATGTTTTCTGTTTTTCTTTGTGACTTGTCAAAATTTTTGCTCTTTTCTTATTGTATGTGTATATTGTGTATTGTGTGTGCATATGCATTGTATGTATGTGTTTAATTGCTTGCTTTTTTCATAAACACATACACATATATTGCCAGACGTTTTTGACAGCTCAACAAGATTTTACAAAAACAAAATACACGCAAAAGCTGTATGAATGTGGCTTAGACGTATCTTTGCACCCAAATATTTATTTTCGTTTTCACTATAAAACGTAAAAGTTTAAGTTTTTAAATAAAAATTAAGGTATTTTTTATTATTGATTAAAATTTCGAAATCAAGCATTATTTTTAAAGCCTTCATGCCTAAAATATAAAATAATATTTTTAAAAATTAAAAAAAAAAAAATTAAAATTTTTTAAATTTTTTTAGTTTAATTTTATAAAACATATTTTAGGGAAATATTTTATACAACTTAATATAAGTCTTGGCAATCAGTTAAATAATTAATCAAACAATTTCGCGTTCATTTTGTTGATTAATTGTTAATAATATTTTAACTCTTCAAAAACCATGATAAATTGAACATTATGAAGCAAAAAAAAAATACATTTTAATTAAAATGTTTTATTTTTGCAATTTTCCGTTACTTTTTAAAGCTTATGTTTTATAGTTATTAATTTTGGTTTTAAATAACTTCCTTTTAATATTTGAAATTTTAAATTAAGATTGTGTACAACTATAAAATAATTTGTTTTCGCAATGGATAAACATAAAAGTATTATTCAGACTCCACTTCAACGAAGGCGTGTCAAAAAATAAAGAATAATGAAAAAAATTAATTTATTTTTAAAACAGGTTAATTTTTTAATGAATTTTAAGGAACTAATACGAGGTCTGCTCTTTATATTACTGGCCTAATAGTGAAAATGCGAATATTTATAATCAAAAATGGTTTTATTGTTTTTCAAAGTATTCTCCAGCTTAATTTATACACTTTTGCATGCGCTTAAACCAGTTGTCGAAGCACTTTTTCCACTCCGATTGAGACACCTCTAAAAAATGGTTTTTGAACACTTCAACAGCTTCTTCTGGCGACGAAAATCGTTGACCACGCATTTTTTTCTTGATGTGGGGAAACAAGAAGAAGTCATTAGGTGCCAAGTCAGGGCTGTACGACGGATGACCCATTAATTCGACGTTTTGGCCGGTCAAAAACGCTCTGGTTTGAGCCGATGTGTGAGAGCTCGCATTGTCATGGTGAACAATGATTCGTCTTCTCTTGTTGGTTTTTCGAATTTCTCCGATGACTTCAGGCAAACAAATTGTAGTGTACCACTCAGAAGTGACCGTCCTACGTTGCTCAAGCGGAACAGTCGCAACATGACCAGTTTTGCCGAAGAAACAGGCGACCATTTGCTTCGAAGTGCTTCTTCCACGAACAACTTTCGTTGGATTTTGATCGTCTTTGAAGACCCACACGGTCGATTGTTGTTTCGTTTCGGGCTCATACGCATATATCCATGATTCGTCACCTGTGACGATCTTATAAACGTCTTTTGAAGCACCGCAATCGTATTTTTGCAACATTTCTTTGTACCAATCGGCACGAGCCTTTTTTTGAGCGACTTTTAAATTGTGCGGTATCCAACGAGAACAAACCTTTTTTACGTCCAAGTTTTCATGCAGTATTGAATGTATGCTGGTGGAAGAAATGTCCAAGGATGTTTCTATCTCTCGGTATGTCGCATGTCGATCTTGCATTATGAGTTCACGCACGGCATCAATGTTATCTGGCACAAGAGCCGTTTTTGGACGACCTTCACGGAATTCGTCTTTGAGCGAGCTTCGGTCACGATTAAATTCATTATGCCAATTTTTCACAGTGCTATAGGATGGTGCTTCATCGCCTTACAAAGATTTAAGTTCATCAATGCACTCTTTTCGTGATAATCCACGTCGAAAGTTGTGAAAAATGATGGCACGAAAATGTTCACGAGTTAATTCCATTTTTTTCTATATTAATTTTTTCAAGTCACTGAAACAACACAAATAATGGTCGTACGTCAAAACGTTTTGAGTACGATTATGCTTAAAAATGACAAACTTTCCAATGGAAATGTCAGATTGCACTTGGCAGCACTCAGTGTTGCCAGGCCAGAAATATATATAGCAGCCCTCGTAGTACCATATTTAAATCATTTTTCCTATAAAATATTCAAGAAATAATAAAATTGGTTTAACCAAAATGTAAATTTTCATAAATGGTTGTTGTGTTTTTAATAAAACTGATATTTCCCAATTTAACTTTTAAAGAAAGATATCTTCAAATTTTTTCTGCATTAAAATAAAAAGAATTTTTAACTTGGTTAATGGGAGGCAATCTGCTACACAGTTTTTTAACTCCTCTTCTGCCTGCGAAAATTCTACATTTATTACACATGAGAGTAATTAATTGAATGGACTAATTAATTGACGATTTCATTTGTATTGAATGATAAGTAATGCTAATGATTTTTTCATTATTTTTACTAATGGTAATGCTTTCTAATGAAAAGGCTTCATTGATAATTAATTAAAAACAAAGTGTGTTAAGATTTATGCGACCAAAAATTTGTTTTTCATAAAAACAATTATTTTTCATTAAATTGTTATTAGTAATTAAACAATTTTATTAAAATTTCATTACCATTAGTAAAAACAAATATAAATAAATTAAAACCATAAGCATTAAATAGTAGTTAAATTTCTTTCATTTTCATTATCTCAAACCAATTAATTAATTAAATTTCACTGATAATGAAAACCTCCCAAGTATGATTTCTACACTTAATATTTTAACATTTCTTAATTGAAAATATTTAGTTTAGAAGCACCACTTAAATGTACGCATTATTTTTATTAAAAAAATTTTTAAAAAATATAATTTTAAATTTTATGCCGGCAAAGTCACAGCTTAAATTAAATTTTTTATTTTTTTGAGCGGGAATTCCTTAAATTTTTAACTCCTCTGACCTTGCTTTCAGTTTTATGACAAGCGTTAAAATTTTAATTTAAATCTTTTTAACATTCTTGGCATAGCAACAACATATCATCATCGTAAGTCCACATCAAAAGGCAGTGACCGCAAGAGATAATATTTTTTTTTTTACTTTTAAAAACTTCTTAATATTGGACAACATTAAAATTAACAAAACAAAGAAGTGATGAAAAATATATTAACTAAACACAAATCGTATTAAGGTACAATAACAAATATTGCTTTACTGATCGTTAAAAGCAGACAAAAAACTGGCTGAAAGTTTTACGTAAAACGAAAGAAAGGAAAAATTTAAAAATTAGTTTAAAAACAAACCAGAAATATTTATCAAAACCAAGTTTAAGAAAATCATTTAAAATGAAGAAATTAAAAGATTAAAACAAGAATATTTTAATATTTTTAATGTTTTAAATTATCTAAATGTAACTGGATTTGGTAAAAGAATTATTTTTTTCACTGCTTTTTAGAGAAGTTAAACATCACATGATTCGCAATCAATGTAATGATTGATCAATATTAAATTTTAATATTTTAATTGCGAGTGCCATAATATACCTTCACCCACCTTTTGCCTGAATTTTTGATGTTATTACGTCATTGTTCGTCTACTGTGGCCACACAACACAATTAACTTGATAGCAGACGAAGACCTTTAGAGCTAAAATTTTATTTAAAGAAAAAAAAAACTTTGGGAAGTTTTAAATAGCACAGGCAAAAGCCATAATTTTGTAAGTCATTTTTAAGTTAACAGTACTTACAATTAAATGAAATTTTGACTTTAAGCACGGTACTCTGTTTAAAACAGCAATGACAAAAAACAAACATACTACTGGAAAACAAAGGGAGCCCAGCACCCATATATGAGGGTGTAGGGTGTAAAAAATATTTAGCCATAATTTGATTGTCATAAGACTTAAAACATCAATTAATATTTCAAAAGCTTTTAAATGGTTGAAAGTTTTAACAATCCAGTAATTAATTTTGACAATTAAATTAATCAATGGGTTGTTTGTGACTCTGTGATTAATTACAATTTAATAGTATATTTTAAATTTTAATATCAGTAATTTAAAAATATATTAATAATTAACAAAATTAGAAAGATTTAGTGTCATAAAAAAACAAAAAGGAAAAAAATGTTTATATAAAATTTAATTTAATTTTAAGCCCTTTTAAAAATTTTTATTTTTATAGGTAAAGCTTAAACCTAAAACATTTAAACATTTCAATTGATATCTAAATAATAGAAAAGCATTTTAATCGCTAAATAAAACTGATAAAATATTGTTATGAAGTTCAATAGATAAAATAAAAAATAATGTAAGTAGTAAAGAAAAAAATAACAGCGTTAGTTTGTAAGCTTTAAAAACATCGCCAATACCGATATACTAGCAGACATCAAGTGTCGCTGATATGTTGGTATTGGTATCGCATACTTCCCTAATCTATAATTTTTATTTTATTTACTTTTTGACTTTCTTTTATTCTTCTTGTTTTATGCAAAAAATAATATCGATCATGCTATTTAATTTATTCAGCTTCGTATAATTTTTTTGAAAACACTTTTTAGTAACATACACACACTTCCTTCCTGTTACAAATGTTACTTACTATTTAAGCACCGCTCACAGCATGTATCGGCTGTAGTAATATAAAAAAAATCTTTTTCTTATTAAATACTACTTCCAGGCAAAGGTATCTAAAAATTAATGAGTTATTTATCCTGTATAAAAAATTTTGATTAGAAATTCAACCTCACGGTTACGGACTCAGTTGTTTTTTATTTTTTGTTTTATATGAAGTTTTAAAAATACAAAACGCTTAATTAATCCGCACGAAATTATAATCTTCTTTAATTTATTGCGTTTTTTCTTATGATCTCAATATTAAATTATTTAGCTTTCAGCATGTTGCCATAATTTTATAATTTTTAACTGAGCTCAAAAAAAGAAGGTTGTCAATTGGACTGAATGTTGCTTTTTTATATTTGTGCCTCCATAACTCAGTCATTTCTGGATCGATTTTGAATTATTTTTTTATTTGAAAGGCGATGCTTACAGATTGGTCCGGTTTTAAAAACAGTTAATAATCTTAAAAATTAAAGGGTGTCTCCACACACCATACGTTAATTATTAACCGTAAAGGGCGCACTGTAAAATAATAAAATATTTCACACCACTATAGCTCCCAGTGGAAAAAAGTAATACAAAAATAATTCTAAAAATTAAAGAGTGTTCCCATTGGTGACTTAAATTGACCTATATGGGCCTATAATTTGAACCGTTATAGACAATCGCTTGCAAATTGGTCAGAATGTCGATTGCTGTGATCGCTATAGTAACAAGTATTAACAACAAAAATTATAAATTTAAGATTGTCCCAATATTCGTTTCATTTGGTGTATTTGACATTTTAAACGAACCTTTAACAACAAGTTTATAATATGAGATTGTAAATTATAGGGTGTTGAAAAATAATGTAATTTGAGCTATATGGACGTATCTTTTAAACCGTTAAATACAAACATTTATAGACGGTATGGCCACTTCTAAAGTAAAGAGAGTTACAATTTTTTATGTAATTTGATGTATATGACCAAACTGTTGAATCGTTATAGACAGACATTTGAAATTTACAAAGAATCTGATTTCTAAGTCTGTTACAACAGCAAATATAAAATTTCAATTTGGAAATTACAGGGTGCCCCTATAGTTTCTGTAAAATACCAAACCGTTGAACAGTTGTAGACCTACGGTTGAACGGAGCTGCACTGCTAAGCCTTTTATAACAAGTATAAAGTTTGGTATTGGAATACAAGGGGTTCCCAATAGTAAATGTAATTTGATGTATTTGGCCATACTTTTGAACCGCTATTGACAGACAGATTAAACTGTTTGGAAGTCGGTTTTTTTTTAGAAAAATTTTTGTAAATAACTAGAAAAAAAGAAGAAAAGGTTACGTAAAATTCATTTCAAAAAAAATTAAAAAAAAAAGATTTGGATTCCATTTTATTGATAATGATATTGTAAAAAAACTTTCTTAAATTTTTTTCAATAAAAACGGAAAAAAATTTTGTAAACAAGTAATAAAAAATTTTAATAAAAACTGCAACTGTCAGCGTACCTCATTTTATTAGTTTTTTTCTGAGATGTGAAATCCGGCTCCACATCTGTACGGTTTTATTTCTACTCCAAAAATCTTTTTTTCGTGCTATTTTCCCGATTAATTATTTAAATCACCGATATTGATTATTGAGGATCAAAGCACGTCTCGATGGCCATTCCGTTACCTCTTGCTTAACTCCTCAGGAAACTTCTGACAAACATTTAAAATAAACTAAAGATTTTTGTCCAAACAATAAAGCAAAGACAAAAATAAAAGTTTAAGCAAAAACAACAATAACCAACAGTAATTCTATTTTTCTTTCTCCGCTGTATACGACTGACTTTTTGCGGCTCTTTTATACAAATGTTTTCTTTTGAAATTTTATCAGTTAAATATAAAATTGCTATCCGTTTAAATGCCAAAAATATACTTGTGTTCAACTTGCTGTATAAACAGTGAGTTAAAAAATTAGAAATAATTCTGATTTGCAAAAAGGCCGCGTACAAATGTAGTAACAGTCGGGTAAAAAAAATCTCCCTTTTATACTACCATTGGGGAATTACAAAATTAATTTCAAATTTTTTAAGTGTATTAACTATTAATTATTATCAATAAAATATGTGCTGCTAGAAGGCTAAGCCTCAATATAACCAAAACGGAATAAGTTGTGCTTTGAAGCAGGAAAACTCATTTTTGAGCTTCTTAGAGAAGCAAAGTAAGAAAATATAAATTACTATATTTGAGTGTCAAAAAGCACATGTCAGGATTCGGGGCATAGGACTTTGAAACTTTTATTGACTTAAAGAAAAGCTAACTAAATGTTACATCATTGGAATCTGGTAGAAGGCCCTGAAAACTGCCATCATTTTCAGAGTCTTATTTTTGGAGTAATTGATATTTATACACTGACAATCGATAGATTTTACGAATTAGGAAATATGCAATGAATGCGGTACAAACTTCTAGAAATTTTGATCAACGTTACTACCATTGTAGTCGATAAAGTTCACGACATTCCAAATGTTTTGTATTACATTATTCGCTATCCTCTCTTTGACAAGAATTTGACATTCTTTATGCGGATACATGGCTTATAAGAATTTGATATGCTCGCCAGAAAGAACACACCACTTAAGAAGAACAAGAGATTTATGTATACTGTGGTATCCTAGTTGAGGCCACCTAGGTTTTGGCTAAGAGAGGCCGTTTACTAATGAAGTTTTTTGCAATAAGAAGGAGGAGGCAACAGTGTTCTAGCTGCCATGCTTTTTTGACCGACGTAAGCATTGCCGTCATGAGTCCTGGCTTATCTCTCCAGGCTATCTGCAGTGAAGTTGATGGATCTTAATCTAATTATTAAAAAAAGCAACTGATTCTTAGTTTTGCCTCACTTATATTTTTATCTTTCGCAGCTCTTTACCTTCAGTTTAAAGAAGTGTTGTGCTTCCTGTTTGAATGAATAAACAGCAACTGAATTGCGAATTAAATTGTTACTTTCTTTTATAGGGAGCGATTTTTTTTTACTAAAATGCAAACTTATTAAATATTTGTATTGAGGTGGATAAATGTAATACCGCTATCATGTATTGATTGCCATATAAGTCATACAACTATTAAATACACTTAATATGGCCAAGGTCACTTGTTGCCTAAAAACTTTTTTATATTTCACACTAAGTTTTAAATTTTGAAACCACAATTGAGTACAAATTTATTTACAATTAAATATTTAATAAACACATCACGTTTTATTATAAAACCAAAAATCGATCTCGTAAGTTCACCAAATAAAAAAGTACTTTTTAAAAGACATTTGCATAGTTGACATAACAGAAAATATCGAAATTGTCGTACTATTTGTATGACTATATAAGGTTTTAACAATTGCAGTGAAGATAACAGAAACACACTTTCAATTTGTTTATTAACATTGTAACAAAATCAAACTATAATCCTTAAGATGTTTAAAATCGTAAGTTGTTGCCTTAAAAATTACACACATTTTCATTAATTAAAAATATATATTTTCTTCCAGTTTGTTGTCTTTGCTGCCTGTTTTGCTTATGCTGCTGCTGGTGTCTTACATCCCTCTGCTTTGGCTGTAGCACCAGCGGCTTATGCTAATGCTCCTTTATATGCTGCCGGAGGCAGTCAGCAAATTGACGTACGTCACAACTACGATGGCACTTTATCTTCATACACCACTACTCCATTCGGTTATACTTCACCCATCTCTAGCCGCTATGTAGCTGGTGCCCCGGCTGTGCCAGCTGCTTTTGCTGCCCCAGCTCCTTATGCTACTGCACCATTCTCGTATGCTGCTCCTGCCGCTTATTCTGTACCTGCTGGTGTTGCCAATTCCCCATACGCTGCTTTTGCTGCTCCTTTTGCCGCACCTTATCACACTTCTTATCCAGCTGGGTTGGCCGCTCCATTGGCCTCTCCGCTTGTTGCTGGCCCTGCCAAAGTAGTTGTTTAAATATCACTTCAAGGACTTTCTTTGTAATTTGTGTTCCTTCATTATGCCTGCTTTTAGAAAAATTATTTTATTATTAACGATTAACAATTTGAATAAAACTTGTATGTAAATATTTAAAAGGTAGCTTTTTTAATTTTAAAATTTCTTTAGATTATAGGAAAAGTTGACACTAAACTTATAAAGAAAGTGTACAAAAAATTAGGCAAAGTTTCACTTCAATGGAGAATCCGATTTTTAAGTTTTTTTTGTATTAATCATTGCACATCGGGGAAGACATCTTTGTAGTCATTTTTATAAAAATTTCTATGGCTATTTCTTAAATATTGAATTTTCTCTTTAAATATACGAGATAATATTGTTGATTGATTGGCAAAAAAAACTAATCAGGATCTTCAGTAGCTAATTTTGATCAGTGGATGAGTCGATTTGTCTTACGTGTTGTTAGGCAGAATTCCAAAATCAATTCCATTCCGTTTAAGCAAACAGTAATACATTTTTTATCAGGATAGCTCTTCATTTTTAAATGAGTATTAATGAAGTGGGTCTATAGTCAAAAATGAGTAACATCGAACTTAGCTGTAAGCGAAAGGAAGTAACAGCTTAAAAACAGTGTGTCTCGTAGCAGACGTGTGTTGTGGCTATTGGCTAAAGGAGATGATGACTGGCTTGGATGTGAGGCGTAGTAGAGTGTGTTTAGGTTACTAAGCAAAGCATCGGCTATCTTATGTCTCGCCGAAGTAACAAAGATAATCTAAATTATTAACGTCTGTACCTGGCTCGGAGCCCTAAACAGACAGTGGTCCAACCATTATTCTGTGTAAATTTAAGACCACAGCTTGCAGGGCCATTAAAAATACCCCTTGCTGTTGAGAGTGCAACAGCACACTTCTATCTATTCCATACTAGACCTGCAGATATAGACTTTTATTCAACCACAGCCACCACGTGTACCCCGAAGGGACCTCACCAATAAACGGCTACAGAGAGGGGCGGCTCTCTGTATGGGCTACCGGCTCCCGTGGTGCCAGTTTATTGATGGACACTGGTGCATCCTTTGACAGTATCCCAGATTCGTTACCTGCATAACCCGGGGACTAGTTCTCCTATGCCCCGAAGATACTTATATTACCTCAGCTAGACTCGAAGTACCCCAGAGGGGCCGGAGTAACTCAGTAGTGTAACTAGCATGAAATTTTTGTTTGATTGTGTAGCAAGAGGGGTTAGCAATCAAATCAAATTTTTGTAGGAGATATAAATCCCTCTATAAAACTTTGGCTTGCTGTAAAAAAGCATGTCCTTGATAATTCAATATTACTCTATTAAGCAACAGCCTTAAAGTACAAAACCAATACATGTGATTAAGGAGACTTATAACAAAAAAACGTTAGATGGTATGTTAAGACGAGGATAAAAATGTTTCGTAAAAAAAAGACAATAAAGCTGATCTGAGCGTGAAAAAAGTAATGAAATTAACTGGTGAGTTGTTTGCCGATACAGTGCAGTGTTGCCAGATTCGAATAGCCCCGTTGTATAATTTATTTAAATTTAAATTTTGAATAGAAGCTTTAACAAAGATATATTTCCCTGTAATTAAACCGGTTTGTGATAATGGCATACCTGTACATGTTTTTGACGACTTTTTTTAACATAAAAAGCACGCCTTTTTACTTTTGTTGAGTACAAGCCAAAACCAAGTAAGACTGCTATATTCGGCTATGCCGAATCTTATATAACCTTCAACATCTATGCAAATCTAGTTAAGTGAAGTAACTCCAATAAAAAAAACAAATATTGAGGTGACAGAGAATCAAAAAATAAATAAAAATTGGTACTTCATACATATAATTTTATATCAAAATGACTCGGTTCTTAATGGGTTAAGCAGTTTTAAAAAGATTTAGTATTTTCTTAAAGATCTCTTCAAAAGCTTTAAAATGATATCCATATTGATATGTTAAGAAATTTTAAAATTTCAGATCCCCGTAACTCGGAAAATATGGGCGAGCGTCAATTTGTTTTTACTTAATGTTTTTTCCTTATTTTTTAATTCTTTAATATCCCATATATTTATTTTTTTGATTGGAGTTACTTCATTTTTCCAAATGATATGAAAATTTTAGAGGCGTGGTGTTTTTCCCGCTGCCTTAGAGGACATGGACCGATTACGCTGATTTCCAATAACACATCTTTCAACATCATTTGGCGTATTTAATTTTTTACTAACTGATCAAGTGCTATGGAAAACTTGATTTCAACATTAAGACGGATGGACATATGAACAGACGGACATCGCTCAATCGACTTCACTATGCATAAGAAGTCAGAATATATGCACTTTATGGGGTCATAAATAGATATTGTAGAAATTCCAAACGGAATGACAAAATTAGTTATACCCCTTTTTACAGTTTTTGTGGTAAAGGGAAAAATTAAGGTTTAATGCTCCTAAAGAATCATAATTTTAATTTCATGAATTTTAAAATTGCAGTTTATTATTTCAATTGTCTTCATAAGATTAATAATTTGATGAGAGATTTAAATGAACAAAATTGCAATTAAATTGGCGTAGGATTAAAAATAATGTTTAATACAAACATCTATTAAATCTACAAAATTATTAAGTTTCGCAAAAAAATCCCTTTTTTCCTTTTAAAACAAAAAAAGAATAAATAAATAAAAAAAAAACCTAATTTGGCAGCACTGACTAAGAGCTTCTTTTCAACTGACAATACATCCCAGCTCCACTTTGTATATATTAATTAATCTAATTAAATACTTGTTGATAGTATTGCCAACATAAATAAAAATTCCTTATTAGTAAATACACCATCGTAATATTTTTCAAGCCACAATGGTTATTCTGTTCGCTTATTGCTGCTGTTTTTGTCATAATAAAAATACGGCACAAAAATTACATAATTTTATTCGTACTAAAAACAAAATAATTTTTAAAGCCGTCACCAAAATTTAATTGGGTTATTAACCCAAAATACCATAATTGAAAAATAAAAGCATGATATAAAAATATATATGAATAAAAATCTAATCAAATCAATATGCATTAAATATTTTCAATACAATTTGACTTTTATTTAAAACTAATTCCTCAATTTATTCCTTAACTTTTGGTGTGTGCATTTTTAAACGATTTTGTAGGCCAATCGAATGCAAAAGTCACGACTTATTACACAGTCAGTTTGAAACAAATTATAATCACGCAATTTGCCGTGGCTTTAAATGTTTTCTTACAATTATAACAAGACAAAATACGAGGTTTGGGTGACTATTACACCTCTAGCCTGTGTGCAAGTTGGCAACACACCCAAAAATTAGTGTAACCAAATATGGTTGATCATTGTGGGTGGCAGTTGGCGTTTAAAGTGAAGAAAATATAATTAAGGAGAGGGGCATTTATGCAATCTACGAAATTGTTGCAAGATTTTTAATAATTTTTGGAAGCATGTATTACATGAAAGCTTTGCTATCTTTGTTTTCAACAGCTGTTTTCAGTATAAATTACAGTTTAATAATTAATATTTCATTAGTTAAATATCATTTGCATCAACAACAAGTTGTGCGTTATTCCAGGAATAAAATAAAACGTGGATTTATATTAAAACCAACCTTACAAAATGGTGCATTTTAAAGTGGTAAATAATTTGATGGTTGATTAAAAGAATGTTTTATTTAATAATTTAAAAAAAAATATATTTTTTCAGATTATTGGTTTATTGTTAACCTCAGCAGCCATGGTTTTTGTTGAGTCAAAACCTTCCCATCATTTTGGTTTTCATGGTTTACCCGATCATTTAGATTTAGTGCCACCAGTTTTACCGCCCACTCATTTTCATGCTCCTAATCCTGCACCCTTGATACCTTATCATCATGCTAAATTCCTACCTCCAGCACATTTCCATACAACTCCTTTTGTGCCAGCACCAGCGCCTTTACTACCAGCTCCATCGCCTTTACTACCTGCACCAGCACCTTTACTACCAGCTCCTGCACCCTTACTACCAGCTCCTGCACCCTTACTTCCCGCTCCAGTGCCACTATTTACCGCTCCAGCTCCTTTATACCCAGCTCCTGCACCTTTACTCCCCGCTCCAGCACCTCTACTGCCAGCTCCTGTTGCTCCATTACCCTCTCCGGTAATTCATACTCAAGCTGATATTCCCGTTTTGGATCTTGTACCGCTCGCTCAACCTCTTCCCACCTATCGCGCTATACCTGGACCAAAAACTACTACACATCATGTGTCTGTAGGTTATGCTTTTCCACAGCCACGATTTACTAAACTACATGGCCATGTACATGCAGCACCCTTGGCATTGGATCACCACCATCATCATCATACACTTTTCTAGAAATTTCGCCTTTTCGTGGAAAAGGATTTCATTAGAATTATGAACTAATCCCTTAAATATGTATTTGTTATTGTTACCACCAAAAAGATAAAAAAGAGTCAAACAAGGAAGACTTATCATATATTTTATACCAAAGCCTATGTAAGCTCTGTACCAAAGTTATAATTTTATTCATTACGTTTATTTATTTAACACATAGTTTAAGAATTTAAGAAAAATATACACCAAAAAAAAAATAAAATAAAATTGGGGAATTTTCTTTTGTCTTTTTTTTAGTTTTATTATACGAAATTTTTACTCGAACTATTTCAGTTCTAGAAATAATTAATCTTAAGCTGGCTTAAGATCACTAATATAATAATAATAATATAATTTCAAAAATTTTTAAGAAACATTCACAAATCTGTGCATTAATTTTTTTGCATCATTTTGTGGATCGCTGCAACCTTTATAAGCATTACTTTCGTTTACCTGCCTTGTGTTGTATATGTTGTTAACATTATAATCAACATCAGTTAAAGAAATTAGAATACGAGGAATGTTAATAATTAATTATTATTAAGTTGGATCATTAAATTCGGTTAGACGAAGACCGCACATAATCCAAATCTTTTTTCACTATTCTCTTAAATAATCGTCACATTTGTTCCTGTTTTCCGACGAATGCAATTAATTTATTTTACTAATAAATTTTCTTCTGCTGTAGTATCATAATGACTATTGTTCTTTTTTTGTCGTAAAATTGATAACTTACGGATTGAAAATAATCTCACATATAGCTGGAACAGAGATGGTAAAGTTGGTACAATTGTACCGCAATCATTTCATTAGTACTATTTTTTTTTAGTTTTTTAGCAATTCATTACAAGGAAATTATTCTTCCAAAATTTCTTCCATTCAAATTCAAATTTCTTCTTCTTCTTTGTTATTTGTAACTTAGACTTAAATTCGTTATTTAGTGTGACCAGTTTCAGCGAGCTAGAATGTGCATTTCATTCTGTTGATATCTAACTAACAATTTATCACATTAAATTTTGAACTTAAGGTTAAATACGGATAATTAATTCATTTGCAAATTATTCCTCGAAATAAATACAAATTAACAAAAAAACCAATAATACTATTGATTATTTCACAAAACCCCTGGTATCCGTGTATACTGTGTATTGTTCAGTTAAAATACAATAGTATATGCTTGTTGTTGTAAATTTTCATATATAATTGCAATACACTTTTATTTTTCATATTTTTGAAAAGTTGTATTAGTAATCGTGTTATCAACTACATGTGAATTCCATATGTGTATTAAAAGAAATCTTGTACAACTTACTTGAATCAACCATTAGCATATCAAAAGTATACTTTTCGCATAAAAAATTAAAATTTAGCTTTTTTCAGTCCTATTGTCCATTTTACTTCCTGAAAACCTTCTTTTGAATATTTATTTTCTTCTTCTTATTTGCTTTTTGACGTTGAATATACAAAATAAATTGATACAATAATACATTGGGTGTTCACAAGCATATAAACAGAAATTATATTAAATACAAAATACACCATACAAGATTTTGTGAATTAAGCATATGTTTATATAATAAAAAGGATACAATTACGAGTATTATAAAAAAATTCGTTTTATTTAAAACTTGCTATTGACACTCTAAGAGAATGGCTGATAAATTTTACTTTACAAATATTTAAACAAGAAATAGGATGTCTATATTCAAAACACAAGAGAACTAAAATGACTTTGCTGCACTCTAATTGCGGAGAAGTCTGGTGCAGAGGGGGCCGTTAAGGAGAACAAGGGCGATATAGGCTTAGAAGTCAATTGCTCAGGGTTTCAGGGTGCTATTCCCCAGGGAAAATTCTCTGTCTGCAAATTAAGAAATATTTCAGGTCAAGGATGTTTGTTAAATATTTTTATAGAAAGTAGTTTTCAATAAATCAAAATATGTAACGTTTATTTTATAAAATTAAATTATGTAATAAAACAAAAATAATAAATAACATCTCAGCTACATTAACTTGAATACATAACAAAATAAAATATAAAATAAAATAATTAATTTTCACCATAATTAATTACATCACTAGGATTGACAATATTTTAATTCCGTCCACATTGTTTCGCAACAAATTAACAAAAATTATTTTATCATTAATGTGCATTTGATTTTATATAAAGGAAAGTATAACATTTTTAGTTTTTAATAATTAGTTATTTAAAATTAAGAGAACAGGTAAAATAAATATCAAATTTATAAATGTGTGTAAAAAATAAAAGCAAAACAACTCACTTAAACTGCAGTGTGCACATTCGGGAAAGTGTAAAACAAATATATCACGGAAAGTTGCAGTATTTGAAAAGAAAACCAGAAGCAATGTAAGGTATTAACCGACAGTTAGCACTACTTACATGAGCAATTAGTATATGTATAAATAGCATAGGCACACCATTCTCGATGCAAAATTCTGTTATTACTTTGTTACAGAGAAAATAATATGGTAATAGATTGAAGTTTTTTCTTAAATAAAATTTAATTTTTATTAAATTGGAATTTGAGCTGTGGATATAATAAATGAATCGAAACTGATTTTGGCTTAAGTTTAATAACTTTAATTTTTAAAAACCTTTTTTTTTAAAAGAAAAATTTTTAAAATGAAAAATTTATTATTCGGAATCTTTTAAAATTTAATTAATTTATGTAGCAAAATGAAAGAAAAAATAAAAATAGTTATTAAATGTTTGCTGTGTTTTTGTGTAGAAGATTTTTGAGTTGTTATTGTCTTCTGTCTTATTGATTCAATGGAGTTCTCATTTAATCAATTTGGCTTTCTGTTTTTCTATACAAAATTTGGGTAAAATCCACTAATGAGCTATTTGAGCAGTAGTGAAATGGCCATATGGATATGCTTTCCCCGCAGTAATATATTTCATTTTGTAGTTTAGTTTAAAATAATAAATATTTTATGAGAATATCATGAAATATTTATATTTGAAGGAATCAAGCACGAATAAAGTAAATTAATTAAAAGAAAAATTTTTGCTGATGAAATATGTAACGGTCCAGAAAATGCAGCAATTTTCTTGTTTTCTTTGGAAAATGTCCGCATAAACTTGTAAAATAAATTTTCTTTCTAAAAAAATGTTTTTAGAAATTAAAATACGAGGGCTGCTTTATATATTTCTGGCCTAATAGTGAAAATGCGAATATTTATAATCAAAAATGGTTTTATTGTTTTTCAAGGTATTCTCCAGCATGATTTATACACTTTTGCATGCGCTCAAACCAGTTGTCGAAGCACTTTTTCCACTCCGAGTGAGACACCTCTAAAACATGGTTTTTGAACACTTCAACAGCTTCTTCTGGCGACGAAAATCGTTGACCACGCATTTTTTTCTTGATGTGCGGAAACAAGAAGAAGTCATTAGGCGCCAAGTCAGGGCTGTACGGCGGATGACCCATTAATTCGACGTTTTGGCCGGTCAAAAACGCTCTGGTTTGAGCCGATGTATGAGAGCTCGCATTGTCATGGTGAACAATGATTCGTCTTCTCTTGTTGGTTTTTCGAATTTCTTCGATGACTTCAGGCAAACAAATTGTAGTGTACCACTCAGAAGTGACCGTCCTACGTTGCTCAAGCAGAACAGTCGCCACATGACCAGTTTTGCCGAAGAAACAGGCGACCATTTGCTTCGAAGTGCTTCTTTCACGAACAACTTTCGTTGGATTTTGCTTTGAAGACCCACACGGTCGATTGTTGTTTTGTTTCGGGCTCATACGCATAGATCCATGATTCGTCACCTTTGACGATTTTATAAACGTCTTTTGAGGCACCCCAATCGTATTTTTGCAACATTTCTTTGCACCAATCGACACGAGCCTTTTTTGAGCGACTTTCAAATTGTGCGGGATCCAACGAGAACAAACCTTTTTTACGGCCAGGTGTTCATGCAGTATCGAATGTATGCTGGTTGAAGAAATGTCCAAGGATGTCTCTATCTTTCGGTATGTCGCATGTCGATCTTGCATTATGAGTTCACGCACGGCATCAATGTTCTCTGGCACAACAGCCGTTTTTGGACGACCTTCACGGAATTCGTCTTTGAGCGAGCTTCGGCCACGATTAAATTCATTATACCAATTTTTCACAGAGCTATAGGATGGTGCTTCATCGCCAAACAAAGAGTTAAGTTCATCAATGCACTCTTGTCGTGATAATCCACGTCGAAAGTTGTGAAAAATGATGGCACAAAAATGTTCACGAAATAATTCCACTTTTTTCTATATTAATTTTTTCAAGTCACTGTAAACAACACAAATAATGGTCGTACGTCAAAACGTTTTGAGTACGATTATGCTTAAAAATGACAAACTTTCCAATGGAAATGTCAGATTGCACTTGGCAGCATTCAGTGTTGCAAGGCCAGAAATATAAATAGCAGCCCTCGTAAACAAACTTAAATCAAAATCAATTTCGATTCATTTATAATATCTACAGTTCAAATCCCAATTTAATAAAAATTTAATTATAAAAACGCATGGCACAGTGCATATACATTCGTGCTTAACGTGCACAACAATCAATATGATACTGAAAAAGCATGTATATAATCTATGTAAAATGTTGTGAGAAAAGAAGCAAAATAATGATTAAAAATAAAAATTGGATTTCTGATTAACAGAAGGTTGATACAAAAGCAAGAATAAAAATGTACAAGACGAATTAAAGAGAAAACAATGAAGAAATACTTTGGTTTCGTCTAACCAAATTAATATTGATATGAATACTGCTCGTATTCTTATTTATAAAGTTAGTTGGTTAAATAGATGATGTTTACAATGCACCCAGCCTAAGGTATATAGAAGCAAAGAATGCTGATCAAGGACGTAGTGGTCCAGAAAATGCAGCATTACATTCTGCTGTTTCTTGTTTTCTTTGAAAAACGTCTGCATACATTTGTAAAAAATGTTTTTTTCTAAAAAATATTTTTAGAAATTAAATTAATGAACTTAATCAATTTCGATTCATTTAAAGTTAAAAATAAAATAACTCCAGTAGTGTTATCATCATGTCATCTTACCTGCGCCTTTGTTATTCACTGTTTTAATTTTTTGAAAAATTTTTTTTTAATAAATATGTTGACAACATATAAACCACATGCCGATTACACGCAACTGCTTAAAATGGCAAACAAACAAATAAAACCCAAATATAAAACACACAATTTAATTTACACTTAAAGATACTGTTTGTTTAAAGCGTAAAGAAGAAGAAAAAAAAATAATTAGAAATTTAAAACATGTTCAAAAACATGCATTAAATCAAACATAAATCCGTCAGTCAGCCATTCGCCATTAACTATACCATTCGCCATCGTACGTCTTAAATGACAACATGAAAAATGAATTTTAAATTGAATGAATTTTTAACAAAGTGAATTAGTTGCACGGCTACTCACAACGCATACATTTTGTTAATCACTAAATGAAGAAACTTTTAATTTTACTTGTACAAAAAAAAGATAGGTCAACTGGAATCGTATTAACCTCTATTAGAACAATTAAAATGTAATTGAAATATTCAATAAAAAATATTTCTAAAATTTGATTATGAGAACTTTTCCACCAAAGAATTAATAATACAAAATTTTGTCTCAAAATTAGACTAAGTTACGACTTGCTTTTAATTTTCATTTTAAACTTTTTAAAGGGTTTCTGGTTAGTAATAAAATACTTAACTAGAGAAATGAAATCTAATATTTAGTACCTGTTTTAAGAAATAAAGAACTAATAAATCTTTTTTTTATTAGAATAAAACCTCATAAGTGTGGCCTAATTCTCATTTGGTTTATAAAAAATTTGTTGTCTAGGTTTTGTGATTAGTTCTTTTGTTCTTAGGACATGCAGCTGATGTTGCGATCTTCCCATTATTTGTTGATACCGTTATTTAGCCTGCGAAAATATCACCTCAAGAAATTAGAAAGTTTTGCCATTAGAGTTTTCTTAGAACTCATAAATATTGCTTGGATTTGTGGCCACTTCCAGAATATAAATTCTTTGATTTCTTTCTTAGTGCACTTAGCAGAAACCGATCTTAAAAACGTGTTTATTATTTATACTAATCGTACGTAGAAAAAAACGAGGTTGTGATATGGTGTCTAAAATCATGGTATATTCTTTGTAACCAGATATATGTTTACAGTAAACAAACTCCAGCAATACTCATAATATAAAAACAACTTATAATATGTGTTGCCTTTTGGAAGAAATAGAGTAAAAACGGTAGGCGGTGAAGGAGAGTGACATATTGAAAGCCGTATTGTTCACGTAAGAAGAGTGTTGCAACCTTTTGGTTTTTAGTAGGTGGGTTCAATTTAATGCCGAAAAAAAGTCAGCCGTATACAGTGGAAAAAAATAATAGAATTACTGTTGGTTATTGTTGTTTTTGCTTAAACTTTGATTTTTGTCTTTGCTTTATTGTTTGGACAAAAATCTTTAGTTTATTTAAAATGTTTGTCGGAAGTTTCCTGAAGAGTTAAGTAAGCGGTAACGAAATGGCCATCAAGAAATGCCTTGACCCTAAATAATCAATATCAGTAATTAATTTAATTGGAATAATTTAAAAAATAGCACGAAGTTTTTTATGAAAATTATATAATTATTGTTGTCAAAGCTTTCGGTGAAAACCGTCGTCACTGGCTGTTTGTTTGGCGAGAACATCTTTAACAAGCCACGTTTTGATTAGAGTTCTAATATTTACTGGCGGAATAAACCGAATTAACTTAATACCATAATATAATTAGTTTGTTGTGATTTAATTAAATTATGACTAAAATTATACAAATAATTTTTGGTTTTCAAAACATTTTTTTTTATAAAAAAATTTTTGAGTTCTTATTGTCTTTTTGCTTTATTGTTTTAGCGGAGTTCTCCTTTAATCAATTTGGCTTTCGATATAAGACTCTGCGTTTTCTGTATAAAATTTGGGTAGAATCCACTGATGAGCCATATGAGAAGTAGCGAAATGGCCATGTGGATATGCTTTCCCTGCAGTAATACCTTTCATATTGTAGTTTTACAAACACATTTAAAGTAAATGTAATATATATTTCTTTAAACTATATGAGAGTTTTAAGTAGCTTTATACAAATGGTTGTTTTCTTCAATTTCTTTTTTTTTTGCAGTCTATAAATGTAGAATAAAAGGGTTGCAGAAACAATTTGTACTATTCGTTTTCTTACTTAAGAAAGAAAGAAAAAACAAACTGGCGAATGTTTTGCTTAAGAAACATAAAATAAAATGTCATTTCACTTAAAGTGTAGGAAATATTTAATTCTACCATTTCTTTCATTTCCTAAATGCCTAATTTGAACATTTTAATTTAATTTCATTTCATTTTTAAGTCAACTTGAATACAAATGTAAAATATTTAATATTGCACCCAAACGTGTTTCATTTATTATTATTATGAAACAATGAATTTAATGCATTTAATTAAACAATGGAGAGAAAAATTGACTATTGCCGGTATAATTTGTTTTCAATATATTACGAAATGAACAAAAAGTAATTTGGATTAAAAATTTTAAACTAAATAAAAGATTTATATACATTTACAGATTGTTATTTAACCTTATTTTGGGACATAGTGAAATTTAGGTGACTGTCAATATGTTATTTAATTTTTTGCCAACGTTAAAGACCTTTAATAAGATTTCATTCAAATTCACTTGATATGCAAAGAAAGTAGCCGCAACATTTAATGGATGTTGAATTTTCATTAACGAAATTTTTAGTTGATTTTGGTTTTTTATCAAGCAATTTATGGAAATTGAATGTAATATTTTTTGGCATGATTATAAAAACCAAATGTGGGTAAAATATTGACATCATACTTTGTCTTGTCTTCTTTTAAAACACATAACCTTAATTAAAATTCTTGTAATTTATGTTAAATGGCTGTTCAGTTTTTGGTGAGTTACTTTTTATTTTATTTTACGTTTGTTTTCCCATTCCTAGAACAAGTCTGTTTAAGGCAGTAACTATTGTTGTAAGTTCCCAGCGGTGTAATAAAGAGCGAGTCAGTTAGAAGAGTATCTGGCAATCCCTGTACACTTAAGTTGTGTTAAGATTCATTTTGCTTGTGATTTCTACACACTTGTGAGATCGAATCAACCTTAACATTGCAAGTTGAACGCTAACAGGAAACTTCCCATACAATATATGGGGCACCCTTTATTTTTTAACAATATGTTTTTTTTTTTTTTTGTTGAAAACAATAAGTAACTGCCTATAACGCTTATAATGTTAAGTTGACGATAATTCGAAATTCGGTCTTCCTATTGGGACACCCTTTAAATTAAAATTTTTTATATATTTTTCTAATGATACTGCGCACACACCATTTAAAAATTTTTAAGATCCGCATGTTATATTTCAAAATAAATGTCCGTTTTTGTTTCCTGGGGGACACCCTATAAAGTTTTATTAAATAATTTCATACTCGCCTTAATGGCAAACATAGGTTGACTTACCCTGTGTAAACTTTAAGTGTCTGCCTATAAAAATTTAAAGCGTCAGATCAATCTCGTACTCGTGAAAATCAAGACGTACTCAAGCGACACTCTTTAAGTTTTAATTTAATATTTTATTTTTTCATTATTTTTGTACCGGTGAAGTACTGTGACAGGCAGATATTGTAGGGCAATTAATAGTATTACATTTTTGCCTTTTGGTTATTAAACACTAAAAATATAAAATAAAAAGATGTAAGAGAATTTTTGGTAACTAGAGCGGGTGGAATAACCAAAGGTTTAAAAATTTGGGTTATTCATATTCACAAAAAGGTTTAAGTAGTTTAATACTTCCAAATCTCACTTTGTGCTTCTTAGATTCTACAGAAAAATTATCCGGTAAAGTTCTAAAAAGATCACTTGTGATTCAAACCAAGTGACGTAACAACCAATACTTAACTACATTGAGCTGATGCGACTCACTGAGGATGATCTTAAAGCCAAATAATATTCGTGATCGATATGGAACTACCTTAAGTTGTCATAAGTGTTAACCTTTCGATACAGTTTAATAGACAAATAATTTCGCCTCTTGGCAAGTGTTTACAAGCAGATAAAATCCGTTTCAAATTAAACGAATGATTTATTTCCTTATGACATTTTGTATACGTTCTTCAGTTACTCCAATGTTTTTGACACTAATCACCTTTAAAACTGAACTTCTGTAATTATCTTCTATAACCTTTTAAAAAAATTTAGTGTTCGTGTAACAGTGAATGTGAAGTCCATTTTCGCTGTTAATATTTAGTATTTGTTTCATAATCCTGCTTTTAAAATTTTGTGAAGCAGGCAGTTATGAACTACTAAGGATTATAAAACGACTTTTCAAACCGATGGGTAAATTAAGACCACCTTACCTTTATTATGTCCCATGCCATCACAAATCTTTACTTTCAACTAAAGTGATTTCAGACTATCGAGTAGTAAATGCTGGTCTTATTTCTTACGACAAAATCTCTTATAGTTACCAACAAGGCTATGGACCTCTATAGCATCCACGTTTAATATGTGTCGTGTCCTAAGTCCAATACAAGCAAGAGCTGGACTTTCACATAGAACGTGTTGCAGAGTCGGCAGCTATCGGCTATTTGGATTTTCATAATGATCGGATGATAACTGAAGTTTCCATGATCTGCCACTTATGAAGTTATACAATTTCAGGATCCTCAATTATAGCCAACCAAGTTTTCTAGCTTACTGCGGATGAACTATTGCTTCAGGACTTCTTTTAGAAATCAACACGTCTTTGGCTTGCAAAATATTCCTGTTCATTTCTTTCAGGCCCCACCGCCTCTTAGTGTCCAAAAGAAAACCAAAGTTGTACCAAAAACTTATGTTTTTACATAATTTGAAGCTTCCTTGTAAATCTCTTGGTTGCCCTGTTTGATTTTAAGAAACTTTAAATTAACAAAATCCCTTGTAATGGACAAAAAATTTAAACTCACACAGAGATTCGCAGATATCTCTAAATTTAAGTTAAACGGTGACAAGAATTCAATGTTCATTCAACATATTTAGTCCAGCCGTCTAGAAGAGACGAGATCTAACTAGAAGCCTGTTACCTGCAGTCACCGCAAAAAAAGTTTAAATCGAACTTCTTACAGATCAATCAATAACAGCAGTGGTCGTTTCCTCATATTACTAATTTCTACTACAGGCAAATCCGTTTTATGCTGATGACTTTAAGCTTTTTTTTAGATTGAAGAGCTTCTTCTCCATTACGAAATAAATAAATCGAAAATTCCTATATAAGGGAATCAATCATTCAGGTTGTAAAAATAATAAAAAAACGCCTAATTTTTCTTGTTTACTTTGGAAAATGTCCGCACATAATTGTAAATTATTTTCCTTTCTAAAAATGTTTAGAAATTAAATTAAAAATGAACCAAAAAGCGGAAAATAAGTCAATTTTCATTAATTTATAAGATCGATGGTTTAAATACTGATTGGAAAAAAATGAAAAAAATAAAGAAACTTTATTTTCTTTTTTCAACCGCATAATTTATTTCATTACAAACTTTCTTTTATTTTCTTTAGATTATTGGCTGCGTTGCCCTTTACGCTACTCAAGCCGTAGCTAGTGGTTTTACGACTTTCGCCTCAACTTACAATACTCATGCCATCCAACATGCTGTTGCCTACCCTGTAGGTGGTTCTAGAGTTACTGTTCCAGCTGTAGCTGCTACACCAGCAGTTGTTGCGGCTCCTACTCCCGCTACTACTTCTATTACTGCTGCTTCCCCTCCGACTGCAGTTCTCGCTTCAATACCTACAGCTTCTTCAAAACCTGTCTCCTCACAGCCTGCATCTGCTAGTCAAACTCCTATTCCTGCTGCTACAGCTCAACTACCTTTTGCAGCTCCTGCTAATGTGGCATTTGTGTCAACACCATTTGGCGTTTTTACTCCTGGCAAAGTAGACCACCCTGCTGCTTTAGGAACATTTACTTCGGTTCCTGCTTATGCGAACGGTCCAATTTATACAGCTGGTCCTGTATATGCTTCTTCATATGGATCTGCACCTGCTTTTACTCCGGCCTATGCTGCTGCTGCTTCGGCTCCTGCTAATGCTGCTCCTGTTGGTCAAACACATTTTGCTGATGGGCCTGGGCTTCCTTTATTTTTTTCTTCGTTATCCTCTGTACCTAATTTTGCTATTGCACATGCTCCCACTGCTTTTGCAACAGCTTCTGGCCACAAAGCTGTATTTGCTGCGCCCTCTTATGTCCCATGGTAAAGACTGAATGACTTCGTGTGTGCAAACTTTAATTTATTTTCATTTCATTTAAATTATTTTATCTGGATTTCGTTTAATTTTTTTTCTAGTTTTAAGTATCACAAAAAAAACTTTTAATAAACTTATTGTCACTTGAAATAGTAATTTTATTTTAAAGTTTCGAATTAAACGACTTTGAAAAAGCCAAATAACCAGTTGTTCAATGTAGTTTTGGCAACAGTTCAAGTTCAAGTTTAAACAATTTTCAACTGACTGACTGCCTTGGTTGGTCGTGTTTTTCTGTGTTTTGTTGTAAGAGTGTAATTTCCGATCTGTTTGTAAACAAAAAACAATTTGAATGTTAATTATGTTTGTTATTCGATTAAATATATTATTCGATTATTCGAATACTTTTTTAATGATTTTTTTGGTTTTTGTTTCTTAACAAAAATTAATTCAACTAATATTATGTTAATTAATGTTTCTAAATTATTTGTTTAAACAATTTATCAATGCAAAAAATAAGCAAACATCGAAAAGTGAGAAATATTAACTCTGCTAAACTTATTAAGGCATTTACACTACGCAATTTTTCATGAAACTTGCATGAAATTTTTGCTTGTATGTGAAGCAGGAGGAGTAAGCAAAATGGTAGTGCTTGAATTTTGAGGGGATGTTACTGCTGCTAGTTAACGTGTTCTCAAGCAAACAAGCCGTCCGTTAGCAATCGCTTTTCGTTTTAAGATAATCAAGGGGTCTGTTATACACACGACAGGCAGTCTTTCTACTTTTTAGAAGAGACTGGCAGGTCTCAGTTGTGGTGCAATTTTTAACTGACTCTACCTCCTTAGGAGATATGAGTACAAGAAGACAGTCTTACATACATTTGACGAACCACTTTAACTTAAGAGCTTCCATATGAAAATGAGGTTCTTCAAATTTTCACAATTTTTAAAACTTACATTAGCTCAGTCTGGCAAGACCCTAAAATTTTTGTTTACACACTTCTTGGTGCACAAGAATTTTTTCAGTTTAAAATCTCAGCCGCCCTTATAATGATGCACTTTGTTCGGTTTTTCTTGAGAATTTCTAAATCCTGATAAAATTTATAAATCCTGATAATTTTCTTAAACGTGACAAATGCTTTCTTCTCTTTTACATAACCAGCATTCTGCGCATAAATATCACATTAAAAAGGTAAAGTTAAGAAATCATATCTGCCACAAATGTTTATTAGATAATAAAAATCCATTAGTGTCAAAATATATACAACATAAATAAAAATAATTGCGTATGTTAATCAAATAAATTGCATAAATTTAAAACATAAATAAAAAAAATATTATGGCAGCATGAATTAAATATATTAAAAATAATCTTTATTCCATTGAAAAGGAAACCACATTTTTATGTATTTTAAATTTATGAAAAATTATAAATAAACGAGGTGCGTACAAACATTAATTAATATTTTAAAGTTTTAAAATAATTTTTTCAATATTTTACAATGGTTTACGCATTCCAACTTAAGATATTTTGTCTATTCTACAGTTAGTAATTTGTGACTTATTTTTATTTGATAAGAGATTTTTTACGTGATCGCGCATAGATTTTCCCGATTTCTTTCGAGTCGTCACCCCAATTGGATAAATTTTATTCCCACAAATCCCTAAACAAATTTTAACTATCTATTCCACTTCAAAAAATACTAAATATTTATTTGAAAGTTATCCATCTCGTTGTCTAAAAAACACAAGTGTCACAACAAATTGTATTATTTTCAAAATTTATCAATTCTCAAGAGAGTTTCGAGCATCTTGTATTGCCTTTTTTTATTTTTTATTTTGGTGTTTATTGAGTTCATTGCTGAAATCGAACGCAGTAAAAAAGTTAAATTTATATAATAACAATAGCAAAATTTCAATGACCAAAAACAGAATTAAAAAAATCCCCAAAAAATTCTTTACCACAAAATAACTCCTCAGGGAATTCCTGAGTCCCCATATTAAAGTTTTTATCCTTGTTTTAAAACTAAAATCCCCGATTTGGGAATAAATCACCTAATCTGATAATACTGATCGAGCTCATGATTGTGAGAGCATTAATTATTTTCCCATGGAAAATGTATTGAGATTAAAATGGTCCAGTTTCTTAGCCAACATTTCCAGTGTAAACCCAAGCCATGCCTTGATCAAAATTCTCTAAATGAAACGCTTATATTTTTATTAACTTCGCCAATTTAATATAGCAAAAATTATTCTTTGAGTCATGCTCACCTTCAGCTATTTATTAGACAAAAGGGACTCCATAAATCTTAAAGGTTTCAGAAGACAAATGCAGCATCTAAAATTGCAAGTTTCATTTTTTAAAGTTTAACAAAGCTCTATGAAAACTGCTTAGATATTTATAATCTTGCTTATTTCTAAAAGCCAATTAAAAACTTTGAGACATAGAGTTACATAGATATATGGTGGCTACAGTTGCATTTTTTTTTTAACAACTTATAAAAGTATGAGTATAACAGGACGTGTTTAACTTTTATGAGTGTAGAAAATAAACCAAATGTACAAATTAGTGGCATAGATTTGAATACAAAATTAGTTATTTTTTCAAAAATGTTACCCTCTCTTTTAATTTTCGAACACCACTCGTATATTTTATGGTATATCTTAGTAACAGGTATACCGATAAGCACCGTTCAAAAAGTATTTCTTTTGGTTATTTGTTTAAAGCAAACACAAAAATTTCCGTAAGTAGGTGCCATCATGACAAATATAGGGGTAGTTTGCCAATCTAGCCGGGCATTACTTTTTATACTCTTTACAACAAAAGGTAGAAAAAGGGTATATCTAAGTTTGTCTTTCCGTGTGTAATTTCTACAATATCCATTGCCGACCCCATAAAGTATATATATTCTGACTTCTTATGCATAGCGAAGTCGATTGAGCGATCCGTCTGCCGTGTTAGTGTTGAAATCAAGACTGACCAGGGAAACTTGATTTCATAAAAAAAATACATCAATCGATCAGACACTCACACATAATCAGCATAATCGGTCCATGTCCTTCGAAGCAGCAGGCAAAACACCATGACTACCTCTAATTTGTTCATATCATTTTTATGAATATAGTAAGTCCAATAAAAAAAGACTAATTCTATGGGGCGATAGAGAATTAAAAAATAAGAAAAAAACATCAAGTGAAAAAATTGACGCTCTTGGCAGAAAAATCTTTTATGGTCATTTTTCAACTTTCCCATCATTTTGTTTAGCAATTACAACTTTTAAGGTCAAAGAATGTTAAAAAAAAATAAGGTTGAACACAAGAGATTCTTAAATGCCTTTTTTGACCCGCCCCTTTTTGTGGGCGGTGAAATAAAATATTATTTGAAAAAATAATATATTTATTAAATGAAATGTATTTTATACGCCTTAAAACAATAGAAATTAATTACATATACATAACATTGGCACGGGGAGGTATCCCTCCAATCCCACACCCAAAATCGTCCCTGTGAAAAAAATTTTTTGTTTATTTTTTTTTTTGCCAATTTCCTAAAAATATCCATTATTAAGCTTTCAAATGCCTTACCAATCCCCGCCTTTCATAGAAAAAAAATCAATACAAAATCTTTATTCGTTTAGCAACAAATAAATATATTGCAAACTTCTCAAAACCACATAAAAACGTAATAAAAACGTAGGTTTCAAAACAAAAAATCTCAAGCAAAAGCCTTAAAAATTAGATGCGTACTTAAATCTTTACATATCTCATAATTAATATTTGGCCTATTGATCGGCTGGATGGGCCAAACACTCCTATCTAGCGACGTAGCTCTGAAATATCTTGAATCTTGATCTTAGAAAATCTTGATTTTAGAAAATTAAGAATTTTCACCAAAATTGCATGGTTTTCGTAGAACCTGAGTCTGAATTTGAGTCTTCCCACTGGCAATGGAAGGTCAATGTTTAGTGTCAAATTAATTCCGGCGTTATACTTCAAATTCATTACAATTACCATTATCAGAGAAGGCTGCTAAAAATATGATGAGCTTTCTTAGGAGGATAGTCATTTCTAACATCTATTCGCTCACATTGTAAACCCCTATAAATGCAATATGAAGTCTTTCTATAACTGGATTAAAAGGCAGACAGCAAATGGGCGAAGAAAAAACTGCATACGATCTGATGGCCTGATTACACAATAAAATACTAAAAATGAAACAAAATAGACTCATGACATGTTTTCCACTTTTAAGCTAAAAAACACTATACAAGCAAAAACCAATTGCAACAATAAATTTTAAAAAGCAATAAAAAGCAGAGTGAGCGTTTGTTGTATAACTTTTGCAGGAAAATAAGACCACGCCACACTAACACACACACAAAGGCGTAAAACACAAAAACGGTTATCAGTTTTATTTTACTACGACGACTGGTCAACTAGAAGTAAAACTCTTTAGATGTGGAGACTATGGGATGGCAACAGTATTTAATGTTGTAGTTGTTGTGGTGTTCCCAATTGTCATCCTTAAAAGGCCAAAATTGAATAATGATTTTGAAATCTTTGCGTTTGCCGCAAAAATATGAAAAATTATTTATTCAAATAAAATTTAAGTTTCAATAGTTTTTTCTTTTGTTTGTTTCTGTTGGCCCACTTGGACACTTTTAATGTTTTGTCTTTACATTTTCATTCGATTTCAATTGATTGTTAAGATTGTAGATTGTTTTTGTTTTTTTTTTTTTTCTTTTATTTGAAAGTGATTATTGCATTTTCAGATCTTGTTGTATTTGGGTTGTTACACCACTAACTTAATCCATTTTATGACTGTTTTTAACAAGTTCCATGATACCGTGGCCTTTTTGATAAAGCAGCTATAACAGATGAGACAAGGGTGTATATGTACATGTGTGTGTGTGTAAGTGTGTAACGATGATGTAAATAGGTTTTTGTGCCGTATTAAATAATCGCTTTTGATTTCGTTTATTTTATTTAATTTTTTTCTTCAAAATAATGTTGATATAATTAACTCTATTTCCACACATTTTTTTAAAGTGGTTCCTCTAGTTTTTCCTCATTTTGCCGGTCTGTTAAACCATTTTCCTATTTTAGAAATTGCTTCATATTAAACGTTACAGCTAAGTTTTGTACAGTGGTTATGTTATGTTGGATTCAACATTTGTAATGTGCTTGAATCGAATCTTCTGAATAATTGACTATTTGCTATTCAAAAACGATGCTAGGAAATTGGATGAAGCTACCCAGTTAGCGGTTAAGCAGCAGTTTTAAATGCCGTGACTCAAAAACGAAGCTGAAGGCAGGTATTTTTTGGGAGCAGAACAAGCAGGTGTCCAATTAACTGCAAAGATGTCGACTGTTTTTTTAAGCCCGATGGAACATCAAATTGTAAAAAATAACACAAAAAATTAAATTGTATTTAAGAATTTTTCTTATACGAACGATCAGAACATGGCAGTAATATTTCAAAATGATTTTGGGCATATGACCACCGCGGCTGCTCATGACAAAGCGCATTCTGAACGCCCAATTTTAGGTTACTTTTTCAAGTACTGCTGACCGTATGTCACGAATAACACGAACAATACTGGCCTCCAAAGCGTCAATTGTTGCTGGTTTATCAGCATAAACCAGTGACTTGACGTGGCCTCACAGGAATAAAGAAGAGGTGTCAAATCGCACTGTTATATATACAATTATTATTTGGCAACCCTATTAAAATATCAGTTACATGTAATTCTTATAATAAATAAATAAAGAGTGAATCAGTTGTTTACTGAGTGACAAAAGAATAACACACGCACTACCTTGTCGGCCAATAGACAGGTCCATTGCTCGAAATCAACTTATCGCAAAATTTTGAATTCCATAACTCGATGGTAGCGGTAACCGTATGGCGCTACGTGTCAATGTCATCCAAATTTTCTAACAAAAAATCATTAATCATGATGTGGTAACGATCTTCATTGACCGTAATATGAAGATCGGCCTCATTTTTAAAGAAATAAGGTCCGATGATGCCACCTGCGTGTAAACTACACCAAACGGCGCATTTTTCTGGATGCAATGGAGTCTGTAGGGTATGTTGTGGATTGGATATGCGGTAATGTTGCTTATTAACAAAACCGTTAAGCCAAAAATGAGCCTCATCGCTGAACACAATTTGGCGATAAAGCAACGGGTCAGTTACCAACTGCTCTAGAGCCCAATCGGCGAAAGAACGACGCATATAATGGTCTCGTGGCTTTTATTCCTGCAGTAGCAGGATCTTATTCGGGTGTAGGCCATGATCTTTTCTCAAAATTTTCCACGTAGTTGATGGACAAAGCCCCAATTCCTGCGACTGACGACGAATCGATAAATTTGGATCTTTTTTCACACTTTCGTTTACAGCAGCGATATTCTCTTCAGTACGCAGATTCCTTGGACGTGTTGGTGTTATTGCATCCTCTAAAGGGTATGTGGTACGCAATCTTCGACGGAAATTTGCACCAGACGAACGGTTATTTGCACCATAAAAATTACGAAGTCGTCTATAAGTTGATCGAATTGATGACTGATTTTCAAAGTAAGCTTGGATGATTTGATAGCATCGCACAAAGCGCAATTTTTCCAATTTTAGCCGAACATTAATTTTTTAGCTTATATTAGCTCTAAAAATTTCCTGAGTGGACCTAGATCAATGAAACTTGTCAGAAAAATCTGTTATGGTCATAGGCTATCAAAGCTTGGAAACAAGAAAAATCGGAACAAGGAGAAAATAGTTTCCCTAAGAAGAACTAATCCTACCTCTGAAAAATGCAAGTTTTTTTAATTTTCAAGTTATTTTGTTCAGCAATTACAACTTTTAAAGTCAAGGAATGT
Source organism: Gymnosoma rotundatum (assembly GCA_916610165.2). Classification (NCBI taxonomy): domain Eukaryota; kingdom Metazoa; phylum Arthropoda; class Insecta; order Diptera; family Tachinidae; genus Gymnosoma; species Gymnosoma rotundatum. The sequence goes on along the minus strand of OU744338.1, from coordinate 15,818,091 downwards.
TTAAAAATATAAGATTGGACTCAAGAGATTCTATAATGCCATTTTTGCCCCTCCCCCCCCCCCCTTTTTTTGAGGGCGATGAAATAAAATTTATTTGAAAAAGTAATGTAATTATTAAATGGATAACATACGCCTTAAAGCCATAGAAATTAATTTGTATAGGCAGCCCCAAAAATTTCCTAAAAATATTAATTTTTAATCTTTCCGTAGCTTCACTAATCTCCGCCTCCCAAGAATATTATTAAAACGATATTTTTCTAATTTGTTACTGTATAGAATTTTATTTATCTGAAAATAATCAATTTCATCATAATATAACTTAATAATAAATAAATTTTGTTTAAAATTGTAACAGTTAATTTATTTAAAAGAACTTTTCCTTTGCACTAAAATGATAATGAGTGCAATGGCCCTTCTTCGTCTTATTCGTAAAAACCTCTTCAGAATTTGAATCCTCTTCAGCATTAACAACAGGTGGAAGCATGAAAGAAAGGTAATAACTTCTTTTTTGTAGTGAGTCCTTTACAAGTAAATAGTGGCTTAAGCGCAAAAACGCATAACGTTTTTTTTTCTACAGTATAAAAGTAGATATCGCAAATTTTAATGTGATGTATAACATTTTTAGGACCGCGATGTAAATCACTGTCCAAAACCTTTTCACTTTTTTTTTACAAAAAATTTAATAAAAAAATATTTAGTTTAATAATGATTATTTGACCCTTTTTTTTTTAATAAATTATTTTCTATTTAATTAAGCTTTGGGTCCTTATATTTTTTATTAATATTTTATTTCAATATTTCGGTACTTTCTGCGTACCTTCTTCAGGAAACAAAATTAATATTGATATTGAATCAAAAAAAAAACAAAATTAATTAACAATTGAAAAAAATTTTTTGTCATAATGAAATTAAAAATCTAGTTATATTGTTATTTTTTAAAAAATTAATTTTGAAAAAACCATGCGAATCTTGATTTATTTGATAAAATCGTCTATCTTGATAATCTTGATAATTTTGAAAATTTCTTATTCTTCGAAAATCTTGATTAGCTTGAAAATTATGGTTATCTTGAAGGCCTTGATAAGTTAGAAAATTCATCTTTCTTGTGCTCATATTCTTAATTAGTTTAATAATGAAATATTGAAATAAAATATTAATAAAAAATATAAGGACCCAAAGATTAATTAAATAGAAAATAATTTATTAAAAAAATATTTAATAAAAAAAATACTTTTTTTTTTAATTTCGAAGGAAATTTTTTATCATAAAAATTTAAAACAATTTTTTTTTTTAATTAATATAAGTAGCTGCAAATATAGCCCTTCACAGGAATAAAAATCAATACAAAATCTTTATTCGTTTAGCCACATAAAAATATATTGCAAACGTCTTAAAATCGTTTAAAGTCAATAAAAACGTATGCGATTTATAAAACTTTCCTGACTTTAACAGTGTCCCAAAACGACAAATCTCAAGCAAATGCCTTGAAAATTCACTTTACGATGCAGAATTTTGTTATGTATCCAGCTGCGTACTTAAATTTTTACATTTTTTAAAATTAAATTTTGGCCTAATGTTCGGCTAGATTGGAGAAATACCCCTCTGTTCGTCGTTTAAGCGTGAGTGTATTTCAAATGATTTGCCAGAGTTTACTAGAAATAATAAAACAGATTCATCAAAATAAAATTTCTAGGCCTGGAAGTCCGCAACTGGTCTAGCCATTGAAACTAAACTTTTAAAAATTGTAATAATTTAATAAAAAAAAGTGTGAAATTTTATTCGTCTTCAACTATTTGATTAAAACACCTGTTTATTTGTGGTCCGGTCTACTGTTTGTTTGTTACACTTTCATTTAATTGCAAATAAAACGTTACTCTACGATTGCATTAATGGTTTTATTATAAAATTTTTAAAATTTTTTACTCTCAACATATTTGTAAAGTGTTGTTGATTTCTCTATGGAAGAATTTATGTTGTAACGAAAAATAATTTCAATTAATTATTTTTTCTTACTAAATCCTTGTTTGGCTTGTCCAACTTGATTTTTACACTTGTCTCTAATATCTGTTGGTCTTTTATTTTGGAAATTATTTTTTTTTTTAATTTTAATTTTAACACCGCAACGAGAAATTAGTTTTGTAAATTTCAGAAATTTTGTTTTACTTTTTCCAGTATAAAACCAGCATGACATTTAACAAGATTTATCACATCATTGTGGCCAGCACAGCTTAAAAGATTTGAAGCAAAGTTTTCATAGAAATTGCGTGATTAAGGATAAAATACATAAAAGAAAATAATTTGAAAATTATTCTTTATTGAAAACATACATAAAACATAAACAACAACATGTATAAATTGGTAAGTGTCCCGGCGCCAGAGCGAATAAAAATTAGTTGAAATTTGTTCTTTGAAACAAAAACAAAAAAAAAGTTGAAAGAGTGAAATCTAAAATGATAAGAATTTGCAAAATTATACCTGTAAATAAAATGTGTAAAGTGTTTTTTGAAAATGATTGATTCTATGAATAGAAAATTTCTTTTTTATAAAAAAAATATTAACAAGAAAATTCTTTAAACAGCAAAAGAGTAAATTAGATTTAATATTCACTGTATAGCTCATTACAGTGAATATTAAATACGCTTTAAATTTAACATTAAAAAAATTAAGTTCAAACTCTGAAGAAAATAATACCGTATTGAAATGGCAGCTTCTACTTTGCAGGATGATTTCAATGGTAAAATTTTACTCACTTTAAAACACAGGGGTAGACTGATTTAAAATAGTTTTGAATATTCTTCTTCTCTGCTAAATATAACCGAAATGGAATACAATTCTCATATATGGGCTGGTGCTTCAAAGACTATTTAGGTGCAGCTCGACTGCAGGCAGGGGAGAGCGAAGAATATCATCGGTGACAGTAAGGTATCCAGCTCTGTTGATTAACTGGAGCATCGACGCAATGTGGTATGTGCTTTACTGTTTCTTACAACAGAATGTGCTCTTATGAAATCAAAAAACTTGTTCGTACGCGCAACGCGCTCTGCATCAAGAGCGCATCCCTTTGTGGTCGATTGGCTAGTGAATCGCATAACGCATTAAAGAAAAAATTGATTTTTTAGCCAGGCAGTTCAAATGTTGAATAAAGTCCCTGCGGAGGTCTTTCTTGTCACCTGCAGTGTGCAAATATTGCAATCGAATGTTCACAAGCACTACTATCTGTAGCCCCTCCCCTTAATCTAATTTTTAACTTCTGACACATGGCCTCATGTCAAAACTTAATTTCATTATACGTTCTTTTATTCTATAATGGTCTCATGTTTGATCTTAATTCCATAAAAAGTTATATTATTCTATAAAAGTTAAAAACAACAAGAAATACCGCAAACCGAGACGTGACTTTCTGATGATAAATTGTCAGTCACTTAACAACATGTAGAGGAGTGACACCATTTTAAAACTAAAAATTTTACTTGTTCTTTACTTTACTTTCATTCGCTGACTCATCCCTTTGTATAAAAATGTTAGAATCCAGTCGAGGAATAGGCGGCAAAGTCTTTTTCCATCTTCCGATTTTGTACGAATAACGGCCTCAGTACAAGACACAATATTGAATAAATATAACCTAAATTTTTGTGCCAGGCTGCACTGATATTGTTGATATTTCATTTCACTACTTGAGTTGAAGTATGGCCGTCAGTAGTTAGAAATAGTATACAGGAAGGTTCATACAAAAATAAATTTTTTGACAGCTGGGTTGTAGTTTTTCTACTTATATCGCTCCTTTATTGCAACATAGTCATATCTCAAAAAAACTTGAACTAGGCTAAATGCGATTTAAGTTTTCAAGACATAAGTCCTAAGATGTAATTGCCGCAATTGCAATTGCTATAACTACAGAAGGTCTAAAAGAGCAGCTTTGCTTAAGTAACTACAAATTTTTAATTTTTTGAGATATGACTGTGTTGCAATAAAGTAGCGATATGTTGAATGGATAAATAGTTACTTAAGACAGAGAATCCTACCACCGCAACCAATGATGCCAAGATTTCCATCGGTTTTAGTGTTAATTCTCTCAGTAGGTGCTTGCCCAGCTGCCTAAAGCTATTACATATAGCATCACAGTCCATTAGAATATGTTTTGCAGTTTGTTTTTTTTTCATGCGCTGCTCTAAAATTTTTAATGATCTTAAGGCAACATCATATTTTTGAACCGTTAAAGTCTACCAGTGTTACTTTGAAAACTTTTTATTTCATGAAGTATCAGAAGAGCTTTAAAAATAAGAATTTAGTTAATAAAATGTTTTTTTTTTCTTTTATAGATAGAATTTTTTAGTAATAAAATGTTTTTTTTTACTGATGAAATTTTTGTTGAGTGCATTTAATTTACGCTGGATTATTAATTAGTGCTGTGCGTAATAAAAAAGAAGTGAATTAATGACAATATGTGTATGAAAATTTACTAAATAACCGAAATAAAAGAAAATAAAGAAAGTTCTTCACTTCAAAGCTGATTTAATTAAAGCTTTCAAAATTCCCCATCCCCGTTGTGCACCGTTTAATTTAACTAATGTCTTTACGCTTTAAAATCAGTTTAAGTTTTCAATAAATGCGAGTGTATTTTACTATCTCTCACCACCTGAAGCATATTTTTTTTTAAATTTTCTCCTCATAATTGTTTCATTAGTGATAATGACCTTAAAAAAGGGGTTTTTAGATAAAAAGGTCAGAAAGGTGTTGAAGAAGATTGTTAAGTGCTAAGTAGGTGTGTTACAATTTTTCATTTATTACTTATATATAACTACGCCCAACACATAATGCTGCAAAGTAATATCAACGAAAACGGGTGCCTTATATATTGCAGGGTAAAATAGATTACTAGGTATCAGATAAAAATTAATTAACTGCAAGTGGGATATGAACCCAGGACAATAAACCATCACATACTTTAAATTCAAAATTTGATTCATTTTTATTTGAGAAACATCAAAAACCTTATTATGTCTTGCAGATTGTGATCGTGAGATAAACTTCTCATCTCATTAAGTCAACCGAACAGGATTTTGTATGGGGTAGTACATGAAGCAAATTACTTCAGTGCTTCGCTGGCACATGTTTTGTGTAGTAAACTAAGCAAAAAAATTTTTTTTCTGGCTCAAGTGATGTAAGCTACTTTCCTCAAAAAAAAAAAAAAAAAAAAAAAAAAAAAAATTGATCTTACAAATTGTGTGTTGATATTTTTCATTACCGAAATAATGAGTTCATACCCAAGAAATGCCTCTGGCAATACTGAAATCGATTAACCGAGCTAAACAATATGTAGCATAGTGTTATTTAAACCACATATTGTCTACACTGTCTTAAATAATTGGTATATAACCAACCTTTGTGTCGTACAAGTATGGTCCCATAATATGTAAATACCCAGAACCGCTTTGGATTCCCAGAATATTTAAGGCCACTATTTGACATTTAGATTATAATTTAATTAATTCAGTGTTAAGCAATAATTTGTTTGGAAAAATGTCAAACAGCTCATTTTTTCTATCTCTCTCTCTCTCTCTGTCTCTGCGCTATGAATGATCATTAGTAGTCAGTTTTTAAGCCAATTTCATGTACTGCATTTATATTAAACTTTAAACAATTTTTTTTATGGCCAATGTTTTAAAAACAGCCAGTGGACCCAGCCGCTAAAAATTGTCGAATTAGTTTTTTTCTTTTTTCTTTAATATTGAGACTGTGGCTGGTGAAATTTTTATTTTCTTTAAATTATTTTACAACAATCATAATGCAGATGTGTTCTTTCGTTGTTATCTACTGAATGGGTAATAAGAAGAAGAAAGAAACTATGATTAAACAATATACAATTGTGATAAAAAGCCAACAGAGAATTCTCGAATTGTAACAGCATTTGAAATGTTTCGACAAAAATTCTCATATTCTATTTTCAGAAGTTGGTAGTGGGTCAAAATATAATATTGTTTTTTCTTTTAAAAAAATGTCATTAATTTTTTCAGATTTGGATCAAAAATATGTTGTTTTTGTTTCGGTTATAAGACCGAAATTGTTTTTTCATAATTTATTTTATAAAAATAAAGTTTTTCCAAATGAATTAAAATTGACTTATTTTTGGCTTTGGTTCATTTGTTATTTAATTTAATATTTAACCATACAAGCCGATTTACACAGAGAATGACAAATAAATGCTTTAAGTTATGTATGGACTTCGTCTAATCAAATTAATATTAAGATTAGTTGGTTAAAAAGATGATGTTTACAATGTAGACAACATAAGGTAAATAGATGCGAAGAATGCTGATGAAGGATGTGGCGATCCAGAAAGTGGTACATTTCATTCTGTTAGCATCTAATTTTTCTAGTTTTCTTTAGAAAACCTCTGCATACATTTGTATATAGTTTTTCTTTTTAAAAATGTTTAAAAATTAAATTAAAAAATGAACCAAAGCCGATAATAAATCAATTTAATTTCATTTATAAGATCCATGGTTCAAATCATGATTGGGAAAAAATTAAAATAAAGATTTTCTTAATATTTGACTTCTATATTTATTTTTGTTTCTAAAATTTCTAAATGTTTCTTTTTTCTGTTCTTAGTATCTTGTATTCTTAGCTGTGCTCTGCAGTAGTCAATCTTCTTTAGCTGGATACTTGGGTGGCTATGGTCATGGTTTAGGCTATGGTATTGGTCATGGTATTAGTTATGGTTATGGCGGTCATGGCATCGGTTATGGCCATGGTTTTGGCTATGGTTATGGTGGTCATGGTTATGGTGGGCATGGTTATGGTGTAGTTGCTGCTCCAATTGTTGCTAAAGTTGCAGCACCCATTATAACAAAGGAAATAGTGGCCCAGCCTATAGTTACTAAGACCATTACACCCGTTATTACCAAGACGATTAGTGCTGCACCAATAACTGTTACTAAAGTTGCTCCGGCCATCATTGGAGGCTATGGCGGTTATGGAGGTTATGGACATGGTTATGGCGGTTATGGTTTGGGCGGCCATGGCTATGGAATTGGTCATGGTTACGCACTTGGTTATGGTTATGGTGGTCATGGCTATGGTTATGGGGGCCATGGCTATGGCTATGGTGGTCATGGCTGGTAAGAAGGTACTGTGTGTCATTTTTGTTGGCAAACTTAAAAATACGAAAATGAATTTTATTGTTTAACAGAAACAAAATGTTCATGTAAATTTTAATTTTGCAGTGTTTTTTTTTCTTAACAATTTATTATTTGCATTTTTATGCAAAATTGATATTTAAGAAAAAATCTCTTCAATTTATAAGAACACATTCATAAAATCATTAATTCTATTAAATAGCCAAATAAACAGTCATAATCATTATTTAAGCTTTAAAATGCTCTTAACTGTAAAATATTCTAAATATGTAAAATATCTATTTATTATTAATAATACTAACCGTGTTGTAAATATTTAAATTTATGTCTTATTCAAACATTTTGTATCTAATTTTATAAATATTATGTCAACTGTAAATAATCGATTTTTATAAATAAAGCAAAATTAGCACAAAAATGTGCTCCAAAGTATTTTTAAAATCAAGTTTTATTATATCAAATTCTATGTTTTTATTTTTAAATTTTACAGAATTTCCTCCGATATAATGCTTACAATTTTCTGATACTTTTTTAAACAAATTAATTTAAAAATGAAACGAAGCCGAAAATAATTCAATTTTAATTCATTTATAATAACCACGGTTCGAATCCTGACTGGAAAAAAAAATAAAAATTCAAATTGGATATATTTTCTGTCATATTAAAGAAATGTTAAAATAGTTTTGAAATGTATTTTAGGAAAAACTTGTCATAAAATATATTTCAAAGTTTTTTTTATTTTTATGAATTTAGCAGTTAAAGTAAGCAGGGTGTCGATTTTGGTTCTGTGAAACTGTGAAACGAAAAAAAAACTTTTCTTTTTTGTTTTCATAACAGCTTTTCTTTTTATCATTTCACAATTACACAAATTGCAATTCCCGTATTTTTAATGAAAAAGTATTTCATTCCATTGTAGCCGTGAAACTTTCATTATATATATATTATGTTAATTAAATCTAAAAGTCTAATGCAGATATAAAAGCTTAGCAGTTTCGAAGCGGCTCTAAGCCGCAAACGAGTTTTGTAACTGCTTGAGCCGCACGTATTGCAGCTGAAAGTTTTTAAACCATTTTTTTTTAGCAATTTTTGAAAAATTTTTAAATTCATAACACATCATTAACTAACAAAGAGAAAGCATATACTATACTTAGGCACAGTATGGTCCACAACACCATGTAGAAACCATCCAACCAAATAAAATTTAAAATAAAGTAAGTATAAAAAATAAGTTAAAAATTTTTGTTTGGAAAAAGGATAATATACAAAACTCCAACAAATAATTCATGAATCTAGAACATTGATAAGATAAAATATAAAATCGTGGGGAGAGTAAAATTTGTATCAAGAGTCAACTTAGGTTACGATCGCCTCACGATTTTCTTGTCTGATTACTGCGATAGATTTATGAATTATTTGTTGGCGTTTAGTACATTATCCTATTTTTTAAGTTTTAACTTTTTATGTCATGACTAAAAAATTCGTCGCACAGTATTCCTTGGGTCAAGCTCTTTTTGGAATAAGTGGATAATTTATTAAAATGTTGTTATATTATAAAACAAACAAATATTGTAGGCGGCTCTAAGTTTACTTTAAGACGTCGCTAAACTTATATTTTTCATTATTAAAAAACAACTTCCACATATATACATACTAGAGTTTTTGGTATTTTTAGATATATGTATCAGTTGAAGTGCTGGCAATGGTAGTGGCAGTAGCTGTAAGCGCAGACGTAGTTGCAGTGCCTTCTTCTACATTTACGTCAGCGAAAATAATTGCAGCTTCTTTACAACTTTTGTCGTAATTGCTTTCCAAAAAATAATTTTCAAAACCAACTTCCGGTGTTCCATCTCAATCTACCGCTTCAACAGTGGTGATTTTTATAATGCGCTCTTTTAGAGGCAAAAGTGCATTTAGACGAATTAAACCATTAACTCCACTTTTTTGTTATTTTTTTTTTAATTTATTTATTAAAATCGTATCACGACCACTCTTCCAAGCAGGTTATTTACTTGAATAATTTATAACAGATTTCTTCTGTCCCAGTAGACCTTATGAATCAGGACTTATTTATCTTTGAAATATTTTTAAAATTTTTTTTTTTTTTTTTTTTTTTTTGGTTAAATCGATTTTGAGCATTTTTCCTCTCTTCCACTTACTCTTCTTTTCGTTATTTTTCAAATAAGCATATCCTCTTGAATCTTCTAAATAAATATCTATTTCTGTTTTAAATTTTTTAAAAACGGTGCAGCCGTAAATGCCCGTTAGAGTGATAACTCAAAAACGCGTCGACCTATTTTGTCGATAAACCATCTACACGACCCTACGAACAAATCCAAAAAAATTTAATTGAATTTGGTTTGACCGTTCATGAGTTATACAGCCACAACACACTTGCAATACATAGAGAAAAAAATGAGTTTCACCAGAAAATTATAAAATTTCGATTTTTCACAAAAAATTGTTATTATTCAAAAAAAATGACCTTCCTAAATATATATCAAAATATCTATATATTAAAAAAAAAAACTATAAAAACCTTAAATATCCGCCAAAAGTTATTGATAATGGAATAAAAATCAAAATATAGCTAAAAATTTAAAACTCGCTGAAAAATCTATTGTGATGTTTCATCCGAAAAAAAAAGATTAAAACAGGAAAATCAAACAGCTTGTTTTGCCACCAACATAAGAGTCACAATTTATAAAACGATTTTTTAATCCATAATTCTTGCAAAAAAAAACAGATTTCATCTGTCTGTCTATAACGGTTCAACAGTTTGGCCAAATACATCAAATTACATCAACTATTGTAACACCCTGTAGTTAATAATTCAAAATGTTTATACTTCTTGCTATACCAAAAAAAAAAAAATAGTTGACATTCTGCCTTATTTAGAAGTGTTTGTATATAACGGTTCAAAAGATACGACAATTTAGGTAAAATTACAGTAATTTTGGGAACACCCTTTAATTTCTAAATTAAATTTTATAAACTTGTTGTTATAGCAAACTTACTAATACAGGTCAGCTGTCTGTCTATAACGATTCATAAGTTTGGCCACATACATTCAATTACATTAACTATTGGGACACCCTTTTGTTTCCAAATCCATATTTTATAATTGTTATAATAGCGGAGTTAGCAAAAAAGGTACTTTGTAAATTTCAAGCGTCTGTCTGTCAAAAGTATGGATATATACATCAAATTTAATGAACTATTGGCGCACCCTTTAATTTATAATTTGTAATATTAATACTTGTTACTATAACGGTCATAGCAATCACCTTTCTGTCCAATTTGCAAGCGTTTGTCTAAAACGGTTTAAAAGATAGGACCATATAAGTCAATTTAAGTCATCTATTAGGACACCTTTTAATTTTAAGATATATTTTAATTTTCAAGATAATGAAATGGTTTTTGAACGGGTCCAATCTCTAAGCATCACTTTTAAAATAAAAGAAAAATTAAAAATTGATCCAGAGATGATTGAGTTATGGAGGCACAAACCTAAAAAAAAGCAACATTCAGTCGAATTGATAACCTCCTTCTTTTCTTGAAGTCTGTTAAAAATATTTCCAAGATTTTGTTTTCCAAATGTAAAATGCACTGTATTAAAGTGAAAAATTATTTAATGAAACTTGTCAAGTTCTTCAGAAGTTTTTTTGCAACCTTTTTATTTCTGTACTGATTTTAAAATTTATGCTGGAACGACTGAAAAGGAGTTAAGCTTTCTGATTGAGTTTAGATAATTTTCTGTTGAACAATGTTTCGTTCAAACATTATTAAAGTTTTAAATTTTTTTTGCAGTTTTTTTTTTTTTGATCAAGATTTTTTATAAATCTTTTTGTAAAGTGTATTTAGCAGCGTGGAACGTAAAATCGTTGTTTGAAAATTAAAAGGGTATTTACTGATATATTTTGTTTTGTTTTTTTTTTTTTTTTTTTTTTGTAAAAAATTAAAAACTTTTTATTATGTCTCTGCATAAGGTACCGAGGTTACAGCTTTCTTTTTCATTTATGAATATTTTTAATTTCTGTAAAAATTAAGAACCCAGTAAAAAATTTAAGATTTCAGCAAAAAATTATATTTTAAAATCTAAGTTCATCGAAAAGCCAAATTTTATATAAAAAAAAATATGAATAGAAAACAAAATAAATCAAGTCCAGCGATCAATCACCAAAGGATCATAAAATTGGGAAAAAAAAACTCTATATTTGTCCACCATATCGATAATAAGATTCATCACATTTGTTAGCATTTTTATCAAATATTTTTTTTGTCACTTGAAGTAAATTAAACGACATCTTTTAACCAATTTCTTAAACAGATTTAATTTTTTTATTTACATTTGCAAAACGTAATCGAGGAAATTTACAAAAACAAATAAAAAAATAGATATTTATAACAAGAAAATAGTAATTAACACAATTCAAACTTAGAAAGATTTAATACAACAAAAGTTTTCAGGAATTTCTACTCATGAAACCATACAATTCCTTTCTTTTCCTAACCCGTTCTCTGTACAAAGTACTGTTGTTGTTGTTATTATGGATGTTTGTTATTTTTAATCATTATTACAGCATTCGTTTTGAGCGCTTACCAGCCATGACCGTAACCCAAACCCAAACCATGACCGTAACCCAATCCCAAGCCATGACCGCCATAACCATAACCTCCCAAACCATGACCGTAAGAAATGGCTGGAGCAGCTGCAATTTTAACAGCAGGAGCAGCATAAGAAATGGCAGGAGCAGCATACGATACAGCTGGGGCAGCATATTTAATGGCAGGTGCTGCATAAGAGATGGCAGGAGCAGCAGCTATTTTAACAGCTGGAGCAGCATAAGAAATTGCTGGAGCAGCTGCGATAGCATGACCGCCTATGAGACCACCATGTAGACCACCATCATAACCACCCAAATAACCGGGAGCGGCGGCAGCACTAGCAATAATGGCCAAAGTAACAATGACCTGAAAATGAAAGTGTAAATTGTATTTTATTAAAATTTGTATTGTTGCAAATGAATGCTTAAAGCAAAATCAAATAACAGTTAATAGAAAAGCAAAGTTTAAATTACTTGGCACTAGTAACATGGCGTTTTCCTAATTTAATTAATTGACTTTTTGAACTAAGATTTATCGATGAAAACGAAAGTAAATATTTAATCCGAAGTATCAATATAAATTAAAAAAGCTTTCAGGTTTTTAAAGTTTTTAAACATTTTCTCTAACCCAAGCTTTTTAATTTAAAAATAATTAAACTTTAAGTAAAGCTTTTAGGTTTTTAAAGCTTTTAAAAATGTTACTAATCCAAGCTTTTTATTGTAAAAATAATTAAACTTAAAATATTTTCAACAAAAGCTTTTAAGCTGCGTCTGACACATAATCTGCAAAACCTAATTTTTTATAAAAATTAATAAATTAAAATTAACAGCTTTATTTCTTCATTTTCCTTTAGGAAACAAATAATATATTTATATTTAATGGAGCTTTTGATTATATTTGTTAAAGCTTCAAACTAATTGGGTTTTTAGAAATTTCAAAATGGAAATGTTATTTAGCTTCTAAAAAATATTGTGAAATAATCAGAACCGACTCAGTTCTTAGTAGTTTAAATATCTATTGAACTTGTGCTGCCTGAATTGGGAGCTTTCAAACAGAATAGAAAATATATTGATATTTCATGGCAGTTATACTGCTTTCTATTCTGTTAATTCCCTTTTTAAAATTTTTTCAGTAATTAAAACAATTTGCTACTGTCAGGTTTTGCACAGTGGGGGGTTTTACAAAAAAAAAAATAAAAACATTGTATTTAAAATTTTAAATTACTATAAAAAATATGACATAGAGCTATTGTTTTTAACAAAGAACTCAATGCCTTTAGGCAACTGCAGGATAATTTTTTTAAATTAAAGCCATCTGAAAAATTTAAGCGGAATATTAGAATTTAGATATTCTCGGCTTTTTTAAATTAAATTTTTAAATTAATAATATTTTTGGTTTTTTTTTTTTTGCCTACTTGGCTCAGAACAAAATGAAATGTAGTTTGTTATTTAAAAATGTTACATGAATTTGTTGGCATAGATCTATGATTTTTACAACGGAAAAATCACAGGAAACTTTTATAATTTTATGTACTTCTTGGGACTTGTATGGCCTCTTTTGAGTCATAACTGGGCAAAACTTAAATATATCAGTTCTAATCTAAGTAAAGACTTTATTGACAAATTAAAATTGGGCTACCCGTTTGTATTTTTTTTTTTTTGCCAAATGGCCCATTGTGCTGTACTGAATCTTAGTTATTAAAACACAATTTTTAAGGTAAACAATGACCTAGTGGCGCAAATTTTGCTCAGTAATTCTTTAAGGTAACTGCATTACTGAATAGGAATACTGAGCTGCCAGATCTATAAATAACGCCAATGTCCTTAATAGTACACAGGAGTTTAAAAGGTTAAAGACGCGGAATTTCCAAGAACAACCTTTTGCGCAACCTGTGATTTCAATGTGTTTTTCTTTAAAGCTTTTTTACTTCTTGATTGCTTTTAAGGTAAGTTCTGAAAGCTTTTATTTAGGAATGTTTAACACACTACTTCTACTAATTATTCGTTATTAATTTAACAACCGGTTGTAAAATTGTGCCAAAAAATTATATTTTGTGCAATACGCCTCCATTAACCCACTTTAAGAGGCAAAAACATGTAAATTTTTGAAACCTGAAAAGCTTTTTAAAAGCGTTTCATAAAAACTTGAACCGAAAAAAGTTTCTTTAAACTTATATGAAATTTATTAAGCTGTAATAATTTAAACAGGATTCCACTTTATTTTTTAAATTTAGAAATTTTTTCTAGGATAATAATTTATTTTAAGCAAATTTTTTTCCACTAAAAATTTCTAAATTATTTTTTTAAATAGATCTTCTTTTTTTATTTTGTGCACTTTTATTATTTAAATATCCTTTAGTTCAAAAATGTTTTTTTTATTAAAACTTCTACTTACAAACTTGAACATTTTTAAGGATTTTAGTTTAGTTTTTGATAACTTTGTTTTGTTTGTAATAAAAACTGTTTTTTCTACACAAGCTGACTTGAGTTTGAATAACTTGTTTCAATTGCCAATAGTATTTATAGTCGAAAATTTTCGTTTGTTTGTTCGCTTTGAAAGATCAAGAAAAATCTTTATGAAAATGCTGCCTTCTAGTAAATTAAAAAAAAAAATATGAGTACGAAGCGACGTTTAATGCAACAACACATCCAGCCTAAATTTTAGCTTCGTACAGGCAGCTGCTGGTTGCTGGCAGCGTATACAGCTGCGGCAATTCATGTTTGTCGACTTATGCCGGTTGCTGTAGCAGATGTTGTTGCTACAAAAACAAGCTAGAAATATCAGAAGCTTTTTGTTGCTGACATGAAAACAGCTGTTGCTCTAAAAAAAGTCTCACATAAAACAAAAAACACTTTTACTTTTTTTTAATGCCCAATAAAATTGTCTTTAAATGAATTACATAAAATAAGTTTAGTGCGAGAAGTTTATAAATAAAAAGACACATTCTGTAGATTCTGTATGGAAGTGACCGCACAAAGTGTTACTCCTTTTAATTTTAGCCATTTTTTGAAAAAAAAAATATTTTTTGTTACTTTTAAAAAATTTTTTCATGTGAATTTTCCTCAATTTAATTTAGACAAAAAAAAAATTACACACAAAGTTTTGTGTTAATTTTTAAGGAAAGCAACAAAAATTATCCAATAGTATGAATTAAAAAAAATCCAGATTTATACAAATATTAATTAAGAAAAAATTAATTCAGATTTTTTTAAACAAATTTTTTTATATTTTTGCAGTCGTGGCACCATTGCGAAATTTTTGTGGTACACAATTTGTTATCAAAAACCATGTGTTCTGGCAAACCACTTAACACACAACCCTCCAAAACAAATGCCTACTTTAATCCGACAGTTAATCCATTTACTTGTCGGTTAATGTAGCCCCACCTGCCTGTCCATTTATCTGTTTCCCTCTTTAAGTTAAAATATACCGAATAAAAATCGTTCAACGTTACAAACGAACATCATTGCAAATTTTTATTTCATACAATTCTTTTAGATCAATTTATGATTTTTAAAGTTTTCAGGTGGAGTTAAAACAGAATCACGTCAATTTGGCACTTAACGAATCATGTATTGTTGTAATCTGTATTCAAAATTTATTAAAAGAAATCAACATTTTAAATAATTTTGATTTTAAATTAATTCCATATTAGTTTTGTTGTCTTTTTGTGGTTTGATGCATTTATTGTCTGTCCAAATGCTCTGATAAATTGCTAAATTATGCGTGATTTTCATTGAATTTCTGAAACATAATTTGTAGCAAAAGTTACAAAATTTCAGTTGTTTGTTGGGTCAATAAATCTGGTTTGTTAAGATTTAAAATTGAACATATTTATGTCATAAACAGATTTCCAGTTAATTTTAATATGACAAATGTTTTGTTCAAGCACCCTAACATTGTTTATTAAATATTTCATGTCATAATAGATGTGTTTGACAATGCCAACAGATTTGTTTTAGGATGAAACTTGAGGATACCAAATATAGTAAATTTCATCGGATCCAGCAGCTTGAATTCTGGACTTGCCAAATAGATTAACTCCATTTTTTCAAAGAGAAATAGCACTTCAGGCAACCAAACTTATTCAGTTTGTTACCGTGCTACATTCTTAGCAAAGGGATAGATGAGTGATAAGACAGGTGGTGAAAGGAAATAGATATAGCCATTCTGTTAGTTATTTAACTTCGCTGGCGAATATGCTATAAAGAAGAACTACCGACCAAGGAGGCTGCATGTTGTAATGCTAATTCTGAATATGTATTTATACCAAAAAAACAAAATAATAATATTAAAAAAATCCATTTTATTTTTTGCGTTGTCGCAGGAGTCGAACCCTGGCCAACTAGATTTGTAGTCAACGTACTTATTACCTTAACAACAGCAGCCTCAAAATTATTTGAAAATAAAATACATAAGTGTACAGGCGATCGGAAATGTTTTGATTGCGATTAGGTTATTTCGGAGGAAATTGCTTTATATCCTAAAGATTCCTATTGATTTCTAAGAAGTAATAAAAGCAAATTTTAATGTGCTAATATTGTGCACACCGAAGCGAAAAAATATAATTGGTCTGATAGACGATTTATAAAATTATTTTTAAAATATTAATTAAATGGAACTTTGTTGTTATTTGCTAGTTTTTGAAACTATTTTCTGAGAAATTAAATTGAAGCTTAACGGTTCATAAAGTGCTTGCGAAAAACGGAGAGCTGAAATATTTATTTAATGATGTGAACCTCCCATTCTCTTTTTTTTTGAGTTGTTTTCCGTTCGTCAGTGATGAACAAATTGTTCATTTAAGAATATTGTCGACATTACTTTTAATCATCAAATTTTTACTAGTAATTATTTAACATCGACTATATATATCCCTTTTTTGCGTCATATATCATAAGAAGAAAAAAATTCTGGATGTGTCAAATTTTTTCAGGGAGTGGCTTAGCCCTCACCGTACACTGCTGCTCTCTGATCGATGTTTGGACCAACCTAAAACTTCTCCAATTAACTTCTTTACTGCCTAGCCTTCAATCGAACCGCTCATATTTTTTGCAGAGTTGATTGACACCTTCTTCATAGTTTTCTAGTCCCTATGCTGAAAGGACTCTTCTCCTCGTACTTCATACGCACAGCTTTAGATTTTAAATTTACACTGTAATCATCTTTTGGCATTTTTTCTATTCGCAGATAGACCTTTCTATGTATAGTTGTCAAGGGTCGTTAATTCTTCTTCTTCCTCATATTCTACTTTGATGTGACCATAGAGCTGGTCCTTTTGTTCCGCCCTACCAAGCTTTCTTGAAACTTCATTTCACAATGACGAGTTAGACGAATTTGGGGAATAATTGCACAGGTAAGCAGAGCTCGTTTGTACTGGTATGTGTTAATCTTAAGGTCGACTGGCATTCAAAATTCACGTACTAAATAATAAGCTTTTTCTTGTTCACGTCTCTTGGGTGAGTCTTTTTTTTTTTTGTAGATTTGGAAAATAAATTCAAAGGTTTACTTCTTTTTTTACTTAGCCTACTAGGTGTCAGCTTCCAATCACCAACACGAGAGGATATAAATTGCAGTTTTTAGAAATACCAAGTTACGGTCATCAGAGTGATTAAAATCACTAAGAAAGAAAAAATTCCGAAACAATACAGATCATTCAATTTGTTACAATCATTTTTTTATGGAAATTTTAAAATAAATGTCTTTTCATTAAACGTAACAAAGAGTGTGTCTTGTCATAATCATAGAAAAAAGCACCTGCAAAATGTAGCCAGGTTAGGATTGTTGAAAAAGAAAAATTAAAAGAAAAAATGGAGTATTAAGGCGTAACTTGCATTTTCGACTTGTTATTGCTCTTACTTATTCTCAAGTTTACATTAAAAGAGACTTCTTAAATTTAATTGACACTCTGAAAACTATTTCTTTGTTTTCTAAAAGAATTAGGTCCTGTTCACTGTGCACTGCATGTCATGCTCAGCACGTTCGTAAATGCAAAAAGTGGCAGCACTGCATATGTCATCTGTTCGTAAATGCAACACTGAAGAATATTAGCCGCAAATAAAAGCAAAAAAACTAATCATAAAAATGGCTGATGCAACGAACATGTGAGTATAAACTTTATTTAGTTTTTATTATTTATTTCTTTTTTTTTAATATTCCTTTTTATTTTTAGACTCGAAAATAATGATAAGATTTGCCATCTAAGATCAGGACACGATTGGATATAAAGGATGAATTTACTTTTCAACAAATTGTTAAATACATATATTGAGAAAGATTTAAATTGAAGGAGGGAGAGAAATGAAATATGCTGGATATCAGAACTTCTGATTAATGGACCCGGTCCGCGTTGCTGGCGCCACCTGTCGGTCAATCCCTAATCCACACAGAAACACTACTCCTCCGATCAGTAGATACATATTAATTTTAGTCGAAATCGGTAATATAGGTGTTAAGTCATCGCGCACAAACACCAAAAAAGAAAATTTTGCGCCGTCAGTAGTTCTTGAGTTACGGTGCAAAGAAACAAAAAAACAAAATATTGCGCCATCTATCGGACGAACTTCAAACTACACAAAAACCCTCCTCACGGCCCATAGAGCATGCATATAAAATTTGGTCGAAATCGGTCGAGTAGTTTTTAAGTTTATCGATCACTAACATTTTTTAATTTTTATATATAGAGAAATAACAATTTATAAAAGTCAGCCTAAAATTATGCTCTACAATTAAATATTTTATATTAAACTAAATGAAATAAAAAAAATTCATCATCAATAGGGTTGATAAAATTCGTTTTAATGTTTTTTTTACTCTCAATTTCATTGTTTATGGATCGTTTTCATATTTTTTCTTTTTTATAATTTTTTCACTTTTCATTCAAGCAGTTTCGTATGTTTCGATTACATTAAATCATACATTCATTAAAGTTGTTGTTTTGTATTTTAATAATATGGTTTATGGACCACTTTGGGCAACTTTGGGCCAAATTTTATGTTTTTTGTTTTTCCTTTCCAAAGAAAAACTATTGAATTTTTTTTTTTTTTTTTTGCTAAGTTTTTTAGCTTTTGTTTAGTCTATAGATTTTCTAGTACAATTAATTTAAGTGAGCTGTATTAAATGCAGTTGTTTGGTCGGTCACACAATACACTGCACTGCACTGCACCACACCTCTTTTGAAATGGCTAAAAACCTAATTTTGTTTTTTCTTGTATTTTTGTAAAACATTAATTTGTATTTTATAATTTTTCTATGGCATTTTGTTTAAAGTATCATTTCGCACATGAGATGATGATAATGATGTATGAGCCACCGCTCATTTATTTGTTTGAAATAATTTCAAAAAATATTTTTGTAATCATTTATACAACAAAATACATTCTACTTTATTTCAACAATGAATTTAATTTAAAAGTATTAATCCAATAGCCAGCCGTATTGTATGAGTTCGCTAGTGTTATAATTTTTTGTGTGTTTTTTCTGTTTTCAACAACAAATTGACATTTAAGGAGATTGTTGTGGAATTAAACTTTGACCAAGGTAATTATTGGCTCTTTGGCTAGAGTATTTTGTGCCGGCACTATGGCTGAATTTACTTTTATTGTTCAAAATTAAGTGCAATTTTATTTATGACTTGTTTTAGTAATTTCTTTAATTTTATGCCAATTCGAATCTGATTGCTGTGAAATTTAAAGCTGCTTCCTTCAGTTTATATTGTTTTTTGTGTTGGCTGGCAAATTGATCATTTAAAATGAAATATAAATTTTACATGGCTTTTTTTAATTATTCATTCTTGTTAAGTTTGTTAAAACTGGTCGTTCGCAAGAAATGTCTCACAGTTGACATAAAATTGAAATAAGATTTCGAAATTGCATCGTAATGATGTTTGCAATGACTTGCAAAATTACAAGATTAATTTTAATCAACTAAAAATCTTTTAAACGGACATTTTAATCTTTAATATCAATCTTAATCTTTTTATAACCTTAAAGTACAACCTTCATATAATTTGCGATTTATACATTTTAAGGCTACAACCGCACAAAGTTACACATTTTGGGCTCTTCGAAGTAGGGAAAGATAAATGTTCCCAAGTTCTTACTTGCACGTTCATCTCATAATGAATTTCCCCATACACCTTAAATACATATCTTACGCCTCCATATAGTAGACCAGAGCTGGAAAAGCTAGAACGCTTGTATTTTTTTACCCAATTTTAAACTGAAAAGTACTTTAATTTTTAGAATATTTTATGAAAACTTGATTTACAAACCTTTTATATAAAGTATTAAATTTTTCCTATTTAATTCTCTATCGCCCCATATATTTGCTTTTTTTTAGTGGAGTTACTTCATTGCTCCAAATGATATGGAAAACGAAGGACATGGACTGATCCTGCTTATTATTAATAGCAAAATTTTCGAAACTATGTCTAATCGATTGAAGTTAATTTCAACCCCAACACGTACGAACAGACGGACATCGCTATGCACAAGCATATAGAATATATTTATACTCTATGGGTTCGGAAATGATTATTGTAGAAATTATAAACAGAATAATGTAAGCTAATAAGTTAGGAGTACCATATTCTTTAAGTTATTATATCGATATCGATATTTAAAATTAATTTTTTTTCTCTGTGTAGAAAATGGTATTAGACCGCTTTCTTATGTTGACTTCTATATAAAAAACAACGTTATTTCCAATCCAAAAGTAAGCTCAAATTTAGTTTTTAACTATTTAATTCAGCTACTGGTTTAGAGCTCTGGAAAATGTATATATTATATGTTATGCTATAAATACAATTGGCGAATTTCGCACAGCACTAAGAATTCTTTATCAAAAAACCTGTATCTAAATTCGTCGACTGAAACTCAATTAGGATGACTAAATTATTTGTAAATTAATTTGAACATATATCTTTGTTCACATATGAAACTTACTGGATTGACCGTGTATTTAAAAAAAAATATATTTTTTTTTTTAAAAGTGAGTAATTTTTTTTTTCTATTTTGGCGCAGCAAAGGGAAATTTATCCAAATATAATAGTAGAGGACAATTTTTGGTAGTAATAATGACTTTTGTAGATAAATAAATATTTAAAAGATGGTTGTATAAATAAAAAAATTTACAATTGATATGAATATTGTATATAAACACAAAGAGAGCCGATGAAGGTTGTAGCGAACTAAAAGTGCATTGCATTGTGCTGGTATTCACATTTTACTGTGTTCTTTACAATTTATCACTGTTAATAACGAATTTAAGACAAACTTGAAATTAATTAATTTTTTTTAATTTAAATTTTATGAAATTAATAGTTCAACACTTGATATTATAAATTAATAAAAATTGATTTTTTGGCTTAAGTTAATTTTTTTTGGATTATTTTAATTATTTCATAAAGTTTTTATTTTACCTTTTTAATTAATTATATTTTATTTAATTTTTAAGCAATAGGTCTTTTTTATTTTTTATATATATATAGTTTTTGATAATTCGCTACTTCATTGTTTAAATAAATATTTGTTTTCCTGATGATGCTACACAATGGAGTCGAAATATCGAAAAATATATATTAAAAATAAAAAAGACTTATTGCTAAAAAAATTAAATAAAATATAATTATTATTTTAATTTCTAAAAAATTTTCAAAAAAAAATTATTTATAAATGTATTTTAGTTAAATAGATGATGTTTACAATGTAACCAACGTAAGGTAGGTAGAGACTAAGAATGCTAATGAAGGATGCAGCCGTCCGTATTACGTTCCCTAGTAACTAATCTTTCTTATTTTCTTTGGCACACCTTCACATACATTTGTAAATAATTTTTCTATCTAAAAATTTTTAGCAATTGAAATAAAAAATGATGTTAAGCCAAAATATTAATTTCAATTCATTTATAATATTTATAAATTTTAAAACCAACAATTGATAATAATAACAAAAAGGATTTATACCATTAAAAATACTAAATTTTTTATATCTCGTATGTGCTGTAATTAGAAAATATATACATGTGGTAACACTTGTTTTTGGGTGTGGTCAGCCAAATACCGACTACCAAATTCGCGGTTGTTAAAAGGCTCCATTAGAAGACCGCCATTTTTATTCTTCCTTTTTCAATTTTAACTTTTGGCCAAGAGAAGCGCAGTAATTTCTGATCTCGGTTATTCTTTTAGTAAAAAATTTTAATCTATTAATTTTGACTATAAACCTTAAGTAAAATAAAAATTTGAATTAAAAAAAAGTAAATAAATTGTGTTTATTCATTTGCTGGTAATTCAACAAAAAACCCAAACTAGTGACCGCGAAAAAAAAACTTCAAAGACAAAAACAAATTTTTCGCAATGAACAACGAGAACGACAGTGGAAATTGTTCTTCGATGACAACGAACGGCGCTGCACAAAATCAACCCTTGGCCAACAACCTTTCGGTAATCTATGCTCGCTTGCCGGTTCCCCAAATGACTTACACCAACACTGAGGCATGGTTCACAACGACGGACTTTTGGTTCACTGCGTCCGGTATAGTAGCCGATAAGCAAAAAACAGCGACTGTGTTGGCGGCGCTCGTCCCGAATGTCATATCTCAGCTGGCAGACGTTATCGCCTCTATTCCACAAACCGGCAGGTATGAGTATACGAAGACCAAAATTATTGCGCATTTTGCGGATAGCGAGCAACGCCGCCTCAATCGTCTCCTTTCGGAGCTCCCATTAGGTGATAGAAAACATCCGATCTCTACTTCGGGATAAAGAGGGTGGCTGGCAACACGTTGGGAGACGCGGAATTGAAAAGCTTATGGATAAAACGTCTACCAATGTTGGCCCAGCCATACGCAAGTGCTTTTACTGGTACTGCATCTGAGTTAGCAAAGATTGCGGACTCTATTATAGACGCAATGGCGACCAACCAAATCAACCGAATACATTAGCAGCCACCAAACGAGATCAGCGAGCTACGTGAAGCTATCGTCGAATTAGGTAAACGGTTCGAGCATCTTTCAACGCGATCACGTTCACGCTCACGTAAACCAACAGTTACGCACAACCGTTCTCAAGGTCGCCCTGCTTATAATGCCGATGCACGAGGTGATGAATGCTAGTATCACAGAAAATACGCCAGATTTGCTAGGAAGTGTCGAAGCCCCTGTAAGCATAAAAAGCGTCTGGTTAATGATATGCCTAATAGCACTACATCGTATTCAAATTGACCAAGCGGCTCAGCGGAGGAGCTTGGCGAAGGCCCTCCTAGCGACTATCACATATTTCGCCTCCAAATTAGAGATAAGTATTCGCAAAAGTATTTCCTTATAGATAGTGGCGCCGATGTTTCTGTGTTGCCCCTATCTTCGAAGTCATCAGACGTACGCCCAACTGCCATAACGCTATTCTCCGCTAACGGGTCCCATATAAAAGTTTTTGGTCAAACGTTAGTAAAATTAGATCTCGACTTTCACTGGTCGTTTATCATCGCCAACGTTACGTCACCAATAATCGGACAAGACTTCATTAAACACTATGACTTGCTTATAGACCTACGGCACAATCGGCTTATCGACAGCACCACTGGAATTACAACGAAACTTTCATGCGTCAACTTTAACGAAATAGCTGTGATAAAGACGTGTACATTAAGCACGCCTTTTACAGCAACTTTAAAAACATTTCCCGAGATAATCAAATTATCAACTTTTGGTTCCACAACGAAGTGCACAGGATCGAAACGACGGGACAACCAATCTTTTGTCGACCACGATGTCTTAGTACAGAAAAACTCGCTGCAGCTGAAAAAGACTTAAATTTTTTGCTAAAACCCGGAATATGCCAACCGTCAAAGACCAATTGGTCCAGTCCTCTCCATATGGTTCGAAAAAGCGACGGAACTTGGCGTCCATGTGGAGATTATCGTGCGCTCAACGCGCAAACGCTACCCGACGGTTACCCTTTGCTTTCTTAACCGACTTCACGACAAACGAGGTAACAACATATTTTTAAAAATTGATTTGCAAAAAGCTTTCCATCAGGTACCTATTCATCCCGACGATATCGCTTTTTAATTAACATATAAAAATCAACATATTTATTTATATAATTAACATATAAAAAACTGTAAGAAAATAAATAGAAAAACGGTCACTCTTCACAAAAATATTCATCATTTGTCGTCATCAAAAAATGGAAATAAACGTCTCGCAGAGCTCGTTACGCATAACGAATTCCGTTTGATGCTCTAATTGTAAGCGTCTTCATAAAAAAAAATGTAATTTTATTTCTGATGACGAATATTTTCCACGAAGAATTCGTCGGTCGTCCTAAATGTATTTACAACATCAATCTGTAAATTAAGTCACGATGTCAAAGTAATTTTTCTATATCCCAAAACAATACGTTTTTAACCGACTTCAAAAAAAGACTTCAACATTCGTCTGGGTGTTGCTTTTTCTAATATTTGTGCCTGCAGAACTCCGTCATTTCTAAACCGATTTTAAATTTTTTGGTAATATGATAGATTATGTCTAAAGATTTGTCCCGTTTTAAGAGCAGTTCATAATCTTAAAAATTAAAGGGTGTCCCCATACAACATATATGTTTCTTTACTGCATTATGAACCGTGAAGAGCACCACTCTCAAATAAAAAAAAAAAATGAGTATCACTATGACTCTCAATAGTAAAAAATTATAAAAAAATAAATTTCAAAATTACAGGGTGTCCCCATAGTAGATGTAGATTTCTTCATATGGTCCTATCTTTTTAACCGTTATAGACACACGATTGCAAATTGGACTGAATAGTGATTAATATGGTCGTTACAGTCACAAGTAATAATATTTAAAATTATATATTAAAGGGTGCCCCAATAGATCCTTTAATTTGATGTATATGGCCATAGTTTTGAACAGACGATTGAAATTTACCTACTACTAACTCCGCTATAACAACAAATATTAAATTTGGACTTGGAAATAAAAGGGTGTGCCAATAGTTAATGTTATTTGATGTATGTAGCTGAACTTTTAAACCGTTATAGACAGATAGCTGAGTTTTAAAAGCAAGCGGTATTGCTAAATCCACTATAACAAGAAGCTTTTAATTTGCATTTAGAAATTAAAATGTGTTCCAAAAATTAATGTTATTTAACCTATATGGCCATATTTTTTGAACCGTTATATAAAAACACCTGACAATTATACAGAATGTCCACTACTTTTTTGGGTCTAATAAGAATAAATTAAAGGGTTACAATAGTTAATGTGTTTTTATATATATGGCCAAACTGTTTAACTGTTATAGACACGCCATTGAAATAAATAAAGAATCAATTATTTTCTAAACTAAATAAAGAATCTTATTGCGAAGTCTATTACAACAGCAAGTATTAAATTTGATTTTTTAAATTAAAGGGTACGCCTACAGTTGCTCTAATTTGATGTATATTGACAAACAGCTGTGAACAAGTATAAAGTTTAGAGATGGAATAAGGGTGTCCCTATGGTTAATGTAATTTGAAATATGTTGCCATACTCTTGAATCATTATAAACCGACAGATGAAATCTGTATCAAGTCGGTTTTTTTGGCAAGAATTATTGTAGATAAAGTGTAATTAGTGTTATTTTTTTACAACCGATAGCATTTGCATAAAATTTCATACACTTTAGATAAAAAATATATTTTATGACTAAAATTTGAGATATTTATTAATTAATAATATTAGCAAAATTATGAACTTGAGATCTGAGATCATTTTCTGAAGTTTTCTAAAAGCACATTTACGTTTAATATTTCACTTAAATTTTATCATTTAAAATTAAACATACTTTAATTATTATTACTCTAATGTTATTGAAGTCTTTAATTTAAAAAAGCTGAACCCTAATTTATTGAAATTTATTTGCAAATAATTTTTAATTTTTTTTTAGCAAAAGGAAATACAACAAATTAAACTAAACTAAACAACTTTAATAAAAATTACTTGTTGAAAACATTAACTGCCAAAATGGTAAGAAACGAAAAAAAAGAAAAAGAAAAAAATATTAAATATTCAAGCAGTTTTTTTTTGGCAGTTGATTTAAATTAAATCTAAATTTAAAATGATTTTCAACTGATAGATTAGTATCAATTTTATTTTAGCGGCAATTTCATAAGGTGTCTCCTTAAATGTTGGCCTTATTTGGGTTTGTCATAGAATAGCAATAGAGAATATAATCTGCATCATGACCATAAACAAATCATGCCTTAAGGTTAACATCAAATCATATCGTTGCGTTAAAATACAGTTTCATGAAATATACATGTGAATTCGATTGTGAGTGTAAATTTTATAAATGCAAACATTATTCATAAAAATGCTGAATATATTTTATGGTTGATTTTGACTTGATAACTTTTCAAGCGAATCTCATTCACATCCACTAACAAATAAATTTTAACGAACCCGTATCGATGTAACGAGTCCACTATTATGACAACTATGGGCGTTTGAGTTTATGAGCAAATTGTAATGTTTTGTTTGTTGTTGTTGCTGTAGAATATAATTAGAATCTTTGTTGTAACTGCAGTAGCGGGCTTCTAAGATTTACTTTTCAATTTTTGTGCCAGTTTTAATAATTTTTATTTATTCCCATAGACTTGCAGTTTGTTGAGTGCGTAGTGAAAAAACAAACACTTGCGACATTCAGGTGCTGATTTAAATTAATTGTTTTAAATGCCAGTAGGAAATAAAAACTGGTGATTTTTCAAGTTTTCTATGCCGTAAGTAGTTCGACAGTATTTAAATAAATAGGTTTCCTTTAAAATTATTTAATTGATATCCCTGGAAGACTTTTAAGTTGAATCAAATCTAAGAGAAATTTTTTTTTCATATTTCTCAGTGCTGTTATTTTCTATCGCCTTGAATATTATTTGCTATTTAATTATGGGAAAAAATTATGTTCGGCAAAAAAATTAAAGTAAAACTTTTTAAAAAAATCTAAAATGTCGAAATATAAAATATTAAATTAACAGAAGTAAATAAAGTCTCATTCAAATAGTTTAAATTCTTTGATACTGATTATTTTCGGTGAAGGCAAGTTTTCATAGCCATTTTACTACCACTTACTTAGTTCTTCAAAAAATTTCTCATAAATTTCTATATATACAAAAGTCGCTTTGTTATTAATAACTAATGGAATTTTTGCAATAATTTGCACATTTGATCACCTGCGCCTTGTTTCTGTAACTTAAGTGAGAAATTTCTCACATAAAATATTGCAGTCATTTTTTTACATGAGCTAAACTAGAGAAATTTATAAACCTTTTTATTACTTTTTTTTATCACTAAGAAATTTTCGTGATAGAAATCTCTCACTTTAATTGGGCCATATAACGCCGCTCTTCTTCACTATCGTTATTCTACAGCATTAAATTGTCAGCGAAGTAAAATTCCTGTGCCAACTTCAAAAAATGTAATACGCCTACTTAACGTAGAGGCAGTACAAGTGTGTTCTTAAAATCAATAAAACATGCAAGTCCTCCCCGGGGAGTCTGGCTGAGCTAACCTAGGTTCAGACGAAATGCCTTCTGAGTATAAGAGTCACCAGTGCCCCAGTGTACGGGCAACAAATCAGGAGGGCGCTCACTAGTGTCCCTAGTTATATTGGCACCACGGGAACCAGTAGCCCATACAGAGATCTGCCCATCCCTGTAGCCGGTTATTGTTGAGGTCCCTTCGGTGTACAAGTGATGGCTGTGGTTAAAAGGTCTACATCTGCAGGGATAGTGCGGAATAGATCGAAATATTCTGTTGCACTCTTAACAAAAAGGGTTGGATAGTCTCAAACCGTTAGGCAATGGGTAGTTCATAATTCTGCTGGCCATGTTCTTGAAATTGCAACGTCGTCGGCTAGTCGATGCTTTGTAGTTCACTCAGTGATAAGGCCACCGTCAGATTAGGCCCCACATGGCCAGGTACTGACATTAATTTATATCACGTAATAATATGCAAGTCCCCCCGATGGTACTCAGAATCTGGCTGAACTAACCTCGGTTCAGATGAAGTACTTTAGGGATATAAGGGTTACCAGTCCCCTGGTGTGTTGGCACCAAATCTGAGTAGGCAAGTTGGTTGATTATCGAAGGGCTTTCCAGTGTCATTAGCTATACTGGAGATACGGAAAGCGGTATTCCATACAGAGATCCCTCCACCTCTGTAACCGGTTATTAGTGAGGTCCCACGTAGTGGCTGTCTGCAGGAAAGATGTAGTGCCTACAAAGTATTCTGTTTCACTTTCAACAGACGGAGCTAAATAGAGTCCAACCCTCAAGCAATGGGAAGTTAGGGTCCTGACAGCCATCCTCTTAGATTTGCAACTTCGTTGGGCTACGCCAGTGGAGGGCGCTAGTCAATGCATTGTATTTCACTTATTTCGAAGTATAAAAGGAAATTAGACCCTGGAGTGCTGCAAACGAAGTCGGGGTAGACATGTCTATTTTTGGTCTGTCGAAGGCTTGAGCCGTGACCGGTACCAGCGGGAGCCACACAGAGAGCCACGTATCTCTGTAATCGGTTGTTGACGAGGTCCCTACGGTATACCCATGATGGCTGTAGCTTAGGTTAGTGTTCGCGGGGATGGTACGATGCAGATCGAGAATGCTCTAGCCTTCTCAACAGACGAATTTCGATGGTCTCTGAACCTTCAAGCAAGAGGTAGTTCATGCAGTAAGCCAAATTCTTAGACTTGCTACTTCCTTGGGCTACGCCACTGGAGGGCGCTAGTCAATACAATGAATTTCACTCAGTGGTAAGATCGCTGTATGTTTAGTCTATTAAGGCAGGTGCTGATGTTAAACTTGATCACGAATAACATTAAAATACAGCGTTGTCAAAATTAATCCCTTGGCAAAACTGGTTTTATGCATGATTTGTGGGTCTCAGCTTTTATCTGTAAGAAATCTCGTAGAGCTAAAACAGGTAACAGTCAAATTATTTTCTTTTATTTTTAAACATTTCATACTACAGCAACAACAATGGAGACTCTTGCGCATAATGGTGCAAGAGAAAATCTCCAAAATGTTCACTTGAAGAGTTTGCGTCTCTCTTACAGCAAAACATCCTTTAGTATAATCACAGTAATGAAAACTTCAAAAATAAAGTGTACTGCAAAAAAAATTGCATGTAAAACGTTAAAGTAAATAGTTCCCTGCAGTAGGCGACATATTTTATTTTTTCTTGAAAATTTCCTACCAACCCTACACTAAACCGGACTTAAGTAATTAAAGTGCGTTTTAAATACTTTAAAATACCAAAAGAGCCCCATGCATTGGCACTTTTGTTGAGATATTTTCTTCATGATTACAAACTTGCGGTGGTAATTAACTGCTCTATTAAAAAGGGGCAAACTGTTGCAGTCATGAACACTTGAATGGGAGTTAAAGATTTTGAAATGTTTGATAAATTAATTGTTTAAAGCAACATGTGTAGATTTAATGAATGGTTTCAAAAACTAATTTTTTTCAAGAATGGAGTTGCGTAGATGCTGAAATAAGTCACTGTTTTTTTTTTTTTTTTGTTTGTGTGTGAAAAATGTATCTGTTAGTTTTAATTAAATTATAGTTTTGGCTTAATTTGCGTAACGTTAAATTATTTTATTTACTTTTTTTCTTTATTCACAATTAATAAGTTTTAATATTTTATTTTACACTTGCAAAATATAATTTGTTTTGTAATAAATTTTTAATTTTGTTGTTAGTTTTTTTTTTTAATTATTATTGACGTTTGGTGAACGTGAAAACTTAATATAAAAATCAAATAAAATAATCATTTTATCGCTAAAGTTAAGGTTTTTGTAATCAAAAAAATGTTGTTAATAACTTTAAAAAATCATTTAAACTCAATGAGTAAAAGTTGAAATGTTTCATTAATCCATTTAAGGCTTTATTTAAGTTGTTGTCATTTGTTTTAGTTTTATTTGTTTAAGTAATTAGAGGTGTTTTGTATTTGAACAAACAGTAGGTTTAAAACTTTACTGTTATTATTTACAGCTGATTGTTACCACAAAAGAAATTACAAAGAAATTTTAAAGAAAAATTTTTGTAACATTTGGAATAGGTTCAAAAACTATTCACCATTTAAATTATAGAATTTCTGAAGGACCGACTTTTTATATCTGCCGCTATTATTTAGAATCTATTTCCCTATTCTAATTCTCAATTTAATTCTATTTCTGAGTTTTTTAAGCGTCTTTAAATACAAGAACCAGGTATGCCAGAATTTTTTCGAGTCGTGTAAAAAATTTGTTTTTAAACATTAATTGTACAAAAATGAAATATCCACAATTTTCTCTATGAAATGACATATTTAAAAAAAATTCTATATTTGACGCAAGGCGTAAAGGGAAGCACTTCACAAAATTGTTCAAATATATCCAGCAGTTTTTACACGGTGAGGACACGGGCAGACAGACAAAAATTCCATGTCGAACATCAACAACAAAATTTACAAAAAATATTAAATGTGCAGAAATTATTTTGTTACATTAAATTTTTTATTATATTAATTAATTTACAAAAAACCTTTTTTTGTGCTATTTTCTATCATCCCGATTAATTATTTAAATATATATTGATTATGAAGAGTGAAAGCACGTCTCGATGGCCGTTTCGCTACCGCTGTTACAGGTTTATTATATGTTTGATTATATTAGTTGATTAACAAAATCTAAAAGTTCTGAAACAAAATTTTCTATCTCGTTGTCTAAAGCAATTTTTGGTACATATTTTTGCAGTTAAACTTTTAGGCATTTCACAACGCTTTGAGTTATTTTTAAAATAAGTATTAATACTCAATAAAAGTTTCAGTATTGTATTTTATTTTTTATTTTGGTTTTCATTGACTTTATTGCTGAAAAAAGGCAAAGTCATTTTTTAAATTTATAATTTTTACTTTTAATAGTTCAATTTTAATAACCAAAACCATAATTTGAAAAATCCCAAAAAATCTCTCTAAATCCCCAAAACGCAAAATATATCCTCAACGAATTCCTCAATCCCCAAACTAAAATTGTTATCCCCATTTTAAAATTAGAATCGCCTATTTGGTTATAAATCCCCTAATCTGACATCACTGACAAAGGCAGTTTGACAGGCTTGATATATACTGACTCTGCACCATATATTTCAAAGTTTAATTAGAGATTTACTAAGGTGGCATGTCATAGTGTCCAAGGATATAATGTCCATGGCCTTTATGTTGCGTTCAAAAGTGACATAATGTCAATGGACATTAAGGACATTCAATAGATAACAGCCCCAAAAAATTCGTTATGCTAAAAATTATCAATAAAATCCATAGATTGATACTGGAAAACTGGCGAATAAAAGTAGGGCAAGAATTCATGAATCGCGATACTAACTTCTGCTCAATCTATTCAACTCTCCAGATTAGGGCCTCCGTTTCCAAATTATAAAAATGGTTGTGCGGTAAGACGTGTGAATTAAGTGAAGAGACCATTTAAACAAATACATGTTTTGAATACTGTGAAAAGAAAGACGCTGAACTAAAGATATCTAATTTAAGTCCCAATCATATAATAATCATTTACTTTCCTTCAGTCATTTGACCATAAGCATAAAATGGTTTTGATAAACCCAGATTACAATTTATGTGTACACATACATACTTATATAAGATCGATTCTAGTATGTTTCCAGTCTTCCCATTGTTTTATCTGCATAACGTGAATGAACTGTCACTGGGCGTTTGTTGTTTAGCGCAACACAGTTTTTCGATAACGTGAAAATGGCGAGTTTCATACTAAAAAATTATAAAATTCTCCATTAATAACTAGCCCTGGCTTAGATAACCATTTTAAAGAAATAATTAAAAAAATATTTTAACAATTATAATTCCAATATTTACAATAACGGTAAAAATAATATACCTTTTCATTGCGTCAGCAACAGCATTTTTTTTTATCTTAATTTGATTTTATCGCAGAGTTTCCAAATGCATTGCTGAAGAGTGAATAACTAAATCAATTTAAATAATACCGATAAAATTAAAATTGTTTTCAAAAAGTTTGCTTTAATCTTTATTCAACCGAATGAGAATTTTTACAAAATTTTAAAATCTACAACTTCAGATTTATGACCAACTCTAACAAATTTGGAAAATTTCTAAGTTATGGGCATATAATAAAATGTTAAAAAAGCAATGATTATGTGACTTATAATTTTATTACAAACAAATCAACATTTTCTTCTATTCAGCCTAAATTAGTTCTTTATATTAAGTCGTCTTTTTCAACAGCACAGCTACTAAAGAAATCTTTATTTAAAACTAAAATAACACTTTATATTGAAACACCTTGTTTTAGTCGTTTAGAATCTGTTTCACTTCACATTTTCTAAATACCACAACTTTTCGCAAATTTTTATATTATTATTATTATTTTTTTTTTTTTTTCTATAAAAATCTTATGTTTCGTCACGTAATTTTTAACAAATTTATATTACGACTTAAAATTTATATTGCTTTTTTTTCCATAGTAAATTAATTGTTGCAAAGCACTTAAAAATAAATTTTGAAATTTTTTGGATTTATAATAAAATATCTCGGCCAACTGTTAAGAAAATTATGTCTTTAAATTTAATTTTAATTTGAGCAAAAACTTTAAGTAATAAATCATTGTTTTATTGCATTGAAAATGTTTTTAAATCAGGTTTTTTTATTTAGATTTTTCAAATCTTTTTCAAGTCTTCTATCAATTTTTATAGAACAATTAATGAATCTGTCCGTCATAATAATTTACAAGTTTTACTTTTGTATAAAATAATCATCGAAGCCTTGTTTGATATAATTTATTAAGAAGTTGAAAATATTGAGTTATAACACTCTTGCAGCAAAGGCTTGAAATATAATCGTTTATTTTTATTTTCAATAATTGGTAACGAATAGTTTAATAAGTAGATAAATCTATAACAATAAAAATTTAATGCTGTTGGCAACGCCATAAGACTATAGCTGAAATTACTCACTAATACTTTTATAGTTTTTATGTATGTATTTTTTTACAATCTTTACAAAACTTTAATAAAGAATTGAGAAATAAAAAAGCTAAATTCAAATTGTATTTTAAAGTAATTTATATGTGTAAAAATAAAATTTTATTAAATGTTATCTCGAAACATTTGAAAATTACATTTCCCAGATTATATTTTAATCTTTAAAAAAATCATTTAATCTACATTTGATAAGATTATGAATTTGAATTTAATGCTAAAATACCACATGCAGTTATTTAATTATGTTTATTAATTTTTTTCTCAAATACACCTCACGATTTTTAGTTTGTTATTTATCCAAAGTTGTCAGTAAACAAAATTTAATTATTAGTTTGTAATAAAAGATTTTTGTTGAGTTTGTGTTTTTGCCTAAAAACAAATTATGTTTCCATCGTTATTTTTAATGCCCTATAACAAGTTGCAATTAACAACAAAACTATGTAAACTTAAATGTATTACAAATTTTCGTTCAAATCTATGGTTACGGTGGACTAATGCTAGTTGTTCTGAAGAATACTTTAATCATGATACTGGTACAAAAAAAAAAAAAAATAACGAAATAAGCTGCCAGATGTTTCCAAATGAATTTAATCTAGACGTGTAAACTCGTTTAAAGTAGAAATCGCAGTTGCGAGTCTAAAAGCATCATTAAGCAACACGTTGAACAGGGAAGTTGTTTATATTTGAATTAAATAGAAATAAAACAGATCTGAGTAAATAAAGTGACATCAAAAAAATATGAATTTTGAGATTAATTTTCAAATAAAAAAATCCTGCGTGTAAATAAAATTCTATTAATTAAGATATGTTAACTTTTTTTAATGATCATATATTTGTCTATTTTTGACTTAATACTTCTCTGTCAATTAAGTGATTTGTTACTTTAATTTGGTCAACCATATTTTGTGTGTATAAACGTATGTTTTGCGTTTGGGGAGTACTAAAACTTTACCCTGATTAAGCCACTACTATATAATTCTTGAACTGTTCGAAAATATGGCCATATACATGAAATTAAATAAACTATTCGGGGCACCCTTTAACTTATAATTTTAAATATTAATAATTTTTACTATAACAGTCATAGCAATCGACATCCTGTCCAATTTGCAAGCATTTGTCTATAACGGTTCAAAAGATAGGGCCATATAAGTCAATTTACATCAATTATGGGCATACCCTTTAATCTCTAAATTTAAATTATAAACTTGTTGTTATAGCTGGTTAGCAATACAGGTCCTGTCTACAGCGTTCTGTCTATAACGGTTCAAAAGTTTCCCCACATACATAAAATTACATTAACTATTGGGCCACCCTTTTATTTCCAAATCCGAATTTTAAATTTGTTATTATAGCGGAGTTATCAATACAGGTTACTTGTAAATTTCAGGTGTCTGTCTATAACGGTTGAAAAGTTTGGCTTCATTCATGAAAATACATTAACTATTAGGACACCCTTTATTTTTTTAATTTTAATTTTTTATACTTGTTATTATAACAGTCATTGTAATTGACATTCTATCCAATTTTCAAGAGTTTGTCTATAACGGTTGAAAAGATAGGCGCATATAAGTTAATTTACGCCACCTTTGAGGACACCCTTTAATTTTTGGATTTATTTTTGTATTATTTTGTACACATTTTTTTTTTTTAATTTTAAAGAATTGTGCTTTACGGTTCATATTACACTAACAAAACATGTACGCTATATGGGGACACCCTTTAATTTTTAAGATTATAACTATTTTTAAAACAGGACCAATCTGTAAGCATAATCTATCAAATTGAAAAAAAAAAATAAAAAAGCAATATTCAGTCGAATTTTTTAAAGTCGGTTAAATTTAAAAAGCTCCTAAAAGATCCTCAATTGATTTTTCTCTCAATTAATTAAAATGCAATACGACTCTTACGAGTATGGTGGGCCAAAGATTTCTTCAAAACTTTTTTAAATGAATATAAAGATATAAAATTTCTTGCCAACATTTGAACGCTTTGAATACTGATATTTATATACTTTTGTATCTTATCTTTCTATCCCATCCATTTTTGGTCGACTGACGAGTCAACAGCGCTATGGCTTGCAGAATTAATAGTTTTTAAAGCTTTTTGTTTAAAGGTCTTATCCTTTCACTTTCTATAAGAGAAACTTCAAATCGTGTATTCAGAATGGGCTTGTCCTTTTCTCCCCCTTTCATAATGTATATTACCATGTTCGCTCTTGATGTTGGGCCAGCATATTACAGTGTATAATTATAAGAAATAATGTTGGTTTTATTCAATTTTGTAATCATTATATGTATATAAAATCTCATTTTAAATGAGGGTTCCTTATGTCGCTGCTGCTTCGATAAAGCAAAAATATTACAATTCACTTAAGATCACAGAAGAACTTTAAAAAAGCTCTAACAATATTTTGCAAAAATCTCATCAAAATTAATTATTAACAACTTTTAGATTGTGTAGCTACATTAAAGGTGTATTCCATTCATGCCACAATATCATATTATTAAATTGCTCCACCTTTATTTTGCTACAATTGCAATTGCTTGGCCAAGAACTCCAACTCAACCAAGTGTTGAAATTAAGTTAATAACTTTTTTTTTTGTTAAACTTAATAAATTATTAGTTTGAAACTATAATTACAAGTTGTAGGCCTACAAAATATAAAAACCAAATGATTAAAAGTTTTATTAAACAAAAAAAAAAAAAACAATTTAAAATGTTTTAGAAAATGATAGTCATAAATATCAATGATAATATTGCTATAATTAATAATATCTATTAGAGTTTCATATGGACTAACGATAAACTAGATTAACAACATTAAAGCGGAGAATTTTTAATCTATAATCGCTAAAAATTCTAGATTTAATTTTAAGTAGAAAAGATTAAATCAATTTAATAATTACGAAAATTTACATTAAAAATATATAAATCAAATACTGGTAAAAGTCACAAGCACAAAAAATTTTCGCAGGTCACTCTTGTTGCGGATGATGTTCTAATAAAAGTGAATGGAAAGTGAGATCAGTATTTGCTTTGTTGGATTTTTAATGAACGAAACATAAAATAAATCTTGATAGATTTCAGCTATATCTATAACGGCTCAAAATTTTGGCAACAAACCTTAAGTAACTTTTTCTATTGGGACGCCATTTAATTTCCAAATTTTATAATTGTTGTTACAGCGGACTAATAACACAGTCTTTCTATAACTATTCAATATTATGTCATTATAAATCTAATTAAATGAACTATTGGGGCACCCTTTAATACATAATTTGAAATATTCATTCTTGTTATTATAACGATCAGAGTAAATTATATTCTGTCTAGTTTTTACGCGTTAGTCTACTACGTTTCAAAAGCTACGCCCATATTGGCCAGATTGTGTCACCTATAGGGACACCCTTTAATTTTTTATTTATTATTTTTTTTTTTTTTTTTTGTATGACTTTGTGCTATTAGGAGCTATAGCCCTTTATGGTTCATAATGCACTTAAAAATATGGGACCAATCTGTAAGCATAACCTTTTATATAAAGAACAACTTTCAAAATCGGTTCAGAAATGACTTTTGCAGCCACAAAATTAGAAAGAGCAACACTCAGACGAATTGATAACCTCCTTCATGTTTAAAAAAAAAAAAAAAAAAAAAAAAAATTAATCGATTGAATTAAAATGTTCTTGAACACACTATTTTTAACTAAACAAAACTGCAGAAGGTGACCTTAAAAAAGGAGAATAAAGACAGCCGCATAGATAAAAGCAATATAATGTAACAAAGTGGTATTCCGTTAGTTAATCGTTAGTCGATACAATGTTTGAATTATATCTTAAACGCTGCTAAATAAATTTTCCACCACTAAAAAGGGTGGCGGAATAAAAGGAAAAATTCGCTAATAGTTATTACGCTGCATTAGTAGAAGTGTCTACTTATTTAATAAATAAAGTGTATAAGTTCAAGTCCCAACAGAGCTTTGAATATAAAGAAAAATTATTGTTTTTGAGCACCGGTATTGTATTAGCAGCTTAAAAGTTCCCTTTCATATAGATCAAGTTTGACTCGTCAAGTCTTGAGTTTTTGGCAGAAAGAGGAGAAGAGAATAGAAAGAGGTACAGACCTGACCTTACCATCAAGTTTAAGAAAATTTTATACTTGAAGTTGGCTACAGAATAGAATTTGCAGAAGTTGAAAGCAAAGAAAACGAAACTTGATGAAACAAACTTGATGATGTGTGTATGTATACAAATGCAGGTTCAAACGAAAATTAATCAAAAACTGATCAAGTAAACCTGACGTGGTGAGAAAAAATGGAAAACCGCAGTTCAAACTTCAAAGGAGGATAGATTAAAAACTGTTGTCTAATGGCCGCTATAGATAAGTTGGATAAGGCGCTTGTTTATTAGAACGGCAAACGAGATGGTTAAAGCTCTTTTGTAGTAAAGCAAGGAAATCGTGGAACACATCTCGACTGGGAAGCTTGTGTATGGCAGTCTTTGTTGAGTTAGTTGAGTAGTTTTTAAGCGACAAAGTTTGTGGTCTGAATGGCTGTGCAGGTTAAAAGTACGTTTCATCAGAAAGATGTTGTATGTTCAACTTTCGGCGGATGACAGAGTATTTTGCTTGTGTGTAAGTTTGTTAAAGCGAAACCATAGTGAGTAAAAATACAGCTGGAGCCTGAAGACAGTCACATAAACTCATCAACGCTAGAAAGATGTGCATATGGTATGCGTTGTTGTTTGATGGAAACCAACATTTTTTTAAGGTTTTTTTGGCGAATGATTTTTTCCGCCTCTTCAAATAAGATTGACAAAAACAAGCTCACTTTCTTCGTATATGCTGACATGTTGTATCGAACAACATCAAAAATTACCAGCTTTATTTAATGTAAAACTGAAAGCCTATTCACGCAAAGAAAAAACATGGTTGAGGTAACCATAATCTAAGAGCAACATATTATGGTTGTATTATATGGTTGTTAACAAAACATAGTATTGTTACATAAAGCTAGTGTTGCAACCATATTATTGTCTAGCATAACAATAACATGGTAAAATAGAAAATAGTTATGTTAAAATCATCATCATATGGTTGAAAATATCATGTTATATAATTGTATTATTATTATTATTATTATTATTATTATTATTATTATTATTATTATTATTATTATTATTATTATTATTATTATTATTATTATTATTATTATTATTATTATTATTATTATTATTATTGATTTCTTACAAAAGTTATTCAGTAACATAAATACACAAAAATAACAATTCATTGCTTATTATACGAGTATATATAATTAAAAGACCTTAACACACAGGCTATAAAAATAATTTATAAAAAAAATATTATGTATAAGCCAAATAAGGGCATCTTATCTGTATACATTCCTATGTGAATATCCATTTATGGATTGAAGATATACGGTACGTAACTAATGGTACTTCGCTACTGACTACACATTTCTCCAAGACTTCTAATACGTTAATCTGGCATCTGGCAATTATTGTTGATGTATAATATGATAGCTTTAAATAAAAAATATGTAAATGGATTCACAATTGTGCTTAAAACACCAACATACGTACATATGTATATTTCAACTATTTTTAAATTTCTTTGCTTACCTTTTTATTTGTTGTCATATTTTCTGTATTATTTTTAATTATTTATTTTGTACACATACAATTTTATTTTTTTTTCATTTTCTCTAACAATAAAAACAATTTCAACTTTAAGTTGACAAAAAATTACTAAATTGATAGAAAACATTCTGTCAAGACCAAGAACAAAATATTTTTAAACGCAAACATTATTTTGTTTGCTTTTTATCATACTCTGATTAATTTTATAATAGTATGGTTAAATATATTATATTATTTTTAATAAGTTATAAGACTTTGGTCGCAGTTAAAATTTTTTTACGCTAAACCAACCATGTTGTATTTTTTGTGCATAGTAACCATATAATTGTTAAATATCAACAAAAAAGTGTTTATCGTGACTGAAGTATTGCTGAAAACAACTATAATTTGTTGTCTGCAACTTTACAATGTTACAAAGAACATATTATGGTTATTGTGACCATATCACAACCATGTTCTTTCTTTGCGTGTTCTAACCGCGAGAAAAGAAAAACAACACGAGAGTATCTTTTTTATATTTTCCTTTATCTTCTTTAATCAAATTGTACATCACGTCAATAACAATTTAATTTTCCGATGACGACATGCTTGCAACATCAAAATGCAAATATGTTATTGATGTGTTTATTTGTACATCTGCTGTAAGCAACAAGCACCAACCATTCACACATTTGCAAAAATTATACGTATTATATTTTGCATAAGGAGAATCCAATGAGAAAGGAATGAAATAAATGCTGTGCTTGAATTAAAAGCAAAGTTATGTAGAGCATAAATTGAAGAATAAATAATTCTTTCAAAAAAACCGACTTCAAGACAGATTTCATCAGTCTGTCTATAACGGATCAAAAATATGGCCACATACATCAAATAACATTAACTATTGGGACACCCTTATGTTCCAAACCTTATACTTGTTATAGCAGACTTGGAACTACAGCTCCTTGTTAATGTCAATCCTCTGTCTACAAAAGTTTGACACTATACCGAAATTAGAAGGGCACCCATTAATTTGAAAATTTAAATTATACACTTGCTGTTGTAGTAGAATTAGCAATCTGATCCTTTTTAATTTTCAACCGTCTGTCTATAACGGTTCAACAGTTTGCCCACATATATCAAATTATATCTGCTTTTGTTAAACGCTTTAATTTATAATTTAAAATATTTATACTTCTTATTATACCAAAAAAAAAGTCGTGTATATAACGGTAGTATAGTAGGTTCAAAAGATACGGCAATGTAGGTCACATTAGAGTAATTTTGGGAACACCCTTTAATTCCTAAATTCAAATTAAAAACTAGCTGTTATAGCGGAGTCCAAAATACAGATCCCTTGTAAGTTTCATACATCAAATAACATCAACACACACATTAAACTACGTCAACTATTGCGACACCCCTTAATTTCCAAATCCAAATTTTGGAGATTGCAATGAAGGTTCTTTGTAAACTTTCACCATCTGTCTACAACTGTTCAAAAGTATTCCCATATATATCAAATTAAATGAACTATTGGGGCACCCTTTAATTGAAAATTATGAATATTATTTTTTGTTACTATAACGGTAACAGCTTTTTTCTGTAACGGTTCAAAATATAGGCCCCATACAGATTAATTAACGTCAGCTATGGGGACACCCTTTAATGTTTAGATTTATTTTTAAATAAGTTTTTGTCATAAGGAGCTATAGTGGTACGCAGTTTTATTACAATTCACAATACACATGTATGTTGTATGGGGACACCCTTTAATTTTTAAGATTAAGAACTGTTTTCAAAGAAAAAAAAAAGAAAATTCGTTCAGAAATTACTGGGTTCTGCGGGCACAAACATAAAAGAGCAACATTCAGTCGAGTGAAAACCTCCTTCTTTTTCTGAAGTCGGTTAAAAAGAAGTGCAGCAAGTTTTTAAAAAAATAAAACAAGAAATTAAATGCTGATTTTTGGTAACAAAGTAATTCGGTCAAAAGTGGCTAAAAGTTGAACAGAACGAAATTTGGAACGACCAGTTTTTTAGAGTTCAATGTGGGCGAATAATTCAATACCCTTCGTCAGCTTCCATTTAATAAATTTTTGAGGGTTGTTCTTTACTTATCTAGAGCGATAGAATCACTGGATTTACTAGCGTGCTAAATATATTTCAAGCTCTTACAGCAAAAGTTTATTTTTGCTTTGTTGAATTGGACTGAATCGCTTAATGATTTGATTATCAAAGAGTTAACGAAATAGACAAAACATATTTGGAGATTTCTTTTCGGTCCGCTACATTAAAACATTAGAGGCTTTACAATTATACTGCAATTCAAACAAATATTCCTTACATACAATCGTTAATCGGTTTTAAGAAATACTTAAAATTTTATAATTCTTATTTTTCAAATCTTTTTTTATAACAAGTATTATCACCCCAATATGTTTTTTATCTGACGTCACAGTTTTGTCTTTTTACTGTGTGTGTACATGTTACTCAAATGTATTTTGAAGTGGTTAAAATAAAATTTTATTACTGTTAAACTTCTTTAGAATGCAAAATTTAATTCACTTAAATTGTCATTTCTATTCGAGTCAAAATGCATTTTCTAGAACCCATACTGTCATTATACATTTTAAATATTCACACAATAATATAAAAATATATTTAATACTTTAATAAAAACATACAAAAAATATAACAACTGTTTGCAGCAAGAGAGTCATATGTCAAAAAATAAACTGGAACAATTTTTATTCGCAAAATATACAAAGTTGAAAATAAACTTATATTTTTTTTATTCTGCATTATAAAACATGCAGAAAATTTCTTCAGTTAAAACTTTTCTGCATGCTTTACTTAAAATTATAAAATTTTGCGTTATGACACTCTTGCAGCAAGAACTTGAGGTATCTTTTCTTATTTATAAAAATGTATTTATTTCGTGTTAAAAATGAAAGTAAAAACACTGTACGTAACTAGAATAGTGTATAAAATTTTTAATTATATAAGGTTCAATTGTACTGACTTCTTATTGAAAATAAGTTTTAGATAAAAACGGTTTAGTAAAATTAAGTAAAAAATTTAGATTGATTTTTACTCAACTGCAATCACTGGTTGAATAGTTTTTAACGTTTATTAACTACTACAGGGATGTTACAAAAATAAGAGGAGATTTTTTAATTAAACAAGCAAAGTGGGAAATAACTAAGTTTGTCAGTCCGTTTGTAATTTGTACAATATCCATTTCTGATCCTATAAAGTATATATATTCTGAGTACTTGTGCGTCTTGTTAGTATTGAAATCAAGTTTGCCAATTTACTAGACCAGCTAGAGAAAAATTAAATACACCAATCGATCAGACATGAGCGGTCCATGTCCTTCAAGGCAGCGGGCAAAACATCACGCCTACCTCTAATTTTTCATACCATTTGAAACAATAAAGTAACTCCAATCAAAAAATGAATATATGGGGCGATAGAGACGTAAAAAGTATGAAAAAAACATCAAGTGAAAAAATTGGAGCTCGCCCATATTTTCCGAGTT
Organism: Gymnosoma rotundatum; assembly: GCA_916610165.2. NCBI lineage: Eukaryota > Metazoa > Arthropoda > Insecta > Diptera > Tachinidae > Gymnosoma > Gymnosoma rotundatum. The sequence goes on along the minus strand of OU744338.1, from coordinate 15,776,122 downwards.
ACGGGGCTCTGAAATTTTCAAGTTTTTCTAAATATAAATATGGGTATCATTTTAAAGCTTTTGAAAAGATCTTTAAGGAAATACTAAAATTTTTAAAAATTCTTAGCCCATTAGGAATCGATGGCATTTTTATGATATATATTCAGTACCAAATTTTTTTTAATTTTTTTTTTTTTTATTAAGTTACATGCTTTTTTGATTTAGTTACATAGATGGTGAAGGGTATGTAAGATTCGTCATAGCCATATATATCACTCTTGCTAGTTTTTTGCTGTCTTTAAGCACTGGCCACTCTATTACATTCTTTCCATGTTCATCGAATTAGCATTTAGTAAATCTGCTAACTTCGATTTAACAGGGCCACCAAATGATAAGTCTATGACTGATTTAATAGCACTACTGTTACTCTCTTCTCCAGTTTTTCTAAAATTTAAGGTATTTTACTAAGGCACAATTCTCTCTGAATCGCCAAGAAAAAAGCTTCTTTTTGAAAAAAAATAATATATTGGCTGCTTCCGCAAGTATTATCTGAAAAAAAAAAACAAGAAGAAAAACTAATGTTAACAAAAAAACTTGTGATTTGCAAGTTGGCCCGATACACGAATCGTTAGAAAAGTCACCGAAAAAATAAAAACAACTTTAAAAAAATATTATTGCATAAAATTCAGTCAACTGAAGACGAATAAGTTCATCACATGTTGTACAGTAAATAAGTAAAATACTTTACCCAAAGCGTATATAATTTACTTTTCGAATTCAATCCTATCAGCAACTCTATAATAGTTCACTTGAACAGAGACATTACTTTACTGAGGATGAACTGTAAAGTCGGCGTCATTTTCAAATGATTGGTAGTATACATGTTTTTTTCTCAGTTACACTTTAGCCTTGTATAACGGCTTGCAAGTAAAAAGAGGTTCGTAGTGGAATACTGAAGCCGCTCATCTTTATTTTGGATACCTCTTAAGCTGCTTTGACTTCACGTTACTTGCTTTTTCAACTAGTAGTTGACGACCGTCCAATAAGTACTAGTACTACTAGTAGCTGACGATCTCCTTTCTCATATCTTAATAGGTAGTCTTGTTGCATGTGTGCTCTATAAGATCGATGTTCGTTATGTCATCATTATACCAACTGCTTCTCGGGATACTGACCCCATCTCGGCAATTTAAATGCCCGAAATTAATACAATTCTGCTATAATTTCGATCGGGTGTTATTTAAAAATTTCTTTCTTTTGACCAGCGCAGTTTTTTCTTTTAGAACAATTTGATTCTGTACCTTTTTTATACACTTCACCACAAAAATAGGAAAAAGAACAAGTTTGTCATTCCGTATGTAATTTCTAAAATATTCATTTCCGACCCCATAAAATATATATATATTCTGACTTCTTATGTATATAGAAGTCGATTGAAGTCCGTCTGTCCGTCCGTGTTATTATAAATATATCAATCGATCAGAAATAGTTTCGAAAGAGCTGCTATTGGAAATCACCATGATCGGTCCATGTCCTTCGAGGCAGCAGCCAAAACAGCACGTCTACCTCTTATTTTTTCATGTCATTTGGAACAATAAAGTAATTCCAATCAAAAAATAAATGAACACTATGAACACTACTCCAAAAAGGACACTAAATATCCTTAAGTCCTTGCAAAAAGAGTTATGGGTGTAATTTAATTTTAAATTCCTCATAATATCATCATCATAACAAAAATAGTTCTGCACAAAAGAAATGAGAATTAAATGAAATAAAATAAAATATTACGTGATTAATTGTTTATAAAATTCGAAATGATTTTACGTTAAAGGAATACTTAAACACTTAAATTTGAAAATATTGAGGGTTAAATCATATTTAAAAAATGCCAAAAATAAAAATTCCCTGGATAATTAACATCTTTTTATCTCTGCTATTTAAAATATTTAGAATATTTAAATGTTTATGTTTTGTGCATTTTGCCAATAGAAATGAAAAAAGAATTTGTTCAAAAGACAAAAAAAAACCATAAACACTTCTGTATATAAGTCAGGGATTTTTGATCAATCAGTGTCAGAACTTCGTTAGCAATTGCAAAAGAATAGCGTTAGAATTTCCTTAAAAGAAAAAGAATGTTTAAATTATACGCCGTCTGTTTGTTAGGTTTGTTTGCGGTTGCTTTTGGTGCTGCTAAGCCTGCTTTACTGACATCTGCTCCCTTTGTATACGGAGCTCCTGCAGCATATACTGCCGCTGTTCCTGCTGCCTACACTGCTGGTTATGTTGCTCCCTATGCGAGCACCTACAATGCCTATACAGTTGCCCACACTGCCGCCTTTCCTGCTGCTTATGCTGCTGCACCAATAGTGCCTGCTTCCAGAGCTGTATACAATAGCGCTCCTATTGTATCTCCAGCTGCCCATCTTGTAGCTGCTCCAACTGCTAGATATATACCTGCTCCAGCTGCTTCATATGTAGCTGCTCCAGCTGCTCCATATGTAGCTGCTCCAGCTGTTGTCCCCTTAGTGAAGAAAAAATAAGTGATTAATTACTTAAGGAATATTAATCCGAAAAGACCTGTGTAAAGAAAGAAAGGAAACTGAAATAAAATGTGAACGTAAATTGAAACCAAGACATGGAATTTTTATTAAACATATTTACTTTTGTGGCATTTGTAGAAATTATCATTATAGCAAGATTATTTCTAAAATTGACTTTAAGAATTAATAAAAAATTGAGGCAAAATGAGGCTTAATTAAAGCTAAAATTAGGAACTCAGCGCTGACTGGTTTGTTGTTGAATTAACAGCTTTGAACTTGATTATAGAAAATCGATATTTACCGCACTTTTGACACCGTTCCAGATTATGTGTGCTTACTTGCAAATTTAAGACGTTTACTTTTAACTTAGTTTCAAGCAATCGTTTCTTTTTCGACTTTATTTGTGCCTTCCAACCCTATTTCATATCATTAAGTCCACATGACTTACCTGTGTATTCAGGTTTATCATTGCACTCACATTGAGTTTCAGTCTGTCTGTGATTCAGAAAATGCTTCATATACGCATACAACGTTTATAAGCTGTATCGCCTGCCGATCGCTTATTTTCTTCTCAGTCAATAGTAGGGTCTTCTTACTAATCCAATTAACAGCGAAGGGTACTAAAATTATATGTAATTTGTATAGAAACATAAGGTATTTCCTTACCTGCATCAATGCTCCTTCATCATCATTAACATCATTAACAAATTGCTTTTCTGTTACACCGTTTCTTAAATACGTGTATAACATTAGTTTCATGATTACACTGTGTCTGCTTTTTCAGATTTGTTTTGAGTAAAAGTATAATGTTTATCTCTTTTCTAATACTCTAAGTACTCTTCATTACCTCGTACTTATTTAAGAAATTTATCTGTTCGTCTATACCGAGTCAAAATTATTCATTTTGTTCAATTCTGTGTAGTATATGGGATTTTTTTTTCAACTGAACTTAGATGAACAAGTAAGTTAGTAAAAAAACTTAAAGTCGGCTAGTATTACGAATCGTGACAATTTTTTTTTTAAGGTAGGTAATAATTTTTGAAAAAGTTTAATTTTATCCGCCGGACTTATTTCGTCGGTACCTAATTATATGAAACTTCATTCAGTCGTTGCAACGACACAGTTTAGGTTTTGGCAAAATGTAAAGCTAATGTATTTGTTATTTATATTACTTTCATATATCGATATATAGTATCTTGTTCTTCAGTTAAAAGTAATAAAAATAAAAATATTAACAAGCAACATTTGTACTTTCATGCACCCCACAACTAGTCCTACTTGAACGCAGTGTTAAACAGCTATTAGACGATCAAATTTCGCCTGTGAGCACGGCCTGGTGACAAGCCATCAAACTCGTGGTAAATTTCGTGTTTGTCAGCGGCGCTGGATGAGAGTCAAAAATTTCTGATATTTTGTGTTTGCCATTATGCCATCATACTCGTTTAATAGCGTGTTTGTCAAACACAATCTAAATTTCATTTGTGTTTTTGCAAGCGAACGGTGAAGATGGCATGGCTAAAGCGCACGAGTTAAATATAAAGCGAATAAAGATAATATGTATTAAGAAATTATTAGAAGTAATCGGTAAATTATATCACATTGAATTATTTAATAATTGCTGGCTCAAAACTTGCACTTTTATATCTCTGTCTTGAAAGTTTTCGCTCAGACAGACAAAATTTAAACTAGTTTAGGTTGAAAGTAAAATAAAAAAATTAAAAACTTTAAAACTTGCTTTATTTTAAATAAATAATATTGCACTCGTATTTTGAATTTCATTACCGTTCATATAACGAAGATGCAATACAACATGTTAGTAAATTTTTTGTAATAATGCAAGGTTGAATATAAATAAGCATAATTAAGTTTGTAAGTTTAGCTTTAAGTTTTATCTTATTCTGTTAATATCAAAATAAAATCTTGAATAAAAAATAAAACTTACAAACAATAAAATAGTATATTTCTTTTTGAAATAACTGAATAAAGTTTTTTAATTCGAGTTTTAAAGGAAATTATTAAAGTATGTGAAAGTTTGCCGGAATTGTGGCAAATAAAAAGTGATGTTATAATAATAGAAATTTAGGACAAAAATTAAAAAAAAAATAAAAAATAAGTAGAAACAAATGCAACAATTAATGTTGTAAACTAAAATAAACATGTTGCAACTAATTCATGCGCTATCACAAATACGAACTTTCCTATTCAGAATCTTCTTGTGCACTGATGTTTGACAAACTTGGCATGATCGTGTAATAGCAAAACACTCTCTCTCATCAGGCCGTGCTCACAGGCGAAGTTTGATCGTCTAATAGCTGCTTTATATGCTCAGATAAGACTGCATTCACGGAGGTGAACTGTATGTGTTTATAGAGTAGACCATTCTACAGTTAACATCTGAAGACTTTGTTTTAGGCTTCATTTAAAAAAGAGAGGCAAAAATTAAGAGCTCTATATTCGGCTATGCCGAATCTTATATACCCTTCACCATCTATGTAAATATATTTTAGTGAAGTAACCTCAATCAAAAAAGCAAATATTGGGATGACAGAGAATTCAAAAATAAAAAAATAAAAAATTTTGGTACTGCTTATATAAAATTTTGCATGAAAATGCCACCTGCTCTTAATGGGTTAAACATATTTAAAAAATTTTAGTATTACCTTAAAGATCTCTTCAAAAGCTTTAAAATGATGCCCATATTGATATTTCAAACATTTTGAAAATTTCAGAGCCCCGTAACTCGGAAAATATGTGTGAGCGACAATTTTTTCGCTTGATGTGTTTTTTTTCTTATTTTTTAATTCTTTATCGCCCTATATATTTAGTTTTTTGATTGGGAAAACTCTATTGTTCCAAACGACATGAAAAATTAGAGGTAGTGTTTTGCCTGCTGTCTCGAATGACATGGACCGATCATGCTGATTTCTAATAGCACCTCTTTCGACTCTTTATCTGATCGATTGACATATTTATTTTTTCGATTGAGGTATTGTTGTTTGCCGAGGCAAACATAATTTTAACACTATTACGGACGGACAGATGGACATCGCTCAATCGACGTCGCTATGCGTAAGAAGATAGAATATATATACTTTATGGGGTCGGACATGGATAATGTAGAAATTACACATGAAATGACAAACTTAGATATACCCTTTTTTCCACTTTTTGTGGTGAAGGGTATAATAAACTCTTGATTTTCAATTAATAGTTCCGTGTACTGTCAGATCATCCGTACATCAACGATTTGGGCTGCACTCATGTAGAAGAGTTAGTACAGTAAATTCTCTACAGTTTCTCTGTAATTCTGCAGCTACGAAGACTAAAATACTAACTAAGCAATTTTTTGTTAACGACTTATATTCTTTAAGCAATGGATCGCTGACAGTTAATCTAGATCCTTCATAGGGAACTCTGTAGTGCATAGATTGTTTACATGCTTCGTATAGAAGATTATGTTAAGTTTAAGCGCTATTGTTTTGCATTCGTATGAGTGAGAAGGCTTTATCATTTTACAAGTATATTTTTTTTTTTTATAATTATTTGTTGAAAGCAGATAGTGTTTTTTGTTTAACTTTTTATTTAAAATTTGCAAAAGTCAATAATAAAAATGATGTAAAAAAAATTCTTCTTAAAAAATCAAAAATTTTATATACATTTGCATTAATCCATTTAAACGATGCATAAGTGTTTTAGCCAACAATCCAACTGATTTTATACGAGTAATATTTTCTGTTTAACGTACGAAGGCAGTAGCATAAGGATAGGCAGAGTAACCAGCAGAATATGGATATGCACCATATGTAGGTGCAGCTACAGGAGCACTGTAGGCAGCAGAATAGGGAGAATAAGCCGGATAAGCTGAGTAGGCTGAGGGAGCAGCAACAACAGCAGGCTTAGCCATGGCGCAGGCAAAGATGGCAAACAAGCTAATGAAGAACTAAAAAAATTAAAAGTTTTAAATAAAAAAACAAACTCAAATCTGTTAAATAAAAATTAGTTATTATGAAAGACATCCCATACTAGTTTATAAAAAATAAAAATATAATTTCGGCGATTTTCAAATGCTCTTTTTCCAAAGACGTATATCGATTTGTCGTATTTTTTTTATGTTTCAAACTTAATTAAACTGAGTTTTTAGAAGTAATTAAGTCTTAGTAAAAGAAAGTTTTAAAAGCTTTACTTAATGTTTTGTTTTCTAAAGCTTTCTTAAAATTCGATTTCTTTTTAGTAAAACCAAATGTTGAAAGCTTTTTTTAATTATTTTTTATTTCTAAAATTTTCTTCAAAATAATTTTTCTAGGTTTCTATTCCATTAATTTTTATCGTTTTATTTCTTATGTTTGGCTTATTCACAAAAATTATAATTTTTTGTTTAATTTTAACACTTACAAACTTGAACATTTTAAAGATTGGAGGTTAGGTTGAAGCTTTCCGAAGTAGTGTTCTTGACTGATGATAGTCTTACAAAAGCCGCAAGTTTTTATACTAAACAATTCCCTAATTAAAATACATTAAGCTCTTAGATTTATTCTGGTTTATAAATATTTGAAGATGAAAATATTTAAATAAAATTGCCTTAAGGAAAAATATAAAACTTCTTACATAAAAAAACTATATCAATTTCGAGTAAATATCTCTTGAAGTTCAATTAATAATGCAAACCAGGTTCTTTAACACTTTAAACGTTTTTATTATTAAGTTAGAATTCATTTGCTGTTTTAGTGCATTTTGATAACAAATGAGAACCTAAATTTATTTCTAATAATTCGAAAGCTTTTTTCTTAAGAATTTGTAAATCAAAAAGATCTCTTACTATAGAAAATGACATTTTGGTTTTTATTATTGTATCAGTTTTATTCAGTTAAAACCACATTAAACGCAAATAACATTAAATTTACTGACTTATGATTAGAATAATGTATAACACTTAACATCACATTCAACACAAATAAATGAAATTATTTGTACGAGGGTGATTTCAGAATATTTAAATTTTAGTGAACGGCAATACCGTTTACATTTTAGTAAGAAATCGAATCAGAATACCACCTATAGTGGCTAAAAAAACATCTCTCACATGGGTTAAATAATGTATAATGGAAACATAATCGAAAACTGACATTAGTGGTTTTAATAAATAATTAACTCTCACTACCATAGAAATTAAAAAATATATCTTCCATGACTGTAATGTGATCTGTAGCGTTTTAAATAGTTTAACATAAAAAAATATAAAAAAACAAAAAACAGTTTTTTTTTGAAAATTGTAGGTTTTGCTTAAGGCGGTTGACCCTGCTTAATAAATTAAAAGGTTACCATATCAGATTCTAGTATAATTCAGTGGTGAATAAGTAGTAAGTGGTGGAAAGCTTACCAATTTTTCCTACCATTTTTATTAATTTTTTTTATCTAGCCCATCTAGTGCATTGGCAAAGTTAATTTCAACGTGATCAAGGACAGACGCACAAGCGGACGGACATCGCCCAATAGATTTCGCTATGCAGAAGAACTCAACATATATACACTTTATGGGGCCAACAAACATAGATATACCCTTTTCCACCTGAAATTTTTGTCGACCCTATTCGTTTCAAACAATTTCGATTTGTATTTTACAATCTGTTTTTCACAGCGTAATAATTTTAGACTCTCAACTCCTTTTTTGTAATTGCAACCATTTTTTTACGGCTAAGGATATTATTGAATATATGTGTATGTTGTCTGCCTGTACACCTAGGCATGCCCGAGCTGAACATATAAACCTAATATGCGCTAATGTGCGCTTCTCAGACTTTGCATTTTGTGCGACATCAATTGATATTCCTATGAACTGCAATATCTCATCCGGGTTTTTACCACTGGCCAAAAACCGAATTCCTTCAGAGATTTCCCTCTCCAACTATTGGCAGGCTTCCTTGCCAATCCGGTTGAACTTACTAAACATAGAAAAAATCAAATGTATTAAAATGAAAACAAGTCCACTCACACAAAGGTTTATGTGCGCAGGTAAATCTATATTAAAACTAAATCTTGACGGGAACCAGAGTTTGTCCGACATAATTTAGTCAGCAGAGATGATGTAAATTTTTTTGGATCCTGCCACTGGCTGTCTTGAAGAGGTATAAGTCGAACTCTCTACAGTACACTTAGTTGCATCGAACCATACCCTTTTGCCTTCGTAGTAACTGACTTTATGACATAATGTTTGTATATCAATTTTATGTTCAAACAGAACTTTCAAGCTTCTAAACGGTCTTAATGACTGTGAAAATTCAGTGCAAAAAAATAACAAATGAAATTTGTTTATTAAGTAAAATAAATGCATGTCAGCAGAAAGTACTGAATAAATTAAGCTCGTAGACATCGTATGAATCCAAATTATATATTACTTTAGATCAACATACAGTGATCATCAAATGTCACCAAATACTTTGTAGTCGAAAATTAATCAAACTCGTTAGACAATTTTTATTTTAAATCTTGTAGATTTTCCTTCATATCTTTTAAACTACAGTTACTATGTTCTGTACTGCTTACTTCCCAAAGTACAGGACAATGTCCGATAAACATCAGTAAATTCCAAAATTTTTATTTTCTTCATACAACATTTGTTGCAACTGGACAAATTCGGTTTAAATGAAAATAATGTGTACATGCTTGAAGAACAAATACAATTAACATCAAACACGCCAAAAGTCAAGATTTTTAAATTTTTCATTTTACATCGTCGGTGTAACACAGGAGTACTTTGACGGTTGCTGGAATGCTCAAGGTTTTTCAGAAATTAAGACATCTTATACTTTACTTTATTTATCTCCTCAGGTTAAAAGAAAAAACCAAAATTGTTGAGGAGGCATAATGGCGTAGGCGTTGCAAAAGGGCAAAAAATATCCAAAAACTAAGAATCGACTAAAGCTGACCTAAGCTGACTTAAGACCCGTACTAAGCTAAATTTTACACCAAGAAAACAAATCAAAGCTTTATATTTCTTACGGTGACAAGTAATGGAATGGAAAGTTTCCAAAGGTCCAAGGCAGAACGCACATGCTTCTGTCGTTTTTTTTTTTTCATTTTAATAGAACGTCTTTGTTTTTCGTGTTAATAAATCAGACACATAAGAAAATAATATAAATTTTAGAATAATACTTTTAACGACAATAACGATAACAATCACAAGTTGTTGATTAACAACAATGTATTTTATTTTACTGTACACTCGTATTCATACTCATCACGATGTGGTCTGCATATTAATTAAAATAAAAATAAAAAAAGAATAAAAACAAAAACGATATTGCCATACCAGGGTTAGAGACTTAAGGAAATGAATTTTAGTTTACTGCAACTGTTGATTTGGGAACCGCTGTAACAGTTAATAAGGAGACCATAACACATATCTTTAAAAGGCATTAAAAAATTTGGAATTCAGGTAAATTGTATGTTGATGACACGAACTTGACACAATTTTGATTGAATTATGAGTAAACGATGATTAAGCAGGTGAACATACGAAGGTTGTTGTATTCATTATAAGCAGTAAAAATATTAAGTCGATTAAATTTAAATATCTATTTATGTATAAGCTTACAATTCATTTACCGTGGTAAGCATAAGGGTTCTATTAACCGGCTAAAGTAAGTTTTTTTTTAGTCTTGTGTTGGTATATATGCTTCTGACAAAGGGGATTCGAAGTAGATTGGGTTCAGACTTTCTTCAATATATTTTCGCGTACTTTGGAATTTAATTTTACAACAGAGTTCAAACCTTAGAATCTGTAATATAACAATTAGTGGCTGCAATCATTTTTAATTTCTTCTTAACTGCAAATAATTCTTGTCTTTAGTGCCCCATTAATGAATTCCCTAGTGCTCAAAGGCGAGTCACAAGAAGTGCTAGTGTAGTCTAAAGCAAAATAAGAGTTGCTACAATAAAAAATTTTTAGTAAATTTAGTAAATTTTTTTAAGTCATCCTTACATCTATATGATATTTTCATGTTATATACCGATCAAGATATATATATGAACCGATTGATTTAATTTTCGTAATTGATTTATACAATTTCGTTCATTTAATTAAATTTCCACGCTTTTAGCCATTTTTCTCAGCGGAATGTAGGATTTGGGTAACTTCGTAATAATGCAATTGGTTATGCTGCAAGAAGTATTTATAAAAAACAGACAAGTCCAAGGTACTATTTGGGGGAACGCCGACTCTTAAAGATTGCGGAAAATTAAAAACTTTGCTTTTTAAAAAATACTTTTTCGATCAATTTTAAGCCGACATAAGCATTAACATACTTTATTTTAGTGACTCAAACTTTCGAAAAGTTTTGTATCTTAATCCGGCGTTAGAAAAGATTCTCAGGCAATTGCCAAGAGCAGTGCAAAGACTAGAAAATCAAATTAAGGAAAAATAAATTACACTTTATTTTATATCGCGTTTAAGGAGATTTTATAAAAAATATCCTGGAGCCATAGAGTGCAAAATCAATAAACAAATTCGTCCACGAAAGTAATTTGAAATTCGATGTCGTAATGATTAAATTTTTTTTAATGCAGATAGAATTTGCTCCTTGAATGCAATGATGTTTGCGGGCGTTTTCGACGTAATAGCTTGATTTCGACGATCAGATAAAATTAAATGCAAAGTTGTTAAATAATATGATTTAAGAGACAGTTTAAATTTGAATATTTCTACTGCATTACGGTTCCACATACGTTAAGTCATGTCAGTGACACAAATATTATTCTATTAAGAATTAAAAATTAAAAAAAAATCTAATATTTTACCACAATACTAACTAAACATTAAGTGATGTATTCACAAGATATTAAAATAGATTTAAAATGTATTCTAGCACAAATATGTATGAAAAATTTGTCTAAAAATCATTTAAAATTTATTTTATTTTTTATGAATATCGCGGTTAGAATATTTACAGAAAATTAGAATTCATTTTTGTTAATAATCATTTTTGCTAGGAGGTTTTGCTGGTTCCTTACGCCAAAAGCCCCATTGTATAAAACAGTTTAATGTAAATGTTGTTCATTATGTTACTTTTTTAATTTTTTATTTTTTCCCACTCAGGATTTGAACCGTGGATATTATCATTTTTGAATTTAATTTCTAAAAATTTTTAGAAAGAAAAATTTTTTACAAAAAAAAAAAAACAAGAACAATTTGCTACAAGCAGAATAGAATGCTTCATTTTCTGGATCGCTACATCGTTCATCAGCATTCTTCATTCTACCCACCTTAGGTTTTGTTACTTTTACTTTGGTAGTAAATTGAAAATACTGCCGTTTGTACAGAAACTAAAAATTCCTATTTAAATAAGAGCTGACAATGTTTCAACTTAATGTGGGAAAAATAGTCAAAATTAATAATGGATCAATTTATATATTCGGTCTAAAAGCATATTTAAGAAGAAAACTTTATCACAAAGCAAAAAAAAATAACATAACTAAAAAAATAAAGTTACAACCTGAGGTGTACAGTTCAGGGTTCCCAGAATTTTTCAAGTGGTATCAACAATTAGATAAATTTTATACCCACAAATCCCCAAAAAACAATTTCAACTATCGCCAAGATTTCTATTATTGTTATTAAATTTAATTTAACTATTTAAGTTGATGGACATAATCAACGAGTTCTAAAACAAAATGTCCCTTCTCCTTGAAAATTGAATGAAAACTTGATCGTCTGACACCCTAGTTAAACATTGAAGCCTTTCTAAAAAAAGGAACAAAAGGGTTACAAACATAGTATTATTTTTAAAATGTGTATAAGTTTTTATTAAAGATACGAACAACTCGTGTTGCATTTTATTTTTTATTTTGGGTGAGTTCATTGTTGAAAAAAAGCGAATTCCTTTTTCAAATTTGCGAAGAGACTTACAGGTCATAATTTTTAATAATATTTTATTCAAAGCGAATCAATTGCCAGGTGAAAGCGTAGACGAATTTATTATTTTTTGCTGATAATCATTACTGCCCAATTCCATACAAAAAATCCGTACATATTTTTTTATTTATGGAGCTTGACAGTTATAATTTCGGCGAAAATGAATATTTTGACCTACCCTGCCACCTGGTAATTAATGCAACCTGATTTTGCTTTGCTATACGGAAAAACTTATACGAAGCAAAAAAGTAAAATTTATGTGATAATAGTTAAATTACAACCAAATACAGAATTAAAAAAAAATCCCCGAATAACTTCTTTAAATCTTCAGAACGTAAAATATATCCTCAAAGAATTTCGCAATCCCCAAACTGGAATTTTCATCCCCATTTTGAAAATAAAATCCCCGAATTTTGTATCAATTCCCTAATCTGGCAATCCTGGTAAAGCAAAAGAAGTTATTTCCTACAAATAAGTTTTTCTGTTTAAAGCAAGCGGCGAAAATTTAATTTTGGCTTAGGGTTGTTGTCCCAACTAGTATAATCAGAGGCAGGCATGGTATTTTGCCTGCTGCCTCGTAGGACATAGAGCGATCTTGATGATTTTTAATAGCAACATTTCTAAAACTATGTCTGATGGATTGGCGTAATTAAATTTTCTCTAGCTCATCTAGTGCCTAGGCAAAGTTGATTTCAAAACGAACGTGAAAATGGATATAATATTTCTTTTTCCACCTGAGGTGAAGGGTGCAAAATGGCAGTATATTTGTAAACATTGGCGGAATATACAAATTTATGTTTGTATTATTGAAAATATTAAAACTAATTGGTTTTTCTTAAATGTCCTGTATATAATTTAAAGAAGCTGCAAGAGCTCATACGAAAAGATTTGGCGAACACTGTTTTGAACACACACACACACATACAACTTACACAAACATACAATTAATATCTGTTCCTTATTAGATTCTTATATTAATTTATATAAAATAATAATAAATAAATAAAAAACAAATACAATACGCAACAAAGTCCAGTGGGCTGACTCTGAGAATAATATTCTAACAATAAAATTAATAATTGTTTTTATATTTAATTGTTTGTAAATATATTTGTTTCATTTCTATTGTTGTGTTTCGTATAAAAAAAAAATAACCTTAATATGTGTAAAAAATATAAAATCCACAACTGTTTGAAATTCTAATTCAATTCTCATCTAAACGTATTTCACAACACCCACAAAACAACGAGAAATAATTTAATACGCTAAAAAAAATCCAACAAAAAAAGTACAAATTTTATTTTGAATTTAAATAACAAAAATACCCAAAAAAAATTTTTAAAATTAAACGGAAAACAACAACAATAATAACAGCAAACCCCAAAAAAATAATGTTTAAATTTGTAAGTTTAAAAAAACATATTTATGACATTTCCAATTTAGAGGAGCATAATTTTAATAATGAATATCAACAATCTCCAACTACCACTCTACTATTGAAAAAACCTTTCATTACCATAAAATCCAATAATTTAGTTCCTCAAAAAACTTTGGCCAAAAATCCTTCTTCTACAAAAATTACAGATTACAATCGTTACTGTTGTTGTGGTTGCAATACTCATGCATTATCAGGTATCAGCCAGGCCGGGCGATTTTACCGATGCTGCCGAGACTGTAGATGTGCCACCAGAACATCGTGCTGCCCCGCCAGCACCTGCACAACCACATCCTGCCCAACCGCCATATCAACCCAGAGCCATATTTCCAGTTGCTGCCGTACCGGGTGGTCCACAGTATCCCCTATTCTTTACAACTCAAAACGGTTTTGTACCCTTCGGCAGCATTTACAATGCCTACCAACAACAACCGCAGGCCATAGTGCAAAGTGCTGGATATTTCTTGCCCCATCGCCAATCCAGAATATCACCAATTGTGGCTGCCGCTTAGAGAAATAACATTTTTATGTGAATTTCATATTTATTTTTTTATATTCAAATTTTTCTCCATTATTATTTTTCTTTCTTTAAAAATGATTGAAAAGTAAAATACAAAACCTCTTTATATATTGGATAAAAAATAGTGTGTTGTTATTAATTTTTTTGATTTGAATCTTTGAACTCATTCTAGTATTGAATTATCACAGTTTTTAGCACTGACTCATAATTTTGTTAAATCTGTTTAAAAAACAATAATGGCACTTTCAAATGAAATTTTTTTAAATAAATTTATCTTTCTTTTTGATCAATCCAAACAAGGCGAATGTATACCAGGTGGCAGCACCTCTACAACAATACAAAAACAAAAAGCAAAAAAGGCACTTATGTGTATGGGAAACTTGAAAACATAATTAACTAATTTACTATTTTCTTACCCTTTTTAAAAACGTTTTCAATAAGCTTTGCTTTTTAAATTCATTAAAACTCTTGTTTCAATTCTATTTGGAAAAAAAACAAAAGAACTTTTGTAATATAAAATAATACACTTTTGACAGCTGCTCTACACATAAGATAATTAAGCAAAAAATAGTCAGCTGCCGCAACGATGCCACCTGATAAAATTAATTCACCTTGAAACCAAAATTTTAGTTTAAAAAAAAATCAAGCCATGTGAGGTTTGTTGTTCATAAAAAAAAATTAAATTTCTGTGCCCTTTTTCTCTAAGGACCTGATTTAGTTACGGTACTCTCTATCAAAATTAAAACCAATAATAATTTTAAAATAATATTTCTAAAGCCTTAGCCTTTGCAAAAGTATGAGTATGACAATATGAGACTCCCGCAGAACAACTTTTTATACCTCTGATTAATGCATTTATACTTCATTCAAAAGCGACTTGAATTGGCTAAAAAATTTTTCTGTCATATCATTAGAAACTATTTTAACTCTCCCGGGAAGGAATATTAGTAGTGGGATTAATTAAAATCTTTAATAAATAATAAAATCACAAAATCACAAAAATGTTTAAAAAAAAGTGCTTCATGTGCGTATATTTTTTTTTATAAATCTTAAACTATTAACAAATTATTAAAAAAAATAAACAAATTTAGTTTTTTTTAACAAAACGAAAAAAGCCTTAAAAACAAAACTTTTCCCATCTTCGGCACACTTAATCCTAAATTAAACATCACAAAATCCAGTCGTCATATAAAGAGAATCCTTGCACATTTAAAAAACAGTGGTGTAGGCAGCAGAGGCATAAGGATAGTACGAGGCATAAGGAGCAGCATAAGCAGCAGATACAGGAGCAGTGTAGGCAGCAGCTGCAGGAGCTGAGTAGGCAGCAGCTACTGGAGCTGAGTAGGCAGCGACAACGGGAGCTGTGTAGGCAGCGGCGACGGGAGCAGTGTAGGCAGCGGCAACGGGAGCAGTGTAAGCAGCAGCTACAACAGGAGCAGTAGCAATACCATTATAGTTGCGGGCAATATATTGGGAGCTAGTGGCGGTTACAACACCAGCAGGAGCAGCGGCGACAACAGGGGCAGCTGCTAAAACGGCGGGTTTAGCATAAGCCGAGCACACCAACGCAAACAAGGCAATGAAGACTGACTAAAATTGTAAAACAAAGGAAAATATTTAATAAAATTATAATTAAAAAGAAAGAATTAAATTATTTTATAATTATTATTTTTATATTTATTTATTTATTTTTTTTTTTTATTATTTTATTATTATTTTTTTTAATATTTTTCTTTCAATTCAAAATTATTTCATACCAATTTGAACATTTTGGTTTGAGTTTTGTTTTGTTTTGTTTGCTTGTTTAAGAAAACTATATTGTCTGAACACTTTAAGTCAGGCTTTTATAGTCAAATATTTTTTTCTGAACATTTGCTTATAGAATAAATTAAATCATTTAGTTTTATTATTTTTGAATAATTTGAAGATGTCCGCCAAAAAATTTATACAAAAAAAAAATTTTTTTTGCATGCAATTACATGTACTTGTGTATATTGTGTTTGTGCGTGTTTGTTATATAAAAAAATATATTCTTTAAACCCTATTTTTGTGACTTCTTACTTTAATTTGATTTAAATGCATACAAACGCTTATGAATTTTTATTGTCTACAAACTAAGTTGAATTTTTTGAAGTGGTCTTGAGACAATTAGTCTACCAATTTGTCATTGCCAATTTTTTTTAATGCATTTCGAACAGCAGTAGTAGCAGCTGTTATTTGGCATAAAAATATATTTTCAAATAAAAATAAAAAAAACTGTACAAATTAAAGTGAATATTAAAGTGTTTTATGCGACACGAAAATAGCCTACAAATGCTTCGGTTTTCATATCAAATTTATAGAAACGTCCGACAAGAGATTAGAGTGGCTGCATAACTTGCTTGTCTAGCTCTTTATATTCTTTTAAAAGGTAGAAATGTTTAGCCTACATAATGCGACTGACCGCCTGGAGAGCGAGGTGGCAACATTGCAGTGGAAAGTCAGTTCATAAAGATGAACAGGTGTGACTCAACATACGAACCAAAACTGACGTCGGTGAGAAGCAATAACATATGCACAGGCTCGAATTATATAAAAGGAAGCCTCGGGCGGGAAGTTAATACTAGAATACAATAAAAGTACTCAGAGCTGGATAACTGCCTTGCCGACAAAACATCCGTAATCGAAAGACTAAGATGAAAATAGAGAAATTTTAATAATTATCTCCATCCAAATTGAAAGGAAATCGTAAAATATCACATGTTCTATTTTTTATTAATGAATAAAATGTTTAAAAACTTTTGTCCCAGACAATTGCCAGTTGAATTTAAGTACGAAGGGTTTCCATACCATATTTGCACCAGCCTTAAGTCAACAGAAAAAAAACTCAAGATGTGAAAACCTGGTATTAAAGGGGAATACCCTTTATGTTTTTAATTAATTTTTTATTTTTGTATTAAGAATCTGCCTAAAACGGTTTAAAGGAAGAAGTCAAACTCTTCATGGGAATACCCTTTAAATTTTAACTTCATTTAATTAATTTTATTATATTAAGGTTCCACAAATAGAGGCTTGTGAGAAATGCACAGCCATTTTAGCGATAATAGTAGGGCCATTTAGCGATAATAGTAGGGCTAAGTCGAAACAAGTAAAAAATAATTAATAAAGTTTTCAAGTCGCTGGGATCGACATCAATTAATTTTAATTTACTAAATATGTTAGTTGTATATAAACTCCTGTAATTAACGTGTAGGGTATTAAGCAAAAACAACAAAAAAAAAACATAAATTATTTAAGTAGACTAAGTAACAGGCCATATTAAATTTTTTCAAATGGTAAAATATTTTATTTTGTCCACGTACTTAATTTGAGGGTTGAATCACGAAATTGTTTTGATTTATTTTTAATCGCACAAAGAACAGAGCATTTAGATTTTAGTATTTAATTAATTTTGTTTGAAAAACATACACAAAATATTTGTTTACATAAAGATTAGGAACATTTTGAATTATTTTCTATAAAAAAAATTACATATATAGATTTTTATTATTTTTATAATAATTTTTATAAATTAAATATATAAAAAAATAATTACTTAGATCATGTATGCTTTGATATAAAGTTGCATTATCCCTTAATAATCCAATGAAGATATAATTATAAGAAAATCAAAAGTTATTTGAATGAAAATAAAATATTATTTAAGAAAATTTCAACAGGCTTGGGTTTTTATTTTAAATATTTTTAGAAAAATATTATTTCTCGAATGAATAATTAATTTGGCTTAAGTTCATGTATAGCCTCAAATTTTAACTTTAATAAGAAAGAAAAATTGTTTAAAAATTTTATAGATAACAATAAAATTAGCTACTAGCGAAAAATGTATTGAAGTATTTTCTATCGCCCCATATACTTAGTTTTTTTTTTCAATTTAAGTTACTTCACTATATTAGATATGTAACAAATTATATGATAAAATTAGAGCAGGCTGCCTCGAAGAAAACCGACCGATCTGGCTGCTTTTCGTAAGAACTCAAAATATATATACTTTATGGGGTCGGGAATAGATATTGTGGAAATTTCAAACGAAAACAAACTTAGATATACCTTTTTTGCACTTTTTGTGGTGAAGGGTATAATAATGTTGCAGTAGAATGTTTCAAAAAAAACATGAAATGTTTCTGGGTTCATGTTGATTATCAGAACAAAAAAAAAAAGAATAATGGTCAAAGGCCAATGCAAGCGGCATGCGGCAACAGTATTACCTATTTGAAAAAAATTTGTTCGTTAATAAAAATAGTCATCCAAAATTTAACACGTTAATTTAACTTAAGCAGCAATGTTGAATTTAGTTCAACTTTTCGTTTTGCCGCTTTAATTTATCAAATCATACATAGTCTTCTTTTTGTTTTTTTTTTTTTTTACTAAATCATTGTTCATTTTATTTATTTTTAAAAATTTTAGCAATTAAATCTATTAATTTCTGCGTCAAAAAAACTTAAACATGTTTTATATATTTTTCACAAGTTTCTACTTCAAGAAGCCGCGTTCATTTGCCTAGGTAAAATAAATTCAAGCAGCAAAAAGAACAGCTAATTACCGCCCCCGTCCGCGTGCCGCTTACATTGGCTTTTCACTATAAGAAAAGTAGCAATTTCTTTCTTAATCAATCAAGCTGCTGGCTCCACTAAATTCACAAAGTGGAGCAGCGTGCTTAACTAAAGACATAAATAATCTACATTTGTCTTTAAGCTGTTCGAATTTATGGATACTGCTTAGCAACTTAATCTACATATTTCGATGAAAATTAGCTGGTGGTGCCAATACTGTGCTTAAGAAAAAGCTTTTCATTTTTGAGAGCGCAATATTGCTTGCTTTTGAAAACGCAACCAAAGCAACTCATATAAATTTTGATATGGAAAACAAATTTTGCCAGAAACATTTTGCAGCAGAGTAAACATGTTGCCAGAAACATTTCGTAACTTTTCACAAAATTAACTAGGACCCGTTTTTTTATTTTAGTATGGGCTTTGGGCAGTTTTCGTCGAACAACATACTGTCCATAGCAACTTTTTTCGTTTGAAAAATTCCTTAATTAGCTAGTCGTACCAATACTTCGTTTTATTATATTATAACAATTCTACGCGAAAAAACTACCGCTTATTTTATTTAGCCGTTAAAAAACAAATGTTGCTGGAAACATTTTGCGATAATAAACATGTTGCCAGAAGCATTTTGTAATTATTTACAAAATTACAATTTAAAAATCAAACACTATTTTTTACTTAAAACGGGTGAGTTTTTTTATAAGGATTATTCACATTTCATGGATAGAAAAACATACTAAAATACTTATAAAATCTTAAAAAAAAAATACATTTTACCAAACTATAGTTTAAAAAATATTTCTATGGTAAATTGTTATATGCACTTTAGCTTTTTCTATAACTGCTTGGTAGTAGCTTATGAAACTGTTTTGACAAAGGATGTTTATAATGTTAAGCTTTGTATATCAAACGCAACTTAGTGTGGTCAAAAATGCCATAACATTTTCAAACACTGTAACACTTTTAGATAATTTATTACATACGAATACATGACTACATTATATTTTATTCGGCTATGCCGAATCTTATATATACTTTACCATATATGTTAATTTAGTTTAGTGAAATATCTCAAAACTTAAAAAAGGTTATACTGGGGTGATAGAGAGTTAAAAAATAAGAAAAAAAATTAAGTACTACATACATACGAGGGCTGTTTTTTCGACTGTTGTTTTGGGTGAGCCATTGTTACACTTTACGAGGACTGCTCTATATATTTCTGGCCTAATAGTGAAAATGCGAGTATTTATAATCAAAAATGGTTTTATTGTTTTTCAAAGTATTCTCCAGCATGATTTATACACTTTTGCATGCGCTCAAACCAGTTGTCGAAGCACTTTTTCCACTCCGATTGAGACACCTTTAAAACGTGGCTTTTGAACACTTCAACAGCTTCTTCTGGCGACGAAAATCGTTGACCACGCATTTTTTTCTTGATGTGCGGAAACAAGAAGAAGTCATTAGGTGTCAAGTCAGGGCTGTACGGCGGATGACCCATTAATTAAACGTTTTGGCCCGTCAAAAACGCTCTGGTTTGAGCCGATGTGTGAGAGCTCGCATTGTCATGGTGAACAGTGATTCGTCTTCTCTTGTTGGTTTTTCGAATTTCTCCGATGACTTCAGTCAAACAAATTGTAGTGTACCACTCAGAAGTGACCGTACTACGTTGCTCAAGCGGAACAGTCGCCACATGATCAGTTTTGCCGAAGAAACAGGCGACTATTTGCTTCGAAGTGCTTCTTCCACGAACAACTTTCGTTGGATTTTGCTCGTCTTTGAAGACCCACACGGTCGATTGTTGTTTCGTTTCGGGCTCATACGCATAGATCCATGATTGGGCACCTGTGACGATCTTATAAACGTCTTTTGAAGCACCGCAATCGTATTTTTGCAAAATTTTTTGGCACCAATCGAAACGAGCCTTTTTTTGAGCGACTTTCAAATTGTGCGGGATCCAACGAGAACAAACCTTTTTTACGGCCAGGTATTCATGCAGTATCGAATGTATGCTGGTGGAAGAAATGTCCAAGGATGTCTCTAACTCTCGGTATGTCGCATGTCGATCTTGCATTATGAGTTCACGCACGGCATCGATGTTCTCTGGCACAACAGGCGTTTTTGGACGACCTTCACGGAATTCGTCTTTGAGCGAGCTTCGGCCACGATTAAATTCATTATACCAATTTTTCACAGTGCTATAGAATGGTGCTTCATCGCCATAAAAAGATTTAAGTTCATCAATGCACTCTTGTCGTGATGATCCACGTCGAATGTTGTGAAAAATGTTCACGAGTTAATTCCATTTTTTTCTATATTAATTTTTTCAAGTCACTGTAAACAACACAAATAATGGTCGTACGTCAAAACGTTTTGAGTGCGATTATGCTTAAAAATGACAAACTTTCCAATGGACATGTCAGATTGCATATGGCAGCACTCAGCCCAGAAATATATATAGCAGCCCTCGTATAATTTTACATAAAAATGTCATCGGCTCTTAATGGGTTATACATTTTAAAAAATTTTGGTATTTCCTTGAAGATCTTTTCAAAAGCTTTACAATGATGCCCATATTAATATTTTAAAAAATTTGAAAAATTCAGAGGGCCGTAACTAGGGAAATATGGGCGAGCGCCAATTTTATCACTTGATGTTTTTTTCGTATTTTTTAATTCTTAATCGCTCTTATACATATTTGTTTTGGTTGGAGTTTTTTCATTGTTCCAAATAATATGGAAAAACTAGAGGTAGGCATGATGATTCTTGATGATTTCCAATAGCACCTCTTTTAACACTATATCTGATCGATTGGCGTATTTAAATTTTCTCTAGCTAATCTAGTGCCTTAACAAAGTTGACTTTAGCCTTAACACGGACGGACAGACGGACATTGACAAGCATAGATATACCCTTTTTCCATTTTTGTTGATGAAGGGTATAAAGAGATGATAAAATTTAATGAAAAAAGGTGGACCCAAAGTAATGTTCTAATGCAAGTTGATAAGCAATATGTATACCAGTATGCCGTATGTTATCTTACATTCAACATATTGTTTAATTAAATGAAAAATTTTAGCAATACTTTTTTCACACCCTTTACAATATGTATAACTACTTTAACTTTTGCTTTGATATAGTTTGTATAACGATAATTTATAACAGAATATAGATCATAACGTGATTATAATTATAGTGACGTTCAGCAAAAGTAATTCCATTACACAATGTTAAAAAAATATATATGAAACTAAAAGTATTCCTAGTATTCCATATATATGGAAAATTATGGCTGTATCCACCCATCTAATTATGCATAAAAGCATACATTCATAATGACTGAATATTAGAATCAAAAAGTATGAATAATTAAAACGCAAACCACATTATGTGGTAAATCAAAACATCATTGATACTTTTTCCCATTAAATATGTTACGAGTTCAGCTTAAATTTTTTTAAACGCTACTAAAAAGTGAAAATTAATAGATGTAGTACAGTCTAATATACTATTGTTAAGGATTTTAAGTGATTGTCTGTGGAAAATTTACAGCATTATTTTTTTTATCAGTTATAATTATTTTTTTCAACAGTTTCGGTGTTAAATTAAACTTAATCAATTTTTAATTGTGTTTCTAGTCATAATTTTGTTTAAGATAAAATGAAAGCAAAAAGTTTTGTTTTCTCATAAAACAAGTTTGTAAATAAGGATGTTAAAATAGTGAATGTGCTGCAACAGTGGTGGTAAACTAAATAGCATAGTTTTAATTATGATAACTAAACAGCGATATTCATCGTGATTTTGAGTTGATAATGTTCGATTTTTAATGCACCGTTCCCAAACAGCAAAAAAGTAATTAAAAAAATGTATTATCCCAATTTAATAATTAAATCACCGATATAGATTATTGAAGGTGAAAGCACGTCTTGGTGGCCATTTCGTCACCGCTTATTTAGCTCTTCAGGAAACTTCTCAGAAACATTTTAAATAAACTAAAGATTTTCCCAAACACAAAAAAGTAAAGACAAAAATCAAATTGCTGTAATATCTACCACTGAAATCGCAAAAACTAGAAATTTACATATATTTATTTAATTATTCAAAAGACTCAGACTTTCTGAAAAGTACTTTTTATAACAACTCTTCCAAAATTTTTGCAGGACACTTTTAGTAAATACAATTTTTTAACAGTTCTTCCTATGCAAAATACTTTTTAAGAAACTAAGTTTAAATATAAAAGATACTTTTTTGAAGCAACTTCAAAAATTTTTGGGAAGAAAAAGTACCCTTTAATAAAAAAATAAATTTTCTAAAGGGTGTTTTGTGTAATAAGCCTTTATGCAAAAAGCTAATTTCTAAAACAAATACTTCAAAAAAATCTTATAAAAGACTACTTCTCCTTAAAAAGAAATCGTAAAAAAGACTTTAATGAAATTTTAAAAGGTTATTTATTTAAAATAAACTTAAAAAAAGTACTTTTTATACAAACAAAAAAAACTTCTGTGCAACAGGATCTTTTCATAAATACAAATTTTACATTTTTCTTTAAAAAAAAGTAATATTCATAAAATGTACTTTAAAAGAAAATTTTGTTTAAAAATTCCTTTTTTATAAAAGCATTTTTTCTAAAGAAATTGAAAAATTGTGTGTTTTTTTTAATTATATTTGTTCTATGAACAAAGCGTTTTATAAAACATAGTTTTTAGAAAAGTTTTTTTTTTAAGGTACTTAAAAAAGAATATTCAAAAATGTACCTTTTGTAAAGGGACTTTATAAAAGTTCTATTTTTTAAATATAAGTTTTTAGAAAAAGAACTTCTTTAAACCGCGTTTGTTATATAGTCCTAGTCCACACTTTGCAATTTTTGTTGTGCAATTTTTGAGTTTGTAGTTGTTTCATGTACTTTCAACTCTTTTTCGTTCTATCATTCTTCTGAGCAAATAAGCCCGAAATTGCAGAAACAAAATTTTAATGCGTGGACGAGAACATAACAGATAATAAAATAAAGTTACAAGCGAAAAGTTGTAACGTCGTAATAATAACGTATAAGGTAATTTGATAGATTATGCTTAAAAATTTGTCCCGTTTTAAAAACACTGTATAATCTTAAAAATTAAAGGGTGTCCCCATACAACATACATTTTTTTAAGTGTATTATGAAGCGTAAAGGGCACCACTTCAAAATTTAAAAAAACTAATTATCACTATGGCTCTCAATAGCAAAAAATTATATAAAAATAAGTTTTATAATTACAGAGTGTCCCCATAGCTGACGTAAATTGACCTAAATGGGCCTATATTTTAATCCGTTTTAGACTAATGCTTAAAAATTGAACAAAATGCCGATTACTGTGACTCTTATAATAATAAGTACAATTTTTCAAAATTATAAATTAAAGGGTGCCCCAATAGTTCATTCAATTATATGTATATGTCTATACTTTTAAGCATTTGTAGACAGATGATGGAAATTTACAAAGAAGTATAAAGCTTGGTTTTGGAAAGTAAAGGGTGCGCCAATAGTGGATATAATTTGGTGTATGTGACACAACTTTTCAACCGTTATAGACAGACAGCTAAAATTAATAAGGAGCCTTTATTGCTATGTCCGCTATAACAAGTTTACAATTTAAATTTTGAAATTAAAGGGTATTCCCATAATTGTTGTACATTGATCTATATGGCCCTATCTTTTGAACCGTTATATACAATTACTTGAAAATTAGAAAAAATGTTTAATACTTCGTCTCGTTTAATAAGAAGTATAAATATTTACAATTATAAATTAAAGGGTGTTACATTAGTTGATGTAATTTGATGTATGTGGCCAAACTGTTGAACAAATCTAGACAGATGGTTGAGATTTACAAAGAAACTATATTGCTAAGTCCGCTATAACAACAAGTATGATATTTTGGATTTGGAACTTAAAGGGTGTCCCAAGAGTTAATATAACTTGATGCAGGTTTCCAAACTTTTAAGCCGTTATAAATAGATAGCTTAAATCGGTTTTAAAGACGGTTTTTTTTTTTGCAAGAATTATTATAAGCCTTCTTCTTCTTCTTTTTATAAGAATAGGAATTTTGCTTATCTATATATATTAAAAATTATTGCAAGTGAGTTGTGACTTTATAACTCTCGATCAGTAAAACCGCATTCGAATAAATTTTTAGGGTTTGTTCGTAAAGTCATGTCGATGGTTTATCTAAAGCTGGCACGAAATCGGGCAACGCGTTCGTGAGTTATGAGTTTTCATAAAATGTTATTTTGTCCATAAAAAAAAAAAACAAATACGTAGGCGCCTATGAGCATATGCGGTATGTATACTGTGTGCTGTCTTCATACACACGGTATTTAATGTTAATATTCATGCATAGCCAAGGACTCCGGGATCCGTTAGTTATTTATAAACAAATCAAAGACGGTTCATATCAATATGTAAATAGCGTGGGTAACAGCACAAAGGAAAGCTTCAGTTTTCAAAAAACTTTTATCAGTTCTTTAAAATCAGTCGAGAATGAAAACGAATTTAAGTCTGATTAAGCTTTTATATTTTAATAAGTACAATGTTATTTTACATTTTAACTTTCATTTCCTTCTTCAAGAGATCTTTTTATCAAAAATGAAAAAATTTTTAATCAAATAAATATTTTAATGGACACCACTGTATTGATAACTAAAACTAAAGACTTCATTACAAAAACATTACATACACACCTTGTTGTGATACAATGAAATATATAAAACATTTGAACACTCCATTTAGTAATTAATCCAAACGTAATGATGATAAATATAAAAAAAAATAATGTTTACATTGTTGCTGATTAATTATGATGAAATTCAGAGCACACAAAATTAAAAATAAATCAAAAAAAAAACAAAAGAAAAATAAAACTGGAAGAGACCAACCAAATAAGATCGTGAGCATTAAAAAAAACAAAAAACACTAAGAATTCACTGTTCCACATGTGTGTTGACCGTTGCATCAGAATGAAATACAATGGCACCACCGCGACGTTGAAAGTATTTCGCTCGTTGTATGCGCCAATAATGAACGGCCGTTATAAGACAAACACTGCACAAGACGACAATAAAACATGAGAGTGTAATGGACATGATTAGCAAATACTTTTGCATTTGTTGAGCATGAACGGCCATTGTATCCAAAGATTTTTGCAAACTTTGTTGAAAACTCTTTGAAGACTCCAAATCATGTTCAGCCTGTTGCAATTCATCTTGAACATGACTGATACAGGTGACATCACGTATGTGAGTAGTTTCTGTAGCAGTATCATCATGTTCTATATGCAATAACGTGTAGTCATTCAGTTGAGGCTTAATGAGCAGCCAATGCAGGTACGAACAATTAAAGCGATTTCGCGAAATTCCCAATTCAATAAGCTGGGGAAAGGCTTTGGCAAATGTGTATTTACCTTGAATTTCCGTGAGATTATTGGCATCTATATAAAATGATCTTATATTGGCATTGGCCGGTACAAAAATGTCCAAATTTAATTCGGCCAAATTGTTGTAGGACAAATCCAAGTTGTCCAGCAATATTAATTTGGCAAACATGCCAAATGTTAATTTCTTAATGCCGGTTGCCTTTAAATTTAAAATTGTTAAATGCTGGAGATTTTGAAAAGTGCTTATGTTGGGTGTGCCTACGGGATTGTAGGATAAATCCAATTCAGTTAAGTGACTTAATAGCGTTATATTTGTTATATCTGTTAACTTATTACTGCGCAATAAAAGTATATTAACATTTTGTCCATTGGACACTCGGACGCTTGAAATGGAATTGTTAATGGCTGTTAGAATGTTGGTGCCATTTACCACTAAAGAACTCAATCTATTGGAATCCAAGTCCAATTTTTTCGTTATAGTTTTATTGCACAAACTGAAATCTTGCAGCTGATTGCGAGCCAGTATTAAAACCTCTGGTCCATAAGAATGTTGAAATGTTTGTGGATCAAATGATCTTAAACGATTATTGGCCAAATTTAAATCTCTTATGTGTCTCAAATGATAAAATACTTCCGGTTTAATAAACTCCAATTGATTGTTGTCCAAATAGACGGCATCCATATAAGTGTTTTCAAAAAATAAATCTTCTGGTATAAAAGTCAATTGATTGTTGGACAGAATCACTTTGTTCATATTGGTCAGACCGCGAAAGGCCAAAGAGCCCAAAGTATGCAATTTATTATAACTTAAATCCAAACGCATTAGATTGTGGGCTCCCACAAAAACCGAAGTATTTATTTTCTCTATATGATTGTGACTCAAGTTGAGTGTGGTCAACGAACTGGCCGAAGTGAAGGTATTACGCGATATGTCTTCTATTTCCGTATTGGAAACATCTAAAGTTTTTAAACTACTAAACACATCAAACAGTTTGGCCGGTATGTCCAATAGAATGGAATTGTAAAATTTCATAAAATTTGTTTGATTCGCCTTAGCGTACGGCGGTATTTTAACATTTTGTGAGTGCGTTACTTGAAAACCCGAGACTGTGCAAAATTTTTCCATGCCACCTATATTTGTATTGTATTCGTCACATTTAAGCACTATATCCTCCGCGGCGCTCAAGGATATTATACAAAATATTAAGAAAATTCTGTTTTTCATTTTTTTTCTTTTCTCAATTAATTTCTAATTTAAGCGTTTTACCACGTCCGTTTCTAGTTCAGAACTAAATGAAATATTTATTTATTTATAAGGAAATCTTTTGTTTAAATTCTTTATTTAAACTTTTTATCTCTTTAGTTTTTTTTTATTGTTTACTTAAAATAATTATTTTATTCTTTCATTTATTCATGCTGTGATAAGAATTATACGCTATTTTTTATTTATTAAAATTTTTTTTGCACAAATTTTTTCTTAAGTTTGTTGAGCCTTTTGTTACATTTGCAATGGTTTAAAAAGTTAAGACTTTGTTTTTTTAATAAATTCCCGGTGTTTCTTTAAAGTTCTGGGTGATTTAGGTTTGAATTTTAATTGCTTGACTCGATGAGAATTTTATTACTTTTCATAACATATTTTTAAGTTTCCTCTATAGAAGAAATTTAAGCTTCAGGTTGATTCTTAGCTCAATCAAAATATGATAAATAAAGTGGCTTTCGCTGTGAAAAGAGTGTGTCATTGTAAAAGTACTCACCGTTCTTTGAAAAAGCTGATGCCCAGCGATCTGAGATAATTTTTCCAAAAAAAGAAGTAACACACAGATAAGAATGCTTATCAATTAACCTTCTTTAAATCACCTTTAAAACACCTGAGTAGAGGGCATCGAATAAAGAAGACTAGAAACTCCATGTAACATTCGCCGATGCAGCGTCTCTGACGTTAACTTTGCGCATTAATTTTGAAACTAGGCCAACCATTTATTTTTTATTTACTTTGATAATAATTTTAAGGTAAATACCATCAAGAGGGCGCTGTAAACGAAACTTAATTGATATTAAAAAACAATAATGAATTAAATTGACTACGGCTGGTATACAAATCTAGGTCATCAAAAAAATAATTTGCTAAATAATCAACGAGCTAACCATCACTTCTGAATATGGTTGCTAGACGGCCTTCATGTTACTTGATATACAAGAAATTTCAATGATCGCTTAAAATCTAAAAAAATATTTTTTGTTAAGATTTTTAAGACCCAACGAAAAAACAAAATAAATATTTTTTTAATTTTGTCAAAGCTTTATTATGCAAAGTAATAATTGAATTTTTATTTCATTCAAATATTATGGTATTATATTTTTCAAGAATATAAAGTATTTTGAAAATTTAAATCTGGCAACCCTAAGTTTGCCTTGCAACAAAAGAAATTCAAACAATAGAATTAATTACAATATCTTTAGGAGCAGCCATCAGTTACGTTAAAAGAATAACAAAAAATTCTCACAGTATTGGTGTAAAGCAAAATTATCTCATTGCATTATAGCCTATTCAGACATACGATTTAATTGCGACATTAAGAAATTAACGCAATTAAGGCCTTTATTGAGCTCAGTTTATCATATAAGAAGTCAATTACTAAATTGAACAATTAGTAGTTAATTATATTACTAATTGATTAAAATACGAAATGCGACCCTTGCTAACATACTTGATATTTACTGGGAAGTATGTTCAGTGAGAAGAAAAAATTCATATAATTGACAAAGAAAATAGCAACAAAATTAAATTATATTTTATTATATTATAATTTAACAAATGTCGTTTTTAAATAGCGAAAAAATTGAGGTTGGCAGGTCGTACGAAAATTGCAAGTACCTTCCCAAAATACAGATTGGCGATTCTATTAATTAAAAACCTTTATTGAGATATGCAAAAGTATTGCCATTTCACTTTTACCCTGTTCAGACATGTTTTCTTAATTGAGTCATTTTAGTTTTATTTGCGCAATTTAATTTGATGATCACACATGCTCAATTAAGCTTATTCAATAAGCACAAGGCTTATTTATATTTATTTACTGATTTCTCTTTTTAATACAAAAACAACATGGCTTTTTGTTGTTGCTTTAAAGTTGGAAGTGTCAGAAGCCATTTTCATATGACCCGCCATTTTCGTTTTTGTTTGCTTGTTTATATTTTTTTACTTGCGGCTTTTCAATTTCATGAATTTTTTCTTCTCAGTGAACATAGTTCCCAGAGTAAACATACTCGTTTACAACGGTTGCGTTTCGAACCTAATTCAATTGTTGATGCAATTAAGTACTAATTGCTCAATTTATTATTTAACTTCTTATATGGTAACTTGAGCTCAATTAAGGCCTTAATTGTGTAAATTCCTTTATTGCACAATTAAGCGCATATCTGAACAGGGTATTATGAACTTTCACAATATCCATTGATTTGTGTTCTGGTTTAATATTTCAAGAAGCTGTAGCTGTTTTGCACAATAATTAAATGCTTTTTTTTAACACAGATCGTTTGTATTTAAAACTTGTTCGCACTAACTGCAGTAGCTCAATATTTCTATTGTAAACTATCACAAAAAAATTTAAAGTGTTCTTTATCCGTTTTTTAACTTTACGAACAAAAAACTTTTGCAATTACAATAAAAATAATGTTTTTCAGCTAACAAATGCGAATTGAATAAGCTTAATTTAGCATGTGTGAACACCAAATTAAATTGCGCAATTAAATTAAATTAACTCAATTAAGAAAACATATGTGAATAGGATATTAGATAATGTTATTCTCGTATCTTTCAGTTTAAATATTTATAAGACGCCTTTGTAGCTTTACGAACGCATTTTTAGAATCTGTACTTATTTTCTCAAAACTTGTGAAGGCCAACGAATATTAAGGGTAACTGAATAACATAAAGCAAAATTTTAGGAACTTTTTTTATGCAAATGTTGATAGATTTTTTTTACAGAAAGGAAACAAAAATAATTGTAAATTAAGTAAGCGATAACGAAATGGCCATCGAGACGTGCTTTGACCTTCAATAATCAATATCGGTGATTTAAATAATAAATCGGGAGAATAGCATGAAAAAAAGAATTTTTTAAAATTTGAGAATTAATTAATATTAAAAAAAATAAAAAAAATCCCGTTGTTTAAAATGTTTAATATTTGCAAAGTGCCTGTACATAAAATAAATTATCGTAGTGTTTTGTGATATTTTATTTTTCATCCTCTTTCAACTGTATAAAAGAGCAGAAAAAAACTCTGCCTTATACAGCAGAGAAAGAAAAATAGAATTACATTTGGTTATTGTTGTTTTTGCTTAAACTTTAATTTTTGTCTTTGCTTTATTGTTTTGACAAAGATCTTTAGTTTATTTAAAATATTTGTCAGAAGTCTCCTGACGAGTTAAGTAAGCGATAACGAAATGGCCATCGAGACGTGCTTTGACCTTCAATAATCAATATCGGTGATTTAAATAATAAATCGGGAGAATAGCATGAAAAAAAGAATTTTTTAAAATTTGAGAATTAATTAATATTAAAAAAAATAATTGTAATTTTTTCATAACTTAAAACTCATTCGAATATAATTTAAAATAAATTTTTAAACGAAATTTACCCTGCCTTATCATATTAAGTAGAAAATCGATGAAGCAACCCGTTTAATAATCGCATGAAATATGAAACTATAAGTGATTGTAAAATTTCAATAGAAAAACGAACGAATTTTTCGAATATGTTGTTAAAGTGATTTTATATTCGAATAAAGCTAATTAATATTTATATTTCTTTCATAATTCTTTGTAAAGTCAGTAAAATGATAAAAGCAAAAATGTAATTTTATTATATTCAGAAGATGTAGTTCTCTGGGTTAGCCCTGAATTGCATGTTATTTTAAGTTATTCGAAGAGGTACACTTGGATATTAAAAACAACAATAATATTTCTACATAAAATTTATAAATAAAAAAAATTGTTAAACTAAATCCGACTTCAAAGACACTAAAAAGTTTAAAATTTTAACTATTGAATAATATCTAATTAAACTCAAATTTATGCATATTTAAAAAATAAAAATAAAATAATAAAAAAAACAGGAAAAATTATCCACTAATAAAATGCCATCCGTTATCTGCGTTCTTTGCATCTTGTATACATTGTAAACATCATCTTAGTTACACAGATAGATATAAAAAATGACTATTGGGATACTCCATATTCATATGTATATTTAAACAAATGCCAATACATAAAGACAATCGACTCTTCCAAATAGAACTAAACTTATTTCCCTAAATTTCTCACAGTGTTGTTTTAAGAATGAACTTTGTCAATAAGTAAATAACTGTATGCAAGTATATCATTCTAGACTCTTTATTTATATTAAATTCTGATAATCTCTATAATTATTACGCTTTTACTAAATAAAACATTGTTTTTTTTTCTTAAAGATTTAACTGCATGTTGGAGTAGTGATTTAAACGCATGTTTTAAATATTTAATGGTACGCCGTAAGTTTTACTTATCAATATTTAGTTTATTTCAACTTCAAAACGTTTGTGTACAAACAACAAATAGACGAGAAAATTAATTTAAAAAAATATGAAATGCAGCAGAATAGAAAAGAAAGTAGTGGCTGATGTACATTCATTTCCGTTGCAAAATAAATAAAACAAAAGACAAGATTTTTTATAAAAATAAAAAGACCTTGAAAAATCATTGTGTTGCCGATATAACGAACGCAAGTCAAATTTGAATAAAAAAAAAAGTATTTTATAAAAATACTAAAAATTAAAAATACTAGTGGTCTACTGTCTCACTTATTTATTTATTTGTTGTTTTTAAACAACGTGACTGGAATAAATGGGTGCCACTGTAAACGCATACAAACATTAAAATTGGTTTAATGCCAAAATTTTAAACTGCCTTTAAATATTTAATAATGTTTCTGATTTTATTTTGCATTACAGTTTATTTTAATTTTTTTTAATGTCTTAAATAATATGGGGGAATTCTGGCCATTAAAATTTAACTTACTGTTCACTACCACACCAGTCAAATATACAATATTCATCAAGGTTCTTTTTCTTCGTATTATAGCTTAAGCCAATTGAAATGTCTTTGCTATATAATGACGACTAAATTATGTAATTATCACAGTTAAATTTATTCTCTTCAGTAAATCACAACTTGACAATCAAAATGTTCAAATTTGTCGCTATTGTCTTGATGGCTGTTTTGGCCTGCGTTGCTGCTAAGCCTGGTGTTGTTGCTCCATTCGCTTATGCTGCTCCTGTGGCTGCTAGTGCTCTTGTCTCCCGAGAATATCATGGTAATTTTGCTGCTCCTTATGTTGCTGCTGCTTCACCATATGTTGCTTCCCCTTATGTTGCCGCACCTTATGTAGCTGCTCATTATGCTGCTGCCAGTCCTTACGTTGCTGCTCCTTATGCTGCTGCCGCTCCTTACATTGCTGCTCCCTACAGTGCTCCCCTTTTGCTGAAGAAGTAAATAAAATGACTGTTAATATGTTGTTGTTTAAATACTCAGGATTCCTTTAGTTAAATTAAAAGAAAATAAAAATAAAAAATATTACAAAAAATTAATGATTACTGTATTCTTAAATATTAAGTTTTACTTTAAAAGCCTTAACATATGCTTCATATATAAATTATTACCAGCAGAATGTTATTTAAATAATAATTAATCTTTAAGTTAACTTAACTATACAGAATGTTAACTACTGTTACATTGCACATGGTATTAAATTTAACAGTAAGTTAGACTACAGCAGCAACATGACCACGACTTTTTGTCGGATTTACAATATAATTAGCGATATTCTTGGCTTTTTTCACATAAGCATTAATAAGCAAAAAAATAACAAAAAATTATATATGAAAAAATAATCGCAGTATGTTTAGTTTACTTTACCATTTACTAGCATATTGTGCCTGGCTTACCCGGTCTATTTTAGGCACTGGATAAATTTATATAACCCTGTTTGGAAAAAAACATATTAAAAATCTCAGAAGAACTCCAATCTAGCAATTCTATGACCAAAGGTAAACAAATAAAAAATTTCTTTTATTTGTTTACCTTTTAACTTTTGCTTTTCATCTGAAATCATCAAAAAAACTAAACCTTTAAAATCTTATTTTGTTCAGATCCATTAAGATACATAGAACCGGTGCAGTCGTAGATGCCAATTTTCTCCTTTTACTTTCATCTAGGTCCTAGCTCTAGGAACAGTTAAGTATTGGATCTTATAGATGATGACCTACCGATGCTTCGATGCAAGATCTGGCAACCCCTGTTGCTGTTCTCCTTATAAGCGTGGTGAATAAGTTAATTCAACTAATGATGTGTGTATAGAATAATATACCACAAGAAGCCAACAAAAGCTAAGCACCTCAATAATTGCGCGGTTAGAGGTGCGTGCTGTAAAACAGAAGATTGTGGGTTCGACCCCCGCCGTCGGACATGCACACAACGAAAAATAAAATTTGTTATAATGTAATTAAAATTAATAAACAGCAGTACAAACCTCCCGAGAGGCAAAAGAAAATTAGTGTGTGAAGCAATGGCAGATAATTTAGTGGGGACGTCCAATTTAATATAAGAGCTACATATAATTGTCAAGAAGCCCTTTGTAATAAAAAAAAAAGAAGAACGATAGCGGTTAACGCGGGGTAGTGTAACAGCATAACAACAGTGTATGGCAGACGTGTGTTGTGGCAACTGGATTAAAAGGAGATGACTCGCTTGGATAAAAGGAGTAGTGGAGATGTCTGTAGATAGTTAAGATTACTAAAAAAGGCATCGAGTAGTTCATGTCTCGCCGGAGTAATACAGTAGTGTAGCGCGGATGGCTGCATTTGTAGTAATAACGCATGTTTAGTAAATACGAGACCAAGGGTTCACAAGACTGGTAGGATCAAGAAGTATAGCCAGAAAAGCCATAAAGTTTGAATACAGAATAAAGAGCCGCAGTGGTATTTGCAATAAAAAGAATCTGTACGTTTATTACAAAAAAAAAGGAAAAGCGTAACAATATGTTTTCTCTGCATGTGTTTCCTTCATCGTCGAACTTTTTTTAACTTTAAAATTATTAGCTCTAACAACCGTTACACCGAAATAGTATGATTCTACTACACACATCTGTGTGTTGTCATTATGTTACACTTCGATGCTACATAATACCAATTAACGTAAAGCCATAACGTCCACAGTTATTATAGGTATATGTTTTCTGGTATTCTATGTAAGAAAGGTGTAACGTTGTTATAAACTGGCTTGCAGAAAATCTATGGTAAGCGAAGTCGCTGTTGGTTATACTATAGAAGAGAAAATCTTTGCGCACGACCGAAGGCCGGGTATGCAGGAAATCTTTGGTAAGTGAAATTGTTGTTGTTTTAAGTGCAGACATTATGACACTTTCATGAGTGACACTAAAAACGACTCAATGTCCATAGACATTATGACATTTTTAAGTGAGATTATATTACTTTAGAATGCAACATAAAATCCATGGAAATTATGTACGTGGACACTATGACATGCCACCCATTTTATCCATTTCGTACATGTAGCAAAAATTATTAATTTTAAATCCTGTTACAAAGTATTTTAATTAATTTATATTCGTTAATTTCTTAAATGTATTAAAGTATAAAAAGGTAACGAGCTATTTAATAATAGGAGAGATCTCACGTGGTACTGCGCTCACTTTTTCATATATAAAATCAGTATTGTTAGGAAAAAAACTACCAAATTATCCAGATTGAAAGAACAGTCGATAACTGAAGTGATGTTTTATCGCCAAATTGTGTTTAGCGATGCAGCTTATTTTCAGCCTATTGAATTTGTTAATAAAAAAAAAAATTGCCCCCAATAGAGCGAAACCAATCCACAGAAGACCCTCCTCATAACATCCACAAAGATTTACTGCTTGATGCGGTTTTCAGTCTGGTGGCATCATGAAATCTTATTTTTTTAATAATTAAGCCACGCCAGGCGTTACACACGATGTAGATCGTTACCGCACCATGAGAAATAGTTTTTTGTCTTAAAAATATTGCTGACATTATGCTAGGATCACAACTGGGTCGAACGACGAATACGTTGTCAAAAGTTCGTTATGTCGTATGAAACACAATAATGACGAAAAACCACAGCTGTTATAATTTTTGTAGTTGTTTACTTTTTGTGAGCTGCTAAGGTGACCATAAAAAAATAACATTTTGAAAGTTTAACATTAACAAAAATAACGCAAGTAAAAAATATTTTTATATTTACCTAATAATACACTTATTATAAATGCTGCAAAATAAAAATACCTAAAGGCCCAACTATAACGTGCATAAGCTAGCTTTAGCTTATGTCAAAAATTCAACGAAAAGCCTGTCAAATGCTTAGGTAACTTATCAAAGAAATTTATGTGGCTACAATGTACATATATAAATTTAGTAACTTGTTTGCCACAGTTGCACATTTATGTTTATTTTGTACTTTTGCCAAAAATAATTTTTATATAAATCAACAAAATTTTAAAACTAAAAGGCTTTAAAGGAAATATTTTATATATTTAATAACATTCACAGACCAATTTACATATTTTGGTTTATGTTCTAAGAAAACGTAAAAAAAAAATTATTACAAATTATTTTCTGTTTTGTTTTTGTGGCCAACCGTACTAAAAAATGCAACGATGTTCATCGTTTATATAGTATACATATGTGTGTATAAATACAAATTTAATTTAAATATATTATAATTGTAAAAAATTGGCCATAAAGAAATATGTTGTTTTTTTCTACATTTTTTATTGAAGTTAAAACTAAAAAATTTAACAATTTAGGTCTTAATTAGAAAATTTCTTTATTAATGTATAAACCAAAGCACATTCAGCTGTTTCCGTACGGAAAGTGCGAACAGTTTCGTACCTTGCATAAAGAAATGAAATTTAACGAAACTTGACGAAAAGTTATCTTAATCACATTATAGTTTACCACATATAATTTAATGTATTTGCACAGTTGTATAAGTTGGCATAAGCTAGTTTATGCACATTATAGTTGGGCCTTAAAACTTTTAAGTGAAATCACTTTATTTACTAAAATGCTTCGAAACTAAAACTAAACATGGTAACATTGTACTGATTTGTTTGTCGTTTGCCGGCATAAGAAATAGAAATAATTCTGTTGCAAAGTTCGCCGCATATGACGTATTTCGTCCGACGACAATATTGTGTTCATTTTCATATACAAAAATGTGTTCAGTTTTGGCGACGAATATTCGTGACCAAAAATTCGTTGGTCGTCCCAGTTGTGTTTCTAGCATTATCTGAGGAAAATGCGGTTTCAACATGATGGCCCTCATGCCATATGGCGACCGAAATCATCGACCTATCGAAATTAAAATTTTTCGATAGTTGATTACGAAAAATCCACCTGTCAATTGGCCTCTAAAGAAAACGACCTTTATAAAGGGGAAAACTTATTTGATTATTTGTTTTAATTCATGCAGATGTTACTGTTGATATACCAGCAAAAAATTTTAGAAAATGTAATTGAGTTTCGAATTAATTAATTTTGGCGAAAAGACTTCCCAATTAGATTACCAACCCAATGATTTTAACAAGGCATGAGACTCTTAAAATCAATTCCTAAGAATTGATTACATTGATTATTGAATAATGATGAGCAGTATTCTCTTTCAACTTAACGAACTAGTTCTATTACTACACTCAGGGAAAAAGGCGGTATAAAACTACCGAAATTGATACCATTTGGTATCGATAGTGAGTTAAGTCCGTTTGTGCTTACTTCGTTAACGGTTGGTATCAATATTTTACCAACCGTTCTTGCTTTGATAAGACACTGTTCTCCTTTTTGTTACACGTCGTTCCTACTTTTATAAAAAACCGTCCTTACTTTGATAACGGACCGTTCTTTTTATGTTAACACACTGTTCTTATTTCGTTACCAATCGTTCTTACTGTGATAACGCACGGTTCATACTGTGATACCGTAACTGTCTTGTTTTGTTACCAGTCGTTCTTATTTTGTTAACGGGCCGTTCTCATTTTGTTAACGCATCGTTCTTATTGCGATAATCATGTTGTTATTTTTTCTACAAGCATATTTGCCACTAAGTCCCAAATACAATTTAAACACAATCAAATTTATACTTCAATATATTATTTATTAAATTAAATTTAAAATAAATTTTACACTTCAGTTACATACTTTTTAAATAAAGCTACTAAAAATTTATATATTGTTAAACATCAGAAGTTTACCTATTTACAAACCCTCAAGCTGCCTTACCTTTCTTTGACTTTTGATGGTGCAAGATGGAGACATTGTGCTGCTATCGTTTCGACTGTTGTTTTGGGTGAGCCATTGTTACACTTTAGATGGCACTGATAGGATCTCATCGTCAATTCCAAACTAAAACAAATAATAAGGAAAACGCATTAATATATTAAAACCATACAAAGCATAATAGAGCACATAATACCTCTTTTTTCCATAAAAACAATTTCTCCCTAAACTCTACTAGGAGCCCGAGTGGAGGAATTGCTTCTTTTAAGTCCTCCTCGCAAACTTCTAAACGTAACATTGGCAGCTCACAAAAAATATAAAAAGAGTAAATTATTTAAATTTCTTCTTCCTTTTTTTACTTACTTTTTAATAAATCAAAAATGCATTCCATATCAATCGATGTAAGGAAGCTCTTTAGGTCTCTGTCGTCATTATTCAGCTCCGCCGTATTGTAATTTTCTAATAGGAAACTTTCATCCATTTCCAAATAAATTAAATTGTTCTCCATTTTAGTTCACGCGCCTAAACAAAACTTTGCTTGCAAGACTAATAAACAATAAAGCAGGTTGATAAAGCTACCAGATACCAATCTATTCTTAATGTGATATCACATCGTTCTAGATTTGATAACATTTGGTACTTTAATCAATTTTGTTCTTTATTTGGTACCATATCTCTAATGATTCGATAACAGGTCGTTCTTAATTTTTTAACTTATGGTACTTTTATACAATTGGTTCAGGATTTTAATACCGACTGTTCTTGATATATTAACATATGGTATTTTTATACCGTTTGTTAAATAACGCATTAAGCTCGATTTGATACCAAAAGTTAACGAAATATTGTTCACAATTCGTTCTTTATTTGATACCAGTGGTTTACAAATTTAGAACGCCTTTTTTCCCTCACTGTACTTTCTTTTTTCACTTATGTAATGTGTTTTGTAAGCGAGTAACAAAATATGGCAATCACAAAAGTAAGTCTTTATATGGCAAGTACTTTTTAAGGTAATGTCTAATTTGTTGCTGGGTATTTTGTACATATTTGCCTGTTTGGTTTCTTTTAAAAAGTTTGAATATTAGTATGAATAAATGTTAAAAAAAAAAGTAAATTTTTGATCTACAAAATTTTAACCTCTATATTTCCAATTACAACTTTTTTGAGAATGAAGTAACAAGAAACGCCTTTTTTAGCCAAAAGTTACTTTCACTTGGAGAATACGAGTTGTACTATTTCCTTTAGAAAAACAACCACTTGTAACAATTCCTCATCATCCTTTAGACAACTTTTGCTATAAAAAAAACCAATTAAATTTGGTTATAAGGGCTAAATTATTAAGAAATCCGAAAAAGAATAACACAAGTTATTGAACTTTGAATTGCAAAATTAAAGTACGTAGTAACATAACCAAAAAAAAAAAAAATACATTCAAGCACCTCAACCGCAATAGAACTTTAAATTTAATACGCTTGTAGTCAGTGTTAACGCAAAAAAGCCGATAGTTTCTTTAAAAAAACAAATGTTTTATAATTTTATACTGTTTAGCTTTTGTCACAACGTCTTTTACTTTAAAAACTATAATATTAAATTACAACTGAACAAAAGAGGAACGCAAATCTTAATATTCTTAGAACTTGAGTAGCAAAATTTTTGTATAAAATGTTGCTGATTATTAAGCAAAGACATTAGTATTTGTTTAATACGCATCATCTCTGCACACTCATCAAGTAATATTTTTTTAAACAAAAGAAAATCATTTCATTTAACAAAATGTTTAAAATTGTAAGTGTATCAAAAAATGTTTAAAATAAATCCTAAAGTAAAAGGATACGAATTTAAACATTTATTATTTTTAACAGTTTGTATTTGCGTCTCTTTTTGCTTTTGCCTTTGCCAAACCCGGCTACATTCACTCAGCTCCTGCTTTAAGCTCTTACCATCACACAGCCACTGTACCCATTGCACATGTTATACGTCCCATTGCAGCTGTTCACAGTGTTGTAGCCGCTCCTGCTCTGATACATGGTGCCGCTTATCGTGGGTCCTATCATCGTGGTCTTTATTAAATAAATGTTAATATGTTTGATCTAGATTCTATATTGGCTCTTTAACTTTGAAATGAAACTTAATAAAATTTTATTTATTTGTCTGTGAATATTATTTGAAAAAGATAAATAATAAGATTGTTTTTTTTTTTTGGTTAGGTGTTGCAAAGGGCGCTAAAGAAGGTGGTTTTTGCTCTGAATATTCAATACATTTTGGCAGTATTTGACTCTTAAAGTTCACATAAAATAATGAACTTAAACTAAACTAAAAATTATTTATTTACTTATAAACGTTTTAATTTAATTTAAAATAGTTTTTGCGCCCATTAAAGGTTTTAGTTGTCTTTAGATTTTATTAAATCTTAATTGATTTAATTATTTATATTTTTTATTATATATATTTTTTTATTATATTTATTTATGTGCGGTTTCTGTATTGCAAGCGAGCGGCTCGTCTAGAAAATTTGTATAATAATCACTCAAAAAATTGAGTGCTTTTTGTACAAATTTTCTAGACGAGTTGCTTGCTTGTAATACAGAAACCCCACATTAGTTTTTTCTTTTATGTTTTTTCTTTTTTTGTTTGAGTGAATTAGTTACTCAAGTATACAATTTTGTACTTATTTTTCTATTGATTACTTAATTAAATTATTTAAAAATGTTATTCAATTTAACCTAAAAAACATAAAATTTGTTAATAGGGTACTTTTTGCCGCGTAGTTGGGGCTTAAAAATATAACTGATATACAAATTTTCAACAAATTATTGATGAAATAATTATAATTCAAAGATTAAAAGATTTATCGCAAAGCTCTTTTTATTTGCATTAAAGTTATTCACATTAAACAATTTAACACTCGACAAGGCAAAAAATATTGTGTTTTTTTTTACGCCACTAAAACAAAAAAAAATTAAAGTGTAATAATCAATAAACTTCCATAGCAACAATTTAGTATTGAATAGATCATAGTAAGTATCCTAGACAAAATTAAGAAAATAGTAAATGAAATTTGATAATGTTATTGTTTGATTCGATGTAATAAAACTCTACAAATATAAAAAATCTAACATCAATACTAAATATAAAGAAAAAATAAATTGTGGCAAATTAACTCTTCTATCAGTCAGTTTCATATTTTTAGATGTTGACGTTAATTTCATTTAAATATCGAAAGATATTAAAAGGCTTTAAGGTAAAAGTTCATTAGACAATTGATAGTGGATAACAATAAAAGTAATAATTTGCACCTCATCAGATCAGTGACCAAGGTTCATCTAAATGGTCTTTTATTTCATTTCTATTGTTTTTGAAAGTTAGTTACCCTCTTGTGAACTCAAAAGCGAATGATGACATGAATTGTTGTTTAATAAATTAAAAGGAATAAAAAGAAATTGCGAAGGAGGCCTGTTTTGTGAAATCTTTGCATACAAAGAATCTCTTACAATAGATTAACCTGTACTCTGTATATGTTTGTCTAGTCGGCGACATTGACTTTTTGTTTTTATTTCTTTAATACTTTTGTTAATCATCTAAAACAAATAATACCTTTTTCCACATGGAATGTATGAAATGAAAAGCAGGATAAGACATAAAATTATGATTTTAATATTAAAGATTTCATAAACTCTTTCTTCCATGTTTTAAATATAAATGTTGCGTTTTTAAACACGTTTTATTAAAGGAGAAACTACAATTTTTATTATTCCTCATCATGTGTTGTGTTTTATATATTTTTTTTCTTTCTTTTAAACAAATCACTCACCTTGTTTTTATAAGAATAGTCTTGCAAATAAATGTACGACGTTGATATCTAACATTTGTTAGTTTCTTTAACTTTTCCACACCATTTCTATTGTAAACTTAAAGAAATGACTGAAAGAAAGACATTTAAACGTGAGATGGTCATAAAAGCACGTGAAGTTTAAAAACAAATACGTGTTTGAATACAATAGAATATTTATGCAACTAAAAAATATAATTTATATGTAATGTAACAACTTCCACATGACTGTATCAAGGATGAGATAAAAGAAACAACATGCAAGAATTTTTTTTTTAGTTTTCCACAGATAGTTGTCTTAAGATGTGGCTAAAATAAGAAAATAAGTAAAATTGTGTAACATACAGTTAAGGTATTGTTGGCCGTTAATATGTGATTTTCTATAACACGAACAAAAAAATTATTTTTATAAATCCAATGTATCGC
This sequence comes from Gymnosoma rotundatum, assembly GCA_916610165.2. NCBI lineage: Eukaryota > Metazoa > Arthropoda > Insecta > Diptera > Tachinidae > Gymnosoma > Gymnosoma rotundatum. The sequence continues at coordinate 15,734,145 of OU744338.1, read as the reverse complement.
TAGAAACTCCTAGAGATTCTTTTAATCAAATCGCCATTTTTTTTTTCTTGGATTATTTTTACCTCAGAGCTCTATTATTTCTGAACCCGTTTTGAAATATGTTTTTATTTAAAAGTCAATGCTTACTGCATACTCCTATTTTGAAAAAGCTTTTATAAATTAAAAAAAATAAAGGGTGTCCCCAAATAACAGATATCATGTAACATAACTTTTAAGCAATAGGGGGGGGGCAGGAATTTAATTTTTAAATAAAGTGGGTAACCCTATAGAAAAAGTAATAAAAATTTACATCAAAGGGTGTCCCCGTAGTTAGGATAATTTAAAGTAATATGTTGTTATTTCTCGAAATCTTATAGACAAACAGTCTTATTCACAAAAATTTTAAACTGCTTAATAAGAGGTTAATAAGAAAAAATCGCTAAAGTAGTATTCACAAATGCTTAATAGCACTATTACGCTGTTATTAATCATTAATAAATTTTAAATATTTAATGTAGCAGTTACCCTTCTTTAAACCTTTAATAAGTCGGTATTTTTGTTTGAAAGCATTTTTCTCGTAAAATTTGTGAAAAAGTGTGAAAAACTATTAATAAAAAAATATTACGAATATAAAAAATTAAATTTCTACAATAGGTAAGTTTTTAAAACATACCTATATATAAATGCAAAATTTCATAAAATCGAAAATTATCGCAAATACTCTTGCCCAAAATGTCAAATAGTCCTAAAACTTTTAATGTCAGAAGTGATCCGTTTCAATTACCTAACCATCTATTTCATTCAAGATATAGGCTTAAAGAGTAAACGTCTCAAAAATTATAAACATGGCCAAGGATGAGATTGAATTAGATAAAAGAGGCTGTGGAACTTCAGCCAAGTTACAAGTTTTGGTGGCTTTGCGTTGTTGGGGCCGAAGAAAGGTAAGTATGCGAGGCGAATAGTTGTAGGTACTTACGAAACACATTTTATGTTCAGTGGCTAGATGGAGAGGCAGTACGTATGATTGCCAAATCTTTAATAAGTCAGTTATCAAGCAACGTCTTAAAAATGGCGATTTAAGAGGACACTTGTTAGGTAACTCCAGGTATACTTATATTACAACCACATATATGTATGTATTTATTTACACCATTTAAGACCACATAATGTAAATGAAATCAAATACAATAACGCCCAAATTATTTTCAGGTTGCGAAGCAGCTTTTTCGTGGTATATTAGATGGACTTGCAATTAGTTTTCCAAATGCCAAAAATTTAGTTATCACTTTATTTGTTTTGCACAATATTGTAATTAAAAAAAACGATACGTTTCCAGGTAATAAATATCAAATTAACAATTAATATTTTGAAAAAATATGTTTATATGTTCATAATTTAATTAATTCTTTTTTCATACTTAAAGCATTGTATTTTATTGATTTGAAAAATAAAATAATAAATAAAAAATTCACAAATTTGTATCATAAATAAACAAAATAATATAGTGATGTACAAACAGTAATGCCAAGCTCGGTATTTGTATACTTTTTTGCACTCGTTCCGTGAATCATTGTATAAAAAAGGTTTAACACCATTTTTTATATTACTTTTAAATTTTTTCTGATGCGAAACAATAAATAATAATAAAATAATGATAATTTAAGTTATATCAAATATTATTATTGCTGATTTAATTATTCTTTTTTAATTATATAAACATTATTCAGGTACCTGGTTCGTTGTTGTATGCATCACTAAACGTAAATTTACATATAATATGAAATGATGTTGCCAACATAAAACTACAATACTATAAAAACTGTTTAATAGTTAATTTTGCGTTATTAAACGTTTGTGAATAAAAATTCTTATTACTGGGTAATAAAACAAAAAGTGTTTAATAACTAAAGTACACATTAGGCTTACTATAAGAAATTTTTGTGAATAAGACTGAAACACTTTAAACTTAAACAAAATAAGTATTACAAAATTTGTCAATTAAAACATTATAAATGAAAGGGTGTTCCCATCTGAGATGTGAATTTTATGTGTATGGCCTCTTATCTTTTAAGCCTGGCATTTCATTATCTTTTTTGTTACTCTTTTAAGAAACAATTTCAAATAAAGACATACATCATAGACGCAGGGCAACGTAATAAATTTAAATGTAAATTTCTATCGATATCGAATGCCATAATTTGTCCCCTGAACGTGAATATTTTTGACAAAACTGAACATGATATCAGTACAGATGATACCTCTACGATTATAAGGGAAGATAAATTTACTAAAGTCAATAATTAAACATCAACTGAATGAGATTGCAAAAATAGTGAATTGTTTTCTCATAATTTTTAATCTTTCGAACCTGTGCAACGATATCACAGTATATGACAACAAAATGTTGACACTATAGATTGTGTGATTTTTTTAAAATAAAATTTGATATTTGAAGTGATAAATTTTTTCACTTATCCCAAAAAGTTAAGGAATTTAATTGAAATGAATGGTTTTCTTTGAAATTTTTTTTTCAAAAGTAAATAAGAAAAACATTATCAACTGAATTAATATCAATTTTAGCTCAAGTTCATTTATATGTCAATTTCTAAAAATTAAAAAAAAAATATTTTCAAATATATGCGAATGTGACCTACTTTATCATCGACTAAAAGAAGGCGTTGATTTCCATAATGCAGTTGCTTAATCTATTAATTAGTTTTATTAATCCGTTTATAAGATAATCGATCTACATATTAGAACCATAATAAATCCAAAGAATTATAAAATTAGTTGCTTAAATTATTTGTGTGAAAAGGAATAAAATTGCACAACTGTCATTTTTATTTTGAAGCGGCACAGATGCCGCATAGTGGTATTAAACTTAAGCCTTATTAAAAAATTATAAAAGCTTTCTGATTGATCGAAAGTTGAAAGTCTTTATAGCCAATGTTTCTTTAATACACAGATATATTCTAGCAGTAGTTCCGAAAGGCTCAGTCTTATCTCCTTTACTATATTCCATATATACAGCAGACTTTACAGGTCAAAGAAACGAATGCACAGCCTTTTACACAGTCTTCAACTCAATTGTTAAAAATATGGGGAAAGGACTAGATCACGCTGATTAATATTTCAAAAAATGGAAAATAATAATTAACGTACATAGAAAAAACACAAGTGACTATTTTCTTTTTTAATCGATCGCAGGGCAACGTAATAATAAGATCATCTATGGGCACACCCTTTAAGTTTTACTTTTTTGTTGCTATATTTGTTATAAAAAACATAATAATAATTCAAACTGCGTTAAAGCTTCAGATGTGTGTCTGTAAAGGATCAAGACGTTCGTCAAAATAACATTCTCTATGGAACGCGCTTTAATTTTCAATTTTCTTTTTTATGCTTCTTAATACGCGAGCATACACCCTGTGCAAATGTCAAGGGCCTGACTTTTGCTGTTTAATAGTTCTGTGTAAACTTGAAAAACGCTTCTTTCATGGAGCACCCGTTAGTTCTTAACTTAATCTACTTAATACTCCTTGTTAAATTTTAGATTTTAATTAATATTCTGTTGCAGTGAAAAGTGTCTGTCCATAACGAATTGACAGATAAACCCATATGCGACAAATTCGCGTTGTTGTAGGAATACTCTTGAATAAAGTTTATTAATTAATTAATAAAATTTTCAAGTGTCTAACTATTGCGGTTTCAGAGATAGAGGACTGTTAAAGACGTACAGAAAGGCAGAAGCTATAACGATTTAATGGGTAACGTTTTCACCCTTTTGAGTTATGAATCCTAATGTCCTATATTTATTGGCGTAGATAGACCTTTCTAGGCAGGACTAAGCTACCCCGGAAAACATTTAGCCTTCAGTACACAGAGAAAAGAAATTTGTTATAAGAACCGAATTTGTTGCCAATCGAATTTTATCGGTTGTGTGTATTATCTTAAATTCGATTGTAGTGACTGAATAAATATAGCAGTCACAACTATTTTAAAAAATTATTCTTGGGTGGTTAAAAATATTATTGTGCCTTAAACAAAACAAAATAATTTTTTTTAATATTTACTTTTATTTGAATAATAAGTTATAGGAATAAGATTTTACATTATAAATTTCACGATTCAAACCATTGAATGCAGCTTTCTTCTTCCTTTACATCATGAGCTGCGAAATAAATTAAATATTATAAAATTATTTTTATATATAAATGTCTTTCTGAGATAATTTTGAACTTACCACTTACAAATATTGGAGAACTTTTCACCACTTGTAATAAAACTTTTTATTTTTGAACTAAAATATTTTTGATTTTTGTAATGTGTACACATTTCATTTATATTGTGTCAAACATTTTTCGAGTTTTATGATTCTTACTTCCAAAATTTGGTTTTCAGAGGTAATGTGCTGAATAAGTTTAGTTGCATCTTCCATTTAATAGAATAGATTTTAGTAAAGACACAAATCGGTCATGTTACCTTTTCTAAGAGGTGTTACAACTAACATTTAGAAGCAGATATCATTTTTTAGCTTTTAATATAAAAAATAAATCAAGACTATAAATTATTAATAATAAAAATCAAATTATTATATTAGTAATTGAATTTTTAACGTATCAAGCGAATTGTTACCAATCTTTTTCTGCGTGTAGAATTCTTCTCTTCTTATTTTTTTTTTTTTTTTTTGTTAAAGAGCTATAGCCACCTCTAGAAAAATTTTATATCTACGAGTATGCCTATAATTCAAACTTTTCAGTACAACCTTAAGTTTCATATATTATCTCCACAGAAAAAAGTCTTTCAATAATTTCAATCAATAATTTGGTTCCTTTTTAATTTAATTTCTAAAAATTATCGAAAGATTTTGATTTTGATTTTTAGCCCTGTGTATTTCTTAAAGGGAAGATGTTACATATTTTCAAATTGATGAAAGCTGAAAGATGTGAGCAAGTGTAAAAAGTCTGTAAAAGTCTACAAGAAAAGTTTTTCCTCCTCTATAAAAACGCAAATGCTCTAGTTCCCTTTGCCTGAGCCGAAATTAAGAAGTCTTCTTTTTTCCAAAGTCACAGGGATAGTGTGGCGAATGAGAGAGTTGCGGCCAGCCAAAAATTTAAAAGATGAATTTTTATTGAAATCACCACCCATTTTTCAAAAGCTAAGTGGCGCTAGTATGTTTAAACATTTTAGTAGTTTTCTAAGTGGCATAATTAAAGTATAGAGAAATCAATATGACTGTATTGCCGATTTTATTAATATAAATGTTAAGGTTCGCCTTAGTGTAGCCTTGTCTGATTTAAAGTTTGAATACTAAATTTTATAAATAGAATTAGATTTTCATTTTCTCCCAATAATGGCATTTTAAACAAAAACTGCTTAAAAATGACGCTCACTTTTAAGTTATCTGGCGCTTAGCAACTCACCGCTTTGCTGCTTTGCTGCCCAACAGTTTCTAAAACCTTGAAAAAAATTTTCGAATAATATTTTTTGTTTTGTCGAATGATTTCGATATGTTCCATAAAGTTTCTTAGAATTTTATTATGTTTCAGATTCAGAATGAAATTTAAAATACAAGGAATTATTTTTAACATTTAGTTGGGCTGCTTTTATCAATAAGAAAATAAAATGTCTTCTTATGTATCGAATATTTTATTTAAGGAGGCTGTTGCTGCTGCCAATGGATATCAAAATTATTGGTTTTCTCGTTGATTCAAAAAAAAAAAAAAAAATTTATAAACCCTATACAAACTAAACTTCGATTTGCAAACTGCAATTTTTCATAACTTCTAATTGTGGACAGCTTTGAAAAAAGCAGAACTTGAAACAAACTTAAGTTCTTTAACAAAAAGTTCACTTAAAAACATTCACATTTTCTAGGTTCGTAAAAAACGCGTCACATTGTTTGATATTCAATGTGACTGAGTATATTTTTGATCTCTTTTTAACGTTATTCTTGCAGGTAATAAATACGAAACCTTTAAAGTGTTTTTGCTCTTAGTTGCATGCCACAACTACGTACTGTAACTAAAAATATAAACAAGAAAACTAAACCTTTACATGCAACACCACGCTATAATATATTGATGTCACTTACCAGTGTTGTCAGATGCTTTTGTTAAACTCAAAGAAAATAGAAAGTAAAAACATTGACATTTTTTACACTGAAGAAAAGCTTAAGCAACAAAGAAAACTCTACTTGGATATTCGAGTTCTTACTGTAATTTAATTGCAGTTTTCAGCAGTTTCACAATAATATTGAACTTCTTTTATTTCATTAGTTTTAATTCTGTCTTTTGTTTTTTACCTCTATAGCTCTGTCTTAATTGTTAAGAAAAAAGTCTTGTTTACTAACCTGCGTATTTAACATACTTATGTGTAGGCGCTAATGCAGCAGCAAATTTTGATTCTGGCGAGACTTGAACTATTCGATATCTTTTTTTAGAAACCATACCGTTCACCATGTCAGAAACGACTTATGCGACTTATTGCTATAATTTTAAATTTCGCTCTTACTACGGCTCTGTTAAGGTTTCTACTTAGGACTTTGTAATATTTAAATAACTATTTTTATTTATTTGCCTTTTGATAAATTTATTCCTCGTGTCTGCTCAAAGGCAGTTAATTTTCTTTCTTCCTAAGTTTTTGTTGACAGTTTTTTTTGTTTACCACACAAACGTACACCTTTTATTAATATCATAATGTTTAACAAGAGCTGATGCATCAAGCCTCTTCTATACATTATAAGTTTAAATGAATTTAGATTTCCTTATTCTTCCTTTAGAAGCCACAGATTTACTTCAATTCCAGAATAGTGAAGTGCTTTAACAGTTACAGTAATTATTTAAAATCATTAATATAAAGGGTGTTTTTTTGAGCACGATACCACTTGAAATTATAAAAAACTACTAAACACTAAAAATTAAATTTTCTCATTATTTTCAGACTCACGCTTAAATAACGCTATAAAATCCTCCAAGTTCACCTTGAAAATCAGTCATCAATTCGAGCAACTTATACACGACTTCGTGATTTATGTGGTGCACATACTCGTAATCATCCATCTGAGCAAGCCATCCGTCGAACTGTGGATAGATTTCATACCACACACTCTCTAGCGAATGCAATAACACCAACACGTCGAAGGAATGTGCGTACTGAAGAGAATATCGCTGCAAACGAAAGTGTGGAAGACGATCCAAATTTATCGAGTCGTCGTCGTTCGCGGTAATAAGGGCTTTGTCCGTCCACTACATGAAAATTTTGCGCTAAGACCTTGACCTACACCCGAGACCATTATATGTGTCATGATTTCGCCGATTGGGCTCTAGAGCAGTTAGTAACTGACCCGTTGTCTTAACGCCAAATTGTGTTCAGCTTTGAGGCTCATTTTTGGGTTAACGGATTTGTTAATAAGCAAAATTGCCATATATGGAGTGAGACCAATCCACAACATACCCTACAGACTCCATTGCACCTAGAAAAATGCACTGTTTGGTGTGTTTTACACGCTGATAGCATCATCGGATCTTATTTCTTCATATCTCATGTTAATGAAGACCGTTACCGCACCATAATTAATGATATTTTGTTTTAAAATATGGATGACATTGATCCGGACGAAATGTGGTTTCAACAAGATGGCGCTACGTGCCATAGGGCGACCGCAACCATCCATTTATTGAAATCAAAATTTGGCGATAAGTTGATTTTGTGAAATTGACCTGTCATTTGGCCTCCAAATTCGTGCAAATTGACACCTCTTGATTATTTCCTGTGGGGCTACGTGAAATCTTTGGTTTATGCTGATAAACCAGCATCAATTGACGCTTTGGAGGCCAACATTGTTCGTGTTATTTATGATATACGGCCAGCAGTACTTGAAAATGGGACCTAAAATTGGACGTCCAAAACTACTTCCTTGTGTGCGAAGTAATGTAATGTGGTTTGTAATCGAGTAACAAAATATGGCAATCACAAAAGTAAGTTATTATATGGCAAGAACTTTTTAAGGAAATATTTAATTATTGCTTGGTTATTGAGCACTTTGGATTGATAAATGTTTTCTGTTGAAAAATTTGCACATTCTTTACTAACATTTTTTCGCTGAGTGTACAAACTATTCATATTCAGTCACAGTTATTTACAATATCCTGCAAGTGTGACTTATGATGCAATTTTAAACATTTACCACCAGTCTGTTATAGAAAAACGTGACAATCTTGAAAGTCACATGGTGTATTTACATCATTTCTTAGTCAATGTACGCGTTAATGCGGAAATACAACTACAAACTTCTCTTAAGAAATGCAACAACCCTCCCCAACAAACATATTTCAAAGGTCTTAATAGTATGTGTGCAAGTGTGTGTATGTTTGTAAACAATTTTTGTGTTATTTTCTTCTTTTTTAAGGTGTCAGACCAAACAATAGTTTTGGTTTTTCAAACACATTCACAAGGAATTTTCCACTTTAAAACGCTTTTTTTAGTTTTTCAATTAAATCTGTAAATATATCCTGTCAATATCTGCTAAAAAAAATAAAACCAATAATATTATTTTTAATTAAAATAATTTTTAATTAAATTTAAGTATTAATCGAATATTTTTTTATTTCTGTATTCTTTGTGTTGTTTTGGTTTGATTTTTTCCACACTTGAGTTTGCTTTGGGGGGCAAATGTTTTACTCACATTAGTGGAAAAAAAATAGAACTATTGTGTTTCCAATATTAATTGAATCAAAATGATAAGATGTCTTTAATTATATTTTGTTTTTTTTTTTACTATTGTTTTTATATCTTAAACGTTAAAATATATATCTACGACTAGGCGGCAATGTAAGTGCATTATTATAAAGAATGTTCTTTAAAGGCCAGGGCACATAGAATGCGTAATACGTTATACGTTAACGTATTAAACTGAACTGAAAAAAGTAACGACGGGTGAGGTTGACACAATGTGTACTTTGTTAACGAACAAAAAATCATTAAAACACAGTAAGACCGAAAAAAAAACAATAAGAAGCAGCAAAGGAAAGCTTTTAAAGTATTGAACGTACGTCAAAACTTAAAAGTGACGTACTGATTGTGACAACATACTTGTCAGGTCAAAAAGACAAAGTATAACTTATGACGGATTCTATGTGCCCCGACCTTAAGCCCGGTTAAACTTTAAATTGTAAAAAAATAACGTACAAATCAATACTTGACATTAAAATTTTTAAATGATTTCGGGCACATAGCTTCTGCAGGTACTCCTTACAGGAAATGTAATATCAAACAGAAAACGATTGATCATAGTAACGTAATTATTATTGTGGACGATAACGCCAGCTGCGGCTTTATTTTTTTTTTAAAGTAATGTCATGTGATACCAGCAGACTGTGAACTACAAGCAGAGCATGACTTTGATGTGATTCTCTTCTCGCACAGGCTGATACTCTAAACTGTTGGCGCAGCCATAGAATTTATATATCATGAATTCGAACGTCCATAAATGGCAAACAATTTGTGGGAGACTTGCTATATCTACTCTGTGGTTGTAAAAGTACTTGTTGATATTTGATTTAATCTACAGGCGCCTTAACTACCCCATCTTCTATTTTACAATACAGGCAGTTTAACAAGAATGTGTTTCCTTTGGAACTGCTATTTAGCGTTTATTTGCCAGTAATTAACTCATTTACCACTGCTACGCAATAACATTTATTTTCTGTTATTCCCTAAGCTCTGTTGAGTGTTGAACTCTATGAACGCAGACAGTGCGGTTTCCTTTTTACTCGTTTACCGCACAAAGTCACACAACACATTTGTTAGTGGTAACAACTGGTTCAAGAGTGTTGTCTACAAACATATTTCGACATTTTATTGGGCAACAACATCATTATGTTGAAGCCTTGCTGCTGCAGTCATGCAGCCTATAATATTTTTTTTTTTTATTTTATACAAATAAAATTATAATGAAAGTAGCTCTGTAATTAAAAAAAAATTACAGAAAAAATCTATTGAATTTTTTTTAGCTTTAGACTATTACTGTGAAATAGAATCAAAGTATAAAAAAATAAAAAAATCTTTTTCAGTGTTGCCATAAATAAAAAATATAACAGACATTTTTATATGAAAAAAACCAATTGTGTTTGATTCCTAAAAATATAATTATTTCGTTATATTCTTTTAAAGTATTTATAATTTCAAATTAAAAAATGAAATTTATTACTGTGGGAAAAACATATCCATATGGCCATTTCGTTACTGCTCATAAAATGCATCAGTGGATTCTACACAAATTTTATAAAGAAGACCTCATAGTTTTTGTTTTCTAATTTTTTAAGCACTAGGTCATAAAAAATAATTAACGTTTGAGAGTATATAATTGCTTGTAACATTTCTATCGTATAAGTTTATGTAAATGTATTTGTATTATGTTTTTTAAAATTTTTAAATAATTTAAATGTTTTCTGTTTTTTTAATTTTTATGAGAATGTAAATGTTTAAAATTTTTAAGTTATTTTACTTGAATGTTTTTTGAGTTTTAAATTTTTAAGAATGTAAATGTTTAAATATTTGAATTTTTTGTGGTTTGGTTTTTGATTTTTCTGTTTTTGTTTGAAAAAATAATTTCATTTTAATTTTGTTATTCAAAAAAAAATCTTAATATTAATATTTGTTGTTTCCTGATGATGCCACCCAACGGTGTGGCGAAATATTGAAAATATAAATAAAAATTTTTATAATTTATAAACTGACCTAGTGCTTAAAAAAAATTAGAAAGCAAAAATTATCTAAAAAGGTCAAAAAAACATTTATATGAAGACCTCATAGTATTATATCAAAAAAAACCAAAATTGATTAAATGAGAGCTCCCTTGAATCCATAAAGCAAAAAGGCAATAAAAACTTAAAAATTTTTATACAAAAACACAGTAGCAGATATTTCTTTTTTATCTTTCATTCTTCTACTCTGAAGTTTTCTTTACAAAATATTTTATTTTATGAAGGAATCAAGCTCATTTAAAGTGAATTAATATAAGAAAGATAAAACGTAATAAATTTCATAAAAAATAAAACCGTTTTATTATTATAATTTTTTTTTGTGAAATATTTTCTCAAATAGAGAAACTTAATTTATTTATGTTGAATACAGTTTTAACTTATTTGTTTTTTTTAAGATTTAAATCTGTTTTATTGATTTTAAATATAGTATGAATCTTCTCATTTAGTAATACTGTTTGCATCAATATACACCATTCTTCTAATGAAAAAAAATAATTTTTTAAATGGTTTAAATAATTCTTGCAAAAATAAAACCGAATTTAAAACAAATTTTATTTATCTATTTATAATGGCTTAAAAGTTTGGCAACATACATTAAATTATATTAACTATTGGAACACCCTTTAATTTCCAAATCCAAATATTATACGAATTGTTATAGCGGGCTGAGCAATATAATTTCTTTGTGAAATTCAGCCGCCTGTCTACAATTGTTCAACAGTTTGATCATATACATAAAATTATATCAACTAATGTAACACCCTTTTATTTATAATTTTAAATATTTATACTTCTTATTATACCAGATTACGTAATGAACATTTTTGTCTAATTTTCAAGTAACTGTATATAACGGTACAGAAGACAGCCCCATATAAGTCAAATTACATCAATTATGGAAACACCCTTTAATCTCTAAATTAAAATTGTATACTTTTTCTTATAGAGGACTTAGCAATACAGGTTTTTTATAAATTTCAGCTGCCTGTCTATAACGGTTGAAAAGTTTGGCCAAATACATCAAATTACATCAAATATTGGGACACCCTTTAATTTCCAATTCCAAATTTTATATATGCTGGTTTAGCGGACTGAGAAATACAAGTTATTTGTAAATTTCAACCGTCTGTCTACAAGTGTTCAAAAGTATGGTCATATACGTAAAATTAAATGAACTATTGGGGCACCCTTTAATTTATAATTTCAAAAATTTGTAGTTGTTTTAAAACGGCCATAGTAATCGGCATTTTGTCCAATTTTCAATCCTTTGTCTATATAGATCAAAAGATAGGCCTATATTGGTCAATTTACGTCATCTTGGGGACACCCTGTAATTTTTAGATTAATTATTCTATTACTTTTTGCTATTGGAAGCCATAGTGAAACTCATTTTTTTTTTTTATTTTACAGTGGCGTCCTTCACAGTTCATAATACACTTAAAAAACATATGTTGTATGGGGACACCCTTTAATTTTTAGGATTATAAACTGTTTTTAAAACGGGACCACTCTGTAAGCATAATCCATCAAATTAAAAACTTTTCAAAATCGGTTTACAAATGACTAAAATGCTGCAGGCACAAACAAAAAGCAACATTCAGACGAATGAATATCCTCCGCCTTTTTTTTTGAAGCCTAAAAATCTCAAACAAACTTTGAAAGCACATGAAATGCTAGAAGATAATATTTTTTTTTTTAATTTAAACACTTTTATAATTTTATGTATGTTTAAACATTTATTTTTATTTTTCTCTTTTAACTTATAAAATGCACCGATACTGTTTATTGTTTTTATCGCTATCAGTCTTTATTCACTTTAAAATATTTTCTTTCACTACAAATACACATGCAAACATTGAGTTTTAATTAATTATTTAATAATTAAAATATAAAAGGTGAATAACTTATGGAACCATAATATCCACCAATGCCACCACCCACGAATCCATAATTGGGCGAGTAGTCGTAAGGATAGTTGGAGGGTCCATCGTAATAATAGTTGTCATTATAATGATAATCATAAGGTCTTTCATAGTAAATGGGAGTTCCAATAGGATGATATATAGGCGAGCCAAATGTAATGCCAGCCGATATTATGGGCACTGACATTGTTAAACTTAAAAAGCACACGAGAATTAACTGAAAATTTTCAAAAAAAAAAAAAAAATAAATTTCTTTAGAATTAAATATGCTCAATGTTTTTTTTTTCTAAACTTACCAATTTATTTAAAAGCAACATCTCTTTTTATTATCTTCTTATGAAATGAATGTGTTGTTGTGCAACAGAGATTATATTTGCAACTGTTTGAAAAAAATTTTGCAACTGACACAAAAAGGCTTTTTATATTCTGGATTTTGCTAACAACTTCAAATCACGCCTTGTCTTTTGCTAGACAAAAAAAATTAATAGTTTTACAGTCGGCTGTGACGGCTCTTTTTAACCTCTATATGCGTCAAAAGAGTAAATTCATTATTCCAATTTCAAATTCAAAAAATTATATTTTTCTAATTTTGTTAAATTTAAAGTTTTTTTATATTTTAATCGAAAATTTGGTCGTTTAAGGTGCGCTCAGATTAAACAAATATTTTACCGAAAAAAAGCTTAACCACTATTTTTTCAAATGTTTATTAAAACTATCCTGACACGTGTCATTACGAATGAAGATTTATATTATAATAAATATGATATCTTGTCTTTTATAATAAATGCTTTTATATTTATTAATAAGTATTTTTCATTGAAATTTATATTTGTTTTAATTAGTAAATTTTCATTTTTTTATGACACAATAGTCTATTTCTGCTCCTACTCTGAACTAGCGAAGCATTGCTTATGGTTTTTTAAGGACCAGAGCCTTTATAGGCCGTTCGAATTTGGAACAGCAGGCCGGTCAGTATTAGTTCTTTTACACGGACTCCATTTCTTTGAAATACAAGCGGGTTGTTCTCTCCCTTTTCTACTCTTCTCTCACTTGTCCCCTATTTCTTTTTCTTCTTAGCACGTTTCTCAAAGGGATCGAACAGAATAAAAATTTTCGCAAAACAGTAATTTTTTTTTTCATTTTTCAATTTCTTATGCAAAATTTCGTTAACTTGGTAAACTTTCAATGTTTGTTACATTAGCGAATTTCAATTATAAACAATAACACTAAAAATTCAATATTGATGAAAAAATTTTTCTTATTATTTTCAGTAAACTCTGGCAAACCATTATGAATAGACTCACGCTTAAACAACGCTATCAAATTATTCAAGTTCACTTTGAAAATCAGTTATCAATTTGAGCAACTTATAGACGAGTTTGTAATTTTTATGGTGCACTTAATCGTCCGTCTGAAAAAACCATTTGCCGAACTGTGGATAGATTTCGTACACATATTCTCTCGAAAATGCTATAACACCAACACGTCGAAGGAATGTGAGTACTGAAGGGAATATCGCTACTGTAAACGAAACTGTGGAAGAAGATCCAAATTTGTGGATTCGTCGTCGGTCACAGGAATTGGAGCTCTGTCCATCAACTACGTGGAAAATTTTGCGCAAAGATTTTGGCCTACACCCGTATAAGATCCAGCTACTGCATTAATTTAAACCACGAGATCATTATATGTGTCGTGCTTTCACCGATTGGGCTCTAGAGCAGTTAGTAACTGACCCGCTATTTTATCGCCAAACTGTGTTCAGCGATGAGGCTCATTTTTGGTTTAACGGGTTTACACTACAGACTTTATTGCATCCAGAAAAATTCACTGTTTGGTGTGGTTTACACGCTGGTGGATCAAACGTTACGGTCAATAGAGACCGTTACCGCACAATGATTAATGAATTTTATTTGAAAATATGGATGACATTGATCCGGACGAAATGTGGTTTCAACAAAATGGCGTTACATGCCATACGGCGACCGCAACTATCGATTATCTTGAAATCAAAATTTTGCGATAAGTTAATTTTAAGAAAAATACCTGTCAATTGGCCTCCAAGGCGTTCGATTTGACACCTCTCGACTATTTCCTAGCAGCCGCGGCGGCCATATTAACGAAATCATTTTTAAATATTAATGTCATGTTCTGATTTTTGTATAAAGAAAGGCCGACTTCCTAAATGCCTGTTGCAATGCATAATTTAAAAAAATTCGTATGCAATGCTAAACATGTTTTAAATGCAAACTTGCGTTGCAGAGACATTTTTTGCATTTTATCGGCATTTAGGAACGTCGCTATGCAACTCATACATAAAACAAATGTCAAAAACATGGTATAAATTGAATAATTTTTTTTGGAAAAATAGAGGTTACACAAAATTATTTATCCATTTTGTTGGCAAGTGCTGAGGAATTATGTCAGGTCAAATCTTACAAAAAATATTGATTTGCTATAGAACCCTATTAAGAATTCATTGAATTAATGGATGATGGCATTTTTTATTCACATTTCATTTTAAAAATAACATTTTTAAAATGTTTGCATACAAAATGAAAATGATGCGTGATTTTGACTTCTGATACTCATTAAAGTGGGTTGCCAAACGATTAGGAACATTGTACGTTGCCAAAAAGTTTAGAAATGCATTTACGAAGTGTATGCATTGTAAATATGCATTACAACTTGCGTTTAGGAAGTCGGTTAAATTCTTCATTACAATTAAATTGTTTGTGTTATTTTTTAAAATTTAAAGTTCTTTCGGGCTTAAAAAGAAACACCCGTTATTTCGATTTGTAGTTAATTTTGTTGTTTTTTTAAATTTCTATGATGTTAATAATAATCGATTTGTAAGATTTTAATTTTTTATAGTTAAGATTTTCTTGGTGAAATTTATTATTATTTATTCAGATTTTAATTATGATTTTTTTTGTTTCATTTCCTGTTTTTAATTCTGCTTTAATTATAACAAAAAATTAAGTTAATTTTGGCTTAAATTCAATTCAATTTTACTTTCAAAATTTTTTTCTTTGTTTTTGAGAAAGAAAAATTATTTACAAATGTATGGGAGTGTTTTCCAAAGTAAACAGAAGAAATAAAAACAATAAATTTTAGAAAGTATAATTTAATTGAACTTGAGCCAAAATTAATTTATTTCATTTATTTTATTTCAACACATTTCAACTAACAATTTAAAAATAATTAAATTTTGTTTTTATATAAATTTCAGTGCAGATTGATGTAAATAATTTTTTTTAAATCTTTTTGTTTAAATCCCAATTTTAATTTACATTTCAAAGACAGGGTGAATTTATGAATTCAATAGATTTTTTCAATTTTTGGTAACTTTAGCTAAATCTTGTGGAAATTTTATTTGTTTATTAATCTTCTGATTAATCAATGTTCGTACTCTTAATGAATGTTTCTTTTTTCGTTCATATCTATATCTTCATATTTTGTTTAACCACACACTTTAACGTACATATCAAGGAGAGAGCAACAACTGCAATTATCGATATTTCCATATCATAGGTCCTACATATTGCAAAGGTCTTACACTGTGAAGTAGTTCCCCTTTTTAAAGAGATAAAGAACCACAAACGCAATAGCAAATTTATATGCCGAACACTTCTTCACCTGCAGTAAAGGGTGCCAACAACAAAAACCATAAAAACACATAAACTGGTTCATTTAATTGAAATTGTTTGTTTGCTGTCTTTTTTAATTTCATTGCTAAAACTAAATTTTTTATTTATTTACAACCTTGAACTTGATGCAACTTGTGGCCTTCTTCATTACATTCAAATACTGCTTGACTATTTGCATTAATTGTGTCTGTTGTCTTATGATTCAGTTCAAAACTCCAATAAAATTTACTTCATTATTATATTTTTATCTTGTTAAAGAAAATAGTTTATGATGGATGCAGCATATCTAGTTGATCATTGGATTATGATAACATATGCGTACTCGTACGTATGTACATGTGTGTGTAAGAAAAACACGTTTTTAAGAAATTATATTCATTAGGATTACATCAACTCAATCTCTTACATTCCTTTGTATTTTGCATACAATACATTCAATAACAACAATAACAAAAATAATAAGATTAAGTGGAAGAAGTAACATTGAGTCTATTTATAGTTCTTGAATTTTTAATTCTCCCAAGTCTTTCAAATAATTATTATGCTTGTTCATTACACACACACACACACACACACACTCGCATACTCACATAACATATCAGGTTTTGTGAACGTACGTTTACAACTTGCTTAAAAAATCAGGTAGAACATGTTGTTGCAGTATGAAAAGTGATCGAAAAAATACCATTTTATTTTATGAAAAGTCTTTTAAGATTATTACAGGATATGTGAAAGACTAAAACGTTTAAATGGATGTAATAAAAGTCTCCAATTTTAAAACTCTAACAGATAAAAATATTGAAGTAAACTAATTTTTATATTTCGTCAAGTATTTTGCAAGAATTTTTTTTATGTATAAAAATCTTTATGTATAAAAATTATTGCAAATGTGTTGTGACTCTATAACTCAAGATCGCTCGCACCGAATTCGATTAGAGCGATTTAGAGTCTGTTTGTATTGTTGTGTAGATGGTTTGTATAAAGTGTGCACGAAATCGGTCGACGCGTTCGTGAGTTATAACTTTTCATGAAAACCTGTGATTTTGTCGGTGTTCTTACTGTGTGCTGACTATATTCACATGGTATTCAATGTTAAAATTCATGCGTAGCGAAGCATGCCGGGATCCACTAGTGTCATATAATAACTTTTAATTTTAGCTGTAAATTGGAAGATGACATTCAAAAATATTTAAAAATGAATCAATTAAGGTGCAGTAGTTTTAGAAAGGAAATTTTAAACAAACATTTTTAGTAAATGGGAAAAAGTTCTTAATTGTATACACTACACTCTGGTAAAGATGTTTATATAATCAGGAGACTTATAAGTCATAAATATAAACTTCAGTAAATAAACTTATCTAAATATTTACTTTTGCAATCCAGAAAAATGTGATTTAAATGAGGTAATGAAATACTTCTTTATTGTTACGTAAAATCTTATTAAGTACCGAAACTTTAAAGTTATAAGCAAAAAACTAAAAAAGTCAAGACGAAAATATTTTTTTTTCTGTCGAATAACTTTTTTAAAGAAGAGTAGGACTTCATTTTTGTAATTGTCATACATTCTTTAGGAAAGGGATAGAGCAGAGAATATAAAGGTGGTAAAAGTAGAGAGTGTTAAGTTTTCCTTTTTTCAACACTGTCATCGCCTTTAATGCAATGGACAGAAGTTGTTTTTTTAAGCAAATAACCATTTTATTAATTATTTTACTTCGTCATTGAACGCGCCATTTATAAATACCAACGAAGAAGGCTTCGTGCTGTTCTGTTAATTTCTGAATATTTATATATACCATTAAACACACAAAAAACTATTGATTTTATTTTTTGTTAATCGCAGGGTTTGAACCCAGGCTAATGTGTTGACTACAGCATCCTTAATTTCGAGAGATATAGGAACAAGGCTGATAATTGTTGTTGCAGTAGTAAAACCAGGGTAATTTATTTTTTAAATCGGATTATATTTAAGCAAGTTAGAGCGTTTTAATATATTTTAATTCGCGGTCAATTTTTACACAATGTAAATTCGCTTTTGCTTAAGCTTTAAGATTACTAATATATAGTTTAAAAAGCCTGAATTCTCCTTCAAGGACATTTTAAGTTACTGAGATATCCAATCGTCAACCTAGAAGTTAAAGATTTAATAACAGTTATCTTGCTAAAGTCCACACTGTGTAAACAAAATTGACATCATTTGCATTTCTTTTCTGTGCATTAGCTCTTTATTGATCAAATTTTTATAATAAATTTTTTATTAAATGTCCGCCTCACAAATGTGAGCCCTTTTAAACACATTTCTCATGAAATTCTCACACATTTCATTAATTTCATCATGAATATTTTGTTTAGAGTTGCTCAAGTTTTTCTGGTTTGCTTGCAAAAACCCTGTTGTTCAAGTATCCTCACAAAAAGCAATCAGGAGAAGTCAAATCAGGCGACCTTGAGGGCCAAGCAACATTACCATTTCTTGAAACATTTTGTTGTGGAAAGTGGCACCGAATAATTTTCGATAATAAATTTTGCATGTGTCTATTAACGTACTGCTAAATAAGAAGGACGACTTCCTAAACGCAAGTTGCAATGCATATTTACAATGCATACACTTCGTAAATGCATATGTAAACTTTTTAACAACGTACAATGTTCCTAATCGTTTGGCAACTCACTTTAACGAGTATCAGAAGTCAAAATCACGCATCATTTTTATTTTGTATGCAAACATGTGAGCTGCAATGGCTAAGTATTTTCTTGTTTATTTTTAAAATGAAATGTGAATGAAAAATGTCATCATCCATTAATTCAATGAATTCTTAAAAAATATTTATTTTTGATCACTTGTTCCCGGGATTTTTATTGTCCTTAACAAAATTGTCTCTTCTTTTTTTTTCTTTTTAATAGGTTTTTATAGCAAATCCATATTTTTTTGAAAGATTTGACCTGTGATAATTCCTCAGGACTTGCCAACAAAATGGATAAATAATTTTGTGTAACCTCTTTTTTCTAAAAAAAAATTATTTAATTTTATACCATGTTTTTGACATTTGTTTTATGTATGAGTTGCATAGCGACATTCCTAAATGCCAATAAAATGCAAAGAATATCTCTGCAACGCAAGTTTGCACTTAAGACATGTTTAGCATTGCATACGCATTTTTTTTAAATTATGCATTGCAACAGGCGTTTAGGAAGTCGGCCGAACTGTCAAGACTTATGTTTACCAAAATGTCGCTAAACAAAGTAGACACTCTGGAAAAAAAATTTTTAGCAAAAGGCTTAATAAAAGCAGAAACATTTTCGCGTTACTTCCAGCAAAAATGTGATATAAATTAATGAAAGCTGATTTGGTCAATACAAATGTAAGAAGAACTGGCGACAGCACTATAAAAATTACGAAAGGACTAAATGTCACACTAATCTCACTTTTTGATACTCATGATCATTATACTCTGTTGATCATCATGAATATACTGACGCTTGAACAACGCTGACTCAGTATTCAGATTAAATTTGATATAAAGTCTGAATCTCTGAATGATGCAATAATAATAAGACATTAAGGATGTGTACTGTTTGGTACAGTAGCCCCAATAGACTATATTTCTTAAAAAAAAAAGTAGCAGCTCACGCAGCAATCAAATCAAATTATTAAAGTCAAAATTTGGCGATAAATTAATATAGGGAAATAAATCTATTAACTGACCTTTTTTTCTATTAATTAATATCCAATTTTAATGACTTATAAATATAGTTTTTATTGTGTTTTTAATACTTATGTATTTCATGTTGAATGAACGTGATTTTTTATTACCTTGTAAAATATTTTTTACTACCTTGAAACAACCCCCAACCTACCCACGTTACACTTTCAGATTTATTAACATATGCAAGCACAATGTTAAAAAAAATGCACTAAAAATTCAGTTGTCTTCAGATTTTTCACATAATTTTTATGGGGGCCGGACATGTGAATAAAACTCTTGCATGATTTAGACCATAATTATACAAAGGTTTTTTAATGAATGTAAAGATTTATGAAAAATGCATTAGACTTTTAATTGAAATGCATAAATAATAGTGGGGCAAAATAACACATGTTATTGTGTGCTCATAATTCTTAAGATAACAATTTAAAAATAACTTTCAATGTTCATATGAATTGATTAGGAATATTTTACAATTTCATTTTCTAGCACGCAACAATTCTTTGAAATTAAAAACACACACAACATACGCATATGTATGTGCATCAGGAGAAAACAAAAATGTTTAATTAAAAAAAGCACTAAAATTATTAAACGACGAAAATAAATTTCTAGTATTTAAAAAGAAACAGATAAAGGCGAGAAACTAAAAGTCACGTTGAAACTTTAAATTTACCCAGCAGCTAATATTTTACACTTAATAATAAACAATTACTTAAGTGGGAAGTAGAACATTACACTTGATTTTTTATAAAACAAAAAGAAAAATAAATAACAGCATCATTAAAACAGAAAAAGAAATAGTGACATCGTCATACACTCAACAATGGCAAAGGACACCGTCATTAAACAACAACAGGTGTTTTTGGTAGTTTGTTTATTCCTCGACAGTAGTTTTTTCATTTCAGTTTTTTTTTTTTGTTCTTTTAGAGGAGTAAAAATGGAACAATAAACCCTGACTGACCGGACTTATATTCACACACACACACACATACAAACACATACTTTATTAAAGCCTTAGCATACCGGAAAAACACACGTTTTATAGAGTAGAAAACTAAAGTTTCGAAAAATTTCGCAAAACATTATATTGGTGTTGAACAACAAAATAAACATAAAAAAAACAAAAAACAACAAAAGACTGAATGTCACAAATCACGTTGTTTCGTTTAAGGCCAAACGAAATATACTAAAGACAGTAGAGTGTGTTGTTGAAATCTCGCTAAGTAAAGCTTTCATTATCCTTAAACTATAAGTGTATGAGAGTGTATGTGTGTGTATGTGTGTTGTCAAAACTAAAATAAACACGAGTATGCGCCATGAGACCAGTTAGTGAAAGCTTTAACGAACGAAGGTTAAACGATAACAACGGCCATGGAAGAACCTATAAAAGCCAAACATTTTTAACAATCAAATATTAGTTCTCTAGCGGACTTATACAGTTACGGTTATTAAATATATCCAAATTGGAAATAAATCTTTAAAATAAATAAAAGTTTTAAAAATAAATAAAAGTTTTTTAAATAAAAAAATTTTAAAAACATTCAAAAAGTGTTTAAAAAGAACTCTACAGAAAAAAAATTTTTTTAAGAAGTATAAAAAAAGCAAAAACTAAAAGTTTTGAAAAGAAACTAAAAACATTTAATTGTTAATAAAAATAAATTTTTAAAATTATAAAATACAAATTTGTATTTTAAAATATAAAAATTAAAAAAAAATTTACACAGTGTTTTAAACTCTGGATTACAAATACAACAAAATGGATACTTTGTCACCAAATAAAAACTGCAAACAAAGCAGCTCCAGCAGCTCTGGCTGCTCAGCCTCTTCCTCTACCACGGATATAAAAAACTCCTATAAATCACAGCGCCTGGATAATAAGCCAGCAGGAATGAGATCTCGTTCCTTTTTGCACTGCCTAAGCAAACACTTGGGCCGTCATTTTATACATCATCATCATCATCCTCATCATCATACAACGGTACATCAAAATGGTCAAACTACTGTTTATAACAGTCATGAGGAATTACGATCCTCTTCCACTGATTCATTTTCTTTGAGCTACGAACGCAATTCCCGTTTAGATGATTTAAATCAGCACAACACTTCCAATGCCACGGGTACTTCTAGTTTTGATATCAGCTGTGAAGAACGCACCTCTAGAGCCTCTTCCTCTTCCAACTATTCCCGTTTTTCACCCGAACAAGAAGATATGGAAAGTTTGAATAATAAGAATTTTAATAGCAACAATAGCAACAACAGCAAACAACATCATATTTATATAGCCACCACCATCTATAGGCCCAGCAGTTCTTTGGATTTTAACGATGATTTGGAAGAAGATTATAGCGAATCGGATAGCGGCAATTCGACCAGTGATGAAAGTGAGGAGCAAAATCAAGAAAATATTTACAATCAAAATATCGAAAATGGCAAATCAAAATCATCACCAGCATCTGTAGCAAATACACCCTCCTCCACTTTAACCACTTCGTCAGCTAAGGGTCTACATTTGAGTCGCATTTCCATAACATCTTCAGTAAGAAGTATTTTTCAACATATCTCCTCAGTATCGGCCAGCTCAACGCGTTCCTTATCCTGTTCCAGCACGCCCTTGAAACGGGTTTGGGATTCTAAATGTAGGAAATCTACAACTTCACCAGCCAAAAAGACAACAGCTAAAAATTCACAACACTCGTCTGGCTCCAGTTCATCCTCATCGAATAGTTCTTCGTCGTCGAGCAAGAAAACTGAAAAGAAACAGCAGAGTATTTTAAGGCCACCCATTAATTATGTTTATATGAAGGGTATGTCCGGTTTATATTCTCGAGTGCCCCGTTATTCAGTATGCTGTCCCTATGGCACACAACAGTGGGCTTAAATATTTAAAATATTTTTCTTTTTTAATTTTCAAACACAAACAATTAAAAAAAAACAAAAAAAAACGTAGCACCAATTATTTAATAAGTCTAAATGATAAAATGATAAAACAAACTGTAAACAATTTCTTTTGCAACAGCTAATTTTGTTGTTTCAAAATTATTGCGTAGCGGCTGATTAAACATGTAGCAAAAAATATACGTTAGTTTAACAACAAATATAATTGCTGCAATGAAATTGTAACTGAACAAAATAATTACCAAAGAGTTGGTTTAAACGAATTAACAGCAAGTAATGCAGTGCCTAGTTTGACAAAAAGTAAAATATTTAACATAATATTTTAGTGTATGGTAACGAAAAATAAAGATTCTAGGGATTTATTTATACAACAAATGACATTCTTTTTTTGTTTTAAACAAAATTAACCAAAAAAGAAAACCAAGTTTTCAATAAACAAAATTATAGTTAATAATAATTAGATTAAAAATAATTAAAAATTATTTAGATTAAAGGAAAGCCCAGGCACTTAATGTGAAGATTTAAAAAAATTTAAAAATTGTATAAATCAAAATTAATTAAAGCAAAGAAAATATTAATTGTAAGTCAAACAATTTGAAGCAGAAAGAATACCCTGTCAAATGTAAATTTATTTAAGGTCTTGCAAACAATTTATGCGTGCAATTAAAACAAGTCCTTAGTCCTTAAAGAAAAGCTTTATCAATTTTAAACTGACAGAAAAGACTTACAATTTTTATTATATTTTTTTTTTAACAATTGAACTTTGCTTGGTTGTAAGGAGCAATATATTTTTAATTTAAACACATAATTTCGAGTCATTTATTTTAAAGAAAATTATATTTCAGCTTTATTTTCCAAAGTCTCAAAAAAAGCTTAAACAATTTCTACTTCCAATGATTTTTTTAACAAAATTTCTTAAAACTTAAATTTTTTAAAAAATTATTGCTAATCCCGCTACCAACAAAAAAAAAAAACAAACCAAAACACTTTTAAAAAATCTTGAAACATATCCTTGATTTACTCTCTACTCTTAAAATTATTTGCTATTTTCTAAGCAAAAAAAAAAACAAAAACACAAAAAAAAATAATCTAATTTTATATTTCAATATCTCCCAATTTCTACGAATTTATTATTCAAAATAATTTATTTCAATTAAATTAATTAGGCAAATTTAATATGTACATAGTGTTATTAACTAAATTCTTTTTTAAGTAGCTTTAAAAAAATATATATAAAATTTTTAAATAATTCTCGTATTTATTTTCCTTACTTTAATATTAAACTTTTTTTATTTCGTTTTCTAGTTTTAAGAAGAAAAAATCTTTAAAAAAAAATAATAATAAACAATATTTAAATTATTAAAAAAACAAACAAAACTTTTTATTTCACACGCCATCAACAAGCGTTAAGCACTATGGGGGCGTAAAACAAAAAAAAATAATTTTTTTTTTGCAGAATAAATTTTTACAATTTATTTTATTTCTAGGGATTTAAATAGACATTTATCAATATTTAAAACTGTTCATTTAACCCTTTGAGCATTTTTTTCTTACAATTAGTAGTAAAGGGTTTTCAAATTAGAAGTAACTTAGATCACTTGTGGCAAATGCGAAAGGAAAACTTATACCAGAATTTGTTTCTACGGGAGCGAATTTTGACCATGATGCCTGATATCACACTAACATCTGTGTAGGTGAAGTATTAAACAAAACACAGCTCAGAAGCATCCTCAATTAGAAAAGTCAAACTGTTCATAGTTTGAGAAATGAAAGACACGATGGAATAATGAAAGGTACGACAAACAGACTTAAGGCTTATTCAAAATATAAAGAAATTGTGAATCGAAACAAAAGTAAAGCCAATTATTACCTTTCGCAGATAATATCAGACCATGGGGGCTCTAGACAGTAGCTATTTAAAATAAATAAATAAAGAAAAAATACCTCGACGGGATGCCATAAGATATAGAAATAAGATATACCTTTATCAATACACTGGATATAGAAAGATTGTAGTTTAAAAACAGGGCACTGAAGACCACTTTAAAGTAAGGAGAAGAAAGTACTCAAGTAAATATTATCCCCAAGCAGATACGATTTTTACTTAGCTTTTACTTGAGATGACATCCAAACAAAATCCCATGAAAGACGACTCTTATGAATGCAGCAGTACATTTATGTCTTCAGCTAAAGGTCAACCAAATAACGAATATAAATTTATTCAAATTCTTTTGTATTGAGAAGAGAAAATCTTCTTTTTTATGTTTATTTGCAGTTACCTGCACTAATTGTTATGAAGCATTTTTAAACAGAAATAATAAAAAAAAATCGATAAGGTTTTGAATTATTAATTATTGAGTTAAGCACAGCCTAATTTTTTTTAAGCTGATATGAAGCTTCAATATATTTTAAGGGTTTTCTGAATTTTTTGATAGGAATTCCCAAATTTTTTTTTTTTATAAAATTTTTGTCTTTAATTATCGCGTACTGATTTTAAGTTTTCAGGAAAAAACTTAGATGTAAATGGACATTTTGAATTTTCAGTAGCAGTCTTTAACCTTTTTTTCTGTAGTCTCTAGCATATCATTAAACAGATTTGTACACTAATCGGACTCTTTTGTTGCCTAAAAAATGTGTACCTAGTTATAGGGAAATTGTAATGCACCTCAGCTAAAGCGAATTTCGTTACTTGACTTATTGTCCCCACAACGGAATTAGGTGTACGATCGAACATAGCAAAAAACAAGTAAAAGTGCTATTTTTGGTTCTGCCGAATCTTATATACCCTTCACCATATATGAAAATCTAGTTTACTAAAGTAACTCCAATCAAAAAAGCAAACATTTAGGTAACAGCGAATTAAAAAATAAGAAAAAAAATAAGAAGATGGTATTATTTTACATAAAAAATTCATCACCTCTTCATGGGAAACTATATCGTTTTAAAAGATTTTATATGGTACCCATATTGATATCTTAAAAAATATAGTGTACAATCGTTCTTCTCTATAAAAACTTCAGACCCCCATAACTTGGAAGATATGGACAAAATTTTTTTACTTGATGTTTTTTGCTTGTTTCTTAATTCTCTATCTCTAAATGTATTTATTTTTTTGATTGGAGTTATTTCATTGTTCCAAATGATATTAAATAATTCATGCGAAAAAAAAACCGACTTCAAAACAGATTTTATCTGTCTGCCTATAGCAGCTCAAGTGTATGGGCACATAAATTAGTTTACATTAACTATTGGGACACACTTATATCTCCAAAATTTATACAATTTCAACTGTTCAATAGTTTGGCAATATACATCAAATTGCAGCAACTATAGGGTCACTCTTTAATTTCCAAATTCAAATTATATACTTGCTGTTGTAGTTCAACAGTTTGCCCATATACATCCGATTATATCAACTATTTAATTTATAATATAAAATTTTTATACTTCTTATTATACCAAATAAAGTAGTGGACATTCTGCCTAAAATTAAGGTGTTTATATACAACGGTTCAAAAAATACGGCCATATAGAACAAATAACATTAATTTTGGGAACACCATTTACTTTTTAAATTCAAATTATAAGCTTCTTATTATAGCGGACTTAGCAAAACATGACCCTATTAAATTTCAGCTATCTGACTAAAACGGTTCAAAAGTCAGGCCACATACACAATATTATATCAACTATTGGGACACCCGTTTATTACCAAATCCAAATTTTATACTTGTTATAGAGGAGTTAGTACTACAGGTTCTTAGTAAATTTTAATCCCCTGTCTACAACTGTTTAAAAGTATGGCCATATACCAAATTAAATGAACTATTGGTGCACCCTTTAATTTATAATTTTAAATATTATCAGCTGTTACTATACGGCCATTTCAATCGACATTGCGTCAAATCTACAAGCGCTTGTCTATAACGTTTCAAAAGATAGGCCTATATAAGTAAATCTACAGTAATAATGGGACACCCTTTAATTTCTAAATTCAAATTATAAACTCGTTGATATAGCGGACTTAGAAATACAGATCCCTTTTAAGTTTCAGCGTTGTGTCTATAACGGTTCAAAAGTACGGCCACACACTTGAAATAACATAAACTATTGGAACACCCTTTAGCTTCTAAATCCATATTTCATACCTGTTGTTATAGCGGACTTTCCAATACAAATTCGTTGTATAACTATAAAAAAGTATGGCAATATACATCAAATTAAATGAACTATTGGCTCACCCTTTAATTTATAATTCTTAATATTAATACTCGTTACTATAACGGCCATAGCAATCGACATTCTGTCCAATTTGCAAGCGTTCGTCTATAACTCATATAAGTAAATCTTCATCAATTACGGGACACCCTTTAATTTCTAAATTCAAATTATAAACTCGCTGATATAGTGGACTTAACAATACAGGTCCCTTTTAAGTTTCAGCGTTTTGTCTATAATGGTTCAAAAGTTTGGTCACATACACAAAATTACATTAACTATTGAAACGCCCTTTAACTTCCAAATCCAAATTTTATACTTGTTGTTATAGCGGACTTAGCAATACACTTTCGTTTTAAATTTCAAGCGTCTGTCTACAACTGTTCAAAAGTATGGCCATATACATCAAATTTAATGAACTATTGGCACACCCTTTAATTTATAATTTGTAATATTAATACTTGTTACTATAACGGCCATAGCAATCGACATTTTTTCCAATTTCCAAGCGGTTGTCTATAACGATTCAAAAGATAGGCCCATATAAGTAAATTTACATTAATTATGGGGGCAGCCTTTAATTTTTGTATAATTTTTTGTTATTGGTGGCTATAGTAAGACGCAGTCATTTGGGGACACCCTTTAATTTTTAAGATTATGAACTGTTTTTAAAACGGGACCAAACTGTATGCATAATCTAATATATTACCAAAAGTTTTCAAAATCGGATCAGAAATGACTGAGTTCTAGAGACACAAATATAAAAAAAGCAATATTCAGACGAATTGTAAAACCTCCTACTTTTTTTGAAGTCGATTAAAAAGTAGGAGGTTATCAATTCGTTTGAATGTTGCTTTTTTATGTTTTTACCTGGAGGATTCAGTCAAAAAAAATTTTTTATTACAGATTGTTTCCGTTCAAAAAAAAAAGCTTATTATTTTTAAAATTAAAGGGTGTCCCTATACAACATACATGTTTTTTATGTGTGTTATGAACCATAAAGGATACCACTTTAAAATTAAAAGATTGTGTATGGCTATAACTCATAATAATAAAATAAATCTTATAATTAAAGGGTGTCCCCATAGTTGACGTTACTTGATCTATATGGACCTATCTTTTAAAACCTTATAGACAAACGCTTAAAAATTTGACAGAATGTCGATTGCTAAGACCATTAAAAAATTAAAAGGTGCCCCAATAGCTCATTTAATTATATGTATATGGCTAAACAGACAATTAAATTTCACAAGAAACCTGTGTTGCCTAATCCGCTATAAGAACAAATATAAAATTTGTATTAGGAAATTATAGGGTGACCTAATAGTTGATGTAAATTGATGTAGTTAAACTTTGAAACCTTTATAGTGAGACAGCTAAAATCTATTTCGAATTCGGTCTTTTTTTACATAATTATTGTATTGTCAGTGTTTCACATTTGGACTGGATTCGGCAAAAGGGAATTGCGTTTGATGCTAATGCAGTCACCAGCAAAAATTCGCCTTGATTTCGATGTTAAATTAATAATGATGCTGTTACAGAGACAGTGAGACTTTTTTTTATTAATTAATGTCGTCGTTGTTGTTGTACTTATATAAAACTATAATAAAATTTATGTCAGTATAATCTGTCTCATATTTTCTTTACAGTAAAGAAGCAAATAAAGTTATAAAATTTTCCCCACTCTTTTATAATGTTACAGATTTAAGCAATTTGTCAAAGTAGTTAAACATTAAACGTAACTCATCCCTTACGTGTGCGCTTTTTGTGAAACTTATGATTTAGTTTTATATTTCTTATTTTAACTTATGCAAGTGATGCTTAATAAAAACACTTAATTCTTCTTTTTATTACAGAACATCTTAACGTTCAACATACAAAAGAAAATAAAAAGATAAAAAAACAAACAAAAAATATATAAAAAAATATATACAAAAATCAAAGTGTGTCTATAGAAAAGTTTCCTAAGTAACTTTTATTTAATTATTTATTTTAGTGTCTTGAATAAATCTTTGTTATGTTTTTGTAAATATAACATGTCTACTAGATTAATATAACGGCCGTCCTTGACGTGATATTAACTACTGGCTGGATTCTTAAATTAATAAAAATTTCTTCTAAGGATTATTAACTCCCCTCCACAATTGCACAGCAATATTCAGATGTCTGTTGGTGTTAGTATGGTGCAGTTAATTGTTTCACATCAACACATTAGCCACAATTACAAGCACACATAAATGTGTTTTTTTTAATTGTAGCGATGGGTATGTCAATGTGTAAAGCAGCAGACAAGGAAATTAGATTGAGTTATTACAAAATAGACGGAGCAGCCTTTGTAATTTGTGGTGAAATTTCAAAGGGCCAATAAATTTTAAGGGTTTTTAGTCTTTGCATTTCCTTAGTAAAACCTTTTTAAAGTTCAATTTTATTAACATTTACATTTATCTTTTTTTGTTGTTTCTAAGGGTCAACGTAACTGTTGTTTCCTTTATACAAAAAAGGAAATCATGGTTCAATGTATAAATTTGCAGAGTGCGTTAAAATTGAATATATTAAAAATTTTGTTTTATTTCAAAATGTTTACAAAGTGGCAATTCTTTTTTCCATTGTTATAACACAATGGGCTGAATATTAAAAAAAAAAAAAAACAAATGAAAAAACATTGCTCTACAAAAACAAAACAAGAAACACCAGTGGGGTGTCTTTGCATGTAATAGAGATGAAGGATGAGTATACAAAAAACTTAAAAATAAAAAGTGTTTCAACATTTGCGTTATTTTCCCAGACACTTAATTTAAATTTACTCAAAGTATGTTTTACCATCTCCGCTGTAAAAAACTTGAAAATTATTTTAAAAATTAAAGAGTGACGGATATCTTCGTATGAGAGCCAAGCTCACAGTAAGTTAATATATTTATATGTAGATTTTATGAGTAGAATAATTTGGGTGAGATTATTTCCCTCATTTGAAATGACATAAGGTATCTCCACTGAAAAATTACATCAACTAATGTAACACCCTTTAATTTCCAATTTTAAATATTTATGCTTCCTACTATACCGGACGCAGTAGTGGACATTTATTTCTAATTTTCAAGTAATTGTGTACAACGGTTCTGAAGCTAGGACCATATAGGTTAAATTACGTCAATTATGAAAACACCCTTTAATTTTTTTTAATTCAAATTGTATATTTCTTCTTATAGCTGATATAGCAATAAATACTCCTTCTTAATTTCAACTGTCTGTGTATGACGGTTCAAAAAGTCTGCCACATACACCAAATTGTATCCACTAGTGGCACACCCTTAATTTTCCAATTCCAAAAATTATATTTATTATAATAACGGACTTAGGTTCTTCGTAAATTTCAACCGTCTGTCTACGGATGTTTAAAAGTATGGCCGTATACATAAAATTAAATGAACTATTGGGGCACCCTTTAATTTATAACTTTTAAAATTTTGATTTTTTTATTATAACGGTCATACTAATCAGCATTATATCCTATTTTAAAGCGTTTGTCCATAATTTACATCACCTATGGGTACACCCTGTAATTTTTAGTTTTATTTTTCTATTACTTTTTGCTATTGGGAGCCACAGTGATATTCATCTTTTTTTAATACACTAAAAAAACATGTATGTTGTATGTCTCTTATCACCTATAGGGTCACCCTGTAATTTTTAGATTTATTTTCTATTACATTTTTCTACTGGGAGCCATAATGATAATAAGCTTTTTTAAATTTAAGAGTGGTGCCCTTCACAATTCATAATACACTAAAAAAAATGTTGTATGGGGACTCCCTTTAATTTTTATGATTATGAACTGTTTATAAAACGGAATTAATCTGTAAGAATAATCTATCAAAGCCACATTCAGACAAATTGATAACCTCCTTCTTTTCAAAGACGATTAAAAACTAAGTACTATGTATAATTTTATACTTTTAAAAAATTTTTTTAAATTTTACTATTTCTTAAAAGATCTGTTCAAAAGCTTTAAAATAATATCCATATATGATACGAGGGCTGCTCTATATATTTCTGGCCTAATAGTGAAAATGAGAATATTTATAATCAAAAATGGTTTTATTGTTTTTCAAAGTATTCTCCAGCATGATTTATACACTTTTGCATGCGCTCAAACCAGTTGTCGAAAAACTTTTTGCACTCCGATTGAGACACCTCTAAAACATGGTTTTTGAACACTTCAACAGCTTCTTCTGGCGACGAAAATCGTTGACCACGCATTTTTTTCTTGATGTGCCAAGTCAGGGCTGTACGGCGGATGACCCATTAATTCGACGATTTGGCCCGTCAAAAACGCTCTGGTTTGAGCCGATGTGTGAGAGCTCGCATTGTCATGGTGTTGGTTTTTCGAATTTCTCCGATGACTTAAGGCAAACAAATTGTAGTGTACCACTCAGAAGTGACCGTCCTACGTTGCTCAAGCGGAACAGACGCCACATGACCAGTTTTGCCGAAGAAATAGGCGACCATTTGCTTCGAAGTGCTTCTTCCACGAACAACTTTCGTTGGATTTTGCTCGTCTTTGAAGACCCACATGGTCGATTGTTGTTTCGTTTTGGGCTCATACGCATAGATCCATGATTCGTCACCTGTGACGATCGTATAAACGTCTTTTGAAGCACCGCAATCGTATTTTTGCAACATTTCTTTGCACCAATCGACACGAGCCTTTTTTTGAGCGACTTTCAAATTGTGGGATCCAACGAGAACAAACCTTTTTTACGGCCAGGTGTTCATGCAGTATCGAATGTATGCTGGTGGAAGAAATGTCCAAGGATGTCTCTATCTCTCGGTATGTCGCATGTCGATCTTGCATTATGAGTTCACGCACGGCATCAATGTTCTCTGGCACAACAGCCGTTTTTGGACGACCTTCACGGAATTCGTCCTTGAGCGAGCTTCGGCCACGATTAAATTCATTATACCAATTTTTCACAGTGCTATAGGATGGTGTTTCATCGCCATACAAAGATTTAAGTTCATCAATGTACTCTTGTGATAATCCACGTTGAAAGTTGTGAAAAATGATGGCACGAAAATGTTCACGAGTTAGTTCCATTTTTTTCTATATAAATTTTTTCAAGTCCCTGTAAACAACACAAATAATGGTCGTACATCAAAACGTTTTGAGTACGATTATGCTTAAAAATGACAAACTTTCAAATGGAAATGTCAGATTGCACTTGGCAGCACTCAGTGTTGCCAGGCCAGAAATATATAGCAGCCCTCGTACAAATAACAAACGGAATGAAAAACTTAGATATGCCAATTTTTCACATTTTTCGGTGAAGGGTATAAAAATTAATTAAATTATGATTTAAAATCAAACTTTCTAAGTGTTTACACAAAAAATATTGAGTGAAACCTAATATTATATACATAAATAAATAAAATAAAATAAATAAAATAAATAAATAAATATTACAAAGTATTATTTTCCCGCAATCTTCTTACTTACCTGGCGTTCTTAAAGCGGTTTTTAGAATTAAATTTCTTTGACATTTGAACTTTTCGAACATAAATTAAAAATTTTTTTTTAAAAGTCAACAGATCACAGAGTTTAAAATAATAATAAATGAATTAAGAAAATTGCCAATAAAAAACACATTTATGTTTTTATACTCAAACTTCTAAAGAGAATTACAATTTTTAAACAATTACATTTGTTTGTTTTTATAAATAAAAAAAGAAACAGTAAAAGATACACATGTCGATAAATAGTCAAAACCATAAACACTAGAACAATTCAAAAAAACAAGTTGAATGTATCTTTTCATACTTTTACCTGAAATTAATGGTTTTCAGTTGTGTTTTCATTGTAGATTATTTGTTTTTGTTATTTTCATACAATTTATGTATGTAAAATAATGTATTAAATGATGAATGTATTTTGTAAGAAAACAAACGAACAGAAACAAAAAATATATTTTTTTCAATTTATATTCAATTGAGTTGATTAAGACAAGAACTTTGCACTCTCTTGTGTTAGGGAACTTACATGAATTGATTTAAAACCATGACTTTTTTAATCCAAATAAAACAACATTAGCAAATGCTGACCTTAAGTTTACAGGTTTAATTTGACAAATTGATAAATTTTCTAAAACAAACACAAAAGTTTGATAAAGATTTTAAATCAAACAATTTTAAATTTTATTTTCTATTTGTTTGAAAACATATTAATATTAATTTTGGCAGAGGGCCAGTATATTGTTTTGAACTTTATATTAAAACTCTAAAGGTAAGTAAACTCAAAGGCCTGCCATGAGCTTCTTAAATGTAATTTGTGTGTGGTGTGGAAAAAAATAATCGCTAAAAAATTTTGACAATATGCAACTTTTTGTGGGCTCGCTGGAGAGGACCCTCAATATTAAATATTTTTAATTAAAGGAATTTCAATGTTTTTTTTTTAATCGTACGAATTAGCGCACCCATTCTACTCATCGCTGCAAGAAGTCTCATTTTTAATGCATTAAATTTTTTTTAAATATTTTAGACGCAATAAAAAGTGTTTTTGTAAAGAATTCAAGTGAATTCCACATAATGCATAAAATTTCAAATTTTAAGAAATTTTTTTTTTAGACCTTTGCCCATAAAATTCAGATTCGGTTTTGGAATCTTGAAACACTTTCAGAGAGTTCACAGATTTTAAGAGTTGCTTTCATAAGGGATAATTTTGACGTTTTGTAAAAATATTGAAAAAATACGAGGAGGTACAAAAGAATAGTCCACCTGAAAAATATCTATAAAAATAACTTACAAAAACTAATGCTCCTCGTGTTCATTTTTCAAACCAGCTAATTGCTTGCAATAAGGAGTTCCGATGAAAATTCATTAAAAAAAAATTTCAGGATTTGGGTTTTTGGAAATTTTGAACCTGAAAACTCCCGTACTTTCGAGGCTGCATGCAAACAACCACGCCTGCCTCTAATTTTTCCATATCATTTGGAACAAATATAGTTAAGTGAAGTAATTTCAATCAAAAAAACAAATATGTGGGGCAATAGAGAATTAAAAAATAAGAAAATATTGCTGTTCGCCCATATTTTTCGATTTATGGGTCTCTAATGTTTTCACAGAAAAAATACGTTTGTGCACCAAATTTTTTAAGATATCAATATGGGTATCATTTATAGCTTTTAAAGAGATCTTTAAGAAAATACTTAATATTTTTAATGCTTAACCCATTATAAGCCAATGACTTACTTGTTTTAATGTAAAATGTTTTTGGTTCCTTGAAAAAGACCTTTAGTAAATAATTAAACTTTTAGTTTTCCATCAATCACTCAATTTAATGTATTTGAACTATATTTAATATCGAAACATTTAAAGCTTTTTAATTGCGTACGTGCCACGTAGAATCGTATTTAGTGTTGAAGTTACCTTAGAGTCACTTGCACCAGTTTTTTTATTTATTTATTTTTTCAAAAATGTGCCTTCAATTCATATTGACTTATATAAATTTATACTTTTTTTTTTTAATTTTTAACGTTGATCTTATCACTTAAAAAGGTCATCGAGGTTGACATTTCATTTACAGACAAAAAGTAAAAAGCTCAGAATTATATACTGACAGTTTTTGCATTGTTTTTGACTTTATACTTAAAAAATAATAAAATCATTTTTCCTGGATTACAAAGTGCAAAAAATTTCAAATACTTAAAATTAAAGGGTGTTGCAAAGCTAACATGATTTTCATAAAAATATTGCTTATTTATGAGCTGTGCTAGCTAGACATATTAAATATTCACAGTGTCAGTTAAACTATAAACGCTATAGCAAAAAGTAGAAAAAAGAAAAATTTAAATTAAAGGGTGTTCCAAAAGTAACTTTAATTATACGCACTCGGCCCTATTTTTGAATAACAATAGGCAGACAATTTAAATATTTTCGTTTCGTATGATAATAAGAAGAAAAAATTAAAAATTTAGCTAAATTATAAAGGGTGTGCCTATAGCTAAATAATTTTAACGTATATGACTTGAGTTTTTTAACCCTAGTGGAAGACATTTAGAATTTAAACAGAACCTGTAAAATATGTCTGCTATGAAAATGAATGTGAACAATAAATTTAAAAATTAAAAGGGTGTTTTTACAGAGCCCGTGTTTGTTTTTGACGCATATGGGTTACTATTTTAACTCGTTATAGACAGACTAAGTCTGCTATATAGACAAAAATATAAAAATTAATATAAAATGAGGGACTTCTCGATAATAATGTGATTTTCACATATGTTTTTTTAATACAGGGTGTCCACCGGAAAGATATACTACTTTGTTTGCTTATAATTTTTGATTAAATGAAACAGAATAGATCTTATATTGATTATATATTATTTTATTTAATGTCGGCAATTATGTATGGAATACAATATCAGATAAATATCCTCCTCTGTTTGCTGCACAAATGCGAGCCCTTTTGAGCACATTTTGCATTATATTTTCATATATTTCACCTGGTATTCCATAAATTTTATCACAAATATTTTGTTTGAGTTGCCCAGGCGTTTCTGGTTTGTTTACATTACCTTTGCTTTTTAGATGTTCTCGCTAAGAGAAGTCCGGATTAGTCAATCAAGCTACCGTGGAAGCAAAATCAACATCACCATTTCTTGAAATATCTTGTAGTGGAAAGAGGTCTTCTAGCAATTCCATTGTAATCCATTGTTAATCAAACCCAAAGCATGCATCTGTGGCGTAAAAAGTTTGCAATCATATTACGATATCGCTTCCTATTGACAGTTACCGTTACGCCGCTTTCATTTGCAATGAAGTAAGATCCAATGATGCCTCTTGACCTAATTCCACACCAGACTGTCACTTTAAATGGACGCAAAGGTGACTGATAAACAATTTGAGGGCTTTCCATTGCCCTGAACCGTCTATTCTGTGTATTCATATATCCATCCAAATGAAAAAAGAGCCTCGTGACTCATTATGATTTTTTCATAAAAATGTAGGTTGTCATGGACGAGTTGTAACATTCTCTTGGCATATGTACGGCAGGGTAAATGGTCTTGTCGAAGAAGCTCTTGTGTCAACTGAATCTTAAATGGAAATAAATGCAAATCCTTGTGCAAAATTGAAGCCAAAGTTGTTCTTGGAAGACCAAGCTCGTGAGCACGGCGTCGAATTGTGATTTAGAGATTGTTTTTAACACTTTCTTAAGCAGCAGTAAAGTTTTTACCGATCTTGCAGTACGTTGTGGTCCCTGCTAGGGCCTATCTGCTACAGACCTTCTTTCTTCGAAATCATTTACTACTCGATAAATAGTTTGTTTAATTGAAAAATTGTCTCCCCCAAAAATTTCATGTAACTTTCTCATCGTCACAGTAATCAAGATTGATTTTGATAACGTGTTTTAACAATTAGAACACGTTGGTGTAACGAATATTTTTGCATTATAAATTTGCCTCGGGTCTTCTTCACGTCTGCCAAATATGAACAGTGAAGACTAATGTTTACCAAAATGGCGGCAAAACAAAGTAGTATACCTTTCTGGCGGACATCCTGTATTATATATGATATGCAAATGCTAGCACCTAAAGTTTTAAAAAATCTTAAGAAAATTTTCTATACACGTAAAAGTTGAAAAAATTTTAAATCCCGAGAAAAGTCCCTAAGAATTTGGGTTTTTTTAAATGCCCAGTTTTGGCTTTTTTCGTTAAGCATCCATACTTGTAATATAGAAATTGCACATTAATTATTTTAAAAGTATTTTAGGACGAAAACGTTAAAGAGGATAATCCAGTTATTCAATATCAATGAAAGACGAGCAAGCATCGAATTAAGGATGAACTATTGTTGCAAAGCAAGTAATTTTTTGCTAATTTGGAGAAACTTCCTTTATTCCTAATTGCTTTTAACCAAAAAGATTTACAAAAGTTATGAAAGATATTTAAAATAAAATAGTTTTTATCTACGAAATGTCATAATTGAACCCACCAATGTGCCGTAATGTCCATGAACATTATAAAAAACCATCTAATGCTCAACACAAATATTATGTTGCTGGTCTTTATTATTTCAGTTATTGTTTTACAAAGTCATTTGGTTTTAGGCAGTTATAAGATTTTTTATATTAAAAAGTAAACAATTTTAACTTGAAAAAAAATGAGGTGAATGACTTTTAATATTGACGTCAACGTCATAGTTTGTTGCTGCTGTTATTCTTGATTTATTACCAATTGAAAATCATTTAGCAAGAACTTTTGTGTAGGTTGTTTGCTCATCATGCTGTTACATGTAGGTAAATGAACGACTTATCAATAAAAAAAAATCAGTATAAAAATTAAAAACAAACAAAAAAAATTTTAAAATAAAAAAACTTTGATTTAGATCAATCTAAATTGAAAATATAAAAATATTTATTCAATTCGTAACCTCGGTGGCATGTCATAATGTCCAAGGACATAATGTCCGTGGTCATTATGTCACACCAGAAAGTGATATAATGTCCATGGATATTACAGGTATATTTTTTGGTATTTTATGTAAGAAAGATGCAACGATTTTATAAAAAGGATTGCAAGAACTCTTTGATAACGAAATCGTTGTTGTTTTAGGTGCAGACATTACGACACTTTCATAAACTACACTATGTTCACACTTAAAAACGATGGATATTATGTCACTGTCACTGCTTTCTCAGGCAATCATTTTCATTTTACTAATGTCACCCGGAATGATGAGCTCTCTAGTGTGTTATCAGTAAAGTTCAATGCAATAGGAGTTGATAACATTGATCCAAAGTTTCTTATAATTCTTTTGCTCCCATTATAACGTATGTTTTTAACAAGATCTTGACTATCAACTGTTATCCAAAAATATGGCAACTTGCGAGAATCATCCCAATAAAAAAAACAAAATCTGAGTACAGATCGATAGCAATCCTACCATTCCTCTCAAAAGTTTTTATAAGGCTGGTTCATAATCAGGTGACTTGCTACCTCGAAAATAAAACGTTTATTCAAATTGTCAATCTGAATTTCGTAAAAAACACAACTGTATAACATTCGAAGGCTTTCGACACTGTAGATCGATCGTAACACTTTTTGCAAGAAATAAAAATATTTTAATAAATTCTCATCCACTTCTACCGATCTGATATTTTCTTACGAGTATCTAACTGACAGACCTCAATTTTTTGAACCAGGTCCCTTAAAATCAACTTCTTTGCCATTGAGTCCGTTTTCGCTGTACATTAATGATCTGCCAAGCAAGCTCAAACATTGCAAAGTTAAATTGTACGCCGACGACGTGCAGCTTTATTTAAGTTGTAATATTCGATCAGTCGACCAATGTGTGAGAATTTTTAATTAAGAAGTGCATCGTATATTTGTATGGGCTACCGCTAATGACCTAGAGAAAGATCCCAAGGAATCCAAATTTTTGATAATTAAGAAAAATTTATTAAAACTTGATTATAGTTCTGTCCTAATCTTGAATAGTCAACAGATCGAGATTGTAAACGTTACTAAAAGTCTAAGAATTTACTTGAACAGCACTGTCACTTGGTCTAGCCATATTTAATTTTGCCTGTGGTCGTGTGTCTTCTATGTTAAGAAATCTTTGGCAAAGTCATTATTGCACTCCTATAAATATTCGAATGCCTCATGCTAAAACATATTTAATGCCAATTTTACTGTACGGCTGCGAACTTTTTGCCAGTTGCAATAGTGTTAGCAGAAAAAAACTTAATATGACTTTTAATAAAATAATTCGTTACGTATAATAGCTTGAGAAGATTTGATCATGTATCTTTATACGCAAACAAGCTGTATGGCATGTGTCTTGATGACTATTTGAAGGTAAGGATTTTGATTCTAATGCATGAAATAATATACACGCGTCAAGCTGACCACTTTAGGGCGATTGAACATTTCAACCCTTAATAGAGGTAAAAAATTAATTTGTTTTAGATATCTAAATGCCAATTCTTTGTTTACGCAATAAGTCTCTCCCCATAGCTCTGAAGACATTAGTAACATACATCAATTTAGAAAAAATATAGTTGGTCAATTTTTAAATTATTTTTAAGTGAGTTTTACTTAACTTTAAAAATAATTTTGATTTTATTTTTTATTATCTTGGTACTTTTTTAACTTTCATTGTTTTTTGTTATATGTGTTTAAACACTATTATTATAATAGCCCAATTCACAATCTTGTGCAAATGGTCTTGCATCATAGTATCTGCTAAATTGTGTTGCATATTTTACTCATTACTATTTGTTTTGTTGGTGTAGACTGAAAGTATGCTACACAATTTTGCAAATGCTATGATGCAAGACCATTTACACAAGATTGTGAATTGGGCTAATGTATTTTTGCATATACTTGTAATGAGTTCCATACTGCCAATATAAGACTTAAAGTCCTGTGTATGGGACATCGAAAATAAAATTAAATAAATAAATGAATAAATAAATAATACAGTAGCTTAAGTAATTTTTGCAAAACCTGCATTGCCCACTATCGACTTTGACTATTACGCATTAGGGATATTTAAGACCACAATGACCGGTGCATTATCCCGTAACTATTTTCAAATTAGCCTTATAAACGCTTTGCCCGTTCAGAGCTCCCCAATGACAAGAAAACCCATCCCAGAAAACAATTAACATTTTGGCATGGCAACACTGTTAGCACATTTAGTTTTATACACACAGTACAGTCGTATAGTCGTATATTAATCTATCGAGAGGATTAAATACCCCTTAAAACATTCTAATCCTAAGGGGATTTCCTCTTTCGTTGCTGCTTAAGTTCTGGCCATGATTTCAGTTAGAGTTTCTGCTATTGGACAAGTCCAATTGTTCTTAACAAAACGAGCCTTAGCTTGCAAATCATCGTTGATACTTTTAGAGCACCCCCGCCAACCAGTTCTGTGACTTTAAATGTCCTACGAGCACTTACGGAAGAAATAATTGGACATAATTTCTGATTTTAAATTTTCTTAGCCTTCGACAAATTTAAATTTCTTTTAAATAAAGACATTTATTACACTAAAATGAGTAAGTTCCAGGAATGGATCTGATCTAACTTTTCAGAAACATATAAAATAAATTAAAATACATATTTATTACTAACAGTGCCTACGACTTCGTCTTCGTATCATTTCCATTTTCTTCAAATTTAAATACAGCTATTTACTCTAGAGTTCTGTAAAGTTAAAAATTTTCTATCTACAAAAATAAAAACTGCTGACAACTTTTTTAGTATTATTATACCGGTCAAATTGGGTGCTTTAACAATTGTCTCTCTATTATGTCACGAAATGACCTATTTTTCGAAAAAAAAAAATTCTATACTGGAACCAAGGTTCTTAGCTCTTAGCGTACTCCTCAAAAAAATTGGTTTAAATTCGTCTAGTAGTTTTTACGTAATGCGAACACAGACAGACAAACAGACAAAAATTCCAAAAAAAATAGATGCTTTGTATTCTATATCGATTACTATCTACACTTACAACAAAATTTTCAAAACACATTCCATGTACGAAATGACCCCGTTACAGTTTTATTATATGTATAGATCGGACCTTTATTTTTAAGCTGATGTATATTGTTTTTAGGGTTAGGGTTGAATGAATATTGTTTTTGGGGTTCCATACCGAAAGATTAAAATTTCTTTCTTAAAATTATAACAGAATAAGTAATACAGAATAAGTAAAAAATAAAGAGCGTTCTCGTTAAATATAAACAGTGTCAGAAAATTATGTGCACTATAACAACAAGTAAAAAAGGAATTCAATTAAAGGGTGTCCCAACAATTACGGTATTTACATGTACGTGGCCGATTCTTAAATAAAAACAGGCGATATTGAAAGAAGTACTAAAAATTAAAAGCAAAACTAAAATATTAAAGGTATTCCTGTAGTGACGTTATTTTAACGTAAATGAGCTTAGAATTTAAAACGTCGTGGTAAAGCACAATTAGGTCCGCAGAAAGAAGTGTAAAGTAAAAAAGCATAAACAACAAATTCAAAAATTAAGGGGTGATCCGCTAGAAACCATGATTTTAAGGAATATGGGGTTATGTCTTATAGACACACGACTGAAAATTGCACAGACTGTGTATTGCTATAAAGTCAAGTATTAATTAAAAGGTGTACCAATAGTAACGTTACTTCTACAGTGCCCTTCACCACAAAAAGTGAAAAAAGCGGTATATCTAAATTTGTCGTTCCATTTGCAATTGCTATAATATCTATCTCCGACCCCATAAAGTGTATATATTCTTGCTAATTATGCATAGCGATATCGATGGAGCGATGACTTCTTGTCCGTCCGTGTTAGTGTTGAAATCAACTTTGCCCAGGCAGTAGATCAGGTAGAGAAAATTTAAGTACGTCAATCGATCAGACATAGCTTCAAAAATTTTGCTATTAATAATCAGCAAATGTCCCATAAGGCAGCGCCAAAACACCACGCCTGCCACAAATTTTTTCCATATTATTTGGAACAATGGAGTTATTTCAATCAAAAAAAAAAAAAAAAAAAAAAAAAAACAAATATATTTAGCGATAGAGAATTCAAAAATAAGAAAAAAAAACATCAAGTGAAAAAATTAGCGCTCGCCCATATTTTCCGAGTTACGGAGCTCTGAAATTTAAAATTTTTTTTAAATCTCAATATGGGTATCATTTTAAAGCTTTTGAAGAGATGTTTAAGAAAATACTAAAATTTTTTAAAAATGTTTAACCCTTAACAGCCGATGACATTTTTATGTAAAATTATACTGAATTTTTTCTTTTTTTTAATTCTCTGTCACGTCAATATTTTCTTCTTTGATTGGAGTTACATCACTAAACAAGACTTACACATATTGTGAAGGGTGTATAAAATACGGAATAGCCTAATATAGCATTCTAACATGTTTTATTTCACATCTATTAAATTTGACAGTTCTCAACAAATTTAAATTAATTTTTATTTTGTTTACCAGTTTTTTCTTAAGCCATTGTCCTAACAGCCTGCACTTGCATTGAAACCAATAAACTTAAAAATCCTTTAACTGCCTCCTTTAGTAAATTGCTTTTAGACAACCTTTTCAGAAAAATCATTTGGCCAGGTTAATAATAAATTACTCGACAAGAGATTTGGCAAATGGGGTTTTTTTGGTTTGTTAATCTAAATCATTTGTTTCACTTTTTATTTGAATCCTGGTCACTTGAAGTTCAAAAAAAAAAAAAACAAAAGAAATCTATTTTGTTTGATTGCGAATCGTTCAACTATACAAATTTTAATATAAAAAAAATAAAACTGTTCATTTATCTCAATCTATAGAATGAATGACGTACTTAAGGTATCAATTTCTCTAAAATAAAAGAAACATATAAAAATGTTCATTCTTTAAATTACTAATCTCGCGTACATTTTTGTCAACTCAAGTTCAATCATCTTAGTTTTTCTTTTTTTTTATATTTTATTGCTTTTGTTTTTTGTTTTAGAAGAAATTAAAAATCTAATTGATTTTTCAACTCCTACCACAAATAAAACAACAACAAAACAAAACAACTTTTGAAAGGAATTTAGTTGTAATAAATAACTTCTTGTTTATTGTTGTCTGTTCTATCATCAAAAGAGTCTTTTGTCTTTTGCCTTAAATGTAATTAATACTGGAAGTTGCATTATTGTGTTCAAATTGCAATTAATTGAATGTTCAAATATTTGCCAAAGAAATTAAATAGAAATTTATTTAAAACACAAAACAGTATGTTTTACAGGACAATGACTTCCTTGTAAAGGATATTCAAAATGTAAACAATTTTGCTTTATGGACTTTTGTCTTATTGTTGTTGCTTTAAGTTTTTTGTGTACAATTTAAACA
Source organism: Gymnosoma rotundatum (assembly GCA_916610165.2). NCBI lineage: Eukaryota > Metazoa > Arthropoda > Insecta > Diptera > Tachinidae > Gymnosoma > Gymnosoma rotundatum. Next base: position 15,691,145 of record OU744338.1, on the reverse strand, counting down.
GCGGAAGTAAACAGCGTGTGGTATTTATAAGACAATGAACAAGTGGAAAATACTTAATGTAATTTGAAAGCAGGAAAATGAGAGAAAAGTGAGAGAGTAATTGGAAGAGATATTATAAACTGTGCAGAAAGGGAGAGTTTTTTTTTACTTGTAACTTTGAAATGCAATTGTATACCCTTTTGCACTTCGGATACATGTAAAACTGTCATTTTGTTTGTGATTTTTAGAAATTATTTAATCTAAAGAAATAGTGTTTATTTAAAATCAAGAAAAATAAAACTTTTACCATCATTTTACTCAGAAGAATAAATTATTTGTTGCAAAACGTTACGTATGTTGTAAGTTGTTGAAATACAAGAACTTCATACTTTTAAAAAAGACATAAAAAACTACCAAAAATCCATTAAGTTTTAACGGAAGATTTCATAAAAATATAGACTGCTGTTTGAAACATGTTTAATTAAAAACATTTTATGTGCTAAACTTTAAATTTTGCTAAAGTATCTAAAGTATCTATCAACAATTAAGTACCAAAGAGTGATACAACAGCAACAGGTTTAGTTCATTACAAAAGACGTCCTTTTTATAAATAAGAAATTTATTGCAACAAACTTTTCCAAAAAAAAATTGTTTTGTTCAAAAACATAAACTATTTGATCAAATAATTGATCCAATCCAAAAGCAAAAAATTATATTTTGAACAAATATATACATGATAAGGATCATTTAAAGACCTGAAAGAATTGTGGTAATTTCTATTATGTGAACTTTAGAAAAATGCTTTTATAGAAAGAGATTTTTCGGAAATGAACTCAAGACCTTAATAAAAAAAAAATACAAATATCCCCCAAATAATAGGCTACGACAACTATAAGAAAGCTTTGAAAGTGTAAATTTTTGAATTTGTTAATCAATCCGAAAAAAACTGGTTTCAGTTTCGAAATTATTTATTTTTTTTTTTAATTTTTGAATTCTTAATGAAATGTCGATAAACTAAGAGAATTTTTGTTAAGTTATATCTTTTTGTAGTATATAATCTACTTTTAGTTTGAATTTCTAACTGATTTTTCCAATCCCAACAAAGGAAGGAGTACAAAAATCATGGGTGTTTTCATTGCTTCTCTTGTACTTATTTTCTACAATGCATTTTGAATAAGTTCGCTTATTCTAGTTTAGTTTAATTTTGAACTTATGAAAAACTCATTAAAATTCATGAAAATTCTGGTATTAAAAACTGGTTTTAAAACTAAATAATATAAAATAAGAGTTGCTGACCGTGCCAATAAAAAGTTTAAAAATTTAGTACAATTTTATAACAACAAATAGAAAATAATGAAAACTATTCAAGCTATGTAATAATATTTAAGAAATCATAAAAAAATTAATTAAAAAACGTATACTAATCATCAAATTTACACTGCTTTTAAGAGTTCATTCTGAGTAGAACGTATGATTTGCCTATTTCTTTTAGAGGTCTTTTTTTGCTCGGATTGTTAGTTACTTATTTCAGAAAAATTTTGATTTTAGTTATTTTTTTATTTTCATGATATAATTTTAATTTTTGCCCCAGTTCCAGTGGAATTGTGACTTTACATATCTTGTTATTACACGTACACAAACTTTATACAAAGACAAATGTGAGTATCACATTTTTGAGTACTTTATTTAGCCGCTTCATCCGTGATGAATAAAAGTGAGAGTTTGACTCTCGAACGAGGCGAGGGCCAGCCTTTTGTTTTATTTTTTGTTATTGGCTGTTAAAAAATTAAATTATCTATTCACTGTTCAAATATTAAACTTTTTATGTACAAATCTGCTGTTCTATAGGGACACCCTTTAATAAAACAATTTCTCTGAGGTAAGAGCCTGTGGCAGCCGGACAGACGGACTAAGAAAGTAGCAAAAATCATAAAAAAAAAAATAAATTATATTATTTGTCTAACGATGTTACAAGAATTTATTCACACAATTATATTTAAAACAAAAACAAACAAATGAAAAAAACTAACTAAATTTCTTAAATAAGATAATTTTAAATAAATTGTTTATTCTTTTTTTCGATATTTCGCCACACCGTTGGGTGGCGTCTTCAGAAACCAGAAAATAAAATTGTTAAGAATAAGTTTTTTCAAACATATAAATTAAATTGATTGTCAAAAAAAATTTTTTTTTAATTTTTATGTCTGAAAAAACTTATTCTTAAGGTTAAATTAGACGTGCCATAATCATAACCATATCAAACAGCTGTTCAAACCAACCTTATGGAAAACACTGTATTTGATTATTGGTGACATGCCATAATGCCATAGCCATAACCGTATCCATAGATATGAATTAAATTTTGATTTTTACCATAACCATATACAACTGATTATTGCATTTAGGTGTTAAGTGTTTGTTTTCTTATTTTGTTCTTATTTTTCACGTTCTCTACATTTTATTGGCTAGTTTTAAATTATACTTTTCATTACGCTGCTTTCCTAACAAACGTCAAAAAAATAAGAGTTGCTTATGGCTATGGCACCACTATTCGCTGGCAGTAAATATGATTATGGTTATGGCCATGGTTACGGCTATGGCGTTATGGTATGGCACGTCTAACCTTTAATAATTTTATTTCCGGTTTCCTAAAATATCGAAACAATTTTTTTTATTTTTTTCGATTCATACAATATATTTTTATAAAAAATAACTAACCTAGTGCTTGAACAATTAGGAACTAAAATAAATGGCTTAAAATGTCTTACAAAGAATCCTAAAGAAGATACAGGTCTCTGCTGCTTTAAAATAAATCCCTCAATCCTTCAGTTAATATTTAATCCCTTTTAAAAATTGAAATAATGCAGTGCAAAAAATTCGTACACGCCGATTTTTCATATTCACAGTTCTGTGTTTTTTTTTTTTTTTGTCTTAATAATTGCAGAAAGAAAATAATAATTTATTTTTCTCAAAACATTCAAGAAAAAACACATCAATTATGTATCGTTTGTAGAAGTAATACCATGTGCACGCCATTAAGCAGAAAAATAGAGTAAAACTTAACAGGAATTGCGCTCAGAGAGTAACGGGTATAAAAAGAAGCCGCTTACAGAAATATCCTTCAGTACAAGAAGAACTGTCGTTGTTTGTCGTAGTAAAACACAATACGGGCAACTACAAAATTAAGGGTGAAAGTGAAATAAAAAATAACGGTAACTTTTTTTTAATACATAAACACAAACACATTGCAGACTTAATAGCAAGTGAGTGTAAGCTAACAAAAAAAAACAGCAGCAAAGCCAATGAAACCGGCACAAATGCAACTGATATGCAATATGATTAATAGAAATTAAATAGAATAAAAACGATAAAAATTAATTAGTAGAAAAACACGTTTTTAAGTTGGAAAAATAGAAACTACAAAAGAAATTTAAATGAGTACAACTCATGTATATTTGGCCGATTTGCCTTTGGCAGCGGTTAGCCGAGAAGGCCATTCTAATTTAGATGGCCTTAATGATGACGCAATACGTCAAAGCCGCAGTGTATCACCCAATTGTAGGACTTCGCCTATACCTCGTTATGAACGCAATATGGGCTTCTTTCGTCAACTGAGTCGACGTTTTGGCTTGAGGTCAAATGATGACCTAGTTTTCACCACCAGCAATGAGGATGATAATCAAAGTTCATCGACCGATTCCTGTTCATCGCATACAGCAGCAACTGCAAAATCATTGCAAGGCGATAACAATAGAAAAGATAATAATACACAACTGACTTCTGTACAAGCCAATGAGTATGTATCATGCGCTTCGAGTGAAACTAGTAGTACAGTTGATATAGAGGAACAACTACAACAACTGCAATTGCAGCATGAACGACAACAACGGCAGCAGCAAAACAAACAGCAACATATTGATAATATAAGCAATAATGCGGATGATGTTTACAATTTAGATGATAATAATACTGCTGCTGATAATAATGAAAATTCAAATGATGCTACAGAGCCTGCATACAACAAAGAGCGTAAATCGTTTGCACGTTCAAGTTTTTCGCGTTTACATCGTCGTTCCGCCACTTCTTTTAGGCGAGCCTTTGAAGCATTTTCTCTATCATCGCGTTCGCTTTCTTGTAGTGGTGTCACACCGCCGCCTATTTTACCCACATCACCTTCCTCATCGTCCACTAATAATGGCACACCCATTAAATCAGCTCTAAAGTCTTCCTCCAACCTAGAACTCAATAAGAAATCACAATACAGTTCTTCATGTTTAAAAAAATCTTCAAACTTAGCAGCGGGAAAATCTTCATCAACATCGCTAACGAAGACATCTTCAAAAACCAAAACAAAACCAGCACCACAACGTATACTACGGCAGCCAGTCTCATATACATATCTGAAGGGCATTTCGGGTCTACCAACCCAGCGGGTACCACGTAGTTCGGTTTGTTGCCAATATGTCAGACGTTAAGTTGAAATAAAAAAACATTAACGAAGATGGGACTGACAGTGCAATCCAAATAAAAGTGCAATAATACATTTAAAAGTTTGTTCATGTTCATGTTTACATACTATATTCTTACATATACATTTATATAAGCATACATACATGCATACTTAGCCATACCCAAGTGTTTGCAAACAAATTGTACAAAAACTACTTTTTTTAAATAATTTTTTTTTTATTAAAAATGTGATTTTAATAAACCATTTTTATTTAATAATTTCAAAAACTATGAATACATTATCCCCTTCTTGGACAGCACTCTTTTTTGCTTTTTCTTCACTAAACTTAAATAAATTTGTTAAAGTACGTTCACAAAACAAGTAACTAGACATTGAAGTTTCATACAAGAAAATCGCTTTTAATTTTTAAATCTTGCTTACATTACTTTTTCATATTAAGTTTATTTCATAAATATTTATTAAAATACAAGGGTAAGCTGATAAGCTTTCGCAAAATTTTTTAAGTGAGTATTAGACTCCATTCATTTCATATTTATTATTTATACAATAGATGGGCACTTTTCAGTTTATAATAATGACAGGTAGTTTGCAGCCCCAACAAATTTGTAATGATTCCTGATTCCTTTTCGCCATCGACGAACAAAGAAATTAAGATCGCGGCGGTAAATTTTACTCATCTCAATAAATTAATTATGCGACTGCCCTCATACACGTTTATGATAATACGCCAAAAACGTCTAACTGCAAGCTTTTTTCTACATGATATCCCATGCAAAAGTATTTTAGACTGGAGTGCACTTATCTTTTTCAAAACCCAGTAAGCAGAATTCTTTAGTGAAAACACCTTTGATTTTTCTGTTTAAAAAAAAAACACAGTTTTCAAAAAACATTTTTGATAATGATTCTTGCAGCAACTAAATTTTTTGTGCGTTTTATATATGATATGTGGTCCGCCATTTTAAAATTACATTTCTTCTTCATTAGTATAGTCAACTCAATTTCAAAAACTCTATTCCAGCTACTTACGTTACTCAATTTCACATAAGTATTGTAACTAGCTTCGTTCTGCTTAAAATCTTTAACTTTTAATAGTAATAATGTCATTAAAATGAAGTCATGTTTCGTGGCCTGACGTTATTTCGCACAAAAACTCTGCATTCACTCATGACTTGTACTGTCCTGCAGTAGATCAGGCAAATTGAATTAGGTAAAAGTAATAGACCAGATCAAGGCGAATTAACAACAGGTGGCCTTATCAGCCCAGGTGGCTCTTGTGAATTTCCTTTTTCGGGTGTCAAAAGTTATAATCTCCTTTGCTTCTGACAGCTGAAAACTATTTTTACAAAAACATAATGTACATGTTTCTATCGCGGTGTTGTATTTATTTTCGCCGTGAGTATACCTGTTATGAATTCGCCTTGAGACCAGATAATAGAATTCTTTTTGGTATTTCTTCTTTTTCATTCTCATTAAAATTTTGTTGTATTTGTTGTTGGAAGAAAAAACTCAATCGAAAAAAGCAGAAAATATTAAGCGAAATATTAAAAGTATTTCTGCTTAGAAATCGAATTTTTAGAACAATGTTTATATAGAAAAACGATTTTCTTTGTTTAAGACAACCCGAAACATTTTACTCAAACAAAGTACGTAAAGGATTTTGTTGCTGCCGCTAGTCGGTAATCAATTTGCCCAAGGCGAATTAATTATAAGGTGATAGCGATGGCGAATTAATTGTTTTTTGCCAGTAGTCTAACATATATATAAAAAATCTGTTTAACTGTTATACAGATTTTTTATATATGGAGTTTGACAGTTAGATACCGGCGAAAATTAATGATTTTGCCACCGCAATGATCTACCAAACCTGTGGTATTGGAAACATTAAAAAAAAAATATATATTCAAAACCTTATTTTTTTAATTAATAAAAAAAAACTGTGCATATAAAATTATTTTGACTCTACGGTTAAGTTTCATTTAAAAAAAATAACTTTTGTTTTTTATTTAAAAATTGCTATTATTATTGAATATTTATACTATGAAAAAAAGAAAATATTTACTGAAATAATGTAATTCTCATTTAGTGAATTAAGTTTCAGGCATAAGAACCCCGATTGCAATCTATTTTAATAATCTAAAATATTTAGTTTATATACTTCTAACAACTTTTACAGCAATAAAGGTATTATTTATTAAACTTGCAAAAAAAAAAAAACACTCTAAAGGAATTAAAAAAAAAACAACGCGTTTATGTTTAAAACCTTCTACTTTGAACAATAAATTTCTTTAAATAATAACGTATAGGTAATTTAAACTTATTATAATTATAGAATATTTAATTAATAAATCTAAATATCTTTTAATTATTAGTAATCACTATTTTATTTCCCTTTATACTTCACAATTTAATTGTTAATTCTACACAAGGGAATCATGCAATATCGATTATAACGTTAATGAAAAAAAAACTCCAAATTTTGCAAAATTAATGTAGTAAATAATTTAAATAATTTTCTTTTAATATTGATTTTTAGATATTCCAAATATATCATTATTTATTAAGCTTATTAAATAATTTTTTTAAATAATTAAAATTTAAAAATAATTAATTTTTTAATATAAAAACATTACCACATTTTTAAGACCAAACACCAAATAATATAAAAAACACTTTTCGTTATAATTTTTTAGTGTTAACAAATCTAAAAGATTTGATATTAAAAATTAAAAATTTTACAAAAAAGAAATTTATTTTAAAGTGCTTTGATAATATGAAATTAAATTTAATGTAAAGTCACAAATAAAAAATATTGAAAAATTTTATAAACACTTAACACAATATTAATTAAAAGGAAAAATTGTGTTTTTAAAAAAACGGCGTTTTTGAACAATTTTATAATTTTTAATTTAATTAATTTTTAATTATGAAATGCATTTAAAATGACCGAAAAAAACGAACAATTCGATAACTTTTATTTTAAAAAATCGTAGAAATTGTTAACAGTTATTGCTAACATTATGTGATTATAAAATCGCTTTTTTTTTACTTCAAAGAAGTACTAACGCCTGTCGCGTTAATTAAAGTTTTAGTTTTCCTAATTTAAACTGCAAATGAAAAAAACAACTCGAATGCACCAAATAACACCTAATTTTTTATAATTTATTATATAATAAAGTAAAAACTGCCCTTAATTAAGAAGATAACTAAAGCATTAAATATTATTATTATTGAATTTAATTTATTAACAAACATTTGAAATTTATAAAAAAATAATTGACATTATTGACATTATATAACTGACAGGTAAAACCAAATTGATAACGAATATAATAACAGCATTTATTATACAACATTTAAATATATTAAATATACATATTCAAATCAAACAAAAAATTAATTATTAATAAAATTACGTAAAATGTACTTAATATGCGCCTAAAAATATACTTATTGTTTTTATTATTAACAAATTGCAATTTAGTAATAAAAAATAATAATATTTGATTGAAATTCATGTTTTAGAGATTTTTTCATTATGCAAGATTTTTAAGGTAAGACAAATATTAAATATTCTTAACCCTGGAGTTAATGTCGACGTCGTTGACGGCGTTTCAACGCCGATAAAGTTGAAACAGATTGAACTTTTACGGCGTTGCAACGCGTTGAGATTAACTGCTCTCATACAATTTCATACGATTCTACTTTTTTTTTGACATTTGACGCCGTCAACGACGTCGACATTCACTCCAGGGTAAAGCTAAAAGCAAGACGAATCGATAACCAGGTGGTAAAATTAAAATAAAGTACTCAAAGCGAATCAATCACCAGGTGGCAACGTAGGCGAGTTTGACAGCAATGGTTTCGGCGAAAGTGAATGAATTCACCTACGCTGCAACCTGGTGATGAATTTGCCTTGGAAGTACTGTTTGACATAACGTCAAGGTTTGTTTTTGTTTCTCTAGTTTAAAATAATGATTATTTAAAACCACTCAAATTTCTGTCTTTGGTATGACATATCTTCCTCTAGAGGGCTATATTTAACTACCATTGTTAACAGAATTCTTTTAATATTTCAAAAATTAAAACAACAAGATCAGAGCTTAGGACAGCAGTTTTTGAAGGTCCTTCTCCACAAAAAAAGCATCAAAAATACAATTTTATTCCATTCGTTTGTTTGGAACTAATTTGCGTTTTTTAAGTTTTTGTAAGTAGTCGCGTGTAATTTAAACACTAAACTTTAGTAGAAAAGAATTGCTTTCTTCTAAAACATTAGTGTAAAATGGGCACTTTAAATTGCGCGAGAAATTGGGCAAAGTCACAAAACTGTATTCGGAAACTTAAAAAAAAGTCGAAAACTATGAAAAAAAATCCGAAGTGTTGCAATGTAAAAATTAATTTATATGTATTTCAGAGTGGTTCTAATCATCTCATGCAAAGTGTACGAGGGCTGCTCTATATATTTCTGGCCTAATAGTGAAAATGCGAATATTTATAATCAAAAATGGTTTTATTGTTTTTCAAAGTATTCTCCAGCATGACTTATACACTTTTGCATGCGCTCAAACCAGTTGTCGAAGCACTTTTTCCACTCCGATTGAGACACCTCTAACACATGGTTTTTGAACACTTCAACAGCTTCTTCTGGCGACGAAAATCGTTACCACGCATTTTTTCTTGATGTGCGGAAACAAGAAGAAGTCATTAGGTGCCAAGTCAGGGCTGTACGGCGGATAACCGATCAATTCGACGTTTTGGCCGGTCAAAAACGCTCTGGTTTGAGCCGATGTGTGAGAGCTCGCATTGTCATGGTGAACAATGATTCGTCTTCTCTTGTTGGTTTTTCGAATTTCTCCGAAGTGACCGTCCTACGTTGCTCAAGCGGAACAGTCGCCACATGACCAGTTTTGCCGAAGAAACAGGCGACCATTTGCTTCGAAGTGCTTCTTCCACGAACAACTTTGAAGACCCACACTGTCGATTGTTGTTTCGTTTCGGGCTCTTACGCATAGATCCATGATTCGTCACCTGTGACGATCTTATAAACGTCTTTTGAAGCACCGCAATCGTATTTTTGCAACGTTTCTTTGCACCAATCGACACGAGCCTTTTTTTTGGGCGACTTTCAAATTTTGCGGGATCCAACGAGAACAAACATTTTTTACGGCCAGGTGTTCATGCAGTATCGAATGTATGCTGGTGGAAGAAATGTCCAAGGATGTCTCTATCTCTCGGTATGTCGCATGTAGATCTTGCATTATGAGTTCACGCACGGCATCAATGTTCTCTGGCACAACAGCCGTTTTTGGACGACCTTCACGGAATTCGTCTTTGAGCGAGCTTCGGCCACGATTAAATTCATTATACCAATTTTTCACAGTGCTATAGGATGGTGCTTCATCGCCATATAAAGATTTAAGTTCATCAATGCACTCTTGTCGTGATAATCCACGTCGAAAGTTGTGAAAAATTATGGCACGAAAATGTTCACGAGTTAATTCCATTTTTTTCTATATTAATTTTTTCAAATCACTGTAAACAACACAAATAATGGTCGTACGTCAAAACGTTTTGAGTACGATTATGCTTAAAAATGACAAACTTTCAAATGGAAATGTCAGATTGCACTTGGCAGCACTCAGTGTTGCCAGGCCAGAAATATATATAGCAGCCCTCCTATGTATATGTGTAAAAACAAAATTAAAAACAGACAAATTTTGTGAATTATTCTAACGAAAATGTGTTTTTTTTTTTGTTCCAAGATCAAGCAGATTCCACATCTTTCTGTTATTTCTTTATTGAAATTTTATTTTTCATTAAAAATTATAAAAAATTAAAAAAAAAAACTGAATTTATGTTTATTTTGTTATATTTTGTGTTGGTTATTCTTATTTTGAATTTTTTTTAATGTTTGTTTTTTTCAGCCACTTGATTTTGACATGGATTAGAACAAACAAGTTGCGCCTTAGTTAAAAGGTATCAGAATATATTGTATGTAAAATAATTTGGGTATGAAAATGGAAATATAATTTGCACAGTATCAGTGTTAAGCCCACTGTAGCAACAAATATAAAAAATTTTTGCTTATACATATGCCTTAAGTTTTTCAAATATTTAGGATTCACAAGAAGCATATACAAGAATCTCCGCTATAAAATAAATTAAAAACATTGAATTCAGAAATTAAAGGGTTTATCTTTTAAACCATTACAAGCAGACGCAAAAAAAAATTTTGTGATGTTATGCTATGTCTGCAAGAAAAATGAAACTTAGGTTATCCCAATAGTAATGTGATTTCAACATTTAGGCTAAGACTTTGAATTTACGCAGAAAGTATAATTTTTTTTAAAAGGTCTCCCAATAGTACCGTCATTTTCACATGTCCTTATTTTAAATTTACCCAAAGTATGTTCTACTATGTCCACTGTTAAAAGCATAAAAAATAAAATCAAAATTAAAATCGTTTTAAAATAACTTTCCCAGCACCGAGTTGCATAGTGACTAATACTGATCAACTTTAAAGTGAATCCCGCCCTGATAAGTCCATTCACCTGTTTATTTTTCAAGAGGTCGATATATGTAGGTACCCATACCACTTGATGAGTTAACCTAGTTGCCACACCTCTACATTGGCGTTAAAGGCAGCACTTGTTCAGTTCAGTGTATTTAGTTAGTGTGTGCTTATAGTGACAGAGAAACCGCCACATAAAACTTTACATTATTCCCGAACACGCACAGATGTGATCAAGATTCTCGATGGCGATGCGGTGTAAGCTGACGTTGATCCTACCATTGAGTAAAATACAATGCGTCGACTACGCCTTTCACTGGCGTAGCCACCGAACTTCGTCTGAACCTAACTTAGCTCAGCCAGACTCTAAGGCACAATTTCATCCTTCAAAAATAATTGCTTTATTGTAAAAAAATCCTCTGTATCGTTAATCAAGCTACTCTAAAAAGTTTCCCGAACTGCTGCCGCAAATCACAGTCACTGCGTAAGTGTATGCTGTAATGTAAGACTTTTGTATTATACTACCTCTTTTCCATTTTCTCCTAGAAAGGAAAACTATCCTGAGAAACCTATTGTACTGACAAATAAAAGGCTGCCGATCTTCACCGGTTATCGGTTGCAGATAATCTAGACGCACTGTTAATGCATAAAGCCACCGAATGAAAGTCTATTGGGATGACGATCAGTATAGCATTCAGCTAAACCCTACAAAACTTTAGGATACATTAATGCCTTAAACAACCCTTGGATTTGATAATCTTAGGGCTGAAGCACTGTTTTAAACCAAATATTCTGTAATAAAAAAAGTTTGTAAATTTTAAATAACCTCACTTTTGGCTTTCAGTGCTTCACTGAAGTTAATTAAATTTTTAATTTCATCAATTGTTGTATAATTTTTTAATCGACACCTCGTCATTGCTGGTTTAGTCTCAGTTGAGTTTATATGTGAAATGGATAATAGCCAATCGAAGCCATTAAATATATTTTTCACACAATGTCTTTTTTGTTATAAAGCAGCAGTTGTTATAAATATCTTAGTATAACTGGTACGATAAAGCTACAAAAAGTTATTTTAAAGTATGATTCAGCTTAATTGAGTATTTATAGACAAACTTGAGAAGCTAAAAATAGATTTGATTCAAACAAATTTCTTATACCTCAATGTCAAATTCGCAATTTTATTTTTGGTTCTCTTTGAATTTAGCAAATTAAAAGTTTCAATGATACATTCAGCCTCATTGAAAATGAAAGAAAAATATACTCACACAAATGTCTTTACATCCATAAAAATATCTTATCGCTGAAATGTGTTCTGTATTGTTTGTCACAGATACATATTTGTGTAGGTCTATACATCAAAGGACTCACACAAATTTATACTCAATTAAGAAGGGCAGCTATTTGCCATCGAAATCAATTTTAATTTTAAGTTTTATTTTACAAACACACACACACACAAGTCACTAAAGGGAAAAAAAGGAAAGAAATAAAATATGAAATTAATTGAGAGCCCATACAAAATTATATTTCTATTAATATTTTTATTTTGTATTTATTTATACTTTTTTACTTTTTTATTATTATCGAATATTTTTATTATTATTTCATATCTCTCTATTTGTAATACAGCTTATGAAAAAATAAAAATAACTTCTAAGAGATTTAATTTCCGCTCTATATATTTAATCCTAAACACTTTAGCAGGAGGGGCCACACACATTTATAAATATTTTAAATATGGGAAAAAAATTCAAAATAAGAGCGAAGTTGAATTAACCTTTTATATTCTACTAACAATGATTTTTTTCTGATTTTTGTTGCATTTAATTTATACAAAACCTCTTTAAATTTGAAGGAATAACTTATCTAATCCCAAGAAATGAGTTTTAAAAAAATTAACTAATCAATAAAACCCCAGACAATTAACTGATCAATAAAACCCCAGCAGCTGAAAATGAATAAATATAGTGCTGCCAATATTTTTAAAAACGTCTAAAGGACATTTATTAATTTTTTTTTTTCATCAAAACGAACATTTTATCTTTTTTTATATATTTATTAAGTAGCTTTATTCCTACAAAAGTAAATTAGTTAAAAGCATCCCCACTGAAAGCACTACTACCCTTTGCTTACTAAAGCTATCTGTTAAAAATACTGGATTGTTAATCTTATTAAATAAAAATTGAAGACCACGAGTCATGAGTTCAGTTCCCATCAGCCTCATTTATATAGAGAATAAAAATTGCTGTAGAGTAGCACCAATGGACTTAGCTTGTTCTAAAGATATGTAAATGAAAACAGCAGTCCAAGCTTACCGAAATGTTGTAATTATAAAGATTAAAGCAATTAAGTATGGTAAAATAATGCTTGAAAAAAAACCCGCTATCAAAACGGAGTATACCTGTCTATTAACTGTTGGTACACCCTTTTATTTCCAACTCCAAACTTTTTACTACTTAGAATTATATTTATTTAGTAAATTTTAACCATCTGTCTACAACTGTTCAGCTGTTTAGTCATATGCATCAAAATATGTCAACTTTAGTTGCACCCTTTAATATCTATATCCAAATTTTAGGCGGACTTAACAATACAGTTTTCTTGAAAATTTCAACCGTCTGTCTACAGTTGTTGAACAGTTTAGCCATATACACCAAATAACATCAACTAATGTAACACCCTTTAATTAATGATTTTAAATATTTATACTTCTTATTAAACAAGACTTTGTCGTGGATTTTTTTTTTCAATTTTCAAGTAATTGTATATGACGGTTAAAAAGCTAGGTCCCAAATAGGTCACATAACATAAATTATGGGAACACTCTTTAATTCCAAAATTGTTGTTATTACGGACTAAGCAATACAGGTTCATTGTAAGTTTCAGCTGTCTTTCTATAACAGTTCAAAAGTTTAGCCATATACATCAAATAACATCAACTATTGAATATCCCTTTAATTTCGAATTCCAAATTTTTTACTTGCTGTTTTAGCAGACTAAGTTATACAAGATCTTTATAAATAACATCCGTTTGTCTATATTAAACATTCTGTTTAATTTTCAAATATTTGTGTATAATGGCTTAAAAGATAAGGCAATCTACGTCAAATTCCATCAATTATGGAAATACCCTTTAACTTCGAAATTAAATTGTACAGATGTTATTATAGCAAACATAGCAATACAGGTTCCTTGTTAATTTCAAGTGATTGTCTATAACGGTTAAAAAGTTTGGTCACATACATTAAATTATTACAATTATTTGCACACCCTTTAATTTCCAAATCCAAACTTTATACTTTTTGTTATAGAGGAAAGTTCCTTGTAAATCATCTATCTACAACTGTTTAAAATATGGCCATATGTATCAAATTAAATAAACTATTGGGGCACCCTTTAATTTATAATTTTGAAAATTTATACTCGTTATTATAGCGGTCGCAGTAATCAGCGTTTTGTCCAATTTTCAGGCGTATATTATAGAATGGTTCAAAAGAATGGCCCATATAGCTCAATTACGTCAGCTATGGGGACACCTTGTATTTTTAAATTTATTTTTCGACATATTTGTTTTGGCTATTGGGAGCTGTAGCGATACACTATTTTTTTCAATTTTAGGGTGGTGCCCTTTGCGGTTATTATATACACTTAAAAAACATGAATGTTGTGTGGGGACACCCTTTAATTTTTAAAATTATGAACTGTTTTTAAAACGTTAGCATTCAACATCAAATTAATATAAGAAAAAACTTCAAAGTCGGTTCAGAAATTATTGAGTTATGCAGACAGAAACATATAGAAAGCAACCTTTAGTCGAAGTAAAATAACGTCATTAAAATAACTTACAAAACCGGCTGAATTGGTTAAGGGGTCTTGGTTGGTAAAACAGGAGTCTGGAGCTTTAATCTCACCAGTACATGTCAGCTAAACAAGACATGGAGTATGTTTAGAAAACAAGAAATGCTGACAACAAATATATTCAGAGCCACAGAATAAAAGAGAAAATAGTAGAGATTTCACAGTGTGGCGTTTGCCATCAAAAGAGCCCATATCGCACACCTAGTTCCAAAGTGACTCAACTCAAAATTTTAACTTTTCAGAAATCGAAAAAAAAAACAGTTTTTGATCTAAATAAAAATGGTCAAACACAAAAACTTTGGACTATTTAGTAGAAAATCCATACCGATTACTAGTATGATGTAAAAAGTTCTTTTTATTTGTTTAGTATTTATATACTAGATAACGAACAATTTAATTTTATGTTCAGTAACTTTTGAACTATGTGTGCGATATGTTTTAGAAGAGTAAAAACAAAACAAAATGTATTTCAATAGTGCTGCCATTCTTATTATTATTATTACGTAGCTGAGTTGTGTACCTGCAGTCTTCAAAGTGTCTTAAGTATTTATTTTAATTGGATCAGCACTAAGGAGATAATCACGAGCTGGGAAATTAGGTTGAGAGAACGAGCATTTGATTTGACTACTTGTGCATTGAAGATGACATGAAAGACTTTTCAGAAACAAGTTTTCTAAATTCATTAGAACACATACCGTTTGAGTAACGATAAAATTGTGAAACATAACCATATTCTTTCCACTCTCCATTGAGTCAAAAATATTGTGTGAAGTATCGTCCAAAATATGAGAGTACTATTTTAATAAAGGTGACATAGACTCTATGGAGATCAGCTTAAGTGAAGTAATTCTTGCCTGTTTTACAATACCAAGCCACTTAATTGGTTCCTTTGCGACCTGAAAAATAGGCTTGTGCCAACACTGAAAGCTTTTGATGCTTTTTCATCTATAATTGCAGATAAGGTGGCACATACTGTCCTACGTCTGCGGTAAGGCACACAGCACTAGGTCTACCGAATATTTAAATTTAATACATGAACCTATTCGGAGATTTCTAAAAGATCGTAGTTGAAGGTATCACCCCTTTGCCATAATTTCCAGAAGTATTGGCCTTTTGTGAAATGTTTGCAAATGGCATCGAATGCCCCCATTATCTTTGAAAAAATTTACGATTGTAAGTTTGACATAAAAGGTCGTTAAAACAAATTAGAATTGAAGTAGGGTAAAAACAGAAATACAATTCGTAGTGCTAATGGCTGATTTAGTTATATTTTGGATAACCAATATAATTGGGTGGTCCTCTCAAAATTTTAGAACCTGTAGTCGTCGACAATAAAAATTAAAGAAGTTTTTTTTTGCCGAAAAATTTAACTTGCAACTTAAAACTTTTCAGCATAGAACTTAAGACGATCATACTTCTATCCCAAAAGTAACAACTCGTCTTGGCAAAGATGATGTGCAGAAATGATGTCAGAATGATGTCAAGTGATTTTTAATTAACAAAAAAGAGCAGAAAAACAAGGTAATCTTCGTAAAATAAAATCTTGTTTATTTAAAATCCGTAATTTTCTTTTGATTGCAAATTAAAAATTTATATCATTCACATTCCACTATAAAGAACATTTAACAATACATTTGTGTACATGTGTTGATTTCTTTTTATTTAGGACAGTCACATTAAATTTCTTATTATTTTCTTTTATCACTTGTACAAGACGTTATTGGCATTTAAATTATATTGTTAAAAAAGAATTTAGGTCAGTTTTTTTTTTTTTTTTTTTTTTTTTTGTTTTAACAAAGTAAAATAGTTTGCTAATCGTTTAATAAAAAACTTGTTTATGTCAAATACCCAATTGTAACTTTATGAAACAAACAATCGTTAATAAAAATTGTGACGGAAGAGTTGAGGAATTGTTTTTCTCTATTAAATCAACCAAAAGTAATTGTCCAAAAATAAAAAGACTACTCTTTTTCATTACCATTGAAATTTCGTTGGCATTGTTTGGAGTAATGACAATGATTAAAATTCAGGTACCATATAATGCTAATGATTTTATTTTAATTATAATTGTTTTTAATGAAATTTTAATGAAACCGTTTAATTACTAATTATAATTGAACCAAAGATAATTGTTTTTATGAAACAAAAATTTTTGATGGCAGAAACTTATGCATAAAGTAAATAAACCTTAGCATATTAAACCTTAAAATTTTAATTTTAACGTGAGATAGGTGCAAAAGTTGATATCTGAGACCTAAAGTCACTAACACCACAGGTAGCAGACGTTATTAGTTACACGAAAACAAAAATATGTCGCCATAGAGTCCAAATTTTTCTGAAAAAATTAACACATTTGTATTTTATTAAACCGAAATGCCATTTTAATATAATGCTATACTATACTTTAAGATATTTATTTATTGTACAAAGCCAAAAAACGCATTCACTAATACTAATGATTTAATCATTAGTCAATTGTAATGATTTTGTTTTTTAACTAATTATCAATTAAACCTTTTCATTACCATTACCATTAGTGAAAATAATGATAATGTTAGAAAAATCATTAGCATTATTTATCATTCAATGCTAATGAAATCGCCAATTATCATTGTGAATCATTTTGATTTTTAATATTACAATTTAAATTTTTTACGATTTCCTCTTCATATTTTCAATAATTAATTTTTATAGTGAAGAATATAACAACCAAAAGAACAATTCTAAGCCGGCTTAAGTTCGCATATATTATAGTTTATAAATTTATTAAGAAAGAAAAGCTATTTACAAATTTTGGTGTTGATTTTTAAAGAAAACAAAAAAATTTAGGAACTAACGAAATTAATGCAATTATTACCTTTCTTTCATCCTTCCACCTGTACTACACGCTGAAGGGGATTCAGATTCGGAAAAGGTCTTTAAAGAATCAGACGTAGGAGAACCGTGGCAATCATCATCATCTCAGTCCAAACTAGAAGTTGTTTCGAAATAAATTAATTGTTATAATTTTAAACAAAATTTACCGTTAGAATCATAAATAAATTATTACTACGAATTAATTAATTAGTTTCAGATAAATAAAATGCTATACAATAACAAATTACAAAAATATCTTTTTAATAATATTCCTGGGAGGCGGGGATTGGTAAGGCATTGGAAAGCTTAACAATAATATTTTTAGGAAATTGGCAAAAAAAATTGTGTGGTTGTGGGATTGGAGCAATACTTCTCCCTGCTCATATAAATTAATTTCTATGGTTTTAAGGCATATATAATAATTTCATTTATTATTACATTCGTTTTTCAAATAATATTTTATTTCACCGTCCACAAAAGGAGGCGTGGCTAAAATATTTTAGAATCTTTTGAAACCAACTTTCAGTTTTTGAACATTTTCTGACCTTAAAAGTTGTAATTGCTAAACAAAGTCACAGGAAAATTAAAAAGCTTTCATTTTTCAGAGGTGGGATTAGTTCTTCTAAGAGGAACTTTTTTCTTCTTGGCCCTATTTTTGTAATTTTAAAGCTTTAATATTCCAAGCCCATAGCAAATTTTTCTATCAAGTTTTATTAATCTAGGTACACTCAGTAAATTTTTAGAGCCAATATAATCTAAAAAAAAAAAATGTACGGCTAGATTGGCAAAATACCCCCATGTGCGACGGTTAATCATTCGTCTGATACCGTTAGCTTTAATTTGATTAAAGTGACACTCAAATGTTTGCATCAAATTCATTGATTGTTTAAAAAAAGAAAATAAATGCTGTGGAAAAACACACACATACTAATATAATTTGATTCAAATATTTGAGTATTTTTCACCTGCTTAAGAAAATGTTCCTCAAATTTGATGTGTGGCAGACAGATATGTTTGATGTGTTAATAAAATTTCCAACTAGGTCAATTAAATTATAATTTAGTAACTCAAATTTTGTATATGTATTTCTTATTTAAGTTATTCAAAAAAGATTGTTGTTCAAAAAAGATTGTTTTTTATGAATATATACGAGATGCATTCAAAAACTATTTTTTATTGTTATTGCTCATCAATTTTTATTTTATTTTCTCACACTTTTAAGGCAGAAATATATGTGAGAAGTTATAATTACAATCATTCTGTTCCTTTTTTTACTTTGATGCTTATGCTTATAACTTTTTTTGGTTTTTTTTATAATTCTCAATTAGTCAATTATAAATTTTTAAACATAAAGACATCATGAGTTTATCCAAAATGTAGTTAAAAATTCCTTCATGAGTGAAATTAATAATTAACATTATTGCCGGAGGATTTACTTTTCGAACTAGTTATCAATTTGAGTGACTATTAAAAAAAATTATTTTGGACCAGAAGCTCTCTCGAAAGCGGGAAATATAAAAAAATAATTACAAAAAAAGTTTTAAACAACTTTACTTTTGCACAAAACAAAACAAACAATATATTAATCGCACCTCGTAACTTTTAAAAGACCACAAAAGGAAGTAAAGAATCCAAACATTTCTTTAAAACTTTTCAGCTAATTTGTTGTATGTGCTCAATAGAACTTTGCTTAAATACAAATAAATAATCTAAAATTGAGGTTAACGTGTTGAGAACTTTATTTATATTATTAAAAAATGCATGAGTAACATAATATTTGCTTGTGAGTTTAAGATTTTTTGGGTTAATGTGCGAACTTTTGTATTGTACAAGATCTCAATTTTTCTTTTTTTGAAGAAATATACAAATGATGGCCGAGATTCGTAAGAATCGTTCACAGATTTTTTTTTGTTACTTTCGCCACTAACAAGGGTGTTATATAGAATAAAATGCATTTAAATAATAAAAAATAATAAAAAAAAATAAAACACCTTACCTAACACTGTAATGCCTTTAGAAGAGTAATCTTTTTTTTTTTGTAAAATTGCTGATCACGAGCCACAAGTTCAACTCCCATCCTCACCATTAATATAGAGAAGATATGGCTGTTGAGTAATTTCGATGGTTGGAATGAAATATTGAAATGACAGATAAATGGAAAACAGCAGTTAAACCCTTTATTTTTGTCAATCAGATTTACTTTTTCTCTACGGTCTATCCCTAGAATAATTCACAGCTTCTCTTTGTTGTCTAATTGTTTGGAATTGCCATTTATATATTTACAAGCAAAACCTACCCAGCAAGAAAAGAGTGAGCAAAACAATAAATATAAAATTTTCCACTAACACATTTGCACTAATTTTATACTGAAACGGCGTTGCCGTTGCACTTTTTTGGTGTTAAATTGAAATCATCTTTTTTTGTTAACTAAATATAAATTTTAGCTTGTGTTAGTACATACTTGCTTAGCAAAATTCAAAATGCTGCTCATAACAATTTGTCTAATTAAATCTGTTCTAATATTTAAGCAAAATTTGCATTATAGTTTTTGTAAAAAAAGTCAATGCCAACGCTGTTTACTACAGACAACACACCTTAAGAATGTTTACATAATTTTTTCATTTTCCTCTTTCACATGATGTTTTTTTTTTTCTGTTTTTCTTAAATTCTCTATCATCCAATATATTTATTCTTTTTTTTGGATTGGAGTCACTTCATTAAAATAGATTTGTTCCAAATGATATGGAAAAATTAAAGGCAGGCGTAGTGTTTTAAAGGCTGCCTTGGAGGACATGGCCCAAAGTTGCTGATTTTCAAAAGCAAAAATCTTAAAACAAAATTTTGTAAGGAGGTCTCCTAAAACCTTGATTCTTATACAGAATATTTTTTTTTTTTCGTAATAATAAGTCAGTTCGTGAAGAAAATAGAAATACAAGTGTAAAAGCATCCAATTTTTATCGGTATAATTAATAAAACAGTTGTCTGAAGATTTTATTTTTGTAAATGGAAAAAAAAACACATTTTTCTAAATTTGAATCTCAAGAAAATTATAAATGACATGCAGAAGTAGTCGTGGGCACTGCTAGTTTATTCTATTTTTTAATTAATAAATTCTAATTCTGTAAATCTGTAAATTACTTGTGATAGAAACTTTGTTTTACGCAATGATAAATATTCCCATCATCTGTGATTGTCATTTAATCTATCGAGTGATCGTCACTGTCCTTATATGGTAATAGTATGTGCCTTAATTATTCTTGTGAAAAAATCGACTTCAAAACAGATTTTACCTCTCTGCCTATAACGGTTCAGAAGTATGGCCACATTCATCAAATTACATTATCAATTGGGACCACAGCTCCTCGTAAATTTCAACCCTCTGTCTACAAGTGTTCAACAGTTGGCAATATATATAAAATTGCAGAACTATTGGGACACCCTTTTATTTCCAAATTCAGGGCTATGCAATACATGTCCCTTATAAGTTTTAGCTGTCTTTTTATAACGGTAAAAAAGTTTGGCCACATACATCAAATTACATTAACTATTGGGACACCCTTTATTTTCCAAATATAATTTTTATACTAGTTGTTATAGCGTTGTATATTTTAAGCGTCTGTTTACAAATGTTCAAAAGTATGGCCATTTACATCAAATTAAATGAACTATTGGGGTACCCATTAATTTATAATTTTGAAAATCAATAATTGTTACTGTAAAATAAATAGCAATCGACATTTTATCCAACTTGCAATAGTTTGTCCATAACAGTTCAAAAATAAGCCCATATGGGTTAATTTTTGTCACCTATGGGGACACCCTTTAATTTTTAGATTTATTTTATTTTTTTTTTTTTGCTATTGGAAGCCATAGTTTTAAGCATTTTTTTAATTTAAGAGCGATGCCCTTTACGGGTCATAAAAAACTCGTATGTTAAATGGGGACACCCTTTAATTTTTTAAATTATGAACTGCTTTTAAGATGGGACCAATATGTAATCAATACCTTTCAAATAAAGAAACAAATTTTTTTGAAATCAGTTCTGAAATGACTGAGTTATGGAGGCACAAATATAAAAAATGCAACATTCAGTTTTTTTTTGTAGTCAGTTAAAAATCCAGCAATTGTATGAAAATTTTTAGATAAAAAGTTCACCAAAACCCAATTTTCGTAGAACCGAGTTTTACTGTTGATATAATTTTTTGTTCTATAACCTGCATACCACTGTGCAACGTGACAATTATTTTAGTTTATACATTTTCATCATTAAATCATCACCAACAACTTAGCAAATACCACTACACTTACATTGAATATGATGAAGTGTAAATATTAGAAAAATCACTTATTTGTTTCTAATAAAATGAAACAATTACGTTTTCTTTATTTGTGGCGATAGAATGGGTTGTTATGATTGATTTTGCTGGCAAAGTAATTGACTGGCTGATTATATGAAATCTATTGAAGAAAAATGTAGGTCAAATATTTTTGCATTGAATGGATTTCTTCACGTTTTCATAAAATGTTTTTATATTCGTATTTGGGTTATTTATTGTTTTTGTAACTATTTTAAGATGTTTTAATAACATTTTGTCTGAAAGTGTTATTTTGTTAAACAAAAAACTATGATTCAGTTATATAATTTTCCAGGGATGCTATTATTTGCTGTTAATTGATTTCGTGATGTTGCCTTTGGTAGAGGGAATATAATTTCTTTTCTTAACATTGATTGTTGTCTGATTTTTCAACAAGTATCTTTGTTTAATTTATTATTTAATGTTCAAGTACGGAAAATGCAGGGTAGTAATGTATGTTTTTTTTATAGCTGTTATTTCAGTGTAGATATATTTCGTCATTTTCATTTTCATGTTCTAATTGTCTTTTAAATGTACGTTTGTTGTCACTTCACAAATTCTTCTTAATATTTCTTCTGATAAACCTTTTATACTTATGGCTTCATATGTAAAGCAATGGGTGACCACGTGTCATCATTTCATTATCATAAAATATTCAGATTGCATTTTGGGCATTAAAGGTCACAAAGTAATTTTATTCATATTTATAGCTGAAGAAGCAGGAACAGATATTCAGTATAAAAAAAAATTATACAAAAAAAAATATTTTAAATATTTTTTGACACAGAACTGTGCGACAAAACGTTTTCAGTATTTATTAGGAGTACGGGTCTAATAAAGTGTTGAAGAAGTTGGGCGAAATATTTACGTAGTATTCAACAAATCTATATATATATATATATATATATATAAATTTGTGTGTTGTGCAGATGATTAATCAAATGTTAAATTACGCCGGAATTGTAATTTATATTCATAAAGCTGAAAATATAATACGGAATTATTTCGTAGTGAAGGAAGCTAGGAAACAGGCACATAGCTGATGTCTTGGTTTCAATTCTAAAGCGAGGGCAGCGTCAGAGGGGAAATGCCCACTTCCATCTTTAACTCGAAAAAAGATATTGTAAAATTAATATAAACGAGATCACAAAATAGTCTTAATTAAATAAAAAAAAAAATTAAAATTACATCACGGGAATGTTAAATTAATTAATTAATTAATTAAAAAATTATCGTGCTAATTATTCCGAACAAATTATTAAAATCACCGATATTAATTATTGATAGTGAAAGCACGTCTCGATGGTCATTTCGCTACTGCTCACTTATCTGATCAGGAAACTTCTCACAAATTTTTTTAATAACTAAAAGATTATTGTCCAAACAATAAAGTAAAGACAAAAATCAAAGCTAAAGCAAAGGTAACAATAATCAACACTGATTTTACTTTTATTTATCCACTGTACACGGCTGACCGTTTTTCGGCTATACCCTTCACGATTCATATAAATCTAGTATAGTAAAGTATCTCCAATCAAAAAAAAACAAAAAAAAATTAATTATAATATATAATTATATTTTTATAATATATTATAATTATTTTTATAATATATAATTTTACATATAAATGTCATCGGCTCTTAATGGGTTAAGCATTTTTAAAAATTTTTAAAATAACTGCTCAAAAGCTGTAAAATAGTATCTTAAAAAATATGGTGCACATTCGTACTTTTCTATGAAAAGTTCAAAAGCCAATAACTCGGAAAATATGTGCGAGCGGCATTTTTCTCACATGATATTTTTTTCTCTTTTTAAAATTCTCTATCATCCAATATATTTGTTTTTTTTTTTTATTGGGGTCACTTCATTAAAATAGATTTGTTCCAAATGATATGGAAAAATGAAAACCAGGCGTGGTGTTTTAAACGTTGCCTCGAAGGACATGGCCCGAAGTTGCTGATTTTCAAAAGCAAAAATCTTAAAACAAAATTTTGTAAGGAGGTCGCCTAGAACCTTGATTCTAATATAGAATACTTATTTCCTAAAAATAAGTTATTTCGTGGAGAAAATAGAGATACAAGTGTAACAGCACCCAATTTTACCAGTATAATAATAATAAAACAGTTGTCTGAAGATTTTATTTTTGTAAATGGAAAATTTTTAACACTGTCTAAAGAACCCTGGAATAAATGTTTAAAAACACATTTTTCTAACTTTGAATCTCAAGAAAATTATAAATAACACGCAGAAGAAGTCGTGGGCACTGCTAGTTTATTATATTTTTTAATTAATAAATTCTAATTCTGTAAATCTGTAAATTACTTGTAACAACCTAATAACATACAAGATATTGCAATTCATTAAAATGCATTACATTTGTGTTTCAATTATAAATGTCCTTCTTAGAATGTTAAGAAATTCTGCACTGAAATGTTAATATGTTTTGGCAAAATATGCACAATATCTTTCGGTATTACATCACAATAATTTATTCTTATTATTAACTTTGGAGTTTGTTTCCTATATTTGAGTTAATATTAAAGGATTCATTAGTACAATGGCAAGGTATAGCTACATGCGCTGTAATATTACACACACACACTCCTGCTAAATTATTCAGAACTTGCTTAACATTCGTGTCTTATTATATGGCGTTTGCATGTATATATATCTTTCAATTTTTTGTTAAAACTTTAAATATACGAGGGCTACTATAAATATTTCTGGCCTGGCAACACTGAGTGCTGCCAAGTGCAATCTGACATTTCCACTGGAAAGTTTGTTATTTTTAAGCATAATCGTACTCAAAACGTTTGACGTACGACCATTATTTGTGTTGTTTACAGTGACTTGAAAAAATTAATATAGAAAAAAATGGAATTAACTCGTGAACATTTTCGTGCCATCATTTTTCACAACTTTCGACCTGGATTATCACGACAAGAGTGAATTGATGAACTTAAATCTTTGTATGGCGATGAAGCACCATCCTATAGCACTGTGAAAAATTGGTATAATGAATTTAATCGTGGCCGAAGCTCGTTCAAAGACGAATTCCGTGAAAGTCGTCCAAAAACGGCTGTTGTGCCAGAGAACATTGATGCCGTGCGTGAACTCATAATGCAAGATCGACATGCGACATACCGAGAGATAGAGACATCCTTGGACATTTCTTCCACCAGCATACATTCGATACTGCATGAACACCTGGCCGTAACAAAGGTTTGTTCTCGTTGGATCCCGCACAATTTGAAAGTAGCTCAAAAAAAGGCTCGTGTCGATTGGTGCAAAGAAATGTTGCAAAAATACGATTGCGGTACTTCAAAAGACGTTTATGAGATCGTCACAGGTGGCGAATCATGGATTTATGCGTATGAGCCCGAAACGAAACAACAATCGACCGTGTAGGTCTTCAAAGACGAGCAAAATTCAACGAAAGTTGTTCGTGGAAAAAGCACTTCGAAGGAAATGGTCGCCTGTTTCTTTGACAAAACTGGTCATGTGGCGACTGTTCCGCTTGAGCAACGTAGGACGGTCACTTCTGAGTGGTACACTACAATTTGTTTGCCTGAAGTCATCGGATAAATTCGAAAAACCAACAAGAGAAGACGAATCATTGTTCACCATGACAATGCGAGCTCTCACACATCGGCTCAAACCAGAGCGTTTTTGACCGGCCAAAACGTCGAATTAATGGGTCATCCGCCGTACAGCCCTGACTTGGCACCTAATGACTTCTTTTTGTTTCCGCACATCAAGAAAAAAATTCGTGGTCTACGATTTTCGTCGCCAGAAGAAGCTGTTGAAGTGTTCAAAAACCATGTTTTAGAGGTGTCTCAATCGGAGTTGAAAAAGTGCTTCGACAACTGGTTTGAAAGAAAGAATACTTTAAAAAACAATAAAACCATTTTTGATTATAAATATTCGCATTTTCACTATTAGGCCAGAAATATATAGAGCAGCCCTCGTAATGTTTAATTTAAATAAAACAGCCCTTTAGAAAAATTACAAAGACACCTACAGCAAAAGGATGTTCGCATCTTCATATTATTAATGAAACGTGTTAAAATATTTTCATCCCCAAGAAGCGAAATATGACTCAACTGCAGCATATAAAAAATATTTAACAGGAAATCTTAGAAAGTTGGAAATTTTGGCGGCGAAAAAAAGCAGATGGACTTATCTTCAAAAACATGAAGTTTACAAACAAAAAATGGAAATTTGTGATTTTATTGAAATATGTGTGTGTCTACATGTAAGACTTATTGCCCAGTAATACAGAAATAATTATTTTTTTTTTTTAGCTTTAAAAATATTTTGATCTTTGATTACTGTCTTTATTTTATTGTTTGGATAAAAGATTTTAGTTTATTTAAAATGTCTGTAAGATGTTTCCTGAAGAGCTAAGTAAGCGGTAGCGAAATGGCCATCGAAACGTTATTTCACCTTCAATAATCAAAATTGGTAATTTTAATAATGTATACGGAATAATTAACACAATATTTTTAAAGATAATAAATAAATTTAATTAAAAATTCCCGTTATTTAATTTTAATTTAAAATATTTTTTTTATTTTTTATTTTATTACCCCTGATGATAAATGTGGAAAAACAGATGGCACGGCGAGGCATGCCATTATATAACCAAGATGCTATCGGCAATAAATTATATATAATTATATATAACGTTAAACTTATTTATTTTTACTGCAGCTATTGGACCGGTCGATGCTGAGAATTAAAAGTAAAGAATAACGCTATTTTTGTTAACCTAAAACATAAAAATATGTAGTGAAAAATATTATGAAAAGCAATTGGAAAGAACCGTTTTTAATACTGCGTTAGGAATGACTGATGACAATTTAATTATTTCCAGGGCATTTAATCAGTTTTATCTCTTTTTAACCGACTACAATAAAAAGGAGGTTGGCAATTCATCTGAATGTTGCTTTTTTCAATGATTTCTAAATTTTTTTTAGTAATTTAACGAACAATGCTTACATATTGGTGCCATTTTAAAAACAGTTCATAATCTTACAAATTAAAGGGTGTCCCTTATATATATATATATATATATATATATATATATATATAAATCGTGCTTCAGTCATGGTGTTAAGCACGTTGACTACAAATCTGGTTGGCCAGGGTTCAACCCCTACAGCAAAAAAAATGTTTTTTCTGTTTATTGGTGTAAATACATATTTACAATTAACATTACAAGATTCAGCATCCTTCGTCGGTACCTTCTTATATCATATTCGTTGGTGAAGAAAAATATTCAATAACTTATCTCTCATCTATCCCTTTCCTAAAGAATGTAGCACGGTTACAAAAAAAAAACTATAAACGTTTTGCCTAAAGTGTTACTTCTCTATAAAAAAAAAATATTTAACAAATTAAGAAATCGTTTTTTTATTATTACATTTATTTAATTAAGATGACATATTTTATTAATTATGGCCATTAATGTGTGTTTTGTTCTCAATTATGTATTAATAAAATTGCTATTTTTATATGAAAAATCCTTTTAGTAATGATGCAGAAAAAATATGTATTTTTCCTTTTGTTTAATTTTAAATTCAAATTATGATACCGTTAAGTACTCAGCATGGCACGTGCAGGCTTAAGGAACATTTTATATTTAATTATTCCTCTAACGTACTGATTTGATGGTTTTGTCTTTCATTTCATTATCGATTAATTTGAGAGTTTTTTATTTTAATGATGTCTTATTTGTATCACAACGAAAATTAGCTCACACGTGTCAATATTTTCTTTTTTTTTGTATTCTAAATATTTTTTAATGTATAAAATACTCCCATTTACTCATGCCTTTAAGTCAATATTGTTGTTTGTGTTTTAGCAAAATTTTATATTCATATTCACAAACGGTTTTTCAATTAAAATAAGCAAAAAATCAACTTGAATAAAAACAACAATAAAAAAAATTAAAAAAATTTCAAGACTTTTGAGAACATAATAATTACCCAGTTAGTACTTTTTTGAATTATTGATCATATTCGAGTCTTTTTTGACTCTTCTACACGATTAAAATAATCGTTTATGCGCTCGTTTTAGAGTCGAAAATGATTGTTTTGTCGGTAGAAAATGGTACCCTAGCCGCGACTCTTCTGAACGAGTCCCTTATGACTCGTGTTTTTGACTAATTTTCGAAACAGTTTTCAATCGTACTTTTAATCAAATACGATACTTTTTCGAGTCATTTTTTTTAACATATTACTAGGCGTAAGCGAGTCGTTTTCCTATTTTGTTATACGGACATTTCTAATTGTCGTTTCTCAAAGCCAAACATGGCAAATAACATTTTGCTTATTTTTTTTTTTTTTTTTTTTGTTACATTCGATAGCGTGTTATTTTTAATTTCCTCAAGTTCATTTTTCTAAATTTGGAAAAAACTTCATTTAAAAAAATTAATTTTACATTTGTATCTCTATTTTCTCTACAAACTGACAATTGTACATATTTTTATGAAAACTAAAAAATAAAAATTAAATATTTTAATCATTTTTTCATCGTTAGACTGCGTTAAATATGTCTCTAAGATAATTCGAAAAACAGTCGAATTTGTATCATTTGCTTTTTGTACTTTTAGTTTTTTAAACAAGTAGCTTTCTTTGCTTTTTTAGGAATTATATTCGAATCTCTTTTGAAAAACACACAACTTATTAATGAGTCTTAAGTCATCTTGGGTAGTCTAAAAAGACTAATTTTTGTGATTTTTGTAAAACCAATCTTCCAAATGCTAACTGGGTACATACATACTTACATATGTACATATGTTTAGGTTAAAATGTCGGTCATAAGGGAAGCAAAAAATAATAATTATTTTTATTAAATTAGATGAAACCTATTAAATGCAAAATCTCAGCTAATTGATGAATAATTAAATAGTCAAAGAAAAAATAGAAAAAAAAAATAAATTGTAATTATTGTTTTCCTTGCAAATATCAAAAATATATAAATAAATATTCCTACTAAAAAGGCTTCCGTAACAAGTATGGCTCACCCTATAATCTTTATTTTATTATTTAAACTTATTACAGCGGATAAAGCAATACTTACTTTTTATAAATTTAAAATCAGGCTTTATGAAAATTATGTAACTATTGGGACACCCTTTAATTTTTTCTTTAATTTTTTTATCTTGTTTTTATAGTAAATTATCATTATATTATCAGCTTAAACATTAAGTCACAGCCTATTACGGTTCCCTACTTTAATATTTGAAAATCACTTTACTATCGGGATACCCTTTATTTAATTTTATCTTAATTTTTTACACATTCTTATAGCAAACGTAGCAGTACATACTCTGTATAATTTTCATGCGGCTGCCTTTAACTGTTTCAAAGATAAGACCATATGTGTCAAAATTGTGGCTTCTTAGGGAACACCCTTTAATTTTTAAATTTATTATTCACACTTATTTGTATGACGGACATATTTGTACATACCCTGGGTAAATTCTCTGTGTAATTTCTATATTATTATTGAAAAACTAAAGCGTTTAAATCACACAACTATAGGAACACCCTTTATATTTTAGATTTTTTAAGTTTTTGTACTTGTTCTTTTAGCGGACATAAAAATACTTAAATTTAAACTATTGCGGTTGAAGGACAATGACTCTCTCATTAAAATCACGTCACAATTGGGACACCCTTTAATATATAGTTTTAGTTTTTCTGCTTGTTGCTATAGCACACATAGTTCTACTGACATTGTGCAAGTTTCACATGTTAACGAATTCACCTATTTAAGTCTATCCTTTAAAATTTTAAGATTTCAAGGCTGTGATAGACGGTTAAACATACAGATATTGTGTGTGGAGCCATTTAAAATAATAACTTATGCCGGATTAATATGTTTTATTTATTTATTCTAAATTGCTTTTTTAACGTTTTTAAATTTTTACTCATCGTTTAATTTCTATAAAAATCAAATTTATATTGTTTTGTTTTAAATTGTATAATAAAAAAAACTGGGTTAAGTAAAGATAAAAAAATAACGAATATGAAATAACGAACTATTTGCTACATTTGACTTTTTTCTTTATAAGAAAAATGAGGTCACACGTAGTAAAGGATGTGTTTTGTTAATGTGTTCTTGGTATCTTATTCTTCACAGCGGAAAATGAGTATTATAAAGATTGTATATGAATATTCATTAAAAAGAATAAGCCTTCATCGTTTTGACCCTTTTCTATTATGTCAATTGTACACTAAAATTAGTTGCATTTGAGTAAGAAAATTTGTAACACAAAACGCTTGTTCAGTAAAGGATTATAAATATATATAGCCTTGTGTTAAAAAATGAAAGGCTGAAAGAAAAAAATTTTTTTACTTAATAAATAACTAAATAATTCAGTACGTGCTTTTTATGAGCTTCACGTAAACTAAGCATCCTTAAATAACAAAAATCTTTGATGATTTAAAAAATGTATAAAAACCAAAATTTTAGTCTCTTCAATGAATTTTTTGAATGGAAAAATCAAAGCGTCTTAAGCGTTCTAAAGCTAATAACAAAATCCTGTAAACACTTAGAAATTTGTTAAAATAATGACCTCAAAACAGACTTCATCTGTCTTTCTGTAACGGTTTAGAAGTATGGCCACATACCCCAAATTACATTAACTATTGGGACACCCTTATACTCCATTTCAAACTTTATGCTTGCTATGGCAGACTTCTTGTTATTTTTAACCGTCTGTCTGCAATTGTTCAACTGTTTAGCAATAAACATCGAATTACACCAACTATAGGGACAACCTTTAATTTCCAAAATCAAATTTTATACTTGCTGTTATAAAAGTCTTAGCAAGTAAATTTCTCAATAACAATTTGATCATATACACTAAATTTCATGAACTATTGTAACACCCTTTAATTTATAATCTAAAATATTTATACTTCTTACTATATTAAGTAAAGTCTAATTCTAAGTATATAAGATAAAATTAATAAGTATACATAGATATAATTACATTAATTTTGGGAACACCCTTTAATTTCTGAATTCAAATTATAAACTTTTTATAACGGACAATACAGGTTCTTTGTAAATTTCAATCGTCTGTCTACAACTGTTTAAAAGTATGGACATATGCAACAAATTAAATCAACTATTGGGTTACCCTTTAATTTATAATTTTGAATATTAATACTTGTTACTATTATTGAAATTCTGTCCAATTTGTGAGCACTTTTCTATAAAGATTCAAAAGATATGCCCATGTATGTAGGTTAACGTACATCAATTATGGGAACACCCTTTAATATTTAAAGTAAAATTATAAATTTGTTTATAAATCGGACTTAGCTATATAGGTATCTAGTAAGTTTCAGCTGCCTGTCTATAACGGTTCAAAAGTTTGGTCACATACATTAGCTTTTGGGACACCCTTTAATTTCCAAATCCAGATTTTGTACTTCTTGTTATAGCGGAGTTTGGAATGCAGTTTCTTTGTGAATTTCAAGCGTCTGTCTATAACTGTTCAAAAGTATGGCCATATACATCAAACTAAGTAAACTAGTGGGGCACCCTTTAATTTATAATTTTTAAAGTTAATACTTGTTACTATAATGGTAATAGTAGTCGACATTCTGTCTAATTTTCAAGCATTTTTCTACAACGGTTGTACAGATAAGCTTAGATAAGTTAATTTACGTCACCAATAGGGACACCCTTTAATGTTTAGATTTATATTTGTATTACTTTTTTTAATTGGGAGCTATAGTTATATGCAGTTTTTTTAATTTTAATGTGGTACACTTTGCTGTTCATAATACACGTAAAATTATGTTTGTTGTATAGGGACACCCTATTGTTAAGATAACGAACTGTTTTTAAAACAGGACCAATCTGCTTGCATCGCCTTAAAAATAAGAAAAATAAAAATCTATCCAGTAATTACTTTTACTTTTTTAAGTCGTTTAAACAAATCCTTTTGCGAATATAAGTTTTAAATGTCATGGTTTAAAATTATAAACAAATCTTTATCAGAATCAAATAATTATTAATACAATTAAGTCAATCAGTCATTTATTTTAGTTTTATTTAGACAAGGCTACAATACACTTGTTTATAAAAATAAAATCTCATTGTTAGAAATTAATGCCCACACAATAATTTAAATGGAAATTGTGGCCATTTTTTCTTCGTATTGTGTTAAATAAATAAATGAAACACATAATTCTAAATTAACCTGACAATTTATTTATAAAGATGATAATTTAAATAAAATAATAATCAAGAAATATTTATTAATTTATTTATTGCACATTGCTTAGTTTTGTATGAATTGAAACTTTGGAAAATATAATTTTCTTCTCTTGTTTATATAGAAAATACAATCAAATTTTGTGCGTCATACATATACAAGGTGTCCGTCGGAAAGCTATATACATAGCACTTTTTTTGATTATAGTTTTTCCTGGCTGTATGCGATGTGGCACCTTCTTGATGATACCACATGTTAAACAAGCCCAAAGCATGCAATTGTGACGTTAAAAGGTTTTCAATCATATCACGATATCGCACCCCATTCACAGTTACTTTTACACCGTTTTCATTTTCAAAGAAGTAAGGTCCAATTATTCCTCATGACCAAATTGAACACTTTTAATGGATGCAAAGCTGACTAATGAATAATTTAAGGATTTTCAATTCGACTACTCTGTTTATTCACATACCCATCCAATAAAAATGTGTCTCGTCACTCATTTTAATTTTTTCATTAAAATCAGGGCTGTGATGAGCGAGCTGTAAAATCTTATTGGCATATGTACATTGACATAAATGGTCTTTTGGAAGTAGCTCTTGTATAAATTGAATCTTAAATGGAAACAAAGAAGGTGTCTAAATTCTAGTGCAAAACTAAGGCAAAAGTTTTTCTTTGAAGACCAAGCTCCTGAGCGCGGCATCAAATTCACTTTGATGGATTGTTTTGAATACTTTCTCGAGCAGCGTTAATGTTTTCAGCTGATCTTGCAGTGCGTTGTCGTCCATACTTGGGCCTATCATTTGCTGACCTTCTTTCTTTGAAATTATTCACAACTCGATAAATAGTACATTGTCATCGCCACAGTAATCAATGAGCGATTTTGATAGAGTGTTTATTAAATATTTTTTCGAAATAAATTTGACACGTGACTTCTTTGCGATTAAAAAATATGAACTGTCAAGACTAATGCTTATCAAAATGGCGACAAAAAAAGTAGTATACCTTCCCGGCGGACACCCGAAAAAATCACATAGAGAGAAGCCGATAATAAATGACAACCGGCGGCGGCAAAGCAAAAAATATTAAACTGCGGCTAAAAGTCGAAATAATTTCAGCGACAGCGGCTAAAAAAAGCACGCAGATTATGTTACCATATGGATACAGACTCATAATCAAGAGCATATGTTGATACATTAAATTGGTAGTGTAATAAAATTGTTTTCAATTTTGATAAATTAGGAACTTTACTTTTAAAATATAATTTTGACATAATCTTTTTCACAACTTATACATAAAAACAGCACAGCTATAATACTTATGGTAAGAGATGTGAGAGAATATAAAAATATCCATTTTAGCTGATAAAGTCGGCTAAAGTTTTAACCGTAATCAGGAATACTTCGGCAGCTGCTTTCTACGGTCAATTAAAGCTGGCGGCGGCTTTTAGCCGACTATAAGCAAATTAACTTCACCTTCTAATATTTTTTTTTTTTTTTGATCAGCTTTTATTTAGTTGAACAGTTATGTTAATAAAATTTGAAGCCGCATGAAGGAGAAAGAGAGCTTTCTAAACTAATTATATAACAAATAAGATACCAGCAAGTGAATGCAGTAAAGCCATTGTAATCGATGATGCTAATTTCTATCCGCATTACTTTAGAGAAACAAAATTTGATTTCTTATTGTTTTGTCATTAAAAAATAATTCAAACGAAACTACTAAAGCAATGCTGTTTTTCGTATTATATGATGATGTGGTTTCAACAAGTTGGTTTAATATTTCATTGAGTTCTAAAATCAGTTCATATTGTACATTATCTATATATAAAAAAAATTGTTGTTGGTTGTGACTTTATAACTTATGACCGTTCAAACCGAATTCGGTTACAGTTTTAGGGTATGTTCGTATAGTCGTGTAGATAGTTTATCTAAAGTTTGCACGAAATCGGTCGATGCGTTCGTGAATTATGACTTTTTATAACAGCATGTGATTTTTTCCATATAAAAAAATTAACAAATACATTGGCGCCTATAAACGTATACGGTATTTTGATTTGATTCAATGTTAATATTCATGCATAGCGAAGTACGCCGAGATTCGTTAGTTTGTTATAAAACTTTGGATCGATAATAAATATATTTACAATTACACATTCATCTAATAGCAGCTTCTGCTTCTCTCTTAGAGAACAGTCTTCGACATTTGAAAAATATTAATTTTCTACTGCAGAACTACTTTGTTTCCTTAATATTTTCTTCATAAATATCATTATGGTTTAGTCAGGTTTAAGTTCGTTTTTTTTTAAATCTAATTTTATAAGTTCGCTGCAGTTTGTATACGCTAAAAACATGTTTTATGTAAACAATTAATTAAAGTAAAACAAGTATGAAAAACCTCAAATAAATAACGTTACTATTGGGACACCTTTTAATTTTATTACTTGCTTTTATAAGCAACTAGCAATATTTATTCTGCGTAAATTTATAGTCTCAGTTTAAAGATCATACATATATATAAAAATAACGTTAGTATAGGGACACCCTTTATTAAATTTCATATCATATTAATGCACTTTTCCTTATTACAGATGTACACACTATGTGCAAATGCAAATGCGGTTTAATAGATAAGGACATATTTGTCAAAATCACGACCTCTATGGAAACACCCTTTAATTTTTAAATTTATTTTTCACACTTATTTTTAAAGCGAACGTATTTATACATTCTCGTTGTGAATGCTAAATATCAGCCTAATGTGGTTAAAAAACTAAAAACATACTTTAAACTCATATAACTATTGGCACACCCTTTATATTTTCTTTATATTTTTAATTTTTTGTTCTTTTAGATTTTACGTTTCCGGACACCCTTTAATGTTAAGTATCAACTTTTTTAGCCGTAATATACCGTTTTGGTTTCGGAGAACGAGGGTTGGAACAGACGGCTAGATATGGTGGCGAAAGCAATAAGGTTAAGTTTCTACATCTTGTGTACGGTATCTGTGGGGGTTCAAGGGGGATTCATCCACTTCGATGTGGGTGGGATCGTCCACAGAGTTGTGGGGAAAAAATATTTAGAACTTACCCGCTTTGTATCAGCAACGATGGCGTTGATTGGTGGCTTCTTCGGGAGATGGCCAGGATGGTCTCGTGCTCCTGAGATGGTTGTTCCGCACTCGATCCAGTTCGGTGTTTCTGTCGTCTTTCTGCTTGCAACCTCGAGGGTTTATTGATCTTTTAAAACCTTTGCGACCAAATTAGGTATTATTGGCCGTAGAAACAAAAATAGTTAAATATAGCACAAAGTCACAGAATTTTTAGTATTTTTTCTTAATTTCAAACCACTCGTTTCCAAAAATAATGCTACTTTCAAACACCTTGTTTTATAAGCAATTTAACACTTTTTCGTGTTCTATTTATTTTTCTTCACATATGTATACAATTTTGTACAAAATATTGTTTGATAATTAAATGCTGAACTGGTCAAAGCATTATAGTTTATTGTTTTATTATACTTGTAAATCAAATAATTATTTCTATGAAGCATGGAAAGCCAAATACATTCTGAGAAATTCAGCAATGTGGATGGGTATCCAACCAACACTATACGTCCTAGGTTTAATTTGTTTTTCTAATTAATTATAATATTTTTAAGCACACTCAACTTTATTTGTCTAAATAAGTTTATTAAGATTTAGATCGAAACTTATTTTGTTTAGAAGCAAATTTTGACAATACAGAATTGAATAACACTCAACTTCACTTATTAAATTTGGATATCGTAAGAGTCAAGATTTGAGAACTTTTCACTTCTAAAAACCACAAGCAACTCACTAAATTCTACCGCGCATTCTTTTGCCCTTTTTTTTGTTTTCTGTTGCTCTCTTTTCTATTTACACAGAAGCAAAAAAAAGGGCAAAAGAGTGTTTACAACGCATTCTGCGTTGGCGCTTAAACATCCCGCCCCCCTTGCAGGACTGCAACTTAGAGTATAAAAAGTTATATAAATTCAAATTCAATAATTCAAAAAGATAGAGTATCTTAGGGTATAATATAAGTAGAAGTTCAATAAATGTATAAGTTCAATAAATGTATAATATAAAAATGATGATTAGTCGTTGGTGGCACCTAAAGGCCAAACTTTCCCACTAGGACCCATCCCAAAGCTGTGTCCTGTGCGAGGGGCGATGCAAGGCTGCCTGGTTGAAGACCGCTTCTGATGAGCTCCGGGTATACATCGGCTCCCAGGATGACGTTGATGGCGTTATTACCATAGAAATCTGGGTCTGCCAAACGGAGGTTATCATAATGATGAGCTACTCGGCTGTCCAATGGTTTTCTGGCTTGATTGAGGGGTAGCTTGTCATCAACTCTGGCGGTGACGGTAAACGTGGTTGCTCCCTCGAAACGTGAACGAAAAGTCATCTTGTACCATTTCTTATTGTCGATCAGTTCAACGGGGAGGTGATATCGGTCGACAATGAAGGCGGCGATGGCACTTTCAGTGGCACACGGGTTAATTAGACCACGGACTTGCACCCATTGCTTGCTTAGACATATTTGTATAATGGCGGTAGGTATCAACGTAACATTGCCAGTACCGCTTGAACGACGTATCTTGGGGGGGCGATGAAGAAGTGTATGATGTTTACCCCTGCAGATTTTACAACATTCAGCACTGCGACATTTATTAGTCCGGTGCGAGTGTGCTAAACAATTTTCGCAATATAGATGGCGTCGTACCGTTTTTTCTCGTGCGGAAACAGACATGCTGGTAAACTTCTTACATTTTCGCAATGGGTGATCCTTTTGGCACAGGCGGCAATCATAGGTGGATTTTAAACGAATGATAACCCGTTGGCGCTCAATCGGGGAAGCGCTTCTACGTGGTGAACGCCGCATAATGACTAGAAAAGAAAAGAACGAAATAAAGGCAAAGATTAGTTGTCATTGCGATTCGGGGTAGGGGAGCCACACTAATTTAACGATGGGGCGCGTGATGACACCCGTAGCGGTGCGAATGTCAGCTGTTCTGACCTTGCTGTCCAGGCCGTGATAGACTTTATCAATTCGACCGAGACGCCATTGATGTGGGGGTAAATTGTCTTGTCGCACGACGACCAGATCTCCGATCGCGAAATCTCGCTGTGGGTACTTCCATTTTGTCCGTTTATGGAGTTCGATAAGATATTCGTATTTCCATCGACGGGCGAGGTGATGGTGTAATATTTTTAGTTTCTGCCAGCGATTGACATAACTTAACGAGTGATCGGATAAATTGGGTTCGGGGGGTGACAAAATGGGGGTGCCTATGAGGAAGTGACCGGGGGTTATTGCGCATAAGTCGTTTGGGTCGTTGGTCACTGGACTCAAGGGCCGTGAATTCAGACATGCCTCTATACGGGTTAGCATGGTGCTAAATTCTTCATACGTGAAGTGTTGGCTGTGGCAAATCTTTTTAAAGTGGGACTTAAAACTTTTTACTCCGGCCTCCCACAGGCCGCCCATATGGGGTGCTCCTGGGGGGATGAAGTGCCATTCTAACGGGGAGAAGCTGTTTTGAGCTAGGACACCTTTCCGTACAAGTGCTAAAAATTGGTGGGCATCATATTGTAGGATGTTGGAGGCGCCAACAAACGCAGTGCCATTATCGGAATACATGGCATGAGGCGTTCCACGTCTGCTGAAAAATCTGGCGAAGGCCGCTAAAAAGGCTTGCGTAGATATATCTCCAGTGGCTTCCAGGTTTAGTAGCGAAGCAGACGAAGATTGCGACGTAACCTTTAGTGATTTTGCAACCGCGGCCCACGTAGGATTTTATTTCGAAGGGCCCGGCAAAATCCACTCCAGTGTCGTAGAATGGGCGGGTGAGCGTAGCTCGTTCAGGGGGTAATGCAGCCATCATCTGCTGGCTGAGCGCACTTTTATGTCTAGCGCATGTGAGGCATTTAGAAATAGTTGATTTTATTAGATTTTTAAGACGAGGTACGTAGTAATGGCATCGCATAAGGCGGTGTAAAAGCTCATTTTGGCCATGTATGGAGTACATGTGTAGCCATTTGAGGAAAAGTTGAGTATAACGAGCGTGATAGGGTAACAAAATAGGGTAGCGCTCATTATAGCTAAGAGTGGGGGAGTTTGCCAATCGGCCATTAATTCTCATGATTCCGTTAGAATCGAGAAAGGGGTTAAGAGTTAATAATGTACTTTTACGGGGTATCGGGCGATTATTGCATAATTCTTTATGCTCATCTGCGAAATGAAGTTTTTGACTCGAAATAATTAAACGTGATTTAACGGAGTTGATTTCGTCTGAGGTGAGATCATTAGAGTTAAATTTCTGATGATTTTTCAAGCGATGATAAAAACGAAATACGTAGCTAATAACTCGTAATGCTTTGGGCAAATCCGAAAAACTACGGAGTAGGTCTTCATATTTCACTGTGGTAGAGTGCACACAGAGCGGTCTGGATTCTTCGTCCGTTGAGAAGTTTTCAGTGCATGATGGCCACTCATCGTGTGGAAGTCTTAACCAGGGGGGACCTTGCCACCAGAGCGTATTCGATGCCAATTGCGATACGGTAAGGCCGCGAGAGGCCAGGTCAGCTGGATTATTTTTCGTATCAACATGCGACCATGGTTCGATTCCGACCTTTTCGATTATGGAGCTGACGCGGTTTTCAACGAATGTTTTCCATCGGTTAGGGGGACCTCGCAACCATGCTAAGACAATCGTGGAATCTGTCCACAAGAAAATTTTGTAGTTTTTTAAATTGAGTTGAGCTGGTATTGTGTCCATCATTGTAGCCAACAACTCAGCACCACAAAGTTCTTTTCGTGGTATCGAAACAAATTTTACCGGCGCTACTTTGGTTTTTGCCACTAAAAGGTGAGTTGAGACAAAACCTTGGTTCTCAGATCGCAGATACAGAGTAGCGGCATAGGCCTTTTCAGAGGCGTCGCAGAAACCGTGTAGTTCGGTAGTATATGAGGGGTCAAAATTAACAAAACGGGGTATTCTAATTTGTTCGATGTTAATATAATCATCGAGAAAATTATGCCAGTTTTCGAGTGTAGGGGGGTATAAATCTTCATCCCAGTCTGTTCCATCCTTCCAGATTTGCTGCATTATGATTTTAGCCACAATTATTTTGGGTGATAGCCAGCCCGCGGGGTCAAATAACTTGGCTATTTCTGAAAGTACAGACCTTTTTGTGATTGCCTTGCGATCGGGGTGAGATTTCAATTTAAAATAGAAATAATCATTTCCTGCGTTCCACCGCAGTCCCAGCGTTTTAGTGATGCTAGAATCAGAAAGGGTCAAAAATTCTTCATCTAGTAGATGATTTGGGGGTAAATCATTGAGTAAAAGATTGTTATTCGCCGTCCATTTACGTAACATAAAACCTGCTGATTCAAGCACGTTGCGGAGTTGATTTCTGCATTGTAAGCTGGCCGTAATAGTATGGGAGCCAGCCAAAACATCATCGACGTACATGAAGTTTCGTAAAATGTCAGCTGCCAGGGGGTAATTTTCTTCGGCCTCATT
Source organism: Gymnosoma rotundatum (assembly GCA_916610165.2). Taxonomy (NCBI): domain Eukaryota; kingdom Metazoa; phylum Arthropoda; class Insecta; order Diptera; family Tachinidae; genus Gymnosoma; species Gymnosoma rotundatum. The sequence continues at coordinate 15,651,322 of OU744338.1, read as the reverse complement.
GGCTAACTCTAGCAACGTTCTGATGGCTAAGTATGGGGCGCAGTTGACACCGAATGTCACAGTATTCAACTGGTAATCTTGAAGGGGCTCGTTCGGGGATTTTCGGAAGATAATACGCTGATATTGGGTCTGAGAGGGTTCTATAAGAATTTGGCGGTACATCTTTTCGATGTCCGCGTTAAATACGTAGCGAAAAAGTCTCCAGCGAAGAATTAAAATAGTTAAGTCGGCCTGTAATATAGGCCCGACGTGGAGCATATCGTTGAGACTGACGCCGTTAGATGAGGGGCTAGACGCATTAAACACCACACGTAGCTTGGTGGTAGCACTATCGGGTTTTAGTACTGCGTGGTGTGGCAAGTAGTAGGTTTCAGAGCCGTTACTCGGGGGGGAAACTTTGTCCATTTGGCCTAGAGTGGCGTACTCGGTGATTACTCGGTCGTAATCATTTTTGAGTTCGGGGATTTTTAGCAACCTTGTTTCATTGCGTAAAAATTGAGATATGGCGATGTTTCGGGAATCGCCTACATTAAGGGGGTTGGGGTAGTCGTGCTTAAAGGGTAGTGACACGACAAAACGACCATCAGGGTTCTTGTGAGTCGATTTTTTATACAGCTCTTCACAATATATATCTTCAGGGGTGGCGCGGCGTTTCTTCGGTACTTCTTCCAGTTCCCAGAATTTTTGTAGTTGAGTTGATAGGGTGATTTCATTGAAAAATGAACGAATCGTAACACGATTTTGCGGGGTGTGCATTTTGCCGGTGAGTATCCAGCCAAAAATGGTATTTTGGGCAACCAAGGATTGGTTAGAGTCCCATTGTACGCCGTTTTTAATTATCTTGGGGTAGACATCTCCTCCGAGTAGTAGGTCTACCTCAGTGCAGTTTTGCCTATACTTATCAGCCAGTTGAAGGCGTGAGAAGTTTGCATCCTTGAGAGCGGATACTGGGTAATACGGGAGTTGATCTGTTAGTTTATTGACGATATAGGCGTCAATACACATATTAATTGCAGGGTTGATTGGAGACCCTATGCGCACTTGACACATGTGAGTTGATGTTGCAGTTAATGAGTCATTTATGCCATGGACCTCAGCATGAGATGACTGAGTGTTGATGTGGAGTTTTCTTTGAAGACGCCTCGAAATAAACGATGCTTCAGACGCAGAGTCGATCAAGGCACGAATAGTGCATTTAAGATCATGATTATAAATATCTACTAGGGCGGTGCCCAATATAATAGAGGGGGTAGTCGCTTGTACCTGGGTTGAGTACGATTGCAGCGTTTTTTCAGCCGCTTCACGAGAAGTAGAGGGGGTTGCTTCTAGAGGGGGGTGAATACTAGTGGGGGGCGGAGCCCCGCGGGTAAAGTAGTTACCTCTATGTGATGGAGCAACAGGGGGTATAGTCGTGTTGTGCGGGGGGTTATGTGAGCGAATATTATCAGAAGGGTTAGGGGTAGATATAACGGGAGCAGCTTGGGGTGCTGCAGGGTGCCGTATATTTGAGGCTGAATTGCGTTCATGGCGGTGCAGCAGCGAATGGTGGCTTTGTCCACAAGCATTGCACACAAATTTGCTTTTACATTGTCTACGCTCATGGGAGGTAGCGAGACAATTTGTACAAAGTTTATGTTTTTTAACTATATTGTATCTATTTTCCAGAGACATACCAAGAAACACTGAACAAAATCTAAGGGGGTGTGAGTGGGGACACAAAGGACATTTTTTGTATTTATCGACTAACACGCTGGTATTAAAACTGTTAAGTTTTTTCTCATTTGAATGCGATTTTTTATAATTCGGAACTTTAGACGCGTTTGAGACATTCGAGTGTGAAAAGGTTGAGCGGATATCTGCAACTGATTCTAATGTCTGGAACCGAGACGTCAGGAACGCATCCATTTGTTTCCAGGCTGGCAACTCTGTGCTGTGGGGCAAAGAGTGTTCCCACAAATTGAGCGTGGTATCGGGTAGACAGGTGGAACAAATATAAATAAAAATGGGGTCCCAATTTTTGGTGTCGATTCCTAACAGTGTTAAATTCGTAACGCAATCATTAATTGTGCGTTGCAAACGCCGGATATTGGGCCCAGTCTCTTTAGGAAGGGGGGAAATATTAAATAAACATTTTAATTGCGCGTTCACCAGAACGCGCTTATTTTCGTACCTTTGTACCAAGTGTTGCCATCCCATCTCGAACCCATCGTTCGTTATGGGGCAAGTTTTCAACAGGTCTCTCGCTTCTCCTTGTGTCTTCTTCAGTAAGTGGCACATCTTTTCCACCGGGGATAGGCGATTATTATTCTTGTAGAGGGCCGTGAACATATCACGGAATGTTGGCCATGACTTATAGTCACCGTGGAAAATCTCTGTATCGCAGGGGGGTACTGATATGAGGGGGTGTTGAGTTGCCTGTTCCTCCCGAGCAATATGTCGCTTCGTCTTGTTGCGCAGAGTCTCGATGGCTTCATTTATTTTGGCGATCATTTTGGTATAAACCTCAAAAGTTGAAAAGAAACGTTTTTCCAAAGTTTCGATATCGATGTCATCTTTCACGGGATCAAATTTTTCGATAGCATCGTCGTATAGCGACGCGAAGGCTTCCCATAACCGTATAGCTTCTGTTTTCAGGACATCCCACGCGTGAATCGACTGGCCGTCAACCGCGCTCTCATCCATATGAACTGAAAGCTTCGTGATGCGATCAGAGACACGGATCAATGATTTGATTGATGCCATTTTATCTTTAAATGCGTAAGTGGGGGGTATTTAGTTATCAAACAAAAAGACCGAGATGATTCGTGATATAAAATCTACCGACCGTTGAGTTCAAACAATAGGGGGAATGTCCGCAAACAAGACAATAAAACAAAACGTGCCCGAATTGTACAGGGGTTCAAATAATCGGTAAATAATTAAATAAAAAAAATATTAAAAAAAATACTTTTTTTTCCAGGTTGCGCCTCGTATTATTGTGCCCAAAACTGTTTGGGTTGACCCTCGTATACTTGTACCCGTTTCCTTTTGGGGTGACCCTCGTATACGATTGCCCGTTAGTTTCGCCGAACAAACCAAGTGACAGTGAAGGGTAGAATTTGAAATATTTGTTTTTTAAATTAATAAATGAAGTTTTATATTTTTTATAATAAATGGTTAATAAATATCGATTAAAATAATTAACGCCTAATGTACTTTTTTTCCGTTTAATTTATTTTATTTATTAAAAACAGGGGGTAAATTTTAAAGGGATATTATTTAATTTAATAATGTAATTTAATTTAAAATTAAATTTATTAAAATTATTTATTAAATTTAGTTCTATTCCAAAAAAAAATCTAACAATTTATTTCCAAGATGCACAATATTTTTTCGCTACTGTACTCATATTTGTTTTCTTATTTTCAACCACCAAAATTACTTTTATTCCTAATACACAAGCTTGTTATATATTTACATACGTTTGCATAAATATTTCTGCTTATGCATGTACACATTATTTATTATTATATTCATGCATATATTAATGTAGGTCCGTTGGAAATGCAAAAAACGCAAGTACCGCTAATAATGGTTTTTGCAAATTATTATGCAAATTTGAAAAAGGGTACAGTCACCGCTGTTTTTTCAAAAGGGTTATTATTTTTATTTTTTATAATGTGGGGCCCAGCATGTAATGCTTGGGATTTTCTTGTATGGAAATACGGGTAGGGGTATGGGGTTTTGTTCTCCTTTTTACGGAGGAAAACTTTTTGTATATAAACGTATATATACGGGGTCCGGAATGGGAATCCGGTGCGGTTTTTCTCCTTATGGAGGAAAATTTTAGGGGTTTTTGGGGGTACCGGGTTGTATCCGGCTCGAAGGACCAAAAATTGTGGGGGTTCAAGGGGGATTCATCCACTTCGATGTGGGTGGGATCGTCCACAGAGTTGTGGGGAAAAAATATTTAGAACTTACCCGCTTTGTATCAGCAACGATGGCGTTGATTGGTGGCTTCTTCGGGAGATGGCCAGGATGGTCTCGTGCTCCTGAGATGGTTGTTCCGCACTCGATCCAGTTCGGTGTTTCTGTCGTCTTTCTGCTTGCAACCTCGAGGGTTTATTGATCTTTTAAAACCTTTGCGACCAAATTAGGTATTATTGGCCGTAGAAACAAAAATAGTTAAATATAGCACAAAGTCACAGAATTTTTAGTATTTTTTCTTAATTTCAAACCACTCGTTTCCAAAAATAATGCTACTTTCAAACACCTTGTTTTATAAGCAATTTAACACTTTTTCGTGTTCTATTTATTTTTCTTCACATATGTATACAATTTTGTACAAAATATTGTTTGATAATTAAATGCTGAACTGGTCAAAGCATTATAGTTTATTGTTTTATTATACTTGTAAATCAAATAATTATTTCTATGAAGCATGGAAAGCCAAATACATTCTGAGAAATTCAGCAATGTGGATGGGTATCCAACCAACACTATACGTCCTAGGTTTAATTTGTTTTTCTAATTAATTATAATATTTTTAAGCACACTCAACTTTATTTGTCTAAATAAGTTTATTAAGATTTAGATCGAAACTTATTTTGTTTAGAAGCAAATTTTGACAATACAGAATTGAATAACACTCAACTTCACTTATTAAATTTGGATATCGTAAGAGTCAAGATTTGAGAACTTTTCACTTCTAAAAACCACAAGCAACTCACTAAATTCTACCGCGCATTCTTTTGCCCTTTTTTTTGTTTTCTGTTGCTCTCTTTTCTATTTACACAGAAGCAAAAAAAAGGGCAAAAGAGTGTTTACAACGCATTCTGCGTTGGCGCTTAAACAGTATCCCAAATAGGTGTAAATATGTTCTTAATATCCCATCAAACATTTTTTGAAAACGTAATCGAGCATTTTTAGCGGAAGTACTTCCCAACTAGATTGCCAATGAAATTATTTTAACGAGCTATGAGAATTTTATATTCAATTACTGAGAATCGATTACATTAATTATTGTAGGAAATAATGATGACCGTAATTACGTATTTTAAGGTATTCTCTTTTAACATTACTACTTCCTTTTTAGGGAACTAATGTAAAGAGTTTTGGTAAGCGAGTAACAAATTATGGCAATCACAAAAGTTAGTCATTATGTGGCAAGAACTTTTTAAGGTAATGTCTTTTTGCTGGGTACTTTTGCTTTCTATAATATACGAGGGCTGCTCTATATATTTCTGGCCTAATAGTGAAAATGCGAATATTTATTATTAATTAATATTCTCCAGCATGATACACTTTTGCATGCGCTCAAACCAGTTGTCGAAGCACTTTTTCCACTCCGATTAAGACACCTCTATAACATGGTTTTTGAACACTTCAACAGCTTCTTCTGGCGACGAAAATCCTTGACGACGCATTTTTTTCTTGATTTGCGGAAATAAGAAGAAGTCACTTGGCAGCACTCAGTGTTGCCAGGCCAGAAATATGTATAGCAGCCCTCGTAAGTTCTCTTTGTGTCAACTATTTAAAAATGAACATTTCGAGAAAACATTAGCGTTTTCGAAATTCTTATAGCTCCTAAAATTTTAGCTCCAAAAATAAAGTTTTAAAATGGGTTGTGTTCATGCAATTTTACAACATTACATTTATATTCAAATCGTTAAAAATAAAAAATTGAAAAGAAAAACAATTACTTGCATATTTGCTTTAAGGATTTAGTTTAGAATATATTTATAATTTCTTTTTCATGGCTGGTGTTGGAAAAGGTTATTTGTGTCGTCATCAATTTTGTATATCGAAGTAAACACATTCTGCTTGCTCTTCTATCTTAAATCATTGCCACTCTGATGATGCATGATTTCGTCATCATTTATTAGCTTTTTTTAAATTAGTCCCAAGATAATGTGTAAATATTTTTCTCCTTAAACATGAGTGAGTAAATATTTCTGAAAAAAAAACAACAAACAAAAAAGGATACAAAAAATTTGTTAGCAAAGTTTCTCTAAAACATTCAAGTTTATAAAATATCCTTCAACTTTTGTTAACAAACTGACATTAAAAATTAACAATTTTGTTATTTTGGTACATAAATGCTTTTTAAATAATCTCAATGTATATTGTTATTTTTTTTGGATTTTGTGTGTTAAGGGATACATTTTTTTATTAAATTTGATAAAACTAAAATTAAAACTTTTTAGGTTGTATGAATTAAAGGATTGAATTAAAAATTATCTCTTAAGTATTGAAATTTATGTTCTACCATCATGTTAACGTGAGCACTCCTTTTTTAAGCTTCCGTTCTCCAGTTATAGCTCCTAACTCTATAGCTCGACAACTAAAATTTTTACGTAATTTTTATGATAATACTCACCCATACAGCCTTACCTTTTAAACCCTTGTAGGCACATACTCGAAATTTGCTTAGAATATAATCCTCTATAACGACAAGTTTATAAAAGAGAACTAGAAAATAAATGGTGTCCGCATAGAGAGGTGATATTTACGTACAATCGTATAAGCAAGCAAATGCAATTTACTTAAAGCAAAACGTATAAAAAATTAAAGGGTTCCCAAGGAGAGACGTTACTTTTATATATAGAGGCTTAGCATCGGAACCGTAACAGATATAACTTCAAAATTTAAACACACTGTGTGGCCCGCATAATAACACGTATAAAATATAAGCTTTAACTCCACAGGGTGCCGCCAAGGTACCTGCTTTTGACGTTAATATATTGTCTTATCTTTTAAACATAAACAATAAATAAGAAAAGCATGAAATTAAAAATTATAGGGTGACGTATACGTATATAAAACGGAACAGTTTTAAACTGTAACAGACAGGCAAATTCAATTTTGAATAACAATTTAAAACGTAAAATTAAGTAATAAAGGGTTACCCATATATAGAACAGAATACTTCGTGTGTAAGTCCAACAACTATTCTTAAGATATTTAAACAAAACACTATTTTTTTGGTTGCCTGACACTAAAGATTTATTCAGTTTTAATTTTAATAACGGGTCCGCCATCTAACGTTTTTTTTTTCAACTAGTTTTTATTTCGTGAATGGTAACACTTAGCTCATGTCTGATTTGACAGTTAATTAGTTTTATTCTTCCACTGAACAAATATGGTTGTGTATACGCTTGAACAACGCTGGAAAATATTGCGACATTACTTTGAAAATTTTGTCAAAAAAAATCATCTTTTCAGATGAAGCTCATTTTGATGTTGGCGGGTATGTAAACAAGCAAAATTGTCGCATTTACGGCATAGAAAATCCGCACGCATACATTGAAAAGCCGGTGCACCCAAAACGAGGCACTGGTTAGTGCGGTTTTTGATCCAGAGGCATAATTGGCCGTTTATTTTCAAAAATGAGCAAATGGCCGTTACAGTCAATGGCGATCGTTATCGGGCCATGTTGAACGAATTTTTGTTCACAAAAATTGAAAAGGAGGATATTGGCAACTTTTGGTTTTAATAGGATGGCGCTACGTGCCACACAGCCGAAGCTACGCGCCCTAATTTTGAAGATTGCATTATCAGCAACAGAGCTGATGTCATTTGCCCACCTAGGAGCTGCGATTTGACACCGTTGGACTATTATTTGTGCGGTGCCGACAAAGATAAGTGTTACGCCGACAAGCCAGACACAATTGACGCTTTAAAGGACAATATTCGTAAAGCCATTAGTGAAATACAGCTGCACACAATCGATAATGTGCTTAAAAATTGGAGCGATAGTGTAGGCTACTGCGTGGCCGGCCGAGAAAGCCATTTGAGTAAAATTATTTTCCGTTATTAACCGGAGGGACTGTTCTTTCAAATAAAAAAAGGAATTTGAGAAAATACGAGTATTCAGAAGTTTTTTTATAGCATTTTCAAAAAAAAAAAAAAAAAAATAAGTTATTCGGCGGACCCTTTATAAAATGTGTTTTTTTCATTTTCTGCCATTTAGTGGTAAACCTTTACATGCACGCTGAACTTCCGTCTTAGTTTAATGTCTGTTTATATTTAAAGTTGAAGAATATCATTGTTTCTTTATTGTGTCTTTAACCGAGGAGTTCATGTCTGAAATGATTATTCTTATCACCTTTCCCGATCGCTCTTCTTTTTCATTATTCTTCAAGATTATTTTACATCTTCTTAAGGTCCTCATTGAAAACTCTATCCTTTGCAATATTTAAGTGTCCATTTCGTTCAAAATTGAAATTCTCTTCTGATATTTAAATATTTAAACCAAAACAATTTTTATATTAACTCCTAAAAGTATGCTTTAGTTTTATTTTCAACCCATTCTTATTCTCTTTTCTTGCAGAATGAAAATTAATATAAAGATCTCTCTCTGATCCAAAATTCATCTAAATCAAATTGGCCACTCCGAAGTTATTGAACAGTAAACAGCCACAATTAAAAAACACCTTCAAAAGTCTCAGGTGGCGTATAATAAATACAAAAAGATTATTTTAACTGTCACATCAATCATACGTTGAGATGTACAAAAAAATATTAGCCTTGTCATTTAATATCTATTGCTTTTCAAAATTCATTAAAAATGATTTATTTTGAATGAAAAGTTTATAAAATGTTTTTTTTTTTTTTTTTGACTTATCAATGTCATTTGATAAGTTGTTACAGATACTAATTTAAGCATAAGCATACATATTCTAAAAAATTCAAAAATAGTAGCAGAAAATCTGTTAAGCGTTAAATATATGCTGAAGCAAGGACAAAAACTACGATAGTGCATTTATTAAAGAGGGTTGTTACCTAAGGCTTTTACAATAAAAATTAATAATTAGAATTTTTAATCTTTAACCAAATTATAGCTTAAGACGGTGTTTGCAAATGGCAAAGGATTAGAATTTTTGTTTAGGTTAAAAGTATTTCATTTGAGGTATAAATTTAATAACTAATTAATAACTAAGACTCTCTTGCATCAAGTTCAAGGCGTGAATACTGGTTTGAAGTATGATTCAACTTGAAATTTTAAATTTTATTAAGATTGAATTGACCAGGTGGTAAATAAAAGAATGCAGTAATGGTACATTAACTAACGAATGTAGAAAAAAAACTTAATAATTTTAAATATCGGTTCAGATTTACATTCTGGCAAATAGGAAGTGAACAATAGTAAACTTAAAATATCAGTATTGTAAGGGGTTGTGTGTAGTGTTGTATTAGAGTATTATGTAATATCCACATATTCTTAAAATAGGTTTCGTTGTAAAGCAACCCCCTTTAAAAAGTCCGTTTTCTTAAAATTCAATTTTTGCAGCATTTTTTTATATTTCAATCAAAATATTAAAATAGCACTTAAATCGAAACGTCTCTCCTACTCAAAAAATCAGTTTACTAACAGATTATTTTTAAATTTGTCTTCAAAATTATTTTCTTTAAAAAATATCTTTTGCCATTTAAAAACGATGCTCCTTACAATATACATAAAAAAAGTACTTTTAATACGGTACTTTTTAAGGTACTTTTCTGTGGACTGCTTAAAGTACTTTATTAAAAAAAAGCACTTTTATAACTTATATGTGTTACAAAGTTTAAAAAAAGTACTTTTTTAAATTAACTAGCTAACAGGGATCTCTTTAGCAAAGAAAATTTCAAAACGTCTAATTATAAGAAACTTTTTACACAGTCCTTTTAAAAAATATTTAAAAATGGAATTTTCCCAATAAATTTTTCTATATAACTGCTCTGCTCTTATACAGCTGGACTTATTCTCAAGTCAGCCTTTAATAAAAAAAAAAAAGTTCTGTAACCTCATGATTATATTATTTAAGCATTTTTGAAATCCAGTTGTAGAATTTTTCATACTCTTTTTCCAAGATCACTTTTTCAAAATTTACACCTTTGTCTTACTGTAAAAAGCAGCTTTCTTCTTAAAGTATATGAAAAAACGTGTTCTTAAATAAACTACCTTTTTAAATTTTTATAGCAGTACTTTTTACAATAGAACTTAAAAAGTTAACGCTTTTATAGCGGTCTTATAACCTTCTTTTTGAAAAATATTTAAAAAAAAGTAATTTTCTAAAAAAAAAAGACTTTTCTAAATAAAAAATATTTTTCTAAAAATGTACTTTTCTTAAAAAAGTACCTATCTCAAAAAGAACTTTTCTAAAAAAAAGATCCTTTCTCAAAAAGAACTTTTCTCAAAAAGAACTTTTCTCAAAAATTACTTTTCTCAAAAAGTACTTTTCTAAAAAAATACTTTTCTCAAAAGGTACTTTTCTCAAAAAGCACTTTTCTCAAAAAGTACTTTTAAGAATTAATTTTGTTAGATGATCATCTGATCGTCATAGGATTTCTCAAAATAATTTCATACTCTTGTAAAATGGTACCCATACTTGACACATACTTTTAAAAAAATATTCTTTTTCATGTCGTGAGTATATTTTTTTAAAACTGCTTGACTACAGAAGATAAAATTTTTTATTTGGAATTATTTGTGTAAATCGTGCCTAATAAACTTAAAAAATATATATTTAACCATACACCCATCATCAAAAACCAAATGACAAAATGGGTTACTATAACCATAGATTTCTGAATCGGAATGCATCTCTCTAACTCCCCCTATCTTTACTTTTTTTGTGAATTGAAGTAAATAACCGCTTAAGCAATTTTATTTTCCCCACAATTAACAAAAAGCCTTCGCATTTGCATCTCTAATTGTATATATAACAAATAATGTGGAAAGTATTGTCGAAACAACGTCAGCTAAAGAGCCAGCGTTACAATTATTCATTGACAAATAAATACCGTGTTTTATTTTCCTCCCTCTTTAAAATCCGTTTGATAGTTGCCATTTACTAAGCTCTTTTGGATGTGTATATGTGTGTGTGTGTGTGTGTGTATATATATAAGTTTGCTCATTTATACTTAAACTGTTTTGATGACGTTGACAACATTTTCAATTTATTGTTGCAACCACTGCATTTTTGTACATCCGATTTTTCGATTATTCTGTGAACTTTTTAGTTAATTTTATATTTCATTCTCTTGTTGTGCCAATAGAGCAGTAGGACAATTGTAAAGATGCTAGTAAATTGGGTCAGGGTTTTTCAAAGATGTTGACCTTAAATTTTTTGCCATCAGAACAATGTATTTTTACTCATTGCTGACGCTTTTTCAAAAGCTTTTCATAGTCGAACTAAAGAGTGCATCGTTCTTGACTAGGAAAAGCGGTAGAATATTGTTCATTGTACCGGTAGAGAAGCAAAATAGTTATAAAAAAAAAAGCTCCGCCCTTAAATGTTATTATTGTGCCTGGCGGTATGTACTTAATGTAAACAGTTTTGGTTGTGTGTGTGTATATATCTGTGTGTAGCAGATACTTTGCGGTATTTGCCGTAACACGTGCTTTCTTCTTTAGTGCACACTACTGCAATGCATTTTGTGCAATTTTCATTCATATTTCACATTTGTTATTTATAGTTTTAAGGCTGAATATTATGTATGTGTGCGTTAAGAGTTTTTGTTACTGCCAAATACCGCTTATTTGATAATATGCACATGAAAATTTTACGTCAACTTTAGCCTTCTTACAAGGGTCACTTTAGAGGTAAAACGAACGAAAGTTCACTTAATATGCGGTATCCTTTTTGTTGCCTCTTGCTCTCATATTAGAGCTTGTAATCAATGTTGCAAAATTTTATTTTATTTATTTTTTTTTTTTTATTATTGATGCACACATATTTTAAAGTGCCGCATAATACGTAGTAAAGGCATTAATAAGAGCTAATACATTAATAACAATGTGACATTAAAAAATTTAAGGTATTTCTGTCAAGGTTTATGTTTAAGTTGCTCTTTTTGCACAATTTGTTGGTATTTATAAATTAAATGTTTTTTTTTTTTTTCTTATTATAAATTTAAAGTCAAGGTTGCTGCTTAGAAACATTTAATTTAAATTTTATTAATTTTGATAGAAGTTTAAATTTATTAAAACTAAAAATTAGGAACTGAAATTTCATTTGGAAACATAATTTAATCTGTAGTTCGGAGCTTCAGAAAACGAAAAACGAAAAAAAAATACGAATAAAACCTCTTTAATTTTCGGTGGCGTAACATAATGTCCGTAGAACATGACGTAATGTGACAAAATGTTTGTGGACATTATGCCCTATAACGATGCGGCATAATGACCATCAACGTAGAGTTATGTCGTCTACGTTTATCATGGATATATTTTATGGTATTCTTTGTAAGAAAGATGCAACGTTTTTATAAACTGGCTTGCAGAAAATCTTTGGTAAGTGAAGCCTGCGTTGGTTATGCCATAGAGGAGAAAATCCTTGACGAAGCCGACTATACAGGAAATCTTTAATAACCGAAACCGTTGTTGTTTTAAGTGCGGAAATTATAACACTTTCGTAAGTGACACTATGACCATACTAAAAGCGACAAAAGTCCATTGACATTATATCTTTGGATACTATGACATGCCACCTAATTTTCATAAATGAAATTTATATCTTTTGCATTTTCTAGTGCAAAACACTATTTGAGCCTACTTTTACTCTTTTAATAATATTGTTTTTTATTTATTTGTTCAAAGTTAGCTTACAATTAATTAATTTTTATTTATTTAAAGTGCAAAATTTTCAAGGTATTTAAAATAAATCCGTCAAGCGCGAGCTGTACTCATGAAAATAAGGTTCCATATTATATATGGGCTATCTTTTAATTTTGTAATAACTGCTGTCAAAGGCTTCTTACTCTGGACCAATAATGGAAAGACTCTTGAAATTATTAAATACTTAACATTAAAGGGTACTCCGTAAGTTGTGTGATATTCATAATTTTATTCTAATATTTTAAATGTGAAAGACAAACAAGTGAAATTTGCACACTCTATATTAAAACCAGTCCGCCATAGTAACAAGTTAAAAAAAAAAATTAAAGGGTGTCCCAACAGTGATGATATTTTTTTACGTACATGGACTTGTTTTTGAACCACAATAGGTTCAGTTATAGAGATAAAAAAAATAAAATAAACATAAAATATAAAGGGTGTTCCTAAAGTGAGATGTCTTTAACATACATATATGGCCTTAGCACTTCAACCCTGGTAAAAGAATATTTAAAATTTACACATAGTATGTACAAATATGTTTGCCATAAAAATGAATGTGAATAATAAAGTGGAAAATTAAAGGGTGTTTCCATAGAACCGCGAATGTGATTTTATCTTTTAAACCGTTAGAGGCAGAAATTTGAAATTTACACAAAGCATGTACTGTTATGTCTCCTTTTAGGACAAGAACAATAACTTAAAACAAAATTTAATACAGGGTGTCCCAAAAGGAACGTAATTTTCATATAAATGATTTTTTAAACCTTTTTTCGTTGGAAGTTAAATGGAAAAAGGAAGAAGCTGCACTTTTTAGCCGACTCCCAACAAAGTAGGAAGTTTATTTATTCGTCTGAATGCTGCTTTTTTCATGTTTGTGCCTGCAGAACTCAGTGGATTCTCAACCGATTTTAAAATTTTTTTCTTTATTTGAAAGGTGATACTTACAGATTGATCCCGCTTTAAAAGCAGTTCATAATCTTAATCTTAATATTAAAAATTATTAACTGTAAAGGGCGCCACTTTACAATTAAAAAAAAAACTACGTACCAACATAGCTCCCAATAGCACAAAGTAATATAAAAAAAATAAATCTAAAACTTAAAAGGTGTTCCCATAGTGACGTAAATTGATTTATATGGGCCTATATTTTGAACCGCTATAGACAATCCCTTGAAAATTAGACATAACGTCGATTGCTATGTTCGTTACAATAACAAGTATAAATAATCAATATTATAAATTAAAGGGTGCGCCAATAGTTCGTTCATTTTGAAAAGTTGTAGACAGACGGTTAAAATTTAAAAAGTATCTTCATTCGCTATAACAACATGTATAAAAGTTGGATTTGGAAATTAAAGGGTGTACCAATAGTTAATGTAATTTGATGTATGTAGCCAAACTTTTAAACCGTTTTAGAGAGATAGCTGAAATTTGCTATGTTTGCTATAACAACAAATATACAATTTGAATTTAGAAATTAAAGGGTGTTGCCATAATTGATGTAATTTATGGCCCTATCTTTTAAACCGTTATATACAAACATTTGAAAATAAGATAGAATGTTCACTACTTTGTGTGGTATAATTAGAAGTATAGAAAAATTAAAACTATAAATTAAAGGGTGTTAAATTTGTTGATGTATTTTTATATAGCCAAACTGTTGAACAGTTATAGATAGAAAGATGAAATCTGTTTTAAGGCCGGTTCTTTTTTGTAAGAATTATTTCTCCAATCTGCCTTCAACAAAAAAAAAAAAGCTTAAAGTTAGTGATCGAAAAAAAACGTTATAAAAATGTCCCTTGTTTAAATACCTTTCTCCATCCCTGTATGTCTGCTATAAACATAAAAGAGTTTTTCTTTAGAGGTCGTAATTTGGATGAATACGGCCTTCTATTTTAATACATTATAGGCAGGTATCTTAAATTTTCAGCAACAAATAAAAAAATGATGAAGTCAAGAACTTCAAGGTGGTCCATACATTATACGGAACCCTTCCAGTGTAAGTTAAACTAGCACTTGGCAGAATACGGCTTATTCGATTAAAAATATTTTGCAAATAATTAGATAAATATATATATATATATATATATATATATATATATATATATATATATATATATATATATATTATTTTTAAAATGAATAATAAAAAGTTTATTTCGCAAATTTTTGCCGTACTGAAAATGGAGATAATCGATTTGGCAATTTAAAAATTTATATAATTAATTTTAATAATATTTTTTTTTTCCAAAATTAAGGGATAGGATTTAAAAGCTTACAATTACAAATTGTTTTTCTTTCCTTTCCACATTATTTGCATTTTTAAAGAACAGAGACAAATCATCCAGCATCACGTGCGAGTCTCACGTTAAACTTTGTTACCAAAATTTATGTTCTTTAGTTATAAACCTTTTACATAAACATTTTACATACAAAAATCTTAATATAATCTTTATCTACTTAAGTTATACTTTTCCTTTATAATAAAGTTATTTTTAGAAGATTTCTTTTAACAAAAATAGAAAGTACAACAACAAAAAAAGCCTGCCTATTTTTAGGCAAATTCACTAACTCAACATTTAAAAAATATATTATGCAGTACATTTTTTATGAGATTATTATCCGTTTTAAATCTTTGTTTGTGTGTTTTTTATTTCACATGTAAATACCAGTATTTGGAAATCCTCTTAAGAGGACAAGTAATGCCATAAAATACAAGATGTTTTTTTTGTGTCATTTAATAATTTAAATAAATTTTGTGTTAGTCGTTTTTTGTCTGGTCTTAAGCAGGTAAATTTTATTTTAAATTTTGATAAAGTCATTACACGTGTTTGTGATTTGGGGTTGCTTTGTTAAATGATTAAAAAAAAAAGTTCGTGCACATGTTGTGTCATAAGTTTCATGTACAAACAAAAGTATTATAAGGGAAACGAATGTACACCATACACGATATTTCAATTACACACTTTTCTCCCTTAAATACCATTTTAATTAATACTGGTCCTCTATTTTAATTAATGACACGAGATTTTCAATAAACGCTAAACACGCTCAATGTTTTTATTCAAATTCATTTCATTTGCAAATTAAAAATTTTAGTATTATAATTTACTAATAAATGTGTAGGGCAGTCAAAAGCACCCCTTTTTGAATAAATTTCAAGTCTTAATAATGACCAGGAGGGTCGCTTTTCGAGTGTTTAAGAAAAAACCATAAAAGTGCCTTTTATGGTTTTCCATTTCAGCCTCTGCTTTGTGACTTTTGTTGCGCAATTCTTGAGCCTGTAGGTGAGAGGAAAAAGACGAGTAGAAACGGAACACTGTTGTATGTACTTAGAATTACCTTTTGTTTTGTCATTCGTCTAAGCAGGAATCAAAGCCAAAATTGCAGAAACAAAAATGGCATGTCTAGACGAGGACTACAAAACACATCTAATAATTATTTACTTCCTCTTAATAAGAAGAAGGGGACGCCATGGAACTGTGTCTAAATTCTGTGCATTAATCGGTTTAGAAATCTTACACTATGCATTGACAAGTCCCTTTATCGTTTTTTCTGTTCTAGAATTAATTGAGCTCAATAAGAATATAACAAGAGCAGTCGTTCCCAACCGAATTTTAATATTGGCTGAGACCAACTATTACAGTAGCTGCGATGCTACTATCCCATTAACCTTCCTACACGCAGAGAAAATATGGTTGTGATAATTGTCCCAGCAACCATATTATGTTCTTTGTAAAAATGTATATTTATGAAGAACGAACTATAGTTGTTTTCAACAAAACTTCAATCACGACAAACATATTTTTGTTAACATTTAACTATTAAGTGGTTACTGCGCACAATAATGCAACATGGTTGGTGTTAACTTTAAAAAATTCGAACCACAACCAAAGTTCTTTTACTTATTAAAAATAAGAAAATATGTTTAACCATAACATATTATTTTTCTGTTCTTTTAAGTTCTTTTTGAACTTTCAGGCTTTCAAGGTCAATTTTAGAAAATGAAAAATTTTTTTATTTATTTAAAAGAACAGAAATTTAATAAAACGAAAAAGGTCAGGAAAAAACTAAACATATTATTATTAACCAAAATATGATTAAAAGCAAACAAAATAATATTTGCGTTTAAAAATATTTTGTTCCAGGTTTTGACAGAATGCTTTTTAGTAATTTTTTGTTAGCTTAAAGTTGAAAATGTTTTTTACTGTAAAAAAAAATTAAAAATGTATATATAAAATATATAAAAAAAATGATATACAAAATATAAAAACAACTTAAAATGTATGCAAAACATTTCAAAATAGTTATTTATTTCAACTTCATATTTCTTTATATTTGTGTATTAGGCACAATTGCGAAACCATTTACATATTTTTCAATTAAAACTGTCACATTATACATCAATAAAACATCAAAATTATGTAACAAAGATTAACGTGTTAAAAGGTTTGGATAAATTTAGATTCAGTATGATATCTTCAATGTGTAAAATATTGTTTGCTCCATAAGTGCATGTTCACACAAAAATGTACGTTCACATAAGATGCCATTATTTGGGCTCATTAAATATATTTCTTCTATAAGTTAATCTTATAGCCTATGCGTTTAATTATTACTCACTAATAACAAGCAAATAAATAATTTTTTTTATAAATTTATGTAAATGTTCATAAAACAATAAAAAATAATAAGTCTATTATATAAGTAAATCTTTGCAGTCAGTTAGACATTTTTAACCTTATTATGATATTTTAATGTAATCATTAAATGTTTGTATTTAACCATTTAATTTTTATTTAAACATATTTATGTTTACACTTCATTATGTTATTGTTAAGCTAGACAACAATATGGTTCAAAGATTCGCAATTTTATTATTAAATGTAACAATACTATGTTTTCCTAATCATAGTATGTTGCTGTCAGATTATGGTTACCGCAACCATGTTTTTTCTTTGCGTGTATAGTATGTCAATTTACTCTCCTAACTATCAGATCAATTATCAATACCATTTCCCGGTTGCTCTTAATAGAAAATTTCTGGAAGAGTCATTTAAACATTTTTCTGAATGCTCCCAACTCCAAAATAGTCAGGTCGCTTATTTTAACCATAATTTCCTTAAAGACTCAGTCCTTAAAAGGTTGTTTTACTTGTCGTGTTGAGTATGAACCAGTTTTGCTCGTTTTCTTTTTTTAATGTGTAGGCTATTTTGGTTGCTCGATTACTAAACTTGAACCTGAAAGTACTTAAAAATACTAAAATAACCTATTTTCTCTTAGCTCTCAAATCTGTAATAAATTCCTGCCGCACTTAGAAAAAAAGATAACAACAACGTCTCGTTTTATTAATTTTATTTTGCGTTAGAGAAACAACAAAATCTACTGTAGATAAACTGGCATCTAGAAGTCGCTCATAAGATATCAAGTTTCTGTAGTTATTCTTTATTTGGTGTATGTTCTTTCATTTTGTATTTCCGTGACATTTCTGATGCTTTACAAATCTCCATCCGACTTATCTGGTCACCAACCGAAGTAGAGGAAGAGACTTATGGCTTATTAGCTTGCTTCTGGTAGCCACTAGGACAGAGTATAAGTCGGAGTTATGGTTGGTCTTGAAATTGACGATAGCATCATTTTTTAAATTAATGTTTCAAAAAATATTCGTTGAATGTGATTACCAAAGGCCTTAAACTAATATTAAGCAAAAACGATTTCAAAGTAATAATTTTTAAGCTAACTCTAACATCCTTGAAAAGTTTAAATAATTGACAATTATTTAAAAATTTAAAATTGGATACTTTTATATAAATAATTCCTGAGCCTTAATTTCTTTTTCTCCAACACTGACAGTTGAATTAAAAACGAAAATATATAAATTTAACCACAAGCACATCAAATATTTATTCTTACTTATTTAAAGAAACGAAATATTAAATCAATAAACAAAACAACAAAAAAATACAAACATTTGCATAAAAACGTGTGGCAAGTCTACACAGAGGAGGCCTTAAACAGGGCCTTTTTCACGTGTTATAATCTTTGCTTAAAAATTTCTCTACCATAAAAAGCATTGTTAAAATGGAATGGGATAGAATGGAATGGATTAAACCTTTAAGATGATTTGTTAAAGAATGTCTCCTAACATGAACGAGTCTTTTGAACGTAAATAAGTTTTGAACTTAAAGATATCAAAATGAAAAATGTAAAAATCTCAATTGACGGATACAAGACAGCAGTATCAAATGGTGAGAGCTGCTTAAAAAGATGACTGACGAAAGATCTTAACAGTTGGCCACGAAATCACACATGAATAGTAGAGTGATATTTTGCAGCACCTTGTCGTTTTCAGAACATGTAAGCGACAACTTTCCCTATCTAAACGATGGTAATTGCATTTTTGACATTGTCGTCAATGTCTGCCTTAGAAACAATTTCCTCGCATTGTCACGTATCAAATTACTAGCAAGAATTCTGATAATAGTTTCATTCAAACATTTTAAATAATTTTCTTTATTTTTTTCCAACATCCACGTTCCCAAGAAACTCTTACAACTGAATGCAAATCTGCCCAACTGGAATTTTAAAAACCAATTTAAACACTCGATCACCTGTGCAATCAAAAGTATCGTTCATTTGATAAAAATACCGGTCATGGAGTAGAACAATGTCTCCATTACATTCGTAATTCATTCATGTCTGTAGCAACCAGCGTTGCCACTGCTTTTTTTAAATAAAATCCATTGACTTCTTACAAAAAATTTAATACATATTTAGCCTGAACAGATGTAATTAAAAACATTTTAAAAGCTGCGGGCAAATTACGGCATTCGTTATGGATCAAAATTTAAATTACATTGAAATTTCGATCGATATCGAATGCCGTAATTTGGCCCCTGGATTTTTAGCTTTGCACATAAAATAAAACGCATATTTATTCTTCTTAAAAGTTTAATTGCAAATTAGCACAAAAAGCGCTACAACGGCAACACTGTTCAATCATAATTTATTGCAATTGTATTTTAATCAGTTTCTGCTAGAAAACCCATCTTTATAAAAAATAAATCTTGGAAAAAAACATTTGAGGCCCTCAAAAAAAATTCCATGTGGCCTTTCACCGCTCTAAATAATTACACGCAACATTTAAAAATAAATCTATGACGTCACTAGTAAGTGTGTACTCAAAATATAAAAAAGCACATGAGAACATACTAAATTCTAATAAATGAAAAAAAAAATTAAAATTAAAACAAAATTTGTTGGCAGTTTAAAACAAAAGTAAAAATAAAATGGGAAGCAATTAAATATTTTGATACATTTAAGTGCTTTGTAACATTTAAATTTTCTTTTTTAAAATATTCCACTTGAGTTTATCATCTGATGCCACTGGAGTATAAAAGAACCTTAAATTGTTGCAAAATATTTTTAATTAAATTTTACTAGAGAGTTCTGTCACCATAATACAAAAAAAAAATTAAAATAAAATAATAATAAAGTGATACATACTGAACATGGAGAGAACAAACGAAATAGCGTGTTCTTATAAAGACCCGTTGACTTCTAATCATACGACTCGTACCTTGTTTCTGTACACTGTTAAAACCGTACTTTGTTTTCCGAATGTTTAATTCGTATATCTGTTAAGATGCCACTTTATGGTTCCCAAGCAAGCTGGACCCTATAACAATTACAAAAATATTCTTTCAGGCTAAACTTGTCACAATTCTGTAGCAACTTTAATTTTTTTTTAATTACTAGTTGAACTGTTAAGGTAATATAACAAATAAATTATAATAAGTATGGCTTAATATTACTTTCTAAAGATTTTTAAGAAAGAAAAATTATTTGCAATTGTAGGTAGAAGTCTAACCAAATTGATATTGATTGAATATGAATAATTCTCGTATATTATACAAAGTAAGTTGGTTAAATAGATTATGTTTACAATGTACACAACTTAAGGTACATAAATGCGAAGAATGCAGATGAAGGGGTTAGCGATCCAGAAAATGCGGCAATACATTCTGCTAGAGTCTAATTTTTCCTGTTTTTGATATACCGATGGGGAAAAAACTTTAATTTTTTTTTGTTTTGCCTTAAGTATGCATAATAAAAAGTGCTCATATAAGCACAAATCACGCTTCGTAGCAAACTGCCACAACAACAACAAAACGCTAGCAACGCTGCAAAATGTTGCATACTTTTAAGAGCAAACTTCAGCAACTATTTTCAAACACAAAGTTGATGATTTTTTTTTTTTTCTGTTCCCTTAACCATTGTATTTAAGTTGTTTTTTAATAAAAGCTTTTACGATTTACAAATCTAACTTTTAAATAGTTGATTATTGTTTCTAAAAATCAGCTGTTACAATAAATTTGCTATACGCTTAAAAAAAAGGCACTCACGCTTAATAGCAACACTCGTTGTAAATATGTTAGACTTGTAAATATGCTACGAAGAGTGAGTGAGTTCCTCTATTATTTCGCAGTTGTGAACAATTGTTGCCGGAAATATTTTTGTGTTTATAAACATTTAGCGAGAAACCTTTCTTGAACTTTCAACTTCAAAAATTTCGCAAAAACACATCGATCTCTAGGAGATTCAGGAGCGTTATGTATTAATGATCTCCCAATTGGTGCTGTTCAAAAAATATTTTTTAAATTTAATTGAGGATTAATTGATGGTGTTTTCTTCACAGAAAAAAAATTTTAAATTGCATCATTTATACAATTATCAATTTGAAAATTTTATATATATTTTCTATCCAATTCCAAACTCTTATCTTGGACATATTTTAATAATTTTGATCTTAAAAGATTAAGAATTTGAAATTTTTTAATGAACACTACTCTTCTAGAAATATCGTTACAAATACTTAGATACTGTTAATTTATTTTCAAAGTATTTTGTTTCTGCTCCAACGTCGATCGGTACAGAGTTGTTGGCTATTGTAACTTTAGCTTAAACATTGCGAAATGCCTATCGGGTCGTGCTTTAACCCGCAATAATCAACATCGGTGGTTTAATAACGTAATCGGAATAAAAATAGCACGATATTTTTTATACATTAATTAATTTAATAAAACATTCTTCAATACATTGCAGAGTTTACTTTCTTGTTTTACGACCAAATCCAGGTTATTATAATTAACTGTAGTATATTTAGAAGTGTTATTTATTTATACTAACTTTCGCAGCCACAAAGAGAATGGGCCTAAATTTTTTATTAGAGTAAACAATTGTTTTGTATGCAGAATGATTGTGCAAAAAGTTTTCTTAAGTTTTGTGTCAAACTAGCTCACTAGTAAATTGTTTTGTTCACAAATAGATTTTTTTTCAATATAATCCTTCCACTTAAGCTCTTTTTGTTAACAATTTTAAAGCAAACAGTGCAACACAAAATTAAAGTAACTGTTGTTAAAATAATATTATATTATAATTTATAAATTCTACTGTTAATCGGGTAAGTGATTAGAAACGATTAATTTTAAAATTGTAAATTAAATTAAAAATTTCCGTTTTAAACATTTTTTGTTGTTGTTACAAACTTTCATTACTGACCAAACCGAGGATCTTTAGAATAGTAGTGAAGCAACCGCAACTGTTAAGTTATTCTCAATAGTTATTTTGAATTTACAAAACTTCTCCTGAACATTTACATACACTGCAAAGCACCATTAATCATTTCCTTGAAGTGTAAATAATTAACTTAAGTTTTAATAGTCAAACTCAAGCCTAAGGTGTCTATTATGAGCAACTTTCTATCTTCGACTGCAGTCGTAAGATCTGATCGAATTTACATTTGGTGTTATGGCGCACATTCGATAAAAAAGTGCTATTGTGAATTTTACTCAACTGAATTGTTCACAATAGTACATGTCTATCAGCTGTCAAACTACAGAAATATTGATTTACTTACTAATAAACGAGAAATTAAGCTTAGACTTGCATGTAGTTTAAATAATTTATTGCCACCATTTGTAAAAAAAAAATCAAAAATACTTACTTATGTATAATCTTATATTTTAAGCTAAAATATAAGATTATACATAAATAGAAATTTGGTGGCCAAATATAACAACAATAATAACAAAAATACTTACATTTTCAATAAGTTTTAGAAACTGACATAAACCATCCAAAGCACAATTGTGTTCGATTAAAAATTCATTGCACAAAGATATATTTGACAGTGCTACCAACTCATAATACGAACTTGACAATAGATATTCGATTTTCGTTAGCCAGCGAAGATTGAAAATCGATTGCAACTCTTAATAAGTACCATATTCACATTACAGCGTTTTTTCGCAATTCGCTCTCCCGTTCGTAATTCAGCCTCTAATTACCAGCAGAATAACGTAATTCCCCATATACATTTTTAAGAGCGAATCACCAATTTTGTAGGTAATTGAGTTTGAATTACCACGCCAACTACGATAAAATCAGTGTCATCTCTAATTTTTATCGAAGTTTTACCTGAACAACTGTTAAAATAATAAAAAGTAAACAAAGAAAGAAGTGAAAATTTATATAGGACATTAAAAATTTTAATAAATATAATGCGCGCTCGCTGCATTGCTCCCATTTGCTAGCACTTTTTCTGATTTCTGTAGTAAAAAAAATTGTGATAGCATATCTTCTTGAAATAAAACTATACTTTCTTAATATTTACTTACTGAAATTTTATAAAAAACTAGATGAACCCGGTGTGCTTCGCTATCCCCCTCGTTATTAAATAAAATTAAAAGTATTGCGAAAATTTAATGACGATTGGTCCAGTAGTTAAGACTATATTACGATTTTTAACTTTTCTAAAAAGGGGCGGGGTCCCACAAAACGCTAACAACTTCAGGAACTATTTTCAAACACAAAGTTGATGATTTTTTTTTTCTGTTTCTGGGGTCCCACCCACTTTTCTCCTGGTACGTATTCCTAATTATGCCAATACCATATTTACCAAATATCGTCGACGTAGGTCAAAAAATGCCCAAGATATGACGATATTAAATTTTGGGTTATATGGGCGAGGCCACGCCCCTTTGTCCACTCCCAACTTTATATAGTCAAGAATATCCTATTGCAAAAATTTAATGACGATTGGTCCAGTAGTTAAGACTATATTACGATTTTTAATTTTTTCTAAAAAGGGGCGGGATCCCACCCACTTTTCTCCTGGTACGTATTCCTAATTATGCCAATACCATATGTACCAAATATCGTCGACGTAGGTCAAAAAATGCCCAAGATATGACGATATTAAATTTTGGGTTATATGGGCGAGGCGACGCCCCTTTGTCCACTCCCAACTTTATATAGTCAAGAATATCCTATTGCGAAAATTTAATGACGATTGGTCCAGTAGTTAAGACTATATCACGATTTTTAATTTTTCTAAAAAGGGGCGGGATCCCACCCACCCACTTTTCTCCTGGTACGTATTCCTAATTATGCCAATACCATATGTACCAAATATCGTCGACGTAGGTCAAAAAATGGAAAAAATATGGCGATTTAAATTTTTGGGTTATATGGGCGGTACTACGCCCCTTTGTCCAATTAAAACTTCATATAGCCTATTATTCCTTCTAGAGTCACAGTAACATGCTGTGAAAATTTCGGGAAGATCGGTCCAAGAGTTTGGCCTCCTATAAAGCACAAACATACAGACAGACATTCATTTTTATATATATAGATAACCAAAATAGTTGTTTAAAATAAAATGGCGAAACTTTCTTACAATCCAACGTGTTTTCTACAAAATAAACAAACAACTGCCAAACCCAATTACTTAGATGCAATGTGAACACTCAAAATAGCACAAGTCATTCAGAAAGCGAATAACGTCATTAGAATTGTAATGTGAACCATAGAAATTTCTTTGGCAATTTTTGAAGTAATGACAATGAAAAAAATTTAAGGCTAATGATTTTATTTAAATTATAATTAGTTTTTACTAATGAAATCGTTTCATAACTAATTACAATTGAATTAAATATAAATGTTTTATGAAAAAAAAAATCTATACAAAAGATAAATAACACAGCATTTACACTCTGCAATTTTCCCTAAAACAGAAAAAAGGGGGAGGAGTAAGCAATATGGTATTGCTTAAGTTCTGAGGGGATTTTACTGTTGCTAATGTTTACTTTTAGATAACGCATAACGCTGTTAATTAAATAGAAAATTGGTGCTAAATCCAATTACAACCAATTTGAAGTTTAAAGATAATTGCAAGAAACTAAAACTGCCGTACGAGACAAAAAAAGTCCGTATATATTTGACTTAGTTTTTCTGAGCTAAATGTCATTTTAAAATAATGCTCTGCTACTCGTATAGTTTTAGATATGTACTTAGGAAAAAAAAAGCAAGGAATACATTAACTAATGATAATGATTTGAAATCAATTAATCATTAGTGAATTGTAAAGATTCTTATTTTAAATAATTATTAATGAAACCTTTTCACTAAGAAGCATTAGCGTTAGTAAAAATAATGATAATGCTAAAAATCATATGCATTAATTATAATTCAACGCTAATAAAATCTTCAATTAATTAGTCCATTATGCTAAATTAAGAATTTAATATGCCAATGTACTTTTAAATTTAATCACTCTATTTTTGTTAAAGTATCTGTAAGAAAATAAAAAAATTATATTATATTCTACTGAAATGCAGCTAGAATATTCTATTATTTTGTTTTATTATTTTTTTTGCTTTTTTTTGCTTTTTTCTTCTACCGCTTGCACTGAAAGCACTGAAGTGTGTCACAGTTAGTGTGAGCAAGAAATATCTATAAATGTCAACGGGTAATAATAAAACAATAAAAATAAAAGGAGAAAGCCTTGTAACTATTTAAGTGAAACCATAAAAAGTTCATTGCCTTACAAAAGGATGCTTAAAATTAAAAAACAATAATTTTTAACAAGATGTCAATTGTTTCAGTGCAGTCCATCAGCAAAGAAATTTGTAACAAAAACAATAATTTAAAACTATTATTCTTCCATATGAATCATAATAGGCATTTCACATGAAAAATTTTACTTAAATTTAATGAAAAGAGTGTTTAACACATCTGAATTATTGGCTGATTCCTAAAAACCTCCAAATGAAGCGGAGCAGGGTACACCTCTTGCATTGTTTCGAGTTATAAAGAACGGGAGGCCGTTTCTAATTCTAGCACTGGATATGAAAGGGACCTTGTAACTTTTACGTAGCGATGGCTTAATGGCAAACCAGATTCTTATAAACTACTCAAAAAATATTATGCAGTTCTGGACTTTGATCCAACACCAAATTGCAAATAACTTTTCAGAAAAAGATGAAGAAAGCCAAAACCAAACTTGTCGTGTGACTTGTTCTTCATATGTAGTTGACTGGTGTTGTACCCCCGGAAATTATTAAAGAAGATACAAAATGACTAAAAAATAATTACCAATTCCCTGTACGATTAACATCCATTAATTAAACAGCAAGAATCTGTAAGATGTCATACTGCAAAGGCGATCATTGGATTGAAAAAGCTTACTTAAGGATAAATGCCACTGCCGCTCAAAATAGTGAAGAAGAATTCTGTTTAGCTTAAGGATTCTAAGAGCAGCTAAATGGTGTAGAGATCCCCTCTGTATAATACTACTTTAGCAGCCACATAATGTGTCCTTATGTTCACTTTTCATGACTCATAACAATTTAAACCACTTTGAATTTCATAAGTCACAAGACAAAAATTACTAAAAAAAAATTTAAACAAATCTGACTCAATGATTCTCTGTACTCGTAAACATATTTTATAACTTCAAAACTTAGTTTATAAAAGTATACAGCCCAATTATGAATATTTCACAGAATTGCTTTCCCAGGGAAAAAATTTTTCTCGAAAAAAGATTCCTCCAATCATGAATTCCGTAAGAACAAAATAATACAAAAGTGGCATCAGCGTAATTTAAAGGGAGTTATTTTTTTATTTACATACATATAATTTTTCTTTTATTATTCATAATACCTCCTTCTTCCCCCGATTTTTCAAAAGTGTAATAAATTTACAATGGGAGAAAAGGGAAAAGTGAAAGAACTCGCACGGAATTTTTTTTTATATTTGGGCTGATAGATAAACACTTTATACTCGTAAAGGACAAACAATAAGTAATTTGGTATAAAAACAAGTAAGAGTACTATATTCGGCTTTGTAGAATCTTTTATTCCTTTCACCATCTATGTGAATCTAGTTTAGTAAAGTCACTCCAATCAAAAACCAAAAAAATATTGGGGTGACAAAGGATTAAGAAATAAGAAAAAAATTTAATTACTACATCTATACGATTTTCATAAAACTGCCATAGGCTCTTAGTGGGTTAAGCATTTTTTTATTTTTTTTTTTTTTTTTTTAATTTTAGTATTTCCTGAAAGATCTCTTTAAAAGTTTTAAAATGGTACCCATATTGATATTTTGGAAAACTTGAAAATTTCAGAGACCCGTAACTCGGAAAGTATGGGCGAGCGCCAATTCTTTTCTCAGTGATGTTTTTTTTATTTTTTAATTCTCTATCGCTCTATATATGTATTATTTTTTTTTTATTGGAGTTATTTCATTGTTCCAAATAATATGAAAAAATTAGAGGTAGGCGTGGTGTTTTGCCCGCTGCCTCGAAGGACAAGAACCGATCATGCTGAATTTCAATAATACCTCTTTCGACACAATGTCTGGCCGATTGGCTTATTTAAATTTTCTTTAGCTGATGTAGTGCCTTGAAAAATTTATTTCAACATTAACACGGACGGACAGACGGACATTGTTCAATCGACTTCGCTATGCATAAGAAGCCAAAATATCTATACCTTATGGGTTCGGAAATGGATATTGTAGAAATTACAAACGGAATGACAAACTTAGTTACAGCCACTTTTTGTGATAAAGGGTATAAAAAACTGACTACACAAAATTTGGCACAGCATTTTTATTCGTTTTATTTTTTTATCAAAGTTTGAAAAAACAAATTTAATAAAAAAAAAAGATAATAAATATTAATTACTCTAGTAAATGTTTTCTATTTTCTATTTTAAGTATTAAAAAATGATTTATAAAAATTTTTCAAACAACGAATATCTATTTTTAAAAAACTTTTTATTGATATTTTTCCATTTTTACCACTAGATTTTTAACCTTGTGCTGATTTTAACACAATCTACTAAAAAAATAAAACTATAAATACAAAAACCCCAACAACAACAACAACCATCATCTAATATCCGTTTGTTGGTAGCGCATTTAGTGTGTATGAAAATCTTTAACTGTATTTGTACACAGTATGACGTCATATATTGTCTAAATGCAGTTTGAAGGCATAAAAGATAAAACACAACAAAAGTTAGTAAATTATATCAAAATAGAACTAAAAAACTATATTTTACACATGCTTGGATGAAATATGTTTCTTATCAAGTATTTACCCATACAATCGTACAAGCGTTTATGTGTGTAGTAACTGTGTTTAGCCTAGTTAACGGTTATTGAACTTTTCGCTTTTAAATAACTTTTAGCAATTTTCTCACACTCTCATTTATCTGTTTTCTGCATGCTGTTACTCTTTGCTTAGTTTTCTAGAATATTTCATATGTATCATTGCCAAACAATCTGTGAGACTGTATACAACGACCCTGCAAGTATTTTCTATCGAAAAAGTTATTAAATCGTTACTTCATGGCGTTGAAATGTATCGAAAATAACATCGAATTCTGATCGAATTAGTTTCCCCGGTCGGGAACGAATATGCAACGAGAATGATACAACTAATTGGATACTAAAAAAGATAAAAATTTAGCATTTTGTCAGTGTCGAATATATGTGTGTTACAAGTATAGAAAGGGTTTCTTTTTAATGTATCGAATAGAATGGAAGTAATGAACTTCTGCTTTATAGTAATAAAAAGTCGAAATTTTAGCATAATATAAAAGTTTGAAAATAAAAAGTTTTAATTTAAATTATAAAAACTACAATAACACTTGGGATTTTTTCATTACCATTGAAATATCATTGGCATTGTTTGAAATAGCGAAATAAAAAAATTTACTGCCATTTAATGCTAATGATTTAATTTTAATGATAGTTATTTTTATTATTATTGTTGTTATTTTTGGCCACCAAATTTCTATTTATGTATAATCTTATATTTTAAGCTAATCAGGCCTGAATTAATCCATGTAAATAAAAAACAATTTTTTATTACATTTTTATTATTGGTAATGAATTTTTAATGAAACGAATTAATTACTAATTTTAATTAGAAAAAAAAATAATTATTGCTAGAACCTTATATTTTCAATAACTGGGCTTATTCTAGTTCTCGGCGTCGTCGTCGTCGTTTTAGTATCAATATCACTTCGTATCAATGTCGGCGTCAATTCAATGAAACTTTTACATTCTATAACATTCCTGTTACGACATCGACGGTTTATCCATTTTTATTAAATGAAAATGCACATTTCTATGTTTTTTGTTAAATTTTATTTGTGTTTGATACTTTTATGGTAAAATGTTTTTTATAAGTGAAGAAAATTTTGAAAAGGAATATTTGAGCTATAGATTTGTACAGCAAAACTGGTTTTGTTTATTTTATGTAGATATAAAACTCTTTTAACAGAAGAAGTCTATAGCTCATTAAAATTACCTTTAACTTAGTTTTTTTTTAAGTGGACTTATACCAGTTTCAGAAAAATTAGCTCAATTATTAATTCACTTATAGAAAATTCAAAGTTGTAGGCTAGAAATCAACTATTAACTAACAAATATCTGGTAACTGAGAAAGAGTTACTTTAATAAAAACAACAGTTTGTTTGTTTTTAAATTAACTTTTGGTAGAGGCGAAATATTGTTAGAATTTATTATTTTTAAAGTTGAGTTTTTAACTGAAGGAAGTAACTAAGAAGTGACTTCTGTGAAATGTTTTGCCAAATGCTATCGGGGCAACTAAATATATTATACATGTTTGTATGCATATTGGTTTAGAAGTGTGGGTATGAGGTTGTATGTGTGTGTAACATAAATGCTTATAAGATTATTAATAGGATTGCAGCAGTCGTTAAAAATTTGGTCGGGAGGTCATGTCCAAAAAATTACTTTAATAAGCAACATATCCATGTCTTTTTAATATGTTGTTAGTGTTGTATTTTAATAATTATATGACCACATGAAAGTAAGTTGTACCAAGATTCGTTGAAGCATTAGAATTCTTTATTTTGTTTAATATTCGTAAAAAATTCTTATTTTTCTACTTTAATTCTATTAAATTCGCAATCTTTTCAATTCTATGATCTTCAATTAATGCTTTTTACCAGAAATTTAATTCTCGTGCGGTTGTCTGATCTGGCAACTCTATCATCATTTCTGATCAGTTTGTTGCATTATTTTCGAATATATTTTATATTGGCCGCTACAAAAAACAAAATTAAATATTAAAGGGTGACCCTATAGAAACATTAATTGCACGCAGTTGGCCTTATCTTTAAAAGCGTTATATGTAGAAACGTTTTACTATATTTGCTATAATTGCAATTATAGAAACTTAAAATTAAAAGTAAAAGGGTGTACCAATAAACACGTCATTTTCACTTACATAGTTTTATGTTTTAAGCCATTAAGAGCATGCACTTAAAACCTACACAGATTATGTAGTATTAGGTTTGCTAAGGAAAATTAAAAAATAAAAGTTGCCACATACAAAATCATAAGCTGTTGCCATAGAAGTCGTAATCCCGGTATTAACACATTTGTAATTATTACAGCGTTTGTATTACATTATCTTCTAAAACAACAAGCATAAAAAATTAAATTTTATTAAAAAAGGGTGTACCCCTAGAAGACCTGATTTTCGCGTATATTATTTTAATTTTTGAACCATAAGGCAATAAATAAAAAGATAAATATAAATAGAAAACAATATGAGAACTTATTATTCAGAATCTTTTTTATTTAAATTTACTTTATTCGTGCTTGATTCCTTTAAATATAAATATTTTATGATATTCTCATGAAATAGTTTTTATTTAAAATTACAAATTGAAATGTATCATTTCTTTGAATTTGAGTAGAGGAAGAAAATAATCTTAAAAACTTATCTGGAAAATAATCTGGAATTTTGATTATCTCTTAGTATAGTGGTGGTTCAGTAGTGTCGAACGACACTCTTTAATTCCATGTTAATGCTTTTTTAAAATATTTAATGTAAATGATTATAAAAACATCATAAACAGGTGTGGCCACTACTGACTGCACCAGCTAATTTTACAGTCTTTATTTTTTGAAGAATTCAATTAGTAAAACCTTTCACGTTATTTAATAAACTTCAAAATTTAAATTCCAAATTTAAATTTTTGCATTAATTTTTTCAAATTATAAAATTCGATGGGCATAAAAGAACACCCTTTAGTACGAATCCTCCGCGTTGTGTACCTTAACGTATAATTAATCTAATTGAAAATTAATCATTTATCAAACATACGCCGAGTATATCGCACACCTATTTCAAAAGTGACACAACTCAAAACTAACTTTTCAGAAATCGAAAAAAAATCTGTTTTAACCAGAACAAAAATAGTTAAAAATAAAAACTTTGG
The DNA here is from genome assembly GCA_916610165.2 of Gymnosoma rotundatum. Taxonomy (NCBI): domain Eukaryota; kingdom Metazoa; phylum Arthropoda; class Insecta; order Diptera; family Tachinidae; genus Gymnosoma; species Gymnosoma rotundatum. The sequence goes on along the minus strand of OU744338.1, from coordinate 15,620,131 downwards.
ACTGTTTAGTAGAAAATCTGTACCGATTATGATATAAAAAGTTCTTTTTATTTGTTTAATATTTTTACACTAAATAATGAACAATTTAAATAAATTTTGAGTTGTGTCACTTTTGAACTAGATGTGCGATAATTTTTTTGTTTTTTTTTTACTTTTTACTTTTTACTCACTTTACAATAATGATTTTTGCCGTTTAAAAATAATACTTTTTTCTATTAAAAATTTACAACATGCCCTAAAGAAAACTGTTCTTTAAATATAAAATATCATTATGGATTATTTATATTTTCGTAATATGTAAAAAAACTTCCCTTTTACTTTTAGCCTTAAACGTTTATGAATCATATTTTACATTAACAGCAACACGTTTTGTATCCCTTTTTAAAAAGCAAAAAAAAGGAACATTAAATTGTTTGTAATACTTTTAAATGCTTGAGTGAATTTCCTTATTTTTTTCAAAATATGCTTAAAAGTTACCTAAAGATTAAGAAGTAGGAAAAGCCAAAAAATTTATTATTAAACGATTATTAAAAGCCTTTTTTTGCTGCATAAAAAGAAACCGTTTATTTTTATAAAATTATTTTTTTTGCACAGGTAAAAAGGTCATTGAACTTATGATTTCTTATAATTTTTATTTGCAACGTCATAATTATAATTTATTAAAGATGTTAAAAGAAAAGGTAAAAGCTTTAGAAAAAAATTATTTACCGAAAATCCTACATCTCCTAGTGATACACTGTTTGCAAAACAGAAGTCAGTTGAAGACTCTACGAATTAAGATCATCACAAGTTTTGTGGGTCTTTTAAACAAAATTTATCTTAGCTTCTTGTCGGTTTTTACTGTTCTCTAACATTTTTCCGCGATATATTTCCATAAAGAACTGTATTTTGTACCCATTTAAATGAGAAAGGTTAAACAAATATGAGCCCCTATATAATTTACAATCAGCAGTCATTTATGCTTAAAAGTGCTCTTCATCATCACTCCAATCTGTTGCGTAAAAGTTTTAGAAAAATCCCATCGAGTCCAATGAAAGGTTAACTGGTGTCACCCAATAATTATATTGGGCTTTAGAATAGATTCTAATGGAAAATACAAATTAAATGTTCAATCATCGGTACCTTATATTTTTAATTTTCTCTGTCAATTTCTTATTTAAATTCTCGATTGAAAAATTTTAAAAATTATTTTTGGCAAAAAAACCAAAATTAATAATTCTTACAAAAACAAGCCGACTTCAAAACAAATTTTATCTGTGTACCTGTAACGGTTCAATAGTATGGCCACAAACATTAGATTACATTAACTATTGGGACACCCTTACATCTCCAAACTTTATACTTGTTCAACTGCTTAATATTTTGGCAATATACATCAAATTACAGCAACTATAAGGGCACCCTTTAATTTCCAAATTCAAATTATATACTTGCTGTTGTAGTAGATTGAGCAATCAGGTCCTTTGTAAATTTCAACCGTTTGTCTAAACGGTTTAACAGTTTGGCCATATAAATCAGATTATATCAACTATTGTAAAACCCTTTAATTTATAATTTTAAATTTGTATACTTCTTATTATACCAAACAAAGTAGTCGACATTCTGTCTAATTTTCAGGTGTTTAATATAACGGTTCAAAAAATACGGCCATATAGGTTAAATTACATTCATTTTTGGAACACCCTCTAATTTCTAAATTCAAATTATAAGCTTCTTTTTATAGGGGACTTAGCAATACAGGTCCCTTGTAAGTTTCAGCTGTCTGTCTATAACGGTTCAATAGTTTGGCCACATACAACAAATTACATCAACTATTAGAGCACTCGTTTATTTCCAAATTCAAATTTTATACTTGTTGTTATAAAGGAGTTAGCAATACAGGTTCTTTGTAGATTTCAATCGTCTGTCTACAACTGTTTAAAAATATGTATATGGCATACATCAAATTAAATGAACTATTGGGGCACCCTTTAATTTATAATTTTAAATATCAATACTTGTGACTATAACGGCCATAGCAGTCGATATTCTGTCCAATTAGCAAGCGTTTGTCTATAAAATTTCAAATTATAGGCCCACATAACTAAATCTACATCAACTATGGGACACCCTTTAGTTTCTAAATTCAAATTATAAACTCGTTGATACAGTGGGCTTAGCAATACGGGTTCCTTTTAAGTTTCAGAGTTCTGTCTATAACGGTTCAGAAGTTTGGCCACATACTTGAAATTACATCAACTATTGGCACGCCCTTTAACTTCCAAATCCAAGTTTTATATTGTTCCTATGCGGACTTATCAATACAGGTTTGTTGTGAATTTCAAGCTTATGTCTACAACTGCTAAAAGTATGGCCATATACGTCAAATTAAAGGAACTATTGGCGCACCCTTTAATTTATAATTTTTTATATTAAAACTTGTTACCATAACGGTCATAGCAATCAATATTCTGTGCAATTTGCAAGCGTTTATCTATAACGGTTTAAAAGATAGGCCCATATAAGTCAATTTACGTCATCTATGGAGGCACCCTTTAATTTTTAGATTTATTTTGGTATTACTTTTTGCTATTGGGAGCTATAGTAATACGCAGTCGTTTAAAATTTTAAAGAAGTGCCCTTTACAGTTCATAATACACTTAAAAACATGTATGTTGTATGGGGACACCCTTTAATTTTTAAGGTTATGATCTGTCTTTAAAACGGGATCAATCTGTAAGCATAACCAATCAAATTACAAAAAATTTTCAAAATCAGTTCAGTCGGCTAAAAAATACTGTTGTCGATGACGTCGGACGATAAATCGTTCCGTTGTCGTTATTGTGTTCGGCTACTCTGTAAATATTTGAGTGTCAATCACTTGCTTCAAGCAGGTACTGCTTAAATTTTTTATTGTTTTTTAAAAATGCTTTAAATTTCTGTTATAATAATTTTTATTAAATTCTCTTCATAATAATCATGTAACAGAGATACTAAGACAGACTGACACTCTTCAGGGTCATTTGTCAAGCCTCTTTCATTTCTCAATGAAATTTTCTAGAGCAGTGAATTCTGATTCTCAACTAAACCTTCGTTACAGAGAAGCTGCTTGTATTTCCTTAAAATTAAGGTCCTGATTTGTGTGCTAACTACTGCTGAACGTTCATTAGCATCATCAAGGAACGGTCTACAAACATTATTGCTTCAACAATTATCTTAACCAGATGCTAACTAAATTTATTATCTGCTGTCCAATTCAGGCCACTTGCCCTGTATCCAAGTACAGCTTTTACTTTTCTTCGTAACGACACCTTAAAAACTCTCTTAGTGAACCTGGCTTCACAATGTTGCTTGCTGCCATCCATTTAGAATTATTTACAAAAATACTAAAAATAGAAATATTATTTATAAAATTTTGTGGCATAAATCATTTAAATGGGAAAACTACATCACTCTCGTATAGTTAATAAAAATATCAAAAATTGTTTAAAAACACAAACCTTAAATAAATAACAAACGTTACCAAGCAAAATTATTTGAAGATGTAAAATCATTTATAGTCTTTTCTATGAAAGAACTCTTGTGTGTAAGTAAGTACGTGCATATATAAATCAATTTCAAAGGAAGAAATATACATTTTTCATGGTGGTTTAAAACATATTGAAATTTAAAAGATTTCATATTATTTTATTAGTGTATTTTTTTTTTCTAGTAGAAATATGGCAGCTATTGAATAAAATTTTTTTATGATTTTTATTTGTTGCCTAAAAGGGCATGACTGTTTATTGTAAATATAATGATGTATGTACAGTATGTAATTTTTTTACTTGATGTTATTTTTCTTATTTTTAAATTCTCTATCGCCCCATACATTTGTTAATTTTTATTGAAATTACTTCATTGCTGCAAATGATATGGAAAAATTAAAGGCAGGCGTGTTTTGCCCGTTGCCTCGAAGGACATTGGCCGATCTTGCTGATTTCTAACACTACCTATTTAACACTATGTCTGATCGATTGGCGTATTTAGGGCCAGTTACAATCGTTCGTTTGTTCGCATAATTATATTTAAAACAAAAACAATTTGTTAGAATTTGTTTTTGTTTTGTGCGTTATTAAGCGAACGAACGAACGATTGCGACATCATGAAACTGGCCCTTAAATTTTCTCTAGCTGACGGGACGGACAGGCGGACATCGCTGAATGGACCTTGCTACGCATAAGAACTCAGAAAATACGTATATATTTTATGGGGCCGGAAATAGATATTGTAGAAATTACGTATGAAATGACAAACTTGAAATGTATACCCTTTTTCCACTTTTTGTAGTCTATACCATATGTATAAAAAAGTTTTTGTTTAAAATGTGTTTGCTCGAACGAACGAATTTTTGTATTATCGTGGGGCAGACAGCAAGGCGAATTAATTAATTGTCAAACTTCATATATAAAAAATATGTATGATATCATGGCGAAATAATACCAGGTGACCGCAATGGCGAATTCATTAATTTCGCCGTAAACTCTAAATGTCAAACTCCATATATAAAAAATATGTATAACAGTTTATTGTATGGTGTTTGACATTTCACGTTTGCGGTGAAAATTATGAATTCGCCATTGCGACCACCTGGTATATTTTCGCCATGTATGATATTTTTATGTTTGACATTCAGTGTTTTCGGCGAAAATTAATGAATTCGCAGGCAGAATGCTTATTCATTTCATTGTTAATTTAGGATAATTGTTAAAATGTTGCCGTAATTGTGGCACAAATTCATTCGATTTGGTTGCATCAGCTGGTTGTAGAGTAAACAATAGCAAATATAAAAAATTTATATATTTATTGTAAACAAACGTTCATCTAAAGTGTTGTTAAAAATTCATTTCTTAAAAAATTAATAAAATAAAATTCTCAAATATGTTGGAAATGTAAGAACACTTAAAATATCTGTGTTTTCGAATAGAAGGTTGATTTTTAGTGTTCCGTTACTTCTCGTTATTAAAGCCTATAATTGAGATTAATGTTGTGTACTCTCAAGTACGTGAACGCACCTAAAATTTTACACAGCTTTTATAAAGTTAGCTGAGAGCTTTTCATTGAAAGCTTTTGAAAAGCCTTGTGCAGTAAAAATGTAATGTAATATTAATAATGTTTTATTAGTTTTAAGACTTGTTCGTTAAATTTTTTTAAATATTAAGTATGAATTTGAATATGAATCTGAAAAATGGATAAAAACTTGTTGACGAGTCTATTATATCAATAAATATACAAGTTTATTACTGTTGAACTAGTGTTAACTTATTAACTATTAAATCATCAAGAGTAATAAATTACACACAAAAAATAATTTCTGTTTAAAGTTAATTTTAAATATATTTTAATTTATTTATCAAGCACAAGGTCTTTATCTTTTATTTTTATTTTTTTTTATATTTTGCTACTCCTTTGTGTAGCATCATCAGGAAAACCAAACACCATGTCAAAAAAAAAAAGGTCAAATAAAAAACTATGTTAATTTTGAATTGTTGCTGTTTGAATTGCTTTCATAAATGTAGTTATTTGATTTTCGTTTTTTGTTTTCGCTTTAACAAATTTTTTTTTTTTTTAATAAAAAAATATATTTGAGATTATGGACACCATAATAAAATACAAATAAATTAACTATGTATATTCTAACTGCCGTATTCATAGAAAATAAAATAACTTTGAATTGTGTTTTATGACTAATTTTTCATACAAATTTGTCCTAAAATTTATTTCAAATCTCTTTTGATTTTCTATGAATACGGCAGTAATAATTTAAAAAAAATATACTAATAACTAAAGAAAAATAATACAATTGTAAAACAAGTAAGGGTGCTATATTCGGCTATGCCGAATCTTATATAGCCTTCACCATCTATGTACATAAATCTAGTTAAGTGAAGTAACTTCAATCAAAAAAGCAAATATTGGGGTGGTAGAGAATTAAAAAATGGAAAACAATTAAATACAACATACATATATATAATTTTACATAAAAATTTCATTATATTTCTTTAAAGATCTCATCAAAAGCTTTTAAACGATATCCACATTGAGATTTAAAAAAATTTTAATTTTCAGAGGCCCATAACTCGAAAAATATGGGCGAGCACAAATTTTTTCACTTGATGTTTTCTTTTATTTTTTAATGCTCTTTCGCCCCATATATTTGTTTTTTGGTTTTATTTGAGTTATTTCATTGTTCCAAATAATATGGAAAAATTAGATGTAGCCGTGATGTTTTGCCCGCTGCGTCTTAGGACATAAACCGATGATTTCCATTAGCACCTTTTTCGCCACTACGTTTGATCGATTGGCGTATTTAAAATTTTCAACACTAGCACGGACGGACGGACGTACAGACGGACATTGCTTAATCGACTTCGCTATGCATAAGAACTCAGAAATTACACACGGAATGACAAACTAAATTATACCCATTTTTCCACTTTTTGTGGTAAAAAAGTATGAAATTCATAATTTATCTATCACTGATACTCTAATCCTTGCGGGTAGTCTGAATCTTCTTTAAATAAATAGCACTGACGAAATATTTCCTTTTCGACATGCAAAACTTTTGGAAAATTATAAATTGAATGTCTCGCTTCCTCTTCTTTGTTATCGAAACTATTTTGATTAAGACAACATTGTTCAATAAAAAATTTTGCAAAATAACGCGCCAGCTCGAAACATTCCAAACAATGATGAATATTCGGGTCTGACAAGAAATTATGAAATCCAACGCGTTCGGGATGTATTTGTGAGCCATAAAAGGGTAAACTACAAAATAAGTTCACTTAATTAGAAGATACTTATAAATTATACATAAATGTACTTGACATGTTCAACAAAAGTTATGAATTCTAAGCCACTTTCATCTTCATTACACGCCAAAACTTTCCACTGTTGATTTGTTTCTTTGGTTTTTAAATCATCCTTTGTTATGCAGTACTTATGTTGGTGAATACCAAACGGTAGCGAAGACATTTTCATTTTTAAATCTTTATCTATATGACCGAAAAGCTTGGATGATGTTAATACTAAATTTTAGTAATTATTTTTATTTTTAGTCATTAATATTATTTTTAATTTAAGTAATAATTCACCTTTATCACTTTCAAATTTAACAGGTAGTGAACAATATTTAAGTTTACAATCTTGACGCATGTCTATGAGATCGGCTGAGTGTGTAAGCATTAGCTGAAATCCCATACAAGTTCCCCACAACGGAAAGTGTTGGCCATTTTCATTTAATTGTTTGGCAATTTCGAAAATGTACTTGGAACTTTGGACACAGTCATTGCGCAAACCCTCTTTACACTTTTGGGTATTAAAGAAAACAGCACCTCCGGGTAACAAAATGCTGTAAATATAAATAATAAAATTAAATAATTTTTAATTTTCAACCCCTCTCCATTGTATATTTTCATACCCATTTATTTTGCTCATTATGTGCTCATAATAAAGGCGCGGTCGGTTTATCCTTAAAGAAATATCATTAAAAACATATTAAATTATAAAAGCTTAATTAAAATAACTAAATATTTTTTTATCATTGAATCTTTATGCTCTTTCAGAATTGCATTTAGATATCGGTAAAATTAATTCAAAATACACAGATGCATAAACACATGCAGATAAAAACAGTTAATGCCTAAAAATGTGTGGTTACCAGACTCGGCGATTTGTCGTAATTTTAACGACTTTTAGGCACTTAATGGCTTAACAGCGATTTAAAGATTTAAAAGAAAATCAAAATTATAGAAATTTGCACATATTTTGGAAATAATCTCCATCAAACTTATATTTTTATTTATAAATCAAAGTAGTTGCGTAAAAATGGAATTTTAAATGTGTATGCGCCAATTGTTTTGAAATTATTAATTAAATTAATTAAAAATATTTCTTTAACTTTTTATTTCCAGAATGTAGAATTAATTAATTATTTAATTTAAAAACAAAAATCAATAATATATATATATATATATATATATAATTGTTGCAAGAGTGTTGTAACTTTATAACTCACGAACTTTGAAACCGAATTCGATTAAATATTAAGAGTTTTTTCTTATGGTCGTGGAGATGGCTTATCTAAAGTTTGCCTTAATTCGGTAAATGCGTATATGACTTATGACTAAAACGGTCATTTATGGCTGCACCGATTAAAAAAAAAAATTAAAACAGAGAGTTTTTTATGAAAATTAGATATTTAGAAAATATTCCCGTGTCTTTAATTAGATAATTTGCAAAGTGCCTGTTTATAGAAATAAATTATGGTAGTGTTTTTGATATTTTATTTTCCATCCTCTTTCAACTGTATAGAAGGGCCGAAAAAAAGTCAGCCGTATAAACAGTGGAGAAAGAAAAATAGAATTACTGTTGGTTATTGTTGTTTTTGCTTAAACTTTGATTTTTGTCTTTGCTTTATTGTTTGGACAAAAATCTTTAGTTTATTTAAAATGTTTGTCAGAAGTTTCCTGAAGAGTTAAGTAAGCGGTAACGAAATGGCCATCAATATCGGTAATTAATTTAATCGGGATAATTAAATAAAAAATAGCACGAAGTTTTTTATTAAAATTAGATATTTAAAACAGAGATATTTATAAGTTCCAAGTGGAATCTCTCCTGTTCCTCTTGGAACTGTGGGGGAAAGGAAAAATGCGCGGAATCAAGTTAACAAAAAGCTCTTTTAATAATATTTTAAAGATCATTAAGTCCTTATTCATAATGTTCAATAGGCACAAGGAAATCTATTATAACTTTCATATTAATCAAATAAAAACTTGCTTGGAAGAGTGGTCGTCATACGGTTATTCTCATTGGGGTAGCGAAGCGTCCCGGGAATAGCAAGTTTGTTATAAAAAGGACGGCTTTTAATTTCTCATCAATAACTTATCAGGTAAGTGTAGTCGCTGTTTCTGACATTAAAAATAAAAAAAAAAATCAGTTGTCAAACTGCAGATAACTGATAAGTTTTTGTGCGATGATATCAACCAAATACGCGCAGTAACTAAAACTTTATAAAGAATTGTTTAAAAACTTTTATTTAATGGAAAATTTTTCCTTAGTTTTAGTATTTATTTATTTAAAAAAATAATTTTATAATTTCTTATTTAAATTTAAAAAATTGTTCTTAATAAAGCTTTTACAATTAGCAGCATAAGACACTTCAACAGTTTTTTTAATATAAATCTTGGCTTTTGAATAAAAAATCTTGATGAATGAAATAGTCAGCTATTAATAGATATTGTTTTCTAATAAAAAAAAATATGCCTCGGTGTTAAATATAGATGAATAAACTTTACGGCCCATTTTTTACTTTTAACCCAAATTTTAGAAGCACATCATTTTCAAAGTTGTTTTATCATTGTTTCTGTTGTACTTATGCTTTTAGCTGATAAACTGAATGAGCATTGGGTGAAGTGCTTTAATAAAAAAGCTTTGAAAGACTCAACTGCTGATATCATTTTCCAGTGACTTGAAAAGCTATCAGAAACTTTGAATGCATGCTGGTGGTACAAAATTATTACCAAGATTGCCAGATTAGATACCTAGAACTCAAAACATTTTTAGGATTTATGTATAGCATTCCACGTAGTTTCCATTTACTTTAAAATCGAATTGGTAATTTTTTTAAATTTAGAAACAAATTGCCAAACATTTTTAATAATTATTAAAATTAAATTAATTTATGAACCAGTGCACTTAAAACTCCTTTTAGAATTTGGTATTGTGTTACAACTACAGCTTGATTTAATGGAGGTTTTAAAATATTAATAATGGGTTAATATTAATGTTATTTCTTTAGCCTAATATTTTCAATTAAAACTCACTTATATTTACTGTTACTTGTGAAAGAACAAATTTAATTGTCCTTCTTAAAAAGAGTTATATTTTAATTTTATTGAAAGTCTTATACAAAATGTATTAATTTATTTAAAATATCGAAAGGAATTAATTAAAAACAGATATTATTTATTCTACAAGTCATTCTGTGCTGTCTTTGTTTTTATGTAATTATTTAAACAAAGTGTGTTTTGATAGAAATTTAAACAAGTGCTTAAGGGCTCCCAACAGTCGGCCTATCCTGCAATTAAAGCGTCCTCGCTTTCTTCGTATGGAGAATCATAATCGGTTTCACTGTCAAATATTGGTGGTGATTCCCAACAGGGTTTTAATTTATCTGAGGCATAAACTGATGAATATTGGCGTGACGTTCTTTTGCAATTTGGAAGATCCTCAATTACATATCTATCATTGTCAAGGGCTTTTACTATAATAAAGGGACCCTTGTATCGTGGTTCTAATTTACGAGACGTTCCGCTACTTTGTGGTTCGTTTTCAGCAAGCACAAGTTCACCAACTTTGTACCTGTGGGGAATTGAATGATCATTATCAAATTGTTCTTTTGCTTGCTTTCTATTAAAATTAATATTGTTGGAAGTAGTTTCTCTTATTTCTTTCAACTCATCTTCGGAAAGAATGTGGTTTTTGTGAACGGCTAGAAGAATCTTGTTTTGAAGAGTATCACGGGGAGAATAACAAAATAGCAGCTCATGGGGACTTTTACCAGATGTTTTGTTTCGCATTGTATTTAAAGACCATTGAATATTCATTAAATGCTCATCCCATTGTTTGTTGTTTTGTATAGTGGGTAAAAGCATTGAAAGCAATGTTCGATTCAGCCTTTCTGCATGTCCGTTGGCTCTAGGTGTTCTTACTGCGTTGAGCACATGTTTTATACTATTGTCATTACAATATTTGGCGAATTCATTTGACGTAAAAGACGTACCTCTGTCTGTAATAATGCGTGTTGGAACTCCAAAATAACTTGAAAATTCATTCATTACACTTATAACATACCTTGTCGCGGTACTCTTTACAGCTCTGAGTATTGTAAATTTGGTAAAAGAATCTACTAAAACTAATATATGTTCGTTCCGTTTCCTGCTTTTAGGAAATGGTCCTAGATGATCTAGATGGACTGTATCAAACGGTATAGGTTCTATATCACTATAATGATATTCAACTTCTTTACGACCACCTTTATTTTTATTATATGCGCACTCAATGCAAGCTTTAATATAAGACTTTACAAAATTCCTCATTCTGGAAAACCATACGTAACTCAGGAGTTTATTCATCGTTTTTTCAACACCGAGATGACCATTCTTGTCATGACAATCTTCAACTACCCTCCATCTTAGAGATTTTGGAACAACCCACAAGTTTTTGTTATTATATTTTCGAAATAGTCGACCATTTTCTATGTGATAATCCTTTAAATACGTCTTATCTTTTTGACGAATTTTGGTAACTATATCTTTGATTGAATCATCTTGAATTTGCATAGCAAATAACCAGTCGTCAAAATGAAGATTGACTTTGTCGATTTTAAGAGTGGCAACATCTATGTCCCTCGAGTCCTCGTTTGGCGTTCGACTTAAGGCATCAACATGTTCCATGCATTGACCTTTCCGATGATCTAGAATAACGTCATACTCTTGGATTCTTAGCCACCATCGCGCTATACGTGGGATTAGTTCTCGTTTTGTCATGGCAGATTTTACAGCACTGCAATCTGTTACTACTTTTACCTTCTTTCCATAAATATAATAACGAAACCTTTCTAATGTTTCTACTACCGCTAGTGTTTCTAATTCGTAACTGTGAAAATTTCTTTCTGTAGGACTTGTTGACCGACTATAATATGCCACAGGTCTTAATTTACCATCATCTTTTTGAAGTAATACCCCGGCTAATCCCACCGAACTTGCATCAGTATGAATCTCATGTTCCGCATCTAGCCGAAAAGCTGCCATAAGCGGTTGAGATGATAGTTTTGATTTTAATTCATTAAATGCAAATTCCTGCTGTTCTGACCAAAGAAATTGCTGATCTTTTTGTAAAAGTTTCCTTAATGGTTCCGATATTATTGAAAATTTCGGAATAAATTTGCGGAAATACCCACTTAAACCTAGAAATTTCCGAATTTCGTGAACATTTTGGGGACGTTTGAAATTTTCTATTGCTGCAGATTTTACTCTACCTGGGCATATGCCTTCTGGTGTTAACTGAAATCCCAAAAATTCAATTTTTGTTTTAAAAAACTCACATTTTCGTATATTCAATGTTAAATTGGCTTCTCTTAGGGTACGTAAAACCTTTCCTATTTTATCGAGCATTTCATCTTTGGTATTACCACCAATAAGTATATCGTCCATATAGTGCATCATGTTTTCCTTACCTGCGCGTTCTTGAATTTTCGCCATTAACCTTTGGAAAACCATCGGAGCATTCTTCAGTCCAAAGGGCATGCGTTTAAATTCATACAGCCCGTTAGTAGTAATAAATGCTGTATATTTACGACTATCCGACTCAATTGGGATCTGATAATAGCCACTGTTAAGATCTAGCGTTGTGAAATATTTATATTTCGTCGCTGAAGACACTCTTCAATATTTGGGGTTGGAAAATTTTCCTTCACCATGAGTTGATTTAATTGTCTGTAGTCAATACAAAGACGTTCACTACCATCTTTCTTTTTCTGTAGTACAACCGGACTTGCATATTCTGAATTGGAACATGTAATTATATCATTATCCAAGAGTTCTTGGACCATGCTCGCAATCAAATTCTTCTTTGGCTCTGGAACTCGGTATGGACACTGTTTTACAATCTTTGAGCTCAATAAATTTATTTTCATACTAATTAAATCGGTTTTTCCAAGAGTTTGTAGATTATCTGAGAAAACCATTTGATTTTCTTTTATTAATTCGATTAGTTTAACTTTTGTCTCCCCATCATCTAAATCACATTTTACACAGTTTTCATCAATCATTGCCTTATCGTATCTTACAGGGTTGTAATCATATTGCACCTTTGCACAGTTTTTATTTGTTATCTTTATTTTACCGACTTGAACCATCATCGTTATGTTACCGTTAACAAAAACATCTTGTCCGAGCAGAATATCGGTTAACAAAAGCTCATCATCAATTAAATATAACGTTAAACTTACAGTGACGTTATCTATAACTACATTTGCTAGAATCTTCTCATTTGCGACACGTATACCACCACAAATTCCGGAGATCCTCATGCTACAAGCTACACGGTTTAAACTTATTCGCTCACAAACCGATTTTTTAATTAAGCTGCACTGACTTCCTGTATCTATAAAGGCAATTAAAGCTTGGTTGTTCATGTTCACTTTTATTTTAAAAATATCATCATGATTGAAATACATATTTCGTGTTATTGCGATCTGTTTGCAATGAATTTCATTTTTCGCGTGTACCCTATTACATTTTTCACATCGTGGACGTCTTTGGGTTTTCGTGCAATTAATTGATATATGTCCTATTTCATTGCAATTAAAACATTTATATTCTCTGCCTGATTTCATATGAGTTTCTTTTTTTAAATTATCGTAACTGAAAGTTTTATTTGCTGTATCGGTTGATATTTTATTTTTTGTATCAGAATTTTTGGTAACACGAGTCCCCGGCACGTTTCTTTCATATTCGTTTAAAATTTCACGTAATTGTTTTACCGAATCAATTTTTTGAGCTGCAATAGCCATTTGAATTTCGCGATTTTGTAATCCTTCTCTAGCGTATTTGACAATAGCTTTCTCGCTTAATTTAAACCGTTTTCCTAATGCACAAATTCGAAAACAGTAATCCGTAATATTTTCATTGCTTTTACGTATAGCACTTATCATTTTAAAATGTATTTCTGCTTCATCTTGCGTCATCGCAAACTCTTCTACCAAATCTTTTGCAAAAGTATCCCATGTTGAATGCAGAACCTGCAGTGTGTCTAACCATAAACGTGCAGCACCTCTCATCTTGCTATAAACTGCAAGAAGTAAACATTTTTCCTCCCATTGATAGGCGTGTATAGCGCTTTCAACCCTTTCTACAAATTGCTCTACAGATAATGAAGATTCATTCGTCGGATCAAACTCTGGAATTGTTTCGGCAATTTCTCGAACGGAACAGCTGCTCGCTGGACGCATACTGGCATGTGCGTTTGAAGTTATTTCGTTGCTTAAACTCCCATATTGTACGTTTACCGCTTGTGGTGAATTTCGTAAAGATTCCTGTTGACGGTTTTGAAAAATACTCATTGCACTTTCCAACATTTCCTTTAATTCATTAACTTGGCGTTGTAAATTTATTAAATTGTCGTTGTTTTGCGGAGGTACAGAAGTGCTTGGGCAGTTTTCATTTCGAGGAACGAATGCTGAAGCCGTTTCCTCAAAAACATCACTATCCTCTTCGTTATCCCCAATTTCATCTGTACCAATAAAACTTGAGAGACGTTGTACCAGCTCTGCTTTTGTTCCTGTGCTCGGAAGTTCTCGTTCGCGAAGTAGCCTTTTCAACTCTTCCACTTTTAATGCTGAAAGCTTTTTCATTTTCACAAATCGTACATTAAGATTTTTTTTTTAATCCCACTTCTGACCTGAAAGAACAAATTTAATTGTCCTTCTTAAAAAGAGTTATATTTTAATTTTATTGAAAGTCTTATACAAAATGTATTAATTTATTTAAAATATCGAAAGGAATTAATTAAAAACAGATATTATTTATTCTACAAGTCATTCTGTGCTGTCTTTGTTTTTATGTAATTATTTAAACAAAGTGTGTTTTGATAGAAATTTAAACAAGTGCTTAAGGGCTCCCAACACTTGCTGCAGAAGAAAATTAAGAAATTAAAGCCCAAAAAACGAATTCCTAAAAATTAAAAACTGTAATATCGGAAAACAAAACGCAGTTTATATTAAAAAATACATAAAGAATATATATGTTCAAGACCAGCAACTGCCCGAAGAAAGCGATAAAGATGTTTATGCCAAGGGCTCATAGTGTCGCTGTTTATAAATACGTCTTCAAAAAGGGTATTATTATTGCAAAGCGGATACTCATGCTCCGAAGCACCTTGCGCTTTAAAGTAATGAATTCTTGCGCAATTACTTAAACTTTAGATTGTTCCCGTAAGTCTTAAGCGTCCAACTAGACCCGAATCTGTACGTCCCCGACCAGCTAGTGTTTAACATGCATCTGATGGAACTGCCTGCGGAGATAGGGAATTCCGTAGTATATTTTTTCGGGGGCGAAAATCTATTCTACGAAAATGATTTTAAGCCATAATACGTACTATGAAAAAGAAATTTTCTGTTTAAAAACACCATAATGAATATATATAGACTTTTTTTAAGAAAAGAAAAAAACTCTTCATCCGTTCTGGCGGTTTTTTCTGTATTTAGATTCGAAAGAAAATACGTTGGAAACACAATGAATTAGACACACAAATACGAATAATTTGCTTTTCGAATCGAAATACAAAGTAATTTCCCTGGTTTTACCACCGATTAGAATAACTAGTCAATGAATTTCTAATTTAAAAAGATAAATCGTTGATTGCGATGTCAAACTGAAACGTGTACTGGACTTCAATAATGAATTCTGAAACTAGTTGTTAAAAATTCATTCATAAAGTAACAAAAATACTTTTTTAGAATTATTATTTTTTTATTATTCTTATCAGTAGCGTTTAGCGTTTTTTTTTCAGAAATTTGTCGATATTTTTCTAACTTCATCTGGCAATAGGCTTGCCAGATCCAATTTGCCAAAAAGCTTGACATGGCCAAAAAAAAAACTTGAATTTGAAAAAAAAACTTGACAAATAAAAACACTCATACTATTGGTTTTTATTTTATTTTTTTCATAAAAATTATTAGAATAAAATCAAAAATATCGTTAAAAGTAAAAATAACAGAAACAATGTGAAAGAAACAAAAAACAATATAAGAACAAAAATTCAGTCGTTATATATTTTAGAGAAAACTTAGGCGTTATTTAAAAAAATTATAGGTACTATCTTAAGAAATATAGATAGTAAAAATATGCTCTATCGATGTGTTTTTTAGAAATAAAAACTTACTTTTTTAAGTATTATTACATATGTAGCTAGAATAAATTTGAGAAAAAAAGTTAACAAAGTAATGAAATTTTCGGCTTTTGGTTCTTTTTAATTAATTTTCTAAAAATTTTTAGAAAGAAAAATTATTTACAAATGTATGCGGACGTTTTCCAAAGAAAACAAGAAAAATTAGACGCTAGCAGAATGAAATGCAGCATTTTCTGGACCGCCAGCTTTAAGTTGTGTGTGAACTTCGTCTCACCAAATTAACATTAAGATTAGTTGGTTAAATAGATGATGTTTACGATGT
Organism: Gymnosoma rotundatum; assembly: GCA_916610165.2. Taxonomy (NCBI): domain Eukaryota; kingdom Metazoa; phylum Arthropoda; class Insecta; order Diptera; family Tachinidae; genus Gymnosoma; species Gymnosoma rotundatum. The sequence continues at coordinate 15,603,879 of OU744338.1, read as the reverse complement.
ACATAACATAAGGTAGATAGATGCAAAGAATGCTGATGAAGGATGTGGCGGTCCAGAAAATGCTGCATTTCATTCTGCTAGCGTCTAATTTTTCTTGTTTTCTTTGGAAAACGTCCGCATGCATTTGTAAATAATTTTTCTTTCTAAAAATGTTTAGAAAATTAATTAAAAAGAACCAAAAGCCGAAAATTTCATTAATTTGTAAAATCGATGGTTCGAATCCTGGTCAGGGTGAAAATTAAAAATTAAAAAAAGTTAACTTACAAAAAACATTGACAAATCACTTTTTCACTTGACACTTGACACGCATTAAAAAACTTGACAATCAGGCCAAATCAGGCCCGTCTGGCAACCCTATCTGGCAACGATTTTTACGACAATTGAGTTTTTTGACAGTAGTTGTTTGTTGTTGAATAATATTTTTTTTACGTTCTTTCTCTTTGTTCAGTTTACACGAACTCAAATTATTTCAAATAAATATTAATATAAATAAATAGACTTATGATCAATAGTATTAATACATAAAAACACATAAATAGTACCCACCAAATTGGTATAACCCGTGCTCCAGCCGATTCTAAATATTTTACATACGATGCCTCAATATAACTGTAATAATCATTTCCGTACGTTTCTCGCAATTTAACCGCAATATCGATGCATAAAATACCAATTATGGGAGTGAAATTTTTATTTTGATGTGTACTTGACCCTGACATTTATTTTAAACTATGACACACTTTAATTATTTTTCTTTTAATTTTTGTTTAACTTCTAGATAAATATAAAATTGCACAACCTTTGTTTTTATCTTATGCTATGCGTTTTCTTGCAAATGACTGAGAATCAGTGTTGCCACTTTCTGTACAATTATACAAAATGTGTAGTGTTTAAAAATTTTTTTTCTAATTTTTGTGTTTGTAATTTTTCAAAAGCAAACCGCTTTCTGCTTTATAATAAGAACTTCCTCCAATTTTAGGTTTAGAGTTATTGATTGAAATGAATGCTAATTTTTGATGCAGTTTTGTTTTTTAACTTAAATTGTGATACAAAATTACACAAACTTTGTTTCCTATGTTTCGAATGCCTGTTAACAGGAAAGTAATACCTTCTAATAAAATTAAAAAATTGCCATTTTTTCATTGCATACAGAAAGGGCTGTACGGTAAGCTTCAAGGCCTTAGTAAACTTCATGTTAATTTAAAAATTATTCTGCGTCTATTTCAAGCTTGAAGAATAAGTCCAGAATATAAAGAGGTATTTTTACATTGTTTTGTTCACTTTGATCTAATAAGAAGTTTTAGTTTAATAGAAAGTAATTTTAGGGTAACAGGACAATTGCCTCGATATATGCCGTATTATACATAGAAGCTTTGGAGGTCCGTAACGCCGAATCTAAATTTGCACGCCAGGAGAATGGGTATCCCTTTTAACGACTTCTGCAGAAGTTGTCAGGACGAGGAGGAAGAGGAGACGGTAGAACACCTCCTCTGTCAATGCCCTGCGCTGGGATGTATACGGCTGAGATATCTCGGTTATCAATACTATGAGGGCCTATCTGATATAACGTCAATGGGTCGAGGTAGGATTAGTTCCTTCTTAAGGTACATTGGGTAGTTTACCGGCCCACGACCGGACTTCGTGACTCATTCAGGAAATGAGAGCACACTTTGGTCGACTAATCTCACTTAGCGGATTCTTCTCTGCATTTTTCTTGGACCTTCTCCGAATTTTTAGACCCGCGTCATTTTCTGTCTTTCCCTCTCTGCCCTTCTCATCTCTTTTTCATCATTTCTCTTTTTATTTCTTTCTCTAATTGCAAAACTAATATTCTCTCTATGCTTCTTCTTCTTCTCTCTCACTTTTAACAGCAGGTAACACAAAGGGACCAATTACTGGACGTAAGTTGGCTGTGGCAATACGGCTGCCTGTTTCACCTAACCTAACCGTATTCTTGATAGGGGTGAACATTTTTTGATATTAAACATTTTAATTAATTGCTTGTGTTTAGGTCACAATTTTCTTTTTATATTTTAACTTTTATTTCTCTATTACACTGGATAGCATCAATGGCAACAAATGAAAATTATAATACAAACAAAATATAAAATAAAATAATTTAATATTTTTCAGCTAGGCTTAAGTTCGTTTTCAACTGTATTTGTTGTAAAGAGAATAGTAACAAATAGATACTCAACATTTTTCGTATCTACTAATCAGTTATGAAATGTATATTGAGAAGAGAGAGAGAGAGAGAGAGATTTCTCCTGCTTTCTTATCTATGTCATATAATAATTATCTAAAAAGCTCCTTTTTTATGTTAGAAATTACTACAATCAGGTATTTATGAATTTTAGTTTGATTAGTTTTTTAATATCTTTTTTTTAGCGAATAATATCTAAATATTACAAATTGTTTACTATACTACTCCTACATCAGCAAGAAGTTCATTAAGCAAATATATATTTATTATTTTGAAAATATAAAATTATAACAAATACAAAATATACAATAATTTAGAACAGCTTTAATAATACCCTGTTCAGACATACGTTTTAATTTATACAATTAAAATTTTAATTGAGTAAATAATTTTGGTGTTCACACATATCCAATTTAAAATTTGACAGTAGAATATAGTTCTGTTCAATAACAACAAGTTGTTACTAATTATTGGAAAGTGTTTACTTCAGTACCTCAAAAAAAGCAGCGAAAGAGTAAAAAAGAGTATAAGATGTAAATGTTAATAAATTTGTTACTACTTTTGTTACTGTCAAGAACAGAACAGCTGATTCTTGTTCTGTTTTACAAAATAAGTTATTAAATATTAAATACTTTGAACTGAAAGTGTTTATTAGCACTCTCCACGAAATTTTTACAACCACACAGCAAAAAATATACATAACATTTATAGTTTTCGGTTTTAAATACAAAATATTTGAATTGAAGCTAATGTTTGTATAATAGTTAGAAGAAAGCTGAGGAAACTATGTACAAGCAAACGCCAGGTTAATAAAACAATAAACAAAAGAAATAGAATAAAATAAACTAAAAGTTTTACAAAAAAGACAGAAAATTTTTGGCAATTTGCACACAATCGATCACAAAGCTCTTGCAAATGCTAACTGTTGCAATAGAAAATGATTTAAGCATCGAACACCGCTTTTTTGCTTTTTTAGATACATATTTATTTTTATAGTTGTTTGTTTTTTTCGTCAGTTCGCCTTTACTTTGCTATTTTTTTTCAAAATGCGTTTATTCCTTTTTTTTATTTGGAATAGTCAGGTATATGATGAAAATCGATCGATTTGAAAACGACTCATTTTGAGATATTTTTAAACAATAATAAAGAAGTTACCCGAAAGTAACTATAGAAATTGAATGGAGAGTTATTGAAAAATATATTGAAGGTATTTAAAAAACAAAAATAGCAAGCATATCGCAACCATTTTTGGTTTTAAATCGTTTCGATTTCGAAATCGATTTCCATCACATACCTGAGTAATGTTGTAAATTTTTATTTTACTCTATCGTTGCTAGTTTCTGCCGGAAATTTATTGAACAGACCTAATTTTTACATTACAAATTTGTGTTTGTAAATTTGGAAGAATAAAGAAAAGTTCGGCTTTAAAAGAAAGTTTGCTTGTTTTTATTTGAAATATGGAACTCTTCTAGTTTGTACGATCAAGTTTTGACTGCACGCTAGCTTTGAATTTCCATTAAATTTTCAAAAATTTTTCATTTCATATAATTTGAAAATATTTTATTTTTCATTTTTATGGCATTTAGTTTTGTCATTGTATAAAATTTTCTCTAACTGAACACACTTCACAAGGGTTGTATGAGGACTTAATTAAGCACTAATTGCAAAAATTTTTTAATTAATTTCTGATATGGTAAATTAAATTCAATTAGGGACTTAATTGCGTAAATTCCTTTATTACGCAATTAAAACTTATGTCTGAACAGGGTATAATAATTTAAAATTGTTTTCAAGTTTTCTGAGAAAGAAGCAGAAATAAAAAAAAAAATTAAATTAAATAATTTATAAAAAGTTTTAAAGGAACCTAATTAAATGCAAACATTAAACTTATAAAAGTATGGTTTTAAAGTTCTGCAGTCATAAATAAAATTTGTAAAGAATCCATCCGCTGATTATGCTGCTCATTAAAACATTAAATGTATTAAATCTTTTTAAATTTATAGCTCCACTACGCTCAGCTTCGAAAAGATATTGTTGTTCAAATGATGAACCCTTTAAAGCTGTATAAACTGGTGCAAAATTATAAATTAAACTGTGTGCTTCTTCACTCTCATTCTTAAATTGTTGGCGATTGCGTCGTGCTTCGTTTACTAGAAAATTAGCAAAATATTGTGAGGCTTGTATGGCACGTGATGTATGTGTGATATTACGATTAGGTATAAATTCATAAATATTTTTTTCCGGATGAAATTGGGTACCATAAAAAGGATATCTAATAGTAGAATGAACACATTTTTAAAATAATTAATTTTTATACAGTTTTGCGAAGTTTAATTCTTACTTTTTATGCTCAATTGTTGATATAAATTCAATACCATCCCAATCATGATTTAAGCTGATTATATCCCACAGCTCGTTTAATTTCATCTTGGCAAAAGTCTACAAAAAAATATATTGAGAAAAATTTTAAATTTAAAATTTTAATTAGGCCTTAATTCAAGTATAATTTTTTATTTCTAAATTTAATAGAAAAAAATATTTACTGTAATGAAAAAAATAGGATAATAAATAAATTACATTTTTTGCTAAACCGACAGTTAGAATAAAGCAAGAACAAATGTATGTAGTGATTAATAAAAGAACAACCAAAAAACTCTTTGGGCTGTATGTGGTCTTCGTCTAACGAATTAAATAGTGATTGATTATGAGTTAATTCTGTGTTCTAATTTCTTAAGTTGAGTTAAGTTCCTCCCGCTCTTGCAAACGCATGGCAAGTTTTCTTATTCTTATTTTTTTTTTCTTTAATTGTTAAGAGGAAGATCATCGGTCTAGGCTGACATCGTTGTCATGATATAAAAAGCAATAAAAAGATATTTTTCTTTTTTTCATAAAAAAAATACTTCGTGCTATTTTTTAAATTATCCCGATTAAATCAATTACTGATATTGATTATTGAAGGTCAAAGCACGTCTCGTTGGCCATTTCGTTACCGCTTACTTAACTCTTCAGGAAACTTCTCTTTTGTACAGTTGAAAGAGGATGAAAAATAAAATATCAAAAAACACTACGATAATTTATTTCTATGCACAGGCACTTTGAAAATTATTCAGTTAAAGACACTGGAATATTTTTTTGAAAGAAAATTACTAGAATATAAACTATGGAAGCGTGAAGAAAATACAATGATGGAAATAAAAAAGAAGCATGTCGGTACCAGCGTAAACTTTCGGAAGTTGAGGAGAAAAAAATTAAGATGATGGAAAAGCATTACCAAAGAGAAGAAAAAATTTCGAAACTGAAATTGAATTAAAGAAAGTAAAAATGGAAATAAAAAAGAATTAAAAATTCTTCATCACTGCTTCCACTTGATTTAAACATAACCAACATTTTTTTCACAAAAATTAAAAAAATCAAGTTTAAAAACTGTCAAAATATATGAAGATGATATTTTCAAAATTATCGATAACATGTCGACGTTAACACCTGCGCGAAAATTAATAACAACCGAGTGACGAGTAGACGTCTGCTTCGACCAAATTTGACTGTGGCTAAATTGACAACGACGTCGACAAAGATTTTCGTAACAGAGCTGAATATTTCTTTAAAAACAAAATATAAAATTTTTTTTCAAAAAAAATGACTTAAAGGTTTAAATATTTTAAGCAATTAGTCTGTAAATTCGGTTGTTTTTTTTTCTTAATGCTCGTATTTCATCAGCAAAAAGGAAAGCTAAAAATGAAAAACAGACAACTATTGGTATGTGGTCATAATCAAAGGAAACCACTAAGCCCGACTTGGAAAATTCCAAGAAAAATTACATTTCTCGTTATTATTCCAGAAAATAGGCAGTTAAGTGTAAACATATGAAGCAAGAAAAAGAGATAAAGCGCTTTATTTTTTTGATCGTTTTTATTTTTATACTAGCAAAACCCACAGCTTCTTCGGCGTGTCATTTCAAGTTTTCTAAGAAAACTTTTCAAAAATTCAAATTATCTATTTATTCCAGAGTTCTGTAGACAGTGTTAAAAAGTTTTCCATCAACAAATATAAAAAATTTTAGTACCATTATACCGGTAAAATTTTGTGCTTTCACAATTGATCTCTATTTTGTCTATATTGAAACCAAGGTTCTAAGGGACCTCCTCATAAAGTTTTGTTCAAATCTATCCACTACATAGTTTTAACGTGATGCGAACGCAGGCAGACAGACAAAAATTCCAAAGATAGGTGTTTTGTATTCTATATTGACAACAACAACAACAACAACGACAAAAAAACCAAAAAATTTTCAAAAAATATTCCATGTACCACTTGTGCCACTTTTGTGAAATTCCCAGCGATAACCCTGCTCAAGATGCATGTAGCGATCCCGAAAATGCTACTCTATCATCTGCTGGTATTTAACTATTCGGTTGTCTTTAAACATGAATACAAAAATTTTTAAATAAAATATGCGAACCTAGGCCGGACTCAAATGAGTGGTTTGCATGTTGTTTTTCCGCAAGCAATAGCAGCATACACCATTGACCAAATATTCCTTAAATTTTGAGTTCATTACTCGTACCAGCTGTCTAAAACGAACTAGGAGCTATATATTCGTTTAATATTGTACATGGGCGTGGCACTTCCCATTAAAAATGAAGCTAGAAAACGCCTTAATTTTGTATGAACAAGATATTCTATCAATGTATGCAGATGGACTTTGACTTAATGCTGTGATAATTATTTAAACTTACCTCTTCCGTAAAGCAGTACAAGTGGAAATTTGCAGTAACTGAATAGTTTTTCAAAATATTAATGATATTCTCGCTGGCATTACGAAAAAGGCGTGATTTTTTAAAACCTAAAAAAAATGGAAAAATTAAAATTTGAATTTAATAAAGTTTGATAAAAACTTTCAAATTTACCATCTTTAAATTCTAACGGTAACGCCTGAGAAGATGATGAACAATATGTTCGAGCTTCAGTGGAGTTGGCTGAAAGATACACCATTAATTCAAAACCTAAACAAGTGCCCCAAACAGGAAAATAGGTGCCATTATCATTGATTCTCATAGCAATTTCATAAATATGGCGACCAGCATCGGCATAACCATTCGACTGATTAAAATATGTAGCACCACCGGGTAAAAGAACGCTTAACAGTTAAAACAAAATGAAAGAAAAAAAATTTCAAATAAAACACAATTAAGCAAAAGTGATAATTACCCATTTATTTTAGATAAAATATCTTCGTAATATTCACGCTTTTGGCCAATCCTGTAAAGAAAAATAATAATATTATATAAATCGGTTTACTTAAACCCTTGATACAAACAAAATAATGCGACGAAGGACGAATTTTTGGTCGCGAATATTCGACGTCAAAAATAAAACCCATTTGTGTAGATGAAAATGCACACAATCATAACGTATGATGAAATTCGTCATACATGGCGAACTATGCAATAGAATTATTTATATTTCTTACGCCGGCGAGCAAATCAGTACAAAGTGACCATGTTTGACTTTAGGTACGAAGTAATTTAATAAAGTTATTTTACTTTGAAAATTTATGTATTTTTATTTTGCAGCATTTATAATAAGCGTACACATTATAAGTTAAATATAAAAATAATTTTTAGTTGTGTTTTTTCTAATGTTTAACTTTTTAAATATTATTTTTTTTTATGGTCACCTTAGCAGCTTACAAAAAGTAAACAACTTCAAAAATTATAACAGCTGTGTTTTTGGTCGTTATTGTTTTTCAATCGACGAATTTACACAACGTATTTTTGACGACGTATTCGTTGTGTTGGACGAAATTCGTCGTTGGTTCCAGTTGTGTTCCTAGCATTAGCTATCGGTTTAACTTGTTTGTAACGAAATTTTTAAAGGTTTATATCTGGCAACACGTATAAAATTATCAGAGATAAAAGCTATTTTATACAAATATTAAAGAATAGAAAAAACCAAATTTATTCGATGACTTTTTTTTCATGATATTTTTTTCAAAACTCGTTGAAAATTGCAGCAAGCTTCATTGTTGGCCCTAAACCATGAAATTTTTGACGCCATCGACTTTTTGAAACTTTTGATTTTAAATTCGTTATTGTAGTACTTTGTGTGTATTACAACTAATCAAATGAACAACAAAATGTATACAAAGCTAGTGTCAAAAATTGCCTCCGAATTCAAGCCATGTCATTTTACTTTCCACGCTTTTCTCTCTGTATCTCTTGCCTTCAAACAAAAATTTCGTGCAACAAGTACCAATTCAGATACTACACGTTACTTACTAGAAAGCCATTGGTACTAAATGTACTTAATAATGAAGGAAAAGTGTGAAGTTAGTTTAAGTATTTAACCGTATCTTCTCATACATTCTAAAAGATAAGGACAAGAACGGACGACATTTAAAGTTTTCATACTGCATACGTGTTATCTTTCAAACTAAAAGGAGTTGTTTAATCCACTTTTTTATAATTTTAATTTAAGATCAAACAAGTAAGAGCGCTATATTTGGCTATGCCGAATGTTATATACCCATCTAGTTTAGTGAAGTAATCTCAATCAAAAAAATCAAATATTGGGGTGACAGATAATTAAAAAATAAATAAGAAAAACATTAAAATGAATTAAAATTTCCTTTTTTCGACTTAGGTCCCCTTTTTTATTTTACTTAATTTTTTGCCATACCCAAAGTTAGTACAAAACAAAAACAAATTTGGAAGACGATTACAGAGAAAACGACAAAGAAATGCTTTAGGTTATGTGTCAACTTCGTCAAACCAAATTAATATAAAGGCCCAACTATATTGTGCATAAGCTAGCTTTAGCTTATGACAAAAATCCAACGAAAAGCCTGTCAAATGCTTAGGTAACTTATTAAAGAAATTTATGTGGCTACAATGTACTTACATAAATTTAATAACTTATTTGCCACAGTTGCTAATTTATGTTTAATTCGTACTTTTGCCAAAAATAATTTCTATATAAATAAACAAAATTTTAAAAGTAAAAGGCTTTAAAGAAGGTATTTTATATATTTAAGAACATTCACATACACATTAACATTTTTTGGTTCATGTTCTAAGAAAAAGTAAAGAAAAAAATTATTACAAGTTATTTTCTGTTTTGTGTTTGTGGCCAACCGTACTAAAAAATGCAACGATGTTCATCGTTTAAGGCCTCGATTCACTATTATACACACGATTTAATCAAACAAAATCTGACAGAATTCTGTCCTACTTTAAAATTCGTTCCAAAATGGCGTCGTAGGTTCCACACAATTATGCAAAATTGATGCAAAACACATATGGTTTTAAAACTTTGTTGTTTTTTCTCTCTTAATCTTAAAAAATCAACTCTGATCGAATAGATTAAAACGTTTCTATGAATTATTTCAAAAGATTTTGTAATCGTACAGATCTGTCAGATCTTTTAGTCCACACTATCATATTTTTTGAACACACAAGCAATTTTTGACAGATCGTACGACTGAGAATGATAGTGAATCTTGGCCTTTATATCATAAACATATGTGTGTATAAATACAAATTTAATTTAAATATATTATATTTGTAAAAAATTGGCCATAAAAAAATGTTGTTTTTTCCAGGGACCGTAACTGTTATAACTTTTATAGTAAAAGTCAGAAAATAAAAGTTATTTTTTTACTTTTATTTTTTCGAGCAAAAATAACAGTTAATTTTTTTGAGCAAAAATAACAGTTATATTTTAACTTTTATTTTTTTGAGCAAAAACAAGACTTGTTTTTGACTTTTATTTTTTCGAAAAAAAAATACCAGTTATTTTTGACTTTTATTTATTTTCAAGCAAAATTAAAAGTTATTTTGTGATAAATTCAAAATATTTATTAAAAAACTCCTTTGTCAAAGGGGTTGAAAATACAAAACTAACTTTTATTTCTGCTCAAAAAAATAAAAGTCAAAAAATAACTTTTATTCATGCTCGAAATAATAAAAGTAAAAAGTAACTGTTATTTTTACTCAAAAAAATTAAAATCAAATAATTACTGTTATTTTTGCTTGAAAAAAATCGGATTTTTAAAAAGCATTGCATTTTCTGACAACTTGGTCCAAGACTTTCAAAATGGTATAATTGGTTTAATTTTTCGACATTTCCTTGAGGTTGCTTTTTTTAATCAAAAATTCAAAAATAACAGTTATTTTCGGTCCCGGTTCATGGGGATCACCAAAAATCGTATAATAAACAGCTAAAAATATAAATTAAAATAAAAATTAGTTAAATCTAAGAAATCAAAAAACTTAAGTCATAGAATTATTACGTGTACTGTATTTCAAAAATCAATGAAATGTGCCGTCAATCAATCTTTAAGGTGTTTATAAAATGAATAAATTCATTAATTCAAAGAAAATTATCTTAAGTACTTTTTTTCAAAAAAGCTAAATAATGCGCCTTTAATAAATTTTTATTAGAACTCATAATTTTAATGATTGAATGTTGTTTGATATCTCTATATATTTTATTTATGTGTGTTATTAAGGTTTGGTAACTGTTAAAATAAAAAGTCTTTGTTTTTTTAATTCCTAGACATTCGACTAAATCAATAACTATAATTATCTCGTTCCAAAAAAGTTTACTATCAGTTAGTTTAATAATGATTATTTAACCCTTTTTTTTATTAAATTTTTTTCTATTTTATTAAGCTTTGGGTCCTTATATTTTTTATTAATATTTTATTTCAATATTTCGGTACCGGTAAAATATTAATATAAAATATAAGGACCCAAAGCTTAATAAAATAGAAAAAAGTTTACTATCAGTTTTAGATTATGTTTTTTTTTAATTTAAATACCATTTATTAAATAAACAACAAATCAATTGTGATACATTGAAAGTTTAACACTCGAAAATTTATAACTGAGTAACTCTGTTTTGCGTAAAATATTTTTAACGCAACTAAAATCGTGCGTTTTAACGAAGATATTTTTGGTGTCGTTATTATACTACAAATGTTTAGTTATTTTATTTTTAAACCCTTCACTCAGGTGGAAAAGGGTATATCTAAACTTGTCATTACGCTTGTAATTTCTACAATATCCATTTCCGACCCCATAAAATATATATATGCTGAGTTGTTATGCATAGCGAAGTCGATTGAGCGATGTCCGTCGGTCCGTCCGTGTTTTGTTTGAAATCAAGTTTGCACTAGATGAGCTAGAGAAAATTTAAATACGCCAATCAATCACGCATAGTGTCGAAAAAGGTGCTATTGAAAATCAGCTAGTCGGTCCATGTCTTTCGAGGCAGCGTGCAAAACACAACGCCTGCCTCTTACTTTTCCATATCATTTAGAACAATGAAGAAACTCCAATAAAAAAAAAAAACAAATATATGCGGCGATAGAGAATTAAAAAAGAAGAAAAAAAATCAAAAGGAACAATTGGCCCTCGCCCATATTATCCGAGTTGCGGGGCCCTAAAATTTTCAAATTTTTTGAAATATCAATATGGGTATCATTTAAAAGCTTTTGAAGAGATCTTTAGGAATATCCTAAAATTTTTTTAAAAATGCTTAACCCATTAAGAGCCGATAACATTTTTTGTAAAATTATATATTTAGGATTTAATTTTAATTCTTATGTTTTAATTCTCTGTCACCTCATTAGTTGCTCTTTTGAAGGGTATATTAAACTCGGCATAGCTGAATATAATTTAATATTTGCAAAGTGCCCGTGCATATAAATTAATCATCGTAGTGTTTTGTGATATTTTATTTTACATCCTTTGTCAACTGTATAAAAGAGCCGAAAAAAATTCAGCCGTATACAGCGGAGAGAGAAAAATAGAATTACTGTTGGTTATTGTTGTTTTTGCTTAAACTTTGATTTTTGTCTTTGCTTTATTGTTTGGACAAAAATCTTTAGTTTATTTAAAATGTTTGTCAGAAGTTTCCTAAAGCGTTAAGTAAGCGGTAACGAAATGGCCATCGAGACGTGCTTTGACCCTCAATAATCAATATCGGTGATTTAAATAATTAATATTTTTTGAAAAACTAAAAATTGTCGATGCTTTTTTTTAACAGAAAAACTCAATGTTAGAAAGAATTTCTTATGACGATTTATATATTAATGAAGTTATACATATATGGTGAAGGGTATATAAAATTCGGCATAGCAAAATATAGCACTTTTACTTGTTCTTTTTCCTTTCGTGTCTTTTGAACGTAATATGTTTTTTTGTCTCAAACATGTTTGCTTGTTTGTTTGTTTCTCAGAAAGCTATACCTGCCTATACCTGTGGACTGATCCTTTTGGAATTTTCATAGTTTTGTTGTCAGATATGCAATTGGTGGCACTTCAAATATAAAGTAAATATTTATTATCCTGTTTCTTAGTAACTGTAGTAGGTAGAACCTTGATATTTTGTTCAAAGCTGGCGAAAAGCTGGCTGGATTAGAAAAGTGGGTGTGGTACCTTCAACGCAAAGCGAAAAATTACATAATTTACTAGAGAATTACAACACATACTAGAAAGTTCCTTATTACTATGCATACTCTAGCGAAATACGATATGGATTGGAGCAGTAAGCGAGGTACCTCCCATAAAAAGTGTATCGTTGTTATCGTTTACCTAAGGAACAGCAAGGGGACACTAAAAATTTCGTACAAGTAACTATCCATTAATGGGCATAGCCACATACAAAACTGGCTGGATTGGAAGTGTAGTTGTGGTACGATTATTTCCATTAGGGCAGCGAAGAGCACCGGGAGTAGGTAGTTATAATTTAGTATACAAAAAAAAACAGACGTTTTATCTAAAATTTTTTATCAGCCCAGTCATCAATATTCTCACGGAATTTATTTCCAATGGAAAAAATGTTTCTAGAGAAAAGATTACTGCAGTTATGAATTCCGTGGGAATAAAATTATAAAAAAGTGGCATCATCGTAATTTAAAGGGAGTTATTTTTTTATTATTTCCATATAATTTTTCTTTTATAATTCATAATACTACTTTATCCCCCGATTTTTTTTTTGCACTTTCCGTAGTAAATAAAATAGGAAAAAAATTATAATGGGAGAAAAGGCAAAAGTGAAAAACTCGTACGGAATTTTTGTTTATAATTTGGCTGTATATATTGTTCTTCTATGTAAATTAATAATAATAATAATAAAATAATCAAAATGTTGATTTATTTGCAATGTGAAAGTCGTTGAAGACACTCTATATTGTAATTTTTACATATCGTCAGCTAAAACGTAAACGACCCTAACTAACACAAAATCCAAAATCAGTTTTTTGTTGATTCTAATGCACTGCATCAAAATACAAAACCACAAAAAGAGTTGTCTGGCCAAAATTAGCGATTTTATTAACGAAAAACAAACGGCCCTATCTACAAAAGCATTTATTATATAAACGTAAAAGACTTAAGTGATCGTTTGTATGAGAAACATTGAAAAATGACAAAAAAAACTGATAGATTTCACCGTTGACGAAATTGTTTGTGAAAGAAAAATTAAATTAGCTACAGTTTAAGGCATTTTACTGAAAAAAATTTTAAGAAATTCATCTCAAAAGTGATTTCGTAAAAAATAAAAGAAAATAAGAAGAGTAAAAAGGCTAAAGAAAATTGGAAAAATTGCCGTCAGCAATACCGGGTAAAAGGAAAGGAACATCAAGGTTTTTCTAAAGAAAATTTTTCGTAAGCCTAGAGAAATAAAGGATGCATGTAAGTCAAAGTTTTGACGAAACAGTTCGATTCGAAAATGTTCTAATTTTTCGGAAGTTTTTCGTAAAGAGATTTTTTAGTCACTTTGGAAAATGTCATGAGACAACAAAAAGATTTATATCCAAAAGCTCGTTGAGTGCTCGGATAATATTTGTCTGTAAATTAACCGAATTTCAAAACTGCATTTTTTTTAAAGAAAACAAACCGGAGATACCACTGTCAATATAATACGAGCCTTAGCATACGCACAAACAGGAACTATTTATTTTAAAACTAAAATCGAGGACAATTATGCCTTGCTTCGACAAAGAACTGAAAACAAAATCAATACTGTTTTACTTCCGAAACTGCATAAAGAAAAATTGAAAATTTCTAAAAAGAAGTGACAGCACCGCAGGATGCACAGCCACTACTACCAAAAGATTGTAATTTTTTTTATGATAGCATACCTTTTGGAAATTATTTCATATTTTCTAAATTCATTTTTTAATTCTTGAAACTTTTTACATGAAGTTACTTTTTGTTTATTCTTAATGAATTATTTTAATTTACTAAAATTTCAAAAAGGTTAAATGGGGCCATTTGGGTTTTAGCTGACGATATGTAGGTATTAATGTAGCAGTAACGTAGCTAAAGAATTTTTCTGGATGGGGCTATCACCCTCAAACGAAGAGAAAAATTATAGCATTTTCCTATAAACTTTCGTAATATAGAAACAAATCAGGGCTAGAGATTAAATTTGAAGTAGGGGTGGCGTATTCCTCCCCTGACGGGCTTATCTACGCCAATGGTATACAGCCAATTTTATTTGATGTAATTGATTTTTAAAACAAATTTTTAACTGAAAACTTTTTCAATATAATTTCATATTGCCATTCGTTTTATAAACCCTTCTGTTAGTAAAATGATAGCTACGACACTGTGCGACACGTTCACCTTTAATCGGTGATTAAAATACTATTTTACTGTTTATAAAATAAAAATTTTAAATAATTTTTAAAAGTTAACTTACCATATTGGAACAACTCTTCCACCAGCGCCTTCAACATATTTAACGTATGATGCTGCTATATAACTAGAGTAACTGTTAGAAGGATATTTTCTTAGAATTAGGTGAGACACTTCCTGAGTTAGTATGCCAATAATCGGTGTAGGATTCTCGTTGTCCGTATTTACTATAATATTCTCATTTACATCCAAATATTTAAGTTTTTCGCCACACACTTCATTCGTATAAATGAATAATATATACGAGTAAAAGACGGTGATCAATATGAAATATTTAATTTCCATTATGACAAGAATGTGACGGTGTAATCAAGTGAAAATATCAACAGGTACTGGTTGCTAAAATAATAATAAAACGGTGCTATTAAATGACTAAGCATATTTGATTGCTTTTTGTTAAAGTGTTAGTCGCTTTTTTACACGAGACATTTGGTAGGTTTTTTAATAGGTTCTGGTCATAAAAGAAAAAGTATAAATGATAGTGTTAGAAGTTTAATTTTAAGTGCTGTTAAGAAAATGTCCCAAAACGTAGTCCAAAACGTTAACATTTTGTTTCTTTAATGGAACAACTTTTTTGTTAAACAATTAATGCAAATTTTTATAATCGAAGATATTATTTTACGAGTACAACAAACACGATCATAAAGCTGAAAAACGAAAACTTTTTGTGGCGTATTTTTGATTTAAAAAAAGGGTAATAAATCCACAATAGTCTTTTCGTAATTACGAAACGAATGGCTTGGAAATATCCCGCCTTTTCTCCATCAAGATAAACTTAATTCTATACAAACTTTTCACATGAACTGTTCTTCTTTGATCAAAATATAAGCGTTATTTTCAAATTTCGTGAGTAACGTATGTTGGCAATATCACCCATTTTGGATTGTCAGTATGTTTTTGACAGATAAAAAGGTTAGTCGTGTTTTTGTGTGCTCTTCGTTTTTTAAATTTTTTTCCATGTAAGAGTGTTTGAGAATTGCGATATATGAATAAACAAAATTCCACTTACGGGGTATAATAAAAATTAAAAATTAAATAATACCCTGACAATTATTAACTAAGAAGTATTCCCGCATTAGAATTTAAACTTCGAAAATATATGCATTTCAAATGAAAGGAACCCCTCACAACAATAAAGTGTTACAAAAAGCTCGTTCATTTAGCCTTAATAAAAATTTGAGCATTTGATATTAGGTCTGTTTCTTTACTCTACTTTGGGATCCCAATTTGCACGAAAATTGTTTTCTTACTTCGAAATTGGGTAAATGAGAGCGGTTTTGCGAGAATAAAGTTCTTCTTGCACGAAACACCCCAAACTTTTTCTTCGCACAAGTTATTTAAACTTGTGCAACAGCCTTAAAACACAAACAAAATAAAAAATAAATTATTATTTCTTAATAAATCAACAGATTTATTGAAATTAATTTTTTTTATTAAAACAGTCAAAATACTTTGAGTTTTTATTATGTGTTTAAAATGTAAATTTTGTGTTCCCGTACTTTTATATAATTTTGACTCTTTATGAGAGAAAACAATGCTTGCGCTCATTTTCACCGACTTTACCCAAAAAGAAAAGAAATAGACCTATTGTCTATCGTTACACGTGTTTCTTGAATATTATTGATATTTAATTAAAAAATAAATTACTAAAAGTTTTGTTTGTTTTGATTGTTAAGCGCCGACATTTACATTACCCTACGTCTTCACGAGCCATTGAATTGAACAAGACATGCACATAACGCCAGCGAAAACGTGCTGATGTTAATGTTCTGTCTGAGCCAAGGCGAATCCATTACCAGGTGGTAAATAATGAAATAAAATAATGAATTCGCCTACGCTGTCACCTGGTTCGTCTGAGCCATGGCGAAATCATATACCAGATGGTGTCAGTGAGGAATTCAATTTTTTCGCCATTGCTGGAAATGTCAAACTTCATACAGTTACTCTCAAAAATATTTTGCATCAATAAAAAATATAAATTTAAAGAAAAAATGCCTTCGAAACATATAGTTTTTAAATAACTCATGTTTGTGTTTATTAAATATTAATAAATAGGAACTAAAATTTTAATTCTTTTCAAAAGAAAACTTAAAAAACATTCCAAATGCATCACAATTAAAAAAAAAATCAAAATTTAAGACTAATTCTTGCTTCACAAAAGTATTTTGCTTTTTATCTTTTGTCATAAAATTTTGGACATAAAAAGAAGAAATTTTAAATTTTAGTACTTCGTATGGTATCCTTTGTTAGCAATGATTGATTCCAAGCGTCTGGGCATTGACTCCACTAACTTTCTGCATGTTTCAGGAGATATCCTGTACCACTCTTCTTCCAAAACTTTCCTCAGTGAAGCTTTTGGGGATATATTGTGCTCCCGGACTTTCGCTTCCAAATGAGCCCATAGATTTTCTATTGGGTTGATGTCAGGATTTTGGGGTGGCGTTGGAAGATGCTTTGTGTTATATAGTAGCCATAGTTTGACGTCCAAAGCTGTATGTTTGGGGTCGTATCATGTTAGAAATAATATCCATTCTCAGAAAACCCCATTTTTTCAGCGCTTTCACGCAAATTATCTTTTAAAATGGACAAATATACATGTTTGTCCATAGTGTGATCGATAAAAACCAATTTTCCTACCCCCTGCGCCGACAAGCAGCCCCAAACCATTTGAGATCCACCTCCATGTTTTACTGTTGGTCTTATATTTCTTATATTCAACGATTCATTAGGCTTACGCCACACCATACGTTGTCCATCTGACCCAAAAATGTTGAATTTACTTTCGCCACTAAATATTACAGTTTTCCAAAAGTCAAAAGTTTTGGATTTGTGGAGTTCAGAAAATGAAAGGCGTTTCTGTCTGTTAACCTCGGAAATATATGGTTTTTTTCTAGCCACACGACCGTGAATATTATTGGCTCTTAAAACCCTACGGATTGTTTCGTCACTTACACTTCTTCGTAGTGTCCCCTTGAGTTTATCATTAATTTTTGGTGCTGATAAATGAGGATTTTCACGGTTTTCTTTAAGAATTTGTCTCTCATTTCTTAAAGTTAATAATTTGGGTCGGCCTTTTCTTGGAATATTTTCAATGTTGCCGCGTTCTTTTACTCTTTTTATTACATTTTCTATTGTTTGTCGACAGCGGCCAAACATATCAGAAATATATTTTACTAATTTACCCTGATTGTGCAAAAACAAAATAATTTTTTTCTCTGAACAATTAAATTCTCTTCCTTTTGACATTTTTTACGAAATCAACCACACGACTGCGTACAAAACGAATGAAAATGCAAGATATTATGACATTCAAATGCATCAAATGATGTTGCTAAAGAAAACAAAAAAGAAGTGAAGACAAACATAAAAAATATAACGGTTCTTTTAAAAAAGCAAAATACTTTTGTGTAATATAAATTCCGTAGTTTATACAACAAATGCAAAAAAAAGTATCAAAAACAAATTAAGAACTGCCGTTTTTTGCGTAGTTGCAATCAAAATTAGTAAGTTTTTTGAGATAGTAGAAAAAACATTACTATCTGTTATAATTTTTATATTATTAACTAATAAACATAAATTTTCTGCTTAAAATACAGAAGCAAAATATTTTTGTGAGCTACTGTATATAAAAATCTGCCTCAAATTTTTTTATACAATGTTTGAGATATTCAGCAACGGCAAAAATGAATCCACTTTTACCATGTTCTGAGCATAATAAGGTTGTTTGAATGTTTTTAACAGGGAAGAAGGTGTTCGCACTGTTGATCAATAGATGACGTTAATTCTAAATGGATAAATCCTCTTAAAATCATATTTAATGACGAAATCCTTGCCCAGACAAATGTTCGGCTAACGACGGTTGCACGCGAAAGAAACTTTAACATTAAGAGTCTACATTAGCCGAATTCATGTGCGACATGATATTCGCATAAACTCGAAGATGTGTCTGAAATATTAAAATAGTTCGCATATTCAAATATCGCAAAATTGGTCAAATTAAATACATAAATTGTAAATTACTAAAGAACGTCATAACTAAAAAAAAAATCATTTCGAGATAATCGCAGGTAAAAATTTTGACTCGTTCTGGACATCGAGAAAAATATCAGACTGCTTAAGTTTCCTCTACAATAAGTAAAATGATTCATAAATAAAAAATCTATTAAAAAAACTTTCATTAAAGTTAAAGGGGATGTCTTGGACAAACAAAGTAAAATGTTTGAATTATTGCTGTAAATGAGCCATATATACAGGTAATGTTTAAAAAAATTAAAAATTTTTATAGTTAAACAATAATAAATAAATAAATAAATGCAGTTAAAACTATGATATACAGACATTTTTCAAAACTCAATTCTGATGAAATGTGGTTTAAGTTCCGCAAATTGGTTCCTAAAAACGAAGAACAAAAAATTTCTTCGGAATGAAACAGCTTTTAAATTCCAAAGTGGAATTGATTTTCTTTTAAATTTTAGTTTTTGCTGTTTTTAAATTTACTATATTGTATTTTTATTTAATTTGTTACTTAGTGTGACCAATGTTGCCATATTTTAATTAAAAAGTGTAGATTCAGCATTTTTTATAAACATGCAAAATAGATCGGGATCCATAAAGGATAAAATAAATTTGATCGAAATGGTTAATACGGAATTATAGATTTATTCGAACGCAATGTGTGACATGTCTATAAATATTTAATAATTTCTTATTTTATACTTCTCAGTGATGAAGATATAAGATGTTTAACAACTCATAGACTCGTAATGATTTGCGTTACAAAAATAATTTTTTAAATCAAAAGAGAATTTTTAATTCGATCTAAGAAAATTCTTTGTCTTTACTGTATTCTTATTCATGCTGTAGATGTTGATAGTTTATAATTGATGCGGTACCTTCAAAACTTTTGTTTTTAAATTTTCACGCAAAGTTAAGTTTTCGGCTGTATCGAATTTTATTACCCTTCACAATAGCAATAAACTCTCTAATTTTCCAGTTTCGTTAATATCTATATCTTGGTTTTTGTGTAAATTTGGCAAAAATTTTATTTTTGTTGTAGATTTTGTTTTTAAGTGAAATTTTAATTTTATTTAAGATGTTTCAAACTATCAAAATGAAAATTTATTATTCAGAATCTTTCTTATTTCAATTTACTATAATCGTGCTTGAGTTCATCAAATATAGATATTTCATAAGAATATCATGAAATATTGATGTTTCAAAATTGTAGTAAAAAAATTTTTTTTCCGAATCTTTTATTCTTAGTATTACTTAAATCAACAGAGAAAAAGCAATAACAACCGAATTTGCTGTCCTTTGCCGAAATTTCAAAAACTAGGTATATCTAACAGATCAATATATTTAAAATTTGATTTGATATTTGAGGATCCTGAATAATCTTTTTTTTTCTTGCAGTATTTGTTGTATTTGTTCTTTGCCATAGAATTTTAATGTTACAACGCAAATGCCTATCTATATCTTACATTGCAAGATTCTATGTTGTTTTTCGTTGATATCAGATTATGGTAATGTATGTATTACTATTTATTTATTTGCAATCGTTATTTAACTTTTTACGTTTGTCGTGCTGGACTTCTTTCGATATATTTTATTTTTTAACCGACTACAAAAAAAGAAGGAGGTTATACAATTCGGCTGGATGTTGCTTTTTTTATATTTGTGCCTCCAGAACTCAGTAATTTCTGATCCGATTTTGAAAATTTTTGGTAATATGATAGATTATACTTACAGATTGGTCCCGTTTTAAAAACAGTTCAAAATCTTAAAAATTAAAGGATGTCCCCATACAACATACATATTTTTTACGTGTATTATGAACTGTAAAGGGCGATTCTGGGAAATTTAAAATGACTGCGTATTACTATGGCACCCAAAAATAAAAAATTATACAAAAATAAATCTAAAAATTAAAGGGTGCCCCCATAATTGATGTAAATTTACTTATATGGGCCTATCTTTTGAACCGTTATAGACAAACGCTTGCAAATTGGACAGAATGTCGATTGCTATGGCCGTAATAGTAACAAGTATTAATATTATAAATTAAAGGGTGCGCCAATAGTTTTGTTGTAGGCAGACACTTGAATTTACAACGAACCTGTATTGCTAAGGCAGCTATAACAACAAGTATAAAATATGGATTTAGAAGCTAAAGGGTGTTCCAATAGTTGATGTAATTTCAAGTGTGTGACCGTACTTTTAAAACGTTATAGACAGAACGCTGAAACTTAAACTAAGTCCGCTAAATTACGAATTTATAATTTGAATTTAGAAATTAAAGGATGTCCCATTATTACTGTAGATTAACTTATATAGGCCTATCTTTTGAACCGTTATAGACAAGCGCTTGTAAATTTGACGACATGTCGACATGTTTTGCTAAGTCCGCTATAACAAGAAGCTTATAATTTAAATTTAAAAAGTAAAGGGTGTTCCCAAAATTAATGTAATTTGTTCTATATGGCCGTATTTTTTGAAACGTTATATACAAACACCTTAATTTTAGACAGAATGCCCAATACTTTATTTGGTATAATAAGAAGTATAAAAATGTGATATTATAAATTAAATAGTTGATATAATCTGATGTATATGGGCAAACTGTTGAACCGTTACAGACAGAATGTTGAAATTTACACAGAACCTGATTGCTAAATTTACTACAACAGCAAGTATATAATTCGAATTTGGAAATTAAAGAGTGACCCTATAGTTGCTGCAATTTGATGTATATTGCCAAACTATTGAACAGTTCAAAAGGATAAAGTTTGGAGATTAAGTGTGTCCCAATAGTTAATGTAACCTAATTTATGTTGTCATACACTTGAGCTCTTATAGGCAGACAGATGAAATCTGTTTTGAAGTCGGTTTCTTTTTGCAAGAATTATTATAGTGACCATTTTGATATTCTGATAAAATAAACAAAATTTAAAAGACGTTTGAAAGTAACTGAAATAGGTCGTTATTAACATTATTTAAAAATATTAGCACAAATCTATTGACATAAATAAAAATCAAACTCACATGTATTTATAAAAAAAAAATTCATTCATGCATAATAGCACAAAGTTCTCTGTGGTATGTTTTTAAGCATGCAAGTATGTGTGTCTAACACACTCTTAAAAACTCTAGTATAATTTTGGTATTTGCACTTCACTTTTAAAATTATACAACAATACATCAAAAACCAGTTTAATTCCACTATTAATATAAAACTTTTTATGAATATTTTTATTTCATAATAAAACTATTTACACGATACGTTGAACGCAACGAAACTCAATTTTAAAAACAAATATTAGCAAGCGAATCATAAAAGAAAAGCAAAACAGAGATAATGCATGACAGCTGTAGTGGTGGACTTTAAAGAAGAAAAACAAGCAGATGATAGTTAGTTTTGACATTTGTTACGTTTACTTTTGCAAATTTAAAACACAAAGCAACTTACAAAAATACAAAAAAAAAATGTTTTACTTGAATTAAGTATACTAAACTAGTTTCTTAATTAATTTAGTTGAAAAAGTAACTGCATCTTTTCTTTTTAGCTCCCTGGCAACAGGATATACATACATTCACACATAACAAAAACTTTCTTGGATTTAATACTTCCAAAAATTTGGATTTTGTTCCATACGCCTTTGGAAATTTGTGTACCAATTTTGTAACGTGGAAAGAGGCACTAAACCCTCATTAAACATGGGAGGTAGTTGTTGAGCGTTGACCGTAAAGCTAGAAGCATAATTAAAAAAATTTTCCAACATCTTTTGACTGAACTGTAAATTTGCATTTGCATTCGACTGAAATGATAAAGCGTTTTTGAAAACATCTTTTTATTACAATAAATTGTATTTTTTTTTTCCTTACCACCGCTGGTGTAAGTTGCGCAATATTATTGCTCGGCTCAATAGATATACCAATTTGTGCTGTATGAGATATTTCCTGAGCACCAAATACCATGCCGTTTTGCTGAGAATCTAGTTCATGAGCTTTTTTAAGCTGGGATATTTTAAATATAGCAGATGGTTTAGCATTTGATATATGACCCAAGTATTGCCAAGTGGGTGCACAATTGGCATCAGGCCAGCTAAAGTAAACCGCAGCTGAAGTTCCCTCAGGCAGCGGTTGTACGCCGGTTAAAAAAACAACGATATAATTAACATGATCAATATCAGGCACGTTTATTACCGCTTTAGTTTCATCCAGTGGCGTGAAATCTGTTTGGGGCTTTTAAAAAGCAAATAAGTTAAATATATATTTTTTTTTAAACTGTATATTCACACATACCAGTCTTCCAGAGATTATTAAACCAAACATATTACAATAAAATTTTAAAATAAATGCCTAAAACACAGTACTTTTGCAAGAATCCAATATTTGAAAACTTTTTTGTTTACGTTTTGATAAGTTCTAGAACAATTTGGTAAATGCATTTTTTTGACATTCGCACAATGCAACAACTAACAACACAAGTGTGTTAACATATGTGTGCCAATATGAGCAATAGCTTCCAAACTGTTATATAAAGAACAGAGTTGCAAAAGGTAAAATAAATGGTAACTGCAGCGCTGCCAGATTTATGATTTTGACTTCAATTGATTTTATTTAGGATTCCTTATAATTCTCATTTTCCATTGTTTTTTGTCGTTGAATATTATCTGATTAATTATATCAGCGACGTGCACGACTAATTAAAGTTTACAGTAAAAGGAAAATTAATTTAAATTGAAAGTTTTTAGCAGACTTAAATTTTTATTGTTTTGTTATAAAAAAAGCAAAATAGTTCTAAAAATTTATATAAAATTTAAATTTGGCATTTTAGTTTACATAATGTTAAACAATACTAGAAATTTTTTAGAGTAATTTTTTTACAACCTTTTGTTTTGCATATATTATTTCATTTATTCAACTTTGGAATTTTTATATTTAAACACAAGCTCTTGTTTAAATGGAAAAATGGATTTTGAGTCCCTTTTGCTATTGAACTGTAAATTTCAATTGAAAATATCTTATATTTAAAGTTTTACTCAAAACTTAGTGGAAACAAAGTATAAAAGTAATTCAATTTAAATTTAAAGTTCTTAAAAAATTTGTATTTAAGCGAGAAGACATGTATATATTACATGTTTACAACTTAAGTTTTTAAGGACCACAAAGATTGTAAATATTTCTAATATTGTTATAACGAATATCAAATTAAACTAAGAAGTAAAAAATAAAAATAAAAAAATAAATAAAATTTTATAAAACTATTTTACTCAAAATGTATAATAAATTAATGCCGCATCAATACTCTTGAATTTAATTTATATTTACATAATAAAAGAAAAAAAATTTTGATTAGCAAAAGATTCAAAACAAAATTGTATTCATAAAATTTTGTTTCACATTTGGAAAAAATACTAAATAAAACATTGTTCTTTTTTTAATTATTTTTTCTTTGGCTCTTCGGGCTTAGTAGGTTTCTTAGAGTCAACCGGTTTTGAAGCATCCTTAGCTTTTGTCTTTTGTGCAGCCGAGGTATCTTGCGTTTGAGGTTTTTTGGCAGCTAAGACTTTTGCTTCATTTTCCTTTTTGAGAACCTCTTTTTCAGCTTCTGTTAGTTGACCGAAAATACTTACGATAAAATCGTTTAGTTCTCGTTTGTGTTGCAACTTATTACCAGTAGCCGGAGCAGCAGCACATGGACGACCACGATATTCAATCAAGCAGCTAAATTAAATAACACATACTTAATTAAAAATATATTATTTAGTTTATATATTTATTCAATTATTTAATAAAAAATACTCTGTAATTATTTTAAATATTTCGTAACACATATTACGAATTAGGGGCAGGGTTGGCCGCGTCGTTGAACTCATTAAAATTAAAATCTCAAAAAATTTTTGTGCTCTTAAAAAAGTCACAACCATCATAATTATTTCATTTTTAAGAATAATTTTATAAAGCGTGTAAAATGTTGTGTTTTGAAATGAACAATAATAAAATGTTGCAAAAAGTTTTAATGCAAAAATAAAATTTTATGAGAAAAATTATTTGAAATTAGTCAAATGTGCCAAATACCATCTTTGATTTTTAATAAAAATGCACCATGAACATTTTTCTATTAATAATTAAACGTTTCAATTAAAATTCCAAGTATTTTTATTTTGACTCAAAATAAAATCCTAAATGTCTACATATTTCGTACTTAATAAAATATATGTATGTATGTACATTTATATGTATGTATGTATTTTATAAAACTAAGTAATATTAATATTTTTAAATGTACATACATACATACACATGCTAAAATTTTTTATAAGATTATAACAAATAAGCAAAACTAACCAAAATGTAAAATATTTGTTGTCTTGTTCGAGGAGCAGGGCGGTTTATTAATAATATCTTTGATTGGTTGCCAAAAAAAAAAAAAATTAGACGCCAAATATGATTTCATTATTTATTTTTCTTAAAAAAATTTTCACTAAAATATTGAATGAAGTTCATTGAACATTTTTTAATTTATATATATTTTTTTTATTGTCGTAAAATATTAATGAAAAATATTTATTATTTAATGGCGTCTATGACTTTTTAGTGAATGTTTGATTTTATTTGTGAATTTTCGATTTTTGATATTTTAGTAGTTTTGTGTTATTTTTTGATACTCGTTTTAGGCATTTTAAAATTTAACTATTTCAATTTACAATAATTGATGAAATTTCAGTTTTTCTTTATATGAATTTTCAATACTTATTTGACTTTGTTATAAAATTTTGTGCAAAATATTGATTTTCTTTTTCTTATATGAATATTCAATTTCTTATTTGATATTTAGTTTATGAAAATTTGAATTAGTTAAATGTGTGTTGTTCTGTGAATTTAAGATAATTCAATAATAGAATGGTTTTGGATTTTATAATAATTGGTTTTTTTTTTTTTTTTGTTTTTATGACCAATTTGAAATTTCAATTCTTATTATTTTGAGATTTTTTGTTTATCTCCTTAGGCTGTTGTGGTGACAGTTATTTGTTTCTAAATGTAAATAAAAATCAAAACATTTATATATCCCACACAAAGTTAAAAAAATAACTTAACTCAAAATTTAACTAAATTGTTCATTACCTAGTATATAAATATTAAACAAATAAAAAGAACTTTTTTTATCATAATCGGTATGGATTTTCTACTAAATAGTCCAAAGTTTTTGTTTTTAACCATTTTATACAGGTCAAAAACAGTTTTTTTTTTTCGATTTCTGAAAAGTTAAAATTTTGAGTTATGTCACTTTTGAACTAGATGTGCGATATGTATGTATTTCTTCCAATATTTTTTTCAAACTTCATGTTCTTTTATGGGATTTTTTTATTTTTAATTAAAAACTGGACAACAATAAGAAATAATAAATAAAAAAAAATCAAAACACAATTATAAGTGATATAACACCGGTAAGGGTGTATTATTCGGCTATGCCGAATCTTATTTCCCCTTCGCCATCTATGTAAATCTAGTTTAGAGAAGTAACTCCAATCCAAAAACAAAATATGGGCGAGCGCCAATTTTTTCACTTGATGTTTTTTTTCTTATTTTTTAATTCACTATCGCCCCTTTTATTATTATTTTTTTTTTATTGGAGTTACTTCATTGTTCCAACTGATATAGCGAAATTTGAAGTAGGCGTGGTATTTTACCCGCTGCATGGAAGGAAATGGAGCGATCATGCTGTCTATGTTTGATCATTTGGCGTATTTAAATTTTCTCTAGCTGATCCAGTGCACCGGACGGACAGTTGGACAGACGGACATCGATCATAAGAAGCCAGAAAATATATTAAAGTATATATATTCTGACTTCGGAAATTGTCAATATTACAAATGGAATGAAAAACTTAGTTATACCCTTTATCCACTTTTTGTGGTGCAGGGTATAAAAAAAGACTCAATGGTAACATTGATTACAATTAAAAAGCTGAGATTGTATTCGAAAGAATTACCGGTATAACAAAGATGTCTATTTCCTTTACCCTACGTATCCTCGAGCTATCAAATTGGTATGAACATTATGTCGCACATGAATGCGGCTAATGTAGACAACGTTCATGTTTCGTTCATGTGCAATTATCGTTGTCCGAACATTTGTCTGAGCAATGATGTTTGCCATCAAATATGACTTTTAGTACGATTTCTCTATTTCTAATTAACGCCAGCTATTGATCAACAATGCGAACACTCCCTTCCTTGTTAAAAACATTGAAACAACCCTGACGACAAACAAAAAAATTTAATCAAACAGAACATGAACAAAAACAGGTTTTCGCCACAAACTAAGAGGGAGTTTACATTATGGGCATTGTATCAGCTACAAAAGTCATGATGCAGAAGTTTGTAGGCAAGAGGTGTAGTGAAGCTTGCGGGGTAGCAAAAGTAGCACGAAATGAATTTTCATGACTCTTTTCAGTTTTTTCTCTCTTTTTTCTCTCATTCCTGTTTCTCTCTTTCGTTTTTTGCAGTTCTATGCTTGAGCGGTGTTACCAAAGAGTTGTTTTTTTTCTATATTGTTCAAAAATTGTTGAAAAATTTATGCATTTAGTTTATGGCAACACTTGAAAAATTGATTGATAAAACATCATAAAATTCTCTCACTTGCTACAAAAGAGTCATAATGTAAACGCTTGATGACTTAAGGGCGGTTTACATGATCACAGAAGTCTTACGACATGTCAAATTTTTGTGCAGAATAGTACCAGTGGGATCGTCTAAACTAAATAAGTAATGAATCTGCACAAATTGAGAGAAAATACAGATGAAAATTTGACAGTCGTATGAATCTCTTTGTTTTTTGGAAATTTTCAAAAGACAAGTACGAATCATTAGATCAGGGATGTATTTTCTGCAAACAGCTATTTTAGTTTTGGTGTGTTTTACCCATACCAATTGTGTAAACTCAAAAATAATCTGTCGTAAGATTTTTACTCTCAGTTTTAAAATACGGATGGAATTTGATAATATTTTCTCTTGGATTTTACGTACGTAAAGTCGTACCGTCTAAACACCCCTTTACGGAGATGCTCCAAAATAGAAAACAATAAAAGAGTCAGCTACAATGCCCTTATGTAAAACCACTCTAAACCATGGACAAATTAATACCG
Organism: Gymnosoma rotundatum; assembly: GCA_916610165.2. Classification (NCBI taxonomy): domain Eukaryota; kingdom Metazoa; phylum Arthropoda; class Insecta; order Diptera; family Tachinidae; genus Gymnosoma; species Gymnosoma rotundatum. Next base: position 15,575,820 of record OU744338.1, on the reverse strand, counting down.
TTGTTTTGCCGGCGTTATGTGCATGTCTTCAATTCGATGGCTAGTATATATATATATATATATATATATATATATCAAATGGATTATCTTTATTTGATGTCTTTTTCATTAAATACAAAAAACATGAGAGCAGTCGCTGCCAAAATTGGTGACCATGCGGACCTAATTTATGGCATTTTCCATCATAATACATCTTTTTGCAAATTTCTTTTAACATTTTTTTATTGTACTTCTAGGAATGAACAAAATAATGGAACTGACCGGTAAAATGTTGAAAGCAATAAATAACAATCTTTGTATAAATCCTCATTATTTTCGGAAAAAGCTTCGAATCGGAATTAAAAAACCAATATAAATTTTCTCTTGTTTTAATTCAGAATTTATTTTGCAGACATTCCCTCTTATATAAGCACTTCTATGTGTGTATAAATAGATATATGTATCAGTGTATGTATGCATGCATTTCACTGTTAATGTAAAATAATAATGAATGCCAAATAAATAATAAATGCCTCCAAATAAAATGATATCGAAACAATAGAAAGAAAATTTATTGTACAATAGAATACTTCGTGCCGGTTTAAAGAAAATATGCAGAATAATTAGGCATATCATAGAATTAATATTTTAATAAATTAGATAATCATTGAATGTTTCTAATATTTTATTTAAAAAAAAATATTTTAATTTTTAGGGTTTCGTTCCTAAACTTAACCCTATTGTTTCGCTACAATGTCTGTTCATTTGTCACAACCTTCTATCTCTGGAACCGTTATAAGTAAACTCTTGAAATTTTGATAGAAGGTTTATTACCATAACATCTATAGCAATAAATACTATAAATAATAGCGTGTTCCGAAAGTGACGTGATATTCATAAAAATATTATTTCTTGAACCGTAATAAGCAGACAACAACAAATAACAGCAATATAAAATTAAAAGAAATCCTTTGTATGTAAATCCAGCTCGAACTTAACTGATTTATTAAAAGTTCATATTCTCTATTATAAAATTAAATATTATTCAGTTCAACTAATCTTTTCATTATGTTCGTTTTTTCTTAATATAATTTTTTTTTTTAATTTTGACACAATTTAGTTTGTTTACACTGATTTAAAACTGTGATCAGCCTAAATGTACAAGAGCAAAAATAACAACTGCAATTTTTTTTGGCAGGATATCATCATTTCAATTACGAAAAAACCAAACAATTCGTAAGGCGGGGAAAAAACTTTTAACACATGAAATCTTTTTAAATATTGCATGTATTGTATAAAGGGTCCCCAAAGTTTATTGACAAAATTTCTTCAGTGTTCAGACATATAAAATTTAGTTAACTCAACATGCATTTGACAGCTGGAAAACGCAATTGTTACTATTTTATTCTGAAAATATATTTTTTCAAAGTTTACTGAAAAAGTTTAATTAAAAAAAAAAATAAATAGTTATTTTTGAAAACTATCAGACTGTTTTTTATTAATCATAATTTTATATTAATAAACTTAACTTCTATTTTATTCGACATACATATTTTCTTTTGTTTTGTTTTATTTTGCTGACATATCTTATTGTAGATAATTTTAGATTATTTTGCTCACTAAACACACTTCTGAACAGTGATGTATTTTAAGTTTTACTCAATATTATAACAATTTCGTACTTATTGCGCAATAACTTATTAAAAATTTTGTATGGAAATTTGAGCTCAGTAATGGAATTTATTGCGATAATCTTAATAAAGGCGCATGTATAAACACACTATAACAAACCTGCCAAACTCCATATATAAAGAACGCCTACGATGCTACCTAGTAACGGTTTTCAAATTCACTTTTATTATGTGTCCTTATTTAGATTAGCTTTGTTGTTTACTTAGGTGTGCGCAATATTGAAACATTAAATAAAAAGGTGGAGCTTAAGCATTTTTTAAATAAGCAAAATAGATCGGAATTGTAAATACGGAATAAAAACCATTCCGATTGAAATTTGTGACATGCCTTATTATCTTGTTTCGAGTAAAATCTGCTTAATTGATTTCATATACAGGGTGTCTGCCGAAAAGTTATATGACTTTGTTTTGCTATCATTTTGGTAAACTTTGACAGTTTATATTTAGCAGTGGTGAAGTAGACACGTGGCAAATTTATTATAGGTTAATACACGATAAACGAATATGTTTTAATCCTTAAAACATTATATCAAAATCATTTATCGATTACTGTGCCGATGAGAAAGTTACGTAAAATTTTTGGGAGAAACAACGTGCCAACAAAACGCACTATGAATGATTTCAAAGAAAGAGGGTCTGTAGGTGATAGACCCAAGCATAAACCACAACATTTCGCTGAAAACATTACTGCTGCCCAAGAAAGTGTTCAAAACTATTCATCAACATTAATACGACGCTGTGCTCAAGAACTTGGCCTCCAAAGAACAATTTTGGCCACAATTTTGCATTTGTTTCCATTTAAGATTCAGTTGATACAAGAGTTTCTTCTACAAGACCATTTCCGCCGCAGTACATATGCTAATAGGATGTTACAGCTTCCCCATGATAACGCCGACTTGAATGAAAAAATCATTATGCTCGTCGCTCATTTTCATTTGAATGGATATGGGAATAAACGGAATAGTCGGTTCTGGGAAATAGAAAATCCTCAAATTTCTCTTCAGTCACCTTTGCATCCATTAAAAGTGGCAGTTTGGTGTGCAATTTGGTCAAGAGGAATATTTAGACCTTACTTCTTTAAAGTTAGAATGGCGGAACTGTAACTGTGAATGGGTAGCGATCTCGTGATATGATTGAAAAATTTTTAACGCCACAACTGCATGCATTGGGATTGATTAACATGGGGTATATCTGGTCTAATGAAAAATCTTTAATTTTTTATTCTTCTCATCACAATTTGTTTTTTTACTATTCTATTTTCCTCATTGTTCAAAAGTGTTTGACAGATCTAAATACATGTGGTATAATATGAAGTATGTGGCCTTAAGAAATGTGTCATGCAGTACTTGATTTGTTTTACCAACGAATTATTTTTGAAGCAGTGTGCTGCAATGAAGAATGCCAAAATCTTGCAAGTTAAAGTCTTCTGTACCTTTTGGGGTACCTTTTAAGGGTAAACAAAATTTTTTACATAAACAAATACTGTAGATTTAAGTAAAAACAAACAAATTTTTTAAATTAAAATTTATTGGTAATGCATTTGAATTTAGAATAAAAATTAATTGAATTAAAACAAGAAAATTAGTGAAAACGTAGAAAAACCCCAAATGTTTATAAATAAATGTTAAAAAAATTTAGTGGCATTTTTTTTGTACAAAAGACATCATGATTTTGAAAATTCGCGCGAGCTCTTTCAGCTTTTGTTGTTGACGGAAAAGTAAACACGAAAATAAATCGCATCCAATAGTGAAGACAAGTTTAAAATTATTCTCATTTGATAATACATAAATAAACGAAAAGAATTTTAATAAAATTTATATATTTAAACAAAAACAAAACAGTGAAAAAATCATTAAAATAGAAATTAAGTTAATTACATTAAAAAAAATATTACGAACAAAATTAATAACAAAAAGTTAAGAGAAAACTGAAACATAAAAGATATATTTTTGGAGAGAGATTTTTTTTATTCGTTTTTATAATTTGGAAAAACCTATGGCAACCCATCATCAAAGCGAGCCCTCTTTACAACGATTAGAATCTATTGCTCTGCATCATGTTAGCAATTTCGATGGCGTCAATTTGTTAACGCAACTATCGATCGGTGAATCATTTCCAACTACGTCACCGAATCGAATATTTATCTGCAAAACCAATACCAATTTAAATGGAAATCTATTATTTCCGCTGTCAGAAAATTATACAACTGCAACGAAATATTCTCGAAAAATGTCATGGCACGGTTTGCTTAAACACTTAAAATCTCAACAAATTGTATATAATATTGAAATATTTAAGAATTTAAAAAAAAGAAACGAAAAATATGATTTACACACTCAAGAATTTCCGCTTGAATTAAAACAAATGAAAAAGAAAAATTTTCCCTGTCAAAATAATATTAAGGTTTATTCAAATGTTTCTACTCCCATTGATCTTGAAAGGAAAGAACTTGAAGTAAAAAGGTTGGAATTTCCCCTCAAAGCTGACAAGGAATTTATATTACAGGATAATTTTAAATATATTATTGACAGTAACTGTGAAAAAAATTTTCAATTTCCTCAGAAATTCACTGAAAATAAAGAACATATTCAATTTGAAACTAAATCTCACAGTAACACGAATTTAAATATTCAAAATTTTAAACAAATGAAAACAATTTTTAAACCACTACGACATGTAACAAGTTATAATGATGAATGTGACGAAGATTTTTCTACAAAATTTCCATGCCAAATGCCAGCAATTAGTTTAAAATTTCCCAAAAAGAATGAAAACATAAAAACTAAACAAGTTCATTATTCTGCTAACAATTGGGTCAAAGTAAATAATTACAATAAATCAATTTACTTGCCATTATTATCAATCACACATAGCGAACAAAACATAGAAGATGAACACGTGTCTCAAGTTCAAGACGCACAAGATCGTGTGGAGAAAAAAATTTCACCAACATTTGCAAATACAGAAAATCAAAAACCACCTCCACAACAAGCAACAACCAAAAATATTTATGATAATGACCACGACGACATTAATATATTAGCAGATATCAATTCTATAAATAATACTCGTCCAAACGATGTGGGATATTTTGCAGGAAAAATTGAGTGTTTACAAGAGGCCATTATTGCTCTCTTTGAGAAAATTCAAAATTCTTTAACAACAAATCATAATAGCGAATATGAGAATACAAACGCAGCTAAACCTGACGATGACGATGGCGATGGCAATATTCGTTTCGCACTAACACCCCCAATGAGTGTAACAAGTGTTCGTAATAACAAGAGAAATGATTATGAAAAATATGATTTAAATGATCTCTCTGATTGTAAGGTTGGCCAAATTGTGGAATGCTCAGATGTACACGATACGTTAGCTGAAACGGTTGATAACGGTGTCACCATCACAAAAGTACAAACCAAGTGTACGGACAGTGTTTTAGTGAAAAGTGAAAAAGAACTAACCTCCCCACTTTCCCTTAACCTAAATTCGTCAAATGAATCAATAGAATATACGTCACTTGTAAATTGCACGAATGTTAGTGAATTATTGCCAAAATATGACGTGCTCGCGATAATTGAAGATTTGAAAAATGATATAAATCAAACAATTGATATAACAGCACGCGAAACGGTAAAAGCGGTTATTAATACGTGTGAATGTGATTTGACAAACGTAAACGAAGCACTTTTAACAGAGAATGAACAAGAAAACACTAAAAACGAAAAGAATCTCTTACAATTTAGTGAAGCTTTTAAGCTTGAAAACAATAATTTTTATAACGACTTACAAGACTATGAAATGAAGTTCGAAATGAATAAGGTAAAAAGTGCTTTGCCGAATTCAATCTCGGAACGTTCCCTCGGTAAACGCGACAATATCGATTATGATCGCCATACTGGTATCAATACATCAAGATTATCAAATGATGTAGCTCCAAGCATCAACAGATTGCCACATTCTTTAAGTTCAATAAGAAATTATAATGATAGTTTATATACTCCAAGATCGTCAATGAAAACTGAGAGCACAACCTTAGCTTCTTTAGTTCCACCACGTTCTACATTAACACATGATAAAATATCAAATCCGACGGTTGCAAGTACACCTTCTTCCTTAAGTGAAACCATTTTAAGACGAACTAACCAAAATTCTTTAAATGCAACTAATGATTCTACTAGTCGGCCTTCCTTAGGGGCTTTAAGAAATATACAATCAACTTCTCTGCTATCTGTAGATTTGCCGCGCAATACAACCTTGACGAACAAAATTGAACCAATAAATCAAACTGGTTCTGTTAATAGAGCCGTTTCCATTGATTCTTCTTTGGAACATGTGTTGCCGGAAAGAACTCGCCTACGTCGGCAGAGACGTTTACGTACTCAAAATTCTGAAGATGAACCTGAAGATGCGATAGAACGTTTAAATCGTTTAAAAGCACGCATATCGGCATCTCTTAGTGAAGTTAAAGGAGTCTTAAAACAATACAGTACTGATGCCGAAAACGACAATGAAAGTCAAACAGCAGCTTCGTCAAATAGTGTTCGAGAAGCTGAACAGGATGAGAGCAAAGAAGGTCCAATAACATTTAGGTTCATTAAAAAAGTACGCAGGCGTAGTCTTTTTGATGAAGATGATGAAAAAGGACAAGAAGAAATAAAAACAACTGAAGAGCTGTCAAATGAAAATACTAAAAATCATCTTGATAAGCAACCGGAAAATAAAAACGAATTGGTAAACTGTCAGTTTCAGACAGGAACAACACTGCCAACTAAAAATACTGAAAGTATTGAGGGATTCAACGAAAAACCTTTAGATAAAATTACTGAAGAAGAACACGTGGCCAAACCTTTTCCAATGGAAACAAATGAAATAAAACTTAATACAAATCTGTACACTTTAAAAGAAGATGCTCAGGAGTCATCGGATGATGTATTACAAACAGAAAGTAAGCCACAAAGAGAGATTATGGAACATAAATCTATTAAATATGAAACAAAAGGAGCCATTCCTAAAACAATCACCAATCAAGAAACAAACCAAACGGAAAAAGATTATTTACGTGAGACTAAAAAAAGAGCAAATAAGAAAATAGTAATTAAATCTAAAGGTCCAAGTCGTAGAGCCTCTTTGGCGGCAGTTGAAGGATCCAAAATTGAACCACCTATTAATGTGGCAATACCAGCTAAAATAGAAAGACGTCCTTCTGATTCCGGGGCTGTAATTAAAAAGAAACTAATTACCGCCAAAACAAATACTTCCGGTATAGTTGAGGAAGTGACGCCAAAGCTGAAAATTGTGAAAGTTAAAAAAACCGCTATAAAAAACAACAATGGCTCGCAATTGGCAACAACGCAAACAAAACTACAAAATGAACAAAAATTTACGACAGCAGAAAACAATAAGAGTGATAATCATGCCAAACTGATAGACGACAAAGACAATAAATCGATACATACGGATAAAAATAAGGATGTTTTAATGCCAAAACAGCCACAACCGCAACAACAACAACAAATTAACAACGAAATAACACGCCAAACAAATTTATTGCAGCCAACGCAATCAGTGATCGATGAGGCGGCGTCATTTGAAGAAACAATTGAAAATTCAGTGTTACCGCCAAGATCACAACAAAAGCAAGAACAAGAAGAAGAAGATCAACAAGCGACTACAGCTACAAATTTTAAATCAAACGATTTACTAACTAAAGGCGCCATGTTAGAAAACATAACAAATTTGTTAGGATCAACTACAAGCAGCGGAGCTAATCATGATATAGGGCGTGAAAACAGCGTGCAACAAGAAGATTTACACGATTTTTTGCAACAAGAAACTACGATAGTTAAACCAAGTCAAGCAAACAAATCAAAAGTTAAAGATATACTAACAAGTCCAGCGTCTACTGAAGAGTTGCATGAGAACACAAAACGCATTCAAACCACAACAAAAGAGCAACAAGAAAAATTACACACACAACATCAACAGGTGATTGCAACAACGGATGTTGTACACGTTGAAAGTGACGACGACAACAACAAACACGAAGACATCAAAGCTGAAGAATCGTTAAAAGAGCCTTGTACAGATAAAACGACAACCTCAACCCACGACAGGGCCGAGCAGCAGCATCATCGGTTGCCTATAGAAGACGAGCAATCAATAACGAACGTTGATGATACAAAAACCATAAGCGCTCCACACATTTCCATTAGTTGCACATCAGACCTCACAGATAAAACAACAACTGCATCGTTATTGTCTTCTGAGTCAGCAGTAGAGGAAAAAGCTGTAGTACCAGTCGGCCAACAAAACACAATGCCGGAACAACAATTGGCGCCCGCTCCCGTTCAAACGGCCGATATTATTTCTCATCCAGAACATCATAAGAAAAAAATTATTATTAAAAAGATTGTTCGTCAAACGTCTGCAGATAAAACTAAAATAACAGAATTAGAAAAATTAAAAGCCACAGAAGCAGCAAAACAAGATGCAGCTGAGCAGCCAACAAATGAAACAAAACAAACACAAGAAGCTGAAGCTGAACCAGTTGCAATTGAATCTGGTGAAGAAATATTGGATGAAGAATGTTCAGAATCTACGGAAATATCAGAGTCTAGTAATTCCATCGGCTCGGAAGATTTGTCAGCCGAACAAATTCCTAAAAAAGAACGTAAAGTCAAAAAGAAAGTTATTATTAAGAGACAGAAACGAAGACTCTCAATAGGAGACAGTTTCTTTCGTGTTGGCAGCGAAGAAGATGCACAAAATGCTGAAATTGAAACTTTAGAAAAACCCATAGCTTATGTAAGCGACGATGAAAGTGACACATCGGAAAAAAAGGAAGATGAAGTAAAAAGTCCTGATGAGGAAAAAGAAAAGAAACCTTTAAAATCCTGCATCTTGCACAAGGAATACAATATTGGTGATGAAGTCCTATACGCAGAACGCTTTAAAAAGACTCAGATTAAGTGGCGCCGTGGTCGTATTAAGGAACGTATAACCAGTATATCCTATCTCTTGGATATCGATGGCAAAGAGGTTTCTTCGCACATCAATTATTTAAAAAAGTTTACTGGACGAAAAGTGAGTTTTGGTGGTAAAGAATATTTAGAAATTGATTATGAACAATTGGCGGAAGAAGAAGAAAAGGCTGAAAGGTTAAAGAAACGTACATACAGCATATGGAATATGGTGTAAGTTGGAAATTTCTATTGTAATTTAAACACACAAAAAAAAACAAAAAACGAAAAGTGTCGGGTAACACTTTTAAATTTGTAGTTGTATACAATTTTCTAAAATTTTTATAGTAATTCATCTGTGCTATTCACACAAAAATATATAATAAATACTCATAAAGATTAATTAAAACCCTAAAATAATAATGAGAAATCGGTGAAGCACTGTAGCGTTTTTTAATAGTAATTTTACAATACTAACAAATTTTATGGCTGGATTTTATAGTGAAGTTGAGTAGAGTGTGCTGTATTTAAAGTGATCTTTAAAAATGTTCATTGCAGTTGTTGGTAAAATCGGTTCAGATTCTTTAAAAACATTTTAAATGTTACTAAATTGTTTTAACTAGAAAAGTACGCGAACAGACTTTATGTCTTTTAATTATATATTATGACACCGCACTGGAGTATTTTAATTAAGGCGAATTCAAAAGTTTAACTTAAATCACGCTTATTAAAAAAAATTTAATAGTTAGAAGCAGGTGACAAGTGAATTTTCTTTACTTTTTTATTAACTGTTTTCGAACAAGAGCCGAGAAAATTGAAAATGAAAAAACGGCGCATTTTTAAAAAGTGAAAAATGTGTTTAGATTGAGTTAAAAATCAAATTAAAGTAAACACTAGAACTGAGACAAAAACAAATTAATTAATTAAATAATTAAAAATAAATACAATTCCAATGTAGGACTAAAAAAAACAAAATTTTAGAATTAATATTGAAAATTTTATTTGTGTTCCAAGAAATATATTTTTAAAAATAAGTAAAAGGAGTTATTATATTTTAAAAATTACAATCATATTTAATATTCCACAGTTATAACATTTATTTTAAAGCTCACGTTAGCAACTCGCAAATTCTACCTGCTTTAATTTTTCTCCTTGTGGAACTTAGTCCACTTGATACTTGACTTTAATACATTGTTGTAACTCGTAACTCGATGTTCCTGTCTTGTACCTGACTCAAAATCAAAATGTACAGGATTCTTAAAGAATTGTTATTTTAAACATTTTTGGAACAAAAGTGCATGGAAAGTTCCGAACAGTTTGATTTCAAGTGAAATACAGAACAGTGGCAAAAATGTTCTCACACTGTTCTAATTAAAACTAAACAAACAAAACGGTTAATGATAATAAACTTTATAAGTTAACAAAGCACTGGATATTAAAAATTATCGCCATTTTTAAATATAATAACATGCAAGACAAATCAATTACCAGTTGGTAGCGTAAGCGAATTCACTGTTTTTTGAATAATAATTTGTTCGTTATTTTATAAAAGAAGTTGGACAGCTACGTTTCCGCCGAAAAGTAATGAATTCTCCTACGCTACTACCTAGTAATGGTTTAGCCTGGATCAATGAATTAGGCTATGGCTCAAAATATTTGTTCTTATAGATGGGTTTGCATAAAAATCTTAATCACAAACCCTCCTACAACAGAAAAAGTCCTTGGACACATATAATAATTTTACAATTGTGTAAATATATTTATTTATTTATGATGTAAGTGATTAACAGACCAAATATTTCGGAAGGAAATTTTATTGGCATAAATTTGTAATGAATTAGGCAAAACTAATGAATTTGCCTTGCATATACCTTTTTAATATGACTCTTGGCAAAATAATACAGGTGGTCTCGATTAAGGCGAATTAATTATTAGGTGATAGCGGTGGCGAATTAATTAATTTTCGCCGGTATTCTAACTGTCAAACTGCATATATAAAAAATAAATGTGAAAATTTTTATATGCAGTTTCATCGCGGAATCATGTACCAGGTGGTGGCAAAGGAATATTCATTCATTTTCGTCATGCAGGATATGTCAAACTCCATATATAAAAAAACCGTCGAATTTTATTTATATGAAGTCTGATGTTTTTAGCAACGGCGAAAATTAATAAATTTTCCACTGCAAGCACTTGGTATATGATTTCGGCATGTGCAGTTTTATATTTGTAGCAACGGAGAGTGTAAAAGAATTTACTATGTTTTCGCCATGAAGAAACTTAATCCAGGCGAATTAATTACCAAGTGATGACAACGCCGTTGCTTGAAACTCCAATGCAGTTTCATATTTTAAGCAACTTAAAGCATTTAGTTAATTATCCGCCAAAAAAAAAATAATTAATGCTTTTAACAGCGTGAGCTAGAACAAATCCTCTAGCTCACCCTGTTAAAGACATGATGTCTATAATGTTTTCTTGTAAAAAAATCTCACTTTAGTTACGGAAACGATGTACAAGCTGTCCTTGTTTACATAGTCTTTCCTGCGTTTTAATAAATTATTATTATTAATTATAGATTGTGTATAAGTACTAACATTATGACACGGCGTGTTGTTCCTGAAATGTCATTAAAGAATCTGAGATACTGAGATAAAAAATTTGTGCACTCTATAATAAGTAATTGTGATGAAATTTTTAATTTTTACGGCAATAATTAATCGAAAATATTAAATTGAAAATAGTTTCAAATTTTATATTAAAAAATTCCATAGATGACTTTAAAATTATAAAATCCTTTCATAAAGTTATATTTCAATTTTATTTTAAAAACTTATATTCCCTTAAATCCTTTTGAATTATGGAGAGTGTGAATAGTGATTGTGTTTTTAGTTTTAACATTTTCTACTTTAGATTTAAATTTATATTGAGTTTAATTAAAAAATTTTAATTCTTATAAAATTTTTTAATGATCTCTTTTACATTCATGTATATTGTGTGTAAATATGTAATTATTTTACAAATAAATCTGACGTTTGTAAATATTAAGTGAAATAATTAATAATCCTATTAGCATTAATATAAAAGTATAAATTATTGTAATTATTATTTCATTTTAAATAAATGTTATTTTTTATTTTATATACTTTTTATTAAATTCTTTATTATTTCTGAAAACAACCTGCTCTATTGTAAATAAGATAAAAATATAATATCCTTTATAAATATCCTCAATAAAATTAATATATATGTATTTAACAAAAAGAAATCATTTGTTTTATTTTAAATGAAAATGACGTCATTATTAATAATTAATATGTTATTTCATTTTTATTTAACACTTAAAAATCATTGCAGTTTTTTTATTAATTTGTTTTTTATTTGATTTTTAATTTTCTACAATACCAATAATTTTCTTTTTAATTTTGTGGCTTTAAATCTATAATGAAATGTTCCTAATAAGTTGGATTTAAATTAAAACCATTTAAAAAAATACTGTTAATAAATTTTTATTCATTAATGTTTTAATTTTAATATTTAACATTAAAAGTTAATCATCAGTCGAATTATTTTGGTATTATAATCAAATGAAAAAGCTTTATTCGGCTTCAAAATAGGGATTTTTATTTCTAAATTTATTAAAAGAAAATTTAAAATTTTATTCAACATATAATAAACATATAAAATTTCAAGGCGAATCAATAACCAGGTGGCAGCGTAGGCGAATTCATTATTTTTTGCTGGTAAAAAGTACTGTCCAAGGCGAATCAATTACCAGGTTGCAGCGTAGACGAATTCATTATTTTTTGCCGGTAAATTTTATATATAAAAAATTATATACAGATTTTTTATATATGGAGTTTGACAGTAGTGTTCACGGCGAAAATTAATGAATTCGCCTACGCTGCCACCTGGTAATTGATTCGCCTTGGACAGTACTTTTTTGAAATTAGACGACTAATGATTTTTTTAACTTAAAAGTCTCAAAACTTTACCATTAACCTTATTGCTAGAGTTGGGTTTATTGCATTGAATTTGTAATGCATTATCGTTTCCATTACACTAAATGACGTAGCTCTAATGCAGCAAAATTTCAGCCAGCACTTGTGGCAGATGGAAATAGTTATCCACTAATTCAAACAATTTCAGTAATAGTGAAAATTAAGTGCACTAAATGAAACGAAATTCATTGCCACTAGAGTGGAATGCAAATTCAGCTCCACTGCTTCAGGTCCACTATCGTTTTCATAAAGGGATTAACTATCATATATTTTCATACATATTAGTAATTAATATTATTTCCTTAATTTGCAGAATCCGCCTGAAACAACAGATTTTTGTTGTTGTTTTTGTATTTTCAAATAAATTATACAATTCACTATCGAAAAAATACATGGGTAACCTTAAAAAAGTTTTTTTTTTCAATTACATAAATTTTAATGAATTCATAACAGCTTCTCTTTATATTTTAAAATTTGTCTTATAGCGTCGTGAAATTATCTTAAAATACAAAACGGCGATCCGCTCTTCAGCCCTAGTAGAACGGCTTTTTTATTTGCTGGCATTATTAACAATCCACGCCGTAAAAATCTGACCGATTCCAATTTTGAAAATTTAATACAATTATGTTTGAGTTCATAAATTGAATATCTGTTATTAATTCAAAAAAATTTATGTAGTACAAAATGAAATCCAATGCAATAATGTCAACTCTGTTAATTACTGATATTAAAACGATTTCTCTTAAGGCCGTGTCAGATAAAACTTTTGCTTTGCGTTGCGTTGCAAATTCGCTTTGACATCTAAGATAAAATGCACGAACTTATATGAAATATCTCACAAAAAGAACTTTTAACGCAACGCAAAGCGCAAAGTTGGGCAACACTCATCTTTTAGCGCGCTTTGACAATCTGATGATATACATTTGTATATTATTTTTGGCAAAATCGAACGTAAAATATTATTTTTTTATTAAATATTATTCCTTTATTATTTTTTTTTTTGAAAATTATGGAAGAAAAACTTATAGAGGCAATGAAAACTACTATCCACTTTTTACGTAAACAAACAATAATTAAGCGCTGTTAAAGTTTTTATTATGACATACCTCTTGCGTTTTACGCCTTTTTTTTTCAAAGTTTAAAACGTCACGCAAAGCGACAAAGTTTTATCTGACAAGGCCTTTAGAACTTTTTATATAAAAAAGTACCTTTTTTAAAAAAGTATTTTATTCATTTAATGAAAATTCATACAAAGAATTTTATAATTTTTGCTTTAACTAGTTCATAAATTTAGTTTTAGTTATGAAAAAAAAAATTAAATAAACAATAAGCGAAATGTTCAATGATGCCTTAAAAGCATTATTCTCTCAATATTTCATGTTTTTTTTTTTATTTTGTTGGTCATCAAAATGGAATGCGTTAATTGCGTGTTTTTGAATTTAAATGTAAAAACAAATATATATTTTTTTACATTTTTGAAAATAGACGTTGATGTTAATTTGTTATATTTAAAGTGAAGTCCAAATAAAAACTAATTATTTTATGATGGGCTTTAATTTATATAAAAAATTAAATGATTTTGATATTAAAACATTATTTGTTAAAAAAATATATTTAAACTCGAGTACTTAAATTGTTTCTTTTTTACGAGAAGTATTGAGAATTTATTATTCAAAAATAAAAATCTGTTTATCAAATACATTGCAAAAAAATATTTCAAAATTATTATACACAGTGGGTCAGTATCGAAATGTTTTGGAAAATTTTTCTTTAAAGAATTTTGTAGCGCTCAAATAAAGTATTTAGAGGTAGTGGATTTATTCTAAAATATTTCTGAGCAATATCACTAAAACAATAATTAATTTTAAATTAATGAAGAAAAAATTCTAAAAATTAAAAAGTTTATTTTCTCTGTATATTGTTAAAGATATTATAAAGTTTATTTACTGTGAGGCCTGTAATAACATTTCATTAATAAACATGAATTTTAAAATAACAAATAACATCTGAATATTTTAATAATTACATGTCTCATTTTTGCGTGAATGAAAAGGTTCATTGAAGTTCATGTATGAAGGAAATTTAAAGAACTTTTTTTTAATTATTTTATTAAAGAGCAGTGCAATTTTATTTTATTAAAAATAAATATGAAAATTAAAATGTTTTCTATTGTAAAAATCTAGTAATTGTTAAGGAAAAATAACTAAAATTAATCACTAGAAAAATTCCTTTAAATTGTAAAAATTTTTAGTTGGCTCTATGAATTTAAAGGCTTCTTTAGTCTGTTGTTGTTCTCCTCTGTTCCATATCGTTCTGCTTTTTTATTACTTCGATTAGATTAATTAACAAAGAAAACCCAAAAGAAAATACAAATTTTTTCACAAACTAATAATACCATTAAGTGAAAAACTACACAAATGAAAGACAATATATATAGTGTATCAGATTCTGATGTTACTGTTGTCGTTGTCGAGTACTCGATTAGTAATAAAAACGTGGCTTGAAAATCATGTTCTTACAACGACAGTGCTCACCAAATGTAACAAATAAACAGCCAGTGACGACGGTTTTCACCAAAAGATACGACAACAGTATCAGATTCCGACTTTGATTCAGATATTGATGGTGCACTAATTTTTGAAAAAATTCTTAAATTTGTGCAAGCTGTACCAAAAAAAAATCTTCATCTATTTTTTTAACTTTTTTTATTTACAATTTTGCACTTACACTACCAAACAACTTTAAGAATTATTTTCTACTGTTTTGAACGGAACGGAACAGAAAATAACGTCAAAGTAAAAACAAACCCAAGGCGAATTAATACAGGTGATTGCACGGCTACAACAATGCCATAACACAAAAAACAACAGGGATTTTTGTTGCTACAAAATCTGGGTATGCTTTAAAAAACAATAGTTAAAATAACAAAAGATAAAATTGAAAAAAATTAACAAAAGTAAATTACAGTTAAACCTCGACTCGGGTTCTATTAATCGGTTACATCTATTAACTGGTTCTTTTATTTTTCCCTCTATTATCCTTGCTTTAGATTTATACCTCTACTAACCGTGCAGCATTTATATGTTTTTTATTGTGTAAACCTAAATTCGGTGTTTCCCCTATTATAAGTTCATGTGTCCACACATAACAATATATGTGCGCTTTTTAGTAAGTGAAATTTAATATGCTAACACCTGATGGTTCCTTCAAATAGTAAATTTCCAAAAAGAGCCAAAAAAGGTCTTTCAATTAAAGACTGTGATTCTTGACTACGACAAAAATATATCTGTTAAGTTGCTATTTCTGTATACATACATACATATTTTGATATAACCTCTATAAACCGTGTATTTCGATTATCCGTGCTGGTGCCGGTCCCACGAGAGCCCGATAATCGATGTTTAACTGTATAATATAATATGTATAAGATTTTTTTGTTATTTGCATTAAATGTATTGGCCGCGAGGCTTTGTATATTATTTTATATAATAAATAAATAAAATGATTATATTTCTTAAACTGCATTGTACCTATCAGTTTTTCATTTTCTTATCAGAAATTAATAGTAATAAAAACACATTAAATTTTTTGAATTTTTTTTTAAATAATTTATTTTTGACAATTTTTGTAAATAATTTTAATTCGCCTTGACAACTGCAACGTATACAGCTGATGAGCATTTTCGCCCGTGCGTTCACCTGTATTATTTCGCCATGAACAAACCGCAAATGCGGTTTAACAGAAACTGATCAGCTGATTCATTGCGAAACGAAAAGTTAAGACTAATTCTGCCTTAAGGCAGTTTTGTACAGTGGTTTTGAACTCTGCATAAAGTAAAATCAATTATAATATTTTTTAAGCTTTAAACGTATTTACCTTATATAAATTATATATTTTAGAAGAGTCTGATTTGTAAACAGATTCTGATTTTTTTTAAATAAATTTAGCAAGCTTATAAATAATTTTTAAGAGACTTTAAAGAAACTTTTTACGCTAGTTCAAATATAGAGTGTTTTTTAAGCTCTATAGAATAAGAACAATGACCTTCAAGGCGTCAATTCTTGCTTTTTTATGAGCATAAACCAGTGTCTTTAAGTGGACCGAGAGAAATTAATAGAAAGTTGTTAAATCGAATGACCTTTGAGACCAATTAACAAATCTATTTTTCGAAATCATCTTATCGCTCGCCTTAGAAAACGTAGCGTATGCTACTCATTTCTTCAAACAAACAATTATTGATCATAGTGCGTAATTGATTGCCATTAAAAACAACTTGAGATTAGGCTCCTTTTTTTTGAAGATATAAGGTGCAATGATACCACCAGTATGCAAATCGCATCAAACGATCCAGTTATCTGGATACAGACTCCACATGTGGGACCGGTTGTGGATTGGTTTCACACCATATTTTGCTTTATTTTTAAGTCCGCTAAACTTAATATGAGCTTCAACGCTGAGCACAATATTACATCAATAACTTGTTAAAACTGATGACTCATTTTCAAATTAACTCTGGATAATTTGGTAGCGTTGTTCAGGCGTCAATCTATTCTTGATGATTTGCCTGAGTATATTGATTATACACATATGAATGTATATAAGTTCTATTGGGCTTTAAAAACTTCTTTACTGGAAGTAAGGCAATGTATATCTTGCATAAAATAGTTTTCAGTTCTTAAGCATTAAATAAATATTTTTATCTGCTTTAATACAAGAAATTTTGAATACGAAAGCTTGAGATATTATTTCATCAAATTAAAAATTGTAATAATCCTGTTGCGAACTTTCCTAAAGGGGTCAGCACATAGTGTGATAATGAATAAAGTAAACAGACAAAAAAAGCTTTGGATGGTGTGTGATCTTTGTTTCAGCCATGGTGTGTGGTAATGACTAATTCTCATATACTTTTTTTTTCAAAATATCCCACAAACATAATTTTTAGGGTTTCGTAAGAAACGTAACCCTATTGTTGTCGTTACAACATCTGTTCGTCAGTCACAGCACTCTATAACTGAAATCATAATGGGTAAACTCTTGAAATTTTCGCAGATGATGTGTTAATATAACCACAAAATATAAAAAAATTAAAGGGTGTTACGAAACTGTAATGATATTCGTAAAAATATTTTTTTATTTCTTTAATTGTAACAGACAGACACGCCAAGTAAAATATATGTGTTATAGCAAAATGTATAAAAAAATTAAAATTAAAGGGTGTCCCAATATTGACGTGATTTTCACTCATATGGCTTTA
Organism: Gymnosoma rotundatum; assembly: GCA_916610165.2. Lineage (NCBI taxonomy): Eukaryota > Metazoa > Arthropoda > Insecta > Diptera > Tachinidae > Gymnosoma > Gymnosoma rotundatum. Next base: position 15,557,936 of record OU744338.1, on the reverse strand, counting down.
GTTTTCGAACATGGGAGGCAAACATTTATAATTCACATAAAGTATGTTCAAATATGTTTGCTATAACAATTAATTCTAAACAATAAATTTAGAAACTAAAAGGTGTTTCCAAAAGACCGTGAATTTTATAAATAAGGCCTCAACTTTTATGCGGTTATAGGCAAAAGATGTACTCTTTGCCTGCTATAAAAATAAATATAAAAAATTAAAACATGAAATAAAGGGTATCCCGATAGTAACATAAATTTTAATGTATGGATTGTTTTTTTTTTGTTTTTGTTTTTTTGTTTTTTAAACCGTTACAGGCTTAGACTTTAAATTTATGCAGAATAAAAACAAATGTAAAAAATTAAAATTAACCGTCATTTAAACAGGGCCTTATTTTTAACTAGCAGTGCCCACGACTTTTCTAATTTTGTTAAAATTCAAATTAAACTATCTATTCTAGAGTTCTAAAGACAGTGTTAAAAATTTTCCATCTATAAAAACAAAAAGTTCTGACAACTGATTTAGTACCATTAAACCGGTAAAATTGGGTGCTTTCGCAATTGTCTCCCTATTTTGTCACGAAATGACCTATTTTTTCGAAAAAAAAGTATTCTATATTGGAATCATGCTTCTAAGGGACCACAACATTTTGTTCAAATTAATCCAGTAGTTTACACGTGATACGAACACAGACAGACAAAAATTCCAAAAATAGGTGTTTTATATTCCATATCGATTACTAACTACAACAATGTACAAATTTTCAAAAAATATTTCATGTATAGAAATGACCTCGTTAGAGTTATATTATATGAATAGATTATAAAAAAATTAAAGGCTGATCCAAACATGGTACGGAACCCTTCGTGTGTAAGTCAAACTTATAACTGGCGTATTTATTATTGCAGTTTTTAATCGATCTTTAATATCTTTTGTGTTCGTTTCCCATAGTTTTAATGTCAAAAAACTTATAAACACAAATTAAAAACAAAAATATTTTGAAGTATAAAATACATAAATTTTCATAAAACATAATTCGCAATTAAGTCCAAAACGAATAACACTCAGTTTGTATTTTTAGATGATTTTAAGGCGATAAAATCTTGGCATTCTAAGAAAAATAAACAACAAGATCACTTTCGATAAGTTCAGAGAAATATTCTGAGGTTGTTTTTTTATTTTTTATAAAATGTTCTAGAATTTAATTTCTAATGTTTGTTTTAACCTTTTGTTATATAAATAGGACACATTTAAACTTTAAACATTTATCAGTTTCATGGCTAGATTTTTTAATAAGATTTTTTAATATTTGAAAATTTTTTATGATTGTTTTCTTGTTTTTTTCGTTGTGTTATTAATTTATCCAACATCATACATATATGTATATGTGTATGAATATAGGAAAAATTTATTATATTCTAAAAGTCTCCACCGACAAAAAATGTTTCTTTTTATTAATTAAGTAAAAATAAAAATATTTAAAATTTTTTTTAATATTTATATTTGTTTTTTTTTTAATAGAAAAACTAAAAACTAAAACTAATAAATTAAATAAAGTATAATCAAAAAGTTTTTTTATTTGTTCAAGAAGAAAAAAAAAGCGCAACAAAAGAAATCTAAGAAAAAGTTCAAAGTCAAAGGCATTTTTTCTATTTTTGTTTTTGTTTTATTTAAAAAGACTACATAAAAGTTGACATTAACCTTGCTAATGAGATAAAAACAAACTAAATCAACTAAAAAGAAATTAACACATTTACAAAATTTATATTAGTCACGGCTAACAAAAGAAAAGCAAAAAGAAAAAAAGTATCCTTTAATATATTTAAATTATAATATTGAAACATTATGTAATAGAAACAAAATATACATTGACTTTTAATAATTCGTTTTCAAGTACTTAGAAAAATGAATAAATGAAAAAAAAATTTTTTTTTTGGGAAATTAATTACCTTAATTTCAAGTGGCATATTTTTATTATTCAATTAATTAAATGATGTAAACAATGCAGAGCTTGAAAAGTATGTCTTATTTAAAAAATACAATAGTTAAGTTTTAGATTTTTAATTTCATTATCGATTTAAGCATAAAAAATAGTGTCGACGTCATAAGTAGTTACAACTCGTTTTTACTAGATTCAGCAATAGTACACACACAGTGTGTCAAATATGACTGACATTTCCATTAAAAATAATTTTGAAGAGTTTTTATTAAATAGTTACAAAAGAGCAATTCCATGAATATGTCAAACTAAATCAACTATATGTCAACCACGATTGAAAATATAAAAAACCTTTGAAACTTTTATTTAAAATAAAACATTTTTAATGCAACAACAATGAAGTGGATTCATGAGGAAAGAAATAATTCTTGTGAAAAAACCGACTTCAAAACAGATTTCATCATTAACTTTGGGACACACTTATATTTCCGAACTTTATACTTTTTCAACTGTTTAATAGTTTAACAATATACATCAAATTGCAGCAACTATAGGGTCACCCTTTATTTTAAAAATTCAAATTATATACTTGCTGTTGTAGTAGATTTAGCAATGAGGTTCTGTGTAAATTTCAACATTCTGTCTGTAACGGTTCAACAGTTTGCCCATATACATCAGATTATATCAATAATAATATAACATTTTTATACTTCTTATTATACCAAATAAAGTAGTGAACATTCTGTCTAAAATTAAGGTGTTTGTTTACTACGGTTCAAAAAATACGGCCATATAGAACAAATTAAATTAATTTTGGGAACACCCTTTACTTTCTAAATTCAAATTATAAGCTTATTTTTATAGAGGACTTAGCAAAATATGTCCCTCGTAAATTTCAGCTGTCTGTCTATAACGGTTCAAAAGTCCAGCCACATACACCGTATTATATCAACTATTGGCACACCCGTTTATTACCAAATCCAAATTTTATGCTTGTTATAGAGCAGTTAGTAATACAGGTTCTTTTAAAATTTCAATTGTCTGTTTACAACTGTTCAAAAGTATGGCAATATACATCAAATTAAATAAATAATTTTGCGCACCCTTTAATTTATAATTCTTAATATTAATACTTAATACTATAACGGCCATAGCAATCGACATTGCATCAAATTTACAAGCGTTTGTCTATAACGGTTCAAAAGATAGGCCTATATAAGTAAATCTACAGTTAATTATTAATTTAATTTCTAAATTCAAATTATAAACTTGTTGATATTGCGGATTTAGCAATACAGGTCCCTTTTAACTTTCAGCGTTCTGTCTATAACGGTTCAAAACTTTCGTCACATTCAAAATTACATTAACTATTGGAGCACCCTTTAACTTCCAAATTCCTATTTTATACTTGTTGTTATAGCAGACTTAGCAATACAGGTTCATTCTGAATTTCAAGCGTCTGTCTACAACTGTTCAAAAGTATGGTCATATACATCAAATTTAATAAACTATTGGCACACCCTTTAATTTATAATTTGTAATATTAATACTTGTTACTATAACGGCCATAGCAATCGACATTCTGTTCAATTTGCAAGCGCTTGTCTATAACGGTTCAAAAGATAGGCTCATATAAATAAATTTACATCAATATGGGGGCGCTCTTTAGTTTTTTTAATTATTTTTGTATAATTTTTGGTTTTTGGGAGCTATAGTAATACGCAGTCATTTTAAATTTTACAGAAATGCCCTTTACAATTCATAATACACGTAAAAAATATGTATGTTGTATAGGGACACCCTTTAATTTTTAAAATTAGGAGCTGTTTTTAAAACGGGACCAATCTGTAAGCATAATCGATCATACTACAAAAAATTTTCAAAATCGGATTAGAAGTCGGTTAAAAAGGTAGCATTGTTGCCGTTTGGTTACTTTTTTTATTTTTTTTTTGTTACTTTTGAAGGCTCCACGTAACATGTATAAATTTGTCATATTTGACAAAATTTTCGCAACTTTTGATACAGACACGAAATAAAGTAATATCACTGAAAGATTACTTACTTCATTATTTGAGGTAAGAATCTCTTTTAACATATTAATTTGATTTTAGTAACAAAGGTTACCTGCGAATGCAATTAAAATCCCATATAAAAAAATTAGTTTGAAATAAACAAAAAATAACATTGCAGAAATTTTACTCTGTTCAATTCATGAGAAATCAAGAAATGTTTCTTGCTTAATGTTTAGAAACATTAAAATGTTTCTGGCAACAATTCTTTCCAACTTTGAAATAATATCAGCTGCATTTCGTGCGGAAAACTAGGCATTCTGGGGCTAAATTACGGCATTCGATATTGATCGAAAATTACATTTAAATTCTATTCTAAATTCTTGCGAGTATTATTAACATTTTCAGTTATTCCCCTTGACAAATTTGACAACCGTACCAATACTAGAGCTGTAAATAAATCATTCTTTTTTGATTTTAATTCTTTACGAATTAGCTTAATTTTAAATTAATTCTTTTCACAACAAAAACAAGCGAATTAGGCAGAAATGAATTGAACTTCGTTTCCAATTTAAATGAATTTGTAGAATGAATTACAATTCGTTTCCAATTCAAGTAAATTTGTTAAAGTGAATTGCAACTAATTTCCAATTCATTTGATTATTATGTATGTATTATGTATTATGTATGTATGTATTTTTCAAACCTTCATTCTGCTAAAATAAAATAAAAACGATACTCTTTAACTTATCTGAATTAATTACCTTCCTTTTAAATTTACAAACCGCAATTGCTTGTAATGATGTCTCACTTCAATCGTTAATCGTTTTCTTTTGAAAATCTCAAGAATTCATACTACAAAACTGCAAAATTCATTAATAAATAATTAGTGTTTGTCACAATGTATGTTTGTTTATGTTTGTGTGTGTATGTGTGTTTCTAAATAAAATTATAAAAAACTTATGTGGGGGGTTGCTTCATTGCAAAAGTGTGCCAAATGACATTTCAATTGATTTTACACAATATTTAAATGGCCCTGATCTGTTAAACAAATTCAGAATAACGAACAAAATTGTATGTCGACTGTATAAATAATTTTTACAAATTGATGATTCCTTGAAGATCAGAATTAATTCGTGTATTTCAATTAATAATATAAAATATTTTTTATTAAAATTTGTTACGTTTAAGCATAATTTTTTAGACTGTGCTCGAATAAAATATAAAAAACAATTTTATGAGCCGAAGACAACCAATCTTTACAAAAACATTGAAAAGCTAATTTTTCAGTTGATTAACTGTTTTTCTTTTGTTAACTTTTCTAGGAAGTGTGTCGTCTATCGCTGCGAATAATTATTAATAATTTGTAAATAAAATATCAATCATACGTGGTGTTGCAATCTAAATTACAGTGCACTACTGAAAAAAAAAACACAATAATGAAAGTTTCAAACAGGGAAATGTTAATAAAAGAATTTCAAATCAAACAATGGATATTTATTTCAATATTTAATTACGTTATAAAATGCATTTCTTATAAAAATTATGGTTTTATTAAAAAAAATTGTTTAATTTTCATAGTCAATTAAATAATTTGTTATGATTGTTATGACGACACCACTGCAATATATAAATGCACAGCTGCTTATTATGGAGTTGTCGTTTTCAAAATAATTCAACAACATTTATAATCATGTAGTCGTGTAGTCAAAATGTCGGCAAATTTTTATAATGCATTACTGCGCTCACATTTTAAGGCTTCTGATTATTATAGTCATGAAAAGTTTAATGCTTAAGCCAACCTACCAAAATAACCACCAGATTAACTTTTAAAATCAGTTATTAATTCACTTTATCAATTTCTCACAAATTTGTGTTTAGCGATGAGACTTATTTTTGGCTTAACGGGATTGTTCTTAAACAAAATTGCCAAAAATTTTAATCAGACCCTAAAGACTCTACTACGTCCTTTGACCGTTTGGTGTGGTTAATATGCTGGTGGCATTACTGGACCTTATTATTTTTTAAATGAAGTCGTAGCTTATGTTGCGATCGATGAAGATCGTTACCGTACCAAGATCAGTGATCTTTTGTAAAAAAAAATTGAGACGGGCAAAATGTGATTTTAACAGGATGGCGCTTCATACCGACATGGTGATCGCAACCATCGACTTATTAAAATTAAAACTTGGAGGTAAATTGATTTGATAAGACGTCCAGAACAGAACCTCGGGTGATCCATGTATTGATCTTTAGAATAACATGTTTTTCATATTGTCTTTTATTTGAACTTTATTTTGTAAATTAGTTATAAATTTTTTTTTATCAAAAAAATATGAAAATACGAAGAATGCTAACGACAGTTGTAGAGAAGCAGAAAGTGCTTTTCATTCTCCTAGTATCTAAATTTTACAACTTTCTTTCAATTTATCCCAATTAATAACGAACTTAAGCCAAAAATTGAAAAAATTTTTGTGTTATATTTTTGCAATTTTAAATTCTATCGGTTTTAAGAAAAAAAGCACCCTTTATAACTTTTTGTGTGTCTGCCAAGTTTATGATCACGTTTTTGGATTATGCCCCAGCGTGAAAAATCAAAAACAAAAACAGTAAATGATGAATAAATTCATTATAATTGAGCCAATAAAATAATTTAGAAAAAAAATCCTTTCTATTTAAACGTGATAATTGAAGTCTTTATTATTGCCTTGTTAATTTAAAAATTACGACTCGATAACTATCTATTATAGTCTTATTTACCACAAAAAAAACATATTTAAGGATTTCTCTTAACCTTAAAAAAAAATTTATTATACAGATTTTTTCCATATGGACGTTTACAGTTAGGTTACTGATGAAAATAAATGAATTCGCCATCGCTACCACCTTAAAATTGATTCGTCTTGCTTCATACATTTTGCATGTACATGAGAATTTTTAAGACAGATTGCGCTTTACGCTATAAGCTGTAATAACGGGCCTTAGCCTAAAAGGATTGGAAAGTGTGATATTTCTAATGGTTATAATTTTAAGAAAACTAATGAAAGCTTAATTCCCAATAATACAAAAATATATTACAGCAAAAAGTTATGCTTTTTCATATCATAACTACATCATATTAGGATTTCAACGGGAAATTCAAAAACCTCGCCATTTATGTTGTTGACGAGTCATCAAGAAAGCTAATAAAAACGATAATGATCTCAAATGTTGTTCTAAATATTATAACAAAATTTAACGCTTAATTAATATTTTTCACAATTAAAAAGCAAAAACGAAAAAAAACACTCAAATATTTGGTCTTTATTAGCAAATAAATTAGTTTTGGTCGTAATGCTTTGAACAATTATTTTTCTTGACATTCAGATATTATAAAATGCCATCTACGCACACTTCGCACAACAAAGATTGAAAAAAAAAAAAATTAAACAAAATTATAATAAAAATGGTTTGTGCTCTGGCAATTTAGAGCGAACTTGGCACAGTTTCTTTTAGTTGCTCCTACACACACACTTAATGTGTACGATTTTGAAAATCTTCTTTGGCATTTATAGATGTTTGTTTTCTTTTTCATTTTTATTGCTGTTTTTGTAAACACTATTAAAAACATGAGTATTAATATTTTAAAATTATTTTGATAATTTTTGATGGCATTAAATTGTTTAGTTTTTTGCACACTGGATGGCAAACAGTGTAACGAATTACAATTATTTTTTTATTCTTCTTGGTTTTAAGATAAATCAAAAGATATTTACAAAATATTTAAATTGCAAAAAAGAATTTAAATAAATAATAAAAATATTTTAACGTTACATATTTATTGACTTCTAAAACGTTAAGATTTTTATTTAATGTTATTAAGGCAAACGCTTGTATATCAAATTTAATGTAATTGTGATATTAATCGCTTAAAATTAAATTTCAAGTAGCAATTGTTTATCACGTCAGATGTGACAGATAAAATTTCAGAATGTAATTAGCATTGAGAAAAATGAGCCTAAAAGTGCCTAAAAAATCTTCTTGCAATCAAATAAGACTAAAAACGCCAATTTAGTACTTTAAAAATCAGCGGGAAAAATACACACTCCTTTACAACCGAATGAAACTTTGTCTAAAGATACAATAAATAATGATGTTGGAGGAAAAGCTAATATATTTCTATGCACGTCAGTAAACCTTTGCAAATTTTTTAACGAAAGAATGAGAATTTTTACTTACAAAAGCTTCAATAAATAAAAGGCTTTTTCAAATATCTCGTCTTTATTTTTGAAATTATTAAAGATATATCTACTGGGTCTATAAAAATCTGTAACTAAAAATGCTTAACTATTTTCCATGCATATATAGTTGCTTAACTGCTGCTGAGGAAAAATTTTCAGCAAAAGCAAAAAGCAAATGCCTAAAAAAAGAAAGAAACATATTTGCTTTAGCTGACTATGTGTTTCTTTCTGCAGCAAAGCAATTACTTTAAAAACGTTTGCTGTTGCTTAAGCAATCAGTTGCTCTTTATTTTTATTTTTATTTTTGCTGTTGCTTAACTCTTTACTATGAAGTTGTGGCTGACTACGATTGCTTTTTCTTGCTGGAACTCGCTGCTTTTCATCCCTTTTAACATTGGAAACGTATTTATGCTTTTAGTACTTATGCAAGAAAATACTTTTCTTAAAAAGCAACAGCAAAAGAAAAAACAAACATCAACTTATTGCTTATGCAACAGCAAACGTTTTCTAAATAAATGCTTTGCTGCAGAAAGGAACACATAGTCAGCTCAAGCATATGCGTTTCTTTCTCTTTTTTGCATTTGCTTTTTGCTGTTGCTTCGTTTATAATGAAATGTTTTGTAAATGCTGATACATTTAGTTTTTTTATTTGCTGAAAAACATGTAAGCAAAGCAAAGATTTCAGTGCTGTTGCTATTTTTAAGCAAGTATTTTAAACCCTGATTAAAATACTTTTTATTGAACGCAAGTTTTCGCTTTGTATTTTTTAACTACTTAAATCTCTGTGATTTATATTAAGCTGAAAAGAACTTTATAGAGCTTTCCTTTAGTATTCATATTATTCTCTTTGATATATCAGAAGATACGCAAAAACTCCGTAACTCTAAAGAAAGTTTCGGCCAGTTTTATGATATAAAATATGGTCAGCTAAAATAAATAACCTTGAAACTAATAACAAAATCCAAATCAGTTTTCTTGCAATAAAAAAAATATTTATTTTTTTAGTTACTCGGTTTTTCATTTTAGCTAACGATATGTATTTTTTAAGAATAGCGTAGTCTAAACATGTTGCAATTCTTGTTTAAACGCAACATATTTGTATATAAACATTTAGTATAAAATGTATAGAGAATTAAATGTATCTACTCACTTATCACAGTCTTCTGACATTAAGGTATCAAAACGTGGTCTCAAATAATCCCAGCATCCTTGATTTTTATGTTCTTCCTGAGCCCATAAAACTTGGGCACAAGAATATTTATTTAATTCTTCCTTAACCAAGTCATAAGGAAATGGACAAATCTGTAAACGATTAGAAAAAAATAAAAATCATGAAACTTGAAAAAAAAAACAAAAGTGTTTTTTATATTTCTACATTTTTGGTTATTGTCAATTCCAGTTCTGCAATAACAGTAAATACCTATTCCGTCAAATCGCACAAATGCGATGCCATTTATTCAATTACTGTAGCCGTCACTGTTGACTGTAGACCCAAAGTTTCTATCTCTTCTTAAAGATAAAATAAAAACATAAACAATTTTTATGAAAAAGTCATGAAAAGATGTTGCAGAAATAGTACTCTCTTTCTACTGTTGAAAAACATATGAAATGTTTCTGGCAACATTTTATCAAAGCTTTGAAAGCAAATAGGCATTAATTCGTGCAGAATTTCTGAAACAACAGTTTAAAAAACAACATTTCTAAAACAATGTAGTATAAATAAACAATACGATATATTCTTCCAAATCGAGAAATAGACTCCACATTTCAAAAGTCAAATTTTCCACATGAATGAATGTTGCTCAACAATTTTCACAAATTCGAACAGATTACCAGTCTCTAAGCTAAATAGGTTCAACCTTGTAAAAAAAAAATAAAACATAATCAAGTATCAAGACACACTTTTTCTATCACAGGATCGATTTCATATTTTACTTTTTTCAAAAAGATTTTATTTGTTTATTCAAATTTTTTGCTACATCAATTTTTTTTGACAATTGTCTGATTATGTTCATAAACGAAAATTATTTGTTATAAGCTTCAATAATTTCTCGTAAAATTTTGTAGCTTAACTAAACAGCCCTTACTAAAGTCCTAGGCTAACGTTGTCGTTTAGGTACATCATACTTAATATCGGATGTTTCTATGAATCCGATAGAACCTACGAAACAAACTTTTATATTGCGCTCAACTACTTGGTATTTATGTCCATTTTGCTCTGGCCAAATTTATTTTAAAATCAGACATTAACTTAATTCAACAATAAGACTTATTTTTGTTAATAAAAAAATGGCCGCATATGGAGTCGTAATAATTCACAACAAACCACGTATACTTCACTAATTATAGAAATATTCCTTGTTTGATGCGGTTTAAATCCGTTTTCTGCACAATTGACGCCGGAGCTTGATTTGCGGTCGATGAAGATCATACCGCATCATGATTAATTTTTTTTACAAATATTGATGACATTGGTATGCAAGAAATGTTTCAACGGAAAAAGTGCTGATTGCCAGACGGCGACCCCAACCTTAGACTCATTGAAATTAAAATTTAGCGTTAAATTGATTTCAAGAAGTGGACTTATTAATTGTCCTCAAAGATTCCCCCCGGGGGCACTAAGAGCCTGTGCTGACCTAACCTAGGTGCAAACGAGGGTCCTCGGGGGTATAGGGGGAACCAGTCCCCCGGTGTGCAGGCACTGAATCTGGATAGACAGTTGGGTACTATCGAAGGATGCACCAGTGTCCTTCAATAAACTGGCACCACGGAACCCGGTAGCCCACACAAAGAGCCGCTCCTCTCTGTAGCCAGTTATTGGAGGGGTCCCTTCCGGGTACACGTGGTGGCTGTGGTTAAATTAAAGTCTATATCTGCAGGTCTGGTGTGGAATAGACGGAAGTGTGCTGTTGCTCTCTCAACAGAGGAGTTTATGGGTAGGCTCCGACCCTTTAGCAAGGGGTAGATTCATAGTCCTGCAAGACGCGATCTTAAAATAGCAGAGACCACCTTCTATGTAGGGCTCCGAGCCAGGTACAGACGTTAATCTAAATCACATATCTGTCTTTAAGGGTCATTTACTTAGACACCTCGTGATCATTTCCTGTCCAGCCGCGTGAAGAAATTGGTTTATGCTGATGAACCGCATATGCTCATGTTATTCGAATATGTATATTTATTTTAAACAATTACAAAAAATTGATAGCCGCAGCTCTTTTAAGCTCAGCAATAATTTTTTTTAATTGAAATTATTCAGGACAGTCTTAACTAATATTGCTAAAATAGTACTTATTTAAAAGAAATTCTGTTTTTTTTTTCGCTGTTAATTTTTTTTTTTTAATTAGGATCAACACTCAGAGGATGACCCCTACTTATGCAACGCATTGTGTCAGAACTAGGAAATTAGGTTATGAAGGGGGGATAGAGGGACTAGTGCTTATGGATATTTGATTTTAATCTTTGCACACCGAAAGTAACAGGAAAGACCTCCGCAGATAGTCTGTTCCACATACGAACTGTTCGGCTAAAAAACGAATATTCTCAGTAATGCGTAGTGCGATGCACTGGCCAATCGATCTTGATGCAGAGAGCTTTGCACTTAAAATGCTGATCTCATAAGACTCTTTTTGGAATTGCCAAATTGTATTTTAATGAAATTATTATGTGTCCCCTAAAAAAATTTACAAATATTTTTTCTCCCTTTTATACAATTTTATTAAATTTTTTATTCCATTTTTCAAGTTTCAGTTCCATTTTCGATTTCTATCAGACGATAAAAAAAATTTATTCACAGAAACAAAATCAAATATGAAATCGATGTTGTAAAATTGTCACATGTAGACACATCACGATACCAGGAATAAGTCTCAAACGAAATAACAGCCAACTCAAAAAGAGAAAAAGTCCTAAATTTTACAAATATATATATATATATATATATATATATATATATATATATATATATATATGTATATATAATAACTCGTTATTAAAAAAGTCCCAAAAAAATAAAGAACCCCTGGAAAATAAAATAACACCCAAAAAAAATTATATAACTCCCAATTAAATAAGTTTCAGGGAAAGAGAAATAACTCTCCTTTCCGAGTTGTGGTATTTCAGACACCGGTTTCGCTACCGAAAGTCCTTCTGTGTTATTTCGGACGCCGGCCTCACTAACTAAAACCCTTTAGTACGGTTTAAAGAACCGTTCAAAATTCTAAGGCTATTGCAAAATCCAATATCAAGATAAATGAAAACCTTAAAAAAAGTAAATATCTCCAAAAGGAAAACGCAATGGTTTCCAACAAAAAAAAAAGAAACAAACGAAAGTATGGGCAGGTGTTTCAAAGACTATTTTGAAGTTACTCGACCGCGTGCGGGAGAGAGTGAGGAAGCTCATCGGGGACAGTAGGGCACCCAGCTCTAGCCGAACAGTTCGTATGTGTAACAGACTACCAGTGGAGGTCTTTCCTGTTACTTTCAGTGTGCAAAGATTCAAATCAAATATCCATAAGCTCTAGTCTCTCTATCCTCCCTTACGTAACCTAATTTCGTAGTTCTGGCACAATGCGTTGCATAAGTAGGGGTCATCCTCTGAGTGTTGGTCCTAATTAAAAAAAAATAACAGCGAAAGAAAAATAAACAATTTCTTAAGGAAACTGAAATAAGTTCCAACCGATCAGATCTTTGAATCAATTGATAATTTTGCGTTCCTGTTTGGAAAGAAAACAAATGGTGCCGAAAGTTTAACGAATGTAAAGCGAGCTATGTGCAACTGATCATGTGAAAATCAAGCCACTTGTATTCATCAATTGCATTTAATGGCTGGATGAATATGTCCATATAATACATAGGCGAGATAAAATACACCTTTTATAATAGTTTTGCCTATAAAAAAGGTAAATTGTGTGGTCCACTTTATGGGCAATTACTAACGAACACTAAAAACGAAACAAACACAAAACTTATTCTGTTCGTCTCATCTGAAGCAGTCAACAGTCATATATGTGACACTTAGTATTTAACATATTTAGATAAACAATAAAAATTATTTCATACCTGTTCAACTCTTGCCAAGGCAATTTCTTTTTCAGCCTTTTTATTTGCTCTGGCTTGAAATAGATCAAAATATACTTTTCCGGAACAGAAGACTAATTTCTTAACATCATCAGGACTTTTCGCAGCAGGACCATTTTCGGGAATCAAACGTTTAAATTCGCTCTTTTCCGTAAAATCAGAATATGGACTTTTTGCAAAAGGATGCCTTAGGCCCGACTTGGGTGTTAATAAAATCAAGGGTTTGCGAAATGGTAACGCTATTTGACGTCTTAAAATATGAAAAAAATTAGCTGGTGTAGTACAGTTAGCCACAATCCAATTAATATCATGCAACTGCTGCAGGGCCATATTTTCACCAGCTTTCGGCAAAACGTCAGGATCATCGTCGCACATTTGTAAGAAACGTTCGGGACGACCAGAAGAATGTTCTGGACCCATGCCCTCTAGGCCATGAGGTAAAAGTATAACTATACCTGATTGTCTTATCCATTTCCTTTCACCACTGCTTATAAACGTGTCAATCATACACTGAGCTGTGTTACAGAAATCGCCAAATTGTCCTTCCCAGATTATAAGCGAATTCGGGCTGCACATGGAAAACCCATGTTCAAAACCTAACACACCAAACTCACACAAACTACTGTTACAAACGGTATAACGTGCTTGATCGGGATACAAATGTTGCAACATATTATAGGTGACGTTATCGATTGTTTGATGATGCAGTATATGATGGCGATGTGAGAATGTACCACGCTCTACATCTTCGCCAGAGAGACGTACATGTACCCCTTCTTTTAAGAGAGTACCGAAAGCAAATGCTTCACCAAAAGCCCAGTCAGTCGTTTTATTTTTTACCATTTCTTTACGCAACAGTAAGATACGTTCGATGCCTCTGGAAAATTTAAAGCTTTTATTTTAATTTTTTTTTGTACTAAATAAAATAATTATTCGATCTAATAATAATGTTAAATATACTATCACTACGCCCGATAGAACTAACAAAAGGGTTAAATGTGAAATGACATGTCATACTATACGCACCCTTTGGCATTAATGTTCCGTAAACTTTTTCAAATCATCAAGAACCGATTAACGCTTCAACAATGTTAGCAAATGTTCCAGATTTAATTTACAAGAAGCCATCAACCTCTCACATAATTATGTTCTGCGGTGAGGCTAATTTTGGCCTTTACGGGTTAGTTAATAAACAAAACTGTCGCATATGGAGTGAAACCAAAACACAACAAACTCTATAGAATCCATTACACCCGGAAAAATGAACCGTTTGGTGCCTTTTTTACGCAGGTAGCATCATGGTACCATATTTTTTCACCAATGAAGCCGAAGCAACGTGACAAATGATCTTTGGCTTTAAAATATAGATAACATTTATCCGGGAGAAATGTGGTTCGCTCCGTGCCATATGGCGACTGGAACCATTGACTTCTTAAAATCAAAATTTGGCGATAACTGATTATTTCGATGTTTATTGACATAAAGACGCTTTGGAGGTTTACAATGTTCGTATTATTCATGACATACGGCCAGCAATGCTCGAAAAAGTGTCTCAAAGTCGAACATGCAGAATGCTCTTCGTCAAAAACTATCGAAATTATCTTCAAAAGGTAAAGTCAATAGAAGGTTCCGAAAGTTCTTTTATGGACCGGAGGGCTTATTTTGTATTTAAGAGGCCATCTTCTAAAGTTCATTCTGTGTTTGGATACGAAAGAAAAAACGTTCGAAACACAATGTATAATACGTACAAATTCTTATCCTAATCCCTTTTAGGTTGGCTGTTTAAAATTGCCATCAGTAATAAATTTGTTCTACTTTGTTGGAACTTTGTTAACGTTGATTGATTTTGGAAAAGCATTCGATGCAATAAGACAGAGGAAAAATACGAGGAGCTTTAAAAAGTAAGGGGGTCCCGCAGAAACTAATTAACCTAATCAAAGCCTAATACACCGATGCGAAAATAAGCGTACTTCACCTCGGAAAAAACAGCCAACCTTTCAATACTTTGAGCGGTGTAAAACAAGGTTGTCTTCTCTCTCCGCTCCTTTTTATCACAACCCTTGATATTATTTTTGCATACAGCAACGACCAAAACTTAGGTATCCGCTGCAGAATAAACCAACGACTCGAAAACCTGGAAAACGCCGACGATATCGTTCCACTTGCCACAAGGAAAGATAATATGCAGAAGAAGATTGACGATCTCTTCCAAAGAGCAGAACAATACGGGTTAAAAATAAAGCCGCGCTGTAAAAAGCAGTCAACCTACAACTTTTACTTTAAACGGCATCTTAATTGAAAATGTGGATAACTTTTGCTACCTTGGAAGCAACATCACAACAGACGGAGGCGCAATTGACTTCGTTGATATGCGAATACATAAAGCAAGGGCGGCGTTTTACAATCTGAAAAACGTCTGAAAATATAACTCCCTTTTGCCAAAAGCTAAGATACATATGTGGAATGCCTGCATAAAATCGATACTACTATATGGCTCTGAAACATGGTTGGTAAAACAAACCATTAAACGTTAATTGCAAAGCTTCACAAACAGATGCCCGCGCAATATTTGAAACATATGGTGGCCAAGAATAATAATAAATGAACTACTGCAAATCTCTGAGCAGGAAGACATTAGTATGCAAATCAGAAGAAGCAAAAACAACTGGCTAGGCCACACTCTCCTTCAGCCGTACGACGAAATATGCCACGCAACACTACAATGGAACCCACAAGGCGCACGCTTTCGGGGAAACCAAAGACTACTTGGAGAAGCACTATTTTCCTAAAGACAGATAAATCTTTCAACGAACTGAAACTCATCGCAACAGACAGAAACGAACGGAGATTCTATGTGAACAGCTAATGTTCCTGATGGAATATGCTATTAAATATATTTGTTGGAAAGGTAAACAAATTTTATGGAAAAGAGCTTAAGAATAAGTGAAACATACGAGGGAGTGATGTATAAATTTGATAATTTTAAGAAGAAATCTTCACATAGTTCATTTTCAAATAATCAGTCAAGCCATCCCAGCCATTTTCCTGTTAATAATTTTATCTATAAGCGGCGTGAAAATTGCAATATGTGAGAGCACCCTTTTTTCACTGGATGTATTTTTATTTTTAATTCTCTATCGCTCCACATATTTGTTTTTTATACCCTTCACCACAAAAAGTGGAAAAAGGGTATATATAAGTTTGTCATTCCATTTGTAATTTCAGCAATATCCATTTCTTTCGACTATATAAAGTATCTGTCCGTTCGTGTTAGTGTTTGCCGAGGCAAACTTGATTTCACAAAAAAAAAGAAAATATGTCAATCGATCAGATATATGGTCATGTCACGAATTCCGATCGGAATGGTTTTAATTCCGTATTAACAATTCCGATCGATTTTGTTTTACCTTCTTCAGATTCCGATCGATTTTGCTTGTTTCGAAAAAATGATTAAGCTCCACCTCTTTATTTAAATGTTGCAAATGCGTGCACCTAAGTTAACAACAAAGCTAATCTAAATTAAGGCACATAATAAAAGTAAATTTGAAAACCCTTAGGAACAAAATTTCAAAAAATCTTAATTCCACTTTCAGAATTAAAAGTGGTTTTATGCCGAAGAAATTTTTCGCTTTTCGTTTTCTAAAGAACCAATTTACGGAATTAAAACCACTTTCGATTAAAATCGAGTTCTGTGACATGCCTGATAGTGTCGAAAGAAGTGCTATTGGAAATCAGCATGGTCGGTCCATGTTCTTCGAGGCAGCAGGCAAAACACAACGCCTACCTCTGACTCTTTCACGTCGTTTGGAATAATAAAGTAACTCCAATAAAAAAAAAAATATACGGGACGATAGAGAATAAAATGAAAAAAAACATCAAGTGAAAAAATTGGCGCTCGTCCATATTTTCCGAGTTAATGGGCTTTGTAATTTCTAAATGTTTACAAATATCAATATTGGTATCATTTCAAAGCTTTTGAAGAGATCTTTAAGGAAATACTAAAATTTTTTAAAAATGCTTAACCCATTAAGATCCAATGACATTTTTATGTAAAATTATATATATGCAGTACCAAATTTTTTATATTTTTTAATTCTCCGTCACCCCAATATTTGTTCTTTTGATTGGAATTACTTTACTAAACTAGATTTTCAGAGATGGTGAGCGGTATATAAGATTCGTATAGCCGAACATAGTACCCTACTTGTTTTATTGGAGTTACTTCACTGTTCCAAATGATGTAAAAAAATTAAAGGCAGATGTGATGTTTTGCCCCCTGCCTGGAAGAACATGGACCGATCTAATTTTTAATAGCAATATTTTTGAAGCTATGTCAGATTGGCGTATTTAAATTAAAATAAGAACTCAGAATATATGTACTTTATGCGGTCGGAAAATACACACGTAATGACAAATTTATATATATACCCTTTTCCTACCTATGGTGAAGGGTATAAAAATAAGATAAAACATAAACCTCTTTTATACTAGACTTACTTGTGTATAACAAATTTTGCTTCTGGAGGTGGGGGTGAAGAAAATTTATTGGCAATGTGTAATAATGTTTCCTCCTTAACGCCAGTGCTTGCAACCTTTGTACGATCACGACCCTCAAAAAAACCCGACCATGGAGAATCTAACCAATCATTACTCTATGTAAAAATAAACATATGGATTTAGATTTTAATGTATTAAACTGCTTGAAAGGAAACTCCTACTTTTATGATTTTCTCCTTAGTAGCTTCAGCAAATCCAGCTTCCAATATTTTCTCATAACTTTCTATTTCATTTTTCAACTCTTCAGCAGTGACAACTTTTTCGTCAATTAATTTTTGGCCGTACAATTGTAAGACTGGTTTGTGTTGTTTTATTTTTGTATACATTAAGGGTTGTGTGAACATGGGTTCATCAGTTTCATTGTGGCCATTTCGTCGATAGCCCACTAAGTCAATGACTATATCTTGATGCCAGTCAAGTCTCCACTCAGCTACAATTTTACTTAAAAACACAACAGCTTCAGGATCGTCAGCATTAACATGAAAAATGGGAGCGTTTACTACACGCGCTACATCAGTACAAAATGGCGAAGAGCGATGAAAACGAGGATCCGTTGTAAAGCCTACTTGATTGTTAATCACAATATGTATAGTTCCATGATTTGTATAAGCTGGCAAATCACTTAAATGTATACTTTCGTACACAATGCCCTGACCACAAAATGAGGCATCTCCATGTATAAGTATTGACATCACTTTGTTGCCTTCTGAATCGCCGCGATAGAACTGCTCAGCTTTTGTTTTTCCCTGTACCACAGTATTAACAGCTTCTAAATGGGAAGGATTGGCCACCAAAGTTATGCGCACATTTTTATTAGTTGCACGATTTAAACGTTCTGTAAAAGTGCCCAAATGATATTTGACATCGCCAGAGCCCTGTCAAGTAAATTTGTTATAAAATTAATTAACTTACTTCTATGGCATACAACAATTCATCAGATTAGTGCAGTAGCTGTTTTTGACATTTAAATTTAAAAAACGTCTATGTATAAAATTTGACAATTAAATTCAAAAAAGTTTGGCTGACTTCTAAAACGTCAGTTGCTTTGTATTCGAACAATGTATTGTGTTTCATAATGCCGTGGTACTAAATGTTTACAATGCATTCCATTTCAAATTGTTGCAGACAAGTATTAGAAACATTGCAACCGAGCAACCAGCGCATCAATTTCTAAATTGATGCTTTGTTTCGCAACTTTGTATATGTAAAAGATCTAAATACCGAAGCAATATTGTATACAAACTTTGTATTAATACATTTTGGAAGTCAGCCTTTTTATACAAAAAAGAATCAGCTGTTGAACTGCACTCTTCTGATGAATTGTTGTGCCTTTGTTTTACTTCAATCAATTACAAAATAATTTTACAATGTACCTGATCGTCGGCTGATAGGCCTAAAAATTGTGCAAAAAGAGTACGTAATGGTTTGCGACAAATGTTAGCTAATGTATTTAAGCGTCCACGATGAGCTAAGCCAATAATATATGACTCACTTCCTCTAGCAGATGTAACATCTATAATTTCCTTAATACATGGAATTAAAACTTCACAACCTTCCAGGCCAAAACGTTTCTCTGAACCATATTTTTTGGCCAGAAAACTTTCAAAACTAAATAATAAAAAAAACGACATTTTCTTATGACATGATTTTGCAAAAGCAATTAATTAATAAATGAATTAATTTACCCAGTAGCTCTTATTAAACGTTGTAAAATTAATTTCTTTTTATCCTTATCCATATTCGTAACGCCGGGTAATTCAATTTTTTTTCGTATCCAATCACGTTTATCAATATCGAATATGTACATGTATTCAATACCCATTGTGCTACAATATATTCTTTCCAACCGTTCAATAATTTCCCTTTAAAAAACAGAGTTGATTTTTAATTATAAAAAACTGTAATTTAAGTTGATCTTGTTTTTCTTACCGAAATTTTAATTTCTTTTCCTCGCCTTGAATGTAAGTAGCTGATGGCAGCTTAAATTCTTCATCTAACGATGTTGCTTCTGCAATTATATTAAAGTAGAATATTAATTTATGAAATCAAATTAATTAAATTAAATTTATTTCGGCTTAAGTTCATTTTTATTTTCAATTAAATAATTATATTTATAAGTGCAGGGGTACTTAAATCATAAAATTAGGTGGAAAATTAATTCGTTTTCAATTTTAATGAATTCGTTTAATTTGAATTGATTTTGAATTTATTTATATTATAATGGGAGTAATTAACTAGATGGACTAATTAATTGACGATTTCATTAGCATTGAATGATAAGTAATGCTTGTTTAGCATTGTCGTAATTTTTACTAATGGAAATGCTTTTTAATAAAAAGATTTTATTGATATTTAGTTAAAAAGTGAAATCATTACCATTGACTAATGATTAAATGGTTTAAAATCATTATCATTAATGAATATGTTCCTTGTCTTTGTACACTAAATACACACCTTAAAGTATAGAAGAGCAATAATTTAAAATGGCATTTAGATCAGAAAAATTTTATTAAATATTTATATTTTAATTTTCTCAGAAAAAATGAGACACTATTGGAACCTATTTTGGTTTTCGTGTAAATTATAAGAGCTGCTGGTTGTGGTTTTAGCTCATTTAAAAATTATAAATTATTAAAATTTTCAAATATATATCTATCTAAAAGAGTGTTAAGTTTTATTTATTTTATGCATAGTTTTTTTTAAGTTTTTGCGATCTCAAATTTGTGTTTGATAGAAACAATTATTTTTAATTCAATTGTAATTAGTAATGAAACATATTCATTAAAATTTCATTACCATTATTGAAAATAATTATAATTTAAATAAAATAAATGAATTGAAATTATTTTAGCATTTAGTTCATTTTTAATTTCTAAAAATCTTTTTAGAAAGAAAATTTATTTTACAAATGTATGCGGACGTTTTCCAAAGAAAACAAGAAAAATTAGACGCTAGCAGAATGTAATGCTGCACCTTAATATTGATATGAATATATCTCGTATTCTTATTTACAAAGTTAGTTGGTTAAATGTAATAATGTCCAGAAAGCTTTGAAATGATACCCATATTAAAAAATATGGTGCACAACCGTACTTTTTTATGAAAAGTTCAGAGGCTCATAACTCGGTAAAAATGGGTCAGCGCCAATTTTTTCACTTGACCTTTTTTTGTTATAATTTTCTCTATCGTCCATATATGTGTTTTTTTAATGAAGTTACTTCACTGTTTCAAATGATATGGAAAAATTAGAGCAGGCGTAGTATTTTGCCCGCTGCCTTGAAGGACATGAAACGATCTTGCTAATTTTCAATAGCAAAATTTTCGAAACTATGTCTGATAGATTGGTGTATTTCAATTTTCTCTGGCTCATCTAGTTCTTTGGCAAAAGTTGATTTCAACCCGAATACGGACGGACAGACGGGCATCGCTCTATCGACTTTGCTATGAATAAGAACTCAGAATGTATATACATACATTATGGGGTCAGAAATGGATATTGTAGAAATTACAAGTTGAACGGCAAAGTTACCCTTTGTACCTTTTTTTACTTTTTGTGGTGAAGGGCATAAAAATTGAAAACTGAAATGAAAGGTTCCCTATAGTAACATGATTTTCACATGTATGTTCTTATTTTTTTTTAACCGTAATAGGCTGAGACTATAAATTTACACAGGATACGTATTGCTTAGTCGCTATAAAAACAAGTAAAAAAATTAATATTAAAAAGTGTCCTTATAATAACGTTATATTAACTTTACACAAAGAATGTTTTTCTATGTCCTCTGTAAAAAGGTTTTAAAACAAAATTAAAGGGTTACCAATACATGATACGGAAGCGTTTTTGTAGGTCAAACTCACGCATGGTGGAGTTTTTTTTATTGTAAATCATGGATCACACTCAATCACCCCTATCCTGAATAAAATGAAAAACTTTTATTCACGTGAAATTTTTATTCCACCCGAACTGAAAATTGGTATAGGGAATTTTACGTGATTAATTTTTTCCACAACTTGAAAATTGTTATCATTGCATTTGCAAAAATAAAAAAATAAGCAAAAATTGTAAATTGAAAAAAATTGGGCTGACCCTTAGATTAGCCGTTACTGATGTCCAAAGCTTGTATGTATAATATGGCATATATCGATGTAATTGACCTGCTACCATAAATCTTGTTAAGAATAATATTACTTTAAATTTTATTTACCAATTTTACCCTTAAATTACTTTTTATCAAACTAAAACTTTTTATTAGGTGAAAAATACTTACGTATCTATGAATTCCACTATCAAAATCAAAGTGAACAAAACAGTGAAAAAATTCCACATTTCACGCAAAAAGAAAATATTCATGATGAGGGGAATTTGATTTTCAGTGAAATGTGAAAAAATTTCACATGGAAAATTATTCGCGATAGGGGTGAATTTGCTTGCTTTAGAGCAAATCGCTATGCCGCATCTAATATACCCTTCACCATAGACCGGTACAGGAAATTCTTTCCTACCATAACGTTTTTCTGTTCAAAAAGACCTTTCCTTTCAAAATTGTAAGTTTTGCTCATGGCAAAAATTTACTACATCAGATTCTAGTATAATTCAATAGTGATAAGCTCACCAACTTTTTCATACATTTTTTATCATAAACCCAACCTGCAGGAAGACAAACGAAAGTTAAAGAACAGGTATGGAAAATTAGAGACAGGCTTGGTGTTTTTACCACTGCCTCGAAAGACATGTACCGGTCGTGCGGAATTTCCAAAACAAATTATTCGAAACTATGTCTGATCGATTGGTGTATTTCAATTTTCTCTAGCTCATCTAGTGCCTTGGCAAAGTTGATTTCAGCACAACGGATATTGTAGAAATTACAAATAGGACGAAAAACTCCGATATACCTTTTTCCACTTCTGGCGAAGGCTGCAAAAAAATATTCTGCTGGGTAATGGCGAGAACCTTTTCGTACTTTTTCCCAATGAATAAACTTCCTCCCAAAACAAAAATTTAATAATTCCACAAAATAAAGTCTAAATCACAGATAGAAATACTAGTAATTACTTTTCTTAGACTTTAATGTAAATAAATTTTTACACATAAGTTACATGCATATAATTATAATGCATATATAATAATAAAAACTAAATAATATGAAATAAAATTGTTTGATTAACTCACCTTTAAAGAATTTGGAATTTTGTAGCAAAACTTTTTCATTGGCATTCAATTCCATGCCAGAATTTGTAACAAATTTATCGTGCGTCGTTATGCCTAAAGGATCCAAGTTGGCAGCTAAAAAGCCTCTTGTTTGATAACATCGTATAACATTGTGAACTTGTATATTATCTTCAATTTTTTGTTCAAGATCACTGGAATTACTAGCGCCACTAGCGCAAAATCGATTGTCTGCTACCGGTGTTACACTCATTCTGGCATGAGCAGAGGGAGGTACAGATTGATAAGAACCAGTGCGAAAATATGCATCCCAAGACTAAAACAAAATAATATTTAAACTTTGTAAATGTCAATTTATTATCTTTAAGAGAAGACTTACTGGATGTACACAGCTTGGATCATTTAACCATGTATTGTACATAATTTCTACATAACTGGCGCTGCTACCATCTCCCACAGTATTTTCTTTAGCAATTGGTTGCTTTTTAGAAGCACTTCTGTGATTAAGAAAATATGTAGGAGAATTAGAAATCTGAAAATAGGCAATATTCTTTAGATGGATGTCAACATATTAATGCTCTCCTTATATCATACCGATGCCAAGATCTTGCATCTATTTAATACTTTACAACAATTTAACATGTTCGTATTCCTAAAATATATCTATTTTAAATTTGGATTTTCTATTATTTTTTTGTTTTTTTTTTTTTTTTGTTTGAACGTGTGATTTGAAAAGCGTTAGAAAAATATAAAAAAAATAATTTGTTTTAAACTAAAGTCAAAATAGAATGAGTTTTTATTTTCAGAGTTTCTTCATTAATTTTTGATTTGACTCTATTTACAACTCGACTCTGTTAGTGGCTGCAATTATTAAAATCCACAATGGCAAAATGAAATCCACATTAATATTCTTTACATTCCCAAGTGTTTACTTTTTAAATGGGGAGATCCAGAGTAAATCATTTACATTTTGCTTTATTTTATTTATTAATGTTGGAGTATATCGAAGCAGACTTAAATGAGTCCTTTTCCGCTCTCAATGATTATAGGTAACCGATTTCAGATTTACGGATTTATTCAAGTGCTAGCATCAGCCTTAACTCTTGACCTTATCCATATCAGACTGTCGACCTTCTTCCTTATTCGGAGCCCTTAGTAGTTGCTAGCATTAGTCCAAGACTTTAAACACTCTTGAAATCCACATTCCTTGAGCTTTTGCTTGCGGTCCTAAGTCTTATGCCAGCCAGTGCCGGACACCCACATCCATATGTAAGCTACAAGTATCATCTTCTTCAATCCTCTTTCTGGGCAGATGATACTTAAAATTTCCATCACCTGTCATTAACGTAGTTATTCATCTTTAGATAACATATTACTTTTGCTTAAAAAATTACTATAATGTTGTCATGTGAGAAATCTCTCACCTAAGTTACAGAAACGAGGCACAGGCCGCAATCCCTTCAGGACTAATGTTAAATCTAATCTATTTTAGAAATGTTAAACATTACTAACATGAATGGCGAGACATGCGACACGAGATCAACATAATTTATCAATCTGCCAACAGAGATGCACATTATCCTGTAAGGAAAGATGAATTTGATATATTTTAATTAGCACTAAACCACTTGCAAAACTACTGAAAGGAGCGATACATTGGAGTTATTATTTAGATAAAATAGCTAATTGAAAATTTCATTAGCATTGAATCATAAATAATGCTAAAAAAGATCAGGGAGCAAATTACGGCACGCGATATTGATCGAAATTGCAATAGAATTTAAATGTAAATTTCGATCGATATCGAATGCCGCAATTTGCTCCCTGATCTTGTTTTTGTAGCAACGAAATTTTAAGTCATACGCTTAATGAGAACAATACCGTTTGCCGTTTGAGAAGATCTTAATGCGAGAAAGTATAAATTTGGTTAAGAATATTAGTCGTGACTCGTAATGAAAAAACAAATTTGCATATTTATAAACGACATTAGCAAAACTTACCAACAAAAGTTTAGGAAAAAAACACAACTTAAAGCATTTCGTACTCGTTCTCTTTGTAACTCGTCTTATACATTTGTTCTTGCTTCGTACTAACCTTCGATATATAAAGAGAACAAAAAAGAAATGCTTTCAGTTGTGTGTGGACTTCATCTCACCAAATTAGTTGGTTAAATAGATGATGTTTACATTGTATACAACTAAAGGTAGATAGATGCGAAGAATGCTGATGAAGGATGTGGCGTTTAATTTTTCTTGTTTTCTTTGGAAAACGTCCGCACACATTTGTAAAAAATTGTTCTATCTAAAAATGTTTAGAAATTAAATTAAAAATGAACCAAAAAGCCGAAAATAACTTAATTTTCATTCATTTATAAGATCTATGGTTCCAATCCTGATTGGAAAAAAATTAAAAAAACAACACAATTTTTTTATTTAATTCTCAAAATCTATTTATTAATATCATTTTATTTAAATACTCGTACTGTGCATTTATTTTAAATTTTTGACGTTTTTTAAAAAAAATATTTTAAACAGGTGCAGTCTAAAAAAACTTCCATCCAAACAAAGATGTGTTTTTTATGATTCTTTTTTGTTTTTTAATAATTTTGCGTTCTATGCAACAATTTAGCTAAATTTAATTATTTATATAGATATTTATTATTTATAAAATAGTAAAAAAATGTTCTCTTCAAGTATTTAATTTTTGTTTAAACAAACATTAAATTGTAAGCTTCAATTTATTTTCCATCACTTTTATTATTTGATTGATTACAACAGTACACAATATCAATATATAATATCTATTATCACTTGATAATTTCATATGTTATTTGGTTTATGTATTTAAAACAAAAAAGACAAACCATCTAGGATCATGTACAAGGGTTTAAAGCATTAAAGAAAAAACAAAAATTAAATTAATCCAAGTTTCAGCAATTGAAAAATAAATTTAAATAAATATTATTTGATAACCAAAAAAAAAAAATTACCTAGACTTAAAATGTTTTGTCAAAAGGCCACATAACGGGTTTTTATGTTTAGAATATAATAATTGGTGTTTGTGTTTTTGGCTGTAAGGGATTTGTTTCACTACTAGAATGTTGCAAAAGTAAGAAATAAAAAGCTAAAAGTACCTTTCGAGCGATAATAATATAAATAAGAATAATATGGAAATGATCAGTTGAAAAAAATCCTTGGGGTTAAGATACCCCCATAATAAATTTCGACAGCCCTGTCCCTTCTACTATCGTGGGAAAGGAAATCAAAACTTTAATAATTAATTCGGCTTAAGTTCAAAAATTTTTAAGAAAGAAAAAAATTATGTTTTTACCAAAGTTTTCAAGAAAAAAAAAAAGGATAACTTTAGAACTATTAACACCAAAAAATAAAGAATATGTCTTTTAATTTCAATATAAGATTATATTTACTTTTGGAATCAGTTTTTAGGTTACGTAATATGTCATAAGAATAATATAGTTGATCCGTTGTATTAAACATTGGCGTCACACTATATACATACATTTGCTATAAAATTAAAAACGCAGAATTGCCACACTTTTACATACATTTTATGTAAGCGATTTTGTATATAAAATTTTAATTATTTTTAAAAGCTTTGTTCCCTTATTTAGTATTGGCGGTTAACTCTGTTAAATGGTACCTATCTTAACATGCCCCATCAAAAAAATTAAAAATTGGGGACTTATTCTGAATTGCGATGCGAAAGTCAATGCGATGCGCAAATGAAGTACGACGCGAAAAAAATTTGTATTCTGTTAGACTTTCGCAATAGCATTTGCAATTTATTTCAAATCGTGGCAACGCTGTTCAAATAAACATCAGTATCAACAAACGTCAAATTGAAAATAAATAATTTTTTTGTGCTTGGCTGTGAAAATTGTTTATAAAATTTAATTAAATGGTCCAAACCTAATAAAATTTATGTCAATTATTTTTGAACTATTTCATATCATGCAGCTTCTCTAATAGGTGGTCCATTAATATTTAGTTCTTCAGTTAACGTTTGTCACAAAGTATTTGCAGACTGACGTGCATTTTGTGTTTTCAAAAGGCCTATTGCCTTTCTTTATTTAAAGTTGACGCGGTTTGTTGGTCTTATTGCTTGCTTCCCTGAATTATTATTTTGCGAATTTGACATTTATTTTCGCAATTTAGAATACCGATTTACCACCTTTTTGCATTTGAAATGCGAGTAAAATAGAACTTTGCGAATATCGCAATACAGAATAGCAATTGTTCGCATTTATGTATTTTCAAATCGCATTGACTTAAGCATCGGAATTCAGAATAAGCCTCTTGGTTTTCTGCATTTTACATTTATTTATTTTTTAAATCATTTCTTGTGATATTAAAGCATACCTGAAGGTAATAAGGCGAATTCATTGCAAAAAATTCAGTCATCAAATTTGTAATTTTTTTATAGTTAGAATATTTTACCAACATTTAAATAAACTTTGACGTTTTCAGACCAAAAAACTGCTGGGCGAATTGTTACACCCAAAGCGAATCAATTACTAGGTGGTAGCAATGTCAAATTCATTCATTTTTGCCAGTAACAAACTATCAAACTTCATATACCATAAAAATATATATACAGATTTCTTATATATGGAGTTTGACAGTTATGTAACATACGCTACCACCTGGTAATTGATTCACCCTGGTTACGCCAATTACAATTTCGCCGTGGTATTCGCTTTAAAAGCAATTCGCTTCAAAAAAACAACGAAATCTGTCAAAGCAATTTTGACATTTATAAATTTTAAAAAACAATCATCTGTAGATTTAGCAAATGCACACACCTGTTATAAATTCGCCGAAAGCATGTGCCAGAATAGCAATGGCGAATTCTATCGTTTTCCTCATTCCCAGTATGTCAAACAAAATCCATGTATTAAAGATGTGTATCATATTTTTTTAATATAAATTTTGATATTCTGGCCAATAGTGAAAATGAATAAATTGGCGATTTCTATAACCTGATGATTGTTTCTCCTTGATCATCGGCATAAACAAAAATATAACCAAAAACAAACATTTTTATTAAAATAGCAAACAAGTAAAAATATTCAGAATTGAAATACAGAAGATTTAAACCATGGCGAAATAATAATAATACTAATTTCGAAGTAAATGCAAAATGTCAAACTCCATAAATAAAAAATATGTATAATTTTTTTTTATATGGTGTTTGACATTTAGCGTTTGCGGCGAAAATAATTGAATTCGCCAACGAGACAACCTGTATTATTTCGCCATGATTTAAACTGTGGATTGTTTGATTTATCAAAAAAATAAGAAAGTAAGCAAGAAAAAATGAATTCGCCTTGCATACACACGTCCTATTACATTTGCCTTGATAAAGAGCGATTTTTCGAAATAAAACATACGATTAAAGTGTTACAAAGTCGAATAAAAAGTTTAAATGATCTCAAAATTCAAACTAATATAAATACAATAAATTCGAGATAATCGAACTCGAAAAATAAAGCGATTATTTTCCATTAGACAAATGTACCACAGAGATTTTCTGTCTTTTTTTGAATCAAAATTACTTATCAAGCGTTTAGATTTTCGTAATTAATTTAGTTGTTTTTTAAATTTGTTTGGTTTTTTAAACTAAACAAATTTAACAGAAAAAATAAATAAATAAAATATATTATTAATGTTAAAAGGAGAGGCACAAAGATTTTATTGTAAATAAAAAGAACAAAAAACATTTCTAATAATACTTGAAAAAAAAAACTAAACTAAAAAGGAAATAAAAGTTTATTATTTTAACATATGTAAATAAAATCAATATGATGAAGACAATAAAAAAAATATATTAATTACAATATTATTTTAAATGATTTTTTTTAGTTATTTGTAATTCTGTTATGAATTCATATTGATCTTATATTGGGATTTCAAGTTCTTAAGGGCCAATTAATGTTCGTAGCAACATCTATGTTAATTAGCTGACTTCCGAAACGTCAGTTGCTTTATATTCGAACAATGTGTTGAGTTTAATAATGCCGTGGTATTAAATGTTTACAATGCATACCATTTTAAAATGTCGCAGACAAGTATTAGAAACGTTGCAACCGAGCAACTAGCGCATCAGTTTCTAAATTGATGCTTTGTTTCGCAACTTTGTATATGTACAAGATCTAAATACCGCAGCAAAACTGTATACCAACTTTGTATTAATACATTTTGGAAGTCAGCCATAATCATATTTTAGCGGTTTTCTGATAAAGCAAAAGATATATATTTTTAATTTTAATGAAATTGTTGTTAATATTTTCAGCAGCTGAAAATGTTACCGAAAAATTGAATCGAAAGTTAAATAATAGTTTTTTTTTTTAATTTTTATATATTGACCCTCGAGACCATGTAACCTTAATATATATTTATCTAAACAGAATTATAAAAAATATTGTTAAACAAATCCCTGATATATTAATATGTTGACATGAATATTTATTTTGTTCACAAAAACATTTAAGTCAAATAAAAATAATTAAATTATTAGCAATTTTAAAATCGTTTATTGTTTTCTTGCTTAAATTTTTATTTTTGTCATTATTATTTTTTTTTCTTTGTTTGTATTAATAATTAAATAATATTTAAATAAATAATAAATAAAAAGTATTTTTTTCATTCAGTTTTCATAAGACAATAAATAGCCCCGGTTTCTAACATGCTTCTTCGTACATTGTTTTTTCTTGACTAAATCTGGTTTCTTATTGTTAAAACTAAAAAGGAGATAATATATTTTTTTAACTTTTAACTACATTTCTTAGTTTTAGGTTTCTTTAAATTAAATTATAAAATTTCTATTTCGTTTTCATTTTCATTTTAAGGTTTTTAATTTTCTTGTCATAGTTGAATTCATAAAAATAAAATAAAACATTTTAATTGTTGTGAAGGCCAACGAAATTAAATGTTTATGTTTGTAAAAAGTACATTTAAAAGTATACAATTTAATTAAATAAAAAAAATTAATATTACACAAAAAATATATTTTCATTCTAATGTATTTGTATGCGCGTATAATTGTATGTATGAAATAGATCCATTTTAGTCGTACGAGTTGCCACTAGTATTTGTGTTGTATTAAAAATCTATATTGAGTAAAAATTTCATGCATCAACATTATCAAAGATAGAGTGAGTCATTTAGATACTGATGGCATCATTTAACAAGGCATTCAATTCACGTATATGTTGAGCCTTAGAGCCGGTAGCAGTCGAAGCACCGCAAGCACGTCCAGCATAGCTAAGATGGAATTAAAAATAATACAATTATTATTATATATATTTTTAATGGCAGAAGAGTTGACTTTTTGCAATTTTAAAAGTCCATAAATATAATCAACAAACATTTTCTAAAATTATTATTAATTTTTTTTTTCGAATATGTTTAATGTTAAAGCATTCGAGTTAAATTATTTAGAAAACCAAAAAGAATAAATAATATATTTTTTTAAATAAAATTAAAAATAAGAAGTAGCAATAATTAACACCAAGCCAAATAAATATCTATATGTGATAAATGATAAATGTGAAAATGAACAATTATTCTCAATGTCTCTATTATAGTAAAATGAAAACTAATGTTTTGATTTTTTCTCATTATTCAGCCAGGCATGTATTCACTAAATGTGTTGTTTTGCCAAAAAAATTTCTTATTATTTGATTAAAAAATAATGCCCGTAGTATTTAACATATAAAGTGGATGGATGACAATACAAAAATCGAATTTTATATATTAAAATGTAGGATTACTTGCTTCAATTTACTACTAATTTTACTGGTTTGTCCTACTTTAACTATTAGAGCGCTTGTTTACTCTAAGAATTAAGAGCATGTGTAAAAAAATGTTCAACTTAAAATTTTAAATAATGACAACGCATCTAATAATATGAAATGTTAAGAATTTCGTTACGGACGATTAAAATTCTCCACTTGTTATTAAATCGCCATAATAGAAAATAATTACAACAATTACAACTTCATACCTCCAAAGTGAAATGTTGCTTGAAAATTTTTTTTTATCATAAATTGTTTTATACTTTTTATGCCAACCTGCAGTGCGGTTTATTACTAACGATATTCGCTGTTGCTTTTTATATTTTTCTATAAACAAAACGAAACTAAAAAAAATCTTGTTCTTCTTCTTTTACTTTTTACTACAGAGGGCGTTTGCGAAGCAGCAGAAAAGTACTAAAATTAAAATTTCAAGTTACAGAAAACTTCACTCCTCTGCGTTGTGAAATCATAAGGGTTTTTCATCCTGGTTGTTGTGCTAATGTGCATGTTGTAAATTTGTTGTGCAGATTAGAACAATCTGGCAATTCTTTTAATTGTGTTTAGCTTACAAAAGTTATTTATTAATAATTTTTTAGTAAATTTCCTTTTTAACCAACTTAAAAAAAAAGAAGGAGGTACTGTATTTGACTGAATCGTGCTTTATTTATGTTTGTGTCTCAATAACTCAGTCACTCACTCAGTTATTTCTGAATCGATTTTGAAATTTTTTTTATTCCTAATCTCAAAAATTGAAGGATGCCCTCAAACAACAACCGTAAGGCGCATTACTTTAAAATTAAATATTAAGAAAGTAACAGAAAAATTAATCTGAAAAATTAAAGGGTATTTCAATAGCTGACATATTTGACCTATATGGGCTTATAATTTTAACCGGTTAGACAAACGCTTGCGAATTAGACGGAATGTCGATTCCTATGACCGGTGTAGTAACAAGTATTAATATTGAAAATTATAAATTAAAGGGTGCCCCATTAGTTCATTCAATTTGATGTATATGGACATAACTTTGAACGGTTGTAGACAGACGCTTGAAATTTACAACGAACCTGTAATGCTAACTCCGCTATAACAACATATATAAAATTTGGTTTTGGAAATAAAAGGGTGTCCCAACAGTTAATGTAATTTGATGTATGTGGCCATCCTTTTGAACCGCTATAGACAGACAGCTAAAACTTACAAGGACCTGTATTGCTAAGCCTGCTATATAAACAAGTTTATAATTCGAATTTAGAAATTAAAGCGTGTTCCCATAGTTGATGTAAATTTACCTATTTTGGCCTATCTTTTGAACCGTTATAGACAAACGCTTGCAAATCGGAAAGATTGTTGATTGCTATGACCGTTATAGTAACAAGTATTAATATTGAAAATTATAAATAAAGGGTGCCCCATTAGTTCAGTTAATTAGATGTATATGGGCATAATTTTGTAGACAGACGCTTGAAATTTACAAAGAACTTGTACTGCTAACTCTGCTATAACAACAATTATAGAATATTGATTTGGAAATAAAAGGGTGTCCAATAGTTAATGTAATTTGATGAACCGCTATGGACAGACAGATGAAACCTGGTTTGGTTGGTGGGTTTTTTTGCAAGAGTTTTAAAAATAAAAATATGGCAGTTGACATGCCGAAGTTGTTGTTTATATATATTTGCCACTAAACGAAGTAATAAGAAACGAAGTAATAAAAAGAAAATTACAAATTCGTTTGTTTACACTTTCGAACTATCCAGAGTGACTAGCCTGTAGTATAATCATTTTCAACAGCACAAAATTTCTAAAGGTATCTGAAAAACACATAACGATAATAAAACATTAGAGCAGTCAATTATTTTAGGAAGTCACAAGAAGTCACGGCTTGTTGGTTTATCCTATACGCAGTGATATATATTTTTAATGCTAAATTTTATCTAAGAATTGGTAAGAATTTTTTTTAAGCAAATTGATATTGTAATACTATTTTATAAAAAGGATCGAAGGAAAAAAGTAAATACACAAAATATTCAAACGTAAAATTCTTCTTCGTACTGTATTAGAAATCGATTAAAATTAACGTTTAAAATTTAGTGAAACCAACACATAAATAATTTAATTATTTTTTTCTAGAGCTGCTCGTAAAATATGGCGCGAAAAAACAAAAACTAATTTAAATACAAATTGGATTTGTAGCGTTGGTAAAATATTTATAATACGACGGAAGGGAAGAAGAGTGTACGCCAACATTAGTCTGTGAGTTACTTCAGGTGATCCTAGAGCGCCTTAATGTGTATATTTCAGTATTTAAGGTAAAAATGTATTTCGATCTTTATAAAATTCCGAAAAATTGATTATCGATATAACGCGATTCCGATTTATTGGTTTCGAAGGAAAACATATGAGTAGGTTGGGGAGGGAGGGTTTTTCACTTTTTTTTTAAAGCGAAAAAAAACAAGACCATAATTTGTGTTACAAATTTAATAAAATATTATTCACAACATAACACAATTTGCAAAAGGTTAAAAGCATTTTGTTTTAAACAGATATATCTATTTTAAGATAAAATTCAATTCTTCAGGGAACTACTAATTCTCTAGTGATAGTATAGTGATTTTCAATTAATCAGGGTACGAATTATCGTGAATCTAGTGTAGCACAAGTGATAGCCAACTTGAGTTGCCTAACACAATAATTATTCTTTAGAATCATTATAAAGACTTGTCCTACACAGGAATATAATAATATCGCTGCTTAGATTTATTTGGAGTGAAATCAGATTACAAATATCAGTAAAAAAAAAAAGAGACATTAAAGAACTTATATATGTATTTAGGTAAAAAAAAATGAGATGCCTTACGATGCCATTTTTTAAATTTATATTCGTGTGTTAGGTTATTTATTTTATTACATAATTGATATTAGTTGATAAACAAATGCATTTTCGCCAATATCCTCTCTGGAGAGAGCAAAAAAA
This sequence comes from Gymnosoma rotundatum, assembly GCA_916610165.2. NCBI lineage: Eukaryota > Metazoa > Arthropoda > Insecta > Diptera > Tachinidae > Gymnosoma > Gymnosoma rotundatum. The sequence continues at coordinate 15,524,187 of OU744338.1, read as the reverse complement.
AAAATTGTTTTTTGAAATGCTCTACATCAAACTAAATGTAAGTAACAGTCGAAACAAAAATATTTAATTATACCAATGAGAATTGAGAAACACTAAATCAAATGAGAATGATCTGCAACATAAAAATAAAAACTTAGGAATGTTATATTGTGCACATTAAAAAAGGGAAAGAAACAGCATGCATTTCTTAAACACAAAACAAAACTCACAGAAATTACAAAATTAATTAACACAAAAAAACATTTAACGGAAAAAGATCAAAAAATACGAAAAGAAAAATACTTTAAGGCAGAAAGACAACCAATTGTTAACCAAAAATAAAAAAAGGCTGAACTTAGAAAATTGTAAAATAAAATTTGTTTTAAAAATTTTATAAAGAAATTTTTTTTTGGAATAAAAATTATATAAAAAAATTTGTTCTTTGGCCGTTGCTATTAGTAGATGTACATCTGTATATTAGAGCTGTAAATGAATCATTCTTTTTGGATTTTAATTCGTTACGAATTAGCTAAATGTTGAATTAATTCTTTTCGCAACAAAAAGGAATTGAATAAAATTTGAATCAATTCAAGCGAATTGGGCAGAAATAAATTGAAATTCGATTCCAATTTAAATGAATTTGTAGAATGAATTACAATTCGTTTCGAATTCAATTGAATTTGTTAAAGTGAATTGCAATTCATTTTCTATTCGTTTGAAACGAATTGATTTTGAATTCATTCAAATAAGTTGAACAATGAATTACGATTTGCAATCAAATAAATCCAAGAGCAGATCTAGAAGGACTAAAAAATTAAAATTTCTACTACCAAACTGAAAATATTCAATGATCAAAACTCAAAGATCAGAGAAAACAATGAGATGTGAAATGAATTAATTCAAAATTTTCTAGTTTAGTGCATTAATGATTCGCGAATTAAATAAAAAAATAATGGATTCATTTACAGCTCTACTGTATATATATGTATTAAAGTATAATATATAAATATGTTTTTATATATAACAACACTCTGCATTAGACCAGTATATGTTAACTGATTACTGAAAAAAAAAATCCAGTAACCAGTAAATGTTTACTGACTACTGATTACTTAATTTTTGGAAATATTTATTATTACAACTTTAATAAGACACCTGTTGAAAACAGGTAAAACACTGTCATGAAGTGTTTATATATTCATAAACAAAAAGTTTGTTTTTACTGGTAATGAAAATAAAATTTTAGTCAATTTACTGATTTCTTTTTTAAGTAATTAGTAAAAATTTACCGGTAATGAAAATTAAGTTGCAGTATCAATAAAATATTATTCTTACTGGTACTGTACCCATCTATGATAATAATAAACAGTATTACCAAAAAAAAAAAAAATAATGAAAACTAATTTACAATACTAAATATAATGTGTAGTACAAGTACAACAACAGAAGAAATTTAATGGTATTTAGTTGTAGAAGAACCCTCACCTAATTTTGCGTCCAGTTTTAGAAACACGCACACCAGGTGCCGCAGAATGACCAGCTGGTCTATTGAAATCTTTGCGAACATTTTTTAAATCAAAATGTTTGACGTCGCTATATTCTTTGGTCTGCTGTTGATTGCCCGAGGAGGCATCATTATCAACAGACTGGCTACCACCAGATGTAAACATACGACTTAACCACGGTTTTGATTTATTTTCAAAAGCGGACTCATTAGTATTGGTAGCGGTGGTACTAGTAGTAGTAGTAGTGGAAGAGGAATTAGCATCACTGGGGCTGCAAACAACAACAACAACAATAATACATACACAAAAAAAAAAACATAAAACAAATGGGGAAAAAATTTAATTTAATTTAATTTTATTTATTTAATTATGATTTTAAAGCTGTTATTACTTCCAGTAATTTAGTTTTTGCTTACATTGGATTTTTAATTAAATTTCTGTTTTTTTTAACATAAATTTAGAACAAATTATTACAATAGGAAAAACATTGAAACTAAAAACTAAAGAAAATTGTGCGTAAAAAAACGTATTTGAAAAAGTCATAAAAATAAAACAATAAAGGTATTCACGTCACAAAATTTTCTTTTGCGAAGGTGCAAATTGTTTTTTAAACACAACCACAACATAGAAAATTATTTTGCACTATCTGCAACCAAGTGCCTATAATCTGTGCAAATTTCATTTCAATTGTGCGCCGAACTTAAAAAAAAAAATATTTTTTTTGCAACCACTATTTCTTTCTAAAGTGAAATGGGACTTTTTAATTGTTCTTCATTTAGAGAAAACGGTGACTCAAAAAAGGTTTTTTTTTATTTGTTAATAAAATTTGGATGTTTAATTTGCATTGTTGATGCTCAAGTCAACTAGTGCCAAATTTTGCTTTTTCGCATTTTCGCAATTGGTGACGTGAATACCTTTAATAATAATACCTTAAATAAAACAAAGCCATGCTGGATGAAACGAATATATTAATGTACATGTATTCATTAATGTTTAAGAAGAATACAACATTTTAAGGTTTAGCTAAAAAAAAAGCTTATCTAAAAGATACACTTTGAGATACACCTTTGAAAATTTATTTTGAAGTCAGAGTGACAGCGAGCGAGATTGAAATACAAATAATGAATTGAATTTGATTTAATTTAAATCATTTAAAAACCCGCTTAATTTGATAAATCAAATCTTAGAGCATGAGAAGTAGAAGATTTACTATTATTTTTATTATCATGTTTGGGTTGATATAAACCGCATTTTTCGAAGTTTAAAAAAAATTAAAAAATTAAACACTTAGTTTGAAACGAAATACATAAATTTTTAAGTAAATGGCCGAACTATAACAGTTTACGAAATTTTAAAATTTTTTTATTATTCGTTCTGTTAATACAAAATCAGGGTGCAAATTGCGGCATTTGATATCCATCGAAATTTGCATTTATATTCTATTGAAATTTCGATCGATATCGAATGCCGTAATATGGCCCAAGATTTTTAAAATTTAAAAAATTAATCCAAATGAAGCGATATTATTTTTAAATATTTTTAAAATTGTTTAAAGGGTCTTGGGAGAGGTATCAATAATCCTTTATAGAATAACTGAAGCACACATTTTTAAGTTGACTGGTGTTTATTTTAATCTAAATGGTCCTCTTTTAACTCGATACACTTCGAAGTTTTTCGAGTTAGATTTTTGTTGTAGACAAACTGACAGACTTCAGTTTCAACTTCAATTTTTTCTTTCTATACCCTTCACCACAAAAAGTGGAAAAAGGGTATATCTAAGTTTGTCATTCTGTGTGTAATTTCTATAATATCCGACCCCATAAAGTATGTATATTCCGACTTCTTATGCATCGGCGAAGTCCGTCTATCCGTCTGTGTTAACTTTGATTTCACAAAAAAAAAAAAAATAAATAAATAAATAAATATGCCAATCGATCAAATATAGTATTGAAAGAGGTGCTATTGGAAATCAGCATGATCGGTCCGTATCCTTCGAGGCAGCAAGCAAAACACCACGCCTACCTCTTATTTTTCTCATGTCATTTGGAACAATAAAAAAATATATGGGCCATAGAGAATTAAAAAATAAGAATAAACATCAATTGGCGCTCGCCCATATTTTCCGAGTTACGGGGCTCTACAATTTTCAAATTTAAAAAAAAACAATATGGGTATCATTTTAAAGCTTTTAAAGAGATATTTAAGGAAATACTAAAATTTAAAAAAAATGCTTAACCCATTAAGATGTGATTTTTATGTAAAATTATATATATGCAGTACCATTTTTTTATTTTTTAATTCTTTGTCACCCCAATATTTGCTTTTCTTGATTGAAGTTACTTTAATAAACTAGATTTACCATAGATGGTGAAGAGTATATAAGATTCGTCATAGCCGAATATAGCGCCTCTTACTTTATTTAACTTTATGAATAAATCGTAGAAATTTTCTAAACTTTTCTGATTTATTAGCGACTTGTGTTAATTTTCAATTTTGTACATAATTTCATGTACATCTCAAAAACAAAACGTGATCGGTCATAACCTTAAAAGTCGATTTTTCACTCTGCGAGTTTGTGTGATTTATATTGTCCAAAATACATAGTACTTTACAAAAGGTAAAATAACCGGTTCAACTGAATATCCTGAGTGGTTGATGGTTCATTATTTACCCATCGGTAGACAGTCTAAAGTGCTGATGCATATGTCACATGATCTTCGCCTTTGATTTCGTTATGTGTTTTGATGTTCAAGCGGATTTGCTTGTCGACATTCCGAAAAAAACTAATTATTTTTTTTTCAAGTTTTTTTTTTTTTTAATTAACAAAGTTAATTTTTACAGAAATTATCCCCAGTCTTGTTTCAAAACATAGAATTTTTCACAAACCTATTGAGGTGTAAGGTCATAGTCTAGTTAGAAATATTGAGAAGTGAAATATCAAGTGACAAGGTTTATTTAGATAAAAACAAAATCAAATACAGAATTTGCCTGTTTGATTTTTTAAAATGGATGTTACAAAAAACCCAGTCAAGAAAACAAAACTTGTTTTTGCCAGGCCTATACTTAACGCTAGAGAGAAAAAAAGAAACTTATTATTAAATACTTTAGAGGAGCACAAAAAAATAATAATAGAATTTTTAAAAATTCAATAGAAACGTTATTTTTTACGAAGATTTTGTTGCTGGGCTTTACGTTTATTTTAACTACAATAGAGACAACAGAAGTGTGCAAAATGTTTCCATTCAAAAAAGGTTAAATAAAGAAGATGAAAGTTTAGTATTGAACAAGTTCTTGCAAAGCAAAAAAGTAAAGAATATAAAAATATAAAACTAACGAAGTTAATAGCTTTAAGCATTTAAAATATAAATAAAAAAAATTGTGAACAAAGTTCAAAACTTAAGTTTGGGATATAAAAGCGTTTAAATAATTTAAAAAATCAAAACTTAAAGCGATATTAAATAAACTCCTTTTATGTTTAAAAAAGTAAGTAAAATAGAAATTAATGTAAATTCAAAAAGAAGAAAAAGATGAAAAACATAATGACTTACCTTATTTCTCTAGAATGGTTGAGTGCGGTCAAGAAACGTGGTTGCACATAAGACCAACAGCCTTGATTTTTGTGTTCTTCTTGGGCCCAAACCAAATCAGCACCTTTGTAAATATCGGCTTGTGCCTTCACTAAATCGAAGGGGAAAGGAGAAATCTAACAAAACAAAATATTAAGAATTTTTCTAATTGATTTTGTTTTCGTCTTAAAACTTACTTGTTCAACACGAATAATAGCAATTTCTTTCTCCAAGTCCTTGTCCTTACGTTGTTTGGTCAAATCATAGTATACACGACCGCTGCAGAAAATAACCTTCTTAACACTGTCAGGATTTTCAGCAGCAACGCCTTTTTCAGGGATGATACGTTGAAATTCACTACCTTCGGCCATATCGCTAAATGGCGATTTGGCCTCTGGATGACGCAAAAGAGATTTGGGTGTAAGAAGAACCAAAGGCTTGCGGAAAGGCAAAGCGATTTGACGCCTTAAAATGTGGAACAGATTAGCGGGGGTAGTACAGTTGGCTACAATCCAGTTAATATCGTGCAATTGCCGAACGGCAAATTCCTCAGATTCTGGAGGGAAATAGTCGGGATCATCCGAACACATTTGCAAGAATCGTTCAGGGCGAGCTGACGAATGTTCTGGACCCATGCCTTCCATACCATGAGGCAAAAGCATAACCAAACCGGATTGACGCACCCACTTGGTTTGACCGCTGGAAAGGAATTGATCGACAATACATTGAGCTGTATTGAAGAAATCGCCGAATTGAGCTTCCCACAACACCAAAGCATTGGGATTGGTCATGGAGTAACCATGTTCGAAACCGAGTACGGCGTATTCGGACAAGGAACTGTTCGAAACAGAGTAGGGAGCTTGATCGGGATACAAATGTTGAAGAGCATTATAGGTGGCTTTGTCAACCAGTTGATGATGCAAAACATGATGGCGATGAGAAAAGGTTCCACGCTCAACATCTTGACCTGAAAGACGAACATGCACACCCTCCTTAAGGAGGGAGCCAAACGCCATGGCTTCGCCAAGTGCCCAATCGGCAACACCTTCATCAACCATAGCCTTACGAGCGTTCAAAACACGAATCAGACCCCTAAAAAAGTAAACATATTTTAAACAAACTAAGTTAAGCGCTTTATTAAAACACATACTTGTGAATTACGAATTCAGCAGCATTGGGTGGTGGTGAAGAAAATTTGTTGCCAATGTGTACTAAGGTTTCGGTCTTGACACCTGTCGGCGACACCTTTAAGGGATCCTTTCCCTCAAAGAAGCCAGACCATGGAGAATCTATCCAGTCTTTGTATTTAATGTGTGTTTCCTTCTTGGCCAACTCAAAGGCTTCTTCGCAAATCTTTTCATATTTATCAGCGACAGATTTGACATCCTCAGCCGTGCAAGTGCCTTCAGCGATAAGTTTATCAGCATAAAGATCCAAACCGACTTTGTGTTTTCTAATTTTTTGGTACATAAGGGGTTGAGTAAACATGGGTTCATCAATTTCATTATGGCCATTACGACGATAGCCCACCAAATCTATAACGACATCCTTATGGAAGGTATTACGCCATTCGGCAGCAACTCTGCACACATGCATTACAGCTTCTGGATCATCGGCATTCACATGGAAAATAGGAGCGTTCACCACACGTGCCACATCAGTACAGTATGGAGAAGATCGTGAGAAACGAGGATCGGTAGTAAAACCAATTTGGTTGTTGGCAACAACGTGTATAGTGCCATGAGTAGTATAGTCGGGTAAATCTGACAAGTGCATTGTTTCATAAACAACACCTTGACCACAGAAAGCCGCATCACCATGAATCAAAATAGACATAACCTTGTTACCTTCCTGATCACCACGGTAGAATTGTTCGGCACGAGTCTTGCCCTGCACCACAGGATCAACGGCTTCCAAATGAGAGGGATTGGCAACAACAGCCAAACGAATATTTTTATTTGTTACACGATTCAAGCGTTCAATGTATGTACCCAAATGGTATTTAACATCACCGGAGCCATCATCAGCAGCCTCCAGCCCAGCAAATTGTGTAAAGATTTGATGCAAAGGCTTGCGGCAAACATTGGCCAACGTATTTAAACGGCCACGATGAGGCATACCCATAATCACAGATTCAACACCCAGCTCCGTAGAAGCATCAATGAGTTCCTTTAAAGCTGGAATCATAATTTCACAACCTTCCAAACCGAAACGTTTTTCTGAAGAGTATTTTTTAGCCAGGAAAGCTTCAAAACTAAGTGAAGAAAAATATTTATTATTATTGATATTCTAAATCCTTGGAGATTAAGAAAAAACTCACCCGGTAGCACGTGTCAAACGAGCTAAAATTAAACGTTTCTTTTCAGGGGAAAAATTCAAAACACCAGGTGTTTCAAAACGTTTACGAATCCAATTGCACTGCTCCAACGAGTTGATGAACATGAATTCAACACCAATTTTATTACAATATACATTTTCCAATCGATTCAAAATTTCTCTAAATAATTGCAAAGAAAAACATTTTCTTTTTTGTTTTCTATTTTAAGAAATGCATTGAGATTTTACCTGAGAGGCAATTGACTTTCTCCGCCACCAATGAACGTTGTGCTAGGTAATTTAAATTCACGTTCCATATCATGTTCACCTTTTTGTTTTTTTTTTTATAATTAAAATGCAAAAAATTTAATTGTTTATTTTTTTATATAAAGAAAAAGAGTTAAATAATAATGATGAATTTTGTTATTTTTACATTTTTTTTTTACTGAAATTCGGAGACTATGTAGACAATAGTTGTAAGTTTATTTTGGAACATGCATTTTTTTTTTGGATATTTAATTGACTTTTCGGAAATTTAAACGATTAAGGTTTTATGTTTTGTGAGTTAAACGATTTATTGTATTAGAACCGTCGAAGTTACAGAAAAAACAAATCGCGAACGTAAAATGTTAGTAAAAGCTGTAGACAAATAACAAATAAAAAAGACTAAACGTTTAAATGAATTTATAAGTTGTCATTTTCGCGTTCGAGGGGCAGTCATTATGTCTGTACAAAATCATAAAAAGAGCAGCACTAATTACTAAAAAGTAGATCCCTAAAAACTAAAAAAAGTCATTTAAAGTACGGCCAGATATTTGACCAAAAAGACATAATCACTAAATTATAGAAAAAAGTTTTTGTGTCTCTCAAATACTTATTATTAATTATAAGTAATAAGATCGTATTCAATAAAAATCGTCATTCGTAAAGACACGTGTCAGGAAACATTGTAATTGTAATAATAGTGATTCTGCTTCTTGGTTAAATATTTGACTACAATCTATTGGTTGTTAAATAAAAGTGTTTACTTTGCAAAATTAGGAGAACAACAGGAATTGATGCAAGGCATCGTAAGTAATTAGATATAGGTTAGGTTACATAGGTCGCCTGTCCCTTCCTATTGTTCACGGTGTGAAACCTGAGAGGTGAAGAAGGTCCCTAGACTTCCTACGAATACATTCCGGAACCCGGTTAAATGATGATTCTAGCAATGTGGCCGCAGGAGATATACGCGATATATTAAAAAAAAAAAATGCTCACTCAGTGGATAGGACCAGACAACGTACATTAGAGTAATTATATAGATGGACTAATTAATTGACGATTTCATTAGCATTGAATGATAAATAATGCTAATGGGCTTTTTTAGCATTATCATTATCTTTTACTAAAGGTAATGTTTTTTAACAAAAAGGTTTCATTGATAATTAGTTAAAAAACAAAAGCATTACCATTGACTAATGATTAAATGGTTTAAGATCATTATCATTAATAAATATGTTCCTTGTCTTTGTACACTAAATACACACATCTTAATATATAGTAGAGCAATATTTTAAAATGGCATTTAGATCAGAAAAATTGTGTAAAATCAGTGTTTAAATTGCTTGCTTAAAAATAGCAACAGCACTAAAATCTATGCTGTGCTTACAAGTTTTCAGCAAATAAAAAAAAACTAACTGCGGTATTCATAACAATAATTTAAACAGTGTTTAACTTCTGAACAAGAAATTTTTATTCATAACAATATTAATAAATAATGTTTAGACAATAAACAAACAGTAACTAACTCTTGTTTTTCAATTGTCAAATTGAATATTTTTTGATATTTGTATTTTCATAAAATTTTTTTTTTACTAAAATTGTGAAAGAAAATATATTTTATTGAAATGGATACGCTGGATACAATAGATGTGTTGGATACTTTCAATGTTACCCAAATTAGAAGAAGGCCTTCAAGAAAATTTTACAAAAAGAGGAAAAATCCTTTTTACATCTATAATAACGAAGAGTTCCGCATACGTTATCGGTTTTCGAAGGAAAGTCCTAAAAAATTGATAGGTTTGGTTAAGGCTGACTTGAAAGGCAAAAAAAATGGTGGAAGAATTTCGGCCACTATCCAAGTTCTTTCTGCTCTTAGATGTTGGGGTAGAAATCAAATTCAAGATGATTGTGCTGACACCCACGGTTTTAGCCAACCGTCTATGAGTAGAATATGTGAAAGAGTGGCTAGAGCTTATGCAAGATTAGCAAAAAAATTTGTAAAAATGCCAATGGGTGCAGAAGAGCAACTTAAAACCATGGCAAATTTTGAAAAAATTGCCGGATTAAAAAAGGTTTTAGGAGCAATAGATTGTACCTGCTTGCGCATGCAAGGAGTCAAAGGAGACGACGCACAACTATATGTAAACCAAAAAGGTTACTTTTCTTTTAATGTGCAGGTAAATTTTAAAACTTTCTAAAAAGTTATAAACTGATTTTTTATTTTAAAGGTTGTTTGCGATGCTTCTCTAAAAATAAATGATATTGCAGCTTGTTGGAAAGGTAGCACCCATGACTCAAGAATTTTCAATGAAAGTAAAATCAAGGAAAAATTTGAAAATGGGTGCTTCTTTGGTAGGCTTCTTGGTGATGGTGGGTATAAATGTACCAATGATCTTTTTACTCCAGTAAATAATCCTAGAGATCAAAAGGAAGAGTCATATAATAAAGCCCACATAAAAACAAGAAACTGTGTTGAAATAGTCTTTGGATTGTGGAAGAGCCGTTTTCGAATCCTACTAGAAAAAATGCGTCTCTCAAGGAAAAATGCCAAAATACTGATTGTGGCATTGGCTGTATTACACAATTTGGCAATAATATTCAAAGAAGACGACCATAGTAAGATAATTTTAATGACTTCGATGTTTTGTTAATAATATTACATGTAATTTGAGTTGATTACCTTGAGGAAATACAACAACAAATACCAGCTAAACAAAACGAGTATACAGATCATTCTATTTCACGCTCTGTATATATTCAACGTTATTTTTAAAAAAATAAATTTAGTTTGTTTATTACTTCTTTACTTTTAATTATTTTTATACCCCAGTTCAACATAGAGAGGCAGATGGCTGTCCGTTTGGCTGGATGGACGATAAGCGTTAAGAAATTCTGTTTTAATGAACTCTGTTCTAATGTATTTATTTTATAAAAGTTGGAACAAAGTACATAATTTAAAAAAGTTAATTAAAGAATCCCTTTTTGAGCCGTTCTATTTCCAGTTTTATTTTCTCCATTTTTGCCGCATGTTCTTCCTTTAACTGTGTTATCTGAAGTTCCAGCATCTTCTTTTTTAATTCATTAATTTGTCTTTCCTCATGCATTTTATTTTCTAGTTGCTGTATTTCCATTTCTTTTTGCTGGACAAGCAACTTTATCCTTTCCCAGTTTCGTCGCCTTTTTCTTTTATTTTTCTTTTTAAATCTGGTTTCTTTTCCTCTCCAACGTGGACCACATCTTCATCACTTGACAATTCCAAAAAGTATTTTTCGATATCACTTTCCACAGACTTTGGACTTACATTTGTCTGAGAAGCATCCTTTTGCTTTAAAATATCTTGAGAGTTAGAATTGCTATCAAATTCATTGGTGTCATGCTCAAATTGATGTGGAATACGTGATATTCTCTTCTTCAAAACTGCTTAGAGGCTCTCGTGATGGCCCTCCACAAGCAGAATTTTTTGATTTCGCAATAAGTTTTATTCTTCGCCATTGTGACTGTATTTGATCCAGAGTTCTTTCAGTTCTTGAAGACGTATTGAAGAGGGTAGAAATAGTATTCCATGCATCTTTTTTCTTTTTGTTAGTATTTGAATCTATTTTACTGTTTTCAACTACTTCTAGTTGCTCCATGACCAATTTTAATAAAATATCCTATAAATATGTATTACGTTTTGACATATGTAAATTTAAACAAAATGTAAATTTAATTCTTACTTTTTTATCCTGCTCCCAATTAGAAGACCTTTTAAAAGATTTCCTTTCCTTTTTTTCCATTTTATTTTTCAAAATTTTGTAAAATTTTTAATATTATTAAAATTCAAGTGACAGTTGAAATGTGGTGAAAAACAAAACCAGGGTTATTTAATAAAAATCAGAGTTGATAGGAAGAAATACAGGGATGTTTGAATTTTGTTTAGTCAGAATTTAAAATAGTGTTATGAATAAACTTCAGAACAACTACTGAACTAGCTTAAAATACATTTTAGTTGTACACTCGATATGAGTGGTATACAACGATTGTTCAATTATTTGTTATGAATACCGTAGTAAATGTCTAAGCATTTACAAAAATTTCATTATAAACGAAGCAGCAGCAAAAAAAGAGAAAGAAACGCATTCATTTTGAAAACGTTTGCTGTTGCTTTTAAATATTGATGTTTGTTTCTTCTTTTGCTGATGCTTTTTACGAAAAAAAAACAATTTATGGGTGTAGTAAAAACAACGTTTTTAAAATTTATTTTCTTATATATTTAAGTAATAAATACATAAAATCATTTCTAATGTTAAAAGGGATGAAAAGAAATGAGTTACAGCAAGAAACAGCAATCGTAGTCCGCCACAACTTTATAGTAAAGAGTTAAGCAAAAGAAAAAATAAAAAGAAAGAAAAACTAATTGCTCAAACAACAGCAAACGTTTTTAATTTAATTGCTTTGCTGATTGCTTTGTTGCAGAAAGAAACACATAGTCAGCTGAAGCAAATGCGTTTCTTTCTCTTTCTTTTTTTTTTTTTTTTTTTTTTTTTAATTTGATTTTTGCTTTTGCTGCACATTTTACCACAGCAACAGTTAAGCAACTACATATGAATTGAAAGCATTTTTAATCAATGCGTGAAAAATTTATATTTGACTCTCTAAGGATAAATGAGACACTATTAGAACCTATTTTTGTTTTCGTGTAGGAGCTGCTACTTGTTATTTACGTGTTAGGTGACTTTTGATCTCAGATACCAAGTTTTACAATTATCTCATGTAAAAATGATAAATTTTTAAAATTTTTAAATATAGATCTATCTACAAGAGTGTTAATATTTATTTATTTTATGTAAAGATTTTTTAAAATTCTGCGATCAAAAATTATTTTTTTTGAATCAATTGTAATTAGTAACAAAACGATTTCATTGACATTTCACTGCTATTAGTAAAAGCAATTATAATTAAAATAAAATCATTAGCATTAAATTGTAGTTAAATTTTATTTCATTGTCATTATTTCAAATAATGCCAATGAAATTTCAATGGCAATGAAAAAATCCCAAGTATGCCAGACAATGGCGAAGAAAGTGCTCCACTTTTTTTACCTGCTACTTCAAGAACACGGCTAACAAGGCAGTCCTTCTATTTTTACTTAAGATGAAAAGATTATCTAAACTCCTACCGCACCCTTGGCGGCAAATAGGAAAAAGTCGTCCTTGCTGCTACCTAGATTTAAAATCGTAAATTCCTGAAGGGCCTCACCTGCACAGAAATCTTAATAACCTACTGGCTACCGACTTCGTTGTTACCAGTAGTCGAAAAACTGGTGGGACTTAGAACGTCTTTATCTACCAGTTTCAAGCCTCTGTAAGCCCAGGAAAATGGAAAATAAATTTTGTGCTGTCATCAAAACCCTTCATCTTGTACGACAAAACTTTAAAGTCATCAAAAGTAAGTTAGACTCAGCTCATGGTAGATTTACATCAACGATTATTACCATAGAGAAATGGGTAAATGTGAATTGAGGGGTGGCCGTTTATTCACAAATAAAAAAACTAGGTTTTGGAAATCAGTGATGATAAATTAAGAAATTAAATTAAAATTTTATTTTCTGAAGAATTGGTTGTTGAAGTGTATCAAGCTCAAAGGAGTCTATATTGAAAAACAAGATCAATTGAACTGTTTTCGCATTTCATTGTTTTCATTGTTAAACAATAAAAGTTTATTGTGAACCTTTATCATTCTCGCACAACACAACAGGAGTTATTTAAACTATAATATTAAGGAATGTTAGATATGCAGTAGCAATTACAAACTAAAAATAAAATAAAGTTTTTAAATAAGAAAATAAAATTATAAGGCAAAAATTATAATATTTTAAAACTTTACAAACAGTAAAACATAACGAGAATATTAGAGAGTATTTAAATAAAAGAACGAAATTACTTTTAAAGAGAAATTAACATAAAAACAAACCAGGTAACTTAGGAAGATTTGCAGGAAAAATGAGAATGTAAAATAGAAATGTTTTCATAACTTAAAAAAAAAAACAGGACAGAAAAAAATCTAAATGAAAAACTACCAAAAAAAAAAAAAAATTACTTACCAAAACTGAAATTAGCATAAATAGCTTTTGTTGTAGAGTTGCCAGGTAATTCGGGAATATTAATTTCAAGAGGATCGAGGTGAGCTATGTTATGGCCTCGAATCTAATATCAACATTATTTGTTTTTGGTTTGTTTCGATTATAAATAAAAATTTAATTTTTGGCGTTTTTGTTTATAAAATATTTTTGTTTGTTTATGTTTGGAAGATATGGAAATTTAATGACAATTTTAAATATAATTTCGAAAAATTTTAAGGTATAAATCCGTGTACAGAGACAGAGAAAAGAAGCAATAAAACAAAAGAAAAAGAAACACAAAAGCATTAAGTTGATTTGTTAATTTAAATAGAACTAAAGAAGAAAATAAATGTTAAAGAAAATAATAAATAAATATACGTAGTGATGAATGTTAGTAGACAACATATTACAAAAAACTATAAACATTAAATACGGGATTAAGTTTGTGTCAATAATGGGGTTATAACAAGTACAAAAAAAAAAAAAACTAAAACAAATCACCAAAATTACATAAAGTTTTCTTTAAACTAAAATTAAATTAAATTTAAAGGTTAATAAATCTAAAATACAAAGAAACTGAAACCTTTAACTACAATAAGAAATCTTAAGAAGAACCTGCCATCAATTAATTAATACAAAAGCCATTGACTGATTGATTGTTTATATTCTATAGCAATAAAATATTTCATAAATATTACACTCCGAATTTCATTTCGTTTGTTCCATTTTAAAGATACGATTATCAACTTTATTCGTTTCTTTTTTCTATGCAGTTTGCCAAAGTGTTATAGAAGAAACGAATTTTTTATATATATATATTTTTTTAAAGTAAAATAGAAAAATTACCAAACAAAAAATCAGAATGTTGACGTAAAACATCTTCGTTTGCCCGCCGGGTAATACCATCCTTACCACTGGTCTTTTCAACAGTTAAAATTCCCAAGGGATCCAATTCAGCAGCCAAATGACCACGAGACTAAATTATATGAACACAATGGCAGCAAGGATATATAAAACAACATATGAATGCAGGATAATGTTTTATGATTTTTTGTTTTTGTTTTTAGTAATCAGTTTTAAAAATTATGACAGTTGTATGATTGGGGATTTTGGAATGATCAATTTTTTTCACGATAAATTAATACGTATAAAATTAATACTAATTCTTAAGGACAAAAAAAAGTATACAAAACCAAATAGTGCGCCAAATATTAGTAAAATTTATAAATTTTAAATTTTGCAAACTAATTAACTATCAAACCAATGAAACGTATAATATTTATTTCAAAGATAATTAATAATATTTATCATACATTAGCCCTTAAATGATTAGATTTTCAAAAGATTTTTAAAAGAAAATTATTCAGAATTTGTATGCATTTTTAAAAATATTTAGATGTAAATTTTTTTTTTGCCGCTTTTCAATGTAAATATGGGCATATGTGTCAAAATATCTTAAGAACAACAAAATAAGATAATTCACAGTTATTCTTTAAATGTTGAAGACATTTTAAGTAACTGCCAATATACGTATTAGAAAAATATATTGCGATAATGTGATCTGATTCAATAAAAAATACCAAATGCCCTCAATCAGATGGGAATGATTCAAAGAACAAAGAATATATGAAATCATCAAGAATTAAAAAAAAAAAAATGAACCACATTGTTTTATCACGAAAAATTAATAAAATTATAGAAATATTCAAGCTATGTTTCTGGTCTTTAGCAGCGCTTAATTGAGTCCTTTGTGTGCCTGATGGCGAAGAAGAATGGAGATAGGTAAGACAAGACAGGGTAGAGTGCAGGGGTGGGGTTATCCTGTCAGCCACCCAAAAACAAAGTCCATTATTGTCAATGATACTAGTAGCAAAAGGAAATATGTAAATTTTTAGAGCGTTGAATAATTCTTTAATTTGAAAAACCACTGTGTTTCTTAGATTTAGAATATCTAAAAAAAATCTGTTCCTCCTGAAAAACATTTTAGAAGATTGATGAATACATTGACTCTTTTTGTAGAGTAATAATATCACCATATATTACAAAATACATTATACTATATATGATGACTACCACTACCATACGGAGAGGATATCCGGATTTGTACTGACAAAAAGGCCGCGATTAACTCCTTAACAGGTGTCTATACGACATCCAGATTGGTTCGTGAATGCCGCACATCTCTTAACGAGATGGCGTGACATTCCAACCTGGAACTGTTTTGGGTGCCAGCTCAATCGAGCATACCCGGAAATATGGTCGCGGACGAACTCGCCAGATTTGGACCCCGGTCGGAAGACCGAGAAATAGATCCACTGGTGGGAGGCCTATTAAGCTGCAGTAAAGCTTTATTTCGGCAGGAACTCTTTAGAGCTGCACAGTCTAGATGGTCTGAAGGGTCTCGAGGACACTGTGGCCTCAGTACGATAGTGGGAGATCCGCAAATCTACTGAGGTTTCCTCGGGAGCAGCTGGGCACACTGGTGGCTGTGCTGACGGGGCACTGCGTCATTGGTGCCCATGCTAGGAGACTGAATCTTCCGCGTCATGACTACTGTAGAAGTTGTCAAGATGAGGAAGAGGAGGAAACGGTGGAGCATCTGCTCTGCCACTGCCCGGCTCTTTCTGGGAATAGAGCGGCTATCTTCGGCAGTCCGAGACTGCATGGTCTTGCAGACTTATCTGTCTGCGATGTTGCTAGGATAAACTTGTTTATTCGGTCTTCGGTGTGGTTTGGATGTGGATCTTTGATGGTGCCGTAGGGACCTCAATCTGATCCCTGCACATCCTGTTTCCAGGTAACACAATGAGACCGTTGGGACCCAAGTGAGTCGGTCTTTTCTTTTCCGCCGACGGCCTGTGCAACCTAACCTAAACCTATATATGATGACTACAAATTTCATTTTAAACATTTGCTGTGTTACGAATATTTTTAATTTTTTTATGGAATCTCTGTTACTCCAATTAAAGACTTCTTCAAGCGATTTATCTGTTGCAGTTATCTGGCATTTCTTAAAAATTTGATTAAAGGTGAAACCACCGTTTTCTACTACAATAATAATAATAATAGTATGTATAAAATAATATGATTGAAAGTCAAGAAGTTTTAAAACGAATATCGTCAAACGTCAATATGTGATATTTATGAAAAAAAAAAAAGTTAAAATGACGTAAAATAGTCACATCTAACACCCCTGGGTCTGTAACGAAGTGGTTGTGAGTAATACTGTTGACATCTACACCGATGGCTCGAAACTGGACGACAGAGTTGTTTGCGGAATCTTCTCCAATAACCTTGGACTAAGACTCTCCCTTAGACTTCCTGACAACTGCAGCGTCTTTCAAGCCGAGGTAATGGCCATTCTGAAAACATCAGAAATAGCGCTTAGGGACGATCTTTCTGACCTTGCCATTCGGATATTTTCGGACAGTAAGGCGGCAATCGGGGCGCTTGCTGGTGCATACAGTACATATAAGCTAGTCCTGAGTTGTCGCTCATTACTAAACACTCTATCGGAGCGATCACAGATTGACCTGTTTTGGGCCCCTGGTCACAGGGATATCCAGGGTAACTGTGAGGCCGATGATCTTGCCAAACGGGGCACATTGCTTCTTAACGTCTCCTCGCTACCAGACTTTGGAATTCCTCTGGCAACGGTGAAAATGGCCATAAAGAACCACTACCTCAATTTGGCTCGCAAATTATGGGTAGAAGAAAGTTCCTGTTGTGTCTCCAGACAACTGTGGACTTCACTGGACCTCAAGCGGACCAGGCAGCTGCTCGGACTGGACAGAAAGTCCATAAGTATCATGGTCTCGGTACTTACTGGTCACTGTCTAATCGGCAGGCATGCTGAAAGACTCGGTCTGTCCTTTAATGATTTCTGTTTCAGCTGTGGCTCGGAGGATGAGGAAGAGACCTTACTGCACCCCCTGTGCCATTGCCCATCCCTGGCTCGAAGAAGACTAAGAATTCTGGGCTCTCCTTTCTTTGGAACTCTTACGGAGCTATCATTTCATTCTATAGGGGACATAGCGAAGTTCATACGGGAATCTTCATGGTTCTCGGCTGGGTAAGGGGAGTCGCGCCGCCTTTCTTGTGGTATCACAACGGGCCATTCGATTGTGCTCAAGTGAACTTCGTCGCGAGAGGCTGCCACTCCTAACTAACTAACACCCCTGGCAAGGGAGCAGGAATTAGTTTCTCATTAAAAAGTGTTAAATTGCTTAGATTTGTGGATAAGGCAAAAGAAAATGGCGAAAGTAAGAATATACACCGAACTTCAATGATTTTTATGACAAGAACAGTCATACCAAAAAGTGATTGCTCTCCTTTTATAAATTTCTACGAAAAACATAATTTTTTTTTATTAAAAAATCTTCTGATTAGCTTTTATTTTTTGTCAAGCGAATACTGGGCTTTGAACCAAAGATATCGAAATGTCTGCAACATATTTTAAATTAAAAATTTGAATCGAATTTGCTGTTTTCTTAGTTGATTTTTTCTTTTAGTATCACATTATTCAAATTCTGTTTTATAAATACTAAAGTGAGCTTTTAAACTTTTAGGAAAAAAAGTTTTTTACATTTTTTTTTTTTTTGTATATAAGATAATAAAATTCTTTAAGTGAAAATTAATATTAAAAAATAAATCGTTTTTTTATATATTTCTTTCTCATTTTTAGAAATGTCTCTTTATTAATAAACTATTTTATTAAAAATAAATATTAAATTTTTTTAATTAATGGACTTGAAATTATACTAAAACGTCGAATGTGCTACAATTTCTGAATAATGTCAACAAGAATTCAAAATAAAATTTTCAACTTATCATAATCAAAAATAGAAAAAAAGTTTAAGAAAAAATAAATTAAAATTAACAAACTAACTAATTAATAATGCCAAAAGAACTAAGAATAGTAATAAAATAAAAAAAAAAATAAATAAATAAAAATAATAAAATTACTTTGCTAAAACAACCCCATTAAAATGAATTACAAATATCTAAAAAGACCAACACATACCTGATAACTTCTAATAATCGCCTGCACGGCTAAATGATCATCGATAGTTTTGGAGTCGGGTGCAGCACCACTAACCATACCAGCGTAAGCTGTAACTGGCAGGGTATTATACTGTTGAGGAGCTAAATTTGGAGGACCGCAGTAAGAGTTGTTGCGAAAATATGCATCCCACGACTAAAAATTAAAAGTTAAAATTTGGGTTTTTTTTTAACAATAATTATATAAAAGAAAAACTTACGGTATGTACGGAAGCAGGATCACGTAACCAGTTATTGTACATCTCTTCAACATAGGATGCTGTGGTACCATTCGCAAAAGGTTCAGCTGCAGCTGAATTATAACAACGTACAGCGGCTGCAGCCATTGCATTTTGTACCATCTAATTTAATAAAATGGAATTAAAAAATAATAATCACCCTTATTGTGTTTGGCGTAGGAGTATTTCGACTACGACAATTTGTAATAGATTAATGACAATTGTTGCGAGCTATCTTTAATCAATTACAAAAATTTAAAAAAACGCCGAGTTTTTGCTAAGAAAACGACAAACACAATAAGAGCCAATATAATTTATTATTGATAATAATTACCTTTTTATTGGATCCATTTAAAAGCCATGTTGCAAAATTTTTATGCGCTATTGGCGATAAAGCCAAATTAAAGGCTGTATTAGCTCTATGCATTATGGCTTGGAATATCTTACTGCAAGTAAATTAAAAGACGTGAAATGTTAAGTAGGTTATATGAAAAATATTATAAATAATCACTAAAGTTTTTATTTGAATATAAACCCTTAAAATCAGGCTGCTTATTTTTTTTTTACAGAAAAGGATTAAATTCATTCACATAAACAAATGTTGATTACACAGTGTTACAAAAAATTATACCTTGTTTTATACGTTATAAAGCCAGTTCCACTCTATAATACTGAGTATTAAGATTTGTCAAATACCTAAGTATTATGAAAAAGTGTGACAGTGTGAAAGCATATATAATGTATATGTCAAATAATACAGAAAGGAATATAACATCCCATAATACGAGAGCTGCTATATATATTTCTGGAATGGCATCACTGAGTGCTGCCAAGTGCAATCTGACATTTCCATTGGAAAGTTTGTCATTTTTAAGCATAATCGTACTCAAAACGTTTTGACGTACGACCATTATTTGTGTTGTTTACAGTGACTTGAAAAAATTAATATAGAAAAAAATGGAATTAACTCGTGAACATTTTCGTGCCATCATTTTTCACAATTTTCGACGTGGATTATAACGACAAGAGTGCATTGATGAACATAAATGTTTGTATGGCGATGAAGCACCATCCTATAGCACTGTAAAAAATTGGTATAATGAACTTAATCGTGGCCGAAGCTCGCTCAAAGACGAATTCCGTGAAGGTCGTCCAAAAACGGCTGTTGTGCCAGAGAACAATTATGCCGTGCGTGAAGTCATAATGCAAGATCGACATGCGACATAACGAGAGATAGAGACATCCTTGGACATTTCTTCCAGCAGCATACATTCGATACTGCATGAACACCGGGCCGCAAAAAAGGTTTGTTCTCGTTGGATCCCGCACAATTTGAAAGTCGCTCAAAAAAAGGCTCGTGTCGATTGGTGCAAAGAAATGTTGCAAAAATGCGATTGCGGTGCTTCAAAAGACGTTTATAAGATCGTCACAGGTGACGAATCATGGATCTATGCGTATGAGCCCGAAACGAAACAACAATCGACCGTGTGGGTCTTCAAAGACGAGCAAAATCCAACGAAAGTTGTTCGCGGAAGAAGCACTTCGAAGCAAATAGTCGCCTGTTTCTTCGGCAAAACTGGTCATGTGGCGACTGTTGCGCTTAAGCAACGTAGGACGATCACTTCTGAGTGGTACACTACAATTTGTTTGCCTGAAGTAATCGGAGAAATTCGAAAAACCAACAAGAGAAGACGAATCATTCTTCACCATGACAATGCGAGCTCTCACACATCGGCTCAAACCAGAGCGTTTTTGACCGGCCAAAACGTCGAATTAATGGGTCATCCGCCGTACAGCCCCTAATGACTTCTTTTTGTTTCCGCATATCAAGAAAAAAATGCGTGTTCAACGATTTTCGTCGCCAGAAGAAGCTGTTAAAGTGTTCAAAAACCATGTTTTAGAGGTGTCTCAATCGCAGTGGAAAAAGTGCTTCGACAACTGGTTTGAGCGCATGCAAAAGTGTATAAATCATGCTGGAGAATACTTTGAAAAACAATAAAACAATTTTTGATTATAAATATTCGCATTTTCAATATTAGGCCAGAAATATATAGAGCAGCCCTGGTACAAATTTTTAGAAATTTTTCAAAACATTCTGATCTTTAATTTTTTACGGTTTTTTGTTGCCTATAACCCAGCCAACCATTAAAAGAGCACTCCGAAAAAAGACCTTTCAAACAACCCATCTAGGGAACTATAAATATAAGAGCTCTTTCAGAGACAAAAGTGTTATCAAAAAAGTCTTTTCTGAAATAAATTAAGAGCTCTTTAAGCTGAACCAGTTCAGTAGAAAAAAGCTCTCATTTCTGAAGGTTTTAGAACGGCAAACCATTGTTTTTTGTACTCTAAATGAGCGCCTTCTGATGTGTTGTCCATAATCACACCAGCCCTGCCAGCGATTTTGGTAATAAAAATTTAATTTGTCGACATAACAAAAAAAGTATGTAAATAAAAAAACGAATATAAAAATAAGAAAAAGAAACAAGTACTACATATAATTTTACATAAAAATATCATCGGCTGTTCATGGGTTAAGTATTTTAAAAAAAATTTAGTATTTCCTTGAAGATCTTTTTAAAAGCTTTTTAATGATGCCCATATTGATATTTTAAAGAATTTGAAAATTTCAAAGGCCTGTAACTCGGAAAATATGGGCGTGAGCCAATTTTTTCACTTGAATTTTTTTCTTATTCTTTAATTCTCTATCATCCCATACATTTATTTTTTTTCGATTGGAGTTACTTTATTGATCCAAATGGGATGAAAACATTATAGGTAGGCGTGGTATTTTGCCCGCTGCCTCGAAGGGCATGGCTGATTTCCAATACCCCCTTTCGACACTATGTCTGATCGATTGGCGTATTTAAGTTTTCTGTAGCTGATGTAGTGCCTTGGAAACTTAATTTCAACACTAACACGGACGGACATCACTATGCATAAGAACTCAGAATACATATATTTTATGAAGTCGAAAATGGATATTGAAGAAATTACAAACGGAACGACAAACTTAAATGTACTCTTTTCCACCTGTGACGAGGGGTACAAAAATATGGTCTACTGCAAACAGAAACTTTAGTGGCTTTAATCATCTGATCGAAACTTTACAATAAAGAAAATATTTGTGTTCTTCTTACATATTTATTTTGACGCAAAACTTATAAACGATCTAAAATACAAGTATGTGCATATGTATCGCGTTGAAATACTTAAGTAGCTAACGAAAGAATAAATCAGACAATGAGCAACATTAATAATTTCTGTCCAAAAAAATAATTCTGGATACGATGAAAAAAATGCGTATTTTCTTAAATTGTATTTACCAAAACCAAATACAAGATAAAAAATTATACAATTGACGTCATCATCACGTGAGAAAAACATACATTACCTAAATAAAGACAGTAATTGTGAAAAAAATAAACGATATCAAATTAGAAAAAAAAACCATTTTAGATACAGAGTATTTCTCAAACTGTTCCATATTTAAAAGAACAAATGTTTAATTCTGGAATGATTAAAAAAATGGAAAATTGTATTTTTTATTTAAGTTCAAACTCAAAATAAAAAGATGTTAAGAAACACTTTGTAATTACAGTTTGTATGCTAACTAACGACAACAAAAAATCAGAAAAATACCACATAATTAGAAATGCAAACATTTTGTCGGACATTTAATGTTCTTACTTTTTGTCAACGTTTTTTTTTAACTCTACAAAAGTTAAATGGTATTCAAGTCTGAATAGGATGAGCCACAATCAAAAACATTAGTGAAATAATGTGCAAAAATATAACATTGGTAGTGCAGTATAACAAACAAATATAGAGAGTTTGATATTTATCTAAAATTTTTATAAATGGCCTGACAATATCAGAGGGATTTTTTTTATTAATCGGTCTGACAGCCCCGGATTTTGACTTTTTAAAGACCATGATTTAATATTCTACATAACCGTACGATTCATTCACAATTTTTTAAATAAATATAGGATTACAAAAACGGACGTGCCGGTCAAAAATTACATAAAATGCTTTCAATCCACACTACTAAATCAGCCAATCGACGTCTGAAGAAAATTAAAAACAATGGCCCATATCAATAGTTATAGACTTAAGTCGACTCTTGTTAAAATATACTCTAAAATAAAGGCATTTATTACGAGGGCTGCTCTATATATTTCTGGCCTAATATGAAAATGCGAATATTTATAATCAAAAATGGTTTTATTGTTTTTCAAAGTATTCTCCAGCATGATTTATACACTTTTGCATGCGCTCAAACCAGTTGTCGAAGCACTTTTTCCACTGCGATTGAGACACCTCTAAAACATGGTTTTTGAACACTTTAACAGCTTCTTCTGGCGACGAAAATCGTTGAACACGCATTTTTTTCTTGATATGCGGAAACAAAAAGAAGTCATTAGGGGCTGTACGGCGGATGACCCATTAATTCGACGTTTTGGCCGGTCAAAAACGCTCTGGTTTGAGCCGATGTGTGAAAGCTCGCATTGTCATGGTGAACAATGATTCGTCTTCTCTTGTTGGTTTTTCGAATTTCTCCGATGACTTCAGGCAAACAAATTGTAGTGTATCACTCAGAAGTGACCGTCCTACGTTGCTCAAGCGGAACAGTTGCCACATGACCAGTTTTGCCGAAGAAACAGGCGACCATTTGCTTCGAAGTGCTTCTTTCGCGAACAACTTTCGTTGGATTTTGCTCGTCTTTGAAGACCCACACGGTCGATTGCTGTTTCGTTTCGGGCTCATACGCATAGATCCATGATTTGTCATCTGTGACGATCTTATAAACGTCTTTTGAAGCACCGCAATCGTATTTTTGCAACATTTCTTTGCACCAATTGACACGCCCTTTTTTTGAGCGACTTTCAAATTGTGCGGGATCCAACGAGAACATGCCTTTTTTGCGGCCCGGTGTTCATGCAGTATCGAATGTATGCTGGTGGAAGAAATGTCAAGGGATGTCTCTATCTCTCGGTATGTCGCATGTCGATCTTGCATTATGAGTTCACGCACGGCATCAATGTTCTCTGGCACAACAGCCGTTTTTCGACGACCTTCACGGAATTCGTCTTTGAGCGAGCTTCGGCCACGATTAAATTCATTTTACAAATTTTTCACAGTCCTATAGGATGGTGCTTCATCGCCATACAAAGATTTAAGTTCATCAATGCACTCTTGTCGTGATAATCCACGTCGAAAGTTGTGAAAAATGATGGCACGAAAATGTTCACGAGTTAATTCCATTTTTTTTCTATATTAATTTTTTCAAGTCACTGTAAACAACACAAATAATGGTCCTACGTCAAAACGTTTTGAGTACGATTATGCTTAAAAATGACAAACTTTCCAATGGAAATGTCAGATTGCACTTGGCAGCACTCAGTGTTGCCAGGCCAGAAATATATATAGCAGACCTCGTATCTTTTTTGCTTTCATAGTCAAGAATAAATTATACTTTACGATTTTAATTCTTTATCGACCTTTTGTTGATTTATTTAATGTTTTTTCTCTATAGTTTCCTATAGTTAGGCTTTCAAGGTCAAGCTTATATAAGACTATTTATCTCTGCCACCAGAATTAATAAAAAAATTTCCCTGATGATGTTGGAAAAAATCGCCAACGAAACGTCGGAAAAAAGTATGTTAAATAAATAGTCTTTTTATATATGCTTGACCTTGAAAGCCTAACTATAGGAAACTATAGAGAAAAAACATTAAATTATACTTTAAGTTTAGCTGCCTTCCACTGGGTGTCAACAGTAATTTGATAAATGTTTTTTAATACAATTTCTAAACAAACAATAGAAAAAAGTAACCTTGTTATTATTTTGTTCACTTTGGTATAAAAATCAGATATAGAGTATTGTGTTCTTAAACCAAATAAAATAATTATGGAAAAATTACTTAAAAACAGCTTTAGCTGCTTTTAAATTTAGAGTTAACTTTAACGCCAAAAGTATATTTTATAATGTCTATGAATGAATTAGAGTCGACTCTAAAGTAAAACCGACTTTAGTTCCCTTAAAGTATACTTTATTTTAACTATGAATATGGGTCAATTATTTTAATTTTTATTTAATTTTCAACCAATAGGTCTTTATGTTTTTATTTATATTTTTTCAATATTTCGCTATTTTATTTTTTTTCGCTATTTATTTTATGTTTAAATAAATATTTGTTTTTTCCTGCTGATGCTACACAATTAACTAGCGAAATATTGAATAAATAACACCCAAATTGCTAATAAAATTTATAAACAGTTATTTAAATATTAAAAAAATATTTTAAATAGTGATTCAATCAGGTGGCAGTGACGCAGCTGGAGTTTTCCATAATAAGAATTTATTCCTATTACAGTTTAAAATAGTTGATATAACAATGTGCATTGTACAAAATTAAAAACTTTTTTTATTAAAAAAAAAATTTTACCAGACGGCGGAAATTTGAAAAAGCAATAACTTTTCGTTATGCCTTTTAAACAGTTGAAATGTATTTTTTAAATTATTTTTTTTAATCACATTCAAGTTAAAGCAAACGAACTAATAACCTAAAAACCCATTAAAATTTTATTTTCTTAAAAAAAAAACTAGTTTTGTTATTTAAAAAGTAAAAGTATGTGATGAATAAACCGCTTAAAATTTCAAGCTTAACCCTTGGCCAACGAGCATTGGTCACAAAGACCCCAATATTAATACTTTTCAAAAATGTTATATTTAAACAAGATATACATTTGTGTGTCTTTTTAGTCTTCTCTGCCACCAACCACCAACACAATATTTACCGACGTTAAGTGTTTAACTATTTTAATCTAAGAAAAAGGCGTAATGTATTCTCTATAGAAGATCTATAAAAGATCAGATTTATAGTATTAAATTAATGTCATAGAAACACATAACTACTATACAACTGAAAAGTGACAATCACGCTATAAATACACTACCCAAAATTTTTTTATCATATGACTAGACGACTGTATGTATTAGTTGCATCGTTAAAAACAAATGACTGAACTGTTGCCATTTATTATTAATTTTTTTTATCAAATAAATTTTAATCCGGCTTAAGTGCACGCATGATATAATTTTTAAATTTGTTAACATGTTTTTTTTTTATTTAATTTTTATGAAATTATGATTTGAACTTTGGATATTATAAATGAATTGAAATTGATTTTTTGGCTTAAGTTCATTTTTTAAATTTCTAGAAACCTTTTTTTTTTAGAAAGAAAAATTATTTTACAAATCAATTAATTAAATTAATAAAAATCTTTAAATCATTTATTTAATATTTCATTTATTGTACGGAAAAATATTTTTGTTTTTGTTTCAAAGAAATAAAATAAACCAACCAGTTTATAAATTTTACTAATCCAAAGTGATTCATATTCACTTATCTTTTATTTAAATATCAAATTGATTTTCAGGTTTTTTTTATTGCTTTTTTTAACTGAAAGAAGACCGAAAACTGTTAAAATAATTTGAAGTAAAAAATTTATACAAATTTTAACACATCGAAAATTATATTTTTATAATCTGACAGAGCTACTTTAGATGCTTTCACGTTATTATATTCATACTTTGGATTTTTCATCACCATTGAACTTTCATTGGCATTATTTTAAATAATTAAAATGCCAAAAAATTTAACTATCATTTAGTGCTAATGAATTTTTTTTGTTTTCGAAAGGCAAGGAATGACATATAATAATGGTAATGCTTTGAAACCATTTAATAATTAGTCAATGATAAAAATTTTGGTTTTTAACTAAACATCAATGCAACCGGAAATTGATATTGTAGAAATTACACACGGAATGAAAAACTTAGATATACCCTTTTTTCACTTTTTGTGGTGAAGGTTATAAAAATATACAAGGAAAATGCACAATGGGTTGTTGTTTAATAGAGTGAATTTCATCACAATAAAATGCACATTATAAAAAAAATTGTTGACATTAACGACAAAACTTTAATAAAAAAAGGTTCTGAAAAAGCAAGACATACGGTAAACAAATAATTTTTTCCGCTAAGTGGTAATTTAGTTCAAATTACATATTTGAAAAGTGATTGTGATACGTGTTAAGAGTAATTGGTGCAAAATCACTCCTCTAGTTCGAAAGATAGTGATAAAATAGATAAATGTGTTATAAGTAAAAAATATTTAAATTTTAACACATTCAATTTTAACGACATTTAATGTGACGGTAAGTAGAAATAAAGTAGAACCAACCCAAAAAAAAAATAGAAATTACCTTAAAAAGTACTTGACATATGATGACTTACTGTCGTGATTGCCATATTTTGTTACTCACTTACAAAACACATTACATTAGTTCGCAAAAAAGGAAGCAGTAATTGAACTACTTCTTTAAGTCAAAAGAGAATACCTTAAAATACGTACTAATGATATTCAGTATTTCCTTCAATAATCAATGTAATCAATTCTCAGTAATTGATTATAAAAGTCTGATTATAAAAATCATTAGGTTGGTAATCTATTTGGGAAGTCCTTCCGCCAAACGTTATATATTCCACAATCGATTACCTTTTCTAAAATTTATTGCTGGGAAATTAATTGATTGAATTTGAGTTATTCCTCGTATTCTAATTTATAAAAAACGATGGTAAATATATGATGTTAGATTTATGTGAGGAATGCTGATGACAGATGCAACGATCCAGAAAATGCTGCATTACATTTTGCTAGTGTCTGTTCTGCCATCTTCAAAAATTAACACAACAGTTTGTAGAAGTAACTTTGCATTCTTAATAAATTTAGAACTTAAAATTTACGTAACCTTAAGCCGTATTAATAAGAATGCATTCGATTATAACAGAACCTTCAACGCAAAACAAAAGTTGCAATTGCATATTTATTAAAACAGGCAAGAAGTGTCTTCTGCCCACAACAACGTTAAAAATCATGTGACTTACAACCGATCATTTGTGTGTGTGTGGGGATTTCAAACCAGTTTTTTTTTATTTTTGTATTTATAACGGGGTTCTGTTGATTGCAAAAACGCACTTCAATTTTTGATTGTTTACGCAGCCATCTAAACTTAAACGCTGTGACTTAAGTGAGACTCGAACTCATAAATATAAGTATGGTTTAGCAAATACACAATTGAACGATTTTAACTTTTTTCATTTAGCTTTATTGTTAGAGGTCTATAAAAGGCTTCAAATCTTACAATTAAAAAAAAATATATTAATAATGTACAAAAAATTAAAAAAAAATAAACTTAAAACATGTGTTCAAATAGCAACGTAAATTACAATTGAACTGTGACAACATTGCTGTTGTTGTGTCCATCATCATTGTTTGACTAGTTTAACTTAACACGCTTCAGCAAATTTTGAAACCAAAGAACTGTAAGCATTATTGTAAATGATTAAATATACTTTTTTTGCACACCTTAACAGTTGCTAGTTGCACAGTTTTAATAAGTGTGGTTTTTAATATTAAATAGAAAGCTCTCTTATTCAGACGGCAAAGTGAAATTAATTTACATTAAATTCTTTATTATCAATATTACTGCTGTTTGCATAATCACATGAAATTTTACAATAGTAAACAAAGCAAATCAGCTGTCTTGTTCATGATAAAAATTACGCCAGTAAATTTTAAATCATGTGATTCAGAAAGTAATGTGGGAAAAATAAAGAATTAGTTGCTTTGTTTTTTTATTATTTGTCGTTTAAACTAAAATACTTTGCACTAGACTTAAAATAATAATTCTCACTCTGTTTATAAGTTTTCTTTAGTTAATGAAGTATTTTTGGCTTTTCTCAAAATTTGGTTCTAATGATCTGACTGAAACGCGCAGATACGTATGTACATATATAAAAATGCCATGCGTTAATACCAAAAAAACAACATATTTTTAATGATTAATAGTTTGTTTTTTTCCTATTTCATGCCATGCTTTTAATTCGTAAACTCTGTTAGAGTCAATTTATAACAAAAACAGCAACTTAAAAAACAAACAATACAATTAAAATTTGATGACGTCTCTGCCAGCCATCTAACTTTGTTGTAACAAATATTGATAAGCAAATAAGCGTGCAGACACTTTATATTCTAACGAGTTTGTTTTTACTTTAGAAGCTATATTTTTATCATTGTGTTTGTTTGTTACCATTTTTATACCCTTTACCACCAAACAGTGGAAAAAAGGGTATATGTAAGTTTGTCATTCCGTGTGTAATTTCTACAATATCCATTTACGACCTCATAAAGTATATATATTTTGACTTCTTAAGCATAGCGAAGTCGATTGAGCGAGGCAAACTTGATTTCACAAAAAAAAGTAAATATGTCAATCGATCAGATATAGTGTCAAAAGAGGTGCTATTGGAAATTAGCATGATCGGTCCATGTCCTTTGAGGCAGGAGGCAAAACGCCACGCCCACCTCTATTTTTTTCAAGTCATTTGGAACAATAAAGTACTCATATCAAAATATTTGGTTCGAAAGAGAATTAAAAATTAAGAAAACAAAACAGCAAGTGAAAAAATTGGCGCTCGCCCATATTTTCCGAGTTACGGGACTCTGCAATTTAAAAATTTTTTTAAAGATCATTATGGCTATCATTTTAAAGCTTTTGAAGAGATCTTTAAGGAAATACTAAAATTTTTTAAAAATGCTTAACTCATTAAGAGCCGATGGCTCTTAATTTTTTTTATTTTTTCAATTCTATGTCACGCCAATATTTGCTTTTTTAACTGAAGTTACTTTACTAAACTAGAATTACATAGATGGTGAAGGGTATGAGAGATTCGGCCGAATATAGCACTATAACTTGTTATTATTGTGTTTGTTTGTTACTATTTTTTTTTTAATTTTTCTATTCTAGTAAATACTATTACAGTTTATTTCACCATTTCTGCATTGATTAATGATATAAATATTTAAATTTGAGTCTTTTCTTGTTCTAACAAAAAAAAATAATATTTTTATTTTTCGAACTTTTGCGATTATGCTATCCAAAGTGATAACAAAATATTAAAAATAAAAAGACAATACTTTAATTGGTAACATTAAGTTCGAAAAAAATATAATTAATATCGTATTACAAAATGATAAAAAAAGGTTTTATTCTAACCAGTAGGTCTTTCTGATCAGATAATTTTTGTATTTTTGAAGATTGCAATACCCACCTAAAATCGATAAATACGATTTTTTAAGTTCATGGAAACAAATTTTGAAAGAAAATTATTTCTGGGGGCAAATTACGGCATTCGATATCGATCGAAATTTCGATAGAATTTCAATGTAAATTTCGATCGGTTTTCAAAGTTTAAACGCTTCTGAATAAAATTGCACTTTAAAAAAATTTATTATTATTAATGTTGTTTAGCAAACAAATAAAACAAATATAGATTTAAAAAAATAAAAGACCTCAAATTTAAATAACTTTATCGTTAATAATTCCCATCTCGAAAAATCACACTTTTTAGAATTTTTTTTTTATGTATTCATTTTTAAAGCAGTTTAGATTTCTACACTTTATTTTTTTGTACCATATTTATTTATGGAAAAATTATAGCCCTGATGGGAAAATATTGTTGCAACAAATTAATTAATAAATTTTAATGTTAAAAGGGCAAATTTAATGTGTACTTGTCCTAATTCTAGTAATTGAGTTTAATTGTATTTTTTCATATTTATTTTTATCGCTCATTTACTTTTAATTATAACCAACCACTTAACCCAGGTGTCTGTTCAAAACTTGAAACATAATTCACTTTAAAGTTATATTTCAAGTGTACATAATTGAGAATTATAATTTAGATTTTAGAGATTTAAAAAAAAAAATAATATGTGTGTCCAAACGATCTGCCTTTCAAACCGGAATGCTCAGCTCTTAAAGTTTCTAAGCAAATCTGCAACGTTTAACAATTACAACAATACCGCATTTACACTATGCAATTTTTCATGAAACTAGCATGAAATTTTTGTTTGTTTGTGCAGCAGGAGGAGTAAGCAATATGGTATTGCTTGAATTTTGAGGGGATGTTACTGTTTCTAGTGTTTACTTTTAGATATCGCATAACGCTATAACTTAAATAGAAAATTGAGAAAAAAATGCCTCTAAAAATTGCATAGTGTAAATACGGACCAAGAAAACAAAAAACACAAAAAAAAAACTTTCAAAAATTTAGACTTTCAATAACAAATGTCGTATATACTTTGAAAACCACTTAACAAATAAAAGTGAAACTAATAATGAATAATTTATTTTGTTGTTGTTTCTTAATAAGTTTTCAACGTCTGCTTAATGTATTTTTCTTTAACCGAAGAAATATATCAGACTATTTTATGTTTCGAATAAAAACAAGTAAGAGTGCATTATCCGTCTATGTCGAATCTTATATACCCTTCACCATCAATGTAAATCTAGTTTACCGAAGTAGCTCCAGTCAGAAATGCAAATATTGGGTTGACAGAGAATAAAAAAAGAAAAAAAACTAAGTACTAAATATACATAATTTTACATAAAATTCCCGTCGGCTATTTATGAGTTAAGCATTTTTTAAACATTTTAGTATTTCCTTAAAGATTTCTTCAAAAGCTTTAAAATGATACCCATAATGATCTTTAAAAAAATTTTAAAATTTCAGAGGCCCGTAACTCGGAAACTATGGGCGAGCGCCAATTTTTTCACTTGATGGTTTCTTTTTCTTCTTTTTTAAGTATCAAAGGCCACATATATTTTTTATTTTTATTGGAGTTTATAGAGGTGGGCGTGGTGTTTTACCCGCTGCCTCGAAGGACTTGAACCGATCATTCTAGTTTAAGAAAGCACCTCTTTCGACACTCTGTCTGATCGATATGAAGTATTTATATTTTCTCTAACTAATCTAGTGCCTCAGCAAACTTGATTTCAACACTAACACGGTCGGACAGACGGACATCGCTCAATCGACTTCGCTATAAGAAGTCAGAATATATATACTTTATGGGGTCGAAAATGGATATTGAAGAAATTACAAATAATTCAAATTGGACTTATTTAAAAGGCAAATGTGCTACTGGTAGAGAAAAGTGTCCTGGTAGTCTTGTGAATATCGCGTCAATCAAGGATTTGAAATTTAAAATCCCGCGGAGTTTTTAACGGCCTTAAAGCAGAAATGGTCTACTTAAAAATCCATTATTCACATCTTTGATAAACGACTTACTGATAGAAGAAAAACTTGTAACTATCAAAAATAAAATATCATGAAACAAGTTCAGGGTTTAAACAATGAAATTAAAGGTCAGCAACTCCCTTAGAAAACACATAATTGTTCACTACACTTTAGGAGGAAACAATTTAGCAAAGGAATTGTCTTTTCCCGTATTTTCTGTTTTGTGATATGTATCTAGAAACTACTCTTAGGGCTCTTGTAAATATAAGTACATATTGACTTTAAAATTATAGCCAAATATTACACATCAAACAACAGCAAAACGAAAATGAAGAAAATTTTGGAAATTCTTTAAAAAAAACTAAATGACTTAAAGATCTTCTTTAAAAACAGATTAATCACCAGAAATTCGAGATCTCTCAAAAACAAAAAATTAAATGCAAATTAGTTTCAAAATATTAAAAATTCAAACGAAAAAGAATACAGCAATTACCAACTTCATAAACTGTTTATAAATTTCTACCTTCTGGTTATAATCAGTGTACAGAAGGAATCAAAACGTTTCGTAAACGTTTCATGTAGAAGCATAAATTGTTTAAAATTTACCAATTGTTTTTGCCATGAACCAAAACAAATACTTTTTAAATGACAATGGGAGCAAACGAAACAATTGACATTTCGGTCATTTACTTGCATTGACATACCAATACAATTGCTAGTGCACCCTGTATAATAACGATCAAAACGTTTAAATCCTGTTCTCATTGCTTTCTCTTTTGTTTGTGTACGTTTAATTTACTGCCTGTCAAATGATGTCACAAGAATTCGTTCGTTCACATAATTACATAAAAAAAACACATTTTAAGTATTTAAAGTAGTTACTGAATGTTTGCTGTATTTTTTGTATAAAACATTTTTGAGTTGTTATTGTCTTTTTGTCTTATTGATTCAATGGAGTTCTTATTTAATCAATTTGGCTTCTGATATAAGACTTTCTAGTTTTCTATACAAAATTTGGGTAAAATCCACTGATGAGCTATTTAAGCAGTAGTGAAATGGCCATATGTATATGCTTTCCCCGCAGTAATACATTCAATTTGTAGTTTTAAATAAATATTTCATGAGAATATCATGAAATATTTATATTTGAAGGAATCAATCACGAATTAAGTAAATTTAAATATTTATATTGTTTTGAATGTAATCGTGAAAACGAAGAATTTCTTGTAACACCACGTTACAGGCAGATAATGTACAGTTTGTGCTATCAAAAACAATAGAAAATAAATAAATAGCGCAATTCTTTTTATTGTTTTTTTTCGTTTCGTTTACTTTCGTACCCTGGTTACAAGTGCGTTTTTAACTTTATTCAAACTTCAACTTTAAATCTTTTTCAAATGTTTAAATATTAAATAAAATTTGTATACGAGAGACTTTGGACTCTTCGGATTTTTTTTTGCGAAAAATATTTTATTATCATTTGAATTTTTTTTTATACCCTTTACTACAGAAAGTGGAAAAAGGGTATATCTAAGCTTGTCATTCCGCGTGTAATTTCTTCAATATCCGTTTCCAAGCTCATAAAGTATATATATTCTAACTTCTTATGCATAGCGAAGTCGATTGAGTGATGTCCGTCTGTCCGTCCGTGTTAGTGTTAAAATCAAAAATTAAACATATGTTAATCGATCAGATATAGTGTCGAATGAGTTGCTATTGGAAATCAGCATGATCGGTCATGTCCTTCAAGGCAGCAGGCAAAATACCCGGCCTACCTCTAATTTTTTCATGTCATTTGGAACAATAAAGTAACTCCAAACAAAAAAAATAAATATACAGGGCGATAGAAAATTTAAAAGAAAAAAAAAACATCAAGTAAAAATATTGGCGCTCGCCCATATTTTCCGAGTTACGGGGCTCTGAAATTTTTAAATTTTGGAAAGTATCAATATGGGTATCATAATAAAGCTTTCTGAAGAGCTCTTTAACGAAATACGAAAATTTTTTCAAAATGCTTAACCCCTTGATTCTCTGTCAACCCATTATTTGCTTTTTTGATTGGAGTTACTTCACTAAACTAGATTTACATAGATGATGAAGGGTATATAAGATTCGGCATAGCCGAATATAGCACTCTAACTTGTTTTCTATTGTTACGATACTACACAAAAATTTATGCTTTTTAATGCGGTCAGAAATTAATTAATTTTCGCTAGCCTCAGAATGTTATTAATCTACCCTCGTATATTGGCAACTATATTGTTTTTAAAAAAATACTGTACCTTTAGTACAAAAAGCAAAGTTAACTCTTAAAAAAACGAGTTTTTATCAACTCAATATTTCAAACAAATTATTGATATTAAAAATTAAGTTTTAGTCACGATATCGGCGATAAATATCTGTTAAGCTAAGATCACACGATTGTGCAATCGTGTGATTGCACAATAAATTGGTTCATGCGGCAATCGCGGTCAATATTGTGCTTGTTTTTACCAACCAAATGCAACCCTGATGCGGCAATCGTGTGACTACTTGATATGAAACTGTGCGGCAATAAAACTTCCATGTACCAATATTTATTGTGATTTTTTGGGGCAATCAAAGTATCCAATACGCGTCAATATTTTCATTTTGTTGAGTGCCTTCAAGTTGTTTGTATACATTTATATACATTTATATATATTAATATTTATATATATTTATATATATTGGTTGTCTACTTCTTGGAGACTCTAAAAGGTCTTCTGGAATGCACCATCAGTAGCCCGTTTTTTTAGCCAATTTCGGGCCCATACTATTCGTTTTTAAAAATTCTTTTATTTTTTATATTTTTTTGTATTTTAAGTATATAAAAGACACTAAAAACAGCCGCTAGCTTTTTTAATAACATTTAAAATACAACAAACACAATACAAAGTTTGCAAATTAATTATGTATATTTGCCAGAAACTACAACAGCTGATTCTTGGTGTTGCCGCACTGTTTAACAATCGTATGAACGACAGGCACAATTTATTGCCACAAAATTACTATTCACCAACTTGTACCAATAAAATTTTAATAAAATGGGGCAATCGTGTGACTGCAGAAAATTTGATTGGAACAATTTTAGTATTGTGCACAATATCTACAATAAAAATTGGGCCAATTTGGTGCATTACGGCAATCGTGTGATCTTAGCTTTACATAAAATATTTTTTACTTTGATAGTTAGCCAAAGTGTAAATGTTTAATAAACAATTATTTATACACTGACTTAAGATCACTTTAGTATAAACAACCGGCGACCTTGGCCTTAAATGGCGTAACAAAGTAGGATGACAAACCACAGACGAAAAGAACAAATATTTTATACAAATAAAAATGAAAATTATTGATTTTTCTTAAAAATATTATGTAAAAGCTAAAAACACAGAAAATGCAATAGCTTTCAAGAAGAAAAATCGAAAAAAGAAACACTACAAACATTAAAATAAAAACAAAAATAATTAAAACTAACATTCACCCGCAAAGTGACAAGACACTACATAATGAAATAGAGGAAACAAATTTAAAAGCAAAAACATTTTCAAATAATTCGTTTCTTTTGGTTCTTAGAAATTTAAAATTTTATTGGGCTATTCCGTTTTTGTTTTGTAATTTAAACAACTACAGCAATTGTTTTGTGTTTGAACAGATACGATGATTATGAGAACAAATTTTTATTTTGCACAAAATTCGTTACATAACGAAATTAAATTTTTAGTTCTTAATTTAATAAAATTTAAATTTTTTAAAATTCTTTCAATTTAAAATACCTTTATTGCAGTTTTTAAAGAATTTTCGAATTGTATAAAAGTTTGGAAAAATTATTTTATATTTATTTTTCCAGCTGCATAACGCGATTTAATTTAATTTCTTAATATTTTTCACACCCTTGTTGAATAATTTTACTTTTTTTAATGGTTTACTAACCGTCTATAAAGCTGTTTTCAACAAATCAGAATTAATTCTCATAAAAAAAATTATTGCTTTGCTTCAAACTTTTTCTTTTTTTTTTTTTTTTTTTTTGCTACGATCTTAACGTTGGAAGCGCTTCGCGTCGACTGAATATTTTTTGTGAGAATTTCATTAATCTTGAAAATCATATGAAATTATCGAGAGCATGTTTTGTACAGCTTTTGATAAAACAAAATACAATCGACAACAGCAATAGCAATAGCAACAAACACAAAATTTTAAGTAAATAAAAAAGAAAGCAGTAAAAAATATCAGTCAAAATACTATAAAAATTTTGTTTAGCAAAAATAAACAAAAATTATTCGGGTAAAAAAATAAATACTCATGACTGTAGACAAGCACATGATTATTTCATTTATTTTCTCTCATACGCGATACTGATTGATAACTTGATAAGAGACGATGTTGAGCTTCTTAAAATTATTATTATTTGTTTTCACTTAACAAAATAATAAAACGTCAGAATACCTCAGCATAGTTTAGTACTCACAACAACGTGGAATTATTTATTGTATAACTCCGAAATTAACCAGACAGAAAAACTTTTACACGTTAATTTAAAGGTAATCACGAAATACTTTCATTTTAAAACACTGTTCGTTTGATATACGGCAGCGCTATATTTTCGTTAACTTATAATTGTAACATGGATTAGTTGTATCTGTAAAATATAAGAGTTGTTGTATTTTTAGTGAAATGAAAGTTCGAGTATGTCTCAACTTTTATTTCTAATATCAGCAAAACATATAGATAGAGCCCTTGGTGTAGGAGTGTCATAAATAAATATTTTAATTTTCTGAGGTGATCATGAAGAAATACTCTTTAGTTTTACGAGCCGTTTTCTTGAAAAATGTTACAAGTCTGTTTATATTATTTACAATTTTTCAGTAAAAGCAAAACACTTTTTTATGTTGAAGGTATATTAAAGGAAAAATTTAAATAATCAACTTTATTTAAAAGAATGGACCAAACAACAATAAATTTGTACAGAGGGCTGCTATAAAGGCAAAATATCGATTTTGAAAAAAATACTTATCCCCCTGTTGTTTCACAAAGTCGACATATATACACACGCTTATTTTACGTTTTTTTAACATTAAATTTATGTTTATATCAAATGGACTTACATCACTTTTAAAGTCAACTAAATCTATATACATGCGTATAAAACTGTAACGGGCCATTTCTGTACATGAAATATTTTTTTTTTTAATTTTGATGTTGGTGTCGATTTTTGGAATTTTTTGTCTGTCTGTCTGTGTAAGCATCACATAAAAACTGCTGGATGGATTTGAGTAAAATTTTGTAAAGAGGTCCCTTAGAACCTTGATTCAAATATAGCGTACTTTTTTCGTAAAAATATATCATTTCCATTTTACCGTTAAAATGGTACTAAAACAGTTGTCAGCACATTTTATTTTTATAAATGGAAAATTTTTAATTCTACAATATATCAAACACATTTTTTTGATTTAAAGAAAATTAGATATGGCACACGCTGACGAAGTCGTGTACAGTGCTTGTATAAAATGTGATTTATAAAATATTAAAATGTGTATAAATGTGATTTATATATATTAAATATGGTGTTTCTTTCGCATCAAACTAATGTTTTAATGATTTTTTGTATTAAATACTAAATATTAAGAAGGCTTTATTTATTTAATTGCGATTATATTAAATACAACTTTATGTTAATAAGTACCTTTTAAAAAAAAAATTTCATTATAATTTAGGTATATTACAAATTATGAAAATTAATTATGAATGTTTTTTGTGAACTATTAATTATTATTTTATTTTTTATTTATTATAATTTGTGAACTAATTATTAATTAACTATTAATAATTCTTCAAAATAAACAGACCTCAAACCAGATTTCATCTACCTGTCTATAACAGTTTAAATGTTTGGCCTATACATCAAATTACTATTGGGGCACCCTTTAGTTTTTAATTCCAAATTTTATACTTGCTGTTGTAGCGGATTTAGCAACACAGGTTCTTGGTAAAATTCAACTGTCTGTGTACAACTGTTTAACAGTTTGGTAATATTTATCAAAATACATCAACTGTTATAACACACTTTAGTTTATAATTTTAAATATTTGTAGTTCTCATTATACCAGACAAAGTAGTGGACATTCTATCTAATTTTCAAATGTTTCTAAAAAGCGGTTCGAAAGATAGGGCCATATATGTGAAATTGCATCAATTATAGGAACACCCTTTAATTTCTAAATTCAAATCATATAATTGTTGTTATAGCGGAGTTAGCAATACAGGTTCTTTGTAAATTTCAATCGTCGGTTTACAACTGTTCAAAAGTGTGGCGATATACATCAAATTAAATGATCTATTGGTGCACCCTTTAATTTATTTTTTGAATCATTTATACTTGTTATTGTAACAATCATAGCAGTCGATATTCTGTGCAACTTTCAAGCGTTTGTCTATAAAGATAGGCCTATATAGGTGAATTTGCGTCACCTATTGGGACAACCTTTAATTTTTATATTTACTTTTCTATTACTTTGTGCTATTGGGAGCTAAAGTGATACCCAGTTTTTATAATTCTACCCTCCCTTAAATTTTGAAGATTATGAAAAGCTCCGGTTTTAAGATCAATCTGTAATCGGTTCAGAAATGACTGAGTTCTGTAGGAACAAATATTAAAAAAGCAACACTTAGACGAATTAATAACCCCCTTCTTTTTTTGAAGTCGGCTTAAAAGAGATCATAGCAAATTGCATTAAAAAAATTGACTTGTACTACTTTTAAGAAAAACGGCTCATATCTCTCTCATAAAAAATAATATATTTCGCCATGAAAGTTTACGAATAAAAATACACAAATGCTGGTCCAGGAAGTCGCTCTTACATAACACTAAATAGATAACAAAGTACGCCTGCAGCCTTTTAGTTAATTGAAGCAAAGCCGCGAATAACGTTGTAAAAGACAAATTTTGCAAAACCTGTTTTTTTGCAGATTACCGTTAATTTTACTCTCTTACATTTGTTCCAACAACAAAACATTAAAATTATGCATTTTATCGCCGTCAAAACGCAATTACAATGAGTCAGTAAGTGGAGATAATCAAACCATTAAAAATTATTTTTTTGTCATTTGCAACGTTATTCGCGGCGATCCTTCAATTGATATATTTATATATAATTTTTTTTTTTTGATTTGAGAATTTTCGGTTTTTTATTTATGAACTAGTATATAATCATATCAGATGATATAATGGAGTTATTAACTAACAACCGTGAAAAACTTACAAATAAAAAAGGTCCTAAGCAGCCCTTTTTGTAGATAACGCAGTGCGTCATTTGTGTCACATTTAATGTAAGAATATAATTCTTTGATCTCATCGCATTTTTCTTTCAGCTTAACTTTTTTATTTAATAAACGTTTTAATGCTTAATAAAGTAAACATTTTACATCAATATGAAACTTTACTTTCAGTTCATTTTTTACAAAATAATTAAAAGTCATTCATGGTTTATCATTTCCTTTAATAGCTAATGAAAGTTTGAAATATTTTTTTTAAAATTGCTTTCAGTTCAAACCTGTTTGATCGTCGTTTTTAATGATGTTCGTTTGATAACAAAATTGTCTAGTTAATGAAAACTGTTGACATTGATTTTTACTTTATGTTTTTTTTTTAGATATTTATAAGTCCATCAATGAAAAAAAAAATCTTTTAATTAATACTTTGTAGTTTAGAGTCAACTTACGTGTGAATGTTTATACAAAAGCATTTTTTTAAAAAGATTTTTATTTTGATTTAATTGTAATTTTTAAATTGTATTATTTTGACGAATATGGCCATATCTTTTAAACCGTTATGGCCAGATTCTGAAATTTTTAAATAGGATGTACTGCGGTTCCGCTATAAAAAAAAAAGTAATATATATATAATATATATTTAAAGATTTGTGATTAAAAATATTTTAGCATTAAATTATCCCTTCTTTGAATTTTTTGCTTTTCGCAGAACATATTTTTTCAAAATAAATAAAAATTGCCTTCACCACAAAAAGTGGAATAAGTCTATATCTAAGTTTGTTACTCCGTGTGTAATTTCTACAATATTTTTCATTTTCGACCCCATAAAGTATATATATTCTGTCTGTCCGTCTCTGTTGCCTCGGCAAACTTGATTTCACAAAAAATTAATATGTTAATCGATCAGATTCAGTGTCGAAAGAGGTGCTATTGGAAATCAGCATGATCGGTCCATGTCCTTCGAGGCAGCAGGAAAAACACGACGCCTACCTCTAATTTTTTCATCTCATTTGGAACAATAAAGTACTCATATCAAAATATATGGTTAGATAGAGAATTAAAAATTAAGAGAAAAAAACAGCAAGTGAAAAAATTGGCGCTCGCCCATATTTTCCGAGTTACGGGGCTCTGAAATTTAATTTTATTTTTAATATCAATATGGGTATCATTTTAAAGCTTTTGAAGAGATCTATAAGGAAATACTAAATTTTTTTTTTTAAATGCTTAGCCCATTAATAGCCGATGTAGTTTTTATGTAAAATTATTTATATGTAATACAAAACTAGATTTACATAGATGGTGAAGGGTATATAAGATTCGGCATAGCCGAATATAGCACTCTTGCTTGTTTTAAGTACAGAATGTAATGTTTTGCATCGTTGGAAATACAACAGAACTGATGTTAACATTTGTTTCGGGCGATATTTACACCGATTTTTATGGACTTAGTTGCAGGTAGTACGAAATGCAAAATTTAGTGCGAAATTATTTTCTATATCATTGTGGTTTTTTGAAAAAACTTTTACACTTTGGCAGTTTTCTAAGAGTAAAACTGGTGTAGTGATTACCCTAATTTATTTTAATTTCCAAAATATGACAGACAGACCATTTAACACATACCAAGAATTATCACACTTAATAATTTGACAAATGTTCGTAGATCACACTAAATTTCTCATAAACCTTATTTGAAACAAAACTTTGATTAATAATTAGCATATGGATTTGTAATGCACTTTTGACTATTAACTGACACAAAGCCTAAATTTTTATAAATGCATTAAACATTCGCATATTATTATTCACATGTTTATTTATAATTTAGGTCTGCCTTTAATGTGATTAATCAGTCAAAAACATGTTTATATACAAATATGTACTTAAAAAACATTTATTCGTCTAGAAAATATATGTGTTGAAAAAATGTGACCGTAGTCACTTAAAAAACATTAAAAGCCTTGAATTTTTTCGCAGACAAGTGATAAGATAATTTAAAATAAATGGGAGTGTTTTAAAAAAAATTAAAGGAGAAAGCAGATATATTTAATATTTGATATAAATCATATATTTTTCCAATATCACAAGACAAGTTATTGCAAATGATTATCACCTTATTTACATAAATATAAAATAATTTATTTTTTTATTTTTAAACTAAAATCGCTTATATGCACGACTTATTCGCAAATAAAAATATTATAAACGGTTAATGGGACAGTAGGAAATGTAATTATATCATATTCTTATATTCTATTTATTGTATCCATTGTAGTTAAATAATATTAAGTTAGTTAATGTGTGGAATCCTGTAATTTATTTATAGGCCAATTAGGCTTACAAATGACAATTAAACTAAATAATAATAATAATAAATAATGTGTAGAATGCTGTCACTTTTCTTAAACTACTAAAATGTTTTTGTCTATCAGGTCGGTTTTTTAAATCTATAATTACAGTAGCTCCAAGCGAAACTCGTACACTTTAGACTAATTTTTAAACTATCTAATGACATTAAGAAAGAAGCTCTTAACAAATAACACTGTATTTATTTTATTAGTTCATTTTATAACAAATTTCACAACACATAACAACTTTAAATTATTATTCAATAAAAAAAAAAATTTTAATAAAAACATAAAATAATAGTAATTTCTGTGACAAAGTCAAATTCGTACACCACACTTTAATCAAATATTATTTTGTTGGTTTTAAATATTAATATTTGGTGAGCATGCCTTTATTTTTTATTACCATTTTTAATCTATTTGGCATACTGCGCACAAGGTTTTCGCAAAAACTTGGTTCAATTTTGCCCCATTCGTCCTAAAGAGCTCTTTTCAAGTCATCCTTAGAACTTATTGTATGACTACGAATTTTACGATCGAGATAGCTCCACAAATTTTCGATTGGGTTTATGTCTGGACTCTGGGCTGGTGTATCTATAACATGTGGACAAATATAAAGTAGCCATGATCGCACATTATAAGCATTATGCTTAGGGTCGTTGCCTTGGTAAAAATAAAAGTTTTCACCAAGACAAAGTTTCTGCTTACAAACTGGCAAACTTTTTTTTAAAATGTTCAGATACATATGATCCATGGTACCATCGATAAATTGTAAAACACCGGGCCCAGATGCAGAAAATCATCCCCAAACCATTACTGACTCACCACCGTGCTTAACTGTTGGTTTCATTTTTTAGACAAGCAACTCCTCATTGTATTTTCTCCATACATAAGGTCTTCCATCTGAACCAAACAAGTTGAATTTACTTTTATCTGTGAATAATACCTGATTCCTTTGTTTCATGTTCCTTGGCGAATCGTAAACTTATCTTTTGATTTCTCTTTTTAATCAGAGGTTTAAGTCTTGTTCTACCATTGCAATTAGTCCTTTTTAATATGTTTCTTATGGTCTGTGGGCAATATTTTTTTCCTAAGTCTTTTTCAACAATTTCTGCGAGTTTGGGAGCACTTAAAAATGGATTCTTTTTTATTGCTCGTCTCCAGCAAAGAAAATTTTGTTATTTGCACTTTTCTTCTTGTTCGCATCCTCTCATCCATTTTATACCTTTTTATAATATATTGCACTGTTGATCGGCTTCTATCAACTATCTCAGATATTTCTCGCAGCGATTTATTATTATAATGATTTTGAATTAATAATTTTCTTACTTCAACAGAAGTTTGTCCTCTCTGTCTACCCATTTTGTTCTCTTTTGTAACTCTTTCAAACAAAAACTCAAATAAATGACAATAAAAGAGGTGATAATGGGGAAAGTCCATATTTTTTAATTATTTTTTACGAAATATCTCGAAGTTAGATGCAAATTAAAAGAATGTTGCCAATTAAAGAAGACTGTACGAGTTTGACTTTGGCGTCGAAAGTTGCCACTTTTTTAAATATTTATCTGTATTTTAATTAATAAAGATATATCCAAAATTTCGTTTCTGATATTTAATTAAGTACATAGTTTTGTACTAAAATTAAGTAAATTTATTTTATTAGCCTATTTAGTTTTAGACATATAACATAAAGAAATTTGATTTCATAGGTGTAGGAGTTTCGCTTGGAGCTACTGTAAATAATAAAAAATCTACATCAAATTATTCTATACTTTTAAAGACATGGAAGTAATCAATTAGTTTCATTAAAAAAAATTGAAAACTATACAAAAAAACGAGCAAAAAATTACATGAACTATACTGCAGATTTGTTATTGAATAGTTTAAATAAAAATCGGCACATGAAATTCTTTACCATAAGGTTTTCCGTTTAAAATTAGTTTTTTTCTTTTCGAAAATTATAATTTTTGCCCAATTTCCTATTTTTTTTTATCATTAACATCATCCAGCTTAGTAAGTGCTACCAAGTTTTCTTGCCATTTATCATAAATAATAACCATCTGCAATAATACCTGCAAATTAAAAAAAAATATGGAAGAATTGAAGGCAGAAGTAGTGTTTTGCCCGCTGCTTCGAAGCAATCGTCCGATGACCGATGCCGTCTGTTCGTTAAGGTTCATGTTGAAATCAACTTTGCCTTCGCTAAATGAGCTATAAAAAAATTAAGTACGCCAATCGATC
This sequence comes from Gymnosoma rotundatum, assembly GCA_916610165.2. Taxonomy (NCBI): domain Eukaryota; kingdom Metazoa; phylum Arthropoda; class Insecta; order Diptera; family Tachinidae; genus Gymnosoma; species Gymnosoma rotundatum. The sequence goes on along the minus strand of OU744338.1, from coordinate 15,480,152 downwards.
AGGCATAGTTCCGAAAATTTTGATATTGGAAATCAGCCAGATAGGTCCATTTCCTTCGGGACAGCGTATGGTTTTTTCATCTATTTATTTCGTTTGTATTACTGCAGGTGGTTGAGTTTTATGATAGAAAATGAAAAAGGTTAAAAAATTTGATAGCTCTTACCTGTTGCAGCAAACTTTTCATTTATTTTGGTACGGCAACAACAACCCTACGCTAAACTTACTATTTTCGAAATAAAAAAACGTTTTTTTAACAAAATGTAGCACTCATACATGTTAATATTTTCCCTGTTCAATAGGTAGTTTGATTTAAAAATTATTGCCGTGTTTGTTATGAAAACATTAGAAATTTTCTTTAACAAAAAATAAATAAAAAAGTATAATTTTTCATAATAAACCAATGCTGCTACGCAGCTGTTCATGTATTATTAACAAATTCAATACAACCAGATTATGTCTATCTGCATAAACATTAATAGTCATGATAATAGGAAAATATTGCTGACGAGCCCCTTTTTAAATACATGTAAATAAAAAATAAAACGGTATTGAGATCTTTACAGGTCAGTCGAAATAAACAAATCATAATTTCAATAAAAAGAGAATAATTATCAGTTTGCATTTCGCACGGCCAGGCCTCCAAGATGACTAATACCGGTTTCTGTCGTAGACTGAAATTCCAAGTAATTTAATGAAACACCAAAAATCATAAAAAACTCAACACGTGATAAGAAAGTTGAATATGCAGTCATAAACAAATATGACGAAATAACATACTTAAAGTGTTTATTTGAAAAACTTATTAATTTTTTTCTGCACTATGCGGGCATAATTTTTAAATTACCAAAGATTCTTAACTCTTATATTTATCGACCCAGAGATACAAATATCTACACATAAGTAAAACTGAATGCACTAAAAAAAAACCTGTTCACACCTTGCAAAGAACTACCCACAACTTCATTAGCAAAAATTACATAATCCATCTGCATGCGTTATTAAGACTACGTTCGATTTTAAATGATTAAACATTTTTTAACTTTTTTCGAAAGAAGGCGTTAAGAAAAAGGTCTAATTTATCTTAGTCCCATTCCATAATAATTACACAACTTTTGCTTTTAAAATAAATTTTCAGCATTCACACTTAAGCACACACGTCACTTGACCTGATTTCTATATTGAATTCATAAGCATTTAATGTTCTTATAAACTGTTTATTATTTCACTTTGACTCATTTAGGCTTTATATTGTAATTGAGATTTAATTCATAATTTATTTGTATTATTTTATGCAAGATTTTTTCATTTTTTTACCTGATTACGAATTGCAAGACAACTTTTGCTAGTACCGATAACCGTGAGTAAATTATATATTGCCTTATTGTGTTGCAGACCGCTAGTTAGCGCTGTTTGCTTAAATTCTGCAAAGAATTATTGGTGCTGCCACCAAAATTTTATAGAAAAAAAATACCCCATGTCAACCAAAGAATTAGTAAGGTGGCCGATATGTGACTGAGGAATTGATGCTAAATTTAAAACCTTTATTTTATTAGAGCAAATTTTATATAAAAAATATAAAATTATAAAAAAAATTTGATATAATTTAGCTGTAATTTGTATACATACATATACAGATATTTAAGTGCAAATATTAAATAAAAAGACAGTACAAAAATATTAACAAAAAGAAAAATTAGGAAACTGCTTTCCTAAACAAACGGTGATGTAAATTGTTCGTTTTTTTATTGCCCGCCCATTACCTTGCTATTATTTTGAATATTACTATAATTATCAAAGACACATGATCTTTAAAATAAAGTAAAAAGTCTATCTGCCATATTAATAAAAAAAAATAAAATAAGTTTGAAATGTGGTTTATGACAAAATTTCCATTAAAATTTGTACTAAAATACATTTTAAATCTATTTAAATATTTTATGAATACTGCATTATAAGTTTTTTTTTTCACTGAGTCTTCTTGCGATTATTCACTTGCAAACTTTTATTTGTCTGGCAACACAAAATGTAAGTCAACAAAATAAACACAAACATCACCTTATATATTAAAGCTAGATTTTCTGAAAGTACTTTTTCATTTTTATTATCACTTTAAAATCGAAAATTTTTATTTGAGAATGCATTCTGTACTTTTAATAGGAAAGCTAAATTTCCTCAGAATTTAACTATTTAATAAATTAACACTTAATTTTATTTATTTAAAAAAGTTTTATGTGATAAAATTTTGCAATTTCTCATTTTTTTATAAGTTTATTAACTTATAAAAAGAAATATTTTTTTTTAATTAAACAAATTTGGATATTAATATATAATTTTAGATCATTGCATCCAACAATATATTTCAGGTGATTTAAATTTCTTGTTACTTATTTTCTTTGAAAATTTAATACATCGGCTACCAGTAGGTGTTATAGCATGTTTACACGGCAATGCGAAGCACTTGCTTCGCTCTCTGAATCATGATTGGGAAGCATGCCGTTTTCACGACACATTTTACATGCTTCACATTGACTTCTGTTCTAAAATTTTGTTTTTCGTTTCAATTTTAGTGCTTGTAATTAATAAAATTTTTAATTATAATATAATTATTTGTTTTTATATTAACACATATTTACACAGCACTTTTAATATTGGTTTACTTTTTTTGTTTACATTTATATACAGCTAGTTCAGATAAACTTGCGATAAAAATTAAGGAAGACAGAAATTTTTCATGCTTCGCAAGTAGATTCAAGCTGAATCGCCTCAAAACAAAATGCTTCGCTCTCAAGATTTTATATGGCGAAGCACGTTGATTCGGTCGTGATTGAGCTGTGAATCATGAAAAGAGAGCGAAGCAAGAATATTGGGCTCCGTGTAAACATAGTATTAGTGTTTTATTCAAATACAAAAAATTTCACAAAAATTGAAATTATTATCGAGATTTAAATTTTATTATTTTTATCATACATTAAGATTTTTGCTTTGTATTACTTTCTTTAACTGCTTTCAAAGAAAAAAATAGGTTTTTTTAATTTACATAACTCTACTACTACATTTCACATGTCTAAAGTGGTTGAAAAATATTTTTGCATGATTTGCTATCGCACACTCTATTTAAGGATGTTAAAGTGCAAGTTTGGAATAAAATTGTCATTGAACTAAATACAACTCGTTTGATCGTTTAAACTATAAGTAAATTATGTACATGCCTACATTCGAGGGGGATTTAATAAGACTTCATTAAAACAGAAAAGGCTTGTGTTCTTTTTTAAGAGATAATTCGATAATTCCTCAATATTTTGAAATTTTTACCACCTATACTAAAAATGAGCACCTAATTAAAATTTGTTGACAAATTTCTGTTTTTTTGTGTAGTTATGTATTTTTAAGGTTTAGGTTCCTAACGATAACATACGTAATACTATGTTTCCACGGAGCCCAATATTCTTGCTTCGCTCTCTTTTCATGATTCACAGCTCAATCACGACCGAATCAACGTGCTTCGCCATATAAAATCTTGAGAGCGAAGCATTTTGTTTCGAGACGATTCAGCTTGAATCTACTTGCGAAGCATGAAAAATTTCTGTCTTCCCTAATTTTTATCGCAAGTTTATCTGAACTAGCTGTATATAAATGTAAACAAAACCAATATTAAAAGTGCTGTGTGAGTAAGTGTTAATATAAAAACAAATAATTATATTATAATTAAAAATTTTATTAATTACAAGCACTAAAATTGAAACGAAAAACAAAATTTTAGAACAGAAGTCAATGTGAAGCATGTAGTATGTGTCGTGGAAACGGCATGGTTCGCAATCATGATTCAGAGAGCGAAGCAAGTGCTTCACATTGCCGTATAAACATGCTATAACAGTAATATTATCTGTTAAGATATCATCTAGAAACAACTATGGCAGCACCGTCTACACTATTCTACGTTGACTGTCTGTTTCACATAATGCTAGGTACACACGAGGAAACATTGAAGAAAATTTGAGCATGTTCTCTTTAATGATCCCTCATATGCAGCAATGTTTCTTGTTCATGTTTTCCTTCATCTTGCCAAAAATATCAATATTTTTAGATATTTCATGTTTCCTAACACGTTTTTCCTCGTCTGTATAGAAATTTACAGTTTGAGGATTGTTTTACGATTTGCAAAGTTTAAAAATAGTTAAAAATAAATTTGCTTCGTGTGTATCTAGCATAATGACTTTTCATTTTCTTCATTTACGTTGCAACGTTATCGCTAAAATCTCTTTCACAGGCCTCTTTGTCTTGAACAATAGCAATAGATACAAAATGTACGTATCACAGAAGGCGTATTATTATGAACGCTCCAAATAAAATGAAGTTAAAAAATAAAGGGTATGGAAACAAAGTATTTAAGTATATGATAAATTTTATTGAAGCCTCTGATGTTCACAGGAATGGAATATAAACAATTTTAGAGGGGGTTTCCATAAAAAATCTGGCTTTGACTTAAATAAGGCATTTCGTAGGAACCTTAATAGAAGGACAGCAGCATTGCACGGAAGCCCGTATATATTGTAGAAAATTGCAAGCAAAAAAAAAAACACGTCGTGGTAATCTTACCTGTTTTGGCATCTTTGGATTTAAATAAGAGAATTTACTGATCTATCCTTAAATTACAATTTTGAAAATAAAACCAAGTTGCCTCAACATCGTACCTTTATTAAATAATTTCCGAACACCTAGCCTCAACGGACTCAGATATTTCTATTGTAGACAAACTTAATTGCTGCTGAACCTTTTTTTCAAAATTATTAATTGTATCTTCAAAACTATTGACATAATAATAAGTTTTCAAATCTTAAATTTAACAATTATGCTTTAATAGATCCAGCCATTGTTAGTCAGAATAGTCTTAAATCATAGTATTTGCAAACGTTAGAATTCGTCTGTCCGATTTTCCAACAAAAACAAAGTCTCTTCTTCTTGGTTGAGTGTAAGCACGATCGTTTAATATGTTGACAGCTTGATGCTTACCGGGTTGGAGTTTGTTTCGAACTGCTAGACCGTGAACACATCATTGACTTCTTTCGAACTGAGACAGCGCACAGTGGCGCAGATGTAAAGTTATTTCGAAATAATTGAATGACAGGGATGATTAAAAAAATCAGAGGAGTATTTGAGCTAAAGTTTGAGTTTCTCACACCCTTAAGGAGCGGCACAACGGAGTCTAAGAGCAGGAGATGTAAATATTTTTTTTTGTTTTCACCAGATTACAAAGCAGTTTTGAGGCCTTAACGAATTTTTGGAAAAGGATATATCCAAGTTTGTCATTCCGTTTGTAACTTCAACAATATACATTTCCGACCCCATAAATTATATATATTCTGTTATTGAGCCATGTCCGTCCGTGTTGAAATCAACTTCGCCAACTGAGCTAGAGGCAGTTTAAAAACGGCAATACATCAGACATAGTTTCGAAAATTTTTCTATTGAAAATCAAAAAACACGGTGGTTGTCTCTACTACTGTTTTATTGGTTTTCTGCTTATTCACCTTTAGCTATTTATTCACCAAAATTAGTTGGGATAACAACCCTAAACAAAACTTAAAACTTAAGCAAGAATTTATTTTGCCGATTTATATGTAATGTATGGTGAAGGGATTATTTTTGGCAAAGCTGAATATAGCACTTTTACCCCTTTCACTTAGTAAAAAAAAAATAGGTTAGAAATTACCCCAAAACGATATATTTTTACATATTTTTAAGCACTAACAATCCTTCAAACATTAAAAGAAAATCTTAATAAATCTGTAGTCCTCCATGCCGTCAAAAATTTTTGATTTACTTCCAAAATATTTTGTTTCTGGCCCACTGTGCTAAGTAAAATTGTTGCTAACAGATATATTTTTTATTACAAAACTATTCATAGAGGATATACCTAACTTCTTTAAAAAATCTGCTGTGTTTCGAGATCATTGTGGTCCTTTTGAAATTGTAAAGACCTTTTGACATAACCTCGTATGTATCTAATAATTTCTTACTTGCACTTTTACGCAACTTGTTTTCTTTAACATTTGTTTCCTTTGTTAAATAACCAGTTACATCATGAGTACAAATTTAATATGATCGAACATTGTGTGGAGTAAATATTTGTTGATCTTGTAATAGAAGGAGATGAAGTTGCAAATAATCCAACTTCAATTATAAAACACATTGTGTAAAATATGTACTTGAAAAAAAAAAATAGGCGCAGACAAATAAGAAAATGATGGAAACCAACCAAACAAGTTGGTAAACAAATATACTTTTGGTGACTTTGGAAAATTGCATAAAATTTCATTTTCATTTGCAATAGAGTGTTTAAAGAAAAAGGTTGTTATTATTAATTTATTTGAACCATTTTAAATTGATTTTCCGTTTATAATGAAAATTATTCAATTCGTGTATTTAAACGCCATCGTTTCGGTAGTGCCACTGACCAGAGTACACGGATATGGTAACAGGAGTAACATGAGCAGTAAAAAGGTTTGTTGTTATTAATTCGTTGCTAAGTTTAAGGTTAAGTAAAGAGTGTCTCTATAGACCGCACTAATTTCATTGAAAAATAGTTCACGAATATTTATTGAGTTGTGATCTTTTCATTGAAATTAAAAAAAAGTTTCGCAATTAAGCGAGCAAATTTACCCCTTCCTCTAAGGCTCTGTTGTTGCTCTTTTCAAGGAATTTTCGATGACTATTTTAAAAATATTTAGTTGTATTTCACCGATAACGCCATGGAACTCGTCCTTAACCGTAAGAAGAGCCTTTGATTTGCTTTAATTCTTTCAAAAGTATCGCTAACAAAAAGAAGGAATTTTAAGGAGTTGTAGAATTTGATTTTAGTGGCACCTTGGCCACAAAATTTCGCGGCATAATTGTACCCTTCACCATTAAAAGTGGAAAAGGTTTGTCATTTCGTGTGTAATTACTTTAATATACATTTCCGACCCCATAATGCATCTATTTTCTGACTTCTTATGCCAAAAAGAAAAAAATAAATATATCAATCGATTAGATATAGTGTCGTAAGAGGTACTATTGGAAATCAGCATGATCGGTCCAAGTCCTTCAAGGCAGCAAAACACCACGCCTACCTCTAACTTTTTTATGTCATTTGGAACAATAAAGTAAATCCAATCAAAATAATAAATATATGGGGAGATAGAGAAAAAAACATCAAGTCAAAAAATTGGCGCTCGTCTATATTTTTCCGAGTTACGGGGCTCTGAAATTTTAAAACTTTTTAAAATATCAATATGGGTATCATTTAAAAGCTTTTGAAGTGATCTTTAGGGATGTACTGAAATTTTTGAAAAATGCTTAACCCATTTAGAGCCGATGTCATTTTTATGTAAAATTATATTAATGCAGTACCAAAATATTTTGTTTTTAATTCTCTGTCACTTTAGTATTTGCTTTTTTGATTGGAGTTACTTCACAAAACTAGATTTACATAGATGGTGAAGGGTTTTAAAGATTCGGCATAGCCGAATATAGAACTCTTACTTGTTTTATTTAAAATTTGTTGCTACAATAAGTCGATTGTTTTATGTGCACTGTTGTAGTTGTCGTCGGCTCGCTAAAAGCACGGTATGTCCTGTGTACGTGCCATTATTTTAAGAACCTAGTAGACTCTACAACAAACGCATGTAGAAGCAAGTGTGTTCAATTGGTAAAGAAGTTATTTTTTTACTAATATGAAACAAATTCCAGACTTTCTGCATATTTAGCTGATTTGAGCTTATGAATAAGCTTTATCGTGTGTATACCTTAACAAATCTAAGAGACATACGTCAAGATTTCTTTCGAAAAGTCTGGCTTTTATTTTCTGCAGTAAAATAAGTACTTTCTCTTCCACAAAAATCAGATTTGGTGAAGTGTGTGAACCGGCTACAAGATAGAAAACTTAAGTGTAATAATAATGATACAATATCAATTGAAAACATAATCACACATCTTGTTTTGTTGCACAGGCTGTCGGCGTAATGAGACCGACTCACTTGGGTCCTAAAGGTCTCGTTGTGTCAAATCTTATCATCTTATATTGTTATTCTATGCAAATTTTGGACAGCAATCATATCACTATAATTCCATAGTTGTTCGTTTATACGGCTGTTGTTTTTTGCTTTGTATTTTAGAAAAACGAAAATTAACCACAGACAACAACAGACAATTCACCTGTATAACTAACGTAATATAAAAGCCTAAATTTCATATAGAATTAGAATATTTACCAAAATAATCGATTTAACCATTAAGTTAAGTTGATTTTATTGAGACGCGTTAGGGTGTCAAAAAAATATAGATATATAGAATCGTCAAAAATTTTAAATTTATTAGAAACAAACAAATTTTCTAAAATATTAAATTTAAATTAAAACAGAATAAGATAAGAAAACTGAGTCTAATTAAAAAAAATAACTAAAATATTAATAAAATAAATTTAAACAAAACAAAAAACAAAAATAAAAAACACTGCCCAAGGCACATTAATATACTAGGTAGTGGCAGTAGATCAGCTGACTTTCTTGTTTACATTTTCAGTTGTCAAATTTTGTTTACACTTATTATTTTTTTCCTACAAAATTTTTTTTTCTTACAGTGTGTGTTGTGGAAATTTATTTAAAATTTTCATAAAACAAAAAACTTTTTGAAACTGGATTTTGTTTAAAAATTGTAGGCATCGCCTCCTTATGATATTTTTTTGCTCATTTTATATGTAAAAACCAAAAATATGTATAAACACATTTTGTTCGCTGTTTATGTTTTTCAGTTTGGTACAAAATGTATTTAAACATATTTTTAGTTTTTATAAATAAAATAAGCAAAAAAAAAATCATAATAAAGATTGATTTGACATCTGGAAATATATTTTACAAAAACAAAATACATGTTGTTTACTTATTGTTGTAGTTGTTTTAGAACTGCTATTACCTGTAAAATTAATGTGCCTTAACACTGCCCCATATTATAAAAATCTCAACCAAAAAAGCACCTAAAAATATTGTACTCAATATATTCTATTCTGGAAAAATACATTTAGTTAAGTCATTAACAATTTCCAAGAAAAATTTTTATTTGCTAAAAATGGCATTTAGGTAAAGAAAAAAAATCAGATAATCACAATTGAAGCAAAACTAATTGAAAGATTGATATTTAAAAAATAAATAAAAATATAAAGCACAAAGAAATTGTAATTTTCCAAAACTCAAATTCAAAATACCAAAATTTAATTTCACCACAAAAATATAAATTTCGAAAAACAACACATCGAATGTCGATAATTCCGAAATCAAAAAATTCTCCAAATTTTACTTGTCTTTTTTTTCTTTCTTATAAAACGACAATTATTTGTATAAATTAAGACAAAATATCGTTAAATTTTTGAAAAAGAAAATTTACAAAAAATCTTAATTTTTACACTTTTGTGGTCGTTTTTTAAGCAACGTTCCATTTAAGTAAAGTTTTCATTAGTGCAAGAAAACTTCTCCATTTTTCCTTTTGAAGCAGCTATTTAAAAGTAGAGAGTGTTTAATATATTCACTTAAGTGCCCCGGATGTAGATTAAATAAAATCATCAACGCTCTATAGTTGTGCGTTTATGCTTTTTAGCGGTTTCGACAATATTTGAAGAAAACAAAAAGGCCGTGAGTTTTTCTTTTAAAAATTACAATTGTGCTTAATCAAACAATATTAATTCTAACCTCCTTTAAGGATTATATAGGAAAAAGTAGAGAGTGTTTCTTTCTTTCATATTACCCTTAACAATAATTCATTACACTACGATAAGGTTGCAAACGAACGCTGCAAAATTAAAGGTTAAATTGTGATTGATGTGTTTATTTGAACGTCTACAGCAAGCGACAAACACAAATCGTCTCCAGGGTATTTAAGCAACGTTTTCTACTTGTACCTCAATATCAATCCCACAAATAGAATATTTATTAATAATACTAAAATTCCCTTAAATTAAGTTAACTACGATATCAAAAAAAGTGTCATCTGCTTTAAGTCTGCCAGTTCAATAAAAATGGTCTGAAACGCTCTGTCGCTACAGTGAAGTAAATTACTTAAAATATGATTTTAAAAATTGCTGTTGCTTTTATAGGAGTTTAAACTTAAAATCTTTTAAAATTTTTAAAAATAAAATTTAAAGTATTTTTCTTCTTGCTTTGCAGAAAACCAAATGTCTCAATCCACCACGTACAGCCAGAAGAGTAGAAAACTTTATTAAAGAATGTCAAGAAGATGTTAAAAATAAATTAGTTTTGGGTACAAATTATTTTACAAGTGTATAATTTAGAAAGTCAATTAAAAACATTATTGGTCTTTCTCTTCCTACCTCTCTCTCTCTCTTTCTATCTTATTACTACAGAGGCTTTTCAAATACTCAAACAAGAAGTTCATAAAACTCATCCTCCTATCGACCCTAACGATGATAGTATTGACTTGATACAAACTGTAGAATCTCCGGCAACAACTCGTAGCGAAACATGGACAGAATCATTAACAGATGAAGATCATACAGGCACTCAATATCAAAATGATGAAGTAATAGAGTCTGATTATGATGAACGTTACGAATATTTCATTGATGAGAATTCAGCACACAGACGCATGATACGTTTGTTAAGACGCATAAGTCGTGTTGGAGATATTTCGAATGGTATTTATCATCCAACGTTGGTGCCTTCAGAAGATAAACGTATTGCGGGGGTAAGTAGATTTCCTATGAAATTAAAAAAGAAATTCGTGAAACCAGTTTCATGAAAAATGTCATGGTGTAAGTTTCAAGTTCAAAGTTCGATCTTATGAAAACGCATCACATACATAACGGATATAAGAAAATTATAATATCTTATAAAAATGGATTTTATAGGCAAGTTTTTCTTATAAGCAATTATTTCTTATAGACAGATGGTTGTCAGGTCTAACAATATTGTCAGACCTAACAATGTGCTGACAATGACAAGGCAAATAAAAATTTAGATTGTCAGTTCACACGATTGCAAGGCATTTGTCAGAAAACTGACAATAAGACAATTATTTGACTATAAATTTATCTGACCACATTGTCAGACAACAAATTGTTAGTTCAAATGGTAGTAAGAATTGCCAAGTGTCAGAATTAAAAAATTCAAAAAATTTTTTTTAATAAACTTTCAATGTCAATTATTATAAAAGGTACAAATTAATATTATCAATCTTTATCAAAACAAATAGATATTGATCAAAACGAAGAAACTGCAACGATTCTAACATCTTACATTTTTAGCCGGGATCAAAAGGAATAATTCTTGAAAAAAAACCGATTTTAGCTATTTGTCTAAAAGGGTTCAAAAGTTTGGCCACATACATCAACTATTAGGACACCCCTTATTTTACGTTTTAACTATTTATATTTTTTGTTCAATTTTCAAGTATTTGTATAAACCGGTTCATAAGATAGGGCAATATACATATAAAATTACATTAGGTATGATCACAGCCTTTTATTTAAAAATTCAAATTGTATATATGCTCTTTTAGCGGACTTAGCAATACAAGTTCCCTGTAAATTTCAGTTGTCTGTCTATAACCGTTCAAAGGTTTGGTCACATACACTAAATTGCATCAATTATTGGAATACCCTTAAATTTCTGAACCCAAATTTTATTCTTGATATTATAGAGGACTTTTACAAACATCATATATATGTTTATAAAATTAAACGATCTCTATATTGAATGTTTATAATTGTTATTACAACAGTTATAGTTATCTACATTCTGTCCAATTTTTAAGCGTTTGTTTATGACGGTTCATGTAAGTCAACTTACATGAAAAATTTCGGTCACTATAATACTTGTTCCGTATTCCAGTTTCAACTATTCAAGCTTTGTTCCTGAAGAACTATATGCCATTTTCAAAGTGCTTGAAAACAGGCAAGTTTTTTTTCCCACCATTAAAATCATCCCGTGAAATACCGTCGCTGTCCATTTTTTAACTTTCTTTTTTCTGCTTTAATTTTTTTTTATTTTAATTTTTTTTTTTAAAGCACTTTTTCACTTTTTTTCATTTTATTTTAACAGACAATGATATCATTGTCAGATGCTTAAAATTTCCAACATACGAGGGCTGCTCTATATATTTCTGGCCTAATAGTGAAAATGCGAATATTTATAATCAAAAATGGTTTTATTGTTTTTCAAAGTATTCTCCAGCATGATTTATACACTTTAGCATGTGCTCAAACCAGTTGTCGAAGCACTATTTCCACTCCGATTGAGACACCTCTAAAACATGGTTTTTGAACACTTCAACAGCTTCTTTTGGCGACGAAAACCGTTGACCACGCATTTTTTTCTTGATGTGCGGAAACAAGAAGAAGTCATTAGGTGCCAAGTCAGGGCTGTACGGCGGATGACCCATTAATTCGACGTTTTGGCCGGTCAAAAACGCTCTGGTTTGAGCCGATGTGTGAGAGCTCGCATTGTCATGGTGAACAATGATTCGTCTTCTCTTGTTGGTTTTTCGAATTTCTTCGATGACTTTAGCAAATAAATTGTAGTGTACCACTCAGAAATGACCGTCCTACGTTGCTCGAGCGGAACAGTTGCCACATGACCAGTTTTGCCGAAGAAACAGGCGACCATTTGCTTCGAAGTGCTTCTTCCACGAACAACTTTCGTTAGATTTTACTCGTCTTTGAAGACCCACACGGTCGATTGTTGTTTCGTTTCGGGCTCATACGCATAGATCCATGATTCGTCACCTGTGACGATCTTATAAACGTCTTTTGAAGCACCGCAATCGCATTTTTGCAACATTTCTTTGCACCAATCGACACGAGCCTTTTTTTGAGCGACTTTCAAATTGTGCGGGATCCAACGAGAACAAACATTTTTTACGGCCAGGTGTTCATGCAGTATCGAATGTATGCTGGTGGAGGAAATGTCCAAGGATGTCTCTATCTCTCGGTATGTCGCATGTCGATTTTGCATTATTAGTTCACGCACGGCATCAATGTTCTCTGGCACAACAGCCGTTTTTGGACGACCTTCACGGAATTCGTCTTTGAGCGAGCTTCGGCCACGATTAAATTCATTATACCAATTTTTCACAGTGCTATAGTATGGTGCTTCATCGCCATACAAAGATTTAGGTTCATCAATGCACTCTTGTCGTGATAATCCATGTCGAATGTTGTGAAAAATGATGGCACGAAAATGTTCACGAGTTAATTCCATTTTTTTCTACATTAATTTTTTCAAGTCACTGTAAACAACACAAATAATGGTCGTACGTCAAAACGTTTTGAGTACGATTATGCTTAAAAATGACAAACTTTCCAATGGAAATGTCAGATTGCACTTGGCAGCACTCAGTGTTGCCAGGCCAGAAATATATACAGCAGCCCTCGTATTACAATATATTTAATACTGACAATGCTTGACAATATTCTGACAATGCAAATAAAAATGTTCACACAATTGTACGATATCTAACAATATTATTATCAGGTAGAAATCTGACAATTTTCTGACAATGATTTTTCTGACAATATTGTCACTAACTAACTAAAACTAAACATTAGCAACAGTAACATCTCCTTAAAACTCAAGCAATACTATGTTGCTTTTTCCTCCTGCTTCACAAACAAACAAAAATTTTATGTTAGTTTTATGAAAAATTGCATAGTGTAAATGCCGTAATATTACTTTTAGGCGTTTGTTTTCCTATATGAGACGTTCTTGTATCTATTATGTACTGTATAGCAATTCAGGCAAAAAACTAAAATTACTATATGATGTGATAGGCTAGCAGCTTGGCTTTATTTGCGCGCCTTAACTCGTCGAACAGACATAACTTTATAGCTTTCGTAGCAACTGTCTCGACAGCATGTGCTGCATGAGGTTCAAAATTTTTCAGTGATAAAAGTCATATTGAAATTTTTGGCGTTTGTGTTAATCGTTTATTATCGGTTATTTATAAAAAAATATTTTAAACACTCATTTAATTACCACTTAAATCATAACTATCAAAAAAAAAGTAATTAATTATTTGCTGCACGCAAAGTTTATTATATAAAAAAAGATCTTTAAATACTGCAAGAAAAATTTGTTGTAAATAATAAAAAATAATCAAAATTAATGTTGGGAAACTGAATAAAACTAATAAAAAAAATATTTTAATATAGAATAGTTAAAATGTTAATTAAACATAGAATATGATTTAACAATGGATATTGACGTGTCAAAAAAGCTGAACAATTGAGATGAGTAGACAAGTAAAAAACAAAAAATACAAGAAATTAACTGCATGCCAAGGTATTTTATTTTTTTATTTTTTTTTTTTTTTTCATTTTGTTTAACAACAACACAAAGTCAGGGTTGTAAATCTCTGTAAAAATGTTCATGTTATATATTCTCAAAGGTTTGCCAAGGTTGCAATTGTGTGTACTTATGGATGCACATGTATTGGGCATTGCATTAAATTAAAGTGAAAATAAATCTTCAGAAAAAAATAAAGTTCATTTGTTGGGGAAAAAAATAATAGCAATTTCCTTCTCTAAGTCTTTATGTCTTCTGAAGAGTTGAAATAAAGTTTGAAATGCATTTTTTATCAGGCGGATTTATTTTAAAATTTTTGATAAAAAATGAAATTTTAGTCCCTTTTCGGGTAAATCTTGCACTATTTATAGTTAGCATCTTTTTTAACTAGTATACTCTTCTTGGGCTTACCCTAAGAGTCTTTACTAAAATTGATTTATTTTAAGCCCCTTCTTCTAGGTCAGCGTTTAACTGGTGATTTTTTTTTTCAGTTGTTATGATTTGGAAAGTGATGAGATACTCCGTATATGATTTGTATTTTCTATGGTTTTTTATCATTGCTATGGGTACTCAGGTGTCATTTTGCCATTATCAGCCATGAAATTTTATATTTATATTAGTGCTTCAGAAAACGATAAATGGACAAAAAATTTTGTAACAAAACCACTTTTACTTTCATAAACGAAATTAATATTTTATGTATTTTTAACTAAAACAAAAACTATTCTAAATTATTTTATTTAATAAAAAATATTGGCGCTTTACTTCTAAAACCTGTATTATTATCTATAGTCAAAAATAAAGTATATTTTCAAGTTGAACCTGCTTTGACTGGGCGACACATCAAATAAAGAAAATGTTTACGTATAATTTGTTACATAATACGGTTAAATAGATTATCCATCTCTGATCAGCTGGTACTATGTCTTTTATTAAAAAAATTAATTTGTTAATTTGAAAAAAATAATATGAATTAATTTTTAAAAATAAACTTGAAATGTAAGTTTTTGTAATAGAATCGTTTTCGTAAAGTCGCTACTAAATTAGTTAAAAGGAACTTTAGCTGGTTTTAAATTTAAAACCGACTTTTACTTATAAAATATTCTTTTACGTGTCGATAGTCCACTAAAAGTTCTCTTTCAGGAAAACTGTACTGTAGAACTCGAAAAGTTTACTTTTTTTTAAACTATGATTATGGGCCATTGTTTTTTATTTAGTTATTTATTCCTTTACAAATAACTTATTCTTGTTTATTTAATCGGCTCTGTTCTGTAAACCGAATCGTTTTAAAAAACGAGCGATTTTAAAAACCGAAGAAATTACTATTTGGTTTTCCGCAAATCACTCGTTTTGGCATTATTCGAAATTAAGTTCGAACTTTTACTTAAACGTTGATTGAAAAGTTAACAAATTTATTATTTTAAGGCAAGAATTGAAAATGCCCGGAGCATTTGTATTAAGTTATAATTATCTCAGAAAACGACAAATACGTCAATTAAATATACGAAGGAAGAAATTTACAGAAATTTTCTGATTTAGTGAAAATTTTGTTTTTAAATTAGATTTGTTACAATTTAACTTCTATTGTATATTAAAATGTATTTAATTTAACTAAGATTAATAATAAAGACTTAAAATTTTCTTTACTTGTGTTTTCAGTCATTTTAAGGAATAAAATTGCATTCGATTTACTTTCGACCAGGTTTGTTTACTCGATTTTAAAACAAAAAAAATTGTGCGAATTCGGTTTAGAGAACTCCAAGAAAAAGTGAATTCGTTTTAAAACGAGAAATTTACTCGGATTCGTTTTACAGAGCAGGGCCGATTATGTTAATTTCTCCAAAACTTCATCAAAATGCACAGAATATGTCTCCTCAGTATTGCCATATCTTTTGTATACTCTTCTTCAAAATTATCATATTGGCAACGTAGAACAGAAAGGTATACAGAAAATATAAGCCAAAATTACAAAAAAAAATGCCTAAAATCATGCTACATTCTGCTTAATGTTGCCATGTTGCCACATTTTTAACATAAAAATCTTTAAACAAAAATTGTTCGGAATCATGAAAACTAACGGAATCAAACACCATAAATGTACTCTTTCGGAATGGGAACAATGGATTTAAAATTAATCCGAAGGAAATTCGTAACCCGCCCTACTGTTTTATTATTATTTTTTTTATTTATCAATCATGTTTTTAAAAAATAAATATTTAAGCAAATAACGTGTTTCAATATTAAAAAAATAAATAAATTATAATTGATTTTGGCTTAAGTTCGTTTTTAGATTAATTTCTAAACAATATTTACGAACGTATGCAGACATTTTTTCAAAGAAAACAGGAAAAATTGGACACCAGCAGAATGTAATTTTAATTCATTTGTTACAATTTCAAGCAGTTCAACTATGAATTTCATTAGAGTTTGAAAATAATAATAATAAATAAATAGAAATTAAATTCAGTTCAAATACTAATTTAATAAAAAAATAAATAAAAAAAATAAAAAATAACATTTTTAATTTCAAAAATTCAAAATAATCAGGCATGTCACAAATTCCGATCGGAATGGTTTTAATTTCGTATTAACAATTTCGATCGATTTTGTTTTATCTTCTTCAGATTCCGATCGATTTTGCTTATTTCAAAAAAAATGCTTAATCTCCCCCTTTTTATTTAAATGTGGCAATATTGCGCACACCAAAATAAACAATGAGGCTAATCTAAATAAGGACACATAATAAAAGAAATTTTCAAACCGCAAATAACAAAATTTTAAAGAAACTTAATTTCACTTTGAAATTTAAAAGTGGTTTAATTCCGAAGAAATTTTTCGTTTTTCGTTTTCTAAAGAACGAATTTACGGAATTGAAACCACTTTCAATCGGAATTGAGTTCTGTGACATGCCTGAATAGAAAAAAAATTATATGTAAAAAATTTTAATTATAACGTAGGAACAATAAAGGAGTTAATCGATTGCATGTCAGAAGTTAATTATGTATGTAATAATAATAATAATAAATTAAACAAAAAGTCACTGAATTAACAAAAGAAAATGTCTTAAAAATCATGGTATCTCACCTAAAAAAAAAATCTTATATAAACTCCTAATTAAAACTATAAATGAAATTTAAAATACAAAATTTATATCTACAGCAGGGTATTTTTAACAATCGTCTAAAATGCTTTTTTTTTCTTAAAGCAACAACGCATAATATAAGTTTATTATATAAAAAGTACAACAACAATTTCACACATTTATTAAAACATTATTAATAATTTTAATATTTTTCTTTTTGCATTTTATAAAAAAATTTTAATTTCAATTTAATTTTGTTTGCAGTGTCTGTTGCATTGTGTTTATGCCAAAAATAATGCCATTGATAAACTAGGTTGGCCTACTTTGGATGGATTAGTAGATTTCTATTCGGGTGGCGTTAATGAGCATGGATTTTTTATGGCCACCCTGAGATCGGTGAATTTGTGTTTGCGTGCCGTCACTAACAAATATCATGTGAACCGAAGAAAACTACCCGAAAAAGGTGAAAGCTGTGATTTGGCTTTTGATGTTTTCGATTGTATTTCGGATCAAATTACGGGCTATTGTTTAGATCAATATAAGTCTTAATAAAGAATATTTATTATATTTATTTATTAGTAAAGAACATTATTTATTTATTAATAAAAAACATGAATTTATTTTTTGTATTATAAAACTTAATTTATTAATTTCTTAGATTTAAAATGAAATAAAATATTTAATTATAGATTTTTTTTTTAATTAAAAAAAGAAATATTCTTTCCACTGAATGATATAAATGTAAAAGAAGAAGAAGAAGTGGAAGTGGAATTGAGCTAAGCATCACGTTTCTTTTGAGCACCAGTACCAGTTAATATGAATGTTAATACAGTTAAACCTAGTTTTTATTCGCGTTCTTAAACGTTTGATTTCAATTAATATTTGTAATATATTTTCTTCTTCTTTATTTTATAGAGAAAATCTAAGCCAAGTAAATTAAATTTTATTGCTGCTTCTTTTTTTGCATTCATTTCATTGTAATAATTTTATGCTGCTTCCTTACCACAAGTCTAGGTCAGTGTCTTCAAAAATGAAATAAAATTTTATAAATGCACTTCTTAATATAAAGTATATGTGTAGTATTAATGCATCTTCATACAATGTTTGTCGTAATTAGTACAAATATTCATGTGTATGTATTCGTATGTATGAATGAACATCAATTTGAAATTATACCGCTCACAATTGAATTGTTTTTCATTTTTGCTTTTGAAGTTTAAGTGCAATTATATTGCAATTATAATTCAACTTTTTCCATATTATTTGCATAATTAACAATAACTACTGCAACAACATGGTCTGTAATAAATTCAATTATGAATACAATTTTGCTAACAACCATCAGAAACATACATATCCGTTGCGGTATTTAAGAAAATTTGTTATCCATGCAGGGCTCTCAAATAATTATAATTATTGTTGATGTACCATAAATAGTGACAAATGAATCACTAGTCCAGATTATAGGACTTGCAAGGTAAATTAATTATGAAGATAGTAAATCATAAAATATCGACAGGGTACTTAATGGCCTTGATTTTTTTAACTGAATATTTTGAAAATGAAAACTTGTACGAGTATCGTTTGCAAAGTAGAAGATTTTATCCATACCGTAAATACTTTGTCTTCGAAATATTTTGCATTTTGTTTTTGTTCAGAAGGTAGACAGATGTCTTCTTTAAATAAATTCTGAATATTAATATCAAATAAAGAAGAATTCACAAGTTTAATCAAGCGAACCTGACGTTGTCAAATTACAGTAAATGAAATATATTTGTAGAATGTTAAAAATGTTATAACAATTCGGCTCTTTCTGTCTCTAAGTCGACCTCAAGTTACGTCGAATTCTCTTCAACTCATCTTTGCAGGCATCATCTCCGATTATAGGCAACACCAGGTACCAACAGTTAAAAATCTCCTTTAATTGCACTTAGAATGACTTTTTTTTACAACATAGGGTTTCCTATATTTAGTATCCCGTTTTCTCAAATCTTCAGTGGCAGGAGTTGCACTTTCAAGCGGAATTAAATCGTGCTCAGTATATGGTTTAGGTTGCTTATAATTCTACCCAATCCTGATTTTCCTACCTACCTCAATACTTGGAACTTCATATCTTTGCTTTTTATTACTCATAGTTTTGTCATCTTCCCTTATATCTTAAATAGAAGTTCAAACCGCTAAACGAGAAAATAAGATATTTGAGTATCAATTAACGACTAATGGCCACCTCGATTTCTTGGTTGTTTACGACAGGTAACAGATTTTGTTAAACTGCGGTGGCTGCATTTTTTAAAGTATGTGTCTGCCAGGAAACGAAGCCGATCGGCTAATAGCGTGTATTTTACTTATTGCGCTGCCACCGCTTAATGCGGTTTCAGTCGGATAAAATTTTAACCTTACTCTATTAGCTCAGCCTTTTTTTTTTCTTATTTTCCGCCAAAAATTCATTTGGATTTTTCGAATTTAAGCTGCCGCCACTTCTTGTTTGTTAATCTGCCGCCGGCGACAATTTCATATCGGCTTCGTTACCTGGTATTTAATAGTTTGATTAAAAGAATAAGTTCATGAGTTCATAGATAAATAATTTGTGTTAAGTAGCCGCAGTAAAGGAATTTAAAAAAAGGCACGACGAATTCGCCGTCAAAAATTCGTTGTGTAATTTCACCGCATGAAGCACAATAACGACGAAAAACTACAGCTATTATAATTAATAAAGTTGACTACTTTTTGTGAGCAGATAGGATAACCATATAAGTATTTGTTTAGAGGTCTCTTTAAAAGCTTTAAAATTATACTTATATTATTATTATACATATTGATATTTGAAAAATTTGAAAATTTTAGAGCCCCGTAACTCGGACAATATGGGCGAGCGCCAATTTTTTCACTCGATATTTTTGTCTTATTTTTTTTATCCTATATTGCAACATGAAAAAATTAGAGGTAGGCGTGGTGTTTTGCCGTCTGCCTCGAAGGATATAAACCGATCATGCTGATTTCCAATAGCACCTCTTTCAACACTATAATGTCTGATTGATTGACATATATTTATTTTTTTTGCCTCGGCAAATTTGATTTAGACACTAGGACGGACGGACGGACAGACAGACATTGTTAGAATATATATACTTTATAGGGTCGAAAATGGATATTGTAGAAATTACACACGGAATGACAAACTTAGATATATTCTTTCTTTTTATTTTTTGTGTTGAAGGGTATAAAAATATTTAGAAAATGAAACATTAACGAAAACACAACTAAAAACAATTTTTATATTGAACTAATAATCCGTGCACTTACTTTATTTACTAAAATACTTCGAAACTAAAACTAAACATGGTCCCATTGCACTGATTTGTTCGTCGTTCGTCGTTCGCCGGCGTAAAATGTATAAATAAATCTATTGCAAAGTTCGCCGCGATGACGAAGTTCGTCTGACATCATGATTGTGTGCTTTTTCATACACAAATGTGTTTTGTTTGTGACGACGAATAATCACGACCAAGAATTCGTCGTTTGCCCCACTTTGAAGTTTGTTTAGGCCCATGTTTAGTAAACCAAAAGATCGTGTCTAAACATATAGTCAGAGACACAGAAACAGAAAAATTTAGGAAAAAAGATATTAATCGCAAATTCAAAGTTACTAATCTAAAGAAACATAATCTTTTAGATTTTAGCACATTTGTATATTGTTCTTTGTATACCCCTTTTATGTGGTATTTTCCTTTCAAATAAAATAGACTTCTTTCTGATTATTTGATATTGATAAAAAGGAAACTTATCTTTTTTCATCGCATTTAATTCTTTAAATTTGATTTATGCTTTGTTCCTTTTACTGACGCCCGACAACAGCTGAATTAAAAGGAAATTGTTAGTTTGTGAGAACAAACAAATGAACAAACAATTTCTACACACGATAACAAACACTCACACATTCTTAAAACAAAAGACTTGAGCAACAAACTTGAAATGTGTTTTTATTGAATGTCACTTACAATTCTTAGATTCTGTTTTACCCTTCATCACAAAAAGGATATATTTAAGCTTGTCATTCCGTTTGTAATTTCTATAATATCCATTTCCGACCCCGGCTTCTTGCGCATAGCGAAGTCGATTGAGCGATGTCCCTCTGTCTATCCGTATTAATGTTAAAATCGAGTATGCCGAGGCACTAGATTAGCTAGAAAAAAAAAATAAATAAATATGTCAATCGATCAGACATAGTGTCTATTGGAAAACAGCATGATCGGTCCATGTCCTTCTATGCTGCAGGCAAAACACCACGCCTACCCCTAATTTTTTCATGTCATTTGAAAAGTTACTCGAATCAAAAAATAAATATAAAGGGCGATAGAGAATAAGAAATAAGAAAAGAACAACAAGTGAAAAAATTGGCGCTCGCCCATCTCTTTCGAGTTATGGGGCTCTGAAATTTTAAAAATTTTTTAAATATCAATATGGGTATCATTTAAAAGCTTTTGAAGAGATCTTTAAGGCAATACTAAAATTTTTTGAAAAATGATTAACCCATTAAGGGCCGATGGCATTTTTGGGTAAAATTATATTAATGCAGTACCAACTTTTTTAATTCTCTGTCACCCCAATATTAGCTTTTTTTGATTGGAGTTACTTCACTAAACTTGATTTACTTAGATGGTAAAGGGTGTGTAAGATTCGGCATAGTCGAATATAGCACTCTTACTTGGTTTTATTTCAAACTCTACTCAACTCATCTTGAACGAAGTCAACATTGACATTAACTTGAACATAAAATCAAGAAGGAAATTGCCGAGACAAAAAAAAAACACAACTGCAATTGACAGTTGACGTTATACGAGTAGTATGAATATAAGAATGTGTGGATGTTGCATAGAACAAATATCCTCATTGCACAACTAGTATAAGGCTGCTACACATAAGCTCAATGCTTAAAAAATAAATGGCCAAAAGTCATACTTAACAAGTTTTTAACTTCTATTGCTAGTTTTTTCATGTTGGTTAGGTCAAAAAGGAAAACCACGAAAAGTCCCGACATCAAACAACCACAACATTAACAACATTTTGGTTCTGTTTAAGAAATTACATTACAATGAAGCAAAGACAAAGAAAACCAAACAACGCAAATAGCAAAAATTCCCCGTTTTATAGAAATTCTAACACTTTTTGTTGCAAGCGTTTGTACATGGATGCAAGTGCATGTGGTGGTTTTGTACTAAACTTACAACCAAAAACAAATTCTCTCATAAATTCTTGAACTAAGTGAGAAAAAAGTGTTTGGAAAATATTGTAACGCTTCGTTGCATGCTGTTTACATTGGCCACCTTAACAGTTGAAAAACTGTTGGAAAATTTGCAAACTTAAACTTTAAGATGCCACTTAATGGCGTAAAATGTAAAATACAAAAAGTAAAGAAAAAACCATTTGACTTGAAATGTTTAGATTTTTCAACGTACATTAAATAAAGAATTGTAAATTTTCTTCTTTTTTTTCATTTCATATTGTTATTGTAGCTCGAGTGTTGTTGTTTTTTTCTCACTTGTAATATGGTGGGTGGTCAGGTGAAACAATAAAACAACAAAAACAATAAAAAGAATTTAAACAGCCACAACAACCACAAGTGGCACAACAAATAAACGAACCATCCAACCAACCAACCAACAACATCATAAGAAAATTTTATTACAATAAAAATTTTCCTGCTAAAAGTTTGAGAATTTTACTTAAATAAGTTAAGCATCTGTTAGAAAGCAGTCAGTCTATTCATTGTTCTTAATCGTTACGGTTCTTCTTCATTTTCTTTATTTTCCACAAACTTTGCAAATAACGTCCATTTTTTAAGCTGCAATAAACAATTATTGATGAAGAATTAATTCTAAAAGTTTTTTTTATTCAATGTGAAATTCAAGGATAAAATATTTTTTTAAAGGAAATTTTTTCTTAAAGGATTTTAACTAAAACGGAAAATAAAATTCGAAAAACTTTTTAAAAAGTCATGAAAAAAATAATTTATTTATTCTATAGCAGTGCTGTGATATTTTATAATTTTTGTGGTTTTGCTTATGGTGACATTGAATACAATACAATCAACGAGGATGGATCATTTCGATTTGGGTAAATTTTAAGGAATTTCTTTTTATATCTAAATGAAGAGACTAATAAGATGTTTTTATTTTAAAAGAAGTGAAAATGCATGTTTTTAAATAAAAATTCAAAATAATAATTTAAAATATATTTTATAACGAAATTTTAGTTATTATTTTATTTACAGTTATTATTTATACACAAAAACATTTTTTTTGATACTTTTTTTAAAAATTAAATGCTGTAGTCACAAAACTTTAAAATAGATTTGAAATATAGTTTAAGACGAATTTCATTTGTTTTATTAAAACACCTTTCAAACTTACTTTATTTTTTATGAATACGTAGTAATAATCTTAATTTGCGTTTTGAAAATGCCTAAAAATTCATCGCACTCTTTAAAAGCTAAAGTTTGTAATTCGATCTATTTTAATTACATACCAGCCCAGTAAACAATTTTAAAAAAGGTAATTGAGTGAGGAATTAATAATTTTTGGCGGAAGGACTCCCTAACTAGATTACGAACCTAATGACCTTAAACAACCATGAGACATTTATAATCAATTACTGAGAATTGATTACATTAATTATTGTAGGAAATAATTACGATCATTGGAGTAATTATTTCTAAGGACTAATTAATTGAAGATTTGATTAGCATTGAATGATAAATAATGCTAATGATTTTTTAGCATTATCATTATTTTACTAATGGTAATGCTTTTTAATAAAAAGCTTTTATTGATAATTAATTTAAAAAAATAGTTTCATTACCATTGACTAATGTTTAAATTGTTTAAAATCATTACCATTAATGAATGCATTGCTTGTCTTAGAACACTAAATACACATCTTAAAATATAGTAGAGCAATATTTTAAAATGGCATGAAGATCAGAAAAATTTGGTGAAAAATTTATGTTTTAACTTTTGCAGGACAAATGAGACACTACGGGAACCTATTTTTGTTTTCGTGTAAGTTGTAAGATCTGCTTGTTGTGGTGTTAGGTGACTTTAGATCTTAGGCATCAAGTTTTAAATATTTTAAAATATAGAACTACATACATAACTACAAGAGTATTAAGATTTATTTATTGTACGAGTATGCATAGTTTTTTTAAGTTTCTACAATAAAAAAAATTGTATTTCATAAAAACAGCTATTTTCGACTCAATTGTTATTAGCAATTAAACGATTTCGTTAAAATTTCATTACAGTTACTAAAAACAATTATAATTAAAATAAAATCATTAGCATTAAATGGTAGTTAAAATTTTATTTTCTTTCTCATTATTTCAAACAATGCCAATGAAATTTCAATGCTAATGAGAAAATTCCACGTATGCATATTTCAATGTACCCTTTTTTAAATTGAAGAACTAGTTCTATAATTACTTCCATTTTTGCGAACTAAGCGAATAACGAAATATGGCAACTACAAAAGAAAGTCATTATATGGCAGGTACTTTTTAAGGTAATGCCTAATTTTTTGCTGGATGGTTATAATTATTATTTAGCAATAGCAGCTTTATACCCTTCACCACAAAAAGTGAAAAAAGGGTATATATAAGTTTGCCATTCCGTGTGTAATTTCTACAATATCCATTTCCACCTTCTTTGAGGCAGCAGGCAACATACCACGCCTACCTATAATTTTTTCATGTCATTTAGAACAATTAAGTAAGTCAAATCAAAAAAATAAATATTTTGGGGCTATAGAGAATTCAAAAATAAGAAAAAAAACATCAAGTGAAATAATTGGCGCTCGTCCATGTTTTCCGTGTTTCGGGACTCTGAAATTATAAAAAATTTTTGAAATATCAATATTGGTATCATTTTAAAGCTTTTTAAGAGATCTCTAATGCATGCCATTTCTGCTATAAAAAATAAAAATTAATTTTACTAAAGGTTGTCGCAGTAGTAACGTGATTTTCACATGTATGGCCTTATTTTTAAACCGTAGTGAGTTGAGACTATAAATTTACGCAGGATATGTAGTGCTAGTTTGCTATTAAATCAAATATAAGTAATTAGCAATATAACGTGTTCTAATAACAAGTCATACATTGTACGGGCGCTTGGCGTAATTATTTGATATATTTGTTTTATTTAAATCAAATTTCACCCGGTGGCACACTTAATTTTTCTTCACCACAAAAAGTGGAAAAAGGGTATAACTAAGTTTGTCTTGCTGTTTGTAATTTCTACAATATCCATTTCTGACCCCATATTTATTAAATAAATAAAAAATACAGTCTTTGCAATATTCTGAAAATTCGCAATAGTTTTTTTTCTAATTACTTTTAAATTGGTTGTGATATTACACGATTTACATTCTACTTGGTAATTATTATTATGATTATTTTTTTAAAAAAATAATCACGTTTACGACCCACTTCAAAAGCAAAACTGACAACTAATATAACGGCGATGAAAGAAGAAATATAAACTGGAAGAAAATAAAAATCCAGAAATAACAATAATCGTTGTAAAAAAACTATTCGAGATATCTGGAATAAAAATGAAGTCATATTTATTTTATTATTTATTAAAACAAAAAAAATCTGAAAATAGTAATTATTTCTTGAATGATTTCAAAATAAATAAAATTTAATATCGTGACCTATAGTACGCTACAAATTTTTCTCTTGTAATTTATCTTGCTTTGAAAATTAATTCTAAAACACTTGGGACCAATCAAATACAAATAACGTAGACACAGCTAATAGTTGTTGGGATGTCACTAAATAATTTATTTAAACTATTATTTTTGTTCTTTATTAATATTGTAAGAAGTCATACATCCTTTCATATGGTGTCTTTTTCCTCTTTCACGCATTTTTGAAAAGAGCTTAAATGGTTTTTATTTTTTAAAGAATTTGTCATTCCGTGTGTAATTTCTGCAATATCCATTTCCGACCCTATAAAGTATATATATTCTGACTTCTTATGCATAGCGAAGTGGATTGAGCGATGCTTGCTGAGGGAAACTTGATTTTGCAAAAAAAAAAAAAAATGCCAATCGATCAGATATAGTGTCGAAAGAGTTGCTATTGGAAATCAGAATGATCGGTCCATGTCCTTCCAAGCAGCAGGCAAAACACCATGCCTACCTCTAATTTTGTTTATGTTATTTGGAATAATAAAGTAACTCCAATTAAAAGATAGAGAATTAAAAAACATCCAGCAAAAAATTGGCGCTCGCTCATATTTTCCGAGTTACAGGGCTCTAATATCAATATGGATATCATTTTAAAGCTTTTGAAGAGATCTTTAAGGAAATACTAAAATTTTTTAAAAATGATTAACCCATTAAGGGCCGATGTCATTTTTATGTAAAATAATATATATGCAGTGCCAAAATTTTTTTAGTTTTTAATTCTCTGTCACTCCAATATTTGCTTTTTTTGATTGGAGTTACTTCAGTAAACTTTATTTACATAGATGGTGAAGGGTATATAAAATTCGGCATAACGGAATATAGCACTCTTACTGTTCCAAATGACATGATAAAATTGGGACATGGACCGATCATGCTGATTTCCAATAGCACCTCTTTCGACAATTTATCTAATCGATTGACATACGAACAGACGGACATAGCTCAATCGACTTCGTCATGCATAAAAAATCAGAATATATACAATTAATGGGGTCGGAAATGGATATTGTAGAAATTACACACGAAATGACAAACTTAGTTTTACCATTTTTCCACTTTTTGTGGTGAAGGGTATAAAAATGCTTAACACAAATTTTCGAAAAATTCCCAGAAGATTTCAACAATATTTTTTATCTCCATTTCAAAAAAATCCTATTTCGGGAATAAATCCCCTAATCGGACAATAATGGTTTTTTAACTTGGTGTCTTCATTGCATCGACTTTTTTTTATAAAAAAATAGAGATCCTACTTATGATTTTTTATTTGAAAATGGGGTTGACAATGATCCGGGCGGGATGTGGTATTTAAAGGATGGCGTTCCGTGCCATAAGGCGACTGAAATCATAGATTTATTTAATAAAAAATTTGGCTTGGGGATAAGCTAGCAACTATTGGGGCCCTGGCGGCCAATTTTGTGCTGGTTACTCATGGCATGTGTCTAGCAATGCTTGAAGAATATTGAACGTCAAGAATATGCTTCATCAAGAACAGTCTCGATGGCCACATTCCAGAAATCACTTAAAAATAATTTTTGTTTATTATTTTAACAATAAAAAGTTCTATTGCGATCGTATTGTTTTTACAAATTACTTAGTCAATAGGCCACCAACAACCGGTTTACCACTTTTAGACTATTTTCTCTGGGGTTTCTATTTTTTCTGGGGTTCGAGCGATTATAAAAAATGTCAGGTTTTGGTTAAAAAAAAGCTTAACGAGTTCGAATTTGTAATGAGTAGTTCTCTTTATATTAAGGAAATTTGGCAAGGTTATGAATCTTTTGTTACGTATAATAAAATCTGGCAACCCCTGTAGTTGTTTCCGTATGAGCGTGGTGAATAAGTTAATTCAACTAATGGTGTGTTTATAGAATAACAAAACCACAAGGTAGCCAACAAAAGCTGAGCAGCCTCAATGGCTGCGTTGGTAGAGGTGCGTACTACAAACCAGGGGGTCCGAGTTCGATACCGCATGCGGGCATGCGTGCAACGAAAAAAAATAATAATTGTTATAACGCAATTAAAATTAATAAACAGCAGTACAAACCTCCCGAGAGGCAAAAGACAATTATTGTGTGAAGACGTGGCAGATAATTTAGTGGAGACGTCCAATTTAATATAAGAGCAACTAACAGATAATTGTCAAGAAGCCCTTTATAATAAAAAGTAAGAACGGTAGCGGTGGCGCAGGGAAGTGTAACAGCATAACAACTGTGTATGGCAAAAGTGGGTTGTGGCTATTGGATTACAGAGGATAGATGACTGGCTTGGATAAAATGAGTAGTGGAGATGTCTGTGGATGGTTAAGGTTACTAAACAAGGCATCGAATAGTTCATGTCTCGCCGGAGTAACACAGTAGTGTAGCGTGGATGGCTGCGTTTGTAGTGATAACGCATGTTTAGTAAATACGATACGAAGGGTTCACAAGACCGGTTGGATCGAGAAGTATAGCCAGAGAAAGCCATAAAGTTCGAAGACAGAATTTAGCCACAGTGGTATTTGCAATCAAAAGAATCCGTACGTTTGTTCTGTCTAAAAAGGGTAAAACGTAACAATATAATGAGAGATTGTTTATCATAACAGAATATATGATTTGATATTTGAACACGGAAATCATTTTTATGTTTTTAGCTAAGTTGTATAAAAATCTTTTATTAAAGACTTTTTTTATATAAATAACAACAACAATACACACACACATTTAATTAAAATATTATTTTTATTTAAACATTTTTTGTATTTTTTCTTATTTTATTTAACACTTAACAGACATCGGAATGATGACTTTGGTGGCTATTATCACAGTGCCAGTGGTTCTCCAGAAAACATAGTACGAGGTCGTTATGGTTCACGTAATCCGGCAACTGGTAAATTAGAAGAAACAACTTATACGGCGGGACCGCGTGGGTAAGTAAATTTTATTATAAAAATTAATATGCGACCGGGTTGTTTCTAACTTAAGTATTCACACATCATACATATGAGTGTTACATACTCGATTAAAAGTTTAAATTTTTTGAAGAGTAATAAAATTATAATTAAAAAAACTGGTTAATTTCAATTCTTTTATTTAGTTTCAACTAAAAATATTAATAATAATAAATGGCTGAAGAAAAACTCAATAGTTTATAAAGTTGTTATATTTATGCAGCCTACAGAATTTACTGAAGCATAAATTAAACAATTCTAACACTTTTATCAAGATGTTGGCTGCTGGTTTTTTATGATTCTTATTTTTTTTATTTCTTGATTATTCAATTGTTTTTTTCTCAATTATGTTTCAATTGTTGTCTACTAAATAGATGTAGTTGTGGATGGATATAATATCTTTTTGTTATTGTGCTGAATGGTTGGTATCATTTTGTCTTTAATAAAGTTCAATTTCAAGCTAAATGCACTGCTTAACTAATTGCTGTGCTACGGCATTTGATACTCGTGTAACGCTTATGCAAAAAAATATTTAAAAACTATTTTAACAAATTAATTTAAATATTTCAGGTAGGTTGGTATGTAACTTTAACAGTTCTTTATTTTTTTTTTAATTTTTTGGAAAACTTTTTATTTTGCGTATTCAAATTTTGTACGTTCTTTTTTTTACCCAAAACCGAATTTATTCACCTGACATGACTCCTTGTGATGTTTTTTTTTTGTGATTTTAAGACTTTTAAACATCTGAAAAAATGTTTTGAGATGATTAAGTTTAGATATAAAACAAAAACTAAACTTGGCAATTTATTTGTATATTGAAAAATTTTTAAATATAGAGGCATGTCACAGAACTCAATTCCGATCTAAAGTAGTTTTCGGAATGAAACCACTTTTAAATTTCAAAGTGGAATTAAGTTTCTTTAAAATTTTGTTATTTGCGGTTTGCAAATTTACTTTTATTATGTGTCCTTATTTAGATTAGCCTCATTGTTTATTTTGGTGTGTGCAATATTGCCATATTTAAATAAAAACGCGGAGATTAAGTATTTTTTAGAAATAAGCAAAATCGATCAGAATCTGAAGAAGGAAAAACTAAATCGATCGGAATTGTTAATACGGAATCAAAACCATTCCGATCGGAATTTGTGACATGCCTGATAATGATTTTTTTTAATATCTTGAAAATATAAAAAATAATTTAATTTCACAAAAATTAAAAAAAAATAAATATGACAATAATTCATGTCAATCTATATTCTTTACGTCATTCTGAACTATCATATTTAGTATTAAATCTATGGGTAACTGCATTATATTCAATATCGACATTATGGAAAAAAATAATAAATAATGTATAACGAAAGAGTTGACTTCTGCCCACAAAGTACATAAAGCAAGTTTGACATTTAATTTTGACACACCTGAATTCAGCTTTGTCAAGCGAACAAAGTCTACGAGTATAAGCGTAGAGTGTAACTAGCAAGCAGTTTTTTAGGCATAAATATTGTTAAAGCACGTAACGATGCGCCGCTTTAACACGTGTTATATATCTTCTTCTTCTTAGCAGAGCACACTTCATTAAAATTATTTTCTCAAGGGCAGTCAGACCTGATTTTTGTTTTCTTCGTTTTGCGCCTTACTTTCGTTTTAATTTATTATAAAATTTTGACTTTGACTGTAAGGCGTTAAGAGCTTTTATTTGTTTCTTTTTACATCGCAACTTGTCTTTCGCGTTTATTAAGTAGACTCGGATGAATATTTAAGAATTTTATTTAAGAAAACCTATGAGGATCACTGATAATTTGAAAAATTTTTTATGTTTTACTACAACGCAACTTTTCTATTCTTAATTTTTGAAGAATACTTCGTCATTAAAGACACAAGTGTAGAATTTTCAAAAACAATAATTGCTTGTTAAATATTTTCTTTTCTTGTGTAATCTCCGGCTTTGAAAAATACATAACGTTAAAAAAATTTTTTTTAACTTCTTTTAAAGAAAACAAAAAACTGTTAAAAAAAAAAAAAGAAACAAGAAATCTATTTATAAATGAATTTTAGACGGCCGACGATAACGAAAACAATTAAAAGTAGAAATTCTTGTAAAGTTGTACGAGTATTTGAAATTGAGGAATAATAAAACATGTTAAAGCTAGAGATGATCAATGTGTTGTGTTACAAAATACACAAGGAATATAAATATAAAGCGCCACGTTTAACATGAATATACAAATTCGTACCGAATTAAATCAATGTTCTGTATATCCGTTGATATTTGTAATTTAGTAATTCAAAGATAATCATTTTGTATTCTATTGTATTGTAATTTATCGTTTTATCTCTGTAAATGAAAATCAAATTTATTAGACATTTTATTTTTTAGTTTTTTTTTTTTGTAATTCTTCTAACGATTTAAAAAAAAAAACTGTACATTAAGAAAAATAAATGTGTGAAGAAGTTAGAACCGTATTTTCGTTATCTTGTGAAAAAAGTGAAAGAAACTGGCATCCTAATCGATAAACCAAAGCGTAAAGAGCCAAAAACAGTGCGTACACCCGAGAATATTGCAGATGTGGCAGAAAGTGTAAGTAAAGCACCATTAACATCAATTCACCGTCGTTCAACAATTGAATATTTCGGAGACATTATTGAGATGAATTTTGCATAAAGACCTTGGTATGACGCCATACAAAGTCCAATTAGTTCAGGACTTGAAGCCAAGTAGTTTTTTTTTTATAGCATTTTCAAAAAATAAGATTATTTGGCGGACCCTTTATTTTGTTATACAATAACGTACATTAAAACAAAGCAACAAATAATATCTAATTTGTCGCACATAGTACACGTTGTTCGCTGAGAGGATGTACTGCTTTGTTTTGCCGCCATTTTGGTAAACATTAGTCTTGACAGTTCAGTTGTCCTGAAGGAGACATGTGGCAAATTTATTATGGAAAATATTCGATAAACAACGTGTTTAAGTCTTTAAAACATTTTATCAAAACCAATTATCGATTACTATGACGATGAGAAAGTTACGTGAAGTTTTTGGATGAAACAACGTGTCAAAAAAGGCACTATTTACAGTGTAGTGAATGATTTAGAAGAAAGAGTGTCTATAGATGATAGGCCCAAGCGTGGACCACAACGTACTGCACGATCTGCTGAAAACATTACTACTGCTTACGAAAGTGTTCAAAGCAATCCATCAACCTCAATCCGACGCAGTGCTCAGGAGCTTCGTTTTCAAAGAACAACTTTGGCCACAATTTTGCACAAGATTTTGCATTTGTTTCTATTTAAGATTCAGCTGGAACAAGAGCTTCTTCCACAAGACTATTTACGCCGCCGTACATATGCCAATAGGATGTTACAGCTCGCCCATGGTAACCCCTATTTTCATTAAAAAAATCATAATGAGTACCGAGGCACAATTTTATTTGGATGGGTATGTGAATAAACAGAATAGGCAGAAGGGCAGCAGGGTAATGGAAAACTCTCAAATTATTCATCAGTTACTTTTGTATCCAATCATTGGACCTTACTTCCTTGAAAAAGAAAACGGCGTAATGGTTACTGTGAATAGAGAGCGATATCCTGATATGATTGAAAACTTTTTAACGCCACAACTGCATGCTTTGGGCTTGATTAACATGTGGTATCAAAAAGACGATGCTACATCTGTGGACTTCTTTTTCATCACAGTCTCTTGTATTGCTAATATTTTTGCCAAAGTCTGAGGGTAGCCATATCATTCACATTTAATATCTGTCTTCTCCTTAGTCTGGGCTTAAAAATAAATACTCTATAGGTAAAGATTTCTTTGGTTTCCGTCTTGGTCAGATAATATTTTAAGTTAAAACGAAATGTCACTAACGTACATCTAAGCAACCTTCTCGTCTCATGTAGTCGGGCTATTGCCTTGGGAATATCTTAAGAGTACAGCTCTTGCGGGATATTTTGTCTATATAATCCGGTTTCCTGCAGCTGCTTATAAAATACGGGGTTCCTTAAGAGACTAGTCTTTCTAAGTCTATTAACGATTCCTTGTTAAACCCTTTATGATTATTTTCGTCCT
This sequence comes from Gymnosoma rotundatum, assembly GCA_916610165.2. NCBI lineage: Eukaryota > Metazoa > Arthropoda > Insecta > Diptera > Tachinidae > Gymnosoma > Gymnosoma rotundatum. The sequence goes on along the minus strand of OU744338.1, from coordinate 15,447,000 downwards.
GTTTTATCAAGATTAGAATTCATAAAATTCGAAGTAATTCGATCACAAACAGCTGCATATGCGCAGCTAAGCTTATATTCAAAACAACAGACATCAGGCGTTCAGAGTTCGCTAAATTTAAGTTTGCTACACTTTTAGCACAGGCAAGACCTTACCAGGAACCTGTTATCGGCTGGCACCGTTACGTGGCACAGTTTACTTTGTTACATACCACTCTTCACAAATTAAATAATAACTACAAGAGTCAGAGAAAGATTGTCAGAATTAATCTAGGAAACAGACAAATACGAAAGCAACTTTAAGTTCAGACTCGAAAATTTTATTTTGTTGGCTGCTTGTCCCCAAAAAAAAGGAAAATAAAATAAAAGAAAATAAAATAAAAGAAAGGAAAAGAAAAGAAAAGAAAAAAAAAATCAAAATTTTTTATTCCTTATGCGGATGATTCTTTACTTTACACTCATGGAATTTCACCGAATGACACTTTGCGGAATATATCCACATATTTGCCAACAGTTAATAACTACTACAAATTTTGGTGAATAAAAATTAATGTTTTACAAAGTAAAGCCATTTGTTTGAGGAATGCATCTGGGAAATGAAAAAGTTTTGTTGTTCCAGAAAGTAAGGGGCTTAAATTGTTTCTGGATGGACATGAGATACCATTTGTAAACAATTTAAAATACTTAGGTGTCCATTTTACAAAACTTTTCAAGTTTAATTTTCATGCCAGGATTTCTCTTGATAAAGCCAAGCGGAAGACATTCTTGTCTTTTGCAAGATTGTTGAATTCTAAGTATTTGTCAAAGAATACGAAGTTACTTATATACAAAATGAGTATAAGGCCAGTTCTACTATATGCGTTTTCAATTTGGTTTTCCTTTTCGCCAACGGTAATGAATGTAAACGTAAAATTGTTAGGCAATGCACTTTGAAAGTACTATTAAAAAATTTTTTACTCAATATATTTATAAGTTTGCAAAAATTAAGCCTTTAGCTTCTTACGCTTTTGACTTAATGAAAAAATTTCTTAATTCCCTAGATTTTATAGACAATAACTTAATTTGACATGTTCTAAACGATCAAGTCGGTCTGAGTTGGTTAAATACCAGTTACTATTCGCCTGCGTAAATAGTTTAATGCCTAACTTTTATGTTTCTAAAATTCAAGGTGCCCATAGAGTGTGATTTTTTCTTTATTTTTTATTCTTTTCTTATGTAGGTTTAAGTCTAGTTTGTAAGCACACCATTAATTAAATTTTCAAAAATGTTGTGTCGGGAGCAAGCACTATGCTTTAATTTTTTTTTTTACTCATAATCTGTTAAAAACATAACAAGTTTGTTACTGTTAAACTTATAACCTTATTAAAATAAAACATTACAGTTTTAAGTTTTTTTTAAGTAATTGATTGTTAACATTTGTTTTCTTTATATATGTATGATGGTTTCAAGTCTCAAATAAACTTTACTTTACTTTAAGTTTAAAATGAAATACAACAAAATTTTATATTTTTCCTATAAATTTTATTAAAGGACTAATTTTTTTAGTGTATTTAATTTGTAAGGAATCTTAAACAAGTCAAACCCAAAAGGCCCTTGACTAGCTTAGAATCGGTGACGGTAGGCGCGATGACGGATAGCCTTGTAACGATAACCATCATCAGCAAGCTCAACGGTATGATCGACTGAAGCGGGGGGAATGTAAGTATTTTGGGGTGAAACTGGCGCAGGTTCATGGCGGTGAACTGGAGCAGGTGCATGGCGGGGAGCTGGAGCGGGTTCATGGTGGTGAACTGGAGCAGGTTCATGGTAATGAACTGGAGCAGGTTCATGGTAATGAACTGGGGCAGGTTCATGGTGGTGAACTGGAGCAAGTTCATGGTGATGAACTTGAGCAGGTTCATGGTGGTGAACTGGAGCAGGTTCGTGGTAATGAACTTGAGCAGGTTCATGGTGGTGAATTGGAGCAGGTTCATGATGATGGTGGTGAACTGGAGCAGGTTCATGGTGATGAATTGGAGCAGGTTCATGATGGTGAATTGGAGCAGATACATGGTGATGAACTGGGGCATGTTCATGATAGTGAACTGGAGCAGGTTCATGGTGGTGAATTGAAGCAGGTTCATGGTGATGAACTGGGGAAGCTTCATGGTGGTGAATTTGAATAGGAGCAATATAAACCTGCTTGGTAGAAACTGGTGTTGATTGGTGGCGAAGAGCTGGAGCAGGTGCTTGGTGTTGAGCCGGAGCAACTGCAGCAGGTGGAATGTAGGTGTTCTTTGGAGCAACTAGCGCCGGAGCAGGATTATGATGATGGATTGTAGCAGGGGCCTGATGATGGACTGGAGCAGGAGCATTATACTGAACAGGAGCTGGAGCAGAAGAATGATGATGGACTGAAGTGGATGCATCATGATGGGCTGGTGCATTATGATGAGCAGGAGCTGGTGGAAGATATGTACTAATTGGCGGCTCAGGAATGGAGGCAACACTTTCATGATGATGATGATCTGCCTGAACTGGGTGATGATAGTCATAGCCCAACTCAGATACATCAGCCATAACACAGACCACCACAGACAAACAAAGAACGACGAATTTCTGTAAAAAAAAAATTAATTTCATTTAACATAATTTCTTATAAACAATTAAATCTTAAACAAAATTTATTGCTAAAGTTTGTGAACTTGTGGTCAAAAGCTTACCATTTTGATTAGTTGTTGATGGTTCGAATATTTTACAATATATGACAACGATTTAAATGTTCAATATTGTTATTTATACCAAAATACTTTGAAGATTTTAAAAGTTTAATTTTAACTCTGTATTTAGGGAAGTTCTTTTATATCATCTCTCTTGTTTCTCACGCATTCTCTTTCATTATTTCACTTTATTTAGTTGTTTGAAGATATTTCTTAAATGCTATAAAAGCCAAAATAATAAACTGCTGTACATATTAAAAAAATATAAACAAATAAATTAGAAGACTTTAAGTTTTTACATAGTCTTTCAAAGCCAACCAATCAATACCACTTGAACAAACAATTGATTCCTAAATATTTTTTTATTTTTGTCTAAGATGAGTGTGTATTTCTTTTCATAATAAGTTGCCTGTAACCAAAATACTACTTTGGTTTTTTTTCTAAATTAAATTGGTTCGATTTACGAGGGAAATTTGATAAGTCTTTAAAAAATGTAGCGATTAGGCAACTCTTGAAAGTCCTGCATGTAATAATAAGACTGCAGGTTTTTTAATAACACTATCGTTGCAAGATTAATTTTTAAAATGGAGATTATGATATTTAGAAAATTCTGTGATAATTTAAAGCTTAACTCGTGTACATATGTTCTCGGTGAGGACGTCTGTGTTTTTTAACGTATGAGTCCCATTCAGAGATTAAATTCTTCTTGAAAATATTCGTCGTGGCGGTGAGGCAAATCGAAATCATTTGTTTTCACAGATGGTTAAAAACGTTAAATGGTACAGGAAGTTGTGTGTTCTGCGACGAATTAAAAAGGTAGTAAACAGCTGCTACAAAGAACCTGAGTCTATTCGTGAACAGCATATGATGGATGTCCATCCTATTAACCTCTGTATATATATATATATATATATATATAACATATAAGAGTACTATATACGGGCTATGCCGAATCTTATATACCCTTTACCATATATGTTAATCTAGTTTAGTGAATTAACTCCAATCAAAAAAGCAAAGACGGAGAATTAAAAAATAAAAAAATTAAGTACTTCATATATATAATTTTACTTCAAAATATCATCGGCTCATAATAGGTTAATCATTTTTAAAAAATTTCTGTTCTTTTGAGTTCTTTTTGAACTTTCGGGCTTTCAAGGTCAATTTTTTTTTTCTAAAATTGACCTTGAAAGCCCGAAAGTTCAAAAAGGATTTAAAAGAACAGACATTTTTAAAAAAATTTACCATTTCCTCAAAGATCTCTTCAAAAGCTTCTAAATGATACCCACATCGGTATTTTAAAAGTTCTGAGCCCCGAAACCGGAAAATATGGGCGAGTGCCCATTTTTTCACTTATTATTTTATTTCTTATTTTTTGATTCTCTATTGCCCCAATATTTGTTTGTTTTTAAATGGAGTTTCTTCATTGTTCCAAATGATATGGAAATATTAGAGGCAGACGTGGGTTTTGCCAGCTGCCTCGAAGGACTTGGACCGATCTTGCTGATTTTCAATAGCAACTCTTTTGAAACTATGTCTGAACGATTGGCGTATTTAAATTTTCTCTAGCTTATCTAGTGCCTTGGCGCACTTTATTTCAACATTAATACGGACGGACAGATGGATAGACAGACACCGCTCAATCGACTTCGCTATGCATTAGAAGTCAGAATATTTAGTTATACCCTTTTTCCACTTTTTGTGGAGATGGGTATAAAAATATAACTCTAATTTAATGATAATGATTTTATTTAAATTATAATTATTTTCACTAATGTTAACGAAATTTTAATGAAATCGTTTAATTATTAATTACAATTGAATAAAAAATAATTGTTTTAATGAAACAAATATATTTACAGAAGCTTCAAAAGAACTTTGCATAAAACAAATAAGCCTTCATTCACCCTTTTGTAGATGGATCTATTTTTTAAAATTTCAATTTTAATTGAGATGGGTACAAAACTTGATGTCTTACATCTAAACTCACCTAACATCCCAACTAGCAGATAATATTACTTACACGAAAACAAAAATATATTCCTATAGTGTATCATTTTTCTGAGAATGTTTAAACATAAAGTTTTACCAGATTTTGTGTTAAAAATGCCATTTTATAATTATGTTCTACGTCATCTTAGGGTGTTTATTTAGTTTACGTTTATTAATTGTAATGCTTTGAAACCATTAAATCATTAGTCAATTATAACGGCTTTATTTTTAACTAATTATCAATGAAACCTTTTAATGAAAAAGCATTACCATTAGTGAAAATAATGATAATGCCAAAAAAATTATCAGCATTATTTATTATTTAATGCTAATGAAATTGGTATAAAAATAAGTTAAATATTTTGAAATAATTTTTAATTGCAAATAGCATTAAATTATGAATATAAAGAGGATGCTAAAGATTATTTGTTTACTCGCTTGGGTAATTTTAGAATCTCACTCGTATTCGAATGCGTGTCTACAGTGCAAAGACCATTTCACAATTCATAACTATTGATAACATTTTGATTTTAAATCTTTTTTTCTTCTTTTTTTTTCTCAGAAGTTTTGCATTATTTATTTCTTAAATTTAAATCTTTATCACAATAGCTTTTAATTAAAAGTTACCAAATTAGTAATGACCAACTGGTTATGTAAATGACCATGAAATGACTGTAGAACTAATCAAAAATAGTAAGTATTTTGTTTTTTGTTTTGCCCTCTTTGATAAAGATTTTCTATTTAATTTGTTTGCATAAATAATTTTATTTGATTTTTAGTTTCAAGTCATTAAAATTACTTACGTCGGTGAAGAAAAAAATCTTAACATAACTTTCATTGTTAAAAATAATGATTAGGTTGTTGTTCTTTAGAAGATTAAAATTAAAACCGCCTTTTTTTTTAATGCAAAATAATTTTTTGGGGGAATCCGACAAACGGTTTCTTGCTATAACCGGGTTTTCAAGCACTTAACAAGTTATAAGGTTTTTGACTTTGTATGAGTTTAACGAGCTTAATTTTAGGGGTTCTATACATAAATAAAGCCCCATTTCCACAATGTCTATTTATTTGTCACAAGCCTTTAACTATATCTCGAATCGTATTAGTTAAAATTTTTTGTATTTTTACAGAGATTGTATTATTATGGACACTACAACAAAAATCAAGAAAATGAAATAAATAATTCTTGCAAAAAAACCGTCTGTCTGTCAATAACGGTTCAAAAGTATGGCCATATACATTAAATTACATTAACTATTGAGGAACCCTCATATTCCATATTCAAACTTTATACTTATTATAGCGGACTTAGCACAACAGCTCCTTGTTAATTAAAAATGTGTGTCTACAACTGTTCAGCAGTTTGGCAATATACATGAAACTACAACAACTATTGGGGCACCCTTCAATTTCCAAATTTAAGTTTTATACTTGCTGTTGTGCGGAATAAGAAAACAGGTTCTTTGTAAATTTCAGCCTTCTTTCTATAACGGTTTAACAGTTTGGCAATTTACATCAACCTACATTAACTATTGGAACACCCTTTAATTTCAAATCCAAGTGTTATAATTCTTGTAAGAGCGGAGTAGTATGGGTTCTTTTAACTTTCAAGTGCATGTTTATTGAAATATTAATAAACTATTGGGGCACCCTTTAATTAATAATTCTAAATAAAGATACTTGTTACTATAACGGTATAACAATCGTAACTCTGTCCAATTCGAGTTTATCTATAACGGCTTAAAAGATAGGTCCATATAGGTCAATTTATGTCGCCTATGGGGACAGCATTTAATTTTTAGATTTATTTTTGTATTACTTCCATTTCCGAACCCATAAAGTATATATATTTCGACTTCTTATGCATAGTGAAGTCGATGGAGCGTTGCCCGTCTGTCCGTCTGTCCTTCCGTGTTAGTGTGGAAATCAAGGCATGATCGGTCCATGTTCTTCGAGGCAGCAAGCAAAACACCACGCCTACCTAAAATTTTTTTATGTCATCTAGAGTTACTTTATTACTCTACTAAAAAAGACTAAATATATGGGGCTCTGAAAATTTCAAATTTTTTAAAATATCAATATGGATATGATTTTAAAGCTTTTGAAGAGATCTTTAAGGAAATATTAAAATTTTTTAAAAATGGTTAACCTATTAAGAGCCTACGTCATTTATATGTAAAATTAAATATGTATATGCAGTAACAAATTTTTTTTATTTTTAATACCCTGTTCAGACATACGTTTTAAGTGCGCAATAAAGGAATTTACGCAATTAAGTCCCTAATTGAATTTAATTTACCATATAAGAAATTAATTGATTAAGTTTCCTCATACAACCCCTATGAAGTGTGTTTAGTGAGAGAAAATTTTATAAAATGACAAAACTAAATGCCATAAAAATGAAAAATAAAACATTTTCAAATTAAATGAAATGAAAACTTTTTGAAAATTTAATGGAGATTCAAAGCTAGCGTGCAGTCAAAACTTGATCGTACAAACTGGAAGAGTTTCATATTTCAAATGAAAACAAGCAAACTTTCTTTTAAAGCCGAACTTCTTTTCATTCTTCTAAATTTACAAACACAAATTTCTAACGTGTTCAATAAATTTGTGGCAGAAACTAGCAACGATGGAGTAAAATAAAAACTTACAACATTACTATTCCAAATAAAAAAAGGAATAAATGCATTTTTGGAAAAAATAGCAAAGTAAAGCCGAACTGACCATAATAACAAACAACCATAAAAATAAATATTTATCTAAAATAGAAAAAAGGGTGTTCGATGCGTAAAGCATTTTGTATTGCAACAGTTAGCATTTGTAAGAGCTTTGTTATCGATTGTGAGCACCTTTTTTCGAATACTTTGCAAAATTGCCAAAATTGTTCCTTCCGTCTTCTTTGTAAAACTTTTAGTTTATTTTATTCTATTTCTTTTGTTTATTGTTTTCTTATCCTGGCGTTTACTTGTATATAGTTTTCTCAGATTTCTTCTAACTATTATACAAACGTTAGCTTCAATTCAAAATATTGTTACGAATAATAAAATCTGGCAACCCCTGTAGTTGTTTCCGTATGAGCGTGGTGAATAAGCTAATTCAACTAATGGTGTGTTTATAGAATAACAAAACCACAAGTTAGCCAGCAAAAGCTGAGCAGCCTCAATGGCTGCGTTGGTAGAGGTGCGAGCTGCAAAACATAGGGTCCTGAGTTCGATACCGCATTCGGACATGCGTGCAACGAAAAAATAATAATTGTAATAATGCAATTAAAATTAATAAACAGCAGTAAAAACCTCCCGAGAGGCAAGAGACAATTATTGTGTGAAGCCATGGCAGACAATTTAGTGAAGACGTCTAATTTAATAAAAGGAGTTACAGATAATTGTCAAGAAGCCCTTTATAATAAAAAGTAAGAGCAATAGCGGTTAGCGCGGGGAAGTATAACAGCATAACAACTGTGTATGGCAGAAGTGGGTTGTGGCTATTGGATTACAGAGGATAGATGACTGGCTTGGATAAAATGAGTAGTGGAGATGTCTGTGGATGGTTAAGGTTACTAAACAAGGCATCGAGTAGTTCATGTCTCGCCGGAGTAACACAGTAGTGTAGCGTGGATGGCTGCGTTTGTGGTGATAACGCATGTTTAGTAAATACGAGACCAAGGGTTCATATGAAAGGTAGGATCGAGAAGTATAGCCAGAGAAAGCCATAAAGTTCGAAGACAGAGCTTAGCCACAGTGGTATTTGCAATCAAAAGAATCCGTACGTTTAGCTGCTAAAAAGGGTAAAACGTAACAATATTTTCTATTTAAAACCGAAAACTATAAATGTTATGTATATTTTGTGCTGTGTGGTTGTAAAAAATTTCAGCTGTAGATATTCGGTTTTGAAATTATGGCAAAAAAGCAACACCATTTTAGTCTAGCAACGATGTGATGTAAATATTTTCGTGGAAAGTGCTAATAAACACTTTCAGTTCAAAGTATTTAATATTTATTAACTTATTTTGTAAAACAGAACAAGAATCAGCTGTTCTGTTCTTGTCAGTAACAAAAGTAGTAACAAATTACTCAATTAAAATTTTTGCTTTTTTGATTGGAGTTACTTCACTAAACTAGATTTACATAAATGGTGAAGGCTATATGAGATTCGTCATAGCCAAATGTAGCGTTCTAACTTGTTAATTATAAGTTTTTACATTTCTATTAGGTTCTCATGCTATTTCTTAAGAAACAGCTATTGATATTTAAATTAGATAATTTGTATACATTTCGATAAAGTGCGGCCCATATAAAAGAATTATATTTAATTTGTTTGGTTTGTTGTGGCTTTATTAAAATTAAAATTTACACTATCGTATGTAAGCGCTAATTTTTAATAACATTGATTTAATTTGAAATCTTGTTATAAATAGTATACATTTGGCTGTACAGACTTAAAGTTAAACGTACTAAAATGTGTGTTGAAATTCTGAAAATAATAGTATAGATGTCTTGTTTTACTAGAGCTACCAAATAGGCTTTCTTTCTTGTATTGTTTTAATATATTGGTCTTTGTAGGTCTTTTGATCACTTATTATGAAGACTCAGAAAATACGCAGTACATTCACAGAATGTACTGTTCGAAAGCAACGAACACGTTTTTATTTTTACATTAGTTATGTGTGTCTCAAAATTTTGTAAAGTGAGAACACACCCATAAATGTATAATTTTTTTAAAACTTAAACAAGCGCATAATACGAGGACTTCACGTATTGATTTTTCTTTATAAAATTAAAACTTTTGAGCTACAACAACAAATACATAACAGTATTACTATACAGATTATACCAAATAACATTGTAAATAAAAACTAAAGGGTTTTCTATCAGTTAATGTAATATTTACTATAAAATATTGACAATAAAAAATCACAAAAACTTCAAAAGTTTTTCTTTCACTATTTCTAAGATACGCCAAATTAATTATTTTTTTTTTATTAATTTCTTTGAAGATTTCCAGTGTGTGTACATATATGTATTACATTATGGCAGAGAAAATATAGCAACATTTCAAAAATACATAACCTAAAATCAAAACCTTTATTTTTTTTATTTTTGCTACTGTGGCCTTTGAAATGCTGTATCAACTACAGAAATTTTAAGACTTCGCCTCTTAAGGTTTCTAAGGTACATCTTGATGTCAACATGTATTTTGTAGTCAGAATTACATTAACTAATAGAAGACCCTTTAATTTGTAATTTGTTTTAAATTACAGAGTTATTTAGTGTGGTCTAATTTGGTTGTAAATAATTTATTCAAAGACAATAAATAATTCTGCCTCACGAAGTATAATAACATTTTAATCAAAAGTAAATAAAAACTATTTCTGAAACAAATAACATTTTGGTCCATATTACAACTTGGTGAACAAAATTGAAATTATGTTAATTAAAACAATTTTATAGAATTAACTTCTCGTTCTAAAAAAACTTTATAAAAGAAACATAAAAAAAAACCCCACAAAATATGTTAAAGAACGGTCTGATGTGAAGAAGTCGTAAAAATCTATTCAAGGTTATTTATATTTGAATATATAAAAAAGTGATAATTTTTAGTATTTTATTTAAAAATAATAAAAGTCGTTAAAAATTGACTCTAAGCCAATGAATGAGCTGAACATATGAATTGAAATTTTTTTTATAGTAAATTCTTTTGAAGAATAAAATCTTGCCTTTTCTATATCAAATGTTTGCAAAGAATTAATTGAGTAACTTTGGAAATAAATAACACTGCTGGTCTTTTACTAACACTGTCATACACCGAATTTCTTTGTAGTGTTCCATGGTGACAACAGTTGACGGTTTTTTATATAAATCATCCTTAGTGGCTATTTTTTAGTCGTAAATGCTACAAATTATTTAATTGCAGAAAAAATATTTAATTTAATTTCATTAAAATTTAAACGTTTATCAAAACACTTAAGTTGATTGACTTCATATAAAACTTATTATTAAAATTTACTTCTTCTATTGAAGGTTTGAAACAGCGGCCTATTAAAAAAAAAATAAAATTTTATATGCAAGAATTTGCAACCTCATTTTTACGATAATTAATCATCTTAAACTCAATGTTTATTTAACAATGTTTTATAAAGTTATGTTACTATATTTTGGCTTTCTGACATTGACCAAATTTCGCAGCTTAATTATTATTTAAAATAGTACAAATTAAAATATTTTAAAAATAACAAAATTTAAGTGATTTAATGTTCAGTTTACACAACATACATTCAAAACATCTTTGTCAGTGATGATATCTTTATTATGTCTTAAAATGATTTTATTTGCATAACATTCTTTAGTTAATTGACGAGTATTTAAATTTATTTCAAAAGACATTGTAAGTTTTACAATCAGTAAAAGTTTTATGGCTTATCGGAATATTTTAGGATTAATATCTGTTTTTATTTCTTCTAAGTCTTAAAATGCTTAAGTTATTTGAATAACCTTAGATCGATTAAAAACCAATTTTTGTAATTCATTTATTCAAGAATCTACTCAATAACATAAATTTGTGGACGAAGGCAAACTTTAAAGTCTGAAGATTAAGATGAAAAAGCTAGTAAAGAGCATATTCAACATATTGTTACGTTTTTATCTTTTTAGACAAACTTACGGATTCTTTTTGATTGCAAATACCACTGTTGCTCATAAATTCCGTATTCCTACTTTATGGCTTTCTTCTGGCTATACTTCTTGATCCTACCGGTCTTGTGAACCCTTGGTCTCGTATTTACTAAACATGCGTTATTACTACAAATGCAGCCATCCACGCTACACTACTGTATTACTACGGCGAGACATGAACTACTCGATGCCTTGTTTAGTAACCTTAACCATCCACAGACATCTCCACTACTCCTTTTATCCAAGCCAGTCATCTATCCTCTGTAATCCAATAGCCACAACCCACTTCTGCCATACACTGTTGTTATGCTGTTAAACTTTCCTGCGCTAACCGCTATTGCTCTTACTTTTTATTATAAAGGGCTTCTTGACAATTATCTGTTACTCTTATACTAAATTGGACGTCTTCCATAAATTGTCTGCCATGGCTTCACACAATAATTGTCTTTTGCCTCTCGGGAGGTTTGTACTGCTGTTTATTAACTTTAATTGAATTATAAAATTTTTTATTTTTTCGTTACACGCATGTCCGGATGCGGTATCGAACCCAGGACCTCCTGTTTTGCAGCACGCACCTCTACCAACGCAGCCATTGAGGCTGCATAGCTTTTGTTAGCTAATTGTGGTTTTTATTCCATACACACACCATTATTTGTTGTATTAACTTACTCACCACGCTCATACGGAAACAACTACAGGATTTTTTAACCCAATTAAAGTCGTTGTTTTTTTAAAACAAATTAAATTATGTCAAAGGAAACATTGCTTTTTAAAACATTTTTAGCAAACTTTATATGATTTCATTTCCTTAGCATAAACCAATGCGAAATAATACAGGTGGTCTTGATGGCGAATTTAATAATTTCCGCCTTAAACGCTAAATGTCAAACACCATATAAACAAAATTATACATATTCGCCATCGCGGCCACCAAGTATTATTTCGTCATAGGTAAATGATCATCCGGTGTATTTTTTATAATTGTCAAAGCGAATTGAGCTATTTTACGAAAGTTGTCAAACTAAAATATTGAAAAAATTTGAGGAAAGTAAACAGTAAGTTCCTCATGTCACAACTTTCCCAAAATGAGGAATGTAGTGGTGGACTAAAGCTACTACACTTTACAGCTCCCCCCTAACGAATGGGCCACATATAATAGATAAGCTATGCCCGAAAATCTACAATAAAAGCTTAGGATTTACAAGCAAAATAGTTTAAAAAAATATATATTAAAAAAGGCCTAGTTTTATATATCTATAAAAAACCCAAAAGCACACCGCATGACACTGAAACAGCATCCATAATGTTGAAAGGAATCAATAAGAATGATTAACAAAAATTGCATTCGTAACCAAGGTTGGTACAAAGCAATAACAAATGTACAATACGAATTACATAGAGAACAGCGAATTAATACTTTGGATTGTTTATGGCTTTCATCTAGCCAAATTAATATTGATATGAATACTCCTCATATTCTTATTTGCAAAGTTAACTGGTTAAATAGATGATGTTTACAATGTGTACAACCTAAGGTAGACAGATGCGAATAATGCTAATGAAAAAAGTTCATTTGTACTGGCGGTAACAAAAAGGCTATATGAATATACGTATGTGTTGTTAGAAAAAAATAACATTAGAAACCGATTTCAACAAATTCAATATTATAAATTAATGGGTAACCCAATAGTTAATTTAATTTGATAAATTTGTCCATACTTAAGCACAGTTGTAGACAAACGGTTGAAAAGAAACCTGTACTGCTTGGTCCGCTATAAGAGCAGGTATAAAATTTGGATTTGGAAATTAAAGGGTGTCCCAATAATTTGTGTAATTTGATCTATGTGACCAAACAGAATCGTTATAAACACACAGCTGAAATTGTATTGCTAAGTGCGTTAAAAACAAGTATTTTATTTGAATTTAGATCTTAAAGGGTGTTCGAATAGTTAATGTAATTTGACTTACATGGCCCCATCTTTTGAACCCTTGTACACAAATTCTTAAAAATTAGACATAATATCCACTACTTTGTCTAGTATAATAAGAAAAGTAAATATTTATAATTATAAATTAAAGGGTGTTACAATAGTTGGTGTAATTTGATTTATATGGCCATACTTTTAAACAGCTGAAATTTACAAAGGACCAGTTCTACTAAGTCCGCTATAACAACGAGTATAAAATTTGAATTTGAAAATTACAGGGTGTCCCAATAGTTGACTAACAGAGAACTAAAATCTGTTTTAAGGTCGGTTTTTTTTAAGAATTATGTAAAAATTGTAAAAAATTTATCTTTTTAGGCGATGCTGCAATTCTGGTGCAAATTTAATATAAATAAAAAAAATTTATCTAAACTTGATGTGTGTTCATATTATTTTAATTTTTTTTTTTAATTTCAGTTTTCGCGTAATGGGGTCCAAAGTACATCGCAAAACAAATCTTGCACAGTATCCTTCTGGACCTAAAGGTAGTCCAGACGATCCCTTGGCTGATCCATACGATGATCCTTCGTACAGTTTTAGCTATAGAACAGCAGATCAATCGCGCTCGGAAGAAAATGATGCTACTGGAAGAGTGAGAGGTATATTGAAAATAATATTTGAAAAACTTTTAGAAAGAATTTGTTTTCTAAAAAGAAAATTTTTTGTAGGTCTCTATTCCTTTTTAGATGATGAAGGAGTAAGACACAGTGTGCGATATGCTGCTGGAGCTGGTTCTGGTTTTGAGGTTACCAATTCTGTGCCTGACAATCCCATAGATGTGGGCTATACAAACCCTTTATATAAGGCTCCATTAGCAACACGCGGTAAAATGACAGTACAAAGGGGTCCAGATGGCACCTACAAGCTTCTGGCTGCTGGCCCTGACCATAGAAGAGCAGAAAGTCGTTCACCCGATGGCTTAGTTCGTGGCACTTATTCCTTTCTAGATGATAAGGGAGTACAACGTACAGTCGAGTACATAGCTGGTGCTGGTATTGGTTATAGGGTAGTCCAAAATAGAATTGGACCAGGAACACATGTTAATGACCAGGTTTTAGATTTTCGTCTAAATGATGCATCATTTAAATTGGCTAATGATTTTGGTACTGGCGTTGGACCTGATACTGAATTTAGTGGTGGTGGAAATAGCGGCAGCAGTCCAGTTGATGGCAGAAGAGGTAACAAAGATACTGGCAGTTCTACAAGGAATAGAGATTATGCTCAAAGTTCTTCTGGAAGGGTCGATGAAACATTAGATGAGAATGATAATCAAATAGAACAAGAGGATGAGTTACAAAATAACGGCAGGAATGCCGGTTCAGCATCAAAAAACAAAGGCAAAGAAAATCGAATGGGTAGACCAAAAGATAGAAATCGTGGTCCTAGTAGTATGAATAGAGGTGGCTCAATGTCTTCTAAGGATCGTGACTTTATGCTAGAAAGAGGCTATTCAAGGAACGATGCAAAAGTTAGAAATCCTCCAAACAGTGGTAACTCTTGGGCAACCAACAAACGAAAACCCATTCGTGGTCAAGCAAACCAGTCAAATCGACACAGACCTATGAGTTCAGTAAGTTCGGATCCAGGTAGTTATAATTACGATGCTCCAAATTCCAATAGAAATAACTACGATGTAAGTGATGATGATTTTGCTAGTGCTTTGCCACCGCTTGTTACCGCCAATCACAAAATACTCGAAATAGATCGAGATCGTGATTGGGCTGAACGTCATCATGATTCAACGATTATTAAAAATGTTGGCAAATGGTATTTGGGGTTGCCACCCGGCCAAAGTGTACGAGCGCATGTACAGAATATTGATATTTTACCACTGAATGGACGTCGGGTGCCATCACCGTCTGAGGCGTTGAGACAAGATGAACTGGCGGATATGGCAGCATCCCTAGAGAGTGAAAATGAATCGTATAGAAGTTAGTTTTCCTTTTACTTTTCACAGTTTATATTTATTAATATTTAGGCTTGAGTTAATAATTTAAAGGAAACATTAAACGAGTTGTTTTAAGAAAAATAGTTAAAAGGCGTTTTATGTAAAACTTTAATAATTAATTGTAAGAAATTTGCGGAAACAAAAAAAATCAAATATAATTTTGTTAAATTTAAAGGGAAATAAATTTTGCAATACACTTAAAGTGGAGTATTTTAAAATCATACAGTAATTAAGTATGAGGAATGTTGATGTAAAATATAAAAGTAAAACAACTTTACATTTTCTTAAGTTTAATTTTTATTTTTAAAACTGACGAAATAAGAATAAAATTTCAATTTTACATTTTTTCGTTTTGCAAAAAAAAAAAAAGATGATGCTATTAAAGGTTAGGATTCACTATCATACTCAGTCGTACGATCTGTCAAAAATTGCATGTGTGCTCAAAAAGTATGATAGTGTGAATTAAAATTGTATGTGTGTGACAGAGTTTTGACAGATATGTACGATTTCATAATCTTTTGAAATAATTCATAAAATATTTTTCTTTATGCGATCAGGGTTGATTTTTTTCAGACGATGAGAAGAAAAAACAACAAAATATTAAAACCATATGTTTTTGCATCTTTTTTGTATAATAGTGTGGCACATACGACGCCATTTTGGAACGATTTTTAAAGTAGGAATGAATTTTATCAGATTTTTGTGTGATCAAATCGTACGATTGTGTATGATAGTGAATTCTGGCCTTAAATAGTTGTAGTAAGAAAGTAATGGGATAATATCCGCCGATAGATGGCGCATATTTAAGTGCTTTATTTTCTATAATAATAACGCATGCATAAATCAGGCACAATTGGAACGCAATTAAAAACAGTGTACAAAAACAAATAAAATGTTTCGTAAACATTTCATACAAAGACAAAAATTTCTTTTAAATTTTCAATCGTTCTTTTAAAAACTTTTTGAATCACAAATGAAATAATTTATTTGTGCTATACTACTATACTGCTATTAAAAAGTAATCAATCTCAAAACCTTAAAATTATGATCTAAAATTTTATTCTTCTGCTTAAGTAGATTTAATTTGCAGCAAACGTTTTGTTTTGTTTATTTTTGTACCCTGGCATAAATATGTTTATCGCTGATGGTTTTTTTTTGCATGATAGTGATATCATTAGACATGTCAGTTTTTCTATATCTGAGAAAGCGTGTTTTGTTCACTATCACCTTCGCATTTTATTAACTTACGAATGATTTATTTTCCATAATAATCGATCAGGTTTGATAACCATAATTTAGAATAATAAATATTACTCTTTTTTCGTGATGGTATAACACGAAATGGCGATTGGTCGTTTTAAATACAAAAACACGAAACCTTAAATATCATTTTTATTAAACAAAGTCATGAGAATATAAATATTTTTAGAATAGGTCGTGAAGTCCATTCTTAAGCTATTCTCCATTATGTTTCTGACAGAAATAGAGCGATACCCTAAAGTCATTTATTTTTGTGAGAAAGTGGGTTCGTTAGCTTTCTGATATAGAATTCTTATATTATAAATTTTCACAATAAACAGCGGAGATGGCGACCAACTAACGTTACACCAGTGATAGATGATAGAATACTCTTTTGGTGGCGTTAGCTGAGTGGCAAGTTGCTTCATCTTTCTTTTATTATATGCTGTCCACAGCGATATCATTTAATTTGGGCCTATTTTCATTTTTTAAACTAAATGAGAACTTTTTTGTTACTTTTTTCACTACAGTGGTTTGCTTTTTACTTTCTTCTCGACATTTTAAAATTATTCTAGAGAAAAGCACTCACGATGACGCACAGATATGAAACAAGAATGCATCCCCGCTTATACAGAAAGCGAGAGTAGCGAAATTGCTAAGACTACAACAGGGAGTTTTTGGAATGTACATTTATCAACAGTAACTAAATTAAAAAATTAGAAGCTGAAAATAATTTTTCGAGTATTTTCAGTTTATTTAACAATAAGGAAATTACAAGATAAAGTTTAATATTAACGTACTTACGTTCATCACAAACTTTGCGGTTACTGGAAATTTGGCAACACTTAAGACAATACTTTAAGAACGAATACGAACTTGCGGGCAAAGGATAGTTCAGCAATAAAATCAAAGAATTTTATAAAAAATGTGATTGTCAGTGTTGCCGTTTGGTTACATTTTTTCTAACTTTTAAAGGCTCTACGTAAGATGTATAATTTTCTTATATCACCCCAAATTTTCGTAACTTTTGGTATAAACACGAAATACAGTAATATCCCTGAAAGAGTTATTGTTTTGTTATTTGAGGTAAGAATCTCTCTTAACATATCAACCTTTGCTAACACACTAAATTGATTTTAATAACAAATGTTACTTACCTACAATCAGAATTCCATTAAAAAATTAGTTTGAAATAAACAAAAGAATAACATTGCGAAGTTTCATTCTGTTCATTTCGTAAGAAATTACGAAATGTTTCTTGCTTCATGTTTAGAAGCAGCAAAATATTTCTGGCAAAAATCTCTCCAACTATGCAATTTTATAAACTGCATTTCGTAAGCAAAATTAAGCATTCTGATCAAACTTGCGAAAATTGTTAGTAACTTGAATTATTCCGTTTGAAAATTTTGACAACCATTCTACCAATACCTCGATTTAGAAGAAAGTTGTCTTTTAATTTTCTTCAGGAAGTGCCGAATTATATTTCTCTTTTTGTACTGCCAATTTTTGAAATCGCTAAAAGTGTGCCGTAACAAAAAAAAAAAAAAAGGTTGAGAATCACTGAACTACATAGTTGAAAGGAAGCAAACCCAATATATACAAAACCTCTTTTAAAATTGCTCTACAAACGGATAAGAAATAAAAATATTCTCTTGAGTTGACATATTTTGCTAATTAAATCTGCTCAAATAGAATCCTTTTTTTTAACATTTTGATTGCTGGTACTACAGCCAGATAATTTTAAAGCTAACTTCACAGTTACAGACTTTTAAATATTGTAAAATTTTTATTTAATATTCCACTCTTAAATATAGAAATCTGTTTGCTCAAGCGACATTACGCAGTCAGTCAAGTCAGTTAATGTAACCTCAAGAATTTCTTAATATTTATAGTTTTGCATAATTTTATAATTCACCTTTATTGTTGACAAATAGATCGTCAATTCTTTTTACGCTAAACCATACGTACACTTGCTGATGGCCTCATTTGACGTTTAAGTAGTTCAGCACTGTACCAAAAGTGTCATATAATCCTCCTCAAATGAATTGCACAAACAATCAAAGCAAAAACAAAAAGTATATAAAACAACAACAGCTTGAAAAACTCTCACACGCAGATTGTATTTAAAAACTTAAATATTAAAAAAAGGTGATCATGACTATTGTTGCAATGCGTAATATTTGTAGAAGTATGTACATGTGGCAGAAACAATTAAACCAATATTGCGGTTGACATCCAATCGATTTTGAAAATTTAAATTATAGTATAAAAACAAAGACAGCAATGATAAATGGAAATAGTCTAGAAAAGCCAACAAGTGTTGAGAGTTCTACAGCGTTTAGTTTATTAGAGAAATAAAAATGAATATTTCATATATGAAAATCGTTTGGTGCTTAATTATCTTGCAACAAATATATGGCCAGGATTTGAGCAAATCGCAAGCCAACTCCTACTTTTATATGAAACAAAATGGTGGCTATGAATATGCCTTCAATACGGATACAGGCATGCAAAGCGCCCAGACAGCAGATCAATCTAACGAAGTGACCGGTCACTATATGTACTATGAAAAGGGAATACCCTTTATGGTAAAATACAGAGCAGGAGTTAATGGTTATCAACCGGAAATTGTACCAGTAGAAAAACTGTTAAATGGAAATTTTAACGAAGGGAAATTACAAAGTTATAATTCACCTGAAAATTCTTTAAACGAACGTGACTTAAGAACATCGTCACTACAAGAATCTCATGGAAATAACTATCACTTAAGTTCAGCAAGTTTACAGCCACCTAAAGTAAATTCTTTTAATATTGCAACAGATCCAACTTTGAATTTTGTACAGAGTGCCTTGAAAACCATGCAGAGTCAACCCATGCATATGTCATTTACTTCGGATGTAGGACAAATACAACATCCCTCTACGCCCTACACTACCACCATTAGGCCAACCACCTCAACCATACTACAACCTGTAACACGTAACGAGGTACAAGAAATTAACAATTTGGAATTTTTAGCCCCTGGCCATCTGACAGACTCTAAACATCCCTACAGTTTCAATTACAATGCAGATCAGTCAGCACGTTCAGAAACTTCAGACGTCGCTGGCAATGTTGTTGGTAGCTATTCATATTATGATGAGGCTGGCTATCATGACATTGCCTACAAAGCCAACGATGATACTGGTTTTGTAGTCTTGGGTGGCAATCTAGCCAACAATCAATTGTCTTCGCCCACATCAGCACATCAAACACAACGGCGGCAATTGTTTCGCAATAATAATTTTAATTTTAATAGCTACAGAATTGCATCGGAGCCTCGTGTAACAACCAATGCTTTGGATGAACGTAATTTGGGTAAACGTTCTTTGCGCAAATTTAGACGTTACGCCAAATGGTAAAGACATGAACGAACCCAGGCTCCTCTTAAAGTTGTTTACGGTTTTATTTATTTAAAAGGAATTTACTTAAGTTTTGTTGTGTAATGAAAACTGTATCTCTATAATTTATTGTAAAAACTCAACGATTTTTAATTATTTTTTAAGTGTTTAAAGTATCTATAAAAAATAAAGCAAAAAGCCCGAACAAAATGTGGTTAAAAAAACTTCATATAATGAGTTTTGTCAATAATGCCTAAAAGCAGGCAACACTTTTATCATTAAGCTAAAGCGGTGAATTTATCATACTAATGCCACTGTTACCAGGACAAAATCGCTATTTTACTTTTTAGATATTCTGTGTATGGAGCGAAAATATTTTTTCGCCTGGTATTAATTAATTTTAATATCAAATTATTAATTGTTTTAAGCCAATAACGAATTTTTAATGCTTTTTAAACCAATTTTTAAAAATTTTCCCATAAAAAACTAATACGTATGTTAAAAATATTATATTCACTATCTATATATTTAATATGAATCGAAGCTTCTTTGTTTTTTTTTTTACTTTCGAAACAAAATAAAGCAAACATCGACAAGGACAAGTCATCAGAAAATCTCCAAATGGCGTTGGTTGATCTAAGATTAAAATTAGGAGGTATTTCTTAAGAAATTAAATGTGTCAAAGATTACTATTAATGCAAGTTTTAGAACACCCACTTAATAACTCGTATAGGCACTACGTACGTACGTCTTATTTGCGATTAAAAAATAGTTAATATTTTATTTTAGCAAATAAATAACTCAGGAATACATATTGCGATTGAGAAAACTTGTTTCAAATAAAATTATGACGTTGCCACCTCGTTAGATATGTTTAGTGTTTTTGACATCACGTCTTGATTAGCAATTTTTTTTTTTTGCCATGATCACTAAGAACTCTATCAAGACAAAGACAAGATAGCAATATCGACGGTCCAGACGGGAGAATTTATGTCATTATAAGATTTTGTTAGTTATCAAGGCAAAAAAAAAAAAAATGCTACTGATACATGGCGTAACAATCAGTTTTCCTTATTTAAATATGTTCAGTATAGCAGTGTTACTCTATATCTTGATTAGCAATATTGTGTTACGATAGAAACAAAACGCCGGTAGAGAAAATATTTTGATTTCTCAACTTTTCTGTGTATGGAGAGAACGTGCTAGTCACGACGTGGTGTTGCACAAAAAATTATAATCTTGCTATCTGGTAACACAATAAATTGAAAATATTTTTGTTTGCAAATTCCCAAGTTAATTAGCAATTTTTATTTCCAGAATACTAAGCTTCAAAATGGAATTGTAAAATTTAAAATAGAAATTATTGATTGGATTTTTATTGCAAAACAATTAAACAAAATAAGTTAAATTATTTGTGGCTGTTCTCTCTGGGTATTTGCAATGGCGAATAATTATTTTCTTTGTCTTATTTTTAGGATTCCTTACACAAAGTTTATAAACGTTACCCTATGGTTCTCGTTACACCGTAATAGGTAGACTCTTGAAATTGTCCCAGAAGTGTATTACTATAGTCGCTATAAAAAACAAATACTTAGAATTAAAGGGTGTTCCAATAGCATTATGATATCTATTTAAATATTAATATTTTTTGAACTGTGTTAGGCAGACATGTCAAATTTTAATGGTGTCAGTAAAACTTTAAATTAAAGGGTGTACCAATAGTGACGTTATACATGTACACGGCCTTGTTTTTGAACAGCAGTAGGCAGACACTTTAGGTTTAAATTTAAAGACAAGTAAAAACAAGTAAGAGTGCTATATTCGGCTATGGCGAAACTTATATACCCTTTACCATCTATGTCAATCTAGTTAAGTAAATTAACTCCAACAAAAAAAAATTGGTACTGCATATATAATATTTTACGTAAAATGCCATCGGCTCTTAATGGGTTATGCATTTTTAAAAATTTTAGTATTTCCTTACAGAGCTCTTTAACAGCTTTAAAATGATATCCATATTGATATTTTACAAAATTTAAAACTTTCAGAGTCCCATAACTCGAAAAATATGGGCGACCGCCAATTCTTTCACTGTAATTTTTTTTTTTTTAATCTTTATCGTTCCCATATATTTATTTTTGTCATTGAAGTTACTTTATTGTTCCAAATGAAGTAAAAAATTAGATGTAGGCGTGGTGTTTTGTCTACTGACTCGAAGGCCATGGATCGATCATGCTGATTTCCAATAGCTCCTCTTTTGACAGTATATCTGATCGATTGACAAATTTATTTTTTTTTGTGAAATCGGCAAACTTGATTTCAGCGCTAAAACGGACGGACAGATGGACATTGCTCAATCGATTTCGCTATGCATAAGAAGTCAGTATATATATACTTTATGGATTCCGAAATGGATATTGTAGAAATGACACACGGTACAGGTAGGTGACTGCATTAGCTTTTACGTGTATTTTGTTTTTCTAAAATCTTGTTGAGCTATCAAAAACGTCTGGCATAGGTGTGTATGTACTTGTGAAAAATAAGCAAGTAATTGAACACATACATACAATACACACAATATACACATGCATTAAGAAAAAAATCAACAAATTTGACAAGTCGCAAAGGAAAACAGCAATCATATGATAACCGCATGAGCTAATGCAGTCACCTGCTCAATTTGCCTTGGGCTGTTCCTATAGCGACTTGATGTTAACGTAAGCCATATAGTTTTTTAACCATATAAATATATCACTTTAAAAATTGATGTGAATAATAAATTTAGAAATTTTAGGGTGTTTCCACCGTAATTTTGACGTATATAGTACCTTCATTCAAACGATTTAAGGCAAGAATTTGCATAAGGTATTCGCTGTTGTGCCCTACATAAGGACAAGTACCACAGAAGTAATAAAATAAAAAGTAGTGTATTCCGATAGTACGTGATTTTTACATACATATACTGTCTTATTTTTTGAACCCTAATAGTATGCGATTATAAATTTATAGTTCGCTATTAAAGCAAGTTTAAAAATTAAAATTAAAAGGTGTTTCAACACTGATGTTAAGTTTAAAAGTTAATTTTAAAAATTGAAGGGTGACCCATGCATGGCATTAAAACCTTCGTGTGTAAGTCTAATGTGTGGTTTCTGTATTACAATCGTGCTTGCTGGATTCCTTTAAAATATTTTGTGTTATTCTCCTGATGATATCTTTTCTTACAGTTATCACGTGGTTTGCTGTTTATCTTCTGACGACCCAGTTTGGATGGTGTATAATTTATAATAATACTTATACATTTAACAAATTAAAAAAAATAATGATGCGACATTTTACTTTAAAATTTATTATACACATTTTGAAACTATGTAAACGAGTTTTTAATTACAATAGAATTTGTTCTACCCGTTAAGCCCTTTTTACACTATAATGTAAGAATTATGACTTGCACTAGATTTTGTAAAAAAGAAATCAAAAGAGTTGTGATTGTCTAAAGATCTAACGTAACATTGCATTTTGCTTCTGCGCTATCACACTTTAAGTAAAATGAAAATAATGATTAGAAAAACAACCCTGATAAAATAAAAATATACAGAAAATTTCCTTTCCATATTATTGATATTTACATTTTATTTATTTTCACACTATACAACTTTCTCATAATACTTAGCTATTTGACAAATCTTTATTCTGAGTATTGATGTTGAATTTAAAGCTTTATTGTTATTTAAAAACAAAAATTACGCCATAGTTCTCAGTTAATATTTTTGCTCATTATGAAGTTATTACGTTATGTTATGTTCTTCACTGTAAACTATGTTATTTTACTTTATTTGATGTTCTTTCTTTTAGGCTAAAATTATAGCACGAAAAACCTAATTGTATCAAAAATTGTCACATTTGGAACGTAATTAAACACAATAAATCTGGATTAAGCTTTTGACATGATTTTTTACCCACAACGTGATATTCAAAAGACTTTGTAATTTACATACAAAATTTAAGAAAAAACTTATTTAAAAATCATTTTGTACAAACAACAAGTAATAAGAGAATTAAGTAAACCAAAGGGTGTCTACGCACATTATGCATACACCAACTGATTTATATTCAAAACATAATTCTGAACATATCAACATTGTTATGTATAGGGTTTTTCAATATTGATGAGTATTACAATTTATCTTACGTTTTACTACTATTTGATTTTGTTTTTCGTTAGTTTTACGGCTCGTCAAAAATTTTACATTAAATTTGTAATATATTGCATATTTTACGGCTAATTGAGGCGAATACCTTTCTTATATTACAGTAAGACTTAATATTTTTAAGCATAAAATATTAACCCATTGAGAAACAATAAATTGATTTTTAACCATTATTTTTATAAATTTAAAATTTTAAAAATTGACTGTAGTTTACCCTATTTCAAAAAAGTTTAGGCAACATTTATCATAATTTATTGGAATATGCAATTTCAATGTGTTTAAATGAATTGGAAAATCTTCCTAGTAAAAATATATGTAAGTATTTAGTTAAAAGAAAAACTTATAGAATTTCTGTTCAAAAGTGGCTTCAATTCCGGATATTGGTTCTTTAGAAATTTAAGAAACGTAGTAAAATTATTTTTAAGTTCCAAAGTGGTATCTCTTTTCGTTAAAATTTTTTAAATTGTAGTTTTTCAACTGTACAAATAATGCCATACTGAAATTAAAAAGTAGAGATACATTTTTTTTAGAACTACACAAAATTGATCGGAAACCGAAGAAGGTAAACCAAAGCCATTCCGATAGCAATGTGTGACACTATTTAGTAATTTGATTTCGAGTGAAATTTTGCATTAAATAATATTGATTTTTATATCCTTCACCACAAAAAGTGGAAAAAGGGTATAACTAAGTTTGTCATTCCGTGTGTAATTTCTATAATATCCATTTCCGACCCCATAAAGTATACATATTCTGACTTCTTATGTTTAGCGAAGTCGATTGAGCGATGTCCGTCTGTCCGTCTGTGTTAGCGTTGAAATCAAGTTTGCCTCGGTAGACTTGATTTCGCAAAAAAAAAATTATCTTATTCGATCGATATAGTGTGAAAAGAGTCTCTATAGGAAATCAGCATGATCGGTCCATGTCCTTTGAAGCATCAGGCAAAACACCGCGCCTACCTGTAATTTTTTCATGTCATTTGAAACAATAAAGTAATTCAATTCAAAAAAAATAAATATATGAAGCGATAGAAAATTAAAAAATAAGAAAAAACATGAAGTGAAAAAATTTGCGCTCACCAATATTTTCCGAGTTACGGGGCTCTGAAATTTTTAAATTTTGTTAAATAACAATACGGGTATCAGTTTAAACCTTTTGAAGAGATCTTTAAGGAAATAGTAAAATATTTTTAAAATGCTTAACCCATTAAGAGCCGATGTCATTTTTATGTAAAATTATACTTACTAAGTACCAAATTTTTTTTTTTACTTTTTAATTCTCTACCATCCCAATATTTGCTTTTTTGATTGCAGTTACTTCACTAAATTGGATTAACATAGATTGTGAAGGGTAATAAGATTCGGCATAGTCAAATGTAGCACTTTCACTTGTTTTTATTTAGCTTTTAATTCTACAAAAATTTTTTATAACAAAAATAATGGAAATTGATTTTATAATTTGTTAAAAAGAAGAGTGAAATAGGCCTTACATTTGATTCTTGATTTTCATTTAAAGGCTTGCTGGTTCATAATGGGTTAAAAAATTTTTGTGATGTGTAAAGGAGAATTTATTATAATTATTATATACGGATTTCAGCAGTTAGGTTACCTGCGAGAATAAATGAATAATCTACCAACTTTTGATTAATTCGCCTTGGTAATGTGCATGGCACTTGTAATACTTTTTCGCTCCTTTTTATCAAAAATTTTGGTAATTGATGCTGGAATTAAATAAATTTCATGATAACATCGCTAATCGTTGACGTGAGACCTTAGAGATTACTTCCGTAAAATTTCTACTAAATTATTTTTTATACTAAAGATAGTAGACATTACAGTGGACATTATTTGCATATGCCCGTACCTATGGAAAACCCCTGTTTCTTTTTTTTTATAAACAAATGTTTGTACATTTATTAATTTGGGGGTCTTCTTTAACAGTAAATAATGTTTATATTAAATTGGGTAAAGCTCTTCGTAGCTTAAATTGGTTGAGGTCATTAGACATGTGAAATTATTATCAATTGTTTTGGTAATTTTGGGAAACGCTTCGATTTTTTAATTGCCATTTTAGACTCGTGCGATACATTTAAAAACGAAATAAAATACCGTAGTTTTGCAAAATAATCAATTTGTATTTTCAAATTTCAAATAATAAAAAAAACAAAGCCTTGCAAGGTTTAAGGTAATAAATTGTTTACTTCTTACATACAACCAATTTTAATATTTAGGCCATAATTATTTCTTTGTTTCTTTCAAACGTTCATTGATATTTATTAAAAACATTTTCACGTCTTTCAAATGGTTGGTACTTATTTTTCACAATTTATTTTCAAATAAATTTTATTATGAGTTTTTATTTGTTAAGAAATAATAGAAGAAATTTTGTTCTTTGAAAATAGTTTATTTCTATTTAAACAGATAAAATTCTGTTTCTCAGCGACAATAAAAAAATCTTTTTTTATTTTTGTAATTGTATTTTTAAGAATAATTGCCATAAGCACATTGAGAAAAGATTATATTTTATTTATTAGCGCAGGTATTTATGGGATTGCTGCCTTTGGAATTATGCATTATGCCAAGGGGTATCATATGCCACAAATTTGGGCCAAACATCCATTACAAAGTTATTCTATATCTAGTTAGTAAAAAAGTGAGGAAGACTTAGATGCCGATGGAATAATAGGAAAAAAAGTGAAAAAGCATCATCGAATGATCATTGTGGATGGCGTTTGATACAATAAGTGTTAGGAAAGGCACATCATCATATTTTACAGTGATTCTTTTGTGGGCCGTAGAGCATTGATAAGTACCTGAGCTGAATATGTTACTCAATCAATTTCCTTATTTCAGACATAAATAAGTGCAGGAAAAATGTTCTTGTTGAGTGGAGTCCTTAAACCTAACAAGAGTTGCATTTATAAAGACTCAAATGATGATTGAAGAGTACTTCGGAAGGAGGACCAGCAAAGTTCATGAATAATATCGGGGTTACTTAAACTGGGTAACTATGTTAGTCACAAATTATGAGATTCTTTAATATCACCTGGCCAAGATATAAAATGGAATACAACTTTCATCTTTAGGTCGGTTCTTTAACTAGTTAATTATTATTTAATTATTAATTAATTTATTTTTGAAGTTGTATAATAAAAGACCTTCTGTGGCCAAAAGATTTTACAATTGAAATATATATTTTAAAATTTTTCATAGGAAGCCAAAAAAAGTTTGAGTTAATTTTAATAAAATTTAAATTAACAATATTTTATTCATGTATTCATTCATTCATTCATCTAAAAGTAATAATTAATTAGTGAAATAATTATTTAGACTAATTTACTAGATTAATTTATAATTAATTAATAACGTATTAATTTCTAAGTATAACTATAATAATTAATTATATTAATTTTATTTACTAATTTATATTTATTTATTTATATAATTATGATTATAAATTATTTTATCATAACCATTATTATAAATTTGATTAATAATATAGAAATCAATTAGTTATAATAACTATAATTTTATAATTATTATAATAATAAATATACCTAGACGAATTTTAAGTAAATTAGTTAATTAACCATTTAGAAATAATTAATTAACAACTTTAATTACAACTACAGATATTGTTATAGTCATAGTTTTTTTTAGTAGTTATAATATAATTTAATTAAAGTTGTAAATATAACTAAATAATTAAATTATTTAAAAATAGTAAATTAACTAAAATATCGTAATTAATTATTGTAAGTACCATGATTAGTTATTTAATTATTAACTTATAATAATATTATAATATTTAATTATATTAATCTTGATTAATAAGTGAATTTTTAATTACAATAATTATAAACATATTTATAAACTTGACGATAGTTAATTATATTTATAATCATTATTATATTCTTAAAGCATTCTTTGACATAAATCAAGAACCTTATATCAAATAAATAAGAGTGCTAAATTCGACTATGCTGTATCTTATATACCCTTCACCATATATGCAAAAACTTCAATAAAAAATAAATTAAGGGTGACTAGGAATTAAAAAATAAGTGTTGTATAGAATTTTACATTAAAATATCCTCAGCTCATTATGGGTTAAGCATTTAAAAGAAAATATTACTTCCTTAAAGATCTCTTCCAAAGCCTTAAAATGATACCTATATTGATATCTTAAAAAATATGGTGCACAATCGTACGTTTCTTTGAAAAGTTAAGAGGCCTATTTATTCAATTGATGTTTCTTATCTTATTTTTTAATTCTCTATCGCCCCATATATTTGTTTTTTAATTGGAGTTACTTTTAAAACCAGATTTGTTTCAAATGATATTGAAAAATTGGGGGCAGGCTTGGTGTTTTGCCCGCTGCCTCGAGGGACACGGACTGATCTTGGTGATTTTCAACAGAAACATTTCCTAAGCTATGTCTGATCGATTCGAGTATGAAATTTTCATCTAGTGCCTTGGTAAAGTTGATTTCAACACTAACACGGACGCACAGACGGATATCACTCAATCGAAGGTCGGAAATTAATATTGTAGAAATTACACACGGAATGACAAACTTAGATATACCACTTTTCCACCTGTAGCGAAGGGTATAAGAAAATAATAAACAAAAGTCAAAAGTTCTGATTCGCAGTGTTTTTATTTTTAATACAACACTGAGTGCTGCCAAGTGCAATCTGACATTTCCATTGGAAAGTTTGTCATTTTTAAGCATAATCGTACTCAAAACGTTTTAATGTAGGACCATTATTTGTGTTGTTTACAGTGACTTAAAAAAATTAATATAGAAAAAAATGTAATTAACTCGTGAACATTTTCGTGCCATCATTTTTCACAACTTTCGACGTGGATTATCACGACAAGAGTGCATTGATGAACTTAAATCTTTGTATGGCGATGAAGCACCATCCTATAGCACTGTGAAAAATTGGTATAATGAATTTAATCGTGGCCGAAGCTCGCTCAAAGACGAATTCCGTGAAGGTCGACCAAAAATGGCTGTTGTGCCAGAGAACATTGATGCCGTGCGTGAACTCATAATGCAAGATCGACATGCGTTATACCGAGAGATAGAGACAGCCTTGGACATTTCTTCCAGCAGCATACATTCGATACTGCATGGACACCTGGCCGTAAAAAAGGTTTGATCTTGTTAGATCCCGCACAATTTGAAAGTCGCTCAAAAAAAGGCTCGTGTCGATTGGTGCAAAGAAATGTTGCAAAAATACGATTGCGGTGCTTCAAAAGACGTTTATAAGATCGTCACAGGTGTCGAATTATGGATCTATGCGTATAAGACCGAAACGAAACAACAATCGACAGTGTGGGTCTTCAAAGACGAGCAAAATCCAACGAAAGTTGTTCGTGGAAGAAGCACTTCGAAGCAAATGGTCGCATGTTTCTTCGGCAAAACTGGTCATGTGGCGACTGTTCCGCTTGAGCAACGTAGGACGGTCACTTCTGAGTGGTACACTACAATTTGTTTGCCTGAAGTCATCGGAGAAATTCGAAAAACTAACAAGAGAAGACGAATCATTGGTCATACTAGCTTATACACGGAACTTAAAAACAAAATAACATTGGCCAAATAACCCAATAAAGACGAATCATTGTTCACCATGACAATGCGAGCTCTCACACATCGGCTTGAACCAGAGCGTTTTTGACCGGCCAAAACGTCGAATTAATGGGTCATCCGCCGTACAGACCTAACTTGGCACCTAATGACTTCTTCTTGTTTCCGCACATCAAGAAAAAAATGCGTGGTCAACGATTTTCGTCGCCAGAAGAAGCTGTTAAAGTGTTCAAAAACCATGTTTTAGAGGTGTCTCAATCGGAGTGGAAAAAGTGCTTCGACAACTGGTTTGAGCGCATGCAAAAGTGTATAAATCATGCTGGAGAATACTTTGAAAAACAATAAAACCATTTTTGATTATAAATATTCGCATTTTCACTATTAGGCCAGAAATATATAGAGCCGCCCTCGTATATTGACACACAAATTCAATAAATATCTTAATCTAATAAATGTTTAAAACTGAAAAAAAAGCTCTTCGCATTTTTAATGATTTATTTTTTGTTGCAACTGTGAAGGGTTTTTTAAAAGTCAGTACAGACGAATATAACACTCTCACTTTGAAAAATAATTATGTCTGCATTTAAGGGTCATTCATGCTTGTAAACAGTATCACTAACAATTAAAACGTGTTTTTACAAAACATTTAATTGCTTTTGTTAACATATTAAACATGACTTTCTTTTTATCTCGAGACATTTTTATTGCTTAAAAGTGAATACAATATTAATAATTCTTAAGGTTTGCCAAAACAAAGTAAACTTTTTGTCTTCATCTAGTTTAAAGATAGAAATTATTTTTATTACTTTTTGTATAATCTTTATTTTCAGGTCTTTTTTTTAATAGTGAATGCTTTCTTATTTTATAATTTTTACACGTAACATTTTTATTTCGGTTGGTTGGCATTTTGATGGTCATGTTAAGATCAACGCCTGTGTCAGCCTACTTGTACTGTAAAAAGTGAGTCTTTTTACATTGCAGTATTATTATTTCTCTGAATTTTAATGTTAATCGAAACGTCCTTAGACGTAAAGTTCATTGTCAGCTTGATGTGAATTTAGACAAGTAAGAGAAATCTAATATTAAAACATTTAGGTTATTTTAATACTTGAATTTTTATTTAAGTTGGAATCAAATTTTCTCTAATTATAAGGTTTTTCAAAAAACTTTTTTTTAATTTATGACACTTTATCTCTGACATTTTTTTTCACAATCGAAAAAAATGATTTCCTTGATTCCCTTTGAAATTTAGCGAACTTTTAACTCATAAAAAAATTCAATTAAGAAAAGTGCTCTTCAAATTGAATTTGAATTTCTATATCCACCGAATAACTAATAAAAAAAACCTTATCGTTCGTGCGTTCAATCATATTCCTCTTTGTTTTACTTTTCAGGGTTGTTAAATCATTTTCAGTATTTGTGCGGGGGGGTGGGTAAGATCATTTCATAGTAGTATATAAGTAATATGAATTTAATTTTGATGAAATAAAAAATTTAATAATTAATAAGTGAATTGTACGCAATTATATTTAATGCCGAATGTATATTCCTGATTAATCAGGCCCTATGGGCTTGTGATCTATTATAAATAAATAAATAAAAATAAAAAAAATAATTACTTAAAAAATTAAAATTTCTAATTAAAAATAATAAATTAAAGCAACCTGCAATAGCTAGAAACATGGAGCGTAGTTTTATGATGGTAAAACCCGATGGAGCCCAACAAAATCATCGAACGTTTTGAAGTAAAGTGTTTCAAATAAGTTGCTATGAAATTTCTGTGTCCATCCAAGGACCTGTTGGGGAAGTTTACGCGTCTTCTTCCTCCTCAGTTTCGTCAACTACATAAGCTCCGATCCAGTGGTTCCCATGATGTAGGAGGGGTTGCAAGTTGTCAAGGTACTATCCGTACAGATTTTTGCGTCCAGCTTAGCTGCAAGATTATACACAGATCTAGTGCTGTTGATTCAGATCAAATTGCCTAGTGGTTCAACAAGAAAGAACATGTTGGTTGGACACCCGCTTCCGTTGGTTGGGTATACGAGTAAACTCTAAAATCGTAAATGGCGCAGGTGTTTCTGTGTAGTTATTAAGTACTAAGGTTCTTAATAATTCCATTAAATAAAATCGTGCTTTTAAAAGAAGTTGCTTTTTTTAATAAATAAACTGTTTTTCTCTTTCTCTCGCATTTGCTTATAAAACTTCAAATTGTAAAAAAATAACACAAAAAAGTAAGTTGTAATGAAGAATTTTTTTGTACGAGTGACCAGAAAAAGGCATTAATATTTAAAAATTATTTCGGGCATTATTTCGGGTACAATTTTGGGTCATTGTTTCGAGTACTGCTGGCCGTAGGTCTCGAATTACAATAATAATGTAGGCCTCCAAGGCGTCAATTGCTGCTGGTTTATCAGCATAAACCGTGGTCCCACAGGAAATAATCGAGAGGTGTCAGATAACACGACCTTGGAGGCCAATTCACGGGTCCATTTCTCGAAATCACATTATTGCCAAATTTTGATTTTAATAACTCGATGGTTGCGGTCACCGTATGCCACGTAGCGCTATCTTGTTGAAACCTAATTTCGTCCGGATCAATGTCATCCATATTTTCAAACGAAAAATCATTAATCATGGTGCGATCCTAATTGACCGTAACGTGAGATCCGACCTTATTTTTAAAGAAAAAAGGCCCGATGATGCCACCAGCGTGTAAACCACATTAAACGGTGCATTTTGTTTTTTTTTTATGCAATGGAGTCTATAAGGTATGTTCTGGATTGCTCTCACTCCATACGTAGAAATTTTGCTTATTAACAAGCCCAGACGGACGGCTCAGACGAACGATTATGTGAACCATAAAAATCACGAAGTTGTCTATAAGTTGCTCGAATTGATGATTGATTTTTAAAGTAAACTTGAATGATTTGATAGCGTTGTTCAAGTATGAGTCTATTTATAATGATTTGCCAGAGTTTACTGAAAATAATAAGAAAGAATATTTCATCAAAATTTAATTTTTAGTAATATTTTTTATAATGTTAAGTTCTATCGGGCTTAAAAAAACACCAGATGCCAGAGATTATCACAAAATAATAAATATTCTCAAATACATAACAGAGAAAAGAAGCGGATATTTGTCATTTAATTACACAGAAAAAAATCGTAACTACGTTTAACCCTTTCGGGACGGAGTTTTATTTTGCAAACCAAATTATGTATGGTAAAATTTTTTTCATATTCTAAAAGGTATGATAAAAGTATTATGTTCTCCATACTTAAACATTTTAAATTCGTCCTTTTATCCTGGAACATATAATCCCAACAAGTATTTTCATGGGACATAAAATCCCAATCAGTGTTAGCGAACAGCGATTCGAAATTAAAAAGATAACTAAAATATAAATATTATTAGATTTAGATAAAAGCTAACATTTATTTTTAACATTTTAGGAATGCAATTAGGTATTTATTTGTGGAATGGCCCAAAACACTTGTAACATAAGGCGTTGTTACAACCTGAGCATATCATCTTTCTTCGCTTTTCTATGCCAAGTGAAGAACAGCGAACACAGCGACAACGCTTCTCTTGCTCTACTGGCAAGTGGTCTCCAATATTGATGCTATCAGTTTTTAGACGTTTGGGAGTTCTACTTCCCTGGCGATTGCGTTGAAAATAAAGAAGAAATACAGTTTGAAAATTGCTGGGACGTATTATCCCAGTAGTCCCGAAAGGGTTAAGGAAATTCCTTGTGCTTTTTAGCGAAATCGTATAAAACGGTAAGAGTGTGATTTACTCTCAGGTGTTTTTACGGCAAGGAGAAGCAAGATTTTGTTTTTCTGAAAATTGCAACACGAATTTATTAAAAATAAAGTAATAATTCAGTATTCAGATAGAGGCCTGCGCCGTTCAAATTAATCGGCGGCGGCGCTTTTTAGAAAAGTTAACGTTGGCAGCTTAAAATTAACTGGCCGTGGAACAAAATCGGTTAAAAGTCAGCTCAAAACACATGTATTACAAAAAATAGGGTAAGCTAAAAAATTTATATATAGAAGATTTAAAATGACACAAATTTCTTTTTTTATATCCGATTTCATACCCTTCACTAGAAAAATTGGAAAATTGGAAAAGTTTGTTATTCCGTTTGTAATTTCTACAATATCCTTCTTATGCAAGGCGAAGTCGATTAAGCAATACTCGTCCGGGTTAGTGCTGTATTTCGCCAAGGCACTGAAGAAAATTTAAATACGCCAATCGATCACACATAGTGTCGAAAGAGGTGCTATTGGAAATCAGCAAGTAATTCCAATTAAAGAAAAATAAATGTATGGGGCGATAGAGAATTAAAAAATAAGAAGAAAATAAAACACATCAAGCGAGAAAATTGGCACTCAACCATATTTTCCGAGGTTACGAGGCTCTGAATTTTTCAAATTTTTTAAAATATCAATATGGGTATCCTTTAAAAGCTTTTGAAGAGATCTTTAAGGAAATACTAAAATTTTTAAAAAATGCTTAACTCATTAAGAGCCGATTTTATTTTTATATTAAAAAATATATTTTCAGTACCAAATTTTTTTATTTTATAATTCTCTGTCACCCCAATATTTACTTTTTGAATCGGATTTACTTCACTAAACTAGATTTACATAGATGGTGAAGGATATATAAAATTCGGCACATCCGAATATATAGCTTTTACTTGTTTAAAATTATATCATTCTTTCGATTTCGCCAGCCAAGTTCTACAGGAACTGTTCAACTCATACAAACTACCCTTTTTAATTTATGAAATATTAAAATTTTAGTTTTAAAAAACAGATGTGCTTTACCCTGGAGTTAATGTCGACGTAGTCGACGGCGTCAAATGTCAAAAAAAAAGTTGAATCGTATGAAATTGTATGAGAGCAATTAATCTCAACGCGTTGCAACGCCGTAAAAGTTCAATCTGTTTCAACTTTTGCGGCGTTGAAACGCCGTCAACGACGTCGACATTAACTCCAGGGTTAGTCTTTATTTAATTCATTTTCTATTTTTTGAGTTGTTAAAAAAAATTAAATTAAAAACAATCGGCTCTGTTCTGTAAACCGAATAGTTTAAAAAAAATCAGCAATTTTTAAAACCAAAGAAATTACTATTTAGTGTTCTGCAAATCACTCGTTTTGGCGTTACTCGAAATTAAGTTCGAACTTTTACTTAAACGTTGATTGAAAAAGTTAACAAATTTATTATTTTAGGGCAAGAATTGAAAATGCCCGGAGCATTTGTATTAAGTTACAATTATCTCAGAAAACGTAAAATACGTCAATTAAATATACAAAGGAGGCAATTTGCAGAAATTTTGTGATTTGGTGAAAAATTTGTTTTTAAATTAGATTTGTTAAAATTAAACTTTTATTGTTAATTTGTGTTTACAAAAGATACTCCGTATGTGCCTTAAAAACTTCTACCAAAAAAAGTGTTTTTGTTCATGCACCTAATTTTCATCAAGCTTGAGGGAAGAATATGTAGCAATTTAAGAGTATTTTTAAACTAATTTTTTTATAATATAAAGTATATTAAAATGTATTTAATTTAACTAAGATTAATAATAAAGACTTTAAAATGTTTATTCCAATGGTTCTTTACTTGTGTTTTCAGTCATTTTTAAGAATAAAATTGCATTCGATTTACTTTCGACCAGGTTTGTTTACTCGATTTTAAAACGAGTAAAATTGTGCGAATTCGGTTTAGAGAACTCCAAGAAATTGTGAATTCGTTTTAAAACGAGAAATTTACTCGGATTTGTTTTACAGAACAGGGCCGATTGTTTTTTTTGCCGTTTTTCGTGGTTATTTGCTTTCTTGGTGAAATGCAATTCTCATTTAGTCAATTAAGATTGAAATTTCAAATTTGTATAAAATCCACTGGTGAGCAGTAGTGAAATCTCAATACATTTCAAGTTTTATTATTTTTTTAATTTGATGGAAATATCATAAAAAATATATTTTTTTATTGTTACTATTTTTTCATATAATTTTTCGATTAAATTACAACTGAAAATTTCGTTTGTTGAAAATAAACTTTGCAAAATAATACGTGCATCTAAAAACTGAGATGAGATTATTTTACATATTTATTCATGGTAACACTAAAGTGAAACAGTATTGCCTAATAGCTCTTAAACGTAAACATATAAATTCAAGTTTTTAATATTAAAAATTAATCGGCGGCTAGCCTTAAGCCGATATAAGTCATATTATTTTTGAGGTGACTGGCTGCTCGGCTCAGTCAAAATTTAGCAGCCTCGGCACAGATCTCTAAGCCAACTGCGATTCAGATATAGAGCTTCAAGAGTCCGTTTGAGTAGGTATAAGAAGATCCCCACTTACTGTAACTATGACACCGCTTACTTAAGTCGTTTTCATTAGTGTACCAGAACTTTTATTTAATTTAAATCAATTGTTTTGAAAGTTTAATTAAAACAATAAAACACAACTTACCAAGTTGAGAAACGCATTTATTATAAAAGACCTAAGCAAAAAGCTTTCTAAAATAAACAATTCAAAAACTAGAAAAACAAAGCAACAATTTAAGGAACAATTTTTATACTTTTACAAAACATCGCACATCAGATCGAACATTGATATTGATATGTTACCTGAAGTATAGAAAAATTCTTAAAAGAAGGCACACACTCAGACTGGTTAATATATTATGAAAAAAAGAAGAAACAACAAGAAAAAAATAAAACAAAAAGAAAAACAAAAGAAAAAAAAAGACGGAAGCTTACAAAACGGTTAATTGCTGATACACATTTTAAAACAAATCAACAAACATTTATATAAATTGCAAATACTTAATCACAACAATCAATTCCAGGGGGAATTTCAACAGTCTTGAAAATAAAAGAAACCTTGCAAACATTAAGCCTATTGGTTGACTCAATAAAAATAAAATAAATTTATTTTATAGGTGAACTTTTTGCACAGATGCTTCTGTGTAAGTGTATAAGGTGTCTGTGTCTATGTAGAGAGAGAAAAAAATATCAGTTAAATAACTGATACAATTACAGCACCACAACATGACAACTAGACACATTAAAAACACCGAAGACAACAAAAAGCATAAACATGACCTTCCTGTACATGTATTGAAAACGTTCAAACATTTTTATAAACAATGCATGTCTCTCAATAATAAATTACAAATGACTTAACGTTTAAAAATTAACAGAGTATCTTCTGTAATACTGGTGAACTAGAAAATATTTATAGAATGTCGAAGCAACATTCAAGACGAGAACAGATTAAATGAGCAGTTTGAAATACAACTTTTCGATAAAATTAGCAAGAGATTCTTTTCAGTTTTAAAGAAAACACACTTTTGTTGAACTCAGTTAACGTAACAAATACTTATAAATCATAAGTGTTTAACTGCAATCCATTTCAAAAAAATGTTCGTCAAGTTTCTTCAAATGTCATTTGCTTAAGCAAAGTGCAAAACTGATCAGATATCTCTACAGAAAATACATACTTTTATATAAAAAAAATATGTATGTTTGTATTTGAAATGGAAAACGAAGTAGACAGAATTTCTCTTAATTTAAATAAGAATATTGAAAAAAATATGCTTAAATGATAAAAAATAATCAATATGAAAATGGAAGATAACTAAATATAGTAACTGTATTTTTGTATAAAACATTTTGGAGTTTTTATTGTTTTTTTGCTGTGTTGATTCAATGTAGTTCTTAGTTCTCATTAAATCAATTTGGCTTTTGATATAAGACTTTTAGGTTTTCTATACATAATCTGGGTAGAATCCAAAATTCCATTTTTACTTGCGTAAGCGTGCGTTAACATGAGCATGAAAAGTTTCATCGTGAGTATGCATTCATAAGTAAAATTTTTACGTAATTG
The DNA here is from genome assembly GCA_916610165.2 of Gymnosoma rotundatum. Classification (NCBI taxonomy): domain Eukaryota; kingdom Metazoa; phylum Arthropoda; class Insecta; order Diptera; family Tachinidae; genus Gymnosoma; species Gymnosoma rotundatum. The sequence goes on along the minus strand of OU744338.1, from coordinate 15,409,385 downwards.
GATTTAAAGCAGTGTTGCCGTTTCGTTAAATTTTTTACATTTTTAGTAACTTTTGAAGGTTATACGTAACATGTATAATTTTGTTATATTGGGCAAAATTTTCTCAACATTTTGTTACAGACACGAAATAAAGTAATATTACTGAAAGAGTACTTGTTTCATAATTTGAGGTAAGAATCTCTCTTAACATATCAATCTTTCTTCAATTCGATTTTATTAACAAAGATTACCTGCAAATGCATTCAAAATTGTATATAAAAAATTAGTTTGAAATAAACACAAAATAACATTGCTGAAATTTTACTCTGATTAATTTGTGAGAAATCTCGAAATGTTTCTTGCTTCATGTTTAGAAACAGCAAAATGTTTCTGGCAACAATTCTTTTCAACTGTGAAATAATATGAGCTGCATTTCGTGCGCAAAACTAACACCGAGTTCACACACGTCAATTTTTCTTGCAGCAATTTTGATTTTTGTATGTGGAAAAAGAGAAATAAAACGATTCTACACTCTTTTCTCTTCCACAAAGAGTAGACTTGCTTCAAGAAAAATTGACGTGTGTAAATCCGGTCTAAGCATTTTGTTTAAATTTGCGAAAATTGTTAGCAACTTCAATTATTCCGCTTGAAAAATTTTAAAACTGTACTAATACCTCGATTTAGAAGAAAGTTGTCTCTTAATTTCCTTCAGGAAGTGTCGGATTATATTACAGAAAAATTGTCAGTAATTTTATGTTGAAGCTTTAAGTCCCCTTTCACACACATCACGTTTGACTCGTCAAGTCTTGAGTTTTTGGGAGAAAGAGGAGAAAAAAATAGAAAGAGGTAAAAACCTGACTGTACCATCAAGTATAAAATTTTATACTTGAAGTTGGCTGCAGAATAGAAGTTGCAGAAGTTGAAAGCAAAGGAAACGAAACGAAACCTAATGAAACAAATTTGAAAATGTGTGTGTGAACACAAATGCAGGTTCAAAAGAAAATTAATCAAAAACTGATCAAGTAAACCTGACGTGTGTAAAAGAGGACTAAGCAAAAAAAGGTTCAAATTTTTCTTTAATAATGGAATTTTTAAAATAATTAATGTAGTAAATTTTATTAAAGCTCAATCTTTAAAAGAAAAAGGTAAAAAATCATAATTTAACTAATTTTATTGAACAGAGAGATCATGCACTTTTCCAGTCCTAATTTAAATCCTCATGAGTATCATAGATATGGATTTTTTTATACGTTTTCATTTTTTTTATTTTCGTTTTGTTTTTGTTCAGCAAATGAATTTGTTCCCTTGTTATTTTCTCTAAAATATGAAATAAAACTCTTTACCATATTTTATATAAATTACATTAAATTACTACTTATTTAAGGAAAATTTCAAAATATAATTTTAATGAAAAAAAAGTATTATTTTTGAAAGAAAAGCGTAACTTTTTCCTATCCTTCCCCGGCAACACTGATTTAAAGTGTCCCTCTTAACTTGTTTACCCAACTGAAGAAAAATCTAAAGCTGTTGGTAATATTTTTTCGGCGATCATCTAACTATACATACACTTGAATAGTATCAAGCAACGATTTTATCTTCATATATAAACGAGGTGAGAAAAACAGCTCTTGAAAATAAAAATTTTAAAATATAAAAAAAAAGAATGTACGTTTCTTAATTTTGTTTGCTCTTTTTTTCATGAGTAAATCGTTAGCGTGAGTTATTTTTTTTTTTTTTTGTGAATGAGACTTTTATATTTCACTCTCACCACGCACAAAAAAAAACATGGTTGTTATATGGTCACAATAACCATATTATGTTCTTTGTAACAGTGTATGGTTGCGGAGAACCAATTATAGTTGTTTTCACTAAAACTTAAGTCACGATAAACATTTTTTGTTAAATTTTAAATGGTATATGGTTACTGTGCACAAAAAATGCAACATGGTTGGTTTTAACTTAGAAAAATATTAACCACAACCAAAGTTTTATAACTTATTAAAAATAATATAAAATATTCAACCATAATTTATTATTATTAATAAAAGTATGGTTAAAAGCATGCGCTAAAACATATTTATTTTAGTTCTTGACAGTTTTATAATTTTTCTGGTAGCTTTAATTTGAAATTGTATTTTTATTGTTAGAGAAAGTGAAGAAAAATAAAAATTTATAACAAAATACATAATTAAAAAATATATGCAAAATATAAAAACAAGTAAAAAGGGAACCAAAGCATTAAAAAAAAAAGTTTAAATAAATATGTATGTAAGTATTTTAAGTATATAAATCTTTATTTAACCATCTTTAATTTAACCGTTTAATGTTTATATTTGAATATAATTATGTTTATACTTTAGAATGCTATTATTATGCTAGAGAAAATTATGGTTGCAAATGTAACAATACTATGTTTTGTTAGCAACCATATAATGCAACCTCAACCATGGTTTTTCTTTGCGTGACGTTAACACACAAGAACGTGAACCAAAAAAGGAAGGTTATGAGTAAATTTTTTCTCTGATGAGCTTGCATAATTGTGAGTGCAAAGTCATTGACTGATGTACTTGTAGTAAGAGATGGGTCGAGTCGACTCTAAAAGTTTATTTTTAAAAATTTATGATCCAAAAGGCGCTGTGGATACATATTCGTTTTGTGAAACCCTTTATTTGATTAAAATAAAAAAGATTAAATTCTCTTTACAAGCCAGACACATTAAAATACATTTAACAAAGAAAGCAACAATTTTCGTATTTTTACCTACATGTACATATTAATAAGAGAAAAAAATTAGAATTGCCTGCCAGATTTCTTCATATTAAAGTAATCCAGGCGTTTTAAATCGCCTATTAATAGAAATCGCAGTTGGGAGCGGTATGACAGTAATAAGAAAAATGTCGAAAAAATATGTTGTTAGTTGTTGTTTAACAGTCTTGGTAAAAAAATTTTATACAGTTGACATAAAATAATAAAAATAATAAATTTTTGTGAGTTTTCTCTTGCAATTTAAAGAACCGAACGATTCAATGCAGTTTTATTATAACAGTCTTAACGAGAAGCTTTATGATGCATTATGTTAATTTAGAGAAAAGTTTTTTAATAATTTTTATAGATTAATGAACACTTTTAATTTTTTTTATTATTAAATTGCTTCAAAATCATGGTTTTAAAAATAGATCTGCATACTTCAATACCATTCCTTAAGGTGTCTATTAAAAATCCAATAAATTTATTAAAGTCGTACCTGCTAAATTAACTTTCAAAAGGTCTATAAAATACATGTCTAGTGGTAAAGAATTTTTTTGTAAATGTAAAACATTATTCCACGACTTAATTTATTTATAGCTACTGAAACAATTATTTTGAAAACCTATTAATTAAGTCAATTGAAGAAACTAGAATAAAAAAATCAAAATAATAACAACGTGTAGAACAATCGAACTTGATTCAATCAAGCATAACTTTACTACACACACCGATGCAACTGTATTATTAGGGAGTTTTTGATTTTGTTTTTTTGCGGCGCTGTCTGAAACTGACACTTTTTATTCAGACAGGGATACAACACAAAAAAAAACAATAACAATATAATCAAGTAAATCTGAAACTTTTGATGGAACTATTTTTAGCATGAATAAAATAAAAATGCAAAAATAGATTTTTTTCGTTTTCTTCTTACTGCTTTAAGATATCTGTTTTCTTTACTTTTTTCTTTCTATTAGTAGTTGTGTTCATTGGAGTATTTATTTTGATGCAACAAAGAACATCGCTTCTGTTGAGGAATAAAGAGCAATTTAATTAGTTCAATTGATGTGTTAAAGTTTTATGCAGGTAACTCATATTTATTTAAATAGAATATACAAATAAATTTAACATGAGAAGCATATTTTTAAAACAATTTTAAATCAAAAGCGTTAAGTTCCTAACTAGGCTAGACTTTATATATTCTAACGCTTCACAGCTTCAAAAAGGAATATTTCTTGTAAAGTCAATATTAATCCCACGATTAACACAAGGTATTTTAGACGGTTGAAGCAATAAAGAGATGCCAACCGCATTACTTTTATTTTTACCTTTGAAAACCAAACAGTATATGGGTATTTCCACAAAAATGTCAAACGCAGCTAAAAGAAAATAAAAGTATGTTTTTTTAACATATTTTAATGGGAAATCTGTCAAACTCACCTAATTTAAAAAAAATTATTTATTATTCATAACATATTTTGAAATAAAATATAAATGTTTTTTGATCTTCATAATTCTAATTTTTAAGCACTTGGTCAGTTTTTAAAACAAAAGTAATGTTTATTTTTTTTTCAATATTTCGCCACACCTTTGGGTGGCATAATCAGGAAACAGAAAATAAAAATATTAATAATTGGTTTATTTAAACACAAAATTAAGTTAAAAAATTTTTTTTTCTATTTATTTTTTAATTTTTTGAACTTAATCGTGCTTGATTCCTTTAAATATAAATATTTCATGATATTCTCATGAAATATTTATTATTAAAAAATTCCAAATAAAATTTAATACTGTGGGCAAAGCATATCCATATGGCCGTTTCGCTACTGCTCATATAGCTTATCAGTAATACATTTCATTTTTTATTTTTAAATAATAAATATTTCATGAGAATATCATGAGACATTTCTATTTGAAGGAATCAAGCACGATTAAACTAAATTAACCTAAGAAAGATTCCGAACAATAAATTTTCATATTCAGCCCAATTATGAATATTCTCACGGAAATTTTTCCCACGGAAAAAATTTTTCTTGAGAAAAAATTCCTCCAATTATGAATTCCGTGGGAATAAAATTATAAAAAAGTGGCATCATCGTAATTGAAGGGAGTTTTTTTGTTTATTTTTTTTCACTTTCCGCAGTCAATCAAAAGGGGAAAAAATTTATAATTGGAAAAAAGGGAAAAGTGAAAGAACTCGCACGGAGTTTTTGTTTATAATTGGGTTGATTAATTTTTTAAATTTAATTTTGTCTTTGATTTTTTTTTTATTTTTTAAATTTGTTATTGTGTTAAAAAAATTAAATAATTTTGAAGCAAATTAAATTAAAAAAAAAAATTAGTGTAAAATAATCACTGCTTTGCTTTTGGTACTTATTAAAAGTTTGTCACGTGCGTCGTAAGGGTAAAATGTATAAATTCAAAATAAATTTTTTTCTAAGAATTGTCCGCCATATTGGATCGGCTACTTTTAATTTCTAAAAACTAAAATCAGATTCGCAATCAGCGGTCCCAAAAAATCCCGTGTAATATGTTAAAGCGAATTCGATCAACTTCTTCAAAATTGTCCGCCATATTGGATTCGACATTTGAAATATAAAAACTGACGCAAGGCGAATTAATACAGGTGGCCGCACGGCTACAACAATCTAACAACACAAAAAACAACAGGCAATTTGTTGCTACAAAATTATGTACGTTGTCAAAAAATATTGTAAAAAAAACAAACAAAATAAAAAAATATATTTGATGAAAAAAAGTGGTTGTTATTATCAGAATAAGAAAATTATAAAAATTAAGTTACATAAAAATAAATATACAGGAAAAGTGACCAAAATTCTTTTGTACCACTAGTTTGCCCAAATCACATGCATCGTTCCATTCTTGCACGTTGACCATTTGAAGACTAACATAATCTTCCACAAAAAAACCAAGATATTATAAATGTGTTAATAATAATTGCACTATCTTTTATGCATATTTTGATTATACACATCAGGAACTGCAAGTACGGCTCCATATTATGGTATTTTTCTCTAGGAATTTAATAGTTTGTTTTCTATTAGCAATCAAAAAAAAATTAAATTTAAAAAAATTTAACAAATTATTTTTGACAAATTTTTTTGACAACTGCAATGTATACAGCTGATGGGCTTTTTCGCCCATGCGTTCACCTGTATTATTTCGCCATGAACTGACGTAAGATTCTTAATCACAGACGCTAAAAACCCTCTTAATAAAAGCAACAATGTTTTCACAGGATGTTTATTTCTTATTTTTTAATTCTCTATTCGCCTTTTAAGTGACTTCTGTCGCATGCGAATGCCTTGCTTTCTTGTAATTATCTTGAAAAGGAACAGTTAAAATTAATGTTACCACTAATTATAATGCTAATCAAATCTATAATTTTCGCTTTTTCTCAAAATAAAATAGTATTCTTACACATGGTTTTTTGGACTTTCAATGCTTACAATTATTGCAATTGGCATTGGAGAAATGCCCACAATTGGCTTTTGGAAACCTCCTTATTCAAAATTTTAGCTACACTGCCTGACTAGCTGTAGGTTTTCCACAGTTGCACAGTGGGGATTTTTAAATATACTTTCAAATAAAATTATAAGGCAATAGGCATTTGTAAATCGATCCAGTTGGAAAGCATACTTTTCTATTTTATCAAATCTTGGCACTCTTTACCCCTTTCTACAATAACAAAATCCATTATCAGATGCTTTTTACAATCTTATATAAAAACATATAAATTTTAGAACTTGTTAAAAAAAAACTAATTATAAAAGTAAATAAGAATAATGCTTTAACTCGCAGCGTTTAAAAAAAATGAACACATCCGGAAATGTTTTTAAAATCAATTTCTAAAGAAATTATGATGAAGAAAAATAAAATACAAATAGAAACTAAACAGAAAAGTTCAATAACTTAACAATAGAATGTAATCGAGAAGAATGTAAATAAAGAAAATAGAAAAAAATAAAACTATTTCACTTTCAGAGAACAGCACTTGTGTTAAGACAGCTTACGATGGTTGCATACTCCTAAAAATTTATGAGTTTTTCTATAATTTTATGAGCTGATTTCTGTGATACGAGTGTTTGCTGCGCAACTTAGCAATTCAGTTAATCAATCAGTGTCTAATTGATTAAGTATTTGAATTGGAAGAATGAAAGAAATTGTGTAATATTAATTAAAATATTACAGTTAAACTTTTTATGTTTTACCGAAGCAGGTAAAGAATGAAAGCATTTATCTAAGCTGGGAATATTTCACCTGACTGCAAAGTATTGAAAAGGGAAAATTTTAATAAAGTAAGTTAAGCTTCTTTGTGAAAAACAAAAGCAGCAAAATATTTTTTTTATTAATATTAATTGTTTAATTTGTTTTAGAATTTACATAATAATATTTTCAATATTAAGATTTTAGTTTTCGAAAGAACACAATTTTTCACATCTATTAACGGTTTTATTAGTTTTCATGAATATCTAATTGACTCAATTATATATTTGATTAAAGGTAATAAAAATTTTTCCAATTAAAGAAATTACTGAATCTAATATATATTTGATTAAGAAAGAAGAGAAAATTTTGTTATTAAACAAATAATTTATGTAATTATAATTTTAATCAATTTTTAATCTGAAAATAAATAAATTCTTTTGAAGGAAAGTTAACATCTTTAAAATAAGACACTCTCTTCGTTTTAAATTTCTATACCACTGATTCAGTGTTGCCGTTTGCTTACATTTTTTACATTTTTTGTAACTTTTGAAGGCTCCACGTAACATGTATAATTTTGTTTTAAGCCTGGTACTCTGTTTAGCTTTTCATGCGGAATGCTGTCAAATCGCATACATAAAAAATTTGTATGAAAAAGTAATGAAAAAATGTTGCAGAAGTAGTACTCTGTTTTTACTGTGGAAAAACATATGAAATGTTTCTGGCAACATTTTATCAAGTTGTGAATAAAGCAAGTAGGCATTATTTCATGCGGAATTTTTCATACAACAGCTGATCGTATGTCTTTTACTTACGTTTTTAAAACAATGATACAACACTTTAAATGTCAAATATTCCACATGAAATAATCAATGTTGCTCAACAATTTTCACAAATTAAAACAGAGTACCAGGCTTTATTTGGCAAAATTTTCGTAACTTTCGGTACAGACACAAATAAAAGTAATAACACTAAAAGAGTTCTTGTTTTATTATTTGAGGTAAGAATCTCTCTTAAGATATCAACCTTTTTTAATTCGATTTTATTAACAAAGGTTATTTGCAAATGTAATCAATATCTCATATAAAAATTAGTTTAAAATAAAAAAAAATAACATTGCTGAAATTTTACTCGCTTTAATTTGTGAGAAATCACGAAATGTTTCTTGCTTCATGTTTAGAAACAGCAAAATGTGTCTGGCAACAATTCTTTCCAACTGTGAAATAATATGAGCTGCATTTCGTGCGGAAAACTAAGTATTCTGATCAAACTTGCCAAAATTGCTAACAACTTTAATTATTCCGCTTGAAAAATTTGACAACCATACTTATACCTCGATTTAGAAAAAAGTTGTCTTTTAATTTCCTTCAGGAAGTGTCAGATTATATTACAGAAAAATTGTCAATAATTTTATGTTAAATTTTTAAGCAAACAAGGCTCAATTTTTTTTAATTAAGGTATTTTCAAAATAAGTAGTGAATGTAGTAAATTCTATCAAAGCTCAATTTTTCAAAGAAAACGGTAAGACGAATTTATTAAAAAATTCCAAGTTTAATTTTATTGAATGGTGAGAGCATGCACTTTTCCATACCGAAATATTAGTATTAAATCCTAGTTTAAATGATCATTAAAATCATCGGTATGAAATTCTTTTCCCTGCTTTTTTCTTTTTTTATTTTCGTTTTGTTTTACTTTAAAAAATGAATTTGTTGCCTTGTTTTTCCCTGAAAAATGGAATAAAACTTTTTACTATATTTTATATAAAAAAAATTTTTTTAATGTAACTTTTAATGAAAACTGATTAAAACAGCCGAAAAAAAGTCAGCCGTATACAGTGGAGAAAAAAATAGAATTATTGTTTGGTTATTGTTATTTTTGCTTAAACTTTGATTTTTGTTTATACTTTATTGTTTGGACAAACATTTTTAGTTTATTGAAAATGTCAGAAGTTTTCTGAAGAGCTAAATAAGCGGTAGAGAAATGGCAATCGCGACGTGCTTTGTCCCTCAGTAATCAATATCGGTAATTAATTTAATCAAGATAATTTAAAAAAAAACAGCACAAAAATTTTTTTAATTCAATAATTTACCAATATACCCATGTCATTAATTTAAAAATTTAACTTTTTTGAAGGAAAAGCGTAACTTTTTCCTGACAACACTGCAGTGATTGCTCTAACGCCATGTAGTTTCTACCCTCTATATATATAGATTATATAAATTATGTGATACATATTAATAACTGTTTAGCCATGGCAGTCTTGACTGGGAATTGGTGACTATCTTCCACATCATCAAGCTAATGGCGGCCTTCCATTGATATGCCATAGCACTTCAGTCATGTGATGCTTATCATCAACCATATGGGTTTACATTACAGTCAACATGCAAGTCTAGTGAAAGATGATCTCTAATAAGCAAGCAGAGACTTGTTGTCGCTATAGCAACCGGTTTCTCTTTCACTTATAATAAAGCTTCTTCCTTCAGCTTTATCGGAATGGCAATTAGGCAATAAGTCGTATGGCTGCCGGCCATCATATTCCTTAGACATTGGATTGATTTCCAGAGTTGAATACAAGAAATGATGGGTAATTTTCTTAGAAAAAAAAAACGGAAATTGTATACGAAGAAAAAAATTGTTGCACTTATTGAAGTTAGATTTGTTTTCACATAAAAATTTAATTAAACTTTTGATTGACTCAATTATTTATTTAATTAAAAAAATTAGTTTCTTCTTTTTTATTAAAATATACAATTAATGGAATTAATCATTTAATTAGAAAATTTTGTATTTAATTTTCAATTAAATATATTAAATTGAGTAAAATAAAAATATAATTAAATTTCACTTCGAAAACAAATAAAATCTTTAAGAGGCGTAAACAAGCTTTACTGTGGATGTCACACACTATAATTGGGGATGGTAAAATGGCTAACACAGTGAATATAAATATTTATTGCTCTTTCTATGGAGAAGCTTTTCACAGGGTACTGGAATTATGTTCTTTAATAAAAAAAAGTCGAAAGAGTTTATCACCGATGATCTTTAAGGAACTTGAGTTATACAACACAGAAGAGGCAATTCATTCAAACGGTCAATAGGCAATAATGCGTTGTAATTAAGTGGAAAAGGATAGATAAGCAGAGTCGAAGAAGAGTGATAACGTAGGCGCATTATAAGCTGTAGAATAATATTGCCAAATGTATTTGGAAATAAACTCCAATAAAAATACAATAAAAAAATTCAATATAAAAAATTTTGTCATTAAGTAGACAGCAGTTGGGATATGAACTCATGCCACCAAACCATGAAAGAAACCCGACAACCGTAACATTCTTTTTTAATGTGAAAATATATGTAAAAACATTTAAATGAGAATTTCTCTAAAACATATTCTAGGTAATGCTGTCTCACTTCCTATTTCTTTTTGTTTCTTTTTTTTTTTTTTTTTTTGAAAATTTTGCACTCGAAACAAAAACAAAATCATGAGAAATTAATGTTCACCATCTATGGAATTATTATTTAAATGCTGGACCAATATGTTAAAATTTTCTTAGAAATTTCGCAAATGATGATTTTATAAAATAATTTCCGGAAAAAAATTGTTCGAGAAAAGGTCCTTTTTCATTTTACATTTAAAAAACCAATTCATATTGAAAAAAGTTTTTGTATTTTTAAATTTTATTTCAAACATAAATAAGGAAGCAGACAACAGAGGGCGTGGCATCATCATTTATGTATAAAAGAAGCATTGCTAATTAAGTAAGCTGTCAATTAAAATCTTACTTAGACCTAGCTGCCATAAAATGAGCGGAAGGTTTTACATAAGAATGACTTCACTCTAAAAACTTAATTTTTTATTTTTATTTTTTATTATTTTATTAAGAAATTTACAGATGCTGGATTGTAGTTTTTACATTCCTTGATAAAAAAAGAATGAAACTCACAAAAAGTAATGCAACTATTTTTATATTTGCCGACACAACAACTTTGTTTTTCTTATCTTAAATTTAAATACAAAATTAATAATCTGTTAACTTTTACACTCATTTCATTTCATTTACTTATTCTTACTCTTATACTTTCTTAATTTTATTAACCCTGCATTTTGTAGCAGCTTGATATTTTTTTGTTTTTGTATGGCTAGCTGACTGTCGGTATATTTATATTGTTGACACATACAAATAATTGTTTAAGCCTTACACTCGCATTTTAATACACACATGATAAACTGACCGTCTAGAGACCACGGCATGAATGTTAACAATTCTACATAGATGAAGCTACACTTTGTTTGACTTAATGTAAATGAAATATACTAAAGAAAAAATATGTTATAAACCTCAGCTAACGGCGCCACTTGAAGCAGTTTGTCTTAATACGTTGTCAAGTAAGGTTCTTCTCTTTCATTGCCAAAGAAAGTGGTTTACCATCATAAAAAAAAATATATTTAAACAAAAAAATAACAAGTGCAATAATTATTACGAATACAAAAATTTAAAAAAAAACAGAATTACAATCAAAAAGGATATACTGCTGTAGAATTTAATAACAAAAACAACAAAGTTATTTATGAAATAAAACAAAATGAAAATAATTATAGTAAGTGGTTATTGAAATAAAACTAAAATAATAATTATAAATCAATATTAAGTTTAATATCTAAAGGGATAAAAACTTTTCTTAAATTACAAAGAAAATGTATTTTTCAAATATAAAGGTTTTTATTAAAAGAAACAAGAAAGAATCGTTAAATATTTAATGGTGTATAGAACATTATGTTTGTGTCTTAAGTCTTTTGTTTTTCACATTGACCGTCAGTAAAGTAATACATTTCAAATATGTTTTTATTTTCACACAAAATATAAATCGAATAAGAAAAAATAAATAGATGGTGTTTAGTACTTAATATAAATAAATTATTTCTAAGTAAAATAAGTAAGAGTGCTATATTCGGCTATGCCGAATTTTATATACCCTTTACCATCTTTGTAAATCTACTTTAGTTAAGTAACTCCAATCAAAAAAGCAAAAATTGGGGTGACAGAGTATTAAAAAAAATGTATTATTGCATATACATTATTTTACTTAAAAATGACATCGGCTCTTAATGGGTTAAGCATTTTAAAAAATTTTAGCACAAGTTTTAAAATGATACCCATGTCCTTCGAAGCAGCAGGCAAAACACTACGTCTACCTCTAATTTTTTCATATCATTTGGAACAATAGAGTAACTCGAATCAGTTAAAAATATTAAGTGAAAAAATGTGGGCTCACCTATATTTTCCGAGTTACGGTGCTCAAATTTTTTAAAATATAAATATAGGTATCATTTTAAAGCTTTTGAAGAGATCTTTAATACATATTTTTTTTAAAAGCTTAACCCATCAGGAGCCGATCTCATTTTTTTTAAATTGTATGTATGCAGTAACAAAATTTGTTTTAATTATCTGTCACGTCTCAATATTTGCTTTTTTGATTGGGGTTATTTCACTAAACGAGATTTACATAGATGGTGAAAGGTATATAAGATTCGGCATAGCCGAATATAACACTCTTCCTTTTTGTGTATAAAATATTAGTTTAAATAATTTAGTCGCTTTAGACGCATTATATTTACAGTCCTAATGCTGGACTACCTCAAGTTTTTTTTATCCCAAAGCATTTGCAATTATAAATTGAAGCTTTTAACAAAACACTAGTTTTTAAGCGATTTTATATTAAAATTGATTTCAGTTTAGGGTTGTCTGCAAACTAAATTTAATTATTCTGAATTTTAATATGTATTTTTGGCATAAAGGGCTTTTTATATTATGAAATGATAATAAATAAAAAAAATTATATTTAACAAAAACTTATTTTTCAAAAGGAAAGAAATTCTTTTTTAATTAAACAAATTGTATTTTAACTGGTAACTAGTAACTCGAAACAAAACTGGACAATCCAGGCTATCCAAGGCCATATGGCCACATATAAAATAATTTTTGACTATCTGAACGACTGTATTGTAGGTTTCACTAAAAACAAAGATAATTTTTTCAAATGAGTTTCTATAAAATTTATGAAGGTTTCTCTACGAATGCAGCGCATTTGTAAGCCTAAGTTTATGCATGCAAGTAATTATTTAGATGGACTAATTAATCGACGATTTCATTATCATTGAATGATAAATAATGCTTATGATTATTTTAGCATTATCATTATTTTCAGTAATGGTAATGCTTTTTAATGAAAACGTTTTATTGATAATTATTTAAAAAAACATAATCATTACTATTGACTAATGTTTAAATTGTTTGAAATCATTATCATTAACGAATGTATTTCTTGTATTTGTACACTAAATATACATCTTAAAGTATGGTAGAGCATTAAATTAAAATGGCATTTTCATTACAAACATTTGGCGACAAATTTTTATTTTTGTGTAAGTAATAAGATCTGCTTGCTGGGGTGTTAGGTGACTTAAGATCACAGACATCAAAATTAAAATTAAAAATAAAAATTCAAATTTTCAAATATAGATCAATCTACAATAGTGGTTTATTTATTTTATGCATAGATTTTATAAGTTTCTGCGATCGCCAATTTTGGTTTTATAAAAACAATTATTTTGGATTCAATTATAATTATTAATTTAACGATTTCATTAAAATTTCAATACCATTAGTAATAACAATTATAATTAAAATAATATCATTAGCATTAAATGATAGTTTATTTATTTTTTATTGTAATGAAAAATCCATACACTGATAGAAAAATCATCATAACGCTAATGTAATTTAACATCAAGTTAATGACAAATGTCTTCGTTTTTGACCCCGTGACACTTGTCATTGTTGTGATGTCAACCATGTCATTATTTACTTATTTTGTCATCAATGCCAAGGATTACAATTCTGTCATTAATTCAATGACATTAACACAATGAGGAAATATTTCGATTTAATGAAAAAATGTCATTAATACAATGACGAAACTTTTCTATTTAATGAAAACATGTCATCAATGCAATGACAAAACTTCTTGATTTAATGAAAAATATCATCGATACAATATATGTATATGTAATATAAACTTAATGACAGAATATAACCGAAGCAACAATCTGTCATTGATATAATACGGAAGCAATAAAGGTTTCAAAACCATGTGTTTTTATAACAATAAAGATATAATTTTTATTTATAATATGTATATATTTTACAAAACGGAAAACTTAAGAACTTCAATTTTTATGTCATATTATCAGGCATGTCACAGAACTCAATTCCGATCGAAAATGGTTTTAATTTCGCAAATTCGTTCTTCAGAAACCGAAAAACGAAAATTTTTTCGGAATGAAACCACTTTTAAATTTCAAAGTGGAATATGGTTTATATAATAATAAAACTAAAAATTTTTTTTATAATTTAATTTTTATAATAAAAAAATATATAAGTACGAGTACATACAAATATTTGTTGCAATTAAAATGCTAACTGGAGTTATTAAAACTCTATTTACTTTTTTGCATCAAGTTGATGATATTGTAGTCATAACTTAGATGACATCTAAAATATGACAAAATTCTATGATGATGTCTGTCATTGCATTGATGCCATTTTATACCTTATTGGTGACATCTTTCATAGCATTGATGTTATAGCGTCATCAATCCAACGATGATTTTTTCTATCAGTGTAGTATGATTACATTATAAAATATATTTAAATATATTAAAATTTTCTACCAACATTATGTTGTTTTAAAAAAATATATGTACAATCAAATAAACGTATATTAATGCAAAATTATTTTCCTTTACAATTTTATATTTAATAGTTTGTTAACGTTTAATTATGACTATTACATAAAAATAAAATTTAAAATTCCATAGGGTCCATAAAAACGTAACAAAGGAAAAAAATATGGTTTAATGACGCACTAAAAGGAACAATAGCCATGATTTAATGATTAAATGAAAAACTCTATTAAGCGAATTTTAAAAATCTGCAAAAAAAAAAAAATTAACAAACTATTCATGTAGAGAAAAAAATTTAAAAAATAAAAATTATAATCACGTTCTTAAAAATAATAAAAGAATTAAAAATTTTTTTACATTCTTAAAACTCTTAACAAGTGGGTGTGGTAAACACAGGGCTCTGTTATAGTAGCAGATTAAAGTTGTTTAAACATCTTGAAAATAGTATAGAGATTTTTATATTTTTATTAAACATTATGTAAATACCTTAAATTTTATTAAATTGTTATCAAAATGCTTCTTTTTCATTCAATTAGGATTAAATTTAAGTTGTAATTTATTAGGTAAATATAGAAATCTTATTTAGATTTTTGTTATAAGTTTTTTTTTTATTGTCTGCCGTAGAATATCTCTTTAACGCATTTTAAGTGTAAATTAATGATATAAAAGTTAAGATTTTCATTCTTCACAAATCTTGTTTTGTTTGAAAGAAATATTAGAAAGGAGATTAAATTAATTACGACTTTTTATTTAATAGTTTATTTGTGTCTGCTCTTCTATTGTTTGTTGTATGCACTTTGGTTGGTGCCTCAGTGTATGCAGAGTTCATTGAACTACAGTTCTGTTCTTTTTGTTGTTTTATAAACAGATCAATTTATGTAAATTAAGACTGTTTATTTGTTTTTTATTATTTAGAAATTGGTTTTTATTTATTTTTTTGTGTTATGGATTTTAAAATAAAAAGAAACCAACAAAGTTTTTAGTGTGTGTTTCCATTAATTCAACTAGAGATGGGATCGTGACCTTTTAGTCAAATTATAAATGCTCACGAGAAACGATACTATTTAAGCTCTCGCTCACGCACATGAGTTTGAAAAATTATTATTGAAAAATTTGGCCGATGGAATAATTTAAAAAACCAACAACGACAAAACAATTAAAAAAAGTGAACATCATGTGTATAATGTGACTAATTCTATATTAACAGTGTTTTTTATAGCCCCCCTTTGACTATAGATTCAAGTATAAGTACAGTTAAATGCCTTTCAGATACTTAGTGATATTTTTTTTGTTTTTTCTTAAGTCGGGAAAGCTAATTCTAAATTAATTACGCTAAAAATTGAGCTTATGGATGCTTATTTATATGGAGTTCTTTTTTACTAACGTTCATTCACGCTCACCTGAATAAAATAAAAAAATTATTAAAATTTATCTTTATTCACCTGATGCTCACTCGATCCACTCTAAAGAGGGGCATAATGCTTATGCTCATTTATGATTCTTAAATTTTTGCTTAAAGAGCTATAGTTTTCTATTTAAAAGCATTGATGAAATAGTATTGGAAACTCTTCCATAATTAATAAAATTTTCAAGATTTTAAATATTAAGACTTTGATAATAAATTTTTTGCTGAGTATTTCAAAAAGTAGTTTAAACATTGTTCACATCTGAAAAATAATACCTTAGACTATGTCAAACATAAATCAGTACAGCATGTCAAGCTTTATCTATTCGTTGAAATTCTTATACTCCCGTACTCCTTTAAAAATTAGAAAGCGTTGTCAAATATCGTGGAGTTAACGCGTTGCAATTAAAAAAAATCCCATAGTGACAGCGCAGTAGATTGTGAAGATGGCTGCTATTATATGTTGTTTTTTCAGACAAGTTTTTGTTATTATTAAAAACTAATGACATTTTAGTTATTTTTAGGTCAATTTAATGAGTTAACAATATTATTTGTGATGCTGATGCTTTTAATTAAGAATGTCATTTCATGACTCGCCCTTTCAGATAGGACTATAACTTTGAATAAAAATAAAAAAGGAACCTAAATAAATGACGTAAATAAATTAAGGATTTAAAATAACTAAAAAATTATGATGAAATTTGCAAAGAGTCTTTGCCAAAAAAAAAAAAAAAAAAAAAAATTATGAGCATCAGGAGTAAAAGTTATGATGTGTTAAAATTCAGCTGGTAAATCTGCAGAACTTTACGACCCTTAAGCTGATAGTACACTCTAGAAAACTTTTTAAAACGTTATAGACTTTCAGCAACAATATTACAAACTCGTTAAATTATTTTAAATACAACTATAAAAAAGCGATAAAAGTTTTTATTGTCAATAACTTATATAGTGTTCGAATGAGCAAAAATCACACACTATAAAGTTCAAATCTTTCTAAGAATCTCTTCATTAATTGGCTTTTAATATTAAACACTCTTTTACATTTTTTTACGATCACTACCACCCTTATATTTTCATAAAAGTCCCACCACAACTGTAAAACTCAAAGATATAATCAATCTTTTACCTTACATTCATTTAATACATCATATTTATTATGTTATGGGAAAAAAGGCTTTAAATGGAACATGTTAATATAAAATTCCGTATGTATGGAATTTGACGGTTAGGTTACCGGCGAAAATTAATGAACCCTGTTCATTGATTCGTTTCTATTGTTTTTTACACATTTAATAAAAAATTCCCAAAATTGCTTTAATTTAATTTAAATTCTATATTTATTATTTCATAAATATGTGAATTTTATATTTTGTTGATTTTAAAATTGTTTAAGTCTAATTAAGATCATTAAAAGTAAAATTTATTTTAACTAAAGCTTTAAAACTGATCACTTTATAAAATTTAATCGTGTTATAAAATTCTAATGGGATTTTTTCATTACCATTAAAATTCCATTAGCATTGTTTCAAATAATGACAATGAAAAAATTAAACTACCATTTAATGCTAATGATTTTATTATAATTGTAATTGTTTTTAATAATGGTAATGAAATTTCAATGAAATCGTTTCATTACTAATTACAATTGAATCCAAAATAATTGTTTTTATGAAATACAAATCTTTGATCGCAGAAACAAAAAAAAAATACAGTAGTCCTAAGATTTATTAATTTTATAAATAAATCTTAGCACCCTTGTACATAGATCTGTACTTGAAAATTTTTTTTAATTTATCATTTTTAAAAGAGCTAGGTGTAAAACTTTATGTTTGAGATCTAAAGTCACCTAAAACCACAACAAGCAGCTCTTATAATTTACACGGAAACAAATAGTTTCCAATAGTGCCTCATGTTTCCTGAGAAAGTTAATAATAAATATTTCATAATTTTTTTCTGATCTAAAAGCCATTTTAAAATACTGCTCTACTATGCTTTAAGATGTCTATTTAGTGTACAAAGACAAGGAACATCTTCATTAATGATAATGATTAAAACCATTTAGTCATTAGTCAATGGTAATGATTTTGTTTTTTAAGTAATTGCCAATAAACCTTTTCATTAGTAAAAATAATAATAATGCTAGAAAAAAATGAGCATTATTTATTATTCAATGCTAAGGGAATCGTCATTTAATTAGTCCATCTAATTAATTACTCCCATGTATGATCAATACTTATAAATATCGTAGTGTAATAAGTAAAATTGTGGAACTAGCTTTAAATTAATGCGCCTACCTAACAACAGAGATACTGCCTTTGTGTAAAGAATGCAGCTCACCACGCATCTTTAGCATCTATCTCCTCTACTCTATAACTTTCTAAAGACGGTAACACCGGTTGTTATTGGACATCATTGTCTTAATTTTACATTTTTAATTTCTAAATTAATCCTTCCTTTCTACCATGACGCAAGGGTATTTGAAAAGAAGTTTGAATCTTACTACTTAATGTTTGCTAATATTTATACCTTTCTAAAACAGGTTTACATTCATCATTTTACTTTTTTATTTATGATGTCATGGAGAAACTTCTCCAATTTAATCAATAAAAAAAAATGTATAAAAAATTCTTTAAAATATTTCCAGTTAAATAGATTGTGACTATTTAATTTGTGATAGATAAAAACATTAACCTCATTTCAACTGCCAAATGTTAAAAAACAAATTAATTCTAAAGTTGTAACGCACTCTTTTAATTATTCAGAAGAAATATAAATACAATTTTATATACAATTAATCTGTTAAAGTTTAATTAGAAACACTGTATTGTCTGTAAAGAAAGAAACAAGTAAGAGTGCTATATTCGGCTATGCCGAATCTTATATACCGTTCATCATGTATGTACATCTAGTTTAGTGAAGTACACCAAGCAAAAAAACAAATATTGGGGTGACAGAGAATTAAAAAATAAGAAAAACAAATTGAGTACTACATACATATAATTTTACATAAAAATGCTATCGGCTCTTAATGGGTTAAGCATTTTAAAAAAAATTTTAGTATTTCCTCAAAGATGTCCTCAAAAGTTTTAAAATGATACCCATATTGATATATCAAGAAATTTAAAAATTTCAGAGCCCCGTAACTCGGAAAAAATGGGTGACCGCCAGGTTTTTCACTTGATGTTTTTTTCTTATTTTTTAATTCTCTATCGCTCCATAAATTTACTTTTTGATTGGAGTTACTTTATTGTTCCAAATGGTACGAAAAATTAGAGGTAGGCGTGGTGTTTTGCCTGCCGCCTCGAAGGCATAGTGTCGAAAGAGGTGCTATTGGAAATTAGCATGATTGGTCCATGTCCTCCAAAGCAGCGGGAAAAACTTCACGCCTTTAAATCTCAAAATTTTTCATAATATTTGGAATAAACTTGATTTCAACGCTAACACGGACGGATAGACGGACATCGCTCAATCGACTTCGCTATGCATAAAAGTCAGAATATATATACCTTATGGGGTCGGAAATAGATACCGTAGAAATTACAAACGACATGACAAACTTAGTTATACCCTTTTTCCTTTTTCTTTGTGGTGAAGGGTAAAAAAAAGAAAGACGTTTAAATGTTAAGTGCTGCTACGATTTTATGTTGACCGAATTTTTTTTTTGAAAAAAGCCTTAGTACTTTTAAAACCTTTAAAACACAATCCTTTAAATATGTGTATCAGTTTAAGCACAAAGTGACTTATGTCACTTTCATAATAAACGGCTCATATGTGTCTATATATGTATGCGCTCCAGTCTATGTCTTATAAAGTTCAGAGGCTTTTAGCTCTTCACTTTTCATGCCTAAATTACAATTTTCTTTGCCAGATAATCCAGGCGGATACAAGTAGTTTTTTAGTAAATAAGGAATTTAAGTCGACAAAGCAGCTTAGCTAAACTATTACCCTGCAACATGGTCACAGAATAATTTTCTTTGTCAAATATAGTGAATTATTATTCTTCTCGAACGTTTGCAAAATTAAATAAAAAAATTACTAAATGAACGGTCTTCTTTGATTTTCCTAGTGGGATCGTAAGAAGAATTGTCAGATTTATGGGTTAGGCGACGAATTTAATGTAGATTAGTTTACCACCATTTAAGGTCTTAGATTTTAAAACAATAAGGCCTACATATTCGCTTCGATTCACTTATTCTCCGGATCTACATAGAGTAAGGCTGATTTTATATTCCTTTGATCGCATTTAAAACATAATTGAAGAATCGCTTCATAGTTTGACGGTCATGGATTTAAGCGCAAAGAATACTTTGAATTACAGAAAGTTAATCACAGGATCGCTCCTGGCCTTCATGAGAAATTTACTATCGCTACTGAGGGCCAACATCACAGAGCACTCTCTTACTTTTATAAGAATTTTGTCTGAACTGTTGCCTGAATTAATATTAATATGCGAACTAAAAAAAATAAAAAATTTTAAATTTCGAAAATTTGGCAAATATTTTCCATTTTTACACAAAGAATAAATAACCCAATTTTTTAAAGTAGTCATGTAGCGTAAAAAGAAATATTATCAATCATGGGCAAGATGAGATTTCCTCTAATATTTTGCTATTAACATGCATGTCAATATTAAAAAATACTTAAATACTTGGGATAAATACATGATCACAAAAACAAAAAAAAATCGCTGCTACTTTTTCTTGTTAATGAAGTTAAACAAAAAAAAATTTATAAAAGCTAAATAAATAAAAAATATTTGACCGCATTTTAAGAAAGCTGTGCCAGAATGAAATTCAACCGACAGACACACAGGTATGTTCACGCAAATGATCAAACTTAAACATACGAGTTCTACAAAGAAGAAGGTGGAGAAAGAACAGGCGAAAAGATTTTAATTTGAATTGAGCAGCAAAAAACATGTCGTCACTACAATTCTAAAAATTTTAATCTTTCTTTCTTTTATGCATTTATTTAGTGGTGTTTTTTTTTTCTTACACATTGTTGGCATATGAGTGATCAGGCGACTTTAGTGATTTTATGAATAAAAATTTCATGTGGCAAGTGATGAGTTATGGAATATAAATGAAGTTGAAATACAAGAACTTGAGCTTTCATTTCAAATTGTTGCTAATCTCTTAAGTAAACTTTTACTTTGTAGATTTTATTTAACATTTCCTGACGATCAAATGAAATAAGAGAAAGAGTTAAATTTTCCTTTATTGTTTCTAGTGTTTGGTTTATTTTCAAATGCCTTCCTAGAAATTAAATTTTTTAAAGATTCTTTGAAGTAAGAAGATTTTAATAATTTGTATTTTTGTTACTATTTGTTTATTCTAGTTTGCCTTGTTGGGTTTGTTGGGTTATACAATCTCTAAGCCTTTAAATTCAAAGGATTCCACCGATGCCTTAGTAGAGTAAGTATTAACAATAAAAAAATACATAAAAAACTTCAATTTCATAAAAACTCTTTAAACTTTAACTAATTTTCTTTATCTTTCATCTGTTTTTCTTTAAGTGTTTTAAATACTCGAATAATTCATTCAGTGCATGTGTGTGTGTTAAGTTATAAAAAGAGCTAAGTAGGTAAAAAATTAAATAATTGAATACTAATGTTTGGTTGATATAATTAGAACTTCTAATTTCTACTATGATTTGAAAGTGTTGAAGAAATAGTTTTATTTTTTAATCGATTGTGTGGTGCCATTTTTTTTTCGGCAACCCATAATTAAAAATTCAATTTTGAAAAATTGCAATTCTTTAAGTATGATTTTTAATACTGAATATAAGGCTTACCAGAGATACAAGTGATTTGTAACAGGTTGACAAATTATGATTGAGTTTTGGTTGCTGATATTAATGAGCACATGATTGCTAAAACGATCTGTCAATGAAACTTATTCCATCAGAGAGACACAAAGTCTGACAAATGCCGTCACTATTTTATTTAGCAATATGCTCTTTAATTTTCAAGCTATGAAGGTCGGATGATTTTTAATGCTTTGAGGGTAGAGTCAGCTACCTTAATTGGTAGTGTCCCTTACTTCTCCTAAAATGTCCATTGAAACTTGGATTTTTTAACTTTTTACGAATTTAAAGCAATATTTATGTTAACAGTTACAAAATCAATATTTTATTTTTTGGCATAGTTAGTAGTAATCTTCCATTTACGGATATTGTTGCAACAGTACACTTAGAGAAACAAAATGGAAACAACAAAACTTGAAAGCAAGAAAATAGTACTGCTAACATTTAACGCAGCACAAATTGGGCTGAATATAATATCTTGCCAAACAACAACAGTTATTAATGACTTCAATTTCTAAAATTCTGCCGTAGTACGTGACGATCGCATTTTTCGTTTACAAGAAAATGTTAAAAAAAACGAAAAAATTGAAAAAATTTGTTTTTCACCTTCATTCACATATAACTTTTGAAGAAGGAATGTAATCTTTAAGCACCACCGCAGAATTTTAGATATTATAGTTATCAACGACTATGCTGAACTTCAAGGCATAATATTCAGCCCAATTTAAGCCGTACAAAAAACATTAAAGCTTATTTTCGGAAAATTTTATTCATTTCTTACAAAAATAGAGTGAAAAATGAAGGTTAACGGTGGTTTACTTGACTTTCAATTAAGCCATAAAATAGATGATATTTAAAGTTGCCCTTGTTGTTGTACCTCGTCTGCTTAAAATTATTTCATTGTAAATAGTCCCCTATAATTTTTTACATTTGTAATGTCATTGTTTTTATTGTTTTCTTTGTATCAATGTTTTTGTTGAAAACAGTTTTTACTAATTTACTGTTTTTTACTCTCTTAAAATATACGAATAATTTATAAGAGCATCTCTATTAGTGTTATCAATAATAGTTCTGTTTGTTTACTTTTTCCCTAAAGTTTAGTTGCTGAGTAAATACTGAGTACAAAAACAAGAGAACATTTTACTCTCATAGAAAACTTTTGTACGCGAACGGAAAAAACTTCAGTAAAAATTTCTTAAAATTATTATAAATTTTTGGGTACTTGCCTGCTTATTATTGCATAGATGCAAAAATATAATTTTGTCATTCTCTTTTATAGTTTGTTTAAAATTTTACTGATTAACTGAAAATCAACTAAAACAGCCGTGGTTTATTCTTTTTCCTTTGCATTATATTAAAAGAAAAAACTTTAAAATTGCATCAATTGCTTTTCAAAAGGTTCTTTAAATTTTTTATAAAAAATTATTTCAACCGATTTTTAAAAATGATTTTTTTTAATGAAATTGTAGTAAGTACACATTATTGCCGCTAGATGGCGCGAAATTAATTTTTATTGAAAAATATATCAAAACACCCAATATTTGCAAATACAATGAGTTCATATGTTCAGCAAAAATACTCGCCAAAGGATTTTCAATAACTTTAAAATATAACTAATTTTGTAAATAACGAATTTGTGAAAAAGTCATAGAACAAAAAGTGCATTTTGGCATATTGCTAATTTTATTATATTTTTCTTTTACTTTTGCTTATGAAATTTTTCTCCGCTAGAGCTGTGTCAAAAAAGTTTATTTATGGCCTTAAGACGTGTCAATTTTTGATGACCTAATTTTCAGTCTCATACCATATTAAGAGTAGTCGTAATGTTTCAAGGCTGAAAGATTGTCGCAGTTTTATACAAGAATTTTCTTTCCTCAAAAGTTTTTAATTGCCCCTGGTGATGGTCAATAATCTAAGCAAAAAACTGTCTTTCTTGTGCATGGCTGTTATGCTAGATAGAAAAAGAGGGAAACTTAAAGGAAAAACGGGCATGTTTTACTTAAAATTCCCTCATGTGCAACACTGTTTGTTTTTGTAATTTATGTTTCTTTTCATTTTCCTTCGAACATCAAACTTTTTTGATGCTTCATATTTCGTAACATGATGTTGCCTCTTTTGTATCGATGTTTACAGAAGTCATGGTGAGAGAGTTGTTTTATGATTCACAGAGTTTTTTTCTTCTTCTTCTATACATAAAATAAAATATTTCTGGCTTTAACTGGCTATACTTCTTGATCCTACGGTCTTGTGAATCCTATGGTCTCGTATTTACTAAACATGCGTTACTATTACACGCTACACTACTGTGTTACTCCGGCGAGACATGAACTACTCGATTCCTTGTTTAATACACTTAACCTTTCACACACAACTCCACTACGCCTTTTATCCAAGACAGTCATCCCTTTTATCTTATAGCCACAACACACGTCTCCCATACACTGTTGTTATGCTGTTAAACTTCTCTGCGCTAACCGGTATCGTTCTTACTTTTTATTAAAAATGCAGTCTTGACAATTATTTGTTACTCTTATATTAAATTAGAACTCTCTACTAAATTATCTGCCATGCCTTCACACACAATAATTGTCATTTCCTTTCCGGTAGGTTTGTAGTGCTCTTCCTTTGTACGCAAGTCTGAAGGTGGGCTGGAACTCATAATCTTCTGTTTTACAACACGAACCTCTACCAACGCAGCCATTGAGATTGGTCAGCTTTTGTTAGCTTATTGTGGTTGCCAGATCTTATTTTCATAACAGTATTTTATTTTAGTAAAAAAAATTTTAACACTGTTTACAGAACTCCGTAATAAATACCAAACATTTTTCTAATATTGAATTTTGAGAAAATTAGAAATGACAAGCAGACGAATCGTGGGCACTGCTAATTTTATAATATTTCATCAATCAGAATAATTGCAGATATAATTTTTACGCCTAAAATACCCACAGAACTTATGTTTCTTTAAAATTTTCTAGTACGGTTGCCTCGTCTGTACTGAAAAAAGACACAAGATTTCTAAGCCATGTTACATTTCATGTTGTATGTGTAGTATTAGAATACATATACTTGCTAAAGGAAAAAAGGCGAGCCCTTACAAGAGCCTAATGTCAGAATACTAGCGCCGCGAACAGTCGTGTTACCTCCTGAATTTGTTGTATTTCATTTAGTTATTTTCGCAAATATCGATATGGAGACACACATCTTCTGTTAACTTATGTAAGAGAGAGTTCCCTGAAATTATTAATAATTTATTTGTGATGTCGAATATTATTTCCTAAATATTGACACTTGAATGTCTTGGGTTTGAATAAGAAGTTTGCTTGCGATTTCTAATGTAATCTATATTATGATTATATTTTAACTTTGTCCTCCAAATCATCATTATTTTTGAAATACTAACGACAATGAAACCGTGTTGTTTTCTCATATAATTCTTTATGCTTGCTAATCTTAAGATGACACCTGTCAAAGTAAGTATATCTTTTAGTTAAAATAAATTGAAATAAATTTTTCAATTACTTTATTGAGAGCAGTCAGGCAGTCAGTTTTTATTTATTTTACAGTTTGTACTATTTTATTGTTAAAAGTAAAAGAAAAAAAAAAAAGATTTAAACTAGTGAATATTTATTTTTGTTTATTAACATGTCACGATATTTTCGAATTTGTTATAGAAACTTTTAAAAAAATGTAAAGGCCGATTATTACAAAAACTTATTAAATTTGATTATGCTACATGCGCAGGTTTTTGTTAAAGTTTTATAAAATTTAAAGTTTAAATAAGATTTCCATTGTTATTAAAATAGCATGCCTTTGTTTTATATTGATGTGCTAATTTAGTCAAATTAAAATAAATAAAATCCTTAAATCCTCAGACTTTACCTTAAACCTAAAACAAAAAAATCACTTCACCATTTCGTTTGCAGAGTCGAGAAACAGAGACTAATTAAATTTCCCGAAGAGCTTGATGTGTCAAATGTTACGGAGGGCAACAAAAAACATGACGAAGCCAAACGTATTTTACAGGAAATTGAAAAAATAAATCAAGCGTTGGGTTACATTAAGAAACAATCGGATCAATCAAGATCTCCTGCTATTTTGGACTCCACACAATATCTTTTTCCCAATACCGGCTATCAACCATTTCACGTACAAACTCCCCAGGTAATGGGAGCGAATGGTGAAACTTTACTTTTACCTTCTATAAGATCTGTAAAACTTGAACCCTCATATTATAATAAAGCTGGTGACTATAATTTACCACCTACAAAGAAATCACAAAAACAAAAGTCAACAACAACAACAACCAGCCAAAATTCTTTATTTTTCAAACCGCAACGAGTTGAGTTGTCAGCATCTCAGACAAAGGAAAATCAAAAACTTTTGCCCACTCACTTTCTTATACCCGTAAGACTGTATAAACAAACTAAACATCAATACATAGAGAAACATCATCCTCAAGAGTATAAAGTTAAAGGTTATAAAATTGTCGGAGATATCGAACATTTTTATGATAAAACAAAACAAAATAAGACTGCGAATGGCAATAAAATAAATTCGTCAACAAAATATCATTTGTTCATTTTGCCAGAAGAAATTGTTGCCAAAAATTCCTTTAAAGATGTAAAAGCTTTAGAGGAGGATTCTAAGGAAAGTTCCTCTCGTGAAGAAAAATTGGCTCACAGGCCATTTAAAGTTCAGTCCAATACACAAGCTATAACTAATGGAAATTCAATTAATGCCACTAGTTCTTCACAAATTGTTAAGAAAAGGTTGGTACCTAAAAAAGGAGCCAATACTAATTCTGTAGTCTCGGCTTCCTCGAGTACAGTGGTCAAATTAACACCCACAACTAATGTCAATGGTCAGCAACAACAGCAACAACAGCAACAGCAGCAATCGCAACAACAACATCTACAACAGCTGCAGCAACAACATCAACAACAACAACAATCGCAACAACATTATCAAAAACCTTTGGCTAACCAACAGATCACACAAATAATACAGCCACCCGAAGCTACACCTTCTTATGCGGCTTTAAGCAATCAGGCAACTAGGCCCAACAACAATTTGATTATAAAGAAACCATTTAGACCTTTACAAAATCCACAAAACAACAACAACAACAATAATAATAATGCTATGAAAAATCGTCCCCTACTAGAGCTGCAAAGTAACATCAATAGCATCAATAATGCCACTTCAAATGCCATCAAGACAGCATTTCAAAATATTTTCAGACTTCCGTTTCGTCAATCGGACCCAACTAAACCTTCAACTGTTACAGAATTTCCGCCCATGGAAATAATGCCATTACCCATGCCTGAAAATGATCAACCCCAACAACAACAACCATTTTACTCATCCTTAAATGGCCTAAACTCACCACATATGCCACAACTACCATTCTATGGTGATGATAATTTTCAAAATGATCACATAGACTCGGATTATAAATGGGATGACGAAAGCATAGAAAGCTCCAATTCTGATTATCAAGAAAATCTAAATAATCCCAATGACCCGGCTGAACCAGAGGAAAAGAAAATTTTTGATAATTTCCTAAAACACAAACACGAAATGCAAAATGATGCCCTTAAACACGGAGGCATTATAATACAAAGACTTAAGGTTCGCAAAGGTGGTATAGCTATTGCTGGGCCTGGTGGTGTTGCTACAGCTGGCAGTGGTGGTACAGCCATTGTTGGTCCCGGTGGCTATGCTCTAACCCATCCTAGGAGTCTAACTATTGCTGGCCCAGGCGCCAAAGTAATTGCTATACCTTCTACTGTTGATTTGAAAGATGCTCTGCAACGAACGAATTTAGACTCACAAACATTTCCCCGTGAAGGCCGTATAGTTGCTACAGGTCCTACGGTCTATTATGCTCCTCCTACTGGAGATTATGTAGACATTTAAAAAGCCATTAATTGCTTAAGGGGGGGTTTCAGAAAGAAATTTAAACTTTTTTGTATTGGTAGTTTTAGACACATTCGTTTTTTAAATATTTTTTTTAGTTTTAAAGAAAACTTTTTTTTATTTTTAAGCTTTAACTAAAGTAGTGGGTATTTATATTAGAATAATCGTTTTAAGTATATTAACAGTAGGTTTAAAAATCCAAGTAGTGGCTTAATTTTAATTATATTTATATTAATTTTAATGTTTTTACTTATTTTTGCTTGAGATGACAATTTTAAATTTTATTTTTTTCTCAATTTCTATAATTTTCTATTAAACAAAACTAATTGCACAAAAATAAAAAATTGTAAGATATAAAAAATATATAAATTTTTTGTATAAAATTATTACCTGAGACCTCAAGCTCTAATAATTAAAAAAAAATATGTTTTATAAAAACTATAAAATTATCTTAAAATAAAAAAGACAATATTCGCCAGATTAATACTTTGAATGAACCTCATAATTTTACTCCTCGCGACTAACAATCCTTTTTAAAACAAGAACTGAAACGTTATACGAGCTGAAAAAAAGTTCATAATTAATTAAATCTCCAAGTTAATGTTTAAGTGGCATTTAAAGCTTATATTTTGAACATCAGTGCGTCAAAGAATGTAGCAAAAAGGTCGTTTTAAGCTATACTGCAGTAAAAAAACACTTTTGTAAATCTATATACATATATAAAAATTGTTGCACTCACTCACGAACGGTAAAACCGAATTCGATTTTTTTGTTTGTTTTTTTTTTGATCGTATGGTCGTGTAGATGGTTTATCTAAAGTTTGTACAAATTCAGTCGCGTTCTTAAGTTATGACTAAAACGGTCACTTACGACTGCAAAAAAACTAAAACACATATAGATATTTATTAACAAATTCCAAAAGGGTATGGTTATTAAAAAAAATAGGAACAGGACTGATATGTGGGGAAGAGGAAAAATACGCGGAATCGATTTTATAAAAAAAAGCAATTTTAAGAATATTTGAAATATAAATTATTCCTGATTCTAAGGTCAAATAGGCAGAAGGAAATCTGTTATAACTTTAATAGTAATCAAATAAAAAACTTGCTTGAAAGACCGGTAATGGTATGATTATTCTCTTTGGGGCAACGAAGCGCCCCGGGACCAGATAGTATTATATTGTTACGTTTTTTCTTTTTAGACAAATGTATGGATTCCTTTGATTGCAAATACCAATATGGCTTATTATAAATGCTCTATTTTTACTTTTTGGCTTTGTCTGGCTATAACTTCTTGATCCTACTGTCTTGTGAATTCTATGGTCTACACTACTGTATTACTTCGCCGAGACTTGAACTTAATCGATGCCTTGTTAAGTCACCTTAACCATCCACAGACAACTCAACTACGCCTTTTATCCAGGCAAGTCATCCTCTTTATCTAATAGCCACAAAACACGTTTGTCACACACTGTTGTTATGCTGTTACACTTCCCTGCGCTACCGCTACCGTTCTTACTTTTTATTGTAAATAGCGTCTTGACAATTATCTGTTACTCTTATATTAAATTAGACGTCTCCACTAAATAATCTGCCATTGCTTCACACAATAATTGTCTTTTGCTTCTCTGGAGGTTTGTACTGCTGCTTCTTAATTTTTAATTGCATTACAACAGTTATTATTTTTCGTTGTACGCATGTCCGAAAGTTGGCTAAAATTCACGATCTTCTGTTTTACAGCAAGCACCTCTACCAACACATCCATTGGGGTTGCTCGGCTTTTGTTAGCTAATTGTGGTATTATTCTATACACACACCATTAGTGGAAGTAACTTATTCACCACGCTCATACGAACAACAACAACAGGGGTTGCCAGATCTTATTTTCGTAACAATATAAAACGGTTTAGTTCAAATTGCTTTTTTTTAATCACTGAAGATCAAATTAATGTACTAGTCTGTTTAAAGCCTGCTATTCTGTTCTATTTATATAACACTAGCTTATCCCGGTGCTTTTCGCTACCAGAAGAGAAATGATCAGACCACATTAAATAAAAATTTGGTTTAATTGAAATAAATAAGTTAAAAAACGGATGACGATTTTATTTTTTGGTGGAACTTGTATAAATTATTTGTTTTCTTTGTTTATTGTAAACAGCTGATATGTTATTACAGAAAAACTAATCGAAATTATATAAAAGCAGAACGGTACGGAACAGAACAGCAACAGAAAGATAAGACCAATGAGGCCTTTAGTATATAGATTTTAGTCGGAATAATTATTTGATATAATTCCCATTTTATGTTTGTTTTCCTTAACAGGGTCTTTAACTCATATCAAAACAAAACAAAGCATAACACAATTATAATATTAACCAAGACCGGAGGTACATTTCTAAAGCTCTCTTCTTTTTAAAGAAGATAGTTAATAGTATACTGTTTATAACCAAAGTAAAGTATCTAAAATTCCTTTGACTGAATGAGAGTTCAAAAAAAAGCTTTAACAATAAAGTACAAACAAATCTTTATTTATTTTTATTTCTATTAACTTTCTATTATGTTTAATTATTGTGTGGACCAGAGCATTGTGTGTAAATATTTGTTATAAAGAAGGTATGAATTATAAAGTTGTTTGTTGCCTTTTGCTAAAGCTTTAATAATTCTCATTAGGATTCTAATGAACTTTAAACTCGTCTATAGAATTTTTGATACACATTAATATAATTTTCGCTTCCTTAAAATTATGTTGAAAAAATATTTCTTGGCGATTAGCACTTACTTACCGATAACTTGTGAAACAGTTAAGCTGATAATTTAACCAATTATAATAAAAATCGACTATTTTAAAGTTTTTTAAAAGCTGTGAAGGTAAAGCTTTAAAATTAATAAAAAGAAATTTAATTTTTTTATAAAATTTTATTTAAAAAAAAAAACAAAATTTACTTCAAGTTTAGTACATTCAATCAGGCTTTTATTGAACAAAAAAAAAACGATTTATGCATGGCGAAATAATACAAGATGGTTGTGATGGCGGATTCATTCAAATTCCATATATATTTATTTACATATTTTTTATATATGGAGTTTGAAATTTAGCATTTACGGCGAAAATAATGAATTCGCCATCGCGACCAGCTAGTATTATTACACCATAGATTTATGCATAAATGTAAATATCACAATACAAAATGTAACTAACACAAGCTTTTAAATTGTTTCTTAGCATCATTAAACGTAAATAACACTCCATTAAGCCCATTAAGTTAAGTTTCAGTAACTCAATAATGTAAATATGTATTCAATATAATTAACAAAATGCTTTAAATCCTCCAACCAATTCCCCTAAAAAACATCACAAACAAAAATCAAAACTGTAATAAACAAGAAACGGGAAAAAATCGTCACTACAGAAATGGCCTTTTTATTTATCACCAGAAAGAGTTCAATTAACAGCAGTGGCAGCACCATCTTTACAAGCCAATACAAATTTTGCACCTTTTATTAGCCCACAATATGTAACCAGTCCCCAGCCATATTTTGCTGTCAATAGAGACTTTTTTAATCTGCCATTTGGCCAATATGTCGCCTATAACGCAGGTCAGCCATATTTTCCACAATTAATAGCAACAATACCTACAACAACACATAAGATTCCTAGCAATGCAGAGATGGATACTACAAGCATATTTACTACAAAAATACCTACCAATCGTCCCAGCATTAAAGAAAGAGAGCCCACTACTAGGAGGCCTCAGGTTAAATCGCCTAAGCTACAAGTAAAACCAGAAAAAATTACACAAGAATTAGCTGATTTTACAAACGATGTAGCGCTTTTAAAGGCTGTAGAGAAAATAAATCCCAAATATGTTATTGAAGAAATCGTTAATGTTCCTGGCAGACATGTAATCTCTGCTCAAACTGGGGAAGAAATTAAAAGCTCACAAAAACTTAAAAAACATCCAACTCATCCTACCTCAGAGCTCAAGCAAACGCAAGTGCAGCTGGCTAAAACATCTTTAGCCCAAAAACCAACTAATAAGATCGCAAATTCAGGTGTTAAAGTTGAAGCTACCGGTAATACCTCCACTAAGGGAAATATTCCAGAAATACCCTTCGGTACATATTTTTTGCCTTATTTCTCACAACATCAAATACAACAACAGCAAACTGGTAAAAAGACAGCAGCTTTAATTTTAGAACCCCATTCCAAGGCTGTTGTGGGTAATGGTGGCACCGCCATTTCCACTCCCATCTCAAAAGCTTATTTGAAGCGAGGCGTTACCACTAATGTTTACTTTAATCCCGAATCGGTAGCCATTGCTGGAGTGGGTGGCAAAGCTCATGCTCAGGCTGATCTTGAATTGGATTTAATTAATTAAATTTATTACAGAATTTATAAAAAAAGACTGAGCTTTTACACGAAAAATTAATTACTGTTACGATTTATGATGTACAAAAATGTTTATACTTTATTAATGTAAATAAATTAATGAACAAATTAAATAATGTACATAAAAATATTATAACATTTTATTTATATATTATTTACTTTGCGGGTCTTTTCAACGTTGTGTATTCTAAGCTTGAAAGCTAAAGCTATTAAAAGCCAATAAATATTTAAAAAATATTTCTTTAAAACTTTAAAAGCCCCTAAATTGTAAAAAGTTGTTTTTTGTTGTATATAAAGATATATATTTTTTTACAAAAACAAAAAAGATAAAAAAGCTTAAGAAAGCTTAAAGAAGGTCTTAAAACGTATTAACTGAAATGTATATAAACAATTTTTTTTTAATATGAAAATCAACAAATAGTTTAAGTTGCATTAATTCTGAAAAATAGCTTTTGTGAATTATTGAACTTTAAACAATATAATATAATATAATTTTTGCGAGCTTTAAAATTGAAAGACGGTATGCAATTACAAGTGTCATAGAAATAACTTTAAACTTTTAACTAAAAGCTTTTATTTTAAAAGTACAATATATGGCACCTCTGTTACTGTTGGTTAAAATGTAGTCTTGATTAGAAGCATATCCATAAAATATATGTAACCTTGAAAAGCTCAATTACTTTTGCAACGTTGTCTAGCAAGTTAAAAAAAAAAGAAAGTTTTTAATTTAATAGTTTATTATTCTAAAATTTTAAAGGAAAATTACTAAAAGGTTTTATTTTATGCAGTTTATTTTAAAAGCTGTTATTAACTAAGAATTTATTAAATCCAATAGTAGCCAAGCCTATTAAATTTTTTTTAATACTTCAGTTAAGTTTTCTACCAAAAAGGTTTTAAATTAATATCTAGGTCGGCTATCGCTAGAAAAAAATTTAAAAAATAAATAATAGCATTTAAAATCAAGAGTTAATCAGCTTTTAAGTTTTGCTGCAATTTAAACAAAGCTTTTATAACAAAGTTTTTAAAAGCTTTTGTATAAAGTCATATATATTTAAATACACAAATTAAATTTTTAATTTTCAAAAGAGCTTTTGTTAAAAAAAAAACTTGTGTAAATATCAAAACAAGCCAATTTATTTTAGGATTTTCTTCATTTTACCTTCTCTTAATTCTATGCTTTCTTACTTTTTTACCTCTTTTGCTAAATATTTCCTTTCCTTTGGTAAATTTTTATATTTTAATTGAAAACCCATATACACGAATTTACAATAATGTCCACTGTATCATACAATACCCCCCACATTTCCCCTTTTTGCACAATTAGACATAGATCTTCTGACATAGACCTAAATGAAGATGAACAAACTTTATCGTATTATGGTGGCCTCAAGGGACAATTTGTACACTTTAAGGATGGTAAATTAGTAAAAATTTCCGGCAATGAAAAGAAGACAGGCGGTGGTGGTTCACGTCAAGGTTCTGTGGCAGCTAACAGTCAAATAGCTCCCACAGTAAATGAACGAGAAAACGTAAACGATCACAAGACAACGTTTGAGGATGACTTTAATAAAATTCAACATGCCGCTGCTCGTCTAGTGGCCATACAGGAATTGGCTAAACGTAAGGGAAATTTTAGTCCTGAAGATAATCGTGTATATGCCACCAGCCTTTTGGAATTGGGCCAGGCAGCCCAGAATTTAGCAATGTTGCAGCAAACTGGACAAATACATGATTTTAGTGTTTTATTGCATCCCACACAGTCATCCCAAATGTCACAAAAAACCCCTATTAACAGCGATAAAGGTGAGAGTAATGAAATAACTATGGAACCAGCTATGCAGGCAGAAAAAGTGAATGAAGTAACGGAACATCAGTTAAGTGAGTCTGAGCTCTTGCAACCAAATCTTGAAGATCCTTATGAAGATGTTAATGATAGTGTGGCCGTTACACCACCAAAAAAAGATGCTTCAGTAGCCGAAGCTAGGCCAGTCGGTAAGTTCTTTTTAAACATTAATTTATAGTTTTTTTTTTTTTTGTTGGTAACAATTGTGTTATTTAGGTTTCTCCATTGCTGGCGAGGGTGGTGTGGCCTCTGCCAAGCCTAATGCTATAGCTCTTTCTGGACGCAACGGCTTAGCTGTTTCGGCTCCCAAAGCCACCGCTTTAGCTGGTGTAACAGCTGAAGAAGCTGCCGCTTTTAGCATTTCTATACCCAGTCGCCATAATTTAGTTATTAAAACTGCTTCTTCACGTTTACCTTTTCCCACTTATGATGATTACGATGATATAGACACTTCACCGCTACAGGCCAAGACAAGGAATGTTCCTCTATTAAGATCAGCGGACAGTGAGAAAACTAAAGCTAAGCCCATGCAAGCAACAATAAATGCAGCTGATGCCATTATTAAAATGTGGCGCACTGCTTTAGCCGATGATAATGAACAATACTTAAAAAACTTCAAGCAAACAAATCAACTTTATAAGAATTAGTTTCTAAAAAAAGTTTTGAAAATTTATTTCTTTTCATAGATATTTAAGTATCAACATCTTTTAAGAGATAAGTAAATTATTTATGCTTGAAGATTTAAAGACTTTATTTAAAAAATATTTATAATTAAGAATAATAAATGGATGGAACAAATAATTTCAAAACCACTGGCTATTGAATTTATAATTTATATTTCTCCAAGTAAGTATTTTTAAAATATCAGCAGCTGTGGAATGTAAAATCAAGCAATTTTTCTGAATTTAAAATTATTATTTTCATTAAAGTTAATTTTCACAACTATATTTTAAAACAAAAAAAATGATGGTAAATTAGAAACGACTCTATTTTTGTAATAATATTTCTTTAAGTAGTAAAGCTTTTAAAAGCTCTTGGCATAAAATTCGTAGGAAGCCAAATTCTTAGGAAAAATATTCCGGCATGTTCTGAATTCCAC
This sequence comes from Gymnosoma rotundatum, assembly GCA_916610165.2. NCBI lineage: Eukaryota > Metazoa > Arthropoda > Insecta > Diptera > Tachinidae > Gymnosoma > Gymnosoma rotundatum. Next base: position 15,374,224 of record OU744338.1, on the reverse strand, counting down.
CTGAATTTTTCAAGGCATTGTTTTTGTAAAAAATAATTTTATAGCAACAATGCTTTGAAAAATTTGAAGTGAAAATTTTATGTGGATTTGAGAACATGCCTGATTAATTTTGTTTGTTTACTTTGGTTTAGTTTAGTAAAAACTATTATTTTTCTGCAAAATTAATTTAAAATTCTTTGTTTCTGAAAAATCTCTTTTATAAAATATTTTTTATTTTAAATCTTTGTATATAAACTTAAAAATCTAAAGATTCTTTATTTCAGCAGTTTATATAAAAGTTCAGATATTATAAACGATTTCAAAATTTATACCATGTTCACATTACAATTCGAATGACGTTATTCGCTCTCTTAATGACTTGTGCTATTTTGAGTGTTTGTATTCCATCTAAGTAATTGGATTTGGCAGTTGTTTGTTTATTTCGTACAAAACACGTTGGACTGTAAAAAAGTTTTGCCATTTTATTTTAAAACAAATATTTTGTTTACTTTGTTTTCGTCTCTTCCAGTACTCTAGTCGTAGCTAGTAGGCGCCTTGACATTACAATTTTTGATGATATTTTTCTTTTTTATATTTATTTAAATTGTTAATGTCCTATATAGCTTTTCACTTTTTTCTTTGTTTACTTTTTATTATTTTGACACTGAACAACTGTAAAACTTCGACAAAAATTAGAGATGACACTGATTTTATCGTAATTGGCGTGGTAATTCAAACTCAATTACCTACAAAAGTGGTGATTCGCTCTCAAAAGTTTGTAAGGGTAATTACGTTATTCTGCTGGTAATTAGAGGCTGTATTACGAATGGGAGAGCAAATTACGAAAAAACGCTGTAATGTGAACATGGTATTACTAGAAATCCAATGATGAAGTCAGAATGAGCTGCCAGAGCTGGAAATATATCAGCAATATTTTAATACTTGGACAGATTGATGTAAAATCCATTATATTGTTAGAGAGTGAACTAAACAAAAGATGAAATCCATTTGGAATATATTAATTTTCAGAATTTTCTAGTTGCAAATAACTCGTTATCTATAGACTATAACCTTACAATTTATATTTGGTTCTGAAAACCTTAGCAAAGACCTTTAAACTCTACAAAAAATGTTAAGTCTGATGAAAATGGCTGGAATACTCCTCTGCTACTTATTCAGTCTAGTCTTAAAACTGCTAATTTGTTTCTAAAATATTTTATTTCTGATCTACTGTGCAGTATGACACAGTCTTGGCGTCTGTAAGTCTTAAGGAAATGTTATTTTTGTCAAATATTATTTTGATATTTATAATATATTTTAATTAATCAATTTAAATAAAAATAATCTCCCACTTTGTTGCTAAACAAAATAATTGAGAACGGCTCGGCCAATTTGGCTTTATCGAAACTATTTATAGGGAGAAAAAACACTTTTCTTTTCCCATACAAAGCACAGGGTAAAATATAACATCTGTCCCCAGCTGTCAAACATGTGACCTTAATGAAAACAAAGGCTTGTAAGTATTAAATATTTAATTATACGTTCCATAACCAAATATCCAATTGATGGATATCTAAGGTTATGGTGATAGCTACTGCGTTATAGTATAAAGACACGTCTTATTAAACCTTCGCTTTATTGGTCCTTCACGTTAGACTATATGGGTATTATTCTATGATTTTCCCAAGTCAGTCGTTTTTTCTTATCTATGAAGTATTTTTTACTCTTAAAATTATTTTTTTTTTTAAGTAAAGAAACAAGGTGTTCAAAGAATGCCAAGAAAGGATGGATATAGCTAAGCTATTTGGTATTCTACTAAAAACTCTAAACAAAGAATATTGCTACATCTATAATAATAGGGCAGGCGCGTAGGAACATTGATGGAATTAAAAGCATGTTCCACTTAATGATTCATTTTGCAATTTTTCTTTTTTGTTTAGTTGAGAGCAGTCATGATAGAGTTTTGAAAAGTTAAAAACAAAATGGCAGAAATATATGCAAGATAAATGTCATAGGGGTTTTTTTTAACGAACGGGTATTGCGACGGCTTACATTAGGACTATTAAGACTGTCCAAGGTCACTCAATTTTTCATATATTTTAAATTAATAAATGCCAGCGCAAGGACTGGAATATGAATCCGAAGCGATAGTGATCTGGTTTAAAATCCTAAACATAACAATAGTTGTTTGAACCTATTTTATTTTACTGTAGTGAAACCTTTCAAGCCAAATCTTTAATACAAATAATAATTATTCAACAAATATTGCCTTCATCGTCGTAAGTAATATAAGCAACATTTTATTATTAATTAAATGACAAACAAAAATATGTTTATAATTTTTATAATTACAATATTTTTACATTTAAGCAGAATTTTCAAATATTAAATAACAAAAACAAGTTTTTCAAACTTCAGTTTTTTTTGCGGTATATTCAAATTGACTGGTCGAATGACGAAAAGAATGTAGTTAATTTTTTATAACGGTTTTAATTGTTCGTCATAGTGTAAACTCTATAATAAGTCCCATCTTTGATTGATGTGTACTAATTGAAGAACTTAGCATACATTAGGGCGTGTAATAAAAATATTTGTCGACTAATGTAATTGAAAAAAATATCAAGAAATAAATTGCATTTAAAAATTAAATATTGGGGAGAGAGGGAAATGCAATGAAAAATTAGGGAAAAATGGTAAAATTAATTTTATTTAAAAGAGGGTTTCAACTAAAAAATATTGGGTAGAGAAGAGTTAATTTAAAAGTATTTTCATATATAAAAAATTGAGTTTTTGGGCAAAAAATAACATTTTTTAAGTTAAGAGATTAAAGCCCTTTTCCTCCTAGGACGCTTAGTTACCGAGATAAATGAGTTTTAAGTTTCCATCATATGTAATCTAATCGTTGTTTATTTTTTTTAATTTAATATTAATTTCATTCTTTATTTGTGTTACATTTTTTGTACTTTAATTTGTAGGTCTCTCACAGGGATTCGGAATTAAGACATTTAATATTTATTTAAAAAAAAAGAAATGTTCAAGGGTAGGGTATGGTTTTTTTTCTTTTAAGCGTCCTTGAATTCTCGTTAAAACATGTTCACGGATGTTGTATTATTATGGTCACTATAATAAATAAAAATTATATAGGGCGCCCCAGAAAAATGTTATTTTAATTTTTGAAAGATTATGACTAGCTTATTTCAGAAAGAATAAAAATTAAAAATAACTAATCTATGTGGACACCCTTTAATTTTGAACTTTAATATACTAATGGCGTTTTCTTTTCTGAAAATAAATGTTACCCAAAAATCACATAAAATGTTTTGCATGTTGCCTAAACCCCGAAAAATGCTACACATTTTATAGCCACAATAGAACAAAAACTGTTATTGGATTTTTCCAACTACCTTAACATGTCAGTAATGTTTAATTAGCGTTTCAAACGTAAAGTAATATAAAACTGGGTTTAGCAACAAAAGCAAACATCACTTATCAAGAGTAAAAACTACTAAAAAAAGTGTATCATACTTACCCCTACAAAAAATTGAGGGTAAAATATGTAACATATCTTACACTTTTTTGTGCAACATATTTTCAAAAGAACATACTTTTAATTTACGCTATCAAACATTTTTTAGAAAAGAACACAAAGGTGTAAAAAGTGTTAAACGTATGCAACATTTTTGTCAACAAAGAAAACGCCATAAGTTTACTTTATGAAGAAGTTTAAAAATTATAAATTTCAGGGTGTCCCCTAAGAGACCTGATTTTTACGCCAGCTACTCAAAATTCAGTGAGAGTGTGTGTCTCCAAAAATAGCATGTGTAAAAAATTTACATTAAATTTAAAGGGTGTTCCTATAGAACAACTGATTTTGACATGTACTGTCTTATGTTTTAACACGTCATCATCCTATTACAGGAATTTTCAACTACAAACAAGTTAAGCAAAAAGAAAATGTAAAAACAAAAGGTGTCCCATAAATTGTAAAGAATGCTTCGTTTGTAAGTCATACTTGGCGAATTTATTTACTCGAAATCACCTACTGCTACCTTAACTTGTTTTTTCAGAAAATATATTCGCATTCTATTCTACTCAAATCTAAAAGATAAAAGATTTCTCTTCTTCAAAATATTTTATTCTATTTAAGTAAGACAAAATAAGTGCTGTGTGATTAAATACGTTGCCGTAAACAATTTATTTTTAAATATGGTTTATTTAACAATTTACATTTAAACTAAATGTATTTTAATTGTTTAATGCTAAAATTAGATTTCTCTTGTGTTACAAGCTGATTTCAAATTATACATTTTTTTAAACTTTTTTCACTGTCGAACAAATTTACTCTTTCAAACATAAATAAACAGGACCATTAAATACATACAATGTGTTCATTCGTACACATTGTATTTATGCATGTGTGACTGTAGCTTTCAATGATCATGAACAAACGTTTGTGTCTTAAGTTTTTCGAAATCTTTTTCTCTTTAGGGAACGTCTTTAAACCTGATAGTGAAGCAAACATTTTGGATTTCTAAAAAGTTGTTACTAAAATTAGAGAATATCGACTGTTAAAAATTTTTTTTATATTTTTTTATTTTGTTTTTATTATATTTCAAACATATTTAACGCTCAAGCTACCGGATTTTATTTTATTGCTTTAAAAAAAAAAATAAAAAAGAGTTTTGCTTCTTAATTTAGTTGGTTGCAAAGGAAGTTTAAAATTGTATTAAATCTGGTTTTTCATATTCTTTTGTCCTCTCTAACACTGCACTAACTGTTGAAGAGAGTGTAATTTACCAATCATTATAAAAGAAAATTTGTCTCATCAATTAAGTAAAAGATCTAAAGTAATAATTCAGAGGACGGGGTCCAGCTTAAAAATAGAGAAAGTCAAGCTTTCGTTTAAGAGCCGAAAACAGTTTTATGGAAATACTTAACAAGCAATTTTTTAACAGCTTAAATACTCGTCTAAGTTTTGTGTATATTTGTACCCGTAGAATTTTAATTAGAACGTGATGCATAAAGATTAGCATCATTTAAGTAAAAGTTTTTAATTTTTAAAATTATTGGGTGGCTATTGAACGTTAACGGACGTGCATATAAAATTTTAACAAAGCTGGCATCACTATAGCTCCGAATAATCGAAAATAATAGAAAAATAATTTTAAATATTAAAGAGTTTTCAAAATAAAAAATAAAAATTATTTAAATTTCGGCTATGCCGAATCTTAAATACCCTTCAGTGTTACATACATAGGGAAGGGTATATAAGATTCTAGGTTATTGAAGTAACTCCATCAAAAAAAAAATATTGGGTTGACAGAAAATTAAAAAGTAACAAAAACAAATGTCATTGGCTCTTCATGGGTTAAGCACTTTTTAAAAATGTTTGTATTTCCTCAAAGATCTCTTAGTTGATACCCATATTGATATCTTAAAAAATATAATGCTCCATCCATCCAGATATAATGTCGAAAGACTGTCAAAATCAGCATGATCGGTTGATGGCCTTCGAGGCAGCAGACAAAACACCACTCCTACCTCTAATATTTTCATGTCATTTGGAACAATAATGCTCTAAACACATTCGCCACAGCAAGATACACGAACACACGACAGCAAATGATGCTTGCAACATTTGTCGCCTTGTACGCAGCTACATAATTATTTTGAAGGCAGCAGCTACATAATAAAAATACGAATTAACTGTATTTCAGTGATGTTATTTAAGCGATTTTTAAAGAAGCAGCTCCGATTTATAATTAAAAAAAAGTTTTAACTATTTTGTAAGGGGCTTTTTAAAGAGTAGAATAATTCGTTTGGATTGTTTTTAAGATTGACAATATATAGAAGTATTTTTCAGAAGCAATAATAAAAACAGTAGTGTGTGTCACGTAGTTTCTTGCCCACTAAAATAAAAAATACAAAAACAACAGTTTTTGTGATATCTATTAAAACCAATCGTTTTATGTATTTACCCATATCCCATACGACAATTGAAATTAATAAATATAAGTTCTTCAACCAGCAAGTAGTAAGAACAGAAGTAAATTTTTAACTAAATGTTGTCCACACAAAAAAGGAATTTTAGTTTTATGTACATCTTAATACATTACTCTGAAATTTTTACAATTATTTTTCGTACACTTTCGCCATGACAATTGTAGTATTTTTAATTCGTCGGTGTGGCATTTCTAGTTTTTTTAATTCAAATTTAAAATTTTTCTATATACAAAACTAAAATGAGCTGACTGACAACTGTTTAAGTACAATTATACCGGTAAAATTGGATAATTTTACATTGGTTTCTCTATTTTTCTACGAAAAAAAATCCGTGTTTGAACCAAGGTTCTAAAGGATCTCCTCAGAAAACTTGACTCAAATCTATCCAGCAGCACTTACGTGAGACAGATAACAATTTAATAAATAGGTATTTTGTATTCCAAACCAGCACCACTATTTTCCTTAAATACTTCATGTACTGAAATTATCCCATTACAATTTTATTATAGATTTACACTTAAATCTTTAAATAAATAATTTTTATTTTATATTTTTATTGTTCTTTTCGTTTTTCATAATAAGAGATTTTAAGCACTTATTATTTTACATGTCTTATAGTACTGACATCACTAAACTGTTTATTGTCGCCAATAAAAATAGAAATTAGTTTAATTTGACTGCAGCGGCGAATTCAGCCCAGACAACAACCTGCCACCTTGTTGCCTTGCTGTCAACAAATTAATCATTCTCATATAAACACATGCATTCTAATTCTGACATTTTGCAGTCGGTAGCTGCTGTCTCGAATGTGTTCAGAGCATAAAGTAACTACAATCAAAAAAATAAATATATGGGGCGATAGAGAATTAAAAATTAAGAAAAAAAAAGATTTAAAAGCTTTTGAAGAGATCTTTAATCAAATACTAAAATTTTTAAAAAAAATGCTTAACCCATTAAGAGCTGATGTCGTTTTTATTTAAAAGTTATATATGCCAAAGTTTTTATTTTTTAATTCTCTGTCACCTCAATATTTGCTTTTTTGATTAGAGTTACTTCACTAAACTAGATTTACATAGGTGGTAAAGGGTATATAAGATTTGGCATAGCCGAATATAGCACTCTTACAGTTACTTAAAAAAACTAAATTTGTTCCAAATGATATAGAAAAATTAGAGGCAGGCGTGTTGCTTTATCCGCTGCCTCAAAGGATATGAACCAATCATGCTGGTGTTCAATAGCAAAACATATTATTTTTTTTTTTTATATTATAAAGTCTCTAGGATCTTTTTGTGGGTTGGTTTCAGTCCATATACGACAATTTTGTCCATTATGGTGTATAAACTACACAAATTCTTCTCCTCATAGTTTCAATCTAAATTTCAATAGAGTTCTATCTTTTTATAAAATAAACAAAAAAGGTTTGCTGTAAAATTCTAACGCACAAATATTTCTTTTTAAAGTGGAATAAGTCAATTCCTAATAAGTTTTATAAAAACAACTTTCTTATATTATTTCTCAAATTTCAAATTTCTTATGCTTATGGCTATAAAATATGGACTTAAAATTACTCCTGTTTTAATTCTTCTAAAATGTGTTTTTTGAAAGTGTTATAAGTCCATGTGGAACCAAAAAAAGGTTTATTTTTTCAAATCATTTTAGTAATTATTAATTTGAAGAGAGTATAGTTATAAAACATCACTCGAATTCATTAAAGTTGGCCAATATTAAAATATTAAATTGATTCAAAAGCAAACCCTTATAAGTATATTTCAATATATAAAAAAATGGATTTATATTACTTAAAAAAACAGCTCAATTTTAAAAAAAATTATTGTTTGTAAATCAGCTACGAACGATTTGAAGTCAGACCCGAAGTATGGAGAACCCTTTAATTTTTATTTTACGTCTCAATTTTTTTTTTGTTAAACATTTAAATTGTTCTCCTATTACACAGTTTCAAAGATAAGATATTGATCAGTTCTTCTACAGGAAAACTTTTATATTTGAAATTCGCACTTTTTATTGTTGTTATTAAATATCGCTCACAATATTTGTAATTTTCTATTGTGTATTTATAAACGTCAAAATAATATTGCTATAGGGACAACCAATAATTTTTTGTTGGCTTAAATCTAGTTTACGGGCACCGCTCCAAAATAAAAAAAAGTTGCCTATAGGGTGCAAAATGCAATTTTAAGCAAAAAATGTTAAGTGAAAAATTTGGCGGCAACCCTTAGTTTCGGAGTTACGGCCTTCCAAAGTTTTTATATATAATATGGCATTTATCGAGTAGTTGATGGCGGAATGGGACAATATGAGTATCATTGGAAAGGGAATATACGAGGCTATTTATTGAAGCAGGAAAAATTGAAAAAATAAATAAATAAAAAAATCTGGTGAAGAAAAACATTTATTTACAAAATAAATTAAGTTATTCGGAAACCTTTAGAAAGCGAAGCCGCTATTGGTTATACCATAGAGGAGAAAATCCTTTCGTCCGGCCGAAGGCCGGCTACGCAGAAAACCTTTAGAAAGCGAAGCCGCTGTTGGTTATACCATAGAGGAGAAAATCCTGTCGTCCGGCCGAAGGCCGGCTACGCAGGAAACCTTTAGGAAGCGAAGCCGCTGTTGGTTATACCATAGAGTAGAAAATCCTTTCATCCGGCCGAAGTCTGGCTACGCAGGAAACCTTTAGAAAGCGAAGCCGCTGTTGGTTATACCATAGAGTAGAAAATCCGTTCATCCCGCCGAAGTAACATTTTAAGGATTTATTTTTAGTTTATATCGATCAATCAAGTGATACATACAAATATTATTTATTTAATATGTGTTTCATTTCATTCATCCTTCACTGATTTTCAATGGATAAGTTGAAGGTATTTGTTATGAAATCTTGCAGGAATACTTTGTTTATCACAATGGGTTTTTATGGCTTTAAATTTTTTTGAGTAAAGAATTTATAAAGACATATAACATTTTACTTTGGATATTAAAATATTATATTTTCCAGGGCTTTTCGAAGGTAATTGACAGGAAACTTTAATAGCATTAACGCTTTGAACATGATTTAACACCAAATCAAACCAGATTGGCGCAACAAGCTTTTTAAACATATATTATTATTCATTAATTTAATCCAAGATATAAATTCCTAGACTAAAGGTTTATAAACTAGGGCATTAGCTGCCAAGGCCATCAGCCCATAAATAAAAAAAGCGGTTGCTTATTCGCAATAATTTTTTAAGAAATAATTGGATAAGTTTCGATAATAAAAATGTAGAAATAATTTCGTTAATTTGATTTTTTTCTGTTAGTACCTCAAGATCACGAGTTTAAGTGATCATGGTAAGCGTACAAAGAAGCAATCAAGCCGTAATATTTTTATACCTTTCACCGCGAGAAGTGAAAAAAGAATATAATTAAACTTGTCATTCTGTTTTAATTTCTACAATATCCATTTCCGACCCCATAAAGTGTATATATCTGAGTTCTTATGCATAGTGAAGTCGGTTGAGGGATGTCCGTCCGTCAGATTGTCCGTCCCTGTTAGTGCACTAGATAAGCTAGAGCAAATTTAAATACACCAATCGATCAGACATAGTGCCGAATAAGGTGCTATTAAAAACCAGCTTTGTTTTCCATGTTCTTCGAGGCAGCGGGCAAAACACCACGCCTACCTGTAAATTTTCCATATCATTTGGAACAATAAAGTAACTCCAAGAATAAAAAATAAGAAAAAAAAAAAACAATTAAAAAAATTGGCGCTCGAACATATATTCGAGTTACGAGCCTCTGAAATTTTCAAAATTTTTTTCAAATATCAATATGGGTATCATTTTAAAGCTTTTGAAGAGATTTTTAAGGAAATACTAAAATTTTTAAAAAATGCTTAACCCATTAAGAAACGATGATATTTTTATAGTATTTATTTCTTTTTTCTTATTTTTTAATTTTTAATTCTCTGTCACCCCAATACTTTTTTGATTGAAGTTACCTCACTAAATTAGATTTTCATATATGGTGAGAGTATATAATATACGGAATAACCGAATGTAGCACTCTCACTTGTTATTATTGTGGACGTGAATTATCGTGAGTATAAGGTTAATTACAGTTCAATTTCTAGACCAAAGTAGTTGAGGGGCAACTGTAACATAATAATGGCAAATTGCATTTGAAAAAAATTCATTTATTAATTTTTCTTTAAGTTTTGGGGCACTTTTACAAGTTTTTGTGGCACTTACGTAATTTAAGCGATCACGAAAATAAACGAAAATCGCTTAACTTAAAATTCATATAACAGTATGTATTCCTATAACTGTTATCAGTTTTGCTTCAATATTTAGCTGGATGACGTGTTGCATCGAAGAGTCATTTTCGATAAATATGACAGTTAAGTTTTTTTGCGGTTAAGACTTTTTCTTTACAAGTGCCCATAATTAATATCAATTAAATTTTCTTTCACACTATTGTTTGCAGCCGTGATATCTTCTTTAGTAACCGCATTTTTTAGACGGTCTTGCCATTTGTAATTAATTATGTATTTCGTTAGTTCCTTAGGCACATTTTTGTGTCAATTACGTTATTTATGCGATCAGAAAAATAGATGGATGTCGTTTAGTTTCAATATTTTATTTGACAACGAGTTGGAAATAAATCTGCATTAAAAAGTGAATTTTGCTAAATATGTTGGTTTCGTTATATTCACGGTTAGTGCTTGATATTACAATTTTTCCCACACTTTCGTTAACAGCGGTATATTTCGGAGAGTTTGTGGTATGAAGTGTATTTTCAGTTCAATGGATGGTCTACTCAGATGGTCAAGAATGTGCACCATTAAAAATCATAAAGTTGCACAAATTGATGACTGTTTTTTTCAGTGCTTCTGTAAAATTTTGTTCAAGCGTCAGTCTACCTTTTATAATTTTGTATAGTATACGGATTATAAATGTTAACATGTGACCACGGTATAACATTTCGTTTGACAGTTGACACTTTCGTAAATTTAATCTGGCTTAAAAAAAAATCTTTTTATAATTTTTTTTTCATATAAATTACACAAACGAATGTTTTTAATAAATATAAATGGAAAAATTTTTTTGGGTCCTATTAATGTTAAATTTTAATTGGCTCAGTTATATAATTAATTAAAAAATAAAAGCGAAATTTTTGTAAATAAAAAATTAATTGAATTAATAATACATTTAATTGAAAAAGAAGAAAAAAATTTTCTTATTAAATAAGTAATTAAATTAATTAAAAATTTAATTAAAATTCACTCTCATAACAAATAAAAATATTAATAGAATCAAACATTTTTTCTGTGTACAAAATCAGGCAGTTAGCTTATGGTTACTAGTAGATTTCAGAAGCAGGTCATTACAGCAATGATTAATTGGTAAGAAATTGAGAATATTTCTAGCCAGGAAACCTGGGCGCAAATCGTCGCATTCGTGATCGAGTGAGGTTTCGTATCGAGTAAAATTTCGTGAAAATTTCGAATCAAAATTTGTTTAAAAATTTAAAAAAATTTGAGTGAAGGTATTCGATCGACTACTCGTTATCGAATGCCATGATCTCAAATTTCGATGCAAGCTATTCGATATCGAGTACGGCGTTCCCAAAATGCAACGATTTGGGCCCTGATATTATTAGAATGGTGGAGAGGTAATTAAAAAGCTCATTTTCTATTAATCGTTTCTTTAAGATTATTTTACAATTAATCTGTACATTCTCTTGCTACAATAATATTATCTTTATGTTTGAAACAAAAATTCTTTAATTCGATGTAACAGTTAAACCAATATTAAACAGCGTGGTAGGGAAATTAACATTACCAAAAAAAAGTCGCGACAACAACAACAAATACTTACTATTTATATGTAAATCAATATGGACTAGGGTGTAATGGAATTCGGTTACTTTTGTTGATCACTTTCATATAAATTCTAAAATGAATGATTAACCAGTTTTTAAAATAAAATAGAAACAAGAACCAGTATAAAGAATTTTTATTTTCTTTTCGAAGTTTAGCTTTTACTGAAATTCTCAACAGATGTCATTTGATATAAAACCATGGGCCAATAATTTGAAGCAAAAAAAAAAAAAGAATAAATTTTACTAAAATAGAAGAGTGGCTATTAAACTGGCAATTTAAGCTGGAGTAAAAAAGCAGTACAACAGCAAAGAGGTACGTACGGGTTGTACATATATTCATACAAGAAACATTCATCCTGTCAAATAGGAAGATAAAAGATATTGGTTACATTTACTCTACAGGCCATTTGTGGACAAACTGCTATTGTAGCTTTTGGATAATAAAGGGTTGTTAAACCAACCAACCAACCAACCAAGAAACCAAGAGATGTGGTAAACAATAAGAAAACAGTGATCAGCAGCAACAAGTTTGATATTAAAATTCTAGTTTATTTCTATTTTCATCTTTCTTTTCTTCATTTTTCTTGTTGTTGTTGTTGGTATTTATTTCTAAAGCTAAGAGGTTATTGCTTTTATTATTTGACTAGAGTTTAGAATTTTAGCTGTTAGTACCTCTGCATACAACATTTAAGAGATGCCTCAGCATTGTTGCAGCAGGTTAGTTGCCAGTGATGGTTGTACAGTATTCCAAAAGCTTAAGTTACATGTTTGGTGGCTTGTTTTTCTTTTTCTGTTATTTTGTTTTAATTTTGTACTTGTACTTGTATTCTTTCTATTTCATTTTTATGTTGTTTTAAATTTATCTATTTTTTATACTTTTTTTTTATTATTTTTTCAAGTTGCAGTGCATTTTCAATGTTATAAAAAGGTCGATTTACCAACATTTGGTCAACAGTTTCCTTTCAACTGTCCCACAAGAAACGTTCTTCCATACAATTGGAAATTTTTTATTTTGTGAAGAAATTTTTTTGAATCTGTGTAAAAGTTGTTAGTGCTGCTGCTCAAAGTGAGAGAGTTTTGTTTGAATTGCTCACATATACAACGAATCTATAAGACTGATAGAAGTACAATTTATCTTAAGAGTTGAAGGTAAGTTTTGGCTTAAAGAAAGCCTCTAAAATAATAAAAAAATTACTTCTTTAAATTAACTTTTTTATTAATGGCATAAAAAACTATTGCAATTAAAAGTGTTATTGTTTTATTTTAAAACGATGTCATGAGAGAAAAAAATTTTTTAAATAAAAAACATTCTTCAAATTATTCCCTTTTGGGATTTATTTTTTTGGTTGTTAGTCATGTATTGTTCCTAAATTTAATTTTTTATAATAACTATTTTTTTCATTTTAAAATTGATTATAAAAACGATATATTTAGGTCTTAAAATAATCATAGTATTTTTTTTTTTGTCGGCACAAGCTTTCAATTTGAGTAATTATCATAATTGTAAAATGCTTAAATCTTCTGTACAGATCCTAAGAATTCAAGTTAGCATTCGGAAGATTGTTTTTACAAAAAACACCAAAGTGAGTCTTTTAAGACTACCCAAGATGACTTAAAACTGATTAATCAAAACGCAAAGAAAGCGACTTGTTTGTACAAAAAGCAAATGCTTGAAATTCGACTGTTTTTAGAATTATTTTAAAGACATATTTAACGCAGCCTAACGATGAAAAAATTATTCAAATATTTTTTTTTTGAAACCGGAATTTAAAAATATGTCAATTCGTAAAGAAAATAGAGATACAAATGTAAAATAATTTTTTTTTAAATGAATTTATTTTTTCAAATTTAAAAAATGAATTTTAAGAAAAAAAGAAATAACACGATATCGAATATAATAAAAAATATGTAAAATGTTATTTGCCATATTTGGCTTTGAGAAAAGGCAATTAAAAAACGACTTGCATACGCTTAGTGATATGATCAAAAAATGACTCGAAGAAGTTTCGTATTTGATTAAAAGTACGACTGAAAACAGTTTCGAAATTGAGTCAAAAACGCGAGTCATAAGAGACTCGTTCAGAAGAGTCGCGGCAAGGGTATCATTTTATCCCGACAAAATAATCAATTTCGACTCTAAAATGAGCGCATAAACGATTATTTTAATCGTGTAGAAAAGTCAAAAAAGACTCGAATATGATCAGTGCTAACTGGGATTGCTTAGAAAGAAAGAAATTTCTTTTTATTTTAAAATAATATTTTCTAAATTTATTGCAATCATCAAATAAAATAAAGGGTATAAAAATTTGTAAATATAAGCACCCAATAATACTTAACAAAACGCTCTGTAATTGTCTGCAAACCTTTAGCAATTTGATGCGATTTTATTTTCCTTTTTCTTTCTTCTGCAAAACACACTCCTGTTTAATTAATTAGACGCACGTTAATACATTATACATTGCTAAACCAACCAATGAACGAAAAAATGTTGTAAATTGCTGTTGTTATTCATTTCTATAGCTTTAATATTTGACTAAAATCAAGAGTTTTGGAACAAAAACTTTACTACCAACGGACAGTGTCCTCGAGAGCATATCAAATATATTGTTAAAGTGAAGTGCTAAGAAACTTTCTGAATATTTTTTTTAATAAAAAAAATAAATTATTCTTTGCGGTTTTCAACCTCAAAAAATTTTCATTAGGTTAAGATCAGGGGAATTAGAAGGCCGGAAAACAAAAAAGGCAAATGTGTTCATTTGAATTGAACAGTTTAGTTGTAAAACTTCAAACAACAAAAAAATAAAAATCGAGTTTTTGGTCGATTAATGCTTTATGAAGGTAAATACATCAGTTAGTGAAAAAATTTAGACCCAACATAAAAAAGCGTTTAGAATTAGCTTTACCTGCCCGTCACTTTTTTAAATTGACACAGTATAATCAATCAGAAAATCAATTTTGAATTTTTTACTTGTTACGCCCTTTTGCATTTTAAGTGGCGATATCTATTTTACAATAATATTATTTGTAAGTTCATTTTTCATATTACTTCTTTTCACGAGAAAAAATATTATTAGATTTTTAAAATTACTATCAAGGTTGCTAAAAAATTTTCTTTGATTTTCTTAAAACTACGGGCATGTTGTTTAACACGTTTTAAAAATAAAGCATTTATTTCAATTCTTTTACAACACTGGCGTTATTTATAGGAGCATCTATGTTTGTAAGACGATGAATTAATTTATAGGCTTCACAAGGCATTTTACCGCTTGAAAATTGTAATTTTTCCATAGTACTTTACAGCACCTCACCTCACACCACAATACAGCCCACTTTGCTAAGGTAGTGGTTTAGAAAAAACTCTTCTGAAATCATGAAAATAGTACATACATTTACCTATTTGGTCTCTCGATTCCAAAAATTTTCTCATCAGTTAAAGCCAACGCTTAACAATCAATAAAATCACCATTACTATCGATTTTGTTTACGTATCTTATTCAACGGGTGCTTTTTTCCTCCATTTTCGCAACTTCAGTGTTTACAGCTTATGATGGCTCTGCATGCTGTAGAGAAACTTGCTTGTGCGCCAGCTTTCCGTCTAATTTTTGATACCGCAAGGGTTGAGTATTTCTACGAACCTTTCTCGTTTCTCCCAAAGTTGAAGCATCTACAGCTCTTCATTTTTAATTTTGGGCACACATTTTTGCTTTCATCCAATTTTGAGTTTCATCCAATTTTGCGGTCGATTGCACTACAAAATTATTTTAATGAAAAACACTCATTAATTTTAGATTTTTTCGCTTAAAGCTTTAAAATGCAAATTAATAAAAAATATATATTTGATTTGTAGAAAAAACTGTTGGTAAAAGTCTGTCTCTCTGTTGAGCCCTATTACAAAATACAGGGTCCGCCAACTAACGTTTTTTTTTTAACTGGTGCTTATTTCGTGAACGGTAACACTTAGCTCATGTCTGATTTGACAGATAATCCTTCCGCTGAACGAATGTGGTTGTGTATACGCTTGAACAACGCTGTGAAATATGCGAAATTACTTTGGCGGACCTTTTATTTCTACTTTCCGTACAATTTTAAAAGATATGTCCTGCTTTATAACTAACATTTTGCAGGTCTATAGTTTTACTTTGTAAATATTTCATGTGACCATATAGAGATGCACAAAATTTTTATTTTGGCTTAAGGATTTTACGAGTATAGGGAACCATATTTTTTCAAAGTCAAAAACCTCACAAATATTTATTACTTTTTCTCCGAGTTTATCACGTTTACAGCTATTGCTTTGTATTTCATGCAACCGACAACTTACAATAAGTTGTGACTTGGGTAAATATATATTTAAACATTTTTTTCTAGTGAATTTCCTAAAATTTCTTTTAATTATTAATAATTTATCAATTTTTTTTTTAATTATGTTCTTTTCTACTCGCTTCATTTGTTAAAAGAAGATTTAATTTCCCTTCCTTTACAACGTATAAAACGTATATTTTAGGATCAAACACTAATTTAAAAATAATTTAAAATAAAAAAAATCTTTTTTGCTCAAAACACAGTTTAGTAAGACCATCGTAAATTTTGTTTTTTATTTCAGATGTTTAAATATATTTTATTATGCTCCTTTTTAGCCCATGCTATTTGGGCTAAGCCAGCTTATCAACATCACAGCGAATTGGTACCACATGTCTTGATTCTAACACCACAGGCCCAGTTACGTTTAGAGTCTTTAGTGCCCGGTACACCAATCATACAACATTTGTCACCTTTTACACGTTATATAGCTCCGCATGAAGAAACCATTGTCTATGTACCAGCAAGTACAGCTGCCGCTATACAAAATGCCGAAACCGTAGCACGTTCTTTGGAAGGAAATAAAGGCAAACAATCAAGTACTTCGGATTTCGCAAGTTCTCTAGGTGCGCTGGCAAGTAGTGGAGCACAAACTCTACAAACTGCTGCTCAATCAGCAGCTGAAACGGCAAGCAATTACTTAACAAATCCGACATCGTTTACACCTGTGTTTAGTAATCCTGCCAGCAATTTACAAACCACTGCTGAAGCTTTTTTCCAAGGAGCTCAAAGTGCTATAAACAGCTTTGCCCAAGCTCAATCCCAGTCTCAGCAACCCCAAGTACAAGCTCAATTGTTGTCTGCCGAAACACCGTTGGTAGCACCAATTGTATCTGAACAAAAGTTGCCAATTATTTCAACAGCCATTTCCTTGCCACCAATAGCAAGTGCTGAACAAAAAATACCAGTTGTTTCGTTTGGAACCAAAATTCCATCTTTGTCCCCGTTATTACAACCAATATTGCCTTCGATTTCAATTTATTCTAATGAGCCTAGACATCATTATGTTGTAGCACCAGCCGCTCCTCATGTTGTTGATTTTGTACCTGGTTCAATTTTATTGTCACCTGGCGCTACAACAACCATTAAAGCACGTCGCAGTATTCTCGCTGATGCTAAAGATACAGAGCCTGCACCCTTGGCTGCATCAAATCCTGTAGTTTATGCTTCATCAGGTAATGATTTGGAAAAAGAGGAATTGTTGCTTAAAGAAAAAAAGGAGGAGTTTAAAAGATTTTTGGAAGCAAATTCCTTAAAAGATGATAATATTAAAGAGGGGCAGCAGGAATCGAAAGCCGCGGAAGAAATTAAATTACCAGAAAAGGAGCAAAAGGAAAAAGGTAAGTGCCAATTAAATAAGCTCCTAATTAATCACATTTGATAAACAGTACTGACGCTGTAATGCTCAAAGCCTTTACAAATAATAATTAATATGTTGTTATAACTTTCGGTAAAACTGTTGTTATAACTTTCGTTAAAAACCGTAATCTCTGGCTGTGTTCTTCGTATGTTTGGCGAGCTCTTTCGATGTGATAACATCATTTTCAATCTATGTGTTTGTTAATACTAAAGAGATAGCGTTAAAAATAGATAGTGTTAAGAATAAAAGGTGGCGGGTTTAGGTAATTTTTTTGTCAGTTTAAATGGTATTATGCAGGTAGATTGCCTGATATCTGTCCTGTTTATTTAGCGTGTAACTCCTCCAATTATATATTTTATCAGCAAAACCAACGATTTATGATCAATGGTAATTTTTTTAATTGATGATGATTTCAGTATTTTGTTACATTTTCCCTTTTCTTCCCGTCCACGACGAAAATTTATAGTCTCTTCTTCACCTTAACAACCCTATTAAACAATTTTGTTATGACTGTTTTCTTCTTGTTCTTTCATGCAAGCTCCTTTACCAATTTATTTGTCGCGCCTTTCCTATCCTATCCTTTCCTTTTTTTAAATAGGACCAGCACTCAAGGAATGACCCCTACTTATGCAACACGTTGCTCTAGAATTTGAAAATTAAGTCTTGGGAAGGAGGATAGAGGGAGAATTGGGCACTTGAATTGAATCGTTGTATACTGAAAGTGACCAGAAAGACCTCCACAGGAAGTTAATTCCACATACGAACTGTTCGGCTAAAAATGAATTTTCTCTGAAATGCGTTATGCTCTTGATGAAGAAGAAGGTGTTGTGGTTTTCAAGAACAAGTTCCCTGATAACATAAGAACACATTCCATTATAGCAACGATAAACGATGAAACTCATCCTATATTACGTAGACGCTTCAGTGAGTAAATGGAGCTGTATGCCCTACTGTCACCCACACTTCTTCACTCTCTCCTGCATGCGGTCGAGTAACTCCAAAATTATCTTTAAAGCACCGATCAATACATGAGAGTTGTATTCCATTTTCGGTCGGACAAAGATGACATAAAAAGCGAGGAGATTAGATCTCTTCTTTTGCGACTTGAAAAAAATATTTGTTCCACCCAACATCGCCTTGTGTAGTCATGCCAAGAATATCGAAAGCTTCTGATTCTTTAACAACTATATAAGCCTTTCTAGTACTGTTATTTTATTATTCTAGCATATTTTACCGTCTCAGCTGTTGTTCTCTAACTACAGGCTCTCTTTCTCTCTCTCTCTCTCTCTCTCTGCTACTCTCACATATACAGCCGCCTTTATCATATTATCTGCCGCGGTTAGACACAGTAAAACTGTCTCTCTTTACTAATCTATAACCTAGGAAGTTTGTACTACGCTATTTTATTTATACGGCTTTTTGGTTGTTTAGCCGATGGGAGTTGAACACATGATGCCTATTTTAACAAGCACGCAGAACACATACGCATTGTTCTTTCGAGTTTTTGAATCCTTAAGTGTAGCAAAACTTCGTTAATGCAGCCTTAAGGTTGCTTCTTCAATAGTTGTGGTTTATTAGAATAGTGCTTTCAAGTCTTTTGAGCGTCAGCCCTAAGCAATGCAGGAGCAGAGAATTTCTGTTGAAGTAAAATGTCGAAACCGCATGGTTTTTATTCATTAGTGCAGAAAAGTTTTATTATAATATTTGAATTTGGTACAGCCTTGACACAGACTTACAAATTTCAATCCTTTTCAGTTCTTTATTCTCTTTTATATTATAAAATTTCTTTATTTTTTTTTACAACAGTTTTTTGTTGTCTCCGGCATTACGTTGGTATTTTAATAGAATTATTTCCCTCTCTTACTTGTAGTATTTTACGTCAAGTTACGGCTAAAGTAAAGTCCATAACATAATTTTTAAATAATTTCTTATCCTTACAGATGAAAAACAAATTTTGGAAAAAAGTCCCAATGAGCTGAAATTAGCACCAGAGGCTGGCAACAAAAATAAAGATGTAAAAGTCCAAGCAAAGGAGGACTAATGACACAGAACTACAAGTTACCGGATTTTAGAAACGATATTGAATCGCATGGGGAACATCACAAAATAACACATAAAATGATCATGTAAAAATTCTTAAATCAACATCACACCGATTTTCTTGCAGATATAAAATTCTTTTAAAGTTTTTTAATTTTAATTTACTTTCTTAATGAAAACAAGAAGATACATTTATTTTAATAATAAGTTTTACTTTATAAAAAAATATTCATAATATTCATCAAAGTATCACAAATTCATTAATACATCACATCACATAACAAGCAAAATTTACAAGCAAAACAAAAAAAAAATTAAAAAAAAGTTGTAAGGGAATAAAAGTGAAATACAAAAAAATTTTAAAGTATATAATTTCTTTATTTTACTCTTATTGTTAAAATTATAGAATTGTGTTTAATTTTTTTAATATTGCCATACCGCTCACATTTGCAATTTCTAGTTAAAGGCGAGTTAAAAAGTCTAAATTTTTTCTAACTGGAAAAGATGTGGTGGCCCATTGGTCTAATTTTCAAGCATTGCTTTGACGTACGTGTATTTATAATAAAACTAACCAACATCCAACATCCATTTACAGTCAGTTTTATTGTTCCAACACACAATTCTAACTAACGTATGTGTCAAACGATTAAGTTTTCATTCAAGTTCTAAAATTTCTCCCATTTTTTCCAATACACTCACACTTTAAAAATTTGCTGAGAATTTGCTTTCAAGTTTTCGTTCAATTGAGTGTTTCAAATTACATTCAAGAAAACAGCTGATTGAAGTTTTTTCCTCCAAATAAATTTTAGTTATTGTCTTGACGACGTCTTGCCTTAAACTTGCTTTGAAATTGCGTCCAGCCTTCGTTACAGTTTTTAATTTTTGTGAATTTTGACAATTAGTATGTGTAAATTTCTTGAAAGAGAATTGAACAAAAACTTAACCGTGTGACTGGACTGTAAACACAAACGAAACTCTTTCAACCTCCCAGATGGCATATTAAACAATTTAATAAACAGTTATTTAAGCCACAAATTGAAAAAATTTATTAATCTTTAAGTAAATAACAAAACAAACCAAACCGGTAATTCCTAAATCATTTAACGAAAATCCCAAAAATGGAATTTTTTAGACTTTGCCAAGGAATTCATACTAAGCCCTCTAGGGTCATAAAAAACATTTTTAAATAACTAAAAACAAAACTGGTTTTCATTTTTTAAAAACAAGTTTTTCGTTTTTAGAATATATAAATCGATTTCAAGGAGGTCCGGGAGTCAAATATTAAAAAACTAGAATACGAGTCTTGACAAAATCCATACAAAATATAATTATAATTTTGTTGTTGTTCTCTTTATTAATCTTCACATGTTTTTTCTTGCTTTCTGCTGAGCTTGGGTCTAGCCACGAGTGTAATTTATTTTTACCTTTTTTGCAATCTTTTTAAAACTTTCAAAAAAAAAGTTTCAAAACTAGTGTCAAATATTCTTTAAAAAAAAACTGGGATAACCAAATGCTTGTCAAAATTCATTTACATTGACAGCTGTGACGTAGGCTGCACCCAATTTAAACGCTATACCGAATCTTATATACCCTTTACCATATATCGCTCATTTACTTCAAGACCGTCATAACTCAAAAAAATTAATTTCGAGATAGTCGCAGTTTAAGTTTTAGACTTTTTCTCACCATCAATAAAAATATTAGACTGTTTAAGTTCCCACTACAATTATTAAAATGATTTATAATTAAAAAAAAAACATTTCAGAAAACTTTCATCAATTATGTATTAAAAGAAAAGTCTTGGACAAACTATATGGGATGTTTGAATTATGACATTATTTCTGTAAAAATATATCCGATACTGTGTAGTAAACTAAAATATTTCGTTATTTTTGAAAAGAAACACGGAATTTCACTTAATATTTTTCATCAACACAGCTGTAATTGAAAATAATACATTATATGCGCAAAGTCGATACATTTTAAAAATATCTTTTTTCATATATACAGTCACAAAACGAAATGATCTTTACGCTATGAAGTTTACTGCACAACTCAAAATGTGTCGTTTGTTTTGACAAACAATGGTTCCACGTTTTTTCTCTTAAAACGTGGAAAGTATAAAACACATAAAAATTAAACTTATATACAATATAAAGCATGAAATGGCGAACAATTCTGTATGATTAACTCCATAATTTGAAATTTTGAGTTATGACGTTCTTGAAGTAAATGAGCAATATGTAAATCTAGTTTAGTGAAGTAACTCCAATAAAAAAAATAAAAATATTAGGGTGACAGAGACTTCAAAAATAAGAAGAAGAAAATTAAGGACAGTCGGGCCTCAATTTTCACGGTTAATTGAATAACTATTTTGAACATACGAGTTTTTTTTTTAAATATTTTTATTATTTAACAAGTGAACATTAGGGATCATAGAGATTTACATTAAAAAAATTAATGCTTTTGTCGTATCGTATGCAAAAAAGAGAATTCTCTGTTTTCATATATATTTTGTATATTGTTATGTAAGTATGTATGCATAAATTTGAAGTTAATAAAAAATACCGTCATCACAGATAATAGAGATAACCACGGTTAATCGAAGCCAACAATTTGGAAACATTGCAAACAAAAAACAATAGCCTGAACTTTCGCCATCAGGGTTAATCGGGATTAGAGGTTAACCGGATCACGCATAATCGAGGCTTGACTGTACTATATTCAATTTTACATAAAAATATTATTGGCTTTTAATGGGTTATGCATTTAAAAAAAATAGTATTTTCTGAAAGATCTCTTCAAAAGCTTTTAAATAATAAACATATTGGTATTCAAAAAAATATGGTGCACATTCGTACATTTCTATGAAAAGTTCAGAGGCCCATAACTCGGAAAATATAGGCGAGCGCCAATTTTTTCACTTGAAATTTTTTTCTTATTTTAAATTCTCTATAGCCCCATACATTTGCTTCTTTATTGTTGATATGGAAAAACTACAGACAGGCGTGGCGCTTTGCCCGTTGCTTCGAAAAACATGGACTGATCTTGCTGATTTTCAATAGCAAAATTTTCGAAACTCTGTCTGATTGATTGGCGTATTAAAATTGTCTTTAGCTTATCTAGCACTTTTGCAATGTTGTTTTAAACCCGAACATGGACGAACAGACAGGCGGAAGTCGCTCAATCGGCTATCGACTCAATCGACGCACATTGGGTTGAAATTGCTAAAAACGGCTTTTAATTCAGGCGTTAGAGATAGCACCTTTTTTCGGTTCGTGGTATTAAGTGGGTCATTACTACTTAGAAAAAATTTTGAAAAAAATGGTTTTTTTTAACGCCAGGGGTAGGGTGTTCGTTTGTCAGCTTGAATGAATATTTAAATTGCCTTGGAAGCTCCATTTTTAAAGACAAATGAATGAATTTTAGGCAATTTGATTTTTTTTTTTTTTTGGTAGTAACTCAACATACAAAAATTCAACGAAATTGTTAAATGATTTTGTATAACCCCATACAACATCTTCCCGGAAATGGGCCATACTTATCTTTATTTTTTAAAATGTTTTTATTAATATAAATTTACATTTTATGTTTAATACTATTAGTCTTCATAGTCACTGTCACTAAAGTAAATATCATCAGAATTATTTTTTTTGGAAATTTCAGGCAATAAAAGAAGGTCCAATACCTGCTGTGGTAACACGGTAATTTTTTTTTGTAATGTCTGCACATATTACCAATAATAGGATCAGAGCTTATTAAAGACCTATTGAAAATATCTTCACTGGACTTTTCACGACTGCATTTCCGTGAAAGATGTTCTCGGTATGAATTAAAATCTTTATTACGAGCTTCCTGTGCCTTCTCCGTTAAGTGGCCAATAAGTAACAGTGCGTGAGTAATAATCTGCGGATCATGTATTCAAAATTTATGTAAAGTTGAAGACATGTTATATCATGCGTATTTTTCAACAAAGTAATTTATAGTCGATAAAGTAAATTTTCTAAATTTTTCAACATTAATCTGATGACCGCACGATACAGCAACGAAAGTAATATTTAACTTAGCTCAACGTCAATTTTTGTAATTTTCGCAGAAACTTCGAGATTTTGAAATAAAAAAAGAAAACAAAAACGTCTGGCTGCTTTCCTGTCATTTGAGTTTCCAAATCCATATTGTCTGAACTCGATCTGTATTTTTGATCTGGTTTCATTCACTACTTCACAATAACAAAACACATATTTTTGAAAAACTAACTATTCTCTTTCATTGATAGGCTAAGAAGTTTCCGATCCGCCCTCGTATATGTCCACACTTACATACATAAATGATTAATGCAGTAAGTGCGTTGCTAAGCATACAGGAATTTTTCTTTGATGTTGAAATAGAAAATAATTATATCTCTTATCTTAAAAAACCCGCAAAATGCTTTTATATGATTTGTAAGTAGACATATCATATTTTCCAAAAAATTATTAAAAATATTTCTACACTTTTCCACTTTTCGTGGTGAAGGGTATAAAAACGAAAAATAATTCAAAACATTTATGATCAGCTGTTTTCTTGAACGTAAATTGAAACACTCAACTTGAAAGAAAAATTGAAATCAAGTTATTTTTATTTTTTAAAAGCATGAGTGTATTGGTAAAAAGAAAAGTGTCAATGTATTAAAACTTGAAAGGCAAAACTTGATCCCGTAACCATCAAATAATATCTGGGAATATGCTGGTTTTCAACAGAAAATTTGTTAAATATTACACACACACATATTAACAGGCAATGCTCGATTTTTTTAAAATACAGACTAATAAAATCATGATGCACAATATAAAAATATATTTTTGCAGTTTAACGATTTAACATATAAAATGAAAATCAATTTTTAATTCAGACAAATTTACTGGGTCTTTTGTTTAGTAAAATGTTTTTGTTTATGCGCCAGCACGCTTGTCCTAAAAAACTTTACACATTTTAAATGAATTTTAAATAAATAAATAAATATATTAACACAAACATTTAAAATAAAAATAAATAAAAAAATGTAATAATTCGGCTATGAACACATTTTGCTACAAATTGTTTTTTTTCTTCAAACATTTAATTATTTTTTATTTCAATAAATTCATTGTCTTCATCTTCTGTTGAGACCACTGTAGATTTTGTTGTTGTTGAGCTGGGTCTTTTAAATTTGTCCACACTGAGCGTTGTTGTATTATTTCTATTATAAATAAAAGTGCTACTGTTTAAATCAACATCAATTTCATTTTGGCCCAAAGTCAATGTGTCGTTTAGTATTCCATTTGATGATAAAGAAGGCGACACTGTCATTGGTGTTGCTGTCGATGTTGGCTTTTTTATCTCCAACATCGGTTCACTTGTGTCGGTATATCTATACACAGAAAAATATGTCTGTATGCGTTGAATAATACGTTCCAGAAAGGGTGGAAATTTATGTTCGACACCTTCACCATACATTTTCTTATTTAAATCATTCAAAGTATATTTCGTTGTTGTCAGCGGCATCAGGCGTATGGCATTCAAAATTGTTTTAAAAATAATAGCCTCCTGCCAGAGACTGGATGAATTGTTAAGGCTGCTGCGTAAAATCAATGTACCATTTGGCCGTAGCTCCAAAAAACCATCATTCATATTTGTAAGTTTGGGGTTTTGCATTAAAACGGCAGCTTGATTATTGGCGATCAGTGCAATTAAAAAGAATATTTGTAAATACTTGTAAGGCATTCCAAATAAATTTATTTAATTGTTTGTTTTTTATTTCGTTTTTAAATCACTTTAGAAATCGTTTGTCAAGAGCTTTAATATATTTTTTTTTAAACTAATTCAAGTCCGTCGTATTTTAATGGTTTAAACAAAACTGAAAATGTAACACCTCTTGTTGCTGTTAATGTTTCTTTGTAAATAATTGTTGTGGTTTTTAGTGTGACTTGCATTGGTGATGATATTTGGCCACAGCTAAATATATATATTTTTTCTTGTTATGTAGTGAGACCAGGTAAGTGCATGTACATAAGTGTGTATGTATGTGAGTGTGGGTTTGAACTTAATCATTTCACTTGTATTCCAGTAGTCAACTCTCAAAATGCATTATACATAAAAAGTTGGCTCCATTTTCACTCTCAATTTCTTGCAAGTGGTCATTTTAACGGTGTATTTTAAACAACTTTTAAGGTGAGTTTGTAAAATTAATTAGGAATACTCGTTTGTTGTTTACATTTCTTATTTGCATTGAAACGTTTCATTATTTTGTGCGTTGAAAGTAATGAAGCACCTTACCCTACACAAACACTTAGAAAATTTATTTATAACTGCTTAAGGTACTTTTACACGACATGTTTTTAAAGTGTGATTTTTGCCACACATTTTAAATTTTTTATGTATGTCAAGAAAATGTTTAAATAATGCAAATATTATCAAAAAAAATTCTAAAAAAAAAGCATTCCACTTGACGTTAGTTTATTGCCGTATGTTATTATATTTTCATACTCACAGCATTATAATTTCGGTTTTTATTCTTATGGTTTCGGAAATGTATATTGAAAAAATTCACACGGAATGACAAACTTACTTATACCCCTTTTCCACTTTTTGTGGTGAAGGGTATTAAAAGATACATTAAAATTAAACATCGTGAACTTTTAGCGAAAAATCTATCATACTGCTGAAGTTCAGAAATATTTTAATTTCCAAATTTATTAAGAATAAAATTAGTTAAAAATGTTTTAAAGAAAATAGAAAACATTACAACGAATTTCCGTTACGATTAAATAAGAGAACAACGAAATCTAATCAAATAAATATTGAATGTAAATATTTCTCATATTATTTGTTAATTTATTGGGTTAAACAGATGATGTTTACAACATGCACAACACTTTAGAAAATGCTACACTACCTTCTTATATTGTTTTATTTTTCCTGTTTTCTTTAAAAAATAATATGAAAATTTATATTAAAAAATTGTTCTTTCATAATAAATTTAGAAGTTAAAATATATTTGAATTTAAGCCGAATTTAAACATATTAACTGCTTCACAATACTAAAATGTTCAACTAATAATTAATTTCAAAATTAAAATTTTTTTAAATGCATTTTTTGTCAAATCTGCGATGATGTAGACAGGGATTAAATTGATAAAAATTAAAAAAAAAATTATGATTATCAGGCATGTTTTAAATTTCACACGAAATATTCACTTAAAATTTTTCAAAGCGTTTTGCGTTTTTTAATGCCTTGAAAAATACAAAAGGGAAAATTTCGTGTGGATTTCAGAACACGCCAGTATAATTTAATTATTTTTTAATTATTCAGTAAAAATATAATTTTTGACAACATTTTTATGCAGTTATAATAAAAAGGGAAGGAAATATAAGCGACTCATTGATTATTTTAATGAATTTTAAATTTTGCATTGAAATTACTAAAAATTATATTTATAAATTAATCTCCAATTTGATAATAAAATCTTTGTTTGAAGAAATATATTGTGTTTTAAATTTAATGGGGGAAAATGAATTTTTTGGCGAATCTTGAAATTTTTAGCAATGTTTTCAAAGTCGAGTTAGACTAACCTTTAATTTTTAATTTTATTTTTTTAACTTGTTACAGCGGACATAGTAACACTTACTTTGGATAAATTTGGAATAGGGCCCTGTAAAAATCACGTAACTATTATGACCACTGTTGTGTCAGTTATGGCGATTTCTCGCCAAACGTGGCGATAAATAATAATATTGAAAGTTTGTTTTCTGTTTCTTTTCTTGTTTTCTATTTTCAAAAAGTTGCTAGACGAAATGCTTGTTTTTATAGCTAAATTACAAGCTTTTATATATTGGCCATATCCAACAAGCTATTTGGCGAATTAGCTCGAAGAAAAACCGGCAACACTGATTTTTAATACTTTCTTTATACTAAACTAGCAATTTATAATCTGCGTTTATCTGTAATTTCAGCGCATTACGATTCAAAAACAAATATCATATTCGTGAAAATCACGTTAATATCGAAACACCCTTTATTCAATTAGTTTTTTTAATTTTTTTGATGTACCTGTCCTTATAGCAGACAAATTTGAAACGTCTTCGTATAACAGTTTTAAAAATATTGCTATATTCGTTAAAATCACAAGCTCTATGGAAACACCTTTAAATTTTTTAATTTATTACTCATACTTCAATATATTTCTTCTATTTAAGTTATAGCGTTATATAAAAGTAAGCATTAGCAACAGTAACATACTTCCAAAACTCAATCAATACCGTATTGCTTACTCCTCCTGCTTCATAAACAAAAAAAAATTCATACTAGTTTTATGAAAAATTGCATAGTGTAAATGCCGTATAATAGTAACAAATTTAATTTTTTTAACCCTTCTCGGGTCAAAGCGTACCCCGTTCAATACGAGTATATGTCAGTTTGTCACAGGTGTGTGTTTGGTGTTCATATTTAAAGAAAACATAAAATTTTTTTCTTTTAATGCATCAAATTTCTGGATTGCTACATCCGTCATCAGCATTCTATGCATTTATATACCTTAATTGAAATACAAATTAATAAAAAAAAAAACTCCAATGATTGACATAGAAGCCACTTGAATTAAAAAAAAAATTAAATTACTTAAAACAACACAAAGATTCTCACAATATTTTTTAAAACTTTAGAATTTTCTAATTTTACGAATCATTAAATATTTGTTAATTTATGTATGGAATAGCCACTGCTCAAATATTGCGCAATTTGTTTATTGTTAAAAATAAAAATAAATTCAATTGCCGGCTATAATTTAAGGTGCAACAGTGATGTTTTGTTTATTTTGAAATTCAAATAATTAAATCAACGACACGAACAATCCGGGCTCCAACAAACAAAAATTAATCATAACTAAAAAAAAAAACCCATCATGGCCTTTGATCTGTTATTTAATTGTGATAATTGTACATTTTAGATTTTATCCATTTTGACAAAACGAAACAAAACATCTTTTGACAACTGCTGACTTACAAGCAGAGTTATTAATGATCATTAATTTTTAAATTATTCCTTTTTCCTGTATTTTAATTGAAATGAAATACCCAAATTGAAACATATTAATTATTTTCTTTATATGTTTTTAGTATGTATGAATATATCTTGTATTATAAATTATTATAAATTAAAAATCTTAAATTTTATTCTTCTATTTATTAATTTATAAACATATTTACGAAATACATAAATCGTAATTAAGTTTTAATCATCTTGTGGCAGACTTTAAAGCGTCATTGTTTTAAATATAATCTTTTGGTGATAAAATATGTTTTTTCAATTTCTTTGTCTTAAATTTTGAATCAACATAAAGAATTTTAATTCATGATTCATACACTCTTTTAAAATACGTTTTTAAAAATTAAAGCAAAGAATTAATGAGCCAAAACAGATTTCAAAGAAATTAAATATTCTTAGAATAGGGTTTTCAACATCATAAACAGTGTAGCCAGCCAACAGATATATAAAGGTTGGTTAAATTTTAGGGGACCATCTTGATTTTGAATAAAACACAAATTATTCTATGCCGTTAATGTGCCAAATTATTGCTGGCTTATCGACATACACCTTTTCTTTTAAATAACCCCAAAGAAAGAAGCCCAACGGTGCTAAATCAAATTATCTTGGCGGCAAATTGGCATCGCCACCACGTGAGATAACACGGCCATTAAATTTGTCGCGTAAAAAAGCTATTATTTTGTGAGCTGTGTGGCAAGTGGCACCGTCCTGTTAAAACCACATATCGTCCACTTCCATATGTTCATAAACGACGAGCGTAAGAGGTGCAATTGTTGGGCATGACGACGAGTTGAGGTTGAGGCTCTTCAGCCACACTATTGCGAACAGTAGCAATATGTTTTCACTTACCGGTTTGCTGAAATTTTTGCACGATTTTTTCGATTGTAGGCACATTTGGACGCTTAAATTGACCAAAAAAATTGTAAAGTGTACGATATGAATTTTCGCCCGTTCGCCCATTTTCATAATAATAACTGAATAACTTTAACGCGTTGCTCGATTATGTTTCTGTCCGTGGTTCAAATTGATTTAGTCTAAAATTGAGAAATGTCAAATTGAATACAGAAAGAACTTGACGTTTAGGTGTGGTTCAAATTCAACATTGGCCCTTAAAATTTAACCACCCGATTCCTTTGAATAATATATGTATGAGAGAACGCTACCAGTATAACAATGGCAATACGTCCTTATAATAATCTCTTGAGATTTTATAATTATCTGGCAGTTGTGCAACAACTTGTCTAATTGTCTATTGCTTCTGTTACAGTGAATTTCCAAAAATATTTTTCTTCTTTTTCATCTTATCTCATTATCATGGCACTGCAATTAGACTTATGGCGTTTTCTTTTCTGACAAAAATGTTGCATACGTTTAACACTTTTTACACCTTTGTGTTCTTTTTTAAAAAATGTTCGATAGTGTAAATAAAAAGTATGTTCTCTTGAAAATATGTTGCACGAAAAAGTGTAAGATATGTTACATATTTTACCCTCAATGTTATGTAATGCCACACTTTTTTTTTAGTAGATTTTACTCTTGATAAGTGATGTTTGCTCTTGTTGCTAAACCCAGTGTTATATTACTTTATGTTTGAAACGCTGATTACTGACATGTAAAGGTAGTTAGAAAAATTCAATAACAGTTTTTGTTCTCTTGTGGCTATAAAATGTGTAGCAATTTTTCAGGGTTTAGGCAACATGCACAACATTTAATGTGATTGTTTGGTAATATTTATTTTTAGAAAAAAAAAAACGGCATTAGTTTAGATTCACACATGTCATTACTGCATGCCTTTTTTTAAATTTTGCTTAAAAGTTTCAGCGAGTTTCATGGCGTTCCTATACTATGATGTTTTTATGGCATCGGAAATTTTAAATTTCGCTTGCAATTTCATATTCGTTACTGCAGTTGCTTGTGTTATTTCAAATAATACACAAAAAACAAACAATATGCAGCGAACGTACACAAATCATATGCAAAAAAAAATCACCCAAAGTTCAAGCTATGCCATTTGTCTACCCCGCTTACGATTCTACACCTCTTGTCAACAAACAAAAATTGCATGAAACTATTTGACGCTTACGCGTAAGAAAATTATCTCTGCGATTTAATTTGATATTTGTTATTATAGTTCTCATCCCAAAAGTAGACCACATTTAATTAAAACTGTGTTTAAAAGGTTGCCAGATCTCGCAGTATTGCACAGTGTTTTAGTATCAGGTATCATGAAGTAGAAGCAAAGATTTTTTTAGGTGTTTACGTAAGAGTTGAGGTTAAATTTTAATAAGTAAAGTTGAGTGATAGAAATTAAAGAATGTTTTATTTAATTTGCTCATAATTTTATCGATAAAGCAAAATGGAAATCTTGCGATGTGAAAGTTGCCGCTTTCACGCAATTTTTATTTGATGAGAAGCATTGTTTAATCGAAGCTGATTAATGGTGGAAAAAATAAGCCATATTGTTTCAGACCTTCTCACGTTACAGCATTACCAAGCAGCATCACTTAATTTTTATTTATAAGAGTATAGTATAAGTTTTAGTTTGTAAAATGTAAAATAATATTAAAAACATCAAGCTTTAAATTTATTTTAAATAAAATAAAACATTTTTTTTATTCCTTATTCTCATTTGGTTATTCTCAAAAGAACTTTTGGTTGCAATAATTTTTGGACGTGGCAACACTGATTATAATAAATATAGAGCTTCTTAACAACATAAGGCTTTTACACTTTCATACTTTGTGTAAAATAAAAATTACGAATAGAAAAAAAAAACAACTCTGATAAAATGAAAAGTCTTAGTGCTTTGAAAAATTGCTTCCGTATTATACAACATTAACATAACATTTGCTTTCATACTATATCACACCTTCTTACTACACTTATACAAGTATTTGACAGATCTTGATGCTCAGTATTAAGTGTGAAATGGGCTTTAAGAGATTTACTTGGTATAATTGAGCGGCTTAATCTTTAGAGTATCATGCTTTGATATCAAATTAATTATATTCTGCGGAGTTTTATTCTTAATCTTACAATTAATAACATCAAATAACAAAAGTAATACGAACTAAAAGCTAATAAACCATTTGCTGATTTAAAATAAAAAATAACGAAAAAATTATTTCCTAAAAAAAATGACAAGTCCGTAGCATAAAGAATAAATACTCAACAAAATATTTACTGCGACAATTCGTAATTCAGAAAATTTTCTTTTGTAGAAATAAATTGAAAAACTATAAAGAAACAAACAAACTTATTTACATTGATTCACAGAATGGCGCACTAACATTTAGGCACATTTATTAATTATTTGTGTCGTTACTTTAGTATATAATTGATTATGATTTAAAATAACGATTTTTTATTTCAAGTCGCCATTTATCTGTTTTAGCAATATTTTAGAGATTCCACAAACTTGTTGAATAATAAGTTTTTTATTGCAATTATTTAAAATAGAAATCGATATACTGGAAATATGTAGTAGCTAACATTTTCATCCTTTCAAGTCCTGATAATACGCCTGTTGCCAAATAATTCTTCATTCCTCCTGACACAAGCTATATTTATGCAAAAAGTAATTTTATCGTATCTTTTCCCATTTTCTTGCCTTTTTTATCCTTCGCCACCAAAAGTGGAATAAATTATAAGATGGTAGCGATGGCGAATTCATTAATTTTCGCCGGTAGTCTGACTGTCAAACTTCATATATAAAAAATCTGTATACTATTTTTTGTATGTAGTTTGACATTCAAGCTAACGGCGAAAATTAACAAATTCACCATCGCTACCACCTTATAATTTATTCGCCTAGTGTGGGTCTAGTCGAATGAACAGGAGTGTATACGTGGTTTTTGATATTCTGCCAGTGTTTAGTTTTTCTAAGAACTTGCAAAAAATTAAATACAAATTTATAACAATTTTTTAAAAAACTATTTTTTTGTTTTTGTTATAAAAAAAAAACAAAATTTATTATAATTATATAATTTTCCTGGAACAATGCTGAGATAAGAAACTATTTTATTTTTAAAATGTTATGAAAAGGAGACATCAGGAAATTCAAACTACTTCCATTTTAATATTATTTTGAAAACAATTCTGACTTGAGAAGGAAATAATTATAAATTACAAAAACAACATTTTGCATATCGATTGTTGTTGTTGTTGTTTTTTTTAATAATTTATATTTTGTATTTACAACTGATGTCTACAAGTTATTGATAAAGATGCTAAATAATAATAATAAAAATTAAATAATGATTAACAATTTTTATAGCAACCTCTGTCGGTTATATTTTTTACATAGAAATTAATGTTGTCAATAAATAATAACAAGGTGGAAAGATAAAAAAATAAATAAATTAATTTTTTTAAATAGTGGTTGTAAATAAAATATATGTATTTTGTCAGAACAGTTAACCAAAAAATAAGCTCTAAAATAGTAAAGTTAATTTTTCGTCTTAAAATGTTATATGGATTTATCCTGTTTTAAAAACAGTTCCTAATTTTAAAAATTAAAGGGTGTCCCCATTCAACATACAGTGTTGTGCAGAACAAAAGCAACAAAGTGCATATGAAGCTACAATTTGCAGTTTCTATTTTACTTGTTTTCTTATTTTAAGAGTTTTCTTTATTTTTAGCACTCTCTTATGGTTAATTATTTTTAGCAAAAATATTATTCAAATCTATAAGAATTTAATGTTAAAAAAAATAATAAAACTTGATGACCTTCAAAAGAAAGTGTGCATAACAAAAGCAACAAATCATAGTTACTAAAAAAATTTTATATTTTTTTTTAAATAACGGTTTTTTTCTAATCATGAAATTCTTTTTGGAACATGTTGAAGGTAATGAATAAAATTTTCGATCAGATATTTATAATCTGTGTACTAAATCACTTACTAAATAATGGCTAGAGATAAATATAAGAATGAATTTAAATTACGAATAATTGATAATTTTAATAGAGGTGAAAGGCAAACCGATATTGCCAAAAAATACAATATCAACCGATCTATTCTATGCAGATTATTACAAAAGTACAAATCGACAAGAAGCGTTGAAACCAAACATTTAGGAGGAGCCCTACTAAAAACCACTGAGCGAGAAGATAGAAAAATTTGTCGTTTGTTCCAAAAAAAAAATCCATTTGCAACCTCCAAAGAGGTCTTTCGAGTCCTAAATTTGAACGTTGAGGCCAGCACTATTACAAGACGGGCAATTTCAAACAATTTGAAAAGTTATCGACCATGCAAAATACCATTGCTAATAAAAAAACATAAACACCAAAGGTAATATTTCAAAACAATATTTTTTACGTGATAGTTTTTAATAAATTTTCATTGATTTATTTACTTAGATTAAATTTTGCAAAAACTCATTCAAAGTGGTCTCCTCAAAAGTGGAAAACAGTTTTATTTAGCGATGAGTTGAAGTTTAACTTAATTAATTCTGACGGCATGTACACAGTTCGTAGACTGCCGGGTAAACGTCTTGAATCCCGCAACTGCAAAGTGTCTGTAAAGCACGGAGGAGGCAGTATAATGGCCTGGACTTGTTTTTCAGCTGATGGGGTGGGTCCCTTCTATTAAATTGATGGAATAACGGACCGCTTCAAGTACAGAGATAACCTTGAGACCCAAATGTTGCCACATGCCGAGTGGAATATGCCACTTCGATGGATGTTTCAACACGATAACGATCCGAAACACACATCGAGGTTAGTCAGAGATATCAATAAAGACAATGGGATTCAAGTCCTTGATTGGCCGGCCCAATTACCCGACTTGAATCCCATTGAAAACCTTTTTGGGATATTGAAAAGAAAGGTAGCCGGAAAAACGATTCAAAAATAAAAAGGAGCTGTTCCAAGAACTGAAATCTAAGTCAGAAGAAATTCCGAATAGTACAATAGCAAACATAATTGCATCAATGCCCCGTAGATGTGCGGCTGTTATAAAAAACAAAGGATTATACACGAAGTATTGAATTTGTTGCTTTTGTTTTGCACACTTTAATAAGAAGGAAAAATTAGTTTTTGTGTATTTCTAAGAATTTGTTAATTAAATTTGTTAAGATTTTTTGTATTTTTAATTTACCTAAAAAACATGAATTAAATAAATGAAATATGTTTTTGTAAAATGAAATCTAAATAATAAAATATGTGTTTTTATTATGAACTGTATGCTGTTGCTTTTGTTCTGCACAACACTGTATGTACATATTTTTTACGTGTCTTATGAACCACCTTAAAATTACAAAAACTGTGTATCACTATAGGTCCCAATAGCAAAAGTAATATAAAAATAAAAATTAAAGGGTGTCCTCATAAGTCACATAATTGACCTTTATGGTCCTATCTTTAGAACCCTTATAGACAAGCGCTTGAAAATTTAACAGTATGTTGACAACTATGATCGTTATAATAACAAGTATAAATATTCAAAATTATAAATTAAAGGGTGTCCCAAATAGTTAATTTGATGTAGTTTTGAAGTCGATATTTTTTGCAGGAATATAATCACAATCTTTATGACAAGTTTTCATTTTTAACATAAAATTATGATCAATCAGTGCCTTGATTGTATTGTGGGTAAGAAATTTAAAATATCTTATCAACTCCATATAAATTCTCATTTTGTTCATGAATATTTTCATACTTATGCTGATCTGGCTAGGGTGACCTGTATTATTATTATAAAGTTTAAATGGGTCTCAGCATAATCAACCTTTTAACGCTTTTCGCTGTTGTTCTTCGAAATTTTAATTAACTTAAATGTTATTATTTATAAAACGACAATCAATTTTTGTTTAAGGAGATTTGGTGTAATCAAAAAAAAAATATGCCAGGTGAGAGTAGTGTTTCGTACTATGCACATATAGTTCACTTATTAAAAGAACGTCATAACTTTATTAATTATATATTAAAGGAAATATCTTGAACAAACAATATGGAATGTTTTAATTATTACGTTATCACTGTAAAAATATATCCACTACTGTAATAAATTAATATGAACGCAGATTTACAGCCGATTCTGTGCACTTGATAAGTTCAAGACATTGAGTATTTATTAACTTTTAAATATTTATCAAGATTTGCTATTCTACTACAAAAAAAAAGCTTTTTAGTTGATAATTTGTCAAAGTCTCATTTAATATTGATAACTCTATTTTATTCTGTGTGTGTGTATTCAAATCCGATAAATAGTGCACGCTTCATGCAAATATCAACATAATGGATTCTTTTTTAAAATACATGAATAAATTTACGTATCCTTTTAGAAAAATGGAAGAAGAAATAATTGTGTTAATGCTGATTTGTGAAGACAAAGAAAATACGGAAAAAAAGAAGGCGTAGGTGTGACCTAAAAAGATTACGTGACTCAAGCGATCCTTTTCAGTTGGTAAAGGCAGAATTTACAAAAAATTTTCGCCCGAGTCGTGTTCTTGCTCGGAAATTAATTGCAGACTTGCAGCCGATCATATTTTGGTTTCCTTTCTGGTTAATCAATTATACAAATTTATATGTTTATTAATATACTTTATAGCCAATTAATTTATAATAATTTTTGCAAAAAAACCGACTTCAAAACAGATTTCATCTGTCTGCCTATAATGGTTCAAGTGTATGGGCACATAAATTAGGTTGCATTAACTATTGGGACACACTTATATGTCCAAACTTTTATACTTTTTCAACTGTTCAATAGTTTGGCAATATACATCAAACTACAGCAACTATAGGGTCACGCTTTATTTTCAAAATTCAAATTATATACTTGCTCTTGTAATAAATTAAACAATCAAGTTCTGTGTAAATTTCAATCGTCTGTTTATAACGGATCATTAGTTTGCCCATACCCATATATTATATCAACTTCAACTTAATTTTGTTTTTCAAAAAATCTACTCGTAATTATTAATATTTTTTGTTTCCTGATGATGCCACCCAACGGTGTGGCGAAATATTGAAAATATAAATTAAAATTGTATTATTTATAAACTGACCTAGTGCTTAAAAAATTAGAAAAGAAACTAAAGCCCATATTGTTATTTAAAAAGTTTGAAATGTTTAGAGGCCCATAGCTTGGGAAATATGGGCTAGCGCCAATTTTTTCACTTGATGTTTTTATCTTTTTTTTAATTCTCTATTGCCCCCATGTATTTGTTATTTGATTGGAGTCACGTCATTATTCCAAATGATGAGGACAAATTAGTGTTTTGCTTGCTGACTTGAAGCCATGATCGACTGGCGTTTTTAAACTTTCTCTAACTCATGTAGTGCCAACACGGACGGTCAGACAGACATCGTTCAGTAGACTTGAAATGAAATAACGGCTTATTCTCTTAAAACGTGGAAATTAGAAAAGAAATAAAGATGAAATGTATACACAATATAAAGCATTAAATGGCAAATAATTTTGTATGATTAACTCCAAAATTTGAAAATTTGAGTTATGACGTTGTACGAGGGCTGCTCTATTTTTGGCCTAATAGTGAAAATGCGAATATTTATAATCAAAAATGGTTTTATTGTTTTTCAAAGTATTCTCCAGCATGATTTATACACTTTTGCATGCGCTCAAACCAGTTGTCGAAGCACTTTTTCCACTCCGATTGAGACACCTCTAAAACATGGTTTTTGAACACTTCAACAGTTCTTCTGGCGACGAAAATCGTTGACCACGCATTTTTTTCTTGATGTGCGGAAACAAGAAAAAGTCATTAGGTGCCAACTCAGGGCACGGCGGATGACCCATTAATTCGACGTTTTGGCCAGTCAAAAACGCTCTGGTTTGAGCCGATGTGTGAAAGCTCGCATTGTCATGGTGAACAATGATTCGTCTCCTCTTGTTGGCTTTTCGAATTTCTCCGATGACTTCAAGCAAACATTTTGTAGTGCACTACTCAGAAGTAACCGTCCTACGTTGCTCAAGCGGAACAGTCGCCACATGATCAGTTTTGCCGAAGAACAGGCGACCATTTGCTTCGAAGTGCTTCTTCCACGAACAACTTTCGTTGGATTTTGCTCGTCTTTGAAGACCCACACGGTCGATTGTTGTTTCGTTTCGGGCTCATACGTATAGATCCATGATTCGTCACCTGTGACGATCTTATAAAAGTCTTTTGAAGCACCGCAGTCGTATTTTTGCAACATTTCTTTGCACCAATCGACACGAGCCTTTTTTTTGAGCGACTTTCAAATTGTGCGGGATCCAACGAGAACAAACCTTTTTTACGGCCAGGTGTTCATGCAGTATCGAATGTATGCTGGTGAAAGAAATGTCCAAGGATGTCTCTATCTCTCGGTATGTCGCATGTCGATCTTGCATTATGAGTCCACGCACGGCATCAATGTTCTCTGGCACAACAGCCGTTTTTGGACGACCTTCACGGAATTCGTCTTTGAGCGAGCTTCGGCCACGATTAAATTCATTATACCAATTTTTCACAGTGCTATAGGATGGTGCTTCATCGCCATACAAAGATTTAAGTTCATCAATGCACTCTTGTCGTGATAATCCACGTCGAAAGTTGTGAAAAATGATGGCACGAAAATGTTCACGAGTTAATTCCATGTTTTTCTATATTAATTTTTTCAAGTCACTGTTAACAACACAAATAATGGTCGTACGTCAAAACGTTTTGAGTACGATTATGCTTAAAAATGACAAACTTTCCAATGGAAATGTCAGATTGCACTTGGCAGCACTCAGTGTTGCCAGGCCAGAAATATATATAGCAGCCCTCGTATTTGTAAATAAGCAATTGATATGTTTCATATTCATAAAAAAATAAAATAATTTTGAAATGTGTTTAATGACAACATTTTCATACAAATTTATCCTAAAATACATTTCAAATCTATTTTAATATTTTTGATTACGACAGTAACTCTTTACTGTTTGTTATTGAAAATTGAACCTACCCTCCTTCTGTCCGGTTACAAAGAAAAGGCAGTATACTTTATTATAGAGGACACATATTTTAAGGAAATTTCAAAACATTTATCAGAACCATGGCCTCAATGAAAACGTTCTTTAATTATTATATTTAATTTATTTCTCATAGTGAAAATATTTATATAAATTCTAAAAAACGAAAGGATATTCGTTAAAATCACGTCACTATAGAAACTTTCATATATTCGTTTTATTATTAAAAATAAATTGCACTTTTTACTCACAGCGAATATAAAAATACTTTAAATTAAAGTGCCTGCCCATTGCATTATGAAAGCAAAGTGAAAATCTGGTCACTATTGGGACACTCTTTAAGTCTTACGGCCATCCCTAAATTAGCGCGTAAAGCGTAAGATATCTGTCAAAATTTCTCATGTACATACAAAATGTATGAAGCATCCCTAAATAGCACGTCGTCAACGCTAAGCATTTGGAAAATCCAATTTTGACAGTGCGTTAGGAAGTGAAGTTGGCTGCTTGTTGGCTTGTTTTGTTTTGTTATGGTTGAAAAGTAATGACAATTTAGTTATTTTCAAGGCAATCTAGCGTTTTAAGCTCTTCTTTATGTTTATGCAGCGGGTTTTATAAAATAAAACGAGTTAACATTACTGTTAAAGACACAA
The DNA here is from genome assembly GCA_916610165.2 of Gymnosoma rotundatum. NCBI lineage: Eukaryota > Metazoa > Arthropoda > Insecta > Diptera > Tachinidae > Gymnosoma > Gymnosoma rotundatum. The sequence goes on along the minus strand of OU744338.1, from coordinate 15,334,957 downwards.
AGTTGACGCTCTTATGTAGGGATTACATTCCAATGTATGATTACTTTGCTTTGCGTCTTACGCGCTTATTTAGGGATGGCAGTTAATTTTATATACGCTGTCTAAATTATTATGTTTTTATGGATATTACGTCACTTTCGAATATAGTATTACAATTCCAGAAATACAGGGCTGTAACAGACGGACAGGCATTGTAGCGACATCAGAAGGGGGACGTTTTATCTTTTGTTTACGGAACCCTAAAATAGTAATTAGCTTAACCATTATTTCGCACTTTTTCATCTGCATAATTTTTATTCTAATGAAAAGTAATTTAGTTTTTATTTCAATATTATTCTTAATTCCCTTTAGCTTTCCACAATTTTTTTTTTTGTTTTTTGCAAATAAAAATAAGTTTTTGCAAAGAAATTATTTTACACTTCATTAGTGACTTGTTGTTGATTATTCTCATCATTATAAAAATATTTTTATCTAGCAACTATTTAATTTATGTATTTTGCTATAAAATAATTCAAGTTTTGGTGTTATCAAAAATCATATGAGTAATAAACCGGCTAAAACGTCAGCCAGCCAGTATGCCTGTCAGCCAGAGAACAAATCGCCATAACAACCACATCATTTATTAAGAAGATGCTGCTGCTTTTTTTTTTCAAATATCTTCGAATACAAAAATTGATTTTTGAGAGTGAACATCATTATCATTTGTTTATTGTTAAATAATTATATTCAACACCCTTTAAATTTTAATAAGTTTGTATTTAAGTGTGCTTTTGTTTTTGTTTTTATTAACTTATTTATTCAGCGAATGCTTTTTTACAATTTTGTTAACAAAATATATAAATAGAAAGATCTTTAGAGTTTTTTAAGTTATTCATATTTTAGCACTAAAAGTAGACAAAACAAAAACTTATATTAAAAAAAAACAAGTAAAATTATAACAAACGAATTTATAAATCTTAAAACAAAAACCAAAAAAAAAAATGAAGTGTATTTTGTTAAGTGTATTTTTGATGGTTAGTTGAAATTTTTTTTGTTTAAAAAAATTACTTAATATTAAAATAATTCAAAAAGTGTTGAAATAATAAATAAGTGTTTAAAAGTGCAATTCCTAATATTCGAAGACGGTCCATAAAGAATTTTGTTGATGTTAAGGGACATCCAGTAATTTAAGAATAGAACTTTCCCTAACAGCCAGCGCTTAAATATTGGTCCTTTTTAATTTAATTCCCTTAATGCTGTAAGGTGGGATCACACAATTGCGCAAATGCCCCAAATTGCCCTAAGTTTTACTGTACAAATGAAGTTGTCCCAATGATATTTGCTTCAGTCACTTGATTGATCCCAAGGCGAATTCATAACAGGTATACTCACACCGAAAATAGATACAACACTGCGATAGAAACATGAACATTTTGTTTTTGTAAAGCAAAGGAGATTATAACTTTTGACACTCGAAGAAGTAAAAATCTCAATAGTCACCTGGGCTGTTAAGGCAGCCTGTTGTTAATTCGCCTTGGATTGATCCATTGTGTACAAATTTGATTGCCGCAAAATGTCAAAAAATAATTTGGCAACAATAATTGACGCAGCCTTGTCATACTGTTGTGTATTGTAGTTATGAAAATCAGCTGTTGAGCGAATTTGAAAAATCAGTGCAGAAAAAAAGCGTATGTTTTTTAAAACGAAAAAAGAAAAAAATGCATGAGCTTCGTAAAGGGTCCGCTAACTCTGGCTTCAACTCCTGAACCAATTGAACTTTGTATGGCGTCATACCAAGGTCTTTATGCAAAATTCGTCTCATTAATGTTGATGGCGCTTCATGCACACTTTCTGCCACAGCAGCAATACTCTCGGGTGTACGCACTGTTTTTGGCTTTTCACACTTTGGTTTATCGATGAGGACGCCAGTTTCTTTCACTTTTTTTCACAAGGTTACGAACATACGGAGCTGACAGTGCTTCACTTCTTCGAAAATCCGTACGCAGTTTTCACACACATTTTCAAAGTAATGTCGCAATATTTCCCTGCGTTGTTCAAGCGTATACACAACCATATTCGTTCAACGCAAGGTTAAAACTAAAAGAAAAACGTTAGACGGGGGACTCTGTATATTATATGTAAATTAATGCTACTCCTCTCCCAGGATAAGTTCACTGACTTCAGTGTATGACCACGTTTAAGTACAACTCATCTTCTTCCTTTTAGCACAGGTGTAGAGATTATAAGCTCAGGTGGTCACATATATTCAGTGGTAACGGAATCATCCATGACTATGCATATTTCCTTACTGAAATCCATATTAAAACTAAAATTTATTATACATATTTATAATATGAAATAAAGTTAAATAATTTGTACTCACAAAAAAATTAGGAGCAGATTCAAAAACAAGTTATTTACAAGCATGTCAATTGTCGCATATTGTTAACTTCTAATGCCGCGCAAGAACACCATACATATTCCCGCATTTTTAACATTTCTATTGCCACATGGTCTCTTATTGGCCAGTCACACGATTATCGCACCAGAGTTGCATTTTATTGGGGAAAACTAGTAAATATCGGCTTCAATTGCCGCAAAAGCTAATTGATTCTGAAATTAGATGATTGGGGCATATTGTAAGGAAATATTTTGGTACATTGGATATATTGCACATTTTTTTTATTTTAACATACAAATTCCCGGAACGGGGAAAATGTACCAAAAAAGTGTATATTTTTACAAAAGAACCTACTCTGCCTTTAGTAATGAAGGGGCTGTCAAATCCTTTTTGGAGTATGTAGTCACCAATTGGGGACTTAAAAGATCGTTTACCTTTTTTTCATTGGTCCTTTCGCACTCCACGGAATTTTACCATAATTTTTAAACTTCGTTTTAAAATTGGGTTCCATTATACATTTTGATCTAATTTTTTTTTTTTTTTGCTATGCTAGTACTCAGGCTGTATTCTGTAATTCTCTTAGCCAAAACTTTAGCTAAATTGGTTAAATGTTGAACTTATCCTAAGTCTAATTTAATAAATAAGAGGGTGTTAAGTATAGTGTTAAATGTTCCAATGTCGTATTTGTAGCAAAACACTGCTTTGTTAAAATTAAATAATTCTAGAGATGGCGATTTAGCTTAAGCAACTTACAGAATAAGGCTGCTGAAGTATATTTAAATTACATATGTAAGCAAAAAAATTATACCACCCTTTTGGAGAAAATCCTTAAAAAACAGTATTTTTTAGCGTCTTGTAACTTTTTAACGAAAAGCGCTATCAGAACAAAATTTTAAACTTGTTTACTCTAAATTTAATTAAGAATATAGCAAAAGTCTTTAAGTAATAATCCGATCATTAATAAGTGTATTATGCCAAAAATACTAACTTATGCTAAGAACACAACTAGGAGGAACGGTGAATTTCGTCAAACACAACGAATATGTCGTCAAAATTTCTTTGTGTAAATTCCTAGTATGAAGCACAAAAACACAGCTGTTATAATTGTTAAAGTTGTTTAATTTTTGTAAGCTGCTAAAGTGACCATAAAAAATTATTATTTAAAAAGTTACCAACCAAAAAATGCTGCAAAATAAAAATACATAAATTTTTTAGGTAAAATAACTTTATTTTCTAAAATACTTCGAAACTGAAGTCAAACATGGTCACATGGTAGTGATTTATTCGTCGTTCGTCGGTGTAAGAAATATAATTAATTTTATTGCAAAGTTCGCCGCGTTTGACGAATTTCTTTATTCTTTTTATGACATTTTCAAAAAACTATTGCCTGAGGTACACAACTTTGGTGGCGTACACAGGAGCCCCTATTCTTAGCGGGACGACCATTGGCAAGTTCACTGTAAAACACCTCTACGCTATGTAAATTTCAAGTATTTTTCGTGAAAAATCGACCTTCAATATTTCCTTAAAATATAGTTTAATCGTGTAATACAAGGAACACAAGATGACGAATTCGTTGTCAAATATCCGTTGTGTTAATTCGTCGTTTTAAGCACAAAAGACAAAAACTCAGATGTTTTCAAGTTGTTTAGTGCTTGTGATCAGATAGGATGAACACATAGAAAAAATTAAACATAACAAAAACACAATTAAAAGCAATATTTATTTTTAACTACGTTTTAAAAAAGCTATAAAATAAAAATTAATTAATTATTTAAAGAAAATAACTTTATTTACTAAAATAGTTTAAAACTAAAGCTATAGGTCAAACAAACCTCAATAAGAGCGTTAAGCGCAACGCTATCTAGCGCATAGCTTTTACGCTAAGATGTCATATTGGCAACTTTGTGTGTTCAACTGTAATGTTATGACATTTTGTTTTATAAAACCCACTGTATAGAAATAAATATAGAGATAAAACCGCTAGATTGCCCGAAACTAACTAAACTGTCATTAGCCAACTTCACTTCCAACCCACTATCAAAATTAGATCTTTCGGCTGAAACCGCGCTACTTCATTTATTATTTTTATTTACATGAGAATTTGTGACATGTCATAGTGTCCGCGGACATAATGTATATAGACATTATGTTACTTTGAAAAACATGACCATGAATATTTTGTCATATTGAACTTATGAACGTGTCCTCATGTCCGCTTTTAAACAACAACGGCTTTGCTTACCAAAGATTTTCATAAATAGAAATAAATCAATGGCAGAGTTCGCCAAAACTTCGTCGTTCGTCCCAGTTGTGTTTGTAGCAGAATGTTTCACTTTTATTAACCTGTTAACAATAACATGATAATCTTGTATTAATTTAGGAATAATCTTTATTTGACATAAACAGGAAGCAATCTTATATCAAGTTAATAAATTTTAAAGTAATTTTACATGTGACGCATATACTACGTCTTTAAAGCTCTGTCAGTAAAACTATTCTAATAGAGTTAATTAACATTTTTAATAAATGACATTTTGTAAAAAAAAAAAAAAAAAACATCCGATTGTCTTGTTGTACAGTGCAAATTTGCTTGTTTTTTTCAATAGCTGTTTTAAAATGTTAATTTTTTTATTTCTGCTATTTGGTGGATTGTTAATGCGTATTTTTAACTAATTTTTTTAAATATAAAATATTTGTTTTACATACATATACACAGATGTATGTATTAAAAAAGTAAACAAAATTTAAATACTGTAATATAATATTTAAATATTTATTTACTAGAATACAACTATAAAAAGTTATAACTGCATATTTTGCTTTTACTATTGTATATTACAATTAAAAGTATTAGTAAATTACAGAATAATTTAAAGCAAAGCGTTTATTATATAAATATCTTAAATCCGGCTTTTAGCTTGTAAATTAAATTTTAACCTTATGCAAGCGGTAACACTTGAAGAAAATAAGCAAGAATTGTCACTTAATGATTCTGAGCATCTGTTAGCAAAATAAAATGTATCGTTAAAATTAATGAACTGATAATAACTTTTGTAAATACACATTAAAAATATAATAACAATGCAACACGCCCTTTCTTTCAACTTTAAATTAACATCAGATCGATACCTGAGATAACATCTGACATACTTATCTCAAACACCGAGCAAGAAATGAGTGAGCGAAACTAATACGTACACGATTTTGTACTGGCATACCAATTGCTAAAATTTTATACTAAGCGGCGTTATTTTTGTAGCGCTTTTGATATTAAATGGGATTGAAATCTGTGTTTATACAAACTTCTTTAGCCAAGTTCAACACAATGCAGCTTAGAAAAAGTTTTGTAATTAAATCTGTTAAGAAGATCAGCCAAAGTTTGCACTAAACCTTTTGTAAAAAAAGGTCACAAGCTGTCTGCTATAGACATCGCTGCTATACATAAGTTTCCATAATTTCCTTTGTTTCGCCGTTAAAAATGTGATAGAAATGATTGGTATGTCTATCATCAATGATTGTTAAAGGCCAGGATTCACTACCATTCACAATCGTTCGATTTAATCACACAAAAATCTGACAGAATTCTATCCTACTTTAAAAATCGTTCCAAAATAGCATCGTAGGTGCCACACTATTATACAAAAAAAATATGGTGTTGATATTTTGATGTGTTTGTTTTTGTTGTTTTTTTTCGCATAGAGAAAACTATTTTATAAATTATTTCAAAATATTTATAATCTCGTAAAGATAATCGTAAAGATCACACACATTCTCTCTTAATCTACACTATCATACTTTTTGAACACATATGTAATTTTTGACAGATCGTGTGACTGAGTATGAAAGATAATCCTGTCCTTAAAGGCGAGGTTTCACTATGCAAAAGATGGTTTTAGTAATTGGTTGTTTTTTTTCTCCTAACTTTAAAACCTCAAAACTGATGATATAGAGAAAAATATTTTATGAATTATTTCAAAAGATTACAAAATCGTACAGATCTGTCAAAAATCCTTTACACACATACACTTTTAAAGGCCAGGATTCACTATCATACACAATCGTACGATTTAATCACACAAAAATCTGACAGAATTTTGTACTGCTCTAAAAATCGTTCCAAAATAACGTCGTAGGTGTCACACTATATACAAAAAAGACGCAAAAAACATATGGTTTTAATATTTTGTTGTTTTTTCCCCTCTTAATCTTAAAAAATCTAATCTGATCGCATAGAGTAAAACGTTTTTATGAATTATTTCAAAAGACTACTATTTAAGCACACATGCAATTTTTGACAGATAGTACGACTGAGTATGATTGTGAATCCTGGCCGTAAATGACCCACCAGATGGCTGTCACTGTTCTAAAAGGGAAGCGTAAATTTTAATCCCAGCAAAAATCTTGTTATGTATAGACATTCAAGTCCGTTATTGCAGTCCTGAGATAGCATTACATAATAAATGTTTATAAAAATATACATACATACAATTAAAGCTTAAAGAACAAAAAACATCTGGCATTACACCGACACTTTTTAAACCAACTTTGTCCATTAAAAAAATAAAAAAATGTCGAGCGACAGGTTGTCCAATTGCTTTCTTTGTTTATTGCTGTAAGTTTTCAATGTTATTTTATTTCCTTAATTATAAAAAATTTAACTGTTTTTAATATATGTATTTATTAAATATTTCGTAAAATATTTACTTTGGACAGCAAATTAAAGTATTTAATGTCTTTGATTTGTAATTGTGTGTGTTTAAATGACAGCCCATTTTATGAAATTGTTTTGATAAGATTTGTTTCTTTGCTTCCATTATAAATTTAGAGACTGCGGAAAGTGCAAGAAATTCAGAGAAAAAGTAGGTATTATGAATTATAAATCAAATTACAATGATGCCACTTTTTTGTCGTTTTTTCCCACAGAATTCATGATTGGAGGAATCTTTTCTCGAGAAAAATTTTTTCCGTGAGAATATTTATGATTGGGCCGATTATCTTATTCACCTAAATATCGCTAATGTCAACTGACATCTTGGTAGACTAGATTTATATGTTTTTTTTTTTGGTTTCTTTTTGGCTTTGTAACATGCCGTCTTCACTTGCGATAAGATCTAAAATATTTATCTGAATAAATGCCAAATTCATGAAAGATCTCAATAAAACAATTTCACGAAATGGGCTGTCAATTACAAACAAACGCCACTAAACGTTTTAATTTACGTTTTAAAGCGCAAAAGTAGTTAAAATTTTAACAACTATATAAGATTTATTATGATTAAGAATATAAAATAATAATAATTTACTTTAATTGTGCTTGATTCCTTCAAATATAAATATTTCATGATATTCTCATGAAATATCTATTTTTTTAAACTAAACTAAAAAATGAAATGTATTACTGCGGGGAAAGCATATCCATATGGCCATTTCGCTACTGCTCATATATAGCTCATTAGTTCTATGCACGACTGCCAGATTATTATGAAATTTCATAGGATAATTATGATGACGTTTTCGTTCCCCTAGTTTCTGATTGGCATTAATTTCAGCAAATTTATTTTATTATTCTGTAGGAGAATTCTCATATACTATCCGAAATAAAAAGTTGATTGTTAATATCAAATACTTCCGATCAAAGTGTAAAGGTTTCGTACTGTGAAATTAATGTCATCAAATCTGATTTTAAAAAATGAGTCGAGTTGATTGTCTGAAATAAAGTTTTTTAGATTATAAATCACTACCATAGCGAAGTCATATACTAGTTGATAGCCAGGACGAAATCATGTACAAGGTGGTGGCAGTAACGTATTGATTAATTTTCGCCGTTGCTAGATATGTCAAACTCCATATATAAAATATCAGCGACAAGTTTTTTTCTTATATAAAGTTTGACATATCCTATTTCGGCGAAATTGTAAAAAATCGCCACTGCTACCACTTGGTCATGGTGAACTAATACAGGTGAACGCACGGGCAAAAAAGCGGTGATAAACTTGTTGTAGTAAAAAATTAAAGATGGAGATTCTACTGTTAGTCTTCAAATGGTCAACGAATGAGAATGGAACGGTACATGTGATTTGGGTAAACTGGTGGTACAATATAATTTTGGTCACATTTTGCCTGGATTTTTATTTTTATATAATTTAATTTTTTATAATATTTTTTATTCTGAAAATTACAACCACTTTTGTTCATTAAATATATTTTTTTATTTTTGTTTTTTTTTTTAAACAAAATTTCTTGACAACATTGCCTGTCGTTTTTTGCGTTGTTGGATTGTTGTAGCCGTGCGGTCACCTGTATTAATTCGCCTTGGGCGAATTCGTAACTTGAAAAATTAAACTTCATAAAAATAAAATTTACAAATATTTTTTACTGTTTTGCACTCGAAATCCACTGTTTATTGCACAAAAAAAACCTCTTCCTAAGACTCCATCACGAAATCTTGTTTGTGCCAGACGTCACGAAGAAGTTTAATTGCTTATTGTGATTACAATTTTTTCCTAACATTACATTGGAAACTCGTGGATGACTATTTTGAATCAGGTTGGGAAACTCTCCCATTCGTTTGCGGAAGCTTTTTTGGGTCACTTGTTGCATTATAATTTTGCATAGTATTTTATCGCACACCTAGTATAAAAGTGACACAACTCAAAATTTAAACTTTTCAGAAATCGACAAAAACTTCTTTGACCTGAATAAAAATGGTTAAAAACAAAAACTTTGGACTATTTAGTAGAAAATCCATACCGATTATGATATAAAGTGTTCTTTTTATTTGTTTAATATTTATACACTAGATAGATATTGAAGAGTTTAATTAAATTTTGAGTTGTGTCACTTTTACAATAGGTGTGCGGTATGTGCTTATATAATTATAAAAACTAACGATCATTTCCTTAGAAGCCTTTAACCGTTCTGATTATTCGTTTGCGGAAACATTAGCAAACCTTGAATAATAGTTTGAAATCTTTTAATTAGGATTGCAATTCATTGTTTAAGAATAGAAAACCATAATTTCTAATCTGAATTACTTTTGAAAATAATGACGATTAAACATTAATTTACTTTCCTAGATTTTACCCAGCGCCCTTTTAGCTGAGAATATTTTCAAAATTAATATTTCCCCTGAAGAAGCCCAACAGTTCATTAATCAGGCAGGTCTTCGAGGACTTAACAATATCGAATATGCTCCAAAGACGGGAGAAAATCCCTTGCCCGAGGCGCGCAATGAAAAGGGAGAATTTGTTTATATGGGTCGTGTCATAGACCATCCAGAAGACTATGTAGAAGAACACTACGATGCCAATCAGTATCATGGTCAAGATGGTTTGGGTCAATACATTTATGGCTACAAGGATTGGAATCAAGGTAAAAACGAAAAGAAAGATGCTGATGGTAAAGTAACTGGCACCTATAAATATGTACAACCACATGGCCGTGACTTTATAGCAAATTACTATGCCGATAAGACTGGTTTCCATGTAGAAGACAATCGACCAGCTTATTTAAAAAATCCACCTACAAAAACTCCAGAAGTTCTTAAGGCCGAACAAGAACATTTCAAGTTATGGGGTGAATATGCCGCTGCTGCAGGTCACAATCCGGATCCCTTTGCTGACGAATATAAAACACAAGAAGGCCGTTATGAACCATCACCAGCTGAACAAGAATATATTCATCAAGAGCCACCTTATGTTCCTGGACCCGAAGAAAATGGTGAACCCAAAGGTTTCTACTATGCTTTTGATTATAATGTTCCATTGTTGCGCAACAAACAAGAGCGTGCTGAACTGGAACAACTGCGCACAATTAACAATAAAGATTAAAACGAAAACAAGTTGAAGTACTATAATCTTACCGAACACACAAAAAAATAAATAGTCAATTGATAAAAAATATATTTATTTAATTTCTATAATTATTTATTTATTTACATTTAAATAAAACCTACATATACAAACATACCTCATAGAGTTGGAAAAATTATATTTAATAAAGTTGAAATAAATAAAAACTATATTTTAAATGCAGAAAACAAAAATTAACAAATGATTTATGGTACCCGGTTGATTATCTACGAATATCTGTTTTTATTGAGTGCTGTCACTTACCTTTATTTTCTCGACTGCAGTTATTTCAGGCTATCAACCCATCCATCTCTCGCATCATAGCCGGGGGGCTAATGCCTTAGACATTAACACGTCCAGCTTTTGCGAGGTACTTTGGTCCATTTTTTATGGGTCCCAAAATATGTAAGGAATTCTGCAAAAAATCTATGTGGATCTTTATTTTTTACTTTACGAGTTTAAGATCGTTTAATGTTTTAAGAGTTTTAACCTGTAGATGCTTCTGAATTGTGCTTTCAACATGACTAAGATTGACAGCTGGAGTTTTGTCTCTTCCTTCCAATGAAGAATATAATACTTTCTAATAAAAAATATTTATATCCTCTATTATAACTTTTGATTAGAAGAACGCTTTTTTTATTTCAAACAGGAAAACTCTTGTAACTTGTCTTTTTGAGTAGAAGCATGTTATTTTTAAACGATTTAGTTTATACTACTACTGGCGAAGCATAAAAAATTTCTGTCTTCTCTAGTTTTTATCGCAAGTTTATCTGAACTAGCTGTGTATAGTGTAATCAAAAGAAGTAAATTTATTTGTGTTTGATACTTTTACGCTAAAATGTTTTCTATAGATGAAAAAAATTTTGATTTAATTGATGATGAAAGCTCGAAAAAACATACAACTTGTGTTGGAAAGAAAACTTTTTAGGAAGAATTGCAATACTTTTAATTTACCGGATCGCAAGTATGTACATATGTTTTGCCTGTTCCTGGTTGTGTTTCTGCAGTAAATTAGTTTGATTGTTGCATGGCCATTTTCTTCAAGAATGTTTGCCACAGCTTCTTCCAGCGGACTAAGTGAAGAAGCTCGAAATATTTTCCCTTTTCCCTAAATAGCAATCGTGAACAATTTTTCCCATGAAATTTGTTACCTTATTGTGAAATGTAATTCAGTGGGAAATAAGTTTAAAAAGCAAACGGAAAACAAACTAAAAGTTTGTCAGTTAGCCAGCATTGTAATCGTGAACTCAATGTATTAGAAGCATCTAGCGCGACGAGCTTTTCTCTGTTGCAGTATCACCTTCTCTTGCAACAACAAATGGCAGCTGTTGTTAACATTTCTAGCGCAAATATAATATTTTTATAACTTTAAAAAATTTCGAATATTTTTTCCCTATTTACATTTTCTTCTTTCTAATTTGTATTCATAACGAATTGATAGCGCGTATAAACGTTCCCATGAAATTCACGATAGCAATTTTTTCTTCATGGGGAATAAAATGTCACATTTTGTTCACAATAGGGGTGAATTTTTATAAATCCCTATTCAATTCTTTATTTTGTTATTTTTTGCCATTCATCTGCTAATCTTCTAGGCGGACCAAGAGAATTTAGATTTTTTAAAATTTCTTCTCTCTGCAAAAATCCAGTACAAGAGATGACTTCTTCTGAAATCCTTCCACCAATTTTTGAGAGTAGAAATACAACCTCACGGTTGCGGATGCGGTTGTTTTTTTTATATGCAGTTTTGACAATAAAAAACGTTCAACGAATCCGCATGAAATTAGAATCTATTTTAATTTGAGTGCGTTTTCTCTCAAGCTCTCAATTTGGAATTTTTTCTCTTTCAGCATGTTGCCACAGTTTTATTGTTTTTCTACCAAAAAATTCTATTTGTTAATATTTTTTGTGAATGACTACGAAAAAAGAAGAGAAAGAAAATGTAAAAAGTCATTGTAAATCAACAATAATTTTGAAATTTTTCAATTCATTGCTTATTTACATTTGAAAAAAATTTTTTTAAACATATTTCAATAAAAAACAATAAAAAATTAGTAAACAAATAATAAAAATGACAATAAAATCCGCATCCGTCGCCGCAACTCATTTTATTTGTTTTTTCTATGACATGCGGAATCCGTCGCCGCAACCGTAAGTTTGTATTTCTACTCTAAAATTGATTTCCATTTGTTACCCTCACTTTTTTACATTTTTAATATTATGTTTGGTTTAAATCACTTCCAGTCTTTATGAAAAAAGGCGGCGACAAAAAACAACAGAGTCACGTCAATACAATATCGTCGTCACATCTGTTAAAGAATACAAAAAATCTTTGAGCAGTAATCGATAAGTGTCAATAATAACAAATCGAATGCGTCGACACATATAAACATTGATATGTGATGACGCCGACAACTAGAATAAGGGTGAATAATAATATTTAATGGATAAAAAAAATAACAAGTGAAGTATTTATAAGGCAAATCCCTTTATCGGTCCGACGAAATCCTGCCTTTAACTAACTAACTTCCCTTTTTTCATTGGGATGAATTTCATTTCTTTTTTGTTGTTTTGTTTCATATTTTTAAATTTTCCTTTGCACATAACACAACTCAACATAAAAAATGGCGACGACAAACTAAACGACAACTTCAATCGCTCTTAGAAAATACCAAACATGTAAGTAAAAGACCGTATGGTCAAGTATAGCCAGAGCCACATAGTAAAGAAAGACGCAATTTGTTATGTGCCCACAATAAAAAGCAAAAAAAAAAATCCGTGCTGGTGTAAGCAATCAAAAGAAAGCAATATGAAGGTGATCAACTTATTTTCCTAAAGATGATCACAAATTAAGATAATTTTCTTAAGTCCTTTTATTGAATTTACGTTTAATTAAATTTTTATATGAAAGTAGTATTTTAATATAGAATAAATTTTTTAAAATTAAAAATGTGCATCTTGCGTGACTTAAAATTTTGTTTTTTCTTTTAACTAAAACATATTATTTTTTAATTATTTTGCCTTTCTTCACAAATTTCGTTTGCAAAAAACGTTTTGGCATCGTTATACTGCGTCTTCGTTGTTCATTTTGCAAACGATTATCCGCTCTTTGAATGCTTTTTTGCGAATATCAATATTTAACGAAAATTGCTTTCCTAATTTAATTGAATTCTTGTTTTATTATCATTGCCACTTTTAATAGGAATAACAACAAGTAAGAGGCTATGCCGAATCTTATATACCCTGCGGAAATTAACTTTTGTTTTGTACTGTACTTGGCAATCGATATTATTTGTAATAAATTTTTTGTTTATTTTAAGTTTGGTAATTTACTAACAGTAAATACAGGCATCCAAAAGGATTGGAGCTGTAAGTCCAGTGTTTTCTTCAAAAATATTAATTGTAAATCAACATTTTTAAAATATTTTTGGTTTATATTTAGATTTTAAATGTGCGACAGCTAGAAAAAACTGCTAGTAACTTAAATAATTTAACCAGTAGGTATTTTGCCGTCGTGTTAAACTTAATTTATTGGCAACATAGTGCGAAGATAAACAAAAGCAATATCGGTAATTAATTTAATCGGGATAATTAAATAAAAAATAGCACGAAGTTTTTGTGAAAATTAAAAAAAACAAAAACGAATTTAGCATTTTTCTTTTTTTATTAATCCTTAAAGTATGCTATATTTTTGTGTAATTTTCCTATAATTTATTTCGTTGCAACTAGACCAGTGAAACTAATAGACTCAAATTCGCCGCCTGTAAATTATGTTTACTTGCACTGCTGCGGTTTTCATCCTGCTCAAAACCTTAACCAGAACAGAAAGTTGCTAATTTATTAGCAAAATTTTTAATTAAATTCTGAAAAAATGTCAATTATGTAGTCTTACTATGCTGTTTCAAATAATTTTATTGGAAAGACGATAAAATAATAGATTTTTTTCTGAGTCTGGCAAGGGGAAGGACTACAATTATAACAAACCTCAAAAATTGGAAATTTTTTGTTACTTTATTAAAAAAAAATCCTTCTTAAATTAAAAAAAAAAACACTTCTAATATTTAAAAAAATTATAAATGAATTGAAATTGATGTTGGCTTAAGTTCATTTTTTAATTTAATAAAACTTTTTTTTAGAAAGAAATATTATTTTACAAATGTAGGCCGTTTTTGATTTTCTGGATCGGTTATAGCGATCAGCATTCTTTGCATCGAGGTTTCTTACATTGCGTACATAGTAAACATTATCTATTTAACAATGTTCCATATAGTTGGGCCTTAATTTGTATTTACTGGATATATTTATTTTGGATTGTGATTGTGTAATTACCTGAATAAAATATTTACAAAACTATTCAAAATAAAACACTAAAACAATTATTTTCAATTTTAATTCTTTTATTGAATTAATTTTTTACAATCGTTTATATATAAAAAGTTTTTAATAATTTCTGTAATTAAATATTTACTGCCGTATTCATAGAAAATAAAATAACTTTGAAATATGTTTTATGACAAAATTTTCATACAAATTTGTTCTAAAATATATTTCAAATCTATTTTGATTTTCTATGAATACGGCACTTAATATATACTTTAATATTAAGATTTTAATAATATTTGAAATATTTTTAGTGTTGTTAAAGTACATTTTTTTTAATTGTATACATAATAAAAACTACATAAAATAAATAAATAAAAATTGCATATATAAACAAATTAATCGATGTAAGGTTTACATGAAGAATTTTAGCAATAAAAACAAAACACACATCAGTAGGTTTTTTATTATCAAAATATAAAATCAGTTTTTTGTAAAACATTTAAAATAAAACCTAAAAAGTTGTGGTTAATATTTTAAAAAATGTTAAATTTTCCATTTAAAACTTGTGTATTTAAATTACAAACGTCGAGTTTTTAATATATAAAGTTCCATAATTGTAACAAAAATTAAATAAAGAGGTTATCCGATAATTATAAAATATGGCGAATGATTGTTAATGACTACTTAACACACCATGGCCATTATTGCCTATTGGCAACATTGTTTTTATATGCTTTTAATTCCCGTTAGTTTTATTTTTTTAAACCTGTGTTTTTTGCATTGTGTTGTTTATGTGTGGCGAAAGCTTATAGCTATTTGTTTTATTCTTAGTTTTGCACGCGTTCATTCGGTAGGAGTTCTATAAAGTGTGATATAGTCAAGAATGTAATATTAAAATTGCGAAAGCAAGTGAAAAATATAATTAAATAGAGGAAAATTTATTATTTGGAAGAAAGAGAATTTGAAAAAAGTTTTTAGTTTTTGTATAATAATTTTGTAAAATTGTTGTTGCCTACAGGCAACATTGGTCTATTGGGTTAATTTTTAAACGATGTTACCTTTTTAGGAATACAAATATTTAGATGCGTCCAGGAGGCCTAATACAGGCAGAAATTGAAAGAATTTTTGAACTCATCTGGGATGAATCCGCGGATGAGGAAAATGAAGAAGAGCAGGAAGAAACAAAAAATTTCAAAAATCATAGAAGAAGCTTTCAAGGCAATAAGTGATAAGAGCGAAGTTATGGAAGTTGATATGATTGAATATCTTATTAAAAAAAAAAAAAAAATTCCGAAAGCGATATTGAACATGAAGAATATGTACAGGGCGTTGTTGAGAAAAATGACTTGGATATTTTGAGGTGGAGGAGTACAGAAAGTACAGTTTTAATAAACACGTGGTTTGAAAATGATGTTATCACATCGAAAGCGCTCGCCAAACGTTCGAAGTATACAGCCAGAGACGACGGTTATTACCGGAAATTATAACAACAGAGTACAGAAACAATTGAAACTGATACCATTTGGAAAGAAAAAGTGGTCTGCAATGAAGTGAAACAACCTATCGAATATTTTCCGACTTCTTTACAAAGGAAATTTGGCAAAAGATCTGTGATGAAACAAAGTTGTATGCGGTACAAACCAACCGGACACAGCCGGACACTGTTATGTAGCTGAAATAAAAAGATATGTGGGGATATTACAATATCTTGCTGTAATTACAATGCCAACATTTAGAATGGCGTGGGATCAAAATTTTAAACTGATGGCTGTTGCAAATTCTTAATCAAGCAATCGATTTGAAAAAATTAAAAAAATATTTTCATCGAAACAATAACGCCATTCAGCCGCAAGAGGGGCAACCTGGGTATGACAAACTATACAAAGTTCGTCCATTCCTTGATTTTTTGAAAAAAGAAAATTTAATGAGATTTCCCAATAAGAATTTTAAAGTGTAGACGAGCAAATGATTGCATATAAAGGTAAATAAAAATTTAACACACATATACATTTAAGTTTATGTATGTATATATATTTAGGTGCGTAAGTCTCTAAAATGCATTTTTTTATTAGGTCAGCAAAGTTTTAAGCAATACATGCCAAATAAACCTTACAAGTGGGACTTTAAAATGTTCACCAGAGCCGGTGTATCCGGCATTGTGTATGATTTTAGCGGCAGCGTGGCGAAGCCCCATGCTTATGCCAATACATAGAAATGTTTGTGTGTGTGCACTCACACACGAGACGATTGTTCCAGCGCCGAAGAAAGCTGTCCGCCTTCACCTCGACTTGTTACTTATACGTTGAACGGCTTTGACCAAGTAAATATAAGTGGTGTTTAATCGGTGATTTTCGCAGTGAATTTTTCGCGTATAAATTCCGTAAGTTACTGAAATCGGTAGTGTTTTTTGTGCTGAGTGTGCTGATAATTGTTTTATAAAAATCGGTTTGTTGGTTTGGGAGAAATTAAAAATTTAATTTTTCCACCCTTAACACACAGTGTGTTGTGTGAATTTTGTGGCTAAACTGTGTAGTGCTACGGACCTTCTGAATACGACGGTGTGAATATCTTCGAAATCGGTTTACGGATTCCAAAGATATAGGTGGATTAATTTTTGGCATCCATTTTGTAAATTCCTACACTCCACTGTATGAAAATTTTCTTAACGGCGGCAAACTTTTAAGTGGTGTCTACACGGGAAAGTGCATTGTGTTCCCACGTGTTGGACATAGATATTTGTGCGGGACATTGTCTGGCATATCTCTTGCCATTTGTAAGCGGTTTTTTGTCGGTTTTAACTGGGGTTTTTATCAGTTTTTGCTGATTTTGACGGCATCTGCAGCTAAACTCAGGTAATTGGCAGTTTTTACATTTATTTGATTTTAAATTGGGTGTTGTTGCCATGGCTTCAGCAGGCAAACGGGCACCGAGGGGTGATGCATCCGATGTTACAACGAATGGCATGGTTGACAAGGTGTTATCGGTTACCATTAGACGAATTCGTCATTCGGATAGCGATATGTCCGGATCTGAATTAGGGGTGGAACGTGGAAAACGTGTGAAGATTGGTTCGCCAAAGGCAAAACGCGCTTCTGGTGGTTCTATTGCATCCGCTGCTTCAACTGTTGCTGCTACTGCTGGTGGTGTTTCTGCTGTTGCGGCTGATGTTGTCAGGCAAGAGTCAGTCGAAGTTTTGTCGGTGGCGGGTAGTGCTGGGTTTGGGGTTGTGTCTGCGGATGCAGTTACTTCGGTGGCTGATGGTGGGAGCAGCTTGCAGGGAAGGAGGTCAGGGCCGAAGCAGAAGATGCCTGCTATGGAGATGGTCCGTTCTGATGATGCTGTCACACAGATGAAAGAGGTGATCGAGGATCTTACGGATGTGGTGTTTGGCGATGGTATCGGACCAGGGATTGCCAGGAAGTTGCTGAAGTTCGCTTCAAAGTATGAGGCTTTGCTTATTAAGCTTGTCGCTGAAAATGAGTGGCTACGTGGCCGCCTGGATGTTGGCGGAGGTGCGAAGGTTGGTGCGGCCGGCGATGGAGTTTTTGTTGTCCCCAAGACACCGACGAGAGTGCGCGCTGAGCCGGCGGCTTCTGCGGCTCCCGTGGCTACGCCGAAGCCTGTAGATACGTGGTCGGTAGTAGTGAAGGGTCGTGGTGCTGCGAGTTCGAAGGAGGTGGTGGAGAAGGTGGTCACCGAGGTGGGTCCCACCCTGGGTGTTCGGGTGCACGAGGTGCGTCCCATTAAGTCTGGAGGAGCGTTAATTCGGACCCCGTCTGTTGCGGAGCGGGAGCGTATAGCTGCCAACACAAAGTTTGCAGAGGTCGGGCTAGATGTCAGTGTCAACGACAAGCTTGGGCCTAGGGTGGTGGTACAGCGGGTGCATGCCGAAAATGCACCGGACGAGTTCATGGGCGAGTTCTATGAGCTGAATCTGAAGGATCAGATGACTCCTGAAGTCTATAGAAGGAGTGTCCGGCTGGTAAGTTCGCCTTGGAGAACGGAAAGCGGCGGTCAAGTAAACGTGACACTGGAGTGGACGGGGAGGGTTGTGGAACAACTATGCTCGACCGGAGTATATATTAAATGGTTCAGGTTCCAGGACGCAAGGATCCTGTCCAGTCTTGCTACCGGTGTCTTGGCTTTGATCACCGAGTCCAGGAATGTAGAATAATGAGGATATGTGCTTACGGTGCGGAGTTCCTGGTCACCGTGCGTCTACCTGCACGGGAGAAGTGTGCTGCCGGAATTGCCGATTCAAGGGCCTACCCTCGGATCACAGGATGCTGTCGATGGCTTGCCCAATTTACGGTGCCATGGTTGCTAGGGCTAATTCACGTCATTAAGTATGGAGGGAATTACAATAATTCAACAGAATCTGCAGCGATCGTATCCGGCGACTTGTGTTTTTGGGCAGACGATAAGGGAACGGCGGGCTTCAATTGCTCTTTTACAGGAGCCGTTTTATGCGAATGGCCGTGTTAGGGGACTGGCGGCTGCAATGCGGGTATTTACGAATCTGCATGGCAATTCTGCGATAATCGTTGACGATCCTGAAATCGCCTGTACTGTTGTGAGTTGTGCTCGTTGGGGGGTTTGCGTGGTCGTTGAGGGCCCTTTCGGCCGTTTATTTTTGGCGAGTATCTACTGTCCGCCTAGTATTACTTTGGACCGTTATGTTGGATACATGGATACGGTGTTACTACTTGCGAGTAACTTCCCACTTATCCTTGGCTTGGACGCGAATGCATGCTCTCGTATGTGGTTCAGCAAAATGCCCAGGCGTGCGCCTGCGTATTTGAACTACAGACGAGGAGTTGCGCTAAGCGAGTGGCTGATCGCAAAGGGTGCTTCAGTGTTAAATCAGGCTAGCGATCTATATACGTTTGACGGTCCAAATGGTACTAGTGATATAGATGTTACAGTTGCTAATAATGCAGCTATGGCATATTATAGCTTTAGGTGGGGGGTACGTGACGATGATGGCGTGAGTGACCACAATCGCATTGAGATTGTGGTGTCTTTTCATAGGCGCGCTTTCGCGTTCTCGTCTCCGCGGAGATGGCGGGTAAACGGCGCGAACTGGTCTGGGTACGCAGATTTCTTTCGAGCTGTAGTGTCGGAAGTGTCTTTGGGGGCATTTCGTGCACTGACGGTGGATCAGCAGGTGGAGCAAATAGATCAGTGGATGCGCACTGTTAATGACGTTTTGCTTGGTCGTTGCAAAGGGGTGTCAGTTCTTGCCAGAATACGTAATGTAGGCTGTCGGGAGCTGGCCTTATGGAAGAGTTACTGCAGCACAGGAAAGCTTGTGTGGTTGGGGCCGGCGATACGGTTTGGAGGGATGTTGTCCGTGGTTGTCCACAGGGGTCCATCTGTGGTCCATTTGGTTGGAACCTCATGATGGATCCCTTGTTGCGGCAGCTTGGCGGCCTCTCCTTCAGGCTGTGTGCATATGCGGATGACCTGCTTATTCTTATTGAAGGTCAGTCTCGTGCTGAACTTGAGAGAAGGGGGTAATCAGGCCATGCGCATTGTTTGTGAATGGGGTGCTGGCGTCGGTGTCGATGTAGCTACGGACAAGACTGTGATGATGCTGCTGAAAGGCAGGTTATCTCTGGCTCTTCCACCATGCATACGTGCTGGCAACAGAAGTCTCAGTTATGTGACACAGGTCAAATACCTTAGACTGATGGTGGCGGAAAGGATGAACTTTTTAGTTCATCCTGTCTATGTGAGGGACAAGCTGAGTGGCGTTGTAGGTAATGTTGGACGTATCCTTAGGAGTGACTGGGGCCTAAGCAGGCGTGCTACTCGTACCATATACGGCGGGCTGTTTGTTGCATGTGCGGCATATGGTTCGCCTGTTTGGTGCGAACTAGTTTTGTCTGCTGTTGGCCGGAACAAGGTGTTATCTTGTCAGAGGATGGCTTTGCTCGCTAGCATGCCAGTTTGTCGGACTGTTTCAACGGATGCTCTTCAGGTCTTGCCGGTGTTGCCCCCCTGACTTGGAAGTGATACGTCGTGCTATCGCTTTCAAGATCAAACGGGGACTAACGCTTCTCGGACATGATTGGCTTGCTGCTGGTGATTTGGTAGATGCTGGATCGGAGACGATCAAGAGGCTTCTGAATGAGCGTCTTGTTTCTATCTGGAGGGGTAGGTGGAAGAACAGTGACGTTGGTAGAGTCACGTATGAATTCATACGTGACCCGACCTTCGTAATGGAACACCCGGACTTTTGCTTCGGCTTAAGCTTGGGTTTCCTACTGACCGGGCACAGCTCTTTGAATGCATTTTTGCATCAAAGGGCCTTGTCTGATTCTTCTGCCTGTAGATGCGGTGCTGACTTTGAGGATTGGAGGCACTTTCTTGTGGAATGTCCCCTCTATGCCGACATTAGGGACTTGGACAGTATGGACGTTATCAGGGTCGGAGACGGTTATGATTTTGGCGGAATTGTACAGAGAGCCGAGCATTTAGATAGACTCCGCGTGTTTGCCCGTATAGCCTTCCGCAGGAGGTTAAGGCGTTTGTAGTTGGTAGTTCGCTGCGCGAGCATTTGCATACCCGTTACCTTGTGTAAATTTTGGTCTGTGCCTTGCAGTGTTGTCCGGTGCTGTTTTGCTGTATGTGGTTGTTGTTTTGGTGGTTCCTTTTGTGCTGGTGCAGTGGTTGGTGCTGCAGCTAAGGTTTTTGCGACGGTCCCCTCTTATAGTTCCTTGGAGCTGTAAGGGGGGGTCGTTGTTGTACTTGGCTGGCAGTAGGCAGCATTTCTGGAAGAATTCGTTGTGAAATGAACTACGATTGCTGAACGATTGGACTTGTCGCGGGTCACCAGTCCCGAGTCGTTTTTTTCTTTGATGCGGTGATACATTACTGCATTAGTTTTGGCCAAATGGATAACTTCAACCTGTATTGCAGTTTTCCACTCATGGAATGTGTTGATAAAAGAATCATTTTATGGAATGAACCTGTAATGGAACCATCTGCAGCTGAAACTTTAAAATGTATTTTGGGTGGAGACACTTGCAATGCTAAGGTAAAGTACCAAGGTGATGCAGTAATATCAAGGACACCTGTAATAATATTGTCTAATAATGATATTTTTCCCAAAGACAAAGCTTTTCGTTCCCGCATGTTTAAATTTATTTGGAGACCAGCTTCATTTTTAAAATCTTATAAATAAAAACCAAACCCTTTAGCTATTAACCATTTATATAATAAATATATCAAAGATTAGATTTTAATAAATATTTTATTAATAATTAATATTTTACATGTTTTTTTAATTTTTTTTGGATAAGAAATTACTTCAAATTCTTCTTCTATAATATCCGTCATTGTAGATTTTAAATTTCCATTTCTAGCATCTAAATTTCCAAATAGAGTTCTACCATCTGAATATCCTGGAGTACTTGATTCTAAGAAATTTACTTCTCTTGGCCAACTAATTGGACTTTGTTTTGTAAAACCGGAAGAAATACTATAAGTTATAGTACAAAAACATTCTACTCGCGAATATGCACAAGAGTTCAAAAAATTTGCATCTTCATTTCCTGCATTTAATTGTGGCGTAGCTTGTATACCAACATGTACTTGTGGCTGAGCATGAAAACTAGTGACCACTCTGTGGAGAAAATGTTCCATAATTTTCTATTTGCCTATAATAAGTTTGTTCTGGATTATTAATACAATAAACTGGAGCTTTTTTTTTACCAAGAGCAATTGCTGCTAACATAGGTTCATTAGTATTCTGATTATTCAAAAATTTTAGATTGCTAGATCTTGATCTTGTATACTCTGATTCAAAATCATTATTTCGTCTTTCATACGGAATAAAATGTTGTTTTGCATCGTTTATTTTCCCATTTTTAGGTACATACACATATTGAATAATTAAGAAAGAATCAATCAAGAATCAATTTATTAAGAAAGAATCAATTTTTTCGTCCATATGAACAACTCCAGCATTATGAATTTGATAATCTGGATATTTAGTAGCATCAGGATTTGCACTTCTATTCCAAGAATGTACAAAATATTCAGAAATACTTCGTGGAACTAACATAGCATTACTTGCAATATGTTCATAATACTTTTTTTTTCATTAGGTCAGCAAAGTTTTAAACAATACATGCCAAATAAACCTCACAAGTGGGACTTTAAAATGTTCACCAGAGCCGGTGCATCCGGCATCGTGTATGATTTTAGCGACAGCGGGGCGAAGCCCCATGCTTATGCCAATGCATAGAAATGTTTGTGTGTGTGCACTCACACACCCGCTGGGTGGGGTGAGTGTGGTGTGTTTTACCGCAATATAATGCAAAATTTAAACAAAGAAATTTATTTATGAAATTTTATAACGTAAACAAAGAAACAAATATAATGAACCAAATTAAATAAATTTCTTCATTATGTCGGCGCATTCTAATTCGCAAACATCTACTTGCTCGTACCAATATTCAACAGAAGAAGATTCATACGGAAGTGAAAATGGTTTGAAAGAAGAACAACAAAGTCCAAATCGTTGCAAACGAAACCATTGTGCCTACCCCAAGGAAGAGCGTGAGACTCCATTTAACAAGCGACTCAGGGAGCAGTCAGAGCTCTCTGGAGGAAGTGGAGATTCCCAATACTCAAGAGATTTCTTCTCCTGTAGAAATCCCGGATACACAGGACGTATTTGCGGAACTAAAGATGTCCGTGGAGGAGCCGATGGAAGCGGCTCTAGAACGAGCAAAGCTAATCTCGTTAGAGGTTGGCTCGCATCCATCTCAAGTGGAAGTTCCAACTACGATGACGCCCTTGAAGATGTTCGAGCTGCTATGGGAGAATATGTTCCCGCAACTGATTTTGCCAGCGCTTAAAGAAGTCGAACGTATTTGCATAAAGAAACGGAACCTAGCATGGAAGGATGTAATTTCGCAAATAATAACTATCACGATCAATATTTTTAAGGTCATGAAGAAGGAATCAGTGGACTTGATAAATTGTTCATACGAGCAAATCAACAATGTCCTCCAAAGAAGCGAATCTTACATGATATTTACGAGGCGCTCGGTCCCGACAGAATTAGGCGATTTAATCAAAAAGTTTCATCAAGAAAAAGAGGACGCCCATCATTACTTATTTCAGTGGCGGAGAAAGCTCCTTCCCCAACAAGTATTTTACCACCATTACTTTTTTCTATAACGGCCCCTGAATCAAGTTCCTATAAGAGAGCGTGACTTGATAATATGAGTAACTGGGTACAATGGGGAGCCAAAAGCAGATGTAGGCTGTGCCACACTGGTTATCCTCGGTCTAAATGTAGTAAATGCAACGTATATTTATGTTGCAATCCACAAAAAATAACTGTTTTGTTTCTTTAAATAAAAAAATACTTCAAAAATAAATAACGTTTATTTTTTTTTAACTTACCACAAGTGCCTAATGTTGCATTTAGGCAACTTTCTGTAACTACCGAACCATGATACTTATGTCTCAGAAATATTTATCAACGCATTAAATGAGTCATATTTAACACATAGACGCCCTAAAAAAATTTTTGGATCCGCCCATTTTAATTCGGGCATGAAAGGGTTAACCTTTTCGGAGTCTGGGGGCAAATCACCGCATTCGATATCGAATACACATTCGTGTCGAAAAATACTTCGATGGCTGTAATTTCTTGGATCATAGTATTCGATCGTAATTTTTTCTATTTTTTACATTGTAGCAGTGCGAAAAGAGCATGAATAAGGATGAGTACTGGGAGATCCATTGGTACTGGTATCGCACACAAACAGTCAAATAATCCAATTTGTCGTAAATGTGAACCAATTTATTCAAAAACTTATGAGGAATCTGAAGAACGATTACAGAATGTTATCCGCATGAAAGAAGCTTCGAATAACCTGACTCCTCGGTTGAAATTTTTGCAAGCCAAAACAATCGACATAACTTTACTCTTACTGTAGTAGAGCTAAAAATTTTTTATCGGATACTAATTTTATCGGGTTACCACAAACTACCCAGAGAAAGAATGTACTGGTCTTTGGATGAAGACCTAGGTGTCGAAATTGTGTCAAAATCTATGTCCAAAAGTCGTTTTCAAGAAATAAAAAGAAATCTGCATCTTGTTGACAACAACGATTCTGAAAGCACCTCTGACAAATTATTTAAAGTTAGAAAACTTTCAGATCTTCTGATAAAAAAATTCAACCAGTGAAACGTTTTTCACGGAAACATATCGATCAACGAATCTATGGTGAACTATTTTGGTCACCATTCGACAAAACAATTAATTTGGAGTAAACAGTTACAGCCTCCAGCGTATTTAAGATATAAAAATTCTCTAAATGTTTGTTCATAAGAAGACAAAACAATTAATTTGGAGTAAACAGTTACAGCCTCCAGCGTATTTAAGATATAAAAATTCTCTAAATGTTTGTTCATAAGAAGATGAACAAACATACACATACATACTTGCGTACTTAATGTTAAATCTTTTAATAATTACTACAATAAAAAAACTAATAAAATTTGGTATGTACGTTTGTCAACATTACTATGCACAAACATACATACATACATACATATAAATCACTTTAATTCTTTTCTTTTATTGCTCCACAAAATTGTGTTTTTGTTAATAATGCTTGGTTTGCCAATACATTGTATTCGATGGGTGGCTGAATAATCAATAAATTGTTTAAACAAAATATATTTCTTAGTATTGTAAACTAAAACAAACTCACTTAAGTAAACTTTATTCCTAAGAATTCTAAACTAGAGCAATAAACTTGTAAATAGCCTAAGTAAAGATTATTATAAAATAATTTTCAGAAATTGAAAACTCAAAAGTTCGGAATAAACAAAATTTTATAACAAAAGACTATTGCAAAACACTTTCTAGAAATTTTAAGCAAAATACTAAGAACTTTTTAGACAATAAAGTCAGTATTGAAATCACCATCAAAGTCTTCACTTCGTTTTTTTTCAAATTCTTTTTCGAACATTTAATTGGCGCAGTCGGTAGGATCTCCTTAAAATATCCTCGAAGAAGCAAAGAATAAGGAAAAAAAAAAAGAAAAACAAAAAAACAATAAGGATCTCGAAAAAGAATTTTTTCTTTGAAAGTGAAAATTGCAAGGATATAAATCCTTTATACAAGTGAAAATTTTTTTTCTTTTTTGTCCAAGCTAAATTGGATATAAACTTTTTTTATGAATAAATTGCATTATTAAATTTTATTATTGAATAAGGTAAACAATTGTAAGGTAGTTGAATTATAACCTAATTGAAAATGATACTTACCATTGTATATATATATATATATATATATATATATATATATATATATATATATATATATATGCGTGTATATACGTTTGTGTATATATGAAGTAGTGTGTATAAAACCAGTATCAAAAACAAACAAAAATAATTTACAGTTTACACTTGTCGCCAAAAATATATTATACATATAAGTTCGTGTTGCAAATTGCAAAAGTACCACAACATAGTAAAAAAAAATACATACTTATATTGCGGTACTACCCTATATACATACATATGTATATGTGTACAGGCGTACACTCGATTGTACAAACATACCTACAAAGTAAAACAGTTTAAAGAAAAAAAACATACATATTGAAGCACAAAACAACACAAATTACCTACAATGGATAACTCTTTTTTCAAGAATACAAGGTATTTGTTTTTAAAATATTTATTAAAGATGTCTGCATATTATGTAATGCGTTAAATAAAACAAACATAAAATATACATACAAACATAGATACCAATAAAATACAAAAACAACTTAAAAATTCAAAATCAAGTTGAAGGTTAAAAATTTCTATAGGAATACTCTCTACATTGATACTTCTTGTGCGTGGTGAATAACCAATTTCTGCTCTCTTAATTTTATAAAAGATAGCAAATTTACAATTCTTTGCTTGCTTTTTAAAATAAAAAACTCTGTATATGCATTTTAATCCCTCACTATTTATATGCACTCAAATATTGGAAAGTGTTCTCTTTAATAAATACAGTCCACTTCAAAATTAAAATACATTGTTTAAATTGATACCTATAAAATATCATAATCTTCAATTAGAAAAAGAGAAGAAAAAAAAACAACATATTAAAACTGAATGTCAAAATCCATTTTTAATCAAATGCAACTTTACAAAGCAATCATTTTAAAATAAATCTATCGGGAATAAAAATAACAGTATTAACTATAAAAAGAAATTATAATTTTTACTTAAAATAATAACATACAATAATATAACGTATAATTATCTCAAGTTCAAACCAAAACAAGTATTACATTTTGTTTAAAATCAACCCTTAAATTTATTGAACATAAAGGCAATTTTCAACAAATAAAATGCAGCATAAAACTCTTAAAAAGGTAACATAAAGCAAAAAAAAATCTCTTAAGGTTGAATACTATCATTTCATTTCAATTTTCGTTTCGTGATATGTTCACAACGGTGTATATTAATCACACGAAGCTCAAGCCCGTTACTAAGTTATACCATTTGCGTAACAAAACATGCAATCAATTGCTCCCGTCGACTCCCGTTTAAAATGATGAGAAATGGGCTGGATGTGTTTCGGGGGATGACGCTTTTTTGATGGCATCTCCAGATGATATAACCAAGCTATCTAAGGCTATAGAACCTCTGAATTCGTTAGGATTTTATAGGAAGGACACACCGTTAAATGCTGATGGACTTATCGCTAGATCAATGGAAGACGTTGAATTTTGTTCACATAAGTACGAGGAAGTGACATATTACGATGAGTTGACAGGGAGAACAGTGACATGGTATCAGCCTGTAAGATCATATGGAGAAATCTTCGCCAAGGCTAGCATATGGATGTCGGGATCAGAATTTGCAGATAATCAACAAGCATGAGCTTCAGCTCAGGCAAACAACCTCTTTGTGAACTATGGACACATGCGCGACTGTAGAAGATTAGCACTTATTGTTATACTATGATTTCTATATGATTTACTTTTATAGCAAGGACGTCTAGTTGCTCGCACTGTTCAATATGTGAAATATTTTAAGGATATAAATCCTCTATGCAAGTGAAATTTACATAACAGTTTTTTGGCAAGTGAAGATTGCATAAGAATAAAAAAAGGAGAAGAAAATAAAATCTTTTTTTTTTGTGGACAACATATAACAAATCATATAAAATTTTTAATAGAATTAAATTTTTGTGGACAGCAAAATATATAAAATCTTGGGACAACATACAGAAATACGTAACCAAACTTTGTGGACAACAGAAAATTTTTGTAAAGTAAATTTTTTGATAAGAAACTCTTTTAAAAAACAAACCATAAAAATTTTGGATAGAAAAAGTATTATTACTTTTTTTTAAGTAAAATAAAAAAAAAAAAAAACTATTGTGGAAATTTCATAATACAAGAAGTAAAAACTAAGCAAGAAGCCAAAAAAGAAGTCTGAGGGAAAAGAGGGAAAACATACAACAGCACACAGCAACAGCAGAGAAATATTTTATACAATTTTAAGGTAAACTTAGAATAAGAACCTGTATTATTATATTAGTAGAATTAAGCTAAGAAAGTTAGTCACTGCGATTCCTACAGTAATAGCTGTGTGGAAAAATTATTAAAGCGATATACTAGCATAAATTTTTTTTTTTTCAATGAGTGATAGCGATTCTTTGTCAGAATATCCTTCGGATTTAAAGTTTAAGACAATAAGAGTTAATTGTGGATCCACATGTAGTGCATATGGTATAAACATGCATACCCAAACAAACATGTGGTATAAACATGCATACCCAAAATATAAAATAAATATCAAAAGTAAATGACCGACAAAAAATGCAGTTAGTAGAAAATGCAAAGTCAAGTGTTGAATGAAATATTGTAATTTAAGATTTTTAATAAATATATGAACAATAAGTAGGAGAAATAGATAAATATATATGTAAATAATAAACATAGAAATTATTGATTATGAATAGGAGAAATGATTATTCTTTAAGAAAACATAGAATAAGAAATAGTATATAAGCTACGGAAAATTGTAAATAAAATCAGAAATAATTCTGACTTTAAGCAATAGAGTTGTTTTATTCCTCAACAAACTTCGGCAATTAACTTTGCCATCATATAGAGCCGCCTTCTACTCTAAGGCTCTTTAATAAAACAAGAGTACTATAGATACAACATTTTAAACAAAACATTTACAAACCTTACAAGGCGATCCTGCCAAACTGAACATGCCAAACTGAACACAGAAACATATACGGCATAATAGATTTTGTTTTTAAGAAAAATTGACCCTACAAACCTATACTTCACAGTCTTGGTGTCCAGATGAGCGTGGAGGAGTTAGAAGCAACCAGGTTGGAGATAGATAGTCTGTTTCAGAAGTGGGAGCGATTGTTGGAAGAAGAATACATACCCCAGCCAGTAGTGTCGAGTCCAGAGGTCCCCAAATATTGTCCGGCAAAGAAAAAGATACCCATACAAGAGTATCTCAAACGGTTACAAAAAACAAAAACACAAACTCCAAAGCCCGAAAGTCCGAAGGAAGACAAAAAAAAAGAAAAGAGGAGGAAAGGCAGTTAAGAGGAGAAAACTAATAGCCGAAACCTATAGACAATTTCATCTCACCGGCAACAAGGCCGAGAAATCAAGGTTGTTGAAAGAAATCAAAGAAATTAGGAACAACCAATAATAAAATTTTTTTCTTTCCAAAAATAACTAAAATTAAAAACCATAATGGGTGAATGGTTTTCAAAGGAGGATATTATCGTAAATGAAAACAACACTGGTGTAATGACGATGACTCATGACCATATACAAATAGTAATCCTAATCCTCTTAATAGCATTAATTAATTACTTATTAATTAATGAATACTATAAAAATTATATGAAGAAAAAAGCAATTAGATTTGCCAATAAGTTAGAAAATGTATAAATAAATGGATAAATTAATAAATATATATAAAAATTTAAAGAAAAGTCCAAATAGATTTTATACAAAAAGTTATGTAATAGAGACTTTAAATTTAATAGAAGAATTAAAAACTATTGCATTGAATAATGAAGGCTATCCTCTAGAAGAAGTAAGTGAAATTGAAAATAAAATTTTAAATTATTTGAAAATAAAAGAAAATAAAGAAATAGCAAATATGGCATCGTTTGGCATTCTTGACGCATCGAAAATAATACCAGAGTTCAATGGTGACCTAGGACAAATTAGTAATTTTTTAGGTATAATAGAGTTCTATTCTAGCACTCTCAAAGATGAAACAGAAGTTGCTAAATTAATAAAATTCGTTTTAGCCACTAAATTGACAGATAAGGTAAGGAACAAGTTGATTTCAGAAGAAACTCCAAATTCGCTCGAAACTTTCAAAAATACCCTTAGGAAAATATTTTCTCCCAAGAAATCACTCTCTTCAGTGCATACCGAATTAGCGAAACAGATTCAAGGGAATAGTACAGTAACCCAATTCGCTAACAGGGTTGAATCTCTTGTAGCTGCTCTCAATGAATTCCATATTTCAGAACTAGGATCCCAAAGCAGAGTAACAGAGCACATCCACTTGATTCTGGTATAGAGTCAAACGACGGTTACTTAACTGACGAATTAGACCGCGATTTACGTGAAAGAAAAGTTACTAGGAACAAACGTATTTTAAAGAAGAAAATCAAGAAAATGCTGTTCCAGCAGATGTTGATCCGCAAGAAATGCCGATGGTTTAACCTGACGAGGATATTATGATATGTAGGTTGGATAATGATAAGTATAAGCTACATACAGTTCCTACTACGCGTATTTGAGGCGGAATTAAATTGAAATAAGAAGTAGGGAATATGTATACCAAATGGTTGACCACCCACAAAACCAACTAGTTATAAATCCTTTAAAATACCTCCAAGGCTTACCGGAGTTTAGTGGGGACACCAAAGATTTACATACATATTTATTACACTTATAGATAGGATACATCCATACCTACGAACATATGATCAATTGTCCCAACTGTTATTCTCAGACATGATAAAAGCAAAACTTAAAGGCAAAGCAAGACAAACAATTGAAATAAATTGCCACGCTACTACATGGAGAGACATAAAAAATGTACTCCAAAACAACTTCGGAGACAGGCGACCATGTGACGAATTGTTTGAAGAATTAAGAGGGGTGACATTGCAAAAACAAACACCTTTAGAATTTTATAACGACATTAAAAATAAACTGCATAGATTGAACAATAAATTAGTAGTAATATTAGGGGAAACAGAGGCAGCAACGAAAAGTGCTACTAACAATATGCATACCGTATTCAATATTTTTAAAAGCAAAATTCTAGAACCGATGAAAACTATTCTATTCTGCAGAACAAGCCATGGATATTTTGTTTCAAGCGGGAATGAGAACCTTCAAGTAACACGCTACGGAAGTAAATAGAATTGGAGACGACAATCAGTGAATCCCCGAAATCAACAAAAATACCCTAACCAAAATAGAAATAATTTCCAAAACCCACAAAACGGAAACATTTTCCAAAATTCACGAAATGGAAACATTTTCCAAAATTCCCAAAATAGAAAAAATTTTCATGTTAGGAACGATTTCCCCAATAATTCTTCAAATAGACATAGTTTCCGGAATGAAAATGACTTCCCAAACCGAAATAATGGAAATTTACCTGAACCTATGGATATCAATATAATACAGAACTCTTCTACATCACCAAACAGCAATTCTTAAAATTTTCCTTCACCAGCCTCTTCGGAGCATTACCATATATAATAGTAAAATCTCATCTCAAATTTATAATTGACACAGGCGCCAAACATTCAATTTTCAGACCCGGAATATGTAATCCAAAATGGATAATCAATTCAAATACTTTAATTTTAAAAACTTTACAGAATACAGTATCAGCCAATAAAATTTATCGTGTGCCAATGTTTGAAGAACTAGGGAACCCCCAGGATATGATACACTTAATAGAATGCCAGTTTCATGACACATATCATGGAATAATTGGAAATGAAACGGAATTTTTGGGACATATAGTAACCCGGGAAGGGGTAAAACCAAACCCCTAACAATATTGAGTGTATACTTAATTTTCCGATTCCTAAGACCCAGAAGCAAATAAAACCATTCCATGGATTGACCGGGTATTAGAGAAAATTTATTCAAGATTACTCGCGTATAGCAAAAGGATGCAAAGATCAATATTAATGATCCATCTTATAGAAAGAGTTTCGAAATGTTTAAAAGAACCCTAACAAATGATCCAGTATTAGTTTACCCAGACTTTACTAAAACTTTTACGTTAAATACAGATGCAAGTGCCGTAGCACTTGGCGCCGTACTTTCACAAAATAATAGACCCATATGCTATGCCAGTCGAACTTTAAACGAACACGAATTGAATTATAGCAAAATCGAAAAAGAGTTACTTGCGATTGTATGGGCAACAAAATATTTTAGATCCTATCTCTTTGGAAGAAAATTCCTAATAGAGACAGGTCATAAAGGAGTATTGCATAATGAAACCCTATTCATTATACGTCATTTGCATAGATTTGTGAGCAAATCTATATTATTATTAAAATCAACTAAGTTTCTATTAGGGAAACAATTACCACATTGGCTGATCCATAAATACATTCCGAAACACAAACACGGACTTGTTCCTCAGCTCTGTCCGGGCCTACGGATAAACTCAGTTAAGAATATGAGTGATAATACTAACGATGGTTAATTTGATATTAACGCAGGATTGCATTTTAAGCAAATGCATATGCTATCGGCTCGAAAAATTGCTTCTAGAGAGGCTATAAAAGATTTGAAGTTGAATGGATTTGAGGTGAGTCCTCCCTCTTATGCGTTATGAAAATGCGCCATTCATTGTTTTCATCCAATTCATTGAAACTCTTGCGATCACGAAAAGTGCTAGCAATACGAATATAAAAAACAACTTGGCGGAGCTGTTTGGTGTAATCACCCTAACTAACATAGGTCCAACAGGAACAGCGAGTAACGATGTTAAGGAAGGCCTCCTCTTTCCATCTTATTTTGTAAAATGGACGAAGACGGATTTTTTGTAATAGGAAAAACGAGTACTTAATCAAATGAATTAGTATAAAAAAAACGTCTAAAAAAGCTTCTGCTTGATAAGGTTTAGGAGATAATAAAGGACCGCCCTTCTCTTACCATTTTATTTTGTAAAAGACAGGGCAAAAGCCAATTCAAAGCAGTATTACTACAAGGGACAAGGACAAGGCATTTTAAGGTAGGACAAATGGTATGTCGTAACAGACCAATCATGAAGGATGTATCGGGAATCACCAAAGTCTAACTACGATACAATAATCTGTTCGTAGTAGCAAAAAATTATGGAAAATCTGAAAATTCCTTATAAGGCAAAGTCATTAGATTTATTATATGAGTGTAATTTAATAAGGTACACTGGCCTAAAGTCATTAAAAATAACTAACCAGTATTAAACTATTTAATATTTTATTTATCATTAACTTGGTTCACCAAAATGAGATTAGAATTTATATGGGTGACATTACTGTCAGCGTCAAAAAAAAGTAAACAGTCATTTCAGTTGTATTTAACATTAAATTATATTAAAGCTATTAATAAAAACTAAAATATTTATTTACAGTTTAGAAGGCTAATATAATAAGAGTTTAATTCTATATAAACAATAAACAAAAACAAAACAACAACAAAAATAACTTACTTTTTCTTAAAATACCGTTGATTTTTCGCGTCAAAAAAAAGTAAACAGTGAAAGCATGCTTAGATTCTGCTTTCAATATTGCAATAAAAAACAGAAAATTTTTTTTAAAACCGTTAGGTATTGGTCAAACAGATGTAGTATAAGTACATACATTTTAGCAGTCTTCTATTCTCTTCGCTAACAGAAAGATCAAACTAAGCCAATTAAAAAAAAAAATGGGTAAGCAGACCACCGGTGAAACCCGAAAAATCATTTTAGATTTACATAAAAAAAAGAAATCGTTGCGCGAAATTGGAGAAATGGTCGGAAGGAATCACTGCACGATAAAAAAAATTATTGATAAATATGTGAAGCATCATACGGTTGATGATTTGCCCCGATCAGGACGACCAAAACGTCTTTCTGATACGGAAGTACGAGCAGTTGTTAGGGAAGTGAGAGGGTATCCAGTGTCAATTGCTGCTCAAATATCAAGAAATATAACGGCGACATCAGGTAAGCCCGTGAGTGCCAGTACAGTTAGAAGAGCACTTCACAAAAATGGTTTACATGGCAGAGTGCCACGAAAGAAGCCATACATTTCTAAAGTCAATCAAGAGAAACGCAAAGAATTCGCAAAAAAGTACCAAAACGAGCCTCTAGACTTCTGGAAAAATATTTTATATACAGACGAGAGCAAGTTTGAAATATTTGGAGTGAGAAAACCTCCAAAAATATGGAGAGCAAAGAACGAAGCCTTTCTCGAAAAGTGCGTGACAAAAACCGTAAAACACGGCGGTGGCTCGGTTATGGTTTGGGGTTGCATGGCGGCATCTGGAGTCGGGAACCTAGTTTTCATTGAGTCTACAATGAATAAAATAGACTATTTAAATATTCTGAAAAATAATGTCGCTCCTAGTGTTGAAAAATTGCAACTGCCAACAAACTGGATCTTTCAACAGGACAACGATCCCAAACACACGTCGAAAATTGTTAAGGAATGGTTGTTATATCGAACGCCTAAGACTCTGGATCATCCACCGCAGTCCCCAGACCTTAATCCTATCGAACACCTGTAGGAGCATCTTGATAGAAAAATAAGACAGAGGACTATTTCCAATAAAGAAGATTTAAAAATAGCTCTAATGGAAGAATGGGGTAAAATCTCTGGAGAAACTACAAAAAACCTTGTGGAATCAATGCCTAGAAGACTGAATGAGGTGCTAAAGTCTAATGGAAAACAAACAAAGTATTAAAACTTAACACTAATTTAGTTTATTTACTTAATTGTTTAATGTAATGAATTCTGTTTACTTTTTTTTGACGCGAAAAATCAACGGTATTTTAAGAAAATGAAAGTTACTTTTGTTGTTGTTTTGTTTTTGTTTATTGTTTATATAGAATTAAACTCTTATTATATTAGCCTTCTAAACTGTAAATAAATATTTTAGTTTTTATTAATAGCTTTAATATAATTTAATGTTAAATACAACTGAAATGACTGTTTACTTTTTTTTTGACGCTGACAGTATGTGTTATTTTTTGTTATTTTTATATTACTTTTTAAATTTTTTTATAAAATAAATTAATCAGGCATGTTCTGAATTCCACACGATTCTTTCACTTCAAATTTTTCAAGGCATTGTTTTTGTAAAAAATAATTTTACAGCAACAATGCTTTGAAAAATTTGAAGTGAAAATTTCGTGTGAAATTCAGAACATGCCTGAATATGAATTATCTTTTCTGGGGAAAAACAATATAAAGAATTTAATTTTCAATTGTTGATGTTTTTTTATTTGGTATTTAATTTAGGTAACAGAGTGGTTTCTTCATGTTTTTATCCGTTAAAACTCCAAAAATTAAAATTTATGGATTTCTATTGTTGATACCATCCGCAACCCCATGAGGCCAATTATAAACATACGATATTTGACCAACTTAATTTTTAAAAATTACAAAAATCAGAATCGTTTTTTAATAACGAATCAATTACATTTTTGTTAGTAAACATTCAATTTTTTTTTATTGACTGATATGTCACAATAAGAAACAAAACGTATGAAACAAACTGACGTCACACAAAGAAAAATGCTTAAACTGAAATTCGGATATTTGACGCTTTGAAGAATTTTTTTTTTTTGGTAAACAAAGAATTTGAAATATTTATTGACTTGAGTATTGAACTTATTAGAGCAAATGGCATTTCACTCAATATTTCTGATTGCCTGATAGATTAAGAATAAAATACATGTAAATAGATTGTAAGTAAAATTGAGCTCGAAAATGAAAATCACTCAATTGTAAATCTAGTAAATTCTCATAAGTAGTATATAAGGCAAAGAAATTTCAAATAAAGTATCAATTAATCTTGATCATAAATAGTGAACACTAGAGAATATTATTTAAACATTACATGGCGATCCTGCTTTACTAACTTATTTTAGAAGAACAGCAAAAAGGACTAAGCTAAAGGCCTAAACTAAAGGACTAACTGAAGGACTAAGACTAAAGGACTAAGGATAAGCCAATTTGCTTATTCTTTCTGCTACATCCGAAATAAAAACGGACAATAGAATACAGCATACATAGCTTATATTCAGCTGAATTCTATCGAAAGACCTAGAAATTTTTTTTAAAAGCAATTTTTCTGAATATGTCATGGAAGGAGGTCCTTAAGAAACTGCAAGAGGCCGAAGAACGCTGGGATAGACTCCTCGAGGAAGGACGCTTATCTGAAGAGCCAGAAATCCTACAACAAGGACCGAGACTAAGAATTATAAAAAAAGACCGAATCAGCTGTAAAGTACCCCATATTCCCGGTACAAAACTGCAAAAAATCTAGAGGAGATAGTTTAAATCGTATGAAGAAGGAGCTAAGAATGCTTCTGGACATACAAAAATACGACACAGACAACGCTCAGCAGATAGGGCAACAAATTGAAGAGCTGAAAAACACAATTAAAAGTATTAAGAAAAGTCAAAAGAAAAAGCAAAAATAAAAATAAAAATAAAAAAGTAAAATGAAACAAGACATTTTTACAAAATTAATATTACTATTGTTTTTGTTTATTTTTCAACAAACATGTTTTTTTATATTTATAAAAACCATAAAATTTATTTTGGAAATAATCCAATTAATTAATTAATTACAATAAAAACTTAAATTGTAACAAAAAAAAAGGAGAGTTTAATAAAATTATACAAAGACAAATTAATTTCTAGTTCACAAAAAACTATGTTTTTTAGTTTTAAAATGAATTGAACAATTGTTCAATATTAATTCCATTGTTTACAGTCTTGAACTTGAAAAGAATTATTACAGAAATTAAAAAGTTATATAAGTGAACAAACACAAAAACTTTTTACAGTTAAAGATATGTTGAAATTTTCATTTCCATAATATATTTTATCTTTTTCGAAAAATATATTTTTAATGTAAAATGGACATTAAAACCGATCAAATTTAGAATTCAAAGAAGAAGAAATAGAATCAGGTATAGAAATGCTAACAAGACTTTGGACATTTTTAGATATAGAAGGTTTCCTTACTAGAGAAGATGTTAATAACAGAACAACAGTAGAATTAGGAACGGTACTATCAATTAGAAAGGCAGATAAATATTATGAAAATAGCAACATTCTCGACTGGTAAAGGATAGAATCTTTAAAAATATTGGAGCAGTTAATAATAAATGAAAAAAAAAAAAAATCATTAAGCAAACCATATAGTTTAAATACAATATTAACAAGATTTGCTATTCTTAAGGAAGAGGCACTTAATTTACTTGAACAACATTCTAAGAAAAGAAACTCTTTAGAGTCTACACAAAATAGAACCATGGAGAATTTCGGCATAAATGAATTACACTAGTCGGCATAATTATTTTGACATATGGCAATATCAGCTTTTTGCTTATTGTTTACATTCAATCTCCATATAACGGGACTATTATTGAGTTTTGCTTATTGTACTCATTCTAAGTAATATAGGTACAAACTTTTTTGCAAGTTTACTTACATACTTTTTATTTCTGTATCAGAATAACCAAGTAAACACATTATTAATTCATTAACATGGTCAAAACATCTGAATTACATGAAACTGTTAGAACAGAAATCTTGACAAAATACAAAATGGGTATTTCTGTTATAAATATTGCAAAAGAATATAATTTGTCACGACAAACAATTTATTATCAAATAAATAAATATAAAAAAACTGGACGAACAACTAATTTGCGCCGAAGTGGTAGAAAACGCAATACTACGATCTATGAGGACCGGCTGATTGTTCGGCAATTTAAAAACAACCCACTGCAAACACCCAAAAATGCCGCTATGGAATGGAATAAAACCGCAATTAATCACATAAGTGAAAGAACCGTTCGTCGGCGCTTAGCTGAAGCCAATATAAGGACATATATTGCAAAAACAATTCCTTTCATCAGTCCAAAAAATAAAATGAAGCGCTTAGAATTCGCCAAGAAATACATTAACAAGCCTCTGACCTTCTGGCGTAATGTACTCTGGACTGACGAAAGTAGTTTCGAGTACCACTCATAATCCAAAAAAGTTTTTGTGAGATTAAATAAAAAAATACATAAAAAAGTGACACCTGTATGTCAGAAAGTAAACCATGGAGTTGGAAGCGTTATGTTCTGGGGTTCTATTTCATATAATGGAGCAGGGGACTTGGTTCCTGTTGACGGTTCCATGAACCAACATCAATATTTAAGAATAATAAATGAATATGCGTTTCCCTCTGGCGATAGATTAATCGGAGAATCATTTATTTTCCAGCAAGATAATGCCCCATGTCATAAAACAAAGATGATTACAAAATTTCTTACAGAGACTGGTGTTCAAACTCTGGATTGCCCCCCCAAAGTCCAGATTTAAATGTAATAGAAAATGTCTGGTCATACATAAAGCGAAATAGATCAGCGGATTTGACAAGAACAAAAGATGAGACAATCATAGAGGTCACAAATACTTGGAAAGAGATTCCAGTGGATTTTTTCCAGTCCTTAGTGGATTCCATTCCGAACCGCCTCCAAAAAGTTTTAAATGCGAAAGGAGGATGCATTTTTTATTAATTTTAACGATTTTTCTTTAGATTGAAGTTCCCGATTTTTTAAATATGCTATGCAAAAATGTGTCAAAATAATTATGCCGCAAACTAAATTCTCATTTTTCTTGTTTTAATTTCAAAAAAATAAAAAAAAAACATTTGAAATGTGAAAAGTCTTTTGTTTTCTAATAAATTACACTTTCTTTTACAACCTTAAGTATTTTCAATTTATTACTTTTATTGCGTAGGACCAGAAATAAAAAAAGAAGAAAAACAACTGGTATGTCAAAATAAATATGCCGACTAGTGTACCTTTAATAACAAAGCTAGTGGTAGGCCTGATGAATTACATGAATTTATTACAAATTTGGAAACAATTTCATTAACAATATCAAAGGAAAAACAAAATTCATTTTTCAATTTTATTTTTAAATCAAGATTAGAGTTACGTGTCCAAAATAGAGTTAAACAAATATCTGTACCAAGATCTATTGACGAGCTAGTACAAATTTTAAAAACAACATAAAAACCATTAAAAACTTCAAATACATTGGTAAATGAAATAACTCGAATACACCTAAGTCTGTTTTTACACGGTCTTTTTGTACACGGTTTTGATATAACACGGTTTGAAAATTGAATATTTTTAATTTTTTTACACGATTTTATTCCATTTATCACGATTTGAAATTTTCATATGGATTACAGTCCACTGCACAATTACCAAATTGTGTTATTGAAAATTATTATCTTTTGAGCAAATATACAAGCGGACATATATAAGTCATAACTTTTATGTTTTTTAGTTCTACACGTTAACTTCATTCATTATAAATTACACTATGGCAGATAAAAAGAATGAAAACACATCAACAGGAGCTAAACCAAAAATTGCAACCTCAAAACAAACTGCTTCAACCACCACCTCTAAAAACAATAATGAAAAAGTAAACCGTTGCATCTGTTCAAGCAGACATGTCAGAAAGCTTTTTAAGTGCTCTAAGTAAGGATATGGAGGAGCATGGCTTGGCAAAAGAGGGGATGGAGCACGCTCAACGAAACTTATCAAGATTGACTGCATTAGAACCCGTAGTAAAAATCGTACCAACTTCATCCCAGAACCAACATACGGGAAACACTTCAGGCCAAATTAATAAGCCTCCTCTTTTAATCAGCTCAGGTTCCGTGTTAGGAACTGCTTGTGAAGGAGCAGCTGGTTACACTCCACATAACCTTGACTTTCCAAAAACCTCACAATCTATGTTACCTATGCAATCCGGTAATAATAATGTTCCTCTAATTCAACCCATTGTTTCTACATATGAGGATATTGTGAGTAATTTCATCCAGTCGACAGGAGAGGTAGGATTGACAAATGTGCTTTCAACTGTCTATTCAATGGATAGGGACTTGACTATACCAGTTGTAGTAGAATATATAAATGATACTGCGAACCACAACAGGGTTCATTACACCACTGGAAGGGTAGAAGGCTATATAAGAGGGGTACAGAATACATTATCGTATATTCTCAATAAAAATATTGATGCAATGATGGAGAAACTATCTATTACTCTAGCATCTCAAGAAGCTGTGATAACTCAACAGAATGCAGCCTTATCTACGATGATACAAAACACCACGGCTCTTCAGTCAAATCTACAATCCACCATTAACAAACTATCAGACCTTGGTACAGTTTCACAGGACCTCAAAGAAAGTCTTCAATCGTGTAAAGAGAAACCCATAGATCATCCAAAGGCCATTGAACATATATCACTAGCAAAGCATATTATTGCTGGGATGGCTCCAGCAACAGAAGTTAAATTACAATATAATGGAACTCCTTTTACTGTTGCCAATCTAGGAGATGCACAAAATAAAATCAAGATCAACAGGACTGCATTTTCAAAGTTGGAAAAAGTCCCTGGTCTTGTTAACTTCTTGAGAGAAACACCAATTCCAGTCTTATTGAAATACTCAGGATTGGATCTCCAAGAATATATTAAATGAAGATACATATGTCGTGGACGACGTAATACTCTTCAATATATATCAGAAAATTTAAATAATTGCCCAAAATTATTCATGGTCCTTTGAGCCGGATCTGAACCAGCGACCTATGGATTACAGTCCACTGCACAATTACCAAATTGTGTTATTGAAAATTATTATCTTTTGAGCAAATATACAAGCGGACATATATAAGTCATAACTTTTATGTTTTTTAGTTCTACAAGTTAACTTCATTCATTATAAATTACACTATGGCAGATAAAAAGAATGCAAACACATCAACAGGAGCTAAACCAAAAATTGCAACCTCAAAACAAACTGCTTCAACCACCACCTCTAAAAACAATAATGAAAACAGTAACCGTTGCATCTGTTCAAGCAGACATGTCAGAAAGCTCTTTAAGTGCTCTAAGTAAGGATATGGAGGAGCACGGCTTGACAAAAGAGGGGATGGAGGACGCTCAACGAAACTTATCAAGATTGACTACATTAGAACCCGTAGTAAAAATCGTACCAACTTCATCCCAGAACCAACATACGGGAAACACACACTTCAGGCCAAATTAATAAGCCTCCTCTTTTAATCAGCTCAGGTTCCGTGTTAGGAACTGCTTGTGAAGGAGCAGCTGGTTACACTCCACATAACCTTGACTTTCCAAAAACCTCACAATCTATGTTACCTATGCAATCCGGTAATAATAATGTTCCTCTAATTCAACCCAATGTTCCTACACATGAGGATATTGTGAGTAACTTCATCCAGTCGACAGGAGAGGTAGGATTGACAAATGTGCTTTCAACTGTCTATTCAATGGATAGGGACTTGACTATACCAGTTGTAGTAGAATATATAAATGATACTGCGAACCACAACAGGGTTCATTACACCACTGGAAGGATAGAAGGCTACATAAGAGGGGTACAGAATACATTATCGTATATTCTCAATAAAAATATTGATGCAATGATGGAGAAACTATCTATTACTCTAGCATCTCAAGAAGCTGTGATAACTCAACAGAATGCAGCCTTATCTACGATGATACAAAACACCACGGCTCTTCAGTCAAATCTACAATCCACCATTAACAAACTATCAGACCTTGGTACAGTTTCACAGGACCTCAAAGAAAGTCTTCAATCGTGTAAAGAGAAACCCATAGATCATCCAAAGGCCATTGAACATATATCACTAGCGAAGCCTATTATGGCTGGGATAGCTCCAGCAACAGAAGTTAAATTACAATATAATGGAACTCCTTTTACTGTTGCCAATCTAGGAGATGCACAAAATAAAATCAAGATCAACAGGGCTGCATTTTCTAAGTTGGAAAAAGTCCCTGGACTTGTTAACTTCTTGAGAGAAACACCAATTCCAGTCTTATTGAAATACTCAGGATTGGATCTCCAAGAATATATTAAATGAAGATACATATGTCGTGGACGACGTAATACTCTTCAATATATATCAGAAAATTTAAATAATTGCCCAAAATTATTCATGGTCCTTCGAGCCGGATCTGAACCAGCGACCTATGGATTACAGTCCACTGCACAATTACCAAATTGTGTTATTGAAAATTATTATCTTTTGAGCAAATATACAAGCGGACATATATAAGTCATAACTTTTATGTTTTTTAGTTCTACAAGTTAACTTCATTCATTATAAATTACACTATGGCAGATAAAAAGAATGCAAACACATCAACAGGAGCTAAACCAAAAATTGCAACCTCAAAACAAACTGCTTCAACCACCACCTCTAAAAACAATAATGAAAACAGTAACCGTTGCATCTGTTCAAGCAGACATGTCAGAAAGCTCTTTAAGTGCTCTAAGTAAGGATATGGAGGAGCACGGCTTGACAAAAGAGGGGATGGAGGACGCTCAACGAAACTTATCAAGATTGACTACATTAGAACCCGTAGTAAAAATCGTACCAACTTCATCCCAGAACCAACATACGGGAAACACACACTTCAGGCCAAATTAATAAGCCTCCTCTTTTAATCAGCTCAGGTTCCGTGTTAGGAACTGCTTGTGAAGGAGCAGCTGGTTACACTCCACATAACCTTGACTTTCCAAAAACCTCACAATCTATGTTACCTATGCAATCCGGTAATAATAATGTTCCTCTAATTCAACCCATTGTTTCTACATATGAGGATATTGTGAGTAATTTCATCCAGTCGACAGGAGAG
Source organism: Gymnosoma rotundatum (assembly GCA_916610165.2). NCBI lineage: Eukaryota > Metazoa > Arthropoda > Insecta > Diptera > Tachinidae > Gymnosoma > Gymnosoma rotundatum. The sequence goes on along the minus strand of OU744338.1, from coordinate 15,292,356 downwards.
GTAGGATTGACAAATGTGCTTTCAACTGTCTATTCAATGGATAGGGACTTGACTATACCAGTTGTAGTAGAATATATAAATGATACTGCGAACCACAACAGGGTTCATTACACCACTGGAAGGATAGAAGGCTACATAAGAGGTGTACAGAATACATTATCGTATATTCTCAATAAAAATATTGATGCAATGATGGAGAAACTATCTATTACTCTAGCATCTCAAGAAGCTGTGATAACTCAACAGAATGCAGCCTTATCTACGATGATACAAAACACCACGGCTCTTCAGTCAAATCTACAATCCACCATTAACAAACTATCAGACCTTGGTACAGTTTCACAGGACCTCAAAGAAAGTCTTCAATCGTGTAAAGAGAAACCCATAGATCATCCAAAGGCCATTGAACATATATCACTAGCGAAGCCTATTATGGCTGGGATAGCTCCAGCAACAGAAGTTAAATTACAATATAATGGAACTCCTTTTACTGTTGCCAATCTAGGAGATGCACAAAATAAAATCAAGATCAACAGGGCTGCATTTTCTAAGTTGGAAAAAGTCCCTGGACTTGTTAACTTCTTGAGAGAAACACCAATTCCAGTCTTATTGAAATACTCAGGATTGGATCTCCAAGAATATATTAAATGAAGATACATATGTCGTGGACGACGTAATACTCTTCAATATATATCAGAAAATTTAAATAATTGCCCAAAATTATTCATGGTCCTTCGAGCCGGATCTGAACCAGCGACCTATGGATTACAGTCCACTGCACAATTACCAAATTGTGTTATTGAAAATTATTATCTTTTGAGCAAATATACAAGCGGACATATATAAGTCATAACTTTTATGTTTTTTAGTTCTACACGTTAACTTCATTCATTATAAATTACACTATGGCAGATAAAAAGAATGCAAACACATCAACAGGAGCTAAACCAAAAATTGCAACCTCAAAACAAACTGCTTCAACCACCACCTCTAACAACAATAATGAAAAAGTAACCGTTGCATCTGTTCAAGCAGACATGTCAGAAAGCTCTTTAAGTGCTCTAAGTAAGGATATGGAGGAGCATGGCTTGACAAAAGAGGGGATGGAGGACGCTCAACGAAACTTATCAAGATTGACTACATTAGAACCCGTAGTAAAAATCGTACCAACTTCATCCCAGAACCAACATACGGGAAACACTTCAGGCCAAATTAATAAGTCTCCTCTTTTAATCAGCTCAGGTTCCGTGTTAGGAACTGCTTGTGAAGGAGCAGCTGGTTACACTCCACATAACCTTGACTTTCCAAAAACCTCACAATCTATGTTACCTATGCAATCCGGTAATAATAATGTTCCTCTAATTCAACCCAATGTTCCTACATATGAGGATATTGTGAGTAACTTCATCCAGTCGACAGGAGAGGTAGGATTGACAAATGTGCTTTCAACTGTCTATTCAATGGATAGGGACTTGACTATACCAGTTGTAGTAGAATATATAAATGATACTGCGAACCACAACAGGGTTCATTACACAACTGGAAGGATAGAAGGCTATATAAGAGGGGTACAGAATACATTATCGTATATTCTCAATAAAAATATTGATGCAATGATGGAGAAACTATCTATTACTCTAGCATCTCAAGAAGCTGTGATAACTCAACAGAATGCAGCCTTATCTACGATGATACAAAACACCACGGCTCTTCAGTCAAATCTACAATCCACCATTAACAAACTATCAGACCTTGGTACAGTTTCACAGGACCTCAAAGAAAGTCTTCAATCGTGTAAAGAGAAACCCATAGATCATCCAAAGGCCATTGAACATATATCACTAGCGAAGCCTATTATGGCTGGGATAGCTCCAGCAATAGAAGTTAAATTACAATATAATGGAACTCCTTTTACTGTTGCCAATCTAGGAGATGCACAAAATAAAATCAAGATCAACAGGCCTGCATTTTCTAAGTTGGAAAAAGTCCCTGGTCTTGTTAACTTCTTGAGAGAAACACCAATTCCAGTCTTATTGAAATACTCAGGATTGGATCTCCAAGAATATATTAAATGAAGATACATATGTCGTGGACGACGTAATACTCTTCAATATATATCAGATGATATATACACTTTTTTAATTAAAATATAATAACTGATAATTTGCTTTTTAATATATACATTAAACAATACTAAATACTTAAGTTTTTTTTTAATAATAACAAATTTGACAATACTAATGAAATAATCTCCCTTATTCTAGTTGTCGTCGTAGTCGTCGTTTTAGTATCAATATCACTTCGTATCAATGTCGGCTTCAATTCAATAAAAATTTTGCATTCTACAACATTCCTGTGACGACGTCGACGGTTTATGGATTTTTATGAAATGAAAATGCACATCCATCAGTTTTTTTGGTTAAATTTTATTTGTGTTTGATACTTTAATGGTAAAATGTTTTTTATAAGTGAAGAAAATTTTGATTTAATAAATGATGATGAAAGCTCGAAAAAACAAAACTTGTGTTGGAAAGAAAACTTCTTAGGCAGAATTGCAATATTTTTTATTTTCCGGATTGCAAGTATGTACATTAGGGTGTCCTTATTTTTGGACGTCATTTTTTTTTGCGCATACCCGCTAAAAAGTTTCTAAATAATCTAAGAAGCCACCAGAAAAAATTTTACATTGATACAAGAATGGTAAACCGTGGCGACTTGCGATTTAATTTAGTGTCATAAGTATATGCAGTTAGCAGTAAGCTTTCATATATATTTGTTTATCTAAAAAGGTGATTCCCCTTTTTGCTCAACTGTCAAATTAATGTATTGTTTGCGGTGGCAATTTTCAATTTCAATAGTGTGTTTTATAAAGTTCGGCGCCTTAACTAAAAAAATGTCCGTCGAATTACGAAGTGGAAAACAAAAAATTTTTCTCATCGGAATGCCTTGTCATCAAATTAATGATGCTAAACTACCATCTAATAGACAAGTTCTCGCTGTGCTTTTTTACAATATGCGCGAAGTCAAGCTCGATCTTAGAGAAAGTGCAAATCTAGTAATTAGAGAATGCGTAATTTTTTGGGAGAAGGCAAGAATTCCTACAAAGGCAATTCCGAACTGTGTCAAGAAGCTTTTAGATAAATATACACTTTGGAAAAAGTTGCAAAAAAATTGTAAGAAAAGTCTCGATATTTATAGGACCCGTGAAAGTAATTTTGAAAGTGATCTTGATAACCTATTTGATATTGCTCATGCTGATGCCCTTCAAATTAACAAAATAGATGAGGATAAAGCATTTTTGAAGCTACAGAGAGAGCCGGGTAGACCGGGTTGCTTTGCTGGCATAGATAAAAACTTGGCAGACAAAGAGGAAAAATCTAGAAAAAGGTTATTACTCGAAGAAACAAGAAAATTAAGGCAACAAGAATTTTCGGAAGTTGCATCGACTTCTACATCATATGCTGAATGCAGACAAGTTTTAGACGTGGAAGAAATATTAAATTCTGATACCGAAGATTCACAATATTCCCACGACGACGAAATCCAGCCGGAGGCAAGCACAAGTTTGCAGAGCGACAGTTCAAAAAGAGGAAGAAAAAATCTGATAACACCAAAGGTAGTCGCAGTTTTAGACAGGTGCCAGCTAAGTATAAGAGATTCTGTCTATATTATTCAGGCTATCCTAGAGGCACTGGATCTGAAATGCGACGATTTTGCAATAAATAAATCTTCCATTCAGCGAATTCGTACACAAATGAGAAAATCACGTGAAGAAACTATAAAAAGTGACTTTAAGAACAACGTACCTGATATCATAACCGTCCATTGGGATGGCAAACTTTTACCCGGCTTAGACGTGAGAAGCTCCAAAGAGGAGAGGTTGCCAATTATAATTTCTTATAGCGACAAGGAACAACTTCTTGCAGTACCAAAATTGGAGAGTTCGTCTGGTAAACACCAAGAAACCGCTATTAGAACAGCTCTATATGACTGGAATCTCATTGACAAGGTGCAAATAATCTGTTGTGATACAACATCAACGAACACTGGCCGTTTTAATGGCGCTTGTGCCCTTTTGGAGAAAAGTTTGGGCAGAGACCTGGTGCTTTTCGCTTGTCGTCATCATATTTTTGAGTTAGTGCTTAAAAGTGTATTTGAAGCCAAAATTAAGCAAAATGTTCGATCTCCAGAAATACCACTTTTTAAAAAAACTAGAGACAATTGGAAAAATATAGATTCGAATAAGATTGAACCATGCATCGATTTCGTTAGAAAGCACATTCCTGATGAACAAATTTTATCCATCTTAAGGTATTACAAAGCGGCATTGGAAAAAACTTTTATAAGAGAAGATTATCGTGAATTAGTAGAACTTTGCGTTGTGTTTTTGAATGGCGATCCAGAAAAGAAAATAAAAATCAAGCCCCGCGGAGCCTCACACCAAGCACGATGGATGGCCAGAGCCATTTATTCATTAAAAATATGTTTGCTCCAGTTCCAGATCAACATAGATGCAAATGATAAAAGTGCTCTGCAGGACATTTGCTTATTTGTTGCGATAATTTACGTAAAGCCATGGCTCGAGTGTAAAGAAGCTCTAAAAGCACCTAATCAGGATTTGGGTTTTTTGAAAGCTGTCAAAGCCTATAATGAAATAGACGAAACAATTTTGAATGCTGCTCTAAGTAAGTTTTGTAAGCACTTTGGTATTTAAGTGAAGAGGCAGTCATTATACTGTTCCTGGATTATCTTGGGATGCAATGTTGAAAAAAACAAAAATAGAGTTAGAACTATTAACTGACATTAACATGTATAATTTTGTTACACGTGGTATTAGGGGAGGAATTGTTCAATGTTGTAAACGACATTCTGTAGCTAACAATAAATATGTAAGTGATTATGATTCTACTAAAGAATCGAATTATCTTATTTATTTAGATGTAAACAATTTATACGGTTATGCCATGTCACAGTACCTTCCTTATAAAAATTTTGAATGGGTTGAAAACATTGAAAATTTTAATTTTAATGCTGTGGAAGATGATTTACCATTAGGGTATATATTGGAAGTGGATTTAGAATATCCATCCACCATACACGATCATCACAATGATTTCCCATTTTGTGCAGAAAATAAAAAAAATGAACATATGAAACAGTCTAAATTAATAACGGATTTAAATAATAAAACAAAATATGTAATACACTATAGAAATCTTAAACAATGTATTAAACATGGTCTTATTCTAAAGAAAATTCATAGAATTCTTAAATTCAATCAGTCGGATTGGTTGAAAAGGTATATTGATTTAAATAATGATCATAGAACCAATGCCGAAAATGAATTTGAAAAAAATTTTTTTAAACTTTTAAATAATGCGGTATACGGTAAAACAATGGAAAATGTAGATAAGAGAAAAGATGTTAAAATAGTTTGTTCATGGGAGAGTAGAGGTAAGAGGTTGGGAGCTAGAGCTCTTATAGCTAAGCCAAATTTCCATAGTTTACTTAAGATTCAAGAAGAAATGATTGTAATTGAAATGAGTCGAGTGCGAACGGAATATAATAAAACAATTTATATTGGGTTTTCTGTTCTAGAATTATCTAAGTTGAAAATGTATAATTTTCATTATGAATACATGAAACCTAAATATCAGGAAAATATTTATCTAAATTATATGGATACTGATTCCTTTGTTTACGATATTAAGACATATGATCTATATAAGGATATTCTAGATGATATCATCTTACAGTTTGATACGTCTGCTTATCCGAAAGATAATGTTTTTAATATACCCTTGTTAAACAAAAAGGTTTTAGGAATGATGAAGGATGAATGTAATGGTAAAATAATTAAAGAGTTCATTGGTTTACGCGCTAAAATGTATTCAATTAAAATTGATGAAGAGGAAAAAGAAATTAAAAAAATTAAAGGAGTTAAAAAATGCGTAACCAATAGACTAACGATTAATGACTTTAGAAAATGTTTATTTGAAAAAAAAATGTACTATGATTCTATGTATGTATTTAGATCAAAGATTCATGAAATATATACTCAACACATTAGTAAATTAGCATTAAGTTATTTAGATGATAAGCGATTTATTAGAGATAATAGTATTAATACATATGCATGGGGACATTATGCAATAAATAGTCAACAACCATCATCATCATCATCATCATATCCCAATGAAAATGTATTAACATCATCTTCAAGTGATAATATTGTACAATAGTATTAAGTGATTTTAGATTATAAATGAATATATATATAAACAATAAATAAATAAATAAAGAATATCAATAAAATATTTTAGTTTGTTTTTATTTTAAACTATAGTTATCTATTGAATAGGAATTTTAAACACAAGTAACCACAATTTGTTTTTGTGTGAATAAAATTTAATCGTGCTTGTTCTTAACCTTACTCAACTAAGTTGATATAAAATTTAATCGCTTAGAAATAAAAAAATCAAAACAAAACTTTTTTATATATTATTTTTTTTTTTTTTTTTTTTTTTTGGAGAATTTTATAATATAATAAAAATAAGTCTCATATTGAAGTATTTATAATATTATTGAAGTTCATCTTTATTGATCCAAGAATTATGTTGATTGGAAAATCCCAACCATTTTACGTACGCCTGATGCCCCTTAGTTTTAATAACTTTTTCAATCAAGTATGTATTTGGAAAATGTGTCTTTATTAGTTCATGTTCATAGAATCCACCAACAATCGGATTCCTTTGATAGTCTTCTAATAAATAAGTAATGGGATTTGTGTTCTGTAAAGTACGAATTTTAAAAATTTCAGTTGTCCAGTTTGGAGTATATCCTTTTGCAAAAATATGTTTGTATTTGCTGATTCGAACGTGATCTCCAACTTTTAGTTTACCAAATTTATATATTTTGGGATAATTATAGGCTTGTTTTAATATAGAACTTTCATTTTTTATGTTAACAGCATTTGGCTTCATTCCAATTGTTCTATGTTTTTTATTATTATATTCATTAATTAAATCCCTCAATATATGTATCCATTGATAATTTCCTTGTAGACTAAACTTTTTCCACATCATTCCTTTTAGAGTTCTATTAAATCGTTCTACAATAGACGCTTTCATGATACTATATGTTGAATAGTGATTGATATTATGTTTTTTCATCAGGTTTTGAAATATTTTATTATAGAACTCTTTACCATTATCAGTTTGTAAGTTTTTCGGAATTCTCTTTAACGAAAAAATAGATTTCATAGCATTGGTAATATCTTCACTACCTTTCGATTTTACGGGTACAGCCCAAGCAAACTTTGAAAATGTATCTATAACTGTTAAAATAAATCTATAGCCTTTGTTATATTTTGAGTAAGCACCCATTTCAACAAGATCTGCTTGCCAAAGATCATCAATTCCCTTGTGTACCACTCGACGTCGAATGAAATTTCTGCGTGCTTGTTTATGAAGCTCCTGAACCACTTCTTGTCGCTCCATTTCTAACATCTATCTTAGATTACATCAATTTAAATGCTGTTGACGTAGGATTTAAATCAAAACGATTTATATTTCAATGTTTAAATGTTTTGTAATGAGCTTAAGATGTTCTTCAACTGAATCAATTTTATAATTAAATAATGATCTCATTTCTTTTAGTGATTGATCGAGATTATTTTGTAAGATACTTTGATCGTGTATTAGTTTACTTAAACTTGTTTCTAAATTTACAAATTTTTCTGTACACAACACGTTTTGTTGTTGTATTATTTCGTTAAAACGATTCTCCGTTTCCTTAATTCTCTCCATACACATTGCATCCAGTTGTTTCTTTATTTCATTAAAATAACTTTTCATAAAAATTTTGTTCACAGCATCATTTTCCAATACAGGATTAGCAATATTTTTTATTCTCCGCAAGTTAAAGTTGAAATTACGATCACTATCTAAATGAATCTTGAAATGTGGATTTTGATATCTTGCAGATTGTTCAATATAATGTCCAAACTTATCGATAGGCATTTTATGAATATTAATTGTTAAATATTTTTAAGTCTATTTATATAATAATCTTTGCTTCTCTCAATTCCTCAATAATTGATACAATTTCATTATTATGATTTGAGTGACCAGCTGTTGTGGATGAAATCAATAGACGCAATCTATCAGCCAATTCGTTAGGATCATCCCAATAAACATAATTGGTCTTTTTTCTATTCAACTTCATTAAACCTTTTCCCTTATGAATTTTCTCTTGTTTAAATAGGTTTTTAATAATCGTTGTATATTTAGTTGAACGATTTCCTTTAATTTGACCATTTATGCTGTTATTTCGCTTATAAACATTAGTCATCTCCAATATTTGTTTATAATTATTTAAATCTGTTTTATTATAACTGATTGGTTCCTTATAGACTAACAATTCATATAAACCTGATGTGAAGGGCCATTTTGAATTACCTACAGTAATATTGGTTGAATTGAAAGTAATGGGTTCATTACCCAGTCTCCATATTTGATTTTTTTTATCTTTACGAGGTCCATAGGTTTTGTCATATATATTTAAATCAACTTTCGATAAATTATATTGAATACTTTGATCGGGTTGTATTGCAATGGTGTTTTCATCATTATCATCATCAACATTATCAACACTATTATTATCATTATTATCAACATTATCATCATCATAGTCATCAACATTATTTTCATCATCATCAAATGATTTAAACGTGTTCGAACTTTTTTCGATTTTCTTGTTATCAAAGCTTGGAGAAAACGTATTATAATCAAGCTTACTCTTTTTATATGGGGTACTGAAGGCAACTTTATTATTCTCAAGATCATGTTTAAAAGAGTTATCCGGATACTTTTCATGTTTTATAGTATTATTATTAGTTGATTGAACTATTTCTTTTAATGGTTTTGATATTGGTTTAAATGTTTTTTCTAACATCTCATCATTTGCGATTTCTCCAAGCAAAATATTTTTATATTTCTTTTTCAAAATATTTCGAGTTTTAATAAGATTATTAACTAGATTTGTATTCATATTGATATATTGAAATAGAAACAAATCAAACAGATCAGTTTAACAGTTAGCAATTTAATAGCTAGCGTCAGATTATAGTTGAGAAGTTATTAGTTTAATAATAAATCTTGTACTGATTTTAAAATATCTGTAATATTTCTTTTATAGATTTATAAATATATCGAAACCTTTTCTATATCGACCATTATTCATAGAATCATCTTTGTTAATAACTAGAAAACCATATTTTTCTTTCCAACACTCGGTACATAACTTATAAAATGTTTTTAAAGTCATATCAGAACCAACATGATCATTGTAAATATGCTTAATATTCATTACATCCTGTTTAAAAATTATAATCATATTTGCATTATCGCGAATCAAGTGTTTTGGTATACGTGTATAAGTTTGACATAAATAAAAACTATCAATGTCTTTATGGCGGCCCATACAGAAGTAAGAACGTACATGATTTTGTTTCTCACAAGCTATATCATCGAATATAAATATTGAATTCGGTTTAACTTCGTCTGGGGATAGAACATCATCATTATTAGAAAATGATGAAAAATTTATCTCCTTAATGGGTTTAATTAGACTTTCTAAGTACTTATATTTCGGTTGTTGTGTTGACTTTGAATATAAGTAAATATTTTTAAATTTCAATCCATGAGGACTTTCAATAAGACTGATCATAACATTTGTTTTTCCGCAATTTGATGGACCCACAATAAGAGCTCGAATAGAATTCGGTAGTAATGAACTATGACGAATTTTATTTGATGACGAATCGAACTTTGATTCGATATTCTTTACATCAATCCTTTTATGTTGTTTAAAAAAACGCATTCTGAAATCTAATGATAACATAATATATAAACCAGTCTCTTTTATTTGTTTTCAATCAATTTAATTTCAATCTTAAATCGATAAAGTATTAATAGATATGACTATCATTTATAAAAAGTTATTCAGTCGCCATCCATCCTTCATTGGTAAAGGTTTTCTAAATAAAATAATTAATAAACTACCCATTGAACTTCATCTACCCGGCTATCAATTTTGCGGACCTGGTACAAAATTAAAGAAACGTTTAGCTAGAGGTGATCAAGGAATCAATCCATTGGATACTGCTTGCAGAGAGCACGATATAGCATACTCAAACAATAAAGATTTAGAGAAAAGACATATTGCTGATAGAATTTTAACGGAAAAGGCTTGGCAAAGGGTCAAAGCAAGCGATAGTAGTTTGGGTGAAAAATCAAACGCTTGGTTTGTTGCTACTGCAATGAAAGCAAAAACAAAATTCGGTATGGGTAACGTTATTAGTAAAACTAAAAAGTCGTCTCCAGTAAATACCCACAAACTATTTACACATGCATTGAAAAGTGCAAGAAAGAATATAAAGAAAAGTGAAAACTTGAAAGATGCTATAAAGATTTCACGAAAAGTTGTAAACAATATTTTCAAGGGGAAGAAAAAATCGTTAATAAAAACACCTCGAATAATACCGCTACCAAAATCTGGAGGTTTTCTTCCACTTGCCCCTATATTTGCTGCACTGGGTGCACTTGGTGGTTTAGCTGGTGGTGTATCTGGTATTACAAAAGCAATCAATGCAGTTAAAAATGGAAAGGAACAGCTGACTGAAGCAAAACGACACAATAATACAATGGAAGCCATTGCGATGGGAAAAGGCATGTTCTTAAAACCATATAAAAAAGGTTTTGGATTATATTTAGAGCCTTATCAACAAAATTTTTAATGAAGCTACCTAAAAGAGCCCTTTCTGATGTAGACTTGAGAAAATATGCAAAACATATTCCAAATTTTAGAGGTGTGTTTATGTGCAACACTCTTCCAAGTACATCATTTAAAAAAGAATGTGGAATAATTAATCTGGATACTTCAAAGGGATCGGGCACACATTGGGTAGCGTACTGGAAAAACAACAATCAAATTGAATATTTTGATAGCTTTGGTAACTTGCAACCACCGAAACAATTAATAAAATATTTAGGAAAAAACATAAGTTATAATTATGATAGATATCAAAATTTTAATACAATAAATTGCGGTCATTTATGTTTAAAGTTTTTGTTTTCGAAACTAAACTAAAAAGAAACTATAATTGTTTTAATAAAATACATTGATTAAGAATTTGTTTTATTTATAAATAAACATATTATTTCATTTATTAAAAAAAAATTTCAAATAAATATAATTAAATAAGTTTTCTAATTTCGCTTGTTAGAGGTGAGTATTCGATTAAACGATCATGAATAACTAAACAGTATGCTGATGTATTATCTGGAATTAGTTTGTTTGCTTCAGTATCAAATTCAATTCGTACATCAATAGGTCCTATTTTAACAGCCTCATTTTGATGTGAAACATCAACAACAATAAGCGGTGCATAAGTCTTATATTCATCAACATTTAATAATGGTTCAGGTTCTCGCATGTAAAAGCTTTGTTGAAATTTTGCATACATATTATATAGAACAGAATACTGACCCATTTCGAAACGATTATTTAAATCATCATATGGATATGACTCTGAGTTTAGATAAACTTTTAAATTAGAGATATTGCAATGATCAAATATATTTCCTTCTTCTTTAATTTTCTCTTTTTGTAAACCAATTATAAGAAATCGTGGTCTTTCGTTTTGTGGAGAAAGCTTTACATTCCATAAAACCTTTGTACTCTTGGGCAAAACAGGATTTACATGACAGTCCCAACTTCTAAACGCAATTGGTATAGAATGTTTGCTGTTGATTATCTTAAACATTTCCAATTTTGCAAAGTCCGATAGTTGAATGTGTGGCATTTTCCATGTTATATCCAGAATTGTTAATTTCAACTGATCAGTTGCATTTGTAGAATAATATGATCTCTCATCGGATGTAGAACGTTGAAGGATAAGCTCATGTTTCGAATTTAATAGTATTTTGTTATAATCTTCAGCAAAACCCAGCAACATTTTCAGAGGTATGCAACAACTAAAATGACCTTTTACTAAAGCGTAAGTTTCAGTAAGAGACCAACCAGCGTTTTTTAATACATCACTTTCAGCCTTATTCAACGATACGAAATTTTTCATGGTGGATGAAATTCCAAGTTTACGTGTACGATCAACTTCAAAACCATTAATTTCGTAACGAATTTCATCAAACAAATATGAAGCAAAGTTGTTTTTTAATTTCACATCTATAGCTGGAACCTCTTTGGTTGCTTCCTTCTTTACTATAAAACCATGAATGTAAATCATACTCTCACTTGGTAAGACGAAGAGATCCTGATTTTGAATTGGTATACGAATCTCATCGTTGTTGTTAAAAGATTTTAGATATGGAGAGTAACTATGATATTCCCTTTTTACAATACTCTCATCATACATAGGTTTTTGAAGAACATTTAGTATTTCATTCATTGTTGAAGATTAAATCCCAACGATTTTAAGTATTCTGTATTAGATGAGGACAACAGTTTTTTATTTTTTATACTTTCTCGAATGTGAGTTGGTGCGGTATTGAATGGAAATCCTCTCTGCACTATGTTTTTATTGTAAATGATCATTATTCTGGTTTGAAGTGGAGTCTAAGAGTGATTTTTTCTCCTCTAAAATTTATAAGTTCACCGTCTTGATTTAAGATTCTAATCGTTATGTTGTTTATTTGTTGACAGTTGACGGGTAAATAAATAACATTTCGAGGTTTTTCGTTTATTTTATATCCTGGAGGAACATCAAGAGGAAATTCATGAATAGTATGATTCGAAGTATTATTAATAAATGAACCGGTTGTTAAGTTGCTTTCAATGCGTATTGTATTAACATTCGTAATATGTGTAGGTAAATCAGATTCAAATAACTTTCTAGTATTCAATGAATTAACATCTACAATCATCACTTCCAAAGATTTATCATTTTTAAAATTTTGATTAGTATTATAATAGTTAGTTGAATTTACTTCTAGTTTTCTTTTACTAAATCCAAGTAATTTTCCTATACTGTTTGGTTGTGAAAAATCTATATCCATAGATGAGGTTATTTCAGTTTTAAGTGTGTTATTATTAGCTTCAATTATTAGGTAAATTGATTCATCGATATCTCTTAAGCTTGAGTTTAGGAAAAAATCAATATCTTCAAGTTCGTATGAACCAACTGGAATAGTAATAACATGATTTCCTATATGAAACAAATTGTTGTAAACATCTACATTGGGTATGGAATTGAATGCTACAAAATCAATAAGTCCACAAACATATTTTGTAGGGAGTTCAATTGGAGGAAAATATTCTCCAACCAAAGTTGAAGCGTTTCCGGTTAAAGAGATCGTTATTGACATTACAAGTATTCAGAATGAACTGATGATTGATGTTTATTTTAGTCGATATAAGTGTTAAATAATAATAACCAAAAATTTCTTCTTTTATAATTTTATGTTTTCTTTATTAATATTTGATTTAATAAACTTTCTTAAGAGTATTACATTTTTTTCAGCACATATACAATATTTCCTATGATAAGAACAAACATTTACAGATTTATCATTTTTATATAATGTTTTCAAATTTGGACAATTTAGATCATCATCTAGGTTATAAAAATTAATTTCATCTTTAAAAATATTTTGAATCCACTTAATTTTTTCTAATCCTTTAACATAGTAAATAAAATTGTTGTCTTTAACATGTGTAATATAATAGTTCATAATATTTGATAAGGTTGAATCACCATCTTTCCATTTTAATCCATGATGATGATTATAAAGCCAGTCATTTAAAGCTTTTTCTTTTGTTGTCAACGATGAATATGGAGAAGGTGGTTTAATAATAAATGTTTGAACTTGTGAGTCATCAATTGAAATACTCAGTTCTTTTACAAGGAATTTATTGTTTAGATAAAAACCTTGTACGTCTACAACTAAAATTCTCTCCTCCGACATTGTTTAGTAACTTGACTTGTACTTAACTTGAACAGTAATTAAAGAAAAACTAGATGGAGGGGGCTTTTATATAAAATTATGAGAAGTAATTTTACAGCTTATCATTCTTTTTCAAATAAAATTTTAAAAAAATATTTCTGTTGCGGTTTGTCCGTTGTTTAAAAAGTTTCTATTTGATTAAATGGCGTGAGAAAGTTTTAAAAAGTTTCTGTTGCGGTTTTTCCGTTTTATTTTTTTTTATAAAGCTTCTATTTAATCAAATGTGAAAGAAATTTTAATGTATGCAGAGTATATATATATATATATATATATATGATTTTAATTTTAAAAGGTTTCTGTTTAAAATGTTTCTTCTATTTCATCATCATCATCGTTATCTTCTTCTTCTTCTTCAGTACTGTCATACAAGTTGTTGTAGAATACATATTGCTTCTTCTTTTTAATGATTAGAGTATATAATCCATTCACTTCTTTAACTTTCTTTAAAATGTGTGGATTTGCGTTTAGATAATCCATCTGATTTTTAGTAATAATCAGAAATCGTTTAGGTAAATAAATATGATATTCTTTATTTACAAGACATCTTATACTTTCACCATATTTTGTATCTACTCGTTCTATCTTGTTGATTTCATATGCAGTATTTTCTTCCATATCCTTTAAAGGTAAGTATATAATATTAGGATTTTGAAACAATTTTCTTAAACTTGCTCTCATTATTTTGCTTTTCACTTTTCACCGTAAAACGAATTATCAAACTGATTCTTTGTATTCAATAATTGATACTATAAGGTGTTTTTAGATATTTTAATAACTTCTTATCAATTGCGGTTAAGCATAAATATTAAAAAAGTATACGTATGTATGTATGTAATAATATATATAAACAGCTGGTGTTTTAATCTTATTGTATCCAAGTTTGTGTTATATATATACGTTATTTATAATGAGAGATTTAGTTGAATTAAAAAACTTTGTTAAATATGTATTGGGGTCAATTTTTAAAAACTGGTGATAAATATTGTACTTGTCATGCACAGTGGAAAACTTTTCAAATAATAAATGCAGTAGTTTTGGATATTATAATGCAGGTGTTCCTAACCGCAGAAGGAGGGACAAGAACTCAAATTTTTTCTCTTAATAGAGGACAAGAAATGTCAACAAATATTCCAATATTTCATTTTAGTCACAATCAACATATAAAAATTGAGGTTATCGGTGGTATGATATCACTAGTTGGAACAGTCTATGAGGGTGGTTTTAAAGATATAAATGTACACTCATACAAACCATCGTGCGTTTATAGTGAAATAGAGGCTATTGTTTTCAGAGATACAAATAAACTATATAATAGTAAGACTGATATCCACTCATTGAATAAAAATCAACAAAAACCTCTTCTCCTTCAAAAAATAGTTAATGATAGTAAAGTTAAGAAAGGTGGTGGTAACGTTGGTGGCGACTCAAGGTAGAAACAGCCAAACGTTGTTTTAAGCTAACGCGACGTCCGTTGGTTTATAAGCATACCAAAACCATGCAAGCGCTTAGCGAAATTAAGTGTTACGTTGCAGCAACGTTTCAACCTGTTTAAAATAGAATTTAACGTAGAGCTTAAGTGACAGCCGTAAGCTAGTGACGACACTAACATTTGAAAAATTCTATTGTGGGAAATTTACCCTTTTTAGGTACTTAAAAAAAATTTTGTAAGTTTCAGTTTTTCTATATATATATGCATATATGTATGTATATATATATATATATATATATATATATATATATATATATATATATATATATATATATATATATATGTATGTATGTATATAAATATATATATATATATATATATATATATATATATATATATATATATATATATATATATATATATATATATTTATTTATATATATATGTATACATATTTATATATTAAATTTATATATTCTACCAATTTTACTACTTTGGTACTTTTTGTACAAAAGCATGAAGTTACTTAAGTTTCTCAAATGCCATCTCTTTGAACAGAGCAGCTGTTTATGTTAATTGTTTACAAATTTTCTTTTCGCTTTGGTTGTACAAGTTTATTTTTATTTTTATTAATATTTGTTGTGCTTTGCGAAATAATGGACGATGAAAAATTAATTATTTTAGTCCAGGCAAAGGAGTGCCTATATAACAAATTTTGCACTGGGTTTAGGCAACCGGAAAAAAAGAAGCAAGCTTGGCAACAAATTGCAATTGAGATGCGTTTTCCAGGTAAGTAAAAGAAATAATGTTTATATGTATGTATGGACATCTTTTTGAAAACATGAATTAAATGTTTAAGAGGAAGTCTGTATCAAAAGATGGGCCTGTTTGCGTGACCGGTATGCGAGGGAGAAGCGGCAATTGAACGTATCTTCAGGCAGTGGTGCAACTATAGTGTCACATTGGCCGCTCATGCAAACCATGGAGTTCATTGCACCACATATAGTTCCCAGAGCGTAAGTAAAACCAACGTGTATATAATATTGTATATTGTAGAATATGTACATATTTTAATCTAGAAAATTTTGCATTTTCAGAACACGTTGCTCATATAATGTATTGAACGAGCTCGACACGGACACAAATTCTCAACCGTCCCCTCACTCACCAGAGTCATCGAATTCACCAATGTTTGTATCGTCGCCATTGCAGGAAGAAGCTGAAAACGATTTTACAATCCTGTCATCAGCAACAACTCCCGCTGCTGCAAAAAGAAAAAGAAGAAGACATGAAGCAGTGGATGAAGACAGTGAGTTTTCAGACGCTATAAATATTTTTAAAAATCTTTGTGAAAAGAAAATGGAGCAAAAGGATGATGAAAAAAACCCACTTCATGGTTTTGGGCAGATGATAGTGGCGACGATACAAACAATGAGTCCTGCAAAGCAAGTAAGAGCCATGCAGAAGGTAACTACTCTTGTAATGGAAATGAAGTTAGAGCCGGAATAGTATTAAACTTAATAATCATTTTCGTTTATTTAAATTGAATTTAAATTATTTTTATTTTATTTCTACATACAGTGATGTGCAGTAAAATAGAGCCATGAAATAAAATGGGCACCTTAGACAAAACTGATTATGTACAAAAGGATACCGAAAATTTGAAAAAAGAAAAAGTGTCTGGTAGTAATTTATCAATAAAATGATACAAAATGTTGATTTTAAAAAAGTCAAGATAAATATGTTTATATATTTTATTTCATGGCTCTATTTGACTGCACTTCACTGTACAAACATACTTAAATAATTTCATACATGTATGTATAAATTATAAAAACAAATTTTCCTTTTTTTCTTTTTATTAATGTTATTTAATTTGGTTTTAATCATTTTTTTGTTTTTTTAACTGATTTATATAAATAAAAGACTGAATTTCTTTGATTTTTTTAAATTCATTGATTTTATTTTATAATATTACTTTAAAATTATTAAAATAAATGTTAAAGTAAAAATGCAGTTCATTTGTTTTAATAAAAGGTTTACATAGGTAAAATAATTTTTTTTGTTTTTTATAATTTAAACCATTCTATATTGGTATGGTATTGCACCTTCATTTAAAAAGTATTCCGCCAATTTATCTCGCAAATCATTAGCCACCTGCGAAGATCTACGAATATTTGTAGAAAAGGAGCGCAAAGGTGTTTCACCACTGTTCCTTAGCTGCTCTCTCCAGTCACCTTCTTCAACAGTGCCATCCTCTCTTTCTCTATCTAAATAATTCTCTGGGCAATACCATCGTTTATGATCATTCAACATGATAAAGTTGTGAAGTACAGTACATGCCAATACAATAACGTCGACATTTTTTGGAGATAGTTCAATTGTTGTGAGTAATATTCTCCACCGTGCACAAAGAATTCCAAAGCAATTTTCTATACACCGTCGGGCTCGAGAGATTCTGTAGTTGTAAACAGTTTTTTTTATATCCAGGTTTGAGCCTGGATAAGGACGCATTAGATTAGTGCGCAAAGGAAAGGCAGCGTCACCTATGAAAAAGTGTGGGAAAGTATCTCTTACTGATGAGCTTAAGGGTTTGCTTGTTGGCACAGGTACTTTTCCAGACATAACAGACTCTCCAAATGCTGATAAACGAAATATTCCTTAAACAATTTTGGTTGAAATAGAAACCTTAGCAATTATGTATAACTTAAAGCAATACCTCCATCACTTTGGCTACCATAGCTACCAACGCTAACGGATGTAAAAGTGTATTTCGCGTCGCAAACTCCCATTAGTACCAAACTAAAATATTTTTTATAATTAAAATACATTGATCCTGAATTCGGGGGACACTTTATGGCCACGTGCTTCCCATCTATTGCACCTACACAATTTGGAACATTCCACACTGAATTAAATTCTTTTTCAATGTCTTTATATTGCTTTGTAGTTGGTTCACTCAAATAAATTGGAGATAAAAGACGCCAAAACACTTCACACGTTTCTAGCACTATTTCGCGAACTGTGGACTTTCCAAGCTTGTGGCTCCAAGCTATGGATTGAAGAGAGCATCCATGGCCTAAATACCTGGACAATTGTAAAAATAAATAGTTTGAATGTATATTTTGAGATGAAAATATGTTAAATGTTCTACTTACAGAAGTGTTATTGCTATTCTCTCTTCTGCGCCAATTCTTTGCTTCGGTTTCGTTAAATCAGAATAAACTAACCCCAGAAGCAAATTAAATACTTCGCGACTCATTCGCGTATGCTTAAAAAATTGCTCTTCATCAATTTCCTTCATGCGCCTAAAAACTTTTTTGTTGTAACCAGCAGTTACGTAGTCTCTATTAATGGGTCTGACACCCCATCTTCTAATTCGGCGTTTGCATTTTGCTCTGCTTTTTTTATACTTTTTAAATAAATTTAAAAAGCTTAGACCGATGAAAACATCTTCCATGTCCATTTTGAAACTTATTTTGACTATGAATATCTAAACTATATATGAGTTTTATAAAATGAAAACAATTCTGAAAAACTTCGTCGTTTATGTTTATGTCAAAAACATATGACACGTTATTAATGGTTCTCTAATTGGACAAACGTGCTTACGTTACGGTACGTTAGAGTACGGTTAGAACAACGTGTGGCTAAATAGGCCTTCAGTTGAATACGACGATTATTAAATTAGTATATAAATATGAGAAACAATTCTTATCATCTCATTTAAAAATATATCGCTAACTTAAGAACACGTCTATTAAAAAGAAAAACTAAAATGAAAAATATTTTTATCATATTTTTTTCATATATCTATATCATACAAGTGTTTTCAGCTTCATTACCTATTGATTTGAGTGAAAATGAACTTAAAAATACAGAATTTGCTATAAAATTACCGAATAATGATACTGTGAGCATACAACTAAATTTCAAACTTTTAAAGTATAGTAATGATTTAAATAAAAACATCGAGTTAACAACAAAAGCAGAAAATAAATCAAACGAAGAACAAGAAGACTCCCCACCGCCTATTAGTCAACCTTTTACTGTTGAACAAGCTATTGAAACATTTAGGCAAGATTTAGTAAAAATATTGCAGGAATAATTGAAAGTTCGGCTCCATTTTATAGACATTTTCAACTTCAATACAAAGATAATATAAAATTGAGAATCCGTTGTACATATGACAGCAATTACTTGAAACGTCGATTAAATATTTCATGCTTCGAATACCGTCAAGTTGAATACGAGAGAATTTTAAGTAATGGTGAAATTGAGGTGGCTTCTGAGGATGATACAACGTACCGATCCGATGTTACATTAATCAACATTCAAGATTACACACATGATTTGGATATGGAAATAATATAAATTAGCTGATATGATGAAATACATTTACTATTAGTTAGTTAGTATAAACTTTGATGTTAATGTGATAAGAGGTTTTATTTAAAAAAAAAAAAAAAAAGTTAAAATAAGAAAATAATGAATAACGAGTTTTATTCGAAAATTTTACATAAATTCATGAAGGAAGAAAAGCTTTTGTGTTATGATCATGAGATTATTTTGAAAAAATTAAAAGCTCAATTCGATGAATATGCATTTTATAAGAAAAGTAAATCAAAATTTGGATATCATTATAACAATTGTGTGTGGTCCAACGATGAAACAACTTGTGGACCTGATACCTGTAAATGTTCCCTTATCGATAACAGTTGGGATCAAGCATTATGTATAATGAATTTTTATTATAATTTAAAAGCATAGACTTTATCAACACGGAAAAACCGCAACAGAAACTTTTTAAAACTTTCTCACACCATTTAATCAAATAGAAACTTTATAAACAACGGACAAACCGCATCAGAAATATTGTTTTAAAATTTTATTGAAAAGAATGATAAGCTGTAAAATTACTTCTTACTTATATAAAAGCCTCCTCCATCTAGTTTTTCTTTAATTACTATTCAAATTAAGTACAAGTCAAGTTAAAAAATGGAAGCACACCTAAAAACAATTTTTAAAAAAACCCAAACAAAAAGCATTCTCCCCATAAAGGAGATGCTTTTTAAATATAAATACAAAATCACCAAAATGGAGCGTGTCCAGACGCCTTATGGAAA
Source organism: Gymnosoma rotundatum (assembly GCA_916610165.2). Classification (NCBI taxonomy): domain Eukaryota; kingdom Metazoa; phylum Arthropoda; class Insecta; order Diptera; family Tachinidae; genus Gymnosoma; species Gymnosoma rotundatum. The sequence continues at coordinate 15,271,777 of OU744338.1, read as the reverse complement.
AAAAGTTCGTTGTTTGGTGGAAAACACCAAATACATATACCTACCTGGTATATTCAACGAAACGCTAGACGACGATACCATAGAAGAATTTCAGCGTAATACCTACTATCTTACTAAAGATAGAAAAGGTAGCAAAGGTAGTAAAGGTAGCAGCAGCAGCAATGAATATTACGAGCTAAATATACATGCAGCTGCAACAGGTAATTTTTGGTAAATAGTTATTTTATTTATTTTATTATTATTTAATCTAAATATTATTTTTTTTTTTTGTGATCTTTCTAGCTCAAGATACACTAAAGAAGCAACCTGACTCTTAAATGCCATTGACGACGACGACACTGAACTGAAACGGAAGCCGAAATTATTTGTTGATTTTTATTTTTTTAATCGAATGTTATTAAAATTAAAAAATGAACTATTATTAATATTTCCATCTAATAGATAAAATTAAAAAAAAAAAAAAATAAAAAATTTAAGTAAAAAAATTCAAAAAAAAAAATATTTGTTATTATTTTATTATATTTTTTTTGTTAGATAGTAAAAACATTATAATTACTCCTACACTTGATTGTAATGTATTAGTTTATTATAAATACTTGAGTTGAATAGCAATATTATTTACAATGAATCGAATAGGAACTGAAAATGAAACTTTAGTTGATTCTTTGTATAATCATCAGACCATGAGAGTTGAAATCTTACCTTTATATGAAGATTTGGACTAAGTAAATTCATCAGTTCATGATGTTCATTTTGAAAATTGTTTTAAATTGAAGCAAATTACGACTGATTCGAGTGTTATGTGTAATTGTAAATTATTTAGTCTACAAAAATATAGAATTGTTGCTAATATACATATGTTTTATAAGTATGTTGGTATATGATGATGATGAATACCAAAAATAAATAAATGTTTTGTTTTTAAATAATGTGGTTAACATTTTATACTGATAACAAATACGTGTAGTATTAGGGATATTAATATATACCGCAGTAAATGAATTTTATTTATTAAATACTAGCAAAAAAACACAGACATTCGTAAACGGCCCTAATGTAGTTTAATTCATATTGTATTAACCCTCTAAACGACGAACATTCAATGTTACGATTTCACTTCAACAAAAATAACATCCACCACGACTTCACTTTAAGCAAAACCGAACACGCTAAATATCATGGGGTCGAATGTTACGACTTCACTTCAACAAAAATAACATCCACCACGACTTCACTTTAAGCAAAACCGAACACGCTAAATATCATGGGGTCGAATGTTACGACTTCACTTCAACAAAAATAACATCCACCACGACTTCACTTTAAGCAAAACCGAACACGCTAAATATCATGGGGTCGAATGTTACGACTTCACTTCAACAAAAATAACATCCACCACGACTTCACTTTAAGCAAAACCGAACACGCTGCCGCCTCATAACACAAAATATCATGGGGTCGAATTTAACCCGATCGACCATTAAAGGGTTAAGGTATGCACATTTTTCCTTTGCACATTTCTATCTAGAAGCGCCTTATTCATACTACTGAATGGCAAAGTATTGGTGCAGATGTTACAAAAACTTTAGTACATTCAATGCCAAGGAGATTAAAAGAAGTCCTGGATAAAAAAGGTTACTCTACCAAATATTAAAATAATAAAATTTTGATCAATTACATGTATATAAAACACTGTGTGAAAACTTTTTATTTATTTATTTATTTTTCTCACAACATATTACATTTATTATTACGTTTACTATATATTCTAATTCTTCAGAAGTGAATAAATAATATTGTTGAAAACATTACCTGTCTATGTCATTTCATTTAAGAACTGTGGTGAATAGAAAATATTCATACCTGCTGTATCAATAGTTTTGTCCGTCAGTGTATAAAAAAATTATAGGGTATGCGTTTCGAAATTCGAAAAAAAAAATTTTTTTTGTCTTATAAGGGACACCCTAATGTACATGTGTTTTGCCTGTTCCTGGCTGTGGTTTTTCAACAAATCAGTTTGATTATTGCATGGCCATTTTCTTTAAGAAGGTTTGCCACAGCTTCTTCCAGCGGACTTAGTTTAAAGATTTCGCCGCCAGTGGCTTTACACTCCGCTTTATTACCAACCATCTTTAATTTTTTTCACTTTACATTTTTAATTTTGCGATACCTTAAAAGTAATTTTTACAAACTTTTTTATAAATCCCAATTCGATTCTTCATTTTGTTGCCTTTTGATATCCATCTGTTAACCTTCTAGGCGGACCAAGAGAATTTACAATTTTTCCAATTTCTTCTAATTTTTTTCTTTAAAATTGCATGGAGCAGTGCCTCTGCGAAAACCCAGTGCATGAGATGGATTTTTCTGCAACTCTTCCACCAATTTTTCAAATTGATTTGCAGTTGTAACCTGCACTTTTTTACATTTTCAATGTTATGTTTAGTTTAAATCACTTTTTGTCGTTACGCAAAAAGTCACGTTAATGCAATATCGTCGTCACATTTGTTATAGAATACAAAAGATCTTTGAGCTGTAATCGATAAGTTTCAATAACGACAAATCAAATGCGTCGAGACATATCAATATTGATATGTGACGACGCCGACAACTAGAATAAGGGTGAGCCAAAGCATATGGTAAACAGATAGTGTTAAACTGATAAAGCTAAAATTAATGTAAGCCAATCAAGATTGTTTGAAGGGTAAACAAAAGAAACGCCAAAACGTGCTGAGGCATTCTAAGTAAAAACGTCAAACAGTTAGGATCTTGTGGCACAACAGTTTTTCAGTGTAAAGTTGCCATCGTGTATTTTTTGTATTAATCGCGAATAAGTAAATAACCGTGGAATAATCTTCAAAAAATTGCCTAAATAAAGTGTAATTTAATTAAAACTCTAGAAGTTGTGTGTGTAATTATTTTTGCAAATAAAGAACTCAATAAATAACACGTTTATAAATTAAATAAACGTTACAGTATGCTTCAAAACTCATGATACCACTGTACCCGTCCGAGTACAGCCCCAAAAGAAGAATTTCAATTTCAAGAATTTTTTTTCCTTTTCTTATAATTCTGTATTGGTAGAGCAGCTGGCTCTGCCAGTGAATTATTTTAAGATACTTGAATAAGATAAGTATTCTTAATGCCCCTATTGCGGTTGACAACTTTTTTTTTAACAATTTGGTCGTCTTTCACAAATCGGTATTACCATTCTCAACTCAAATGCGGTTGAGTTTTGTGGTATTGCGGTTCACCACTTTGTATGAGTTTGGTTGACAAAAACCATAAATTTTCACAACTGATTATTAGCAGTTTGGTCTCTGTCGGGTACAGAGTTCTCTCATATTTGTAATACATTTCCTTTTTAAAAATAATAGAAAAAAAAAATATAAAAATGGTAAGTAGAGGTGTTTTTTTTTTAATATAAATAATTAAATGTTAAATACATATACGCAGGACCTTGAAAATAACAACTAAATCCCAATTTGAACGTCTTGTGCAACTGATGGAAAAAATCCGGAAATTGCTAGAGGAAAACAAAAATTTGGGATCACCAAAAACCAGTTCACCAATTTGTATGAGTTTGGTTGACAAAAACCACAAATTTTCACAACTGATTATTAGCAGTTTGGTCTCTGTCGGGTACAGAGTTCTCTCATATTTGTAATACATTTCCTTTTTAAAAATAATAGAAAAAAAAAATATAAAAATTGTAAGTAGTGTTTGTTTTTTTTTTAATATAAATAATTAAATGTTAAATACATATACGCAGGACTTTGAAAATAACAACTAAATCCCAATTTAAACGTCTTGTGCAACTGATGGAAAAAATCCGGAAATTGCTAGAGGAAAACAAAAATTTGGGATCACCAAAAACCAGTGCAAGGAAGCTTGGGAAGGATTTTCCATAAAATTTAATAGCTTGTGTATATGGCGTCTAAAATATTTTAAATAGACATTTTATTACAGTTTACTTCATACAGGTTTGGATTCATTACAAAGCAAGTATTAAAAAATAACTTGCTAATAATAAGAGAAATAACCAAGCAACAGGAAGGAGGTGGTCCTTCACAAGAAACTCCTCTTAATATCCTTGAGGATTGCGTCTCCCAGCTATTATAACTAAATGACCAAATAGCACCATCTGGACAAACTTTCGGAGTTGAGAATATTGCGCCAACAACCAGTGACTCATCTGCGCCTTCCGAATTGTTTTTACGTATTCGTAGAATATTTATATTGGCGTCATGATTTTCATCTTCGTAAAATAAAAACACAATTCATTTTAACTGATATTTCTATAAAAATTTGGTTTAAACTTATTTCTTGTCTTTGCTTTTGTTTTATTTCCAAATACAGTATTGGGCAAAACCTAAGAAACGTTGTCCAATATTAGCTTCTGAGTCAAATTATGTTTAAACGAACATATTTCAATTCAATGTTTTAATGCAGTTTTATTAGTTTCTGTGTCATACAATATTACAAAAAAAAAATTTGTAATTATCCCTTACCTAACGGTTCTTTTAGTACAACAATAAAAATTACTCAAAAATTCATTGAGCAAAACCTAAGAAACTTTTTGCTTTTGTACAATAAATTTGTTTTTTTTTTAAGATAACGGTAACTTCTTATTTTTTCGATGATTTCTTATGAAAAAGTGATCTAGTATGCATTTAAAAGCGTGTAACGAATAAATTTCGCATTTAAAATTAAAATGCAACGTAAAAAATATTGTGAAGCATTTAAATTGAATGCTATAACGCATTATAATGCAGGCAAATCACAGGCTGAAATTGCAAATTTGTTAAAAGTAAGCAAATCAATGGTTTCCAAATGGATAAACCTTTATAAAGATAAAGGAACTGTACTCAATATTAATCCTGGAGGAAGACCTCGTAAAACATCAGTTCGTGATGATAGAAATATCAAGAAAATAATAAAAAAAACCCCTTCATCTCGTCAAAAAAAATTGTGTCAGAATTAGGCCTAAGTGTTGATGCCAGCACAGTCCGCAGACGGGCGAGAGAGGCTGGATTGAAAAGTTATAAAGCTTCCAAAAAACCTCTTCTTACAAAACGTCACGCAAAAAAACGGTAAGTATTTTTAAGCTTACAAGTCAACCATTAATGCCTGATTTTTTAGGCTCGAATTTGCAAAAAAATATCTTGATTGGCCAGTTAAAAAGTGGAAAGGTGTGCTCTTTAGCGACGAAAGCAAATTTAATTTGTTCAACTCGGATGGCATATGTCGTGTGAGACGCAATACTGGTGAAAGGCTTAAACCCCGATATTGTAAAAAAACTGTCAAGCATGGGGGTGGCAATGTGATGGTGTGGACGTGTTTTTCAGGTCATGGTCTAGGGCCGTTCCACAGAATTTCTACCAAAATGGACAGATTTGTGTATAGGGACATTTTAGAAAATAAGATGATGCCATATGCCGAGTGGAATATGCCACTTCGATGGGTGTTTCAACATGATAACGATCCGAAACACTCATCGAAGTTGGTAAAGGATTGGATACAATCGAAAGGGATTCAATTGCTTGATTGGCCGGCCCAATCGCCCGATATGAACCCAATCGAAAATTTATTTTCCATATTGAAGAGGAATGTTGGATCGAAACGATTCTCCAACAGAGACGATTTATTTTCGTGTCTGGAAGATGAATGGATACGCATAGATCCAAAAATAATTGATAATTTAATCAAAATAATAATCAAAGTAATAAAAAATAAGGGTGATTATACAAAATTTTAAAAGTTTCTTAGGTTTTGCCCAATGAATTTTTGAGTAATTTTTATTGTTGTACTAAAAGAACCGTTAGGTGAGAGATAATTAAAAATTTTTTTTTTTGTAATATTGTATGACACAGAAACTAATAAAACTGCATTAAAACATTGAATTGAAATATGTTCGTTTAAACATAATTTGACTCAGAAGCTAATATTGGACAACGTTTCTTAGGTTTTGCCCAATACTGTATATTTCAGGGTATTGCCAACGTTAAATTGACATTTCATGTCGGCAATACCACAACAATTATAACCAAAAATCGTTGTGTTTCACAATACCAAAAAATAATTTGGTTGACAGACGACCAAACTGAGTTGAGTTAACAACGGCAATAGGAGCATAAGATTTAATTAATAAAGAAACATAGAACTGAGCACAAGCTATGTTCTTACAAATAAATAGATTATATTTTTAATACATGGCGATCCTGCCAAGAGGGGAAGGAAGGCATGTGCCAAAACCCATTATATTTAAGTTTAAATTTTTTAACAATGAAGAATGATCAACCAGGTATAGTGATGGCACGATTAATCATATGATTAGTATTAATCGGTTAATTTCTTTCAATTAACGATTTAATTGTATCGAAAATTTGGTTTCAATTAATCGAAAGATTAACCGATTAATCTGAAAATAACCGAAATTTTTATAGGTTTTTTTTTTTAAAAGTATGAATCTGTCTAAAGCAATATATATAACAAATCAAAAAAGATTTTTTTTTATCGGTATGCAGCCATCGCTTTGATAAGTATGGTAGTCAGTGTTGCCGCAGAAGAATTATCGAAAGTAGCAAAACGGTAACACTGATGGTAGTGTTTACTTGCAAATAGTATCGGCTCATCCCTACGTACAACACGTGCACATTTTGTTCGTGATCAATTAGTGCATTTTGGCAACCAAAAATTTCTTTAATTTAATAATTAGTTGAATCATGGCTCCAACAAAGAGTGAGGTATGGAAACATTTCTCAAAGGAGAGCAATTCAACAGTCAAATGTGGCTTGTGTGGCAAACTGTTGAAGTGCTCAAACAATACGTCAAATATGTTTCAGCATTTACATCTGAAACATCCAAAGGACGCCGAAAATCTCAAGGTATGATTGAAAGTTTCCAGCAGTTCATTAGTTTAATTTGTGTTAAATGTTTATTAGGCACAGTTCAAAAACGGTGATGAAGGTGAAAATAGAAACACCGAAAAAGCAACTACCAGTCAGCAAACAAGATCAGGCATCGCAGAATCACCCAGTACCAGCAATAATATTACATCAAGTTTGAGGCAGCCAGTTCTAAAGACCTGTTTATCAAATGTGCAAAGTTATGCATCAGGTGGTAGCAAACATCAAAAATTGACACAATCAATAATGGAAATGATTGTCACTGATAATTTGCCTTTTTCACATGTCGAAGGTAAGTTTAAGGCCGGGCACACACCGGAGCCAACAAAACGTTTTTTATGTCGTAACGAATATAAATACATACATTGCTTCTTATGGAGCACACACACCAAGCCCGACAAACAAAAAAACATAATGTATGTTGGCAGTGAATATAGTCGAAAGTCAAGCTTTGCTTATGGAGCGCACAGACCGAATCAAACAAACAAAACAGCATACAGCAAAGCCCAACAAACGTTTTCATTTTGTCGAATACTGTTGGCTGCAACAATGTTTGGCTGCGACAAAAATATTATTTTTTCATTTTTTCTTCAATATCAAAAATATGTTTTCTTGATGGACCAACAAAAAACGTTTCGTTGGCTCCGGTGCGTGCCCGGCTCAAAGTGACCTGGTAACGATTGATTGATTATTATTCTTCATCAAAATTTATTGCAGGTAAAGGGTTCAGAAAATTTATGAAAATAAATTGTCCACTCTATGCAGTACCATGTAGAAATACTGTCAAAGCATATATGGAAAAAACTTATGAAACTGAAGCTAAAAATTTCAAAACGAAGCTGTCAGAAATTCCGAATATGTGTTTGACTACGGATATATGGACCGACACTGAAATGAACAGCATGCTCGGTGTGACAGTACATGGTTTGTTTGGAAGCAATCAATTTTCTGGAACAATTGGTGTCTTTAAATTAACCGAAGCCCATACAGCTGTACACATTTCGGAAATATTGGAAGAGTCTTTACTCGAATTTTCAATTAATAAAGAAAACGTAATGGCAATAGTAACAGACAATGGCGCTAATATCGTTAAAGCTATTCATGATACATTTGGGAAAAGGCGTCATATTCCGTGTTTTGCACACACGTTGAATTTAGTTTGTGAAAATGCTTTAAATACGCCTGAAGTTGCTGATGTGATTTCTAAATGCAAAGCAATAGTAACTTGGTTTAAACGAAGTGTTAAAGCCAATGATGATCTGCGAAGATTGCAATCTCGTGCTGGCATTCCTCAAGGTAAAATGTTAAAACCTATTATGGACGTAAAAACTAGGTGGAACTCCACATATTACATGCTAGACCGATTTCTTAAATTAATATCTTACATAAGCCAAATTTTGTTGAATTATTACGACGCACCACCCATGATCACAACAAAAAACAAAGAGGAAATTGAAGAATTAGTACAATTGTTAAGACCCTTGGAGGCCATGACATCACAAATCAGTGGAGAAAAATATGCCACATTAAGTCATATAATCCCACTTACTCATTGTGGGCGGCTACAAATACATAAAATGCATTGTGTATGCCCCGTAGCTAATAAAGTGAAGGAAACCATTTTAGCTCAATTTAACCGTCGTTTTGGGGAAATCGAGCATTCATTTCTAGTAGCAGCTTCAACTTTATTAGACCCCAGATTTAAAAAAATCCACTTCCAAGATCCACTAGCTGTATCAAAAGTTATGAGACACCTGCGAAAGGAAATGGATGAAATTCCTACAGAAGACAGCATAGGGAGTAGCAGTGAAGCTTCCTCTACTGGTGAACTCGAATTTGATTTGTGGGCGCCTCACAAAAATTTAGCTCATAAACGGAGAAGAAAGGACTATGAATCCACTCAAGATGAACTTAGCTTTTATCTCAATGCTCCGGTCTTGGAGTTGAAAAGAAACGTTCCGGACGCTTGGGAAGAAATGAAGTCAGTGTATCCTAAGCTATATATTATTGCTCAAAAATATTGCTTTTTGGTAGGAACATCTGTTCCAGCCGAACGTTTATTTTCAAAAGCTGGTGCAACCGCAACGGAAAAAAGAAATAGATTGACTACTAAGCGTTTATCAAAATTACTTTTTTTAAATTCAGTATTTAATAATACTCAGTAACCATTTCTTATATTTTTTTTGTTATATTACATAAAATATACATCATACATTATATCATATTACATAAAACCGAATTAATTTTTGTGTTACTTTTTATATAATTTTATTAATAAAAAACAATTTCTTAAAATATATAGAAAAAAACTCTTAATAAATTTCATTGCATTACTTAGACTTAAAAAAAATTAAACAAATTCTATTAACCGAAAAATTCGATTAATCGGTTAATTACTAGCAATTAATTGCAATTATTATTTTACCCTTTCAATTAATCATTTGATTAATTAATCGGTTAATAAAAAAAAATTGCCATCACTGACCAGGTATTGATCATTCTTTCTATAAAATAGAGGTGTAGTGCGTTGTAATGTATATACATTATTATAAACACATTTCTTATTTTACTTTGTTATTTTTAAGAATATGATATGCAAAGTAATAAAAGTCTTTGCTGCACACCGAACGAGAATAGTCATGATGATAATTAATTTGTCCAAATAAAATTTATAATAGATAAATTATTAACTTAACTTCGATGAACATAAAAATAACGACATTTATAACAAAGTATAAATAAACTCAATTTTTTTTTAGCATGTATTTTTAATTTTTCTTGTTGTACGCAGACTTATTCAGCCTAGTGTAACATTTGATAGTGTAAGTTAACACGATTTCCCAGCAGGTAGAAATTTGTAGTGTACCACCACAATCAATTAAACAATAATAAACATGTATCGTATCTGCAGCAGGGCCAACACTTACTGAAGCTGCAAGTCTATTGAAATTACGTACTGAGGATATTGATGAATCCCAATATAATATGGCAAGTAAAACACCTGGGGGCTAATTCCGGGACTCGTGATCGAAATAAATTCGTATCGAAATTAATTTCGATCGTGCGAGTTTTTCTGATGATGGCACTCGTTACCTTGCGAATCGATTTTTTAGTAAAGTGTTGTAAAAAATAAAAAAATAAACCTTAACCAACACTACAAATATGTAAACAAAAAACATACAAATGCTTACAAAGAAAATTAATAAATTTATCAAAAGAATTGCGAACTTGTTTTATAATTTTGAAAGTTTTTCCATTTTTAACCGCGGTCATGGATGTAAAATAATTTTTTTATTCTTCGTCATCAGAGTCTGAGAGTGATATGAATGTAATTAGAAAGAAAATCCGAGTAACAAGTGATCCATTGGGCTTGCCAAACAATGAGTAAGTATGCATCCCCTTGATTTGTAAAAATTACGTGTAAAAATTTATTTTTATAGGTTTAAAAAACGTTTTAGATTTTCCAAGGAAGCTTTTAACTATATTCTTGAGGAGTTAGAATTTGCTGGAGATTTGACAACTGCCACTTTATAGCTTTTAGCTTTTGGAGGCTTTCAAAATACTAATAGTTAATATTAATTAATATTAATTACTTAATTTACATAAAACTTATTAAAGATTTAACTTACATTTTCTTGTTGTTTGCGTGTACCGAAATAAATAAAATGTGGTTAATTTAAAAAAAACTACTTTTTAACAAAAACAATAAACCGTTAAGTTAGTCATTAGAGTTTGTGTAAAAACTCCTTTACAAAGGTGCATAAAAGGGAGTAATACAAAAAAGTACGAAAATCTATACGAATAATTAATAAATACAACAATTAAAATCTTAAATAAACACTTGTTATCCAACGAACTATTTAAAAATAAAATTTCGACACCAAATTTGGTATCGAAAAAAACTCGCACGGTTACACTCGATCGTACACTCGCTATCGAGTGCCATCATAAGAAATTTCGATACAACTTACTCGATAGCGAGTGCGAGAATCCCAAAATTAAAAAAAAATCCAACTTCGAGTAAATTTCGCACGGTATCGACTGCGAGAATTAGCCCCCTGAATTGATACGCAGACATGTTGTAGGCTTTGATGCACTCATTCAAGGCATTACTATTAGTGAACTCTCAGATAGGTATATTGGTATGCATTTTGCAGCATTGGCTACTGAATTTGAAAAAATATGTGTTGATTTTAAAAAACCTATAGGACCACAAACTAAAAGTCATGCTTAAGAATTTGCAGCTTTGGTTGCATTTGAAGTCGGTCCTGCTACAAGACAGGTATAAGTGAACACTAATGACAAACGTTGGACTTTTAAATTGGTTTATAAACCAGATACTGGCAAAGTAAAATATACCACTAAATTCATATTTGTCAGTACATTCAAAACTACAAATGCACCAAAGTCAATGCCTAAAGCTGAAAAATGACCAAATTGTCTTAACAGTGAAGCAAGCTAGTCTACTAGCATTGGATGTATTATCTCGAGCGGTCGGTGCTTGCTTAGTAAAGGAAATTATTCTATTAACACCACTGGCCGGTACAGTTTTCTCGAAACATGATTTAGATGAAATACAAGCAGAAGTAACAGCTTATAGAGGCCAAGAAGTCTCTAAAGAAACAATAATAAAAGAAATCATTCAAAGCTGTCAGAGTGGTGAACATTATTTACAATTTTCACGATGCTATATTGCAGTGGCTGCACAAGTCTGTGTAACTCAAAATATGACAGATCAGAACATAAGGAAGAAGATTATAGGAAAGACGTACAAACAGTACACTTCCTGTAACAAACAATTTGATAAATACTTGTACACCGTTTATTGCTGGAAGCTACAGGTGGTGTACCGTCTGAATTCATGTCAGAAAAGCTAATGAAATTATATGATGATTCACAACTTGAAGATTACAGCAGGTTTGGAATGAAAGCTACTTACCAAGCTAGACGTACAGAAATGGGTCAAAAGAAAGTGTTAGATGACAATGAACCATCTGGTTCAAAAAACTAAATTTAAGTGTAGTTACTCCTGGTACTGCACATGCTTGTAAAGAAATCCAGGATGTGTTTGAAGATATAACTGAAGAAGAAGAAGGTGAAGTGGAAGTTGAAGTTGAAGAGGATGTTTATAGTGATGAAGTAAATGCTAGTTTAAATAAAGATTTTGACTTAGATGTTAGTCGTGGAAAAGTAGGATTAGTTAGGGATAATAAATAATAACATCAACTCAAGAAGATAATGTTAAAATAAAGATGACATCATTATTGAATTTAATTAAAGTGATTGATATTGATAATATTTTGTTAACCTCACCATATTTTTATTACACTAGATCAATTGAGGCATTTTTATTTGAGGGATTTCATAATTAATACAAAAAAGCATATATAACATAAACTACCACTTAGTTTATTATTGATATTTGCAGCAGAAAAGTCACGAAGTAATAAACAGATAGACATTTCAGTAAAAGAATTATTACCTTAAGATTTGTTTGAAATATACTGTAATGTAAAATTAGCATTAGATGAATATATTAAGAGTGGAATGTAAGCCCAAAAGTAAATAAATTTAAGTTAATAATAATAATAAGTGTAAAGCAAACCCAATAACTAGAGGGAAGACGTAAATTAGTACTGATCTAGTTAGAGTTTAAGGTTTAATTATATCCAATAACTAGAGGGAAATTACAAGAGTACTGATCTAGTCGACACGTGTTGACTAAGCACAATATTGTTTGCCCTAAGCTCAATAAACTCAATTTCAATTATGAATGAGTGTCAATCTGAATTGAGTGTATTTAAGCATGTTGATTTGTGATTGGTTACTGTAAGCCAATTTCACGACACTGAATGAAACAAACAAAGTAGTATTGGTAAGCTAGAATAAGTTAGAGAGTCTAAGAGTTATTTTAATAAGTAGTATATGAGCTGGAACAAAACTTTAATAAAACAGACTTTAAAGTAGAAACATATATCGGCTTTTACAGCCTTGCTTTCTTATTTTAATATCTCCATATTTCGGCAGTTCCTTTGAACGCCTAGTGTTAAGCTGTCCTCCTTGGCAGCTGTATAAATATAACCAAGGACTATAAGGTACACTTAAATATAGGACTAAATGACAACACTGCAAGTTAACTGAGCATAATTTGGTTAATACGATTTCCTAATAGCCAGACGTTAACTCGGCATAAATTCGGTATAAGAAACTCGACCTAATTTTGTTATTCATTTCATATATGCAAACAATGCATAAATCCGTTCATTGCTGTTCTTTATTTTATTTATAAGAATAGTCTTGAGTAGTCATTAACTGGAGTTAACAGCGACGTCGGCGCTGCGAACACAATAATTAAATAAGTCAAACTAAGTCAGCAATTTAATATATTACAAACCAGCCAAATTCAATAATTGCCTACTTGCGATAATTTCATGAGAAACCAATTTTGCTGGATCAGCGTCAGCACATTCGCACGTGTTACTGCATTGGCATTTGCACATGCCGAAACAACGTGACTGAAAACAGTAAGCCACGTTAGCAGCGAAGAAGTGCCAGAAGTTTAAGTCCGTCAGTCTTAGCTACGCATCGTAATCGTCGAGTCGTCCAAACAAAGTGTGTGAAGTGAAATTAAGTAAGAATATTTGTAAAACTAATATCATTGAAATTAAATAAAAAAATTATAAATGCTTGAATTAAATTTTATAGTTTTAATAGGCGATGTGGTTGCGCCTTAATGATGAAAATAAAGTTTATTTTAAGAACCTAAATAAACAAAGAATTTTCTTTACTTGTACATTACGTAATGGAAATAAATTGCACGTGTTTATCGCCACTAACTTATTCTCAATAAAGTGATTTTGTATTGCAGTATGTTAAAATTTTTTTAGTGATTTATAGCATTTCGTGTAACTACCAATCTCTTTGGTAGTGCCTTTTGAAAAAATTTATGGAGAATACGGATTTTGCATACTGTAACAAAAACCTGCCCGTATTTGCCGGCGCTTTAAAACGCCATTATATGCGAAAAACAGGGTAGGTTCAAATTAATAGGGATCAAATTTGTGACAAGTGACTCTGTTTTTTACAATTACAGATATTTCTGTATTTCATGTAGTTCTGCCCAAAGCGGCAAAGCTTTCAAAGTCACTTGATAAGTAAACAAAGTAAAGGAATAAGTAAGCAATAATTATCAAACTTAATAAATTATTTTAAAATGGAAAATATTAATAAAGGTATGAAAATTTAGATTAAGAAAAAAATTGTGCAAAAATATTGTTGTATTACTTTAATTAAAAATGCAACTTACTTCTTCAATGGTTCTAACACGACTCCCCGAGTCATTTCTTTTTATTCTTCAGTTTCTTATCATTAAAGTGTCAAATTAATATTTACAGAGATGTCATATTGTGGTTGTGCAGTGATGCCACTACACCTCCCTTTTATAATAAAAAGGAAGAAGTAAACAAGGGGTACCGTCCTTGTTTAGATCTTGCTTTTTCTTAAACTTAAACTACTTTAAATTTAAAATATTGTAAGTATTTTTAAAATTAATGAAATTGTTGTCTTTTGTATATAGTATCTAATTTTACGAATTCTGTTTTTATGTACAGTTTTCTATTGTTCTTTTGCCTTATTATAAATCTCGACATTAACGTCATCGATTCGTTTCACTATATATGGACCTTCATAAATAGGAGTGTGTTTTTCGTATGGCTCTTTTTTTAATAAGACTCTGTCGTTTATTTTTATTTCCAAAGGTTTCGCAAACCTGTCATGAAATTTTTTATTGATATTTTTATGTTTGTCGATTAAAGTTCTTGCAAGAATATGAGTTTTCTGAAGCCTATACTTAACTTCCTTGCTGTAATTGTCTATGTTTTAGATGGGGTCTAAGATTGATGTAGTTTCATTTGGCAGTGTTGCTATTTTCCCGAACACTAGTTCAAATGGCGTAAAATGATTGTTAAAAACTGTATTAGGTGTAGTGTTGTGGTAAAAGATAAAATATTTTAAATATGTATCCCAATCGCTTATGTTCTCTGTTCCTAAATCAGATTTGATAATCTTCATTCTACCGTATATTAAAATACAGTTTTCGAAGATAGCGCGAGCCACTGTTCTAGCCGATTTGTCAGGTATGGCTATGGTAATTAAATATTTTGACAAGTCGCAAATCAGGGTTACGGCGTATTTATTTCCGAAAGTTGATTGTGGCAAGGAGCCTATTGTGTCTAACACTACTACATCGAATACTTTTACTGGTGTCGGCGTTAAAACAAGTCTCTCAATATTTGAAGGCCTGACTTTATTTAAAATACAATCTTTGCAATTTCTGACAAATTTTGCGATTTCCTTCGTCATGTTTTTCCAATAATATTTAGTTCTAAGTTTTGCATACAGCTTTTTTTGTTCACAGTGTCCGCCTAGGATAGGATCAGTATGGTAAATTGTCATTAGTTTTTCTTTTACGTCTTTCTTGAAGATTCGTTCTTAGGTTCAGTCAAAATAATTTCTAAATCTTTCAGTATATTTATACCACAATCTTTAAGTCTTTGTAAACTGCAAATTTTGAAAAAATCATCCTCTTTAGGTAGTTCTATAGCTGGGATATTATTCTTGACGGTTTCGCTTTGTAACCTCGAAAACATTCTATCTAAATCTAATGTTTCGTTGTCAAGTGAAATATCCAGAGATATGATTACTCTTAATTTCATGTAAATGTTGATTTGTAATTCTGTTAGTTTATTATATTTATAAAAAAGTCTGGTCCTCATTTTTGGTATTTTATTCGAAAATTCAAAAGATTCCAGTGATAACCTTATTTATATGTCTACGCAAAGTAATTGTGTCATTGACCCACAAGTTAATAGAGTGGGTGGTTTACAAATATACTGTATATAAAGATAACAGGGCATTTAAACAAGCCGCAAAACTTTCAAACATGACTGGGAACGTTATAAAACCAATCCTCAAAAGCGTTAAAAATACTGATGACACATATAAGGAACGAGTTATAGGAAAGAGATTAAAGAACAACACTATGGGCTTAAACGATGATTATATAGAGTTAAGGACAATATCAAAAAGTGGTGCAGTAGATGAAGACCATAATCGGCCTAAAGTCCACCCTAGACTTGATTTGGTCATGGTTACAATGATAGTCCTAAGCTTGATTTTAGCTGTTAATGGTTGTGATAACACCCTATAAGTATTTTCCAATGGCAAAGTCTGTGACAGCACACGTTGTATAGAGTCTAACATGTATGATCTGCCTTTACACACTGGTTCATTAGTTTGTTTTAAAGACTTTAATGGGAAATTGATGAAACTTAAAATAGAAGAAGCCTACTATAGGAGTAGATATTATTTACAATACTATACATCAGAATATAATATAACTATAGAAAAAACATCAAGATGTAAAGGCTCAGGTGAATGCTGGAATGGTGGGTGCAGCACATTACAAGCCCAGAAAATCTTAAAAAACAGCAAAGGTAATGACATAGAAGGTTATGGGTGCAGCAGTAATTCACTAGGTTGTGACACTTGGTGTTATCATAAAACATCATGTACGTGGTATCACTGGATCATTAAACCAACTGGAGAATTATCACCTGTGTATAAAAGGCAATCCCAAATCTGGGAAATGTTAGTAAGTGTAGAGTATGAGTATGGGCATTATAACTAAGCATAGAATCAATGTAAACAACCCTTAAGTGAATTTAGATGGCCTACTAAGTGATATACCAATATATGTTACCGGGTTCACATCTGAGCTGGACAATTTTGAAGATGGTTTAATTTCATTACATGGGTTATTTTATGAGTCTAAAATATCTGCAATTGACATGCCTGAAACAAACATTATAGGTGACTTTCAGATGAGTATTGATAAGAAAACTACCACATATAACGAACATACTGTTAAATGCACTGTAGAAAGCTGTTCAGTTGAATGCATTGCACCTGAAAGCAGGCTGAAAAGGATGAAGTTGAGATCAAATGAGTTGAACTCAGTTGATGTTATACAAATAGATGATAAAATGATGATTGAAACTAGGAAAGCATGTTAAAGCATTAACCAAAATACTTATAGGCAATGTCAATTTTAATAACTTGCAAGTAGAAAGAGCACAATGCAGCATAGATATAATATCTACATATGGTTGTATTGGGTGTACAACTAAATCATACATAATATTTCAAGCAACCAAAATAAAACAGGAAGGGATAGTTCCTTTCCATAGCAACTGTACTTTTGACACCTCATTTCTATCATGTTCACCAAGTCCATATAAACTGGTCTCACATGACATGAATAGTATTTGCCAAATATATATCCCCTCAATGAATATTACAATGATAAGCAGGATTGTTTTTAAATTCAAAGGTAGGTTAACTCTAGAATCACCCACAATGGCTGAAAGCACAGAATATGAAACGATCAAGTCGCTTGCTAAAAATGAAGGTTTTATTTATGGACTATTCAGCATGGTTAGCACATTTAGTATCACTGGTTTGGTATTAACTATACTGAAAATAGTCAAAGTTGTACAATAAAATAAACTAATTAAAGATGTCAACAATGCATTAATAAAATGATAAGCAATATTTAAATAAGTAGTACCCACAGTGGTTGTTTAAACCTAATCAATCTGAATTAACCAAGCATTTAGAATAATTTAGTACAATTAAGAATAATAGTTTATAACATTAACAAATATAACATTATAATCATGTCACTGTATAATCCTAGAATTGTAATATTAAAAATACAAATCCTATTATAACAATAAGCATTAAAACAATATTAGTAAGTAAATGTTAGATCATGTTAAGTAAATATAATCACATCAAATTATGATTAAGTTAACTTTAGATTTAGATTCATACTAGTTAAACATACAAATATAGAGTTAAATAAGTTGAAGTAATTATAAGTTAATTAAAAGTTTAAGTGTGCCGTCTTTTTTGTGTATTTTTGGTGATAGTTTTCATATGTAATGGAGTAGAAGTTTGTTTATTGGAACGTATTGTGTGAAAAACTGATGTGCACAGGAAGCTACTAATGTCTAGTTAATTTGTGTAAAAAATTTACTGCAACCATCTGCAACCTTCTAAAATATTAAAATTTTTAGATTGCGTAAAAATAAAAAATGCTGATATTGTAAAATTTTGGTTAGAAAATAATAGAAGTGTGACTGCTGTTATCAACTGGATTTGCAGTAAATTTCAAAGAGATGCTGATGAGAACTGTATGATACCAATTAAGAAGAAAATTAATAATTTCTGTGCATATGCCAACCAAAAGTGGTCTGCAAACTTCAGAATCTGTGTTATTAAATATACTTTTATATAAAAATAAAGTTATTGGAAAAGTGTGTTATTCTTGAAATGGTGAAACTAAATTAAATAAATATAAACTTAGGAACATTTTAAGAATACACATAAAAAACAAGACAAAAAAATATTAAAACGTGCTTTTCCTAGCAACAACGATTAAACTAAGTATATGGCACACAACAATTTTAATTTTATTGTGTTATACAGGGTGGCTGATGAAAGCCGCTACCAAAAAAAAATGTAATAACTTTTTTTCTATTTAATGAATGTGGTCCATTTCTTTTATTTTGCACATTGATTCTTAGATTTGACAAAAATGGATAACTGGGACACCGAAACAAGAATTTGGATTGTCCGCCGTTATCACGCACTGGTTCAAAGAGAGTATAGGCGCACATTTGGCGGCAATCCTCCGAGCAGATGGACCATAATGAGACCTGTAAACAATTTTTCCGAGCATGGGACAGTCAACAGAAGACCTTACCATCGAAACCCTTCAGTTCGAACGGAGGAAATAATCGCTGCTGTAGCTGCTGCGATACAACACAATCCAATTGTTTCGATAAGAAGCTTATCTGCTCAAATGGGTATAAGCAGACAGTCATTACAGTCAATTATGCACAAAGATTTGGACTTATTCCCATATAAAATTCAAATGGGCAACAAACTGAACACTGCAGACTTGCCGATTCGCTTGAAATTTTGCCAGAAGATGCTTTAAATGGTGGAAGAGGATGGAAACATGTTGAACTGTCTTTTCATGTCTGACGAGGCCCATGTCGATTTGAACGGCAACGTAAACAAACAAAATTGTCGAATATGGAGTACTTCCAACCCACAGACACTCCATGAGTCGGAATTGCATCCACTTCGTGTCACAGTGTGGTGTGCAGTTTCATCACCCTGCATTGTCGGGCCCTACTTCTTCGAAGAAAACGGTCACCCCGTTACGGTTACTGGAGACCGTTACTTGAGCATGTTGAAAGAGTTTTTCTATCCAGAATTACGCCGAAAGAGAATTCCGTTTTAACAATGTGTGGTTTCAGCAAGATGGTGCACCTGCTCACATAGCCCAACCTGTTATGACAGAATTGCGACGAAAATTTCCCAATGGATATCACCAGAAACTCCACATTCCGTTGGCCACCCAGGTCGCCTGACCTTACTGCACCAGGAAGTTTACAAAGCAAAACCAACAAATTTGAATGAACTAAAGCAATCCATTCGAGCAACAATTGCGGCTATTCCTGCATCAACTCTCCAAGCAGTAATGAACAACTTTTTTCTAAGATGCCGCACATGCATCAACGAGCAGCTATTGACAACCACTACCATTAACTAACAAAAATTAATAATTTAAAAAAAAAATAAAAATAAAATAATAATTTGCCTAAAACAATATGTACAAAGGTCACATAAGGAACAGCTTCTTTGTAAAAGCTATCAATTTTTGTTCTCAATAAAGAAATTTTATAAATATTAATGAAAGCAAAAGCTCCTTTGTAAAACCAATCAGTGCTTTTTTTCAATATAGAGTATTAAAACATAGCTTTATTGTAAAAGCAATCAATTTTTGTTCTCAATAAAAAAATGTTATAAATATTGTAGCGTATTGTAGTGCATAATCAAAAACTATCCATGCGTTCGTGATAACCATAACTGTTTTGCTATAATATGTCAGTAATTGAGTTTGAATTACTCAAAACAAATGAATGTTCAAATTCAATACACTTAAAATAGTTCAACTGTTGAATGAACTTTTAAAATTGTTCTGAGCAACTGTAGTGTGTCTTACTAATTGGCTTTGTCGCACCAGCAGAAGTTTATAATGTTTACTTATGAGATATTTGTAAACAGAAACTTCTGTCTGGTATGTGTTAATACGACGCGGTGCACAACAATGTATTGTAGCTGTATTGTTATATCAAAACCCCTCAAGCCCCTTAATGTAATTTAAAATTAACTTAATATAAAATGAACCACCTTAATAAGTCTACTTAACTTCCGGTATAACAATAAATTTTAAACAATTCTTTGGAATTGATCCACAAGTAATAAATTTATTGATTTGCACTTTTTAATAAAAACAATTCTTTGGAATTGATCCAGAAAAATTGATTTACACCTTTTAATAAAAACAATTCTTTAGAATTGTTTACTTATTCTTTTATTATTTTTTTAAATAAAGCAACTGACCAAATATGCAAGATAAACAAATAACTAATATAAAATAAACACACTAAACGTAGATCAATAGAGTCTATTTGTGAAGTGTCATTTGGCGAGTTAAGTTTTAATAACTAAAATAATAATTTTTAATAATGTTTATTAAATAAGTTAATAAAGTTTTAATAAAGAAGTTAATAAAGAACAGAAAATAATTTTTTTATTTTCAATTTTATCCTACATCAAAACTCTGCATCAGCAAACTCCCATCGATACAGTTATAACAAACACAACTCACACTGTGTATTCTGCCTTATCAGCATATTCCCACAGTGTATGTATGCATTGGTGGAGCAGTTGGCTGCAAATGAATAGTTTAAGACAATAATTTAAGTTTGAATAAAGCAAAGAGGAGTCTGGTCGATACGGCGGACTCGATAAAAATAAAATGTCTTCATAAGTATAAAAACATTCAGTGTTTTATTTAATAATTGATAAGACTAATTCATAATTAGTAAGGATTTTTAGAACAACAAAATCTCTAGAGACTTCAACTGTTGAACAATTATGCTGTACATGCAATTTTTTGAATATGGATATTAGACACCTGAAAAGCTAACATACACACACAAAATATTTTAAATTAATGCAATTGTTATTATTAAAACGTTGTGATTTTTCCCCCTGATACATCAAAATAATAAAGTTAAAGTAGCAAACAAAATATAATATACAGTAACCCAAAATATGCTGAAAATGCAATTTGTAAATTTGGGTATTCGACTCTTTGAATAAACTAATGTTGACAAAGAATTTGCAAATAATGAGTAGCTAAAAAAAGGGGGAACGTAAATAAACTCAAATTAATAATTTGTGATTGTTGGAGGAGATCACTTTTAGTCACCTGCCCATCACGGATGAAAGTGCCATCACTATTGTTAATCCCTTTGTTTACTCATTACACATTGTTATTGTTGTTAATTTTAAATATTAATATTTTCAATGCATTTGCCTTTATTATTTTTGATGATTTTGTTGCATTATAATAACGGTCTTTTTATATTTTGATTTTTTTGTAGCCCAAATATTTGCATACTGTATTTTTAATTTATAGTCTAAAAACTGAAGTAAATAAAGAAACACGTATTAAAATAATTGTCTCGCGTTTATTTAATTAAAAATAGTTAATTATCTTAAGCGAGAGTGTTGGAGGAATCAAGTATCTTATATGTTTTCAAGATGGCCTCATCAAATTTAGTAAAGGGAACAGGCACAGCAACTCCACAGATCGATTGCAAATATATTTTTAGTGGAAGCAGGAAAAGGACTCACACGGAATCTTTCATTGGATTTTTGGAAAGAGGTCATAGTGGTGTTGCTTATTCCGAAGAGATTGGAACATTGTTACGCAATAACAGTCTGCGGACCCAACTTAATCAAGATGTTAGGAACGGAAAGCTTACAGATTTGGGCACAACTCTTGGGTACAATAAATGGGTTGAGGAAGACGTTACTTTAAAATAATTTTTATGCTTAATATATTTTTATATTCTTTATTATTTTATATTTTAACATATATATTTTTCAAGTTGCATTATAAATCACTTATCAAAAAAAAGGTCACTTAAGGCACAGCTTCATTGTAAGAGCAATCAATTTTTGTTCTCAATAAATAAATTTTATAAATATTGTAGTGTATTGTAGTGCATAATCAAAATCTATCCTAACTATGATTAGCACAACTGTTTTGCTATAATATGTCAGTAATTGAGTTTGAATTACTCAAAGCAAATTAATGTTCAAATTTAATACACTTAAAATAGTTTAACTGTCCAATGAACTTTTAAAATTGTTCTGAGCAATTGTAGTGTGTCTTACTAATCGTCTATGCCGCACCAGCAGAAGTTTATAATGTTTACTTATGAAATATTTGTAAACCGAAACTTCTGTCTGGTATGTGTTAATAGGACGCACTGCACAACAATGTAGTCTAGCTGCATCAGCAAACTCCAATAGATACAGTTATAACAAACACAACTCACACTGTGTATTCTGCCTTATCAGCATATTCCCACAGTGTGTGTTTGTATTGGTAGAGCAGTTGGCTGCTAATGAACATAGAACAAAGAGGGGAGATACCAGAAGATACTCAAGCCTGTTGGATTAGACAGCTTAAGCAGGAATTAAGAAGCAGTGACCTGCCAGTGGACCTGACAAGCTCTAGTTCCAATTTAGCTCGTACTCAACTTAGCATCAAAGAAATGGCACAGGGAGGAGAACCCGCCGTATATCCAGTATTGTCTTTTGACAATATTGCTCTTGAACAAGTGGCTGATAAGTCAGAATTGAGGAGACAATACTTGGAATTTGAGCGGCATTTTACAACTACTATCCATAACCAAGTTGATATTAAGTTGCACATTAATACCATTTGCAGCCTTTACACCTTTCTACGGTTCAATGCGGAAGCCATCAGAGCACATATAAGACTAAAGGAGCCAGACACATTACAGCGGGCTGCTGATCTGATGGAATTGATATCGGTTCTTTTGACCAGAGGAACCTCAGTTGCAATTGCAGGTAGGAAACGAATGACTACTCAAGAGGTTGGGAGATTCAATGCCCTGAAGACCAAATATGGCATAGTGCCAAAACTGGTCAAGGCCACTGCAACTGAGAAGACTGCGGCACATCCTGAGATTTGCTATTCAATATTGTTTTATAGTAATGTCTCACGTCCTATCTCAATTGAGTTCATGGCAGCAAAATACTTTGCTGACTTCCCTCCACCACTGAGAGGTAACTACGTTTATGCCATCATCACTGATGTCAACACTTTAAAACCTCAAGGGATGATGGCTGGTTCCCCAGCTTATATGTGCAAGGGTTTCTTCTGCACAACAATCCAGAGCAGGTTTTAACCACACCAGATATGATGAGGAAGTTTATGGGCTTTGCCAGAGCTGTGTACACTTCTTCAAAGCATTCAACAGCAACCAAACCCTGACATTGACTTTATGGATGTAGTCCGCTAAGTTGCAGAATACACCCATGACGACCTAGCCCGAGATGGCATCCTTATAACACCGTGGATGTCAAACGTCCAGAAGCATGTTCCACGTCTGGTGGGGCCTACAATAAGTTTTGATAACACAGGAAGGAAGAGCATTATTGTGTGTAACGCTTACTTACTTACTCTTTAGCAACAGTGTCAGTGTTAATGACATGAAGAAATGAATTTCAGTTAGTTTTGTTTCATTAATACTTTGCTTATTCTTTTTATTGTTATCGTACACTTTTGCCTTTGTAGCAGCATGATCGTCAGTGCATAAGACATAGTTTCACGACTCTTGTTAGGTTTAGATTATTTTAATAAGTTTGTAGCACCATCATCGTCAGTGCATAATCGAGTATGACGAGCACATTAATTTAAGCATCATTTTATGAACATTAGTAGGTAAGAATGGGATTAATAGTTACAGCCTCCAGCGTATTTAAGATATAAAAATTCTCTAAATGTTTGTTCATAAGAACATGAACAAACATACACATACATACTTGCGTACTTAATGTTAAATCTTTTGTTGGTTACTACAATAAAAAACTAATAAAATATGGTATGTACGTTTGTCAACAATACTATGCACAAACATACATGCATATATGCTTATAAACCACTTAAATTCTTTTTATTGCTCCACAAAGTTGTGATTTCTTTTATAATGTTTGGTTTACCAATACATTGTATTCAATGGGTGGCCAAGCAATTGCAATTAACAGTAATAATCAATAAATTGGGTAAACAAAATATATTCCTAAGAATTGTAAATTAGAACAACAAACTCACTTAAGTAAACTTTATTCCTAAGAATTGTAAACTAGAACAACAAACTCACTTAAGTAAACTTTATTCCTAATAAAATTGTAAACTAGAACAATAAACTCACTTAAGTAAACCTTATTCCTAAGAATTCTAAACTAGAGCAATAAACTCAGATTATTACAAAACACTTTTCAGAAATTGAAAACTCAAAAGCTCGGAATAAACAAAATTTTATAACTATTACAAAACACTTCCTACAAATTTTAAGCAAAATATTGTAATTATAAATAAGAACTTTTTAATCAATAAAGTCAGTATTGAACTCACAACCAAAGTCTTCACTTGTTTTATTTTCACATCCTTGTTCGAACATTTAATTGGCGCAGTCGGTAGGATCTCCTAAAAATATCCTCGAAAAAGTAAAAGGATATTTAAACATATCTATGTTGAATTGGGAGAAAACGAAAAAAAAAAGACAATAAGGATCTCTGAAAAGAATTTTTCTGTGAAAGTGAAAATTACAAGGATATAAATCCTTTATACAAGTGAAATTTTTTTTTTCCATTTTGTGAAATATTTGAAGGATATAAGCCTTTATGCAAGTGAAAATTGCATAACAGTTTTTCGGCAAGCGAAAATTGCATAAGAAGAACATTTAAAAAAAAAAAAGAAGAAGAAAATAAAATCTTTTTTACGGACAACAAATTATATACAATTTTTGAAAAACAAAATTAATTAAATTTTTTTTTTGTGTTGACAACAAATTAAATAAAATTTTTGAAAAACAAAAAAAAAAATAATAAAAAAAATTTTTGTGGACAACAGACTATATAAAATTTTTTTTAAAAAATAAAAAAAAAAAATCTCCGGACAACACACAGAAAGAAAACTTTGTAAACAACAGACATTTTTGTAAAGTAAATTTGTTAATAAGAAACTCTTTAAAAAAAACAAAACATAAAAAAATTTGGATAGAAAAAGTATTATTACTTAAATGAAAAAAAAGTAAAATAAAAACAACAAAAACTTATTAAAAAAAAAAAAAAAAAAAAAAAAAAAAAAAAAAAAAATTGTGGAAGTTTCATTATAAAAGAAGAAAAGCTAAGCAAGAAGCCAAAGAAGAAGCCTGAGGGAAAAGAAGAAAAACATACGACAGCATCATCCTAAAGAAGTTAAAATCCAACAGAAATATTTTATAAAATTTAAGGTAAACTTAGAATAAGAACCTTTATTATTATACTAGTAGAATTAAGATAAGAAAGTCAGTCACTACGATACTTACAATAACAGTTGTGTTAAAGCGATATACTGGCATAAATTTTTTTTTCCCTTTCAATGAGTGATAGCGATTCTTTGTCAGAATATCCTTCGGATTTAGAGTATAGGGCAATAAGAACTAATTGTGGTTCCACAGCATATCCACTTGATTCTGGTATAGAATCTAACGACGGTTACTTAACTGACGAATTAGAACGCGACTTTCGCGAAGGAAAGGTCACTAGGAACAAACGAATTTTAAGGAAGAAAATCAGACGGTATCTCAGGCAGAATTAAATTGAAATAAGAAGTAGGAAATATATATACAAAATGGTTGACCAACCACAAAACCAACTAGTTATAAATCCTTTAAAATACCTCCAAGGCTTACCGGAGTTTGGTGGGGACACCAAAGATTTACATACATTTATTACACTTATAGATAGGATACATCCATACCTACGAACATATGACCAATTGTCCCAACTACTGTTCTCAGACATGATAAAAGCAAAACTTAAAGGCAAAGCAAGACAAACGATTGAAATAAATTGCCACGCTACTACATGGAGAGACATAAAAAATGTACTCCAAAACAACTTCGGAGACAGGCGATCATGTGACGAATTGTTTGACGAATTAAGAGGGGTCACATTTAAGACAAACACTTTAGAATTTTATAACGAAATTAAAGACAAACTGCATAGATTGAACAATAAATTGGTCATAATATTGGGGGAAACAGAGGCAGCAAGGGAAAGTGCTACTAACAATATGCATACCGCACTAAATATTTTTAAAAGCAAAATTCCAGAACCGATGAAAACTATTCTATTTTGCAGAAGTCCGACGGACTTAGAACAAGCCATGGATATTTTGTTTCAAGCGGGATACGCTTACACTGGAAATGAGAGCCATCAAGCGACACGCTATGGAAGTAAACAGAATTGGAGACGTCAATCAGTGAATCCCCTAAATCAACAAAAATACCCTTACCAAAATAGAAGTAATTTCCAAAACCCACAAAATAGAAATCAATTTCAAAACCCACAAAATAGAAATCAATTTCAAAACCCACAAAATAATTTCCAAAATGCACGCAATGGAAATAATTTCCAAAATAGAAACATTTTTCAAAATACCCAAAATAAAAATAATTTTCAAGTTAGGAACGATTTCCCCAATAATTCTGCAAATAGGCATGGTTTCCAGAATGGAAATGACTTCTCAAACCGAAATAATGGAAATTTACCTGAGCCCATGGATATCAATATAATACAAAACTCTTCTACCTCACCAGACAACAATTCTCAAAATTTTCCTTCACAAGCCTCTCCGGAGCATTACCATATATAATAGTAAAAAATCAGCTCAAATTCATAATAGACACAGGCGCCACACATTCAATTATCAACCCCGGAATATGTAATCCAAAATGGATAATCAATTCAAATACTTTAATTTTAAGAACTTTACAGAATACAGTACCAACCAATAAAACTTATTGCGTGCCAATGTTTGAAGAAATAGGGAACCCCCAGGATATGATACACTTAATAGAATGCCAGTTTCATGACACATACCATGGAATAATTGGCAATGATATCTTACATAAATATAAGGCTATTATAAATTTGAAAAACGATACCCTAATAATAAATAACAAAAAAATTCCACTCCTCTATGGCGAAACACCAAGTAGGTCTGTTCATCTATCGGAGCAGAGCAATGTCTCTATAATTGATCAGGTTCGAACCGCACATATGAACCTAGAAGAAAAATCAGAAATATTGAAATTAATAAACCACTATAAAAATATATTTTATCAACCCAATTCAGATCTAACTTTCACTCATGCTATAAAACACAAAATAAAAACCATAAATGATGTTCCTATTTACACAAAATCATACCGTTACCCATATATTCATAAAAATGAGATAGCAAATCAGATACAGGAAATGTTGGACAATGGAATCATACGACACAGCAATTCACCATATTCAGCACCAATATGGATTGTCCCGAAAAAGTCAGATGCTAGCGGACACAAGAAGTGGAGACTGGTGGTCGACTATAGAAAACTGAACGAGGTAACAATGGATGATCGATACCCAATACCGAATATTGACGAAATATTGGACAAATTGGGCAAAAGTATGTATTTTACTACGTTGGATCTTGCAAAAGGATTTTACCAAATAGAGGTAAGCGAAGAAGATGTGCATAAAACTGCATTTACGGTCGAAGGTGGACATTACGAATTCTTAAGAATGCCCTTCGGATTAAAAACCGCACCTGCGACATTTCAGCGCTTAATGAATAATGTGTTAAAAGAATACATTGGAAAAATTTGTTTAGTGTATCTTGACGATATAATAATTTTTTCCACCTCATTACAGGAACATGTGCAATCGATTAAAATAATTTTCAAATGCCTACAAGATGCTAATCTTAAAGTCCAGTTAGACAAGTCTGAATTTTGCAAAAGAGAAACGGAATTTTTGGGGCATATAGTAACCCAGGAAGGGATAAAACCAAACCCCTCAAAAATTGAGTGTGTACTTAATTTTCCGATTCCTAAGACTCAGAAGCAAATAAAACAATTCCTCGGATTGACCGGGTATTACAGAAAATTTATTCAAGATTACTCGCGTATAGCAAAACCAATGACACAATGTCTTAAAAAGGATGCAAAGATCAATATTGATGATCCATCGTATAGGAAGAGTTTCGAAACCTTAAAAAGAACCCTAACCAATGATCCAGTATTGGTTTACCCAGACTTTACCAAAACTTTTACGTTAAATACAGATGCAAGTGCCGTAGCACTTGGCGCCATACTTTCACAAAATAATAGACCCATATGCTATGCCAGTCGAACTCTAAACGAACACGAATTAAACTATAGCACAATCGAAAAGGAATTACTTGCAATTGTATGGGCAACAAAATATTTTAGACCCTATCTCTTTGGAAGAAAATTCATAATAGAGACAGACCATAAACCATTAACTTGGCTTTTCTCCCTCAAAGAGCCAAATTCCAAATTGGTTCGTTGGAGATTAAAATTGTCTGAGTTTGATTACACAGTCAAATATAAAAAAGGAGTAAACAATGGAAACGCGGACGCTTTATCTAGGATAAACCCCCTCATAAATCACATCGAAAGATCGAAAGAAATCCCTCAAAGCAATTCTCCAATTAATTTTTATAAAAATCAGATAATAATAAAAAAAATTATTTCAGGTTCTGCAAGGATCAAAACAATAAGGATATTTAGGAATACCAGAAGAATTTTTCAATTTAAAGAATTAGATCGCGCAACAGTAATTACATTGTTGAAAACGTATTTCAACCCTAGTAAATTAAATGCTTTTCTTATCGAAAATAGTTTCTACGAAACCTTTGAAAGAACGTACAAGGAGTTCTTCGCTAATAACAAACAGTTCAAAATCATTAGATGCCAAACAGAGCTAGAAGACATAGAAGATGAAGATAAACTAACTAAAGTTATAGAAACAGAACATCTCGATAAAAACCATAGAGGTATAAACGCCGTCTTTGCGGAGCTGAAAAACAGGATCTACAACCCTAATTTAAAATTGAGAATTACCCAATACATCAATAATTGCGAAGCATGCAACATAGAAAAATATGTTCGAAATCCACCAAAAATACCTTTTCAAATTACAGAAACGCCCAAAAAACCCCGCGAAATAATACATTTAGATGTGTTTTACACACTAGAAAATAAATTATTCCTAACAATGATAGACAAATTCACTAAATACGCGTTAGCTTATCAGATTGCCAGCCGTTCATGGACCGAATTTAAGACTAAACTACTTCTAATACTTAACCTTTACGGAAAAATAGATAAGATTGTGGTCGATAATGAACTTGGCTTTAAGGCAATACCTATGCAACAATTTCTAAAAGACGAGAACATTGAAATACATTATACTTCTAATAGTAACCACACATCGAATGCCGATATAGAAAGGCTACATAATACTATAAATGAACACATAAGGCTACTGAGACATAATGACCAAACTAAAAACGATACAGTTGAGGAAAAAATTACTAGGATAATAGGATTTTATAATAATACTATACACAGCTCTACAGGGTGCAAACCAATCGATTTCCTAAACGGAAAAATACATGAGGACAGATATCACGAAATTTATAACAAGTTAGTAGCTAAGAAAGAAAAATATATACAAAACCTAAATAAAAATAGGAAAGATGTAGAATTAGAAGATGGGAAGAATTATATAAAAGAAATAAGAGGCGGCAAAAATCATAGAAAATATAGAAAGATAGATTCAAGGAAAATTGATGACAACCATATAGAAAATACGAAAAGCGGACTGAAATATTACAAGACGCATGTAAAAGAAAAGAAAAAATACCAAGACAGAGACAACCCCGCGACTAATACTAACACGTAATACTTTTTTTTATTTTAAGATGGCAACTTGGATTCCAATCATATTATTTGCTTCAGCTATTAATGCAAAAATTCTGGACGTACAAGACATTACAATCAATAACGGATACATTCCCATCAAGAAGGGGGAAATCGAAGTGATCAAACAGTACAACAAAGTTCTCCATATCGTGAACGTTACAGCATACACAGAAACATTACAAATAATAAACAATAACATCAAGTCACTTCACTCAACTACTGCCGAAACAAAAACCCTATTAGACACAGTAAATAAAAATTATGCCTTGCTCAAAGAAAAAGTAGAGAACCTTAATCCACACTTTAGATATAGACGCGGATTAGTTAATATACTAGGAAAAGGACTAAAAATAATAGCAGGAACTATGGACAATGACGACGAAGTACAAATCAATCATTCCCTCAAATACCTGTACGAAAATGAAGGAAATCTCAAAACCCAAATTAACAATCTAACATACTTCAATAACATTTTAACTGTACAAATACAAAACATTACGGACCATATTAATGATAAACAAACAAAGGTAAAAGATTATATAAATAGATTCAAAAATTATTTCCAAAATAAAATAGCAACCCTAGAAGACGAAATGACATTCATAGGACAAATATACCAAATAAATAATGACATTTCACTTTTGAAAGATCACGTTGACGACATCGGTCAAATTATCTTTTCCACTAAATTAGGAATTATCCCTACAAATATACTCACACAAACCGAATTAGACTTAATCAATGACTACAACTGTTACACAAATATTAAGGTAAATGTAGGTTTCCACAACGACAATATTATAATAATCTTACTAATTCCGAAATATTCTGATAACGTCCTATCACATATAGTATTTGAACCTCTTCCAAATACTGAAAATAAATCTATAATACTTAGTACATACGAAGTACTGATTGATATAAATAATAATGTCTATGATATTAACATTAAAGATAATCTTGAAAAGAATTTAATTCAAATAAACGATAAATGCCTAACAAATATAATTAATTTTAAAGAAGCGCACTGTAACATGATGCCACTTAATCACACAATTGTAAAAGAAATTCTACCCGGTATTATAGTATTTAAGAATTTTTACACAGAAATATCCCACAATTGTAATAAATTTGAAATAAAACAAAAAGGAAATTTTATTGTAAAATTTGAAAATTGCATTATAAAAACTCTAAACAAAACCTATACAAACGCCCATATAAAAATATATGACAAAATTATATTACCCAATATTGTAACGAAAATTAAAGAAAATAACAATGTAACACTAAATGACATAAAACTTGAAACTTTGTTTCTTAAACAAATAAAAAATGAACAAAGTTTCAAAAATGTGGTATATGAATCAAATAAAACAAAAAATATTGGAATCAGCGTTAATATTTTTACTATACTTATCATAATCATAATTGTAATGTATTTAACAAGATTTAAAAGGAAAATCATAATTTCGTCGGAGCCTCAAGCTAACGGTGGGAGAGTTACAGCCTCCAGCGTATTTAAGATATAAAAATTCTCTAAATGTTTGTTCATAAGAACATGAACAAACATACACATACATACTTGCGTACTTAATGTTAAATCTTTTGTTGGTTACTACAATAAAAAACTAATAAAATATGGTATGTACGTTTGTCAACAATACTATGCACAAACATACATGCATATATGCTTATAAACCACTTAAATTCTTTTTATTGCTCCACAAAGTTGTGATTTCTTTTATAATGTTTGGTTTACCAATACATTGTATTCAATGGGTGGCCAAGCAATTGCAATTAACAGTAATAATCAATAAATTGGGTAAACAAAATATATTCCTAAGAATTGTAAATTAGAACAACAAACTCACTTAAGTAAACTTTATTCCTAAGAATTGTAAACTAGAACAACAAACTCACTTAAGTAAACTTTATTCCTAATAAAATTGTAAACTAGAACAATAAACTCACTTAAGTAAACCTTATTCCTAAGAATTCTAAACTAGAGCAATAAACTCAGATTATTACAAAACACTTTTCAGAAATTGAAAACTCAAAAGCTCGGAATAAACAAAATTTTATAACTATTACAAAACACTTCCTACAAATTTTAAGCAAAATATTGTAATTATAAATAAGAACTTTTTAATCAATTAAGTCAGTATTGAACTCACAACCAAAGTCTTCACTTGTTTTATTTTCACATCCTTGTTCGAACATTTAATTATTAATCCCCACATAAAGTAAACAAAAGTAAAAGTATAAAAGGACAGCATTCACAGAATAAAAGCATCAGTCATCATCAGCCTGCGTTACTAGAAAAATGGAAAGAAAACGCTCCTTGCTGCGGAAACTGTGCCTAAAAGCTGAGAAACCTCAACCATATACACCCTGGCCACGTATCGTTTTAAAGATTCTGGTAAATCCACCGAAGGGCCACCCCCACCCTTTGCTTATATAAGGACACCACCGCAGCAAGCTAACATCCAGGGAGGCGCTAAACAACTGGACGGACCGACAACCTCAAAAGCAGCTCTACAGAACAATCAAGAAAAGGATGGAGCCATCAAGAGGCTGACAACGGAACAAAAGCAGCGGGAAGACCAAACCTGACAAAAATATTCGAGGCATTAGCAGTACCTGATTAAGCGACGTCAGCTGCCAGCCGTCGAAGTTACCATCTTGAACAAGGAGCTCGCCAGGATAAAATGCCAAGGGTATACGAGTACTGTGAAGAATACTTTCATCTTAAAAGTAACTCCGTTCAGCCTCAAAGGGGATATCCTGGGTATGATATGTTATATAAAGTTCGTCCATTGCTAAATTTTATAAAATCAAAATTCAACGAAATTTCCCAAGAAGAATTCCAAAGCGTCGATGAGCAAATGATTGGATATAAAGGTGATATATCTTCTGTTCAAATACGATGCGACACATATAAATATATATATGTATTTTTAGGTCAACACTCTTTGAAGCAATATCTGCCAAATAAGCCTGTAGCGTGACCAGCAATTGACTATAACCAACACACAATTGCATATTAAAACTTTAAACAATTTTAACACACTCATCAATACAAATTCAAATTTGTACAAGAGTGTCAAATAACATTTAATAAACAAACTGAATTATATTCAAGTGCAGTGTGTGTTGTTGTTGTATTATTATAAAATTGCTGGCGCATTCCAAACGCACACTAATTAATATGTCCACTTAAACATAATTTCCCACAGTAATAAATTTAAGTAAAACATTGGGAAACCACTCAATCATATTTTTGGTTTAAAAACTAAAAATATGACCGCCTGGTAAATTACATTATAAGTATAGAAATAAGTTCTTGAGTGTATTCTAGGAAATCACTCAATTCTAGATTTTAGTTTTTTCACATGAGTAAGAACAAGATATAGATTCATTTTTCTGAAGAAATAAATTAATTGGTGAGCTTACAATAAGAGCTCCGAATAAATAAATAAAACATAATCTTGAATCATGAAGGAATAACCATTTACATGGCGATCCTGCCAGTGTGCTCCAATAGCACCTGAAAAAAAAGGAAAAACGTTATTTTACTTAGTAGCTCTAACTGCGGAGCACTATCAAATCAATATCGAAGGAAGACGTTTTTGCATGATACCGCCAAACCTGGCACAAGAATTCATCCTGCTAACATAAGAATCCTGGTGAATTGAATTTAAAAGGAGGGTCCGCCTGGCCAAAATGCATAAATTTTGTCAAATCCAAAAGAAGGATGCCCATCAACATAAACAACCGGGCTTGAGAACATACAATTAGACCAGAAGGAGGATGCCCTTCATAACTTTAAATATTTGTAAAGCAAAGAAGATCTGTTATTTTTTTGCACATTTATTGAATGTAAGTTCCTTTTAAGCATGGTAAGTATTGTGGGTAGCATTTATTCTTGAAATTTCTCCTGTACAAGCAACAAGTAATCACACAGTTAAAAATACACAATGCCAGGAAAACGACTGAGCAAAGATATTACACAGCTAGTGTATTTCAATTACTATGAAGGAAAGACTCACAAAGAAATTGCGGAAATGTTCTCCCTTAATCTAAGGACAGTATATAATGTTATAAACCGTGCAGAAAAAGAAGGAAGACTTGAACCACAACCAATACCAGGCAGACCAAGAAAAGTAGATCGGCGCATTGAACGAAAAATTTTGAAAATTATTGACGACAATTCACATTCCAGCACTAGGGGAATTGCACTTCAGATCGATCGTGAATGTGATATAAGTATATCCCATCAGACGGTTCGAAACGTTCTGCAGAGCCATAAATACTCTTCAAGAGTCGCCAGGAAAAAACCTCTGCTCTCCGCGCTAAATATTGAAAAACGATATAAATTTGCCATTGAGCATATTTCTTTTCCTCCGGAGTACTGGGATGATGTAATTTTATGCGACGAGACTAAAATGATGCTTTACTATCATGATGGACCTCAAAAAGTTTGGCGCAAACCCCTGGCGGCTTTAGAAAACAAAAATATAATACCCACGGTAAAATTTGGTAAATTATCTGTAATGGTGTGGGGTTGTATTTCATCCAAGGGTGTTGGCGAACTAAAGATTTTATAAGATGTGATGACGAAGGAAGTCTACCTGGACATTAAGAAACGAGTTGACTGCCAGTGCTCAAAAATTCGGCTTTGTTGATCCAGAAAATCCCGCAAAATTAAAATATAAATTTTACCAAGATAATGACCCAAAACATAAATCGTACGTTTGCAGATCCTGGTTGCTATATAATTGCAGGAAAGTAATTGATACCCCGGCACAAAGCCCCGACCTAAACCCAATAGAAAATTTGTGGGTCCACCTAAAGAAAAAAGTCGGAAAAAGGTCTCCGAAAAACAAAGCAGAATTAATAAGATTTATAAAAGAAGAGTGGGAAAAAATACCCGATGATTACGACATACCAAAACTGATCCATTCAATGTGTAAACGATTAGGAGCTGTAATTAATACTAAAGGAGGACATACAAAGTATTAGCAGCAAAAAATCTTCTTTTTAGGCATATAGAAACAATTTTTTTATTTAAGATATAATTTTGAAAACATTTATTTTACAGCGTGAAAAGTGAAGTATTTTTTTTAGTTACAATTTTTTTTTTTGTTATTGAAATAAATTTAATTTTTTCTTGTGAAATGTGTTTAGAAACATCTAAAACAATGTAAATAAAAAAAAACTAATAATAAATGTTATATATTTTACCTAAAAACAAAGGTTTATCTTAAAGTTTTTAATTTTCTTTAGTTTTGAAAACACTTTTTTTACAAACTGTATATTATTAACACAAAAAAAAAGTGCGCCATACTAAAACGCACTATAGGGCCAGTAAGCGACAACTCGCTCGTGGCAACAATAATTTAAAATTTTTTTTAACCCTTTCGCTATTTTGTTGCCATATGGCAACAGCCACTTTTATGTCTAATATTTTTGTTCATATTTAATATATCTGAATTGTTTCTTGTTGATTATTATTTTTTAATATCTAAAGAAGACAAAAAATTTTAAATTTGGACATTTTAGATAAATTTTCATGAAAATAATTTAAATCTAAATAACCTTATATATACTCCACAATTTTCAGTAAAAAAGTTGACTTTTTGTAAAATTTTTTTAAAATATTATTCCAAAATCTTAAAAAGATATTTTAATAAAAAACTAATAAAAACTCATTGGTTTATGGGATTTCGCAAAAAAGTATGGTTTTTAAGCCCGCATAAGTGTGTAGCGATTTTTTAAAATCAACCTGTTGCCATATGGCAACAAATTTATCTTACGTATATAATTGATCAATAAACGTTACTTTTTTGTATATGAATTTCACTTGTGTTTTGTTAACCATCATGACAAGACGTATGAAAGAGAGTGATATTGAAAAAATACTGATAAATTTTGAGGACTCAGATTTGTCAGATATTGATGATGATGATCCAGAAGATATTGATGTTTTACAAGATTTAATAGAAACTCTTGACCAAAATGACTCTTTTGTAAGAAAGGAGTTAACACGAGAAAATATCTATGAAGTTAATCTGGCCAATACTGAAATCGAAATAGAAGAACCTGTTGAAGATGAGTTTGTTGTGAAAAAGACTGAAGACTTCCGTTGGAGAAAATGTCCTTGGGCCACTCCAGAAACAGATTTCAACAGTGAGCATCCTCTTCAATGCCAAAAAACTCCTGTAAAGTATTTTTTGGAATACTATACGGAAGATTTTATTGACGAAGTAGTTTTAGCGACGAATCAATCAGTTATGATTAAAAACGGAACCTCATTCAATCTTTCTCGGGAAGAGTTTTTAAAATTTCTTTCCCTAGAGATAATGACTGGATCAATAGGGTATCCCAGACTAGAAATGTACTGGAAGAGCCCTACAACTATTCCAGCTTTTACAGAAAACATGGCAAGGGCCCGATTTCATTCCATTCGCAGCAATTTAAAATTTTCTGTGAATGACGTAGCTAATGACAAGCTGTACAAAGTTCGGCCCATAATAAATATGTTTTCAAGAAAGTCTTACATGATACCAAAAGACGAAAACCTTTGCATTGATGAAATGATGATTCCTTTTAGAGGTAAAACTGAGCTTAGACAATATATGCCTAAAAAGCCCATAAAATGGGGCATAAAAGTTTTCTGTTTGTGTAGTTCATCTGGCATATTGCACGACTTCGAAATTTACCAGGGCAAAAACACAATTTTATCTGGTACAAAATTGGGATTTTGCTCAGATATTGTTATCCATTTGGCAAAGACAATCCCTGAAAAACAAAACTTCAAACTGTTTTTCGATAACTACTTTTCTACTCTAAATTTAATCTTACTTTTAAGGCAAAAAGGGATTTGGTCTACTGGAACTATAAGAGCCAATAGAATAAATAGGGTCCCACTGAAGTCAGAGAAAGATTTAAAAAAAGAAGGAAGAGGCAGTTATGACTTCCGCATAGAAAGAGAAAATAATTTATTTATTATAAGATGGTTTGATGGAGGCATAGTTCAAGTAGTGTCTTCAATATATGGTGATGAACCGCTGAATGAAGTTTCGAGATTCTGCGCTGAAAAGAAGAGAAAAATTACAATACCTCAGCCCCATGTAATTGCAATGTATAATAAAAGTATGGGCGGAGTGGACAAGCTAGATTTTTTACTTTCGCTGTATAGAATTTCGATAAGATCCAAAAAGTGGACCCTCAAGGTATTCGACCATTTCATTGATATGGCTATATGTAACTCTTGGCTTGAGTATCGCAAAGATTATGAATATACCAACGGAAGTAATAAAGGTTACATGGATCTCTTAAGTTTTCGAAATGACATTGCCGATGGGCTTTTAGCTCAATCCAAACAAAATACTTGTTCCCGTAAAAGAGGACGGCCGAAAAATTCCACAGGAGGTGAGGAATTGGATAGCCCGTCAACCTCAAAAAAGGCCTATGAAAGAAAACCTTCTTCTTCTGTGCGATTCGATGGAAATCAACATTGGCCAGCTTATATAGAAAACAAAAGCAGATGCAAAAATAACGGTTGTCAAGGATATTCCAGGTACAAGTGTTCAAAATGCAATGTACATTTATGTATGCCGAACAAGGATCGAAATTGCTTTTATGATTACCACAATCTATAAATAAATGAATTCATTTGCTTATGTTTTTTGTTATTTTATTAATTTTTGTAGAAAACTTTCTCGTTGTATGAATTATTTGATTTAAGTTTTATTATATAATTTAACTTTATTTTTTATTAATATAAATTTTTTATCGTAAATGAATTATTAAAATATTATTTTCTATAAGTTTGAATAAAAAATTCAATAAAATTGTTAAAAAATAACTTTGACTTTTTATATGAAAAAATTTCTTTAAAGGAGATGAAAGCGTGAATTTTCTTATACTTTGAGAAAAATTGTTGCCATTTGGCAACAGTCTTAAAAACCCACTTCGAAAAATTTTTTAATTTTTTTTTCTTTTGATTTGAATTTTTGTTATTAAAACTATTAAAAAAATATAAAAATAAAATTTTTATTGTCCTTGAGTAAAAATATGTAGCGAAAGGGTTAAATATAGCCAAATGACGCCAGTAGGCCCAAAGCCACTGACAATAGAAGAGTACAAGAAACGCCAAAAGGGCGCACAAGTACAAAATTTAACAGTAATCCCAAAAACTAAAAGGCCCAAACGCAGAGGGGGTTATACAAATGGGGATTCAAGATGTTTACTAGAGCTGGTGTATCTGGCATTATTTATGATATCACCCTTTATATCGGAGAAGGAACATGCAGATCTTTTGGCTTAGGAATATCATCTGATATTGTTTTGTTTTTGGCGTCCAATATTCCGGAAAACCATAATTTCAAATTATTTTTTGACAACTGGGTTACTTCAATAAGCTTGATGAATGCGTTTTGTTAGTTGAGTTCTTTTTATTTGCAATTATATTTTCCAATAATTTTGACAGGTTTAAAGGCATTTTACAAAAAACTTTTTACAATATATTTAACGTACTATGTCCAAGTGAGGCTTTGACTTTATTGCGTACGATTGGTTATACATATTCTATAAATGAAGCAGGTGAAGAGATATTTGATACAGTTGCGGGTCATCCTTTTATTAATAACACTGATTACTTGATTAATCGTTTTCCTAGTATATTTTCGGATTTATCACGGCGTAATGTAACGATCATTCATAGTATGAACGCAGCACTGTTAAACATGGTGGAGGCAGTGTAATGGTATGGGGCTGTGTGTCGTCTTCAGGCGTCGGAAATTTAGCCTTCATTGAGGAAAAAATGGACCTGGATCTGCTGAAGGCAAATTTATTACAAAGCGCAGAAAAACTTGGTATTAAAGATTCCTTTAGATACTACCAAGATAACGATCCCAAGCACACTTTAGGCATAGTAAAGACTTGGCTCATCTGGAACTGCCCGCATGTTGTACAAACGCCTGCTCAGAGTCCAGATCTCAATGTCATAGATAATCTATGGTCTGTGCTCGAAAAAAACATCCGAAGTCATACAATTTCCAACGCATCTGACCTAAAAAATACACTTCTTGAGGAATGGGGCAAAATTAGTTTCAATTACACAAAAAATTTGGTAGAATCAATGAGATCTCGCCTAAAAGCCTTTCTAGACCAAAAAGGATATCCCCCCAAATATTAGTTATAGAAAAAATGTTAAATTAGAAGCTAAATTTAGTTTTAAATTAAACTTTAAATTTTGTGCATCATTTAAGCTGTGACCTAAAAAAAGCAATGAATTTGTTTTAATTTAAGAAATTTAGTTAATGAAGTATATTTTTGTTATTTTTTTTATAAAATCTATAATATATAAATTAATAAACACGTGTGCTCTTTTTTTTTAATCTAGTCTCAATATTTTTCGAAATATTAAAAACTATTTCGAATAAATGTGACTGCATCAAATAAGCTGTGAGACACTGTATATGAAAGAAAACATTTTATAATTACGTAAACAACCAGAGTTATAAGAGAATATATTTTCATTTTGTAATAATCAAAATTAAACTTTTTAATAAATAATTATTTGAACTGTGATTATTCAATTCATTAATAATTAAAATTGTTAAAGAATGTCCATAAAACATTTATGTTATATGAACATTCTTGTGAAAAGTAAGGTGTAGCATAATTACATCATTTTATGATTGCATTATTTTACTTCACATATATGTAGCATGATTACATTATTTTACTTCCCACATAAATGCATTCGTATAACAAATTTATTTGCTTATAAAATATTCATATTACACTTTTATTCCTATGCACTTGAGGAACCACAAGATAAAATATTTGTTGTTGAAATATTCATGTTACACTTCTTTTTCCCATGTACAATAATGAAATATTTCTAATACCGTTTGTATATAAGCATTTTAAAATTTTAAATAAAGAATAATTATAATTGAACTAACAAATGCGCCTGTGTCTTTCATTTCATTGAATTATACATTACAGCATTTTTTTTTTACTTCAGAGAACTTAGATAAAAATTATTTTAAATATATAGTGCTTAATCGCAATTTTTGGAGCATGGGTCGAAAGAAGAGCGAACTTTCAAACGAAAGTCGAAAAATGATAATCAAAATGTATTCCAATGGTCAAAGGGTGAGCCAAAGAGCAAGAATTTTGGAAAGAATTGATTCAACTATCAGAACTGTGGTAAATACATTTGTCAAAACTGGTAGAATTGAAAAAATTAAAAAAAAGGCCCGAAAACCAAACTGACACGGAGACATCAATCATTTATTTTTCGTGAAATTTGTAAAAATATCCGTAAAACTTGCCGCAGAAATAAAAAATAACTTCAATGTTGAAGTTACACCACAGACTGTTCGCAATTATATAAGGAAACTTGGCTTTAAAAGTCGTGTTGCGGCACGAAAACTTTTTATTAGCAAATTAAACAAACTACGCCATATCGCCTTTGCAAAAAAATATAAGAATCATTCAAAAAACTTTTGGCGACGTGTCATTTTTACAGATGAATTTAAGTTTAATTTGAAAATATCAGATGGACGCGTAAAAATATGGCGAGAAGTCAATGCGAGTCTTTGTAGTCGTAATATGTTGCCAACATTCAAACATGGAGGTGGTTCCGTCATGGCTTGGGGGTGTTTCAGTGCAGCGGGAGTTGGTAATCTTCACTTTATTGATAAAATGATAGATACGAATAAATACATATGTATTTAAAAAAAAATCTCCATCAAAGTGCTGAAAAACTTGGCTTGGCAGACAGATTCATTTTCCAACAGGACAACGATCCGAAGCACACAGCCTTGATTTCGCGCTTATGGGTACTGTATAATTGAATTTATTTATTATTTATTTTTATTCATGAAAACCACAGAAATATAATACGGATCCTGTTTTATTTTTTTATTGGTCTTTTTCTAACTCTGACGAGGAGGAAAGCATTAATATTACAAAATTTAATTGGCAGCAACCTTATCACTTTTCCTTCTGAACATTGTGTTTTCAACATTGTGTTGGAAATGATTTTTTAATTGGCGTCAGTCAAAGTGCCTTATCAAAAATTAATAAGCGGGTTTTGCCCGAAATAGAGACCAAGATTTGTGGACAATTTACTTACTTCAATCCCAGAATTGAAATGTTTACTTTTAAAATATTTGTAAGCCGAAACCTTTGTCTGGTAGGTGTAAATAATACGCACTGCACACCAATGTATTCTAGCTGTATCAGCAAACTCCCAGCGATACAGTTATAACAAACACAAATCACACAGACACAAGCTCTGCTCTTACAAATTTAATAAGTATTGTTTTAATACATGGCGATCATTTTCTAATACAAAGCATGGAAATCATACTATACAATTTAGTTAAAAAAAAGAAATAATAAGACACAGAAGTGACAAAATCGAAAATAACAGAAATAACGGAAAATGAAAGCCGTTATGATATACAAATGTACATCTGTAAAACAAAAAATAAATCGCAAGACACAGCAGAAACAATACCGACATAAAGGAATGCCAAACAAAGAAGAGAGCATAGGAAAATGCTGCGGAATAGCAACAGGCGTACATGTATGTACAGTGGTTGTCAGCTTATTTGATGCAAGCAAATTTAAAAAATTTATTTCAGTGTAACTCAGAAAATGCATTGAATATTCAAATAAAACAAATACACTTTATTAAGTCACTGTATATGCAAGTAGCAAATGCCTTTATTTTGTTTTTATATTCTCCTCTCTCTGTGCAAAAATAGCAAAAACAAAAAAAGATCTTATTGAATCTATCAGCTTATTTGATGCAAACAAATTTTAACTGTAATAATACCGTTATTTTTGTAAATGCATAAATATGGAATTATTTCTGGTGTGACTTCGGTATTGAGTGCTGTGTATTAATTGTCATTTTTCATTTTTAAAAAAGATATTACCTAGTTTTAGAAAATGGGTCGTCGGACAACAATAGAAAAACGGGAGCTGGTTATCCATCACTTTAAAGCTGGAAAGACGCAGCGTAGCATAGCAGAAATATTAAATTTACCGTCCTCTACTGTCCAACATATAATAGAGCGTTATACAAAGGAAAACAGAATAGAAAATAAGGGTAGATCTGCTCCTAACAAAATTTTTTCTGCAAGTGATGAACGTTGGATAGTCAGAAAATTAAGGAAAACCCAAATTTATCGGCACAAAAAATAGCGGATGAAGTGGCTAAAGGTATTGGCAAGGCCTACAGTTCATCAACAATTCGGCGTATTTTACGTTCGCACGATTTTCATGGCCGAGTACCACTTAAAAAGCCATTTATCAGTCCCAAACATAAAAGCTCACGATTGGTGTTTGCAAAGGCACACATTTCGAAGGGTCTAGATTTCTGGAATACCGTAATATATTCAGACGAGTCAAAATTTAATATCTTTGGTTCAGATGGAAAGTCCTATGTATGGCGAAAGCCAAATACTCAGCTGAATACAAAAAACCTTCGTGCGACAGTTAAACATGGTGGAGGAAGCGTCATGGTTTCGGCTTGCATGGCTGCATCAGGTGTTGGTAACCTGGTGTTTATTGAGGGCAATATGGATAAAACGATGTATTTAAACATTTTAAAAGAAAATCTGATTGAAAGTGCTTCAAAACTGGGTCTTAGAAGTAACTTTCGTTTTTATCAAGATAACGACCCAAAACATAAATCTAACGTT
The DNA here is from genome assembly GCA_916610165.2 of Gymnosoma rotundatum. Lineage (NCBI taxonomy): Eukaryota > Metazoa > Arthropoda > Insecta > Diptera > Tachinidae > Gymnosoma > Gymnosoma rotundatum. The sequence goes on along the minus strand of OU744338.1, from coordinate 15,229,069 downwards.
GTGCAGACATGGCTTATATGGAATTGTCCTCATGTGATGGAACCACCTGCACAGTCGCCAGATTTAAATGTAATCGAAAATTTATGGGCGTTATTAGAAAAGAATATAAGAAATCACCAGATTACTAGCAGAGAAACATTAAAACGTGCGTTACGTGAAGAATGGGACAAAATAACACCAGAAACAACACAAAAATTAGTTGAATCAATGCCAAGTCGTTTGAAAGCTGTTCTGGAACAAAAGGGCTATCACACAAAATATTAATTAAAATTTTTAAAACAAAAATCAGGACAAAAGCATTTTGCATCAAAAAAGCTGCTTTATTTGATTATGAAGTTTTTTTGTTGATATAATTTTTCTTTAAAATAATGTTAAGTATTAAATAAATGAATTTATAATTTTAATATTCGTTCAAATTTCTTTGAAATTGCATTTTGAATTTTGCAAATAGCATACTTAGTTTAAGAGTTATATTAATTTTAAAAACGTTATTTTGCTTGCATCAAATAAGCTGACAACTACTGTATGTAACACCAGCAAAGTATCTATTGTAAGTTTTACCAAAATGCATGGACTTTGTTATCATACCGCCAGCCATGTGAAGTATTTTGTGCACTTTTGTTGTTATGCCGATGTTTATGTGAGGCATGTGTGAACTGACAAGAAAGTATAAACAAACCGTACATATCTAGCAGTGCTTTACATATTAACATGTACTAAGCGTATGGGACACATTTTTCTGTCTATGCACTAATGTACGACCACGCATTTAGACTCGCGTCATTTCCATTGTGGGAAATCAACAATAAACGGTCAATGAATGGCCATGAATAAGTGAATCATATTCCACGATTTATTTTAATTTAGCAATAAGAATTAGCCTTAAGTCAATAGAATTAAGGGTTGTTATTGTAAATGCAGATCCAGCATAATTTAAATATAAAAGAAGGAATATTTTCCTCAATAAGTCAATCTTAATTTTAAAAGTCAAGGAGCAGCATCTTTAAGCTTCAAAAAAATAAAATATAATAACAACTATAAATGCTTATTTTATTTATGTTGTCGTGCCAGGAGTTTAATTCAAAAAACCTATTCAGATGCGTTAATCCATATCCTGGTAATGCTCAACAATTACATGGCGATCCTGCCAGTTTAAACAAAAAAGATTCTGCATTACACAAAAAAAATTTATTTCAATCAAACAAATAATATCAACCTGACTATTGCCAAGGATATTTATTTTGAAAAGATTACATTGCCACACTTTGAAAACATAAAAGAAATTAGTGAATTAAGATATCACAGGAATGTTTCATATGGTGTTAGTTTTTCTCTGTCTTTGCTTATTGTAGAACTGTTAACAATATTTCTAATGAAATATGGGTGTGAAAAGGATGAACCTCAAGTTAGAGTCGAGCTTGAAATGGATTTTGCTACTGGTATTACCGGAATGCGAAATCAATAAGTATTTCAGGGAACGCTGGTCCAAGCATAATATAGATTTTAGATTTGACCTTAATGTGTATTTAGGTGTTGTGCCCAACAATGTATCTAGCGAACCAGATTTCAGGTTCCAATGTCTCACGTCCCCCAGCCAGTAAGGAAACTGCGAACAAGTCTTAGGGTTCTCAGCTGTACCTTTAGCCGTAAAAAGCAAAACAAAACCCCCACGGCACATCCCACCTGCCAGAAGGGCCTTTCCCTTACCAAAGAGGAATCCCCCTGCCTCAAATGGGCAAGATTTTATCTAACTGGCCTGCAGAAGCCCCCTTCCACATCCAAGGATGCGCTAAAACAGCAAAGATCTGAGGACGAGGCTCAAGCAGCCCGCCACTAAGCGTCCGAAGGACAGGAATTTTAGCGAGGTTGCAAAGTGCAACCATGTATGCGCTAACATCGACAGGAATAACGCGGACACCTCCATCTCCCATGGAAACTGGGAGGTGGTACGTGGAAAATTGATGGGAGTTTTAATAAATATGTACTAATGAAATATGACTCTTTTTGGCAAGTCAGCACTTTATTTATTTAAATTATTTATTTTTAAGAAATGCTGATTCTGTTCAATCAGCATTTTTAGCGTTAAGAATTCAGTATAAATAGTAATTAAGAATTATTAAAGAGTGAGTTGTAAATTAGAAGTTGAAACAAATAGTTATAACATGAAAATCATACGGGACCCTACAGGTTATAAATAAATTAAATTAAAATTGATAATAACCTGAAATTTCTACGGGACCCTACAAGTTATATAAATAAATAACTAAAATAAATAATAAATAAATCAGTGTTCTTCTTTTTTACACAACAACCATAACAAGAGTCATCAAAGACAATCCAGGTCTCTTCGCTCAAGGCATGTTCAAACGAGCGCTCGGCTATGCTACTAAAACAAGACGTCGCTCTTTTGGAAGGCCTATGGGAAGGAGCTAAGCTTGACGTGGTACCTCTTGTGGAGATAACCCGCCGGCCTAGAGCCATAGCACGGGTCTCAGACGAACCGTTTGAACCAAAGGAGATAATGTAGCTCGTTCACAACGGGACCATTTTACGAATTCGAGACCTTTAGTAATATAGAACTTTATTCTTCTGAATGCAAACGCTATGGTAAATGTATTTATGTTTATTTATTATACTTTTTAGCACTGTTGGGAATATCAACAATTATGTGTCCATGTACAGTGAGGAATTTATTGACATGGACTCAACCGAGTCCTCAAATTTTCCAAGCAGTGAATGTATTATTGAGCGTCCACGTGAAAAAAAGTTACATTTGGAGCATTCCATGAAAAAGGGGAACTCTGAACTGTTTTACAAATATGCATTTTTTATATATTATTGCACGTACATAGTGAGATAATGTTCTCATCTAAAATAATTTACAAAAGTTGAGTATGTCTCATTTTTTCTAAATACCGTTATTTATTGAGAGTAACAACAAGTCGGATTTTTTCATTAGTCTTTACACAACTGTTTGCGAGGTCGCTGCTGCTATTGTTTATCAGATAGAAACTAGATTTCTGTTCTAAGTTATAGTCTATGGTCCGCTGTATTTAACTGCATACTCATTTTTTTGGGTTAAGTGTTTTTTGATAAGAAATTAATCATAACGGAAAGGTAAGTTTCGATGTCCCATACGTTACGCTTAATTCCTTATTCTATTAATAATTGTAAAACAAGTTGACTATACAAATTGAAATTTTCTGTTAACAGCTAACTTTTAGCGGTCTAAAAACTGGTGAAACAATTTTGTTTGAAATCGCTTTGCTTACAATATATTCTTGGTGATAATAAAGTGTCTGTACGTTACGCCGAAGAATAAGTTATCTGACATCTTCAACTTTTACTGGCGTTTGTAATAAACAAAGCCCTTTTTTGTACTGCAAATCTCAATAACGCAAAAATGAGCGACCAGCAACCATCAGCCAGTGCTAGCCGCATGCGAAAATTTCGAGAAAAGAAAAAAAAGGAAGATCCTAATTTTACCGCTAATGAGGCTAAAAGATTGCGTGAGCTTCGTAAACGAAAAGCAGAAAATCTTTCTGAAGGTGACTTAAAAGCAATTGCACTTAAGGAAAGGGATAGGAAGAGATTGCAAAGGGCAAAAAAGCGGGTGGAACGTAAAAATCCTACTGATTCTCCTGTAAGTACTGAATCTCCGTACAAGACGAAGCAGACTTTATCCAAAGCTGTTCAAAAGGCTCTAAAAGCACTGCCTCAATCACCAAGGAAGAAAAAAGCGGTTGTTACAGAACTAGCGCATAAAATGAACATTGCTCTAGCAGAAAGCCCAAACATTAGCACATCAGGTGATCATACACGTTATGACGATGTGAAAGCATTTTACTATCGTCCGGATATTGTGTATACCTGCCCAGGCGCAAATGATTTCATCGTTGTTTGGGAAAACGGCATCAAGAAGAAGTGTCAAAAGCTTTATTTGACTTTGTACCTACGAGAAGCCTTTTGCATTTTTAACCCTGCACCGTCATCCTTCGTCAAAATGACGACGCGAGATTTTATTTTTAAGTTAAAACCTGTTTTTTCTTTTTGTTTTGAAACAATTTTTTTTATAGCGGTAGTCGCTTGCAAGCTGTTGTTGGATAAAGTCGTGCAGCGAACTGCGTTCATTGTAAGTGTTTGTTTTTTCGATTTTATTTTTTTGCCGTAGTCAAAATGACGAAGGATGAAGTTTGTGTAACTTTTAGGTTTTTTGGTGTGTTATTCTTGGACGCTAAATTTTTATGTTTTCCTAAGATGTCTAATCAGCGATCACTAACAGATGAAGAAATTGAACAGTTTCTGTCCTGGACCGACAACAACGTTGACTTAGAAAGCGATCTTAGTGAAATAGGTACTGACACAGAAGTCGATCAAGACGAGTCTGTTGCAAGTACCACCTCTACATACGAAGCAAGTGAAGTGGATGAAGACGACATTCCTCTAAATATTTTAAGAGCAAAATCTAACATTATTACGTGCGATAAAACTATACTTCGAGGAAAAAACGGTCATAAATGGTCATCTGTCAAAGGTACGACACATCATTATGGACTCAACATTGTCCATAAAAGACGGGGACCAACAAATCTATGCAAAAATATAATTGATCCTCTAGATTGCTTTAAACAGTTTATAACAGGGGATATCGTTGCTGAAATTGTAAAGTGGACAAATGTCGAGATAACTCAACACCAATCCGCCTTACTTGTACACACGGATCAGGCACAACGACGAAACACTAATACAAATGAAATATATGCAGTTTTGGGTATATTAGTGTTAACTGCTGTCAAAAAAGATCAGCATTTATCCGTGGAGGAGTTATTTGACAGGTCTTATTGTGGATCTAAATACATAAGCGTACTCACCAAAGCCAGGTTCCAATTTCTCATGTCCTGCTTACGATTCGACGACAAATCTCTACGCCTCCAACTAGTAGGTGATAAATTCGCTCCCATTAGAAAAGTATGGGAAATGTTCGTACAAAAATGCAGGGATAACTACAGTCCTGGTCCTTACCTTACAGTTGATGAGCAGCTTTTGGCCTTCAGAGGAAAGTGTAGTTTCAAGATGTATATCCCAAATAAGCCACAAAATACGGCATTAAAATTTTAATGTTATGTGATAGTGGAACCAAATATATGGTTGATGCAATTCCGTATTTGGGAAAAAATTCAAATACCACCACAATGCCTCTTGGAGAGTTCTACGTGAAGGAGCTTACTAAAACAGTACATGGCTCAAACCGGAATGTTACTATGGACAACTGGTTCACGTCGATACCCCTAGCGAAATCGTTAGGACAAAGTCCGTACAATTTGACAATCGTTGGTACTCTACGCTCAAACAAAAGAGAAATTCCAATTGAGCTAAAACAAAGTAAAGGTCGTAAGTGCGGTACGGCTATGTTTTGCTATGACAGTAACTTAACCCTTTTGTCTTATAAGCCAAAGCCAAACAAAATGGTTTACCTTCTGTCATCCTGTAATGAACAGGGTACTGTAAACCCCAAAACAAATAAACCCAGCATGGTGGAGTTTTATAATAGTACTAAAGGAGGAGTTGACACATTCGATCAGATGTGCAGTGTTATGAGCTGTTCAAGGAAAACGAACAGGTGGCCGTTATGCCAATTTTTCGGAATTTTGAACATGACATTTATTAACTCATACATTATTTACTCGCACAACCTGCTTCAAGCTGGCCAAAAGCCTCTAAATCGCGTTAATTTTATGAAAAATCTTTTTTCGGGACTTATAAAAAATCACTTGAATGACAGGCTTGATATGCCAACAATAACCACCAATGTAAGAATTGATATTCAAAATGAGCTGCAAGTCAATAACACCACAGATTCCGAGAATTTGTCTTCACAAACTCGAAATAGAAAAAGGAAGATATGTGGAGTTTGCCCCTCTTCGAAGCGAAGAATGACAAATGTTGTCTGTGCAAAATGCCAAAAAAGATTGTGTGGAGAGCACAAAATTGAAGTTTGTGCCTCGTGCTTTAAATGAAATAATTTATTTCCAAACTAATGTTCCTTTTTTATTTTAATACTTATATTATAAGAAAATGAAAGACTGAATTGAAAAAAATTGCAATAAGTTGTACTTTTTAATTTTTTATTATTAACTGTTAAAGACACCATGCCAATTGAAGGAAGGCTATTAAATGTTAATTTTCCGTTAAGACTGAAAAATAAATAAATGAATTTCTTTAAAAAGAAATTAAAAAATAAATAAATTTAATTAGAAAACTTATTTTGGTACGAACTTTTGCTTATGAGATTTGTTATTGTCGCATAAAGTATGTCGTAGTCAAAGTGACGAAGGATGACGTTAATGTACTAAAAATAAGGATGACGTTCTAGGGTTAAAGAATTTTTTCCTAATATCGAAATTGGATTTTCAAAATTTTGTAGTCTAAGACCGAAAAATGTTTTGCTAATGAAAGACACACCTTCAGACCAGTGCAAATGTTTAACTCATGAAAATTTTATCTTCAAATTGAAAGGTTTGAAACAAAATTATTGTAACGACTGGTGGACTATGATTTTATGTGATCCTTCTTTGGATTCGAAGTGCTGGAAAAATGAATGTGATACTTGTTCTGATGGCAAAAAAATATTAATTTCTATGGATTTAAGTACAATGTGTGTATGGAAAGAATGGGAAAAAAACTCAGAAAATAAACTACGTTTAGTAAACCACGAAACAAGTTCAGGTGAACTTAAAGACAAATTGATTGATTCTACCCATATTATGATGAAGCATGTTAATTTAAAACGAGTTCAAGCCAATGAATTTCAAAAAGACCAACGCAATGAAAATGTGCGAATCCTTCAAGTTGATTTTGCGATGTCTTTTGGCTGTGAATACCAGAATGAAGTTCAAAGCGCACTCTGGTCACGAACAAGTGTTCTTTTATTTACTGCTGCAAGTTTTTACAAAGGCAATTGCCAAACATATCTTATATGCTCAGATGCAAATTCGAAAGACAAGGATACAGTTTTTGTTTTCATCAATAAGTTGCTTGACTTGATGCATAAAGAAAATGCAGACTTACCTTCAGCGGAAATTATTTGGAGTGACGGCCCTTCATCGGAATTTAAGAACCGTTATATGGTTAAACTAACATCAATGTTGAGTGAAAAGTATAAAATGCCCATTTATTGTAAATATTTTGCTACATCGCATGGAAAAGGTGTGATAGACGGAGTTGGCGGAAATATCAAAAGACTGGTAAGAGAGAAAATGATGAGCCAAAATGAACATGTTGTTGTCCAATCAGCCAAGGACTTTTCTGATTTAGCTTCTCAATTAGTCACAAAAACCCGTGTGATTTATGTGCCATCCTCTGAAATTTATGAAAGGATTAATAGTGCATCGCCGTGGGACAATGCCAAAGCGATAACTGGAATTTCCAACTTCCATTTTATTAAAACTGAGGAGAAAGTTGTGGAGTGCAGAAAACATTGCCTTTCCCAAGAGAAAACTGTATTTACCTATTGATTTTTACATATATTATAGTTTTAAGTTGAACTATGTCCCGTACGTTACGCGACTTGTCCGTACGTTGCAAATATAAAAAAATGGTTTCGAATTATAAATAGGTGTTTTAATTAATTTTTTTTTTCGCTAGTAGCAAGCATGATTCTTAGTTATAATTTCCTTCGAAGACACTTTTTATGCACCTGTAATATATTCGCTGAAATCTGAATAAAACTATAACGATTTCGAATGTTGGTTGACTTGATGTGTCCCGTACGTAACGTGGGTTGTTTGCATTTTTCTTCAGTATTTCATGACTTTTTTTAAATGTTTTTGCGCACTATTAAAGACTAGTATATAATCTATTAAATTAGAGAAAAAAAGTATATATCAGATAAAACAATTAAGTTCTATATGTAATATAAACCGTAAAATTAGTTGAACTAGTCTGTACGTAACAGTGGAATGCTCCATTTGTTAATTCACAAGCGTAGTTGAATCGTGGGCATTGTATAAAAAAACAATTTCAAAGCATATTACTTTTGTTTGAAATTTTCTTAACCAATGACAACAAATACAATTGCGCTTCTGAATAGAACAATGACTATACAATGAATGTATTTTTCTTTTAAAATAATTTTGTGTAATTAAGTATCTATTCATATCTATATCTTTTAGAAAAAGGACAGCGAACAGTTTAAGGAATTCCTTGATTTTTGCCGCATCAAGCATTTCTGAGACCTGTGGGGCTTTTGCAGCAACATCTAAGACCAATGACTCCGCTGCAGCACATTTTTTAAGTTTAGCTGCAAAACAAAACGAAGCAAATATCCCAAAAAATTTTGTGAACATAATAGAAAGTAGGGTATCGAATTTAGTTTTTTCAGAAATTAAAAAATTTTATTCATCTATTTCTTAGATTAAGATTCATATTAATAATATGATCTATTTATTTGAGCTTAAAAGTCTTAAATTATTTTGTTTTTATTTTCTTCAATAATTTGCTTAATATACACATAAGACTCGTCAGGGAAATTATTATATTTATAATAATCTTCCTGACAAGGCTTACACAAAACATGTGGGACACATTTGTCTATGTACTTAAGGGTGCTAAATGTAATTGCTATGCACTGCACACCAACGTACGACCACACACAGACATATGACTGAATTTAGGCTTGCGTCATTTCCATAGTGGAAAATCAACAATAATCGGTCAATGAATGACCATGAATAAGTGGATCGTATTCCACGTATATTTCCCACGATATATTTTAGTTTAGCTATAAGAATTAGCATTAAGTCAATATAATTAGGGCTTATTTTGTAAATGCTGATCCAGCACAATTAAGGAGGAATATTCTTCTCAATAAGTCAATCTTAATTTTGAGAATCATGAAGGTGCATCTTAAAGCTTCAAATAAATGAAATATAATAGCAACCATAACTGCTTATTTTATTTATATTTTCGTGCCATCGACGTTTTTAAGCGCCGGCACACAACCCTTAGGTAGGGGTTCATCCATATCCTAGAAATGCTCAAACAATTTCTAGTGTCTGTCCAATAGACAGAATGGGTGGACAGCCCCAACCAGTAAGTGTTAACCGCCCGAGGCAAAATAAAATTTTAGTTTGTTTTACTAGCATAATGACAACCGTGAGTCCTAAACCTCTTACAATAGAAGAATATAGAAAAGGCAAACCATTATACGACCTGGTAAAGGGGGTGAAAAAACAATAAGTAAGGGGTAATGTCGCAGCAAAGTTGAAGTATATCGTACTACGCGCCACCCAGCTGAGAACAATCTCCGTAAACCTGGCGACGAATTGATCAAATTGAGAAAAAAAATTGTTAAATTTTCTCTTTTATTTTAAAATTTTTCCAATTCAACACCTTCCACTCCAATTCCTTCTTATGCAAATAAATGTGATATCATTTTAATGATAACTCTTGAAACTCATCAATTATTTTTTGCTTTTTTGTACAGCCTTTTCAATAATTTAAGAGATTTTCATGCTAACTGCATGATATTAAAACTTTATGTTCCTTCAAAATCACTAAGATATAATAACTTCTTATTCAAGATAGATACTCATAAAGGGTCCGCCATCTAAGGTTTCTTTTTTTAACTAGTGCTTATTTTGTGAATGGTAACACTTAGCTCATGTCTGATTTGGCACATAATTAGTTTTATCCTTCTGCTAAACGAAAATGGTGTATACGCTTAAAGCCGAAGCTACACTCGATGTTTTACGCCCTGTTTTGAAGATCGCATTAGTAGCCGGAGAGCTGATGTTGTTTTACCACCTCGGAGCTGCGATTTGACACCGTTGGACTATTATTTGCAGGGTGCCGTCAATGATAGGTGTTACGCCGACAAGCCAGAGACAATTGACGCTTTAAAGGAAATTATTCGTGAAGGCATTGGTGAAATAAAGTGCTTAAAAATTGGACTGATCGTGTAGGCTAATGTATGGCCAGCCGAGGCAGCCATTTGAATGAAATTATTTTCCACTATTAACCGAAAGGATTATACTTTCATATAAATAAAGAAATTTTAGAAAATATTCAATACTTTTTTATATGTAGCATGTAAGTTATTTGGCGGACCCTTTAGAACATCGTATGCTATCATAAGGGCTTAAATGAATTTAATTAAATAAATAAATAAGTATTGCATATAATAAACTTTATATTGAAATAACATACTGTCAGCGTAAAAAAAAAGTAAACAGTCATTTCAGTTGTATTTAACATTAAATTATATTAAAGCTATTAATAAAAAATAAAATATTTATTTACAGTTTAGAAGGCTAATATAATAACTGCCGTATTCATAAAAAATAAAATAACTTTGAAGTGTGTTTTATGACAAATTTTTCATACAAATTTGTCCTAAAATATATTTCAAATCTATTTTGGTTTTCTATGAATACGTCAGTAAGAGTTTAATTCTATATAAACAATAAACAAAAACAAAACAACAACAAAAATAACTTACTTTTTCTTAAAATACCGTTGATTTTTCGCGTCAAAAAAAAAGTAAACAGTGAAAGCATGCTTAGATTCTGCTTTCAATATTGCAATAAAAAACAGAAAATTTTTTTTAAAACCGTTAGGTATTGGTCAAACAGATGTAGTATAAGTACATACATTTTAGCAGTCTTCTATTCTCTTCGCTAACAGAAAGATCAAACTAAGCCAATTAAAAAAAAAATGGGTAAGCAGACCACCGGTGAAACCCGAAAAATCATTTTAGATTTACATAAAAAAAAAGAAATCGTTGCGCGAAATTGGAGAAATGGTCGGAAGGAATCACTGCACGATAAAAAAAATTATTGATAAATATGTGAAGCATCATACGGTTGATGATTTTCCCCGATCAGGACGACCAAAACGTCTTTCTGATACGGAAGTACGAGTAGTTGTTAGGGAAGTGAGAGGGTATCCAGTGTCAAGTGCTGCTCAAATATCAAGAAATATAACGGCGACATCAGGTAAGCCCGTGAGTGCCAGTACAGTTAGAAGAGCACTTCACAAAAATGGTTTACATGGCAGAGTGCCACGAAAGGAGCCATACATTTCTAAAGTCAATCAAGAGAAACGCAAAGAATTCGCAAAAAAGTACCAAAACGAGCCGACGAGAGCAAGTTTGAAATATTTGGAGTGAGAAAACCTCCAAAAATATGGAGAGCAAAGAACGAAGCCTTTCTCGAAAAGTGCGTGACAAAAACCGTAAAACACGGCGGTGGCTCGGTTATGGTTTGGGGCTGCATGGCGGCATCTGGAGTCGGGAACCTAGTTTTCATTGAGTCTACAATGAATAAAATAGACTATTTAAATATTCTGAAAAATAATGTCGCTCCTAGTGTTGAAAAATTGCAACTGCCAACAAACTGGATCTTTCGACAGGACAACGATCCCAAACATACGTCGAAAATTGTTAAGGAATGGTTGTTATATCGAACGCCTAAGACTCTGGATCATCCACCGCAGTCCCCAGACTTTAATCCTATCGAACACCTGTGGGAGCATCTTGATAGAAAAATAAGACAGAGGACTATTTCCAATAAAGAAGATTTAAAAATAGCTCTAATGGAAGAATGGGGTGAAATCTCTGGAGAAACTACAAAAAACCTTGTGGAATCAATGCCTAGAAGACTGAATGAGGTGCTAAAGTCTAATGGAAAACAAACAAAGTATTAAAACTTAACACTAATTTAGTTTATTTACTTAATTGCTTAATGTAATGAATTCTGTTTACTTTTTTTTGACGCGAAAAATCAACGGTATTTTAAGAAAATGAAAGTTATTTTTGTTGTTGTTTTGTTTTTGTTTATTGTTTATATAGAATTAAACTCTTATTATATTAGCCTTCTAAACTGTAAATAAATATTTTAATTTTTATTAATAGCTTTAATATAATTTAATGTTAAATACAACTGAAATGACTGTTTACTTTTTTTTTACTGAAATGACTGTTTACTTTTGTATTTATTCTAAAATATTAGTGTCGTATTCATAAAATATTAAAATAGATTTGAAATATATTTTAGGACAAATTTGTATGGAAAATTTGTCATAAAATACATTTCAAAGTTATTTTATTTTTTATGAAGATGGCAGATAGAATTTCTGACAGAAAAAGCTTGATACGTCTAAATTATTTATAATTAATAGATTTTTTCCTTGATGCTTCCATGAAACTTCATGTTGACGATAATATAAACGCAGAAAAGATTATTATAGAAAATAATGCTTGTTTTGTTACAATTAAGAACTTTACACATAATACTAAAAAAAGTATTTTTAAATAATTGATTATTATTTTTTTTTTTAATTTACCCGCTTGTATCGCCAAAAAGTTGTATTAAATGACATATTTTTGATTGTTTTTAATACTTTAAGTAAAAAACTGCAATCTTCAGGTTTCTGTTTTTTATTTCGATTTTTTTTAAATGTTTTTACTTTTGAAGTCATATCTGTACATAAATCTCTGATTGACAAACTAATTCTTTGCGGATGTTGTTAAAGTATGAAAATTTTTAATATTATTAATGAATTGCAACATGTCATTTAATACCATCTCGTTATGCAAATTTAAACAAGAGAATTATTGTTTTGATGTATGTTTTGTTGACTTGTAAATATGTTACTTTTTATATAATTTTTTTTTTTATTTTTTTGTAATGGCACCTTTGTGTTTTTTTTTCTAGTTTTCAAACTATTTCCTGTTGTTTTGATAAAATATTAAAAAAATCATTTGATTAATGAAATATCGTTTATGAAGGAAGAAAATGTGTGCTGCATTATAACGGCAACTTAAATCACTAACTTTAATCAGTGCCTTCCCCTCGTTCATGTTGTTTTACACAGTGTAAGCTAAAGTTAATTATAAACTTGTTTATTACTTTAAGTTTTTTTTTAACACCCACCACCTTGTGTAAAACAAGATGACAATAGCATTTTTATGCGAATATTTTCTCGCTTTGTTTGCAGAAACGAAGCACTGTATGCTAAGCCATAGTGATATAAGGTTCGCTTGAGAATTTTTCCTATCAATGGTCTGTTATACTGTATAGGTTTTAATTTTATTATATATTTTTACATATTGTTCTTTGTGATCGTTTTTTCATGATATAAAGTGCAAATTAAAATTATCTTAAAAATCATTGGAACAAGTTCAGTTTGGAACACTCACTTTAAAATTATTTGTTTATCTAGGGAGTAGAAAGCAAACACTTTAGAAGAAAAGTAATATAATTGGGGATATACAGTTTTCTATATTTCGACTAATTCAGACTGAAATACATATTTCGAAAAAAGCAACGCATTGTGAACCCGTAATTTGAATTTATTTATTTAAAATTAAAAAGCCTACGTGGGCCAAAACGAGTTCAAAATTATAAAAAACATAAAAAGGATTTACTTAAATGTAATTGTATAAATTTTAAACTTAAAAAGAAAAAAATTATCTCAACATCTGTAAAGCACAATTCTAAAGCTTTTTACTTAAAGCATAAAGCCAAGTAACAAATCGATCAAAATTAGTATTTTTTGTCAACTAATTTCCCATTTATTTAGACATTTAATTTTAACAATTTCAAAGTACAGTGGCCCATATTCATAATTAAAATAAAGTATACTTTAAGGGAACTAAAGTCGATTTTATTTAAGAGTCGACTCTAACTCTTTCATAGACAATTTAAAATATACTTTTGGCATTAAAGTCAACTATAAATTTAAAACTACCCAAAGCTGTTTTTAAGTAATTTTTTCATAATTATTTAATTTGGTTTAAGAACACAATACTCTATATCTGATTTTTATACCAAAGTGAAGAAAATAAAAACAAGATTACTTTTTTCCAATGTTTGTTTAGAAATAGTATGAAAACATTTATCAAATTACAGTTGACACCCAGTGGAAGGCAGCTAAACTTAAAGAATACTTTATTCTTTTTTATTTTAGAGTACACTTTAACAAGATTCGACTTTAGTCTATAACTATGAATATTGGCCAATATGTTTAAATTTGTCTCATTATACGGAATATTCGAGTTGCACAACATACATGTTTTAAAAAGAGAAGAATGTATTTGTGCGCCAATGGTCACTGTCTTAAGTTGATCCCCGAAGAGTCTAAAGAAGGATTTGATGGTATATAAAAAAAGATCAAATTTAAGAAGTCTTTGATAATTTAAACATGCTCTAAAACAAACAAACAAAAAACGTAGGCTGCATTAAAATTTCTTAAAAATAAAACGATTCATGATTTGAAAAAACATTGCTGGCTTCAAAAATTTTGTAGTCTTATTTTCAATAATACACGATCATTTAAATGACGAAGCTTTTGCACAAGATATATTTAAGCATTCAATTGATAGATACTGATCAACTGACGAGCTGACCTCAAAAGTTTGAACAATTTTCTTTTAATGACTAGATTACAGCGCCACAGATAAAAAACGTTTTACAAGTAGATAAAAGAAAAATTCTAAAACAATTTTTGTTTCCAATGGCTTTTTTGTCGAAATAAGTATTCTGTTTGGTTATTATTTCAATAATTGTTCATCTGATACCCATTTTCTCCTATTCCTGATACGAAATAGGTAATACATCTCAGATTCCGTAACTGTAAAAATTTTATTAACTGCTCTCTTAAAATCCGTAATGTTCCAAACTGTATTTATGCCAAATCATTTAATCAAGAGTAATTTTGTTTTTTTTTTTTCTTTCTTTTTGTATATAAATATCGAAGGATGTAATGTGTGAATGTTTTGTACCCTAAAATAACTGTTGAATTTTTTCTATACGCAATAAATATAATTATTTTAAATGTCAATGCTATTATTTTAATGATTATACGATTTAACTTAATTTACAATACTTTACACAGAGTTATGATATTTTAACCTAGAATAATTTATAAATTAAAACTAAATTTCTTTTGACATTTATAAAACATATAAATAGGAAAATAAATTAAGGATTTTTCAAAAAAGGATATATGTATATAAGTATATACATAAGTATATATAAATTTCGCGTATTCGCTTTTACAGACGCATATATTATTAGCTGCTCAGGGTTTTTATCTAAATATTAAATAAATTTTACCTTTTTATTCGCCTTAAAATTGTTGCTTGTTTGAGAGTTTTCTGTTATTGTATCCATTTATTGTACTAATGTACGCTGACACCACCGGCATTACTAGCTGTAGTTGTAGTGTTTTTGTTTGTGATGGCGGCACCGTTGTTGGCATTGTTTTCAACAATTAGGTTATGGTTATGATGATTGTTGGTTAAGTCCAATTTTTGTATTCCACATTCCAATTGTTGAAGGCAGTTCTTTTGTTGTTTGGTGTTTATTTGGTTACTATGAGTGGCAGTAGTGATGCTATTTGAAGAGGTATTTTTTTCATCTATATTACAGGCAGTAGCAGCAGTGGCGGCTGCTGTGGTTGCGTTTGTTTTCTTATCCTTGGATTTTTTTAGTGCACTCAGCAGAATGTTTTTCTCTTTATCCTTTGTTTTAGTCTCTTTCTCTTTGTCTTTATCTTTGTGTTTATTGTTTTTAGTAAATCGAGGAAATATACAACCATTTGGCAGAAATCCTCCTAGTTTTTCTTTTTTAGGCGGAGGTTGTTGAGCAATAGCAGGTGGAGCAATATTTGTTGGTTGGTTTAGGGCGGGAATAGTTGTGGCAGAATTGTGGGTACTTGTAGCAACATTAGTTTTTGATGTAATCGAAACATCCACATTATTATAATTGGCAATAGAACCATTTGCTAACATAGTTTGTGGTTTCTTAAGATCTTTATTGCAGTTTATAGCATTCAATTGATTACCGCTGTCAGTTTTGACAGTTCTCTGTCTATCTAAAGAATTTTCGCTATTATTTTCATTATTTAAGGCATCATTCGTTAGCGTATTTTGGTTGTTTTGCTGTTTCTTTCTGCATTCCTCGCTTTTTTCGTGTTCGTCACCAACTATTGACATTTTACTGTCTAAATGCTCGGCCAATAAGGCCAACGATACGTGGCCGTTATTTGTTTCTGTCACCTCCAATTCTATTTCTACGTTTTTATTGCTTACATTATTATCATTTTGTACTTCATGTATAATTTTTTTGCTTTTTGGCGAAGTTCCACTATCTAATATGTCATTATCTGCAGTACCAATACTCAAGGATTTAGAATACATTTGCTGTGTGGGCGGGGTTACATTACTACAATTATTGATGGAAGCCAACGAAGAATTTGTAATTAAGTTTCCATTAGTTGATGTGTTTGTAATATTATGAAAATGTTGTTGACGTTGGAGTTGCATTTGTTCTTCACGTTCACGATCTCTTTGAGCTTGTACTGCATTCCACACATCTTTAAGTTCGCCGGATATGTCACGGTCTTTTAGAATGACCGCATTTCTATTAAAAATGTAAAAAGATAAGAAAAGTTTTTTTTAGTACAACTAATTGATTTAGTGACAAAATAATATACCGAAAATATCTGTTTAAGTAAATTGTAACTGCCATATTCATAGAAAATAAAATAACTTTGAAATGTGTTTTATGACAAATTTTTCATACAAATTTGTCCTAAAATATGTTTCAAAACTATTTTGATTTTCTATGAATACGGCAATAAGCAATTAAAGGGAAAACCCTCTTTTTATTTCCAAATTTCTATATCTCAAGTCCATTTCAAGGCAATGCTGTTAGACGAACATTGTTAAATCGGCTTTCCTCAAACTTCTCCTCAAGTTACAGTGAAAGTTTAAGTTTTTTTTTATAGAACCTATATGTCCAATTTAATAGTGCTTCGAAACATATTTCAAAAGATGAGAAATCTAACAATCTCTAAACAACTAAAACTAAATAGAGGAAATATAATTTTTAACGTTTTGCGAAACACCTTTTAATATTTCAGTTTTCTCTGCAAAAACACTGGTTTAAAAGTTTTGAACAAACCTAGCTGAGTGAACCCACACTAAAAAAAAAACACCAAAAAGATATTCAGGGTAATAAAATATTGAATGTTAAGAAGAAAAAAGTAATATACAAGCGCAGGGAACAACCCTCGTATTTAATAATAATGAAAGTGCGATGCATATATTAAACGTCAATGAAATTTCATTCTTAATAATTAATTGGAAAATTGCTGAATTTAATATATAATTATTAAAAATTTAATTATTAAGTTTTCAAACATATAAGTTAGAACAAGATTTTTTTTCATTTAATTAATATTATTTTACAATGTAATTGAGACCAATGGGGCGTAAATAGTTAACAAATTGACTACTTAACCAAGACAACATATTGTAATTAAACTAAATAAGAAGCAATTTAATAACATAAGATTTAGTTAAACAAGAATAATAATAAAATAAAAGGAGAAAAAAATCGAATATCAATTTCAGATTTTAGTGTGGAAAAACTGAAGAGGTTTATATGTCATTTTGTTTAAAGTTCAATAAAAGTTTGCTTTTAAATGTTTGATGCGAAAATTTAAATGTTCTAAGACAATTAGGCAGAATAATAGAGAAAATTTATATACGTTATTCGATCAGACATAGTGTCGAAAGAGTTGCTATTGAAAACCAGCAGGGTCGGTCCATGTCGAGAATAACACACGCCTAATTTTTGGAACGATAAAGTAACTCCAACCAAAAAAATAGATATATGGGGCGATAGAAAATTAAAAAGTAAGAAAAAACCATCAAGTGAAAAAATGGCGCTCGCGCAATTTTCCGAATTACGGGACTCTGAAATTTTTTAGAGTATCACTATGGGTATCATTTTAAAACTTTTAAAGAGATCGTTAAGGAAATACTAAAATTGAAAAAAAAAAAAATATTAACCCATTTTAAGAGCTAATCTTAAATCTCTGTCACCCCAATATTTGCTTTTTTGATTGAAGCTACTTCACTAAACTAGATTTACATAGATAGTAAAGGGTATATAAGATTCGGCATTTTTTTAATTCTCTGTCACCCCAATAGGTATTTGCTTTTTTGATTGGAGTTACTTCACTACACTAGATTTACATACTATGTGGTGAAAAGTACCTATATAAGATTCGACATTGCCGAATATAGCACTGTTACTTTTTTATTATAAAGTGAAATAAATATGTAAGTATGCTTACTTGATAATTTTTATCTAACTGTAAACTAGACATGTGCCCGGTCGTTCGTTTCAGTGACCGGTCTTTTTCGGTCAATTTTCAAGGACTGTTTCGTTCGTTCAATTCGTTCAATCGGTCAATTTGAAAGAAAGGAGCCGGTTTAATATCTGGCTCATTTCGTTCAATTTTTTCATCCGTTCAATTTAACCCGTACACTATTGAACGAAAAGACCGGATTTAAATGATCGGATCATTCCATTCACTTTATTGATTCGGTCAATTTAACCCGTTCGTTCGCGAACGACACAGCTCTACTGTAAACGTAGGTATAAAGTAGAATTCGAATAAAGCTTTGGTATTTTCAGGTTTATAAGTTATAATTGTTAATGTTTCAGACTAGTCAGGTATTTTTGTCGGCTACTGGAAACTTACCTAACAAGTTTAATGCCCGGATTCATAGCTTCAACAAAATCACACATCAATTCAACCATTGCACGACGTTCTTCTGGATCTTTACTATGACGACCAGAATCTTTTAAAACTTCAGGATTTGCCATAACAGCAAAAACTATAGGTGGACTACGTGGGCTTCCAGGCGGGACCTAAAAAATTAAGCAAATATAAGATAAATAACATCCAACTTTTACATTATCTTAAACTTTCTTATTAATGTTTTTATCTAACTTCTTCAAGCAAAAGGTCTTTTAAAAAAATAAAAAAAATATTGCTCTTAAATGTATTTTATTGTTGCCTGATGATGCCACACCCAATGATGTGCGGAAACATTAAGAAAAAAATGAAATACAAAATCTTTATTAAAAAAAAACCTTGTGCTTAAATAAATTACATAAGAAAAATTTTTTTATTCTTGTTTAATTCAAAGGAAGCTGATTTAATGAACTTACCCTCATACCACCATAAAGAGGTATTGGATCACTAGGTTCCTGAGGTATCACTATACGTGTCCAACTTAAAACATTTATGAATAACTCTTCACCAGCGTCTGTTGTTGTGCGTATGCACATGTGAGGCTGGGGCGGATTCTTGAAATGGCGATAAGCTCGTGAATGTCTGTAACTGTGCGGTGGTGGCGATGACGCCGCAGCCGTTTGTTGTAGCAAATTTAAGCCTGGACTTAATTGTGTAGCTAAAGTATGGTCAACGACTACTTGCTCGACATAATTTTGTGAAAACTCACACACCTCTCTGCTGGATACTAGTGTTTCCTTTTCAGGCAAATTTCGAACGATTTGTGTAGAATTTTCTGAAGGAACTTTGTTTTGAAACTCGTTTTGCAAAGACGATTGCAGTTCTTTCAATGAAGGCGAAGTACTCAATGAAAAACTATGCTCTTCGTTATTAGGGAGTAAGCAGCCGGTTTCGTTATCAGTGTTTTTTGTTTTATTGCTCGTATTTTCTTCGTTTAGTTCAGCTGCATCGCGGGTTGTTGTTGCTACTTTAAGGCCGGCTGCCGACATGTTAAATCTTTTTTTTAAAAGCACATACACGCACCCACAAATAATAATTGACTACTTATTCGTTTTTCTTTTATATTTTAATTTCCTCCTCTAAACTTTAATTTTAAAAATCATTATTTTCTTTGCCACAATTTGTACTACATGCACTTTATTTGCTTAAATATTCTACCATTCCAGGAGAAATTTATAAATACGAATAGGTATATATTTGTCTCTTTTTAATTGAGTTGCCAGACATTTTTCGTGTATAACTAGAACGGTTGATGATTTGCATACTTTTCTGTTTTTCAAGCTGTAATACAACATAGAAACTTTTTAAACTGGCAAAAATTATAGATAAAAAGTAAAGGTAAGTTTACATCCAACATTTGTAAATATAAAATTATTTGTGTCACTTCGCAAAAAGAGTACAACAAAAAATTCATGACTGAAAAATTCTGAAAAAACGATCTCTTCTCTTTAAAGAAAACAATAAAGGCCAGGATTCACGATCCTACACAATCGTACGATTTAAACACACAAAAATCTGACAGAATTCTGTTCTACTTTAAAAATCGTTTCAAAATGGCGTCGCAGGTGCCACACTATTATACAAAAAAGATGCAACAACATATGGTTTTAATATTTTGTTGTTTTTTCTTCTCAACATCTTAAAAAAATCAACCCTGATCGCATGGAGAAAAATATTTTATGAATTACTTCAAAAGATTATAAAATCGTACAGATCTGTCAAAAAATCTGTCACTCACATACTATTTTAATCCACACTATCAAACATTTTGAGCACACATGCAATTTTTGACAGATGGTATGACTGAGTATAATAGTGAATCCCGGCCTTAAGCAATGGGTGCGTTAAAAATATATAAAAATGAACATACACACAAAGCATCTGGACCCTACTTGCCTTACTGACTTGGTCTAATAGTAATGGATATTTTTAAATTAAATATATATTTATTTCTTTACTTACTGTTACAGTTACTGCCATCCCTAAATTAGCGCGTAAAGCGCAAGATAACTGTCAAAATTTCTCATGTTCATACAAAATGTATGAAGCATCCCTAAATAGTACGGCGTCAACGCTTAGCAATTGGAAAATCCAATTTTGACAGTGCGTTAGGAAGTGAAGTTTGCTGTTTGTTGGTTTGTTTTGTTTTGTTATGGTTGAAAAGTAGTGACAATTTAGTAATTTTCAAGGCAATCTAGCGGTTTTATCTCTTCTTTATTCTTATACAGCGGGTTTTATGAAATAAAATGAGTTAACATTACTTTTAACGACACGAAGTTAACGCTGTTATTTAGGGATAACATTTCAGCGCAAAAGCTATGAATTACATTGCTTTGCGTCTTACGCGCTAATTTAGGGATGGCAGTTATACTGAACTGAAAATTCAATGCATAAGTTACACATACATGTGCATTAAGGCCAGGATTCACTGTCATATACAATCGTGCGATTTAATCACGCAAAAATCTAACAGAATTCTGTCCTACTTTAAAAATCTAATAAAAATGACGTCGAAGGTGTCACACTATTATACATATGGTTTTAATATTTTGTTTTTTTCTCCTCATCTTAAAAGAAAATCAACCCTGATCGCATAGAGAAAAATATTTTATGAATTATTTCAAAACATTATAAAATCGTACATATCTGTCAAAAAGGCTGTCAAACACTATCGTACTTTTTGAGCACACATGCAATTTTTGACCTGGCCTTTATTATGCCATAATTGACATTCTACAATAAAATTGTCAATGTGTATATTGGTAGATGGCCCAATAAGAAATATTTTACGTCGAGTTGGCAACATTGTGCAATGATGACTTTCTACCACTTATATCACTACACAATATCTTCGTATTATTTATTTTGTTAAGTTTTTTTATATTTTACGAAAAAAATCATTCGACAATTTGTCGACTTATTAGTAGAGCGCAGCAAAGCGAAAATACTACAAGCAATAAAGCATTTAAAAATATAAGTACCATGGCGAAATAATACAGGTGGCGTCGATCGCAAATTCATTAATTTTCGCCGTAAACGTTTAATGTCAAACACCATATAAAAAAAATATACATTTTTTTTTATAAATAAGAGTTTGACATTTAGCGTTTACGGCAAAAATAATGAATTCGCTATCGAGACCACATATGTTATTTCGTCATGATGAGTACCTAATAACAAAACCCTAATGTCATTTTGCTGTTGCAGGACACCACGTTAATGTCAATAATAGCTGTCTGAACAAGAGGAAGCCGAATTTAATTAATCCTTTTTCATTTGGTGCTTTAAATGAAGTTTTAAGAGCTGATTGTTAGGTTTTTGAAATTCAATTTTAAAAAATTTAAAATTTTTTAACTTTCACAAATTATTTGAAAATTTTTTATTTTTTTAAATTATTTTAGAATTTTGACAACAACGTCGAAAATAAGCAAAAATCAGATGGGCTATTGAGACCACCTGTAAATTAATGCGCCTTAATTTTTATTTCAGACTTGAAACATAGGTAGAATACTACACTTGCTTCAAAACTCCTTTGGATTGCCCAAGCGGTATCCAAATTTATTTTTTACAATTTTACATACCGTGTACACATGTTATAAGATTTGGTATATTTATCTCAACAATTGTGTAATTAAAACCCAAAGATAATTTCCTAACGTGCAGATAACAGTGCCAATATATGAAATTTAAAATTGTATCTTACTTTTTGCCGACACAAAATTGTTTTTCCCAGCTGATATCAGATGCTTTGTCACATGAATGAAAGTAGAACTAGTTGGCTATCAAAAATGTTATATGTTATGCACATATAAAAATAACATATGTTATTATTTAAACATGTTCAAACGCAAAAATGGGACATTCCATATAACACACGTCTTAATTCTCAGGGATTTAGATTAATTTCAACATTCTTCCGACTTTCTCCCATATATTAGTAAAGTTTATTCTAGTTGGGACACAGTGTTAACGTTTCTCTTAAACCAGGTCTGGCAACACTATATTTTTATCAGCTACGAGCTGTGTTTAGCGTTTTGATTTTTAAAACCATTCGTATATCCACTGCAGGTTTGCTTATGAAAAATAATCTAATTTTAAACACTTCTCAAATTGTGTAATATTTAAAGAATTAAATATTACACAATCAATTTTTAAGTACATAACTAAGATTTCAAATCAATTCCAAAGTATTCTGCTTTAAAAAGGCACAATTATTATTATTAGACTTACGCACACCCATTTATTTTTATTCCGTAAAATTTTTTCAATTTATTTAAATAATATTGAATTTGTTGTAGAAATACACTTGTGTATTATTATTTCAAATTAATTTAAAAACATCCGTCCGTTATTCTGATTTATGTAAGTGTTTCATTAATCTTGTATGATTTGACTACATGTTAAAATTAATCCCGTTTTTGGATTTAAATTTTGATTCATTTTAAGAAATTCACAAAACTGTTTTTAGTTAATGTTTTTCATAACATTTGACAAATGTAGGAAAATAGGGTAAATTTAAAAATTAGTATATACGATCAGGTTTTTAATTTTTAACAACTGGGATTACACCCGTTTTCACGAAAATGATTGTTTTTAACACAGTATGCAAGAATAAACAGCACACGCACTATTCTTGATAACTTAAGTTTTCATTTTACCTTTTCTTGTTATGTTTTTATAAATCAAAAAGAATATTTTTACCTCGTTTACAACAATCTTTTGTTTATTTTATCCGCACAGTTTTTATTACATGTTTATTTTTCCGTTTAATTGCTTTTTCTTCTTTTTAGCTCTAGTTGAATATAGTTTTTCATTTGAATTTTACAAAGAACTTCACTAAATAAACATTTATTATAATAGTTTTTGTATTGCTTTATGTGGTCTGTAAAGTGCTTTTTACTTCCTATGATTTCTTTTCAATACACTTTTTTTGTCTAGCAAATTAGAAAGAAAGAAATACATAATGCGAACAGCCACCCAGCAGCATTAGAAAAAAAACTCCACCACTTCACCAAGAAATTCATTGACTTTATGCTTCAAAGCAGAAACACGGAAAGCTGATCACAGCAAAAAACAAGTATATCTTTAATTAGGACACATCGAAACTAAAGGCACTTGAACAAAATCTTTTACTTTTGTTAATAAATGCTTAGTAATCTATTTTTATTATTATTTTGCCTTTATTGCTTAATTAAATGCTTGCTGCCTTCTGCCATTTTCTCGATATATGTCCATCCTTGCTGGTAAAAAATCTACTAAATTTCTTTTGCCTGATTTGGTTTTCTTTTGTGGTTATTCGTGGAGCCTTTATTAAGAGCATAAATATAATCAACCGTGGGTATAAACAATGAAGTATTGCCAGCCTAAAAGTTGTTATAAGGAAAGTAATACGTTATTTTCAAAAAAATTAATAGTATTATGGCTGTAAAGATTTTCATTGTAATTTTCGTTCTCTTTTTGATATTTTCTCTATTAAAAGTTTTATTTATTATATAACTATAGAGTTTTTGATAAATAAAATTACTTCACAAATTTCGACTTAAATTTCACTACTATATTCATAAAATGTTTTATGTTTTTAAAATAAAGACGATTTAACTATCAAGTAAGTACACCACACCCCTTGTGGTTTATGAATTCGCTAAGAAACATGGCATTACCATTATTTTTATATTCGAGTTTGTCATTCTGTTTGTAATTTTAAATTTCGTCGAAACGCTAAATGTCAAACTTCATTCATAAAAAAATATGTAAATTTTTTTATATGGTTTTTGACATTTAACATTTGCGGCGAAATTTAATGAATTCGCCATCGGAACAACTTAGTAATATTTCGCATTGGGTTTAACATTCATAATAACAATAACAATAATTATTATTATTATTGCTCCCTTAAGCCTGGTACTCTGTTCAGCTTTTCATGCGGAATGCTGTCAAATCGCATACATAAAAAATTTGTATGAAAAAGTCATGAAAAAATGTTGCAGAAGTAGTACTCTGTTTTTACTGTGGAAAAACATATGAAATGTTTCTGGCAACATCTTATCCAAGCTGTGAAATAAAGCAAGTATGCATTGTTTCATGCGGAATTTTTCATACAACAGCTGATCGTATGTCTTTTACTTACCTTTTTAAAACAATGACACCACACTTTAAATGTCAAATATTCCACATGAAATAATCAATGTTGCTCAACAATTTTCACAAATTTGAACAGAGTACCAGGCTTTATATGGGTTATTATACGCTTTAAAGCGGATTACGGTTAGCCTCACAACATCAAGTCCTGATTTACGAAAATGGAAAATTGCAGCATCCTGAAAATATTTTTCTAATTTTCTTTATTCGCAATTGAAATAAAACTCGGATACAATATTTAAAATTATTCTGTCGTCTTGAATCCGTCTTAAATGCATTAAGTTTCAGGCAAAAGTATCTGCAGTTAAGAAAATTGGGGTAAATAGACTTACAAGCTATAAGAGCCGTAACAAATTAGCCATACGGATATGCTTTCGCAACAGTAATCCATCGTAATGTTTATTTATTTTTGGTGATCGATATTTTGTAAGAATATATCAAAATGATTTGTTGTTAGAAATATTCAGGATAAAGATCAGTATCAAATCTGATAATAACTTGTGTAATCATTAGAAGAAAAACAAGAGGCTCCTTTTTTTATCATTAAAGCTTTGTAACATATGAATTAATATTGATTTTGGCTTAAATTAACTTTTATTTTAATTTCGAAATTATTTTAAGAAAGAAATAATATCTAAAAAACTATGTGTATGTTTTCTAAAGGAACCAGGAACGATTAGAGACCAGCAGAATGTAATGTTTTTCGCATCTTTCTACCTTAGATTGTCTACATTGTAAACGTCATCTATTTAACCAACAAACTTTGTAAATAAAAACAGGAGGAGTTTTTATTTTCAATTAATATTAATTTGGTTTAACGAAGTCCACACACAACCCAAAATTTTAATGCATTTGTCATAATATCAAACAGTTCAACTAATAATTTCATAAAAATTAAATAAAAGTGTTGTTACAGAAAATTAGGTTCTAACGATACAACTGAATTTATAAAAATAGAAGCACAAAGCGAAATATATTGCTAAAATAAAACAGTTGCATTGAATTATTACCGATCGGACTACCAGAAATGAGCTGTACAGACAACATATGATCTGTTTGAAGGAATTAACGAAATTTTTTCATCGCAATGTCGCACAAATTTTTAAACTATTTTATTGCAAGCTTTAAATTTAAGATGTCTGTTATAATCAAAGATCTAAAATGAAGTAATTATAGCATTTGAATGCTATTTTTGAGAACTAAACGAATATGTATTGATCAAGAGCTTTGGCTACGATAACATCTATATTATCCATAAATAACATTAAGTTATACGAGCGATACAACTAAAACTGTGTAAACTAACCACGCCAAATATCTAAAAATAAATTGTCGTGTTTGCCGTATATTTTCAATCTTTACCTTTACCGACTATGAATATGAATAATAATGTTATTAATTGCGGGAAAATAGAAACGGTTGAAACTTTAACAGAGAAGTTTATTAAAAAAGTAAGAAAGAGGGGATATAAAAGAACGGTAACAAGTATAGTGGAATACCATTACAGTATATTAAACGCCTTGAACATAGCTATGATCTTACATTTTACTTTCGGTGAAATGGTATATGGAGTGAAACTTCTTTTCTGAAAGGAAAATCACTGAGCTTAACGTAAAATGTCGCCTTTACATGAAAAATAACAAAATAAATAAAACTTTAAACTCTGGCAAAATTTACATATAAATCAAATACATATTAACATAATAAAACTAATAACAAACTAATTTGGTAATATAAAAAATTATAACATAATATCGATAGAAAAAGAAAAAGCATTTGGTAATATTTTAAAGGGAAATGTTTAATTTAAGAGGACAGTTACTAAGAATCCCTTGAGTATCCGACTCTTCAACCAGAATCTAAGATACGTCCTACAAAACTGCCAAAAGTAAGGAAAAATCGCAAAATGTTCATTTTGAAGTTTAGAAGAAAAAAATCGTCAAATTTGAGTATAAATCACTAATCTGGCAACAGTTATTCCATAAAAATGTCATTCATGGAGTAACAACAAATTAAGCTTAATTTTAAACAATTTAATTTTAAAGTTAAGCTCAGTTCGAAAATAACTCTGTAAGTTTAAAGCCACATTTAGCGGATGAATGTTGGTTGCTTAATATTAGTGTTTTTATTTTATTCATTCAATTATTTTAAATCGTGTTTTGCTCGTTTTTTTCCGTTTGATTTCATGACCGTTAAAACGAAATAAACAAGAAACGGGTGTAAAGAGACGATAAAAGTCGATTATAATTTATGTTGGCTTTGTATGTGTTTAAATGAACGAAAATGTGGGTTCGTTCGTAAGCAAAAGAAAATTACAATAAAATACAAATAAAAAAATTGTTAATAACAACAACAAATGTGAAAAAATTAAAAAAATACTGAAAAAAAAGTTATTTTAAAAATTAAATAAAAACATGTTTAAAAATAGTTACATTAGAGAAAATAAATACAAAGAATGCAAATAAATTTAAGAAAACAACATAAATTTAATATGTAAAATATGTATGTATGTTTGCATATAAATATTTCAATAACAAGTTTAAAATATATAAAAACACAAAATTTTTTGAAAAAATATGTAAATAAATTTCAAGAATAAAATCAAAATATTTTGATAATGCGTACTCTTACAGATTGTGTTCGATTTGTATTTTTTATTTCGTATTAGGGCCTTTAAATTTGGAATAATTTCTTAATTTCATGTAAATTAACACTTGTTAAACGCCTTTGATTTTGTTTATTATTTTTTTTCTCATATAGAATTACCAAGTATTTGAAGTGTGTTTGTGTGTGTTTTTTTTTAATTTTAAACGTGTGTTTTTGATTGTGTTGTGCATTTTAGTGGGAAATTCTTATACTAATTTAATGAGTATTCTCATTTCATGTAATGAAATGTTTGTGAATGTGTATGTGTTTTATTTATATTACAAGCACCCATACAAACAAGTTTGAAGATGTAAATTTAGCTAAAATTTATTTTTACCAATTTAAAAAAATTTAACCTGTATGCCAAGAAAAAGAGAGCTAGAAAGGGAGAGAGAGCTTTTAAACTAATTATTGTGCGCGTGTGTGCATCTACAATTGAAATGTATGACTTTTGAATGGATTGTGTAGATTTTATTCGTATTTTATTGAAATACAATTCAAATGGCAGTTAAGGTAAGTAAAATTAGAATAAAAAAAAATCATTTATTATCTAGATATTTAAAGGAAATATTTTTTTCACAAAATTGTATCCTAGTAGATTAAGAAATAAATAATTTCAGTTATTGTATTCATCTTTGAATAAAGACATTGAAACACAACTAGTGCCCAAAGGTCTGTAGACTTATTGATTTCGATATATGTATGTATGTATGTACCTAGGTATAAAGAGAAATCTCTTTCTAGCAAACAACAATAAATGGTTGGCAGTTAATTAAAAAATTTATTGCAATTTTAAGCAATTATAAATTTTCTTTCACTGTTTTATAAATATAACGGTACTCTTGTCTAAGAATTTCTCGCAATTTGTCTTATGGCAAGACTCTTTTGCACGCAATTTCTTTTTATAATTTATTATTCGTTATCTACTGTGCAACACAATACGTTTTGGACACATAATTAAAAATCTTTGACTTTAATTAAAAATGTAATTAAAATTGATATTGTTTAAATTTATTTCGCAGAAGCAAGACTACAATGAAAAAAAAAACTGACAGCAAAAATTTATCGCATTTGTTTACTTTTAGACTCTTACGTAAAAAAAAAAACTGAGTTGAAATAAATTTTAGATAGTCTATTTCGAGAGACTAGGAGTTAAAAATTAATATAAACAAAAAGAAAATTTAATTCGAATTGTTCACTCAATAGGTATAATAATAAAAAGCATTCAAAATACTTTTATACTTCTGTTTACAATTTTTTTAATTTTAAATTTTTTTTAAAAACGTACAAAATAATCGATTTTTTAAATTTTAAATGTATTTTTCTGTAAAAAAATATTTAATTTACTTTATCGTGTCTAACTTCCTTTAAAATATAAATATTTCATTATATCCTCAAGAAATATTTATTATTTAAACCTACTAAATAAAATGTGTTACTGCGGGGAAAGCATATCCATGTCGCCATTTCGCTACTGGTCATATAGCTCATCAGTGAATTCTACCCAAATTTTGTAAAGAGATTTTCTTTACATTAAAAAGATTCCGAATAATAAATTTTCATATTGATAGAAAATATTTTTAAAAAATTTTTGCAATCCTCAAAAAACAACTTGAGAAATATGGGAAATTTTATTTTAAAAGCTAATTATATCTCTGAAGCTTTGGTTAAGAATTTTTAACGTTTAGTGTTCCCTTAAAGATCTCTTCAAAAGCTTTAAAATGATACCGATATTGATATTTTTGAAAAATTTTAAAATTTCAGAGCCCCGTAACTCGGAAAATATGGGGAAGAGCCAATTTTCTAACTTGATGTTCTTTTTTTCTTATTTTTTAATTCTCTATCGAACCATTAATGATATGGAAAAATTAGAGGTATGCGTGGAGATTTGCCCGCTCCCTTAAAAGACATGGACCGATCTTGCTCAAATAGCACCTCTTCCTACACGTTATCTGATCATTTGGCGTATTAAAATTTAAAATTTTCTTTAGCTTATAGAGTGGCTTGGCAAACTTGATTTTTATCACTAACACGGAAGGACAGACGGACATCGCTCAGTTGATATCGCTATGCATAATAACTCAGAATATAAATACTTTATGGGATCGGAAATGAATATTGTAGAAATTACAAACGGAATGACAAACTTAGTTATTCCCTTATACCACATTTTGTGG
This sequence comes from Gymnosoma rotundatum, assembly GCA_916610165.2. Lineage (NCBI taxonomy): Eukaryota > Metazoa > Arthropoda > Insecta > Diptera > Tachinidae > Gymnosoma > Gymnosoma rotundatum. Next base: position 15,199,493 of record OU744338.1, on the reverse strand, counting down.
TGAAGGGTAAAATAATAAATAAAAAATATTAAAAAAAAAAATTAATTTATAAATTCGGCTTAAGTTCATTTTTATTACAGTTTCTGAATTTCTATTACGAAGATAAAATTATTCACAAATTTTTGGGGACGTTTCATTTTAACAAATTTACTTACAAAATTAGTATGTTTACTAATGTACTCAACCTCACCCTACGTCTCCACTCTCCATCAAATTGGTATGAACATAATGTCGCACATGAATTGGCCAATGTAGACTCTCAATGTTAATGTTTCGTTAATGTGCAACCATCATTGTCCGAATATTTGTTTGAGCAATGATGTTCGCCATCAAATATGACTTTTATGCATGATTTCTATATTTCGAATTAATGCACGCTATTGATCAACAATGCGAACACTCTCTCTCTTGTTAAAAACATTAAAACAACCTTGACGACAAACGGAACATTAACATCAACACGTTTTCGCCACATTCAAGAACATGGACAATTAATACCGTTGTACTGCCGGCGTTATGTACGTCTTGTGGAATTCAGTGGCTGGTGGAGACGTAGGGTTAGGTAAATAGATGCGAAGAATGCTGACGAAGGATGTAACGATATGGATAATGCTGCATTCCATTGTAATGGTGTCTAGTTTTTCCTGTTTTCTTAAAAAATTAATACAAAAATTTGTAAATAATTTTTCTTTGTTAAGAAAAATTTAATAACTGAAATAAAAATGAACTTAAGCCGAATTAATTAATACATTTGTTATGATAATTTACAAACAAACAAAAAAAAAAAAACAAAACTAAAATTAAAACAATATTTTTTAATTTCGTTTTTTAATATTATTAATATTTATTGTTGTAATATTACAATAACAAATAAAAACTTTATTGTACAGTGAGTCGTGTCCATATTGAATTTCAAACCATTACGGAAATATCTGAATTACAAATTTGTATCATTGAACATGTTTGTGGTATTAAGATATTGAAGTATTATATTTGTGGGAGGGTGTATGTTTGTGTGTGTTGTAACTAATAATAATAATAGTTAATTTTGAATGAAATTTGATCGATGTTGTTAAGTTTAAATGTTTGGCACATTAGATCATCAATAAATATTAATGTTGCTGTTGATTGGACTTTTATTTTACTCCCTTTTTGTTTCTCTTACGCCAGCTCTCTTTCTTACTCTTGCGGTCGAAGTAGATGTTTGAAAATATTGTTACGAAAATTACTTAACGAATATGTCTGTAATAATAAAACTAAAAGCTAATATTGTCCGTAAAAAAAAATTAGAATTGTTTCTTGGATAAAATATTTGTTTTATTTTCAACTTCTATAGCAAACAACTGTTCTAAGGTTCAAATCCCAACGTAGCCTTAACTATAAAGAAAAACAATTGTTGTGTGCTGATAATCGTGCATATTTGCTAACCAGGTAATCGTTATTTCGAATCTCGCTGAAGACAATTTTCAATATAGGCATTAGATATCCCAAAGGAGGGTTTTGATCTTTAAGTCCTTACAGCCTCATAATCAAAAATCCAATACAAAATTACATTGAGTAATGGACGTAACACAGCCCACGAACACATCTCAAAAATCAGATGAGAGATCTTAGGGGTTAGCCTAGCTATTTGATATAAGAGATATCCTTATACCCTCATTCTTCTTGTAAAAAATTAACTTGGAAGTTTGGACTAAGGATATCAGCTTTCGTAGCGCCAACCTCTTGGTTGGAGCTGTCAGTGCCTCTTTGTTTCGTTTAGTTTGACAAATGATAATAAATCTACAACTACTCAACTGCTGACTACATTTAGTTGTAACTTTAAACATTTTTATAAAAATAATTAAAATAAATAAAATGAACAAATTTTGATTAAGAAAATTTTTTTCAAAAAGCTAAAAAAAAGTAATAAAATGTAATTAGTGGAATCTTCAAATCTGTAATCACAATTTCTATATAACCCCTCAAACACAAAACTTATTTTTCAAAAATTCGCCATACTTGGAATATGTAACAGCGCGATTTGAACGATTTTCTGGTATTTTAAAATTTTTAATATTTGAGTTTCTCTAAGGGAAGAGACCATTTTTTATAGAAACTACGAAATATGGCGAAACCAAAATGAATGGGATTTGTCTGCGAGGTGTCCTTTTGTAGTTCTCCTTACTTGCAACACTTAACAGGAACAGGTTTTTGGGCATTAAAAATTTTTTAAATTTGAGATTCTCTAAAAAGTTTTTTAAAAAAAAACTAATTTTTAATTCAAAACAAAAATATTTTTTTAAACTCTTCACCACAAAAAGTGGAAAAAGGGTATATCTTAGTTTGTTATTCCGTTTGTAATTTCTACAGTATGCATTTCCGACCCCATAAAGTATATATATTCTGACTTCTTATGCATAGCGATGTCGATTGAGCGATGTCCGTCTGTCCGTCCGTGTTAGTGTTGAAATCAAGTTTGCCAAGGCACTCTATCAGCTAGAGAAAATTTTAATACGCCAAACGATCAGACATAGTATCGAAAGATGTGCTATTGGAAATCAGCATGATCGGTCCATGTCCTTCGAGGCAGCAGGCAAAACACCACGCCTACCTCTAATTTTTTCATGTCATGTGGAACAATAGAGTAACTCCAATCAAAAAAATAAATATATGGGGCGATAGAGAATTAAAAAGTAAGAAAAAAACATCAAGTGAAAAAATTGGCGCTCGTCCATAACTATAATACGATAAACATTTTTTGTTAACTTTTAACGATTATATGGTTACTGTGCGCAAAAAATGCAACATGGTTTGTTTTAACCTAAAAAAAAATTCAACCACAACCAAAGTTTTATAACTTATTAAAAATAATATAAAATATTTAACCATAATATATTATTATTAATCAAATTATGGTTAAAACAACAGAATAATGGTTGCGCTAAAAAATATTTTGTTTTAGTAATTGACAGTTTAGTAATTTTTCTGGTAGTTAAAATTTGAAATTGTTTTTTTTTTTTTTTGTTAAAGAAAGTGAAAAAAAAAATTATGTACAAAATAAATAATCAAAAATAATATGCAAAATATAAAAACAAATAAAAAGGGAATCAAAACAGATAAAAAAGTTGAAGTAAATATGTATATATTTTAAGCATATAAGTCTTTATTTTTGTGTTTGAATGGCGAAATCATTTATTTGGGCTTATAAACTATATTTTTATATAACTGATTTTTGTAGCTTATGATCTAAGCGTTATTTTAAGCAAATATTTTTTATAACAATAATAAGTTTTTCATATCAGGAAAATTTTGCACTTGTGAGACTATATTATAATTCAATTATATTACATGACATTTTCAGCCATATTGTTACGAATAATAAAACTTGGCAACCCCTATTAGTTGGTTGTTTCCGTATGAGTGTGGTGAATAAAGTTAATTCAACAACCAATGGTGTCTTTATAGAATAACAAAACCACAAGTTAGCTAACAAAAGCTGAGCAGCCTCAATGGCTGCGTTGGTAGAGGTGCGTACTACAAAACAGAGGGTCCTAAGTTCGATACCGCATTCGAGCATGCATGCAACGAAAAAAAAAATAATAATTGGTTTAAGCAATTAAATTAATAAACAGCAGTACAAACCTCCCGAGAGGCAAAAGGCAATTATTGTATAAAGCCATGGCAGATAATTTAGTGGAGACGTCCAACTTAATATAAGAGCAAGAGATAATTGTCAAGAAGCCCTTTATAATAAAAAGTAAGAGCACTAGCGATTAGCGCGGGGAAGTGTAACAGCATAACAACAGTGTATGACAGACGTGTGTTGTGGCTACTGGATTAAAAGGAGATGACTGGCTTGGATAAAAGGAGTAGTAGAGATGTCTGTGGATGGTTAAGGTTATTAAACAAGGCATCGAGTAGTTCATGTCTCGCCGGAGTAACACAGTAGTGTAGCGTGGATGGCTGCGTTTGTGGTAATAACACATGTTTAGTAGATACGAGACCAAGGGTTCTCAAGACCGGTAGGATCAAGAAGTATAGCCAGAGAAAGCCATAAAGTAAAAGAAGACAGAATTTAGCTGCAGTGGTATTTGCAATCAAACGAAACCGTACGTTTGCCTGCTAAAAAGGGTAAAACGTAACAATATTATTATATTTTTAATAACCCATTTAGTGTTTATATTTGAACATAATTGAACAATATGGTTGCAATTGTAACAACAGTATGTTATGTTAGCAACCATATAATGCAACCATAGAATGTTGCTCTTAGATTATGGTTACCTCAACCATATATTTTCTTTGCGTGTGGATATGCCTTGTAAAGCTTTTCAAAGAATTTTCAAGTTTGAGATAAATTCAATAAGCATTTCTAGATTTATTACCTATTTTTTTCAAAACTCCCCACTGTACGTTAATCGACGTCTTTAAATACTAAGTTAAAAATATATTTGTTTTAATATTTTTATTAGTCATGTGCTATTTTAAAAATATGTAGAAACGGAAATATTTAAATATTTTTTTTATCAGTTTTCTATAGAACAATCAAGACATGTCATGTAAAAAAAAGTGAAAATCTTAGTAAATATTTTTCTTACTTTATTCTAATACTATAATTGACTTCTTCTTTCACCCCATCCTCTCTCTCCCTCTCTCACTCTCTCTCTCTCAGCACAAAAATTAAATAAAATTATTAAATGCATTCTTAACTTGTTTAGAATAGATTGTAGTTTCGTGTTATTTACAACAAGCTTTTTTGCTTTGTTTTGTTTGCAAAAATTACGATTTTGTTTTTATAAGTTAAAATAAAAAATTCTGGGTGTTGGTTCTTTTGCTGTTTGAAGCAGGTAGATGGATGGGTGGGTAACAATTTATCAGAATTAAAAGCAACACAAGCGATATTAAGAAAAAAAAAAAAAAACACAAAATAAAAAATATATATATTTATTTAGAACCGACTGCTCGTACCCAATGCTACAAATGATAAATTCTTAAGTTGAACATTTTTTTTTAATTATTGTTCTTTTACACAAACCTAATGTAAATCTAATATATCTAATTATTTTTTTAATTTTGTTAATTATTTGTGCGTCAATCACGGCCAAACGGCTGAACTGATTTTAATGAAATTTTACCCCTTTTTTTTGGCCAAAATTAATTACAGCCAAACGGCAGGACCAATTTGAATGATTTCTTTGTACATGACTTTTTGAAGACTATTACAAGGGAAGGACGAATGCTTAAAGTTTTTTAAAAACTTTAGTAAAGTTAACAAAAAAATTAACTAAGGAATAGTTCCAAAGGGGGTTTCCAGGATTATAGGTTTCCATATCAATAATTTTTTAGATTTTTGATAGATTCTCTGGTGTTATACATTTTTTTTTACAAATTTTTTTTTTTGAGTGTACTCTAACTTTCAAAGATAGCAGTAGACATTTAGCTTACCAGCCGTCCAGGTTTCGATTTAGTAAAGGCAGACTGCGTTTCAGGTTTTCTTATCGAAGTATTACCTTAAAGCCAAACAGCATACTGTTTTAAAAAAATTTTTTGAAACTCCTACAACTTTTATGCCATTTCATATTCATATTTGAACAAAATTTTCTTAACCGCTCCTTTATATATTGTTTAAAGTTATCGAAACAATCACTGTCTCTAAAATATGAAAAGACATGGGCAGATATAGTGGCCTTTTTATCATATTCATTGTGTAGCTCTCGCCATGTACTGAATAACTCTGAATTTTACATGCAGTAGTCATCTGAAAAAATGTTTTTTTTTTTTTTTTTTTTAATTTCGCAGATATCCGCAGTTGAAATTTATTAAATCAGGAAGGTAATTGTTTGTCTTAGAGATATATTATAGTTTTATGGCTAGAATTTTTTTTGGAGTCTAAAGAAAATTCCATTCCATAATTTCATAAGTTCATCTTAAGGACACTTTAATTTTTCCAATTTAATCGATCTAATAGATGAGTTAACCAACATTTCACTATATATTATTAAAGTACTCACCTTCGACATTATTTTCCATTACTTAATTTTTGTAAATTATAAATTATTATTATGAAATTTTTTCACTCAATCGTTTTTTGATAACTAATTTACAAATTGCAAGCTAAACATGTGAAAAAGTAACAGTCAGCCAGTTCTTTCGAAAAATTTAAACAAAGATGTTTACTTTGTTGTTGTTTCTTTATTTTAAAGCAAAAAAAAAAAAATCACTTAGCAAAAAATTTTTTTGGCCAAAAAAATGGGTAAAATTTCCTATAGTGCATTAAGAGAATGTGAATAGTGCAATAGGGTATTTATTAATTTATTTGGGGACCAGGAGGAGAGAAAAGGGGATAGGAGTATTTTTATGCGTAATATAATTCTAAATATAGATTCGTCTTCATCTTTAAGATCCAATAATTATGTCTATTCTGAGCTAGGACTGGCTGTACCGGTCTTAATAAACATAGTTAGCTAATTCTGTTTAAGGCACAATATTCGCTGTTCATTTTAGGGGAAAAAAGAGGGAGCACGAAGAGTTTGGTGGGGCAAACACAAACGAAATTTTATGCATCTAAACCGATTTTAACAAAATCCAATTTTAAAGATATTTGAAATATAGTTACATCGGTCTTTTCATGCCGGCAGCTTGTGCAACGTAGTTTTATTTGATTACTTGTAAAAAATATTTTTTTTTGTGTAAACTCCTTTAAAAAAAACTACCGAATCTGAAAATATTTAGAATTGTAAAAGAGCTGATTAATAATCACTTCAAAGATGATAAATTATTTAAAACAACGACAATCAGCTATAAAGGCTATAAAGATGTAAGAATGGGACTAATATCCGATGTTCAGCATAAAGCCAGATATATAAGCAAGGATTCTTATGTTGCAATAACAGTAGTTTTTTCAGACTTAGCCGCCACTTTTTTTTAATGGTGGCATATTTCGTATTTACTAAAATATAACGATTTTCTATTTTTTACCACTCAATTTAACCGCCATTTTGGTAAACATATTTTCTATTTCAAAGACAACAGTTAAAAATGATTCATTTATTATTTCTATTTCAGTTACCCTGGATTTAATGTCGACGTCGTTGACGGCGTTTCAACGCCGAAAAAGTTGAAACAGATTGAACTTTTACGGCGTTTCAACACGTTGAGATTAACTGCTCTCATACAATTTCATACGATTCAACTTTTTTTTTGACATTTGACGCCGTCAACGACGTCGACATTAACTCCAGGGTTAAAAACTAAAATATCTGTAAGCTTTCCCTACAAATAAATCAAGCAAATAAGCAAGGAATTCAAGAGTCTTATATCTCAAGCCAAATTGACTAAATGAGAACTACATTGAAACAACAAAAAATCAAAAATCTCTTATACAAAAACACAGTAACTATTAAGAAACTATTTTTATTTTTTCTTTCATTTTTACAAATACGCAAAATTTGAGTAGAATCCAATGATGAGCAGAAGCGAAATGGCCATAAAAATATTAGATCTCCGCAGTAACACATTTCATTTTTTAGTGTTTGAATAATAAATATTTCATAAGAATATCACGTCATAATTATATTTGAAGGAAATTATAACAATTTTTAATTTTTAAAAAAAATTTTTGTTTTCAAAATTTTATGAATATTTTCGAAAATATAGAGCCGATTGAAAAATAATACTCGTATAAATAATAATATAAATGAAAATAACAAATTTTCGTATTTTTAATAATGCCATAATTATTTCATTGGTTCATGATTACAAAAAAAGTTTGGAAAAGTATGAATCGTCTAAAATTTTGCTTGTAAATGGCATATAAACGGCTTAAAATTTTACTACAAATTTTCGAGGTAATGCAATAAGTATCCAAAATTTTAATATAACGCTTTGCGATTAGTGTTTTTAAATTTGTTGCCAAATCATAGATTCTACCGTTAAGCTGTATACCAGTGTTTTAAATTGGAAAGTCTTTTACTAATGTGTGAAATTAAAAAAAAAAACATTTTTGTTTAACATACCGCTAATTAATTTTTGGTTATAAATATTATATTTTGGCATAGTTATAAAATTTTGTTGTCGTTCGAATTTTAGAAAAAATTCTTTAGTTTAAACCATTTATGATGGTCAATTTGTTGCTCAAGCATATATTGTTGGGAACAACTGTAATTTGTTTATTGGAAACATTTCTTTTTAAATTAAGTTTTTTTTTATTTGTAAAATTATTTTGGGAATTTTTATAATATTATTTATTTTATTATGCTAATATCCCATAAGTATAGATACCAGCTATTCCAAACCAACAAATAAATTGCATTTTTATTTGAAAATGTTATGGGATATTAGCATAATATAATAAATAAGTTTTTTTTTAAATTAAAAAATTTATTCCTAATTTTAATATTTCTTTGATTAATTTTTGTCTACTGCAACCGTATATTGTTTAAAATTTGTATATAAATTGCTTACTGCGACTATATATTCCTATGGAGAACGTAATATGGTTCTTGTCAATTTTAGCTTAACTAAATTTAAAAATTTTATTATGTTTGTGGTTTAATTCTTGTCCGCTACAACCATTTATTTTCAATATAGTTTGTTATTTGACCTTTTTAATTATTTATTTTTTAATTAATCATCAGGACAAAGAAATATTTATTTGAACACAAAATAGCAACAACAAAAAAGTTCCATTTATTTTCTTTAAACAACTATAATTTAGTCACTGTAATCATATATTGATGTAGAAAACACAATATGGTTCTTGTCAATTAGTAAAAATAAATTTAATAACTTCTTGCCTTAATTTTTGTTCACTACAACCACATATTGTTTAGATAAACTATGATTTTTTTCACTGCAACCAGTTATTGTTGCAAAAACACAATATGGTTTTTCTAAGTTTAAGCCTTTTTAAAGTTAAGAATTTAATTCTCCTTTTCATAATTAATTGCATTAATTTTTGTTTACTGCAACCATGTATTTTTAAGGACAACTAAAATATATTCACTGTAAGCATATCACCCTGTAGGGAACGCAATATGGTGCTTGTCAATGTTAGCTTGAATAAATTTAAATTTTATTCTATTTTTTAATTTCTGAAATTAATTTTGGTTCGCTGTAACCATATATTGACTAAAATAACTAGAATTTATTCACTGTGTTGTTGATAAGAGCACAGTGGGGTAATTTTTAGTCTTAGTCATTTAAAATTTAAGAATTTCAGTAGACTTTTAATAATTTCTTGGATTAATTAATGTTTGGCTCAACCATGTTCTTTTAAATAACACTAATTTGATCACTGTAACAAAGTATTACGCTAGAGAACACAATAAGGTTCTTTTCAATTTTAGCTTTATTTAATCGAAAAATGGTATCCCAATTTTTAAAATTTCTTTAATTAAGTTTTGTTCGCTGCAACCATATATTGATTAAAACAACTATAATTTGTTCACTGTAATCATATATTTTTAGAGCGGACACAATATGGTTCTTCGGAGTTTTAGCTTCACTAAATTTAAGAGTTTTATTCTATTTTTGATAATTTCTTAAATTATTTTCAAGAGAAAAATCCTATTTCTGCTTGTTTGACGAGCTCGTAGGCAATTGTACTTTGTAAACTACGCTTTTGGCAAAAAGTAACTAAAATTTATTTAAGATTAGAAAATTAAAATTATTTTCTGTTTTTTTTTTAAATTAAATTATAGTCCGCGAATAATTTAAAATGTCTTTTTACTAAATTAATTGGGCTTTATTCAATTTTGAAACATTTTTTACTGTGTTGTAGTTTAAAAAGTGTAATTGTTTTTAATAATGTAATTAACCCTGAACTCCCTCCCACACATATTTTATAAATGAAAAAAGAAAAACACGAATAAATAAAAGTAACGAAATCATGAACACATTATTTGATTTAAAAAAAATAAATCTCTTTAACAATAGAAACTAATTATTAGTTTTCAGATAACAACAACAACAACAATTTGTTTTATAACATTTTGTTGTTGTTGCTATTATTGACATTTTAAGTTTAAATTGCATTAAAAGCCACAAAAAATAAATAACATTCTCACGCTTTAAATAAATAAAAAACATTTTGCACTGTTTCTTTTTCCAATTTCAGCAAACAAACCTTTGAACTTTTAAAATACAAAAAAAAAGAGAAACATGTTAAAAAGAAAAAAATAAGCAACAACAAAATACTTTGAAATGCAATCAATTGCTTTTACCTTTGCTGTTGGAACAAAAATTGTTTAGGTTTTTTTTTGTCTTTTCGCTGTAAACAAATATTCGCTGATCTAGTGGGTCTTAATATTGAATTTCTAGCAGCTAAAATTTATACAACCAACAGGTATTGTTTACCACGACTTCTGCTGCTTTTTATATGGTCATTTAGTTTTTTATTTTCTTTTGCTGTTTTGCTTGTAACAATAATTTTTTTTGTGTTGTCTTTTTACATTTTTTACTTTTAAAACCAGTTTAATATTTTTATTTTTCTTGCATTTAAACATTCAGTCGTTAACTATGATTTCAATTTTCTTCAAATGAAGTGTTTGCATGAGTAGCACTAACAGTAACTAACACTACCTCCCGCACCCCCCTTCTCTAGTGTGTGTGTGTGTTTTTTTTACAAATATGTAAAGAAACAGAAACCTTCACTTACATAAAGTTAAAATGTTTATTTGAAGAAATCATGATTTATAGTTTTAACAAAATTTTCGTTTATAAATTTCTTTTTTGTTTTGTTTTTCTTTTCTTTTACATTTTTATGTTTCAACTTTTACAAAAAATGCAAAGAAAAATTCATGTTAAGTAAAAAAAAAAAATACTTTGGGATTATTTCTATGCACTCACTTCCGGCTCGAAGCTTAAATATTATTTAATTTAAAAAGAAAAAAAATAGATGAATTAATAAATATTAACTCAAGCTCGAGTTCGTTTTTATATAAAGGTTGAAAATTAAAGTTTCAAAAGTAATAATGGAGTGCATTTTTGCAGTGTGTTTTTTATGTTTACTGCTAAAGCTTGTTTTTACGTTTAAAAACTTTTGCTTTTAAACGTACATGTATGATCACATTTTACATAAAATCTAAGTGTTCACACACCCATCCCCTTCGAGACCATTTTTAACCTTGGAGACCTCATCTCCTTGACACCTATGCTTCTGGGGTGTAGAGCGGCACTAGGCGCATTGGTTTCGAAGGAGTTTCAAAGTAAGATCTGTGGCTAGCTACTGGTACCACAGAAGCCGATAGCCCGTGGGGAATTAACATAGTGGCTGTGATTTAAATCTAAATCGCGGGAAGGAAGCTTATCACTGATATACTCCAATAAATGCCGCTCTTATGTAAAGAAAATTAAAAGAAATGAAAAAAAAAATTTGTTAATGAAGATCTTGAAGTTGAAAACAAACCGCCGAAATATTTATTTTGTGATGCTCGGAAGCGAATGCCAAAAGTATCAAAATTTACGAAATAAAATTTCTCTAATTACCATTGAAGCATAGGCCACCAATAACAGTTCACCAGCCTATATTCTCTTTGGACGGCGCACTATCCAAATTCTTGTTTTATGTTCCTAATTCTCTATTTTCGTAAATCTAAGCATCAATCTAGAAAATGAAATAAAAATTAAACAGGTTGATTACACAAAAAAAAAAAAAAACACGCGCGGGTTTTTGGTAGCAGCTTTCAACAGCCACCCTGTATTTTAAATATAATTATGGTTGTGTGTTGCAATATTATTTTTATCTTAGACAATAATAAGGTTCCAACAACATCAACTTTCAAAAATTCTTTTTTTCGTGCTATTTTCCCGATTTATTATTTAAATCAATGATATTGATTATTGAGGGTCAAAGCACATCCCGATGGCCATTTCGTTATCGCTTACTTAACTCTTCAGGAAACTTCTGACAAACATTTTAAATAAACTAAAGATTTTTGTCCAAAAAATAAAGCAAAAACAAAAATCAAAGTTTAAGCAAAAACAACAATAACCAATAGTAATTCTCGTTTTCTTTCTCTGCTGTATAAGGCAGAATTTTTTTCGGCTCTTTTATACAGTTGAAAGAGGATGAAAAACAAAAAATCACAAAACACTACGATAATTTATTTAATGCACGAGCACTTTGCAAATATCAAATAAATTTAAACAACGGGATTTTTTAAATTATATTAATATTCAAAAATTCTTTTTTTCGTGCTATTTTCCCGATTTATTATTTAAATCACCGATAACCTCAACTTTGTTTAAACTATGTTTTATTATTATATTATTAGACTACAATCATATAAATAGTTGCCTCAACCATGCTCTCTTTAAGTGACGTATTAAGTCCATCAATAAGTAGGTTTTTTAGCCTTTACACGGCAGAGACTTAATAAAGATTAAAATCAAAATTAAATACCATGCAAGAGACTTAGTGATGAGAAGTAAGTTACTTAAATGCTAAGGATTGTGTGGCGCTCAAAAATCGCAAATTATTTAAGAGCATGAAGGGTTAAAGCGAATCCAAAAACAGCGGTTACTGTTTGAATGTCTCCTAATCTTTTCTTACGACAAAAAATTAAAATAAAATTTTCAAAATATTATTAATTTGCATAAAACACATATACATACATGTTTAGTAAATGATAATTTTCTTAATAAGTTATTACCTAACAATAGCTTAAACTTGATAATATTCCATTGTTTTTTGTTTGCCTTTTTTGTCTAACCCAAGTAATTATGATTACAACCCAAATATTTTTGATTACAGCCATGAAGGGAACTAATTTTAGTCATAAATAATTATTATTTGACTTATAATTTTGTTTTTATTATTTTTTATTATTATTATTTCAAAGTTGACAACTCAAATGACTCAAATTTTAATATGATTACAAACAAACAAACAAACAACCGACAAACAACCTGTAGTTCTTTAGTGTGTTAATGCAAATCCATTAACAAACAAACTTTTTATTCACAATTCATATTCATTGTTGTATTGTTTTTTGCCTGCTGTTGTTTGGTTTTTTTTTACTGAGTTTAGGAAAAAAAACCTTCATGCTTGAAAAGATTTTAGCAATAATAATTTTTTTTTTTTTTTTTTTTGTTAATTTTTATATTCATATCTACAGTTTATGTTTGTATACTTTTTGCAAGCGGCTGTACAGGCCAACAGAGTTACATGTGTGAAAGGATACAAAGAAAAAAAAGAGAAAACTAATACTTTTTTTTATACGAACAACAAAATAGTTCTTGCTAAAAACCGACTTCAAAACAGATTTCAGTTGTGTGTCAGTAATGTTTCAAAAGTATAGCCACATGCATCGAATTTTATTAACTATTGGGACTCCCTTTAATTTTCAAATTCCAAATTTTATATTTGATTTTAAACCGAAGTTAGCAGTAAAGATTCTTTTTAAATTTTAACCATCTCTCTAAAACTGTTTAGCAGTTTAACCATATACATACATACATTAAATTACGTCAACTATTGTAAAACCCTTTAGTTTTAAATTTAAAATTTTAATACTTCGTATTATACTAGACAAAGTGGTAAGCATCCTTTTTAATTTTAAAGTGTTTGCAAATAACGGCACAAAAGAAAGGGCAACGTAGATCAAATAACATCAATTATGAGAACACCCTTTATTATGTAAGTGCAAATGGTATACGTGTTCTTATAGCGGACTTAGCAATAAAGGTTCATAGTAAATTTCAGCTGTCTGTCTGCAACGGTTCAAAAGTTTGGCCTATGTGACTACATCAAATATTGGTACACCCTTTAATTTCCAAACTGCAAATTTTATACTCGTTGTTATAGCGGACTTAGCGATGCACGTCGTTTGTAAATTTCAACCGTCTGTCTACAACTGTTCAAAACAATGGACGTATACATTTAATTAAATAAACTAATGGGACACCCTTTAATTTATAATTTAAGATATTTATACTTGTTATTATAGCGGTAATAGAATCTGATATTCGGCTAAATTTTCAATTGTTTTTGTTAAACGGTTTAAAAAATAGGCTTATTTATTATTTAGGTCAATTATGGGTGCACCCTTTAATTTTTGGATTTATTGTGTGTGTTTTTTTTTGCTATTTGGAGCTAGAATGATATGCAGGTTTTATTTAATTTTAAAGTAGTGCCCTTTACGGTTTAAAATACATGTAAAAACATTTTGTGAGGGGACACCCTTTAATTTTTTGAAATATTGACTGTTTTTAAAACGGGACCAATCTGTAGGCATAACCTTTCAAAGAAAGAAACAAATTTTCAAAATCGGTTAAGAAATGACTGAATTCTGCGGGCACAAACATACAAAAACAACATGCACACGAATTGATAACCTTCTTCTTTTTTGTTGAAGACGGGTAAAAGGAGATTTTGATAAGATAAGATATTTATGTACATGCCCTCAACTTTTAAACCGTTACGGGCACCTACTTGAAAATTTATAGGCAACATGTGTCCGCTATAAAATATGTAAGAAATAAGATTTAAATTTAAAAGGCACCTTAATGGCACTTCTGATTTTAAACCGTAATAGTCCGCCCATACATTTTGTACAACACATAAAATGTACAATTTAAAATTAAAGGGTGGCCATTACTGGGTACAGAACGCTACGTAAGAGAAATGGCAGAGGAGAAAAATACATCGAAATATATCGACTCAAAAATATCGATATATAAATTAATCTACATTTTTGCTTGAAAAGTATTTACCCAAAAAAAAAAAATGTTAATATCAATTACATTAAGTTTCACTGTAACTTTTTATTAGGTTAGTGAAATGGACATATGAATATCCGCAGTAATACACATAAATTTTTTGATGGGATTAAGCACGAAAAAAGTACATAATTTACTCTCATTTTTTTAAGCTCAATCGTCGAAGTTGGTCTAAAAAGGAAACTTTTCAACAGAAATAGCAGCACTGGAAGCGTATATAGAATAAAGACGAATATACATTATAATTTATAAAGTGGCATTATCCAGGCAATCAATTTTTGCTTTTTCTTTCTTGACGAAGTCTGGCTGCCAATGTGAACAATATACATAACCAAAAGTCAATTTGCCGCTGTTGCAAAAATTAATATTCTTGTAAAAGTATCGAAATCAATATGCATAAATAAATATCGATGTATCGATATATCGAAATGTAAAACATCGGGGATATATATCGAAAATTAAAAAATATATATATCGATATTTCGATATATCGGTAGTTTCTGCCCATGCCTACGCTACGTTTAATAGTCCAACTCGCACTTGACTGGTTTTTTAATATTATTCTTATATCTTTGAGCATAGTGAGAATAATCGGGCCCATTATAATGGCTCCACCAATAACATTTAAGGAAATTCAAACTAAGCTTCGCGGAACATTCGCCTCTTTTATATCATGGTTTTCCAGGTAGACGTATAGATGAAGCTAGTTGAAAAATCATTAATTTATTTTTTGTTTGATAATTGAAGAATTTAAGGTTTTATAAATTAATCGAATATGAAATTAAACATTTTCACATTCCAAAACTCAAGTATTAAATTAAAGTGACTAAGAACTGATAGATGTTAATTAAAATAAGTTACTTTGCCTACATAACTAAGGCTTGATTATAATAATAAATCATTTAGTTTTTGCAAACAAACTACTAAATGACTGGAAAATCTTAAGTTCTTTTTTAAGTTTTGTGGAGATTATTCGATTAAAAAACCGGCTCGTCTTTTCGAATATGTTATATATTTACAAAAAAATTAATAACAATTTAGATTTCAATTATTACAATAAACCATATATAAATTATTTGAAAATATATTACGAGGGCTGCTCTATATATTTCTGGCCTAATAGTGAAAATGCGAATATTTATAATCAAAAATGGTTTTATTGTTTTTCAAAGTATTCTCCAGCATCATTTATACACTTTTGTATGCGCTCAAACATGTTGTCGCAGCACTTTTTCCACTCCGATTGAGACACCTCTAAAACATGGTTTTTGAACACTTCAATAGCTTCTTCTGGCGACGAAAATCGTTGACCACGCATTTTTTTCTTGATGTGCGGAAACAAGAAGAGGTCATTAGGTGCCAGGTCAGGGCTATACGGTGGATGACCCATTAATTCGATGTTTTGGCCATTCAAAAACGCTCTGGTTGGAGCCGATGTGTGAGAGCTCGCATTGTCATGTTGAACAATGATTCGTCTTCTCTTGTTGGTTTTTCGAATTTCTCCGATGACTTCAGGCAAACAAATTGTAGTGTACCACTCAGAAGTGACCGTCCTACGTTGCTCAAGCGGAACAGTCGCCACATGACCAGTTTTGCCGAAGTAACAGGCGACCATTTGCTTCGAAGTGCTTCTTCCACGAACAACTTTCGTTGGATTTTGCTCGTCTTTGAAGACCCACACGGTCGGTTAATGTTTCGTTTCAAGCTCATACGCATAGATCCATGATTCGTCACCTGTGACGATCTTATAAACGTCTTTTGAAACACTGCAATCGTATTTTTGCAACATTTCTTTGCACCAATCGACACGATCCTTTTTTTGAGCGACTTTCAAATTGTGCGGGATCCAACGAGAACAAACCTTTTTTACGGCCAGGTGTTCATGCAGTATCGAATGTTTGCTGGTGGAAGAAATGTCCAAGGATGTCTCTATCTCTCGGTATGCCGCATGTCGATCTTGCATTATGAGTTCACGCACGGTATCAATGTTCTCTGGCACAAAGCCGTTTTTGGACGACCTTCACGGAATTCGTCTTTGCTTCGGCCACGATTAAATTTATTATACCAATTTTTCACAGTGCTATAGGATGGTGCTTCATCGCCATACAAAGATTTAAGTTCATCAATGCACTCTTGTCGTGATAATCCACGTCGAAAGTTGTGAAAAATGATGGCACGAAAATGTTCACGAGTTAATTCCATTTTTTTCTATATTAATTTTTTCAAGTCACTGTAAACAACACAAATAATGGTCGTACATCAAAACGTTTTGAGTACGATTATGCGTAAAAATGACAAACTTTCCAATGGAAATGTCAGATTGTACTTGGCAGCACTCAGTGTTGTCAGGCCAGAAATATATATAGCAGCCCTCGTATTAAATGAAAATATGTGAATTGATTATTTTTATATGATTTCCTTTTTAATTATTTTTGTTTGTTTTGCAAATTCATTTAAAATTTTGCTTTCTTTTATTCTAAAATTGTGTTTATTTAATTTTCATTCTTTTAAAAAACCAATTATTAGATGAAGTAATATTAATCGAGTAATATATTTTTATTTTAAAGTTTAACTATAACTTTAAAAGTTTTTTTATTTTGATGGTTCACTTTTAAGGACTCATATTTATTGGATAATTGAATATATGTTCGATTAATCGCTTTAGGCAAGGAAAAATGCATTTTTTTTTTTAAATTTCAGGTTGTAATCTGAGTTTCCGTTTAATTATGTATATTCCAAATTCGAAACTCGTTTTTATACATTCTTTGAATATTTATTCGAATAATCGCTTTAGAAATATATAAAGAATTAGGTTTTTAAAAAGTAAAAATGAGTAAGTTATTACTTCGGCTTATATAATTTGCAAAAAAATTTTAATTATTTAAACAAATTCTATGTTCTAAACTATCCGGTTTTTTATTCGAATATTTAATCGGTTAATAAAGTTGGGAATATTTTTGAAACTATTTAAAAAAATTAATATCCTTCGTAATCATATTTCAATAATTTAACAAATTTTATTTTGGAAACTATTCGATTATTTATCCAGATTTGTTGATAGAGAAAAAAAGTTTGCAATATCTTATCATTCAATATCAGTTATGTAATTAACCGAAATACTTATCGAAACATTTTCATATGCAGATTTAATCCCTAATATATATAGTTAATTCTTAAAAGAAATAGATTTTTCCTTTTATTCAAAATATGGTTGATTGCAGTTAAAGCATTTAATCGTCCATAAAAGCAAATTATGAAAACTATTGCATTTTTAACGTAAGTATTATCTATATTGTGAGCTTTTATCCTTTATAGCGTTTAATACGTAATTTTAATCGATTAAAAAAGTTAATCGATTAATCGAAAACCCGTATATGAAATAAATGAGAAATCCGGCAATATTTCGTTAAAATTAAATAATAAGTACATACGAGTCTTAAAATACCTGCGTTTGTTTTTAACAAATAGATTTATTTGTATGATTTATTAAAAAACTAAATAATTCGATTAATCGAAATTTAATTCAAGAATTGTTCGTTAGTTACAATAATAGTTACTTGATTATTTGCAAAAGTAAGTTATTAAGTACAAATATCTTTTTTGCTATATTGTTTGCCTTAATACGTGCCACTCTGTTGTTGTGTTCATTAGACGTTAAAACTAGTATTTTTTATTCGTTTCATTATTGTTGTTTTGCTAAACAAAAAATTATTTTCTTATATATTTTTTCAATAACAAGCACGTACATTATTCATTTTGCCCTAATGTCTGTGTGTCCGTCAGTCGCTGTGTGCTTTTGTGTATTTGTAAAAGACATTTGTTTAAGAAAACCAACTGCCAAAAATATGTTTGTCTCTTCAACATGTTAGGAATTTCAATTTTAAAAAGTTTTTTTACTTAGTGTGAATGCATGTAGTATTTTAATTGTACATCTTCATATTGTTGATTATTTGTTGTAATTGTAGGTTCAATAAAACAATAAAAAAAAACTTTATAACTTTAAAAATATTGAATTAAAAATGTAATAAGCGTTAGCCATAAGAAAATTTATATGAGTATGTAACGTAAGTAACTTATGCTTTAGCCTTGTATCTAACAGTTCATAAATTTTTTGTCTATAATAAAAAAAACGAAAACAACAACAAAAACAAAAACAAGAAAAAATTGTGCAAAATAATCGTATAAATGGAGCTTCCTGTATTAAAAGACTAATATGCGCTTATAGCTGACAAGGCTTAAGACACAGAGCTTTAAAACTTTTTTATTTGTTTTATAGAAATTAAAAAACTTAAATTTTTAAAGGTTATGTAAAATAATAAATTCGTTTGCAACTCAATGAGATTTAAACATTTTTGTTTGTCTTTATAAAGTCTCATTTAGTTAAAGGAATTTCAAATATAGTGAAAATATTTTTTCTAAAATTGTTTATATGTTTCTCGATTCTTATCTTAACTAAATGATATGCCTGGCAACCTATGCAAGTGCATTTGTCCGATTGTATTTAAGTGCCGTTTTTTATTTTCTAATATTCGCAAATTTAGAGGAAGCCGCTCCATATTGTGTCTATAAGCTGAAAGAGTTAAACTATTAAAAATCTAAAGGTACCAAGTTAGAGGCTGTCATATTGACTTCCTCAAGATGCCACTCTATTCTTTGTTTGTTTTTATTTTCTCTATTTTAGACACAAATAACATAGACTACGTTTATTAGAGTTCCCGTTGTAAGAAATAACTTCTTTTAATAATTTTACGCAGACTCGACAATTCTGATAAAATTTATCCCCTGACGTTATCATAGAGATTCGATACCAGTGCATTAAAGGCCGCAACACATAGAATCCGTCATACGTTATACTTTGTCGTTTTCAACTGAGAAGTAATTTAGAATACATGTTTTCTTATGAGTGTTGCCACAGTCAGAACGTTTCCGTCAACGTAAAATACGAAAGTTGGGCAACTTTTAACTTTTGAAGTATGTTGAATACTATGACAGCTATCATTTGCTGCTTCTTCTTGTTTTGTTTTCGCAGATATATATTGACATTAATAATAAATAAATATATTTTTGTCAGCATTTTTAACAGAAGGTGGAATAAAATGGAAACAAAGAAAATAAAAATAAAAATTTATGCTTAAAAAAGGTAAAGACGACCCATCTGAATCTGCAGGCAGACATTATCATCTTACAAGGTTGCCACTAAGGTAACTTAAAGATCGTTAGACAAGATCTCATCTCTGATAATTCGCGAAGTACGGTCTGTGGTAATTTTTGTTACGTAACAGGAAACTTTTCTGTCGACGCCAATAAATTTTGTCAAAAAGGCACTCGGCAACTTTTAATTAAATGACTTAACGGAAAAAAGTTGACCAATCGATTAATTGCAAATAGTTTATCTAATAATTAAAGAAATGCTAATAAGTTTTTTATGATAAAAAATACAGCAAACATTGCTAATTAAATTTATTTTAAAATCTTTGTATCTTAGTAAGTTTAAAATTATTCGGTCTTATATACGGGCACTAAAAAGTTAAATTAGCAAAAACTTTTTTATTGTTAATAATATTGTGTTAATTAAACTCTTATATATTTATTCGAATATTCGTTTTAAAAATAGGAAAAAATGTGTTTTTAAACTGTAGAAAATTAGTAACCTGATATTCCGGTTTATTTTTGAAACAAAAAAATTTAGTTATTATCCGGTTTTTTATTCGAATATTTAAAAAAAATTTAACTAAATTAAAAACAATAACATTTATGTGCGGTTTCTGTATAGCAAGCGTTCAACTCGTCTGAAAAATTTGTATGGAAACGACTCAAAAAAGTGAGTGCTTTTCATATAAAATTTTCAGACGAATTGATCGCTTGTAATACGGAAACAGCACTTTAATCAGGTGTGTGATGGAAATCGATCGATTTGAAAACGATTCGTTTTGAGATATATTTTAAAGAATAATAAAGAAGTCATCCCAAAGTAATTGCAGAAATTGAATGAAAAGTTATTGAAAATTATATTAAAGGTTTTTAAAAACGAAAATAGTAAGCATATCGCAACCATTTTCGGTTTTAAATCGTTTCGTTTTCGAAATCGATTTCTATCACATACCTGAATATTTTTCGAAGTGTTATTTAATCACTTGGTCTATTTTTAAAGAAATTTAAGGAATTTTGAGAAGTAAGTTGGATTTTATTTTTATCAAAGATAAACGGTTAATCGATTTTTTCGCATTTTTTTTAAGATTTTAATTCTTATTTTTTAATTTATATATTAATTAGGTTTTCTGGAATTTTTTAATACAGAAAATCTCTGAATTTTTTTTTTTTAATTTTAATTTTAATCGGTTTTTATCTGATTTTTGTTCATATTTTTTTAAAGACTTGTTTAAAATATGTAAAGCTTTTTTAAATTATATTACAACTCTCTAATGCCAAATTTTTTGTTTAACGTAAAAAAATCACATTAAGATAATTTTAGGCTGAGAAACATGAATCTGAATTCAGTTTTTTCGTTTGGGTACTCGTTGACCTTTAAGAGGACAAACGGTAAAGTCCGCCTTGAGGCGGAGTTGGGCTTTATTGTAGTCATTTAAAATATTAACATTTAAAGAGTTGAAATTTATTGTTCTCATACTTTGGATTTATATTCCGACATTTTGCACTTTTTTTCCGAAATGGCTCAAAAATATACACCAATGCCCAAGTTGATCAGATCGAACATTAAACGTTCGATTTTTAAGCAGGAGAAACCTCAGATTTGGGTCGACCACGTTTAAGCATTTTTGCTGCTCCTACCAGACAGACGGTTTTTGATGAAAAGCGTTTCATAAATTTCGAAATCTCCTCCGTCATATTCGAGAGATTTTTTTTTTGCTGATTTCCTTCCATTTTGACTGTGACAAATAAATATTATAAAATAAAAAAATTGATGTTAATGCCCCAGTTGGCCTCTAGACGGGCAGAGCAAAAACATCCATATCCGATTTTTTTTTTACATCAAAAAATTAATATTTTGTCAACTGAACCTTTAAATAGACAACCGTAATTTTTTCGAGCCAATCTAGAGCAAGGCGAATCAATTACTAGATGGCAGCGTAGGCGAATTCATTAATTTTCACCGTGAACACTACTGTCAAACTCCATATATAATAAATTTGTGTTCTATTTTTTATATATGAAGTTTGACATTCGTTTCTCTCAGCAAAAAATAATAAATTCTCTAACGCTGCCACCTGGTAATTGATTCGCCTTGATCTAGAGCAATTAAATTTTATTTTTCGAAGCGAAATAATGACGTTTTTCACAAAGAATAAAAAATGAATTCGTCAAACCTGTTGGACTATTGCCACAGAATAAAAAGTTATTAATAAAATAAGATTTTACTTATACTTGGAATTATTTATTAATGAAATATTCTATTAAAAAAATAACATTTCTATTATGGTTTTTTCCTATGCCGTCTGCAGGCGGACTTGAGCACTAGAGTGTTAATTAGGCTCTGCCAAGAAGGCACATTTTTTTTTGAAAATTTATGATGGATTCTTGCAAAGGCAGAAACCAAAAATTATTTCATATTTATGTATTTTTACAAAAAAAAAAAAAAAAAAAAATAATAATAATAATAATAAATAAATAAATTCACATAATAATACCTTGGAAATCTCTCGAATTTAAAGCAGATTATTTTCACGCGAAAAGAAAACCTTATAAATAATTCGTTTAAAATCACAATTATTTAAGCAATGATTTTCTAAAGAATTAGATTATATAAAGTTTCTGTCTAGTAAATAATAAACTTCCTTTAGCATGTTATAAAAACTTAAATTTGTAAATATTTAGTTATTAAAAAAAAGTGAATGTTAAACAAAATTAAACAGAATCTGTATTTGTTACAAAAAAAAGAAAAAAAAAATATTTATTTTAACAAACTTTGTATGTAAATAAAAAATTGTTTCTTCGTTAAGCCAGTTCTCAGATCAAAAGTGTGAGAAAACATTTAAATCAAGTTGTAAATTTAATTGAGTGAGTTTTAGTTAATTCTAGCAAATCAGCGGTTTTTGTGTAAAAAGACAACAAGTTTTGTTTAATCTTGATTTCTACACATTTGTTGTCGTTATTAGCTTTAGATATTTTTATTACTTTTTTATTGTTCTACTACAACATTAAACAAAATGATGTTTAGTTCTGCTAAAGCTCTGTTTTAAAAGAATTATTTAATAAAATAAAAATAAAATTTAATGTGAAGTATCTCTTTACCTTTGATTTTAACCTTTATCCAACGTTTGAGAAGAATGGATTTTGTGTTTTTCTAGTAGAAAACCAGAGTGTTAAAAACTTTTCAAAATTTATCACAACCCCTTAATTGTAGAATATTTCTTGCTTTTAGTTCTAAAATGTAATCTATTTCCATTGTTATCTACTTTGTTTGACATCATCAAAATTCACTTTTTGTTGGAAAGACAACATTTCTGCAACATTTCTTTGCACCAATCGACACGAGCCTTTTTTTTGAGCGACTTTCAAAATTGTACCGGATCCAACGAGAACAAACCTTTTTTACGGTCAGGTGTTCATGCAGTATCGAATGTATGCTGGTGGAAGCAATGTCCAACGATGTCTCTATCTCTCGGTATGTCGCATGTCGATCTTGCATTATGAGTTCACGCACGGCATCAATGTACTCTGGCACAACAGCCGTTTTTGGACGACCTTCACGGAATTCGTCTTTGAGCGAGCTTCGGCCACGATCAAATTCATTATACCAATTTTTCACAGTGCTATAGGATGGTGCTTCATCGCCATACAACGATTTAAGTTCATCAATGCACTTTTGTCGAAAATGTTCACGAGTTAATTCCGTTTTTTTTCTATATTAATTTTTTCAAGTCACTGTAAACAACACAAATAATGGTCGTACGTCAAAACGTTTTGAGTACGATTATGCTTAAAAATGACAAAGTTTCCAATGGAAATGTCAGATTGCACTCGGCAGCACTCAGTGTTTCCAGGCCAGAAATATATATAGCAGCCCTCGTATCTACTTTTTTTGACATCATCAAATTTCACTTTTTTTTGAAAGACTTAAGACACACGCGTATAATACAAAATGCGCCAATTTTCTAGGTTTGTGTGTTAAGTCTTTTGTTCCACATATAATTTTATGAAGGACTACTGTTATTATGGGATTTTTTTAGAGATATCAGATGTTTTTAAAGGTCAAAAGAAGTTTCGATAGGAGTAATCGTCAAACCAGCTGTCATATTGAGCTCACTTCTTAGCAATTTGACAAATCATCATGAATAGATGCTGGACCAACGCTACCAAATTATTTACTTCGAAAATCAGTTCTCAATTTGCTCAACTTATAGATAAAAAATTTTGTCCAGCAATAAGGCTAATTTTAAGCTTCAAGTAGTTTGTCAATACACACATATTGCTGTATATGAAGTGAAACCAATTCACAATAAATCCTGCAGACTCTATAAGATTCAGAAAATTGTAATTTATTGGGTGGCTGATGAATTTTGCTACAATAAAAATCCCAAATAACTTTTTATAAAGTTTATGTAATTTAATTTTATTAATTTATTTTAAACATAATACATTTTTATTAAAGTAATTTATGAAGGCTTGAAAATAATTGATTTTAAATGGCCTCCACCCTCGGCAACACTTGTGCGACGTCTCATCAAAAAGATATTCACTGATAAAACTGCACACCACGCCACACCACACCGCACTACACTGCACTGTGACGCAATGCGAATGCAATTGCATCTGATAGAGTATCTGTGATTTAGAATGACTCAATATTTAACAATTTTGTTTATTAACATTGTCGTTAGACATAAAAGATGTTTTTCATCCTCAGCCGTCATTTCAATGATCTTCTCGCAAAATTCCAACCGAATCGGGAATACTGCTGTATTCAGTTTACTTGTTAATTGAGTATTATATGGAAAGAGGTTTATGCAAAATTGTCTGCAGTGACTGTCTGCTGGAACCCTTGTCGAAACTTTAGGATTGGATGGTATAGCAGCAACGAAGTTTCCTGCATCCGAACTGACGCATCTCAATTATAAGGTCTTCTTTTGATTGTGTCAAGCTCGCCAAATTAATTACCGATACTAATTATAGCCCATTAGCTAGAAGAAGTGCTGCTAGACGTAGGCGTATATTCTCTGTGGACAGAAACGACGGACTTTAAAGCGTGAAAACGGCGTACTATCCAAATTCTTGCCCCAATTCTACATTTTCTTTAAATCTAAGGATTAATCTATAAAATGAAATAGGTTGATTACACAAAAAAACTTATTTGGTTTTTTTTGGAGCAGTTTTAATCAGCCACCCTGTAAATAATGCGATTTACACGCTGGCGGCATTCTTGGACCTTAATTCTTCAAAATCAAAATCGGAACTTGCGTTATAAGGGCGTGAAGTGGCATTGACAGGATGATGCTACGACATGCAACGATCGCAACCATTTCGAGCAATTGAACTGTCAATTGACCTCCAAGGTCATGCAGATTTTTTTCTGTGGGGCCACGTGAATTGACTGGTTTACGCTGAGACCCCGGTAACAATGACGCCTTGGAGGCCAACATTGTTCATGTTTATCACGCCATATTGCCTAAAATGACTCGAAAAAGTGGCCCTAAATTCGACGTCTACAATGCACTTCGCCAACAATAGCAGCGGTGTCTTTATGCCTGAAATCATTTGTAAATAATAATGCCATTGATCTTTCGGATAAATTCCAAATTCTTTTTGATTAAAATTCATTAAATAATTTTTTATAATTTTGCAAAAATATTTTAATTTGGTTTGACTCCTCTAAATTAAGAATTCGGGCCGAAAGAAGCCGATCGGCTCACAGCCGACACTGTCGTCGCCGTCGTTAAATCTCTAGAAACTTGTACAAATAAAAAAAAGTCTTAAGACGCTTTCTTAAATTTTTTGTTAATTATTTAATTTTAAATGTAGTTTTTGTAAAAATATATCTAATTTTAAGTAAATTTTTTATTATAGCAAAACCAAAAAAATTCAAGTCGACAATTGGGTTGCCGCCGTTTTCTTTTGCTAATAGTCGACGCCGCCGGTTAAAAATTACTTAGCCGCCGCTGTCGAAAATTATGACATGGCTTGTTTCACTTCGGCCATGTGTCCACGTTTGTGTCTTAAGATTTTTGCCTTTACTTACTGCCATCCCTAAATTAGCGCGTAAATCGCAACGCCTTCTTACGTCGGGCTTTTAAGCTGCAATGACTTACCTAAATAACAGCGTCAACTTTGTGTCTTTTACAGTAATGTTAACTCATTTGATTGTGTATAATCCGCTGTGTTAGAATAAAGAAGAGATAAAACCGATAGATTGCCTTGAAAATAACAAAATTTACATTAATTTTCAACCATAACAAAACAAAACAAACCAACAAGCAGCCAACTTCACTTCCTAATGCACTGTCAAAATTGAATTTTCCAAATGCTTAGCGTTGACGCCGTGCTATTTAGGAATGCTTCATACATTTTGTATATAAATAAAAAATTTTGACAGATATCTTGCGCTTTACGCGCTAATTCAGATGTCACAGTTAGACATTATTTATGTTAAAATTTTTTTAGTATTAAATGATTGATTTCAAGGAAGAAAGATGCACTGGTTGAACTTGAAAGTTTGACTTAACGAATAATTCCAAGTCCCTTTTGCGAACAAATATTCCAAACATTGTCAAGTCTACACTACATTGTTTTCACATGTTTTGTTAGCATGTGCATGTGTTTTTTATATTTAAATAACAAATAAAACAATTCAAACAAATAACTTGTTTGAATGTAAAATTACAAAGAGTTAAGTCTGAATTTTTAATTTAATAAAAAAAAAAATGGAGGCGTAAATAAACAAGCAGGTCAAACCAGACCTCAACAGTTTTGGTTTTGTAAGCAAAACACAAACATACTTAAAGTCAGGTCTTTTATGTTTGTTGGCCTTAGAAAAAACTATAAATAAATAATTTACAATTTTATTTTAATTCAAAATGACTTCCAGTTGGAAATCATATTTTTTGTTTAACTTTAAATTAAAGAAATATTTTTTCATTGTTTTTGTTTTTACTTTAATTATTCTTTAGATCCCCAAACAACATTCTTAATTACAATATTTTTATTTTTCTTAAAGAACTTGAAAGTTTTTTTTGCTTATGAGAGCTTTTGTTAAAATGTATTTTAAGTCTTTTTTCACTTTTTTTTTAAATTTAATTTAATTACTTAAGAAAAAAAATTTAGTTATTAAGAAAAAACTTATTTTGTTGCTTAATTAATTGTGCGTGTTTATTTTAATTATAGTTATTAAAATTTTTTTCTATTATTTATACTTTGCTTTAATGTTAAATGTTATTAGTGAAAAGTTTATATTTTATTGATTAAATAGTGTTAAAAATTTAACAAAAAAAAAAAAAAAATTCTTAACACGATCATTAGGGAGGCTAATGTAATGTTAAGCTCAGTATATTTTTAAATAAATTTATTTATTTCAAGGTTGTAAAAAAACTATTAGATGTTGCCGTTTCCTCTTTTTTATTTTTCTTAATTATTTAATGAATCTTCTTTATGCAAATTGAACTATCAACAATTGTTGGTATTTTTTTTTTTTTTTTTCTTTAAAGAGAAGTAGCACTTCAGGCATTAATGCCTACTTAGTTTAGGAAAGGGATAGATGAGAGAGGCTGCATGTTTTTATGTAAATTCTGCTTATATATTTATACCATTAAACAGAAAAAAACATTTTTTATTTTTTGATTGCAGCAGCTTACCACCTAGACTACAGCAGCCTCAAAATCTAATTTTAAATCTAATAATTAATCTTAATTAAGTAGAGCCTTTAGGGTGGTTCAATATTTTTTTTTCATTTACCGTGGGGCTGCAGGAAGATTCGTAGAATTGTATACTTAAGTCTTAAATTTTTTTCACACACACAGAGATTTATTTAAAATTAAACAAGGTTACATAACACCTTTTAAAAAATAACTTTCCAAAAATGTTGAGAAAATTAAAAAAAATATTTTTAATATTTCCTTTAAGATAAAAAAAAACTTTATTTACTTTTCACTTACAGATACAAATGTTGCAACCAGATTTTAAACAACAAGTAAAAATAAGTCTACAACAAGACTTGAATTATCGAAAACAACAACCAGATTTTATAAGCGACACTTGTGGTGGTTTTAAAAATAATAATTTCCTGAAATGTGGCCTTAAAGAAAACGATAAAATTCTGCACAATTTCAACAACGAAAAGAGAAGACATTAAACGAAAGTTGAAATCAACAAAATAAAATCAAACCTTCATAAGCCAGGGAAAAAGAAAAGAGAAAAAAGCCAAAAAAAAAACAAGTAACAGAGAGGGATATTAACAAAAGAAAAGAAAATTTCTCTCAACAACAAAATAAATAAAAAAAAAAATCAAATTTTGCCAAACAGTATTTGTCTCCAAAGGTGCTTATAATGGTGGATAGGGTGATGATGTTTAAAAAACATCAAAAACACCAACAACAAAATCAACAGCAAAAACAACAACAACAACAAACACTGAAATGTAAAATTAAATCTCTTAAACATGATACAACAACACATACTATAACATCATTACCCACTACAATTATTAATTATTGTAGTAGTTGTATTAAAGTAAAATACAATCGTTATTATTATCGTCATGGTATTACAGTTGGTATTTCAGCAGACGGTTTTTATTTGTGGCCTGTGTTGGTGGTGTTTATGTTGATCTTATGTGGCAATAATGCAATTTCTCAGCAACGTTATATTAACAATAATATTAAACTAAACAATAGCAATAACAGCAACAACAACAATAACAGTAACAACAACAACAACACTGACAACATACTTTTGCAAATTTCCACACCACCATCATCATCATTATCATCTGTATTGTTTGCAAGTAAAACTAATAAAGATGATATTAAAGGCGTTGGTAGTGCAGGTGGTTTTGGCGGCAGTGTTGGCATTATAGTGGCGGGTGAAGTAGAAAAACAAGTATTTGATGATAATTTGCAAAAGCAAAAGCCACAATTAATAATAAAATCTAATACAACAAAAACTACAATATCAACAACATCGTCGTATTCATCATCATCTTCTTCATCGTCTTCTTCATCAAAAAGCTTACCAATAGTAGACATTAATAATAGCAACAACAACAACAACAACACTTATATCAACTCTCATTTAAATTATAACTATAACGAAACTTTATTAAATGATGGCGAAAGTATTATAGTCAGTAGCAGCGACAACAGCAACAACAACAACAACAACAACAAAAACTATAATAATAGCAATAGCGAAGATTTAGCAAATTCCGCTGAAATTTTTCATGAATCAGAAGGTAAGAGATTTCTTTTTTTCTGTTGTTTTTTTTTTTTTTTTGGTGCATTAAATTATTAATTAGAGCAACATTTTTTAAACAAAAGATATTATTATTTTTATTACATTAAATTTGTATTTTTAATTTTTGTGAAAATGTTAAAGTGCCTTTCATTTGTGTAATATGAAAGTAAATTTTTCTTTTTTAATGAGGGTTTATTTAGGCACAGTGGAGTTTTGGTAAGCAAAATGGAAATAGTTTTTTGAGTTTCCAAATGGCTAGCTGGATTAAGCTTAGACTTTATAAGACTATGATTAATGTGTACGTAAAGTAGCACAGATCGGGTTTGTGAAAAATTTAAAATTTAAATTCTTATTTGTCCCGTAATTTTGACAATTTTAAATTCGAACGTTAGCTCTTGTCAAGCTTTTCAAATATTAATAAACTTGTGTGCTACCTTCCGCTACTAGCGAAAGCGAATCTTAAATCTTTGGCTTTTTATTAAATTTATTTATTTTTTTTTTTTTTTTTTTTGATAAATTTGTAGAAGACTTTTTACGAAAACGGAGAAAAATATTTATAAATGAGTTTTTGTGGAAGTTCAATTTGTTTTTAATGCTATAACATTTTTTATTATCAATCTTATGTATTGAAAAGCTATATAATGTAAGTCCCTTAATTCCCAGAAAAGTTTAAAAAATGTCCAAAAATGGAATTTTCTGTATTTGTAGTGCATTTATCATTAAAAGAGTTAGAGCAAAAATTGCAAGTAAACGGGAAGAAATAACATATTAAAGCATTCAAAACAGGCCTTAGTCTTTTCATTCCACTTATGACCTGTGTAAAGTCTGCCCTAAACTTGATTTTTTATAAAAAGATGGTTTATTTCCAAGGCGATGGGTCAAGAATCAATAACAAGTGAAAGTTTATCTTTTCTGAGCAATTTCACTTTATACTACTTTTTAACATTTTTTTTTTTACTAATTACAAAAAGTTACTAAAAATAGATTTTTTTAAATTTATTTTTGTATAAACAATTTCCATAAAGAAGATTTTTGCACAATTTTCTTTTTCTCACAAATGGAAAATTTCAAAAAAATAAATTTAACAAAAGTAGTAAAGGTGTTAGCTCCGCTAAAAGCAAAAAGCTCGATATTTAACCACGGGAATCTTTTATTAAATTAATTTTTTTCAAAATACAGATTAAATTATAAAATCACCGATATGATTATTGAGGGTCTCGCTGGCCATTTCGCTACCACTTACTAAGCTCTTCAGGAAAGTTCTTAGAAATATTTTTAATAAACTAAAGATTTTTGCCCAAACAATTTTTGTCTTTATTTAATTTTTTGGACATCGAACAGTGTTTTCACCTTCATTAATAATTTTTTAATTGTTTAACCCAAAAATATCCCGTTAACTGTAAAACTTAAGTTAAATGATTAGCAAACTTGCTCGATAAGAGTTAAGGACAGAATTTGAAATATTCAATATTAGTTTAAAACAAAGAATCTGAAAATAGGTTTAAATTTTTTATGCGACTGAGATGTGCTGCTTTAAGGCAATGCAGTGCAGTCGGCCTAAAATCTATAAGGTTCTTTATAACTCGACTATACTTTTACTTTAGCCATGATAACTTTCAATACATCCAGTCTAGCCGTTTATAAAAAACAGAATTATTTCCATTTGTTTTTACCAAAATCCCCCACTGTGCAATAGTGTTTACAAAATTAAAAAAAAATATTTAAATATTATTACAATTACGAGGGCTGCTCTATATATTTCTGGCCTAATAGTGAAAATGCGAATATTTATAATCAAAAATGGTTTTATTGTTTTTCAAAGTATTCTCCAGCATGATTTATACACTTTTGCATGCGCTCAAACCAGTTGTCGAAGCACTTTTTCAACTCCGATTGAGACACCTCTAAAACATGGTTTTTGAACACTTCAACAGCTTCTTCTGGCGACGAAAAACGTTGACCACGCACTTTTTTCTTGATGTGCGGAAACAAGAAGAAGTCATTAGGTGCCAAGTCAGGGCTGTACGGCGGATGACCAATTAATTCGACGTTTTGGCCGGTCAAAAACGCTCTGGTTTGAGCCGATGTGTGAGAGCTCGCATTGTCATAGTGAACAATGATTCGTCTTCTCTTGTTGGTTTTTCGAATTTCTCCGATGACTTCAGGCAAACAAATTGTAGTGCACCACTCAGAAGTGACCGTCCTACGTTGCCCAAGCGGAACAGTCGCCGCATGACTAGTTTTGCCGAAGAAACAGGCGACCATTTGTTTCGAAGTGCTTCTTCCACGAACAACTTTCGTTGGATTTTGCTCGTCTTTGAAGACCCACACGGTCGATTGTTGTTTCGTTTCTGGCTCATACGCATAGATGCATGATTCGTCACCTGTGACGATCTTATAAACGTCTTTTGAAGCACCGCAATCGTATTTTTGCAACATTTCTTTGCACCAATCGACACGAGCCTTTTTTTGAGCGACTTTCAAATTGTGCGGGATCCAACAAGAACAAACCT
Source organism: Gymnosoma rotundatum (assembly GCA_916610165.2). Classification (NCBI taxonomy): domain Eukaryota; kingdom Metazoa; phylum Arthropoda; class Insecta; order Diptera; family Tachinidae; genus Gymnosoma; species Gymnosoma rotundatum. The sequence continues at coordinate 15,167,877 of OU744338.1, read as the reverse complement.
TTCTTACGGCCAGGTGTTCATGCAGTATCGAATGAATGCTGGTGGAAGAAATGTCCTAGGTTGTTTCTATCTCTCGGTATATCGCATGTCGATCTTGCATTATGAGTTCACGGACAGCATCAATGTTCTCTGGCACAACAGCCGTTTTTGGACGACCTTCACGGAATTCGTCTTTGAGCGAGCTTCGGCCACGATTAAATTCATTATAACAATTTTTCACAGTGCTATAGGATGGTGCTTCATCGCCGTACAAAGATTTAAGTTCATCAATGCACTCTTGTCGTGAAAAATGATGGCACGAAAATGTTCACGAGTTAATTCTATTTTTTTCTATATTAATTTTTTCAAGTCACTGTAAACAACACAAATAATGGTCGTACGACAAAACGTTTTGAGTACGATTATGCTTTAAAATGACAAACTTTCCAATGGAAATGTCAGATTGCACTTGACAGCACTCAGTGTTGCCAGGCCAGAAATATATATAGCAGCCCTCGTAAAAGCATATATAAAATTTTTATTCATAAAAAAAAACTTTCTTAAAATTTAATAACGTTAAATAAATTTATTTGGCTGCATAAATAAATTACAGTAGTTTTCGACATCTGTCAACAATACACAAGAAATGTATTTTGTGAAAAAAATATTTAGATTTTTTATAAGGAAAATTGGTATTGGGCTAAAAGTTAAGCAGCATTTAAAAAGGTTACAAAAGTTTTAAATTAAAGGCGTACCGCTCGATAAATATCTACATTTAAAATAAATTAATTTTAAATTAATCTTCTTTCATTCATAGAGTTTTAAAGATTTTCAATCGATTTCAAAATGAATTTTAATAAACAACTTTAAGTGAAAACATAATTTTTCTAACAATTATTTTATTTCAACACATGATAAAAATTAAATTTTCTTTCTTTAATTATAATAATTATTTGTACACAACACTTTTTCATTGTATTCAATAATAAAAGGGCGTTGAAAATTATTTTACTTTCACTAAACAATTTTAAATCATAAAATTCATTACAAATGTTGTTTTGTTATTGTGATTTATCGCTTACAATTTGTGTGGTTGAGATATAAACTTTTTGATACAAATTAAAGCCATAAAATTTTCATTAAGCCACAAATAATTTTAAAGTTGTACATTCAAGGCAAGTTTTTTGTTTTAGAAATTTTAAGCATTAAGTTTTTAATTGAAACGAAATCTCCACAAACAATCTATAATTTGTAAGTGGTCGATCTATATCGTAATTAATCAAAAGTCTAATTGAAAATTTATATGACTATCGAAAAGCCCTAGTTTGAAGTTTAAAAATGAATATTTCACGTTATTCTCAAAAAGTATTTCTTTTTTAAAACTAAAATATGTTTTGTATAACAGTTGGAAAAGCACATCTATCTGCTTACTTTCTTTCTGTTTATTGCCATGATGCCTTCAGCTGCGATTTGTATGTATAGGCGGGTTAAAACGTCTAGATTGTCCTACTTTGGAACGATCTGGCAACCTTTTCTGGTTGTTTCTTTGTTTGTGTGCGTATTGGAATGAGCCAATAATTATAATGCTGCAATAACCACAATTTGTGAAAAATTAAAATGATTCATTAGTTTCTAATAGTCGACGCCGATTGTTTTGAAGCTTTTGACTGCCGTAATAGAGATGCAGTCGTGTTTTAGCTTCATATATGGATTTTTTAATGCTTGGGATTAACACCCGCACACGTCGGGTGTATGAAAAGTCAAAACCGTTGCCAAATTTAATTTTTTCTCTTGTCAGGATTGCAGAAAAAAAGTTGCCCAACATATACATTATTTTTTATAGTTTACGTATTACGTGGCTTTTAAAATTAAAAATTAGAGACATTTTCCGAATGGTTTTATTTTAAATGGTTAAAAAAAAAGTTGGAAGTCGCTTATTTGAGAAACACAAAAGAAATAAAAAATAAGCATTTTTCTTCTTTATTGTAAAGACTTATTGATCTTCCCTCGTACTTCGATATGTAAAAATTAAAAAAAAAAGAATATAAACAAATAAAAATATGCGTTTAAATTGCGTAATCGAAATGTGAACGAACATATAAAAAGAAACACTTGTGGCCAAACAACTTGAACAAAATTTTTTTCACATACTGGCTGGTTGGGTTAAGGTGCTGCCTTGTTTTTATTTTTGTAAATTATACAGGGACGCTTAATTATTTAATACTAAAGAAAAAAAGCTTAATACTCTCACTGCCTGAAGGTGGCTGCAAACCACAACTGTTCAGACATAAACATAACAAAAATGAAAAGTTGAAAATTACACAGTTGCTACCATAAATGCTTAAAAACCTGAATATGGTAATGCATATTCAAAAAACTTGGTAATTATGTATCAATATGCGCATGCAGCTTTATGTATAATGAATAATTTTATTTATAAAAATGTGTATTAAATAATAAAAAATATTTACAAAATATTTAAATTTTTATATTAAAAAAAAATGTGATCGTAAATATGGATTTAAGTTTTTAATTTCATTCCTTTTCGTTTTGAAGACTTATAAATTTAAAACTTGTTTAGTTAAAACATTATATTATTTTTGTAGGCCAACAACAGGCTGCAACTTTCTTAAAATCCAACTTCTTCCGAAACATTAGGATTTATTAAACAAAAACTGGTTAAATTTGTAAGTGTAAGATATTTATCTTCCGCATGGAATTATTTAAAGCAATTAAGGACTGACACGGATTTTTTTTTAATTTTTTAACAAATTATAAAATCCAAATATGCTGGTCAGGGATGGGAAATGCTTTACAATTGTGCCACGTTTTTCGTACAATTTTAACCTGCAAAGTGCACCAATTATTTATAAGATACAATTTCGATATTCTCCCATTTTTCGATTTTATAAAATTTAAAACAATTAATGTTCAAACTTTTAAACAATAAGACTTGCAGCCGAACCTAAGTCTGGGAGGTATAAGAAAGAGTCGAGCTCTTCTTATAATGTTATTTATGCGGTGTAGGCGTATGATTAACTTTAATAAAAAATATTATTTTGATATTCTACATCAGAAATTTTTTTATATATTTATAACGAAATGGCCATCGAGACGTGCTTTGACCCTCAATAATCAATATCGGTGATTTAAATAATAAATCGGGAGAATAGCATGAGAAAAAAAGAATTTTTCGAAATTTGAGAATTATTTAACTGTTATTATGCAAAATTTAACAGTACTTATTAAAACTCAATTATGAAAATTAAAAGATATGAACAACAGGGTATTAAATCCTTGGATAAAAGATATTCTTATAAGACAGTATCAAAAAAGGAATAAACTTAAAAAAATAGTTTACTAATTGGAATAATCGATTACAAACAATACAGAAATGCATTATAATTTAATTAAAGTTTTAATTATCTCAATTAAATATTAATAAATATATACAAATTTTCTTATTAAATTATTAATTGTATCAATTATATGTTTAATCTAATCTAATTAAATACATAATTGAATCAATTAAAAATTTAATTCAATTTCTATCTAAATACAAATTAAATTTTAGGAGGTGTAAGATCCTTTTCTGTATATTGTGATCAAACAAGAGAAACAAATGTGTAAAATGTGTATATTAAAGAAAAAAATTAAAAAAAAATTGTTTAATAATTTTTCTTTTAACAATTTTGTTTAATTTAATAACTGATTCCTTAAACTAGTTTTATAAACTCTTTTCACTTCAGACATACTTTTTGTGATGAAATTTTTAATATAATTCGAAACTTAAAAATCAACAAAAGTCCTGAAATTTACAGCATCAGTCAACATGATCTGAAAAGAAACTCTAAAGTTTTAACTCCAGTTGTAATACATTTAATAAATGTTATTATAAACATGGCAATAATACTAAATAAATTAAGGATATGGGCAGTAAGTCTGACTCACAGAGTGGCAACAAAACGTATTGTAACAATTATCTAACAAGACACGCATAGTAGTTGGCCTTAACAAAAATAAAAAATTTTTATATATTCCTTAAGAAAATTTTTTCTATCACAAAAAAAAAAACGATGGCCCTTTTAAGGATAAAATGCAATAAAAAATGCAATAATTTTGTAGTCTTTAACATAAAAATCATATAATTTATAATATATAATTTTAAAAAAATATTTTATTAACGATAAAAAATTTGAACAAAAATTTACTAAAAATTGTGGCCAATATTTTGAAAAACCAAAAATTTTAAATTTAAAATGCTTAAAACTCAATCATTTTAAAACATAAACATGCAGATAAGGGCACCAATTTGTAGGTATTGACTAGGCCTGTAAGACCATGTATGATTTTTAAAAATCATAAAAAATTGATGAAGTGCCAACCATTAGAAAAATTTGCAGGTGCGAGAAACCCAATTTTGAGCAAAGGTAGCGCCATCCCTGGGAATGCGATGATAGCCAGCCATAAAATTTAAGTTCAAATACTTCTCTGCTATATTCATGTAAACTTTTGATTTAATCGGTCTAGCTGTTTTCGAATCCCTGAGTTATTCCCAAGTTAATGGGTTTGATATTGTTATGTAATTGTTAATAGCAGTACGGAAGCTGGTTTATTTAACGAAAATCTTAAACAGAAAAATAAACTCTCAAGTGAATCGTGTTAGATGATTTAATACCAAAATACTGCAAAAGACGGCTTTCGCTTTTCGTTGAAGCTCTAGAGATGAACGAAACAATATAACAATGGGTGGTGGTGGTGGCGGCTAAAAGGGCCTTAGCTAAAAAGCCTTGTCATCAGGATGGCTGGTCAAGGCGAACATTTGATAAATACGAGGTCATTAGTACGAATCCAGCCGGAGCCGTATGCAGTAAAAATACATAAAAGGTGTAATTATATATGCAAAGAAGAGAATCAATGCGTTTACATCCATACTGGGGATTTTTTCATTACCATTGATATTTCATTGGCAGTGTTTAAAATAATGAAAATTAAAAAAAAATTAACTACCATTTAATGCTAATGATTTTTTAAATTAAAATTATATTTTCTAATGTTAATGACATTTTTATGAAATCGCTCAATTACTTATTACAACGGAATCAAAAATAATTGTTTTTATGAAACACAAATTTTTGGTCGCAGAAAAAACTAAAACTAAAAAAATCTTAACGCCCTTGAAGATGAATTTATTTTTTAAAATTGTTAAAATTTGTCAATTTTAAGCGAGATAGGTGTAAAACTCGCAAATCCCCTAACACCATAGGTAGTGAAACTTATTACTTACACGAAAACAGAAATGCTCTAATGTACTTCAAGATGTTTATTTAAACAAAAGCTACATTAATTAATGATAATGATTTGAAACCATTTAATCATTATTCAATGGTAATGATTTTGTGTTTTAATTAATTAGCATTGAAACCTTTTCATTAAAAATCATTACCATTCGTGAAAGTAATGACAACGATAAAAAAATCATTATCATGATTTATCATTTAATGCTAATGAAATCGTCAATTAATTAGTCCATCTAATTAATTACTCTCATGTGTGTTTGAAACAAATAAAAAAATGTCACTACATTTTGAAATATTATTTTTAATAAACGCTTTGGCTGACATTTTAATTTAAAAAGAAAAATTAAAAACAAATTTATTACTCAATTAAATAAAATGTAATTTATTAATAGATTCCAAATATTTCCAATATTTGTACATCTCATAAATATTTAATACAACAAACTTTGTAGTTGAATATTTTTTTCTTTTATTTTTAAAACAAAAATATTTTTTTTCTGTTTGCTTTCAATACTTACTTTACTACTGACCAATATTACAAGTCTAACAAAATGATGAGTTTTTTTAATTAAAGAAAAGAAAATCTGTCCGAAATGAAAAACCAGTCAGCAAAAACTTTCAGTCGCATAAATTCCACTTTTATTGTAAATTGTTTTGGCTTGGCTGCTTGCTGCCTTTGCTATTGCTTCTGATATTGTTATTGTTATTTGCACTATTGACCAATTTTCATTGCAGTAATTCATCTTCTCTATTTTTTTTTGCTTTAATTGTTTTGCAACAACAAAATTTTGATTTTATTCGTATAAAAAAAAATGCCAGCGTAGAAATACAAAATGAAAATTATAAATAAAAGAAGCAACAAAATAAATTTCTGAAATATTAGCAGCAATAAAAAATCAGTCTTAGCGGCTAACGATGCAGCAACATTAATACGAGTATTTAACAATTAAATTTTTTGTTTGGTTTTTTCTTTCATGCAGGTAAATAGCAGTATGCATGTACATATATAGTTACATATGTGTGTAAGCCTTATACAATTTTGCTAGACATGCATAATGACTGAAAACTTAAACGTTAAAATTGAACAACAAAAAAAAAAAAAAAAAAAAAAACACTTTGAATTTTTACTGTAATACGAAAACTAACAATTTAACAACAACTCAAATTGCAACTGAAACTGAAACCAAAGTTAGTAACGTATGTAACGCAACATTACACTCGGCACCTTGTTGCGGTTTGAAAAAAAACTTTACTAATTTTAGACCAACTGTTAGTAGGAGATTTAGTCATAATGTTTTGTTGGTAAATATTTTTTATGTAGAGTGATCCTACATTCTGCCAAGTCTTGAATTTATGTCATTTGACTGTGAAGAAAACAGAACGAAAGAACGGCTTGTGATTTTAGGGTTAATTGCAATTGGGTAATGTAGGTAAGTTAGCCTACGACTCTAGTTTTTGTATCCTGAGCTAATTTAATTAAGACAATGTTTCTAAATTATTAAAAAAATGAAATAAGTAAACCTCACCTGCCCTGGACCGCATATTTCATACCAAATATTAGCGACTGTAAAGTAAACAAATAAATATTTCAACGATCCATCCAGGGTCCGATAACTTGTTGCACTTTAAATAATTGTTAAAAAGCCAATTGAAAATAAATGCATTAATAAGCAATTTTAGTACGCTGCCTATATCGTCAGATTTTATATAAAAAATAATTTATTTAAAATAAAAAACAAGTCTCAAGATAAAATTGTTAGACCACCGTAAAAAAATTCAAATTTTTAAGTCTTCTTTAACAAATAATATGATTTTAGTGAAAGAGCTTACCTTTTAACTTGGGGTAAGACATACGATTTATTAATATCTAAAAATTTTTGTTGTTTTTTAATAGTCATACGAGGGCTGCTCTATATATTTCTGGCCTAATAGTGAAAATGCGAATATTCATAATCAAAAATGGTTTTGTTGTTTTTCAAAGTATTCTCCAGCATGATTTATATACTTTTGCATGCGCTCAAACCAGTTGTCGAAGCACTTTTTCCATTTCGATTGAGACACCTCTAAAACATGGTTTTTGAACACTTCAACAGCTTCTTCTGGCGACGAAAATCGTTGACCACGCATTTTTTTCTTGATGTGCGGAAACAAGAAGAAATCATTAGGTACCAAGTCAGGGCTGTACGGTGGATGACCCATTAATTCGACGTTTTGGCCGGTCAAAAACGCTCCAAAGTGTGAGAGCTCGCATTGTCATGGTGAACAATGATTCGTCTTCTCTTTTTGGTTTTTCGAATTTCTCCGATGACTTCAGGCAAACAAATTGTAGTGCACCACTCAGAAGTGACCGTCCTACGTTGCTCAAGTGGAACAGTCGCCACATGACCAGTTTTGCCGAAGAAACAGACGACCATTTGCTTCAAAGTGCTTCTTCCACGAACAACTTTCGTTGGATTTTGCTCGTCTTTGAAGACTCACACGGTCGATTGTTGTTTCGTTTCGGGCTCATACGCATAGGCCCATGATTCGTCACCTGTGACGATCTTATAAACGTCTTTTGAAGCACCGCAATCATATTTTTGCAACATTTCTTTGCACCAATCGACACGAGCCTTTTTTTGAGCGACTTTCAAATAGTGCGGGATCCAACGAAAACAAACCTTTTTTACGGCCCGGTGTTCATGCAGTCTCGAATGTATGCTGGTGGAAGAAATGTCCAAGGATGTCTCTATCTCTCGGTATGTCGCATGTCAATCTTGCATTATAAGTTCACGCACGGCATCAATGTTCTCTGGCACAACAGCCGTTTTTGGACGATCTTCACGGAATTCGTCTTTGAGCGAGCTGCGGCCACGATTAAATTCAATTTACCAATTTTTCACAGTGCTATAGGATGGTGCTTCATCGCCATACAAAGATTTAAGTTCATCAATGCACTCTTGTCGTGATAATCCACGTCCAAAGTTGTGAAAAATGATGGCACGAAAATGTTCACGAGTTAATTCCATTTTTTTTTCTATATTAATTTTTTCAAGTCACTGTAAACAACCCAAATAATGGTCGTATGTCAAAACGTTTTGAGTACGATTATGCTTAAAAATGACAAACTTTCCAATGGAAATGTCAGATTGCACTTGGCAGCACTCAGAGTTGCCAGGCCAGAAATATATATAGGCTGCTATAAGTTTTACTAATTTAAAGTTCTTTAAAACACTTTTTGCCAAAATGGGGAAAAATATTTTTTAATTGAGTTTTCATAGGACTTAAATTTCTTCCAAGTGTTCTCAATTTTTTCCATAGAAATGTATGCAGTAAATAAAAAAGTTAAAAAAAAAAAAATTAATTAACAAATCCCATAATTCCCAGAAAAGTTTTTAAAATTTCCAAAAAATACAATTTTAAAGATTAATTCCTTTTAACATGTGTAAGTCAAGCTACAGAAGAAATTAAAATTGCATGTTAAGAACGCACATATTGAAGTATGCAAACTAGGGGTCTAATTACGGCATTCGATATCGAGTAAAATCTAATCGTAATATTTCATTTTGGTATCATTGCCCTCGATATCGAATTAAAAATATCGTATTTTGAAATGATAGCATTCAATATCGAATAACCAAAGCAGGGATCTAAGCACGGTATTCGATATCGAGTAGACTATCGAATCAAAGAATATATCGATATGTGTCGAGTAAGCAAATCATCGCATACGATATGTATCGAATCGAAATTTAGAAGAAAATGTAATAGATTTTTACCAAATGCTTAATGTAAACAAATAATAATATGAAAAAGAATTTAAAGCAAATTTTATGCCCATAAATATTTTATCAGAAAATGAAAGTTATTTCTGAGAAAAAAAAATTAAAAATCAACAAAAACTAATAACCATTAAATAAGAATTATTCCTGCCAAAAATAATAAAAATCATAAAAAATGAAATAAAAAGTAATTTAAAATAATTAAAAACAAAAATTTAAAAAGCGTACGATCTTATGAAAATATAGTTGAATACGATCTTGGCTCTCGGATATTTTCTTGTGGTAACTTTTTTCCTTGTACGAATCAACAAAAATAATTTTTATTGTAAGTCCCTGTTGATGATACTTATAAGGGTCAGGATTCACTATCATGCTCAGTCGTACGATCTGTCAAAAATTGCATGTGTACTCAAAAAGTATGATAGTGGGGATTAAAAGTGTATGTGTATGAATTTTTGACCGATCTGTGCGATTTTATAATATTTTGAAATAATTTATAAAATATTTTCCTCACAGTTGATATTTTAAGGACAGGAGAAAACAAACAACAAAATACTAAAACCATATGTTTTTTGCATCTTTTTTCATATAATGGTGTGGCATCTACGACGCCATCTTGAAATGATTTTTAAAGTAGGACAGAATGCTGTCAGACTTTTTTGTGATTAAAGCATACGATTAAGTATGATAATGAAACCTGGCCTTGACTATGCATTGAATAAAGAAAAAGTATTTTAAATATTATTATTAACAGTTGCCGGCTTTGTCGACTTTGAGCCGCTGCTGAACTGTTTTAACTTAGCCGCCGCCGTAAATATTTTGCTTTGCCGCCACCGGTGGCAATTTTATATCGGCTTTGTCTGACTAAGACAGAGCACACTTTCCAAAATTGTAAGTCATGTTGTAAACGAAATGGAAACATAAGTTATTAGATTCAAGTGAATCTTCAATTTCTTTAAAATCAAATGTTTTATATTTTTGGAAGAGCCAAACGTTTTGGTTAAAGGTAATCCCTCTTCTGTGGGCCGCCTATGCCAGCAGCTTCAACAATTTGTTTCTTAGCTGATATTAAGGGCATTTCATTCAAATGCTCCTCCGCCTGTTCCTCTTCTTTGAAGTCATGTTAAATGACAATTTTTTCTTAGCTTGGTGCTTCTAGTCAGTAAAGACCTAATTAACTGTAACACATTACACACATTGCATATAAATGAGTCGAGTTCCATACAATCTTAATAACATTTATAAATATATGTACTTACTTTTCGCCAAGATTTAATGTCTTTGATTGGTGGCCCCGTCATATCCAATTTCTTAGGCAATTGATCCCATAATTTATTGGTTGCGCACAATTCCGCAAAATGTTTTTTGCCAGCTGAGGATGCGCATCTATGAATTCCACCATTATTTTCTTTTTGTCGTCCATTCATTTTATTTGCGCATTTCTTATTCAATATACATACACATATAAATTTAAATACCGTTCTATTTTTAAGAAAAAAAAAAAACAAAAGTAATTCAAATTAACTTAGATTTTCTATCTTGATTTTTATTGAATATAAAACAAAACACAAAAAGCTAAAATTAAACGCTAAAGCATACGACAGCCACTACCGTATCGAAAAACAGCTCAAGGATGAAACTGCTTTGGTTACTCAATATCGAATGCTATTATTTTAAATTATGATACATTTTATTCAATATCGAGTGCCATCCCTATTAGAACAGTGACCACCATTTGATCCATCACTGATGATGGAAATATCCATCACTGCGTAGAACAAAGTTTCTATCACATCCTTAATATCCAGATTTTTTATTTTTAACAAAAAATTACTGTATAAGTACTGTTCGACACCTAAGCAACTTTTCCCCAGTAAATACTGATGGTCGTATATGTTCTCTTTAAATAGATTAATGAAAAATTTCCCTTTTATTTATTATTTTACATATAGTCTAACATACTAATAATAACAACAAAAAATACATTTTATGTCTTTGGAAGAAATTATATAACAAAAACAAAATTAACTTAAAAATTCGCTGTTCGAAACCTAAGCAACTTTTACATTGTTGCATTTGTTGCGAAATATTAACTAAAACAACAACAAAAATTTTAAACAAAAATTTTAGTACCGTTATAACTGCTATTGAAAGAAATAATTTTGGTTGATTTTATACATTTAAGTAGTACCAATTCTTTAGAAGTGCAACCATGAAGTGAACACATTATGAATCAGCTTTTAAGCTAAAAATTATTGAACTTTTTAGTAGCGGTAAATCCCAAATTGCTATAGCAAACCATTTGAATATTAATAAATCAATAGTTTCCCGACTTATAAAAAAGTATAAAGCTACTGCGAAAGTAGAGGACCCCAGTAGCGGTGAGCGACCTCGAAAAACTTCTGAGCGAACAGACCAGAAAATTTTCCGTCTAGTTAAAAAAAATCCATTTATTTCGTCGAAAGACATAGTGAATGAGCTTGAACTTCAGATTAGTTTTTCCACAGTAAGAAAACGTTTATTGGAACAAAACTTAAGGAGCTTAATGCCATCTAAAAAGCCTATGCTGACTAAGAAGCATTTAAAAAAGAGGTTTGTTTGATTGATTGCAACGTAGTCTCTGATTTTCTCAGCTTTTTGGTTGTTTTAGGTTGGATTTTGATAGAGAAAATATGGATTGGACTATATCCGAATGGAGAACTGTTTTGTTTAGTGATGAATCTAAATTAAACTTACTAAATTCAGATGGAGTTTGCCACGTGAGAAGACCAAAAGGAAAGCGGCTTCATCCTCGGTACTCAAAACCCACAATAAAGCATGGGGGTGGAAATGTGATTGTTTGGTCTTGTTTTTCGGCCAGTGGTGTTGGTCCCTTTGTAGAAATTCAAACAAAAATGGACCGTTTTGTTTACAGGCACATTTTAGCAACTCACATGCTTAACTACGCTGAGTGGGAAATGTCACTTCGATGGGTGTTTCAACATGACAATGACCCAAAACACTCATCGGGTTAGTCAAGGATTGGTTATCAGCTAATGGGGTTCAAGTTTTGGATTGGCCACCTAAATCGCCAGAATTGAATCCTATAGAGAACCCCTTTGGAATTTTCAAACGGAGAGTTGGAACTCGACGCTTTAAAAAAATATAAATATAATTAAATCAGAGTGGGAAGCTATACCAACATTTATTCTATCGAATCTTATTGAATCTATGCCCAAAAGATGCACTGAGGTCGTAAGAAACAAAGGGTATCATACCAAATATTAAAAGTTGCTTAGGTTTTGAACAGCAAATTTTTAAGTTAATTTTGTTTTTATTTTACTAGAACTTCCAAAGAAATGGAATTTAATTTTTGGTTTTATTTTTAGGTTATAGACACATTGTGTAGTAGTAAGTAAAAAAAATATACGTTATGTGCATTGCGGATTTTTGCAGAGCGGCTTTCCTTCTTTTGAATTTCTGGGAAATGCCCGATGTTATCCAGTCCTATATACCGAGGTCGAAGAGAAACAGTCGATGGTCGACTGCGTTTCTCAGCAATTTAGATTTTATATTGCTTTTTCCTACTCGCTGTTCAGAGCCACATTTTGTTAAACAGTGTTCACCCTACGCAATAAATTCATGCAGCTTCAATCACTTAGTTTCAGCCTTTTATATAATCTCCATGCGTTAATTATGGCCATGTCGCACACGTGGAAGAACAAGCGTTTGCGGATTTTATACGAACGCGACAACGACCTAGTGAGGATTCGACAAGGTCAACGCCGCCCATATATTTGTAAGAATGGTGTACCATATTTAAGCATTAAAGGGTTGGTGCATTCTTTGGCGTCTGCACCTCAGCTGAAATAAACGGCTTTTTTCTGACCATTACGGATGTTATATTAATAACTTTGTGGTCATTCCATGCTATTGTTGTAACGTCGATTTCACAAAAAGTTCCAACACATTCTTCGCAATCACCTCGATTTCTTAATTTCTGTGGAAGTTTGCAGAACAGAAGACGTAACCTATTTTGCTTGCTTTGGCACTTTATTAAAACTTTTATTAAGTGTAGAAATTATGGGGCGCAATTAATAAAGCCGATTATAACTGGAATTCAATGTCGATTGTTGTTAAAAGTAGCGGCTCCAGGACAATATTGTAGTGTCGTTAAAATGTAAAAATTGTCGAATAGTGGTTGACGTAGTATTTAACGGCTTTTTTATATTTTTTGTAAATCATACAAATTTCTCTTTGTAACGATATTTAAAATAATGTCTTGTGACATAAGAAAATAAAAGAGCTGAAGAGGTGTATTAAAAGCAAGTATTTCCGGTGTTAAAGGGTCATCGCCATAAACTTTCACCATATTTGTATTAAATTGAAGGTTCCGTTTTCGCCATAATGGCGTTTTGAATAATTGAGACTTCTTATCTATTGATATACCTTTAAACATTGCTGCATATTCTTGCCATCGGAATATAGGAACGACTTCTGTCTTACTTTTTTTTGATTCTGCACCATCTTTTCCTGTTTCTAATTCTGCGTTATGACTTAAATCAATTTCAGCCTCCGAATTGATAAACTAGAAAACCTTCTGCTAGTTTTAAAACATCGAAGTCTACGTGTCATTTAAAAAAAAAAAAGACTAGGACAAGCCGTTAGAAACAATAGTTTAAAATAATTTTGTAACGAAATATTATATAAATGTCGTTGGTTGGTTTCGTAAGGTACCAGTAGGCTATTAAGGGTTAACCCCTTATTCATTATAGGAATTTTTTTTACAAATGAATTGCCAATGAATTTTTTTTACAAATAATTTAATGCAAATTTTTCATGATCTTTGAAAAATATTTAATTACAAAACGATTTTTAAGCTGCATTTTAAACTTCGTTAAGCTTAAACTTAGATTGAATTATAAAAAATAATAATTCAGATTTATTTATTGTCTTAAACCCAAATATCTATGAGCTCAATGTTTGTGATTAGTTAATGTTGCCAAATTTTACAGCTTTAATTTTTTCAAAGCCACCAATTTTCTGAACTACGGATCCCTTCAACGGTATTTTAGTGAAATAACACTTTAGATTTACAAATAAATAAATATTAAGTATCTGTTTAAAAAAATAAATGGAAAATATATTTTTTTTCCTTTTAATTATTTAACAATTTTTTGGGGGTTTAACTTCAAGTTTAATGAACTTTCATTGTTTGTTTTAAAAATATGTTTTTGAAGTTTTCCTTATGATCTGTGTATTATATTTTTAGTAATAAATAATTAATGGTTGTTGTTTTAGATTACATAATCTTTAAGTTGTTTTTTTCTTTTCTTAATTTATTTTTAAGACCATTCAAATGTGTGGTGAGCCATAATCATTTAAGCATTTAGTGTGTCAGTAATAGATGTTTTAAACGGGCGTAATTAATTAGTGATTAACAAATTTTAAACACATTATACAGATTTATAAAAACTAAATTTAATCATAGTACTCGTAAAGTATTTAATGCTTTATTTTAGACATTTCAAATTAAGAAATTTATAAAAAAAAAATTATAAATGTATTTTAAAAAATTTGAGTGAAATCACACATTATCTGCTTTAGAGTTGGGCCTTGTTTCAGTCTTAAAGCAATTTATGGAAAAGTTTCTAATAAAGAAATAAATTCTGTTTAGACCAAAACTTAAATACACTGGCTCATCAGTACAGGAGATGAAAAGACCAGATGCGCTACTGTCTCCTCCTTCTTCTTATTATGATGAATTTTAATGCAGTTTTCGGTATAAAATGGACCTCTGGATTTTTACTAACCTACACAGTCTTAAATAATCGAAACTCTAAACAGAAAAATGTATTTTTGCTTAGAGATTTTATTTGTTTTAAAATTGATATTTAATTTAATTGTTAATTATCTCAAAATATATTTGATTAAAAACAATATAAATTTTTTTTAATCATATAATTAATTAAAGCAATTACAAATTTAATTAAAATTTAACCTAAAAGCAATTAAAATCTTTAATAGATTTAAAAACTTTTTTTCTGCTTTTGATGATCGCTTATTTATTAATATCACAATGGTTTACGCCCAATTTTTTAATGCTTCAGTGATCATTTTGACATTTGATCAGGTAATTTTTGTACTAAAAATTAAATTAAACAGAATTAAAAAAAAAATCAAACACACATTATTATGACATTTTGAATGAGACGTAATCCATTATCTGCGACTAAAACGGAAGTTTATTTTTTTTTTTCGTTTTTTGTTTGTTTTGCTAACAACGATTATTGTTGTATTGTATTGACAATAACGTTTAGTAACAGTCAGTAATTACAGTTCTGAAAAAACAAAGAAACCAAAAAAAAAAAACAAAAATGAAAAATAAAACAAATTTGCAAAAAAAAATTAAACCAACCAACCAACCAAATAATTAAGCCAAAGAGGCACTTCAAGGGTATGCGAGTGTGTGCATATGCCAAAGAAAAAACTTTATGTATTTCATTATTTTGCAACCTATAATTTAAGTAAATATTGTAAAATTATTTGTTTTAGATTTTAAATCTGTACTAAGAGCAATGATTGATGTTAAAGTTCCAAGTAGGTTAGATTGCAAAATTTAAATCTAAATTTATAAAACATAAAATATATATTTTCGTAGAGATAATGATTTATTTATTTAAAAGTTCCTTTAAAAAAACTTATTTAAAAAGGAGCTTTTTTTTTCAAAATAATTTTTTAATTGCTTAAAAGGTACTTTTTTAGATAACTTACTCAAAACGGTAGTTTTAACAGTTAGTTGCTTAAAAAAGTACACTTTATATTTATCAACGTTAAAATGTACTTTTAAAAGAGTTTAGTTATATATGGTACTTTTTTAATAAAGTACTTTTTTTAAATTGCTACTTGAAGCGTATTTATATAGTGCTTTTATTTTTCTGAAGTTTTGGAATGCTAGAAGATCTTTAGCTTAAAGTACTTTTCAAAAAGTCCTTTTTCATAAAATACTTTTTAAAAAGAATTTTATGATTTCTTTTTTATGGCTAATTACTTTTTAAATATGTTTATCTTTGCAAAAGTACTTTTTCAAAGGTACTCTTTTTATGAGGCTATTTTTTCAAAAGGTACCTATTCCAAAAATACCTCATTATAATGGTTATAATCTTTAATGCATCTTTTTATAAGCTACTTTTTAAGAAACTGCGTTTTTAAAGAAATAATTAATAAAAATACCTTTTCATTGGCTCTTGAGTTTGAGAGAAAGCATGGGAAAATGGAAAAGTAGCATAGACTTCAAATTAATATTACAATGTGTCCTGATGCTCAATAGCTCTTAAACGAAGCAATAATCATAGCGGGAAACGGAGTAGCGTATACCCCCCCAAAAACACGATCCCTTGTTATGTTTTAAGGACCAAAACGCTGGAAATTTTTGCTTTTCCAAGGGTGTAAAATATAAATCATGGAAGGTTATGTATCAAGGCTGCGCCTAGAAAATTTTTCGATGACAAAGAAAAACAAGCGAACGCTGGTCTAAAAATATGACTTTTGTTTGGCAGAGGATTATAGGATGAGCAGGAAGGGGAATAATTCTGATTATATTGTTTTGCCCGTCAATGGGAAATGAAGAGTGGTTGAAAATAAAACCAAAAATGCAAATGTCTGCACGGATACTTTTTTTATATATGCATTTTTTTAAAAAATACTCTTTTTTTAAATAAACTATTTTGGAAGAAAAGTTTTGAGGCTACTTTTTAGGTTTTTATTTTAATTTTTCAATAGTGCCAATTAAATAAATGGTCTCTAAAAATGTACCTTTTCTAAGCTTCTCTTTCTCTCTCGATTATTTTTAAAAGGTGCTTTTTAAGTAGTGCTTAAGTGCTAAGGGCTTCTAAAGGTCTTAATTTCTTAAAAGTACTTTTGTAAGTGGCGTTCTCTTTGTTTTATATTTGTCACATATTTTTTCAGGATATTGAAAGTACCTTTTTTGGAGGTACTTTTTTGAAGTACTTTCTTACAAATATTAGTTTTAAAATATTTACTTTTTAAGGAAAACCACTTTTTTGCATTAATGCTTTCAAAATGTTTTTTTGTTGAAAGTATTTTTTGAAAGGTACCTTTTAAGTACTTTTTAAAAAAATTTCTTATTAAAAATATACTTGTTTTTATTAGTTACTTTTATGGAATGTTTTTAAAGTGCTAGTTTTGAAAGTACTTTTGTAAGATACTTTTTGAAAGTACTTTACCTTACCTTACTTTTTATGTATATATGTTCAAATAGCTAATTAAAAAATACTATTTTAAAGGACTTTTTGGTAAATTTTTTTCATGAAAGTATTTTCACGAACAATATCTTTTAATTTTATATTTAAAGACGGTTATTTTTATTAGTACTTTTGGAATCCTGTAAGATAACCGTCTTTAAATGTAAAATAAAGAGATTTTGTTTGTAAAAATACTTTTTATGAAAACAAAAAAATTTATCAAAGAGTTCCTTTAAAATAGTATTTTTTAATTTGCTTGTGGAATATACATATATACATTAAACTAAGGTACATATATAAAAGTACTTTCAAAAAGTACCTTAAAATAGTACTTTTAAAACTAAAACTTTAAAAACATTCCATAAAAGTAACTAATGAAAACAAGTATATTTTTAATAAGAACTTTTTTAAAAAGTACTTAAAAGGTACCTTTCAAAAAATACTTTCTACAAAAGTGCATTTTGAAAACGTAAAAAAGATTATTAAAAAAATCTTTAAAAATAGTTCTTTTTAAAAATCAATTTTTATAGAGCGGATTTTCAAACTAAAAATATAACTTAGTTTAGCTTTTCTCTTAAATCACTTGGTAGGGTACTAAATCTTTAACAAAAATCTCACTTTAAAACAATTCCAATTGTGTGTTGTGGTAGACATAGTGCAAACTAACATAAATACCAACAAATTGCATGATAAAATTAAAAAAAAAAAAAAAAAAACAAAATGAAATGAAAAGCTTAATATTGTTGGAGAAAGTTTTTATTGCATTTTTAACACTAAAATCGTTGAAAACGTAAAACTACATCGTAAATAACATTTACTTTATGTGCAATAATTTTAAGTTTATATTTAAATTGTTTTGCAGTATTTTGCATTGCAAATAAATTTCTTTTTATTGCAAACAGTGAGAGTGAACCAAATCAACACTTTTGGTTTAAAAAGAAGAATTTTAGCAGCAAATAAATTTGAAACAGTGCTTTTTAGCTTAAAAAACATAAACAAGTAAACTGAACTCGTTTTAAATTTTCAATCTAAATTTATAAATTTTATTAGTTTAAGTTGTCAATAAATTTAAAAAAATTTGCTTTTAGAAATCTTTTTAATTAAAGTCACGTTTTTGTTTGAAAAGAAATAAATTTTAAATAAATCATTTGATATTGATTGACATTTTTCTGTTTTAGTTTTTTACTTTATTTTTAATTGTTTAAAAAATATTCCTTTTCGATAGAAATTACTTGCTCCATACAAAGATGCTTTTGATTTTGGGTGAAAAGATTAAAGTGAGATATTGCGAAAAGATGTCAGAAACATTTTGGTTTGACATTATTGGCTTTAATGTTTTATTTTATTTGGAATATAATGCAACTTTATTTTGTAGAGTTGAAGAATTTTAATACATTTTTATTCTGTACCTGTCTGATTCGCCCCATAAAACCTGAGTCAGCCATAAAAAAACGCCGATCGAGCAATTGGCGGCTTACAATATGAAACATGAAAAAATCACGATATCAATTCGCCGCCATGGTGGTCACATGTACTAGTGTTTGGATCAGGCAAATTCAATAAAACAATTAAATAAAAATTAAAAATAATTAAAGCTAAAGAGGATTTCAGCGTTACGTTTACACTTTTTAAATGTGGCGGGATCTCCTACGATGGCAGAGATTATTTTACTTCTGTGGCACTTTATTTATTCTCTATTTTTAATGTTTCTTATCCTGTAGCTAGAGCTGACTAGTTTTATCATCTTATTTCTCTGTACTATTGGTTGCTATCGACCTTTTTTTTCTCATCACAGGGCGCTTCGCAATTGCTATCATTTTACTATTCAATCATTTCTGTCAGTGATCTTTAGTACAATGCTACCTAGTGGCTTGTGCTAATGCCTAATCTTTCTTTAACTACAGCAGATGGTTTCCTATATAGTCATAAGTAACTCTTGATTATATCAAACTAATTTTATGTACTTCCTGCCGAGGAGGTCTTGCTTCCGGAGTATGTTTAATTAATTTATCTTTAGTTAATTTACCGTCTACCTCTACAGAGACTAATCTTATCATCTCTTGCAAATTTTCATGCTTTTCGAATTCTCAGGGTCCTATTTGATTTTGTTAAAATTAATATTCATAAAGTTCCTAGTAATACATAAGCAATATCAACTTGACTGACAGTTAGTAGTGTCGTTCGACTTAGTTTAGCCTCTTAGCAAAAACAGAACTAACCTGGAGGCCTGTTACAAGCTCTCTCCGCAAGAAAATACAATTCAAAATCTGACTGCACACTCAGCGAGACAAACGAACCATTCTTGATTAATCTTAAAATACTTGTGAACCCACCTCATATTCCTAAAGCAACTAAACAATAACTTTTTCAAGGTTATGATGTATGATATTCGTAATATATTACGTCACATATTTTTTTTTAGCATCCTGTTAACAAAGTAAAACCTCTTAAGAATGCAAATTTGCAATGCTTCTTATAAATCATTTTATGTTAATTAAACTACTTTGCCATATTTGTCAAAACCCTTATGAAGTTCTTTTGATGTATGAATAATTTTCAATATGAATTAAGAACAATAAAAAAACGTGATGCAATATATTCAAAATAAATATTTACGTTTCGTTTACATAAACAATTTTTTTCTTCTTTTGCATTTTTGTTTAAAGATAATAAAACCTTAAATTTTACTCAATTGTGTTGTAAAATTGTGTACAAAGAAAATAAAAAAAAAACAATACAAAAAAAAAACTCAATTTTATTATGATTAGAACATTAAACACTCCCAGCCTTGTGCTTAAATATAGACATTTGTTTTTAATTACATTTAAAGAGTACGTATTTGCTTCTATTGCTTGAATTAATTGTGATATAATTTGATAGCTTTAAACAATCAAAAGAAACTTTTGTAAAAAGTAGATATTAATTGAAATTTGACTTATTTTCGGCTTTTTGGTTCATATTTAATTTAATTTCTAAACATTTTTAGAAAGAAAAATTATTTGCAAATGTATGCGGACGGACGTATTCCAAAGAAAACAACAAAAATTAGACGCCGAAAATAAGTCAATTTTCATTCATTTATAAGATCGTTGGTTCAAATCCTGAATGGGAAAACATTATAAATTAAAAGTAGATATTTACAAAAAAGTACTTTTAAAATTTTAATAAATTCTCTATAAAAGCAGAATTGTTTGAAATTAAAAAAAATTTAATTTTTAAAAATTACCTTTTTTTAAGAAACAAAATTTTTTCGAACAAGTACTTTTTGTAAAAGCACCTTATTTTCAAAATTATGTGAAGGTACCGTTTTTATAAATTTTTTTCCTTTATATTGTAATTTCCCTTCTCATTTAAGGTTCGTTTTTGAAAAATGTTTTTTTTTTGTTGGAAAAAATGTCTTTTCAGAAAAGTACTCTAATAAATGTCCATTTAAAAATATAATAATTTTTTAGTAAAAATTTTATTCTTTTATCAGTATGTTAATTAAGTTTTTTTTTTTCAAAAACCTTTTTAAACTTTTTTAGAAAAAGTACTTTTTGTGCAAAGTACCAAATATTCAACATTATGTAAAGCTATCTTTGTTTTAAAAAGTATTTACGTAAAAACATTTTTTATTAAATAACGCTTTTCAAAAAAAAAAGTTTTAAAAAGTAGAATTGTTATAGAATCCAATTTTAAACAAATAAAAAATTCTCAATAAACTTTTTTTTATGTAAAATTTTGATATGATATTTGCTTGTATTTATAAGAAGAAGTTTTGAAAAACCTTCTTAATAAAATAATTTTTAAGTGTCGTTTTTGCCCATTCTTGGGCATTTGAAAAATGTCAATATGGGAAAATGTGTAACTGCACATTTTTCTTAATTATATTTCTATAAACCTATATAAATTCCGAATATAACCTTTACAGTTCTAAAATCTACAATGCCGAGGCTTTCGCCCCCAGTTGTTAGTTCATTTATAAAAAAATTTATTCATTTTATTAAAAATAAAATACTTTTGTCCAAACAAGGCATCGTTATTCATTTTTAGCAACACTATTTATTTCAGATACTTAAGACACATTGTCCAGTTTTCTATTCATTACAAATGTCATTTGGGACCTCATATCATAAAGGGCCCTAATTGCGATCAATTAAAAAGAATGTAAATAACCATCAATGGTTTTAAAGGCTGTACTTCCCATAGTCTGTAGACCACATCAATAACATCAAATTTAGCCAGAGTAATCATTTTATCATATCAATATGTCGAACACTGGCAACAATAACAATATAGTTAATTTAGTCCGTCTACGATTCGGTAATTAGTCCTCAAAGGGGAGAAATAATTAGTCTTGCTCAGAAAATAAATGACTGTTTTTTAAATTTTTTTTTTCAAGAAATTAAACTTTTTTCACAAAATTAAAATTATTTGTTAAAAAATCTGGAAAAATTTCATTAAGTTGTTCGATTGTGTAATGAGAGCTGTCAAACTTCTTTTGGCCAAATGTTGGACAAGTTAATTAGTCAATTGTTATAAGCTTTAAGGTGCTGAGCATGGCGAAATTATACAAAGTGGTCGCAATGGTGAATTCATAAATTTCGCCGTAAACGCTAGATGTCAAACTCCATATCATTAAGAAAAATGAATGGGGCGATACAGAATTAAAATATAAGAAAAAAATATCAAATGAACTTTAAATTTTTTTTTTTTAAATAACAATATGGGTATCATTTTAAAGCTTTTAAAGAGATCTTTAAGGAAATTTTTAAAATTAAAAAAAAGCTTTACCCATTAAGAGCCGATGACATCTTTATGTAAAATTATAAATGTGTAGTACAGGGTGGCCCAAAAAAGATTGAAGGATTTAAAATAACTGTATTTTTTTGGTTTTTATTTTTAATAATTTTTTGTTTATGTTTTTAAATATTTAATTCATGAAAATTTTTTACATCTAAGTGTGAAATATAAAATCTCTCAAATGGTGTCCATTTTTCTGCAAACAAAAATTGGCTCTTTTAACCGCATTTTCCATTACTGCCCGTAGAGTTTCTGGTTCTAAGTTCCTTATTTCTGCTTGAATGTTCTGCTTAAGCTCTTGAATTGTTTTGGGTTTATTGATATACACAATTCCTTTCAAATAGCCCCACAAAAAAAATCTGGAGCAGTCAAATCTGGTGAACGTGAAGGCCAAGCAAAATCACAATTTCTGGAAATTATTCGTTCACCAAAAATGTTATGAAGAAGTTCCATTTTCGCTCTTGCTGTATGCGCAGTTGCTCCATCTTGCTGGAACCATATGTTTTGATTATTCTCAACATGTGGACGCAAAAAATTTTTAACCGTTTCTGGTTGACCATCCACATCTTCGAAAAAATATGGACCGATAATTTTATCAGCCATAACACCGCACCAAACAGTACATCTGGCCGCGTGTAATTCACGCTGATGTAATGCCCTAGGATTGTGAGTGCCCCAAAATCTACAATTTTGTTTGTTAACATAGCCATTTAAGTGGAAATGAGCTTCATCGGTCATTATAAGATTGTTTAAAAAGTTATAATTTTCTCTGGATATTTGACTAAAACGAATATCATATTACAGGCGTGCCTGATGATCTTGGGGAAGCAGTTGCTGTACCATTTGAATTTTATACGGAAACATTTTAAGATCCCGCTTCAAAATTCTTTGCAGGGATGTTCTGGAGATTCCTAATTGAGCAGAACGACGACGAGTTGAGACAGATGGATCTTCGTTTACACTCTGCCGTACAGCCTCCACAACTGCTTCATTGCGCACAAATCGACCTCTTCCTGGAAGATCTGACACTCTTCCATGTTCCTCAAAACGGGAGACTAAGTTCCTAATCATGTTGTCACTGGGTGCTGTTCGGACATTAAAATGACGACGATAATTTCCTTGAGTTGTAATAATTGACCTTCCAGAAGAATAAAAAATTCAATGATTTTGACGCGTTTCTGTACATCATATATAGCCATGATTTATCTCTAAAAACCAGTAAATAACCTGCAAAAGACAAAAAAAAAAATTATTAAACACAAAAAAGATATAACTTTTTTCAGTCTTTTTTGGGCCACCCTGTACATATTTTTTTCTTATTTTTTAATTCTCTTTCAACCCAATGTACATATGTATGTTTTGTTTTTTACTTCACTAAACTTGAAGGGTATAAAACATTCGTCAAAGCCGAATATAGAACTCTTACTTGTTTTATCAATTGTTGTTGTGTAATAAAGTTCTTGCTAACTAACTTTTTCTGTGACAAATTACAGTCTTTTATTAATTTTTTTTTTGCCTTGGAATTTGACACAATTGTACTGTTGTTGTTTTTAAGGGAAGTCTCATCATGGTTTCATAATTCTCTTCGTTCGTAAGCAGTTTTTTTTATTAAATGTTTTTTGTGCTTTTGTTTTACGGTTAGAACTTTGATAGTGATTACGACATTATTTGCAAAAAAAAAAAAAAACAATTTGAATGACAAATTTTTTTTAATGACAATTTTTGTATTTACGGTAAATTAATTTTTTGTAATTAATTGTTAGGTAACAAAGATAATTCTGTTTAATAATAATTTACCTTGATATTTTGGCTGGTTGGTTGGCTTGTTACCTACCAATCGAATAAAATTATTTGTCGGTTAGTTGGTTATGAAAAAGTTAAAAAAAAAACAAATAACAATCGTTGTAGAAATTTTATGTAAAAAAAAGGAGCACACATTTTAATTGCACACACATTTGTACATAAAATTGTATTTAAGCAATAATATGTTTTTTAGTTACTTAGTTTTTTTTAAGCAACTGGTTAGTTTACCCTTGCCGCTTAAATACATTTGGATGGCTTTAGCGTTAAGGAGTGGCCATAATAAATAAATCATAAATGCTATGCAATTTAATAAAATATCAACCAACGCGCACTTGCTTAATTCGATTTGCCTTGTTTGGCGCATCATCACTTTTTGAGAGAAGCTTTAATATGACTGTTTAAACTTTTAAAGTTCAATATTATGTTAGATAAAAATCTTTATTGTTTATTTTTTTACAGTTTTCATTTGTATTACAAGAAATATTTAAAATATTATTAAAATTTATTCAATATAAATTTAAAATTTAAGTGTTAAGTTTTATTGACAAGTGGCTAACTGCGGACACCTTTAAGTTAAACTTGGGTCCAAATCGATTAAATATTAATTGTAATGGTTATTAAAAAATTTAATTTTGCTTAATAGAATCTAATATCTAACATATGTAATCGAATGTATGTAATCATATTTTTCTATATTATAAATCTCTTTGTAAGTTTGTTGGTTTGTTCGTTGGTGCGCCAATCACGTCTAAACAACTGAACTCATTTTTTTTTAATTCGAAACTCTGCTAGATATTTGTCTGGATGGTGAAATAGGGTAATATTATTAAATAACGGACCAGGAGAGGAGAAAGGGGTGAAGCGAACGCTTTTATGTGTCCGAAATGTTTATTTTTATTTATTATTTTATTTATTATTTTTATTACCGCTAAGAGAACAAGTACTAAAAATTTAAAATAAAATAAAAAATATAAAGGGTGTACCCATAGTGACATGATTTAAATGTATATTGCTTTTCTTTTTTAGCTGTGGTAGGCCGGCATTTAGAGTTTATATAGAGTGTGCAGAATTATGTCCTTTATAAGAATTATTGTAAACAATAAATTTGAAAATTAAAGGGTGTTCCATAGAGGCCGCGACTTTTAGGAATATAGCCTAATCTTTAAAACCTTTATAAGCAAATACTTAAAATCTGCACTGGTTATATACTACTACAAGGCAAAGACACAATAAATATAAAATTAAACGTAGGGTGTTCCGATAGTAATGTGATATTTATGTATATAGTATTATTTCAACAGTATTACGCTGACACTATTAATTTAAGCAGAGTACCCATTTTTAGTTTACTGTTAAAGCAAGCTTTACAAATTTAAATTAAAAGGTACTCCAATAGTAACGGTATTTTTAAAATGTCTAATTTTTAATTTAGCAAAATTATGTGTTACCGAAACTATGTATAACTGAGTCTGCTTTAATAAGTTTAAAAAATAAAACTAAATATTAAAGGGTCAACCATACATGGTACGGAACCCTTCCAACTCGCACTAGGCAGATTTATTAACTTTGCTGTATTATTGGATGTTACAGTGGCCATATTAATGCACTGGTTAACTGGCTGGCTAGTACTGTTCCAGAAATGGAGGTGTATGACAGACGGACAGGCTTTTTTGCGATAGTAAGAAGGTTACGCTTTTAACCTTTTAACCTTCAAACTGAATGAGAGTTTAGGAAGCCTTTTTAAGAAGCCTTAAGTAAGAGGCTTGCATTTTTTTCACTGGATGCACTTGATGTGGCGCCACATTGTTGCTCAATTATTGTGTCGAATATCTTTTATTGTATTTTGATACTCCGTTAGTACCACCCGTTACTACTAAATGATGAAACGATGAGTATCATCAGCTTCAAATGCAGAAATTTTGACAATAGACAAAAAACCAACAAGCTGATAAAATGCGATATTTTATTCTTCATCCTCTCTCAACTGTATAAAAGAGTCGAAAAAAAGTCAGCCGTATACAGTGGAGAAATAAAAATAGAATTACTGTTAGTTATTGTTGTTTTTGCTTAAACTTTGATTTTTGTTTTTGCTTTATTGTTTGGACAAAGATCTTTAGTTTATTTAAAATATTTGTCAGAAGTTTCCTGAAGAGTTAAGTAAGCGGTAACGAAATGGCCATCAAGACGTACTTTGACCCTCAAAAATCAATATCGGTGATTTAAATTATTTATCGGGAAAATAGCACGAAAGAAAGATTTTTTTGGAAGTCAATTAATAAAATGCTTCTTAAGTGAATATAATTTTATTTGAATTGCGGCCGTTAAATATTCGATATTTTTGAAATTATTTGTTACAGTATAAAAGTGTTACTCTCTCCGTTACTACTCAATTTCTGCTTATTGCAAATAGTCATTTTGTTTATTTTCTAGGATTTTCGACACCTCACTGCACGAATAACGTCAAATGCAAATTATTTTGTTTTTTATTTATTTATTTATTTAGTTCAAAAGATTACAAGCCAGTAGGCCTACTTAATCCAGAAATCTTATGGCTTAAAACAATTTCAAAATACAATACTTAAAATGTAAATATGTACGTAACCAAAATAAAAAATATAAAAACCCCCCCAAAAACTTTTGCACAAATATTTAAGCTTAACAAGTGGTAAAAAATTCAGGCATCACATGATGCTGCTACATGATAGCACTTTTATATTTTATAAATATTTTTTTTTAATAGTTTTAAACTCCCTAACTGAAGTACAAAATTTTCGCTTCTCATTAAGAATGTGTTGGTTCCAAAATTGAGCTACTCTACACACAGAAAATAGATTGGTAAAAATTCAGTTGATATGTTTAAAATTTAATTACTAATATAATTATTTGATTTTTAATATAAATAAATAATAACTTTGACTTATTTTTAACACATAATGCTAACATATGATATTTGTGTCCAAATGTTGGTTGTAAAAGCTCTTTAAAAAGTTATCGTTACCGATTTGTGTATTTACTAAAATCTATTGTATTAAATGGAAGATACAACCAAACTTATTCAGCACATTACTACTGCATACCAAATTCTGGTAGTTAGAATCATAAAAATCAATTGTGTTTTTTAAAATCGAAAAATGTTTGACTTAATTAAAATGATTTGTACATATTATACAAAAAAATAATCAATATTTCTGTTTAAAAATACAAAGATACATATACTGTTAGTCGTAAAAAGTTCTCCAATATTGTAGAAAGGTAAGTCCAAAATCAATCTCACAAAGACATTTGTAAATTAAAAAAATTCTAAAATGTTAAATACACTCCGCAGCAGCAAAACTGGCGGTATGGGATGAAAATTTGTAGAAACTACATACATATGTCGTAAAGAAGGATCATGATGTAAAGGAAGGCTCTAAACATGAAATTTATAAAGTGTAATATTATTCCTGTAATTTATTTTTAAAATAAAAGTAAATATTAACATATTTTATTGTTTTACTTCATTCACAATAATACTTTATAGTCACCCAAGAATCAATTTTTAAAATAGTTGTGAGTGCCACATTCATTCAGTTATTACAACCGAATTCAATATAATACACACAACCGACAAAATTCGATTGGCAACAAATTCGGTTCTCAGAACGAATTTCTGTTCTCTGTGTAACAACAAACGATCTACTCATATATAAGCTAAAATATCTTTGGAATATAACATATGTTTTAAATTACTTATTAAATTATTTTATTTCCCTTACTTTCCCCTTCGGCACTAAAACATCCATTAATTAAAATATTTTTTTATTTGCTTACGATTTTAAAAGAACACGTACGTGTAAAATAAGTAAAAAGAAATCTATTGTTAAAACATGAATGCAATTCATGTTAAAAATATTTTGAAGCTTAGAAATCAAAACACATGTTACATTTCTTAATATTATTAATTACACGTAATTATATGAAAAGAAGCAAAATTTGTGAATAAATAAAAAGTTACCGCATTTATTTGAAACAATCAGAAATCTTTTATTTTTTCACTTTCACTTTGTAATAAAATTCACTACTTTTTAACCGACTTAAAAAAACGAAGGAGGTTATCAATTTGACTGAATGTTACTTTTTTATATTTGCCCACAGAACTCCATCATTATGAAGCGATTTTAAATATTTTTCCTTTATTTAAAAGGTCATGCTTACAGATCGGTTTTGTTTTAAAACCCGTTCACAAGCCACCACCATTTTAAAATTTAAAAAATAAAAAAAAAAAAAATGAATCACTAAAGCTCCCAATAGCAAAAAGGAATACATCAATGAATGTAAAAATAAAGGGGTGTCCCCATAGTTGATGTAAATTGACCTATATAAGTCTATCTTTAGAACTGTTATAGATAAACGACTGAAAATTCGACAAAATTCCGATTACTATGACTGTTATAATAATAAAAATAAATGTAAAAAATTGTAAATGAAAAGGTGACCCAATAGTTCATTTATTTTCATGTATATGGCCATTCATTTGAACAGTTGTAGACAAATGGTGGAAATTAAAAAAGAAACTGCATTGTATTGTCCGCTATACCAACAAGTATAAAATTTTAAATTAATGGGTGTCCCAATAGTTGATGTAGTTTGATATATATGGATAACCTTTTGAGCCTTTAAGCTGTTATAGACAGACAGAGAGGTAAAATCTGTTTAAAAATTTGTTTTTTGCTAAAATTATTTGAAAATGAAAGCTAATAATACACTCCATAGTGTACATTAAGAGGTTTAAAAAGCAACGACATTAAAAAGGCTACAAAATCTACAAATTTATCAAAGTTATCTAGTTTTAAAAGAAATATTGTTTAAATATTTTTTTTGAAAAAGTTCTTTAATAAAAAGTACCTTTTAAAAAAGTTCTTAAGTAAAAAGTACCTTTTAAAAAAGTTCTTTAGTAAAAAGTACCTTTAAAAAAGATCTTTAATAAAAAGTACCTTTCAAAAAGTACTTTAATAAAAAGTGCCTTTTAAAAAGTACTTTTTTTAATTAAGAAAAACTGTTTTAAACAATATTAAACAAAATTATTTAAAAATCTATCGATCAATTGCCAATTCACTACAGAATAATAAGAAGGGTTTCGCAATACCCTGCATATTTAACAACATATACTTGAATATTTTATTTTTATATCTATACCTGATATGGTAGAGGTAAAAATATAACTCTTAGTAGTGATAAAAGACCTCTCTCTAGTTTAAAAATTTATATGGTAATAATTTAAAAAAAAAACCTAAAAAACTATTTAATTATTATTATTTAACTATTTATTTTACAAAAATTTATTAAATTTTTATGTAAATAACATGATTTAAAAACTGGCCTAGTGCTTAGTAAATTAGAAAAGAAAATTATTATAAAGTTAAAATAAAAAGTATTTTTCTCAAAAAGTTTCTTTTTGCGGCCATTTAGAAAAATATTCTTTTCAAACAGTTCGCTGTGCTTAAATAATAAAAATTGTCTTTGTTTAAAAAGTTTTCTTAGAATTGGTTTCATATAGTGAACATCCTGACATTTAAGAAAAAAAACTTTTGTAAATTTTTTTGTTATTTTCATTTTTATTGTTGTTTTTGTTATGAAATAAGTTATAATCCATGTCTATTAAAGTGTACGTGTCGGTTGGCAAAGAGAAAATATAATAAATATTTAACATTTTAAGTCATTTTAGTTTAAGAAAAAACTCTTCTTTTTTTATTGTTCATAAATTGGACCGTAAAACGGGGAGAGGCAAGATGGATACAATGAAACATAAAATAAAGTACTTTTTAAAAAATAAAAAAAACTAACGCAGGCACACAAAGTATGGATGAATACGTGACTTAAGCTAAAAGATACAGGAGTATTTAAAAGAATTTGAAGTTAAAAGTCTGCTGTTATTAATAACGACGGTTCCGTTGGTCTTTGGGCCATATGTGTTTTTTTTTGCTTTTTGTTGCGGCTTCCTTGATAAAGTTTAAAATTTTTTCAAAATAGCGCTTCTTCGGTGAATGTTGGATTTGTTTTTAAAATTTGGATATTTGTGAAGTTCCTTATTTTTGGTGATATTTTCATTTTTTTTTAATTTTCTTAGTTTCTTAAAACTAAAAACCTTTAGATGATTTGTTGTTGTTTTTGGTGAATATCGATTTTTTCTTTGGTGCTTATTACCTAAATTGTTCTTCTCTTGGGATTGAAAATTTTTTATTGAAAGTATAAAAGTTTTTTTAAAGTGGTGTCATTCTGAAACCACCTTCGTATGTCTGCCGGGCTGCTTGCATGCAAAACATGTTTTATTAAATTCTCTCATGCCACATACATATAAATACTTTCGTATATTTTAAAATATTTGTTCATATTATCATTGCTCTTTCTTCTAAATAAAAACTAAAATTTTACTTTTCGTATGATCGTTAACAAAATAATCATGTTACAATTTCTTTTTCAGTTTCACTAATCGTGACTTCACTCCACTGTGATCAGTTGATCTCAAAAAACCATAAAAAGCGAAAGTTATTAAACAAAAAATTAAATAAGAAATAAAACAAAAACAAAAACAAATAAATTCGTTACGATGGTTGTAAATTGTAACATCTTTTGCCAAAAGTTAAAATTTTTGCATAAAAAGGTCAGCCAAAAGCCAGCCAACAGCAGAAAATGATTGCAAGCAAATAATAATAGATTTTAACACTCGTAATAAAAACAAATATAAAACAAAAGAAAAAAAAATTTAAATCAATTCAACTTCCTAATATTTACGTAATAGAGCTCTTAAATAATAACAAATTTATATAAAATATTTGTCTCGATGATAAATAAGAATTAAACATGCAGCAGCTAAGTGTAAGCAATTTTATTTTAATTTTTTATCTTAAACTAAGTATTATCTGCTTGTTGTTCTTTCTGTTCTACTTTCCTAATAATATGGTCTAAACCAAAAGCCTTTTTTTTCTGTTTGATAACCTTTATTCATTTTGGTTAAGGTTAAAAATAGACTGTAAAAATATTTTGGAATCATTTGTTATTTACGAAATTAATTGATTTGGAAATAGTTGTTATCATACCTATAAATTATTTGTAATTTATAGGCGATTAATTGGTCTCATTGCTTGTAGAATTTTGTAGGCAACAAACAGCGATACAAAACCGTCAAAAAGATTTCAAAAATTTAAAAACGTGGGAGGTCTTTGTTCAAAATCTGCCTGATGTATTGTGAAATATAACTAATTTGTTACTGATTACTTAAGAAATAACACGTTAGAGTGCTATATGAGGCTATGCCGAATCTTATATTCCCTTCACAGTATATATATGTATAATATCCACATATACATCGGCATTAGAAACTCTTTCCTACCATTAATTTTTTGGTTTAAAAAAACGTCCAAAATTGTAAGTTTTGTTTAGGACTTTATCTCATCACTTTCGTTGGTATTCTTAGTGCTTAGTAAAGACAACCACCTGTAGAAATACAAACGAAAGTCTTTACTAAGTACTCAAAAGTAAATACAACCATCTACCATCATATACAAACGAAAGTTGAAAAAGAATACATGGAAAAATTAGAGGTGGGAGTGGTGTTTTGCCCGCTGCCTTAAGGGACATGAACCGATCTTGCTGATCAATACAAAATTTTTAAAATAATGTCTGATTGACAGGCGTATTTAAATTTTCTCTATCTCATTAAATGCCTTGGCAAAGCTAAATACAACACTAACACGGACGGACAGACGGACATTGCTCAACCGACTTCGCTATGCATAAGAACTCAAAACAGATTTAATTTATGGAATCGGAAATGGATATTGTAGAAATTACAAACGGAAGGACAAACTAAGATATACTTTATTCCCCCTAGGGTGATGGGTATAAAAACGAACTTACGCTTAACTGAAACAAGAGTTATAAAAAGTTTGAATAAAATTAAATTTAAATAATTCTTGCAAAAAAGAATCAGTTTCTTCTTTAAAACAGATACAGATACATACATCAAATAGCATTACTTTACCTATTGCGACACCCTTTAGTTTTTAATTTTATAGCGGGCATAACATTATCCGTTCTGTTTAAACATCAGATGTCTATCTATAAAGATTCACAAGTTAATACCATAAACATCCAGTTACATTACATATGGGGACACCCTTTAGCTTTCAAATTTTTAGCGGACACAACAATACGCGTCCTATGTAAATTTAAGCTGTCTGTCTATAACCATTTAAAAGATAAGCCCATAAACATTAATCATGCATTATCTAAGGGGACACCCTTTCATTTTAAATTTTAAATATTTAGCGAAAATAGAAATATACATTTTGTAATATTTTCAAGTGTTTGAATACAACAGTTCAAAAGAAAGGGCCATATAAATTAAATTATGTCACCTATTGGGACAGCCTTTCATTCTTAAGATTATTTTTGATTAGATTATTTTATTGGGAGCTATAGTAATAATAGCTCTGTTAGAATTTTAGAATGTTGTATGGGGTCACTCCCTTATTTTTACAATCATGAACTGTTTTAGCTGGACCAATTTTTAAGCTTTAACTTTCAGTTAAAAAAAATAAATTAAATATTTATTTTAAAATGAGTTCTGTGGGTACAAAAATAAAATATAAAACAGCACAGGATAGGGGACTAGTATTGTCTATTATACGAATTTAAAATTGTTTGAAAAAATTTTATATTTTTCTTTCTTCTAATATTCCAATGAATATTTTTTTAATATATCTTAATATAAATAAATAAATCTGTCAAAAGCAAGTCGAACTCACACTCGAAGGTTATAAAGTAAACTACGATTCAAAACATAAGAAAACATATATAAAAATCAAGTTTTCTATGGAAGCATCCTTTATAAAAATACTTTTCACAATCGTAAAAATAAAAAAAGTGAAACAAATTGTCGTGTACGAAAGATGTTCTATCTATCTCTAAGTGTGTGAAGTGGTCATTAAAAGTAAAAGTTATTTTTAAATGTGAAGCTTGGTCTATTTAATGTTAAACATATTTTGTTGAACTTTCTTTTATGTTAAGAAATTGTTAAATCATAAAATTGCATTAGAATCCATGATCAACACTTGTTGTTAAAAATGTTTAAATGTATAAACATAAATTTAACACTGAGATAATTATCCGTTTTATACACAAGAAATACTTTTAAGTCTAGCACAATTATTTTTTGTAAATAAACAGAGTTTAAGAATAAAATAGAAAAAATTTATAAAGACTTTTTTTAAGTAGTCAGAAATAATAGGATGCGATTAAATTCTAGAAACTCTAATGTTAATTTTTTATTAAAATTTATTTTGCCCGAATAAGATTTTTACTCGAATAAATTTTTTATTAGTGTAAGTTTTTTATTTGAATTTTATTTATCTGAACTTTTTTTGGAATAGGTTTTTTATTGAACTTTAATATATCCGAATACTTTTTTATTCGAATAAATTTTTTATTCGAATAATATTTTTGTTGTGATTTAGTAAATTTTGAAGTATACAATTGAACCATCCCCGTTTTTAAAGTAAATATCTAAGCACCTAGGATCTGCAGATTTGAGCTAAAAATTTATATACCACCGCATATTCAAGATTTCCAAAATAAACTTAAAATAGCACATAAAAGCTGCATTTAAAAATAAAATTGGAAATTTCAGCATAATATCAAAATTGCGGAAATACTTCGAGTTTTGTGTAAAAAAAATTAAATTTTTCTTCTCCAAAAAAGTTGTAATAAAACCTAAAATTAAAAAATAGAGATTTTAATATTCTCATATTGTTGTTGTTTAATGCTTTGTAAAATTTTTTATTCGAATTTTATTTACTCGAATAAGGTTTTAACTCAAATATTTTTTTTAACATAGAAGTTTTTTGTTCGAAATTTATTTATCATTTAACATTTTTAATAAGTTTTTTATACGACTTTAATTTATTCGAATAAGATTTTTATTCGAATAAGTTTTTTATTCGAATAATATTTTTGCTTTTGTAATGTCTATCATATTTAATTGTTATTAAGTAAATTTTTAAAGATACGAATGAGTCATGTCAGTAGTTAAGGTACACGTTTGAGCACCCTACAGTACTTAAAATCTGCAGATTTATATTAAAAACTGAGACATCGCCAGGCATTCTAGAACTTAAAGAAAAACATAATTTCACATAAAAAGCACATAAAAAATTAGCGTAATGTAGAAATTGCACAAATACTTCGAGTTACCTATAAAAAAATAAAAATAAAAAAATTTTTATAAAATCTAAACTTTTAAAAATTGGAGATGTTACCAATTTATAGAAACTTTGTAAAAAAGACATAACCTAAAGAATCGAAGCTCATTAAAAAAAAACAAAAAAGTACTTGCAACTGTGACATGTTCCACTCTGTTCAAATGCGACTTCTTAAAATTATTGGGAACAAAAAAAACTTTGCTGGTATTTTCATTGAAACTTTGGCAACGTGACAAGACGCCCAAATAGTAAATACTAGAAAAGTAATAGAAAAAACAAATACAGAATACATTATATGTTTCGACTTGAGTTAAAATGTTTTAAATATCTGTTAAATAAAAACAGCTGCAAACATTACAAAAAAGTTGTTAATT
This sequence comes from Gymnosoma rotundatum, assembly GCA_916610165.2. NCBI lineage: Eukaryota > Metazoa > Arthropoda > Insecta > Diptera > Tachinidae > Gymnosoma > Gymnosoma rotundatum. The sequence continues at coordinate 15,133,397 of OU744338.1, read as the reverse complement.
TTTCATTCAATCGTTATGTGTTTTATTTACATTTAAACAATTCAATATTTTTTTTATAAATACTTCTGTGCATTTGAGTGCTTGTGTTTGTAAGTATTCAATTGTAGAGTGTAATATTTAAATAATTACAAAAAAAAGCTTTAAGCTTAAAGCAACAAAATATAATAAAAGATTAAAAAAATATTAATAAAAATAAACAAGTACTTGTTTAAGTATTTTACAGCTATTTGCCAGGTCATCATTCCAGCCATCTATTAAGCCGCATTTCTGTTAGCTGGGCTGTTGTTAAGTTCATTACAATATTAGACGCCAAGCAAATGTTTTTATACAAAAACCAGCTGTGTGGTTATTTTTTTTGTTTTTTTTTTGAATGATTGTCTGTCCTTCGTAATGCTTTGATAGGACTGAATTAAATTATGTAGGATGCCCTCTTGCAATGGCCAGTCATTTTGCTGCTTTACTTCATTTTTTCTTGTGCTGAAAACTACTGTTTTTTAGTTTTTGTTGTATCAGTTTTAACACCAACTGTCAGCTTTAGATTTGTTGGCATTTAACGTTTGTTGGGGCAACTTTTATTTAAATTTTCTACTGAATTTTCTGTTAAAATATCTTATTTGTTTTGACATCATCAAAAATAACCTTGGCCTAAACTCGCAAGCTTAACAAACTTCAACTTAGAAGATGTTTTTCTTTAATTTACTCTTTAATTAAATATGTAAAAGCCGTTAGAAAGAACATCATTGTTTTAAATTTAAAGAAAAATTAAAAAAATAAATACATTAAAATAATAAATAAGTTTTTAATTCTAATTAGTTATTTATGAAAATTATTCAATGAGAATGTTCTAAACAATTTATTTGGTTTGTGTTAATTTTAAAAAAATATATAGTAAAAAAAACATAAAACAAAAAATTTAAAAAATTAATTATAGGCTTTGAAATCTTTAAACAATACTATATTTTTGAGGACAGTAAAGTTTATTCGGCTCAACCTACTACAATGTACGAGGGGTTTCTAAATCGATTTTTAAATATTTCTCACTTCTATGACAACTTGTCGTTAAAATTCCGTGAATATTAGACATGGGCCCGGTCGTTCGCTTCAGTGACCGGTCTTTTTCGGCCAATTATCAAAGACTGATTCGTTCGTTCAATTCGTTCAGTCGGTCAATTTCAACGAAAGGAGCCGGTTAAATATCTGGCTCTTTTCGTTCAATTAAGTCATCCGTTCAATTTAACTCGTACACTGTTGAACGAAAAAACTTGATTTAAATCACCGGATCACTCCGTTCACTTCATTGATTCGGTCAATTTAACCAGTTTATTTGTGTACGACACAGCTTTAGTGAATATCAAATTCACTTCTTAAAGGAAAAATAACTCTTAGCCAATAATGTCATCTACCTTTTTGCATGATATTCTTTAAAAAAGGATAGAGGAGAGTAAAGTAGAGAAACGGTGGTGAATGAGATTGACACAGAAAATTTCACTATTTCTACAACTTCATGTTCAATTTAGTTTTCGAACAGTGTTAAAGCGCCTCTTATGCTATGTTGGCGTACTATACATTCATAAAGCTAGTAAATTCATTTAAAACCCCTTCAAAATATTTGGAAAAGTTGCATATAACTTTGTCATTCCATTTGAAATTTCTACAATATTCATTTTTTACCCCATAAGTTATATATATTCCTGATCCTCATTCATCGGGGAGTTAATATAGCGATGGGCACCTATCCGTCCACCTGTCCGTAATCGGGTTGAAATCGTGACCACCATTCTCTTAAATGTAGTTTCCAAAAGGGTGCTGCTAAAACTTAGCAACATCCGTCCATAAACGCTAAAATGTTCAAAAAAGGCGAGATCCTATATTTTCCTTGCATTTTTCAATTTTAAAAGTGCTTTTTTTGTTGATTGTTGCTGTTTTTGTTTTATTGCATTGTAAACCAACATTGCAGAAAAAAATATAAATTACCAAGTAATTGGAATATAACTTAAACTTCAGGCTGCTGAAGTCAACACAAAATCTGGTTGGCCAGTGTTCAACCCCTGTGGCAATCATAAAATATAAATGTTTTTTTCTGTTTAATGGTATAAAATACTTATATCGAATTAACATTACAATATGCAGCCTTCTTTGCCAGTACTTCTTCATAGCATATTCGCTAGCGAAGTAGAATAACTAATAAAATAGCTATATCTTTCTCCTTTCACCAACTGTCTTATCACACGTCTATCCCTTTCCTAAAGAACAAAAAATAACTAAATAGGTATTATTGCCTGAAGTTCACTTGTTAGATTTTGTCGAAATTTCGCTCAAACTTCCTATCCAAAGAACAACACTCCTGCCAAATTTGATCTTCTTGTAGCCACTTCTATTTTTGTCCACCCGTTGAATGAAATCCCAACACAGTGTGCTTCCTCACAAATTATAACACTTAAAAATAAAATAGAATTTTCCAAGGATACCTAAATTAATAATTTACAATAAAATAAAAAAGAAATTAAAATTAATAAACTTTCATAATGAAAACATATAAATATAAAATTAAATTGAAAATCAATAAACTTTGGCCTTAAAGCTTCTAAACACGCCTCTTAAAGTTATTTCTTAGGAATTTCAAATTTGCATATTTTCTTGGTTTGTGTTTGCAATTTAATCTTTATTTTTAGTAGATTGTTAAAACATTTTACAACTGCTTATTTGTTGTAAATATTTTTAAGAATTCCATTTTCATTTCGTAATAAAATATTCTAAAAGATTTCTTTTTTTTAATTTTAATTACCATAAATGTAGGTTGTATAGAATAAAACTCCAAAAATGAAACAAAGCTCACATTTTGCTACTTTTTGTATTTTATTGTTGTTTTTTTATTGTTTAACAAAATAATGTCATGATTTAACTAAAAATTTCGCTAAAGAAAAACAACACACCAACTTGGCTTAAAAGCTGAAAGCAGCAACAATATTTAGAAGTCATGCTTAATGAAAAAAATCACATGTATAAAAAGCACGTTTGCGCAAAGACAGTACTAACTCAAAAAACATTATTTTTGTGTAAAATGGATTTTAAATGCCTTAAGATTTGGATGTTTTTTTAAGCACCATAGAACTAACCAAAACGTGAATTGTCCATAGAACTGTCATACTGCTCTGAGTTTTTGACATATATGATCAGTATACAACTTAAAATGTTACATAAAAGCTGCATTAAAAAAAATGGAAATTTAAGCATAATATCCAAATTTTTGAGTTTTCTGCATTAAAAATATAAATTTTCTTCTTCAAAAAATTTGTAATAAAACCGAAAATTTAAAAAATAAAAATTTTATTATTCTCATATTGTTGTTGTTTAATGCTTTGTAAAATTTTTTATTCGAATTTTATTTACTCGAATAAGGTTTTTACTCGAATAAATTTTTTAAATTGTAGAAGTTTTTTGTTTGAATTTTATTTATCGGAACTTTTTTAATATGTTTTTTATTCGACTTTAATTTATTCGAATAAGGTTTTTATTCGAATAAATTTTTTATTCGAATAATATTTTTGCTTTTGTAATGTGTATCATATTTAGTTGTGATTAAGTAAATTTTTAAAGATACGAATGATTTAAATTAAAAATTGAGACATCACCAGGCATATCTAGAAAACATGATTTCACATAAAAAAAAAAAAACATAAAAAATTAGCAATTTAAGCGTAATGTAGAAATTGCACAAATACTTCCAGTTACCTGTAAAAAAATAAAAAAAAATTGTTATAAAATCAAAACTTTTGAAAATTGGAGATGTTACCAATTTATAGAAACTTTGTAAAAAAGAAATACTCTGTAAAATCGAAGTTTATCAAAATAAACTAGAAAGGTACTTGCAACTATGACACGTTACAAAAATTTACCAGTATACACTGGTAAAGCATTATCACACAAAAGCAAAGCTTGCCAATTATTCAGATTTACTTTGAAAATCAGTCACCAGCTTGCGCAACTTTTAGACGCAAAGTCTTGCCTGCTCTTCGCTTAGCGAGGGATTGACAAAAAACAAAATTACCTCATGCGGAGTGAGAAGAACCCACAACACACGCTACAGACTTTATTGCGTCCAGAACATTTGAACTTTTTTCTGTGATGGAGGTCAAGATTTTTTTCGACATTGCTACTGGCAAGATATGATGTCAACAGGTTGGCATTCTAAGCCATACGGTGACTGCAACCATCAACTTAATGAAATCCAAATTTTATTTTAAGAAATGTACGTGTCATTTGGCTTCCAAGGTCGTGAAACTTGACACCACTCGATTATTTTCTGCAGAGCCACATGAAGTCACTGTTTTATTGCGTTAAACCAGCAACAATTCACGCCTTGAAGGACAGCACTGCTCATGTTGTTCGTGAAAACGTGTTCTATAATACGATGTTTAGATAGAACGTGTTTTCGCGCTCCCAAAGTGGTCGTATATTGATCTTCGGGTAAAAAATTTTAGATTAAAATTAATTTTTTTGTATTAAATAATTAAAAAAAAAACACGAGTATATTTGTTTTATGTTATTTATTACAAAAATATTACAAAAATTAATGAATTTTTAATTAAATTTGAATTTTTTTATGTAAAAATTTAAGTAAAAAACTTTTTTAATCGAAAATAATTACAATTTTTTTTTGTTTTTGGAATATTGTTTTCATAACAAAATTTAGCATTTTTCAAACACTTACTTATATGAAAATTTTCTTGAGAGATAATTTCTAATTTCTGAGTTATGACGTTCTTGCAGAAAATAGATATTTTCCTTTTGTATGTGTACAAGCATTGTGATTTTTGTTTTACAAAATAATAAATAAAAAAAAATTAATAAAAATACAATAAGAATTCTTTGCAGTTAGTTGAGTTAAAACACAATATTTTTACTTTAAAGCAAAAGACAGTGTTCAAAAATGTTGATAAATTGTTGTGCGACTGCTATGAATGCCTAGCGGTCACCTTACGTTTAGTCTTATGCAAACGTAATTAAAATAATAGACTTTGATTTATCATATTTGCCTTTAGAGTCTATGGATGCGGGTTAGGATCTTGACCGAGAAATTAACTCACATAGTATTTGTCAAAAGTAAAGAAGACGGGAAAAATGGTAAAAACGTTTGCCCTTAAATTCAATTTCTTTTTAAAATAAATAAAAAATTTGTCAATATGAAAATTTATTATTCGGAGTCATTTTTATACTGAATGTTTGCTGTGTTTTTGTATAGAGCATTTTTAAATTGTTGTCTTTTGTTTTATTGATTCGATGGAGTTCTCATTTAATCAATTTGACTTTTGATATAAAACTTTCTAGTTTTCTGTACAAAATTTGGGTAAAATCCACTGATGTGCTATATATGAGCAGTAGTGAAATGGCCATATGGATATGCTTTCCCCGCAGTAATACATTTCATTTTTTAGTTTAGTTTAAAATAATAAATATTTCGTGAGAATATCATAAAATATTTAAATTTGAAGGAATCAAGTGAATTAAAATAAAAAATTTGCTCAAAAAAATCGTCCCACTCAAACAACAAATAATTAAAGCATATTTTGGAAAAAGGATAGTCGTTTCAAAAAGCCATTGAATGAAGACTATATGTAAAGACTTTGAGTATATACAAGCCATGTATAGAAAGAGTGTTATCGGCAATGAACTTAAGACCAAAAAAAAAAAAAACAAAAATAGAAATATAAATATGCACCGAAGAATGGGTTAAGATAATAAGAAGGATGATTTGGGATGCGAACTTATAACTTGTTTTCTTGGAATTGAACTAGAACAGAATTTCGGTACCTTGGCCTTAGATATAAAATGGCTATTCCTTAGATGGCATCTGACTCGTAACTTAAGTGAAAAATTTCTTACATGAATACGAGTATATTATAGTCGTCTGGTTTTATAAAATAAACTAATTAAAAAATTATTATTTACTCTAGCTCACCTTATGACTACAATAGTTTCATGTGAAAAATTTCTCACTTAAGTTACAGAAACGAGGTCTAGTTTCGTGTATCAGTCCCTGCCCATTCAACAATATACAATTTTTTTCGTGTTATCATACTGATATCTAGCAAAGCGCCTCCTCTCGCTGAAATTACCTAGCAGTATTAAATTGTCGGTGGAGTACAATATTTTACAAAATGGCTGTATCAATTTTAATGCAACTACTTTACACCAGAGGCGATTTAAAAAATTTAGTTTTTTATAATTTTCTCTAACGCCTAATATTTCTCTAAATAGTCCCTTGGACTTGATTATTTATTAGGCATTATGGGTTGAGTTTCAACATATAGAAGTATTAAAAAGCCCACAGGGACCGGTATTCTGATTTTCTGCAAGATATTTGAAGAACACTTTTCCTTTGTTTATAAACTGGCAACTTCAATCAGAAAGTTCCTATATCAGTAGTAAGATACTCCCTGGGTCTTTAGCGTAACTTTCTAGAGTGCGCTTTAACCCTCAACTTAATGATTTAAAATTGAATATTTTAAAAACTTTTCTAATACTTTATTGCTGCAAATAAGCATCTACTAAAAATCTAAAAGATCGAAAACCTTTATATATCATTTTTATTTTATAAAATGCTTCTCTCAATTATTTAATTTATATGTTTTTCAATTCGTGAACCACTTTTTTTTAAATCATTTAACTGTGCTCGTCAATGCATTTATACAGACGTTAAGACAGAGTTGTTTTGATTCCTAAATTATTTTCATACTTATTTTTTTGTTTACTTAAAAAAATTTATTGTTAAATAATAATGAAACTGGGAAACAATACTTGTGAATCCAAAAAATACGTCTGTGTGTATTTTAAAATCTATAAATTAATGATTTTGACGAATGGTTAGATGTGCTATCTTTACTCGTTCCCTAATAAATTTATGCATTTATGCATGGCGAATTATTTTAAAATCGTTTCGTGTTATTTATATTATTCTTTTGTTCGTTACACTCTTATTTTTTGTTACAGATAAAAATTTAAAATAGTTCGTGAAAAGAATTAATTTCAGAATTTTAAAACGACTTTATATTTTTATTTTAAAGCACTTGAATTCTTAAATAAATAAATACAAAAATTTTGAAATATATTTTGCTTGTTATCTTATAAATTATATTTATCCTCCTTACAGATGGCTACGAGAACCTTAACTTTGTATCCTCTACCACCAGTCGCCCTAATCGGTCCTCCATTGCACCTGCACTTCCTTCAGCCCAAGAACGTGAAAGACGCCTCATGAATGTTTTAGCGGCTAGGCGCAGTGCCCTACAACGTCCAGGCTTTCGTAATCGTATTGCTACTACCGGACGTACAGCGGCGGCCATTGAAACGACCTCAAAATCACCCACCGATCCTCGATCTATTTGTATACGAAATTGTACGAAAAACTTTACACGACGAACCACAGCCAGCTGTATGAGACAATGTGCCAACTTTTCCAAAGTGGCTGCAGGCAGTAGCGCTGGTACAGTGGTAGTGAAAAATTCTTCAAAATCCGGCACTGGCACAGCTCAAGCCAGCGAAAGAGACACCAATGAAATTCTATTTACCGATGAATCATCTCATGGTCTATTGGTTATAGCGAAAGAGCAAAATGATACCTTGAATCATATAACTGATGATAAGAAAGCTGGCACTATAGCCAAGTTGAGGGGAAGGCGTAAGCAACAAACTCATGTGGGTACGGTAACATTGGCCACCACATCCATAGAGGATGATGAAATCCAGCCCTATTTGTTTTTTGGCCAAAAGCTGCCACCTCTAAAGCCAAATGCTTTAACAATTACAGCGGTTAGTAATGAACATCCTAAACTTTTGGAGGTGTCGGTAGCAGATGTCGAACATGTTTCTTCAACTACGCCAGCAACATTAACTTCAGCCTCCACACTATCGGCAGTGGAAAGAAGTCGTGCCCGTTTTAAATACAATATGAGAAATGGTGTAAGTTTTAATCGACGCTATTCCACGATTAGTAGATCTACGACACCAGAAGTACCTACCGAACTAAGGACTACTACTTTAAGAATAGTGGCTGAAGTGGTGAAGGAACCTAAAGAGCCTAAAATAAAATTGGCCCAATTTAGGCCAGACTTTTTAGAAAAGCTTAGAGAAACTCCAACGCCTAAGTCGCCGTCTAAACAAATCGTAAGAGATGAGCCAATATTGTGGTCTTCTACTCCTTTAATAATAACAGTGTTAGGTGATGAAGAAATGGTAACTCCTGCAACGGACACTGGAGCTGCTTTTTATAACAAACAGGAGAAAATGAAAGTACCTACGATGTTGCCTAACACAACTACCATGCATCCTTCTTCTACGAATACAAGTTTGAAGACTACCACTACAACTACTACTACCAGCACTAAGAGGCCAACAACCAGGGCACTGATAACTTCAACTTTAGTCGCCACAAGTACAGCTGCTACAACAACTACGACAGCAGCTAGTACTACAACTATTGCATCCACTTCCACAAGTACAAGCACACTTAAGCCCCAAGTTGATAGAAAACCCACAAAAACAACATCCACAAGCTCTACTACTTCCACAACTATGACTTCCACCACAAGACCTGAGCCGTCTCCTGAAATCACTACAAAGAAACCCATCATCAGCGAAGAAGACACTGAACTATTAAGAAAATTAGGTCCCAGTCTAACACAACCTATTAATACCGACGATAAAACGAATCTTATTATTTTTGTGAATCGAACGACTAATTCCTATAGACCTAGTTATCATCATGTAGACAGTGCCACAGACAAGCCACCACAAGCAATGCCACCACAGGCGGTAACAACTGATTCGTCAACAAGAATTCTGCACACCACCATTCTGACGTCAATAAGATCAACGGTAAATTCTTATGGTAGAGATATTCATTATTTTACAACAACACCAGTGCCCATGGCAAGTTCACAAAAGGGTCCTGTATTAAACAATGGTGTCATTCCAATGTCGACTACTCTACAGCCAGTGATAACAGGTGAAATAAGCTCTACTGTGGTGACAGATGATAAGGAGATCTCGATGGAAATGCAACGTATGAATATTGTTACCATGGTCTTGGCTGGTATTGGAATTGTCCCTCTACTCGCCATTATTTTATATTTAGTGCGCAATTATCTACTAAAGACTCCCATCAAAGATGATGAAGATTTTGATGTTTGTATAACTGATCAACAGCCCATAAGTCCAGTGAAAAAAATTGACTCCAAATATAGAGATGATGATGATGATGAAGATGAGGTTGATCATCCTCATAAAAGGCCACCACAAAGACAACACAGTCTACATAACAAACTAATGACAGCTCCTTTGACACGTGATAATAATCATAATTTGACCCTGAATCATCAGCGTTTTGATGACAAAAGTTCAGTGGCCAGTGACCAAGAGTTTGAACGTTCCAACATCCGTTTGAAGAGTCTCTTGGGTGAAGGTAATTTTGGTCAAGTATGGAAAGCTGAGGCTGATGATTTAAGCGGCCATTTTGGAGCAACACGCATTGTAGCCGTAAAGACCATTAAAGCCTGCAGTACCCAGCTAAGTCTTAAAGATGAGGCGAATATAATGCGTAAATTGGGTTCACATCGAAATGTTGTTACACTGTTGGGAGCGTGTGTAGAATCGGGTAAGTTTTTGTTAAGCATTTTTAAATGAAGGAATTAAAGATCGCTTTTTAATTGTCGTTTACAGAACCTCATATGCTGATTATGGAATATGCCATGCGTGGCCGCTTGCTATCTTTACTAAGAGCGGCGCGTAATGCTACAAATATTTTACCCGCTTCTGTTCCTGGTGGTAGAAGTCTGACGCCTTTGTCTCCACGTACGTTGGCGGGCTTTTGTTTGGATATTGCTTGCGGCATGGAATATATTGCCGAAAAGAGGGTAAGTTTTTGGAATGAAATTCTGGAATATTTTTTCTTTGTGATACAGTTATACAATTATTGAATGCCTACTTCTGTTGCATCGAACTATGGATTTTGCCATTTCTATATTAGACCGGCTCTAAGTTACAATCCAGCAAGAAATGAATGAACGAAACATTTGCAATAATCTGATACTGAAACGGCGTTGCCACTGTACTACTCATAGTATTAAATTAAATTAATTTTTTTTTATTAATTAAATTTAAGTTTTAGCTTTTATTTATGCAGCTTATAAAAAGCTTTGTAATTAAGCCTGTTCCAAAGATCAAGCAAAATTTGCATTGTATCATTTGTAAAAAAAAGTCACTGGCAACGCTGTTTGCGAAAGACCCTACACATATACAAAGACTTACATCAGTTTTTCATTTTTCCATTAAGAATATGGTAGAAATTTTGTTCTACGCAATGATAAATATTTCCATCATCAGAGATTGTCATTTGATGGTCACTGTTCTTGTAGGGAAGTTTTTGGAAAAGTCACTGAGCGCATTACTCGGGGTATATCTCGGAGTTTAAGATTTTTTTCTCTAACGATTTGTTCAGACGCGTATATACCCTTCACTATCTATGTAAATCAAGTTTAGTGAAGTAAATCCAATCAAAGAAGCAAGTATTGGTGTAACAAGAAAATAAAAAAAATATGGTACTGCATATATATAATTTTACATAAATGACATCGGCTCTTAATGGGTTAAGCATTTTTAAAAACTTTAGTATTTCCTTAAAAATCTCTTCAAAAGCTTTCGAAAAATTTTAAATTTTTAGAGCCCCGTAACTCGGAAAATATGAGCGAGCGCCAATTTTTTCACGTGATGGTTTTTCTTATTTTTTAATTCTCTATCCACCCATATATTTATTTTTTTCATTGGAGTTACTTTATTGTTCCAAGTGACATGAATAAATTAGAGGTAGGCGGGGTATTTTGAGTGCTGTCTTGAAGGACATGGACCGATCATGCTGATTTCCATGAAATCACTAACACGGACAGACGGACATCGCTCAATCGACTTTGCTATGCATAATCAAGAAATCAAGTTTGCCGAGGCACTAGATTAGCTAGAGAAAAACTAATGGAAATCAGCATAATCGGTCGATGTCCTTCGAGGCAGCGGGCAAAACACCACACCTTCTTCTAATTTTTTCATATTATTTCGAACAATAAAGTAACTCCGATCCACAAAATAAATATATGGAGCGATAGAGAATTAAAAACTAAGAAGAAAACATCAAGTGAAAAAATTGACGCTCACGCATATTTTCCGAGTTATGGGGTTTTGAAATTTTCAAATTTTCTAAAAAAATTAATACGGCAAGCATTTTAAAGCTTTTAGAGAGATCTCAAAGAAATACTAATATTTTTAAAAAATGCTTATAAGTAAGTTTATCATTCCGAAAATTTTACTATGGCAACACTTGTTACGTATAAACGAGTAGAAAGATTGGTTGATTATACATCAAAAAGTTACCACAGTCTTGCAATAAAAGAGTCATAATAGCTATTTTTATCTGTCGTCAGCATTCTCAAAGTCGATTTAATTCATCTGGCAGCCTCTGCTGAGTATATGATATAACTTTGTTTAATTAATTTTGATTTTAACTTATATCCCAAAATACATATTCTTAGATAGTGCCTGGATGGCATAACCTAAGTATGAAGAAAAGCGTATGAAAATCATGGTATTGGTATAGAAGAAAAATATTCCTTACGATTCCTGGTTTCGCTTGGACGACAAAAGTAAGATAAAAATGAATAAAAATATAGAATACTCCTAAATAATTTAAAGGCAGCTGTTAGCACGAAATGATTCCTTTACTTCACTGAACCTTAATGTCAAGTGTGTGCATCTGTTAAAGTGGTAGCCTTGTTTCCTTTAATTTTAATTACAGATAATTTAACGTAGCGTTTTTTTATTTGGTGCTTTGTAAAGTGTGTGTGAATAATATTTTGATACTTTCTTACAGATTGTACATCGTGATCTTGCAGCCCGTAATGTGTTACTCGATCATAATGGCATTTGCAAAATCTGTGATTTTGGCATGTCTATCGATCTGGATGCTGAGCGCAAACGCAAAGAGTTGGAAAAGAATTGTGCCAATGAAATAATGCGCAGTAATTTTAATAAATTTAAATTTGATTTTGGTGGAAAATTCATAATAAATCATTGGGCACAAACACCTACCAAAGATGGCAATGAAAAGAAAGCACATGGTCAGGATACAATTGGTAAAAGACCTGCGTTACCAATTAGATGGATGGCACCAGAGGCTTTGCAATACAATGTATTTAGTACAGAGACAGATATATGGGCATTTGGTATAGTGTTATGGGAAATAGCAACATTGGGTGAGTTGAAATATGTATAAAATATGAATATCATTAATATTTTTTTTTTTGTTAGGATCCACACCTTACTCTCACATAACAGGACGTGAAGTTATACGTAGAGTACCACAGGGCTTAAGGCCTGATTTACCCAAAGAAGGACGCCATGAGTTTTACAATTTAATGTCACGCTGCTGGCATAAGGATCCCCAAATGCGTCCCAGTTTTAGCCAGTGTCGTTTAGAAATATCTCGTTCATTGCACAAATGGGTAGACGATGATTCAGCCGCCTCTGATTATATGGACGTTAGCGGTTTTAGTGAAGATCTGGAACAGGGCATGGTCTATTTTAATCACCGTATATCAGAGTTTGAGTGTGAAATATGACATTAGGAGAACTATTTCCTGAAATAATCCTGCAAAATTTTGTCATTTTTATTATTTCCTTCAATATCCTTTCGTTCCCTTAATTACCTCCTCATATTTCATCAAGTGCTCTTAGCAGTATTATTTGTTAGTTTCTCTTATATTGTGGTTTTTCGTAGCTTTCAATGTGCTTAAAATTTTACGTGTAAAGATTTTCTTTTTGAAAAGGTGCTTAAAAGTTTATGTTAAAAAAAATACATTTCGAGACTTTTTTTGGTTTAAAAATTTATTCTTTTCATTGATTATTGTAAATAATAGTGTTTTATTTAAAGATAAATTAAATTTAAGTCTTAATTAAGATAATGTGTAAAGTATGTTTATGAAACTTGTCAAAATGATCTAAAAGAAATTAAATGGTCCTGTGAGCCTTTAATTTAAATATAAAAATAACTAAATTTAAATTTATTTAAATTCAAAGTTTTATTAAAAAAAAAGTAATAAAAAATTGTGTTACTAAGTTTAGAATATCAAAAATTTCGAACTAAATTTCATTTTTTTTTTTACAATGGTCCTTCGCACCTACAATTACCATTAAAAGACAATTTTTGTGAACCTTTTCTTATATAGATATTTTTTATATTAATTTCTTTTTAGTTTTCTAGTCTTTATTTTTGTTTTTTTGGCTAAACGTTTAAATTGGTTTTAATACTTTAATTTGTAATTATCTATCTTTTGTGGTTTTAAATTTATAATTATTATTTTTTGACAGTGTAAATAATTTAGTTTTTAAAAGTTAACTTATATGTGTATAATAAATACAAAGTATTTAATTAACAATATAGTTTTTATCATCACCGTATTTATAAATACTTCAACCATTTAATAGTTTTTAAACAATTTGAAATTTAGTTTTTAAAGTTCGAAATTTATAATAAATTATGATTTTTTTTTGTTGCAATTAAGTAATAAATTTTAAATGTACTGAAATAAACAAAATAATAAATAATATGCTTTTTACATGTCTACGGGATAAAGCGAATTATATAAAACTCATATTCATGAGAACTTTTTATCTGCTCCATGGACTATGGTCATTAAGTACCCTGGAGACGATCGCCTAAACTCGTCACTGCTCTCTAGTCGTATTTTATCAAAACGTTTGATTTTTTTATTTGATGAATAATTATTTGAATTATTTATTTATTATTTCTGATTGACAAAATGTTTGGAGATAATAAAGTGTTTACAGATGAACATAAAATTATATTGCAGCAGGCTTTTAAAAATAAAATTAAAATGTGAATGGTATTTGACGCATTTGCTGGTACATCTGCGTTCAGTGACAAACACACAACACTAAGGCATAAGCAAAGGTTTGACGCGGCTTTAACTTTTCGAAAAAATTAAGAAATAAATCTTTGAATTTAGCAGTTTTTTCATAACAATTAATCAACAAAAAATCAAAGCTGAAAATTGAATATAAAATTTAACTATTGATCTGTAGTAATAGTCAGAAGAAGTCAATGAGTTCGAGGCAAAAATTGCAACAACGCCATATTTCTTCCAAAAAAAAGTAATACTTCTTAAGATTATTCCAGAGAATGAGAACTCGAGTATAAATGGCTTAAGCAAGACGAGAAGATACAGAGACCTTTTTTTATTCTCTAAACGACAATTTTTTATATAAAACGACCTTTGGAAAATTAGCAGTGGTAACCCTGGTGTGACCTTTAAATGATACGATGGAGTGCATGGTTTAGTTAACTTAACAGTTATGTCGTATTCTTCACTTGACAAACTTTAAATTTTTTGCATATTATTGAAATTAAAGCAAAAAAATAAAGTTTAGCTAAAACACGAAGTTTCGTGAAGAAATGCGAGGCGCTAAATTTACCAAAAAATAAACAAAAATCTAAAAGTCTTAAAATAAAATCAACACAAATTAATGAAAACTGAACAAAAGCTTGAAACAGCCGTTAAAAAATTGTTCAAGAAAAAATTAAAAGTATTTCAACAAATCAAAATTTTTCCAAAAACATTATTTTAATTCAAGGCGAATAAATTACTATGTGGCAGCAAAAGTGAATTCATTAATTTTCGCCGGAATCATTACTGTCAGACTGCATATCATGGCGAAAAAATAAAAGTGGTTTTGATAGCGGATTCATAAATTTCGTCGTAAAGGCTAAATATCAAATTCCATATATAAAAAATTTTATAATTTTTTTGTATGTGTTTAACATTTAGCGATTACCGCAAAAATTAATGAATTCGCCATCGAGACTACCTGTATTATCTCACCATGCTCTATACAATAGCGAAATAATAAAAGGTGGTCGCAATGGCGAATTCATTATTTTCGCCGTAATTGCAAACTGTCAAAATCCACATATAAAAAATATCTATAATTTTTTATATGGTGTTTGAAGTTTAGCGTTTACGGCGCAAATTAATAAATTCACCATCGAGACCACGTGTATTATTTCGGCTTACTCCATATCATGGCGAAATCATGTACCAGTTGGGGGCAGTAGCGAATTCAAAAATTTTCGCCGTTATTAGAAATATCAAACTTTATATTAAAAAATTGACGTAGATTTTTTACATAGAGAGTTTGCCATAACGACGAAAATAATTGAATTCGCCACTGCTATCACTTGGTACATGATTTCGCCAAGGCAGTAATAATTAACATAAAAAAAATTAATAAATATTTCTAAGCTGCCATTAGATTATTGGTTCGCCTTGTTTTAATTCAACCAAATTCCGAAATTATGAAATAGAAAGAAAATGTCATTCGACTGCATGTTGGACGGAGTATTCAGTACCGTGCAGTTTTAACTTCAATTTTTAGTTTGAAAGATATAAAATCATTTTTCTATAAAGACACCCTTTAAGTTTTACATAAGTATATTTTACAAAACAATCTCATTTATTAAATGTCTGCCCGTAAACCTTTTTAACACCATACCATGGCGAAATAATACTAGGTGGTCTCGAAAATAGCAAATTTTCGCCGTTGCTAGAAATTCATATAAAAAAATTTTTTGACGCAAATTTTTTATATATGGAGTGTAACTATTCTGCAACGACGAAAATGATTAAATTCGCTACTAAAACAGCCTTCGCAAGTTGCAACTATATTTCTCAACTTGATCAGGTTTAATAACCATATTTAACGTGTCTAAACCGCTTTGTAGGATTGCAAACATCTTAATAAAAATATATTTAATTTTTTGGCGCCTAAAACTATGCCCTGATGCTTCTTTATACAATTGCCTCATGATGCCAGATTAAAATTGACGCCAAACCTAAACCTTTAAATAAAAGCCATAAAAAGCTATAAATAATGCAACATTGATGTTAACTAAACAATGTGTATAATTTGACATTGAAATTTTCACACAAACATACAAATTGCTGTTGAATAACAAAAGAAATAAAAATTAAAAAAAAGACTTCTTCACCTCTAAATAAAAATGAAGAAAAAAAACTATTAAATTCCAAACAGCAGCAATACTTTTCTTGTCATGACGCAGACAAATGATTGATTGGTATTTTCCGTAATAGAAGGCAGGAATTAAAATGACAATTAGTGTGAACATCTTTACGATGTTTTTGTGTGACTGTTCATAAAAATTATGTTGTAATGTCATCTTTACCAGCACAAAATAAAAAAATTACTTTGAAGTGGACATTTGGCTTTTTATAATTTTGTTTATATATTATTGATTTCTGGTAGTAATGCATAAAATGCTGTTAAACATTACAATTGTCTCTTAATGTCATAACAATTATAAAGTATTTTAACAAAAGAAAGTTCAAGAGCAATAGTTACCCTGGAGTTAATGTCGACGTCGTTGACGGCGTTTCAACGCCAAAAAAGTGTAAACAGATTGAACTTTAACGGCGTTGCAACGCGTTGAGATTAACTGCTCTCATACAATTTCATACGATTCAACTTTTTTTTTGAGATTTGACGCCGTCGACTACGTCGACATTAACTCTAGGGTTAAGGCAAGAAAATGAATATTGAAAACATAAACTGATCTGTAAGAAGCAAGAGCGGAAGACTACTGGGATTTATAATTTCGTTTTTCGAAAATATATGTGTCATTAAGATAAATTGCACTGACATTTTGAAATTCTAATAAATAAATTTCTAATTAAAAGGGGATGTCTGTTATGTTTATTTAAAATAATTCTGTTTCGGCTTGATTATTAAAACATATTTATAACAAAAAAAGTTGAAAAGTTAATGGTGTTGTTTAAATACATTATTATATTTTACCACCAACGAGTGTGATGTGTTTCTGAATGTTGTCAAAATTATTAAACTTCAAGTAGCTGCAGTGGCTGTATTTCTAGAGGCATCAGCTTCTTTATTAAACAGCAAACTGTAGGTTCAAACCCCAACAGGCCCTTAAGTATAAAGAAAAATAACTTAAGTTATCTATAAACAGGTTGAAAGCCACAAAAGAAAGCGACTTCATATTTAATCTTTTTTGAATTTTTTCTAAATCTTCATGAATAAATATTTAAAACTAACAACTTTTACAAATTCAATTGTGAATATTGAGACCAAAAGCAGAGTTGTCAGATTTTTTTTTATCCAATTCACACAAACTAATTTCAAAAATCGCCAAAATGTTTGTTGCGTTACTTATTATTAAAAAATCTATAAATTTTTAAATTATAAAAAAAATTTAAATTTTTAAATACTTTTTTCGAAATAAAAAGAAAGAAATCGAACTATCTGAATATCATACTTGGGATTTTTTTTTATTAATTTTTGATTTCAACACTCACACGGACGGATAGACGGACAGAGGGACTTCGCTTAATCAATTTCGCTATGCATAAGAACTCAGATATATACACTTTATGGAATCGGAAACGGATATTGTAAAAATTACAAATGCAGGTACAAACTTAGATACACTCTTTTCCAACTTTTTGCGATTAAGGGATGTCCGTCTGTCCATATATCCGTCCTTGTTAGTGTTGAAATCAAGTTTGTCAAGACACTAGATGAGCCATAGAAAATTTGAATACGCTAATCGATCAAACATAATGTCGAAAGAGGTGCTATTGAAATTCAGCAAGATCGGTCCATGTCCTTAGACGCAGCGGGAAAAAGACCATGGAACAGCTATTTGAAGCTATTGAACCATGAAGTATCTCCAATAAAAAAAATAAAGAAAAAATACAAATTTATGGTGCGATAGAGCATTGGAAATAAGAAATAAACATCAAGTGAAAAAATTGGCGCTGGCCCATATTTTCCGAGTTACGGGCCTCTGAAATTTAAAAATTTGTTAAAATGTCAATATGGGTATCATTTGAAAGCTTTTGATGAGTTCTTTAAGGAAATAATAAAAATTTTTAAAAATGCTTAGCCCTTTAACAGCCGATGAAATTTTTATGTAGTACCAAATTTTTTTTTAATTCTCTGTCACCCCAAACATTTGCTTTTTTGATTGGAGATACTTTCTTAAACTAAATTTACATTGATGGTGAAGGGTATATAAGATTCGGCATTGCCGAATAAAGCACTCTTATTTTTTCATATAATTTTTTATTTTCCTTTCTCTACTTTTTACTTTAATTTCAAATAATTTAAGAATTAAAATTGAAAGTGTTAAAACACGTTATTTTCCGTTTTGAATGCTTCAAACAATTTCACATTGCAACTAACAACTTTGGAATATTGTGTTTATAAACCAAACAATTTATTGCCAGATTTATGTTAAATTGATTATAATACTTGCGTTCAATGAAGGTAAAGAGTGTAAAAACCTTTAATTACTTTGCTTTTTGAAATATTATTTTCTATGTTAAAGTTAATCTTTTTTTATCTTTTGGTTTTAATAAATAAAATCAAAAAATTACTCAAGCGTTACGAGATTTTGAGTTAATAATTTTTTTCTTGTTTAGTGCACAAAGTTAAATGAAAAAAAAAAAAAAAAATAAATGAATAAATAAAGAATTTAGTGTTTGATTTGAGGAAATCAGGAAGTAATAATTTATGATTATGACTTAACATTTCTTTTTCGCATAATGAAACAATTTGTTATTGAAATAAATTCAAACGGAAGATAGATCTTTTTTTGTTTCAAAGGCATGTAAAAGTGTTGTAACGACTTGCGCGGAATTTTATACTTTAATGATTAGTTATTGCAACATTAAAAAATAATAATAAAGTGAAAACAGATGAATATTATTTATCATTTCTTAACCTTTTTAACAATTTTGAAATTAATTACAAATATTGAGCATTTGCTGTCGAAAATAGAATATTTATCACTCACAAGCCTATAAGCAGAGAATCAAAGATTTTAAATTTTTCTTATGGTGCCACAATAGAAAGATTTTGACTTCTAGACTCAAAGAATGAAAAAATTATGTTAAAGTGTTTTTTAAGTAATAAAATATAGACATTGAATTGACACAAAAAAAAAAAACGCAAACGAAATGAAATGGTCATCAAGACGTGCTTTGACCCCCAATACTCAATATCCGTAATTAATTAAATCGGGACAATTTAAAAATAGCACGTAATTTTTTATAAAGGTTAAATAAATTAAAAAAAATATTTCCGTGTCTTTAATTAAATAATTTCTAAAGTGCCTGTGCATAGAAATAAATTATCGTAGTGTTTTTTGATATTTTATTTTTCATCCTCTTTCAAATGTATAAAAGAGCCGAAAAAAAAAATCAGCCGTATACAGTGGAGAAAGAAAAATAGAATTACTGTTGGTTATTGTTGTTTTTGCTTAAACTTTGATTTTTGTCTTTGCTTTATTGTTTGGCCAAAAATCTTTAGTTTATTTAAAATGGTTGTTAGAAGTTTCCTGAAGGGTTAAGTTAGCGGTAACGAAATGGCCATTGAGACGTGCTTTGACCCTCAATAATCAATATCGGTAATTAATTAAATCGGGATAGTTTTAAAAAATAGCAAAAAGTTTTTTTTTATGAAAACTAAATAATTTAAAAAATATTCCCGTATCTTTAATTAAATGAATTGTGATTCGTTCCCAATTTAAATGAATTTGTTAAAGTGAATTGTAATTCATTTCCAATTCGTTTAAATTAAATTGATTTTGAATTCATTCAAATGAGTTGAACAATGAACTGTAATTCAAATGAATGAAATAAATATGACTTGCAATCAATCAGATTCAAGAGCAGATTTAAAAGGACTGAGAAATTGACAGTTCTCCTACCAAACTGAAAATATTCAACGATCAATAATCAGAGGTCAGAGAAAACAAGGAAATGCTTACAACATATTTACATATAAAATCAATTCAAATTTCAATCAATTCAATTCAAATGAGTTGGTAATATATTATTTTTTTAAATTAATTCAAAATCGATTTAATTCCAAAGAATTGGAAATGAATTCCAATACATTTCGGCAAATTCATTTGAATTAGGAAAGCATTTCAATTCATTCTAAAGATTCATTTGAATTTGAAACGAACTGCAATTAATTTTTACCAAATTTATTTGCTTTGACTCAAAGTTCATTCAATTCTTTTTTTTTTTTTTTTTTGAAAATAATTTATTCAAAATTTGCTAATTCAGTGCATAAATGATTCGCAAATTAATTAAAATATGACTAATTCATTTACAGCTATGGTTGAATTTAAAACATCTTAACATTTGAATAAAAATAACCTTTTTATGACATTTACAAAAAATTATGTGCCCAAGGTACCCAATTTTGGGAGCCGGCCTAGATGCCTCCCTTTAACCTAGGAGGCCAAATGTTCGCAGTTCCACTTATAAAACCCTTAACAATTGTAAAATTTAATTAAGATATTTTCAGTGGTTCATGAGATATTGAAATCTGTCAAAAGTAAATCGTTTTCAAACCACTGTGCGCCAGCAGAATGTGAAGCAGCATTTTTTGGATGACTAAATCCGTCACCATCAATCTTTGCATTGGGTTTTAACCCAAAATAGTTTGACTTCAGACCTCTTGTTTTCTCTATTGTTGTTGAGAAATGCAAAAAAAAAAAAAATAAAAAAAATATTATATTTTTATTGATAAATTGCTCGCATTTCATTCATATTTGTAATCATTTTATAAGAATTATTATTATTTTTGCTTGCAAGTTCTGCTCTCGTGTTCTCATTTAACAATAAACTAAATATTCCATTAAAACATATTTCATGAAC
Source organism: Gymnosoma rotundatum (assembly GCA_916610165.2). Taxonomy (NCBI): domain Eukaryota; kingdom Metazoa; phylum Arthropoda; class Insecta; order Diptera; family Tachinidae; genus Gymnosoma; species Gymnosoma rotundatum. Next base: position 15,112,569 of record OU744338.1, on the reverse strand, counting down.
TTCTACACTAAATTTTCTATTATCAAAAGCTTGTAAAATCAAACTAAAACCAATCAATTGGAAATAAATGAAGCAAAGAAAACTGCAACACAATGAAACTTAAAGTTGCAGTTATTTGTTGATTATTTTGTATAAAATTTTAACCTGTTGCGGAACACTTTGTTGCAGAGGTTAAGAATTTTCCCAACGAATCAGATAATAATTTTCGCTTGAGTGAGAATAACAAATAAAGATGGAACTGTCCACTGTTTATGATGTATCAGTATTTTTTTCATGTTTTGTTTTCTCTGCTTAAACATGTTTGTGAGTGAAGGTTAAATGGTGCTTTTTTCATAATGAGAATTTTGATCGAAAGACTCTATTGAGTCAAAGTTTAGTTTTAAGAGTGTCTTATGGTAAGAGAAATTATTCCCAAAGTAGAATTGTAAATATTTAAAGTTAAATGCGCATACAATAAAGATAATAATGAAGATAATAATGTTGCAGCTTTTTAAATTTTTTTTGTTGCTTAAAAATTTTTTATTTTATAAATTAGAATAAATCTATTTTAAAGACTTTCTGCTCACTGCTGGTGTCCAATATTTGAAAGTCTAGACTTAAGTCTTTAGAAATATAAAATTATCCATTTTCAGGTAAAAATATCTATACATGAAAACTTTAAGGTTACACTTTGGTTGGAATTCTCTAAACCTGATGAAAAAAAAATATTAAGAAAATACTTGTCTAAAGTGCCTTAATTCTGCCTCACTGTACATGTCATCTTAACTAAAAGTTTGTTTTTGTCTTCTTAAAAAACCTTCTATTTAAAATATTATATTAATATTAGGTTTTTGGATTCATTACTGTGGACCTGACATCCCTACACTGAACTAAATTTCCTAGGTAATATTAACGAACAAATTTAGTAAACATTTAACGACGAAAATTTTTTTATTTTTTATTTATATTCGTATCTATAAACGCTTTATTCGAATTTTATTCAAATTAACCGAGATTTTTTAGCAAAGACTTTTTGTTTAATTACAAGAAGAATAAAATTAAGAAATTAGGAAAAATTCAGTCAAATTAGATAAAACAGTAATAGCGAATATTTTACTCATTGCTTTGACTAACTTTTACTTTATTTTACTAAATGTTTTTATTTTAAAATCCCAAATAAAGAATGAGTTTGAAATAAACGAAAAATAGCATTGCTGAACTTTTACTTTGTTCAATTCGTGAGAAATCACGAAATGTTTCTTGCTTCATGTTAAAAACAGCAAAATGTTTCTGGCAACAATTCTTTCCAACTGTAAAATAATATGAGCTGTATTTCGTGCGGAATACTAAGCATTCTGATCTAACTAACGAAAACTGTTAGCAACTTCAGTCATTCCGTTTGAAAAATTTTACAACCGTGTACCAATACCTGGATTTAGAAGAAAGTTGGCATTTAATTTCCTTCGGGAAGTGCTGGATTATATTACAGAAAAATTGCCAATAATTTTATGCTGAAATTTAAAATAGATAAGTCTTAAATTTGTCTTTAGTAACGGTATTTTAAAAATAATTAGTGAAGAAAATTATATCGAAGGTCAATGTTTCAAAGAAAAAGGTAAAACGGTTTTGTAAAAAAAATCTTACAATTTAATTTTTGAATTATTTTTTCGAACTGTGAATACGAGGGCTGCTCTATATATTTCTGGCCTAATAGTGAAAATGCGAATATTTATAATCAAAAATGGTTTTATTGTTTTTCAAAGTATTCTCCCGCATGATTTATACACTTTTGCATGCGCTCAAACCAGTTGTCGAAGCACTTTTTCTACTCCGATTGAGACACCTCTAAAACATTGTTTTTGAATACTTCAACAGCTTCTTCTATCGACGAAAATCGTTGACCACACATTTTTTTCTTGATGTGCGGAAACAAGAAAAAGTTATTAGGTGTCAAGTCAGGGCTGTACGGCGGATGACCTATTAATTCGACGTTTTGGCCGGTCAAAAACGCTCTGGTTTGAGCCGATGTGTGAGAGCTCGCATTGTCATAGTGAACAATGATTCGTCTTCTCTTGTTGGTTTTTCGAATTTCTCCGATGACCTCAGGCAAACAAATTGTAGTGTACCACTCAGAAGTGACCGTCCTACGTTGCTCAAGTGGAACATTCGCCACATGACCAGTTTTGCCAAAGAAACAGGCGACCATTTTTTTGAGCGACTTTCAAATTGTGCGGGATCCAACGAGAACAAACCTTTTTTACGGCCAGGTGTTCATGAAGTATCGAATGTATGCTGGTGGAAGAAATGTCCAAGGATGTCTCTATCTCTCGGTATGTCGCATGTCGATCTTGCATTATGAGTTCACGCACGGCATCAATGTTCTTTGGCACAACAGCCGTTTTTGGACGACCTTAACGGAATTCGTCTTTGAGCGAGCTTCGGCCACGATTAAATTCATTATACCAATTTTTCACAGTGCTATAGGATGGTGCTTCATCACCATACAAAGATTTAAGTTCATCAATGCACTCTTGTCGTGATAATTCACGTCGAAAGCTGTGAAAAATGATGGCACGAAAATGTTCACGAGTTAATTCCATTTTTTTCTATATTAATTTTTTCAAGTCACTGTAAACAACACAAATAATGGTCGTATGTCAAAACGTTTTGAGTACGATTATGCTTAAAAATGACAAACTTTCCAATGGAAATGTCAGATTGCACTTGGCAGCACTCAGTGTTGCCAGGCCAGAAATATATATAGGAGCCCTCGTATTATAAATGAATAGAAATTATTTTGGCTTAAGTTCATTTTTTTTTTTAATTTCTAAAAATCTTTTTTTAGAAAGAAAATTTATTTTGCAAATATATGCGGACGTGTTTTAAAGAAAACAAGAAAAATTTAATTTGAATCCTCATGAGTATTATTGGTATGAAACGTTACGTTTTTTTCTTATTTATTTTATTTTCGTTTACTTTAGTAAAAGAATTAGTTGCCTTGTTATTTTCCCTGAAATATGGAATAAACTTTTTTACTATATTTTATATAAATAACATTAAATTAATTTTTATTTGAAAAAATTTTAAAACGTAACTTTTTTGAAGGAATAGCGTAACTTTTTCTTGTCTTTACCTGGCAACACTGGTTCAGACATTACTCAATATTCAGGTTTGCTGAATAAAAGCCATTATTAAGCTCAATATTCCATACAAATTCTTAATAATAATTTATTGCGCAATAAGTACGAAATTGTTTAAATTTTGAGTAGAAATTAAAATACAACACTACGCAGAAGATGTGTTTGAAGCAAACTTTCGAAATTTAAACCTCAGACACAAACCAATTGCGTCTAAACTAAGCTAAAATTTTGTAATTTAAAAACTTAGACACAGACTAATTAAGTCTAACCAAACTAATTTTGTCAATACACAGAATATTGAATCAATATGTGTTCATGTATTAACATACTATAAAGTTTAATTGATTAATTGATTGAGTATAATAATTGATTTGTTCTTTGCCACAATTTGACACAACTTAGAATTTCAAGTTGAAAAATAATTTAAATAATTTTGCTGCTTAATTGACGTATTTTTGTTTAATTTTGAAGTGAAAGCCTGTGGAAATAAGAACATTTTCCAAATCAATAGTAGAAGTCCATTTAACTCAAAACTATTGATAATAATCACAAGTGAAATTGGCAGATAATAATATTTGATTTTTCAGCTTTCTTTGAACCTTTTTATCTAATAGAGAGTTATTTCATTTTCATATGTTTTATTAATTAAATTGAGAGTAAACTAATAGAATATTTAACTATTTATCTTTTATTTAATTTATTTAAATATTAAAAGTCACTTCCGTAACGAAGTAATAATATTAATACACTGCAAAAAGTTATTGCATCTATTAAAGGTTTGTTTGTTTGTGGATTGAAGTTTTATTAAACTTTAAATTGATTTAATTATTTATTTAATTAGAAATTCTTTGTATTTCTTTTTATACCCTTCACCACAAAAAGTTGAAAAAGGGTATAACTAAGTTTGTCATTCCGTGTGTAATTTCTTCAATATCCATTTCCAACCCCATAAAGTATATTTATTCTGACTTCTTATGCATCGGCGAAGTCGATTGAGCGATGTCTCTCGATCCGTCCGTGTTAGCCTCAATAAACTTGATTTCACAAAAATAAAAATAATAAATATGTCAGTCAATTAGATATAGTGTAAAAAGAGGTGCTATTGGAAATCAGCATGATCGGTCCATGTACTTTGTGGCAGCAGGCAAAACACCACGCCTACCTTTAAATTTTTCATGTCACTTGGAACGATAAAGTAACTCCAATAAAAAAAAAAAATAAATATATATTTGGGGCGATAGAGAATTAAAAAATAAGAAAAACACATCAAGTGAAAAAAAATTGCGCTCGCCCATATTATCCGAGTTACGCTGCTCTGAAATTTTAAAATTTTTTAAAATATCAATATGGGCATCATTTTTAAGCTTTTGAATAGATCTTTAAGGAAATACTACAATTTTTTTAAAATGCTTAACCCTTTAAGAGGCTATGTTATTTTTATGTAAAATAATAAATATGCAGTATAAATTTTCTTTCTTATTTTTTAATTCTCTGTCACCCCAATAATTGCTGTTTTTGATTGAAGTAACTTAACTAAACTAAATTAACATAGATGGTGAAGGGTATATAAAATTCGGCATAGCCGAATATTGTACTCTTACTTGTTTTAATTTAATATATGTATAATCAATTCAATTAATTATTTAATTAGAATATTTTGTATTTATTTTTTCATTAAACATATAATTGAGACAATTACAAATTTAATTAAATGTATTAGACATACCACAGAATTTAATTCCATTCGAAAGTGGTTTTGATCCGTTAACTTTTTCATCACTAAACGAGAAACAAAAAATTTCTTTGGATAAAAAACACTTTTAAATTTTAAAGCTAAATTTATTTTGATTTTCCGTTATTTCCGGTTTTTAAATTAACTTTTATTATGTGTTCTTATTTAGATTGGGCTGATTGTTTACTTTGATGTGCTCAATGTGGCCATATTTAAATTTAAGAATGGAGACTCAGCAATTTTTGTTTAATTAAAGGAGAAGGAAAAACAAAATCAATCGGAATGGTTAATACTTCATTGAAACCATTCCGATGGGAATCTGTGAAGAAATTTCTAATTTAAATAGATATTTCCTTTTTTGTCCTAAAAGCTTCTGTAGAATTTACCAAGAACTTTTCTAGTTGTATAATAACCTACTTTTCTTTAATTCTACAACATGTTCTAAAAACAAAGAAAAAAAAATGAAGCTAAAGGAATTTTTTAGGTTTTCTCTCTTGCTCCTTTAAGTTCCTTTTGTTTCATCTTTAACAATTTAAAAATATCAAATAAATCTGAAGCCTTCGAAGTAATTATTTAAACACGTTGAATATTACAAATGAAAGCGTTTTTAATTAATTCAGGGTTAATGAACAAAAGAAAATAAACTATTAAAACAATATTTAGGCAATTTTAAATTTATTGTAAATTTATTAGGAGATTTTCAAAATTTTGATAAATGATGTTACAAATCTAAATTTATTTCTATTGCGTTATTCAATTTCCAACTTAAAACTCACTCAAGAGCTATTTTACTCATCAAAACTAGCTAAACTTGATGAGTGCAAAATTCTCAAGTCTTCATCACTTACACAGCCCAAGAAGTCCAATTAAGTGATTGTTTACAATTTAGTTTGCGGAAAGAGTTTGTTTGGTTATGACGTGATTTGCTATTTAACGCTTTAAAAATAAAAAAATACTTTGAAAAAAGGCATAAAATTAAGAAAAGAAATTTCTTTTATTTTGTACTAAAGAAGCAAAAAAATTTCAAAAAGAGGGGGAAAAGAAGTAAAATTAAAACGCAGTCATGTTGTAGCGAATAAAATAAAAAAAATATCCCAAAGCATTCTGCTAAAACTAATTATAGATATTAAATAAAAAAAAAATATATAATTATTTAAAGCAAATAAAAAGTGAAGTTGTTATTAATTATTGAAATTAAACAAAAAGAAACAAATTTTTGAAACGAAAAGTGAAATTCAGAAATATTTAAAAAATTAACTATTAATAATTCCTGTACAGCTAAATCAACTCCATTGGGTGTGAAGTTATTGGATTATACTGCTTTACAAATACAACACAGAACTCTTAAATTATACAATAGCACAGAATTTCTATAGCAGGTAACTTTCTACATGATAAAAACAAAAATGTAAAAAAAAGCTTATAATTCCATGAGTTTTTATTTCTATGTGGATTTCAGTTTTGCTGTTTTTTGTTATTTAAATTAATGGGGTCATCAGTTTTATCAATAATGCATAAATTACCTTTTTTTGTATTTTCCTCTATTTCTATAATGTTGGAAAAAGAAAGAAATATTTATTGAAAATATATTTTTTTTAATATGATTATAAGCGGTTTTCTTGATGTATTTTTAAAATATATTAAATTTTGCTTGATTTAGATTTTTATTTGCCTAAAGTTTGTGTCTTGAATCTTTTGTTCGAAAATTTGTTTTTATTTAATTAGGAAATAACTGATTTTTTTAATAGAACATTTTAATTTAATAGAAAATTTTAGTTCAAGTTATCTATACAACAAGCATTTAAGATACGAGGGGTGCTATATATATTTCTTGCCTGGCAACACTGAGTGCTGCCAAGTGCAATCTGACATTTTCATTGGAAAGTTTGTCATTTTTAAGCATAATCGTACTCAAAACGTTTTGACGTACGACCATTATTTGTGTTGTTTACAGTGACTTGAAAAAATTAATATAGAAAAAAACGGAATTAACTCGTGAACATTTTCGTGCCATCATTTTTCACAACTTTCGACGTGGATTATCACGACAAGAGTGCATTGATGAACTTAAATCTTTGTATGGCGATGAAGCACCATCCTATAGCACTGTGAAAAATAGGTATAATGAATTTAATCATGGCCGAAGCTCGCTCAAAGACGAATTCCGTGAAGGTCGTCCAAAAACGGCTGTTGTGCCAGAGAACATTGATGCCGTGCGTGAACTCATAATGCAGGATCGACATGCGACATACCGAGAGATAGAGAAATCCTTGGACATTTCTTCCACCAGCTTACATTCGATACTGCATGAACACCTGGCCGTAAAAAAGGTTTGTTCTCGTTGGATTCCGCACAATTTAAAAGTCGCTCAAAAAAAGGCTCGTGTCGATTGGTGCAAAGATATGTTGCAAAAATACGATTGCCGTGCTTCAAAAAACGTTTATAAGATCGTCATAGGTGACGAATCATGGATCTATGCGTATGAGCCAAAAACGAAACAACAATCGACCGTGTGGGTCTTCAAAGAGCAAAATCCAAAATCCAACGAAAGTTGGAAGCACTTCGAAGTAAATGGTCGCCTTTTTCTCCGGCAAAACTGGTCATGTGGCGACTGTTCCGCTTGAACAACGTAGGACGGTCACTTCTGAGTGGTACACTACAATTTTTTTGCCTGAAGTCATCGGAGAAATTCGAAAAACCAACAAGAGAAGACGAATCATTGTTCACCATGACAATCCGAGCTTTCACACATCGGCTCAAACCAGAGCGTTTTTGACCGGCCAAAACGTCGAATTAACGGGTCATCCGCCGTACAGCCCTGACTTGGCACCTAATGACTTCTTCTTGTTTCCGCACATCAAGAAAAAAATGCGTGGTCAACGATTTTCGTCGCCAGAAGAAGCTGTTGAAGTGTTCAAAAACCATGTTTTAGAGATGTTTCAATCAGAGTGGAAAAAGTGCATAAATCATGCTGGAGAATACTTTGAAAAACAATGAAACCATTTTTGATTATAAATATTCGCATTTTCACTATTAGGCCAGAAATATATAGAGCAGCCCTCGTAATTTGAAAGAAAAAAAAAGACAAACAATTTCTTATAATATTTTATTATATATATTTCTATATACACATATAGTTTATTTGGTCTTTTAATTAAAGTATTTTTATTAATTTATTGAGCACTAGGTCTGTTATACCCTTCATCACAAGAAATTCCGCTTGTAACTTTACTACATTATTCATTTCAGACCCCATGGGGGTCTATCCGCATTCGGTCCATTTATGGTACCCATATGTTTATAAAAAGGCGAACGCTTCTATTTTCTTTACGTTTTGCAGATTTAATTGAATTTTCTTCGCTTTCTTGTATTAATAACCATAATTTTAGAAAAAAAACAGAGTATAAATTGCTAGGTAATTGGAATATCACTAAAACATCTTACTATCTGCAAAATATTACATTTTCAGCAATATTTCACCAAGAATATTACACCTTAACTGAAAAAATTATTTTTGCAATAAAAAATTGAAAATTTTATTAAAAACTGAAAATTCTAAAAAAAACTCTAGATTAGGAAAAAAAATTCTGAATCTCACGAAACGATTAAATTGTTCATCAAAATATCTTTTTTGCACAAAAATTGCATTAAAAAATTTTAAAATTCATGCAAATTCAAAATGAAACAAAAAAGTAATTAAATTAAATAAATAAATGAAATTTTTCCATTTAATAAAAATCCGCGACTTTAAGCATACCTTCCGTACTGGACTTTGGATTTTCAGAATTTTGTTTAATGTCTTAACGAATTCACTAAATCGTATAACAACAGAAGCATATACAAACAAAAATTTTTTAGATATACAAAATCAATTATTTACACAAATGGATTGAAATCTAACAATTTAGTAAGCTATAGTAAAACAAAGATTAATAATGCATTAGAAAACACAGTTCTACCTGAATACACTACTAGCTTATAGCGATCTATAAGGCGTTAAATAAATTTCAATGCTCTCGGGGAAAATTTGCCATTTGCACAGACTACTGCAATCAAATTCGAAAAATAATAATCGAGAAACATCCAGATATTAAACTGGTTTGGGTTCCCGGCCACTCGGGTATAACAGGTAATGAAATGGCCCACAGAATCGCAAAGGATTCCCTACCCGCTCCTTTGATTCCACTCCAAACTACTGCCAAGATGACATAATATGTTACATTAAACAATACAATTTTACAATCGACTGATTCAAAAGAAGCAACCCTATGAAATTGAACGCCTCTCAAATTTTCAAAAAAGCCAAAAATCTTTCTAGAAAACATCAAATTATTGTAATGAGACTTAAAATAAGACACACAAAATCGAACCACTCTTACATAATAGACATGTCCAACCCTAAGCTTTGTCCCTTTTGCAACAACACTCCAGCAAACCTTAATTACATCTTTTCAAATTGTCCATACATTAATAAATTTAAAAAATAGTATTTGAAAGAATAAGGACATTTTTATATTACTAATAATATTACAACATCCCGTGACATCAAGCTAATAGAAGACTTTCTAATAGAGAGCAATCTTTACTAATATTGTTACGAATATAAGATCTGGCAACCCCTGTTGTTGTTATCAGTATGAGCGTGGTGAATAAGTTAATTCAATTAGCTAACAAAAGCTGAGCAGCCTCAATGGATGCGTTAGTAGAGGTGCGTACTTCAAAACAGGGGGTCCTGAGTTCGATACCGCATTCGGACAAGCTTGCAACGAAAAAATAATAATTGTTATAATGCAATTAAAATTAATAAACAGCAGTACAAACCTCCCGAAAGGCAAAAGACAATTAGTGTGTGAAGCCATGGCAGACAATTTAGTGGAGACGTCCTATTTAATATAAGAATAACAGATAATTGTCAAGAATCCATTTATAATAAAAAGTAAGTACGGTAGCGGTAAGCGCAGGGAAGTGTAACAGCATAACAACAGTGTATGGCAGAAGTGGGTTGTGGCTATTGATAAAGGGGATAACTGGCTTGGATAAAAGGTGCAGTGGATGGTTCAGGTTACTAAGCAAGGGATCGAGTAGTTCATGTCTCGCCGGAGTAACAGTAGTGTAGCGTGGATGGCTGCATTTGTAATAATAAAGCATGTTAAGAGACCAAGGGTTCACAAGACCGGTAGGATCGGATCAAGAAGTATAGCCAGAGAAAGCCATAAAGTTCGAAGACAGAATTTTGCCACCGTAGTATTTGCAATCTAAAGAATCCTTACGTTTATTTAAAAAGGTAAAAACGTAACAATATGTTTAAGTATTAAAACTAACTGAGCTTAAGGCCTACGTTGCCAAAGCTCCTTTTACACTCACATTATACTAATAATTTAGTTATAAGTATAATATGTGAATAAATAATTAAATAAATATAAAACTATCCGCAATTTAAAGGTTTTCTAAAAAGCCCTATTTTCCTAAAAACTATTCCAATTCCTTCGGTAAAGTGTACATAATATTTGGTACAGCTGAATATAATAATAATAATAATAATAATTTTAAAAAAGAAATCATACCATTCTCTAAAAAAAGTTAAAAAAAAATCTTTTGTATTGCTGCAGGTGGTTGTGTTTATGATAAAAAATTACTGAAAGAGGTAAGAAAAATTGGCGAAATTTTTACCACTCACTACTTATTCACCACTGAACTATACTAGGATCTAATACAGTAACCGTTTTAGTTACTAAGCTGAGGCAACAATCATAAGCAAAATTTGCAATTAACAAAAAAAAAAAAAAAAAAATCATTTGGTGAACAGAAAATCTTTATTGAAGGAATGAATTTTTTATTCCCATTTATATATAAATGTGGTTGTACGTATATGATGAAGGGTATGTAAGATTCGGCCCAATATAAAATTCTTCTTTACATCTTTTCTTTAAATTTTTAATTTCCATTATTAAAATATTGATACTCGTATAAATTAAATTATTTAAAATTTTAAACAAATTTAGACATTTATAAAGTTACATAAATAAACTTACGTACAATAATATAACCATACTATAATTAAATGTGGCGTTTTTATATCTTAATTGTTACGTTTTTTTCCTTTTTAGACAAACGTACGGGTTCTTTTGATTGCAAATACCACTGTGGCTCATTATAAATTATGTATTCTTAATTTATGAATCCTATGGTCTCGTATTTACTAAACATGCGTTATTATTACAAACGCAGCCATCCACGTTACACTACTGTGTTACTCCGGCGAGACATGAACTACTCGATGCCTTGTTTAGTAACTTTAACCATTCACAGACATCTGCACTATTCCTTTTATTCAAGTCAGTCATCCCCTTTATCTAATAGCCACAACACACATCTGCCATACACTTTGTTATGCTGTAACACTTCCCTGCGCTAACCGCTACCGTGATTACTTTTTTTTTATAAAGGGCTGCTTGACAATTATTAAATTAGACGTCTCCACTAAATTATCTGCTATGGTTTCACAAAATAATTGTCTTTTGCTTGCCGGAAGTTTTTACTGCTGCTTCTTAATTTTTATAATTGCATTATAACAATTATTATTTCTCGTTGTACACTTATCCGAAGGTGAGCTCGAACTCACGATCTTCTGTTTTACAGCACGCGCCTCCACCAACGCAACCATTGAGGTTGTTCGGCTTTTGTTAGCTAATTGTGGTATTATTCTATACACACACCATTAGTGGAAGTAACCTATTCACCACGCTGATACGGAAACAACAACATGAGTTGCCAGATCTTATTTTCGTATCAACATGAATACGTAATGCAACGATTTTATAACAGGTCGAAATTTATAAAAATATTGAAAGCTTTTGATTATTTAAGTATTTTAAACAAAAAATAATTAAATTATTTGCCATTTATAAATTATTTGGATTTGTAAAGAAAAGCACATAATCTATCAAATTTGCAGACGGATTTCATTAATTAAGTGCAATTTTATTAATTTCATCTCAAGTATTAAATTTTTCTTAATTTTCCATGTATCCGTACAGTATAAATATGTGAATAAATTTTATATGAAAGTTCTTTCCAAAAACCACATTTGATTTTCAACTTAAGTGAAAACAAAATCTTACAACCAGTTTTAGAGATCAATTTTTTTATTTAACTGTTATACGACTAATTAATGAAAAAGAAAAAGTAAAGATTTTTCAATAACACAAAACAAGTTCTTATTCTATGATGGTCAAGTTCAATCAGATTGCAAATCAATGTCTAGGGGTAATTAAAAATCCAAAATAGAAAAAAAAAACTTGCTGAATGACTTTAATTTCACTAAAAATGTGTAAACTTAGTTGGAGCTCTATAAATCTAAACGGTAACGACATGTAGTTTATTCTGTTATATTTGTGATCAACGAGACAAAAAATAAAAATTAATGTAAACCAGAAATTGTTGTGTTTCTATAAATTGAGGACATTATTCATTGATCGTCAAAGCTTAAAGCGGAGATAAACATTAACTGGGAGAAGCAACAGAAGTTGAATTTTTGTATCAACTTCACGTGAGCACACAACTTTATTATTTAGTAAATAAAAGAACCAGTTCATCTGTAAAAATGTTAAATAAATATAAATACAGATTTTTTTACACTTTTTTTTTGATTATTTGATTTGATGCGGAAGAAAAAAAGTTCAAGACTATGCTGTAGCCAAGCAAAAGGGACATTCTTAGTTAAAAAAGAAAAATATACAGAAAATAATAAATTTACTCAAAGTAAACGAAAGACTTAAGCAACAAACATGAACAATAAATGGTTGGTGTCCCAAAACTTTATATAAATTAATAGTTTTATAATATTTATTTACGAGTGTATTAGGTATTTATATTGTTTCCTTTTATTCTTGTCTATTCTATGTCTTAGACTAGATTTTTATTCACTAAACATGTGAGGTACAGTGAGTCCAAAATTCATATCTTTACAACTACTATAGGAAGGATCACTAAATTAAAAATGGGTAGCTATTGGAACAAAGTGCATGTTCCAACAAAATCGTGGCGCTATTGAAGAGGGAGAATTGAAGTCCCAATCAAAGCAGCCTATATGTAATTATAAAAAAAAATTGTTGCAACTGTGTTGTGACTTTACAACTCACAATCGGTACAACCGAATTCGATTAAGTTTTTAGGGTTTGTTCGTATGGTTGTGTAGATGGTTTATTAAAGCTTACATGAAATCGGACATGTGCTGAGTTCATACGTCCGGTATTCAGTGTTAATATTCATGCGTAGCGAAGCACGCCGGGAGCCCCTAGTTATAAATATATATAATAAATATGTTTGTTTTATTCACATACAGTCCTTGAAAAAAATATTTCTTACTCAACTTTTTAAGTTTTTGGACTTATACGTAAAGGGTTGCTTTTATAGCTAACTGCCAATACATATTCTGCGTGAATTTATAGTCTCAGGCTATTACAGTTTCGAACCATATATGTGATAATTAAAAACACACGACTAGAGTTTGAAATATTTTAGGATGTTTATTGTATCACTGTCAACTTAAGAATGATCCTTGTTACAAATGAACACGGATATTAAAAAAAAAATAATAAAGAAACGAAATTCAATTGTTGTAATTAAAACTATACAAAATAAAGAATCGAAAATAGAAAAATTCTGGAGGATTACACAATGACGTTGCTATCGGGGTACCCTTAATTAAATATTATTTATAATAGATTCTGTGCAAACTTTAAGAGTCCGCCTATAACGGTTTAAAAAATAAATTCACATTCGTCAAAATCACGGTCTCTTATTTTTACAGTGGAAATATTTGTAAATACTATGTGCAAAAAGCTAAAATAAAATGCTTTATAATCCTGCCAATATAGGAGCACCCTTTATAATTTAATTAAATTTTTAATTTTTTGTATTTGTGCTTCTAGCGGACATAAAAATACTGCCTATTGAGGTTCAAAAACAAAAAAAAAAAAAAAAGGAATGTGCCGCAGGCCAAATGGGCAGGCATTGCAGCAAAAACGTTACGTTTTTGGCTTAAAATAACGAAATTAAAAGTGTTACGTTTTCCCTTTTTGGCAAATGTACGGATTCTTTTCATTGCAAATACCACTGTAGCTCATTATAAATTCAATAGTCCTTAGTCTGTGACTCTATCTGGCTATACTTATTGATCCTATGCAACTATCCAGGCTACACACTACTTTGTTACTCCGGAGAGACATGAACTCGTCTACAGAGCACCCCACTATGCCTTACATCTAAGCCAGTCATTCCCTTTAAACCAATATACACAAAACACACGTGTGCCGTACACTATCGTTATTCTGTTAATTCCTTGCGCTGACAGCTACCACCCTTTCTATTTATTGTAAAGAGCGTCTTGACAATTATCTGCTGCTCTAATATTAAATGGACGTCTTTAATAATTTATATGCCATGGCTTCACACAATTATTATTTGTCTTTTTCTTTCCGGAAGGTTTGTAATGCTAATTCTTAATTTTTAATTAACTTATATAATTATTATTTTTACTTTGTGTGCATGTCTCTGATAGTGGATTCGAACTCATGATCTTCTGGTTTTCAACACGCATCTCTACCAAAGCAGCCATTGAGGTTGCTCAGATTTTGTTAGCTAATTGTGGTATTTTTTATATACACCATTAGTAGAAGTAACTTATTCACCACGCTTATACGGGTTGCCAGATATTATTTTCGTAACAATATATTAATAAGGAAATGTTTAATTTAAACGCGTCAGCTGTTTGGCCTTTGTATTTCATCTAGTGCTGTACAATCTTTTGCACTTTAAGTGAATTATTTTTGTTTTCACTTAAATTGGACTATTTTCAATTAATCGGTGACACTGTCATCCACACCACTTGTAACTTTTCTCTATAACTAAGGCTATATCGGCACTTAGACCATGATTTCCTTATTTAACTGTTCAGGTGCTTTAATGGTCTCATCTGATGTTGTAATGTACAGGCGCTTTTACCATTCTAATAGAGACCCCGTGAGGTTTAAACTGCAGACAATTTGTTTCTTTCTATTCTAGGCCTTGTTCGGATTTGAACTCACTTGTTGGTATAGTAGTTGAAATAAGTAAAAAAAATTGATATTTGATAAGAGCTAAAATTAAAAAATAATAAAAAAAAAGGAAAATATCGAAATTTTATAGAAAACGAAAATTTACAAAAAACAGTAATGGAGACTTAAAGTGTCAACACGTCCAAAGACATGTTGCCCGTAGACATAATGACGCAGCAAAAATTGACATTATGTCACACTACGATGCGACATAATGTATATCAACGTAGAGGCAAAACGTCAATGGATTAGTATTCTATATAAGAACGATGGGAAATCTTTGGTAAGCAGAGATTTTGTTGTTTTAAGTGCAGACATTACGACACTTTTGTCCATACTAAAATGGCACAAAAAGTGTCATAATATTAATAGACATTAATTCACATTGGAGTGCGAAATAAAGTCCACTATGTCGTTTAGGTGTAATGTTTTGTATGGGGTGCTAAAAAGTAAACCCTTTATTTTTAGGACATTAGTATTGGGAGGGCTATGATATAGAGCAAAAGAATATTGCAATGTCTCCAAAAAATCGTTACATCAAAAAACCGAAAAAATAATTATATAAGAAAACTCAAATCTTATACAAATATAATCGAAACTAAACAAAAATAAAACCTGACAAAAATGTAGAGTTTTTATCCAACAAAAGTAAAAAAAAAGAAGAAAACAAATAAAATAAATAGAATGTTGAGCAGAAATCAAACTCGAAAATATAATGGGGATAGCCGAAAAAAATTTTATAAAAAAGCCGACTTCGAATCGGTTATCGAATATTAAATAAAAATTTTAATACACAATTTGTTTAAATTTCAACTTTCTATCTATAACGATTCGAAAGATTACTCCATCTACATCATGTTGCATCTCTTATGTAGACACCCTTTAATTTCTAATGTTAAATATTAATAGTTTTTATTATAACGAACATACACATAAACATTCAATATAATTTTCTAGTGTTTGACCATAAGATTGAAAAGATAGGGCCATAGAAGTTTTTTCATACCTGCAATTGTTGACACAGTACTACACACTGTGATTAATTTTAAGTGTCTTTATAAAACGGCTCAAAAGATAAGGGAATCTACATTAAATAACATCAACTATTAATTTTTTACTTCTGTTATTGTGAGCTATAGTGATTTAAGTTTTGTATAATTTTTATTGACATGTAAAAAATCATATATGATGGGGCACCCTTTCAAGTTTAATACATTTTCAAAATCGATTCAGAAATCACAGATTTTTGCAGGGCAAACATAAAGAAGATACTTATTTATAATTTAGGATGGCGCCTAACTTAGCAGGGGAACAATAACTATGAAAAAAACAACAGGGTACAGAGAGACAATAAAAGTATTGTTATTATTTTTTTAATAACTAAATCAAAAGCAATATGACAGTTCGTATGAGTTAGTAGCTGAGGTGTAGTATTTTTTTTTAACAAAATGGTGCAAAAAATTAACTTCATTGAGTTTCTAGATTTTTACATTTGCAGATAATTAAAATGTCTGCAACCTGCATTAAAATATGCAATTATTTCGATTTATTTAAGAAAAACAATTATTAAAAAATGTACGCCAGATGTAATAAAAATATTATTAACTATTAATTCATTTAATAATAATAAATTTTATAAATAATTCGAAATTATTTTGGATTTATTTAATTTTATTTTTAATTTCTAAAAAATTTTTTTAGAACTAAAAATTAGTTTACAAATGTAAGCGGACGTTTTCTAAAGAAAAAAAAGAGAAATAAATAAATAATACATTTTACAACTTCTATTTTTTGATCATTTCAGTGGTTAAAATTAAAGAAATTTAAAAATAATTTCTCTTTTATTACTCTTACTACAAAAACCAGTAAACAAACAGATTGAGTTAAATTTTATTTTGTAAATTGATAAATAGTTTATAAACAATACTTAGTTTAAAAGCCATTAAAATATTAAAGCCTAAAAAGAAATTAATTATATTATTTTGGTTGCTTTAAAATAAATGATTTAAAATGAAAACAAATTTTATATAAAAAATCGCTTTTACTAAATCAACAAAAAATGAATTTACATAAAACTTTTTTAATTCCTTTTCATAAAATTGAAGTTAAAATCGAAATTAAGCCGTAGATGAATTGATGAATCTGACAAGCTGAGAAAATTAACCATCCCAACTTTTTGAAATAAAAAAAGAAACACAAAAGAAATTGTAAACAATTTTTTTGGAAACACTGCATTCATTGCTCTTTACGTGCATTTTTATTTGATAAATATTTTAATTCTAAATTGATAAAAGTGAAATGTTATTTCAATACAAAAGTTTATGAATAATTTAATAAGTTAATAAATAAGTTAATAAAAAGACTTGTTTTTATTAACCCTACATAGATAACGTGGGTCTGTCAGACGTACACCTACAAAAGTTTACTCTCTTTCTGTGCTATCTGTCAAGAGAGAAAATTTATATACTCAGTGTTCTCAGTCGACGGTAACAGCTTGCTACTGGTCGATGTTTTTACGCGGTAAGCTTGTTCTTTTTCGGGAAATTACAAAGTAGACGCCTTTTAGACGTACCGTTATCTTCTGTGAAACTTTTAAGTTGTTTTTTATAGATTTGAGTTATTTTTCAAACTATTATTTTAACATTTTGATATAATACGAGGCTGCTCTATATATTTCTGGCCTAATAGTGAAAATGCGAATATTTATAATCAAAAATGGTTTTATTCTTTTTCAAAGTATTCTCCAGCATGAATTATACACTTTTGCATGCGCTCAAACCAGTTGTCGAAGCACTTTTTCCACTCTGATTGAGACACCTCTAAAACATGGTTTTTGAACACTTCAACAGCTTCTTCTGGCAACGAAAATCGTTGACCACGCATTTTTTTCTTGATGTGCGGAAACAAGAAGAAGTCATTAGATGCCAAGTCAGGGTTGTACGGCGGATGACCCATTAATTCGACGTTTTGGCTGGTTAAAAACGCTCTGGTTTGAGCCGATGTGTGAGAGCTCGCATTGTCATGGTGAACAATGATTCGTCTTCTCTTGTTGGTTTTTCGAATTTCTCCGATGACTTCAGGCAAACAAATTATAGTGTACAATTCAGAAGTGACTGTCCTACGTTGCTCAAGCGGAACAGTCGCCACATGACCAGTTTTGGCGAAGAAACAGGCGACCATTTGCTTCGAAGTGCTTCTTCCACGAACAACTTTCGTTGGATTTTGCTCGTCTTTTAAAGACACACATGGTCGATTGTTGTTTCGTTTCGGGCTCATACGCATAGATCCATGATTCGTCACCTGTGACGATCTTATAAACGTCTTTTGAAGCGCCGCAATCGTATTTTTGCAACATTTCTTTGCACCAATCTACACGACCCTTTTTTTGAGCGACTTTCAAATTGTGCGTTATCCAACGAGAACAAACCTTTTTTACGGCCAGGTGTTCATGCAGTATCGAATGTATGCTGGTGAAAGAAATGTCAAAGGATGTTTCTATCTCTCGGTATGTCGCATGTCGATCTTGCACGGCATCAATGTTTCCTGGTACAACAGCCGTTTTTGGACGACCTTCACGGAATTCGTCTTTGAGCGAGCTTCGGCCACGATTAAATTCATTCATTATACCAATTTTTCACAGTGCTATAGGATGGTGCTTCATCGCCATACAAAGATTTAAGTTCATCAATGCACTCTTGTCGTGATAATCCACGTCGAAAGTTGTGAAAAATGATGGCACGAAAATGTTCACGAGTTAATTCCATTTTTTTCTATATTCATTTTTTCAAGTCACTGTAAACAACACAAATAATGGTCGTACGTCAAAACGTTTTGAGTACGATTATGCTTAAAAATAACAAAGTTTCCAATGGAAATGTCAGATAGCACTTGGCAGCACTCAGTGTTGCCAGGCCAGGAATATATATAGCAGCCCTCGTAATGGCTTTATATGAGGCAATGCAATTTCACCCTTGTGGGAACAACAATAAACGAGAAAGGAGGAAATAAAAAGCTCTAGCGCACGAAAAGTCAAAACCTTAATGTTTTGCTACAATGGGCCTTTAACTCTTCTATCGTATTGTAAATCAAGGCCATATAAAATAGTTTATTTGCTGTCTTTACGCAATGAAAAGAGTTCCATTATAAAACAGATAAAACATACATGATTTTGTACTACAACCAGACACAAGTTGGGTTTAATACATTCGCTCAAATGTGTTCGTTGATGTAAGAAAAGCCTGCAGGTGGCCCATGGCAATCTTCTATGGATTGCATTTATAAGCTTTTGTGTTATTTATTCTTACAACATTATTTCTTTGAAGAAAAAACCCTTAAGTCGTAGGGAATATATTAAAAAACAGGAGGAGTAAGCAATATGTTATTGCTTGAGTTTTGTTGCTAATGTTTACTTTTAGACAACGCATAACGTTGTAACTTAAATAGAAAATTGAGAAAAAAAAATGTTGCAAAAAATTGCATAGTGTACATCTGGACTTTGATTGCAGATGCAACAAAAAAAAAAAATACCAAAAGAGTAACGAGGAACCTAAACTATGAAAAAACAATGCAGTTTTTGTCCTTTAAAAATTTGACGAATATTAAAAATGTTTTTTGTTAATTTAATTTTTAAATAATAAACTTTTTAAATGATCAAAATCTAAATAAAAATATCATCCCAATAAAGTGCCCTTAAAAGGATATTAGAAAATATACGTCTCGCAGACGTATTATTATCTTAAACGTACGAAAAAAACCACCTTATCATTTTAGGGTTAATGCTTTTGACCTATTTTGTGTTTGAAACTGGTGATTCAAAAATACAAAAGAATTTTATCTTAAGTGTATTTTTATTATGTATTTCTTAAATAAAACTTTGCTTAAATGAAATTATGTTTTTGGACTTTATAGTCGGTAGGACGCTTTAATTAATTTTTAAGCCAATCTAGCTGGCATTAAAATTATATGAAAACTATAAGAGCTTCGATTGCAAAGTAATTTTAAAATTTTGTTACAATTTAAATGTTTGTTGAATTTATTAAATTAATTTAAATTTGCTTTTGAACAATCTGTCATAGTACAAAAAAAAAAATATTTTGACAATAATAATTAACTGTGTCAACCAACTCCTGACTTCATCATGAACTTCTTCATCGCTATAAAAATTTCTTAGTTTAGCTATTTCTACCTGCAGCTTATTTGAAAAATAATTTGTGTATTTGAAAGAGAAATCTTTTACGATAATATATGATAATGAATTGATTCAAAGTTTTTACTTAAAGAATGCTGCACATTGGGACAGGCACAAAGTTATAAATCAGGAAATTCTTATGGGTTGGACCGATACAAATAAAATTTTACGAAGCTGCACTTATGAGTTCTAGCTTCCCAAATCCAGTAGTAGTGAT
The DNA here is from genome assembly GCA_916610165.2 of Gymnosoma rotundatum. Classification (NCBI taxonomy): domain Eukaryota; kingdom Metazoa; phylum Arthropoda; class Insecta; order Diptera; family Tachinidae; genus Gymnosoma; species Gymnosoma rotundatum. The sequence goes on along the minus strand of OU744338.1, from coordinate 15,092,216 downwards.
AATATAGTAAAGATTATTTTTATCCAATTTTTTGTTAAACTTTAATCTTTCTATAAGATTTTAAAACCGATTATAAATTTAGGAGTTATCGTTTGTTTTATACTTTTTGTTTAAGCGGACATTGAAACGCTCAAAAAATACTAAGGTCTTGATTTCACCACCAACAAATGTGGTGTGTGTAAACAAGGTAGAAGGAAAAGTAAAATAAAGATCATGAGTTCGAATCCCAACAGAACCCATTAGTAGAAAGAAAACTAGTTTTTGTTGAGTGAGCATTAAAAAAAATATCGATAAAGATTAATTTGACATTAAAAATTTTTTAGAGGAGTGTTTACTTTGTGTAGACATCTGCCAAGTTCGAGTTATAAGGGCCGCCTTTCAATTTTTATCCTTTAAGTTTTTACAGCGGACATAGTTTTTCATTCATTAGGTTGATTGAAAATAAGGCCTTCTGAAAATAAATTTACTTTTGGGACACCTTTTATTTTAAATTTAATAATGCAATTCATACTCTGCTTAAATTTTCAAAAATAATGCCATATATGAGAAAATATTGTTGCTATAGGGATACCCTTTATTTAACTTTATATTATTTTTTTTTGTTTGTCCTTAAGGCAGATGCACCCTGTGCAAATTACAAGCGTCTGCCTATTACGGTTTAAAAAATAGGCAGTATTCTTTAAAATCACGCTCTCTAGAAAACACCCTTTAATTTTAAAATTAGCTTTTCTCACTTATTTGGGTAAGGGGAATTATTTGTATACATTCTTGGTAAATTCTTAATGTCTGCCTACTACGTTTGAAAAAATTAAGTTACATACGTTAAAATTACGTCACTATGGGAACACCCTTTAAATATTGTATTATTATTATTATTAACATACTAAAACTTAAATTTTCTTTCCATTGCGGTTCGAAATCAACACTATGTACTTGAAAATAAAATCACTGTTGGGTCACCCTTTATTTTTGAAGATTTATTTTTTCTACTTGCTGCTAAAGCGCACACATATCTACTGACTCTTCTTAAATATAATGTGTCTGCCTATTACAGTTAGTAAAAATAACAAAAATAACGTCACTTTTGGAATACCCTTTATTTGAAAATATTTTTGTTATAGCGGCTAAAATAATAAATCTTTTGCGTTTATTTTAAGAATTTAATTTTTACGTTATCAGAGATAGAGGACTGTAATCGACGAACTGTAACGGACAGACATTGTAGCGAAAAAAATACGAGTTACATTTTTACACTTTATGTATGGAATACCAAAAAATCATACTGTCACATGAAAACTCTACAAATCCTTGATGGGTCAATAAAGTTAAATTTTGTTTTTTATGAATTGAGCCCACCTCTTGATGACCCCTTTGGTAACTTCAAATATAAATTAAATGAACACCCCTCTAAACAATAAAGTCAATAACTTTTATTTTAATACAACTAAAGTAGTTTGACAACATAATTTTTATTTTATTTAAGATAACATAATTTATTAACAACTTTCTTAAAATAATAAAAAAAAAAATTCCAAAATTATTTGGGAATTCTTTAAAGAAAAATTAAAAAAAAATATATATAAAAATTTAATAAAATCTTTAATGTGTTAAACAAAAAGCCGTAATAACAAAAACAAATTCCCCTAAGACATGCGAATTCATACTCAGTAGCAGTCAAGAGCAAGTGGTGAACAGAGAAAAAATTTATGAAAAAGAAATATGTAATTTACAATTGGAGGATGTGCCTTTTTTTTAGAAGACATCGACATTGTAACCTGTCGTAGCTGTCATCTTTAATGCGTAATCTAAGTTTCAGGTGTTCATCATAAATAAACGCCAACTTTTAAATGAAGAAAAAAAAAAACTACAGCAAAATATACAAGATGATCATTTAAGTTGCCTTTTGGTGAAGGAGCTGGCAACCAGCAGCATCTTCTTCTACAATAAATGACTGTAATTTCGTTACGAAAATAATAGACAAAATTCAATTTGATCAAAAACAATTGGCAAGTTGATTGTGTTGCAGCATCACTGCACACCAACCTTTTTTGTATGAATGCCAATGTTTGATTTTTGTTTTTTTTTGGTTTATCAAGATGGTGAACAAAATATTTAAAAACATAAAAAAAACTTGCTTGCTGTTGTGGCGAGGATATGGAAGGCATCTTTTTTCACAGTTCAAGCAAAAGGCTAAATGATCAATTTATTTTTTTTTCTTTTACTTGGAATTTTACGTGGAATAGAAAACAAGTACAGTGAGTGAGTGATCACATGAAGCAACAAACTTGGGTTGTGTAGGATTTATTCGTCCATTCATTTGTTCATACAAATATCACAACAGTCTTATAAAGTTGCAGTTTGTTTAATTTTGTATATTATTTTTTATATCAAATTTCACTTTTGTTTTCATAGGTCACGTTTTGAAATATCATTCTCGTTTAATGGCTTTAGAAGTTGCAGTAGTGATATGAGTAGTTGCCAGCCTCTACGGCAGCAGCAACAGCATTAGCAACAATACACACATCAAGTCAGCCATGTCGCTGTTAAAGGAATTCACTTTCCTTGGCAGCCTTGCAACACCAACTTAAAGCCATTGACTTTAAAAAAACATCTGCTTGGTACTTTTGTAGCTTGTCTTTTTCTTTTTACAAAAACAAACTATTAAGTCTGCTAATGCTTGTTCAGCTCATCCTTGTTGTTTAAAAATGCGCTTAAGTGACAATGGCGTCGAGCATGCAAATCCCTTCCCATGGTGATTGTTTTCTTATCTTCTCTAAATGAATGTCAATTTAAATAAAAAAAAAAATCACAATTTTTTTCAAGTGTTTGTTTAAACTTTGCAGATGTTATACAATTTATCAACAACAAAACATTATTATTTTTAAAAAGTTTTAGTAAATGTTTGAAAGAAGATGCAAAGAGTTTGGTGACAAAACGATTGAATGGAAATATTGAATACCAGAAAATTTTATAAATTATTTAACCATATTTTTGCCCAACTTTTCTTTAGCATGAAGAAGTTCTCATTTAGTTTTTGAGTTGGTACAAAATTTGTCAACTGTTCCTGCAACACATTATGAGGTAAACAGTTGTTACCGACGAAAATGTAGTCTTTCAGAGCATTGTTTTCAATGATATGTACTCAAGAGACAGAGAGTACTAAAACGGACCAATTGTAAATAATTCAAATGTGCAAAATATTTCCTTTTTTAAATGCGTAAATCCATCTTTAGGACTTTTATATTATTGATTTTTGATAGAGAAAGTACATGCTGCACTGTAGTGATTCATTTGATTAAGAAATTGTCTTCATTTTTTACCAGGACTTCTTGATTCTTACGAGCGCTGCTCTATATATTTCTGGCCTAATAGTGAAAATGCGAATATTTATAATCAAAAATGGTTTTATTGTTTTTCAAAGTATTCTCCAGCATGATTTATACACTTTTGCATGCGCTCAAACCAGTTGTCGAAGCACTTTTTCCACTCCGATTGAGTCACCTCTAAAACATGGTTTTTGAACACTTCAACAGCTTCTTCTGGCGACGAAAATCGTTGACCACGCATTTTTTTTCTTGATGTGCGGAAACAAGAAGAAGACATTAGGTGCCAAGTCAGGGCTGTACGGCGGATGACCCATTAATTCGACGTTTTGGCCGGTCAAAAACGCTCTGGTTTGAGCCGATGTGTAAGAGCTCGCATTGTCATGGTGAACAATGATTCGTTTTCTCTTGTTGGTTTTTCGAATTTCTCCAATGACTTCAGGCAAACAAATTGTAGTGTACCCCTCAGAAGTGACCGTCCTACGTTGCTCAAGTGGAACAGTCGCCGCATGACCAGTTTTGCCGAAGAAACAGGCGACCATTTGATTCGAAGTACTTCTTCCACGAACAACTTTCGTTGGATTTTGCTCGTCTTTGAAGACCCACGCGGTCGGTTGTTGTTTCGTTTCGGGCTCAAACGCATAGATCCATGATTCATCACCTGTGACGATCTTATAAACGTCTTTTGAAGCACCGTAATCGTGTTTTTGCAACATTTCTTTGCACCAATCAACACGAGCCTTTTTTTGAGCGACTTTCAAATTGTGCGGGATCCAACGAGAACAAACCTTTTTTACGGCCAGGTGTTCTTGCAGTATCGAATGTATGCTGGTGGAAGAAATGTTCAAGGATGTCTCTATCTCTCGGTATGTCGCATGTCGATCTTGCATTATGAGTTCACGCACGGCATCAATGTTCTCTGGCACAACAGCCGTTTTTGGACGACCTTCACGGAATTCGTCTTTGAGCGAGTTTCGGCTACGATTAAGTTCATTATACCAATTTTTCACAGTGCTATAGGATGGTGCTTCATCGCCATACAAAGATTTAGATTCATCAATGCACTCTTGTCGTGATAATCCACGTAGAAAGTTGTGAAAAATGATGGCACGAAAATGTTCACGAGTTAATTCCATTTTTTTCAATTTTAATTTTTTCAAGTCACTGTAAACAACACAAATAATGGTCGTACGTCAAAACGTTTTGAGTACGATTATGATTTAAAATGACAAACTTTCCAATGGAAATGTCAGATTGCACTTGGCAGCATTCAGTGTTGCCAGGCCAGAAATATATATATAGCAGCCCTCGTAATTTGACTTAGAATTTTTTTAAATGCTGTAGAGGTTTTCATTTTACAATAAAAGGGGTTCTCTTGCTTGTTATTCAAGTACAATAAGTTTCATTTTTACACCCTTTACCACAGGTAGAAGGAGTATATCTAAGAGTATTATCAACTCTTATGCATAGCGAAATCGATTGAGCGATGTCCGTCTCTTCGTGTTGAAATCAGCAGCAAGCAAAACTCCACGCCTGCCTCTAAATTTTTCATATCTCTTTATTATACCCTTTACCACAAAAAGTGGAAAAGGGCTATATCTAAGTTGGTCATTCCGTGTGTAATTTCTACAATATCCATTTCCGACCCTATAAAGTATATATGTATATTCTGACTTCTTATGCATAGATAAATCGTCCGTCTGTCCGCCGTGTTAGTTAAAATGAAGCCTGCCTCCCAAAAAAAAAAAAAAAATGCGTCAATCGATCAGCTATAGTGTCGAAAGAGGTGCTATTGGAAATCAGCATTATCGGTCCATGCCCATCGAAGCAGCGGGCAAAACACCACGCCTAACTCTAATTTTTTCATGTCATTTGGAACAATAAAGTAACTGGGGCGATAGAGAATTAAAAAACAAGAAAAAACATCGAGTGAAAAAACTGACGCTCACCCATATTTTCCGAGTTACGGGGCTTTGAAATTTTCAAATTTTTAAAAATATAAATACTATTTTTTTTAATGCCTTACGCGTTAAGAGCCGACGTCATTCTTATGTAAAATTATATATAGGCAGTATTAAATTTTTTTTTATTTCTAAATTCTCTGTCACCCCAATATTTGATTTTTTTAATTGGAGTTACTTCACTAAACTAGATTTACATAGATGGCGAAGGGTATATAAGATCCGGCATAGCCGAATATAGTACTCTTACTTCGTTTCTTGTAAATTTAAAATTTAAAAAATTTTTTGCTTTTGCTTTTGAATTTTCAATTGATTTTCTAAATTTCTGATAATAGTAATATTCACCAATGTTTGCAAACGTTTTTCAAAGAAAACCGTAAAAGTCAGACACAAGCATTTTTAGGATTCCACACCTGTCATCAGCATTCTTCACATCTATATTCCTTATTTAATTTACTAATTTGATAAATAGGAATACAAGGAATGTTCTTAATTAGTCAATATAAAATTGGTCCATACCCAATTTAAAGATGTCTTTAGTTGTTGTCTTTATTAATCTTTACATATATTTATTCTTATTTATTTAAAATATATGTGAACTTAAGCCGAATATAAATTAATTATTTGTTTAGGTTAATATTTACAAATAACTAAATAAGCCCTTTTTTGCTAATACGAACTTAAGCCCGACTACAAATGGATTATTTTCTATATGCTAAAATAATTTAACTAATAATGATTTTTTTTCTTAAAGTATATTTTTTAAACATTTTTCTTGAATTTAAATCGTTTAACTTTATTTTTTTTTTCTTTATGAAATAAGAAATTAATAAAAAAAAAATAGTACATGAACTAAACCCTTGTTCATTCCAAAAATATTCAATGAATTTTTAGTTGAACTATTTTAAAATCTTAACCAAATAAATAACTTTCATTTGCTGGTGCTTGATTTTTCCTGTTTTCTTTAGTAATTAATAAAAAGTTTTTAAAATATTTTTATTTCTCGATTTATTTAAAAAACTAAAATATGTGAACTTAAGACGGACTAGATTTCCTATTAAATTATGTCCTAAAATTACAAAATCATCATAATCGACTACAACATTACAAATCGTTATAATCTCAACAGAAAACAAATGAAACATTTTTATATAAACATTTTTGCCACAATTAGTAAAACAAGTCACAAATATGATGATATATACGAGTGTGTGTTTGCTTAAAAAAAAGACATGCTGGATAAACGTGTCGAAAATGCGGCAAGTGAGTCGAATGAATGCGTTTTGAAATAATAAGAAAGTTTTCTTGTGGAAGAAGATCGAACAGTGGGGCAAAATTAATATTTCAAACAAGTAACAAATAATAATTTTTTAGTATCTAAAAATATCATTTAATTTTTGAAATAATAAAAAAAATCCCTCAATAGAGGGCGTCTCCGAATATGAACAAAAACTTAAGCAAATAGGGAAAATGGAAAAAAAATTTCAGTGCGGTTATTCCGACGCTTAAAGCTCCGGTTACTTGTAGGCTTATTAATATAGATCTTTGCCTTAGAGAAGTCTTTTAAGATAAAATCCAATTATTTTCTTAAATATTAAATGCATTTGCTTGTTTGTCGGAAAACTATAGCTGCTTACATCAGAGAACCTGAATTTTTATAGCTTTTCTTTTCGTTTATATTTTACATGGGCGTGGCATTTACCATACTAAGTAAATATTTATCATCTTGTTACTTGATACCTGTAATATTCAAATAACTACATGTGCATTTAGCGAAAATCTGGCTGGGCTGAATTAATGAGCGTGGTATCTCTCATACATAGCGAAAAATCGTCGTCAGGTTTCTAGAGAATTACAATAAGTACAGTCTGCTGTTAATGTGCATAGCTGGAGAATACATAATAGTATGAATTGAAACAATAAGCGTGGTACCTCCCATGAAGGTGAAAAATTATAATTGTTTATCTAAGAAAATATAATACGTAGAGTTCTTTTACTAAAAACTTCCTTGTTAATACGCCTTTTAAGCGAAATACTGGATGGATCGGAAAAGGGCGTGGTTTCTACCATACAAAGTTAAAAAGGGTCTTTAAATGGAGTACAAATCACTTCCATTTTAGTGACGATAATCAACTAAATTGAAAGAGTGGTTGTGGTAAGATTATTCCCATTGGGGTAGCGAAACGCACCGGGAATAACTAGTAAATAATATAATAAGCGAATCTTGTCGATTTTTGATCGATAAGTATGCTTTAAGATTTTGATGGTTACCAAAGCCATGCAAATATTAATGTGTCTGCCCGCTTGGAGTAACTTCTATGGAAAAATTGTTGAGCGCAATTATTTATTTATTGACTAAGTGAATTTCGCAATGCCTTTTAGTATAAATAGAAAACATTCAAGTACTAAAAGACAACATTAAACACGAGAACTATAATGCTCTTTGCCCAAAAAGGTTTCCTTTTAAGATATTTAAATTAATAAACTTGTTTTCGTTTAATTAACAAAAATCTGACCAGTTTCTTAGAATTTACATTTGTATGATGAATTAATTTTCAATCAATCTTAGATTGAGCTCTGACTAACAATTTTTAATTTGCACAAATTTTTTTTCAAGTAATTTTGTTATTGGGCTGAACGGGAGGAAAGCGAATTTTTTGCTTAAAGTATTAAGTACATTTATGTTTTTCTTAGAGGTGACTTTACCTTGGGATTAAGAAATTAGGCAAAAAAAAAAAAGGAAAAACATTTTTGGGTACATCCTTTAACATTAAAACGCAATATTAAAGGCCATTTTCCGAAACTGCAGACTAAGTTATTGTCATATCCAAAGACATTTCTTAATTCCTATAAAATGACCTCTCAATCATTTTCTCATGTGACTAAATCTTTTCTTTTTCCAACCTTAAAGACATATTTTATTTACTTTTTTTGGAAAAAGCGATTAACAATTGTCGGTGGTTGCCTTTGAAGCGCAAAAATAGCGAAAGATTCGTCATTAAAAATCTGTGTATATTCAAAATTTAAAATCACGTAATAAAATGTTTTTAACGGGTAGGTTTACGTAAGAATTTTTGTTATACAATTGAGCATTAAAAACTTACATTAAACCAAATAGCTTTGCTGAGCGAGCCATGAAAGACCTCGGTCGAATTGTCAAACACGTTACGGATTTAAATGAAGCGACTAGCAGATGACAACAATTTCTTGCAGGTTATCCAGTAAACTTTGGCATCTTTTTTGATAAGGAACGGCCGAGATAAGTAATAGTCATTATTAAAAATTCTATGTTGTTCCATAATTTTGTACTGTGTGATTAGACGTATGTCGTGATGAGAGTTCAGAAACTGTAAAGATAGAGAAGAATTATCTAAATACTTTCGTTGCGACTGTCCGGATAAAAAGATCTTTCAGTATCTGGAATGTCTTGGTTCTGCGATATTGATGGGCTTAATAAGTCTTATAAGAAATTCCAAGTGGTTCTTACAGACTGCAGAAACTCGAGTTCTATAGAAAACTGTGCCGGCCTCAGGTTAGGTTAGGTTAGGTTGCACAGGCCGTCGGCATAAAAGACCGACCCACTTGGGTCCCAAAGGTCACGTTGTGTTAACTGGAAACAGGATTTGCAGGGGATCAGATCTAGGCCGCTACGGCACCATCAAAGATCCCAATCCAAACCACCCCGAGGACCGGATAAACAAGTTTATCCTATCAACGCCGCAGACAGATAAGTCTGCAAGATCATGCAGTCTCGGACTGCAGAAGATGGCCGCTCTATTCTCAGAAAGAGCTGGGCAGTGGCAGAGCTGATGCTCTATCGTTTCTTCCTCTTCCTCATCTTGACAACTTCTACAGTAGTCATGATGCGGAAGATTCAATCTCCTAGCATGGGTACCAATGACACAGTGCCACGTCAGCACCGCCACCAGTGTGCCCAGCTGCCCCCGAGGAAACCTCAGTAGATTTGCGGTTCTCTTACTATCGTACTGAGGCCACAATGTCCTCGAGACCCTGCAGGTAACCTCCTCAGACCATCTAGACTGTGCAGCTCTGAGGAGTTCCTGCTGAAGTAAAGCTCTACAGCAGCTTAATGGGACTCCTACCAGTGTATCTGTCTCCCGGTCTCCCGGTGACCATCAAGGCCGAAGTGCGCAACATCCTATTCAGCATACTGCCGGCCTCAGACTAAACTCGCTTTATAGGAGAGGACCGCTTGACCTAGCCTAAGACTGGACCTGTGTTGCTAAATCGCCAACAGTCTCTTTAGCCAATTAAGAGTAATATTAATCAAAAGTAATAGTTAAATGTAGATAAAATGATGACTTTTTGAGGTCTAACGTTAATCACAGAAAAATTACGCACTTTGCCAGTTTTAAATATAGAAATTTAAAGGTAGTATCAAACTGCTTACAAATCCTGTGGAAGCAAAACTCAGAATACCATTAAATGGGTACAAAAATTACTAAATTTTACGAATTTAATTTTTTAAAATAAATCAAAACTCTTGTCTTACCTTATGTTTACAACGAAGCTGATAGTTTTAATAGTTGTCACTTAATCATTTAAAATTTAAAAGATAAAAATAACAACAAATAAAAGCAAAGACATAAATAGAGACAGGTAGTGGATACAGGCTCTTTTTACATCTCTAGATCTCTTTACCAAGTTATTTATGTAAGCTCAACATATCTTTTTTTGTTTTTAAGATTGTCTTAATTGTTTTAGTTACAGTTGTAGTGTTACAGTTTTGTGTAACAATTTTAGTGTGAAAAATAAATTTGGTTTATTTTTTCTACTCAGCTGCTTTTGTCGGTCGAAAGTGTATTTATGTCGTTACTTGTCATGTTTAAAAACAAAATTCAAACATTTAAAACGTGTTGTTAGTTTATAACTTTATTTATAATTTTGTCATTTATATTGTTACTTTTATTTTTTTTTCTGTTATACCCACGGCCGGATAAAAAATATTTCTGGTAAAATATACACAAGTATCAAATTGCAATATTGATCCAAAAATAGTAAAGTAACCATTCTTACCAGGTTTTCCTAAAAGTTAGTTTTAGCTTTCCACGGACTACTGAAAATATTTTAGGTAAAATATTTTAGCCCGAGTGATTAAATATTTTCTCAGACTTGGGTCTTATCTTATTTTCAGAATCCAATTTAATTAAAATTTTCACTAATTTAATTAAATACTTGATCAAACTATTAATGAATGAATTTGAAATTAAAAAATTTAATAAGTGAATTTAATATTTAATAAAAATTTATATTGATACCTTTTTAATTAAGTAAATAATTGACTCGATTAAAAAGTTAATTAATTTTTTTTATTAAATTAACTAATGTCATTTAAATATTTATTTTTTCTCAGATAAAATTAAATTAAATTTTAAACTGAGTCATATTTATATTTATTTAAAATAATATAAAACTTTCCAATTAAATTATTAATAAAACCAATTATATGTTAAAAAAAGACAAAAATTTTTGAAATAAATAAGTAATTCAATCATAAAAATTCAATACAATTATAATTTAAAAATAAAAAAAAAATGTTTAATTTTCAGCGCACAAAAAATTTTTGCCCCCATTAAAACCTTCAAGTAGCGTTAGTTTGAATTTAGCTTTTAATTGCTTTCATGAAATATTTAATGAAAAGGTAAATAAACATTTTCCTAATTAAAAATATAATTGAATCAATTAAATATTTTATAAAATGATGATAATTTTTTAATTAAATAAATAATTGAATCAAGAGAATATTTACTTAGATTTTTATATGAGATAAACTAAAACCAAAAAATTCTCTGTATGTCAGAAACGTTGAAAATAATATTTTCTTAGTAAGAATAGTCGGTTTCATGTGTCGGGGACGTGTAGAAACGTGATAAATATCCCACTTGAGTTACACAAACGAGGCGCTGAATTTCAGTAGGTCCGTAGTTATTTTTCTCAGATTGCCTTAGATATTTTAGGTTCAACAAAAAAAACTTGTTTTTCAGATACATATTTTTGAAAATTGCACAAGAAGCGCAGAGCTATTTTTCTGAAACAAATTAGTTTTCAGCGTGACTAAACTGTCTAATCAAATGAAAGCTTAATTTTGTATGAAAACTATGTGACTCATTTATTCAAATCTAGTATATAAGCGACAATATGAGACTCTGTTGTAGAAAAGCAAATTCAGAAACTTAGGCCTGATGCCTAGAAATCATTTAAGTCTAAAGTTAACAGCTTTCAATTAGTTGTTGTTTTAAGCCCTAAACAAAGGACTTTTCCGGGCATTGCTGGCAGAAGGCACAAATAACATATCATTCCAAACCTTCAACTCTTGCTAGTATCTAAGCATAAGCTACGTGACCCCACAGAAAATAATAGAGAAATATCCTAGCGCTTGAATTTGGAGGCCAGTTGACAGGCCTTTTTTCCGTAAACAATTTATCTCCAAATTTTGATTTTAATAGGTCAAACGTTTTGATCACTGTTTGTCACGTAGCCCCTTCCGGATTAATAAAATTAATATATTTAAAAAAAATTATTTATCATGGTGCGGTAATGTTCTCCTTTGACCGAAAGTTCCCATTTAGACGATCGAACATTTGGAAGAAAAGCATTTAGTTTGCCAATAAATTAAGTGTGGGAAGGAGATCATCATTGTAGTTGATACTCGGTGATACACTTTGTTGACATATTCTTACACGTTTTTCGCTTGGAATATTGCCGACAACATGTTCGTCTGCCTGAACGCGAATAAGAGAACAAAAAAGAATTCCAGATGGTTTTCTTTCAAATGTTCGTTCATCTAAATTCGGACTAATGAAGGCTTTTTTTATTTCCGAAGCAATAAAGTAGGCGTCTAAATATTACCAAACGATGCACCTTGCTAGCAGTGCTAGCAGAGTCTGAAAAGTCTGCTCAAGATATATTGGACAGGTGAATGCATTAGATCAGACGGTCAACATATGTTTGCTTTTTTCCTTTGGGAGTTGTCAAAATTATTGCTCTTTTTCTTACTGTATGTGTATATTGTGTATTGTGTGTGCATGTGTATTATATATATGTGTTCAATTGCTTGCTTATTTTTCACAAATACATACACACATATTGCCAGACGTTTTTGACAACTTAACAAAATTTACAAATCAAAATACACGCAAAAGCTAATACAGCCACCTGTATCAATGTGCCTTGAGTCTGCTGTAGTTTCATATCCCTCCATTACTTGTTAACAATCCCGTTAAACTAAAAATGATCCTAATTACTGCATAGAATATGGCGTCTATAAGTTGTGCGTATTAATGACTGATTTTTAAAATAAGTCTGGATAAATTGATAGTGTTGTTCAAATGTCATTCTATTCATGATGATTTGCTCGAGTAGTGAACATAGTGTGACGGTTTGTTTAACGGTTAATGGTTTCCTAAAGACCATAGTGCTTAAAAATACTCTTTTCTTATTTTACATGATTATCAATCATTTAAGAAAAACGCTGTTTAAATACAATTCTTGTTATGTTAACATACATTTCCTAGATTATAGACCAAAAAGAGAAAGATTTAAATTTTATCTATTTTGTAAAAGTAAAAAATAATCAAGATGAAAGTAATTTCTTTTTTAATATTAAGTACTTTTAAATCTTTTTCTTTTTGATTTTTTTGGAAAAGTTTTTTGTTTAGGAGATTTTCCGCTTCTGTAGGTCTGAAAGTAAAAAAGCATAAAATTGATAAATAGATTTAACTAGATTTAAATTTAATTAGGCTAAAAACTAAATACTTATTAACACCTGTTGTACAATTTTTTGATAAATAATAAATTGTTGATATTTTCTGTATGAAGAAGTCAAAAGGCACGAAGACACAAAGCCAGGGTATGACCCAGCAATAATAATTCAGATAGTAGAAAAGCAAATGCCAGCAATCACTATAAAAAGCTTCATTTGTATATCCAATAACAGTTTATGTAGTCAGTTAAATAAAGAAATTGTGCAAAAAAGTTTAAATGCTTTTCGTTTCTTTTTTCAGCCACCATGAAAATGGGTCAATCACTTGGATGTATATTTTTAGCCCTGCTATGCTGTATTCTTTATCTTGTAAAGGCCTCAGAAGATGATCTCTTAGATTTTGATTTTACCGACCTTAAAGAAATTGATTGGAACTATGAAACAGATAGAGCTAGAGAGTCATTGTCTAAAGGAACAACAGAAAAAAATATTATAACATTTGATGATGATAGTGATTTGTTGGAGGAGAATGAACTGCATCCATTTGATTGGCGGGAAAAAGTGTTGCGAACAGCTTTATCCAAAGCCTTGGCAAATAAAGAAGTAAGGCAAAAATTTATCGAAGTTGTACCTATATTAAGGGTATTAACAAAACAACAGCGTTTGGCTTTGTCGGCTCTGATAACAGCGCAAATAAATGCCAAGAAGGGAAAAGAACTGAAACTAGATCAGGTGAGAATAAAATCACATTTAAAAAGAACAAGTTAAAATATGAATATTTGTTTAATAAATATGATACTTAAATATCTAATATTAGGTGCGTATGATGTTTGGCGATGACAAGTCGCTACTCTTGCCCATAGTGTTTGACATAGCAAATTTGGTGCGCAATTCGGCCAAAAAATATATTGAATTTGATTATAATTTGGCTGATTTTGGAGACTTTTCAAAACCTAAAATTTCATACGAAAGAAGAAACTTAAAGTTGGCTCCAGAAGAGTTAACAGCTGAGGATAATAATGAAGGTATTGGTACCTTACCAGCTTCCGCACAAATTACGCAAAATATAGATTTAGATGGTTTGGAAGAGTTTATGTCTGAAGAGGTTTTAGACCCCAGAGAAATCAATGAAGAATTAGAAATTTTAAAAATGGAAAAGAAAAATAATACAAACTTGGATGATGTTAACATGGATCTGGAATTAGAGGAGCAAGATGATATAACAGATCCTTTAGACATTAACATTGGCTTGCAAAAAGATGTGCCGACCTTAACTCTATTGAAATTAAATAAAACTCAAACAAGAGAATTATTCAAGGATTCTACAACGACTACCGAGAAACCTAAGAAAAAGGTATTTTATACTAATTCTAAAACATCTTTAAAACGTAATCGAAGATCGCCCAGAGACTCTAGAGAATTCGTTCACAAACTAGTGCGCTCTGTGCCTTCAACAGTAAATGATGAAGACCTGCAAAGAGGTAGTGCCGGTCGTACACTGAAATTAAATACTACAGGATTTGCATCACCTAAAGAAATTAGGACACGTGCTGCTCCATTACCGGCGACTTTATCTACTAGTGCAACGACTAAAGCTCCCATAATTGTAACGCCAGAAATAACTACAGAGGAAACATATGAACCCTTTCAGCTTGAAGAAGATTTCGCTTTCGCCAACTTTAATGGTTCCGAAATTCTAATCGATGAAAGTGATAATGAAGAAAATGATTTAATAAGCGAAGTTAAAAACGAACCTAATGATGAAATACTTCCCACGCCCGAAGAGTTAATAGCTGGACCGGTCTATCGCATATCCGGCAATAAATTATTGCCAATACGTAAGCAAGTTAATAAACGCAAACGTGTGCCCGTACGTGCGAGACCAAAAAGTGGTTCTTCTGGAAATGGTGTATTGCCTCCTAAGAAATGTGAACGTTTTACGGCTTCAATGTGTATCAAGACGGAAGATTATCCTCTGTAAGCTTTTGACAAAGTGGTTAGCGGGTGGTTTATAAGGTTTATGGAATTTCTATTATTATTTATTTAATTTTGTAGTTTAGTAAACTATATTTGCTTTAGTTCTATTGAAATTATTTATTCTCTTTTAGTAATTTGGCCCTAAGAAATGCTTTGGCGTTTATTTATATTGATGACCTAAAAGTATGCTTTGAATTTGAATTTTAAATCTAATTAAGCTAGTAGCAATTGACCATTACAGTTGGGAACAAAAAATGCGGCGCTGGGTTTATAATTAAAAATTACTTCAAGTACGACTATATTAAGCTTAAAATACTTATTTTAAATTTATTTCTATCATGTAGTGCGGTACACAAGATTAGACTGCTAATATTATGGGTTTCTTTTGGGATCTCTCTTTTTCCCGAATAATTGCAGGAACGCTTTTAATAATCACGATTATAGCACCTTTAATAAGTTTCGCAGCATCACTAGACTTAACTGTCTCCATTCTTTTTTATTAGAAAACCTTCTTGGTCCTAAATACAATGGTTGCAGTGGTGTGAAGGTACAAATGTGCGCTATCTTCTCAAACTCTTTCAGGCAAAGTCTATTTGTATCTGCTGGTAAGTAATTCATCTTGACCGGATGTTACTTTGTCACAGGTTAAGTTACCTGCATTACAAACAACTAACTTTCTAGACTTCTTTTTGATTTAAAAGAACGGTTTCAATCTACCATTAGAGTGTTACATATAATTCTGCAATGTTGGTCAAGTGATTGGTCAAGTGCTTGGGATCGTTCTATATATTTATACTATTGAGGTACATTAATGCAAAATATTCACGTGATTTCGTAGCTCCTTCAGGTTTAGTAAACCTGATTAATGCCTGATACATAATTTTTTAATTTACTCCACACTATTTTGTCTGGGATGCCAATCAACGAAATGTATTATATCCGAATTAGAGCCGCACATACCCTAGTATCGTTTCAGTGTTACCAGTTCCAGTTTTCTTGAATATTAGAAATC
Organism: Gymnosoma rotundatum; assembly: GCA_916610165.2. NCBI lineage: Eukaryota > Metazoa > Arthropoda > Insecta > Diptera > Tachinidae > Gymnosoma > Gymnosoma rotundatum. The sequence continues at coordinate 15,076,220 of OU744338.1, read as the reverse complement.
TTCTATTGCCAAAACTATTCGAAATATTCATGTGCCTTCAGAGTTTCTTCAGTTTTAGTGAAGGGACGTACGCTAGATATATAAATTCTTAACATACCTCACACTCTTATTGCTCCTCCAAAGTTAATTACCATCTAGAAGAATAGAATAAAATTTCTGACGATATATTTTTGGTTTACATTGTAAAAAATTAAATACCAAAGCATATCTTCAGGCTCATATGAAATTCTTTAAAACCTGTAGAAGCCCATATTAACTTATTTTTTTATATTCTAATCCTAAAATGCAAATAAATGTAAGCACTGTAATTTTAGTTTGCAAAGTAAGCTTTTTATTTATTTATTTGAAATAATAATAATAAATAATTGTAAATTTGTTCCTGTAATATTGTATTAATTATTAAGATGAAGCGGGAGAATCTTTTGGTTGAAAAGTAAAAGCATTTTATTTGGTAAGTGGTTGCAATTAAAGTAGAATCCAAAGTTTCGGTTGAAGTCTTATTTTTTAAATTTTAACTGATTTATCAAATTTATTCTAATACCTAAATGTTTTATGTAAAAAAAATGTAAACAGTGATCACATCATGAGCAGCATTAGAAGACATCGAAATGCTATGACCGCCTTATTGGCAGAGTATGATGACAAACCTCTCAATGCTATGGATACCACTGATGATTTCGACGAGTACTTATATTCAAAAAAGAGGTAAAAAATATCAATGTTCATTTTAAATTGTTATAAAGATTAAAAAATATATTCCATTTTAGACGCCAGGACACTGACTTGCAAAGTAATTTATGTCAAAGCATTATACGCTATGCTAGACCACAAAAAGCTCGATCTGCTTCAGGAGAATGGAAATATATTGTAAATACTGGTCAACATACACAAACCTTAAGACTAGAGAAATGCATGTGAGTTTGAAGAGTTTTAAATAAAAACAGTTATTACAATTGTGTGTGTGTTTTTTTTTTTTTGTAATTTTTATTATAAGGAGCCCCCAAGAAAGTTGCAGTTATTTAGCAAGTTCCTATCGTTCGCATTGTGTTCAGGTCTATAACTATCATCGTCTGTTGAGTTGGGATAAAATTCGTGGTCTGCATGTGGACATTTTCAAAGTACCTACTTGTTGCTCTTGTCAAATTGATGGCTACAAGCAACAAATGCACGCCTTTCTACGTCCAATAAATAAAGATTTTACTCAGGCCTATAAGGGAAATTTATACAGACAGCAACAACAACAAGCACTTAGTAATAATGGAGAAGAGGAAGATGAAAATGATGATCTGGATTTAAGTTTTGCAATAAAACGAAAACATCATAAAAACGAAAATAGTTTCGATGCTGATGAACTGAGCAGTAATAGAATTAAAACTAAGGTACCGAGCCCAACAGTAGGCGCTTACTTAAGTCCTCCGGTTAGTGAGGCATTTGAGGAAGATTATGGATATAAAGCCCAAAGAGAGGCAGCCTCGATCTCAAAGCAGCAACAATATAGTGTGTCATCTGCTTCCTCATCACAATTATCTAACAATCACTACCTAAGGGATATGCAAAGCAGAAGCCCCCATCAATTTTATAAAGGCAGTGGAACGGATCAGGACTTTGCGCCCAGTGAAGAGCATGCAGAAAGAGAGGTAAAAGATTTTGGTAAAGCTTTAGGCAAAGCTGAAAGTACTCACGAAAAAAGTAACAAAAATAATAATTATGTAACCCAAACAGCACACACCGGCAGTAGCAGCCTTAGCGACAGCAGCACTGCGGCCATCCCAGCCAGCACCGGAACCATTCGTGCCTTCACCACTCCATCAACAATACGATATAGACGACCCTCCATCATTGATACCAATGCCTACCAAAAACCATCAATTACAGCAAATGCAGCCCTACCAACAGTGGCATCATCACCAGCAGCAGCTACAACAAGAGCCGCAACAACATTACCAGTCCACACAAATCGGACAGCATCTCTACCGACCCACTATTACACCCGATCACGACATGTCCTCAAAAACCAATCAAGGTTTCGCATACCATACACGATCACATCAATCAACAAGGGACGCGATTGTTGCCAAGAGACCAATGCAACCTCCATGGACGAGTTCGAGTTTGAAGAACCGACCACAACAGTCTCACCGCCATCGACGCAGCAAACGGATATTTATGCTGTAGATCAAAATATTTTCAAAAATTATTATAAAAACAAATTCAGTTTAGACCACTCTACGGCTCCTGAGCTAAACAATTCCTCCTCTTCAATATCCTCCCCGCCTAAACGTATCAATTACAATTATCATCCCATAATAGATTTCTTTGAGTATAATAAACGTATAACCGCTTCCACCACAACAACTACTACACCACAGCCGTTGTTTACGGCCACCGAAAAAAATATATTCTCCTCCACCTTTTCCTATCCTGAAGAAATGTATGAACCTAATCCAGTTTTTAACTTTGAACAACCTTCTCAAGTTCACAATTATAATTATAACACACAATATGATACCCAACAAGACAAACAACAATTTAAATATCGGGCACAACATACTGAGCGTAGAATTGGTTACGGTGTTGCTGCTACTGCTGTTGCAGCTGCTACTGATGGTGATGGTATTAATAGACGTAGTAGTAGTACTGGTCTCTCTAACACTCCCAAACAAAACACTAATTCTAAAATAAACTCGGGCAAAAGTCTATATCCTGATATAATTACACCCACCCATAGTATCGCAAAATATGAGCCGCCAGTAGAACCAAATATTTGGCATCCGGTGATTGTACAACATTTTTAAATTTTGATAAGCTACACAAACACACTTACAGACTCTGCGGCATTAATATTGAACTATTTATATATTTATTTATTTATTATATTTTAATTTAATTTATTAATTTATTTTTTTACATCGTGCAATGTACTCTTGAATTCTTTATAATTATAAGTTTTAATTAATTATTCTTTTCAAGTTTTTTTTAGTAGAAATTCTTGAAGTTTTTAAGGCAAGTAAAATAAAATAAAATTATTGTAATTAAAAATAATTATAGACAGCGTTAACGATTTTTGTTTTAGTGCAGATACAAAAAATTTTATTCTAATTTTAATATTTTTTATTTGGACCATACCAGGAGTATGACCGCTACACATGCAATACATTGTGCCAGAAGTAGAGAACAAGTCTATGTTAAAAAATATAACGGGGATAGTGTTTGTGGACATTCGATTTGAACCTTTGGCAACGTCTTTTTGGAAAGAAATAACAGTTTCAGGAACGAGTATCTTTGCACAGTGACACGCACAATGTATCGACGTTCTAGTGAGTCGACAGGTCTACACTGTTGTTTTCAATAAGCTTCGTTGTTATCTCCGGCACGCGTTAGAGTACAGGAAAACAGTATTTAAAGCACTGGTCCATAAACGAGGTCTGATAAAGGTGGCATAGATAGTAAGTAGATCAGATGGAGAATGGAGTATCGTTTCAGGGTGCAAGAATCTTGAATGTTTCTTTTGTGACCTGAAATTAATGCTTCTTTCAACGAACATCGCTTTGAATTTTCATGTCAAGAATATCAAGTGCTTTTAACATCTATATGATCCATCATTTCAGATGAGGTAGTACTTTCAACCAAGCGCCTGTGCAAGAGCGCACAGCACAGGGATTTCTAAGCGTAACATTAACGCTGTTCACATGACTCCTTTTGTAAATTGTAAAAAGTTCGTGACTGAAGTTATAATCGACGTGTCGTTGCGTAGCCCCAATCTGCACGGAGTTTGTTCTACTTTAAAAGAATGTGAATAGCATATGCTACTATCAGCTAAGAAAAAACACTGGATTGATAGCTTGACAAACAATTTTATCAAGAGATATAGGAAATAAGATAAAAAACAAAATCTTGCAGTGTCTCTTTATCTTTTTAAGAGGTCGAATATATAACAACTCAAAGAGGCCGATTCCTGAGCTAGCTTAATTCCAATTAAGTAAAGCTATCAGCGGCACTAAAGTCAAAAATATTTGAACCGAGTACAGAATGCCGCTCTATATACAAATACCTTGGAAATATCTAAAGTCACCAACTTGCTTCTTATAGCTCCACTTCTTTTATGATATATAACCATTTAGTTCGGAGAGACTTTAAACTCAGCCAGATATCTTTAATGTAAATTGGAAAGAATTAAAAAAGTCAAGTTACAAAATTGATGATAAAATCATGCATTTTGTACATTTTATGGAATACAACTTTGTTGGTTGTTATTTATTTTAACACTTCAACTGGTCCTAATCCATTTCCGTTTCTTTTTATAAATCATATAAAACTCAATTTTTATTTTAAATTTTTTTCATATTTTTGTTTATGGAACACCCATTCGTTCAGTTCAGTTTTTCTAGACTTTGTTAATGGTATCTGGTTGCATCTTAGAAATGGCTCATGTTCATTTCTGAATTATTCGAGAGCAGCTCCATGTGCCTTATTTAAGAAACCAAAAGAGCTGATAAAAAAATTATCGAACCAAGTGCGCAAAAGTTCAATTGTTTAATGAGTTTTTAACATGGTGACCCTAATGCTAAAATCAAAGATTATCGTTTTAGTTTTAGTTTAATACGTTTATAGCTTCTATTTTACACCATACAATTTTTGTTATAATCGGTCGTTAGTACTTGCCGCTCACTGGAATATATCTAGATTTTCAGTAAAGAAAAAACTGTCTCAATATCGCCATGATTCCTAAATCCACACAAGCTCTTGGTCTTCGTGAATGCATTGGCCTTGCAGCAAGTATTTGCAGTTTTGTTGATCCTATATGCGGCAATATATCGCAAAGACTAAAACACAGCTCGTCAAAAAAGACTTTTTTTCTGTTAAATTAATTTTTCGATTGCAGCTTCTGTAGAAAATTTTTCATGAATTTTTGACATAAGTGACTGCGGTGGTACAACAAAATCAATCTTATTGTTATATTAAGCCGTTTTAACCCACTATATTTTCCTCAATGCTTTATTCGGCTATGCCGAATCTTATATACCCTTCACCATCTACGTAAGTCTAGTTTAGTGAAGTAACTCCAATCGAAAAAGCAGATATTGGGGTAAAAGAGAATTAAAAAATAAAAAAATTGGTACTGCATATAAATTACTTTACATAAAAATGCCGTCGGCTCTTAATGGGTTCAGCATTTTAAAAAACTTTAGTACTTCCTTTAAAATCTCTTCAAAAGCTTTAAAATGATACCCATATTGATATTATGAAAAATTTGAAAATTTCAGAGCTCCGTGACTCGGAAAATATGGGCGAGTGCCAATATTTTCACTTGATGCTTTTTTTTATTTTTAAATTCTCTATCGCCATATAAACATATTTATATATATGCTGCCTCGAAGAACATGGACCGATCATTCTGATTTCAAAAACCACCTCTTTCGACACTAGCAGACATGTTACAGAACTCAATTCCGATTGAAAGCGGTTTTGATTTCGTAAATTGGTTCTTCAAAAAAGGAAAAACGAAAATTTTTTTAGAATCAAACCGCTTTCAAATTTCAAAGTGGAATTTAGTTTCTTTGAAATTTTGTTACTTGCGGGTTTCAAATTTACTTTTATTATGTGTCCTTATTTAGATTAGCCTTGTTGTTTACTTTGGTGTGCGCAATATTGCTACATTTAAATAAAAAGGGGGAGATTAAACATTTTTTTAGAAATAAGCAAAATCGATCGGAATCTGAAGAAGGTAAAACAAAGTCGATCGGTGTTGTTAATACAGAATAAAAACCATTCCGATCGGAATTTATGACATGCCTGTATATCTGATCGATTGACATTTTTTTTAAGCAAGTTTGGCACTAACACGGACGACCAGATGGACATCGCTTTATTGACTTCGCTATGCAGAGAAGTCAGAATGTATATGCTTTATTGGGTCGGAAATGGATATTGTAGAAATTACACACGGAATGACAAACTTAGATATACCCCTTTTCCACTTTTTGTGGTAAAGGTGGTGAAGAAGTGCTAGTGTTTTTTCCCACATTTTTGCTTGATATAAAATTGCCACCACACTGCAAACATTGTACCAGTTATTTAATTCAAACTAGAAATACTTTGCATACCTTAAGGCTAATACTTGAGAAATTTTTTATTACAGCTGCGAACATAAACAATACACTGTTAAAGTTAATAATGTTAACAGTACAATGTTACGAATATAACAGAGTCTTAGACGTGTACTGATTCATTGAATGAAATGAATTATTTAAAAGTTGCAGTTTTGACTTGAAATTTAAACGAAAAGAAACTGAGTCATTGTACATAAATTTATAGTATTTATACCAATAACAACAACGGTACAATTTTCATATCTTTTACAGAGTAAATTTTTACCATTTAATTTTCAAGTGCAAGTTGAAGGTTTAATATAAATTAAAAAGAAAATAAAAATGTTTACAAAAAATAAAAAAAGTTTATTTATACACATAATTTATTAAATTAAAGATTAATTTTAAAAAATTAACGCAGTTTATTATGAAGTTTCTAGCACTTTAGAAGAGGATGCTAAAATAGTGTCATTTTTTAAATAATCCGCAACAAAAGGTAAATCTTGATATTGACGAAATAGCATTGTGGGATCTGTTGTTGTGACGACATCCTTTTGAAATGGTTGCGGTAAACTGTAAATTGTACCTTGAGGATTAATGAAATAATATTTGGAAGTTGTGCCTCCTTCGATTTCTTGCAAATTAAGAGATTTATGATTGAATTTTGGCAAACTTGTTACTATGTTTTCAAGAGATGTTAGATATTCTTTAAGATTATGAAAATCCATCGGTTCTGTTGACATATTGTAGCTAAAGAAAGAATCATTTAAAGCGTTTTGCCAAGAGGAGGCAGCTCTGCCCGTAACATCTTCTATGGATTGTAAATTTTGCGTTTGCAACATGTTGCGTATAGTGGTCATGACATCATCATAAATAAGAGTATTATTTACCGGTGAAGGTGCGCTATCATCAATATAATCTTCGGCCAGTTGGGCTATTAAAAAAGGTTTGTGTCTTAAGTCTTCTGTTTTACGCAATTCTAAACGTTCACCATACTTTCTTTCCAACTTTTGTATTGATTTCACTTGTTGTTGTTGGTGTTGTTGTTGTTGCTCTTGTTGCTGTTGTTTAAGCTTTTTTTGTTTTAGCTCTTCTTGTTGTTGCTGAGTTTGATTTATTTCTTTTATAAAATTTTGCATACATTTGATTTGATTTTGTATATTTTGTACATGATTGGGATATGTAACCTTTAAGTAATCACACTTTTTTGTTATTGCTGATGTTAAATTGTTTTGTGTTTTAATTTGTTGCATTATAACATTTGTGGCCTTGACAGAATTTTCCAATATTTTAACGACCATATCCTCGTTGAGAGCATTATTGGCTGCAGGAGTTTTTGTGGTGGGTACTAAAATTTCTCCTTGTAAGGTGGTAGTCTCAAAATCTAAATCTACATCAGCATAATCATCATAATTTTCAGTTTGCTTTAGATATGCAGAAGCACTTTTAATTAATTCATTAATGTGTTTTATTAACTCTTCTCCTTGTAGAGTTTTGTTAGCAGAGTTTCTAGTGTCACGTTTAAGGCGTTTTGTATTAAAATGCTTGCGTTTGGCTGTTTGTTCTCTTATGCCCTGTAGCCTTTGCTCCTGTCCTTGCTGAAACTGCTGCTGTTCTTGCTGTTGTTCCCATATTACAGTTTGTGTTTTGTGGCTCTTTAAACGCTGCTTTACTGAAGGCAATTTTGGTTTATATTTTCTTAAGAAATGTTCTGTTTTACGCACAGAAGCTAGAATTTGTGATGGCAGTTCTTGGGTTTCCTGTCTTTGCATATCAAGTTCGGGCAAAAGTTTCTGCTGTTGACTTCGTTCGCCCTTGTGTTTGGCTTGTAACAAACTCTTTACAATTTTAGGTCTAGGCCTGTATTCCCTTAAAGCAATGGGCCTGAGATTATGAAATTGTCGCTGCTCCTGATGCTGCATAATTTTTTTTAACTCTTCAAAATGTTTAGGTGGATCAATGACATGTATAACATCAGCAGCATCTTCATAAACGAAACCTTTCGGTACAAACTGCAAATGTTCGGGCACTCTGTAGGGAGTTTCTTTTATTTTGGCCACCGATTTGCGGTAGCTGCTGTCTGTCACAGAGCCTGTTGTAGTGGCTTCGATATAATCTTCTGCTGACAGCTCTCTTATGGTAAGACTTTGGGTCAAAGCAATTAAATAACCAGACACTATTATAATTCTTAATAATTTTGAAAACATTTTATTTATATTATATTTTTAAATTCACTATTTTTTGCACTTGATATTTTGTGTTTTAATAATTTTTGTTTGAAAAAAAAAAACTAAATTTGTTAACACTTGCCACATCAAACTGCAACTAATGACAAATATTGTCTGCCATGATGCTTTATAATATGAAAACTTTTCGTTTTTTTCATTAAACTTCCACTCGATTTTCCACTTTTCCATTAACTGGTCGTTTTCGGTTTTTAATTTTCTATTACCTCAACGTATTTGTTTTTGGGTGGAGAGTTGGTAGAGAGAAAAAAATATAACTGCAATAAAAATACGTTATAAAAATCAAATTCAAATGAAAGTGAAAATGAAAATGAAATTAAAAATAACAACAACTTAACATCCTCAATGTCGTTAACGTCTGATTTAGTTTCATTCCAATACGACCACAACTACGTCTATTGTAAAAACTGGGAAATTATTGTTTAAAAACGCTGTCATGGTCAGTGTTGAGATTTTAGTTTTTGTTTAAAGTGCGTTAAATTTATTGTGCGGCATGTGGCATGTTTAATGTGTGATATCTTTCTTTTTTTGCTTTTAATTTGTTTCTGCTTTTCAAATCGTAAACTTTGAACAGGTAAATCTTGTCTGGTCTTTTTTTTTGTTATTGCTGTTGGTTGCTATACTCCATATACCCCAATATAGAAATGTAAAGTATGCGACTGAGTGCATGCAAATGAATTTGGACAGGAAGATATTAAATATTAAACCAGAAAATTACTTTTAACCTGTGTACTCTTGTTTGTTTAATAAAAAAAACTTACAACAACAACAATAAAAAACAACAAAGGATTTAAAATTGTGATTTTTTATTTTGTTTTGCATAAAATAAAATATTTTTTGATAAAATTCGTATTACTGTATCATATTGCGTTTAATGGTTATGACTTCTTCATTTCTACACGCGCACTGTTTCGATTTAAGCAGAGTGTTGCTTCCAATGCAGCATTTTAAGTGTTCATTTCTGAATTTAATCTACTAAATTGCTCTAAATAAGAGATGGCAAAAGTTCTGATTTAAAACTGGTTTTACTTTTTGTGTTTATTTATTTAAAAGTCTTTCTCTCTGTTAAAGTTAAAGTGACATTATAATTTTTTTTTGTAGTTGTAATGATACTGATCGCGTGCCCAAAATGAGCTGTATCGAAAGAGTTTTTTCTAAATCATTTCCATACGTTTTGCATGCAGTTTAATTTTATTATAACGGGTGCTTTTTAAGCCCGATAGAACTTTAAAATGTAAAAAATAATACAAAAAATTATATTATAATGAAGCATTTTTTTTATACGAAAGAGCAGAACATGGCATTAATATTGATTTCGGGCATTTGCCCACCGCGGCTGCTTATCATGAAGCTCATGCTGGACTTTCAATTTTGGGTTACTTCTTCAAGTACTATTGGCCGTATATCATGAATAATGCGAATGTTGGCCTTCAAAGCGTCAATTGTTGCTGGTTTATTAGCATAAACCAGTGACTTTATGTGACCGCACAGGAAATAATCGAGAGGTACAAATCGCACGACCTTGGAGGCCAATGGAGAGGTCAATTTCTCGAAATCTACTTATCGCCAAGTTTTGATATCAATAAATCGATGTGGTCGCCGTATGGCACGTAGTGCCATCTTGTTAAAACCATATTTCATCCGGATCAATGTTAACCATATTTTCAAACAAAAATTCATTAATAATGGTGCGATAACGATCTCCATTGACCTTAACGTGAGATCCGGCTTCATTTTTAAAAGAAATAAGGCCACCAGCGTGTAAACCACACCAAACTGTGCATTTTTCTGCATGCAATGGAGTCTGTAGGGTATATTGTGTATTGCTCTCATTCCATATGCGAAAATTTTGCTCACTAATAAACTCATTAACCCAAAAATTAGCCTCATCGCTGAACACAATTTGGCGATAAAACAACGGGTCAGTTACTAACTGCTCTAGAGCTCAATCTACGAAAGAACGACGCATATAATGGTCTCGTAGCTTTTATTTCTGCCCTAACTGGATCTAATAAGGGTGTAGGCCAAAATCTTTGCGTAAAATTTTCCGCGTAGTGTACGCACAGAGCCCCAAATTCCTACGACCGACGACGAATCGGTAAATTTGGATCTTCTTTCACACTTTCGTTTATAGCAGTGATATTGTCTTCAGTACGTATATTCCTTCGACGTGTTGGTGTTATTGCATGCTCTAGACAGTATGTGGTACGAAATCTAGCCACAGTTCGACGGATTGCTTGCTCGGACGGACGATTATGTGCACCATAAAAATTAATAAGTCTTCTATAAGTTGCTCAAATTAATGGCTGATTTGCAAAGTAAATTTGAATAATTTGATGCATTGTTCAAGCTTAAGTCTATTAATAATAATTTGCTAGAGTTAACTGAAATTAATACAACAAAATTTTATAAAAAAATTTAAATTTTAGTGTTATATTTTATAATTTTAAGTTCTGTCATGCTTAAAAAAACACCCTTTATATTCACGCGAAGAAAACTCACACACGAGGTAACTTTATAGTAAATGTATCATATAATGAGCAGTCAAATTATATTATCATTAGTTTAAATAAAGTTGTTATCACGGATACCATATCGTTGTTTAACGCAATAATAACATTGTATAACAATAATATAACAAATATTATTTTTAAAGTTAAAAAATATTAAAATTTTATATGATCATAATCTGATGACAACTACTGTATGCTGATAAAAACTATAGCTAAGAAAGAGTAGGGAAAATTTCCTTAAGAAAGTTTATCAAGTAAATTCGCTTTTACTTTGTTACAATTTTATTTAATAAATCTTTACACGTTCTAACCGGAAATCTGTAAACCGAAAGACTAGTTAGACTTTTAAATATTTACTTTTAATATTTATGTTTATTTGGCTTTTTTAAATAAATATTCTTTATTTTTAACTGACATTTTATGAGAATATGTGTGCCGGGAAGGTATACTAACTTGTTTTGCCACCATTTTGGTAAACATTAGTCTGTCATATTTGACAGTCGTGAGGTAGGCAAGTGACAAATTTATAATAAAAAATATTTGAAAAGCCATCGTGTTTTAATTATTAAAACGTTTTATCAAAATCAATCATCGATTGCTGTGTGCAATTTGGTCAGCAGGAATCATTGGACTTTACTTCTTTGAAACGTTAAATGTGAAAGATAAGAAATATCGTGATATGATATGACTTTTTAACACCAAAATTGCATGCCTTGGATTTGATAAACGTGTGGTATCAACAAGAAGGTGCCACATCGCATTTCGCAGGATTACAATGGATTTGCTTCGAGACCTCTTTTCGCAACAGGTTATTTCAATAAATTATGATGTTAACTGATCTCTACGATCACCTGATTTGACTGCTACGGACTTCTTTTTTTTTTTTTTTTATCTGAAAAGCAAGGTTTATGCAAACAAACCAGAAGCGCTTAAGCAACTCAAACAAAGTATTCGTGATGAAATTAATAAAATACCGCGTCAAATGTATGAGAATGTAATGAAAAATGTGCTCAAAGGGCTCGCATTTGTGAGGCTAACAGAGGCGGACATTTATCTGACATTTGTATTCCATAAAAAATTGCTGACATAAAATAAAATATTTATCAATAAAACATCCTTTCTCTTTCATTTTATCAAAAATCAAAAACAAACCAGCGGACACCCTGATGTTAAAATGTTTGAATTTTTTTGTTTTGGTTTTTTTTTAATTTTTGGAGTTTGTTTGATATATTTTTTTTAATTTACTATTTGTATTTGGAATCACTTTATTTATGTAAACATTTTTGTTTCCGATTTCCTCAAGATGTCATTTTTTTTAGATGTTATTTTTTCTTGAATTGGTTATTTAGATACATGATGTTAATAACGTCCAGATTTGGGGCGAATTTTTCTTGTTTTCTTAAAAATGTCTTTCACACTTTAAATAAATCTAGAAATTGAGATTTCAATCAAACCAACCATTTTGCATTTCTTTAATCATTACACGTATTTATCGTGAGCTACGCATCGTTTAAATCAACTATTATTTGTTCATCGCATTTATATATTGTTAAACAGAATAAAATATGATTCCTTGTGACCATACCATAATCTTGAACCTGAGCATTTTATAAATGAATCTAAGTTTAGGTGTCTTAAAGTATTAGGAATTATAAGAATATTAAATAAAAGTTTTAAAAAACAGAAACCGAGGCGAAAATCAGAAAATGAAGACAATATTTTGTGAAACGAATTAACGAATCATGCAAAAAGCGTCTTGCAAACCTAGAAATGAAAATCCGTTCTTAAATGCGATACAAATTGTAGGTTGTAGAGCCCCCCAAACTTGGTAATGCTTAAAGCTGTAGAAAAAAACTTAAGTTTATGCAAAAAAATTTCCAAAAAACCTGAAAATAAAATTTACAGCCGTTTATTAATTTTTGATTTTTTTATGCATTTGAAATACAACTAAAAAATTTTAATACAAAACAAACATATAAAAATTGTATCGAAAATATTATTCAAGTTTGAGTACAACTTTTGCAGCAGCCTGTGTTCGTGTCAGCGTGTCTCAGAGTGGTTTTAAAAACAAAATAACTATTTTAATATTTTTTTAAAATTTAAAAATATCTTTATTGCTTGAACAACGCTTGTTGTTGAGATATTTTTTTTAATTGTGATTAAAATAAATACTATTCGTTTTGTACTCAAATACTTTCAATTGATAATCAAATCAAGCATAAGTTGGACAAAGTTCATGGCACATGTAGATGTTTGAGCCTTTTTTGTAGTTGAGTGTCAATACACCTCGTTTAGTAAAACAAAACTTAATTTCTTTAGATAATTAAATCATAAGTATTAAATTAAAACAATTTGCAATTGTTGTATTCATAAGACATTTTTTGTAATTAGTATTTTCTCCAAAAAAAAAAATTTGTTTTTTGCTTTATGGTATGGAAAACCAAAATTATTGATGAAAAACTGTACGTTAACCAAAAAGGGAAAAGTCGGAATTTCGCCAAAATTAAAAAAAAAAAAATAATATTAACATAAAAAAAGTTGTTAAATTTTGGCGGTTTCAGGCTATATGTATTTGATCCTTATACTCCTGCAAGGAGCATAGGGTAGCCACAAGGTTTTTCCAATACTCTCGATCTGATGCACGACGCTTGACTTCACCCCAACGAAGATTTAAACAGGATACCTCTGTTTCGATTTGCCGTTTCCAGGTACGTGATGGTCTTCCAATACGTCGACTGCCTTGCGTATTGAAGTCTATAGCTTGCTTAGCAATATTTTTAGGTGGATTGCGTAGTGTATGTCCAATCCAATTCCATTTAAGCTTGCGGATTTCAGTTCGGATTAGTTGTTGTGCAGTTTCTGAACAAAGCTGGCAGTTTGATATTGTTCTGGGCCAAAATATGTGAAGGGTCATCCAAAAGACGCGCCTACATGTTTCTTTGAAATAAAACATAAACTATTTGCAATTTTTTCAAACTGTTTTTTTTATTAAAAGTATGATCCATTACAATTATAAGTGGAATAGAATATCATTCAAATGTCCACCATGACTGCGTCTGCAGACATCAATTCGAATATCGAAATTTTTAATGACTCTCCGACATGTTGCTGGTGTTATTTCACGAATTGCAACTTGAATGTTGTTCTTTAGATTATTAATTGTTTGTGGCTTGTTAGGATACACTCGACTTTTCAAAAAACCCCACAAAAAAATGTAATGGTGTTAGATCACATGACCTTGGAGGCCAATTGAAATCTGCATTTCGTGAAATTACAAGTTGAGGAAATTTTTATCGCAAAAGCGTAATGTTTTCTCGAGTTGTGTGACATGTAGCACCGTCTTGCTGGAAATAGATGTCAGATACATAAATATGATTCAACTGTGTCCATGAAAAGTCTCTCAACATTGATTGGTATCGCTCAGCATTTCCAGCATCATCTTCGAAGAAAAATGGCCCAATGATTCCATTGCCCAAAATGCACACCAAACAGTAACTTTTTTTGGGTGTAGAGATTTTTCATGAATAACACGAGGATTTTCATCACCCCAGATACGACAATTCTGCTTATTGACGAATCCATCCATTCTGAAATAAGCTTCGCCACTAAACAAAATTTTGCTTTGGGTATTTTTCAAAGAACGCCCATTTTCATAATAACTTTGAATGATGTAAACGCGTTGTTGCAATGTGTACCTGTCCATGGTTAAAACTGTACTCTAATAAAACAAAATGGCTTATGTCATTTGAAAAGATGTCACGTGTAAAAATTATATAGTGCTGACATCTAGGCATCACATTTGGATGACCCTTTACATAATCTTCCTCAGGCATTTGTTCACAAAAACTTTTATGTACTGAATGTCTCGCTGTGATGCATTCCGGGTCTCGCATCCGTGTAATAGTGTAGACCTTGCGTTCGACTTCATCAACATCAGCTTCATCCTTCTTGATATATACGAAGAGTTCCAAACTGGCTAGAGTTGGCCGAAGGCTTGCCGGGCTTTGTTTATACGGCTAGATACATTCGATTTGGATCCGCTACGTTTGTTCAGTATACTACCCAGGTAACAGAACGAGTCTGCTTCATTTAGCGGTTGATTCTGGACGGTGATTCTTTGCTCATTGTTCACATTTATTTGCATTGTCTTTGTTTTGCCTATATTTATTTTTAAGCCAGCATGTGATGCAGATTCTTGGACAAGTAGTATCTTTGATTGCATGTCTGAGAAGGAGTGCGTAAGAAGACAGATGTCACTAGCGTTGTCAAGATCTTCCAATCTTCCTTGACGACCCCAGGTAATTCCCCTTTATGTGATATTGCTTCTTTCATTAGCACGTCAAGCACACAGTTTAAAAAGCAGTGGCGATAAAACACATCCTTGACGTACACCGCAATTAACATTTATTTTATTGCGCAGTTGCCCTTCAAGTTATTTGTATTAATTTTTTTTTGGCGATTTTATCTACTTTTAGCGATTTCAATTTATTTCTATTAAATTATTTTTTTTTGGTGATTTTTCTACTTTTAGCGATTTAAAGTTATTTGTATTAAATTATTTTTTTTTTGGTTTTTTATCTACTTTTGGCGATTTCAAGTTATATCTATTAAATTATTTTTTTTTTTGACGATTTTAAATTAAATTATTAATATTATTGGCAAAAACTAACAAAAGCATGTTCTTGCGATTTTGAAATAGATTTGCTTCTTCACAAAAAAACTCTATGTGATAAATTCCTAATTGTTGACAAAAAAAAAAACAAAAAAAGGAATAAATAAATAAAAAAAATAACTTAAGTCTAACTAAGAAATTTCAACAGCAATGATTTGTTCAATATCAAAGTTTTTGTATAAACTTCTCAGATCATTTAAAAAATGGTAAAACATGACATGCAGCTATTTTTAACGCTAAACGTCGTTAATGAATATTTAAGTTAAAATTTCTTCTAATTTTACTTTGTCTCTTTTTGTAAATGTAACTTGAGTATAATTTAATTTATAAGTTGTTAACATAACTTAATAAATCAGAAACAGAACACGCTACATGGCAATTAACCTTCATTATGAGGTTGAGATTTCTTGTTATTTTAAAGGAATGTTCACATGTAAGTACGTAAACTGACTTGTAAATTTTTAACTGTTAAATACTATTATTAGCATAATTAGCGATTAAATTATGCTGAAAGATACAATTAAAAAATAAATGTTTTCATTTCTTTTTTTAATTTTATTTTTTTTTTTTTTTTGATATTCTTACAATAAAAAATACAACAAATATTTGAAAATTGCCACCACTTTAATTTTAAAACGCTATGTCAATTATCTTAAAGTTTTTGAAAGACTAAAAATATGATTTAGCAAAATAAAATAAAATTGCAAATTATGTGACAAATGACAATAAAATCCATTTACCATGAAAATAAATTATTAAAAATAAAAAAAAAATTAAAACAATGCTTAATTTATGCTCATTAAATGCTTCCCTCTTAATCATTAATTATGACAAAAATTTGAACAACTCCATTTTTTAATATATGTTTTGCTTTGGTGACATGTTATAACGTCCAAGGATATAAATTCAATGGACATTATATAGAGACATAGAGTCATAATGTCCATGGATATTATGGGTATATTTTATGGTATTCTATAAACTGTCTTGCAGAAAATCTTTGGTAAACAGAGCCGGTGCTGTTTTAAGTGCGGACATTATGACACTTTTAAAAGTGACACTATGTCCATAGTAAAAACGAGACACTGTCCGTGGACTCTATTACGTTTTTCATAGTAACATAATGTCTATGAATTAGGGGACGTAAAGTGCATGGACATTATATTCTTGGACAATATGAGCCCGTCAAAAGAAAATTCAAATTAACAAACAAAAAAACAACATAAATAACATTTTAAAATTGTGGTTATAATTTTCTGTAAAAACCGTCGTCTCTGGCTGTGTACTTCGTACGTTTGGCGAGCGCTTTCGATGTGATAACATCATTTTTAAATGTCACCACACACGTGACTCAAACCCGTGTAATGTCTTGTTACTGAACATGGACCCAAAAACAAATTCCCTATTAAATATTAACAGCCTTAAGTTCTTAATAAAAAATAGAAGGGCGGTAATATGTTATTGATATTTTTAATTCAAGGTCAAAAAGTATAACGTAAGTTTAAAAATCCAAAATATAAATAATTAAGAAAAAGTGATCCTAATTAAATTTTTATTAAAAAAAAAAAACAAGTAAAAATATAGAAATTGATACATTTAATTTTGTTGACATCTTGGTGAATGTTGTATCACAACTTTGTCTTTAAATGGTCCACCAGAGAATATGAACAAAGTGTAATTTTTAGCGCCATAGAAAGCGGTTTCGTAGCAACTTCTTTCTGCTCTAATTAAAAATTTTATTATCTTGAAATAATTAAGATATGAGATTATTTAATATAATTATTGCAATTCGTAATTGTTAATTATGAATGTAATATATTAAATATGTACAAAATTCGTTTTGTGTCAAGAAAGTAGAAAAAAACGATTAAGAGACTTTAAGATTAACCGAAATATTATAAATAAGCACTTGGCTTAGAAGTATACAAATTATTCATTAATGTAAATAAATTTAAACTAGTTTTTGTAAACAGTTTTGGGCAAAGTAAAAAATGAAAGATATTAAAAAAAATGGTGCTTTATGGACCAACATTCAAAATTAATAGTAGTAACATTGATTTAAAGGACGGTTTAAAAAGGAAAGTGGTTAAAACTTTTTCTTTTCGAGTTTAAGAAAAAAAGTTTTCTTTTGAAAAAAAATAGTACTTTTGTACACGGATTTTTTAAAGGTACTTTAAAAAAAGTATTATTTAACAAAAGGTACTTTTTAATAAAAAAGTTTTCTTACACAGTATTTAACTTTCTAAGGCACGTGTTAATTAAACAACTTTTTTTTATTCTAAAATTCACTTCTTTTCAGGAAACTGTTTTTGTTAAAGGTACTCTTTTTGAAAAATTTAATTTTTAAAAAAAAACACACTTTTAATAGGTCTAACTTAAGTTCTCTTTGTTGAGGAAGATTATAAATTTTTTTTATCTGTTTTACATAAGGTACTTTTTATAGCTAAAATGTACCTAATTTTTAAATATTTTAAACAAAAAAATAAATAAAAAACAAAACTTCACATTTAAAAACGAAGCTAAAAAAATTTTTTTTGCTAAAAACCGTATTTTCTTCGAAATTAAAATTTAAAAAAAAAAAAATCCTTAAACTTTTTCCAACGCATGAAAATTTTTCTCGAAAATTATTCGAATATTTAAATGCCCTCAGAAATATTAATTTCTGTAAAAGCTCATTACATTGAAGAATAAAAAACACCGTAAGAAAAACTATTATTTTTTTTTGCCGTATTAATTTAGGGTGAAATGAAAGTAATGTCAGAACGTAAATGTACCTTAAGTTTGGTGATAACGATATATGTGGGTTTTTTGTTTTCACGCAGCGTGAATAAATCGACTGTTTTTTTCGTCATGGAGCTACACTTCTTCGTTTAGTGTTTTTTGAAATTTAACAAAGCAAATCAAAAGCCTCATCAAAGATTAATAAAGAAATAATAAATAGTAAAATATTTGTCGTATTATATTTAACTGAAGTTGGTTAAATAGATGATAATTATTACATGTACGCGCAAAATGGATTTATGAGAAATATGTTGAGGAAATGAAAAACATTTAGCTAGTGTCCAACTTTTCCTGGTTTGCTTAGCTCAAAATTCATGAACTAAAAACTGAGTACAAATTGACTACTTGGCGGACCAAAATAATACTTTCTATTTTGGTCTTAAAGATGTTGCTTCAAAAGGCAATTTTGTTAAGTTCGGTTTAATTGTTCAAATATAAAAAAAAGAAACTAAACTTTTTAAATTTTTCTATGCATTTTCTAATTAATTCACTGGAATATTTAATTAAATAAAATTAAAATAAATTAAAAAATATCGTGCTATTTTTCATCCCGATTAAATTATTAAATCACCGATCGGGATAAAAATAGCACGATATTTGTAAACAAGTTTTTAATTTATTTTTCCCGCGGCTGTGCCTGTAAATAAATTATCGGAGGGTATTGTAATATTTCATTTTTAATTATCTTTTAGCTGTATAAGAGGCCGAAAAAAATCAGCCTTATACAGTGGCTTAAAAAATGAAATCCTTGTTGATTATGGATGTTTTTGCTTAAATTTTGATTTTTATCTGTACTTTATTGTTTAGACAAAAATCTTTAGTTTATTAAAAATATTTGTAAGAAGTTTCCTGAGGAAGTAAGTAAGCGGTAGCGAAAGGGCCAACGAGACGTGCTTTGACACTCAATAGCCATTCTTGGTGATTTAATAATTTAATCGCGATAAAAATATTACAATATTTTTTGTTTGCTTGGAAAAATACCCACAGCTTTTTTTAAAGAACTTTTTTTATTTAAATTTTTACTACGAAATTTTTGGTTTGAGAAAAAATATCAAAAAAAAAAAAAAATGATTTGACATTGGCCTCTAAAAATATAACTACCAACTATTTATCTTTGAATTTATAAAAAAAATATTAAATATTTTCAAGAAAATAATTGTAATTAAAAAGAAAATGCCAACCATGAATGTGAGAACCGTTGAAGCATGAAATAAAATAAAAATTGACAACATGAACAGCTTGTAACGACTATAAATTGCGCTATTAAAAGCAATAGTTTCTTTATCGTCTTAAGGTAACACAAATTAAATGCTTTAATTACAAATACTTTAAGCATTGCTTGAATTTATAATGAATATTTTATTCAAAGTTCGAGTAACTTATTGTTCTGATTTGGGTTTTAATTAGATAAATATTTACATACAATAAAGTTTTTGAATCTATTAAAGTTTTAATTAGTTATAAAATGAAACTACACTTGGAATTTAATTTACTCAATTATTTATTTAAGTATCATTTTTGTTTTTCTTTTTTGACAAAAAATTAATTGGTTTAATTAAATGTTTAATTAGAAAATTCGTATTCAATTAAATATTTAATTTGAAAATCCGTATTCAATATCTGCATTCATAAAATGGTTAACAATTTTTTATAAACTAAGACCTCTAGAAAAATTCGTAAATATATAATTGGAAAAAAAATTATTTTTATATGTAATAAAAATGAAATTAAACTCCGAACAACAAATTTTAAAACAGTTATAAAAATTAGGGTTTGCTTCAATTAAATGTTTGTTAAAATGAAAATTTTTTTTTGGTACGCAAATTCTGGATATCGGTCGGTCTTCAGTTAATTTATCTTTTGTAGTGGATAACAAATAATTCTTGCAAAAAAAAAAACTGACTTCAAAACAGATTTTACCTATCTCTTTATATCGGCGTAAAAGTTTGGCAACATGCATCAAATTATATTAACTATTGGGACACCCTTTTATTTCCAAATCTAAATAATTTTTTTCTAATTTTTAAGTAATTGCATATAACGGTTCAGAAGATAGGCCCATAAAGGTTAAATTACATCAACTATGGGAACACCCTATAATTTCTAAATTCAAATTGTATACTTTTTCTTATTGCGGTCTTAGCAATACAGGTTCCTTATAAATTTCAGCTGCCTGTCCATAAGATTTAAAAGTTTGTCCTCATTCATCCAATTACATCAACTATTAGGACACCCTTTGATTTCTAATTACAAATTTAATACATGCTGTGTTAGTGTTAGGTTCTTTGTGTGTCTATATTAGACATCCGTCTAGTTTTCAAGTGTTTCTATATAAAGGTTCAAAAGATATGTCTCATTACATCAACTATGGGAACACCCTTTAATTTATAAATTCAAATTGTATACTTGTTGGTATAGCGGACATAGTTATAAAGTTTCCTTATTAATTACAACAGTCTGTCTACAAATGATCAAAAGAATAGCTAAATTAATTAATTAATTAATTAAATTAAATGAAATGAATCCTTTGATCTTGAGAATTCGTACTTTTTATTATAATGGTCATAATAATCGGTATTTTGTCCAATTTTTAAGCGTTTGTCTATAACGGTTCAAAGGATAGGCCCATATAGGTCAATTAACATCACCTATGGGGACACCTTGTAATTTTCAGATTTATTTTTCTTATCCTTCTTGCTGCTGAAAGCCATAGTGATGCTCAGTTTTTTTTTAATTTTTGTGTTGTGCCCTTCACGGTTTATAATACACTTAAAAAACATGTATGTTGTATAGGGATACCCTCTAATTTTTAGGATAATGAATTTTTTTTGTCTGAGTTCTGCAGGCACAAACATAAAAAAGCAACATTCAGTCAAATTGATAACCTCCTTCTTTTTTTGCAGTCGGATAAAAAGGCAATTAAATGGTCACTGAAGCACCTAAGGATGGGAAGAGGTTAATCTATAAATAATGTGCCGTAGAACATAAATAAATCTAGTCACTTATTGCAATATATTGAGCGAGAAGACTATTTCAAAAACGGGCATATTGAGGATGAGATTGAGGGGTGACGGCTCTGAAACTTTACAAACTATTTATTTATTTGTCCAAATGCGACTCTTTACGCTCTAGTAAAGAGCATAAAATATTTATTAGACCGCTCATAAGCTGGCTTATAAGTTGCGCCCGAAAAGAAGAGGAATGTCAGCTTGTGCAAAAGACTAGTCATGGGTGACACTAGACTTACGATCTCGAACATGCCTAATCCAAAATTACAGCGTAAGGTGGTGGAATAACAGTGAATGTCATTGTTTAATGATAAGTCGTGTATCAACAAGAAATGATCCCAAACCAAAAAGTCTTGGGCTCTAAACCGTAGTAGTAGAATAGACCACTTTATATTTTTTATACAAAAAAATTTATGCAATACAGTGTAAAGAAAAAATTGAGCAAATCTAAAGTTCAATAAAGTCTGTACCAAGAATTTAGCTTTAAAATTTTTTTTTTATTTGCAGTCAGTAGAACACAAAAATTTTTGTAATACTTAATTAAGTACTTAGTTGCTTTTTAGATCTTCCTAACTGACTGACTTATTCCTACAAATCTAACAGTTTCATAAAAAATACGCCTAAAGCTTCGTGTCTTTGAAATTGTTCCAATAAAAACCTTGAAAACTTAAACAATAAAATTTATTTATTTTTTTTTTTCAAATTTTTCATTTATAGTATAATTTTCATAAGAATTGTTTTTCTTTTTTCTTACGTGAAAATTCTAAATATAAAGAAAACTATTATTTAACTGTTTGCTAGTGTAGAAGAAAAACACAAATACTGTCAAATAATTTTCCAACAGAAAAAACAAACTAATTTCCAATTGAATATAAAAACATGTTGCATTGTTTTAATTCGTGTCAGTTGAAATTGTCCACTGTTGGGTATCAAAACAAAAATAAAAACAAATTAAAATTGTTCTTAAAAATTTAATTTTCAATTTTATTGTTACATAAAAAAAAGACATAAAAATGTTTAAGTTTTTATATGTTTTGAATTTAAGCATTATTTTGTTGTGGTTATGTTCCTATGCTTTGTGTGCACCTCGACCGGAGCCCTCACCCAGTTCAATTGCTGACGAGGCAGAAGACTTAGAAACAGGTGCAGCTGCTATTGCTGAAAAGGATACAGATTTGGAGGGTTCTTCTTCTTATGGTTACGGCTACTACTCACCCTATTTTGGTGGCCACCATGGAGGTTTTGGTGGTTATTCTCCGTATTATGGAGGATATGGCTTGGGCGGCTATTATGGTTTGGGTAAGTCATTTGTGTATTGGATTCATTTTTCAGTTGTTTAATTAACATCGATAACTTGTGAGAATTTTTTATATTGTGAAATAAAGATAAACATATTTTAATCGGACGCCATTTTAAAGAAATTAAATTTTTAGCTCGAAAATATAAAACGGGACTCGCTTTTATTTTCTTTCTTAATTTTAATCGTTTATTACGTTCTTCATTCCGTATATAATTTTTACAAATTCTCAAGCTACTGGATGAATTTTGACCAAATTTTGTGGCCAGGTACCTCGGTATCTGAGTTGATATGTATATAGGATATTTTTATTAATGTTAAAGAAAACTTGGCAGCACTTTCAAATTGCGCAATTTTATATTTTTGTAATATTATTTCAATAAAATGGCCAATGGAGATAAAGTCGTGGACAGAAGCGTGCGATAGATATAAAAGCATTTCAGTGCTTTCAGTTTTTTTTAGATCTAGTTTAATCGTAAAATGAATTTTTATATAAAGGAGTGATATACAGACTTTCAACAATTTTTTGAAAAATTAAATAATTAATTTACTATCGCTGTGTAAAACCAGAGGACTAGAAAATTTTCTTTTGAAGAAATAAAAAAAAAAACGTAAAATAAATACTTAAAATCCTTAATTAAACGGACATTTCTAATAATTGACAATTTTTATATATATAAAATGCTTATGCTGCCCATATACCACATGTGTTTTACACATATACATCCTGTAGGGCTGTGTAAGCATTGCTTCTGTAAAATACATGTGAAAAGTCATCTGACAAATTTGCGTTTAGAACGTGTTCTATTTTGATCTGACAAGCCATCTGACATCAACTGTTTTTATGTATGAAAACAATCAACGGCGGTTGACCATTGGCGGTAGCATCCAAAATCTGAAATTGCTTTTAATTATTTAATAAAAAATATGTAAATTCTGTATCATTTTTCAATGCAAACTGATCTTGTTCATATTTATACCATGAAATAACTCCCAATGAAGTAAGTCCCAACAAAAATGAAACAACTCCCAAATTTAAAAGACGAAATAAAATAAAAGTAAAGTAAAAACAAATTAAATAAATCCTAAACGAAATAAGTCCCAACAAAAATTAAATAACTCTTAATACAAATTATGTTTGCAACCGGGCACAGTTTAACTGTTTTAACCTCTATGGTATAACAGGTACCTCCCGATGAAAGAGGTCCTTAACTTTGATATCATACCATATATCATAGATATTGTTACGAATAATAAAATCTGGCAACCCCTGTAGTTGTTTCCGTATGAGCGCGGTGAATAAGCTAATTCAACTAATGGTGTGTTTATAGAATAACAAAACCACAAGTTAGCCAACAAAAGCTGAGCAGCCTCAATGGCTGCGTTGGTAGAGGTGCATGCTGCAAAACAGAGTTCGATACCGCATTCGGACATGCGAGCAACGAAAAAAATAATAATTGTTACAACGCAATTAAAATTAATAAACAGCAGTACAAACCTCCCGAGAGGCAAAGACAATTATTGTGTGAAGCAATGGCAGATAATTTAGTGGCGACGTCCATTTAATATAACAGCAACAGATAATTGTCAAGAAGCCCTTTATAATAAAAAGAAAGAACGGTAGCGGTTGCGCAGGGAAGAGTAACAGCATAACAAACAGTGTATGGCAGACGTGTGTTGTGGCTATTGGATTAAAGGGGATGACTGGCTTGGATAAAAGGAGTAGTGGGGATGTCTGTGGATGGTTAAGGTTACTAAACAAGGCATCGAGTAGTTCATGTCTCGCCGGAGTAACACAGTAGTGTAGCGTGGAGGGCTGCGTTTGTAATAACGCCTGTTTAGTAAATACGAGACCAAGGGTTCACAAGACCGGTAGGATCGGATCAAGAAGTATAGCCAGAGAAAGCCATAAAGTTAGGAAGACAGAATTTAGCCACAGTGGTATTTGCAATCAAAAAAATCCGTACGTTTGTTCTGTCTAAAAGGGGTAAAACGTAACAATATATAATTAAAGGCCGAATATACAGACAATTTTTTGTTGGCGAAGCCGCTCTTTCATATACAATAGAGAGATCATTGAGCCATCCCGGCCTGTGTAGTCGGCCTTTGGCAGGATGAAAGGGTTTAACCTCTATAGTATAACAAAACCCCGGCTCCGGCCATCAAAAGTTTCCTGCATAAACGACTTTAGGCCAGACGGAATGATTTTATTCTATATGGTATAACAAACACCTGCTTCGCTGAATAAAAGTTTTCTCTGTAGCCAAAATAATGGAATAAGTCTTAATTAAATAGCTTCCATTAGGTGACTCCTTTATTTGTGTTAGAAATGACATAGTGTAGAAAATCTTTAAGACCGGCCCGTACCCGGTACGGTACAAGTCTTCAGTAATTTCATAGCGCACGCAAAAATATTTTAAGACGACTACAAGCCATTTTGAAACCGGACGGCTGTTTTAAACAAATAAGAATTATGTCAGATGTAATTATACATGAACGTTTGTGACCAAATATTGAAAGTCTTCTGTAAAATACCAATTTTGATACACATGCAGAATTACATATGACTCACACAGTTAAAAAATCAGATACAAAAACCATGTCGTGCTTTATTAATATCTGTTTGAACCATGATTTCTTTAACACACTGTAATTGTGAACATTAAGAAGTTTGTATCTTAAGTCTTTTGTTTATTTATAATTTGTTGAAAATCCTCTATTTTTCAGGTTATCCTTATTATGGTGGTTATTATGGTTATCATGGACTTCATGGACATTATTATTAGATAATTTTCAATACAGCATAAAACTTTTAATTTTTAAGCATTTAATAAAATATCATAATTAAGTGTTAAATAAGTTGCTTCGTGTTTTGTTGTAAATCATTTCACCAAAGTTTGTAATTGCAGCAATGTGTTTATTAAAATCATTCCAGTGTCTACTCAATATGCATGTGCTTCGAACTTTTTTTTTAATTTTTTTCATTAAATTGTTTAACAATAATTTTTTTTAAATAAATATACAGTAATAAAATGTAAAAGGGAAAGTGAATATTGTGTCATTTAAATACATTTTTTTTGCTTTATTAATAAAAGTTTATTATATAAAATTTTTAAGGAATTTGTATTTTAAAATTAATTTAGGTTAATTCATGTAAGTATGAACAATAAATTGTAAAACTTTGAGAGAAAAGTGAAATTGCTTTCGAGATTATGCGCTTTAAGGCGCAAAATCGCTTGTTTTGTTTTGTCGTTATTTTGACACAAATGGAAAGGGCTTAAATAAGTTTCTCAATCAGTTTGTAATTTATTCTTGGGAAACTATAATTAATAGCTTGGATTAAAAAAAATTTAATAAATACCTGGAGTTATTATTGTATTAATACAAGGGCTGCTATATATATTTCTGAGTGCTTCCAAGTGCAATCTGACATTCCCATTGGAAAGTTTGTCATTTTTAAGCATAATCGTACTCATAACGTTTTGGTACCACCATTATTTGTGTTGTTTACAGTGACTTGAAAAAATTAATATAGAAAAAAATGGAATTAACTCGTGAACATTTTCGTGCCATCATTTTTCACAACTTTCGACGTGGATTATCACGACAAGAGTGCATTGATGAACTTAAATCTTTGTATGGCGATGAAGCACCATCCTATAGCACTGGTATAATGAATTTAATCGTGGCCGAAGATCGCTCAAAGACGAATTCCGTGAAGGTCGTCCAAAAACGGCTGTTGTGCCAGGGAACATTGATGCCGTGCCTGAACTCATAATGCAAGATCGACATGCGACATACCGTGAGAGAGACATCCTTGGACATTTCTTCCACCAGCATGCATTCGATACTGCATGAACACCTGGCCGTAAAAAAGGTTTGTACTCGTTGGATCCCGCACAATTTGAAAGTCGCTCAAAAAAAAGGCTCGTGTCGATTGGTGCAAAGAATTGTTGCAAAAATACGATTGTGGTGCTTCAAAAGACGTTTATAAGATCGTCACAGGTGGCGAATCATGGATCTATTCGTTTGAGCCCGAAACGAAACAACAATCGACCGTGTGGATCTTCAAAGACGAGCAAAATCCAACGAAAGTTGTTCGTGGAAGAAGCACTTCGAAGCAAATGGTCGCCTGTTCCTTCGGCAAAATTGGTCATGTGGCGACTGTTTCGCTTGAGCAACGTAGGACGGTCACTTCTGAGTGGTACACTACAATTTGTTTGCCTGAAGTCATCGGAGAAATTCGAAAAACCAACAAGAGAAGACGAATCATTGTTCACCATGAGAATGCGAGCTCTTACACATCGGCTCAGAGCCTTTTTGACCGGCCAAAACGTCGAATTAATGGGTCATCCGCCGTACAGCCCTGACTTGGCACCTAATGACTTTCTCTTGTTTCCGCACATCAAGAAAAAAATGCGTGGTCAACGATTTTTGTCGCAAGAAGAAGCTGTTGAAGTGTTTTAGAGGTGTCTCAATCGGAGTGGAAAAAGTGCTTCGACAACTCGTCTGAGGGCATGCAAAAGTGTATAAATCATGCTGGAGAATACTTTGAAAAACAATAAAACCATTTTTGATTATAAATATTCGCATTTTCACTATTAGGCCAGCAATATATAGAGCAGCACTCGTAACAAAAAGAATTACACAAATATTTTTGCTTTTGAAACCATCAGTCAGGCACAACCATCTTCTGTAAACAATGAGTTAAAGTTCAAAGCCCCTATATTTAAATCAAGAATCTCAAGAACAATTCTTCTCATTTGCTATTTAGTAAAATATTTTGTCTACAATTAAAGCTGAACGATTGACTTAAAATTTCGAGTCAAAATTCAATTAATATTTATTATATTTTATAATATTGGGTACATTTGCGCATAAAAATACTAAACAATCGATTATGATATCAATAGATTAATTTGGTGTGGTATACCAAAAATTAATAGCTAATTGCTGAAATTACCTCCAGAAAAAATCAAACTTAAAGAAACACTTGCTTATTTTGAAATACTTAAATATATTTATTAGAATTGTAAACTATAAAATTTTACGCCATTGTTAAATTAAATATTAAAAAAGAGTCTTTAAACCATAAAAGTCAAGACCGACTTTTGATGTTTTATTATCTTAAGAAAATTAATTTCAAAATGAAAATTGTGATTATTAAACAAATACAGCTAATTAAACCCTGCATTGAAACAGATTTTCATAATTAATTGTTATTCCAGAATTAATGTCTTTTATGAACAAAAGTTTATTTGAAAGAACAATAATGCATAAATGTAAAAAAAATTAAAAAATACTCAAAATTGTAAGTTTTAATGCATTTTAAATTACTAGATTTGTTTCAAGTATAGCAGCTTATTACGATTTTTTTATTTTCCAAACCACAATTTTAACGAAACGGAGAAAAGATAAATTAACCGTTGGAAGAAAAAAATTTATTAAAAATTTAGGAATTTTTATATGATTCTCCAAAATTTACGCAACGTTAAAATATATTTCTTGGTAATAAAGGGTGATACAAAAAACGCGCCTACATGTTTCTTTGAAATAAAATACAAACTATTTGCAATTTTTTCAAGCTGTTTTTTTTTTTATTAAAAGTATGATCCATTACAATTATAAGTGGAATAGAATATCATTCAAATGTCCACCATGACTGCGTCTGCAGACATTAATTCGAATATGGAAATTTTTAATGACTCTCCGACATGTTGCTTGTGTTATTTCACGAATTGCAACTTGAATGTTGTTCTTTAGATTATTAATTGTTTGTGGCTTGTTAGGATACACTCGACTTTTCAAAAAACCCCACAAAAAAAAAAATCTAATGGTGTTAGATCATATGACCTTGGAGGCCAATTGAAATCTGCATTTCGTGAAATTACACGTTAAGGAAATTTTGATCGCAAAAGCGTAATGTTTTCTCGAGTTGTGTGACATGTAGCAACGTTTTGCTGGAAATAGACGTCAGACACATCAATATGATTCAACTGTGTCCATAAAAAGTCTCTCAACATTGATTGGTATCGCTCAGCATTCACAGTAACAGCATTTCCAGCATCATCTTCAAAGAAAAATGGCTCAATAATTCCATTTGCCCAAAATGCACACCAAACAGTAACTTTTTGTGGGTGTAGAGATTTTTCATGAATAACACGAGGATTTTCATCACCCCAGATACGACAATTTTGTTTATTGACGAATCCATCCATTCTGAAATAAGCTTCGTCACTAAACAAAATTTTGCTTTGGGTATTTTTCAAAGAACGCCCATTTTCATAATAACTTTGAATGATGTAAACGCGTTGTTGCAATGTGTACCTGTCCATGGTTAAAACTGTACTACCTTCTAATAAAACAAAATGGCTTATGTCATTTGAAAAGATGTCACGTGTAAAAATTATATAGTGCTGACATCTAGGCGTCACATTTGGATGACCTTTTATGTTTTAATGACTCATTAAGACACTAAGCACAGTGGGGAAATTTATAAAAAAAGTGATGTGATATATATAGTTTGTCTTAATAGTAGCCTTTTAAAACATTATAGGCAGGCTTTTAATGTTTGCACAGAGTATTTTTGCTTTATTACACAAATTAGTACAAATAAAATTAGAAATAAAAGGGTATTCCTATAGAAGACCTGAAGTTGACATATGTTATTTTAAGCCGCTAATAAAATAAAAAGTATGAACTATAAAATTTAAAATCAAAAGATGTTCCATAAATAATACAGAACCCTTCGTGTGAAAGTCTCATTAGATAAAAAAATTTATGTTTAAAAAACATTTTTTATTTTTTTTTTTAAATAATTTTCTTTCAAAACTTATATAAAGCAGAAAGATAGCGATTTAAGATTCAAGCCGGATTGTATTTTATCACCTGTATCTATACACATAAACATATTGAGCATAAACGCCGGCTTAAACATGGAGAAAAAAAAATTGGCACCTCTTAATAGTTGTATTTGTTTTCAAATTAAAATTTAAGCTTAAGTTTTTAGTTGGGTGAAATATAAAATAAAATTAAAAAGAAAAATTGCAAAATTTTCCCAATTAAATAATTGTTTGATTAAAATTTTCCCTTTTGACAAACCTACAGGAATTTATTTTATTTTACTTTTCTATTGAAAACTATAAATTACTAAACATGCACTATTCTAATCGCATCCATTGAAGCTATACCACTGTGTTACTCGGGCCAGACACGAGCTACTCGATGCCTTGTTTTACGCTGTTGTTATTGTTTTAGCTAATATTGTTCTATAAAAATACATTCATCGTGGTAGAAGTAATCAGTGTTTATATTGCTTGCTTAAAAATAGCAACAGCACTAAAATATTTGCTGTGGTTACATGTTTTTCAGCAAATGTAAAAACTAAATGTCTCTGCATTTACAAAACATTTTATTATAAACGAAGCAACAGCAAAAAGCAAATGCAGAAAAAGAGAAAGAAACGCATTTGCCTCAGCTGACTATTCATTTTTTTTTTGCAGCAACGAAATCAGAAAAGCATTTATTTTGAAAACGTTTGCTGTTGCTTAAGCAATAAGTTGGTTTCTTCCTTTGCTGTTGCTTTTTAAGAACAAAAAAAAAACAGCATTTAATGGTGTAATAAAAACAAGGTTTGTATTTGTATTGTATGTATTAATTGTATGTATTTTCTTACGTACTGTAAGTAATAAATACATAAGTACGTTTTCAATGTTAAAAATAGGGCAGCAGTTACAGCAAGAAACAGCAATCATAGTCAGCTACAACTACGTAGTAAAGAGTTAAGCAAAAGCAAAAATAAAAAAAAGAACAACTGATTGCTCAAGCAATATCAAATGTTTTCAAATTAATTGCTTTGGAGCAGAAAGAAACACATAATTAGCTAAAGCAAATGCGTTTCTTTTTTATTTTTTTGCTTTTGCTGCACATTTTTCCACACTAACAGTTAAGCAACTACATATGCATTAAAAATAGTCAAGAATTTTGAATAAGTAGAAGTAACTTATTCACCTCTTTTTTTTTAGCACGCCCATAAGGACAATAAAAGCACTACTGCTGCTTTTAGATATTTGAGGGCTGCCAGGTCTTATTTTCTGAAAAAGAAGAAAATTTAGTGCTATAATATTTAAAAATTACATTTACATTTACAAAAAATTACATTTTTATAAATGCAGCTTGTATGTTACGAGACCAACAACGTAATAAATTTCAAAGAACAAAAAAAAAACAAGCTATTATTTAAATTTAATTTAACAAATCCCCTCCACACGTTGAATAGGATCTTACTAAATTGTCAAAATAATTTTTTTTATTGTATTTACACAGCTGAGGCACAAAAAAATGTAAATTAATTAAATATTAATTATCAAAATCCCCTTTATATATTTTAAAGATAAACGTTCTTAATTTTAAATATTTGACCGATTAATTTAATGTTAACCCAAATTAAAAAAAAAATATATATTTTGCAAGTTATTATTGCTCTCATTTAAAAATAATTAAAAATTAATTTATTTTTGAATGTTCAAAATGCAAAATAAAATAATTAAGATAAGAACCTTTTTATTACAAATAACAAAACTGGATTGTGTTTTTAATTAAGTAATTTTGAGATAAACAAGTAAATGAGCGTAAGAAATAGATGACCGTTTTAGGTAAATAATTTTCTAATAAATTAAAAAAAAAACTAAAAAAAATCAACTTGAGGTAAAGTAATTTATTTAAGTATTCAGAAGAAGAATACTTAAATTGGCAGCTTTAAAAGTTCACGTTAATTCTTAGAACAATCTTTAATCTAGCTTTAATATAATTCTGCCTACTTATAGCATTTTAGAAATGGCAAGAATGCTAATAACACCAGGCCAGTGTGTTATTTATTATTAATAATAAATTAAGATTATTAAAAATCTTATCTTCTCACAATATACACACCAACAAAAATGTGCTAGAAGACTATTTAGAAATTTAGTGTCATCTTTATAAAAACTGAAAAAACTCTGATATGTATTTTATGTTTTAAAATACACTTTAAATCTATTTTAATATTTTATGAATACGGCAGTTAGTATTTGTTGTTAAAATCATACATGGGAGTAATTAAATAGACGGAATAATTAATTGACGATTTCGTTAGCATTGAGCGATAAATAATGCTAATAATTTGTTTAACATTATCATAATTTATTCTAATGGTAATGCTTTTGAATGAAAATGTTTTATTGATAATAAGTTAAAAAATAAAATCATTACAATTGGCCAATGATTAAATGCTTTCAAATCATTATCATTAATGAATGTATTTCTTGTCTTTGTACACAAAAGCATTATTTTAGGATGGCATTTTGATTACAAAAATTAACTAAGAGCTGCTTGTTGTGGTTTTAGGTGACTTTGATTTCAGACATCAAGTTTTATTCCTATTTTACTTAAAAATATGATCAATTATTAAATTTTACAAATATAGATCTATCTACAAGAGTGTTAAAACTTATTTATTATAAGCAAATTTTTTTTTAAGTTTTTGGGATTGAAAATTTGTATATCATAAAAACAATTATTTTTTATTCAACTGTAATAAGTAATTAAACGATTGGATTAAAACTTCATTACCATTAGTAAAAGAAATTATAATTAAAATAAATTCATTAGCATTAAATGGTAGTTAAATTTTTTTCATTGTCATTATTTCAAACAATGCTAATAAAATTTCAATGGTAATGAAAAAATCATATTGTTTTTAAGCGTAATAAAAAATTTTGGTGATAACCTTTAAAAATTATTTGAACATACACACTAACCATGTAAATAGAATATTTATTGTTGCGTACTCCGGGTGGTGCAATGCAATACTGTTGCTACCCCATTGCGTCCACATCGCAAAACTTTGACAAAAAAAAAAAAAAATTATTGTGTTTTAGTTTTCTCCTTTATTGTTGATATTAATGTTGTTGCGTTGAAAAGTTTCTTTTTGTTGATGCACTGTAGCCTTTTGAATACCTTGTATGTAGGCATTTTTAAGCAATTTTGCTTAAAGAGTCCACATTCGATATTCTATTTATAGAAATCCCCTAGTAATACACATCGTCATGTTCATGAAATTTGAATTTTTTATGCTTGAATTTCTAGATCTCTATGCTATTGCAGGCAACTGTATAATATGCGCGTAATTTGTTCAGAAGGCAAAGTAAATGTATTTAATTTTTACTTACACTTTTGCTAATTGCTTCTACATCCAGTTTTTTTTTGTCATTGCTTGCATGTGAATAAGTATTCTAAAAAAAATTGAATTTAAACAGTTTTGTTTGAAAGTGGTATAAGTCCACGTTTTCAAAAACTAAGTTAACAGTAATTTAAATGAGCTTTAGACTCCTTTTCTCTACAGTTGAAATCAGAACTTCAATAGACTTCTGTCTTGACAAAAAATTAACAAAAACTGTTTTGCTGTAAAATTTAACCCACAAATTATTTTTTTTTTTCTGAAAGTAGAATTACTCCATTTTTAATAAGTTTAATTAAAACAATTTTTATTGATTTCTTTCAAATGAAAAGTATTTTGGAAAAAAACAGCTTCATTTTCCTTTTATAAAAAGTAAAAGCAGAAGACTTTGTCTCAACTTAATCTCTACAAGAGACAATATTAAATAGAAAAAATATGACACATGAATATATGATAGAAAAATTTTAACTGCCTTAAAATATGTTGGATGAGGTTTAAAAAGAATGAACTTTACAAAATCTGTTATAAAACTAGTGTGAAAGAAATGAAAAAAAAGAGAAGATCAATTAACCTCAGCAAAATTATTATGTTAGCACTTCATGGAGCCTAACGAGAGAGAAATATAACGATACAAGTTTATTATCCGATATACCGGCTATTTACCATAAATACTTCAAAATGCTAATGTCATATCTTCTTCTTATTTAAAGGCTGAGTTTATATAAATATCTTCATTTTAACTGTTACGTTTTACATAAAAATTTGTTTCAGTAAAGCTTATTTCAATAAAAATATGGACTTAAAATTGCTCCTGTTTTTATTTCTTCTAAAATGTTATTTTTGAAAGTGTTATAAGTCCATTTGATGCCAAAATAAAAAAGATTATTTTTTCTGAAAAATTATTTATTCTTATTTCGTAATAAAATTTAAATAGTATAAAAAAGATGGCTCGAA
Source organism: Gymnosoma rotundatum (assembly GCA_916610165.2). Lineage (NCBI taxonomy): Eukaryota > Metazoa > Arthropoda > Insecta > Diptera > Tachinidae > Gymnosoma > Gymnosoma rotundatum. The sequence goes on along the minus strand of OU744338.1, from coordinate 15,042,444 downwards.
TTCATTAAAGTTGGCATATATTTTTAAATTGAATCAAATGCAAACCCTTAAATAACTCAATATATGACTTATACCACTTTAAAAAAAACCAGCTTATTTTATTAAATACCCTAACAAACTGCTAATACTTTGATTAATTTATATATTTTCCTCTTCTAAAAAAAATGATTAAAAACGTATTTAGTCTAATTAATTGTTCAATATGACATTTAAAATTAATTGTTTTCATATTTTACTAATAATCTGTTTTGCAGTGTTAATTAATCACAATACAATTTAAATTTAACATTATTTTAGAACATATTAAAATACCAGCTTCGAAATGTTAACAAGTGTAAATTTTAATTAACTTTGAAAAAAAAAGAATTCTACAAGTTATAGGCCTTCAAGCTGAACAAATTTTAAAACATACATTTGTGTTTAAATAGTTTAAAACTATAAACATACACATGTATATAGTGTATGTGTACAATGTTAAGCCTTTAAATAAAATGATTACAATCAATATTAGCAACAGAGTTTTACTTCCTCCTTCAAGATCAAACAAACAACCAGTTGTAAAATTAAATTGAAACTTGTTCAAATCATATTCGAAACATAACTTCTTTTGACCTTTTGCTTAAAAAGATAACACCAACAGCAAGTATACTTACTTTTGATATAATAAGTATTTTTTGTAAAAAATAAAAAATGGAAATAGTCTCTTAATAACCCATATTTAGGGAATGACCAGCAGTCCCCTAAATAGATTGGGCTAAATTAGCTAACTTCTAACAGAGATAATTCACTTTAATGCCAACAACATTTTCTATAAAATCAGAGATGTCCATTGAAATCAGAGATGCCATATTACTATTTGTAAATACACTCCGAGATTTTTGTCGAATGAAATTTTACTTTTTTTTTTGCCACAGTTGTATATAATTTTTTGAATTTTAAAATTTTCTTTAAAACGAAAACAGTGAAAAATAATGACCAAAGTGAAAGTTTTTTTCAACTGACTTTAAACAAGTAAGAGTGCTATATTCGGCTATGCCGAATCTTATACACCCTTCACCGTCTATGTAAATCTAGTTTAGTGAAGTAACTCCAATCAAAATAGCAAATATTGGGGTGGCAGAGAATTAAAAAAACAAGAAAAAAAATAAATTAAGTACTACATATATATATTTTTACATAAAAATGTCATCGGCTTTCAATGGCTTAAGCATTTTTTTAAATTATTTGTATTTCTTTAAAGTCCTCTTCAAAAGGTTAAATATGATATCCATATTGATATCTTAAAAAATTTGAAAATTTCAGAGGCCCGTAACTCGGAAAATATGGGCTTGACGTTTTTCCGTTTTTTTAATTCTTTATCGCCCCATACATTTGTTTTTTCGTCTGGAGTTACTTCGCCCTTACAAATAACATGGAAAAATTAAGGGTAGGCGCGGTGTCTTGCCCGCTATGTCTAAGGGCATGGACCGATCTTGCTAATTTCCAATAGCACCGCTTTCGACACCATGTCTGATCGATTGCCGTATTTTAATTTTTGTTGAGAACAAATTTAAAAACGCACGGACAGATGGATACGAGGGCTGCTATATTATTATATATTTCTGGCCTGGCAACACTGAGTGCTGCCAAGTGCAATCTGACATTTCCATTGGAAAGTTTGTCATTTTTAAGCATAATAGTACTCAAAACGTTTTGACGTACGACCATTATTTGTGTTGTTTACAGTGACTTGAAAAAATTAATATAGAAAAAAATGGAATTAACTCGTGAACATTTTCGTGCCATCATTTTTCACAACTTTCGACGGGAATTATCACGACAAGAGTGCATTAATAAACTTAAAACTTTGTATGGCGATGAAGCACCATCCTATAGCACTGTGAAAAATTGGTATAATGAATTTAATCGTGGCCGAAGCTCGCTCAAAGACGAATTTCGTGAAGGTCGTCCAAAAACGGCTGTTGTGCCAGAGAACATTGATGCCGTGCGTGAACTCATAATGCAAGATCGACATGCGACATACCGAGAGATAGAGACATCCTTGGACATTTCTTCCACCAACATACATTCGATACTGCATGAACTCGTGGCCGTAAAAAAAGTTTGTTCTCGTTGGATCCCGCACAATTTGAAAGTCGCTCAAAAAAAGGCTCGTGTCGATTGGTGGAAAGAAATGTTGCAAAAATACGATTGCGCTGCTTCAAAAGACGTTTATAAGATCGTCGCAGGTGACGAATCATGGATCTATGCGTATGAGCCCGAAACGAAACAACAATCGACCGTGTGGGTCTTCAAAGACGAGCAAAATCCAACGAAAGTTGTTCGTGGAAGAAGCACTTCGAAGCAAATGGTCGCCTGTATCTTCGGCAAAACTGGTCATGTGGCGACTGTTCCGCTTGAGCAACGTAGGACGGTCACTTCTAAGTGGTACACTACAATTTGTTTGCCTGAAGTCATCGGAGAAATTCGAAAAACCAACACGAGAAGACGAATCATTGTTCACCATGACAATGCGAGCTCTCACACATTGGCTCAAACCAGAGCGTTTTTGACCGGCAAAAACTTCGAATTAATGGGTCATCCGCCGTACACCCTGACTTGGCACCTAATGACTTCTTCTTCTTGTTTCCGCACATCAAGAAAAAATGCGTGGTCAACGATTTTCGTCGCCAGAAGAAGCTGTTAAAGTGTTTAAAAACCATGTTTTAGAGGTGTCGCAATCGGAGTGGAAAAAGTGCTTCGACAACTGGTTTGAGCGCATGCAAAAGTGTATAAATCATGCTGGAGAATACTTTGAAAAACAATAAAACCATTTTTGATTATAAATATTCGCATTTTCCTTATTAGGCCAGAAATATAGAGCAGCCCTCGTAGACGGACATCGCTCAATCGACTTCGCTATGCATTAGACCTCAGAATAAATACACTTTATGGGCTCGGAAATGGATATTGTAGAAATTACACACGGAATGACAAACTTAGTTATACCCTTTTTCCACTTTTTGTAGTGAAGGGTATAAAAAGGAGAAAGTTATCAAATCGTCTAGTTCTGTTGAACATTTGCTTCCACAGAACTCATTCATTTCACAAAAGATTTTCAATTTTTTTAATTGAAATTTATTGCTTACGGAATGCTACTGTTCAAAGAAAAAATTCATAATATTAAAAATTAAAGGGTGCCCCCAAATAACACTTACGATTTTTCATATCTTTTAAACCGCAACGGACACCCATATAAAGTTAGTATCTCTATAGCTCACAATAACAAAAAGTAATTTTTAAATAAACTTAAATATTAAAGGGTGTCCCCATAGGCGTCGTAATGTTTTTAGTCTTAACATTGAAGCACTTAAAAATTACAATGTATGTTTAATTTTCACATCCGCTGTAACAAAAAGTATAAAATTATAAAATTTGAAATTACAGGGTGACCCCATAGATGATGTTTATGGTCTTGTATTTTGAACAGTTATAGAAAGATAGTTGAAACTAACACAGAACGTGTATTGTGTTAAGTGCTCTATAACAACCAGAATAATATATAAAATTAGAAGTTAAATGGTGCCTCAATAGATGATATTATTTGTTTTAGGTGCACTTAACTTGAGAACCGCTAAAGGCTGGCACTTGAAACTTTAACAAAGTGTATAATGCTATGTCCATAATTACAAGTATAAAAAACTAAAGGGTGTGCTCATAGCAAATGTAATTTCACTTATATGATTCTCTTTTTAGAAGCAGTATAATCAAACAGTAGAAAATTACAAAGAGTTTTTACTTTTATGTCTGATATAAAAACAGTTAAAAATATTAAAAAGTATAAATTAAAGGGTGTCCCCTTAAGTAATGCAATTTCAACTATATGGACTAATCTTTTAAACCGTTATATATAAAAAATATTAATTTAAGCAAATTAAATTTTTATTGCATATTCGAACTCACGACAAATTTTGAACTTAGGGTTATCCCAATAGTGACGCGATTTTTTAAGGCCTAGTTTTGATGCGTAAGTGCACCATTTGTTTTGTTGGAGGTGAGTTTAGAATATCAATTAGATTAAAAAAAAAACTGGAAAAGATTTTCGTTGGTCTATTTTTCACAACTTTTGATGAAAACTATCTCAACAAGAATGTGTCGATGAACTAAATTCTTTCTTTGGCGACAAAGCGTCATAAAAAACCACAGTATAATTCTAGTAAATTGAATACAATTGTGACCGTACTTTCGTCACCGAAAAATTCTGCGATGTTCTTAAAAAATCCGTTCTTCCACAAAACAGCGATTTGGGTGAACTGATAACTGATCATCATGTGACATACTGTGAGATATGTCAATCCTTACACACTAGTTGTTCTTCTTTCATAAATTGAATTTTGTGTAAACACTTAAGTTGTGAAAAATGTATTCTCATTGAATAACCCAAAATTAATCAATCGTCAAGTGGTGTAAGAAAATGATGAAGAGGTTCAATCGTAGGCTTTAAAAGACGTGTGTAAAACCGTGACAGATGGCGAGTCATGCATATATGCTTAAGAGCCGAATGAGCTAAATGCAACAAAAGGTGTTCGTGGAAGAAGCACAGTGAAGCAAATGGTCGTCTATTTCTACGGCCTAATAGACCATATGGCCACTGTTTCGGTTGATCAACGTAGAACTATAAGTTTTAAATCCTTTACGATCATTTATTTGCCAGAAGTCTTCAAAAAATATTCGTAGAACTAACCCCCGAAGGCGTATCGTTCTTCATCATGGTAATACGAGTTCTCACACATCTCGTCAAACAAGTGAATTTTTGAGAAGTTAAAACATCCAGTTGATGACTTATGCTCCGTACAGTTCTGAGTTGGCACCTAACGAATGGTGTTACTATCATGACGATTTACAATGTAGAATTTTTTCGGAGTATGTACAAACATAATCGCTGTTAAAATTAGAGTGACCAATAGATTTAAAAATTAATGGCTGTTTCCATATCGATTTTGCCAAATGTGGCTTTATCTTTTATCATGGAATTTGCACATAATGTGTATCCTCTATATTTAAAATTAAGTGAAGTAAAATAAGAAGGCCTGATTTAGTTTTTATTTATTATTAAGACATTTTAAATTTACCACCAGAAATGAAATAAAAATATAAAATTTAAAACTAAAAACATAATTTGAACGCAACCTTTCGTATATGAGTTCAACTAATAGTTCTCTATCATTATATTTTAATTATTTTTTAGAGTCAGATTTCCTAAATATGCTGCTATTAAAATAAAAAAAATTAAACACTGAGATTTTATATAAAATGCAGCAATTTAGAAAATTATTCTATTGACCAAAAACGTAGATTTAATGCAAATTAAAGGTTGCTTAACTTCTGTGTAACACTGTGTCATTTTTGCATCAGAAAAATTAATTTTTATAGCATTAAAAATAAAATAATTGTAAATATTTTATAAAATTAAAAATAAATATTGACAGCTTATCAAAAAATATAATTTAAATAAAGTACTTTTTGAAACTGGTTTTTTTTTGTTGTTTTTGAAAATTTTTAGTGCATGTTTCTTAAGTCTTTTGATTTTATTTATTTATTACACTACTGCACAAATCAAGAATTAAAGACTTAATAAATAATAAAAAAATCAACTGAAATAAATCCTCATTCTTTAATTCAGAATATAAAAATAGTTCCTGTTTACAATAAAACATGATTTTTTGAACGTTTAAATTGAAATATTTTTTGTGTTGTTGTTGTAAACTACATCAATTTAAAACATTTTTTTGTTCAACTCAAAATGTACAAAGAACAAACAGGGCGTGATTAAACTTAATGAAAGTAAAATTGAATGAATAAAAGAAGAAAAAAGGGGCTTGATATGATAAAGCACTTTTTAAAATAAATATTTTTTTGTATTAATTCAAGGTGCTAAAATTTTTTTTATTTATGAAAATAAAGTCAGCAACTAAAGATTTACAGTATCAGTCATAATGATAGACTGTTGAAATAAACGACTGACTTTAAATATATATTTTTATTTTAATTCAAGGTTGTACTGAGCTCATTTTAGGAAGAAGATTTTAATTGCAAACTTTCCATTAAACAATTGAAAACAAAATGTATTTGTTTAACAAAAAGTTGTTTGAGATGAAAATAAATCGTAAAATATTCCACTTGTTACACATAGAATTGAGTGAGTAACAAACACATTTATTTACTGGGTTTCATCTTTTTGTTTTCTTAGCGGATGTTATTTCTTAAGTTTTGTGTGATTTGTAGCAAAAACTATTTCAAATCTAAAATTCATTTCTTTATTTTGCTTAATTTTATTTAAAGCTTTTTTTAAAAATATGCAGCCAAGCAGAAACACTCCCATTTTTAACACATGAATTAAAAGAACTATTTTGTTTGAAACATTTTATTTAATTAAAAATAGTATTATTCTTCCGCAAAAATTGGGCTGTAAAATACATTTGCTTCTTTGTCTTTTTGTCTGGCCATTATAACCAAAATAAGGCAGCCAGTATTTTAAAGGTTTTTTTTTAATGGCTTTAACACAGCAAGAAACTAAATTAGTAGTGAAGATATTTTTAAGTTTCTTTTAGCCGCTGAAAAAGAAGAAGAACATACAGACATCAATGTCTTACCCATTTTAATGACTTCAAACTGACAAAAACAAAACTATTTCAGAAATCAAAATATTTATAAAACGATTTCTTGTTGCTGTGCAGTATGAACATGAAATATTCTTGAGGGATTTTCAAGGCAAACTGGTATATAAAAGAACTTTTAGGTGAAGTCAATTGTACCTTCTAAAGCAAATGTCAAGGTTACTGTGAGTATTTTGAGCTGAACTGCAACAGTTGATGTTGCTTCAATAAAACCTTCGGGAACAGAATTTTAATTTAAATGAATTTAAGGAATTCTTGGATGACGAACGGAGAGCTGTATAAAATTTAAAATTTTTTCTTATAAAACTGAAATAAAAAGTTGTATAAAATTATCAAACAACTATTTTAAAAACTTAAGCTAAACTAAACAACTGATCATTGAGTAGTTTTCCATTTGTTGCAAACTATTATTTTTAAATAAATATTTGAAATTTTTTCTTACGTCAGTGGTAATCCATTACCTTCTGTGTCTTGTCAAACTTCTTAGCTGTTTTGTAGTCAAGCTTAGTCATCACTATTCTTTTCTGTCTGGCTAGAATTTTAGCGGTAGCCATCGGTTTTCTTATAAAGGTAATTTCTAGTTTTCTAAAGCGTGTAAATGGCAGCCACGTGGCAATTAGAACTTATCATTCTTCTTATAAAACTTTGTTGATTCAGTTTCTTACCAGAACAACCTTTAATTAGTAATTATTTTTCCTTTCTCACAGATTCGATTTAAAGTTAAAGAGTGCTGTTTTTAGCGCCGATATTTTAATTCTAATGTTGAACCTTAGAATTTTGTACTTTTTTCTGCCGAAAACTTCTCCAACTCAGTCTGCTCGTACTGAATTTTATAAAGTTCAAGTCTTTTATATCTTTCTCCATCCTGCCGCTTTTCTTAAGCCAGTACTTTTTTTCCAAATCCATATATATTGCTTCTATTTTTTACCGCAGTTAACCTAGAGTATACTTTTGGGTGCAAAGCCTAGCAGCCGAATTGCAGATCTCCACATAACGTATATAGTTATTTAGTTTAAGTTTCATTTGTGGTGCAATTCAGTATCTTGAAACAATACGACAATAGTTATATTTGTCCGCATCTTCTGCTCTCTGCAATAACGATAAAGTGATTCACTAACTTCAGCTTAACGATAATAAACACAAGTTAAGGCCTCGTTATGCGAACGTTGATGTAAGAAAAACTTAACGTTTTTTAACGTACGGTCGTTTATGTACTTATAGAAACTTTACAAATGTAACGCATGTCAATAAAATAAACAAAAACAAAACATTGTGCAGCACAATTTGTAATTTTAATTTCAAAAGCCCGAAAAGAATTTAAAAATGGATATTGAGGATTTATTTGCTGATGTCCATGAAATAAGTACAATTGGAGTGGTTTTACATTAAGGGCATTGTAGCTGACTCTTTTATTGTTTTCTATTTTGGAGCATCTCCGTAAGTCATCAAGCGTTTACATTATGACTCTTTTGTAGCAAGTGAGAGAATTTTATGATGTTTTATCAATCAATTTTTTAAGTGTTGCCATAAACTAAATTCATAAATTTTTCAACAATTTTTGAACAATATAGAAAAAAAACGGCCCTTTGGTAACACCGCTCAAGCATAGAACTGCAAAAAACGAAACTGAGAAACAGGAATGAGAGAAAAATGAGAGAAAAAACTGAGAGTCAAGAATATTCATTTCGTGCTACTTTTGCTACCCCGTAAGCTTCTCTACACCTCTTGCCTACAAACTTCTGCATCATGACTTTTGTAGCTGATACAATGCCCATAATGTAAACTCCCTCTTGTTTTGCAAAAAAAAAAACTATAAAGCCAAAATATTAAATTACAAAACCTAACACAATTTTCAATTTGCTGCAGCTGTTCAGAACAGTGTTGAGATTTGTGGCATAGTTACGGTCACTGTTCCGTACATGTAAATTTAGAAAAAGTACTAATTTCGCTTCGAAAGATATTTTACATTGCAATATGTGCAATGTATTGACAAATTTAATTATCTGTTTTAAAAAATATTATTATGTATTTAATGTAACTATTTGATTATTATACTTTTATTAAGCAAAATAATAAAAACTGATGAATGATACAATTATTGTCAATACTTCAAAAGTACCTAAAACAGGCAAATGTGCCGCAATGGTACTTATCACATATAATTCCAGCACTATCTTACGAATGTCACGAAACAATGCCGTCAAAACCTATTTTATACAGATTGAAGCGTTCTGGAAACGTGACAGTTAATTTCGGTAAGCGTTTGCATTGTTTTAGTATATTTAAAAACAAACGGCCGTTAGGTTAGCTTACGTGGACGTTCGCATAATTGTACCTTTAAAATTGAGTGGCATCTCCGTCAACAATTAAACGAAAAACACAAAAGAGAAGACTAAAAACATGTGAATTCAAGCGAGGCACATGCATGTGCTTATTTCTTAGATGTCGATTTACACGCATGAATATGTATTTTCCGAAATCTGGAGTATGACCTCGTCTAAAATATAATCAAAACATATGTTTATGTGCAAAACAAACTGTGTTTTTATTTTGTGTTCAAATATATGTATGTGCATATATGTTCTGTGTCAATGCTTAAATGTATGTATTTTATCGACAGATTTAACAACGCAAAAATATAGTCGCTTTCTTAACGATGAGCAACTTGCTAACTATATCAGCTTGTTTTAAGAAGCAACAAGTATCGCTAAAAGCGTTACTGAATAGCAAGATCGATAATTTTGTTGTTAAGTCGATTTAACAAACCGATAGTCGTTAAAAAAGAGTAGTAGTAGAGTAGCCCCATTTCTCTTTCAATGAGTTTCTTTTAAGGGGTTAACATATTTGGTCACCAGCCCTTTAAGAAGGCGGCTTCTGCTGCCTGTGACAACATAAAACGCTACGTCTTCTTATATGTCGACAATATTAGACTTACATATTTATAATAGTTGTTCTTTTAAGCTTTACAGAGCTTTCAAAAGTTATAACTACCAAATGAATTCTCATAATGCGCTAAGCTTTTGATGTTTTTATAATCAGTATACTCAGGCAAATTATCATGAATTTATTGACATTTGAATAAATAATTATATATAAAGAATTATACCATTATTATTTGAAACACCAGTTGTAAACTTAATCTATTAAAGCTACAACAGACTTTATAAACAACATCACATCCAGTGGTTTACACGCTGGTGGCATCATAAAATTTAGTTCTTTGCTACGTGCCGTACGACAACAACAATGTTCGACCTATTAAAACAAATATTATTTTATTATAAATAAATAATTTTTTTTACAATGTAACATTTATCTGGATTAAAAAATTTTTATTTTTAAAAAAGATACAAATACTTGAAAAACGAACCCTATAAAAAGGAGTCTTTAAGAATTTAAGTTATTTTGCAGGAAATTATATTCAGCGGTTGTACAGAATGTTAGTGTTAGGTCAATGCACTCCTTAGAATATAAAATCTCATTTAAATATAAACAACGCTTAAGCAACGCTATGAAAGCATTGAAGTTTACTTTGAAAATCAATTCAAAAGACTTATATACACACGACTTCGTGATTTTTATGGTGCACATAATCGTCCGTCTGATCAGGCCATCCGTCGACCTGTGGATCGTTTTCGTACCAAATACTCTCTAGAGGATGCACTTACACCAACACGGCAAAGAAATATGCCTACTGAAGAGAATATCGCTGCTGTAAGCGAAAGTGTGAAAGAAGATCCGAATTGGAATTTGGGCTCTGTCTATTCACTACGTGGAAAATTTTGCGCAAAAATTTTGGCCTATAACCGTATAAGATCCAGCTAGTGTAGGAATTAAAGCCAAGAGACCATTATATGCGTCGTTCTTTCGCCGATTGCGGTCTAGAGCAGCTAGTAACTGATCCGTTGTTTAATCGCCAAATTGTGTTCAGTGATGAGGCCAATTTTTGGCTTTACGAGTTTTTTAATAAGCAAAATTGCCGCATATGGAGTGAGACCAATCCATAATATACCCTACAGACTCCATTGCATCTAAAAAAATGCACCTTTAGGAGTGGCCTACACGCTGATGGCATCATCAGACCTTTTTTCTTCAAAATTTTTTTCTTCATGATTAATGTGTTTTCAACGAGATGAAACTACGTGCCATATGACGGCCGTAGCCATCGAGTTATTGAGATCAAAATTTGGCGATAAGTTGATTTCAAGAAATGGAACTGTCAGTTGGCCTCCAAGCTTGTGCGATTTGACACCTCACGATTAGTTACTGTGGGGCCACGTGAAGTCACTGATTTATGCTGATAAACCAGCAACAATTGACGCTTTGGAGGCCAACACTGTTCGTGTTATTCGTGACATATCACCAGCAGTGTATGACAAAGTGACCCCAAATTGGACGTCCATGAGCAGCCGCCGTGGCGATACGCCCGAAATCATTTTTAAATATCAATGCCATGTTCTAATCTTTCGCTTAATTTAATTTTTTGAGTTTTTTTTTATAATTTAAAGTTCTATCGGGCTTAAAAAAAAACATCGGATAATTGAAAATTAATATCTTCTTAATGCAGATCCTCTCTTGTTCACTGATATTTTCCTTTTTCCAAAAGCAGGAAGCAAAGCGTCCACTATATCATAAAGAAGAGATTTATTTTCTTTATATATAATTTAAGCATTCGCAACTGTAACTTGTTGAAGCGATTTGTCTTTATTGTGTTTTACTTATTAAATCTTAAATCTTTTCGTCCATATTTGAAAAATGCAAATACACATTTAGATTAAAGGTAAATCCCTACTATTTATTGAGTTACAAACCCTTAAAAAGTAAATATTTATAAATGTTTAACATTCTAAAGTGTACAGAAACTAAGTTAAATATGATTCTTAAAAGTTAAAAAAGATTCAAGAAGAAGATTCTTCCTCCACACAAACCTAAAATGACGTAACAGAATTTTATTTATAAAAGAAATCAATACAATATCAATAAAATTTATTGCATCAAAAGACAAAAACACTCATTTGAGTTTCTTACAACATTTTTTTAAAGAATTAAAATATTTAAAAATATATTTTTTTTAGAATAAAAAGTCAATAAACAGTGTAGGCCGTTGTCTGTTAAAGTTAGAAATAAAACTAAAAAGCAAAATAATTTCAATTACCTCGTTAGGGTACAATGATCTTTTATTCTCTTGTAGACATAAAAAATGTTCATAAATCATAAAGTAATAAAAACAGATTTTATAACAACCAATAAAATATTTTATGATCAGTTCAAACAAATAACCTGCATAATGTAAAGTATTTCTTTTTCAAATTCATTCATACACAAATAGAAGAACAGTATGAAATGAGGAATTATTTTTTTAATTGTTTAACAATTGAAACCAGCACTTGTCATTTACCATTAATCATTTTGAAAGCTGCATTATCAAGGAAGTTTTCTCATAAAATACAATTAAAAAATAATGAGGAAACAAAGAAGCTTTTACAGTGATGGATATTATTTTTAACATCAATCGATGGATTATTTTAAAGTAGATAAAATTAAATGATGTAGCAAGTTCATAGATACAGAACAATGATGTAGAGTTATAAAATATTCTTACATTAAATACTTCAAATATATAAAAGAAATATCCTTTTCCTTTTAAAGATACTAATTAAAGTCCCTTTTTTTATACAAAATTTAAAACATAAACTTAAGCCTGATAAATAAATTATTCTCCACAATGAAAATTAAACTTAGTACTTCAAATGGAAAATCGACTGAAGTTAGTTTAATGCACAAATGTAGTTTATTGCCTTTTTTAATTATTTAACAATTCTATTTCCCATCACATTTTTTGATTTTTAATATTCCACCACACCATTAGGTGGCATAAAAAATATGACAAATAAAAATTATTAATTTTTATTTTTATTTTCAATATTTGCTCACACTATTGAGTGACATAAAAAAGTAAAAATTAATAATTCATATGCCACCCAAGGGTGTGGCGAAATATTGAAAATAAAAATTAATAATTTTTATAAAAAAAAGACCTTGTGCTTGAAAACACCATGAAATATAACTGAAATATTCTGAAAATTTTTAAAAAAGATGCCACCTATTTGAATATTTGAATTTGCAAACTTATTTATTTGCATAATTTTATAAGAAAATTTTCAAATGACACGACAGAATCAACACAACCAATAAATAAGAAATAACATATCAGAAACGTGGGTTTCTGCCTTTTTTACTTTTCTTCCTTAAAATTACATACTTTTTATAACCCACAGTATTTTTTTTAGGACGGTGAACTAAAAAAGTTATTGGCCAAATATTTCAGTGTGCGAAAATTTCTTAAGTAACAAAAAGAAAAACAAAATTATAATCAATAAAACTGAGTCATCAGGAAGTATAAAAGAGTGTTTATTTTTTTAATTTACAACAGGTACAAATAATTTTGTAAATATTTATATTTAACAATTTCATCTTCTCTCATGTTATTCAACTAAAAAGCAAAGTGATATTGCAAAAAACCAATTGGTGTTACCAATGCAAAAATATATGACTTTGCAATTATCTTTTATCAAATGAGAATTATTGTATTTTCTAAATCTTATTATATGTTTGAAATTACAAATACAAGAACCTTTTTTTATAGTAATTGGTAATAAATGTGAAAATTCTAAACTAAACACCCAACAACCTGAAAACTTCTACATCAGCAAAAGATATTTTTAAAAGTTTTAAAGGAATGGCAGAGAGGCTTATGTAGAAGTCAAATTTTTTATATTGGGAAAATTAATAATTTTTTATTTTTTTATATTAAAATATGTTATTTTTTCTTAATTTTTAATTCCTTTCTTTATAAATAAAATTTCTTCACATCATCTACCTTACGTAACCTGACTAGCAATATCGTAATAATCCGTAATCACAATTTTTTATATAATATTATGTAGAGCACCTATACAAAATGCATAATAATTTGCGCTGAACATATTTCTAATTGACGGTCTGAAGTAATATGTGAGTAAATAAGATTAACAATTTTTTTTTTAATGAAAAAAAAAAATGAAGATCATATTTTTAAACTTGGTTTCTATATTTCTGACTTAAACAGTGAAGGTAATGTAAAGCTTTTCTCTAGTTTTACTTCTAATTAAAAATTGATATCATACAAAGGAATAACATTTTATCAACAAAAAACTAAAAAAGTTAAGACCAAAATATATTTTCTATTTCATCATATTTTCTGGCAACACTCAAAGCAAATTTTTAAAGTCAGATAATATATAAAAAAAAAATTTGTCGCTTTATAACTTCGTTTGTGCTTAAGATATAAAGCTACTGGGATACCATTTCTAAAACCTAAATCCTCCTATAAAAACGTCCCAAGTTTCTGATAAACACCCACTTACGAAAGTCTCCAGTGTCAGAAGAGGCAGTAATGAAATTTTCATTTTATAATGCATAATTTTTTTTAATATGAAGGATTTCCAAAATTTTTTTAATTTCTAGTTTTCTTTAAATGAATATTTTCTTTACTTGATATATATTTTTTTTTTGCAAATTTCATATAAATTTTATAATAGGTTTTTGTTTTTTTTTTTTGTGAATTTTTTTAACATCTTTTATTGAAGCTTCGTGTAGTCGGGCTTCATGTTCCACATAGCGGCCCTTATTTATTTTGCGTATTCAAGAGTTGCACACATATACACAATATTCGCAAGAGAATATTGTAAAATTTGTGATTGTGACTGAATAACAAACTTATAAGAAGGCAGCAGTCATGGGTGATATAGATATTAGAAGCTCTCTAGGTTTCTGAAACGGTGTAAGATATGCTTCACTCCATCTAATCTTCTCGCTATCTATATCACTTTTATCAAAGCAAAAATGGAATACAGTTCTAATGTATGGGCCAGTGCTTCAAAGACTATTTTGAGGTTACTTGACCGCGTGCAAGAAAGAGCAAACTAGCTCATCGGTGGCACTAGGGTATCCAGCTCTATTAATTCACTGTTTTATCGTTACTACAACGTAATGTGCTCTTATGAAATCAGGGAACTTGTTCCTGAAAACCGTAATTTCGTACGCGCAATGAGCTTTGCATCAAGATCGCATCCCTTTTTGGTCAATTGGCCAGTGATGTGCACTACGCATTACAGAGAAAATTTGTTTTTTAACCAAACAGTTAGTTCGTATGTGGATTAAAGAGCCTTTCCTGTCACTTTCAGTGTACTGTCCACAAGCACTACTTTCTCTATTCGCCTACCCATAATCTAGTTTTCTAGTTCTGGCACAAAGCGTTGCATAAGTTGGGGTCATCCCCTTAGTGCTGCTCCTAATAGTTTACGATAACAGAAAAGCAGCAAAAAGTAATTCTTGTCCAAATCTTGCAATACACTGCCTATGAACGACCTGTTCATCTCAAAGTTTCCAGAATTCTTTAACCACAGTTTACGATATATTCTTTAACAAATTAAGGGATTTACTCTTTGCTCACTTGACATCATTGGTATTCAACTAAAATTTATCGTTAGCCTTGAAAAACCTTTTATACTCGATTTTCATTTAAAGTGAATAATAAAAAAATGTTTATACTTTCTTTTCTTTTTTTTTAATTTGTTATATATTTTATTCCAAATTTTAAAATAAAATAAAAAATTAACATGAAAGATTCAAAAATACATTTAAAGGTAAAAAATCCCATTCATATTTGAATTATTTACTTTTAATACAATGCGTATCACATGGAACTTTAAACAGGTTTTCTTTTAAAAAACAACTCAATACAACAAAAATTCCATCAAACAATTGCAAAAGCCTCTTAAAATTTTTAATACTTGAGACAAAGCTTCAATAAACTATTTTTTCTTTTTCTTTTTTTTTTTTCTTATAATCCAAAAAGAACAATTGTACATAATATTTTATCGCTACTTTTTAATATTTATTAGTTTTTAATTTTTATTGTTTTTGGTTGTCGTTTATCAGATCACAAATTGACAGTTTTAATAAATGCGAAACTGCAGTCAATCGTAAATTAAATGGTTAAAGAAGAAGAATAAAATAAAGCTTTTGTAGACACAAACATTAAAAACCTTTTGTGAGCAGCATAATAAATTTTAGCTAAAATACTAAAATTACCAATTTTATTGTTCGAGGGCAGTACGTCAATGATTAAGCAGTATTGAAAGAACTTTTCTTGATACATCAATCAATTAAATCAAAAAGAAAATACTTACGTATAAAATTGGTAATTGCGCTAATCATAATGAATAAATTAAGACTTGAACAATGATAAAAAATTATCCAAATTTATTTTGAAAATCAGGCAGCAATTCATTTTAGTGTTAAGCGATATGGTTCATGTTTAGCTAACGACTTTGTTAATAAACAGGATTGTCGCATATGGTGTGAAACCAACTTACAAGAGACATTACAGGCTCTATTACATACAGAAAAAAAATCATTTGGTACGATTTACGCGTTGTTGGCATTACTGGAAGCTGGTTCCTCAAAAGAGAAGCCAAAGCTGTTAATTACTGCATTATAGTCAATGATTTTTTGTTTGAAAATATGAATGACATTGATTCGGGTCAGACATGGTTTCAATAGAATTCCGCTTCCTGCTATACGGGGACCATCGACTTATTGAAATTAAAGCTTTATTTAACATTCCTCAATTATTTTTAGACCACATGAAGTTACAGATTTATGATGATAGATCATCAACAGTCGACGCCTTAACGGCGCCAACATTATTCGTGCTATTCGTGAAATAAGGCAGCAATACTCGAAAAGTGGCCTATAACTAAACGTCTAGAGTACGCTTGGCCAAACAGCCGCCGCGGCCATACTCCCAAAATCAGTTTTTTTAAATTAATTATTGATGCCATGTGTTGATATTTCGACTACAAAATTTTCTTTTATTAAAATTTAATTTTTTATCAATAATTTAATAATGGAAAGTTCTATCTGGCTTAAAGCACATCATTTATTTCGCTTGTGTTGTAGTTAAGCATTCTGTAATAAAATTTTTTTAGAAAAAATCTTTAACAACAGAATGAGAATTGTTTATGAAAGAAAAGTTTGTGAAACTATAGTTCTACATTCACATGTTACTGATATAGAAATGAGCTTGTGCAAATGCGTTTTGCTTTATCTGGCTACTACTTTTATAAACATAATAGTTCCATAATAATTATGAAAATGTATCTTGAACACAGTGTTGGAGAATTCTTATTTTTTATTATTGATAATGTCAAAAAAATAGTTTGAAAGCTTAGAGCTTGTTTGGCATAATCCAGCTGAAAATCTCCAAGAAAATAAGATTTGAAATCTTACATATCTGCCATTACAGAACCATTCGCTAATTTAACCATCAGTTTGTCACTTGAAGGAAGAAAAGGATTTTCGTCTTGTTTTATAATGTTAATATAATTTGAAATGAGCATGTGGTTCCAATAACAACAATATCGGTGTTATTTATAACAATAATATAATGTGACACAATCAAGTAATTTAATCATAATATTTTTTTTGCGTATATTAAGCAAGATTTAAAAAAAATTTTATATATAAATAACAGAATGTAATCTATCTATCAAATCAGATATATGAAGCACAAAATGTGTCTGTTTGTTTTTTGTCTGTCTGAAAGCTGTAGCTGCTTACACCAGTGCACACATCTTTCTGAAACTTTCTAAGTTTTTTTTATAAGCTATCTGTATAGCCAAATAGCGTTTGCAGTTTTTTTTTTGGAAATTGCTAGTGGGCAATGGCATTTTCCCTACGATATAAATATTTATCAGAGTGTTACTTAGGGAATGTGACAGGAATAATCTCGAAATTCTGCACATGTAACCATCTTATTAACCTTCGCTTTTATGAAGATGTTTTTGTATGTGAACTCATGGTATCTACCTGGGTAGATAATGTATTTTTACATTAGTGTACGACTTTTTATGTATGTGTATTTTTTTTATCGAAATATCTAATATTATAAGAATAATTAGTGCAGCATATATGTATATGGTATATATAGTATTGAGCTCAATAGCGAAATCGAATCCGATAGTGATGAACTGATAATGCAGAACTTTTAACACAAATAATAACTCTTTTACTAGCTAAGATGGAACCAAATGGTATTGGAACACTAATACTTTTATTTATTTTTTTGCGTTATTAGCTCTCCGATAAGAGACTAAATCTGCAGACTTTAAAACAAGAAATCTTCTTTAATTCTTAGAATGCCAAAAATCCTGACAAACACCCTCTAAAATGGACTAAAATTACTGGCATTGAGTTCACAACCTTCCTAGGAGTTTTTTAAATGAGCTTTGGGAGCAAAATGATTTTCCCCTTAATTGTGTGACACTGTTTATTAGTCGATTCCAACAACTTTTACATTTTATTTGTTTCATGAATCATATGACAAGAGTTGCTCGCTAGTCTGCAGATAATAAACTCAAATTTGAAAACTCATTTTCGACCTTATGAATGTATAACTGTTGAAGAGCAGCTGTATGGATATCGAGGTCGCACAAAGTTCACTCAATATATACCTTGCAAACCAGCAAAGTATGGTATACAAATTTGGTGGGCTTGCGATTCACAAACTACGTATCCCCTAAATGGACAAATATACATAAAAAAGAGGGTAATTGTAGTAAATGTAAAAAGCCAATGTGTGCTGCACATTGCCATACACAAACAAAGTGCCAAAACTGCTACAAGGACTCAAGTTCAGAAAAATACAACTTACGAGAAAAAGTTGCTGATTAAGTATCAAAACGATATAAGTCCGTATACACAAAAACACAAAATATAAAAAAACTTCCGCAATTTTACTATATAAGTTTTTATTTGATTATTTTCTAAAAAGAAGGCAAATTTTAATAACCGATCTAAAAGCAATTTGACATCTGATGAAAAATGTGCAAATTATTAACGACTGAAAATCAAAATATCTACCTCGGTAGATACCATAAAAGCGAAGGTTAATGTTCTTAGTCCAGCAAAAAATAGATAAAATTAATGGGTGTGATACCTCTTATTCATTTGATTTATTTATAACACGTATATCATTGAACCTTAATACAAGAAGCTCCCTTATTAACTTACGTAGGAGACCGAAATATTGGCTGGATTTGGACAGTTGTTTATTTTGTTACCTTAAATACGAAGTAAAACGTTAGTATCTTATTACGGTAGCGAAGCACATCGGGTATAGCTAATAAAATACAAATTTTAAGTACAAAAACAAATGCTCATTTTGTTCTTAATTTCAAGTGTTTAAAAACACATTAATCATAGAAAGCAGCATTAATAGTTTAAAGCGTATTTATAAAAATAATTTTTATCATAAAAATATATGTAACTTAAGCGACCTTGAAAAAAAATCTAGTTTTTAAAGTTCTATATTCTATAGTTTTTTTTATTATTATTTTTTATTTCATTTGTAGTCACAATAGTCGTTGTGGGAGAACATCAACCAACATTTTTTTGTAGTAAATTAATCGTTTTTTGTCATTTAAGATATATTTAAGAAGCATTATATAAAGTTTTAATTCTTTAATTCTTTAGAAATAAATTATGGATTTTAATTAAAATTTCTTTAAATGGAAGGAATTAAAAAGTGAGTGTTATTTTAATAGCTGAACAAACAGTCAGCATATTGGTTAACGATTTTATAATCAACATCTTTATCGATATAAAAGTCGTACTTAAAAAAATAAATAAAATAAAAAATATATATGACTGTATTAAACTGTGATGTAGCTGAGTTATACATATATACATATTTTTTTAATTTAACAAAACGGCTTTAACAGTCCGTACACCCGGACTCTCACGAAAAAATTTTTATTACTTGTTACGCATACTCAAGCACTCTCACGATAAATGTTTTTGATCAACGAACTATCAAAAATATATAGTCTTGAAAACTCGCGAATTTTAAAAACTGACATTTTAAAAGAGACCTTCTTTAATGCACATAAGAAACAATAGGCCAATTCATATTCCTGTGCATATAATTATGACCGACCTCTTTTAGTTTAGTTTGCAACGCTTCTTGCAAAACACGAAATTCACAGCTGATTTAAAAATATAATTATTTTTGTGTTTTCTAAATAAAAAAATTGTCTAAGAAAAGCTTTAAAGAACAACTAGTTAATTCTTTAATACTCTTGGTTCACTGGTTCAAGTGTTGTATATTATAACAAAAGTTGCAAAGCATTACTGTATATTAGGCATGTGCCCGGTCGTTCGTTTCAGTGACCTGTCTTTTTCGGTCAATTATCAAAGACTGATTCGTTCGTTCAATTCGTTCAATCGGTTTATTTGAACGAAGCCGTTAAATATCTGGCTCATTTCGTTCAATTAAGTCATGCGTTCAATTTAACCCGTACACTATTGAACGAAAAGACCGGATTTAAATGACCGGCTAATTCCGTTCACTTGATTGATTCGGTCAATTTAACCCGTTCGTTCGCGAACGACACAGCTCTACTGTATATTTGTTTATATAGAGTAAAAATATACTACACAATTTTGCGAATGCTATAATGTCAGACCATTTGCACAAGATTGTAAATTGGGCTAATGTCTAGTTTAAACTGGATTTTATTTTAAAAATTTGATTCTCGAATTCTAAACCCGAAAATGGCACAATTGATCATTTTTCTATTATATTTTACATTTCATTGAAAAGCTTTTGGTTTGAGCTTAATCGAATTTCAATTACATTTTTAATTGAATTAATTAAATATTTAATTGAAAAATAAGTACTATAGTTTCTAAGTAAATAATTAATTTAATTAATTTAAAGAGTAATAAATTTTAATCAAAAAATAATAATGAAAAATAATTATAATAATAATTAGTAATAATTTTCTAGTTAATAGAATAATGAAATTTATTAAAACTTAATTGTTTCCCAATCAGGACTTGCCTAGCTTCTAATTTTTTTTATTTTTTTTTTGGAAAACGTCTGCATGCATTTGTAAATTATTTTTCTTTCTAAAAATATTTAGAAATAAAATTAAAAAAGAATCAAAAGCCGAAAACAAGTCAATTTCCTTAAATAATATTTCAATTTTCTGTCTACTAATAAATATATAATTTATTACTTTAAAGTTGCATAGAAAAGTGGGCTTTTCTTCAAGAGAAATATAAAACGTATGGAGAAAGAAACCTGATTGATTGGCCTAGCGAACTGTAAAACTTTAATAGCTAAAAAAATCCAATTCATAATTTTTATAGCCCATTTTAAGGTCACTTAAGTTTTTCCGATTTAATCGACGAGCAGTACGACGAGTTCACTCATATTTCACTAAATATTAAAGAATTGCTACTGGATTTTTTTTTCAATTATTGTGCTATTTTTTAATTATCCCGATTTTTTTTTAACAAATCCCATTTTTTAATTAAATAATTTGCAAAGTGCTCGTCCATAAAAATAAATTATCGTAGTGGCTTATGATATTTTAGTTTTCGTTATCTTTAACCTGTGTAAAAAAGCCGAAAAAAAGTCTGCCGTGTATAGAGAAAAAAAAAATAGAATCATTGTTGGTTATTGTTGTTTTTGCTTAAACTTTGATTTTTGTCTTTACTTTATTGTTTGTAAAAAATCTTTAGTTTATCTAAAATATTTGTGAGAAGTTTCCTGAAGAGCTAAGTAAGCGGTAGCAAAATAGCCATCGAGAATTGCTATGACCCTCAATAATCAATATTAGTGAGTTGTAAAAAAAATGGGAATAATTTTAAAAAACAGCACAATCATTTTTTTTAAATTAATTAATTAAGTTTCCCGTGTTTTAATAATTTTAATTTTTATTTAATTTTAATAATTTACAGGATCTTTAATTTTTTTCTTTTAACTTTAAATTTGTATTAAAAATACCTTTTCAGTAATTTACTTTTAATTTACTTATTCATTAAGAAACCACGCATTTTTGCAGTTATAAAGCATCATTGTTAATGAAATTTAGTCAGCGATGTTTATTTCGTGTAATTTTTAGTATACTGAAGAAAAGAATTGGTTCCTTTCTGTTACCTGCTGAGAAGGAAGAATAAAAAAGAGATAAAGATAAGTAATAAAAAATAGAGAAAGAGAAAGAACTGTGGACGTGAATAATGTAGAGAAGACCTCTTTGGATAAGGCCCGTTGGCCAAAGAGAGCGCTTATCCCAATAACTGGGTCGCAACGTCCGATTATGAGCCGGTAAACTACCCACTGGATCTCAAAAAGGAACTGATCCTACCTAATCCCAGTAATCTTATAGGCCCCCATAGTATCGTTGACCGGAATATCTTAGTTTTATACACCCCAGCGCGGGGCAGAGAGGAGGTGTTTCACCGTCTCCTCCTCGTCCTGATAACTTTTGCAGAAATCATTAAAAGGTAAACCCATTCTCCTAGAATGGGTTCCAAACAGACAGTGTCCACCACCACCAAATCGCGCAATCGACTCCTCAGCAGCTGTAGTAGTGCATCTTCCCTGCTCTGATCTTTAAAGGGCCAGATGGTTCTACCGATCAATTATGTCGACTAGTTAGACCATCTGGCCTTAGTCAGATTGTATAGAGCAGCGTCAATACGCTTTTCGAAAGCAGAGTGGGGTATGCCACAGATGGTGTCAATGGAACCCTCTTTAAGCAGTGTCTCCTTCTTTACCAGTTTATTAGCAACATGGTTGCCCAAGTCTGTCTGACTGTCAAAACCTCCGCCATCCCGTTCAGCGAAGCTTTTCATTCAAAAACAAGTGTAGATGTGGTAGACACACATTAAAGGGTAGAGAAAAAGAATCGAAGAAGAAGGTGTTCACGACGTTTCTCGTATTAAGATAATTTTTCTCACAATATTCAGTTTTAACTCTTCAGCTGGAATAAATAACGTTCCACTGTTATGACCCGATCATGTGAAAAACTGGACTCTTTATGATGGTGAGTTAAATTTTGATTGATAGGATGATATGAGCCAAAATCGTTTTTATTTTAAAATAAAACTTCCACAAATTCTATTTTTAACGATTCGTGGCAAGATATTTTAACTTTAAGTTGATAAGTTTTTCGGTCAATAAAAGTAATTTTTGGAAATTTGCGACAGTGTTTAATGTAACAGTATATTGAAGAAAGAACAATATGTAGACATTAAAATTAACATTATAAAAAAGATTCAAATAGCTGCTAACTTAGTAAGTTTACATGCAAACAAACATATCATAATAATTAATAATTGAAATAGAGAGAAAAAAATAAAAATAATGTTTTTCTTAGAAATAGTTTTTCTTATTTCTTAACAATGTATACAACATTGTAAGTTTTTGTTAAATAAAATTTTAATTAACTGCGGTTTGTCAAGATCAAGTTGGATTTGTTTAAATTATCTTCTCTGTTGCCAAATGATTTCTAAAACCTTCAACAAGTTTGTGGTAAAATATGAAGAGCTATAAAAAAAATGAATATTAATTATCTTTAATAATACAAAGATCTAAAGAATATTTTAGCCTTAAGTTAAAGAACAGCTTAATAACAACTTAAGCTATTTGCAAAGAATACCAAAAAAAAAAAAAAAATATCTGCAATAAGTTTCTAAAGTAGCATTTTGTTTCATAATCATAAGTACTGCAATCACTTTTTTAATACATTTTTCTATGTCTGTCTTATTTGTTGTATTAAAACACTGTTACAACTCACATTTTCTTTTATTAGTAGAACATTTTTAGAATTTAAGTCTTATAATGATTATAAAATCTGTAGAAGTTGTGGGTGTTAAAAAATGCTTAAACTACTGATGTGATCACTTGCGTCATCTCTAAAGTTCTGTCTGTTTTTATAACATGCTTAATTTATATTTTATTTTAAAGAATATTAATTATTTATATAAGAGTTGAAAAATCTATTTAAAAGCGGTTAACCTAGTAAAAACACATACTGCCATCGTAAAAAATGAATTACATTTAACAAAGGGAAGTAAATAAGTCTTTGAAAAATAAAAACAACATTTATGCAGCTAAATATTATTTTCTTTTATAAATGACATTTTTTTATCCATAATATTCTTTATTTATTTTTTGTCTTTTTTGGATCATGTATGGTCCTCCGTTTCTTGCAGACGTCAAGTGCTCTTAAAATTCTCCTACCCATCGCATATAAAATTATATTAAAAACCAAATTCGTAGACCAACCCAATAACTTCGGCTTCAGACCACATAAGTAAACAATCCATTTGGACTTCACACTGTAGTAAATCTTGAAAAAGTCCTATGAGAAGCATATGGAAACATACCATCTTTTCATCGATTTTAAGGCCGCCTTTACAATCTTTAAGATTGATAAAATCGAAAGCATATTAGAGTTTGGGATTTTATTAAAATTTGTACGACTTTGTAGAATGACATTTAACTGACAAAAATCATCAGTAAATAAAGAATTTAACAGGGTGAACGAGTTGGCCAAAACTATAAGTAGCTAGAGTAAGTAAATGAAATTTAGCATGAATGTTTTTCTTAAAAAAAGAAGTATTTCTGCGAAATTTCGAAAAAATCTAGCATGTAACGTGCCCAACTCCCTTAACCCTTAATTTAAAAATCGTAATAATTTGGAAATAAGTATTTAGTAATATTGTAACATATTGTCAATTTTCAAAAAAATTCGTCCACGCCACGCCACCTCTCATTCATCAAGCGATAAGTTCTTCCACTCATCTTATTTTTATTTTCATTGAACCCTCCACATTCGGTCGGCCTGTACCACTTGTAATTGTTTTCGAATATAGTATAACATAATTTAATTTTATTGCAAACCCAAAACTTTATACGGAAACTTACAAATGAATTCACCAAATAATTTGCTATCTAGACAGTCACTCAACTCAGTTTTTAATCTATCTCTCATGCGTTGATATTTAAACCAATTGTTAGTAAATTTTAAAAGTTGTAGCCTTATTTTTGTTGTTCCCTTTCTAACAATACTCGTTTAAAATGATTTTTTACAAAATCTTTAACATGAAGCAAAACATCGCAGGGTCTGTATTGCTTTATCTCAAGTCACAGTTGAAATTTCGGCAATATCGGGCTGCTGAACTTTAAATATATTATTGCTATAAAATAAAACTAAACAGGAAAAGTGTTATTTCTACTTTCTTTTAAATTCTCTACGAAATCTCGAAATCTCTTTTTTCTAACGGTATCTAACATATGATCAATGTTTTTAAACAAAAACAGTGTTGTAGTTATAACTAGAAGCATCAGTTACAACCCTGTTGCAAATTTTGGTAGCCGTTACATTCATATAATTAAATTTTTAGTATTATAAATGAACATAAAATTTGCAATTTTCCCATAAATTTCGTATGTTATAGACAAACCTTAACTTTAGACCACTATAACTTTAAAATTTGTAAACATTTTAAGAAGATATTTCAGGTATCATCTAGCCAGAGTGTTAAAAAAATTAAACGATCCTCAAATTCTAACATTGACTTTAACCATTTTTTACACTCTCGTGACACAGTGCAGCGTTTTCATTTTGGCAATTGCTAAGGAAGAAAGAAAGCAGCGGCATATAATTTTGTCCAACAGTTGCAACGTCGAGAATGTGTATGAATTTTTTTACTTCAGAAAATTATCATATACATACTTTTTTGGACGCGATAAACAGCTTAAAAAGAGATATATCTTTCGAAAAACGAAAGTTACACTTTACAATACATTTATTGTACCTGTCATTTTATGTGACACTGAAACCTGTCTACTTTGCGAAGGCGAATGAAACAGTGTTGGGATTATTAAAAAAAAAAAATTTTTCAAAAATCTTAAGCGCCCCTTAGAGTGATCGGATAGGGGAGTATAGAAGTGAAACAAACCATACCCGATATGAATGTAATTACCCGATTAAAAAAATGATCGAAGATCAAGCCAAACGCTCTAGCCAGAATGGAAAGAATGAAATGGTAGAAGATGACTAAATTCTTTGTGATTGCATGCACAAGATTAAAGTTCTTTTAAAATATTTATTAAACTGGATAGATAGTATAATATTTAATTAATGAATTAGTTACACATTTAGGTTTGTTGTCAGTTGTGGGAAATTACGCTCTTCATTTTATTAAAAGTTTTTTGTACTTAGAAAAATTGAGACCAGTAACTTAAGACATACACCCAGAACTTCTCCTAGATGATAAGGTACTTAAATTCTCCAATTATTGACGTATTCATCATTATTTGTAGAGGATTTCAAAAACATATTGAATTTACCTCGCAGTAAAAACATCAGATGATCGGTAATGGTCACCATTAAATATTCTATACGTTATATTCAAGGTGAAAAAAGAAAAATATTTAAATATTTTTAGGTCTTGATAAAATTCATTTCAGTAAAGCTTATGTCCATACAAATAGGGAATCAAACTTGTTTCTTTTTTTATTTCATTTAAAATGTTATTTGTGAAAGTGGTATAAGTCCGTGTGAAGCAAAAAAAAGTTTATTATTTTTAAATAATTTCAGCAAATATTATCACTCGAATCTAATATAGTTGGCCAATATTTTTAAATTGATTCAAGCGCAAATACTCAATGTAAATTTTAAGGATTACATTTTTTGATAACCACATTGATGGTGTCTAATTGTGCAATAATATAAAAATTATTTTTTAATTAAAAAAATAAAAATATTTTTTACAAAAATCATTTTGGCGATTTTAAAACTAGATCTGACAACTGTGATTAGATATTCTAAAAAAAGAGACATTTTTTTCAATTAAACAAGAAAGATTATAAATTTTGTAATAATTTATACTTGAATATAAATGTTAGAGATTGTTATTCTTATTAAACATTTTATTAAAATTCGATTTAAATGGCTTAAAATGCGACAGTGACATTCAACTCTGTCTTGAATTAACAGATTTCATAATTTGGTTATTTTAGCATTGGCGGTTTTTTGGCATTAAGAAAGCCTATTAAGAGTTATGCAATTTAAACTTCTAGTTAAGACTTAAATTTGTAAACTTGCAGAGCTTAAGGAGAAATATTTATTTATGATTGAAGTTTTAGTACAAATATAAACGACATTAAATGTTAAGGTATTTTAAAATTGTGTAAACGCGAGAAATAGTTATAATTAGTGAACACAGGTTACACGTTGATGATGAATAACAGTGAAGAAAACGGCGATGCAGGTAATGGTGCGTTAAAAAAGCAGACTTAAAACTCATGATAAGCAGTAACAATAACTCCAGGTTCCTCAGGCGTGAACTAAATAATTGTATGTTGTCAACTTATTCCTTGTTTATGTACAATATACATGTCACCGCTTAATCATAGTTGTTGCTATTCTCATAACTCAAAGCACATTCACTTTCTAACATTAATTTTTACTTGATCATTTATTAGTGAAATATTGATTGATTCATAAGATTATAATACAATGACGTTTATTCTGATGTAAGCTGTATGAACTATAAAAAGAATTTGAAATTGTTTGTTTTTAACCTAATTTTTGTACATTTTTTCACAATGTGATTGAAATTTGATATTTTACTGTTTCGCCTAATTAAACTTAAAATTGCTGTAAGCTACTAACTGGAGCAGTTTTTACTTTAACAACATATTTATATCTATTAAAAAAGCTTAACAGCAAGTAATAAAAAAGACAAAAAAAATCAAAACCTGCATTAATTTTAGAAGAGAAAATATAAAAACTCAAACCCAAGTTTTTTCTGGTAAAAACAAATCTTCAGAAATTAAATTTTCTTTATAAAAAAAAAAAGGTGAAATGGTTTACAAAACAGTTTAGCTATAGTGACTTATGATTAAAAATGTTCTCAAGTAGTAACGTGATATCTACAGAATGCTAAAAAATTAATTAACATTCACACTTCGCAGAAAGTCACTGTTTCCTAATCGAATAAATGAGATATACATCTTGCTAAGCGCTTAACATAGAAATACACGCCACATTTTTAACGTAAAGTTTTCCAAGTGAAATAATTTATATTGCTCAGAATTGTCACGAAGTCAAACAGGTTTCAAAAGTATATTATTTTTTAGTCAATTTAAGAGAATTGAATTCCAATGATTGCAGCAACGATGGTAATTAAAGTTTTAGTGTAGCACAAACAAACTTACGTATAAACGCAGAGAAAAAGCATGGTTATAATATGGTCACAACAACCATATTATGTTCTTTGCAACAAGTTGTGGAAAACAAATTATAGTTATTTTCAACAATACTTCAATCACAATAAACATTTTTTGTTAACATTTAACCATTATATGTTTGCTGTGCACAAAAACAAAACATGGTTGGTTTAAGTAAAAAAAATTAAGCTGCGACCAAAGTTTTATAACTTATTAAAAATAATTTTGAATATTTAACCATAATATATATTATTATATTAATCAGAGTATAATTAAAAGCAAAAAAAAATGTTTGCGTTTACAAATATTTTGTTCCAGGCATTGACAGAATGCTTTTCTATCGGTTTAGTAATTTTTATGTTAGCTTAAAGTTGAAATTGCTTTTATTGTTAAAGTAATAAAAAAAATAAAAATTTATGTACGAAATAAATAATTAAAAATAATATACAAAATATGAAAACAAATTAGAATTTAAGGTATATGTAAGTATGTTACTCGTAGCATATAAGTATTTATTTTTATGTTTTAGGCACAATTGTGAAACCATTTATATATTTTTCATTTAAAGTTGTCATATTATACATCAACAATAAATGCTTTAAGTAACAAAATAAATCACTGAAGATGCCGGATTAACGTGTTAGAAGTTTAAGCTAAATTTAAAGTCAGTTAGGAATTACCATTAATTATCTTATGATATTTTGCATACGAGAATATAACGTTTACATGTGATGTTCACATAAGAAGATAAGATTTCATTATTTGGACTTAAAAACTATAGTTTTTGTATTAGTGATTCTTATAGCCAAAGCGTCAAAGCCCTTTAATTATTACTTACATATAACAAACAAATAAAAACCAATTTGTGAATTTATGTTTTTAAATAAGTCTTGTGTTTCCAATCAATTATATATAGCGTGACATTTTTAACCATATTATGATATTTTAACTTGACCATTTAATGTCTATATAAAAATTAACTTAAAAATAGCTACAAATTTTCATTTGCATTCATTAATTAGCAAATTTTTCAAGTCTTTGCTATTTATTTATTTTTAGATACTAATGAAAAAAAAATAAAATTACTCACTGCTCAAGCCAGATCATCAGCATATTTTAATTTGGAAATCTAGATCAAAAATCTTTAAATAAAATGAATGAGTAATGGTTTAAAAATCCAATACAAATATTAAAGAAACAAAATTTCCCTTCAACAATTATTAAGAAAGGGGAAAAACCCAACAGTAAAATAAAACCGACTAAAAATAAATATCAAGAGGTTTTTTACACTGATTTTTTGTCTTTTGTTTGATATTTAATTTCTGATTTTTCTAGCAAAGAAATTTTAAATATCCCTATTTAATATTTTGTAAAATGCTTTGAGATAAATTAGGCCACAAGAACTCATTTACGCATCCAAGAACACAGCTCAATTAAAATTCTATTTTTAATGTCTAGGAATTTCTTGAATTATGCTAATTTCAACACAATACTTATTATATTATTAACTTGCTAAATTTGTTTTCTCCAGATGACGCGATGTAAATTAGGCGAATGGCCATAACTTGACAGAGAGAGAGAATATTGTTGTAAAATGTCTTAATACTTCACAAACATGAATTGAATTTAAATACGAAAATCAATTATAATTAGAGCAAGACTTCTGGATTTTCACCTTAAACTTATTGCTGGTCAACTAATTAAAGGGGCTGTCATGATTGCTCACTTCATGCCGTATTCAATTACTATCAGATCCATCTTTAATAAAGTTGTGAAAGTTGTTTGTGCCACGATACTCTGAACCATTTTTTACAATAAACCAGATTGGTTTTTTTATATATAATTTGTGTAAAAATTGCCTTAAATCTTGGCTAAAAAAATATAAAAAAAATAAATTCAAATATAAAAGTGTCTTTGATAAATAACAGCTCCCGTTTAATATATTCAAAAAATTTTGTTGTTGTTTAATTTTTTATTTTTTTTTTTATTTATTATTAAAAAAAACTTTTGCCTGCCTGCTGCAAGAGTGTGATAAACTTATAAATTATTTATTGTAGGGTATATAGTATTTGTTTAATGGTTATTTAATTTTATTATAATTTTGATATTTTAACTGTTATAAATCTTAAAATGACATTTTTAAAGTATTTGGTATTCCGTTCGTTTTTTTTTTTTTTGTGTTAAATTATGTTTAGGTTATTCACCTTAAATATATTTATTAGGAAGCAATGAACTATAATTGAACATTAAGTTAATTTTTTTTAATTTTCCAAAAATTGTCAAAATATGTGTGACGATTAATAAAAGATTTTTTTTTCAGGTTTCAGTTATTTTTGTAAAGAGAATGTGAAGCACTGTTGAAACAAACCTTAGATATTGCTGTTGATATTTCTGAAATCCCTGTTTTTTATAGTTGAGCTTGAGAGTACGAAAAACACGAATTTAATTTGAACAGCCCATTTGATTGCAAAGGTAAAAAAAACTTGTTTACTAGCTACCCCTATGAGAATACCACGACCACTCTTCTAAGAAACTCTTTTATTTGATAAATATGAAAGTTATAACAGATTTCCTTCTGCCTATTAGAACTTATGAATCAGGACTTTTATATCTTTCAAATATTCTTAAAATTGTTTTTTTTAAATAAACACACCCTCTTGGAACTTCTAAGTAAATATCTATCTCTGAATTAATTTTTTTTTTAATCAGTGCCTGTTTCAGTCATAACTCACAAACGCGTCGACTAAATTTACGCAAAATTTAGATACCCGATCCATCCACGCATACAAACAAACTCTAAAAATATAATCGAATTCTGTTTGACTTTTTATGAGTTCTAAAGTGACAACCATCTTGTATTAATTTTTTAAATATATACGGAAAGAAAAAACATGTCTGAGGTAACCATAATCTTAGAGCAACATATTATGTTTGTAGTATATGGTTGTTAAATGTAGTATTGTTACATTTAATAATAATATAGCTGGTCCTACAATCATATTGTTGTCTAGCAAAACAATAACATTTTAAAATCTAAAAATAATTATGTTGAAATATAAACATTAAATGGTTAAATAATAATATTAAAATGAATTTGAAATTTATTTAAGAACAAATTTGTATGGAAAATTTTTCATAAAATACATTTCAAAGTTATTTTATTTTTTATGAATGTGACAGTTATTGTTTAAGTTATTACTGATTTATCCCAAAAGTTAATAAAAACATAAATGCACAAATATGAGTAATAATTAAAGGGCTTTGACACATAGGCCTCAAGATTTAGAGGAATATAATTTATATTCTTGTATTGAAGATATCATACGGTACGTAATGGTAATTCGAAACTGACTTCATATTTATCAAAAACTTCTAACACGTTAATCTGGCATCTTTGGTGATTTATTTTGTTACATAATAGCAATTAAATGGTTTCACAATTGTGTCTAAAACTTAAAAATAAATATTTATATGCTAACATGCTTACATATACCTTATATTTTAATTCGTTTTCATATTTTTTATATTATTATTAATTATATTTTACTTTAACAAAAAAGCAATTTCACACCTAAGCTAACATAAATATTACTAAACCGATAGAAAAGCATTCTGTCAATATTGTTTGCTTTTAATCATACTCTGATTAATATAAATATATTATGGTTAAATATATTATATTATTTTTAAAAGTAACAAAACTTTGGTTGTGGCACAATAATACATTATTGTGCACAATAGCCACATATTGGTAAAATATTAACAAAAAAAAGTTTGACGTGACTAAAGTTTTGTCAAAAACAGCAACTATTTGTTCTCCAAAACTATTCTCTGTTATTGGGGCCATATAAAAACCATGTTCTTTCTTTGCGTGAATAACGTTTTAAAAGATATGGTCATATATGTCAAAATAACATCCTCTATAGAAAACGACTTTAATTTTTTAATATATTTTTCACACTGATTTTTATAGCGGACACATACTCTGTGTAAATTCTTAATTTCTAAGAACATATAAATTAAAATCACTTCAGTATAGAAACAGTCTTTACATTTTTGTTTTATTTTAAATTTTCTCTGCATGTCCTTATGGCGGCCATAAAAATACTAAAACTTAAAGTATCTGCCTATTGTCATTCTGCAACAAGACCACGTACGTTAAATTCACGTCAAAATTGATATACCCTTTAATTAATTAAAACTATATTTTTTATTGTTTATAACTTAAGCTTAGTTGCCAAATTACAGCCCAATACTGTAATATAAGGCTTGTTCTAGTTGTATTGTACTGATAATTAATAAATAATAAAATAAATAAATAAAAGTAAATAAAAAAAAATTGTTATAATTGTTGCTATAGTGGACATATTTTTACACACACTGTGCAAATTTGATGTGTGTAAAAATTTCAATAGTCTACCCCTTACGGCTGCATTGTACCAAAAACGATTGGTTTACGTTTTTACACTTTAGGTATGAAACTTTAATACAACGAATCACTACTAAAAATTAGCATAAAAATTATGATTTCCTATTCCTATTCCTTTTCATTTTTTGTTTTCTTTACTTTCCATGCGATAATTAGATTTATATTTAACTTGCTATTCCCGGGGCGCTTCACTATCCCAATGAGCATGATCCTTCTGCCTATTGGACCTATTGGCAAGGCAGGCCTCCTTCCTTGACTGTAGGGGAAAAAATTAACAGCGAGGTATACTTTATACTTTAATCAAGTTTCAACACGGAAACTTATTCAATTTTTAAGTCATAGAAAATCAATCTGACGATAAATATGTTTTGTTATGGAGGTTCCGTTTTTTTATTTTTCAAAATGGCCTCAAGTGAAAAAGTTAAAAAGCCTCAAACGTCTAGGAAATCTTCAATATTTAAAAAAATGTTTAATAGCTTCAATTTTGAATAAAAAAAATTATAAAAATTGTACAGGATAATTTGCTTAAAATTTTTGTATTGATATTCTCAACAGAAAATGTTGGGTGGTTTTTATTTATGTTCTAGAGTCATATACGGGAAACCATTAAAAAAAATATTTTTTCATTTTAGTATTTATTCTATTCCAGGCAAAAATTATAGGAATAAAATTTAAAAAATCTAAGTTCCTAAAAAATTCAGAATTTATTTTAATAAATTTCTCGACTTAGAATTGTCAATCCCGCAAAATCTTGGTATTTCGGAGATAAGAATGTAAAAGATTTATGCGAGTATCTCTCACGAAAGCTACAATACTCTCAATATCGGATAAAATCTTTATGACAACCAGCGCGTGCAGTGGCAACTTTAAGAGTTCCTGCGGAAGTGCTGGAGAGTAAATAAACTTAAACCCAGGAGTATTTCCAGGCTAATGAATTAGAAAATTATATATAACCATTAAAAGTTTCAATTCTATTGGATTTTAATTCTATTTACTTCTGTAAGAGAAAAATTTACCATGGCGTGTGATAGTGTCCAAGGACATAATGTCCATCAACTTTATGTCGCACTCCAAAGTCACTTTGAAAGAAGCTTTGTGAAACGACATTATGTCCATGGACATTGTGTAGTTTTTAGTAGGGACATAGTATCACCTATGAAAGTGCCACAATCTCCGTACTTAACGGCTTTGCTTAACAAAGATTTCCTGCATAGACGGCTCTCGGACGGGCGCAATGAGTTTCTCATCTGTGGTATAACTAACACTGGCTTCTCTTACCAACGGTTTTTTGCAAACCAGTTTATAAAAACGTTATATCTTTCTTACATAGAATACCAATTCTTACATGGAATACCTATAATATCCATGGACGTTATGCCTCTCTGTTGACGAAAAATA
The DNA here is from genome assembly GCA_916610165.2 of Gymnosoma rotundatum. Lineage (NCBI taxonomy): Eukaryota > Metazoa > Arthropoda > Insecta > Diptera > Tachinidae > Gymnosoma > Gymnosoma rotundatum. Next base: position 15,008,822 of record OU744338.1, on the reverse strand, counting down.
TGTCGCATCGTAGTGTGACATTATGTCTCTGGACGTAATGATATGCCACGTAATTTGCCATCCAAAGTATACAATTTTTAAATTAAATTCAAAGCACAGGAAAAATTTAATAAATTAATTAATTTTCAAACAAAATATTTTGCTATTTTTTATAAATTATCCGGATTTAAATTATAAATCACCGATATTGATTATGAGGGTGAAAGCACGTTTCGATAGCCATTTCGCTATCGCTTACGGAAACTTCTTACAAAAATTTTTAATAAACTAAAGATTTTTTTCCAAGCAATAAAGTAAAGACAAAACTCAAAGTTTAAGCAAAAACAACAATAACCAACAATGATTCTATTTTTCTTTCTCTACTGTACACGGCTGACTTTTCTCGGCTCTTTTATACAGTTAAAAGATAATGAAAAATAAATTTTTATTGATTACTGTCTTCATTGCTACCAAGCTAACAATAAGTGTTAACAAGTACTTGCAAATATAAATTTCATTTTATTTCTTAAATTAAAAATAAAATCTTTATTCCTAAATTAAACAGAGCTTAACAAAAAGTGTTGTAAAATAAAAAAAAGTGCAATAAATGTAAGAAAAAAATAAATTTTCAGAAATTGCTATGCAGAATGAATGTTATATATTGTAATAAAGTAAAGAGTTCTTCAAAAGGACGGCAAAAGTTTTTGATAAATGATGGTGTTCTATTCAACAAAAACAAAATGCTGGATATGTGTTTATAAAACATTTTGTCTCCGCATCCTTTACAGCGCTTTAGATTGAATTAACAAGCTGACTAGTGAAGTGCCCAAATAGCCAAGAGAACCGATTTAAGCCTCTATTATTCAACATAATGCGCTAAAGAAAATTAAGTGGTATTATTTTTAAGAATGATCAAACTTGAAATTATAAAAAATAACATTAAAAATTAAATTTTGATGAACAATTTTTTCTCTATATTTTTAATAAGCTCTGACAAATCATTATGAATAGACTCACGCTTGAACAACGCTATCAAATCATCCAAGTTTAATTCGAAAAGCAGTCATCAGTTCGAGCATTTTATAGATAAATGACATCGTGAGTTTTATGGTGCACATAGTCGTCCGTCTGAGCAAGCCATCTGTCGACTTGTGGATAGATTTCGTACCAAATACTCTCTAGAGGATGCCATAACACCAAACGTACTGAAGACAATATCGCTTCTGTAAACGAAAGTGTGAAAGAAGATTCAAATTGGAATTTAGACCCTGTCCGTCCACTACGTGGAAAATTTTGGGCAATGATCTTGGCCTACACCCATATAAGATCCAGCTAGTGCAAGAATTAAAGCTACGAGACCATTATATGCGTCGTTCTTTTGCCGATTGGGCTCTAGAGCAGTTAGTAATTGATCCATTGTTTTATCGCCAAATTGTGTTCAGCGATGAGGCTTATTTTTGGGTTTATGAGTTTATTAGTAATCAAAATTGCCGCATACGGAGTAAGACTACCTCACAACATCCCCTACAGACTCTATTGCATCCAAAAAAATGCAGCGTTTAGTGTGGTATACACGCTGGTGGCATCATCGGACTTTACTTCTTCAAACATTAGGCCGGATCTCACGTTACGGTCAATGGAGACCGTTGCCGCACCATTATTAATGATTTCTTGTTTGAAAATATGGATGACATTGATACGGACGAAATGTGGTTTCAACAAAATGGCAACCGCAACCATCGAATCAAAATTATTCGATAAATTGATTTCGAGAAATGGACCTGTCAATTGGCCTTCAAGGTCGTACGATTTGACACCTCTCAATTATTAACTGTGGGGCCGCGTGAAGACACTGGTTTATGCTGATAAACCAACAACAATTGACACTTTGGAGGCCAGCATTGTTTGTGTAGTTCGCGACATACGGCCAACAATACTTGAAGAAGTGACCAAAAATTGGATGTCTAGAATGCGCTTCGTCATGAGCAGCCGTGATGGTCATATGCCCGAAATCATTTTTTAATTATTGCCATGTTCTAGTCTTTTGTATAAAAAAAGTCTTCATTACAATTTAATTTTTTGTGTTATTTTTTACAATATAAAGTTCTGTCGGGCTTGAAAAAACACCCAATATTTACTTGCCGCTAATAAAAACCCCTATATTATTTGCTATATGAAAAGTATAGAAGTGCATTCTTTTTGAATTTTCTTTTATTGTGTATTTATTCGCTCTTTACAGTCATATATTATCACAAAAAATTGTATTTTTTCGCGCGCTTAATCATATAAAGACTTGGTGTTTCATGACAAAGGCATTCAACCATTTCAATTCATTAACCCAACAAACAAAACAATACAAAATTTGTTAAATAGTTTCGAAAATAATGTAATGATGTAATTAATACTTTTATAACTTATTACGAGGGCTACTATAAATATTTCTGGCCTGGCAACACTGAGTGCTGCCAAGTGCAATCTGACATTTCCATTGGAAAGTTTGTCATTTTTAAGCATAATCGTACTCAAAACGTTTTGACGTACGACCATTATTTGTGTTGTTTACAGTGACTTGAAAAAATTAATATAGAAAAAAACGGAATTAACTCGTGAAAATTTTCGTGCCATCATTTTTCACAACTTTCGACGTGGATTATCACGACAAGAGTGCATTGATGAACTTAAATCTTTGTATGGCGATGAAGCACCATCCTATAGCGCTGTGAAAAATTGTTATAATGAATTTAATCGTGGCCGAAGCTCGCTCAAGGACGAATTCCGTGAAGGTCGTCCAAAAACGGCTGTTGTGCCAGAGAACATTGATGCTGTGCGTGAACTCATAATGCAAGATCGACATGCGATATACCGAGAGATAGAGACAACCTAGGACATTTCTTCCACCAGCATACATTCGATACTGCATGAACACCTGGCCGTAAAAAAGGTTTGTTCTCGTTGGATCCCGCACAATTTAAAAGTCGCTCAAAAAAAGGCTCGTGTTGATTGGTGCAAAGAAATGTTGCTAAAATACGATTGCGGTGCTTCAAAAGACATTTATGAGATCGTGGATCTATGCGTATGAGCCCGAAACGAAACAACAATCGACCGTGTGGGTCTTCAAAGACGAGCAAAATCCAACGAAAGTTGTTCGTGGAAGAAGCACTTCGAAGCAAATGGTCGCTTGTTTTTTCGGAGAAACTGGTCATGTGGCGACTGTTCCGCTTGAGCAACGTAGGATGGTCACTTCTGAGTGGTACACTACAGTTTGTTTGCCTGAAGTCATCGGAGAAACTCGAAAAACCAACAAGAGAAGACGAATCATTGTTCACCATGACAATGCCGACACATCGGCTCAAACCATAGCGTTTTTGACCGGCCAAACGACGTTTTAATAGGTCATCTGCCGTACAGCCCTGACTTGGCACCTAATGACTTCATCTTGTTTCCGCACATCAAGCAAAAAATGCGTGTTCAACGATTTTCGTCGCCAGAAGAAGCTGTTGAAGTGTTCAAAAACCATGTTTTAGAGGTGTCTCAATCGGAGTGGAAAAAGTGCTTCGACAACTGGTTTAAGCGCATGCAAAAGTGTATAAATCATGCTGGAGAATACTTTGAAAAACAATAAATCCTTTTTTGATTATAAATATTCGCATTTTCCTTATTAGGCCAGAAATATATAGAGCAGCCCTCGTATATGTACCGACATTGTTTGTCATACTTGATATGGTTAATATACAATTAATTCTAAAGTAAAACTGTGATTTCAGTTTTTGAGTCGACTTTAAAAAGTAGAGGGTTATTAATTCGTCTGTATTTGTTAAGTTTGTGTTCACAAAACTCAGTCATTTTTAAACCAATTCTATTTTTTTTTAATTTAAAGGTCCAATTAAAAAAAATCATACCAAACAAACGACATTAAATATCTATTATACCGTAAGGGACATCAAATAAAAATTTCAACACAGTCGGTACAAATCGGTAAAAATTAAAGGGTTTCCCCACAGGAGATGTAGTTTGACTTTTATGGCTCTAGCTTTTGAGCCATTATGGTGAAACCCTTCATATTTACACAGAATGTAAACTTCTATGTTCGCTGTATAAACAAAAATAAATATTTAATATTCAAAATTAAAGGGTGTCCTCATAGATGGATTAACTTGACATATATGGCCTTATCTTTTAAAGCGTTGGACAAAGACAGTTTAAATTTATTCAGCTCGCGTATTATTATGTCCGCTATGAAACTTAAAGTTAAAGGGTGTTACTGTAGATAATGTTATTTGATGTATATGGCATGAAGTATTGTTTTTTAATCGCGCAGCATTTTTCTACATAGTAATTTGGTCTCACTCTTAGATTCGGGCAAATCGTCTTAAGCAAAACATATTGATAATATCTACTTTACAGTTGAGATACGTGGCTGTTCGGTTTCGGTTTCTACAGACAGTTCCTAGATAGACGTGTGCTTTTGTTTTGAAATATTCTCGGCTCCTTTTGTGGGTTATAGTCCTGGAGCGTTTGGACACCTAATAAATCTAATAAAATTGAATTTTTGCTATACATACAATTTAAGAAGGTTAATTGAACTTATTTTGGGAGCTACAAGTGACGACATCCACATACATATGTGTATTACTTTGAACGTGTTATTGCATGCAATCGACATCAGGCCCAGTAAAAATGTCAATGAGACAAAGTCCTACGGGGAACTGATTTTTAGAATGCAACCGAAGCTTTGGCTCTTAAGGAAACTTTGTGAGTCATTTTGGTGGAACCCGTAGCCTTCAATTGAGAGAATGAGAGTAAAGTCGTTAAGAGGAAATCGGTATAAGTTGTGGTAAATGTCAGTACGTGGTACTTTTTATTGTATCGGAATGAGTAGAAATTTCTGTTGATTGATACCCTAAGATTTGTTTAGGCAGCCCTACAGAAATATAGGATCCGTGATTTTTTTTTTATCATCTTTATATTATATCGAAGCAATAATAATTTTTGGAAATCCCACGGTCTTAAAAATCTAATTATCTGCATTTTTTAATTAGAAGCAACATTAAAATAAATAAAGTTTTTTTAAATTAAATCAAACAACAGGAATTTTTAATTAAATTAATTAATTTTCAAAAAGAAAAAAATTTATTTTCCCGATTAAACAATTAAATCACCGATATTGATTATTGAGGGTGAAAGCACGTCTCGAGATAATAAATAATAGTACGAAAAAATGTTTTTTTTTTAATTAACACTGTACAACACACCAAAAAATTACAAGGTCCGGGCTATAAATTCTGATAGAGGAGACAAAAAAAAGATATACGTGTATCGGCGTTTTGAAAGTTTACATCTGGATTTCATTTGAGAGGGGGTTAAAGTTTCCCAGCTCTGGCACATTCTTATTGTTAAACGGCATAAGAAACCATGTGACCCTTACATTTTAGGTAAAAAATGTGTTCAGCAAATTTATGTAAAATGTTACGGAGAACATTTTTGTAGAAATGTTAACCCTCTAACTCCTCAAGATATGGGTCTTTTTTGTCCTTCTTTTAAAAGATAGCAAAAAACACCTTTAAAACAGGGTTTTAGAGGGTTAAAATGTTCCACAAAAATGTTACCCGTTAAATTTTACTATAAGTCCCTGAATACACCAAAAAGGAAAATTCAACCATAAAGTCAGAAATAAGACGCAACAAAAGAGAGCTTAGGGTTAATTTCGCATTTATTAAGAATTTTGTTTTAAAGCAAATTTGGATAGCATTAATTACATTTTTTTAGCTCTAGGCTATTCCACTTCATCATCATACAATGTCCAGCATATTTCAGCGATAAGCGAATGAATGCTTTTACCTTTATAGCGTTCTTTAATGGGTGCGCATGTCTGATGAAATTTTTCACCATTCTCATCAGATTCTGTTGACAACTGGTTCTCAAAGTAATCCATATGGGAATTTAAAAAATGAATTTTTGTTGACATATGAACGCAATAAAAGGTTCCTGTTTCAGCGATGGTTCCATCAACATAATGACTAGGACTTCGAAGTTGAAGCACAATTACTGGGAGTTCGTCAGAATGCGGAAATGGCAGCATGGCTGATGGCACAGTTTTGTATACAAAACTCTTTCGCCTATATCTATTCAATTTTAATATGGAAATATTTTGGCACACGTAGCACGTAGCGTCATTATGTTCACCTGGGTCTAACCACCGCAAAGGAATACCAAACTACATTTTTAAAAAATAAGAAAAAAAACATCAAGTGAAAAAATTGGAGCTTGCCCATATCTTACAAATTTTCCAATTTTTTGAAATATCAATATGGATATCATTTTAAAGATTTTGAAAAGATCTTTAGGGAAATAGCATTAAGAGCTGATGAAATTTTTATGTAAAATAATGTATATGCAGTACCAATTTATTTTTTAAATCTCTGTCACCCCAATATTTGCTTTTTTATTGGAATTACTTCACTGAACTAGATTTACATATACTATATGGTGAAGGGTATATAAGATTCGGCATAGCCGAATATAGCGCCCTTACTTGTTATTTACAATCTTTAAGGGGAGAAATATTTTTGCGAAGTAATTGAAAATGTATTTATGGCCTCAATAAGGTGTTGTTTTATCATTATTCTGGCTGAAAACAATTATTTTACGATTATAAAAAATACAGATTCAAGGGGAATACTCATATAATAAATGCCTAGGACCACTACTTTATAGAATTAAGTATTCTTCACATAATTTATATCCAAAACGGGAACTGAAAACAAATTTTTTTGGTTTTTGTTTTAAATGTAAATTGTATGTAGAAATTATCGTTACTAATCTGTAGGTAAAATAAGCCTTTGCTGAATATGGTTAACACCATCGTTAATCTTTCTAGATGCCAATCATGGAAGGAATGGCCCCGTTGATGGAACACTAAAATAATTTATAGAAAATATTTTAAAGCTTTTTCAAGTATTTAAAATATCACTTGTAAAAATGGTTTAACAGTTTGTTATTCTAGTACCTGGTTTTATTTAGGGACATTCCCAAATTTGTGGAATTTTAACAACCACAATTACTAATTACATTATTTTGTACATCCAAATTGACCTGGGGTGGAATCGTTACATCCGTGAACGTACAACACGTCGTAAAAATACGTTTTTCGGATTATGACATACGTTAACGGATGGTAATTAACAATAACGCAGATTATAACATACGTTATCGTATACATGAACGTACATTTTTTACGAACTGTCATACGTTAACAAAACTTAGTTCGAATAAGATGAAAAATGCAACAAATTCGCTAAAAAAAAGTGCGAATTAAACAAATTTAATTTTAGTTTATGATAAAGTTATTATTACAATAAGTTAAATCTAAGATTCATGAATAAACACAAAAATTTGGCAAAAAAACATGCTTCCTAATTGGGCATATTAAAATCTAATGCTAACAGATTATGGGATGAGTTTTCCAAGTGTATGAACGCACTAGTACCACCAGTTAATGATGTTATAATTTTAAAATAAGAAATTCGCAATTTATATTTTTGCAAGAAAATATTTATATTTATAATTTTAGCTGATCAAAAATATGCATTAAGCAAAGAAAAAAGTTTTTTTTTTTTTTAATTGAAAAACCAGAATGAAGGAAGCCTTTATGAAGAAAAGCTGCTGGCGCCAAGTGAAGAAGTGTTAATTGAAGCAGCAGTCCTTGAATCGAGCGCTATAGGCAAAAAATCGGTTTTACCCTTGGCAAACAACAAAATTAAAAAACTGACCAGCCTGAATACTCTTTCTTTAGCTTTAGAATATTTTAATTTCAAAACTATTGTGACTCATTCAAAAATTACGATCCGTTTACAATCGTATGTCATAATGCCATTTAGTTCATACGATTAACGTATCATGTAATTTTTTTTCGTACGATTGTCGATACGAACACGGATGTAACGATTCCACCCCTGATTTATCATAAAATTTAATTGCTTTTTCAAATTTGTTATTCTAAATGAAACATTTTCCTTTTAATTTTCAATTGAAATTTTTTTTTATATTTACCTGTTTTTTTTTGGTCTATGGACATTCTCGAATTGGTTTTTTCTAAAACAGATTTTTTAAAACCACAATTATTATCCCTTTTCACACGTAATAAAATCTGGTTTATAAAAGGGCAGTAAGTAATAACAATTTTCGTAAGATAAAGGTAAAAGCATTCATTCGCTTATCGCTGAAATATGCTGGACATCGTATGATAATGAAGTGGAATTGCCTAGAGATAAAAAAAATGTAATTAATGCAATCCAAATTTGCTTTAAAACAAAATTCTTAATAAATGCGAAATTAACCCTAAGCTCTCTTTTGTTGCGTCTTATTTCTGACTTTATGGTTGAATTTTCCTTTTTGGTGTATTCAGGGACTAATAGTAAAATTTAACGGGTAACATTTTTGTGGAACATTTTAACCCTCTAAAACCCTGTTTTAATGGTGTTTTTTGCTATTTTTTAAAAGAAGGACAAAAAAGACCCATATCTTGAGGAGTTAGAGGGTTAACATTTCTACAAAAATGTTCTCCGTAACATTTTACATAAATTTGCTGAACACATTTTATACCTAAAATGTAAGGGTCACATGGTTTCTTATGCCGTATAAGAATGTGCCAGAGCTGGGAAATTTTAACCCCCTCTCAAATGAAATTCAGATGTAAACTTTCAAAATGCCGATACACGTATATATTTTTTTTATCTCCTCTACCAGAATTTATAGCCCGGACCTTGTAATTTTTGAAAAAATTTGATTTTGTTGTACAGTGTTAATTTATATAGTTTTTTAATTCTTTACTGAATAAATACCATTTATATTTTTTACCTTAAGTAGTGATCATCAAAGTATTTATTAATGATTGCGAGTAAAACTTTATGATTTTTTAGAATGATTAAAGCTACGGCCACGAGTTCTTAGAACTATATTTTCTTAAATGAAAAGTAGAGAAAACTTTTAATAAATTGAAATAATTCACTTCGGGTTGGCGTTTTCATACATGCAACGTTGCTTGGACTGAAAGGCAAGCATAACTCATTCCTGTGTTTAAATAAGCGATGCACTAACATTTCTTCTAAACAAAAATGCTTTGCTTGGCAGCACAATTTTTAACTGGGCGCTTGCAACGAAAAAAAAAATAAAAATAAGAAAAATTTAAACTCTTATAAACTCCGAGCATGCGTAAATTCTGCTGACTCTGTTTGAGCTTCTTTTGTTTTATTCTTAAGTTTCTCAATTTTTCTTTACTTTATTTTACATGAAATTGAAACTGAAACAATGTGAGCAACAACCGCACCATACAGGTGAGAAATTAATAATAAAAAAAAAACACAACGTTAAAAAAATGAATAAAGAAAACAAAAACAAAAACAGCAACAACAACAACAACATCTACAAAAAAAATAAAATTAAATTGATCTAAAAACAAATAAATACAGCAACAACTTATGTTATATGTGTTATTTGATGTTTTAATACGTACGAGTCAACTTCTTAGGAAACATTGAAAAAAAAAAATTTTATAATTATAAAAAAGATCTGAAAAATATTAAATAAAAAAAAAATTAATAAAATTATACGAAAACCAACAAGGTGTTAATGAAAAAAATTGTGGGTTTATATTATAAATTTAATAAATATTAAAAAAATTTAAACAATTGTTTATACATAAATTAAAACATACAAAAAAAACTACAACAATTAAAATAATCATTGTGAAAATTTTCAATGAAACAATATGGTTGAAAATTTTTATTTAAATTAAATAATAATTAATAACAAAATAATAAAACGAAATTGTTTAATTTGTAGGTGAAGCAAAACATTAAAATTCAAATGCAGAAAAATTTTTGAGAGTAAAATCTATAGATTCTTAAGAAGTTTAAAAAATCATTATTAAAGATAATTCAAATAAAATGGTGAGTGTTTTTCATTAAATATAAAAAAACAATAAATTAATTTAAAAAAAAAACTTTAAAGATAATATTTAATATTTATTAAATATGTCATCATGCTTCAATTTATTAACGCTCAATGGATTTAACATATTTGATATTTAATTAGCATTAAAAAATACTCTAATTTTGTAAAGTATAAAATTTCAAAAACAGTGGAACAAGAACGTGAAATTTATGTTTAATTTATATTTTATGTTAAAAATTAATTTAATAAAAAAAATTAAAAAAAAAATGCATCAATTGTGAGTAAAACTTACCCACGAAGTTCTCCGTACAATGTTTGGCTCATCTTTAGAAAAATTTTAAATAAGACCCTGTGACAATAATGTTAGCAATGCTTTTTGTGATTTATAATCTCAAGCAATTACGGTTAAAAAAAAATAAGCCCATTTTTGTAAAAATCATATTACTATCGGGACACCACTCAGCTAGTTCTTTATAGTTGACGTTGTAGCACATACTCTGCATAAATTTTACTGGCTTGTTTATAGTGGTTTAAAAGATCAGGCCATATTCGTCAAAATCATGGCTTCTACGGAAACACCCTTTAATTTTAAAATTTATTTTTCACACTTATATTTATAGTTTCAATATTTGTACACATTCTATATAAATTCTACATATTGACTACGGCTAAAAATCTATATACGTTAAACTTACTTCACTATAGGAGCACCCTTTATATTTTTATTTTATTTTTTACTTGTTATTATAGCGATAAAAAAAATAATTAAACTTAAAGTGTCTGCCTATTGCTGTTGAAAAAAGACCACTTTAATGAAAATCATGTCATTTTTGGGATAACCTTTAATATTAAGTTTTATCTTCCTCCTTTCTTCTCTCTCTCTCTCTTCTACTTTATTTTCAATTTTTTTTTTGTTCTTCTGAACAAACATCAAGAGTCTACCTTTAACAGTTCCAGAGATGGGAGAATATGATAGACGGCGAGACGAGTAGACATTGTAGCGAAAACGGGTAGACTAAAAAGCACATACATATACATATATGAGGTTATAAAAAATGTATTTTTTCATGCCAATATGAATACATGTAATTAATTGTAATTGTAAATATTTCACGTAACGACAGCCAGACTCCATAAGAAATGTTTTAATTATTTTTTTTTATTAAAAAATGATATTTAAAACAGAAAGAAATTAAAAAAATATTTAAAAATATTCCGCATATAGCAATTGCCTAAACCTTAATTATATATACAAACTCCAAAATGAGTAAAAAAATACTCAGCCTACATTTAAGGTGAAGACAATAACAAAATTAAGTTAATTTTTAATCTTAAATATTATATTATTTAGACCACTTCAACAAGATCAATTTAATCCCAATCTGTATCTTCTTCAGTATCCCTGTAGACATCTTCCTAGGCGGCAAATGAGGCGATGCTTAAAAATATGAGTCAATAGAAAACTATTATTTTAGTCATGATTTTTCTAATGGTTTGGGGCACAGATCAATTTAAATTACTTTTATTCTATTATCCACAGCAGTCGATTGAACTGAAAATATTCTTCAGAACAGATTTTTTCGGCGTTTTGGGCTCGAATCAATAGTCGCCATGAAGCACCCCGAAGGAGCACCCTAAAGATAGAATATAACGGATGGTCCAGAATTTTCCTCTGCTTCAGCTAGTTAGTGCTTTTCATGTCATGCCAATGATCATTTTAAAAAAGCTCGAAAATTTTTAATGGAAATAAAATTTAATTTTAAAGCAATTCCTTGACTACTTTTGCAGAGTACAAGGGTAGTTGCCCTTCTTAATAGTGTGATTTAGGGATCTCATTTCCCCACAAGTCAGTTTTTTATGAGCTTAATAATTTTAGTAAAAAAAAACTATGAGGTTGGACATGGCTGATAGCCGAATAACTTGGTTCAATTTTCATTTGTGCGCTAAGCTGGGACAACAATATTTGTATATTCCAAAACAATATCTTGCTCAATGTATGTGAAGCATTAATAAGGCTCTCTTTTAAAATGGTGTCTTTGTAACCAACACCAAGAAATCTTCTTCATTTTGTCGGTAAGAAACTACCACATTTGTTTTTTCTTTTTAAACCGGCGAAAACAAACATCCAAGGGTATTTTTTCTTATAATGAGTGCAATTCTATTCGGTACGGATTAGAAGTTCTACTATTTTAAGTCCTTATTATCACTGCAAAAAGGCCTTATTTATATAGAGGATAATAACATCATCAGTTCGAATTCGAGTATTTTGCTGAAACTTAAACAAACTCTTTCAGTCATAAAAATGATAACAGCGAAAAATGGCTCAAGGTCACTTGTACCTACTACCCGTTTTTTTTAGTTTTTTAGTTCTACGAATATCTTTCGAAGAGAAATACAATTCAAGCAATAATATCTAATAACTAATTGTGTTGCCTTTTTAGAAAAGAGATGATGTAAAATAAATGACTGATGATGATAAGTGATTGATTGATAGAAAGTTTAATTTCTTACAACCCAGAATTTGTGCGCTACACTAATTTGCAGAATTTTTTATTAGCAAAACACTGTAGCAGCAGCGCCTCCATCTTTAAGTAGTTGTCTCATTGTTTAAAAAGTTTTACAGCCATTTTATGTATTTTTTATTTCGTTCCCAGTTTTTACATATCACAAATATCAATGTTGTTAAGCTGTCAGTAGTTGGGATTTAAACTCCGGCCATCAAACCAAATGCAACTTAATAATTAACATGATAATTATCTATGCTACAGCAGTCATATAAAAATACTTACGTACACATGTATGTATGAAAGGACTTTGCAGTTTTATCAATTTTAGAAAACCTTGCGGTTCTAATTTTTTTTGTGTTTTTGGAAATATTAAAAAAGATGCTTTTTAGTTCGAGGACTTTTATTTCGTTTAAGTTACAAAGTGACTTTTTGGAAACAAATTCCTTGAAATTTAATTTATCTTAGTGATTTCTTAAAACACCTTGTACCTCTAATTCTTCCACGTTAATAATTATTATATTTTGAAAAATTATTGTCAATTACTTTAGTTTTAGTTTATACTGCTACTTCGTCAATCATTGTCTGAGATTAAATTTTATCTATCTTAACTAAACTAAATTTTTTTAATCTACACTAAAACCGAATTGACTTTTAAAGTTATCCGTTAATTGCATTTGGTTGGGAAGCTTTTAAAAATCTTTAATAACTTTCATAAATTTTAGAAAAGTTGCAGCTTTAGACACTTCCTTAGAATTTCTATACTTAAAAAATCACACACACAATTTAATGTAACACATATCGCTAAACTATTATCCTCTTAACTTTCTATTCTTATTTGAGTTTTGAATTTGAAATTCACCTTTTTTATTTATCTAATTTTTTTATTATCATTTTTCAAATGCATTCTATAAATTTTATTTCAAATGATTCTTTCAATTCACTTACATGTGGAACCTACTTGTGGAAGTATTATAGATTCAACTCAAATCATGAAGAAAATTTTCTTGTTTTAACTTGATTTTCTGTTAATGTTATTAAGACATTTAAGCTGACTACAAACACTTTTATCCACTCACAATCGAAATTATTTTTTTATAATGTAATTGTTTTCCTGATTGGTTTCAAATTTAATAAAACAAAGTAAATAATATGTGACTTCCGTCATTGAAATAAATTTTTACATTAATTTGTTGCAAATTATTAGAACAAATAAATCTTAAAAAATTATGGTAGTGTACAAAATATAATATTATTACTATTCACTGCAAAAGAATTTAATAAAAAATTACTTGTTCACAAAAAAAAGAAACAAATTATTTTATTATTAAAATCAATTATTTTACCAATTATGACGCAAATAAATATCACTTAGGCTATAAAAAGATTTTTAATTATCAAAAAAAAAAAGATATAAAAAGAAATTAAAATAATCTCAAATTAAATGAATAAAAAATCAATTTTGTTAACAATCTATAACAGTCTACTTAAAAAGCTTGAATTACCATATTTATTTAATCAATTATTGTTTTCATCGACGGCTTACATTACATTGAGATATTTGTAACGCATTGTGCGATTTTTGAAATTCTTCATTAAATTTTAAATTTGTTTAAGAAGATAAGCAAATCTTACGCATATTTTGCTGTTTCTTGCTAACTTTACTTACAGCATTCTTAAGATAGAAATGAAAAAAGAAAAGAATAAAAAGTGTTTTAGTTAAAGTTTAATAAAATTACAATTCCCACTTGGCCAGACCAAGGGTGTACAAAAAAAAAAAAAAACAACCAATAAAAGATTATGTAGTTTCCCCTTTTAAACTAGAATTGATATTTTTAAATTTTTTTTACCCTGTGGGTTTTCTCATCAAAAAATAAAAATGTCACCTTTTTAAGTATTTGTTTATACTTTTGTCTTATGAAAGATTTCTCTTAATGGTTTGAATTGATTTTGTCTTAGTAATCACAATTACAATTTATACCTTTAGGCGAGTAAAATCGTCTAGATCTTTTAAAAATGGAAAAATCTGGCAGCACTGAGAATTTTGTATTTGTTATTCGAAGGTATTTAATTTATTATGCAAATAGTTATTTTAGATGCCACTTTTTTTAGGTATTGTTTATAAATACTGTTTACTCTTTTTAACTCTGCACTTGCAAGTCCTCTGTTAGTGGTTTGAGTTTATACCGGAATGCTGATATAAATTGCGAATTCTCTTCACAGGCGAGTATAAACACCTAGATTCCTTAATTAAAAAAAGATCTGGCAGCACTTAGTACAACAACATGTTAAGAATATAATTCCACATGCCTTAAAATCTATCAAACGGTATGATTACATCAAAGAATTTAGTTGTGAAGTTCTTGCCTTTTTTATCACTAAATCGAAAAAAATCGATCATAAAATTCAGCTAGTGGCGCATAAAAATGTGCAAATAAGAAAGATATTAATACTCAATGACTCTTTTTCATTTAATTAGATTTTAAACGGTTTTTAGTTTTAGTTCATCTGACGCATGAAATTTCGAAGACCTGCTTATTGCTTGACGCCACCCTAGTAACCAATTAAATTAAAAATTGAACTTATTTTCTGTTTAAAACGTGAAATTTGATTAAGTATTTAATCATGTTTTAAAAGTGGTTTTCTGTGTTTGTTTGTAAGTATATAATCATGCTGTATTTTCATGTTTTATCTGGAATCTCTTGAATAAGATGTGGTTTTGGAAAACCGGTTTTCCACAACAATATGCAAAATAAAAAAAAAATTTAAGGGTGAGGCATTTGTTATTTATTTTTCATAGTTTCATATAAAGAGAAAAAAATACTTCTTTATATGCTTTATTTAATTCTCATATGGTTAAAAAAAAAAAATTTAAAACGATTTTTTCAGCTTATTTCAATGTTTTAGTGAAATTGTGTTGACAAACTGATTCGAATCATTAGTAAAAGTAATATTTTCGAGCATATCTTTTAGTTAGTTACTGCTAAAAATAGCTAACAGATTAAGGAACAGCTGCGTTATTCAGTTTTCTGGACGCGCAAATTAAACACTTTCATAAATTTTCTAGATTGTAGAAAGAAAGTTAATTCTGATCCTGTAATAACTATGGACCTGGAAAAATATAACAACGACAATGCGTCATCAATTTTAATCGTAACAAAAAAATTTATTGAAGTCCATAGCGCGCATCCTAGTTCAGGAAATGGCGTTCATATCGTCTGATCTTCAATCTGCTTAGTCTGAATCTTCAATAATTTATGCGTGATGATATTGAAACTTTGGTGAAATAAAGTGCTGAGTGGTTGTTTCGGAAAAGGAAACAAAAAAAAACAGTAATCTTTACACCAACTGGGTATGCAATAAACAAGGCCTAGTTGATCGTTTCACCTTTAGTAGCATTAGGTATCAATCTCATTGACTATTTCGAAAAGCCCCAGCAAAAAATTTTTGAAAAGGTAATCGAGTGTGGAATTAAGCATTTTTGGCAGAAGTACTTCCCAACTAGATTGCCAACTTAATGATTTTAACAAGGCATGAGACTTTTATAATCAATTACTGAGAATCGATTACATTTTTTACTGTTGGAAATAATGAGTACTATTAGTACGGTAGTCTCTTTTAACATAAAGAACTAGTTCCATTGCTACTTCCCTTTTTGAAAACTAATGTAATGTGTTTTGTAAGCGAGTAACAAAATATGGCAATCACAAAAGTAAGTCATTATATGGCAAGTACTTTTAAAGGTAATGTCTAATTTTTTGCTGGGGAGTTAAATAATCATGGGAGAAAAAAACACACAGTTGTTGAACAGCTTTGATATTGATTCAAATGCACAGGGACATAAAGATATCACCATATTTCATTAATAAAATTCAATGAATAATAATTTACAGTTATTATTAGTTTTTTTTTCAATTTGCAATAAAGTTTTTATCAGCTTTGTTTGTTTTGACAAATGACAGTTTTCTTGAGTTATTTTGACACAGTTTTTCTTGCTGTTGTTGTTGTATGTCAAGAAAAAGCCTCATCATTGTTTTGTAATTTTTACCGTTCTTTTCTGTAGGTTTTGAAATTTTTTTTAAGTTAGAAGTTAATGATTTTATATATTTTAAGTAAAATTTAAATAAAAAATATTAATTATTTTTATGACAATTTTCGTAATAACAACAATAGTAATTAATTGTTACGCAAGAGATGTAATAATTCTATATAATAATTATTAACTTTAAATGTTGTTGATTTTTAGAATTAATATTTGAAATGATAGTAAAGATTCAATTCATAAATTCTGTTTAGCTAGCAAATCTTGGAAGGTCATTTGCCTGATGTTCTATGTGTTCTATACACATGCTTTTGTATAAATTCTGTAATTAACAAAATGGATTTTTCTTTAATCTAAAGTCTGCGTAAATGTCCGAAGAATATTCAAGAAGTTACTTTTGAAATTCTTGCAAAAATTTTACCATCATATGTTGAGTTTATTGGCATAGATAGGCCTATGTGCACAGTTGCATTTTCATTTAAGGGCTAAGGCCCTCTTCAGAAAAATACTCGCTAATGGAAAGGCAAGAAAATTATTTAAGGACTAAAGCCTATCACATCCCAAGAAAGTAATTCGATGACTTCATGGAAACTTAAGTTGATTAAATTTAAATAAATAAAAGTAACTCAGATGAAGCTAATGACACATCTACATCAGCATTTTATTTTCAAGATTAACAGGTGACCACTTAGATTTTTTTTATCGCACTTTCCATACTGAACAACGAAATTGTAAAATTTTTCATTTAATTATTGCTTTTTGTCAAGCCCACAGTACATATTAAATGACACTGACTAGTTTCCACTGTTAAAGAATAAGTAGAGTTTTTAGTCAACATGATTCACAAATTAAGATTCATTTCCTAAATAAGTTAAATATTTATGATGCTAAAATGGCAAGGTTTGTATTAGAAAAAATAAATGTTTATTCCAAAACTACCAGCGAGTAGGTGTCTGATTTATAAAAGAGAAAAAATTATAAAAATGGAGAATTTTTACAATATAAAATTTACTTTTTTATTAAATATGTCAAATTCCCTCAAAGCGCTTATTAAATTTTTGTTGTGAAAAATTCTGACCAGAAAATAAGTTTATTAATCTATTAGCAAAAAAAAAAAAAATAATCATTAAGCAATAGCGAATTTTTGTTAATGATTTAACATAAAAAATTTCTTTTTTTTTAATCTCATTAGATACCTATAATTTTTTTAGAATATAAAATCATATGCAAGTACAGAACGTTTATCACCCGCTTTTGTCATAATATTTTTTAAACACATTTTGTTGTTTATTTAAACAAAGTGTTATTGTATTTGTCTTGTGTTTGTTGTAATAATTTTTCAAGAGCACTTTTAATTTTAAAAAATTTTGTTTTTGCTCTACAATAAAAATTTAAAAAAATAATCCAAGTTACTTAAAGTTGTTTCTAAAAGTGAATGAATTTATTATTTGAGAAAAATTCCAAATAAAATGTTCAAATGTTTTTTTGTTATCATTTAACTTTTTAAATTTAATTTGTTAGAAATATTTTTAAGTAGGCGAAATTTTTTAACGCCTTACAAATTGATCAAAATGCCGCAATAATTTTATTAATAATCAAAAGACTCAAGCAACAAACTCTTTTGGCAAAACAACAAAAAAATAATAATTTCACCTAAACAAAAAATATTTGTTCTAACAATTAAATTCTTTTGTTATTGTTTGTTTGTAAAGAATTATATTTCTTGATAAATTGATAAAGAAATTAAAATTGTCAGTTAAAATATTAAATAATTTATATATGACGTGGTAACAACCAAGTTTCAAAAAAAATTTATTTGAATTGTATTGTTTATATGACGCGGTACACAAAATGTAGCCACTGCTTATCAGCAGATACTTTCTAAAGTATATTTCAGATAAACTTGTATGTAAAGGTTGTATTGTTGATCCCCTTAAAACTTTAAATTACAAAAAAAACAAAAAAAATTAATCAAATAAGTTTTTAATTAAATTTTTTATATTAGTTTAATTTACTTTATTCGTGCTTGTTTCCTTCAAATATAAATATTTCATGATATTCTCATGAAATATTTATTATTTTAAACTAAACTAAAAAATGAAATGTATTACTGCGGGGAAAGCATATCCATATGGCCATTTGACTACTGCTCAAATAGCTCATCAGTGGATTTTACTCAAATTTTGTAAAGAAAAACAGAAAGTCTTATATCAAAAGCCAAATTGATTAAATGAGAACTCCATTGAATCAATAAGATAAAAGACAATAACAACTCAAAAATGTTCTATACAAAAACACAGCAAACATTCAGTAGTGAAATGGCCATATAGATATGCTTTCCCTGCAGTAATACATTTCATTTTTTAGTTTAGTTTAAAATAATAAATATTTCCTGAGAATATCATGAAATATTTATATTTGAAGGAAACAAGCACGAATAAAGTAAATTAAATTTTAAAAGATTCCGAATAATAAATTTTTTTTATAATAAAAAATTATTTAATTTTTATATTACAAAATTATTTTTTATATTAAAAATAATTATTTCGGTATTTAGTTGTAACTCTGGAAGCGCATTGTGGATGTTCAATTTTGGGCCACTTTTTTGTGTTATTGATTTATCAACATAAACTAGCGACTTTACGTAAACCTACAAGGAATAATTGAGAGCTGTCAAAGAGCACACTCTTGAAGGGCAACTGGAAGGTCCACTTCTCGAAATCAAGTTATCGCAAAATTTTGATTTCAAAAGGTCGATGTTGAAGTCGCGTATAACATATAGAACCATCCTCTTAAAATCACATTTCGCCCGGATTAATGTCATTCACATTGTAAAATAAAAAGCAATTGATTATGGAGCGGCAATGATTTCCATCGACCGTTACGCGAGCATCGGCTTTATTTTTGAAGAAATAAGGTCGTATAATGATGGGACCAAACGATGCATTTTTCGACATGTAATAAATCCTTAGGATCTATCGTAGATTGGTTTTTGTTCATAATTAAAAGCATTATGCCTCGTCGCTAAGCAAATTTGTGCGAAAAATTAAATTTATGACTGATTTTCTAAGTAAATGTGGATAATTTGATAGCGTTTATTAAGCGTCAATCAATTTACGACTGATCATAAATGTCTAAAGGCGGCAGGTGGCACGACAGTTCGTTTGGAGGTTATCATTTGCGTTATTGCAATAAAGCTTAAAAAAATACTTTATACCCAATTTTAAAGTTCTCAAAATAAAGTATTATAAATTATCCGGGAGAAAACCTCGCCAGAGAAATTTAGTACCAATTGAAATAGTTTTTTTTAATGCATTGATATTGTTAATTTTTCAGACCACCCGTTATCTGCGTCCGCTTGTTAAGTGTAGCCTAACGTCTAATTTTTCTTGTTTTCTTTGGAAAACGTACGCATACATTTTTAAATAATTTTTATTTCGTAAAATTTTTAGAAATTGAATTAAAAAAAAATAAACCAAGCCGGAAGAGGTCAATTTTAATTCAATTATTTTGTAGCTGTTTTAAATAGAGAAGAATTGAGGCGCACACATCTGAAGTTCAATCAATTTGTAATTTCCCTTTGAAACGATATTCACACCTGCAACCTTCAGGTTGAATTTCCACACTTATCCGTTTTAACTGCTTAAATCAGTAACGAAAGATACTAACTGTCAACAAGTAAGCTCCTATTTCAGGAGCAGAGATATACTTAATGGCCATAATAAGAATCTCACTCCCTTTTATAATTAATTTCACTTACTTTATATTGAAAGATAACTTTTATTTAAAAACATATACCAAAAAGAATTTTAATTTCCTAAAATATTTCTTTTAAATAAAATATTACGACTTACAATTTAATTTAATTTTATTTAATATAATTTAATTGAAATTTAAAAATATATAAAATTAAGAAAAAGGAAAATAAAATGCAGTGACAACATAATTAAATGACATTTTAAATAAGATTTAAAATAATTCGTAGAAGTATTATTTTTTTTTTTGGATGTTGCAATATATACGAGGGTAAGCCAATGGGCTAATACTAAAATAAATATTAGAGAATAATTTAAAACAAACTACATTATTGAAAAAGGTTAAGTTTTTAATCACAAAATTCGTAACGCATTTTTACTAAATGAAAATTAATTTGCAAAAAAATTTATTAAAAAAAATCAACTTAATTTCAAAAAAAAAAAAAAAATAATAAAAATTGAAATTAAATATTTGCAAATGAAAAGCTTTTTGTCTTCAAATTAATGGTTGCGTGTACACTTGTACAGCTATGATAATTAAGATATCAATAATGTTGTCCCGATGGTCACTACTGAACTTTAGAAATTTAACTTCGCAGAGCACTAAAAAAATTCCAAATATCACTTGATGAAATATTCTTCTCTCCGCTGAAAATAAAAAAATTTTATCATTTGAAAAAATTTTGTAATTACTTACAGATTTTCCTCGTTACTGGTAAAACACACTTTAAAAATGTTGACATGACACACATTAGTCAGACAACAAAACGAAAGTGTTTTAACAAATTAATTTTAATCTTTTTACAGTATTCGTTCAAATCAACTTAAAATAAGACATCGGAAATGTTTATAAGATGATTAAAATTAAATTTTTTTTATTATTAATTTTTAATTATTCAGAAAAGAACAACAATCCATAAATGAGTTTTTTGTATTTTTTTTATTTTTTTTTTTTATTTTGTGGTTTCCAGCAACTGAAATTAATATATAAAATAATATTATGCGATTAACATGTCTTTTGAGTTGTGACAACAAAGGAACTTTTATTTAGTTTTTCACAAAAGTTTCAATAAAAATTTATTTAATGTGGTTTCAAATTTATATTTTTAAAGTTAAAATAGATGAAAAATAATTATTATTTAATTAATTAATTTTTAAAAAAATATTATGATATTTTTTTAAACTATCCCGATTAAATAAATAAATCACCGATATGGATTACTTGGGGGTGAAAGCCCCATTTGGGGGTCAAAGGCCATTTCGCTACCACTTACTTATCTCTTCAGGACACTTCTCAATAGCATAATATTTTTTAAAAATTTAAAAATTATAAATGTGTATTTTAAAATTATTTGAAACTAAATATTCTAAGTTTTTCTATACCAAAAGAAAAAAAATTGAAAATCTTATGCTGCATTCGGGAGAATTCATATCAATTTTAGAAAACTGACCCACAAAAAATTAAAGATATGTTATTGCACTAAAGGAGAGCTAAGTATAATTTGTTTAATTTAATAACAAACACTTTACTACTATGCACACTCAATGTCATTTATTAATCTGCTCTACAATTCGCAACTGCGATTTCTATGTATAGGCGTATTAAAACGCCTAGATTCTGCATAGATGGAAAGATCTGGCAGCATACCGAACTCTAGTTATTGTTTTGCATTGTATTTATGTAATCGTGGTTATAAACTAATAAAAAGAATTCGGCAACAACAAGGGAAAGAAACTAATTGATAAAACAAAACAAGACCGCCACTTTAGGCAAAAACTCAACAAGGCTTATTATTAAACTGTCTTCAGTACCTTCTTTTTAATATAATATAATTATTTTATTCAGTTTCGTTTTATCTCATTTTTTGTGAAATCATTAAAAGCATGAAGAAAAAGCGTGCAATTTATTGAAAGTGTGGCAACATTGCTGACGGAATGCGGGTTTCACAATTAGATAATAAAAAATTTGTTTTCTAAATAAAATAGTTTCTGTCTCAGAGACACATTTTAAAAGGATTCTTATATGTCAATTTGTCATGCACGAGTTCATTATTCTTTGAAATTGAAATAGAAAGTATAAGCAGAACTTTTAAAGAATTAAAGGACTTTGAAAAATGCGTGTTTTCCTTGTTTTGCTTTGTTCTTCTTAAAAGCAATTCCATTCCAATGTCTTGTGGCAAGTCTTGATGTCTAGTTTCATTAAATTGAGACAAAATTACAGGTGGTTTAAAAGCTTCTGTCCTTTTGTTCCACAAATCACTCAGTTGTATGTTAGTATAATCATATGATCATCAGATTCTCAGTTTTATGTGCTAACTCTTACATGCTAAGCTCCAAATAGCAATTCATATTTCTGAATTTGGCTTTAATTTTCACAATTTAACTTCTCTTCTCCTGACTTATGAAGACAGCTTCCTTGTCTACTTTCGTTAGTTAAAATTTAAGAAGATGGCTTGTAACTGTAAAAACCTATACACTGATCCCTTCATATGAATATCCAGTTTCGCAATTTGTAAAGTGACGAATTAGAAGATATTAACGCTATTTTCTTTTAAAGCTCATAACCTTCATAATATCTAGAGACTTCAGGTTTAAGTACAGGGAATTTACAATGAGTCGAATTACTGGCTTCGGCATACAAATGGTGCTAAGATTATAATCTTGAACTTGATTTTTTGTTTAAGATATATTATAAAAATATGAATAATTAAGCACAAATTATTCAGTCAATGCCCAGCCATTTGTGCCAATTTCAAAATATGAATTACTAAAAAAAAATTACAAACATTTTTTTAATTTTATATGACTCAAATTTCGTAATTAAATTCAACATTTACTAAATAAAAAAAAACACCTACAATTGAAACAATGACATTGTGCTAAAACACCTGTATGTTTTTAGCAAAAAATAAACAGATTTAGAAAAACCACATTAGATAAAAGAAAAAGAAAAAAAACTACAAATTTTCCCACTTTTATAAAATGTTTGTTACGCATTACAACTGATGCGATGCGTGTTTTTAAATGTACAATAGCAAAATAAATAAAAACTGGAGTTTTTTTTTTCTTCAGAAAATAACACTTGATATGTAAAAACTAAGTCGAAGTTTTATCACAAACATTTTTCAAACATATGCTGACAGCAATTGTAATAAATAACGGCAACCTTGAGAAAATTATATTAAAAAACAAGTATAATGCATAAATAAAATTGTTCATTAAAGGTTTGTACTATAAGATAAATCATAAACAAATTTATGATGGAAAATTTAACAAATTTGTTATACTTAAGTGTAAAACTAGAATCACACCAAAGAAAAACATAAAAAATCCAAATAAATAACTGAAAATATCTAAGAACAAATATTAAAAATGTAAAATTTTTAATTACTTGTTCTTAGACTTCAACTCATTTAACTTCTTCATTGCTATTGAAGTGATTGTTTGGTGTCAAGTGGGTTGTTTATTAATTTTTAAAATTTTAAATTCACTTAGAGCGTGAAAAATTAAAATCTACAAACATTAGTTTGCGGTCAATCATCACATCTCAAGAAGATTTAAATGGAAAACAACGTAATACCATATCTAGTACCACTAGAGTCAAACTAAAATTTAACATCTATTTCCGGTAAAACGTTTAGATCTGGGTAGTCTACAAATAAACAATTTGAGAAACTGTTAAATAGAAAAATAAAAAAGAAGAAACGGCAAATCAAAGTGTAGTATAAAATTTGTGCCATTATCTTCATAATGATCATCATCATCATCACCATCATGATTATGCCAATGAAAAGTTCAATGTTTTAGCCAATGGAAAATTGAATTGGAAAATTGTTGTCTGCACAAAAACAAAAGAAGAGTGAAAAACTTTGCATGTGGGAAATTAATTTATATGTTTTGCACTACAGACATTTTAAAATTTTTTTTAATATCAATTATTCCATAACAATCTCAGGAGTAAAAGGGATCAACATACCCAAGGCAATGGGTGGCAAAACAGACGTAAACTTAGAACTCATATTTTTTGTTTGTTTATAAAATTAAAATTTCTTTGCACAAAAGTTAAAGTAAAAAAGATTATTAACTTTTACTAATATTATGCTCATAATTTAAATAAATAAAAATTTTTCTTTTTCTTTTCAATTACAGATAAATTTCTACCCATTTTATGTGCTTTTGATATTCACTAGTCAAGCTTTGGCTCAGCTCTACTATGAACCCGTATCAAACTATCTTTATCCAGCTGAAGCTCAGCAGCAGAATGTAAATAATGGCAACTATTATAGCCAACCTCAAGGCAGCCTTGATTATCCACAAAAACCTGGCTACAATTATCCGGTGCCACAACAGCCATTTGACTTGCCCATCAAAGGCTACTCATATCCAAAACCAGAAAAACCTTTTCAACCTGTACCCACCCAAGGATATTCTTATCCTCAACCGAAACAGCCTTTACAATATCCTAAACCCACAACTACACAAACCGGCTATTCGTATCCACAGCCAACAATAAAGTTTAATGTGCCAACAGCCAAAGCAAAACAAACGCCGAAGCCTGGTTATTCCTATCCCACGCCAGCTGTAAAATTTGAACTGCCTACGAAAACGACAGGCTATTCCTATCCCACGCCTCAAGTGAAATTTGAAGATACAACCAGTACTACTAAGAGACCTACAACGGGTTATTCATATCCCACGCCTGTCCAAAAATTCGTTTTACCAACACAGAAAACTGGCTACTCGTATCCAATACCAGCGATTAAGTTCGAAATAACCACAAAACCACCACAAACTACTGGGTATTCTTATCCCACACCAGCAGTTAAATTTGAATACACCACTACAACAACTAGGCGGCCGACAACAGCACCACAAAGACCCGGCTATACTTATCCAAAGCCAACTTTTAAATTTGAATTTCCTACACAGAAAACTGGTTATTCATATCCCACACCTGCCCAAAAATTCGAATTACCCACAAAGCCCACGCAAAAGGTTGGTTATTCATACCCTACACCGGCTGTGAAATTTGAAATACCAACAAAGCAGCCAGAGAGAACTGGTTACTCTTATCCTAAGCCCACAAAAAAATTCGAGCTACCTACAAAACCAACGCAAAAGACCGGTTACTCCTACCCAACTCCAGCCCTCAAATTTGAAATCCCCACACAACCGCCACAAAAGACCGGTTACTCCTATCCGACGCCAGCAAAAAAATTCGAATATACCACCAAACCACCCACAGAAAAGTTGGGATACTCATACCCCACACCAGCCATTAAGTTTGAAATTTCTACACAACCACCACAAAAGAGTGGTTACTCATATCCCACACCAGCCAAAAAATTCGAATATCTTTCTCAACCTACACAGAAATCAGGTTATTCTTATCCCACGCCCGCAGTCAAATTTGAATTACCCACACAAGCGCCCAAAAAAACCGGTTACTCATATCCCATACCCGAAGCTAAACTCACCTATCCCACACCAGGTAAAAATGGTTACTCATATCCCAAACCTGCTGTTCAATTCGATTATTAATGTAATTATTAATTCGTCCATCTCTCTCACCTAATTTCTTTCATTAGTTTAATTCTCATAGTGTTGTTAAGTTTACGAGTCTCCTTACAAATTAAAATTAAAACGATTAAAATTTAACGAAACATAATATAGTCATTTAACATTATTTAAATTATTAAAATAAAAAAAACATAAAACATTTTAAAAGTAAATTTTTGAAGAATCAAAAAAAAAGTTCAAAATTAGAATTTACGTTTTTTTTTTGTGTAACTGAATACTCGATTTTTGTATAGATAATTAAATTAAGTTTATTCTTAAGAACTTATAAAATAAAAACGATTGAGAATTTTTAAATATGAAGAATACAATTGTTTCAATGCTCCTCAAAAATAAGAAGGGTAAGTGAATGAATTACAAATGATTAAAAAAAGTTCCTACAATTTCTTATACCATAAGTATTCAGGCATGTCACACATTCCGATCGGAATGTTTTTACTTCTAAATTAACCATTTCGATTGAATATGTTTTACCTTCTTTATATTTCGACCGATTTTGTATATTTATAAAAAATGCTGCAAATCCACTTTTTAATTTTAGTATGGCAGCACTGGTCACAAAAAAGCAACAAACAGGCTTATCTAAGTAAGGAAGAAAATTAATTCCACTTTAGAATTTAATAGTGTTTTTATTCCGACTAAAACTTTCGTTTTCCGTTTTCTGAAACGCAAATTTGCGGAATTGAGACCATTTTCAATCGGAATTAAGTTATTGAGTTCTATGACATGCCTGATTATTTTGGGTTTATGCGACTAGCCTGGAGAGCAATACAGAATTGTTTTTAAGCTTACGTTTCAAGTCTTAGCTGTCAGACTGTCAAGAACAAAACAGAAGCAATATATTTTGAGGGGTTCTACAAAGTAAAGCTTTGCTGCACTACGCGGAGTTATTGTACACTGCAAAGGACCATCATATCAAATTACTTAGAAAAGCAAATAAAACTGAATAATAACGATGATTGGATTTTTTACCGGGTTTCGTCTTCCAAACGGTCCTTAAAAGATATGAAGTGTTTTGAAACAAAAATACTACTACCGAAACAGCAATAAGCCATCTGCTCAGTGTGGTCTTCTGAGAGCTTTTTCCGATTTTTTTTTATTCAGTTCTTAAGTTCTAGCATGTTCAGTCACATTTGTATGCCCCGATACCAGATATAGTTTTAATCTCGCTTTATTTTATAAAAAAGACAAAAATTATTTGAATTGATTTTTATGGAGAGAGATAAAATAGCGATGACAGTTGGCGTGAAGTATAACGTAATTTCGAACAAGTCTGTATTTGTACGATATCTTTAATCCCAGCCTTAATAAATTAATTATTTGAAATTCGTTGACAATGATAAAGAGGGCGCTGTGATATAAAATATTAAAACGAATTTATGTTGTTGATTACACGAAGCTGGGGTAATATCCCAGGCGATCTAGCTATCACATGTTGAACAACTTACTACATATATTAAAGGCCTGTCACTGTTTATTACTATTTCGAAAACTCCTCTGATCTAGTCGCTGCTTTTGATAACAATTCAATGAAAGTGTTGTTTTGATGTAAGTCGGCTTACGCTTAAATGCTAATAACCGAAAAGAAACTTCGTATCACCTTTTAAAGAAAACAGTGTTGCTGATTAAATATTTCCAATTGCCAAAAAAAAACAGCCTGGAAAAGTAAAGAAATTATGTAACTTTAATCCACTTCAATTTAACTGTTACTTGTTTCGCACTTTACGTTTTTGAAATAACAAAGCACACAACTTTCATGTTTTTATATAATGCATTTTATTCGAACTGTTTCTTTCAGAATAATTTTAAGCCATTAGTTAGTCTTAAGTTCACCTTAAGGCACCTTCTGACTCGCTAAAAGAAGTTTAAGACTTTAATGCAGTATCACACGCAGCCTGTAATATTAATCTAATCACAAAAAATAGAATATATTATTATTATTCCTTAATTTAATCCAAGACTAAAGGTTTATAAACTAGGGCATTAGCTGCCAAGGCCATCAGCCCCTATTAAATCAAATTGCCTATTACTAACTATATACTATTACTAACTACATTAATATAAATATATATTTAGATAATAATAGAAAGGTAACAATACATGTATTAGACTCTTAGTTTTGTTTAAAAAAAAGAATATAAAAACAAGTAAGAGTGCTATATTCCTCTGTGCAGAATCTTATATATCATGTATGTTAATCTAGTTTAAAGAAGCAACTCCAATTAAAAAACCAAATGATGGGGTGAGAAGAAAATTACCAACTACATATATTTAATTTTACATAAAAATGTCATCGGCTCTTAATGGGTTAAGCATTTTTAAGAATTTTAGTATTTCCTTAAAGATCTCTTTTAAATGATACCATGATGATATTGAAAAAGAATTAAAAAGTTCAGAGGCCGTAACTCGAAAAATATGGGCGAGCGCCAATTTTTCACTTGATGTTTTTTTCCTATTTTTTAATACTCTACCCCCCCTATATTTACTTTTTTGAATGGAGTTACTTCATTGCCCCAAATAATATTGTAAAATTAGAGGAAGGCGTGGTGTTTTGCCGCTGTCTCAAAGGACATGGACCGCTCTCTTACCTCTTTCGACATCGATCGATTGACCTTACTTTTAAATTTTCCCTACCTGTTATAGTGTCTTTGCAAACTTGATTTTAACATTAACAATACGGACAATGCTCAATCGACTTCACTATGCATAAGAAGTCAGAATCTATATACTTCATCTCGTCGGATATTGTAGAAGTACAAACGAAATAACAAACTTAGATATACCCTTCTTCCACATTTGAGGTGACGGGTATAAAAATAATAAAAAAAAAAATAGAAATTAAAATTAGGTGATGAAGTTGATGTAAGGGGACAAAATTAAACAAACATTTATGTCCATAAAATTTTAACTACTAAACAAGAAAGTTTTATAAAAAGTTAAAAAAGCAAAATATTATTGCTCTCCAAACTTTTTATAACGAAAGGGGAAATTATTATCCAAGCTTTTTACCATTTACCAAAATCTTTCGTTGATCTTATATTTATTCGTTAAGTTTAACCGTATGGCTTATAATTAAATGTTTAAAGGCAAATGATGCAAAAGTAGTAGCATGCTTTAAGGCGTCAAATGAAATAATATATTCCAAAACGTTTGAAGCAAAACAACATTTATACTTATGTATAGAATTATCGACTCAAACTCAATTATTATATTTGTTTCGGTTTTCTTTTTGTATTGCCTGAATTTCTGAAAATATCTGAAGTCGAAAAGTGTGAGTATCAAAGATGAAAAAGAACTGTCAAAAAGCTTCTATTCAATAGAATCTATTGACGCAATTGGACATATATGTATATGAATGTTTTTATTTGCTCTCAACAAGGCTACCATATTTTTTTTGTATTTATTTTAATTATTATAATTATTTTTTACCAAAGAAAGATAGCAAGTAAGAGTACTAAATCGGCACTGCCGGGATTATATACCCTTCCTTAAATAAATATTATTATGCGAAGTAGTGCTTTGAAGTAATGAAGATAGGTATATTTGGTGTTTCTGAGTTTAGGTTTTAAATGAAACTGAATTTTCATTTCGGTGCAATTTCTGAATTTTTGTTTTGTAATAAAATTCGATTTACATTCATTTCATTCTACGTGTTAACTAGATTTCGTTTTTTTTTTCAAAACTGCAGCTGTAAAAACGATATTTAGTGGAATATGTGGCGTGATGGAAAGATATATGCTTTGAATTCATTAATTAAATTTAACATCAATAGAAGACGTATCACTTTTACTTCCATTGTAATCATCTAAACGACTAGTTACATTAATATATATTTATATATATTTTTTTATTTATATTTTTAAAAAATAGATCTTCTGAAATTTGCGTTCATGTTTACAGTAAAAATATTCATTTCTGACACAGCAAAATATTTTCTTCACTAATATTAGAAGCTATTGAGATGTAAGATTTCTAAAATATATTCTTATTTTTTCTAAGTTATCATTACTTAAAAATTTTTTAAAATGAATTTAAATTTGGTTTTTTTAAGTTCATTTATTTTAATTCCTAAGACAGTTTTCTAAAGAAAACAAGAAATAGTTGACACCAGCAGAATGTAATGCTGCACTTTCTGGACTTCAACAGCATTCTTCGCATCTGTCTTCTTTCTTGTGTAATTGTAAACAGCATCTATTTAACCAACTAACTTTGCAAAACAGAATAGGAGTAGTATTCATATCAATATTAATTTGGTTAGACAAAATTTACACACAAACTAAAGTATTTCTTCTTTGTAATTCATTTTGTACATTTTGGTTTTTGCTTTGTATTAACCTTCACGAATGTAATTATTAATAAAAATTAAATTATAAAAACGTTCAGCACAGCGCATGTACATTCATACTTAATTCATAACAATCAATATAGTACTAAAACAGCATCTCTTATGTTCTGAGAAAGCAAGCAAAGAAAGATTAAAACTAAAAGTAAAAGTTGCACCTTTTATTGTTCACTAATTAGTTGTTGTTTTTTTTTAAATAAAACAGAAATTGCATTTGCATATGTGTACATATTTTGGCGATTTTTTTTTTTAGTTTTTAGCTAATTTCTTTTGTTTACAAAAAATATTTTATCTAAAAAAATGTTTAAAATTTATGGACTTAATCTGTTAAAAAATCATTTTGGCGATTTTGATTTTAATTTTGTCAAAAAGGATCTGACAGCCCTGCTTACTGCTTCTAACAAAACCTTTTGTACATATTTTTTTGTTTAATTAAAGTTTAAGTTTAATTAAAAATCTTTAAACTCAACAAATTATCCTTAAAGTATGCTCTACTTTTTTGCTAACCTTATCCAGTGTTGTCAATAATATACAGAACAGACGCATCGCTATCGGTTCTGAAACGGAAAAATCTTTAAAAGAGTATAGTTTGTTGTAATAAAATGCGTTATTTTATTCTTAAACTATTTAAAATTACTATTATTTTATTTTTATGTTTGAAAGTATAAAAGAATTCAAGGTAATTTGCGAGAAGATTGTCTGTAGTTGTGGTAGCAAAGACGACGCGAGGAATTAATAATTGTTTTCTTTTTCTTTTGTGTTCTAAAGTGTTGCCAGATCCACTCCGTTCACTAGCTGACAAACTTGGTGCTGCCACAAGAGTATATAAAATTAATTTAATTTATAAATACTTAGAAATATTGGTACATTTGATTTAAACATTTAAAAACTAAAATATTAAATGAAAATTTTAGTTCATATCAAATTTATTATCAGGCTCGTCTTTGCAAGACTCTTAATATTTGTAGATATTTTTAAGTTTCACTAGCATTTATTTTTATTCGAAACAGTTGAAAGCTGCTTAAACGAGTAGTTTCTAATTGAAAATTAAAGACAGCCGATTTATAATTGTAGATAAATTTTTTTTATTACAAAAAATTCTTGGTTTTACAGAAAAGCAAAAAAGGTGCTGCAAGACATTTATAAAACCCTATTAAATATACTTTTTTCAAAACCCATATTAAAAAAATTTTCACACCGAAATGGCAACGCTGTTCTAAAAAAACAAAAATTATTGAATTAAAATATTCTGTGTAGTCATCATCAGTTGAAGTTCAAGGAAAAAATATATTTTTACTCGTGCACACTTCTTATTTATGATAAAAATGATTTTATTTATTGACTTTTAATTTTTGCATTCATTTAATAATTTTTGTTTTTTTTTCGTTTTAATTTGCTATAATTATTAAAGAATCAAATAACTTTATTTTAATTACTTAAATCAGTGTTTAGTTGTTTAACATCGAAGATGTCTATTTTATATTAAACCAGACTTGAAATTATAATTTAATATTAATTTTCTAAGTAATATAAAGTTTAATACAAATTTTTATTTATTTGCCGCTGCATAATATAACTAAATATCAAGAGCGTATAAAAACATGTTTCAATACCTGAAATTAGTTTGACGATAGAAAAAAAAACATTATTGCTAGCATGAAGACATTCGGATAACTTAGACATAAAGGTGTTTTCAAAAGGGTGCATTTAGTTGATTAGTGGATTTGTAAGGGGCAAGGGTGAAGTAGAGGGCGATATTGATTCTAACCTTTAATTTATATTTGGTTAAAGTAGATTTATAGAAAAATAATATTTATATTGGGGATTCTTTAGTCGCACTTCTAAAAAGTCAATATTGTACAGATAGCATAAGCTTTAAAAGAAAATAGGACCGTCAATGGCTGACAAGAGGTTATGTTGAGTCACTTTCTGCTAATCCGTATCCTTTTGCTTGCAAACTTATTTATTTATTTATTTAATGATTTAATTACTTTAATAATATTATCAAACTCGATTTCAATAAAACTCAGATAGAGTCTAAAATAACTTGGATCTCGGAAGCGGGATCGAAAATTTTTGACCTTTATAAAAGATTTCTCTTCTTTATTTTCCTTTTTTGTCTTTAATACCAAGTAACCTATATCCTAACATTAGATTCATGTTCTACTATTCGTTTAGAAATCACATCATTTATATCACACTCCATGGTTTTCAAAACAGGCTAAAGGGGGCAGAGGTTTCTTCTAAATAAACAATAATTTTTAATCAATTTTATTTTAAGGTCTTTTAAAAAAATCATTGAACTGTTAAAGATTTTCAAAATTTTAAGAATTTTAGACGAGCGCCGTCCTACGGAAGGCGTAAACTTTTAAGAGGAGAAAATATCTTAATTTATAACATGGCAGCCATTACAGTATCATTGGATTAAAAGATCTATTCTGTTTGTTTTGCATAATGAGATAATCGTTCATATTTACTGCAACAACTTAAGTCTTATGCAGCCTTAGTTTAAGAAAACGAAACCCAAAAAGTCTTACACATTCGTATATTGATTTATCTAAACAAGTTCAATTAAATCAGACTGGAAAAACTCTCATTTCTTGAACAAATTATCGAAGTATTAACCGATAATCGTTAAAAAAAGAGTTGTGAATCGGACTGCAGAATTCAATATCATACTCATTCGTACGATCTGTCAAAAATTGCATGTGTGGATTAGAAGTGTATGTGTGTGTCAGACTTTTTCACAGATCTGTACGATTTTATAATATTTTGAAAAAATTCATAAAATAGATGAGGAGAAAAAAAACAACAAAATATTAAAACCATATGTTTTTGCAAATTCTTTGTATAATAGTGTGGCACCTACGACGCCATTTTGGAACGATTTTTAAAGTAGGACAACAACAGAATATGTCGACAAATATAACGATTGTCGAATTCTTTAAGGTTAATGAATCACACTTCTACCTTTAATGAACTTTCATACACTCAAGTTAGGTATCGATAAATATTAACTACTGAAATATTGCGATAGCTTAACTTTAAATTATTGCATACAGACCTAGACGTCAACCTTTTCGCTTTGTGCATATTAAACCTAAAAACATAAAAATTTATAAAAAAGAGAGTTGGCTTATCGGCTTATTTTTGCATCAGCAAAACTCGACTTAACGCCTTAAAGCTATTTTTTTTTGTTTTTCTTTTTTGAGATATTTTTTATTTTTTCTATTAAAATTTATTTTTAAGAAGACTTTAATGCAAGCACAGTGTATTTAATGTTTTCCTAATATTCATACCTTTTTTTTTTTTTTAAAAACACTGATGCGGAAGATTTCAACCCAGAAACTTGAACAAGAGCAGTTGACAACAACATTCTGAATGCAATGTGGGAAACAAACCAGAAAAATTACTACGTTTATCTTTCTTCTACTTAGACTATTCAATAATAATGCAAATTATTTAACGTTTAATTGGTATTTTATTATAGCGTTATAATTAATATTTTATGGGATATTGTGTTTTGATTTTACTAAGTATGAAGCTGATTGATTTCGTTAAGCGGATTTTATTTTACTAAAAAGTACTTTTGATAAATTATACATTAACTTTTTTTGTAAAATGGCTAAACTTTTTGAAGGATTTTAAAAGAAATTGCAGTACGTTTAAAAAATTAAATTTATAAACATCTAGCAAAAGAAAAACGAAGGTGCTGGCTTCCGAATAAGACCGCTTGGTAGAACCAAAATATTTTAAAGACCGCTTACATGTTGCTTCAGCTTAGCAAAGTATAATATTGGCATAAGCCAGCGTATTTCACTAAACTAAATTAAAATCTTTTGCAAGTATTTGAATACTGAAAAACGAAAAAGGCAACCAGTTCTAAAGCTGCCCATATAGATCATGTTTTTTACATCCGACATGTCAAACTTCCCACTGTTAAACACATACATGTCGTGTAGGACTGTTGAAATATGGCTTCTGTAAAACACATGTGAAAAGTCATCTGAAAAAAATTAAAAATCCTAAACGCATTCGATGGTCAGTTGGCTTCAACTCCTCAACCAATTGGACTTTGTATGGCGTCATACCAAGGTCTTTATGCAAAATTCGTCTCAATGATATCTCCGAAATGTTCAATTGTTGATAGCCACGGTGAATTGATGTTAATGCGCTTCACGCACACACACTTGGGTGTACGCACTGTTTTTGGCTTTTCATGCTTTGGTTTATCAATGAGGATGCCAGTTTCTTTCACTTTTTCCACAAGATAACGAACATACGGAGCTGACGGTGCTTCTCTTCTTCCAAAATCCGTACGCAATTTTCGCACACATTCTGCAACAACGCTGGGAATTATGTCGCAATATTTCCCAGCATCGTTCAAGCGTATACACCACCATATTCGTTCAACGGAATAATAAAACTAATTATCTGTCAAATCAGACTAAGTGTTACCATTCACAAAATAAGCACTAGTTGAAAAAAAAACGTTAGATGGCGGACCCTATATTTTGATCTGACAAAACATCTGACATCAGCTGTTTTTAAATTCTAAAAACTATTGCCAAAAACCTATGCCGTGTGAAAACAGTCAACGGCGGTTGATCATTGACTGTAGCATTAGCCGGCTGATGGTAATATTTTATATGACCAAAATCTAAAATTGCTTTTAACTATTTGATAACAATCATGTAAATTCTGTACCACTATTCAATGCAAACTGATCTTGTTCATTTTTAGAGTAAAAGAAAATAATTAAATTAATTTACTTTATTCGTGCTTGATTCTTTCAAATATAAATATTTCATGATATTCTCATGAAATATTTATTATTTTAAACTAAACAACAAAATGAAATGTATTACTGCGGAGAAAGCATATCCATATGGCCATTTCACTACTGCTCAAATAGCTCATCAGTGGATTTTACCCAAATTTTGTATAGAAAAACAGAAAGTCTTATACCAAATTGATTAAATGAGAACTCCATTGAATCAATAAGACAGAAGACAATAACAACACAAAAATGAAAGAAAAAATAAAAATAGTTACTAAATGTTTGCTGTGTTTTTGTGTAGAACATTTTTGTGTTGTTATTGTCTTCTGTCTTATTGATTCAATGGAGTTCTCATTTAATCAATTTGTCTTTTGATATAACCACTACTTTATTTTAAATTAGACGTCTCCACTAAATTATCTGCATTGGCTTCACACAATAATTGTATTTTGCCTTTCGGGAGGTTTGTACTGCTGCTTCGTAATTTTTAATTGCATTACAACAATTATTATTTTCCGTTGTCCCATCTTCAAATGCATGATCGAACTTACGTTCTTCTGTTTTACAGCGCGCACCTCTACCAACGCAACCATCGAGGTTGCTCAGCTTTTTTTTAGCTAATTTTGGTATTATTATATACACACCATTAGTGGAAGTAACTTATTTACCACACTCATACGGAAACAACAACAGGGGTTGCAAGATTTTATTTTCGTAACAATATGGATATTTGGTGGTTTTCAATTCAATCACTGCTACAGAATTTATATAGGACACCTTCCCACTTATTCAGGAATTGTAAACGTCATATTTTTAGCTATAAAATTGAAGCATACTTTCAGGAACCAAAAGTTATTTCTTATACATAAAGAAAAGAAAAAGTTGGCATTAGGTAACAATAACTTTTAAATATTTGAGTTTTTTGTCGTTTGGTTTTTGATTTTTCTGTTTTTGTTTGAAAAAATAATTTGATTTTAATTTTGTTATTTAAAAAAAAAAAGAAAATCTAATTTTTTGTTTCCTGTTTCCTGATGATGCCACCCAAAGGTGTGGCGAAATATTGAAAATATAAATAAAAATTTTATTATTTATAAACCTGACCTAGTGCTTAATAAATTAGAAAAGAAAAACTATTTAAAAAGGTCAAAAAAACATTTATATATAATAACTTTTACTATTAAAAAAAAAAATATTAAATAAATAATTATTTGGTTAATTTCAATGCTTTTGACAATAAAACAAACCATTTCAAAGTGAATATTTTATCATGCGCTTAAAATGCACGTTTTCATACAAAATGCCAAATATAAGACTTTTCAATGGTTTTGCACAGATAAAAAAAATAAAAGTATATTTCTTTAATTTTTTCATTATTTATAGAAATGAGTTGTGTCCTCTTATGAAAAACTTTTTTATTTGTAATTTTATTTTAGCTGCTTAATAAGAAAATAAAGAGAGTAACTTTTTAGTAGGCGAATTTCAGTTTTATTAAAACTTGTATCGTACCCTCGGTGTTCTTAGTCATACACATACCTCGCAAATTTATACCACTTTTACCTCCCACAAAAAAAATCCCAAATTCAATAAATGCAACGGTAGTTAATTATCAGCCGCCTTACTGGCTGTGTAATAATTTTCACCAGTAGCGCGACAAAGTACACAACGAGAAAATGCCTTATGAAGTAATAGAAAAGTCAGTGGAGCTGGCGTCCGGAAGCTATTTATAAAAAAAAATCCTTCAATGTAGACAAAAATCGAAGACTGTGAATTTTGGGCTGGCCTTCATATATCTCTTAAATGATCGGATTAGATCCTGAACGTGTGATCACTTATAATTTTTTCCCAAACTTTAATTTTTATTTGTTTACAACCTGCTTCAGTTGACATCCTTCAAACATGTCATCCTAATTTAAGAGCCCTGGCGATATTTCTTTTAGCTATGTTTTGTTCAACGTTGTTATATTTTTCACTTTACTAGCGCAATTTAAAACCAAAAAACAAAACTATGCGGAATAAGTACAATTGGATCCTTTTTATAGCTAAAGTCACAAAAATTTATTTTAACTGGCCGTTCTTCATAATTACTAAAATTTCAAAATAAATTTTTTGTTTTTTTTTTTATTTATTTAATATTTATTAAACTTAAACAATTTTTCTTTTTACAATTCTACTAAACAATAGCTGTTCCAGTTTCGATTCTAGGAATCCTAAATAAATCGTTTGTTAAGATACGTATGATTTAGTAACGACGATGAGTGCGGAAGACACGGCGTCTGGCGGTCTTGTAACGGTAGCCTTCAGCGGACGAGTAGGAGTGTGCTGGTTCTGAAGCTGCACTGTCGTAAGAACCAGATTCGTATGAATCATCAGGAGAGTAGGAAACATCTTGAAGAGCATACGAGGCATCTGGTGCAGAAGCAGCTCCAGAGTAAGATTGGTGTTGAGAAGAAGGAGGTAAATATTCAACGGATGGTGCAGAGGCAGCGCCATAGTGTGGTGGTAAATATTCATTCGACAAGTGGCTAACATCACGACGGTGACGACGAATAACACGACGTTTATTGGTTTTGTAATGATAACCTTCGGAAGCCGAGTAAGTGTGAGCTGGTTCAGAGGCAGCACCTTCATACGAGGAAGAATCATAAGAAGCAGCAGGTGCCGAGTAGGAGGCAGAAGGTGCTGAAGCTGCCTCAAATTGATAAGATTGAGCGGCAGGAGCCGAAAAGGATGCTGCTGGAGCAGAAGCAGCTACATTGTAAGATTGAGAAGCTGGAGCGGAGTAAGATTGAGAAACAGGAGCTGAATACGATACAGCTGGAGCCGATGCAGCTGCACTGTAAGATTGAGCAGCAGGTGCAGAATAGGAGACAGAAGGTGCAGAAGCAGCTCCTTGATATGATTGAGCTCCAGAATCCGAGTAGGAGACAGATGGAGCGGAGTAGGAAGCAGAAGGAGCAGAAGCAGCTGATTGATACGATTGGGAAGCAGGAGCCGAATAGGAAAGAGCTGGAGCAGATGCTGCCCCATAGTATGATTGAGAAGCAGGAGCAGAGTAAGATACAGCTGGAGCTGATGCCGCTCCATAGTAGGATTGAGAAGCAGGAGCAGAGTAGGACACAGCTGGAGCAGATGCTGCCCCATAGTATGATTGACTAGCTGGAGCTGAATATGATACAGCTGGAGCAGAAGCAGCTTCTACGTTATAGGAAGAAGAAGGGGCAGCACTATAACTTACGGCAGGAGCCGAAGCAGCATGATGATGATGAGAAGGTGGCAAATAATTTCTATTTGGCAAATGGCTGACATCACCAGCTACGGCAGCAATCAAGGTACACAAAACGATGAACAATTTCTATAATGGAAATTATAAATTTTTTTTTTTTTTAACTTTTAACAAATATTCCACTTTGCTGTAGATGCGGTTACTTCCGCTACGTTGAGTATTACTTACCATTTTCTTATTAGACTTATAACTGAATCGAAAATGATGCTTTGTGAAGCATTGCAAAAAGCTTTTATACAAAATTTTAAATGCAAATTAATTTGCATATTTTTTGCACAAAAGAATCAAAAAATTATTTATGTGACTTGTTTCATACTAAACATCATTGAAT
Source organism: Gymnosoma rotundatum (assembly GCA_916610165.2). Lineage (NCBI taxonomy): Eukaryota > Metazoa > Arthropoda > Insecta > Diptera > Tachinidae > Gymnosoma > Gymnosoma rotundatum. The sequence continues at coordinate 14,970,278 of OU744338.1, read as the reverse complement.
GCAAATAGATTTAAAAAAAAATGTCTTATGCAATCCGGTTTCAAATTCTAAACTAATATCAAAATTCTAATATTAAACTTGCTTTTTAATACTTTTCAGTTTTAGAAATATTTTGCATAAACCTTTTTTTTAATCCGACAAGAAATTCGCAAACAGAGGGAATAAAAAGAAATTTGAACTTTTTTTAAAATATTTTTATGATGCATTTTTTATTGTGTCTTCTTATGGTTTTTTGTGGTCGAAATTTGTTCTAGTGATTTTGTTTCAAGTGCAAGAAGTTTTAATACTTAAAAATCTGCTAAAATGGCGAATGTTAGTTACTTAACTTAGTGACGACGGAAGACCAATCGACGCTGGGTCTTGTAATGGTAACCATCATCGGACAATTCGTGAGCGGGAGCTGGTTCGTCGTGTTGGACAGGGGCCAAGTATTCATTGGCAGGAGCATCATACGAAACAGCTTCTTGTTGTACAGGAGGCAAGTATTCGTTGGAAGGTAAATGGCTGACGTCACGACGATTGCGGCGGTAGACTACGCGACGTTGGGTCTTGTAGTGATAACCATCATCGGCCAATTCATGAGCGGGCTCAGCTTCATCTAAAATAGCAACGTTTTCGACAGGAGCGACTTCTTGTTTGACGGCAGCGACTTCTTGTTTGACAGGAGCGACTTCTTGCCTAACGGGGGCTGCTTCTTGTACAGGAGGCAAATATTCGTTGGCAGGTAAATGACTGACATCACGACGATTGCGACGGTAGACAACGCGACGTTGAGTCTTATAATGATAACCATCATCAGTCAATTCATGAGCGGGAGCTGCTTCTTCTACGTAAGTGCCTTCTTGAACAGGAGCATCAATAACGGGTGTAGCCTCTTGTGCTGGGGGTAAGTATTCATTAGAAGGTAGATGACTGACATCACGACGGTTACGACGATAGACAACGCGACGTTGTGTCTTATAATGATAACCATCATCAGCTAATTCATGAGCAGGTGCTGGTTCATCACCTACAGCATTGGAGACTTCTCCTATGGGTGCAACTTCGACTGGTACAACTTCTGGTGCTGGGGGCAAGTATTCATTGGAAGGCAAATGGCTTACATCGCGACGGTTACGACGGTATACAACACGACGATGGGTTTTGTAATGATAACCATCATCAGCTAATTCGTGAGCTGGAGCAATATCAACAGGAGCGGGAACTGGAACAACTGGAATCGATTGTTGCACAGGAGGCAAATATTCATTAGTGGGAGCGACTGGGGAAGCAACTTCTTGTTGTACAGGTGGCAAGTATTCGTTGGAAGGCAAATGACTAACATCACGACGGTTACGGCGATATACAACGCGACGTTGAGTCTTGTACCGATAACCATCCTCAGACAATTCATGAGCAGGAGCAGGCTCTTGAACCGGAGCAAGTTGTTGAACAGGTGGTAAATATTCGTTTGTTAGGACTGGAGCAGCTTCTTGTACTGGAGGCAGGTATTCATTTGAAGGCAAATGACTGACATCAGCAGACACTGCTGCTATTACAGCAAAGGCAATCAGGAAAAATTTCTATAAATCACAAACACATTTATAATTTTGTACCAAAAATCACTTTATTATTATTTTTTTTTAATTAAAACCTACCATTTTTCTTTTTTCTAAAAATAATTTAATTAATCAAAAGAATCCAAAACCTTAACTCTGAAGGTTTTTTTTATGTTTACAGTTCTAACTCTGACACCAGAATGTTGTAGACACAAAACTAATTCAAAGTATTTATACAGAATCTTTTAAGTTAGCAAACGCTTGTAAATCGTCTTCTTTTTTTTTTTTTTGATAATAAACTATAACAGCGTTAACAGCAAACACAACAACATTAACACTATTTAGAAGAGCCAAGTTACTACGCAAGCAGATCTTCATTTGCCGAAGATAAGATGGATCAGCTGTAAGGGACTTTCGCACAAAATGTACGCACAATATAATCAACGATTAAGATAAAAATAGGAAACAAAAGCAACTGAATGTAAAAGGCCAAAATAGAAACGTAGAACATGTCGTTTGATAGATTAAAAATATTTTAAAGTGTTTGTTAATGTTAAGATTGTAGTAGTTGTTGTTATTGTTATTGAATTGGTGTTACTTATGTTGTTGTTGTTATTTGTTTTACTAACTTCCAATTTGTTCTCTTTCCTTAATTTATTCACATTCAATTCATTACGATCAATCGTAAATATAAATTTATGTATGTTTTGTTGAATTTTTAGAATCTAAAATTTTAAGAAGTGGGAATTCTTAAAAATTTTAATTTCTATGATTTGTTTAGATAATTTTTTATTTAGCAGTATTTATAATTTTTTTTTTATAATTTTTATTTATGTGGCTGTGTTTATCTTTTTTATATATAATATTTTTTTCTTAATCAAATTAATTACATTTGTGGGTTATTAAATCTCCTTGACAGTGTGATGATCCCACATCATCAGCACTTAATTATTTGCAATTAAGAAACAAAATGATTGAATACTTGATGTTTAAAAAATTTGAAAGAGAACCCAGCCGCCAATAAATTCAGGGTAAATAGTTGGTTGAATATTTGTTATTTATTTCATTAAATTGAATTTTTCCTTTATAAAAATATAAAAATAGTTTTTTTTGTTGCGTTTTATGAATCAATCATATTTTAGTTCCGTATTTTAAGTATTTATGATTTGAATGTACTTAAAGTTTAATTTGAAGTATTTAATGATAAATTATTTAAAATGTTTAATTTGGAAATTTTTGATTGCATGTTTTAATTGCCAAGTCGATTAAGTCCATTTATAGTAAATTATAAATGATAGGAAAAAATTTAAAACGTTTTTAAAACTATTTTTAGATTATTAATTTAAATGAATGATGTTACCATTACGCTTTATTTATACAAAAAAAACAAACAATAATTCTTGCATAAAAAGCAACTTCAAAATAGATTTCATCTGCTTGTCTATAACGGTTCAAAAGTCCCCTATATTCATCTCCAAACTTTATACTTGTTATAGCAGACTTAGCACTAGAACTCTTTGTTAATTTTAACCGTCTATCTACAACTGTTCAACCTTTTGGCAATTTACATCAAATTACAGCAATTACAGGGACACTCTTTAGTTTCCATATTTTAATTTTATACCTTCTCTTATAGAAGACTTATCAGTCAGCTTCTTTGTATATTTTAACCGTCTGTCTATAACGGTTTAACAGTTTGGCCTTATACGTCAAACTACATCAACTATTGTAACACCCTTTAATTTATAATTTAAAATATTAATACTTCTTCTAATACCAAACAAGGAAATTGATATTCTGTCTAATTTTTAAGTGTTTGTCTATAACGGTTCAAAAGTTTGGACACATATATCAAATGACATAAACTATGGGGACACCATTTAATTACCAAATCCATATTTTATACCTCTTGATGTAGCAGAGTTAGTAATAAAGATTCGTTGCACATTTGTGGCATCTGTTTTTACTTGTTAAAAGTATGATATACGCATCAAATTAAATGAACTATTGGGGCACCCTTTAATTTTAAATAATAATACTTGTTACTAATAACGGTAATAGCAGTCGACATTCTGTTTAATTTGCAAGCGTTTGCCTTTAACTTTATAAAAGATAGGCAAATATGGGTCAATTTACATAACCTATGGGGACACCATTTAATTTTTAGGATTAAAATAGCTATACGGAGTTTTTTTTAATATTAAAGTGGTAGCCTTTACGGTCCATAATATACGTAAACAACATGTGTGTTGTATGGGGACACCCTTTGTTGTTTAAGCTTATGAACTGATTTTAAAACGGGACCAATCTGTAAGCATCACCTTTCAAATAAACAAATTTTAAAAATCGATCTGATCCGATTTTGAAAAATTTTGGTAATATGATAGACTATCCCGTTTTAAAAACAGCTCAAAATCTTAAAAATTAAAGGGTGTCCCCATAGAACATACATATTTTATACGTGTATTATGAACTGTAAAGGACGATTCTGTAAAATATAAAATGACTGCGTATTACTATGGCTCTCAAGAACAAAAAATTACACAAAAATTAAACTAAAAACTAAAGGGTGTCCCCATAATTGATGTAAATTTACTTATATGGGCCTATCTTTTAAACCGTTATAGAGAAACGCTTGCAAATTGGACAGAATGTCGATTGCTATGGCCGTTATAGTAACAAGTATTAACATTACAAATTATAAATTAAAGGGTGCGCCAATAGTTTATTTAATTTGATGTATAATACAATACTTTTTAACAGTTATAGACATACGCTTGGAAGTCCGCTATAACAGCAAGTTTAAAATATGGCTTTAGAAAGTAAAGGGTGTTCCAATAGTTGATGTAATTTCAAGTGTGTGGCCGTACTTTTGAACCGTTATAGACAAACAGCTGAAATTTACAAGGGACATTTTTTTTTCTAAGACTGCTATAACAAGATGCTTATAATTTGAATTAAGAAATTAAAGGGTGTTCCAAAAATTAACGTCATTTGTTCTATCTTTTTTGGTATAATAAGAAGTATAAAAATGTTATATTATAAATTAAATAGTTGATATAATCTGATCTATATGGGCAAACTGTTGAACAGTTACAGACAGACAGTTGAAATTTACACAGAACCTGATTGGTAAATCTACTAAAACAGCAAGTATATAATTAGATTATTGGAAATTAAAGGGTGATTATATAGTTGCTGTAATTTGATGTATATTGTCAAATTATTGAACAGTTGAACTAATATAAAGTTTGGAAATAAAGGGTGTCCCGATTGAACTGTTATAGGTAGACAGATGCAATCTGTTTTGAAGTCGGTTTTTTTCGCAAGAATTATTTGATTAAATAATTGACTAATCTCACCGCCCCTTAAAAGTAAATTTTTTTCAATAAAATATGTTTTCTGTTAGTTTTTTGTTACAGAAAAGTTTTCTGGGATCTTGAAAGTGTCTTTGTAATAAAATGCATTGCATTAATATTTAAAATTCACATACCATAATTAGATTACTTTTTGGGTGAGGTTTTCGCTGGTTAAGCTTCACAGCGACGATAAATTTAACAAGCGTATAAGAATTTTCTGAATGGTACAATAACTGCCATGACTCTTGGACAACCATTTTTGTTTAATTTTACGCTTTTGTGACAAAACTGCATTATATATCAAAACAAAATAAAAAGATTGTTCAATAAAAAAAAATAATTCCTCTAACAAATATGCATTAGCAATAAAACGAAATAGTTTTTAAATAATTTTACTCGAGGTGTCATTGCTAATTAAGTGTGAATAATTTCAATAAAAAAGGAAATTTCCTTTTTATTTCATTCATAAAACGTTTGTTTAACGACTTAATTAAAGCGACTAAATTAAGTTTTTAAATTTCAAAGTTTTTTTTAGTATAAAACTAACAGTAACTTAATTTAAAAGAAAAGAAAAAATAATTTTATGATGAATCGAATAACAGATGACTGGTGTTAACGTTCATAGCTCATTAAAACGGATCAAAATAATTAAAAAAATAATAATCAAATCACATGTTCACAAAATGAAAAGTGTGAATGAACAGAGTTAGAGTTTTTTTTTTTTTGCAAAATCAACATATAATCATTATTTCAACTTTTAATTACATTAATTAAATATATTGTCTCTCTTTATAGCCCTTGGCTTTAGAACCACATTGCAAAATAATTATTCTTTCTTCTTACGAATTTATTTTAATTCTATTTATAAATAATGAAGTTCAACAAAAAATTATTGTAAGAAAAAAAAATATAAGAATAAAAAATCTTTTTAATAATTACTTGACCACAATATCTGCTTAGTTACGGTTATAATAGATTTGAAACTGTTACTTTTAAATAGGTCGAAGTACTGGTACTGGACATGTTATAACACTCAATTCTTTGGCTTTTAGTTTCTTTTTCAAGTCTTTTGAAGTTTTATTTTGTTTATGACTTTAAGTTTTTTTGATCATCAATTCTTTATTTATTTTTAGAATAATTTTTTAGAGAAATCAAAAAAAAAAAAGAATTAAAAATAAATTTGTTATTTATTAAATATTTTCGTGCCGACCTTCTAGATACAGCTTAACGTATGGTAATAAGCATTAGATTGCTATAAATAATTGGGTTCTCATTGACCCTATCAGTTTTTTTGAAAAGAGCCTTCTTTTCCAGATAGATTTCTACAGCATTACAACTGCAAATAATAATGAATAAAAAAATGGATATACCAAGGTGCCGTACAAAAGGGTATTTTGCCAATTTGGTCGGATATTAGACCAAAAATTAATTTTTAGATATGTAAAAATTTAAGTACGCAGGTGGATAGATAACAAAATTCTGTACGTATAGTGTACTTCCAAGGTCTGAGATTTGTCGTTTTGGGACATTATTAATAAGGTCAGGACAGCTGGCGAAATCGCATACGTTTTTATTGACTTTATACGATTTTGAGAGGTTTGCAATATATTTTCTTGTGGCTAAACGAATAAATATTTTGTATTGATTTTTTTTCCTGTGAAAGGATATATTTGAAGCTAATTATATTAATTTTTAGAAAAATTTTGTTTTAAATTTTTATGGAAAAAAATTTCTTTTAAGGTTAAAAAAGGATTTTTTTTGTTAAATTTCTTGTAAAAAAAACGTAAAAAGGTTTTAAAGAGTGATTTCCATCGCGTTCCTTAAAATGTTATATATCACTATAAAACTTGCGATCTCTACTTTTATACTGTAGAAAAAACGTTGCGCGTTTTTACTCTTAACTCACTATTTACTAGTATAAGACCCACTCCAAAAAAAAGTTATTACATTTCTTTCAGAAAGAGGTCGTTGAATATTTTTTAATTTTTTTTATGAAATCAAACGCAACTTTTACCGATTACGTCTGTCCCAATGCAAGTTCGATGAAAAATAAACTTAAAATGATTACTGACTGACAGCTGTCAATGTCACCACTCGCCTACGTATTTGCTGTTTTTTTTTTAGATGGACAAAGTCACATGCTGTCATAACTAACGAACGTATCGATCATACGAACAAATCCGTAAACTTCAATCGAATTCGGTTTGACCGTTCATAAGTTATAAAGTCACAACACACTTTTTATTTTGTATAAGTATTAGACAGTGAAATTACAATAACCAACAACATAATATAAAATAAAAAAAAAAAAACGCAAAAAAACCTCTCTTGATCCCCAAAACGAAAAATATATTTTTAGAGACTTCCTGAATCCCCTATTTTAAGAATAGAATCCCGATTCGGGGATAAATTCCCTAATCTGACAACACTGTAGAATTCTTCGGAATTTTAATAGTGTAAATCAAGGCGAATTAATTTACAGGTGGTCTTAATAGCCCAGCTGATTTTTACTTGTATTCGACGTTAGTAATAAAAATTTTAAATGATTTTAAAAACAAAAAATTTTCAAATAATTTAAAAAAGTAAAAAAATCGTTAATGATATAAAATTTAAATTTAAAACCAAAACCAAAAATCAAATATGAGGTATTGCAGTATATGTAGGAGAAACAAGCCAACTGGTACAACTTCATTTAAAGTACCAAATGATGATTAAATGATAAATTAAATTCGGCTTCCTCTGGTTTAGTCAGCTATTTTTAATTAACGTGGTGCTATGCAATAACAAAATGACATGGTTTGGCCGTGCGGCCACCTAGTACTTAAATCCCCTTGGTGTAAATAATTTTTATTTAAGCCAGCCATTCCACAGAGGAGTATTTGACCCAAAAAGCTGGCCAAAATTATTAAGCGTGGTTTTTAGTTTAAAAGTTTAATTTTTTTGATAGTTTTAGCTTTAGTTTGATAACAAAAAAAGGTAGTGGCAGATTATTATTGGGTAAGTGTTATTTTTGACACCCCCACCCACCAACCACCCACCCAACCCCCATTTAGAACTTTGTTTATTTTTTTTCATTTTTAAGAGAATTTATTTTTACATATATGTTGTGTATTTTTAGAAAAATTATTTATTATTACGTATGCCGGTCTCCCCCTCGCATTCCGCCAAAATTGCGTTTGCAACTGTACTTTATTCTAAGAGCAAGTCAAATTAAATTTAGAATTTCGAACTATTGTAGTTGTGTAGATACAGGGAAATAAAGCATAGCTTTTTATGGATTTTACAATGTCTCCTTTCTCAAAATTATAATTTATCCAATATTAAATATTTAAAAAAATTGGTCTCGTAGCTTGTCTTTCTATAAGGAATAAACAACCAAATAAGCAAAAACATGTTCACTTCTGATATTTATTTTATATTATTAAATACTCATCACATGAAAGAATTAAACTAATTTAAAAATTCAAAATTATGACAATGTCATACGTATTTCATCATGGGCATTATCATCTGTATCAGGAAGTAGTAGTTGAATAGTATCTGATAAAAAAGGTTTTTTGTGTATTGCAGCTTAAAAAATGGTCACTGCTCAAAACCTTTTCAAGAAACTGAAGTTCTTCATAATCCAACTGCAGAGATTTCAGAGAGATTGCAGCTTCACTTCCGCTAATGTCATTTTTTAGCAATGAGTAGCATGGATATACATTTTTGTTGGCATTGTATAATATTCATATTGGTTTTTCGTGAAATCAGCATTTATAAACAATGCTGAAGCACCCTCCGCTGAAAGCTTAACTCGGACCTCGGAAGTTGTTAACGATCGCTTGAAAATTTTTGCTTTTCTTGGAGATCGTGTTATATCCATTATTAATTTAGCCGCATCACTATGTCCCGCTACTCTCTGGCTCATTGATGCAGCAAATTAGATCTTCCCTGTTGTTAATTACTGACGAATTTCTTGCGTTTTTTTTTCGTTTTGCTCTTTCACTTGCTCCGTTAAATTGATTTTTTGGTCGCCCTGAAGATGAACTGTCAAATACTGATATTGTCACAGTTTCTTCCAGCCATTTAGCATACCTGCTTAAAAATCGGTCCTCTTTTCGTTGTGCTAAACCCCAATACTTTTTGAAATTTATAACACACCGCTTTATTGCTTGTATATCCCCATCTCCTTGGCATTCTGAAATCACACACAATTTACTAGCTAAAAACTGCAACTATTCGTCAATGATTCTAGCATTAGATTCCTGTACTATTTGGAATAACTCAAATCTTGTGTAAATTTTTTCCATGTTATCTCTCAAAGTTGCAAAACTCTTATAATAAGAATTTTGCGCAATAAGCCATATATGTAAATTTTTCAAAGTGCATTTTTCTTTTACTTAGTTAATAACCTGAATTGAAAGAAATTCCTTTTTTAAGGGCAGGTAATCCATTATGATGGTAGTTGCTAAAAGTGATTAAATAATATTTTACAGCAATAATTCGAAAAACACACGAGTTTATGACGACAATAAAGTATAAGAAAAAGTGCCTTATGAGCAAAAATAGAAAAAAGGTAAAATTTTCAAAAAATCACCAAAAATAATGGCGCAAACTTGCGCAAACCTTTTTTCTTTTTTCTTAAATTAGAGATTTCATATTTTATTGTGGTATATAACATTATTTGTACAACAGCTACCTTCACTTTCAAAAAGCTTTTCCTTTTTTATTTTTGGTAAGAATTAATATATTTAAATACATATTTTTTTTTTATAATTAAAATTTTAAAAATAAATATTTAAGATAATTTTTTCTTTTTAAATATTGAAAATAGCTGCTGATGAAATCTTTCAGGCAAAAAATGTAATACCTCTATTCGTTTAGCCATAAAAATATATCATATAAATATCTTGAAATCGAAAAAATTCAATAAAAACGCATGTAATTTTCTTCACTTTCCTGACTTTGACAGTGTCCCACAACCACAAATCTTAACTTACACCCTTTAAATTGCACGATATGATGTAGAATTTTGTTCTCTATCGATCTGCGTAATTTTTTCTTAAAATTTCATCAAATTAATTTTTGCCTTTTTGGCCAGCTTTTTGGGTCAAATACTCCTCTGTGCATTCGTCTAACTGAGGAAAGATTTCATAACAAATACTCTTTAAATAATACAAAAGCACCAACACGTCGATGGACTGCGCGAAAGAGAATATCGCCGCTGTAAACGAAAGTATGGAGAAATATTTAAATTTATGCAAACCACTACAAAATTTTGCGCGAAAATCTTGGCCTACACCCGTTTAAGATCCAGTTGGCCTGAGAATTAAAGACAGGAGACCATTGAATTTGGCTCTAAGGCATTTGGAAACCAATACAAAGTTCTTTAAAAAAGTTTGTGTAGCGACGAGACCATTTGTGGCTCAACGCAGTTGTTGTAAACAAAATTGTATTACACAGAGTGAAATCAATCTGCAGCAAATCCTACAGACCATTTTGTTGTGGTTTACAAGACGCTGGCATCATTAGACCTTCTATCTTGAAAATGGTTTAAGCACAATAGTACTATTTGTCATATGGCGCCCTTATTTTGTATGAGGCCTCATGAGGTACCTTATTTATATTAAAAACCCTCAACAATCAAAGCCTTAAAAGGCCAACATTGTTTTTTTTTTATTTTTGGCACATGGTTAGCAATGCTCGAGAAAGTTCCTTTGAATCGCACGTCTACAAAGCGATTTATTAAGAACAGCAATAATTTATTTATGTATATTCAATACGTATTATTCTTCGCATTACATACTTAAGTAATTTTACATACATATGTATGTATGTAAACATGAGCTTGTAAATTTAAATTAGTTTTGTTTTTTTTTTTTCTAAAAGAGCCATTTAAATGTATTCATCGAAAAGATGAAATTTATTCAACGTTAAATGTAAATTTTTAAATAAAAAAGAAAAAATGAAGGGTGTTTTACAGAATTATACATTAATGAAGGGATTGCATAAAATTTGAATAAATTATTAAATTTGATTTTCTTTTGTAAAAATATGGTTTCCTACGTCAATATTCCCGTGTAACAATAAAACCGCAAATGTCAAATTATAATGAATGGTATTAAATAGAGAATGTGTTATCAATGTTAAATACCTATTTTTAATCGTGATTTATTTATAATTTAAATTTAATTTTATCATAAATTTGGAAAAAAACGTTTTTTTTTAACGTTCCTTTTTTGGGGCCAATGATTACTAGACGTATTCTTGAGGGCAATGCCCTATAAATAATATTACAAGTTTTGTGGCCATAGTTATTTTATTACTGCCAAATGGCTGAACCAATTTAAATGAATTTTTGCATACGTTCTTTGTTACTCTTCACCTCAAGCCCCCTAAAATTTTTCATCACGCACTATCAAGAGCATTTATTTGTGCACTCACGAATTTGAACAAAAAAAAAAAATAGTTTTTGCTCACAAATGTTTAACGGCATGTTACGGCATGCGAATTTTAAAACCTTCGTAATAACTTTTTACCCAAAGAAGAAAAACAGTTTCGTTTAAAACTGAATTTTATTAAAAAGTTTGATTTTCTTGTTTAAAATTTAAGCCAACAAACATTTCCATTTTTTCTATCTGCATTTTCGGAATATTCTTCGTTTGCATGCTGGAAGTTTTACCAAAAAGTGCTTGCATTCTGCTTTTAGAGTTTTGTTTGATGACAAAGAGAAGCTGTTTCTATGAAAGAAATGCAAAAAAATCTAAGGTTCAGCTTTAATATGCATAAGTTAGCTTAATACCTTGTTCACACATGTTTTCTTAATTGAGTTAATTTAATTTTAATTGCGCAGTTTAGTTTGGTGTTCACACATACTCAATTAAGCTTATTCAATTAGCACAAGGCATATTTATTTTACCAGGTAGTTTCGTCCGCTCAGCTAATTTCACTTTTTATTAGAAAAACAACATGGCTTTTTGTTGTTGCTTTAAAGTTAGAAGTGTCAAAAGCAATTTTCGTATGACCCGCCATTTTCTTTTTATTTGTTTGTTTATATTTTTTAACTTGTAGCTTATAAATTTTATGAATTCTGTCTTCTCACTGAACATAGTTTCCAGGGTTGCATTTCGCATCTCATTCAATTAGTGATGCAATTAAGTACTAATTGCTCAATTTATCAAATGACTTTTTATATGGCAAATTGAGCTTAATCAAGGCCTTAATTGCGTAAATTCCTTAATTGCGCAATTATATATATATATATATGTATAAGCTAATGTCTAAAACCTAACGAAAAGTCTGTCAAATGCCTAAAGGCGCAACCATAATGTGCATCAGCCAAAATCCTGTCATATGCTTAGTAAAAATTAAAGAATTTTAGGTGGCACAATGTACTTACAATAACTTGTACTTACATTAACTTATATGAAAATTTATTATTCGGAATCTTCTTAATGCTAATTTACTTTAATCGTGCTTGATTCCTTCAAATATAAATATTTCATAATATTTTCATGGTATATTTTTTTATTTAAAACTACAATATGTATTACTGCGGGGAAAACATACCCTTATGGCCATTTCGCTACTGCTCATATAGATTATCAGTGGATTTTACCCAAAATTTTGCATAAAAACTTGAAAGTCTTACATCAAAAGCCAAATTGATTAAATGAGAACTCCTTTGTATCGATAAAGCAAAAAGTAACTATTTTTATGTTTTCTTCGTATTTTGCTTAAGCAAATGATATAAACTGAAACTTGACGAAAACCTTTTTTATACATTATAGTTTGGCACACATGATTTATTTAAATTTTTGTAGTTTTTGAAGTTGATTTAAGCTAGCTTGTGCTCATTATAGTTGCGCCTTAAAATTTGGTTTCAAATGAGTATTATCGTCATGATGAGAATAAAGTCAATTTCTTTGTTGTGTCTTAAATGGATAACCATCTATGGGTCACGACTTTATTTTCTCGGGCTCACTCAAACTATTCGATGTCTTCTTTAGCGACTATACACCTTTAAGTCGTGCAACCATTTAGACCACAATATGCTACGCCCTCTGCGATTAAGATTTTCCTATTATGTTTAACAACAATATCTTTTCACCAATTTCTCCACGATTGTCAAATCACATTTTTCTTTTTTCAAAGATGAAAAAAGGAAAAACTAAAAATTTAAAAATATTTAAAAAATATATATAATAAGCAAAGCTTTGTTTATTTATTTAAACTTTTTTTGTAAACGTAACACATTTTATGCAATTTCAAAAGCTTCATTATTGCTATTTTTGTATATTCTAATTTTTATATTAAATTTCTAACAAATTAATATGTATGCGTATGTTCGTTTAAACTTTTATCAAGACCTATAGAGTCGAGTGTGGTTTTATTGGCATAAAATATTATTAGATGTCATTAGCAGACAAAATATTGTTAATTAGAGAGTGATTTTTCAATAAGTGTGCGAACTTTAATACCGGTATCAAAGAGATAAACAAATAATAATAAAATGTTATTTAACGAATACTAAAAGACTCTACAGTATGTATTTAGTACATGCAGAATTTTGTTGAATGTTAATTAATTAAATGTCTTATCGAAAGTATGAATCTCTCTTTATCAATTAAAAAATTTTTGTTTTAAAGAAATTGGTCCTTGTTCAGACTTAAGCTTTAATTGCGCAATTAAGGCCTTAATGGAGCTCAAGTTACAATATTAGATGTCAGTCAATTAATTGAGCAGTTAGTACTTAATTGCATCAGTAATTGAATAAAATGTGAAATGCAACTCTTGCCAACAAGATTGTTTACTGGGAACTATGTTCAGTGAGAAGAAAAAATTCATAAAATTCACAAGCCGCAAGTAAAAAATATAAACAAACAAACAAAAAAAAAAGAATATGGCAGGCGGAGCTAGAGGTAAATTAATAAAAATTTAAAACAAATTAAAATTATTTTTTATTTTAATATAATTAAACAAATGAATAATTAAACAAATAAATAGCGAAAAAATTAAAGAGGAAGAGTTTTGCGGGTCATACGAAAATGACTTTTGACACTTCTAACTTCAAAGCCACAACAAATATTAGCATTATATAATAAATAATATTCACCCTTATTTTAGTTGTCGGCGTCGTCACATATCAATGTTGATACGCGTCGACGCATTCGGTTTGTTATTCTACTTGTCGTTATTGACACTTATCGATTGCTGCTCAAAGATTTTTTATATTGACGTGGCTCTATTTATTGTCGACGTCTTTTTTCATAACGACTTGAAGTGATTTAAATCAAACATAACATTGAAAATGTAAAAAAGTGAAGGTTACAAATGCAAATCATTTAAAAAGTTTAAAAATTTTCGCAGAGGCACTGCGAAATGCCATTTTGATGAAAAATGGGAAGAAATTGGAAAAATTCAAAATTCTCTTGGTCCGCCTAGAAGATTAGTAGCAAAATAAAGGGATTTATAAAAAATTTGTAAAAATTACTTTTAACTTATGGCGAAATTTACAATTCAAAGTGAAAAAAAGATGGTTGATAATAAAGCGGAATGTAAAGCCACTGGCGACGGAATGTTTAAACAGTTTTTACCCAGTCCGCTAGAAGAAGCTGTGGCAAACCTTCTTAACTTTCGGAAGCATTTGTATCCTGAAGGAGCAGTTCAAATGGTTGACATGGAAACGATTCTTATGACATGGAACTTGCTGAAGTCGAATTTGTCATTGAGAGCACAGCCAGGAGAAGGCAAAACTTATAGAAAACATTTTACCATAAAAGTATCAAACACAAATAAAATTTTACAAAAAACTTAGGGATGTGCATTTTCATTTCATAAAAATCTATAAACCGTCGACGTCATCACAAGAATGTTATAATATGCAAAATTTTTCTTGAATTGATGCCGACATTGATATGAAGTGATATTGATACTAAAACGACGACGATGCCGACAACTAGAATAAGGATGATTATAAAAACTCCCAAAATAATTTTACAAATAAAAATTATATGCAATTACTTATGCAAACTGTTGGCATCACTTTTATGGTTTTTTCTTTCTCTTGAGGAATTTAAAAAAAATAACTGTATTGTTTTTATTTTCAATACGCCTTGTAACCAACATAACGCAGAAGGGAATGTAAGCACATATAAAAAAATGCTTTGTTTGTTGGTAATTTTTGTTAAAGCCTTAACATTTCTGTATGGGTTTTTAAAATAACTCTCATGTTGTTTTTGAAGTTTTTATACTTAAAGGAAATGTTTTTGGCTTTTTTAAAAATTTGGATAAAGGTTTCCTGATGAGGTGAATTTAGCATCTGGCGAAATACATATAGATATCTGCTATTCTAAACCAAAAAAAAAAAAAAAAATACATTTTTATTTAAAATTGTTATGTGATATTAACATAATATAATAAATAATATTAATATAATAAATAATATTATAAAAATTAATATAATAATAATATAATAAATAATATTATAAAAATTCCCAAAATAATTTTACAAATAACAAAAAGCCATGTATAAAGTCATTTGTAATAAAAAGAAAAATCAGCTGGGTGGACGACACTACCTATTAATATAAATATGTATTGTGCTAATTGAGTAAGCTTCATGAGCATGTGTGAACCCCAAATTAAATTGCGCAATTAAAATTAACTTAATTAAGAAAACATGTGTGAACAGGGTATACAACTTTAAGAGGGACAGATGTGTTCTGTAGTAAACAAAATTAATGAGCTTAAAAATATTATTTTAACTTTCTGTCCTTGAAATTCTGTGCTATTTTAGTTGACTTGTATAGTCTCGGGTGAGATAGTTTGTCTCACATACAAACCAATAATACCCACATCACTTAATTTAAGCATTGACTTAACAAGCAGTTAATTTACACGAGTCAGACCTTAATTTCTTTAGAGAAAATTAAAATTTACATAATTTCCCATAGTGTTTGACAAAAACCGCCAGCGTATTAAAAAAAACTGTGAATAAAAAAAAATTTGCTTTAAAACTCACACATAAGAAGTTGTTTTTTTTTTTTTTTGTTTTGTTTTCAAATATATTTTCTTAACATCGATGTGTAAATGGAAGGTTTTCAGAACTTAATTTTTATGCTTAAACTTTACTATTTATATTTAAAACTTGTTAAAGTTTTTATTTTTTATTTCTCTTGTGTGCTGTTTTTTTTTTGCAATTCGAGACGCTTTGTCTCTTAAAATCTTTTATGATAAACTTTCATTAAGATGCTAATTTTATGCGATATATTCTTTTTCTTATTCTAAAGAAATCTATTTGATTTTAGCCGTTTTTTTTTTTTGCTTAATTATTATTATTTTTTTATATTTTTGTTTGGTTGGGCATGTGTAAGTTTATTTGTATTTTCTATTTAATCAGGTTTTTAAACTCTAGTGCGTGGTATTAAGTTTAATTTAACTTTATTAACTTAAGTGTGTCTTCTCATAAATCATACAGCCAAAAGGCAAAAGACCACTAGAAACTAAATATTTAGTGAAACTTATGTTGAGAGTAAATAAGAATCTAACAAAAAAAACGAAAAAAATAAATAAAATAAAAAAACATGAATTAGAACAAGTTTGATATAAACCTAAAGTTTAAAATAAAATAAAATTCTAGTTGTGAATTGAATTAACCAAAGAAAAAAGAAAGAACAAGAACAAGAAACCAGAACAAATAAAAAAATTAAAATAAAGATATTTTTAGTAAATTCATTTTAGACTAAAATTTACAGAGTTTTTATTAAAGAAATTATTTTTGCTTTCTTATTATATGAAGAAATAGTTTTTTTTATAGATTCTTTGCAAAACCAATTTTACCAAGTTTTTAACCAATTTGGCAACGATTGGTTTCTTAGTGTTTGTTAGTGATCATGATAGCCTTTTTGGATATAAAGTTTTTCTTAATATAACAAATTAATTAATTTAGTTTGGCCTAAGTTCATGTTTTATGTTTGCTTCCACAATTAATTACGAAAAAAAAAAATTATTTACAAACTGTTGTGTTACATGTTTAAAGAAAAGAAAAATAAGACAATAACAAAATGTAATGCACAATTTTCTAGATCGCTACATCCATCATCTGCATTTTTGGCATAGGTTGTGTTCATTGTAAACATCATACATTTTACCCACTAAGTCCAGATTTACTCTATGCAATTTTTAAGGCATTTTTTTCGCAATTTTCTATTTCAGTTACAGCGTTATGCGTTATCCAAAAGTAAACATTAGCAACAGTAACATCCCCTCAAAACTCAAGCAATACTAAATTGCTTACTCCTCCTGCTTTACAAACAAATAAAAATTTCAAGCTAGTTTCATGAAAAATTGCATAGTGTAAGTGCCGTATAATTTAATAATTACGAATAACAGAATTTTTCATAATCAATCCAAAGCTTTTTTCGTTGTTCTCCTTAATAATCGTCACATAAATTTATTCTTGCTTTCTGTTAACCGTCGGTTTAGCCAACAGTGTAATTTTAGTTTTATTTTTTACATACTATTTTCTTCGCATCAAAGTAGGTATCATATGACTGCTGTACAGGAAATATGAATGCGCAGTGTCTTGCAGATGCGAGGTAACCAACTTTTAGACCACATAGCGCCATCTCTGGGAAGTCGACGGTACCCAGCTTAAGTTCATATACTCCTCTGCTATGCTCATGTAAAATTTTTCTTCAATCGACTTAGCCGTTTACAGATGGCTGAGTTATTTCAAAAATATTTTGATTCTGCCCCACTGTGAAATGCTGGGATCGGAAAAAGAAGACTGTAATAAAAAACCTGAGTTGGAGGATAGTACCCAAAACGCAAGACGATGTTAAAAAAGGCATTTCGTGAACTGACTTTTCAAGGTCATTAAAATTATTTCAGTCGTTTAACCATGATTGGCGCACCAGCAATAAAGAGTACATTTCAGGGCTTCTGATTAAATACACATTGTAATTAAAACTAATATCTAACTTTACATGCGGCTAAGTTTTAGAGTACGCTGTTTTCATTTTATCTTTCGTATCGAACATATTTCGCCTTAGTTCTAGTTTCAGAAGGAAGTTTAGTTCATCTTAAGGATTTGCGGGTTTTGATTGGAGGGTTTCTTTTTCGTTTGTTGGCCAATGACTTGTAGTCAAATCATAAGTCAAATTTAACATCAACAATTGGCATACTGCCATCTGAACGATTGTTATCTGCATTTCGTAATTTTAAATAAAGCTAAAGAATATTGCTACATGATTTTTCAAAATATAGTAGAGCCGATAATATTTTCAGCATCGCTGCAACAAATAAATAACTTGGCTTAAGCCCCTTTTACACTATAATATTGAGTATTAAGATTTTATTTGGATTTTTGGAAATCAAATGAGAATAATTGTGTTTGTCAAGAAATCTAGAATATTAATAGCTGTTCACAATTAAAAGCAGATTACCAAGCTGGAGCGAAATTTAAACCACGGCGACTGAAGAATATTATGTATGGTGCTAAAACGCCTCATAACGGTGTTTGGCCGTTTAGCAAAAAAAAAAAATAAATAAAAAAACTTTTAAAAAATTGCAGCTACTTGTACTTTGTTGTAAACAAAATCTATATGTAAGCGACAAGTATAGGGGGAATGTTAAGCAGTTGCAGGACAAAGAAAAGATAGCGTAGACAATGGCGCGCTACCGTCTGCGATGCATACCTGATAAAATAAAAAGTGTAAAAAAAATTTTTAAAAATGGTTCGGTTTGATGGGATGTCAAATTTCTTTTCGAATTGTTTCATACTTTGATAACTTATTGCTTTAACACATCTACACTTTCTCATACGATTTATTTTTTTTAACAAGTCTTAATACTCAGTATTATAGTGTTAACGGGGCTTTAGCAACTTCCACAATTTCATTTCATTTATGTTCTGGTTTAATATTTCAAGCAGCTTTATTCAGAAATTGATCGCACTAACTGCAGTAGTAGTATTGTAAACTACCAAAAACAATTCTGTAGAGCAATTTTTTTTTACTTCATGAACAAAAACTGTCGCGATTATAATAAAAATAATGTTTTTTCAGCTGTCAAATGCTAATTGAACAATTTTAATTCAGCATGTTTGAAGGCCAACTGCAATTTAGAAAACACGTCAGAACAGGGTATTCGTATTGCGTAAAGAGTGAATATTGCCAGATCTTAGGAAGCAACTGTACTTGAAGCCGAAAATATATCTAAGTTATCATTTTGACCTACTACAGGATTTTACTAAAGCAGTACTAGTATCTAAAAAAAGGCGTAGGGAAGATGTAAAATTAGCACTCGTTACTTTATTTAACTATTTTTAACGAATTTGTTAAGAATAAGTTTTCTAACTATATATCTATCTAAATCATATCGTATAATTAACAAAGTTAATCCTAAAAGTAGCGCATAATACATAGTACAAGATTGTGAATTTAATTATTTAGTAAAAAAAATATAAAAAATACGACACAAAGTTCGTTGCTCTCTATGTTTACAAATGTTTAACTTCTTGTTTTCTAATGTCATTTACAGCCCCTGTGTATAACTTTCTTATATATTCTTTCATACCTTTATTTATTCATTTTTTGTTTTATTTACTACTTTTTTGTCCATTATAAACTTCGCATAATGTTAGTGTTTTATACCTTTTTTACACTTGGTTTTTTAATATATTCAATATTTGTTAAATATATATATTTAAGTTAAATAAGGCTGTCTTAACTCTGTGTTTAACGAGGGGTTTGTAAAAATCTGCCTTTTTTTCAAGAATTTTCACGTTAATTTACTTTAACCGTGCTTGATTCCTTCAAAATTACAAAATGAAAAGTATTACTGCGCAGAAAGCATGTCCATATGGCCATTTCACTACTGCTCATATATATCATCAATGGATTTTATCCAAATTTTGTAAAGAAAACCTAAGAGTCTCATATCAAAAGCCAAATTTATTAGATGAGAACCACATTTAATCAGCACAGCAAAAAGACAATAAAAAACTTAAAAATGTTTTATACCAAACCACAGAAAACACTCAGTAACTACGAGGGCTGCTCTATATATTTCTGGCCTAATAGTGAAAATGCGAATATTTATAATCAAAAATGGTTTTATTGTTTTTCAAAGTATTCTCCAGCATGATTTATACACTTTTGCATGCGCTCAAACCAGTTGCCGAAGCACTTTTTCCACTCCGATTGAGAGACCTTTAAAACCTGGTTTTTGAATACTTCAACAGCCTCTTCTGGCGACGAAAATCGTTGACCACGCCTTTTTTTCTTGATGTGCGGAAGCAAGAAGTCATTAGGTGCCAAGTCAGGGCTGTACGACGGATGACCCATTAATTCGATGTTTTGTCCGGTCAAAAACGCTCTGGTTTGAGCCGATGTGTGAAAGCTCGCATTGTCATGGTGAACAATGATTCGTCTTCTCTTGTTGGTTTTTCGAATTTCTCCGATGACTTCAAGCAAACAAATTGTAGTGTACCAATCAGAAGTGACCGTCCTACGTTGCTCAAGCGGAACAGTCGCCACATGACCAGTTTTGTCGAAGAAACAGGCGACTATTTGCTTTGAAGTGCTTCTTCCACGAACAACTTTGGTTGGATTTTGCTCGTCTTTGAAGAGCCACACGGTCGATTGTTGTTTCGTTTCGGGCTCATACGCATAGATCCATGATTCGCCAACTGTGACGATCTTATAAACGTTTTTTGAAGCACCGCAATCGTATTTTTGCAACATTTCTTTGCACCAATCGACACGAGCCTTTTTTTGAGCGACTTTTAAATTGTGCGGGATCCAACGAGAACAAACCTTTTTTACGGCCAGGTGTTCATGCAGTATCGAATGTATGCTGGTGGAAGAAATGTCCAGGGATGTCTCTATCTCTCGGTATGTTGCATGTCGATCTTGCATTATGAGTTCACGCACGGCATCAATTTTCTCTGGTACAACAGCCGTTTTTGGACGACCTTCACGGAATTCGTCTTTAAGCGAGCTTCGGCCACGATTAAATTCATTATGCCAATTTTTTACAGTGCTATAGGATGGTGCTTCATCGCCATACAAAGATTTAAGTTCATCAATGCACTCTTGTCGTGATAATCCACGTCGAAAGTTATGAAAAATGATGGCACGAAAATGTTCACGAGTTAATTCCATTTTTTTCTATATTAATTTTTTCAAGTCACTTTTAACAACACAAATAATGGTCGTACGTCAAAACGTTTTGAGTACGATTATGCTTAAAAATGACAAACTTTCCAATGGAAATTTCAGATTGCACTTGTCAGCACTCAGTGTTGCCAGGCCAGAAATATATATAGCAGCCCTCGTATTTTTCTACATGACCAAAATCTCTGAAGAATAAATTAATAAAAAGTAGAAGCACTGAACATTTCATGTTCATTATTTACATATACAAATTTTATATCAGTGCGTAGGTTTTTCAAATAAAAAAAGCTGTAAAAAATATCGCTAAAAACAAAAAAATCAAGTGAATCAAGATCAAGTGATCAAAGTGAAATTTTGCGAATAAAATGTTACCATGAATATCTCTAAACATATAAAGGATATTAAATCAGGTTTTCATCACATTAAAGACTAATATATACGTAACTATAATCAATAAAAATTCTGGCCAACAATAAACTAAAATATTATTCGAGGTTACCTAATTTGACGCCCTGAAGTATTACTCTGTACTGAAACAGGGTGTATCCAAATGAAATAAGCGAAAAGCTTATGACCTCCTCTATAAATCACAGTTTGTTTCAAATAAATCGGGTAAACAGCTTAGAAGTTTCAGATTTTTATTCATTTATTTTTATTTCACGCCACTGTAATACGGTGGTAAGTTCGGTAGAACTCTTACTCTACAATTGTATTTTTAGGAAGTTATTATAATAAGCGAATTTTTATTACAAAGTCGTCTATATAAAAATGACTTTAAGAATCAAAGGATTAATTTTTGTGTAATTTTATATCTATGACAAAATATATTTAAATTCATTAAAATCCTCTTTTATATTAATTTACTTTAATTGTGCTTGATTCCTTCAAATATAAAAATGAGAGAAAAAATAAAAATATTTACTCAATGGTTACGGTGCTTTTGTATTAAAATCTCTTGAGTTTTTTATGGCTTTTTGCCTTCTTGATTCAATGGAGTTCTCATTTAATCAATTTGGGTTTTCGTATAACACTCTAAGGTTTTCCTTACAAAATTTAGGCAGAATCCACTGATGAGCTATATATGAGCAGTAGCCAAATGGCTATATGGGTATGCTTTCCCTGCAGTAAATCTATAATAATAATAATTTAATTTTTTAGTTTAGTAATAATAATAAATATTTCATGAGAATGAAATATTTATATTTTAAGGAATCAAGCACAATAAAAGTAAATTAATATATAAATTCTGTTTATATATAAAAATTTTTTATACAAATTACACATATTTTGTTAAATATGTCTAAAACATTTTTTTCTTACTTTTTAGTGGAACTAACCTCTATTATTATGTATATCATGAATAAATTAGCTTTTAATTAGCGCAGCCATCCATATCGCAATATTTTTTGGCTCAATCCCAAAGAACATGTGAAGTAATTCAGATTATCATATACGTTGTTACTACTTCACTGTCTAGGTTTCTATCGCAAATTCCAAATTCAAATTCATCTAGCAACAACTTATCCACCCCGATTTCACAACAATAGAATCTGCGGAGGCTTGAACTATTGTTTTCCTTTTATTAACATTTTAATAAGTCATCCGCCACAGTTATACAAAAACAATTTTTTTATACTTAGATTCTGTTGAGATTTGAACTCATTATCTTCTGTTAAGCAGACAAGCAGAGAGATCAACCACCGCGGCTGCATAGCAAACGTTAGCTAACGTATTTATTCTGGTAGTTACTGCTTATCTGGTTCTATTTTTACAATATTGTTAATCTACAACATATTTATTTTTTTTTTTTTGCTACAGATATGCATTGGCGCAGATAGGGCTGTGTGTGGAAGGCTAGCAAAACCTCAAAGCAAATTTATTCCCTCCCAAAGTTTTTTCTTCTTGTGGAATTTTTAATACATCGCATAACTTGTCTTTTCGTAAGCCACCTTTAGAAAAATTCCCCAATAAGGCTTATGCAGAGCTATACAGGCTTCAAATTATGGTGTTTTTTTAATATTCGATTTATATTCTTCTGATGCTGCAAATTTCTGCCTACTACCTTTTTACCCCTTGGGTACGCAAGCCGAAAGAGAAATCATATTTTCTTCAGACACTGTCGAATACTTAATTACGAAACATTACGAACTTGTACGCTATATAAAGTTATTATGACTTGCACAATTTTATTTCCTTTTTTTTTTTTTGTTTGTTTTTGCTACAGAAAAACGATAACTTTACTGTTAAAATGTTGATCTGGAATTTTTACTTTATTCCCATTAAGCCCGCTGTCATTAAGAAAGCTTTTAGAACTCAATTGTGTATTGCGTAGTGTCTACATATAATTATCAAAATGGCAAGATTTTTAAAACTATTAGAAAAGCCGAAACTTGAAACTTGTATTCCAACTGATCACTGAGTTATAGTTTAATTAATATTTATGCATAAGACATTTAAAAACTTGATGTTTTTATTTTTCATAATGTCTTTTCTTTAAACAAGATCTAATTTTTAAAATTTATTCACAAATCAAGTAATATTTTGTTTTTTAATGTGTCAAAAATATTATTAAATGAAATAAAAAACAAACAAAAAAGCGAAAACAATTGTGAAGCTTTAATTAAATTGGGTTTGTCTTTTGAAATGATATCAAGCAGAGAAAAGCGTTAATTTTACAGTCTTACGTTCTAAAACTAGTGGCTGAAAGAATTTACGTAATTTTAATGTAGGCTTAGCAAAATGTATATTAATATTTTTTTAATTATAACGAGATTGTTTTTTACATTGTATGTAAATTACATCACATCTCAATTAATTAAGAAGCAGTAAAGATCAAAACATTTCAAACCAATAAAACGTTAATGACAGTGACTACTCAAGCAAATCAATATATGTATCTTGAGTTGATGAATAATTTCGGTTATTAATTTGTTACATAAACATAAATATTATTTTCTAAGTTCTATCGAGAGCTTGGGGTTCTGGATAATAATTTTAGTTTGTTGCAAGTTTTAATTATTTAATTGAAACATTCAAATTTCAATTTTCTTCAACCTTTTTCAGTTCTTCATTTCGTTCAAATATTTAATGTTAAATGCATAAACTTTTTTAATTTTTTTTTTACTATTATGGTAAGAGCGAAAGGGTGAAAATATTAAAGGTCGAAAAATCTTTTTAGAACTTGATTAGTTTAGGGAGGAAAATCGTAATATCACCAGATATGGCAGCTACTTTGCCACTAACTTAATTAGAATAATGACAACCATTGTTTTTCAAATTATTATTTATTACCCTGCCCACTTTTCCAATCAAGCCAATTCCGTGTTTCCTTCATCACGCTGATACTAAAGTTATACAGTGTGTCCGCCGGGAAGTTATACTCTTTGTTTTACTGCCATTTAGGTCACCATTACTCTTGACAGTTCTTAATTGGCAGTCATGAAGTAGACACGTTGAGAATTTATTATAACAAAAATTCGATAAACCAACGTGTTTTAATCGTTAAAACATTTTATCAAAATCAATCATCGATTGCTGTGACGATAAGAAAGTTAGGTGAAAATTTGTGAGAGAAACAACGTGCCAACAAAACGCACTGTTTATCATGTAGTGAATGATTTCAAAGAAAGAGGGTCTGTAGGTGATAGGCCCAAGCATGGATTACAACATACTGCAAGATTGGCTAAAAAACATTACGGCTGCTCAAGAAGGTGTTTAAAACAGTCCATCAACCTCAGGAGCTTGGTCTTCAAAAAACAACTTGGGCCACAATTTTGGAAGGATTAGAATTTGTTTCCATTTAAGCTACGGGCTTCTTTTTATGGGAATACCTAAAAAGCAGGGTCTATGCAAACAAACCAGAAATGTTTAAGCAACTTAAAAAAATATTCGTGTTGAAATTAATGAAAAGCCACGTGAAATCCCTGAGAATGTAATGAAAAGTGTACTCAAAAGTGCTCGCATTTGTGAGGCTAAGGGACGCGCACTTTTATCTGATATTGTTTTCCATACATAAATGCCGACATTAAATTATATATTTATCATTATAAGACCAATTCTCTATCATTTTAAATTATAAACAAACAAAGTAAGCATTTCCCTCGTTAGGCGATAATAATTTTTTACTTTGTGTGGAGGGTGCCACATCTACAATTCAAATCCGGCCAGACTTTCGCTTGACTATGTACATTTATAAGGATGTTACTCGTACATAATTTCAAGAATCTACTTGATATTGTTTTCTAGGTGATAATAATATTTTAACCATCGATAAGAACCAAAAGAAAGAAGAAGAAGAAAAGTTCAAGGAGATCGATCCACTGATTTAGGCGCTTTGTATATTTAAAAGAATGTAGAAGAACAAGATAGATAATAACAACTAAATGACTGATTAAATACCTAAATGCTGCAGTCTGCCATAAAATAGCCACTCATATATTTCTTACTAATAATTGTTGTTCCCACCACTAATAAAGTGAGGTGTGTTGTCCTTGCTGCGTTGGTAGATGTTTGCACATGTTTTACATACTAGTGATCATATGTTCAAATCCCAACAGAGCGTTAAGTAGAAAGAAACATTTTCCAAGTGGCAGCGCTTGATAACTTATTAAAAGGTTAAAAATGGAAAACATCAACTTAAAGCTGTCAAAATCTCAATTAAAAATAGGAATAAAATTCTGCAATTTTTATGTAATTACGTTAGATGATTTGTCGCCTAAATATAAGAACAGTAAATATAATGGTTGAGGCATCTGTTTAAAAACACAAGAAAATTGTGTTCGAAATTTTAGGTGAGCATTTATTAGAGAGAATAGAAACAAAATAACAATTGTGTGTGATATTTTGCTAAAGGGGCCTGAAAGGTAAACAAGACATCGTATGTTCAAGTTCTTCTAAGTCAGAGAATGATGTAATTTAGAATAGTAGAAATAAATCTTGCCGAGGCCACAGATCTCACACATGCTTATCATCTAAGTTTTGTTTATTTTGACCACCAGTGTAGGCAAAAATTTACAATGCGGACTTTAGGAGCCCTTATCTGGTTGACATCGACTTTAACATAATTAAATCAATTGCTGAGTCAATGAAGTAATTTATTCATGAAAGAAATCTAAGTAGCTTAAGAAGCTTTTTTTTATTTTGATTTTTTGTAAACAAAATAAAATTATAATTAAAACATAAATTAAAGCACAAGTTTTTTTTAATAAAAATATTTAGGAAACCAATTTCAATGTTAAATTAATAATAAGGAAGTTAAATTAAATTACTATTCAATTCAATTTGTGAGTATTTTGCTTGAAGAAGAATTATGTTATCTTTTGCTTGAGCGATTAATTTGCGAATTTTTGTGATAAAAATTGAAGATCTCTTAAAATTAATGAAGTAAGAATTTAATTTTGTTTAAAATTACTTTTTATCTTCAATTTTATGGTTGAAGATTAATGATTGCAGATAGTTGTGTTACTTTGCGAGCCTATAACATTCATCTTTATGTTAACATAAAGGGTTCTTCATAATGGATAGACCGATTTATGGCTTTTATATTTTATTTAGAAAATCAGAATATTTTTTTAATCGTGTCCAGCAACTCACGCAAACGTAAAACTTAATTTACAAAATAGAATTTGATTATACTTAAATCTTAACATTGTAATTTACTTTATTAAAGAATCAGTCGATATCTATATTCCAGCGAATTTTTACCACAAACATCACTGCTGTTCATGAGTTTGTGTAGTAGAATCCAAGGCTGAAAATACTGACCTCAGATCTTTAAAGACATCAAAATTGAATGATCAAATTTAAGTCTATCAGGAATGCCTCACATCTGTCTGTCCCTATCGGAAAACCATTTACATTTTTCTAGTGTTATATTAGGGCGTAACGTTAAGTTAATTTTCAAGTGTATAAAATTGTTTCAATGCCACCTTAAAGTTGCTTACATACGCAAATTTCATTTTATTTCATTCAATAATAGATTTTAAAGTTGGTGAATGAATAGAATTTAAAAAGTTTCTTTGTTTAAACTTTAATTATACTGTTTAGTTGTTTAACTTTAACTAATGATAAACATCTTACACCAACCAACCCTAAAACTTCGTAAAAGAAACAATAATAATAATATAAAAAACGTTTCACATTTTAACACATCTTACAATAAACATTTTAGTAAACTGTAAGCAGAAACCATATGTTTTTCATTCACTTTATCATGAAGGTCAATTTCTTTCCGCTATGGATTTTTAAAAATCTTAAATTTACGATAAAACGCTTTTAATAAGTAAAAGAAGCAATAACTTTACCACAAGGCATTTGTCGAAAATTTATAGTTAACATGTGATCAATTTAGTTCATTGTAAACTATTTTTACGACTGTTATCTTATCAAGCAGCAGTGAAGGTTATTTTCCGTTGTTTGATTTTATACAAATGACTGAATTGAAAATAATAATATTAGGGAAATATAAGGCGAACTGATACAGTGCCGTTATAGGACATGAAAAGCTATCGACGAATGGTTATTTATAGTTAAGGCTGTGATCACGTTCTCTGATAACAACCCAATAATTTTCAGGTATCGACTTATTTCAAAACCTTTGCATCTGAATGTTAAAAATAAACCAGTGAAATAACTTCAATCAAAAAAACTGATATTTGAAAGAAAGAGTAAGAAAACAATTGAAAATTTTAGAAGCTCGTAACTCGAAAAATATGGGCGAGCTCAAATTTTTTCACTTGATTTTGTTTTCTTATTTTTTAATTCTCTATCACTCCATATATATTTTTTTTTTGATTGGAGTTACTTCTAAATGTTCTAAATTATATGGAAAAATTAGAGGTAGAATTGGTGTTTTGTCCACTGCCTCGAACGGCATGGACCGATCTTGTGTATTTAAATTTTCTCTAGCTGATGTAATGCCTTGGCAAACTTGATTTCAACGTTAACATGGACGGAAAGACGTACGAACGGAGATCGCTCAATCAACTTTACTTTGTGGTGAAGGGTATAAAAAGCCATAACTCTATTTCATCGACATTTTTTTTATAAATATTTATCTGCAAATTTTTTTATCGTAAAAGACATTTGTCGATAATTTTCTATAGAGAAGGACATTTGTAGATACATTTTCCAAAAAAAGACGTTTATCGATAAATTTTCCATAGAAAAAGATATCTTTCGGCAAAGAGAAGGACACTTGTAGATACATTTTACATAGGAAGTACACCTATTGATACATTAGGATTCTTATCGATAAATTTCCTATAAGAAACGATATTTGTCGATCAATATTCCATATAAAACGATAGTAATCGATAAAATTTCCACAGAAAAGGACATCTTTGGATAAATTTTTTATTAGAAAAACATTCATCGATAAATTTTGTACCGAAAAGAACACATCGATAAATATTGTTTAGAAAAAAATCTTATCGATAAGTTTTGTGCAACAAAGCAAAATTTATCGTAAATTTTGTACAGAAAAATAAATGGTATACATAGACAAAAACATTTATCGAAAAATGTTGTACAGAAAGAAAAACTTTCGATAAATAGAAAACTACATCTATGGATAAATTTTCTATTAAAAAACATTCATCATAAATTTTGCACTAAAAAGAATGCTTATCGATAAACATTCTATAGAAAAAAAAAAACTTATCGCTTAATGTGTTAATACAGAATAAAATATTTATCTATAAAAGTTGTACATAAAAAACATTTATCGATAAATGGCATAAAGGAAAGAACAGTTAAAATTTATCAATAAATATTATATTGCAAAAAAGATCTTTCGATCGATAGATTTTCTGTATAGAGTAAGATATATCGGTAAATATTCCACAGCAAAAAACATGAATAAATAAATATTCTAACATAACATTTATGGATAAGTTGTATTGAAAACATATTTTTTCACTGTTAGATAAATAATTTATCTTAGATCACTTTAAGCATTAAATGTATCAAATAAATTTTTTATAGATAACGTAAGCTATTACCAAATATGTCATAGTATTTTAAACAGGTTTTTGTTTTCTTTGTAAGAAACTAATGAAGTGTATTAATTTTGTAACCAACATCATGTAATAATGATTAATTCTCTTTGCTTAACATTTTTTGTAAGTGTATTTAAAAAATTATCTTATCGGTAGAACTAAATGTTAATATGTTCTTATGATGGTAATGAGGGGCTTCTGAAATTCTAAATTAGTTATTCAAATCAGATTTTTTCAATTGTTACTTGTATTTGAATGAAACCTTTTTTAATTAACATTAATTAAACCTAGTTTAACGACATTTGGTAAGTTAAAACCAAATTAATTTGTAAATTAATTTCGAATCAATTATATTATTGTTTATTGATTTATTGCTTTAAAGGTTTTTAAAATTTATATTTTTATAAGATCAAATTTCAACACATAAAATTAATAAATTTAATAAATATTATTTAATGTTGCTGCTTTATTGAATTAATTATAAACTTTATTTATTATTTTGAGCATCTTAAACTTGTTCTTAACTAATTGTTCATATTTTATATTAAGTATAAAATATAGAGTTATTAATACATACATTATATAACGCTCTTAACTAATTGATATGTAAATAAGTTTAATTACTTGTTTTAAAAGAACTGATGACAAAAATAAAAAATTATTCCAATATGCTTTATTGAACTAGAAATTGTTTAAATTTGTTATTATTAGATTCGGCTGCTTGTTCGTAAATACTAAGATCCTTTTAAAAGCCCTAATTGCCGATCAATATGTTTAAAATTTAATAATAATTTTTCAAATAAAAATCCTAAAATTTTTAATTTTTTCCCAATCAGGATTTGAACCATCGATCTTATAAATTAATGAAAATTGACTTATTTTCGGATTTTTGGTTGATTTTTATTTTAATTTCTAAACATTTTTAGTTAATAAAAATTATTTACAAATGTATGCGGACGGAAAGTTCTTTCTTTATGGGCATTTCCATGGCACTGTAAAGTATCGAGTAAAAGAAGAAGATATTGTACCTGACATATTACACGTATACGAAATCCTGCGAATTTAGGGAGGTGTTATTTGTTTTTTCTCTACAAGCCATCGAAATCGAATAAAACAGCCTTTGGATGATTTTACAACGAATAAAATTGAATATTCTTCGTCACATATTAAAGACTTGAAATTTTTCTTTTATAGTAAATCTAGCTTTGAGCTTTAATTTTGAAACCCATAAGAACAATCAAATACAAATGACGTAAACAAGTATTGTTTTTGCGATACGAATATAATATTTGAGTAGCATCCAAGTCAAAAAATGTTTATTAAATAAATTCATTAAATAAATTCTATCTCCATGAATAAAGTTCATTGTTTTTGTAACAAGCAAATTAAATGTTAAAAATACCCGAATTTAGTCACTTCCACTATCATGGAACCCCCCATATGTTTTTTTATTGGCACGTAATTCAACCCATTCACTACCGTGTTGCCTAAACTTGGTAAACTTATCACCATCTTGTACACCTTAGAAAACGATATTCTTAAAAAATTGATTTTCCTCTACGAAAGTTTCTAATATTTTAACCTCTACTGTGCAAATTATAAAGTTCTTAAAATTCCAAAAAAAAAATTTATAGCTCATCGGCAAAGTTCTAACAAATGTATGTAATATACATAATTCGAACATTAATATATCGAAGCTAATTTTACGTCTTTCATTATGATTCATAATTTATAAGCAATCAAAATCCATATAAAAATAAATAAATTAAATGATATTGTTTTCTATTTTTTTTCTCTCCCAAAAGTTTGTGGCTTTAAATTGCCGAACAGTAATAAGAAAAAAAAACTGTTTGAATATTCATTGAAATATCTTGACTCGTGTCTTAACACTTCTTAAGGTAAATGCAGAGGGAAACGTTTGATTATTTAGAAATAAATATATAATTTTGTGTTAAGCAAACGACTCCATATTGTCTACCATTTGCATATATAATTAAGTTTCTTTTATTCTTTCATTTTTTTTTTTATTTTTTCACACGCTTTGCAATGTGAAATTTTTTGTTTTATTAATAAAAATTTTAAGTGACTCTTCTCAAAAAATTAAAAAAAAAATTTACTAATATATTTATTTAATTACAACAATAACATTATATATCAAAACATAAAAAATGAATGGCTGGCGTAATTATTGAAAACTCAAATAAAACCCACAGAATCCGAAAGTATCGATTAGAAAAATTTGTTTTAACAAACCCACGGGCCAAACCTCTTCTAATGAAGGTTTCAAAAATATACGAGTAAGTTTATATCTCAAAATATAAATCGTTATATATGGGCTGTCATATTGTCCTCGAAGCCATTAGGCGATTGAGTTACAGTTTTTACAGTTTTTGGTTACATTGGTTACACAAATTTGATTATGCCTAATCGATCAGATATAGTGTTGAAAGAGGTGCTATTGTTAATCAGCAAGATCGGTCCGTGTCCTTAGACGCAGCCGGCGAAACACCACGCCTATCTCCAATTTTTCCATAGTATTTGGAGCAAAAGTAACTGCAATAACAGAACAAATATATGGGACGATAGAGAATTAAAAAATAAGAACAAAATTTAGAGCCGATGACATTTTTATGTAAAAACATGTATATGTAGTTCTTAATTTTTTTTTTTTCTTAATTCCTAATTCCCTGTCACCCTAATATTTCCTTTTTTATTGGAGTTACTTCAGTAAACTAGATATACATGTATGATGAAGGGTATATGAGATTCGGCATAGCCGAATGTAGCACTCTTACTTGTTATTTTTTTTTATTAAAGACAATGGCGTTATCAAAAATGTAAACAATTTTTGTTTCTTGAACCAGCATATTTTAAGAAGATAACTGGCGTTTCACACAGCCACAATATATTTTAACTTAAAAAATTATACAAAAATTGTTTATGTTTTCTTAAAATTTAAATATCATAAAATGTAATTTAGCATTAATGAGATGAAACCGTATTAGTATAATTTTGAAATTTCAAACCCTGAATGTATGCTGTATATTTATGTCTATATATAATTTTTTAATAACAAAAAAAGGTAAATTTAAAATTAAAATGGTATAAATATTTGGTAATTAGGTTCTTTTAAATTAAATTAATTTTTTATTCGAACACGTTATAGATAAACCGACTTAGCAAAGACACTAACCTTTATTTATCGATTAACTTTTTACAATAACGCTTTCACTTTGATCCGAACGAAATAGGTAGGCATGTTCTGACAATCGCTTAAAACTTGCGATGCAAGTTGAAATCGCATGAAAGTTGTTCTACAGTTCACAATCGCAAGAAATTTGGCGACTTCAAACCGTATTTACATGCTTAAGTGAAGTTATGAATTTTGCGTTAAATAAACTTAAAAACGACAATTAAATTTAAACACAATTACACATGTTTATTTTTGTACAATTTAGGTCGTAAATAATGAATTTAAACATGTTCCTTGTTTTATTATTGCTAAAAAACTGAAATATCATTTATTAAAACAAAGAAAAGTAAGGGATTACTTTCATGTATTGTCCAAATAAATTTGGCACCAAAACCATTTATTTTCTGAGGATTTTTCTTATTTTCTTGTAATTAAATTGTGCAATTAAGCAGAAGAGTCATGGAGCTTAGAA
Organism: Gymnosoma rotundatum; assembly: GCA_916610165.2. Taxonomy (NCBI): domain Eukaryota; kingdom Metazoa; phylum Arthropoda; class Insecta; order Diptera; family Tachinidae; genus Gymnosoma; species Gymnosoma rotundatum. The sequence continues at coordinate 14,937,556 of OU744338.1, read as the reverse complement.
CTGTCATCAAAACAAGTAGAGAAAAAATCAAATTTTTTCCTCGCAAATTGCTTATATTATTATCTGAACACAGATAATTTAGAAGCGAAGGTTACAATGAACAATGGCAGACAATGCTGCAACTATAGCAGAAGCAAAGAGCAACATCATGAGTATCGCCACAAAAAAAATATTTCTATGGTCGACGGACTAACACAGTACCATGCAGTCGGCTACCATCACTATTATCCAAGGACGTTTTCAAGACCCATTCCTCCTATAACTCCCATACTATCTAACATGCTTATATTTTCGTACCACAGCAAACATAATTGAATCGATTTTCTTTTTTTTTTAATATTTAAGATATTCCATGTCAATTGTTCTTCCCTACAAACTCCATTTCACTAAGAGAATACGAGTTCGTTAATATATAAACTCTTTACAAATTTTTATTTATACAACGTGCTATCAGTGTCATTGTACTTTAGTTGTTGTATTTGGTTTTTATGTAAATATTTTTCCTGTTTTAAATTTATGCAAATTAAAATCCAAATATTTCGTCAAAATATTCTGAAAATGTAAACACATGCATCCAATTTAAAAGCATTCACTAATTAATTTTTAATTAAAATAAAATTTAAGATGACAATAATTAAATATTTAAAAATACTTATTGCGCTTGCAGGCGAATTAAAATGTAAATGGTATTTTTGGTTTTTCATAAATATAACCTTTTGTCGTGTAATTACTTTCAGTTTTCTTAATAGATGTTACATGTCTTCCAGTAGCTTCAGCGGAATAAGTATCATTTTTCTTTTGTAGATTTAATGGGCGCTTTGAATTGATTGTCGTGGGTGTTTTTGTTTGTTTACTTTTATTCACATCTTTTCTGGCAGATGTTGGTGGAGTGTTGGTTGTAGTTGTTGCAGCAGCTTGTTTGTTTTTCGTTAATTTTTCTTCAGCCATCACATGTTCAAAATCATCTATAAAGGAAGCATCTTCTGTAAATGTTATATCATCCCCGGGTCTAAAAATCACCACTGGAGCTGAACCACTTAATTTAATATCATCTTCTGCATTGAATAATTTGTATTTTATTATAGGATCAACAAAATAATTTATGGGTACGATATTAACTTCGATGGGTTTATTAAAACTATTCTTGGTTTCTAAAGAGTTTTCCGCTTTTACGTCACGATCTGTAGATTTAAGTGAATGGTTTACATTAATATTAACTATTTTACTTTCAGCGATTTTTTCATTTATATTAACATCATTGTTGGCAGCTGCTTTATTTGCTGTTTGCTCCCTTAAAGATTGCGAGTCAAATACATTAAAAAATACTCCCGTTATAAAAGCACCCTGAAGCAGGGGCTTCTTTTTGTTACTTAGGAAATCAATAGCTAAAGGTTGAACATAATCCACTTTCATGGGCAAAGGATCGTCTATAACTTTAGGTTTATTATGTTGATAAATTAGTTTTTCCATAGATAATTTAATGTACTCTTTATAATTTGGCTGGTGCACTTTGTCAGGTTGTTTTGTTGGTAGCAGAAAACTGTTGTTAAATTTTTTATTAAAAGGTGGCAAATATGCTTCAAGATTTAAGACAGGTTTCTGGTCATCGGCCCTTGTATAACAACTTACAAACAGTAGCAAACTTGTTAACACAAGTTGTGTGTTCTTAAGAAATTAAATGCACAATTAATTTAAAAATATTTTTTATTTATTTGAGAGCTTACCATGTTTAATTAGCTTGAATTTTTTTGTGTACTGAGTGCTGGTTTTATTTAAAATATTTCAAAATGTTTGTTTCGTTTTTTATATATAACATTTATTTACTATTTAATTGCGATGATTGTGAATTTGATATATTTTATTTTATTGTTTTGTGTGAAAATTAAATCACACTCTTATTTATCAAATTCGTTTCAATAAAAACGAAAGAGTACCCTACTGTCAGGTCTACTACACTTGATGTCGAAAAGTTTGTTGGCGGGTTTTTTTAATGTTCCACAAAGTTTGAAGCTTTTACGCTTGCACAAAAATTTTAAGTATTAAAAAGTTAACCACAACTAAAAGATTTTGAATAATAAGAAATAATATAATAATAATAATAAATAATAAAAATTTGAATAATAAGTTTTTTTTATTTAAAAGATCAATGGAGGGCATTTACCCTTATAAACGATTTCGAGAATATAGCCACTACTGAACATGAAAAGGACACTTGTTGATAAATTTTACTTAAAAAATTATACCTATCGATATTCTTTTTGTGGGAAATTATTCTTATCAACATTTATCGATGAATTATGCATATAAAAGCATATTTACCGACAAATTTTTCATATAAAACGTCATCTAGCGATAAATTTTCTATTAAAAAATATTTATCGATAAATTATGTACAGAAAAAAACACTTATCGATAAACATTGAATAGCAAAAAACTTATCGATAAATGTTGGACGGAAATAACCATAAACAACATTGTATTAAAAAACATTTATGGATAAATTTTGTACAGGAAAAAACATTATCGATAAATATTATACGAGTATATAAAAGGACATTTATCGATAAATGTTGTATAGAAAAGTACATGTTTCGATGAATGAAAATAATTTTTTTTGGTTAAATTCTCTATAAAAAATTAACCGTTTAATTTTCTAGATAAAATAAGGTATATCGATAAATGTTCTATATATAGAATAAGTTATCGACCTATAAATATTCTACAACAAAAAACATGCATAGATAAATTTTCTAAAATAACATTTATGAATAAGTTTTCTTTAGCTTTGCATTGTTAGATGGATTTTCTAAAAACAAAAATTTATTTTGGATCACAAAGTTTGAAGCTTTTTCGCTTCTAGAACATAATACCATACCGTAGTATAAATTGTTAATTATAGGATGTCTTTTTTAGCCCAAAAACCTTTAAGTATTAAAAAGTTATACAAAACTAAAAGATTTTTCAAGGTTTTCTTTTTTCATTTGAAAGATCAATCAAGGGCATTAACACTCAGTAACGATTTTGGGAATATGGCCACTGGTATTCTTGACGAAGTCCAATTCCATTCAGGACGTACATTTTTTGCTATATTTTCGATCATAGGCGCTTAGGTATCCTTTAAGGGGTCAATTGTTGCTGTTTTATCAGCATAAAAATGTTGCTTCACGTGGCCCAACAGGTAATAATTAAAGGGTGTTAAATCATACAGCCTTGAGGGCCAATTAAATAGTCCATTTCTGGAAATCAACTTATCGCCAAATTTTTATTTTAATGATGACTCTTATTGAAACTATAACTCGCTCGGATCAATATCATCTATATTTGAAAACACAAAAAATATTGCTCATCATGCGGTAAGGTCCCATGATGTCACTAGCGTATAAACCCTAACAATGATGGGTGCATTTCGCAGAATGTAATTGTATCTGTGGAGTCTGTTGTGGATTGGTTTCACTTTTACCTGTTCATAGTTTGACTTATGGCTTCTCCAAATCGACATTTATTTGCGTTATCAAAATCACAAAGTCGAAAAGTTGCGGGAATCGATTGATGATTGATTTTCAAATTAATTCTGAATAATATGATAGTGTTGCTTATGCGTCCATTTTAGCACGAAGATTTTTGCAGAAACACAGTTCGTTGAGCAGTTGACATTTTCGTATGCTCTGTCGGGCTTAAAAACATTCGATGTAAAAAGGCTTACTTTAGGATAAACTAGTTATTACTTTTCCAAATGGTTCAGTTTATATTCTCAATATGTAACAAAGCTTGTATCGGAGTTTACTGTGGAAGTAGGAATTTTAGAATATTATTTGCTATCAAAGAGGGGTATTTAACCTACAATTCTTAAAATCAGAATTTACAACTAGTTTACTTCTAAGATTTTTTTTGAGCTGAACAAAAGCTAAATGAAACTTCCTATTATTTCGAAAATTTTTTCTAAATAAAAAATGCAAAATATTAAAGCTATAAAAAGTCGGCCATTCTTTAAGTAACTTGTTTATTTATTTATTTTTTTTTTTTGGTTTCTTTTTTTTTATTTAAATAATTAATTTTTTCAAATTATGTGAGAATTCAGGTAAATGTTAAGACATTTCGAAAACATATTCTTATACAAATTTTGTTCTGATACTTTAATTATTGCTTTCGTTTCTTTTGTCTTTTTTTGTATAACAAACGACTTTTTCAATTCTTAACAGAGGAAACAATAATTCCAATCTATCGTAAATTAACTTTTAATAGAAAATAACTGAAATATTAATAATTATTAAATCTTTACGGGACTTAAAATTAATTTGTACACATATTAAAATTTAAGGAGATTGAAAAAGTCAATTAGCCTTTGCAGAAACGAAATATTTTTTATATTGTCAATTTTTTGCTTTGCAAAATTATTTCAGCATCAGAACTGTGTTAACATTTTCAATGACTCATTTAATAATAAAATTTTAAGCAATACAATAAAAAAACAAGCCATCATATTTTTCCCTAAACAAAAGCTTGATTCTACGAATAAAGTAATATTTAAATAAAATTGAGGCATACTTTCTGGCTTAATTGAAAATGTTCCTTACTTGAATATCTTTTTTAAACAGACTTAAAATAAGAAGGAGTTTAACAATTCGTCTGAATATTAATTTTTCTATGTTTGTGCCTGCAGAACTCAATGATTTCTTAAACGATGTTAAAACATGTTCTCTTATATTCAAAGGTTATGCTTACAGATTGGTTGAGTTTTAAAAACATTTCATAATGTTCAAAATTAATACATGTTTTTTACTTGTATTTTGAACCTTAAAGGGCATCGCTTTAAAATTGAAAAAATGGCTTATTACTACAGCTCCCAATAGCAAAAAGCTATAAAAAAATAAATTTTAAAAGTAAAGGACACCCTTTAGGTGACGTGAATTAACCTATATGATCCTATCTTTAGAACCATTATAGATAAACCCTTGAGAACTGGATAGAATGTCAATTAATATGACTATTATAATAACAAGTATAAACATTTAAAATTACAAATTAAAGGGTAACCTTATAGTTTATTTAATTTGAAGTATATGGCCATACTTTTAAACAGATGTAGACAGACGATTAAAATTTACAAAGAAACAGTATTGCTAAGTCCACTATAATATAAAATTAAAATTATAATAAAAGTATAAAATTTGGATTTGGAAATTAAAAGGTGGCCCAGTAGCCGACGTAATTTTATGTATATAACAAAACCTTTGAATCATTATAGACAGATATTTGAATTTTACAAGAACTCTGTATTGCCAAGTCTGCTATGAAAGCAAGTATAAAATTTGAATTTAGAAATTAAAGGGTGTTACCATAATTGATTTAATTTCACCTATAAGCCTATCTTATAAACCGTTTTATATAAACACTTGAAAGTTAGATAGAATGTCCATTATTTAGTCTAGTATAATAAAATGTATAAATAGGTTAAATAATAAACTTAATGGTGTCCCAATAGTTAATGCATAATGATGTTGGTGGCCAAACTTTTTAACCGCTAAAATCTGTTCTGAAGTCGGTTTTTTGCAAGAATAATTAATTAAAAATAGTCAAATTAATGAAAATAAGACATACATAAGAATGAGAGATATTTAAGGCAACAGATACTTCTAAAGAGAACATTAAACATAAAACAGTTAAAATTTATAATTTTCTCTTATTATTTATTATATTTTGCTTATATCTCGTAACATTTTTAAATAAAAATGCCAGCTCATTAGGAAACCTTTATCCAAATTTTTATAAAAATACGCATAGATACCTGCTATTCCAAGCCAACAAATAAATTGCATTTTTATTTCAAAATATTATGGGATATTAGCAAAATATAATAAATAATGTTATAAAAATTCCCAAAACAATTTTACAAATAAAAATTATATGCAACTGCTTGTGCAAACTCTTGACATCACTGTGTTGTTTTTATTTTTAATACGCCTTACGTCTGCATTAAGAGTTGGCATATAAACAACCTAAGGCAGAAGGGAATGCAAGCAAAAATAAAAACGTGGTTTGTTTGTTAGTAATTTTTAATAAAACCTTAACATTTCTGTATTGGCTTCTTAAGTAACTCTCATGTTGTTTTTAAAGTTTTTATACTTAAAGGAAATGTTTTTGGCTTTTCTAAAAATTTGGATAAAGGTTTCCTGATGAGCTGGCTTTAGCAACCGGTGAAATACGTATAGATACCTGCGTTTCCAAACCAACAAATTAATTGCATTTTTATTTGAAAATGTTATAGGATATTAACATAATATAATAAATAATATTATAAAAATAACCAAAATAATTTTACAAATAAAAATGGTAATTTTCTCTGTTTCTAATAACACTGTTCAATAAATTAAGACTTTTTGAATGGAACAGAATAGCAACCCCATAATTCTGAAACGGTTTGTTTAGTAAATCATTTTTGTAGAACAAACTTATGGTCCAGCACGTCTGGGTACAGTGGGTCAAAGTTTTCATTTTTTGGTCGAAGGGAGCATTATACTGTATGAAAAAAATGCTGTAAGTTAATGTCTGAGAGAATTGTTATGGTCTCAGTTATATTGTGGAAGATCTTAACCCTCTAACTGGTTCCTTTATGGGTCAATTTGACCCTTTTTTCGAGAAAATCAAAAAATATCCTTTAAAAAAGGACATTTAAGGATTAAAATATTGTACGAAAATGTTTAGTGTTATAATTAACTACATTTGTTTTATTTTTGTAAACTTGCACCGTACACCAATGGGTTAACTAATATTTTTTCACTTTCCAACTTCAATGAACGTTCGAGCCTGTTTATACAATAAAATAATAGTCTTTATAAAAGTCTAACATTTCTTGGGTCCTGCAACTTTTCTAGTAATTACAAAATCGTTTGAAATCGCGTAACGATATTTTTAAAATAAGTGCAATTCACTTTATCGTTTAACTTATCATAGACTTTCTGAAATAATTACAATCACATAGTTCTTTTTGAAAAATTTTTCGCTCTTTTGTTACGACTAAAAAGTTTCACTGAGTTTATCGATCCACCTGCTTATTAAAAAATTTAACGTCCCAGAACTTTTTTTATAGCATAGAAAATATGCATTATTGCTAGCATTTACTTCATATTGTGGTTAATTATGGCATCCATATTAAATATGCTGGGGCCTGTGATCCTCAATCCAATGCTAGCCTGTCGGATCAGCACCTTTAATTAAAGCCTTTAATCAGATAAAATCTATCTATCTAATGCCACATTTTCAAAATAATAGAATCTAATTGGAGCGAGCTCTCGAACTTAACCACAATAGCCTCCTTTTAGACGGGAAATTTTGTAAAAGAGAAAACTGCTTAGGACGACTTAAAGTACCTTTAAATAAAAACCATTATTAAAAACCCAATGAAATTGAATCTCAATAAAATAGTCGTTGAAACATCTGTTTGCTTTTATTTTATATACAATCAAAATCATCAAATTTCTACAAATTTAACATTTCACACAAAAACGAAACTAGTTTTTTAAATTCACTAGAAACCATTTTCTTAAATATTTGCAAATTATTTGTATTAAGAGTAATGAGGACGGGGATAGTCGTAGCCCTTACCACCGGTACTAGATACAACCACATTGCTAGAGGCACCATATGGTGCCGTAGGTCCAAAATCTGTGCTGTAAGAGTTTATAGAATAATCTGATGATGGAGCAGATGCAGCACCATAGTAGGAAGAATCTTGGTATGAAGAACCGCTAGAGTAAGATACAACTGGAGCAGAAGCAGCACCATAATGAGTAGAACCTTCGTAGGAGGAACTACTAGTATAAGAAGGACTCTGTACTGCAGGTCCAAAGGACTCAAAGGTAGAGAAGAAGGCAGAAGGTGCTGACGCAGCATGATGAGATCCCTGTTGAGATTCATGACTACTTTCGTGGTGTGAGCTAACAGGTGATGATTCATGGTGATAACTACCCGAACCATGGCCAGAGCTACTAGAACCATGACTAGATTCGTGGTGATGACTACTAGAGGAGGGTTGATGATGATAACTTCCTGAACTATGCCCAGAACTGCTAGAATCATGACTACTGGAATGGGGTTGATGGTGATAACTACCCGAACCATGGCCAGAGCTACTAGAACCATGACTAGATTCGTGGTGGTGACTGCTGGAAGAGGGTTGATGGTGATAACTACCCGAACCATGGCCGGAGCTACTAGAACTATGACTAGATTCGTGGTGGTGACTGCTGGAAGAGGGTTGATGGTGATAACTACCCGAACTATGGCCAGAGCTACTAGAACCATGACTAGATTCGTGGTGGTGACTGCTAGAAGAGGGTTGATGATGATAACTACCCGAACCGTGTCCAGAGCTACTAGACCCATGACTAGATCCGGAAGAGGTTTTATGGTGAGAGCTTCCTGTGCCAGACGAGTCGTGAGAGGTTTCGTGGTGTGTGCTACTGGAAGAGGATCCATGATGAGAACTTCCGCTGGAGGAGGGAGGAATATATTCTCGGCTCAATGTTAATCCATTTTTAGATTCATAATGAGATGTGCCACTTGAAGCATGCACATTCTGGTTGCTGCCACCGTGATGAGAGCTTCCAGAAGAAAGTCCACTTCCAGAGGAATGTTTTGTATCATAACCGCTGTTAGATCCATGGTGAGAGTCACCAGACGAGTGGCCGATACTTCCTTGAGATGATGAGTGACTGCTAAAGCCACCATGAGATGACGACGAGTGACCGTCCAAACTACCACGGCCACTAGATGAATGTCCATGATTACCATGTGAAGACGATAGACCACTAGAACTACCAAAACCACTCGATGTCTGACCTCCACTGCCATGAGATGATGATGAGTGACCGGTTAAGCCAATGGAACCACCAGAAGTATGACTGGAACTTCCGTGCGAAGATGAGTGACTGCTGCCACCACTGAGTCCACTGGAAGAGTCACCTAAGCTACCGTGAGACGATGAATGTCCATGACTCCCATGTGAAGACGATAGCACGCTAGAACTACCAACACCACTTGTGGAGTAACTTCCACTACCACGAGACGATGAAGAGTGACCGGTTGAGCCACTGGAACCACCTGAAGAATGGCTTGAACTTCCGTGAGATGATGATTGACTGCTGGCACCGCTGAGTCCACTGGAAGAGCCACCTAAGCTACCATGAGATGATGAATAGTGTCCACTTGCACCACTTGATCCGCCAGAGGAACGGTCGGTGTTTCCGTGAGAAGAGTGACTACTAGATCCGCCGATTCCACTGGAAGAGTGACCGCTTCCACTACCAATTCCGCCAGATGAATGTCCGACACTTCCATGGGATGTTGAGAGCCCACTGGAACTAGAACCATGAGATATAGACAAGTGACCACTGAAACCACCGGAAGAGTGGCCGCCACTACCATGGGAGGATGATGACTGCCCACCTAAGCCGCTGGAAGAGTATTTATCGCTTCCATGTGGTGATGATGAGTGTCCGCTGCTTCCTGAGGATTGGACACCCGAAGAATGACCACCAGAAGAGTAGGCACCAGATGAGTGGCCACCGGAAGATTGTCCACTAGAAGAGCGACCACCAGAGAGACCAATCGAAGACTGGCCACCTGATAAATGGCCACCCGAAGAATGTCCACCAGAAGTGTGACTACCAGAAGAGTGACCACCAGAAGAGTGGCCACCAGAAGAGTGTTCACTCAAAGAGTGACTACCAGAGACCCCAACAGATGAGTGGCCGCCAGAAGAGTGGCCACCAGAAGAGTGTTCACTCAAAGAGTGACTACCAGAGACCCCAACAGATGAGTGGCCGCCAGATAAGTGGCCACCAGAAGAATACCCTCCAGAAGATTGTCCAGCAGAAGAAAGCCCAACGGAAGAATGGCCTCCAGAATGATGACTTATACCACTGTGAGATGTTGAGTGACCACTGGAACTACCAATGGCTCCAGAAGTTGAATGACCCCCAGAGCTTCCAAAACCTCCATGAGAAAGCCCACTAGAGGAATGACCACCAGAAGAGTGGCCGCCAGAAGAGTGTCCACTAGAAGAGTGACCAACAGAGGCGTGGCCGCCAGATAAATGGCCACCCGAAGAGTGTCCGCCAGAAGTATGACCATCTGAAGAGTGACCACCAGAATAGTGGCCATCAGAAGAATGCCCACCAGATGAGTATCCACCAGAGTACCGTCCACTAGAAGAAAGGCCTCCACTTGATTGGCCTACTGAAGAGTGACCTCCGGAAGATTGGCCACCAGAAATGTGACTGCCGGACGAATAACTTACACTTCCGTGAGACGAGGATTGTCCACCAGAATATTTTCCACTTGTCGAATGGCCACCTGAGTAGCTTACGCCGTGAACAGATGATGCGTCTGCTTGAAATAAAGGTGATCCCTCAGGATAATTATAGCCTAGTTCTGAAACATCAGCAGCTACTGTAGCCACCAAGGTCAAACCCAGTAAAAAGAATTTCTAAAATAAGAAAATCAATCAGTCTTCAATTTCATTACAATACAAAATAAAGTATTCGAATCTTACCATTTTGCTTAATCGTATTATTCAAATTGTGGTAAAAAACTAAATGCTATCAAATTTGCAAAATGTTTATGTTTTTATATAAATACGAAAATTTAAAAAATAAATATTTTTGGCAGCGACTTCGTCATCTCGCCTCATATAGAACTCTCTCTTGTCATATCTACAGCCAATATCTACAGATCTAGTGCTTCAAGTTTGGTTGGGCCATAAAAACAATTGAAGCAATAAAAAATATCTATTTCTCTTTTTTCCCTAAACATATGTATTCTTAATCTGTATACCCTCTTCCATTTTAGTGGGTTTTAATTATTCTGTGTAAAAATGTTGTGTGTAAAAATATCTGTATGTCATCAATTGATTTTTTGTGTGCTTTGTTTGTTGGTTATATAAATTACCAGTTGCTGTCAGCCTTATAAATTCTGTTGTTTAAATAAAGTAATGTTTTTTTTTATTTTTTTATTGTTTTTTTTTTGTTGGGGTCTACCTGTTTTCAATCGGATTGTTATTTTTTGTGTGTGACAAAATTGTTTTATTTTGCATTTTAGTAATATTTAATTGTTTTCTGCTTAAATATAAATTTTTGTTTTATTTTTTGTTTTTTTTTTTGTGTTTTGTATGAAGGTTTTAATTCATATATTATTTTATTTTATATTTATAAAGGGCCATAATTTTTTTATAAGACTTGTGTTTTGATGTACCTCTGTACTAATAAGGAAGATTAAAAGCAAATCATATTTTTTGAATTTTATTACCGCCCAGGATACATAAGAGTAGAAATACAACCTCACGGTTGCTGATGCGGTTGTTTTTTTATATAAATTTTTGACAATATAAAACGTTCAAGGAATCCGCATGAAATTAGAATCTATTTTAATTTGAGTGCGTTTTCTCTCAAGCTCTCAATTTTAATTTTTTTTTTCTCTTTCTGTATGTTGCCACAGTTTTAATGTTTTTCTAACAAAAAATACTATTTGTTTATAATTTTTTATGAATGACTAGGAAGAAAGAAAATGTAAAAAGTCATTGAAAAACAAGAATAATTTTAAAATTATCCAATTTATTGATTGTTTACATTTTACAAAATTTTTTTATATATATTTCAATAAAAACGAATAAAAAAATTAGTAAACAAATAATAAAAAAATGACAATAAAATCCGCATCCGTCGCCGCACTTCATTTTATTTGTTTTTTCTCTGACATGCGGAATCTGTCGCCACAACCGTAAGGTTGTATTTCTACTCTAAAGTAGGTTCTGTGCCTATACCCGATGATTTTAGGTATGCTTTAAATACTTTTAAAATTATCATTGACCAAATGAGAATTTCTCAAATAAACCAAATGCAATATATCTGAGTACAGATATAACAAGAAGTGAAACAAAAATTAAACGAGATTTAAATTCAACTAAAATTATGCAGTGTGCATATTTACCAGAAGTTAATTTATTATTTAGGATTTTTTAAGATTTACGCTTTGCTTTGTTTTTCTGTTATTGAAAGTGTAATTGATTTAATTAATTATTTTAAAAACGTAATATTAAATTCTTTTTAATTTAATACATACGAGGGCTGTTCTATATATTTCTGACCTAATAGTGAAAATGCGAATATTTGTAATCAAAAATGGTTTTATTGTTTTTCAAAGTATTCTCCAGCATGATTTATACACCTTTGCAGGCGCTCAAACCAGTTGTCGAAGCACTTTTTCCACTCCGATTGAGACACCTCAACAGCTTCTTCTGGCGACGAAAATCGTTGACCACGCATTTTTTTCTTGATGTGCGGAAACAAGAAGAAGACATTAGGTGCCAAGTCAGGGCTTTACGGCGGATGACCCATTAATTCGACGTTTTGGCCGGTCAAAAACGCTCTGGTTTGAGCCGATGTGTGAGAGCTCGCATTGTCATGGTGAACAATGATTCGTCTTCTCTTGTTGGTTTTTCGAATTTGTCCGATGACTTCAGGCAAACAAATTGTAGTGTACCACTCAGAAGTTACCGTCCTACGTTGCTCAAGCGGAACAGTCGCCACATGACCAGTTTTGCCGAAGAAACAGGCGACCATTTGCTTCGAAGTGCTTCTTCCACGAACAACTTTCGTTGGATTTTTCTCGTCTCTCGAAGACCCACTCGGTCGTTTGTTGTTTCGTTTCGGGCTCATACGCATAGACCCATTATTCGTCACCTGTGACGATCTTATAAACGTCTTTTGAAGCACCGCAATCGTATTTTTACAAAATTTCTTTGCACCAATCGACACGAGCCTTTTTTTGAGCGACTTTCAAATTGTGCGGGATCCAACGAGAACAAACCGTTTTTACGGCCAGGTGTTCATGCAGTATCGAATGTATGCTGGTGGAAGAAATGTCCAAGGATGTCTCTATCTCTCGGTATATCGCATGTCGATCTTGCATTATGAGTTCACGCACGGCATCAATGTTCTCTGGCACAACAGCCGTTTTTGGACGACCTTCATGGAATTCGTCTTTGAGCGAGCTTCGGCCACGATTAAATTCATTATACCTATTTTTCACAGGGCTATAGGATGGTGCTTCATCGCCATACAAAGATTTAAGTTCATCAATGCACTTTTGTCGTGACAATCCACGTCGAAAGTTGTGAAAAATGATGGCACGAAAATGTTCACGAGTTAATTCCATTTTTTCTATATTAATTTTTTCAAGTCACTGTAAACAACGCAAATAATGGTCGTACGTCAAAACGCTTTGAGTACGATTATGCTTAAAAATGACAAACTTTCCAATGGAAATGTCAGATTGCACTTGGCAGCACTCAGTGTTGCTAGGGCAGAAATATATATAGCAGCCCTCGTAAGTAAATTAATTTAAATCTAAATTCAAATAAATCTTTAATAGGTTCAAACAATTTTTTCTCTTTATGGAATTAAAGGTAATCTGACTTTTATGCATAGCGAAGTCAATTGAGCGATGTCCGTCTGTCCGCCCATGTTAGTGTTGAAATCAAGTTTGCCAAGACACTAGATCAGTAAGAGAAAATTTAAATATGCCAATCAGTCAGACATAGTGTGGGAAGATATCAGCAAGATCGGTCCACATCCTTCGAGGCAGCGGGCATAATAGGACACCTACCACCAATTTACCATACCATTTGAAACAATGAAGTAACTTCAATAAAAAAAAAAAAAAAATAAATAAACATATAGGGCGATAGAGAATCAAAAAATAAGAAAGAAACTGCAATTGAAAAAATTTGCGTTCGCCCATATTTTCCGAGTTACAGGGCCCAATATTTTTCCAATCTTTGAAACACTTCTGAAACGTTCTTTTTGGTATCACAAACAGCTTTCGATTTTTCTTTTATCTCCCCAAACGTAGCAAAACGCCTTGCTTTCCTATCATCGATGTCTTCAGTTTTGGGAAGATGAAAAAGTCAGCGGGAGCCTAGTCCCGTGAATACTGTGTTGAGGTATGATAACGGTTTTGTTTTTTGGCCACTGTCTGAACTGGCGGGTTATCATGCAGTCGAAGAAAACAGTGAGCAAAACCTTCTTATTTGACTGAACTTGACGTGAAGAGGATGATTGGGCCTTGGTTTCAATGCCATACACCTATGTCTCCTCAGTTATGACCTTTTTGAGGAAATCTGGATCATCGTTGACGATGTACAACAGCTCCTGAGCAATGTCTATGCGACGTTGTTTTTACCAAAAATTTAGCAATTTTGGAACAATCATGATTAAAACATCCGTAAAGACTGCAACCTGCCTGATAGTGATTCGTGACGATTGTCCAAAACCATTTTCTTCACTGCTTCAATGTTTTAATCGGTTGTTGATGTGCCCGGGCAACCAGTATAGTCATTGACATCTTTTCGGCCTTTATTAAACCGGTTATACACAATTGAACTTGTGTTCTGCTCATAGTATACTCGGCAAACGCCACAGTCAACATTTCAAATGTCCTTGGGCATTTAATTTTATTTTTAACACAAAGCTTAATACAGTTTCTTTGATCCGTTTTTTTTTTCGAATAGTAAAAAATCGAAAAGCACACCAAAACATGACCTTTTTTCTGCTAAAAACCAACTAATAATCCAAAATGGCTGATATTGCAGATATAACAGACATATCAACCAACATAACAGAAAAAAATAAAAACATACGTAACTCACGAAAATTGAAAATAGCTGTTATTTTTTATCAGACCTCGTTTATAATAAAATTTTTTTTTCCAATTAAAATATGTATTTCAAGAAACAAAAAATTATTTTGTCTTATAAAAAAATTGAAGTGCGGCGAAGAAATTGCTAAGGTGATGCTCATGGTTCAAAAAAAAAAGAAGAGGCAACAACTCGACAATATTTTGTGGGGACAACTTTCCAACGTTTCCAATCAGAGTTGGAACGCCTATTTACTGTTTCTAAATTTAACGAATAAAAAACACCTTTTCGCTTCATATCTCCTAGCAAAACGTTGGTTGCTACGCATGTTTTGCTTCAATTTAAAATCGATCACTTTAAAAGATGTGGACGTATAAACTTTTGAAAATGTCACCCGTTATTGTACCTAGATCAACATTATTTTTGCATTCTACAATTGTCGATATTTGCGGACTGTTTCTGCAGGAGTCTAAGAGAGAAACGTACACGCGCACATGTTGGCAATAACCGTTTATCAGTTGAAATCATAACAGTTGAGAAAAAAGGTTAGTTTTAGCAGGAGACTTAATGAAAGTAAAGGGCGTCACTAGAAAAAAACGCTATAAAATATCAGTATTCAATTTTAAATGAATAGAATGCAACTAAAAATAACGGTCGCTAAAGCTAAATCACCTGGAGATTCTCTGACGTCAGTTCAGTTCAGATTAAAACCGGATAAGAGGTAGTTTCCATCTGTTCTGTCAGCAGATTTCCAATAAACTAGAAATTTGTCTATTGCGTCAAACCATCAAAAACAAAATTTATGTTATATTATATTATATTATTATTACTTATGAATATTAAAAAAAAACCGCAAAATTAAATGAAAACTAGTTTATACTTTCTAAAAAATATTAGAATAAATCTAAAGAAAAAAATAAACATAAACAAACTTTTTAATTTATAAATATTTTTTCGGGATTTTGTTTTCTTTATTTATGTTTTGTAAAATTTTTCTTTACATTTAAAAAAACGAAAATAATTAATTTTTATTTTAAAACAAAGAGAATTTGAATTCAATTAATAACTTTTTTTGAATATGACAACTTTTTAACGGTAAACGCTGTTTCTAAAATTATAACTTTTGTCATTATAATTTAAATTCAGTAATTTCTTCATAAAAAAAATTACCAGTATTTTTAAAAGTAATTAAAATTTTTTTGTTATTAAAATGTTAAAACAGCATGAAATTGATTGTTACTGGTTATCAGATTCAGTTCTACTTAAATCTATTACGCGTTAATGATTATATAAATCTAATTATTTAATTAATTAGTAAATCTGAAAATAGAACTGAGAAAAATTGTACATTTTTGCCAATTTGTTTATTTAATAAAAGTGTGTGTCGCGCTACGTACAGTAGTGGAAGAAATAAACAGAAGGAAATAATTCTGTGATTTCTAAACGATCAGCACGATTGTGTTAAAACTTTCCACTTCTCGCTATAGCAGAGATGTAGCCGATTTGAAGTTTTGAATTAGGACGTTAAATTACGTAGGAAGATGCCGCGATACTTTAAAATGGCATACCTAGGGTGTATGAACAATTTAAACCTTCGAAAAATGTTCAATTTTCCTCAACTTTTGGATATTTTAATAGCGGCGATAGCTCTTGTCAAGCTCTCAAAAACACAAAAGAAAAAGGAGACTTTAAGCTTTTAATATTCAGGTTACTTTATATACTCTTCACCACAAAAAGTGAGAAAAAAGGCATATCTAAGTTTGTCATTCCATTTGTAAATTCTGCAATATAATTTCCGACCCCATAAAGTATATTCTGACTTCTTATGCATAGTGAAGTCGATTGAGCGATGTCCGTCTTCCCTTCTGTATGTCCATGGTAGTGTTGAAATTAAGTTTGCCGAGCCACTAGATCAGCTAGAAAAAATTCAAATACGCCAATCGATCAAACATAGTGTCGAAAGAAGTGCTATTGGAATTCAGCAGGATCGGGCCATGTCCTTCGAGGCAGCGGGCAAAACAACACGCCTACCTCTAATTTTTTCATATAATTTGGAACAATTAAGTAACTCCAATCAAAAAGACAAATAGATGTGGTGATAAAGCATAAAAAATAAGAAAAAAAGCAACAAGTAAAAAAATTGGCGGTCGCCTACATTTTCCGACTTACGAGCATCTCAAATTTTCAAATTTTTTTAAATATCAATATGGGTATCATTTTAAAGCTTTTGAGGAGATCTTTAAGGTCATACTAACATTTTTTAAAAATGCTTAACCCACTAAGAGAGAGCACTTTATTTTTTTCTTATTTTTTAATTCCTGTCACCCCAATATTTTTTTTTTTTTTTTTTTTTTGATTGGGGTTACTTCAATAATCTAGATTTACATAGAGGGTGAAGGGTATAAAAGACTCGGCAAAGCCGAATATAGCACTCTTTCTTCTTTTTTGAAAGCCTATATGAAAATAAACGATCTTACTTTACAAAAATAAACACATATTTTTATTATGATTCCATATAATTAATGGCGTGGAAAATATTGAAAAATAAAAATAATATTTTTATTTATGACATACCTTATATAAATTCGATAAGAACATTTCTAATAATTAAATATGTTATGGTTATTAAATATATTTTATTGTTATACATACTATATAATGTTTAGATAGTAATAAAGCAACGGTTGTGGCCAGGAATTTGACAAATAGTGTATACTGCTCAACTCCATCATATTGCGTTTTGTTTCCTAACGATCTAATTTTTAATATCTTAGACACTAACCACAAATTGTGTATGGTGACCAGAGTTACCATATTTTTTTGTGTTAATTTTATATAACAGCAAATATTTTTTATTTAATTTTTTTCTACAAGTATTTTTCTATACTTTCTTGGCTTGAGATTAATGAGATATATTTTTTATGTGGGAATTTGAATATTTCATAATTATTTTAGTTTTTCATTCAATATTAGTCTTTCACAAAGTAAAGGCCCAACTATAATGTGCCTAAATTAACTTAAGCAAACTTAAACAACTGTGCAAAAACATTAAATTATATATGGTAAACTATAATGTACATAAGATAACTTTTCGTTAGGTTTCATTAAATGTCATTTCTTTAAGCAAGGTACGAAACTGATCGCATTTTTTGTACGGAAACAGCTGATTGTGCTTTGTGTTATACATCTATAAAAAACTTTAATTAAGATCTACAGTGTAAAATTTTTAGTTATTAATTTAATAGAAAATGTAGAAAAACAACATTTATATTTCTGGCCAAATTTTGAACAAATATAATAAATTAATATTAAATTTGTATTCATACTCACATATGTATACGATATAAGCGATGAACACCGTTGCATTTTTTAGTATAGTTAGCCACAAACACAGAACAAAAAATAACTTGTAACATTTTTTGCACAAAGTTATTTTAGAATATAACCCAAAAAATATAATCCTGTATGTTAATGTTATCAAATTTTGTTTACTTATATAGAAATTATTTTTGGCAAAAGTACGAATTAAACATAAATGTGCAACTGTCGCAAATAATTTACTAAATTTATGTAAGTACATTGGAGTCACCTAAATTTCTTTAATGTAGTGCCTAAGCACTTGGCAGGCTTTTCGCTGGATTTTTTCACAGCATGGTCTAATGTAAACAGGGGCTTATGCACATTATAGTTGGGCCTTAAGACACAAATTGCCAATTAATAAAAATGACATAGTTGTTCATAAAAGGGAGCAAATACAATTAAACACTGTAACACCCACCTCCAGCAAAAAGATTATTTGAATTTTGTCTGTCAGAATTTTACAAATTTATGAGTTTTTGTGAAAAAATTAGATCTTAAGGTAATATATCGATCATCTAGGGATATTACAGATTTTTGAAATTGCGATAACTTCGATAACTTACTTAAATAATTAATTTTGTGCAAAACTTTTATTTATTTTTTTCCAATTCTGAAATTGAGGTTTTTGTCCAATACATTCTGTTTTGAAATATTTCGCTTTATTGAATAAATTTTACTTATCTTCAGCTTAACTTGCAATGCAAACAATATGCAATGTTTCTGTTTTTTGTTTTTTTTTTTATTCCAGTTGACTTATGACATTCCTTTTTCTAAACATTCTTGTTCTTTCTCTCCATTATTTATTTCACGTAATTTATAATTCTAAACTCATTGTTATTCTAATTGTAAGCATTGTCAATAACAAAATTTTAATAATTATTTTGTTTTATTCAATTAATTTAAAATCATTTTATCCATCCACCGTTAAATGCAGAGAAATAAATGCTGTTCGTCCAAATTCTTAGCTAAAACACGTTCGTAGAAAAAACGAAAAAAAAATAACAATAATCATGTAGCAAACAAAGAGTATTGCAAGTACCAGCGGGTGTGTCAATTTATTCATTTGGTTTCTATTTTTAAAAACTTGCTGCGCATTTTTGCCTTTTGATTTTAGTTTATTATTGTCCTTTTGTAAAAATATTTAATTTCAAATAATTTCTAAGAAGGATAATACACGTAATGAATGGAATTTATCTTATAAATTATAAAAATTCTCTACTGATGTGTGTTGCTCTCTACTGAAAATTCTTCATTTAGTGTAGTCCAAGGCGAATCAATTACCAGGTGGCAGCGTAGGCGAATTCATTATTTTTTGCCGGTAAAAAGTATTGTCAAACTTCATATATAAAAAATTATACATACAAAAACTACATACTAATAATAAATAACTGTATACTAATATACAAAAATATGGCTAAATCATGTGGTAGTGGCGAATTCATTTATTTTCGCCTTATAATATTAGAACAGACAGCAGATGAGAATCAAGACACCTATATTATAAAAGAAAAGCTTTAGCGAGCGTAGAGAAGAAAAACCTGACAATAGTGGGCGGCAGATGGGTATAAGGGTGTGCCTCGGTAATTAAATAAGGAGCCTCTGAAGGAGTTACAGCATAGATTCAGTGGTCTAGATGGCTGTACGGTTTAGAGGCATATATTTACTAAACAAGGCATCAAGTAGTTCGTTTCTTAACCACGAGCAACAGAGCACATGTTTAGTAGGCAAGGACTCAAGGATCAAATACAACCAGAGACACAGAGAAAGAAAACGAGGAAATAGAGAATTTATAATGTGCCACAGTAGAGAGACACAAAAATTTTCGTGCTGGTGTACGAGTATGCAAACAAAAGAATTCCTAAATTTAACAAAAGTGAAAGACGTAAAAATATTCAATTTTTGTACGCTGTGAATAAAGAATCGAATAAGAAGAATTTAAGGTTTTTTTGCTAATCGAGATTTTAACAAAAAATTTATTAAGAATTTTCCAGAAATTAGATACAAGCTTTTAAATGCGTCTTGTATAAACAATACGGCGCCCAGTCTTGTATCAATAACCTTGATCAAATTGAGTTTGATTGTAAGAATAACTGTCATCAGCTTGAACATGAACTGGATTTGCAAACGAAGTTGGTTGATAAGCGGGAATTGCATGCTGAACTGGGACTAGTGCAGAGGCCGGCGATGAAACAAAGGTTTCTTCGGAAGCAGCAGCATCAGATTAATGAATTGCTGCAGATCTAGCTTTTAGAATACGGCCATCTTTCGGAGCTGTAATGTCTCGATATACTGGAGCAGAATGATGTGTACTGAGGCAGCTGGTTGCTGGTGACCAAAATTTAATTCACAAAACACCAGCACATACTTTAGCAACTAAAACTACAGCAATCATTAAAAGTTAAAAAAAAACACACAAAATTAGATAAGGTTAGATTTTTCAAAAGTTGAGCTTCAATAGAATTTACTACACAAATTATTTAAAAAATACCGTTATTAAAGACGAATTTATTTTCTTAAAACTTTAACATAAAAGTGATAAATAATTTTTCTATCGATCTATTTTTTCCTAAAGGAACTTAAAAGACAACTTTCTTCTCCATCGAGGTATTTGCACGATTGTCAAATTTTTCAAGCGGATTAACTCAAATGCAGTTAATATTATTTTACAGTTGGAAAGAATTGTTGCCAGAATTGAACGGAGTAAAACTTCAGCAATGTTATTTTTTGTTTATTTTAAACTAATTTTTTTTTATATGGGATTTTGATTCCATTTGCAGGTAACCTTTCTTATTAAAATCGAATTGATATTACTTTGTTTCGGATCTGTAAAATTTAAAAAATGTAACCAGACGGCAACACTGGAGTTTACGCACTTGGTTATAGGTAGAGCGAAATGCAAAAAATTGTGGGAAATAATTTTGTATGTGGTTGTTATAGTTGAGTAAAATTTTGCTCTTTCGCCATTTCGCAAGAGTAAAATTGGTGACGTAAAATTGCTTACCTATTACAGATTGCTTTTTTAAAACCTAATAATTTAGCGTTCTCTTATCGTTTGGTGAGTTATACATAGAAATACATTTTTATAAGAAAAAAACTTTCTTATATCCATTTGTACGAGGGCTGCTATATATATTTCTGGCCTGGCAACACTGAGTGCTGCCAAGTGCAATCTGACATTTCCATTGGAAAGTTTGTCATTTTTAAGCATAATCGTACTCAAAACGTTTTGACGTACGACCATTATTTGTGTTGTTTACAGTGACTTGAAAAAATAAATATAGAAAAAAATGGAATTAACAACTTTTGACGTGGATTATCACGACAAGAGTGCATTGATGAACTTAAATCTTTGTATGGCGATGAAGCACCATCCTATAGCACTGCGAAAAATTGGTATAATAAATTTAATCGTGACCGAAGCTCGCTCAAAGACGAATTCCGTGAAGGTCGTCCAAAAACGGCTGTTGTGTCAGAGAACATTGATGCCGTGCGTGAACTCATAACGCAAGATCGACATACCGAGAGATAGAGACATCCTTGGACATTTCTTCCACCAGCATACATTCGATACTGCATGAACACCTGGCCGTAAAAAAGGTTTGTTCTCGTTGGATCCCGCACAATTTGAAAGTCACTCAAAAAAAGCCTCGTGTCGAAATGTTGCAAAAATACGATTGCGGTGCTTCAAAAGACGTTTATAAGATCGTCACAGGTGACGAATCATGGATATATGCGTATGAGCCCAAAACGAAACAACAATTGAGGGTGTGGGTCTTCAAAGACAAGCAAAATCCAACGAAAGTTGTTCGTGAAAGAAGCGATTCGAAGCAAATGGTCGCCTGTTTCTTCGGCAAAACTGGTCATGTGGTGACTGTTCCGCTTGAGCAACGTAGGACGGTCACTTCTGAGTGGTACACTACAATTTGTTTGCCTGAAGTCATCGGAGAAATTCGAAAAACCAACAAGAGAAGACAAATCATTGTTCACCATGAAAATGCGAGCTCTCACACATCGGCTCAAACCAGAGCGTTTTGACCGGCCAAAACGTCGAATTAATGGGTCATCCGCCGTACAGCCCCGACTTGGCACCTAATGACTTCTATTTGTTCCGCACATTAAGAAAAAATGCGTGGTCAACGATTTTCGTCGCCAGAAGAAGCTGTTGAAGTGTTCTAAAACCATGTTTTAGAGGTGTTTCAATCAGAGTGGAAAAAGGGCTTCGACAACTGGTTTGAGCGCATGCAAAAGTGTATAAATCATGCTGGAGAATACTTCGAAAAATAATAAAACCATTTCTGATTATATATATTCGCATTTTCACTATTAGGCCAGAAATATATAGAGCAGCCCTCGTATTTTTATAAGAAAAAAGTTTTTTATCAACAATATTTGCATATAAAAACCTGCATATTTTTTTCTTCTGTTTTCTTTCTGTTTTTATATTTATTTCTGTTTTTTTTTTAGATTCTTTTAAACGATGACTAACGTTATCTGCCTAAAGGTTTGTGCCGTCACTTATATTTAATTAAGTTCGTCTCTATTAAATCATTAATTATTACCCTGATAACTGATAGATTTCGGACATTAACAAGTTGTATCCATTAATATTTTATTAAGTAGTCATTATTAACTATAAAACAATAGTTTAATTTTTGTTCAAACATGTTCTTAACCTTCGTCTAATAGTGACTTGATTGTGATGCGATCATCCGTTTATTAATTAAAATTTAAACTTCGTACAAACACTTAAGTGATTTGAAAAAAAAAAACATTTAATATTGTTTTTATTTATTTTTTTTTCACTTGATTTATTAAAGCAACAACTTTAACTTGTCTTAATTTTTTGTATTCATAAAAAGTAGTTATTGCTTTAGTTTGAATGCTAACTGAACCAACATTTTATGAGACATTTATACATTTTTAATTAAGATTAATGTCTTATTATTTTTGTTATCAAATGACGAAATGTTTTTGGCAAAAAAATAACTTGTCTCAAAAGAATAAAGCGTTTTTTGCTAAGAGGTTTTAAGGTTATGTTACTTAAAAATATTTTTCTTACTAAAAGTAAAAGTATTTTAATACAATTTTGATATTTTCTCGAAGTTAATGATCTTAGAAAAAAATAGTATTTGAAATTGGTTTTACTTTATAATTCAATAGTTTCTGTATTTGTATGTTTGTTTCTTTGCACAGCCTGAAAAAAAAAAATATTCAAGTCATTGTGGTTTATAGTTAAGAGCGAAGTTATAGGAAACAAATAAAAAGAAACTATAAAATCCAATGGTTTGTGAATTAATGTCGTTAAGATTAGTAAAAATCATAAAAGAAATTTTATTACAAGGGCAAAGGCATAGCAGCTAAATACTTGTTTTTTAATCCTTTTCACGAGCACTCTGTTACAGCCGTGTTATCCTAAAAGCAGATTCTTTCTGGCAATTGCTGAAGCCGCAAGTCCAAGTTCTGCAAATGTCATAGCAAATGAAAAAGCTACAGAGTTTTGTCATTTAGTTTAAATGTGTCTTGCATTGCCGACCTAATTTGATGTTACATAAACACCCGGTAGGAAGCTGAACGTGATCTGACTGACTGTTATTAAAGGTTCCTATATTTCTTAAACAAAAAAAAAAAACTAAAAAATCCTGGTATTAATATAAAATATTTTAGCTGAAAGAATACTGCATTAATATGGCTGCAGCGAAAAAATTGCACTCATGAATATTTAGTTGATAAAAATACATTCAAAATAAAGCTCAAGCGAGTAATATTACTATGCGGAATCTATTATATCCTTCAAATCTAATATATTGAACTAACTCCATTCAAAAAGAAACAAATTAACTACTATATAATATTTTACATAAAAATGTCATCGGCTCTTAACAGGTTAAGCATTTTTTTTTAATTAAGTATTTTCTAAAAGATCTCTTTAGAAGCTTTTAAACGATACCTATATTGATATTTTTAAAATTGCAAAAATTTCAGAGGCCCGTAGCTCGGAAAATATGGGCGAGCGCCAATTATTTCATGTGATGTTTTTTTTCTTATTTTTTTATTCTCTATCGGCCCCCTTATATAAATACTTTTTTTTTTTTTTTGATTCCAAATGATATGGAAAAATTAGAGGTTGGCGTGGTGTTTCGCCCACTGTCTCGAAGGACATGGAGCGATCCTGCTGATTTCAAAAAGCATCTCTTTCGACACTTTGTCTGATCAATTAAGGTATTTTAATTTTCTCAAGCTGATCTAGTGGCTTGGCAAACTTGATTTCAACACTATCGCGAACGAACAGACGAACATCGATCAATCGACTTCGCTTTGAACAAAAAGTCAAAATATACCTTATGAGGTCGGAAATTGATATTGAAGAAATTACACACGAAATGACAAACTTAGTTATAACCCTTTTTCCACTTTTTGTGATGATACGGCTTATAAAGCCTGACTGCACCTCTAAAGACGTTTCGAGTTTCAGAAAAATCCAATCAGCTTAAAAATTATAAGCATTTATTGTGCAAAAGTCCCCAGTGTGCAAGTATACATACATGAATATATGAAGGAGATAAACAACATGAATATTTTAAGATGTCCAGCTACTAAATATATAAATGAATTAAAAGTTCTTTTAATAAAACAAAGTAAAGTTTCAATAAACACTGTCCAGAATGTGTAGTTATATATAAAGAAGAATAATATTTTTGTTTTCCTTTTTTATGTATTAAAGTAATATACAATCTGTAAAATATGCTATACATTACAAAATGATTTTGTTTTTTTATAAAATATGCATACATATATGAAATAAATTAGTAATTATTTGGTTTTAAAGAATATTTTCAGGCGAAGTCGTATTCACATGTTTTTTTTAATAAAGTAAACAGACGTAATAAAATTAAATATCCCAGCGAAAAATTTAAGTGTGTATTTACAAGAGCCTCAAAAGGTGTTATTTTTATATGAAAACTGTTTTTTGTTGCTTTAATTTAAGTTTGTGTAGAAATTTTATATATTTTTTTTATTTCTTGAATACCTTATTTTTATGGGACAAAAAAAAGTTCGAAAAAAAATTAAATGAGTGTCAGCGATTTTTCCATTTAAATTTGATTTCTTTTTGTGTTTGTGAATTGAAATAAGTTCTTGTATTATGTTTAATTAAAAGAGACTCATAATAACACAGCTGTGTACTAATGTAAAAAAAATCATCATTATTGCCGGCCTTCGGAAGAACTTAAGGGTTCTACTTTCTTGAACAAAGACAAATATGTGTTGAGAAGATGGTAAAATGTCCGCTAAGACATTCGATGTCTGGCATTACTAATATGATACAAAGTCATAATAGTCAATTGATGTGTAAAGAAAATCTAATTTTTAGATGTTAAAGAGAATACCATCTCCGTGATCTAGAAAAAATTATAGACATTTTTCAGAACCGGAAATCTATAGACTACACTGAACCAAATTTCATACATTTCTAATATTAAAAAAAAGTTTGTATAATCTTAACGACAAAATTAGGTAAATTTATAATCATATCTACATACGATTTTGTTCAGTTACAAATCTTTTCCGATTAGATACATTTTTGCTGTTCAACAAAAAAATCATATTTAACAAAAGTTAAGAAATAAAAAATAAAAATCTTTTTAATTGCCAAAATTTTAGTTAAATTATTAGTAATAAATCTTAAGAAAACCAACATATGAAATTAAAATTATTATAAATATACGTATAAATATACAGTTGCAATTCCCTTAAATTTACTTCAAAAATATTATGTGAGGAAACATGCTAAACAGAAACAAGTAAGAATGCCATATTTGGCTATGCCGAATTTGGTGTACCTTTTACCATATATGTAAATCTAGTTTAGTGATTAAACTCCAATGAATAAGGCAAATATTGGGTTGATAGAGAATTAAAAAATAAGAAAAAAAAAATAAGTACTACATATAAGTTTACATACAAATGTCATCGGCTCTTAATAGGTTAAGCATTTTTAAAAAAATTTAGCATTTCCTTAAAGGCCTCTACAAAAGCTATAAAATGACACCCATATTGATATTAAAAAACAATTTTTAAATTTTATAGCCCCTAACTCGGAAAATATGGGCGAGCGCCATTTTTTTACTTTATGTACATTTATTATTTTGATTGGAGTGTCTTTATTGTTTCAAATGAATGAAAAAATTAGAAGTAGGCGTGGTGTTTTGCAGCTGCCTCGAAGGACATAGATCGATCATGCTGATTTCCACTGACACCTCTTTCGACACTATATCTGATCAATTGACGTATTTATTTTAATTTTTGTGATATCAAACCGAGGCAAACTTGATTTCAAAACTAACACGGATGGACAGACGGACACCGCTCAATCGACTTTGCTATGCATAAGAAGTCGGAATATATATACTTTATGGGGTCGGGAATGGATATTGTAGAAATTACACACGGAATGACAAACTTAAATATACCCTATTTCCACCTTTTGTGGTGACGGGTATAAGAATCAAATACTACATAGTAGAAACGTACGGATTTCTTTGATTGCAAATACCACTGTGGCTCAATCTAAATTCTTTATTCTTTACTTTGTGGTTTTATATGGCTATACTTCTTGTTTCTACGGTCTTGTGAATCCTATGGTCTCGTATTTACTAAACATGCATTATTATTACAAACGCAGCCATCCACGCTACACTACTGTGTTGCTCCAGCGAGACATGAACTACTCGATGCCTTGTTTAGTAACCTTAACCATACGCAAATAACTCCACTACGCCTATTAGTCATCTCATTTATATAATAGCCACAACACACGTCTGCCATACACTGTTGTTGCGTCTTGACAATTTTCTGTTAGTCTTATATTAAATTAGACGTCTCCACTAATTTAATTTTTGATTCGGCTTCTCTTTATTTTTTGACCCTGAACTTAACATATTTTAATTAATTTTCTGTGTTTTTAAAACTGTCGACAACTTGAGTAATAACTTATTGCTGTTGGCACATTTCACTTTAAATTCCCATACTTTAAGATATACATTTTAGTTGGTAAATATTATCCAGAGATAGATTTTATTTTAAAAATTTATCTTGCAATAAAGTTAAATAATAAGTTATATATAATAAATAAAATTTTTGTTAAGAATTTATACCGAATTTTTTTTCCAAATTTTTACACCAAAATTTTTTTAACTCTTTTGTTTGTGTTACTATAAATAATTTTTATATTTTATTAATCATTGATTGAATCATGATTATTAAAATTTAAATAAACTTCCTGATACAAAGTCAGTTTTCATTGACTTGACCCACCGGCACAATTAAAAATGTTTTGTTTACATCTGCGATTAATTATAATGCATTGAAATGCAAATAGTCTTTTATTGACCATCATGCTAAACATCAAGCAGATGTTTTATGGCGCCATTAAACAGGAGGCATTTATCTCTTTTCATACAGTTGCCAAATAAAGTCTACGTACAGCGTATAACTAGAGTTTACTAAATTTTACAAAAATGATGGTAAAGAATTTTTGCAAAAATGTTATTTACAGTAAAAAGTCTAAAATTACCATATTTGGATGCTATGGTAAGCAATATATGTAGAGAAGATCCGATGTTGCAATATTAATTCAAAATTTGTCACCAACTGTTAACAATGATAGAGCGAGTGTTATGAGGGGTGCATTTGGGCTTCATGTTAATTGATTCATTCTTGTGGTTAACAATTTTAAAAGTTACATGGATAAAATAAAATTCTCTAGCAAAATGATGTCCCAACTGTATAATGATCCAGAATGCACAACACTCATTGTAAAATAGGGAATAAAAATTGTAAAATAGGAAATTGTTTGCAAATAATTACATTCTCCTCCCGAATCATGGCACTAAACACACAAGCTTTAAACCCTACAAAAATATTAATTTTACTTTTTGTTAAACAATAGCCTACAAAAGTTAGCGGTATTTTACTTATTGAGATAAAAGTTTCAAGCGTACGCACACTTTATTGTGCAACTGTAATAAAAATCACAAAATGTTATTGTTTGTCGGAAAGCTATAGCAGCGTATAACATTAAAACAACTTTTCTGAAATATTTGCAGTTGGTGGATAAAATATATAAATATTTACTTTTTTGGAATTTAAAGTAGGCGTGGTAACTCCCAGACAAAGTAAATGGAAATCGTATAACTTTAAAAATAAAAAAATTAAGGCCATAGCAATTTATACGAGAAACTTCTCGTATAAATTGCTTTTAGTTTGAAAAATAAATGATTGGAAAGATTGAAAGTGGTCGTGGTAACTTCCATACAAAGTGAAACGTTGTTATTATCCACCTATAGAAATTTAACCCGTAGAGCCTTGAAATCTTGTACAACTAACTCCTTTATCAATGTGCATAACCAAACAAATACCGGCTGGATTGAAAGAGTGGGCGTGGTACTGCCCAAACAAAATAAAATATTATTCACTATCATACACGTGAAAAGCTATATGGCGCAGAAATGAATTTTTTTGTATAAAAGAAGTTAGAGCTAGAAAAAAAAATATTTTTCGTAACTGTTGATATCAACTATCGATAATTTAGGATGTAGAGATTTCTAATTTTTTCGATGACACTGTGTAAGTATACCAGGGAGCAGTAACAAAAAGTTCAGAATCTTAATTCGGCGCTTTTGAGTATTTCCTAAGTTTAAAACTGAATGCAAAAATAAAGAGATTTATTTTGTCAATAATTTACTCTTAAACTAAATTTTTTACGAACCAAACTCAATAGGTCTGTTTCTTTGCTGTACTTTGTGACCCCGTGGAATTCCAATTTGCCCAAAAATTGTTCCCTTACTTCCAAATTTTCTATCGCATTTGAGAGAATTAATTATATTCTTCTTCTTCTTGCACGAAACAGACCAAACTTTTTTTCGTACAAGTTTTTTAAACGTATGAAGCACCTTTGAAACACAAGCAAAATAAAAAATTATTTATAAATTATTAAAAAATAAAATAAATCATCAAAAGATTGAAATTAGTGTTTATTATTAAAACAGTCAAAACACTTTAAGTTTTTATTTTGTGTTCCCTTACTTTTTTATAATTTTGTCTCTTCATGAGAGAAATTTATGCTTGCTCTCGCTTTTACGAACTTTTCCCAAAAAGTAAAGAAACAGATTTCATTTTTTTTGAAAGCAAATAATAGGTCTGTTTCTTTATTCTACTTTGGGATCCCGTGGGAATCCCAATTTGCACGAAATTTGTTTTCTCACTTCAAAATTGGGTAAATGAGAGCGGTTTTGAGAGAATAAAGTTCTTCTTCTTCTTCTTGCACTAAACAGCCCAAAGTTTTTCTTCGCGCAAGTTATTTAAACTTGTGCAACAGCCTTAAAACACAAACAAAATACAAAATAAATTATTATTTCTTTTTGTTAATTTATTGAAATTAATTTTTTTTATTAAAACAGTCAAACTACCTTTAGGTTTTATTTTGTATTTAAAATTTAGATTTTGTGTTCCCGTACTTTTATATAATTTTGTCTCTTTATGAGAGAAAACAATGCTTGCGCTCATTTTAACGAACTTTACCCAAAAAGTAAAGAAACAGACCTGATATTTCATTCCAAATTAATCAAATTCATTTTTTTTTTCTTTTCAAAATCATAATTTTTAATTTAAAATCAAATTTTCTTCAATAAAACGCAAAATACGTAAAAATAAGTCTTTGGATCAGATAGCAAATTCCGTTTAGTTTTTGAAGAACCTTTTTCTATTGAGTTTAACAAATAACTGATGTGTCGTTTGTATGTGCTAAAGACCCATTCACACTATTAAACAAGTCTTAAGGCTTTCAAAAGATTTTCTAATAGATTTTCTAATAGATATAATGAAAATTCCCAGTGAACCACAAGAATCCGAAAGAAAACGTTACTTTTTTATTTCTCGTAGATTTTGCGCTCATTACAAAAAGTCATCATTTGCCATCTGAAAACTTGCAGAAATGAGGGCTTTTTTCTACTAAACTGGTTCAACTTAAGTTGTTTCAGAAACGACAATTTGTTTTTTTTTTAGTTTTTGTCTCTTAAATTTATAGCTCTAAAGATACACATATTTGTGTGTGGATTGAGCATGTTAAAAAATTATTCTTTAGGTGGGTTCTTCCAAGAGTCTACTTTCGGAGTGCTCATTTAATATTTGATTGGGTTATGAGCAGCAAAACAAACCTAAAAATTAAAAACTATAGTGTTTAAAATGGCGAGCGCACTTTTTCGCTTGATGTTCTTTTTTTTTTATTCCCTTTTGCCCAATATATTCGCTTTTTTTATTGGAGTTACTTCATTATTTCAATTGATGTGAATAAATTAGAGGTAGGCGTGGTGTTTTACCTACTGCCTCGAAGGACCTGCACCGATCATGCTGATTTCCAATTACACCTCTTTCGGCACTATGTCTGATAGTCTTTAGCTGTTCTAGTGCCTCGGCAAACTTGATTTCAACACTAACGAGGACAGATGGACATCGCTCAATCGTCTTCGCTATGCATAAGAACTCAGAATATATTGTTACGGTTTTTCCCTTTTTTAGACAAACGTACGGATTCTTTTTGATTGCAAATGCCACTGTGGCTTAATTCTGTATTCTTACTTCGTGGCTTTATCTGGCTATACTTCTTGATCCTACGGTCTTGTGAACCCTATGGTCTCGTATTTACTAAACATCCGTTATTACTTCAAACGCAGCCATCCACGCTACACTACTGTGTTACTACGGCGAGACATGAACTACTCGATTCCTTGTTTAGTAACCTTAACCATCCACAGACATCTCCACTGCTCCATTTATCCAAGCCAGTCATCTCCTTTAATCCAATACACGGCTGCCATATACTGTTTGTTTTATGCTGCTACAGTTCCCTGCGCTTACCGCTACCGTTCTTAGAGTACAAATACAACCTCACGATTGCGGATGCGGTTGTTTTTTTTTATATGGATTTTTGACAGTAAAAAACGTTCAGCGAATCCGCATGAAATTAGAATCTATTTTAATTCGAGTGTGTTTTCTCTCAAACTCTCAATTTTGAATTTTTTCTCTTTCAGCATGTTGCCACAATTTTATTGTTTTTCTAACAAAAAATACTATTTGTTAATATTTTTTGTAAATGACTATGAAAAAAGAAGAGAAAGGAAATGTAAAAAGTCATTGAAAATCAACAATAATTTTAAAATTTTTCAATCTATTGCTTATTTACATTTAAAAACATTTTTTAAATATACTTCAATAAAAAAGAATAAAAAATTAGTAAACAAATAATAAAAATTGACAATAAAATCCGCATCCGTCGCCGTAACTCATTTTGTTTGTTTTTTCTTTGACATGCGGAATCCGTCGCCGCAACCGTAAGTTTGTATTTCTACCCTTACTTTTTGTTGTAAAGGGCTTCTTGACAATTATCTGTTACTCTTATATTAAATTGGACGTCTCCACTAAATTATCTGCCATGACTTGACACAATAATTTTCTTTTGCCTCGTTTTTAATTGCTTTATAACAATTTTTATTTTCCGTTGTACGGCTGTCCGAAGGCGCTATCGAATTTACGATCTTCTGTTTTACAGTACGCACCTCTTCCATCGCAACCATCAAGGTTGCTCAACTTTTTGTTGGCTAATTGTGGTATTATTCTATACACACCATTAGTTGAATTAACTTATTCACCACGCTCATACGGATAACAACAACAGGGGTTACCAGATCTAATATTCGTAACAATATGTACTTTATGGGGTCGAAAACGGATATTGTAGAAATTATACACGGAATGACAAACTTGTATTTTGTAGAAACTAAATTAATTTAATTTTCTTGGAAAAAATTGAGTTTGATTTGAAATCTATATACTGGGTATCTTTTCGCAGTGTGTTATGTGTTATGAAAGCTTTTTATGTTCATTAACCTTCATTGTAGTGTGATAAGATAAGATAAAATTAGAATTGATTAATTTTTCCGTGTACATAATTCCAGCTTTTGATAAATTATCTATAAAGGGGGTTGTGTCATTTTGTGAGAAGAATCGTGACAAACAATTAATGCTCGCTAGTGCTAATATTACCGTTACCGTCATTACATTCCTTAATGAATTATTTTTCTAGACCTCCAACTTTCATACCAAATACAAAATCTACCATGCTGATCCAGAGAGACTGTACAATACTTTATTTGTAATAACAGGCAATCTACAAAAGTGTTGTGATTTTTTTTGAGACATACAGAAAAAATACCCTTTATAATAACTAATTAATTTAAATTAAATTTTGGTCTTTTAAACAACTCGCAAATACTCAAGCAAATAAATACATTTCGATCGGTAGCATTATTATTATTATTTATTATTATTTCTTCTTTGTCGATATAAATTTGGTTGACAATTGCAGTTGTTTGGCTTATGTCTGTCAGAACATTAATTGATTTAAGTAAACTTGTTTTTATATTAATATTTATCTATGTACCTTGTTTTTAAAATCACCATCAAAATTTAATCTAAGTAAAAAAAACATATAAATTAATATTTAAGGTTTAAACAAATAAAAATTATAAACGAAAATATAAATTTTGTTTTGCTATTGTTTTGGAAAAGCCAATTTTAAGACAAGTTCATTTAATTATAGCTTTTAAATTTTGAAGTAATTGTTGAAACAGTTATTGTATTGTTCAGCAATAGGTTATATTATTTCCTGTAATTTCCTGTAATTGATTTTATTTTTGGTTCAATATTTCTGAAATTAATGAGATTATTGTGCTATAAAGATTTTAAAAACTATTTTAACACTATAATTTTTACAAGTTTTCAAATTTTAATAGCAAAAATACAATGGTTGGGTTTAAAAATGTATCCACCTTTTTTTTAATTTATATCCGGTGAAGATCTCAACTCTGCCCTAAAATTCACTTTTTGACATTTCGAAATTTTTTGTTGTTTTTTTTTAAAAATGTTTAATAGAGTGTTTTAAGCTAAAAGAGACTGATTTAAATATTAATAAATGTTAACTAAAAAATACTTTTTGTAAGCTTCTACACAGAATAATATTTTTTTTTTAAATTTCTTTTTATAATATTCACAACTTGAATAAAAAAAGTTTTTGAAAAATCTTATTATGGATTCATAGTATTTAGAAAAAAATCATTGTATTTAAATATTCTTTTTTTCTATGTATTTTGAATTTACAAACAAATTTTCTCACTTACCTAAAAATCTTCACTGCATTTTCACTTAAGCTAAGGTGTACAATAAGAAAAATAAAATAATAAAAATAAATATATCTAAGTGTTAAGTAAAAAAAATTTTTTTGGAATCGTGCTTGATTTCTTTAAAATGTTTATTTTCTAAGAAAAAACAATTTTATGATATTTACAAAAAAAATATACCGCCAGGAAATTGACAGCATATTAGATTACTGTGGGGAAAAGCATATCCCTATGGCCATTTCGCTATCGCTTACATAGATTATCAATTCTTCCTAACGATTTTTTTTAGAAAATCTTAAATATATGTTTGCTCCCTGTGAGAAGTTTTGCTTAACCCTTAACTACCCACAAGTGTCTCAAGGACACATTTTTGAATTTCATTGCCCATAAATTCTAAAATATTTATTTTTGCAAAACTCCATATTACCTATTCTACCCCGATAGTCTTGAGAATAGAAATGCGCAATAAAAATATTTATAGCATAAATAGTTTTTTATTTATTTTTAATAAACAAAAATAGTAGCGCATAAGGCCACAAGTGTCCAATAGACACATTAATATAATATTTGAAACGAGTCGGCGAAGTTTTATACAATTGATAGGCGTTCTGAAACTGGGTATTCAACATTGAGATCATTGCTTCTTCTTGTTTCTCTGAACAGGTTCTTTGTTTACATACAGATATAATAAGTCAATCGCAGAGCACATTTGATCACAAGCAGTTTTGATTATATATTGCTAGAAATAGCAAGAAAAAAACTAACACAGGTGGAAATTGATAATGCCCTTTCTGAAAGTGACAATGAAGATATTTTGGGGTGTGAAATCCCTAGCGATCTGAAGTGAAGATGAACAGTTATGGAGTGAGGATGATGATGCCCCGCTGCAGGAATACATGTCTGTTCGAACATATCAGGGCAGAGATGGAACAATATGTAAATCTGAGCCTGATAAGCATAGCAGAACTCCACCGCACTATATCACTTGCGGTGGTATTGACAAGGTGGTGCTCCCAACGGGCCAAAAAATAGTTGTTCCTGTGGCCAGTTTCAACATATTTCTTAACGAACAAGTTTTAGAAGTTATAGTGAAATATACCAATTCTGAAGCGCATAGAGTCTTACAAAGCCAATGAAGCCGACAGAAACAATCGAATTGCAGGCATTTATAGGGCTTTTATGGACTATAGTAGTCAACAAACAGGAATATTTGGAAATCCGATATTTCGCGCCACAATAGGAAAAAATAGATTTGCTTATTTGCTAAGGTTCTTGAGGTTCGATGATAAAAATAAAAGATACTTGAAAAAGTTTTTATTGCCTGGAGAAAATCTAGCAATTGATGAGCGCAGCTAGTCCCTATTCGAGGACGAGTGTCATTCAAACAGTATATACCCAGCAAACCTAACAAGTACGGTATGAAAATTTGGTGGATCTGTGATAGCAAAACCACTTACGCTCTGCTTGGTATACCATATTTTGGAAAAGAAGGACCAAATAGGGCGGAAAATTTGGCATATAGTGTAATCTGTTGCATTTTTTCAAAATGTATTAGATGTTGTGGGAGTCGCATCACTTGTGATATGGAAAAACATATATCCTACTTGGAACTAACATAAGACAACATGCAAAGAAAACTTTTTTTGCGAGAAGTAGCACTTGAGTTGGTAACGCCTCATTGACGAAGACGGAACACGAAAGGACTAACGAGTTATCACTTAGCAGCCACCAAAGATATGCTATTGTCTGTTCCTGCCATCGAACATTTGCTCCTCAAAAATATCTAGAACTTCTAAGCAGTGCTGCAAGATATGGAAACGGAATGTCTGTTCTGAACACTCTATAAAAATATTATTTGTAAAGTTCGTTTAAAAAATAAGTAATTAAAGTTAAATAAATAAAATACGTAAGTAAATAATATCAATAAAATATTTCTCTAATGTATACTTTCATTGTTTTTCTTTAAATGTCCTTAATTGCTTTAATAAGTCCGTTGGACACTACTGGTCAGTAACATTACAAAAGCATACTGGGTAGTTAAGGGTTAATACAGTCATACCATTCGCAACTACTATTTGCATTTATAGGCGAGTAAAAGCATTTAAATTCTTAAAAATTGGAAAGATCTGGCAGCTTGTTCTAGTTATTTCTTTAATATTTGTATTTCTGTACTTTTGTGTAAAAGCCAAAACAAAGAACTCTGTTCCATAAATTAAAACAACTCAACTTCGTTGTTATTAAAAGTTTTTAAGAGTGTTAGATTTATACAAAATTTATGTAGAATTTATGTCATTTTATAAATATTTATTGTTGCTTCAGCAATGTTATTTCATTTCATATCATTTTAAATATGCCCTCGTTGGGATAGTTACAAAAAAAAAAAAACTTTTTTATATGTTTTACTGTCATAAAATTTTATTAAATTATTTTAAGAAGTTTTCTTTGCCGCATACATCCGGTTCCCACAGTTTAATAACTTTCAGTTTTTTTTACATTATGACTGATTTGTTTGAACTGTTAAAAAACGGATCAATTAAAATATTTGTTCTTATTTTATTACAAATTTCATGAAGTTTAAATTCTGTAAATTTTAGAGGTGATAAAATTAATTGAAATTTTAGACCAATTAACATGTTTCCAATATTTTTGTAAATAACTTTGAAAACGTAAGCAATTAAGTTGTTGAGTTTGATTTTTATTATCTTTAAAAATTTAATTTTAATTATATTTTATTTAAACCGGTATTAATTTAAGAGCAAACAAAATAGTTTCGAAATTTTTCTGATTATCATTCTTTAATAAAAATAGAAGCATTAAAGCCCAGAAAAGATATTCCTTATTTAAAAAAATCTATAAATGTCGAACTTGTAACATAAACCTGATCTATAAATTTTACTTTGCATATTTATATCTTCTAAACTAATTTACTAATTAGCGACTGAAACTTCTAAATATCGTATTTTTTCTTGCTTTTTTGCGTTAATTAATGATAAATTTTGTAGAATTTTAAATAAAACTTTTTTAAACACAACCAAATTAAACATTTTGACGTAAGCCATAAACTGAAAGTATTTCTCAAAAATGTTTAAAAAATTATGGTTTAAATAGATGTCCACCAAACAAAAGCCTGTGAATTCATAAACGAACCTGGAGAAAGCACAGTCATATATCAACATCGACAGCAAGGAGAAATGTTCAATGTTTCCAAGGTGTAATATTCAGAAAAAGGTTAACAGAGCTTCAGCAAAACAATATTCGATCATGTATTTTCCAATAACAAACTTGGTAAAAATAAATTCGGAACAATCCATTTCACCCACAGGGCTCTACATCGCCCTGAAAACTTAACTTGACCTACCGTAGTATAGCTTCACATGGTATCGAAAGCCACGTAAGTAATTTTGCTTAAGTTTTGTATTCAAAATTTTAAATATTAAAGTTTATTTTACAAATTTTTTTCATGATGGTATATTGCACGTTTAGTGGATGTTTTTTTTAGCCGATAAGAAAATAGTTTTTAGAAGACAACACCTTATAAATACTTATGTAAATCTAGTTTTGTGAAGTAACGGGTGACAGGGAATTAAAAAATAAGAAAAAAATTAAGTACATAAAAAATGTCGTCGGCTCTTAATGGCTTTGGGATTTTTTTTTTAATTTTACTATTTCCTGAGAGATCTATTCAACAGCTTTTAAATGATACCCATATTGACATCTTAAAAAAATATGGTGCACAATCGTACTTTTCTATGAAAAGTTCAGAGGACCATAACTCGAAAAATATGGGCGGTCGATATTTCTATTACTTGATGCTTTTTTTTCATATTTTTAAATTCTCTATCGCTTCATATATTTGTTTTTTTTATATTGGAGTTACTTCACTATTTCAATTAATATTGAAAAATTAAAGGCAGGCGTGATGTTTTGCCCGCTGCCTCGAAGGAAATAGACCGATGCTGCTGGTTTTCAATACTAAAATTTTTAAAACTGGAGTACTTAAATATTCTCTAGCTCATCTAGTGCTTTATGGGGTCGGAAATAGATGATAAAGAAATTGTAAACGGAATGACAAACTTTTAATTTTAGATCTGAATATGTATATATACCATTAAACAGAAAAAAACATTTTTTATTTTTTGACTACCGCATGGATTGAACCCAGGGCAGCTTGTTTGTAGTCAACGTGTTTACCACTTAGACTTCCGGCAGCCTTCAAATATCAGATATACCCTTTTTCAACTTTTTCCGGTGAAGGGTAGTTTTTTTTTTTACTCGAACTATCGAATTATGGCATTAATATGGCCTTCACGAATGTTCTTAACAAAGCTCACGAAAACACGAACAGTGTTGCACTACCTCTCTTCAATTGTTGCTGGTTTATCATTATCAGCCAGTGACGTTATGTGGCCCCACAGAAAAAAATCGACAGGTATGAAATGTCACAACCTTGGAAGTCAATTGCAAGTCAACGCCTGGCATGCAACGCTATCCTGTAGAAGCTACATTTCGTATAGATAAATGCCGTTCATGTTTTCATACAATATGGTGCATTTACGATCTACATTGAGCCTAATTAATCTGCATGTCATCGAGATTGGGTGGTTTGTTTTCTTGTGAAAAATCGGCTACAAAACAGATTGTATCTGTCTGTCTATAATGGTTCAAAAGTATAGCAAATAACATTAACTATTGCGATCCTCTTATATTCAATCACGAAACTTTTTACTTGTTAAAGCAGACTTAGCACTACAGCTTCTTGTTAATTTCAAACGTCTTTTTTAAATGTGTTCAACAATTAGGCAATATAAATCCAATTATAGCAACTATAGGGACACCTTTAAATTCCCAAATTCAACAGTTTGGCTATATACATTAAATTACATCAACTATAGTAACACCCTTTAATTTATAATTTAAAGTATTTTATACGTCTTATTATACCAAACAAATAAGTGAACATTATGACTAATTTTCAAATGCTGCTATTTAACGGATCTAAAGATACGCCTATACAGGCCAAATTACATTAATTTTGGGAACACTATTTAATTTCTAAATTCAAATTAAAAACTTGTTGTTTAAGCAGACTTAGCAATACAAATCCTTTGTAGGTTTCAGCTGTCTGTCTTAAAGGTTCAAAAGTTAAGCCACATACATCAAATTACATTAACTATTGGGACACCCTCTTCTCTCTAAAATCAAATTTTATACTTGTTGTGAAAGCAGAGTTAGCAATACAGGTACTTGGTAAATTCCAAGGATCTGTCTACAGCTGTTCAAAAATATGGCCAAGCACATCAAATTAACTGAACTCTTGGGACACCCTATAATTAATATTTTAAATATTAATAATTGTTACTATAACGGTTGCAGCAATCGATATTCTTATCAATTTGCAAGTGTTTGTCTATAACGTTTCAAATTTAATTGAACTATTGGGACACCCTTTAATTTTAAGTTTTATTTTCGCATTTCTTTTTTAATTTTCAAGTGGTGCCTTTTACGGTTCATAATACAAAAAAAACATGTATGTTGTATGGGGACACCCTTTAATTTTTAAGAACATGAACTGTTTTTAACTGTAAATTTTTCCCATTCTTTTGACTACTCTTTCTTTAAAAAAACCATTATGTCGCTTACCATGTCTTCCGAGTACTTACTTTTGTATCAACAAAACAGATATATTTTTAGTTGTACTTACATGTTTTAACAAAACAATAAGAAATCGAGTGTTATACGAGGGCTGCTCTATATATTTCTGGCCTAATAGTGAAAATGCGAATATTTATAATCAAAAATGGTTTTATTGTTTTTCAAAGTATTCTCCAGCATGATTTATACACTTTTGCATGCGCTCAAACCAGTTGTCGATGCACTTTTTCCACTCCGATTGAGACACCTCTAAAACATGGCTTTTGAACACTTCAACAGCTTCTTCTGGCGACGAAAATCGTTGACCACGCATTTTTTTCTTGATGTGCGGAAACAAGAAGAAGTCGTAAGGTGCCAAGTCAGGGCTGTACGGCGGATGACCCATTAATTCGACGTTTTAGTCGATGTGTGAGAGCTCGCATCGTCATGGTGAACAATGATTCGTCTTCTCTTGTTGGTTTTTCGAATTTCTCCGATGACTTCAGGCAAACAAATTGTGGTGTACCACTCAGAAGTGACCATCCTACGTTGCTCAAGTGGAACAGACCAGTTTTGTCGAAGAAACAGGCGACCATTTCCTTCGAAGTGCTTCTTCCACGAACAACTTTCGTTGGATTTTTCTCGTCTCCGAAGACCCACACGGTCGTTTGTTGTTTCCTTTCGGGCTCATACGCATAGATCCATGATTCGTCACCTGTGACGATCTTATAAACGTCTTTTGAAGCACCGAAATCGTATTTTTACAACATTTCTTTGCACAAATCGACACGAGCCTTTTTTTGAGTGACTTTCAAATTGTGCGGGATCCAACGAGAACAAACCTTTTTTACGGCCAGGTGTTCATGCAGTGTCGAATGTATGCTGGTGGAAGAAATGTCCAAGGATGTCTCTATCTCTCGGTATGTCGTATGTCGATCTTGCATTATGAGTTCACGCACGGCATCAATGTTCTCTGGCACAACAGCCGTTTTTGGACGACCTTCACGGAATTCGTCTTTGAGCGAGCTTCGGCCACGATTAAATTCATTATACCAATTTTTCATAGTGCTATAGGATAGTGCTTCATCGCCATACAAAGATTTAAGTTCATCAATACACTCTTGTCGTGATAATCCACGTCGAAAGTTGTAAAAAATGATGGCACGAAAATGTTCACGAGTTAATTTCATTTTTTTCTATATTAATTTTTTCAAGTCACTGTTAACAACACAAATAATGGTCGTACGTCAAAACGTTTTGAGTACGATTATGCTTAAAAATGACAAACTTTCCAATGGAAATGTCAGATTGCACTTGGCAGCACTCAGTGTTGCCAGGCCAGAAATATATATAGCAGCCCTCGTATTAAAGTTAACAAATTATTTTTACGAGTCCATAATCTTTTTTTATTATATTTCTTTAATATTATCATAAACAGTTTTTTGCCTCTACTGAACAATTGAAAATTTTGAGTTGAAGGAAGCCCTTTAGCTGAACAGGTGCGATATGTACATATACATAAATGAAAAGAAAATCGATTGGGTTTTGGTTTCTTCAATTAAAAAAAATTAGCCAAAATTTCTCAGATATAAAAGTTAACCATTATGTGAGGGGATGTTTTTTGTTTCTTTTTTCAAACTCGAATTTTTTTAATCAGCTTAAAAGTGGGAGGGGCTCCGCTATAATACCGCTTTGATAATAAACGTCAATAAATAAGTCAAATTACCCTTTTAGAAGTTACAAATTTAATTTGATTCAACTGCCGAAAACTAAAAACTGTCTGTCTCTATTGGACTGTAGTATGCATAAATTTAAATCACGTCACATTGTTATATATAAATTTTTGAGCTCTAAACTGTAATCACTTGTTAGTCTTCTTTTGTGACTCGTACGAAATTTTAAAAGATTTTTAGTTTGAACCCATATAAAACAAAAATCACAAACTACTAAAAAAAACATTTTAACTGTTAAGCATGTTTTTTTTGTATATTTTTAGTTTTGGGATCTTAAATATATTTAAATATATAATTAAATATTAGCTTAAACACGAACAATAAAATTCTTAATTTTATTTGTGTCAGTAAAATAAAATGTCACATTTCTAAATTTGCATTTTCTCACTATAATTAATACAGTGAGTGCATTGCACTGTTTTGATTGATCGAAGATTTTATAATTTTAATGAATTCTTTTTTTAATTAATAATTCATAGCTTCTGTAAAAAAAAAACTATTTTTTTAATGAAATATTGAAGTATCAGCCGTTTACTTTGATATTTGTATAAGACACTTTAGCCAAAAGGAAAAAAAAAATTAAAATAAATTAATGATAAAATTTATTTTAATTTAACGGCCGGTGTCTAGAAAACTTTAAAATAGAAATCTTAGCATAGCTGATCATGTTTTTTCTTAAAATAGAAAAACTTATTTGCTATTCGTAATAACAGACAACAATTTTATGTATTTATCATTATAAAATTAATTTCCTCTTTCAACTAGACGTCCACAAGCATTTTTTTACTTCAAGTACTTCAAGTATAATCGGTCACAAGTCATAAATAATTGTCAACTTGTCGTAATTGAAATGCGTATGAAGTTTAAGGTTCTAAACCTTTCTAATCTCAACATTTAATTTTAGATATAATTCAAAGCTAAATAATTTTAATATGCATTAATAATTTTAACAAAAATAATTAAAATAAAACAAAAAACAAAAAGTTGAACCTAAATAAACCAGTGTCATCATTATAAATCATTATCTGTATAGATACAGTCAACGAAAAAATTTACTTACTCTGCAGTAAATTGTCTGCTAAAATGAAACTTGGCAAGAAAATCTGTTATTATCATTGGATATTACGGTAAGAAAACAAGGAGAATTTGTCAAGGAGAAAAGATTTCCCCTTAGAATAACTTTTTTTAATTTTCCCGTAATTTTGCAATTACAACTTTAATTCTCAAGGAATATTCGAAACCTTAAAATTGGGCTCAAGAGATAATAAAGTTTCATTTAAAGCCCCGCCTCTTTTGTGGGCGGTGAAAAAAAATATTATTTGAAAAAATAATTTAATTATTGAAAAAATGGATAACATACGCCTTAAAACTATAAAAATCAATTTTTATCGGCAGGGAGAGGTATCCCTCTAATCCCACCACCAAAACAACTGTGTGAAAATAATTGTTTTTTAATTTTTTTTTTGCCAATTTCCTAATTTTTAAGGCACTATGTCAGTTTATAAATAAAAATATCGTTTATTATTTTTTATTTATTTTTTCAATATTAAGTCACACTGTTGGGTGGCATGTTCTGTCTCCTGAACGGAAATTAACGGTGTGGCGAAATATTGAAAAAATAAATAAAAAATAATAAACAATATTTTAATTTATAAACTGACCTAGAGCTTAGAAAATTATAAAAGAAAATTAGTAACAAAGGTCATATAAACAGTTATATATTATATTCATTCTTTCAATGTATAACCAATCATCGCGTCGCAAGAAAGTTATTAAAAAAATATTTTTTGTTTTTTGATTTGTTAGTTTTTTATTTATCTTAAAATAATTCATTTTTTCATAGTTATAATTTATTTATAATTGTAACGATAAATTTTATTTAAAATTATAACAATTAATTTATTGAAAACATCCTCTACTTTGTTCTAAGGTGATGATGATAAGTGCTTCTTTCGTAAAAGGTAATAACCTTTTTTTCAAAAGAAGAAGAAGAGTCAGAACTTAGCAAAATCCTATTAATAATCACCCTTATTCTAGTTATCGGCGTTGTCGTTGTAGTATCAATATCACTTCGTATCAATGTCGGCGTCGATTCAATAAAAATTTTGCGTTCTATAACATTCCTGTGATCACGTCGACGGTTTATCGATTTTTATAAAATGCATCTCTAAGTTTTTTGTTAAATTTTATTTGTGTTTAATACTTTTATGTTTTCTTGTTTAAAAAATATAACTTCTTCAGCAAAACTGCAGTATTTTTAATTTGCCGGATCGCAAGTATGTACATACATATGTTTTGCCTTTTCCTGGCTGTGCTTCTGCAGTAAATCAGTTTGATTATTGCATGGCCATTTTCTTCAAGAATTTTTGCCACAGCTTCTTCCATCGGACTGAGTGTAAATTGGCTAAATATTCCGCTGCCAGTGGCTTTACACTCCGCTTTATAAGCAACCATTTTTTTCACTTTGAATTTTAATTTTCGCCATATATTTGAAGTTATTTTTACAAACTTTTTCCTGTTAGATTTTTTATTTTTTTACCTTTTGCCATCTTTCTGGTAATGTTCTAAGCGAACCAAGAGAATTTAGTATTTTTTCAATATTTTCCCATTTTTCTTTAAAATTGCATGGAGCAATGCCTCTGCCAAAACCCAGTGCAAGAACGGGACTCTTCTGCAATTCTTCCAACAATTTTTTAAATTGATTTGCATTTGTAACCTTTACTTTTTTACATTTTCAATGTTGTATTTGGTTTAAATCAGTTTCAGTCCTCATGCAAAAAGGCGTTTACAAAAAACAGAGTCACTTCAATACAATATTGCCGTCACATTTGTTATAGAATACAAAAAATTTGAGCAGTAATCGATAAGTGTCAATAACGACAAGTAGAATAACAAATTGAATGCGTCGACACATATCAACATTTATATGTGACGACGCCAACAACTAGAATAATTTTTAGCAAAATTCTGCCTGTAAAAAAAAGAAATCTGTCTGTTTCGCGCCTCAGCTGATTTTTCTAATAACAGCCCAATAGGCATTAATAATAATAACAGTGTTAGATGTAATAATTTAAATTAAAAAATTCCTACCTTGAATTATTAAAAACGATTTTTTTTCATTTAAAAGGATATTTGGGAA
Source organism: Gymnosoma rotundatum (assembly GCA_916610165.2). Taxonomy (NCBI): domain Eukaryota; kingdom Metazoa; phylum Arthropoda; class Insecta; order Diptera; family Tachinidae; genus Gymnosoma; species Gymnosoma rotundatum. Next base: position 14,893,771 of record OU744338.1, on the reverse strand, counting down.
TAATTATTTTATAGTAGTTCACTTTTCAGTGTGCTGATAACCCAGATATTTAAAATAAAATCAATAATATTGATTATTAATGGTAAAGCTAGTTCCTATGTCCATTTCGTTGATTGATCAACTCAATTCATCAGGGAACCTTATGAATATAAAAAGGTTTCTTGCTCGTATGTACTAATGAAGATGATAAGTATAATTACATTTCTAGGACCGCAATAGAGATTACCCTAAAAAGCCTTTTCATGTTTTTTGACAAAAAATTAATAAAAAAAAAATATTTTTTTTTAATTTCGAACGATATTTTTTAATATAAAATTTGTATAAAAATTAATATATGTAGCCGTTAATATACCCTTTCACAGAAAAATATCGATACAAAATCTTTATTCGTTTAGCCACAAAAAAATATGCGATTTACTCAACTTTCCTGACTCTCACAGTGTCCTAAAACGACAAATCTCAAGCAAAAGCCTTGAAAATTCACTATACGATGCAGAATTCTGTTATCTGTCCAGCTGCGTGCTTAAATTTTTACATTTGTCAAAATTAATTTTTGGCCTAATGACCGACTAGATTGGCATAATACCCCTATGTCCGCCCTTGCTCGAAATTCGTTATTTAAGTTTTGCTTTTATCCTGCAGTGAAGAAAAAACAGCTGTTTTTTAATATTTCAATGTTAATTTATAATCGTCAGCTAAAGAAAGGCCAAAAATGATTATATCGTAGTTGTATGAGATTTTTTTTTTTTTGTTAACGGACATTAGTTTTTTTTGTGAAAGATTGCCAGCTTTATTTTTGTAACAGTATTTCGTATTAACTTAAGACCTTCTAGAGATAAAGTTGGAACTGCTCCAAGCCCTGATCTCGTATGTGGTGTTGATGTTCTTGCTATACCTGAGCATAATTTTTTTGTTTGAAGAATTTTTGTCTTAACTGTAGGTGATAGTTGTTTAGAAATTTTTGCTAAACGCAGCATTTAAATAAAACAAAAGTTAACAACTTTGTTTAAGTTTAATTTAACGCATCACACAAACATGTAGTAAAGCAAGAACTTGAAGAGAAAAAACGTTTAGTCTATGTACAGTATTCTGGCGAATCTCGTTTCGTTGACGCAAAAATGTCTATTTTTCAAATACACAAAACTAAAAATTTCAAGGAAAGGCAACAGTTAAATAAAACATTTTCAAATTAAGTTAAAAACACATTAGCGGAACTTAATAATTAATTGGTCTGATGAATGAATGTTTGTTTTTAAAATTAGTTAAATGTATCTTTGACATCATTATTATATTCATTCCTGTGGCTACGTCACAACGGTTTACTAACTTGCACATAATTCGGAAATTTGTAATTTATTTTTTATCAAAACACACAAATATGTATAAATGCTTCAATTTAGAGGTCAAGTGGAAGCATTTGTAGTAAGTGCGAGTATATATGGATCCTTTTCCTATCACATAAATTTAATACGTAAATCCTACTAAAATGTATTTATATTCGCAACATTTTAACAATTAACCGGTTTTTTACAAGTTGCAACTTGTTTGCAGTATTTCAATGTTATTCTTTTGCCACAATATGTTAACAGACGGCCAAAATTTAATTTGCGCCTTGAGTAAGTTACCTTGATGATGCATTAAAATCCCTAACTTACCCATATTGCTGCTTTAAATCGCGCCGCAGTGATAATAACTGCATTTTATTGTCTGGCTGCTTAGAGCCGAGCTGTACAAATACCGGCACTTAAAAAAATATTTGTTACAAAAAGAAAACAATTAACTAAAAAACAGAAAAAGTACCAAAAACAAGTAAGAGTGCTATATTCGGCTATGCCGAATCTTATATACCCTTCACCATCTATGTAAATCTAGTTTAGTTAAGTAACTCTAATCAAAAAAGCAAATACTGGGGTGACAGAAAATTAAAAAATAAGAAAAAAAAAATAAGTACCGCATATATATAATTTTACATTAAAATGCCATTGGCTCTTAACGGCTTAAAAATTTGTAAAAAAAATTTTGGCATTTTCTGAAAGAGCTCTTCAAAAACTTTAAAATGATACCTACATTGATATCTTAAAAAATATCGTGCATAATCGTACTTTTCTATGAAAGGTTCAAAGACCCATAGCTCGGAAAATATGGGCGAGCGCCAATTTTTTCACTTGCTATTTTTCTATTTTTTAATTCTCTATCGCCCCATATATTTATTTATAAACGACTTCAAAAAAAGAAGGAGGTTATACAATTCGACTGAATGTTGTTTTTTTTTTTAAAAAATTTCATAATCTTAAAAATTAAAGGGTGTCCCCATACAACACACATATTGTGTATTATGAACTGTAAAGTGCAATTCTGTAAAATTTAAAATGACTGCATATTACTATGGCTCCCAATAACAAAAAGCTATACAAAAATAAATCTAAAAACTAAAGGGTGCACCCATAATTAATGTAAATTTTTTTATATGGGCTTATTTTTTGAACCGTTATAGACAAACGCTTGCAAATTGGACAGAATATCGATTGCTATGGCTAATATAGTAACGTGTTTTTAAACTAAAAATTATAAATTAAAGAGTGCGCCTGTACTTCATTTAATTTGATGTATATGGCCATACTTTTTAACAGTTATAGACAGACGCTTGAAATTTACAACGAACCTGAATTGCTAAGTCCGCTATCACAACATGTATAAAATTAGGATTTGTAAGTTAAAGGGTGTCCCAATAGTTGAAGAAATTTCAAGTATATAAGCAACTTTTGAACCATTATAGACAGAACGCTGAAACTTAAAAGGGACCTGTAGTGCTAAGCCCGTTACATCAAAGAGTTTATAATTTGAATTTAGAAATTAAGGGGTGTCCCATAATTGATATAGATTTTCTTATATGGGCCTGTCTTTTGAACCGTTACATAAAAAATGATTGAAAGTTGGACAGAATGTCGATTCCTATGGCTCTTATAGTAACAAGTTTTAATATTAAAAATTATAATTAAAAGGGTGCGCCAATAGCTCATTTAATTTGATGTATATGGCCATACTTTTTAACAGTTGTAGACAGACGCTTGAAATTTACAACAAACATGAATTGCTAAGTCCACTATCACAACATGTATAAAATTTGGATTTTGAAGTTAAAGGGTGTCCCAATAGTTGATGTAATTTAGTGTATGTGGCCGAACCTTTGAACCGTTATAGACAGACAGCTGAAATTTACAAGGGACCTGTTTTGCTAAGTCCGCTATAACAAGAAGCTTGGTATTTGAATTTGTAAATTAAAGGGTGTTCCCAAAATTAATGTAATTTGTTCTATATTGCCGTATTTTCGATCCGTATTTTTGATCCGTTGTATACAAATACCTGAATTTTAGACAGAATGTCCACTACTTTGTTTCGTATAATAAAAAGTATAAAAACTTAAAATTATAAATTAAAGGATTTAACAATAGTCGATATAATCTGACAGACGGTTGAAATTTACACAGAACCTGATTCCTAAATCTATTACGACAACAAGTATATAATTTAAATTTTGAAAATAAAGGGTAAGCCTATAGTTGCTGTAATTTGATGTATATTGCCAAACTATTAAACAGTTGAACAAGTATAAAGTTTGGAGATATAAGGGTGTCCCAATAGTAATCTAATTTATGTGGCCATACTCTTGAACCGTTACAGGCAGACAGATGAAATCTGTTTTAAAGTCGGTTTTTTGGTTGTTTTTTTTGCAAGAATTATTTTGATTAGAGTTACTTCACTAAATAAGACTTGTTTCAAATAATATGAAAAAATTCAAGGCAGGCGTGGTGTTTTGCCCACTGCCTCGAATAACATGGACCGTTATTGCTGATTTCAATAGCAAAATTTTCAATGATATGCCTGATCGACTGGCGTACTGAAGTTTTCTCTAGTTCATCTAGTGCAAAGTTAATTTCAACCCGAACACTGACGGACAGGCGTACAGCCCTTAGTCGACTTCGATATGCATAAGCAATCACCATATATAATTAATGGTGTCGGAAATGGATATTGTATTACACACACGTTCAATAGACCAAAATTTCAAAATTCAATAAAGTAAAATCAAACAAGCAACATATTGTTACGAAAGTAAGATCTGGCAACACCTGTTGTTGTTAACAGTATGAGAGTGGTGAATAAAGTTACTTCAACTAATGGTGTGTGTATAGAATAATACCACAATTAGCTAACATAAGCTGAGCAACCTCAATGGTGGCGTTGGTAGAGGTGCGTGCTGAGTTCGATCCCGCCTTCGGCCATGCTTACAACGGAAAATAATAAATTTATAATGCAATTAAAAATTAAGAAGCAGCAGTACAAACCTCCCGAGAGGCAAAAGATAATTATTGTGTGAAGCCATGGCAGAAAATTTAGTGGAGATGTCTAATTTAATACAAGAGTAACAGATAATTGTTAAGGCGCTCTTTATAATGAAAACTAAGAACGATGGCGGTTAGCGCAGGGAAGTGTAACAGCATAACAACAGTGTATGGCAGACGTGTGTTGTGGCTATTGGCTGGATAAAAGGAGTAGTGAAAATGTCAGTGTATGGTAAAGGTTACTAAACAAGGCATCGAGTAGTTCATGTCTCGCCAGACCAACACAGTAGTGTAGCGTGGATGGCTGCGTTTTAATCATAATGCATGTTTAGTAAATACGAGACTGTAGACTTCACGAGACCGTAAACACAAGAAGTATAGACAGATAAAGCCACAAAGTATGAAGAATACGGAATTTATAATGAGCCACAGTGGTGTTTGCAATCAAAGGAATCCGTGTTTTTCTAAAAAGGGCAAAACGTAACAATATTAATATAATAGAATTTAATGGAAAAGATTTCAATAAAATAGAACTATATAGAATGGAATAGGGTAGAATAGAATACAATTGAATTGTGTACAGATCAGTAGAGCTGAGTTCAACTATGTAGAGTGCAGTGGAGTAAAAAACACAGGCGAATTAAAAAGCCTTAGCCATTTTGAATTCTTGTAATAAACACAATATGGAATTATGTTCTAATTTTAAATCAAAATCAAAGTGAAATAAAATACAATTAATATTTTACTCGTGCCACGTTTAGGCCACCTGCGGCGACAAGACAAGAAGATTTTACAACGTAAACAACAAAACAAATTCATTCTTAAATTAATATTTGTTTTACTTTTTCGAAAGATCTTATGTAAGAAAGATATAAAACAGGCTTTTTTTTCCTGACACGCACACTGTGACGAAAAGGAGCAGACAAAGTGTCCGCAATAACCTTGATACCAGAAAATAAATTGCAGAAAAATAAACAACAAAGAAACTTTTTAAGGTTGTTTTCAATTAAAAAACTGGAAGTTGAGACAAGAATAAAATCGAAAGTAATTTAGTTTTTGCCGGTCGATACACCCAAGAAAAAAATTTGCAAAACAGTTAAAAATAAAAGGCAATTTTAAAGATAAAGTCTGTAAATATTTCACAAATATAAATAAATATTTGTTAAATGTATAAAAATTAAAATTACTAGACCTGTTAAAATTTTATCTTGACGGATTTTGTAACACATTCAAGCGCCAGCTTAAGATCGTTTAGCCAAGTCTTTATGTCTGCTGTGTTTAATTGTTGTCTTTGTTTGTAATTTAAAATAATTAAAGCTAAAAATCTTATTGCTGGTGGATAAGATCTAAAACTTAAACAATTTTTTTTTTTGATTTTTGTAAAATATAGAGTCATAATTTAAAAGACAGCAAATGAAAGTGTTTGCGAGAACTGAAGAAAAAGCAGAGTAGATTTCAATAAAGCCTCACAGAGTAAAGGAATGGGAACAAGACGGCACAATTAAAGTTTATTTTGATGGAATTATTTAAAATGAAAGTATTGTTCTTACAAAGTTAAACCCAGCCAACTGCCGGAGCAGAAAGCTCAACGAAATATTAATGAAATTCCACAATATTTATACAAATGATCATGGTAAATTTCAACAAAACTCTGGAAGTAGTTTGTCCGATTTTTTTATTCACACATCACTCTATTGTAACTCTATTTTACAACATAAGAAAAAATACCTTGTTGTTCGATAAGTAAACTTAGACTGATTTGAAGCACGTGGAATAAATCTTAACACTGATAAAACTATATCTGCCTTTTCACTGACATAAATTAATTAATGTTAAAACATGTATTCTGTTACTAGCTGCTATTAAATCATACAAATTTAAATTTTATATTCTCCTTTTAGCTATTTTATTCCCCAAATATAAATGTAAATTTCTGGTTAAAGAATATTTTAATAAAATTGGAAATACCTTTCTTTTTCCAAAAACCATCTTCAAGTTTCAAAAACTTGTTTAATTTTACAACTTGTAAATTTTTGATTTTAAAACATAAACAATGGCGAACAAATAAAAAACTTACATACATACATATGTATACTTTTATTCAAATTCTCACGTTTTAATTTTATGATTTTAAAGATCAAAAATTTCAAACTAATAGATTTAAAACCAAATAAAAAAAGATTTTATTAATTAATAAAAATTTAAATTAAATTTCATGTTTGTTTCTGAAATTATTTACTTTGATAAACAAAATTTTATATGACAATATTAAATGACTTTTAAACACACTACAATATGTTTTATAAGCATATAAATAAAAATAAAAAAATGTGAAATAAAAAGTGCTCATTGGTGAAAACTGAAAATTCTGCATTAAATTTGAAATCCTTAAAACATATTTAAAGCAAATATGCACGAAAAATTCAATAAAAATATTTTGTGACAAAATTTATATGAAAGAAAAATATAAAAAAAAATGGTGTAAAATTTTTTTAAAGAAGAAAAACTGATTTCACAGTTGTTCATTCGAAAATACCTTGGCCCATTAGGTTTTACATAAAATATTGCGAAACGGGCATTATTCTAAGAAAATATATTAAAAAAAAAGGTGGTAAAATTTTTTATAGTCCATATTTGCAGAAAAAAATGTGTGCACAAAACTTTCTAATAAAAACCTATTGGGTCAATAATTTGGTACAAAATTTACAATAATAGAAGTAGACAAGTGCAAGTATGCATTACGTATTCTACCAACAAAATATTTAAGAATTTATTAAAATAAAAAACAGTTCTATATTTGGCTATGCCGTATCTTATATACCCTTCACCATATATTTAAATCTAGTTTAGTGAAGTAACTCCAATCAAAAAAGCAAATATTGGGGTGACAGAGAATTAAAAAATAAAAAAATTTGGTGCGGCATTTATAAAATTTTACATAAAAATGACATCGGCTCTTAATGGCTTAAGCATTTTTAAAAATTTTTAGTATTTCCTTAAAGACCTCTTCAAAAGCTTTAAAATTATACTGATATTGATATTTAAAAAAATTTTAAAATTTCAGAGCCCCATAATTCGGAAAATATGGGTGAGCGCCTTTTTTACTTGACATTTTTTTTTCATATTAATAAATTTTCAAAATAAAACCTTTTTTTCGTGCTATTTTCTATTATCCCGATTAATTATTTAAATTACGGATATTGATTATTGAGGGTCAAAGCACGTCTCGATGGCCATTTCGTTGCCGCTTATTTAACTCTTCTGGAAACCTTCTAACAAACATTTTAAATAAACTAAATTTTTTTGTCCAAACAATAAAGCAAAGACAAAAATTAAAGTTTAAGCATAAACAACAATAACCAACAGTAATTCTATTTTTCTTTTTCCACTGTATACGGCTGACTTTTTTTCGGCTCTTTTGTACAGCTGAAAGAGGATGAAATATAAAATATCTCAAAACACTACGATAATTTATTTATATGCACGGGTACTTTGCAAATATTAAATTAAATTAAACAACGGGAACTTTTTAATACATTAATAATAATTAATAAATTTTCAAAATAAAATCTTTTTTTCGTGCTAATTTCTACTATCCCGATTTATTATTTAAATTACCGTTTTTTTTCTTATTTTTTAATTCTTCCATATACTTATTTTTTTTATTGAAGATACTTTTGTGTTTTAAATGACACGAAAACATAAGAGGTAGGCGTGCTGTTTTGCCTGCTGCCTCGAAGGTTATTGACCGATCATGCTGATTTCCAATAGCATCTCTTGCGACACTGTACTTGATCGATTGACATATTTGTTAACTCAATTAGTTAATTTTTTTGCAAAAAAAAAAAAATCATTAAAATTATTATAGAGAAAAAAATCTGACCCATATTTTAACAAAATAACTCAATATTTTTGCTTTGGAAGTAAGTGAATTAACATTTTTTTAAAAAATAAAATATTGAAACAAAATTTGTCTTACCAGAAAATGTGACGAAACTTTTTTTTTGGACATTTTTTTTCTTTAAACAAAAAAATACCAAAGTCCAAAATCATATACCGACAAATTTAAAATTTTTGCTATTAAATAGAATATATGAACAAAACTTTGTTTTTAAATATTGTGACATTTATTTCTTTCCATTATGCACAATGTTGGGAAAAAAGTAATCCTGCTGCAAATAAAAAAAAATTCTATGTGGAAGTGATCAGAATATTATTAAAGATGGCTTTGTCTACAATACAACCATTAAAAGAGCAGGCCGGTCACATTGTTCGTTAAGGGCCATAATTTTTATGAAATGGCAACATATCGTATAAAGTCGCCAACGTTATTGAAAGCTTTTATTTAAGAAAGTTTTTTTTTAACCAACGAAAATTTTATTTTTCTAACAGCAAAAGAATTTAATTTTTACAGTTAATCCATGTTAACGAAATAGCAATTGTTGTTACCAGTTGTAGCGTGCATGAATATCATCTTCTGTTTTTACCAAAATTTCTGTTTGCTTGTCAATACAAAATTTATAGTTTAAAACTCAAAATTTAATGAAAATTGTTGCTCTGTTATTCTAGCGGAGCCGGTTGGTCAAGCTGCTAGCAAGAGTTTAAACTTTCTGTTCGTTTTGTATAACAGTATTATTATCATGATTAATAACAACACCGCGATGGATATCGTTAAAGAAAAAGAAGACAACATAAATTTCGCACCAAAAAAAAAAAAAAAAAAAAAATAAGATCAGTAAAATGAACGATAAAAAGAAAAATGAAAAAATACAAAATTGTTAAACAGCCCGCAATCTATTAATAATAGTAGAATTAAAAAAAGTAAAGTTTAATACCAAAGTAGCTAGAATTAAGTGTTTACTAAATTAAACTCTGTGAACATACAAAATTATCTTAGTGATGATAATGAAGCTTAAGTTCTTCATGATCATCATGATGATGATTTTGCCAGCATCTTCATTAAAAGCGTCATCATTTTATTTTATCAACATATTAAAGCTCTACTAAAATGTTCTCATATTGTAACATCCTTAACTTGTTTTCAAAAATTGTTTCTTTATTCATTTCAGCTGTTTTTCATGGGCGTTATAAATAATTTCGCAATCTGAATTAACAACACAGTCATTCGTCGACATTCGTTGTGTGGATTAGAATCGAATTCGTCGCAAGTTATAAAATGGTAAGAATTTTTAAGGATTAAACAGTGTGTGTGTGTGTGAAAATAAAATTGTGACTTAAATTATAAAAAAAAATAGTAGATTTGTTTAATGCATTATGGATTGTGGACATAATTCAAATTTTTTTTAAACAACTTGTTTTAAATGAAAAAAAAAAAAATATTTTAGAAATTGAAAACTGTTTTGAAATGTGTACGTGCTAATAAGTTTCAATACTGATTTCAGAAAATTTTATTCGCTCTTGCCCTGGTGGCTTGCGTTGCTGCAGATGTACCTCATTTGTTTGAATACAGCAACAACTTGCAAGACGATGGTTACCATTACGATCATCCAGTTGTTGATGTTCCCTTTCCCAAATATGAACCACCTAAGACAGTAGTTTCGAAACCTGCTCCTAAGCCACAGCCTGCTCCAAAGCCAACTCCGCCACCCAAACACGAGATTCCCAAGGCTGGTATACTGGAAGAAGATGGTTATCATTACGATAATCCCAAAAAGCCTTTTGAACCTGTTAAGCCTGTCATCCCGAAAGCGCCAATAGTTCCTGCTAAGCCTATAATTCCATCCTCTCCCAAGGTTGAATATCTGCCACCAGTGTTTAAAACTTCTCCAACTGTTACTGTTCCAAAAAGACCTGAAGTTGTGATCAAAAAACCAGTTCCTACTGAAGCGCCTAAGAAGCCTGTGGAACCTAAAAATGAATATTTACCACCAGCTCCTACCTCTAAGCCAATTGTTCCAGTTTACAAGCCAGTGCCCACTTATAAGCCAGCACCGACACCCAAAAAAGAGGTTCCCATTTACAAGCCCGTAAACACGCCTAAACCAGTAGTGCCAGTCTATAAGCCAGCACCTACCCCCAAAGCAGCTGCTCCCAAGGCTGGAATTTTAGAAGAGGATGGATATCACTATGAAACCCCAAAGAAAACTTTTGAGCCTGTTCCTAAGAAGCCCGTTTTTGTGCCTCAGAAACCTATTGCACCTAAAACTGAATACTTACCACCAAAGCCAAGTCCAAAACCAGCTCCTAAGCCAGTACCCGTCGAGCCCAAGATCGAATATCTGCCACCAGCTCCCAAACCAGCACCTAAGCCAGCACCAAAACCAGCTCCTAAACCAGTTCCTGTGAAGCCCATTAACGAATACCTACCACCTGCACCCAAACCAGTAGCTCCCAAACCAGCACCAAAACCAGCTCCTCAGCCAGTACCTGTCAAGCCCATAATCGAATATTTGCCACCAGCACCAAAACCAGCGCCTAAGCCAGTGGCACCCAAAACAACACCGAAACCAGCACCTAAGCCAGCTCCTCAGCCACTACCTGTCAAACCCATAATTGAATATTTGCCGCCAGCACCAAAACCAGCGCCTAAGCCAGTGGCACTAAAAACAACACCGAAACCAGCACCTAAACCGGCTCCTCAGCCAGTACCTGTTAAACCCATAATCGAATATTTGCCGCCAGCACCAAAACCAGCGCCTAAGCCAGTGGTACCCAAAACAACACCGAAACCAGCACCTAAACCAATACCTTCCAAGCCCAAAAATGAATATTTGCCGCCTGCTCCAAAGCCAGAAGCTCCTAAGCCCAAACCAGTGGCTCCTAAGCCAGTAACTTACAAACCTGTGGCTCCCAAGCCAGTACCTCCCAAGCCAATAGCTCCCAAGCCTAAGATCGAATATTTGCCACCTGTGGTAAAACCAATAACACCTGCCCCAGCTCCTAAACCAATACAACCAAAACCAAAACCAATAGAACCAAAACCTGCACCTAAACCAATAGAACCCAAAAAGGAATATTTGCCCCCACAAGCCAAAAAAGAACCAGAGCCTGAAGGTTATTTCTATCCCAATAATCCCAAACCCTCTTTCAGCTTCTAAATTGTTTAATTAATTTTATAACCAGCCTCTATTTTGTTTAATTAGTTACAAATTATAATTATTGTTAAAAATCCAAAAAATTTCTTTAGTTTAGTTTAGGAATTTGTTTTCCATCATTGTTTTTTCTTTTATACAAATTATGCCATATTGAAAATGAAAACATTGTGTAAATGATTTAAAGGAAAAATTAAATTATGTTTGTTTTGGTATCTTTTCTATGCAAAGAGCCATACATACGTTGATTACTACGAAATACATAAAAATATAAAAAAAAAACATCTCAAAATATTTAAAATTCTATTGACTTTTATTGGAGAGAAACAAAAATTTATTACAATCTCATATTCACTTATTTCTTCATCTTAATACCAAAGTTCAGAACCAGCTTAGATTCTTTAAAAGTAAAAGAAGAACCAGACAAATATGTTTATTGAAAAAAAGCAAACAAGTTTGAAATATTTAAAGCATCAAAGAAACTACTCGTACATATATGGCCGGCAAATTAAATAAATATTTTTGTTTTTGGGTTTAACTGTTTATGCCATAATTTTAAAATTTTTTTAGAATTATACGTTTCAATATTTTGTTGATACTCGTATTAGATAATTACGTGACTGAGAAACGTTAGTATAATCTTATAAATATTTAAGAAGTCTGTTGGTAGTTTTCGTATTGGTAATTTGGCGTTTAGGACTGATTTAGGACTTTAAGTCTTTTTTTTTATGAAATAATATGATTTATAGTATGTTTTGGAATTACGTCCTCAAATACAGTGAGATGCACAAATGAGTTCAAGTTTGTACTTTCAGAACTTTTTATGCCATGGAAATAAAAGCAATAAAACAAATTCAAATTTTTTTTTAGGTTCTTTAGTATTAGGTACTTAACAAAGCAGTGTAAAATTCAAAACTCAGAGCATCAATTTCTAAGAGAACAAAAGAAAACGAAGACAACTCCAATGTGCTCAATTTTGCACCGTTGAAAAATCTTGCGGCATATGAATCTATTTATATAAAAATAAATGTCTGTCTGTATGTTTGTGCTTTATAGGAGGCCAAACCCTTGGACCGATCTTCCTGAAATTTTCACAGCATGTGACTCTGGAAGGAATAATAGGCTATATGAAGTTTTAATTGGACAACGGGGCGTGGCACCGCCCATATAACCCAAAAATTTTAATCGCCATATTTCGGCCATTTTTTGACCTACGTCGACGATATTTGGTAGATATGGTATTGGCGTAATTAGGAATACGTACCAGGAGAAAAGTGGGTGGAACCCCGCCCCTTTTTAGAAAAATTAAAAATCTTAATATAGTCTTAACTACTGGACCAATCGTCATTAAATTTTCGCAATACTTTTAATTTTATTTAATAACGAGGGGGGTAGCGAAGCACACCGGGTCATCTAGTATTTTTAATAAAAAGTCCAAAGCCCTTTATTTTGAAAGACATCATTTACGCGATTTGGCATACTCTCCACCAATTTCTGTACATTTTTTTTTTTGAATATTTTTCCATTTATTTTGAATCCGCTGCCAGATCTCGTCCAAATTAGTAGGGACTGATTGGTACTGTCCTGACCGTCTCTTCACGATTGATCGCAAATTCTTTATCGGATTCAGGTCGTGACTTTGGTTTGGCCACTGCAATAATTGAAAATTTTGCTCACTAAGCGATTCTTTCACGATTTTGGAAGAGTAATGTGGATCATTACTTTTTCTGCAGGATAGGCAGGCACTCTTATCAACAAAATCGGGAAGATGTGTCTGCAAAATCCTCAAATAGTCTTATTTCTTCATTATATTATCAATATTTTGCAGTGGTCCAATGTCCCACCACGTAAAGCAACCCCATACCATGACGTTTCTTCCACCGAGCATTACAGTTTGCTTCACACGGCGCTTTTGAATTTTTTCGCCAGGACGGCGCTAGCAATATTGTTTACCATCGGATTGGAGAAGGCGAAAAACTCTACATGCCGTCCACCGACTAAGGACTTTTCCGATTGCTAACGAAACATCTTTTAATGTTAAAATCTTATCTCTTTTCATTTCTCTTATCATTTAATGTGCGTCCGAATTCGTTAGAGGTTTTTTACGAAAGTATACATTTCAGTGTTTTTTTGCATATGTATTACACATTTTGGTGAAAGTAAAACAGCGGCTTTAGGTTTTGCAGATAGCAGAAGTTGGCGTACAACTTTTATCAAAACAATTGCCTGAGATGCGAACAAAAATTCTTTGCAGTGCAACCAATAAAAACACAGGTAGCACTTAGTACCATATAACTCAAATTGCTCATTTACTAATGCAACGTCATAATTCAAATTTTCAAATTTTGGAGTTAGTCATACAGAATTGTTCGCGATATCTTGCTTTATATTGTGTATATGTTCCATCTTTATATCTTTTGTACTTTACACGTTTTAAAGGAATACGCCGTTCATTTCATGTTTGGAAACGCTATTTGTCAATAAGAAAGACACAATTAAGTTGTGGAGTAAAATTTACAACGTGAAGATCATACCGCGTTTTAAAACATTGTCACATTTCATTTTGTGACTGTATATATGAATAAAAGATATTTTTAAAATGTATCGACTTTTTGCATGTAATGTATTATTTTAGGTTATGGCTACGTTCATGAAAATTTTTATTAAGAAAAACTCCGTTCTTCTTTATATAAATAATGACACATTTTAGTTTATAACACAGTATCGGATATATTTTTACAGCAAAAATGTCATAATTCAAATATCCCACATAGTTTGTCCAAGACCTTCTCTTTAATAATTAATTGATGAAAGATTTCTTAAATGGATTTTTTATTTATGAATCATTTTACTAATCATAGTGGGAACTTAAGCAGTCTGATATTTTTCTCGATTATGAGAACTAGTCAAAAACTTTAACTGCAATTATCACGAAATTAATTTTTTTGGAGTTGTAACATTCTATTAGTAAATGAGCGAGATTAAGTTCAAAGTTAACTTTACGTTCCCTTCTTTATTTTGCACTATAATTCCTTCAAGGCTTAACAGGCCAAATGTATATGTTTTACATGATCTTACAACATCTAAGTAGTATGTTGTTGCTACACGCAAAGAAAAAACATGGTTGAGGTAACCATAATCTAAGAGCAACATGTTATGGTTGTATTATATGGTTGTTAACAAATCATAGTATTGTTACATTTAATAATAATAAAGCTAGTCTTCCAATCATATTGTAGTCTAGCATAACAGTAATATGGTAAAATATAAAAATAATTATGTTAAACTATAAACATTAAATGGTTAAATTAAAACATCATAATATGGTTGAAAATATCATGATATATAATTGAATTATAATATAGTCTCGTAAGTGCAAATATTTCCTAATATAATACATTGTATAATTTATTATTGATTTTTCACTAAAGTTATTTAAAAACATAACTTCACAAAAACAGGCTTATTGAAATGGTTTCAGAATTGTTCTTCAAACACAAAAATAAAGATTTATATATGTATATATATTTCACCTTTTTTTAATGTTTTGCTTACCTTTTTATTTGTTTTCATATATTACATATTATTTTTAATTGTTTAGTTTGTAAATAAATTTTAATTTTCTTTTTATTTTCTCTAGCAATAAAAACAAATTCATCTTTAAGCCACCAAAATTTTATAAAACTGATAGAAAAGCATTCTGCCATGAGCTAGAACAAAATATTTTCAAGTGCAAACATTAATTTGTTTGCTTTTGATAATACATACTCTGATTAATAAAAGTATGTTATGGTTAAATATATTACATTATTTTTAATAAATTATAAAACTTTGTTTGTGGCTTAAATTTTTTACGTTAAACCAACCATGTGTTATTTTTAGTGTACAGTAACCATATAATGGTTAAATATCAACAAAAACGTGTTTATCGTGACTGAAGTATTTTTGAAAACAACTATAATTTGATCTCTGCAACTTTTTAATGTTACAAAGAACATATTATGTTTATTCTGACCATATCACAACAATGTTTTTTCTTTGCGTGTAACTGAAACCATTTTAGTCTATATAAGTCAAAGTCTTGATCGCATTCACTAAATCATTTGTAATAATTGTTAATGAAAATAGAGAACAATTGAAAGTTCTGGGTTCTTTTAGCATCTTAACTACAAGTAATAATCCTCTGTATCATACTGTAGACTGTAGGGAACATAAGGTTCGAATGATTCCAAAATAATAGAAATATTTTTTTTATCATAAACGTGCACTGCATCTCTTAGCTTACACACTGAGCTAATGACCTTGATAAAAAAATAATGTTGCCAATAATTTCGTAGCACTTTCGGTAGTACAAAAAGCGCCTGCGATTTTAAAAAACTATACAAAAAAAATTTTTTTTTATGTTTTCTGTAATAACTTGATAAATTGAAGAGGTGGATGCTTAAGCTTTATTTTGAATTGGCACTTTTTAACACTTTTTAAGTTTTAATGTATTTTACTGGGTGGCTAAGGTATGTTGACCGTACGCTACTTCAGACACAAAGAGTATAATATTGACATTAAGTAAATTGGATTTGTTTCGCAATAATTGATATATTGTTATCATATCTGTTGAAAAGATACTTTTTAGAGCTAGTTTTGCGTTCTTAGGCAAAATAGTATCGATTTGATGTGTTCATTAGGGTAGTGACTTCTTTACGACACGTAGATTGCCTCAAAGTGATCAAGTAATATCAACCTCAGACATAACACTCGCAGCGAGATTTAGGCCAAAAACTACATAGTATGATCTGCTTAGAACTTACCTCTACAAGCTGTCCGTCAAGACTAGATCGGGAATTGGCCACAAAAGTGTGATGAGGTGCAAGCTTCCAAATTGTGTTAGATTTACCTATAATGTACGTGAAAATTATAATGTAGCGTTATGCTACTCGAAAAGCAATAATTGCCTTAGAAACATTCATCAACGTAAGTAAAGACGCAGCTATGCATCACTATTTTCTACTAAGCCAAACATACATGTTTTTAAGAATAAATGGCAAATATTTTAAATTAAAATTATTGTTGTAAAAAACAACAATTATATATACGCTAAAGTTATGTGTTCCATGCAATGAAAGAACTTTGTTTCAAATTCTATTCCACCCTTCGAATTTTTCAGACATTCATCATTCTTAATTCAGCTTCCTTAATGATGTTTAATAGGATGTTTATTATTTTCAAAAAACCAAAAATTGCTCCAACTACTGGGTTTCAAAAGAATACGAGCCAGAGTATCCTTTATATAGGCGACAATCTCATCTTTTATTAAAAATATATTTTAGTAAAAAAGTAGTTTTTTTCAACAGATTTTATTTTTCTTTCTATGTCCTTAGCACATGCCTCAACAAGGTGGAAGGATTTAGGGTGTGTACATTGATTTTATTATTCCTTAAAATTAAATTTGCAGATCTTACAGCATAAATATTATTGCACAAATGTGATGTCACTCATCATAAAAATTCGTATAAAAATTATATTAAAAGCAGGTGTGTTTCTTAAGTCTTTTTTGTACTAAAAAGTAATCAAAACATAACGTTGCATATTCAAGTCTTTCTTGTATTTAAACCGTTCCTATAATTTATTCTTTAAATGTATGTATTTTAGCAGCTTATATTTAATTACCACTGTTTATATTTTCTAACAAGATCATTTGCTTTGAAACTAAATAAAGTTATTTCATTTAACTCCTTAAAGTATGCTTTAAAAACGAATATTATAAAGGCTTATTTGTGATGTGTTGCTATAAAAATAGCTTTGAATAATTTGAATTAAAGTGAAGTCAACTGAATCAATCGAGTTAGTTGAAGAAAGATATAAACAAGCGAATAAAGGAAATTATAAACTTGGTGGCCATTAATTAAATACGCTCGAAAATTCCTAGGATCAACCTAATATGTATACAAATTTTAATAGAAAAATAATATAAATTGGCACTAAATTACAAAACAAAAAAAAAAAAAATAGAGAATAAAAAACTACACAATTTCATATCGTTAAAGCTGTAATAAAATCATCTAAAAACATGCCTTAAAACATTTAATAACTATTAATAAATCTGTCATTTATCTTCATTAAAAGATTAACGAAGATTATCATGTTAATTTAACGTGTAATCAAATACTTTTCAACTAATGAAACGCAATTTGCAAGAAAATTTTGTTCCGAAAAATATTATATCAAGCCAACGACTGAAATTAAAAAAAATATTTACAAAACGCATTAAAATTAACAAATCTTACAAGATTGAACAAAAAACTATAAAACAAGGTAAGCAACAAAAGCATATTCATAGTAACCTAACATAATCCAAGATTATTTTAGACACAAAGATGAAAAACAGAAAAAATTCGCCATATGCAAGTGTTTTACAAACACCACTTTTATTACCACGAATTTTAATTATTATGGCATTTGACGTACGAGGGTAAGTCGTATACCGAGACACAATAATATAAAAAGCATTAGAGATTTCATATAAGCAAGTTCTCTGAAAAATGAAGATTTTTTTTTTT
Organism: Gymnosoma rotundatum; assembly: GCA_916610165.2. Taxonomy (NCBI): domain Eukaryota; kingdom Metazoa; phylum Arthropoda; class Insecta; order Diptera; family Tachinidae; genus Gymnosoma; species Gymnosoma rotundatum. The sequence goes on along the minus strand of OU744338.1, from coordinate 14,875,822 downwards.
TTTTTATATATATTTACATTTTTAAACTAAAATTTTTGTTTTTTCCACCTTTTAAAGAAAGTTTGAAAAGTGTTTAATAAAAGATTTTGTAACGGAAACTGCTTCGAAAAAATTACAAATATTTTTGTGAAAAACTATTTTGAAAATGTTTGAAGAGTTTTTTAAAGAACATTTAGATCAGTGTTGCCAGGAAAAGACAGAAAAAAGATACGGTTTTCCTTCAAAAAGTTACATTTTTTCATTTAAAGACACATTCTGAAATTTTCCTTAAATAAATAGCAATTTAATGTAGTTTACTACATAAAATATAGTAAAAAGTTTTACTTCATATTTCAGGGAAAATAACAATGCAGCAGTTTCATTTGCTGAACAAAAAGAAAAAGAAAAAAAAAATTTGGAGTATTTATCTGAAGAGACTCAACGGCTCTCGTTTTTCAATAAAAGTAGGATTTTTTTAATAAATCCGTTTGACCTTCTTATTTAAAAGTTTGGGTAATGACAAATTTGAGCCTTATTTGCTTAATACTTCAACATAAAATGACTGAAAACTTTTCCGTAATGTAATCCGGCACTGCTTCAAGCAAATTAAAATCCAAATTTTTCAAGCAGAGTAACTAAAGCTGCTAATAATTATCACAAGTTTGAACAGAATGCTTAGTTTTCCGCATGAAATGCAACTCATATTATTTCACAGTTGAAAAGAATTGTTGCCAGAAACATTTTGCTGTTTCTAAACATGAAGCAAGAAACATTTCGTGATTTCTCACGAACTGAACAGAGTAAAACATCAGCATTTTTATTTTTTGTTTATTTTAAATTTAAACTCATTTTTTATATCGTATTTTGATTGCATTTGCAGATAATGTTGGTTTGTTGTGAGAGGTTCTTAACTCATATAATGAGACAAGTACTTTTTCAGTGACATTACTTTATTTCGTAACTGTACAAAATGGTAAAAAAAAATGGTCAAATATATAAGTACTACGTGGAGCCTTCAACAGTTACAAGAAATGTAAAAAATGTAACCAAAGTGACTTAGATATTGGTCAATAAGGCTCGAAAATAAATTCCGTAATGATAAAAAATAGTTTTGATAAAGTTCGAAAACAAGTTTTAATAACCCTCGAAAATGGTTTCGATAAAGTTCGAAAACAATTACGATAAAGCTCAAAAATGGCTACGACACATTTCGAAAATAGTTTGAATAAACTTCGAATATAGTTACAATAAAGTTAGAAATAGTTTCGATAAAGAAACCAAAGAAAAATTTTTCGAAAATGTTTTTTTTTGATAACTGTTTTAAAAACGTTGGAAAAGTTTATTTTTATAACACTATTTCTAAAAGTTTAATAACCGTTTTGATTAATTTAGAAATAAGTTAAAAGAAAGTGTAAAAACTCTTTCACAGAAACGTATTGTACAGGAAGCATTTCAAAATAAAAGTATTTAATTTTATAGCAAACTTTTGAGAAATTAAGAAAATTTTATAGCATAACTAGCTATTCCCGGAGTACCCTACCCTACCCTAGAATAATCGTACCCCTACGACTCTTTCAAGCAAGTTATTTATTTCACTGATATGAAAGTTATAACAGATTTCCTTCTGCCTATTGGACTTCTTGAATCACGACTTATTTATCCTGTAAATATTATTAACACTGCTTTTTTTAAATGGATTCTGCGAGTTTTTCCTCTCCCCCACTTACTTCTCCTGTCGTTAGTTTTCAAATATGCATATCCTATTATAACTTATAAATATCTCAATTATTAATTTTTTTTTTAACATTAATTAATTTTTTTTAATCGGTAAAAATGCCCGTTTTAGTTCATGAACGCATCGACCATCTAAAGGACCATACAAACAAACTATTAAAATTTTATCGAATTCGGTTTGACCGTTCGTGAGTTATAAAGTCACAACACACTTGCAAATATTTTTTGTATATGTTTCCGCATGAGCGGGGTGAATAAGTTAATTCAACTAATGGTGTGTGTATAGAATAATACCACAATTAAGCTAACAAAAGCTGAGCAACCTCGATGTTTGCGTTGCTAGAAGTGCTTGCTGTAAAACAGAAGACCGTGGGTTCGATCCCGCCTTCGCACCTGCGTACAACGGAAAATAATAATTGTTATAAATCAATTAAAAATGAAGAAGCAGCAGTATAAACCTCCCGAGAGTCAAAAGACAATTATTGTATAAAGCCATGGCAGATAATTTAGCGAAGTCGTCCAGTTTAATATAAAAGTAACAGATAATTGTCAAGAAGCCCTTTGTAATAAAAAGTAAGAACGGTAGCGGTTAGCGCAGGGAGCTGTAACAGCAACAGTGTATGGCAGACGTGTGTTGTGGCTATTGGATTAAAGGGGACGACTGGCTTGCATAAAAGGCGTAGAGGAGTTGTCTGTGGATGGTTAAGGTTACTAAACAAGGCATCGAGTAGTTCATGTCTCGCCGGAGTAACACAGTAGTGTAGCGTAGATGGCTGCCTTTGTAATACTAACACATGTTTAGTAAATGCGAGACCATGGGATTCACAAGACCGGTAGGATCAAAAAGTATAGCCAGAGAAAGCCATAAAGTAAGAATACAGAATTGATAATGAGCCACAGTGGTATTTGCAATCAAAAGAATCCCTACGTTTCTGCTAAAAAGGGAAAAACGTAACAATATATATAGAAGTATTTTCAAATGAGTTAAAGTCCTAAAAAAGTTTCGATACCTTTTTAGAAATTGCTCAAAACCGTTTCCAAAACTCGAAACATTTTTTGTTACTTTAACTGCTTTCAAAGAAGTTAAAAACTGCTGTGTCCTACTATTTTATAACAATATTAAAGTACAGTAATGTTTGAGTATATATAATAAAATCATAAGCATACGAGTAAGTATACAACACTAAAAAAATATAATTTAATAAAACATATTAATTTATATGTACTTGTTTAACATCTTCACTGTGGCCACCTTTTACTCTCAACCTGTAGGTCAATATTGTTATTTGCAGTATAAAAAAAAATATATATGAAGAATAAATAATTATTTAATTAATTTTTATGCCACAAATCACCAAATTCCAAATAAAGAAACAAACTAAAGAATTTATTGAATTCGTTCTTTTGTTTTTCTCTGAAAAAGTTCTCTTAAAAAATATTCTTTATATTTCTTGTCATTGACGACGAAATGACTGGTAAATCTCAACACAGTCGACAACTTAATTTATGTTTAGTTTTGTTTGCTAAGAAATAGACAGCGAATACCATGTTTTTTTCGTTATTGACCTTGAAAAACGAAACAATATTTGTTTATTATTTTGCTAAAGATCAAAAAATAATAATTTTTTTATTAATGAATATAAACGACAACATTAGAGTAGAATAAGATTTTTTTAATATCATAATGAAATAATATTTATTGCCAAATCGATGTGATGGTGAAATTGCTTTTCAGGTATGTTGAATTAATTCTTCTAAAGTTTTAAAAATCTTGTGTAAGAAAAAAAAGTTTTAACAATCAATTTTAAAAAATTCATTATATTAATTAATTTTCAAAATAAAATATTATTATCGTGCTCTTTTCTATTATCCCGATCAATTATTGAAATTACCGATATTGATAATTGAGGGTCAAAGCACATCTCGATGGCCATTTCGTTATCCCTTACTTAATTCTTTAGGAAACTTCTGACAAACATTTTAAATAAACTAAAGATTTTTGTCCAAACAATAAAGCAAAGACAAAAATCAAAGTTTAGGCAAAAACAGCAATAACCAACAGTAATTCTATTTTTCTTTCTCCACTCCATTATCAATATCGATAATTTAAATAATTAATCGGGATAGTAGAAAGTAGCACGAAAAAAGATTTTATTTTGAAAATTAATTAATATAATAAAAAAATTACCGTTGTTTAATTTATTTATAATATTATAAAAAAAATAATAATAAGTTTTTAACACTTTAAATAACAGCTTTTATTTTTTAATGTGTGTGTGTATGGGATATTCTGACACTCTTACCCCTCTATTCAAACGGCTTATTTTAAACAGTTTGATATAATAACGAAAGACTTCAATATATCGAAAACTGCCATTGAAATCAATATTAACATTTATCCGGGAGCATACAGCAGATTCGGATTAGAACCCTTAAAAGTCTTTTGACGGGATTGTAAACCTAGAAGCGCTTATTATTTAGAACCAGAGCTCGATGGCTCGTTCCAGTTTGTTTTATAAATATTTTGAAGAAACAATTTGGTCGTTTGCTATCAAAAATATGAAAATTCATTATCTTGGAAGTGGTGACTTCTTTGTTGATAAATATCAGTTCATGAGTTTATATCCCAGCAGAGCCTATGAGAATAAAGAAAAGAAATTGTTGTTGCATTTTTATTTACTTATTTTCACTGAACAAGTATTTATATTACGCCGGAGCTGGCTCAGCAACCAAACTAACCTAAGTTTGTTATTAATTGTGATTAATTATAAAGAGAAAAGTAAAGGATAATGCTTGGCAACGTAAATAAATAATTTGTTGCCAAACCAGAATTATAAAATATAATGAGAGAAATATATATTTGAAATATGCAAAATATAAAAAAAATTATAAAAAATTACTCATATCATATTTTTTCTCAACAGTTGTATAAATCGAAAAAATTACAATTGAGTGCGGACTTGAGGATGATATGAAAAGAATTCCGACGAAAAGCATTCCGGCGAAGGTTGTCTTTAACTAGAAAGTACATCGCATTTTTCTGGCATTTAAATTAAACTGTTCTCTTAACAGTTATATACAATATATAACGAACTTAAGACTAACTAAAAATAATTTTAATTTTTTAATGATACAGTTCGCCCAGAGTCAAAGACAAAATTTAAAAACATTAAGTCGATTCCTGAATTTTAAAGTAGAGCTGAATTATTATAGATAGTCGGCACATTCGATAGTTTGCTCAAAAACTATCGATACTGTAGCTTCGATATTATCGAATTTTACTTATTGGAAATTCTGGAAACTATCGATATCCGATACTATTGTTTGAAAACTATCGATACTATAGCTTCAATATTATCGAATTTTTCTTATTGATAATTTTGGAAACTATCGATTTCGGATAATATCGCTTAAAACTATCGATACTATAGCTTCAATATTATCGAATTTTTCTTATTGACAATTGTGGAAACTATCGATTTCCGATAATATCGCTTAAAAACTATCGATACTATAGCTTCAATATTATCGAATTTTTCTTCTTAGTAATTGTAGAAACTATCGATATCCGATACTATTGCTTAAAAACTATCGATACTATAGCTTAAATATTATCGAATTTTTTTTTATTGGTAGTTGTGGAAATTATCGATTTCAGATACTATCGATATCGAGAAAAATTATCGGTAGTCAGCCAAAAATATAATTATCGATATTATCGAAAGTACTTAACCTGTTAATTGATTATGTCGTATATATACTTTAATTTCAAAAGTTTATTTTTTATTTAATGTTTTGCTTGAAATTAAGTCAGCACATTATATCGAGCTTGCAAAGAAAAACTAATCAGTTAACAGGTTAAAGGCCAAAAAAATTTTTTTAATTTTTTTAGGAAGCAAAAATCACTCAATGGGATCATAAAAATAAATATTAAAATTTTTACTTCAACAACTTGAACAATTTTTGTGTAATATTTTTTTGTTGTAATTTTTAATATATTTATATATTTTCATATATTTATTTTATTATACTTCTGTTAAGTCATTAAGCCTGCTAATGTTTGATGTAATGAAAACATACATGCACAAAAATATTCGCATGTTATGCAAGCGTTATGCTCATTTAAATGAAGTTTTTATATTTTAAGAATCATCAAAGAAAATATAAAAGAGATAAAACGTAAACGATGTACGATAAACGATAAACCTGACATTGAAATCAAGTTATGTTTGTCTAGACAAACTGTGTCGGTTTATATTAATTACGACAATCCAACGTCATAAATAATTCCAAACCTAAATCTAAAATTACAACGGGATTAATGACCGTAACAGAGAAATATTAATATTAACTGCAGACGTAAAAACAATTAAAAAAAATTAATTAAATTCTCATTAGAAACCTATAAACAGACTAAAGCACATGAAACTGGTTTTAGATAAAGAAGAAACATTTCAACACTTTTAATAACGAACCACGATAAATATTGCAAAATGGCAAGCAGCTATAACATTTTCTCTTAAATTAAATTTTAAGAGATAGTTAAGAGTATTTGAAATTAATTAAGCATTTTATTTCAATGGAAATTATACTGAATTTATTAAGAAACCAAAAAGAAAAAAACATAGATGAAATTAATATATAAATATGCATTATTATCTGATGAGTTAAACATTAACAAATTTACTGCAAAAGTGAAATCAGCTTCAACATAAAAAATTTTTAAATATCAAAATGGTGAGTAGTAAATGATGGAAATTTAAGGCAGTTTGGAGTTTCGATATCTGAAGTGGATTTAAATTTACATTTTATTGGAATAAAACACTTCTTTGCTGGAGCAAAAAATTAAAACAAACTATTTTTTATTTGTAGAAATTTTTGATATTTGCTATGTGCATTTTTGCTCTCGCAACGGCAGATATTTCTCATTTAACTGGAGATGGTTATCATTATGATAAACCCTCAGTAGTATTTGATGTTCCACAACATGCTCCAATGATCCAGTCTCATCATATTGCACCTGCCTCTACTCCTGTACACCATCAGGAACATGCTCAAGTCAAACAAAGCTTCTCAAGCAGATATTTGCCACCTCAACCACAATATTCTGCATCTCCTGAACATCATCAAGAAATCTCTAATCATCAAATCGCCCAGCCGTTTTCTATACCTCATCAAGAGCTTTCTCAACCTTTTTCTGTATCAAATCACGCAAACTCTCAAACGATTTCTGCACCTCATCAAGAAGTCTCTTATTCAGTACAAGAACCTTCTAGCAATTATTTGCCATCTCAACCTATAAGCTCCGCCCCAGCTCTACATCCAGCTTCAGTTGAAGTTCAGCACCATGATATTTCTCAACACATTCATGTACCCTCCAATGAATACTTGTCACCTCAGATACAACAGTCTTTGCCAGCCTTAGCACCAGTGCGCCATCAAGAAATCTTTCAACACAATACTGTCGCCCAGCCACAATACTCTGCCCCAGCTTCAGCACCAGAGCCTGTTCATCATCACGAAATATCTCAACCGTTCCTAACACCGTCTGGTGATTACTTGCCTCCTCAATCTCAGCAATTTGTTTCACCCTTAACGCCAGTTCACCAACACGAAATCTCTCAACATATCACTATACCCCAGTCGCAATACTCTGCTCCAGCCCTAGTCCCTATACAACATCAACAAACCGCTCAGCCTATATCAGCACCTGACAGTGAATATCTACCTCCTCAACAAACGCATACAGCACCTGTTCAAACGCCTGCTCTCCACCATGAACATTCTTCCCTAACTATCTCTGCACCTTCTAGCGATTACTCAATTCCAGTTACCGCACAGCATCAGCAAAACACTCAAGAACATGAACACCACCATGAGTCTCAAAGTGTGTCCGATGGCTATCATTACGATGCTCCTGCGAAAAGTTTCCACTTCTAGTTATAGTAAGTTATTGGGGCGAAAGAACCAAACCAACCAAACACTTGTTAAATTAACAAGTTAAATATATATTTTTTTATATTTTACACACACATATACATTTCGAGTTGTAGCTATTAATGAAATAAGTTGAATTATAATTTTAAAATACATAAATTAAAAAAAACATTTAAGTAAAAATATTAAAGTAGAGTGAGAGGTATTAGAGAAACGGAAGTTGAATTTCTTATCAAAAAACTTGTATTTAAAATTTCTAGCATATAACATATCACGTTGCGCCGTATATTTAAATTTGGCTAGAAAAATTAAAGCAGAAGAGGTATTCTATGTTCTTAAACAAGCTGACAGAAAGAAAAAAAACTCGAGCTGAACTTTGTTGTTGAAGTCTTAAGCGTCTGTTTATTACGGTACAAGAATCAAGACTTCATACGAAAAATCAGGTCCTCTATAAGAATATTCTTTTGTATCGCCTATTTTGTTTTTTATATGTTTATATAGAGGGCACACCTTGCGATGAGTTCCAAATGTGCGTATTACCACTTAAAAGACTAGGCCACACACCTTAAAATAACGTCTCTATGGTAACATCTTTTCATTTTGATTGTGCAGATTTATCACTACAAATCCTGTGCAAATTTCAAGGAACTGCCCCTAGCGGCTTAAAAGATCAAGTCACATTAGACAAATCACAACCTTTATGGAAACACCCTTTAATTTTTAAATTTATTATCCACCCTTTTTTTATAGCGGACATAATTTTACACACAGTGTGTAAATAATAAATTTTTCAGACGAGTAGATCGCCTTCAATACATAAACAGCACATAAATGTCTGCTCACTACTTTTGAAAAATGAAAGCCATAAATGTAAAAATCACATCACTATAGAAAAACCTCTTATATTTTAGTTTTTTTTTTTGGTTTAAAGTACTTTCTGTTTTCTTATGGCGGACATACAAATACTTAAACTTAGTGTGTGCCTATTGCGGTTCAGAAACAACATCACTTTCATCATAGTGATTATAATGTACGTGATCTTCACTATTGGGTCACGTTTTAATTCAAAGATATTTTGTTCTTGTAGAAAATTAAATTAAATTATGATTAGAATTTATTAATATTTTAAGGCTTTAATTTTTATATTTCAGCTATTCTCAACTAGAGATCAGACTCTCTTGCATTCTGCTATGTACGAGGTCTCATCAAAAAATAAATATTATTTTCAAATTTCGTGAGTTAAGTATGTTCGATTTTCGCAATTTTTTTCTGTTATGTTTGTACACATGTCTGTTATATATGTTGGCAATATCAGCCATTTTGTTTTTGACACATAAAAAAATAAGTCGTGTTTTGGTGTGCTCTCAGATTTTTTACTATTTACAAAAAAAAAGTTTTGTGTAAAAAATAAAATTACATGAGCAAGGACATCTAAAATATTGACTGTGGCATTTGGCAAGTCTACTATGAGCAGAAGTTCAATTGTGGTATAACCGGTTTAAGAAAGGCCGAGAAGATATAAATGACGATGCTAGTCCTAGTCGCCCGAGCACGTCAACAACCGATGAAAGCATTAAAGCAGTGAAGAAAATGATTTTGGATTATCGTCAAATCACTATCAGAGAGGTTGCTGATGATGTTGCCATATCGTTCGGCTCAGCCAAGCAATTTTTACGGATGTCTTAGACATGAAACGTGCTGCAGCGAAGATTGTTTTAAAAATGCTAAATTTTGTGCCAAAACAACATTGAATGGACATCGCTTAGGAGCTGCTGAACATCGTAAACGACGATCCAGATTTCCTCAAAAAGGTCATAATCAAGGGTGTATGGCTATGAAATTGAAACCAAAGTCCAATCATTCCATCTTTGATCCATTTTTTTAATAATAAAAAATCGAAGAGCACACCAAAACACGACTAACCTTTTTATCTGTCAAAAACAAACAGACAATCCAAAATGGCTGATATTGCTAACATATGTATATAACAGACATGTGTACAAACAAAAATTGCGAAAATTGAACATACGTAGCGTAGCCTAATACATTAAATTACAACAACTGTTGGGGCACCCTTATATTCAATCTCAAAACTTTATAACTTTTAGAGCAGACTTAGCTTTATACTTGTTGTTGTAGTAGACTTAGCAATCAGGTTCTTTGTAATTTCAACCGTCTGTCTACAACTGTTAAACCATTTGGCCACATAAATTAAATAACGTTTACTATTCTGACACCCTTTAATTTATAATTTCAATTATTTATACTTCTTATTTTCATGCTTTTATATATAACAGTTCCAAATATAGTTCAAATTACAATAATTTGGGTTCACCCTTTAAAATCTAAATTCAAAATATAAATCTGCTGTTATAGCGGACTTAGCAATACAAGTCCCTTGTAAGTTTTAGCTCTCTCTCCACAACGGTTACAAAGTTTGGCCACATACATCACATTTCATTTACTATTGGGACACCCTTAAGTTTTCAAATCCAATTTTATACTTGTTGTTATAGCGAAGATAGCAATACAGATTCTTTATAAGCTTCAAGCATCTGTCTACAACTGTTTCAAAGTATGGCCATATACTTTAAATTAAATGAACTATTGGGGCACCCTTTGATTCACGATATTGAATATTAATACTTCTTACTGTAGCGTTAATGGCAACCGACATTCTGCCCTTTACGGTTCATAATACACGTAAAAAACATGTATTTTGTATGGGGGATACCCTTTAATTTTTAAGATTATGAACTGTTTTAAGAACGGGAACAATCTATAAGCATCGCCTTTCAAATAAAGAAAAAAAGATCAAAATGATGCAGAAATGACTGAGTTATGGAGGCACAAATATAAAACAACAACATTCAGTCGAATTGATAACTCCTTCAATTTTTGAAGTCGGGTAAAAAAACGTTTAATTTTTAAAAGTCCGCCAACTTCATTAAGGTATATGTTAAATATAAGCTTTTAGAATTTCTTAAGAAATAAATAAGCAACAATACTTCAAACGCATTAAAACTACAAAAAGTTTATACTCAAACCAAGTAAACCAAACTTGAAGGAAAATAAGTCAACAATTTACAGTCAATCTTGTGAAGTCTACTTTAAGGCGTTAATTTAATTTCTTACTCCTTTATTAAATTTATTGTATTAACCAAACACAATTCTTGTCAATTCTTAGCAGTCATTTCATTTAATTATATAGTGTATATCAGTAATGCCAATTTCTCTAGTAATTGATGAATTTTAAAGATTGCTTGGTAATTTTGCACTACTTTAGAAATGTAGTAAATTTTTTGTTGCAATTTCATTTCATACAAATTTTTAATTTATGTATTCGTATTATTTTTTAATTTCAGTTTTTTTGTTTTCTTTAATGCTCTATTTTATTGAAAATAAAATATTTTTTTTTTTTGTAATTAAAATTTTTCGTTGAAATTTTTTTGAGAATAATTTTCCATTTTTAACAAATTTAAATTTTAGTTTAGCCTTTGCACATTTTATTTGGTGTTTGGGAAGTTGTTAATCTAACTTAAGACTTTATAACAACTTGTATAAATATGCTCGACTAGTAAGCGTAAAATGATTTCAGTTGTTTATTTAATTTAATAAGTGAGAGAATAAAAATGATTGCATATCTATATAAATACACACATACTCATACATAAATTCATACAAACATTCGCATTATTTACTATTTTTTACTTTTACGACCAAAATTCTCTCGGAAATTTGAAAAAAGAAACTCGCAAGCAACTCAATGTGCGAAATAAAACACAACCATATTTGGTTCACTTGCAACCGAATTTAATTTGAGGATTCTTCTTATTCTGAAATAAAACAACAGTATTGTTAGAAAATATTACAAAAAAGATAAAATATTTAGGAAAAATAAATGATTTAATTTTGACTTATTTTGGGCTGTTTGTTAATTTTAAACTTAAATTCTAAACATTTTTGGGAAGAAACATTATTTACAAATGTATTTAAAAAATATTTAAATGAATACAAAAAGAGCAATAAAAATTGCTATTGATTTTTGCTCAATAACGTCTTGTTAAAAACGAAAATATTACGCCTCTATTTTTATTTCAAGCTACAATAAAGTATTTTTAAAAAATATTTGATTTTGCTCTCAAAAAATATTATTAAGATATGACTCCCTTAAAAGTAACGAAAGGGTTCTTTTAAAATTTGGAAACTGTATTTTGAGCCATTGGGTTTTTAAATCTTTAGAAATATCGTAGTGCCAAAGTTATCTTCACGTATTTTCAAAATTTTTTTCTTTTAGAAAATATAGTCAAAAGTTGCATAATTATATAAAAAAATAATAATTGACGTAAAAGAAGCTGAAGTCCACTATTTTTGTCATATATTATGTTTGAAGTTTTTTTTATACAGATTTAGGTAAACATATTTAAAGTCATTAAAAAAAGGCTAAGGTAATGTTCACATTACATTGCTAGTGCTGTTGTTAAAATTGTATAAAACATATTTTTCATGATTTTTAAAATATTAACTGCTGTATTCATAGAAAATAAAATAACTATGAAATGTGTTTTATGACAAATTTTTCATACAAAATTGTCCTAAAATATATTTCAAATCTATTTTGATTTTCTATGAATACGGCAGTAAGTATATAAGAAATTATGGATTTATTAATCCAGAAAAGTAACTTTAAATAAGATAGAAATGCTTCCGAATGATAAATTATGCTCAAGTTGTACCTACATGTTGCAGGTATTAAAGACTTTTTAATTGTTATTTAATTTATTTAAAATAAGGGAAAACTGACAATAATTTTCTAAGAATCTAGTTTCCGTTTATACATTTATACAAACATAAAATTATTTACAAAGATATTTTAAAATAATTCTTGCGAAAAAAACCGAATTCAAAACAGATTTTATCTGTCTGTCTCTAACGGTTCAAAAGTATGGACAAATACCTCAAATTACATTAACTATTGCGACTCCCTTATTTTCTAACTCCAAACCTTATACTTTCTATAGCACAGTAAAGCTGCTTGCTAGCTTCAATTGTCTGTCTAAAACTATTCAAAAGTTTGGAAATATACATTAAGTTACGGCAACTGTAGGGGCACCCTTTAATTTCTAAATTCAAATTTCCTACTAGTAAATTTAGCAATCAAGTTCTTTGTAAATTTCAATCGTTTGTCTATAACCGTTCAACAGCTAAAATTACATCAACTATTGGGACACCCTTTAATATATAATTTAAAATAATTATACTTCTTATTATACCAAACAATATAGTGGACATTTTGCCTAATTTGAGAGTGCTTTATATAACGATCAAATTACCTTTGGGAACACCCTTTAATTTCTAAATTTTAGTTATAAACTTGCTGTTATAGGGGATTTAGCAGTCTATCTTGAACGGTTCAAAAGTTTGGCCACATACATCAAATTGCATCAACTATTGGGACACCCTTTAATTTGAAATTTTGTATATCAATAATATTGATAGCAATCGACATATTGTTTAATTTTAAAGGGTTTGTCTATAATGGTTCAAAAAATGGGCCCATATATGTAGGTCGATTAATGTCCTGGGGATACGCTTTAGTTTTCAGGTTTATTTTTGTATTAGATTTTCTATTAGGAGCTAAAGTGATACGCAGTTTTTTTACTTTTAGATCGGTGCCCCTTACGGGTCATAGAACACATAACAAAACATGTATTTTTGTATGGGGCACTCTTTAATTTTTAAAATTATGAACTGATTCTAAAACTGAACCAATCCGTAATCAATACATTTTAAATAAACAAAATTTGGTAAAATCAGTTCAGAAATGACTGAGTTCTGCAGGCACGAAGATTAAAAAAGCAATTCAACAACAGTTGAATTGATTAATAGTGGATTTATTAATATAGTCGAACTTTCTTATAGTGAACTTCTATACAATAAAGTTCTCCTTGTTATGAACTAAAGTCAAGATGACAGCTTTTTCATTCCACTTTCAATGTATTTTGATCTTCGTATGATGAATTTCCACACAGTGAATTTTTCTTTACAATGAACAAAATTTTGGAAAAAAAACACATTTCAAGTGTTTTTTGTCTCCATATAGTGTACTTTAGCAGCTTTATTTTACACTTGTTAGCAACAGTATTTGTTAGCAAAATAAGTTCCCAAAATATGGATCTTACGGCTGGACCAAAAATTTTCTTCGCAAAGGAGAAAGGCTCCGCTTTTTGTTACCAACTGCTCTGCGCATCCAAAGGACGTAAAAGATAAACTAAAAAATATTGAACTTGTCTACTTTCCTCCCAATATGACTCTTCTTCAACCAGTGGAGCAAGGCATTATCTACAATATGAAACAACTTTACAGAAAATGAATTTTGATGAAAATATTGTCACAAATGGAAGAAAACAAACTTGTAATACCCAGAGATAATTGGAAACTGCTTCCAAAGGGCAGGATTTTTAAAAGAAAACATGGAGATTCAAATTAGTAATTGGGATTAAGAAGATTTTCTTCCACTATCAGATTTAGCTGTTCTACAGGCTTCGTTTAGAAAAGTAGCTAACATCGTTGCATCATTTGAAGACTATGTCGGTGTAGATATTGATATGCAAACTATGGGCATCCCGTCAGAAGAAGATATTCTAAGGAGTGTTTTAGAGAGTCGTGGATTACAGGGCGATGATGTAATGGCAAGTATCCGTAAAACGTCGCCTACATTAAAACACGTCTCCCCTTCACTTGATGTACTGCGAACTTTTTTGGAAATGAAGAGCAACGTTCCGACAAATGTATTTAAATGTCTTAATGTAATTGAAGCTTTTTTTCATAAAGAAATAGAAATATCTAGTTCAAACAAAAATACAAAATATATATAAAAAAATATTTCTGTATAATGAAGTGAAATAATTATCTGTCCCCGTGGAGATTCACTATAGGGAAGTTCGACTGTAGTGGATTTACAATAAAAATATTTTTTAATATCTGAAAACCCATAAGAGATAGAGACCTGGGGTTTGGACAGTTCGATTGATCTATAAAATTTATCACAGGAATCGGTCTTATTTAAAGGGTGGTTAAATATTAAGGTCCGATGTTGATTTTGAATTAAACACAAATTATTTAGTAAATTATTGCAACTTCTATGGAACAAGAAATGCAGGAACACCTCCATTTTCAATGACGCTGAGGCATAATTAAGGTTCTTTGACGAATTATCTCAACATTAGCTCTTAAATTTTTGCTGGCTTATCGACGTATACCTTTTCTTTCAAATAACTTCAAAGAAAGAACGGTGTCAAATCACACGATTTTGACGGCCATTGAAACATCGCCACAACCTGAGATAACACGGCGATAGAAATATTCGCACAAAAGAGCTATTGTTTCGTAAGCTTTGTGGCAAGTGGCACCGTCTTGTTGAAATCATATATCGTCCACATCAATCTTTCATTTCAGGCCATACAAAGTTCCTTATCACCTCACGAGAGCGAACACCATTTACAGTAACGATGAGTTGAGTTAGACGGCTCTTCAGCCACACTATCGCAAACAACAGAAATATTTTCTGCAGTATAAGATGTACAAGCATGCTCTGGTGTTTTTACATCTCCTACAGAACCGGTTTGCTAAAATTTTTGCCCGAATTTTCCGATTGTTTGCACATTTGGACCATTAAAATTATAGAAAAAAAAATCACGATGTATTTTGATTTGAACGTCCATTTTCTTAGTAAGCTTGAATAACTTTAAGGCGTTGCTCGATTGTGTATCTTTCTATGATTCAAATTGAGTTAGTCTGAAATTGAGAAATGTCAAATTAAATGCGAAAAAAAGGTGTGGTTCATATTCAACACCGGCCCTTATAATTTAACCAGCCGATATTTTTTTTTTAGATTTTGTGATATACGTGAAGATAACTTTGGAACGACGATAATATGTTAATCAACTATTTTTGGATATTTGCTAAATTTGAATCCATATTTAATTTTATAAAAATAAATAAATTAAATTCTACAAAATTTCTTAAAGTCTACTTGATTTTAATAAAATAAACAGATTAATTAAGTCAGATAAAGAAATCAGTTGTTCACTTACTAAAAGTAAGTTTAGCTAATTCTAAACTTCGCTAATTTACCAGATTTGTCTTTTATTGTCTTAAGTATTTTTTAACCCAGATTTAACAACAACAATTAATTAAAAGAAAATTTGTCAATTTGAATAAATCATGTGTATCTTTGAATAAAATTTTACCTAATTTAACTACTTTTATCATTAAGGTCTTACTAAATTTAATCGTTGATATCACTTTTGTAATTTCGTTTCCTCTACAAGAAATTTAGTCATTATTTCTTATAATAAAATTTCAGTTTGCTTCTATTCATTCAAATGTTTTTTTTCGAATTTCTTATGAACCGCATTTTGGTAACCGACCTTGCCGGCCTTATTTTTTATGTGTTTCTTAAATTACTTGTATTGTTGGCTGAATAATACTTTGGTCATTATTACTGATTATTGGCGTCAAAGAATTGGAGAATCAAACACTACAATAACAGCTCTGATAAAAAGAAGACATTAATTGGTTTAAGTTTTAAACCCATCACTTTCAAATTGATATAAATACGTTTAGTTTTGTTTTATATAAGATCAGTTTAAGTTTTTATTTATCTTTAAAAAAAATATTACGAAATAAGCAATCAGAACAAAAGCGGAAATATGGTAAGAATTATTAACAACAACCAGAAAATTAATGTTGCAGACTAATGGAGTGCATTTTTATTTATAGTTTTATCGTTTAGTGTTGCTTACATTTCTATGGGCCCATCACAGCTTGGCAGGCGTTTCAGAACTTTTGAAATCTGGCAATGGTTTTTTATACGATGTTCCCTTAGCTTCGGATTTAAAGTTTGCCCCCTTAGATTTAGCCAATGATGAGAAAACACATTTGGCTTTTCGTGATAAATCTAAAGTTTTAAATTCATACAAAGAATTAAAGAATTTGCCTTCAGTGGTCACAGCTGTTTCAATGCAGACAAAATTAGCCAGAGGAAAATCAAGAGTTCATACTAGCAGCTCTTATCAAACACATTATTTGTCTTCCAGATCTACGCCTAAGCTCAAGGTGCCTTTGGCTACAAATAAAAAATCAGGTTACAGTTATTCAGTGCCGCTTAAGCCATTTTTGTTGCGTTAAACTTTTAAATTTAAATTTTTAAGTGTTAAATTTTAAAATTTTTAAAAATTCAATGTTCAATTGTTAATTATGAATTTAATTATATTGTAGACCATCTTAAATATAAGTAAAAGTATTTTAGTTTAAAAAAAATTTTTTTATTCAAAAATGTGTTAAATATAATCCAGTAGATCAATAACCTGGTAAAGCGATACAAAATGCAATTGTTAAAGCAAAATATGTGTTAATTGCTTTCAAGTCAATCAATAATACGTAACAGTGCACAGTGAGGTATTAAGAAACAAATTAAAATAATTCTGTGATTTCTAAACGGCAAGAATAAAATCTCACACGGCTTTAGAACTGGTCTAGCCGAGTTTAAGTTTTAAATATTGGCATTAAAAAATTAATTTTTTGCTCTACTTTTATCTGGCTTTTTGCTTCTAGCAAAACCTTAAACTTTCTAATTTTTCTAAAATCTTAATTTTTCGACTGAAAGCAAATTTTCGATTATCCCAGAAATATATTGTTAAAATATCAGGTCTGTTCTGAAAATCACGTGAATTCAAATCACGAACGGTTTTAAAATCACGTAGACGATTTGGTGCTGTTCTGCAAATCACGTGATTTTCAATTTTTCGGCGTGGTTTTAATTTTTCGGAAATAGGAGAAAACGGCTTTTTTTTACATTTGTGTTGTGTGTTTTTTTTTTATTTGTAATTAAAATTTTATAAGTGATTTAAGTAAGTTAAAATGTGTGGAACTAAAATAAATTAGTGAATTTTTATTTGTTTGTAATACATGTGCTTTCATTTACTTATTGGTGTTAATCGAGGGGCTTAAAATTTGGCGTTCAAATTAAAATTGAAAATGTGAAAATTAATGCAAAAAGTTTAGGAAGTTGCTACTATTTTATGTTTTGCACTTAATATTTTCAAAATTTGATACTGGAAACATTAGCATAAATAAGATCAATCTTAAATGACATTTTATACTCTGACAATTTTGCAACACTAGAATATTTTTTGAAAACACAAACCAGCAAACCGCTAATGAGAAAGAGAAAATCACGAGCATTACTAAATAAAGCAAGACAATTTTTTATAAAATATGCAGTGTCTTTGAAAATATATGATTAATTTCGTTTTAATGTGTATAAGATCTAATTTTTTTGCAAAAATAAGAAGAAGACATATCGTTTTAAATATATAATGCCATTATTATTATTTTCCAAGCGAAATGATTAGAAAAAACGAGCAAGTGATTTCAAATCGGCAGTCATTTTACTTAACGTTTTAAATCACGTGATTTCAGAATATTTTGTACGCAGAACATCTTTTGCGTGGTTTGAAATCACTTTGACAAAAAGTGATTTGTAGAACAGACCTGTATATTTTCTAGTTTTAAAGTTATATAATAATTAAAGTATAAATGAAGCAGGTATTAACAAAAGGTATAAAGTACAAACTGAAAATGTCATTTTTGGAAATTTGTTTAACTTTTCTGGGAATTGTGGGATTTGCATATTCAATTTTAATATTTTTGTCAACTAACGAATTTGCTGTTAATATTTGTATAAAATTGCAAAATTTCAATACATAAGATTGATAATAAAAGATTTTATATAGTTAAAAGCAAATACGTATCCCAAAATAACTGAACAAAATTTTCCATGCACTGATGCACTATAAGTTTCAACTATTTTAGAAATAAAATGGGGTTTGCTACCCCATACCCATATGTCTAAATTTGAATTTTATAATATAAATATATTTGGGTAAAATCCACTGATGAGCTATTTGAGCAGTAGTGAAATGGCCATATGGATATGCTTTCCCCGCAGTAATACATTTTTCATTTTTTAGTTTAGTTTAAAATAACAAATATTTCATGAGAATATCATGAAATATTTATATTTAAAGGAATCAAGCACGAATAAAGTAAATTATATTATAAATTTGTACACATAATAAAACAGTACCGGGATCATTTTTATACATAAAATATATTTTAAAAAATTTTGTTGTTGGTGTAGATAGTAATCGATACAGAATACAAAACATCTTCTTTTAGAATTTTTGTCTAATCGCATCACGTAAAAACTAGTAAATGGATTTGAACTAAATTTTGTAAGGAAGACCCTCAACCTTGGTTCCAATATAAAATACTTTTTTTTCGTAATAATAGGTCATTTCGTAGACGAAATAGCTACACAATGTGAAAGCATCCAATTTTACCGGTATAATGGTACTAGAACTATTGTCAGCACTTTTTATTTTTCTAGATAAAAAATATTTAACACTGTCTGCAGATATATGTAAAATAATCATGTTATTCGGTTCTTAATGGGTTAATCATTTTTTTAAAATGTTAGTATTTTCTTTAAGATCTCTTTAAAAGCTTTTAAAAGATACCCATATTGATATCTTAAAAAAATTATGTGTTGCACAATCGTACTCTTCTATGAAAAGTTCAGAGGCACAAAACTCGGAAAATATGGGCGAGCGCTATTTTTTCTTTTTAATGTTTTTTTTCAAATTTTTTAATTCTCTATAGCCTCATATATTTTTTTTATTGAAGTTACTTCACTGTTTCAAATGTAATAAAAAAATCAAAGGCAGGCGTTATGTTGTACCCGCTGCCTTAAAGGATATGGAGCGATCTTACTGGTTTTTAATAACAAAATATTCAAAACTATTACGTCATTTACACTATGCAATTTTTCATGAAACAAGCATGAAATTACTGTTACTGTTCCTAATGTTTACTTCTAGATAACACGCATAACGTTGTAACTTAAATTGAAAATTGAGAAAAAAATACTTCAAAAAATTGCATAGTGTAAATCTGGACCATGTCCGATCTATGCGTATATATACATTATTTTTAACTGCCTTGGCAAACTTGATTTCAACGCTAACACGGACAGACAGACGAATATCGCCTAAGCGACTTCGCTATGCATAACAAGTTAGAATATATATAATTTATAAGTCGGAAATGGAAATTGTAGAAATTACAAGCGGAATGACAAACTTTTTGTGGTTAAGGGTATAATAAATAAAAAATTTCAAGTAGTTTTTGTTTGAAACACCTTTGAAATTTTTTTTACCAAACAACTAATGAGTAGTGTGTGTGTAAGCCCTGGCAAGTGTGTTTTCAACTAGAAAATTTATAAAAATACTTCTCCATTTTAAGAAAGAAAAAAATTTACAAATCTATGAAATGTATTTTATGAAGATAAAAATCTAACAGTAGTTTTAATTTTTTTATTTTCTTTAATTATTCATTTAGATTTAACTCCAAATTGTGTGGGGGTTGAATGACTTCATAATATTAGAACAATCATAGATGAATATAAAGAACACATGAATTAAAGTTTTTTCAATTTTAAACGTAAGAAGTAAGACTTGTCTGTAAAGTTAAAAATAAATTGAAATTCAAAAGAAGTATCTAGAGAACAACAAATGATGAAGTATAGACTTAATAATAAATAAATAAATAGCCAAGTATCCTAAATCAACTATAAATACTATAGTTGTCATCATTTTGTAGCGCAACTCGTATCTGCCAGATTTATTTGGCTGCCTTTTAAAGCAGCAATTATTTAAAATCTTTTCTAGCAAATACCCCACTGTGCAACGGAAGTACATAATTATTTTCTTTCAAACGCACAAGGATTTACCACATTCTGTCAAATTCTTTGATTTGTTGTACAAAGCCAAGGATATAGATATTTTTCTCAACAATATTTGAGTGAACAAAAAAAATGTGAAGAGAATTTAAATTTTATAAATTCGTGTTACCAATTTCATTTTATTTTAATAATACTTCACTAAAGTGAAGGGTTAATTTAACAACATTAATATCGTTCAGTAATTACGTAACAAAAAAAAAATAACAACATTAACAAATACAACAAGACAACAATTTATAACTAGAACTAATTTAATGACTTTAAGAAGAACAAAGAGTTATTGACTTGGCTGAAACGAATTGTGCGTTTATCTTATCAAGTGTTCAGTTACCAAAAAAAAAAAAGATACAAAAATACACTTGATTAAGCTGTTAAAAAAATGAGAAAGGCAGATGATGACGATGATGATTTTAAAACTGTGAAGAGGTTCCGATAAATAAAATGATAAAATTTTTAAACAAAAAATTAAATTACAATAATTTATTTTATTTTTTGTATTTAAGATCACTTTGATTATGATGAATTTTAAAACTTCATTTTAAAATTATTTAATTATATACAATATTTAAAGATTTATTAATATTATGGTGTTTTTTTTTAACATGTTGCTTAAAAGTATTGCAGACTTGTGAGACTTTGAAATGAAAAAAAGATTATTCTGACAATATTCTTAGGTTTCTTGAGAATCGATTTGGTGGTTTTGCCATAACATACATAAGCCTCTTCTATCTCTATCTTCTTTATATATCATCTATCTATCTTCTTTATATATAAATAAAATAAATCGTAAAAAAAATATTATTGGCAACCCTTAACAACAAAGCCAATATTATTGTTCTTTATTAAAATCAAACAAAGCTGAAGAAACTTTTACTTTCCACCACTTAAAAATGTGGTGTACAAAGGAAAATTTAACCCATAGCATTGAACTGCTGCACTGCCTAAATTTTGGCAATAGAGTTGGCGAAGGTTTCTGTACATTAGAGCAGCCAATTAGATGATTAAGAGGTCTGTACAGAAAAGCAAGGAGGTCATGGCACAAACCTTGATGGACTCTTCTATTCAATCGTACACAGAGACACGTTTTTGCACCATTAAGGGATTTTTATTTTTAGATTTAAAACTTATACTTGACTTGATTAATTATGTATATATTAAGTCAATTAGAAATTTAATTAAATTTCTATCTAAAAACAAACAAAATCCCTAATAGTTGCAAACATTTTTTCTGTGATTTACAAGAAAATCTTAAATTCGGAAAAATGATGTGGTAAGGTGCCACATACTCACACAAGAAAGAGGGAAGCAAGGTGAATTTATAACATGTGTACTCTGGCGAAAATAAATAGAACACTGCGATATAAACTTGTTTTTGTACAAATAGTTTTCGGCTGTCAAAAGCAAAGGAGATTATAACTTTTGACACTCGAAGAAGGAAAAATTACAATAGTCACCTGGGCTGTTAAGGGCACCTGTTGTTAATTCGCCTTGAACGAAAGTCTGTAATTTTTTTCACATCCAGTGTTGTCGTTTTGTTACATTTTTTTTTAATTTTTTGTAACTTTTGAAGACTCCACTCCACTCCACGTACATGTATAATTTCTTTATATTTGGCCAAATTTCCATAACTTTTGGTACAGACATAAAATAGATTAATATTACTAAGCAAGGCGAATCAATTACCAGGTGGCAGCGTACGCGAATTCATTATTTTTTGCTGGTAAAAAGTACTGTCAAACTTCATATATAAAAAATATACACAGATTTTTTATATATAGAGTTTGACAGTAGTGTTCATTGCGAAAATTAATAAATTCGCCTACGCTGACACCTGGTAATTGATTCGCATTGTTACTGAGGTAACACCTCTCTGACAGATGTTTTTCTTTACATATCAATTCGATTTTAATAATAAAGGTTATACCCTTGCAAATGCTATTAAAATCCCACATACAAATTTTGTTTGAAAAAAACAAAAACTAACGTTAGTTAAACTCTGTACAGACGGTTGTCAGATTTTACAATATTGTCTGGAAAATATACAGAAAACGACTAACAATCGTGTAAACTTACAATTGTTGTCTGACAATATTATCAGAAAAACCATTGTCAGAAAATTGTCAGACTTCTACCTGACAATAATATTGTCACATATCTTACAATTGTGTGAACACTTTTATTTGCATTGTCAGAACATTGTCAGTATAAAATAAATTGTAATTTGTTTATACAAACACTTGAAAATTAGCAAAAATGTCCACTAATTTGTATGGTAAAGGGTCATCCAAAAAACGCGCCTACATGTTTCTTTGAAATAAAACACAAACTATTTGCAATTTTTTCAAGCTGTTTTTTTTTATTAAAAGTATGATCCATTACAATTATAAGTGGAATAGAATATCATTCAAATGTCCACCATGACTGCGTCTGCAGACATCAATCCGAATATCGAAATTTGCAATGTCTTTCCGACATGTTACTGGTGTTATTTCACTAATTGGAACTTGAATCTTATTCTTTAGATCATTACTTGTTTGTGGCTTGTTAGCATACACTCGACTTTTCAAAAAACCCCACAAAAAAAATCTAATGGTTTTAGATCACATGACCTTGGAGGCCAATTGAAATCTGCATTTCGTGAAATTACACTTTGAGGAAATTTTGATCGCAAAAGCGTAATGTTTTCTCGAGTGTAGCACCGTCTTGCTGGAAATAGATGTCAGATACATCAATATGATTCAACTATGCCCATAAAAAGTCTCTCAACATTGATTGGTATCGCTCAGCATTCTCAGTAAGAGCATTTCCAGCATCATCTTCGAAGAAAAATGGCCCAATGATTCCATTTGCCCAAAATGCAAACCAACCAGTAACTTTTTGTGGGTGTAGAGATTTTTCACGAATAACACGAGGATTTTCATCACCCCAGACACGACAATTTTGCTTATTGACGAATCCATCCATTCTGAAATGAGCTTCGTCACTAAACAAAATTTTGCTTTGAGTATTTTTCAAAGAACGCCCATTTTCATAATAACTTTGAATGATGTAAACGCGTTGTTGAAATGTGTCATTTGAAAAGATGTCACGTGTAAAAATTATATAATGCTGACATCTAGGCGTCACATTTGGATGACGCTTTATATTAAGAAAGATAAATAGTTAAGAAATTACAAAATGTTTCTTGCTTCATGTTTACAAACAAAAAAATGTTTCTGGCAACAATTTTTCCCAACTATTAAATAATATTCACTTATTTCGTGAGGACAACTAAGTACTCTGTTCAAACTTGCAAAAATTGTTAGTTACTTCAACTACAAATTGCTGGTGGTATCGTTCTATTTTTCTAATTTTCTTGAAGCAGTGCCGTATATTATTACGGATAAATTAGTCAGTAATTTTGTGTTGAAGTTTAAAGCCAATAATACCCAAATTGGTCTTTAATAATGTTTTCTCAAAATTATTGAAGTAGTAAATAATAACCAATCCCAATGTTTCAAAGAAAAAAAAGAGTTAAACGGATTTATTAAAAAATTCTAATTTAAATAATTTTATTAAATGGTGAGAGCGTGTACTTTTCAATCACGGAACATTAGTATTGAGCCCAGATTTAAATGCTATGAGAATCATCGGGCTGAAATTTTTTTCATATGGTTTTATATTTTTTTTTTTTATTTTCGTTTTGTTTTTGTTCAGAACTGAATTTGTTGCCTAGTTATTTTCCCAGAAATGTGGAATAAAACTTTTATATATTTTATATTATATTTTATAAATTCCATTATATTTCTGTTTATTTAAGGAAAATTTCAAAATATTACTTTTAATAAAAAAAATTGTAACTGGCAACACTGATCAGATCTAAAAGTTAATCTCATAGTATGTCTTTGCCTTAAGTGAGAGTGTAACAATACAATATTGGCTGACAGTCGTTGCTAATATGGTTGCGTGGCGTGTACATCAAATACATGATATAATAAGTTAAGTTGATCACTTTTCCGATCGATAAGTTCGAGTGTTACGAATAAGTAAAAAAGTTTGTTTTAAGAGATTTTGATAACAAATCTAGTCAGAGCTAAAGGGTAGAAAACGCAAGTGAAATTAAAAAAATTAAAAGAACCTTTAGGCAACATGTTTGCAAGGAAATTATTTTTAAACACTTCGTTGAATTCTCAGTTGGTCAAAGAAATTTTTCTAAGTAAATTTGATCCCATTTAAAAGTGTTGCACAAAAAGCCATTTTTGAATTATATTTTTCTTAAACGATATTGTTTAATATTAATTATATGGGTTTTTAAACAAATTATACGTTAATCAATTTTTAAAGAAAATGGATTTTCTTAAAAAAAAACCTTAAAATTGGTAAAAGCTTGTATAATCAGCTCTTATGAGAAGATAATAAAATCTTTGTGGGCGTAAATTCTCCCCTCCAACAATAATTTTTTTCTTTCAATTTTTTTTACTCCAATTAAAAAAAATTCAAAGACATGTTTTATTACTTTAAATTAAAACAACGACTTGAGAGTAGTAGAATCAATTAAAACGCCACTTACTTTTTCAATATAGAATAAAGAATAACGGAACTGAAATAGTTCGTGTCTTATCATTCAATGGCAATGAAATTCACTGCCAATATTTTGTTACATACAAAATAACAACCCAAAACAAAAAACAAAAGAAAACTAAACAAAAACAGGCCTAAACGGAAATATTTTTTTAAACAACAGCAATAAAAAGCGATTATATTACTGAAATAAAAACAAACCTTTAAAAAAGAAATAACTGAAAAATTAATTAAAATAATAACAAAAGCTGGAAACCAATAGAATGATGATCATTTTAATTAATAAAACATGATCTATCAACTATTGGGTCTGCACGACTGTCAGTGGCTTTCAAAAGTTACACCCATTTTTGTGTCATTGAGCCAGTGCAATGACCGTTTAGCATTAATTTTTAGAAATCTTAATTATAGATTTAAAAGCCAAAGTTAATTAAAAAAAATTATTTAAAATTCCTTTTTTTTTTTGAAAAGAATAAGAAATGAATAAACAAACCCTTTTTATTTTAAAATTTAATACATTTAAGTGGACATCTCCATTGAATATGATGAAATGCGTCATCATCAACTTAAGATTTCTCGTATATTAAAATTTATGCATTTACATCCATAAACATGAATAGGAACCATTTTATTACACAGTTGTTTTGTTGTTGTGCATGTGTTAAATGCATTAAGCTGTTAAATAAGATGAAAGAAAATAAGTTCATTATTTACAATATCTTATTGATTTTAACAAAAAAATATATTTTTGATCAGTTAAAATTATAGTTTATTGCTTTATAATATGATTTTGTTTTTATTGTAAATGAAGCTTAAGAAATGTGTGTGTTTTAAAATAATGAACACAATATCCATCTTAATTTTGCAAAACCTTAAAATGTTTTAATTTTTATTTATCTTTTTTTTATCTAAACAAATTTTTATAATTATTGAATTTCAAAATCTAAAAAAAAAAATTTTTGTGGCATTTTTTCAAAGAAAATTTAAAAAAATTTTTTATATCTGTAACTCTTCAGCGAAAATAATTTATTGGAGTTTTTTTTTATTGTAGTTTGTGTATTTTATATTTTTTTTAGAAATTTCAAGTCTGAACTTTTAAAAACAATAATTTTTTAGTTGTTCCCGAGGCGCTTCGATAGCCCAATGAGAAAAAAAAATTTTAACTGAAAGATTACAAATAATTATTAAAAATATATCAATGCTTGCACTGTAAACTTAAATGACAATCAATAAACACACAATTTTTTGATTTTGATATTTTTTTGTTTTTGATATTTTATTTTTCATTCTCTTTCAACGGTATAAAAGTGCTGAGAAAAATTAAGCCGTATACAGGGGAGAAAGAAAAATAAAATTACTGTTGGTTATTGTTGCTTTTGCTTAAACTTTGATTTTTGTCTTTGCTTTATTGTTTGGACAAAAATCTTTAGTTTATTTAAAATGTTTGTCAGAAGTTTCCTGAAGAGTTAAGTGAGCGATAACGAAATGGCCATCGAGACGTGCTTTGACCCTCAATAATCAATATCGGTAATTAATTAATCGGGATAATTAAATAAAAAAAAAATAGCACGAATTTTTTATAAAAATTGGACACAAAAATTAAGTCAAATGATGCGAGCAAGCAGAGCCTTATACCGTCAAAATATAATTCTCATAAAAAAAAAATACATTTTACACAGGAAAAACACGCCATCATAAAGGTGCGCGTTTAATGCATATTCGTAAAAATTTTAGATGTGTTTTTTTATAAACCATCAGTGAAAGTAGACCTTTCCAATGCATGTACCTGTTTGAAAATGGGTTGAGTGCTACTCGAGTTATAAAATAACGAACATAGAATAACTTTTTTTATGAGTTTGTTTTTACTATTTGTCTTGGATTTAAAATTATTATTTGTTCAGTCTAATTAAAAAAAATATTTTTTAATATCAAAATTTGCAAATTTTTGATAAATTAAGACGTTCTGATTCTTCCATGATCTATAACATTATTTTATGTAATGATGTTTAATATCTTTCAGTTTGGTCACCTTAAAAAAATAACAAATTTATTGGATATTATTATAATTTCATTTCCGAGTTTTTTGTAAATAATTCTACAGAAGTTTCCTAATTATATGCACACAAGCTAGTCCGGGTGCGCTTCGCTGCTCCAATCCAGCCAGTATTTTTTTTTTTTTTTTTTTTTTGATTATGCAGGCTAATATGAAAGTTAATTGTATGACCCTTCCTTCACAGTTCTCTAGGTAAATAACAAAAACTTTTCTCTTTCCACTCTCCACTCTTCCCATCGATACAGTATTTCTCTAAGCAATGCGTATTTGTTGTTTTTTTTATAGGGAAAAAATCACATGTTGTCATGAAAAGCCACAACTCATGAACGCGGCGACCAATTTCATGAAAACTTTAGCTAAACCATCTACACAACCATACGAAAAAACTCTAGAAATTTAATAGAAACGGGTTTGACCGCTCTAGAGTTATAAAGTCACAACACACTTGCTAGATATTTATTTATGCTTTTTAATTATTTTAAACTATAATTCACTTTATTCGTGCTTGGTTCCTTTAAATATAAATATTTCATGAGAATATAAATATTATTTTAAACTAAACTAAAAACTGAAATGTATTACTGCGGGGAAAGCATATCCATATGGCCATTTCACTACTGCTCAAATAGCTCATCAGTGGATTTTACCCAAATTTTGTACAGAAAACTAGAATGTCTTATATCAAAAGCCAAATTGATTAAATGAGAACTCCATGGAATCAATAAGACAAAAGACAATAACAACTCAAAAAATGTTTTATACAAAAAACACAGCAAACATTCAGTAACTATCATGAAATATTTATATTTGAAGGAATCAAGCACGAAAAAAGTAAATTAAATTTGAAAAGATTCCGAATAATTAATTTTAATATTGTATTTTAAACTATTTTATAACTTAACAAATTAAATATGCAGGGAAGAGTTAAGTCGTATATACCAAATCATCATTCTTTTAGTCCTTAAAAAGGCAGGGACCAGTAGTTGTAGCTGTTTTATAAGGGGCAGAATAATACATGAAAATTACCTTTTTCTTAATATTTTAAAAGAGATTATTTTCAATTTAATATTTGTCAAGCCTCCTACCTGTAAAGTGTCAACAAAATAAGGATGAGTTTTAAAAAAAAATTAATTAAAATTTAAAATATATAGCAAATTGGAAACAAGCTTATAAGCTCGGCTTTAAACAATGATATTAAGTGTCTCTTAGTCTTAAGCATTTACAAACACACACAGAGATTTTTTCAATAAGACCTGTATCTTAATTATAACAAGTGAGTAAATAATCTTCGCTGTCTCTCTGCCACATTGTTGAAGTGTTTTTTTTTTCTTTTCTTCTTAAAATACATATTTAAAATAATAAACATAAAATGTAAAACTAGAGAATTAACAACTACAAAAAGAAAAAGAAAAGAAAAGAAACAGAACATATTTTAAAATTGTGTTCAAAGTGTTAATGGACTATAAATAACAATATTCACTGAAAATAAAATATCATTTTGATTTTAACTGTTCAAGATTAAACTTAAAGTTTTGTTTTATTTTCTACTCTGTTAAAGAAAAATAATAAAATAAAAATAAAAAATGGTAAGAATAAATTGTTTCATTTCCCAGTTATTGTTAATTGTATTGAAACTTTTTAATTTGTAGAAATCAGTTGTAATTTTGCTTTCAATAGCGGCATTAGTAACTGCAGATGTTTCACATCTTTTTAACAGTGAACACAAGCACCATCATGAAGACCATAAACACTATGGTTACGACTATCCTAAGCCAGATCATCCATTAGAGTTACCAGACATTCCTAAGCCTACGTTTTTACCTCCGCCCTTACCTACGTATCTGCCGCCAAAACTTCCTACAACAACAACACGCAGGCCAACTAAACCACCAACAACCTACTTGCCTCCGCCACCACCAACACCTAAGCCTTCCTATTTGCCACCACCGCCGCCAAAACCCACCTACTTGCCACCTAAACCCGTAACAACTACTACAACAACAACAACCACCACTACCACCACCACTACACCACGTCCTGAAACTCCAAAACCAACTTACCTACCACCTCCTCCACCACCACCAAAGCCAACATATTTAGCTCCTCAACCTCCCAAGGATAAATATTTACCACCTGTGCCTACATCCACCTTTAAAATTCCCATACCTTCGTATGCTGCTCCTCTAGAAGAAAATATTGTAGAAATACATAATGAAGGTTATCATTACAATGTTCCATCTCGACAATTTTTCTCCTGAGATATTTCAGTTTCAAAAATGAAATGAAGACTGAATATTAAGTTGAAATAATTTTTATTCAAAATTTTAAAATTTTCTAAACACAACGATTTTATTAATATTCTTGATGAAATAATTAAAACTTAATATTTTAATTTAGAGATTATTTAATATTAAAACACAACAAAAATTTATTATAAAAAAAAAATTGTTTTATTTTTGACAGGAACTTAAACGATTTCGTTTCGTTTACGGGTTTTAAACTAAATAAAATTATGATGTGAAATGGATACTTTATTAGTTCAAATTGGTCAATATTTGAAAACAAATTACGGAAACAGTTTTTAGGTATTTGAGTGGTTTTTAGGGACTTTTCCTTCGAGAGTCATTATGCTCTTGCTTCTGGTTTTAGTCACGCAAAATTTTCCATCAATGATGTAAAAATCTTTAAGAATTTTAATGAGATTTTATTTTTCCGTTTTAATGGGAAGCTGCTGCAATCACATCAGTTTAAAAATTTCATAAGGCTTTCAAGGTGAAGATCGAGACGTGCTTTTACCCTTAATATTCAACATCGATAATTAATAATTTAAATCAGGATAATAAAAAAAAAATAGCAAATTAATAATTACAAAAAAGGCTATTCAAAAGTAGTATAATTTTATTTACTTCACTTAAAAATATGCATATTTACTCCACTTCAAATGTTTCTTGAAAATTCCAAAATAATTCTTTACGTATTATTTAGCACACTCCTCCTCAAGAGTACTCTTACTCACTGGAGCAAATGTTTCTTTAAAACTATACGACATGCTTTTACATCTGACATAATGCCAGATTCCACTGGGATACCCTAAAAATATTGCTTCTATGAAAGTCACGACGTTCTTTCTTGGTCTGACGAAAACATATTTAACAAAGTAAGGCGAACTCACTGTGTCTTGCTGGACTAAGTGTGTTAAAAAAGCTGATTAAAATACAAAGAAAAAACAAATAAACGCAAAAAATTTGTTATCATATTTGTGACAGAAATTAAAAAAAAAATAAATACTTTTAGCACTTTTTTTTAAATTTTTAAAGTTTCTCCAAAACTTAAATAAATTTTGTCTTTTTTTAAACAAAAGAAACAAAAACGCCTATTATAATTTTACCGTGTGTCTGATAATGAAAAGAGGTGTTGCCAGATATTTAGTAGCGTGGAAACCGTCAACGGCGATACGGCATTGGTGGTAGCATTAATTATGCAGCTATTGTATACAACTAAGGATCATGTCAAACGTAATTGTTCATAAAAGTTTGTTAATATGTATTTTAAATCTTCTCTAAAATAACAATTTCGAAAGACATGAACATCATTTACGAATTTTCTGTGTAGAAATCTTACAAACTCTTAAAACGGTGATCAGCATTAATATTGATTATCGACGATTTTAAATTAACACCTGAACTCTGGTCAACAATAGCAAATACATTTGCCTAAATTATGGTAGAGTTATCGGACAATCTCAATATAGATTAGAGATTGTTATCTATCGCGGAATTAATCGCCAAGACCCCGGTGACAGAATAATAATTTTTTTTCAATAATTTGCGATATATTTTGCCTTCTGCAGCCAAGAATTACAATTGTAACAATCGTCTGGATTATTTGAATACATACTTATGCCCTAACTGTCCTTGGGTTCCATAATTTAATGCACCAGTAATTGGACTTGTTAGAATCTAGATCGAGAAAACATGCTCTTCTAGTTTAAGAGTGAAACTCATAGCAAATCTTATTTATTCTAAAACCGTGTATGAATCGGTTCAAAAGTTAATTCGATCTTAACCAATATGGTGGTTTAATTTTTCGATGGTACAAGTCATTATTTAATATTGACCACAATATCATCCATGTGGCACAGGTATTTAAAATTCCCCCCCTTGCGTCAGTTCCAGAAGGCGTGCTATTTCCATATGTTGACCAGGATAACTTTATTATTTTTTTTTTATTTTTATTAATAAAATCAGAATGAAAATTTTATATTTCAGTTTACAAACTTTTGTAAGCTGTATGTTGTAGCCAATAAAACCAGAGTAGTTGTAGTGTTGTTGTAATTTCATTTGTTATACTTTTTAAAAATTTTTGTTATTAATATAATAAAGTTTAAATTATAGCAAAACATAATTAAAACAAATAATTAAAACAAATATTATAACAAAACTCAAATCAAAATTTACAAAATAATGGGATTATATTTTATATGCTTCTTTTTGCTTTTACGGCATTCAATGTGGAAGAAAAAAATACATCGAAATTAGAAAAGGCACTTGTATAACTACTGTGGTTTCTAAAGACTTGGCACACTTACAACAGGTTGTAAATTGAAGATATATGTGTAGAAAAAATTAATTCATTTAATTTTTTTTTTGCACATATTAAGGTTTTTTAAATACAGTGTCTATTTCCCTGCAAAAAAAATTATTTAAGGGATTTCATAAATTTATTTTTTCGCACATTTTTGCAACAGGTTCATCTAGAAGAAAAATATTTAAAAAATTGGTTATAGGTGACTGACTTGATTCAAATATCATTGTAACAAAACAATAGGTTATTGTCTACTTTTCAAATTTGGATACTTAAAACAATATTATAAGTTTTATTCACACTTTAAGCATCAAGCCTTAATTGATTTGTTTTCAAAATTTAGTTCCGTTTTAAATTTACATCTAAATAAAAAATTTATAAAATAAAACCATAAACTGATATCTTCTTTGTAAATAAAAAGAAATAAAATGGAATCTGGTCAGTTTTCTTTTATAAAAATATAAACAACTCATGTGTGAGAAGGCTTTTAAGAACTTTGAAGGTTTCATTTCTGCGGTTAACTTGATATTGAAATGTAACGAAAGTTGTTCTGCTAACAAAAGCATATAAAAATTGTATAATTATCATTATGTTATTTCATTGATTAAGTTCGAATAGTGCTTTGTTAATAAAAATTTTCTGAAGGTTATTATTTGATTTCTGATTGCTTGACTTAAAAAATGATATGAAATTTATCATTTGCTTTTAAAATATTGTGTGGGGTCCCTTTAAGTAATTGTTCAAGAAGCTTAAACAAATTGTTTAAAATGAATTTGTTTTTTTTTAATTTAGATATGGAATATTTTACATCTAAATTAGTTACATGTATAATCGTATTTTTGTTAAAAGGGCGGCTTTTTGAAGATACGTTTTTCAATCTAAAGAACTTAAATAAAATTAATTTTATTCAAATTACATGTTTGTGTCTTAAGTCTTTTGTTTACCACCATGAAATGCTGTAAAATCAAAAGGTCTTATTTGTAACGTGTCATCATATTCATAAACATTATGAATCAGATTCAGTATTATAATTTTGTGAAACAATATACAAATTTTTCAAGTGTTACTTTGACGATAAAATTAAATGTTCTGCAATATATTTTTAAAGACAAATTTGAATGGGAAGTAAACTTTAAGTAGAGTTCTTTTAAAATCCGGATCCAGTATACTTTGAAGTGTACAATTATAGCTTTTTGAAGATCCAACATGGTGAATACAAGTCATTAGCAATTATCAAAACAATCGTAGCAATATAAAAGTAGCATTTCGCTCCTTGGCTTAAAGGGTCTTATAAATAAACGGGCAGAGACCATTTGTTAATGAAACTAACAGGACACAATTATAACTACAAATCGTCAGATTCGATGGGGCTATTTATCAGCATCCTCCTTAACTGCAACAACTCTTTTCGTGGTATCACTTAATAACTTTGCGGCCTCCAGTTTTAGTCGCTGTAAAACTTTTCTCGCTGATTCTTCCATAATTATGGTAAGCTTTGCTTTTAATGTATTTTTAATACTGTTACGTTTTTCCCTTTAAGAACAAACGTAGGGATTCTTTTGATTGCAAATACCACTGTGGCTCATTATAATTTCTGTATACATACTTATACTTTATGTCCTTCTCTGGCTATACTTCTTAATTCTATCGGTCTTGTGAATCCCATGGTCTCGTATTTACTTAACATGCGTTATTATTACGCAAACGCAACCATCCACGCTACACTACTGTGTTACTCCGGCGAGACATGAACTTATCGATGCCTTGTTTAGTAACCTTAACCATTCAAAGACATCTCCACTTCTCCTTTTATCAAGCCAGTCATCTCCTTTAATCCAGTACCCACAACACACGTCTGCCATACACTGTTGTTATGCTGTTACACTTCCCCGCGCTAACCGCTATCGTTTTTACTTTTTATTATAAAAAGCTTTTTGACAATTATCTGTTACTCTTATATTCACACAATAATTGTCCTTTACCTTTTGGGAGGTTTGTACTGCTGACTCTTAATTTTTAATTGCACTACAACAATTGTTACTTTTCTTTGTACGCATGTCCGAAGCCGGTATCAAACTCAGGACCCTCTGTTTTGCAGTAAGCACTTCTACCAACGTAGGCATTGAGGTTGCTCAACTTTTGTTAGTTAATTGTGGTTTTTATTCTATACACACACACCATTGGTTGTTGAATTAACTTATTCACCACGCTCATACGGAAACAACTACAGGGGTTGCCAGATTTTATTATTCGTAACAATACTTTTGATGAGATGATTCTACCATCTATGGGGCATGTAATGTGTTTCTTAATGACTTCGAATCTTTAAGAATTTTTAGTTTGCAAATATTTAATGTGCACGTTAATCCTCATTTGTAAAGTAAGATTTTGCGAGAATTTAATAAATTAAAAATAAAAATATGAAAAGAGTTTAGATCGAAACAAAAACAAATTCTAAAAAATTGTTTTTGTTTTTAATGTAATTATGCGAACGAACGAACATTTGCGACATCGTGGGGCTGGCAGTTAATACTCTCTGGCTTTAAAGTCGTAAAATACTTTAGAGAACAGTAAAGAGCATTTAAAGACTGGTTTAAGTTTTGGTTCTCGGTTGATTTTTCTAAGTTTAAAATTTTGTGCAAAATTGTTAAAGTTCGAACAGCCATCTTTCTCTTTAATGGTATCTTTCAAAGAAGTGTAAAAAAGTTCAGATTCAACGGCAAATATTCTTATAAGTTTCACAATCTCGGTTGGAGGAAAATGTCTAATATTTTAAAAAAATAATTCTTGCAAAAAAAAACCGACATCAAAACAGATTTGAACTGTTGGTCGATAATGGTTCAAGAGTATGGCCACATACTTTAAAAAACATAAACTATTGAGACATCCTTATATGCCCTTATGCAATTATAGGGCCACCCTTTAATTTTCAAATTCAATTTATATAATTGCTGTTTTAATAGACTTAGCAATCAGGTTCTTTGTAAATTTCAACGGCCTGTTTAAACCGGTTGATTACATCAACTTTTGTAAAGCCCTTTAATTTATAATTTTAAATATTTATAAAGGGTCCGCCATTTAACATTTTTTTTTAAATGCTATAAAAAACGCATTAGATGGCCAGTCTGCCTCAACTCCTGAACCAATTGGACTTTGTATGGCGTCATACCAAGGTCTTTATGCAAAATTCGTTGAGAACGATAATGAATTGATGTTGATGGCGCTTCACGCACACTTTCTGCCACAACAGCAATATTCTTGGATGTACGCACTGTTTTTAGCTTTTCACGCTATGGTTTATCGATTAGGATGCCATTTTTTCACTTTTTTCACTAGATAACGAACATACGGAGCTGACGGTGCTTCTCTTCTTTCAAAATCCGTACGCAATTTTCGCACACATTCTGCAACATTAGCATGATTTTCAAAGTAATGTCGCAATATTTCCCAGCGTTGTTCAAGCGTTCAGTAGAAGGATAAAACTAATTATCTGTCGAATCAGACATGAGCTAATTGTTACCATTAATGAAATTACCACTAGTTGAAAAAAAAAACGTTAGATGGCGGAACCGTTACTTCTTATTAAACCAAACAAAGTAGTGGACGTTCTCTAGGTTAAAACAAATTAATATTGGAAACACCCTTTTTCTAAATTCAAACTATAAACTTGTTGTTATAGCGCACAATACAGTTCGCTTGTAAGTTTTATAACGGTTCAAAAGTTCCGCCACATACATCAAAATACATCAACTATTGGGACACCCTTTTGTTTTCAGATCCAAATTATATTCATATTGTTATAGCGGAGTTAGCAACTGTTCAGAGGTATGGCCATATACATTAAATTAAATGAATAATTGGGCCACCCTTTAATTTATAATTTTAACGGTTCAGAAGACAGGCCCATATACTTCAATTTACGTTACCTTCAATTTTTGCCTTAAACTTTTTGATTTTTTTCTGTATTACTTTTTGTTATTGGGAGCTTTAGTACTCGTAATACACCCTTAAATTTTTAAGATTATGAATTGTTTTTAAAACGGGACCAATCTGCAAGCATAATCTATCAAATAAAAAAATTTTCAAAAGTCGGACTGCAGTCACAAACAATAAAAAAACAATATTCAGATGAATAGATAACCTCCTTCTTTTTTTTGAGTCGGTTAAGGAACCTGGTTCCCTAAAATTTATAAATTTCATTCGTTTAACTGAAAGTAACTCTTAAAAATTGTATTTAAAAAATGGCATGACCCTCAAAAATGTACTTATCTGAGCTGTGCAAATTGGGACTTCTAAAGGAGTTGATAAACCAAACTCTAATCTTAGGCTTAGACACTCCTGTCCACTGAAACTTAGTTTCAAACGGTTTAGCACTTTTAAAACTACTGAGCTGCTTTTAGAATGGGCCTAGAATAGCTTTTATTCTGGAATCTTCAAGCAGAGAAAAGACTTAGTTTTCTTAAAGTTTATGTTTTCTGTTGCAATACATAAGAACATCAAACGAATTAAAATTATTTAGAACTTGTCTCAAGTCACGATTTAGTGATTAAAAATTGAACAGTCACACTTTTTGCAGAAATTTTATCACAAATAAAATATTTAAACATGCTAAAGAATTTACCTTGTTATTATGTATTTTAGAAATATTTAATAATAAAATAAATATAAATAAAGAATGATAATTTTGGTGACATGTCATTGTGTTTACGTACATAATGTCCACGGTACTTATGACGCACTCCAAAATTAATGGACATTATGTCACTCCAAAAAAACATTATAATATCAATGGAAATTGTTTCGTTTTAAATTTGAACATAGTGTCACTTATGAAAGTGTCATAATGTTGCAGGACTTAAAATAACAACATCTTTGCTTACGAAAAATTTCCTGCATATCGGGCTTTCACCCGGTAGCAAAGATTTTCTCGTTAGTGGTGCACCGGTTTCGCTTATCAACTATTTTCTCCGTGGACGTTTAGAAATGCCACCATATTATTTCTGAAAGCACTAGCTATTCCCGGAGAGCTTCGCTACCCCAAAGAGAATAATCATACGACGAACCACTCCTACAAAAAAGTTTTATATTTGATAAATATGGAAGGTATAACACATTTTCTTGTGCCTATTGTATCTTATGAATCAGGATATATTTATCTTTCAAATATTCTTAAAATTATTTTCTAACTTTCTTTTCGGCTTTTGGTTCATTTTTTAATTTAATTTCTAAACATTTTTAGAAAGAAATTTAAAAATGAACCAATATTCATTCATTTATAAGATCGATGGTTGGTTCATTTATAAGTTCCTGATTGGGAAAATATAAAAAAAAAATATATTATTTTTTAATTAAAATTAAATCCGGGTATTTTTCCTCTTCTCCATTTACCTTCCTTTTTCTTATTTTTTAATAAACATTTCCTCTTAGAACTTCTAAAAAAATATCTATCTCTGTTTTAATTTTTTTTTTAATCAGTGTAGCGGCATATGCCCGTTTTAGTCATAACTCACGTCAAACGATTTCGTGCAAACTTTAGACAAACTATCTGCATGAACATACAAACACACCCTAAAAATTTAATCGAATTCGGTTTGACCGTTCGTGAGTTATAAAGTCACAACTCACTTGCAACAAATTTTTTTATATTGAAAGCATAATGTTTCTTATAATGTCTTATAATCGTTAAATTCAACCTCAATATATTGTCTTCAGATTATAGTTACATCAACCTTTAAATGTTGGACAATAGCTTGGATCCCTGTAGCAACCACTCTAGCACCTACGAAATCATTAATGGTCATCTAGTAGCTTTTGCTTTTTTTTTAATTTTTCGTTCCCTTTATTTAGTGAGAAACCTGCAATATTAGAATGAAATTCACGCCTTCTTACAATAAAATTGTAAGAATGCATAATATCGATATTATATTAATTCAATATAATATACTTTAAGAATTCAAAATAATCTTAATTGTCCGAATTTTAAAAGAAAACTTTTTTTGATAATGAAACTGTTGTAGACGAATAAATTATGTTCTTCAATAAAAACTGAAATTCTGGCAGAGTTCAAATTATTATTTAAATAACTTTAAATATTGACAGTTCAAATTCTACTTTTTTCTTGAGTTTTAAAACCCACATTTAAAAAAGAGAACACTTGTGATATAAATAAATTTCTTTCAAAAAATGACTTTATTCTTTTGCAAAGCAGCTTATTGAATGAATTGTTTAGATTTAAAATGCAACACTTAATAATATTTATAAGGTGCCACCTACAATGAAAATTGAATTAAGTGTTTATTGGTTTTTAAGTTTCATATTTTTTTTATTTTATATTTTTAAAACAATTTTTTATCTTGAGAAGTCTTGTTTTCGTTTAAAATTAAATTTAAATTTATTTGATTTTAAACGTTTTTATTACATTTGATTTGTTCCATGACCTTGTTCATGATGTTCTCATAAACACTTTTGCTTTCATATAATCTTTTAAGAAATGTTTAATTATTTATTCTTTTTAATTTTTGCTTTGTTTGGGATTCCTTTTTAATAAAGGCTTTTAAAGGTTTTTTTTTATTGTTTTTGAATGTCATTGAAATTATAAAGATTTTATTGATTTTAAATATTTGCAAATTTAAATAAAATATTTTGATTGAAAAGCATTTGAATTATGTCTGCTTTTAAATACTTCATACTTAATTTAATTTTACATAAGTCATTGAGGATTTTTTCCTTTGGTTTTTAATTGAAAGAATACTTCCTCTAATATAATATTTTTTAATATTTTCATAGCAATAAGGGCACTTGATATGAACTTAGGAAAACCTGATTTCCTATTTCAAGTTTATTCTGTTTATGCAATTTCCGTAAGAAGTTAATAGAATTTTAATTAACAGAAAAAAAAAAATTAAAAAATAGGTTTATGCCAAAAGTAGTATCACTGACACATACCATATTACCTCCAGTTTGATAGAGACCTTTAGTAAAGTCTTAGCGATCTTATACTAGAAAGCCAAAAAAAATGTCACTGAAACTACAGAAAAATTTTTTTTCTTGAGTAGGGTCAATGGACGGTTTAAATTGCTTGCTTAAAAGTAGCAGCAGCAGCAGCACTAAAATCTTTGCTTTTATTACTTGTTTTTCAGCAAATAAAAAAACTAAATATCTCAGCATTTAAAAAACATTTCATTTTAAAGGAAGCAACAGCATATACCAAAGGCAAAAAAAGACAAGGAGACGCACATGCTAAAGCTGACTAGAAGTTTCTTGCTGTAGCAAAGCAATCAGCAAAGCATTTACTTTGAAACCTTTGCTGCTGCTTAAGCAGTATGTTTAA
The DNA here is from genome assembly GCA_916610165.2 of Gymnosoma rotundatum. NCBI lineage: Eukaryota > Metazoa > Arthropoda > Insecta > Diptera > Tachinidae > Gymnosoma > Gymnosoma rotundatum. The sequence continues at coordinate 14,836,777 of OU744338.1, read as the reverse complement.
GTTTGTTTCTTCTTTTGCTGTTGCTTTTTAAGAAAAAAAAACAACATTTAATGGTATAATAAAACTATGTTTTTAAAATATATATTTTTACGTATTGTAGGTACGTTTCCAATGTGAAAAGTGATGAAAAGCAGCGAGTTACAGCAAGTAACAGCAAGAAAACACAATTGTAATCAGCCACAACTTCATAGTAAAGAGTTAAGCAATAGCAAAAATAAAAAAAGAACAACTGATTGCTAAAGCAACAACAAACATTTTTAAAGTAATTGCTTTGCTGCAGAAAGAAAAACATAATCAGCTAAAGCGAATGCGTTTCTGTCTTTTTTTTTGCATTTGCTTTTGCTGCACATTTTGCCACAGCAACAGTTAAACAACTACATATACATTGAAAATAGTCAAGCATTTTTAATCACTGGGTCAATGCAATTACATTGCAATGAATCAACTGTTAAAAAGTAGCGTAAGGGGAAAAATCATTCTAATTGCACTTTATGAACGTGTTATAAACATTGTAGAGTACATCTGGAAATCAAGCAGTGGATGAAAATCATCTTTTGTGGTCCAGAACCTAAAGCTGCACTAGGGAAAAGTATGATACAAGCAAAGATTTTAAGATTATTTGCAGGTGTAAAAGAATGCTTTCACAAGTTGACAGATGTAAATGATGCTCAAAAAGCCACTCTGAGGGAAGGTGCTATTATATGATGACAATACTTTAAAATGAGAGAGAGAGATGTCAGATGCACAATCTCTTGCACTTTCAATCTACGATCGGCCAGCATTCAGGTAATTGGTTTGTTTTTTTAGTTGTTTCGAATGTAAAGACCTCAATTGACCGTCCATAATGTAAGACATTTCTCGTGCCATAATGTAAGACATTTCTTGTACCCATACTTACCATACTTGGGATTTTTTCATTTAAAAAAATATTCCCGTGTCTTTAACTAAATAATTTGCAAAGTGCCTGTGCATATAAATACATTATCGTAGCGTTTTTGATATTTTATTTTTCATCCACTTTCAACTATATAAAAGAGCCGAAAAAAAGTCGACCGTATACAGTAGAGAAAGAAAAATGGAATTACTGTTGGTTATTGTTGTTTTTGCTTAAACTTTGATTTTTGTCTTTGCTTTGTTCTTTGGACAAAAATCTTTAGTTTATTTAAAATGTTTGTCAGAAATTCCTGAAGAGTTAAGTAAGCATTAACGAAATGGCCATCGAGACGTGCTTTGACCCTCAATAATCAATATCGGTAATTAATTTAATCGGGATAATTAAACAAAAAATAGCATGAAGTTTTTTGTGAAAATTAAATTTTTAAAAAATATTCCCGTGTCTTTAATTTTTTCATTACCATTGAAATTTCATTGGCATTATTTGAAATAATGACAACGAAAAAAAAATTAACTACCATTTAATGCTAATGATTTTATTTTAATTATAATTGTTTTTATTAATGGTAATAAAATTTCAATGAAATCGTTTCATTACTAATTACAATGGAATCAAAAAAAAAAAGTTTCTATAAAACACAAATTTTTGATCGCAGAAACTTAAAAAAAGATATTCTTTAAATAAATAAAAGAGGTTCCAATAGTGTCTCATTTGTAGTGAGAAAGTTTAAAAATAAATATTTCACCAAATTTTTATGATCTAAATGCCGTTTTAAAATATTGCTCTACTTTATTTTAAGATGTGTATTTAGTGTACAAAGACATGGAACATAATTATTAATGATAATGATTTTAAACCATTTAATCATTAGTGAATGGTAATGATTTCGTTTTTTAACTAATTATAAATGAACCTTTTTATTAAAAAGCATTACTATTGGTAAAAATAAAAAAAAATCTTTAGCATTATTTATCATTCAATGCTAATTAAATCGTCAATTAATTAGTCCATCTAATTAATTACTCCAATGTATAGTACTTAACAAGCATCGTCTTGATTTCAGTAACAGTTATTTTCCGCAAATATTTATAGCCAAAAAGTAAACGTAATTCACTTCTTTTGATTTCGCATTAAATCGTGACTTTCAAACACAGAGTAAAACATGTAATTTGTTCTACTTTTAAGAACAGTAACATCACTGATGTGTGTGGCCATTTCAGTAAAAGCCCGCAGTTTACAAAGTGAATAACATATTTACTCTCACTCGTATGCTAACTTTCATTATAATAAAATCTTTAAATATTTTATAAATTTTCCTTCAATCTTTTAGTTAAGAAATATTAAACTAATTTTGATTATAACTTCAGTTGAAAAATTATTTTGACCATCAATGTTTACTTTTACTTGACTTAGTTTTGTTTCTTCTACTACCATTTTCATAATAATTTACACCTTTATTTATCATCTATTTGCCTAAATTTGCTCAAGTACATGTAATAATTTCCTTGTTTCTTGTAGCCAAAATATGTCATATAAAAGACGTTGGCTGTAGACGTTTAATTAGCATTTAAATGCTAAACAATATTTTAAAACAATCTCCCAGTGTTTTCATTTTTATTTTCAGTTTTAATGTGTCTTTTAAGTACAAACGAAAGACTGAAGCAACAAACCTGCAGTGCCAGTTTTATACACGAATTGGTGTTATTTTTAATATTTGTAAAGCGTACTTTTAAAAAATTTTACCAGCCTAAGATTATACAATATGGTTGTTATTCGAATCATAACAAAGTTGTGTATTACAGTTAATAGAAAAAAAAAAAGCCTTAAGGTATGTTTCCTTAACGATACATTTAGTTTTTAGTTTTAGTGCCGTTTTCACAGAAAATAAAAATAGATTTAAATATATTTTAAAACATATTTCAAAGTTATTTTATTTTCTATGAATACGGCAGTTCATGATTTGCTTCTATATTCTAACTGCGATATTCATAAAAAATAAAATAAATGTGAAATGTGTTTCATGACACATTTTCCATACAAATTTGTCCTAAAATACAATTGAAATCTTCATTTTATGTATACGGTAGATTTGAAATGTATTTTAGAACAAAATTTTATTGAAAAATTTGTCATAAAACAAATTTCAAAGTTAATTTATTATACCCTTCACCACAAAAAGTGGCAAAAGGGTAAACCTACGTTTGTCATTCCATGTGTAATTTCTACAATATCTATTTCCGGCCCTATAAAGTATATATATTCTGACTTTTTATGCATAGCGAAGTCGATTGAGCGATGTCCGTCAGTGTGTCCATGTAATTGTTGAAATAAAAAAAATAAAAAAATTAATATGTCAATCGATCAGATATAGTGTCGAAAGAAGTGCTATTGGAAATCAGCATGGTCGGTCTATGTCCTTCGAGGCAGCAGGCAAAACACCACGCCTACCTTTACTTTTTTCGTGTCATTTGGAAGAATAAAGTAACTTTAATCAAAAAAATAAATGTAAGGAGCGATAGAGAATTAAAAAATAAATAAAAACATCCCGTAAAAAGAATGGCGGTCGACCATATTTTCCGAGTTACGAGGTTTTGAAATTTTCAAATTTTCTTAAATGGGAAGAGATCTTTAAGAAAATACAAAATTTTTAAAAATATGCTTAACCCATTAAGAGCCGATGTCATTTTCTTGTAAAATTATATATAAGCAGTACCAAATTTTATTTTTATTTTTTTATTCTCTGTAACCCTAATATTCATAATATACTAAAAATAGATTTGAAATTTTTTTTATAACAAATTATTATGGAAATGTTGTCATAAAACACATTTTAAACTTGTTTTTTTTTAAATATGAAAAATAACAATTGCTAACAACTGTTTTAGTACCATTATACAGGTAAAATTTGGTGTTTTCACAATTTAACCTCTATTTTTACGGGGCCTCCTCACAATATTTTGTTCAAAGCCATTTAGTTGTTTTTGCGTGATGCGAACACAGACTAACGGACAGACAAAAATTCCCAAAAACAGGTGTTTTGTAATCTATATCGTTTACTATCCACACCGAGAACAAAATTTTCCAAAAATATTTCATGCATAGAAATGTTGGAATTTCAACTAATATCAACTATTAGTAATAAATAAATAAAAATTACTTATAAGCGAATCAGAAAAATTTTAAAAAATTTCAATTAAAATAAGATGAACTATCGGTTTTGAGTTTCCAAACTTAGGTAAATAGCTAAATAGCACAAGTGAATCCAATTATTTTATATTGATCTGTGGTCTAGTGGATTGCAACTAAGAAAAGTATGTCGTAGAAACATCTGTATAAAGTTTAGAGATCTTGTGTATTTGAGTTGCAGATCAAGTGCCGAGTGTTACGCTACACTTAGCACATAGTTGACTTTATACCAGGACCGCAGCTGGCTGCAGTACAAAAAAACTTCTTCTAGTGTATGTGTAAGGTGGATATTATTCTATGTGGAGCTATAGTCTCTAATCTGGTATCTTCTACAAAGAACTTGGATAAATATACAATACCATACCATCTTCCAAATTCACTTTTTTAAGCAAAAGAATTTTAACTATGAAGCATATGAGTTATCACATGACAGCAATATTCGAAGAGAAATCAAAATTTTTTTACTTTGGTTGGAGAATTCAAATTAAATCAAGAGGCTTGTCGAGGTCTTGAAGGCATATACCTCTTGAACTATAATAGCTGGGATTTTTCGCAGAAGATACATTGTTACGATCCCTACAACAACGTTATTTAAACGTACGTATAAAAACTTAAAATTAATTAAAAAAAAAATAGTGGTCCTTTTAAGAAGTTTCGTTTACGTATATTGCCTTATCCATTGAACCGTGATAAGCAAATACATATAATTTTTCACAATAAATATAAACACAAATTAAAAATTTGTCGTCGTTGTCATCAAAGAGGATCCACGAATTTTACATTAGATTTGCTCCTGGTTAAAGTGCTGACCATTCATTAAAACATAACCTCTTTTCTCCAAATTAATTTGTTAAATTTTTCATTATGTTTTGTTATGCACAATTTTTTTGCAGAAATTTCCGAAGTGGGTTCTTGGCTGACCTTTATTGGCTACTGCTGTAAATAACTCTTGCTTTTAACAGGACACTACAAAAGCTAAACAGTGCTTGAAACTGTTTTGATTTCTAATTTCTTGTGGAGTCATTTCTCGCATCGCTTGTTTTCATACGGGGGGTTATTTGAAACATAAACTATCCGAAAAGCTCAAAAGCATTATGTCAGCGATATTAGAAATAGATAGATTTCTGACATATTTACTCATAATCGTATTGGAAATATTCTTTTTTTTTTAATATCAGTCTGTCATCTGTATAATTTAATAAATAAGACAATCTTGTGTGAATGCGTGTAAATCAGATTATGTTGTCATGTATATATTCCTGGACTACAAATCAAATGACTCTTTGGTCGTTACTATCTTTTTTTGTTTCATGCACGATTTTCTCAGCACTTGTTCGAATAAGTTTTTACGGTTTGCTTTTGGCTGTGTCTAATATGTCAGTATGTCGTGCAGGGATTAACGTTGTAATGTTGCCGTCCTTGGCGTTGGTTTAAAGACAATTTTGATTTACAGAGTTGTAGCTAAAATTAAGTTGCTTATTTTCTTTTTTCTATAAAAAAGCAGATTAGTTTTGTAGATTAAAATGTTTAATTTAATTTTAATTATAGATTTTCTTTATTATACTTGTGTTCTTAATTTTTTTTATTTTATTTTTCACCATTTGTCTCTTTGTACTCTTTTTATGAACATTAATATTTCAGTAGGCAGTTATTGCTTAAAATAATTTTTTTTTTGGTTAAATAAAAAAATACATTTAACAAAAATTTCCTAATGAAATGAAAACTATTTTTGCATTCTTGTTATGCCATTTAAAAATGTTTTTTTGTTTTTATAATGAAACTTAAAATTATTTACAATGACTTTAACAATTCTTTCTTCATACTTAAGCTTTTGACATGAAAAACTCTCAAATAGTTGTAGAGTCTTCAATTGTAGTTTTTTTATATCACATTTTAGTAACGGCGACGATAGACACGTCTTATGTAAACAGGACGCCTGTACTGATAGCCAGACTGTCCATGATAATGACCAGGCAATTGTTGAGTAAAGTCATTTTGAAGATGATTGGAGATGGGAACCGAATAGGCGGATTGAATGGGCCTAACTCCAGAAGAGAATAATGGTGCTGACTTGGGTGCTGGTTCTAGCGGCAGATCGTTTTCATCTATATCAATGTATTCAGGTTCGGGAGTGGCAATATCTTGAGGATTTGGTCCTTGCGTGGCAGAGTCTGGTAAAATAGCTGCAGCAACAACGCCAGCTAAAGCAAAAGCAATTATCAGAAATTTCTGAAAAGAAAAAAAATTTATTGGTCATTTCTTTTGTTTTAGTTATACATATTAAGGTGTCAGAGTTGTTCTAGAAAATATGTCAAAGAATAAATTTCGTAACTAAAAATGTATAAAAGCAAATTTGAAAAAAAATGAAGTTATATCTTTGGTCACAAACGAGAGTTAGCGCCATAGTGTCATTCGCTTTGTATTAATTTTAAAATTTTAAATTTCCCAAAATAATTCATCCAAAGTAATTAAAGATATTCAGTTGTGAAACTAAACAAAAAATGCAAAAAAAAAAGTCCTCTAATCAGCGAAAAATTCATATTGTTTTTCATAAAGTCAGCATTTTCGAATGCAGTAATATACACCAGGAGGCTCTTTGCATTTAGCATCTCCAAGAGATTTCTTGTTTGAGCAACTACAGCCCACCTAGAGAATCTGTCCGTATAGTGGTGTTTAAATTCAAAGAAAAATTAAATTTAGTTTTTAATTTATTATTTAAGCACAAGGTCTTTTAATTTTTATTTTTATTTTCTCAATATTTCCCTACTCCCTTCTGTAGCATCATCAGGACAAAGACCTTGTGCTTAAATAATAAATTAAAAACTAAATAATTAAAAAGGTCAAATAAAAACTATATGAAAAATTAAATTAATTATTATTTATTATATTATGCTAATATCCCATAACATTTTTAAATAAAAATGCAATTTATTTGTTGGTTGGAAAAGCAGGTATCTATAAATATTTCGCCGGTTGCTTAAGCCAGCTCATCAGGAAACCTTTATCCACATTTTTAGAAAAACCAAAAACATTTCCTTTAAGTATAAAAACTTCAAAAACAACATGAGAGTTATTTAAGAAGTCAATACAGAAATGTTAAGGCTTTAACAAAAATTACCAACAAACAAACCACGTTTTTATTTTTGCTTACATTCCCTTCTGCGTTAGGTTGGTTATATGCCAACACTTAATGCAGACGTAAGGCGTATTAAAAATAAAAACAACACAGTTATTTTTTTATTTCTCAAGAGAAAGAAAAAAAACAACAGTGATGCCAACAGTTTGCACAAGCAATTGCATATAATTTTAAATTAAATTAATTATATTTATCTTTTCTAATTTATTAGGTCAGTTTATAAATAATAAAATTTTAATTTATATTTTCAATATTCCGCCACACCGTTGGGCCAAAAAAAAGAATTATATATTTAATTAAATTTATTTTAAATATCCAAATAAAAAAAAAATTAATCCGGCTTAAGTTCGCGCATATTTTAATTACTAAATTTATTAAAAATGAAAAATTTTTTAAAAAAGTTTGTTTAAATTTTTAAAGAAAACTAGAAAAGTTAGACAACAGCAGAGATATAAATCGCCTTCTTCGCATATAAACTAACTTGAACGAAGTTTTTTTATTTTGTTCTCTTTATTACGCTATTATTATTAACTTTACGTTAAGCCTGGTACTCTCTCTGTTCGAATTTGTGAAAATTGTTGAGCAACATTGATTAGTTCATGTAAAAAATTTGACATTTAAAATTTGGTGTGTATCTTGCGATTTGGAAGAATTTAACGTTTTATTGTTTTCACGTGTACTACATTATCTTAAAAATGTAAGCAAAAGATATTTATATCATCAGCTGTTGTTTAAAAAATTCCGCATAAAATAATGCCTACTTGCTTAATTTCACAGCTGTGATAAAATGTTGCCAGAAACATTTTATATGTTTTTCTACAGTAAAAACAGAGTAATACATTTGCAACATTTTTATACCCTTGACCAAAAGACGTGGAAAAAAGATAAGTATATATATATGCATAGCAAAGTCGATTAAGCGATGTCCGTCTGTCCGTCCTTGTTAGAGTTAAAGAGTTACAAACAAGTTTTCCAAGGCATTAGACCAGCTAGAGAAAATTTAAATACGCCAATCGATCAGACATAGTGTCAAACGAGGTGCTATTGAGCATCAGCTATATCAGTCCATGTCCTTTCAAGGCAGTGGGCAAAACACTACGTCTACCTCTAATTTTTCAATTCATTTGGAACAATGAAGTAACTCCAATCAAAAAAACAAATATATGGGCCTCTTAACTTTCTTTGACATAGATAAGGACTCTGCACCATATTTTTTAAGATATCAATATGGGTATCTTTAAAAAGCTTTTGAAGAGATCTTTCAGGAAATACTAAAATTTTTTAAAAATGCTTAACCCATTAAGCGCACAATGTCTTGTTTTTTGATTGGAGTAACTTTACTAAACTAGATTTAAATATATGGTGAAGGGTGTATAGGATTCGGATCAGCCGAATATACCACTCTTACTTGTTTCATGTCTTTTTTTATTAAAAGTTTTTTATGTATGTAGTTTGACAGCATTCCGCATGTAAAACTTAACAGGCTACAAGACTTTGAAAATTATTAATTCTTTCTTGATCCCAGCACTGAAGAGTTGTTATTGCTTTTATCAATGTTTGTTTGTAACTAATTTTGATTCCAAACTTTTCTGTCAGATATTAATACTTCGATGGTCGATGTTTATTTTTTTAATTTCGGTAGCAGAAACGCAAAGAAATGAACATTAGTTTTTGTTAAGAAGGAAAAGAAGATGAATCATAAGACTTTTTCGAGTTTGTAAGATTTGATAATCTATGGCATTGTTCGCCCACATTGGCATTGTTCCAACAAATCTGAACTAAAGCTCAGAAATTGTGTAATTATAGTTATTTTTTTCACGACTAGTATAAGTCAACGATTATTTTCTATTTTCTTGAGCTTTGGGTCCTTATATTTTTTAATAATATTTTATTTCAATATTTCGGTACTTTCTGCGTACCTTCTTCAGGAAACAAAATTAAAATATAATTAATTTTGTTATTTTGGTTATATTTTAATTTTGTTTCCTGAAGAAGGTACGCAGAAAGTACCGAAATATTGAAATAAAATATTATTAAAAAATATAAGGACCCAAAGCTCAAGAAAATAGAAAATAATTTAATAAAAAAAGGGTCAAATAATCATTATTAAACTAATAAGTCAACGATATAAAAAGGATGGTCTAATAATAAACGCAGTGTTAGAAGAAACTCTTAACAAACTCTTTTTTTTATAAAAATCGGAATGCGGCATTAATTCTCTCTTAAACTTAGAGGACAAAAATATAATTTTGCCTTTAGTATTGTAATGTTTTGTTAGCAACTGTATATTTTTCCATAATTGTATTAAAAAGAAGCATCGAATATATTTAAAAGGTATATCTTCGATAGCGCCGAGAACTTTCACTTGGATGCCTCATTTGCAGAAAAATCAGAAATAAGAGCAACAAATAGAAGTTGAAAATAAATTACCCTGGAGTTAATGTCGACGTCGTTGACGGCGTCAAATGTCAAAAAAAAAAAAGTTGAATCGTATGAAATTGTATGAGAGCTGTTAATCTCAACGCGTCGCAACGCCGTAAAAGTTCAATCTGTTTCAACTTTTTCGGCGTTGAAACGCCTTCAACGACGTCGACATTAACTCCAGGGTTAGGCGTATATTCGAAGAGAGACTTTATTGAGAACCATAAGTTTGAAAAACTGTTCTATATCTAGAGACTTTTACCACAACTAATATTAATTTTAATAAAGCCAACTATAAATTTAATATGAAAAAGCACATAATAATCTTGTTTTTTGGAACTCAAGTTTTTATTAACTTTAAAAATTCACTTTAAGAAAGTCATAAATTTCTTTAATATACTTTTAAAATTTTGACACAATTCTTTTATTTATATATATATTTTTTTTTTAATAAAACATAACTGATTCATTTCCTTTTTTACATAAAACAATGCACAAATTTTACAGGATAATTTTTAAATGTTTTTGTTTTAAATTTTTTCATTTTAATTCACACCTACCATTTTTAGTGGTTTGTTTGTTTTATTGTTAAAAATAAAATACGAAAGCACTTAAATTTTTCTCAGTTTCTTTTAAAATCTTTAATAAATCCCTCGTTTTTTGTTTAAATTTAGTTTGTTAATTTTTTATTTTTTTAAAAGACTTTTAAGAAGTTTAAAGCACAAATGATGATGAGCTAACAAGAAGCAGTGAAATTTATATAAAAAAACCTACTGAAGTTCAAATAAATACAAACCAGACTGGACTAGACAAAAAGCGGCCAACCGAATACACAACAACAACATATTAACATATTTGACAAATACATTTAACGAAAAAAAAAAATACATGCATACATATACATGTACACATAAAATAAGAGCAAAAGAAGATATCAGTTTCTGGACTAATGGCTATAACACATAAAGCAAATATTTGACGAAATAAACATTATTGAAACCTAATTTTTTCACGCAAATTCGAGAATTTCCTTCCCTTTGTTAAGCATTGCAGTAAAAGCCAATTTGCAATAAGCCTGGTACTCTGTTCAGTTTTTCTTAACAGAGTACCAGGCGAAAAAAAATTAAGCAACATGCATTATTTCGCTTTAAAAGTTTGACAATTAGTTACTGGTGATAATACAGCGGTTTCAAAGATAATTGTCATTTTTATCGTATTCAAGAAAGACACATTGTTTTAACAGTGTAAACGAAAAACATGTTTTAATTTTGTATGTCTGGAAAAAATTTAAAAATATACTGAACACGAAGAGAAATACTAATTCATCTCCGCCAAACTTATGGGATTTTTTGAACAAACAACAAACGCTTTTCTGCGGCATAAAAATTAGTTTAGCCTTTTTCTCTTTTTAAATGCACACTTTTATTGTTTTTTCTTTCTTAAATTAAAAAATGCTGCTTATGTTATTTCGTAGTTGAAAATATGTTGCAGAAACATTTTTTAGTTTTAAAACATGCCTCGAGAAGCATTTGGCGACTTTTTCAAAAATAAACAGAGTGCTACTTTAGCAACATTATTTCTTATTTATTTCACAGTAATTTTTTTATATGGACTTTTGGCAACATTCCGCTTAAAGCACAATACTCTGTTCAAAAATTGGTCAAATTTGTGAAGCAACATTAATTTTTTCACAAGATAAATTTGGCATATATAAATTTTAATTTTTTGTTCAAAGAAAATAAAAGATACCAATTTCTTACAATATAGTGTTTTCTGAGAAATACTACTTGATGCAAAGACGATCCTTTGTATATATCCTTGTTATTTCCTGTCTTGTTTATTCATTCATATTAAAGCAAACGAAAGCATAATATAAAAAACATCGCAATATTTTCCCCTCTCTTCTCTACTGGCAATCCGCTGGAGAATTACTCCTTTCGAACTTGCTATTCACTCCCTTTCCATTGATCGCATCTATTTAATTTACAGCCAAGGTAAATTGTCTGCCACCTGAGATCCGCCGCCTGCTAGATTTATCTTCTTAAAATAAACAAACATGTTGAAGTATGCTTTATGTACCGATGCGGAAAATTTCAAAGCAATAATCTCAAAAATCTCTGAAAAATTTCTTTAGGGCTCACGCAAACTTCATTTTAACAAGAAGAAGAAAAACAGTTGGTCCGTCATCATTAAATCGTTAAGGGTACAAGTACTTTTCAAAATATTACTTATGTTTTCCACGTCAAGAGTTTAATTTATTATTGGCTTTTTTAATTTTTACCATTTTTAAACCAAAAGTTCTTTGATAGAACAATAAAAAGACGATGCAAATCTTTTCTTTATATTATTTCACATATTTGCTAAAAATGTTTGCTGGAAACATTTAAAATACTTATGGATAATTATTCATACTTAAAGGCAATAAGAACGAGAATGTTCTTCTAAAATGTAAGATTGGCACAATTAGCCAATCTTTGCAAATGTGAATAGAATACTTATCATTAAAAGAATTTTCATTTAGTATATTTTATATTAGATTGAAAAATATATAACTGTAACATTTATTTCATCAAATATTTTCTCTATTTGTCTTTCATTTAAGAAACTACACGTCACTATTAAAATAACAATAATAGATTTGAATGACCATCAAAAGCAATAAATGGCACGCTGCTGCTGTTTTGACAACCAAAAAGTTTGTATTACGAGTGCGGTTCGAAAATTATATAAGTAAGATTGGCGACTTTTTTAAGCATAATATTTAAGCTTAAGATAAGCTTAAAATTCTAAATTGTAAAATAATTTGTGTTTTACTCGCACACAAGAAATAATGCAAGTATTGTTAAGACAATAATATAACGAATAAGCAGCTTGGACTGTCAGTTGTTAAGTGATGATACCTTAAGGCTGAAATCAGTAATAAAAAAATAACTAACAACAGCAAGAGAAGAAAATGTATGCAGAAAATTAAAATAGTTCAGTTTGCAGGCGAGATCATGTGAGAATAAATGGACTCTATCTGTCATTGCAATCATTTTCATTATACACATTTTACCACTTTAACAGCAACATTCTATTTAACTTGAACACAATTTAAGATTTTTTTAATTCATATCTTTCTTGGGCCAAGATTTTATGGCCGAATTTCTGCTTTGTTTTGTTCTGCGGGTGTTTTCGGATAATTATGGTTTGAAAGATGAAAATGTCATCATGAATCGTTTAACTAGAGAAATTTACTTTAAAAAATATAAATTTGATAGTAAAGTTCACAGAGCAGTTTTGTCAAAGAATTGTGTTTGACGTATATGGAATAGTTTAAACGCTGGGGATATCGTTGGTCCTTTTAATAATTAGCAGAGAGCTACCGTTAGCATAAGTGGTGAGCAATATAAAACCACTTATTTCAAAAATACAACACAACCTTGCATACAGAGCACTTAAAAATCGATTTATTAAAAAAATCAATTTGGTAACAACTTAATTTGTATGGCCAAAAAATTATTGAAAGCTTCTTGAAGCCACCATTGATGCAATACGGCCAGTTTGCCAAGAGTGTCACCGAAAAAAAATATTAATATATTATTTTACATAAAAATGTCATCGGCTCCTAATGGGTCAAGCATTTTTAAAAAATTTCAGTATTTCCTTAAAGACCTCTTCAAAAGCTCTAAAATGAGACCCATATTGATATTTTAAAAAATTTGAAAATTTCAGAGGCCCTTAACTCGGAAAGTATGGGCGAGCACCAATTTTGATTTTTTTTTTTCTTATTTTTTAACTCTCTATCGCCCCATATATATTTTTTTTTATTGGAATTACTCCATTGTACCAAATAATATGAAAAAATTAGAGGTAGGCGTGGTTTTTTGCTCGCTGCCTCGAAACACATGGACCGATCATGCTGACTTTCAATAACACCTCTTTCAACATTACGTCTGATCGATTGGCGTATTTAAATTTTCTCTAGCTCATCTAGTGCTTGGAAAAGTTGATTTTAATCTGAAAACGGGCGGACAGACGGACATCGATCAATCGACTTTGCTATGCATAAGAAGTTAGAATATATATTTTTTATGCGATCGGAAATGGATGTATAATTTACATACGGAATGGCAAACTGAGATATATCCTTTGCTTCGCTTTTTGTGGTGAAGGGTATAGTAAAAACTTAAGAGATGTAGCATGCGTTGCACGGAGTCTATCGTATTTCCTTTCGTTCCGGAAGTAAACAATTTTTTTAATTTCTATCTGAATTTTTGGGTAGTCCGATTAATTTTGTTTTTTATGCGAATATTTTTAGGCACATAATTAAAATAACATTCCCGAGTCTCAGACAGGTAATACTGCAACAATCAACAAATCAATACTGCAACAATCAATTCTCAGTAATTGATTATAATAGTCTCATGGCTTGTTAAAATCATAAGGTTGGTAATCTATTTGGGAAGTTCTTCCGTCAAAAAATATCAATTCCACATTCGAATACCTTTTAAAAAAAATTTTTGCTGGACGTTTTGAAATAAGCTTTGATAAATGTAATATATTTTATTCAACTTGTCTCTATTGTTTATTTTTATACTTATAAGACCTCCCTCGTATTAAAGCATGTTTGATACCACTTCTCACACTAGAAGAAGATACTCTTAAAGATTAAGACTAAAAGACATTAATTAGAAAAACAAAATACAATCACTTTTTATTAATAGTTAACCCAGTATAAAACTTTATGTTTTTTTTTTTTTTCTTAAACCACAACAAGTGACAAGTTCTTCTGTATCAATGTGTGTGACAGGGTGTATGTAGTCTAATAAAATAAAATCTATTAGAAAAGAATGGCTTCAATAAACTACTAGCGGTTTTTCAAGTTCAAGCTTTAACTAACACAGCCTACACCGAAACGTTCTGTGATAATTTTTAAACAATATTATAAATTAAATAAAAAGATTTGTAAATATTTATTGAATGAAAATTTGTTAATGTGTTGTGTGATCTTTTTTCTTGTTGATTTAAAGAAAAAAAAAATAAATAAATCATCATCAAATGGTCTTGATTTCTTATAACAAATGAAGTAAATCGTTTGTTTCTTCTTTTATTTTTAGATTGTTTACAGAATAATTAAAAGACTTAAACAGCATTATTTAAGATTATAAAGATCTTAATCGCAATAAAATTAAGAAATAAACTTGAATGAAAACTAAGAGTACTAAAGGCTTAGCAGAGTTTCAATTTATCATTTCCTCTGGCACTGAACCTTATTGATTCATCATATTTAAAACTCACTTAAAAAGATTATGTTCGCAGATTGGTACCATTGCAAAAACAGTGTATAATCTTAAAACTTAAAGGGTGGCCCCTACAACAAACATGTTTTTTATATGTATTATGAACCTCAAAGGCGTCACTTTTAAAACTGCTTATCATTATAGCTTCCAATATCACAAATTAATGCAAAAATAAATTTAAAAAATAAAGGGTGTCCCCATAGGTGACGTAAACTTCTATATATATAGATATAGTCAGCTGTAATTTACAAGAAACTTGTATTGCTATGCCTGCTATAACAAAAAGTATACTATTTCAATTTGGAAATTAAAGGGTGCCCCTATATTTAATGTAGATGGCCAAACTGTCAAACAGATGTAGACAGACGGTTTGAAATTCATAAAGAAATTGTATTGTATAACAACAAGTATAAAATTTGAATTTTTAAATTAAAGAGTTACCCAATTGTTAGTGTAATTTGATTTATACTGCAAAACTTTTGAATGGTTATAGACAGACAGCTAAAATTTACAAGCAACCTCTATAGCTGAGTCCAATATAACAAAAAATTTCAATTTAAATTTAGAAATTAAAGGCTGTTCACATAAGTGATGTAATTTGACTTACATATATGGTCCTATCGCTTAAACTGTTGTATACAAACTCTTGAAACTTAGACAGAAATTTACTGAGGCCGCTATAAGAACAAGTTTAAAATTTGGATTTAGAAATTAAAGCGTGTCTCAATAGTAAATGTAACTTGATGTATGTGGCCAAACTTTTTAACCGTTATAGAGAGATAGTTGAAATATGTTCTAAAGTCAGTTTTTTTACCTTTATAATGTTTTAAATTATCAGAATATTTTAACAGTAAAGAATTATATTGTTTTTTGTAGTTCACAATATTTTTTTAACAACAAAATATTTCAAAAGATTGTTGTAGAATTTTTTTTTCTTGTCTTTTTCTGTATTTAAGAGTTTTAAAATCTATCGCCATTGAAATGCCTAATATTCTAATTTTATTCTTTTGCTTTCGACATATATTTTAATAAATTATTAATTCCCTTGCTTATGCAAGATTATGATTAATATGTCATTTTTAAGAAATATCTGTTTTATATGTTAAGCATCTTATTATATAAAAAAAAATTGTCCATTATGTAAATTAATGAGAGTTTGGATATTTTATAAATGTTTTCTTTAATTTACTTTGTTAGTGTTTCATTGAAAAAAAAACTGGAGATAATTATGAGATTTAAGGTCTTTTTATGTGATGCCGACAATACAGTTTTTTTTTGTTCATCATGTAATGTCACGTTTAAATATTTACAAGTAAGCAAAGTGGGAAGAATAATTTTACTTAATATTTTTTTTGTAGACTTTTAATATTTTTGGAGATGTATAACAGATGGTTTGGTTTTTAAAATACCACCATCGGTTACATAACAGATATTAAATTATTAAATATTAATTAATTATATTAAATAATAATAATAAATAATTTTTAATTTTTTCCCAACCAGGATTTGAACCATCGATCTTATAAATGAATGAAATTTGACTTTATTTTCGGTTTTTTGGTTCTTTTTAATTTTATATCTAAACATTTTTAGAAAGAAAAATTATTAACAAATGTATGCGGAAGAAAGCAAGCGTCTAATTTTTCTTATTTTTTTTAAACGTCCGCATACATTTGTAAATAATTTTTCTTTCTAAATATGTTAGAAATTAAATTAAAAAGAACCAAAAAACCGAAATGAAAGTCAAATTTCATTCAATATTAAATAATATTAAATAATTCTAACTCTTAAAAATTAATTTTGAATTTCTAAACAATTTCTAATTCTAACACAAAATATATATAAGAAATAAAACGCAAGTGATTTTGAGATAATATATAAAGAATATGAAGAATATTAGCAATCATTTAATATTATTTAATAAGACGAAGTCCTCACATACGTTAAAGCTTTTTCCTTTGTTCTGTTTACCAATCCGCTCACAAATATGTTCCTGCTTTCTGCTAGTTATCGGCTTAGCAACGAATGCACTTAATATGTTTTAACTTTTCCTTCTCATCGAAACAGATGTTGTTCCAGTATCATACTGAAGCATTAAACACATTCGCCGCAGCAGGATACACAAACACACGACAGCAATTGACGCTAGCAACATTTGTCGCCTTTAACGCAGCTCCATAATTATTTTGCAGGCAGCAGCTACATAATAAACATATGATTTTATTGTATTTCAGTAATGTCACTTTAGTGATTTTTAAAGAAGCAGTTCTGATTTATAATTAAAAAATATTTAAACTATTATTTAATTTACTTTATTCGTGCTTGATTCCTTCAAATATAAATATTTCATGATATCCTCAAGAAATATTTATTATTTTAAACTTAACTAAAAAATGAAATGTATTACTGCGGGGAAAGCATATCCATATGGCCATTTCACTTTCAGAGGACACGTCGATTTATCGTTTGGATTGTCTTTAAAATTAAAAATATATTGAAGAATTTCTCAGTAGCAAGAACAAGTGCAGTAATGTGTGTCAATATACGAGGGCTGCTATATATATTTCTGGCCTGGCAACACTGAGTGCTGCCAAGTGCAATCTGACATTTGCATTGGAAAGTTTGTCATTTTTAAGCATAATCGTACTCAAAACGTTTTGACGTACGACCATTATTTGTGTTGTTTACATTGACTTGAAAAAATTAATGTAGAAAAAAATGGAATTAACTCGTGAACATTTTCGTGCCATCATTTTTCACAACTTTCGACGTGGATTATCACGACAAGAGTGCATTGATGCACTTAAATCTTTGTATGGCGATGAAGCACCATCCTATAGCACTGTGAAAAATTGGTATAATGAATTTAATCGTGGCCGAAGCTCGCTCAAAGACGAATTCCGTGAAGATCGTCCAAAAACGGCTGTTGTGCCAGAGAACATTGATGCCGTGCGTGAACTCATAATGCGAGATCGACATACGACATACCGAGAGATAGAGACATCCTTGGACATTTCTTCCACCAGCATACATTCGATACTGCATGAACACCTGGCCGTAAAAAAGATTTGTTCTCGTTGGATCCCGCACAATTTGAAAGTCGCTCAAAGAAAGGCTCGTGTCGATTGGTGCAAAGAAATGTTGCAAAAATACGGTTGCGGTTCTTCAAAAGACGTTTATAAGATCGTCACAGGTGACGAATCATGGATCTATGCGTATGAGCCCGAAACGAAACAACAATCGACCGTGTGGGTCTTCAAAGACGAGCAAAATCCAACAAAAGTTGTTCGTGGAAGAAGCACTTCGAAGCAAATGGTCGCCTGTTTCTTCGGCAAAACTGGTCATGTGGCGACGGTTCCGCTTGAGCAACGTAGGACGGTCACTTCTGAATGGTACACTACAATTTGTTTGCCTGAAGTCATCGGAGAAATTCGAAAAACCAACAAGAGAAGACGAATCATTGTTCACCATGACAATGAGAGCTCTCACACATCGGCTCAAACCAGAGCGTGTTTGACCGGCCAAAGTGTAGAATTAATAGGTCATCCGCCGTACAGCCCTGACTTGGCACCTAATGACTTCTTCTTGTTTCCGCACATCAAGAAAAAAATGTGTGGTCAACGATTTTCGTCGCCAGAAGAAGCTGTTGAAGTATTCAAAAACAATGTTTTAGAGGTGTCTCAATCGGAGTGGAAAAAGTGCTCGACAACTGGTTTGAGCGCATGCAAAAGTGTATAAATCATGCTGAAGAATACTTTGAAAAACAATAAAACTATTTTTGATTACATATATTCGCATTTTCACTATTAGGCCAGAAATATATAGAGCAGCCCTCGTATTAAATAATATTTAATATTAAAGAGTTCTAGCTCTTGAAAATTAATTTCTAAACAAAAAAATTTTTTATATAAGAAATAAAACGCAAGTGATTTTGAGATAATATATAAAGAATATGAAGAATATTCTTTATAAGTCCTCACACACACCTTATAGCTTTTTTCTTTGTTCAATTTCTATTTTCTATTGCTTTTTGGTAGTTATCGATTTAGCAACGAATGCACTTAATATATTGTTACATGTTTCCCTTTCTTGAACAAACATACAGATACCTATCAAATACCTACCACTGTGGCTCTTTATAAATTCTGTATTCTTACTTTATGGCCTCTTCTCTGGCTATACTACTTGATAGTACCGGTCTTGTGAATCCCATGGTCTCGTATTTACTAAACATGCGTTATTATTACGCAAACACAGCCATCCACGCTACACTACTGTGTTACTCCGGCGAGACATGAACTACTCGATGCCTTGTTTAGTAACCTTAACCATCCACAGACATCTCCACTACTCCTTTTATCCAAGCCAGTCATCCCCTTTAATCCAATAGCCACAATATACGAAATACACTGTTGTTATGCTGTTACACTTCCCCGCGCCAACCGCTACTGTTCTTACTTTTTATTATAAAAAGCTTCTTGACAATTATCTGTTACACTTTTATTAAATTAGACGTGTCCACTAAATTTATCTGCCATGGCTTTTCACAGTAATTGTCTTTTCCTTTCTGGGAGGTTCGCACTGCTGCTACCTAATTTAATTTAATTTCATTATAACAATTAATTCCCTTCTACTACGCATGTCCGAAGGTGGGCTCGAACTCACGATCTAATGTTTTGCACCAAGCACCTCTACCAACGCAGCCATTGAGGTTGCTCACGAACACACGACAGCAATTGACGCTAGTAACATTTGTCGCCTTTAACGCAGCTCCATAATTATTTTGAAGGCAGCAGCTACATAATAAAAATATGATTTTATTGTCTTTCAGTAATGTCACTTTTACAGTTCAGTAATGCCGCTTTACAGTTCTAAGATTCAATGATATCTATTAAATATATACAGATGTCCCATTCAAGAAACTCTTATTTATAAACGACAATTAAAATTATTGTAGGCGTCAAGCTGTGTAAGTATTTCAACCAGCAAGTACTAAAAACAGAAGTAAATTTTTAACTAAATGTTGTCATTAAAAAAAGGAATAGTAGTGTTATATACATCTTAATACATTTCTTTGAAATTTTTACAATTATTCTTTGGATACTTTCGGCATGACAATTGAAGTATTTTTAATTCGAAAAAATTACATATAAAATACTAGCAGCGCCTACGACTTCGTCGGCGCGGCATTCTAATTATTGTTAAATTTATATTTGGAAAAATAGGTCTTAAATGTTTATTGCACAGCATGTAAAAAGTGTTAAAATATTTCATGTACAGAAATGATCCAGCTTTATTACAGATGTAAATTTAAATCTTTAAATAAAATATATAATAAAATATATATAGAAAATTTTTATTTTAAATTTAATTTTCTCTTTTTATAATAAGAGATTTTAAGCACTTATTATTTTACATGTCTTATAGTACTGACATCACTTAACTGTTTATTGTCGCTAACAAAAATAGAAATTAGTTTAATTCGACTACAGCGGCAAATTCAGCCTAGACAACGACTTGCCGTCTTGTTGCCTTGCTGTCGTCAAAATAATCATATCATATAAACACGTGTATTTTGTTCTTGACATTTTGCAGACGGTAGCTGCTGTCTCGAATGTGTTTAAAGTATGATTGTTGTGGAGAAAGTATGAATACGCGGTGCTTTGGAATTAATTATATTAAATTTTAGTTTTTTAGATTAATTACTAGTTTGAACAATTTTCATATTAAAGCTTAATGAATTTTAATCCAACTTAAGTTCATATATATTTCAATTTATTAAGCAAAAAAATTAGTATTATTAAAGTATTTTATGTGTTAATTTTTAAAGAAGATTATGATTAATTTTTAATTTTTACCCTGACCAGGATTCGAACCATCGATTTTATAAATTAATGAAATTTTACTTTATTTTCGGCTTTTTGGTTCTTTTTAATTAATTTTCTAAACATTTTTAGAAAGAAAAATTATTAACAAATGTATGCGGGCGTTTTCCAAAGAAAACAAGAAAAATTAGACGCTAGCAGAATGAAATGCAGCATTTTCTGGACCGCCACATCCTTCATCAACAAGTATGAATAATTAAAAATAAAAAGTTGCATTTGTGACTATCAAATTGCTAGTACAAAAAAGCAACAACAAATGTACAAGACGAGTTACAAAGAGAATGACAAAGAAAAGCTTTAAGTTGTGTGTGAACTTCGTCTCAATAAATTAACATTAAGATTAGTTGGTTAAATAGATGATGTTTACGATGTACATAACATAAGGTAGATAGATGCAAAGAATGCTGATGAAGGATGTGGCGGTCCAGAAAATGCTGCATTTCATTCTGCTAGCGTCTAATTTTTCTTGTTTTCTTTGGAAAACGTCCGCATACATTTGTAAATAATTTTTCTTTCTAAAAATGTTTAGAAAATTAATTAAAAAGAACCAAAAAGCCGAAAATAAAGTAAAATTTCATTAATTTATGAAGATTATGATTTTCAAAATTAGTCACCTTTTAATGTTACCGACAATTATATTTAACTTTTTATTGCTCATGTTTCTGGAATTTCAAAATAAAAACAGGTAAGAGTACTATATTCGGCTATGCCGAATCTTCTATACCCTTCACCATCTATGTTAATCTAGTTTAGTAGTGTAACTCCAATCAAGAAAGCAAATACTGGGGTGACAGACAATTAAAAAAAAATTTATAATTTTACATAAAAATGCCATCGGCTGTTAATGGGTTAAGTATTTTTAAAAAATTTTTAGTATGTCCTTAAACATTTCTTTAAAAGCTTTAAAATGATACCCATATTGATATTTTAAAAAATATGAAAAGTTCAGACCCCCGTAACTCGGAATTTATGGGCGAGCGCCAATTTTTTTTTCTGTTTTTTTCTTCTTCTTATTTTTTAATTTTCTATCGCCTTATATATTAATTTTTTTGATTGGAGTTACTTTATTGTTCCCACTGCGCACCATGCCTGCTGCCTCGAAGGACATGAACCGATCATGCTGATTTCCAATAGCACCTCTTTCGACACTATATCTGATCGATTGAAATATATATTTTTTTATTGGACAGACGGACATCGCTCAATCTCTATGAATAAGAAGTCAGAATATATATTCTTTATGGGGTCAAAAATGCATATTGTAGAAATTACAAACGGAATGACAAACTTAGATATGCCCTTTGTCCACTTTTTTCCGGTGAAGGGTATAATAAAAACTTGCTTAATAAATTCCAAAGATTATTCTAAAATTCAAAAATGATTTATCTTTTGCGCAGTAGGTATGTTGGCAGTGCTCTTAAATCTATTTGGCAGCTGTTATTTTAGAGTTCTATGTTTATTTCACTTTTTATTACTGAGCGATATAATTTTCAACTAAGAAAATAAGGTAGTCGCATTGCGAGAAAATTCTGCTTCGCAAATTGTCTACCTATAACATTGTGAAAAATGTAACATTTTCTTTGGAATCCCTGGACCATACTTCCTACAAAAGAAGGCAAATGGCGACATTATAACAGAGTGTTTCAGCCAAAATTAAAGACATGCGACTTCACTAAATTGTAATAATATGTAGACCCATGAAATCAATAAAATATAAAACTTTTACTTTTAAATGACGAAAATTATATTCATTTTATAAATAAATAAAATTTTGCGTAAATATTAAAACACTTGTTTATTAAAGTTTTCGTCCATCGATGTATGTATGTATGTACATACATTCATATTAATATATCCGAATTAATAAAATTCTTTTCCTGTTAAAATAACCATCAATAACACATGTTAAACGTTTGATTCCTTCTAATAGATTTAAATTTTGACTAATTTATTTTAAATTAACATAAATTGACATTAAATATTTAAGTGTTAAAAATAAAGTTTATGCATGATTATTTTTCTTTTAATAATTTATATTTCTCATATTTTATGTTTAATCTTTAATAATATTTTTTTATACTTTGACAAAGTTTAGCTTGACATTTAAAATATGTGACAAAAATTTTGATAATCAGTGTTGTATCTGTTATGCAAGCATTTTTGGGGGTATTATAAAAAATAAAATATATTATTTTAAAATGTTATTTTAAAGACAATTTGAAACAAGAATATTTTATAAATTAGTGAATTGTGATCGTTAAAATGATACTGAAAATTTATTTAATAGTAACGAGCCACAATGGACGTCTAGTATGGCAAGTGTGTTCTAAGGTGCTGTTTAAAAAAATGAGCCGAGAAAAACAGATATTTAAGATAAAATCCATAGCAAAGCAGTATATTCTAGACATGTGTAATCTATAGGAAGAATCTGTGTTTTTAATATGTGAGCTCTATATACAAACTTATCGACTTTCAGTTGAAATATAGGCTCATTCGTGTAATAGAGATCTTCATATCTTCATTCCAAAACATGTGGAAACTAAGGGATACAGAAAACGACACCTTGTATAAGCTTAAATTAAATTATATGCAATTGCTTTTGCAAACTGTTGGCATCACTGTTATGTTTTTCTTTCATTCTCTTGAGAAATTAAAAAAAAATAACTGTCTTGTTTTTATATTTAATACGCCTTACGTTTGCATTAAGAGTTGGCATGAAACCAACCTAACGCAGAAGGAAATGTAAACAAAAAGAAACTTAACATTTCTGTACTGGTTTCTAAAATAACTCTCATGTTGTTTTTGAAGTTTTTATGCTTAAAGGAACTGTTTTTGGCTTTTCTAAAAGTTTGGATAAAGGATTCCTGATGAACAGGCTTTAGCAACCGGCGAAATACGTTTAGACACCTGCTATTTCAAACAACAAATAAATTGCATTTTTATTTGAAAATGTTTTGGGATCGGAAAATGTTTTTATTGGTTCGGAAATGGAGATTGTAGAAATTACAAACGGAATGACAAACTTAAATATGCTCTTTTTACACTTTTTTCTGGTAAAGGGTAAATATGTTGGCTCTGCCTAAGATTAAAACTTATGAAAGCTAAAATACTATCGCAGGTGTTTTTTAATAGATCTATAGATTAAATTGAGGAAGAAATTCTAGAAACTTTAAATAAGTTCGCCTACGGAAGGTGAATACCTAAAATTGTCGTGCTGTTTGGTATACGCACAGGGTGAGAACTAAAGTAGAAAGCAAAATTTATTACTGCGCTAAATGGCAGACATTCTTCTTTGGAGTTCAGGTTGGACAAAAGAGACCACTATTTTATAATTATTTATTAATTAATAATTCTCCACTTTTTTTTGGTACTGTGCAATGCACTTTCTTGCTATTTCATACAACAGGTGGTCAAAATTATAAGCAGCTACAGTTATGATGTGAAATTTGGCGTGCATCTTTTCCTGAGGAAACGAAGTATTTATGCGAAATTTCGAGAAAGTCTTACTAGTGCCACGCCCACCTCCCATACAACCTAAATTAAAAAATTGTAATAATTAAGAGATTAGCGATTTGTTGAGATTAAAATTTTGCATGTAAATATATTAATACTATTGTACCATATTGCCAATTTTAAAAAAAGATCGGTCAAGCGTCACGCCCACCTCGCATACAACCAAAATTTAAAATCGTCATAATCGTCGTAAGAGCTTCAGTTTACATGTGAATATATTTTGTAATATTGTAATATATTGCCAATTTTCAAAAAAATACAACAATCGACAAGTTCTTCCAATTGCCTTCTTTTTGTTCTTATTAAATTCTAATTGTTCTTATTGAATTCTCTACTAGAAACATTCGATCAGGCTCTACCACTTGTATTTGCTTCCTAATATATTATAGCACAATTAAGTTTTTTTGCAAAACCAAAACTGTATAAGGAAGCTTACATTAAAAATGAAATCACAAAAAAAAAATCGTTATCTAGCTAGTCCCTCAACTTAGTATCAAATCTATCTCTCATGCGATGAAATTTAGACCAATTTTTAGAAAATTAAGCCTTATTTTTTGTTCTACCCTTTCTGATAATACTCGTTTAAAATTATTTTCTACAAAATCTTATATATGACGCTTAACATCGCAGAGTAACTTTAGGTTGACACTTAAAAACAATTACAATAAGAATTCGGGCAATATCGCGCAGCTAAATTTTAAATATATAAAATATATTAAAAAAAACAGGAAAAGTGTTATTTCTACTTTCTTTTAAATTCTCTGCGAAAGTTCAATGCTGCTGAAATATCTTGGCAATGCCTCACTACTACTTTTTCTTCTAACGGTATCTAATATGATCAATTTTGTAAACAAAAACACTGTTGTTATTATAACAAGATGTTTCACAACCCAAATTTTGGTAGCCGCTACATTTAAATACTTAAATTTTTAGTTTTATAAACGAAAATAAAATTAGGGATTTTTGCATAAATTTTGTATGCTGTACACAAACCTTAACCTTGAACGCCTTTAACTTTCTTATTTTTTAACATATTAAGAAGAGATTTTAGATATCAACTAAAAAGAGTGTTTTTAAAAAATTAAATAAAAAATAACTTAAAAAGAAACGTTCTAATTCTAAGATTGACTTTAGCCATTTTTGGCCACCCTTGTGACACAGTGCGACGTAACGATTATATATTTTGCCCACAAAGCTGTTTTATAGTAGTCGACCAATCCTTTTTAAATTATAATATTTATTAATACTTTTGTTTATATCAAGAAAAGGTACTTCTTTCTTTTTGAGGATAATAATTTAATTATTCATTTATTTGTAACTGTTGGTATTAAGTACAAATATTTTTTCCTTTATTCACAACAGATAAAATAGTTCGATAATTTTTTTTTTAATTAGACTTAAATATCTAACAGAAAACCAAATTGCTTAAAAAAATATTTTAAAATGATTATTTTTATTTCAAACTTAAAGCAGTGCCCACGACTTCGTCTGCGTGTCATTTCTAATTTCCTTAAAATTCAAATTTAACTATTTATTCTAGTGCTTACAGCTGTTTTAGTGTTTTAAAAATTGTACCTCTATTTCGTCACGAAATGGCCTTTTTTACGTCAAAAAAAGTATTCTATATTGGAACCAAGGTTCTAAGGGACCTTTACATAAAATTTTGTTCAAATCCGTACAGTAGTTTTACTGTGATGCGAACACAGACAGACGGACAGACAGACAAAAATTCCAAAAATAGGTGTTTTGTATTCCATATCGATTGGTGTAGATACACCAACAACAAAATTTTCAAAAAATATTTCATGTACAGAAATGACCCCGTTACAATTTTATTATATGTATAGATATTTTTAACGTGACCGTTCCAACAGTTGTTGTCTGCATATCAAATTAACTTTCTATAAATAAATTTTAATATTCATCTTTGTAATTATTTTTTTTTTTTGTGTTTTTTGAAAAATGCAAAACGGAAAAGGCAATCGTTTTTTAATGATTTATAAATTCTTTAAAGTTGGTTGCATCAAGAGCAGTCAAGTGATTTAGATTTATTTTAATTTGTTATTTAATACTCATCATCATTCATATGCCATTCATAGAAATAACCACCCGTGTTCAAAATAAAAATTTATATCAAGGTTAATTATTTGGCTGGAGTGTTATATTTCATCAAAGATTAAAGCTCTACAATGACAGTGATTTATAATTAAAAAAAAAAACACTAGTAAACGATTTTCAAAGAATGAATAAAAAAAATCTATCGCTCTTGCGCCAGAAGGAAATCGTAACGAAAACAATATTAAAATCTTATTAAAGCGGGAATTATTTTACAAAACGAGGTGCTTATTTTTAAGAAGTGCTGCTAACGGTATTTTTATACTCTTAAGCCTGGTACTCTGTTCGAATTTTTGAAAATTGTTTAGCAACATTGATTACTTCATGTGGAAAATTTTAAATTTAAAATGTGGTGTCTTTTTCTCGCGATTTAGAAGAATTTAACGTTTTATTATTTTCACGTGTACTACATTGATTTTAAAATGTAAGCAAAAGACATATGATCAGCTGTTGTTTGAAAAATAATGCCTACTTGCTTTATTTCACAGCTTTGATAAAATGTTGCCAGAAACATTTCATATGTTTTTCTACAGTAAAAACAGAGTACTACTTTATCAACATTTTTTCATGACTTTTTCATAAAAATTTTTGACAGCATTCCGCATGAAAAATTTATTAGAGTACCAGGCTTTAGTTAAAAATGAATTTTGCCCTGAGTAGTGTTTAATTGTTGACATTATTTACACAATTAACAATTTTAGGGAAAAAAAAATATGAGAATTAAGAAATTCAACATGAATGAAACAATGATTGAATTGGACACACATATGAATGTTTTAGTACAATTTATGGGACATTCTTTAATAATAAATTTTATATTTCTTCATTTGTGGCAGCAAATTTAAAATGTCTACTTTTTTCTAAAGCAACACCTTTTTTCAAATTTTATTGGCAATAATTTTTATTATAGAAACAAACACTTTGTGAAAATCTTAAATATGCGAAAATCACGTTGCTATCGGGGCACTCTTTATTAAATTTTACTTTCGTTTTTTTTTTGTGTACTTGTTCTTACAGGAGACACAGCAATACATACTGCAGATTAAAAGATATTGCCTTATTCGTAAAAAACACGGCATCTATGGAAGCACCCTTTAGATATTAAATTTATTGTTTAGACTTATTATTTTTGCAGACATATTTGTATATACTATGTTAAAAGTCCTAAATTTCTTCCTGCTACGGATGAAAAACTAACGCCATAAAAGTTAGAACAACGTAACTATAGGAACACCCTTTATATTATAGTTTTATTTTTAATTTTTTTACTTTTTTCTAATAGTGGACATATATATACCTAAATTTACAGAGTATTTGAGAGTCACGTCACTATTGGCACACTCTTTAATGTAAACTATTATTTTTTATACTTCTTGCAATGACGTAAGTTTCCATCACAGTTCAAAAAATAACAATATTTTTGTGAATTTAACGTCACCTTCGGCACACTCTTTAATTTTTAGTACTTGTTGTTATGACAGCTATAGTAATGCACCTTATATGAATATTACAAGCGCCTAACTATAAAGGTGCCGGTGATAAAACGCTTTGACAGACGGACAGACTTTGTAGCAAAAAAAAAATTCAAAAAATTCGTTTTTGTTTTCATGAAGAAAAAAGAAACTAAATTGCTGTTTCTGAGGGTTGGCTTTTTACTCCAACTAGAAAATGTTAAATTGAATTTTTTCACTATAAATAAAAAAATTTTACTACATGTCATTCTGCTGGTAAACGTGCGATATGTGTAATAATTTTACTTCATGTTCTTTAAAAATTCATTTTCAAATATCTTAAACAAAAAAACTTGTATTTCCTTAATTAAATCAATCGATTGAATAAATAAGACAGTTGCTTCTGCAGATTTTTGATATTGCGTTATTATTAACAAAACTCTTTAATTTAATTTCAAAGTCAAGAGAACAAGACATTGTATTCCTAATTAATTTTAGTTAATTTTATTTATATTCTGTTTAGAAATTAAACAAAAAATTTAGTGCAAGAAAGTAAATTTCTGATAGTTTTTTCTTTTTGTCACCGTAGGTGGACAAAGCGTATATCTAAGTTTTTTATTCTCATAAAGTAACTATATTCTGAGTTTTTATGCATAGCGTAATCGATTAAGCGATGTCCGTCTGTCCGTCATGGTTCGTGTTGAAATAATCTTTGATGAGGACATGATCAAGAGAATACGCCAATCGATCACAAATGTTTTAGAAAATCTTGCTATTGAAAATCAGCAAGATCAGTCCAAGGCCTTCGAGGCAGGTGGCAAAACACTGCGCTTGTACTTTTGAGTACCTAGTACTCCTGCAGATGTCGTCCAAATTAGTAAATACAACAATCGATGTCCTACTAAATACCATACATGGTTATACATATATTTTGAAGGGTACGAGTATATAAGGTTTGACACAGTCGAATATAGCACTCTGGCTTGTTTTAAATTTTTATACCCTTCACCACAAAAAGTGGAAAAAGGGTATAACTAAGTTTGTCATTTTGTGTGTAATTTCTACAATATCCATTTCCGACCCCATAAAGTATATGTTTATATTCTGACTTCTTTGGCATAGCGAAGTCGATTGAGCGATGTCTCTCGATCCGTCCATGTTAGCCTCGACAAACTTGCTTTCACAAAAAAAAATAAATAAATAAATATATCAGTCAATCAGATATAATGTTGAAAGAGGTGCTATTGGAAATCAGCATGATCGGTCCATGTACTTTGAGGCAGCAGGCAAAACACCACGCCTACCTCTAATTTTTTCATGTCATTTGGAACAATAAAGTAACTGCAATCAAAAAAAATAAATATGTGGGGTGATACAGAATAAAAAAATAAGAAGAAAAACATCTAGTGCAAAAATTGGCGCTCGCCCATATTTTCCGAATTACAGGGCTCTAAAATTTAAATTTTTTTTAATATCAATATGGGTATCATTTTAAAGCTTTTAAAGAGATATTTAAGGAAATACTAAATTTTTTTAAAAATGCTTAACCCATTAAGAGCCGATGGCTGATTCTCTGTCACCCCAACATTTGTTTTTGTTGATTTTAGTTACTTCACTAAGCTAGATTTACATAGATGGTGAAGGGTATATAAGTTTCAGCATATTCGGCGAATATTGAACTTTCAATTGTGTTATTTACGTTATTTCAATTGCGACTAAGACCGAAGGCTGTGAATAAAACTGCGTTCTTGGTAAAAAAAAAGCAAGTTGTCGATTGTTAGTTGGTCTAGTGTCTTAAGCCGACATTTACATTTTAAGATTTTTAGGATTTTTGTATTTAAATTTTTATTGAAAATATGAAAAACTGATTTTATTATGCAGAATATAAAATCTTATTCGTTGTGATTTTCCGGTTTTTTCGAAAAAATTTATTATTTCGGTGAAATTTAAAATTAAATTTGATTTTTTTTTTTTTGTTTTTTTTTTTTTTTTTTTTTTGTTTTAACAATGCATTTTAAAATTGCAATTCGTTCTACAAACCTGAAAACCTATTAAAATTTCTTGTCAAAGTTAATAGTAAGAAAAAATATGATTTTATTAATATGAATATTAATAATATTTTGTTAAAAATATTGTAATTAATCTTGATCTTTGTTAAGTTATTTTTGTTAATGTATTTAAATTAAAACTAGGAAATAACATAAAATGCTAACGGTAGCTTCGTTTAAAAAATATATTTTAATAATAATGGTTTCAAAATTCGGTTAAAGTAAAATCTGTTGATTGGAATACATTAAGCGAAATAAACATAATCAACAAACCAATAGCAAAACATAGTTCTCATGTTTTTATATAATCATCCAATATAATTTTAAACATTATTTGCCTCTTTATTGAACATTTAGTGTTTTATTGGTATAGAACAAACATTAACACTTCTATCGGCTTAAAGTTTTTTGAAGTTATTTTTCAAAATTTAAATTTATTAAATTAATTAATTTATTAAAATCCTAAAATAGTTAGAAAACTGAATTAAGTCATGTAAGTCATAGGTTTATAGTATTGCTGCCAGTTGTCATATGTAAATAAGTTATATTTTTTATTATATTTCTAATTATTTGTTAATTTTCTCCTTTTGTCAAATGTTTGATCCCAACAATGTAAAGGTGAAGACACTGCCTTGAAATAATAACTTAAATCATATTTCTTTCAATTTGAATTGAAAGTCTAATTCATAAGTATAAAATTTAAGAAAAATTACTATTGCATAGATTATATACATTTTTTTTAACTTTTTTCAAATTGTGTTAATTTTGAAGGGAAACCTTAAAATGTATCTTATAAACTGTTACTGAACATCAGTCTTAAGATCTGTACAGACAGTTGTCAGATCTTACAATATCGGCAGACCTAACAATGTGCTGACAATGACAAGGCAAAGTAAAATTGTTACCATAACGTAGATTTTCAGTTCACACGAAAGACAAAAGTTGTTAGACAAAAAGTTGTTAGTTCACACGGTAGTAAAAATTGCCAGGTGGCGAAAATTTACAGCTCTATTGTCAGAATTAAGGCAATTCAAGAGACAATTTTTTTTATTTTTTTTAATATACTCACTAACGACTGATGTTATGACTTCAAAACAGATTTTTGCTGTGTATCTAAAAATGTTCGAAAGCTTGGCGACATAATCAACAATTGGGACACCCTTTAATTTTTAGTTTTAATTATTAAAACTTCTTAATATATCATACAAATTAGTGGACATTTTGTCTAAATTTTTAAGTGTGTGAGTATAACGGTTCAAAAGATAGGGCCATATATGTCAAATTATATCAGTTATAAGCACACTCTTAAATTTCTAAATACAAATTTTATACATGCGGTTATAGAGTAATACTGGTTCTTTGTAAATATCAATTGTCTGTTTATCTGCTTACAAGCATCATATACCTAAAATTAAATAATCTATTGGGTCACCCTTTAAAAAATAATTTTTTATATTTATACTTGTTATTATAACCATCATAGTTATCGACATTCTGTCCACTTTTCAAGCGTTTGTTTAAAACAGTTCAAAAGTTAGGACCATATAGGTAAATTAGCATGAAAATTTTCAATCACTAAAATACTTGTTCCTTATTCCAGTTTCAGCTTTTCTAGCTTTTTTCCTGAAGCACTATATGCCATTAACAAACTGTTTGGAAGCAGGCGAATTCTTTCCCACCATCAAAATCGTCCCGTGAAAAACAGTCGCTCTCCATTTTTGTTTTTTTAATTAAACTTTCTTTTTTCTGCTTTAATTTTATTTTCCATTGTTAGTTTTTTAAGGCACTTTTTTGGTTTTTTTTTTTATTTCATTTACTTTTATCTGACAATGATATCGTTGTCAGATGTTTAAAATTCCTAACAATGTATTTTAAACTGGCAATGTCTGACAATATTCTTGCAATGACAAAAAAAGTGTTCACAAAATTGTAAGATATGTGACAGTATTATTGTCAGAAAGAAGTCTAGCAATTATCTGACAATGATTTTTCTGACAATATTGTCAGACAACAATTGTAAGTTCACACGATCGTTAGGCGTTTTCTGTATATTTTTCTGACAATATTGTAAGAACTGCCAACCGTTTGTACAGACCCTTCTAGTATTTAGGAATAAGGGAATTGAAAACGTAAGAGCACAGAACCCTTTATCGGGATTTATCTACAATCTATATAAAAGTTATATGTATTAATTGAAACTAATTTTAAGCTTCTTCATATGAAATTTATATTTTATTTAAAAAGTTTTATGGATAAATTTCGTTAAACTGAAGTATTTTTTTGATACAAACAGAAAATAATTTATTTTATGGCGCTTCTTTAACTTTTCTCGACCTTTTTTCTAACCATTCAAAGGTAGATGACAACCAACAACTTTTCTATTTAAAACAACTGTTAAGGGAGAAATAGACTAAGAAAACATGTTTAGTTTTATTAAAAGGATAATAGTAAAAATGTTCTGGAGATGCGGGGCATCGATCCCCGTACCTCTCACATGCTAAGCGAGCGCTCTACCATCTGAGCTACATCCCCTTCATAAAAAACTATGATAAAAATTATGGTTTTAAAGTTGAAATAAATATTTTTAACTGACCAAAAAGGCATTCGTTGTAACTAAATTTTGTATTCAACTGCTGTGTGTCTTAAATTTTTACGTATTTCATGTTAATTAATGGGACTTTATTTATCCGCACGCTTCAAATAAAAGCAAGAAATCAAAAAAAAAAAATTAATAAATTCATGCATGGACTTTTAAACCAAAATAATATTTAACTAAGTTTTTTAAAGCTGTCAGAATTTCTGTTCAACATTACAACAAGGTACTAACATTTGTTTTATAAATACATTTTGAACTTTATACTCGTATTGTTATCTTATTATTATACATCAAGAATAAAGAAGTCCCTGAAAATGAGAGGCTGCGATCCTCGTACCTCGCACATACTAAGCGAGGACTCTACCATTTAAGCTACACCCCCTTGTAATAGCTTTCGATAACAGGTATATCCCTGAGTTTTATTAATTCATATTAAGAAAAAAGACAATAAAAACAGAACACGATCTGGAGGCAAATTAACGAATGCCGTTATCGATCGAAATTTACATTTAAATTCTATTGAAGTTTTGGTTGATATCTACTGCCGTAATTTGCCCCCTGGTATGTTTAATAAAAAATACATTTTAAGGGTTGTTTTTGGCCTGACTTAGACATCTCCATAATCGGAAATCATAACATACTTTTGAAATTTGCAGCAAAACAGCTGTTTTGTGTTTATTTGTGCTGAAAATAAAAATCTTTGCAAAAATCTTTGCAAAAAAAAAAGACGACTTCGCAATAACCCCGACTTGATAATAATATTCTACATGGTATTTTTGTCCAGTGTTACCTAGGTCCCCTTTTAGGCTTTTTTAAATTACTGGTGAAATGGTAAAGCATTTAAAACACAGCATATGTAGTCTATTGCACATTTTAGGAAAGAATTTATATGTTTCAAACTTCAGTTCTCTCTTTTCACTCTTCTGTGTTTTAGTTTTGGTAAGAGACTATCTATTGTAACTCCTATAATAGGCAAAAATCAGTTCAACGACACAAAATGCTTTGAAGAGGACGTAGCAATACACACTATTTACATTCCAAGTATCTAACGTCTTATACATAATATTAATTCACCTTCAACGTTGATTTTTTATACTCGTACCCCCTTTAATTTATAATATAATTATTTATAATTGTTGTTAAGCGAACAGAGTAATGCCTATGCTGTGTACATTTGATTGTTTGTCTTTAAAGGTTCCAAAAATTACGCCATATTTATCAAACTACATTACTTCTAAGTGCTCCCTTTTTTTTTTTTGTAGTAATTAGTGTGGGATTGTCAATCTTTATCAGTTCAAAATATAAGGCATAAATCAAATTTTATAAGCTATAGGGACACCCTTTACTTCCAAGGTCTGTGTACATATCAAGTATCTGTCTATAACGGTTTCAAAGATAACGTCTAGCTATTGTGAGCATTGTAATATTCGCTTTGTTAGGTTTTCAGCACTTTGGAACAAGTGTTTAAAAGATAATGTCATATAGATTAAATTTCATTAACTATAGGACACCCTTTAATTTTAACCCTAATGATTCTTGTGTAGCGCACATAGTACAGTATACTTCTTGTGTTAATATTTAGTTAAGACCCTATACAAAAAAATTTAGCAAATATGCGGTCACCCTTTATTTTTTACACTTGATATTGCTGACACAGTAAAACGAAAGTTATTTAAATTCTAAGCGTTTGTCTATAACTGACCCTTTAATTTCTAATTTTAAATAGTTATTATACTTGTTATTATACTGGATATAGTAATGGATATTCTGTCTTATTTTCAAGTGTTGATCTATAGCGGTTTCAAAGCTAGGGTCATATAGGCCAAATTACATCAGTTAAGGGGTCACCCTTTAATTTTTAATTTACTACTTGTTACAATGTACTTAGCACTACAGGTTCTTTGTAAATTTCAACCGTTTGTCTAGAACTGTTCAAAAGTATGGCCATAAATAGCAAATTGAATAAACTATTGGGACACCCTTTAATTTATAATTATGAATATTTTTACTTGCTACTTTAACGGTCATAATAAACGACATTCAGTTCAATTTTACAGTATTTGTCTACAACTGTTCAAAAAAGGCTCATATAAGTCACCTATGGGGACACGCTTTAATTTTAAGAATTATTTTTGTACTACTTTTTGCTATTGGGAGCTAAAGTGGTGCTATTTACGGTTACTAATACGAGTTAAAAATATGTAGGTTGTATAAGAACATTCTTTGATTTTTAAAATTATGAACTGGTTTTCAAATGGGAACCAATCTGTAAGTAAAGAAACAATTTTGAAAATCGGTTAAGAAATCACTGAGTAAACATAAGAAAACTAACATTCAGACGAATTAATGATCTCCTTCTTTTGTTTAAAGTCAATTAAAGTTACCGCTTTTATACTTTATTAAGAAATACTTATTAAAATATGATAAACAAAATACCACTTGACAGATTTTACTAATTTTGAATAAATATTGATTTTTGCATGAGACCTTTGTATGGCTTTGTATTAACATTATTTTTTTAATAATGTATCAAGGTTTGAATTACTGAAGGCATGCGATTTCCGTGCCAAACAGATGTTAAGGTGGCGTTAGAGTTGTTTTAAAAGATTAAAAACTCATGCATTTAAGAAAATTGCAATTGTTCCAACACAATATAGAGTGGACTGACTGTTTAAATTTTTTAGGAATTTTTTATTGTTATCTGTCAAATAAATAGATATTCTAACTAAACCGAATCTGCCAACTTTAATTTATAAAACCTAGAAATTTTTCAAATTAATAAAAAGGTTGTTCGAAGAGATTGGAGATGCGGGGCATCGATCCCCGTACCTCTCACATGCTAAGCGAGCGCTCTACCATCTGAGCTACATCCCCACATAACAAGGTTTTTACTCTATTCAAATTGTGTGATAAAGTTTTTAAAATTATACTTAAGTAATAACATTTTTTCAACCAACAAAAGGATTATTCCTTAATAAAATAGTTTTAAAATCACGTCTTGAATATTAAAACAATAACTGTTATCGTCAATAATATAGTCAAGTTTGATTAAAAAAACACGAATAGATCTTGTAATGGTTGACGTGTTGTGGTGTTAGAGAAGGTTTAAAATATTTTTCAAACTAAATTACAATAACAAATTTGCAAGTTAACAGCAACAACTAGATTTTTTACAACGGGCATGTATGCATGTTTTTTTTATTTATTATACTTTTTTCGTAGTCGTTTTTAATAAATACAAGACCGTAAAAATTGATTTAGAATATTAACTGCAATATAACGATATTTGGGAAAATGCTAACCAAAATAAATATAATGGCCCATAATCATAGTCAAACACTAAAGTCGGTTTTTCTTAGGAACCACCTTTATTTTAAAACTTGTTATTAACTTTTCTAATACTAATGTCAAATAAAATAAAAAATATTTTAAGTTGAACCGGCTTTAACTGTGTGACACCTCAAATAAATAAAATGTTTATACACAATGTGTAACAAAATACAATTAAATAGATTATCCATCTCTGATCAGCTGTTAAAATTTTTTGTAGAAAATAAAAAACAAATGTAAAAAGTGAAATTTGTTAATTTTAAGATATAAAAAAACTGCAGTTGAAGTAAATTTGTGCAACTTTAAAAAAAAAAGTAAAAGGAATGAATTTTAACAGAAAAACTTTAAATGTAAGTATATACTTATGTATATCGTAGCATTGTTTTGATAAAGTCGGTGGTGCTAAATCATTTAAAAACAACTTTTGCTGATTTTAAATTTAAAACCGTCTTTAACCTTTAAAATATACTTTTAAGTGTCTATAGGTTTCAATAAGGTGTCTGAATGTTCCATAAGGCAACCGCAGTCATGGACTTATTGAAATCAAAATTTTTCAACAAGATGATTACGCGAAATTCACGCTTTGATTGGTCTCCAATGTCTTGTGATTTGCTACCTCTCGATTATTTACTGTGGGCCCAGCTATAATTGACGACTTGGTTGCCAAAATAGGAAGTTCAGAGTGGACCGAAATGCCAAAATTTGGCATCAAGTTTACTTCTAGTTAAGGAAATATTGTTATCATACTTTTACGTAAATACCGAACCCGACCGATTTGAAACAAAGCTAACAACTATTACCAGAGTTTTGCACCGAAATTATATCAACAATGTAACAAATCGTTTTTCGTATTATTACTGCTCAATTGAAACGATATTAAGAGGTTTACGTTTTTGCCCTCCGTATATGGAACGCTAAATTTACTTACTAAATAATTTAAGAATTAAGTAAATTAAAAAAATTATTATTATTTTTTTTTATAATATTAATTATCAGTGAACAATTTTGTTCTCTTTAAAAAAAAATGTACTATAGAACTTGTTGAATATACTTTATCTATAACTATGATTATGGAACCATGTTTTTTTTTTTTTATTATAAAAATTTTATTTAAAAGAAAAACTTATGCTGCGTTTCCATTGACTTGAAATCAACTAGTTTTGAGAAAAACACTTCGAAGCGTTTCCATTGAGCTGAAGTGTTTTGAAAATTCGAATTTGTGACGTTACACTGACATTTTCACCGTAAAAGAAAAAAAAGACTATTTTATTTTTGGTAAAAAATCGTTCTTATTTTTAATTTAATTTTTGTTTTACACATTTTTCTTTTTGTATTTTTTTAACACTTTTTTTGTAACAAAAAAGATTATTGTTTTGAAAAATTTTAAAGTAATTGTCACTTTTTCGATAAAAACATCCAATATGAATAGATAGAACGGAGTTGAACTTGAATATCCTAGACACAACACAGTGTTGCAAAGGCAAAGTTAGTTCGAAAAAATACATTTTCGACATGATTTTAAATAAATCAAGTGATTTAAATGGTTTTGGTAGCATGAAAAATGTATGAGAAATCAAGTAGCAAAACACTTGATTTAAGCATATCAATAACGGGTTAAAAATTTTTAATATATGTTTGGTATACTTTTCACTACTGTTGCAATAGACACCACCCGTTTTGATTAACCGTCCGTTTATTCATAAACTAATAGCCTTTGAATGCTCTAAAAAGGTGCTTTAAGCATTGATCCCCAAGCTCTTACACAATAATCCCCCGTTCTATCATCTGAGCTAAATTCGTTGCATTTATATGAATGTTTAAAATTAGAAAAACCAAATTGCAATTTGTTTCACTTTACACAGAGGAAACTGGCTGAAATAATTTTGCAGACACCAAAATTGTAACTTAAAGAGCTATTCCTAAGTTCCAATTAAATTATTAAGCAATTTTAGAAACATTTCAAAAACGGTTATAAAAAACATAATTTATAAATTATTAAGATCCAGTGAATCGATCTTCTACCTCTCATAAGCTAGTCGAACATACTACCATCTGAGCTACATCTACAAAAAAAAACTATGTATCAAACTAATGGCTATAAGCGAATTGTGTAATTAAATTTTAAGAATTATAGCAAATAAGTAACATTTTGGACTCTTGTAAGAGAGATTGTTAAAATCTCGTATTGAATATTATAACAATTACTGTTATCACCAACATAAAATACAACATTTTATCTTTCAACATTTTTCTTTATTGTTTTAAATATTTTTTACAAACTTGCCAATTCCGTTTACTTTTTCGTATAATAAAATAAAAGTAGGTAGAAAAAATTTACAGGCAAATCACAAAATAGTTAAGATAAAATTTAAAAGTAATAGGGGTAGGTAGGTATTTTGAATTATTCGTAAGAACTTACAATAATCATTTACTTGACACCAAATGCCATCTTAAATTTTCCTTTCTTTACAACTTTTATATTATCAATTTATGTTATCAATAAAAAAATTGGTATGATATTTCTATCTAAAAGAATTTTTTAATTAAAAAAAATTAAAAAAAACATTGGAGATGAGAGGCTTCGATCCTCCTACCTCCCGCATGCTAAGCGGGCGCTCTACCAACTGAGCTACACCCCCTGATACATAGCAGTACTATTAAGTCGTATTAAAGCAGTAGTACTGAATATGAAACATGACGTAATCAAAACGAAACAACACAAATTTTTTTACAAGGGTTGTTTTTTGACATTATTTAAATGTATAAAAAAAATAAGTGATGTCGTTATCTAAAAACATTGCCTTGTATGAACCTGACAAAATTTCATCATAGTAACTAATAAAACGCCGGCAGTACATTTGTCAAGTTTTATAAATATCTGTACAAAGGGGTGAGTAAATGTTGATGATTTGATATTATGATGAATCACTTTTTATTAGACGTTGGAAGATAATATTTTAAAATAATTTTATCTGTATGTTATTGTTTAAATTTTCAGTTTTTTTTCTATTCTGTTTTTTTTTTTAGAAAATAACAGGCCTGTTCAGTAAGGTTACTAACACGAGAGAGTAAAACAAATTTACAAAAAATTAAAAAGTACCATTTTTAAAGTAAGTAAAAAATGTATAAAACAATAGACAACTAACTATATGCCAACAAACTGATGTCAACCACAATGATTAATTGAAAATAATACTCTAAGTAACCAAATAGCCAAAAAGGTGTACAAAAAATGTTTTAAATTTTTTTCATCACTAAGTAATTTTCAAAAGCGTTAATGATGTTTAAGCGAATTACATATAGGTACGTATATAAATAAAAATTATAATTGTAGATAAGAATTGTGCTCGTTTTATTAAAATTGTACCGAAAAAAGTACATTGAATTCAATGTTTCATCACTGACTTGTTTACTTTTAAGTCTTATAAAAACAAAACCACTTGCAAAGCTAGAAGATTCTAAACTAGACTTCTGTTGTTTTAAACTTTTTTAATGTATACCCTCCTAACTAAATTAAAGAAAATGACAAAAGAATATTAGCTTTTAATATTTTTTTGTCATGTTACAAATTTTTCTTTCTTTAGATATTTTTTAAGCAAACTATTTTGTAAGCAAAAGTAAAAAAAAAAAAAAACAGCAGTTTGACTAAACAAATTGTGCAAATTTGTTAAACTATATGTGGCAAACTATAATGTACTTAAGAACACTTCTCGTCAAATGTCATTTCTTTAAGCAAAGTACGAAACTGAGCGCACTTTCCATACGGAAATAGCTGATTGCGTTTGTGTTATACATTTACAAAGAAAAGTTTTAATTATTACCTACAGTGCTGAATTTTTAGTTTTTACTTTAAAAGAAAACGAAGAAAAAAAGAACATTTCTATTTCTATCCAATTTTTAATAAGCACAATAAATTAAAATTTTATTTAAATGAATAGAATTATTTTGGCTTAAGTTCATTTATTTTTAATTTCTAAAAATCTTTTTTAGAAAGAAATTTTTTTTTTTTTTTTTACAAATGTATGCGGACGTTTTCCAAAGAAAACAAGAAAAATTAGACGCTAGCAGAATGAAATGCTGCATTTTCTGGACCGCTACGACATACATTTGTTTTTGCTTTGTTTCAATCATCGATTGGCAAATTTGTTTTAAGTCATTCTTACTTGTTTACTCACAACCTTATAGATGCTGTTCCAGTATCATTTTGATTGTTATTAAGTAAGCATGAATGCTCGCTGTGCCTTGCGTGCTTATAATTTAATTTTAATTAAATTATTTGAACTTTTTGAATATTATATAAATGAATAGATTTTGGCTTAAGTTCATTTATTTTTAATTTCTAAAAATCTTTTTTAGAAAGAAAATTTTTTTTTTTTTTTTTACAAATGTATGCGGACGTTTTCCAAAGAAAACAAGAAAAATTAGACGCTAGCATTGTTATTAAATATTTAAACTTTGTTCTTTAAATATCTTTTCATCTTAAAATTTTGTTTATTTGTAAAGAAATTTTTCTAAGCTTCTGGCAGGCTTTTCCTTGGATTTTGGATATAAGCTCAAGCTACCTTATGCACATTACAGTTGGGCCTTAATTCTTGCCAGTAAACATTTTACTAGCCAAACCTTGCAACAAAATTTTTCCCTCTCACATTTTTACGCTCTTTTTTCACTCTCTTCCTGGAAGTTTTTTGAGCACCTGACGATTTTATCATAACGATGATATAAAAGTAATAAATAAAGTCTACACGGGATGAATTTTTATCGTGATATAAATTAATCAGGTGAGGTATGGTTAGATTAGTTAAATATTTGACCAAAAAGACGTAACTACTAAGTTATGGAGAAAAAACTCTTGTTCTTCCCAAATACTTATTAAGAATAATAATGAGTAGCATACTCAATATATTATAAATGGTCATTAGTAGTGACACGTATCATAAAAGATTGAATAAATATTTGCTTTTTTGGTCAAATAGTTGAGTAATCTGACCGCACTTTTAGTTTAAAAATATTTTCGAACTTCTAAGGTGCTATTAAGAAATATTTATGATTAAAAATAAAGGAAAAAAGTCTAAAAAATGTTAAGAATAAATACATATATCGACCTAAAAATATCGATATATCGATTGATCGACATTTTTGCTTGGAAAGTATTTACCAAAAAAAAATAAAAATAATGTTAATATGAATTACATTCAGTTCACTGTAACTTTTTATAAGTTTTTATCTCTATCAACGAACATTAGTCACGAAAATAACACCTTACGTTTGAAGTGTAAATTGCACTACAAATTTCTCCATTTTCAAGCCTGGTGCAAAACGTACAAACAGTATTTGAGAATCACTAACAAAATAAAAGTAAATTGTTTATTTTTTTTCGTGCTTATTCCCGTTAAAAGAATAAAAATATTACATTTCTTAATTTTAAGAATTTTAATATCTTACAGCGTTTTCATCGTTATAAAATTACACAGGTACTCAAAATAAGACTTTTATTTATCAGTAAGTTGTACGATTTGACGTCTCGATGATTTCCTGTAGGGCCATATGAAGTTACTAGTTTACGCTGGTGTCCAGTATTGTTCGTGGTTTTCAATGTTAAAAAAATGGCTAAAAGTTAAATAATTAAAACGCGCTTAGTCAAGCGTCACCCCAATGGCCATTTACATGAAATCATATTCAAATTAAACTTAGTTTACAAATAAATCAAAAAGTTGCATAATAAAATGTTTTTTTTTTTTGTTTTTGAGACAAAATCGGACTTCTATAATTTTCCAAAATTTTTATTACAAAAATTCATTTATTATATTTTATCCGAGAGAGAGGACCATCTTCACCTAAGCTATAGGAAGTTTACGAATATGTTAAGTTTTAAGGTTTTTAGTACAAAAAAAAAAATTATTGTTTTAGAATTTTTAAATTTTTTATTATTAAAATTCATTTTTATATATTTATAAGTGATTACTTTATTTCTTTATTTAAGCTGTAGGATGCTTAATTTACGAATAAATAAAGTTTTAAAGATTTTAGTATAAAAACCATTTTTTGCGCTCAAAATCGAATTCTTAAAATGTTTTTAATTTTTGTCATAAAAATTTATTATTAATATTTTTTTTATGATCTCCATTTAAACTCTAGGAAGCTTTGTTCTGTGGTTTTCATGAATAACAGCGCATGTCTTAAAATCAAACTTTTCAGTAAAGCAAATACTGGTTATTTTTGAAGCTGCGGTTTTGGTATCAAAACTTTTCAACTTTTTTTTATACAGTAATGTAAGTGTAGGTTTAAGCAATATTCCAACTAATTTTTATGGATTAGATCCCAGAGCAATTTGAAAATAACAAAACATTTTAAACGTCGAATTTGTGTTCCCTTATTTAAGCTGCAGGACGCTTAGTTTACGAATAAATCAAGTTTTCGAGTTTTTGGTATAAAACAAAAATATTTTTTGGAGTAAAAATCGAATTTTTCAATTTTTATTATAAAAATTAATTTTTAAATTTTTTTTAATTGATCACATTTTATGTCACATTTTATTTTTTAATAAAAATGTTTTAACTAATACTTAATTTCCTTTTTGTAGTGATTCGATCACTCCTAAAATTTTGTTGGTCTAATTTTAAGAAAAAAAAGTTATTCTAAAGAAAATATAAAGACCTGAATTTCTGACTTGTTTAATAAACATAAAACTGGGCCATTTTAAAATGTTATTTGTTTCCTAAAGTTTATAATTATTCTATATAATTCATAAGCAGACAAGTTTTAGTTGTACAATTTATGCTCATGATAATTTTACTTTCTTAAAGATAATTTTTTGCAAATGTGTGCAATTTATATTCTATTTAAATCGGTTCTGTATTTTGAAATTTATAACAAGTTTTAAGTTGACACTATTGCATTATGCATGTTTATGCCAACCCAGCACACATTAGAATTAAGATGTTTATGTGATGTAAAAAATAATAATCGTGGTACCATTAGAACATACTCCCTGGGCGTACTAGTTTGTATAAAACTGTTAAATAATTTTTCATTTCTTTTTCTTCGCTCTTGACTTTAACCAAAATATTTTGTATTTTGTTTGTTTTTCTAAAAACATGTCTTTTTTATTGAACTTTGAATTTAAATACTTAAATTTTTTTAATTTTTATAACTTTTTTTAATGGATCATAAAAGAAACATGATTTGCATCACAATAGTGGCGGATAAATTTTTATGAAATAAATGTGTTTATTGATTTCACATTAAAATTGAAATTTTAATAAAAACCATGATGCTTTAAAACAATAGAATAGTAAATTTGACACCATTAAATTCATGTGCCTATCGATGATATTAAAAATTAATTCTTGAATTTTAAATTGCAACCAGTTTCTCAATAAATGTGCCATTACAAAATTACAATTTTGGCAGCATCCATTCCATGCGGAATAAATTATATCTAGAAGAAGAAGAAGAAAGTTAAAACTAGAAGAAGAAGAAAGTTTAAAACTACATCTACATCGGTCTAGTGTCCTCAGAAATTTTACTTCCATTTCTAACAGGTTTGGAAAGTTAGATAGACATCACCTGTAGTAAATAACACTATTTTAAAATATTGTAATGGGTGTTTCTTTTTAAGTCCAATAAAATTTTAAATTGTAAAAAATAATTAAATTTTAACCAAGAAAATTTTCTATTTAAAATAGCAATACATGGCCATATGTCCGTAGGCCACCTCGGCTGTTCTTGAAGAAACGTATTCTGGACGTTTAATTTTGGGCCACTTTTTCTAGAATTGCTGGCTGTATGTTACAAGCAACGGAAGCAATTTCCATCGTTATTTTTTTATCACTATAAACAGTGAATTCACGTGGCCCTACAGAAAATAATAATCGAGAGTTGTCAAATCGGATGCCATTGGAGGTCTATTTCACGAAATCAACTTCTCGAAACTTCAAGTTTAATGTCGATGATAGCGGTTGTCAAATTTGGGTTTCGATAAGTTGATGGTTGCAGTCATCACTTGACCGGATTATCGCACCTACGACGCCACTTGGAAACGATTTTTTAAGGTGGGACAGAGTTCTGTCAGATTTTTGTA
Organism: Gymnosoma rotundatum; assembly: GCA_916610165.2. Taxonomy (NCBI): domain Eukaryota; kingdom Metazoa; phylum Arthropoda; class Insecta; order Diptera; family Tachinidae; genus Gymnosoma; species Gymnosoma rotundatum. The sequence continues at coordinate 14,792,839 of OU744338.1, read as the reverse complement.
AGAATTAATCGTACGGTTGTGTAGGATTGTGAATCCTGGCTTTTACCAACATTCAAACAAAAAATTACTGGAGGTTTATTCTTAATTCTGAAACAAAAATCAATGCGATGCGTAAATTAAATGCGATGCGAACGAAAATTATATACATATATTCTATTAGACTTTCGCAATCGCAAATTATTTAAAAAACGTGGCAACGCGGCTCAAATAAACGTTAAGGCCGTGTCAGATAAAACTTTTGCTTTGCGTTGCTTTGCAAATTAGCTTTGACATCTAAGATAAAATGCACGAACTTATAAGAAATATGTCACATAAAGCACTTTTAACGCAAAGCAAAGCGCAAAATTGGGCAACACTCATCTTTTTGCGCGCTTTGACAATCAGCTGCTCTACATTTGTATATTATTTTTGGCAAAATCGAACGTAAAAGAAGTAAGTATTTTAAAATATTATTTTTTTATTAAATATTCTTCATTTATTATTTTTTTTAGAAAATTATGGAAGAAAAACTTATAGAGGCATCACTTTTTACGTAAACCAACAATAATTAAGCGCTGTTAAAGCTTTTATTGCGTTTTACGCTTTTTTTTTTCAAAGTTTGAAACGTTACGTAAAGCGACAAAGTTTTATCTGACTCGGCCTTTAGTGTCTACAAACTTCAAATAAAAATGAGTAAATTGCTTGTGTTTGGCTATGAAAATTGTTTATAAAGTTAATTAAGGAAATTCTGTAAGAAAATAAATAATAAAAAAATGGATTCTGTGTTACTGTGGTTTGACGACGAAGAAGCGCATAAGTAAAAAGAAAGGATACAAAGAATATTGCTTAAAAGCAAGCCCGAAATGAAGAAAGGTGATTTATTTTGATGCTTGCGAAAAATAAACGTTTACTTATGCAGAATATTATTTTTTGAGGCTTTATAAAAAATTTTTAGAATAAATAAAGAAGCATTTGTATATGTCTTAAATAATATTAGTTCGGAATGCCATACTATGAAATCAAATGTAATTCCGCCAATTATCAAATTAGCGGCTGCCTTAAAATTTCTTGGCTCTGTTTATCCATTAGAACCATAGCTTTTAACGCGATATCGAAAGGCTGCAGAGGCTTCTGCTAAAGCACTTTTCAATGAAAACTTCAGCAAAGCCGTATCATTAATTGAAAGAGTGTTTGGTGTAATGAAAGGAAGATTTCGGTGCTTACTAGCGGCCCGAGAGCTATATTACGATTCACCAAAGCTGTTACGCATTATGAATATTTATTGCGCGTTGCACAATATTTGCTGCAAGTTTAATGTTACACTGCCAACGGTGGAATTTGTGGACTCCAAAGATCTGCCGCAATTGAATAATAATATACCAAAGTCAAGCAATCATAATATTAGTGCAACAATTACACAAACATCGCTAAAAATATTAGAGATGAAATACAAAACAATATGATTTAAATTTATGTAAATGATTTATTTTAAAACCCCTTTAACTAAGTGTATAACTAAAAAACAAAAAAGAACAAAAATACAGCTACATCATATATCACATTAGTTTAATCTTTTGCTCTCCAATATTTAGCATTATTTTCTTTAACTCTAGTTTTTGTTTTAGTATATTTCTGTTTTTAATTGCATTGTAAGTTGAACCTCATTGAATACAGAGTTTCAAAGTAAATCTTGATAATTTGGTTATTATTAACGCGGCAATATGACAGATTACGGTGAATGCAAATGTCAAAAAGGGAGCGCCGTATAACAGTTTGCCACAGTTAACCATTTTGATCTGCTGGGCTTAAAAACTAACTACATTACTTAAATCAACAAATAGTTTTGTCTTTTAAATTTTTCAAATATCTTTTAATATTTCGTGTAAATATTCATTCATAAAATAAATTTCAAAACTGTTCAAATAATTAACAACAACAAAAGAAAAAGAAAAAAACACAACAACTTCAAGTTTACGCCTTAAGTCAATTCAATTAACACAACCCTAGATTATTGATTTTGTTTAAAATTGCTCAAGTATTTAGTGTTTTAATCCAACAACTCTTTCAAGTGTTTTTTGATTGTTTTTCTAACGGCTGTAATGATTTAAATAATTAACACAAGTGCTACCTACTTAATATTGTGTACACTCAACCGTAGGTCAAGTAATACTTAATTAAGTAACAAAATTATAAAAGAACACTGGTAGCAAAGCTGAGTTGTATAATTAAATAAAAAGAAATTCATAAATCAAATTTTTAAAGAAAAAAAATTTACTCAACGGAAATGTCGAAAATAAATTTTGTTTTGTTTAAAAATTGTGTTTCTTTTAACAACACTTTAAATTCCCACACTCCAAATTTTAAACTAAAAACAAAAAGCTTTGAAATATTTTTATTAATTAATTTTCATTTTATATTTTCATGTCATTAGTAAAGAATAAATAATAAAAAAACGTTATTATAGTGTTGGTAACGGTTGGCACATCTTGTATCTCTATTTTGCTAATTTTCTGCAACATATTTTGATATCATTTTAAATTATTCTCTTAGTAACTTAAATTAAGGCTATTGCAGCTTAGAAGGTTTATGCATTGGCTACTAAACTATTTTTTATTTGGTGGCCTTGGTTGTTAACCCAGACTGTATGCAAACAGCTTCATATTTCCTGATCTGTATTATGGGTTTCTGTAGCAGTATATTTTACGGTATAAATCTGCGGCAAAGTAAAATTGATAATCAAATGGCAGTGTGAGCTTAAAAAATAAATATACCTTCTTAACACTAAAGGCGCTGCAATTCCAGGACTCTAAAAGGTCACATTGCTGGTGTCCTCCACCACGTTTGCACCACAGTTAAGACAGAAGGGGTCACTGTCGTAACAAGTCCAATTTTTAGGTCAACATGTCCCCTTTTAAGCCATATCGGTAGCATATGCCATTCATTTTCTTTTCGCAATAGAAGGCACATGGACGATACCCTTAATCGTGACCTTTTGGTAATCTTCGAATGGGGCGTTGCGAATAGAGTTTAACTTAACGCTCATAAACCTAGTGCTGTGTGCTTTTGCATAGGCGGACGGCTGAATATGATACCTCATCTGTAATTATGGTTGATATATATATTAAGGAATCATAAGCTCTTAATGTTCTTGGCATGGAAATTGAATGTGATGTTCGTCGGAACCAGCATATTTTTCATGTCTTAAAAGAAGCATTCAAGTGCTTAGGTTTTTTGAAACGGTGTAAGAAATATTTCACTCCATCTGATCTCCTCGTTTTCTATGTCACCTTTATTAGACCAAAAATGGAATACAACTCTCATGTATGGGCCGGTCTATTTTGGAGTTACTCGACCGCATGCAGGAGAGAGCGAAGAAGCGGTGACAGTAGGGTATCCAGCTCCATTAATTCACTGGAGCATCGACGGGTGTGTTTCACTGTTTTATTGTTATTGGGCAGTAAATCGCGTTACGCATTACAGAGGGAATTCGTTTTTTAGCCGAACAATTCGTATGTGGAATAAACTCCCCGCAGAGGTCTTTCCCGCCACTTTCAATGTGCAAAGATTCAAATCAAATGTCCACAAGCACTACTCCTTCTATCCCCCTTCCCACAACCTAATTTCCTAGTTCTGGCACAATGCATTTAATAAGTAGGGGTCATCCCCTGAGTGCTTGTCCTAATAAAAAAAATGCTGTAAAGAAAGTCAATCTGATAAATCTAGTATGAAAAAATTTAAAAAATTTTAGAAAAAATATATTTTAATAAATTGACGGTGACTAATAAACGAATTCAACAAATCAACCGCATGATTGTGCTCAAAATGCTAATCATGGAATCTACAGCACTTAAATATTGAAAAAAAATGTTCGTCCCATAAATTCACAGAAAAAGAATTTGGCAGCATTCTAAGTCCTTTAATATTCAGTTGAACCTCTACATGTAGTTGATCCTAAAACTTTTAAATATACTTCGCTATTTCTTAGCTCAAATCTTAAATTAATTCTAAATCAATATTTTATTATTTTTTATTTGTTGCTTATTTTGTTTAAGCAAATTTAGATATTTTTTTAATTTCTTTGAAGTATGCGAATTATTTAAGCGAATTATTAAAAACTTTTAATTTCACAACCAATTTACACAAAGTTCACGCATATTTTAATTTTATTCATCTTTCTATTTCTAATTTATGATTAATGGTCATTTGCTTCCCTTCAATTAGATTTATTTAATTTTCACGCAAATGACCTTCTGATTTGCAGAAAATAACAAAATATTTATAAAATTAAGCCCATAAATAATTTACAAAAATTTAATCAAAATAATAATTTAAATTACGTCACAAAAACTACAGTTGTGTGTTAATTTCTTTTTAATTTAATTTTTTATAATTTGTTAAACTCTTTAGATTTTGTCATGAGTATTGGACAAACTGCCAAATTTTTTAATAACGGGAGTGTAAAATATGTTTTAACAAACTATTTTTTTAATTATATTTTTAGCCATAATTAAAATTATTAGGAAAGTTTTAATATTTTATAGAATTTTGTTGAAATTAATTATTAGTGGAATTATTTTGATATTTTAAACAAATGAATAAAAGTAATAAATTAATTAAAATATTCTTAAACTTAGGCCAAATTAATATCTATTAATTGTGAAAATAATAAGCATTGACAACAGTCATGTTCCTTTTAATGTTGCCTGGTGTGTATCTAGCATCATGACAAATATTCGTGTCGAAAAATTCCGCCGTTTGTCCCATATGTGTTTCAAGCATTATTTTATTTTTAGCTTGGCTACGATCACTACTTGCTTGACTTTTATATAATATTAAAAAAAAAAAACAATTTATTATGATGCTGAGATAAGGCTAATGAAATTATTTCTACACAGTAAAGATTCGTTATTTATACGGTATAAATAAAAAAAAATATTCGAAACTCGTGTATAAAAAAAGTAAAATATATAAAATTTCTTGAAGGTTCTGTTCTGCGTCATTTAACATTTAAAAACAACCAGACATTTTGGCAGCACATATAGTTCTTCATTTAAGCTTTTATTCCAAAACTGCCTCTCATTTATTTGCTTCGTTAATAGTTTTCTTTATCTTAAGTTTTTAATTTGTAAAAGATAGAAAGAAATGGATTTTTTGTACAATTTTTATTGCCCTTTTCGGAGATGTTTTTTTGTTTTTCTTTTACTTATATTTCTTATCGCTTAAAATATTAAAAAGCCAAAATTAACTGTCATTGATAATTTGCATGTCTAAACATAATTAATTTGCAAAAGATTCAGCTTTAATCATACGTTACCCATATTCCATTTTTAATTAATTTGAATAATTAAAAAAAAATTATAATTTATTCTTGCTTTTTGTGTTTGTTTTTCAAAAATATTTTCTTTTTAGGTTTTTAAAGTTTTGAATACAGCTTTTTAAAATGTGTTAATTTATTTTATTATGAAATTGTATTTAAAAATATATCTGTACCAAAAAGCGTTTGGAGTTTTAAAATAATAAAAATTAAAACTTTTTTTTATTTTTTTTTGAAATTTTAAATTCATTCAATTCTTAAGATTTTCCCTTTAAAGATGTTGTACAAAATACAATAAAACTAAAAGGCGGCAATTAATTATTCTTATATTTTTAATTTTTAAAAAATATAAATGTAAAATTAGGTTATATTTGTATATCAATGTTGTTGACCTCTTAATGAAAAATAGTAATAATTAAATTTACTCATTTTGGGGTCTATTAATCATTCACAAAACTTTAATGGCTGAAAAAATTATGTGTTGATTTTAACAAACAGTAAAAGGTTTTTGCACCTATTAAAGATTTTAATTACTTTATCTGTTCTATTTGAATAGAATATACAGTGGATGCAAATATTTGTTTTATTAAAATAAAAAATATTTTTTGATTTTTTATTAAATAAATTGTTAAACTAATAAAAATAATATTTGAATTGTTATGAGAACTCTAATAAAACTTTTAATAGGAGCATATTATTTTTTTTAAAAATGGCATTAAAATTTAATTAACATTTCAATCAATCAATCAGGCTACAGGTAAAATTAGCCTTTTTACACTGATCAACTTCTAACATCTACCATTAATTTGCAAAGATGTTAAAATCTTCCCATAAGAAAAACACAGGGCATGCCTTAAATTTGTTTCAATTCTCTTAAAACTTCTAATTATTAATTATTATTGAGTCCTCGAAATTCATTTTTTTAAATCCTATAAATTGGCCCAATTTCACAATGTCGCAATCGTTCGTTCGTTTGCACAATTACATTTAAAACAAAAACAAATTCTAAAATTTAATTTTCACAAAAAACTTTGTGCTATTTTTTATTTAATTATCCCGATTAAATCAATATCGGTAATTAATTAAAAAAAATAGCACAAAGTTTTTTGTGAAAATTAAATTAAAAAAAAAAAAAAATAATCCTGTGTCTTTAATCAAAATCTAAAAAATTGTTTTTGTTTTAAATGTAATTCTGCGAACGAACGAACCATTACGACATCGTAAAGCTGACCCTTATTTCCACTAACAAAAGTTATGCTTCCTTTAATTATATGTTTTTGACAGCTGACCTTATGATAAATGTTAAATTTTGTCAATGTAAGCGAATGTTTCACATTTTCTACATCTTCCATGCGTTTTGCAAAGATGTTTGGAATCATGTTTGAAAATATTTTTAAAAATTTTTAAAACAAAGAGTGACCACATGATACATATGTAATTCTTTTTTGAGCGATAAGAGGCTGGATTTAAGGTTTCCACAAAATTTTTAACCTTGTACCTCCTAATAACTAAACTTTATAAAAAAATATTAAAAAATTAAAGGAGTTCCCTTTGCACAGACACTTGTTATGTTATGCAGACTATGTGTAACAACAGCAGCTAAGAAAAAAATTGGAAACTCAACGGTGTTTCCGTAAAAGACGTCAATTTAAGGGTTATGGTTTTATCTTTTGAACCGTTACAAACAGGCATTTGAATAGTCTACAGCATGTATATTTAAGCACACTATTACCAATATAAATGAAATAGGTATACAATTTTTATGGGCGACAATTTTTAGATAGAAATTTCAAAACTTTTTTGTCTATCTCTTATCTCTCTAAAGTTATGTTAAAAAAATATTTTTTTAAAAAACTTCACTGTAAATACGAAAAGCACATTAAAAAAAATTGTTCATTTGGTTACGGAGACTTTGTTATAAAACTATTCGAACAATCACATATATTCATTTATCGATAACATGCTTATTTACACAGCACTTTTAATATTGGTTTACTTTTTTTGTTTACATTTATATACAGCTAGTTCAGATAAACTTGCGATAAAAATTAGGGAAGACAGAAATTTTTTATGCTTCGCAAGTAGATCAAGCTAAATCGTCTCAAAACAAAATGCTTCGCTCTCAAAATTTTATATGGTGAAGCACGTTGATTCGGTCGTGATTGAGCTGTGAATCATGAAAAGAGAGCGAAGCAAGAATATTGGGATCCGTGTAAACATAGTATAAGGTTTATGTTTCTTTAACTTAGGGTCTACATTAGAGATAACATCTGAGATGCGAACGTCAAATTCCATCGCTAAGAGAATTCTGTTACTTGTAGATTAAAAATTAGTGTGATTGCAATCTTATAAGAATTCTTAAGAGATATCTCATAGGAACAATCCTATGAAATAAACTGCCATATATATAAAAAAAAACAACTAAGAATTTGCCGCCATTACAAATCTGATGCAAAAATTATTATAAAAATAAAAGTATTTCATGATATTCTCATGCAATATTTATTTTTTAAACTAAAATAAAAAATGAAATGTATTACTGCGGGGAAAGCATATCCATGTGGTCATTTCGCTACTGCTCATATATAGCTCATCATGAGAATATCATGAAATATTTATATTTGAAGGAATCAAGCACAAAGTAAATTATTATAAAAAAGATTACAAAGTAATAAATTATTCTTATAAAATGATTTTGTAAAAAGAAAATAATTAGTTTTAAAACAAAATGATACAACCCATGTATACTCGTATAAGATTCGGCTGAATGTTGCTTTTTTATATTTGTGCCTCCAAAACTCAGTCATTTCTGATCCGATTTTGAAAATTTTTGGTAATATGATGCACTATGTTTACAGATTTGTCCCGTTTTCATAATCTTAAAAATTAAAGGTCGTCCCCATACAACATGCATATTTTTTACGTGTATTATGAATTGTAAAGGGCACTTCTGTAAAATTTAAAATGTCTGCGTATTACTGTTGCTCCCAAAAACAAAAAATTATACAAAAATAAATCTAAAAATTAAAGGGTGCCCCCATAATTGATGTAAATTTACTTATATGGGCCTGTCTTTTGAACCGTTGTAGACAAACGCTTGCATATTGGACAGAACGTCGATTGCTATGGCCGTTATAGTTACAAGTATTAATATTAAATTAAAGGGTGCGCCAATAGTTCATTAAATTTGATGTTTATGGCCATACTTTTGAACAGTTATAGACAAACGCTTAAAATTTACAACGAACCTGTATTGGTAAGTCCGCTATAACAACAAGTATAAAATTTGGATTTGGAAGTTAAAGGGTGTTCCAATAGTTAATGATATTTTGTGTATATGATCAAACTTTTGAACCGTTATAGACAGAACGCTAAAATTTAAAATGGACCTGTATTGCTAAATCCGCTATATCAACGAGCTTATAATTTTAATTTAGAAATTAAAGGGTGTCCCATAATTGATGAAGATTTACTTATATGAGCCTTTATTTTGAAATGTTTAAGACAAACGCTTGCAAATTCGACACAATGTCGATTGCTATGGCCGTTATAATAACAGCTGATATTTAAAATTATAAATTAAAGGGTGCACCAATAGTTCATTTGATTTGGTATACGGCCATACTTTTAAACAGTTATAGACAGAAGATTGAAATTTACAAAGAACCTGTATTACTAACTCCTCTATAACAGCAAATATAAAATTTGGATTTGGAAACAAACGGGTGTCCCAATAGTTGATATAATATGGTGTATGTGGTCGGACTTTTGAACCGTTATAGACAGATTAACAAGGGACATGTTTTGATAAGTCCGCTATAACAAGAAGCTATAACAAGAATTTAGAAATTAAAGGGTGTGCCCAAAAATAATGTAATTTGTTCTATATGGCCGTATTTTTTGAACCGTTGTATATAAACACCTTAATTTTAGACAGAATGTCCATACTTCATTTTGTATAATAAGAAGTATAAAAATGTTATACTTTAAATTAAATAGTTGATATATTCTGATGTATGATGTGCAAACTGTTGAACCGTTACAAACAGACGGCTGAAATTTACACAGAACCTGATTGCTACACCTACTACAACAGCAAGTATATAATTTGAATTTAGAAATTAAAGAGTGACCCTATAGTCGCTGTAATTTGATGTATATTGCCAAACTTTTGAACAGTTGAAAAATTAAAAAGTTTGGAGATATAAGTGTGTCCCAATAGTTAATGTAATCAATTTTATGTGGCCATGCTCTTGAACCGTTATAGGCAGACTGATAAAATCTGTTTTGAAGTCGGTGTTTTTTCTCAAGAATTATAAACAACTTAGCGTCTTCGCTAACTCATTTGCATCGGTTTTTTGGATGTTGATTTTTTCATCCAACAACAATTTTTGTTTTCTAAATTCATGGCACGGTATGCACAAATGTAGGCGTCCACCTTATCTCCCTATTTATTGCAATGTTAGTACAGAAAATTTTAAAATAGAAAATATGTCGCCAAGTATTTTATCTTTCCAATCACCATTTTAAAATTTTCATCGCAAAAAAGAATTGTTGATCGCCATAGCTGACAACACTAACCGCGGTCGCTCAACACTTGTTCGTTTTTCTAGGGTGGCAACTTTATATAGCTGCCGTTCTCTTCTTAGTTAGGATACAAGAAATCCAGTCAAGCTTTTTTGTTACTATTCTCAACATGCAAAATGCCGTAATTTGGCGAATTTGGATCAGCAACACGAGAAAAAGTCATTATAAAATAAAACAAATTTTAATTTACAAATTTAATTTACGCTGCCTGGCGTTAATATTTTTTATTGATAAGTTTTTACCTCTATCTATCTGCTTCTTTCCAAGTGTGAAAACAGAATTATTATAAAAAACCAATCAAATTTATTTCATCTTAACAAGTTGTTTAAAATTGATCGCTGCATAAATTATATGGAGTTGTTTTTTGTTGTGTTGCGATTAGTGGCTAAATTAATATAATGCAATAATAATGAAAAAAATTCTAATTTAATACTGCAAATAATGAATTTAACATCCTCATATGCAACTGAACATAATCAAAAATAATTAAAAAAAATTGTTTGATTTTTGAACACAACAACTTTATCAGGTATTTTACAGCTGGCATTTAGAAGACCTAAACACAAAATAAATGAACATTGTTTGAAATGTTTCTATTAAACATGTGAACGTTAAGAAAATATTTTCAAAATACTTAACGGTCTTTTAATTTTTTTGTATTTTAAGTTTGGCTACATGCTTCTTTAAAATAAAAAAAAAAAGTCTTTAAAATAACAATAATAATTTTAAAAACTGTTGCTAACAACAATGACGCCAATAACAACGCTGGTGATGATAATAATAATGTTGATGGGTTGCAAAGAGGTTCATATATTTAACTTGTATATAAAAATATAAATTTTAAATGTTTAGTATGTGTTGCGTTAGGCAAATTGCAGAGTTATAAGAGAATTTAAAAAATTAAAATACTGTTGTTTTGGGACACTGTTAAAATTAGGAAAGTTTAGTAAAAAACCAATACGTTTTTATTGATTTTATACGATTTTAAGAGGTTTGCAATATATTTTTTTGTCGCTAAACGAATTAAAATTTGGCATTGAATTTTTTTTCTATTAAAGCTGCTTATGTAGCTACTTGTATTAATTTTTAGAATTTTTTTTAAGTTTTGATAATAAAAATATTTCGTTCAAAATTAAAAAAAGGATTTTTGATTAAATTTTTGTCAAAAAAAAAAAAGGTTTTTACAAGTTATCTCCATCGCGATCCTAAAAATGTTATATACCACCATAAGACTTACGATCTCCACTTTTATGCTGTAGAAAAAAAAAACACGTGGCGCGTTTTCGCCTCTAACCCTCTATTTACTAATATAACAGTCACTCCAAGAAAAAAGACTATTACCTCTCTTTCATGCTTCCACCTGTACTTAACGCTGAAGAGGATTCAGATTTAGAAGATGTCTTTAAAAATCAGACGAAGAAGGACCATGGTACTTATCAACATGCAGAAGAGAAGTTGCCTAAAATAAATTAATTGTTATATTTTGAATAAAATTAACTGTTACAATCATAAATAAGTTGTTTCTATGAAGTAAAAAATTACAAAAATATCTTTTTAATAATATTATTAGGAGGATTATTAGAAAGGTTAAAAATGAATATTTTTAGAAAATTGGAAAAAAAAAACTTGGATTCTTTTGGGAGTAGGATTCGTGGGATACCTTACCCTGCCTATATAAATTAATTTCTGTAGTTTTAAGGCGTAAGTATTCCATTTCATTATTTAATTACATTCTTTTTGCAAATAATTTTATTTCACCGCCTACAAAAAGGGGTGGCCTTAAAGTTGTAATCGCTAAACACAATGACTGGAAAATTAAAAAAACTTGCATTTTTCAAAGGTAGGATTAGTTCTTTTAAGGGGAACTTTTTTCCCCTTGGTCCGATTTTGCTTGTTTTCTAGATTTAACAGCCTATAATAACAGTTTTTTCTGCAAAATTTCATTAATCTAAGAGCACTCTTTTTAGAGCCAATATAAATTAAAAAAAAGTCATGTCCGGCAAGATTTGCAAAATACCCCTTTGTGCGCTCGTAGGGCTCTGTACCTAAAAGGTGAAACGTAATCCTATTGTTCTCGTTACAACGTCTGTCCAACTATCAGTATATCACATTTAGTATCACTGAAACCGTAACATAGACTCTTGTAATAGAGTTTACTAATATAAAAAATGTAATTGTGCTTGATTCCTTCAAATATAAATAAATATTTCATGATATTCTCATGAAATATTTATTTTTTTAAACTAAACTAAAAAAATTTAATACAGTTTTTATTTGTTCTTTTTAATAATTAATATATTTATTTAATTTTTAAGCACTAGGTCTTTTTTATTTTTATATATTTTCTCAATATTTCGCTACTCCGTTGTGTAGCATCATCAGGAAAATAATTATTTATTGAATCAAACAAAAAACAAACAATAAAATGTAATAAAATAATTTTTAAGACCTAGTGCTTAAAAATTAAATAAATATATAAACTAATAAATGAAATATATTACTGCGGGGAAAGCATATCCATATGGCCATTTCGCTACTGCTCATATATAGCTCATCAGTGGATTCTACCCAAATTTTGTAAAGAAAATCTCAGAGTCTTATACTTAAATGAAAGCAAAAATAAAAATATTTACTCACTGCTTACTGTGTTTTTGTATTTAAATTTTTGGAGTTTTTTCAATGGAGTTCTCGTTTAATCAATTTGGCTTTAAGTATAAGACTCTGAGATTTTCCTTACAAAATTTGGGAATCGGCTGATGAGCTACATATGAGCAGTAGCGAAATGGCCATATGGATTTGCTTTCCCCGCAGTAATACATTTCATTTTTTAGATTAGTTTAAAAAAATAAATATTTCATGATATTCTCATGATATTTGAAGGAATCAAGCGCAATTAAAGTAAATTATTATGAAAAAGATTTCAAATAATAAATTTTCTTATAAAAAAATGTACTTATTTAACGGTTATCACAATAAATAGTAAAAAATAATAGTGAAAATATTGTTACTTCTTAAACACTTTAATTAAGCACATTATATGTAAATCTATGATTGCTATAGCAACAAGTATAACTAATTAAAAAACATTTTAGAGGGTGTCCCAAAAATAACATGATTTTCGCTACGTGGCCTTGTTTTTGAACTGCAATAGAAAAATATCCTATTATAGATCAAGTAGAGGAAATTAAAAAAAAAACTAAAATGTAAAGGGTGTTCCGATAGTGATGTAATTTTAAAATATATGGCTTTATTTTTTTTTAGCTGTAGTAGTCTAGCAGTGAAAATTTTTTTTATATGTACAGGTATGACCGTTTTAAAAAATTAAAGGGTACTTCAATAGAGGGAAGTACTACTGCTGATACGCAAATATTTACCAAGCCATTCTGATTATATTTAGCGCACCTCTAATAGTACTCTGATAGTATTAATTCACTAAGATGTATTATTTCGGAAACCAGCGGCAATAAAGGGATGTTTTTATTTTAAGGTTTGAGAATTATAGACCATAATAACGATTTAAATATATGAGTTAACTGCAACTTCTAAAATTATTGCCTGCAACACAATAATATTTTAATTTTGCCTGTAACACACTATACTACTCTACAATTTTTCACAATTAATATCGGCCAAATAGTTGACTGGAAGTAACTAAACTTTTATGTTCGCATTTTGGAAGACTTTCTTTTATGGTCTGCAACAATTTTCATTACTTACTCCCGCGAGTGGATCTTTTTATCACATATATTCACTTTATGTCACGTTCGTAAATTTGAACACATTTCACTTGATATAGTCCACGTTTACACTATGCCATTTTTTTGATGCAATTATTCTCTTTATAAATTGCAGCAATATTCGTCATTTTAAACAAAACATAACCAACACAAATATTCCCTCAAAACTGAAGTTATGCTACCCATCTTGCTTCACAAATAAAACAAAATTTCGTGCTTGTTTCATGGAAAATTGCATAGTGTAAATGTCGTAATAGAAATATATTTTTTGACATGTAACCAACAAAAAAAAATAAGAATTTGCTATTAAAGCGATTTATAATATAAAAGCTTCTTAGAAATTTATTTCTATTGAGGGGCACTACAAAGTGCCCACTTATGTCAAAAATCCTCATTCAATTTAATAAATTTTTCTTAAAAGAATTGATTCTTTTATATACTGTTAAACAAGTAGCTGTACTGAAGTAGCGCCTACACACCCACCTTAAAAACACATAAATAAACACAAATAAACGAGTACTTACTTACGAGTACTTGCAGTTGCATAATATTCGTTCATTTATTTTTGTTTTTTTTTTTTCCTCTTGTGTCATTTGAAAATTACGAATTTTTAATTTAATTTTATTGTTTTTCTATTATTTTTTATTATTTAATAAGTTTTACCATTTTATATTTATTTGTTTTAATTTATTAGTTTGTTAATACTCGTATGCACTTAATGTTGCATGTCAGAATTTGTATGTAAAAGTGTACATTTGTCTGTCTATCTATTTTGTCTTGGACTTTTTTGATAATTCAAAGTACAGATTATCAACGGATTGATGATGTCGCCATATTGACTTATTAAATGACATTTTGAATCTGTGCTTATTATCTTTGTTTGTTGCTGTTGCTGATATTGAATGTTGCTTGTTGATGTACTTCAAAATATGAATATGGATGAATAAGTACATACATGCATTTGTATATGTACGTTGTATGCACAATATATTTTAGTAAATTTTGGTTCTGTTTTCTTTTGTCTTGAATGAAGTGTGATCTTTCTGTTATTTTATTTTATTTTCTGCAAAATTATTTTTTATTTATTATTGAAGTTTGCAATTGTTATTTTGTTTTTCTAGATATTTTTCAATAACCTTAGCTTTAGTAATTATAATTTATTGATTATTATATAAAAACACTTCACATTAATTTTTATAAATCTTTTGTTATTACAGTCTCTTTATATATTTTATACGATACAAATGGTTAATTGTGATTTTCAGCTTTTCGCCAACAAAAAAATTTTTATATTCTTAGATACTTCGAACTTGTCAAAAATAGATTTTTTAAATAAAGAAAAATTTAACAAATGAGTAGATTATATTTAAATAAATTTGCAATCAATAAAAATTAAAAATAAATAAAAGTTTATTTTGTTAAAAAAAAAATATTTTTATTTTAAATGTTTTTTAAGGTTTCTGTGCCCAAAGCGCACAATTGCTCAAATGTCTGTCCGTATGTTTAAGAACTCTACCTCTAAAATTGTTTAGCTACACATTTGAAGTTTGCACCGAATATATCATGGCCGCTATTACGACAAATAAAAAATGCTGTTAAAAATAAAAGGCTGCTCCCATCGACCTGTGATTTTCATAGAAATGGTTTTTGTTTTCAAACCTTTTTAAGGCAAGATATGACACTTACACAGAGTATGTAGCTCTATGTCCCTTATAACAAGTACAATAATAAAAATTGTTAATCGAATCGTGCCCCCTACAAGACGTAACTTTAACTGATATACGCTTAGAGGCAAACCTTTGAAATTTACACAGAGTGTAATTACAGAATTGAGTTTTTTTTTGGCTCAAGGGCCCATAAAAAACATTAATTTTAGAGGTTCAAATAAAAACTCAATTTTTCGAATTAAAAAACAACAACAATTTTTTTAAGTAAACAAAGATTTTTTTATTTAATTTTTCTAAAAACTTCGTGCTATTTTTTTATTTAAGTATCCCGATTAAATTAATTACCGATATTAATTATTGAGGGTAAAATCACGTCTCGATGGTCATTTCGTTACCGCTTACTTAACAATTCAGGAAGCTTCTGACAAGCATTTTGAATAAACTAAAGATTTTTTTTCCAAACAATAAAGCAAAGACAAAAATCAAAGTTTAAGCAAAAACAACAATAACCATAAGTAATTCTATTTTTCCTTCTCCACTGTATACGGCTGACTTTTTTCCTGCTCTTTTAAACAGCTGAAAGAGGAATTAAAAATAAAATAAAACAAAACACTACGATAAGTTATTTATATGCACGGTCACTTTGCAAGAAGAAGAGTTAAGTAAGTCTCTTATATCGGAAAATAATTCCCCAAATTTTGTATTTTTTATTTGAAAGGACTTACAAATGTTATTGTTTCATTCAATTTTAAAACTCATGCTCTTGATTGAAAAACTTTTACAAAAAATTATTATTTTTAAGATTTTTAGAGTTTTACCAAACTTTACGAAATATTGCTTCGCTGTTTTAGCAAATGATTTTTCTCCTTTTTAGTCTGTTTTAAGCTGGTTTTACATGGTGTTGTTTTTTTTTTTTTGCAAATTCGACATATTAATATTGTCGTTTCTGTTAAAATTATCTAATTGTTGTAATCGTGCATTTATAATTGTGGTTGGCAGTCAGTTTTTACAAACAGCTGATGTGAGACGCTTTGTACGATGAAAACGTAAGTAGTTCCTTGTAAAATTCTAAAATCTGAGTTTTACACATCTAATGTTGCATCCTAATTTTACATCTTAACTAAAAATATAAGATATTCTAAATTGTTTCCTTTTTATATTTAGCTGAAATCTATGCGGTGAAAGTGTTTTGTTTTTAAAAAAGAAAATATAGCGAATAACTGTTTTCGGATTATTTGATTTAAACACTGTAATTAATTGAATACTGCTATGAAAACTAATATTCACCAATAAACAAGCTTGGTTTTATTATAATTATTATTTATTTATTTGATTTATTTTTTTTGTTGTTTTTTTTTGTTGAAATATTAAATTACTAATAACATTAATTTACAAAAACATTACGAGTATTAAGGAAACTATTAAAATATCTAATAATAGCCGTATGCATTCATTTATATTTTTATTAAAATTTTACTCAATGAACTTAACAAATGTCTGAAAACAAGTCTGTAAAATCCAAAGCAGCAATAAAATTTATTATAAAGGGTTTTCTAAAAACAACAGAAAGATATTTTTTTAAATAATTGCCGTATTCACAAGCTCTGCTAAGGTGTAGGTAGTATTGCATACTACCTTTTGTTTACTTCTTTGTGAACAATCATTGTATCAGTGTGCCATTGTACATTGTACTTCATACGTCAAAAAGTAAATAAGAAGAAGAAAAGTGCTATTCATCATTTGTTATTTATAAGCCAAATGGGTGAGAAAACAGAAAAAAGTAAATTAATAAATTTTTTGTCTGAGGATAAAATTCAAGACATTTTTAGGATGAACTAATGTACTTGCTCTCCAATCGCAGAATTATACATTTAGGGCTACCAAAATCATCATTATGGCATAATCGGGTTTTAAGATATTTTGATGAAAACAGATACGACTACGGCCAGAGGAATTTGCCTATATATTCAACCTTATAAAAATGACGATGTTTTTCACACAATTGGCGAAAGGCTCCAACTACGCATTGACTTGCAGCTTAAAATTGTACTTTACTGATTGGGATCTTCAGGAAATGGTGCTTGTGTTCGTAAGGTAGCATCTCTTTTTGGTATAGGTGATGGCGGTACCATACAAAATATTAGAAATCGACTCCTTAAAGCAATATTAAATCTTAAAGTACAGTTTTTATATTGGCAACTTTCAACTTCAACTTCAACTTTCTAATAAATCAGTCAAATCAATAAATTAAATAAATAAAACTAATAAGAATATCTTTTAATTCAATTTAATTTAATATAATTCACACATGAACACAAAAATAATAATTCATTCAAACATAAAACAGTTAAACAAATACAACGTTTGAAAAACATATGAAAAAAAGTACTAAGTGTTGTATCGCATGTTTCCATGAAAATTACCAACAACACTGCTAGCATCGTTGTATTTTGTTAGCACTTAGCACGTACTAGGGGGCTTGTGAATAGGACAAATGTTTTATATTTTATTACTTTAATAATAATAATAATTAAAAATAAATAATAACTCAAATAATTAATTTTTGTTTTTTATATTAAATTTCATTCTGCACAATACCAACACCAGAATTGTTATGATTGTATAAATTATCAGGAAGTTATTTATTTTTATACCCTTCACCACAAAAAGTGCAAAAATGGTATATCTACGTTTGTCATTCCGTGTGTAATTTCTACAATATTCATTTCCGAACCCATAAAGGAAAAGGATATATATTCTGACTTTTTATGTATAGCGAAGTCGATTGAATGATGTCGGTCTGTCCGTCTGTGTTAGTGTTGAAATCAGTTTTCCTAGGTAAACTTGATTAAAAAAAAAAAAAATTAATTAAACATGAGATTCGATCAGATATAGTGTTGAAAGAAGTGATATTGGAAATGAGCATGATCTGTACATGTACTTCGAGGCAGCAAGCAAAACACCACGCCTACCTATAAATTTTTCATTTCATTTGGAACAAAAAAATAACTCCAACCAAAAAAATGAATATATGGGGTGATAGAGAATTAAAAAATAAGAAAAAAACATGAAGCCCATATTTTCCGAGTTATGAGGTACCATTTTATAGCTTTTGAAGAGATCTTAAAGGAAATGCTAAAAATTTTTAAAAATGCTTAACCCATTTAGAGCTTAAGTCATTTTTTTTTATAAAATTATATATAACACTTATTTTTTTCCTTTTTTTTTAATTCTCTGTCACGATAATATTAGCTTTTTTATTGGAGTTACTCGTACTTCACTAAACTAGATTTACATATATGTTGAAAGGTACACAAGATTTTGCATAGCCGAATATAGCATTCTTACACGTTTTGATTATATTTACGATTTATACAACAGTCATACAAGTTTTGTTGTTACTAGATTTTTTGAAAAAAAAAATATATTATTTATTATATTATGCTAATATCCCATAACATTTTTAAATAAAAATGCAATTTATTTGTTGGTTGGAAAAGCAGGTATCTATACGTATTTCGCCGGTTGCTTAAGCCAGCTCATCAGGAAACCTTTATCCACATTTTTAGAAAAACCAAAAACATTTCCTTTAAGTATAAAAACTTCAAAAACAGCATGAGAGTTATTTAAGAAGCCAATACAGAAATGTTAAGGCTTTAACAAATATTACCAACAAACAAACCACGTTTTTATTTTTGCTTACATTCCCTTCTGCCTTAGGTTGGTTATATGCCAACACTTAATGCAGACGTAAGGCGTATTAAAAATAAAAACAACACAGTTATTTTTTTTATTTCTCGAAAGAAAAGAAACAACAGTGATGCCAACAGTTTGCACAAGCAATTGCATATAAATTTTATTTTAAAAAATTATTCCTGATGAGCTGGCTTAAGCAACCGGCGAAATACGTATAGATACCTGCTTTTCCAACCAACAAATAAATTGCATTTTTATTTAAAAATGTTATGGGATATTAGCATAATATAATAAATAATATTATAAAAATTCCCAAAATAATTTTTAAAATAAAAAAAATATATTTATTTCAAACCAGTGCATGACTATTTTCAACGCATTTGTAGTTGCTTAACTGTTGCTGTGGAAAAATGTGCAGCAAAATCAAAAGCAAATGCACAAAAAAAAAAAAAAGAAACGCATTTGCTTCAGCTGACTATGTGTTTCTTTCTGCAGCAAAGCAATCAGCACAGCAATTTATTTGAAAACGTTTGCTGTTGCTTGAGCAAACAGTTTTTCGTTGTTTTTATATTTGCTTTTGCTTAACTCTTTACTATGAAGTTGTGGCTGGCTGCGGTTGCTGTTTCTTGCTGCAACTCGCTGCTTTTCATTCCTTTTAACTTTAGAAACGTATTTATGTATTTTTTACTTACAATACATACAACAAATACATACAATACCAAAACAAACGTTTTTTTTATTACACCATTAAATTTTGTTTTTTTTTTTTTCTTAAAAAGTAACAGCAAAAGAAGAAACAACATTAACTTATTGCTTAAGCAACAGCAAACGTTTTCAAGATAAATACTTGGCTGATTGCTTTGCTGCAGAAAGAAACACATAGTCAGCTGAAGTAAATGCATTTCTTTCTCTTTTTTTCATTTGCTTTCTGCTGTTGCTTTGTTTATAATGAAATGTTTTTTAAATGCTGAGACATTAAGTTTTTTTTATTTGCTGAAAAACATGTAAGTAAAGCAAAGATTTTAGTGCTGTTGCTATTTTTAAGCAAGCAATTTAAACACTGTTTTAAGCCAACCAAAGCAAAAGCATTTGTTAATTGTGACTAAAATAGTGATTACAATAATTCTTAAGTCGACTTTTATTAGCCCAATTCACAATCTTGTGCAAATGGTCTTGCATCATAGCATTTGCAAAATTGTGTAGTATATTTTGCTCATTACTATATGTTTTGTTGGTGTAGACTAAAAATATGCTATACAATTTTGCAAATGCTATGATGCAAGACCATTTGCACAAGATTGTGAATTGGGCTATTGTGTTTTATATAAAACTTTCCGCTCTTGCTTAGAAATTAATAAAGTTGAAGCCTTCATTTCATGAGTCTTCTAACTTGCTTTTATATATTGTTACACTTCTATTTGTCTTTCTAAATACTACATCGATTGTACCCTAGAAGAATATAGCTATCGACACTCTAACACTAACTGGTAATTTTTTGTTTTCAAAACAGCTTTAAAGTAGTTCTCTAACTCTGTCATCATGCCTGAACTGTCAAATAATACGGTTTTTAGTTTGCATTTTCTAGTTTTTTCCGGATATTCTTTAAATCATTCATGCTTCTGGGATCAAAACTCATGATTTCATTATTTTTATTTTAGGTCAATTGGTTATTCAGTAATAGACTCTGGTAGAGGGGTGCAAGAAAATACATCTGTTCGGTGGTTATGCACGATCTTATGATGAATAAGCATTTTTTTATGAAACTTTTGGTGGTCGACTGATAAGATGAATAAATAGGTTTGGGCATAAGAAATCAAGGCAGCCACTTTTCTATTCTGTTTTAAAACTATAACTGTCCTAAGTATTTAAATTTTATGGTCGTCACTTAAATGACATATTTTTCACAGAAGGTAATGACACGGTAATCAATCTTGTCATTTGCTGGCATCTATTGAAACACCCTTTAGTAAAAAATACATGTTGTTCCGGTTACAAACTTCCCGCCAGGTTTTTTTAAATGTATCTATTGTAATTAATTTTATGTTAACAAGTAGAAATTTCAAATGAAATACGAGTATTGAAAATTTTATAACAAAAACAAACAGAAAAAGCAACCAAAAATACAAAGCTACTTTTTGTTGAATTTTAAATAGCTTAAAGCTAAAAATAAAAATAATGACAATTTTGTTCCCCCCCAAATTGTAACCTAAAGGGAATTTTATTAATTAAAATTTATTATTGTAGTGTTTTTTATTTTTAGTGAATCTTTGTTAATAAATTTTTAATAACAAAAATTAATTATTTATATTTTTTCATATGTTTATTGATTATAAATTATTATGTTGTCTTAAATTTGTTCAAACCATCAATTATTTTTAAACTTTTCAATAAAGTTCTCACTTGTAAAAAAAAAAAAACAAAAATAACACTGACCCAATCTAAGATTCATTTGAATGATGAAAGTTTCGGGTTATTATTTAAAATTTTTAATTGAAGTATAAAAAATATAATTTAAAAAATATAATTTAAAAATATAATTTAATTTATTTTAATTGTTTGTTAAAAATGTAAAAAATTCCAAAAACAAAGCAAGACGAATACGCAAAGTAACAAGTAGCTGAAATACTTAGGAAGCTGTATAACCGCTTCTAAATTAAGAAAAATAAATCAACAATAATTTATCATTCATTTATACAAAGGGGCGATAAAATATTTAAAAAATAAAAAAGTGGGAAAAAAATCTGTTATTAATGCTAATTAACGTCATATGTGCAAAATAAAAAAATTATGAATTTAATATAATTTATTAAAGATTAAAAAGTATAATTTAAAAAATATTATTTTTTATAATTTTTATTACTTAAAACGCCTTTCATTTTAGTTAATTATTGCAATTTTTCATCAAAATGTAGAGCAAGAATATATTAAAGAAACCTTTAAAATTTCTACAAATTTTAATAACTCGAATATTTCTAGTAGATGTTTAGCAGAGATTCTTGTTTTTGTAATTTATTTTGGTTGTAAATTTTTTATTACCAATTCGTTTTAATGATCTTGCAATTAAATAGAAGCTTAAAGAGTCAATAATATGTACATAAAAAATTTAATAACTTTGACTAATGTACATATCGCTGGTCTAATGTGAAAAGGCTCTAACTCGAATTTTACGAAATTTAGTTTTAATTTCATTTTTCTTAAACTGTGAACTGTGGATATTATAAATGAATTAAAATTGCTTTTCGGCTTAAGTTCCATTCTGCTGGTATCTTATTTTTAATGTTTTCTTTGAAATTAAAATAAAAAATAAACTTAAAAAGAAAATCAATTTTAATTCATTCTAAAATTTACTTTTTTCGTGATTCCAAAACATCTACATCTTCTCTATTAGATCATAATTATGCAAGTTGGGGCCTTACTACATGAGACCAGCGATATGTACATCCCACAATTTCAAAAAGTTCTCAGAAATATTATTTTTTTTTATTTTGTTTCTGTGTTTAACCAAACAAAGATTAAAGCACAAATCTAATACTTTATTTTAATATATTTAATATTGAAAATGACTAAATAAGCTTTAAAAATTATAGGGTGTGCTGAAAGTGACGTGATATTAAAATAATATTGCAATTTTAAGAACTGCGATAGGCAGATATTTCTGAATTGCACAGAGTTAGTTAGAGTTAGTCTGCGCTATAGCAACGAGTAAAAATAAAAAACTATAATTTACTTTATTCGTGCTTGATTCCTTCAAATATAAATATTTCATGATATTCTCATGAACTATTTATTATTTTAAACTAAACTAAAAAATGAAATGTATTACTGCGGGGAAAGCATATCCATATGGCCATTTCACTACTGCTCAAATAGCTCATCAGTGGATTTTACCCAAATTTTGTATAGAAAAACAGAAAGTCTTATATCAAAAGCCGAATTGATTCAATGAGAACTCCATTGAATCAATAAGACAGAAGACAATAACATCTCAAAAATGTTCTACACAAAAACACAGCAAACATTTAGTAACTATTTTTATTTTTTCTTTCATTTTTTTACTAAATGTTTGCTGTGTTTTTGTGTAGAACATTTTTGAGTTGTTATTGTCTTCTGTCTTATTGATTCAATGGAGTTCTCATTGAATCAATTCGGCTTTTGATATAAGACTTTCTGTTTTTCTATACAAAATTTGGGTAAAATCCACTGATGAGCTATTTGAGCAGTAGTGAAATGGCCATATGGATATGCTTTCCCCGCAGTAATACATTTCATTTTTTAGTTTAGTTTAAAATAATAAATAGTTCATGAGAATATCATGAAATATTTATATTTGAAGGAATCAAGCACGAATAAGTAAATTAATTAAATTTTATAAGATTCCGAATAATAAATTTTTCATTTTGAAAAATAAAAAACTTTAAATTAAAGGGTGTCCCAATAGTGACGTGATTTTGAACAGCAATATCCAGATGCTTATATTTAAGCTATTTCTATGAATAACATATTTAGTTAATTTTCGTAATCGTGCTACATTCTTTAGGAAAGGGATAGATGAGAGATAAGACAGGTGGTGAAAGGAGAAAGATATGCTATGAAGAAGTACCGACGAAGGGGGCTGCATTAACATTAAACAGAAGAAAACATTTATTTTTATTTTTTGATTTCTGCAGGGGTTAAACCCTGGCCAACAAATTATTTATATGCTAAGAATATTTATTCGACAAAAACAAAAATCAAACAAACAAAAAAAAAAGAAAATTTAATTTCAAAAACACAAAAATGTTCGATATAAGAACAAATACAACAAATTAAAAATAAAACTAAAACATAAAGGGTGTTCCCATAGGGATTTTAACGTAAATAACTTTAGTTTTTTAAACGCAGTAGGCAGACATTTAGAATGTTTACAGAGTACGTGGAAATATGTTCACAAGAAATATATATTTCAACAATAATTTTAAACATCAAAGGTTGCTTCCAAAAAGGTCCTGAGTTAACCAAATATGGCTTTATCTTTTAAACCGTTATGGATGTAAGCTTCTAGCTAAGTTTTGTACTTTAAGTATTTAAACTGTGTGCCGGCTGCGGTGAAAATTTGACGTGTCTGCCCGTCACAGTTCAAAAGATAATCATATTTTCATAAATATCACGTTACTTTTGGACACACTTTAATTTTTAGTACTTGTTCTTAAGGTAGCTTTATTAACACACTGTCTCTCAAAATTTCGAAAGCAAACCATTGCGGTTCCTTAGATAAATGTAAAACAATAGGGTTACAATTTAACACTTAATGTACGGAGCCCTAATAATGACTAAAAGTTTTGCCTCTCATCTTCTCAAGTTTAAAGTAAATTAAATTTACTTTTGCTTCTACAAGACTAAGACATACGTGTTATAATCTAAATATAGCCTTAACAGTGACCCCTTCATTAAAGGCAACACTCTAATAACAAATATCAGCGTCATAAATTTTATTTAAAATTTTTTTTTATTTAATAAGTTTTTATTACCAGTAGTTTAAGTACGAGGGCTGCTATATATATTTCTGGCATGGCAACACTGAGTGCTGCCAAGTGCTATCTGACATTTCCATTAGAAAGTTTGTCATTTTTAAGCATAATCGTACTCAAAACGTTTTCACGTACGACCATTATTTGTGTTGTTTACAGGGACTTGAAAAAATTAATATAGAAAAAACTGGAATTAACTCGTGAACATTTTCGTGCCATCATTTTTCACAACTTTCAACGTGGATTATCACGACAAGAGTGCATTGATGAACTTGAATCTTTGTATGGCGAAAAAGCACCATCCTTTAGCACTGTGAAAAATTAGTATAATGAATTTAATCGTGGCCGAAGATCGCTCAAAGACGAATTCCGTGAAGGTCGTCCAAAAACGGCTGTTGTGCCAGAGAACATTGATGCCGTGCGTGAACTCATAATGCAAGATCGACATGCGACATACCGAGAGATAGAGACATCCTTGGACAAGTCTTCCACCAGCATACATTTAGTACTGCATGAACACCTGGCCGTAAAAAAGGTTTGTTCTCGTTGGATCCCGCACAATTTGAAAGTCGCTCAAAAAAAGGCTCGTGTCGATTGGTAAAAAGAAATGTTGCAAAAATACGATTGCGGTGCTTCAAAAGACGTTTATAAGATCGCAACAGGTGACGAATCATGGATCTATGCGTATGAGCCTGAAACGAAACAACAATCGACCGTGTGGGTCTTCAAAGACGAGCAAAATCCAATGAAAGTTGTTCGTGGAAAAAGCACTTCGAAGCAAATGGTCGCCTGTTTCTTCGGCAAAACTGGTCATGTGGCGACTGTTCCGCTTGAGCAACGTAGGACGGTCACTTCTAAGTGGTACACTACAATTTGTTTGCTTGAAGTCATCGGAGAAATTCGAAAAACCAACAAGAGAAGACAAATCATTGTTCACCATGAAAATGCGAGCTCTCACACATCGGCTCAAACTAGAGCGTTTTTGACTGGCCAAAACGTCGAATTATTGGGTCATCCGCCGTACAGCCATGACTTGGTACCTAATGACTTCTTCTTGTTTCCGCACATCAAGAAAAAAATGCGTGGTCAACGATTTTCGTCAGCAGAAGAAGCTGTTGAAGTGTTCAAAAACCATGTTTTAGAGGTGTCTCAATCGGAGTAAAAAAAGTGCTTCGACAACTGGTTTGAGCGCATGCAAAAGTGTATAAATCATGCTGGAGAATACTTTGAAAAGCAATAAAACCATTTTTGATTATAAATATTCGCATTTTCACTATCAGGCCAGAAATATATAGAGCAGCCCTCGTATACGTGAGTACTCTTAGTTTATTTAAGTGCAATAAATATTTAATATTTAATATATAGATATATTATTTTACTATTTATACTCTTCTTATATTGTAAACCAACTCTTTATAGGTCAGGGTTGGTTTTTTATATAATAAAAAACACCTACCTTTCAAGCATTAAAAATAGAAAACCTTAATATGAAATGATATTTATTTTTACACATGCGTCTATTTAAGTACAAATATTTATACAACATTGATCTTTAAGATGAGACATGTACTCTACAACAAAAAAGTACCCAACCGTAACAAATTTAGACTTATTTGTATTAAAAGTGCGTTGGGTGTATTTTATTGTTTGTTTTTTGCATGTTTTTATTTATTTTTTCTTTTTTTTTACTATTATGTTAATTTATTAGTGTAAATAACATGGCAAAAATTATAGTACAAAAGAAATTGCAACAGCTTCTTTTAACACACATCATAGCACGCACCATACAGGGGATGGGCAACTGAATATGAACCTCTGGTAATTTTTAAACGTTTTTAAAAATTTAAAAAAAATTACGTTGAATGCCTTTAAAGTTTTCCTGACTTTACACAATTTTTGTAAAAAAAAATACAGTTACTAAATATTATTGTTTTTTGACCTTTATAATTAATTTTCTTTCAAAATTGCTTTTTTTTTATCGTGATTATCTCGACGAGAAGTTCAGAGTTGGAACCTGCCCTTATGTTGCCAATAAGCTAGCTGGCATCTTAAACTACTGCGTGCAAGAAAACTCTTTATTAATATTGTTGCGAATAATACAACCTGGCAACCCCTGTAGTTGTTTCCGTATGAGTGTGGTGAATAGGCTAATTCAACTAATGGTGTGTTTATAGAATAAAAAAAAAACCACAAGTTAGCTAATAAAAGCTGAGCTGCCTCAATGGCTGCGTTGGTAGAGGTGCGTACTGCAAAACAGGGGGTCCGAGTTCAATACCGCATTGGGACATGCGTGCAACAAAAAAAAAGTAATAATTGTAATAATTCAATTAAAATTAATAAACACCAGTAAAAACCTCCCGAGAGGCAAAAGGCAATTATTGTGTGAAGCCATGGCAGATAATTTAGTGGAGACGTCCAACTTTTAATATAAGAGCAACAGATAATTGTCAAGAAGCCAAGCCCTTTATAATAAAAAGCAAGAACGGTAGCGGTTGCGCGGGGAAGTGTAACAGCATAACAACAGTGTATGGCAGATGTGTGTTGCGGCTACTGTATTAAAGGAGATGACTGGCTTGGATAAAAGGAGAAGTAGAGATGTCTGTGGATGGTTAAGGTTACCAAACAAGGCATCGAGTAGTTCATGTCTCGTCGGAGTAACACAGTAATGTAGCGTGCATGGCTGCGTTTGTAGTAATAATGCATGTTTAGTAAATACGAGACCATGGGATTCACAAGACCGGTACTATCAAGTAGTATAGCCAGAGAAGAGGCCATAAAGTAAGAATACAGAATTTATAAAGAGCCACAGTGGTATTTGCAATCAAAAGAATCCGTACGTTTGTTACCAAAAAGGATAAAACGTAACAATATTTTTGGTTCCTGTTTCTGTGACGAAATATTGAAAAAATATAAAAATAATAAACAATATTTTTATTTTAAAACTGACTTAGTGCTTTAAAAAAATTTGAAAAGGTAATACTGTTACTTTTATATTTTTCTTACCTATGACTTCTTTTCATCGCAAATAAAACTACTCGTACATTTTATTCTTTCTTTTGTTTTGATGTTTCGTGTTCCTTATTCTCTGCCTCTGGCTGTACTTGTACTCGCAATATTTTGTTTACTAAACTTGAGCTTTAACAAATATACCCAGTCATGAAGCCTACCCTGTGACCCCGACCAGAGACTAACTCTACTCTATATGTTTTTAACAGCGCAGTTGTCAAGACTTTTGCTCCAACCAGATTCAAATTCGAGGTCCACTCTTTAATAACCAGCCACTTGAACCACTCAGGCGCGAATGCCACACGCTTATTAAACGGCATGTCATTAACTCACCCACGCAACAATTGTTTTCCTTTTCAAATACAGAACCTCTTAATGAACTCAAATCAATCGCGACAACCCAAATTTTTTTTTATTTTTTTGCTCGGTTTTAAACACATGCCCTTAAATTTACTAAAGTAGACACTGTGACTCCTAAACATGTATTAGCTTACTGTTTATTATACCCTTCAACACAAAAAGTGAAAAAGAGTACATCTTTGTACTTTTACAAAATCCTTTTACGACCCCATACAGTGTATACATTCTGAATTCTTATACATAGAGAAGACGATTGAGCGATGTCCGTCTATCCATCCGTGTTAGTGTTGAAATCAAGTTTGTCAAGCCACTGGGTCAACTAGAGAAAAGTTAGGTACACCAATCGATCAGACATAGTGTCGAAAGAGTTACTATTGCAAATCATCAAGATCGGTCAATGTCCTTCGAGGCTGCGGGCAAAATACCACGCCTACTTCTAATTTTTTCGTATCATTTGAAATAATGAAGTAACTTTAATAAAAAAAACAAATATAGGGGCTGATAGGAAATAAAAAAATAAGAAAAAAATTCAAGTAAAAAAAATTTAGCTCGCCCATATTTTCCGAGTTTCGGGCCTTAAAACTCTTTAAATTTTTTAAAATATCAATATGAGTATCACTTATTAGCTTTTGCAGAGATATTTCAAGAAATACTAAACTTTTTTAAAAATGCTTAACCCATTAAGAGCCCATGTCATTTTTGTGTAAATACATTTGAAATGTATTTTATGACAAAATTTTCATATAAATTTGTGCTAAAATATATTTCAAATCTATTATAATATTTTATGAATACGGCAGATAGCATTTATTTTTTTTTTAATTCTCTGTCACACCAATATTTGCTTTTGTGCACAGATCTTGTGTAATGGCGTCTGAAAATATTTCAAACCATTCTTGAATTCCATATAAAGATATCACCCAAATTAAAACAAAGATGAAGAAAGCGCTTTCATTTCACTGGCAAAAATTCTTACTAGGGCATTGAATAAAAAAAATAAACCTTAAGTTGATAAAGTTGGATACACGTGTCCCAGAAGCATCAATCCACTTGAATGGAAACCTCGCTTGTTAGAAAAGTCATAATGTAAATGTTTTTTTTTTTATCTCAATATTTATTTACTTTTATTAAATAACATTTTGAACATTTTTAAAAGAAAAACATTCCAAATAATTTCTCATCCAACAACTCTCTCTCTCTATGCCGACCACTATTCTTAAGATGTTTTTTGTTCATGTTTATGCAAGATAGGAAATATATCTCAAATTTTGTTAACGTCTTTCTAAAGTCTGTTTAATTTGTTTAGTGTTTTTTTTTTTTTTGGGCGAAAAAGTACAAAATAAAAACATAAAACTTTCATGCGTGAATAAATTTCATTTTAGCGTGAATTTAAAGAATATTATCATAAATTAAGTTTTATTTATTTGTTACGTTTTGATCAATCTAAGGAGATGTCAAAACACAAACAGTGTTTAACAAGAACTTTGTTCAATCAAATATTTCAATAATATATTCTGAGCATGTTTGATCGAAAGTATTTTTTTTCCAAAAAAAAGTCTACAACGAAGTGTTAAAATATAAATAATTTTTATGCAGAAACTCAAGTAGTATTTTAATTTTCTGTTTTTATATTATTCGCACATCATCTACTTTAATCTGATTACAGGCCAAAAATAATTGGGGGTATTTTTGGCTTATTAATTCATTAAAATGATGTCATCTTTGGCCTAAGAAGAATTATTTTTTTTTTTTTTCGTTTCGAAAGATACAAGATACAGAACAAGAGGTACTTAAATGTAGTAAGAAGAAGACAGTAAAATCACGAATTAGTGAATATCTTTTTTCACAACTTTTATAAAAAGAAGAGTACTTGTTACTTTTGGGACATGATATGGGTAACTAGACGCTAAATCTCGTGCGCGTACTGAGGGCTTATGTGCAGATCAGCCATATAATGGATACTTAAAAATTATATATAAGCGTACTTTATACTTATATGATAAAGTACTTTTTCCAAATGTACCCTATATATAAATATTCTTGTTTAACAAATCTATTTTGATTACACATATTAATTTTGGAAAAGTACCTTTTTCTTTAAATACCTTTTATAAAATGTACATTTTAAAAGCACTAGTTTTGTAAGAATACGTTTAAAAAGAGTACCATTTATTAAAACAGTATTAAAAAAACTGCATTTTAATATTCATTTTTTTAAGAACTTTTAACAAAACTTATTTTTTAAAAAAGTATTGTACTTATAATAAGGCAATTCGTACATATGTACCACTCTTAAAAAATGAACAAATCTGTTTTATTAAAAGCACCTCAAAATTATATTTTATTAAAATCAAACTTTTTTAAAAATAGTTTTTAAAAAGAGTACCTTTTGCAAAACGTACGTTAAGTAAAAAGTACCCTATATGGGAAATATATTTTATTAGAAATATTTGGATACACAAAAAAAGGGTTTAATTAAAAAAAAAATTTTTTTGTGATAAGTTCCTTTTACAAAGAGCCTATTTTATAAAAAGTCCCTCTTAAAAACCGCCTTTTTATATAAAAGCACATTTTACCTTAAGGCAACTTTTATAATACATTTTAAAATATAATTTTGTATAAACAAGTACCCTAATCAAAAGTACCTTTTTAAAAATTACTTTTTAATAAACGTACTTATTTTTAAAATGGCAGTTGTTGCTTTCATAAAAAAATATTTCCAAAGAAATTTACAGTACCTATCTGAAAAAAAACCCCAAAAGTACTTTTTCAAAATTTCTATCAGAAAGTACTTTTTTAATTTTCGCTTAAAAAAAGATTTTTTAACTTTTCTCAAAATTTTTTTAACCAACTCATCCTTTACGAAAGGTTATTAAAAAAACTTTACTAGGAGCGCCCTAATATAAGTTTAGTTTATTTTAGTTAGAAACTTAAGCTTCTGTGATAAGTTTTATTCAAAATTACTAAATACTAAAGCATGAGTTTCAAATTCTGTAAACAATACAGACACTATGAGTTATATTATTCGCTAGTGAGTATGAGATTATCACCGCTGTTCCCATGTGTATTCTTCTTTTAGACAAACTATAGTTTTCTCCGTAAATTTTCTCTAAATATTTTAGTTCGACAACAATAAATACTATTTGTTCTGGTTATTCATGAAGTATAATTTTGTACTTTGAAATGATATTTTTTTATTTCTAAACAGAAATTGAAACATTAACACTTTCATAAAAAACTTGTGTTTGAAATGTCTTGACCTTGACGGCATGTCTCAATAGACAAGTTACAAAGAGGCAGCTGACAACATTTGATAAATTGACAAATTGTTATTGAAAATGAAAAACAAAAAAGGAATAACGAAAAAAGAAATTTTTTTTTTTAATTGAATATAAAGTTACCAGTGGTTTTCTCAAATCTTGATTTAAATTATTCTGTATTAATTAAACTTGACAAACGTCAGTTGATGCAATAACAGTTTAAAACATCTTTTCAATTTAAACTCAAACATAATTATTTTGTTTTTGTTTTATTATCTCATAATGAAGTAATAAGATGTTTCTAATATAAAAAATTAATAACTATTTCCTCTATAATTTTTTGTTCGATTTTATTATAAAAACTGAAAACTGATGCCTATAACTTTTGCGGCAGCTGCTTTACAAATATTTTTACATTGAAAAGTGATGAAAATGGCTGGTGTTACGAAGAGTCATCTATAAGATCCCCACATAAAACTTAGAACATCATTTTCGTTTTAAGCATAAGTTTGATTTAACAAAAATAGTTGCGAAAAGTTTGAACATTAAAGGAAAACAACTTTACACATACACGTAAATAATGTGGTCATTAGTGACCATTATGAGAAAAACCTTAAAAATCATTACTTTAAAACATGGCAGGTGTCATAGTAGAATGTTTTTTTGTGTTTGCTTTTACAAAACAGAAGGTCAAGAATCTTGTGTGTTAGAAAACTATTTGTCATTATTGAAATCTTTAACCGGCTGCTGGAATATTAATATTATTTTTTTTTTGTGCAACTCAAGAAATAAAATTCTGTCTTTCGTTTTGAGTTTTTTTTATTATATTAAAAAAATTATTAAAAAATAATTTCAAAATAACATTTTCTTGTTAAAATAAATATCTTGGTATTTTTATCTTTAATAAAACCTTAATTAGTCATTAAGATTTCTATATTTTGCAATAGAGGTGTCAAGGCATTTTCGTTAGAAAACTTTGTTATTTTATTTATTTTAGCGCACGGTTTTATTGTTATTGCAAAATTATATATTTTTTTTTATTAAATTAGTATTAAATAATATTACGAGTATTAAACATTTCTAGTACTTAAATGGTTTGTTCGGCTTGTTGTAATTATAACCATCGGGACCCAAAGAACCAGAATCTTCACCTGTGCCGGGTGAACTACCGGGATATGAGGGTTGAGATCCTTGTGGTTGTGTGGCGGTGTATGATGGTCGTTGAGGTCCTGGATAAGAGGGTTGCTGTGACTGAGGCTTAGACCCGGCACCAGGACTTGGTCTAGCACCAGGCGAAGAACCAGGTACAGAACCCACTGCATTGCTACCAGGAGCCAAGGAACCAGAATCTTCACCTGTGCCGGGTGAATTACCGGCATATGAGGGTTGAGATCCTTGTGATTGTGTGGCGGTGTATGATGGTCGTTGAGGTCCTGGATAAGAGGGTTGCTGCGACTGAGGCTTAGACCCGACGCCAGGACTTGGTCTAGCACCAGGCGAAGAACCAGGTACAGAACCCATTGCATTGTTACCAGGAGCCAAGGAACCAGAATCTTCACCTGTGCCGGGTGAATCACCGGAATATGAGGGTTGAGATCCTTGTGGCTGTGTGGCAGTGTATGATGGTCGTTGAGGTCCAGGATAAGAGGGTTGCTGTGACTGAGGCTTAGACCCGAAGCCAGGACTTGGTCTAGCACCAGGTGAAGAACCCACTGCATTGCTACTAGAACCCACGGAACCAGAATCTACACCTGTGCCGGCCGAATCACCGGTATATGAGGGTTGAGGTCCTTGTGGCTGTGTGGCGGTGTGTGATGGTCGTGTGGATGGTCGTTCAGGTCCTGGATAAGAGGGTTGTTGTGACCGAGGCTTAGATCCTGCGCCAGGACGTGTTCCAGCACCAGGCGAAGAGCTCACTTCGTTGCTACTAGGACCCAAAGTACCAGTGTTGTCACCTGTACTGGGGTAAGAAGGTGAAAAGCCTTGTGGCCGTGTCCCGCCATAGAATGGTTGTGCTAACGGCCCTTGATTTTCAGTCGTAGAACCTAATTGATTGCTATCGGGGCCTAAGGGGCCAGAATCCGCACCTGTTCCAGGGTAAGATGGTTTCGGCTGTTTTGATGTATATGAAGTTTGACCTGGAGGTCTTTGTGGTGCAGGATACGATGGTTTTTGAGGTTGTGGTCTGCCTTCGTCTTCTGATCCATTATTGCCATTAGGTGGTAAATATTCATTACCAGGTCTTCCAGTAGGCTGTTTAGATGTCGTCACTGGTTTTTTGAAATTTGTAGCTGGTTGTTGTGATCCAAAACCTGATGGTCGGGGTCTAAATGTTGGTGGTGGGCAACCCGGTTGAGGCAGTGCTGAGCCAGAGCAGTCGGGTTGTGGACAACCTGGAGTACCAGGTGTTTTACAATCAATAGCAGGACATCCAGGTTGCCCTGGCTGCGAACAATCAAAATCAGCATTAGGTCCATGTTCAGATCCAGTTGAAGGTGTTTGAGGTTTTGTACCTGGTCGACGTCTTTGCCCATAAGTAGCTTCAACTTGATTACCCTGAGGAGGCAAATATTCTAAGCCTGTTTTACCAGGTATTTCGGGCTTGGTATCAGGTGCTTGCTGCTGGGGTCTAGAAGAAGGCTGCTGTGGCCTCGAGTCTAGGGTTGTTCCAAAAGCAGGGCATCCGGGTTGTGGAGATCCTGGACGTGAACAGTCTGAAAGTGCACATCCAATCGTACCAGGTTTAGAACAGTCGGGCTCTGCGATAGGACAGCCGGGCACTCCAGGTT
Source organism: Gymnosoma rotundatum (assembly GCA_916610165.2). Lineage (NCBI taxonomy): Eukaryota > Metazoa > Arthropoda > Insecta > Diptera > Tachinidae > Gymnosoma > Gymnosoma rotundatum. The sequence goes on along the minus strand of OU744338.1, from coordinate 14,758,937 downwards.
CCGAACAGTCCGGTTTTTGTGGTTTTGGTCGAAAAGTAGGTCCAGGGGCTGGACGACCGGGCGTTGACCCATCTGATTCAACTTGGGGTTTAAAAGGTGATGTCTGTGATTTTGGTTTAGCACCTGGCCTCTGATCAGGTGGTAAATATTCTAATCCAGGATTTGAACCACTTGCAGGACGTTGTGTTTGTTGTGGACTTGGTTGTACTCCCTCTACCGGACAACCTGGCTGTGGACGAGGAGCAGGGTATCCTGGTCTTACAGGGCTTTGTAGAGAGCAATCTTGTTCAGTTTTAGGTTGTGGACCTTCTGGTTGGTAGGACGAAGCAGTGCCAGTTCCTGTACCAGGTGTTTCTGGTTGATATGAAGAATCAGGCGCAGTACCAGGAGCGGAACCTGAAGGCTGGAATGCGGAAGCCGTAGTCGGCACTGAGTCTCTGGGTGATGGGCGGCCTGGTACTGGACGTTCTGCTGCTGGTTTTTGCCCCTCTCTCTCTCCGGGTTGACTTTGAGGAAGTCTGTAATTAGGTTGTCCTGGTGGTATGTAGCCAGAACTAGGACCTGTAGGTTGCGTTGCACTAGGTCTACCAGGTGACGCTGGTTGCGAAGGCGACGCTGCTGGTCCCGTTACTTGTCCTGGTCCCGATGGTTGGTATGATGGAGCCTGCCCTGGACTTCCGGAGCCTGTTACGGTTGGCTGGTGAGGACCTTCAGGGCCTATACTACCTGGTGCTTGCCCTTCTTTGTTTGATCCAGTTTGACCAGGTGCAGGTCTTTGTGGTTGATATGCACTTCCCGGTGCTGGTCGTCCGGATGCTGGTGCTGATGGTTGATATGAAGGTGCTGTATCTAGCCGCCCTGGTGATAGTCCAGATCCACCATATTCAGGCTGACCTTGAGGGGGTCCATAGCTTGAAGAAGGTATTCTTGGCTGCTTTCCCGGTGGAATATAGCTGGAACCAGGTCCTGAGGGCTGCTGTGCTGACCCTGATGGCCGATATGAAGATCCTGGTATTGGACGGCTAGGCGCTGGACCTGAAGGCTTAAACGAGTTTCCTGGAGAATTTCCTGAAGCGGGTTCATAGGGTCGATATGTAGATCCAGGAGCTGATCCTGGCGCAGGTCCTGTCGGTTGATATGAAGGTCCAGCTGGACGTCCTGATTTCGATCCTGTTGTTGGGTGCGAAGGTCCCGTCGACGGAACTGATGTTCCAAGCGATTCACTGGAATCTGGAAGCCCTGACGCTGGCCTCTGCCCACCTTCTGCAGGTTGCTGTTGAGGTTGGGTTTTCTCTCCAAGTTGACTTTGAGGAAGTCTGTAATTAGGTTGTTCTGGTGGTATGTAGCCAGAACTAGGACCTGTAGGTTGCGTTGCACTAGGTCTACCAGGTGACGTTGGTTGCGAAGGCGACGCTGCTGGTCCCGTTACTTGTCCTGGTCCCGATGGTTGGTATGATGGAGCCTGCCCTGGACTTCCGGGGCCTGTTACGGTTGGCTGGTAAGAACCTTCAGGTCCTATACTACCTGGTGCTTGCCCTTCTTTGTTTGTTCCAGTTTGACCAGGTGCAGGTCTTTGTGGTTGATATGCACTTCCCGGTGCTGGTCGTCCGGATGCTGGTGCTGATGGTTGATATGAAGGTGCTGTATCTAGCCGCCCTGGTGATAGTCCAGATCCACCATATTCAGGCTGACCTTGAGGGGGTCCATAGCTTGAAGAAGGTATTCTTGGCTGCTTTCCCGGTGGAATATAGCTGGAACCAGGTCCTGAGGGCTGCTGTGCTGGCCCTGATGGCCGATATGAAGATCCTGGTATTGGACGGCTAGGCGCTGGACCTGAAGGCTTAAAGGAGTTTCCTGGAGAATTTCCTGAAGCGGGATCATAGGGTCGATATGGAGATCCAGGGGCTGATCCTGGCGCAGGTCCTGTCGGTTGATATGAAGGCCCAGCTGGACGTCCTGATTTCGATCCTGTTGTTGGGTACGAAGGTCCCGTCGACGGAACTGATGTTCCAAGCGATTCACTGGAATCTGGAAGCCCTGACGTTGGCCTCTGCCCACCTTCTCCAGGTTGCTGTTGAGGTCGGCTTGACTGTGCCGGTCGTGATGGTTGATAATCATCGTCTATACTATTACCAGAGGGTGGTTGAGGAAAAGGCACTTTAGGCAGTTTATAGTGATAACCATCTTCTTGCAAATTAGTATCCAAATGTGATACATCAGCATAAATGTTCACAGCTGCCGAAAACGCTAGCAGCGAAAAAAGTAAGTTCTAAAACGAAAACATAAAATTAAATTAAAAATGAAAGATTAGCATAAAAAATAGAGATTGTCTGGTGTTGAAATAGCTATATTAACTTTAGAAAATGGCTACTTGAGCGGATCAAAGAATGCTATTAAAGAACACTTAAAGTCTTAATTGGAATGTGGACATTAAATGACTTTTAAAGTTCAGCGCTTTAGCTTAAGATTTCAAATAATTTGACATTTAGATTTCCAGCACCCGCAATTAATTTTTAAACAAAAGAACTCAAACAATTGTTGGTAGAATGTCACCATAATTCGTAGGTTCATTTTGTTTAGTCATAAATTTCACTTGATTTATTGCACTCATAACTTTATTAAGATTTTAATCTCATAAAAAATCCAATTGCAAATTCAAATGCTAATATTTATTATCTAATGACGGCATTAAATAAACAAATGATGCCAACAGTATCAACTGCAGCATTTGTCAACATGAATTACAAACCCTTTTAAGGTACAATATAACAACAACAAAATGTTGTTGAAAATAACATTAAATCACTTCTTTGCACAACTGCCACTGTTAGAAAAGAAGTTGGATTTAAAACCGAAAATAAAATAAACAAAAATTCACTTTTATAAAACTGTTGCAGTTTGAAGCAGAAAAAAAACTTTGTCACGATTTTTGATGATGGGTTGCTTGTTGCGGCACCAAGTTATAATAAATTCAAGTACATTTACAAAAACAAAAAAAAATTTAATTATTTATTTTACCTAACTGTCTGACAAACTGTCTGTTTAGGTGATTAGTTTTGTTTTTTCTTCACTTAAATCTCAAAGGGTTTTGTAATATTTACATTATAGATTATTAAATGCGTTAATTTGAATGTCTTTGTTTTAAAATTGTTTTTGTTTTCAATAGTTTTTATTTTCTTATATTTTGAAAATTTTGCACCCACAATAATTAAATAATATTTTATAAATTTTTCAACATTGGCTCTAGCACTGTTATCGATGGAAGTGTTTAAACTTCTAAATGTTTTGTACTATTTTCACAAATTATTATTCACTCACCATTTTTTCTAAACGTTTTTTTCTTATTTTTGAATAAATTTCTTTTTTCTTTGTAATAAACGTGAGTTATTTGTTAAAAAGAAAATATAATCCTTTGTTAAAGATTTTTTTTTTTAATTTTAAAAACTTTATGCTTAAATCAACCGTCCTCGTTTAGTGTTGTGTGTTTAAGTTAAGATGTTTGAATGATGCATTAAAGTTCTCCCTTTGCTACTTTTATATAAAATCGGTCATAAGGAATTTCCAAAAAACAAACATAAAAAACACAATGTACTCGTTCGTACAACACTAAGATTCACAAATTTATGTCTTAAAAAAGTAGAAAAAAAAAAACTTAGCAATAGTAGAAACACAAATGTTTTTGTTGTTGTTTTTGCTTTTTCATTTTGTTATTTTAGCTAGAAGCTAGAGATGAGCACGTGAAAAATTTGAAGCCAGCGCGACACAAACAAATAACAAACAAGACGAAAAACAATTTGTAAAAGATGGCTTTTAAATAGAAAATTAACTCTATTTTTTTTCTTCAATTTTTCCAGAGTGTTTGAAATTTTGCAAATGATCATTTTACATCACTTCCTTCAATGACTGACTCTTCTAAATCTAAATTGCGAGAATATTTTGAACGAAACTCAGCGGACAAATATTTATAAATTTTTAAGTGTGGTATGGCATCAAAAAGCAAATACATACTGAAAACACTACTAATTTTTGTCACTAGAAGGCGCTAATTATTAACAGTCTTCTTCATTAATAATAAATATTTAAGGTTTAAAATATACAATATTTATTAAAGATTTTTCTTTTAAAACACACAATAGAAGTTCTAAAGATAATCTACATGTTAAAACTAGACTTGAGGGCTATTTTTTTAATTATTAATGCTTAATAAAGAGTTTAAAAATTCTTTGCGATATGTATGGCGCTTAATAGGAATTTTTATAAGATCTTCTATGATGTCCATATTGTCGTATTCCACATCAAAATGTTTGAGATATCACAAAATATCTATAAATGCTTTAGCGATACGTAACTTTGAAAATATGGGATACCGACGATTTTGTCGGTACCGTGAAATTACTCCCAAATAAAATAATTCCCAATGAAATAAGTCCCAACCAAAATGAAATAACTCCAAATACAAATTATATTTGCACCCGGGCGCTGTTTAAATGTTTTAACCTCGATGGTATAAACGGATACCTCCCGATGAAAGAGGTCCTTAACTTTGATATCATATTATATATCATAAATATATGACCAAAGGCCGGCTATACAGACAATATTTTGTTAGCGAAGCCGCTGGAAGAGTTTAACCTCCGCTCACCAAAAGTTTCCTGCATGGCGGAAGGATTTTATTCTCTATAGTATAACAAACATCGGCTTCGCTGACTTAATCTTTTCTCTGTAGCCAGAATAATGGAATAGGTTCTAATTAAATAGCTTCCATTGGCTGACTCCTAATAATAGCTGTTTAGTTAATTAAAATGAAATAACTTCTATGCCATACCTGAAGGTTGAAGGTTTGTTAGCGAAGCCTGTGTTCGAAATACCATAAAGGAGAAAATCTTTCAGCCCGTCCCAAGGCCGACTATACAGTAAAGGTTTGTTAGCGAAACCGATGCTCAATATACCATGGAGGACAAATTAAAAAAAAAAATGAAACAAATAAAATAACTCCCAATAAAAAAATTAAATAATTCACAATTATCAACATAAATGAAATAACTTCCAGCAGAATGCAGTTACAGGTCATTTCATTTGGGAGTTATTTCATTATGAAAAATTATAAAATAACCGCCAAAAAGTTGGATGTTATTTCAGTATGAATAACTACCAATTTGTATAGGATTTGGTAATTTCGTTATTTTTTTGGGAGTCATTTCATGGTACCGATTTTGTCATTTTACATTTTCTACTTCAAATTACTTTTTCTACCCCAGGACAAAATTTTTTTAGGGTCAAAAAATCTTAATAATAAAATTCATTTTATTTTTGGTTTAAAGAAAACAATTAAATTTTTGATTTAAAAAATTCGTTTATCAAAGGTTTTTGAATCTATTAATCGTTTTTGAATATATTTGATCAATATTTATACATTTGAGCTTTATTAATCTGTTAGAAGTTTAAAAATACGGCCGTAAAACCAGTTACTAAAGAAATTGCACGGTAATCATTATATTAAGAAATCAATTTATATTTAAATTATAGAATTGTAGGCAAATCAAGACCGACAGAACTTAAGACAGGATTAACAGTCTTCCTGAGCTAACATTTTGAATACATTGGCGCTTGTGCGCCGCCAGCTAATTATCAAAATTTATGTCATTAATGCAAATAATATGGCAAGAAATTGGACGTCAAAAAATCGCTTTATCAAGAACAGTCGCTGCCATATGACCGAGATCATCTGCATTCATTCATTGTATTATTTTTTACCCTTCACTATAGTTAACAAAACAAAAATAAAAAATTAATCTTATACACAGAAGATCGACTCTAAGCGGTGTCTGTCTATACCTTATCAGCTTAAATTTTTTTCACGTTCCCATTCTCTCAAGTACAGATTTAAAAGAGGCGCTGTTTATATTAAAATAGCGCCTCAAAGTCTATCCCAAAATGGAGGATGGCGATATTTAAAAAAGTCACTATTTTCAGATTTAATTGTGCTGTTTTTCGCATTATTTCATTGAAAACCAAAAAGTCTAGAAACAATTATAAACTACCAGATAATTAGAATATCATTAAGCCATCAAAATTTCACCAAAATATAACATTTTCACCACCATTGCACCAAAAATAATAAACTTTGCTAAAAAAAATTTTACAATAGAAAACTGGAAAAATCATTAGAAACCAAAAATGCAGCAAAAAAATTGAAAATTGAAAAACTATCAACAAATTAAAAATTTTCAAAGAAAAAACCCACTTTAGCATTAAGACAAAAAAAAAACACACACACATTAACACTATTGAGTCATTTTTATAGCCTTCACCACGTGTGGAGGAAGGGTATATCTAAGTTTGCCATTCCGTGTGTCATTTCTGCAATATCTATTTCTTCTGAGTTCTAATGCAGAGCGAAGTCGATTGAGCGATGTCAGTCTGTCCGACCGCGTTCGGGTTAAAATCAGCTTTGCAAAGGCACTAGATGAGGTAGGGCCGATCGATCAGATATTGTTTCGAAAATTTTGATATTAAAAATCAGCAAGATCGTTACATATCATTCGAGGCAACGGGAAAAGAACAAATCTACCTTAGTGAAGTAACTCCAATCAAAAAAACAAATATATGGGGCTAGAGAATGTTAAAAAAATTAGAAAAAAAACATGTAAAATAATTGGCGCTCGCCCATATTTTCTGAATTGCGGTCCTCTGAAATTTAAAAATTTTTTAAATTATTAATATGGGTATAATTTTAAAGCTTTTGAAGAGATCTTTAAGAAAATAATAAAATTTTTTAAAAATTGTGAACCCATCAAGAACCGATGACATTTTTATGTAAAAGTATATATATATGTTTTACTTAATTTCTTTATTCTTGTTTTTTAATTTTCTGTTACCCAAATATTTGCTTTTTGGATTGGAGTTGGTGAAGGGTAAGTTTCGGCATACCTGAATATAGCATTCTTATTTGTTTATATTAAAATTGTATAAGCGAAGCTAAAAACCAAGTATTTGACATCTTCAGAATATTCCTTTCATCGAAATTTCAGCTGACTAAGAGTCTGACTTTTCCTGTTTTTACTTCAATAGTTTCCCCAGCGTGACATATAAACAACTCAAGATTACCCAAAATATTTTCATTTTATTAAGGATGTACATATTCCGGCAAAAAAAAAATATATGCTAAAAAAAGTACTTAATTCTTTTTGGGAAGGGTATATAAGATTCGGCACAGCCGAATATTGCTCTCTTAATTGTTTTATTAAAAAAAAAAAATATTAAAAATATTTTAATTAATATTTTAAGTCACTAAAAAACTTCTAACAATAAAACACAAATTAAATCTTTAAATCACGTCACTAGTACAACTCTCTTGAAGAAATAAAATTGCTTGCTAACCCCTCGTCGCAAATCCAGACTTTTAAGTCAGTCATTATTTGTGGTAGACAACAACAAACATCGCTTAACTCATGATGATGAGATTTATATTCAGCTCTTTATTTTTACTAGATACAGTGTACTTAAAGTACTTTTTGGGTTTTTCTTTAACGTCTGCTTGAGTATGTTTTTTTTTTTTTGTTGGTTTTGTTTCTGATGAGATTAACTCACCTTTGGAGCCCCCCTCCACAAGAAAACAAAACAATTTTTTTTTACAATATTCATACAATTTTTTTTTCTTTGCAGCTTTGGTATCAAATCTTTGCTGCCGTTGCTATAAGTAATTTCATTATCTTAAATACCCTATAATTGGCGACAGGTTGGCCATAAGCATATAATATGACATTTATAAATAATTAAATAAAAACAACAAAAAAAAAATAGAAAAATATTTTGTAACCGTTTCTAAAAAAAAGGTATTTCGAGTCAGGACTGTAATAATGTTGCATGTGAGATATAAATAAATTTTTTTGAAAGGCTTATCGATGACAATTATCTGTGAAATAAGACATCGTTTAATGACCACCGTATCAAATATAGATGACATATAATTGAGGACTTGTGGAATTAATTTAAATGAAAAATAACGAAATAATTATAATTTCTATTTAAATGATTAAATTTTACATAAAACAGATCAGCAAAATAATTATTATACGTAAAATTAATAAGTTTATGAGCTCGTGTAAATCGTACCTCTACTCTGTATAAAGTTTAACGATCCATCGATAACAATTCAATTGATTAGAGCTACATAAGTTTTATTACTAAGCAGGCATATCTCATCAAAGTTTTAATCGATATCTAAAATTTTACTACCATCCAGAAAAAGCAGTTTTTTAAGATGATAAGTATATTAAAAACAAATCGATTTTTACATTACAAAAATGTTAGGGAAGAGTGCTTCAAATAAGTTGAAAGAGCTAAAATCAATGTTAAGACCAGGATTCACTATCATACGATTTAATCACAGAAAAATCTGACAGAATTCTGTCCTACTTTAAAAATCGTTCCAAAATGGCGTCGCATGTGCCACACTATTATACAAAAAAGATGCAAAAACATATGGTTTGAATATTTTGTTGTTTTTTCTTCTCATCATCTTAAAAAAATCAACCCTGATCGCATAGAAAAAAATATTTTATAAATTATTTCAAAAGATTATAAAATCGTACAGATCTGTCAAAAACTCTGTCACACACATACAATTTTAATCCACACTATCATACTTTTTGAGCACACATGAAATTTTTGACAGATCGTACGATTGAGTATTATAGTAAATCCTGGCCTTTAGTCGTTCGCAAGAATATTTCGATCGGGCCAATTCGGTCGTATACATAAAAGATATTCAAAACTACAAAGAGAACTACAACCACTTTCAATCCAAAGGAGTAGAAAAACATTCTGGGACTTTTAACACCAAAATTCAGATTTCAAGTTAGATTCTAGGCAAGTTTCTCAACATTGAAGCTAGCCGCTGCAAGCTGAGAATATCTGAAATTAAAAAACATAAAACCTGAAGAAAAAACAGACTCTTGTAAGTTTAAACAAATATTACTTCGCTCACTGGTCAAAAATACTTAACGTTAATCTACAAGTTCAGAGGCGATCGCCCATTTTTTCACTTCATGTTTTTTTAATATTTTTTTTTTTAATTCTCTATATTTGTTATTTTTTTTTTTTTTTGTAGTTATTTAACTAAATTAGAATTGTTCCAAATTTAATGAAAATTCTAGAGCCAGGCGTGGTGTTTTTCTCTAGCTCATCTAGTGCCTTGGCTAGTTTGATTTTAACCTGAACACGGATGAACAGACAGACATCGACTTCACTATGCATAAGAACTCAGACTATATTCTCTTTATGGGGTCGGAAATGGATACTGTAGAAACTTAGATATACCCATTTTCACCTGTGGTGCAGGGTATAAAAATATGCAAGAAGGCTGAAATAGAAGCAGACGTCGTGCGTTAATGTCCGATAATAACACGTAGGTTTAAGGTAAAGTGTTTTTGGAGCATGCAGCTAAATATTTAGAACCGGAGAATTACACTGTATAAAGTAAAGAGGAATCAATGATTCGAATAGCTAGTGATAGCTGTTAAGCAGCTGCCATTCATCCAATACACCAGTAAGGAGCCGAAATGTCTGCTTCATCATTTCAACTCCCAAAAGGTAAATAAAAACAAGTAAGGGTGCTTTATTGGGCTGAGCCGAAGTTTATATAACCGCTACCAGAAGAACTGTGTAAAAATGCGTTTTTTGTGGGCTTTTTTTTTTTGGTAATTTTCGATTTTGAATGAAATTTCCAATTAGCTATTACAAATACAATGTTTTGGAAAAATTAAAATTTTTGGTGAAATTTTCGTAAAAATAAATATTTTGGTGATATTTGATGCTAATCTAGAGCTTATTTTGCGAAATTTTCGATTTTTAATGGAATTACCAATTTTTTATTTTTTTTTTTTTGGTGAAATGCTGGCAAAAATTTTATATTTTGGTAAAATTTTGAATGATTTAGTGACACTGCAATTACATGGATATTAATAGTTTTTTTTTTCTGAAATTTAGATTTTCAATAAAACAATGCAAACAGCAATAACCTACAAAAAAAAAAAAAAAAAAATACAAATAAATTTGAAAAACGTAAGGAAATAGAGGCGCTGACCTGTTTTATACCCTTCGTAAAAAAAGTGGAAAAACTATATATCTATGTCCCACCCCATAAAGTATATCAGCCCATTCTTACGGAATTTCTTTCTCAAGAACAAAATTTTTTTCGAGAAAAGATTCCTCTTATTATGAATTGCGTGGAAACAAAATTTGAAATGAGCTATTTTGTTCATGTACATGTTATTTTTATTTTATAGTTCAAAATACCTTCTATTTCCTCGATTTTTTTTTTACTTTTCTCAGTCAATATAAAGGGAAAAAAAGAAAAGAAAATAGAAAGGGGAAAAATTTAAAAAAAAGGGAAAAGTGAAAAAACTCGCATGAAATTTTTGTTTATAATTGGGCTGTATATATTCTAAGTTCTTATGCATAGCGAAGTCGATTGAGCGATGTTCGTCTGTCCGTCCGTGTTCGGGTTGAAATCAACTTTTACAAGGCACTAGATAAGCTAGGGAAAATTTAAATACGCCAATCAATCAGACATAATTTTCAAAATGTTCCAAACTCCGCGGTCAAAACACCGCTCCTGTCTCTACTTCCATATCATTTAAAACAAATCTAGTTAAGTAAAGTAACTCTAATCGCAAAAAAAAAACAAATTAACTGGGGGAAAAAGAATTAAAACATAAGAAAACAGATGAAGTAAAAAAAAAATGGCACTCGCTCATATTTTCCGAGTTATAGGCCTCTGAATTTTTCATAGAAAAGTACGATTGTGCACCATATTTTTTAAGATATCAATATGTATATTATTAAGAAGCTTTTAAAGAGAACTTTCAAAAAATACAAAACTTTTTTTTCCTATTTTTCAATTTTTTGTTACCAAAATATTTTTTTATTGGACTTACTTCACTTAACTCGATTTACATTAATGAGAGAATGGTAGTCATAAAATATTTTTAGGTCATCTGGGAACGTTGCAAAAATCATTTTTGATCGATTACAGACATCGCTGAATCGAAATCCTTTGTAAAAGGATTAAAAATATATATTTTTTATGGGGACGGAAATGAACATAGAATAAACAAACAGAACGACAAACTTATACGCAAATAAAAAGACATGGTTGTGATATGGTCACATTAAACATAATATATTCTTTGTAACATTGTTAAGTTGCAGGGAACAAATTATAGTTGTTTTCAACAATACTTTAGTCACAACAAACACGTTTTTGTTGATATTTAAACATTATATGGTCAAATATCACACAAAATGCAATATGGTTTCTTTAACGTAAAAAATTTAAGCCAGAACCAAAGTTTTATATCTTATTAAAAATAATATAATATATTTAACCATAATATATTTTTATTAATGAAAGTGAAGATTAAAAGCAACAAAATAATGTTTGCGCTTAAAAAAAGTTTAATTATTTTCTTTTTTCTTTAACAATAAAAATAATTTCAACTTTAAGCTAACAAAAAGTTATTAATAAAAAGGTAAGCAAAACATTTCAAAAATAGTTGAAATAAATTTCCGTTAATTATATACCATGACATTTTTAACCCTATTATGATATTTTAATTTAACCATTTAAGGTTCATATTTTAATATAATTATTTTCAAATTATACCATGTTATTGTTATGCTAGACAACAATATGGTTGCAGGACCAGCTTTTTTATTATTAAATGTAACAATATTATGATTTGTAAGTAACCATATAATACAACCATAATCTGTTGCTCTTAGATTATGGTTACCTCAACCTTGTTTTTTCTTTGCGTGCATACATATACTGCCTTTCCACATGTGGTAAAAGGTATAATATTTAAAAAAATTTAATCACATCTAAAATAAGAATTTATATTATATATTGGATTCAACTTAAACGCTTAAAAGTCCGACTGTACTTTTTCTATAGCGGCAAGAATTTTTAAAGGATCAGACTATCTGTACGGCAAATACAAATTTATTGCAATTTATCGCTGACTACACCATTGAGTTTTATAAGTCAAGGAACTCTTCATTTTTTATTAACACAAACTTTTCGTTATTTTATAAGCTTTTCAAAAGTCATAACGTTTAAAATCATCAATGGCATACTCATTTATATGTAGAGCACATTTGGATACGTTGCCAACTTTTTAGGGTCTTTTTTCTTCTTTCTCGTTGTTTTTTTATGTTTTGCCCATCAATTGCACATTTATTAGTTTTAAAATCCATTGTGCCTGGGTAAAATATTTGTTTAGCTTTTGTGTGTAAATGAAGCTTTAAAAATCATAATTTTTTCTTCTGCAAAACTTCTTTCCAAATAACCAAATAAGATAATTTGTTTGCAGATCTTTAACTTAACAACTTTACTTTTATTGTACTTTAAATCAAATTACAAAAAGACAAATGATAATTAAATGCGAAAAAGTAAGAGAAAGACATGTTTTTTTTAGTTTCTAATAATTTATAGAGGAAATATAAAAATTACTTTTAGAAAGCTTTTAAAAAGATTTTCAGAAAATTATTACAGAACTGGCAACAAAAATGATGACTTATCATCAGTAAATGATGACTTATCATTGAAAACATTCGGTAGAATCTAAGAACAAAGCAGGAACATCATGCTGTCAGACAGTGAAAGTAAAGTTTAATCGCGTTGATCGGCTCGCAAAGCAAACCGTATCAAACTAAATGCAGAATTTGCCAAGGATTGATTATTAATTGTTTTGGCATTTTATAGTTTTTAAGAGCAATTTTCTCCTCTAAAATTTATTTCGGTAGTTAATTGTCAATGGATTTTATATTTATGTTCGGTTCTTAAGTCTTTTGTTTTTGAAACTGATACTGATAATTTGAGTTGGTTTTTTGAAAGTGGTATAAGTCAATTTTTTATTGTTGTTTTTTTTTTGTTTAAAGAGAAGTAGCGTTTACATTAATTTAGAAATATGGTCCAAATTTAATGAACTCGGATGATGTTTTTACACTATACACCTTTTAAAATTTATAATTAAATAATAATTACTTTACTAATTTGAAAAAAATATCGATTTTTTTTTTGGTTTACATGGACTTATACTACTTTCAACATAACATTTTAGAAGAAATAAAAACAGGAGCAAATTTTAATCCACTTATGTCAATAAGTTTTACTAAAATAAATCTTTGTGTTTATAAAAGAAAAAGATATTTTATACTTAATTTTCTTTAACATTAGAATAATGAAGTATTTATGGTGAAGGTAATCAACTTATATCATTATATTTCTCCCTTGTTATGCTCAATGAATTTTTATAAAGTGGTAACATATTAGTTTTGCTGAGGTTTTATGGTCTTTCCTTTTTTTCAAACTAAAAATTGTTTTGTATGGAGCATATCTTTCACAACAGTTTAAAAAAAAATCATTTCCTATAAAATAAAAAAGAAGCTGTTTTATTCAGCCTCAATTGCATTATAAAAGTCTTTGGCAGTGTACGAGGTCTGACCAAAAAATAATCTTTATTTTCAAATTTCGATTTTTGCATTCTTTTCTGTTATGTTGGTACACATGTATATGTTGGCAATATTAGTCAAGTTGGATTGTCAGTGTGTTTTTAACAGATAAAAAGGTTAATTGTGTTTTGGTGTGCTCTTCGATTTTTAACTATTCGAAAAAATGGATCAAAGAAACTGCATTAAGTTTTGAGTAAAAAATGAAAATAAATGCGCAAGGACATTTGAAATGTTGGCTGTGGCGTTTGGCGAGTCAGTCTACTATGAGCAGAACACAAGTTCAATTGTGGTATAACCGGTTTAAGGAAGGCTGAGAAGGTGTCAATGACGACACATCAAGTTCGATCAAATGTGAAGGTTTGGCTAACTGTCTTTTTCGATTGCAATGGCGTAATGCATCATTAATTCTTGCCACAAAGAATACTACCTTAAAGTTATGTGCCGTTTGCCTAAAGCAATTCTTCAGAAACGCACAGAATTGTGGAAAAAAACAATCATGGATTTTGCACCATGATAACACATCAGCTCACACATCGATGCTTGCGCGTGAGTTTTTTCCAAAAACAAAACCGTTATCATGCCTCAACCACCGTATTCACCGGACTTGGCCCCCGCTGACTTTTTCCTCTTCCCAAAACTGAAGACACCGCTGAAAGGAAAGCGTTTTACTACGATTGAGGGATAAAAGAAAAATCGAAACAGGAGCTGTTGCGATAGCAAAAAGCTCGTTTCAGAAGTCTTTTGAGGATTGGAAAAAACGCTGGCATAAGTGTATTATATCTGATGGGGATTACTTTGAAGGGGACAACATAGTTATTGATGAATAAATAAATACTTTTTGAAAAAATTTAAAATAATGGTTATTTTTTGATCAGACCTCGTATAATTGGTCTTTTTCTTTAGTACCATTTCCACAACTGCAAAACAAACTGCAAAACTTTCATTAGTTTGAAAGAAACTAATGAAAGTTGGTTTCATTAAGATTATTAGGAATGGACTTATTACACTTTCCAACAAAATATTTGTGCGATGGAATTGTAACGCAAAACTGTTTATTTTATATCAAGATAGAAGTCTATTAAATTTTGATTGTTAACGATAGAGAGAAGGAGTCTATAGCTCAATAAAATTACTGTTAGCTTAGTTCTTTTTGCAAAAATTGACTTATACCATTTTTAAAAAAACCAGCTCATTTATATTTCATAGATTTTAATTAAACCTAATTATTTTTATACTATAAAATCTTCAATTTAATATTTTGAATATTTCTAATATATCTATTGATTCGTGGGAATTTTCTTTCAAAATGTTTAAGTCAAATAAAAATTAATATTTTTTCTTTTTACTCTTGTGATGCTTTTAACGTAGAAACAACTTTTTTTATTTTGTATTAACCAAAAAGCAATATAGTTAATTTTAAATTCCTGTAATTGTTTATCAGACAATGACTTATTGATTTCCAGGGCTTTTATTCTTGGTAATTTGTTACGAATTTGTAAAATTAAGTTATCAATTGCTGTCGCCAGTCTGATTTAAATTGATATTCTCGTAGGCATTTACTACAGCATAAGGCAATTGCCAATTATTACTTTCCATTTTGAATTAAACTATAGGCTCATTGCCTGCATTTTGTAATTTTAAATACGACTATATTGGTTGGCCAATATTAACGCTAGATTTACAGTAGAAGTATAGACTCTTTTCTTTGACCGTTCTTATAATTGAGAATAAAGTTTACAGGTAACGCACACAGTGGGTAGAAAAATAAATATTTTGAAAATAATTTCTAATTTCATTGACTGATGAAAACGATTTTGGGACTGCAGTAGCAGAAAAGTATTCGAGTTTAAGCGTTGATTTCGCATTTACTATACTTTTAAGGAGCGACGTAATATGGTCGCGAAATGGAGCTTGTCTATTGTTTCTTCTGCGCCAGATATATATTAATTTCACAGTTTTTAAGCCCGATGTCCGAAGTATAAATCGAAGGTATCGTCTATAGTTGATGAGCTATTTGCATTTAAATATGCATTTTCCAATACCTAAACAACACAACAGGTCGGTAACTTTACTCTAATTTTTAAAACACAGCATCATGAATCATGCCCATAAAAAATAAAATTGCTGTGACTGTATACTAACTTTAAAAATAAATTTTATCATTCTTTTTCATCAGTCATTAAAATAATACACGTAACATGTTTTATTTGATCCTTATTTCTTGGAGAAATCTTAAATCAATTTATATAATTTTTTTAAGCAACTATACACATTTTGTTTTACCATTAAAGTAATAAATATTCATAAATTAAAAATAATTTATACAAGTTCATGTATTTTCAAGTCATAATTATTTCTATATTTACCAACTTCATGTAGAATTTTACGATTTTACGATTATTACTTCACTATTTGTAGAAAGAAAAAAAATTAAAATTGAACATAAATCAGTAACATTGAAGGATAGTTCAAGTTTTTATTGTTTCGCTTAAGTTTCAGTGTGAAGGTAAAAATAATTCCAATTTTAAATTCACTTTTATCATTATATTATTTTAAGACTAATGGCCTTATAAATATTCAAAGTGGAAAATATTACCTTGCCCCGTGTCATGCTTTTGCATTGACTGCAGTTTCTTAACGAGTTAAATGATTTTAAGAAAATTGCACATGTCTACAGCAGAGGTATTGAGGAGTACAAAATAAAAATTAAAGGACGATATCACAATGTTTGCTACCTTCTAAATTTAACAACATAAAATATCGCCAGATTTATATTTTTTAACATAATTTTGAAGTTTATTAATAGAAAAATAAAAATAGTTACTGAATGTTTGCTGTGTTTTTGTATAAAACATTTTTGAGTTGTTATTGTCTTTTATCTTATTGATTCAATGGAGTTCTCATTCAATCAATTTCGCTTCTGATACAAGACTTTCTATACAAAATTTGGGTAAAATCCACTGATGAGCTATTTGAGCAGTAGTGAAATGGCCATATGGATATTCTTTGCCCGCAGTAATACATTTCATTTTTTAGTTTAGTTAAAAATAATAAATATTTCATGAGAATATCATATTATATTTATGTATTATATTTGAAGGAATCAAGCTCGAATAAAGTAAATTGTATTTTTTTTTTTGTTTTTGTTAAATCACAGCAGATTTAACGTTTGTTGAAATGATAAATTATTTATTATTTTCTGCCTGAATAAAAATAAAATTAATTTAGTTTAAAAACCACCAAATATTGACTTTTGAAGATTTTTAAAGATTTTAGGCGTAAAAACTATATGTTGTTTACATTGAATTTAGATGAATTATTTTAAGACAAATAAGTTATTTTTAACTCGGTCTAAGTTCACGCCGTATTTAAATTTATAATTTTATCAAGAAAAAATTGTTTTTTAAATGTGTATGATACGAGGGCCTCTATATATTTCTGGCCTAATAGTGAAAATGCGAATATTTATAATCAAAAATGGCTTTATTGTTTTTCAAAGTATTCTCCAGCATGATTTATACACTTTTGCATGCGCTCAAACCAGTTGTCGAAGCACTTTTTCCACTCCGATGGAGACACCTCTAAAACATGGTTTTTGAACACTTCAACAGCTTCTTCTGGCGACGAAAATCGTTGACCACGCATTTTTTTCTTGATGTGCGGAAACAAGAAGAAGTCATTAGGTGCCAAGTTTTGGCCGGTCAAAAACGCTCTGGTCTGAGCCGATGGGTAAGAGCTCGCATTGTCATGGTGAACAATGATTCGTCTTTTCTTGTTGGTTTTTCGAATTTCTCCAATGACTTTAGGCAAACAAATTGTAGTGTACCACTCAGAAGTGACCGTCCTACGTTGCTCAAGCGGAACAGTCGCCACATGACCAGCTTTGCCGAAGAAACAGGCGACCATTTGCTTCGAAGTGCTTCTTCCACGAACAACTTTCATTGGATTTTGCTCGTCTTTGAAGACCCACACGGTTGATTGTTGTTTCGTTTCGGGCTCATACGCATAGATCCATGATTCGTCACCTGTGACGATCTTATAAACGTCTTTTGAAGCACCGCAATCGTATTTTTGCAACATTTCTTTGCACCAATCGACACGAGCCTTTTTTTGAACGACTTTCAAATTGTGCGGGATCCAACCTTTTCTACGGCCAGGTGTTCATGCAGTATCGAATGTATGCTGGTGGAAGAAATGTCCAAGGATGTCTCTATCTCTCGGTATGTCGCATGTCGATCTTGCATTATGAGTTGACGCACGGCATCAATGTTCTCTGGCACAACAGCCGTTTTTGAACGACCTTCACGGAATTCGTCTTTGAGCGAGCTTCGGACGCGATTAAATTCATTATACCAATTTTTCACAGTGCTATGGGATGGTCATCGCCATACAAAGATTTAAGTTCATCAATGCACTCTTGTCGTGATAATCCGCGTCGAAAGTTGTGAAAAATGATGGCACGAAATGTGTTCACGAGTTAAATCCATTTTTTTCTATATTAATTTTTTCAAGTCACTGTAAACAACACAAATAATGGTCGTACGTCAAAACGTTTTGAGTACGATTATGCTTAAAAATGACAAACTTTCCAATGGAAATGTCAGATTGCACTTGGCAGCACTCAGTGTTGCCAGGCCAGAAATATATATAGCAGCCCTCGTAATATTAATACGAAGATAAGACCTGGCAACCCCTGTTATTGTTGTTGTCTGTATGATCGTGGTGAATAAGTTACTTCAACTAATGATGTGTGTATAGAAAAATATCACAATTAGCTAACAAAAGCTGAGCAGCCTTGATGGTTGCGTTGGTAGAGGTGCTTGCTGTAAAACAGAAGATCGTGAGTTCGTGCCCAGCTTCACACATGCGTACAATGGAAAATAATATTTGTTATAATGCAATTAAAAATTAAGAAGCAGCAGTAAAAACTTCCCGAGAAGTATAAGACAATTATTGTGTGAATGTCTATGGAAGATAATTTAGTGGAGACGTCTAATTTAATATAAAAAAGATACAGATTATTGTCAATATGAACTTTATAATGAGAAAAGGGCTCTGGCTGTTAGCGCAATGAAGTGACAGCATAACAACGGTGTACGGCAGATGTGTTTTGTGGGGCCATTGGTTTTAAGGAGACGACTGGAGTGGATGTAAAACGAGGAAGAGTTGTCTGTGAATGGTTAAGGTTACTAAACAAGTCATCGAGTAGTTCGTAGTATTTTTGGAATTTTTGTCTATCTGGATGGATTTGAAAAAAAATATTTTAAGAAGGTCTCTTAGAACTTTTATTCCATATAGAATATTTTTTTTTTCGTAAAAATAGGTCTGAAAGAAATATTTAAAAACACATTTTTCTAAATTTGAATTTTAAGAAAATAAGAAATGACACGCAGACGAAGTCGTGGGCACTGATAGTAATTTATATTTTCAGTTTACTGGCCTCCTCTACTCCAGGTTTTCCTTAGTGAAAAATTTGAATTAAAAATAAAACATATTTCATCCAGCTCTTCATTAAGCTAGAAAAACCAACAGGATAATATTATTTCTTTAAAGTTATTTATTAAGAATTGTGGAATTTTAGTCATCAATATCAATATTTCTTTTTTTTAAGAGTTCTGTACCCAGATAGTATAAACGAAATTGATAGTGACTATCCTTGTATGTCACAGGAACCGTAACTTCACACGGCCTCACAGCAAATAATCGAGTGATGGAAAATCGCACGATCTAACCCTGGATGCTGTCATTTCATTTCTATCGACTGCAATGCGAGCACCGAGTTAGTTTTTGAAGTAAGAAGGTCCAGTGATACCGCCAATGTTTAAAACGCACGAATCCCCTTCATTTTACTGGATCTATTGAAGGATATAGGGTGCATTATGGATCGGTTCCACTCCACATGCTGCAACTTTGTTTCTTCACGAGCCCGCTGAACTCAATTTGGTGTCTTTAATT
This sequence comes from Gymnosoma rotundatum, assembly GCA_916610165.2. Taxonomy (NCBI): domain Eukaryota; kingdom Metazoa; phylum Arthropoda; class Insecta; order Diptera; family Tachinidae; genus Gymnosoma; species Gymnosoma rotundatum. The sequence continues at coordinate 14,739,464 of OU744338.1, read as the reverse complement.
TGCGCACATTAATGACTAATAAACAAAGAAAATCCCAATATTTTGGTAAAATTGTTCAAGTGTCAATCTAATCAAAAGGATTTGCCAGAAAATACTGATCATGAAAGTCCAGACATAAATGCAGTATGACCCTTTTGTAAATTCTATCAGACTCATAAAAAACATCAATAAAAAGGAAATAAATTTATACTTAAAGGGTGTCCCTAAAGGAGACTTGATTTTATTATATGTTGTCTATTGTTTTGAATACGACACTTTATATTTTAATTAACACAACAAAGATATAAAATTAAAGGGTGACCCACCCGTGATATTAAGCCCCTTGCGTAAGAATCCGACATATACGTGGCGACTTTACTCCAGATGGTCCTTTAAACTCTCTTAAAAACTTTTTATTTCAAACTTTGTTCATTTACCCCAGGCGGATGATTTTATGGTCTACTAACTGCCTTCACTTTTACCTCAAAGACTTCAGCGCCTCGTTTTCGTAACTTATGTTAAAAAAAATTTACAGGGAATTATTATATAGTCATCTTGTTTTGCACAGGGTGAGCTAGAGCAAACTATGAACTTTTTCATTAGTTTATATTTTAATATTCATTATGTAATTTACAGAGTGAACAAGACGACTACAAAAAATTTTTCGTTCCAGTTACAGAAAGTAAAAGTACAAAATTTTAATGAAATCATCTAGTCCGTTTAGAACTGCGATTGTGATACTTATTGTGGGAATTATTAAACAAATAAAAATAATTTTAATATTTATATTTTAGTCTTGTTTAAGTTTGAGAACAAATTTTAAATGTCTTTAGGTAATTTAATATTAATAAATGACTTGTCAGCAAAACCATCAACTATCATTTCTAATTAATTTTTAATTTATTTCTAGTTTTACCTTCTAATAGTTTATAAATTTCAATAAAAATTTAAAATCCGCTTACTATCAAAACGTTTGTAATTTTTTAATTTAAATTGTTTTATAACGTTTTTTTACAAGCTAAAATTACTATTAATAAAATTAATATGAACCATTGTTTATGCAAATATTCCCAGAAGTATCAAGTAATTTTCAATTAAAAAAGATGAAGACAGTCTCTAGGTCTTAAGCTGCTCCTAAAAATAGCTCTTATATGTGTTCACTTAAAAAAAACAAACAAACACACACACACATACACACAGAAAATGACTAGAGAAAAAAAATATAGGATGAAGAAGAAATAAAATTCGTTATGATTTTTTTTTGTATTCTCGTTACTGTTTAAAATAGTTTATTTCTTTGCTGAACACAACAAAAACAAAATATGTTGCAGTAGTTGTATATTGTTGGGTTTTTAATAACAATAATGAATTTGACGCACGTTTTATTTATTTTCTGATTTTAAAGACTTAACATTTTGAGCAGTGTGTCAGTAGTTCCGTTTAATTTTAATTTAAATATAGATTTTAATATGCAAAATACTCGACTACTGTATGTGCAGCAATGTAAAACTTTTAAAGTAAAAAATGAGTCATTCATCATCGTTTAGCCTAAAACAGTTATATTTAAAGTTGGAATAATAGGCAAACAAATGCACTCCGGAAAGTAAAATCATATTTCGATGTAATAAAATTTTGGGAATTTATCTAAATGTAATGCAAAAAATAATGCAAAATTATCTTGCAGAAAATGATTTTTTTGAATGAAACCAAATCGTGCTCGTACCCAAGGAGTATCTAAGCTTAAGTCTTGAGACCAAGACCTCCTGACTTTGAAAAAAAGACCCTATAGGTTGTCATACAAGGGCAACTAGAACATGTTATTTTGTGAAAGGCTTAAAATTATTTTTATTTTATTTTTTCTTTTTTACTTTTTCATTTTCATCAGATTTAAATAATATTCTGTAATTTAAAAAAATTTTAAATTTAGTATAAACCTTACAGTTATCATCCACAATTAACAAGACTTTTCAATTGGAAAATTTAAAATTCGAAATTATTGGAGACCTTAGTCCAATTATTTCAAAAGTTTTTTTTTCCAGTGTAATTCCTGAAAAACAAAATTTTGAAAAATAAAAATTATCGCAATATCTTTCAGTTATTTAAAATAAACAATTTTCTATTTAAAGTTTATTAAATAAAATATCAACTTACAGTTACAAAAACAAAAGACTTAAGTACCGAACATTAATGTAAAATCGATTAAAAATAAATCCAGAACGCAAAATTCTTTTTGGCTGCTGAAGGCCGGCACACAGGAAATTTCCAGTCATGTCGAAAGAACTTGCATTTCAATGTTTGTGTGGCACTTTTTTTAATCATCTAATTGCTTGGAAATTATATTCCGCTTCATCTGTTTAATTTTCTTTTACACTGAAGTTTAAAAATCTAAAGTAGAGTGTATAATAGTCGACCATACACAACACTATCACCGTTTTAACTATTTTAGAGTTTTTACTATTTCACACATGCTTTAACTGGGTTTTTTTTTATTAATCATTTAGAATTAAGTCACGAGAGTTTTTTTTATAGATTTTAATAAGAATTTTTTTATTAATAATTTTTATTTGTTTTTATTTCATTTAATAATCAAAATATTTTTATTCGGTAAGAAGTTTGATGACATGTTAAATTATAAAAATAAAAATATATTTACAAGGTCGTTAAAGTTAAATGATTTTTTTTTTATTCTAAAAAGGTTTTTCAATATAGTCGTCGTTTAAAACGCAATCGATATTTATGGGATTTTTTTGCTTTAAACGTATTGTAGTTGCTTGCCTTTTTTTAAACCATGAATACAGCAGATTTTCAGAAATTCCAAAATCAAAACTGTATTTCATTATACAATGAATTTTATTCATTCATATTTTTTTACTCTATATTTATTTATTTTGTCAAAATTTTAGATTATGTCATCGAAAATTGGTTACTGTAATAAAATTATTACTGCTGTATTAATGAAAAAAAATTTATTAGGGTTTAATATATGTTTATTCAAAATTTCTTTCAAATAGGTTTTAAATCGAAATTATTGTTAATGAATTTTTGATGGGGTGGAATGTTATACAAAAATGGAAATTTACATCAAATTTTGCTGTTATTTTTTTTTTTTTTTTGGAAAAAGCAATGCAAAAAGTCACTTTATACCTTCGGGAAATAATGGACAGTAAACTCTTTTTGAATAATTCGCACAGATGTTAAAGATGCTGATGACAAATACAGCACCAATTTTGAAAATCACTGGTCAACTTTAGTAAAAATCAAGGAATGAGGTCTATTAACTTCGGATTCAGGTTCTAACAAGTAGGAGTGCTATATTCAGCTCTGCCGAATCTTCTAACCCTTTACCGTCTATTTAAATCAAGTTTAGTCAATTACCTCCAATCAAAAAAGAAAATTTTGAGTTGACAGAGAATTAAAAAATAAAAAAATTTTGGTACTGCATATATATAATTTTACATAAAAATGACATTGGGTAAAAAATTTATAAAAATTTTTTAGTATATTCTTTAAGGTCTCTTCAAAAACATAAAAATGACATGATTGATATTTTGAGTGATTAATATTTTAAACAATTTGAACGCTTCAGAGCCCCGTAACTCGAAAAATGTGGGCGAGCGCCAATTTTTTCACTTGATGTTTTTTTCTCGTTTTCAGTGTTTAAATTGCTTGCTTTAAAATAGCAATAGCACTAACATCTTTGCTTTGCTTTGTTTTTTTTTTGCATATCTCAGCATTAACAAATAATGTTATTATAAACGAAGCAACAGCAAAAGGCAAATGCAAAAAAAGGAGAAAGAAACACATTTGCTTCAGCTAACTATGTGTTTCTTTCTCCAGCAAAGCAATCAACAAAGCAGTTAATTTGAAAACTTTTGCTGTTGTTTAAGCAATAAGCTGATGTTTGTTTCTTCTTTTGCTGTTGCTTTAAAAAAAAACACCATTTAATTGTGTAATAAAAACAATGTTTTAGCATTGTATTGTAAGCAATAAATACATAAATTTCGGTTCCAATGTTAAAAGGGATGAAAAGCGGTGAGTTACAGTAAGAAATAGCAATCGTAGTCAGCCACAACTTCATAGTAAAGAGTTAAGCAAAATTAAAAATGAAAATAAAGTAAAAATAAAGAAAAAATGATTGCTCAAGCAACAGCAAACGTTTTCAAATTATTGCTGTGCTGATTGCTTTGCTGCAGAAAGATACACATAGTCAGCTGAAGCAAATGCGATTCTTCATTTTTTTTTTTTGTTTTTGCTTTCGCTGCACATTTTTCCATAGCAACAGTTCAACAACTACATATGCGTTGAAAATAGTCAAGCATTTTTAATCACTGCTTATTTTCTAATCCCCTATCGCTCAATCGAACTTGCTATGCACAAGAAGTCAGAATATATGCTCTTTATGGGGTCAGAAATGGATATTGTAGAAATCACACACGGAATGACAAATTTATTTATACCCTTTTTCCACTTTTTGTGGTGAAGGGTATAAAAATGGAAGGAAAGATTAAAACTAAATGCATTCAAAAAGTCCGAGTTGGATTCATACACCAGAGGTTCCGTACCAGGTGTGGGACGCACTTTAATTTTTAATTTTATATTTTAATCTTGTTATAGCAAATATACGTTAAACTAACGTTACTATCTGGATACCCTTTAAGTTTAATTTTTGGAGTTGCTTTTTGGCAAGCTGCCAGTCATACTCTGCGTTAATCCATAGTCTAGGTTAAAAAATAAGCTTATATAAAAAATTACGTCACTATCGGGACACCATTTAATTTTATTTCTGTTTATTTGTACTTTTTCTTATTATAAATATACCAGTACATCCTTTGCGCATATTTCAAGCGACTGCTCATTACGGTTTGAGAGATAAGACAAACATTAAAAACACGTCACTATAGGAACACACTTTACTTTTATTTAGATTTATTTTTAATATTTTAGTACGTCTTCTTATTACTAATTTGGGTAGAATCCATACATGAGCCAAATTGAGAATATTATTAAATATTAATCAAGCACGATTAAAACAAATTAACATTAAAAAGATTCCGAATAATAAATTTTCATATTAAAATAAAAAAAACTTTACCGGTCTGTCTATTGCGGTTCAAAAGGATTGCCACGTACATGAAAGTCATCTCTCTCTTCTTTATCTCTTCCTAACATGTCCGTTACATTTTAACTCTGGTCAGAAATAATTTAACTGCCAGTAAAATTTTTAGTGGGTAAAATTACCTAAAACAAACTAAAAAAAACGAAGGGCATAACAAAATTTTAAAAATCACTCAAACGAATATTTGAGCTTACAACGGTACACTGAATAAATACCTTTTATATTAAAAACCTATTAAATTATACAAGACAATAAATAAAACAGAAAAAATAAAAAAAAAATTTTCGCAAAAATTGCACAAAATTCCAAAGTAGTCCGAAAAAAATAATAGTTGAATTTTAAATAAGTAAAGGAATAAAGTGACGCTATAATTAAATAAAAAATTTGTAATAGAAAAATCACTTAAATACAGAAAAATTTAAAAAATCCTTCGTCCAAAAGAGGTTATAAAAAATCGCTTAAAGTTTATAAAAACGAAATTAAACAAAAAAAACTTTGAAACTGTTAGGAAAATAAAGTACTATTATGCATAATAATAAAAAAAATTGTTTAAACCACAAACTTTTTATTAAATTTAAAAATAACATATATGTTTTTTTTAATAAAGAACAAGCAAAGAAACATAAATTTTAATGTAAAAAACTTTTATTATAGAAATATAAAGATACTCATTAATCACCGAAAGTATATAATTAAGACTCTTTGCTGTCATAACTTTTATTATATTCATAAATTATAAAAACATTTATAAACGGCGGTAAATTATTTGAACAAGAAAGATTCTTTAAAACTATTAAAATTATTTAAATCAATAAATTATTTTTATCTCTAAAAGATGACCTCTTATTTCATATAAAATCCTGATGACATCAGATTATGCTAACGATTGTACATGAGTTTAAACTTGAGAATCTCACAGGTACAAGTATTTAAATCTGCCTGTTTGAAATGTAAATATCGCAGCACTGTCGTTGCAAATCAAAGTTTAATAACTTCTATGTAGTATTAAAAGTAGTAGCCTTTGCAGTTCTCGTTTACCTATGATTAATAATAAGTATGAGGTCGTCTGTCGTATCGTTTATAAATTTTACAGATGTTTTAGACTTTTAAATGCATTTAAGTTAAGCTAGCGCTAACCCGATTATAAAACCACAATATTTTGTTTGGTAGCAAGTTCGTGATATTGGTACAGATTCAACATTTGTTAAGTGACCTTCTATGCAGGCTTGGAAGTCCAACAAGAAATTTTAATTATGGAAAGGATAATAGAGGGAGTAGTATCTGTGATCATCCGATTTAAAAGTAATAGAAAAGATTTCTGCAGGAAGTTAATTCCATAAATGAACTAATAAGCTTGTTTGTTAAACAGAAGATCATGAGTTCAAAACCCAACCGAACTTTAAGCATAAAGAAAACTAATTATTGTTGAGTAGCCGCGGTGAAAGAGTTGGTTCAACAGTTTCGTTGCTTGACTGGAAAAAGAAATATTCATCTCCCAATTCGCGATCCTTTGGCAATCTCCTAATTGGGCCTTGCGAACAGAATTCAATTTAACGCTCGTAAAACCCAGTGCTGTGTGCTTTCGCACAGGCGTACAGCTAAATATGCTACCCCGTCTGTAATTATGGGTGATATAGATATTAAGGAATCAGAAGATCTCAATGTTCTTGGCATGAGGATTCAATGTGATTTTCTGTGGAGCAAGAAAATTTTTAGTTGGATCACAAAAGAAGCATTCAAGTGCCTAGGTTTACTGAAATACTTCAGTAGATCTGATCTCCTAATTATCTATTTTACCTTTATCAAACCGAAATTGCAATATAACTCTCATGTATGGACCTGTGCTTTAAAGACTATGTTGCTGTTACTTGACCGCGTGCAGGAGAGAACGAAGAAGCTCATTGGTGACAGTAGGGTATTCAGCACTATTGACTCACAAGAGCATCGGCGCAATGTGGGCTGTGTGTTATACTATTTTATTGTTAGTACAACGAAATGTGCTCTAATGAAATCGAGGAACTTGTTCCTAAGAACCGTACTTTCGTACATACAATGCGCTTTGCAGCAAGAGCGCATTCATTTGTGGTCGATTGACCAGTGAATCGCACTACTCATTACAGAGAGAATTCGTTTTTTAGCCGAACAGTTCGTATGTGGAATAAACTCCCTGCAGAGATCTTTCCTGCCACTTTCAATGTGCAAAGATTCAAATCAAATGTCCACAAGCACTACTCCCTCTATCCCCCTTCCAATAACCTAATTTCCTATTTCTGGCACAATGCGTTGCATAAGTAGGGGTCATCCCCTGAGTGCTCATCCTAATGATGAGTTGATGACGGTTCATATATGTACAGCAAATTGTGTGATCTATGTCTTAACGGAGTTTTAACTAAAGAGGAACGAAGCAACATAAAAGCAGTATTGTTCTGGTTAGTAAATGAAGAGTTTAAGTCTCGCCAGAGCTTCAAAGTATTATGGTCTGGATTGCTGCACTTTTTAAAATGGCAAAAACAAAAGCTAAAACAATATTCCCAGTAGTTTTGGGTCTTACTAGAGTAACGAAGTGTTTTGATGTAGATGGCTGGGGAAGTTTTTAAATGCATACCCACATCTACAAATCTAGAAGCAGCCAGAGAGAATAAGAAACACACGAGAAAGAACAAAAGTGAAATTAAAAATGTGGATGGGTTTTTACAATTAAAGGAACTTCTACTTTTAAAAAATGAAAAAGAAGAGTGAATAATCAGCTCAAGCTGGAATTGAATGGAAAACTAAATGCAGGAACACCCAAAATGTAGGTACCAAGAAAGATATCAGTTTAAGAGCTGTCAGTTATATTATCTCAGTGATAAGAAAGCAAGTCGATATCTGCTAATCGAAACATTGATACACAATAAATGTGAGTGACAAAATGTAAGCGAAAGGGCTGGCGATAATAACGTTTCGATGAGAAGAAACGTGGGGCGTTGACCGCCATTTTACAGGCAAACTACGCTTAAATCTCACGAAAATGAGCAGTGACTAAGGAAAGAAGCAATTTCAAATGACTTTGCAGGGAGATTAGATAAAATGAAGCAGAAAACAATAGTAGCATGCTGCAGTGTTTTGTACAGTGACCAGTGTGTACATAGCTACGACCTTGAGCTATTAGTATTGGCAAAAAGCTTGGTGATACAAGCTTAAAATTTTGCCTTACTTAGACCATAAAGCCACGTTCGTTGCTGAAGGTTTTCTGTAGAAATCCCAGAAATTTTTAATAAAATAATTTTAAGTCAAACAAAATACAAAAATCGCTTTGTGCTTGTCAACTACAATTACACGAATTATTAAAGTCTATAAAAATTTATAAAATTATTGTTAGATTTTTTTCTTAATAAATATTCAAGAGTTCAAGGACGTACAAATATTTAAAAGCTTGAGTGCTGGTGTAATTAATTTTTTTTGGAATCAAAATCAAAGATTTATTTATTTATTTAGTTATTTGCTGTGCAGCTTTATTTTGTAATATTTAAAATATTTTTAAATTTTATTTTTAGTAATAAAGTAATCTTTCGTACGAATGTCGTAATAATGTATTTCTACTAAAATAACTTGACATCAAATAAATTTTTAAACAAAAAGGTATAATTATTAAAAAAATTATTTCATCAAAATTATTAATACTTGAAAGCGTTTCATTATTTTTAAGTTGTTTAAAATATTAAAATCTTTTTTAAAGCCAATTAGTATAAATAATTAAACAAACATTCTAAGTATTTATTATTAACAATAATTATTAGCTTTGTTCCCGTACTCTACTTTGCGCGCCCGCGGGTTCCCAAATTAACCCAAAACCGTTCCCGTACACAAAGTTTGGGCAAGTGAGAGAGAATTTGAGAGCATAATATTCTTCTTCTTTCTGCCCAAAACAGCCCGCAGTTTTTCTTCGGGCTGATTTGGTAAAATTGTAAGTCAATCAGCTGTTGCATAAAGGAAACAATTGAAATTACCAGCAAACAAATTTTCAAAAATTAAATAAGTAAAAAAATCTTCCTTATAAATAATTATTTTAATTACCATTTTTTACGCAATTATTAATGCCTGTAGAACAACATATTTCCAAATTTTCCATTTTTAAATATTTTTATAAGGTTTTTAATGTTAACTTTGTTGGCGCCTTTTTTATACAAAATGGTTTTTTGTCATAAAAAAAGTAAAAAAAATTGAAAATTTCTTTCGGGTTAAAAATTGGTTTTTTAGTGTTTCCGTACTTTTAAACATTTTAGTCCCTAATTGAGAGTAATTTTTCATTACTCTCGTTTGCCCCAACTTTACCCAAAAAGTAAGGGAACACAGCTATTATTATTTTATTTAAAAAATATTTATTTTTTTTTAGCTTTTATCTGATTATTTGTATTTTTTAGCCATCATCAACCACATCTGCTACTTGACTTTATCATTGAATTGATTATGATTCTTCAAGTATAAATTTTAATGTTTAATTAAATTATAATAAACACCATCGCTTTTAATATTAATTAAGCAAATGTTATTTACTCTAAGCTCAGCTACATTTACTCAATCATCTATTCTTTTATTTGTTGGAGCATTCAAGTTTATGTATTTATTTATGTTAATACAAACAAATAATTAATAATAAAAATAAAATTTTTGGTTTTCGCTCATTGTAATTTAATCATTTAATTTTAATTTTTTGCGGAGGTTTTTATTAAATATTTAAAAAATAAAATATTTTTTTTACAGTTGTTAGTTGAATTTCATATAAAAATATGTTAAAAAAAATATAAAATATTTTTAATATTTTATTTAAAAATGTGCAATTTTGTTTATTGTAATTCAGGTTTTTTTTTAAATTTCCTCGAAAGCCTGCAAAAATAAAAATTAAAGGGGATTAAATCAAATTCCAAATTCAAATTTATTTAACAAATGTCAATGTCAAGAATGAAGACTCCTTACAATACAATTTGAATTTTTTTAAAGTTAAAAAAAGTGATGTAAGTAATCATTTATTTTTAAATAAATTTACGAATGATTGATGCACTAAATGCCGGGGCACATAGAATCCGTCAAACGTTAAATTTTGTCTTTTTCAACTGACAAGTAAGTTCGAAACATGTTTTCTTATGAGTGTTTTCACAATCAGTACGTCTCCGTCAACGTAAAGTAAAAAAGTTGGGCAACTTTTCATTTTGACGTACGTTGAATAATTTGACAGCTTTAATTTGCTGCTTTTTCTTATTTTGTTTTCGCTCTTGTTGTGTTTTAATTATTTTTTGTCCGCCAACAAAGTACTCATTGTATTAACCTCATCCGTCGTTACTTTGTTTTCAGTTAAATACGTTAAAGTATAACGTGTGACCAATTCTATGTGCCCCGGCCTCGAATAGGCTGAATGAATGAACTCTTTTCACACAAAAAAAATGAATTTGATAAAATTTGAGTCAATTCGAATGAATTTAGTAAAAATGACTTCCAATTTCTTTTTAATTCAAATGAATTTATAATAATGAAATTTTAATTCGTTTCCAGTTTAAGTGGATTTTTCATTTTATTTAAATTAAGTTGGAAATGAACTAGAATTCATTCCTGCCTAAATCGTTTAAATTGATTCAAATTTCTTTGCATTCTTTTTTGTTATGAAAAGAACTAATTCATAATTTAGCTAACTCATAAGGAATTAAAATCAGAAACGAATGACCCATTTACAGCTCTGGTCCATGTAAGATATATATATATATTAAGTTATGTTTATTTGTATAACTAACCTCTATTTAAATATTTTAATATACCATTTTGATCTTTAACATTGTTCTTATGCATTAAATACATTCGCCGCAACAGGCTACACGAACACACAACAGCCAATGTCGCCTTGTACCCAGCTAGATAATTATCTTGAAGGCTGCAGCTTAATAATAAAAATATGATTTTATTGTATTTTAGTGATGTCACCTTAGCGATTTTTAAAAAAAAGCAGCTCTCATTTATAATTAAAAAATATTTAAACTATTATGAAAAAGACAATTACTATTTACAACAGCATCAAAATTTTCCTAAAATATTTCATATAAAGAAATGATCCTGTTACAGTTTTATTATAGATGTAAACTTAAATTTTTTAATGATTAGTTAATATATAAATTTATTATTCGGAATCTTTTAAAATTTAATTTACTTCTCATGAAATATTTATTATAAACTAAACTAAAAAATGACATGTATTACTGCGGAGAAAGCATATCCATATGGCCATTTCACTACTGCTCAAATAGCTCATCAGCGGATTTTACCCAAATAACTAGAAAGTCTTATATTAAAAGCCAAATTGATTAAATGAGAACTCCATTGAATCAATAAGACAAAAGACAATAACAACTCAAAAATGTTCTATACAAAAACACAGCAAAAATTCAATAACTATTTTTATTTTATTGAACCATTCATGTTCAAAATAAGACATAAGGGATTGTGTAGAAATATGAAAGAAAAAATAAAAATAGCTACTGAATGTTTGCTGTGTTTTTGTATAGAACATTTTTGAGTTGTTGTCGTACTTTGTCTTATTGATTCAATGGAGTTCTCATTTAATCAATTTGGCTTTTAATATAAGACTTTCTAGTTCTTTGGGTAAAATCCACTGATAAGCAATTTGAGTAGTAGTGAAATGGCCATATGGATATGCTTTCCCCGCAGTAATACATTTCATTTTTTAGTTTAGTTTATAATAAATATTTCATGAGAATATCATGAAATATTTATATTTGAAGGAATCAAGCGCGAATAAAGTAAATTAAATAAATAATTATTATTTTAAATTTGTATTGTTTTTTTCTTCTTTCAGAACAAGAGGTTTTAATTACTTATTATTTTACATGTCTTATAGTACTGACATCACTCAACTATTTATTGTCGCCAACAAAAATAGAAATTAGTTGGAATGCACTTTAGCGGCAAAATCAGCGTAGACAGTAATCTGCCGCCTTGTTGCCTTGCTGTGTTCAACATGTATTATATTTTTTAATTTTGCAGTCGATTTAAAGTTAATTATTTATTTTTATGTATTTGTTTAATACTCGTATTTATGTATTTTTACGTTTTATGATGAAAGAAGTCAACTACCTAAACTTTTAATCCTCCAATACTTGTATTGTTGCCTTGCTGTCTTCAACATGTATTCTATTTTTAACCGAGTTCAAAAAAAGAAGGAGGTTATACAATTCAGCTGAGTGTTGCTTTTTTATGTTTTTGCCTGCAGAAGTCAGTCATTTCTGAACCCATTTTGAAAATGTTTGGTAATATGATAGACTATATTTACAGATTGGTCCCGTTCATAATCTTGAAAATTAAAGAGTGTCCCCATACAACATACATATTTTTACGGTGTATTATGAACTTTAAAGGGCGATTCAGTAAAATTTAAAATTACTGTGTAATATTTACAGCTCCGAACAGCAAAATGTTATACAAAAATAAATCTAAAAATTAAAGTGTGCCCCCATAGTTGATGTAAATTTACTTAGATGGGCCTATCTTTTGTACCGTTATAGACAAACGCTTGCAAGTAGTAACAAGTAGTTATACTTAAAATTTATAATTAAAGGGTGCGCCAATAGTTCATTTAATTTGATGTATATGGCCATACTTTTTAACAGTTGTAGACAGACTCTTGAAATTTACAACGAACCTGAATTGCTAAGTCCGCTATAATAACAAGTATAAAATTTGGATTTGCAAGTTATAGGGTGTCCCAATAGTTGATGTAATTACAAGTATATGGCCGAACCTTTGATCCGTTACAGACAGAATGTTGAAACTTAAAAGTGACCTGTTTTGCTAAGTCTGCTATAACAAGAAGCTTAGATTTTGAATTTATAATTTAAAGGGTGTTCCCAAAATTAATGTAATTTGTTCTATATGGCCGTATTTTTTGACCCGTTAAATACAAACACCTGAAGTTTAGACAGAATGTCCACTCCTTTTTGTTTAGGCTATTTTGCCTAAAAAACCTGGTAACACTTGTTTTGGTACTAAATTGCTTTTTTTAATTTGTTCGTACTTTTTATAATATAATAATAAGTTATGGAGAGGGATTGGAATTATAATGGACATTTAAAGCCAGTTTTTGCAACAAAAAAGCGACAAGAATCGTACATTTTAAAAAAGTTACTAACGTAGCTTCAATTATGGCAGCTTTTTTTTATTGTAATACTTAAATCTGTATTCATTTCAGAAAATGTCAAATGTAAAAGTATAAATACAAATGAAAATAACATTTTATTTATGAACTCAAATATTAATTAAAATTTTTATTTTAAATATAAAAATTAATTTCATTTTAAACAAAAATTTTATATTTTATTGTTAAGGAAATCTGCCCTGACTTATCTTGCGGACTGTTCACTATTTTAAGATAAATCACGATTGTTTAAAACTAAATGGCATAAATGGAAAGTCTATTAATGTTTTGTTAACACTTAAAAAACTGAAACAAATGTGTGACTTAAAGAAAATAACAAAACAAAAGTCATAAGGAAATCTTAAGTTAAATGAAGTTTTATGGGTCAATAATTCAATTTGTATATTATTTTGTATTATTTATTTGCATAAATGTGTTTGACAATGCATTAAAATAAATAACATTTTTTTCAAATAATTGTATTATGAAGTCTGTTTTTGTACTTCTCTTATAGACTTGAATTTGTGTTTACTTTATGACTTTGAATTTTTCGAAACTGTGTCTATGAAAATTTGCAGCGTTAATTTGTTAAAAATGTCAATACATATAGAAAAAAAGAGAAAAATTGGTGTGAAGTATTAAATTGCAAATATTGTTTAAGATATTTGCAGTCTTAGATTTTGGTGCTTAAGCAAAATTTTATGCTGTGAAATCATTAAATTGCTAAATAAAAATTACTAAAAAGCTTAAAATTAATAATCTTCAATTGGGCATTGTAATACTAAAACAAATAGTACTTGCAAAAAAATCGACTTTAAAGCAGTTGCTAGCTGTCTATCAATAACGGTTTAAAAGTTTGGCGACATGCATCAAACTACATTAACTATTGGGACACCTTTTAATTTCCAGATCCAAATTTTATACATGTTATTATTACGAAATTAGTAACACAGCTTCTTGGAAATTTAAACCATCTGTTTACAGCTTTTACATTTCACAATACACGTAAAAACATACATGATGTATGGGGACACACTTTAATTTTTAAAATCATGCACTGTTTTTTAAACGGGACCAAACTGTTAGCATACCCGTTTAAATAAAGAAAAAATCTTCAAAAGCGGGTTAGAAATGACTGAGTTATGCACGCACAAACATAAAAACATTCAGTCAAATTCATAATTTTTTTCCTTTTTAGAATCATACTTATGACTAAAAATATGAGTATATTTTTTTAATGCTGCGGTCTTCTATTTAAATTTATTACAACTCTGAAAATACACATACTACCGTTGCACAGAGGAGTATTTGACCCAAAAAGCTGGCCAAAATTATTAAGCGTGGTTTTTGTTTTAAAAGTTTACCTTTTTTGATAGTTTTAGCTTTAGTTTGATAAAAAAAAAGGTAGTGGCAGATTATTATGGGGTTAGTGTTTCATCATGGGCATCATCATCTGTATCAGGAAATAGTAGCTGAATAGTATCTGATAAAAAAGGTTTTTTTCATCTTTCGTGGTTTTTGTATATTGCAGCTTAAAAAATGGTTACTGTTAAAAAAATTTTCCAGAAACTGAAGTTCTTCATAATCCAACTGCTGTAATACATCATCAAGGTATGTATATAAGCGTGTTGCTGTGTGGTCGAGGAGAGATTGCAGTTTCACTTCCGCTAATGTCATTTTTAAGCAATGAGTAGCATGGATATACATTTTTGTTGGTATTGTATAATATTTATATTGGCTTGAAAATTTTTGCTTTCCTTGGAGATCGTGTTATATCCATTATTAATTTAGCCGCATCACTATGTCCCGCTGCTCTCTGGCTCATTGATGCAGCAAATTTGATCTCCCCTGTTGTTAATTGCTGACGAATTTCTTGCGTTTTTCTTCATTTTGTTCTTTCACTTGCTTCATTAAATTCTTTTTTTGGTCGCCCTGAACATGAATTGCCAAATACTGGTATTGTCACAGTTCCTTCCAGCCATTTAGCATACGTGCTTAAAAATCGGTCCTCTTTTCGTTGTGCTAAACCCCAATATCTTTTGAAACAATTTTTGAAATTTACAACACACTGCTTCTATATCGCCATCTCCTTGGTATTCTGAAATCGCACACAATTTACTAGCTAAACTGCAACTTCTCGTCAATGATTCTAGCATTAGATTCCTGTACTATTTGGAATAACTCAAATCTTGTGTAAATTTTTTCCATGTTATCTCTCAAAGTTGCAAAACTCTTATATAATAATAATAAGAATTTTGAGCAATAAGCCATACATATATGTATATTTTTCAAAGTGCATTTTTCCGTTACTTAGTTAATAACCTGATACTTGGATGCATTTTTAATATACCTGCACCGTTTTTAAATGTAATTTTGATTTGTTACCCTTTTAAATTAAGTATGTTTATATTTAACTATATTTTCAGAAGAAATAAAGTATCCTGAAGACGATGAAGTGTTATATAGACCGCAAGTAAACAAAAACAGTTAAATAGGTGTGTATGCGTGGGTTAACTTACAGTTAGTAAATTTGAATTTATAAAGTAAAAACTGAATTCAAAGAAATTCCTTTTTTAAGGGCAGGTAATCCATCATGTTGGTAGTTGCTAAAAGTGATTAAATAATATTTTACAGCAATAATTCGAAAAACACAAAAGTTTATGACAATAATAAAGTATGAGAAAAAGTGCCTTATGAGCAAAAATAGAAAAAAGGTAAAATTTTCAAAAAATCATTAAAAATAATGGCGCAAACTTGCGCAAAGTTTTTTTTTCTTAAATTAGAGATCTCACATTTTATTGTGGTATATAACATTATTCGTACAACAGCTACCTTCACTTTCAAAAAGCTTTTCCTTTTTTGTTTTTAGTAAGAATTCATATATTTAAATACATAGTTTTTTTATAATTAAAATTTTAAAAATAAATATTTGAGATAATATTTTCTTTTTAAATATTGAAAATAGCTGCTGATGAAATCTTTCAGGCAAAAAAAAAAAAAAAATAAATGTAATACCTCTATTCGTTTAGTCATAAAAAATATAAATATCTTGAAATCGAAAAAATTCAATAAAAACGCATGCTATTTTCTTCACTTTCCTAACTTTAACAGTGTCCCACAACTACAAATATTAACTTACACCCTTCAAAATGCACGATCTGCGTAATTTGTTTTTAGGATTTCATCAAATTAATTTTTGGCTTTTTGGCCAGCTTTTTGGGTCAAATACTCCTCTGTGCGTTGTTTGAAATATAAAAAAAAATTAAACGGCCACGTCTGCAGCTGAAACTGTTTTTTCGGTAAAACATTCATAAAGAATAGATCCAATAGTACAACTAAAAGTAAAATTAATTGTTTAACTATGACAACAACTCAAACAATTAATTTTACTCTTGCTCTTATTAGTAACGTGTTGGAAAAACACAGAGATTTTAACAGACCGCATTGATTTTAAATAGAATATTGGCCTCAATACGATAATGATATGAAAAATGGATAACGAAGCAGGTCGTTAGCTGTTGAAAACTTTTTCGAAACCTTTTTTTGAAAAAGTTCGTCCAACAACATCGACCTGACTGCCACCTTGAGATAGTGGTTTGTAGTTGTCGATTACCCCTTTCATCGTACTGTCGTAGGCTGAGGTCAATTACAACATTATCATCCAACATTCTATTGTTAGCCAATGCTAATGATTCAGACATGTTGGCTACAGCATTTGCAACACATTTCAGCCCACAAATTTTATATTTCCCGATTTTAATTTTAGCCAGAGAAAAATTCAGGGTTGTTATGTTTTATAGATTGCCCTCATAGTAATGTCTCTAATTTATCCTATTAGAAAACATATATTTGTTTGCCGTCATTATTTTAATATATGAAATCCAATTATTGCAACACTTCAATTTCATTTGGGTTGAACCCTAATTTTAATGTCGATTGGTTTGCACTGTAGTTACTTTTGAACCCTGTTTTTTCTTATGTTCTGCAAGTTTGCCAGACAGGTTTCGTACCCATGAACTTTAACTTAACCTTGCACCTTCAGCGATTATGGCTACAACAGCGACTACTGCTAAGACTACAACATTTTTAATGACTGATAATGTGACTTTAGCATTAAAAAGCTGCTAACTATGCAAAGTAAGAATGCTATATTCGGCTCTGCCGAGTCTTATATACCCTTCATCATCTACGTAAAACTAGTTTAGTGAAGTAAAAGTCAAAAAAAGCAAATATTGGGGGGACAGAGAATTTAAAAACAAGAAAAAAATTAAGTACCTCTTATACTTAATTTTACATAAAAACGTAATCGGCTCTTAATGCGTTACGCATTTTTGATAATAATTAATATTTTCATAAAGACCTCTTCTAGAGCATTTAAATAATACCCATATTGATATATTAAAAGATTTTAAAATTTCAGAGGCACGTAATTCGAAAAATAAGGGTGAGCGCAAATTTTTTTTATTGAATGTTTTTTTTTTCTTATTTTTTAATTATTTATGGGCCCATATATTGGGTTGGAGTCATTTCATTGTTCCAAATAGTATGGAAAAATTAGAGGACATGGATCGATTGCCGTATTTGAATTTTTGTTAAATTCAAGTTTGCCTTTGCGACCCCTGTGGAGTCGGAAATGAATATTGTAGAAATAACAAACGGAATGACCAACTTAGTTATACCCTTTTTCCAGTTTTTGTGGTGAAGGGTATAAAAATGAATTTTCGCTCCGATACAAAGCAAGTCATACTCAGCCAAAGATTGTCAACTCTGCTACAGCTGTTCCATCCTAAAGTTTATTCCTCAGGGGAATACTCTCGACAACTGTAGAGCAGTTGTAATAACAAGAACTATAAGGAATATTAGTACTACTGTGATTATTGTAGTATCTATATAAAATATACACAGGAAGAAAAATTTGTTTCTAAATTTAAATAAATTCTTTTTATATTTTGTTGAAATTTTGCATATTGAACCATTTAATTAAGCTTACAAATAAATGGTATACCCATATAACATGCGTGATTTTTACGTATCTTACGCTAAATAAAAAATGAGAAATTAAAAGATGTTCCCATAGAATTCGCAAAATTTACGTATATCGAAATGTGCATGGGGCGTGTATATCAAAAATATTATTAAAGGGTGACCGTATATATCGTATTTTTAAATAGAAACTTCAAAATTACATATGAATCGTTCCATTCATTCAGTTGATAATCTTTTGCCAATCAGTTTGGTTTAAGGTCGGTTTTATAAAAGTTTTCAAAAATCAATTTAAGAATTTATTAAAAGAATAAAAGAAGAAAGAATAAAATCCTTGAATTTAGTAACCAGAATTAATTAAAGCTATCACTTAAAAGTACCCCCACTTGTCGTAATTTTGACACCGCTTCGAGCCTGTTTAATTACAGACTACTTCTTTCTTTGAGTGTAGTAAGTAACTGTGTCTACAACAACTACAATGACTGTTAAGGCTATAAAATAGACCTTGGCCACAACTTTCACTAGGAATGTAAAGAAAAACGCAACTGCAAAACACAGCAACTATGACTGGCACTGAGGCTTTGACTACTACATAAACTATAGCTGTGTGATTTAAATTTTGTGTTTAATTTATCTCAATTGCTGTTAAATTGTTAATATCTGAAACGTTAAATTTGTTGTCATATTTAAAAAGCTAAAGTGTTAATTTAATGCATTAACAAACGAGGCTTTATTTCTTAATATCTTTTCAAGCTTATTTTATGACACACCACACTTTGTGTGTTACATGTGCAAAACTATGCAAAATTATTATTTTGGCCAAGAGGTTTGTTTCTTCAGCTATTTCACAGCAATTTATTCTATTCCTCTTAATTTGTGTCTTGTTTGAACAATTACAATTTTGTGAATTTTTTTGCCATTAAAATGTTAATTATATTAAACTTATTAACATGTATTATTGCGAAATCAGTAAAAATAAATAAATTGCAAAGTGTTATTTTTAAAGACAAATGTTGCCAAATATAAGTTGTAATAAAAAGAATTTTTTTCATGACCAATTGAAAAATATAAATGAAAATCTTTTTTAATTAAAACTAATTTTTTTGATTTATGGATTTTTAATTACTGTTTTCATAAAACCATAAAAGGACCCACTACATTTTGCATAACTTTTATTATACAACAAAAATATAGATTTACGTGTCTACAGGCAGAAAATACGTAATTGCATTATTACAGGCCACTATCATTATGTAAGAAACTCGTTAGATGTAACATGGTTCAAAGTCAAAATTCTTTTTTCAGTACAGACGAGGCAACCACACAAGCAACAATTAAAGAAACATTAGTTCTGTAGGTATTTATACGTTTAAGAAAACAAATTACAATGAGCGGCCCACAAAGAATTAAATCTGAAATTATTTTTATTCATGAAATATTGTGCAGAAGAAGAAGACATCATTTTTAAAGATAAAAGGAGAATAAGGTCAACAAATTGTTTTAAATAATTTTTGGAAAAAAATACGACTTCAAAACAGACTTCGGCTTTATGTCCATATCGGTACACAACTTTAGCCTCATGCGTCAAAATTATATTAACTGTTGGAACACTCTTTAATTTTCAAATCTAAATTTTTTATAGCGGACTTAGGAATACAGTTTCTTTGTAAATTGTAACCGTTTGTTCTACAACTGTTCAACAGTTTGGCCATATACACTAAATTACATTAACTATTGTTACACCCTTTAATTTATAATTTTTATAATTTTAAATATTTATCCCTTTTATTATACCACACAAAGTTGTAAACGTTTTCTCTAATTTTCAAGTATCTGTATATAATGGTTAAGAAGATATAAGTCAAATTACATCAATTATGGGAACCCGCTTTGATATCTAAGTTCACATTGTATACTTGTTGTTATAGCGGTCTTAGCAATACAGGCTTCTTGTAAGTTTCAGCTGTTTTTCTATACCAGTTCAAAAGTTTTGCCACATACATCAAATTACATCAACTATTGGGATACCCTTTAATTTTAATATACAAATTTTACACTTTCTTAGAACTTACAGGTTCTTTGTAAATTTCAACCGTCTGTCTACAATTGTTCAAAAGTATGGCCATATACATCAAATTAAATGAACTATTGGGACACTCCTTAACTTATAATTTTTATTATTTATACTTGTTATTATAGTATGACCGGTTTTTAATTAACGGCTTAAAAGCTAAGATCCTATGGGTAAATTTACGGATCCTATGGTGACACCCTTTAATTTTTAGTTTTATTTTTATATTAGTTTTTGCTGCGGGGAGTTTTAAAAATTTTACGGTTCATAATTCACTTGAAAAACATGTATGTTGTATGGGGGCACCCTTTAGTTTTTTAAATTTTTAATTAAAACGGGACCAATCTGTAAGCTTAGCTTTTCAATTGAGGAAAAAAATATTAAAAATCGGTTAATAAATGACAGAGTACATTCAAACGAATTGATATCCTCCTGTTTTTAAGGCCTTTAAAAAGTATTTTTAAATGAAAAGCTATTGAAAGAATTAAAATACTATGAGCCGAAATGATACCGAAATTTTATGAGGAGTGACATTAAATCTTTGCAAAGTTGTTAAATATGATAAAACACAAAACAAAAAAGGGATACGATTATCGAGGTATTATCAAACAACCCTTAAAACGCAATTAATAATTAAAAAAAATATGTAAACTTCGATAGAGGCGATGGAACATCGTGTTAGAAAATATGGAATATCAAAAAGTTTCACGTTTAGTCAACGTACTGTTGTAAAAGGAAACTTGCATTTAAACAAAAACCATTGCTACACACTAGGGAACATACTCAAGTTTCCTTTAATGTTGCCTCTTGTGTATCTACTATGGGACGTACAATTCAACCAAATATATTTTTTTTTTAGTTTTTAATACTAAGTAAGAAAAATCCAAGATATTTTTCTTCTAACTTTTACATAAACATTTTTATTAATTACTAATTTTTCCTTAAATTTACTTAATATACTGAATTTTTTCTTTTAAGGGTTTCTGCAAATAATGCAATAAAATGATTTACTTACGGATGTTGACCAAAGGTAAAAACTGTAATAAAATTACATAATTTATTTCACTTCAGAATAATAATGTCTGTTATAAATAGCATCTTCATTACATTCATAAACGATCTTGTTTACTCGTACTGGTAATGCAAATAAAATTGCATTAAAATATACTGATTTCTGAATTTTTCACTAATTTTCAATTTACTGATAATGAAAAATAAACTTCAGCATTAGTAAAAATTTATTTTTACTTCAATGGTGCCCATTTATAATTATTTTCAAAGCTGACATAAAAATTACTTGCTCAACTGATTGGCAAATAAATATTTTTATTTGCGAACTTCAACATTCGTTGTCTGGAAATAATAAACCCAGTGCTACTTTCAATTAACATTAAAACAAATAATTCTTTTAACGGTTTCAAATTAAAATCACAAAGTTTTATTATATTTTTTCTTCAATTCGTTTGCTTATTTATTTTTTTATAAATTTTATCTCTAAATGAATACAAATTTTTAAATAAAAACCTTAATTTAAAATTTACTACATCTTTTTTTTAATTTTTATTTCTATAATCTTTGAAAACTTTGAGCAATTTGTTTTCATATTCTTGGTGCTATTAAGCTCTTCTTAAAATTTAAAGGGGAGTTTCGTTATTGTACTTGTATTTAAAAATAAACTAAAAATTATAAAACAATTTTATGATAAAATTTGCTAAAAAAAAAAACAGAAACTTATTTTAATTATTTAAAAATCTTAAACAAAAATAATTATTTAATGTTATTTATTTTTAAATAAATTAATTACAATATTTGTTATTTGTTGTTGTTATAAAAATTTGTTTGCTAGTAAAAAAAAAGCAATTTCATAAAAATTAGCGTTTGTTTAATTAATACTTAATTTTTTTATAATATTTTGATTAATTATTTTATAAATCTGTGTATTAAGTTGTATTGAATTCGAAAACTTTTTTCATTTAAATAAATTTTTTCACTTTATTTTTTTTTTAAAAATAATTTTACTAAGATTTGGTAATTTCTTTCTCTAGTTTTTTTTTTTTCATTTTAGGATGAATAAGTTTTGGTTTTTCGATTGAGACTTTTTTTACTAGATTTTGTTTAAATTTTCTCATCATATTGTGATTATTTTATACCATTTTTTATTGTTGCAATTTGCAATGTTTAACTTTAATTTTATTGTGTTTTTCTGTGTCGTATAAAAACAAATATTTCTTTTTTTTCGAATTTCAAATATCTAAATTATTTTCCTCTGTAAATTTCAATAATACGATCTTGATCGACGTACTCAAAAATATGTGGGGCATCCATTAAAATACCAATGGTACCGGCAGTGGTAACAATAAAGAACAGATACAACTGTAAACGATCTATAACCATGGCAACGTATTTCCAATCTTCGCGGGTCTGAAAAGAACACAAATTTTATAAAAAATATTACAATTTTCAAAATGGAAATATTAATAAATGCAGAGATACATAGATAATTTTGCTTTAAAAAGCTTTTCGCATATCTTCTATGAAAGTACTTTATTACGAGGTCTGCTATATATATTTCTGGCCTGGCAACACTGAGTGCTGCCAAGTGAAATCTGACATTTCCATTGGAAAGTTTGTCATTTTTAAGCATAATCGTACTCAAAACGTTTTGACGTACGACCATTATTTGTGTTGTTAACAGTGACTTGAAAAATTTAATATAGAAAAAATGGAATTAACTCGTGAACATTTGCGTGCCATCATTTTTCACAACTTTCAACGTGGATTATCACGACAAGAGTGCATTGATGAACTTAAATCTTTGTATGGCGATGAAGCACCATCCTATAGCACTGTGAAAAATTGGTATAATGAATTTAATCGTGGCCGAAGCTCGCTTAAAGACGAATTACGTGAAGGTCGTCCAAAAACGGCTGTTGTGCCAGAGAACATTGATGCCGTGCGTGAACTCATAATGCAAGATCGACATGCGACATACTGAGAGATAGAGACATCGTTGGATATTTCTTCCACCAGCATACATTCGATACTGCATGAACACCTGGCCGTAAAGAAGGTTTGTTCTGGTTGCATCCCGCACAATTTGAAAGTCGCTCAAAAAAAGGCTCGTGTCGATTGGTGCAAAGAAATGTTGCAAAAATACGATTGCGGTGCTTCAAAAGACGTTTATAAGGTCGTCACAGATGACGAATCATGGATCTATGCGTGTGACCCCGAAACGAAACAACAATCGACCGTGTGGGTCTTTAAAGACGAGCGAAACCCAACGAAAGTTGTTCGTGGAAGAAGCACTTCGAAGCAAACGGTCACCTGTTTCTTCGGCAAAACTGGTCATGTGGCGACTGTTCCGCTTGAGCAACGTAGGACGGTCACTTCTGAGTGGTACACTACAATTTGTTTGCCTGAAGTCATCGGAGAAATTCGAAAAACCAACAAGAGAAGACGAATCATTGTTCACCATGACAATGCGAGCTCTCACACATTGGCTCAAACCAGAGCGTTTTTGACCGGCCAAACGTCGAATTAATGGGTCATCCGCCGTACAGCCCTGACTTGGCACCTAATGACTTCTTCTTGTTTCCGCACATCAAGAAAAAAATGCGTGGGCAACGATTTTCGTCGAAGTGTTCAAAAACCATGTTTTAGAGGTGTCTCA
Organism: Gymnosoma rotundatum; assembly: GCA_916610165.2. NCBI lineage: Eukaryota > Metazoa > Arthropoda > Insecta > Diptera > Tachinidae > Gymnosoma > Gymnosoma rotundatum. The sequence goes on along the minus strand of OU744338.1, from coordinate 14,715,469 downwards.
ATCGGAGTGGAAAAAATTGTTCGACAACTGGTTTGAGCGCATGCAAAAGTGTATAAATCATGCTGGAAAATACTTTGAAAAACAATAAAACCATTTTTGATTATAAATATTCGCATTTTCACTATTAGGCCAGAAATATATACAGCAGCCCTCGTACAATATTCTTTTGAAAGGTACTTGAAAAAAATTATTTAAAAAAATTAGATAAAGCTTTAATAAACTGTTTCTCAAAAACCAAAGACATTTTTGAAAAAAAAAATCTTCAGAAAAAGTACTTCCATAAAAGTTGCTCTTTTGAAACAACGCTGGGTTTTTTAACAATTACTTCTATCAAACGGAATTTCTGGATAAATGCAAAGAAATTTCAAAATAATCTTATTAAAATATGACATTTTATTCAAGAAATACATACCATTTAGGTGGCTTTAAAAAATGTACTAATAAAAAAAATTTTAAAATTATATTTAAAATAGTACTGTAAAAAAGTTCCTTTCAATTTTTTGAAATGTATTTTAACTTTGGAACCTATTAAAATCTTATGAAAATCTTTTATGAAAACGACATTTTAAAAGTTTTTTTAAACATTTATTTTTTGGAAGTAATTTTGCAATAGTACTTTTTAAAAGGTGCTTTTCGTTTTCTATTTTTTTTATATTCATAGCAGAGGGTACTTTTTAAAAAAAATTATAATATTATTTACTTTCAATCATTTTTGCAAAAAAAAATACGTCGTTTAAACAGATTTAATCTGTCGCTTTAAAACTATGGCCACATACATCAAACTACATCAACTATAGGGGCACCCTTTAATTTCCAAATTTAATTTAAATTTAAATTTTATACGTCCTTTAACAGTAGACCGCCTTTCTATAGCGAATTTACAGTTTTTCCATATACGTCCAATTACATTAGCTATTGTAATACCCTTTCTATTTATACTTTTTATTATACCAAACAAGGTAAGAGACATTCTGTCTTATCTTCAAGTGCTTGTATATAACAGCTTTTAAAAATACGGCCATATAAGGCAAATAATATCAACTGTGGGATCACCATTTATTTGCCAAATCGAAATTTTATACTTGTTGTTATAGCGGAGTTAGCAACACAGGTTCTTTTTAAATTCCAACCTTCTATCAAAAGTCCCATATAGTGCCTATATATACACGCAAAGAAATAACATGGTTAAGGTAACCATAATCTAAGAGCAACAGATTATGGTTTTATTATATGGTTGCTAACAAGTCATAGTATTGTTACATTTAATAATAATAAAGCTGGTCCTGCAACCATATTGTTGTCTAGCACAACAATAACATGGTAAAATCAAATTAAAACATCATAATAGGGTTAAAAATGTCATGATATAAAGGGTCATCCAAAAAACGCAAACTATAAAACACAAACTATTTGCAATTTTTTCAAGCTGTTTTTTTTTTTTATTAAAAGTATGATCCATTACAATTATAAGTGGAATAGAATATCCACTGCTGACATAAATCCGAATATCGAAATTTTCATTGACTTTCCGACATGTTGCTGGTGTTATTTCACGAATTGCAACTTGAATGTTGTTCTTTAGATCATTAATTGTTTGTGGCTTGTTAGCATACACTCGACTTTTCAAAAAACCCCACAAAAAAATGTAATGGTGTTAGATCACATGACCTTGGAGGCCAATTGAAATCTGCATTTCGTGAAATTACACGTTGTTGAAATTTTGATCGCAAAAGCGTAATGTTTTTTCGATTTGTGTGATATGTAGCACCGTCTTGCCGGAAATAGACGTCAGACACGTCAATATGATTCAACTGTGTCTATAAAAAGTCTCTCAACATTGATTGGTATCGCACAGCATTCACAGTAACAGCATTTCCAGCATCATCTTCGAAGAAAAACGGCCCAATGATTCCATTTGCCCAAAATGCACACCAAACAGTAACTTTTTGTGGGTGTAGAGATTTTTCATGAATAACACGAGGATTTTCATCACCCTAGACACGACAATTTTGCTTATTGACGAATCGATCCATTCTGAAATGAGCTTCGTCACTAAACAAAATTTTGCTTTGAGTATTTTTCAAAGAACGCCCATTTTCATAATAACTTTGAATGATATAAACGCGTTGTTGAAATGTGTCATTTGAAAAGATGTCACGTGTAAAAATTATATAGTGCTGACATCTAGGCGTCACATTTAGATGACCTTTTATAATATGACGTACATACATGCTGAAATGGTTTGTTTAAGTGATTCGACAGTGCAGAGTATTATTTATAGATTCAGGCACGAAAACAGAGTAGTCGATAAAGGCAGAAAAGCTCCAAACAAAATTTTTAATGAAGCAGATGAGCGTTATATAGTGAGAAAGATAAAGAAAAACCCGAAGCTATCCGCTCCAAAATTAGCTGCAGAAGTTAAAAATGACTTGGGCAAAACTTGCAGTGCAGAAACAAGAAGTCATGACTTCAATTTTTCCAATATATTGTTTCATTCAAAAGTAAAATCGACTTATTCTTTTTTAAAGAGGGTGGTTGAAATAAGCTGTGAGCCACTGTATCTTTCAACTATTTTTGAAATGTTTTGCTTATCTTCTTAATTATAATTTTTTGTTTGCTTATAAAGTTGAAATTGTTTTTATTGTTAAAGAAAAAATAAAATATATACATATATATTATTATTTTTAATTGTTTATTTTGTACATAAATTTTTATTTTTTTATTTTCTTTAACAATAAAACAATTTCAACTTTAAGCTAAGGAAAAATTATTAAACTGAGAGAAAAGCATTCTGTCAAGGCCTACAACAAACTATTTTTAAGCGCAAACATTATTTTGTTGCTTTTAATCATACTTTGATTAATTAAAATATATTATGGGTAAATATATTATATTATTTTTAATAAGATATAAAACTATGGTTCTGGTTTAAATTTTGTTTACGTTAAACAAACCATATTGCATTTTTTGTGATATTTGACCATATAATGTTTAAATAGCAACAAAAACGTGTTGATTGTGACTAAAGTATTGTTGAAAACAACTATAATTTGTTCCCTGCAACTTAACAATGTTACAAAGAACATATTATGTTTATTGTGACCATATCACAACCATGTTTTTTCTTTGCGTGTAGTTACGTTACCTATGACACGCTTTACCTTTTAGATTTATTTTTTTATTATTATAATATTGTGTAGTGAAGGGTGTAAAAGATTCGTCATAGCCGAATATATAGCACTCTTACGTGTTTTATCCACAACTCTTTTTACTTGAACTTACTTGAATATACAGATCTTCATTCCTTAAATGCTCGGCTATAAATTCCACAGCCTCGGTCGCCTTACTAGCCTCTGGCGACAATAAAATCGAATCGGATGACTCACTCTCTCTTCGTCCATGATCTCCCATACTCAGTTCAGCACCACTATTTACTTTACGATTTATTTTACAATTTGGATGATGTAAATCGGATAATTCCATAACTTCCATTTTCGATTGTTTGCCACCAATGGCACTAATCTGTTTGGGCATCTCAGCCGGTGAACCATATGATGTGGGATAAGTTTGAGCACTGCTGCCGGGCATTTCCATCATCCAACGAAGACGAGTCTTACGTGGACGTTTCATTAACAAAATGGCCGGTAAATATTGTAGAAAAGCTCTGCGTATCCAGTTGGGCATACGATGAGTGCGAGGACCTCGGAAATTCCAATTGATAATGACAACCGTCACCAAAATGGAAACGGTGTTCATGATGAAAGTGAAAAGTAAATATTTAGCTATTAGTGGCAATACCAAAGAAGTGGGAGGTAGAATTTTTGACACAAGCAACAGGAACACAACCAGTGACAGTAAAATGCTGATACCCAATGTTACCTAAAAATGAAAAATATTTTATTTACAACTAATTTTAATAAAATAAATTAAATTACAAAAACCACTTAACCTTTTCGCCAGCTTCGGCTGGTAGATAAAAAACTAAAACGCACAAGAACGAAATCAGCACAGTGGGCAGAATTAAATTCACCGTATAGAAAAGAGTTTTCCTACGTATGATGATATAAAATGTAATATCCGTTTCTGTGGGATGATTGCCATCTCCCTCATAGACATTTAAATAGGCGGGCACTTCAATGATATCCCATGTGCCAGATTTCCAATAATCTGACAAATCCACAAAGTTTTTATCGTTATACAGGGCCAACGATACTTGATCGCCATTAAAAGTCCATGAACCAAATTTCATAATACAAGTCTGCTGATCGAAGGGAAAGTAGGTGACATCAATGGTGCAAGAACTTTGATAAATGGCTGGCGGTACCCAAAGCACTTCACCGGTTGGATAAATTAAAACGTTCGACTTATAACGCACCTCATAGTTGCCATCAGCACTTAATTTGTTTATTTTTTTATTTTAAAGTTTATTGCAAAAGGAAATAAAAATAAGATATTATTAATTTTGAGTTTTTGAAAAATAAAAAAAACTATTTTTTTAAATTTATTTTAAAACTCTATTGTTACAAAGAACTGTTCATAAACTGTGTGCTTGCGTAGGTCTTCAAAAGCAGTACATTTTCGTTTAAATATTTTGTGACTATGATTAATATATTTTTGTTTTATAAATGACTGTGTTGAATGACTTTCTAGATGCTTAAAATTTTACTTTTTATAATTTTAAGTTGACAAGCCGTTTCATTATATTATTAAAATTATTATTATTTTATTTTTTAGTGTATTTAAACACTCACCTGTTTTAAATTTTAAATCTAAACAAAGCGTGACTCAAAACAAAACAAAAATTTATCAGCTTTCGTTTTGGAACAGGAACTGGATTTTATAAAAAATTTTTTATTTTTTATCTAACTACGAAATAACTACAAATTTTACTTTAAAGCGTTTGTTAGGGAAATTTTCTTAATTAATTATTTATTACAAGGTCACTATTTCAGGTGGTTTCTTTAAATTCCAAAATAAAAAGCCTTGTATTTTGCTTTTGTTTTAAAGGCAAATTTCAAGGATTTTTTATGGAATGTTTAAAATTTTTTGTAAATTTTAACTTTTTCTTAGAAACAAAACAAGAAAATCAAGTTCGGTATAACCCAAAAATATGAAGGCTGCCATTTTTTTTTTTTTAACTGCTCTAAATAGAAAAGAAATGATTTTTAAATGTATTCAGGGTGCGGAAAAGTATATTGAAATTTTTTAGTCTCTTGTATAAATTTCTTTGCTGTTTCTATAGTCTTGCTTTAAGATATAAAAACAACTATTTGCAAAGTATTTTCACTAGACATTAAGCGGCTGTTAGACGGTCAAACTCGGCATGTGAGAACGACTTGATGACATGCCATCATATTCGTGTAACAGTGTAAAATTCGTGTTTTTCAGTGGCGTTTAAGTTTAACCGTCTAATAGCCTCTTTGGAAAGGCTCAAATTTTTTACTCACATGCTTCAATGTGACCAAAAAAAAAAAAAATAAAGCAATATTTTACTATAAAATAGCAAATTTTCTTGGACTTTTCCTCACCCCTTTTTAATGTAATTTGATTCACTGACTGAGTATGGTGAGGAAATGTATACAGATCTATTTCAATTCCATTATTAGTTGAAAATGGAGTGTTGATGAAAAACTGTATTATAATGCTAACCATCATTCCATTTAATCAGCTGTTTATTTTATTAAGTATTTTATTTTCTATTGTGACAGCTGTCACTTGTTTTCCAATAAGTATATTTTTGGAACTAGTTAAAGCTGGTGGCAAACACTCAAACGTTTGAAAAATAATTTTACAATATCCTGTTCTAGTATGACTTCTAAACTTAGTGGCTGCATGTCCAAATGTGAAGAAATATTTTTGTCGCACAGTAATACTTGTTCTTTGTAGGTTATTTTAAAATAGAATCTAGTAATAGATTAAGAGGCTAAAGTTTGAGCTAATCTCTTGTATTGAGTGTATTAGCAAAAAGTTTTCAATTCGACAGAAAGGTCGAAAGCAGACAAAAGATTTCAGGGTTGGGAAAAGATCTTTACATAGCGCGACAATGGCTGCACTGGCTGAGTAAAAAAGTAAATTAATTCCTAAGATGTGTGAATTGTGGGGTAATTTTCGCTTGTGCGACAAACAAAAATCCCTAAGTTGATAACTGTTGACAACCTTATCCGCCATTATTTGACTCAGATGAAAATAGAGGTAGCCACTTTTTTGTCACTTGTTACTCGTAGACACTAAGTCGACAGCGCTAGTTATATGTGTATATCCAAAACTGCCAGATAGATCCAATCCAAACAACAAGTACGGCAAAATCCCGCTATAATTTTGATTGCCTTGGACATTATCTTTGTTTTTCATTAAAATTTTATAAAGCCTTTTCAATTGTCTTCGTTATGATTGGAAAATCATATCGGCCAAATGGTGACAACAATTCGCTATGCAACTTTCGGCTCTTTTCATGAGATTTTTCGACTAAATTGATAATGTGCCATGAACCCCATTTTCTTCTTAGTTGCCACGTCAATAAACTGAACAGTTGGTTTTGGAGAACTCGGAAATCTGAACTAATTTACGATACAAGTGAACGGTCTAGTATTCATACTGGAAACATCTTTGTTCCTTCTTCTTTTTCTTTTTTTTTTTTTTTTTTTTTTTTTTTTTTTGAAAATGACTAAAGTGTTGGAGTTACTGCAGAAATGCCTAAAATGAAAGAGCAAGGAATAGAGAACATGTGGTTTCAGCACATACAGACCGTTTAACAATTCAATTATACTTTTCTATAAAAACCTGCCAGGATTTAACAGTACCAAACTTTTTCTTATGAGGTTTTTATAATCAAAAGTTTTTATGAATAAACCCTAAACGACTCAACATGTTAATGACAATATTCGTCATGAAGAAATTCAAACTGAGATGTTGCAGGATGTCATAAGGCGAAGGTTGCATAGCGAATCGCGAGCACTATTTAAGTAAATGCCAAATAAACGTTTTACGAAAACCGAACTTACTTATCTTTTCCTTGAACAATAAAGTAGAGGGGTTTTTGTCCCAAATTGTGTAAATGTCATTACGTCACTACAGGAACACACTTTATATTTCAGTTTTAGTTTTCAAATACTTAAACTCAAACTTAAGCTAACTGCCTATTGTGGTTTAAGAACAAGGTCACGTTAGTGAGAATCACGTCACTACTGGACGACCCTTTAACTAATAATTTAATTTTTTGTATTTAAAGCTACAGCGAATATAGTTTTACTGGCCCTGTACAAATTTGATATGCCTGAATATCACATTTCAAGAAATAACAATATTTTTATAAATATCACTTGACTTTCGGGACCCCCTTTAATTTTTAATATTTTTGCTTTAGCGGCTATAGTAATACATTTTCTGGGAAATTTTCAATACCCTATCGGTTTTAAATATAGAGCGCTGTGCAACACGGATAGACGGACCGACATTTTAGCGAAAATAATAGGGTTGTGTTTTATTCTTTAGGTACAGAACTGACGAGCTGGCGTCGGTTTAATCATGGGCATTATTTTTTTGTGCCAGTATTTTTACTTGAAGTCGCGATCTTATTCTGTTTCATCATTTAATGTTTAGTTCAAAACGACGATTTTTGGCAGGCAGGGTGTTGGAACCATCGATAACTATCAGTTTAGAAAAACGCAAGTGCTGTTGGAGACTGTGTAGCCACTCTTTATTAACATATATCTTTTTGTAGATATTGTCTACACCAGAAACTCCAATATCAAAAATGCTGCTGAGTGTTAAGAAAATTAAAAAAAAAAAGATTTTAAAGTGAACTCCAGCTTGATAATAACATCATTAATTTAAATTTTTCTAAGCCCAGTTTCAGAAGGCTCCTTAAATGTTTTAATTTCTTTGAAGAAAAGATTCCATTAATAAATTTCTGATGCTACTAGCGAGAAATATGTTCTCTATAAAGGCCACCCTTAATTTCCATCTAAGTTTCTTGAATGAATGATCCTAATGCAACCACTATTCAAATCTAAGTCTAATCATTTATAAAATTAATGAAAATGAATGAATGAATGAATGTTAAAATGGTTTCTTGTTGCTTTAGAATGTACTCACTTATTGAATAAAACAATATCCGGTTTCCAAACCTTATCAGGCGGCAGACGTAGCACACCGATACCGCCGTAATCAGCTTCATCCCATTGTAATTGATAATCATACCAAACCAAACGTAACCATACGTTTGATTTCATAATTTGATTTTTCTCATTCTGAATTGAAGGGGGACGTGGACGTGTGATGGGTGGGTGTTAGCAAGAGTCAAAAATATTGTTTTTATTTTCATTTTTTTGGTTTGTGATATTTTATAGCAGGGTTCGGAGTTGTAATTACAGTTTTTTTTTGCGTTTAGAAATAAATGTTACATACATTTAAATATTTGGTGTTAGAAAATTTTATAGTGACAAGATTATAAGGAAATTATTCGTTTTGAATATTTTGTTGGTAAGGTTTATTATTTTAAATATATATTTTTTTATTTATTGGTTTCAAGTGGCAATAATATATACGAGGATTTTTTTTATTCATATTTTCGGGAAGGGAAGAAGAAGTTAATAAAAAAAAGTACAATATAAAAATCAGTGGTTGTTATTCAATTTCATCTTAATAAGTGAGATTAATTAATTAGTTTATTAAAACACACTGTTAATATCAATCACTAAATTACTAGTTAATTAGTACTAAATACATAAATAAAAAATATATTAATGCGGGAAGTTTGTTAACAAAAAACAAAAAAAAAAATACTAAAACCAAAAATCTTATAAAAAGTAAATCAGTTGTACGAAAACGGTCCCAGAACAATACCATAGTTATACTTTTTTATAGAAAACAATAATAGCGAAGTGTGGCAACATTTTAAGCTTAAACTATGGTACTTTTTTAATATATAAATCTGTAAACCTCCTCAGTATTTTATAATTTTATCAGTTAAGATTTTAATAACCCTTTATATAGTCCCAAGGAATTATGGTACTTCGACCATAGATTTACTTCAATAGTATTACGTTTCAGTTAAGGATCTTCGGGAACCTTTGCAATAATACCTTTGAGGGAGTTAATGTTCTATCTAGTATTTGAACATGACTCCAGCTTCTTAGCTATGAGTAAGTTTTTAATCCTTGTAGCTTTGAATTAGACTAACGATGATTAATTTTTAATGCAACCGATGGGAGAAGTACTTTAGAAAGGACGGTAATAGCTTTGTGATACAGATATTCACATATTAGACTAACGTCTGTACCTGGCGCGAAGCCCTTACACCGCACCAGACCTGCGGACATAAACTTTAACCAACAGCCACCACGTGTACCCCAAAGGAAGGTCCACCAACAACCAGCTACAGAGATGGGTGGGGTTTACTCACATTCTAGAACTCGTTGCCACTAGATGTAAATATGATCACAATTCCAAAATAAATAACCGCTGGCCGACCTTAAGCAATTAAAGTAGCATAGACATCATCTGCTGTTCATGATCGCACCAGAGAATACTCTAAAGACTTTATCTTTAGCCAGCTAAAAAGTACCGTTAGTCTTTAAAATTCTCTCAATTTCCTACGGCATATCAATTAATCCAAAGAAGTGAGGCTATTAAAGGCTCAGGCCTGTATAATATGGGGTCATGCGTATACAAAATGGGGATCTGCACAGGTGGACTACATTTCTTCTCTTTTGTACACATGTAAGAAATGAAGAAGGCAGGAAATTAAGCCATTCAAGATCTAAAAAATGTAAATATGACCGGAGTAGGGCAGTGCTGCAAGCTTTGGTTTCCACAAAAGTAGACTTATGAAAAACCAACTGAATGAAATTGGAATTGAGAACTAATCCATCCCCAGAACAAAGTTAGAACACCATCCGCCCAGAAGTTTTTTCTATTTATGGTAATTTTGCTACATGACATAATTTTCCTCTTCATTAAATAGCAGCCTTCAGAAAAAATCTCTAATTATGATCATGACTTAGTGGTAAAGGGCGGTTTACATGGTCACAGAAGTCTTACGACATGTCAAATTTTTGTGCAGAATAGTACTAGTGGGATCGTCTAAACAAAATACGTAATGAATCTACACGAATTGAGAGAAAATACGGATGAAAATTTGACAGTCGTATGGCTCTCTTTGTTTTTTGGAAATTTTTAAAAGACAAGTACGAATCATTAGATCAGGGAAGTATTTTTCTGCAAACAGCTATTTTAGTTTTGGTGTGTTTTACCCACACCAATTGTGTAAACGCAAAAATAATCTGTCGTTTGATTTTTACTCTCAGTTTTAAAATACGGATGGAATTTTATATTATTTTCTCTTGGATTTTACGTACGTAAAGTCGTACCGTCTAAACCCCCCTTAAGCAAAACTGTGTGAAGTACAAAGTACAAATTATTTTAATGATACAAAACATCTGTTTATTATAATGTGTGACTGGTTATAAATTAGATTCTTTTACCACAACTTAATAAATAAGACTACAGAGCAATCAAAACGGTTGTCCTAAAGCCGCGTCTTTTGTTAAAATTTGGCAATTACAGTTCCATTTGTAAGCTGATTGTCCTCGCAAGAGATATATAATATAATGTAATATTATACAACTTAATAAAACGTTTTGAGGAATGCTTTATAACAGTGCTGCCAAACTTCTAGAAATCGTTAGGGACTGCCATCTGACGGAATATATATATACAAGTAAGAGTGTCATATTTAGGTATGCCGTGTCTTATGCACCCTTCATCATCTATGTGAATCTAGTTTAATAAAATAACTCCAATCAAAAAAGCAAATATTGGGGTGACAGAGGATTAAAGAATAACAAATTTTATACTGCATATATTTTATTTTACATAAAAGGACATTGTTTCTTAATGGGTTAGTTTTTAAATAAATTTTAGCATTTCTTTACAGTTGTCTTTAAAATATTTAAAATGATACCCATATTGATATTTAAAATTTTTTATTTAAAATTTCAGAGCCACGTAACTCGGGAAATATGGGCAAGTGCCAAATTTTCACTAAATGTTTTTTTTTATTTTTTAATTTTCTACGCCGCATATATTTATTTTTTTGATTGGAGTTACTTTAATGTTGTAAATGACATAAAAAAGTTAAAGGTATGCGTGGTGTTTCTCCTGCTGCCTCGAAGGACATAGATCATGCTGATTTTCAATAGGACCTCTCTCAACACTATATCTGATCGATTGAAAAATTTATTTATGTTTGTTTTCAAAAGTAACACGGGTGGACAGACGGACATCGCTCAATCGACTTTGCTATGCATAAGAAGTCAGAATGGGGTCGGTAATAGATATTGTAGAAACTACACACGGAATGACAAACTTAGACTTATCCTCTTTCCACTTTTTGTGGTGAAGGGTATAAAAAGTATAACATCAACTATCACTTTTACTATTATTTTATTTTTAAGCTTAGATGGTTATAAACTTGAATACCAAATACGTGATTGGTTTCATTGGCTTGTTGGAGTCGCATCCTCTTTTAAAATTGTTTAAACTAACACCGGTATAATTTTTCAGCACTAAATCGTCGACGATGGGAAATAAATTGATTGTAGCTGCGCCAGCTTCAAAATATAAATTCTTCTCCTTAACTTTATAGGCTGACAATGCTACACAAATCGTTAGAATTTGCCACCTGAAAGAATTAATTTAAAAAATACCACATTGGATATTTCCCGTAGCTCTGTAAAAGTTTATAATATTATTCTTTACCAAGATATTCAGACGCTTGACTACCAAATATAAGATTAGTTTTTTTTCCTGGATTGACATCCCAGCTGCTACGAATTTGGGCATTACTAATTGTATTGCTAACACTGTTTGGCGTCATTGAAATAAATCCAATGAAACTGTAACAGCTTCAAAACTTTAATGTACCTACTTAACACCAGAGGCGCTGCAGCTGCATTTTAAATTAAGAAAGCGTGCATTTACAAACCGATTTTTACATCAGGTCAATCTAGCGTATAAGTACAACGCTAAACAACGTTGCCCTTGGCGATTTAGCTGTCTTAGGTTGGTCTCTTGGTACTTAAAAATTTTTTAACAATAAAAATTAATACCTGCTCTTAACGGTCAGTTTCAAGCCTAACAAGCACATGATAAGAACGGTGCATTGTTGTCTTCATTGAATGGAAAACAATAGCTTTTACAACTCTGTAGCTTCTGGTTGATGACAGCTCTAAATTAAAGAGGGTACTAATGCCATATAGTATAACTGGGAAACTAAGCAGGTGCATGTAGCATATTAAGTAGGAGCGGTAATTCCAGGACCGACCTCGCATGTTTAGTTGCAACAAAAATAATATTCTTAAATTAAGTGTTATTAGATGATTTAAATAGTTTCAAAAAATAATTATTTACAAAGTCAAAAAATTAAGGAAGAAATAAAATATTTAGAAGACTTTTCTTAAGTTTTTCGGTTGTTTTTTAAACAAAAAAAAAATGAAGAAATTTATTTAGTTGTGTTATATACATTTTGATATTTTTTTTCTTATTTGAAAAAACTGGTTAAGGGAAAAATAATATTAAGATAGTTAAAAGAAACAATAAAAATAATAATGGTGATAGAACAACTAATTTAAATAAAATTAAAAAAAAAACACAACGAATAATAAAAATAATTCTAGTTTCTCCAAAAAAAACTGTGAGTTTTTATTCGACAATTTTTTTTTGGTTAAACTTATTTTTATTTTAGTAACATGGTACTATAATTAGTAGTAGTATAGTTTTAGTAGTAGTAGATCTCAAACACTTACGACATTGATTAGCTGTACGAACGCCAAACCAAATCTTACTCCAACTTTTTGTGTCATATTTTGTACGGGTCGTATGAGTTTATTGTAGCCTCGAAAGAGGTCACGTACCAAACGCTCTTCATCTTCGGATGCATTTACTACATTTATGTTTATGGTTTAGTTTTAACATAAAAATATATAAAAGCAAAAACACAAACATTTTTTTTTTGTTTTCTTTTTTTTTATAGAGATGCAAATATAATTGTGTTTTTAACGATTCTTTTTTTTTTTTTTTTGTTTTTTGTAATGAGCCAAGAAGAATTAAAAAACAATCACAAGTTTAATGAAACTGAAGAAAATATGAATTTTAATTAAAAATGAAAAATCAATAAAACAAAGTAATATTTTTGATTCCCTATTTTGTATGCTTGTTTAAGATAAAAATCCATGAAAAAGTGTAGTTGATTTTTAGCAATAGTTTTTATGGGGTTAAAATTTGGGGCAGCATGGCCAGAGTGACACTTCAAAGAATATATAAATATTTAATTTCTAGTAAAATGTTAAAACCTTTAAACAACGTTTTTTTTTTATTTCTTAAATTTTTCGAATTCACTGTAAATCCAAGCCGCTTAGGAATTATTGAAATGATTTTTTTTATGTTTCCGTTTTCAGACTTTATGCTTTAAAAAAAGTTTAAAAATTAATTTTATTTCTTTGGAGGGTTATACTGGCCATACTCTTAAAAGAGAATCTTTAAAAATGTTTTGAGAAAGAAACTGATTTTGTGTTAAAAAGTTTAGAATACTTAAGACTTATTGCAGTAATTCTACACCCTTCACCTAAAATGGCAAATATATGCCAGTGTGACATATTCGAGTTTACGTTGTTCGTCATTTTAAATGGACCTGGATAATCTACGGAGTGATCTGACAAATAAAGGCTTGAGAATTGTGCTTTAATAATTTTTTTAACGTGTCATTGTCAACCTTTTACCACTTCTTTTTCTGATGTTTCTGCTAAGAAATAAAGGGTATTTTTTTAAGCCCGAAAGAACATGTCATTAATATTTAAAAATGATTTTGGGCATATGGCCACCGCGGCTGCTAATAGCATTCTGGACGATCAGTTTTGGGTAACCTTTTCAAGTACTGCTGGCCCTATGTCACGAATAACATGAACAATGTTGGCCTCCAAAGCGTCAATTGTTGCTGGTTATTCAGCATAAACTAGTGACTTCATGTGGCACCACAGAAAAAATCATGAGATGTTAAATTGCACGATCTTGGAGGCCAATAGACAGGTCTGTTTCTCGAAGTCAACTTATCGCCAAATTTTGATTTTAATAACTCGATGGTAGCGGTCGCCGTACGAAACTTAGCGCCATCTTGTTGAAACCACATTTCATTCGGATAAATGTCATCCATATTTTCAAACAAAAAAATTATTAATCATGGTGCGGTAACGATCTCCATTGACCGTAACGTGAGATCCGGCCTCATTTTTTAAGAAATAAGGTCCGATAATGCCACCAGCGTGTAAACGACACCAAATGGTGTATTTGTCTGGATACAATGGAGTCTGTAGGTTACGTTGTGGATTAGTCTCAGTCCATATGCGGCAACTTCGCTTATTAACAAACCCAGACGGACGATTATTTGCACTATAAAAATCACGAAGTCGTCTATAACTTGCTTGAAATGATGACTAATTTTCAAAGTAAACTTGGATGATTTGATAGCGTTGTTTAAGCGTGAGTCTATTCATAATGATTTGCCAGAGTTTATTGAAAATAATAAGAAAAAAATTTTAATATTAAACCATAGTTTTTTAGGCCGCCGAAGGAAGTCGTCTGGTCGAGTTTGTAGCAATTTTTGAAATAAGTGTGAAAAACCATAGAAAAATATGACGAAATTTTACTTCTTTTGAGAGTTTTGCTAATTTGAGTAAGAAGTTGTTTTTTTTATTATTTTAGCTCAAGATAAAGTTTTTAGATCTAATTAAGAGCTTTAAATTTGCCGAAAAAAGACACGTAATATTTCGAACAGTTCACGAGATATAGACATAAGAGTCAGTCAATATTTTTTGAATATTGTACTAAAACTCACCCTAATAATTCAAAACCCAGCTAGTGATTTTTTTCTACCATCATGAGCTTTCAGATTCTTGGGGTCTCAGTTGGTTCAAGATTTAAGTGCTGCACTGTGTTATTACACTATTAATTAACTATTGGCAACTGCTAAGGACTACTAAGCAGTCGACAAACATAAATCTTTTTTTTTTTAATAGTTCATCAATGTGAAGCTGTTCCGACAAAAGGCGGTTTAGATATTTCGATTTCATATTTCCTTATGGTTTTTTTTCCATTTATTTATTTTCGATTGTGTGTTTAGAGATTTTGGTGAAGGGTATATAAGGTTCGGCAAAGCCGAATATATATTTTTTTATATTTATAGATTTTTTATTCTTTTTTTTAAATTAAATGATATTTTTACTTTTACTTGTAGTCATAGATTATTGATACATTGAACTAAAATTCCTTTGTATTACATTCACGAAATGTAGAGCTAAAGTTAAGGCTAAACTGGTAGGAAAATTATAATTGTATTGGATTTTTCAATATATTGAAAGCTGTTTCAAAAAATGTTTTCTTTTAACAATAAATTTTTTGAATTTTACAAACGTTTTAAATAACCCTCAATCAATCTGATTACACTAAATTCACTCCTATATATCAGTAACCTAAGAAACTTAGAATGACATAAAAGGTTTTGGAGTAATATTTTTAAGGTGAAAACTCTTCAAGTATACTTTGATATTTTATAGCGATTTTGTTATTGTAGCTTTTGTAAAGTCTCTGGTGTTTTGTTTGTGGCATATCAAATGTCTATTGTAAGTTACAGCGTTCAGCCGCAAGTTCAGGAGCGAAGTATATTCAGGGTCTTCGATTTCCCGTAGACTGAAATTTTCCACTGATTTCAATTGATTTTCTGAATAATCAACACACTTCTTAAAACTAAGACTAAGATCTACTGTATTGTTTCCACGGAACAGAAGAGAATTTGAAGGACCCTATTTCAACAAAAAAAAAAAAAAAATCAGAAATAGCAAATAGAGGAAGTTAAAACTGATTTGAACCAACACATTTGAATCTTAAAGTTTTTTTTAATATTCTTTCTTTAACTTTTGCAGTTTAGATTTAGAATTAATGAACTAGTAATTTTTTAAGACAAATAACGGATTAGGAACTTTCTTTAAAATTAAAGTGGTCAAGAGCAGAAATTTTTTGCCGAAAACTTAAGATAATTATTTATTTCCAATGAGGAAGGAAGAATAAAGTCAAATTAAATTGTACTGAGAGAAAAAAAGAAGAAAGCATATGCCAAAGCAGACAGCAAATACGTACAGAATTTTGGTGGCCACCTAGTTTTTTTCGCTACTAAATTTTTAATGTAAACAGTGTTGCCATATATGCAGATTTATTCTTAAGTTGTCAAAAAAAAATTTTTTTATTATTTAAAGAAGTCTTTATTGATCTTTAAGATTAAATCACATTCAGTCTAAACATAATATAACTGCATGAACCAACTACGCATCAAAGGAACGAAGTTGAGGCAAACTTGTTAGAGATGGTTATGCGAAATTCCCCAAAACATTGGGCATTGTCAAAAAAAATCAATGTAATATTCCTTAAAATCTTTGACTTCCATTTAAATCAAGTCATTTGTTAATTCTTACTTCATCATTAGACGCAAATTCTTCTTTTAAAACTTAAACTAATAAATAATAGAGAATCTTTTAGAAAAAGAATCCAAAGGCTCCTAAAAGCATTTTTAGAGAAATTTAAGTTTATAGTAAGCAGACGCTTTAAAGAAAGTCTAAAGTATAGTACTTGCAAATAGAAACTGTCAGAAGAGAGTATAGATGTCGAAAATATTGAACATTTATGCTGAATTTTACAAATACTTTTTATTTAGGAGAGATCGGCTGGAAACAGTAGACAATTTTTTCGTAATATAAAGTTTCTAAAATTTTAATGATCTCCCGCAGGTAGAAAAATGCACAAAACCGCCAAAATTATGCCTATAGAACTGAATCAAAATGACTGTTTGCTGCTTCAAAGCCTGACCGTTTCTAAATGCTTGACAAAATAATTATTAAAACTTACAATCTCTTTTTTAATTTCGTTTTTCCCTCTAGGTGTTCTCACTACAAATATCACTTATGTTTTAACATATCGCTCCTTTATTGCAACATAGTCATATCTCAAAAAAACTTGAACTTGGCAAAATGCGATTTAAGTTTTCAAGACATAAGTCCTATGATCTAATTACCGCAATTGCAATTGCTATTACTTCGGTTCAGCTTGGGATATAAAACTGATTTTTTTTTCAACATGTACAGAACGTCTAAAAGAGCAGTTTTGCTTAAGTAACTACAAATTTTTTGAGATATGACTATGTTGCAATAAAGGAGTGATATGTAAATCGTTACAATGCATTGTACAATGTACTCCTATAGGTTTCAAACACACAACACATGATGATAAATCAAAATCAAAATATTTCCTATAAACTTTATGTAACAAACACACATACATGAATAGCACTGAGAATCGAAAACAACAAAATGTGTTAAAGTAAGAGAGAGAGAGAGAAAGAGACAGATAGTGAGCGAGAGCGGTGTCATAAAAAAAGTTGGAGTAAAATTATGCATTATACTGTACCAAGGATACAAAGCTCCTTTGGATATAAAATGATATTTAAAGTCAGATTTAGTGCTGGCAAAGTATTGAGTAGCGTCTATCGGGTACAGGGTATTTTTCAGAATACTCAAAAATAGGAACTCGATACTTTTAGGTTGATATTTATTGGTTCTTCATCTATTTTTTAATTCTTCTCTCAAAATATAATACTAAAGTTAAGAAACGTGATGAAAATCGAACTCTTCCAATTTCCAGAAAATCGATTCAGTAATTTAATTACATTTGGCGCTCGTTTTTTTTTTTTTTTTTTTTTGTTGCTCTGAACTATTTTTAACTAAGCAAATGTCAATTCTTTTAGATCTCCCTAAAAACAGACTAATTTTAATGTTTATATGATTAACAAAGACTGAATGAGAATTCAAAGGTCTGTATTTATAAAATATTTAAATAGTTTTAAAACGTATTTTAGGACAAATTTTCATGGAAAATTTTTTTATAATTTTTATTTTAAATAAACTAAAATGAAAAAGAAAACAGTTTTTTATCATTATGTATAAAAAGAACCATCCAGAAATTCGAATAATTCGGAAATTTAAATCGCCCTAAAATCAAAATTGTTTAAATTTCCGAACGTCTACTGTAGTATTTTTTTAATTTAATTTCCCTTTTTTTAAATTTAATTTTGTATATTTTAACAAATTTGTAAAAACGATACCAATTTATCACTCCCTTTAAAAACGATATTTTTAAAAGAAAGGAAGGAAAGCAAACTTTTCTTTTAATTCTGAAATTCTGTTAAAAGTATCGAGTAGTTACGAGTACCGAAATTCAGTTTATTGAGTAGTATCGATTTAATAAAAGCAATCAATTTTGCCAGCACTAGCTCGATTAAATGAGGGATCAAAATAAATAAAAATAAACTTAAAATATTGAGCATAAACTGTAGGATAATTTGAAAACAACGGAAAGAGAGATAGAGAGAGTGTTTGTTTGGATACAATTGTTAAAAAAAAGTAAATATTTATTTTACACAAGCTTTAATAGTTTATATTTGTATGTGTGTAATTGTTTTGCAAGTGTTATTATTTTAAGGAGTAAATGTAAGTGAGAGACAGAGAGGGAGAGACAGAATGTGTTGAATAGAGAAAGAAGGTAGTGGTGATAAATAGCTTTCATTAAAAGTGATTTGTAAATTAAATAAATTTTTGTAGGTGCTTGCAATGAATGAAAGTAATTCGTAGCATACTTTAGAGAGTTATTGATAAAATTTAACACTGTAAGAAATGATTATATTGCAGTATTAGAATTTTAAGTCAATGCTAAAATGCTAATGGTTTTATTTTTAAAAATGTTTTTTTATTTGAATTTGTAAGAGTTCAATGTTTAATGTGCTGTGGTAGGTTATTAAGTTATTTTGCTTTTTATTGTTACAATAAGTGAAAATAAAAAACTTGAGTTAGTTGATTGATTAGTTGATTGTTTTCTTTTTTTGATATATAGAAGGAGTATGAATTAAGATTCGGCTGTTGATACAGAAATCTAATTTTGTTCTTTTTCATTTAAATAAATACTTTTATTGGTTTGTTTTAAAATGTTTTATTAAACTATAAATATGTATCATTCGTTGTTATAAAACATTGTAAGAACGTTTTTGGTTTTTATGGTTGTTATTGTTGTTTAGTGAAAACGCAGCCACCCTTAGTTTTATCAAAGTTGGCTTTTGGGTTTTTTATCTTTTGCGTTTGAATATACTTAAAGGATAAAAAAGGAAAAACCAAGGGATAAGAGTTAAAGAGAAAAAAGCAGAGATAGGATGTTGTTGCAAAAAAATTTTCTTTATTCTTTAAATAGAATCTAAATACTTTTTCTAAAATCTGGTTAAGAAGTAAGGGATTTGGTATAATAAATAAGAATATATTATTTATATTTTATTATTAAAAGTACTATAAATATTTGCAAGTTTTTGACTAAAAAAATGTTTTTGTTTCAAGCAAAACTATAAAATGCAGTACTTAATAAATTAGCAGCTTTTTGTTTTTGGTAATTCAAAATAAGTGAAGCTCTTACTTTTTGCAAGGTCATTGGGGATGGTTTTATTTAGTGTTTTAATAGCTCTTACAGTTTTGTTAGGAAAACTTTGGCAAATTTTAAAATTCCGTTTTTATAGTTGAATTTTTTTCGCTTTGTTTTGTTTATATTCTATTTTTAAACTTAGTGTTGTAAAGAAAGCACCTGTATTAATTTGAGGACATTTTAAAAAAGTGCCAAAGTTTTCGTTTTTGTTCATTAACTTTAGAAAAAAATCAAATCATTTTATTTTTACTTCTTTTATCTAAATTTCCAGCAAGATTTCATTTATGTTTTGTTGTCGTTTATTATGTTTTGTTCATTACATTATATTTATATATATATATATATATATATATATATATATATATATATATATATATATATATATATATACTTATATATACATACAATACATTTTGGAAAGCTGTTACATAACTCGCTAAATTGGATAAGGAGTTTTAAAACAATTAATTAACTAAAACAAAAAACAAACCGAAAACGAAAATCATAAAAAATTGTAATCAAAATTTACAAATTATTTTAAAAACAAATAAAACACAAAAATTAATTTTTGTTTAAAAGGCATTAACAATAATTCGTTAGAGAAATATATTTGTAGCTAATTTTTTTCAAATTTACTTTTAATTTAAAAAGATTTACATACCTGAAGCGAAAGACAAGGCCAAAAGCACTACAGCCAGGGTTACTCCCAGCCTTTGGAGCGTAAGAAAATCCATAATTCCTTAAGGTATCCTTTACTTACTTCCTTATTATTTATCAAAGCATTTAAACGATGCTCATGATATCATTTAATCTTTCTATATTTAAGTTAACAAAAATTTGCCTGTTTCTTCAAGCTTTTGTAATGAAAATTGATTTTTCCCACTAGTGCTGACGATGGCTTATGAAAAAAGAGACTACGCCTTTTTATATGCGTTAAAAATACATATATAAATGAAATTTTTAATTAAATTATTTATATTATTTTAGTAAATTTCACTTGCTCTACTTTTAAAACACTTTTCTTTTTTACCTTTTTTTTCTTTCTTATGGAAAAATTATAAAACTTTTTTCCAATATATAAATTTCTTATTTTTTCCAAAATTTCTTTTAATGTTGCATATTCCTTTTAAGCTGATGCTGTACTTCTGCTTGTATTTCTTAAATTGAACTAAAAAGTTATATATTCTGTTCTGGATTATATACCCAGAATTAAGCTTTGTAATACTCTGAACACGAAAAGGATGCTGCGTCTCAGTTTGATTTGCGCCGGTCTGCTCAAAAGTCTCTTTACAAATTTCTCGCTCTCTTGCTTTTTATTTTTCTTTTAATGTTTTCTTTCATACTTTCATTTTGTTTACAAACATTGCACGCGTGTTTTGTTTAGATCCAGCTGATTTTTGTTTATAATTTACGCCTTCTATCTATTTACACAATTCTGCCTTTAAGCGCATGCTTTGAAAAGTTGTTTATTAAACAGTAAATATTTTTTATGTGTATTTACTTATTCTTTGTTTGTTTTTCTATGCCTAAAGGTATGCCGTACATTCTGATAACAATTTTGTAAAGTCAAGTTTCTCTCCTACTTGCATAAGGTGATCTGGCCACACTGTTGCTAAGTGTGGATTTTATTTTGAAACAAATCCATTTTTCTGAGCGGAAACATAAATTTTCTTCTTCTTACTTTTTGTGGCTTAAGCCTTTTTTTTCGAGTGCTCACAAGAAAATATTCTAATAAAAAATTCCAATAAAACTTAGAAAAAAAAAAAACATTAGATGGATAAACTGAGACAGAAGCTTTTGAAATTACCTGTGCGAATTTAGTGACACCTTTTGAGGAAAAAACACTTTTGAAAGCGTGTAGTATAGACAGCACTAAACGCTCGTAAGACAAGAAAAAAATTAATGTTCACACGACACGTTACAGAATTTTAATAGTTATTACCGAAGATCAGTACGTTGTTTCAGAGTATGTATAAGCAAATGCGTGTAAAGGAAAGACTTTCAAGATGCAAAACCTATTTTTTACGTTTTATTAAGTCTATTAATTCATTATTGCTAAATAAAATGAGTTTTTTCGATGTGATCTTTTTTATTAGATGCTTAACGTTTTCTTTATTACAACCATACTGCTCGCAACTGCCATTCCTATTTATATACGATTTAAATCGTTTAAATTTTTGAAGTATGTAAAGAACTGGCAGCTTGATTTAGTAGTTTCTTGAATGTTCGTGTGGTTATATGTTTATTAAAAATACGCTGCAAAACCAACTAAGAGGAACTTTTAAAGATGTCTTTAAAGGTGTTTTTATGTTTATATAATTTAAAAAGAATTTAAATAATAAATGGTCAACTGGAAAAATCAGTTTTTTAAAGCATCCACTTTGAACTCGTTAAAAAATATTTATGGAAAACATGTTTAAACGTTTCGAATTCTATTTTTTATTACTTTTAAAATGTGTACTTTTGCTCTAAAATGTTGTTTCAAGCATTAGGAAATTTGTTTATTACGAAGTACTTTCTTAAAAGATACCTATTTGCAAAAACTTATTTTACTTTTAGAAAATTTAATTAATATCATATTTCTTCTTAGAAGGTATTTTGTTAAAATAAGTATATTTTCTTGTATTGAAAGTGGTTATTTTTAAAAAAAGCATATATTTGTTTCTTTTAAAAAAGTACTTTTACTTACTTTTAAAATTAGTGCTTTTTATAAAAAGCAATATTTTAATTTTTAAGCACATTATGAAAAATCACCTTTAAAAGGCTATTATTTATTAAGTACCGTAAATAAGTACTTTTTGCTATAGAGATTTCAAAATAATTTGCAAAAAGTACTTTTTTTAAACATAGCAAAAAAATATTTTCACACATGGTTTGTTTTTAACAAAAGGTACGGCAAGATACTTGTACAAGTTTGATTTAAAGTACATATTTATTGTGCTTTTTGACTAAGTACACCTAGAAACGATAGTTTTTTTTTTAGAAAATATGCTTTTTAAAAATGTTAAAAGTTTTTTAAGCTCAAAGTCTTTCCAATTTGATCCTCTTTGTTGAGAATCTTTTATGCATTATAAAAAAGTATTTTTTTAACGATATCATGTCCCGAAGGTACTTTTCTAAAAGAATTTTATCAAAAAAAGTACTTTTGAAACGGTTTAAATAAATATGTTTTAGAAAAAATTGCTTTCGACCAACTAATTTTGGTAAAGGTACCCTTAAAGAAAGTACTTTTGTAAAAATATTTTTTATTCTAAAAATGCTTTTGTAACATTTTCAAAAACATGATATTAAAATTAAGCAAATAAATGAATTAATTTATTGATGGGTTGTGTTAATTAGCGCGACAGGGACTAATTTTCAATTATAACTAAAAAATATTAAGGTGGTTTTAAAAATAATTAAAAAATATTTATTAAACTTTATTTTTTTTTTATAAATTTAATTGCAAACAAATTTTTGTTAAATAAATTTTAAAATAAACTCTTATAGAAAAAATTCTTATTCTATTCTATTACTCGCATATATTTATGTGTCTTAAATTAGAAACTGTCGCTTAGACTCAAAACTAAATATTTAAATCTAACACTTTTTCTATAAACTAAAATTATCTCTTTAAATCAATATTAAAAATAATATATACAAAAAAAAATAAAATAAAAAAATTTAAAATCAAATGCTTTAATAACTCTCAATCAATTTGTCCTTTGTGTGTGACGTATGAGTCATATAAGGAGGACTCTTTTTTGCGTTGTTTTAAACGTGCACAGGCTACCATTAGAGAAGCGGATAGAATGCAAAGCATAACTGAAAAGGTGGCAGTCATAGCAGAAAAGGTACTTGTCTTTAAACAAGTTTGATTGGGATTTGGTTGCAGGCGTCGGGCATAAGCATATAGACCATCATCATCCGACTCGCCTTCCTGCAATACACGCAACGACTGAAAGAGATTGACATTTTCCGATAAAGATGTCTCGGGCTTTTCCGTAGTGTCTATTAAAACATCAGCTACTTCAGATATAGACGAGGTGTCAACTGTGACATTAGAAACATCACGTTTGGTCACGGTTTTTAAATTACGCCAATGACACGGTTGACTCTGGAATGTACAAATTAAAGCATATTATTTAAATTTGATTTTTAGTATAACACTTACCGGACATCTGCTATGACACATGCGTACATCGCATTCTATATATAAAGCTGGAGATCCAGTAAATCTAAAGGTCTTCATGTAAGCATACACCTGGGTCTCAAACACACCTGAATCGGACCAGGAACCCCGGAAACGAGATATCAGTTTGTCATCTACTGGACAGCCATATTGATCAATAAGCTGAATGCGTTTATTGGCACCATTATGGGCAAAACAATCATTGACCACAATGTCAAAACCATCTGGAAGATATTAAAGTCAAATAAAAAAATGTTTGCTTTGAAAACATAATACCCACCATATTTGCTTCTCATATAAATAATTAATGTAAGAGGATCGCCCACTCTTACTGGTCCCGTAACACGTGGCCCTCCTATGCCATAACCATTTTGTATTTCCATATAACATTCTGGCGGACTAAGGGTGAAAACGACTGGATTACCGGTGGCCACCCTACGTTGTGAATCAAATTCATTTAAATTTCTAATAAATTTATTTTTTTCTCATCATAATCATCTAAAATAAAATATTCAAAAAAAAAAAAGTTCTTTAATACTCACTCAACATCTAGAAAGGGAAACGTAACAGTTTTCCAAAAATCATAACCGTATTCACAGGTCACCTTAAAATGTTCATCATATTCTTCTTCAATGAGCGGATTATATTGTACAGTCACAGTATTCCACATGAAATTCTTAAGTGTTTTATGAAATTAAAATATTTTTCAAATGTCAATTCACAGTTACAATATGTAAAACCTACCGTTGGATTTTTACGATTGTCATCATGTAAACCATTTTTACCCAAAGTACCACATCTGTTCAGTTGTATGTAAAATTCATAATAATCTCTTCCCGAACCATTTACATACATGCAGTCCGGGTCGTAAGCATAACCGGCAGAGTATACTAAACCGCTAAAGGAACCATTATAACCAATGCGTATTTTCATATAATCATCTTGACACTCTGCTTCAATATCTGAAAAGTAATTTGAAGGAAAATAAATCATAATTATTTTTTTGCCTTCCCAGATGTCAGTTGCACAGTCAATAATGCACAGTAGGAAAGAATAAAAATATTTTTAAAATAAATCAGTAAAATCTAAAAAAAATCAATAAATTAAGATGAATTTTTATGAATCATGGAAGAGAAGTGATCATTACAAAATATGCCATGCTGTGGCATGCATTTAAGAAATACTTAATATTTTTTAGAGACGTAAAGAAAACGTTGTATTGGTGTATTATAATAAAAAATGGTTTAACATTTTTCTTTCTGTGTACCTAATAATATAATATAAGTGGTATCCTTACATCTAGGCAAATTTACCTTTCTGCCATTTTTAAGTAACTAGATAATTCAGAGAGACTTAATCATAGAGTAATGTCGAATTACAAAAGTATAGAGTAAAAATTAAGAGTTGCCAGATTATTATACTGGCATCAAAATTACAATTAATTTTTCGTTTTGAAATTTGTTAAGACAAATTTATTGCTTACAAAAATGTTACCACAAAACTTTAATTATTTTCTAAATCGCTTAAAATCGAAATGTCGCCAAATAAAAAAAAAAATTAAAAATCACCACGTTGTAATCCCAATGTAATTCTGAGATTCCATTCTTTAAAATTAAAACTTACACAAACCTGATGCCAAGAGGCGTTAAAAAAGATTGCGTTGGCCACCAGCAATTGCGTACCGTTTCTGGTGGATTTTTTAATTATTTATACATAATATTTATTGCAGTATTGTCACGAAAGTAAGATCTGGCAATCCCTGTTGTTGTTAACAGTGTGAGAGTGGTGAATAAAAGTTACTTCCACTAATGGTGTGTGTATAGAATAATATCACAATTAGCTAATAACTGCTGAGCACCCTCAATGGTTGCGTTGGTAGAGGTGCGTGCTTTAAAACAGAAGATCGTGAGTTCGATCCGGCCTTCGGACATGCGTACAACGGAAAATAATAATTGTTGTAATGCAATTAAAAATTAAGAAACAGCAGTACAAACCTCCCGAGAGGCAAAAGACAATTATTGTGTGGAGCCATAGCAGATAATTTAGTGGAGACGTCCAATTTAATATAAGAGAGCAGATAATTGTCAAGAAGCCCTTTATAATAAAAAGTAAGAACGGTAATGGTTAGCGCAGGGAAGTGTAATAGCATAACAACAGTGTATGGCAGACGTGTGTTGTGGATATTGGATTAAAGGGGATGACTGACTTGAATAAAAGGAGAAGTGGAGATTTCTGTGGATGGTTAAGGTTACTAAACAAGGCATCGAGTAGTTCATGTCTCGGCGGAGTAACACAGTAGTATAGCGTGGATGGCTGCGTTTGTAATAATTAACGCATGTTTAGTATTTGCAATTAATAGAATCCGTACGTTTGCTTCCAAAAGAAGGAAAAACGTAACAGTATTTATTGTGTCGTATAGCCATAACCAAAGTATATCTATAACAAGTACATGCAGGAGTTCAGCTGATAGTTTTATTGGTGTGCGTGTTTATCATGTTTTGTGTCAAAATTTTTTTAAATTTATTTTAATTTTTCTTTTACTATACATTTCTCTTGTTTTTTACATGTTTATTTTCATTTTTATTATGTTCTATCAGGGATGGTAAACGAAATATTCAAATTACACTTTTCCAACTCAAGTTGCATTGAATATCCTTTTATTGAATTCTTGTTTAAATTTACATTAATATAGTCGTTAAAAGGTCATTCTCTTACTTTTTTTATAATAATTAAGTAAAATTAATATTAATTTTTTAGTTAGAAAAATTATAAAATGTTACCCACTTTGCCGTCTCTGAACTGTTTTTTGACATAATACATGAAATTTTGTATTTGTGTTGACTTGCATATACTTAATATAAATATACTTTGGCCATAACATTTAATTATTTATGCTTTTGCAATTTTCTATGATAGAAATTGAGGTCTGCACATGTATTCAAGATGAGAATCTTCAGGTTAAAAAACACAGAAAAAGGCTAAAATTTTAGCTAAATTTTGATAACACACGATTCGTTTGAGTTTTGAAGTTTTAAACTCAATGGCTCCTTCAGATGGATAACAATAATAAAATCTCAGATTAGTGAATAATTTTATAGAAAATGATTTTTCGGGTAGCAAAGTTAAAGTAGCCCAACATTTGTCTTTTCAAATACAGTTTTTACAATTGCCCAATAATAAAGTATGCCTTTGTCATGAAATCAATTTATCACTTTGTTCCTAATAAAATTTGAAAAGTCATAAAAGTTTGTTTAACTATTATACTCCTTTTCCTTTATACATAAATAATTAAAGTTATATTTTTTATATTCCAAATAGTATAACAGTCTCAGTAACTCTTACTTTTACTCCTTGAATTTCTTGTGCTATTATAGTTTCCAGATTTATTCGTCTACAGCAATCAAAAAATTAAATTTATGTAAATTTTTCTTGTATAACAATATAAAAACTGTTATAAAATATAATAGTTAGCAAAAATATGAAAACGTTAGCAAAAACTTATAGAATATAAAGCTAACTTCGATTCCAATTTATTTCTGTTGCACTATTCAACCAATATAACAGTTTCATTGAATTGTATTTAAACTGTTATACTATTAATAATATTATAATTTTAATATAAAAACAGCAGTTATATGTTTAAAAAAAGTATTTATCTGTTTCACTTATTATACTATTACACTTTAGACAATATAACAGTTTCAGTTAGTAAAGTTAAAATTGTCACTCCTTAACTATTTATTAAATATTAAATACGAGTATCAAGCAGATTTAAACTAACTTTAGTGGCTGATTTTGCCATTTTATGCTACTCTATGCGCCAGCATCATTACAAATTATACCTCTCGTATCCATGCTAAGCATTGATGCCATGGCAGTCACTTCAACTACATATAGTTTTAGAAAATAATATCGTGGATCAGCTTTTCATAGAAAAAAAAAATATCGATAAACTCTTAACAAGCCGTTTGCCTTTATACTTTTAACATTTAAAAAACCCTAAAAAACATTCTTGTATAACACTTACGTTGTACTCTAGTATTGTTAAAACCAAAATGTTTATTATAGTCTCGATCCCAATATTCACCGTGCCATTTTTCCGATTCATAGGGCGGGCCTGCATGATAAGCAGCACTCCCTGTTGAAGTGGGTGAACTGGAGCCAGTTGTATCATACTCTGAAGCTGATAGAGGAGGTGGTAAATGAGGTCTGCTTATGCGATATGGTATATGACCTGATGAATCTGGTATATGATCCGGCTTTAAATAAAAAAAATTTAATTGTCTTAAAATTTTTTACTCCGAAACAAAATTTACCACTTCGACTTGTAACTTTGAGGATCTCTCAGTTTCTTGTGAATGATTTCGTATTTCTTTGAAAGGTTTCTTTAGCTTAAATTCAGCAGTTTGACCCGAACGTTTAAGAAGTTTAGTTGGGGCCGCTGTAGGTTGAGAAATGTAAGATTTTGAGGGTGCGACAATCGAGTTTATGTCATCATTTGCAGATGTTAAAGCTGCATGTTGTAACTGAGATTTGGCATGATTAGCCGAAGCTGTGGGAGGTGCTGGCGGTGGCTGTTTAATTAATTTGGTTTTAGTATTTCGTGCTGCTACCTCCGATGAAGTTTTACTAATTGGAGTATAAACGGTGGTTAAATCTATTGATGTTGCTCCTGATGCTGCCGCAGCCACCGAAACTTTATTAGTTTGCAGTGCTAAAACTAAAAGAAGAAGAAGAAGCTAGAAATAAAAATAATAAGTGTCATTAGTGTTTGAAACATTTTAAATGTTTTTTATATATGCATGTATGTATGCATTTATGATACACTGTGTGTAAATATACAAAAATGGGTTTGGCAATTTTTGGTAAAATGTATTCCGCACTTTTGTTCTTTTTTTTAATGTTTTTCCTACAATTAATTTTTTAACACGTTTTATGCGCAATGTTTCCGCATGAGTAATGCAATCCGTTTAGCGTACTTATTATTACCATCATCATCATCATGATACCGTTTATTCATCATCATTTATGCCAGCCTGGGAGAACAATGGCTCATTAGTTGGATGTTTATGCATACGCATGCATGGTGATGAAAATCATTCGAGTACAATTGTTAATGTACGAGTATCATCATGATGATTTGTATCTGTTTAAGTTTTTCTTTTATCTTTGAAAAATAATTTCATTTTCATACGCATGTTTTATTTGACGTCTTTATAATGTTGAAATTGAAATTGAAGAAAAACGAAGTAATGAATTTATCGTTTTGATTATAGTAACCAGCATTAAAAAAGGGTCTTTATAATTACAATTTTGCAATCAAAAAGGTGATAAACAACAGTTATTTACCGTTATTGAAAAATTAACTGAAAATAAGATAATATGTGCACACACTTATGTACATATTTTTGTGTATGTATGTATGAATGTATGTAAATAAAATAGTCTGCTTAAAAAAGGCGAATTTTTCCTACAAAGAGTTTAATAAATTTTTCTTTTACTTCAGCATGCATATGTATGTACGTATTTTATACATAAATATTTATATTTTAATCTTTTAGGTTTTGTTACATAATTTTCAAAATTTTAGGTTTAAAATAACAGCTTTTTAGAAGAAGTAATTCTTAATACTCTTCACCACAGGTTGAAAAAGTATATACCTAAGTTATCATTCCAATTGTAATTTCTGCAATATCCATTTGTGATCTTTTAAAGTATAACTAAATATTTTCTGAATTCTTATGTATAGCGAACTCCATTGAATGACGTCCCTTTGTCCGTCCGAGTTAGTGCTGAAATCTACTTTAGCAGGGCACTATATGAACTAGAGATAATTTAAATCGATCAAACATATTTTCGAAAGATTTGCTATTGATAATTCTTGCAAAAAAAAACCGACTTCAAAACAGATTTCATCTGTCTGCCTATAACAGTTCAAATTTTATACTTGTTCAACTGTTCAATAGTTTGGCAATATACATCAAATTACAGCAACTAAAGGGTCACCCTTTAATTTTTAAATTATAAGCTTACTGTTCTAGTAGATTTAGCAATCAGGTTCTGTGTAAAATTAAACCGTGTGTCTATAACTGTTCAACAGTTTGCCTTTATACGTCAGATTATATCAATTATTTAATTTATAATATAACATTTTTATACTTCTTATTATAAAAAATAATACCATTCTGTCTAAAATAAAATGTTTGTATAAAATGATTCAAAAAATGCGGCCATATAGAACAAATTACATTAACTTTAGGAACACCCTTTAATTTCTAAATTTAAATTATAAGCTTCTTGCTATGGCGGACTTAGCAAAACAGGTGCCTTGTAAATTTCAGCTGTCTGCCTATAACTGTTCAAAAGTTTGGCCATATACACCAAATTATATCAACTATTGGGACATCCGTTTATTTCCAAATCTAAATTTAATACTTGTTGTTATAGCGGAGTTAATAATACAGGTTCTTTGTAAATTTTAATCATCTGTCTACAACTGTTTAAAAGTATGGCCACAAATATAAATTAAATGAACTATTGGGGCACCCTTTAATTTAGAATTTTAAATATAAATACTTGTGACTATAACGGCCATAGCAATCGACATTCTGTCCAAATTGAGAGCGTTTGTCTATAACGGTTCAAATTATAGGCCCATATAAGTAAATTTACATCAATTATGGGGGCACCCTTTAATTTTAAGATTTACTTTTGTATAAGTTTTTGTTATTGGGAGTCATAGTAATACGCAGTCATTGTAAATTTTACAGAATCGCCCTTTACAGTTCATAATACACATAAAAAATATGTATGTTTTATGGGGACACCCTTTAATTTTTAAGGTTATGGACTGTTTTTTAAACGGGACCAATCTGTAAGCATAATCTATCATATTACCATAAATTTTCAAAATCGGTTCAAATAGGACTGAGTTCTGCAGGCACAAACATAAAAAAGCAACATTCAGCCGAATTGTATAATTGGAACACGAGGCCTAACCTCTGAACTTTATAAAAAAATATCACTTTATTTGAGCAATTTATAGATCAAATTAAATTTTAAGCTTTTATGACTTAAAATATGAGAAGCAGATGGTTGTGGTTGAAAGAAGAAGAAAAAACACATACATAAAAAATAGTGTTGCAAAATTTTTGTTTGTTTTAACAATTGGCTTAAAATTCTTTTACCAAAATATTTAAAACCTTTTTTAAATTGATCTCAAAATGTAAAAAAATTGAAGCATCATTATTTTTATATTGTCTGAAATATGAACAGAAAAAATTTTAGCTTTCCGGTGAATGCGTACAATAGTTGATTTTCTGACGTGTACTATTGAAAAAGGAAAAAAATATAAAGATCAAGTTGTAAAAAAAATGATCTTATGAATAACAAGCTAGAAACACAAGCTTTAATAAGAAAAAATATAAATAGCTGAAATGCAAAACAAAATCTAAAAAAAAAGACATGAATAGAATAGCAGAAATAATGATTAGAAAAATGCAATTAATACATTTAGTAAAGCCTTCTAGGCGAATCAATAAGAACATCAAAATTATTATAATAAGACTCATCATTTACTATCATCATCATCATTATTATTAAGTCAAAATTAAAATTAGTATTGAAGAGCAGCAACTAACAACCATATTTCTTCCTGTTGCCGCTTTATACATACGTAGCATTCATTCATTCATTCATTCATTCACAGAATATTGCGTATTTCCGTTATTTGAATTAAAAACAAATGAAAAGAAGATGAAGAGCAGAAAACAAGTAGAAGTAAACGTATTCATACTGATACTAAAGAAATCAAAGAATCATTTATGATTGGCTAATATTGGTTACGGTTCATGTGCTCCAACCTGACCACTTTAATTGTATGAAAATATTTCGATGTCTGTTATGTTTTTCCAGCCTCATCTCTCTACTGACTGCAATTTATTTAACATTTGTTGCAAGCAGTAGTAAATGGAATTTAAATGAAATATTTTATTATTGTTATGAAAGAATACAAATTTTGCACGTAACTCTCAGCTGCTGCTAAAGAATGTTCTCTGTATATTTTTAAATTATTTTTTTTTTCTTTAATCATTTTATGAATATTAAAGTTAACGGTTAAATAAATTATTTTATGTATTCTCTTGTAAAATCATTAATTTAATTAATTTATTGCAACATAACGTTAATAAATTTCAGGATCTTTGCTTAAGAGCACATTTTAATAAGACAAAAGACAGACCTTTGAGTTGGGGGGTTAAGATCCAGCAAAGAAGGAAACCCTTCACCATCTATGTAAATCTAGTTTAGTGAAGTAGCTCCAATCAAAAAGTAGATATTGGGTTGACAGAGAATTAAAAAATAAAAAAAATTTTGGTACTGCATACGTATAATTTTACATAAAAATGCCATCGGCTGTTAATGGGTTAAACATTTTTAAAAATTTTTAGCATTTATTTCCCGATCTCTTCAAAAGCTTTAAAATGATATCCATATTGATATTTTAAAAAATTTGAAAATTCCAGAGCCCCGTAACTCGGAAAATATAGGCAAGCCCCAATTTTGTCATTTATGTTTTTTTTCTTAATTTTTATTCTCTTTCGCCCCATATATTTGTTTTTTAATTGGAGTTACTTTATTGTTCCAAATGAGATGAAAAAATTAGAGGTAGGCGTGGTGTTTTGCCCGCTGCGTCTTAGGTCATAAACCGATTTTGCGGATTTCCAATAGCACCTCTTGCGACACTATGTCTAATCGATTGACATATTTATTTTTTTTCTAGCTGATATAGTTCCTCAGCAAACTTGATTTCAACACTAGCACGGGTGGACAGACATAAAAATGCCATCGCCTCTGAATGGGTTAAGAATTTTTAAAAGAATTTAGTATTTCCTTAAATATCTCTTCAAAACCTTCAAAATGATACCCATGTTTATATTTTAAAAAAATTGAAAATTTCAGAGCCTCGGAAAATATGGGCGAGCGCCAATTTACCTGCTGCCTAAAGGGACATGGACCGATCATCCTGATTTAAAATAGCACTTCTTGCGACACTATATCTGATCGATTGACATATTTATTTTTTTGTAAAATCACTTACATGGATGGACAGACGGACATCGCTCAATCGACTTCGCTATGCATAAGAACTCGACTTTATGCGGTTGGGAATGGATATTTTAGAAATTACAAACGGCATGGCAAACTTAGATATACCTTTTTCAACCTGTGGTGAAGGGTATAAAAATAGTTAACACATGGGGGCCATAAAAACATTTACGTTACTTTTTATTTTGAAGGGAGCCATCTGACTTTTAGTTAAGAGCGTTAAAGTTCTCCTAAGTTGTGCAGAGTTCGCTACGATAGGGACACGACAGACTTTCTTTCCTAAAGTCATTTGATAATTTTTTTTAAAGAGAAGTAGCACTTCAGGCAGGAGTACATAATTAGTTATTTTTGTAACCGTGCTATATTTATGTAACCATGCTTTATTCAGGAAAGGAATTTACAACTCAACACTGCCCGCCTTATGTTGTTGATAATGCGGGTTGATTATGAAGCAAATTGCCATTTTATTAGTTATTTACCTTGCGGGCGAATGTGCTATGAAAAAGTACCCACGAAGGAGGCTGCGTACTGTAATGTAAATTCTGAAATTGTATTTATACCATTAAACAGAAAGAAACACATTTTTTTTATTGCCGCAGGGGTTGAACCTTGGACAATCAGATTTAAAGCCAAATTGCTTACTATCATTACAACAGCAGTATTTTAAATGCATTTTGAAAAGTGTGGGGTCGCTATAATAGATTTTTTCGCGATCTATTGCTCATATTTAGTTGTTATAGTGGGATCTCAGCAGAACAAGGTTCTATGTTTTCTTGAATCCTACTTCTTAGCCTTTTCCCTAAACTCAATCCAAGCTGTCTAATTTAATACAAATTAAATAAAATAAAACTTTTAAAAAGGTTCAGACCCTTAAATAAATAATTGGGAAACATATACATAAAAAAAATAATTAAAAAAAAAAAACAAAATTTTATAGAAAAAAATTGTATGCAAAAAGGCGTTGAAAAATACGTGTAGTTGTGTCTTTGTTTGAATTCAAACTATCGCAAGTACCCTAAAATATTTTTTCTCAGTGTATTAAAAAGAAATTTAGCAATATGTATTGAAATTGACGTCGTCCGTGGAAAATTTTAAAAATAAAATTATGGTTGATGTTAATTACACAATTCCCAGAAAAGTTTAAGAAATCCCAAAAATGGGGTTTCGCACTTATTTCGCGTATTTGAATGAATGCATCATAACTTAGAGATAAGGTATAACATAACGACTAAAAATATATTAAATAGTCCGGCAATTGCTAGAGCATGTAATTTAAACCTGCATATCCAAAAAATCTCCCCCTCATTTTCAATATGAAAGATTGGGATTAAAAATAAAGCATTTACATTTGCATATAAGTATTAAAATTTTTCTTGTAACTGAAAAGTGAAAAAAATATATGAGTGAAGTTAATCCCACAATTCCCAGGAAAGTATAAAAAATACCCAATATTGGGATTTTCAATTTTTTTCGAGTAATTAAATGATTAAATGATAATTTAGAGATGAGGTTCCACCACAACTGCTAAAAATCTATTGACTGCTTTGCTAGAGAACGTCTCTATTTAAAAACCTCTCTGACAGATCCCCCTTTTCTAGTAAGTACTTGCCTAGCTGATTAAATCCTCTGGAACACAGAGGACTATAATAGTCCTTTAAGAATATATAATCGAGACTTTTCATTGTATTAAAAACTGCGAGGGAACATTCTTAAAATGTTTTTACTTAAAGACATGAGAGGTTTAAAATGATTTTGGTCATAAGACCCCATTGCAGCCGTAATTTGTACTGGTCTTGATATCTTTTCCAATTTCTTATCGGTTTCTGTTTGACACAAATCCACAAAATGATTAAGATCGGACCAAAGATGACTTTCGGCCCTTTTGGCCAGTCTTTCTGCTCTTACATAAGACAGTTCACCAATGAAATATAAAATTTTTTATCTTGACTACATTGTAATGTCCTCTAATGAAGTCACGGAAGCCGTTACCAAACAATTGCTTATTTTGGTGTACAACCTTCTCCACCTACGCATTCGAACCATTTGACGCGTGCTTTGCACAGCAGCGGCTTCATTTTTAAACTGTAGTTTGTGGAATTTTCATTGTTATTATTATCTATATGACGATTATTATTTTAATATATTATAGAGGAAGTGTTTCCTCAACTTACCTGTGACGTAAGGACCAGTGTATTCTTTAAGTTTCTGTCTTTTACAAATCCGCTTCGCAGACAACAGAAAATTTTGTAAAATATTTTCATTGACATTGTGCACTGGAGTGGCGAGTACAAAAATAAATTAAACTGAAACGGAAAAAAAAATGTGTTTATTAGTTATATTTATTTATATTTAAGTTTACAAAAAAAGCTTCTTAGTTCCGGATATTAATAATTAACACACATTTTTTCAAGGTTAAAAAATAGAAATCTAAAAAAAAAACAAATTTAACTTTAATTAAACTTTAAGCAAACAAAAAAAAAACATTTAAAATTGTTAGATAAGGTTTCAAATGACTTGGTAAATGCCCATATTTTTAATTATAAAATTACAACTATTTGAAACACAACACTTCCCAACAGCTCTTATTATGGCCACGCACACAAACATAAACATATTATTACAGTATATGAATTAACTACCATGACAAAGAAACCGTTAAAATGGTAGTGCTGACATTTTGTATGTTTGAGTGAAAATTTATTATCGTGTATGTATGAATGTATTTATGCATGTGTGTAGACTTGTAGCTAAAAACTTAATTACTCTCATGCTTTACTCACTATTTTACACGTTGGAAGTCATTAAGTCCTCATGTGAAAACATCGTTTGAACAAGAATAAAAGCAACAACAAAAAAACATGAAAACCAAGGTCAAATTACTTTAACGTTTTGTTAAACAACGTACAAAAATGTTAACAAAAAATTCCTTTTCAAATGATGCAAATAAGAGCTGCAGGGGTTAAGAGTTAATAAAATGTTAAGTCAATATGCCAAATCCTTTTAAAAAAAAGTTTTAAAATACCATTTTTTTAGAACACAAAAAATGTTCCACTAATCACTAACTTGTTTTATTAAATGTTCCTACTAAAAGGTTTAAAGACTCTTATTAACTGACTTCTTAAAAAAGGGTGTATATCAATTCATCTGAATTTGTGCAGAGGTCAGCCTGAACCGATTTCGATTTTTTTTTTTGCTTTATTTGAAAGGTTATGCTTACTGGATGGTCCCGTTTTAAAAAAGGATCATAATATTAAAAATTAAAGGGTCCCGATACAAGATAAATGTGTTTAAAAAAAAAATAAAATATTCAATCGATCAAATATAGTGTTAAAAGAGGTGCTATTGGAAATCAGCATGATCGGTCCATGTCCTTCGAGGCAGAGGGCAAAATACCACGCCTACCTATAATTTTTTCATGTCATTTGGAACAACAAAGTTACTCCAATCAAAAAAATTAGAGAATTACAAAATAAGAAAAAAAACATTAAGCGAAAAATTGGCGCTCGCCCATATTTTCCGGGTTGCGGGGCTCTGAAATTTTCAAATTTTTTTTAAATATCAATATAGGAGTCGTTTTAAAGCTTTTGAAGAGATCTTTCAGGAAATGCTAAAATTTTTAAAAATACTTAACCCATTAAGAGCCAATGGCATTTTATGTGAAATTATATATATGCCGTACCATTTTTGCTTTCTTGATTGGAGTTACTTCACTAAACTAGATTTACATAGATGGTGAAAGGTATATAAGATTCGGCTTAGCCGAATATAGCACTCTTACTTGTTGCGTAATAACTTTTAGTTTGGTATGAATTTTTAAATATTTTTTTTTTCATATTAAAACAAATGGATTACTGATGTTATAATAACCTTTTCAATTAAACTCACCACATAAAACCAACAAAATTTAATATTAAAAACCGCTGGAAATCACCCACATTGAATAATTGGTGATTTAAACAACATTTTCAGTTAAAGTGTGTGTTAGTGAATGTTTGTTCAATAAACGGTATTTAATTAAAGGCTTCAACTTTAATATGTGTTCAATTCACATCGTTCATGGGAATACTGCATTTTATTGTAGCTGCTTTCCAAATGCAATAATGGAAAATATAGTTTACATAAACAATAAATTTTAACTGATAATAAAATAAAGCTAACATTATTAGTAAATTTACTTAAGAAGATCAGTAATCAGAAAATTTTACTGAAATTTTACTTGTACACCAGGCAACAATCTTTACGAATAATTTACGAGTAATAGACATGTCTTAGAAAACACACACTACTGTTTTTACTATTGCAGTAGTCAGTTAGACTTCACTGGTAATGCTATTTCAATTTCAGTATCAGTAAAAATTTACTGTTACTGGATTCTTTGGAAATATGCAATGAAGCAAAAAAGAAAAAATTTCTTAAACATGTTGACCGCATTTAGAAAAGTGTCTTGAAATATCTTTATTTATTTAACTTGAAAACATTTGCCCTATTCACAAGCCCCTAGTACGTGCTAAGTGCTAACAAAATACAAGGGTGCTAGCTGTGTTGTTGGTAATTTTCATGCAAACATGCGATACAACACTTAGTACTTTTTTTCATATGTTTTTCAAACGTTGTATTTATTTAAATGTTTTATGTTTAAATGAATTATTATTTTTGTGCTCATGTGTGAATTATATTAAATTAAATTGAAAACTGTTCTGTAAGATTTAATATTGCTTTATTGACTCGATTTCTAATATTTTGTATGGTGCCGTCATCACCTATACCAAAAAGAGATGCTACCTTACGAACACAAGCACCATTTCCTGAAGATCCCAAGCAGTAAAGTACAATTTTAAGCTGCAAGTCAATGCGTAGTTGGAGCCTTTCGCCAATTGTGTGAAAAACATCGTCATTTTTTATAAGGTTGAATATATAGGCAAATTCCTCTGGCCGTAGTCGTATCATATGAAGAAATCTGTTTTCATCAAAATATCTTAAAACGCGATTATGCCATAATGATGATTTTGGTAGCCCTAAATGTATAATTCTGCGACTGGAGAGCAAGTACATTAGTTCATCCTAAAAATGTCTTGAATTTTTCTGTTTTCTCCCCCATTCGGCTTATAAATAACAAATGATGAATAGCACTTTTCTTCTTCTTATTTACTTTTTGACGTATGAAGTATAATGTACAATGGCACACTGATACAATGGTTGTTCACAAAGAAGTAAACAAAAGGTAGTATGCAATACCACCTACACCTTAGCACAGCTTGTGAATACGGCAATTATGTCTTAAAAATGACATGTTTATTACTTTAATAAAGGGATTTCTTACTGATAATGCAAATAATATTTCCATTAAATTTACTGCTAATGAAAATTAAATTGCAAACTGTCAATCAATAATTCATGCAGCAAATGTTTGTGGGAAGAGCATTATTTATTTCTATTGAATAAATGAATTTAATGTTTCCTATATTAAGTCATGAAAACAACCCAACAAAATTAAACTTTTCTTAACAAAAATTTAAATAAACTCAATGAGAATTATTTAGTAAATGCAGTATTGAAACTTATATTGACTAAAAAGCGGTATGAATATGAGTGCAATGAACAGCGTAAGACATGTACTTTTTTAAAATAATGGATATTGACACTTAGTTTAATACAAGGATATCAAATCGACAACAATACTTTTTATTATCAGCTGGGGCTTTTATTAGTTAAAAATTTCGGTAGTTTTTTTTTTTTTTGATAAAAAGTAAACGAAGTGTAAAAGTACTTAGAAGAATAAAGTTATTTAGTCAATAGCTATTTGTGCATTACTATTCACAGGAAATCCTTTAAAAAAATATTTATTTATCCGTCGGTTAGTAGCCAAAAGGTCATGACACACAGTAACTAAAGGTACTGGCAGAAGTGAGACTTATAGCTCATGGTGGTGTCGACCGGTAACAGACTGCTGGCAGAAAGCTGGCTATTATGAATCGAGTAAACTGTGAATACCAGTTTTATTATTGACTTATCTTTATCTATAGAGCACTTTGTGAGTGGTCATTTATTATTGGAAACCTAGCAAAGAAAAATAGGGATTGCTCGCAACAAATAAATGTGTTGATTTCTAAAAATACTCCTGAAGCAATAACTTCTTGGCAAGAAGTTGAGAGAGGAGATTGATAATATTCGCTTTATCAATTTATCATTATAACTTCAAATATCATCTGTGTATGATAAAATTTGAAGAAGATGATACTTTTAACGCACATTGTTGATGAATGTTTGGCACTGTCTAGCACGTGGTTAAAGACTATAAAAGAGTAGGCTCATATTTAATGTGAATGCATCTAAAGCTGGCTTGCTTCGGTGAAATAAATGTTTCTATTTCTGATTGCTTGTCGAAAGGTTATAGCAGCCTACAGGCCCTGGAATGATCTTCCAATGAATTTAAGCAGATAAAACTCCCACTAAAGTATGTAAACATGGAGGTTGCATGAAAAACTTTAATCCTATGATTTTTTAGTGTTGATTTAATTTTATTACGCAGCTCCAGCTCTAGCGTTACTTCCACTTTAAATAATCACATTTTTACCACTGATTTTTGTCTAATTATTAAATTTTTTTTTTTTTTAACAAAAACAAATTTTGTTTAATGATAAAAAAAAGTTAACTTAAATCCATTTTGGAGACTAGTATTTCCTTCTTTTTTAGTTGCCGAGAAAAAGTGAAAAGTATCTACATGTTTTTGCAAAATATCCAAAGAGTAGGCTCATATTTAATGTGAATGCATCTAAAGCTGGCTTGCTTCGGTGAAATAAATGTTTCTATTTCTGATTGCTTGTCGAAAGGTTATAGCAGCCTACAGGCCCTGGAATGATCTTCCAATGAATTTAAGCAGATAAAACTCCCACTAAAGTATGTAAACATGGAGGTTGCATGAAAAACTTTAATCCTATGATTTTTTAGTGTTGATTTAATTTTATTACGCAGCTCCAGCTCTAGCGTTACTTCCACTTTAAATAATCACATTTTTACCACTGATTTTTGTCTAATTATTAAATTTTTTTTTTTTTTTAACAAAAACAAATTTTGTTTAATGATAAAAAAAAAGTTAACTTAAATCCATTTTGGAGACTAGTATTTCCTTCTTTTTTAGTTGCCGAGAAAAAGTGAAAAGTATCTACATGTTTTTGCAAAATATCCAGATCCATCCTCCAGCGTAGAAGCTCGATAAGAAGGGATTTTTTTAAATTTCTACGGAGAGGGGCAAAAGGGGGGAAAATGTCCGGCTTGGCGGCCTGCACAAACCCTTTTGGCTAGACAGCTGAAATTTTCAACATTTTTTAATTGGGATATAACCTAACTCCCTGGTATGGTACATTTTGGAATTCTGCCCAGAGACGTGATAAAATAGAGGCTAAAATGGAGAAAAGTCTCCACTTTTGCGGCCTGGACAAACTGTTTAAGCTAGGAACTTGAAATTTGGTGTGAGCATTCTTAATCAGAAGTAGACATCTGTATATCCCCTACGGGGAGGGGCGTGAAAGAGAAAATTCTTGCCCTTGGCTGCCTGCCCAAACCCCTTTGTGTAGAAATATATTAGGAAATAATTAATTTTCCATCATAATATATTCTAATATATTTCAATATATAAAAATACCGAAAACAAAATATCGGGCTGTTAATCTAGTGGGAAATAAAATACTTGGTGAAATTCTTTGTTTAAATTTCAAGCATAGATTTAATTTTTTATTTTTTTTTAATTCAATGTGTAATACACATGATCAATTTTTATTTACATTTTCAGCCTCATATCCTGTTTATTGATTTTCGTCATAATCATCATCCAAACTTTCACTTTTTTCTATAGTTTCTTTTGTTTCGGGAATGTCTTCACAGCATAATAATTGTGTAACTTTTGGTGGAAGAACTAAACGTTTGCGTTGGTGTGCACGGGTACTTAAACGTAATGATGAAACTAGTGGGTCATAAGTATCAAGGGCTCTACTAAATACATCGCAAATATTATCAATGCGACTAGTTCGGCGTGAATAATGTAATCTGTCACTTTTGTATATTTTGTTCCGCGCCTCAGCCGCATCTTCGCCAAAATAGCCAACAGGAAGTACGGAATTCTCCATTATTTGTTTGGAGTGGATAAGGACCTTATGTATATATGCTTGGATGTCCTGATCTCCACTTTTTTTATTGCATATTTTAGCTGAGCGTCCTTTTCACCTCCTCTCTTCTCCTTTGTCAGCCAAATATTAAAAAGTTCAGAATTTTCCAAACAGAAGTAGTCTGAAAGAAAATATTTTTTCTTAAAAAGTGCAAAAAAGTTCACACTGATACTTGCACATAAATGTCCAAACCTGTCTTCTCTAAGTTTGGTTTTTATTTTTATGCCTGACAAATGTATACAATTTTTTAAAAGATTTCATGAATTTCAAAAAGCTTCAAAAAATATTTAATATTTATACCAAAAATAAATTAGTAAGTTTTTTTTTCACTAACACGTTTTTCTTTAATTATTTTTTATTATAAATTAAATACTCACTGTCACCTTCACTGCTTTTCGTTCGTAGACGCAACTTGAAATAAACACTAAAAAAGAACCCACTCAATTCTATTCACAAACACTCTAAAGGTACGGTCACATATGACAAATATTTGCCTAAAATTTGTTTGCTCTTGTTTGGCTTAAATTTTTTCAAAACAATACAAAAATTTGTTTTGTGGTCACACTATGCACATTTATTTGCCTATTTTTATTTGTTCAAACAGCTATGAAATAATGTGAAATAAAATACTGACAAACATGTTTTATGTGCGGTCACATTTAAAATAATATTTTCCTTAAAAATATATTTGATCAAACTGTAAAAAAACGTAAATTTATTTGCTCACAAACTGCTGCGCATGGGATGTCTTTATTGCCATTCAATTTCTTCGGCATTATTTCGAAGTAATTGCAAAGAAAATGTTTAAAATATTATTAAATGCTAATTATAAATGATGAAAAATAGTTGCTACTCTTAAATATTTAATTGCAGTATAATATACATACATAAGTTCAAAGCAAACAAATAATAACCATTTGTAGATGGAACAAAAATATACAACTGTAGAAAAATTTTTTTCATCTAGGCAGACTCTAGGCGCATCTTTTTAAAAGTCTCAAATTAAGTTTTTATGTACGAGAATTTAAATCCCAGGTTTTAATATAAAAATAAAATATCCACCGCTGATAGCCATAGACTATAAAAGTTGGTCAAATAATGATGGCTAATATTATATCTATACATAGCATGTATTATGAATACAGATGCCATTAAAGTAACTACTACACATGATAGCAATGTGAGATGAAAGTTTATAATGAATAACTCCCATGTATGAAAGTTACAAATGAACAAAGCCAAGCAACAATATAAAATTTTTCATATTCTATTCTATAAAGAAGCTACAAAAGGTGTTCTAAAGAAGGAGCACAATAAGAGGATGAAGCTAAATAGGAATTAGATTCCACTTCTTAACAATAAATTTGAATAATCATTCATTACACTTGTTTGGTTAAAATTTCTAAAAACTTTTAATTTATTTAATATATTTTTCAAACTACAGCTGTTTATTTGTTTACTTGATATAAGTGTAGA
The DNA here is from genome assembly GCA_916610165.2 of Gymnosoma rotundatum. Lineage (NCBI taxonomy): Eukaryota > Metazoa > Arthropoda > Insecta > Diptera > Tachinidae > Gymnosoma > Gymnosoma rotundatum. The sequence goes on along the minus strand of OU744338.1, from coordinate 14,672,995 downwards.
CAAATTATATGTTGAAGTAAAAAGTCGCTTAAATTAAAAAGCAAATTTCGCAAAGAATCAAACTGCAAATATGCAAGATTTTAATTGGGATACAAATTTCTACAATTTTAAAGAAATTTTAATGTTTCAGATTTCGGAAAATAGAAAAAACTCTTGTACATATATAGTTTTTAAAAATTCTTACATTATAACATACCGTCAAACGAATATATTTATAATGAAAAAAAAAAAACAGTTTACATTAACTGCAAAAATAATCTTTCAGCTTAGTACTTATAGAACATATCTCTTTTGCTTGCAAATCAAAAGTTATGAAAGAACGCTTTAGGTGCTTAAAATGGATATTCACTAATGACTCTTAGCTCTATTCAGACGCTTCGAGTGGGGCTGAAGAATTATTTTGGCTTTGTTCTGCACATAGCCGACTTTTTTCGTCTCTTTAAGCCGTTGAAACGCGTGGGCACTATGCAAATCTTAATTAAAGTTTAATTTATGTTGGTTAAATTTAAGCGTGCTTAAGTCTTGTTTAATATAAATTAATTGATATTGATTCTTGAAGTGAAAGCATGTTGCTTGTTGTCATATATAACTTCATTTAAAAGTTATCTATAAGCATTTTAAAACAAAATGCATCTCAACCTTATCATGGGCTTATGTTCAGATACATAATAGTATATAATTTATAACTTTAAAATTCTATAATTCCCGAATTATAGCTTCCGGCAATATTACTTGCCCTCAGCATAAGTAAAGATATATTTGCTCCAGTCTAGTTTAATATAAAATTCCAAAATGAAAACAAAAGTTACTTACGTTGTAGAAATGACTATTTCAAGAACAAAATGTTGAGTAAATAATTTAGCGCCAACGCATATTTTTCAAGTTATATAATTTCTTGCGTCTTTACTTTAAATCAATACTTAACTAAAAATTTATAAAAGAACATTTAATAATCTCCAATAATATCTTTTTTATATACAATTTCGAAACTTTGCACCAATCTGAAGCGAAAATGTCGAAATATACCAAATTATATGTAAAATACTGATGATATATAACTCGAAAAATATGTGCCCCGAAATTTTTTTTAATTTGCTATTTCTTCCAAAAATTGCACTTTATTATTTTTATCTACAATTTTGTTTTTAATTGCTTACTGTATTGTGTGTGTGTTTTTTTTTTAATACACATATAAGTTTGATAATTGATCAACGAGTTTTTCCGAAACTTAATAATTTAGTTTAAATACTGGGCAACGTTGTTGATACAGCTGCTATTTGTCTCTGTTTAATATTTATTTTCCTTAAAATGAGTCAAATATTTGTCGTCGAGTGGTCACACTATGTTCACATTAGAAGCATTTTTGTTTACTGGCAAATAATTTTGTTTGCCCGAAATCAGCTGTTGTGTTATTTGCTTCTAATAAATACTTTGTGGTCAGACTATGGCAAATAAATATTTGCCGATTTCAGTCAAATGTTTGACTAATGTGACCGTACCTTAAGAGAATCAACTTCGATGGTTTGCTACATAACGGTAAACTGCAGCTTACTAAAACGAACTATGTTTTTTTGTTGTCTCTGAGTGTTTGCTATAGGATTCTACGAGTAGTAAAAATAATTCATTTAAAGATCGTAAAAAAATTGGGTTTTAGCCAAGAAAAGTGATCCGCTGGACCACAGTGCATTGACTTAACGAATTAAAGAAACCAAAAATTAATTGGATTAATTCCGCCATCATATAATAAACTGTTATAACTTTCGGTAAAAACCTTCGTCTCTGACCGTGTACTTCGTACGTTTGGCGAGCGCTTTGGATGTGATAACATAATTTTCAAGCCACGTGTTTATTAAAACTGATGAAGTAGTGTTCAAAATAGATAGTGTTAAGAATAAAAGGTGGTGGGTTTAGGTAATTTTTTTGTCCGTTTAAATAGTATTATTATTATTAGTAATTATTATTAGTATATAATAAGTATAAAATAATTATTATTAGTATTATTATTAATAGATTCCCTGATATCTGTCCTGTTTATTGGGGTAAATACTATAATATAATATTTGGGTCTTTTATTATTGGATAGGTAAGTGTGACCGTCTGTGGGTGTTTTTCGTTTGTAAGAGTGTTTTAGTAATTTTAGTGGTGTAAAAATCGTGTCAGAGGTTGTGTTTACCATGTTTTTAATAATGTCTAGTCTTCGTCCTTTTTTACTTGTGTCATACATTCATCTATTTCCCTTGGTTCGTGTCCATGTGTGTTAAGGTGTATTGCGAAATGGCAGTCTTCGTTTTTCCTTTTGTATGATCGTATGTGTTCTGTAAACCTTGTTTTTAATGTTCGTCCAGTTTTTCCGATGTATGTATGGTTGCAGGTACAGGTAAGTCTGTATACTCCGCTGGTGCTAAATTTATCCGTTGTTTCTATTGATGTCTTGAGATTGTTACGTAGAGTGTTGCTCGTTTTAGTGTTGTGTATCGAGTTCTTTGTTGTATTTATCTGGAGCGAGAGGTAATATTTTAAGTCTGTTAATCATGTGTCTAAATGCTGCGAGTTTATGTTGAGTAGGAATGTTTGAGGAGCTGTGGATAGTTGTGTCTGTCATGGTTGGTTTTCTATAAATGTCAAAGTTTAAGGTATCAATTCCTCGTATTATTGATATGTCAAGATAATGTAAGGTTCTGTTTTGCTCTTTTTCCATTGTGTATGTGAATTTTGTTATGTATTATGTTTAAGTCTATGAGAATTTGTTCAGCGTTGTCTCTTTCTAGGATGCATATTATGTCGTCTACGTATCTGTAGTTATGGGTTATTTTATGTTTTTCCATCAGTTTTTTGATGTGTAGTTGTTCTAAACACGAACAACAAACCAAACATTTTTTGAAATACTCCAATGCATATGTAATTGAAATTTCGAATGTCTCAGTCCGGGGAGATTAACGTGATCTGAGAATTGTGATAAATGACGAAGATAAATTTAAAGCAGCTCTTATGTCTCGAGCTGCTTTACAAGAGAATGTAGGTAGAGAAAGCACCTCAATAGATCAGGCAATTTAAGTGACAGCGGGTACAGATTTACACAATATAAATAGTAGATTTCAGAATACACCCAGAGATTCTTAAACAGAACGGGTTTTTAGTACCTGGTATTTTGTAGTATCTTACCTCTCCCCTAAATTTTCACTTTTTAATTCAAATACTGACAAAAAATGCAAACGCCGTTTTTTATAAATGAATGAGAATTGATTTATTTTCGGCTTTTTGGTTCATTTTTAATTTAATTTAATTTTTAAAAAAATTATTTACAAATGTATGCAGACATTTTCCAAAGAAAACAAGAATAATTAGACGCTAGCAGAACGAAATGCAGCATTTTCTGAACTGCCACATCCTTCATCAGCATTGTTTGCATCCATCTACCGATTTTTGGACATTTTAAAAATAGCATTTACTTTAATTTTAATATGCCCAAACCCTAATTACACATATTTTTCCCCCTTTAAAAAAACACATTTACAATTTCTTTATTTTTAAAAATTACGTATATTTGTAATACGTGGCTCCCGGTGAGGTTAAGGCAATAGCTCGCCAAAAAAATGATTTGAATCGAATAAAAAAATTTTTTGAAAATCTTCCGGAATATCATTTTATTAATTTAATACAAAACAATATATGTACATATTTTGAAGACTTTTAAGCTTGCCCTCGAATATAAAGGCATTTAAATACATTAAAGTTAATTTTTAATTGTGTCTTACATAATTGTTGTAGACATTAATAATTATAACAATTAAAACAGACTAGAAAAATAAACAACGGCTTCGTAGAAAAAAAAACAACAACAACAACAAATAAACCTGCTCAAAACCTCTATAAAAGACATCAAACAAACGTTACTGAAGCACTGGAGCATTTATTCAAACAAAAATTAAAACAATTTCTCTAGAAATAATAAAAATGTATAATTTAACCTTAAAAATAATGTTTGAAGAGTAAATAGCAAAGTTAGTTTTTATTTAAATATTTTATTTAGTTGAAAACTTTTAAACATTTTATTGAAAATGTTCAAATCAGAAGAGGAGTTGAACTGATGCTAAAAGTTAACATGTGTGTAAAAGCGTTTGTTTGTATGACCTTGGCTTTCAAGCATTTATGATTTATTTAAAATTTATTTTAAACTTTACACTCACACACCCTAACATACACATACAGTTGGTTGTGTGCCAGTATCAGTAAATGTTTTATTTTTTGTTTTGTTTACGCATTAAACTTTACATGATTTTGTATTTTATGTTTTCAGAAATTTCCGTTTCCGTTTTTGTTTTTTTTTTGAAACCACAAAACAACAAGCTGGCTGCTATCCCATAATAATGGCGCACTCAGCTAAATACAATAATATTTGTACATGTTTTCTACAAATGTCCATGGCTGTGTTTCTATCCACCGCCCCACTACTTCTCTTCCAATAAATGAAACTGTATTTCTATTTAATGGTCATGACTTGTGTAAAGATTTCTGTTGTTTTTATTTAATAGCATTTGTTTATGTTTTTTATCTGTGAATCGATGTTCAGTTTTTGATTTGATTGCCACTTATGTGTCATAAATGTAACATATGATTTCTCAAACAATGGCTTGTGTACAAGATAATTATTGTTGTCGGTATCTTGTTAGTGTTTTTATGTTTTTTTTTTATCATAATTTACAATCTGTAAAATGTTACATTTGCCTTTTTTTCAGTGTCATCATTTGTTGTGGGTTGTTTGTGGTCATGTTGAAGGTTACAGGTATGTATTGGCAACAACATTCAATCAAGGTATTTTAAATATTGTATGATTTTTTTTTACAACGTATATTATTGATTATTTTTTCATAGAAGAAAAAAAAATAATAAACTCATATACTGCTGAGAGCATCTCTTTGTTCTTATTGAAATCATGTACAGTGTACATTACTCAAATTACATGATAAATTGTATTTTTTTTTTATAAAAATAACAAAAATCTTCTCAACTTGCAGTGTCATTAAATAATTTAATAAACAATTTCGCTTCATATATACACTTAAAGGCTGCACAGTGGTGCAGACGATATATTTGGAAAATTAAAACAACATTTATTCGCTATTGAAATTTCCTGATTTTTCACGAGAGACACAAAAGGATACCCAAGCTAGGCACATCGAATTTGTTAGTTTTTGTTTTTCATTCGATTTTTTTTTTAATTTTGGACACCATTTTTAAAAATTTTTGGTATTGGTTTGTTAGTTGACTTTCTGCTAAAATTATAAAATAATGAAAATACGGCTTTTTTCAAAAGCAAATAAACGCCTAAGTAAATTAAAGATAAAAAGAAGAAATAAGTGTTGTCAGCGTTTAAAATAATCTATAATTGGGAAAATGAATTGAAATTTGTAAAAATGCTTCATTATTTCATGTCGTTAGTTTAATGTAGAGTGGCCCTAACTACAATTTTTTTAAATGAAAAACAATTACTTAATAAAACTATTACTTGCACTTGCAACCATACATACATCGGACGAACTGGACGAACATTAAAAACAAGGTTTACAGAACACATACGATCATACCAAAGGAGAAGGGAAGACTCCAATTTCGCAATACACCCTAACACACTTGGACACGAACCAAGGGAAATAGATGAATATATGACAGTATTACACTCAAGTAAAAAAGGACGAAGGCTAAACATTCTTGAAAACATGGAAATCTACAAAACACGAAAGTTCAACGGAGATATTATTAACACAATCTCTTACACGATTTTTATAACACTAAACGAAAAACACCCACAGACATGACAGATATCAGGCAACAAAATCACCTAAACTCACCACCTTTTATTCTTAACACTATCTCTTTTATCTTGAAAATAATGTTATCACATTGAAAGCGCTCGCCAAACGTACCAAGCATACAGCCGGAGACCACGGAAAGTTATAACAATTTATTGGCGGAACAAACCCACTTATCTTAATACTAGGCTTAACTTTAATCATAGTTTACCTATACTTCAAAACGCACCTTTAGTTTAAAATAAAAAACAAAATTTACATTCAATAGGGTCGAATTATGGATCCCTTTAATATTTTCTTCATATCAGAAATTGAGAGCAGCATTAATAAAAATTCCTTATTTAGTTTATAAAATTTAGAAAATATTGTTGCGTTTTAAATTTCTAAACGTAAATATGATTATTCTGTGATGAGTGGTAAAGCAAATATGCGCTTTAATCGACGTATCCCTTTTAAATACAATTCTCTGTGGTTCCTCCAGTGAGATAAGAGTCGACAATAATTTTTCTTTTAGCAAGCATTAGCCATCCAATAAGCGCAGACATCCATAATAATTCTCTTCGGTTCTGGCCAAAGATCTCTTGATTCACATACATTAAACAGTTCAGCTACGAATACCATACGCTGTTACGTTTTTTTCTTTCCCTAGGAACCGGGAAAATTTAAACCCACGGTGTTCTGCTTACTAACTAAAAGCCATTTTGTCCATCATCGTTTAATAACGATAATTATTATTTCAGTTAAAGTTACGTTGGGATTTGAACCCGCGATCAATTTTTCATTTTTGAACTCACTTTCTTTTTTTTTTGTGGTTTATCAACCAAGCAGTAATACGGCTAAAGCAGCTGCTCAACAATTTTTAGCTTGTCTGTTATTCTGTGTTTGGTGTGTGGTTACACTTGTTAGTGATAAAAAGTTACTCAATTTTTTTAAACTCTAATTATCTAAGACATAATGCAACAGTACAATTGCAAATCGGCAATTGCTGCATAAAATTCTGAAATTCTTATATCCGTTTTTAAACTGTCCTGTCAGAGGTAATATTTTTTGAAAATTTAAACAGACCGTAACACCTCCTATCTATAAACGAGAGGGATAAAATGCGACACAAAATTGATCAATGCGGTTACCTTATATTTCCAGAAGTAATACAGTTAGAAGTAGGATTTTCTAATATCTTACGTTAATCGAAAACTTAGCCGTATTTATTTAGAAGTGAGAAGGACCAGAAACTTAGTTTTCGTATTTTTTAGGCTTGCCCGTGCACAAAGTATCAAAGAGAAACCATATTGTTTTCCATAGATGTGGTGATGTTCACAATTATGGCGTTATCTTTAAAACCGTTGTTGGCGGTTGCTAGAAATTTACACAGGGTATATTGTAATATATCTATCTATAAGGACATGTAAAACAAGTAAGAGTGGTATATTCGGGTATATACCCTTCACCATCTATGTAAATCTAGTTTAGTGAAGTAACTCAAAGCAAAAATGCAAATATTGGGGTGGCACAGAATTAAAAAAAAAATTGGAACTGCATATATAAAATTTTACATAAAACTGACATCGGCTCTTAATGGGTTAAGCATTTTTTAAAAAGTTTAGTAGTTCCTTAAAGATCTCTTCAAAGACTTAAAGGTGATACCCATATTGACATTTCAAAATATTTGCAAATTCCAGAGCCCCGTAACTCGGAAAATATGGGTGAGCGCCAATATTTTCACTTAATGTTTTTCTTTTATTTTTTAATTCTCTATCGCCCAATATATTTATTTTTTTTATTGGAGTTACTTTATTGTTCTAAATGACATGAAAAAATTAGAGGTAGGCGTATTGTTTTGCCTGCTGTCTCGAAAGTCAGGGACCGATCATGCTGATTTCCAATAGCACCTTTTTCGACACTATATCTGATCGATTGACATATTTATTTTTTTTTTTTTTTTTTGGGAACTCAAGTTTGCCTCGGTAACACTAACACGGACGGACAGACGGACATTGCTCAATCGACTTCGCTATGCATAAAAAGTCAGAATATATATACTTTATTCGGTCGAAAATTGATATTGTTAAAATTACACACGGAATGAAAAACTTATATATTCCCTTTTCCACTTTTTGTGGTTGAGGGTATAAAAATAAAATTTGAATTTATAAAGGGCGTCTCAATAGTTGTTTTGAAGTATATATTTTTGTTCTTAAAACTTAAACTAAAATATAACTTAAAGGTAGTACGAAACCCTTCGTGCATGATCCCAAATAGCACTTGGCAAATTTATACAAAGGTCCAATTTAAATTTAACTTTTTTTAAATATAAAAATAACGGTTTTTAGTGAAACGTCCATTTTAATTTTATATATTTTGATGTTTAACTTTTACAACAGTTTATTGTTATTGTTATTTTTTTTTTTTTGATTTTGTTTTTTTCACGAAATATATATGTGGCCATAATTATGAAAGTGGTCTAAGTCAAAATTAAAAATAATAATGAATTTACCAGTTATTTTCATACCACATTATTTTAAACTAAATTTATTCAATGTCATTTTTATTTATTTAAGTGTAATTCATTAAGTCCCAATTTTCACGACACAATTCTTATTAATAAACTTATCACTTATTCTTCTTTGAACTTTCTTGTCGGTTTTACAATTCTTAGCTTATTAGCTTATTATTTTAGCGGTTCTTCTTCTTTTGAGCAGCAAATTTCAGTTTGTATATAAAAAAAATATAAAAGTTAATCAGCTAAAAATTACGAATAAGAAAGCAAAACAAATTTAATGAGTACATCAGCTTGTGTACTCGTTTCTTTTCCCCTTGTCGCCCTCACCGTCAAGCAAAAGGGATAAGCCGATAAGAATTGCCTAGTGAAATTGGGACTAAATATCTCGAAATAAGAAATATATGACTTAGACCACTTTCGTAATTATGGGCACATATAATGTTTTGGAGATTTTTCAGCGTAATTTTTTTATTCGTTGTAAAAAAAAATTACACTCTATTTTCGTTACTTCTGGAAAAATTTGTTAGTGATTATCGGACTTTTTGTAAATTTTATATTTTTCGTCAAGCTGTATTCGTTTTTATTATTCGATGAAATTAGGTTTCCTAAAGAATATGACCAATATTCATAGTTATAGACTAAAGTGGACTCTTGTTAAAGTATACTCTTAAATAAAAGGCTTTAATTATCTTTTATGCTTTCATAGTCAAGAATAAAGTATACTTTAAATTTAGCCGCCTTCCACTGGGTGTCGACTGTAATTTGATAAATGTTTTCATACAATTCCTAAACAAACATTAGAAAAAAGTAAACTTGTTTTTATTTTGTTCACTTTGGTATAAAAATCAGATACAGAGTATAGTATTCTTAAACCAAATAAAATAATTATGGAAAAATGAGTTAAAAACAGCTTTAGGTAGTTTTGAATTTAGAGTTGACTTTAACGCCAAAAGTATATTTTAAATTGTCTATGAATGAGTAAGAGTCGATTTTAAAATAAAACCGACTTTCTGTATTGGCTTCAAAAATAACTCTCATGTTGTTTTAAAAGTTTTTATACTTAAAGGAATGTTTTTGGTTTTTCTAAAAATTTGGATAAAGGTTTTATTTGAAAATAATATGGGATATTAGCATAATATTATAAAAATTCCCAAAATTATATGCAATTGCTTGTGCAAACTGTTGGCATCACTGCTATGTTTTTTTTTCTTTCTCTTGAGAAATTTAAAAAAATAACTGTGTTGTTTTTATTTTTAATACTCCTTACGTCTGCATTAAGAGTCGGCATGTAACCAACCTAACGCAGAAGGGAATGTAAGCATAAATAAAAACGTGGGTTGTTTGTTGGTAATTTTTGTTAAAGCCTTAACATTTCTGTATTGGCTTCGCAAATAACCGACTTTAGTTCTCTAAAAAGTATACTTTATATTAAATATGAATACGGGCCTATTTTTTAACAAATCTTTACTTTGTGTGGAGTTTAAAGTTTATTTTATAACTATATTTCAGTTTTATTGTTGTACTAAGATTTTGTGGTTTGTTGCTCTCAAAAAGCCTTCTTAATTCCTTCCTAATTTTTTTTTATGAAAAAAGAAAAAATATTTTATGGAACTAAAAATACTTATTACCATGGGTAAAGCACATCCATATGGTTATGTCGCTTCTGATAATAGAGCTCAGGAGAATTTAAAATAACAAAAATTCATATTTTCAAGTGCTAAACTTAATTGACTAAGTGAGAATTACAAAAGATACGTACGCCAAAAACAGAAAGTAAAAGAATTAAAAAAAAAACAGAGTAGCCGTAGGATAAAAAAATCTAGCTAATTTTTAATTTTTAGAATGATGTTATAAAAACTTAAAAACAAGACCTCGATTTTAATTTAAAATTTAAATCTTATTTGATATTTGATTATGATTCTTTAATTCAGAACCTTAATCGTTTATTAAGCCGGTAATATAATGACGTCTTTGTCACCTTTATAGTTTACAATTTCATGGAGTTCTTAAATATAGTTTATTTACAAAGAAAAAATTTACCTGAAAATGATGCGAATTATTTCACAGTACATTCGAGAATCAATTTAACTGAAAGGCCTTTTCAAAATTGTTAAAAAATTTGGTTTAACTTTTGTTATAACATCGAAGCCAAATTGCAAAAACAGCAACAATTTAAATATCTTCAAATGACTTTTTAATTAAAATAAAATCATAAAAGTTCGTAAACGTACTAATGACACCAAACACAAATAAAATAAAAAATGTGTAGAGATTTCAAGCCAAAACCACAATTGATTGTAAAGATAATTAAGGTTTCGTTGAGCAAAGTTGTTTAAATTGATTTGATACACTTTAATTAAATTTAGCACATTTTTTTCTTTGAGTTAATATTTTAATAGATTTATTTTGTGGATAAAAATTAAATTAAATTCTGTTAAAAAATTTATTTTTAGTAGTTTAGTTAAGCAGCAGAAATATTTTTGGAAAAATCACTCATGTGAAAATTTTCCACCAAAAATAAAAATAAACAAAATCCAAAAAAAAAACTTTGTTAGAATTGACCACTTGTTAGCGCGGTATTTTTTTTTTTGCCACTATTTTGTTTGTTTTTTGTTTTCTTAAATAAGATTATGTAACTTCAATGCAACACTCCACTTTAAAAACCGTTGAATTCAGTTTGTTGTTTTTCTTTGTTTTTTTTATATCTTCTTTTGTTTTTCCCTTCTCCTTATTTTATTAACACTTCACTGTTTTAGTGGCTTTAAAAGCGCTTCTTGTTTTAATTTAAAACGTTTCTTGGCTCCTACCGTTTAAGTGTGAAACGAAGCGCAGAATTATCTTCATTTATAAAGATTTTCTTCGGCCACTGAGAGAGTTTTCCATGACTTAATAGCAATGACTGCAGGTAAAGTAATCGTGCTCATTGGGTGCTAAAAAGAAGTTAATATTTCAAATGAATACTAAGAACAGCGAACGGTTTATCCTCTTAAGCAAAAATCGTGTTTTGCATGATCTCTAAAAATATTTATTTAGTACTAAAAAAAATTTAGTACAAATTAAGTTTTAATTGAGAGCTATTTTCTGTTTTAAAAAAAATTCTCTTTATTAATTTTATAGTAAAATATTCTTTTTTAATAACTTACGGTTTAGGGATCATATTGCGGGAAATGATAAAACTTAAAATACACACGTTAAGAATATTTAAAAATAATTACTTTTCCTTCCATAGAACATGCTTAAGCAACAAATACATTTTTATTTTCTTTTGCGTCAAGTTAAATGAAATGTTATTTCAGGAATAGTGTCGAAAGATGTGCTATTGGAAATCAGCAAGATCGGTCCATGTCCTTAGACACAGAGGACAAACACCACGCCTACCTCTAATTTTTTATGTTATTTGGAACAATTAAGTAGCTCTATTAAAAAAAAATAGATATATGGGGCGATAGATAATTAAAGAATAAAAAAAAAACATAAAGAGAAAAAATTGGTGGTGGCCCATATTTTGCAAGTTACGGGGCTCTGAAATTTTCCAATTTTAAAATATATCAATACGGGTATCATTTTAAAGCTTTTGAAGAGATCTTTAAGGAAATACAAAATTTTTTTACGAATGGTTAACCCACTAAAAGCCGATAGCATTTTTGTGTAAAATTGTATATGCAGTACCATTTTTTGTTATTTTTTAATTCTCTGTCACCCCAATATTAACTTTTTTGATTGGAGTTACTTCACTAAACCAGATTTACTTAGATGGTGAAGGGTATAGAAGATTCGGCATAGCTGAATATAGCACTCTTACTTATTTTTTTATTTTATTTTCGTTTTGTTTTTGTTCAGTAAATGAAACAAACAATATGACTTCTAATAAATTATTCTCGAAAACGATTTTTTATGTAGAATCTAGCGGATATACCAAAAAATATCCCGTATTTTATAAAAGCACATTGCATTATAAAAGCCATAATACAGTGAAATGCAAATTACATTGCTTCAAAAAACCGGATACTTTACTGGCAATAAAAAGTAAAAATAAGCTTTGCGTTCTCGAGCTTTAATTAAGTCAGATATTGTAGAAGTTCCACACGGAATGACAAACTTATTTATACCCTTTTTCAAAAATTTTAGCCCGTTGATACCATGGGTATTTTTGTTTATTTCAAACTAATTTTTAACCGACGTCAAAAAAAGAAGGAGGTTATACAATTCGACTGAATGTTGCTTTTTTATGTTTGTGGCTGCAGAACTCAGTCATCTCTGAACCGATTTTGAAATTTTTGGTAATATGATAGATTATGCTTACAGATTGGTCCCGTTTTAAAAATAGTTTATAATCTTAAAAATTAAAGGGTGTCCTCATAAACATACATATTTTTTACATGTATTATATACTGTAATGAGCACTTCTAGAAAGTTTAAAATGACTGCGTATTACTATAGTTGCCAATAACAAAAAGTTATACAAGAATAAATCTAAAAATTAAAGGGTGCCCCCATAATTGATGTAAATTTACTTACGTGAACCGTTAGAGGCAAACGCTTGCAAATTGGACAGAATGCCGATTGCTATGGCCGTTATAGTAACAAGTATTAATATTAAAAAATATTAATTAAAGGGTACGCCAATAGTTCATTTATTTTAATGTATATGGCCATACTCTTTAACAGTTGTAAGTAGACGCTTGAAATTTACAACGAGCTAAGTCCGCTATAACAACAAGTATAAAATTTGTATTTGGAAATAAACGGGTGTCCCAATAGTTGATGCAATTTGGTGTATATAGCCGAACTCAAGACAGAGAGCTAAAATTTGCAAGAGATATATCTTGCAAAGTCCGCTATAACAAGAAGCTTCGAATTTTAATTTAAAAATTAAAGGGTGTTCCCAAAATTAATGTAATTTGTTCTATATGGCCTTATTTTTCGACCTCTTATATACAAACACCTGAATTTTGGACAGTATGTTCACTACTTTGTTTGGCATAATAAGAAGTATTAAAATTATAAATTAAAGGGTTTTACAATAGTTGATATAATCTAATGTATATGGCCAAACCGTTGAACCGTTATAAACAGAACCTGATTTGAACCTGATTGCAAAATCTACTACAACAGCAAGTTTATAATTTGAATTTGGAAAATAAAGGGTGGCCCTATAGTTGTTGTAATTTGATGTATATTGCCAAACTCTTTAACAGTTGAACACGTATAAAGTTTGTAAATATAGGAGTTAATGTAATCTAATTTATGTGGCCTCATTCTTGAACCGTTACAGGCAGACAGATGAAGTCTGTTTTTTTTGCAGGATTTTTTTATTGGCTTTTGATTGCATTTGCAGGTAACCTGTGTCATTAAAATCGAATTGATATCTTAAGAAAAGTTGATATTTTAAGAGAGATTCTTACCTCAAGTAATTAAACAAATTCTCTTTCGGTGATGTTACTTTATTTCGTGTCTGTGTAAAAAGTTACGAAAATTTTGACAAATATAACAAAATTATACATGTTACCAAACGGCAACACTGGTTGGGACACAATATAGGATACGGATTTTAAGCGCTTAATCATTTAAGAAAAAAGCCATCATTATTACCCTCTTTACGTCATGCCACAACAATATTTAAAAACGTAAATAACACGTAACCCAATGTCTGTTCCTGTGAAATGTTTATGCTTTTACGAAAGGTATAAAGTAAATCGGAACGGTCAACGCTTAGCAGTTGGGGAATGCGACTTCGACCGCCCATTAGGTTGTAAAGTTGGCTGCATGTTTGAATGTTATAATAGAGTTCTTTTGTTATTGTCAAAAAGCAATTTAGCGACTTCACTTCCGTCTTTTATTTCATTTGATGGGTTTTATTAAACAGATAAGTAGAAGTACTGTTTAAGACACAACATTGACGCTCTTACTTTGAGCCAACTTACACTATGAAATTTTCTGTGAAACTAGTTGCATGAATTTTTTTTTTTTTGCTGGCAGAAGATGTAGAGGCGCAATCGGAGTAAACAAAATTGTATGGCTTGAGTTTTTCACTTTACGTTCATTGTACACGTTTTTTTATTATAAATTTAATTTTATAATGCACGAAGCAACTCGCTAAAACTTAAAAGAAGGAATTGAAAAAATGGCCTAAAAAATACATAACATAAATCTGGACTTAGTTGTGATATTTCAGCGATAAAACTAGGCAACGTTAAGCTTGTCACGCTGATATATTTTCAGTGTGTAAATGGTTTAATTATTCAATTAGAGATTTTATAAACCTAAGCAAAAGTTGCATATTTCTTTTTAATTAATTTTACAAGCATAATGATACATATGTACGTGTTAAACCATTTTTACTTTTCTAATTAAAAACAAAATATTTTAAAATTATTTATTCTCCACATTTAAAAACGTTTTCATTTTCCAACATACACCCTTCAGAGCTTTTAGAAAAAATCTCAACGTTATTAAGACAATACTTGAGTGTTAAATGTATGTATAATCGTTAGAAATTATTTGATAAATTTAACATAACAAAGCAAATCCATGAATTAATTGTCTTCAAAATTTTTTCCAAGTGCCAACAAAATAAAAGTGTATGAATTATTTATGACTAAAATCAGAAATTGTTTTAATTGCAAGGATTCAATGATTTCTGTGTTTAAATTGGGGTTGTTGCACAACAAAAAAAATGTTCTTTTCAACATATAATATTGTTTTAATGTTTTCGACTGCCAGGAGAGTTCGAGTGAAAGTTTTTTCTCAGTGCACAAATGTTAATAACGCTATGAACATGTAGGCTCTGTTTTTTTGAACTTTCAATTCACAAATTTTTATTTACGAATGTAGAGGTGTGTGTGTGTGTAAGCGATGCTGTATTATTACTTTTTTTCGCTGTTACGAGTACAATATTTTTTTGGAGCAGTGATGAAACTAAACAGGGTGCAGAATATAAAACAATTTTAAGGAAACAAAACCTTTAACGTAATTTTCCACTACAAAAGGGTACTAAAGCACAGACCTAGTTATTGAAAGAAATATCTCTATACCTTTTCTTTTTAGAATTTTATCATAAAATTAAACTTCTAGTAATGATAAAAATTAAATCTCTTATTTTGAAATTTATGTAATATTCACTTATTTTAATTTCACAAATTGATTAGGTAGAGAATAAAAAAGTATTTCCAAATATTTTTATTAATTATTAATTTCTGAAATTATTTTAGTTCAAAAACAATTAAATTATCTACAGTTAGGCTTAAGTTCATGTTTATTTAAATTTCTCAATTTATTAAAAAAGAAAAAAATTTTTGGAAAAATTAACAGAATGTAAAATGCAGCATTTTAAGCATCGCTACATCCGTCATCAATATTCTTCGCATTTACCTTTTAACATAATGTACGCTATAAACAGCATATTTTTTACCAACTACTTTGATAAATAAGAAAACTAGAAATATTCATAATCAATTTTATTTTTGCAAATTTGCTCATTTTTTGTTGATTTAGGCGTTTTTTTCTCATTTTAGGATTCTTTAAAATTCAACAAATTGTAGTTTTTGGGGTGCGGTTCTCGACAATAATTAATTTTTTACTACATTCCCTACATTTTTTCTAAAACGCCAACGTTTAAAATTGTGATCATATTTTGTGGATTCATGCTGCTTTTTAGTTGGGTTTCCCAATTGCAAACTGTTTTTCAATTTTTATACCCTTCACCACAAAAAGTGGAAAAAGGGTATAACTAAGTTTATTATACCGTCTATATTTTCTACAATATCAATTTCCGACCCCATAAAGTATACATATATATTCTGGTTTCTTACGCAAAGCGAAGTCGATTGAGCCATGTCTGTCTGTCCGTTCGTGTTAGTGCCTCGGCAAGCTAAATTTCACACAAAAAAAAAATAAATATGTCAATCGATCAGATATAGATTCGAAAGATGTGCTATTGGAAATCAGCATGATCGGTCCGTGTCCTTCGAGGCAGCAGGCAAAACACCACGACTACCTCTAGTTTTTTCATGTCATTTGGTACCATAAAGTAACTCCCATCATAAAAATAAATATATGTGGCGATAGAGAATTACAAAATAAGAAAAAACACATCCAATAAAAAAATTGGCACTCGCCCATATTTTCCGAGTTACAGGGCTCTGAAATTTTCAAATTTTTAAAAATATAAATATGGGTATCATTTTAAAGCTATTGAAAAGATCTTTAAGGAAATACTAAAATTTTTAAAAACTGCTTAACCCACTAAGAACCGATGTATATTTTATGTAAAATTATATATATTTTTAAATTCTCTGTCTTTTTTGATTGAAGTTACTTCACTGAACTAGCTTTCCTTAGATTGTGAAGGGTATAAAAGATTCGGCTTAGCCGAATATAGTGCTCTTACTTGTTTTGTTTTGGTTATTCCTGTTAAAATCATTGTATTTCTAATTAATAAAGATTTAGATTTTTTTATTTAAATATTTCTTCTGATTAAAAAATTTAATATCAGATTTTCTTTAATAAGTCTCCTTTTATTTCTGATGCTTTTGGCGTTTTTATTTTATTAATTATTATTTTTTTTTTTAATGAATAATGATTATTTTTCTTAATTAACGTTTTTAGTAAAGTAGCAAATTTCTTTTTTTATTTAAAGCAGTTTTCTTAAAGTTTTTTTAAAAGTCATTTTACTCCTTTTAACCTTGTTTGCGTCGTCAAAAATTTTCGTTATTTTTTTAAAAGATCCTTCAATTATTAAGAATTTTTTACTACACATTTTTTTTTTGCTTTTTAAAAGTTTTAGGAATTTTGATAAGTTTTGCGTTTTTTTTTTTTTGGCGAGTTTTTGTCAAATAAGTGCTTTTAATTATTAAGCTTCAAATAGGCAAAAATGTAGTTTTTTATCGATTTTAAACGCAGTTTAGGTTTTGATAATATGTGTATATATTTTGGCTTCCTAATTCAAAAGCTTGTGCTCGTGCAAACGAACGTTTTTACATTTGTTTGCTGTTAATGTTCTCACATAAGCAAAAATTGTCGTATACTTTTCACTGAAAATAAACAATGAACATATAAATAGCAATGTGAAAAGCAGGAAAACAATTAGATTTATGTGAATTCTAAATTTGATATGTTTTCTAAACGTAAGCGGAAGCCAGAATATAAACGATTATGTGGCAATTGTGATAATATTTTATAGATTTATTCTTTGTGAAAAACGGAAATTTTTTCTCTGCATTTCCTTGTACCTGCTTCCTTTAATTTCAAAATACTTATCTTAAAAATAAAATTTAAGAGTTTTATAATTATAAATTTTTTTATTATACTATTATAACGGTTCTAAGCTGCTTAACTTAAACCGTTACCGTTAACGTATTAGATGAATGTTATAAAATTCCTTTGGTACCGAATTCCTTTACATTATAATTAACATATCACAGATTTGCTATCCCTGTTGCAAAAAAAAAAACATTTTATTGATTTTATACATTTGTATCTGTGAGGAGTGTGTTTTGAGCAATCCTCACAGATACAAATACTTGTATACCAATCTTATTATAATCTGCGCATGATCCGCAAAAAGAATTCTTATAACGAAGTAAAAATTGTGTTGTTCAAGTTTATTATTGTATTTATTACACTCGCTGTTGATTATTCTTACTGGAAAAAAATACACATTTTTAATATTTTAAAATTGCAAAAATAAAAATACCAGAGCAAAAAGATATTTACAAAAAAAAATAAGAATAAAATAAAGGAATTTTTAAAAATATGTTAAAGAAATTTTAATGGAATATTTAAAGAAAAAAACAAAATATAAGTTTTATTTAAGCAAACTTTAAAGCTTAATAATGATATTTGTACGTATTCTATTAGCAATATTATTTTATAGAGGAATTGAGTGTCAATATAAAACGATTGAAAGTGATTTTACAATGAATCAGGACGAAACATTAAAACAAAATCAAAATCAAGACATTTATAAGATGAATAAACCCCTTGACAGGGGACCATATTTTGATACCTCAGCGACCAAGAATGTGACCTCGCTGGTGGGCAGAACGGCACATTTAAATTGTCGTATTAAAAACTTGGGCAACAAAACAGTATCCTGGATACGTCACAGAGATTTGCATTTGTTAACAGTGGGTGAAACCACATACACATCGGACCAACGTTTTACGAGCATCTACAATAAACTATCCGAGGATTGGTCGTTGCAAATAAAATATCCACAATTAAAAGATTCAGGCACTTATGAGTGCCAAGTATCCACCACACCACCCGTTGGCTATACAATGGTGTTTTCCGTTGTTGAGCCCATAACAACAATACCTGGGGGACCCGAACTTTATATAGATGTAGGATCAACGGTTAATCTAACGTGCATTGTTAAACATCTGCCCGATCCACCCACCTCAGTGCACTGGACCCACAACAATGAGGAAATCAACTATGATTCACCGCGCGGCGGTGTTTCAGTGATAACGGAAAAAGGCGATATAACAACCTCTTATTTATTAATACAACGTGCAACCATTGCCGATTCTGGCATCTACACCTGTCTGCCCTCGAATGCAAATCCCAAATCGGTCACCGTTCACATACTGCAGGGTGAACATCCTGCTGCCGTTCAGGGCACCAAAAAGATAACTTCATATGTCATCAATATACCCATAATTTTAGTGTTGAATTTATACCTGTTATGACCAATAAAAGGATGGATTTTTTAAAAACTAAACCCTCTTTAAACAAAAGAATACAAAATAACATAAAGTAAAACAAAAATATTTAATAAATTAATATTAATTTTAATGTAAAGAAAAAAATATAAAAATAAATCAAAAAAAAATTTAAATATAAAAAGAAAAAAAAGGAAAATTAAAAGTGTGTTGGTTGTATAACATTTCAATGAGATTTGTTCAAAAGAAATAAAAAGACAAGTGTAAGTGTAAAGGACTGCATGTGAGTCAATGTATCACATCTGTGGCTGTGCTGTGTCTGTGTTTGTGTTGGTACTGCCAATTTAAGAAATGTCTTTTGGATCAATCCCCCCTACCCCAGCTTTAATTATATATAGAAACTTGTAGGGTTTTGATTTGCAGCAATTTTAAAATCTTTGCAGCACAAAATTCCTTTTAGTGTTGAGTACGAGTATTTAATTGACTCGTCATTTGTGATGTTTGTTGCTTTATGTTTTTCTATTAATATTTCAGATGCTATTGAGTGCAACCGACAGTTAGTTAATGTTGATGTTAAATGAGGTCATATTTTTTATAAAGGAGGAAACAAAATAATTTCCTATTTGAGAGTATGTACATCAACTTAGAAAGAATCATCGTTAACAATTTGAATTTATTTTCTATTCCATTAAATATTCCTTTGACTACGTTGTGATTTCCTTTTTCATATTTTTTCATATCAATTTCATGAAGTTTAATTATAGTTTTATAACAACTATTGCATCATGTTGTTACCCTCAACATGTTATTATTTTGAAAAGTTTCTTCAGCCTTCGAATATGTACATGTTCCTGTTAAAAGTTTTCATACACTTTTGTTAAGGACAGCATCATTCTCCATTTGTTTTTGAAGAAGATTTCACAAGAAAGTACAATGGTGTCGATTCACGAAAGACTTAAAACTAAAAAAAAGAAGAGGAGTTTGTATGGAGTATAAACGTGTATATTTTTTTAGAAAATTCTTTTTCGATTATTCGAGATATTAACTGTTGATATTTGCTGTTGACACAATATCGTGATTAATTGATTAACTTAATTCGATACATCAGCCAAGTTTTAATAGACTAATGCACTG
The DNA here is from genome assembly GCA_916610165.2 of Gymnosoma rotundatum. Lineage (NCBI taxonomy): Eukaryota > Metazoa > Arthropoda > Insecta > Diptera > Tachinidae > Gymnosoma > Gymnosoma rotundatum. Next base: position 14,652,887 of record OU744338.1, on the reverse strand, counting down.
CATACTATTATAATAACAAGACATAAAGAGATTAATTTAAAGAATACTTTTTTTGATAAGACTTTTGAAGGCAACGAATACTAAAATTAATGGCGGAATATATCGCCCATAAACCAAAGACAAAAAATTGTAATTCTATAGTGTTCGATAATCTGAAATGGAATGAGTATTCTTACTGGCAGCATCAATGTTACTCTGCCTACCTTTTAAGAAAATTTATTTCCTTAAAACTCTTAGCTTTATTTGAATTTATAAAATCCATAAGATACAAAATGGCTGAAATTATTCGTTAAGATTGCAACACTGAAAGTTCTAATCATACGCTTTCTATAAATGAGCTGTTTTTTTTTAAGTTGTATAGGTCCACTTATTCAAAAAGAAGACTTCTTCTCTTCATAGTTGCAATCACAATTCCAATAGAGTTCTATCTTGACATAAAATAAATAAAAAAACAGTTTTGCTGTACAATTCTATCGCACAAATATTTCTTTTGAAAGTGGAATAAATCCATTCCTAATAGGTTTGATTTAAACAACTTTCATATGTTAAAGTTTCTTTGACCTTTTTAAATAATTTTTCCTTTCTAATTTATTAAGCACTAGGTCAGTTTTATAAATAATAAAAATTTGTATTTATATTTTCAATATTTCGCCACACCTTTGGGTGGCATTATCAGGAAACAGGAAACAAAAAATTAGATTTTTTTTTTCTTTTTTTTTGCTTTTTTTTATTTTTTTTAATTTCTTCTAAATGTTAAATATTTTGCAATTATGGAAAAAATTCAATTATACACTGACCAAAACTATTATAATGCAATGAAGGCTTGCCGGAGAAACACATTTTTCATTCATTTTTCATTTTACAGAAAATGAAAAGAGATGATTTTGTCTCAACTAAATCTCTAGAAGAGGCAATATTAAACTGAAAAAAATCAAGACAGAGAAATTTTAAACCGCCTTAAAATATGTTGGATGAGGCATTAAAATAATGAACCTTACAAAAAAATTTTATAAAAAAATATGGAAGAAAATTCTTCATTAAAAACCATTTTTTTGAATAATTTACTTTATTCGTGCTTGATTTCTTCAAATATAAATATTTCACGATATTCTCATAAAATATTTATTATTTTAAACTAAACTACAAAATGAAATGTATTACTGCGAGGAAAGCATATCCATATGGCCATTTCACTACTGCTCAAATAGCTCATCAGTGGATTTTACCCAAATTTTGTATAGAAAAACAGAAAGTCTTATATCAAAAGCCAAATTGATTAAATGATAACTCCATTGAATCACTAAGACAAAAGACAATAACAACTCAAAAATGTGTTACACAAAAACACAGCAAACATTTAGTAACTATTTTTATTTTTTCTTTCATTTAAATTAATTAAATTTTAAAAGATTCCGAATAATAAATTTTCATTTTGAACCATTTTTTTGTTTGAAAAAAGAAGGTAGACCCAAAAATCCTCAGCAAAATTGATGTGTTAACTTAATTAAACTTCATAAAGCATAACATGAGAGAAATAGAACGATGTAACTTGTTTATCTTATATACCGCCTATTTACCATAAAAAACTTTAATATTCTAATGTTAAAGTATAAAATATCATTATCTTTTTTTAAGACGAAGTGTATATAAATGCCTTCATTTTAACTGTTACATTTTAGATAAAAATTTATTTCATTCAAGCTTATGTCTATACAAATATAGAATATATTTGCTCCTATTTTTAATTCTTCTAAAATGTTATTTTTCAAAGTGGTATAAGTCCATGTAGAGCCAAAAAAAAAAATTAATCGTTTATTTTTTCAAATATATTAAGTAATTATTATTTCATAATAAAATTTAAAAGGTGTTTAGTGTAAAAAACATCAATCGAATTTATTAAAATTAGCCAATATTTTTTAATTGATTCAAACGCAAACCCTTAAATTTATCAATATACGACACTTACAAATGAAAAGGAAAATATAATCCCTTAAGATAAATTAAGGTTCTTTCTTAACGCTTTAGTTGTTGAACGATATCGAATTGCTTTTAAAGCTTAACTCTTTGGAGATTTTTAATTAATTTAATTTTTAATTGTTTTACCTGTGCCTTTTCCAAAAATTGGCACCCTTACTGGAATTATAAATAGTTTTGCAGATTCTGACTTCCTTACTGGTCCGATATTTAAAAATATTAATACCCTATTTTACCATAAGAACAAGACTCATTAAAATCGGTCCAGTCGTTTATATGTATAAACTAATATAAAGATTTATAATATACACCATCTGTGAGCTGTCAGGATGCCATTTCTTAAAATTTTAAATTAGAAAAATGTGTTTTTAAATATTTGTTGTAGACTTGTGTAAACAGTGTTAAAAATTTTCCATCTACAAAAATAAATTGTGCTGACAACTAATATTACATTTGTATCTATTTTCTATACGAAATTACTTCCTTTTACGAAAAAAAGGATTCTATATTTGTTCAAGGTTCTAAGGGACCTTCTTAAAAAATTTTATTCAAATCCATCCGGCAGCTTTAACGAGATGCGAACACGGACACACTTACTGACAGACAAAAATTGCAGTTTTATAATCACCCCTATCCTGAACTAGTAAATGTGAAATTTTTGTTCCCATGAAATTTTGCTATCGGGAGTTTCATGGTAACGTTTGTTCCCGCTACGAATTCGTACTGAATGCAAATTAGAAAAAATATTTCAAATTTTTTAAAGTTATAAAAAATTTAGAAATGTTAATGATTGATGCTATTGTGTTGTTGCAAGAGGAGAAGATAATACAATAGAGAACAATTTTATTTTAAGAACGTGACGTGCAAGATGCTTTAAAGCCCTTAAAGTTACCCTAGAGACAAAAGCTGTAATCGATGGACCCAAGTGGACTGTGGCAACACGGCTGCCTGCCTAACCTATCCTAGACATTGCTACTGACCCATTTCAATAAAATAAATTTTTGTATCTGATCATTTAAAAAATATTTTTTATAAAAAAATCTTCATAAATTTATAACCAATAGATAGATCTCTTTGTATTCTCTTCTTCTTCTTCTTCATCTTTACGAGCATAATGTCAGTCTGCACTGCAGTAACTGATGTTGAATTAAAAAAATGTGTTATTGATGTAAATATTCTAACTAAAACATATAAAAAATCTTGCATAATGTATGCAGTTCCCTAGCAAAATTTAAGTGAACAAATCTAAGGGAAAAGGGAAAAAATTTCGAGGGAAAAAATCAATCCCGATAAGGGAAATTTTTGTTTAAGTGAATAATTGTTCACGTGAATTATTCACGATTGAAATTTGGGGAAAAGGGAAAAAATTTCGAGTGAAAATATATTCGTGATAGGGGTGAATATGTATAGATTAGACTATGAACTGCGTTTCAACATTCCTGATAACTGAAGTAAAATTCTGGTCTTGAAAGATTATATCATGCCAAGTTAAATACTAAAAATGAGTTAAATGAAACAACCGAGCAATACATGTACCAAGGTAAAAAACTTTTGATCAAGAATCAAATTAGAGTGCTATATACGGCTATGCAGAATCTTATAAGTATATATTGAAGTGACAGAAAAATATAAGAAACTCGGAAAATATGGGCGAGCGCAAATTTCTTCACTTAATGCTTTTCTTTCAATTCCCTATAGTCTCATGTATTTTTTTTTTTTTTTTTTTTTATTTGATCTAGATTTATGTCAAAATTATGAAAAATTAGAAGCAGACGTGGTGATTTGCCCGCTGCCTCGAATGACATGGACCGTACTTGCTGATATTCAATATTCGAAACTATGTCTGATAAATTTTCGTATTTAAATTTTTTTTAGCTCATCTAGTGCCTTGGCAAAGTTGATTTCAACCCGAACACTGACGGACAGACGGACATCGCTTAATGAGGTGGGAATCGATATTGTAGAAGTTACAAACCGAATTACAAATTTAGATATACCCTCTTTCCAACTTTTATCGTAAAGGGTATAAAAATACAGATTTAATAACCGAAAAAAATATAGTTAAAAATTTCAACTAATAATTTCCTTTAAAAATAAAAAATATTTTGTGTTTTAGTACCTTTGGTTACATATTTGATAGATTAGATCTGATTGGTGACGCGTCTTCTGGGAATTTTAATGTATATAAAAATTAAAAACTAAGGGTATCCCCATATGCATAATTTTTGTAAATTATAAAGATTTTTTAATGCAAACGACAAGATAAACGAAACTATCACAGAGTGGGTATTATTATGTTCCTTCGAATAATACCATCTTTTTAATTATTATTATTATTATTATTTTTTTTTTTTTTGGTACGCTAGAGTCCATTCTCGACTTTAAAGAAAAATATTAATATTGGCAACGCTGAGTGCTGCCAAGTGCAATCTGACACTTCCATTGTAAAGTTTTTAATTTTTAAGCATAATCGTACTCAAAACGTTTTGACGTGCGACCATTATTTGTATTGTTTACAGTGACTTGAAAAAATTAATATAGAAAAAAATGGAATTAACTCGTAAACATTTTCGTGCCATCATTTTTCACAACTTTCGACGTGGATTATCACGACAAGAGTGCATTGATGAACTTAAATCTTTGTATGGCGATGAAGCACCATTCTATAGCACTGTGAAAAATAGGTATAATGATTTAATCGTGGCCAAAGCTCGCCCAAAGACGAATTCCGTGAAGGTCGTCCAAAAACGGCTGTTGTGCCAGAGAACATTGATGCCGTGCGTAAACTCATAATGCAAGATCGGCATGCGACATACCGAGAGATAGAGACATCCTTGGACATTTCTTCCACCTGCATACATTTGATACTGCATGAACACCTGGCCGTAAAAAAGGTTTGTTCTCGTTGGATCACGCACAATTTGAAAGTCGCTCAAAAAAAGGCTCGTGTCGATTGGTGCAAAGAAATGTTGCAAAAATACGATTGCGGTTCTTCAAAAGACGTTTATAAGATCGTCACAGGTGACGAATCATGGATCTATGCGTATAAGCCCGAACCTAAACATCAATCCACCGTGTGGGTCTTCAAAGACGAGCAAAATCCAACGAAAGTTGTTCGTGGAAGAAGCACTTCGAAGCAAATGGTCGCCTGTTTCTTCGGCAAAACTGGTCATGTGGCGACTGTTCCGCTTGAGCAACGTAGGACGGTCACTTCTGAGTGGCACACTACAATTTGTTTGCCTGAAGTCATCAGAGAAACTCGAAAAACCAACAAGCGAAGACGAATCATTGTTCACCATGACAATGCGAGCTCTCACACATCAGCTCAAACCGGAGCGTTTTAGACCGGCCAAAACGTAGAATTAATGGGTCATCCGCCGTACAGCCCTGACTTGGCACCTAATGACTTCTTCTTTTTTCCGCAGATCAAGAAAAAAATGTGTGATCAACGATTTTCGTCGCCAGAAGAAGCTGTTGAAGTGTTCAAAAACCATGTTTTAGAGGTGTCTCAATCAGAGTGCGAAAAGTGCTTCGACAACTGGTCTGAGCGCATGCAAAAGTGTATAAATCATGCTGGAGAATACTTTGAAAAACAATAAAACCATTTTTGATTATAAATATTCGCATTTTCACTACTAGGCCAGAAATATATAGAGCAGCACTCGTAACCGATATTGTTTATTCAGGGTGAAAGCACGTGTCAATGGCTAATTTCGCTACCACTCACTTAGCTCTTCAGGAAACTGCTCACCAACATTTTAAAGTAAACTAAAGATCTTTGTCCAAACAATAAAGCAAAGACAAAAATTAAAATTTAAGCAAAAACAACAATAATCAACATTGATTTTACATTTCTTTATCCACTGAATACGGTTGACTTTTTTCGGCTCTTTTATACAGTTAAAAGATGATGATGCATTATTTTTTTAAAGATAATTTTATTTATATTCTTATTTATTTAATAGCTAAATAAAATGTTTTTTTTCTTTCATTTCCCATTAAATAAATATCACCGTCCAACTCTAAAGTTGTTGATTGATAAATCTGTCTTTTGCACAATCCTTAGCCACATAATTTTTTCTGGGCTAACAGAAGATTACGGGGTTTATTTCTTTTGTGTTATGCTTTCATTGGCTTAAGGGTTCAAATGATAAATTGATTTTTTTCTTTTTAATATTTCCCTTAAATAAAAAAAATCAGACAAAAACGTAACATACATTTTCTGTATATTAGTTTCCATTTTGTTTGGTTTGCTTGAGATAAAACAGCAAATAAATTATTCATTGAGTTTTCTAATATTTAAAAAGATTTTATTGCTTTTATTACAATTAAGCATAAAATTGTTGAATGATTTTAGTATTTTAATTACTGAAGAATCAACATGTATTTTCTTTACTTAAAAATAAAACCTTGTAAAACCTTTCTTAACTGATTTTCATCTTAATTATTATTATATCAAATTCTTGACCATTATAATAAGAAATAGTTTTCAAATTCATTATCGTTACACCACATAAATTTCTCATTTAAATCAATTAAACAGAAACGAGTCATATATTTATGTATGTGTGTATGTATTTTATTGTTGCCGTCAGCAAATTCAAATTAAATATGAAGTAATAAAATTACACAAACAAATCACACACACAAATCAAGTATGAATACTAGCATGTAATTAAAATGTTCAATGGATGCTGTAACTGTAAGTTTTCATTCATTCATTAATTTATTTACTTCTTCATTTTATTATTCTATTTAGTTTATGAATGAATAATTTTATTTATATCACTCCAAATTTAAAATGTTTATTTTTCTATACAATTAATATTTAATATCAATCTTGAAAATCAATTGTTTTCGTAACACACAATAAATTAGAAAAAAGACATCACAGGAAGAAGTTGTATGATTTGCTTCTTCCTCATAAAAATTAATCATCCATCAATGAATATTGTATGAATTCTTCCATATTTAAAATACAATAATACTGATGATGGGTTTATGACTGCTACGAATAAATGCAAATATTCAAAAGTATTTTTCATATGAGCGATTATGATGTGTGCGTGTATTGGGTTGGGGAAAAAATAGTAGGGGATTTTTTTTATGATTGAAGTCGTTCTTTTTGTTATTTATTTCATTAAAATGATTTAGCTTGCATTTTAGGAAGGGCAGGCAAATACTTGTCCAAAATATTCTAAAAATTTTCGAAAAGAAAGAAGTCAAACGTAAAACACACATTTCTAAAGTTTTTTTTCAGTTACTTTGAACAAACTTTCTACAATTCAAAATACAAAACAGGCCAGTTGAAGAGATATCTTCTTCTAGTTTCTGAAATCTTTTGCGACCACCCCATATTTAAGTTTAATCAAAAAAATGATTTTATAAAAAACGGAAAAGCTTTAATAACAGCGTAATTAAAAATTTACTGTTAATAAAATGCAAAGTTCAATGCGATGTTCAGTAGGACAAGCATATTTTTTAGGTCGCAAAAAGGGCATTTAAATGCCCTAGTTTTCTGAAACTGTGCAAGAGATACCTCACTCCATCTGATTTCCTAACTATCAGACTGAAAATGGAATACAACTCTCATGTATAGGCCGGTGCTTCAGACTATTCTGGAGTTAGTCAACTACTTACAGAAGAAAGCGCATCCCTTTATGGTCGATTGACCAGGTAATCGAGATACGCTTCTCAGAAAAAAATCGTTTTGTAGCCGAACACTTTGTGTTTGGAAAAAACTCTCTGCACAGGTATTTCCTGTCACTTCCGCAAAAATACGTATCGAATGTCCACTAATCCCTCTCTCTCTCTCTCTCTCTCACTATCTTCCTTCTAACAACCTAAAATTCTAGTTCTGGCACCACACGTTGCATGGGTATTTGTCATTCCCCAAAACCTGAAAAAAATGTTAATTATCTAGTGAGATTAAAATAAAAGTGTTTTTGATTAAACTACACCTCACATCTACATTCAGAATTGGTTTTAATTGTCGAAAAAATTGTAGAAAGAAATATAAAAACAAACTTATTTGTGAGCAATTTTTTTAAACCTTTAAGCTAAAAAGAAAATTTCCTTTTTTCTAGAAGTACTAGAAGTTTCTTTATTTAATTAAATATATTTTAAATATCTTTGATAAAAATTTCCTTAATAATCTAACGCCAGCGGCCAGCAAAACCCGTCTGAATAAAATTTTATCCTTCACGTACGATCTCAAAGTCATTTAAAAACGATTTATTTTGGACATAATTCGGTATCTTATGAACCACAAAAACTATGTTAATGAAATTTTTCAGAGACAAAGCAGAGATGTTTCTGAGTGGAAGTGCGAACGGATGGCCCCCTTGTGTAAAGGGACGATTCTGGTTAGGCCACCAAAATTGGGTACCTCGGGCATGTAGTTTTTTGAAATGTTAAAAAAAATTATTTTTAACTCAGCTGTTAAGATTTTTTTAATATAATTAGACCTTGAAAATATCTACAAGAAATGTGTTTACTTATGTATTTAGGTTAACTCTTTTAGTTCGGGAGAAAATTATCTTATAAATTCTTTTTATTAATTATAGTCGACGTGTATTTTTGGTATTTTTGGCGTGGTGTATTTATTAATGATCGGATTATAACTTTGAGACATTTGTTACATTTTTAAAAAAATTTAAAAAAAAAATACATTTTAAGTTAATTTATTTTAACAGTGTTTTTTTAATATAAATTTTTATATATTTTTAGGAAACATTTATTATTTAAAAATTAAAAAATGATTTGAATTGCGTGGATTAAAGTCTTGTATAAAAACCGAAGTTCATTCAAACAATAATGCTTTATACTGTAAACACATTCGAGACAGCAGCAGCCGACTGCAAAATGTCAAAATTAGAATGCATGTGTTTATATGAGAATGATTATTTTGTCAAAAGCAAGGCAACAAGGCAGCAGGTTGTTTTCTAAGCTGAATTAGCCGCTGCAGTCAAATTAAACTAATGCTAGGAACACAACTGGGATGAACGACGAATTTTTGGTCGTGAATATCCGTCGTCAAAAATAAAACACACTTGTGTATATGAAAATGCACACAATCATGACGTAGGACGAAATTCGTCATACGCGGCGAACTATGCAATAGAATTATTTCTATTTCATACGCCGGCGAACGACAAACATATCTGTACAAAGTGACCATGTTTGACTTTAGATTCGAAGTATTTTAATAAATAAAGTTATTTTACGTAAAAAAATTTATGTATTTTTATTTTGCAGCATTTTTAATAAGCGTACAGATTATAAGTTAAATATAAAAAGAGTTTTTAGTTGTATTTTTTCTAATGTTTAACTTTTTAAATATTATTTTTTTTTGTTGATGGTCACCTTAGCAGCTTACAAAAAGTAAACAACTTCAAAAATTATAACAGCTGTGTTTTTGGTCGTTATTGTGTTTCATACGACGAATTTGCACAACGAATTATTGACGACGTATTCATTGTGTTGGACGAAATTCGTCGTTTGTCCCAGCATAATTTCTTTTTTGCAAGCGAGCGACACGTCTAGAAAATTTGTATAGGAATCACTCAAAAGATTGAATGCTTTTCATACAAATTTTCTAGACGAATCGCTCGCTTGCAATACAGAAACCGCACAAAAGTATTTATTATTATGTTTCTACAAACTCAACTAAATTTAGTTTTTTTTTTATATACAAGTGTAATTAACGTTAATCAAAATTGTTTTCAGTTCATATGAAGCACGAAATAACTTCTGCATCCACCCAATAAATAAATAAATAGATGACTTTATAATTTTGTATGTATGAGAGAATGTGATCACATGATTTCAACTCCAGCAAAAGTTTTTGCAACATTGTATATATTTTCTTTATTGCATTTAGTTCTTTTATTTTATCTTTTTTCTTTATATTTTAATTGTATTATTTTTTCAATAGAACATTTGGTTGATAAAGAAGTCGTTCTAAGTCAATGAATTAACCTTCGCTAATTTGAAAAATGTTCACATTTTATTAGACAAGGAAGTAAAAATAATGTTTTATACAATATAATCTACTTGTACAATTTGATATATCACCAATAAAATGTTTTTTATTTACGTGGTGTATTTCCAAAATTATCAGGAAAAATTAAAAAACAAATAATTTCAAATTATGTTTCAGTGCTGTAACTATGATTATGATTTATTTCTTCCTGCCAGTAGATCAACCTTGTTGCATTGAAAACTTTATTCCTTTAAAAGTCCTCTATCGCTAAAGAAAAAAGCTTAACGTTTCGCCTCACTACACAATGAAAAAAATCATCTGTTATTGTTTAATAAATATAGAGTTTTCTCGGCAGCAAAAAGTCTATAACTTTGTCAACACACCTCGTATTGAAATGTTAAAAAGGTTGTATTAAATTATTGAAGAATAGAATATTTATGGTTTCATTTTAGAACATAAATATGAAAATATGTAAAGACTTTTGTATTGATTTAATTCATAGGAAATTGATAATAAATATATTTTTCATTCCTTTTCAATTAAAGAGGGCTTGAGAGATTAAAATGAATTGTTTACGAAAAACATTAATATGTTGCATACACTTAATGAAAGATTATTGATGGCTTAACAATTCTCTGCCAGACAAGAACAATTTCATTTTATTTCTTTTTTTAATAATTGGGTTTTTTTTCATTAATGATAGAAAAACGTTGATGATACCATTATAACAGGTTGTATATAGAAACAAAGCAGTGAAATGCTACACTGTTAAGCCCTATAGAATAGAAATTATTTATGTTTTAAATTGAATGGAAAATAATTACCAATAAGATCAAATTAATAGCTTTGGCACAAAAAAGCACAAATACACATAGAAAAAAAACATGGTTGTGATATGGTCACAATAACCATATTATGTTCTTTGTAACAATGTATAGTTAGTAGTTGTTTTCACCAAAACTTCAGTCACGATAAACATTTTTTGTTAAATTTTAACGATTATATGGTTACTGTGCACAAAAAATTCAACATGGTTGTTTTTAAAATTTATTTAAAATAATAAAAAATGTGTAACCATAATACATTATTAGTAATCAAAGTATGATTAAAAGCAAGAGTATAATGTTTGCACTAAAAAATATTTTGTTCTAGTTCCTGACAGTTAAGTAACTTTTCTTTTATTTTTGTGAACTTATGTTTTTAAATTATTTTTATGACAAATCTTTACTGAATAAAACAATTATAATTAAGGATTCTATATCAGCAAATTTATGCACTTACCAGTCTCTATAATATTTCAATTATATAACATGGCACTTTTAGCCATATGATATTTTAGTTTAACCATTTAATGTTTTAGTGTTTATATTTGAACTTAATTATGTTTATACTTTAGAATGTTATTGTTTTGCTTTACAAAAATATGGTTGCCAATGTAACAATACTATATTTTGTTAGCAACCATATAATGCAACCATAATATGTTGCTCTTAGATTATGGTTACCTCAACCATGTTTTTTCTTTGCGTGAACACAAGTAGAAGGTTATTAAATCCAAAATAAAATTTATATGGGGCCCATTTTAGGGCATACGTTTTTGTAGTGAGCTTTGCATTTTGTGAAAACTAAAAACTTGGACTCTCTTCTAAGGACGCTTCAAAAAGTATGTAAAAATACAGGGAATGGGGTTACAATATAACTTACCTTTTCAATCAAAAAAAGCCTTCAGTTCACAACAGAAGCAGTTCTAAGCCAACAAATATTAAAGGAAGGAGAACACACGAATTGATAACCTCCTTATTTTCGAAATCAGTTAAAAGCAGGTAAGAATGCTATGTTGGGCTATGCCCTTCACAATATATGTAAGTCTAGCTTTAAAATGATACCCATATTGATATTTTAAAAATTTGAAAAAAAAAATCATACGCGAAAGCCAATTTTTTCACTGAATGTTTTTTCTTATTTTTTAATTCTTTGTCGACACTCGATTGGTGTATTTAATTTTTCTCTTGCTGATCTAGTTTCTCGGCAAACTTGATTTCAAAACTAACACGGATGAACAGACTGCCAGACGGACATCGCTCAATCGAATTCGCTTTGCATAAGAAGTCAGTATATATATTTACTTTATGGAGCCGGAAATTGATATTGTAAAAATTACAAACGGAAAGTAAAGGTGCCAAAATCGGCTCTGCCAATAAATTATTAGGTTTAATTTTAATTGTTAAAACTTTTAACTCACTTTTCGTGCATTTTCGGTTATGAATTGAATTGATAACTTTGTATTGCAAGTACAATTTTTGGAAAAACTTTAAAATGTTGGTGAAATTTTTATGAAAGTAAGTATTTAGGTGAAATTCCATTTTTTCCCCAATCTGGAATTTATTTTGCTAAACTTTCGGTTTTTAAAGAAATTTTCCTATTTTTTATTGCAAAAGAATTTTTTAGCAAGTTTAATATTTTTTGTAAAATATTGGTGAAAATGTAATATTTTGCTGGAATTAAGATAGTTATGTGATATTGCAATTACCTAATAACTTATAGTTTTTTTTTCTGGCGTTACTAAATTTCAAAAGCACCTCTTTCGAACTGATGTATGTCTGAGAGAATAGAGGGGACGTGAACCTAAGTTTAACCCGATTACGGCTAGATAGACGTAGAGAAAGACATTGCTTCATCGACTCCCCTATCTTTTAAGATCAAGAAAATGTGTCCTTTAAGGGGCCGAAAGAATGACAAACTATTTCTTTTCATCTGTGATGCTGGCTACAAGACAGCTGAAGGAAAGTAATACCGAAATATATTTATTGCTTAATTTTTGTAGTTTTTGGTGAAACTAGACACTGAAAAATTTATAATATATTGATTTATTCGTGGAATGAGAATTTAGACGAAATTTTTAATATTTTTTAAACTCGTTTCTTTGTTTTTCGACTTTTTAAGAATATCAGTTAAATAGTAAATTTAAACTTTATTTTTTTATATTTCTTATTTTGTTTTTTGTTCAAAATAGGTCCACTATCGGGAAATATATTTTAATTCGAATAGACGGGATTTATTTAATCTACTCTTCAACACATTCTTATGTGAGTATTGTAGAACTAAAACACTTAAAATATACAATTTTAAAAATAAAAAAAAATTTATTCGAATTAATTTTTTATTCGAATAAAAATTATTCGAGTAGAAAACATGTTATATTTTAGAAAAATAAATTTAAAACATTAAAATTAAATCTTTTGCCAACATTGTAGTAACTGTAAAAGACCGAAACAAATCAAACGTATTATCGAGACTCCAGTGAGTCAATAGAATTAGGTAATCAATCTATCTTCACCGATGAGCTTCTTCATCTCCTCCTGTACACGCTCTACATTAGACTTGGAAGCACTGGCCCATACATGAGTTTGTTAAACATCTTCGGTCTGTGCTAATAATAAGGCGCTAATAATCAGCATTTTGTAAAAGTGTACAATCACACTGAATTTTCGCAACAAGAATGAAACCATACAGCACTGAACCTTACAAGCTAATTTTCAACTCTCTTATTAATTATATTAATGATCATTAAATTTAATGATTCCAATGCGTATAACATTTTAGGCGTTTTGAGTTGCCAACAAAAACAACCACATCGGCAATCGTATGGTTGCATTTTCATTCTCAAATTCAACATTTTATTGGATGCCGTCTCGTTTAATAATTCCTAAAGCGCATTAAGTCTTAAAGCAAACTATAGTTTCGTTTTCATAAATCATTAACAAAAAAAAAAGCAAAATATCAACAACATTAAAGAAAACTTTTATGCTCGTAAATTTGCCATAATTAAGTCATTGCAATATGGGTCACAGATGACACAATATTTTTTGTTTTTAATGGAAGCGAAAATATACATTGAAAACTGTTAGAAATCTATGAACACTTAGACAAACAGTGATATTATTGTTACAAATGCAACAACAACAACTACATAATAATTATTTATTAATTCACAAGATTGTTTGTTTAATAGAACATTTTCATAAAAAAACATCATGCAGCAACACACGCAGCAGCGTTTTAAAATCATCACATTTCAAAGTCTTTATGCGTTAAACGAGCCATTTTTTCAACAACTTGCATTTTGTAGTTATTAAAATTAAAAAATTATAAAAAATTTTATGAAATAGAAAATTTACAGACTGTATAACAATGATATTGAAAAATAAAATACAATATTCTGAATATTATTTTTGAACGAATTTGCGTATTGTGGTCAGGATAAATTATATTAAATCAAATATAAAAGAAGACTGTTGAACTGACTGAATAGAAAAATTAAAACATTAATTTAGAAGCGACTGCACTCGGTGGCCAAAATGGGCGATTTTAATGCCGTGACAACTCAAAGAAATTTCCACAGCCAAATAGACCAAATCTTTGATGCTGCATTAGTGCAGAGCTGAACACAGAGAAGGTATTGAACTGACTTCTTCTCCCCATCATCCCGACAGCTTTTGCAGCGTTAACCCAGAAAATTCCCATACGTTCCGACTTACGTCGATCATATAGTGCCCAGTTATAATACCCTCTAGAAGCGATATCGAATTCCTCTGGGGGGCAACTACAAACCCTCATTTTCTCTTCAGCCAAAGGATTTTAATGTCCCCCGTATATCTGCAACATCCAGATTCGACACATTTTTCGCACAAATTTTTGTGGACATTTTAACACGTTTTATCCCTGCTTTAAAGATATTATTGCTCATTTTCTTGAAAGTGGCAAAAAGGTCTTATACAGAGGAATGATATGTGTCGCAAAAAAATATTAATTTTTCGTCGTTCAGCTTAAATGAAGGAATCATATGAATTTCTATGACGTTTCACTGGAACAAAAATTACATATTACCTTTTAAAAGAGACAAAAACGTCGGCTCTCACTTGTGAATAAATTTTCTTTCTTAGAAATTTTTAGTAATTAAAATAAAAATGAACTTAAGCCAAAAATAATTTAATTCATTTTTTATAATATCAAACAGTTCAACTACTAATTTCGTACAAAGAAAAATAAAAAAACATCTCTCATGTACGCTAAAACGAACATTTTACTTTCAGGGGAAGTCTGGGAATTTTTGCTAAACGAAAATTAAATATTGAAAATAAAATTAAATTTTTTTGGTAATAACAAAAATTAAATGGCAAATGATGAATCAAATTAGGTGCGCTCTCGAACTTAACTGTGGGATCTCGCGGGATCCAAATACTATCGAAAACTATTCCCGTACTGCAAGTTTGTATAGAAGAGACAGCTTTAAAAAATTAAAGTTTTTCTCCTTTCTGCACGAAACACACCAGGCTTTTTCTTTGGTTAGATTGTTTAAACCGAAAAACAATTAGCTGATTGAAAAGGAAACAGTAGTAAATATAAAAAATTCTATGTTTCATGCACGCAAATATCTTCCAAAAACGTTATTTAAAAGTTTTATCCCAAAAAAAAAATAATAATTGCCCTATTCACAAGCCCCCTAGTACGTGCTAAGTGCTAACAAAATACAACGATGCTAGCAGTGTTGTTGGTAATTTTTATGCAAACATGCGATACAACACTTAGTACTTTTTTTCATATGTTTTTCAAACGTTGTATTTGTTTAAATGTTTTATGTTTAAATGAATTATTATTTTTGTGTTCATGTGTGAATTATATCAAATTAAATTAAAGGATATTTTTATTAGTTTTATTTATTTAATTTATTGATTTGACTGATTTATTATAAAGTTGAAGTTGAAAGTTGAAAGTTGCCAATATAAAAACTGTTCTTTAAGATTTAATATTGCTTTAATGAGTCGATTTCTAATATTTTGTATGGTACCGCCATCACCTATACCAAAAAGAGATGCTACCTTACGAACACAAGCACCATTTCCTGAAGATCCCAAGCAGTAAAGTACAATTTAAGGCTGCAAGTCAATGCGTAGTTGGAGCCTTTCGCCAATTGTGTGAAAAACATCGTCATTTTTTATAAGGTTGAATATATAGGCAAATTCCTCTGGCCGTAATCGTATCATATGAAGAAATCTGTTTTCATCAAAATATCTTAAAGCCCGATTATGACATAATGGTGATTTTGGTAGCCCTAAATGTATACTTCTGCGACTGGAGAGCAGGTACATTAGGTTCATCCTAAAAATGTCTTGAATTTCATCCTCACACAAAAAAATTATTAATTTACTTTTTTCTGTTTTCTCCCCCATTTGGCTTATAAATAACAAATGATGAATAGCACTTTTCTTCTTCTTATTTACTTTTTGACGTATGAAGTACAATGTACAATGGCACACTGATACAATGGTTGTTCACAAAGAAGTAAACAAAAGGTAGTATGCAATACTACCTACACCTTACGGCAAATAATAAAAAAAATTTTAAAACATTCAAAATATTTGCGTTTTTATATTTACTATAAGCAACTGCATGTACATTTTTCTGACATCTTGTTTTAAGATAAAAGTTTAGTTTTTTCTGTACCCGTACAAAGCGAATTAAATACAAGGTGGCCGCACGGCTACAAAAACAAAAAACTAATGTCCTTTTGTTGTTGCAGAGCACCATGTGATGTCAAAAATAGCTGACTAAACAAGAGGGAGCCGAATTTAATTTATTCTTTTATCATTATTTGCTGCTTTTAATGAAGTTGTAACAGTTGGTTTCTCTCTGCTACATGTGCAGCAATACCTTATATTTTATTTTTTGCTTTTGAAATTTAATTTTATAAAATTTGTATTTTTTTACTTTTTCAAACTATTTGAAAATTTTTTATTTTTCAAAATATTTTAGAATTTTGACATAAACGTCGAATATAAACAAAAATCAATTGAGCTATTAAGACCACCTGTAAATTAATTCGCCTTGTTCCCATACTTTTGGGCATTTTGTCTTCAATTGAGAATAATTTATGTTTACTCTCATTTTACTGCACTTTACCCAAAAACTACGGAAAACTATTATCTAACTTATTCAGCCATTGAGCAATTTCTTACTTGCAAATGATTTTGACTTAAATAATATCAGCAGTGCCCTCGACTTAGTCTGTGTGTCATTTCTAATTTTCTTAAAATTCAAGTCTAACTAATTATTCTAGAATTTTGTAGAAAGTGTTAAAAATTTTCCATCTACAAAAATAAAAGTGCTGACAACTGTTTTATTACCATTATACCCGCCAAAATGGCTGCTTTCACAATTGTATCTCTAATTTTTCTACGAAATGACCTATTATTAAGAAAAAAAAAAGTATTCTATGTTGGAACCAAGATTCTAGCGGACCTCCTCACAAAATTTTGTTCAAATCCATCCAGTAGTTTTTACGTGATGCAAACACAGACTGACAAACAGACGGACAAACCGTCAGACAAAAATGCCAAAAGTAGGTGTTTTGTATTTAATATCGATTACTATATACACCAACAACAAATGCCATTATTATAAGTTGCATTCGATTCTCGATCTTAGCTGGGTAACGAAAATCGAAGATCGCTTGTCAAATTTGTATTGTGAGTTGGTAGCACTGTCGATAATTTTATTGTGCAACCAATCGAACACAATTTAGCTTTCGATGGTTTGTGTCAGTTTGTAAAACTTATTGAAAATGTAAGTTTTTGTACATTATTTAAATTACATGCAGGTCTAAGGTTGTAATAATTTCGTCGTAGTCATTTTAATTGATAATTTTTTGAATTTTTGTTTATAAATTAATATAACAATATATATAAAGAGAACGATAAAGAAAAGCTTTAAGTTGTGTGTGAACTTCGTCGCACCAAATTAACATTAAGATTAGTTGGTTAAATAGATGATGTTTACGACGTACATAACATAAGGTAGATAGATGCAAAGAATGCTGATGAAGGATGTGGCGGTCCAGAAAATGCTGCATTTCATTCTGCTAGCGTCTAATTTTTCTTGTTTTCTTTGGAAAACGTCCGCATACATTTGTAAATAATTTTTCTTTCTAAAAATGTTTAGAAATTAATTAAGAAGAACCAAAAGGCCGAAAATAAATTAAAATTGCAAAACAATATATCTCTAGAGTGACAGCTGATAAACATGTACTATTGTGAATAATCCAATTGAGTAAAATTCACAATAGCAATATTTTTATCGAATGTGCGCCTTAATACCAAATGAAAACTGTTTCGGTCAGCTCGACTACATTCAAAGATCGAAATTTGCTCATTATAGGCAAATATGATATTAAATGCAAAGATAAACCATTGATGGTTAATTCAGTAATCTCTGAGCTAAATTAAGTCACAAAGTTTTTTTTGAAATGCATGAAACGAGCTATAACTGTTATCGGTAAGTGCCGCCATTATCACCGTTATTTATGTTGCATTTGTTTTAAAAGAATATACATAACTCCGTTTTTGTTATTATAAGTCTACTTTATGCTTAAACTCATATTGGCATATTTTGAATGAACAAATGGCATTTAAAAGTTTTATTAATTTTTTTTTTGCTGTATTTACCATAAAAGTGGAAGAAATTCCAATTACACGGCAAAAAAGGACTATCAAAAAAATAGACCCTACTTTTACGCAAAAAAAAATAAATAAATAAAAGTCCTTTTTTAAATTCTTAAATTTTTTTTCGTATTATCCCATCAATAAATAAATTTAAAACAAATCAGATGTTATAGCTTCGGTAGAGGCAAAAAGCTAAATATACGCAGAAAAAAAATATGTTTTTAATTTTAAAATCCGAATATCTCTTAAGCTATAGAACATAATGTTATTTAAAGCTTGACGAAAGCTATCGCCAGAATTTAGAGTATTTAAAATCAGAGAAAAATTAAGAGCTTGGTAACAGCTTTAATTTTTAGTACACCTGAGGTGCGCTGCTTTAAAGCATCGCGGCGCTGTTTCTCTTAGCTCTATAAGTAGCACATTTCACTCCTAAATCACATTATAAATGTACTACAGGCGCGTGAATACAATTGGGCTAGCCGTTAAAAAGTTACATAATTATTTGTATTCTTTTACCAAGTCCCCCACTGTGTGGCCACAAACATATTGTGAGTTCCTCTTAATATAATGTAAACATTTTGACTTAATCTGGTAATATTTAAAGTACAAGTTTTACAGTGTGAACAGAAGCAATTGCTGCGTTGCCAAATTTTCTTGAATTCTCATAATTAAAACTCAACTATTTCTTTAATTGCAATAAACATTAAAATATTTATATTTTTTTAATTTTTTTGTTTTCTTTTTTAATGTTTTTTTTTAATTTTTTTTCATTCGTTTCCATTTATGCAAAATCCATACAGATACATTCTTAAAAAAATAAATATTACAATCATTTACAGACTGGCCTGTTATTAAAAGGTGCTTAAATTAAACAAAAGAAAAAAATCAATTGTAAAAATCAAATAAATTACTTTGAAAAAAATTAGTTATTATTAATAAAAAAAATAATATATAATTTTATGTTTCAAACAATAAATTATTTTAAAATATGAATTAAATGTGATTTCTAATTAATTTTTTAATTCACGTTAACAGAAAGATCGTTTCTTTAAACAAATGTTTTATTTATATTATTTTGTTTTTTTTTTTAAATTGTTTTTGTGTTTATTTTCTGTAGTTTATTTTTTTTTTTTTATTTTTCAGGCATGATTACATTTGTTTAATTTTTTTTATCAGATTATTTTTTATTTAAATTTATAATTCTAATTCTTACGTTAAAATTATTATTTGTTTAAGTTGAAATTTTTTTGTTTTTTTTTTTGTTATTCAGGTGAACATTTACTTTGTTGTAATCACTTTTTTATTTATTTTCTGCCTTATTTTAAATTACTTGACATTTATAACATTACATTTTCAAAATCTTTTTTTTTATTAATAATATTTTATTTAATTATTTAGTATTTTTTTTTTTACTTTTTAGTTTGCCTAATTAAAATCATAGAATTGTTTAGTTAATTAAATTTATTTTAATCTTTTTGTTTTTTTTTTTTTTTTTTTTTTTGTTCAAATGATTGTTTTGCGTTTAAATATTAGAATGGTGTTATTTTTTTGATAAAATTTTGGGTTTTCTTTCAAATCAAAATGTACTTAGAAACCCTTTTTCTATAAAGAAAATCTAAGAAGTGTTGCCAATGTTGAAATATTTAGCAGGTGTTGGATTTGCGGTTGTTGTTGGCATTGCTAAAGATTTTGCTGTGCTGACGATCAGAGCGACGCTTAGTGTGATTTCTAGACTGGACATCACATACTTGATTGGCACGTTTGATGGCGGAGCGAGTAATATCCTTGCGTTCTTTTTTGCTTTGCACCTAAATTAAAAATTAATTAATTTTATACGATTGTCATAAGTTTTAAAAAGAGCGGTGCCAGAAATGTCTGCTTTAGCAGCAATTCTAATAAAAATTTTAATAAATCAGTCACTTTAGACAAAATAGAAAACATGGATATAATATTTATATAATTTTTCACTAAGATGGACTATTATCTATGCAAGGAGTTCTGCAATTAGACCGACTAAAGGTGGCAATTCTATTACTTTCCTACTTTCTATAAATGAGGCCATAAAACGAAATCTTTATGTAGCAACTACTGTAAATAATAGTTTTTTTGTTATCCACATGGGTACTCTCTAATCGAATAATATGTCCAAGCTTCCCTAGTTTTCATAGGAATCTGCAGAATAAATCTAGGTGACATAATTTGTTGCAAACATGCTTGACCTATCGCAAGTTGCTAAAGGCATATGAAAGTGAACTAAATGCAGTTTAACGGAAGATACATAATTACAGTTTAGGTCCGCATTTGTCGGCCTGACCAATTTAGCAGCTGTCGTTTGTTGCACGTTGACCACGTTAACTGACCACCTCTAATTTGGGATCAAACCGCAGCCGCCTCATAACCTACCAATACGCCCCTTAAAGTACCTATTCGCATGATATCAGTGTTCCAAATTACTCTCTGGACTCTAAGAGGCATTTTATTTTAGTTAAGGACCTCACAGCAACCCCACATTCAGATGGATTCTGTGGAAAGCATAAGCAAACGTGATCAAAAAATCTATTTGTGAAAGTAAGTGAGGACCCTAAGAGAGGGAGAGTCGTCCAAAGTTCGAATCCAAAATGCAGTCAATTTTCACTCAGTGTAGGGCTTTTAATCAATCAAAGAATGGAGAATCTCTAAGAAATGATGTCAATTGTGAGATGTAGGAGCAAATTACTGCATTCGATATCGATCAAAATTTAATAGAGCTTAAATGTAAATTTTTATCGATATCGAGTGCCATAATTCACCCCTGAAACATGTGATTACAAATTTATGCCAATATAATTGCATAGACCGCATTATTGAATTAAAGGAACGACTAGTACCAGCCGATTTCCCCACATCATAAAAGGTTTGAAGAAGTACTTAAAACCCTCTTCTTTGTTATCCGCCCTACACGATTCTGACTGACTCCTTAAAAGTCTTGTAATGCTGCTACCGCTCTCGTTAAAATTTTCGTCTTACCTTTTGTACATTGGTAGCCATTAATTGTTGTTTCATTTGAGCTACACTTTGGCGATCCAAACGATAACGCGAACCAGTAGAACGTGGTTGAACCGTTTGAGAATTCTGTAAAAGAAAATTATAATATTTCTTTTCTGAAATATTAATTACACTTCCTTCGACTTACCTTCCTGGGAGTTGTCTCATTGTGCTTTTGCTTTTCAGCCATATCATTCACACCAATATCCAGTTTAATAAAACTTTCAGCGGCCTCTTGAGCCGTTTTAATACTATGATAAACCGACATGCTAAAACATGAAAGAACAAAAATAAATAAAAATGACAACTCTGTTCGTAAGCAAAAAAAAAAAGAAATATAACACGACAAGTGTACACCATGTTATTGCACCCACCTTGGATGCTCAATCAATAGGTTCTCATAGGGGGAAGTTTCCATATTGATGGGTCCAATGGAGGTGAAACATGGTGGTGGCGTTACGAACCATGATTCGTCCATTTTTGTAATCGCTTCTACTCCATTAGTTGCAATGAGCGTCTGCTCTTCACTCTTCTGAGGGAAGATTGTGGGAACGATATGCAACGAACGGGTAATACCGCTGTCTGCAATGGCCTTATGGCCTTTATTAATGCGGCCATCGTTAACTGTGCGCGATGGACTTAATGTTGAAACACTTAAGCCGTTATTAGGATGATTGCTAGTATTGCTGCGGGTTTTTTGTAAGAAATTACGTTGCTTTTGTGGCCTTGGTCCACTGTAAAGGGAATGCGAATTGATATGTTGAAGGCGACGTTGCTGGGCCAAAGTACTAACAGCAGTGTTAACGGACTTGGCGGTCTTGGCGATTTCGATTACGGCAACGTTTTCCCCCCCGGAAACAGGGCGAGTGGGGGAAACGTCTTCTTCTTCGTCTAAAAAGGATACAAAATTGTGTGAATTGTTGTTTTTTAAATATAAATTTTTTGTTTGTTTTTTTTTGGTCACTTACTTTCTTTCTCAACAATAAACCAGTCGTCTTCGTCAAATTCCTCTTCGTCACAACTATCACTGGGTGATAGCAGCTTCGTTTGTTTTGCAGTTAGTAACAATGGCGCCTTAATTCCTTTTCGCTTATTCTTTTGTCGGTCGTTGTTGCGCTTATTTTTGCCACGTTTAATGGCAGTTTGACCTATATCACCAGCACCCGTTACCGACGGTGTTAATGATGTAACCTCTATAAGATTATCGGTGTCTACTAAATTAATGCTCGGATCACGTTGTTCACTTACTCCAGTTGCAGTCGCAGTATCAGTCGTTTCACGATTCGTTTCACAATTCGTATTCGAACCAAAGAGAAACGATGCAAGACTACTAAACATTATACAAAAAGGAGAGAGCTTTGCAAGCTAGTAGAGCTTTTAATCACTTTGTAGGCTTAGAGCTTTTACAATTAGCTTTAATATCTATATGTTTACGTATATTTAAGTTATAACTCTAATTATTATCACGTTTGAGAGCTTTTTGTTAGTTAAATGAAATATATAAGTGTATTATTGCTTAAAATTTTATTTGTTAAGATTGATGAGATCAATTTGCAGTTTTTTTTTTGTAATTAAAATTCTTTAAAACAAGAATTTCCTTCAAATTTGTTGTTTTGTTGAGAGCTTTTTCTAATATTAACTATTACGCTCTTTTCAGTCTTCTTATAAGCTTTTGTTACCTTTAACTTTTGTAGTTGTTGTCGTTATTTGTTCAATTAATTCAAATGAGTCAACTGAAAGTAAAAAAAAAGTAAAAAATTATAATTATTGCTTGGTTTCTTTTGTTTGAATCATGCAAAAAAATTATTTTAGCCTTGAATTGCTGTATTGTTCTGTGTCTAAACCACTAGTTAATGGCATTGAAAATGTAATTTTCTAACAAATGTGTTCAATCATCTTGTCATGTTTTCTTTGTTTCGCTTTATTTTATGACACATTTATAATATTATTTTTGCAATTTTTTTAAATGAAACCACTTAATGATTTGCGTCATTCCTCATTTGAGTAAAAAGTGACGGGTTACGTCATGTGCGATAATTATTTCATTCGGTTACACAGAGCCAGCTGCTAGATCGTAATTATAATATTTTGTAGGTGCATATGGGCATTTCCATGGTACCGTACATGACATATGTACATTTTTTGAATTGCGAAAAAATAAAAAATGACATGGGCTTATATTGCTTTTTACGGTATGGTTGACATTATAAAAAAATAATACTAATAAAATATCACCAATTTTTTCTGTATCTTTTCTGTGTTCCCATGAATTCAGTTCATTGTTGTTGTAGCATGCACTTGAAATGCTACAAACACCCAAATTTAATGCCAGAAAATCACTTTAAACTGTTATTATTGTTCTTTAATATTTTAAAAAGCTATAAATATTTTCACGTAGCGTGTTTTTCCTCTTAGCTTATTTTGAAAAGAAATTCAGGCGTCGTTCACATATTTCATGGAATTGCCCATACAAATATAAAATGGCAGAAAAATTTATTTTTAATGTTTAACAGTTTAACTTGTTCTAAATATATCTAAAATATTGGCTTTTAATTCTGACCCAAAATTTTTCAAAGAAAATTACCACTCCCTTTGATGTGACCTTTTATGGCTCCTAACGTCCGCTTGAGTGTTAAAAAAGTGAAAAAAATACACACGCCATGCAGTCTCGAATGTTCAAATAAATATTTTTAGCTTGTTATTGTTTATTATTTTAAATATATAAATAATTTAACAGTTACGAGGGGAAGTCAATAAGTCATTTAAAAAATTAAACCCTTTTGTAAAGTAAGATTTCGAAATATCCGTTTATTAAAGCTTTTTCCTCATCCAACTTTTAAGTTTTCTTCCGCCAAGTAATTTCTTTAAATTAAAAAACAAACAAGTCAAAAAAATCTAATCTGGAAAAAGAGAGGCTTGAGGAAACTATTTTAAACTCGAGTCGTATATTTTTGTCATAGTTAAAAGAGAAATTTTTAGTGCTTCGTACCAATAGGGTAATATCACTGCCTTAGTTCTTGGCCTTAAAATTCACGTAACAATAAGTTTTTATATTGTTTTTTTTTTCTATCTGTTCGGTTCGAATATTAATAAAATAAATGTCTAGTTATTATAAAGATAGATGTGTCTTATGAAAGTGGAGATTTGTTTAGAAACCTAAAAATAATAAACTTATTAATACATACATATTTTTCATGTATCTTAAAGGGCTGCTCGACGTTAAAATTGTTCACTTCAAATATTGTTTTTTTTTTTGTGATTTTCTTTGCAAAAATGTTTGACAGTCATATGGTAAATGAAAACTTAACTAATTTTGGGTTTCTTCAATCATGTGCCCTCTATCTCTATTTCCAGGAAGAGTACGGAAATAAAACATACAAAACAAAAACATTATTGCTTGATTTATAGGATTATATCAATCACAGAAAACTGGTAGCGAATTCTCCCTGAATGATATTTTATATCAAGGCTCCACACTTCAAGCAGACTTGAGGCAGATTATAATACGATTAAGAAACTATAAAATTCGTATTTACTGGAGATTTCCAAAAGATGTATCGCCAGATTTTAATCCATGATACAGATTGTCCATACCAACGAATTTCGTTTCGCAACGAAGCTAATGGGCACGTTAATTCGTTATAGTTGACGACCGTAACATTCGGAGTGAATTGTGCCGCCTTTCTTGCGATAAGGATTCTACTTGAGCTTAGTACAAACTGCGAATCGGAGTACCTAATGGCTTTAGCTCTTTTGAAAAGAGAAGTCTACGTAAATGACATCTTGTCCGGCGGACACTCTCGATGAAGTGAAACTTAAGCAAAGTGAGCTCACAAAGGCCTTGAGATCAGCTGGCTTCCCTTTAAAGAAAATGACGGCAAACCATGCCTCTATACTTGACAGTTTAACATGGCAGGATCTTCTCGATGAAAATTATATGATTCTAGTACAGTAAATCTCTAGGAATCCGATGAAATGCGTTATCAGATTTATTTAACTACGCTCTTGAACCAATTGAATTAATTCCATCCACTAAAAAAACGAGAATATTGTCCGTTATAGTTTGGTTAAGCCCAGTTATAATTACGGCCACACTGCTTATGTAAGAGCTGTGGGAAGAAAAATCCGACTGCGATGAAGACGTATCCCCACTGATTCTAACAAAATGGAAAAAGTTTTTAAAGAATTTGCCTGACAGTGAGAATCTAAATATCCCGAGATAAGTAGCATATTCCTCAAAATAACACGTGGGGGTTCCAATCATTTCACATGAAAATTACCGCCCAATCGCAATTTGCTCTGCAGTCTCCAAAGTTATGCAGAGTATGCTTAATTTTCATCTTGCGAAATATCTAGAGTCCAACAGCTTACTTAGTGACCGGCAGTACAGCTTCCATAGGGGACGCTCTACGGGTGACTTACTGGCGTTTGATAGAGTGTGGCATGGTGCACTCATATCAAAACTTATTGCTTTTGGTGTCGGTAATAGTTTCTCTCGATTTATATCGAGCTTTCTCAGGGATCGCACTATACGAGCTGTTATAGATCTCATCAAACGAGTTCAAGGTAAATTCAGGGGTACCGCAAGGTTTCGTTCTTTTACGTCAGACTTTCAACACTATCTATTCTTTCGCAGATGACATTCATTTTCTTTTCGCAATAGACCAATCCGCCGGGAAATTGGGGCTGTGCGAAAGCACATGGACGATACCCATAATCGTAACCTTTTTGTTATCTCCGAATGGGGACTTGCGAATAGGGTTTAGTTTAACGCTCATACAACCCAGTGATGTATGTTTTCGCACAGGCGTACGGCTGAATATGGTACCTCATCTGTAATTATAGTTGATATATATATTAAAAAATCAGAAGCTCTCGATGTTCTTGGCATGAAAATTCAATGTGATGCTCGTTAGAACCAGCATATTTTTCATGCCGCAAAAGAAGCATTAAAGTGCCTAGGTTTTTTGAAACGGTGTAAGAAATACTTCACTCCATCTGATCTCCTTACTATCTATGTCACCTATATCAGATAAAAAATGGAATACAACTCTCATGTATGGGCCGGTGCTTTAAATTATATTTTGGACTTACTCGACCGCGTGCAGGAGAGAGCGAAGAAGCTCATCGGTGACAGTAGGGTATCCAGCTCTATTAACTCACTGGAGCATCGACGCAGTGTGGGGCGTGTTTTACTGTTTTATCGTTAGTATAACGAAATGTGCTCTTATGAAATCAGGAAACTTGCTCCCGAAAACCTTAATGCATCAAGAGCGCATTCATTTGTGGTCGATTGGCCAGTGAATTGCACTACGCATTACAGACAGAATTCGTTTTTTAGCCGAACAGTTCGTATGTGGAATAAACTCCCTGCAGAGATCTTTCCTGCCACTTTCAATGTGCAAAGATCCAAATCAAATGTCCACAAGCACTACTTCCTCTATCCCCCTTCCCACAACCTAATTTCCTAGTTCTGGCACAATGCATTGCATAAGTAGGGGTCATCCCCTGAGTGTTGGTCCTTATAAAAAAAAAACATGAGACACCAAAAAGGGATTATTGGAGAATTTAAAACTTTCAGGTGCAAAATTAAATTTATAATTTATAACAACTAAAAAAGCATTCTTCCCAATTTGGCAAAATAAGGGTTTTTATGGAACGTAGACAACGTGCTGTTGTATCCAGCACAGAGCTCTGAATTTAATCAAAAAGACTAACTATAGATCTTTATAGATACGAAATATGCCTTCACCAAGTTTTGGGAAAACCTGTAGTAAAAGTTGCTCTATAAAATACCAGTGTTATCATAAAGCAAGTATGGAGTTATCTTCTTCTGTTGCTCTAAGGCTTTAATGATTATTGAAAAATATTAAGCCAATAATTTTAGTCTGAAATCATGTTGGTCTCACCTTTAGAGCTTTAAATGCTGTTAAGCCTCTACATGTTCAACAAAATTTTAACAGCTGGCGATGACGCTTTATTTATTTGGTCCAGATTTTCAAATGCAGTTTTTTTTCTCTCCATTATTTTTAATTATAAACATAAATATAAATATCTTTTTTAATCTATTTAATGCTAAATTCTTTCCATTGACCTTTTAAAATGCAAACAGTAGTTATTGTGCTTGTTAAACCAAACAATGCCCATTTAATCTTAAAAGTTGTAAATTTGTTTCTGATATCTTAAAGTATTGATCGGCAAATTTATGATTATAACCAAAACATGACAACTCCAACTAAATAAACGATAGTAGAGACAAACAAAAGCAACCGACAAGAAACAAAAAAAAAACACAGCGGTTGGCTGGTAGCATTTTAAGCAGATTCGTTGGCTGTCCCTGCTGCTAAAACAATTGAAAGCTATTGACACACATCTTGAATGTTCAACATGTTTAACTAAATGACATCTTTGTCAGTGCACTGCAGCAATTTTATTTGAAATAATTGCTGATGCTTTTGTTATTTTTGTAAATTTCTTAAGCAATTTTTCCGCCAGTTTTCTTTTCCACAGTTGGCTGCCAGTTCTTGAAAATAAGAGCTTTTATTTTTTACTCCTTTTTTTTGCCAAGATTTGAAATTGAAAATGTTTTGCTATTTTCATTATTTTTCGTTTAGTTGGAGATTCAAATTTAGTGTTGTTTTCCAATTCAGTTTGTTATTTTTTTATTAATGTTTTTTTTTTTTTTTTTTTTTTGTAATAATTGCCATTGTTCAATCACGTTTTTGACTTGAATTCTCATATATTACTGGTAATTGTATTATTTTGCTTTGTTGTTGTTTCTTTACGTTTTGATCTTCTAAGTTGTTTCGGATCTGTTAATCCATTTCATTTAGTTTTAAACATTTTTTTTTGGTTTGCGCTAAAATTGTTTATTTTATTATTATTTCAACTACAATGACCCATATTGAAATGTAAATGTATAAAATAAATTTACTGCTGCAATCGTTGCTTTTCACATTTCAAACAAAAGGGGTATTCAAGAGACACTAATTATAGAAAACTAACCTTCAGGTAGTTAAGTTTTCTTTTTAACTTTAAAACAGAAGATGATTATTAATCTGTATTTTATATGTTTGTTTTTACAGAACTAGAGCATTTCTAAGCCAATTTTGAATTTTTTTAATTCAAAGGTGAAATTTACAAATCTGCCCCATTTAAAAAAATGTTCATTATTTTTAAAAATTTAAGGGTAAATCCATACATCGCAAATTATTTGTATAAGTCAGATCCCAATAACAAAAAGTAATACAACGAATAAACTAAAAATTTATAGGGTGACCGTACAGGTGACGTAATTTGCCCCTGTCTTTTGAACCATTATGGTTAAACACTTGAAAATAACGTAGAACGCGTACTTCTATTATCCGCTTTAACAACAAATGTAAATATTAAAAAATTGTAATTAAAGGGTTTCCCATAAGATGTATATAGCCTTATCCGTTCGCCATAACAACAAGTACAAAATTAAAAATTAAAGGGTGGCCCACTAGATGATGTCTTCGATGTATATAGCGAAAGTCTGTCTAATTTAAAGTCAATAAAGTATTTAATTGAATAATATTAAGGCCAGCCAGAGAAAACGGCTTCATTACATGTGATTGGTGACTGGCTACTTCATACACATAAGTTCACAAATTTCTGTGCTGCTCTCTGGGCTTAATGCTCCATAGATTTACGCAATTCAACTCGTTTATTAATTTTTCTAGGTTTCATCAATGGCTACAAAGGCTACTGTAGTCGAAGTCTTAAACAGGTTGACTACAAGTCGGATTGGTTAAGGTTCAGCCCCTGCGGGAGCCTTAAAAAAATATATATGTTTCTTTGTGTTTGACATATAATAGCAGCAGCAACTTTTTTCGTCGATACTTTTCTATAAAGTATTTATCAGTTAAGTGAAATAACTAAATAAATGTATATTTGGTTCAAAAGACAGTAGCCTACTCTACAAAATATAGCATCTCAACAATGGCAGTGTTGAATGAAAAATTAAATTTTTTCTTTGTCCTCTACTTTCATCACCTGTCTTACCTCTCCACTTATCATTTTTCTAGAGAATGTAACACAAGTATTACTTCAGTATTAAGTGTTAAACACTTAGTTTCCTTTAAATTTTAGAGCTTAATATTTAAGATCAAATGAGAATTATAGAACTACAAGAAATTAAAATACATCTATTAAAAAGCAAGTTTCATTGACTGTGGAGTTGAAGGTGGAATTTTTTTTTTGGCCTGCGATTTCAGAAGACCCCACAAAAAAAATTTAAGCTTTTTTAAATATTAGATTATCTACCTTGACTTTGGCTGTAGCACCGTTCTAATTGAACCAAGCAAAATTCTTAATCATTTTATGGTTATTGGGTGTCATTTTCCCTACACCTGCCAAAGGGAAAAAGTACTTAAATATAACAAACTGTAAGTGTATCTGCTAATAATATTCACATTCTATCCTGAATACTATTACGAGGGCTGCTATATATATTACTGGTCTGGCAACACTAAGTGCTGCCAAGTGCAATCTGACATTTCCACTGGAAAGTTTGTCATTTTTAAGCATAATCGTACTTAAAACGTTTTGACGTACGACCATTATTTGTGTTGTTAACAGTGACTTGAAAAAATTAATATAGAAAAAAATGGAATTAACTCGTGAACATTTTCGTGCCATCATTTTTCACAACTTTCGACGTAGATTATCACGACAAGAGTGCATTGATGAACATAAATCTTTGTATGGCGATGAAGCACCATCCTATAGCACTGTGAAAAATTGATATAATGAATTTAATCGTGGCCGAAGCTCGCTCAAAGACGAACTCCGTTAAGGTCGTCCAAAAACGGCTATTGTGCCAGAGAACATTGATGCCGTGCGTGAACTCATAATGCAAGATCGACATGCGACATACCGAGAGATAGAGACATCCATGGACATATCTTCCACCAGCATACATTCGATACTGCATGAACACCTGGCCGTAAAAAAAGGTTTGTTCTCGTTGGATCCCGCACAATTTGAAAGTCGCTCAAAAAAAGGCTCGTGTCGATTGGTGCAAAGAAATGTTGCAAACATACGATTGCGGTGCTTCAAAAGACGTTTATAAGATCGTCCCAGGTGACGAATCATGGATCTATGCGTATGAGCCCGAAACGAAACAACAATCGACCGTGTGGTTCTTCAAAGACGAGCGAAATCCAACGAAAATTGTTCGTGGAAGAAGCACTTCGAAGCAAATGGTCGCCCGTTTCTTCGGCAAAACTGGTCATGTGGCGACTGTTCCGCTTGAGCAACGTAGGGCGGTCACTTCTGAGTGGTACACTACAATTTGTTTGCCTGAAGTCATCGGAGAAATTCGAAAAACCAACAAGAGAAGACGAATCATTGTTCATCATGACAATGCGAGCTCTTAAACATCGGCTCAAACCAGAGCGTTTTTGACCGGCCAAAACTTGGCACCTAATGACTTCTTCTTGTTTCCGCACATCAAGAAAAAAATGCGTGGTCAACGATTTTCGTTGCCAAAGAAGCTGTTGAAGTGTTCAAAAACCATGTTTTAGAGGTGTCTCAAACGGAGTGGAAAAAGTGCTTCGACAACTGGTTTGAGCGCATGCAAAAGTATATAAATCATGCTGGAGAATACTTTGAAAAACAATAAAACCATTATTTATTATAAATATTCGCATTTTCACTATTAGGCCAGAAATATATAGAGCAGCCCTCGTATTATTATTATTATTGACCTTGATTTAAAATACACTTTACAGAGGTCAACTTTTTTAATTTAATTACATTTTTAGATGTATTATTTGTTAAAATTAAATTAGCAAAAGCGCAAAAATTAATTCACTTCAAATTTAATAGAAAAGTGAAACTTGAGGTACTAATTTTTTACATTTCACACTTAAATACTTTTAAGTTGCACAAAGTGACGTTTCATAAATAGCAAAATATGAAAAAAATATGTACACCTGTATATGTATGCATGTAGGTTTTTTTAATACTGTACGTTTTCCCCCTTTAGAACAAACGTACGGATTCCTTTGATTGCGAATACAACTGTGGCTCATTATAAATTCCGTATTCTTACTTTATGGCTTTCTCTGGCTATACTTCTTGATCCTACCGGTCTTGTGAACCCTTGGTCTCGTGTTTACTAAACATGCGTTATTATTACAAACACAGCCATCCACGCTACACTACTGTGTTATTTCGGCGAGATATGAACTACTCGATGCCTTGTTTAGTAACCTTAACCATCCACAGACAACTCCTCTACTCCTTTTATCCAAGCCAGTCATCCCTTTTCATCCAATAGCCACAATTCACGTGTGCCATACACTTTGTTGCTTATGCTTTAACACTTCCCTGCGCTAACCGCTACCGTTCTTACTTTTTATTATAAAGGGCGTCTTGACAATTATATGTTACTCTTATATTAAATTAGACGTCTCTACTAAATTATCTGCCATGGCTTCACTTGTCTTGTCTTTTGCCTCTCGAGAGGTTTATACTGCTGTTTTCTTAATTTTAAATAGCTTTACAACAATTATTAATTTCTGTTGTATGCATGTCTGAACGCGGGATCGAACCTTTACCAACGCAGCTCAGCTTTTGTAGGCTAATTGTGGTATTATTCTTTACACACACCATTAGTTGAATTAACTTATTCACCACGCTCATACGGAAACAACAACAGGGGTTGCCAGATTTTATTATTCGTAATAATACTTATGTTTAATTGATAACTCTATCTTTTCGTTAAAAACTTTTATAAAGCATTTTACCTTTGTACTTAAAACTTAAAGTTGATTATTTTATTTCATTAACTAATAAAATATTTATTAATAATGCGATTATTTGTGATAATAATAGTGGGATGATGAAGTAGAAGTGTTGTGGAAAATAACATATACGACTAATTACTTAGAAATACTAATTAATTATTAATTTCATTAGCATTGTAATACAAATTATGTTAACCTTTCATTAATTAGTTAAGAATTGTTTAAAGCATTAAACATCTGGTGGACCTTATCAGCCAGTAAAAATAATCCATCCATCTAAAAGAAAGGTTACGATTTTTCATAGTCATAGTCTTTAAAAAACATAAAAAATAATAATCTCTAACTGATTTTGTTGCAGGAATAGCATCATAGCCCAAGTCAAAGTAATTTTCGCCGTATTTTTATTTAATTTAACACAAAAATGAGAATTACTAAAGAGCGGATTTTAATGCCTTTGGATTGACGCTTTGGGATTTCAAATCAATTGGGCTAATATCTAATATTCTTAAGAAAGGTCGAGATCCTAGAAGGTCCGGTAGTAACACGTTTAGCAAATTCGTTAAATTAATTCAACTCCTTAAAATATCATCTCCTTTTGTGGTTTTTCAATCTTCATAAAAAAAGTTTTTTTTTGTAGGGACAGGTATGGTCTTTTTTGAACTAAAATAAGTAAAAATGTGACACTTTTGCCAATTTCAAAACTCACATTTTCTTATCTGGTAAAGAATATTGGCCCTTATTGTGTTTGGCGTAGGCGTATTTCAACTACGACAATTTTGTAATAGATTAATGACAATTGTTGCGAGCTATCTTTAATCTATTACAAAACTTTAAACAAACGCCGAGTTTTCACTACGAAAACGCCAAACACAATAAGGGTGATTGTACTGAGATCTCTAAGCTAACCATAATTTTTTCTGGAAATCGAATTGATAAATCTTTCATTAAAAATGTTGTACGAGGGCTGCTATATATATTACTGGCCTGGCAACACTAAGTGCTGCCAAGTGCAATCTGACATTTCCATTGGAAAGTTTGTCATTTTTAAGCATAATCGTACTCAAAACGTTTTGACGTACGACCATTATTTGTGTTGTTTACAGTGACTTGAAAAAATTAATATAGAAAAAAATGGAATTAACTCGTGAACATTTTCGTGCCATCATTTTTCACAACTTTCGGCGTGGATTATCACGACAAGAGTGCATTGATGAACTTAAATCTTTGTATGGCGATGAAGCACCATCCTATAGCACTGTGAAAAATTGGTATAATGAATTTAATCGTGGCCGAAGCTCGCTCAAAGACGAATTCCGTGAAGGTCGTCCAAAAACGGCTGTTGTGCCAGAGAACATTGATGCCGTGAGTGAACTCATAATGCAAGATCGACATGCGACATACTGAGAGATAGAGACATCGTTGGACATTTCTTCCACCAGCATACATTCGATACTGCATGAACACCTGGCCGTAAAAAACGTTTGTTCTCGTTGGATCCCGCACAATTTGAAAGTCGCTCAAATAAAGGCTCGTGTCGATTGGTGCAAAGAAATGTTGCAAAAATACGATTACGGTGCTTCAAAAGACGTTTATAAGATCGTCACAGGTGACAAATCATGGATCTATGCGTATGAGCCCGAAACGAAACAACAATCGACCGTGTGGGTCTTCAAAGACGAGCAAAATCCAACGAAAGTTGTTCGTGGAAGAAGCACTTCGAAGCAAATGGTCCGCCTGTTTCTTCGGAAAAACTGGTCATGTGGCGACTGTTCCGCTTGAGCAACGTCGGACGATCACTCTGAGTGGTACACTACAATTTGTTTGCCTGAAGTCATCGGAGAAATTCGAAAAACCAACAAGAGAAGACGAATCATTGTTCACCATGACAATGCGAGCTCTCACACTTCGGCTCAAACCAGAGCGTTTTTGACCGGCCAAAACGTCGAATTAATGAGTCATCCGCCGTACAGCCCTGACTTGGCACCTAATGACTTCTTCTTGATTCAGCACATCAAGAAAAAAATGCGTGGTCAACGATTTTCGTCGCCAGAAGAAGCTGTTGAAGTGTTCAAAAACCATGTTTTAGAGGTGTCTCAATCGGAGTGAAAAAAGTGCTTCGACAACTGGTTTGAGCGCATGCAATAGTGTATAAATCATAATGGAGAATACTTCGAAAAACAATAAAACCAATTTTGATTATAAATATTCGCATTTTTACTATTAGGCCAGAAATATATAGAGCAGCCCTCGTACAAAGTGCCCACAATTAAAAAAAAAACTAAACACTTCCAAGAAGTCATATTATGGGACTCTATTGCGCCACAGCTGAAAGGTCTGAAAAACTCAAGCTCAAAATATAAACTCGAATACTTCTCTGTCATATTAAACTACTGATTAATTTCCAAAATAGTTCGTTATTGCCCGACTGTGCTCCGTTTAGAACTATAAAAATCTCCAGTTAAAGTATCTTAAACTAATCGTGTTTCTATGTTTATTTATGCTTTAATATAGGAAATAGTTCAACGATGTTGACTTTAAATCAATTTATAACCGCCTGATACAAGATTATACGATTTAATGCAAATAAAAATAAACAAAAAAAAAAACAATTCTATTTCTACTTCCATTTAGAAATTAAAATATATAAAAACAATATATTAAAACTTAATAAACCAAACTAAAATTATTTGTTTGGTCGAAATACTAAGTTATTAATTCATAAAATATTTAATAATAGATTAGATGAAAGTATATTAGATTAAATTAGATTAGATTAATTCAAAATGTAATGTCTTTTGCAATAATTGATCAATAAAAGCTTTTGTCAATAGCACTGCATTCAAAGAACTTAATTTTTTCCTCATATTTTACTTCTCTGCACACAGAAAAAAAACATGGTTGTTACATGGTCACAATAACCATATTATGTTCTTTGTAACAATATATGGTTGCGGAGAACCAATTATAGTTGTTCTTACCAAAACTTTAGTCACGATAAACATTTTTTGTTAACTTTTAACGATACTATATTTTGTTAGCAACCATATAATGCAACCATAGTATATTGCTCTTAGATTATGGTTACCACAACCATATGTTTTCTTTGCGGGTGTAACGCCAATATTTATTTATTTGATTGAAGTTACTTCACTAAGCTAGATTTACATAGATGGTGAAGGGTATACAAGATTCGGCATAGCCGAATATAGCACTCTTACTTGTGTTTTATTAGAGTTTCTTTACTAAACCAAGTTTAAGCCTATATTTTTAACTTTCGTTTATGTTCCTGCAGTTGGCGTTCATTTATGTGAAAAATATGTGAGCTTAATACGAGTACTTAATACAGAAACCTTTTCATTTGCGTAGTTGCAACAACAACTCTGAGAAAGATTTACAATATAAAAAAAACCTTTTTTAAACAGAAAACTTTGTGGTAGGACAAAATTCCTTATGCCGATTTTTGTTTAAACTATTTAATGGAAAATATGAAGTATGGTACATGTGGTTATACATATGTATATGCTGAAGGAAATATTAGATTAAGCATAGCCGAATATAGCCCTCTTACTTGTTAAATTTTAACATGTAACAACTTAAAACTCAAGGAATTTGTCATTAATCTTCATAGGAAACTCAAAGGTTTAGAAATGAAAAGTTTTATATAAAAAAAAAAATTTTTTTAAATTTGAATTGTAAAACTCAATCAATTAGCGACCGACCATGCAGTGAGTCTTCCCTTAAATCACCTTTGACAGCTGTCTGTTTAATAGTAATTATATTTTTTGTATTGTACTGCAATAGTACATAACAAAAATCGTTAGCATTAATTAATTGTTAATTTATTATCATCTTGCATTTGCAATCTCATTCAGTTTGCTTTCGTTTCTTTAACAATATAAAGTTGCACGTGAATAATAAATGATCAGAATACAGTGACATAGTGAACCATAAAATAGAAAAACGAACAGGCAACAAAAAGTAATAACATGAAGACGAACTAGAACGAAATCATGTCAATAATTGCAACTTAATTATAGACAGAACAAAGAAACACTTTGTCTATTTGAATTTCGTGTGTAGTTGTGGGAGTGTATGAGTATTTCGTATAAAAAGCTTTTATTATTAAACAAACCAACAACAAAAAAAAAATCATAAAATAAAACTTAATCTGTTTGAAAATAAATGCATGAATACAATTGCATAAAACAGAGTTGGATAATTCAGCATTATAGTATTTAGTAAGAGATAATATGACGGCAAAAACTCAGTTGTTATCTCAAAAATGAATTTTATTTCGTTAATGGTCTAGTTGTCATAGAAACTATAACTCTATGGCAAAAAGGGAATTTCATTACTTAATGTTTGCTTACAACCATCTTACTTTAAACTAAAAGACTCTTGTTGAAGTTTATTCCACGTAAAAATAATATGGCTCAAGAACGAATTTCCTCTGAAATGTAGGAATCAATGCACTTGTTAATTTTAAGTTTTGCTTTATTTTAAACTAAAAATTGTGGGCATTATATAGGTCTGCATCGAGTGAGTGTGAAGTAGTTTTCTTTTAATACAGTACATACTTAAACCTCTCTGATCACAAGAGTAAACAGCGCATAGAGGGCGTCACCTACATAGCGCGGCGTCAACGTTTTGCAATTGATAAATCCTACTTTGATAGCACACTAGGTAGAAAGTTGGCTTCTTTGTTTATTAATTTTTTTTTCATAAAAACTTTTGTTATTGATAAAAATACTGACATTTTAGTTATTTACAGGTCAATCTAGCGCTTGTATCTCCTTTTTTAATTTTATTAAGTGGATTTCAATGGACAAAATAAGTTTACATAACTGTTTAAAATTCATGATTCGACATGAAAGAAAAAGTATTGCAAAAATGATGTTTAACTTCTTTTTTGGGACAACCAGTGTTTGCTTTTAATACAAATACAAGGTATTCCCGGAGCGCTTCGCTACGAGAATGAGAATTATTGTACCACGACCACTCCTCCAATCTAGCTTTTTATTTAACTATGCACATTAATATGAAAATTACAACAAATTTTCTTCTTCCTTTTGGACCTTATGGATCACGACTTATCTGTATTAAAAATATTTTTAAAATCGTTTTTTTTTTTATAAAATCGACTCAGTGCGTTTTTTTTTTTTTTTGTCTCCCCCACTAACTCCCTATGTTCCGTATTTTTTAAATAAGAGTACTCTCTTGGAACTTCTAAATAAATATCTATTTCTGTTTGTAATTTTATTAAAATTGGTGCAGCACTAAGCCTTTTTCGTCTCATTACATTACGTAATGGATCTTATACTTAGGACTTATTTATTTTTGGAATTTCATTTAAATCGATTAGGTGTTTTTTTTTTAATTAGTTCGGAAGCATGAAAATCCTGTAAAAGGCAGGAAACTTTTTTCCCCTGCTAATCCGCTAATGGTAAACATATAACCCTATTTTGCCATGAGCACAAATATCTACCTGTGATTAAAATTTCAATAAAATCGGTTTAGTTGTTTAGCTGTGATTAAGGCACCAACAAACAAACAAAGAAATTTATTACATATGTATGATGTATGAATGTTCGTACAGGAAATAATAGAAACGGCAAAATCCGACAAGAACAAAGACTAAATTATTTATTTCGATCCTATATGTTGCTTTAGGATTCTGATTTTTTCTTTCCTTTGCCGAACAGTGACAGAGAATCGGATGTTAGGAACAACATTGAAAAATATATTTGTA
Source organism: Gymnosoma rotundatum (assembly GCA_916610165.2). NCBI lineage: Eukaryota > Metazoa > Arthropoda > Insecta > Diptera > Tachinidae > Gymnosoma > Gymnosoma rotundatum. The sequence goes on along the minus strand of OU744338.1, from coordinate 14,614,880 downwards.
TGAACGTTCTTTAAAAAATTATTATTTTAATTTTTCAGTTTTTATAATGTTTTGCTATTTGCTTGATTTTTTAAATATTTAAATAAAATAGTTTTAAAAAATATTTAATTTTCTCTTTTAGTATTTTCAAATTATTTTATGAAATTGTTTTGGATTTTCAATAGTGAAAGTTTATTTGCTATGATTTCCTGAATTATAATTTAAATTAAGAAAACTTAGTATCTTTGTATACGAATTAAAGCAAAAAGTACTTTTCTTGAAATCAGTACAATTGAAAAGATGCATATCACCAACCCTGACTTACCTATTAAATTTACATTTGAATGGCATCAACAACAATGAAAGAATAACAAAACAAAAACGATTGTTGTTTATTTTTTTCTAAAGTAATAAAATGAACAATAAATTGCAGGTTTATTGTCATTTCATTTCAATTCATCATTTTTTTTTTGTGTATGGGATGCCTTAAAATTGCAGCAAATTTAAAGGTTAAACTTCTTTTCTATGATATTTAAATGATTTGTCTAAATAACAAAAGAACTGATTTTAAATAAAAAAAATCACTGACATTTTCAAGCATTTTTTAAATGTTTATAATTATTAAATTTGAAACTACCTTTGATAAAATGGAAGCGAAGGTGTTTATAGATCACTTAAAGTGACCTATTGAATTGTATTTTTTTCATGCTCAACAGAAATAATTTACATCAAATGTACTTTTATGTAAATTTGGGTTTATTGATCCTCTTTCAGTACTGTCAACGTTTGTTCAATGAATTGCAACCTCTTCGAGTCTGTTCTTCATAAGCTTCATATAAGATTATTATTATTGCAGGTTTGGATCAGCAGGGTTATCAAGTCTGACATGAATTTTACAAAAAAAAAAAATAGAAATAATAAAACAGTTCCTTTCACATCAAGGTGACTTTTGTGCCTAAATAAAAATTATTTCAAAAGAATTTTTTTCTCTTAAAAAATTTAAACTTTAATTTGTAAAATAAAAGCATGTATTGAAATATCTTTGATATCTTTAATTTTATTTTCGTTATTGTTATTAAAAATTTCATGTTTCATGTTCATTTTATCCAAATTCAAATAAATCATTCATATCATAGGCAAGTTGCCTGCCATTTTGATTTTAAATTATTTAAATTAGACACTAACAAGTTTTTTGATATCAAATAACGCCCATAGATAGCTGTCGTAAATCTCTGATTATTTTAAAACCAGTTTTACGATTTTGATACCAAAATACTGCTCTGTGCCAACTTTTAACAACTATTGTTATAAATTATATAAAATCATTAATTATTAATTTAAATTAAATTGCAAAAAGAGATTAATTTTTAACTGGATTTAATGAAAGATTTTTTGATTTAAACGAATCCATATTCGGAAACTTGTTAAAATAAAATTCTATTAAATCTAATGGCTTTATATGATGCGTGTTATTAAGGAAGTGTCCGTTTAAAATCTGGATGCATTAAACATCTTATCACTTTAAATTCAAATTTTATATTCAAAGAGCAGAAGAATTCATTTACTTTGCTTACTACGAAAAACTCTTTTCGCTTGTCACTTCATAACTATGCTTAATACAGTCCTTAATACAGGCTGAATCGTTACGACACAGACCGAAAGATTAAAAGAACTAAGTCGTTCCTTTCATGTATCGTTGCTTTAACTCTGAACTATTCATGAACGACAATCGAGAGGACCACAAACTACAAGCAATTTGATCTGTAAAACACTTCTTTAGTATATTTTTGAGAAATGAAAAAAACATACAACCGATTTGGATAACAGAAAAGCTTCATTTTTTGGTTTAACAGTGCCATCGCTGTTAACGCACAGTAATAAGACGCCCGCCAAATGTTGTTGATTAGGCCGTTGTTTTTTGAAGCAAATAGCCAATTTATTAGTTTTTTTTTACTGTGATGTCTAAATATATATCTAACATTAAACACTTTGCCAGACATGGAAAATTGAATTTTTTTAAATAAATTTGTTAAAGTTATAATAGTAGGTTTTCATTACCGTGATTTTGCTCCTTGATTTTTCATAAATTTTTTATGCTACCAAAATCTCTTAAATCGATTAATTTATTTTAAAACATTTCGAAAATGTAATTTTTCGAACTGATTTGTCTCTGCAACACTCTATTCTGACTGGGATATTCAAGTTCAACTTTGTGCTATCAATTCATAATGGATGTTTTTATCAAAAAAGTGACATTTAACTTTAAATTTTGGGAAAGAAACAAATTTGTTTTATAAATTATGTTTAAACGAATATAATTATAAATGTGTAAAAGCAAGAAACAAGTTAAAAATAAAAATGATATTTTACAGAAATTAAATATAGGTTGATTTTCTTTTGGAGAGAAAATGTCGGTGTTCCATCAAAATTCGAGTTTACAAAACACTTTAATTATGTTTAATAACTTTGAATTGTTTTTCTCAAAACTAGTGGATTTCAGATCAGTGGTAAAGTGATTTAAAATAGGAAAAGAACAAAAGAACGTATCAAATTTATTTAAGTAATCAAATCAGAAAAATGCTTTTTTTATAAATATTACAAACTAAATTTTTCCTAATTTTGGAAATAAATATATTTTATTTTAATAATATTTAAAGTTTAATATATTTTACAAAAAAAAAAAAAAAAAAAATAGGTGAGTGTGCTATATTCGGCCTACATAAATTTAATTTAGTAAAGTCCCTCCTATTAAATATTAAAGAAATATAATGGGTTAACAGGAAATTAAAAAATATATTTTACATACAAATGTTATCGGCTCTTAATGGGTTATGCATTTTTAAAAAATTTTAGTATTTTCTCAAAGATCTCTTCAAAAGCTTTAAAATAAGACCCATATTGATGTTTTAAAAATTTGAAAAGTTCTGAGGCCCATAACTCGGAAAATATGGGCGAGCGCCAATTTTTTCACTTGATTTTTTTTTCTTATTTTTGAATTCTCTATCGTGGCGTATATTTATTTTTTTGATTAATGCAGATGATATGGAAAAATTAGAGGCAGGCGTGGTATTTTGCCCACGAAGATTTCTTAATTTGTGTGTCCCTCTTTCATTTGGTTTATTTTTTAAAATACTTTCATTTATGAGCCTCCTTAATTTTTATTTTCTTATATAAATCCTTTACAAACTGAAATACCTTTAATCTCCCTCCTACCTTGCAAAGTGTTTAGTAAAACAAACCCACTCATTCTATTTCACTCTTTCACCCTACTCAGCCATTCTTTAATTCTACTAAGTTGTTGTTGTTAGTCAACAGAAAAAAAATTAAACAGTACATTAGTAGCTAATTAATAGCCAACAAAAACAAATGTATAGAAAAAGAAATAACTTTCATTTAATAAAGAATAATTATTTTTTTGTTTTGATTAACGTTTAACAAAATTAATAATCATATTTTAATGGAACTAAAGAACTATATTATTACAAACTGGTTTGTATGCATGCAAGTATGCTAATATAACTAAGTTCATAAATAAGGGACATGTAAGCAGAGTTGCCACACAAGAAATTGACTTCCTACCAATAATTTTCAAAAATCCTACCAAAATCGTTCACAGCCTACCAAAAATTTAAAAATACATTTCTTGCACATAAACTCTGTTATACTCATTTGGTTTTTTTCCGTAATTGTTGAGATGGAAGTTTATCTTTTTAGAATGAACACCCATCACTTTCCTGAAGCCAATCAATTTCGCTCAACCATTCGGTTCTAAATTTTCTTTTGACTGTTTCTTTACAATGATCACTAAAAGTATTATATTATTTAAAAATGTTTTAAAACAAAAATTTTAAGAGTGGTTTTACCTGGTTGATGGTATGTCGTCTTCTGAAAATAAACCTTCACTCAAAAATATTGTTAATTTCAATTTCATAATATTGTTCGGATTTCTTAAGCCATGGTTATAGCTTTAATCATCTCTATGCAAAAAGCAGAGATGTTTTTTATTTCACCTAAGATAGTTTTTGAAAACAGTGGTAGCACTATTCAAAGTTATTGTTTATTTAATTCAAAGTTACATTTTTTTTTTTTAATTATATGTACTGAATTTCTAAGGAGAAAAATTTACTATTACTAAAAAATTGCTACAGGAGGAAATCCTACCAAAAATTTAAAAAAAATGCAACAAACCAACCAAACTACCAAACCGTGTTTTAAAGTCGAAAAACTACCAAGTTTGGTCCGATTGGACCAAAGCGGCAACGCTGCATGTAAGTACCAAAAGCAAAAAAAAGTGCAAACACATGTTCAATTTTGTACGGTTACGTCAGTATTGACCTTGAATAAAGAACCATTTAGATGAAAGAAAATAAATGCAACAAAAGTATGACTGTATATGTTGTTAAATGTGTTTACACATTACATTTTGTAAGTGTAAATAGTTTTAATAACAGTGGCTAACAAAAGTGTGTAGGCATCAAATTTTTTTTTTTTTTTTTTGTTGTTCAAATAAAATTTAAAAAAATTTGATTTTATTAAAAAGGCTTTAATATCATCATTTATTATATAGAGCCCTGGATTTAAGGTTTGAAATTATGCATTAAATTTAACACAGAAAAATAATTGCCGGCAGTCTGCCACATGGAAAATTGCTCCTTCTTACTACGGTATTCTGAAATTTTGGCAGGCAGATACGAAAAGTTTTAAAAATTATTCAATTATTTTATTTGTTTTATTTTCATCTAATGCTGGGCCGAACGACGAATTTCGCCGATCACGACGATTTTGTCGGCGACAATTCGCTGTGTATATTCGTTGTATGAAGTATAATAACGACGAAAAATACAGCTGCTATAATTTTAAAGTTGTTGACTGTTTGTGAGTTAATAGGGTACGGATTTATTTATAAATCGCCTGTTCCACGCACATTCCTTTCCCTAACCTTACACGCCGTTTTATACCCTTCACCACAAAATGTGGAATAAGGGTATATCTAGGTTTGTAATTTCTACAATATCTATTTCCGACTTCATAAAGAATGTATATTTTCTGAGTCCAAGTCGATAGAGAGATATCCGTCTGTCCGTCCGTGTTAGTGTTGTAATCACACACTGCCAAAGCATTAGATTAGCTAAGGAAAATATAAATACGCTTATCAATTAAACATAATTTCGAAAATTTTGCTATTGAAAACCAGCAAGATCGGCATATGTTGTTCGAGGCAGCGGCAAAACACCACACCTGACTCTAATTTTTCCATATCTTTTGGAATAATAAAGTAACTCCAATGAAAAAAAAAACAAATATATGGGGCATTAGAAAATTAAAAAATAAGAAAAAAAAATATCAAGTGAAAAAAATGGCGGTCACCCATATTTTCCGAGCTATGGGCCTCTGAACTTTTAATAGAAAAGTTCGATTATGCACCATATTATTTAAGATACCAATATGGGTATCATTTAAAAGCGTTTGAAAAGATCTTTAAGGAAATACAAAAATTTGTTAAAAATGCTTAACCCATTAAGATCCGATGACTTTTTTATGTAAAATTATATGTAGTACTGAATTTTTTTTTTCTAATTTTTTAATTCTCTGTCACCCCAATATTTGTAATTGTGAATGGAGTTACTTCACTAAACTAAATTTATATAGATGGTGACGGGTAAATAAGTTTCGCCATAACCGAATAACGCACTCTTACTAGTTTTTCTTTTTTTTTTCCAATAACAGTAAATAATATCGATATATGCTGCAGTGTTCATAACTTAAATTTCAGAATTTTTAAGCTGATTAATGTTCTTTAGTCATAAACCTCTAGCTCAGCAAAACAAGCATAACCTTGTCTTCAAGCGTATGAATTCTATAGAGTTGAAATTAAATTAAAATTGATTGAATATTAATATTCCTCGTATTCAAATTTCTTAAATTAGTTGGTTAAATAGATGTTGTTTATAAAGTATATAATCAAAAATAGATATATGCAAATAATGTTAATGCTTATGACGGATGTAGCGATCTAGAACTAATAGATTACATTCCGCCAGTTTATGACTTATTATTTACTCTTTAAAATGTACACGAAAATATTTTTCTTGTTTTTTTTCTTTAAAAGGTAAAATATGTGTGAACTTAAGCCGAATTAAAATTATTTATTTGGTTACAATGTATATATGTATATACTTTTCAGCTACATTGTTGTTTAGCGTAACGATAAGAAAATTCTTAGAATTAAATAATTTAAAGAATCTAGTTGTTTTGTTTAAAAAAAATATTCCTTTGAGCCAATTTATTATTTGAAATTGTAAAAGAAAACAAATGATATAAAACATTTAAAACAATATACAATCGTAATGAAATTTTAATTGATTTTTTATGTAATTTATTGCAAATATCAACAAATAAATTTTGTTTCTATTTGTAAAAATTTTGTAATAAATTTCTTAATTCTCAAGATTTGGCAAGAATTTAAATTTTTTCTGTTTTTATTTTAAAGATCAGTTTTCGTAATAGTTATCTGTAATTAATATAAAGTTTATTCAAAAAATCTAAAAAAAATTAATTTGATTTTCATTAAAAAAAAGTAACACCTTTTTTTTTTTGTTTACAATAAAAACAATTTTGCTACATACTGAAATTCGATGAAAAAAGCAGAAAACCAAATAACAGTGCAATTTGTTTTTGTTAAGCACCAATTAAGGCTTTTATTCAAAAATATATTTTTAATTGATTTAATTAAATATTTTATTAAAAAATCAAAAAAAAAATTTTAAATTTACAAAATAATTTATTAATCAAATAAATAATTAAATCAATTAAACAGTTAAGTTTTACTTACTGTAAAAACAAAGAAGTAATAGTGCTTTTTCGGTTATGCCGAATCTTATATACCCCTCACCATCTATGTAAGTCTAGTTTAGTGAAATAACTCCAATCAAAAAAGCAAATATTGGAGTGAATTAAAAAAAAAAAAAAAAAATTAAGCACTACATATACATAATTTTACATAAAAATATCATCGGCTCTTAATGGGTTAAGCATTTTTAAAAAATATTAATATTTTTTTAAAGATCTCATCAAAAGCTATTAAAATTTTAAAAAAAAATTTAAATTTCAGTGGCTCGTAACTCGGCAAATATAGGCGAGCGCAAATTCTTAAACTTGAAGTTTTGCTGTTATGTTTTAATTTTTTGATTGGAGTTATTTTTCCAAATAATATGGAAAAATTAGAGGTAGGCGTAGTGTTTTGCCCGCTACGCCTGAGAACATTGACCGATTTTGCTGATTTCCAATAACACATCTTTCGAAACTATTTCTGATCGATTGGCGTATTTAAATTTTTATATTTATATTAAAGTACGCTTTCGCATGATTTTTAAATTCAAGCTGGGACCTCTACCATATAAGAATTTAATTTGAAAAACCAATCCGTTTTCTAAATTTTACTATAACAAATGCAATAATTAAAACTTATTAACATTCTAATAAACACCTGATGCAGTAAAAAATAATTTTGCAAAGGTTACTGGCTTAGTTTCACCTTAATCTTGTAGTTTTCGAATATTAACTGCCGTATTCATAGAAAATCAAAATAGATTTGAAATATATTTTAGGACAAATTTGTATGAAAAATTTGTCATTAATAACATTTCAAAGTTATTTTATTTTCTATGAATACGGCAGTAAATATTTAGTTATAAATTTTTTTATCTAGTTTTAAGAAATTTTTTATTTAGTTTTTATATTTACAGAGTTCGGAGTTTTTGGGCTTAATTTGGTTTTGTTTTTTTTTTTTTTTTTTTGACATAAAAAATAATGTTCCAGAAGTAGTTTATGATTTTTAAGTCAAATAATAAATTATTTTTAAAAGTTTATCATATATAAAAAATTTATTACATAATGTTGAAAATCCTTTAAACTTTAGTTCTTTTGCAGGTTTTATAACACATTTAAATGAAATAAAATATTTTACAAATAAAAAAATTTTTCTATAATTTATTTTTAAAATATTTTACTAAAAACAATTAAAAGTTTTATTAAAAAAATATTTTATAAATTTTATTTTTACAAAAATAAATATCTAATATATTTTAAAATAAAATATATAAAAAAAAAATCTGTATATTATTTTAAAATGTATTATAGTTTTTTATGTGTAAAATATTATGTTAAAAAAACGTTTATAAATTTTATTAAATATATATATTAAAAATTTTTTAATGCAAAAAAATTATAATACATTTTTTATTATTTTATAAAAAAACATATGTAAAATATTTTAATAAAAAAAATTAAAAAAAATTTAATTGCAAATTTCATTTAATCACAATAAATAATGAAATTTTAAATATTTTTTCTGAAATGGTCTGAAGTATTTGCCACTTTTAATTTTTTTTTTTTTATATTTATTTTCACCCTTTATCTTTATTCACACTTTAAAATCCATTTCAGCAGTTACTCTTTAAATTTTTTTTATTTCTATTCCTATTCTTTAAGGACTTTACACACTTTTTCTTTTATGAAATGAAATGCTTTAAAAAACCCACCTTTTGTTCTATTGTTTCATTCTTAACAAAAAAAACACTTTAATTTACACAATGGGACTGTGGAGTTTTTTTTTTTTTTTGTTTTTTTCTGCAACTTTTTCCGGGGTGTTTAAATTTCTTAGTGAACAGAAAAATCGTAAGATTTAAAAACAAATTTTTAACGTTTTACGATTTAAAGGAATTATCACAAACACACAGAACTTAAGAATGAACGATAGAAATATCAAAAGCGATATTGTTATGTCGACACTTGATTGCCAACTAAACACAACAGAAGCTGATTTTAAATGTTAAAGTCCCCTAAAAAACAACAAAAACAAATGTAAATAACAACAAAAAATACATTCAATATTAGATGTATCTATAGTATAGAATCTATAGAATACTTGTGCTGGTAGAAAAAAGAAATCGCAAAAATAAACAAATGAAAGCAAAAAAAAAATGGTTTTGGGTAAAAACAAAACACACTTAAAAAATAATGATGATGATAATAATGAGGCTGGTGGTGGTGGTTGGTTGGTTGGTTTGTTGGTTGGTTGAATATAGCAGAGAGTTGAAAGCAGACCAAAACATAATAAACAAAAAAAATATACGTTTTACAATAAAGAGTAACGATTTTATATAAATTGTAAATTCTAAAATAATTTTAATTCATATTGGCAGTGAAGTAAAGAAGTGCCCCAATATAACGAGCGAAACTTATTTCTAAATTATTATTATTAATGATTTATAAAAAAAAGCAGAAGAAACAACAGGCTAATGCAAAATCCAACAGTCACATAAAAAAGCAGCGAATTTGTCAAAAAGAATGCCAAAACGGACAATATTCTCATGTAACCAAAAGTATAAAACCTTTAACATGTTAAAAAAAAACGATTATTTACTGTTTTATAAATAAGTTTTTAATTATGAAAATATTTGTGTCATCACCCTGTCACAAAAAAAATTATAAATAAAATTTTTAAAAAAGAAAAACAATCCCTGTATAAAATTCGACACTTCCCCGGTAAATTTTAGAAAATCTGGCAACTTTACTCATCCTCTGTTACTATCAAATAACAAAAAATTTATAATATTGACATTAATCTGACATAAATCTGTCTATGACACCCAATTTCATCCAATAAAAAATATTTAAAGATTTTATTTAATAAAATCCAGAAAAATGTATCAGTGATATTTACAACAAGAAAAATTAAAATACTTTTTTATTAATATAATTTTGTATTAAATTCGTTCAATAAATCTTTAATTAAGAAATTAAAATATTGTTTTAATTTTTTGCTAATTTTTTAAAAAGAAACACATTTTCATAAATTTTTAAAAAATAATTTGTTAAGATTCTGATTTTAAATGAACAGTTTTTTTTAAATTTTTTAAATTAAAATTGACACTTTAAATAAAAGTTTAAAAGAAATTAACAACAAATAATAGCTAAGAGGGTTCATCCCTTTTAGAATAAAATTAGTTAAAGAGTATAAACAATTCGTTACAGCTGAATTAAACCCTCCTTCATGTTCTTCGTTCCAAGAAAAACTACAAAACAGTTGTTAAGCTTATTAAACAAAACAAGAGCAAAATTTAACAAAACAAAATACAAACATTTCGTTATTTGTCTATCGTTATAAAATTTTTGTTTATTTGCTTTTTTAATGCACTCAGCAAATAAGAAAGATTTTCTTCAAGATACACAAAATGTAAAAAAAATGCGCACTGTAAATATTGTTTTTCACTATAATAAACATTTATTAAATTTTATAGTCATCTGCAATTTAAAAAATTTATCACATAAAATAAACTCTTACATTTCTTCACTTCTCGTTAAAACACTTTAACTTTTTCTTCTTTTTAAAAAACTTTTATAGAACTTCTATTAAATTGTAATATTTTGTTTTATTTTTTTTTTTTTCTTGTCGATTAAAGAAATTACTTTTATTTTTAAATTTTTTTGCGAGAGCTGTGTTCTTTTATAAGTTTTGTTTATGAATGTCAAGGAAAATGGTTTCAAATGTATCTCTAAGCTACAATAAATGATATCAATATTAGCTACTACTATTTGGCCTATATGTATGTGTGTGTATGGCTTAAATAAAATACGTAATACAAGGAAAAATATAAAAACCAAAACAGAAAACCAAAGAGGCTAATAAACAAAAATTTAAGAGAAACTCAAAAGAGGCAAAAAAGCAGAGTATTTATTCTTTCTCTTTCAAACTCTCTCTAAATTTCCTTTAATTAAAATACACACAAGCAGTGTTGTCTGTTATGGCGATTTGTCGCCAAATGTGGCAATTAAAAATCTTTTGAGAATATAAAAATTTTGAAATTGAGCTTGGCGATAAACTTGAGGATAATTTTGGACAAAATTTTAAGAATTTAAAAAACGATAAAAATTCTCGCTTCTTTATTTCATATCAATAAAATAACTAAAAATTTATGTAGTTGGGCAAATTAAACGAATTCGCTCTCCCTTCCTTAGCGCACTTAGCGTTTATGAAACACAGTGAGCAAAACTCCCTTTAATGAAGTAGATTCAATATTTTGATAATAAAGTACGAGTTGTCGATGGCCGTTCTTAGTATGTTGGTAGTTCTCACATGTAAGAACTTATTTTGTAATCACTTCTATTAAAACTACAGTGAGAAATAAAATGCAATATGAAATTCTTAATTCTTTTATTCCTACAGAAAATATTTTAAAAAGATCTCATGTAAAAAAATATATGCAAAACAACAAGAGCGATATTGAAAATTATTAAATCTTTTTTAACGCTTTTTAAACCGCAAAATGAGGAAAAAGGGTATAACTAAGTTTGTCATTCCGTTTGTAATTTCTACTATATCAATTTCCAATCCCATAAACTAAATATCTAGGTATAATCCTGGACTCCAAACTGTCCAATTACGGGTGGAAAGGTCCTCAGTGGCTCTTTATGTGTGTAGAAGGGCTATAGGCAGAAACTGGGGTATCAACCCCGGCACGGCGTATTGGCGTTTCAACACTGTGATTAAACCCCATACTAATGTATTTGGTTCTCGTCTGGTGGGCCGCACTGGGCAGACTGAGAAACTGCAGTATACTAAATACGGTTCTGCGTACTTCGGCCCGGTGATCACAGGTGCAAAGTCAGACACGGGAGTCGGGGGAGGCGTCTATATTCCTAGATTTAAGATTAGGATGAAGTTAAGGCTGCCGGATCAATGTAGCGTGTCTCAGGTTCAGATCTCAGCTATTATAAGGGCGGTCTGCTGGATGAAGTACCACAGGATATACGGAGAGGATATACGGATCTGTACTAACAGCAAGACCGCGATAAACTACCTATTGGTTGTTTATACGACATCCAGATTGGTACGTGAATGCCGGACATCTCTAGACGAGATGGCGAGATATTGCGACCTGAAACTTTTTTGGGTGCCGGCACATTTAGGCATAAAGATTTAAAATTACAAGTTATAGGGTGTGCCAATAGTTAATGTTATTTAATGTATGTGGCCAAACTTTTGAACCGTTATAGACAGGCAGCTAAAATTTACAAGGAATAACTTCCTTATAATAACAAGTATAAAATTTGGATTTGGAAATTAAAGGGTGTCCCAATAGCTAATGTAATTTGATGTATGTAGCTGAACTTTTAAACCGCTATAGAGAGACAGCTAGAAGTTAAAAGGGATCTGTACTGCTAAGCCCGCTATGTCAACAAGTTTATAACTTGAATTTAGAAATTAAAGGATGTCCCATAATTGATGTAGATTAACTTATACAAATGCTTGCAAATTAGAGAGAATTGAATAAAATTAATAATAAAATTTGTGATCTTGATATATTTTTTCATTATTTTATACAACAAATGATTTGGAAAGTAGTGCTCATAAGGTTATCTGCGAAAGTTGCACAATAAACAAGATTATTTTGTTTTGAATCGCAAAGTTCAGGCAATAAATTGCAATATATAAGACTTAGCTAAATTATTGTTATCAAAGCTCAACTGAGTAATAGAAATCAAACAAAAATAATTAATAGGTGTTCTTTGATCCAAGGAGAAAAGTACACCTGCTCTAAAAAATATTGAACTTGGAACATTTTTTTTTTTTTTGTAAAATAAAAAGCTATGACAGTATTGCATTACGATCAAAAGGTTTTTAAAAATGATTTGCTACGTTTCTATCTTGATCGTCTTTGTAAGTTAAGCGAAAGAAAAACTTAAGGACAATTTGTAACAAAAAAAACAACTTTTAGCAACGTTTAATGTTTGTTTGTGAAATGCTAAAAATGTGAAAATTTTAGATCGCTTAGTGATAAATCAATTATTTTATAATTTATAGTTTTTTTCTAAAAAAAAAAAAGAATTGAATCTGAAAAACATAAGGCTCTCGAATTTTTTCGAACATATATCCGGTGTTGCTCAATAGCACCTCTTCCGAAACTATTTCTAAGAGAATGGTGCTCACAATTTTTTTGCAGTTCATTTGGAGACCTAGCGAAAATAATTTCTTTATTGGGTCGGAAATTAATATTATAGAAATTACAAACAGAATGACAAATTTACATATAATCTGTGATGAAATGTATATTAAGAAGAATTTTTTTTTTAATTTCCATTTTTCTCCTTTAAGTAATAAACTTATACTAATTAGTTTATTAATTTCTTCAAGAGAATTCTCTACATTATAATCCTTAGTTAAATTCTCTTATTCTCTCTTACTCTCGGATTTAGATAATTAGTAACCGATCAGATTTTATATTCCTGCTGCAAAAACAAAAACTCATCCTCATGTATTAAATAATTGTTCTTTAGTTTTGTGTTTACCTATTCTTTTAAAGATATTTTGTTAGGCTAAATTCTAGACTGTAAAACCACTCAAATTAAAAAAAAAAACAAAAATAACAAACAAAAATAATAATAACATTATACAAGAAGCGGGGGTTGTTGTATTTTATTGGCTTGTGTTGGTATTCAAATGATAATCAGCTAAAAACAAAACAAGTCAAAAACAAAATTGCTGCCTGGCTGGCTGACTAAATCACTGACTAATAAATGAAGCTCATGACATACATTTGCAATAGTGAAGCAAATAATAGCAACAAAGCAATAAACATTAACAAGAAAATTTAAGTAAATAACAAATTTAAGTAAATAACAAATTTAACGAAATATACATAAATAAGTATATATGTGAGGATTCATTTTCGTATAAAAGTACATATACAGAAATGTATGCATAAATGAAGTAACAATAATGAATACCTAGTATTACGTACAGATATGTACGCGCCGAAATGATAAGATTGCTTTTTTCTATCAGGTATTGCACTTCTTAAGTTTTGTTTCTTAATATTTCTTCTCCTATTAGTGTAAATATATTTTGGCCCGGTACATTGCTGAGTATGGGTTCTTGTCTTCTTATTAAATAAATTTGTAACTTTTGAAAATTTAACAAGAGTGCTATATTCGGCTATGCCAAATCCTATATACCCTTCACCATATGTAAATCTATTTTAGTAAAGTAACTCCAATCAAAACAGCAAATATTGCGATAATTAAAAAAAAAATTAAGATATAAATTTGCCCAGCAAAAAATCTTTAAAAAGGTAATCGAGTATGGAATTAATCATTTTTGGCAGAAGTATTTCTCAACTAGATTGCCAACTTAATGATTTTAACAAGGCTTGAGACTTTTATAATCAATTACTGAGAATCGTTACATTAATTATTGTAGGAAATAATGAGTACCATTAGTACGTTAGTCTCTTTTAAAATAATAAAGTAGTTCCATTACTACTTCCTTTTTTGGAAACTAATGTAATGTGTTTTGTAAGCGAGTAACAAAATATGGCATTCACAAAAGTAAGTCATTATATGACAAGTGCTTTTTAAGGTAATGTCTAATTTCTTGCTGGGTGTATGTATAATTTTACATAAAAATGTCATCGAAGTTTAATGGATTAAGCATTTTTTAAAAATTTAAGTAATTCTTTAAAGATCTCTTCAAAAGCTTTTTAATGATACCCATACTAATATTTAAAAAAATTTGAAAATGGGCGGCGCCAATTTTTTCCCTTAGTGTTTTTTTCTTATTTTTTTAATTCTCTATCGTCTCATATATTTGTTTTTTTAATGGGAGTTACATTACTAAACTAGATTTCTTACAAATGCCTTAAAGGACATGAATCGATCTCGCTAATTTTCAATAGAAAAATTTTCGAAACTATGTGCGAGCTTGTCTAGTGCCTTGTCTAGTTGATTTCAACCCGAACGTTGGCGGAGAGACGGATATCGCGAAATCGACTTCGCAATACATAATAATTCAGAATATATATGCATTATGGGGTCGGAAATAGATATTGTAAAAATTACACATGGAGTGACAAGCTAAGATATACCCATTTTCTACCTGCGGTGAAGGGTATAAAAAGAATAAAATATAAAATGCAGTTTCTAACGGCAAATAATGACATGCTAAAAATTATTGCTGCAGATTTTGTAAAAAGTTCAACTGATTTTGATGATTATGACGAGTCCTGAACCTTATTATATAAGATTTCGATATAGAAGAATCGAATTGAATGCCAAGCTAAGCTATTGGATGAAATTGCTTCTTCATATACGGACGAAAAATTCACTTTCACATATCGGGAGACCTACATTTGTCCGCAAAATGTACGGAAAGGCCCACATATACTGTTTTGCGAGCTGAAAAACGCTTACCACCACCTAGCGGCAATTTCATTAGAGAACAAATTTCTAACTAATGTCCGATTTATACTTTTTGTAATATATATTCTAATTGTTTTTTTTTCAAAACACTTTGAGTTTTTATTTTTTTGTGTGTTTTAAATTTGGGCACCGCATTTTGGCTCTATATTTTTAAATTCAAGTCCTGTTTCTGTATTACAGGCGACTTAGTTTTTTGAGCGCTTTTCATATAAATTTTTCAGACGAGTTGATTGTCTATAATATAGAAACAGCACATCAATATGACAAATAATTTTATGTGCGGTTTCTGTACTAAAAGCGAGTGACTCTTCTAGAAAATTTGCATTAAAGGCACTCAATTTTTTGAGTGTTTCTGATACAAGTTTTCTAGACGAGTCGCTCGCTTGCAATACAGAAACCGCACATTAGCACTTTTTGTAAGACTTGGTCACGCTGGCCTCAGGGTGAATGAAAATCAAAGCCAATAGGTTGTTTTCATATGTTTAAGTTATTTCAAATGAAATATTGAAACAAGTATTTCCCCGAAAAGCAATATTTTTATATGGTTCTACATTATAACATTAAAATTCTGCTCAATAAAACAAAAAGCAAAATAAACAGCATAAAATCCTATCACTTCGTCGTACACCTTAAATTTATATACGGTTAAAGTGCGTATATTTTATAGATATATATGTATTAGTGTATACATTAAACTGTTTAATATACAAATATACTGACAGTGAATATTGCACACGAGTTAGTAGCGTGTTAAAAATGATAGTTTGGTCAATTTAATTTTTGTTATTTTGATGGTGTTATCAGGGCTGCCATATTGTGAGAATATTCATAGATGAAAGTAATGAAAATTTCAATATAACGTTTGTAGTTTTAATTTGATTTTTTTTTTTACAAAAAATGATTTTATTTTTAAGACAAATTATTTTAGAGATGTATTTCTTATATAACGATTTACTTCTCTTTAACACTTTGTATCTATTAATATGTTGCGAGTAATAATTACTGCCATCCCTAAATTAGCGCGTAAAGCGCAAGATATCTGTCAAAATTTCTCATGTGTATACAAAATGTATGAAGCATCCCTAAATAGCACGGCGTCAAAGCTTAGCAATTGCAAAGTCCAATTTTGACAGTGCGTTAAGAAGTGAAGTTGGCTGCTTGTTGGTTTGTTTTGTTTTGTTATGGTTAAAAAGCAATGACAATTTAGTTATTTTCAAGTCAATCTAGCGGTTTTATCATTTTGTTTTTACTTTACACAGCGGGTTTTATAAAATAAAATGAGTTAAAATTACGGTTAAAGACACAAAGTTGACGCTTTTATTCAGGGATGACATTCCAACACAAAAGCTATGAATTACATTGCTTTGCGTCTTACGCGTTAATTTAGGGATGTCAGTTACTAGTTGAGATACTTATGATTCTTATGGTGATTGACATTTGCATTAAGTATGGACGACCCACAAAGTATTTTATAATAAATTTGCCTTTTATTCGTGTTTTCAAATTCTTAAATGCCGTTTCCTTACGCATCAGCTTGGTATAAATATTGCATAAACCTTTGGGCGCTCGCAAATTTGGATAATGTAGTCTACTAATACTCATGTTACGTATATTTGCTGACATTGTTTCCCAAGAACTTGACTGAGCATTCATCTTCGCTAGCAAATATTATTTTCAGTTAAATAGCTCCACTTTACTTGCCACTTTACTAAAAGCATTGGTCACCCCGGCGACAAGTGACAAATCATAAACATCAACTCGTATTTACCACATACAAGAACATAAACAAATAATTATCATCACTCTGCCTGCGTTACGTACATGTCTTGTTACAATTGAAATGAATTGTAAATATATAAAATTATTTTGGCCATTTGTATAATATTATTTATTATTATTATATTATGCTAATATCCCATAACATATTCAAATAAAAATGCAATTTATTTGTTGGTTGGGAAAGCTGATATCTACACGTATTTCGCCGGTTGCTTAAGCCAGCTCATCAGGAGACTTTATCCAAATTCTTCGAAAACCAAAAAATATATGTCTCTAAGTATAAAAACTTCAAAGGCAACATGATAATTATTTAGAATCGATACAATTTGCTAGAGAGTCTATCTTAACAACATATATGAGCTTTGCTTTAAAAATCAAAATCAATTACTCTTTTTTACTTTTATTGGATAAGAACTTCAGCATTGAAAAATCATATCGAAATTATTCAATTAAAGACAGGGGAATATTTTTTTTAAATATTTAATTTTTATAAAAACTACGTGCTATTATTTATTTAATTATCCCGATTAATTTAATCACCGATATTGATTATTAAGGGTCAAAGCACGTCTCGATGGCCACTTCGTTATCGCTTACTTAATTCTTCAGGAAACTTCTGACAAACATTTTAAATAAACTAAAGATTTTTTCCAAACAATAAAGCAAAGACAAAAATCAAAGTTAAAGCATAAACAACAATAACCAACAGTAATTCTATTTTTCTTTCTCCACTGTATACGGCTGAATTTTTTTCGGCTATTTTATACAGTAGAATGGGGATGAAAAATAATATATCAAAAACACTACGATAATCTATTTTTATGGACAGGCACTTTGCAATTTATTTAATTAAAGACACGGTAATATATTTTATTTTTATTTTTGCAGTTTAAATCGATTTTGTGAATACTGAAACCTACTATCACTAGTTATGAGAAAGAACGACGTATATTCTAGATTTATAAACCCTTCACCACAAAAAGTGGAAAAAGTGTATAACTAAGTTTGCCATTCCGTTTGTAATTTTTACAATATTCATTTCTGACCCCATAAAATATATATTCTCTCAGCAAGTTCGGTCCATGTCCTTTGCAGCGGGCAAAACACCACGCCTATCTACACTTTTTCCATATTATTTAGAACAATGAAGTAGCTCCAATCAAAAAAACAAATACATAAGGCGATAGAGAATTAAAAAATGAGAAAAAAAAACCATCAAATGAAAAAATATGCTCTCGCTCATATTTTCCGAGTTACAGGCCTCTGGAATTTTAAATTTTTTAAAATATCAATATGGGTATCATTTTAAAGCTTTTGAAGAGATCTTTAAGGAAATACCAAAAATTTTTTAAAATGCTTAACCCGTTAAGATCCTATGACATTTTTATGTTATATTATATATACGTAGAATTTAAGTGCTGTTTCTATATTACAGGCGATCAACTCGTCTGAAAAATTCATATGGAAATAACTCAAAAAACTGCGTGCTTTTTATATAAATTTTTTAAACGAGTTGATCGCCTGTAATACAGTAACAGCATATTAATTTTTTTCTTATGTACTGTTTTTATATTTTATATGAAAATAAGTAAAAAAAAATTAAGTGCTTTTCATAGAAATTTTTCAGACTGTAATACAGAAACAGCACATTATTTTTTAATTCTCTATTACTCCAACGTATGCTTTTTTGATTGGAATTACTTCATTAGATTTACATAGATGGTGAAGAAGATTAACATAGATGGTGACGGGTATATAAGTTATAATAAGGATCTGGCAGCCCTGTTAACTATTTACATTGTATATATGAACATTAATAAATGCGTTAATTTTTTCCTAGTGGATGTTTGTTTTCTTCTACAAATTATAGTTTGTTTATGTTTAGAAAATGAACTAATTTTTGTGTATATTTTTTCTTTAAAGCAGCTACTTGAAAAGCATTAATTAAACAAAGATATTTTTGTTTAATTCTTTTTTCAAATATTCTCAAGAACAAATAATTTCTCTTAAACAAGTTGTAGTGAAAAGTCTACTATTGTTTAAAACTTTAAAAGAAAATGCAAAAGTAAATCAAAAGTGAAAATTTATTATTCGGGAAAAAAATAGAAAAAATAAAAATAGTTACTGTATGTTTGCTGTTTTTTTTTTTTTTTTTGTATAAAACATTTTTGAGTTGTTATTGTCTTTTGTCTTATTGATTCAATGGAGTTCTCATTTAATCAATTTGGCTTTTGATATGAGACTTTCTATACAAAATTTGGGTAAAATCCACTGATGAGCTATTTGAGCAGTAGTGAAATGGCCATATGGATATGCTTTCCCCGCAGTAATACATTTCATTTTTTAATTTAGTTTAAAATAATAAATATTTCTTGAGAATATCATGAAATATTTATATTCGAAGGAATCAAGCACGAATGTAGTAAAGTAAATCAAAAGTATTTAATTATTTGTGAAATTCTTTTGTTCTATTTTTTCGAATATTTCGTAACATGTGAAATTTTGCATTTCGGCTTCAAGTTTTGTAGCGATAAACTTAATTTTTAATTTTTTTGGTTTATTGTAATTTATTTTTTAAATTTCATTTAAAAAAATAGTTTTTATGGCGGTTGTTTAAAAAAAAATCTGCAACTATATATTCGATAATTTGCAAAATCTCTAATAATGTTTATAATCTTGATTTTTTGGTGGAAATTAGTTTAATTATGAAATTACAAATAAATTTAGATTTTGTATTGAAGTCGGGATTTTTTTTTTTGTTTTTTGTTAAAAATTTAATTTCAAGAATTTTATTCAATGCTGGAGACAAATTGAGTTTTTCGTATCGATTTTTATCTTTGATTAAATTTTGATTTTTAGCTAAAAAAAATCAGTTTAGCTTTTTTTCGTTCCAGTTTTTGGTGAGATTTAGATAATTATAAAAAATTTATGTAGTTTAACTTTTTATTAATTTGAGACTTTTTCCTTAAACAAAGATTTTTACGAAATGCTTGATTTTTTTTAATAAATAGATTTTTTAACCTTGTCTTTCCTTAGAATTTATAGGTTTTTATTTTGAGTACGTCAATTCATTTCTATAAATTAAAATCGGTGGAAAAGGGCCGTGTAATGTATACAAAGATGTTACTTAATGGGTAGCGGCTGGGATGTGAACCCAAACCTATGACGTGATAACCATCTAAGCTACAGCACCCACCAATTAAAAAACACTTTAAAATCACAGCCTTAATAAACAATTAAAAATACAATTACAAAAAGTGTTTGACTTAATTTAACTTCCTATCTGTTTTGTTTTTAATTTCTCGTTGTATTAAAAACACCTTGAAAATACATAAAAATAATTAAAGTAGAATCGAACATCATCAAGTTATTTTATTCCTAAACAAATTCTCTAAACATTTGCGAATTTAGAAAACAAACACGCTTCTGTATACAATCCAGTGCAAATTATTCAGAAAAAAGACAAAATAAAAATGAATAAATATTTGCATTTTAATTAAATTCCAAATGTAAAAATCTAAAATATTTACAAATACTCGTAAAGCAGCAGCAATAACAAAAAAAAAAAATATTATATTCATCTATGAATACAAAATTAACATTGAAATTCTTATAAAATATAACGACATGAACGGAATACGTGCGAATTAGAAACAAACAAAAAAAATTGTTTTAAAGAAATATTGCATTCTAAAGTATTTTTAAATTTTTAAATTAATATATATATGCATTTTACAAACAATTATTAAAATAGAAAAAAAATATGGAAATATTTCAATGCAGCTAGCAAATCAAAGGAACGCCTCTCCAGCAAAACAATTAAATGTCTAAATCTTAATTACACATATACTCGTGTTTTTTAAAGTAGTGCATCTATCAATATTTGCTTTTTTATTGGAGTTACTTAACTAAACTAGATTCACATAGATGGGTATATAAGTTTCGCCATAGCCGATTATAGCACTCTTACTTGTTATTACTATAACGGTCTTAGAAATCGACAAATTTGTGCAATTTTCAAGCGTTTGTCTATAACGGTTAAAAAAAGATAGGTCCATATAGGTCAATTTTTGTCACCTATATTTTTATATTACTTTTTGCCATTGGGAGCATTTTTTATTTAATTTTAATGGTGAAAGGCCAATGCAAGCGGCATGCGGCAACAGTATTACCTACTTGAAAAAAATTTGTTTGTTAATAAAAATACAAATACGTTTAATTTATTTTAAGTTGGCAATGCCATCAAAAGCGGCAGAGTGGCAATGTTGACTTTAGTTAAACTTTCCGTTATGCCGCTTTAATTTGTCAAATCATCCATAGTCTTCTTTTTGTGTTTCTTTTTTTCACAAAATCGTTTTTCATTTTGTTCATTTTTCCTTTTAAAATTTTTAGCAATTAAATTTATTTATTTCTGTGTCAAAAAACTACAAATATTTTATATATTTTACAAAAGTTTCTACTTCAAGAAGCCGCGTTCGTTTGCCTATGTAAAATAAATACAAGCGGCAAAAATAATTGCAGCCCGCGTCCGCATGCCCCTTACATTGGCCTTTCACTATAAAGTGGCACTCCTAACGGTTCATAATTCAAGTAAAAAGCATGTATGTTGTGTGGGTACATCCTTTAATATTTAAAATTATAAGCGGGACTAAATTTCAAATAATTTAGAAAAAAATAAATAAAGAAAAAAAATTTATCGCTTCAGCAATGGCTAAAGGCCCAACTATAATGTGCATAAACTAGCTTATGCCAACTTATACAACTGTGCAAATACATTAAATTATATGTGGTAAACTATAATGTGAATAAGATAACTTTTCGTCAAGTTTCGTTAAATTTCATTTGTTTATGCAAGGTACGAAACTGATCGCACTTTCCGTACGGAAACAGCTGATTGTGCTTTGATTTATACATTAATAAAGAAATTTTCTAATTAAGACCTAAATTGTTAAATTTTTTAGTTTTTACTTTAATATAAAATGTAGAAAAAACAACATTTTCTTTATGGCCAATTTTTTACAATTATAATATATTTAAATTAAATTTGTATTTATACACACATATTTATACGATATAAGCGACGAAGATCGTTGCATTTTTTAGTATGGTTGGCCACAAACACAAAACAGAAAATAACTTGTAATAATTTTTTTTTCACTTTTTCTTAGAACATGAACAAAAATATGTAAATGTGTATGGGAATGTTATTAAATATTTAAAATATCTTCATTAAAGCCTTTTCGTTTTAAAATTTTCTTTATTTATATATAAATTGTTTTTGGCAAAAGTACGAATTAAACATAAATGTGCAACTGTGGCAAATGAGTTACTAAATTTATGTAAGTACATTGTAGCCACATAAATTTCGTTAATAAGTTACCTAAGCGTTTGACAGGCTTTTCGTTGGATTTTTGACATAAGCTAAAGCTAGCTTGTGCACATTATAGTTGGGCCTTAAGTTCTGCAAGCACAAACATAAAAAAGCAACATTCACACGAATTGATAACTTAATTCTTTTTTTGAAGTCAATTAAATAGAGAGCTGTTTTTGGCGACTTTAACAGCAAAATAATTATGAAGAATAAAATTATTAAATAATAATTTGATTGTAAAACAAAAATAATAAACAACACAATAAAATGATTACTTTTGGGTTAGAAGGTACCAACAAACAAACTTTTTCTCTTTCTTTTCTTGCTTTTTTTGCGTAAACAATAAGGTGACGACGCTTGTGTTGTTTTTTTTTTTTATAAACAATTAATTCATAAATAAGATAATAAACAGAAAGTAAATATTAGTCTAATGAGTTATTAAGCATTATATTTTTGTTTTTATAAAACATTTCATAATCATTATTTACGTGGTACTTTTTCCATTATTATTATTATTATTTTTTTTTTTGTACCAGAAATTATGTAAGATATTTTTGTTTAGTAATTCGTAATTTTCTCAGAAAATTTGCTTCAAAATATCACATAAAGAATTAATATTTGTGATATATGTACCTACATAAATACATGCATACATATATACATATGTACATACATACGACGTATTTATTACTGTTTATATCAACAAAGAATTTGAAAATATTTTTCAGCAAATTTTTTTGCGCAGTTTCTTAATAACAAAAAAAGGAAAATAATTAGTTTAAATATTTTTATAAATATGTTAAAAATAATATTTGGCCATAACACAAATCATTGACATCATATGTTTTGACTATTTTTTTTTTGTTTTTTTTTTTTTGTTCTTCTCATTAAAAATAATTTTTATTTCTATAAATAAAGAATAATTTTAGCCAAAAACAAATTCTTGTTATAATTTATTGCTTTTGATTTTTAATTTTTATTTATTAAGTGTGTAGCTTTTCTTGGATGACCATTTAATAACTGACTTCTGAGTATATCGAAGTATATTTTCACTACCCCATTCCCAGCAAAAATTTATGCTAAGCTTTAAGAGAAGCAAATGGCCCGCTAAGAGACTTGCTAACCATAGGCTCAATTGTTATATGAAATTGAAAATTTAAAGAAATTAATTCAATTTCCTGATCCGAGTAAGACTAGGACATACATTTATGTATTTGTATGAATGTTGACATGTTTTCTATTTTAGACAAAATGAGAATTATTTTACAATACAATGGAGTGTTACACACCTGAAGACTGAAATTATTTTTACTGCTTATTCGACCTACTTTCAGTAGTTGTTCAGACTTCTCTCTCAAGTTAGTACAACAAAACACAAGCAAGCAATCGTTTAACAAGATATGGCAAACTTGGAATCTAATAATTTTTTCGCAAATGTTTAAAGTATTATAAGACGAGCCCAAATGTGAGTTAACTCACATTGTGAAAGCAAAGCTTATTTTCTCTTATCGTAAAAAACGTTAGCTACTTTACATTATGATATGACATGATATTCACCTTAAGCCAGCTGTTTTAATAAAATGCTCCTCCCGAGTTTGCGGCAGATTAGCGAGTTTGTCAAACAAAACACTAAAGAGAATTTTTTCTTTGATTCTTCGACGTCGTTAGAACTTTCCAATCAATCAGTGGAAAATTTTCGTAATTAAAAATGAGAAACTTTTGCTTATGAACATGTCAGACTCATCTTGCATTACATTGAATAAGCTGAAGTTAATCGTAAGCATTAAAATTAAAAATTAAATTAAATAAAAGATCATGATTAAAAACAAAAAAAAAAACCGCAAGAAAACAAGTTGTTCACCTAATATTTTAAACGTTTTACTCTAGATCTTAGAATTTCAAAGAGAAAGTAATCAAAATAATAATAAAGTTCATTGAACTTGTATTTTTAAGTTAAAAGTAAATAAAACAGCCCACAAAGTGGCTAAAAATAATAAAAAAAAAGTGAACAGGTTTGAAAAAAATTTCGGGGGATGAAATGCGGAGTATGTATATGAAAATTAGAAAAATTAAACTTTAAAAGCCACTGTAATTAATCTCTTTGTTTACGTCACACAAAAGAAAAAAATTATTTACTTTTTTTTTTAATAATTTTTGCTTTTTGTGTTCATTGTTTAGAAAAATCTATTGTATATAGAGCATTAAAGTCATTCGGAAATTGTGAAGCATAATAATAAACAAAAAAAAAACAACAACAATAAAGAACACCTGCTTGCATGCAAATGTCAAGTTTCTTTCTTTCCATACGAGTCCCCTCAATTAACAAACGCACTTCTTTCTCATTTATTTTATATTTTATTTGCGGCCATAAAAAAATTAATTATAAATATTGTTTTTGTATGTGCATACACTTGTTCATATGTTACATACTTATTTAAATATTATTTGCATGCGTAAGTTTATGATGGATGACTGTGTCGACTGGTGTGGAGTAGAGAAAAATTGTCACAAATTGTGTTGTATAGCGTATTTTTATCGTTGCATGCTAAGAACTTCTTAGTCATTATATTGCTTTTTTGTAATAATTTTTTTTTTTGGGGGGGGGGGGGGAGGTAAAAAAATTGTCACCTGTTAGTTGTTCCAATTTTGGGACAATTAAGTCTAGACTTAAAAAAGATCGATTGGCTCTCTTTTCTAGAATTATTGAGCAGTGGAAAATAAACCAACCAAGTACAAGGTTCTCCCAAACTTAAAGGTTTCCAAACCTTTTATGGACCGCCCCTTTAGTTTAAGATTTGCTTTTTTTGCATATTAATTTTAATTATTTATTTTGTACATAAATTTTTATTTTTTTCACTTTCTCTAACAATAAAAAACAATTTAAAATTTTTACCAGAAAAATTACTAAACTGCCAAGAACTAGAAAAAAATATTTTTTAGTGCAAAAATTATTATGTGGCTTTTAACCATACTTTGATTAATAATAATATATTATGGTTAAATATTTTTTTTATTATTTTTAATAAGTTGTAAAGCTTTAGTTGTGGTTGAAATTTATTTAAGTTAAAACCAACCATGTTGTATTCATTGTGCACAGTAACCATATAATCGTTAAAAGTGACTAAAGTTTATTGTGTTTGTTGTTTATCGAGACAAAAGTTTTGATTAAAAAACTATAATTGGTTCTCCGCAACTATGCATTGCTACAAAGAACATAAAATAGTTATTGTGACCATATCACAACCATGTTTTTTTCTGCGTGTATTATTTGGTACCATTAAGTTTTTCTGTTCGAAACAAGTTTTGCTTCGGGTTGTTGCCCCAACCATTATAAATGTGATGAACATATAGTAAGAGGTGAATCAGTAGTTAAGACAATTACCTGCAAATAAAAGTTGAAAAAAAAGTATGGAAAAATTATAGGCATCTTCGAAACTATGTCCATCGATTGGCGTATTTAAATTTTCTCTAGCTCTTCTAGTGGCTTGGCAAAGTTGATTTTAAACGGACACAGTCGGTCAGACGGATAGACGGACAACGCTCAATCATTATATATTCATCATTATATATTCATTATATATATACATTATGAGATCGGAAATGGATATTAAAGAAATTACAAACGGAATAACAAAATTAAAAAGCAAAGCTTATAAAAACGTAACTCCACGAATAGAAGGATAGATATTTTCTCTTTCTTTCCATTTCATTCTGATTGCCCAATGGAGACTTATGTCATGGACTCGAGTTAAGTGATCAATGTTCGAAGAAGGGCTCAGACTCGAAAGAAAAACACTATTTCATATTCATTGCATTTATCCATTTGGCCCTGAAACACTTTTAAGCTTTTGAGAGGAACTCGACTTTCCTGCATGACAGGCATCACTACAGGGTACTGTATTATTTTTAAAATAGTGATAGTTACAGATTTACACTTTTTCTAATTCTAAAGAACCCTAAGGCATAATAAATGTTAGCGGACATTACACGGCCCTTTGAGTATCACACTAGGCTTTAACAGATCTGACTAAATTCGCTGCTTGGGGGTGGTATGCCTAACCTAACTTTGTTGATCTATGAAACATATTGGAAAACGTGTTCACCAGCGTTATCATGCGCTTTAAATGGAAGGCAGAGAACTTGTAAGTTTAGCTGAGCCTCTGCTCTGCAACTAAAGAAAGAAATTTTTCTCAGTGTAAAACAGGTTGACTATAATATTTTAATGTGAGAAATTTCTTACTTTAGTTACGGAACAGAGGCACTGTTAAAGCGTTAATAGGTCCTTACATTTTCAATATGTTCGACAGAGCAGCAGTTTGAAAAATAAATTTACTCATATTCTTAAGGTTGTCTATATAGTAAATAGGAAAACTACATACTTGACAACTTGTGTGCCCGTTTAAATTTAAGGTCGATTAACTTATCTAACGGTTTAGGGAATCTTTAACTTGCATTGCATTGCATTGATTTCCCCCAGGTGTGCGTTGGTTTAAGGTGCCTTTAATTACCTTTTCATCATTTTTTCATTACTGTAAAAACTTTTTTTTGCCGTTTTTTTATTTATTTTTTCCTTTATAACTCTACACACCTTTGTTATTAAAAACATCCCTTTTCTTTTTACTCATTTTACGCTGTTCATTTTTTTATCATGGTTTCTTTTTTTTGTGTTCATTTTGTTCGTATTTAACTTTCTGATATCAAAATTAATTTTGTAAACAAAGTCCTGCGCATTAAAATCTCTCTTTTGCTATCTCCCCAAATCTTGCGCCATCCTTAGTAGAGACTTCTTTTTGTAATATTTAGTTAGTATTTTCTGTTGTTTTTTTTTTTTTATAAAAGTGTAAATATTTTTGCTGAACTGTGCTTGCGTGTGAGCCAGTCAAGTTTTATTGTATAACACTACTTAAATGCATAAGTATTTACGAATGTGTGTAGTTATTATGTATATAACTATGTATGTATGTAGTTATGTATCGAATATTATTTCCTAGTTGACTTCTAGTATATTTATGTGAACCACCAAATACATGGAAAATAAATTTATTGATTTTGTTAAATTGTTTGTAACACTTTAATGCGGCTGACAAAAGTAAAGATGCATATCATATTAAAGAAAAGTCCTGATGTAAATACATAATTTAGTACCTACAAACGAAATACAAAATTCTTTTTCTGTTCTAAATAAAAAACTAAACTTGAACAAATATTTCTAAACAGCAACCAAAAACGAAACCGCAAAAACTACTTTTATTTTATGAACAATAAATAAAAATTTAATTATTTAAAAAAATTGTTTTTGGTTTCAAGCTGAGTCCTTTGTTTAGGTTGCAATAATTGTTTAGCAAATTTATTATGGAATTTCACCACGATTTAGAATGAAATTATCGTTGCTCTTTCCTTTAAGTATGCAACAGTTTTTTTCTGTTCTTCACAATTCAACACAAAATATATTCAGCTTGTATAAGCTGCGTTCCCGCACTTTTTGGAAAAAGCTCGGTAAAATAAGAGTAAACATAAATTAATCTTAATTGAAGACCAAAATGCCCAGAAGTATGGGAACACAAAAGATCAAACTTATATCCCAAAGCAAGATGTCAAAGAAATATACATGTAGTTGTTCATAAAAACACAAATGTGATGTATGTGCTTAAATTTACATTACTATTATTTTTTTGAGATAAAACTTGTAAATAAAACTTTTGACAGACATTTGCGGGCATGAAACATAGATTTTTTTGTATATGTTACTTTTTACTTTCAACCAGCTGATTGTTTTTCACTTTACACAGTCTACCCAAAGGAAAGAAGAAGAATTTTATTCTCTCAAAAGCTCTCTCTTCTAACCAAATTTTCAGCACGGGAACAGTACGAGAACGCACCTATTATTTTGCGGTGAAAAAAAATGTTACCAGAAACATTTTGCTGTTAATAATCATAAGGCTAAAAACAAGACGAATCAATAATACAAACTAAAAAGTACAACAATTTGCAAAGGCAAGTTCTTTAATACGCCTTTCTATTCATGTTCTAAATTATACTGTAACAGTAAAATTTTACATGAGTAAAGTGGGAATATTAATGCTCACTGCAACCACATTCATGTGCCTTGTAAAGGACTCTTTTCTACCACTGAAAAAGTGTGATGTGTGTTAATAGAATAAAAAAGAAGAAGTTAGCTAAACACATGTTGAGGATTTGTTTTTTAAACAGAAATTCATGAGTTCAAGCGTTAGGAAAGGTTCACACATTACGTTTGTATACTTCAGCGTTTGGGTTTGGCTGGACTGTGTATAATCAGTCAGTAAATTTACACCTACATACATACATAAATACATACACAGAAAATAAATATCCATGAATGTATTTAACAAATTTTATAAAATTATAAAGTGATGGTTGCAAATTGGTTTTGTTTTTTTTTTTTTTGGCAATTAAGTCGGTAATTATTTTTTTGTTAAACTTCAAAAGTAATAAAAAAATTTAATTTTACAAAGATGTGTTTGTTTTATAATTTTTCATCCTCATTAAAATTGGCTCCCAGAAAAGTGTTTATTTAGCTGACTGAATAATTAATTCGTTCTCCTCCTTAACTTTTCAATGACATGTCTTGTTATTCATGACTAATAGAAAAAGAAGTACCACAACTACGAAATATTTATGTCTCCAACCAAACAGGGAATTGCATTAATTGTTGAAAATTTTTTAATGAATTTCATATGAAATCATCCAAGTTTTTTTTTTTTTTGTTGTCAATACAGATTGCGAAGCAAAAAACTTGTTTAGTTAACTTCAACGCTCCTATTTTGTGTTTACTCAGAAGCTAATAAAATCATATTGTGAAATTGTGAAACTTCATAAATAGAAAATTATACTTAAGGACAGTCAGACGAGACAAATGATGTGTCACTTTCTTTGTTTATTCGACCAAATATAATTTAGTCGTATGAGAGATAAAATGAAATTATTACAATTAAAATTTTTTTCTGAAGAAAATTATGTGATGTATTAAAAGGAAAATTATGTGATGTATTAAAAATTCCATTTAAATTAGATTTGGGAGTGGCGTAGCCCACCCCAGACTGCCCTATCCTCCCAAATTGCCTCACGTAGAATCTTATACTTTTAATCGACTCCAAACAGAAATGGTTTTGTGTTGGATTATATTTTTTTTATGTTTGTTGTTGCATCATCCCTAGAAGTAATCATCAGGGCTGCCAGATTTGATTTAATCAAACCGCTAAACTCACTTAACAACTTTTATGGTATTTTGTTTACATTAAACATTTTTTTAAATAAGCGAAAAGCAGACACCTTAAAAAGAAAAAAGTTTTGAAATTTTTATTTTCTAAAATTTTTTTTAAATATAATATATATTTATTTTAATTTACGATTTTCTGCTGAAATTATGATTTTATGCAAAAGAGATTTTTCTCTTTTATTTGGTTTTACGGTTTTTGGTCATAACAAAATGTTGATTTTTATATAAAATTTATGATCTTAAACATTTCACTTTTATTTTTTTCTTTTTCTTGGGTAAATTTTCTTTTTAGAAATTTTCAGTTATAAATTAAATGTTCAAATTTTTATTATAACTCCATTTTTCCGGTATTTTTTATTTTTTTTTTTTTTTTGCCCGCAAATTTGTCTACAAATTTCCAGATTTCCTTAGTGTCAAGATCTATAATTATAGTTGATTTTTAATAAATCTGATTTGCATTGACTACAATTTTGTTAAAAGGTTCCGTTTCACCTGTTGAGCAATTCTTGTTTTCATTCACCCTTATTCTAGTTGTCGGCGTCGTTGATATGTTTCGACGCATTCGATTTATTATTCTAATTGCTCTTATTAACACTTATCCATTACTGCTCAAAGATTTTTTGTATTCTATAACAAATGTGAGGACGATATTTTATTAACGTGACTCTGTCTTTTGTCGACGCCTTTTTGAATAGCGACTGGAATTGATTAAAACCAAATATAATATTGAAAATTTAAAAAAGTGAAGGTTACAAACGCAAATAAATTTGAAAGATTTTAAAATTTTCGCAGAGGCACTGCTTCATGCAATTTTAAAGAAAAACTGGAAAAAATTTGAGAAATTCTAAATTCTCTTGGTCTGCCTAGAAGATTAGCAGATGAATGGCAAAAGGTAAAAAGGATTAATAAAAAAAGTTTGTAAAAATTACTTTTAAGGTATGGCGAAATTAAAAATAAAAAGTGAAAAAAAGGATGGTTGCTAATAAAGCGGAATGTAAAGCCACTGGCGAATTAATGTTCAAAAATTTTTCACTCAGTCCGCTGGAAAAAGCCTGGCAAACCTTCTTAACTTCCAGAAGCATTTATATCCTGAAGGAGCAGGTCAAGGAGTTTAAATGGTTGGCATGGGAAACGATTCTAATGACATGGAACTTGCTGAAGTCGAATTTGTCGTTGAAAGCGCAGCCAGGAACAGGCAAAACATATGTACATCAAATTAAAAATATTGCAATTCTGCCTAAGCTGTTTTCTTTCCAACACAAGTTTTGTTTTTTTAAGCTTCTATCATCAATTAAATCAAAATTTTCTTCACTTTTAGATAACATTTTACCATAAAAGTGTCACACACAAATAATATTTAACAAAAAACTTGGAGAGGTGCATTTTCATTTCATAAAAATCGATAAACCGTCGACGTCGTCACAGAAATGTTATAGAATGCAAAATTTGTATTGAATTGACGCCGACATTGATACGAAGTGATATTGATACTTAAACGACGACGACTACGACTAAGACTAAGACAACTAAAATAAGGGTGATTATATATTTGTTGTTATTTAATATTAAATAAAATTTCAATGTAAATAGCTGCATTTATTTTTTCGTTTTTTATTCTTAATCATAAAATTTTGTACATCCAAAAATTGTAATTGTTTTTTCTTCGAATAATTGCATGGTTTTCAATCGAACGAAGATCTATTTCGCTGAAAATAATCATTTCTCTCTTAACATGCGTTTTTCTGTTTAAATAACTTTTAATTTCAATTTAGATTCATAAATATTTTTTATTTTGTTTGGTTTTCTATAAAACACATTTACAAATATAATTAATTTTTGTTACAATTTTCTACTTTCATGGCACCATTGTAAATATAATTAAATATTTTATGATCCATACTTTCTTTTTTCTTTATTGTAAATAAATTTTGCAATATTGCATCAGCTTTTAGACATATTCGTACTTACAAAGTTCACATTTCGATTTGTGTTGTGTTAAAGTATACTTGTGTGTATGAGTCTTTTAACTTCTAAAAGTATATAGTAAATATAAACACGTACATACTTATATGTATTAGGGTAGTTCCAATAATATGTTCTTAATAAAATTTTTCTAAAATAACATCATTGCAAAATGTGGTTAAGAGTCAACCGTTAGGTCCCTTATAACCATAGACTTGGTTTTGAAATTTATATCACTCAAGTTTAATCATTTATTATTACAGCGAAAAGGGTTCTGAATAGGGACAGCAATATTTGGACAGATCAGTTTATATTTAGGAAATATTTCTAATTTCAACTTCACTGCTCAATATTTGGCGTTTAACCTCGATGTAGCTGGTTTAGAAAACAATAAGAAGGCCTTGGCGATTTAAAAAAAATGCAAAACGCCGCAAAGTGCTCGAGCACTAGACCTAGAGGTCTTTATAAAATATCAAAACGATAGTTTATGGATATAAATGATACTCGATTCCGATGGGATGAAGTTATCTCTCACTCAGAATACTGAACAGAAAATTAGAGACCATAAATTTGACACTGTCAGAGTTTTTCATGCTCCCACCCGGACATCTCTAAGACAAGTATCTTAGAGATCCCGTCTCTTTAACTTTAAAGGCGTCTGAGGTTTAAGGCGGCACACTACTGGTACTACTGGTCCTCCCCGGGGGCACCAGGAGTCGGTGCTGACCTAACCCAGGTGCTGACGAGGGTCCTCGGGGGTAAAGGAGGAACTAGTCCCCCGGTGTACAGGCACTGATGCTGGATAGACAGTTGGGTACTGTTGAAGGATTTTACTAGTTTCCTTAAATGATAATAACGTATGTATAATAATAGCCTAAATAAAGTGGACCCCGATAACTGGTAGCCCATACAGAGAGCCGCCCATCTCTGTAGCCAGTTATTGGTGAGGTCACTTCGCGGTACACGTGGTGGTTGTGGTTAAATTAGTCTATTTCTGCGGATCTAGCGTGGAATAGATGGAAGAGTGCTGTTGCACTCTCAACAGAGGAGTTTAAAGATAGGCTCCGACCCTATAGCAAGGGGTAGATTTATGGTCCTGCAAGCCATGGTCTTAAAATTGCACAGAATAGTGGTTTGACCACCGTCTCATTAGAGCTTACTGCCAGGTACAGACGTTAATCTAATCACTTATTCTGCTACTACTGGTAGCCGTAGGGATCATGGTAAGCTCATTCTTGAAAAACTCAAACGGCTGAGGTGACGCTTGAGCTTCTTAGGATCTTGCGGTCGCATTTATTTCACCCCTGTTAAGAAAACCGTGGGATTTTGTACGACACCATCAAAGAACATCGAATTTTCTATTATCCTTTTCTATTATCTTTTACATTATAATTATACATTTTTCTATCATTACAAAATTCTTTCAGCTACATATCTTGATTCGTTAAACATTTTTTTACCCTCCACTGTACTTCAATTAGATCATTGTACATTTCTATAAATAAATTACATTTGTGCGTCTTGACGTAAAAGAGAAAAAAAACCAGTTAGTTATTACTTTACGTCAGACATCAGCTGTTCTGATGTAAGTTGTCGTTTTGTTATACGCAATTAACAAAAAAAAATTATATGATATGACGACGAAGGAAATTAAAATACACATAAGAAATAAAATTGTTTTTTCACGAGATTTGTATCATAAATTTTTAAACATAAATTCTGTACCCAGCAGTTCGTGAAAATTATGCATAATAACTTTTTTTTACAAAATGTATTATAAATAATTTTCAATTTACGAATTGTTTTCAAAGATGAAAACTTTTTTTTGACACTAAAACGTCGCAATTTCATATTTTAAATTTAAGCTTATTCCGTCCCTCCTGCTACACTAGTACTTCAGCTTTGTAAATTTTCAAATACTATTTTGTATGCTAATAATAATCATTTTTTTAGAAATAATAATTACAGCTAATTATTATATTAATAATAATATTAATTACAGGAATATTTTTAATCAATCGTTATTAATTTGGTTTGACAAAGTCAACACCAAACCCATTTGTTGTTCTCTTTATTAATCGTCACATTTATTTGTTTTTGCTTTCTGCTAACCATTGGTTTAGCAACGAATCCATTTTAATTTCTTCATGTAATGGAACAGAAAATGCTGCATTACATTCTGCTAGTGTCTAATTTTTTTTATAAATATATATTTTTTTTTAAGTTAACAGAATAAGTTGTAAATATTTTTTTTAATAAATTTAGAAATTAAAAATATCGTGAACTTATGCCGAACTAAATTTATTCATTTGGTTATAACTATTAATATATTTCGGTAAGCATAGGCCTTTGCATTCTTCAGTAATTAGTGCCGGTAACTAGTCATCCAACAAGTGGGTAATCACATGGCGTCTGAATAAGTGGCTTAGGAACTTAAAACGCAGATGACATAGTTTTTCTTTCGTACTTGCATTATAATTAGACAACTTACATCAGGAATCGATACAGGTTGGCTTTAAAATTATGTAAACAAAACAGAATCGTAGCGGATTCAATCATTGAGCAATATATCATTCACAGTAAATGACCAAAACATAACAGATGTCAATAGCGTAACATAACTAAGCGGTGTCCTTTTAGCGGAAAGGCAAAACAGTATATTTTAAGTCGTATGGAGAAGACTTGTGCAGCATTCACCAAGCTGCGAAGTGTATGGCGTTCAAACAATATAAACACTGCAAGTTAATGCCGATTTTTTAAGGCCTCTGTAAAGCCTGTGCTCCTCTACAGTTCAGAGACATGGTTACTTACCAAAGAAACGAAAACAAAACTTCACAGCTGTAGAAACGATTGCCTTTGAAATATTCTCCAAACATTGTTGCCCAGAACCGATTCGGATGAAGATCTATGGAGGACTCCTAACCAGCAAAATATCAATGCAAAAATTAGGAAGACAAGATGGAGTGGAAGGGTTCACACTGCAAAAGCCTTACGATGACATTTTCCATGCTGCTCTAATCTGGAACCCGTAAGTTATGCGACTCCATGGAAGGCCACAAACAACATGGTGTAGAATTTTCTTAAAAGAAACTGGCAAATCGATTAACGAATTCAGACTTCTATCGCGCCAAAAAATTAAATTCAAATCTTTTGTAGAAACCGTGAGCTCCTTAACATGAAGTATGGATTTAATAATAATAATACCTAATCGACCGCTCTCCTTAGCACTTAATATCACTTCATTACCCTTTAGCTTTTTTGATTTCTGGTCGTCGAAAATTAAGTTTAAGGTTCGCCTCCTAAAGACTTGGCTTAAGTTTACTTACTATGTCATCCATATTAATTACACTGTACAACACCCCCAAAAATTACAAGGTCCGAGCTATAAATTCTGATAGAAGAGACAAAAAAAAGAGATACGTGTATCGGCGTTTTGAAAGTTTACATCTGAATTTCATTTGAGAGGGGGTTAAAGTTTTCCAGCTCTGGCACATTCTTATTGTTAAACGGCTTAAAAAATCATGTGACCCTTACATTTTAGGTATAAAATGTGTTCAGCAAATTTATGTAAAATGTTACGAAGAACATTTTTGTAGAAATTTTAACCCTCTAACTCCTCAAAATATGGGTCTTTTTTGTCCTTCTTTTCAAAAAGAGCAAAAAACACCATTAAAACAGGGTTTTAGAGGGTTAAAATGTTCCACAAAAATGTTACCCGTTAAATTTTACTATAAGTCCCTGAATACACCAAAAACGAAAATTCAACCATAAAGTCAGAAATAAGACGCAACAAAAGAGAGCTTGGGGTTAATTTCGCATTTATTAAGAATTTTGTTTTAAAGCAAATTTGGATAGCATTAATTACATTTTTTTTTAGCTCTAGGCAATTCCACTTCATTATCATACAATGTCCAGCATATTTCAGCGACAAGCGAATGAAAGCTTTTACCTTTATCTTACGAAAATTGTTATTACTTACTGCCCTTTTATAAACCAGATTTTATTACGTGTGAAAAGGGATAAAAATTGTGGTTTTAAAAAATCTGTTTTAGAAAAAACCAATTCGAGAATGTCCATAGACCAAAAAAAAAACAGGTAAATATAAAAAAATTTCAATTGAACATTAAAAGGAAAATGTTTTATTTAGAATAACAAATTTGAAAAAGCAATTAAATATTATGATAAATCAGGCCAATTTGGATGTACAAAATAATGTAATTAGTAATTGTGGTTGTTAAAATTCGACAAATTTGGGAATGTCCCTAAATAAAACCAGGTACTAGAATATTTAACAGTGGTATTGCAATAGGTAAATAATTTCAGTTGAAACTGAAAATGTTTTCAAATGTGATGTGAAAAGGGTAATAATTGCGGTTGTAAAAAATCTGTTAAAATTGCATTTGGGAATGTTAAAAAGGGTATGAATGAATTACTGCAATAATAAATATCGATGTTTTCCATATTATAAATAGAACTAGGTAGTTATTAAACACTAAAAATTAAAATGTTTTAGTTAAAAACTCCTCTTCTACGCAAATTGAGTCCTTTTCTGTGTGTTTTCTTGCCCGTTTAAATATTCAAATAATTTTGTTAAGAGCATCAGTTGCATTCAAGTTTCAAAAGATTGACCATCTCATAGTAATACTAAATTAATTAAGAAAGAAACTCAGAAAATGTCCAATTGTTTGAAAAAAATAGATTTGTTTTGCTATATCTGCGGTAAACATACTATACCGGAATATAAAGTTACGTTTTTCAATAGTAAAGTTGAAGACATCTATAAAAGGTATTTTGAGCTAGAAGTTTTTCCGGATGAACTGTGGACGCCGAAGCATTGCTGTCGCATTTGTTATAATGGCTTAGTTTTGTGGTGCAAAGGTAATTAATTTTTCTTTGTTCTAAAACTATAGTTTTATTTTTGAACTCTCGCTGAAGGTCAACTAAATTCAATGCTGTTTGATATTCCTATGTCCTAGTCATTATATTGATGGAACCATCGCTGAAACAGGAACCTTTTATTGCGCAGATAGTGATTACAAAGGAAACGAAGTTATCCCAAGACCAATATTAATGTCTCAAGACATTTAAATGCATTGGCTCGGAGACTGAATCTGTCTAAAAAAAATAATCCGAAATTTTAGCTGCAGACTCCAAAGGTCTTCGTATACTTGAACCTGGTGTCAATGTTACCCGCTTTCGTAAGCATCAAGACAGCTTTCTGCCATTCTTTTCAGTAAACGATGATAACACGTTTGCTTATTGCAACGATATTAAAGGAATAATGAATGCAATGAATTTTGAGTATAACCACGAGGACTGGCGTATATTTATTGATTCATCTAAGAAGAGTCTAAAAGCTCAACTTCTGTATTACGATAATACCAAAAATCCGATTCCAATTGCCTACGGAATGAACATTAAAGAAAGCTATGATTCTATAAAACTAATACTGGACTCCGTAAAATATGAAGACCATAAGTAGCGGATCTGCTGTGACTTAAAAGTCGCTAGTTTCCTTTCAGGTATGAAGTGCTTGTTACGCACTTGGGATAGCAAGTGGAAGGTTGATCAATCTTCCAAAAAACAATGGAAGTTGAGAGCTGAGGGAACATTAGGAGAGCACAATATCGCACGTCAAGCATTGGTACCAACTAAAAAAATTCTCTTACCCCCGTTGCATATCAAACTTGGTGTGGTAAAAAACTTTGTTAAATGTCTGGATATAAATGGATCAGCATTTAATTTTCTGAAAACAATGTCTCCAAAATTAAGTGAAGCAAAAACTAAAGAAGGTATGTATATGTTCTTCAAGTCGTTGTTGTTAAAAGTCTTAAAATTGGTTTTATACCAACAGGCGTTTTTGTTGGTCCAGATATAAGAAAGCTAATACTTACTTCGACGAAACGCTCTCACCAATTGAGCTTGATGCGTGGAAAAACATTAAGGAAGTGATATACAATGTCTTAGGCAAAAATCGTTTTCATACTGCTCGAATATACGTAGACACCATGCTTAGAGCTTTTGAAAAACTAGGCGTTCATATGAACAAAAATTAATTTTTTTTATTCCCATATGGATTACTTTGGGAACCAGTTGTCAACAGAATCTGATGAGCATGGTGAAAAATTTCATCAGACATGCGCACCCATTGAAGAACGCTATAAAGGTAAAAGCATTCATTCGCTTATCGCTGAAATATGCTGGACGTTGTACGATAATGAAGTGGAATTGCCTAGAGCTAAAAAAAAATGTAATTAATGCTATCCAAATTTGCTTTAAAACAAAATTCTTAATAAATGCGAAATTAACCCCAAGCTCTCTTTTGTTGCGTCTTATTTCTGACTTTATGGTTGAATTTTCGTTTTTGGTGTATTCAGGGACTTATAGTAAAATTTAACGGGTAACATTTTTGTGGAACATTTTAACCCTCTAAAACCCTGTTTTAATGGTGTTTTTTGCTCTTTTTGAAAAGAAGGACAAAAAAGACCCATATTTTGAGGGGTTAGAGGGTTAAAATTTCTACAAAAATGTTCTTCGTAACATTTCACATAAATTTGCTGAACACATTTTATACCTAAAATGTAAGGGTCACATGATTTTTTAAGCCGTTTAACAATAAGAATGTGCCAGAGCTGGAAAACTTTAACCCCCTCTCAAATGAAATTCAGATGTAAACTTTCAAAACGCCGATACACGTATCTCTTTTTTTTGTCTCCTCTATCAGAATTTATAGCCCGGACCTTGTAATTTTGGAAAAAATTTGATTTTGTTGTACAGTGTTATCTATCCCCTTCTGCGGCCTTCAGTCTAATGACAGTCTGTGGCGGACATTGGCACACAAATGCCAAATTGCCTTCTCAGCCCTTAATAGACAAAAGTTATAAACGTCATCTCGATTATTATATCGGCAAGATTGCATAAAATTCGGGAAGCTGTCATCTGCCCCGTTATGTAGTTTAAGGTATTTAGATCGCTTTCACAATTCAAAAACGTATAAACAGCTTCTTCGATGATAAGTTTTTATTTACACTTTCCTGCATTATTTTAGAGTTGAATTTTTTTTTGTATAACAACAACAATGTGATCCTTATTATTATACTCCAGAACTGCAGGGTACTGCTCTTAACTTCTTTAGTTTAACAATCAAGAAACATTGGTACTAAAGTAAAACACTTGTTTTATAAAAAAAAAATTATAATAACGATTTACTGTGTGATGCACTCTTATTGTCTTATGTACTCGTCATTGTAATCATGTATTACTTATGTGTTTTACTTCTTTATTCTCTTATATATTTTACCTGTTATTAGTCTTAATTATTTGTTTTATTTTTTATGCTACGAAACAAGTGTGAGATCTGTAGCCTTTTGCTTTCATTTGTTTTCTTCTGAAAATAAGAAAACGATTTTAATACTAAAAATTTAATAAATTTTATTTTCATGGTTTCAAAGATTTGTTTCGGTTTTTAGTGCAGATGTAATTTGTAATTATAGCGCATTTATATTTTTTTAAAACTTAATATTTTTTTTTTTATTTTGCTGCAAAGTTTCATTCACGGGTAACAAAAAAGATTTGTGAATTAATTAAAATTACTATCTTTTCATAGGTTTTAATACTCGAATATGCCATCACATTATTTCAACGTTCCAATTGCTAAAAAGTCAAAATTATAATTTGAAACAAGTAAGAGTGCTACATTCGGCTATGATGAACTTTATATACCCTTCACCAGATATGTAAATCTAGTTTAGTAAAGTGATTCCAATCAAAAAAGCAAATATTTGGGTGACAGAGAATGTGTTAATCATTTAAAAAAAAGCTCTTCCTCTTGGATGAACTTGTATTATCTTGAACAATTTATTTGAAATTTTATTTTCATCAAAAGATTTTATTTAACAATATAAGCTGAGCTGACCTTCTCATAAACAACAATTTCTATATTCTATTTTATGAATAAAACTAATGATAAAGAAAACAATATAAGTGACCTTATAAATTTTACATGCCACTTATAGTAATTGTAATTTTACTTCCGACATTACTCTTCTAATTCACTTAAATTCCAACTAAATCTTCAAACTGATATAAAACTTAATCAAAATCACACACAAAAAAGTTTATTATTTTTTTTTAAATTTTCAAACAAATGCCGATTTTATAAAATTAATTTTTATAACCAAATAGAGAATAAGTTTTTTTTTTAAATAAACTAAACAAATTCACTAACAACAGTTTAATATTTTTTTCAACATTTAAACAAATTAAAAGAATATAAAAACAAATCGCACATTAAAAAAAAATTTCTTAAAACATCGATTATATTTAACGCCCCCACATAAACGAGACCATTGTATTACAATTCAATGTCAGGGTCACTTTTGCATCTTTCTGATGTGTATTTCGTGTTTTGAAAAAATCTAAATAAAAAGCATTTTTTATGTGTGTGTGTGTGTTTGTTTATATTTTACTGCTTTTAGTTTTTCAATATTACATGACCTTAAGTGAAAGTCATTTCCCTCTTGGCATTCAAACTAAATCAGAAGCAGCAAAAGAAAATACCAAAACAGAAAAAGTTTTTCTGAACACTTGGTTCAGGGCTTTATTCTATTAATAAATTATCATCATTTTTGCGTTTAATATATTTGCACAAAAATAAAAAAAAAATATTTAAAAAATTTCGTACAATTTGTTTTTCTATTACAATATACGTCGTACTTTATTAAAGTGTGTCATAATTCATTCAGTCGTGATTTGAAAAGTTTGTTGTTTTAAAATGTTTTTCCTTTTTCTTTTTCTTTAATTTTAAATTATCTTTAAGAAAAGATAGAAAATATTTTTGGCTAACAGCCAATTATATTGCAATAAATTATTTTCTTACCTTTTAATGCAAAACTTTTAATCCAAGAATATACAAAAATGAATTAAGACATTTGGCTGTAGTACCTACGACCTAAGCTAAACAATGCGAGGTCAGGTGATACATATTCGCCAAGAAAAAGCAAAATCAAACCTTTTTTATCAACAAATTTTTGACAAAAAACAAAAAAAAATGTCACAACAATGTCGTTATAGTTCCACAATTTCAACAAAAAAAATTATTATTTTGCAATAATATTTTGCGATAACAGGAGATATTTAGTCGATAATACCTAATATTTTTTCATGGAAATTCTATTAATAAAATCAAAACACTTTTAATAAAAAATAGTTTCCTAAAAATAATATTGCGTATAAAATTTATTGCTGTAAAAAATAACTTTTATAAAAAAAGTTTTTAAAAGCCTTTTTTAAAAACATAATCGATAAAGAAAAAATCTGTAAGAGAAAAATAATTTTTATAGAAAATTTATACATAAGAAGCAAAAATTTTCTTTAGAAGTTTTTTCGATAACAGATAATAATTTTCTATGGAAAATTTTTAAAGTAAATCTATCGAATAAAGTTTATAATTTTCGAAAGAAAACCTTTTAATGAAGAGATAATTATTTTCTAAATAAGTAACCATAAAAGATATTTCTAAAGAAAGTTTATCGATAAAAGATAAAATTTTCTCTTTTATAAGTAAATTATCCGTTGAATTTTTTCTTTTTCGATAAATTTAGTACGGTTTAAGTTTATGTATTTAATTTCTTTTCTTTATTATTAATATTATTACAAAAATGTATGATAAATTTTTTACAAATATTTCAGTTCCACAAATTTCCTTTAAAATTTTTTAATTTTATATAAAAAAATTGATAAAAATTTTGTTTTTATTTATTTATTATTTGCAAAGTAATAGACTTTAACGACCTGCATTAAGATATATATTATACATATATATTTTCGAAATAATTTGATAAATTTTCTGTAGATAAGTTTTTTGTATCGTTAAATGGGCTGTAGATTTTTTTTAATTATATCGCTAAAATTTCAGAGTAATATATATTATTATATATTTCTTTTTATAGGATTTTTTCTTAATATTTATCTAAAAAATTTTAGTTTGCCGTTATCGATAATTTTTTTACTAAAAAAATTTTTTTATAACTCTGTCATCAATAAAGTTTTTACGTAAGATTATTTTCTTTTACCGATAAATTTTCCGAAGTAAATAGTTTTCTTAGTTTTATTAATTTCGTATACAAAACTGTTTTCCACAGAAAATTGCACTCCTTTATTCACAAATTTTTAAAAAGTTTTTTTAGAACAAATTGTTATCGATAAATTTTTTTTAGAAAATTCTTATCTATTATCGATAAATGTCCTTCAGAAATTTTTGAACTTTATCGATAAATTTTCTTGAGCAAATTCTTATCTTTTATCGATAAATTTTCTTTAGAAAATGCTTATCTATTATCGATAAATATTCTTCAGAAAGTTATTACCTTTATCGATAAATTGTCTTTAAAAAATTCTTATCTTTTACTGATAAATTTTCTTTAGATAATTATTAACATAACTCATAAATTTTCTTTATCAATTTATTATCTTTTATCGATAAATTTGCTTTAAAAACTCTTATCTTTTATCGATAATTTTCTTTATAAAATTAATATTTTTAAGGTAAAATTTTCTTTAGCAAATCCTTATCTTTAAACGATGTTTTTTTTAGAAAAATAGGTATTATAATTAATAATAAATTTTCTCTAGAAAATTATAATATTTTATCAATACATTTTATTTAGAAACTTCTGACTGAAGTTTTTTTTTTTAATTTTAGATAAAGATAAATTATGATAAATTAAATTATGATAAATTAAGATTAATTAAGATAAATTAAGATATGGTTAACTTTTTCAGAAATAAATAATATTTATGTATGTGTTTTTAGTTTTCCGTTCTTTAAAAAAAACTCACATATTTTTGCTGTGCAGCTGTTTGCTTCCGAACTATGATTCTAAACAATATTTTCTTTTTCTTATTTCTTTGTTTTGTCTTTATTTTTACATTTGTCTGTTTTGGTTTTACACTTGTTTAAATATGTACATATTTGCATACTTATATATTATTTCCTGTTGGATTTAAAGAATGATCCCAATTTAAAATCATGAAACTGTGAAGCAGAAGAAAAGAACAATAAACCTCATAGACATTATATGTATCTGCATACGTACGTACAATAATAAGAATTAAAAATACTTGTAATAAAACATTGACAACTAACATGAATAAAACGATGGTTGGCTGCACAAAAATTGCAACAAAAACGTTAAAAATTTAATTCTCTATAAATATATTTAAAAGAAAATACCATTTTTATAAACTTACCTACGTACATAACTACATACACATATACACACATCTAAACGCTTCCGTTTTAATGCCATGTAAATATGTTCGATTTATGTAGATTTAGAAAAAAATTTAACTTTAATGTTTTACCTATCAAGTAAGTATATTTGTATTAGTTTATTTTTTCCACTACTTTAATTTATTTATCTAAAACGTATTAACAATGTGAAGATATTATAATAATTATTTAAATATTGGTTAAAATAGAATATATTCCCTTGATTACTCTTCTACAGTTTGCAAGCAATTGTGTATATTTTAAACAAAATTTTATCACATCTATCAGCTCAAAAAGCAGGTATACATTGCAAAAAATGAAGTCAAGCTTTTTTCATACGGAAGAGTTTGTTGTTATTCTCATACAAAAGAGCATATAACAACCAAACACATAAGAGAAATACATCATGGTAAACCATAATGCTCTATTAGAATGAAAGTTTTATCGGTTGAGAAATCACTAGATACGTAAATAC
This sequence comes from Gymnosoma rotundatum, assembly GCA_916610165.2. Lineage (NCBI taxonomy): Eukaryota > Metazoa > Arthropoda > Insecta > Diptera > Tachinidae > Gymnosoma > Gymnosoma rotundatum. The sequence goes on along the minus strand of OU744338.1, from coordinate 14,571,526 downwards.
TTGCAGATGAAGTAAAATATGTACCTACTCGGAATTTGAAAAAACCTAAAATTAAAATGAAATAACAATTGGCAATTCATCAACGGATAACTTTGACTGCTAAAAATCTTCAAAATGACGATAAGTAGACAAATCTGGCAACTTTATATATTTATATTATATATATATTTGTTTTTTTTTTTTTGTATTGGAATTCCTTCACTTAACTAGATTTGTTCCAAATGTTATGGAAAAATTAGAGGCAGGCGTGGTGTTTTGTCCGCTGCCTCGAAAGACCTAGGCCGATATAACTGAATTTCAGTAAAAAAAATTTTCGAAACTATGTATAATCGCTTGGCGTATTTAAATTTTCTCTAGCTCATCTAGTGCCTAGGCAAAGTTAATTTCAACATAAATATGGACGGACACACGGACTTCGCTATGCATAAGAACCTAGAATATATATGCTTTACGGGGTCGGAAACGGATATTGTGGAAATTATAAACATAGATATGGGTTATATCTGTGAAGGGTATAAAAAATGTGCGAAATTCGCTTAAAAGTTAGTAACGAAAATTTCATTTCCAAATGAGTTTGGTGTGATATCGCAAAATGAGACGATGTATAGAGGACGCCTCCATTTCTCTAGAATTGAGTTTTCGGATTTTTTTCTTAGTCTTTCATTTCAGATCCTTCCTTCATTTACACAGGTGAACTTAAACTAATTCTATATTCCTCCCATTTTTTTTACTAAGCATTTTTGAGCAGACTACCTTTGCGATATCCGGGCTTTCTGCCCGGATAATACCCTTCCAGTGTATAAAATTATTGATTTTGTTAATTTTTAACGATATTTATTTATTTTTTTCTATTTATTCACAACTTACATTTCAAGTAAATATTTTTCTCCTACCAATTTTTAGTTTCTAAAAAGAGAAGAGGGTTGCTACTTCTTTTCAACCACTTGCATTTCGTAATACGGATTTATTTATTTATTTATTGTAAAAATTTCTTTTATCGACCTTACGTTGTTGTTCAAAATAGCCCTGAGTATTTTTTGTAGTGGGGATTTTTGGATATAGTTGAAAATGTTTTTTGGGGAATTGTGGAACTAAAATTTATTTAATTCCTATTACGGCTCGAAAGAAATCTTGGGAACCTTGTTATTATTTACGTTTGCCCTTGTTTTACTGTTTCTCTTAATTTTATCAATTTTACAGAGAGCTATTTTTCTTATTTGAGAGTTTCTTTCTTTAATTTTTACTTTTGCTGTCTCTTCTTTTCTTGTTTTTGTATTCTCAGCTGACTTTTGTTTGTATACAAAAATCTTTTTTTTAATACCTACATTTTTAAAATTGTTTTTATCATCTGTTCACCTTTTTTTGAGTTCGCGCTACTAAAAATTTATACTAATTTCAATCTCTTTATTTGTGTTGTGTTGTTATTCATCTTAAATTTATAAATTTTCCAGAGAGGTATTTTATTATTTGAGAGTTGCTTTTATTTCTGACTTTTGCTGTCTCTTCTTTTCTTGTTTTTTTTATTCTCAGCTGACTTTTGCTTGTATACACAAATTGTTTTTTAATACATTCTTAAAATTACTTTTTATCCCCTGTTCATTTTTATAATATTTCTTTATAAAACTGTATTCATTTCACCCTACTTAATGAAGTGAGAAGTTTGTTAAAAGGAAGGTATGAATAATACTTTGGTCATAGAGAACCACATTCAAAAGTAAGGGAATTATTAAGTGTTTAATAAAAAATTTCGTTGTGAAAAGAAAGCTGTTATTGATTATAAATTTATTGTGATAATTATAGGTTTTTTTTAATATAATAGAAAAAACACTTTATTTTACCACATACTAGATATAATTTATTTTCGAATTTTGGTTTGATTTTTATTAGCGGAATACCAAAATTAAATGAATAATTTCTATGTGACTCGGCTTTGTTTTTTTTTTTTATTATTTGTTAAGAAAGAATTATTTTACAAATAAGTAATTTATTTTTCAAAGATAACAGAGAATTCTATAAAAATATCTTCTGCTATATTTGAACTATCCAAAAATTATTAAAAATAAGTGAGAAGTAAAACCTAAAATCTACAATTTATTAATTTAGGTATTTAAATAATTCAACTTCAGTAGAGGTTAAATGAAAAATAAAAAAATGTTCGAAGCAAAACATCGTTTTATAAAATAAAATGAGTTAACATTACTGTTTACTCAAGGTGCGGTCAGATTAGTCAAATATTTGATCAAAAAAGCGTAACCAATATTTTCAAAAATTTTTATTCAATCTTTTCTGACACGCATAACTATTTATAATATAATATACTTGATAATTTGCCTTTTATACTGGTCTTTTAGTCAAATATTTAACTACTCGGACCGTATCCTCAATCGTACGATCTGCACAAAAAGTATGACTGTCTGGATAAAAAGTGTATGTGTGATAGACTTTTTGACAGATTTGTATGATTTTGTAATTTTTTGAAATAATTCATAAAATGCTTTTTTTAAGATGAGGTGAAAAAGCAACAAAACATTAATTAAAAGTACATGTTCTTTGCAACTCTTTTTTATGATAGTGTGGCACCTCTGACGCTATTTTGAAACGATTTTGAAGTAGGATAGAATTCTGTCAGATTTTCATGTGTTTCAATCATTCGATTGTATATAATGAATAATCCTAGCTTTTAAGACACAAAGTAGACGCTTTAATTTAGCTTTGAAATTTTAGCGTAAAAGCTGTGCGCTAAGTAGCGTTGCGCTGTACGCTCTGGTATAGATATTTCTGTAAAGTACTACTTATAATAGACTTTCCAACTGCTAAGCACTGACTCTACGCTATATATGTAGGGTTGTTTCATACATTTTGTATAAACATTAAAATTTTTGACAGATACTATATTGCGTTTAGTGCGCTAATCCTCCTTAAAAAAACAATTTTTAATGAATACCATAAAATATTTATTTAGAAAAATAATTTGAATTACATATTATAATGATAAACATGCCATAGCCTTCATTATTAGAAGATTCCTAATTTTCAAGAAAACAAAAGATCGGCTTATGATAAAATTGTCCTAAATTAAAAATCTTTAATTGATGACATGTACATTTCTTTGGTACTAAATTTAAAAATAAACATAATTGTTTAAGAAAATATCCTATACATTATGATATTCATTTAAATGTTTTTTGTACACCTGCATATTTTTTTTTATCTATCTAAAATCAATTGAATAATTTAATTTGATTTATTGTTCTACAGCAAGTAAGTTTTAAACGTTAAAGAGCATGCGTCAAATATTATTTATTTTTCTGAATTGAATTTTTTTGTTTCACTTCCTGAATGCATTAACTTTGTTAAGGGTTCATTAATTTCACTGGTCATTGATTTAAATTAGTTGTTTTTGTTATTGGGTCAATTGACAAAGTAGATATTTAGGCAGACACAATGACTGGTGGTATTTCGTTCATGGTAGAAATATTGAGTTGAATTTGAATTGAAATTGTTACAGGGGTTGGTTTTTTTCTTGGTCACATATCAGCTTACGGGAATAAGCAGATAAATTTTCATTATTATTATGTAATGTACAAATTTAAGCAAAAATTTTAAAATATCGATTTTTAAGCTTGAAAATAATTATTAGCAGCAGTTTCAAGAAGATGCGATAACTTTTTTTACGACACAGTTACAACTTACATAAACAAATTTTAAAAGTTATAAACCTTGTACTTTTCTTAATATAAAATTGAAGTATTTTCTTTGTATGGAAAGTGACTCATTTCATTTGCGAAACTTAACAATAGAATTACGACCAAACAGTTTAATGACTCTATGGAACCGCAAAGTAGGTGGTGAAAAGACATCGAATTTCACACAAGACTCGGATTAACGCCCTGGGCAAAAAAAAAACAATTAGGCAACTTCAAATACAATCATATTTGACCAGGTACTAGTAATAACGAATTTTCAACAGACTAATAAAGATCATAATTTTAAAAGCAAAATTATATTAGGAGATGAAGCATAGCAAATGTCATTATCGCAAATTTTATGGTGGAGGTACGATTGGATGGAATGTAACTGAAAATTCTGGCTACTTAAATTCGATAATATTGATGTGGATGACATGTGGTTTCAATAAGACCAGGCTTTAAAAATAGAATAGTATATACATTTTTTAAGTTTTCTTTTAAAGTTGCAGCAATTTAAATATGTGTTTTAACAATGAAATTTCTGATTATATCAACATTTGTATATTTCGCTATTTTTTTAAATAACAATAAACACAAAGCTAATGTAATAAAAGTTCCCTTAAAATTCAAGCCATGTCATTTTGCTTACCAGCTTGCTTCTCTAAGCCTCATGGCACAAAAAAATGTGATTAGTTTTATATAAAATTTCATCGTGTAAGTTGGCTGTAATTTAAAAAATACACCAATGGGATATTTATTTATTTATAAACAAATTTACAAAATACATATTTAAATGGTGTGGGCTACTGGGCCATTACACCATATATGATAAGTTCAAATTTCTTCTAACACATTGGTAGATTTTAAAATTATTGCAGTTAAGTGTCTCTTCAAACGTCTCATTTGTAGCGCTTCTGTGGCAAACTTTAAAGATGTGATCAATAGTGAGTATTTCTGCTCAAGCTGTACATTCTCTGTGCGGCGTTCCTTCAAAATAGTGCTGAGTGCTAAACTTTGTTGTACCTACTCTTGTTCTGGCGACTATAATACAGTCCTCTCTGGAAAGGTGTTTGTTGTAAGGAGGTCGTGATGTACGGGGATTATAAACCTTAAAAAACTGGTTAAGGTACTCTATAGATCTTCCTGTTGCTTAAGTTGCAGGTATTTATAGAAATTCGGTAAAATTGGTATTAGTGATGGAATTTCTATTATTAGTGGATAGTTTATAGCGTCTTTGGCACGAGTGTGATATATTATGATTAATTTTTCCTTCTGGGTGAAAACATATATTTTCTTTTTATGCTTGTTTGATTACTGATTGTTTGCTTCTTAAGGCTCCTACAGCCTTATGTTTTATAAGGAATACAACAAGTAGAAGAATGATTCTAAAAGTATTTAAAAATTAATAAATAAAGCTCTAGTGGCAGAAAATCCATGCTTAAAATCAAACTTCTTTAAAGGTTAATAAAAACAGTATCTATTTTTTTTACGGTAAAGTAAAAACCATTTGTAACAAAATTAACAATAAGTAATATGTTGAAAATCGCTGTTTTGCAAGGGGCTCTTGTTTTCATTTAACATTGCTCTGGTAACTTTAGCTAAAAGTGAAATATGGCAGCTCTCAAACAAAATGTCATTAGATGACAATATAACTCTTGTTTTTTAACTAAGGAACAACACGTGTGTAAATATTATTTTTACTTAAACTTTATAATTTCATAAAATGGGTCGCACAAATATATCCCACAAACGTCGCAACAGAAACGCCAAAGTTAAAAGGGCCCGCTATGAAGTCAAAGAATTGGCTATGCTAAAGAAAACCCTTGGTATCATGGATACCGAAGAAGGTGATACAATGGAACAACTATCAGAAGTGGCCACTGTGAAAAGCGCAAAGGAAATTAAACATGTAAGTCTGTAATATTATTAAATATAAAATTACTTTCTAATTCATATATGTTTTTAGGCGAAGAAGTCTAAGGAAGCGAGGGAACTTGAGCTTGAACTTCAAGAAGAGCATGAAAAGGGTGAACAAATTACCATTGTTAATGAGAAAACCGGAAAGACTCATATTTACAACACAAAAACTCTGAAAGATCAGCATGGATCATACCCACCATGGTATAAACCACGTAAAACTGCCAAACGTATGCGCAAAAGGGATCATGCTCGTAAACTTAAATTCAAACAAGCCTGGACAGTAACCAACGTCCCGTTATAAAGGCTTTGTTTTGGAAAGATAATTCAGTTGTTAAAAGTTTAAGCTGTGAATATAGGTAGCATTAATATTATTTCTTATATTTTCAATGGAATATTTTTTTAAACAACAATCGTTTGTTGAAATAATTAAACTAACTACAAATTATTTTGTAAAGATACATAATAATAATTAAAATATAAATGGATTTTTATCGAACGGTAACACATATTGTTTTGGTTTCCAATAACCATTACCTAAAACAATTTTTTTTTTTTGGTAAGTAAAATATTTTTTTATAAAACTACCCGTATTTACTTTGCCAATGATACTTTAATTGTTGGCCTATATATCGCTTGAAATGAGTCATTGTAATCTTTTTCCCTGTTCTCTCTGTTACTGGTCTTGTACAGTTGTTTTTGCTTTTGTACCAACCTTCGTTATGATCACGAAATGCAATTTTTATATTTAATCATTGTTACTGGATTCCTCACGACATTATGTTGATTGTGATGAGATAGGTATGAATACACATGCTCTTTGCCTTGCGTTTTTTTTTAATTTTTTATTTTAGACTTTGACTAACCAAATTAATATTGATTGATTATAAATACTCCTCGCATTCTTTTTTATAAAGTTAGTTGCTTAAATAAATAATGTTTACAATGTACACAACTTAAGATTGATAGAAGCGAATAATGCTGATAAAGGACGTAGCGATCTTGTTTTAGAAACCGTTCGCATACATTTCTAAAAAATTTTAGGAAGTAAAAAAAAATTGAACTTAAGCCAAAATTAGATTAATAAACAGTTTTACAAGATTAAATCTTTAAAATTGATATTCTTCATAAATTAAATGTTAACTTCGAAATTTCGATCATCTGCACAAGCCAATGAAATACAACAAGCATTTGTTTTTATAAAATCTATTTCTGTATTATTTCTCCTTTCAAGAAATTCTATGCAAACTTTTCTTAAGTTAAATCTGTTTTTGTTATCTTGACATTAAAATCTTTAATTCTTGTTCAAGCCATGTTCATGCTACAACTTAAATCTTTTAATTTTTTTTTAAATGAGCCTCTTCACATCAACCCTAAGTAGTTGCACTATCGAAAACATGCTAAATATTTTTCCAATAATAAATGATTCTTAAAAATATGAAAAAAGTAGACAAATCATTTATAAGTTCTTTTTAAGAAAACAGAGGCGTTTTATTTAATGCTTAAAATAAATTAATTACACAAATTCATATAATTGTTAATATTTAAAATACATGTTAAAGCCGTAAAATTTAGTTCTTTGGGTACCACCAACAGATTATAATTTACATATTTTGTTTTCAATGTTTTAAAATGATAAACTCAAACTATGTTTATTCTAAAATTTACTTTTTCTAATCTACATATATTTCTTGTAACAAGAACTACTTTAAAATGAATTTTTATTATTAAACTAAATGATCAAATGAACTTAAACACATATTATACCATGATATCATTTTTATATTGTATTTTCATGACAACAAATAATAAAAAGGTATAAAATCGAGTTAACAATTTAATATTATTCTAAATATTTAATATTTACTTATTGTATGGAACAATATGATTTAACGCTGGACAATACTCCGGTGGTAGCCTGAGCCACTGGATCTAGTCTAGCTGCTGCTGAGGATCGCACATTCATTAGCTGCCTAGTTGAGGCAGCCCATACTGTTAATGACTGATTTGAGACATTAGCATTCATTAATTGTCAGTCATCCTTTTTATTCAGTTCGATATCTTGTTGAATGGTTTCATCGCTGCTGAGCATGTGCTCTTCTATGTTGCCTTGAATTGTTGGATTAGCTTTCAAAACTGAACCGCCCGTAAAGCCTAATATACCACAACCTACGGCAGCCAAACCACCGGCTTTTAGACCAGCTACAAGACCGATAGGACCTCCCATACAAGTTCCCAGCAAGGCGCCGACTACGGGATACATGGCTTTTTTGTAAGTCAAAGCTCTGCGTAAATTACTTTCTCCTATTTGAACATTCTCAAATGCTTCGTCAGCATTGTCAGCTATAGCTTGTACGCTTTCTGATTGTTCACTTGCCAGTTCTCTCATATTGTGGAACATGCCGTTTAAGTCGCGTATTTCATGTTGCAGATTTTGTAACTCTTCTAGACATGATTGCCTCTGTGCTAATATATGTTCTTCGGGTTGGAAATCACTTTCAATATATGGTATCGACTCCTGATACGCTTGTGTTTGTCCTATTTCAATGGGAGAGTTTAGATGCTCATTTTCTTCATCTTCTTCACAGAGCCCTTGAGAACGCCTGGTATTTATGGGTGATTTTAATTGTAGTTCTAAAAGAGAAAATTTTTATATAAAATTTATAATCAATGTAGGTTTGCTAAGCTTGGCAAACCGAAAAACAATTACAGGTAAAGCAATTTTGGATAAAAAGGTGTTTGTTAAAATAATTTTATAAACAATAAAATATAATTACAAAATAAAACTCGAAATATTTTGTCTATAAATGTTTTCATAAGTAGCGATAGCATCCCCTAGAAGTGTTAATATATTCAAAGACAAACAAAGTACTCCTATTATATTGAATATTGCTTACTATCGCAAATAACATCTAAACGAGCGTCTAACATAAACAAAGGAATTTTTCTTATCGCTTACCTAAATATTCTTTCATTCCCTCGAAAGCTTTCTGTTTGCCTTCCTCCATCATGGCATCAAATTTTTCCAAATCTTCATCCTTGACCTTTTCTCTGAGGGCATCCATTTCGAGTAGTAGATTCTTAACTTGCTTAATCACTCTCATGGCATTTATTTCTTCTTTTTTAATTTTATTCCAATCTCCCAAGGCCAAACTTTTTTCAATATTACTTCGATGATTTTTTAATAGACCCAAGTGGTGGGGTATAGCCATGTCGTTGAAACGTCTTACAGCTATTTCAGCCTGTTTTAAGGGAATCTTTCTTATATTCCCAGCTTCTGACATGGTGTATTTTTATTAAACGATCTTTGCTTGTTTAATAAAATACCTTTATTGTGTTCTTTTATTTTATAACTTCACTATTAATTTATTTTGTTACTGCTGTGCTGGTATAGAAAAAAACTTTGTTATTAATTTCTTTGGTTTCAATTGAAATCTATTATTTAGAAAAACATGGGTGTTATTCATATGGGTTGTGTACAACTGTTGTTATTTTACTTTTTATTGTTTTTACTTTTTGGAATGAATAGCTAAGCAGACAACGACGCCGAATATAAGTGAAAATGAAGACGACGCTTTGCATGTTGCTCGACGCCGCCGGTATGTTAGTATAAGCACCCTTCAAATTAAGCTAAGTATGATACTGGTAGTAAACTAAACTACCTAATAACTTAAATAAAATTACTTTTTAAAATGAATATATACATATAATTGTTCTTACCTTATTTTATATTTCGGATAAGAATTTCCAATAAGAATCGAAAATAAAAATAAGAAGATAATATATAAACTGTTCTTAAATTCAATTAATTAACTCAATAAAATTTACTTACAAAATGATAATTTATTTAAAATTCAATATTAATAATAAATTTCTAAAATATTTTAATAAAGTTTTTATTTGACCTTTTTAATAATTAATATATTTATTTAATTTTTAAGCACTAGGTCCTTTTTTATTTTTGTATATATTCTCAATATTTCGCTAATCCGTTGTGTAGCACCATCAGGAAAAGAAATATCATCATTTGTTTTCCTGATGATGCTACACAACGGAGTAGCGAAGTATCGAAAATATATATAAATATAAAAAAGGACCTAGTGCTTAAAAATTAAATAAATATATTAATTTCTAAAATATTTTATGTGTTACCGTTTTTGCTTTTTTCTTTTTACATAATAAATAAATATTTTTCGAACTGGTATAACTGGTTTTGTGAAACTATGTAGGTAGGATTTTATCCACCTGCTAATTAGCTTTTCATTATTAAAACTTAAATTTTTAATAGTAATATATAATAATACTCAATGGATTCAAAAATAATACGTAAATGTTTAATAATGTAGTATCATTTATCGATCCAACAAAATCCTGACTTTAGCTAACGGCAAGTTATAATAATGACCCTTAGCACAGTATATCTTTTTATATAAGTACAAGTGTAAAAAGCCCTATTTAGTATTTTTCTTCAAATGAAAATATAAAGTGCATTTTTTGGACAAACACATCTAATTTGAACATTCAGAACAGAGTTGAGTTTTTACCGTTATACGCAAAGAATTTCAATTTAATAATTGATAGGTATACTAGTTTCAAGCTAACAATTCATTAACATATAATTAACAGAAAAGAAAATAATAATGTTACATCAAAAAATTATGCAATACAATATGATTCAAACTTAAGTAACGGAGTTTTCTTTTTTTTGTCTGAATGCATTTGATTTGGATTCTATTGCATTTTACTTTATACATATACATATTAAGTTTTTTCTGTTAAATTGCTAGTCGTTTTGCTGACTACCTAATAAATTAAATTTAAAGAAGGCAGCGGGTGGAAATAACTGTACATAAATCAGTGTTGCCAAAAGGGCGGTTTTCCCTCTAATACTGGTGGTTTTTTTTTGCTATTAAAAGTAAAGATAATCAAAACCTTCACTAGATATAAACAATTATTGGCACATACATAAAAAATAAAATAAGTTTATTTTATGAATACCGCAGTTAGTAATAAAAAAACAGCATTAAACAGTAAATTGTTAATAAAATTTTTAGTGGTTTATGTTAGCGTTTTTTTAACAGTTAGCGTTTTTTAAATAATATCTAGCGGGAATTGAACTAGTGGTTTTGGCAACACTGACATAAATAAGAAGCAATTCAAAGAGTAGCCATACTATTAATTCCGACTCCTTTTATAATAAACCGTTATATATTTAAAAAAATTTTAATATTCTATGTAATAATTATATTGATAGAAAAACTTTTAGTAGTTATAGTTTTGTGGCATTTAATATGATTATACATATTTAAAAAACTCTAACAAGATTGTGTGTTTTTGGAATTTTTGTTTGACTGTGTGCCTACGCACCCTGTAAAAACTTCTGGATCTTAAAAAAAACTTTATTGGCAGGTACCCCAGTATCCAGATCAATACATCATATCCAGAAGAAATCTCGATTCTGAAGAAAAGAGATAATTATTAAAACTCGGCAATTTAACCAATGAAAATGACTCTGAAGACTTGGCAACAACTTTTATTATGTAAATCATTATAAGACATTCATAATGGGCAGTACAGACAAAGACACGGGACTAATATAGTAACATATAAAACAGCTGTTTACAAACGAAAAATTCTTAAACTTAAAAACTTTGTTGGCAGGTACCCCAGTATCCAGATCAATACATCATATCCAGAAGAAATCTCGATACTGAAGAAAAGAGATAATTATTAAAACTCGGCAATTTAACCAATGAAAATGACTCTGAAGACTTGGCAACAACTTTTATTATGTAAATCATTATAAGACATCCATAATGGGCAGTACAGACAAAGACACGGGACTAATATAGTAACATATAAAACAGCTGTTTACAAACGAAAAATTCATAGTTCGACATTTTGCCTTAATAAAAAAATTTGTGATAAATTGCAGGTACAAAAATTTTAGGGTTGTTACGATCTGACAGCTTTAAAGGCTTCTTTTCTGGATAAGTAAGGTATGGCTCTGAGTATGGACCTGTAGCAAGAAAATAGCAGCTGAAAAAAAATTTTAAAATGAAAATATTGTGTTGCTTACCGTATAGACATATTTTCTTTACGTGTAGGCTCTGTGTAACAGAAATAAAACGTATCTATCACTTTCAGCAACTTATAACACTAAGATACTAGTTTCATTCTGATTAAATAGTCGGTAACACAATATTAAACAGTAAATTGTTCATAAAATGTTTAGTGGCTTATGTTAGCGTTTTTTTTTTAACAGTTAACGGTTTCTACCGTTTTTTAAGTAATATCTAGCGAGATTTGGATCAGTAGTTTTGGTAGCACTGACATAAATCAAAAGCAATTCAAAGAGTAGCCAGACTCCTTTTGAAACAAACTGTTATAAATTTTAAAAAAGAAGCATATGTTTCAGCTAGTAAGTTTTTTATAAATCACAACATTAATTAATTGATCATATGAAGCAAACTGACTTTCTAAGCTAATTATAAAATATAACTCCGATAGCATAAAAATTTAAGTTTGCTTTAAAATGCATGCTACAAGAAATTTATGATACAAAATTTGCTTTTAAATAAATAAGACAGTAAATATTAATTTAGATTGTCACGAAGTGATTTTTTTTTGATGTCGAGCTTTCAATGAACTTCAATGATGTCATTTACGTTTTAAAATAAAAGAAAAAAAATGGTCTTATAATTTTTGTTCGATAATGGTTAATGTTAAGGTCACGTTAGTCTTTACCTAATGTTGTTCTGTTCCGTACCGTTCTGCTTTTAAATTATTGTAATCTGTAATAACATATCAGCTGTTTATAATAAACAAAGAAAACACAATACGCAAAAAAAAACAAAGCAACAATTACAATAAAAAAAATAGGTTTGTTTACAATTTTTCTGCTAATTCGAACGGAACAAAACTTAACTTCAAAGTAATAATAAACCACAGACACAATTTTAAATCCTAGGGATAATTTTCTTACGAGTAGAGCTCAAACCCCTCTACTTGTAATGTCATGATATTAATGATGATAACGTTTTTATCAAAACAATTTTATAAAACGACCTGTCAACTAAACGTACACGATTACAAATAATCGGCATTGAACATTTTATATTGAGGCTTACAGTGCAGAAGTTGTGAAATATATTAACTTTATGATGATTAAAGATATAAACTATTTTTTTGAAATTCACCACAACAGAAGCAGAGGAGTCGTGGAAAAGTTTATTGCACGTCTGCCAGAAAACTATGAATTTTTATGAGATTATTATAATTATTATTAATGTCATGCCATGTTACCCCAGAGATTATCTGTTTTAGAGGTGATTTAATCTATAGATTTTTAATATATAGCAAACGGCTTCATAAAATTTTGGCTTAAAAAAGTTTATTATGATTAATTTTTAATAGCATCTTTGACCTTAAAACGCCAAGCCATAGATTTATTTTATCAAGTGTGGGAACTTTATTACCTTTTAAGTTGCCATATGGTTACATTAAAACTCTTTCCGCTCGGGTACTTTATTTTAGACTAATTTTATTTTATATAAAATTTACTTTATTTAAATATTTACACTAATATGTTACTAAACACAATTTTCCTTAAATACTAGGCGTATAAAAGCTTTTCTTTATTGATTTTTTTTTGTAGGAAAAAAAGAACAATAAGGTTAACTAAGTTATACAGTTTAGCGTGGAAGTAAGCGGTTAAAATTGTTTCATTTGTTTTTTACTTTAACTTACAAATACAGTTACATATGTTTTAACTTTTAAAGTTCGGTAAAGGTTTAAGAATGTATATTATAAAATCAAAGAAGAGGAATGACATAGAAAAAGGCAAGTCAATGTGAAAGTATACATACATAACATAAAAATGAAACAGCGCAGGGATTACAGGATTCATATGAGAAAATAAAATACTTAAAGCTTAAGTCTTAAACCTATAAAAAATAATATAAGAAAAACACAAGTTTTCTCAAACAATATTTAGAAATTTACATATATCTATAAACTTAAAATAAATTTATTTAAAAATTCTAACAATGAAAGAAATGCAGTTCTGTTTGTGTGCGTGGGTGCTTGATTTTTATAATTAAAATAAAACTAATATTGTTTTAGTAATAAATTTTGTCAAGTCGACTAAAATTTCTAAGGACAGTTAGCATTAGGACCATTTCGACATTTCATTAATAAATTAAGCATCCCCTCTAACTTCAGAGTACGAGATTCTGTATTATAAAGATTTGTCTGCAAACGATTATAGTCCAATTGTTGCTTTTCCTTAAAAGAAATATAACAAATTATAAAATTTACTTGTAGAGTTATTTGAATAAAATATGAGTACGAATTTTAGTCTTACCAAATTAACTAAACGACTTTTTAATAAATCCACCATGGTGTATGTTGACTGCAGTGTTTTATGCAATTCATTGGCCTGCACTCTTTCATTGGCCAATTGTTTTTCAATCTTTTGCAATCTGTCTGTAATGTCTTCTTGTGTTTCTATTTCATTTTCTAAATCGCGTGCTTCAAATGCATCATCGTGGTGTAAGTCTAGATAAAGAGAAATAAACGATGCAGAAAAATCTAATTTTTTTTTTTAATACCAATGTGATATTTACCAATTTTTTTACAACTTTGCTGATCTGCCTGCAGTGTAAAGCCTTCACGACACTTGCAATAATAAGAGCCGACAGTATTGATGCAGGTTTGATCACAGGGTTTTTCTTCTTTACATTCATTAATGTCGTGCTCACAATAACGTCCAGTATATCCCGCCGGGCAAGAACATGTATCGGGACCTGAGCAGGTGCCACCATTTTGACATCGTGCCGCACAAATGGCTAGAAAACAAATGTTAAATAAAAATATTATTTAATAATTATTAATAATTTTAAGAGACTTCCATATGTTTTTCTATCAAAGATCTGATACATTGCGAAATCATGTTGCGGGTGATAACAATGGCGTGTTCACCATTTTATGTTATTGCTCGAAATGCAAAACCTCATATAATAAAATTTGACACAGTTACATATTTCGTATTTGGAATTCGACATTTCGGGACCGGTAAAAAATAATCACTTCGCCACTGCTATTATCTGGTACATGATTTCGCCTTGATCTGATATATATTGAGTCAAGGCGAAATAATACAGGTAGTCTCGATGTCGAATTCATTCATTTTCGCAGTAAACGCTAAATATCAAACTCCATATATTAAAAATATTTTTAATTTTTCTATATCCGCCATCCCTAAATTAGCGCGTAAAGCGCGAGATATCTGTCAAAATCTCTCATGTACATACAAAATGTTGAAGCATCCCTAAATAGCAACGCCTAGCAATTGGAAAATCCAATTTTGATAGTGCGTTAGGAAGCGAAGTTGGCTGCTTTTTGGTTTGTTTTGTTATGGTTGAAAAGTAATGACAATTTAGTTATTTTAAGGCAATCTAGCGGTTTTATCTCTTCTTTATTTTTATACAGCGGGTTTTAAAAAATAAAAAGAGTTAACATTACTGTTAAAGACACAAAGTTGACGCTTTTATTTAGGGATAACATTCCGGCGCAAAGGCTACGAATTGCATTGCTTTGCGTCTTACGCGCTAATTTAGGGATGGCAGTATGGTGTTTGACATTTAGCGAAAATAATGAATTCGCCATCGCGACCACCTTGTATAATTTCGCCAAGTATTAAGTTTTATTGATTTATGAAGTACAGGGTGTTCTCAGTACAAGTTTCTTTTTAATTAATTTTTTATTTTAACCAAGACGAATCAATTATGATAGCGAGCAAGGCGTAGCAATACAAGTGGTTGCTACGGCGAATTCATTAATTTACGCCAAAACGCTAAATGTCAAACCCGATACATAAAAAATATTTATAATTTTTTTTATTATAGTGTTCGACATTTAGCGTTTATGGCGAAAATTAATAAATTCGCCATCACGATATCCTAGTATTAATTTGTCTTGCTGTTTGACATTTAGAGTTTTAAGACCATCAACACAACTCGAATCTGCCTGCTGGCAGCTCGTTTATTAATCACCCACTAGTCAAGTGCAGGTAGAATTTTCTTCCCTGGTGGATCCCCCAAATATGACCTAACGCACGCGATAAACCCAGCATATTAATATCAGACGTTTCAGGCTTTCGTCTTTTTTTCTGCATATTTCTTACACCGGAACCTTCGTAACCTTTTTGTGGCTGAGGTCTAGAACATTTCTTTTTTTCCTGGAATAAGTCCATTTGCGAAAATCCATTACCGTTGCCATTGCTTTCTTTGGAGTGATGCGTTACAGAGTTATGGCACTTTGCCGCTAAACAGCCAAACACTATATTTTTAAATTTGATTATTAAGTTATCAGTAATGCCACTTTACTGAAAATCGACTTTAATTCCGGATATCGTTTGATTCAGTCAAAAGCTGCTTAAAAGTATTTTGAAAACTAAACTGGAAAAATGCCGTATTTATTGTAAGAAGTTGTTTTCCGACATTTAATAGTTTTTTAATGTGGGTGGCTTTCTTTGGAAAAGAGTAGCGAAGACATGCGCCGAAGAGCATTTGCAATAACTTTATTATCCCTCAAAAATTCAAATGCTGGTAGAAAATAGATGAATCAAAGTCAAATAATGCGGCGTCAACGGTTTGAATTTTCAAAATCTGATTTTGTAAGTGGATGGTTGCTAAAACAAATGTCATAGTTTTTTTCGCGCCCTTGTTGAAATTTAGATTATTTCAGACCAATCTTAAGATTTTATCTTTATCTTTATTTTTTGTATATTTTGTGGGTGTTTTTTTTTTTTGAACAAGGTGAGTTGACAAAATTATTCATGACACAAATTACGCTTTCTTTTAAGCATGTGATTTAAAGCCAGGCGCTACATTGCCACCACTAGTTTTGAACAGGTGCGAATGTTTAATTAATTGATGTTGTTTTTTTTTGGGTATAAAGTAATAACGAAAAAAAAAATTGGGCGCCGATATATACCGCGTTTTTAAATAAAAAGAGCCTCTAAGCAGAAGCTAAGTATCAAACCTTTGCCTTCAGTTTTCTTCTGTATTTAGTTTGAAAAAAAAAGTTGTTATTGGACCAACCATTTCATTCAAAACTTTGCAGATGATAAATAAATTTACATGTCTGCTTTGCAAGTGGGTACATCAAACAGAAAAGTTTAAAACTTACGTTTCATACAACCATCGGCAGTTGGTGATTCACGCATCCAACCTGTACAACAGTCGTAGGTAACCTGTTGCGCTGATTTGTGACGTATTACATCGCGAATTGCTTGTTCGTGCACCAATTGAATGCGTGTACACATTTGATTTACATGCGTTTGTGGTTGACACGGCGAACTGACATGTTTCCAAATTGGACGTGTATAAACTTCAGTTGATTTTACGGGCATTGTTACTGTTCGCTGTTGCACGCAAATATGACGTCTGAAATGATAGAGAGCGGGGTAAAAAAAAATAATAAAAATTAATTAACAACTCGTTACAACTCGTTTTCTTATGTTGTTACATATTTTTATTTTTTTAATGGGAATTTTTATAATAATTTTTCTTGTTAAATTGATGATAAAAATTGTTTTTGACTAGACTTAATGAAAATATGAAAAGGAGAATGATTTAAACATTTTGCAGCTTTACTGTGTTGCTGTGGTTTTGTTGTTTAATTGAATTGCTAACACTGAAAGTTTGTTTGTTCATATTATGAACTTCATAAGCAAATTTGGTTATTGTTTTTTTATTTTTAATGTTAAGATAAGAAATAATTATGAAGTAGATTTTTAAAAAAAATTTAATAAGAGTTGAATTTGTGCTTTAATTGCTTTCTTTCTTTTTCGGGAGATACTTAATTTTTAATTTATGGACTTTTTAAGTTTTATTGCCGTTTTTATCTAAAAGCCATAATTTTGAAAATGATTACTTTCAAGCTTAATTTAAGTTTACATTGATAATGTTCAGAAATAGGCTTAAAATCTTCTCTTATACAAACAGGGTTTCGAATAAGTTTGAATCAATGTTGTAGTTACCTGAGTATTTTTGCCGGCTTCTAAAGCCAAATCACCAACAAAGTTAAAGATATTTTAAAATGGGAAGCATAATCACTACGAGTATCTTTATCGATTTTATATACCTTTAGTTTGCGTTGCAAATCAAACTGAATCTCGACAACGGTAGTTTTGGTTGCAAGTGTAATTGAATAAAACAGACTGAACGAAATCTAAAATAACATCGGCTGATATCTCTTTTCAGGGGGCAAATTAAGGGTCTCGATATCGATCGAAATTTCAATAGAATATAAAGGTAAATTTCGAACGATATGCAAGTCCGTATGTGCGTGGTGAATAAGTTAATTTAACTAATGTTTTGTGTATAGAATAATACCACAATTAGCCAACAAAAGCTGAGCAGCCCCAGTGGCTGCATTAAGCAATTAAAAATTAAGAAACCTTCGAGAGGCAAAAGACAAGACAAGTGAAGCCATGACAGATAATTTAGTGGAGACGTCCAATTTAATATAAGAGTAACAGATAATTGTCAAGACGCCCTTTATAATAAAAAGTAATCACGGTAGCGGTTAGCGCAGGGAAGTGTAACAGCATAACAACAGTGTATGGCAGACGTGTGTTGTGGCTATTGGATTAAAGGGGATGACTGGCTTGGATATAAGGAGTAGTGGAGATGTCTGTGGATGGTTAGGGTTACTAAACAAGGCATCGAGTAGTTCATGTCTCGCCGGAGTAGCACAGTAGTGTAACTTGGATGGCTGCATGTTTAGTAAATACGAGACCAAAGCGTTCACAAGACTGGTAGGATCAAGCAGTATAGCCAGAGAAGACCACAAAGTAAAGAATACGCAGCTTATAATGAGCCACAGTGGTATTTGCAATCAAAAGAATCCGTTCGTTTGTTCAAAAAGGGAAAAACGTAACAATATTTTAAAACTGTGATATTGTGCACGTTTTTGTGCATGATTAATTTATATAAATAAGGAATAGAAATGAATAAACCGTCAAGTGCGAGATGGTCTCACACTCTATACAATGTGTGGGCCACACTTCACCTTCTAATTAAAGTGTCTGCCTAAATTATGGTTAAAAAGATAAGACAGTATATTTCAAAATCAGGTCTCCTATTGGGTCACCGTTAAATTTTGTATTTTATTTTTTATACTTATTAATTTCCATATATATGGGGCACCCTTTAATTTATTACTTGCAGGTACAATAAACACACTTCCACATACACTCTGTAAATTTTAAGTTTCGGCCTCCAACGGCTTTTAATTTAATTGGGACACCCTTTTATTTAATCTTTATATTATTATTTGTTACTGTAGCGGCCATAATAATATATGAAGGTTCAATAAAAATATAAAGATAATATTAACCCAAAGATTGAGGCCTGTATTACACGGACAGACATAAATTGTAGCGATATGATTAAGGCTGTGTTCTCATCCTTTTGGTACGGAAATCTAAACAAATTTCTATATACCAAAAATAAATTTTTATTAAGTTTTTTTAAACAAAAAAATCGCACATCCATGATGCAATTGGAGATTTAGTCGTTAAAAATCGCATGTGTATCCAAAAAGTATGGTAGTGTGTATGAAAATAAAACGTGTAACACATTTTTTACAGGTCTATGCGAACTGGGATTCTTTTAAAAAGTTTAATAAAATAATAGCTTCCATACGATCAGGGTTGCATTTTTAGTCGTATTTTCCTTGACAGTGTGGCACCTAAACACATATTTTTTTGCGATTTATCTATGCAGGACAGAATTCTATGAGATTTTTAAACGACTTCAAAAAAAGGAGAATGTTATCAATTCGACTGAATGTTGCTTTCTTTATGTTTAAACTTGCAAAACTCAGTCGTTTCTGAAATTATTTTGAAAATTTGTTTGTAATTTGATAGGTTAAGCTTACAGATTGATCTCGGTTTAAAAACAGTTCATAACCTAAAAAATTAAAGGGTATCTCCATTAAAAAACATGTGTGTATAATATACATGTTTTTTAAGTGTGTTATGAATTGAAAAGGGCACTTCCTTAAAATTTAAAATTACGCCTTCATACTATAGCCCCCAATAGCAAAAGGTAATACAAAAATATATCTAAAAACTAAAGGGTGCTGCCATAGGTAACGTATATTGACTTATATGCGCCTATCTTTTAAACCGGTATAGATAAACGCTTGTAAATTGGACAGATTGCCGATTGCTATGGCCGTTATAGTCACAAGTATTAATATTTAAAATTATAAATTTAAGGGTGCCCCAATAGTATATTTAATTTGATGTATATGACCATACTTTTAAACAGTTGTAGACGGACGATTGAAATTTACAAAGAACCTGTAAAACTAACTCCCCTATAACAACAAGTATAAAATTTGGATTTGAAAATAAACGGGTTTCCCAATAGTTAATGTAATTTGGTGTATGTGGCCCAACTTTTTAACCGTTATGGACAGACAGCTAAAACTTACAAAGGATCTGTATTTCTAAGTCCGCTATAACAAGAAGCTTATAATTTGAATTTAGAAATTAAGGGGGCCGTATTTTTTGAACCATTATATACAAACACCTAAAAATTAGACAGAATGTACACTACTTTGTTTGGTATAAAAAGAAGTATAAAAATTTTAAATAATACATTAAAGGGTTTTACAATAGTTGATATTGCTAAATCCACTATAACAGCAAGTACATAATTTGAATGTAAAAACTAATGGGTGCTTCTATAGTTGCTGTTATTTGATGTAGCTTGCCAAACTATTGAATAGTTGAACAAGTATAAAGTTTGGAGATGGAATATAAGGGTGTCCCAATAGTTAATGTAATCTAATGTATTCGGGGACAGAAGAATTCTGTTTTGAAGTCGTTTTTTTTTTAAGAATTATCTTGTAAGTGAATTGTGCGAATAAGTATGTCAGTCGTGGCAAGAGACTAAAACTTTTATTTGGAGTTTTTGCTTGGTTGCTTTTGTAAAAAGATAGATCTGCCTGTTTTGTCATGGACAAACATCGTTATTCCGTTTTGTTAAAACGAAATTTTAAGCCTCTGCCGCTCAAATATTCTGACATGCGAAAGTGTTCTATTGCAAATACCGCACAATTTTATTTATATAAAGTGGTCTAATTCTGCTGTGACACAAGGGGAAAAATTTAGATTGGTTTTGGCAGTGTGAGTGTTTTCCATGTTCATAAAATTAAAAAAAAAATTAAATAAATTTCATAAAAAAAGTTATGTAAATTAAAATAGCAGAGCAGTAATTAATTAAAATAAAATAAATTAAAAAGTCTTAATTAGTTAAACCAACAAAAACCATGACTCGCAGGATTTGAGTTTTTAAATCATGACAAGTAAATTTAAAAGCAAATAACTTGTTTTCACTTTCATTAAAGCTCTAAGACAAAAAAAAAAGAAAAAATTAAAATTTATATAAATGTAAAATGATTTTAATTTAAGTCTGACGTTATGTTGGACTGTCATTTAAAACATGAACATGATCATGACTTTAAATTGCTAGCCACCAACCGACCAAATAAAGCAAACAAATATATTACTGGTGTAAATAGTTGTTGTTGTGCAACATTTACATAAAACCAGTAAACAACCAGCCTTTTTGATTGCCACATTTTTATTTTTGTCAACCTTTCTACAGATTTGTTGCGCCTTGCAGTCAACTTTTTTTAAGGCAATCAGTGTGCTTTATTTAGCTTTTTATGTGTAAATTTCGTTGTTTTTGTTGTTTTTATTGTTTTCATTATTTAGAGTCTTTACCCGATTAAATGCAACAAATCATTAAGTTACCACAAAAATACCATAAAAATCATACACAAGTTGACATTATAATTTTTTTTTGTTGCATTAAATCCTACATATGATTTTTCTTTTCATTTCATCTATCCTTTAAAACCTAATTGCAAGCATTCACTTCATTCATGGATCTATCCGACCAGCGACACTCATGTGTTGAAATTGTTTTGTCGTCATACAGTCTGCATTCAATTCAATTCAATTTAATTTCTTTAACTTGCATTTCTTACGTCTTTTTTTGTCATTCATGGAAGAGGTGTGTTTATTGTGACTTTTCCATTAGGCTTGTTTGAATTTTTCTTTTAATAAAAATAAATAAAAGAAAAAAAATTAAAAAATTTCATATTCATTTAAATGTGCTTTAAAATTTGCACGAGTGTTTTGTTGCGAACATTTCCATTTTTTTTTAAATTTATTTGATTTCATTAAATGATTGCACATCCCACATTCATGTGACAAAATATTTTGATTAAAATACAACTATAATTTCATTTATAAATCAGCCCTATTCAAGAAAAATTGCAAGCAGTTTTAAATAAAAAAAATTTTTTATTTTGTTGAAATGAAGTTTGAACCAGGTCAATGAAAATTGCAGGAATCTAATCAATTTTTATTAACAGCATAGAAAAGAATTTTATTTGGAGTAGATTCTTTTTTAGTTTTGAACATCCAGCACTTATTTTAATAATGGAACCTCCAATTTCAATATGATCTATTAATATGAACACCATTAAGTAATTTAAAGATTACAGGCTGAATATGGTTATGGCTCATTGATAAGGGGAAGACTCAACTGTCCCAAAACAAATTTAAAAACCCATATGAGATTGTTCGTAGGAAATGTTTCTCTTCTTTAAAAGACTATAAACTTACACCAGAAAAGTTCTATAGTTATATATAAATATAATGTTGCATGACTTTGTACAATAAGGTAAAGTTTTGCTAAAACTTAATAATCAAGTCAGAATCAGCCCCAAAAAAATATGTACACAATATATACAATAACTTTCTAATAAGTTAAACGGCGCACATAGGGGTATTTTGAGAAATATAAAAATTTCCGTAAGCAGCATACGAATACGTTTTTATTGACTTTGATTTTGAGAGGTTTGCAATATATCTTTTTGTGGCTAAACGAGTAAAGATTTTCTATTGATTTTTTCCTGTGAAAGGTTTTTTAGCAGCTACTTACATATATTAATTTTTAGTAAAATTTTGTTTGAAATTTTTGTGATAAAAAATTTCCTTCGAAATTAAAAAAACTCTATATATAAAAAATCTGTATAGTAGTTATATAATTTTTCAATATATGGAGTTTGACAGTTAGACTACATGCAAAAAACAATAAATTCGCCAACGCTATCACCTTATAATTAATTCGCCTTGCTTGTGACACTATTTTCGTGCTGCTCTTTTTTTACAAAAAAAAAAAAAAAAAAAAAAAAAATATTTAATGGTTTTATAAATTTGGTGATTTTATTTTCAAAAATATTTTAAGTTTTTTCGGGTCACAGTAAATTATGCAAAAGTAAAAAGCTTAAAAATTTTCTTTAATTTCAAATATGAAAAGTTACTCTAATTAAAGTGGATAATTTTGCTGAAATTTTCGTGTTGTTATCTTCGAAAGAAAAGTTTTAGTCGTTTTTAAATTATTTGTTAGCCTTTGCTCTTGAAGTCATAAGTCAGACGAAAATTATAAAACAGGCGTACATTCGTATTTTTTTAACGTAAGAGTTACGTGTACTTTTGTTGCGAAAATTAAATAATGTTGATATAATAATACATGTGAATTTAATATTCCAAATTTCTTTCCTAACTTTTTTATTTATGATTATGAAACATTTTGAGTTGCTTTTTAAACCTTTCTGGGAACATCAGGTTTGAAATTAGTTTATCTTGTTAATAAACATTTTTATAAATTTTAATGGATAGAAACTTAAGGCGCATATATTTCCTGTTTGCAAACCTTAATTTTTTTTAATTGCCAATATATTTAAAAAGAAAACTTAATATTTCTATGCTTGATTCTTGTGTACCATATTTTCGTTAAGTCCCCCAGTGTTATTTCACAAAATAATGTTTGTATAAGAAATGAATTTCAGAATCAATATTTTGTTAATGAATACAATCTTTTTATTTTCCGAAAAGGTGGTTAAAGGTTCATTCCCTACAAATAAATTTATATATTCTCAATTATGAAAGAAAATATTAATTAAAATACTAATGTTATATAAGAAAATAAAAGAAATTAAATTTAAACGTCTCTCAGAACTTTAAATTTATTTAAAATTCTTAGCCTTTAATAAATACATTAAAGTATATGAAAATAATAATTTTTAAATTAAATTTGTCTTGAGACCATCATTTTTAGGAAGATGTTTGGTTTAATTATTATAACTAATTTTTAATATTATAATATTATATTTAATATTATAATTTTTTAAACTATTTTAATCCACAGGGATAATGAAAATTTTTTTTTATTGAAAATAAACTTTTGAAAGTTATATAGACGAAATTATCGTTGAAATTTTAAGTATAAAAATTCTTAAGAAAAAAAAAAAACATATTTAATAAAACATTGTCAATAGAAATGCCCAAAAAAATATTTACTAAAAACATTTTATCGAAAATATTTTTTTTTGACTTAATAGTAAATAAAATATTGATCAAGTTAGCGAAATCACTTTTAAAAAAAATTTTGTTAATTAAGTTTTGATATTTTTTTTAAAATTTATCGATTAAAAACGAAAAAAAAATTTCTTACGAAATCTTAAAGATTAAGTTTTTTATCAATATCTATTGATAAATTTATTGAAAAAAATTTTTATATATTTTAGAAGTATTTTTTATAATAAACTTTCTGATAAAAAATAAAGCTGCGAAAGATAAACATTGAAAATATTTGTTTAGAAATCAAATTAATATAAGGGCATCGAAAGCTCTTGTTTATGAATAATGCCATTTTATTTATTTTTAAAATATTTATCGATAAATTTATCGATAACATATTTCATTTTTCAAAAATATTTTTTTAAAAAACGAAGACGTAGAGAATTCTTAGAAATTTCTAATAAAATTTTTAAAAAACGTAGCAATAGAGTTAACTAAAATCGATAACATTTTGTAAAAAGAAACTTATCGATATAGTTATCGAAAAATATTTCTAAAAAACTTATTAACAAAGTTAACGTAAACTCTTTTTTTTTTAGAAAATTTACCAATTAAATAAAAATTTAACAATTATAATATAATTATATATATTAAGTTATAGATAATTTATAAACACCAAAGAAACTTATCGATAAGTTTATTGAAAATGTTTTCTCATACAAACAATCAGGAGTGTAAAATAATTTTTTGTAAAGTTTGTGGCAAATCTAATACCGTATTAAATATACCGTTTATTTTTTTTTCTTAAACATTAACAGCATGCAGTTATATTAACAAGATACAGTTATATTAAACCGGTTGCAATGAAGCGTTATGTTCACGAACAAAAAGAAAAAACACTTTTCCCTTTTATTATGAATACTTTAAGTTAAAAACACAACGTACTTCTCACGTTATTTAACGATGCGTTCTTACTCCTGCACAATTACCATTGTTGCTGTGAATGCTTTTTGTTCGTCTTCTACCACATCTTCTTTAACGGCTTTTGAAACGACAGCAACAAAGGTATGGACGACGTCAATTTCATCACTTCCACTGCAACATTGATGGTCATTAATGCACACAAACATCACACGAAAAGAACTGAAACTCACTTGTGTTGTTCCACTAAACGTGTTCATATGGATGTCAGGATAAATGGATGGCTAAAATAATGATGGGTTAGGTGAATGGTCCAATGACCATTATTCAATCTCAAGTCAAATGCTTTTGAAATAAAAATCAACAACACTTTATAATACGGAAGTTATAGTTTTTTGATTCTTGTTAAAATCGCAGAACAAAACTTAACAACATCATAATCATGGACATCCTTCTTGCATCTTGAAAATGCTTTGTTACAACAACAAAAAGAGAACAAATTTTGCTAACAACAATCTGTACAATGTACAACAACAAATACTAATTTGATGTCATGCACTTTTTTTATTTTGTGGTTACTTTTGTTAAATGTTTAAAAAAATTACCTCTGGTGTTGATGTTTAATGTTTTTTTTTGTTTTTGTTTTTGTCCATGTGCTTCTTTCTTTGTTCCTGTTTAGGGATCATTACCAAGAATTTATAAGCCAAAGAAAAAAGAAAGCTTTTTTATGTTGTTAATAAATTTACGCGTTTCTTAAAATTTTTATTTGAATGCTACTTTTTTATTTTTTATTTTTGGTTTTTTTCGGAATTTTTATTGCATTTTGTTGTTTTTGCATTAAAGTTGCATGTTTCTCAAAAATTTTTATGTGGCACATAAATATGACGGTTTTTATTTGTAGCATAATTATAGCTTGTATAGAGAAGGAATAATGGCAATTGAAAATTAGGACAAACGATATATAACATGATGCCATATAATTAATGAACAAAAATGAAATATGGAACACTTAAAAAAACTTGGTTAGCTTTTTTTTAACTGTGGATAAAAAGAATGTAAGAAGCCAATACTAAAACATTTTGAATAAATTTTATGATTTAGTGGCAGAGTTGGAACTTTTTAAATAGCAATTGAAAATTTATTAACATTATTTGAATAGATGGACTAATTAATCGTCGAGTTCATTAGTATTTAATGATAAATAATGCTAATGAATTTTTCAGCATTATTATAATTTTCACTAGTGGTAATGTTTTTTTAATGAAAAGGTTTCATTGATAATTATTTTAAAAAATCAGTACCATTGACTAATGATTAGATGGTTTAAAATTATCATTAATGAATATGTTCCTTGTCTTTGTACTTTAAATGCATATCTTAAAGTATAGTAGAGTAATATTTTAAAATGGCACTTAGATCAGAACAATTTGCTGAAATATTTATGTTTTAACTTTCTCAGGACAAATGAGACACTATCGGATCCTATTTTTGGTTTCGTGTAATTTTTTACATCTGCTAGTTGTAGTGTTAGGTGACATTAGATATCAGACATCACTTAAAAATGATAAATTATTAAAATTTTTAAAAGTAGATCTATCTACAAGAGTATTAAGATTTATTTATTTCAATTTACTTTAATTCTGCTTGATTCCTTAAAATATTTTTTTTAAACTAAACTAAAAAATGAAATGTATTACTACGGGGAAAGCATATCCATATGGCCATTTCGCTACTGCTCATATATAGCAGTGGATTCTATCCAAATTTTGTAAGGAAAACCTCAAAGTCTTTTACAAAAAGCCAAATTGTTTAAATGAGAACTCCATTGAATGCTTTCCGCGGAGTAATACATCTCATTTTTTAAATTTAATTTAAAATTTGAAGGAATCAAGCACAATTAAAGTAAATTACTGTAAAAAAGATTCCAAATAATAAATTTTCTTATTAATTTATTTATTGATGTTATCGCATCGAAAGCGCTCGCCAAACGTATTAAGTAAAAAGCCAGAGACGACGGTTTTCACCGAAAGTTATAACAACTTTTAATTTTATTTTACTAATTTTTATCTAATGAAAAAGGTATAAAACTAAATTAATATTCAGCATTTCTTATTACTTACATCATTAGTTAATAATTATGACATTGTTTGGGTTTTTAACTAATTAATTATTAAAACTCTTTGCATTGAAAAGCATTGCCATTATTGAAACTAATGGTAATGGAAAAAACGAATACCATTATTTATCATTCAATGCTTATAAAAATTGACAATTAATTACTGTATTTAATTAATTACTTTTAACATTTTGTCATTATATTTTTAAGCTCCCAAAATGCTTTTAAAGTCAATTATTACTGATATTTGTGAAATACATATATGAAAAAATTGTCTAATCAGTATAAAAATAGACTTGATAACTTTTTTTAAAAAGAAAAATTAAAAAAACGAACTTTAAATAATTGAAAATAAATTTAGTTGGAAATTTTAACTTAAAGCTGGAATCCCATCAAATGATCTTAATACCATCGGAAAGCTTTGTATTTTTCTCTCGATAGTGTGCGAAATTGCGTACGGATTTTGAAAGAAGAGAAGCACCGTCAGCTCCGAATGTTCGTTATCTTGTTAAAAAAGTAAAAGAAACATCCTCATCGATAAATAAATGCGTAAAAAGCCAAACACAGTGCGTAGACCCGTAAATATTGCTGCTGTGGCAGAAAGTGTGAGTGAAGCACCATCAACATCAATTCACCGTCGTTCTCAACAATTGAACATTTCGAAGACATCATGGAGACGAATTTTGCATAAAGACCATGGTATGACGCCAAACAAAGTCCAATTGGTTTAGGAGGTGAAGCTAACTGAACATCCATTTATTTTATATGAGGTGCATAACGCAATACCTTTGCACTTTAGTTTATTAAAAAATGCAATACCATTTAAGATGCCTTTTTAAATTTAAAGAGCAAAAAATCCTAAATATAATAAAAACCGATTTAAAACATATTTCACATACATCAAATTACATTAACTATTGGGACACCCTTATATTCCATCTGCAAACTTTACATGTACTTGTTGCTATAGCGGAGTTAGCAATACAGGTTCTTTGTAAATTTTTAACGTCTCTCTGCAACTGTTCAAAAGTACGGCCATAGACATCAACTTAAATAAACTATTGGGGCACCCTTTATTTTATAATTTTGAATATTAATATTTGTTACTGTAACAGTCTTAGCAATCGGCGTTCTTTCCAATTGGCACGCATTTGTCTATAACGGTTCAAAAGATAGGCCCATATAGGTTAATCTAATTTACCTATGGGAACACCCTTTAATTTTTAAATTTATTTTTTGCATTAATTTTTGTTATTGGGAGCTATAGTAATACGCAATCATTTTATATTTTATAGAAAAGCCTTTTACAGTTCTTAATACACGTAAAAAATATGTATGTTGTATGGGGACATCTTTTAATTTTTGAGATTATGTAATGTTTTTAAAACGAGGCCAATCAGTTAGCATAATCTATTAAATTACAAAAAAAATTAAAATCGGTTCAGGAATGACTAAGTTCTGCAGGCACGAACATTAAAACATTCACACAAATTGATTAAAAAATGTTGCAGAAGCAGTACTCTTTTTTATTGTAGAAAATATATTAAATGTTTCTGGCAACATTTTATCAAAGCTGTGAAATAAAGCAAGTAGGCATTATTAAATGCGGAATTTTTCAAACAACAGCTGATCATATGTCTTTTGCTTACATTTTTAAAACAATGTAGTACACGTGAAAATAATAAAACGTTAAATTCTTCTAAATCGCGATATGGGCACCATATTTTAAATGTCAAATTTTCCACATGAAATAATCAATGTTGTTCAACAAATTTCACAAATTCGAACAACAGAATACCAGGCTATAGTTGTGAATTTGAAGGTAATTCCAAATAGATTAAATATTATTGTTTGTGACACATAGTAGCACAAACAAACTTTAGAAAAAAAAACACAAAATATCTAAATTATGGTTTTTTTGAAGTGTAAAACCAAAAAAAGTCAGCTCTAATTTTAACACCATAGATTAAGTTAAAAACTAAACATTTTTAACTCATCTAAATAAATAATTTAAACAACAATTTAAATAAAATTCGAATCATATTTAATATAATATCATCACAATAACCTGTAAATGGTTTGATTTGAATGTTAATTTGTTTTAATCATTAATAACATCCCACGTTGTTTTGTTTTGTTTTAACTTTAGAAATGTTATATGCGACTAAAACAAATATTAGTTCAAGTTAAAAAAACCATAAACAAACTAAAAAATTATCAAAATTTGTATATTTAATCATTAATTATGTTAAACGTGATCATTAAAACAGAAAAACAAAAAGAAAAAAAAAGTACCACAAACTTATTGCCATTTAATTTATACTAAAACATCTTTAATTTATTTTAGGTCAATTTGAAGAGACAGACAGGAAGTCTCTACTGCGTAAACAATATTTTACATAAATACTTAATCTACGTTGCACTACAGCACAGTGGGGGATTTGGCATGAATACCGTTAAATTAAATGTGTAGGTTTTGAATGGAAAGTATATTTAAATTGAAAGTTCTGAGTACAGGATAGTACTCGATTAGTCGAGATGAATTGCTACTAAAAAAATTGCTAGGATTTTTATCAATCGTTAGATTTTCTTACTGGAGAGCTATTGCGATATCGCAGTTTAGTTTAGCAGATAATATTTGTTTTTTTTATTGTTACGTTTTTTCCTTTTTAAACGCAGGATTATTTTAGATTGCAAATACCAGCATGCCATTTTGTCCTTTTTAAATCCTTTATTTATTTAGTAAAGTATTCCATTCATCATTTCGTGCGAAATAATGTCATATAAAAAATTAGTAGGAAATAGATAAAAAAAGTATGATTGATGACCGGCTATGACGCATCTTATATACCCTTCACGAAATATGTAAATCTAATTTAGTGGAGCAATTCTAATCAAAAAAGCAAATATTAGGTGACAGAGAATTAAAAAATTAATTAAAAATAAAAAAGTACTACATGTATATAATTTGACATAAAAAAGTCATCGGCTCTTAATAGGTTAAGCATTTAAAAAAAATTGTATTATTTTCTTAGAGATCTCTTCAAAAGCTTTTAAATGATAACTACGAGTGATATGGAAAAAACAGAGATATGCGTGGTGTTTTGCTCGATGCCTCAAAGGGCATTAACCGATCTTGATTTCCAATAGCACCTCTTTCGACACTATGTCTTATCGATTGGCGTATTTAAATTTTCTCAATACTAACACGGATTGACAGAAGGACGGACGCTATGCATAAGAACTCAGAATAGGTATATATACTTTATCGGGTCAGAAATGGATATTGTAGAAGTTACAAATCTAATGACAAACTAGGTTATAGACTTTTTCCACTTTTCCTGGTGAAGGGTATAATAATAGCTACCAAGTTGTACCTTCTTCAAATGTTTCTAGATTCATGTTTAATAGCAGCAAAATGTTGCTGACAACAATTTTTTTAATATTAGCTGCACTCATTTCGTGCGGAATTGAAAAAACGCAAACTGTGTTGCATACTTTAAGGCAATAAAAAACGACAATATTCTTTTAAATCGTTGGTGCTTGAATCACCTGGTAGTTTTCAGCTTTTCAAGCGTAATAAGTTGCTAAATATATTTCGCAAGTTTGAGAGTACTTAGCTTTACTCTGTGGTTCTGTCCACGACCTCTTTTTAAGTAAATATGAGCTTTTGCAAAATTGTACAGATAAAAGCCGCGTTACTTCGGCAAGACATTAGACAATCGATTGTTTAGCAAACACTTGCCTTTAACAAGGGCACCTATTCAAATTACAGCACGCTGTGGCTCTCGCAGGACTAACTCAGTCACACACTGTTCTTATATTACTTTTTTCATTAGTCAATGCTCCGCGTTGTTTTTCTAACACATATGCGCCTTCATAAATTTATTTACCCCGTCTACACCAAAATTGTTTTCCTGCTATTTTTCATTTATTTGCTTTTTTGATTTGAACCCTTATCTTCCATTTAACACACCCGCAGACATATTTACTAGTGTTACAGTGGTACAAGTAACAACTTATTCAACTCTGTTTTCCTTATAAAACATACAATCCAATATTTATAACCAACAACATTATCTTTTGTTATAACGAAGTGTTGTTAAATCTTATTTTCATAGCAATAATAATATTTGTTTATTTCTATAGTCTTGTATTAAAACTTAAGTATCTTTCAATTAAAAATAAGTGAATTTATACTATTTCGTCTTCAATTCACATTTAATAGAGCGTTAGTCGTACAAAATTTGTAGATTCTGTACATTATAATTTTTCCTTTGTATGAAAAGTACCACGTTCACTGCTCCAATCCAACGAGCGTTTTGGTTAATTTGCGTGCATTGATAGAAGTGTTACTTGTATAAAATTTGAAAATTGTTTCTATTATAATTTTCTGTTACATGAAAATCGATATTGGCCCTTACTAAAAAATATACAGCATTTAGTTCCTTCTAGACAGCTGGTAGCAAACCGTATAAACTTTAGAAAGATAAGTACAATAATATTAACTACTAAAGATATGCCTCAATAAGACAAGCTGTTGAGATGATACAAATTTTTCCATTTATTGTCAAATCCCCCACTGTGCACAGTAACGAAAACCACTTGCACTACTGCTTTGCGGGTAAAAGCCATATTAATATGGACTTTAATGCTTATAAATTAAAACTTAAACAAAAATTATACAAAATCGGTCAGTCGTTTGTTCACATTTTACTCCAAATCCCGAAGATATAAATCTGTTGTTAGCCTTACTTGACTGCCGAAAGACAAATGAGCTTGATTATCGTAAGCTCTAAAACAAAAACAAAATATCTTGGTTAAACATTTTTTCTTATGTCCAAATTTTACATAAACATTGGAATGTTTTTTATCTTTGGTACTTTTTGTACTCGTGGTATCAAGAGAAGAAGCTAAAAGTTGATTGATGTTTTACTTAAAATAACTTGGCTTTTAAAATCAAGGACGTTTTTATTAACTATATTAATTTATGATACACAAAATTGTTTTCCTGTTAAAAGGCATGAAATTTTTTCGTAAATCTTACATGAATGAAAGCAAGATTTGTGATAATCGAAAAAAAATTTCTTAAAACAAAAAAAGGACTATAAAGAGAGTTTTTAGTAATAAAGGGTGCAGAAACCTTATGGCTTTAAATAATTTTATTTATCACGGACTATAGTGCTTTCAAGTTGTTAATAATCCAAATGGAAATCAAAAAATAGTGGTAAAAATTACCAGATTGTTATAAAAAATAAAAATTAACAAGAATTAAAATTGCAGCACCGTTCATCGATAACATGCATGAAGAACAATCACGTTTATTATACCATGTTCACATTACAGCGTTTTTTCGTAATTCGCTCTCCCATTCGTGATTCAGCCTCTAATTAACAGCCGAATAACGTAATTCCCCATACAAATTTTTGAGAGCGAATCACCAATTTGGTAGGTAATTGAGTTTGAATTACCACGCCAATTACGATAAAATCAGTGTCATCTCTAATTTTTATCGAAGTTTTACCTGAACAACTGTCAAAATAATAAAAAGTAAACAAAGAAAAAAGTGAAAAGTTATATAAGACAATAAAAATTTAAATAAATATGGAAAAGAAAAATGTCATACAAAAATTGTAATGTCACGGCGTCTACTAGCGACGGCTAGTCCAACGTGTTTTCTACGAAATAATTTGTTTACTGCCAAACCCAATTACTTAGACGCAATATGAACACTCAAAATAGCATAAGTCATTGGGAGAGCGAATAACGTCATTCGAATTATAATGTGAACATGGTATTATTCATGCACTCTAGTGAGCCATATTATTTCTCAGTCATTTTGTTAATAAATGTGAGAATAAACCAAAACCGCGGTTACGCACATAGAATACGTCATACATTATACTCTTACGTATTCAACCGAAAACAAAGTAACGATGAAAAAAAATCATTAAATTACAGCAAGAACGAAAACAAAACAAGAAGAAGCAAATGACAAAAAGTATTCAACGCTGCTCAACTTTAAAACTATACGTTGACAACAGTCGTAAGAAAACGTGTATTTTGACTTACTTGTCAGGTGAAAAAGCCAAGGTATAACATATGCCCTACCCTTTAGTAAGAAAGCGTGAGCTATTGTGAATTTAATTTTTAAGATTTTTCCAGACATCAAAGAAAAATTATTTATTTAAAATTCCCACAAAATACGTGAAGCTATTATTATTTTCCAGTTGGAAAAAAAATGTTGCCAGAAACATTTTGCTTTATATAAACATGAAGACAGAAACATTTTATGATTTTATACAAATTGAATAGCATACAACTTCTGGAACATTGTTATACCCTTCACCACAAAAAGTGGAAAAAGGGTATAACTAAGTTTGTCATTCCGTTTGTAATTTCTATAATATCCATTTCCAACCCCATAAAGTACATTTCGCTCCTTTATTGCAACATAGTGATATCTCAAAAAAACTTGAACTTGGCAAAATGCGTTTTAAGTTTTCAAGACATAAGTCCTATGATCTAATTGCTGCAATTGCAATTGCTATAACTTCGGTTCAGCTTGGGATATAAAGCTGATTTTTTTTCAACATGTACAGAAGGTTTAAACGAGCAGTTTTGCTTAAGTAACTACAAATTTTTAATTTTTTGATATATGACTATGTTGCAATAAAGGAGCGATATGTATATTCTCAGTTCTTATGCATCTGTCTGTCCATACGTGTTAGTATTAAAATTAAATTTGCCAAGGAACTACATCAGCTAGAAACAATTTTAATCGCCGATTGATTTGATGATTGATTGATTTCCAATGCACCTCTTTCGACAGTATCCCTGGAGTTAATGTCGACGTCGTTAACGGCGTCAAATGTCAAAAAAAAGTTGAATCGTATGAAATTGTATGAGAGCAGTTAATCTCAACGCGTTGCAACGCCGTAAAAGTTCAATCTGTTTCAACTTTTTCGGCGTTGAAACGCCGTCAACGACGTCGACATTAACTCCAGGGATACTGTCGAAAGAGGTGCATTGGAAATCAAGATCAGCAAGACCACGCTTACCTCTATTTTTTCCATATCATTTGGAACAATGAAGTAACTCCAACCACAAAAAAAAAAAAAATAGACATATGGGGGGATAGACAATTAAAAAATAAGAAAAAAACATCAAGTGAAAAAATTTACGTTCGTCCATATTTTTCGAGTTATGGGCCTCTGAACTTTTCATAGAAAAGTACGATTGTGCACAAATATTTTTTGAAGATATCAATATGGATATCATTTAAAAGTATTTGAAGAGATCTTTAAGGAATATAAAATCTTTTTAAAAATGATTAACCCATTACGAGCAGATGACATTTTGATGTAAAATTATAAAGAGTACTTATTTTTTTTTTTGTTAATTCTCTGTTACCCCACTATTGTTTTTTATTGGAGTTACTTTACTACACTAGATTTATATTTATGGTGAAGGGTATATAAGGTTCGGCATAGACGAATATGGCACCTTTACTTGGTTTTTATTTAATTTAATTTCACACAAAATGCTGAACAGAAATCCGCTTTTTTAATATTTTTTTTATTGGTTTTTGATTTTTGATGAATTTTTCGTTGGTTTTAATTAAGTTTATAATGTTTGTTAACATTTGGTTAAAGTTTTTTTTTAATTAATTTTTCACTTAGAGGACACAAATTTTTATGGTGAAAATGGTGAAATTTCAACTTATTTTTGTAACTTTTCGCGTTTTTGATTATAATTTTTTGGTGTCATTTTAATTTTAACGAGATGTTTGCATATTATTCAGGAACTGCTGAATTTCAACAACAAGTCTTCAGAGACTTTATTCAGCAGTTCGCTGTGCTAAAAAGTTAGCTACAGTTTTTGTAACATCTATTTTTATTCAAAAATGACCAGATGAATATTAAGATGTATCACAGTGTAGAGTATTTTTTATTGCACTTAACTGACGTTTATATAATCTGTTACAGTTTGTTTTTGTATGTCGGTGTGTCACAGTTTACTGTGTGTTCATACGCCTGATTGTTACATTTTAATTATTTACCATCAAAATTGTTGCTCTTGGATTTCAACATTTTTAAATATTTGGCTCCCGGGTAGATTACGTCATATAATTTGCCTTTAATTAAGCAGACAAAAGTAAATACATAATTCCATTCCTACACAATTTTTTCTTTAAGTCTCATAAAAACATTATGAACTTTTCAAAAATGTAAACATATTTTTTTAATGTAAATAAAGACCAACGATAACTTAAGTTGGTAATTGACGATGGCCTGTTCATTTGTCCTAATTTTGTGTGTCCTTGTGTGTGGCGGGGATAAACATTTAATACCCTTTAGACGGTAAATTAATGTCTTAAGGCAACAAATGTATTAAATTAAACGCCTTTAAAGACACAAGTGTTTATTTAATTTTAGTCTTACTCCCCGCTTACTTTGTTACACATATTTGTATTGTGTTTTGCTCTGTTTCGCCTGCTTTAGGTGGTCGTTTTGTTGGACGCTCATATTAAATTACATATCAACCTACAACTAAGAGTTGAATTTCATTTTGTTTTCTTATGACAGCACAACATGCAACAAATATTTATGTATTAACATACAAATGTACTCGCATGTTCAAGCAATGAGTCTCTTATTGTATTTAACATTTTAATAACAATTTTTTTTCTGTAGCCGTATTAAATATTACGTTGGGAAAATAAAAACTTGTCAACTATAACTACAGGTTAATTAAAAATTAAATTAATTAAATGCTTAAAAAAATGAAAAAAAAAAAAATAAAAATAAGGGAATTATATATTGTGAAATATTCCTTACAGTGGGTTTTTATCTGCTTATTAAATTGCTTTTTTATATTTTAGGAAATTTGATACAAGACAGAAGATATTAATATGTGTTGTATGTAATTATGTAGTGGTGTTCGATAAACTAGAGCCACCCTGACCAACAATTTTAAAACTAAAAATAATGTACGACAAACGTTAAAATTATTCCTTTTTTGTATATCGGTTTACTTATAAACTAAATGATATAAAAATAATGCAAATGTGGAAATTCAAAACTTAAATAAAATTGTATCCATTAAATTTTTACAAGTCACCAGGTCCCGCCTGTGCATAAAAATAGAGCCAGCAAATTTCGTTACCTAAAATATTTTTTTTGGAATTTTTTCTCATTAATTATTATTTCTTTAGCTCAGTACTTCGTTGGATAACCCTTATTTTTTATGACGTCTGAGCATCGTTTTGGCGTTGAGGCCTCAAGTTTTTGACAGGTTTTTACAGGAATATTTTTCTACGCATCCTGAATTAAAGTCCAAAGTTCGTCTTTATTGAATGGATTTGTTCCTCGAAGACACATTTTTACTATTTGCCATAAGTTTGCGATAGGATTTAAGTCTGGGGACTGCGCCGAACAGCTTAAAACCTTGACGTTATATTCTTCAAACCAGTCTTTTACGTGCTTCGATTTGTGTTTCGGGTCATTGTCTTGTTGAAACACCCATCGAAGCAGCATGATTTTTGTAGTGTATTGTGGACGGAATTCGGTGTTGGGAGGTCTTCGTACAAGAAGGTTGCTTCTGTCTGAATTTAACAAATAAACTTTCGTTTCGTCAGACCATAGAATATTTCTTCATTTGCTTACAGGCCAATCTACATGATTTTTCGCAAATTCTAATAATTTCCTAAGGTGCTCTTTACTTAGATATGGGACCTTTCTACTACTTCTAGTCGTCAAATTATTTATAATATGAAGCCTTCTTATTGTTGAGATAGAAACATCTAGATTATGCTACTTTTTAAGGGTGGAAGAGGTGACAAAAAGATCTTTTTTTACATGACTCAATATTTTTCGCTCCACTAGAGGTGTCTTCCTCTATTTTCTGCCTTGATTTCATATTTGACGGCGTTTTCTACCACTTTTTTATAGCATCTAATTATTTCGCCAATTTGTCTATAATTTTTTCATTTATTATGGAGTTTTTTGTTATCTCCCGGCTCTCAAAGATACAATGTTTTCCTCTGCCCAGTGTAAGTACTATTATATAAAAATATTGCAAAATTCCTTTCGAACTGTACTTTAAAAATACTAAGCTTAACTTTTTATACACTTTTAATTAAAAAAAAAAGAAATTTAATTTGTGAAAGTTATTATTTTTCAAAACTGGCTCTTTTTTTGCACACTCGTTTTCACATCAAAATTTATACTGATAATAAAATATTAATTAATGACGCTGAAGCTATTTTAAACATAGCGGGATTACATTTGTAAGAGATGTGTAAAATTAGTGGAACAACTCTTTTATGCCTACTTTTTTGTATAAGGGATTTAAAAGGGGTAAAAGTATTGGCGATCAGTTGGCTCTATTTTATTGCACATCACTGTATATATACATATATGTATGAATGTATGGATTTTGACAGCTTTATTTCTTGTCAAATTTTCTACTATAAAAAGAAATCACTATGAAATTTGTATTAATTATCGAAACTTTTTATTCTTAAAATAAGAGTTCTATTGTGGATTTAATTTTTATGATCGTTCCTACCGGGCGACTATTTAAGATTTGAGCAGCCACAAGCGCAAAATATTTAATTCGTCGTTATGCATATAAAATATTTTTCAAGATTTTTTTTAAGAGCTGGTACACTAGCACAGACCACCAAACATTGGCGTACCAAATGGCCAAAAATAAATTTGGTCGCTATAAGAAATTATCTTCTTTTTTAAAAAACTACATAATTTTTCTCATCAGTAAAAGGCTTTAGCCTCCTCTATAAATACCTTCTAGTTACGCTTATGCCAGCAAAATATTGCTGGCTCTGAAAATGTTTAGCAAGCTCATAGTGCAACATGTCAAAAATTGTATTGGTCAAACTTTCCTCTCAAAAAGTTTATTGTTCCAGCTGCTGTATGGCAAGCAGCATTGGCCCTACTGTTAGGTAAAAATAAACTTATGAGACTAGGCGTGCCAGATACCAAAAGTTAAATAAGTGGACACTGGGAAAAACTCAGCTGAATTTTGAAAAAATAACTGAATCACTTAGAAATGCAATTATAGTTAAAAAAAGCCAAATTTTATTAAAATTTTTACTTGCTACATATTTTATATTTTTTTATTTACAGAATCGTGTAACTCTTTTGCTCTAGTTGTATGCAAAAAATTTTAACAATTTTATAAACTTTCATTAAAATGTCAACCTTTATCAGGTCGAAGGATATTCTACTCCCTTTTTTGGGAGTGTTGATTGTTTAAAATACTTAAAGTCCTCTTAAAAAAGTATTGTTAATTGGTATGGAAAAAAACAAATGAATTTTATTTAAATAGTTTATCTACTTTTTTTAATCGCTTTTTTGAAAACAGATAAGATATGGACATGTCTTATCAAGTGGAATATCTTTCGACAACTTGTCAAAGGCTTCTGCAGGCCACAGTATTTATTGTACAACATGTTGTTGTCAATTACATTTGATTTTTAAATTTTTGAAATTAAAGAAATCCTTTTTTAACTGCAAAAATTGTATTTCAACTGTACCTGGCAATCTGGCAACCCTATATGAGAGCGATTATTAATATTGTCATATTTAAGGGAATATGTGTTGGTAAAGCTATCATGCCATTTTCGTTAGTACTTTTATACCTTCATTAGCCCGTACTATGGTTATCATGCTCCTAAGTTCCACCGCAAGGCTTCTGGTTCTGAACTGAAAATATTAACGCAGAGACACGGCATCGCTAAGTAGGATTTTTGATAGTTTCTTAAAAAGCATATTTTAAGGATTTTTAAGGGAATTGGATTTTTCTTCGCGAACTACGGATAATGTTGTATTTGAGTTACTTGTTGGGTATTTTTTAGTTGCCAAATAAATAATTTTCTATAATGTATTTTTATTTATTACAAGTACAAGTTATGTTTAAAGACTTTTTGCTTTTGACTGCGGCTTTTATTTTTAGGCGAGTTAAAACGTCTAGGTTGTTCTAATATAAAAAGATCTGGCAGCCCGTTTTGGTATTTTTTTACACTTGTGCTTAAGTAGTTATATGTAAGAGCCAATTAAAAGAATGCTGCAACAACAACTAAAAGGAGGTATAATTACAACATGTAAATTAAATCTATAAAAGCAAACTATTAAAAATTACTTTCAAAATTTTCCAATCATAATTGACAATTA
This sequence comes from Gymnosoma rotundatum, assembly GCA_916610165.2. NCBI lineage: Eukaryota > Metazoa > Arthropoda > Insecta > Diptera > Tachinidae > Gymnosoma > Gymnosoma rotundatum. Next base: position 14,532,229 of record OU744338.1, on the reverse strand, counting down.
CTTATCAATCATTTTATTGACAATAAAAACTCCTACTGCACACTTCATTGTCTGCTGCTCTCCTGTAAGTTTACGAGATGCATGCATGGAATATAAACAACTTTTACGCCAATTACTAACTGTTTGTAGCAACAACAAAAAAAAACAACTATAAAATTTTCTTGACAATAAACTCAACAGCAGCTCGTATAAACGAAATTAAAAAAAAAAACAATAAATTTAAAGTGCACTTTTTTTTGCTAAAATCTAATGTGGGTTCAATGCTTGCAAAACTGTGTTGTGTTTCAGTATATACACAACAGCATGACAGCTGGAAGGACAGACAGACGGATACATAAAAGTTGCTGACTGTTTTTCTTTTAGAATTTTTATTTATACATCCCGAAGGCATCAACATATTATTATGCAATAAATAAAGATTTAAATTTCAACAGTAAAAATGTTTAGCAAAAAATATTTTTATTTTTTCTTCATCTTCTTCTTGTTAGTTGGTGTGTGTAAAAAATTTAATTTGCAGCATCAACTATAAATTGTTTAAATATTTTAGTTTGTTTTAGTTTTTCGTAATTTTTTATTTTTTTTCTACAACAATCTGGAAGCTGGTGCTAGTGGCATAAGCATTATTATATTTTCTTTAATATTAATAACTTCGAAGCTATAAAATTGCTGAGAAAAATTAAGACATTGAAGAAAAAAAAATCGTGATGGCAGGCGCGCCATTTCTCTATTTGAACTGAATAAATATTTTATTATAAACACTGTTTTACTTTAAAGAAAAATAATGAGAAATTGGCAAATTATAGTTTGTTTATTTACAGAGTTGTTTTTTTTTTAAAGATGACATTAATATTTTTGGAATTTATTGGCGAAAAGTGGGGCAACATCATATTTTTATGTTACTGTTAGAGAAACTGTTAATTTTAATCAAACGCTAAGCAATATTTCAAATACTATTCAATATTATAAATTACATTTCTTATTTATCATTTAATTGCATATGATTGTATTAAATTGGATTGAACTAATTTTACAAATGAATTTTTATTCTTTAGTTAGGCTTAAGTACGTAATTAATTGTGGTCAATTAAAATTTCTAAAGTTTTGCAAGATTAGCTTATATATAAATATAAACTACGATAGTAGGGTATAGTTCAAGATAGAGTGATAGTAGAGTATACAGCTCAATATGGTCGATATTAGTTTACAGAAACACAATCCTTAAAAGTTTCCTTTAAAAATGGTTTTATAATAAGAAAAAACCAAGCGTGGTTACACTGTATCTCGATTCGAATGAAAAAAAAAAATAAAAAAATTCCAAAACAAAATTTTGACACCAAAAAGTTTTGAATAATTTTCCTTCGATCGTTATGATCTATAAACCGATATTACTGATTAAGCATTATTCTTATAATCATAAAAGGTTTGGCGATGCATTACACAAATAGTCAAGCTAAATTTTGGCTTTAAAAAATTTATTACAATTGCTATACAAACGTCTTGTACCTTGAAGTATTAAAATTTTACACAGATTCCTTATGAGGTCGAAAATAATTTCCTATGTACATAATTTTGTTGATGACAACATACGAAACTTGGCTGTCAACTACTAACTTCCACTAAAAAAAAGTACCATCTCTTTTCTTTTCAATAAAACTAAACACAAAAATCCTCTACTAATATGACCAAAAAGGAAATTTGACTCTTAGGAATTGAAATATGCAACAAAGCAAACAAAAAAAAAAATACAAAAAACCTTTTATAGAAAATAAATGACTGCAAAGATGTTATTCAAATGCTTTATTTGGTTGCACTTAAACAATTGCAAAAACAAAAAAAAAAAAAAAAGAAAAGAAAGAAAATAGAAAATTACAAATGCTCTTTCTTTAGATACAGATAACTAAACATTTTATTGTTGTAGTTGTTGCTTTTATTACAAAAAACAGAAAATCTAAAACATTTATCTTGGACCAGCTACAACTAGAAGTCAGGACATCGCGTTAACAGAACCGGCAAAGTATTAATTCATTAATTATTAAAAACTTTGAATTTACTGCAATAAAATTAGTAAAGTTTTTATTAAATATCTTTGTAAAAGTAATGCAAGCTGTATATATAGTGTTTTTTTTCTAAATTAAGTAAATATTAATAGTATTCATAAAATCGGGTGTTTTTTAAGCCTGATAGATGATGAAAATTGTTTCAGTCAACTCTGGCAAATCATTATGAATAGACTCACGCTTGAACAAATTAAATCATCCAAGTTTACTTTAAAAATCAGCCATCAATCCGAGTAACTTCGTGATTTTTATGGTGCACATAATCGTCCGTCTGAGCAAGCCATCAGTCGAAGTGAGTAAGTGGAGTGAGACCCTTTGGTGCATCATTGGAACTTATTTCTTTAAAAAAGAGGCCGGATCTTACGTTACGGTCAATGGAGATCGTTACCGTACCATGAAAAATGAAAATATGGATGACATTGATCCAGACCAAAAGTACCTTTTTAAAAAGTACTGTTTTTAAAAAACCAAAGAAAAAATTGTTTGCCAAAAAGTACATTTTCCAAAAGTAGCTTTTTGAAACGGTGCTTTAAAAACATGTTTAACAAATGTAATTTAATTTATAAAAAGTACTTTTTTAAAACATACAGTTTTAATAGTACTTTTTTGAAAACATGAAATATTCAAAAAACTAATTGTTTTAAAAAGCCTTTTTTTTGAGAGCACACTAATTTTTTAACATATTATATTGAAATAGTTTCTCATTATAAAAGGAGGTTTTCAAAAAGTACTTTTTTAAAACACGTATCTTTAAAGTACCATTTTCAAGAAAGTTAATAAAAAAAAAAATTCTTCAATTATTTCTTTAAAAAAGTGCTAGCGTATGCGGCGGCAAATGTAGATTTTGTTAAAAAGTACTTTTTTTACCAAAGAGTATTTTTTCTAAAAAGTACTTTTTTTACTAAAACCTTTTTTTTAAACAATTTATACCTTTACTGTATAATCTAACATTCAGTAAAACATAAATCTTGTATTTGCAACATGATTTCGTTGTTATTGGTTCCCTTGATCTTCTCTACAAAAGTGACTATTGTAATTGTTGGAAGCCAATTTAATATTGTAAACGGTTTTTGGAGTTTCTAACAAATCAGATTAGAATTTAAAATTACAGTTAGTTGGTTGTTGTAAGATTTTTTGTTTTTGTTTTTGTTGCTGTTGTTGTTTTTACTTAGCTTTAGTGAATTATGTATGAAGGCATTAGCAAAAAACATGCAAACAACTTTAAATTTATTATTGTTGTTTTTGTAGCTGTGCTTTGCATTGTTGTTAATGTGCGCATTTGTTCGAATGTTTCTGATATGAATATCTAAGAATTATTGTTGCCAATACAAATTGTTAAGTTCTTTTTGCATTGTTTGCTAAACAGTAAGTTTTGTTTTTTATTGTTTTTAGAGTTAGAAAGAATTGTTGCTTAAATATTCTAGCTTTTGAAAAAGAGGTTTTAGTATTAAACTTTAAGTTATTTTTGAATAATCTTAATTAAATTTTTTTATTAAATAAAAAAATGTTTTTGTTTAAACATTTTTGAAATCCAAAAAATGCAGCACATTATTAATTATTAAAACATGCGTTGGTGTATTAAATTTACATTTTTAAATTTGTTTCTCTAATCCTAAAAGCTAATGCTTGTTTTTAATAATCATAAAACTTCATTAATAATTTATACTTTTATTAAAACCTCATTAAAGTATCAAAATCACGTTAACTGTTTTTACCTTAAAGTTTTCAAAAGTCAGCAAAAAGTCTATAAATTTTCCTTTTAAAAGACATTTTAATGAAATCGGTGTTGTAGAGTTTGAGCAATAAAATTAATAAAAAAATCACTGATAAAAATCGCAAGATTTCTTGGTCATAAAATTGTTAATTTGAACATAAATAAAGCTTTGATTTAAATTAAGTTAAAATCAAAGCAGGGGTATATTATAATTTAGATTTGTTAATAATAAAACTTAAAATCACACGGTCTTTTAACACCAGTTAAATAGTTTTTTTTTTGTTGTAAATACAATTTTCAGTTTCTCATGATGATAAAAGTGATAAAAACATATTATTCGTTATCTTGGAAGTATGTTCATACGAGGGCTGCTCTATATATTTCTGGCCTAATAGTGAAAATGCGAATATTTGTAATCAAAAATGGTTTTATTGTTTTTCAAAGTATTCTCCATTATGATTTATACACTTTTGCATGCGCTCAAGCCAGTTGTCGAAGCACTTTTTCCACTCCGATTGGGACACCTCTAAAACATGGTTTTTGAACACTTCAACAGCTTCTTCTGGTGACGAAAATCGTTGACCACGCATTTTTTTCTTGATGTGCGGAAACAAGAAGAAGTCATTAGGTGCCAAGTCAGGGCTGTACGGCGGATGACCCATTAATTCAACGTTTTGGCCGGTCAAAAACGCTCTGGTTTGAGCCGATGTGTGAGAGCTCGCATTGTCATGGTGAACAATGATTCGTCGTCTCTTGTTGGTTTTTCGAATTTCTCCGATGACTTCAGGCAAACAAATTGTAGTGTACCACTCAGAAGTGACCGTCCTACGTTGCTCAAGCGGAACAGTCGCCACATGACCAGTTTTGCCGAAGAAACAGGCGACCATTTGCTTCGAAGTGCTTCTTCGATGAACCATTTGCGTTGGATTTTGCTCGTCTTTGAAGACCCACACGGTCGATTGTTGTTTCGTTTCGGGCTCATACGATTAGATCCATGATTCGTCACCTGTGACGATCATATAAACGTCTTTTAAAGCACTGCAATCGTATTTTCGCAACATTTCTTTGCATCAATCGACACGAGCCTTTTTTTGAGCGACTTTAAAATTGTGCGGGATCCAACGAGAACAAACCTTTTTTACGGCCAGGTGTTCATGCAGTATCGAATGTATGCTGGTGGAAGAAATGTCCGAGGATGTCTCTATCTCTCGGTATGTCGCATGTCGATCTTGCATTATGAGTTCACGCACGGCATCAATGTTCTCTGGCACAACAGCCGTTTTTGGACGACCTTCACGGAATTCGTCTTTGAGCGAGCTTCGGCCACGATTAAATTCATTATACCAATTTTTCACAGTGCTATAGGATGGTGCTTCATCGCCATACAAAGATTTAAGTTCATCAATGCACTCTTGTCGTGATAATCCACGTCGAAAGTTGTGAAAAATGATGGCACGAAAATGTTCACGATTTAATTCCATATTTTTCTATATTAATATTTTCAAGTCACTGTAAACAACACAAATAATGGTCGTACGTCAAAACGTTTTGATTTTTATGATTATGCCTAAAAATGACAAACTTTCCAATGGAAATGTCAGATTGCACTTGGCAGCACTCAGTGTTGCCAGGCCAGAAATATATATAGCAGCCCTCGTATAAATGAATGTATCCATTTTTGTATGACTTTTTTATTTATCGAGGTAAAATCATCAAAAGACTCTGTCCCCAAGTTGCCAGAAGTGCGGGACTTTAACACTCTCAAACACCTGGATACACTACCTTATACATCCTTGAGGAACTACCGTAAATCTTTCCATCACAGGGTGGGAAAAGTATAAACCCGGCTATAAACTATGTCGATTTTTCTTCGAATCCTTCTTAATGTACGAAGTTCTACTAGACCTATTTTCGCGAAGTTAAACACATACGCCTAATAACTCAACAAAGACAATATAGCTTGAACTATGTTGTTGGACCAAACACTAACACCTATTTACCGCATAAAATTCACCCTCTAATCCCGAAACCGTGGACAGGTAAAGAAAACATGACTGGCATCTTCCACCACTGTTCGCTTAAAAGTTGGGTAATGTAATAATTCAAATCACCATGTCCTCTGTTAAGCCATGTCACTATATCAGGTATCAATAAGTTCGTCCATCTCCGCTTTTTTGAGGTCGACCAGCGCAATTGCCATCTATCAATATTTTCATCTCTTGCAGCAACTGTAGATGTGGCCTCCAAATCCATCGGCAATAAGCCCGCCATAACGAAAGCTGCCTCATCTGACACTGTTCTAAACGCACTATGGACACGGAGAGCTGCAAGGCTGTATACAGGAGTAATCATATTCGCATATGATCCTAACTGCAATGCAATTGCCCCGACAGGAGAAGCAAAGAAGATAATGCTCTTTACATGCTCAACCTTCTCTGGAGGTGTTTTGGACCTCTAATGTTTGGCATAAAAAGCGATAACGCAGAACACGCTTTTGATGCCTTTGCATTTACTGTAGGTGATCAAAAAAGTATAGGCGAGCATCAATCATTACATGAGATATTTGAGGCATGGCATAGTTTCTATGCAACTCCAGTCTCCCTCCTTTTTTGGCTGCTTTTTAACACCGGATTTCATCTTATCATCCGCGAAAATTAATCCCATCAACCTGAGCCAAGATCGTACAATCGGTGTGCTGGCATTAGTAGCCGTTTCGGCACTTGGGAGTTCCTTGCTTACACAAACAATTGCTATGTCATCCGCAAAGCCAATTATTGTTAAATTTGCCCGTAAAACTAATCTCAATACACCATATTCCATAACAATGGCCCAAGCGCTGAACCTTGGGGGACTCCACCTGTGATTTTATATCTCCTTGTGCTAGTGTTTGTATCATACATCAGAGCCTATTACAAAATAGTCCTGGATTATGGTCAGTAGCTGTCGGGGAATATTTAGTCGAGACAATGTGCCCACAATTTTCCTCCAGTTAGCTGTATTGAAAGCATTTTAATAATCAAAAGTTACAATTATTCAGTAATTTTTGGTACCATTTTTCCGCCGTTTTCCATCGATAACTTGTGCAGCAGCTTCCACAATGACGTTTATGGCACCCACGGTTGATTTTACTTTCCTAAAGCTAAACTGATTTGCAGATAGCCCTTTCCATTCTTTTGCAAGCTATACTTTCCAACTGTTTTCCACACGTATCTATCATTTATGTATGTATGTATGTATGTATGTACGTATGAAACAATGAAGTAACTTCAATTAAAAAACAATTATATGGGCCTATAGAGAATTAAAGAATAAGAAAACAATATCAAGTGAAGAAATTGGTTCTCGCCCATTTTTATAGAGTTATGAGCATCTGAACTTCTCATAGAAAAGTACGATGGTGCACACCATATTTATTAAGATATCAATATGGATATCATTTAAAAGCATTTGAAGAGATCTTCAAGGAATTACTAAAATTTAAAAAAAATGCTTAACCCATTCAGTGCCGATGATATTTTAATGTAAAATTAAATAATTTAATTTCTTTTTCTTATTTTTTAATTATCTGTTATTTAGATTGGAGTTACGTCACTAAATTAGATTTACATTAATAATGAAGGATATATAAGATTCGGCATAGCCGAATATAGCACTCTTACTTGTTTACAGGGTTCTCAGATTTTTTTTTGAGTGGTATCCCCAAATAGATGCATTTTATCCCCACAAATCCTCAAAAAACAATTTCAACTATCCCCAAAAATCCCCATTACAAATAATACTATTATTGTTATTAAATTCAGTTTAACTAGTTAAGTTGATTGTCAAAGCGAAAAGTTCTGATTCAAAATGTTTTTCTCGTTGTCTAAATCTTTTGGTACAAATATTTGGAGTTAAACAATTGAAGCATTTCTGAAAATGGAACAAAATTGTCACAACAAATTGTATTATTTTAAAATGTCTATTAATTCTCATTAAATATTCGAGCAGCTTTTGTTGCATTTTAGTTCTTATTTTGGTTTTCATTGCGTTCATTGTTGAAAAAAAGAGAATTCATTTTTTAAATTTACGGAGAGATTTACATGTCATAAATTTTAACAATGTTTTTACAAGGCGAATCAATTACCAGGTGGCAGAGTAGACGAGTTCATTATTTTTTGTTTATGCCAAACTACATAAAAAAATCTGTAATAATTTTTTATGTATAGAGTTTGACAGTAATGATATCAGTTAAAACGAATGAAGTCGCTTACGCTGCCACCTGGTAATTGATTCGCCATGGAGTTCTTTACCATACTAGAAAACTTATATGTAGCAAAAAAGTAAAATTTATATAATGGTAGTAAAATTACAATAACCAAGAACAGAATAAAAAAAATCCCTAAACAAACCAGCTTAAGTCCCTAGAACGATAAATATATCCTCAAAGAATTCCCAAACTGAAATTTTTATACCCATTTTCAAAATAAAATCCACAATTTGGAGATAAATCCCCTAATCGGACAACCCTGCTTTTTTATTTTAGCTTCGTTATTTAGTTCTTAAGTTTGAGTGCACTACGCATGTGAATGTTGTAATACTACAATAGCCATAACTGAACTTTGTCCTAACTATACTTTAGCTGTTATTGCTATATGCATACAATATTTATTACACTTTTTGTTCTTAACATGTTAAAATTGTCTGCCGTCTGTCGTTAATGTCTGTTCTCAAGCAGTCTACGTTCACCTTTTTTCCAATATGTTTAATAAAAAGCAGCGTAGTTCAAAATGCCATCAAATAAAACAAGTTGTCTAGATTTTCTACAAAATAGTTTAAAAAAAAGTCCAAAACATTAAGTCTCGTTTTATTATTTATTAATTTTTTCTATTACACAAAATGCAAATGACAGCAGAAAAGAGTTTTTTTAATTTTTTTTTATTTTATTTAAATTTTTTTCTCAACAATTTGTTTCTTTATTATCTGTCGTGTTTAAAGGCTTTAAAATATTTAAACTTTGAATTGTTATTGTTGTTTATATGTCATTAACAAATAAGTTTATAAATTTATTGAATTGTTAAATGAAAAAATATACAAAATTTAAAATATCTGCATAAATAAGTTTGAATTAAATAATAATAGAATAATATCGAAAATAACAACAACTAAAAGTGACATTTTAAACAAAGAAATGATTTACAGCTTAATGACTTCCTAATGAATCTCTGTCTCATTGAATTTATTGGACTTTTTAGTTCTTTATATATTTATTTAATTTATATAAAAACATGAAGATAAGTATCAAATTGTTAATAAAATTAATTTATCACAAATTTTTAATGGAAAAACTAAAAGTTAATTTACTTAATTCGTGCTTAATTCCTTCAAATATAAATATTTCATGATATTCTCATAAAATATTTATTATTTTAAACTAAACTAAAAATGAAATGTATTACTGCGGGGAAAGAATATCCATTCTTTCGCTACTGCTTAAATAGCTCATCAGTGGATTTTACCCAAATTTTGTATAGAAAACTAGAAAGTCTTATATCCAAAGTCAAATCGATTTACTGAGAACTCCATTGAATCAATAATAATTATATTTGAAGGAATCAAGCAGGAATAAAGTAAATAAAATTTTAAAAGATTTCGAATAATTAATTTTCATAAGGAAAAACTAAATGTTTATTTAATTTTAGAATATGTTTGCGATTTTTTTTTTCGAATTTTTTTTCATTATTGAAATTAATAGTGGAACAATTTAAGTTTAGAAATCTTTTAAATAATTTTATTATGGTCGCGTATAATTTAATTGCTTAATATATTAAAAAAAAAGAAATATTTAACAAATGTTAGAAATACTATCAATAGTCAGTAAAAAATAAAAACTATCGATATTATCGATAGTAATATCGATTGTTTTCCAGCTCTAGTATTTGTATATTGTAACCAAACATTTTTTTAGTTTTAAAGTGGCGCGCTTTACTGTTCACAATGCACGTAAAAAAATCATGTATATAACATGAAGATACGCTTTAATTTTTTTTTAATTATGAACTGCTTTTAAAACAGGACCAATCTGTACGCATACCCGTACAAATAAAGAAAAAAAATTAAAAAAACGGCTCTGAAAAGGCTGAGTTCTGCAGGCGCAAACATAAAAAGAAACATTCAGACAAATCGATAACCTTCTTCATGTTTTAAAATCGGTTAAAAATATACAGGCATGTTCTGAATTCCACCTGAAATTTTTACTTAACAATGTTCAAGGTATTATTGTTATAAAATTATATTGTTACGAATAATAAAATCTGGCAACCCCTGTAGTTGTTTCCGTATGAGCGTGGTGAATAAGCTAATTCAACTAATGGTGTGTTTATAGAATAACAAAACCACAAGTTAGCCAACAAAAGCTGAGCAGCCTCAATGGCTGCGTTGGTAGAGGTGCGTACTACAAAACAGCGGGTCCGAGTTCAATACCGCATTCGGACATGCGTACAACGAAGAAATAATAATTGTTATAAAGAAACTAAAAATTAATAAACAGCAGTACAAATCTCCCGAGAGGCAAAGGACAATTATTGTGTGTAGCCATGGCAGATAATTTAGTGGAGACGTCTAACTTAATATAAGAGCAACAGATAATTGTCAAGAAGCCCTTTATAATAAAAAAAGTAAGAACAATAGCGGTTAGTGCAGGGAACTGTAACAGCATAAATAACGTACGACTGCGCACTGCTACTGGCGACTTAGCCAGTGTCTATGGAAGAGCCAGGGTAAGGATGACTATTGCAGACATCACCGCTGACCATGTATTTGTTGTTGCCGATATAGTGGATGAAGTTATTATTGGTGCAGACTTTATGATAGCCCACGGCATTAGTCTGCATATGGGCGAACAATTAATGATCTGGCGCAATGTGGAGATACCCCTGGATGTTGGATATGACAGCAGGACCACAGTAAAGAAGCTATTTGCTGTTGAACGCCAGAAATTACCACCTCAGGCGGAAACTATAGTATGGGCACGTGTGGAGACAGATGGTGAGGATAACCGGTTGTGGGTGGTGAAACCAAAAGAACTAAAAGACGATATCATAACAGCAAAAGCCCTCGTGAAAATCTGCGACGATGGCAGAGTTCCTGTGAGAGTACTAAATTTGTCCAATAGCGAAAAAACAATTAACAGGAATTATGAGATGGATCGAGAAGTAAAGCCAGAGAAAGCCATAATGTTTGAATACAGAATAATGAGCCACAGTGGTATTTGCAATCAAAAGAATCCGTACGTTTGCCTCCTAAAAAGAATAAAAAAAAACGTAACAATATTTTACAAAAACAATGCCGGGAAAAATACGAAAGTGAAAATTTTGTGTTGGTTTCAGAACATGCCTGATAATAAGTTTTTGTCACAAAAAAATTTGGTTTGCATTTATTTATTTTTTAACCCAAAAAGAGAAAGGAAATTTTCCAAAAAAAAGTATGAAATTCCAGAATAATAAATTAGAGTTATTTATTTTCCAAATACTTCTAAGGAACTTATTTATACTCTTAACTTATTTTTGATCTTAAATGTATTGAGTTATTAAAATCACGTTACTGCAGTTATGTTAATGCACGATCTAAAAAGCCTGTTATAAGTTAATTTATGTACATCTTACATAAAACGATCATGGTCTACTTCAAATAAATGATTAAATTGTAAATGATGGGAAAAAACTTTCAATTAACGTCTTTAATTTTAGTGCTGAAATAATATATGAATAAAGTGAATTTAATTCTAATAGATCAGGGTAACGTGCCGCACAGGAGAAGACTTAATGGAAATTTCCAACAGATTATATGGCCTAATTGTTATATTCATTTGTGTGCAGCAGAAAGTATTGAAAAGAGATGCACTAATTCCATCTTTATGAAAATAACTTTTGCCCCTACCTAATATTAGCATACATATTATGTATGTGCATGTGTGTATGAATATATGTATACATGTTTAACTTAATTGTTATTTTTTTTATATTTTATATTTAATGATAAAAAGTGCAAAAACCAACATAAAAACTAAACGCATTTACCACACACACGGTAGCCCTGCTTGGAATAAGAAACACATTGCTGCAGTTCTTTATATGTACTTTATTTATTTAAAGTTACTTTTTGCTGTTTTTATTATTATTGTTGTTAATTTAAATAGAAGCTTATGATGCTACCTACTTTCTGCATTTCAATGTTTTTGCTGGCCAGTTTATTTTAGTTGAAAAGAAAAACATAAAGATAAATATTAAAATCTGTATTATAATAATAAAATAAAAAAACAAACAAAAAAATTTGCAGCAGCCGCAAAATGTATTCAAAGGCAGTTAGTTACAGTGGTTGTGATAGTAAATAAAACATAACTAAAAAATTTATTTTAAAAGCTATAAAGGAATCACAAATTGTAAAATCTGATTGATTTAAAGAAAGGTTAAATGCTTAAATGTTGCTAGCAGAGATGGTATCTTTAAACAGTATATCGCTTCTTTATTGCAACATAGTCATATCTCAAAAAATTAAAAATTTGTAGATACTTAAGCAAAACTGCTCTTTTAGGCCTTCAGTTAATGTTGAAAAAAATCAGTTTTATATCCCAAGCTGAAACGAAGTAATAAAGATTGTGACAATTAGATCATATTACTTATGTCTTAAAACTTAAATCGCATTTTGCCAAGTTCAAGTTTTTTGAGGTATGACTATGTTGCAATAAAGGAGCGATATGTGTAAATACATAGCTTCCAACAATTAATGGATATTAACTTTTTGAAGCCATAGTTTCACAAAAGAATTGACATTTGCTGAAGTTTCACATTTTTGCAAAATTTTTGTGTTTTTATTTTTTTTATATTTTATTTGTAGATGAATTTTAAATTGTTTTGGTTAATTACGATTTATTGAAGAGTTATTGGGCTTTTATTGAAATTAAACATTTTTGATGTTTTTGGCCACAATTTTTATTATAAGGGAATTTTTGTGGTTCTAATTAAGGATGATATTTATAACGCATACAACCTTATCTACACAGATATGACGAATGTAACTAAAGTTTGAAGCGATCCAGAAGAGGCTCCATTACATTCTGCTTGTGTTTAATTGTTTGTGTTTTCTCTAAGAATTAACTCAAAAATTTTTATATAATTTTCTTTTTTTATAAAATTTAGAAATTAAAATATACATGATTAAATATAATTCATTTGGTGAAACTTAGTTCGTAAATTCTTAAAACTCGATTTTTGTTGTTTATTTTTTTAACGAGAAAATTTATTATTTGGAATCTTTTTTATATTAATTTACTTTAATTGCGCTTCCTTCTAATATAAATATTTCATGAGAATATAAATATAAATATTATTTTAAACTAAACTAAAAAAATGAAATGTATTACTGCGGGGAAAGCATATCCATAAGGCCATTTCGCTACTGCTCATATATAGCTCATCAGTGGATTCTACCCGAATTTTGTAAGGAAAACCTCAAAGTCTTATACCAAAAGCCAAATTGATTAAATGAGAATTCCATTAAAGCAAGAAGTCAAAAAGCCATAAAAAACTCACAAATTTTAGTACAAAAGCACAGTAACCATTGAGTAAATATTTTTATTTTTTCTTTAATTTTTCTACATAAGGGTTGCCATCGGAAACCATTCATATGAATTTCTTGTTTTTTAAATTAAGTTTTTTTTTGTATGTATTCAGCTTCTTTCTTGAAAACTTTTTTTCATAGATTTAGATTTCTTAACGAAATTAGATTTTCTTAAGATTCTGCTTTTATCGAATTATTTTGAATTACTTTACAGTGAAATATCGAGTTGGTTTGCAGATTTTTAATTTTTTTTTGGCAAGAAAGCTAGTTCGAGTTTTTGTGAAATTGAAAAGTTTTGCTTGATATTTTTGATAAAACTTAGACTCTTGTGATGTTTTAATTTTTTCATAGATTCGATTTAGTTAGTATTTTTTTATTAAAATATACAGGCATGTCATACATTTGGATCGGATGATTTGAATCCAATATTAACCAATTCGATCGATTTTGTTTTACCTTCTTCTTATTTATTTATTCCTATTACTTTAATTTAAAATGTGGCAATATCGCATACTCCAAAGTACACACACAATCGTTCAATTTAATCACACAAAAGTCTGACAGAATTTTGTTCTACTTTAAAAATCGTTCCAAAATGACGTTGTAGTTGCCACACTATTATACAAAAAAGCTGCAAAAAACAAATAGTGCTATAATATTTTGTTTTTTGCCTCATCTTAAAAAAAATCAACTCTTATCACATAGAGAAAACTATTTTATGAATAATTTTAAAATGATTACAAAATTGTACAGATCTGTCGAAAAGTCACACACATTCTATTTTTAATCCACACTATCATACTTTTTGAGCATAAAAGCAATTTTTGAATCCTGGCCTAAAGGACACATATAAGTAAATTTGAAAGTCGCAAATAACACAAGAAACTAAATTCCATTCTAAAAACGCGAAACCGCATTTCTCAATTTCCTAAACATGCCCGATATTGTTGAAGAAATTTTCATTTTGTATTAAAAAAAATAGCTTTAAATACGATATTGTCAGTTTTTACAACTATTGTAAGTGGATTAGTTTTTTTGATGGAAAATTAAATCTCATTGCTCTAATAAAGGGTCCCCCATCTAAAGTTTTTTTTTTCAATTATAGTGCATTTAAATTATACCCAAATCTAGTACTAATGAGATTTCGAGTAAAATCTAGTTGATTTTAAATAGATTTCGCATACAAAACAAAATCTACTTCGCCACTAGATTTTGAAGAAATCTACTCTAAATCTAGTAGTACTTACCAATGCAACTATGGTTATTTTCATATTCTACCAAAAAATACTACGCTGTACAAGAAAAAATGACAGTTTTATTAAAACAATAAAAGGAAACTTATTTAAAATGTTAATAAAATGATAATATAAACAAAAGGAAAAAATGAATGATGTGATAATTATAAATGTAATGTAAAAAAATTTTTTAAATAACAATTTTTTTGATTTTTTATTAATATGAAATCCTGCTAGTGTCAAAAAAATACAGTGTAAACGAACTGGATTTTGAAAGAGATTTCAAATCAAATCTAGTAGATTTCGATGTAATGTAAATGCACTATTAGTGCTTTTTTCGTGAATGGTAACACTGAGCTCATGTCTGATTTGACAGATAATTAGTTTTATCCTTGCGCTGGACGCGAAAATTGCGTATGGATTTTGGAAGAAGAAAAGCACCGTCAGCTCTGTAAGTTCGTTATCTTGTGAAAAAAGTGAGAGAAACTGCCATCCTCATCGATAAACCAAAGCGTGAAAAGCCAAAAACAGTGCGTACATCCGAGAATATTGCTGCTGTGGCAGAAAGTGTGCGTGAAGCGCCATCAACATCAACTCACCGTCGTTCTCAACAATTAACATTTCGGAGACATCATTGAGACGAATATTGCATAAAGACCTTGGTATGACGCCATACAAAGTCCAATTGGTTCAGGAGTTGAAGCCAACTGACCATGCAATGCGTTTTTAAAGCATTTTCAAAAAAAAGTTATTTGGCGGACCCTGTATAATTTCGGCTGAACTTTGAATTTTGGACAGGAAATTTTTTAATTTCGTTTTTATATTTTCGACTTTTATTACTTGTGGTTTCTTGCAAAAAAAGCAATCATTTTTTTATTAATTTTAAATTTTTAGTAAATTTTATATTTTTTCAGAAGTGTTGCTATTTAGTTTAAGGTTTGTTTATTTTCATGAATTTTTAAATTTGAGGTGAAATTATAATTTTTTTTTTTTTTTTTTGGTGAATTTCGATTCAAAATTGTATCGATTTCCTTTGTAGTGAATTTCCGAAAACATTTAATCCTGCGTATACACGAAGATATACAACAGCAGGATAAAGGGATCCAAAGTAAATTGTATATAATTTATGATTTTGCAATATGATGTTGAATAACAAGTGAAGATGGTAGAAAACAAATCATGTTGACTCATAGCGTGTAAAAAGAACAAGCAATATTTATGGATCGCATAAATACTTTATCATTTCACCTTAAAAATTATTTTTAAAAAATTTATCCGTTTTCGATATTTTAATATTTTGTATCTTTTGTTTCTTATGGTATTACGCAGTTGCCCACTGTGTTGTGGTTTGAAATAGAAGCAGACAAGGCATCAGCTGTAAATAACTATATTCTGTTATATGCTGCCTTTTAGTGAAGCGCTTGCTGCTATTGTTGCTGCCGATGTTGCTGTTGCTGCTATAAAGCAATAACAATTATTTTTGTTGTGGCTGTAACGTGATCTCTTTTTTTAATTCTTTTATTTTACTGGCCGTTGCTTTAACGTTTATTGTATTAAAAATTGGATCACTTGATCCAGATGGCGATGTCTAGATGCTGGTTCTTCTGTTATTTGATAATGATAGTAAAGCGCTGCTGTTGATGTGGGGTCAAAAGAAAAAATGCTGTAACTGTTACCAGTTTTATCGTTAAATGTAACATATATTTTCTTATTTATTTAATTTAATTTTTTTATTTTAACTTTTCTACTCTTTCGTCTCATTTATTTTGGTGTTTGTTTTCTTAAGTCCTAAATTGTACTCCAGCCTTTTATTTTATTGTGTGCATCTCTCTAATTTTCTAGTTAATGGTTTTTACATGAAGCGTGACTTTTGTGTTATATTTTTTTCTCAAGTTAAGTTTTACTGCGAAGTATGGCCTATTTGCCGAGTAAAAAGAGTTATTGTTGTGTTTAAATAATTGACTATTAAAGATGAAATTACCAGGTTAGAAAAATGTTTAAAATTTAATTAAAAGGAACATGATAAGTAGTGACAAGTGTCAGCTTATTGAATGTATAAACTCATTGAAGCCCATGGGAGCATGTTGAGAGTGTAATATTATGGGTTATTTATTTATTTACTTTTTTAATTATACACAGATATGCCAGGGAAAAACAATTTACTTGAGTTTAATACAAAAAATCTGTAGTTAGATTGCTCTACAATTCTCGTTTGAATTATTTTTATCTCACTTAAGTAATCATAGTGTTACAATTCTCATTTAGTTTATATTTGTTTTAATTAAGTTTATGAATTCAAGTATATGTTAAGAAGTCCAGATAAAGTCCTTGATAAGTTTTAAATTATTACATCATGTGTTCATAAGAATTAAGCTTTGCTTAGCAACTACAGCAACTAAAAATATAGCTGAACCCTAAACTCAACAGCCAGTCTGCTGCCGTTAACAAAATACCACATGACCAGTAGATGAATTAATTTATAATCCCTTAAAGTTTCTTTAAACAAATATTTTTTCTAAAAACATTATTACAGTCTTTTATAAATAAATTAAATTCTAGAAATACACCTGCAAAAATTGAAGCCTCACTTGTCTGGAAAAGCTCATTGCAAAAGATCTTGAACTGTCAAACGAGGTACTTTCACAAAGAATTAAAATTAAAACAAATTTAGATCAGTGTGTATTTCATTGATGAACTTTAAATTGAATTTATTCTTCTTCTTCGCCTTGATATGGTTGACTTTTAAAAATTGTTAATTATATTTTTATGAAGCGAAAGTAATCTTTAAAGCTTAAAAACATTCAACATTTGACCGCATAACTTTGTTATTCTATGATGTTTACAATAAAGCCTAATGGACTGTCATGGTTTCTAATAGACAAGTCAAAAAGAAGACAACAACAATAACAACAAAAAAAAAAAAAAACTATTACCATTTTCTACGAGTTCATGTTTTTAACATTTAAAATCTAAAATTTGCATAAGTTTTTCTCAGGGTGCAATTAATATTAATTGCAACAGTAATTTAAAAAACACCGCAACATTCATTGCCATTGTTTGAACTTCAACTTTTTTTGTTGGTTCAGCAAACTGACTGCAATTAACAGAATTTTAAAAATTGCCAACAGCTGCATAATATTTTTTTTCTTAAAAATAAAGAAACGTAAAGGAGAAATAAAACTAGACATTGACAATTATACTTAGCACAAGTATAAAAGTCCAAAAAGTTTAATTAAAAAACGAACAAGAATTAACAAATTTCTAGGTTAAATTGATCGCAGTATTGAAAAAAACCTTGATTCATTAAATGCAATTTTCAGCAAAGTGAAATACAGTTTTGAAATACTTTAAGCGTCTATAAGAATTAAACATAATACAATTATATTAAAATTAAATTTTCTTGTCAACCCTACCCAAAAAACAAAAAAAAAAAAAATTGCACCAAACTTTAACAACTCGTGTTGTCTAATCATGTCCCATATGCTGCACGCTAACTATGAACAAGTACACTTCAAAAAATTTATTAAAGATTTTTTTTGTAAAATTTTTAATTAATATTTTGTAAGAAAATAATTTCGAATAAGGTACATTCAGATTAAAAATGATTTATTTGAAAGTGCGTAGATTTAAAGGAGGGGAATTTCATTAAAATTTGTTGATTTATATGTTTTTCTTTATTCAACGTTTTACATACTAAGATTAGAATAATTTTAATAATTAATTATTATTATTTCTCATATTAAATTTTGCATTAAGATTCTTTAATAACGTCTTCTCGCTAATATGCATACATACCTATATTGAAAAAAGAATATAAACACAGATGTGCTAACGTATTTCAATCATGTTTGTATGCAATGTTGCTAAACCAAGCATCAACTTAAAACTGATGCCCTAATTGCTTTTTTTACTGTGTTGTTAATACATATATGTTGATGGCGTTTTGAAATGATATAAATTGTCAATTTTTTATACTGCAGCATTATAAGAAACAAAGTCAGTCTAATTGCTGCAGCCCTTAAAATTAAAATAATTAATTTAAAAAATACGTGTCAAAGATTAATTGTCAGAAAACCTCAAACTATTTTACCTTGTTAAAGAAGGACAAGATGTTAAAATTTAATACATTAATTTGACTTACCAAATAGGTGAGGAAGACGTATGTATGTAAAATCAATTTTTAGGAAAGTATATTTTTATTTTAAAGGCATAAACAATTTTTTAGTAAATTAAAAATTTTCAGAAGACTTTTTTGAAAAAACGGGCACAAATATTTTTAATTGATTTTTGCAGAAATTAAATTTGATTGCAATTTTATAGAAAAAATTTAAGATTAGTCAATTAGTGTAAATCCGACAATTTCCAGGCATGTTTTAAAAATTTCCAAAAAATATGATTTTTTAAAATCTTTATTTTCTGTACTTACTATAAACTGAACTAGGAAAGAAATTGCTGGTACTCTGTTCAGTTTTTCATGCAGAATGCTGTCAAACTACATACATAAAAAATTTGTAGGAAAAGAAAACGTTAGAAAATGTTCCAGAAATAGTACTCTGTTTTTACTGTGAAAAAACGTATGAAATATTTCTGGCAACATTTTGTCAAAGCTTTGAAATAAAGCAATTAAACAACAGATGATGATATGTCTTTGCTTACGTTTTTAAAACAATGTAGTACACGCGAAAACAATAAAACGTTAAAAACTTCAAAATCGCTAGATAGACATCACATTTTAAATGTCAAACTTTTCACAAATTCGAACAGAGTACAGGGCTTAAGAAAGGATATTTTGGAGCATTTGAGAAAAATCTGGTTTTAAGTGGATGTTTCACATAAACTAGGTATATTTCGGAAGGCTATAGGTATAGAATATATACAAAATATTAATTTTGTTTTTTGAGCCAAATAAGGTTAAAAATCCATTTTTAATTTTATAAGCCGAATATCGCTTTAACTACAAAAGATAAGTTGTGCTTTCAGAAATGTCTGCTCAAAGCTTGACCTGAGTTATCGTCGGAAACGTCAAAAGCAGAACAAAAGCAATAACTAGCCATCGGTTAAAATTCGTTATACTCTCCACCTCTGCTACCTTAAAACATCACTTTAATACCTATTAGTTTCAAATTTAAAACTTAAACTTGACTACACCTCTCCTACAGTCCTACGGAACAACGGAATTATTTACGTTATTTTAACGAAACCACCCCGTGTGCAACATAACGATGCTGATGTCGAAATTAACATTCTGCATAAGACATTATTAAAGCTGAATTTTTCAACATTATTTTCTTTTAATATAATATACTCTTCCAAGTAATTCGAATTAAAAATTTATAAATGGAGCATTTTTGTTCATTTGAAAACAAAAAAGTCAAATCTTGTTATTTTTCGAATCGAAAAAGCAAATATTGTTATGTACGCGAGAAAATTTTTTTCTTTAAATGCTCAGACATATTTTCTTAATTGAGTCAATTTAGTTTTAATTGCGCAATTTAATTTGGTGTTCACACATGGTCAGTTAAGCTTATTCAATTAGCACAAAGCATATTTATTTTACTAGGTAATGTAATCCGCCCAGCTGATTTTTTTTATTACAAAAACAACATGGCTTTTTGTTATTGCTTTAAAGTTGGAAGTGTCAAAAGCCATTTTTTATGACTTGTTTATATTTTTTACTTGCGACTTTTCAATCTTATGGTTTTTTTTTCTTCTCCCTGAACATACTTCCCAGAGTAAACATACTTGTTAGAAAGGGTTGCTTTTCGCATGTTATTCAATTAGTAATGCAACTTCTAATTGCTCAATTTATTAATTGACTTCTTATATGGTAAATTGAGCCCAATTAAGGCCTTAATAGCGTAAATTCTTTGATTGCACAATTAAAGCGTATGTCTAAACAGGGTATTAACTATTAATTTTTTTATTTATCCTTTCCCAAGTTTCAATTTGGATTTTTTTAAACACAGGACCATTTACATTAACAATAGGCTTATGTTTTGTCGAAGCCATTCCTTCTAAATGAGCTACTGTAGCAGTGACGATTGAGTTTACTCTCTACTGTAAGTAAAAGCGGGACAGTGTCATCTATTCATGCTTCCAACTAGTTCACTTACTCAATTGGCAAATTTATCAATGATTTTTTAAACGACTGTCACAGCTTTGCTTTTTGAAGGAGGTTTATTGTTTATGAAATTGCTCACATTGAAAACCAAGGAACATCGTGTAATATGTCACTAATTTTTAAGATGATTTGTTTTTTTTTTCACAAAAAGTTTAGGTAGCAGCATAAAATTATTTTTTTTATGATTTTAGGACACGTCTTTTTTGCCGTCGAACGGAGCAGAGAAGTAGGGGGCAGAAGAGTAAGAAATACTTTTTTTAAGTGTCAAGTTGGTTAAAATTATTAAATATTATTAAATAAGTTTCAATGTTAAAAAAATTTAAATTTATAAATGAGACGTAAAATAAAAAAAAAATAATTTTTTTATTGCAATGAATGAATAACTAAAGAGAACTTAATGATAATATTTCAAAACTAAATTAAGCAAAAAAATCATGATATAAATCTACATGAGCTAATATATTCTTTAAAAGAGAATTAAAAATACATGTCTGTCAATCATGATATAAATACCTCGATAGTAAAAGGTTTCCATTATATAATTGATGAAGGATTTTCTAAAAAAAATTGTTAGATGTCTAAGAAAACTTCAAAAAAACTTTAAGGTTATCAAAAACACACGCAGCTTGTTTTATACAATATTCCTTACGAAACCCCTTTAAGATTATTTTCTTTCTTGGTATATTTTTCTTTTAACAAAATACTCCAAAAAATACTCTTGTTTGCAGCAGCAAACAAGTTAAATTAAATGGCCGTGTAATCATAAAAAATAATAAGTATTTAAAAAAAATTTTCCTTTTTTATTTAGCCAAACGGCAAGAAAAGTCTAGAAACATACATACATTTTTTCTAAGTACATGAAAACCACTTTTTAATTATTTTTTAAAATCTTATTTTTTATTAGATATTTCCTTCGCAAACTGATAATAAAAAAAATAAAATTATAAAACTTATTTAAACTAAAAAAAAGCTCATACTCGATAACCCATGTGTAACGCCTACACACTTTAAACGGAACTCAAATCATTTTGTTTGCATGACGCATCATGTGTTGCTGCAGAGACTGTTGCAACTTTTGTTTTTTTTGTGTGGCTAAAAACTTTTTATGTTTTTCTTAAAAAATTTAGTTGCAACAATAAAAAAAAAACGTTCACAAATTGCTAGCCATCGTTGTTTGTCGATAATTAACTACAACACACAAGTGACAACGATTGAATGTTTTGATTATTTTCATGTTGTCCTCTAATGTTTATTAAACGACTGAATGAGTCTTTAAGACTGACTGGAACATGTAAGATGTTGTATGACTAATGGTTAGATGGGGTCTTTATCTTTTGGCTTTTAGATTGAAAGAGCAACATGTTTCTTTTTTAGACAATATAAATAGTTTTCATATGCTCAGGTAATAAGTTAAAATTTTTGTTAAAACATTAGAAAGATTTTTAAAGTGCTTGGTTTTCAAAGAACTCTTGTACATAAAAGGTGCCTGTTATATTTATATCTTAAATCTAACCTTACAAATAACTAATACTAATGTAACATATTTTTACTTTGGTTTAAAGGTTGCGTTTCGTTTCTGTATTTATAACAAGTACACTGCGCGTTATTTTATTAGGACTTGTAAAATTTTTAAAAAGAAGCAAAATGGCAAAATCACATTTTAAGAGCATATTTGTTTTTTCGGAAAGGAAAAACAGCAAGATAAATAATGGTTTTAGTGCATAAAGTTTTTCGCAGTAAGGAATGAAAGTAAGATCTTGTGTCAGAATTTCAATAGTTACCTTTTCTTTACCGTTGATTGTTTTTAAAGGTTAAAAATATATCAAGATAATTTTCAAGAAATCTCGAGCATAAATCACGTATCATCATCATTGAATTCGAAAACGATAGCCATATTTTTTTTTACAAAAATAAAAAAGCGAATATATACCATATTAAAAAATTATACAAATTTTTTGGAATATGGAGTTTGACATTTAGGGTTTCGGCGAAAATTAATGAATTCGCCATCGTTTTTAACAGATTTAATTGCTTTAAAATTTTAAATTATTTTTCTATGACAAATGTATTTCTAAAACTCTTTTACTTCAAAGATTATAAATTTTAGTTTGGCTTTAGGTGTTAATTTCACTTTAACTCCAAATTTTGAGTAAATTAAAAAAAATTGCTCTCAACGAATAAGTACGAAGACAAGAATTAATTCCTTTCCATTTTATTTTCCAATTAATTCCTTTATTTTTTAGATTCGCTTTATTTAGCAATTCTTTAACTTTATTAAGAAGGACTTTTGAAAACTTAATTTTTAAAGGGTCATTAAAATTGGATTTTGTAGTAGGGATCAAGGCAAAACAATTACCAGATGGCAGCGTAGGCGAATTCATTAATGAACACTACTGTCAAACTCCATATATAAAAAATGTGTGAACTATTTTTTATATATGAGGATTGACATTCGTTGGTACCAGCAAAAAATAATAAATTCTCTAACGCTGCCACCTGGTAATTGATTCGCCTTGGTAGGGACAATTACTTTTTTCGTTTCGAACATTTTTCGCCTGGGTAGAGCTGTGCTAAAAGAATAAACTTTAAAATTGTGTAGTTTCGACATCGAAGTGCGAATTCGACATTTGTAACGGGTCCGCCATCTAACGTTTTTTTTTTAACTAATGATTATTTCTTATAATTTTCCGCTAAACGAATATGGTTGTGTATGCGCTTGAACAACGCCGGGAAATATTGCGACATTACTTTGCGAATGTGTGCGATAATTGCGTACGGATTTTGGAAGAAGAGGAGCACCGTCAGCTCCGAATGTTCGTTATTTTGTGAAAAAAAAAGTGAAAGAAAAACAGTGTGTAAACCCGAGAATATTGCTGCTGTGGCAGAAAGTGTCCGTGAAGCGCCATCAACATCAATTCACCGTCGTTCTCAACAATTGATCTTTACGGAGACATAATTGAGACGAATTTTGCATAAAGACCTTGGTATGACGCCATACAAAGTCCAATTAGTTCAGGAGTTGAAGACAACTGACCCTCCAATGCGTTTTCGCTTCGCATTTAGAAAAAAAAGTTATTTGGCGGACCCTTTATTTATGAACAACAACTTTACTAGTTAAAAGCCCTTGTATTAATTGTTCTTCTATTCCTGCTTTTTAAGGAAAAATCTTTATTTTAATTTTTATTTTAATTTTAATTAAAATATTAGTTGAACTGTTATAACATAACGAATGAATTAAATTATTTTTGATTAAGTTTAACCCAATTTCTTTCTATTTTTAAAAAAATTAAATGTGATTGAATTTATCCAAAATTAATTTAATTCATTTGAAAAACCTTTATTTTACCAAAATTATTGTAGCACCCAATAAAACAATTTTAACGAAGATTTTAGAAATTAGACATCTGAAGGGAGACTTATCGTTACACAATCGCATTTAAATTAAATCATGGTAAAGCTGTTGCAGTTATAAGGTGAATGAGGTCTTAATTGATTTTCACTTCATCAGTGTTGCCAGGGAAATACAGAAAAAGTTACGCTTTTCCTTCAAAAGAGTTACATTTTTATGAAAAGTTGCATTTAGTAATTTTTATAATTAATTTATAATTTTTATAAATTAAAAAAAAACAAGGCAACAAATTCATTTATTAAAAAAAAACTAATAAAAAAAAAAGCTCAATGATTCTTATGAGTATTTTAATCAGGGCTCAATGCTAATACTCCGTGATAGAAAAGTGCATGCTTTCGCCATCCACTGGCTGTTTGTTTGGTACGTTTGGCGAGCGCTTTCGATGTAAGAAAGTAATTTTCAAGCCACGTTTTAATTAGTACTTTTATTAACAGTGCAGCATACTATTTACTGCCGGAACAAACCCAATTAATTCAATTCCAAAATTATATATTACGTGAAGCCTTTGGAAATTACAAAAAAATTAAAAAATGTAATTAAACGGCAACACTGGTGTTCATCCATATTACCCAGCAAACGAAGTTCTTCGGGAAATTTGGGTATCATTTAGTAGCTTGGTACTAAAGTGGGACCATATTGCCCGATTTTATGTTTAAAATATTTTAGAGAGTGCTGAGACTTTGTTTGCTGTGGTTTCCCTTAAGAGATTAACAAATCGAACATGACAGAACAAAAGTTATCGTTTTTCGAAAATAACAAAGGATGTGTAAATAGAAAAAAAAATGGAAAATCTAGTCACTTTGAAAAGGTAGAAAATTCTCAGAAGCTCATTTACTCGTAACTGTAAATAATGTTAAAGTAAATTAATTTAATCTCGAATAATATCACTGCGGTAGTATTCTTTCCAAAGTGTAAATATTATCACTTCAAGATACACAGAAAGAAGTTATAGCAGCTTTTAAAGGTGTTATTTGTTTTTAGAATGAATTCTAATTAACTTTTTAATTGGTTCAATTATTTTCTTTATTTTTAATTAAATATATAATATTAAATTAAAAAAAATTGTGTATATTTGGCAATTAAATATATTATTGAGACAGCTAAAAATTTTATTAAATTTGAATCTAAAATATGTCTTCCAGTGTTCGCGAGTGTCGGACATTAACCCAGAGCAGGGGCCTCAGCCTCTTGCAGGTATGACCTGCAGGTAATATCTGATTCCATTACCATCTCAGACAGACAAAACCTAAAGACATTTAGGCCTACTATCTGTGCAGTAAGCCAACTTAGCACTTTTGCAAGGGGTTTACTACTCTCTTAGATTTTCGAAGTCTATCAAACCGTCGACCCTGCCCCTAAATAAACAATTTCATGGAGCAGTTCTGGGCACTTTTTCTCAAATAGACTTAAAGTTAAAAAAAATCTTTCACCAAACATTTTATCCAAAGTGTATTTTATTTCTGATTCAAAAAATTTTTTTTTGTATCTTGGAAATAGTGGCGAAGCTGTCACATTGACATGCGCCAATTGTGCTTTTGGTTGCTTGTGGCCCTTGTTTTTGAAATGAAAAACAGAATGGTCGTTGTTTAGTTTTTTTTTGTTTCACCCACAATCCTTTTTTATTTTTTTTTATGTTTTACAAATAATTTTGTTTTTCACGTTTTATTCTTTTCAACTTGCAACAGCATTTATCAACGTCATGCGATCACTCAGAATTTTGGTTGTTTCCCTCGTTTTTTTAAAAGTTCTAATTCGTTGTTTGAGTTTTCCTTTCAGCCGTTTGGTAACTCAATTTTTTTAAAGCCTGTAAAAAGGTTTTCATTTCATTTAATTTATTTTTAAATTGGTTGGGTTGTTCTTAAATTTTCTTATATGTCTTTTACTGTGCAGCATTGCTGTAGTTGTTAATGATGTTTGGTATCTTAAAATTTATCTGATTTTTTTCTAATTTGTTTTCTAGTTTTATGATGTTGAAGTTGCTGTTGTCTAGTACAAGAAATTTCATGTTAAAGACAATAAAAATTAAGTTTTGTAAATGTTCTTAAGCCTTTAAAAGGAAAGCCTTTAGAGGAAAATTTAAAAACCTTAAAAAATACTTTCAA
This sequence comes from Gymnosoma rotundatum, assembly GCA_916610165.2. Classification (NCBI taxonomy): domain Eukaryota; kingdom Metazoa; phylum Arthropoda; class Insecta; order Diptera; family Tachinidae; genus Gymnosoma; species Gymnosoma rotundatum. The sequence continues at coordinate 14,505,997 of OU744338.1, read as the reverse complement.
ATAAGTAAAAAAATGTTCACATGACTTGTAACCTTTAACAACAAATTTAAATCGGCTATTATTTCAAGGCATTAGAATACATTATTTTATATGCAAAACGAATTAGTTTTGCAGTTAAAGTAATAAAAATAGCTTTGAATTACCAAACCTGCACTAAAAAAACCTTTTATTAACCAGATATTTTTTTAATGAAAAGTAAGAGTTGAAATCACACTTAAAGAGTTCCATGTTAGGGCGCCCGTAAATTTTTATTTTATATTTTTATGATTTCTTGTTATCTAATGCAGTTCTAAAGATAAGCTTGCGTATTTAAAAACCGCACTTAAGTTTTAAATGTTATTTTTATACTTTTTGTGATAGCGGACTTAGTATTGGATACATTGTGTAATTTTTAGGTGTTTGACTCTGCCTGTCACGTTTGTTGAGGATACTCTTTATAACATTTTGTATGTAGTAGAGGATATAGTAGCAAGCCTTCTGCTAAAGTTTCAAGGTTCTAGCTCTTACGAATTGAAATTTTACCATAAATCACATTATCATCAAAATTTCAGAAGAAATGAATTTGACCAAAATATTGGAAGTTTAATGAAAAACAGAACATAAGAACATAAATTTTAAAAAGAAAAACGTAAAATTATCAATAATTTTAGAGCTCGCATGATAACTAAAACATTACCAAAAAAAAAAAAAAATCAAATATAATAAAATAAAATAAAAAAAACAAAATTTTCTTCCAAAAATTATTAAAAATAACCTAAAATTAATTTCTTTAAAACAAAAACAAAAAAATAAATACAAACAAAAAACACGTGAAAAACTTGCAGAAGTACAATGCTGTGCTTTGCAATATCAAGCTAAAACCACTTTGTTGGCCTTTGCCCTGGGTATGAAATGCAATTCTCAAACACTTTTTTGAAAAATTTAAAAATTTAAAAATAAAACTATTCACCCTTATTCTGTTTGGCGTCGCACAGAGAAATTTGAGTACGCAGCTGGACAGATAACAAAATTCTGCATCGTATAATGAATTTCAAGGCTTTTGTTTGAGATTTGTCGTTTTAAACACTGTTTAAATCAGGAAAGTTTAATAAATCGCATACGTTTTTATTGACTCTAACCGATTTTGAGAGGTTTAAAAAATATTTTTTTTTTGTGGCTAAACGAATAAAGATTTTGTATTAATTTCTTTTCTCTGAAAGGTTTTATTAGCAGCTACTTACATATATTAATTTTTAGAAAAATTTTGTTTTAAATTTATATGATAAAAAATTTCCTTCGGCGTTAAAAAAAGGATTTTTTTTCTTAAACTTTTTGCAAAAAAAGTGAAAAGGTTTTTGAGGGCGATCTCCACTTTTATAATGTAGAAAAACACGTTCTTCTAATTGGAACTTTTTCTCCTTGGTCCTACTTTTGTTATTTTATGTGCACTCAGAAAGTTTTTAAAGCTAATATAAGATAAAAAAATGTAATATCGGGCTAGATTGGCAAAATACCTCTCTGTGCGTCGGCAACATCGTCGTCAATTTTGAGACAACAGCACTTCAACACATCATCAACACTTATTTGGTATTCCCTTACAGTTTAATGACGACTTTATCTGTTTATCGATAATGTTAATAAAAAAACAAGTAAGAGTACTATACTCGGCTATGCCGAATCTTATATACCCTTCACCATATATGTAAATCTAGTTTAGTGAAGTAAATCCAATCAAAAAAAAAAAAACAAATATTGGGGGAACAAAGAATAAAAAAATAAATAAAGTTTCGGTACTACATAAAAATGACATCGGCTCTTAATGGGTTAAGCTTTTTCAAAAAATTTTAGTATTTCCTTAAAGATCTCTTCAAAAGCATTAAAATGATACCTATATTGATATTTTAAAAAATTTTAAAATTTCAGGGCCCCGTATTTTTTATTTTTTAAACTGACTCCAGTGATAAAAAATAAACAAAAAATAAAGAAAACATTAATGGGGCAAAAAAGACTTCTTAGCCAGAAATATAGAATTTTTCAGTTAGCAGGTGAGAAGTAAGTGATAAATTAAGAGTTATCTTTTATAAACTAATTTTTGTTTCTTTTTTAGTACCAGCTACAATAGCTTATATTATTATATTTTGTTTCCAACCACTTTTTTTCTACCATACCTTTTATCATCCATGTCTCCTTCTATTTCGTGACCAATACTTTCCTACTGTTCTCTTAAATTAGAAGGAACAGGGCATTATCAAAAACCTCTAGCAATAGATGGATTTTTTTCCAACTCTTCTTCTAATTTTTCCAATTGGTAGGGGTTGGTAATTTTCAGTTTATTTATTTTTAATTTTATTTCTACTATTAGTAAATTTTTGGTTTTTACACGACTCTTAAATTATAGACCACAATATCAACGGCAATTCGAGGCAATATCAACGTCACATTTTCCTACAAAATACCAAATTCACATAACCGATTATAGATAAATGGCAATATTGACAATGATGATACCGGCTAAAAAAGTAAAAAAAAGGTTTTAAAAATGTCGTCGCCTTTTATTCCCGACGCCAAACAAAATAAGGATGATAAATATACCTGCAGCCCAGGTCCGAAGCCCATCTAATAAATATATTTAAGAGTTTTCAAAAAATGACTTGTTGTTAATACAGCTTTTACCATCAAACTATTTTTAAACGGTTTAGTTTTAAGAAACTGCTTTACTTCAAGTCACTAGAAATTTATGAAGTCCCTCGCTTTCTTGCTATACAAAATAAATAATAAAATACTGGTTATCAAAACATCTTACAGCCAAACCCAAATTAGAGCTACAAGCGTTGTCTATATGCGAAAAATTCCCACGCATTCCAAGCGCTTGTTTTTAAGACTTGAAATTATGTTGGGTCTACGAAACGTCATACGGAATTTTGGTGTACATTCAGTCGTAGATATGAGTGTTTATAAAACACTGGTCCTCACAAGTAATCAAATTTGCTCTGACCGGATCATTCCGTTCACTTGAGTGAACTGGTCAATTTAACCCGTACGTTCACGAACGACACAGCTCTAGCTTCCACGCAAGTATTAATAAATATGAGACGGCCTTAAGCACAGTTGTTTATTAAAAAAAATATCGCATTTTCTCATAATCTGCCATATCTAATCGAGAGTAACTTTTTAAGCACCGAAATGTTAAAATGTCCAAGAGTTTTGTAAGACATGTATGTGATGGCCTATTTATTTTGACCAGTATCTGATGCAAAGTCCATCTGAAGAAAAATGTCGGCAGCAAAGTTGTACAACTAAGAAATACAAGTGTGGCTCTTTCCCATGTGAAATAATTAAAACTACTTCAAAGTCTTGATAAAGTGACTTAATTTTGTTCTCTATTCAAAAAAATTTAATTGCTTTTTTCTTGTCCATCATTATAAATTTGTAATTGGAGCAAAATCAAGCTTAAAACACTTTTTAAATAGATATAATAAAACTAAAATTATTTAATTATGCATTTATCAACACAAATAACAATTTAATATCATTTAATATAACACCTCAAGATATTAATCATCCAATTGGGAGAAGGAGAAAATCTTAAAAAGGAGGGGTAAGTGAATGCTTTTGTAATGTTAACTTGTTTAAATTAAAAGCTTGAACAACAAAAGAAAAAAAAATTAAAAGCATTTTAATATGCGTTTGCTAGTGCTTAATGGGGCGTCTCATATGCACAATAACAACAAATTGCTAATAAACATGCAACACAATAATCTACTAGTAAATTAACGCGATCTGCTACGTACTCCACTAACTAAATGGCAAGAAACGAGGAAGGTCTCAAAATTTAGTAGTATTACATTTTAATTCACCTTTTTTTCAAAAATAAAAAGAAAGCTCTCAAAATAGGATTTTTCAATCTTTTGTTGTATTAATGAAAAACTAAATAAATAATTTCAATTGTGGTGTTATTAAAAATGTTTAAGAAAAATTTTTATTTTAGTTTCATCACTTTCGAAAGATGCTAAAAATTTATATTGTTACAAAAGTAGACTTAATATCGTTATTTAATTGACATAAAAAAGTTTTACAAAACTTACAAAAATTCTTACACACATAAAAACAAAACGAATAACGCTATTATATTTTCTATGCTGTTGTTACGGCATTTTTGTGATTGAGTTATACTTATTCGTACATAAAGAAGTTATGTCAAAAAAATTAAAAAAATGAGTTGCCACATATTCACTTGATACAAGAATCTAGACGTTTAAACTCGCCTAAAAGAAAAATCGCAGTTGAGCTCAGGAATTATATTTTAAAAGCACTGTGGTAGTAACTTTAATTTTTCAAACATATTTTCTTTCCAATAAAGTCAAGTATTCTGTTTAATGCATCATTATGAAAATTAAGGGAATAATGTTGCTGAAGCATTATTTTTTGAAAACACTCAAGCAACATTAATTCAAAGTGAAAAAAAAGATAAATGGTTTTTATTCCGCACGATATTTTTTTCAACAGCTGTTAAGCTTTTTTTTAATTGTGTGCTTAATTTTAAAATTATTATTATTTCATTTACCCAAATATTTAATTTAAAATTTATTAATTTAATTATTTATTTATTTGTCTTCAATTTATTTCTTGTCAAACACCGATAAAAAAACATATGGGAATTGTTTATACACGAGAAACAGTGCTGCAAACTAAAAGAAAAAAGTAGCAAAATGCTCTTAAATCGCGGAATAGGTATCAATTTATAAACGTGACAATTTTTAATGAAATATTTAATGTTGCTTTAAATATTTCGCAAGTTCCAGGACTAAAACAAAAAATTTTTGTTTTAAAGTCGAATCTCTAATGCGTATCATTATTTTTGACATTAATCAACTTAAGAACACGACATCAGTAAAACTTTAAAATATTTTATTAAAAACAAAAAGTTCAAATTCTTAAGTCAAATCCGTCTGCAACTGCAGCCATGAAAATTTCAAATCAAATTATCCTAAAAGTGCTCCTAAGGGATGTTCCGTCTCATGGACGCTATAGCTTGCGGGGTTAAAGAAATCCTACATTCCAGTTCTTGAGTGTTCGAATACGGCAAGACATGAGATTTCGAGGCGCTATCGTGCGTATTTATGATAATGTCGTGATGTTTTTGCGATATAATTTGGAGGTTCTTACTATAAAAAGCATAGTTTATATCCTTAAGACTAAAAAATAATAACCAGTAGAAGTATAAAATTGAGTTTAAAGAAGACTATGTTGAAGATGCTATCATTAAAAATTACTTGATTAATTGTACATTGTCTATAATTTTGTGATAGCACTCGTATAACAAAACACAACTCAAGAAAGTGTGTTTCATGTCTCTAGTGTTGACAGAGGCTAAACATTTATAAAAAAAATGATATCAAACTATACTCAAATGCATATATAGGAGACTTTTTTGTATAGTAGATATTTATTAACTGGACTTAAAGAAGTAGTAGTTGCTACAACCACCATATTGCAATACAACATTGAGTTGTATGAAAACCAATAGATACAATTAGCAGGTTTTTTATGAAAATAGATGCAGGCAGAGATGTAGAAAATATAAAGATGTACCACCACTTATTTACAAAGACGATAGGTTTTGCTGCTGATGGTTTATTTAATTTTAATTTTTTTCCAATAATTGATTTTTTCTCCATCTTACGAGTGTGAGTTTATTTTAATCTATCTATATGATTGTGTTGAAATTGAAGAATTAGCAATAAAAATTAATTGATTTATCGGTGTTTATCTTAAAAGACAACCATTTAAAACAAATTTTCATTAAACAAATACAATACCAAATGAATTCACCACAACCCATAGACATCATTAAAAAAAAAAGCCACAGCAACTTCATGCAACATTTTTTTAAACAGGCAACATTGTTTCAAATAATGTGCAGGTTAAACCTAATAACTTTTTGGTTTTATGAATTTGATTTAGTTTTTTTTTAATTAAAATCTATAGTTTTTATAAACACTTTTCAAATTTTATTAACAGTGGTAAAAGGCACCATCCAGCTGACAGGTACAAACAACAGATGCTTAATAATGAGCTTGTATGTGTGTTATTTCTCTTTTAACATTTCATTAAATATTGATTGCGTGTGAACTTTTCTTGATGTTGAATTTTGTTGCTGTCATTGATAATGATGTTGTTTTTATTTAAAATATTATTTTTTGCTGGTTTGATTTCGTCTTTGGTATATCTATTAAAAAAGACTACTTGTTGAAAATTGCCTGCAGTGTTTGAAAATTGTATGAATTTGTAGGATTAAGTGGAATTTCAAACATACCTCTGTACAGTAATACAATTTGGTTTTTGGTAGCACATAATTTTTATTGATGAGTAATTCTGATGAATAAAAAACAATTGAAGTCAGAAGGCAAAAAAAAAAAAAAATTGAAAATACTTCGGTAGCCCGTGAAGAGAGAGTTGGACACATACAAGAAAGTTTTCGTATGCGCCACACTTTAATTTAAAATTTAGATAAAAAACATCCGACGCAGACAAAAGCTTTGAAGAGGTGGACAAGCTTCACAAAAAAAAAAAAAAAAAACGAAGACGGTCGAAGTGGTGCAAACTATTGATAAAGCAATATAATTTTACATAAAAATGCCATCAGCTCTAAATGGGTTAAGCATTTTTTAAAAAATTTCAGTTGTTCCTTAAAGATCTCTTCAAAAGCTTTAAATGATACCCATATTGATATTTTAAAAAATTAGAAAATTCTGAGCCCCTTAACTCAGAAAATATGGGCGAGCGCCAATTTGTTCAGTGAATGTGTTTTTTCTTATTTTTTATATTTATTTCGTTGATTAAAAAATTATTCCGTGACCCTGTTGAAGTGTGTCAAGCCGTGCGGGAAAATAGACGAGAGTGCGCTTGGTGGCGAAGAAAGTGCGAGGAGGTTCTCACCCGGAAAACTCAGGGAAAAGAGTAGGCCTTGAATAACATTCGGGCAGAACCAAAGTATAGAATTTCAAGCATAGAAGTGAGTAGGGCGTCGGCTGTTGTTACCACAAGGACTTACGCTAAACTATCATTCAAATAAAGAAGTGTTCAATAAAGAAAAGAATTAAGGCTGCGGCTGAAACAACAGAAAACGTAGTAATTATTTTTTTATCACTAAACAAGGACCTTGGCGGACTGAGCTAAGCCCGCCCATTAAACCCGGAGTAACCGCAGGTTCTTTACATTAGAGAAGCACATGGACCTGTCATACTGATTTCCAATAGCACTTCTTTCGACATTAAATCTGATCGATTGGTGTATTTAATTTTTCTTTAGCTGATCTAGTGCCTCGCCAAACTTGAATTCAACACTTACTACTTACTTCGCTATGCATAAGAAGTCATGGCACAAATTAAGGCATTCGATATCGAATGAAATTTTCATTTAAATTCTATATATTTTATGGGGTCGGAAATGGATATTGTAGAAAATATAAACGGAATGACAAACTTAATTATACCCTTTTATTAACTTTTGTGGTCAAGTGTATAATAATGTGGTACTCTGTTCACAGGAAATGTTTGTGGCAACATGTTTACCAATTGCAATATGTTTCAATCAAAACATTTTTTTAAAGCGTCGTACTCTGTTCGATTTTTCGAAAAATGTTGGGCAACATGCATTATTTCGCTTGAAAAAATTGACAATTAGCTACTGGAGGCAATAAAGCGGTTTAGAGCATAATTATCGTTTTAATCGCCGTTAAATATGCCACATTATTTTAACAGTGTTAACATAAAACATATATTGTAATTTTATGTGTCGGGGAAATTTTTTTTTTTAATTTTTTGAACACAACCAAATTAAATCCAAATAAACAAGCGGTCTGAATAAATGGTTGTCGAAAATTCCGTACGAAAAAATTGTTGCTTATATTATTTCGTAGTTGAAAAAAATGTTGCCATAAACATTTTTTGTTTTAATAAAATGTTGCGAGAAACATTACGCGACTTTTTCTCAAATAAACAGAGTACTACTTTAGTAACATTATTTCTTATTTTTTGGCAGTAATTTTTTTTATATGGACTTATGACAACAATTCACATTAAATGATGAATAGAGTACTACGCTTAACTGAAAAATAATATGAGCTGTGCTTTTTTCGATTGTAATTGTAACGACCAGCAAATATGTTGCATACTTAAAGGCATTGAAAACGATAATGTTCCTTTAAAGTAAAGTAATGTGTTTAAATTTTCAAAAAAATGTTAAGCAACTTTATGCATTTAGCTTGAAAAATCTGACAATTACATAGTAGTGAAAATACTATAATCAAGAAGAAAAGTGCCGTTTTTTTTAACCTTTAAGTATGCACTATATTAGAAACTCCTGCTCTTATTATTTGCAGTTGAATAAAAGTGTTGCCAAAAACATGTTATTATTAGTAATCATGAACACAGAAACATTTTGGTATTATTAACTATGAACCCAAAAATGATTCGAGACATTAAAAAAAATGGATAAAGTTTACGGCTAGAGCAACACATTTTTTTTATTAATTTCGCTCTATTTTTATATGGAGTTTTGATAGTTAAAGAGAATGCTATGCTTAACTCGTTATAATTGAACAGAATAATTACATTAATAAGACTGAGATGTTCCAAGCAGTGCAAATGACTCACATTGCACTATAACTCTAATATTATTAGTGTTAAAAAGCACACTCAGCCCCATTGACAGCAACACAAAAAATATCCTACAAAAATTTCTTAAAATCTCAAACATTTTTCGACACTTCAACTTTTCTTAATGTTTATAAGTTTATGCAACTTGTATCTAAAACTAACACACACTTGATGTACACATAATTCTATTTACTGCAATTTTGAAAAAAATGAAGTTTTTAAAACCACACAATAGAACACAACAGACGAGTTTAAGTGTACACACTGCTGCATTCACAAAGATCGATGGACCTGTATATAATAAAAACTCCCATGGAATTGTAACTTGAAATGTAGGTTTTTATGACGCTTATTTGCATAATTTCAACATAAGTCGTTACTTTACAAAACGAATCGAAAAAATGAACTATTCAAAACGAACAAAAATGCTAATAATAATTTGAAATCAATTTTTTATTTATTTCACTTTGTGTGCAATTGTTCATAATTTGAAAAAAAAAAACTATTTGAAAAAACTTTTAAAATTGCACGTGCTGCATTTTGTTGCAATTTTGTTTTTAATTTTTCTAGGTTTTGGTTTAGTAGTGTTTGTATTTTTGTATGTGCACGAGCAGAGTGAACGATCCATACAAATTAAGCAACATCTAGAATTTACATTGAAAACGTGCAAATATGTTGAGGGAACCAAATGTTATTAAATCACTTCGCCTTTATGGCCTGATACTTGTTACATGTGTCGTGACATCAATCATGTCAACTTTGCAATAATTAAATAATGACTGTGCGTTTCGACAGGATTTTAAAAGTGCTAAATCTACTTGCAAATAGTTTTGCAAAATATCGTGGTAATTTAAAAAAAAAAAATATATATATATATATATATATATATATATATAAAAGCAAGAAATAATAAATCTAAAAACTAGTTTGATATTTTTTAACGCAAAAACGCAAGTTTTGGGAGCCTTATGACGACCGCTACAGCAACAAAAAATGAAATGCTGTCAAACTACGTAAATATAAAATGTGAATGAAAAAAGAACAAAAAAAAAAAAAATGATTCAGATTTAGTACTATGTTTGTATTGTGAAAAATATATGAAATGTTTCTGGCAACATTTTCTCAAAGCTGTGAAATAATTTAAGTGGATACTGATTCGTACGAAATTTTTATGTAACCAATTTTAAATATTTTAATAAAAAATATAAAGGAAAAATTAATCTAAAACAAAAAGTTAAGTTTTGTTTATTTTGCTTATGTTTGTCAAACAATGTAGTATATTTGAAAACATAACATTTTAACAAATCACGAGATGGAAATCACATTTCAAATGTCAAATTTTCCGCATGAACTAATCAATGTTTCGCAACATTTTTTACAGATTCGAACAGAGTCCTAGGCTTATGCCTACCACACTACATTATCTGAGGAGCTTATATTATTCCACATGTAGAAAAGTTGTTGCTGGAAACATTTTGTAGATAAGAAACATGTTACCAAAGACGTTTCGTAACATTTCACAAAATAAACGGAGTATAACTGCGGCAACTTATTCCTTACTTAATTCGCATTAATTTTTTATATAGACCTTTAATAAATAAGTTCATAATAAATTATTGGGTGGCCCATACAGTTTTATGTATTTATTGTTTCTTGACAAAAACGGCAGAATAAAAAATTTTTCATTTTGCTGGCTATAAATAAATACGTATCGATATTCTACTGTATGAGAGTCATAACTTTAAATTCCTCAGCTTTAGTTTATATCATTATTTGTCTTCTTGAGATATGACGCTCTTGCAGCAAAGGCTTGATATGTATACTTTCTAGCTTATGGCCGTGAATGCGTCTGCAATTGTCATTAAAAATGTAATTTTCAAAACTTTGTCGTTTTTCGTTATTTGTCTTGCAAGTAAGATATCAACCTTGGTTACGTATAATCAAACAGTAATGGAGTCATTGCTTCACATGAAATATTTCTTGAAAATGTTGTTGTTGGCGTAGATAATAATAGATATAGATTACAAAACACCTATTTTGGGAATTTTTCTCTGTCTGTCTGTATGTGATCGCATCACGTAAAAACTACTGGATGGATTTGAACAAAATTTTGTGTGAAGGTCCCGTGGATCCTTGGTTTTTTTAACGTAATAATAGGTCATTTCGTAGACAATATATTTGTGAAAGCACACAATTTTACGGGTATAATGGTACTTAAACAGTTGTCAGTAATTTTAGCATTTTTAAAAATTGAAGTACTTCCTTAAAGATCTCTTCAAAAGCTTTAAAATGATACCCATATTGACATTTTAAAAATATTAAAATTTCAGAGCCCCGTAAATCGGAAAATATGGGCGAGCGCCAATTTTTTCACTTGGTGTTTTTTCTTATTTTTTAATTCTCTATCGCCCCATACATTTATTTTTTTGATTCGATCTACTTTATTGTTCCAAATGACATGAAAAATTAGAGGTGGGCGTGGTGTTTTGCCTGCTGCTTCCAAGAACATGGACCGGTCATGCTGATTTCTAATACAACCTCTTTCGGCACTATGTCTGATCGATTGACATTTATTTCTAGATGATCTGGTGCCTCGGTAAACTTGATTTCAACACTAACACGGACGGACAGACGGTCATCGCTCAATCGAATTCGCTATGCATAAGAAGCCAAATATATATACTTTATGGGGTCGGAAATGCATATTGTACAAACGGAATGACAAACTTAGTTATACTTTTTGGGTATAAAAAAGAAATCGTTTACACACGCGGTCTTGTTACAGATTTGTTACGTGTATTATGATTATCAAAAATTAATAACATCGACCGGTTAAAAAGAAAACGAAATAATTTCGGTGAATGTACTTATATTCAAAGCCTTAACTTAACTAAAAAAAAAACAGAAAATCCCTTTTTCACAGATGTTTATTTGCTAACAAACCATTTCGTAAGGACTTTATAAACTTTTGTGCAGATTATCTTATGTCACGCATCATAAAATTATCGAACCTTTATTTGTTTTCACCTTTAATTATTATCTTTCAATTCAACTTTCATGTAGATTTTTTTCCGTAACTGTTAGAAATATCTGCAAAATTATGTTTTTATTTCAACAAGAAGGCAGTAGTTCATTTATCTTTTATCAGGTTGACTGGTCAACAATTTATTATTATTTTGTTTCCACATTGTGTTGTAGTTGTAACTTTTAATCGAGAGGTGTGTCTCTCGAAAAGGTGTTGCAAAATCATAAAACTAAACATAAAGCAGAATGAAAACAAGATATGAAAACAGAACTTCAGCATTAATTATATTTAAAGAAAAACACCCACTTCCTAAATTACAATATGAATTCATACGCATGGATACTGGTAGATATAATTTTTATTTATTTATTTTTTTAATCTTGTCCATGCAGCTCCTATATTTCTTCAGATTATTGTTTAAAATAAAAAAAATTAAAGTGCTCAAGGTTAATTGCCGTTGTTGGAATATAATTTTTACTTTTAGGATTTTAGTTTCTTACTGTGAGTACAAAAATAATTGAAAGTAAAATTAAAAGCAGAATAACTATTATTTTTTTAACAATGGAAAGGGTTTTATCAAAAAATGTGTTAATTTATAATTTTTCGCTCATTTAAAGTCTGTGTGTAGTTCAGCAGCTTTAAATTTTCAACTTTGTATCATAAGTAGAGTAAACTGTTCGAATATGTGGAAAATGTTGGGCAACATTGATTAATTCATGTGGAAAATTTGACATTTAAAATGTAGTGTCTATCTCGTGATTTGGAAAAAGTTTATGTTTTATTATTTTTAAGTATATAACATAATTTAATAAAAATAAACAAAAAAATCTAAACTAAACTTTTTCTATTGGACTAATTTTTCTTTTATTTTATTTAGAATTTAATATAAGCTTACAATTTGGTTTAACATTAAAGCATATTACTCTTTTCATCATTTCGTGCGGAATCTTGAAAAAGTCCATATAAAAAATTACAGCGAAATAAATAAGAAGTAATGTTGCTGAAGTAGTACTCTGTTTATTGATGAAATGTTTCTCGCAGCATGTTTTACACCTAAAAAATGTTCTTGGCAACATTTTTTTCAACTACGAAATAACATGAGCAGCACTTATTTCGTACGGAATTTTTTAAAAATAATTTTTTCAGACCATTTATTTTGATTTATTTTTTTGTATTCAAAAAATTTAAAAAAGAAAAGACAAAAATTAATTTATTCACGAAGAAAAGCGTTTGCTCATTATTGCAATTGAAAAACAAAAACATATATGTATTGTATAAATCCCATAAGTTAGGATTAGGTGGATGAGTATTCATTTCTTTCGGCTTCTAGAAGGCGATAAAGCGATGATTAATTTTCTAAAAGGCTGTGTTAGCACTATTAGCTAATCGTCAAATATTTCAAGCGAAATAATGCATGTTGCTCAACATTTTTTGTAAAATCGAACATAGTACTAGGCTTAAGAATAAAAAATGAGGCTGTTATTTAAAAATTCCGCTCGAAATAATATTCACTTGCATTATTTCACAGCTTTGAAAAAATGTTGCTAGAAACATTTCATATAATTTTTACAATATAAACAGAGTACTACATCTGCAACATTTTTTTATGGATTTTTTTACACATTTTTTATGTACGTAGGTTGACAGCATTCTTAACTAGGCTTTAAGGAAGGAAAATTATATAATTTAAAAAATTACGTAATGTTTCTGGCAGCATGTTGAAAAAAACATTTAGTTTTGTCAACATTTTTTCCAGCTGCGAAATAATAAAGCTGCACTTATTTCTTGCGAAATTGTAGCTAACATCAACCAATGTTTCACATTTACTCTGTTCGAATTTGTCAAAATTGTTGAGCAACATTAATTATTTCATGTGGAAAATTGAAATTTAAAATGTGGTGTCTATTTCGCGATTTGGAAGAATTTAACGTTTTATTGTTTTTACGTGTACTACATTGTTTTAAAAATTTAAGCAAAAGACATATTATTAGCTGTTGGTTAAAAAATTCTGCATGAAATAATGCCTACTTGCTTTATGTCACAGCTTTGAAAAAAGGTTGCCAGAAACATTTCATGTTTTTCCACAGTAAAAACAGAGTTCTACTTCTGCAACATTTTTTCATGACTTTTTCATACAAATTTTTTATGTATATAGTTTGGCAGCATTCCGCATGAAACACTGAACAGAGTACCAGGCTTTGAATGCAATAAATACAACAAGTTTTCTTCTCAAAGGCAATTTTGGCACCTCAGGCAAATTTTCAAAATTATTTAAACACAATAAGAGAAGTTGCTGAACAATTTTCGAATATTTTAAACAAGTTAAAAAGGGAACTATACACTGCGTTTATTTGCTATAAAAACTCACTAAAATATCGTTTTCACTTAAAGTTTTTTAAATTACACTGACTTGTTTCATTGTTGTGTCTTAGCTTCCAGAAGGAAATATTTCAAAGAAGAAAGAGAAACGTATCAACCAGGACGTATCTCTGCTCAAATAGCTCATCAGTGGATTTTAGCCAAATTTTGTATAGAAAAATAGAAAGTCTTGTATCAAAAGCTAAATTGATTAAATGAGAACTCCATTGATTCAATAGGTAAAATCCACAGATGAGCTATAAAATAGATTCCGAATAATAAATTATAATATTGAGATTTATTTTTATTTTTACAAAATATTTTTAAACATTCTTTTAAGAAAAAAATTTTTTTTTCGGGCAATAGTGGATTACAGAAACAAATTATATCCAAAATATTCTGAATCTAGCCCACTACTTTACGCCTTAAAACATTTAAATTTTCCATTTTTAAGAAAAACAAGTAAGAGTGCTATATATTTGGTTATGCCGAATCATATATACTCTTCACCATCGAAAACAAAAAAAAAAAAATATTTTGGTGACAGAGAATTAAAAACCAAAAAAAAAATTTGGTATTGCATATATTTTATTTTAGATAAAAATGCCATTGGTTTTAAGTATTTCCTTAAAGATCTCTTCAAAAGCTTTAAAATGATACCCATATTGATATTTAAAAAAATTTAAAAATTTCAAAGCACCGTAACTCGGAAAATATGGGCGAACGCCAATTTTTTCACTTGATGTTTTTTCTTATTTTTTAATTCTCTATCGCCCCATATATTTATGTTTTTGATTGGAGTTACTTTATTGTTCCAAATAACATGAAATAATTAGAGGTAGGCGTGGAGTTTTGGCTGCTGCCTCGAAGGACATGCACCGATAATGTTGATTTCTAATGTCACATCTTTCGACACTATATCTGATCGGTAGACACATTTTGATGTCGGAAATAGATATTATAGAAGGGTATAACAATAATAATAGTAAAGTGCAATTTTCCTTAAAATATTTAATTTAATTTTACACTTTTACTTTTTATGAAACACCCTGTTCTTTGTTTCAATGCTATAATAAAGATGATCTAAAATATTAATCCACGTTCATAAGTTTGATATTTTTTTCCTTCTGCAGACATAAATAAAATCTTTTATATTGATTGTACTAAGAACGGAATTGTTTTTAGTTTCTTGTTTTGTTGTTAATGTAATAAAATTTAGCAATTTGCAATTCATATGAAAAAAACTCATGCCCGGTACATAGGTTTTAATTTAAACATATTTTTTCACTTTTAATAATTTGCAATTTAAAATAACAACATAAAAAATAAATAAAAAACTTGAAATATTGACACTTTCTATTTAATAAATAATATTTTTCTCAATAAAGTAAATATTTAATTAAAGTGACAACATACGATAATATAAACAAATACTATAGATTTTTTTCATGAATTAATAATATTGGCTTTAATTGAAATAAATTTAAATTCACAGTTTAAGTTGTTGCAATAAAGGCTACGTGCGATTTGTTTACGGAAGGTCAGTATTTAAAATTTTTTATATATTGAAATTACGAGGGTAAGTGGTGATGTGCTTAATGAATTATTAAAGAAGCAGTCGGATTTAAAATAGGGGCCATCTCGAAATCTGATGTCTAAAAGTAAAAATTTATTAGACAGAAATGTTTCATTAATTTTACTAAATGTAATTCTTCGCCCCAAGTGTGTTTGTTCAACCATATGTAAACTATTTACACTAATTGTTTTTGTTTAAATATAATTTAATTTTTTTCCCGTTATGAAGTTTTTAAGTTCCTTTATTTTACAATTTTATTACTCATTTTTTAATTAACATTTCTATTTTTTATTATTTAATTGCACAAGCAGACAAGGCTGGTTTAATAAAGATATTAAAGCGAGTGAAATAATTAAAGTCAAAAAATGTTTTTTTTTTTTATTATTTTACAAAAATAATTTTTAAATAACATATGTATGTACATATGTGAGCATGTAAGTATGCATTAAGGGATTATAAAAATTATTAATGATTGCATTACATTAAATTAAACTGTTTTAAATAAATGAAGGGTATTCAAAAATTATTAAGAAATGTGTGTAATATTTCCTCCGTTGTTAAGTTGACTAGAAAACCATTTATAATAATTGGTTTTAGTGTTGCTAAATTATTAAAGCTTAAAATTATTTGAACAAAATTATTTATATACAAATTTATTTATAATTAGACTGTCTTAAAACCCTTAATTGTCATGATTCATAGCCTTTTGTTTTTCCCTTTGCAGCATATTTTAAAAAGTTAATATCTTATGGAAAATATTCTGTGATGAAGAATAATACTAAAGTATTTAAAATACGTTTTTCATTATGTCGACTCTTAAATCCTAAAATTAAATAATTATTATGGTTCGACTGTTCAGTATTAAGTCTTAACTCTTTTATTGGCTATCATTACTTGACATTACGAATCAGCAAATCTATTTATAACTATTTGTTGCTATTTGTTTCACAAGTTTACTTATCAAGTCGTATTATTAAAAATTTTAACACACAATTTTTAAAATATTATTCGAATAATCGAATAATCGAATATTCGAATAATGAATATTCGAATAATCGAATATTTGAACAATCGAATAATCAAATATTAATCGAATAAATTAAAATATATTATTCGTTCGAATAATGAATATTCGAATAATCGAATATTTGAACAATCGAATAATCAAATAATAATCGAATAAATTAAAATATATTATTCGTTCATACAAAAATGAAAAGAGAAAATTATTCGAATACTACTTTTTCGAATGACAACTTTAATTTGTAATTTTTTTTTCTAATGCTTATGAAATGATTTGTTTCTATCACATAACAGTTTTGTACTGACGCTTCCGCTTTAAGATATTTGGAGGAAAGGAATTCGATTTCGCTATAAAAATGAAACTTATTCGCTGAAAAATTGCCTCCAAACAAAATTATTGATGCATTTCCTTTCAGGATAAGTTACATTGTTTACATAGATACAAAAAAACTGGAGACTAAATTATAGTCTTAAAATATATTTTTCAATTCATAGCATGTTGTGAGTGAGCTAATACCTCGGATTTTATAATCGCTGTACAAATGTTGTTGGTAATTTCTACGTCACTCAAAATATTTTCTCACATAATTTAAGTAAAAACATATTCTCATGTTTTTAGTAATTATACTCTTCACCGTAAAAAGTGGAAAAAGCGTAAAACTAAGTTTGTCATTCCGCTTGTAATTTCTACAATATACATTTCCGACCCCATAAAGTATGTATATTTATTCTGATTTCTTACGCATATCGAAGTCGATTGAGCGATGCCCGTCTGGCCGTATGTGCGTTCGTGTTAGTGCCTCGGCTAACTTGATTCACAAAAAAAAAAAGAAAATTGTCAATCTATCATATATTGTGTCGAAAAAGGTGCTATTGGAAATCAGTCAATATCCTTTGAGTCAGCAGACAAAACACTACGCCTACCTTTAATATTTTCATGCCATTTGGAACTATAAAGTAAGTCCTATTAAAAAAATATATATGGGGCGATAGAGAATTAAAATATAATAAAAAAATATCAATTGGAAAAATTGGCGCTCGCCCATATTTTCCGAGTTACGGGCTCTGAAATTTTAAAATTTTTTAAAATATCAATATGGGTATCATTTTAAAGCTTTTGAAGAGATCTTTAAGGAAATACTAAAATTTTTTTTAAATGCTAAACCCATTAAGAGCCGATATCATTTTTAGGTCTGCCAAATAAATTTTTTTTTTTGGAAAATGCGAAGCGAAAACGCATTGGATGGTCAGTTGGCTTCAACTCCCGAACGAATTGGACTTTGTATGACGTTATACCAAGGTCTTTATGCAAAATGCGTCTCAATGATGTCTCCGAAATGTTCAATTGTTGAGAACGTAGGTGAATTGATTTTGATGGTGCTTAACGCACACTTTCTGCCACAGCAGCAATATTCTCGGGTGTACGCACTTTTTTTGGCTTATCACGCTTTGGTTTATCGATGAGGATGACAGTTTCTTTTACTTTTTTCACAAGAAAACAAACATACGGTGCTGACGGTGCTTCTCTTCTTCCAAAATCCGTACGCAATTTTCGCACACATTCTGAAACATGACCATGATTTTCAAAGTAATGTTATTTCCCAGCGTTGTTCAATAGAAGCAAACAAGACGTTTTGAGCTCATCTATAGTTTAGATTCACGATTTAAAGGAATTAATGTTAAATTTATTTTTTTTGAATTTCGACATTTTTTATAATTTTAACTGAATTTAAAATTTGCAATAGGCTGTGAATAGAACAATTAATTAAAGTGATTATTTCTATGACACGACTGCTATTGTAAAATTAATTTAATTTTTTTTTAACCAAAAACTTTAAACGCCACTCGTACATGCATTAAGAAATTTAAAACTAACATTTAAAAAAAATAAATAATTGCGTCTTTCATAAACCGTTTGTTTTTGTTTTTTTTTCTTTGTTACAATTTCATTGTTTATTCATGTTTTTTCATGTTAAAAAAATATTTACATTTTAATTGAGTTTTTTTCTTCTAAACTTTAGCTTTTGGTATATTTTATTTAAAATAATTGTATCAGTTTAATATTGTGGCAATTAAATGACAAATGGTAATTTATTTAAATCAATTGAATGTCGTTTATAATTAAAGTGGCCATAAATTTTAAAGTAGACAAAAGAAAAAAAAAATAGAGAAAAAAAATTCATCTTTGATTGAAATTATTTTCCTATTGAAAGAAATCGAAAACATTATTGGCCGTAATTTATTGCAATCTAGGAATTTGCATAAATTTTTATGATATTGTTTTACATTCATGTAGGTATTTTAGAAAAAAATTATTCATTCCACATAAAATTGTTATTCAGTGTCGTCTAATAAACGAAAATAAAAAGCTTAAAAAATTATTATATCAGATTTCTTCTGAAATGAAAATCTAATATAATTTCTACAACTTACTTTTCCATATCTTTTGAATCCACTCCACTTGGATTTTTGCTAATGACATTCGATTCGAAAGGATCTTCGGTGGTGGGGGATTCACCGCTCGAACTGGCAAATGGAAACAGAGGATAACCACGACTTGCTGGTATCATTGCTGGTGGTGGCTGCGTTGTGGTTGTTGTTTTACGTGTTGTTGGCACTATTGCCGGTACATAGCCCCGTCTCGACCAATCGGGTAACGATTTTAGGCCAGTATTGCTAACAAACTCTACATCCTCACTGTTGTCATCGCCTTTGCCCGCATGTGATTGCGTTTTTGTAGGACCAAATGTATTCGTATAGACATTGTAGGTATTGTAAGCCCATTCATCGTGAGCATTGCGCCGATTGTTGTAACGTCTCTGCACTGATTTGTTGTAGTAATCTTTAGCACTTAAACGTTTTAATTTGGTGGAGGCAACAGGTGCTGTTGTAGCATTCTTTGGTTTTGTATTTTTAACATTTTCTATAAATTCCACTTGATTGTTGGGATTTTCTTGCTGTTTGTGTTTTTGTTTTTGTTTTTGCTTTTGTTTCTGATTGCTGATCGGTGGTGCTGTTAAGACAGGTGATTTTAAATCAAATTTTCTTGATTGTTTAGAGGAGGCATTCGTATCTGTGTTGGACAGTAGTTGTTGTCTTAATTTCGTTAGATGTTGTCGATGATGATTATGTTGATGCTGATTGTGATGATGCTGTTGTTGTTGTTGTAGTTGTTCCTTTGTTTGTTGTGTTAAATGTTTGATTTGTTGCTTTTGTAAGTGTCTTGTATCTAAAGTTTCAGCTAAAATCGTTACGATAAAACATGAAACTATTATTATAACATGACCCATATATTTTGCAACTTTCATTGTGATATTTTTATTTTAGCTTTAGCTTTATTTTTATTATTTTCTGTCTTGTTTTTTTATACGGCGGGTATTAATTTTAAGCTTTTTTAATATTTTTCCTTTGTTTTTTTATTTAGATCGCTTTTAGCTTCTTAATTTTTTTTGCGTGAATTATGATGGTTTTTTGGAGTAGAAATAAAGCTGCAAAAAATTAACAAGATTATATTATGAAGATTATTTTGCGTAATTACTTAAAATATTTTTAAATTTCATAATGTCTACTTTAGATAAAGAAAATTGCATTTGTCAATTAAGTATTGCTGCATAAATAATCATTTTTTATTAATTCCTTGCTTTCGCATAGAAAGCAAAAAATAAACTAATTGTTAGTTGAGCTTCAAAAGTTGACTATTCCACTTTTTTAAATTTTCCACAATTTATCAAAATAGTTTTTTGTGTCATTTGACTTGAAGTGGATTAATCTAGTTTTAGGAAAATCATTCCTTTATTCGTTTGTTTTTGGTGTTATTTAGGCATGTCACGAAACTAAATTTTAATCGAAAGAGCTTTTTATTCCGTAAAGTGGTTCTTCAGAAAAAATTCTTCCCAATGAAACTACTTTTAAATTTCAAAATAAAATTCGGTTTCTTTGAAATTTTATTATTTGCTGTTTTTAAATTTTCTTTTATTTTATGGCATTAGTTGAATTAACCTTCTTGTTTAATATAGTGTGCGCAAAATTGCCATATTTATATTAAAAAGCGGAGATTCAGGAATAAACAAAATCGTACGGAATCTGAAAAAATTTAAACAAAATCGATCGCAATAGTTAATATCCAATTAAAACCTTTCCAATCGGAAAATGTGATATGCCTGACTATAAAGTTTTGGCCCGACTTTTTTTCGCTGAGTTTCCACTTCTATCTTTCCAAACAAAACAAAAAAAAGACGCAGAACTGTCGAATGTGAAATAGTCTAGATTTAAAAAAAATACTTCCTCGACTGTTATATTTTAAACCGATTTTTAGTCAGGCTTTAGTTCGTTTAATGACAACTACCATTTTTTTTTTATAAGTTGATGTCTGACTAAAAATTGCACATTTTCTTATTCAATAATATGTTGTTTCTATACACATGCGCATTCAATTAATTGGATAAAATTAAAAAAAAAAATAATTTTAAAATTTATTAGAAACTTTTTTTTTATATTTGTATATTTTATTCGACCTTTTATTTTATAAATTTTTTATTTTTATCTTTGGGCTCTAGGTCCTAACAAAATTTAGAAAACTATGAATTTATCGGAAAATCGTCAAAGGGATAGCTTTCATATGTTTTAAATTTTTAGCGGTCCTTGTATCTGGTATCAGGTATTTATGAAATTATAAATTACACTGGTTTACAGCCAAAAAATACCAAGAACACTGCATGGCTAGATAAGTTAATTGAGACCTCCTGAACACGAAAAACGCTGTAATTTTTTTTCTAAATACCGTTTTTTAGATAACGGTACTTTTGTGTTTTTTGGTATATGGTCCCACTTAAAACCTTGTGAAGGCCAACTAAAAAGACCGATCGAGATAATGGCATACCGTTGGAAAGGTAACTAAATGCCTTTTCCATCTATATGCTGCAACTTTCTATCTGCCAAGAAATGGCTAAGTTATGGCACCTCAAAATTCAAAATTTGCTTAATTTTTACGTTTTTTTCAAAAATTTTTATTTTCATTTGGGTTTTTTCTGCGTTATAGTAATTATCTGGAATGTTTTATTCTTTTATCAAATAGTTTATTTTATTACTAATATTTTAAGCGTAATTTGGAAAAAAACGGATGAAAAATAAAGTTTTTATTAAGGATTTTGTGGAACTTTTAAACTTTTGTCAATTAGTCAGTAATTTAAAATAAAATCTTTTTACGCAGTTTTAACGATAACTTTCTAAAAAAAAATTTTTGAAAAAGATTAAAAGTTTCAGTTTATTTTCTATTTACAACTTTTTAAAATATTTCTCTCATTTTCTAAAGAAATGTGTCTATTTTTCAAAACAAATACGGTCAATGGGATTTGCTCCTCAGGCAAATAAACTGCAGTTGTCATACCTTCTGTTCAGAAGACGTGGTTTAGCCAGTGATACCGGTCTTTACCGGAAGGTATGACGGCAGTAAATACGTCCATACGTAGATTTATTTTTATCTCGGAACAGCACTCGGGGGATGACCTCTACTCTAGCATTGCTTTTGGTCAGAACTTTGCAATTTGATTGTGGAAAGAAGGATAGAGTGATCAGTATTTGTGAACATTCGAATTTAATTTTTCCTACATTGAAAGAGACAGGAAAGACCTTTAGAGGGAAATGATTTTACATTGGCTAAAAAACGAATTCTATGTAATGTACGTGCAATTCACTATCCAATTGACCATAAATGGATGAGCCCTTAATGAAAAGCGTATTGTAAGCAACATCGTGCGGCTATCAGGAACAAGTTTCCAAATTTCATTAAACCACATTCCATTGTAGTATCAATAAAGCAGCAAAACACAAGCCATATTGCGTCAATGATCAACAAAGTTAATAGAGTTGGAACTTCCCTCTCTTCGTCCTTTCCTGTACGGGGTCGAGTAGCTCCAAAATATAATTGAAGCACTGGCCCATACATGAGAGTTGTATTCTATTTTTGGCCGGATGTAGTTGGTGTAAATAGTATAAAGATCAAATGGAATCAAAAAATTTTGACACCGTCTCAAAAAGCTGGGGCAAGTGTTGAAAAATATGCTAAGTCCATCGAACATTACACTGAGTTTATATGCCTAAAACATCAAGAGGTTCTGATGCTTAATTAAAAATTTCTTATATCACCCTTGCTTACAAATGAAGCACCATTTTCAGTCGAACGACTGTGCGTAAGCATAAAACATTGAGTCTTACGATCATTAAAATCGACTCTAATCTCTCGGCCACAATTAGAAATTTTTATGAGATCATGATTGAGTGTATTCTGTTGCTTGGCCCCCACCTCTAAATGACTTGGTAGTTTGCGGGATAAATACGAATGGCAAATGCTGCTGTCATCTGCAAAACCTTTTGAACCATTGAACGATTGTTCAGAACCTTTAAGAGGCTGCATTCTAATTCATAATTATTAGATTAGATAATTATAATCATTATTTCAAAAATCAGCTGCTTTATAAAAGAACTGAAAAAGATTTTTTTGCAGCAAAGAATTATAGCAAAATTTGCAAGTTTGCTTTCCAAACCAGGGATGCGTTCCGCTATTGATTTAAAACAACCGAAATTGGGTCGTTCATCGTAATAAAAAAATTAGTTTTGTTCAAGCATTGATATTTTTTTTATTAAAGAGACCATTAAAAAAATTATTGTTCATCTTTGAAAATTTAAATCGACCACTTAGTGAATTTGACATGACTACAGCAACCACACAGAGCGACAAAATTTATGTCAAATCTATAAAGATTTATTTGACTGAAGATCACATCCCTTTTCAGTCACTATTTTTCTTTCAAGCCATCATTCATATTAAAGATCGCTTTCTGTTAATTATAGTTTTGTAAGTATTTGAAAAATAAAATCAAATAAAATTGCATTTTATTTGAAATAAAGAATGATTTAATGCTTTTTTAATCAACCGTCGGCGATAGAGGATTTTATTCTCGTGTGTCTTTTTTTTGTACTTTTTTATCTTTCCGCTTTGTGTGTCCAAAAGTCCGTTGGAGGGACAAGGTCATTTCAAACACATTTAAATCAAATATTTTTTTATTTGTTTTTTTTTTTTCTTCAACAAAACTGGACATGTTTTTAGGATTTTTTTTCTTTTTCTAAAATTTTAGGTTTCGATGTGTATTTTCTGGGAACTTTAATTTTATTGTTTTATATGATTTTTTTTTATAGAATTTCTTATGAATTTTAAACAAACTTGAAACTAATTCAGCGAAATATTATTTATTAGAAGTCAATAATATATTGTTGCATATAATTTGAGAGTTGCATAAGCAGCAAAAATAAAAAACACAGTTGCTGTTTATCATTTCCGGTTCCTTTTGAGGTGTGTTATAATTTTATAATATTTATCACAATGTTGGATTAAAAATTAATAAAATATTATATGTGATCAAAATTTAAATACCAAATTTTAGGTTTTAAAATATTTTTCATTAAAAGACACGTACGTGGATAAAACGATGATAAACAACATTTTTGAGGATTTGAAATTTAACTTTCATACATGATTGAATTTAGTTTTACTGCCCATTACGTCTGCCTTTATTGTATTGGCATGAAAGTGGCGAAATAGAGTGAGACATGTTAAAAAAATTACAACGTAGTTAGTTTGTTGTTAAAAATGAAGTGAAATTCCCGTTCTGTTTAAAGGAGCTTCAATAGTTAGAGAATATTGCGTCATTTAAATTTTTAACAGCTTTGTAATAATAATTTGATTAAGAAAAAAATAA
Organism: Gymnosoma rotundatum; assembly: GCA_916610165.2. Taxonomy (NCBI): domain Eukaryota; kingdom Metazoa; phylum Arthropoda; class Insecta; order Diptera; family Tachinidae; genus Gymnosoma; species Gymnosoma rotundatum. Next base: position 14,481,622 of record OU744338.1, on the reverse strand, counting down.
ACTATAGCTTTAAAAAAATTTAGTTTTAAATTAGTTTTCGTGATGACAACGTAATGTAATAAAAGCAACAGTTTGTCAGGCATGTTTTGAAATACTGCCGCGGCCTTACATTGACCCGAATGGTTTATTTTTTAACAAATCCGCCTAAATTCGATCAATTGTTCAAACTATATTAATTTTAAGGTTTTAAATAGTTTCTACTGTTTGCTTTTGAAGCAAAAAAAAAAAAAAGAAAAAACGAAAAAAATTTAATTTGTTAAAATATTAAATAGAAATTTGGCACCTATGTTCAGAGTAGAGATGCCAGTCAAACCTAATTTTTAAAAATTCCAAAATCCCAAAATTCAGGGATACCAAAATTTTGAAACTTTAGTAATTCGAATTTTTTTCGGGATTGCTAAATCTTTGTGTTTTTATACTCATCACCACAGGTCGAAAAAGGTTATGTTTAAGTTTGCCATTCCATGTGTAATTTCTACAATATCTGTGCGTCTGTGTGAAGGTTGAAATTAACTTTGCCAAGGCACTAGATGGGCCAGAGAAAATGTTAACATGTCAATCGATCAGACATAATTTTGAAATTTTGCTACTGAAAATGAGCAAAATCGGCCCATGTCCTACCAGACAGCGGGAAAAACACTACGCTGAACAATGAAGTAACTCCAATAAAAAAATAAATGTATTAAGCGATAGAGAATTAAAAAATAAGAAAAAAACATCAAGTAAAAAAATTGGTGCTCGCACACATTTTCCCAGTTATGGGCCTCTGTACTGTTTATAGAAAAGCTTGATTATGCGTCATATTTTAAAGATATCAATATCGGTATCATTTAAAAGCTTTTGAAGAGGTCTTTAAGAAAATACTAAAAATTAAAAAAAAAATGCTTAAACGATTACATTCGTATGTTAAATTATGTGTAATACTTATTTTTTTTCTTATTTTTTAATTCTCTGTCGCCCAATATTGACTGTTTAGCGTTTTAAATGATGTGTCATAAATTTATTAAATATCAGCCTTATTAAGAAAGTTTTGTTATAGTTACTCTATTCAAATTTTTTCCAATAATGTGCTTAAAATGAATACTTAATTTTTCAATAGATTTTTTTCAAATTTTGACACTGAATCTTAGCACCTAATATTTATTATGGCACCTGTACACAATTACATAAAGTTATCTTGCTGCCATTTCATTTCCAGAAGAAAGTAGCAAAGTTAAGAACAATATTATAACAGAATTATTTACTTTATTATTAAAAATAATTAAATATTTTGGGTCACTTTTATTAATGCAAAATGGCCCCAAGCAACAAATAGGTATGGAAACCTCAAGAATTGATAGTTTTTTTTTTTAATTCGAATATATTTCTAATTTAAAATATCTCACATTAAACTTGATAATTTTTGTGGCATTGCCTTTAATAGAAAAGTTACTTTATATTTTATTTATATTTTTGCACCATATCTCCAAACGTAAATTTTTCAAGCAAGCATTATTTTTTTATGCCAATAATTATACAATTATTAATTGGCAATATACATTTTTCTTATAGGTAACAGTTCAAATAAGTTTAAGTTCTGAAAAATCCTAGGATTTAATTTTATAAGTCGGGGCTGATAAATCCTGCAAAAAGCAGGGATTTCGGGTTTCAAGATTAGGTTTTTGGTAGCGCTAGTGCAAAATAAGTAAGTGAAAAATCTTAATCTCGAAATCTTGTATTAAAACTCCCAATATTGAAATTTTTGCTCACTTTGAAAAATTTTCAAATAAATTAAAATAAATAAATAAAAACATTTATAAAATTATATTACTTATTTTTTATGCATAATTTTCTACAAGAAATTAGTTATAAATATTTTTACACTTAGCGTTTTCTAATCAAATGATGCGTTTTGAACAAATTACTGAACTGATAGAAAAGCTTTCTGGCAAATGCGAAATATAAAGCGTTTTAGAAACTTATCATTATCTGTTATATTTATACTTTGATTACAAAAGAATACTCATTTAAATGAACTAAAATTTATTTTGGCTTAAGTTAATTTTTTAATTTCAAAAAAAAACTTTTTAGACAGAAAAATTATTTAACAAATGTAAGCGTACGTTTTCCAAAGAATGCAGTGCTGGTTTTTTGGATTGCTACACCCTTCATCAGCATTCTTCGCATCTATATACCTTGGGTTGTGCACGTTACTAACACCATATTTGTAAATGTAGTGAGAGTTAAAAAGAAAAAAAAAGTGGTATAACTAATTTTACAAAAAAAAAAAAAAAAATAGTTAGGTCTTAATGGGTTAAGAATTTTTAAAAAAAATTTTTCATTATCTTAAAGATTTCGTCAAAAGTTTTTTAATTATACCCAAATTGATATTTTAAAAAATGTTAAAAATTTCAGAGGCCCGTATGTTGGAAAATATGGCTTGATGTATTTTTCTTAGCTTTTATTCTCTATCGCCTCATATATTTGTTTATTTAATTGTAGTTACTTCACTAAATTAGATTTTTTCCCAATGATATTAGAGGCAGGCGTGGTGTTTTGCCCGCTGTCGTGAAGGATATATACCGATCTTGCTGATTTATCAAAAGTGCCTTGGAAAAGTTGATTTCAACACTAACACGAATGGTCAGACGGATGTCGGAAATAGATATAGTAGAAATTACAGACGGAATGACAACCTTAGAAAAACCTTTTCCAACCTGTGGTGAAGGGTAAAAAAATCAGTTGCATTAAATGGTAATTACATTTTTTGTCATTGTTTTCAGTAATGCCAATAAAATTTCAATGGCAATGCAAAAATACGAAGTATGTTCTCTGCAATAAAGATCAATTTTATTTTTTTGTAACATAATATAACGGTATTGGTAATGAAATGTAAATTATCAAAAATTTATGTTAATAGGACAGATGTAACAGATATCAGTATTTTCTTTTGAGATGACGATTAAAAATATTCAATTTATTTTAGTTAAAAAACATGTTTTTATAATTCGGTACTTTAATAAACAGAAAAAAATGTGTAGTCGCTATTGCTTTTGAAAATCTCAAAAAACAACATGCACCTAAATTATTAGTTATAATAACAAATTATTTCTATAATCGTCTTAATAATTCATACAAAAAGGGCTAAATTGTTAGACAAAAAAAAAGTTTAAATAAACTTGTTTTATTTTTATGATATTAGATACTTAATAAAAGAACTTGTGTTTAATTACCATAAGAAGCTTATTTCATTTCAAGCTATAAAAATTCCAGCGCTCTAAAACACTCTCACACCCCTTTAACAAAGTTTTAAATGAGACAATTATAAAAAGCATTTAAATGAACAGCGAATAATTTTTTTTGTTGATTAAAACACACATAAATGTGACAGGCGTTTTAAGTTTAAAACACTTTAAGTATAAAAAAAAAAATCAGACAGCTAAATCCGATCACAAATTTTCCATTAAATTAACAATAGAAATCTTAAAGAAATGGACAGTAGAATATATAATTTAACAATTTATTAAACCTTAAGTCTTTTTTTATACTTTTAGCATGCAGGTTGATGAGGGTAAAAAATAAAATATGAGCTATTTTTGCATATACAAAGAAAGAAACCAACTGGCACAACTTTGTTTAAAGTACCAAATGAAGATAGAGGGATAAATTAAATTCGGTCTGGTTTTGTTTAGTCAGCTGTTTTTGTTATCAATGTGGTGCTCTGCAACAACAAAATTACATCAGGTTTTTGTAGCAGTGCGGCCACCTATTATTAAATCACCTTGCTTTTTGCCACTTATTTTTTTTTAAAGTTTGAAAATGGTTATCTGCCTTGAATCTTTGTAAAAGAGCAGAAGCTGTTAAAGGGTTAAAATTTTAATTTTTATCTTCACTAAATCCTGCGTTTTTATGTTTGTGCCTTCATAACTCAGTTACTTCTGTATCGATTTTAATTTTTTATTTGAAAAGTAATGCTTACAGAATGGTCCCGTTCATAATCTTAACAATTAAAGGGTGTCCCCATACATGCCTTTTACTTGTATTATGAACCGTAAAGGGCACCACTTTAAAATTAAAAAATAAACTGCGTATCTCTATAGCTCGTAATGGCAAAAATGAATGCTAAAATTAATTAAAGGGTGTCCCCATAGATGACGTAAAATTGACCTATATGTGCAAATCTTTTAAACAGTTTTACACAAATGCTGCATATTGGACAAAATGTCGATTGCTACGACCATTAGAGTAACAAGTATTAATATTTAAAATTATAAATTAGCGGGTGCCCCAATAGTTTATTTAATTTGATGTATATGGCCATACTTTTGAACAGTTACAGATATACCTTTAAATTTACAGACAATCTGTATTGCTTAGTCCGCTGTTATAACAAGTGTAAAATTTTAATTTACAAATTAAAGGGTGTGTTCAAATTAAATATAATTTGTCCTATAGGCCGTATCTTTTGAACCATTATATACAAACACTTGGAAATTAGAAAGAATGTCCACTACTTTGCTTAGTATTGTAAGAAGTATAAATATTTTAGATTATAAATTAAAGGGTGTTACAATAGTTGATGTTATTTCATGTATATGGCCATTTTGTTAAAAATTACAAAAAACCTGATGCCCAAGTCCACTACAAAAGCTAGTATATTATTTTAGTTTGAATATTAAAGGGTGTTGCTGTAATTTGATGTATTTAACCAAACTGTTTAACAGTTGTTCACAGACATACGGTTGAAATTAACAAGAAGCTGCAGTGCTAAGTGTGCTATGGCAAGTATAAAGTTTAGAGATGAGATAGAAGGGTGTCCCAATAGTTAATGTTATTTGATGTATGGGGCCATATTTTTAAACCGTTATAGACAGACAGATGAAATCTGTTTGGAAATCCGTTTTTTTTGCGAAAATATCAAAAGTACCGGAGATCTATTCTCTGGACCACAATTCTTCACGAGCAAAAAAAACTAAAAATGCAGCTAATTATCGTAAGTTCTTAAAAAATCGAAAATGTAGTAAAAAATAAAGTTAAAGTTATTTGCAAAAATTATTTCAACCAAATTTCCCAAAAAATCTAAATAAATGTGCGTTCGTGTTTAAAGATTTGTGTGCAAGGAATTTCTTCGTATAATAAAAAGCCGCCTTAAATAGGAGATAACAAGTGTGTGTCCTGCATAAATATTCTTATTCGACTAAAACACTTTTCATGGTTTATATTTTTTTATTGTAACTTTTATGGGTTAAAATAAAAAGCATTTTTTATATGTAATTGAAATAAATTAAAATTATTATTTTCTTAAAACTACCAAGAAATCATTAAAATAATAGAGCAATTTATATATTTAAGTGCCATTAAAATGTCTCTCCCTCTTCCACCCATTTCTGAGAATAGAAAACTATAAATGGCTTTAAAAAAAAGTACTTAAAAATAGCATAAAAAATCTTAAAAATTTTAAACATATGTTTCAAAATTGTTATTACTATTTGCACCCTACGTAAAACTAAAGTTGTCATTAAGAGTTGTTTGGTACAATTTGCAAAAAAAAAAAAAAAACTTTTATTTTTTTTTCCTATTAAATTGTGGAAAATAATTAAGTCAAGAGTTATGAGCTAAACTTTTGTAATGTTTATTGCATTTACATTTAAAAGAATATTAAGGCTGACATAGAGCTTCAAACATTCGTCTTTTCCTGTTAAAACAAATAATTCACACACTTATTCGTCACAGTAGTGAAAACTAAATAAATAGTATTTTTTTATTTTTAAAATATTTTTAAGTATTTTAAGTATTTTTTTTTTTTTTTATGAGTAATAATTATGTTCATGTTCATTTATTTAAGAACCCTCTATTCGCACTCGTTTTTCACTTTAGACTCACAAATTTGTAGTCATAGAAATAATAAATTTTTATTTTCGCTTTTTTGTTTTCTTAATTATTATTATTATTTTCTTTATTATTATATTTTTGTGTGTTTATTTCTCAAGAGAAAGGCATTCTTCGCGCTTCATTTTATTAAATTGTTTTTTGTCTGAAAATATATTTAGTTCTTATTTATACAGAGGAACAAAGAGAATGCGTTCTAACAAACACATAAAGTTAGAGGAAAACTTGATCGCAGACGAATACGGTCAGTTGTACGATGACGAATATTTTGATCATGTCTGCTTTTTCTTTTGTCTGTACGCATTTAAATTATTATGCGTACTTAAGCCATTTTATAAAAAATGTCTACTATTTATGATTTCTGAAAACAACTTATTGTTCATGGGATGACTGTTCCAACATTAATTGACTTGATAAAAAGAAATGACAACATTATTAGGCTAAAGTTTTCAGTTTTTTGTGGTAGGTCAATGACAGTGCCGGTTTACATCATACAATTTTTAGTACCCTTTTGCCCTTCTTTTTACCTATTTTACGCACTTTTTTATAAAATGAGAGTTGCTACTGCTTCCATGATGAAATAATGTACTAGAGATCAGCTCAAAACGTCTGGTTTGCTTCAATTCATACTGCCAACGCAATTGACAAGTGTAACACCGAGTATTGTATATTTTCGTTGTACTCGTAACACTGTTTTCTTTTCAACTATTGCACAAGAAACTTGTGCAAGGCGAATCCATTACCAGTTGGCAGCATAGCCAAATTCATTATTTTTTGTTTGGTAAAGATTATTCTCAAACATTATATATATAAAAAATATACACAGTTTTTTTATATAAGGAGTTGGACAGTAGTGTTCACGGCAAAAAATAATGAATTCGCCTATGCTGCCACCTAGTACTTGATTCGCCTTGAACTTTTGTGTGCTTGTTTATTTTTCTTCTATGTTTATTATGCACTAAATTCTCTCACACCTACAGCCAATATTCGCTTTGTAAAAGAGAGAATATTGTACACTTTCATATGGCTGCCATCTCTAAATTAGGGCGTAAGACGCAAAGCAATGTAATTCATAGCTTTTGCGCTGAAATGTTATCCCTAAATAAAAGCGTCAACTTTGTGTCTTTAACAGTAATGTTAACTCATTTTATTTTATAAAACCCGCTATATAAAATAAAAAAATAGATAAAACTGTTAGATTGCCTTAAAAATAACTAAATTGTCATTAGTTTTCAACCATAACAAAACAAACCAACAAGCAGCCAACTTCACTTCCTAACGCACTGTCAAAATTGGATTTTCCAATTGCTAAACGTTGACGCCATGCTGTTTAGGGATGCTTTATACATTTTGTATGCACATGAGAAATTTTGACAGATATCTTGCGCTTTACGCGCTAATTTAGGGATGGCAGTTACGCTCATCTCTATAATGTACCAGCTGATAGCAGTAGCGTAATCATACATTTTTGCCGTCGCTAGAAATGTCAACCTCCATGTATAAAAAAATCTACGCCAATTTTGTTTGTATCTTAAACATTTCGAGCCATGGCAAAAAACTAATGATTTAACCATGACTGCTTCCTTTATAAAAAAAAAATAGTTGATAAAAATATTTTTAATGAGAGCAATGACAAATGAATCAATTTTCACTGACGCCCGAATTTTAATCGCCATATATATAAAAAAATTAGTCTCAATATTTTTTTGGTAACGTTTGATTATCATGGCGACAGCGAAAAGAATCGAATTTGCCACCTTTAACCATGTAAAAAAAGTGTCACGTCTATGCCAAAAGTAGAATAGTTTATAGTAAAGTTTTAATAGATGTTTTAATAGGTCTTTTAAAAAATCACAAAATAATAGTTTTTATCGATCAGAGTTGCATTTGAAGGTACATCCTTCTTCGTGAAACTTATTTTTTTTGCTGCGATTTTTCTGAGAGAGAATTTGATCAGGTTGTGTGAATGAGGCGTACGATTGTATAAAACAAGCAGTAATGGCTGTAAAACTGTATCTGAAATTGAGTAAAACAAAAACATCTTAAAGTTTAAGAATCATAGGATTATTTTTCTATTTTCTAACAATTGCATCAGGGATGTATTTTTATGTGGACAGAAACATTTCAAATTATTAAAAAACATAATAAAAAGCGCAAATGTGATTATTAATTTTCTTTATTTAATAGCAGACCTCAGGAACCTAAAACAATTTCAGAGTAGATCTTTTTCGATATCTTTCTTTTTTCGCGAAATCGGCCTACTTTTTAGAAAATGGAATAAAAGAAAAAGCTTGTTAGCGCAAATATTTTTGAAGATAAAATTTGGATAAAATTTGACACTCGGATCGCATTTTTGTTTAAATATATTAAATTACAAGAAGCAAAGAAATTAAATAAACTTAAAAATAAAATTTTAAAATTATAAAAAACTAAGTTAGTTCCTATTGAATTGTGGGAAATGTATAACCTTTAAAGTTATAGGTCAGAAACCTTAACCTTATTGAGTTGACAAACTTGTTTTCTTTTTTCATTTAAAATACAAATTAGTCACGCATAGAGTATGGTTAGAGAGAATTATTATAAAACAGTCTAGTTAGTTGGCTAATTATAATTAATTGCCGTTGTATGTATATTAAAACTTAAATTTACAATATTATGAATTGGTCGACATTACATTTAATTAATTGTTTTCAATTTGTTTAAAGCAATTATTTAATTGTCACTAATTTCTTTGTTATGAAGAGCTCTCGTAATAAATTTAAAATTTAAAAATAACACAAAAAATTTTTAATAAAAATATGTATTTTATTTGAAGGATCAGCATTAATATTTCAAAATGATTTCAATTATACATATACAAATTCTGGCCGTCTAATTGTGGACCATTTTTCCGAATAACAGAAACAATGTTGGTCTCCACGGTATCAACTACTGCTGGTTTAGCAGCATAAACAAGTGACTTCATATGGCTCCACAACAAAAAACTTGAGAGGTGTAAATCGCATGACCTTGAAGGCCAAGATAAATTTTGGCTTTAATAAGTCGATAGTTACGTTCGCCGTGTGTCATATGAAGCCATTATATTAAAACTACATCTCAGTCGGATCAATATTATGCATATTTTAAAACAAAATACTATTGGTCATGCTGCGGTAATATTTTTACGGTCGAGCTCTGGCTTCATTTTTGAAATAATTGAGGTTTAGTGATGCCACCAGCGCGTAAAATGCACTAAAAGGTGCATGAATCAAGAAAACAAGATTGCGCATTGCGCAGGTCCGTTAGTTTACTGTATAGCGTTCTTTCCTTTGTGTGACGTAGAAATAGAATATTTGTATGGAAAGTGTAACAAAATTAAAATAAGAGAGCCAAAAATCTCTTATATTTTTACAACAAACACTCATCATAATTCTATTGTGACGTAGATGCGCAGTAGAAAAATTTTTTGAACGGCTGAATTCGCAATTTTGTTTTCTTGATTCATGACCAAAAAGAAAGACACTCATTAGGAATACATAAGAGAGAGAGAGAGAGAGAGAGAGACAGAGAGAAGGGACAGAAGACAGAAGACTATTAAACTGTTATAAAGGAGAGACATAAGACTATAAAATGCGGACAGTAAACAGATTCATTTAACACATTAACAGTCTCTAGAAAATCCTTGAACATTTAAGAACGGCTAACTAAATTCCTAATAATCCGTTAGTGATGCCTGATGGTAGGGTTGAAAAGGGGGGTAAAAGTCAATAGATTCACGAAATTCAGGCCCATTGCAAAATCACATCGAAGCCTGAATAAACGTATCTATTCCATTAATATCGCAACCTGAAAGGTGTGCAAAATTTTTCAGGCGAAGTAATCTATCTCGAGAGGGCTGGCTGGGTAATTAGAAAAGATGTTCCTTATCACATATTCCTCTTAATCCTAGAAATTTAAAATATTTATCATACGGAAGATTGAATCTTCTATTATAAGCACCATTGCCCCGTCGACTCAGTCACCAGCGTGTCTGCTTATACCCGAGGTGTCAACTGTTAATTTGTAGATCTCCTTCATTTACACTGCGGCCACAAAAGTCTTGACACCGTACAGATAACATCGTTCGACCAACTGGTCTGCATGGTTACCAGTAATTCTAAAAGTTCTCTTTACAACCCTGCAGCCGCACACCAACTAGTCGATCTATATTACCGTCTCTAAGACGCGTTCCCGATCTAGCAAGTCTATCTGCATTTATATTCACTGGTATCACCGAATGCCCAGGCGATTAGTTACTTTATCTTTATTGATTTTAATTTATTTATTTTTTGAAAGACAGTGCAACCAAATCCCAAGAGAGGCTACGCTAGTAAAAACTTATAGTCAGATACAAAATAATTTTCATAAAATTTAAATCCATTTAGAAATTTCTATTTGTTAATTTCTGTTTTTCAAAAAATGTTTCTGCAATAATCTTGTTTCATACACCAACTATTTTTAGAATTTTGGCACACACATCTAAATTGTGTCTCCAGAATAATGTTTTCGCATGAGAGAATGTCTCTTTTTAAAATACAGTTCAATGGCCTCGCAATTTTGTTTAATATATTTTTTTTAAGTATTTTCTTTATTACAACTAAACTTCCGCAATATTTTTTGATATTTGTTTGTTTTCAATTCGATTTAATAAAAACACAAAAAGGTCTAAATAAGTCATTATTTGGTTTTGAATTAATGAACAGATAATAATATTAAAAAAAAATTTATGAAAGACAAATATTGCTCAATCAAACATTTAAAGGAAATGTATTTTTTCAATTTAACGGAGCATTTAATTGAACATGCAATCTGTGTACAAGAAAACAACAGCAAAGACTTTTTTTTTTAAATTCAATTCAAAGTAAAAGCATAACAAATCCTTTGACAAAGTATGACTGGGCATGTCAACACAGTTGTTTGTTAAATAAAAGAATAAAAAAAACAAATACTAAAAATATGAGCAAAAGATGCAAAATCATTATGAAAATAAAATTAAAATAAAAAAAGGAGTACGAAAAATTACGTATTGGGTGGATGAAAAAATTTTGGCCGATATTAATGTTTCAATAATTAATATTGGTGATTTATTAATTTAATCGGGATATTTAAAAAAATATCACAGGTTTTTTTTTTTTTTTTTTTTTTTTTTTTTTTTTTTTTTTAATTAAATAATTTAATAAATGATTCCCGTAATAAATTATCGCAGTGTTTTATGATATTTTATTTTTCATCCTCTTTTAACTGTATAAAAGAGCCGAAAAAAGTCAGCCATACACAGTGGAGAAAGAAAAATGGAATCATTGTTGGTTATTATTGTTTTTGCTTAAACTTTGAATTTTGTCTTTACTTTATTGTTTGCACAAAAATCTTTATTTAAAATGTTTGTGAGAAGTTTGATGAAGAGCTAGGTAAGCGGTAGCGAAATGGCCACCGAGACGTGCTTTCACCTTCAATAATAAATATCGGTGATTTGTTAATTTAAAAATAGGACAACGTTTTTTTTTGAAAATTATTTTATTTCATTTATTGCTAATTTTCCCTTTTTATAATTTGGGAATTAAATTAAAGCGCTTGGCCACCAATACAGTTTAAATCGGGCTAAAACTGGCCTAAGAAGGGCTAAGTGGGCAGTGGGTTGCAGAAATTCATAAAATTGAATTGTTAAAGAAAATATTTTTTTTTACTGAAAAAACTTTTACCTCTACCGAATATAAAACAGACCGAACTGAAAATAAATCGTTAAATATTAAAAGCGTAAAAAAATCAACAAAATCTCGATTGAAAGTTTAATATTGACTATCGACAAAAAAAAAATGACAACGATGATGATTATGACGAAAAGAAAACAATTATGAAGCTACTTGTACCACACAAAAACAAAAAACTGACAAAAGTTGTCATGTTCAACAATTTATTCAACCATAACAAGAGTGAGTTGTTTTAAATTCAATAAACCTCATAATGGCAAAGATTGAAAGTGAATTTTGTACGAATGTAAAATTGTGTAAACAATGCAAGAATATAAAATGCTTAAAATATTTGACGTTGAATTCATACAACAACAATCAAAAATCTACGAATGTGAATGTGAATGAATTGAGAAAAAAAACTATATACATTTTTTGAATGTGTCAGTTGAATGACTTAAAGTATTTTAGAAGTTCTTAATGCAATAAAAAAATGCATTTAATGTGAGTTGCATAGTAAAGTAATTCAGTGCTAAAAAAAATAAAAATTTTAAAATTAATTAAATTTAAATAAATTTATGTTTTGACGTTTTTACATCCTTCTTGATGCAATAAATTTAAGTGCGTAATTGCAGCCACATTTTGTCTTATTAAAATGACACTCCAAGCTTAATTTCCTGCTTAAACTTAACAAACCCATTCATTAGTGTTTGCGCGTGTCTGTGTCTGAATTTTAAATTTTAATCAAAGTGACAATTATTCAATATCGAGTGTCAAATATAAACGTTCTTTATATTCATTATGTTTTTATTTATAAAAAACAAGTCTTGTGCTTTTATTTTACTTTAAATTTAAATTTCGTAATTAATGTCAGGCGTAGATATTTTATTCATTTAACTAGATTTACAGGCTGGCAGGTCTTAAATGAAACAAGGCCAGTTGTTGTATAAAAAACGATTTTCGCAAAAGTTTAGCAACTGACATAATAATTGCCCATATAGACTTATTTTAACAAAATTGGAATTCGGAAGCGTAAAACGTCTTAATCGTAAAAGCAGTCAAACTTTATTTTTTTTCAAGAGTAGTAAAAATCAAATAAATATTACCAAATAATTATTTATATTTTCTCTATCGGGGAGGTATAGAGTAGAGAAGATAGTTGTCTAAGAACAGTGAAAGATAGAAACATTAATTTTTTACAACCCTGAAATGCAAGTTTTTAATTTTAAGGTGTTGTAGCGCCTCTGGTGTAAAGTAGGTGCATTTAAGTTTTGAAGCAGGTGGTGCATCTATTTTACTTTGTTTGTTTATAATTTTTAATTAAATGGAAGAGAATGGAAATTATATTGATAAATTTTTCGGCAATTATGTATGGAATATAATATCTCGCCTCTCTTAGCCTTACAAATGCGTGCTCTTTTGAGCACATTTTTCATTACTTTCTCACACAATTCACAGACGGTATTTAATTAATTTTATCACGAATATTTTATTTGAGTTGCTCAAGTGTTTTTGGTTTGTTTCCGACACCGTCTTGTTGATACCACATGTTAATCAATCCTAAAGCCTGCATTAAAGAAATTTACAGTTACTATTAAGCCGTTTTCCTTTTTAAAGAAATAAGGTCCAATGATTCCTCCTGCACACCAGACTGTTACTTTTAATGGGTGCAAAGGTGACTGATGACTAATTTGGGGGGCTTTCCATTGCTAGAATCAACTATTCTGGGCGAGGTGTAACAAATGCAAACCCTTGTGCAAAATTGTGGCCAAACTTTTCTCCTATTTTGCTCTAAATAAAATGTACACAGGTGTCGATAGCCGTAATAAGTATTAAGAGATTAATGTCAAAATATAAAAAAAGGAAAAAGTCATATGAACTATGGGTACTCGTTGGAAAAATAGCTGGTAGAAGTAACTTAAAGGAAAACTCCACAATAAGCGTGATTATACTCGACTTTAAATCGAGTGATTTGTAGAACACCAAACAGTCAATAATTCATTAGTTATTTTTTCACGAGCCATAATGATTTATTTATTTTTATTTATTTAAACTAAAAAATCAAAGGTTCAGAAAATTTCGAAAACCTTTAAGCTTCGGGATTTTTAAAGATTTTGGAATAAAAAAAAAATGTTTCGTAAATCCTAATCTCGGGATTTCTCTATTTCAATTCGATTGGCATTGCTGTCCTGTAGAATCTAGAGATTTTATTTTGTATTAGTTCTCAAAGAAATATGAGCAAAGATTAGCGTCAGGTAGTTCATTTGAGGAGACGTAAAGATTCTTAGTGCATTTTACCTTCAGTGTATTGTTTATGTGCTTATGTGCAATAGTTCAGAAAGAAGACACTGACACCATAAGCGCAAGCTATAGTGTTACATAAATTTTTTTATTAAATCCAGACGAGATCCCTAAAAAAAAGTCTACGAAAAATTGAGGCAACGTTGGGACAAAAAAATTTCAAAAATTTGAAAACATTATACCTTAATTTTTTCTATTGCAAATTTTTAAAAGTAAATAAATAAATATACTCTTTGTCAGCCGAATAAGAAGTATATTTCTTAAGTATGTTAACTAGGTATGGCATATAGCTATCAACAGTTTGTGTATGGTTTACGAGTAAACAGATATTCTCGGCGAGCAGAATTCTTATGACACTATGAACAAGAAAAAAAAAAGATATCAAAATTCCTTGTCTTAAGGTTTTGAAAATCTCAAAATTTTGCTAATTTTCGCCCCCTTGTAATTATATAAAGCAAGACAAAAACATTACAACCATGCCTATTCTAGGCAGTTTGTCATTTATATTTTTCCTTGTTTTAGGTGGATAAGAATATTAATTATATTTGTTTAAAATTCAAGAAATTATATTTTGTACCATTTAAAAATTATTACACTGTCGAGGTACGTAAATAAGTGAACGACAATTTATTTAATTAGCTCTTGCTTTTTAAGTAACTATTAGTTCTCTATTTTTTGCACTTAATTAAGTGGTTGTAATGACATTTAAGTACTTTGAGCGTAAAATCAAATTATTTGATTTATCTATATCTATCAATAATTTTTTTATCCACATTGTTTTGCCATACTTTGTCGTATTAAATTACAATTTAATATATAATCACGCTATGCTAATTGAAATTATTTGTTATTTCAAATATTTATGATTGCTGGTATCTCAATAAAAAATAAAAACAAATTAACAATTATTTATTATTACCAGTTTTGTACACGAATAAGAAGTAATAGTAAGTGCTTTGAAATTAATCTTATTAATAATTGGTTAAAATTACAAACCAACGTACGACTTCTACTATTTAAATTATTGTACATATACTGTTTAGAACTTCTAAGCAAAAACAATTATGCCATACAACATTCTTATTTGCTTGACATTTTACTTTGTATTTATACATCAGCTTATCAGACGATATACAACTAATACCAAAGGTTGTGAAAAGGTTACTATTCTTTCAGCTGCATAAACGAAATTAAATTATGTAATACTCCATTTTATTTAATTAATCAAATAAATTAAATCTGAATGAAAAAGGTATTTATTAGTAGATCCAAGTTTATAATTTAGTATTAATGTTTTTACCTTTATAATTAGTTTTCTTTTCTAATTTTCTAAGCACTAAGTCACTTTTTAAAATAAAAATATTGTTTATTATTTTTTATTTTTTCAATAATTCGCCACATCGTGTGGTGACATCTTCAGGAAACAGGAAACAAAATGAAAAAAGGATGTTTAAAATAATCAGATTTTTATTTAAAATAGCGTTTTAGGAGAGTATATTCATTTACTAAGATCATCTTTAATTTTTCTTATTTATTAAAAAAAAAAGTGGAAAGTAAAATAAAAGTAAAAAAGTACGAAAAAAAACTAAAAGTTGTTATCGAAAATATAAAAAAGTCTTATCACGGAAAAAGAAATAATTTATCGATAAGAAATTTATTTGTTTCTTAATGTTTAAAATTATAAAAAAAAATTATCGATTAAAAACATATTATCGATAAAATGTGTATGTTCATCGAAATTCGCCATTTTAAATTGTACACCAAAAGTTAAGTTTAACTATTGCACATAAATATATTATTTGTTTAAAAAAAGTTCATGTACGAAAAAAAATTTTAAACATTTTGTAGCGACAAAAATTTTCACAAAAATTTTATAATTGAAAAAAATCTCTTTGTTCAAAATCTCTTAACAAATAAAATGCTCATAAAAATTTCTGTCATATAAATAAATTATTCATGAAGAATATGTTAAAGATGAAGAAAAAAATTTGTTATCGAAGAATTTTTTTATTAAAAATATTTGCAAATTTTAAACATTATTATTTTAAACATATATATTTAAAATATTTAAATCCATAAAATCCATATTTAAAATCCATAAAAAAGGAATTTAAAAATTTCCATCTTAAAAAAAATGTGTAAGAAATTTGTTATCGATAAGTAGTGTATTTTGTTATCGATAAAAAAATTTTTAAATTTTTAATGGAGCTAATTGATGTGTAATTTTATGCATCAATTTGGTACCATTTGTTTAATTAAGACTTATTTTTGCATCACCCGTTGTATTTAGTATCGTTAAATCAATTTGTTTCATTAGTAATCGATTAAAATGCTGACAGAAAATTTTATAAATAAAAACCATTAATGAATAAACTAAAATTATAAAAGATGCCGAAACAAGTGTCAATAAGATTTCTTTTTTATAATATATTTTTATTGATAACAATTTTATATTTAAAATTTAGTTTAAACAAAACAAAAAAAAAATAATAATAATAATAAATAAAAAACTAATTTATTTTGCACCCACTGTGTGTAATTTTAATCCAAAACTGAAATGGTATTTTAATGTACGTTATAAATATTAATTTGTCTAAAATCTCTAACAATTCAAAAAATTTCAATTAATCACCATTAATTTTCGTATGAGTTGAGTATAAATTTTAAGATGAAAAATATTAGTTTTACCGCCCATATATCTTTACACTATTTGGCGCCAAAATGGTCATTAAGCTTTACGCAAAATATCATTTCTAATGTCATTAAATGTTACATTATATTATGACCAATGTACATTTAGTATCTTAGTCAGGCTGGCAGCCAGTGTTTACTGAATCGTAAAGATATCTATCTTAAAGATATCCATTCTCATAAAAATCTATATTTACGAGTATGTAGGGAGCTCGTGTATGTACAAAACACGCATAAGAACGTGTCATTTATTTTTCGCAAATGAAATGATAAATGTCTGTATGTTCATCTATTCGCTAGTTTGTGGTTGTATGGTTTTTTTGTTAAATACGTATGTATTAGTTTTTTAACTTTTATGCATTAAATCGGTAAGTGGCTGACAACACATGTTCAAAAATTTAACACAACAAACGCACCACAACAACACATTTAAATTTGATTGTAGATGATGACTGTAACTATTTGCAGAATTTTTAGCATACAACTGTCGTATTGTTGGTATTTTTTTGTATAATGATGTAGCTAAGAAGTTTGTAGGAGTACTGCAATATTTGTGGTTTACAATAAATAACAGATTTAAGAAAAAGGATTGATTGACAATGTATATATATATACGAGAAAGGTATCATAATTATTCTAAATCGGACACATTTAAAATAAAAAATTTTGAATTTTGAATCATATTATTCAAACATTATACGGATTATCCGTGTTTGGATTTTACATAAAATAAGTCTTTGTTAACAAAATTTGTAAACAAAAAAAAAAAATTAATACAAAATTTAAGATTAAATTTACAGTAGACGAGGCCCAATTGAAATAGTAACACTTGATAAAAAAAATTAACAGAAACTATATGGATAAGGACCAGACTAACAGCTTTTAAAAGCTGGCTATTCACCCAATAATCAATATTGGCGATTTAAAAATTTGTTCGGGATAAATAAAAATTAGCAAAAATTAGTGAAAATTTAGTTAGTTGAGAACAAGTTCGCTGCAGCACTAACGTACAGATGGTAAAGGCATTTCACATCTGACCTGGAGAATTAATAAACACAGGAAACTGAAGGAAAAATTTGCATTACGAGTAAAAACTAATAAAAAATGCTGAGTTCATATCCTGACTATTTTTAATTTTTTACGATTCCTTCAAAAATTTAAATATTCAGCCAGAAATACAACATAGTGCTCCTATTAGAGAATTGAATCAGACAAGTTAAAAAGGTCTAGTTAGGCGAACGAAAAATTGTTATTTCATATAGACGTAACAAACAGCCTTTATGAGAAGGCCCAAGTCCGTCAGGCGCCTGTTCACCATATTGAAGATTTGAGTTAAATGAGAGATATGCGTTTTTTTCCTCCTCATAAAGGTTTAGAGTTATTGGATAAGAAGTGAAGAATATTAAGAACAATAAGGTTATGGAACTAGTGCCAAAGTACCATCCCAAAGTACATGCAGAAGCTCGCTGCTATACGCTTTGTGTTTTTACTATCGTAGGTATCGACATTTGTTTAATTTCTTATAATGCCATTGTCTACGTTTTTGCAAAACGTTCCTACTGTTTATATTACTTTTTCTTATTTTCACATAATCTTTTATATATATTTTTTTATTTACATACAAACATTATTATAACATTTTTCTTTTCTGTATCTGATTTGTCTTTGTTTTCTTTGTGATCATACAGGAACGGGAATCGAAATTTTGCAATTATACTTTTCAACACATTTTTTTAGAAATTTTTATTTTTATATATTGAAATAAATAAAAATAATCAATTTGTTATAAATAATTTTTTGATTGGTTTAATTTTTTTTACGAAATTCTAAATTTGTCCTACTATGCCATCCCTGAGCTGTATAGTCAGTTGCTTTTGACAGTTGTAATGATTTTTAGATAATCAGAATATCTGCTTTTGTGGTAATGATGTGTGTGATACAGATTATCGTCAATAGCTAATCTGACATCTAACAGTGGTCAAATCACAGCAGAGCTGTGAAAGATTGCAATCGATTTAATTATAATCATATGCTTACACGGTAATGCTTTTTTTCATTTAAGATCGTAAATTCATTTTATTATTTCAATTTGTAACCAAGAAATCAATATAATAAAAATATAGAATAAAATTAATGAAACTCGTCCATATATAAATGGATCTCTGTCATATTTGGTTTAAAATTTTTTTCAAAATTGGTAGATTGGCAATTAGTTTTTATTCAGATAATCACTAAAGTGATTACAGGGGAATTTATTGAACTCGTATGATTTTAACAAAATAATTTCATTAAAGAATTTGTAAAAATAATAATTTTAAAATTATTGCACGCACAAAATTTTGCAATTTTGAAAATATTTCATTTTGAAATCTTAAACCGTGAAGTTTGTTTAAGTCATTTTGATTTCAATGCCCACTGATTGCAGCTTTTTACAGCACCGGTAAATACAATGTCTAGCAACTTCCATCACACGATTTTCTGCACTGTGCGTTACATCTTACTTTGAGAGTTTGAGATCATCTAAACTCCATCACACTGCTTGCTGTTTTCGGTATTCAGTTAAAATGCATCAGACATAAACTAAGGCCACCAAATTATTGCCCTAAGGACCGCACCATTTACTGGTACAAAGATCGGATTTTCTCAGGGCTGAGGGTTCATGTGGTATCAGAAGATTAATTTAACCACTGCTTGGACTTCAAACACATATTATCTGCCAGCTTTAGGTCCTTAAACTTAAACGATTGGTGCCGATTTGTTTCTAATTTTGTACTTGTTGTAGAATTGTACAAACTTGGGCAGGCACCGTACGGCGAAATAATACAGATGGTCTCAATGGCGAATTCATTGATTTTCGTCGTTAACACTAAATGGCAAACACCATATAAAAAAAATTATACATATTTTTTATATATGAAGTTTGATATTTGGCATTTACTGCGAAATATGTGAATTCGCCATCGCGACCAATTTGTATTATTTCGCCATATTACGACCGTTTAGTTATTTTATTTTGCCGACGATAAAATGATGTGAAATAATACCGGCAAAGAGGGCTGCTAGGGTACTTTTTTATATAAAAAACTAGAAGCGGCCATTGAACCAATTACAAGTTTATTACTCAACTGTCTAAACTACTGTTTGGCGATTGCTATTGAAAACAATTAAAAAACACTAAATTTGTGTCGAATTAAAAATTTTCAAGAAAAAGTTTACAGCTATAGAAAATCCTCGTCATGGACGAGGTGCTTATTTAATGCATGGCCATGATCGTGATGTTATCACAAGAGTCTCACCGTTTCTAAATACATCCACAAAAAATTACTATTTGACGCATATTTTACATGGACAGCATACATTTTCAAAAACGATGTGTATATTTATAGAGGTGATGTAAAATGATTACCAAGATCATGACCACGAGATGGGGGATTTTTCAAATAAGTTTATGCCAATAAGTCGTAATAGACCGATGTTCTTTCAGTCACCTCCCGGATTCTTACCAAATGCGAAATTGAGGTATAAGTTCAAATTACGACATTTCCATATAGCATTGCTTTAATTAAATCACTTGGCAGTAGATAATCTTTGCAATTTGTTTTGAATTTAAAAAAACCTTGTATTTTTTATGGATGCGTGTATGGACTAGTCACGTTATCTTCAGGGGAGCTTCAGAATTTTACAACAAAAAATAACATTGTTTAGACCAAAAATGTAGTGTTCTAGGAGAAACGCAATAAAAACTTTTCAAGTATTATAAAAATTCTTGCGATTTTTGTAAGTAGGGACAAATACCACTTGATTGTCTTCTGTAATCGATTCTCAATAATTGATTATAAAAGTCTCATGCCTTGTTAAATTCATTAAGTTGGCAATCTAGTTGGGAAGTACTTCTGCCAAAAATGCTTAATTCCACACTCGATTACCTTCTCAAAAATTTTTTGCTGGGTATATTTACTTAAAGTGGTTTAAAAGAATTAAATGATTGTTATATTTTAATTGTAAAATTTATTCAAAAGCATTATACTTCTAAAAAATTATGGGACACCTTAATTAAAGAGAAATTTAGTGACAACAGGATTTTTTTTTGGCTAATTGGTATTTAGCTACCGTCCGCCCTTTGCAACTTTTGTGACGCAATTCTTGAATTTGTTGGCGAGAAAGAAAAGACGAATATAAACGGGTATAGTATTTTATGCACTGTCAATTCTATTTAGTCTTGTTATTCGTAGAGTTAAGCAAATACAAAGTCTAAACAATCAAGGCCAAAATTGCAAGAGAGAAAGAAAATTGCATGTTTGGATAAGGACTAATGCTCATGGGCAGGGAGTAGCAAAAATAAAGAAGAAATTATCGTCTTCCTGGTGTTATCTTATTTTTCAGGATTCTTTTATTTCAACGCAGTACAATTAGGCTTTTCAAAACCATAAAGAACTCGTAGTTATTAGTTGATTTTCTTTAGCTTTTATTGTAGTTCCCTTTTCAGCTTGGTACTCTTCAATCAGGGGCCTGGTAGCAGCAACTGATTTTATTCATTAGTTTTTAAATGTCTTCAGATATCAGAATGAAATTTTTGGAAAATTTCAATGAGTTGAAATATATTATGATTGAATTGATTTTAAAATATTTATTTTAGAAATCACTGAATGCAAGTAATATAATATCTCTAGAAGAAAACTCTCATTTAATGAGAGCACAGTTTTTGATTTAATTTGGATTGCAATTACTGAAGTTTATTTGTAATCATTTAATATATGAAATAATTTAAAAAAAGAATTAAATCATTTCAGTCATTTTGATTTTATGATTTCATATCGAACTTGTAAAATCAATTTACGATTTTGAATGAAATCAAAAAGTTAGTAATACTTAATGCAAAATTATGTGATCACAAATAAATCAATTGCAGTCTATTACAGCTCTGCCTATAATCTATTAATAAGGAAACCATTAATATTTTATAAAGCCAAATTTAAGAAATATTGTCGATGTGCAATAATAGTGATTTAGATAAAATGTAAAACAAAGAATTAATTCTTTATCACTTCTGCAATATCAGATGAATTACTATTTCACCCACAACGTCTTCAGTTTCATGTCAAATGCAGAGTGGAAATATATTTTTCTTTGAATGCAGTTGATTGCACTTATTTCTACCGTTGGTGCTGATGCTGATGCTGTTGCTATTGCTGTTACTATTGCTGCTGCAGCACTACGCAGTAGTTTACTTTACTTTTTTATTTGTTTTATTTTACTTATTTTTTCCTTTCTTTAGTTGACTTAACATTGATAGATGATGTTTGGATACATGAAATATTGTTGTCGTTGTTGCAGAAACAAATAGCCAAACAAACAAACACACTCAGACATGATGTAAATGTATAAAGATTGTAAATAAATTTTATCTTTTGTTAACGGACTTAAAACTGCAAAACAAAAAGCTTTTCTTTTTGTCATGTAATTTTTATTTTTATTTTCTTATTAACAATAAAGTGAAAAACTGATACCGTTTTGTCAACAGTCTATTTTTCTTTTCTATCTAGATGTTAACAAACTGTTAGCCTTGTTGCTAATATATGTTTTGTTTTTGTTTTGTTTAGTTATAGTTTTATTTAATGTTTTAATTAAAAAGTTTACTAACCGTAATTATGTATGTAAATTGAAGAAAGAAACTATTTTAAATGAATACAAAATTCATTTTAAAATTGTAGGAGTTTTAATGTTAATGAGTTTTCTTTAATTGCTTTAAATTCCAATAACTCCAATAATTAAGGTATTTTTCTTGCAGTGCAGGCAGTTTTTTTTTTTTAAATAAAATTAAACAGAATTAATGTAAACAAGTATTGGGGTATTTTTGCTATTGTTATAATAAGTCTTTAAAAAATTATGTATGGAGCACTAAGAGTTTGAAAACTATAATATTTTAAAAGGCAAAGATCAGTTTTTTTAACCGACTTCAGTTATGTACATTTGTTACCAAAGCACTTTGTAACTTTTCTATATTGGTAAGGTTATGCTTGGATCCTTGGTAAAAAAAAAATATTAAACACAGTGGAAAAGGCATACCCAAGGCAGATTAATATACTAGGTAGTGGCAGTAGATCAGCTGACTTTCTTGTTTACGTTTTCAGATGTCAAATTTTGTTTACACTTATTATTTATTTTTCTACAAAAATTTTTTTCTTACAGTGGTGTTGTGGCAATATATTTAAAATTTTCATAATACAAAAAAGTTTCACACACTTTTTGAATCTGGATTTTACAAAATTTTGAAGAATTTTTAATCAAATGGTGTTATAAAATTTAATTATTTTGTTTTAACATATAAATTCCCGGAACAGGGACATATGTCCCAAAAAGTTGTTTTTTCTTACAAAAAAGGCCTTAATTAATCACAGGGCTGTCAAACCCTTTTTGGAGTACGTAGCAAAAATTTGAGGACTTGCCGTTTACCTTTTTTAATCGGTGCTTTGCACTCCGAGCAATTTTAAAATAATTTTAAAATATAGTTCAAAAATTAACAATGTTGGAAAGGGTTGGAGGATCGTTATAATATTTAACCTAATTTTGCTTTTATTCGCAATTGCTATAGTTTGTCTTTAAAATGGTTTAAACAAATTTACAAGTATTGAAGTAAGTTTAAATTGCATAAGACCAACTTTTTGGGGAAAATTCTTAAAAAAAGATATTTTTAATATTTTCTAAACTTTTTAACGAAAAGCGCTTTCAGAACAAAACTTTAAATTTGCTTATTTTAAATTTTATTTAGAATATAGCAAATATCTTCAAGTAATAATCCAATAATTATTAAGCATACTAAGCCAATAAACTAAGTTAAACTTGACCAAAAGAAAAAAAAATTGCAGCAAATTTTCTCCCTGCATATTTAAGCAAATTTTTATAGATATTTTCAAGGTCTGATTAAATTTAAAAAATCTTAACATTTGAGTTAAAAATAAACTTTTTATGACTTGTTAAAAAATTATATGACCGAGGTACCTAAATTTGGGACCCTACCCAATAACCTTAGGGATCTGACCGTCCGTCGATTCACTGAGAAACACCTCTGCCCTACCTGTGTAAAATTTCGTTGATATATATTGAGCGGTTCATAAAATACAGAAATTTGTCCAAGAAAAAAATTGTTTTCAAACCACTGTGCGTCAGTTGATTTGAACTGCTATTGCCTGTAAAATTAATGTGCCTTGGGCACACCCTATACAACCAACGCACAATTTTTTTTATCTTTTATAGTGTAATTTGCAGTGGGTCTAGAAAAAAATGGAAAATATACTTGGAAATTAAGGCTGTGCCGCTAGACACATGAATTTGACGAATATGACTTTATGTTTTGAACAGACAAACATTTTAAATTTATACTGCGTACGAAAAATTAAATCAAAATGAGATTTTTACTTATATTGGCGTACCCTTTAAGCCGCCACAGCGGCTGATCATTTTTATTATACGAAGAGCTATGCAAATGCTTAGCCGACTGAAATGTCACTTAGTCGTAACGTTTCAACCTGTTTTTTTTTTTTTTGAAATCTTAATTTAATAATGGCAGGGGTATATAACCACAGCGCCAGGGTATCGCACAAGTATTTTGATATAACTAGTCTCTCCTCGACCTATACCTTCGTATAGGAAGTGAAAATCCTGTTGAATAAAAAACGTGCGCGTTGCGACTTCAATTATAACCTCACTTTTTTGAAAAAGGAAAATCTGCTCGCACGCAGATGTTCCCCCTTCGAGATAAAGTAGTAAACTGGTTTCAACCTGCTGAAAATAGCATTTCAATATGAGGTTACGTGACACATGCCACCAGTGATGGTAAATATTATCATCAATTGAATTGAAGTACAAACACCCTTTTCAAGTACTTATTTATACTTTCTTACTTAAACTTTTAAGTTGTTAAATTTTGTCACACACAATATAATTTTAAATAAATTATGGAGTTTTCTTTTCGAAATTAAATATTTTAAACATGTAATGTATTGTAAAATTGTTAGGCTGAGTATAACTTATACAAATGTTATATTTTTCATTATTACAATACAACATAATTTTTAGTACAATTGCAATATTTACGTACTTTTTACACAAAATCGCAAAGTGGCCATCATTGGTTTGACAAACACAGAGAAGAAAAGGATGATTTGGAAGCAGATTTCTATAGAAATTAGAATACCCAGGTAAGTCAAATAATGTTGTTAAATTAAAAAAAATTAAATTAATTATTGAAGAAGAATTGTGCCAGAAGAGATTGTCATGCCATAGTTTTATTTATTTATTTTTGTTTTTTTTTTTTGCTTACGTCAAAAACACACGGCACGTTTTTACACATTCTACTGTACAGCTACATTTACTTTACATTTACGATTTCAACGGTCGGCTAAATGTACCTTTACACATAATATGTATATCTGCTAATAACATTAAGCATGGTATATTTAAGTGTGTTTCCCTAGAGATATGATTTGAGTCGTATAAAATTAATTCTGAAGGATACCATTTTTATATGTATTAATGGAATTTTCTTTTTAGTTTCGATTTAATAACCGACTTTTTAAAAATCATTTTTTGTTTTACAAGAATTATTAAACAATTAATTGATGGGGAGACCAAATTTTTGAGTATTTAAAAATGGTAAACCACATTCTAGTAGAGTTCAGTTAAAGCTGTTATTTTAAAATTCATTAAAGAATAAATAGTTGAGAAAAAGGATATTTCAGTTATTTTAAATAAAAACAAGTAAGAATGCTATATTCGGCAATGTTGAATGTTATATACCCTTTACCATGTATGTAAATCTAGTTTAGTGAAGTAATTACAGTGTTGGGGTGACAGAGATTAAAAAAATAAAAAAAAAATTGGTACTGCATATCGCTGGTATCATCTAGAAAGGCCCTAAGTCCAATTTGAAATTAAGTTTTTTCGTGATTTCAATACATTTCACACAGATACACCTTGTCACATAATTTGAATGCAATAGTATCAAAAATAACGGTTTTCTAAGCATTTGCATTTTTAGTATTACATTGTGATAAATACAGTTTCTGTTATGTTTTTACCTTCTCCTGTTAAGTTACATAAATGTGAATTAAGGCCTTTCTACATGAGACCAGCTATATACATATTTAATTTTACATAAAAATGCCATCGGCTCTTAATGGATTAAAAATTTTAGCATTTCCTTAAAGATCTCTTCAAAAGGTTTTAAACGATACCCATATTGATATTTTTTTTAGAAAAAAATTTAAATTTCAGAGCTCCGTAACTCGGAAAATATGGGTGAGCGCCAATTTTTTCACAAGATGTTTTTGTTTTCTTATTTTTAATTCCCTATCGTCCTATATACTATTTTTTTGATTGGACTTACTTTATTGTTTCAAATGACAGGAACAAATTAGAGGTAGACTTTTTTGCTGCTGTTTCAAAGAACATGGACCGATTTCGAATAGCATCTCTTTCGACACTAGGTCTGATCGATCTGATTGACATATTTTTTTCTACATGATCTAGTGCCTCGGCAAACTTGATTTCAACACTAACTCAGACGTACAGACGGACATCGCTCAATCGACTTCGCTATGCATAAGAAGTCAGAATATATATACTTTATGGGATCGGGAATGTATATTGTAGAAATTACAAACGGAATGACAAAGTTAGTTATACCCTTTTTCCACTTTTTGTGGTGAAGGGTATAAAAAAATTATGGAAAGCTGTCTGGATTTGTTCCACGTATTAATAGAACTGTGATACTGATTCGCGACCTTGATTGATTTATCTACAATCGTATAATTGTTGATTTA
Source organism: Gymnosoma rotundatum (assembly GCA_916610165.2). NCBI lineage: Eukaryota > Metazoa > Arthropoda > Insecta > Diptera > Tachinidae > Gymnosoma > Gymnosoma rotundatum. The sequence continues at coordinate 14,455,236 of OU744338.1, read as the reverse complement.
CTCACCGCCATTAAATACTCAAAAAGTAAGTATTTTGAAAAAAACGAGGGAAACTGGAAGAAATTTTCTAAATTAGCTGCTGAACTTTTAGTTCTTTAAAAATATAATTTGTCTAATTGTGTTAAAATTTTTTAATAATGAGGTGATAATTTCGCATATCAAATAATAAAGTTAATTAGGCTCAAGTTCGTATTTTTAATTCTTTATTTTTAGAAAGAAAATATTTTTGCAAATAGAAAGGAATCTTTAATTTAGAACTTAGTAGAATGTTAAGAATTTTTTCGATTGCATTGTTTTTATCCATTAAATTAAGGTAATGTATATCATCATACAAATAACAATTGTTAGTAAAAAGTACATGAAAAAGTTCTCCGTATCGATCACAATCAGTTTTTTTTCTCTGCTTTCTTTATTTGTTATGTGCACTGGTTTTTTTCCTGAGTCTCAATAGCTTTTATAAATAAATTACCATTGCATACTCTGCAATCGTAGTTCTTTGGTTTGCCTCAAGTCTCAGTTCTTAATTTCTTGCATGATATTTTAAAGATGCTATAAATCTGTATTTGAATTCGATAAAACATTTAGATATTTATTGCTAGTTTTATTATACAACTCTAGTAAATTAAAACTGCATCTACCAATTAATTATTTGTATTTATGTATATCCCTGCATTTAAATTTTATTAACACCTTGATTTACATTAACAAAAAAAATTCAAATACGTAATAAAAAATCTCATTTACTTGACCATAAAATTCTTTAAATATTTATTTTAAAAGTTAAATGTTTTGGTTAAATATTTAAGTGTGTTTACACTTTTATTTACACTTCAACAAAATAAAAAACCAGCCTACATGTGAAACTATTTTATAAGCCTTTTGATCAATAATTAAGTGATTAAATGTTGTTGTACGTCTAAACATTTAGGATGCAATAAAAAATAAATGGAATCAGATATAAAAAGAATTAAATTTAAAATATGCCGCCTTATTGAAAAATAATTTAAAATTTTCACATCTTGATTTATGTTAGATTTACATGCATAAATCTTTAAATGAAACATGAGCAGGTTCCACTTAAAGTTGCCACGTGTGTAGCAATGTTTCTTCTTAAAATAAATGTTTTATTTTGTGTTGCCTGACACATTAAAATAAGTTTGATATTTTAAGTTTTCTAATGAGATGTTCCATCGTCTGTATCGATGTTTACAATTTTTGTTGTTGAAAATTTAACAAACTTTATAAGGAAGGTAACTGTGATAATAAAGTGTGAGAGTTAAAAAAAAAACTAAATAACATTGATATAACAAGGAACAAGGTCTCTTAACCATGTTTCATTTGATGATGCCTCGTGTGTATCTCTAGCTTTATATCTGTAGTTTGAAATTCAACGCATAGTTTTTGTAGATTCTCGAGCATTTGAAAATCCTTATTATTTTATATTTAAAAAAGTTTTTTTTTGTTCCTGTATATACTTATTAATTGCTTAAAATGAAGAAACAGCATATTATACGTTTGCCTCAAACAACTGAAGTTCGACACCTCGGGCACGTCTAAAGACTATTCTATACATTTTTCACCCAAATAAGTATTTGTATACATATTGACACAGCTTTCCGAAAGCCTCGAGTAGCATTCACCTCTCCGATATCAAATATCTCGTTATACATCTGGAAAAGTGAAGTTATCAGAGATGAAGAATTAGATACTGTAATATATGATAAGAACGCAATTAATAATTTGAAGTTACAACAAGACTCGCTTTTATTACAGCGACATGGATTTTCATTGCAATTGGATTTTATCGTTCAGAAACCAAAGACTTTTTTCGGCCAATAGCCGATACACATTTGTTGCTTTTCGAATTAATAAAAAAAAATCACCTTTTCTTTATACCTCCACTGGGCACTGGCTTGAATATACTTTTAATCATAATGTTCTATTCTGCGGAAAATGTTGCGCAACATTGAATAATTTATGTGGAAACTTTGACATTTAAAAAGTGGTGTCTATCGAGCGATTTGATAATATTTCACGTTTTATTGTTCTAACGTATACTAAATTCTTTTAGCAATATAAACAAAAGAAATATGTTGATTGAAAAATTCCGGCTGAAATAATTTCTATTTGCTTTATTTTACAGTTTTGATCAAATGTTGCCAGATACATTTTATATGTTTTCCCACAGTACTACTTTTGCAACATTTTTTCATCTTTTTTTATACAAATCTTTATGTATGTATGTGGTAGAAGCATTTCGCATGAAAAACTGAACAGATTACTAGGCTTTAGCAAGAAATAAGTAAGTAAAATGATGAAATGATAGGTAGAAGTGTAAGAAGGGCAGGGTTCTATGTTGATACTCCTTTTGTATCTCTGTTGTTGGCCTTAGTTTCAAAATTACAATATTCCACTCTAAGGAATGTTTGATTCAAACAACAGGGTTAGAACAAAAATTTTATATTAAACAGTGTTGCCGTTGCATCACTTTTAGTATTAAATTGCACAGAATATTTTTAGATTAAATTAAGCTTTAGCTTGTTTTTATATATACTTGCTTAGTAAAGTTCAAAATGCAGTTAATTAAAACTTTTGTAAAAAAATCTGTTTTGTGAAAAAGGTCACTTGCAACGCTGCTTGCTATAGACATGAAATGTGTACAAAAGATTTCATAATTTGTTTTTTATTTTGCTATCCAATGCAATGATTGGTATATCTATTATTATTAGTTGTCAAATAACCAATAAAATTACTGTCATTGTTGTGATATTCAAAATTCCTCCAATCTAACAATTGATCAAAAATAGAATGAAAAAATTTCAAAAATGTTGTTCTTCTAAATTTTGCTCTAATTATTTAAAAAAAATATTTTAACCATTTTCATATTACCATTAAACCAACCTGTTCAAATACTTTAAGAACTAATTTTCCTAGAGGCCACACTTTTGACACACAATCACAAACTATAAATTAAAGAACGTTTGTTAGTCGTATGTGTGCAGTGAAAAATTTTCTTGCCCACGCTTTTGCAAAACTTTTTAAAGTTTGCAAAGTAAATTTATTTATTTTTAAATTTTGCCTGAATTTGCCTTGTTGATGATCCATAAACAAGTCACACTTGTTTTCCTTTGCACGTTGACTAGTGAGCGAGCGGGCTCTATTAATAAATGGTGTCAATAAAATTTTAAACATTTTAAGTTTTTATATTCTCCTCAGTTCTATAAAAAATCGAAAGTTGTTGTATTTGTATTTTTTTAATATTTTTATTTATACCTGTGATATTCAAACGTTCTTATTAGTATTTGTTTTTGATGATTTTATGCTAAAAAATATCTTGGCGTATATTTTTAATGTCATCTTTATCGGCATTTTAAATGCTTAAAATTTCCCAGAAATTAATTTAAGCCTTCATTCCATGTGAGTGCTTCGTGAGTGTTTTTGATATTAAATTTCTGAAGTTATTTTCTTGGGTTCATTGTGTTGAAGCTTAACAAATTGGAAATAATAACTGTCTTAAATTTATATTTAAATAAATGATAGAATAAAGACAAGATTTTCAAGTGGTTGCGTCTACAACTAATCTCCATTAAGTTGTGATGAATAAATAGAGACTTTTTTATTATTTAAATTTTCATTTCCATTTTAATTTATAGTTGTAGTTTATTTATCAATGTTGTTATAAAAACACCTCTAGATAAATTGAAGCACTCAATATCGCTAGATATTTACATAAAATTCGATAATAATTTCAAGCGATATTGAATACCATCAAATTCCAGCAGACCAATCCAAGCTTAGTCATTTAAAAACAGAAAAGTCACAAGACTTTTTGTAGGTGTATATGGGCTAGAAACTCTTGTTCGTTTTTTCATATCTTTATGACTTTCGCTACTGACTTTTAGGACTTCATATACAAAGTGAACATAAGGTAACACTATTATTTTCGCCACAAAGTCTTCCGTCTGTCACAGCCATCTATCTCTAGAACTCTTACAGATGAACTCTTGAGGTATTTACAAAAGATGTATTTCTGTAGCAGCTGTAACAAAAAACACTAACAATTAAGGATGTTCCAAAAGTGACGTGACATTCATAAAATTATTTTTATGTTTTATATTATGATGGGCAGACACGTAAACTTGCATGTGCGCTATAATAATAAGAAAAAAATAAATCTTTAAATTAAAGGGTGTGCCAATAGTTCATGTACGTAGCCTTGATTTTCAGACACTTTTTGCTTAAGTATCTTTTATCCGCTAAATGAACGAGTTAAAAAAATGTATAATAAAAGTAAACAATAGGTAAAGGGTATTCCTATAGTGACGTAATTTTAATGTATGTGGCCTTAGGTTTTTAAGCACAGTATTAACATTTAAACTTTGTACACAATATGTAAAAATATGTCCGATATTAAAATAAGTGTAAACCATAAATTTTAAAATTAAAGGGTGTTCATAAGAGTCTGTGCTGTGCTTATCTTTCAACCCGTTAAAGACAGACGCTTGAAATTTGTACAAAATATTGTACAGCTATATATGCTAGAAGGATAATAAAGCAAATAAATATAAAAAGTTTAAATTATAAAGGTGTCCCGACATTAACGTGAATTTCACATATATGTGCTTAGTTTTTTAAAATGAGACTAAACATTTATATTAAGTTTGTAGCATTACAGACTGGATAAAAAAGCAAGTATAACCATTCAAATTAAAATATGTCCCAATGGTAACGTTGTTTCCGCAGGGCATTATTTTTAATTTCCTCAAAATATGTTTTACTATGAACGCTGTAACAACAAAATAACGCTGTAAGTTAAACCCTCATTTTTGCGAATTTTTCTCTGACTTTTGGTTGTCGCTTTCTTTTTCTATCATACAACCCAGCGTTACCGTTGAAAATTTTCAAAAAAGGTTACAAAAAGGGTTTTTTGCGCAGAAAAGGGTCTGAAAAAGGATATTTGGAAGAAAAAAATGTCAATCTTTTGTAACAAAAAGTTTTAGTTTTATTCAAGTTTAAGATGGAGAAATATAATAATGCCATAAGCAAAAATAGTACTTAATTCTATTACTTAAAACCTATACAAATTCTGAATATAACCTTTACAGTTCTGAAATCTATAATGTCTAGGCTTTCTCCCCCAATAGTCCGCTAAGCTGCATCTTTTCAATTTTGACCCATTTTTGTGCATTTGATAAATGCCTGTATAAAAAAAGAAAATAAATTTTTCGACCCCATTTTAAAAATCCTTATATTTTGACTTCGTATATTTTGCTATGTTAAAATGTTAAAATAATTCAATTCTGTTAACTTGACATTTTCTGAGTGAGATTTTTGTAAACTATAACAGGGTTGTCTAAAACGAAGCTAACTGACGGAGCTATATTCACACCCTTACGTATTCGTTAAGTCTATTTCTTAAACTACCGATTTCAAACCAAAACATTTCTGCGCTGTGTATTTTTAATATAGCCCCGAACGCTTCAAAGGCTCCAAAGGGGTCAATTTAAAAAAGGGTCAGAAACTAATATAATCCAGCACTTCCTGGCAACTTTCTTCTAAATCGAGGTATTAATACGGTGTCAAATTTTTTAAGCGGAATAAGTGCAGTTGCTAACAATTTTCGCATCGTTTTCTACATCGTTTTCCTCATGAAATGCGGATTATTTCACAATTGGGAAGAATTATTGACAGAAACATTTTGCTGTTTATAAACATGAAGTAGAAAAAAATTTGTGATTTATCACGAAATTAACAGAGTAAAACTTTAGCAATATTATTTTTTGTTTATTTCAAACTTATTTTGTATATGGGATTTTGATTGCATTTGTAGGTAACCTTTGCTGTTAAATTCAAATGGATTTGTTGAGAGAAAAGTTGATATGTTAAGGGAGATTTTTACCTCAAATATTAAAACAAGTACTCTTTCATTTATATTTCTTTTTTTCTGTCTGTACCAAAAGTTACTAAATTTTAGCTAAATATAACAATATTAAACATGTTACGTGCAGCCTTCAAAAGTTTCAAAAAATGTAAAAAATGTAACCAAACGGCAGCGCTGGTCTGCATATCCATTTGAGTTTAAGTGCTGCTATAGTGGCTTTCTGGCTTTAAATGCTCAAATAATAACCAGTTAACCTGCTTGCTTTTCTTCGTGGATGATTTTCTTCAGCACCTGCTTATAAGAATTAGTCAGCAGTTACCTCTTTTCATTTTGTTTCCCCGTCCAGTTCTTAATTTGGTACGGCCTTTATAAACAAACAAAAAAACTTTGTTAACCACTTTCCTTTTAACGGTTTAGCATTGAAACTGTTAAGCATATGGGGTACCTTATGTCATCACACCTGAAGTCAAGAAGTCTTAATCTCTTCAGTTCCCTTTTTTGTAAAAAACATTTCTCAAAAAGCTAAGCTTTTGCTGTATTACTCACATAAATTTTCTACTAGATATACTTTTAGTTTAAAAACAAACTCTATTGCATCCTAACATGCTAAATTACATCATTGCAGCTTACTTCGTCAGAAATAAAGCCGAAGCTCACATTACGATCGCTGGATTTCGTTAACGCACCATGATATTTTGTGTGAAATAATCGATGATATTGATGTGGGCGAGATAGGGTTTTAACAGGACCCCATCCATCGACTTATTGGGATGAAAATTGGGCGATAATTTATTTAAGAAAAATACACCTATTGATTGGCCTCTAAGTTCGTGCTATTTGATAGCTCTAAATTTTTTTCTGTGGGGCCACGTGAAGTCACTGATTTGTGGCAAAAAAAAAAAAAAAAATTCGAATTCATATTGTACATATCTTTGGTCTGAAATAAATTCTGATGCATTCTGATGATTCAGGTGCAGTTCTGAAATCTACAAATTCAGAGCTCTTTACCCTTAGGGTCTAATTACAGCGCCACATGTACAAAATACTTAACAATATAGCATTTTTCGAACTCATATAAAAGACGGCTGTTAGGGCAAAATTTTTTTATTTGAATCCTGACAGTAATGCTCGAAAAGTGGAACAAAATTGGACGTCTAGAATTATATCGTTTAGAACAGCGGGGGTAGTGACATGCCCGTAATAATTGAATAATTTTTTTTTTTTTTGATTAAAAATTAATTTTTTGTGTTATTTTTTGCAAATTAGTATTTGATTTGACTTAAAAAACACCCTTTATGCATATATTTGTATGTAGAAAGTTATGATGATTCTAGTAGAATTAATAAAATCTTTTACTTATAAAGCCACTGGTTTACTTTTTCAGCGTGCTTTTAATATAACCATTAAATAAAAATACAACATTTAATAAGATTTATTTTATTAAAATTGATCAATCTTAAATTTAATAAAATCAATTTTTAAAATAAACTCAATTTTTTTGCTTGTCCAAAAAATGTGTTTTTTACTTTCTCACGTTTTTTTTTCTTTCTTAAATTATTTTCAAAAACAGTTCCGCATACATCTTATCAAATTTTTATTTTTTTCTTTTTTTTTTGTTTTCGTTTATTAAAATTTTCATATAAATCAGTGCAGATTTTTTTTTTTTGAACAGACATCACCAAAAAGGCAATAAATCTTTTGCTCTTCCTTTTCATACTTACAATTTTCACTTGAAGATATTAAACAGACGCAACAGGCCGATGTAATTATTTCTTTTTTCAAATTCAAAAAATTTTTTTTCTGCAAACTTTTAACCAAAATAATATTTCAGGAAAAGAAGAAGTTCTTCAATGTAGAAAAATTGCACATGAACTTATAAAAACACTAAAAGGAGCAAACAATTTTGCAATGAAAGTGTAATGACCACTTTTGACAGGGGAAAATATATACACAAATATTTAATGAAAAATGCAAATGTTTTCGCAAAAAAAAAAAATCGTTTTTGTAATTAAATTAAACTATAAAAAAATACAAGAGCGAACAAGACACTAAAAAAAAAACACACGCATGAAATACAAACTCCGATAACCTGAAGTCTTCAAATGACTTTTTGTGACGCGGTTAAGATTAATTTTTTTTATAACCGTTTAAAACAAAAAATCTTTTTGATTAAAAATTTTTATTAAAGAAAACAATTGATTGTTTTGGTACAATAATCGTTCAGATTATATTAGTTTTTTTTTTTTGTCGAAATTTTTTGCCAAACAATTTCTATTTCTTATAATAAAACACTAAGATTTTCAAAATCTTCTAATTTCAACCACAAACAATTTCTTTTGGCACAAATTCAGACCCGTCCGTTCACACACGTCTACTTGCACGCAGTGTTTTAAAAGAACTGAAAATTCATTGTTTGCTATTGAGCATGTGAAACTGAAAGTTTTTAAATCATGCATTTGTTACAAGTTGCGTGCATGACAAGATCAACAAAGCTTAGGCAACATGTTGTATACGTCTTGTTTGAAAACGCTATAAACAAATGGTAAGATCGATCCACTATTAACTACAGGTCAGATTTTAAAGGAATGTTGTTTATTTTGTAGTAGAAACTATGAACTATATAAAGGGTAACCCGAAATTAACGCAATATTTGAAGTTAATTGAAAATATAGTTTATTATAATTTCTTCCAAAAGTCTAAAGAAAAGCATTTAGAGAGAAAATAAAGCATATGTCCTTGGGTTTTTTTTCGAGAAAAATCACAAAAAAAAAACACATTCGTCTGAACCTTAAACTATTAAATCTTTCATTTTATTTTCTGATTACTATTTTTATTAGAAACAGAGTTAGAAAATTCTTTTTTTACAATGGCATTAAGAAAGTTCTTTTGTTTCTTCAATCACTTGCAATTAATTCTGCAAAGTGAAATCTCTTTTGCATGATAGCAAAATTCCTCTAAAATTTCAGCACACATCATTTGTTCAGAAAGCTTTACCTTCAATAAGATTAAAAATAAATAACTTTATCAATTCAAAAATTTGAAACTGATTTTATTAGAAAGAGTTATTTTTTAAGTAATTACTTTTAATAACAGTCGTATAATGTATTGTCATAAAATCTTCACTTTCGAAAGTTTTATTAATTATTTAAAGCAATATTGACTCATCCTTCTTCGTATTTTGCTTATCTAAGAAATAAAAGAAATTTTCTTTTACAAAAAGACGCCAAGATGAAAAAGTATAGTATAAAATCGCTATATTTAAGTATAAATTTAACAAGTTAGCAGCATTGTAATGTTTTAAGTTTGTAATGTAATTTTTAACAAGGCGCATTAATTTACATTTGGCCTTAATAGCCCAGCTGATTTTTGTTTGTGTTCGACGTTTTTGTAAAAATTCTAAAATAATTATAAAATAAAAAATTTAAAAAAATTTTAAAAAATTTGAAAGGGTAAAAAAATTTAAAATTTTATAAAATTAAATTTCAAAACCAACAAAATTAAATATAAGGTATTGCTGAACATGTAGGAGAAAGAAACCAACTGTTACAACTTCACTTAAAGCACCAAATAATGATAAAACTATAAATTAAATTCGTCTTCCTCCCTGCTCTGCAACAACAAAATGACATTAGGTTTTTGTTTTTGTAGCCGTGAGGCCGCCTAGTATTTATTTCGCCTTGATTTTTAAGCTAAAAATTTTTATATTTGTTTTCAAGGCGAATCAATTACCAGGTGGTAGCGAAAGCGAATTCATTGCTTTGGCCGGTAGTCTAACTGTCAAACGCCATATATAAAAAATTTATCTAACTGTTATACAGATTTTTTATATTTGGAGTTTGACAGTTAGACTACTGGAGAAAGTGAATTAATTCGCCATTGCTACCTTCTTATAATTAATTCGCCTTGTTTGTTTTTGTTATTTTACACTTTTTTATCGATATTAAGAATAGAAATTTTGACGGTTAAAATTTTTTATAGCTAAACTCACGGCGAAATAATACAAGGTGGTCGCAATGGCGAATTCATTAATTTCGTCGTAAACGCTAAATGTCTCAACTCCATACATAAAAAATATGTATTTCAGTTTACTATATGAAGTTTGACAGTAAGCGTTTTACCTTCGCTCCTGTAAAAATTTTATATTATATTATAGTTGTACTGTTTTTCAAAAGACTAGAAAATATGGCTTATATAATATTGGTATTTTCAACTTTTGCAGAAATATCGTTAGATGTACTTTAATTCATAGACTTAAAAGAAATCTACTCTTTTTGAAGAAAAGGAGTTTAACAATATTACAGTCTTGAAAGTCGTTGTTTGTGTATAAAAGAAATATGAGTAATGCCAGAAAATCGTCAAGATATAAGTGATTATGGAATAAAAATAGTCAATGTATTAAATTTATAGAAAAAAATATCAAAAACGCACGAAGATTTTTGTGAAAATTAAACAAAAAATTCTCACATGTAACACCCCTGTTCACTGCTTTTTTGGCACTCAGGCACTTTTTTCTCCTAATTTAAATTATCATTTTCTAATAAATATGGCAGGTTTTCTTTGAACTATTGTATTAGTGATTGGGGGCTTTAAATAACGTCATTAAAAGAAACTCAAACGAAATAACCCGGAATTGGCTCATGTACCAAATTAATACGAAACTATTTTGATATTATTTCGCGATAACGATCACCTTCAGTGTATTAAAACAATAAATCTTTTAATTCCTTGAACAATCTGACAAACAGTAGCTCAACTTCCGTAAATTTTCTTATGGCAACATTCTATAAAAAAAAAAGATGTTTTGTATTTTTTGTTTATTAAAATTTGTGTTTTGTTTTTTGCTTTTTTTTTTGGTTGGTGGAGGCCAATACACTTTGGCTTTCTTTGTATGATTCACTTAGTACTAAATCCAACATGTTAGAACAAGTACGAACATGTTTGATGTTGTGTTTATATATGAAGCGACTTTGTTTATTGCTGTTGAGGTAATATTTTTTTTATTATTTAATAAATTCGTTATTTAATAATAAATATTTTTGTTTAATAATTTTTTTTCTTAAATGAATGAACGTTTAAATGTTGGTTTTAAATGTAAGCTTAAATTTTAAAGGAAATGTGTTGTTAAAGCTGTGGTTTATGAACAGTTATTTGTAGGAGTTGTGTGTTGTTAGAATTGTAATGTTAGCGGTAGGAAGGTAATACAAATAGGAACTCTTCTTTTAATAAATACGTATTAAAAATTTAAAATATTTATACTTTTATTCTATTTTTAATTTTTCATTATTTTTAAACACGTCGTATAAAATTTGTAAGAAGGAGAAATTACGCTTACAGTTTCAAAGAAGATTGTCGAAAACCTAAAAGTTTAAAATTATGTTCAAAGTGAAGCCCGAGCTGTCCAATAATACTTTTAAAGAATTTGTAGTTCATTTTCTTTAAGTTAAATCTACGGTTGCCAAAAAAATTTTTCTCTCTTCCTTAAAAACAAATAAGATAAACTATAAAATTATGCTTTTTAAAAGAAAAATCTCCTAAAATAATTTTTCTTAATTGAACAAATAATTTTTTTTTCTAAAATTAAAAAAAAAATCCAAATTTATTAAATAAAAATATTACCAAAATTAATTCTACTATAATACATAATAAAGTATGTATTATAAATATATGTACATATATACAGTAGTGTTCGATAAAATAGAGCCACCTTGATCTAACATTTTTCAAACTAAAAAAAATGCACAATAAACTTTATAAATATTTTTTGTATTATATTTCTAATTACTCATAAACTAAATGATACAAACATAATGCAAATGTGGAAATTCAAAACTTAAATAAAAATTTGTCCATTAAATTTTTACAAGTCACCAGGTCCTGCCTGTGCAAAAAAATAGAGCCAGCAAATTTAGTTACCTAAATTAATTTTTTTTACTAAATTATTTCTCATTAATTATTATTCCTTTATATCAGTTATATTATATAACCCTTATATTTTATAACGTCTTAGCATCGTTTTGGCGTTGAGGCCTCAAGTTTTTGGCAGGTTTTTACAGGAATATTTTTCCACGCATCCTGAATTAAAGTTCCAAGTTCGTCTTTATTGGATGGATTTGTTCCTCGAAGACACATTTTTACTATTTGCCATAAGTTTAATACGAAATAAAGGCCCAATACCATAATAAGAAAAACATCCCCATACCAATATGTTTCCCCCTCCATGTTAAATGGTTTTTGTGGTATATTGTGGACGAATTTCGGTGTTAGGAGCTCTTTTTACAGGAAGGTTGCTTCTGTCTAATTTAAACAATTTAACTTTCGTTTCGTCAGACCATAGAATATTTCTTCATTTGCTTACAGGCCAATTAACATGATTTTGGGCAAATTGTAATCTTTTCTTTAGGTGCTTTTTAGTTAGGTATGAGAACTTTCTACTTCTTCTAGCCTTCAAATTATTTCTATTAAGAAGCCTTCTTATGGTTAAGGTAGAAACATCTAGATTATGCTCCTGTTCAAGGATGGAAGAGGTGACAAAAGGATCTTTTTTTAACATGACACAAAGTTCTTCGCTCCACTAGAGGTGTCTTCCTCTATTTTCTGCCTTGCTTTCATATTTGACGGCGTTTTCTACCACTTTTTTATAGCATCTAATTATTTCGCCAATTTGTCTATAATTTTTTCTTTTATTATGGAGTTTTTTATTATTATCTCCCGGCTCTCAAAGATACAATGTTTTCCTCTGCCCATTGTAAGTATTATTGTATTAAAATATTGTAAAATTCCTTTCGAATTGTACTTTAAAAATACTAAGCTTTCCTTTTTAAACTCTTTTAATTAAAAAACGAAATTTTATTTGTAAAAGTTAATTATTTTTCAAAACTGGCTCTATTTTCTTGCACACCCGTTTTCGCATCCAAATTTATACTGATATTAAAATAATGATTAATTACGCTGTATGAGGGATTTATAAGGGGTAAAAGTATTGGGGATCAGGTGGCTATATTTTATTGCACATCACTGTATATTTAATTACAGATGTTATTCATTACCAAATATGTCTAGCACATCCGCATCATCTTCGTTAGCTCTGTTAATGTTGTCGAAATGTTAAATAGCTTTAACATTACAGTGAATAGTGTAAAATTGTGGCATCCTTTATTTAACGAATACTTTACTCTTAACATATATTCTACTGTTCTATTTCTTAAATTATTTCAAGTTAAGCATCGAAAAATCTATTTCAAGCGATGTGTTAGAATATGGAAGAGCCAGTAAAGATGTAGATAATTTGAATACCTTTGAAAATTTAAATTCGTCGCGTGCATTTTTTTATTCCCAACTTTATGCCAAAACTCTTCTGGGGATGATGTATTTATTCCACCGCCCTCAGTTTTACGAATTCTTATGTCAAAATCGTTCGTTATGCTTAAATATCTTGCGCTAAATAAATATCAAACGCAAAAGTAATGAATCATATCGCTCCTTTATTGCAACATAGTCATATCTCAAAAAATCTTGCAAAATGCGATTTAAGTCTTCAAGACATAAGTACTATGATCTAATTGCCGCAATTGTAATTGCTATAACTTCGGTTCAGCTTGCGATATAAAACTAATTTTTTTTTCAACATGTTTAGAAGGTCTAAAAGAACAGTTTTGCTTAAGTAACTACAAATTTTTAATTTTTTGAGATATGACTATGTTGCAATAAAGGAGCGATATAAGTAAGCACAAATAATTTTTTATATTTATACTTAAATTGTTTCTCGTTAGGAAAAATTCAAAAAAGTTACACACTCAGCAACGGCAGTTCGAAATTCGATTTGATGGTGCAACACAGCGGTTTGGCCACGGGACAATTGCAGTGCTGGGATGCTAAACAATGCGCAAAAAATTTATAGTCCAAACTGGCGAACGACTTGAGCCAATGGACTTTCTACAAATATATGTAATTAATAATACCTTGTATTGGCTGCGAGGCCTTGTGCATTATTTAATAAAATAAGTGTTTTGTTTGCATATTTTGACAATTCGTTTTATCATTCTTAACTATTGTTTTTTTTTTTTTTTGTTGGCCAGTGTTGTTTCTTTGTAAATAATTTTGCGAAAGCGTGTGCTTAACAATACAGAGTATCAAATTTTACTCTGGTCGCATCGAACTTGCTTTCGCATCGCAATGGAGAGTAACCCCCCAGGTTTTCTTATTTTTAGTTCATTCGGGAGAAAATATTGATATTTTTTCTATTGTAGAAATATTATCAAGAAGGCGTTGTGTTAATTGTTTCGGCAATTCTACAATAAAAGTTTTGCACTTTTCTTTAATCGGTATAATGTAATGCTTTTCCACTGATGAAACAAATTGTAACAAATTATGTCCAAAAGTTAAGCACTCTTTTGAAATTAAGTACTCAAGAAAATTTAATTAAATTAAGCAAAAAAAGAGTTCCCCAAAAGAACTCTAATTTTTTAACCTCTTATATTTGCCCTTACAAATGTTTATCACCAAATTCCGCTTTAAATGAAAAAAAATCATCTAACACTAGGGGAAAATCCCCTAATCTGACAACAGGAAAGAAATATACTTTGCTCTAGAAGTGAAAACACGAAAATAAAGCTGATCATAAAAGAGTTTTTTTTACAAAAATTTAATAATTGTTTAAAAATGGCGATTAAAATCTTGCCTCTGTGTTAGGGATTTTTTCTGGAAAAATTTTAAATGTTTAAGGAATTTTTTAGAGATTTGTATTTTATATATTTTTTTTTATATTTTTGCATTTCAGTATGACAACAACAATATGCTTCAAACGAAACTGTATAAATTTGATTAATCCTACAAGTCTCCAGGTTTAGTGGAGTTAGGTTACGATTTTGAAGATGAAATTAAAACTTTTCCAATCGAATCTCATTTTTGATACAGAAACAATATATTCGCTCCAAACAAGAAGTAACTTGGGATAAGTTCAGTACAGGAATAAGATTTTAAACCTGTCTCAGATTAGCAAATTTTCAATAAAATTTCTAGAACATAATTCTTACGCTGATCTTATGCCCTACTGTTCCCAAATAAACTTTTTGTCGTCTTCAATTTAACTGTTTACAAAGAAGTCTTCGTTTGTTCAACTTGCAAAAAAACCTATTTTCATATTTAAGTCAAAAAGTCACAAAGGATTTGTTATTTATTTTCCAAACAACATCAAAAACTTATATGATAGATTTCTATGTTACAGCACATCTGACCAATTGATCTTTGAAATCTTCTATTTCAGGAAGTTTATAAAAATTATTACGTTTTTGTTTCATTTTTCTTACCTTAAGATTAAATTTCATTGTTTAATATTTTATTGTTGTATTTTCTATACAAGAAAGGCAAAAAAAAAAAAAAAATAAGTAGAATCGTCTCCTCCTTTAAACAGAACTACAAGTAGAGAACAACAAATGCACTGATAGAACATTTGCATTATGCAAAGGCACAGCTTCTTCATATAAAGTTGAAACGATATTTTTTTTCTTATTTGCACTCTTTAAGGTGCGCAACCAACAAGTAAATGAGAAGAAGATGACACATGTATGTCCGTATTTGTTTAAAGCAAAGGAATACATTTACATTGTAGAAATGTTTAAATGAGCTACAGTGAGTGACAACACAGGTGGTTCCTATTAACAAACTTTATGTCTTTCGTATGAAAATCAGCAACCATGTTCATATAAGAACATTTACCGACGAAAATTCCCTAGTACAGGACCATACATATATAAAGAAAAATAAGACAAAAAAATTAAGATTTTGACGAAAAGTGTTCTGGCTGTCCAATTAAGGGTCACTTTTTCGAGCAAAACTGGCTTTATTTTATGAATAACACGAATACTGTTGGACCCAAAGGCATTAATTGTTATGGTTTTACATGTCCATTTCTCAAAAAAAAAAAACTTTTCGCAAAGTTTTCATTTCATTAAATCGCCTTACTTCGCTCAGATTAAACAAAAAAATCATGGATCAGTAACTATATCTATCGACCGTAACGTTGGCTGTAGCTTCATTTTTAAAGAAAAAAGATCCAATATGACGCTACAAGCATGTAAACCGAACAAAACGTTGCAAATAGCTTAATATAAGTCTCTTGTTTTACGAAACGGTATTCTGTTCAGCAAGTCCTTTGATATAAATAAAATTAATGCAAAATAAATAAAAACTAACAATTTCATAGCTGTACTCTGTTTACTTTGGGAAAAGGTACGAAATGTTTTCTGCATCATGTTAATAGACAGAGAAATCTTCTGACAGCAATGTTTTCAAACAGAATTGCAACCAAAAGTGATGAAAATGAAATGAATGAAAGTGAATAAATAGCTAGTTAATGGTGAAATTTTTAAAGATAAAAATTAAAGTTCGCAAATTAGAATTCCTGTAAAGTTATGATGTTTAAAAGGTTCGAACGGACTGCGTAGGAAATTTATTATTATTTTGAACACTAAATTAACAAATGAATAAAATATTAACAAAAATTCTTTAAATTTTTCTCTAAGTGGAAAAGTGTCGCTTTAATGTGAAAAAATATTTAATTTGTCAACACTGATCTAGAACCCATGCTTAAAACATTTCTAATTATCATGGTTGCATTTGTCTCAAAACCCGTATTGACTGAATATTATAAAATATAATTTTTCAATACGAGATCAGTCAGGCTTAGTTTTATTGCTTAGCGTTACCACGCCTACGTCAGAAAAATCAATATTATGCTAAAACAATATCTAGTGTGACGAAAAGAAATAAGTAATCGTTGCTAATCGACAGTTAGCAGATGCGGAATGATAAATAAGGAAAGCAGAGAATGAGGCTGTGTGAACATTTCGTTGTAACCAGCTTCATAGTGATTGCTAACGGAATATATCTCATATTTTTTTTAATTGAACTGTCGATGGATAATGTCTTGTGCGAACACTATCTGAATTAGATGCTGATGACGGATGTAGCGTTCCGGAAAATGTTTAATATTTTTCTAACGTCTAAATTCTTTCTTTCTTCTTTGAAAACTAACACATACAGGCATGGCACACATTCTAATCGAAATGGTTTCGATTTCGTATTAACCATTCCGATCGAATTTGTTTTACCATCTTCAGATTCCGATCGATTTTGCTTATTCCTAAAAATGACAAATCTCTACTCTTTGATTTAAAAGTGGCAACACTTAGAAAAAAAAACATGGTCACAATAATCATATTATGTTCTTTGTAACAATGTATAGTTGCGGAGAACCAATTATAGTTGTTTTTTTTTATTTTTTATTTTTTTTTATTGTTTATTTCTCATATATTCAGTAACATAATTAAGCTATAAATAAACAAATAAATCACTAAAATCAAATACACACTGGTCCATAGTCGAAGACTCTAGTGTATAAAATATAACATTAAGGATTTTTTTACAATTTTATTATTTTTTTTAGATGTATATAGAGTTTACAAAGCGAATTCTAAGGTATAATGAAAAAATATGAAAAAACATTATTTTTATAATAGATTTTAATTTAAAAAAGAGTAGTCAGAAAAATTAAAAAGCATTTTTTAGTTATTAATCCACCAATATCTGTTTCCATGTCGCTCCTTTTTGTCAATAATGGCAATACTAGTATCAAATCTTAATATTTGATTGAAATGATTTGTCATTAGCTCTTCTATACAAATGGTAGAAAATTGGAATTACATGATTATTTTGTATGCAACAATTTTTATCTAAGTAAACGAATGCTTCGGGAGGAACATATCCAGATATTAGTGCATTTATTATGTATTGATCATTAGTATAGAATGGTGCTAGAATTAAATTGTTTTCAGTGTTTACAGAACTTTTTAAGATATGATTTCTTATCCAATTATAGTTGTTTTCACCAAAACTTTAGTCACGATAAACATTATTGTTAAATTTTAACAATTATATGATTACTGTGCACAAAAAATGCAACATGGTTTGTTTTATCTTCAAAAAACTTCCATCACAACCAAAGTTTTATAATTGTTTAAAAATTATATAAAATATTTAACCATAATATCAAGGCAGATTTATTTTACTAGGTAGTGTCGTCCGGCCAGCTGGTTTGTAGTTGGAAATGTCAAAAGTTTTTGTATTTTTCTTTGTTTGTTTACGAATTTCAAAAAACACTAACAACAAGCATTTGCGAGACAAAGCAAGCATGTGTATGGAGAGGAATTATCTTTTATTTCTCTTTGCGTTTTTGACGTTTCCAACGCACAAAACAACAATAAAAAGGCGTGTTGTTTTTGTAAATGTTGTATTTGTTGTATTACCGCTACTACCTAGTAAAATAAATCTGCCTTGCATAATATATTATTATTAATCAAAGTACGGTTAAAAGCAACAGAATAATGTTTGCGCTTAAAAATTATTTGATTCTAGTTCTTGACAGTTTAGTAATTTTTTTGGTAGCTAGTATATAAACTTGTTTTTTATTGTTAGTGAAAGTGAACAAATAAACAATTACAAATAATATACAAATTACGATTTTGAAATAAATGAGTATGTATGTATTATAAGCATATACATCTTTATTTTTATGTTTGAAATCATTTATCTGGGTTATAAACTATATTTTTATATGACTGATTCTTTTAGCCTATGGTCTAAGCGTTATTATAAGCAAATAATTAATTTTTTGTGAATTTATGTTTTTAAATAATTTTTATGACAGGAAAACTTTGCATTTACGTGACCAAGGCGAATTAAATACAAGGTGATAGCGGTGGCGAATTCAATTCTTTTCCCATGTATTCTAACTGTCAAACTCCATATATAAAAAAATTTACCTAACTGTTATACAGATTTTTTATGTATGGAGTTTGACAGTTAGAATACATGGGAAAAGAATTGAATTCGCCACCGCTATCACCTTGTATTTAATTCGCCTTGTACGTGACTATATTATAATTCAATTATATAACATGATATTTTTATTATTAACCATATTATGATATTTTAATTTAAACATTAAAGGTTTATATATTTGAACATATTTATTTTTATACTTTATCATATTATTCTTTTTGTAGACAACAATATGGTTGCAAATGTAACAATACAATGTTTTGTTAGCAACCATATAATGCAACCATAATATGTTGCTCTTAAATAATGGTTACCTCAACCATGTTTTTTCTTTGCGTGAATATTTCGCATACCAAAGTAACCACCATGGCCAATCTAAGCAAGGACACATAATAAAAATAAATTTAAAACTCGCAAATAACTAAAATTTAAAGAAACAAAATTTCATTTTAATATTAAAAAGTGATTTAATTCCGAAATTTTTTTTTCAGTTTTCTATTTCTGAAGAACTAATTTGCGGAATTGAAACCACCCACTTTTGATCGGAATTAAGTTCTGTGACTTGCCTGATAATTAAAAAAAATCTTGGTTCAACAGCAGTTTGTTTTGGTTGTAATCTCCAGGCACTTATTTGGCAGAATTTAACATTTAAAGGAGATATGTTGTTATAATTATTAAACAGATACACAGTTTTAACACTCACTGTAGTAGAATTCAAACAAAAACTCATAAGACATCAAAAGCGGTTTGTGTATAGAACATCATGGAAACATGATGAAAAAGTCACTTTTAGTGCAGGAACACTTTTTCTTTATTATTTACCTTTTTTTTCTTAGTTTTAACAACTATTTCTTATTTTTTTAATTTTTAGCTCTATGATATTTTTATATCCTTAAGAAACAAAAAAAAAAACTAAAAAATAAATAAAACTTGAGCCCACAAGCGAAATGTCTACTTGACAAAACTGTCAATTCATTGTAAACTTAAGTTAAGTTGAGTTAACCTGAACCTAAAACATAAAACAAAAACTAAGTTCAAGTTTAAAATATCGCTAAAGCAACCCATAACGAACCGAGACGGAGAGCGCTAAACGTATTCATTACAACAAAAAGAGAAATAAAAATAAAAAAAATAAAAACTTTAAGAACAAACAGAATTAATGCATACCAAATCAACAAATATTTGTGCAACATGTGGAAGCTGTCTTCTTTACTTCAATTTTTTCATTGTCACCCTCCCCCTCTCGGTTTAAAGCTCTAAGCCATAGCAACTGATATAATAAACGTCACATTTATGGAAGAAGAAGATTATTTAACTATAGTTACTTGTTCTGGCAAACTAAGAAATAAAGGGTAGGCCTAAATTAACGCTAGATTTAAATTACATAGATTATTCTTATTCTATTGTTAATTAAAAGCACAGATGGCACGTTGGGCAAAATATCTTCACTTCTCTATTGGTATACTCTCAGTACTTCTTAGAGAATTTTCTGAAATGAGAATGAATTTTTAACTTGAAGCGTTTAGTTTTCTTCCAAGATGCATTCATGGTGTTGGAGTTTTTTGCATAACACTTCTTGTAGAGTAATCCAACAATTATTTTACATGTTTAAGGGAAGCAATGTTGAAGGATGTGCAATAAATAAGATTTGAAATTAAACACAAATTGGACAAAATATGACCAGATTTACACAATGCAATTTTTTGAGGCATTTTTTTCAATTTTCTATTTTAGTTAGATCCTTATGCGTTATCTAAAATAAACATTAGCGCCAGTATATCCCCCATATTGCTTACTCCTCCTGCTTCACAAACAAACAAAAATTTTATGCTAATATCATGAAAAATTGCATGGTGTAAATGCCGTAAAATATTAAAAACTTGAATTAAAAGTAAAAATATGCCCATTGGGGCTGCCAACTAAATGTTGACTGGTGTCATTGCCAGGAAATAAAAATGGAAATTGATAAGGTTACTAAGTGGGTTTGATTTATCGATTAATCTTAAAACTAATTTTAAATAAATAAAAACACGAATTCTTAAATGTTACATCTTCTCAATATTGCTTTATAGAGCCGAGGCTTGGACTTTAATAGCAGCCTTAAATGAATAAAATAGAAATATTGTAGTATAGAATGATGTTAAAATCAGCTGGGCTAATTTTAAGGTCTAATACGCATAAAGAGGAATGAGAAATTTTTGGTATTATCAAATGTCGTTAAAATGTCATTTTTATTGTTGAGCGCAACTTTGTATTTTTTAATTCAAGTGCGATATTGCGGTGTTATTTATTGGTTTTTAAGAAAGTTGCAATAGAGTCTCATGTTAAGCACGGTACGCACGCATTGCTCAAATAGCTAGTTCGGGAGTTATGGGCTGGGTTCTGGTTCCATTACGACATTGCTGAACAATAAAAAAATTATGTGTGGTTTATGTGTTCTCGCTTTTTATTTATTTATACCATTAATACAAAAAAATTTTTTAAATTTTTTTTCTTTTTGCCACAGGGATTGAACCCTGGCCAACCAGATTTGTAGGCAACGGGATTACTACTATGACTACAGCAGACTGTGAAAAATAAACGAAAAATGCAGACTATTAAATAATAATAATAAAGAAAAGTATGCAAAAGTATGAACAAGATAATCTCATCAGAGCAGCGTTCGAAATGGACACAGCACCTAAAGAAAAAATGGCGATTTCTTAAACGAAAAATAGCTACGTGTTGTTCATGTGTGTAAAACCGTCTTTTAAAAACAGCATGTTATCTACATCAACAATATTCATCTTCAGCAGACATACTCATAACTCAACTCTGTTATCATGTCGCTACATTATTCGCGTGTTATTGCGGTTTACTTTTGCAGCATGGTCTGCATTAAACGTATAAATTTTATTATTGCTCTACTTCGCTTTGCTTTTTCAACTTGGTTTGATGTAGACCCTGCTGCTAAACTCCCTTTTCAGGGTAAAACGAAATGGATCTTACTTACTGTTGGATTGCTTTTGCCCCGCAATGAAAGAGCTGGTGATCATTATGTGGATACACTTCTTCCCAATTTGATATATTGCAATATCACTGTTGCCCTATTTGATAAATTATTTTTCCCGTCTGTAACGAGATGAGATATTGATGGCATAATCACCCAACTCTCGCCACCAATCGAGTACCAGTATTAGCAATTGCTGGGTCAGATTCATTTTTAACCGTCATTTCTAAACCGATTTAAAAAGCAAATTATTTATTTGTAGGGTTATGCTTTCTGATTGGTCCTGTTTTAAAAACAGTTCAAATTTTTTAAAAATTAGAGGATGTGCATAAAGGGCAACGCCCTAAAATTAAAAAAAAAGGCTGCGTCTAATTTTTCTTGTTTTCGTTAAAAAAAAAAAAACAAAATAAATAAATACAAAAATAATTAAAAAAATGGAAGCTGTTCCCGTAGGTGACGTAAATTGACCTATATGGGCCTATCTTTTACCCCGTTAGTTACAAATGCTTAAAAATTTGACAGAATATCAATTCGATTGTATCGAATGTTCAATATTTTAAATTAAAGGGTGGCCCAACGGCTTGCCAGGCAGACGGTCGAAATATACAAGGAACCTATATTGCTAAGTGCGCAATTTGAATTTAGAAATTAAAGATCTTTCTCAATAATTAATATTTCAAGTTTGTCCGTTTTGGAATCGGTTTTTTTTGTTTTGCGAGAATTGTTAAAGAAGTATTGTCCAATCATGGCCTGAACTCTTACGAAACACATTTTCAGTCAGCTTATACTTCAACAATAATATTTGGGCTGGGTGAACTATAAATGCGGCAGTTTTGACCAGCAAGCCAGCCGTCAAGACAAAAATTTGTTCGAAAAATTATCATCCACGTTTTACTGTTCAATTATTCAATGAAAATATATCATTCCGTTGGGAAGTGCTTGATTTTCATTACTCCACAATTGGATATACTGTTTCTGTGTTACACTCGATTAGCTCGACTAAAAAGTCTATATAAAAAGCATTCCGTTTTTAGTTAAGCCAGTGATTCTCTAGTGGATTATACGAAATCATAAGATTAAGGCTTGTTTTGAATGCTCCATTATGTCATTTCTAAACGCGCAATTGCAATTTCTGCCCATGCTTGTTTTATGTTAAAGACAGCAAACAAACTGATAAATCCCATTTATGGAAATTTTTTGAAACTTTTCTGGGAATTAAGAGAGTAAAGCATTCATTACATAATATTGATAATAAAAGTTTGGCAACGGTTTTAATTTTTTATACACCTGAGGTACTCGTATGTTATTTTAAAACATTGCGGTGCCGGCTTCCTAAGCAGTATGAAAACCTTAGTTCAACTACACCTCTACTATTGTCGTGTTAAACTTTTATACACTCGGTATAGCCGTTTAAAAACTGCAAAATTATTTTTAAATTTTTTTTACCAAATCCCCCATTTTGCGGCCGCAAATTTAAATCTTCAGTGAATTTTGTGCACACCTTTTTAAAACTTTAAGTTAAACTAGTTTTACCATATTTGCTCTTATACTCGTACAATTACAATTGGTAGGAAGTTTGTTGTTGCTACTACAGCTTCTACTTTTCGCTGAGGCAACTTTACCTGCATCTAAACTATAAAATACAAAACGTGTTAAAATAAAAAAATAAAAAAACATCATCATAAAAAATAAAACGCAGTTGAGACATTTGTGAACATTGTGTAACTTTATTCTGTGTTTTTTTTTTAAGCTGATCTATAAGGCGTTGCAAGTGATTCTTTATCTTATAACTTTTATGGTGAGAAATTTATTTGTAAAATGTGGATTATTACCATTTAAGTAAAATTATCATCATGTGCTTTATTATTTTATTTGTTTACTTTTTTTGCTTATTCCTACTAAATAAAGACAAAGAATTTAATTTATTTTTCTGGTGGATGAAACTGTGAAAAGAAAGGGAGTCCCGCTGTAAAGTCTTGTGGTTTCTATAGACAGGAAAAAGTTACCAATATTTTTTTGTTTCTATCGTTTTATAAGGTATTAAACAATCACTAATTCAATGGGAAAATATATAAGAAAATTATTTTCCCTTCAGTAAATGATAGTTGGATATTTAGAATTCACTAATAGTTTAAGAAATCATTGAATTTTTTAAAAATATTCTTTTTTTAAATTCTTTTATTCTTTCTACAATGGCACAATTGCTTAAAAACATGACAGGATTTGACTTACAAGCTGTAGTCATGAAAGACACGTGAAGCCATGAAGTTAACAATCAGCAGATCTCTATATTTGACTAAAAAAAAAAAATATTAATAATTCTAATGTATATCAGATCGCATCATCTATTATAATACCCTCTAATTTATAATTTAAAATATACATTCTTCTTATTATACCAAAGTAGTGGATATCCTGCCTAATTTTCAAGTGCTTGTATATAACGGTTCAAAAAATAGGGCCATACAAGACGAATTACATCAATTATGGGAACACCCTTTAATTTCTAAATTAAGATTATAAACTTGTTGATATAGCGAGCTTAGCGATACAGGTCGCTTATAAGTTTCAGCGTTTTGTCTATAACGGTTCAAAAGTTCTGCTACATACATCAACTATCAACTATCGAGACTCCCTATAGTTTTCAAATCCAAGTTTTATACTTGTTATTATAGCTGTTAACATTTTACATTTAAATTTCTTTAATCCATTTACATCTTATAAAATCGTGACTATGTGAACGCATTAAATACAAAATAAAAATTTCTGCATTTAAATCTTCTGGAAACAAATAAATTTTGTATGCTCTTATATATTAAAAATTGGACTAAATATTTACCCTTCTTAACTATTCTGTTATTTAATTACATGATTTTTAGAAACTCAATGTTTTATATTTTATTTGTGGCATAATTTATAGACAGTTTTAATACATAGAAATTTGAAATTAATTTATGTTTTTTTTAGCTTTATTTATCTGTCTAAATAAACAATAATATTTTGTTTATTATAAATCTACAAAACCGAATAGTTTTTGGGAATGAAGCAAAATAATATTTTTATGTAAATAATCAGATTTTAAACACATGTTGAGAGAAAATTTAAATAAATTGAAAATGTTTAAATACATTTTAAATTAAGTTCTTTTCTTAGAAGGATACATACACACAGATTCATACATAATTTCGGAAAGAAGCAGTATCATTATACCAATATATATGCAGGGATGGTTAAGTGATATTTTGATGTTGCACTGAAATTTTACTTAACTTTTGTTTTAAAGTATATTATAATTTTATATCTGGTTTTTGTGTTTTTATTTTATCAATGAAATAATACCTTCTAACTAGTTGTGTTACTTTCTTTGAAAAGTGATAAAGTAGAGGAGTTAGGCGTTGTAGAAGTATGTGGATAGAAAGTTTAAGGCGTTACAAACAAGCAACTACACGTTTTGTTTGTTTTTTAAAGAATATTGTAGCGCATTTTGCATTATGTAGTCACATTAAAGTTTAACTCCTGAAACAGCCAATTTATTTATTTTTTACTTTGCCAACGATTTAAATGCTGTAATATGATATCAGCGAATGAGGGTAGTGTAATATATATTTGTATTAAAAAAAATATATGTTAAATTGAATCGGCTGCGAAACGAACACAAGTAACCAAAACAGCTTTTAGTTAAAATTTTTTTTAAAATCTATTTAAAATATGAAATGTAACTCCATTACAAGCTCCGTCAGAACTCTTAAATATAGTTGGTACTTAAATACCTTTAACATGTCAAAAAAAAATTATAATTAAAATTTAATATTGATCTCCGGAAGGTTGCTACATACTAATTATTCAACAATCGCCTCATCTATGAAACATATACATCCGATTTGTATGTAGTTAACAAACTTACTAGGGTCGGCGGGTTTCTTTAACAGGAGTCGGTAATCCATGAATTCTGTACTCTTAAAAGGGAAATAGCGAATGGAGATTACGTTCTGTATTATAACAGAGATTTAAATTATTAGACTGTTTTGTGATTGCGATTTACCAGACATTACAAGAGTTAAAATTCTCCAAAAGAAAAAAATTGTCATAATGTTATTATTGTGTGATGCTCTAAAGGGTCATCGTCAACGTTGCCCGAGAAGTCGCCTTCGCGACTGTTGATAATAGCTGTGTATTATTTATTCTTTTTTTAAGCAGAAAATTAACTGGAGGAAATAATGCAGCTAAATAACTTTCAGAACCTTTCTTTTTTGATTTTTTTCTGAAGTTTTCGAGACTGGATTCTAAATCTATACTTTCTTTTAGCACAACAATACCTAAGCAACGTGCTGGACTGGTGTTAAGTATTAGAAGTATTGTACAACATCAAATTAACAAAATTTTTAATTGTATTAAATGATTCATGGTAAATTCTCCATTTTGAATTGTATCAAATTTTCCATCCCTGGGTAAAGTAGGCGTGCATGGACTAAAAGTATGTGATTTCTTTAATCTATCATTGGTACGATTTTTATAAAATTGTTAAATTAATGTCTGAAATCCATTTGTGTGATGATTTGCTAACAGAAAAATTTGCTTTCAAATGTTTTTTCGAATCATTTTTTTTTTTTATTTTTCCAATAAATTTTAGTTTTAAAATTCTTTTTTTATGACCAATTTTTAACCAAATTCTACTTGTATTTCATAGTTATATGTTTCTTGTTCTTCTTTATATAAAATTTTTTTAATAAGAATAGTTCTTCGCGTATGTGTTTAATGCACAGAATCTAAATGGAATTGGTTCTTCTAATGTTAATGTGGTTGCCTCATATGTACTAAAAAAAAGCATGATTACGAAACCATGTTCCATTTTATGTTGCTCCATGTGTATCTAGCATAATATATATGGAACTTGACACTTATCATCAAAGGCGGAAAATGAATGAATTCGCCAATTGATTCGCCAATAAAGCAACTAAGCTAGTCCGAGAGTGTCACTCATACAAGACATAAGGTGTGTTCATAAACTTTTGTGGAAAAAAAAATAATTATTGACATTATAATAGAAAGCCAGATCAATATTAGAAATAACAATAAAGTAATGTTTTTAACTGTAAAAAGTACCGATGATTTTGATAAAATGAAAAAATTATTAAAAATTTTTTTTTCGAAAGATCAGTAAATGGTGGAAAATGGATAGGTTCCCTTTTCGAAATCAGCTTCTGGCTACATTTTAACTTTAATAAGTCGATGGTTAAAACGTAGCGCCATACTATTGAATTTTTTAAACAGAAACTAATTTATCAAGGTGAGTAATTATCTCTATCGACTGTAGCATGGGCTCTGCCTTCATTCCTGAAGAAATAAGTTGTCACCAGCATGTAAACTGTACCAAAGGGTAAATTTATCTGTATGTAATGGAGTCTGTAGGGTCTGGTGTGGCTTGGTTTCACTCTACACGCGGCAATTTATTTTTTTTTTTTGTTTGTTAGCAAATTCAAAAATAATTTTCTTTACTGAACACTATTTTGTGTCTATTATTTTAGCGATTTTATGAATGGTTTTTAAAGTAAATTTGGATGTTTCGTTGGAATTGATTAACCGTCAGTCTATTTATGATTATTTGCCAGAGTATACTTATTATAACCGTGAAAAAGTGAGCGCAGCATGACAGGTTTTTGACACTCAACATTTTCGTAAGTCTTGTCATTAGAAAACAACCGCTATTTTTAATTTACTTCGAACTTTGTTTATAAAAATCAATATAAAGACATTACTTTTAATTTAATAGCGAAAGTTTACTTTTGTCCCCTGTGATTAAAATACCACCCAGTGGCCCTACCTATAATAACGTATTGTAATCAGCCTGTAAAATAATCTGAAACGATTTTATAGCAAAAATTTCATTTTTTGGTTCTCTTTTCGAAAAACTTTTTTTCAACTTTTTACAGGGAGCTTGAAATATTCATTAATGTTGTTTTAATTTCTGTTGCCACTTGATATCTTTTCTATCCAAAAAATATCATATTGACAAGTAGTATATTTTAATTGTCACATAATTACAGAAACAAATTAAAATTCATTTATTTTCATTGTGAAGAAATTAAGATTTCAATTTCCAAAAATAAGTACAAAATTACAGCGGGCGTTTGTTTATTTAAATAATAACAAAGAAAATCATTAATATTTATTAGAAAATTTAATAGAAACGACTTATAGTCTTGGCGATGCTGACGAAAAGAGTTTAACAATGAAATTGTTTTTTTGGGGAGGGAATTTTTTTTTTTTTTTTTTTATAAAATTGCTTCTAGAGAAAAAATTCAATAAAAACAATGAATGTTATAAAAAATGTTTGTCATTGTTTTTGTATTTTTTTTTTCTGTTCCTGTTTAATTAGTTGTCATTAATTTTATTTTATTTTGTTTTTTAGTAAATTAGCCAAATTAGGCTTCAATGTTGAAGAATCTTGCAACAATTTAAAGCTTTTGTTTAAATTCGCTTAATTTTTGTTTGTTTTTTTTTTTATAAATCTATCCAGAAATTCGTGAACAATGATATTTATTTCCGTCAGTCGACTTTGACTTTGACATGTTTTTCTGTTGTTCAATTTTTTTTGCTTTTTTTCGTTAATTTTAAAACAATTAAATTTGAAAAATAAGTCTTCACTCACTGCACGATTTTTCGTATAAAGAAAAATTGAAATTTTATTTAAAGCAATTAATCATGTATTAGAGATTTATATTTTGATATTGAATAGTATTTTATGGGGGAATATCAAGCTATTTATTATGTTTTATATATTAATTCATTATATGTATGTTTTTATATAAATATTATTTACAATTATAATGAAAAATGCATTAAATACTTTTTTCTGTGGTTCTCCTCTTAACACATCAGAAACGATTTTAAAATCGAAAGCATAATTTCAGAGTTAAAGCGCCAATAATCAGATCTAATATGCTGTGGAAAAGTAATAAATTGATTCAAAATTTTGTAATATTAACTTGACTGAAGTTGAGTTTACTTGACCTTTTTTGACTAAATTTGTAACTATTTATTAAATTTGTTTAATGGTTTGTAAAAATTAAATGGGACACAAGTGTTCTAATATGCATTAACGAAGCTTTATTATTCTACTTCAAAAAAAAACCAACACAAACTTGAAATAAATCTTTCAGAATATGTTTGACGGCAGAGCTAGTTTTTTGTCACTCTCGACTATTGAGATTGAACCTGCCTTTTTACCGTTCATGATTTTCTGCCAATAATTTCGACAAGTGCGGCTTGAACTTATGTGAGTGTTTTCTCGTCTTGACAGAAAAATCCTTCATTTGTAGTAATACCGGCTAAGCAAAAAGTGGAACCCCTTTTCATATAAAACTACAAACAATGATTGAATTGACGTAAGCCAAATGCTCACCTCTCAGAGCATATAGGGAGACATTTTCCCGGCCGCTGTAACTACGAAAAAAAAATTAATTTTTGTGTATCTTTTTATAATTTGTTGCTTTTACACTTTGTGTGCGCACCTCCAAAAAGAAATTTTATGCTTTTCAAAGTTTTTTGAAATTAACCCAAAACAAAGTAGCTACCAATTTACCAACTAATTTTTACAATTTAACAAAATCGTTCGTTGAACATTATTCTCACATATTAGCAATTCAAAACGAAATTTGAATCATTGTTATAATTAAAACTGTATCATTTTAAACAAGAAGTTTCTTTTATAGCATTTAACAAAAACTTCAATTATATTTTACATAAATTGGACAGCAAATACAAGATTTCTATCATATTTTGCCAAAAAATATTAAAACTAACTGGCAAAAGGTAAATGTTAAAAATATAAACAATACGTGTTCCTTGCAGGTGTTATAAGAAACCGAAACAGTTTATTTTTTATCTATTAAATTATAATTAAACACGCAACTCATAAACTTATGAACCAAAAGTAGTAAATAATATAAATTAAAACTAAATAAGAATAATAAAAAATAATATGACATAAAGGCAAATAGTTAAAGACAGATAAATATACAAACAAACAAAAAAACAAACAGATACAAAACAAGAGATAAAATTAAATATTCAAACAATAACCAACAATTTGTACAAAATATTTTCAAATGGAAGTTTAAATGGAAATCCGTAAAAATAAATGATTTAAAGTTCTACTAAAATGAAAAATTATTTTTTTTTTAGGAATAAAAATGACAATAAAATTGAAATGAATGTCAAAATATACCATAAAGCAAATAAATACGTACGACACCTAAAATTTAATCACAGAAACACAGATATTAGCAAGTATACATAAATATTCGTAAATTATTACAAAATTAAATAAAAAAAATTTAAGAGTTTATTTTATTTCGCATTTTCTATTGTTTCGTTTATCTAAAGCAGTTAAAGGGTAAACGATAAAAAATTTCTGCACGCAAAGAAAAACCTTGGTTGTTGTAACCATAATCTAAGAGCAACATATTATGGTTGTATTATATAGTGGTTAGCAAAAGAAAGTATTGTTACATTTAATAATAATATAGTTGGTCTTGCAACCATTTTGTTGTCTAGTTTGACGGTAACATTGTACGAGGGCTGCTATATATATTTCTGGCCTGGCAACACTGAGTGCTGCCAAGTGCAATCTGACATTTCCATTGGAAAGTTTGTCCTTTTTAAGCATTATCGTACTCAAAACGTTTTGACGTACGACCATTATTTATTTCGTTTACAGTGACTTGAAAAAATTAATATAGAAAAAAAGTGGAATTAACTCGTGAACCTTTTCGTGCCATCATTTTTCACAACTTTCGACGTGGATTATCACGACAAGAGTGCATTGATGAACTTAAATCTTTGTATGGCGATGAAGCACCATCCTGTAGCACTGTGAAAAATTGGTATAATGAATTTAATCGTGGCCGAAGCTCGCTTATAGACGAATTCCGTGAAGGTCGTCCAAAAACGGCTGTTGTGCCAGAGAACATTGATGCCGTGCGTGAACTCATAATGCAAGATCGACGTGCGACATTCCGAGAGATAAAGTCGCTCAAAAAAGGCTCGTGTCGATTGGTGCAAAGAAATGTTGCAAAAATACGATTGCGGTGCTTCAAAAGACGTTTATAAGATCGTCACAGGTGACGAATCATGGATATATGCGTATGAGCCCGAAACGAAACAACAATCGACCGTGTGGGTCTTCAAAGACGAGCAAAATCCAACGAAAGTTGTTCGTGGAAGAAGCACTTCGAAGCAAATGGTCGCCTGTTTCTTCGGCAAAACTGGTCATGTGGCGACTGTTCCGCTTGAGCAACGTAGGACGGTCACTTCTGAGTGGTACACTATAATTTGTTTGCCTGAAGTCATTGGAGAATTTCGAAAAACCAACAAGAGAAGACGAATCATTGTTCACCATGACAATGCGAGCTCTCACACATCGGCACAAACCAGAGCGTTTTTGACCGACCAAAACGTTGAATTAATGGGTCATCCGCCGTACTGCCCTGACTTGGCACCTAATGACTTCTTCTTGTTTCCGCACATCAAGAAAAAAATGCGTGGTCAACGATTATCGTCGCCAGAAGAAGCTGTTGAAGTGTTCAAAAACCATGTTTTAGAGGTGTCTCAATCGGAGTGGAAAAAGTGCTTCGACAACTGGTTTGAGCGCATGCAAAAGTGTATAAATCATGCTGGAGAATACTTTGAAAAACAATAAAACCATTTTTGATTATAAATATTCGCATTTTCACTATTAGGCCAGAAATATATAGAGCAGCCCTCGTAAAGTATAAATATAATTATGTTTAAATATAAACATTAAATGGTAAATATAAACATTTAATGGTTGAATTATAACACCATAATACAATTGAAAATGTCATGTTATATAATTGAATTTCCTGATATAATAGACTTTTTATTTATTGTTTCATTTATTAATGATTTGTCACAAAAATTATTTGAAAACATAAATTCACTTAAAAACATTTTTTATTTTTCTATATGTGAGTAATAAATATAATTCTTTCGAAAAAAACCAACTTCAAAACAGATTTCATCTGTCTGTCTATAACTGTTCAAGTGTATGGCCACTTAAATTAGGTTACATTAACTATTGGGACACACTTATATCTTCAAACTTTATACTTTTTCAACTGTTCAATAGTTTGGCGATATACATCAAATTGCAGCACCAATAGGGTCACTCTTTAATTTTCAAATTATATACCGTCTGTCTGTAACGGTTCAACAGTTTGCCCATATACATCAGATTATATCAACTACTTAATTTATAATATAACATTTTTATACTTCTTATTATACCAAATAAAGTAGTTGACATTCTGTCTAAAATTAAGGTGTTCGTATACAACGGTTCAAAAAATACGGTCATATAGAACAAATTATATTAATTTTGGGAACACCCTTTCATTTCTAAATTCAAATTATAAGCATCTTGTTATAGCGGACTTAGAAAAAACATATCCCTTGTAAATTTCAGCTTTCTGTCCATAACGGTTCAAAAGTCCGGCCACATATACCATATTATATCAATTATTGGGACACCCGTTTATTTCCAAATCCAAATTTTATACTTGTTGTTATAGAGGAGTTAGTAATACAGGTTCTTTGTAAATTTCAATTGTCTGTCTACAACTGTTTAAAAGTATGGCCATAAACCAATGAACTATTTGTGCACCCTTTAATTTATAATTTTAAATATTATCAGCTGTTACTATAACGGCCCTAGCAATCGACATTGCATCAAATTTTCAAGCGCTTGTCTATAACGGTTCAATAGATAGGCCTATATAAGAAAGTCTACAGTAGTTATGGGACACCCTTTAATTTCTAAATTCAAATTATAAACTCGTTGATATAGCGGATTTAGCAATACAGGTCCCTTTTAAGTTTCAGCGTTCTGTCTATAACGGTTCAAAAGTTTGGTCACATACACAAAATTACATTAACTATTGGAACACCATTTAACTTCCAAATCCAAATTTTATAGAGGACTTAGAAATATAGGTCCGTTATAAGTTTCAAGCGTCTGTCTACAACTGTTTAAAAGTATGGCCATATATCACAAATTTAATGAATTATTAGCGCACCCTTTAATTTATAATTTGTAATATTAATACTTGTTACTATAACGGTTATAGCAATCGACATTCTGTCCAATTTGCAGGCGTTTGTCTATAACGGTTCAAAAGATAGGCTCATATAAGTAAAATTACATCAATTATGTGGGCACCCTTTAATTTTTAGATTTATTTTTGTATAATTTTTTATTTTTGGGAACCATAGTAATACGCAGTCATTCTAAATTTTACAGAATTGCCCTTTACAGTTCATAATACACGTAAAAAATATGTATGTTGTATGGGGACAACCAATCTGTAAGCATAATCTATCATATTACCAAAAATTTTCAAAACCGGATCAGTTCTGGAGTTCTGGAGGCACAAATATAAAAAAAGCAACATTCAGCCGAATTGTACAACCTCCTTCTTTTTTTGAAGTCGGTTAAAAAGCCTTTGATGCATAATTTTGAACATAATTTTTTTTTTTCTAACAGCAAAAAAACATTTTTAACTTTAAGCTAACATAAAAATTACTAAACTGATAGAAGAGCATTCTGTCAAGACTTTGAAAAAAATATTTTTAAGCGTTTGCTGTTAATAATACACTGATTATAAATAATAATAACAAAGTTAAAACAAAAACAACCTTATTTTTGTTTAGCGCAGTGTATAAATCTCATGCAGTTTTAAATAAACAATATGCAAAACAATTACATGAAATAAATAACAAAAAAAAATAAATAAAAATGTTTTACTAAATTAATGTTACCTGTATCATGATACTTTTTTTAGTTAAAAAATAAAAAATAAATAATGTAAATGAACACTTGAACAATTTTTTGGTCCACCAAGCTTGAAAGCAAAAAAGTCAGTAACATAAAGAATTGTTGAAAAGCATTTGGGTTGTCAAAGAAAACAGTTTTAATTCTTTTAAACCCTCAATTCTGTAATGATCTTTTTGGTCAAATGCTTTTGTTGTTGTTGTTTGATATTGACTCCAAACAACATTAAGAATTAAAATCATCCAAAGTGTCAGCCAATATACAAATAAAAAAAAAACATAAAGCTGGGCTTGGTTTTAATCCGTATTTTATTGTTTTGAATGCCTGCATACAGTTACTTCCCTTTTATATTTTTTGTTGTAACATGTATTAATAACTTGCTGCATTTGCAACAGTGTTCGGAATGTTTAACTTCTCAAAAGCATGATACAACATGCAATGTCATATTCACGAAAAACCACATTAAAGAAACCTACAAAAACAACAAGACGAACACGCTGACTAAACGCCGCATACCCACCCAATTAATAAGAAAATTAAAGAAAAAATCATGTAAAAATATACAGAAAAAAAATACATTCAAAGCCACGGGTGTATGAGAGTCATACACATGTATCAAGGGTATCAAAGTGTGTCTTGTTACCAATAAATCGAGTCAAAAAAGAACAATATCAACGATTTGTTTTTTTTTTTTTTGCAATCAGCAAGAATTATGTTTTTTTTTTTTGTTTTGTTTTTGGAGATATTTTGACAAATGTGCCGTCAAAATTGCTGTTATACTTAACCTAAATGTCAAAAAGGTATTCAATATGTTTTTTGTTATTTACACGCACACACTTTTACATGTATTGACAGTTTTGGATTTTAATTTTTTCTTTGCGAAATGTAGGTTATCAGAAGCTAAAAAATTTAAAAAAAGTTCGACATAAAATTGTTTTAAGAAAAAGGTTTGTTAGCAAATCAAAATGAGAAAAATATCCCGCTCGAAGAAGACATCTCTGTGTTTGCTTTAGGAATAATACCGAGATTTTTTTAAGGTTTTAACTTTAACTAAGTTTTTTCTTTTTGTAAAATTTACTTTAAAAAGGGAAACATTAAGAGAGCAATAATATAAATAATTTTACAAATGGCCCCTGCTCGTCCCCTGCTCTTGCAAGGCATTGTGCTTTAACTAATTAATGAAGAAGTCATTAAGAAAGTGGGGACTTGGTATTAAGGTTTGTGAATATTCGTTTTGAAGTTTTAATTATTTAAGTTGACATGAAAGTTTATTTACTATTAGAACTATACGGCTACGAAAAGAACGCTTAACGCGGCACGACAACTCTAAGTAAATCGATATCTGTTACACTACGTCTTTACGAGCCATTGATTTGTTTGCACCTAAACAAAACGTCGGCAGAATAGGTAACAAACATTTGTTCATGTTTGTCTGTGTGGAGAAAACGTGGCGATGTAAATGCTTTGTTTTAAAGTGACGTTTGATGGCAGACAGCGTTGTATAAACAAATGTTCTGACAACGCTGTTTGAACACGAACATGACATTGACAACGATGGTCTACACAATACACTTTAATTTGCGCACATGAATTCATTCAATGTTTGAACAATTCAATGGCTCGTCAAAATAGCGTGTTACAAACTCTCTGATTTCGTACACAGAGCGAAAACTGTCATTCTTAAATTGACTACGGCTGGTTTTAAATTGACAATGAAACCTTTTTTCCTTTTCTTTTTTTTAACCAGCTTTTCTCAAATTTAAAACAAATGAAGGAATAAATAATACTAAAAGCTGCAGAAATAATAACAAAAAACGGCGTTAAATTAGGAACGGAGTTTCGTCAAATCGAGAAAAAAATATTACCAAATGTTGTTAAATTGAAAACGGTCTGTTTTTAAATTAAAAAATTACATAACTGCCATCCCTAAATTAGCGCGTAAGACGCAAAACAATGTAATTCATAGCTTTTGCGCTAGAATGTCATCCCTAAATAACAGCGTCAACTTTGTGTCTTTAATAATAATGTTAACTAATTTTATTTTATAAAACCCGCTGTATAAAAATAAAAACAGAGATAAAACCGCTAGATTGCCTTAAAAATAACTAAATTGTCACTACTTTTCAGCCATAACAAAACAAAATAAACCAACAAGCAGCCAACTTCACTTCCTAACGCACTGTCAAAATTGGATTTTCCAATTGCTAAGCATTGACGCCGTGCTATTTAGGGATGCTTCATACATTTTGTATGAACATGAGAAATTTTGACAGTTATCTTGCGCTTTACGCGCTAATTTAGGGATGGCAGTAATAAATCCATGAAAAGCGAGTTCTACTCACAGCCGCATAGGTCGTGTGGCGCTTTTTCCGCCTGAGCAGCGTACAACTGTCAATTCTGAGTGGTACACAAACATTTGTTTGCCTAAAGTCTTCGAAAAAAATCGTAAAACTAACCCCTGAAGACGAATCATTCTTCAGAATGACAAAGCGAGCTCTCATACATCTCGTTAAACAAGTGAATTTGTGAGCAGTCAAAACATTGGGTTGCCAACCCAATGACTTGATTTTTTTTCCAAATTTCAATTCTAAAGTGCTTAATCAACTGAATAGGAACGATGAGAAAGCAGTTGAAGCGTACAAAAACCATGTCTTGGAGGTGTCTCAAGAGGGATGCAAAGGTGACATGTCACAACGTGCAAGCCCATGTCGCACCAGAAAGTGACATAATTTCCGTCAACGTAGAATCATAACGTCCATGGATATTGTAGGTACATTTTATTGTATTCTATGTAAAGAAGATGTAACGTTTTTATAAAATGGCTTGCAGAAAATCTGTATTCAAAGTTGGTGTTGGTTATACCATAGAGGAAAGATTTTTTATGCCGGTGTTAGTTACACCATAGACTAGAAAATCTTAGATATGCAGGAAATAATTGACAAGCAAAGCTATTGTTGTTTTAAGTGCGGACATTATGACCCTTTCACAAGTCACACTATGTTTATACTAAAAACCGCACAATGTCCATGGACATTATAAAATTGCTATGATAAATGGTTTGAACGAATGAAGGAGAATATTTTAAAAAATAATAAACCAACTTTCATTTACAAATTTTTGTTATTTTTTAATATTTCTGATTTATAAATGTAACCCTTGTTCTTTTTATTAACATCTTATTATTCATCCCTATCATGAATATATTTTCACTCGAAATTTTTTCCCTTTTCCCCAAATTGCAATCGTGAATAATTAACTTGAATAATTTTTCACTTAAACAAAACTTCCCCTTATCGGGATTGATTTTTTCCCTCGAAATTTCGTCAATTTTCCCTTAGATTTGTTCACTTAAGTTTTGCTGGGGAACTGGGGAACATTGTGCCAGTTTTTATATGTTTTAATTAGAATATTTACATGAATAACACTTTTCTTAATTCAACATCAGTTACTGCAATGCAGACTGACATTATGCTCTTGAAGATGAAAAACAAAGAGATCTATCTATTGGTTATAAATTTATGAAGATTTTTTATTAAAATTATTTTTTAAATGATCAGATACAAAAATTTATTTAATTGAAATGGGTCTGTTGTAATGTCTAGGAAAGGTTAGGCAGGCAGCCGTGTTGCCACAGCCCACTTGGGTCCATTGATTGGACCTTTTGTGTCTAAGGTAACTTCAAGTGCTTTTAAGCGTCTTGCACGTCACGTTCTTAAAATTAAATTGTTCTCTGTTGTAGTATCTCCTCCTTTTGCAACAACACAATAATACCAATCATTAACATTTCTAAATTTTTTATAACTTTAAAAAATTTGGAATATTTTTCACTCATTATTTAATTTGTATTCAGTACGAATTGATAGCGGGAACAAACGTTCTCATGAAACTCACGATAGCAATTTTCTCTTCATGGGGAATAAAAATTTCAAGGGAACAAAAAATTTCACATTTTTGGGTGATTATTTAAAAGATAGGGTAAGATACTTCAAAAACACGTTTCTATCGCGACCCTCTATATTTGATTTTATTTTCATTTTTCCTTGTAGTTAGAGCAGACATAGCAGTATTTATTCTATACAAATTTTATGCGTCTGCCTACAACGTTTTAAAAGGTAAGACAATGTTTATGGACTTTACGGAAACACCCTTTAATTTTTTAAGTTATTGTTTACACTTTAACAAATTGTTTTTAAGCACTGGCCAATACATGCGAGTTTCTTTTTAATCTTGACCGTATAAAAATAATATTAATAGTAATATAGTAAAATAATAGTTAGATTGCAATCAAAACAACCCATTTATTTTCAATTTACTGTTTGATTAACCCTAAATAGTATATTTAGCAATAAAAAAAAATTATTCAATTTGTACTGGTGAATCTTGTTATATAACTAACAAAAACTAGTGAGAAATTCGTCTTATATGCGTAGTAAAAAAAATGCACGGTGGGTCAGAAATGAAATATTTGTAAATAAAACAAAAATTCCATTTAAAGAAAATTTCTTAATGAATCTATAAATTATTTCCTTTAATCTTTTTTTTTAAGAAGACACCATTACAGATATGATTGTTGGATTTTTTAATTTTTATGAATTTTGGCCGAAAAAACACTTAAAAAAAACGATGATGTCCGAAAGAACATATAATTGTATCTGTTTCAACCAGTTTAGTTATAAACAAATTGCTGATTTATTTTCAAAACTTTTGCGTCTGCTCCGCTGTGCTAAAGGGATTTTATAAGCAGATTTAAAAAAGTTCTCGTAATATCTTTGAGTCTAGTTTGTTAAAGGCGTATCTAAAAAAGTATCGTGCTATTTTCTCGATTTATTATTTAAAAAAAAGATTTTTGGAAAATTAATTAATATTTTTGAAAAAGAAAAAATCCCGTTTTTTAAAATAATTTAATAATTGCAAAGTGTCCGTGCATAAAATAAATTATCAAAGTGTTTTGTGATATTTTATTTTTCATCCTCTTTCAACTGTATAACAGCCCCAAAACTGTATAAACAGCAGAGAAAGAAAAATAGAATTACTATTGGTTATTGTTGTTTTTGCTTAAACTTTGATTTTTGTCTTTGCTTTATTGTTTGGACAAAAATCTTTAGTTTATTTAAAATGTTTGTCAGAAGTTTCCTGAAGAGTTAAGTAAGCGACAATAAAATGGCCATCGAGACGTACTTTGACCCTCAATAATCAATATCGGTGATTTAAATAATAAATCGGGAAAATAGCACGAAAAAAAAAAGATTTTTGAAAATTAATTAATATAATTGAAAAAGAAAAAATCCCGTTGTTTAAAATAATGAAAAAATTCTAATTTACATAGATTTTCTTATTGCCTAGAATATAATAACCAGCGCTTAAGAAATAGATTTTTTTCAGTAAAAAAGAAGTTTTTTCTCTAGCTAAGCTTGGCCAAAATTAATCACGATTACGACACTATGACGTTTAAAATTGCTTCAAAATTGTGTTTACAAATGTTTATTAAGAAAAATTTTTTAATAAAGAAAATTTGAATTTGTGTTTTTATTTATTTTGCCCTACTGTGCTGAACTAGATGACGATTTTCTTACTTATTTCATTATGCATAAAAAAATTGGTTAACCCTGACAAGTATGCAAACGAACTATTTCAAAGAAAATAATTTTCAGTCTATAAGAATTGTATCGTCTCTCGCAACACCAAAGTTTGCAGAAAATTGAAATAAATAACATTTAAAAAAGAAATAGACTTTAAATTCATATATTTCTGTTATGCAAATTTATCAATGTCACCGGCATGATACCTCTAATGTTTAAGCTCTTATCTTATGGTGTTCCATTAACATGTGTAACGAAACTTTTAATGGCATTTTAATGCACCATAGAAACAAAACAAAAAGATACAGATACGAGCAGTAGCAAAAATAAACAAAACTTTGCTTGTTTGCAAGCTTAAAATAGAGAACAAATTTGATGTAAATTTCAGATAACTCCAGGAATCCTTGGCAACTAAAAAACAAAAATAAAGTGAGAAAAATTAAAAAAAAAAAACAGTGTGTGAGAGAGAGAAAGGAAAAGAGAGAGTTAAGCAAGCTTTTATACTTGCTTTAACGTTTTACCAACAATAGTTACCGTTAAATTGTTATTTCGCTTAAAAATGTAGCACTCTTCTAGGCAAACAATAAAATGTAGGTGAAATGTTGTTAACATTAAAAAAATATGTAACTAATGACGTCATTAAGTATTTTTTTATGTTGCTGCTGTTGCTGGATCGATGAAGGTGTAAAATATACTGGACGTATAAAAAATACATTGTTTGTATGAATTTTGTTAGCCTGCCTTTGCATATTATTTGTGTTTTGTATGTTTTTTGTTGCTTTTGCATTTTTTTGTATTTTGATTGTTTAGTCTGGCAGATATATTATGCTTTACCATTGGACAACGAGTGGCATTCTTTAGCTCACTTTTTTTGCAATTACGTATTATATTCACATTTTTTAACGTCTCTATTGGCATTGACCCAGTTAATTCGGTTTGCATTAATTTAAAGAAGCATTTTTCTAATGTTTTAATTTTTGTTGTTGTTGTTAATTTTCTATTCTTAAAACTTTTTTGTTTTCTGTATCAATATTAAATATTTATGTTTTTATTGATTAGTTAGTTTATATAAAATTTGCTTTTCTACGCTTGTAACTGTGTTAAGTTAAAAATAAAATAAATTGAAATACCGTGGCAAAAGTATATCCATATTCTTTAGTGCTCACTTAGCTCAATGTGGGATTTTATCAAATCGATTGTGCGATGTCCGTCTGTCCGTCTGCGTTAGTGTTGAAATCAAGTTTGCCTCTGCGAAAAAAATAATATGGCAATCGATCATATATAGTGTCGAAGGAAGTGCTATTGGAAATTAGCATTTTCGGTCCATGTCATTTGAAGCAGCTGGCAAAACACAGTAAAAATTTACTCGTAGCTGTAATTTTGAGTGCAATTAAAAATACTGTAGCGTGTCCATATTAAAAATGTACATAGTTATTTAATAGATCTTAATTATGGAGAGAACAAAAGCTTTTACCATCCGAAAGCTGTTTTTAAGCTTGAAGTTTATAAAGTTTCCCAAACGACTTAAGATACGATTCGAAGAAATTTTTACTTAATGTAATGTAATGACAGGTTTGTGCTTGCACTGGTCAAAAAGTGAAAACTGCAAAGGAAATTACATTGAGATTTGCTAATGTCTTGGAGTACATTTAGTTGAAGTAGAATACTTGGTTTAATACTTTCTTTAATTACAAGAAATAGTTTGAAGAGCCGTACATGGGAGTAATTAATTAGATGAAATAATTAATTGACGATTTCATTGGCATTGAATGATGAATAATGCTAATGATTTTTTAGCGTTATCATTCATGCTTTTAGTTAAAAAACAAAATAATTACCATTGACTACTGATTAAATGGTTTTAAATCATTATAATTAATGATAATATTTCCTGTCTTTGTACACTAAATACACATCTTAAAATAACGTAGAGCAATATTTTAAAATGGCATTTAGATCAGAAAAGTTTAGAGAAATATTTTTGGTTTAATTTTCTTTAATCGTGCTTGATTCCTTCAAATATTTATTAAGCAGCACGACTTAAGTAAATTAACATAAGAAAGATTCCGAATAATAAATGTTTATATTTATGGTGTTTAACATAGTTAAACCATGAATCGAATTAATTGAATTTTATAAATGCTTAAGAATTATTGAATTATTATTAAAATTATCCATTTTTTTTATTTAGAATTTTGAATTGTAATATTAGAGGTTCCAACTCTGGGTTAAGCCATGGTGGATTGGATTTGACAAATAATGACGTTTAACAGTAACGAGTAATTATAACAGTTTTTCCCTTTTGTTCAACCAAAAAGGCGCCATGCAAGAAAAATCGTTTTGGTCTCTTCCATTTTGAAATCGGCTCCACATCAAAGAAGTTCAACTCACCACAGCTAAGCTCTAGTTTATACCCACAAATAAGTATTAATAAAAACATACCTATGTAAGTAAATGATTTATATGAAAATTCTTTGTGTTTTCTTCGATAAATACATAACCCGAATATCGCTTATTACCCAAACAAAGTAGGCCCCTATTTGCTCTTTCCACCTAAAATTCCCATTTTAGGCAAATTAATACTTATGTAGAGTCTTGTAGACACATTAAGTTTTAAACATGGTCCTTCGAGCCGGATATGAACCAGCGACCTATGGATAAATGAGGCACTATTGGAACCTTTTTTGTTTTCCTGTAAATTGTAAGAGCTGCCTGTTGTGGTTTTAGTTGACCTTAGATCGCACACATCATGTTTTATACCTATTGCAGGGAACACAATTGGGACGAACGACGAATTTCGTCTGGCACGACGAATTCATCTGTAAAAGTTCGTTGCGTAAATTTGCAGTGTGGCGCACAATTAGAACGAAAAAATTACAGCTAGTACGATCAACAAAATTGTTTGCTGCCTATAAAATAAAATAGTTATACAAAAAATTAAACATTAAGAAAAAGCCATTAGAAGGCAATTTTAAGGCAAATAATTGTGGATGTTTAACTTAATGATGTATATTAAGAAATAAACAATAATTAAGAAAACAAAAAAACTTTATTTACTAATATATTTAAAAAATACAGAGAAACGACAACCCTGTACTAGTTTGTTCGACAACCCTGTAATAGTTTGTTCGTCGTTCGTCGGCGTAAGAAATAGAAATAAATCTATCTGAGAGTTCGTCACGCACGACGAATTTCGTCGACGGCGGTGTTGTGTTAATTTTCATATGCACCAATGTGTTTTATTTTTGACGGCGAATATTCGCAACGATTCGTTCGTCCCAATTGTGTTCCGTGCATATTTAACTTAAAAATTATAAATTATTAATATTTCCAAATATAGATCTATCTACAAGAGTGTTAAGATTTCTTTATTTCATTCATAGTTTTTGTTTAAGTTTCTGCGATCAAAAATTTTGGGTTTTATAGAAACAATTATTTTCGATTCCATTGTAATCAGTAATAAAGCAATTTCATTGAAATTTCATTACCATTATTAAAAGCAATTATAACTAATATGAAATCATTAGCATTAAATGATAATTGAATTTTTTCGTTGTCATTATTTTAAACAATGCCAAGGAAATTTCAATGCTAATGAAAAAAATCCCAAGTATGTGAAGTACTATCGAATTTTATCCAATTTTTTCTAGGCATATTAATAAAAAAAAACGAAAAGTTCTACAATCCAAAACTAAGCGTTTCTGGTTTGAAGAAGAATGGATGGAAGACTAGCACGTTTACCAGATCTTATTTTTCTGCATTTGAGCATTAAAACATCAATCTCAAGAAACTGCTGAAAATTATTATAAATAAGGTAATTTTATTGCGAACACACCGAATACAAAGTTGTTAAAAGGCATTTTTTTGTATTCTAGTTTTCATTTTTATGTAATTTGAAATATTTGTATTTTTGGCAGTGACTTTTTCAAAAAAAATATTCAAATATATTTGTTTAAATTTTCTTAAAAATTATTTTTTAAATTTTCATATTTGAACATTCTCATTTATTTTGGTGTTATGCAATATCATTAATTGGTCCTCTTTTTGCAATAGACGGTTTGAAGTTTGGTTTTTTTTTTACAATGTTCAAGTTTTTTAATCTGTGGAAGAAACCTCAACAAAGTTCAGCGCTAAAATCTGAAGCAATGTCAAAATTTTTAATCAAATCTAATGAGATGTTTAAAGAGTAAGTGAAATTCTAAATCTTTTGTTAAATTTTTTTAATGGTACTTAAACCAAATGCAAAATAGTACGAAAGTTAATTTTTGATTGAAAAAATTGGGGAAAAA
The DNA here is from genome assembly GCA_916610165.2 of Gymnosoma rotundatum. Classification (NCBI taxonomy): domain Eukaryota; kingdom Metazoa; phylum Arthropoda; class Insecta; order Diptera; family Tachinidae; genus Gymnosoma; species Gymnosoma rotundatum. The sequence goes on along the minus strand of OU744338.1, from coordinate 14,411,810 downwards.
ATTATGCTGTTCTCACTGTGATCTGTAATTTGCATAGTTTCGGAATAATAGGTTTTCTTTTTAGCTGAAAAGTGTTACCTTTTGATTATTCTAAAACAACATACAAATTCTAATCAAAATGTAAAAATAAAATGTCAATGATCCTCCAACAAAAATATTTTTTTTTAACCCCATGACAGCGATCATTTGAAATATTTACATTTCTTCATTAAATATGCACATTTTCACTGAAAATTAAATAAAAAAAATTGAATAAATGAAAGAAACCTTGTTATATTCTTCTAGCTTTCTTTATAATGGCAGTTGGTTCATTTATGTGGTGGCTACTTTGCTGATTCTGTGTTGCATTTATTACTACATCTATGATTGTAAGAGGCGCTTGGACTTAAGAAGACGCAGAGAAAATTTCCAAAGATCCAATGAAAGGTACAGTAAAGAAAAAAAAATGCAAATATCAAATAATTCTACGATTAAAATGGAATATAAATAATTTAATATTCTATTTAGAATTCCACAACGTCGTCGACCTGGTGCAATTTATCGTGACCATGAAATATTTCGCAACGCCATTCAAACAGTGCGTCAGTATATTGGATCAAGTGAAAAGAAGGAGAATAATGGCAAATCTTATGTTCTAAAGAGGACACGCAGTGGTGTTATTTATGGCAGTTTTAGTGACAACGATGAAAATTGATAGAATGCGTAACACATAAATTTTAGTTAGAAAGTAATTGAATACACAGTTTTAAAGACGACATTTTTATGCAATTTTTTTTTTACAATCTATTTTGTACATTTTAAGAACTTTATTTATTTTTGTTAGTTTTTTCTGCGATAATAATATTTCTAAGGAATTTTCAATTCATAGCAAATCCAATAAATTGTACATAAATATAAACAAATTTAAAATGAATACACATTTTGTTTGCAGTTTTTTATTTATTACGTTTTATAAGTTTACATTGTTGCCTTAAGGTATGCTAAAGATTTTTAGCAAATGATTTAAAGTGTACAGCATGCAACAACACTATTAAAGTTTTATTGATTTTATTGACACAAACAGTTTTTAACATATTTCTAATAAAATTAAAACTTAAAATAAATTTTATAAGAAGATCAAAAATTCAAATATTAAAGAAGTAACTTTATGATGATTTTAATAATAAAATTTATGTTTTTCTTTGTAAAGAGACTTCCGTTTTTCTTGTGAATTGTATCACAAGTCATGCATGCTCAGTTTGGCTTGCTGTTTTTTATCGTGTAAACGACTGAGATAAGGGGTGTATTCATTTACAACATTTTTTCTAAAAATCCAGCTTTTTTTAAAAGTACATATTTTTTATATTTGTATTATTATTATGATTTATTAGATTTTTTAATTAATAAGGAACAATTTCTAGATATGCCATCGGCTCCTGGTTTTAAATAATTATGATTAAAAAATCAGAAAATATTTGTAATAATAATGCTTTTATTTTAACACAGAAAATTATTATTAAAATAATCAGGCACATGGCGAAATAATACCAGGTGGCCGCAATGGCGACTTCATTAATTTCGCCGTAAACTCTAAATGTCAAACTCCATATATAAAAAATATGTATAACAGTTTATTGTATGGAGTTTGACATTTCACGTTTGCGGCGAAAATTATGAATTCGCCATTGCGACCACCTGGTATATTTTCGCCATGATCAGGCATGTTACAGAACTTAATTCCGATCAAATGTGGTTCCAATTTCGCAAACTGTTCCTATAGAAAACAAAAAACGAGAAATTTCTGCAGAATGAATGAAAAAATTCTAAGAAGAAATTGATTTTCTTTCAAAGTTACTTTTATTTTTTATCTTTGTTTAGATTAGTCAGTTCGTTACTTTGGTATGATTATAATAAATAAAATAAAAATTGATCGAAATGCTTAATGCTAGAAACACCGAATTTTTGGTTGCGAATATTCGTCGTCAAAAATAAAACATACTTGTGTATATACAAATGATCACAATAATTACGTCGGAAGAAATTCGTCATACTCGGCAACTTTACAATAGAATTATTAATATTTTCTACCCCGTCGAATGCCGAACAAATCAGTTCAATGCATGGCAAAATAATACAGGTGGTCTAGGTAGCGAATTCATTATTTTCGCCATAAACGCTAACTGTCAAACTCCATACAATAAACTGTTATACATATTTTTTATATAAATATACTTTGACTAAACAACTTTAAAAAATATAACAGCGGTTTTTTCGACCTTATTGTACTTCTTACGATGAATTTACACAACGAATTTTTGATGACGCATTCGTCGTTCGTCACAGTTGTGTTCCTAGCATAATAGGGAATTAAAACCATTCCATTCGAAATGTGTGACATGCCTGGATAATAAAACTGTTCGAGTTTTTAAAATTTCTTATTTGCCGACCGCCAAGTTAAACTGACAATTTTGCGAACTTATGCCTAGATAACTGCGATTTCCTGTTAGATGAGTATAATGTTATATTTAAATAAATCTTAAAGACCGTCTTAATTATAATAAATAAAATATTTCATATCTCATTCATCTTTAATATGAAATAATAAATTTCAGGTTGACTTTTAATGTCGTTATTATGAAGAATGCACGATTGCTTTCGAAGTACAACTTAAAGTAAATATTTTTAATAACAACAAGAACAACTGTTTGTATCATGGCAAATAATAGCGTAAACGTTAAAAGTCAAACACCATATTTAAAAAAGTAAGCATATTTTTTAATATGGAGATTGACATTTATAGTTTCGACGATAATTGATATATTCGTCATTGCGACTACCTAATAATATATACGAACCCGAATCGCCTATATTTACTTTCGACATGGCTCAGACACTCGTAATTAAAACAAGTTCCATATTTAAAAATTGTTTTTTTTAATTGAAAAAGTATTTCGGATCTGACGATACAACAGGGTTGTATTTAGAAATGAAATCTTATGGTATTTCGTAACGTTTTCTTAAATACTTTGAAGCTGTAGACAAAGAGGTTCGAAAAGTTAAATAAACATATATCAGATACAGTGGAATAAATAATTGTTTAACATAATAAACCAGAAATGTCATTTGTTATAATTTTTATTGACTTGGCCTAGCATTATTAGAACATAAACATTAAAGAGATTAATAGTCCGACCCCTTAGAAGGCATAACATGTTGCAAAGGTACAAAAGACCATGACGTCTTTAACATCATTAACATTTTTCAGACAACAAAAATAACATTAGGACTGTTAAAAATGAAAAATAACAGTTTATTGCATTTGGAAAATAAAAAAAACTGCGCAGGCGCCAAATATCCCTGATTGCACTCAATAAGAGAAAAAATTAATGCGTATAAAAATATAAATTATAAAAATGGAGAATATATGAAAAAACTTACCAACAACAACCTGTAAAAATAATGTCAACATTAAAAGAGAAGAAGCAACATAAAAGAAACATCAGCTAAAATAATAAAGCTTTTTCCAAGTTGTTTTAAAACATTTGGCCAGGCCAACAATAAGTATCCGCAAAGAAAATATAAAATTCCATACAAAACAGTTGATGTGAAGATTTTATGCGGTAAAGTTGGTCTAAAGTGTCTTAACGACGAAGAAGACACAGACGACGAGTGCGGTATACAAAATTGTGATGTTTGAGTGTTTGAATGTTGGAAAAAACAACCAAAATAAAAAGTGAATGCTTAAAAATATAAAATAAAATTTATTTAAAAAAGAAACAACAACAACAACACTTTAAGGCGAAAAAAAAGTTTGATGGTGACAAAAAAGTAATCAATTTAATAAATAATAACAATGTTTTAACAAAAAGAAAAGGTGCAATTCATTTAAATTAATTTAATTTAATAATTATTTTCTAAAAATAATAATACTTCCTGGGCTTTAACTGAAAATAGCCAACAATAGTTTGTATTTTTTAGCAGAAAAAAAGCGACAACACCCACCCAAACAGACGCCAGCAAGTACAGAAAAACACTACAAAATGAAAACAAAATGTCAATAAAGCCCAGCACATAATAAATCAATTAAATGTTAAAAACGCATAAAATATTAAAATTCTTAAACAACTGTTTTTAATAAAAAAAATACCAAAAAATTTATAAAAAAAAAATTTAATTTATAAATTTTCATTGTAACCACTCTGGCTATTTTCATCCAATAGATTCTCTTTAATAAATGTAACGTGCGCATGTGGGTGTTTTATAACAAACAGCACGTGAAACCACCCCAAAAACAAATCAACTACAACTGATTAAAGCAAAAAATACAACAATAAAAAACAAGTCAAGATACACAGACTTAAAAATACTACCTGTTTATTTGTTGTTGTTGTTAAATAACAATAAAATCATACATAATAAAATAAAATAATAAAAAAATGGAAAAAATATATTTTGACATTTTTTAAATTTTAATTAAAAAAAATGTTAAAAAAATTTAGAAATAAAATGTTTGTTTTGTAGATATTTTTTAAACTAAGATGAAAATTTTACATAAATTTTCATTAAAATGCCAGCATTTATATTTTCTTACCTGTAAAAGTATCACTTGACAAAATGAGTAAGGTGTTCCATTAAAATCAGGTTTTGCATAATTGTTGCTTTTTAGCTTTAAAAAAAAAAACAGAGCTTCAAAATTCGCCTCCAATGTTAAATTATTCATTCATTTGCAAATTTTTTATGTCGCAAAAGAAGCATTCAAGTGCCTAGGTTTTCTGAAACTGTGTAAGAAATACTTCACACTACTATCTATGTCACCTTTATCAGACCAAAAATGGAACACAACTCTCATGTATGGGCTTCAAAGTCTATTTTGGAATTACTCGACTGCGTGCAGGAAAGAGCCAAGCAGCTCATCGGTGACAGTAGAATATTCAGCTCTATTGATTCACTGGAGCATCACGCAATGTGGGGTCTTTTTCTCTGTTTTATCGTTACTACAACGACGTGTGCTCTTATGAAATCAGAAAACTTGGTGCTTAAAAAAGTAATTTCGTACGCGCAACACGATCTGCATCAAGAGCGCATTCCTTTGTGGTCGAATGGCCAGTAAATTACACTACGCATTACAAAGAGAATTCGTTGTTGAGCAAAACATTTTGTATGTGAAACAAACTAGCTGCAGAGGTCTTTCCTAACACTTTCAATAAGCAAAGATTCAAATTAAATGTCCACAAGCACTACTTCCTCTATCCCCCTTCCCACAACCTAATTTCCTAGTTGTGACACAATGCTTTGCATAAGTAGGAAATCATCCCCTGAGTGCTGGTCCTAATAAAAAATAATTAGATTAAAAACGGATTTCGCAAAAAGATTTTGTTTTTCAATAACAAAAACTCACTAAAATGTACAACATGCAGGCCTGCTAAACCTGCAATTGATTTTTGCCTTAAACTACACAAACTGGCTGACTTCTAAAATGAATTAATACAAAGTTTGTATACAGTTTTGCTGCGGTATTTAGATCTTGTACATATACAAAGTTGCGAAACAAAGCATCAATTTAAAAGCTGATGCGCTAGTTGCTCGGTTGCAACATTGCTAATACTTGTCTGCGACATTTTGGAATGTTATGCATTATAAACATTAAGTACCACGGCATTATGAAACACAATACATTGTTCGAATACAAAGCAACTGACGTTTTGCAACTCAGCCACTGTGTCTTATATGAAATTTATATGAAAAAAAAAAGTAAACATAAAAGCTTAGCAAGGTTTCTGAGGCTTAAGTTGACTATTGCCCTGACCCTTTGGTGAAAACTAAAATCTTAAGATCTTTTAGCATTTAGTTTTAGGTTCTTCCAAGCCTTGGGAAATGGTAACTTTATAAAAAAAGGCCATATAAGCACCAACAGAATTGCAGTAAAAATAAAGTTTTATTGATAATAAATTTAAATTTTCATTAGCAATAAATTTTTACTGATTACTGAAAACTTTTAAAATAGTACTGACCAACCAAAAAAATATTTTTGTAATGTTTCCTTCACTTCATAAGTCAAGTCTCACTAAATTTGGGTTGAAAATAACAAAAATGATAATGAAAAATTTTTATTAGTTTTAGTTTCTGTGATACACCATGGGTTTAAATATACAAAATATATAACGTTTATTGATCAAGTCAAGTAGAAATAGCAGTTATTTATATGGTTTGGGTCACAGCAAAAGGTATAAAACGTTTTTTATTTTTCAGCCATTCTCTTAAAGTAACTGGACAAAAGTTGCAACATATGGTGGTGTGGTGCCTACGACCTATCTTTGTCACCTATTTTAACTCCAAAATAATGTGTATAATCAGTCTTAACAGCAAGAGTAAGATTGCGTGTTTTTGATAAAAATGTTACTTCACCACAAATATAAAAAGAGATATTCACTAAATTTACACAACCCCGTGGTTTAGTACACTTATATATTACTTTAAAATATTAAATTCGAATAAAAAAACAAAACAGCAATCACATTAAGAACTATGTGAAGAACAGAAATCACGTATATAACCTCAAAATAACTGTAAGACGTTTGGTTTTGTTTGTTAACAGGAGTACCAACATTCAAAAACTAAATTTCTTAACAAAGTTAAAGTTGAGCATGTAAAAAGTGACATCTTATACTCTGTTCAGACAGGTTTTCTTAATTGAGTTAATTTAATTTTAATTGCGCAATTTAATTTCACACATGCTCAATTAAGTTTATTTAATCAGCACAAGGCATATTTATTTTACTATTTTTATTACAAGAACAACATACCTTTTTGTTGTTGCTTTAAAGTTGGAAAAATCAAAAGCCATTTTCGTATTACCCGCCATTATCTTTTTACTTGTTTGCTTATATGTTTTGCTTGCGGCTTGTCAATTTTATGAATTTTATCTTCTCACTGAACATAGTTCCCAGAGTAAAAATATTTGATGGCAAGGGTTGCATTTCGCATCTTATTCAGTTAGTGATACAAATAAGTATCAATTGATCAATTTTTTAACTGGCTTCTTATATGGTGAAATGAGCTTAATTAAGGCCTTATTTGCGAAAATTCCGTAATTGCGCAAATTAACCGTATGTCTAAACAGGGTATTACTATATCTTGGAAGGGGGTAAAAATACGTAATAATTGCGTATTCTTAAACCCGAAATATATTCATTGTTGGTCAGTAAAATCAGTATAAATTACTGATACTACTATTTAATTGTCTCAACCAGTAAAAAAAAATTCAGTAAAATTGCACCTTCAATAAAAATTTATTGACTACTCCAGTTTTAAATGCAGTTCCAAAATAATATACTGTACGAGTCTGGTGTGCTTGGTATACGTCGGAAAGAAGGACTTAATTATTTTAAATATTTTTAAAGTGTTTTTCAATTTTTTTGTTGAGTCTTTAAAATAATTGAACTTTAAATAAGTTTATAAATGTTTAATCTTTCATCAATATAAAATTTATTATTCGGAATCCTTTTTACAACGATAATTAATTAAATGTAAATGTAAAAAAAGAAGATATTAAAGAAAAAAAAATTGCATAAAAATTATTAACCGTCCATAACAAAGCGGAAAGTCATATTAAGCGCGAATAAAGTACTTTATTTTAAATATTGATTCCAAGCAACTCTTGCATTTCTGTTTTGGCAAAACAAAGTATATTTGTAAGTTTTACAAAATTCATCTAATTTTTATAATGTGTAGCGACACAAAATAAATTCAAGGGTTTTGCATTCCGTGAAACAAAAATTACTCTGACGTATAATTAATACTTTTATTTAAAATAATTATGTTCATACGCCCCGCACTACAAAAAACACAAGTAAATGAACACATTATTCGTAGTCGTTCACTTTCATCCCAGCAAACACTGAGTCAAACGTTTACAACATTAAATTTGCAGACCTTTTTTAATTCTATGCAAAAATTTACGTTAAACACTTGAAAAAATTTTTTTTAAATATTTAATTTTCATAAAAAACTTCGTGCTATTTTTTAAATTATCCCGATTAAATTAATTAGGGGCAAAGCACGTCTCGATGGCCATTTCGTTACCGCTTACCTAACTCTTCAGGAATCTTCTGACAAACATTTCAAATAAACTAAAGATTTTTGTCTAAACAATAAAGAAAAGACAAAAATCAAAGTTTAAGGAAAATAACAATAACCAACAGTAGTTCTATTTTTCGTTGGGTAATTTAATCAAAATATAATGTTTAAATAATTTAAAAACATTTGCAACATATGCTTCTTCATAATATTACATCAACATTTGTATTTTCCATTCTCACGCAATCTTCTTTCTCTCTCTCTCTTAACAAGGAATTGTGCAAAGGAAAATACTTTTGAAAATTACCGTTGATTTTAACAATGTATCTGCGTAAGTAAATGTGATTGTGCATGTGTATAAATAAATAAACACTTGTATTATTAAACCAATATTAAACGTGTTAATAAAATCTAAATCAATACAATTAACTAATTTACTTTAAGGTACAAAATTATGCAGATAATAAAGTATTTCGTAGACAAAGCTCTTCTTTTCTGTTGACATGAAATAAAACTCATGTATATAGAAATAAAAATTAAGATATTCTGCCTCTTGATCCGCTTTAATTTTTTGAAAATTATCTTGAAAATTTTTGAAAGTAATCGTGAATTAAGTTTTCAGTATTGCCAAAACTATCGAACCATTTCCCGCTAGATATTAGTTTAAAAACCGGTATAGTCGAAAAAAAAACGCTGACATTAACCGCTAAAAAATTTCTTGAACAATTTATTTTTATACCCTTCACCGAGGCGAACTTGGTTTCACAAAAAAAAATATGTCAATCGATCAGATATAGTGTCGAAAGAGGTGCTATTGGAAATCAGCATTATCGGTCCATGTCCTTCGAGGCAGCAGGCAAAACACCACGCCTACCTCGAATTGTTTTCATGTCATTTGGAACAATAAATTAACTCCAATCAGAAACATTACGTGATGAAATTGGCCATCACCCATATTTTTCGAGTTACGGGGCTCTAAAATTTCAAATTTTTTTTAAATATCAATATGGGTATGATTTTAAAGCCTTTGAAGAGATCTTTAACTCATTAAGAGCCGATGGCATTTTTATGTAAAATAATGTATACGCATTTTTTATATTTTTTAATTCTCTGTAACACTTATGTTTGTTTTTTTTTTAGATTGGAGTTACTTCACTAAGCTAAATTTACATGGTGAAGGGTATATAAGATTCGGCATAGCCAATAATAGCACTCTTACTTGCTTAATACTGTTCTTAAATACTAACTGTCGTATTCATGAAATAAACTTTTATTATTTTTTATGAATATGGCAATAATTGTTCATCTCTAGTTAAGATTTTGATTATCTATACATATAAGTTTCGTTTTAAAAACTGAAATATATGTTAGAGGTTCCGATTAAGTTTAGAACCTTGTAATCGTAAAAGTATTTTTTATGCCGACAGAGACAACAAAGCAACAAAGTAATTATAAAGAGGCAAATAAAAAAAATGAAATTTTTCTTTCGTGGTAAGCAAAATGGCAGACAATGCATTTTGAGGAGATGTTATTGTTTCTTATATTTTGTTTAAAATAAAGCATATCGCAGCAACTTAAAATGAGAATTGAAAATACATAAAAATGTCATCATATAAATCTGGGCCATATTAAATTTTTTTTTTTTTGGCAAAATTTTAAGTTTACAAGCACAAGACCAATTATGTTCTTTAAAAACAGAATTTAATATTATCTGCATAATATCTTCCGTTTTTTTTTTGTCCGGCCTTTTCCAAATAAAAAAAATAACCTAATTATGTTGCCTACAAATAAAACTGTGACTGATTGGTGTTTAAACACACCTTCTACTTTTTCTGCTGTCTACTTTTATTAACCTTTTAGGATTACTCATCCAGGATTAATAATCAATAAATAAAAAATTCCTAAACTGCCCACAAAATTTTACAAACATTTCTCTAAGTGACTTATAACGAAATTTTCCGATAAAACAAAATTAACAGCCGATTTATTAGCAAGCGGAAATATAGTATTCGGAGTTAGAGAAGGATGACAATGGCAAGCCCATTGTTTTTAAGGTCTGTCATGGCTACTAATTTCGTTAACTTTATATTCTCCTTTTAATAATCTAATTTCCTAGTTGTGCTCCAATGCGGTGCGTGAGTAGGGGTCATCACCTGAGTGCTGGTATTATTTAGAAAAATCTATTTAGAAAAAGATTTATTGCCCATTATTTACTTAAAACTCTCGCTATATTTTTTAAAGAAAAAATTACTGATTAAATTTTCTGAAATTATAGTGATTTTTATCACCAAATTTTTGTGATATAAATGCCATTTTAAAATCATGCTCTAATGTACTTTAAGGCGTTTATTTTGTGTACAAGGACAAGGGGTGACATTTATAAATAATAATGCTTTGAAACCATTAAATCATTAGTCAATGATAATTACTGTTATTTTTCAACTTAATATCAATGAAAACTTTTTATTCAAAAGCATTGGTGAAAATAATTGTAATGCTATAAAAATCATTAGCATTATTTGGCATTAAATTAGTCTGTCTAATTGAGTGCTCCCATGTATGTAAAAGATTACACAACAAATTGTAAATCCATTCAGAAAATACGAGAAGGTGTAGTATTACTTACCGCCTTTTAAAAATTCAATCTGTTATTTTGAAACAAAATAAATTTGTTTTGTTTTGTTTGGTATGTTTCGTCAACATTCCGTTATGCACGTGGTGTCTTTTACCCTTTGAATTAAATTTTTTACATTTGTTTACTAATTTGTTGAACGCCAGCTTTAGCTATTTTTGTAAACACACTTATGTATGTCGCACTTAATTTTATTTAATGAAAACACACCTTTTTAAGACACATTTGGCTGAACAAAAAATTTGTTTTAACTGCGATAACAATAAATTTTTTTTTAAATAAAGGAAAATTAAAAAAATAATTTATTTCCTATTATTTTTTATTTTATTTTTTGTTTTAAGGAGTGCTTTTAAGCTTCTTATATTATATATGAATGTTTTTTTGACCTTTTTTAGTTAATTTTTGTTTTCTAATTTTTTAAGCACTAGGTCAGTTTATAAATAATAACAAATGTTTTTTTATATTAATAAACATTTGTTATTATTTATAAGCTTCTTATATTAAATTTTCTACTATCGGGTGTTTTTTTAAGCCCGACAGAACTTTGAATTTTAAAAAATAACACAAAAACTAAAATTGTAATAAAGAATTTTTTTATACAAAAGATCAGAACATCGCATTAAAATTTAAAAATGATTTGGGGCATATGACCACCGCGGCTGTTCATGACGAAGCACATTCTGGACGTTTTTTTATTTGGGTCACTTTTTCAAGTACTGCTGGCCATATGTCACGAATAACACGAACAATGTTGGCCTCCAAAGCGTCAGTTGTTGCTGGCTTATTAGCATACACCAGTGACTTCAAAAGGCCTCATAGGAAATAATCGAGAGGTGTCAAATCGCACGACCTTGAAGGCCAATTGACAGGGCGCATTTCACGAAAACAACTTATCGCAAAATTTTGATTTCAATAACTCGATTGTTACGGTCACTGTATGGCACGTAGCGCCATCTTATTAAGCCAAGTTTCGTCTACATCAATGTCAGCCATATTTTCAAACAGAAAAATCATTAATCATGGTACGGTAATGATCTCCAATGACAGTAACGTGAGATCCGGCCTCATTTTTAAAGCAATATGGTCCGATGATGCTACCAGCGTATAGACCACACCAAACGTTGCATTTTTCTGGATGCAATGGAGTCTGTAGGGTATGTTGTGATTTGGTTCCACTCCATATGCGGCAATTTTGATTAACAAACCCGTAAAGCCAAAAAATGAGCCTCATCGCTGTGCACCATAAAAATCATGAAGTTGTCTATAAGTTGCTCGAATTGATGACTGATTTTCAAAGTAAACTTGGATGATTTGATAGCGTTGTTTAAGCGTGAGTCTATTCATAATGAGTTTCTATTGCCAGAGTTTACTGAAAATAATAAGAAAACGAATGTTTAATTAAAATTTAATTTCAATGTTATTTTAATTAATTCCAAGTTCTATCATGCTTAAAAAAACACCCTTTAAAACTGAAATGCTTGACTTTTCTCAAATACAAAAAGTAGCACAAGAGAAAAGATGCAAATAAAATATTATTAGAAATTATCCTCTAAAGACCTTCCTTTAAGGCAATTCTATTCTTTTTCTCTTATTACTAAGAAGAATAACTGTGTTTTGTTGTATGTGCAAGTGTTTACACAACAAGGTTTAAATATTATCTCTTTGAGATTAAAATAGAAAATGGAAAAGAGCCAAACAAAAAAAGTCTTTATCATTTGTATGAAATAAAAAACTTTAAGCCACAAAAAGGATTCTATTTTTAATAGCAAACGATCCAAATATATTATTAACTTTTTCCGTTTTTTTTTTCTTTTGTTTTTGTTGCAAGTACAATGTAGGCTTTTTTTTTAAAGGCAGCGCAGAGTGGCTTTTAAGATTAATTATTTTTTAAAGTGGTGGTTAATAATTCAGTATTTCCTTTGGTTTTGCTCACTTAAAAGTCGACTAATTTATTTTTTTGTAATTAAATATAGATTTATATTCCTAAAGTCGCAAATATTGCAAGATAAAAATTAAAATATTATGAAATCTATAAAAACCCCGAAATTCAAAGAGTTTTCGAGATTTTTGGACCCTGCCATTTTCTGTGATTTCAGGAAATAGATTTTCAAAATTGTTGAATTTTGAAAAATCAATATCGCTTGGCAACCCTATACAAAACACAAAAGAGTCTTCAAGGCAAATTAAATATTAGGTGGCCACACGGCTACAAAAACAAAAACCTAATGTAATTTGGTTGTTCCAGAGCAACAAAATTAAGTCAAAAATAGCTGACTAAGCAGAAGCCGAATTTAATTTATCCTTCTATCACCATTAATTATTTTAAATAAAGTTCTATCAGTTGGTTTCATTCTCCCGCATATGCAGCAGTATCTCATATATTATCTCTTGGTTTTGAATTTAAATTTTCTAAAATTTACAATTTTTTTACTTTTCTAAATAATTTAAAAAGTGTTTATTTTTAAAATTATTTTAAAATATTAAAAACAACGTTGAACATATACCAAAAATAGCTGGACTGTTAAGACTACCAATGGCGTAATAACACAGGTGGTCTCAATGGCGAATTCATTAGTTTCGCCGTAAACGATAAATTTTAAAGTCCTTACATAAAAAATGTGTATAATTTTGTGTTACCCACCAAACTCCTGGTGTTACAACAGACCAAATGCTGTGCAGCCAGACTTAGTGCCCTATGACGCTGGCATAGACCGGACATAGGACACTCCAAGATTATCGTTCAGGATGTGCCCATACCACCAATGGTGGACTACATCTCTCCTACACCTGCTCTGGACCACGGGTTTCAGATCCATATTCCAAGTAGGGAGGAATGGGTCTGTAACGAAGTGGTTGTGAACAATACTGTCGACATCTACACCGATGGCTCGAAACAGGACGACAGGGTCGGTTGCGGAATCTTCTCCAATTACCTTGGACTGAGACTCCCTGATTACTGCAGCGTCTTTCAAGCCGAGGTAATGGCCATTCTGAAAACATCCGAAATAGTGCTTAGGGACGAACTTTTTGGCCTTGCCATTCGGATATTGTCGGAGAGTCAGGCGGCAATCAGGGCGCTTGCTGGTGCATACAGTACATCTTAGCTAGTCCTGAGATGTCGCTCATTACTAAACACACTTTTGGAACGATTACAGATTGACCTGTTTTGGGTCCCTGGTCACAGGGATATTCAGGGAAACTGTGAGGCTAATGATCTCGCCAAACGGGGTACATTGCTTCCTAACGTCTTCTCGCTACCAGACGTTGCGATTCCTTTAGCAACGGTTAAAATGGCCATAAAGAACCACTGCCTCAATTTGGCTCGCAAATTATGGGTAGAGGAAAGTTGCTGTTGCGTCTCCAGATAACTGTGGACTACAATGGACCTCAAGCGGACCAGGCAGCTGCTCGGACTGGACAGGGAATTCATAAGTATTACGGTCTCGGTACTTACTGATCACTGTTTAATCGGCAGGCATGCTGAAAGACTCGGTCTGCCCTTTAATGATTTCTGTCACAGCTGTGGCTCGGAGAATGAGGAAGAGACCGTACTGCACCTCCTGTGCCACTGCCCAAGTGAGCTTTGTCGTGCGAGGCTGCCACTCCTAACCAACTAACTAATTATGTTTACATGGTGTCAGATATTTAGCGTTTACGGCGAAGATTAGCTAATTCGCCATCGAGACCACCTGTTTCATATCACCATGAGTCTACCTGTAAATTAATTCGCCTTGAGAAGATTGTGAACTGAACAAATAAAGTCAGGATGTCAAATTAAAGAAATAATTAATTTAAATAATTTGCTTCTTTGACAACTGCTGGGTTTTCTTAAGCATAATCAAAGCGAATCAACTTTAAGGTGGTAGCGATGGCGAATTAATGAATTAATTCTGTTATACAGATTTTTTATGCAGTTTGACTATTAGGTTACCAGTGAAAATCAATAAATTCGCCATCGCTACCACCTGGTAATTGATTCGCCTTTAGTATAATTGCATGTAGAATAAAACAATAGACTAAAAATTTCTATTTAAAAAATAAAAACTTTTCTACAATTTAGATCATGTGTGAACGTCTCGTAAAAGTGTATTACATTTAATCTTTTATTTTAAAAAGACAAAGACAACAATATAACAGCAAAAGCAACAAAAAATTTTAAATAAATCAATAGTTTACAGAAATATGTGTATGTGTGGATGTATTAATGAACTATTATTATAATTTTATGATTTCTACATCTGTAGCAGACATAGAATATTTTACTATTTGATATAAAATTCACAGAACTGTTGGTACTAAAGCCGTGGGTAATTTGGTCATAAATCATTTTTTAAAGACAAATTATTGTCATTTTATTTATAAAATCTGTAGACTGGATTTATGCTCTTTTACTATAACGAGACTATGGATATTAACAAGTTTAGAATTTTCAATGCTTTTTCTTCTCCACTTTGTTTAAATTGTTTGTTTTTATTGCAATAAACTTGAGATATAAAATGCTCATTTGCATGATAATTGTTTTTTTTGGCTGGAGTACTTATCATATGGTTGAAGAATAAAAATTAGTTTGTTGACATAATGCAAACGTTTCGTAGAGACTTCATTTATAATTTTCGAACATTTATTTTAATAGTGAACAAAATTAAATAAAAAATATTTTTTTATCCAATTTTAAAAACAAGACATTATATATTTTGTATAATTTTTTAGTATTTGTTACTTCATTATTTCGTAATTTTTCAGGCAATTTTTAAAAAAATTTTCTTTATTGGATAGCATAGCTTCAGATTAATTCCGTTGTATAAAATTATTGTTAATTAAAAATAAAATAGTGACCTTATACAACACAGCTAATTTTTAACATTTGAAGCCTAAAAGATATAAACTCTCATTTTTCATAGTGTTTATCGCAAAAATAAAAAAAACCTAAACTAAAAATCAAAGGTTGTTCCGTTAGAGATGTTGTTTTGATTTATATGGTCTTATCTTTTAAACTATAATGGGAAAATAAAAAATAAAATAAAGAGCTGGTAACTCATGTTGAGCATTTGCGATGTCTGCTTTGACGAATGCGTCCGTCTGCTTGTTTGGCAAACAGGAAAACATGATCATAAGTTCATTTCCCAAAACCGTCTTTATTACAAAGAAAAAAAATTGTTGTTGAGTAGCCTCGGCGGATAAATTGTTTAAAAATAAAACAAATGAAAATTTAGCACTTCAACCTGTCTGGGTCTCGAGTAGAAAAGAAAACTAATTTTTGTGCAGCCATTGTAGATGAGTTAATAAAGGTGTCTGTGTAATAAACTAACAAGTGAAATGAAAAAGACACCTCTAGTGGACCTTACAGCGAATGTGAAACGTAGATTTAAAGTCACTACCTGACCATAATAGCTTTAATATGACCGTGGTCTTACCACTGTGTGAATACAATGCTTCTAGCTGCCTATAGCGACACCAAGATAGCATTATTAAACTCACTGATTGTACTTACACGCCGCTTGAGAACAGAAGAGTATCTAAACTTTGATCGCACCATTATAATGCAACAGCGCATAGGATATAAGCGCCGTACCTGCGATTTTGGTTTAAGCCACAGCCACATCGCTACTCCTTGAAGGGCCTCTCGAATAACTATCAGTTACCGTGATACTAGTAGTTCAGCCACTGTTTAGATTTAGAAAATACTTATCTCGATTTTCAAGCCCCTGTCGCTCAATACCCAGGGGGTTTCCAAGACTAAGTAAATAAAATATTGTTACGAATATAAGATCTGGCAACCCCTGTTGTTGTTATCTGTATGAGCGTAGTGAATAAGTTAATTCAACTAATGGTGTGTGTATAGAATAAAAAAACACAATTAGCTAACAAAAGCTGTGCAGCCTCAATGGCTGCGTTGGTAGAGGTGCGTACTACAAACCAGGGGGTCCGAGTTCGATACCGCATGCGGGCATGCTTGCAACGAAAAAAAATGATAAGTGTTATAAGCAATTAAAATTAATAAACAGCAGTACAAACCTCCCGAAAGGAAAAGACAATTATTGTGTGAAGCCATGGCAGACAATTTAGTGGAGACGTCCAATTTAATATAAGAGCAACAGATAATTGTCAAGAAGCCCTTTATAATAAAAAGTAAGAGCAATAGCGGTTAGCGCGGGGCGGCGTAACAGCATAACAACGGTGTATGGCAGACGTGTGTTGTGGCTACTGGATTAAAGGGGATCACTCGCTTGGATAAAAGGAGAAGTGGAAATGTCTGTGGATGGTTAAGGTTACTAAACAAGGCATGGAGTAGTTCGTCTCTCGCCGGAGTAACACAGTAGTGTTGCGTGGATGGCTGCGTTTGTAGTAATAACGCATGTTTAGTAAATACGAGACCAAGGGTTCACAAGACCGGAAGGATCAAAAAGTATAGCCAGAGAAAGCCATAAAGTTTGAATACAGAACAATAAGCCACAGTGGAATTTGTAATCAAAAGAATCCGTACGTTTGTTCTAAAAAGGGAAAAACGTAACAATATCATTAAGTAACCTGAGTTCAATTCCCACCGGAAAATTGTCGTGTGAAGGGCTGCACTAGCTAAAGGCGTCTGTTTGCTAAAGCTACCTAAACACGACATGTTTTTTACATCTGTCGTGTATGGGCAGCGTTATTAAGACATTGTGCATTAAAATCTCGCCCCATTCACAGATATTGTGGTTTAGGTGGCTGCATATACACATGTGTGCTTAAGTACATTTTAGTAAACAAAAATCGGGAGTACAAAAATATTTAGAGCATTAAAAAAAAGCGACAAAAAATAAAACTTAACGTAATAATTGTTTGCAATGAAAAGAATCCCTACGTTTGATAAAATTTTAAATGGAGAACCAACTAATTCAAATTGACCCAATGCCAGCAGCTCTAATTAACAAAATAAAAACAAAATGAAATCAACGACTTTAGTAAATGTTTGTTTGACCTTAAATGACTTTTGTATATAAATATGCACTAAATTTGTGAAAATCTAAATGTCTGCTTAAGCAGTCCTGCTGCGAAACGCACATACGAATTGAGATCAATATTAAACAGTAATATTGGCGTCTGACTGTCTGTACTCTAATTTCTCTCAATTTTATTGCAAAAAAAAAGTTTATCTAAAGCAAAGCACAAGATATATAACATTAATAAAGTTCAATGACTTGGGAAAAAAGAAATAATATTTAAATTAAAAAAAAAAATTAAATGCAAAAATATTTGAAGATAATTTAATTTACATAAATAAATTTTACACATTAAATTTACCATTTAATTATTATTTTTTTTATTTATCTTTTTTATTGACAAAAAGCAAATTAAATTGATTTTTCTCGTTTTCAATAGGTTTTTTCCGCTTCTGTTTAACAAACGAACATAAATTTATTTGAACAAATTTCAAGGTTTATTTGTTATTCTTAATTGTATTTGAGATTCGTGACACAAGTCTATAACTGCGAATAGACATTATTCTTGTCATGTTTTGTTTGCAAGGTCTTTTTGTTTTATTTGGGCTTAAAAAAAGCCTCAAACTCTTTTACCTTCAGTCTTGAAATCATTTAGACCCTTGAAATACTGCACACACCTTTATCAAAATTCTTTCAGATGTTTACTACCAAAAAAAAAAAATATATAAGGAAATTTAGGTGAAAAAAATCAATCAATCAATAAGAAATAAATAATCCTTCGTACTTTCAAATTTTTTCTTCTTACCTTAAAAGTCCTAAACTATAAAAGCATTTAATCATTATCTGGAATGGTATAAAGATGATTGCAACTTAATCATGTCAATGTTTTTTTCATGATTGGCTTAAAAGCAAACTACTGAAAAGAAAAGCAAATAACTTTCAAGGATAAAAATATCATAATCGTTTTTAATATTATAGAAATTATTTCTTGTTCATAGTTTTTGTAGAAAGATAAAACCTTCTAAGATATTTTAACTTTTTTATGTGAGTAAAAGTTTAAAAAGAATTTTAACTAAAATATTTCTATCTAGAAAAACTTTGATTTTTTTATTATAACAATATTGATGGTAAACTAAACAAAAAAAAAATAAATGTCTTAAGTTTTGTTGGAAAAAATATTTGTTTTCAATTAAATTTTTAATATTACTCGTACTTACCCAAAGTTTTAAACTTTTTTCCTAATTCAAATGAAAATTGGCCACTAAAAGGCGCTGTCCACCATCAAAAAGATAATGTAGTGTTGTGGCAATTAAATTTTTATGGATCTTGACACTAACTTAAAGTGCATAAATTAGTCCGGAGCAGTCAAATCAAGCTGTATGCGATGTGGCACCACCTTGTTGATACCACATGTTAATTAAGCCCAAAGCATGCAGTTGTGCCGTTAAAAAGTTTTCATTTGCAAAGATGCTCCTGACCAAATTGCACACTTTTAATGGATGCAAAGGTAACTGATAAATAACCCGAAGGTTTTCCATTGCCCATTGATTTTTCAGAATCGACTATTCTGTTTATTCACATATCCGTCACTCACTATGATTTTTTCATGAAAATCGGGGTTGTCGTTGGTGAGCTGCAACATGCTATTGGCATATGTATGGCGGCGTAAATGGTCTAATGGAAGAAGCTCTTGTGTCAACTGAATCTTTAGTGGAAATAAATGCAAATTCTCTTTGCAAAATTGTGGCCAAAATTGTTCTTTAAAGACCAAATTCCTGTGCTAGGCGTCGTATTGAAGTTGCTGGATTCTTTTGAACACTTTCCTTACTATGTTTACCAGAAACGCAAGAAACCGTTGTATAGAAACTGTCATTCAAATTTGAATACACAGTTTTTTAAGAATCAACCGAGTGGGGTGTTCTAAATAAGCATTGTATGAAAACCCATAGCAGAACGGTAATGCCCGATTAAATGTTGTTCGTCGAGCCTAAGCACGTTTGTTTTTATCACAGTGTTATATTTTAATAAAAACTATCGAATTGACAATATTTGATATTGGATTTGAACAGATGTAATTTCGCTTTGTTTTCGATTCAATTGAACTAGAACAAATTATCCGACTACAGCTTTTGCCCATATCTGAATGATAAAAACTAGAACTTATGCATCAAAACTTGCACAAAGACTTATAAATTAATTAATCTAAAAAGCCTTACCCCAACCTTAAATATACTTTGTCACTTACAACTAAATTAAAATAATTTGTTGTTTATTAATTTCAAAAATTTCATTCAATATAACTCTTCAAATTTCTTATACAATTTCTGTTAAATGAAAAAAGTATACCCCTTGTCGTTATATTGCCTTCTTCATTTTTTTTTTTTTTTTTTTTGTTGTTCTGGTTTCAACATGATTAAACT
This sequence comes from Gymnosoma rotundatum, assembly GCA_916610165.2. Taxonomy (NCBI): domain Eukaryota; kingdom Metazoa; phylum Arthropoda; class Insecta; order Diptera; family Tachinidae; genus Gymnosoma; species Gymnosoma rotundatum. The sequence goes on along the minus strand of OU744338.1, from coordinate 14,391,783 downwards.
TTATTTTCTGTGAGCAATTTGTACTTTTAAATATTTAATTAAAAATGTTTGTTAAAAAAGTTATTAAGTTTGCATAAAAAGTTTTTTGTTTTTCTTCAGCTAAAAGTTATTTTTGTCAGAAAAAGCTAAAGACAAAAAAAAAAAACAATTGCTTCAATGTTGTGGAAGTTTATAAGTAAAGAAAAAGTTATCGCAGCAAGTTGAGAAAATTAATTTAAAAACAGTAAAAACAGTCAGCATTTAAAGACAACTAACAAAATAAGAACAGCTAAGCCAGCCACTATAAATCACTAATTGCAATGTATATGACATAAGTCAAATCTGAAAAAAAGTTTAATGGATATATTAAAAAAAATTAAAAACAGGATATTTTTAACGCGACAGAACCTATGAACTGAATGTGTGTTGAAGGTACTATTATACAGCGCTCACTTTTTGACAATTATAAATACTTTACACTGGCAAATCATTTTGCCTAAATTGGCGCTTGAAAAATGATACCAAGTTATAGAGATTTACTTTCAACATCAGTCATCAACTTGCGCAACTTCTAGACCCAAAATCATGTTCGATGATGAAACCTTGGCATAAGCCTCGTACTCTGTTCGATTTTTCATGCGGAATGCCGTCAAACTACATACATAAAAAATTTGTATGAGAAAGTCTTGAAAAATTGTTGCAGAAGTAGAACTCTGTTTTTACTGTGGAAAAACATATGAAATGTTCCTGGCAACATTTTATCAAAGCTGTGAAATAATGCTCTAAACACATTCGCCACAACGAGATACACGAACACACGACAGCAAATGACGCTAGCAACATTTGTCGCCTTGTACGCAGCTACATTGTTATTTTGAAAGCAGCAGCTACATAATAAAAATACGAATTAACTGTATTTCAGTGATGTTACTTAAGCGATTTTTAAAGAAGCAGCTCCGATTTATAATTAAAAAAATGTTTTAACTATTTTGTAAGAGCCTATTTAAAGAGTAGAATAATTCTTTTGGATTGTTTTTAAGATTGAAAATATATAGAAGTATTTCTCAGAAGCAATAATAAAAACAGTAGTGTGTGTCACGTAGTTTCTTGTCCACTAAAATAAAAAATACTAAAAACAACAGTTTTTGATATCTGTTAAAACCAATCGTGTTATGTATTTACAGATATCCCATACGACAATTGAAATTAATATAAGTACTTCAACCAGCAAGTACTAAGAACAGAAGTAAATTTTTAACTAAATGTTGTCCACACAAAAAAGGAATTTTAGTTTTATGTACATGTTAATACATTCCTCACAAATTTTTACAATTATTCTTTATACACTTTTGGCATTTCTAGTTTTTTTTTTTTTTAATTCAAATTTCGAAAAATATGTTTTAAGCAATTATTGAAAAGTATGTAAAAAGTGTTAAAATTTTTCTATATACAAAACTAAAATGAGCTGACAACTGTTTAAGTACAATTATACCGTGAGACAGATAAGAATTCAATAAATAAATAGGTATTTTGTATTCCAAATCAATTATTGTCTTCACCAGCAACACTATTTTCCTTAAATACTTCATGTACTGAAACTATTCTGTTACAGTTTTATTATAGATTTTTTTATTTTATATTTTTATTGTTCTTTTCGTTTTTCATAATAAGAGATTTTAAGCACTTATTATTTTATATGTCTTATAGTACTGAAATTAGTTTAATTTGACTACAGCGGCGAATTCAGCGCAGACAACAACCTGCCGCCTTGTTGCCTTGCTGTCAACAAATTAATCATTCTCATATAAACACATGGCATTCTAATTCTGACATTTTGCAGTCGGTAGCTGCTGTCTCGAATGTGTTCAGAGCATATAGCATACATTTTTAAAACAATGTAGTACACTAAAAGCTAATAAAACGTTAAATTCTTCCAAATCGCGAGCTAGACACTACATTTTAAATGTCAAATTTTCCTCATGAAATAATCCATGTTGCTCAACAATACTCACAAAATCGAACAGAGAACCAGGCTTTAAGGGGGTTTTTAAAAACCAAAATTGCTGCATATGGGGTAAAACCAATACACCAGTATTGCCGTTTGGTTACATTTTTTGTAACTTTTAAAGGCTCCACGTTACATGTATAATTTTGTTATATTTGGCCAAATTTTCGTAACTTTTGGTACAGACAAGAAATAAAGTGATATTGCTGAAAAAGTACTTGTTTTATTTTTTGAGATAAGACAAAGGTAACAAAGGTTACACACTTGCAAATGCATTCAAAATTCCACATAAAAAATTAGTTCGAAATAAATAAAAAATAACGCAGCTGAAGTTGGTCTGTTTAATTAATAAGAAATCAAGAAATGTTTCTTGCTTCATGTTTAGAAACAGCCAAATGTTTCTGGCAACAATTTTTCCCAACTGTAAATAATATTAGTTGCACTTATATCGTACCAAAACTAAGTATGTACTCTGTTCAAACTTGCGAAAATTCTTAGCGACTTTAGAAAAAAATTGTCAACTAGCTAGTGGTGCCATACCAATACCTCGATTTAGAAGAAAATAGTCTTTTAATTGCCTTGAAGAAGTGCCTGATTATGTTATGAAAAAATTGTCAGTAATTTTATGTTTAAGTTTTAAGCAAATAAGACCTAAATGTGTCTTTAATAATGGTATTTTTTTAATTGTTAAAAAGTAAATTCTATCGAGAGCATGCACTTTTCAATCATGGAATATTATTAAAGAGTTCTTATTTAAATCATCGGGCTGCGATTTTTCTCGTACGTTTTTTTTTTTCATTTTAGTTTTGTTTTTGTTCAGTTAATGAATTTTTCGCCTCGTTATTTTCTATGAAATATTGAATAAGACTTTTAACTTCATTTTATATAAATTACATTGAATTACTGTTTCTTTAGGGATTTTAATGAAAAATTGTAAATTTTTTTAAGAAAAAGCGTAACTTTTTCCTATCTTTCTCTGGCAACACTAAAACCCACAACAGACCCTTCAGAGTGCATTACATCTATAAAAATACACAGCTCAGTGCGGTTTACATGCTGGTGGCATTATTGGATGCTATTTTTTTAAAAATGAAACCGGACCTTGCGTTACGGTCGATTGAGATCATTACCGCACTATAATCAATGTTTCTTTGTGGCTTCAACGGAATGTCACTACTTGCCATAAGGCGACCGCGACCATCGATTTATTGATTTCAAATTTTGGCGACAAGTTCATTTCGGGAAATTGACTTGTCATATGGCCTCCAAGGTCCTGCAATTTAATACTTCTTGATGGCTGTGAAGCCACGTGATGTTACTACCTTGAAGGCCAACATGGTGTGTGTTATTCCTTACATACGGCCAGCAATTCTTAAAAAAGTGGCGCAAAATTGGACGTGCAAAATTTGCTTCATCGAGAACAGCCACGGTGGCCAGATGACTAAGCTTATTTATACTTCTATGCTGGCTATTGTTATAATTTATATTGTCAAATTAAGTCTGATAAGTATTTTAATTTAATAAAAATTCAGATTATCTGTAAAATGTATCTAAATAACTTATTCCATTTTTAACTTTTTAAATAATAAAAAAAAACCTCCCGCAGTCTATTAGAAAGAAACGATTGCTAAATTATGCAAAATATATTAAATACGGAAAGAAAATGCACAGTAAACAAAAAAACAGCAACAAAATTGTTAAGCATTGTCCTTGAAGTTTTTACTACAAAAAATTTAACTGTATATTGTTGTATTTTTTGTAATTCTTAGAATACAGTAAATTAAGCAAAATAATGTTGCAAGCTTCCGGAGAAATGCATGAGGCATGCAACAATATTTTTTTAATTAAAATTTCTTTTTATGAATGCAATAAGAACAAGAGGGACAAAAAAAGAGGATAAAAACGAAACGAATACTAAACAGTATAAAAAGTAAATTATTTTATAATTAAAACATGCACAAGTCCACAATTAAAATATATAATTATTATTCGTTTTTCTTTGCCTTTAAAGAAATAGCCTTTGAAGAAAAAATAAATAAAGGGAAAAAATCCTAATAATGAATAAACATCTGATTATATTCTCAGCATTAAAAAAGAATTGTTTCGTTTAGTTCAAAAAATATTTTAACTCTTACTGCTGTACGTATATTAGTGTTGTGATTTGAATAAAACTATTTAAATAATTTGTAGAAAAAATTAGTAGTATAAATTCTTAAATTTTGAAAAAAAAATATTCGAATAACTTTATTCGAATACTTAAATTTTTTTAAATATATAATTATTTATTACAGTTTTATTATTATAATTTGCTTTGTAGAAAAAATTATTCGAATAATATTAGTCGAATAATCGAATACTCGAAAAAATGCCCTATAAATTTTTTAACTTAAATCTAGTGGTCTAGTTTTTTCCGAAAAGGATTGTATTAACACATTTTAGCCTGTTCAGGCACAGCTGATCGTTTTTATGTAACGATTTTATAAAAAAGAATGTATTGCGAAACAGCTCCTCCAATCTTGATAATATTAATTTATGTCCAACTTTTATCATAATAAAACCGTACCAAAATGGAATAGCTTTACTTTTAACGCCTGAAACTATGCTTGATTAATATTTATCTATTCTCGTTTCCTTAGCACTAAAAGAGTCTACTCCTTAAAATAACACTTATAAATATTTATGATTAAAATTTCCTCTCAATTAGTTATTCCGTTTAGCCATTGACTGACAAAAAACATACAAACATTTCCACAAAAAATATACCTTGAAACATGCATTAGTTTATTGAAATCTTAAGTTTTAGTTTTAAAACCAAGAAAATTAATATAAAAATATTTATGGCTTTCAATATTTTACGATAATAAATGTAGATTGGGTTGTGTTTAACCATGTGTTCTAGCATTAATAAATGTTTATTTTTAAAGTTCATTTTTTATACACATATTGTGCCATTATTGAAATATTCTCACAATCTCAAATATCTACAAGCGTACGATTACATTTGTATATTTTGTTTCTTATTTGCTTAAACTTTCAACGAACTAACCATCCACCCATTCACTTATTTCCTCACTCACACATTCATTTTAGTTACTTATTCACTTACGGAATTGAATAAGTGGCTCGCTAACTGAACGACAAACTAAGTAAATGTATTTTCAGATGATGTATTAGTTTTAAATGATATTTGATAAGGATTGTGAGTTGCAGAAATCTAAATGCATTTATATGATGAAGCCCGGCAGTTCTGATATTGGTTTTTATATATTTTTTCTTATTTTCTAATTAGAATTTTTTTAGAATTTATAACTTATAATTTCTTTCTATTCTATTCTTTCCTATTCTATTTTATTCGGTTCTTTTCTATTCTATTCTGTTGTATTCTATTCCAAGGTGCTTAAGAGGTTTTTTAGTTTTCCTTTAAGGAATTTAGAGTATTTATTTATTTATCTGCAAGGTTCTTAGATTTATTCATTTCAACGAATTGCGTAAAAGTAAACAATAAATTTCTAAAGCTCGCTTAAACTTTCCAAGATTTAAGGGTTCAAAATTCAAAATTCCAATAAACTCAAAAAAGCGAAATAACAATATAAATTTGCTGGTACATGTTCTAGTTTTATTTCCTTTCTTTTAGTGCATTTCTCGTTAATGAAAACTGAATAGTAAGGCGTAGCAGCAGAAATTTGCTTAGCTGACATTAATTGCTTTAATTGTTGAAAGTTTTCTTATGTCTATAAATTAGAATTAAAAAAAAATGTTTCAAAAGGCGACTGTTAATTCCGTTATTATTTTTATATCCTTCACAACGTGTTTGTCATTATGTTTGCAATTTCTACAACATCCATTTTAGACTCTAAAATCTTGTAACTTTTATGCAGAGCGTACGCCAATGGATCTGATATAGTTTCGAAAGTTTTGCCATTGAAAATCGGTGAGATTAATCTATGTCCTTTGAGGCAGCGGCCGAAACACCACGCCTGACTCTAATTTTCTCATATCTATTTTTCAACTTTCCTTTGTATTCCTGCATGTGGTTCTCTTTACTACGTATTCACCACAATTTTACAAGGATCTGATGCAGCAACCTTTTCATGTACTAAGTTGGAACAGCAATCTTAAGCAAAGTTTACAAAAATGTGACCCTTTTTTCGCACAGAAAAACTTTATGGTGGCAAAAAACCTACAGTATGATGCATGTGGTTATACATATACAGTGAAGGGTATATAAGATTCCGCATAGCCCGATATAGCACACTTACTTGTTTCTTGTTTACTTTTTAAATAGTAAATCTCCATTTGAAAATCAAAAAACGTTTTTTTTTTAAACGGTCATATATGAATATTTTTCAAACCATTTAAAATTAAATACTTCTATATCTCCACATGATTTACACCACTTTCAGAGAAAACGGCTCATATGTGTATGAGTGCAATCAATTGTTAGACAAAAAAAATTTTAAAAGCGCCTGTTTTGAATTAGCTATTTTAAAGATTTTTTTTAAGGAAAAAAAGTACTTTAAATTAATTTGTTTTAATAATTTGTACAGAAAAAAACTACAAAGACCAAGTGCTTTTTATACAAATTTTTCATTTAAAAAAAATATTTTTGTTTTAAAGATAGCTTCTTTAAAAATATTTTTAAAAGTAACTGTTATACACATTTTAAATGAAGTACCTTTATAATAAGTACTTTTTTTAATAAATACTTTCTTCAAGTACTTTTTTCGAAAGTACTTACTTAAGTGAATTATTTAAAGTATTTAAGTACCTTTTTTAGGTACTTACTAAGTACCTTTTTTCAAAAATACTTATTAGGTACCTCTTTTTTCAAAGTACTTATTAAGTACCTTTTTGTTTTTTAAAGAATACTTACTATAAAGGTTACTTGTTGTGAAATAAGTATTAAAGTTATTTTTGTGAATATATTTCAAACTAACCATTTTTTATTCGAATAAAGTATTTATTTGACCTTTTTAATTAATTAACATAAAAAATAAATAAATAAATATTTGTTTTCCTGTTGAAGCTACACAACGGAGAGGCTAAATATCGAAAAAATATTTAAAAAATAAAAAAGACCTATTGCTTAAAAATTAAATAAAATACATTTTATATTCGTATTAATGCATGAATAAATTATTACTATAAAAATTTATTCTAATAAAAACGCTTATAGGAATAAGATTATAAAAAACGGCTGTTATAAGAAAATAATAATTTAGTAAAAAATGTATTTTCCTAAAAAGTACTTTCTTAAAAAAGTACTTTTTTGAAAAATTTGCTTCCTTTAAGAAAGTAATAAAAATCAATAAACAAAAAACAGCGTTAAATTGTATTTTTTTAACCATTTTAAAGGTACTTTTTAATGGCACTTTTAAACACGTTTATGATGTTGGAAACACAATCAATATACACAACAATAACAAGTAAAGAATCATTACAAAGAGATTTTTGTATTTCAAATAAAAGAAAAACATCCGTAAATATATTTTTTATATAAAAGGTTTTTAATTTCTCTTGTATGCTATTTTTCGCTCCATCTCTTCGTACTGCAATTACTTATCTAATTTAATAATCAATTACTTATCTAATTTAATAATTTAAGGACGGAAAAACTTTAATTAGGCACGTAATCACGCAAGAAGAAAGTGATTATAAAAGGAGCACACAGTAGCACAATATAAGGAAACAAAAAAAGGAATTAATTTATTCTTTGCAGAAATAAATATTTTAAATATGTATGCTTACACTGAGAATTTTTTAATTGTAATTATTTGTAAAAACAAATCCAGTTTTAAGCAACATAATCAGGACTATTTATAATTGAGACATAATTTTACAAAAAAATAGAAGAGTAGCATATGAGATTAAATTTATATCAGAAAAGTGTCCAAAGAAAACTTGACAATAACTAAAAATGTAAATGAAGAATCTTTGAAAGCATATTCATTTTGGAAAAAAAAATCAAATTTATTGCATTTTATACAAATATTAAATTTTTAAAATTAAAATTACTTCTAACTTAAAAGCTTAGTTTTATTTGTATTCTTATAATTAACTTCCTTAATAAATTTCTGTGAAAAAATAGAAAAACTCCAAGAATAAATAAAAACCTTGAATTTCTAATTTCATTTCTCAAAACATCAACGAACCGTAAATGATAAAATCAAGCGGGCGTCAACCTGCAGATACGATTTACGTAAAAGAACGTTAAATGTAAAATAGAAAAAATTGAAAGCAGTGCAGTATAATTGAAAATGCACATATTAAATACCTCATGGTCAAAGAAAAAAACAATATTTCCAACAAGAATGCTAAAAGAATCAATAGACAACAAGAATAATAAACCAAATACTTAAGTGAAATGAAAGACAAAAGAATTTAATATTAAATTTTATATAAAACGATGTTAAGAATGTTTGTTGAAAGATATATTTTATAGCGCGAATGCAAGGTGAATTCAATTTGTTTTTGCTGGACTAAGGCGAATTAATAGTAGGTGGTAGCGATGGCGAATTCATTAAATTTCGCCGAATCTCTTAATGTCAAAATCCATATGTAAAAAAATGTAAATAAAACAAGAAACTAATAACCTCTTCAGACATACGCTTTAATTGCGCATTTAAGGAATTTACGCAATTAAGGCATTAATTGAGCTCAATTTACTATATATAAGAAGTCATTGAATAAATTGAGCAATTAGAACTTAATTGCATCACTAATTGAATAGGATGCGAAATGCAACCCTTGCCAAAAACTATGTTTACTCTGGGAACTATGTTAGAGTACTTATAGAAACAAATAAAAAAATTAAGAACGGCCATCGACAACTCCTTTAAATGATAAGTACCAGCAGCATCATGGTAATCGTAAACTTTAGGCGAGAACTTATATTGGCTTTTTGATACTTTATTATCGAAATATTGAGCCCAATTTATGAAAGAAAGTTTTCCCCACTGTGTTTCATAAGAGCCAAGTGCGTAATTAGGTCTCCAAATCTTTTAAAAACTTCTTCTACTGGAGAAATATTTAATTTGCGATTACAGAGCTATAGCGTTTTGAAATTGAAAATTGACAATAAACTTGAAAAATAGACATGCTTTCTGAAAGTCGACAAAGCATTTTCTTGTAAAATTAACAACTCAATTCAATTCAGTTTAAAATTTTGTCTGTATTCAAAAACGAATTTTGTAAAATATATAAAATAAGGTCTTTTTTTTGTTTTTTTTTTTTATAGCGATTATTTTAAATACCGCCAAGAATCTCTCGAGAGAGAAATCGCCATAAAAAATTTTTACTATTACTTTTTTAAGGAAATTTTATCGTTTTATTTAGAAATATTGACCTACTTAGTCTTGCATCCCTTCATTAGAAAAAATTAATAAATCTGTTTATAAAAGAAAGAATCGGAATTTTTATCACGTTTTTAGGAAAATAATTTTTTTTTCAATATATCAGGTGGTTCAAGCACGAATATATTTTAAAAATTAAATTAATCAGTATGATGATACCTCGAAGTACCAAAATGAATCGCTTTAAGGTTGAACAACGCTGAAAAACTTATTTCCAACGGGAGGGCTGGCCATGTGGCCGATACGGTGTTTGTTTTAAAGAAGTTTAGACCAATTTTTAAAAATTGTATCATTTTTTAAATTTCTGTTATTACTCGTATAAATGAATTAAAATTAAATATTAATTTTATTATTTTTTTAATTTCTTAAAACCTTTTTTAGAAAGAAAATTATTCCGCAAATTTATGCGGACGCTTTTCAAAGAGAACAAGAAAATTAGACACCAGTAGAATGTAATGGTGCATTCTTTGGAACGCTACATTCTTCATTAGCATTCTTCGCATCTATCTACCTTAGGCTGTGTACATTGTAAACATAATCTATTTAACCAACTAACTTTGTAAATAAAAATACGAGTAGTATTCATATCAATATTAATTTGGTTAGACCAAGTCCACACACAAACCAAAGTACTCTTTCACTGTTCTCTCTATAACTCGTCTTGTTCATTCGTTTCTGTTATTTACATACGAAATTTGATATTTTATAAACTTTTTAGGTGATCACACATCAAGCTTTGTTTTTAAGAATTCTTGATATTTACGAATTTAAAGCGATTTTAATATCTTAATATTTTAAAGTATTTTTCATATAAAAACCGTTTTTTATAAAATGTTTATGCGATCACAAATCGAGCAAACTTTCTCAAACTCCTCGATATTTGTGAAACTAAAAGTAATGAAAGATTTTTCTAACATTTTAATATAAAGGACTATTCCTTTTTTTTAAATCACAAATCAAAAAGACTGTCTCCCATTTCTTGATATTTACAAAGTTAGAGAAGTAAGGGTTGAACGGACTATTGATTTATATCAAAAATGTTGTGCTATTGCTCCACTATGCGATAAACATTGATGTGTAAACAGATTAATTTTTATTGGTTTTTTATTAACAAGCCCTCGGGGCAATACTTCGCATGTTTCTTGTTTTTTTAAATTTTTCTTTTTGCACTGCTATAAATTTTAAAAGGAAATGTAAAATAAAAATTAAGATTTGTCTTATAATGCGTACTGAAAAGTTAATATATATTTACACATAACAATTTAAACTACAAAGCTTTTCATTTAAACATACATATTTAACATTTACATATGTAGAGATACATAATGGTGCATGTATTTTACACTTATGATGACATAAAGCGGAAGTAACAAATGCCCTTTGCCATTGAAAGAAAGAGGAAAAATAATGTTTAGAATTTTGTAGCTCTATATGGTGGATAGTAACTTTTCAAAATAAAAAGGGGAAAATTGTTAATATGAAAATTTATTTTTCAAAAAGACAATAACAACTCAAAAAAGTTTTATACAAAAACACAGCAAACATTCAGTAACTATTTTTGTTTTTTGTTGTGTTAATTTTTAGAGTTGATCAGAAAATTATCAAGATTTTGCTAAATTTCTACTTTTGATAAAACTCGTGATTTTTAATAAAATTTGGATTTTTTTTTATTGTTTTCCTTTTTTTATGAGAATCCATTTTCAAGAATAATATTTTGGTGAATTATTGATTACTTGAGTATATTTTTAACCTCATAGGCCCATATTCATAGTTAAAATAAAGTATACTTTAAGGGAACTAAAGTCGGTTTTATTTTAGAGTCGACTCTAATTCATTCATAGAGAATTTAAAATATACTTTTGGCGAGAAAGTCAACTCTAAATTTAAAACTACCCAAAGCTGGTTTTAACTCATTTTTCCAAAATTATTTTATTTGGTTTAAGAACACAATACTCTTTATCTGATTTTTATACCAGTGAACAAGTGAACAAAATTACAAGGTTACTTTTTTCAAATGTTTGTTTAGAAATTGTATGAAAACATTTATCAAATTACAGTTGACACCCAGTGGAAGGCGGCTAAACTTATAGTATAATTTATTCTTGACTATGAAAGAAAAAAAGATAATAAGAGCTTTTTATTTTAGAGTATACTTTAACAAGAGTCGACTTTATTCTATAACTATGAATGTGGGCCATAGAGTTTAAGAAATTGTTAACTTTCAAACAAATTGTTATACAGCACTCACTTTTTTACATTTATGATCAGTACACTGTGGCAAATCATCATGAATAAATTGACTCCTAAACAACGCTACCAAATTATTCAGATTTACCTTGAGAACCATGCGTTTTATAGACTAACAGCTTGTTTATAGAACACGTCAAGAGCGAAACGAAACCGGACGGCATATGGACGAATACGTAATAATTAGCGTCCGTTCCGGTTTTTTTCATTTAACTTACGTTGTGTTTTAAATCGTAGTATTCCCAATGTATTAATTCATGTTTTGTATTTACTTTTTTGTACATTTCTTGCTTTTGCCTTAAATGATGGTAACCCTGCTTCGGCGCTTAAAAAGAAACAGCTGAGTTAAATAAACAAAACAAAACAAAATTATCAAACAATGAAGTACAAATTTTTATCTGCAAAACAAAAATTTGTGAAAATAAAAAAGTTTAAACAATAGTTATAAAAATAAACAATAATTTTTAAATGTATGAATAATACTAATAAATGTTTTAATAAGTGAAAATGTTATGATGGGCAGTTGCCCTACAATATTAACTCCTGACGAAGGGTTTTTTTTTCTTCGCTCATTTTCGGTGTGTCTGACACTACAATGCGCGATACATAAACCAAAAGCAATTGTAATTTGTTACGTTTTTTTTACAAATAAAAAAATTAAACTCGTGTTTTAAAGACCCTAAACGGCAGATTGTGTTTTGTAAACTGGCTGTAAAAACTGTTTTCAGTAATCTGGCTTATTGTCGCAATGGTGGTGCAATTATTAGACGTTACGGTCGTTTTTGAATTTATTTTTTAATTATTTTTTTCGTAAATATGAATGACATTGATTTGGATGAGGTGTGGTTTTGACAAGATGACACTACTTGTAATACTGTGACCGCAACCATCATTTTATTGAAATCAAAATTTGGCGATACAACGATTACAAGACATGAACCTATCAAGGCCGTCCGAATCAACACCTCCCGATTATTTTCTGTGGAGCTATTGGTTCATGCTAATAATAAGCCAGCACCAATTTATGTTATGACATATATTGCGAAGAGTGCTGATGACGAGTGTAGTGACCCAGAAAATGTGGCAATACATTCTGCCATTGTCTTTTGAAAAATTCCTGTTTTCTGTAAAATTAAATACAATTCATAAATAATATTTCTTTCTTTATAAATTATAAAATTAAAACAAAAACTTGAACTCTAGCCGAACTAAATTAATTCATTTGAATTGAAATTATTTTAGCTTTAGTTCATTTTTAATTTCTAAAAATCTTTTTAGAGAGAAAATTTATTATTATTTATAACTTTGTTGGTTAAATAGATGAAGTTTATAATTACACAACTAAAGTAGATAGAAGCGAAAAATGCCGATGAAGGCCGTAGCGGTCCAGAAAGAGCAGCATTAGATTCTGCTAGCGTCTAATTTTACTTGTTTTCTTTGGAAAACGTCCGCATACATTTGTAAAATTAATTTTCTTTCTAAAAAGATTTTTAGAAATTTAAAATTAACTAAAGCCAAAATACTTTCAATTCATTTATAATATTCACAGTTTAAAACTTGTAATTTAAAAAAAAAAAAAATTAATTAATTCATTTATTAATACTTTAATAATAATTAATAATTTTTTTTTTTTGCTTTATAACTTAATATTTAATATAAGAAATATTCTTTTTATTGTTATAATTTAAACTTGATTGCTTTAATTTATTCAACTTTCCAAACAACATAAAACTGTAACTTCTAATAAAATAAGCAGTTAATTTTGAAATAAAATTATTAAAAGCAGTAAATTATTGTAATTATTGTATTATTTCCGGATCCTAAGCAACTCCGACTAATATTTTCCCTCAATTTAATTTCACTTTTACTGCTTAATGAACTGCTACCGACTGTGAACATAAAACAATGACTGATTGTAGGAGGAGATGAAATCAACCTAAAACTCATAAAAAAATATACTGAATTAATTTTATGCTTTCCTTTTTACTTCTATTTGTTTTTTGATTTGTTAGTGTATAATTATTTTTGGTTAATTTACTAAAAGTTAAATCTTGATAATAAAACTAAAAGAACGAACCGGAAAGAAACTAACCAGTGCGATTGTTATTTCAAATTGGTTTTTCCTCTACAGAAAAAGAGAAACGTATTAAAGAAAAAAATTAATGATAAAATATTCATCAACTTGTTAATGATAATAAATATTGTGTTTTTATTAAATTCTTAAAGCATAAAAGAAATTATTTTACGAGTAAGTTATATTTATAATGAAAAATAGCTTTTTATTAATTAAAAGAAATCACAAAGAAATATTTTTGTTAAAGATTTTATTTAACGGGCAATTAGATAAAAACAATGAGAAAATTATTGCATCAGCTTGACAGTGATTCAAGTAGTCTGTGCAATATGTGCAGGTTGTTCCAGCAACATTAGTCACAGTGTTGGCCTCAATATCGTCTAAAGTGTTTTACCTTTATGGGTACACTAAGAACTTAAAGAAGCATCATGTCATTATGCATGAACACTCGCTGTGACAAAATGTTCATGAGCCCGATTTCTCCTCTACAACTTAGATTAGTGCATCGCTTGTATTGCTTATGGTATTCTCCTTTTGGAACGGTGGCATGTCATAACGTCCAAGGACATAATGTCTTTGGACATTATGTCACAATGCGATAAGACATAATGTCCACCAACGTAGAGTCAGAACGTTATACCGTTATAGTTGGTATTTGAGATAAGAAAGATTCAACATTTTTATAAGCATGTCTTGATTATACCATAAAAGAAAAAAAACCTAGCGTCCGGTTAAGGGCCGGCTGTACAGAAAACCTTTTATCTGCGAAGCCGGTGTAAGTTATATAATTAAGGAGAAAATCCTTTTACCCGGACGAAGGCCGGTTATGTAGGAAATTTTTGGTAAGCGACACTTTCATAAGTGACAATATGTCCATACTAAAAACGACACAATGTCCACGGACATTATGACGTTTTCAAAGTGACATAATGCTCATGGACATTACGTCCCTGGACACTATGACATGCCACCTTCGACACTAGCCAATCTCTGTCTAAATAGTTTCGAGACCCTTCCACTTTACGGCGAATTGATCTTTACCGCTGCACTTCTCCTTTTCGTAGTTAGATTATGTAGTAGCATTCGTCAATTATATTTACCATCTTCGTTACATCAGTATTGGAGAAAAAAACAGGCACCTGAGAAGAGCTCCAAAATGCAGGTAAATCTGAAGATAGAATGAAATTCTACTCGTGTATGGAGTCCACATATTAGAGACCAAACTGCTTTCTGGTCACACATATCTGAAGTATGCTCTTCTCCAGTGGACTTGGATATCGCTTTAAAGTTTATAGTTCTCTTCGCCCGACTTAATTATCACCAGCAGCACTCTAAGCAAGATCCTCTAAGGATCTGTTTTTGATTGTCAACACGTGCAGGTGTGAGCTGCATGAATGTCGAGTGCCAGGTAACAGAAAGTTTCAGAACATCAGCGATTAGCTTTTTAGGGGATGTTTTGAGTATACATTGGGTGGGTGTTTTTTTCAGCCCGATAGCACTTTAAATTGTAAAAAATAAGACAAGGAAACCAAATTCCAAAAATCCATACATTGGACTTACAAACATATAACAAAAATTCTGGTATATTGTTGCTTTTAATGAAGCGCATTATAGACTTCCAATCTTGGGCTACTTTTTTGAGAATTGCTGGTCTTGTGCCACAAAAAATACAAAGCATGTTAGCCTCCTCGGCGTCATTTGTTGCTGGGTTTTTACCAATAACCAGTGACTTCAGGTGGCTCCACAAAAATTAATCAATAAATGTCAAATTACACAACCTTAACAGCCCATTACTCGAAATCAACTTAATGACAAATTTTGATATCAATAAGTCTATAGTTGTAGCCGCCTTATGGTAGTGATCTTTATGGACCGTAAAGCGAACTGCGGCTTCATTTTTTAAAGAAATAAGGTCCAGTAATGCCACTAGCGTGGAAAGGGTACGAAACGGTATAGTTCTTTGGCTGTCATAAAATTTGCTAGGTCTGTCATTAGTTGGTTGCTCTATTATGCAGAAAATTCATTTATTAATAAACCAAACCAACCGTTAAACCAAAAATAAGCCTCATCGCTGAACAACTGTTTGATGACATAATTGCGGACTTGTTTATAAAGGGTATTTATATAATTTGGTAAAACGTGTTGTTCATGATGACTTGCGGGAGTATATTGATCGATAATTCTTGCGAAAAAAATTGACTTTAAAACAGATTTTATTTATCTGCCTACAACGGTTCGAAAATATGGCCAAAAACATCAAACTATTGGGACACCCCAACTTCGTTGTGAATTTCAAGCATCTGTCTACAGCTATTCAAAATTATTTCCATATACATCAAATTGAGGCTGCTGTAGTCATGGTAGTAAGTACGTTGACTAAAAATCTGTTTGCCCAGGGTTCAACCCCTGCGGCAGTCTAAATATTAAAAATGTTTTTTCCATTTAATGGTACAAATACATATTCAAAATTAACATTACAACATCCTCCAGACTCTTCACCAATGCTTCCTTATAGCATATTCGCCGGCGAAGTAAAATAACTAATAAAATGGCTACATCTTTCTCCTTTTATCACCTGTCATATCTCTCACCTATCCCTTTCCTAAAGAATGTAGCACGGTTACAAAAATAATAAAATAGATTTCGTTGCCTAAAGTGTTACGTCTTTTCAAAAAAAAAAAAAAAAAATTAAATAAACTATTAAGGCACCCTTTAATTTTAAATTTTGAATATTAATACTTGTGACTACAGCGGTCATAGCAATCGACATTTGATCCAATTTGCAAGCGTTTATCTATAATGGTTCAAAAGATAGGCCCATAAAAGTTAATTTACGTCAACTATGGAGACACCCTTTAATTTTTAGATTTTTTTTTTATTACTTTTTGCTATAGCGAGCTATAGTAATACGCAGTTTTTTATGGATCATAGTATACGTAAAAAACACATTTGTTGCATAGGGACACCCTTTAGTTTTTTAAGTTAAACGGGACCAATAAATATCTTTTATATAAAGAAAAAATTTCAAAATCTGTATTTAATATTTCGATGTGGATGGATGTGTGTATGTACACATGTATGTGTGTATGTACACATGAATGTGTGTATGTATACATGTATGTGTTGGTTTTCCGTATATTTATATATATACGTATTTGTCTGACCATTGAATTCAAAAATATATTAATTATTTATATATTATTTTATTTCTTACAGATTGCTAACATCCCATTTAAACCTTCTAGTTGCTGAAGATACTAAAATTTGCAAAAATATTTAAATAATATAGAAAAACAAATAAAGAAGCTGTGTTAAGAAATAACTAAAAAATCTCTATCTCTAAATAAAAGTGCATATTTAAAAACAAATAATACTATTTAACTTAAGTAGATTTTTAATTAATCAATCAAATCTTCCATACTTAACAAAAAAAAAAATTTTTTTTCTTACATTTAATTTTAATAAGAAATCGTAATTATAAAAATTTTTAATACTAAAAAAAGTGTTGTGAATTAAGAAAGAAAAATATAAAGAAAAATCTAGTGCTTAAAAAATAGAGCTTCAAATTACAGTTTTAAAATTTAAATAATTTTTAAATGATAAATAACCAAATCCAACTCGTACATAAATAGGCAGTTGAAGATTCACCTTTGACCTTAAACTTACGAAATGTTGGTTTCTAACAACTGACACAAACACTTGAAGAGCAAAGGCAGCCAACTTTAACTAGACATGTAATTATTTGTTTCTTTTTTGGCAAACAACCAAAATTAAATTTAAAAACTCCTTGAATTACAGCAACAGCAATTACAGTTAATATAAATTTTTTCTTTGCAAATATATCCCCTCTGCACAGAGAAGCACCTTTACCCCAACAGAAACGGATGACCTTCGCGTGCTGCAGTCAGTCCAGCAAGCAGAAAGTAAAAAATTTTAAAAGCAAAAACAAAAGGATTATTCTTTGCAACACCTTAAGGACATATTGGTATACGAAAAATGCACTTAAACTTCAACAAAACAAATTTTTTTTAACAACATTGTTGCATTTTGTTAAATAGACAGCAACAGCAACAGCAGCAATATCAGCAGCAGCAGTTGTTGTAGTCTTACATTTCCTTGTAAGTGAATTGAAGAAGTATTTTTCCAAAGACTTTAAGGAATTTAATTGTTATTCCTGTTTAATTTTTTGGTTGGTGTTCGATTCGTCCGGTGGTTTGCTGTATTTGGTTTTGGCGTCTATTTGAAAAAATAATAAATTTTGCTAAAGCGTCATGACCGGATGCACGGTAAGTGGTATTTATTTAACTTTTTTGTTTGTTCATGTTCTAAAATTGTTTCTGCTACAAATACTATCATTTATTAAAGTTAGTCAGTGCATTTGTTGCAAAAGTTTGTGCTGAAGCAAAGAAAAATTTTGCTAATCAACGGTAATTTGTTATTTATCTAATTGCTATAGAATTTAAAAAATTCACGCTATATTCAGCATAGTAAGTGTTTTTTAAGAAATATTTTATTTCAATTTAAGAACTCATTAAAGTAGCCTTCAAATAGTTCGTAAAGTTCATAAAGTGAGCTTTAGAAATCTGTAACATTTTTTACACGTCTTTCAGTTTTTGGTAGCCAATCTTTCGCTCACGAAGGTTCGTTCGTGATTTGAATGCCTTTGATTATTTAATTATGAAAATCTTTGATTATATCGCTAAATTTTGGCTAACAATATTTTTAATTACTGCAGTTTGCTATCGCAAGGGGGGACCTTTCTTACATAACTTTTTTTTTAATTTTAGCTAATTTACTTAATCTATCACGGGCATATTGCAAAAAAACTTTGAGATATTTTATCGAAATCATCGTCTTAAAATTCATTAGCAATGTTCATAATTTATTTTACAAATAAATTTGCTAGTTTTTCCTTACGTAACATAACCAAGATTATTTTGAATCCTCTTACGCATTTTTGTTTACCGATCCTCTCCAAATAAAATTGCAATATAAATATATTCACCGTTGGTGATTTCATTCTTCCACTTGTATTTTTTTACCTTGTTTAATGTTAAAATAACCATTTTTGTTCTATAAAAGCAGGTAGAGTTCACTATAACTAAGGTTTATTTCTTCTTTTTTTTCAAAAGTTTAGTGAACACGAGTCTCTAGTCAAGCTGAAGGTGTCATTTGAATTTATTATTAGACACACACCTAAAGGAATGTAATAATTTTCACAAAATAAAATATTTATCTTAAACCATATTTAAGGCAAAATGATAGACTATGAGATTTAGTCGTTAGTCTTGTCAAAAATTCCATATGTGTTGAAAACGTAGAATACTGTGTATTAAAATAAAATTTTTAATTAATTTTTTGACAGGTCTGTCCGATTTATTTGTGTTTTAAAATATTTCATGAAATAGTAATTTCTGCAAGATCACAGTTGCAATTTTATTAACCTCTTTCTGCTCGTACAGTGTAAAACCTTAACACACTTTTTCTTCCATTTTTCTAAAAGAATGATCGTACAATCATATAGGATCATCAATCCTGACAATTAATATATATTAATGCTTAAAATTTTTAAATTAAATTGTCAAAGCTGTCGATGAATCTCTGTCCGCCTCGCCTATCTGTGATTTTTTTTTTTTTTGCAAGAATTATTTAAGTTTGTTGACGTTAATTGTGTCTGATTACTTTAAAAATTAACATTTCATGATATTTTCATGAAATATTCATTGTTAAAAATTATTTTTGTATACGAAATGTATTACTGCTGGACAGCGTTATCGTCCATCGACTAAAGTCACATTTTGGCCCTTTTCGGTCTTCAGTTTTTGTGAGACTTTTTTGAAATCAGCTTATTACTTCAAGAATAGGATATAGCTTTCAACAAAAAAAATATCTGTCAGAGGAGACCTCTAAGTCCGATAAATTGCAATAATGTTACGAGTTCTTCTAATAAATGTTCTATTTCGTGGTCTTATTCCAGCGAATGGGAATTTAAATTTTAATAGCTTAAGCAATGCAATGCAATGCATAATGCAAATCTACTTTGGTTTTTTAGTAGAGCTGCAAAACAATCGATAGTACTATCGATAATTTAGATAGTTTTATTTTTGACTGGCCATCCATAGATTTTTTCAAAAGATATAGTATTGGATAGTGATAGTTGCCAGAATTAGAATTTAAAAAATTCGATTGTATCGATAGCATTGATGGTTTTAAAAAACTATCGGAACTATGCTATCGATAGTATTTAAGCAAACTATCGAATGCACCGACTATCGATAGTTTTGCAGCTCTATTTCTTAGACGACTTTTTTTTCTTGCGACTGTAGCTTTATAAAACGAACTTTTGGTCAGCTTTTTAAAAATTCTTAGCGGTAACTCTGCTGCTGCGAGTTTATATCACTATGGACATTTCGCTACTGCCTATATAGCTTATCAGTGATTTCTGCCAAATTTTTGTACAGAAATTGAAGTTTATTATGTCTTAAACTAAATTGATGAAATGAGGAATTAGTTTTACACTTGCGGCCACAGTAGTTGATGATACGCATCGTAACCCAAGAGAAATATAAGTGTTAACCACTAACTTTTTGTACAAAGTTTTTTAACGTACTTTTCCCCCAAAACATCTTTATAAACGCACAGCTTCGGCAACACAGCACTCACTTCGTAAATGAATTTGCAATATTTCCCCACAATGTTCAAGCGTAAAGCTAATCATTTTGGTCTGCAAAGGAACAAAACAAAACCATCAGTGCCAAAAAAAACTATTCGAAAATTTGCTTATAACTGAACCATCCAGTATCCCTTATTGCATCATTTAGGAAAGTATAAAATATCACAAAAATTAATTGAAATACTTTTCACCCGCTGTGAAGGGGGATATTAAAAGATCACAAAAGGTATATTAAAGCCTGATATCATGTTATTTTGTATGCAAATATATGTTTTTTTCACAGGACCCCCTCGCTTTCTCACAGAGTGTATCAGCGATTAAATAGAAAACACATGTAAATGTCTTGTGTTGTATACTATGGCTAGAATACATATTGCCAAGTTTATTTTAGTTTATTGGTTTATTGAAATTTGTATAAAGTTCATTTTTTGAATGTTTTTTTTTTTGTTCCTTCTTTTGTTACTTAAAGGTAAAGGTTATTTGGTTGTACTTATCCTTCAAAATGTTAAATTAGAATTTATTAAATAAGCTGCTTAGTTAAACTTGTGTAAAACATGTGTAATTTATAGTGTCAATAAGCTTGTTCTTAAAAAAATATTTCATCATTTTTTTATAATTAGGGAGGTGTCACCAAGGTACTGCTAAAGAACAGCATGTTTTTTTAAATCATTATTGCTGTGGTGATTAAATGAATAAAAAAATCTTAATTTTAAATATGTTTTTCATATTCATAGCATTACCTTACACAGTCTGAAATGATGGCTATAAGTAGAGGTGGGTGGTATTTTATCTAAATTTTTATATCAAAATAAAACTGTGTTTTTTCGTTTGTGTGTTATAGGAAACCAAGAAGCAAAACTGATAGTTTTAAAATTTATAAGCCGTCATATTGTAGATCAAGAAATTTCAATAGATTAATTTGTTTACATTTATTTTTTTGAACAAGGCGTGAGAGTGAAGTGCTTTTTTAATTAAAGAAGGATACGAGTACAAAATTTTCTATAAATTAATAGGCAAGACGAATTTTTGTTCACATTTTATAAACAATTGCGATGAAAGCTTTCCTGTTTTAAAAATAACTTTTTGACAGATGTTCATCTAATTCTCACTCTATATATAAAGCAAAGAATGTGCTTGTGTGTTTGTTTGTCGGTGAGCTGTAGCTGCCTACACCAGTGGGACGATCTTCCAGAAATTTTCATAGTTTGTTCTCAGATATGCGGTTGATAAAATAGGGCACTCATTTTTCTGATATTTCACGTGGGCGTGGCACTTCCCATACAAAGTAAATATTTATAATCGTGTTATAGCTTGTTATATCGTGGTCGTGTTATCGTTCTCGTCTTATTGTTATATAGTGTTATAGTTTGAAAATTAATTCAAATTGGCTGGATTGGAACATTGGGCGTGGTCCCTCCCATACAAAGTGAAAAACTATTGCCGAGTAGTTAGAGAACTTGAAATATTGCATCAGTAACCCCAATACTAACATACGTAGTTGAGTTCCCCCGGAGGCACTAATAGTCTGGCTAAACTAACCTAGGTCACACGAAGTGCTCTCGGGGTATAAGGGGAACCAAGCCCCTGGTGAGCAGGCATCAAATCTAGAAAGGCAGATGTGTACTATTGAAGGACTGATCAGTAGCCCATACAGAGATCCGCCCATCTCTGTAGCTGGTTATTGGAGAAGTATCTTCGGGGTATACGTGGTGGCTATGGTTAAGGTCGATATCTGCTATGATGGTGCTGTTGCACTTTCAACAGACGAAGTTGCATAGTCTCCAACCCTCAAGCAAGGGGTTGTTAATGGTCCTGCCAGCCATGTTCTTAAAATTACAACTACGTTGACTACGCTAGAAAACTTGAAATATTATACAAATCACTCAGATATTAGTTTTTATAATCTAGCAAAACACAAACTAGATTGGAATGGTGGTCGTGGAACCTTTCAATTAAAGCGAAACAAAAACGAAAGCACCTATAGAATTATAAAATGCAGAGTGTTTAAATTCTTATTATGGTAAATAACCAAATTGCCTGCCTCGATTGAAAGAGGGGATGTGGTACAAATAAAATGGTAAATAATACCCAGGAAACATTTAAATTATACTTTTGAAGAAGGTTTTACAATTTGTTAATATTGGCGGCTTAAGTTCGATCGAATAAGCCGAACACCGGGCATACCAGTCACTACTTATTCCATAAATGATAAACTTTAACAGTGAAGCAAAAACAGAAGCCCACCCAAAAATGTTTCCTTCTCATGAAATTGTTCTTCGTTATCTACGCTCATGAAGATCATATAATTTTATATAAGTAATTCTGAGAATAAAGTGAGCTTTAACAAAAATTTCTGTATTTACAGGAAGGGAGATACAGATTAATAAAAAAATTTCTGAAGGTAAGAAGCACAAGGACCCTCCCTTTCACAAGAAAAAATTATGCCATGTTTTGCATATAGAAAACTACTTACTGAAAACTACTTACTACAGGGTTCTTGAGTATTGCAATTGTTACTTCTAAGATAAAGTGCAAAATCAAGTGGAATAAGAGCGAAAAGAATGGTGAATTCTCGCGTATATCTGAAAAATAACAGTAGTGATTGCCATTTACGTAAACTTACACTTGTCGTTAAACAGATACGTGTAAATTCTTTTCTTAGCCTTCAGGCGAAAAAATAACAGACAGGGAACGTAAGTATACAAAACGAAACGTTTCGGTTTCGTTTCCTTTCGTTTTCTTTCGTTGTTTATAGTGAGTAAAATAAAAACAGAAACAGAAACACTAAGAAGGAATTGTCGGTTAATTTTTTATTGTTTTTACTAGTGAATATAAAATGCACATTAAATAATAAAACAGAACAGCACCGCAACTTCAAGCTAAAACGTTGGCTTAAAAAACAAGGCCCGCAATTGAAGCGTCGTCAGTAACTTCTTTTTATTGTGCACTTGTTTTTTCTTGTGTTTCTTTTCATCTTTCTTTTTGCCAAACATTCAGAATAAAAAAAACATGCAATTTGTTGAAAACATAGTAACATTTGTGAGAAGCTGGATATTTCAAAAATGAGAGAAAAGGAAAAAATATTCTCAAAGTAAAATAGGTTTTGTCAAACGTCTGCTTCTTATAATGATTTTAAAATGTCGAAAAAATCAACATTAAATTAATCGCAGTCAGTCAAAAAGAAAAAATTGTGAGAACAAAAATGAACCGTTTTGAGAAAATGCGTTTCGCAAACGTTTGCTTACTCATTTGCTCGTTATAGAAGAGAATTCATTAATTATCCCTTCTTCTGAAGAGCTAATTGTTTTGTTTGCTCTCTTTCTCACTTAAAAATACAGTCGAACTTCGCTGAAGTAAATCTACACGGGAACAGATAATTATTTCACTATATAGAAACTTCATTGTACAGAAATATTATTTTTTTTATATATATTTTAAATAATCAGGTATTTTTGTTTGAATTGCATATTTCCATTTTTTTTTAACAATAAAAGCTTCAATTACATGAAGACATTTAAATAAATTTGTCGAAACGTTGCCCTCATTTCCAAAAAAAAGTTCGAAGTACATCAAGTGAAGAGGAAACGTATTTTAATGTAGGTGACGTTTTATCAATACTTGCCATTACTTCACCGCCCAGTTCCTCTTCATCGTCATCTGATATACTTTGCTGTAATCCACGACTCTCTGAAACACTGCTTAGAAAATATTCATCAGACGGAATGCCCATAGTTTGTACATCAACATCTACACTGACATAGTAAATGATGCACCGATGTTAGCTACTTTTCTAAACGAAGCCTGTAGAACAGCTAAATCTGATAGTGGAAGAAAATCTTCTTAATACCAATTACTATTTTGAATCTCCATATGTTCTTTTGAAAGTCCTGCCTTTTGGAAGCAGTTTGCAATTGCCTCTGGTTTAACATAGATATTGCACACTGTGCTTAAATTTCCAATAGCTTGAAGCAAATCTATGGGTATTACAGGTTTGTTTTCTTCCATTTGTGACAATATGTTCATCAAAATTCATTTTCTGTAAAGTTGTTTTATATTGTAGATTATGCCTTGGTCCATTGCTTGAAGAAGGGAAGTAATATTGGGAGGGAAGTAGACAAGTTCAATATTTTGTAGTTTATCTTTTACGTCCTTTGGATGCGCAGTGCAGTTTTAAACAAAAAGCAAAGCCTTTCCTTTGCGATACAAATTTTTAGTCCAGCCCTAAGATCCATATTTTGGGAACCCCAAAAATATTACTTATTTTACTTATAAAACGTGTTGCTAACAAGTGTAAAATAATGGTGCTAAAAATAGTTCACTATATGGAAACACGCGAAATGTGTTTTTAATTCCAAAATTTTGTTCTTTGTAAAGAAAAATTCACTGTGTGGAAATTCATTATACGGAGATCAAAACACATTGAAAGTGGAACGATAAAGCTGTGTTCTTGACTAGAGTTCATAACACGGAGAACTTCATTGTATAGAAGTTCACTATAAGGAAGTTCGACTGTATTTGTTTTGGTCTGGCTTAATTACAAAACGTTAAAAATATTTAAAAAAGTTTATGTTTTTGCATGCAACGTTTGCGAACCGTTTTGTTTATTTTCAAACACTGACAACAGGTTTAAATTTGTTTTGATTTTAAGCTTACAATTTTAATGTGTGTGAGAATCTTTAAAGGAGATAATTTAATTTTATCTTGTCTAATTAACAATAATCCTTTGCAGATACTACAAAAATGCAGGAAATGAATTACCTGCAAGATAATTCCAAAGTGGAGGCACTTACCAAAGCTGTTCTTATATCCATATTAGGCATAGCTATAATCCTATCAAATCTTCTTATAATTGCAACATATGCCAACTTTAAAGGTAAGTCAACTTGAAACCAAAAAAAAATAAATAAAACAAAAATTACACAAATTAAAAATTGAAAAATCAAATAAAACAAATCAGATGTTATTTATCTAAATATAAATGATAAATGCAAACAATTTGAAAACTATATTGATTTAAACATCTTTTGTATGTGTGAGTGTGTATTAAAGAAAATAGAACTGTTAAACTAGGAGCAGACAAGGTAAATGCGTAGACGTTCTTTAATTAATTTATAAAATAAGTAAAAAATAACAACTGCTTTTTTCCAAAACAAAAAAAACCAACCAAAAATAAACACTTTAAATAAAATGCTTTGTAGTTGAACAGGGATTTGAATGCTTGCTTTTAATATAAATAAAATATTTCTGTTATAAAAATGATAATTTTGTTTATTTTCTCTTTGAAACAAAATGTGCACCTGCGATTTTAGGTCCCACAGAAGTCATCAACTATTATTTGCTGTCATTAGCTGTAGCCGATTTGCTATGCGGTCTATTGGTTGTACCATTTTCAGTTTATCCTGCACTGACCGGAGAATGGTTACACGAAGAATATTTATGCCGTTTTACGGGCTATATGGAGGTCACTTTGTGGGCTGTGTCAGTCTATACGTTTATGTGGATATCGGTTGATCGCTATTTGGCGGTACGCAAGCCGTTGCGCTATGAAACTGTACAAACAAAAACAAGGTGATTAATTGAGCTATTTTTTCTTTTAACTTTTTCAATCTCTTTATGTCTTTCTCTTCTTTTGTTTTTATTTCCACTCTTTTATTTTTAGATGTCAATGTTGGATGGCATTTACCTGGATCTCAGCCGGCCTGCTATGCAGTCCACCCATACTTGGGTATACCGCTCCAATTAAGAATCATGTGGCACACATTTGTATGCTCGATTGGGGCAATATGGCAGCATATAGTATAACATTAGCAATATTAATTTTAGGTCCTAGTCTTATATCCATTGTTCACAATTACACATACATTTTCATTATGATGCGTAAAATTAAATCGGGTGAGCCCATACATGATAAAGAGTATGCAACTGCATTAGCTGAAAATTTATCGAATCCAAGTCATATGATGTCATTCGCATTAGTGTTTGCATTCTGGATGTCATGGTTGCCATGGATTTTGTTACGTCTGTACGAATTGGCAACCGGACATGTTATACAAAGTACTCTCATTAATTTTGGCGTTGTTTGGATTGGTATTTTAAATTCATTTTGGAAAATAATCATTATGACAACAATGTCACCCCAATTTCGTATCGCTCTCAGAGTATTTTGCCTAACAGTATGCTGTAAGACTAAGGGCCGTTTGCAAGCCGAACTAATCGGGTTAGACCCAGATGACTAGAGTCGTTAAATTTTCTTATTGGCTTGAATTGTAATTGAAAGACATTGATTATAAATTTTAATTCATCATCTTCAACACATCAAGATAATAATTGCTAAAACGAATGAAAAACAAAATTCATTGCAAAATTTTACTCATTATCAAATTTTAGGCATTAAAATGTTTCACTCACATCAATATACACACTCACTCACACTTCAAAAAAACACATTGAAAAAAATTCCTTAATTTTAATAGAATAATTTAATATTATTAAAATATTTAATAGCAACAAAATCATTTATAATTATTTAAACTAAAGCTAATTGGTTGTAATTTAACAAAAAAAAAAAAAAAACAAATAAAATAAATTTATTCAATAAGTAGTTTCTAAGAATTATCTAACCTAATATTTTGACTTGAAATCGTGTCGAATTGATAGGATTTAAGTACGTAGTAGCCAGTGTTGCCAGAGAAAGACAGAAAAAGGTTACGCTTTTCCTTTAAAAAGTTACATTTTTTCATTAAAAATTACATTTTGAAATTTTCCTTAATTAAATAGTAATTTAATGTAATTTATAAAAAATATAGTAAAAAGTTTTAATCCACATTTCAGGGAAAATATGAAGGCAACAAATTCATTTACTGAACAAAAACAAAAATAAAAACAGGAAAACGTATGAAAAAAGAATTTCGCCCCAATGATACTCATGGGTATTTAAATCAGAAATCAATACTTATATTTCGGTATGGAAAGGTACATGCTCTCACCATTCGATAAAATTGGTTAAAGAAGGATTCTTGTAATAAATCCGTTTTACCTTTTTCTTTGAAAGCTTCGATAGAATTTAGTACACTTATTATTTTAAATAAACTTAGCTTTCCTCACGAAAAGCAGCTTATATTATTTGACAGTTGGGAAAAAATGTTGATAGAAACATTTTGATGTTTCTAAACATGAAGCCAGAAACATTATGTGATTTCTCACTGAAGAAAAATGTTGAGCAACATGCATTATTTTGCTTGAAAAATTTGACAATTAAGCCTGGTACTCTGTTCGATTTTGGGAAAATTGTTGAGAAACATTGATTATTTCATGTGGAAAATTTGACATTTAAAATGTGGAGTCTATCTCGCGATTTAGAAGAATTTAACGTTTTATTAGTTTTACGTGTACTACATTGTTTTAAAAATGTAAACAAACAAATGTCGCATGGACAAATGCCTACTTGCTTTATTTGACAGCTTTGATAAAATGTTGCCAGAAACATTTCATATGTTTTTCCACAGTAAAAACAGAGTACTACTTCTGCAACATTTTTTCATGACTTTTTCATACAAATTTTTTATGTATGTAGTTTGACAGCATTCAGCATGAAAAACTGAACAGAGTACCAGGCTTTAGCTACTAGTGCCAACACCGCATTTTAGAAAATAATTATCATTTTTATCGGCTTCAAGAATTCCACATTGTCTGGCAAAAATTTAAAATTTACTAAAGCCGAAAAAAATAAGTACAAACATATGGAATTTATCCAATAATTGCAGTAATGCTCATTACGCTCAACGCTTTTTTGCAACAATAATTTTTTTTTTCTTTTTCTCTTTATAAATGTACACGTTTTTCTTTTTTAAATTTTTTGAACACAACAAAATTAAATAAAAAAAATGGTCTGAAAAAATTGTTTTATAAAATTCTTTACAAAAAAAAGTACTGCTTATGTTATTTCGTAGTTGAAAAAAAATGTTGCCAAGAACATTTTTTAGTAGGAAAACATGCTGCAAGAAACATTTCGTGACTATTTCGCAAATAAACAGAGTACTTACTTCAGCAACATTATTTCTTATATATTTTGCAATAATTTTTTTTATTTGGACTTTTTCAACATTTCGCATGAAGAGATGAACAGAGTACTATGCTTAATAGAATAATTTAAATTTTCAGCAACGTTATTTTTTTTGTTTATTTCAAACTAATTTTGTATGTATTTGCGAAGGACCTTTGTTATTTAAATCGAATTGATATGTTAACAAGAAAGGAAAGGTAATGAAACAAATACTTTTTCATTAATATTTCTTTATTTCGTATCTGTATCAGAAGTTACGAAAATTTGGCCAAATATAGCAAAATTATAAATGTTACGTGGAGCCTTCAAAAGTTAAAAAAATTTAAGAAATGTAACCAAACGGCAACACTGGTAGTAGTTTAAGCACTTTACACTGTTAAATTTCATTCCAAGATTAATTATAATAATAATAAGAATAAGAAAAAAGACGAAAAATTGTATTTTTGATAAGTAGTTTTAATACAAATTTTAAGAGCTTAAATGACATTTAAATATTTAAAAAGAATTAACGCTTGTTCTCACATTGTTAATCTTCAACAAAAAATTATCTTTATGTGGGGATTTGTTTACGAAATATTTACATTAAATTATAGAAAATTTGCATTTAAAATACAAAAATCATTTTAATTTTTTTTTTTTATAATTTAACTAAGTGGAACGTATGGAATTGAAACATTTTAAGGTTAAACTGAAAGAAAGACGTAAAATAAAAATTGATTGTTAATAACTTTCTATACAGTTGCACAGAACATTCTGTGAAATATACACAACAACTGCCATTAAATTGTCAAAATAATTAAAAGTTTTATTGTGCTGAACATAAAATAAAAATTATGGCCCTATTCACGATCTTGTGCAAATGGTCTTGCATCATAGCATTTGCAAAATGTGTAGCATATTTTACTCA
This sequence comes from Gymnosoma rotundatum, assembly GCA_916610165.2. Taxonomy (NCBI): domain Eukaryota; kingdom Metazoa; phylum Arthropoda; class Insecta; order Diptera; family Tachinidae; genus Gymnosoma; species Gymnosoma rotundatum. The sequence continues at coordinate 14,362,484 of OU744338.1, read as the reverse complement.
TTACTGTGTGTTTTGTTGGTGTAAACTAAAAGTATGCTACACTTTTTTGCAAATGTTATAATGCAAGACCATTGCACAAAAATCGTGAATTGGGCCAATAATTAAATGGATTTACAAAAGGCTTATGCTTGCCTTTTACTTTTAAGTTGATTAAAATAATATTTATAAATATCGGTATTTTTTGGGAAGAAAGCAGCAATTTCGAAACGGTTGGACCGATTGAAACAATATAAGAAATTTCGATATCTATACCGCCTGAGATTAGAAATACAACCTCCCGTTGCTTTACTCTTACAATGTAAATGAGCAATAAATTTGAATATCTTTAAAATTATTGTAATTTTTAAATGACTTTTACGTTTCCATTTTTTTCTTTTTTCTTAGTCATTCACATAAAATGTTAACACATATGATTTTCTGTAAAAAAAAAAAAACACAATAAAACTGTGGCAACATAATGAAAGAGAAAAAAATTTAAAATTGAGAGCTTAAGAGAAAACGCATTGAAATTAAAATAGATTCTAATATCGTGCGGATTCGTAAACGTTTTATGTTGTCAAAACTTCATATAAAAAAAAAAACAACCGCAACCGTCAGAACATAATTGTGTGGCGCAGATTGATAAATCTTTCTCAAATCTAGGGGTGGAAAGATCTGTCTGGTTAATTATGATAACAAATAAGACTCAAATATATGTACATTCTTTCAGGATTATAGTGTTTAAAGCTTTCTGCAGCCTTCATTCATGACCATAGTAAAAGTTGTAACGTGTATTTTCTAGACCGAGAGGTTCGGAGAAGCCGCTAAACTGCTTTTATGCTTGGAATTGTGAGCTAAAACTGTTGACATGTACTTAGAGATTCTAATAATTGTTAGTCATTAACTCGTATCAATCATGACTCAGCCCTTTGTGCATACCGCCAGTCGATACATCCGATGATTAAATTATTTAGTCAGTGAAAAAAAAAATGAGATGGAAGACTTTAAATGTGGAATGATGAATTTTTAGCTCTTTTTGATTCTCAAGGACAGATGTTAACCGTCTTTTTCGTAACTCCAAGTCTTAAAAGCGTTTATATTTAATATAGAGCATTTTGCCATACAGAATGCGAGGATTATAAAAACCATAAGGTATTTGTATTTTACCCTAAATTTGCTATTGATATGAACTATATATTTAGCTAAGATTAATGTGAAACCAAGGCTACCTAAGTACAAGTGCTAAAGGATTTAAAACTGTTTGGAAGCATATTTGTTCTTGAAATAATACGACTGAGCAGCAATTACCTTTCTTAATACTCAAGGTTCTTTTGGGATTTGAACTCATGACCTAATAATAAAACAAAATGTACTTGCGAATACAAGAAAGTCTGTACTCTTTTCCTTACTTTTTTCCTCTCTCTCTCTCTCTCTTTTGTAAACACAAGTCTGCAAAGTAAATTTTCTCTGTATTCATGATGTCTCACTTTAATGCTATTCTGTTTTACAAAACACCACATTTGTTAGTGGTGGAAAACGATCACTTATTTAAGTCTGTTTACCACAAACGAATTTTAACATTTCAATATTTTTTTTTAAGGGACAACAACAACATTCGAATTAAGCTTGAACTAAAATAATAATAAATATTCCAATTCCATTTCGTTCCATTTGAAAAGAAAACAACATTTTTAATAGAAAATTCGCCTAGAATTTAAAATTAATAAAATAATATGAGAAAAATATACGTATTTAAATAAGAAAACTAAATTGTTGCCAAAAAAATTAAACAATAAATTTAAATTACAAGAAACACGAAGAACTATCTTATTAACTCTCCTTTAAACACGAATAAAATAATAAATTCTTAAAGTGATTAATTCTTCTTTTATGGTTTAGCGAGAGTTAAAAAGAAGAGTTGTTGTTTTAAATACAACTCTGTTATTTAAATAAAAATAAAATAAAAACTTTCAATTAAAATTAAAAATAATTTCCTTTTGACTTAAATATAAAAATAAATTTAAAAGCAAAATTAAAACTTCCGTTAAAAAGCATTCAAAAGCTAACAAATAAAATTTAAAAAAATAAAACATTAAATTTATAACAACAATTAAAGCAATTTTTAATTAAAAAAATGGAAAATATGAAAATAAGGAAACCAATTTTGAATATAATAAAAAAAAAAAAGACAGAAAGAACACTTTCAACTTGTAAAATAGTTATTAATGTGAGGAAAATTAAATTTAAATTTAAATACCACAGACAAGAACCAATTTTAACACTTATGGTTTAACAGAATTCTGTTTATAATTTAACAGCTAAAGAGATTTTAATTGCTCCCGGGCTGTATTTAACCTAAATTACTTCAGAGAAAAAATATAAAAAAAAGGAAAAATTTTTATTAACTAAAATTGAATTTAGTAAAAACGAAAACCTTAACTCTATATACTAATAATATATAGCAGATTATTTTAGAATAAAACAGGAATGTCGAATCTGTTAATATTGTTTAGTAATGTAACTCCAATTAAAAAAGACAAATACTTGGGGTGATAGAAAATTAAAAAATAAGAAAAAAAATAAGAACTTTATAAAATTTTACATAAAAATGTAATCGGTGCTTAATGGGTTAAGCATTTTAAAAAATTTTAGAATTTTCTTAAAGATCTCATCAAAAGCTTTTAAATGATACCCATATTGATATCTGAAAAAATATGGTCCACAATCATATTTCTCTATAAAAAGTTCATAGACCCATAACTCGGAAAATATGGACGAGCGCCAATTTTTTCAATTGATATTTTCTTCCTATTTTGTAATTCTTTTGATTGGAGTTACTTCGCTAAACTATATTTTTTCCAAAGTATATGGAGAAATTAGAGACAGAAGTGGTGTTTTGCCCGCTGCCTCGAAGGGCCTGAACTGATCCTGCTAATTTTCAATAGCAAAAACTATGGCTGATCGATTGGCATATTTAAATTTTTGTAGTTCATCTAGTGCAAAGTTGATTTCAATATGAACACGGTCGGACAGAAGGACATCGCTCAATCGATTTTGGACTGTAGTGTGTAGAAATTACACACGGAATGACAAACTTATACGAGGGTTGCTGTATATATTTCTGGCCTAATAGTGATAATGCGAATATTTATAATCAAAAATGGTTTTATTGGTTTTTCAAAGTATTCTCCAGCATGATTTTTTGCATGCGCTCAAACCAGTTGTCGAAGCACTTTTTCCACTCCGATTGAGACACCTCTAAAACATGGTTTTTCAACACTTACACAGCTTCTTCTGGCGACGAAAACCGTTGACCACGCATTTTTTTCTTGATGTGCGGAAACAAGAAGAAGTCATTAGGTGCCAAGTCAGGGCTGTACGGCGGATGACCCATTGAATCGACGTTTTGGCCGGTCAAAAACGCTCTGGTTTGAGCCGATGTGTGAGAGCTCGCATTGTCATGGTGAACAATGATTCGTTTTCTCTTGTTGGTTTTTCGAATTTCTCCGATGACTTCAGGCAAACAAATTGTAGTGTACCACTCAGAAGTGACCGTCCTACGTTGCTCAAGCGGAACAGTCGCCACATGACCAGTTTGGGCAAAGAAACAGGCGACCATTTGCTTCGAAGTGCTTCTTCCACGAACAACTTTCGTTGGATTTTGCTCGTCTTTGAAGACCCACACGGTCGATTGTTGTTTCGTTTCGGCCTCATACGCATAGATCCATGATTCGTCACCTGTGACGATCTTATAAACTTCTTTTGAAGCACCGCAATCGTATTTTTGTCCAAGGATGTCTCTATCTCTCAGTATGTCGCATGTCGATCTTGCATTATGAGTTCACGCACGGCATCAATGTTCTCTGGCACAACAGCCGTTTTTGGACGACCTTCACGGAATTCGTCTTTGAGCGAGCTTCGGCCACGATTAAATTCATTATACCAATTTTTCACAGTGCTATAGGATGGTGCTTCATCGCCATACAAAGATTTAAGTTCATCAAAGCACTCTTGTCATGATAATCCACGTCGAAAGTTGTGAAAAATTATGGCACGAAAATGTTCACGAGTTAATTCCATTTTCTTTTCTATATTAATTTTTTCAAGTCACTGTAAACAACACAAATAATGATCGTACGTCAAAACGTTTTGAGTACCATTATGCTTAAAAATGACAAACTTTCCAATAGAAATGTCAGATTGCACTTGGCAGCACTCAGTGTTGCCAGGCCAGAAATATATATAGCAGCCCTCGTACCTTTTTCCACCTGTGGGTATTAAAAGGCTTAAGAATACTTTTCACATAGATATTAATACGTTTAAGCAAATATGAAAATTGCAAATTGGTTTTTGTCTTTGTTAATTTAAATTTATCTTTCACCTGAAACTTCATAAAAATTTGGTTTTTTTTGCAAAATTTATTATAAAAAACTATTATAAAACAAATAAAAAATAAAAAATAATAATAATAGTATTATGTATACTATTATATATTTTTTTGAGTACTATATATATACTATTAAAATAAGTGGAGATACAAAAAATATAGTTTTAAGCTTTTAATGAAAATTTAACTTAAAAAAAACATTCGGCGAAAATATTCAAATAGATTCTGAAGTATAAATTTCAACATCTATTTATTAAGTAGTTGATAATTTTTAAAATTTAATTATTTTAAAACAACTGAAATAAAATATTAAATCAAATATTTAAATTTAATTAAAAAAAACTTGTGTAAATCCAAAAGAAACGCTATAAGAAAGAGAAAATTTGTTTATGCCAAAATTTTTTTACTATAATTTTTTCGAACTCGATTTTGGCTAAATATAAAAGGATTTTAATATACATAAATTAAAATATAAAGGGTTGGTCTTCGTCTACAGTGTACGAGCTGCTTCAATACTGGGCATAGGGTGTCTATCTCTGCCGTTCCATATCTGCCGGTTTCTAGATAATTCACTGAACCCAAAATTTATTTTTATTTCCATCAATGTTGGCCTTATCCAAGTGTTTTTCACTCGGCCTCTATTCCACTTTCTTGTGGATTGCGGCTTACGAAGGGTATAGCCAATTCAGCCGCGTAAATTCTTAGGCCATCTTTATTTGATTCTCTTGGGAGATCATTAAGTTTTGTTGCATGTCACAAATACAAGCGATTCCAGTCGTTGAATAGGTTAGGTTAGGCAGGCAGCTGTATTGCCACAGTCTACTTGGATCCATTAATTGGCCCCCTACCTGCTTAGAAGGAAGAATACACAGAGAAAGAAAAGAAAGTCAAAACGTAGAAAAGGAGATAAAGATAAGGAATAAAGAATAGAAAAAGAGTAAAGAAAGAGTAGAGAGTAGAGGAAGAGAAATAATACAGAGAAGACCCCGTCGTATAAAGCCCGTTGGCCAAAGAATGCGCCCATTCCATTGTCTGGGTCACAACTTCCGATTGTGGACCAGTGAACAACCCACTGCACCTTAAAAAGGAACTGATTCTACCTGGTCCGAATGATGATATCCCAGATATGCTCCCGTAGTACCGCTGACTGAGGTATCTCAATCGTATACAACCCAGCGCGGTTCACAGACGGAGGAGGTGTTCCGTCTCATCCTTCTCCTTGTCCTGACAACTTCTGCAGAAATTATTAAAAGGGATACACATTCTCTTAGTGTGGGTTTCAAACAGGAAGTGCTAAGTACCACAGTCATCAAGTCGAGCAATCGACTCCTCGATAGCTGAAATCACACTATTTTTTGTATTTGTTTTCAAAACTATTTATGGTAATTTTAAAAGTATTGAATTTTTGACATTATTAAATTCTGGTTTAAGCTCAGCCAGTGCTTAGACAAAATAGTCTTTATCAGAGTAACGGGAAATGTTAGGATTCATCTGTCTGATTTTTCAACCAGGGAAACAATTTCTCTTTTTCTAATTCGAGCGTAGTAACGACTTGTTCCAACGAACTGTGTTCTTTATGGGAGCAGACTTAAGTTTACTTTCGTCGTGCCATAAGACTTAAGTCTCCCTTTCAGTTAAACGATATTCATACCCTTGCTAAAAGTCAAGTCGTTTCCTTTTCTTTTGTTGGGTGGTATCTTTGCCAGTTATAGTAGATACCCCATCTACTATAAGTGGCAAAGATCACATCGATGGCGGTGTTTTTCTTTATTTTGAAACACACGTATATCCCAGCGTTGCAGTATTGAGTACTTGAAACTTTACGGAAAAACGTAATTAGGGTTTTCAATCGCGTTTTGCATTGTACGAATTTCAGTTTTAATGACCCATTAAGAGCAAAACTTTAAAATCCTTTTTATTACAACTCTGTCAAGTTCTATTTTCTACATTATTTTTTTTTTATAATTTTAATATTTACTTTTAATATAAACGCATTTATTGTTTTTGTTTATATTAAAATATATTTAGTTTAACTTTAAATTTTTATTTATAAATGTACAAAAAATTTATCCTTAATCCTTAGTGGGATAAATACAATTTCGTAACATTAACAAATTTGCGTTTATATATTTTTTTTTAATTTTTTGACTAATTTTCTTTTTAATTAAGTTAATTTTTAGTCTTAATATTTAAGTAAGAATTGTTAAAAATTGTATGAGAATTAAGCAGAAATAATAAATATAAAATTAAAGTGAAAAATATATAATAAAAAAAAAGCTACATTTATTATTCTTTAAACTATTTAATTAATTTTTGTGTAGAAAATAGTTAAAAGGTAGTAATTGTCTTTTTCATAAAAGGTTTTTCCAATAATTTACTTACAATTTTAATCAAAAATGTTTAGGAAAAGTTTAAATCACATAAACTAAATGCTCGTGTTACGCTCAGAAATATGCTACAATTTTTTTCATTTGCAATACATAAAAATCAAGCAATACCAAATAGGGTAAGGCAGGTTTTAGGTACAACAGTGTTAATAATACGTTAAGTCAGATCTTTAAATACATCAAAAGCAATTTATAATTTTATTGTCCGCAAAGCAAATAAAATTAATTTGCTTTTTTAATTTATTTAAGCGCTGGATCAATCTTTAAAATACGAATATTGTTTCTTACTTTTTCTATTCTCAATGTTTCGTTGGGTGGCATTAAACAAAAATATTTTAATTTTAAAGATGGATTAATTGCTTCAATGAATAAGAAGAGAAAATTTCTAAGTACATACAAAATCGCTGATAATGTGATGAGTTTATAGCCACATTATTTAATTTTTGTAGAAACAAGATTTTCTGGAAATACTACTCAAATATCACAGGAGGTATATATCGGGTGTTTTTTTAATAATGATAGAACTTGAAATTATGAAAAATAACACTAAAAATTAAATTTTTATCAACAATTTTTTCTTATTATTTTTAGTAAACACTGGCAAATCATTATGAATAGACTCACGCTTGAACAACGCTATCAAATCATCCAAGATTACTTTGAAAATCATTCATCAATTCGAGCAACTTATAAAGGTCAAATTATTTAGCAAAATTGCCGCATATGGAGTTAGAACACTCCGCAACATAATCTATAGACTCCATTGCATCTACAAAAATGCAGCGTTCGGTTCGTTTACATGTTGATGGCATCATCGGACCTTATTTCTTCAAAACTGAGGCCGGATCTCACGTAACGGTCAATGGAGATCGTTACCGCACTATGATTAATGATTTTAAGTTTAAAAATATTGATGACATTGATCCGGACGAAATGTGGTTTAAACAAGATGGCGCTAGGAGCCATACGGCGACCACAACCATCCATTTACTTAAAGAAAAATTTGGCAATAAGTTGATTAGATGAAACGAAATGCGCTTGGTCATGGACAGACGCGATGGTCATATGCCCGAAATCATTTTTAAATGCTAATATCATGTTCTGTTCTTTCGTATAAAAAAAATTCTTCATTACAATTTAACTTTTTGTGTTATTTTTTATAATTTAAAGTTCTATCGGGCTTAAAAAAAACACCCTTCAGGTCAACAAATAAAAAAATTATTACAATTGATAATGTAAACGGTGTAGTTTTCGAAACATGCTTAAAACATTAAACTAATTCTATAATTATATATGTAAATGAGCTGGTAAAGAATAATATCTTGATTTTTTTCTTTTTATTGTCTATTAGCCATTTTTTTACTCTTTAAATCGCCAAATTGACTATAAAACATTAAATCTGGCTATATTCGGCTATGCCGAATCTTATATAAACTTAACCATTTCTGTATAACTACATGTACATTACTGAAGATTATTAATTGAATAGTTTAAATAAAAATAGGCATAAGAAATTCTTTTCTACCATAAAGTTTTTCTGTTAAAAAAGATTTTTCCCAAAATTATAAGTTTTGCTTACGGTTGTTGTCCAACTTAGTAAATGAAAAAGTTGTTGTATAGGTGAGAGCTCACAAATTTTTCTTACATTTTTAATTATAAACAGCAACTACCTACAAGAATACAAATGAAAGTTTCAAAAAATACATGGAAAAATTAGAGGCAGGCGTGGTGTTTTGCCTGCTGCCTCGAAGGGCATGGAGCGATATTACTAATTTTCAATAGAAAAATTTTTCGAAACTATGTCTGATTAATTGGCTTTTTTAAATTTTCTTTAGCTCATCCTGCACCTTGGCAAACTTGATTACAACACAAACACAGACGGACATAAGGACATCAAATAATCTGCTCAATATCGAAAAAATGCTAGCAAGGGCATATCTACGTAAGACGAAAGATATAAAAATAAACAATCAGCTGCTTCAATAACATATCTTTTCGTAACTGTACTATGTACTTTATTATATTATTTTAATTAATTGCGAAGTATCGTTGTTAAAATTCATTTGTGAAAACAATGCTTTGAAAATTCTAGACAATTTCATTTCAAGTATAATACAGAACAATGCCAAATATTTTAATATGTAATTACTAGACTTTTAAAACTCCATATTTTTCGGCTCTTCAGTTTTAGTTGTCATATAACGTACAGTCTTCTTATTAGTAATTTTATAAATATGCAAAAATGCCATCACTATTGCTGACAGTGTTGCCGCTTTGGTCCAATCGGACCAAACTTGGTAGTTTTTCGTTTTTAAAAAACAGTTTGGTAGTTTGGTTGGTTTGTTGCATTTTTTTAAATTATTGGTAGGATTTCCTCCTGTAGCAATTTTTTAGTAATAGTAAATTTTTCAACTTAAAAATTCAGAACATAAAATTAAAAAAAAAATGTAACTTTAAATTAAATACACAATAACTTTGAATAGTGTTACCACAGTTTTCAAAAACTGTTTTAGGTGTAATAAAAAACATCTCTTCTTTTTTGCATAGAGATGATTAAAGCTATAACCATCACTGGTTTAAGAAACCCGAACAATATTATGAAATTGAAATTAACAATATTTTGAGTGAAGGTTTATTTTCAAGTGTATGTTTAAAAAAAATTAACAGACAAATTGAAAAATAAGTAATTTTTTTTTTAATTGTAAATACGTTCCTTTTAATTACATAAATATTTGTTAATATTGCATGTATTAAATGAAAAAAATATAATTTCAGAAGACGAAATTCCATCAACCAGATAGAACCACTCTTAAAATTTTTGTTTTAAAACATTTTTAAATAATATAATACTTTTAGTGAACATTGTAAAGAATCTGTCAAAAGAAAATTTAGAACCGAATGTTTGAGTGAATTTGATTGGCTCCAGGAAAGAGATGGGTGTTCATTCTAAAAAGACAAACTTCCATCTCAACAATTACGGAAAAAAACCAAATGAGTATAACAGAGTTTATGTGCAAGAAATGCATTTTTAAATTTTTGGTAGGCTGTGAACGATTTTGGTAGGATTTTTGAAAATTATTGGTAGGAAGTCAATTTCTTGTGTGGCAACGCTGATTGCTGAATCTGTGTAAAAGTGACCACATTATGATGTAATCACGCCTTTCTGCATATTCTATGCACAAAATTATTGCAACCGAATAACTACAATAAAAACATCTACAACACTATCAGGTATATTTTTTAAGATGGAGACTACAGCTGTTCGTTAAAAACGCAGCAGATTATTTATGCGAAATTACCTCAAATAAAGTAAATTTTATTAAAAATTTTCAACAAAACAAAGAGAATAATATGTGTTTTAATATAGAACAAAAGAATATTTTCAAAAATAATTAAGATTTTGTCCGAAAATGGCGTAAAACAAAAGTTCAAGCATTTAACGGTGGTGGCAAGAAGAAAAATGTCAAAGTGTTGTGCAAAAGAATACACAAAAATACGATCACAAATAATGCCTTAATAACAATAATTTATTTTATTAAATAACAGCAAATTGTGGAAATATTTGTCTTTAATTATATTTTAAATAAATGCAAAAGTTGATTCTTATTAAATGAAACCGAAATCAAAATATTTTTAAGTGCATAATCAGAATTAATCAAAGAGAAATTTTAAAAGAAATTTACTCATAGTTTTTTTTTTTGTTTGTTTTTCTTTTCTGCAAAAAACAATGTTTAGTTTTTTGTAGAAACAAAAATATAATTTACCGCGTCATAGATTGTGATAACAAAAATAAAAAGAAACAAATTTGTTTACACAGCTTATTGAAGAAAATTTAATGAATTTTTATGCGTCTTAAATTTTTAACACTAGAAAACGAAGAAAGGAATTCATTTTTCTTGTCAGGGATATCACTGCTCTTAACATATTAAATATAAACAATACGATGTAAAACCAGTTTAAACTATGTATTTTAAATTGTTTAGATAATTATTTACTCTATTTAATTAAATACTTCTATACCTACTTTGTTTAAAAAAAAATTTAATTTTACATTTTATTGAAAGCACTTGTTACACTTTTTATATGTATTATTTTACAGGAGTTTTGTTTTTAAAGGAATTACCGTTAGTTTTGGCAACTTTGGGAAATTTTCTCTTTGTTTTTTCCCCTGATGCATATTTTTATTTCTTCCTTTTTTCTTATGGCTTCCATTTACAACTTTAAATATGGCGTTTGCAGCTGTTTATTTCTTGATTATTTTTTCATTGGCATAATCGTATTCGATAAATTAGCTTCGAATACTAAGGATTCTTTATAGAGTTGCCATTTTTCTGTTACTGAATATTTTTAGATAAATTTATTTAAGTGGACTTATTTACACTGAATTAAGATCCTTCTTATTGGTTGTTAAATTATTTTTTTAACTGATGATTTTATCACATTTTTATGATATACAGAAGAACCCAGTAACCTTTAACAGCTCTTCGTTTTAGTACGTTTAAATAACTTCTTTTATTTGAGCTGCTGCCGATACGAAGCTCTGTCTGCCTGTTTATTAAACTGCGAACAGTATAAGAAAGCTCAAGAAGAAAACAGTACAAGCAAAAAAAAAAAATACTCGGTGTTTTCACACGTCAAAAGAATAATTCACATGCATAAGATATTCTCATATAATATAAAAGTGTACCGTAATTTTTTATCTGTACTAAACTTCTAAATTGTGATGTACGCCATAGCGTTCACATAATTTAAAATAAGTTGCATTTTTAATATCAAGGCGTGCGCATTATTTTACAACTTAGTAAACAGACTGCAATCGAATCAAAGGAATAAGTTATTAAAATTAAAAAAAAAGCTAAATCTTAAGGTGAAAGTTAAGAGACGAGGGAAAAAATTTGGAAAAGTACAAGATCCGCCGCAATAACAACCAGCATTTAGGTACCTACTTAGCTCATATTTTAATGTCATCTTTAATATTTTTTACGAAATGTAATTTTCAATGAATTTTCTCTTATTATGTGCCAGAGAAGTTCTATTCTATAAATGATATCTCATTATGACGATACCCATAACATTTTCCTGATGTCGATCACATACGTACATATATCCATGACAGGTTGAATTTTTCAATTTGCTGAAAAATTTATCATTAATTAAAAGCATATTAGGTATACCTACCTAGTAGGTTTTTCAAAAATATCATGTTTTTAGGTAGGAACTTTAATCGTTAAAATCATTTAGAGTCATTACTTTTTAAAACTTTGTAATGGCATCCCTATGAGGAATTACGCTTCAGTTAGTGCTTATTACTTGATAATTCCTTATTTCTATTTGAAGATTACTTCCTTATGTTTGTACATACATACATATATATGTATATTTTTTACTAAGTTCTTATGTATGTATATATCTCCATTAATTGACTTTTTCATCTTATTTTGCTATTCACCTGCCCCTTGTATTTGTGTGTTTGATTATATTTTTGCAATAAATATTCGATTTTTGCTCCCATGGCGATTTAAAAATGTAAATATGAGAAAAACAAATTTCTATATTTTAGAAAAAAACAACACTAAATAATATTGCAAACAGAGTGGCAGAATCGTTGAACGATTTGGTTTGTCTTGCTGCATTTACTCATACACATATGTCCCATCTCTTTTTCTCTTTCAACAATATTGTTTATGTTTTGATTTTTATTTTTATTAACCTCTTCAGTATTATTTGTTGTTCTATGTGTTGTTTATATTATTAAAAGCAATCAATAGTTGCCAGATGTAAGTAAAAAAAACAGCCAGTGTGTTGTGCTGCCTTAATTTTAAACGTAAATTTTACATTTATTTTGTAAGCCAAAAGAAAAAAGAATAATCTGTTAGCACACAAGCAATTCATATAAAATAACAAGCAAAAAAAATATCGAAAAATTAGTGTCCAAACAAATATCTTAACATTAACGAAAAATCGCTTTACTAACTGAAGCTGCAGTGGATAACTTATAGGTGAAATAACATACCTTTTGCATAAATTTCGGATTTGCAATTATGAACCAATTTTTTTTTCGTGTGGGGAAGCACCGACAACCAACTTACTATCGCAAAAAGGGAATTTAAAGAAAAAATACATAAATAATACATGTATATATTTTTTATTGTTAAAAATAAAAAATAAAAAACTTTCAAATAAAGCTTTTTGTGAGTTTTGGTGAAAAATTGAAATTTACAAAATCTACCCAAAGAGAAAGTGTGGACTGTTTCGTGCGTTAAAAATGATTTTTTCTTACAATCACTCTTTCCAAATTTGCAGTACGGTTCGGTTAAATTGAGACCCTGAAGGATTTTTAAACGCGTAATTTATTAGTCGTTTTTTTTTATTCGTAATTGCGATAGTAAACTAAAATTCAGGCTGCATACTATCCTTCCTAATCAGGAAAATCTGTATACTTTAACTAAGCAATAACAATTGAATATATACTTTGTTACGATTAAACGAACGATTTCTTTTTTTAGAGTAAATTAGAAATCACGTTTTATGTGTTGTTGTTGTAGTAAAAAAATATGGTATTTACAAGTGATAAGATGTTCAAAGCATCTTCAACGGAAAAAAAGAAATAATTTTTTTCGTACCTAGTTAATTACCTATGAGTAAACTTTAATTGCTTCGCAAATTCGAATTTTTATTTCAGCTTTCATTTTTTGAGGACAATTCAATTAGTTTATTATTTACAAAAATGTATGGCGAGAATGCATCCCTTTATATTTCATTTGTTTTACTAATATTAGTAAACACACTTCAGAGAAGTTACATTATAAAAGCATGAATTTAATTACAATTGGTTATCGTATGCTATAATCTCGAATTTAGATGGAAATCGTCCATATCAATTGTGATTATTTCAAAAATTACTTTTCACTGTCTCGAATTATGATATTTCGACACAAGTTGTAAATTCTGTACATCCTTCGGAACCTCATTTAGTTCAGAACGATTTTTTGTGTGGTAATTATGATATTTCTGTTTAAAGGTCTATCAAAATTTATTTATTTCTCAGGTAGTGTGGAAGACGCAGCTGCCTTCTTTCTTTAACTGTTTTTTAGTTCGTCACACAGTTTGCACTAGGTATATTAGTTGTGGGCTTTATTTCATAATCATTATTTACCTTATACATTTCGATTTACTTGTATGATTAATGAAAATATGCTAAAAAGTTTTCCATTAGTTTTAGGTGGAAAAATGGTGAAGATGATGATAAACCTCTAAATCTGGCAACCGTGCTTTCAATTGTTTTGGTTCTTTTGTGGTATTGTTCCATTTTATTTTCTCAAATTTAATTTTCTTGATGTCTGGTCTGCAGGCGATGTAGGGACAAAAAACAAAACAAAAATAAAACAAAGTTAATGGAATAAAGTGAAAAATAAAAATAAACGTCCTGTGCTGTTAAAGCAACTGAAGATAATTTGATCCCCTAACTGAATGTGTGAATTTTTTCGCATTATTTTTATTTTGCTGGGAATAGCAACAACAAAAAGTATTTCAGTATTTTAGTTTGAGTTTGTACCTTTGAGGAGAATGTTGGTGGCTTAAGTAAAACAGAAAACCAATTCAAATTAAGAATAATTTGGTTAATCTGTTTTTTGTGCTTGTAAATTATAAATAAAAAGAAGATTAATGCTAAATTATTTAAATTTAATTACTTCTGCATTTATTTTTAAGTTTTAGTGTGATTAAAAAAATGTGTTTTTTTTTTCTTTTTTCAGCTTCAATATGTGGTCATTTTTTATTAACATTTAAACTAATATTAAAAAAACCAATAAAAAATTAAATAACCCTATATCCATAAAAAAATTGAAAAGTCCTTAACGAAAAGTGTACCCATCAATAAAATTAAGTTTCTTATATCAAAAAGTAATTAAAGTGTTTAAATATATTTAACGTAAATGCTAACACCGACGACAATCAAAATATCAAACAAAAAATTTATTATAATTTCCCAATTAAATTTAAATTGTGCTCAACTAAGAATGCAACAATAAAAATTATTCTTTTTTTAGATAGAAAAACAAAATAAATAAAAAAAAATGAGAGTGCAGAAAATGTTTGCAACTCCAAATTCTCTCGCGATTTTTTCTAGTTTCTTATATCCTTGTTGTTTGTGCAGAGGTTGCCAATGTAATGAAATCTTTCATAGTTTTTTTTTTTTATTTTTTTTTATATAAAATAAAAAGTGCTGTAAATTTACATTTAATTTACCTTTTTCACATAATTTACATATGACTTGTCAGTTTAAAAAAAAACATACGTAGCTTCGCATGTCTGTCAAAATTGTTAAATTACAGACGATTTATACTTTTTGGCGTTCAAACATACATGCCTTACATAACTTTTTTTGTATTGAAAACAACTAATGTTAGATGATTTTTCAAGTGAAAATAGAACGCTCTATTGAAATTAAGTCACATTATTATTGCAGTTAAAAAGATCAAAAACCACTGATACTAAAGCCGTGTGTCAGGTATTTTTTAAAATTTACAAAAACAAATTCCTTTGGAGTAATGAAAAAACACATTTGGTAATTGAAAAACAAGAAAGTTATCCTGAATTATGGGACACGTCCAGTGGTACCCACACTTACAAATAATTGTGAAAATTTTTCATAATCTGCAACATTAGCAAAAATCAAATCAAATGCATTCTGCTTGAAAACTTAAATTTAATGAAATAAATTCTATACAACAATATTCAGATATGATTTTGGGAACATTTAATTATTGTTAACACCAGGATCCTATTTTAAAATCAATGAAGTTTTTTAATTTTGAATGACTTAAAATTTAATACTGAAAATATCGAATTTTGCCCCTTCTATAGTAATATAGTTTCGGATATAGTTCTAATTTTAAAAGATCAATTGTAATTTTCCAGTTTATCTTCTTAAAAACGGTTAACACGACTTTTTTTAAAGACTCATTCAAAAGTTTTAAATATTATTTTCAAATTACTTCTCGGTTTCTATTTGTTCCAAGCCTACAGATCGCCTTCAGTCCGATAATGGGTATATTTGCTCCCCTTCAAGCTAAGAAGTGTATAAAAGTTTAAAATCATAATTTTAAACAGGAATATTAAAAAAATAAAACTTTCTTTGACAAGAAATGTTGTTTATATTGCCACCACATCAATATTTTAAAGGGAATCAATATTTGATTCCCTTTAAAGTGGTCATCAAGCATTATTGTATAATTTTTGAAAATGTATTTGTAATTGTTACAATGGCGATGCTAAATGAAATATATAAAAAATTGATTTTAGTCATGATTGGTGTCACATTTTGATATGTTTATTGCGTGTGTTCTTCAAGCAAATACAAATTTTTTATTGAAAACAAGATTTTAAGTTGTACCGAAAAAAGAGACTGCAATTTATTGAAGTTTACCAGCCGTTGCCTGACTTTGGTATGTAAGAGTTGACCGTAATTTAAATGATCAACAATATGGAATTTTATTATATTATTTTTTATTGAAATAATATAAAAACAATAACCAAAGACCTTCAAGATTATTGATATAAACTTCAAGCATTTCGATCGCTTCTATATTTTAGATATAAACGGAGTGTTTACTTCATTAAAATGGCAACCCTGTGCAAAGTAGTTTTATTCCTTATTCATTACTTTCTTATACCTACAGAGTAAACGCTTAAAAGCCTAACTTCCGAAAATTAAAAAAAAAATTTTTTTAAATGTAAATATCACTTAAAAAATAAAGTGTAATTAAAAGTTCTACTATAACACTATTGCAAATAAAAGCAAAATAAATGAGAAAACTTTATTGTAAAACTCTCTCTCTCTCTCTCTCTCTCTCTGTATTTATTTGAAACAAAATAAACTGAGAGGAATAAAACCTGTTTGTTTATTCTTAATACTTTTCTTTAGTTTATAACCAAAACAATAATTCCCTGTTCTTTTAACAAACAAACGAATCAACCAACCATCTGTTTCGACCTCTATATAACTTTCTTCTTGTTCTATCACCTCCCAACCACAACATTATTTATTTACGTATTCAAATCTTGGTTCTTCATATCAAACAAAAAACTGTAAAATGTGATTGTCGTGTTTGTCAAATAACCTGTATTGTTTGCTTTGTTGTTGGTATAATCTCCGAAAAGTGAAATAAATAAATACACACACCACGTTATAACGTGAATTAAAAGAAAGAAAAAAAACGTTACTGTGTTATTTTTGGAGAAGGGGGAGCACCTACTACATGTAGTATGTGTGTGTGTTGGGTTGTGATTTTGTGTGGTGGTGTGATAAAAAGTGTGTAAACAACAAATACCTATTAAAACAATAACACACGTTTAATATATGTATGATTTTTCTAACCATCATATAACAAGATTTGTTGGATAAAAACAAGCCCAATAAAATCGGTGAACTTTCATTAAAAAACAAGTACCGAAAGAAACTAAAAAACATTAAGAAAAGAAGCCCAGTGTAACTGAGTGAGAGAGAGACTTTATTGAGCCAATTTAATCAAATGTTATTGACAATCAATACCTATAAAACAACATCAACATAACTTCAGCCGCAGTTAAAACAACAAACAATGTCGCGATTAATAATTATAAACCGTGATTGATATATTCGATTAATATTTTCTCACATTCTTTATGTTTTAAGTTTGATTTTCTTTTTACACACAACATTTGTTTGTATTTTGCAATGGAGTTAAGTGAAATAAAATAACAATTATAAGGAAAGACAGCGATTTGCAAGCTTAAACCTTCGATCCAAGTTAATTCACATCAATCACTACTACATTTATGAAATATGTCTTCACACTGACATTTCATAATTTCATCATTACCATTCATTCAACAACATCATTATCAACATAAAAAACGCAACAAAAAAAAAAGACAAAAATATTTTCCTTATAATCATTTGGCCATCTCTCAAGTGTGTTGCTTGGAAAAATGTCAACGTTCTTAAATAATTTTTTCCCAGCAGGTAAGAAATATTTATATACAAAAGAAATATTAAAAATATTATTTATATGTATGTTTTTTTTTCTTGGTATTTTTTTAATCTAATTGAAGAAATGCATCGTATGTTTCTTAATGCTACTGTTAACATGAGATGTTGTAAGTTGTGTTAACATTGCTTCATGCAACAAGAATAAAATACAATTCGTAGAAATAATAAAACATATGCAGAAAAATAATTTTTGTTTTAAACATAGGTTTTTTTAAGTCAGAAAAACGCTTGATTATTGTAATTAATATCAAACATTTTTAAAAAGGCTTAAAATATATTGATTATTTTTTAATAGTTAAAGTGTTCGAGAAGCGTTTGACACTCTGCAATGGCTTAATATTCAGCAAAAATTAGCAATAAAAACCATAAATTTTGTAAAAACAAAAATGAAAATTGAAAAGGCACATATGTCGGAGAGGTTTAACTATACAATCTACGAAATGTGGAAGATTTTAGACTACCAAGAGTTAGAACAGCAGCTATGCAACGGTCAATTTATTTAAAAAAATTAAAGCTATATAATATGTTACCTGATAACATCAAAATGAACGGAATATTAAAATCTTTAAAAGAAATTCTGTAAAATTTGTTAGAAGTAATGAAATATGATAATATAATGTCTTAGATAAACATATGTTTCTTTTAACACCCTTCACCACAAAAAGTAGAAAATGGGTATAACTGCCTTCTGCCGTCTAGTGCCTTTGCAAACTTGGTTTCAACAAAAATTTGGAACAATGAAGTAACTCCAATCAAAACAAGTAAGAGTGCTTTATTCGGCTATGTCGAATCCTATATACCATCTATGTAAACTTAGTTTAGTAAAGTAACTGCAATCAAAAAAAGAAAATATTGGGGTGACAGGGAATTAAGAAATAAAAAAAATTTGGTATGGCATTTATATGATTTTACATAAAATTGACATCTGGTCTTAATGGGTTAAGCATTATTTAAAAATTTTAGTATTTCCTTAAAGATCTCCTTCAACGCTTTAAAATGATACCCATATTGATATTTTAAAAAAATTTAAAATTTCAGAGCCCCGTAGCTCAAAAAATATGGGTGAGCGCCAATTTTTTCACTTGATGTTTTCTTCTAATTTTTTAGTTCTCTATCGCCCGATGTATTTATTTTTTTTGATTGGAGTTACTTTATTGCTTCAAATGACATGAAAAGTTGGAGGTGGGCGTGGCGATCTTGCTGATTTCCAATAGCACCTCTTTCCACACTCTGTCTGATCGATTGGCGTATTTAATTTTTCTCTAGCTGATCTAGTGCCTCGGCAAACTTGATTTCAACACTAACACGGACGGACAGACGGACATCGCTTAATCGACTTCGCTATGCATAAGAACTCAAAGTACATATATATTTCATGGGGTCGGAAATGTCCTCCATAATCTATTTTCGGCAACTCGCAATGCAATTGATGTTTGGTTGCCATTTATAATTGAGCATTAAAAAAATGATGTGTGAAATATAACGTCTCTAGCTATGTCCACTGTTTTACGTAACATCAACGCAACGTAACGTTACAAAATATGATTTTTTATTAAAAAAAAATAAATTTATCCTGCTACTTTCTCGAATAAATTATTTTAATCACCGGTATTGATTATTGAAGGTAAAGCACGTCTCGATGGCCTTTTCGCTACCGCTCACTTAGCTCTTCAGGAAACTTCTCACAATAACTTTAAATGAACTAAAGATTTTTGTCTAAACAATAAAGTAAAGACGAAAATTCAAGCAAAAACAACAATAATCAACTTTAATTTTAATTTTTAATTATTAAATAAATTTAAAGTTATTTTATGTGTGTGAAGATAAATACGTATTTAACTAGTGGAGACAAAAACCATTTTTTTTAACATTGCCGTTTTTACAGTTAACAGAGTACTGTTAGCCACTTAACAGTCGTTCTGTTTTTGGGTTCCTTTCTTTTGAAGGATAATTTAAGTAGAAAAACACAAGTCCTTATAAATATAATTTATGAAAATGTTGCTTCAAGTGATATATTATGAAACTATAATAGTTTGGTATCAGAAAAATGTTTAGGAAAGCATTAAAATGGGTTATAATAAAACACTAATTTTTCATCATTTCTTGAGAAGAAAAATGACCATTTTGGTCAAATATGGAATAGCACACATACTACACCCTATACACATGGTGGTCTGAAGGGTCTATAATAAGGCACTATAAGTCCAATATCTGAAATAATTTTGGGATTTGAGAAAATTAAGTTTTAAAAAAATGCTTTTTCAGCGAAATTTCTTGAGAAGATAAATGACCATTTTGGTCAAATATGCAATAGCACACATACTACACCCTATACACATGGTAGTCTGAAGGGTCCATTATAAGGCACTATTAGTCCAATATCTGAAATAATTTTGGGATTTGAGAAAATTAAGTTTTAAAAAAATGCTTTTTCAGCGAAATTTCTTGAGAAGATAAATGACCATTTTGGTCAAATATGGAATAGCACACATATTACACCCTATACACATGGTAGTCTGAAGGGTCCATTATAAGGCACTATTAGTCCAATATCTGAAATAATTTTGGGATTTGAGAAAATTAAGTTTTAAAAAAATGCTTTTTCAGCGAAATTTCTTGAGAAGATAAATGACCATTTTGGTCAAATATGGAATAGCACACATACTACACCCTATACACATGGTAGTCTGAAGGGTCCATTATAAGGCACTATTAGTCCAATATCTGAAATAATTTTGGGATTTGAGAAAATTAAGTTTTAAAAAAATGCTTTTTCAGCGAAATTTCTTGAGAAGATAAATGACCATTTTGGTCAAATATGGAATAGCACACATACTACACCCTATACACATGGTAGTCTGAAGGGTCCATTATAAGGCACTATTAGTCCAATATCTGAAATAATTTTGGGATTTGAGAAAATTAAGTTTTAAAAAAATGCTTTTTCAGCGAAATTTCTTGAGAAGATAAATGACCATTTTGGTCAAATATGGAATAGCACACATACTACACCCTATAGACATGGTGGTCTGAAGGGTCTATAATAAGGCACTATAAGTCCAATATCTGAAATAATTTTGGGATTTGACAAAATTAAGTTTTAAAAAATGCTTTTTCAGCGAAATTTCTTGAGAAGATAAATGACCATTTTGGTCAAATATGGAATAGCACACATAATACACCCTATACACATGGTAGTCTGAAGGGTCCATTATAAGGCACTATAAGTCCAATATCTGAAATAATTTTGGGATTTGAGAAAATTAAGTTTTAAAAAAATGCTTTTTCAGCGAAATTTCTTGAGAAGATAAATGACCATTTTGGTCAAATATGGAATAGCACACATACTACACCCTATACACATGGTGGTCTGAAGGGTCTATAATAAGGCACTATAAGTCCAATATCTGAAATAATTTTGGGATTTGACAAAATTAAGTTTTAAAAAATGCTTTTTCAGCGAAATTTCTTGAGAAGATAAATGACCATTTTGGTCAAATATGGAATAGCACACATATTACACCCTATACACATGGTGGTATGAAGGGTCTATAATAAAGCACTATTAGTCCAATATCTGAAATAATTTTGGGATTTGAGAAAATTAAGTTTTAAAAAAATGCTTTTTCAGCGAAATTTCTTGAGAAGATAAATGACCATTTTGGTCAAATATGGAATAGCACACATACTACACCCTATACACATGGTAGTCTGAAGGGTCCATAATAAGGCACTATTAGTCCAATATCTGAAATAATTTTGGGATTTGAGAAAATTAAGTTTTAAAAAAATGCTTTTTCAGCGAAATTTCTTGAGAAGATAAATGACCATTTTGGTCAAATACGGAATAGCACACATACTACACCCTATACACATGGTAGTCTGAAGGGTCCATTATAAGGCACTATTAGTCCAATATCTGAAATAATTTTGGGATTTGACAAAATTAAGTTTTAAAAAAATGCGTTTTCAGCGAAATTTCTTTAGAAGATAAATGACCATTTTGGTCAAATATGGAATAGCACACATACTACACCCTATACACATGGTAGTCTGAAGGGTCTATAATAAGGCACTATAAGTCCAATATCTGAAATAATTTTGGGATCCCAATTTTGTCAAATCCCAAAATTATTTCAGATATTGGACTTATAGTGCCTTATTATAGACCCTTCAGACTACCATGTGTATAGGGTGTAGTATGTGTGCTATTCCATATTTGACCAAAATGGTCATTTATCTTCTAAAGAAATTTCGCTGAAAACGCATTTTTTTAAAACTTAATTTTGTCAAATCCCAAAATTATTTCAGATATTGGACTAATAGTGCCTTATAATGGACCCTTCAGACTACCATGTGTATAGGGTGTAGTATGTGTGCTATTCCGTATTTGACCAAAATGGTCATTTATCTTCTCAAGAAATTTCGCTGAAAAAGCATTTTTTTAAAACTTAATTTTCTCAAATCCCAAAATTATTTCAGATATTGGACTTATAGTGCCTTATTATAGACCCTTCAGACTACCATGTGTATAGGGTGTAGTATGTGTGCTATTCCATATTTGACCAAAATGGTCATTTATCTTCTAAAGAAATTTCGCTGAAAACGCATTTTTTTAAAACTTAATTTTGTCAAATCCCAAAATTATTTCAGATATTGGACTAATAGTGCCTTATAATGGACCCTTCAGACTACCATGTGTATAGGGTGTAGTATGTGTGCTATTCCGTATTTGACCAAAATGGTCATTTATCTTCTCAAGAAATTTCGCTGAAAACGCATTTTTTTAAAACTTAATTTTGTCAAATCCCAAAATTATTTCAGATATTGGACTTATAGTGCCTTATTATAGACCCTTCAGACTACCATGTGTATAGGGTGTAGTATGTGTGCTATTCCATATTTGACCAAAATGGTCATTTATCTTCTCAAGAAATTTCGCTGAAAAAGCATTTTTTTAAAACTTAATTTTCTCAAATCCCAAAATTATTTCAGATATTGGACTAATAGTGCCTTATTATGGACCCTTCAGACTACCATGTGTATAGGGTGTAGTATGTGTGCTATTCCATATTTGACCAAAATGGTCATTTATCTTCTCAAGAAATTTCGCTGAAAAAGCATTTTTTTAAAACTTAATTTTCTCAAATCCCAAAATTATTTCAGATATTGGACTAATAGTGCCTTATTATGGACCCTTCAGACTACCATGTGTATAGGGTGTAGTATGTGTGCTATTCCATATTTGACCAAAATGGTCATTTATCTTCTCAAGAAATTTCGCTGAAAAAGCATTTTTTTAAAACTTAATTTTCTCAAATCCCAAAATTATTTCAGATATTGGACTAATAGTGCCTTATAATGGACCCTTCAGACTACCATGTGTATAGGGTGTAGTATGTGTGCTATTCCATATTTGACCAAAATGGTCATTTATCTTCTCAAGAAATTTCGCTGAAAAAGCATTTTTTTAAAACTTAATTTTCTCAAATCCCAAAATTATTTCAGATATTGGACTAATAGTGCCTTATAATGGACCCTTCAGACTACCATGTGTATAGGGTGTAGTATGTGTGCTATTCCATATTTGACCAAAATGGTCATTTATCTTCTAAAGAAATTTCGCTGAAAACGCATTTTTTTAAAACTTAATTTTGTCAAATCCCAAAATTATTTCAGATATTGGACTTATAGTGCCTTATTATAGACCCTTCAGACTACCATGTGTATAGGGTGTAGTATGTGTGCTATTCCATATTTGACCAAAATGGTCATTTATCTTCTCAAGAAATTTCGCTGAAAAAGCATTTTTTTAAAACTTAATTTTCTCAAATCCCAAAATTATTTCAGATATTGGACTAATAGTGCCTTATAATGGACCCTTCAGACTACCATGTGTATAGGGTGTAGTATGTGTGCTATTCCATATTTGACCAAAATGGTCATTTATCTTCTCAAGAAATTTCGCTGAAAAAGCATTTTTTTAAAACTTAATTTTCTCAAATCCCAAAATTATTTCAGATATTGGACTAATAGTGCCTTATAATGGACCCTTCAGACTACCATGTGTATAGGGTGTAGTATGTGTGCTATTCCATATTTGACCAAAATGGTCATTTATCTTCTAAAGAAATTTCGCTGAAAACGCATTTTTTTAAAACTTAATTTTGTCAAATCCCAAAATTATTTCAGATATTGGACTTATAGTGCCTTATTATAGACCCTTCAGACTACCATGTGTATAGGGTGTAGTATGTGTGCTATTCCATATTTGACCAAAATGGTCATTTATCTTCTCAAGAAATTTCGCTGAAAAAGCATTTTTTTAAAACTTAATTTTCTCAAATCCCAAAATTATTTCAGATATTGGACTAATAGTGCCTTATTATGGACCCTTCAGACTACCATGTGTATAGGGTGTAGTATGTGTGCTATTCCATATTTGACCAAAATGGTCATTTATCTTCTCAAGAAATTTCGCTGAAAAAGCATTTTTTTAAAACTTAATTTTCTCAAATCCCAAAATTATTTCAGATATTGGACTAATAGTGCCTTATTATGGACCCTTCAGACTACCATGTGTATAGGGTGTAGTATGTGTGCTATTCCATATTTGACCAAAATGGTCATTTATCTTCTCAAGAAATTTCGCTGAAAAAGCATTTTTTAAAACTTAATTTTCTCAAATCCCAAAATTATTTCAGATATTGGACTTATAGTGCCTTATTATAGACCCTTCAGACTACCATGTGTATAGGGTGTAGTATGTGTGCTATTCCATATTTGACCAAAATGGTCATTTATCTTCTCAAGAAATTTCGCTGAAAAAGCATTTTTTTAAAACTTAATTTTCTCAAATCCCAAAATTATTTCAGATATTGGACTAATAGTGCCTTATAATGGACCCTTCAGACTACCATGTGTATAGGGTGTAGTATGTGTGCTATTCCATATTTGACCAAAATGGTCATTTATCTTCTCAAGAAATTTCGCTGAAAAAGCATTTTTTTAAAACTTAATTTTCTCAAATCCCAAAATTATTTCAGATATTGGACTAATAGTGCCTTATAATGGACCCTTCAGACTACCATGTGTATAGGGTGTAGTATGTGTGCTATTGCATATTTGACCAAAATGGTCATTTATCTTCTAAAGAAATTTCGCTGAAAACGCATTTTTTTAAAACTTAATTTTGTCAAATCCCAAAATTATTTCAGATATTGGACTTATAGTGCCTTATTATAGACCCTTCAGACTACCATGTGTATAGGGTGTAGTATGTGTGCTA
Organism: Gymnosoma rotundatum; assembly: GCA_916610165.2. Taxonomy (NCBI): domain Eukaryota; kingdom Metazoa; phylum Arthropoda; class Insecta; order Diptera; family Tachinidae; genus Gymnosoma; species Gymnosoma rotundatum. The sequence continues at coordinate 14,337,411 of OU744338.1, read as the reverse complement.
TTCCATATTTGACCAAAATGGTCATTTATCTTCTCAAGAAATTTCGCTGAAAAAGCATTTTTTTAAAACTTAATTTTCTCAAATCCCAAAATTATTTCAGATATTGGACTAATAGTGCCTTATTATGGACCCTTCAGACTACCATGTGTATAGGGTGTAGTATGTGTGCTATTCCATATTTGACCAAAATGGTCATTTATCTTCTCAAGAAATTTCGCTGAAAAAGCATTTTTTTAAAACTTAATTTTCTCAAATCCCAAAATTATTTCAGATATTGGACTAATAGTGCCTTATTATGGACCCTTCAGACTACCATGTGTATAGGGTGTAGTATGTGTGCTATTCCATATTTGACCAAAATGGTCATTTATCTTCTCAAGAAATTTCGCTGAAAAAGCATTTTTTAAAACTTAATTTTCTCAAATCCCAAAATTATTTCAGATATTGGACTAATAGTGCTTTATTATAGACCCTTCAGACCACCATGTGTATAGGGTGTAGTATGTGTGCTATTCCATATTTGACCAAAATGGTCATTTATCTTCTCAAGAAATTTCGCTGAAAAAGCATTTTTTTAAAACTTAATTTTCTCAAATCCCAAAATTATTTCAGATATTGGACTAATAGTGCTTTATTAAAGACCCTTCAGACCACCATGTGTATAGGGTGTAGTATGTGTGCTATTCCATATTTGACCAAAATGGTCATTTATCTTCTCAAGAAATTTCGCTGAAAAAGCATTTTTTAAAACTTAATTTTCTCAAATCCCAAAATTATTTCAGATATTGGACTAATAGTGCCTTATAATGGACCCTTCAGACTACCATGTGTATAGGGTGTAGTATGTGTGCTATTCCATATTTGACCAAAATGGTCATTTATCTTCTCAAGAAATTTCGCTGAAAAAGCATTTTTTTAAAACTTAATTTTCTCAAATCCCAAAATTATTTCAGATATTGGACTAATAGTGCCTTATTATGGACCCTTCAGACTACCATGTGTATAGGGTGTAGTATGTGTGCTATTCCATATTTGACCAAAATGGTCATTTATCTTCTCAAGAAATTTCGCTGAAAAAGCATTTTTTTAAAACTTAATTTTCTCAAATCCCAAAATTATTTCAGATATTGGACTAATAGTGCCTTATTATGGACCCTTCAGACTACCATGTGTATAGGGTGTAGTATGTGTGCTATTCCATATTTGTCCAAAATGGTCATTTCTTCTTCTCAAGAAATGATGAAAAATTAGTGTTTTATTATAACCCATTTTAATGCTTTCCTAAACATTTTTCTGATACCAAACTATTATAGTTTCATAATATATCACTTGAAGCAACATTTTCATAAATTATATTTATAAGGACTTGTGTTTTTCTACTTAAATTATCCTTCAAAAGAAAGGAACCCAAAAACAGAACGACTGTTAAGTGGCTAACAGTACTCTGTTAACTGTAAAAACGGCAATGTTAAAAAAAATGGTTTTTGTCTGCACTAGTTAAATACGTATTTATCTTCACACACATAGTTATTTTTAAGCCAATAATAAAATTAAAGCATTTGAAAAACAGCAAATATTTTTTTTTCTGTAGCATATCTTTGGTCAACGTTGCCAGAGATGGCATGATGGCGCTGAAAATTATTCACCAGGATCACTGCTAGCACTGTAAGAATTGAGTTTGTGTGAATTTAAAAAAATATATATATAAATTCAAGAAGGGTAATACGTGACGATATTCTCGCGCTTGCTTTCAATACAAATACATAATTATATGTCATTAGCTTCATCTTGGGCCTAAGTTCGGTTACACTATGTTTGCAACCGAAGTCTTATTGCAGAATTTAAAATTAGTTTTCTTTATTACTGTGCTCGTACTTGTGTTGTGTTGTTCTACTTTATTTATTATCGTATACGCATTTTTCAATTCGAACCATGTTGTGAAAACATCTTTTTATGGTTTGTTATGGTTTCTGACCAAAACTGGTTTTTGTTGTCTTCTCTGTTTTGATTTTACTACAATTCCAGTTTCTTTCTTCTTCAAATTTGTACGTATAAAAACGCTGTCTGGACCTGCAAACATAAAAAACGGAAATGACATTTTTGTCATACATATTAAGAGAGAGACTTTGTATGTGTATGCATTTGTACATAAATACAAATATATGTATATGTGAGCTTTGTGTGTACTTTTTCTTCTTCTTTAAGAATTTACCTGTTGTTTGTTGTGACCGTAATTTTAGTTTCTTTCTTAAAATGTATCATCTTGTTTGAAATCATGATCATTATTGTCTTTATAGTCATCATCATCATCAGCATTGTTGTTATTTTCTTTTCTTTTATTTAAATTTTTGTTATTTATTTTTTCTTTTATTAAAACCTGCAACATTAAACTTGTTTTATATACAAATAACAAACAAAAGAAATGAGAAAACAATGAAACAAATCGTAGTATATTGCTGCGATAGTTAGTTAGTTGCATGCAACATACTAACAAAGCAATAAAAACAGAACAATATTTAACTATAAATGAAACTTGAACTTTTAAGCAAAATTAAATTGAAAGGAAAAATGTTGAAAATAAAAATATTCAAGTTTTATTTTGCATGCAACTTAATATTTTTTTTCCTTTCTTTTTCTTCTTTCTGTTTGACATAAAATTTTTTTTTAACGATTTTCCACATCATAGCACACGTGATATACTATATTATAATGATATTTAACACCTTGTTATCAGATGAATTTCAGTATGTTTTTGTTTTTCTATTTACGCCACCTTAAGTTTGATATGGTCTAAATAAGGATCCATCCAAAGAGTAAAAATGGTTTGTTTGCGGTTTTATCAACAAGGTTCTTTCTCTTTTTCATACTTCTGCGAGAGTCAAGTGATTTTGAAATAATATTTGATTTTGAGGGTTTATTTTTTTACAAACAATAAAGTGTAAATGCCATTAAACAAATCATGCCTACCTCAAATTTTTTACACCACTTGGAAGTAACTCTTATCAAAAAAAATAAAAAATAAATATATGGAGCGATATAGAATTAAAAAAATAAGAAGAAAAAATCATCAAGTGAAAAAACTGGCGCTCGTCCATATTTCCGAGTAACGCGCCTCTAAAATTTTCAAATTTTTTAAAATATCAATATGGGTATCATTTTAAAGCTTTTGAAGAGATCTTTAAGGAAATATTAAAATTTTCTAAAAATGCTTAACCCATTAACCCTTTCGGGACTACTGGGATAATACGTCCCAGCAATTTTCAAACTGTCGTATTTTCCTTATTTTCAATGCAATCGCCAGGGAGGTAAAACTCTCAAACGTCCAAAAACGGATAGCCTTAATATTGGAGACCACTTGCCAGTAGAGCAAGAGAAGCGTTGTCGCTGTGTCCGCTGTTCTTCACTTGGCATAGAAAAGCGAACAAAGATGATATGCTCAGGTTGTAACAACGCCTTATGTTATAAGTGTTTTGGGCCATTCCACAAATTAATACCTAATTGCATTCCTAAAATGTTAAAAATAAATCCAAACTTTTATCTAAATCTAATAATATTTATATTTTAGTTATCTTTTTAATTTCCAATCGCTCCTGGAGAACACTGATTGGGATTTTATGTCCTGTGAAAATACTTGTTGGGATTATATGTTCCAGGATAAAAGGACGAATTTAAAATTTTTAAGTATGGAGAACATAATACTTTTATTATACCTTGTAGAATATGAAAAAAATTTTACCATACATAATTTGGTTTTCAAAATAAAACTCCGTCCCGAAAGGGTTAAGAGCCGATGTAATTTTTATGTAAAATTATGTATATGCAGTACCAATATTTTTTTATTTTTTAATTCTTTGTCACCACCACATCACATTGATAGTGAAGGGTATATAAGATTCGGCATGGCGGAATAAAGCACTCTTACTTATTTTTTCTAAAACCAAAATGTTAAAAAAATTTAAATCTCCGACATCGGTCTGAATTTAGAAATATATTATGCAGCTTTGGAATCTTATAGTCCTCGATTCATGATTTCTCTAAGTACTCTAGTAGGTCCACTTCTACATGTCCTATTTTTTCATATTATTTTTGTAGAACGTACTAAATTGACGTACTTATCATACACGCGTAATAAGTGAAGAAGCACTAACTTGCTCGTTTTTTTCAAGCCTTTTGAAATTATTTTTTATTTTTTAATTGATTTTCTTTTTTATCTACAGCTACAATCATCTGCAAATGAGTTATCTTCATTTACTGAAAACAACGGGCGGACAACAAATGACTGTGAAATTAGCATCCGATCAACACAAATCAATTTAAATTTCATATAATCTTATTAAGTTTCAACAATAAAAAAAAAACTTAAATTAATTTTTTTTTTAATTTTAAAAACCAAATATGTATCTATTTTAATTTCAAATCACATCACTTTTAAACTAGTTGCACAATTCTAATGAAATTGAGTTTTTACATATATTCATGAGGGAGTTACATAAATGTGATTTAAAAAAGAGACAAAAAAAATATATATAAAATACTTTTTCAATTGCAAATATTGCAAAAGAAATAAATAGAACAACGAAATATTTACAAAATAACAATTCTAATATTTCAATTTATTCAAGCATTTAAATCAAATAACATGATACCAGAGTATTTTCAAACGAAATTAAAACGAGGTGGAACACAAAATTGGGGGGTTTAAGTAATTTTTTATATCGGGTACTTCTCGAACATGGCTTCGGTCACGGGGTTTGGCAGTTAGTCGTTGATTAACATACCAAGGAGGTTTGACTAAAGGGCCATGTAGTGAAGGGCGGTATAGTTTTAGAAGGACAGTAATAACACGGTCACTTGTATAGGGTCAGATAGTGCCTCGATAATGTGGACCTTGCTTTAAGTTCCAGGAAATTGTCTTATAATAGAAGTAAATGAAAATAGTTCATAGAAGGGAATAAGGGCCTCATAAATTTGAATGAAATTTTTTTTTAAATTAATTGGGTTGATTCCGCCAGTATATAATAAACTGTTGTTATAATTTTCGGTAATAACCGTCGTCACTGGCTGTGTACTTTGGATGTTCGGCGAGCGCTTTCGATGTGATAACATCATTTTCAAGCCGCGTGTTTATTAAAACACGCGTTTATTAAAACACGCGGCTTGAAAATGATGTTATCACATCGAAAGCGCTCGCCGAACATCCAAAGTACACAGCCAGTGACGACGGTTATTACAGAAAATTATAAATTTTTTTTTTGATTGCGAATAGTTTTTTAACGCGTATTGAGGTGTATTGATGTCAAGCTAGTACGCAAAAATGTTTTTCGTATTTATTTACTTGCTACTTGAGAATTACACAAAAACAACAAATCCACTTTGACAAATGAAGAACATTAATACAAGACTTCTACATCAGTAAAAAATTTATAATTCCTAAAAACGTGCGTATTTTGCCCTTTAAAACACTGACACCACTTTTACCAATTTTTTTTGTCAATACCTTTATTTGCTTAAAGCTGCTGTGTAGTATTGCTTTGCGAAGCTACCAATTTCTTTGAGATATTTTGTTTATAGATGCTCTCTTAAGTGGTAACTAAAATTGAAACTGTGGGTTTTCGGTTTTTAATTTTATTTTAAGTACTTTTCGTTATCTAAAAAATACAGCCCTTGAAAAATAAAAAATGTTGTTTCTTTGTTTTTTTTTTTGTTCCGTAAAACAAAAGACATGATAAAAATGCTTGATGTCAATCCTGTATACGTGTATTAGATGTTGGATGACCCGTCAAGCCTTCATTTTTAGTTTCGTGCTGTCAACATCGTGCTTTTTGTATTGCAAAAGTTAAATTTTTTTTTTTTTGAACCGAAAAGATTTTCCTCTGCTTGTTGTTTTTATAGTCCAATAAAATTCCAAGTTGTTCTTTTAAATTACGGCCACTATATTCTGCAATTGTTACGTCCCAAAGAGCAGGCAATGTAGGGAAAGGTCAATGAATTTCAAAATTTCTATTTTTTTTTATAGTTAAGGCAACAGCACAAATTAAAATCTTGTTTAAATACAATAAAATACAATGAAAACATTAAAATGTGACATCAGTTATGCCAAAAATCAAAATCATTTTTTAACACTTTATTTTTACAAATTCTACCAGAGTGGCCTAATAAGCATTTGACCGTGTCTTGGCTATCGAAAATTTAAAGCATGCTATGAATTCGAAGAAAGGAGTTAAAAAATACCGTTACTTCCATTGCATAGCTTCCAATATTTGCAATTTAAATTGTTAAAATTTATAAAAGAACAACCCTCGTTAAATGAAACTATTTATATACTAAAATAAAAGCACAATAAAATCTACATTATTTTATATTGAATAAATTTATTTGTTTATTTTTGTCTATGGTAGAGAAATCACTATTTTCTGCTAACGTTTTTCCGGAGGAAAATTTTATTTGCAACTTTTCTGCTAAACAAACTAGATTTCAATTTTCAGGAGTGAAATCAAATGAATTTAAAAAAAAATCAAGTAAAATTCAAGCAAAAAAAAAGTTTTTGTTAATTTAATTTTTTTTATTGAGTTTCAAAACGCGATTGTTGTTTGTTTTGTCAATTTAAAAAAAATTATAAATAAAAGCAATTTTTATAGAAAAAAAAACAAAATTTTGCTGCAAAGGTTTCAAATAGCTCTTGGACAAGAAAGGATATCAAATACGAAAGTTAATATTTTTAATGAGTATTTTTAAGCCCAAATTTAACATTTTAATTGATTTTAATTATTTAATTAATATTTAAACACAATTTTGGTAATATGATCAACGCGGCTGTTTTTCACTAAGCCTATTCTAAACGTCTAGTTTTGGGCCATTTATTCGAGCATCGCTGGCCGTATGTCAGGAATTGGCCTTAGAGGCCAATTGACAGGGTCAAGTCTCGAAATTAGCTTATCGCCAAATGTTGATTTCAATAAGTTAATGATTGCAGTCACACAATATGGCCAAACAAATGTCATTATTATTTTTATTTCAAACAAAAAATCTTTAATTATGATGCAGTAACGAACTCCATCGACTATCTAGCGAGCTCTGGCTTTATTTTTGAGGATATAAGGTCCAACAATGCCATCAGCATATAAACCGTACCAACCTCTCCGTTTTTCTAATTGGTCCATTTACTTTGGTCTATTGTAGACTGGTTTCCACTCTAATGCCGCAATTTTAACTGTTAACACAAATAAGTCGCCTCTCTGAACACCACTTTTTTATCTAAAAGTTGTGTGAATTTACGACCAAGCGTTTTCCAAGTGTCAATTTATTTACAAAGAAAAAAACTTTCGGTCCATGTCCTTAGACGCAGCGGGCAAAATACCATGCCCACCTCTTATTTTTCCGTACTATTTGGAACAATGAAGTAACTCTAATCACAAAAACAAATATATGGGGCGATAGAGAATTTAAAAATAAGAAAGAACATCACGTGAAAAAATTGGCGCTCACCCGTATTTTCTGAGTTACGGGCCTCTGAAATTTTCAAATTTTTTTAAATATCAATATGGGTATCATTTTAAAGCTTTTAAAGAGATCTTAAGGAAATACTAAAATTTTTTAAAAATGCTTAGCTCATTAAGAGCCGATGACGGTTGGCTGTAAAACTATACGAGGGCTGCTATATATATTTCTGGCCTGGCAACAGTGAGTGCTGCCAAGTGCAATCTGACATTTCCATAGGAAAGTTTGTCATTTTTAAGCATAATCGTACTCAAAACGTTTTGACGTACGACCATTATTTGTGTTGTTAACAGTGACTTGAAAAAATGAATATAGAAAAAAATGGAATTAACTCGTGAGCATTTTCGTGCCATCCTTTTTCACAACTTTCGACGTGGATTATCACGACAAGAGTGCATTGATGAACTTAAATCTTTGTATGGCGATGAAGCACCATCCTATAGCACTGTGAAAAATTGGTATAATGTATTTAATCGTGGCCGAAGCTCGCTCAAAGACGAATTCCGTGAAGGTCGTCCAAAAATGGCTGTTGTGCCAGGGAACATTGATGCCGTGCGTGAACTCATAATGCAAGATCAACATGCGACATACCGAGAGATAGAGACATCCTTAGACATTTTTTCCACCAGCATACATTCGATACTGCATGAACACCAGGCCGTAAAAAAGGTTTGTTCTTGTTGGATCCCGCACAATTTGAAAGTCGCTCAAAAAAAGGCTCGTGTTGATTGGTGCAAAGAAATGTTGCAAAAATACGATTACGGTGCTTCAAAAGACGTTTATAAGATCGTCGCAGGTGATGAATCATGGATCTATGCGTATGAGCCCGAAACGAAACAACAATCGACCATGTGGGTCTTCAAAGACGAGCAAAATCCAACGAAAGTTGTTCGTGTAAGAAGCACTTCGAAGCAAATGGTCGCCTGTTTCTTCGGCAAAACTGGTCATGTAGCGACTGTTCCGCTTGAGCAACGTAGGACGGTCACTTCTGAGTGGTACACTACAATTTGTTTGCCTGAAGTCATCGGAGAAATTCGAAAAACCAACAAGAGAAGACGAATCATTGTTCACCATGGCAATGCGAGCTCTCACACATCGGCTCAAACCAGAGTGTTTTTGACCGGCCAAAACGTCGAATTATTGGGTCATCCGCCGTACAGCCCTGACTTGGCACCTAATGACTTCCTCTTGTTTCCGCACATCAAGAAAAAAATGCGTAGTCAACGATTTTCGTCGCCAGAGGAAGCGGTTGAAGTGTTCAAAAACCATGTTTTAGAGGTGTCTCAATCAGAGTGGAAAAAGTGCTTCGACAACTGGTTTGAGCGCATGCAAAAGTATATAAATCATGCTGGAGAATACTTTGAAAAACAATAAAACCATTTTTGATTATAAATATTCGCATTTTCACTATTAGGCCGGAAATATATAGAGCAGCCCTCGTATACATGTAGTACTTAATTTGTTTTTCTTGTTTATTAATTCTCTGTCATTCCAATATTTTCTTTTTTGATTGGAGTTACTTCAATAAATTAGATTTACATAGATTGTAAAGGGTATATAAGATTCGGCATAATTGTTTTTAAATTAATTAAAATTGTTAATTGTATTAATTAAATATTTAATTGAAAGAGAAATACAAAACTTTCGAATTACATAATTAATTGAACTAATTAAAAATTTTATTAAATTTATATTTGAAAACAAGCAAAACTTTTAGTAGATGCAGAAACGTTTTTTTTTTCTGCATGATGTTTTTGCCAGAGTATACTGATTATAAAGGTTAAAAAGTGAGCGCAGTATGACACTTCGTTTGACAGTTAATCATTTCGTAAAGTTAAAAACGAATGTTGTGTACACCCTTGCCACCTGTGGTGAAGTATATAAAAATGTGTTAGAAAAATTGAAGATTAAAAACAAAGTTGTTGTGCCTGTACAAAAATTTCCAAAAACAAAACAAACAAAAAAAAAATTACAAAACAATAGAAATAATTACGCAAATAAGTAAAATTGTTCTCTAATTGACAATAAAACACATAATCCCCTCAAGTATGTGATTATACGTTTTTTTTCTCTTGTCGCTAATTCGTTTAAACCACACAAGAGTTTTAAAATCAAGGAGCAAGTTTTATTTAAATTTTATTTTTTCCTGAGGAATTAAAACACTATTCCTAAACAAAATGGTTTTAATTTCTTGGGCTTAAACTAAATTCTTTTGCTTTTTTTTTTGTACTCAACAAATTATAACATTTAGCTACCACAGGTACATTTTATGTTATTATATCATTGTTATATTGTTGTAATAGTTATAGAAATTGTTTTTTTTTTATTTTAATTTAGCAGCAATTTTGTTGAGGTTTTTCCTTCTCTTTGTTATGAAAATGTTAAAATGAAAATAAAAATTAAAAACCAACAGCAAGTAAAACTAAAAAAAAAACAAAACCCCACAGCGCCCTAAGTGTGCTAAATGGTTAAAGATTTTGTGTTTTGTAAATTGAATTAACGCACTTTGCCAACATTTAGCAGACATAAAAACGTCACAAACAAAATATTTAGTACGACACTGATAGTTGGTCAAAATGTATAATTAGCAAAATTAAAAACATACCGTTTATACTAATATTTCTGCTAGTAGTAGCAACAACAAAGCGCACCCACTTGGTTCACCCATCATGGCCAGGTTGGCATTTTCATGAGCTGTCACACGTTGTTATTTCGTTTAAGTCTGTTTGTTTTTTGTATTTGTTCTGATAAAAAGACTACATGATAAATGCCGGTAACGTTACACTTAACTTAAATAATAAAGCAACGCTTAAAAATAAGTTTAAGTAACTTACGTTATGCTCAGACTATAATGTTAAAATTTAATGTGATTTTGTAAAGTAAACGTAAAATGAAATTTGCTACGCGATCAAAAAAAATAAAATAAAATAAAAATGACAGCAACAGTCTATGCAAACTTTTGTTTTTCTTTAAGGCTATTTGTGTGAAACAGAATCAAAGTAGAAAAATGAAACAGCATTTTTCAGTGTTGCCATAAGTAATTTTTTTTTATTTTTTCGAAAAATCTCAAATAAATAAAACTATTTTATTTTTATTAAATACAGTTACAATTTATCTTGATGAGAGTGAAATCTGTTTATTTAAAATACAATATAAATCATTACATTTGGTAACATTGCTTACTTTAAAATCTTAATGACATCCCTAAATTAACGCGTAAGACGCAAAGCAACAAATTTCATAGCTTTTGCGCTGGAATGTCATTCCTAAATAAGAGCGTCAACTTTGTGTCTTTAACAGTAATGTTAACTTCTTTTAACGTTATAAAACCCGCTGTACAAGAATAAAGAAGAGATAAAACCGCTAGACTGCCTTGAAAATAAATATTTTGTCATTACTTTTCAACCATAACAAACCAACAAACAGCCAACTTCACTTTCTAACGCACTGTCAAAATTGGATTTTCCAATTGCTAAGCGTTGACTCCGTGCTATTTGGGGTGCTTCATACATTTCGTAAGTACATAAGAAATTTTGACAGATATCTTGCGCTTTACGCGCCAATTTAGGGATGGCACTAAATTTTTTTTCAAACGGCTCAAAAACAGAAAGTTGCCACCCGCTTGTCAAATTTCTAAACGTATTTGCTTCTTCTGCGTTTTCAAAAATGATCTCTTCAACTAATTACAATCTGTTCTTATACTATTTTATTATCCATATTCGACAAAAGCTTTTGACAGATCTAATAAACATGTAGTGTAATGTTAAGTAGCCTTAAGTAGCTTGGATCAAGCTTCAGATCCAGTTTTTGTAAAAGGAGCCCATCATCTATTTTTGACTTATACGAGGGCTGCTCTATATATTTCTGGCCTAATAATGAAAATGTGAATATCTGTAATCAAAAAAGGTTTTATTGTTTTTCAAAGAATTCTCCAGCATGATTTATACACTATTGCATGCGCTCAAACCAGTTGTCGAAGCACTTTTTCCACTCCGATTGAGACACCTCTAAAACATGGTTTTTGAACACTTCAACAGCTTCTTCTGGCGACGAAAATCGTTGACCACGCATTTTTTTCTTGATGTGCGGCAACAAGAAGAAGTCATTAGATGTCAAGTCAGGGCTGTACGGCGGATGACCCATTAATTCGTTGTTTTGGCCGGTCAAAAACGCTCTGGTTTGATCCGATGTGTGAGAGCTCGCATTGTCATGGTGAACAATGATTCGTCTGCTCTTGTTGGTTTTTCGAATTTCCTTGATGACTTCAGGCAAACAAATTGTAGTGTACCACTCAGTCGCCACATGACCAGTTTTGCCGAAGAAACAGGCGACCATTTGCTTCGAAGTGCTTCTTCCACGAACAACTTTCGTTGGATTTTGCTCGTCTTTGAAGACCCACACGGTCGATTGTTGTTTCGTTTCGGGCTCATACGCATAGATCCATGATTCGTCACCTGTGACGATCTTATAAACGTCTTTTAAAGCACCGCAATCGTATTTTTGCAACATTTCTTTGCACCAATCGACACGAGCCTTTTTTGAGCGACTTTCAAATTGTGCGGGATCCAACTAGAACAAACCTTTTTTACGGCCAGGTGTTCATGCAGTATCGAATGTATGCTGGTGGAAGAAATGTCCAAGGATGTCTCTATCTCTCGGTATGTCGCATGTCGATCTTGCATTATGAGTTCACGCACGGCATCAATGTTTTCTGGCACAACAGCCGTTTTTGGACGACCTTCACGGAATTCGTCTTTGAGCGAGCTTCGGCCACGATTAAATACATTATACCAACTTTTCACAGTGCTATAGGATGGTGCTTCATCGCCATACAAAGATTTAAGTTCATCAATGCACTCTTGTCGTGATAATCCACGTCGAAAAATGGTGGCACGATAATGTTCACAAGTTAATTCCATTTTTTTCTATATTAATTTTTTCAAGCCACTGTAAACAACACAAATAATGGTCGTACGTCAAAACGTTTTAAGTACGATTATGCTTAAAAATGACAAACTTTCCAATGGAAATGTCAGATTGCACTTGGCAGCACTCAGTGTTGCCAGGCCAGAAATATATATATAGCAGCCCTCGTATTGTGGTTTGTATGATTTTACCATTTCATCAAACATTAGTTAAAAGCATTTATCAAGTCAGACTCGAGTTCAGTTTTCTTAATTTGTAATTTTCCTTTCAAAAACTTTAATTTAAATTGAAATAATTCTGGAAAAACCGACTTATATAGATAGATTTCATCTGTCTGCCTATAACGGTTCAAAAGTATGGCCGCATTCATCAAATATAATAATCTCTAAACTTTTTACTTGCGACAGCGGACTTAGCACTACAGCTCCTTGTTAATTTCAACCGTCTGTCTACAACAGTTCAACAGTTTGACAATATACATCAATTTGGGACACCCTTTACTTTTCAAATTAAAATATACTTCCAGTTGGATTAGCTTAGCAATTAGGTTCTTCGTAAATTTCAACCTTCTGTCTATAACGATTCAACAGTTTGGTCATATATATCGAATAACATCATCTATTGTAACACCCTTTAGTTTATAATCTAAAATATTTATACTTCTTACTACACCATATATAAAACATACGGCCATAAAGTTTAAATTACATTAATTTTAGGAACACCCTTTAATTTCAAAATTCTTGATTTAAAGTATTTGTTATAGCGGACTTAGGAATACAGATTCTTCATTAATTTTAAGCGTCCATCTACAACTGTTCAAAAGTGTGACAATATACTTTAAATTTAATAAACTATTGGGGTACCCTCTAATTTATAATTTTAAATATATATACCTATTATTTTAACGGTCATAGCAATCGACATATTGTCCAATTTGCAGGCCTTTGTCTATAACGGTTCAAAAGCACATATAGGTCAATTTACGTCACCATAGGTAACACCCTTTAATTTTTAGATTTATTTTTGTATTGCTTTTTGTTATTGGGAGTTATAGTAATACGCAGTCATTTTACAATTTTTAAGAAGTGCCCTTTACAGTTTTACTGAAAGACCTTTGTTTTCATTTAAATAATTGGTTTGACTCCTAAAGGTTTTAATTTTGTATCTCACTGTTTTAAAGTGCAGTTCTCATAATTTAACGGCTGCGAAGTATGCAACACTTTTGTTTTCTTTGTGTCACTTTTAACTCTTTAATACCGTCGTCTGGGCGTTTGAAATCTGTAATATGTATTTATTTTAAGAAGCTTTTTAGCTTACTGTGGATTTTCAACGCTCTTGTTTTCACGCCGTATTTTATAATTTTTACACCGTGAGAGATATATGACTATATAAAAAAAGTCTAGTAAATTCTTTTTAATTTTACAAATGCAAAAATCCAAATTGTAATAGGGAATAATTAAAGAAAATCTTTCTATTAAAACATTTTAATATTGTGAGTTTGTTTTTCTTAGTTTTTTAAATTGAGAAGCATTGTACTTCTGCTTACATTTGAAGAGCTATTTAACAAAGTTTCAGACGACTGTTGGTCTCATTAAAAGATGCAAGAGGCAATTAATTGTATTGTAATATTTATTGGTTTAAATTAATATTAAGATTAGTTGGTTAAATAGATGATGTTTACAACGTACACAACATAAGGTAGATAGATGATGCTAAGAATGCTGCTGAAGGATGTGACGTTCCAGAATATGCTGCATTTCATTCTGACTAGCATCTAATTTTTCTTGTTTTCATCAGAAAACATCCGCATACATTTGTAAATAATTTTTCTTTCTAAAAGTGTTTAGAAATCAAATTAAAATTGAACCAAAAAGCCGAAAACAAGTCAATTTTAATTTAAAAAAATACAATTATACAACTTTGACTTGTTACCGCATAATACTGCGTTTCCACTGCCTTGAAATCAACTAGGTTTGAGAAAAACACTTCGAAGTGTTTCCATTGAGCTGAAGTGTTTTGAAAATTCGAACTTATGACGTTACACTGACATATTTTTGCATAAAAGAAAAAAAAAACTGTTATTTTTTGTAAAAAATCGTTTTTATTGTTAAATTAATTTTTGTTTTTATATATTTTTTCTTCTTATATTTTTTAAACACTATTTTTTTAACAAAAAACTATATTGCTTTCAAACATTTAAAAGTATTTGTCACTTTTTCGATAAAAACATCCAATATGAATAGATAACTCGGAGTTGAACTTGAATATCCTAGACACATCACAGTGTTGCAAAGGCAAAATTAGTTCGAAAAAATAAATTTTCGACATGATTTCAAACAAATCAAGTGATTTTGTAGCATGAAAAATGTATGGGAAATCAAGTAGCAAAACACTTGATTTGAGCAAATCAAGTGTTTTAGACGAAATCACGTCAATGGAAACGCACTATAATAGTGCGTTTCCATTGACGTGATTTTGTCTAAAACACTTGATTTGCTCAAATCAAGTGTTTTGTTACTTGATTTTCCATACATTTTACATGCTACAAAAACCACTTAAATCACTTGATTTATTTAAAATCATGTCGAAAATTTATTTTTTCGAACTAATTTTGCCTTTGCAACACTGTGATGTGTCTAGGATATTCAAGTTCAACTCCGAGTTATCTATTCATATTGGATGTTTTTATCGAAAAAGTGACAAATACTTTTAAATGTTTGAAAGCAATAATGTTTTTTGTTAAAAAAAAAAGTGTTTAAAAAATATAAGAAGAAAAATATATGTAAACAAAAATTAATTTAACAATAAAAACGATTTTTTTACTAAAAATAACATAGTTTTTTTTTCTTTTACGCAAAAATATGTCAGTGTTACGTCATAAATTCGAATTTACAAAACACTTCAGCTCAATGGAAACACTTCGAAGTGTTTTTCTCAAACCTAGTTGATTTCAAGGCAGTGGAAACGCAGTATAAACCTAATTCTCCAATGTAGTAACCGGCTATTAAATTTCCTTTTCAAGTTAAATAAAATAGCAATAGGTCATAGCTATTACAAAAGTATGTTACCGTTTAAATGCTTTTTTTGAAAAGCATTTGCTAAAGTCGAAAAGTCTTTGTCGCTTGTTGAATAGTATCAAAATATGTTAAATTTTTCTAATTTTAATAATTTCTAATTTTTTGTAAAATGAATATGCGGGTTAAGAAAGTTGGCCATTCAGGATTTAAGCCTGTTTAACACTGATCTCTTAATAGCGGTTGACTATTCAAACGTTTGTTGGAAATTTCACAATGATTCTTATTAAAATATAGGTGCTGCTTGTAACAGAATGTAGAATAACCCATGGCAGTAGATTCCACCTTGTGGTCCAGAACTTGGCATTTCCTCGATATTACAATTAGACACAAGAGACGCGCGACCAGTGTAGTTAATTTTTTAATTAAAAATAAGTAAAAGTGCTATATTCGGCCATGTCGAATCTTATATACTCTTCACTCTTTATGTAAATCTAGTTAAGTGAAGTAACTCCAATCAAAAACGCAAATATAAGAGTGACAGAATTCAAAAATAAGAAAAAAAATTAAGTACTACATGTATATAATCTTACATAAAAATCCCATCGGCCCTTAATGGGTTAAGCATTTTTAAAAAATTAGTGTATTTACTTAAAGATCGCTTTAAAAGCTTTAAAATGATACCCATATTGATATTTATAAATTTTTTTAATTTCAGAGGCCCGTAACTCTGAAAATATGGGCGAGCGCCAATTTTTTTACTTGATGTCTTTTTCTTATTTTTTATTTCTCTATCGCCCCCATTTGGTTTTTTTTTTTTTTTTTATTTTTGATTGAAGTTACTTTATTGTTTCAAATGACACGAAAAAAATAGAGGTAGGCGTGGTGTTTTGCCTGCTGCCTCGAAGGACATGGACCGATCATGCTGATTTCCAATAGCACCTCTTTCGACACTATATCTGATCGATTGACATATATTTCTTTTGTGAAATCAAGTTTCAACACTAACCCGGACGGACAGACGGACATCGCTCAATCGACTTCGCTATGCATAAGAAGTCAGACTATATATACTTTATGAGGTCGGAAGTGGATATTGTAGAAATTACAAACGGAAAAGTTCAATTTATCGCACTTGTCGTTAAATTCAATAGATTGAGGTTATGACTTAGAGGATGAAGTCAAGCCTGTTTAAAATATTTCCCAATAACTATAATTTTGTTTTTTCAAAACTTGAAAACAATTTATCCTTCGATCAAGAGCACTTAAAGACCTCACTGAATTGGTATTAACTATACTGCACCCATAGATAATAATTGAAGAGAAGAACTTCTGCGGAAATGAACTCAAGGCTAAAATAAAGAATAAAGTGAGAATCAATGAACACATTTAAAATAATTCGCTTTACTGCAAAATGTTTGATTCATCTCCAGAAATCATTTTACT
Organism: Gymnosoma rotundatum; assembly: GCA_916610165.2. Lineage (NCBI taxonomy): Eukaryota > Metazoa > Arthropoda > Insecta > Diptera > Tachinidae > Gymnosoma > Gymnosoma rotundatum. The sequence goes on along the minus strand of OU744338.1, from coordinate 14,320,525 downwards.
TTTTAACTTTTAAAAATATGTAGAAGTGGATTAAAACAGTTATTTTTAGTAACATTTTTGAGAATAAAACTTGGGTTTCTGGGGATTTTCTTTCTTTTTAAAAGAATTTTAGAAACGCTGTTAGCAATTGTTAAGATTCTTTTTTGCAAATAAGTCAAATTGAGCTTGACAAGTGGAACAATTCCTAGTGATGGAACTTTCAACATATACAAAAAATTAAATCTTTGAAATTTCACTCTTGACATTTTAATTTCAATTTTAACATCGAAACGTCTCCCAAATCAACAAAATCCCTTTTTATTTTAACACCTTTTAAGTGCTTGTTTTAATTTCGTATTTTTTACGTCAAGCTTGTTTAGCTTTTTAGTGAATTTCAGTTATTTTAACTTTAACTCAATGGTCATTTTTGGTGGTAAATTTATTCTATTGCTTCCACTTTTTTCACTTTCAGTTGAGCATCGTTGCTGATACCGCTTTATTTTGCCAAAAAAAAAAAAAAAAAAAATAAATAAATAAAAAAAAAAAGAAAACAAAACCAAAACTGTTGACCCAAATTATGCAGTGTAAAGACAAAGACGAGCCACGAATTTGGCTGGTAATTAAAACCACATGTTTTTCTCGTCTCCAGTAACCACATAATGACCATCTGCTTTATGGGACTTGAAGTTTATTTAAATGATTTTATTAGAGCTATTATAAGTAAAAAAATAAAATATGAATAAACAAGCATAAATTGCCATGACAAAGAAAAATTAATTTGAACGTTTTTTACCCTTCTCTATTTGAGGTAGGGATTTGTTGTTGGTTTTTCCCAATAAGTTTTTCTTGAGTTATTTTAAGGTCTTTAGGAAATACAAAGAATTTTTTTTACTTTAAACGCGTTAAAAAATGTGAGATGCATATATCAAAGATTAGTATTATTATTTAGACTTACTTCTCCAACCATATAGCACAATATCTACTTTTATTCATCACCTCCCCCTTTGCTACAATTCAGATTTTTTTTATTACTTTATTAAATTCTTCCACTTTCAAATTTACCTAAATTCACTTTAAAAACTTTTTTATCTTAAAATAGTATTAGCACAAGAGAATGTAATAAAACAGATGAATTATTTAGATAAGAATATGAATCATTCTTTTTTAAATGAAAATATATAATAATTATGAGTAATAATTGCCGAAAAAACTAACCCCTCACTGTTGTGTGAGATTTAAGAAGCTAAAAAAAATAAGTGTAAAATTCATAAGAGTAACTAATTAAAAAGCAAGTAATAGGAGCAAGTACAATATATACCATAGAAGAAAACAGCTTTTAAATGTTAAAGCCACTGAGGATAGACCCAACCGTCACCGCTCTAAGAGCTCCTTATAACGAAAATATCGCAAGTTTTGTCATTTGCTAAAGAATGCAAGGATGTCATTCTTATCAATATCGCTGGGACAAACATTTGAAGAATTGTGACAACCGAAGAGGCATGTTTATTAGAAATTGTAGAATTGTCTTCGTTGATGATATATATTTTCACCAAAGAAAATTACGAAAACATTAGATGCTTCGTTCTTTACACAGAAAATTATTCTGACCAATTTGTGATTTGTAATTCTTTCTTGTGATCAAAATATTTTAATTTTAATGGAACACTAAAGCCTATAAATTAAGTGGGAAATCGACTGTCGACACTTAAACCATTTAAAATACTCGAATGATATGTGCAGGGTGTCCGCCGGAAAGGTATACTGCTCGCAACAATTCCATTGTAATCCTGGCTGTATGCAATGTGGCAACCTTTTGTTGATACCACATGTTAATCAAGCTCAAAACAAGCAGTTGTGGTGTTATAGAGTTTTCAATCATATCACGATATCGCTTCCCATTCATAGTTACCGTTACGCCGTTTTCATTTTCAAAGACGGAAGGTCCTATGATTCCTCCTGACCAAATTGCACACCAGACTGTCGCTTTTAATGGATGCAAAAGTGGCTGATGATTAATTTGAGGGTTTTTATTGCCCAGAACCGACTTTTTTTTCTCTTTACTTATATATCCATCCAAATGAAAACCGGGATTGTCATGGGAATGCTGTAACATCGTGTTGGTATATATACGGCGGCGTAAATGGTCTTGTGGAAAAAGCTCTTGTGTCAACTAAATTTTAAATGAAAATAAAAGCTGTTCTTTGAAGACCAAACTCCTGAGCACGGCGTCGAATTGAGGTTAATGAACACTTTCATAAGCAGCAGTAATGTTTTCAGCCAAACTTGCAATACGTTGTGATCCCTGCCTTTTAATATCGTCTACAGACTCTCTTTTTTCGAAATTATTCACTACACGATAAATAGTGCGTTTTGTTGGCACGCTGTTTCTTCAAAATATTTTACTTAACTTTCTCATCATCACAGTAATCAATGATTGATTTTAATAAAAAATTTTAACGATTAAAAACACGTTGGTTTATCGTTGCTATTTTTTTGGAAAAGCGTTTGATAAAGTATTAAATGTTGTATTGCTATCAATAGTTATTTGATATCAAACGTGTTGTAACATTTAGATGAAGAGTACACAGGTTTCGAACCACTCTAATAACTGCCTCACTTATTTTTTGCGTCGTAACAATTTGAAAAGATTACTAATATTTGAGCTGTTTCTTTTTCAAGTGGTATAAGTCCATTTTTCGCATATTCGAATGATGGTTATTACACTATACACCTTTTAAATTTTATTATGAAATATTAGTTACAAAAATTATTTGAAAAAAAAACTAGTTTTTTGGTTCCACATAAACTTAAACCCCTTTCAAAAATAACATTTCAAAAGATTAAAAACAGAAGCAAGTTTGAGTCCATATTTTTTATAGACAAGCTTTACTAAAATAAATTTTTATGTAAAAAGCAATGATTTAATTCAGTTAGGTTAAAAATATAAAAATGCAGATTGCTTCGTCTTTAAATAAGAAAAGAAGGCTTTCTTTAACATTAGCATATTGAAGTATTTATGGTGAATAGACGGTATATAAACATATCGTTACATTTCTATCTTGTTGGGCTACATGAAGTTTTGTAATGTGGTAACATATTAATTTTATTCAGGTTTTTTGGTCTCTCAAAACAAAAAGTTGTTTTGCATGGAGCATTTTCTTCCACACTAATTTTGTAAGGTTTCATTCTTTATAAACCTCATCCAACATATTTGAAGGCAGTTTAAAATTTCTCTGTCCGTATTTTTCTCTGTTTAACATTGAATCTGCTAGAGATTTACAGACAAAGTTTTCTCTTTTCATTTTCTACAAAATAAAAAATGTATCAGTTTTTTTTCGGCTTAAGGCATTATAAGAGTCTTGGGCAGTGTATAATTAGTCTTTTTCTTTAAGACAACAAAATATTTGTCGTCTAGAAGAAATTAATGTGAAGTTGTTTTAATTAAACTTATTATAAGTGAACTTATTCCACTTTCAAAAGAAATACATTTGTGCAATAGAACTGTACAGCAAAACTGTTTTTGTTTATTTTATGTCAACATTAAACTTTATTGAAATTGTGATTGCAGCTCTGGAAAGAAGGAGTTTATGGCTTATTAAAATTACTGTTAAATCAGTTTTTTGAATAACTGGACTTATACCACTTTCAAAAAAAAGCCAACTCATTTAGTCTTATCATTATGAAATAAATTTAATAACGCATACGAAACTACGATAATAAAATAAATAAAATTAAAAAAAGCCTTTAAAAAAATTATTTTATGTTTAAGATTTTTAAAAAGATAAGAATAAAAAGAAAAAACGAAATAATAATGATGGTTAAGTCGCAAAAAAAACGTTGGGTTCTTCACATGATGTTTTAAATTAATTTATAATATAAAATTATTTATTTTTATTTTAAATTACCGAAGAAATACTCTTTGACAGAATCATGTTAATGCTTGGAAGAGCGTTTCATCTCAAAAACATTATTTAAAATAAAAATCTAAAGAATTATTTAACTAAAAGAAAGGTCGATCTTAATAACTAGTATGAAAACATTTTCAGTTTTGATTTTTTTTAGTCTAACATTTGCTTTGCTTTTGCAAAAAACAAATCGCATATTAAACTGGTAGTGGGACTATACCTAATTTTGATTGTAATTTTTTGTGTCAAATTAAATATAATATATTGTTAGAAAGAAAAGCTAATTCGGAAAGACAATTAACTAAATGCTTAAGCCAATTAGATAGTAAGAAAGCGTGCTCCCAAAATTTTATATATCTTAAATAAAAACTTCTTTGACTAAACGAGAATTAAATAACTTAATTATCCTGGTTACGAGTCGGTATCGCCGATGTTTTTTTTTCTTATTTTTATTTCAAGTTCTTTAAAACAATTAAAACAAATATCATAAATCCGCAAATTTACAGAAATTATCGAAAATCAGTAGTTCACAGAATAAACCTTAAACCCAATGCTCAGCCACTGCACTGTGTAGCAACACCCTAATTTTTAAGAATTTTTTTTATGCGGTCACAGTAATTTTCGTGTCCCACTTTATTTTTTTTAAACTAACAAATTTAATGTCTTTTGAGTTAATTTCACTTTTTAACTAATTTTCACTTCTTTTTTTTAACAATGATACAGTCCATTTAAAGCCTTAAGTATTGAATTTATAATACAAACCGAAAATCAAATGTTGAATAATAAAACTCCATCGCATTGAAAAGAAATTCAAAGAGATTTAACAATAAATGTTTATTGTTAACACAAATCGTTTCTTGTTACCCACAAAATTCTCAACTTAAACATTATGGTTGCCAGACTAGATAATTGGGAATGGTTTTGACGATTTATAGAGCCAATTTCTCGTTTTTACAATACATATTTTCTTAAGTATTTTTTCAACAGTTTTTTACTGTGCTTAAAGTAACTACGTGTTAAAAAGATATATGTATTCCTACAATTAAAACAATTGCATAATACTTGCAATTTGCCTCTATATGCTCCTAGCTTTTTATCTCCATAGGAGGAATTTTTGCGTTATACAGAATAATAATAATTATTCCCAAACCACTAGTATTATTATGCTTGCAAAACCATAAGACAACAAACTTCAAAATTTCTCTTGGAAAAATAACGTGGTTTCCTGCGCAAATCTCTCCAGTATGGGTTGTATACTGCTGGTGCTTCTAAGGCAACATTTTTTCATCATTAAAAATTATCTGAAAATACATTTGCCGTATTCACAAGCTCTGCTAAGGTGTAGGTAGTATTGAATACTACCTTTTGTTTACTTCTTTGTGAACAACCATTGTATCAGTGTGCCATTGTACATTGTACTTCATACGTCAAAAAGTAAATAAGAAGAAGAAAAGTGCTATTCATCATTTGTTATTTATAAGCCAAATGGGGGAGAAAACAGAAAAAAGTAAATTAATAAATTTTTTGTGTGAGGATGAAATTCAAGACATTTTTAGGATGAACCTAATGCACTTGCTCTCCAGTCGCAGAATTATACATTTAGGGCTACCAAAATCATCATTATGGCATAATCGGGTTTTAAGATATTTTGATGAAAACAGATTTCTTCATATGATAGGACTACGGCCAGAGGAATTTGCCTATATATTCAACCTTATAAAAAATGACGATGTTTTTCACACAATTGGCGAAAGGCTCCAACTACGCATTGACTTGCAGCTTAATATTGTACTTTACCGCTTGGGATATTCAGGAAATGGTGGTTGTGTTCGTAAGGTAGCATCTCTTTTTGGTATAGGTGATGGCGGTTCCATACAAAATATTAGAAATCGAGTCATTAAAGCAATATTAAATCTTAAAGAACAGTTTTTATATTGGCAACTTTCAACTTTCTAATAAATCAGTCAAATCAATAAATTAAATAAATAAAACTAATAAAAATATCTTTTAATTCAATTTAATATAATTCACACATGAACACAAAAATAATAATTCATTTAAACATAAAACATTTAAACAAATACAACGTTTGAAAAATTACCAACAACACAGCTAGCACCAATGTATTTTGTTAGCACTTAGCACGTACTAGGGGGCTTGTGAGTAGGGCAATTATAAACGTAAACTTTATAAACTACAATAAACATGTTGCAAATTCAATTTTCTTTTACAAATTCTAGACGCGCAGTTTTGTGCCGAGCAATAGTCGAAATGCATTCTGTAATATTTGGCTGCGAATATATAAAAGACTGGCGTAGCACACAATTTAAAGTCCAGCCTGATGCGTTTATACTGCATTCAGTTGATATTTCTATGGTTCATTTCGGTTGACGGCTAAAACAATGGCGCGGTTGCAACAATCTAAGAGTTTTGATTTTACTCCTGCGTTTCTTCGGGCCCTAATTAAAAGAGTCTTGTATAATGACCAAATAATAATTGATAACAGTTAAAAGACACATATTTTAATTTTAATATTCTGGGTAAAATAATACGCAAGCCTTAAATATATTACTTGTTGTAGCGCTTAATAAACTACAATTAAATAATGGCTTTTATTTCTATTCGTAATAATTTTTAATGCTCTTTCTCAGATGGCATAAGCAGATATTTTCTAGTTATTTTCTAGTTCTAGTATTTTTAAACCCTTGAACACAAAAAGTGGAAAAAGGATATATATAAGTTTGTCATTCCGTGTGTAATTTCTACAATATCCATTTCCGACCCCATAATGTATATTTTCTGACTTCTTATGCATAGCGAAGTCGATTGAGCGATGTCCGTCCGAGGCAAACTTGATTTAAAAAAAATGTCAATCGATATAGTGTTGAACGCGGCGATATTGGAAATCATCATGATCGGTCCATGTCCTTCGCGGAAGTAGGCAAAACACCACATAATTTTTACATGTCATTTCGAACAATAAAGTAACTCAAATCAAAAAAAAAAAAAAAAATATATATATATATGGGGCGATAGAGAATTAAAAAAAAAACATCAAGCGAAAAAATAAACGCTCACTTATATTTTCTAAGCTACGGGGCTCTGAAATTTTCAAATTTTTTGAAATATCAATATGGGAATCAGCTTTAATACTTTTGAAGATATCTTTTTAGGAAATACTAAAATTTTTTATAAATACTAAACCCATTAAGAGCCGATGGCATTTCTCTGTCACCTTAATATTAGCTTTTTTGATTGGAGTTACTTCACTTAACTAGACTTACATAGATGGTGAAGGGTATATAAGATTTGGCGTAGCCGAATATAGCACTCTTATTTAAGGTATTTATACTATTTTTTTAACCGATTTTAATATTTTTATTTACTATTATAATTTACTATTATTATTTATTTATTTTTTATATACTAAGTAAATCCAAAATTCAGAATTGAAGGACCATAATATTCTCAAACTTTTTGATATAATTTTTTATTTATTTAATTACAATCGAAAAAAAATTCTTTCAGAATTAGTTCTAACTATAATTGCAACTTCACTTCATTTATTTATTTATTTTTGTATGTCTATATGTCAGAAATTCTCATTGAAACATACAAAATTTCTTGATTATTAATGGTGTGAATTTTATATTCTCTAATTTTGACGTTTTAATTTTTTCTGGCAGCATTTATACTTGCTTATGGTTGTATGGATCGTAGTGTGTATGTATACATGCATAGACAAAAACAACATTACTGAAGATTGTTGAGGTATTTATTGTTTACCCAAGTTTTGTCTACTTTAGTTATTCATCGGTTTTTATAACAGATGGCTGTATTCTTGTTGTTGTCGTAGTGTGCCTTTAATATATTATTTTTTTTTTGTTGCGTTTGTTCTGACGAAATGTTTTGTATTCGTCATCATATTTTAACAGCTGTTCAGTAAAAGATATTAAAGATACAGCAACGTTTTTTTGTTGTTTTAATCGAAAATTGAAATCCATTCAGTGACAAAAATCTCGACTTTCCTTGCGCTTACGTTTAATGCTGTTAAACACTATTTCGGCTTTATTGCATTTAATTTACTATTGTTAAGCTTTTACGTTTTTATATCTGAAAAATACGTGGAATGTTCAATACACCGCCCGTTTGTTGTTACAAAACGCTGCTGCTTAGATAAATGTGACTGATTTTACTACCTATAACACACAACAACAACAAGCAACAGACACTCAAAACAACTCTAAATGTTTAGTGTTCCACATTGTGCATTACATTATTATTTGCTTACGATCATTGAAATGAAGTGAAAAAAAATAAAAATGTAAAAGAGAAATACAAAAGTCAGAAATAACAGAAATAGGTATAAAAAAACACAAAAATAAAATAAACAAAAGAAAATAAAAAAAAAATAGTATTAATGAAGGTAAATAAATATGGATGTGAGTTCGAGTGTTGCCACTTGTTAGAAAAAATCTTTAAATTGAAGTTTTTAACGTTAAAGTACAAGCAAGTCTAGTGAGGAATTTAATTGACAAAAAATTAAAATTAAGAGAAAATGTAAAAATATTAAAAACTTCATAATGAAAGTAACCAGTTATCAGTGTATGGTTTTGTTAAAAAAGTTAACATTTCAAAAGTGTGAAATTTCAATGATTTTTGAATAGTGCAGAGAGAACATAAGAAAAATTTGGAAAGTCACCTGGATTTACTACAGTGACGACCTGAGTTAAAATTATATGAATAAAGAATTTAACGGCAAAGTTGTGTTTGAAATTTTCTTTCTTTCCTACGGAAATACATATGTACTTTGTTAGAAAGCAAAATATTTGTCTTGAAGAATGAAACAAAAGTCCCATTACTTGTAAGTTTTTTTTGTATTATAAGATCATTTCTGTAAAACAGTAAAAAAGACTGTAATATGTATCAATGTATGTATAGACATTTTAAAAATGGCACTTCCTAAGAACAATTATACATATTCAGTTTTCAGGTAATCGTTGCTTATGTTTCCATGGTCAATTGTGAGTAAAAAGTGGTATCTCTTTTTTACTTTTTCCTTTTGTTAAATAAGTTTTTCTTTCTTCCTCGTCTGAAATGACTAAAATACGAAGAAAAATTAATGAGCAGGAAAAAGATTTTTAGTTTTGAGTATGCGTACGTACCTCTTAAAATAAACTATTGCGTATATACATACATATGTACTTACATAAGTACATTTATACATTTGTATATATTGTTATGTGTCTCTGTTACTGTTGCAGTTGTGCTGCCGGCCAGGGAAGTTCCCAACCCCAACTAAAACATAGAGTCAAACACAAAAAAGAAAAAGAAAATAAGGAAAACATTTTTTGCCACATTTAATTTTTTTTTTAGTCTCCAGGTTCAAGTCATTAAAAATAAAATATATTGTTTGTAAAGGCTATCTATGTACCGTAGTTTTGATAGTTTGCCTTAAAAATATCGATAGCATAGTTTCGATAGTTTTTTTTAACTATCTATACTGTCGTTACTATCGAATTTTTCTTTTAAATTCTGACAACTATCGCTATCCGATATTATCGATTTCAGAAAAAAAAACTATCGATAGAAAGCCAAAAATAAAACTATCGATAGTACTACTCTAATGTACCGGCACAGTAATACAGTACTGTTTCATAGACAGCATTTCTGAACGAAATAGATAAACTTTCATCTTGAAATTCACATCTTTTTTGGCATTTCTAAAACTTAATATATTTGTCTTCTTTCTGATTTAAAACAATATCTGGAATTAAGTTGTAATATTTTTATTATTAATAATAGACATTTTTTAAAGCAGTGACATAAGTATTAAAAGGAACTTTGTTAAATTAATTATCAAAAATTATAACTTTCAGGAAAACAAGAGCTTTAAGAAGCCATTAAAGCAATAAATGTCTTTCATTAATAAATTCCCCAAGTGCGAGTTGGACTCTCACTTGGCACTATGTGTGGCATACCATTTATTATACAATTTAATGTCGTTATCACTTGTTATTGAAAATATTAATTGTCTGCCTATTTCGGTTGAATAGATGAAATAATAAAAGTTAAAATCAAATCTCCTACAGAGGCACCCTTTAATGTTTTTCCTATACCTTTTAGTATAGTGGGTTCCAATTCTATGTAAATGTCAAAGTTCGGCCCATTACACTTAGAAAAACAATCATAAAGTCACTTTATGTATGGGACATCCTTCAATGATTGACGTTTTTTTTTTTTAACTAGTCGTTATTGCGGACAACGGCTGAGCATTTATAGTGATAATAATAGGGTCACGTTTTTAGCCTCTGGGTTCAGAAACCCCAAACTAACCTTTTGTCTTGATAGAAACAAGTCAAAAAAATTAATAAATCATTAATTACAAAAATTATAGTTTATTTGACCTTTATGATAAATTTTATTTTCTAATTGTTCAATCACTAGGTCAGTTTTTTAAAATAATTGTATATTGTTTATTCTTTTATTGTTATTATTATTATTATTATAATTTTTTTGTTTTTGATATTTCGCCACACCGTTGGGTGGCATCTTCAGAAAACAGGAACAATTAGAAAATAAAATCATTGAAATTATTGAAAGACATTTTAGTTCGAACTAGTTTTTAACGATTTTTATAAAAGTACATTTATCTATTAAAAAAAAAATAAATGGAAGAAATAACTCTTCAAAAAATGGACCTTTTTAACAAGGCCAAAGCCATTCCATATAAAACTTCTTTTAAAAACAGCCTTAGAGGCTGGTTCCTTTCAAACATGAGTCCATTTAAATAGCGATTTCGTTAGAAAGTACTTTTAACAAGTACTATTTCAATAGACTAAAAGTACTTTTAAACAGAAAAAATTTCTTAAATTCTTATTTCTTTATTTATTTACGTTAACAATATTTTAAAATAAATATTTTTTCCAATTAAAGCTCACGTAATTAAAAGTAGTCTTTTTTTAATTGCCCAGAAGTTTAATTTTAAGCGTAGGAAAAACTACGATAGTATTTTCAAATAATTTTGATTAATCGTTTTATTGAAAATATCAAGGATACTCACTTTTTAATTTTTAAAAAGAAATCAAAAAGATATGGATTATTTTTACTATTTTTTTTTTTCTATTACTATGTTTTTCTACCCCACTGCATTTTACCTGTTACGAATTTTTTTCACACATACAAAACATATTTTCTTTGCTTTTGTTATTCTTAAGAGAAATTATTTTTAACTTACAACAAAAAAAAAGCCAGAAAAAGAGAGTGGTCAAGAAAACGTTCAAAATGAAGCAAGTAAAAAAATGAAAGTGTTGAAAGTTATAATAAACTGATGCTGTAACACGTAAATTGGAAATATGGTTATTTAAAAATATTTAATTAAGATTAATCATCATCACCCTTCAAAAAATATAGAGAAAATTTGTCTGAAAAGCAGAGGTAACAGAAAAGTTTGCAGAATGTGTTGAAATACTTGAAGTCATATTTTCTAAATTGCAATTATAAAAAAAAAAAAATATAAAAAAAAAATTATAAAAAAAAATTATAATTATAAAAAAAAAATATTTAGAAAAGATAAAGGGTGTGAAGATAGCTCCGTCAGTTAGCTTCGTTTTAGACAACCCTGTTATTGTTTACATACATTTCACTCAGAAAATGTTAAGTTAACAGAGTTGAATTATATTAACATTTGCGTTTGAAAAATAAAAATATTAATAAAAAAGAATATAAATGCATATAAAATTAAGTTTATATATTAATAGCAAAATATACAAAGTCAAAATATAAGGATTTTTAAAAAGAGGTCGAAAAATTTATTTTCTTTTTTTTTTATACAGGTATTTATCAAATACCCAAAAATAGGTAAAAATTGAAAAGGTGCGGCTTAGCGGACTACTGGGGGAGAGAGCCTCGATATTATAGATTTCAGAACTGTAAAGGTTATATTCAGAATTTGTATAGGTTTTTAGTAATGACATGAAGAAAAATGAGAAATTACGCATTACCCCATATGAAATTATTTAAATGCCCAAAAATGGGTCAAAATTGAAAAGGTGCGGCTTAGCGGACTACTGGGGGAGAAAGCCTCGACATTATAGATTTCAGAACTGTAAAGTTTATATTCAGAATTTGTATAGGTTTTTAGTAATGACATGAAGAAAAATGTGAAATTACGCATTACCCCATATGAAATTTTTTAAATGCCCAAAAATGGGTCAAAATTGAAAAGGTGCGGCTTAGCGGACTACTGGGGGAGAAAGCCTCGACATTATAGATTTCAGAACTGTAAAGGTTATATTCAGAATTTGTATAGGTTTTTAGTAATGACATGAAGAAAAATGTGAAATTACGCATTACCCCATATGAAATTTTTTAAATGCCCAAAAATGGGTCAAAATTGAAAAGGTGCGGCTTAGCGGACTACTGGGGGAGAGAGCCTCGACATTATAGATTTCAGAACTGTAAAGGTTATATTCAGAATTTGTATAGGTTTTTAGTAATGACATGAAGAAAAATGAGAAATTACGCATTACCCCATATGAAATTTTTTAAATGCCCAAAAATGGGTCAAAATTGAAAAGGTGCGGCTTAGCGGACTACTGGGGGAGAAAGCCTCGACATTATAGATTTCAGAACTGTAAAGGTTATATTCAGAATTTGTATAGGTTTTTAGTAATGACATGAAGAAAAATGAGAAATTACGCATTACCCCATATGAAATTTTTTAAATGCCCAAAAATGGGTCAAAATTGAAAAGGTGCGGCTTAGCGGACTACTGGGGGAGAAAGCCTCGACATTATAGATTTCAGAACTGTAAAGCTTATATTCAGAATTTGTATAGGTTTTTAGTAATGACATGAAGAAAAATGAGAAATTACGCATTACCCCATATGAAATTTTTTAAATGCCCAAAAATGGGTCAAAATTAAAAAGGTGCGGCTTAGCGGACTACTGGGGGAGAAAGCCTCGACATTATAGATTTCAGATCTGTAAAGGTTATATTCAGAATTTGTGTAGGTTTTTAGTAATGACATGAAGAAAAATGAGAAATTACGCATTACCCCATATGAAATTTTTTAAATCCCCAAAAATGGGTCAAAATTGAAAAGGTGCGGCTTAGCGGACTACTGGGGGAGAGAGCCTCGACATTATAGATTTCAGAACTGTAAAGGTTATATTCAGAATTTGTATAGGTTTTTAGTAATGACATGAAGAAAAATGTGAAATTACGCATTACCTCATATGAAATTTTTTAAATGCCCAAAAATGGGTCAAAATTGAGAAGGTGCGGCTTAGCGGACTACTGGGGGAGAGAGCCTCGACAGTATAGATTTCAGAACTGTAAAGGTTATATTCAGAATTTGTATAGGTTTTTAGTAATGACATGAAGAAAAATGTGAAATTACGCATTACCCCATATGAAATTTTTTAAATGCCCAAAAATGGGTCAAAATTGAAAAGGTGCGGCTTAGCGGACTACTGGGGGAGAAAGCCTCGACATTATAGATTTCAGAACTGTAAAGGTTATATTCAGAATTTGTATAGGTTTTTAGTAATGACATGAAGAAAAATGAGAAATTACGCATTACCCCATATGAAATTTTTTAAATGCCCAAAAATGGGTCAAAATTGAAAAGGTGCGGCTTAGCGGACTACTGGGGGAGAAATCCTCGACATTATAGATTTCAGAACTGTAAAGCTTATATTCAGAATTTGTATAGGTTTTTAGTAATGACATGAAGAAAAATGTGAAATTACGCATTACCCCATATGAAATTTTTTAAATGCCCAAAAATGGGTCAAAATTGAAAAGGTGCGGCTTAGCGGACTACTGGGAGAGAGAGCCTCGACACTATAGATTTCAGAACTGTAAAGGTTATATTCAGAATTTGTATAGGTTTTTAGTAATGACATGAAGAAAAATGTGAAATTACGCATTACCCCATATGAAATTTTTTAAATGCCCAAAAATGGGTCAAAATTGAAAAGGTGCGGCTTAGCGGACTACTGGGGGAGAGACCCTCGACATTATAGATTTCAGAACTGTAAAGGTTATATTCAGAATTTGTATAGGTTTTTAGTAATGACATGAAAAAAAATGAGAAATTACGCATTACCCCATATGAAATTTTTTAAATGCCCAAAAATGGGTCAAAATTGAAAAGGTGCGGCTTAGCGGATTACTGGGGGAGAAAGCCTCGACATTATAGATTTCAGAACTGTAAAGGGGTCGAAAAATTTATTTTCTTTTTTTTTTATACAGGTATTTATCAAAAACCCAAAAATAGGTAAAAATTGAAAAGGTGCGGCTTAGCGGACTACTGGGGGAGAGAGCCTCGACATTATAGATTTCAGAACTGTAAAGGTTATATTCAGAATTTGTATAGGTTTTTAGTAATGACATGAAGAAAAATGAGAAATTACGCATTACCCCATATGAAATTTTTTAAATGCCCAAAAATGGGTCAAAATTAAAAGGGGCGGCTTAGCGGACTACTGGGGGAGAAAGCCTCGACATTATAGATTTCAGAACTGTAAAGTTTATATTCAGAATTTGTATAGGTTTTTAGTAATGACATGAAGAAAAATGTGAAATTACGCATTACCCCATATGAAATTTTTTAAATGCCCAAAAATGGGTCAAAATTGAAAAGGTGCGGCTTAGCGGACTACTGGGGGAGAGAGCCTCGACAGTATAGATTTCAGAACTGTAAAGGTTATATTCAGAATTTGTATAGGTTTTTAGTAATGACATGAAGAAAAATGTGAAATTACGCATTACCCCATATGAAATTTTTTAAATGCCCAAAAATGGGTCAAAATTGAAAAGGTGCGGCTTAGCGGACTACTGGGGGAGAAAGCCTCGACATTATAGATTTCAGAACTGTAAAGTTTATATTCAGAATTTGTATAGGTTTTTAGTAATGACATGAAGAAAAATGTGAAATTACGCATTACCCCATATGAAATTTTTTAAATGCCCAAAAATGGGTCAAAATTGAAAAGGTGCGGCTTAGCGGACTACTGGGGGAGAAAGCCTCGACATTATAGATTTCAGAACTGTAAAGGTTATATTCAGAATTTGTATAGGTTTTTAGTAATGACATGAAGAAAAATGTGAAATTACGCATTACCCCATATGAAATTTTTTAAATGCCCAAAAATGGGTCAAAATTGAAAAGGTGCGGCTTAGCGGACTACTGGGGGAGAGAGCCTCGACATTATAGATTTCAGAACTGTAAAGGTTATATTCAGAATTTGTATAGGTTTTTAGTAATGACATGAAGAAAAATGAGAAATTACGCATTACCCCATATGAAATTTTTTAAATGCCCAAAAATGGGTCAAAATTGAAAAGGTGCGGCTTAGCGGACTACCGGGGGAGAAAGCCTCGACATTATAGATTTCAGAACTGTAAAGGTTATATTCAGAATTTGTATAGGTTTTTAGTAATGACATGAAGAAAAATGAGAAATTACGCATTACCCCATATGAAATTTTTTAAATGCCCAAAAATGGGTCAAAATTGAAAAGGTGCGGCTTAGCGGACTACTGGGGGAGAAAGCCTCGACATTATAGATTTCAGAACTGTAAAGCTTATATTCAGAATTTGTATAGGTTTTTAGTAATGACATGAAGAAAAATGAGAAATTACGCATTACCCCATATGAAATTTTTTAAATGCCCAAAAATGGGTCAAAATTAAAAAGGTGCGGCTTAGCGGACTACTGGGGGAGAAAGCCTCGACATTATAGATTTCAGATCTGTAAAGGTTATATTCAGAATTTGTATAGGTTTTTAGTAATGACATGAAGAAAAATGAGAAATTACGCATTACCCCATATGAAATTTTTTAAATCCCCAAAAATGGGTCAAAATTGAAAAGGTGCGGCTTAGCGGACTACTGGGGGAGAGAGCCTCGACATTATAGATTTCAGAACTGTAAAGGTTATATTCAGAATTTGTATAGGTTTTTAGTAATGACATGAAGAAAAATGAGAAATTACGCATTACCCCATATGAAATTTTTTAAATGCCCAAAAATGGGTCAAAATTGAAAAGGTGCGGCTTAGCGGACTACTGGGGGAGAAAGCCTCGACATTATAGATTTCAGAACTGTAAAGCTTATATTCAGAATTTGTATAGGTTTTTAGTAATGACATGAAGAAAAATGTGAAATTACGCATTACCCCATATGAAATTTTTTAAATGCCCAAAAATGGGTCAAAATTGAAAAGGTGCGGCTTAGCGGACTACTGGGAGAGAGAGCCTCGACACTATAGATTTCAGAACTGTAAAGGTTATATTCAGAATTTGTATAGGTTTTTAGTAATGACATGAAGAAAAATGTGAAATTACGCATTACCCCATATGAAATTTTTTAGAAAAGATATCAAATAATTCATAACACGCATTTTCAATTTGAGCTACTCGACGTTTTGTTAAACAAAAATGTCGCTTTGGCTCCGGCAGAATCGCGAACTAACGAACTCCTATTTTATCAGCCATTATATAATTTTTACTGCACAAGCACATTCCGGCACCTATTTGCTACACAACAATTTTTTTTCTGTTTTCTAAATAGAGATTCCGGGGTTGTTTGAACTGCTGTCTTTCATACTTTATTTGGATTTTAAACAACTGATCCTTCGCGACTACTTGTAAACATTTATTTTTCTCAACATGCATGGCGCTAATGGGAGTTGAACTTATGACTTTGTTTTACAAAAAGCAAACACCTTTACCACAGCGGTTGCTGCACATGTATTAGTAAAGTTTACTTTTATTATTTTCCAGCATATTTCTACTTTTTACTGGTTAATAAGTATCCTTTATTTAACTGAAATACAATCCAACATTTTTAACCGAAGAATATTATGGTTTATGTGGATGCCGTGAGTGAAAGTAAAGGGAGTATTTGCTACTAAGCAAGTTGTTTAATAGAATGCAGCGTGTTATCGCTTCTAGACTGACCCAACTCTTAAGAAGCGGTATCAGTGTATTGTAACATTTATATTTAATAAATTATATTTTCACATTAGATTTTCAGTAAATGATCAAGACTAGTCTGAAATCCTACAGATTTTGGTCATGCAAGTACCTTCGTATAAACCTTAATGTACTGGAACTCATCATAAGATTATGGATTTATGGATTGATACATTTAACTTTTTTGTTTTAAAGGCAACTAATTCTCAATTATACAGAAATAATGCAAAGCAGTTGAAGTGGACTGTTTTAAGCAGTCTTTAGTTGCTTTTTTCTTACGCTTCTTTCTTTTTTTTCAACTGACACTCTTTGTAAGTAAAAATTATTTTCTTTTTAAGTTTTTTTATCTAATACCGCATTTACACTATGCAATTTTTCACGAAACTAGCATGAAATTTTTGTTTGTTTATGAAGCAGGAGGAGTAAGCAATATGGTATTGCTTGAATTTTGAGGGGATGTTACTGTTGGTAGTGTTTACTTTTAGATATCGCATAACCCTATAACTTAAATAGAAAATTGAGAAAAAAATGCCTCAAAAAATTGCATAGTGTAAATACGGACTAACACTTTTCAGTTTATTGAAATTTTCTTCATTTATTTCAAAGAAATTTTATTTGGTAAGAGTCTTTTTCGCTTTGCAAAGTTGTGCATACAATATTTCTCGCTTGAGCTAACAAATGGCAAACGTTTTTACCTTTTTTTTAAATTCGAAATTTTATTGTAAAATATCCATGAAAATTTTTGTAAACGCAAAAATTTCATTATTTAATTTTTTAATAAGTTCACAGATCATTAATTTAATGGGAGTGTTTTAAGCAAAACGTATTTTGTATTTTTTACGCTATTTTTTGAATAATTACTCAAAAGTTACTCTAAAATGAAGTGCGTTTTAAAAAGATGCCTTTTACTAAGTGATGGCTTTGAAAGCTAATATATTAAATAAGCACGTGTTTATAAAGTACTTTTAATTGAAAAATCATGCAAAATAATTGGGATAATTTTGCTATTAAAAAGACACTTTTTGAACAATTTTAGCTTTAAAAATTATTTAAAAGCAACTAACTTTTCCTTAATAAAAGACCTAATAATATTAACTAGCTAAAATAAGAAAAAAAGCATTTTTGTAAAAGTATCCTTTAAACAAAAACCCTTTTTTACCAATGTACCTTTATAAAAGAAACAAATAATAAAGCTAATATTTGAAAAATTTAACTAGCTTAAATAAGAACTCAAAAGAGATCATTTTTTATAAAAGTGTGCTTTAAACAACTCTTTTTTTTACCAAAAGTACCTTTTTAACCGACTTAAAAAAAAAGAGGAGGTTATCAATTCGTTTAAAAAAGGCAACATATTAATGTTTGTGCCCGCAGGACTCAGTCATTTCTAGTCCGGTGTTGAAAGTTTTTTCTTAATTTCAAAGGGGATGCTTATAAATTGGTGGTGTTTTAAAACAGATCATAATCTTAAAAACTAAAGGGTGTCCCCATACAATGTTTCCTACGAGTATTATGAACCGTAAAGGGCACCACTTTAAATAAAAAAACTGCGTATCACTATAGCGCCCAATGACAAAAAGTTGTACAAAAATAAATGTAAAAATTAAAGGGTGTCTCCATAGGTGACGTAAATTGACCTATATGGGCCTATAGACTGTTATAGACAAACGCTTGAATCCTATGACCTGTTACCATCAGTTATTAATATTCAAAATTATAATTAAAGGGTGCCCCAATAGCTCATTTAATTAGATGTATAATGCCATATCTTTTAACAGTTGTAGACAAACGGTTGAAATTAAAAAAAAACCTGCATTGCTAACTCCGCTATAGCAACACGTATAAAATTTAGGATTGGAAATTAAAGGGTGTCCCAATATTTAATGTAATTTGATGTATGTGGCAAAACTTTTGAACCGTTATAGACAGACAGCTGAAACTTACAAGGGACCTGTATTGCTAAGTCCGCATTAACAACAATTTGAATTTGGAAATTAAAGAGTGTTTCCAAAATCAATGTTATTTGGCCTACATATATGGCCGTATATTTTGTACCGTTATATATAAACACTTAAAAATTAGATGGAATGTCCACTACTTTGTTTAGTACAATAAGAAGTATAAAAGTTTTAAATTATGAGTTAAAGGGTGTCACAATAGTTTATGTAAGTCGAAGTATATGGCTAAACTGTTGAACCTTTATAGACAGACGGCTGAAATTTACAAGAACCCTGATTGCTAAGTCTACTACAAGAGCGAGTATAAAATTTGAATTTTGAAATTAAAGGGTACTCCTATTGTTTATGTATATTTATGTTATAGACAGACAGATAAAATCTGTTTTTATCTGTATTATGAAATTAACTAGAACTTTAGGAACTTAGTCCAAAAAAAAAACATTTTCAATATTATTAAACAACGGGAATTCTTTTAATTATATTAATTTAAAAAAAATCATTTTTTCGTGGTATTTTATTTTTTTTAAATTAATATAATTAAAAAAATTCCCGTTGTTTAATAATATTTAATATTTGCAAAGTGCCCGTGCTTAAAGTAAATTATCGTAGTGTTTTGTAATATTTTATTTTTCATCATCTTTCAACTGTATAAAAGAGCCGAAAACAATTCAGCCGTATACAGCAGAGAAAGAAAAATAGAATTACTGTTGGTTATTGCTGTTTTTGCTTAAACTTTGATTTTTGTCTTTGCTTTATTGTTTACACAAAAAATCAGACAGAAGTTTCCTGAAAAGTTCAGTAAGCGATTTTCATAAAAATTTCCTTTTAAACAAAACGCTGCTTTTTACCAAAAGTACCCTTTTAAAAATTTGTCCTTTTATAAAATTTATCTTTGTAAAGAATAACCTTACGGATAATACCAGTTAACGTATAAACTGAATACTACCTATAATAATAACCACCTGCTAAAATTATCTTTTATAAGGATTGAGTAATAAAATAGTACCTTTTAAAAGGTACGGTAAAAATCAAATTTTTAGCTCAAGTCGCAATTTATAAATTGGCGTTTGAAATAGGAAAAAAAACATATTAAATAAGACTCTTTAGACAGGGACCTTTGGCAAAAGTACATTATGGAAAAATGTGTAAAAAGGTACTCTTAAATGAAATTTTTCAAAAGATATTTATTTTATCAAAGTACTTTTCAAAAATCAATTTAACCATATCTGCATTTTTAAAATTCATTAAATACATTTTATTTTTATATTGGTTCGTGGTATACAATTTTTTTTTAATATTTTGAAAAGAGGACCGCTTAGAAGAGAACCTCTTTAAAAAAAACGTCTTTTTAAAAAAATTCATCACGAAGTTATTGTAAAAAGCTTAGCAGCTATATGTTTAGTTTTTGAACAAAATATGGTCGAACTAGTTATTTACGTTCATAAGCAGTGTAGAGATTTTTAAAATTTAAATAACGATTAAATCCACCATTGACAAGGAATATTGACAAGATCAAATACGTTGTAAAACTTTCCAATTTGGTGATAACATATTTAGTGCCTGTAATGTTTTTTTTACTCAATACATTAATATGCCGTATTACATTTGGTGTAGTGTTAACAACTGAATTCAAAACTCTGCAGCCATTTAGTTCAAGTTTTTTTTTTTTTGTTTTTTTTTTGTGTTAACTACGCTGTCTGCTAAACTTGTTTGAAACTGCTGTGCATTACTGCTGCTCAGTTGATTCTTTGTCTGTTAAAGAAATTTCTTGCTTAAGTTTGTTTAAATTTCAAACGTGCTTTTTGTAAAATTGGGTCAAAGTATTTTCGTTTGTTGTGTCTACTATCTGTGGTTTTATGCATTTGTAGTAGATGTGTCTGTATGTGTTTATACATACATTTTTTTTCCATGTGTTAAGACAATTTGTTTGAATTCAAGTTGTTGACTTAAGTCTTTTTCCTCCTGTACATTTATTTATTGATTAATAATTGCAGTTTTAAACTAATTTTTTTCAACGATATTTTAATAAAATTGATAAATAAAAAAAATTAATCGTTTCTTTGTTGTTTCATTGACATTGAAATTTAATTGAGGTTAGCTGAAGTACAAATAATGTCGTAGTGTTGGAGAGATATGAAATTTAGTGCATGTTGGGAATAAAAACTATAAAATAACAATAAATATTCTATTAAAGGTTAAAACTTATAAAAATCATTAAAACTAATTACAGAAACTTGTTTTAAAATGGAATAACAAATAACTTTTGTAACTATCGGATGAGGATTACAGAAAAAAAAAATGGAATTGTTACAAAAAGTGCTGCTGTAAAGTATTACCTTTAAAAGTCGTTATTTCCAAAAGTACTTCTTAAAAAGGTACTTTTAAAAATCCCTTATTCATTTAATAAAACTCTCCCGTACATGTTAAAATATATTTTAAATATCTTTTTACAAACAGCTTTTTTTTTGTTAAAGGACCCTAAATGTAATTCATAAAATACATTGAAAGTACTACTTAAGAAAAGTACCATTAAAAGACAAATTTAAAAGTATTTTCACCAACAATAATCCATTTCAAGAATTAAATTATTTAACCAGATATTCTGAACGTTTAAATTTTATTATTTAATTTAAACATTTACGTTTAAACATTTAAAAGTTTCTTCTTTAATCGAGAAAATAAGTCTGAAACATTTTTTATAAATGTAGCTTTTTTATAACTAACCCTGGAGTTAATGTCGACGTCGTTGACGGCGTTTCAACGCCGAAAAAGTTGAAACAGATTGAACTTTTACGTCGTTTCAACGCGTTGAGATTAACTGCTCTCATACAATTTCATACGATTCAACTTTTTTTTGACATTTGACGCCGTCAACGACGTCGACATTAACTCCAGGGTAAGAAAAAGTAATTAAAAAAATTTTTGTTTTGATTATGACTCCTTCAGCGTGTCAAAATCAGAAAAATGTATTATTTTTATGTTTATTGTAGAGTTCTGTAAACATCCATCTACAACACCTGACAACTGTTTTTTGTATCATTATAGCGGTAAAATAGGATGCTTTCACATTTTCTATCTACCATTTTCTACTTTTCTATCTCTATATTTTCTTCGAAATGGCTTTTGATATTCAATTTTTTTACTCCTCCATTGAGCATAGGGCCGCCACAAGGGTTTTCCCATATTCTCAATCAGATGCACGATACCTTCGGCTTCGAACTATCCATCCTGCTATGTGATGGTCTTCTTAACCGTCGACTGCCTTGCGGGTCCAATCTATAGCTTACTTATAATTATCTTTAGGTAGTTTCGTAGTGTATGTCCAATCCAATTCCATTTGCGCTTGACCAAAGCCGGAAATTTGACATTGTTCTAGGCCAAAAAATTCACATAAGCTCTCTTAAGCACTTGTTTACACAAACTTGAGTGAATTGTTTGTTTTGTCTCGCATCCATACAACAGTGCAAACTTTATGTTTAAGTTAAACAGCATTAGCTTCGTTCTTTTTGATATGCACACTGTCTTCCTCACTTGCTTGAATTGTCTGAAAGCTTCCCGAGCTTTGTTTACACGGTTAGATATTAATATATGCTTTGGATTCACCACGTTTGTGGTGCTACCCAGGTAACAGCATAAGTCTACTTCATCAAGCGGTTGATTCTGGATGGTAACTCTTTGCTCATTATTTATATTAATTCGCATTGTCTTTGTTTCGCCTATATTTATTTTTAAGACAGCATGTGATGTGGATTCGTGGACTAGTAAAAAGTTTAACTACTTATTTGAGAAGGTTAGGCCAATTAAACAGATGTCATCAGCGTAGTCAAGGGGGTCCAATCTTCCTTAAACACTCCAGGTGATTCCCCTTCTTTATGATGTTGCTTCTTTCAGTACCACGTCAAGCACACAATTGAAAAGCAGTGGCGATAATGCACAATCTTGACGTACACCGGAATTAACGTTTATTTTATAACTAAGTTTTTTTATTAGAATTACTTCACTAAACTTGATTTACATAGATGGTGAAGGGTATATAAGATTCGGCATAGCTGAATATAGCGCTCTTGCTTGTTTTTAGATGTGTTAAACAAAAGCTTTTCTTTTTCTTTTGCTTAACAACCTGTTTTTCTATACCAGTTTTAAACAAATTACTTAAACACGCGTGTTTGAACACAATTTATTTCAGCGATTTCCACATTTTTCTGGCAACGCTAATCACATTGGTATTTTATAAATCAAAAAAAAAGTAGAAACCCCGCATTGTAATTAAAAATCAAATAAAAAAAAAATCGTTTTTATTGTACGCAACAGAAAAAAAATTTAATTTAACATGAACAACAATAGCCTGTCAAAGATAAGCCGTGTATTATTGTCAAAAATTATTTTCAAACTAGTTTATAACATTAAACTTGTTTTGAAAATGCGAATGTAAATGATCTATAAGTGTTTTTTTTTATTATTCCAATTTAAATTGGGTTTGTTATATTAACCTTGAGTTCCGCTGACATTATGTCCCTTTTGCCAACTTAAAGCAAAATACTTCAAAATAATACTATTTAATTATACCCTTCACCACAAATAGTGGAAAAAGGGTATAACTAAGTTTGTCATTTCGTTTGTAATTTGTACAATATTCATTTCCGATCCCATAAAGTATATATATTCTGAGTTCTTATGCATAGCGAAATCGAATGAGCGATATCCGTCTGTCCGTTCGTGTTGGTGTTGATTTTGCAAAGGCAAACTTGATTACAACAAAAATTTAAATACCCCCATCGATCAGACATAGTGTCGAAAGAGGTGCTATTGGAAATCAGCAAGATTGGTCCATGTTCTTCAAGGCAGCGGGCGAAACTCAACTCCTATCCCCAGTTTTTTCATATCATTTGGGACAATAAAGTAACTCCAATAAAAAAAAATACATATATGTTGGGCGATAATAATTTAAAAATAAAAAAACTTCAAGTGAAAAAATTGGTGCCCGCCCATATTTTCCTAGTTACGGGGATCTGAAATTTTAAAATTTTTTTAAAATATCAATATGGGTATCATTTTAAAGCTTTTGAAGAGATCTTTAAGGAAATACTAAAATTTTTTTAAAATGCTTAACCCATTAAGAGCCGATGACATTTTTATGTAAAATTATATACATGTAGTACTTAAAATTTTTTTTCTTATTTTTTAATTCTCTGTCACCTCAATAGTTGCTTATTTGATTGGAGTTTCTTCGCTAAACTAGATTTACGTAGATGGTAAAGGGTTCATAAGATTCGGCATAGCCCTACTTGTTTTATCTAATTCTGTATATTTTAACTCAAATATGATTTTTTTTCTTTAATTTTACAAAAACATAATTAAAAAAGAAACAAAACACACTTTTCATTTTAATACACTTGAGTTAACATGACTCGAGGTCTTGCAAGAAAAATATTGGCTGTATAAAGAAGTTCGTAAGTTTTTTTTTTGCTTTTGTTGCCAAAATATGGCCACTTCAATAAATTATTATTTACTTTGCAGTTAAAATTATTGGTCTTCGTAACCAGCCACACTATTCTGTATGAAAATGAGAAAGATCATTGTTAGATCCGTACCTTTGTCCTTATTTTTCTTCTTTAAACTTATTGGATTCATTGCCTGTACCGTTAACCAGATATGGTTTGATCACTACCTCGTTTCTATAATTTAGTGAGCAATTTTTTACAAGAAAATATGGTATCTTGTTTTTACACGGGGTGAGCTGAAGTAAACTATAAAAATTTCATTAGTTTATATTATAAAATTCATTATGTCTCTAGCTCACCCTGTGTGAATAATGACGACTATCGTATATTCATGTGACAAAGTTTTCACTCAAGTTACAAAAACGAGGCGCAGATTTCAGCAGCTCTTGATGCAACACACTTTTCTGATCCCACCAAATGCAGAGTATGAATTTGCAGCGATACATTCTTTTTTTTGCTTCTATGTTAACTTTTGGCCCAGCTTTAAGAGAGGCATTTCGGTTTTCGGATTACTTTTGTATCGTGAGTGGCATCATCCGACAAGGAAAACTTTATTGTAGTTATTGAATCAGCATTCCCGCTTTTGTCAGCTTTAGTTGATGTGCCATCCACTTTCGCTGCCTTACGTGAAAGGAAAGAGTATGTTTATGTTGTATCACTTTTACTGGTTCTAAAAATTCTTCTTGTCTTTTACACGGTTTTTTAACGAATTTTATATGACTGGTAAGTTACGAATATCTTTACAAAGATCCCCATACTATCCAAAAATAAAATGTGGCTGCTTATGTTTTTAGATTATTTCTAGCCACAATTTGCGATAGGGGTTTTGAATATTTTAAAGGCATAATTTGAAAGTATCATCCTTAACAGATGGCGTGCTCTTTGCACAGTTATCCAGCTTTGGGTACTTCAATTATATCTAAGCAAATTTCTCTTGAGGCTGCTGTAGTCAAGGTAGTAAGCATGTTGACTAATTGAAAAAAAAGAGTCAGTTTGCCGTGTAATAAGCATAGAAAAATACTTTCTGTTATCGTGAACAATATATCACGAGTGAGTGGGTGAACTATTTCCTACAACCAATAAAAAATACAAACTATTTTAGTACACTCACCTTGACTGTATGTTTTTACAGGTGATAGATAAACAGCCACAAGGGTGTCTTTTATCACAGCAACTAATTAGAAAATAAAAAATATAAACAAAAATTGAATTCTTAATATAAATTTTTGGATAACGACGAAATATTTTTGTTTTACTTCGATTTAAAAAAAAAAAGAAAAAACTTAACTTAAAAAATTTATTATTATCTCCCTACAATAGTAAAATCAAATACAAACAACAGTTGTTTAATAATCCTAACTGTTGTGTGTGTACTCGTATGTTATAAACAAATAAAACAATAAAAATTATCATATTCAAATAAAATTTAATTAAAAACAAAATTTAAATAAATTACTTTTTTTGTTTTTTAATATGAAACACAATGCATATAAACACACACACAAACACACAAACAAAAACAAGAACAACGCAATGGAAACAAAAACTATAATGTCAGGTCAATGAAATATTTATAATACAAATAATGATCACTTTATAGTTGTGTATGAGTGAGCGAGTGAAAAACTGAGTGTATTTATGCAATAATTGCTTTATTACAGTTGTGGTGAAAATTTGGTTATTAGAATGACATTATAGGGTTTTCATTATCTTATTTACCGACTACTACACGTTTTTAACTTTATACCAATTTTTCTTTATTTGTTTTCTAAAAAATTTAAAAACAATTTTTGTCAGGCTTAGGTTCGTGTATTTTTTTTAATTTCTAAATAATTGAAATTGAAATAATTGTTTAAATTAGTTCGTTAAAGATACTACTGTAAGTAGATGCAAGAAATGCTTATAACGACTGTAGCGATATTGAAAACGCAGCTCATTCTGCCAGTGTCAACATTTTCACATTATTTTAAAATAGTTTTTTTTATAATAATCTCACGAATAAAACTTACATGAACTTGAGCCTGACTTCGAATTTTTTATTTGGCTATATACCAGAATAGTACTTCTGTTAATTATTTTTAAATTTAATATTGTAGAAAATAAAATTTCATAACTCCAAATGAAAATAATTTTAAGATAAGTTATTTACAAATATGAAGGCAAATATTGATCGCATTAAAATCTACAGACATTCCATTTGAATTTCTAGTTGTGGCGGAGTGGTAAGTTTTTTTTTTATAAATGTGAAGGAAAATATTGGTCGCAGTAAAATCCACAGACAATTTTTTTGAATTTCTAGTTGTAGCGGAGTGGTAGAGTCGGCTCTTCGGTTCACAGCTGACAAGTTTCGTTTTTCTCGAGATTCACTTCCGTCAGATGGTATTTAAATTTGCTGTGTCCCAAAACTAGCGCAGTTATCCATCTGCAGCTTGGCCATTTATGTCTAAGTATCTTTTACATTCATGCCAAAATTTTGCTGGATCAACATTCCAGTTCTCTGAAAAGAGGCACTTTTTGATACTAATAAAGTTTATTAACAGAAAACCTGGAGTTGAATATGATTGCGATATCTTTCACTAACTGGAAAAGCTTTAGCATTCCTGCTTTAGGTCATTTGAAAATAAAAAGGAAATATCGTCATAAAAAATAGAAGTGAATACTTTTTTTTAAAGCCACTTGCCGTATATAACAAAATATTAAAAACTTGAAACCATTTAAAACAGTATTAAAAATTATGGATTTTTTATTTTTCATTACAATTTTATTTTTCAATATTTTGCTCACCACTGTACATTCAAATGGATTTATTAAAGAGTATATATGAGTTTTTTTTATAGCTAAAGAATTGAGGTGAATGCACCGCATTTATAGGTAAAGTTTTACACTTCTTCATTAAAAAAAAATAGTTTGTTGTACATAAGTACTCTTGCAGCAGCAAGAACAAGCAAAACTTAAAAATATTGCAGGTAATAAAAAATACAAACAAACCATCTTGTACACCAAAGTTTGTTGCCAAGAAAATTATAAACATTTCCTGTTTGACGGAGAGAGAGAGTAGTGATAAAATTAGAGTCATCTAAAGAAAATTTATTAATTTTTGTGACAGTTACCGCGCTTAAAATGTATGTTTTCTTCAGCTGCAGTAATAATCTTACAATTTCGCATGCGGTTTGTAGTTGTAGATCTTTAATGGTGCATGGATTTCAAACATTCTACATAAAGTTTTTTGCCAGATCTGGCAACCATGAAATTGTACAAAAGCATTTTTATTGACATTGTACTCTTTGATCTCAAATAAAAAATAATGGACCAGTGTTGTCTACTTTAAAATTTTTAGGCGCGAATAGTAAAAAAATTGTGATATGTGGTAAAAAAAAATCCCAATAATTAAAAATTTTTAACCCACTTCAAAAAAAAAAAAAGAATTCGTCGGTGTATATTTTTGTATGATTGTGTTGTCATTCATTCCTAAACTGATTTTAATTTAAGTAGCGTTTCTTACAGATAAGTGCCATTGAAAAAATTCATTCTTTTAAAAGTTAAAGCGTGTTCCCATACAGCACACATGATTCTCACATGTCTAATGGTTTTTTACATATCTTTTGATCAGTAACTGACACTCATATAAAATGTTAACATATTTGGTTGCACTTTTGCTTTCAATGACAGAAATTAATAATTTAAAAATATAAACTAAAAACTTAGGTGGCACAATTTGGCATAAATGGCCCTATCTTTTGAACTATTATAGACACACGTCTTTCTAAGGCCGCTATAACAACAAATATTATAAATATTTAAAATTAAAGGGTGTCCCCATAGGTGATGTTAATTGATATATTTAGCCTTATCTTTTGACTGGATATAGACAGATAGTTGAAATTTATCAGCGTATAATTAAAGGGTGAGCCATGGGTGGTGTATGCTTTTTTTATTTAAAACAACAGAAAGTTTTTTGTTTGCAAAAATATATAAATTGGTAGCAGTTGTTAAAAAACCAAAATAATAAAAGAAATTGTAACTTTTAATTATGGGATCTGTTAGCGAAACAGCTTTTTCAGGAAGACAAAAAATAATATAAATTGTTATGTCTTTTGGATATTTTCTATTCATTAATGAATAAGAGCTTTATGAAGTTTTGATTTGTATGCAACAAACAACCGTGGACTTTTATATTTGGCCATAACATAAGGTAGACCATTTGCAATACCTTGTCAATACTTATAAAATTTTGAGTACTTATAGTCTATTTCACAATGTCGAAAGAATGCTTTTGTTTGCACTCTAAGCAAAAACAAATTGTCTTGTGTATTTCCAAACTCAATAGATATTTTCAGCTGATTGCACTAACTTAAAACGATTTTTTTAAATTTCTAATTAAATATTTTAGTTTGTAATTTTATCGCATATAAATTACTTCCAAAAATCTCTTAAATCTGGCAACATTATTTTATTGTTTGTGATCAAAGAGAGTGATGGTGTTAATGATGTTTATTACACTCATAAAAAATATTGAGTACACCATTAATGTATGTAATTGTGCTCTTTCTTTACCTTATTTCTAGATATGGCCAAATCGAGGCAGAAAAAAAATCTCTCATACAAACGAAAAAATAATTAAAAGTTTTATTTGCTGATTTTAATATTAATTTATTTTGTTTTCGCAAAGAAAAAAAAAATACTCAGTTATAAACAAGCATTGAAACCGTGAACGCCAACGAGTACAAAGAAAAAAAATTGTTTTCGTGTCAAATTCGTATTTGTTTGGTTGTAGCCCCAATACGTAAAGTGGGCCTATAAGAAACGTAAAAAAGCCATTTAAATGGAATAATGTAACAAAAAAAAATTGTGTTTATTTTGTTTTTATGTCTTTAAAACCAAAATATTTAACATTCATTTATTTTTAATTATTTTTGTTTTCTTGGCGAATACTGTAACAAATTAATTTTTATGTGCTTCCTTGTAGAAATTTAAAAATATAAATGAATTGTGAATTTTGTTTTAATACTAGCAATTACAACAAAGTTTTGGTTGTGTTTGATTTTTTTTTATACTTGTAATGTTGTTGCTGATGATGACTGTCTCACAACATTTTATTTAAAGTGACGTAACGTTTGTTTCTAATAGTTTGTTTTTTGTTTATTTTTAAGTTATTTTAAATTATTGTAATTTTCAAGTTTTGTTGTAAAATTTTTTCATTAACGTGATCGTGAATCTTGATGTTTATATTTATATCAATTTGCTTTTGCTGTTATTTATTGTTTATAAATTTTATTAAATAACAAGATTAATTAATAACATTAATAAAAAGTATAACCTTTTTTTTACTACACAATGGGGCTCTCACTCTGTGATGAATTATAATTTATTAAATTTAAAAAACTCGTTTAAGAAGTGATAGCTGTGATAAAAGAATAAAAAAAATTAAATGAATTAAAGTTTCTAATAAATTATAAATTTAAAGTTAGGGTTAGGTTCGTTTTTATATTTGAAATATTATAATTAAAGAAAACATTAGAAGTCAGGTTCCAGCAAAATAAAAAATTAATGATTTCTCGTATTAATTTAAGAGAGTTGCGAAATTACTATCCTGAGTAAAATTTAAAACCGATTTAAAGTAATACAGGTCTGAACTAGAAAATGTTTTGAGCCGGTTTTAAAAGTATACAGATGCTAATTGATGTTGCGACATCAACTTGGGTTCAGGATTTCAAAATATTTAATATACAAACTATACCACTTAAAGATTTTTTAGGCGTTAATTTAATAAACAGCCAACACTAATTTGCAATTTAATCTGCAATTATTTGTTTTTCAAAATACTCATGTCAGCTTAAACTCCACTACTCCTGATGTTTTTATGATACAAATAATTAATGTTTTTTTTTTTTTTTTGGTGTGGGTGCCTTAAGTTCATAAAAAATTATTGAAAAAATATTATATAAGGAAAACAAAGATTTATTTAAATTTGATTATGTTAGTGGAAATGTATTTACTTCTGTTTCTTTTTTTTTTAACTATTAAGAGAAACGTAATCCAGTCCAATCAAAATTATACATTTAATTACAAGTTTTCATCAATAGTATTTGAGCCGTTTTCTTTGAAAGTGGTATAAGTCCATTGGGTATTAAATGGAAATACTCAAAACTAGTATTTGAATAGTTAGGAAAATGGTGTGTTATATTCCTGATTTTATAAATCTAAAAATATTGAACTGATTTAACTCATTACTCTTAATGACGCTTTACGTCTGCCTTGAGATCCCGCATGTAACCAATCTAATGCAGAAGCAATATAAGAAAAAAAAACATTTAATTTTTTTATAAAGTTAGGAGTTGTGGGCAATTCAAAATTATAAGAGTCATCTTTATTTCGAAAAGGAGTTTCCTGTTTTCAAGTTAAAATCGTTATGATTTTAAATGCAATCATTAACGGAAAATCATGTGGTTACAATTAAATCGATTGCAGTCTTTTACAGGCCTGTTGCTAGAATTTTAAATTAACTGTTTTTTTACACTGCAAGAGGAATATTCATAAATTTTTCTCTCTGCTTGCTCAATCTTAAAGAGCATATTTAAAGTTATAATTGAAAAAGGCCCTAATTTATCTGAATATAACAAAGCAGGTAAACAAATTAAGGAAAATATATAATTGAAAAATATTTTTTTTATTTATAGAATTTTTTATGAATATTCTACTAATGAATTTTTTGCTGATTTTATTTTGAAAGCTCTCAGAATTAAGCGATTTTTAATAAGAATAAGTAGTTTGTGTTTCGTTTTGTTTTTTATGGAAAAATTATCACTTTTTTCTTTGTCTTTTAAAGGTATTTTTAAAGTACAGGGTTCCCGTCGGGAAGGTATACTTTGTTTGTAATCCTGACTGTATGCGATGTGGCACCGTCTTGCTCAAAGCACATGTTAGTTAAGCTCAAAGTTGCAGTTGTGGTGTTAAAAAGTTTTTAATCATATCACGATATTGTTCTTCATTTACAGTTGCCGTTATGCATTTTTCATTTTGAAAGAAAAAAGCTACTATGATTCCTCCTGACCAAAATGCACACTAGACTGTCACTTTTAATGGATGCAAAGATGAATGATGAATAATTTTAGGGTTTTCAGTGGCTAACAAACGACTATTCTGTTTATTCACATGTCTATCCAAATGAATATGTGCCTCGTTACTTATTATGATTTTTTAATGGAAGAGCTGTAACATCCTATTACCATACGTGGAGTGGCGTAAATGGTCTTGTGGAAGAAGCTTTTGTGTCAAATGAATCTTAAATGAAAACAAAGGCACATCCTTTTTGTGGCCAAAGTTGTTCTTTAAAGACCGGCGTCGATGGGTGGATTATTTTGAACACATTCTTGAATAGCAGTATTGTTTTCAGCCGATCTTGCAGTAAGTTGTGGTCCATGCTTGGGCCTATCGCCTACAGACCCTCGTTCTTCGAAATCATTCACTTCACGATAAATAGTGCGTTTTGTTGGCACAGTAATCGATGATTGATTTTGGTAAAATGTTTTGACGGCTAAAACATGTCGGTTTATCTAATATTTTTCCATGATAAATTTTCAAGTGTCTACTTCACGACTGCCAAAAATGAACTGTCAAGACTAATCTTTACCAAAATGGCGGGAAAACAAAGTAGGATACCGTCGGACACCCTGTACAAACTTATGAACTTTGTGACAAAAAACGTTTAATTGTGGGAACCACTGTAAATGTTAATGATTTCAACTAATGTTGCTTTTGTATTAAAAAAAAAATTCTATTTTAAAGTTAAAGTTAGCACTCTTTGTCTTGCTTTCAGTTTTTGTTGTAATTAAAAGTTTTTAATTGAGTTTTTATTTGATTTGTCGATTTTTTACTATACCGCACAAAGAAAATCTTGCTGTAATTGAATTTGCCCAAGTAACATTGAATATTCGAAATAATGGCCCTGAAATACGCTTAATGTAGATAACAAACATTTGATGATAAAGTTCCGTTATTTGTGTTTTTTGGGTGATGCTAAATAATATAAAAAACATTAAAATTAAAAAAATATATATTTATAAAAAACATTAAGGCAATGAACTGTCAAAATTTATTTATACGTCTTTATTGAAACAGCTTTCCACTGGAACCCACCATAATAAAGAAGTAATAAAATCTTTATTATAAATGCAACAAAATAAAAATAATAATAATAATTAAAATTTTAAAAGAAATAATTCTTTCCAATGTTCTACTTAAACTCTTTCTCATTCGAATGCAATTAATTTAATTTTTTTTTTTTTGTTAATTTTGGAACACTTTCCTTTATAATTATATTTCTTTTATAATTTTTTTTTTTTGGCATTAGATAACAAAATCAGCATCTACATTAAAATTACGCAAATAAATAAATGAATAAATAAACAAACAAAAATAATTAAAACATTTCACTTATTTTCAAAAATTCAAGGTCAATATTTGTTGTATGTATGAAAGTATGTGTTAAAGACATTGCCTTCTGATTAAGGAAAGAAAATAAAATGTTTCATAGATACGACAAATACATGTAAAAGTAGAATCTCTAACGAACACTTACGTACTAAAAAGAAAAACAAACAAATTTTTATTTTGATTTTATTGCAAACAAATTTTAAAATTTTATGAACTTAAAAACATTTTCTTTGTTTGCGTTTTTTTTTTTTGTTTTTACTTTTAGTTTTTATAATAAAATTTATGAGAGGTTCATAACTTAAAGTATTTTGTAGAAAATAAGAATTGTTTTAAATTTTGGAGAAAATTGCATGTAGTACAATTAATGTAAGGGGATATCGAAACAGACTGCTGTCTAAATGGCTTCCTTTTCGAAACCTTCCATTCTCAACCGATTTACGGCAACCTTTACCCCATTGATCATTATAAGGCTTTACTCTTGACTTTAGTAATTCCAGAGTGGTAACTGTCCGCCTTCTTTTCCATCACAAGTTCTCTAGTAATTGCTTGCATTTTTCCAAGGCCTAGATCCCCTATTGGTTTCATATTTAATAAACTTCTGCCTGTGGTACTAGTTCTTATGCCAACCAGAGCCGAATATTTGCACAATATGTACGCTACCGTCTCAGCCTCCTCCAGACACAGTCTACAAGTATCATCTTCTTCGATCCTCGTTCTGGCCAGATGATACTTGAAATTTACATGATCTGTCACTAACGTGGCTATCTAGCTTAAGGTACCTCTATTATATATGAGTACCTCTCTGGCATTCCTGTGAAGGGATAATAGCCTCCCTCCACCTTTTCAGGGCTGCTCTATATATTTCTAGCCTAATAGTTAAAATGCGAATATTTATAATCAAAAATGGTTTTATTGTTTTTCAAAGAATTCTCCAGCATGATTTATACACTTTTGCATGCGCTCAAACCAGTTGTCGAAGCACTTTTTCCACTCCGATTGAGACACTTCTAAAACATGGTTTTTGAACACTTCAACAGCTTCTACTGGCGACGAAAATCGTTGACCACGCATTTTTTTCTTGATGTGCGGAAACAAGAAGAAGTCATTAGGTGCCAAGTCAGGGCTGTACGGCGAATGACCCATTAATTCGACGTTTTGGCCGGTCAAAAACGCTCTGGTTTGAGCCGATGTGTGAGAGCTCGCATTGTCATGGTGAACAATGATTCGTCTTTTCTTGTTGGTTTTTTAGAATTTCTCCGATGACTTCAGGCAAACAAATTGTAGTGTACCACTCAGAAGTGACCGTCCTACGTTGCTCAAGCGCAACAGTCGCCACATGACCAGTTTTGCCGAAGAAACAGGCGACCATTTGCTTCGAAGTGTTTTTTCCACGAACAACTTTCGTTGGATTTTGCTCGTCTTTGAAGACCCACACGGTCGATTGTTGTTTCGTTTCGAGCTCATACGCATAGATCCATGATTCGTCACCTGTGACGATCTTATAAACGTCTTATGAAGCACCGCAATCGTATTTTTGCAACATTTCTTTGCCCCAATCGACACGAGCCTTTTTTTGAGCGACTTTCAAATTGTGCGGGATCCAACGAGAACAAACCTTTTTTACGGCCAGGTGTTCATGCAGTATCGAATATATGCTGGTGGAAGAAATGTCCAAGGATGTCTCTATCTCTCGGTATGTCGCATGTCGATCTTGCATTATGAGTTCACGCACGGCATCAATGTTCTCTGGCACAACAGCCGTTTTTGGACGACCTTCACGGAATTCGTCTTTGAGCGAGCTTCGGCCACGATTAAATTCATTATACCAATTTTTCACAGTGCTATAGGATGGTGCTTCATCGCCATACAAAGATTTAAGTTCATCAATGCGCTCTTGTCGTGATAATCCACGTCGAAAGTTGTGAAAAATGATGGCACGAAAATGTTCACGAGTTAATTCCACTTTTTTCTATATTAATTTTTTTAAGTCACTGTAAACAACACAAATAATGGTCGTACGTCAAAACGTTTTTAGTACGATTATGCTTAAAAATGACAAACTTTCGAATGGAAATGTCAGATTGCACTTAGCAGCACTCAGTGTTGCCAGGCCAGAAATATATATAGCAGCCCTCGTAGAGTACAGGTTCACTTGCATTTTATAACCGACTGGTTGTCGAGTGCAATTAGAACCTTTCTCCCAATTTCTCTCATGTGTGCATGTGACATCATAACCTTCTGAATTTTTAAAAATATTCTTGTGTATATAACGTTGATTTTTTGTAATGGTCGTATGCTTTGTCCAAAAAAGCAGCTCCACATCAGTTCATGTCCTTTTTATGCTTAAAGGCCGTGTCAGATAAAACTTTGTCGCTTTGCGTGACGTTTCAAACTTTGAAAAAAAAGCGTAAAACGCAAGAGGTATGTCACAATAAAAACTTTAACAGCGCTTAATTATTGTTTGTTTTTATAAGTTTTTCTTCCATAATTTTCTAAAAAAATAATAAAGGATGAATATTTAATAAAAAAAAATAATATTTTAAAATACTTAACTCTTTTTCGTTCGATTTTGCAAAAAATAATATACAAATGTATAGCAGCAAATTGTCAAAGCGCGCAAAAAGATGAGTGTTGCCCAACTTTGCGCTTTGCTTTGCGTTAAAAGTGCTTTATGTGACATATTTCATATAAGTTCGTGCATTTTATCTTAGATGTCAAAGCGAATTTGCAACGCAACGCAAAGCAAAAGTTTTATCTGACACGGCCTTAACAGTACTAAGACTGTATCGAGGTTTCAAACGTTTGTGAAGAGGCCTAAATACTCTTCTCATTCCAGCTGAGTTGGAAAAACTTAACTTTTATCCGTCTGAAAATAAAATTCTATGGCCATTAGTATCGCGCTCCCGTTAGAGCTTTTATATTTTTCTGCTTTTTTGCAGCTCTGTATTATTTTAAAACCGGCTTCAACTGCTCTTCTCTTGATTGCACGAGTTCTTCTATTTAACTTTAATGATATAAAAACACTTCGAGCAGATATAGAGAATTTTTTCAATTCCTTACTATTCGGATGTTACTCAAACCACAGTAGTACATCTTCGTTCTGTGAATTGTTTGCACTATTCCTAATATTTTAAACATTTAATTAATGTATTTTACCGTAGTTTTTGCGCTACTAAAATTTTTAGCATTCCATTTTGTAGTAAGAACTAAGATAAGATTGTTTTTTCCTTCTACGCTATGTTTTATCTTGGCCATTTATGCACTAAAAATTCTTCAAAGCAGCAATAATTGTTCTATTTATTTTTATGAACTTTGTTACTTAATTAATTTAACATTATTACCTAAAAAAAATCACACAAAATTACCAACTGACTAATAAATGACGGCTATTTTTCTCCAAGTTAAACAGTTTTGTCAATTTATTCTATTGTGTTATATTTGGACTAGAGAAATTACTATACCTAGAAGCAATGATCGCTAAACATCTCACGCGGGGCCACTTACACAATACAACCACAAAAAAACTCTCCACAAAGAGAGCAAAACACACGCATATGCTTTTAACTAAAACGCCATTTTCAATCATAAAACGTAGGCCTTTATTATAAGTTGCATTCGATTTTTGATCTTCGCTGGCTAACGATAATCGAATATCGATTGTCAAATTCGTATTATGAGTTGGTAGCACTGTCGAAAATTTCGTTGTGCAACGAATTTTCAATCAACACAATTTTGCTTGCGATGGTTTGTGTCAGTTTGTTAAACTTATTGAAAATGTGAGTAATTGTGAATTTTTGTTTTTTTTACATATGGTGGTAATAAAATTCACAATAACACTATTTTTATTGAATGTGCGCTATAATTCGTTCGACCAGCTCTTTCGACTACAGTCGAAGATCGAAGGTTGTTCATAATGACACCATCGATTTTTTACTATTTATTAATGCCTTTAACTCTAATAATCATAAAGATTTAAATGTGTATTGTGTAGTAACTCAATCATTCAATATTCAATGTTTTTGTGTTTGTTAATGTGAACAAATATAACATTTTATTCTTATAGATAATTATAACCCACAATTTTGTTTTTGGTGCAAAATTACCAATGCAAAATTATTTCAACCATACTCTCTTGATGGCGCCTCTGTTTAGGGATACTGAAAGAGAGAGGAAGAGAGTTGATAGTTTTATGCTTAAATCAACAATAAGTAATTAACACTACGTGATTATATATATTTTTTTTATTTACATTAGTATTCTTTCCACATGGGGAGAGAGTAGTAACCATAGAAGTTGGTCTGTTTTTGCCGACACTGTATGTATATAGATTTCCATGAATTTAGGTTATTGAAAATAAACAAATTCCTTTCGCACTTCTTGTTTCTAATTTCTAATATTAATGCATTTATCTTAAAGGATCGTGCAATAACTTCTAGAACTTTTTCATAAATATTTTTGTGCTGTTAAATAAGACTCTTTTAGTCAAATTTCTGAAATAAATATATCAAAAAAATTTTATATCCCAAAAACGTTGGTGAATCTAAACCCCTATAATGCAATACATATTTTTCTAAATTTTAAAATTAAACAAAATTTATTTTTGTAAAATCATTTTAAATACGAGGGCTGCTATATATAAATTTCTGGCCTGGCAAAACTGAGTGCTGCCAAGTGCAATCTGATATTTCCATTGGAAAGTTTGTCATTTTTAAGCATAATCGTACTCAAAAGGTTTTGACGTACGACCATTATTTGTGTTGTTTACAGTGACTTGAAAAAATTAATATAAAAAAAATGGAATTTACTCGTGAACATTTTCGTGCCATCATTTTTCCCAACTTTCGACGTGGATTATCACAACAAGAGTGCATTGATGATGTATGGCGATGAAGCATTATCCTATAGCACTGTGAAAAATTGGTATAATGAATTTAATCGTGGCCGAAGCTCGCTCAAAGATGAATTCCGTGAAGGTCGTCCAAAAACGGCTGTTGTGCCAGAAAACATTGATGCCGTGCGTGAACTGATAATGCAAGATCGACATGCGACGTACCGAGAGATAGAGACATCCTTAGACATTTCTTCCACCAGCATACATTCGATACTGCATGAACACCTGGCCGTAAAAAGGGTTTGTTCTCGTTGGATCCCGCACAATTTGAAAGTCGCTCAAAAAAAGGTTCGTGTCGATTGGTGCAAAGAAATGTTAAAAATTCGATTGCGGTGCTTCAAAAGACGTTTATAAGATCGTCACAGGTGACGAATCATGGATCTATGCGTATGAGCCCGAAACGAAACAACAATCGACCGTGTGGGTCTTCAAAGACGAGCAAAATCCAACGAAAGTTGTTCGTGGAAGAAGTATTTCGAAGCAAATGGTCGCCTGTTTCTTCGGCAAAACTGGTCATGTGGCGACTGTTCCGCTTGAACAACGTAGGAAGGTCATTTCTGAGTGGTACACTGCAATTTGTTTGCCTGAAGTCATCGGAGAAATTCGAAAAACCAACAAGAGAAGACGAATCATTGTTCACCATGACAATGCGAGCTCTCACACATCGGCTCAAACCAGAGCGTTTTTGACCGGCCAAAACGTCGAATTAATGGGTCATCCGCCGTACAGCCCTGACTTGGCACCTAATGACTTCTTCTTGTTTCCGCACATCAAGAAAAAAATGCGTGGTCAACGATTTTCGTCGCCAGTAGAAGCTGTTGAAGTGTTCAAAAACCATGTTTTAGAAGTGTCTCAATCGGAGTGGAAAAAGTGCTTCGACAGCTGGTTTGAGCGCATGCAAAAGTGTATAAATCATTCTGGAGAATACTTTGAAAAACAATAAAACCATTTTTGATTATAAATATTCGCATTTTCACTATAAGGCCAGAAATATATAGAGCAGCCCTCGTAATTTCTTTTTAATATCAAATAATTAAAATTTTTATTGTAAATTAGCTGCATTATTGTCTGTATTTATATTGAATAAATTTATTGTACAACTGTCAGGTAATTATAAAATATGAGATTAGTACGTGATCCATCTGCTTAGAACTGACATAAAATTAAACTGATCATTTTCGTTATTCTGCCAGCGTTCTCTTACGTATTGTGTCATAAGTTAATCGCTGTTTCAGACGATATCTAAGGTGAACTTGTATTTTTAGGTAGAATTTAGTTGCAAATGCTAAATAGTTATGTGTTGAATGCAACCCTGAAAGTTTGTAAATAAGTTTGAGTATTGAGTACCTACTATATAGCCGATAGCTATAATTCAATACTATTTTAGCACAATTAGAAACCTCTCATGCCCATAATGAAACAAAACATTTATAAAAAAAATATTTTTTATCACAATTATGTATTTTATTTTGATAAAGATCAAACAAATATTTTTTTTAATATTAAGTGTTAAACAATAATAAAGAATTCAGTTGAAAATCGCAAAACAATTTCTATTTTTATGAGATTTTTTTTGGATAGTAGCAAAAAAAAAATTATGTGAGAATTTATATTTCATCGTTATAGTTATTGCAACTTGATTTATAATATTTTTGCTGCTAAAAAGTTAAAAGATTTCCATTTTAAAACACAATTAACACACAATAAAAATAAATAAGAATTATTGCATTCGCACGTATAATTGACTACTGCAGTTCATAATGAGGCTTTAGACAATTAAGAAATTTATAGTTTTGCTTTTATGATGCATTTCAAAAGAAAAAATTTATGTTTATTTAGTAGAAATATTACTTGCATGCAACTATAGGGGTATTCACTAAAAATTTCATATTTTTACTGGTAACGAATCTTGTTTTAAATTCTATTTTTTCAACAAGGCGTCTGTCTGTTTGAATCTTTTAATAAATACCCTTTTGTTCTGCGTGCAATTTTTTGAAATTTGAAAATTATTTTGATTAAATAATTTTTTAAAATTTTATTTTAGATACGGCTGCTATGGATCCAATTTTTTATTCCCCATCAAATGGCATACCTTCTGAAAGTAAACTTGCAACATATATGGTAAGTTTTGGTAGAAGTTAAAAAAAAATATTATATTCATTCCCAACCTAACAACATCATATTTAATAAAAATTTAAAAAAAAAATTAAAACAAATAAAAAATAAATAAATTATAATCTATGTCACTTGAATGCTTCTTTCTGGAACATCACTGAATTTTTAAAGCCAAGAATATAAATGTTGAGACTTGTGAGCATTAAAATCGTTCATACTTGTTCTATGCGAATTATAATGAGCTCTCCATTTAAAAACATTATCGTTGAAAATGGTTTAAGTCCATTTTTTAAGCAATCTTGTATGAGATTTTTATCTATAAACAGTTCTTTAGGAAATCTTTCAAAATTTTCATAATTTTGTAAACATAAATCTAGTGTAAGTGGGTAGCATTGCATGTCCAAGGACATAATGTCCATGCACTTTATGTCACACTCAAAAGTGACATAATACATTGTGTCATTTTTAAACACTCACAACAATAACAGTTTCGCTTGCCAAATATTTTCCGCCAGGGGCAAGGATCTTCTCCCCTATGGTTAAACCAACACCGGCTTCGCTTACCAAAGAAGTTTATAAAAACGTTGTATCTTTCTAACATAGAATACCATTAAATATACATTTAATATCCATGGACATTAAATCACTTTCTGGTGCGACATAATGTCCATGGACATTCCACCTATATTTGTTAAGTTATATTCCTCCAAAACTAAAAATAGAACATATCAATACAAAATAATCTATTGAATTTCTTCAGGAAAATGGTGTAAGTCCATTTGAGACCATCAGAAGTATAAATTTCTTTCAATGAAATATTTAAAAATTATAAAATTATACCAATACTTTTAAAAACACTCCAATACAAAATACATCCACTTTTATCTTTATCAAAAATAAAATAGACCTACACCATTTTCAA
This sequence comes from Gymnosoma rotundatum, assembly GCA_916610165.2. Lineage (NCBI taxonomy): Eukaryota > Metazoa > Arthropoda > Insecta > Diptera > Tachinidae > Gymnosoma > Gymnosoma rotundatum. Next base: position 14,279,837 of record OU744338.1, on the reverse strand, counting down.
ATAAAATGGCTGTAGGCCGTAGCTCACTCCTCGACAGACTTAAATCCAAATGATAGAAAAGTGTCTTCTAAATAATAATAGATGAATTGCAAGTTTGAAATAAATATGCCAAATGCGAATTGGATTCACACTAAAAAGGTTCCTTCCGTATAATGTATGAGCCATCTTTCAAATTAAAATCTTATAATTTAATTTTTATTAAATTAGGATTTTAACTGTGTATATTATAAATGAATCGAAATATTCTGAACTAAAGCCAAAATAATTTCGATTCATTTTTAATATTCACATTTCAAATCCTAATTTAATAGAAATTAAATAATAAACACGCACGGCACAGCGTACGTACATTCATAATTAACTCATAACAATCAATACGATACTGAAACAGCATCTATAATGTTGTGAGTAACAAGTTCGTGTCAAATCGATGATTAGAACAAAAGCAAAATAAATGTGTAAGACAAATAACAGAGAGAACAGTGAATAAATACTTTAGTTTGTGTGTAAATTTCGTCTAACCAAATTAATATTGATATGAATACTACTCGTATTCTTATTTACAAAGTTAGTTTGTTAAATAGATGATGTTTATAATTACACAGCCTAAGATAGATAGATGCGAAGAATGCTGATGAAGGACGTAGCGGTTCAGAAAGTGCAGCAATACATTCTGCTAGCGTCAATTTTTTTGTTTTCTTTGGAAAACATCCGCATACATTTGAAAAATAAATTTTCTTTCTTAAAAGATTTTTATAAATTAAAATAAAGGAAATTTTATCTTATAATTTTTTTTAATTTTAATAATTTTTAGGACTGCCTCTTATCTTACAATTTAAGAGATAATACAACATACACTAAAATCATGCTACTATCGGGACACACTTTATGTCATTTTGTTTTTATATTGTACTTGTCCTTTTTGCAGACTAAGCAATACATACTCTGTGCAAATTTTAAGCGTCTGCCTACTACGGTTAAAAAGCTAAAACCATACTACCGAAGCATTACTACCGAAGCACACTTTATGATTTAGTTTTATTGTCTTATTGTTTTGTACTTGCAGAGGACATAAAAATACCTAAACTTAAAGTATCTGCCTGTTGCGATTCAAAAACAAGGCCATGAACGCGAAAGTAATGGCACTATTTAATTGATCCTTGTTACTTCCATGAATTTATATTTTATGTATTCAATTAAATTCCATTTTGTAAAATGCGATTTGACATTAACCTCGATATGAAATAAAAAACTCCAAAAGTTCGATAAGAGCGTACTATGTCACATTTGCAGAAATATTGCTTTGTACCTATTAAAGGTTTCAATTGGCTCCGTTTTCAAATTTAACGAAATGTTTAATGGATTTAATTATTTATGTAATAAAACTTTTTGTATTTTTTAATTAAATATACAGTTGAATCAATTAATAATTTAATTAAAATTCAGAATGAATGTTTATAAAACATAAAATACGTACAAAAGCTTTTTTCTGTATTTTTATGAAAGCCTTTTGAAATATATTATAAGTTAACTCTGAAAAATCAAAAACTGTAGTTTCGTCAAACTGTGTACTGGACCATAAATATTAAAAGTATGAAGAAAACTTCATAGCTGCATAAAGATTCTAACATAAAAGGGATCTAGAACCAAGAACAATGTTTCAAGGCCAGCGGTGCTATTTGACATTTTGCCGCCTTAATCCGTTTGATTAGACTGATCAAGGAGGCATATTTTTAATATAGTTGCAGAGTAATAAAATTAATTAAATATAAGAATAGGTTTCATCAACAGTTTAGAAATGAATATTCCCCCTATCGGCTAAAAATAGAACTTGGAATCAAAAATTTCCAAACAAAATTAATAATAAAAAACAATTATTTTTTTGGGCTAATTAAAACATATGTTAGCTTTTATAACAATGAAATTATTTTAACTTTTTTATTTAATCTTTTTCATTATTAACAGTTTTTAAACGACCTGTTTACAAGAATACTCTTGACATACTTATTTCAATTTTATTTAATTTCGTTTTAAAATAAAAATAAAAAAAGTTTGTTTTATAAAGTATTCATAAGTACGAGAGTAAATAAAATATTATTTGCACTCTACAGATGCACGTACATATGAGTCGGAGTACGTTTGTCTGTAAATGGTTTTTTATAATTTTGTTCTTGTATTTAAATTATTTGTTCAACAGGTTATTTACAGTTTATTCGCTTAATGTTAATAATAATAATTTATATTGTATTATGTATAAGAAATATATGAGAATGTATTTAAAATGCACAAACAGTACGTACGCACACACATGAAAAACTTGAGGTCCAAACAGTGGCACTAAATATAAATTTTAAATTTTCAAATGAAAATAATAACTTTTTTTATTATTATTGTAATGGATATTATAACAGTTATAAATTAGTAATAGTTCATGCATTTAAGAGTCATTTTAGCATGCTGCATGCGAAACATTCAGAGTAAAGTGCATTGTGATAGATTTATGCTAAAGTATGCACAGTCAAAGAGGGCATACAATAATTTTCCATTTGGCTTTCCGTTACTGCATTTACTTACCTGCCGCCCTTAATTTGTATTTAAGATGTCTGACATTGTATATATAAAAATCACACAAAATAGTGTTTCGGAAAATTAGAAAGTAGAAAAAAGTAATAATAAATATCTGAGATGCGAACAAAAGGAAGCATCGGCATTCATTTGTTTTTTTTTCTTGCTCTGATATGCATACATATAAAACAATAATGAAATTTCCAAAAAACACTTTGTGCAAATTTTTTATATTTATCCCGATTAAATTAATTACCGATATTGATTATTAAGGGTCAAAGCACGTCTCTATGGCCATTACGCTACCCCTTACATATCTCTTCAGGGGAAACTTCAGACAAACATTTTAAATAAACTAAAAATCTTTATCCAAACAATAAAGATAAGCCAAAAATTAAAGTTTAAGCAAAAACAACAATAACCAAACAATAATTGAAGCAAAGCCGCGAATAACGTTGTAAAAGACAAATTTTGCAAAACCTGTTTTTTTGCAGATTACCGTTAATTTTACTCTCTTACATTTGTTCCAACAAGAAAACATTAAAATTATGCATTTTATCACCGTCAAAACGCAATTACAATGAGTCAGTCAGTGGAGATAATCAAACCATTTAAATACGTTTTTTTGGTCTCCTGAAAAATTATTATTTTGTCATTTGCAACGTTATTCGCGGCGATCCTTCAATTATATTTTTCTTTCTCCAATGTATACAAGAATAAAATCGAAGAACTTCTGTTATTAAGTAGATGCATAGTTTCTATTTTAAAATTATCTGAAATCAAATTGTAAAATTGTATTACATTTTTTAATGACAGCTTTCCAACGACAATTTTACACTATTGTTTTAAAATACAATAATACAACAGTACAAGATTTAAAAAATTGTAAAGATTGTATTATTGTGTACCCTTGCTTCTTATTAATTTTTTTTTATTTGATTTGTTCGCACTGGCTAAATATTCTTGTTTGCATTTACTTTTCTTTTTAAAAATGGAAAACAGATGTAAAGCATGAATTTTAATACAACATCTCAAACAAGTTTTATTTATTTCTTAAAAGGACTATAATTGCAAAATAAAACACATCAATATCAATTTATTTACTCAGCCCTCCATAATTTTGTAAGCAACACTTTATTACCATGCACACTCAACTTTGAGCTAATACTGTCATACCGCTCACAACTGCCATTTATATATATAGGCGAGGAAAATCGTCTAGATTCTGCTAATATGGAAAGATCTGGCAGGCTTTTTCTAGTTGTTTTTTATAAGTCATTTTTTTTTTTTATATTTATGGATAGCATAAATACTTTAAGCAAAATATTTGTGTCGTTGTAAAACTTATATTGAGCATTTTGCTTCAGTTATGTAAATATACTTATTAAATCTACGTTCGTAATAATAGCCCTACAACATCTTTTAATAATTATTACCAACAAACCTATTGTATAAAATCGATAATTTTTATATGTGTAAATAACCATTATATAATATAAATAAATATACATACATAGATACATGAATATAATTTCTAATAGAATTTATATTTTTATTTTGTATTATGTTTTATATTAAAACCACAACACACAAAAATTGCTTTAAGAATCGACAAAATGTTGCAACACCCACTTACGGTATTAATGCGGGATTTTCTTTATTTAACATGGACTCACCTCTATCAATTAAGAAGTCTCAGGTAAAGCAAAATACAAATTAGAATATTTAGTAAAAAAAATTTACTAAATTCCTAGAATAAAGCAAATAGTTTTACTCAAAGACAATAATATTGTTATGAAGACTTTTAAGTACTACTGTGTGTGTTGTAGAAATTAGACGATGTATTTGTGCTTATATGTATGTATTAGTGTGTATAACATATTAAAAACAATTATAGTTTAGTAAGAAAGACCCTAGAAGTTGTATTCTTTGAGTTTGAAATTGAAAACCTATTTATGCTAAACTACAATTGAAAGCTTATTTGATTGTTTTTGTTTGCTATTTTCCTTTTTTTATTTAAGCTTTTGGCAGTAAAATATTTATAAAGAGAAAAGAAAGTGTGTCGCTAACCTTAACTTCTTAATTTCTTAATCAGGTAACACCACAATCACCCGAATTCATTCCAACGCGCATAAGTTCATCGCCCAACTTCTATTCGCCATATCATACGCCAATGTTAAATGGTGTGCCAGCGGTCAGTGGTAACGTTAATGGCTTAACGCCCACAGGTACAGCAGCTAAATCGGTTAATGGTACGCCCTCAATGTTGGGTCTGCAAAAAGCTACAGCCGCTGCCGTGGCACAACAAAAACAGCTACAGCAGCAACAGCAAAAACAACACAGTCTTGTTAACGGCGGCACAAAACAAATCGGACAGCCCAGTACCAATCAAGCATACGTAGGCATGACAACGACACCATTAAAAGGTGGACGCAACTGTTTGCTGCTCAACGAATCACCCTCAAGTATCGGTGAAAAATCACCGCCACGCATAACACCTCATGCATCGCCCATACCCACCACATTACCAGCCAGTGTTCATCAGGTAAATCCAACATGGGTTTTTCAACTTGATTAAAAAATTCTTAAATTTCATTTCGTGTTTCTTTAAGGAAAATGTGGGCGGTACAATATACTTTTATCCGACTGCCAATCATACGACCAGCCAGAATACCAGTACCGTTGGTGTGGTGCCCAGCGGTGTTGTAGATCCTACATCAGCTCATCATGTCGTTCCGACAGCTGTGGGTGTCGGTGTGGGTGTGGGTGTCGGCATGGCACCCATAACCCCGGTACAGCCTTCGCTCATGTATACGGGTCATGTTTATCCAGGTCCTGCCTCAAATGTTATAACAATGCAACCGAAAACACAATTGGAATCAGCATTCTTTTTACCCGACGAAATGCGCGCAGAAATACTGTCACGCAATGTGATCTCGAATTTAATGTTAGATGCCAGTGAGGCAGCACAACACGCCCTACCTTTGGAAGTTGATAATTATCATGCGCTATATCCGCTAGAAACGTTGCCCGTTCAACCTCTACATGCTAAGTTAACTCTGCCCTCTTCCACCTACAAGGCAACACATAGTACAACGGGTATCAAATATTGTCTAAGAAGGTTACATGGTATGTTTTTCAATAATTCTGCTCTCCCGATCTTTTTTTTCACTTATGTTCTCCTATTGCTAACACATGTTCCTGTGCATATCCTTTAAATCAAATGCCTGCGAAAAGCAAATTTTCATGCAAATTTGTTTAGCGACCAGTGACTTTGCTTTTGAAAAACGTTGCACTTCGCCTGTTTACAGTTGTTGGTTGATTGTTTACTGAACCAAACCACTCGAATTTAGCCTTGAGAATTTAACAATTTTGTAAACTAAACTTTTATAGTGAGAAATATTTCTTTCATCCATTTATTTGAGTCTCCATAAGCGTGAGCTACAGGTCGAACATTGTAATGCTAAAAAAAAAGCCATGAGTTCTGAAACGTACAGGATCATAAGTGAAAAAGCCACTCCCGATTTTCCCTTTTATTTTCTTAAATATTAAAAAATAACTCATAAAATAAATTCTTTGATTTTCCTTATTTTTAAGGCTTCCGATTACAATCGACAAAATGTTTGTCCGTCGTTGAAATGTGGAAAAAATTGCAACATTCAAATGTGGTACAATTACGTGAAGTCTTCACAACAAAAGCATTTGGTGATAACTGTAAGTTCGATTATTTTAATTAAAATTAAAGTTTTTAAAAGAAATTAATATTTTTATCCTTTTATAAAAAGCATTAGTATTAGTTTACGACTATCATCCAAATTCACATACATTATTAACGAAATATTTTACACCAACGCCAGACAGCAGTGGCTATAATGATCCATTCCAGGGCGAAGCACGCCCCTTCAGGTATGTAGGTTTAATAACAGCTTTACACAATATTAAGATGGTAGCGATGGCGAATTCATTCATTTTCCCCGGTCCCCTGTCTCCATACAAAAAAAATATACGGAGTGTGACAGTTAGGTTACCGGCGAAAATTATTCACCATCGTTAGCAATCTGGTAAATTTTTAAAAATATTACAGGGTTTTCGAAACATATCTCAAAAATTGTTAACTTGTTCTAAAACGACAAATTATAGAATAAGAAGAACTAAATAAGGAAAATTTTTTGAAAGTAATGGGTTCGCAATAACATGTAGAAAGAAGCCCTACCAATGTTGGTACAGTTTAGATAACAGCTTGCTAAAGGTCGTAAAATTTTAAAATCTCAGTTTTGGTTTTTAAATTATTAAATCCGGTTTCGCTTTTAAAAATGCGTATACAGTGAGATCTTGATTATCTTTAATGATGGTGACCGAAAGCATAATGGATGAACAATTTTCGCAGTTAATTAGGTAACAATTTTGAAAATTTCTTTATTTTTATAATTTAATTAATTAAGGATTTTTTATAAAATGCTTTTTTTTCTATTTTTGTGATAAATTTTAACATTTGCATTGTTTTTTAAATCTTCTTTTATTAAGTTAAGAAACTTTGTCTTCAATAGTTACTATTTTTCTTTATCTTTTTACTGCTGATAAATACACAATTTGTATATATAAACAATTACTATTTGTACTTATCAAATTTCGAAATTAAACTAAAGATGCTTGTACATATGCTTCTGACTCATCTTATTCAACCGAAGGAATTATCTTTTTGTTTTAGTTTAAAACAACTGAAAACATTGTGCTTAAAATCCTAGATAATAGAGAGGTAATCACGGTTAACCGATGCAAAATTTAGAATCCCTGATATTAGAGGTAATCACGGTTAATCGGTTAAAAATAAAAAATAAAATGGATGGTAAACAAGAAAATAAATACAACTTTTCTTTCCCGAATAATGTCGATTATTCACTGATAATAATTTTTAGCATTCTTTTCAGGTACTTTCCTTGAAAAAAACAAATAATTTTTATACAAAATTAGTATAACCATGGTGAAACTATAGCAGGTGTAACTACAAAAAGTATGTTCGTCATTCCGTTTGTAATTTCTACAATATCCATGTTCGACCCCATAAAGTATATATACTCTGAGTTCTTGTGCATTGCGAAGTAGATCCTTGTTAGTGTTGATATCAAGTTTGCCAAGGCACTAGATCAGCTAGAGAAAACTTAAATACGCCAATCGATCAGACATAGTGTCGAAAGAGGTGCTATTGAAAATCGGCAAGATCGGTCCATGTACTTCGAGGCATCAGGCAAACAGGCCTGCCTCTAATTTTTTAATGTCAACTCTAATAAAAAAAATAATAAAACAAATATATGGAGCAATAAAGAACTAAAAAATAAGAAAAAAAAGATCAAGTGAAAAAATTAGCGCCTGCTCATATTTTCCGAATTACGGGCCTCTGAACCTTTCATAGAAAAGTACTATTTCTTTAAGACGTCTGTGTGAGTATCATTTAAAAATTTTGTAGAGATCTTTAAGGAAATACTGAAATTAAAAAAAAATTGCTTAACCCATTAAGAGCCGATGATATTATTATGTAAAATTATAATAGTACTTAATTTTGTTTTTTCTTATTTATTAATTCTCTGTGACCCCAATATTTTTTTTATTTTACAGAGTTACTTCAATAAACTAGATTTACATGTATGATGAAGTGTATATAAAATTCTTTACCTTTGTGAAAATTTTAATAAAATAATTGGTAAAAAATGTGTTAAATTTGTTAAAAATTTTATTAAAAATATTTTTCTTAAAAAAATGTTTGAATTAAAAATTTTAGTTCAATTTTTCTTTACCTTGTATTAAATATGCCTTGCTAAATAACATTAAAATTTATTAAAATAAAGATTATATCAATGCAAATTGATTGTTTAGAAATGATAAAAAAAATTAAAGCTTAAACGGTATTTCAATTTTGTAGAAAAGTTACCGGTGACAGGAGCAGTAAGTGCTCTTCGATAGCAGGTTCCAATTCTCGTTCCAACATTCTTCTGGAACTTTATACAGATTCGCTATTTGGGCATCAGCCTTTGGTTTCAAATTAAATGACATCGTTCTAATTTAACAAATATTTAATTTTTTCGCTGCTGTTGGCTTCTATTTGTGTATATTTAATCTTATTTTTGACAAGAAAATTAAAGAGTTCTTTAGCGTTTATAATATTTTTATGAGATTAACATATAGCCCCAACTGCTAAAACAGCGCGAAATTTCAAAATAGATTGCATTTAATAAATGCAAAGCTTCTAAACTCTTAAACGTAAAAAATTTATTTATGTGCAAACTATTTGTTACAGTAAAAAGCTAAAATAGAAGTGTTTTGTCGGTCTTCGGACTTCGGGCAAAAACACACTGTTTTGGTTTCGCTAAAAACCGAACAGCAAACTCTAGCTTAAATATAGTTATCAGATTAATAACTTCCTGAAATTGATAAATCTCCTTGATATCACAAAATGTGTCTTAGTTAAAAAATATCCTTTGCCTAAAAGTAAGATTACATTTTTACGTACGCATGTGGTTGATGAAAAAACAAAAAATATCCTTTGAGCATAATTTTTTTTAAATGATGACAGTTTTTTAATATGGCAGAACTCTTAATCTTCTTCTATCTGAACAAGTATTGCTTATTATCTCATAAGTCATTCCTAAGTGTAAACGTGCTTAAAAAGGGTGTGATTTAATATTGTAGCTAGAGCTAAAAATGTATCTTAAACTATCAGATATGTATGTCCTATACAAAAGATTTTTAGATTTATCTGCCAGCATATGTTACGGTTGTTCTGATGAAAAGTATAGTTTTGTGCTAAAGTGAAAGTTCATAAATGTGAAAGTTCATAAAAGAGGTAGTAGGTAAATTTAAATCCGAGCAAAGACAGCAGTGGGAAGTGACGGCATGTAGGTGTAAAGGGTCGTATGTATGTATGTTACAGAAAGAAAGCGAGTGGGAAAATTAGTCCTATTTTTGCGGCTTGCAATTAGAAACTAGAACAAGTTGCCAGATCTTTTCAACTTATAAAAATATAGACGTTTTTACTCGCCTATAAATAGAAATCGCAGTTTCCCACGCGTACATAAAGAGTATGAAAAAAGCAACTAGAAAAAGCTGCCAGATTTTTCATATTACAAAACTCTAGGCTTTTTTACTCACCTATAAATAGAAATCACAGTTGTGAGCGATCGACAGTATTAACGAAATCGACTAATAGTTGAATGCAAACTTAGCTGTATTCTTAGCTCTTCAATAAATGGACGCGAAATAAGTTAAAAAATAAGTGATAGCCATATAACAATTCCAGGAGTTAGTTTTTAAAGGCAGAACTGTTTCAAGACACTATGGATATTGACTAAGTAATCGTTCAATTAAACTAGATCTACTGATGATGAAATGAAAACTCAAAAACTTTTTGATCTGGTTGTCAATACAAGTAGAAATTTTCTTGCCTTTTAAATATTTATTTTCTTGTTAAGACATAATTTTTTACAATTCTTATTTTAGTCATAAGAGCAATTTACAACGTTCAAACAATGGTCCTCTATTACCAGAAGCAACAATATGGTCAATAATAATGCAACTAACAGCGGGTTTACGTGCAATTCATCAAGCTGGCTTGGCCTGCAAGTAAGAAACTATTTAAATAGTTTTCTGTCATAGATGCTATTTAATTAAATTACTTTAATTTGAAACAGAATATTAGATCCAACAAAAATAATTGTGACTGGTAAACGAGTACGTTTTAGTTTTTGTGGCACAAGTGATATCGCACAGTTTGATCCAAATGCTACAAATCCTTTAGCTGTTATCAGTATGCATCAACAGGCAAGTTGTTATTTAGGAACGGCAATATTTTATTAGTTTTTATTCGTTTGTTATTATTTCAGGAGGATTTAACTGCTTTGGGTCGTTTAGTATTAGCATTGGCTTGCAGATGTTTACAGTCGGTACAACGTGATAATGTACAATCAAGCATTGAAATGGTCTCACGTCATTACTCCTCCGATTTGAGAAATTTTATTGTGTAAGTTGTAATTAAATGTATGTATTTTCTTTTTTTTCATTTACTTGTTATTTTATTAGTTTGTTGTCAGTTTTAAAAATTTTGGCCTAAATGTTGTTTTTAATTCTATAACAATCATAGTTTTTATATTTTTAGTAATTTAGTTCAAAATTTTAATATTCCAGTTACTTATTTACAACGACACAAAGACGTTCGGTGACTGATTTAATGCCAATGATTGGTGCACGTTTTTATACACAATTGGATGCCTTGCAGGCACAATGTGATATGCAAGAAGATGAACTTGCTAAGGAAATGGAAAATGGTCGTCTTTATAGAATATTGGTGAAATTAAATTGTATTAACGAGAGGCCAGAGTAAGTTTAAATGTTTTAAGAATTTTACAATCGGCTACAAAATAAAATTTATTTAAACGCAGCTTTAATTTGGATTGTACTTGGTCTGAAATTGGTGATAGATATATGTTGAAGCTATTCCGTGATTTTTTATTTCATTCCGTCACTGAAGATGGTCGACCATGGTTGGATCACGCACATATTGTACAATGTTTGAATAAATTGGACGCTGGATCTCTAGAAAGAGTATGTATCGAATGTATAATGTATAATATATTAGAAAATATAATTTACGTTAATCTTGCTAGATTCAATCAAAATGTTTATTTTCTAATGGAGAATTTTCTTGATATTTTCACAAAAATATCCACCATCAGATCAGCTTTCATAGAAATTTATAAATAAAAATATTGATTCAAAATATTCCAAATATATAAAAGTAATTCATTTTTCTTATCTAATTTTTTAAGCACTAGGTCAGTTTATAAATAAAAATGTTGTTTATTATTTTTTATTTATTTTTTCATTATTTCGCCAAACCGTTGGGTGGCATCTTCAGGAAACAGGAAACAAAAAATATCAATAATTAGATTTTCTTTTAAAAACAAAACAAAGTTGAAAATATTAGGTCTGTTTCTTCACTCTGCTTTGGGATCCCGTGGGATCCCAATTTGCACAAAAATTGTTTTCTTACTTAAAAATTGGGTAAATGAGAGCGGTTTTGAGAGAATAAAGTTCTTCTTCTTCTTGTACGAAACAGCCCAAACTTTTTCTTCGTGCAAGTTATTTAAACTTTAACAGGCAAAAAAAAAAAATACAAAATAAATTATTATTTTTTTTTGTTGATTTATTAAAGCAAATGAAATAGTATTAAATTATTTTTATTTCGTTCGCAAACTTTGCTCTCTTAATAGAAAAATGACCTTAAGTCGAATCATCTTATTTAATTAATTTTTGTTTTTTTTTTGTTATGCTCGTATCCCTCAAAATACTACATTGAAGAGACCAAGAAAAAAGTTTAAATTGATCCGCTCTAATTTTCGTTGCTGTTGCACTTAATTTATATTTTGTGTTTATTCCTAATTTCGATACATAAATTAGAAAGAAAATTGATTTTACATAATCAAACAAACGAAACTTGTATCTAATAAGATTGAAAATTTAAGCAATTGTGTGAAAATTGCATTTCGTAGCCATACCGGAGGTTGGTACAAAGCAAGAACAAATGTACAAGACGAGTAACAGGGAGAACAACGAAAAATTGCTCTGGGTTGTGTGTGAACTTCGTATAACCAAATTAATATTGATAATAATACTTCTCGTATTCTTATTTACAAAGTTAGTTAGTTAAATAGATGATGTTTACAATGTACACAGCTTAAGGTAGATAGATGCGAAGAAGCTGATGTAGCGAACCAGAAAATGCAGCATTACATTTTGCTTTCTAAAAATTTTTAGAAACTAAAAAAAATGAACTTAAGCCGAAAATCAAATTTAATTAATTTATATTATTCACAGTTCAACTCCTGATTTTATAAAAAAAAATTTGAATTTTGAATATTTTTTTGACACTATGTAATTAAAAAAATTTATTTCATCTGTTCTAGGTTCAACTAATGTCTCGCGATGAGCAATCGGTTCTTATTGTTACTTATGCTGAGCTCAAGAGTTGTCTGGATAAGGCATTTTCCGAATTGATGGCCAATGCTGCCACATAATAATAGGTAAACATTAACATATTGTACACAAAAACTTTAGATTTAAACAAAAGGTAATTTATTTAAACAAAACACAAAAAAAATCCCTCTTTAAAATGATCTTTAAAAAAAATTAATTTAATTTTTATTATATTTTTACAATTACTTTTCTATGTACAAGTTGAAAAGTACACATGTAAATTATGTAATTTCATTTTTAATGCTCCTTTTACACATTTTTTACAGTAATTATGAAAAAAGTCTGCTTTTAATTTTAAGTAAAATATATGTTTTTATAAGTATTTTTTCTATCTCTTTCAAATCTTTTTTCCTAGACTATCATTTTTATCACTTCTCTCTCCTACTTTTCTACACATCAACAACAACTACAACAATTACCCTTCCCCAACGAAATTGTTACCATTCTGAAACAAAATCTAAGTTATTTTAAACAAAAGGATAACAAACATAATAATTAATAATGATTAAGACAAATAAAGTTCTATTTAATATTAAAAAATAAAAATAAATGAATTGAATCATGACAAAGAGTTCATTTAAAAGTAAAGGCAAGATTTGAGAAAAAAAATAAATAATTACACACCACAAAAACGAACTTAATTATAGGAAAAAAACAAAAATAAATAAAAATTATGTTTAACAAAAATTAAAAAAGGAAAAACTCAAAAAAATAGTAATCTCTTAATAAAAAAAAAATTGTATAAAAAACTGAAAAAATTATTTTACGATGAAAAAAATATTGTTATAAAAATCGAAAAATTCTATATTTGTACAAAAAAAAATCATAAAAAGAAAATGATAAGAAAAAAGAGGAAAACAAAGTAAAAGTTCTTTAATTCTCAAACAGCGAATTCAATACAGTCAAAAAAGATCTTTCCACAAGATAAAAATAAATAAACAGAAATTTAATATTGAACAAACAGGAACCAGGCAACAGTTTTAAAAAACAAAAAACAGTTAAAATGAGAACTAAAACATTGTTAGCAATAAACTTTGGTATCTATTTTTATAACAAGTTAAATAAAATAATAAAAAAAAATTAAAAATGAAATACAAGTAAAGAAAGAAAATCAACTGATTTTAAAAGATAAAAAAGAAAAAAAAAAACAACAAAACTTTTAAATCTAGCCCACTATTTTGAAAACTAAAATATAAAGAAATTAAAGAAAAGACACATATTTTTACAAAATAATTAAAGAAATTATTATTTATAATTTAAGACTTAAGGAAATTTATTTATAAGATCAAATCAAAGTTATTTTTTATTACGAAAAGAAACAAAAATCCTAAAAGTTAAAACAGCGCTTTTTATGATAAAAAGTTTATATTTCTATAACTGCCTTTAAGAGCGGCCAGTTGATCTCCATAGCTTTTAATAGAAAAGAAGTACACAGAGTTTTACTGTCATGTGTCATTATTCTTCAAAGTTTTTTTTTTTTTTTTTAACGTAAAAAAAGTGAAATCGTATATTTTATTTTTCACTTTAGTTACTTCCAATTATTTGACTCAATATTGCTTAATGTTTAGATTTATTTTTTATTGAAATTGAAAGCTATAATTTGTCTCGACAATTAACTCCTAGTTAATATTAAGATAATAATAATAATAATAATAGAGTTTACAGCCCGATTCTGTGAATTCTTGATTAATTTTTTATCAAGATATTTTGTCAAGATTTTTATCAAGTAAAAGTTCGGTTGGTATTCTGTGGCAACATTGATAAATAAAAAGCTTTTGAAATTCGCCAGTGTGGTGAATTTCTATTGATGGCTGATTTTGATTATTGTTATCAAATTATTGGCAAAAGCAAAAATATGAATACACCATCTAAGTAAGTTTTTTTATAAATTAATTGACTGTAAAGTATATTAATAAACATATAAATTTGTATAATTCATTAACCCATAAAGGAAACCGAAATATGATCGGCTGCAAATCTGCAATTTATTGCCGAGCAAGAACACAACTCAGGCGAAATTTTTTTGTAAATTCTGCCTTCATCAACTGAAAAGGATCGTTTGAGTCACGTAGTCTTTTTAACTCACACCTGCGCCTTTTTTTCTGTAATTTCTTCGTCTTCACAAATTAGCATTAACACAATTATTTCTTTTTCCATTTTTCTAAAAGGATACGTAAATTTATAAATGTGTTTTAAAAAAGAATCTATTATGTTGCTATTTACATGAAGCGTGCACTATTTACCGATTTGAATACACACACAATAAAATAGAGTTATCAATACCAAATGAGACTTTGACAAATTATCAACTAAAAAGCTTTTATTTGTAGTAGAATACCAAATCTTGATAAATATTCAAAAGTTGGTAAATACTCAATGTATTGAACTTATCAAGTGCTCATAATCGGGCTGTTAGTCTATTTTTAAACTATTCTTCACGAAAATTTTCTTTTAAATCTTTTAAGGACTCAAACAAGTCATTTAAAACAAACCTGCTGCAAAACCTTGGCTTTCTTGCTTTCTTTTTGATTTGTTTATAAATGTGATAATGAGCTGGTGTTTTTAAAAGTGGTATAAGTCCACTTTCTAACGGTAATTTTAATGAGCAATAGACTCTTTCAATAGTTACAATCGAAAATTCAATAGTCTATCTTGACATAAAATAAATAAACACAGTTTTGCTGTACAATTCTATCGCACAAATATGTCATTTGAAAGTGCAAAAACTCCATTCCTAATAAGTTTAATTAAAACAACTTTTATTATTTTCTTTGGTGTATTTTTAATAAATAACAAGCTGGTAAGGCCGAACTCCTTTCATGTCAATAAAAATGCAGTTTTTTTTTTATTACATGTTTCTCCCATTATTTTCTTCAAAACGACAAATACTGAAAATATTTTAAACTCTTGAGTATGTACTTGCATTATTAAATGAAGCCATCTCTGAGCATAAAAATATAAAGGAAATCGTAAGCATGTCCGACGAATTAGAAAAAAAATTAGATCCTCATTTTGTTAAAGAAACTTAGAGGCAAGAAGGTTTAATTCTGGCAATGAAATGTGGTGGAAATAAAAAACAAAAAGATCTTTTTAAATCGTTGGTGAAAAACGTGCAGCAAAAGAAAAGAGATTTGCAAAAACATATGAATTGATCTTTTTTTATTTCAAAATTAGTAGATCTAGAACTAAGACGTATTTTTAAAAATTACAAAGCTTCTTCAGGGATAGTTCTATTTAAAAAAATTGCTTACATAGCAGGGATGAAAAGTTCAAATCATTGTACTTTTCACATGAGTGTAATATCGTCATAAACACAGTTTTTTATTATAAAAAATAGTTTCTTAAAAAAATATTCCTATATTTTCTTAATTTTTAAAAAGCAACAGTTTAAATAAAACTTTTCAGTGCTTGACACAACTTTCTATTTTTCTTTTTGTTTAACTTGCCTTTATTATTATTTTTTCTGATATTTTGTCAATAGTGTTGCAATTTAATATATCTAATTTAAGCTAACTTCATAACGAAGATGAAAAAGAGAAAAGAAATTTCAGGCAC
Organism: Gymnosoma rotundatum; assembly: GCA_916610165.2. Classification (NCBI taxonomy): domain Eukaryota; kingdom Metazoa; phylum Arthropoda; class Insecta; order Diptera; family Tachinidae; genus Gymnosoma; species Gymnosoma rotundatum. Next base: position 14,263,694 of record OU744338.1, on the reverse strand, counting down.
AGGCAAATTTAAGTCTTTCGATTTCGTTTAACCCGTTTTTCTAAAAAGTTTTCATCAAAAAACAGTCATCCCTATCATTAATATATTTTCCCTCGCAAAGTTTTTTCACGTGAACAATTTTCAAGTAAACACAAAGTTTTTCTTAGCACGAATAATATTTTCCCAAAAACTTTTTAAACTTGTCCCTTTGATTGATTCCCTTAAATTTTTCTGGGGAACTTCATTATCTATTTCATGCAAGTATCTATTTTAATCTGAATGCTAAATTTGTTAACACTTTTTTTGTTCTTCAAGATCGTTTACTACAGTGCAGAGTGACATTATGCTCGATAAGCTGCAAAATAAAGAGATTGCCTGTAAATTAGTAAAGATTTCTACTAATATTATAGCAGAGTATAGAAAAAAGCTCAACAGTGTAGCGTTTTATATTTTGTTCAGAATTTGTCTGTCTTATAAATCTAACACAAAAATTAATTTTATTGAAATGGGTCTGTAGTAGGGATGAGCGATCCCGTGATTTTTGAGGAACATGGTTACCAGTAAACGTGATTTTCAAATCACCGTTCTTTTAAATAGCTACCGTGATCACCGTTTGCAGTTATTTTTTGTATTTATTATTTAAACATAAGAACATGTTTATAAACGAAGTATACAGTACTAAATAATATTTTTTGCAAAGAGTAATAATAATGGAAAAGGTGTTTTGATCTATTCATTTAAAGCAGCAGTAATTAAATTTTTTATAGGTTTGTGTTGTGTGTGTTAAGCTTGGTAAGAAGAATAGCTCTTGTTAATAAGTAGAAGCAAAAAAAGGCTACACGGCAATGAAACCGCTTTGACATATAAAAGAATGAAAGAGTCAAGATCACTTATATTTCTCTTTTAAAAAGTAAAATTAAATTTAAGTTTGTATGAGTACAAATGTAAAAGAACGGTCTTACGCAGAACTGTTACTTGATAAATGCAGTCACTGTAGTGACCAGTGTTTTAATCACAGGTACTAAAATATCGCTCATCTCTAGTCTGTAGCAATGTCTCGGGTAACTTTGAGGGGTTAGATGCGTCTTGCAAACCCTAACAAAACTGGATTTTACCTAGAGTCATGTTCAAGGCAGATTTATTTTACTAGGTAGTGTCGTCCGCCCAGCTGATTTGTAGTTGGAAAAGTCAAAAGTTGTTTGTATTTTCCTTTGTTTGTTTACGAATTTCAAAAAATCCTAACAACAAGCGTGTGCGTAACATTTGTATTAAGAGCAATTATTTTTTATTTCTCTTGGTGTTTTTGACGTTTCCAACTCACAAAGCAACAATAAAAAGACATGTTGTTTTTGTCAATGTTATATTTGTTGTAGAGCCGCTATTACCTAGTAAAATAAATCTGCCTTGGTCATGTACTTATAATAAAGTAATAAATTTGTTTCTAAAAATTTTATTTGTTTATTTTAAAGCTTCATTAAAAAAAATTCATGGAAGAATAATGTGCTGTTTCTGTATTAGAGGCGATCAACTCGTGTGAAAAATTTGTATGGAAATGACTCAAAAAACTGAGTGCTTTTCATATAAATTTTTCAGACGAGTTGATCGCCTGCAATACAGAAACAGCACATAAGTCTTCTTACTTACATTTAACGTGCACTGAAGGGAAATTCATGATAATAATTTTCACTTCGAGAAGAATAAAAATTTCATTGGAACATCAATTTTATTTCTTGTTCAGGATAGGAATGATTATTTAAAATATTTAAAAATTCAAACCTTTTCAAGAAAGCTTTCAAAACTTGTTAATAAAAACCAAAAACATTCACAAAAATGAAAAAAAAACGGTCAACTATAAAGGCAGTGATGAAGAGCTTTACAAATTAAAAGTGATCATTCACCCTGTGTCTAGACGTAAAAATTTTTCAACCTTGCAATTGCAAAAGTTTCATATTAAAAAAAAAAAATTGTTTTAACATTTTTTATTTTGTTTGAAATTGTGACAGCATTTAACAGCTGCCAAAGGGTTAAGACTTTGTCTAGCCACAGCACTTATCACGTTAACAAAAATGGACATTAGACAATTAAATTAATGTTTAAATAAAAAAAATAAATTAACACCTTGATTTTTGATTGATTTTTAAAAGTAGGTAACAGTTTAACTATTATCCAGGCAAATTTATTATAAATAACTTTTGTTAACTTTCTATTATAAAAGGCGCTTTTTTGTTTATATTTATAAATAAGTTGATGTTTATTAATACATTAAAAAAAGGCTCGTGTCTAAGCAAAAAAAAAATTATTTCTAAATTAATTTTCAATTTAAATAATAAAAAGTAATAATTTCCTAGAAATAACTATATTTCTTCAACTACTAACGCTAGAACGCATGCTTGGAAGGAGTACTAGTCCTAAATTGCAATATGTGGTCATCTTCAAGGCGAATTCATAAGAGGAGGGCGAAGATACCTTCAAAAAGCATTTTGCTTTTGAAAAAACCACCTCAATTGTCAAACTTAAAAAAGAAAATTAAAACTCAGCAGATAATTTTTGCCTGCATGAGAGGCATGGCGAAATCATGTACCAGGTGGTAGAAGTGGCGAATTCATTTATTTTAGCCGTTACTAGAAACATCAAACTTAATATAAATAAATAAAAAAAATTACGCAAATTCTTTATATGTGGAGTTAACCATATCCAGCAACGATGAAAGAATTCGGCATTACCACCACCTAGTACATGATTTTGTCATGGCACAAGGTTACTAACTTATTCATCAGTTTGAATTTGCCGTCGCCATCTCTTTATAGTTAAAAAGATCTACAGATATTTGAACTTAAGGATTTAATTTAAGCAAAAGATTGATTCAGGCTTAACAGTGTTTGGTGGAATTGACCAAAGTCGAGTTGGTCAGTTACCCTCTTAAATTGGCATTTTTATTTATATCTGTCTTCCTTTTGCGTTGATTTGATTCTCTAATTCCATTTTAAAATGATCATTACACGCTTAACCCAACTGGTGTCACTTGATGTTGTAAAGTATAACTTCAAAGTCGTGGAGTTGTCGAAATTGATGTCCTTGCGCCACCATATTTGCCATCCCTAAATTAGCGCGTAAAGCCTGGTACTCTGTTCAGTTTTTTATGCGGAATGCTGTCAAATCTCATACATAAAAAATTTTTATGAAAAAGTCATGAAAAAATGTGCAGAAGTAGTACTCTGTTTTTACTGTGGAAAAACATATGAAATGTGTCTCGCAACATTTTATCCAAGCTGTGAAATAAAGCAAGTAGGCATTATTTCATGCGGAATTTTTCATACAACAGCTGATCGTATGTTTTTTACTTACATTTTTAAAACAATGATACCACACTTTAAATGTCAAATATTCCACAAGAAATAATCAATGTTGCTCAACAATTTTCACAAATTTGAACAGAGTACCAGGCTTAAGACGCAAAGCAATGTAATTCTTAGCTTTTGCGCTGGAATGTCATCCCTAAATAAGAGCGTCAACTTTGTGTCTTTTACAGTAATGTTAAATCGTTTTATTTTATAAAATTGCTGTATAAGAATAAAGAAGAGATAAAACCGGCAGATTGTCTTAAAAATAACTTAATTGTCATTGCTTTTCAACCATAAAAAACAAAACAAACCCACAAGCAGCTAACTTCACTTCCTAACGCACTGTCAAAATTGGATTTTTCAATTGCTAAGCGTTGACGTCGTACTAATTAGGGATGCTTCATACATTTTGTATGTGCATGAGAAATTTTGACAGATATCTTGCGCTTTACGCGCTAATTTAGGGATAACAGTTAGTAATTTAAAGTCTCAACGACAATTTATATCGGTAGATAAGTCTGGTGAGCATTTAATGCCACAAGAGGGCAATTTTAATAAAACTATAAAATCCATATAGTAAGCCTTCCCATCTTTTCTTTGATCATTGAATTATTTCAGTTTGCTAGGAGAAATTTCAATTTTTTAGACCCTCTAAATGTACTCTTGAATGTGATTGATTGAAACTCATTTTTGATTTCATTCATTTGAATTGCAATTCATTGTTCTAACTTATTTGAATGAATTCAATCAATCAATTCAGTTCAAACGAATTGGAAATGAACTGCAATTCACTTTTAACAAATTCATTTGAATTGGAAACGAACTGCAACTTATTCTTCAAATTCATTTGGATTGGAAACGAATTGCATGAAAATCATTTCTGTCTTATTCGTTTAAATTGATTTAAATTTTACTAAGAATTAAGAATTTGTTGTGAAAAGAATTAATTCAAAATTTAGCTAATTCGTAACGAATTAAAATCAAAGAAGAATGATTCATTTACAGCTCTAATCACGCACAATATTTTTTTTTTTAATGATATTTAAGAAAAACTTTATTCAGTTGGAAAACTATTTTCTTAATTATTTTTTAAATGTGAAATTAAATTCGGATTTATATTAAAACAATAAGATTTTGGGTTCTGTTAAACACCCTTTTAAATCGCCTTTAAATCTTGAAATAAAAGCACATCTTACATTTGGTCGACATGTATTCTTTAATAAGTACTTCCTTGTCTATGTGTTCGAAAACAAGTTATTTAAAAAAAAATTAAATTATTACCTGGGTTGTTTTAAATTAAGAAGAAACAAACTAAAAACCAAACAATATAATCCTAGAAAAGTTGTTGCTAATTTGCAATTAAAATTTCCTTTAAAATTTATAATTTTTTATTAAAACGATCTTTAAATAAATTTCTTTAGTTTTTTGAATACTAAATTTAAAAACAAAAACGCAACCAAATAGCACCACCTAAACAAAAATGGTCTTGTTTTTCGAAACATTAAAATTATAAAAATTTATTATAAAAAAAAATTATAATAATAAAATTAAAATCAGTTGTGCTTCTGTTGCATTAAATTAAAACTACAAAACCTAAATTTAGAAATGTTTAAAATTTATTGTTTTGAATTCATGTTTTCTTTCCAACGACACCTGTTACTCTTTGTCTTTCCTCTTGTAATAAGTTTCGTCCCTACAAAAATGTCTTTGTTCTTATTTCTTTTGTGCTCCTATTCCCAACTTTATCCTCTTAATTTTTTAAGAAATTTTAAATTATTATTAATTAATTATAATTATTGTACTTGAAAGTAAGACTTATATTTAATTATACGAGTAAAACAAAGCGAAAATTGTAAAAGAAAAATGATGAAGAAAATATTTCAAACAAAAGGAAAATAAAATAAAAATTGTAATGAAAAAAAAATCCTAAAAAAAAATAATAAAATGTTTCAAAAAATAAACTTAAAGATTTTTATTTCTGAAGTGGCTTGGAACAATTTAAAATTTAATTGAATAGAAATCATGAGATTTTAAATATCAAATCGACAACTTATTTTCTGGATATGCTGGTAATCGTGCGTTTTACTAATATATAAAGTTTTGCGCTTTGAAATCGTTAATTTGACAAGTCGTTGTGTCCTTGACCTTTTAAATCAAAGCATTATTACCATTTCCTTATTAAAATTCCTTATTTGTTTTTAAAAAAATTTTGTGCTTTTTTACAGCAAACATGCTGGAAGGAGATTTAATTTTATTGTGCATATTTTTTTTTGCCGTTAAAGTTAAAATTTGCAATTTGAAATTTCTTACAGTTTTGCTTAGACATAATTAAAAAAAATAGTTCAAAATAAATGAGAATTTTAGGAAGCTTCCCACAAAATTATTAGAAGTTATTCATAAACTCAAACATTTTTTCAATTCTTTTAATCTTGTCGCCATAACGCTTTCACAAAAAAATAAATATAGGTCCCGATTATGGTTCACAACAGTTGTTATTTTGATGTTTTTTTGTAAATTTTAAATTGTGATATTGGTTTACAACATTAATCGGTAGTGTTGTAGTTTTAGTTGTCTATGTCAATTGATTGCGATTATCGTTCACAACATTTGCAAGTATGTGTTGGGAGAAATGTCAAAAATTTACAACTGATTATTACTGGTTGTCTTGTTGCCACGGCAAGTTGAAATTTAAAATGGAAAGAATTTGTAAGTAAATATTTTTTTTTTTTGGTTTTTTGTAAATATCTATAACTACCATTTTTAGAAAAATTATGAACAAAAAGCAAATGAAAATGCTGGTAGAACTGAAGAAGCAAAATCCTGATATTGGCCGTGGCAAAGCCAAACGCAATTAAGGACAAATAGGATCAGTTTGCCACAAAATGAAATAATATAGATCCACCTATTTGAAATGCGAAAGAATAGCAAAGAGTACGTAATTAATTAATTCATTTTATAGAATTATATAAAATTATGTATTATTTTTTATAGGACTCACTATAAGGCAAGTTTAAGAAGAAAGCTAGCTGCCAAAAAAAGAGCATTCAAGCTACTGGAGGTAGTCCATGCACTGATATATATGTATGTATATCAATTAATCGTTAAATAAATATGTTTGGTTTTTAATAAAAAAAATTTGTTTATTTTTAATTGCAATAATTATTTTAAATAATTTTAAATATGCGCGTGTATTTGTTTAATTGTTTTATTTTTGACAGTTTTCCATATGAAGAGATGTAATTTTATGGATGCATACATTGCTGCAATAAAATACAACCCTGTGACATACTCAACATGTAGATGTTGTAAACCATAATCGAAACAAATATAAATGTTGTGTTGTAGCCGAGACAACACAACATTTAAGGGTTGTGAACCATAATCGGGACCCTATTCATATCTTTTTTTATACTAGAATTTATTAGTTATTATACAGGGTGTCCGCCAGGAAGATATACTACTTTGTTGGTTTTTAATTTTATATATTGTTTGAGTTGCTCTAGCATTTCTGTTTTGTTTGCATAAACCTTTCTATTTAGATATCCCCACGAAAAGAAGTCCGGAGCAGTCAAATCAAGCGGCCGTGTAGGCCAATCAACATAAACATTTCTTGAGATATATTGTTGTGGAAAGAGATCTCGCAGAAATTTCATTTGACTGTTGTGAGACATAATCGGGACCATAGTCCTATGTTGTTTGTTAGGCACTATTGCCCTGACTTTTTATACAAATGAGCCGCACGTCCAAATAATAACAAATGAATGCTCGTTAGGGCAAACTGCGGAGAAATCCTATTAAAAGGGGGCGAAAAACAATATCGGATGAGTGGCAATGTTGACAAGCAAAATTGTACAGTGTGACACGACGTTCGCAGTTTACAATGAATCCACAGAAAATAAATAGTTTTTTTTAGCAGATTTTGAAGCGGAGGCATCATTGGTTCGAACCTCTTCAAAAAAGGCGCAGTATTTTTTGGCCTAAAATGAAATTTTTACGATTTTAGAAATAATTGCAATTTTATTCTGGCAGTTATCAAGCCAATGCCAATTCTATCAGCCTAGCGATGCACTCAATTGACTTCTTTTTGCGGTAACTGTACGTTTTGCGACCGTGCCAGCCTACAACTGAAAGTTATGTCTGGTGAAGGGAAAACTCAGCCAACATTCGTACGCCAATGAAATTCAAGATCTATCGAAAACATAATTGGTGATCGTGAAATTGTGCAGGAATCTTACAGCCGTATGCATAACAAAAAATTTAAATAAGTTTTGCATGAGTAAAGACATTGATAAGGCTCCCAGTCTGTTTTGCCGTATGGCCTGGCACTTAAAATCATTGTAAATTGACGCATTGACAATATTTTGGGACAGTTTTCGGTATCTTGCAGAGACCCTGCTTTAATTCGTCGTCATAATATTTTTATGTAAAATTATATATAAGTAGTACTTAATGTTTTTTTTTTTTCTTATTTGTTAATTCTCTGTCAACGCAATTTTTGCTTTTTTGATTAGAGTTACTTCACTAAACTAGATTTACATAGATGGTGGATGGTATATAAGATTCGGCATAGCCGAATATAGCACTCTTACTTATTTTTTTTATTGGAGTTACTTCATTGCTCCAAATAATATGGAAAAATTAGAGACACCCGTGGTGTTTTGCGCGTTGCCTCGAAGGAAATATACCGATCTTGCGGATTTTCAATAACACCCCTTTCGACATTACGTCTGAACGATTGGCGTATTTAAATTTTCTCTAGCTGATTAAGTGCCTTGGCAAACTTGATTTTAACGCTAATACGGACGGACAGATGGACATCGCTCAATCGACTTTGCTATACATAAAAACTCAGAATATATGGGATTGTTCGGAAATGAATCACTGCATCTGATGCGCATGTGTGATTAGTTTGCGATGCCGCTGCAAAACAGCTGATGCAGATACTTACTTGATGCGAAAACAAAAATAAACTATTATTTGTTTTAAAATTTCAAACACGATTTAAAATAAAATTAATAAAGTTCAAATGCATCAGCTATTTTTGTGATGCGTTTTTGACGTTTGTTTGCGCATCATGTATTGCATTTTAGAACACATTACATTTGCAGTGATGCCAACTGATGCATTTTCGAACGTACTGCGCATCAGATGCAGCGCAGTACGTTCGACAAGCCCTATATACTTTATGACGTAGGAAATGGATACTGTAGAAATAACAAATAAAAAGTCCTACAGAAAGAAAGATTTCTGAGGATGTTTAATTGCTTGGTAGTAATCTCTCAAATACTTTCCTTGGAGTAAATTTGAAAAGTATTACATTCACTGCTGGTACATTTTTTATGTATGTTGCTTCTATATAAATAGCAATTGTTCTTTCATACAGAAAAAGTTCAAGCGAATCTTCTCTTTCAAGTGAACGTCCTAAATGAGTATCATTATTTATAGGTGTCGGGCAATCATATAGTTTCTTTACCCAATCTTTAATTGTGATTTAAAAGCTGCATTTACTTTGTCAATTTCTTTTGATGCTTAAGTTTTACTGTTTGGTGAAGTAATAAAATTAGTTTTAATAATTTTTCTTAAATGGGGAAAGTTATCGCAACTAACCAATTGTTTTGCAAAAAAATTTGTCAGCCATTTTGTTGACTTTTTGAAATACATAATAGCTTACTGAAATACTCAAGGAATTCGTTTAATATCACAGTCTACGCTTAAAAGAAACCATAGTTTCAAATAGTTTAATTTATTTAATTATCAAATATAAAAATATTTAATATTAGAGTGGTATTAATTTTTTTGATTTTAATTTCGTAAGCGAACAGGTCTAAATACTGTGGCAAAAAAAAATTAGAACCAATTCAGACAATACCAATATGAAGCAGTAAAGTTATTGAAAGCTTTAAAATAATACGATGGACATTTTCAAGGTTTCACGTAACAGCTATATGCATCAGCCAGAAAATTTGAATTATTCTTCGAAAAGTCTTCTAGCTTTTACACGCGATTTAAAGAATAATCAATTTGCTCTCCCTGATTCATATACCTGATAATTGTACCCTTCGCGACCATTTTGTAAACTTTGAATTGGCTATAATTTTTAGCAGTTTGAGTAATAATATTGAAGTTCTACTGTAAAAATTACCCAAACCGCTTAAATAAAAATTACATTAGCATACAAAAGCTTGTTACTCCAATGAATGTGTAGAAAATTTTAACTGATCTTGAACAAATCAAGGAGAAATTTAAAAATAATTTTATAATTTTAACAATTAAAAGAAAAAAAACTAAAATTATTGCAGTTCTTCAATAGTACTACCCCGATGGTGAGCTAGAATCATTTCCACCAAAGCGTTTTTTGAATTGCTGATAATTTCATGAAAAGTCTTTACATCATTCTCCTTTTCAGCCAAAATGTAATCCAATTTTTCCTTAAGCATTGCATTCTTCTCTTTCGTGAGTTCAAGTCTTAAGAAGAGAAATTATATAACTCAAAATAAAAAATAAAAAGAAAACTATTAAAATATACCGATTTTTTAAATCGTTAAGATCGGCAGTTGTTTGTTGATCGCCATTATTACTATTCAGGGAGACTGTAAGAGAAGTGTTCTCGAAAGTAAAGGAACTAAGAGAGGAAGAGCTGCCACCCATGCTGCCAAGGCTCGCTGAATATTCTGCAATACGTTGGGTTCGTTTCTTTTTTTCTGTTTGTAATTCTAGTTCACGTTCCAATTCACGCAGCTTGCCTTCAAGACGAGCAACTCTTATTTTTTGTTTGGCAGCTTGTTCTATAAGATTGTCATTCTTAGTACGTTCCTGTGTTAAGCGTTCATTGAGTGTTTTGTTAAGATCCAGCAATGAAGTTTTATCAGCTTCCAAACTGTCCAAAATGGTGATAAATTCTTCCTGTTAAAAAATAAATATAATTAAAAAAATTTTTTAATATTTTTTAGTTTTACCTTTCTGAACTCTCGACAAGAGAATAAAAAGTCTCCACAGAGAGCTTTTAGATCTTGTTCTAATTTTTTGACCAGTAAATTCAACTCTTCTATAGTATAATCTTTATTAATTATTATACTTTCTAATTCTTTAATTTTTTCCTCCAAATGTTCCCTATTAAGTTCCATTTCTTTCTTTTCTTTCAACATTTTTTCTGTTCCTCTAGATAGTTCGTCTATTCGTTTCTCATACTGCAATTTCTGTTGGTTTAGTCTATCGTTCATTGTCGCTACATTAAAATTGTTATAATCCGTTTGTTCTTCCAAAGTACTGGCTTTTAGTTTGTAACGTGATATTTCATCATTTAGAGTTTTATTGCGTACTTTTAAAGCCAAAATTTTAACGCGATGTTCCTCTAATTCGTTTTTTAAATTGCTAATATCTTTTTCCAGACTCTCCACTTTGGCCCGATGTTGTATTTCGGTTTTTCTAACACAAGGACGCTCGATGGTGCCTAAACTAAGACTAGAGCATAGCGGGGAACTTACAAAATTCGAAGTGCCTTCGCTTGCTAGCTCGTTCTGTTTATTGCCGTCTAATCTTTCTTGCAATTCTTTAACCTTTTGCTGCAAATGTAGAATCTGTTGAGCTCGACCACGCCAATTGGAGGAATTAGCATTGGCTGCTAACAAATTCAAATTGAAACTTTCTCCAATTTCTTGTTGCAAACACTTTTGAGCCAATTTTAATTGTGAATTGAGTTCAAGATTTTTATTACGAGTTTCAAAAAGTTTTTGCTGCAAAGCACTCAACTTTGTTTGCATTTCCTCAATATAAGCAGGATTCTTAAATAAATGATATCATATTAGGAATAAAATTATTTATTTTAACACGGAAAAGAAACTTACCGAGTTCTTCGAAACTGGATTTTTTTCTTGTTCTGTTTGCAACTTTTTTTCTAAATTTTGTATTTGTTGGTCCTTCATGGCTACACGATTTTTAGTTTTTTCCAATTCTGCTCTTAATTGACGATTTTTCTTGCTTAAATCCAACAATTTGGCACTGGCAATAGACGAGTTACATCTTAGTTCATTAATGGGCACAGAATTTAATACTTCATTTAGAGAGTTGACTGATTTTTTAAGTTCCATAATTTCATCATTTTTTTCACTGATTGATTTTGCCAGCGATTCATTTCTTTCCTCTATTTCGCTTAACTTCTTTTTTAGTTTTTTGCTTTCAGATTTTTTCTTGTCAGTTTTTGTTACAGTGTTGCAGGATATAGAATTTTTCAAGTCCTTAGATTCTCTGTACCTATCACCGATTATATCCGTGCAGATAGCGCGATCCTCAGTTCTAATTACATCCATGCTTACTTTTGTTTTTATATTTAATTATTTTGACCTTCGTGAAAATATTTAGAGAAATATATGTATTTTGTTAATATATTTTTTTAGAAGTTATTTTAAAATCAACTGTCAGTTAATAGAAACAGTGCTTCTTCTTATGTCTATGAATATATATAAATGTTTATATGTATATCAATATGAAAATTTTTTATTCGGAATCTTTTTTTATGTTAATTTACTTAAGTTGTGCTTAGTTATTGCATATATAAAATTTCATGATATTCTCACACGCAAATCATGCAGTATCACAGATTGATAAAGTTGTTTTTTTTTTTAATTTAGCACGCATAGTTTGCCTATGCAAAGTTCTTCATTTTTAAAGATTTGTATGTAAAACAAAGTCTTGTTTTTAGTAAATGTGATAATTTTAAAATAATAATAATATATTGCCAATTTGCGAACAAAAAACTTTTTTCATGGTGGATAGCATTAGCGACTAACGAACGCCGTTAAACAGGTTTAATTTATAAACTCTGTACTCTCAGTCGCACAATTAATAAACAGCTGTCAAATGACTGTAGCAGTTGACGTGTTCAACTGTCAAATACTGAAGAAGTTGTAAAGAAAAATTTGTTTGCCAAAAATACCATGGACGGATTTATGATGGTAAGTATTTGTGGAATTGTTAAAAGAAATGTTATTAATATGTGTTTTAAATTTTATTGCATATTGTAGGACATTATTAAGGGCATGTGTATTATGGATAACGATGGCAATCGCATATTGGCCAAATACTATGACAAAAATATCTTGGCCACCGTCAAGGAACAAAAAGCATTTGAAAAGAACCTCTTTAACAAGACTCATCGCTCAAATACGGAAATAATAATGTTAGACGGCCTGACCTGTGTCTACAAATCAAATGTGGATTTATTTTTCTATGTCATGGGCAATGCCTATGAGAATGAATTGATTCTGTTGTCAGTTTTGAATTGTCTGTACGATTCTATTAGTTTGATACTAAAGAAAAATGTTGAGAAACGTTTGGTGTTAGATAATTTAGAAATTATGATGTTGGCATTCGATGAGATCTGTGATGGTGGGTAAGTTTGACAGAATATTGTTTTGAAAAATATGAATATGTCCAAGAACTGCTATTAAGTAAATAGTGATAGATTCTTAAATTCTTCAGAATTCCTGGGGTTAATCTCCAAGTTATTAATAGTTTCCAGATCAAGTTTTTCAGATCTAATTTTTGAAATTATTTTTTTTTTACTTTATTCTCTTTAGCAACGTTATATTAAATATATATTTGCTTTTTCAGCATAATCTTAGATGCTGATCCCTCATCTGTTATTAAAAGAGTTGATTTGCGTAATGATGACATTCCCATTGGCGAACAGACAGTGGCCCAGGTAACTAACACTTTAAATGGACTCTTTTGGTAGTCAAAAATATAAAATTCTTTCTTTTTGAAAAACTGTATTTGTTTTAAAATTTCAAACTCTAAAATGTATTATTTTAAATTATATTAGTTAATTCCTTTATTATAAAATACTTCATTTGAATGCATTAAGAAATGTTGTGTTGTAGATATTTAATACCTTAAATATAATAAATTTATTTGATTCTCACTTATTTATAGTTTTATTCACTGTATATTGCACAAATATTTAATTATTATAATCGTCAAAGAACTACATTAAATCTTTTTAAATTGTATTATTTTTGCAGGTTCTACAATCGGCTCGTGAACAATTAAAATGGTCTATACTTAAGTGAAAATTATGCTATACTTTTAAAAAATATACAAGTATTTCTGTTAAGTTTAAAATTCAATCCATATTTTATAGATAAAGAACTAGTTGTTTTTTGTTCTCCCGGACAAAAGGCAATTGCAATACATTCGATTTTTTATACATATAAATTATAAAAAACAAATTATAACCAACAAATAATGATATGAAACATGTATGTAAATTTATATTAAATAAAGTAAATAATAATACATAAAAATAATGTTATTTCAGAGAAAAACATAATAATATAAAAGTAATTATTAAATATTTGAATGGATTCCATATCTGCCAGATATTAGATAAGTTTCAAGTTTAAGAAAATGAAATATTACTCGTCATACCTATAGGCTAAAGTTAGCGATTAAGTATGATTAAATATAGAGAGTAGTAAAAATTAGCTGGTATACGATGAAAATTAATCGATTTGAAAGCAATTTATTTTTGGTTTGTTCATTAAGATCGAAAATCATCACACCTTACAAACGAACGTTTTAAAAACGACCGATTTTCATCACATACCAATAGATAATAGAGATACGGATTTTATGAATCGCTACAACTGTTGCCAAATTTTTTATTTATTTTTGTGGGATAACAAAAAAATAAAATTTTTCATATCGCTAGATAAAATGAAAAACTATGGAAATAACAAAAAGATATTAAATGGTTGCTTTACTGCAGGGAAATACATCTTATAAATTTTAATAAAGGCACAAATTACCATTTTTGTTATATCCAACGATATATTTATTTGAAATTTTCATTTCTTTACGAATATAATTTTTTTTATATTTAACTGGTGCGCAACGAAATGCTTGCAGCGAACATGCGTCATACTTTACTGTTACAATCATTCTTCTTTATTGTTTTATTAATATTTATTCGCAATTAATAGCAACCTTACACCTAACTGATAAATAAATAAATCATATATAACAATTCGAATAAAATGTAAAAATATTAGAAAAAAGTTTTTATTCTTATAGAAATTAAAATAAAAATAAATTCACAAGAGTAATTTAAGTTACAATTATACGTTTTCAAATTAAATTTAAGCAAAATTTAATAAAAACCAAGGCGAATTTATTTACAGGTGGTCTTAAAAGACCAGCCGATTTTTGTTTATGTTCGACATTATTGTCAAAATTCTAAAATAATGATGAATTACTGCACATGTAGAAGAAAGAAACCAATTGTTACAATCCAAATGATGATAAAAGGATAAATTCAATTCGGCTTCTTGTTTAGTCAGCTATTTTTGACATCAACGTGGTGCTCTGCAACAACAAAATGACATTAGGTTTTTGTTTTTGTAACCGTGCGGCCACCTAATATTCAATTCACCTTGTTAAAAATGAAAAGAAAGAATTTTTTTTATGTATTCGCCTATACATACATGCTGTATATATTTTTCATTTGTATGTATCTAAAATATAAATTCGAAATTGAATTTGAAAGTTTTCTTAGGTACAGAAAATTTCCAAAAATACCGTCACATAGTGTGAATAAAAGCAGAAGTGACACCTTGGCCTTACTAAAATAATTTTTTTTTTATCTATGACAATTTCCTTAAAGAAAATCGAGGGAAATTGATTGTGAAATTGAATTGAAAAACAATTTCGATTTTGTATGACATCTTTGTTACAATTTCCTTTATATCGATGTCACTACTGAGAGGATTTATTTATTTTCTTATAGGTTTATTGTTTTATTAATACTTCTGCGTGTCATTTTTAATTTCCTTAAAATTTAACTTTATATTCATAGTTCTGTAGACAGTGTTAAAAATCTACAAAAATAAAAAGTGCTGACAACTGTTCTAGACCATTATAGTGGTAAATTTAGGTGCTTTTACAATTGCATTTCCATTTTGTCTACGAAACAACCTATTATTACAAAAAAAAAAAGGATTCTATATTAAAACCAAGGTTCTTAGGGACCTTCTCACAAAATTTTGTTCAAATCCATCCAGTAGTTTTTACGTGATGCGAATACAGACAAACAAAAGCTGTATAGATAACACATTGCCTTTCTTCCCCGGCATTGCTAATAAAATTACTGAACCTAGCTTCAAAAACTCTTGTTTCTTTCTAGGGGACGATGCCATATTGTTCTAAAAATTAACATAACGTGCAAGTACAATGTTGTAAAAATTTAAGCTTTCTGTCTGTCAATCTTCTTCACCACCTGTATTCTCTTCTCTATCCGTTTTAAAAGAAGGTAACTCAATTTATAAGTAGCCATTAATGCCAGCGTGTTACTTCTCTTCTTCTTCTTAAAAAAAAATTAACTCAAGGTACATTAACAGAAAAATTCAAATGAATTTTTAAAGATAGCATAATACTGCGTTTCCACTGCCTTGAAATCAACTAGGTTTGAGAAAAACACTTCGAAGTGTTTCCATTGAGCTGAAGTGTTTTGTAAATTCGAATTTATGACGTTACACTGACATATTTTTGCGTAAAAGAAAAAAAAAACTATGTTATTTTTTGTAAAAATCGTTTTTATTGTTAAATTAATTTTTGTTTTTATATATTTTTCTTCTTATATTTTTTAAACACTTTTTTTTAACAAAAAACATTATTGCTTTGAAACATTTAAAAGTATTTGTCACTTTTTCGATAAAAACATCCAATATGAATAGATAACTCGGAGTTGAACTTGAATATCCTAGACACATCACAGTGTTGCAAAGGCAAAATTAGTTCGAAAAAATAAATTTTCGACATGATTTCAAGCAAATCAAGTGATTTAAGTGGTTTTTCTAGCATGTAAAATGTATGGAAAATCAAGTAAGAAAACACTTGATTTGAGCAAATCAAGTGTTTTAGACAAAATCACGTCAATGGAAACGCACTATAAAATCCACATACATATGTACATATGTAACTTTACTTATGACATAATTAAAATAAAAAAAACTACCGCATTCGATATCGATCGAAATTTCAATAGAATTTAAATGTAAATTTCGATCGATATTGAATGCCGTAATTTGCTCCCGGGTCAAATTTGTTTTCTAATCACAAATTTCATGTAAAAAGTTGTCTTATATGTCATTCACAAATACTGCGATTACCTAGTTTTCTACAAAAACAGTTTGTGTAGCTGTTATAAAATGTCACCACTTTAAAAGCAAAACAGTTGTCTCAGTAAAATTAAAAAGATTTTAAGAAGATTCTGTCAAAATTAAGTTCAAAAATTTCATTTTTTATGTGGCAAATCTCATTTGAATGTTGTTATGAGATTTACATCAAAATCTATTTTTCTAGATTTTCAGAGCGGTGTAAACAGGGTATAAATTACTTTTAAGCAATCGTGTTAACCGATGGAAAATAAATTCAAGCATACTTTCAGGAGTTAAAAAAATAACATTTCTTTTGAATAGTGAAATTTATTTATATGTGCAAGTCAACATCAGATGACGTAGATCTTGATAATAGGTGTGTTCATTTACTAAAAATTTGTACAAATTTTTACTAAAAAGCGTTCATTAACCCAAAAAATTTGCAACGAGAGAGCGTCGAAAGAGCGTAAAAAATTGAGAGACAGACAAATTCTTGCAAGTTTTTACAAGTAAAATTTTTACTTGCAATAATTATTCAAACAGCTGTTTTGCGTTTGTGTTTACAAATAAATATTACAAAATTAGGTTGAAAATGAAAATATTTTGGAAAATTTAAGAAATTGTAATTAAATGTAAACTTTTGAGACGATAAAAAGTATTAAAAAGATAAATTTATTTTTGTGTAACTTAGAAACAACAGAAGCAAAATAAGATGCCTAATGAAATTGAACTAAGCAACACAGTATCTAGTACATCAGTGGCAAGGTATGTTCCGGCAAACAATCTTAGTGTTGTAAATATTATGAATAGGTAGCTACTCGGTAATTTACACTAAGCAGGAAAATAATTCAATTAGTTCAAATATATATTGGGAAATAAATTTAAATTAACACACGATTTATTAAATTACTTTTCTACTGCTTTTTGATATTTTGTTTTGGATAAAGTATTTTATTACAATGAAAATTGCTTAAATTTGTTTTCTTTAAAAAATATATTTAACCCGTTTTTCGCCGGCCGTTTATTATTATTATTATAGTTTGAAAACGATTGCAAAGGCGGATCATTAACGTTAGACAAAAACGCACAAAAATTCTCAATAATAATATCTATTAACGCATGCTTCTTCTACCACGCATTGAAAACAACATTTAATGAATTTCGCTTGGAAAATAAATCACAAAGTTGGACATAAACATTTCTGCGACCTTATTCTGTCGTTATTTCCGATATTTAAAATAAAAATTCTGTGTGTAGGCTAAACTAATTTAAAATAGATATTTTATTCATTTATTTTAGTCAAAAGTAGCTAATCACCTTTATCGTATATAGCGTATTTCGACTACATCAAGTACTAGATTAAATAAAATTGCAAACCTTTTCATTACTCTATTACAAGCCGTACTCGAAAAACGCCAGTTACGACAATGCTGAATATAAATGACCATAATCACATCATTTTTATAATAATATACATATATGTATAATTTTTCCAAAAATTATAGGGGTAGTTATTGAGTACTCATATGTACCTATACATTACAACACTATTTTAACTTGCAAATTTTTGCTATTAAAGTGTTCATTTACTTTTTCACATTTTTGAGAGTAATTTTGGAAAATTTCTTGTTACTCTCTCGTTGCTAATTTTTACTAGTAAAGTAAATGAACAGACCTAATATTTACAACATATTGATCCAAAAGGCACAAGAAACCGTGGGTAGAAGTTAATGTTAGAATAAGTTAAAGATAATTATCATTTAACTACGAAAAACCGTAAATAAGTAAATTTCAATTTACATATTTTACTTAAATCGTGAATTTTTCTTTATTATATTATCACGACACGTTTTTACAATTATAACAAAACCTTTTTTAATTCGTTTTATTATCAATAATATTAAAGGCTGTCTACGTATCTTTAAGATTCAAATTAAACGAGTTGTTGAGAAAATTTTTGTCACATTCCGTAGATAATAAATTAACAAAAAAAAGTAAAACATCAATTAACGATGATAGGTTTAATTTTTCTTTTCTAATTTATTAAGCACTAGGTCAGTTTTATAAATAATAAAAATTTTTTATTTATATTTTCAATATTTCGCCACACCTTTGGGTGGCATCATCAGGAAACAGGAAACAAAAAATTAAATTTTCTTTTTTCAAAAATAACAAAAATTAAAATGAAATTATTTTTTCAGTTTTTGTTTGAAAAAATAATTTCATTTTAATTTTTGTTATTTTTGAAAAAAGAAAATTTAATTTTTTGTTTCCTGTTTCCTGATGATGCCACCCAAAGGTGTGGCGAAATATTGAAAATATAAATAAAAAATTTTTATTATTTATAAAACTGACCTAGTGCTTAATAAATTAGAAAAGAAAAATTATTTAAAAAGGTCAAAGAAACATTTACATATGATAGGTTTAAGTTTAACATTGAAACTGTAAGCACGTGTAAATATTTTAGGTACTTATAAGCTCTTTATTATGTTAAACAGGAGTTAAAATTGGGGATTAAATATTTTTTAAGGCCAAGATTCACTATCATACTCAGCCTACGATCCGTGACCGTCAAAATATCCAACATAACATTACATTTTTTTTTAAACTATTACACTTCAAGTAGAATGAAAATTTCCAGCAAATCATATGAATCAGAAAGGAAGCTTCACTAATTCCTCGTAGCTTTTGCTTTCCGAAAACTTTCAGAAATGAGGGATATTTCTTTCTACTAAACTAGTTCAGCTTAATTTATTTCAGAAAAGACTATTTTTTGATAACTTTTTTGTCTCTAAAAGACAAGATACACAGGTTTGAGTGTAATGTAGGAGTCATCGCGTGAGCCGTTTTGAGGCAGACTCAGAAATAGCTCCCTAGTTGGGTTCTTCGAGAGTCTTTTTTCGGAGTGTTTATTTAATTGTTGTCTGGGTTATGAGCAGCAAAACAACCCTGATAAAATCAGAGCATGGCGAATAATACAAGGTGGTCGCGATGGCGAATTCATTCATTTTCGCCGTAAACGCTAAATGTCAAACTCCATATATAAAAAATATGTAAAACTTTTTTAACATGATGTTTGACATTTAGCGTTTACGGCGAAAATTAATGAATTCGCCATCGCGACCACCTTGTACTATTTCGCCATGAATCGGACTGTTTAGAAAATTTTCCAAAAATGAATTTGACATATGCATTATGTATGCTTTCACACTATCACACTTTTTCATAGTACTTAGGTATTTGACAAATCTTAATACTCAGTATTTTAGTGTGAAACGTGCTTTAATCATTTAAAATCTACTTTTAACTATAACATATACTTCTACGCAAGGCGAATCAATTACCAGGTGGCAGCGTAGGCGAATTCATTAATTTTCGACGTGTACACTACTGTCAAACTCCATATATAAAAAATCTGTTTACCATTTTTTTATATGAAGTTTGAAAGAAATAATAAATTCTCTAACGCTGCCACCTGATAATTGATTCGCCTTGCTTCTACATGTCTATAGTATAAATAAAGGGAACTTCAAAGAAAACTTTACTTTAGCCAACTGTTATTTATTACTAAATATATGTTTATCAAAATTGAATTTTATTATAACAATTATCAAGCAAATAAAATTATCAAAGAATACTCTAATATTTTAGTTAAATTATCATTTTGCTTGTATTAGTATTAGAACGGTAAATAATAATAACTGCTTGTTTTATGTCTTCAACAGTTGCCTGTATACACAATTTTTAGCTTTATATAAATTTGATTACTAAAAGTAAAACCAAAAAAAAAACAAAAAAAAAAAGTGTAAAAGAAAACATACTTTTAATTAAAAACTTATTTCATGCAATTAAAGTGTTCACGTTTTTGCTATTTCTTTTCATTTTCCTTGTATTTTCTAAAAGCTTTTAACAAAGAGCAGGAGCAGGAGGTGGATACAGCTAAACAAATAAATATTGACTGATAACAAACAGCACAATCACAATTAATGTCACTTACTATTGTTTTTTTTTTTAATGATAACGATAAAATTAATGCTCACGGCATGACTTTGTTGTCAATATTAAATGCGATCATTGAATGTCGTCGCTATATTTGCGCAAATTAAAAATGTAATGAAAATTTTGCAATTTCTAATAAAACAAAAGGTATGTATGTATGTATGTTTATAAATATATATACATACATATACCAGTACTTTTTTCAATAACATATTTTTTTTTAATCTAAAAACCTGTGCAGAGAGTTTTTAAGAGAATTGTATTCGTTTTAATTTTATACGTTATAATTTTGACCGAAGGTAAAAGTCTAAAAACTCTAGTATCGACGCACAGAGGGGTATTGGCTCTAAAAATTTACTGAGTGCACCTAGATTAATGAAACTTGGCAGGAAAATCTCTTATCTTAATAGGCTATAAAAGCTGGAAAACAAGAAAAATCGGACCAAGGAGACAAAAGTTCTCCTTAGAAGAAATAATTCTACTTCTGAAAAATGCCAGTTTTGTTTTTTAATTTTCAAGTCAACTACAACTTTTAATGTCAAGGAATGTGTAAAAACTTAAAGTTGGACTTAAGAGATTTTAAAATGCTATTTTTGCCCCGCCCCTTATTGTGGGCGGTAAAATAAAATATTATTTGAAAAAAGAATGTAATTATTAAATAAAATGGATTACATACGCCTTAAAACTTTAGAAATTAATTTAATTAATTTTTTTAATTATTTATTTTGAACATACATTTTTAAATTTTTCACTTTCTCTATCAATAAAAAACAATTTCAAATTTTAGCTACCAGAAAAATTACTAAACTGTCAAACACTAGAACAAAATATTTTTTAGCGCAAACCTTATTCTCTTGCTCGAAACCATACTTTGATTAATAATAATATATTATGGTTGAATATTTTATATTATTTTTAAAAAGTTATAAAACTTTCGTCGTGGTTGAATATTTTTTAAGCTAAAACTAAAGTTTTGGTGAAAACAAGTATAATTGGTTCTCCGCAACTATAAATTGTTACAAAGAACATAATATGGTTATTGTGACCATATCACAATCATGTTTTTTTTCTGCGTGTATGCAATTTATCCAACTTTCCTGACTTTAACAGTGTCCCAAAACTACAAATCTCAAGCAAAAGTCTTGAGAGTTCACAAAATGATGCAGACTTTTGTTATCTATCTAGCCTTGCACGAAAATTTTTACATTTCTAAAAATTAATTTTTTATGGGGTCGGAAATGGATATTGTGGAAATTAAAAACAGAATGACAAACTTTTTTATACCCTTTTTCCACTTTTTGTAATGAAGGGTATAAAAACGTTTCGCAAACGTTTGCTGATTGCATTACTTGGTATAGTAGAGAATACTTTAGCACTTACGATTGTATAGTCATATAAGTGTAATAAAGCAAGTAGATGAATGAAAAGCAAATTGTTTCTTTTGCACCCCTTGTCATTTAAAAAGTACTTGTTTTGGTCTTGATATAAAAAATTATTGCATGAAACGCTTACGAAGCGTTTTGTTTGCTTTTATACACTGTCTGACTGGGTGGCTTTTTATTATCAATCTTTGGGTCTGCAAGGCAAGCAGTTTCAAATCCAATGTAACTGAAGTAAAAATCATGAAAGATTATATTTTGAGGATATGCCAGGAAAGGCCTGAGTTGTAGACTTGAGTAGTTCATAAACAAACTAGTTCAATTGAACAAATTCATTGCTTTAACTTAATGAACTAGTTCAAATTTGTACGTCTTCGTAGTTCAATTTTGAACTATGTTCTGTGTATATCGTTGTTCACTGCTTCTGGCACTATTAATGAAACAAATTTAAATATAATTTATAACGTCAGTTACTTTTTGCATTTACTTCTGATATAAAGAAAGGAATATTAGAAATTAAAGGAATATATTTTATATTACGCTATCGTTGGGTTGCTCGTAAAATAAATAGAATATATTTCACTGCAGCATTTGTTGTTGTTCAGATTTGAACAAAACTGCGAAAAAATATTTGAACTAAACGATCATTAAACTAAAAAGACATGTTGATCTAAAAGAATATTTGAACTAAAAGAATCTTGAACAATAATGACATTTCGAACTAAAAGATCGTTGGACTTAAGCGAACTAAAAATTGAACTCGGTTATTTTTAAACTTTGAACTAAAATGAGCGATCGCTTAAATAAACTAAATGGCACAAGTCTTCTTATGAGTACTGGCAGATACATGGTAAATTTTAATGCAGGCTTCAGTACAAAGTGTAGTGAACAGCCGGGCTTCACGATGAAAAGCTGGTCAACCACTATTCAGCCCGTAAAACAACCGTAAATCAATGATTAACTAAATAAAGTTTAAGAAGGACACAAAGGTATAATGGATTAGTTCTGTATGCCCTCGTGACAATTATTATTAGCATTTATGTTTGTATTTTATCAGTTCAAAATATTGTTTACAAAACAAATGTAACTTTACAATGTTTATGGAAACATGTTAACAAATATTTTCTTTTAATTAAAGTATTTTTATGGAATTCGTTAATAACCATCATAAATATTTGTTATTTATCGGTTGTGTGTGAACTACATACCTACATAATGTACATTTAAAAATTCCATATTTTTTTATTTTTATTGTTTAAGCAATTTCTACAAGGAAATCTAAGCAAATATTTATTTTTTGCATTCTTTAATAGAAAAAGCAAATTGCATTAACAATCACAATTCCTTGTTTATTTATGTTTGTTTTTGTTTTGTTTTATTTCAAAAGTGTTAATAAATGTGTCATTATTATTATAAAAACAGACTGATTAAAAAAATATCATAAGCATTGAATCACAATGTTAAGAAAATACTGATTAATAGTCATTACTTTTGAAGTTTTTAAAAAGAATTGTTATTTGTTTTTTACTTTTTTTCCAAATTTCTTAAAAGAATTTCAAATATTTAGTTATAAACAAAGTTTATTTCCCTCATGTGATGTGATAGCTAATTCCCATAAAATTTTTATAATCAAAATTTGTTAAGATTTAAATGGTTCGATTTGCTAACAAGATAAAAAATCAATTTATAATTCAAAACTGTTTCAAACTTTTAATATATTCAATCAACATAATTTATTGAGTATTTTAGTCGGGTACGCATTTAAATGTTAAGTTATAAATTTTTGTGATATTTTTTACTTATCATGTACTAATGAAAATAATAATAATACATTTAAAACAAATACCAACCACAATTTTTCAAAAAATTTGTTTAAAAACAATTTTAAAAGGTTCCGAGAAGAATATTAAGCAAACAAATAATTTTAAAAGTCACCATTTATTTATAAAGATAAAAAAAAATTGTTTATCGCACCTATTGTTTTCACAAAATATATCTCCATAACCATAAACAGACATATCTTTTTGTTTGTAACCCTAAAGTTAATATTGTGAAAAAAATCTTCGTATAAGATTTTACAATTACACCTGTAATTTTGTTAGCAGTCAGGTAGCGGTGATACTGTAACAAACTGCTACCTTCTTGAAATCATCTTTTATTTCTCAATTAGGAACCAAATATTCACGAAATTATCAACGATTATAGAATTAACACTTTTACTAGTGGTAGGGTCTGCAGACCGATAACTGTCATTTTAATCGCATGTCATCTTCATGCAATTTGTAGCTCCGTGTACTCTGCCCTGAAAATCGCAAGCGATATGCATTTTCATCTTAGCATCTTTAAGGCGCAAACTAATCATCTATATATACACCGTACGGGTTCCTTTGATTGATTTTTCAATTTCACTCTACTGCGGCAGCACATTATAAATTCTATATTTCTCTTTGCCGCTGGCTATACTTGATCCTACGGTCTCTTGCTTTTATGCGCTATTTTAAACGCAACCACCCGAGTAACGTCACACCCCTTGGCGAGACACGGCTACTCGATGCCTTGTTTAATTAACTAAACCAACCAGAAATTTTGGCTGTTGCTCCAGAGACTTTAACTTATAACCTCCTTGTTCTCGCTTACGTCCAAGCCAGTCCCCGACCGAATTATATCCAATTTAGCCACATTTGTCAAACTCTGTTTTTAGCCTCCTGGGGGCACTAAGAGACTGGCTGAGCTAACCTAGGTTCAGACAAAGTGCTTTCGCGGTATATTCGGAACCAGCCCCCCGGTGTCCAGGCACCAAATTTGGATAGGCAACCTGGCACCATGAAAACCGATCGCCCATACAGCGATCCGCCCATCTCTGTAGCCGGTTATTGGTGAGGTCCCTTCGGGGTACACGTGGTGGGTGTGGTTAAGATCTATGCCTGCAGGAATAGTGCGGAATAGACCGAAGTATGCTGTATCACTCTCAACAGACGCGGTTGGATAGTCTCCAATCCTCAAGCAAGGGGTAGTTCATGGTCATCGTTGGCTACGCCATTGGAAAGACCACCGTCAGGTTAGATGCCACACGGAAGTTAATCTATATCACGTAATACTCTGTTCTAACTTCCCTCCGCTAACAGCAGTTATAGCTTTTTGTTTTTCCATATTTTAAAAAGCGCCTTGCCCTTTATCCGCTACTCTAATATTAAATAGACGCCTTTCCTAACTTATCTATTACTATGGCTTCACAATAATATTTGTCTTTCTTTAATTAAAGACACGGGAATATTTTTAAAAAAGTTAATTTTCACTAAAAACTTCGTTCTATTTTCTATTTATTTTCTATTAATTTCTATTTAATTTTCGATGGCCCTCAATAATCAATACGGTAATTAATTTAATCGGGATAATTAAATAGAAAATAGCACGAAGTTTTTTGTGAAAATAATTGTCTTTTCTTTTTCTAATATAGACCCCGGATGGTTTGTACTGCTGTTACCCAATTAATTGCCTTTCTAATGCAATTATTATTTATAATTGTATAATTTTGATTTTCGAGATACATATTGTCAACTAAAATACAAAACACAAATTCAAAATGTCATCTCATTAACAAATGTTTACTGAAATTTCAGACTCTTTCTCTCTCTTTTTTAACTCAATTGAATCTTCATGGAAAACACACATTACAATTAATTTTGTTTTACAAAGCAAAAAATTTTTTTAAAACATTTCAAATAAAAGTGTGTTTGAGGGCTGCTCTATATATTTCTGGCCTAATAGTGAAAATGCGAATATTTATTATCAAAAATGGTTTTATTGTTTTTCAAAGTATTCTCCAGCATGATTTATACACTTTTGGATGCGCTCAAACCAGTTGTCGAAGCACTTTTTCCACTCCGATTGAGACTCCTCTAAAACATGGTTTTTGAACACTTCAACAGCTTCTTCTGGCGACGAAAATCGGTGACCACGCATTTTTTTCTTGATGTGCGGAAACAAGAAGAAGTCATTAGGTGCCAAGTCAGGGCTGTACAGTGGATGACCCATTAATTAGACATTTTGGCCGGTCAAAAACGCTCTGGTTTGAGCCGATGTGTGAGAGCTCGCATTGTCATGGTGAACAATGATTCGTCTTCTCTTGTTGCTTTCTCGAATTTCTCCGATGACTTCAGGCAAACAAATTGTAGTGTACCACTTAGAAGTGACCGTTCTACGTTGTTCAAGCGGAACAGTCGCCACATGACCAGTTTTGCCGAAGAAACAGGCGACCATTTGCTTCGAAGTGCTTCTTCCACGAACAACTTTCGTTGGATTTTGCTCGTCTTTGAAGACCCACACGGTCGATTGTTGTTTAGTTTCGGGCTCATACGCATAGATCCATGATTCGTCACCTGTGACGATCTTACAAACGTCTGTTGAAGCACCGCAATCGTAATTTTGCAACATTTCTTTGCACCAATCGACAGCCTTTTTTTTGAGCGACTTTCAAATTGTGCGGGATCCAACGAGAACAAACCTTTTTTACATCGAGGTGTTCATGCAGTATCGAATGTATGCTGTTGGAAGAAATGTCCAAGGATATCTCTATCTCTCGGTACGTCGCATGTCGATCTTGCATTATGAGTTCACGCACGGCATCAATGTTCTCTGGCACAACAGCCGTTTTTGGACGACCTTCACGGAATTCGGCTTTGAGCGAGCTTTGGCCACGATTAAATTCATTGTATCAATTTTTCACAGTGCTATAGGATGGTGCTTCATCGCCATATAAAGATTTAAGTTCATCCATGCACTCTTGTCGTGATAATCCACGTCGAAAGTTGTGAAAAATGATGGCACGAAAATGTTCACGAGTTAATTCCATTTTTTTTCTATAATAATTTTTTCAAGCCACTGTAAACAACACAAATAATGGACGCATGTTAAAACGTTTTGAGTACGATTATGCTTAAAAATGAAAGATTTTCCAATGGAAATGTCAGATTGCACTTGGCAGCACTCAGTGTTGCCAGGCCAGAAATATATATACCAGCCCTCGTAATGAAAATAAAAGATGAAGTACAAAAGTGTTTATAAATGAATTGTAATTAATTTTGGCTTAAATGAAGAAAATTTAAATCGTACAAGTCTGCTTTTGGTATATTCGAGAGCAATTGGGGATCACTTGCGGTAATTTTTTAAGGAGCAATCCTGTTGACATTAGCGTGATTAAAAGTTGAATCTAAGATTCAAAAAAATCAACTTAAAATTCAGCTCTGAACGTATAGGAATTATTATGAATTTTTTTTTAAAAGATTAGCAAAATTCCACAAAATTGCCAAAGAATTGGTCACATATTTAACTACTCTTTGGACACACATGAAAGATTCAGAAGATCTTGATGTTTCTAGCATGAGAGAGCGAATGGCGTGAGAGATTATTCACTTCATTTCATCTCCTTACAATAAATGCATATTAAAGGCTGAATAACCTCATAAATAACTCTAGGGTATCCAACCTTTTTTATCGTTACTACAATAAAATATTTTGTAAAGGAAGCAGGGAACTGTTCGCGCAACTCTGACTTTTTTGAGTACAACAAGTTCTTTATTAATAGATCATCATCAATTTGCGGTCGATTGGCCAGAGAATTACACAACGTGTAACAAAAAGCATCGTATAACTTCCACCGTGGTTGGTTAAAAAAACACACACATTCCAAAACAATTATAAATTGCAATGAAATGAAGAAAAAATCAATATTTATTTTTTACTCCAACAAAATCTAAGTCAATGTATTTTAAAAAATAAGTTTATAAAGAATTATAAGATATCGAATAAAATGTGAATAACCCAAGTGAAGTATTTAAACGTTTCAATAATTTTTATTGAAAAATAAAATTTCTTTGAAAACTGAAAATACCCAATAAAATCTAGGTTGCTGAAGGTATTAAATTAATTTAATAAATAAATACGAGTAAAAAAATATTTAAAAATTCTTATAAGAAAAATCATCATGAATAAACCTTAATATAATTTTCAATTGCATTTTTCTTAACCTGCTGCATTAAAATTTTATTATATATTTAATCATATCGATAGAACACAAATACATATAAACAACAAATGTATGTGCAATTAATAATTCAATTAATATTTTTAAAATTGTTTTCATACTCGCCCACACCTTTTATTACTACCCCAATTTATTTTCTATGGAATATTTTTTCTCATAAATTAATAAAATAAAAAACAAACAAATAAAAGAAACTGATTTCTTTGCAAAGACAAATAATTAATTGTTGAACATATCGGTCAAAAAATACGAAAAATTGTTTTGTTTAATCACTTGAACAATGTCTGCTGGAAAACCACTAAAACAAATAAATAATTACATATTAAGTTTTGGTTTCGTTTATGATCTATTCTGTTTAAACAGTGATATTAAGGAATGGTTTAATTTAAAAAAAAACTTTAATAATACTTTTACCTTTTCTTACCTAAAACTAATATGGTTCTATGCTTTGTTATGGTGAAAAAATGCAACGCTGCAGTGGTCAGTGATGCCAACTCTTAGAATCTAAAACGCATGAGAGTATTTGATAAAAGATCTAAATTAACAAGTTATATAGTTTTAAAGCAAAACCAATACAGATTTTTTATATAACGTCTGCGTTTTTACACACAAAGAAAAATTTCATGCAGTTAATTTCATGAATAATTTCATAATGTAAGCTGGATCACTATCAAAATTTATAATTGTTAAGCGTTAACTCTGCACTATTTAGGTTTGATTTATATAATTTGTAGGAGCATGATAATTTTTGGAAAAATAGACGACAGTATAAGCGCTGATTTAGGCTTAGCTGTAAGATTCCCCACCTGCTGATTTCTTCATATGGGTGAGATTTTAAAAGTTTTAGCCGTTTAAACAGAAAATTTTTAAATTTCTGTTGCTAAGAACTCATGCAGTACCACTTTAAATAATGACCATATTACCGAACTTATTCGTTCGTCTTTGTGAAATCGCCCATAAATTTATGTTTGGTAATAAAATTTTTTTCCAACTTCAACAAACTTTTATTTCATCACAAAATTATTTTATACTTTTAAAATCTGAAAATGTCTGCATAATAAAAAAAAAATTGTCAACAAAATTTGGATATTGATAAATACAGTAATAATAATAAAAAGTAAATGACTTTTATATCAAATTGGGAGGGATTCCTTTAATCATAAAAAAGAAGGAAAAATTTCACTTCTGATAAAAATGAATGAAATAATCAGTCATTATTGACAAGAAATTTAAAAACAAAATTGAAATATTGAAGGGATTTTCTATAAGGGCAGGTAGACATGAAAAATGCATTAAACAAATTGTGTGTGACATAACGAGGATCATTTTTGTTTTGTTTTGGCTGCCAGCATTTTAAAAGACACACGCCAGCATTTTTAAGAGGCCAGAACATCTATTTAAAGAAATTTCACAAGAGTATTAACATCGACTAGTCAGCTAGCTTATCGCAACACTGGTTAAAGATTTACGCCCTATTTTATTAAAATTAAATTTTTTTGCTTTAAGTTCTCGTAAGCTTGTTTATGCAATTTCGAAGGTGTGGCCGCATTAAAAATGATAAATTTATAGACAACATGGCGACCTTAAATAAAAACAAAATTGTGACTTTAACATTAAAAGTATTCAATTAAGATGCCTGTAATTTTTATAATCCACCATTATTATACATACTTATACACCCAGTTAGCATTTGGAAGATTGTTTTTACAAAAATCACCAAAGTGAGTCTTTTAAGACTTCCCAAGATGACTTAAAACTGATTAATCAGTTGTGCGTTTAAAAAGAGACTCGAATATAATTCCGACAAACGCAAAGAAAGCGACTTGTTTGAAAACCAAAAAGTACAAAAAGCAAATGCTTGAAATTCGACTGTTTTTAGAATTTTTTTTAGAGTCATATAAAACGCAGCCTAACGATGAAAAAATGATTCAAATACATATTTTATTTTTGTGTCACTTCGTAAAGAAAATAGAGACACAAATGTAAAACAAATTTTTTTTAAAATTCATTTTTTAAAATTTGAATTTTAAGAAAATAGCGAGTAACATGCTAACGAATGTAACACTACGTCTTGACGAGCAATTGATTGGTTCGCACATGAACAAAACGTCAGCAGAATACCTTATAAACATTTGTTCATGTTTGCCTGCGTGGAGGAAACTTGGCGATGTTAATGCTTCGTTTTCTCGCTGTTTGAAAACGACATCGACATCGATCGTCTACACAAGTAAAATGAGTCAAAAACGCGAGTCATAAGGGACTCGTTCAGAAGAGTCGCGGCTAGGGTACCATTTTCTACCGACAAAACAATCATTTTCGACTCTAAAACGAGCGGATAAACGATTATTTTAATCGTGTCGAGGAGTCAAAAGAGACTCAAATATGATCAATAATTCAAAAAAATGCTAACTGGGTAGTTGCACATAAGGTAGTATTTTACACAAAAACAGCGTTGTCTATCGTAATTTCGAGTTAATTTCGTTGAAATTAAGCAAAATAAGTTGATTTGGACAATGGTAAAGAGCATGCGAAATTATGTGTTTTCAATTTGATTTCGCCGAAATCACGATATGACTTAATTTCGTGGAAGCCTGAACGGGCTATAAGAAAAAAAAAACACAAATGTATTCAAGTTCTACGGTATACAGTTATAAAACTTACGGCTTGTTTTTGCTTTGTAGAGTAATAATAGTCAATTTATGTTACTTACAAAAATCGTTATAAAACAAATAATTATTTTTATTGGGACACAAATTTTACGACTTCTGCGATTATAACTTTTAAATCGCTTAGTACATAAGCAAAACCAAAGCAAATACTTCTTTAATAGGAAAGAGGGCAGACCAAACAGTTAGCATTTTGCCTATCTTAGGCATAGGCAGAAAATATCGATAAATCGAAATATCGATATATATTTTTTAATTTTCGAATTATTAAATCGCCGATATTTTAAATTTAGATACATCGATATTTATTTATGAATATTAATTTCGATATTTTTTATAAGAATATTAATTTTTAATATTGTTCACATTGGCAGCCTGACTTCGTCAAGAAAGAAGAAGCAAAAATTGGTTGGCTGGGTAATGCCACTTTATAAATTATAATCGCATATTCGTCTTTAATATTCATACGCTTCCAGCGCTGCTATTTCTGTTGACAAGTTTCCTTTTTTGACAAACTTCAATGATTAAATTAAAAAAAAATTAAAGTATATTATGTACTTTTTTCGTGCTTATTCCCATCAAAAAATGTATATGTATTACTGTGGGGACAAGCATATTCATATGACCATTTCACTATTGCTTAAATAGCACGACAGTGGGTTTCTTCCCAAATTTTCAATTGTAAAACTTAGATTCATGTTTCATAAACTTTATTGAACAAATGAGAATTTTATTCAATAAAATCAAATAATAAAAATCCAATAATTTTATACCGATAAAAACACTGTAAGACATTCAAATCCTTAAAATTAAAAAATTTAATTTTTTTATTCTTTTGACGGGAATAAGCACGAAAAAAGTAATTTACTTTTATTTTGATGGTGATTCCCAAATACTGTTTGTATGTTTCGCACCAGGCTTTAAAGTTGGAGAAATTTGCAATTTAGACTTCAAACGTAAGGTGCTATTCCGTTCTTTAATACAGATAAAAACCTAATAAAATCTTATCAAAAGTTGTAGTGATATTAACATTATTTTTTGGGTAAATACTTTCCAAGCAAAAATATCGAATAATCGACATATTGATATTTTTATGTCGATATATTTCGATACTCTTAAATTGTATCGATACAATATATATTCATATATTTTTCCCATTTGCCCATCTCTAGCTAATCTAGTTGCTTTGATATAACAATTCGTACAATTGTATTTCGTTGTGCAGTTCGCTGAGAAATAAGTCTTTCTTTTTAAACGCTAATGAATTCTCTACAAATGCAAATGTTTGCGAAACGTTTATCCTCAAAACATTTTAATTTTGTTCTCAAAACTTAATAGCACAATCCTTTTCATCGTTTTTGCTTCACTTTGCTCACAATAAAGAAAAAAACAACACGAAAGCAAACGTTTCATTTTGTTTATTTTCGTACCCTGATATGCATGCGATAAGTAGTAAATGCTTTGTTTGGAAGAAGTACCTCTATCTTGGCTCCGATTCTTCTAGTATTTTTTTTTACTATGTAATTTGTTTTTAAAGTAATTTACACCAAAAAAATAGACTTCCACTATTTTTGCTTTTATGATGAAAATAAATAATAACAGTGATTCTATTCAAGCATTTTATAGCTCGGTTGTGCAGTGGGAGATGGCAGTCTCCCCTTGTAATTCTTCCAGGCTTTTAAAAATACTGTTTTGTTCTGAAAGTATACCTACAAGAAATTATGAGAGTCTCACTATTGTAGTTGTACAGTTGTATGATCTTTAAATGTGAGTAAGCTTTTCCTAGCCGCTTTAAAAAGGCAACCTATTTGAATTTCCTGATCGGCAGCAAAACCCAAAGCTCTCATATGATTTTTGTAACTGAAGTCATTGTCAAAATGTAATTGATTTTGATTTTTGAACAGAAAAACTGCAAAAAAAGAACGAATAGTTCCAACAACTGTAACAATCAGTGGGTTAAGAAAAAAAGAAACGTCGACTCATTATGAGGCTTTCAAACGTCCATGAACTAAAAATTAAAAAATAAAATATCAAGAATGGTAAGTAAATTGTTCTGTTTTGATTTCAATTGATAAATAATAAATTTATATTTTCTGTTATCTTAAGTGTTGGTGTAGTAATTACAATTAATAGACAACAAAATGTTTATTAAATCAAAATTATTACATATTTTTTTATTTAAAAAGAGGTTACTTTTACGTACGAGGGAGAAATCAATAAGTTTTTAAAAAATTACAATAAAAACACTAAAAATTTATAATATTCAAATGTCATCACAAATTGTAAAATTGCAGAAAATTACAGCAATCGAAAAATTATTTTAACGTTTAGAAAAACCGCAATTAAAGTGTGTTTAGCTACCACACTCTCACGCAAGACAGATGCAACTCTGATCTTATCACACAATTTGATTTACTCCAGATTTTTGGACGTAAATGCAAATTATACAAGGTGGTCGCAATGGCGAATTCATTAATTTTCGTCGCAAACGTTAAATGTCAAACACCATATAAAAAAAAATTACACTTAAAAAAATTTTTGCACACATGCAATTTTTGACACAAAGATACATTGTAAAATACATCTCTGACCGTGCAGAAACTATTATTTTATATATTTTTTTAAAAGAGAATAGCAAAGTGAACATCTACCAAAGAATCAATCGCCCACATTCTATTTGAATTCATACTATTCTACCTATTGGACACACATACCATTTTTGACAGATCTAACGACGGAATCTAATAGTGTGTCATGACCTGAAGTATTACTTATTTGTAGAAACAAAAACCACTATTCTGATATTTAAATACTTCCCCTAAAAAGTGGTTGATACTTAAACCTTATTAATCCTTTGCACGAGATCTATTAGTTTAAAGTGCAACTAAAAAGAGATATTTTTGTTTTTAACACTTCTTGTTTCAAAATACGTAAATGACATTGTTGAAAAATTGAAGTATTTACATGAGTACACGTATGTAATTGTAACACATTATCACAACAAGTCGACGTGCATCTTGCACACTTGTGTAAATACTTGAAAAAATGATTTTTGTATTAAATCTCACCTGTTAAAAAAATTCCAATAAAAAATACTTGGCTCACAATTATTTTGTTTTCGACTGACAGGGTTAGAGACAGAAAGATAGACAAATACAGAACTTACATGCAGCGATGTCAACTTTTCAAAAAAAAAAAAAAAATAATAATAAAAAAAAAAGACGCAAAACATTGAGTCAAAATTGGGTAAATCTCAATGAAACAAAAAATAATAAAAAAAAGTAAGCTAATAAGGAGTTCACATACCTCCGCACCAAGTATGATATCTGCGGAAATTTTTTATTTATTTATGTTAAGCATTCCAGGCAACTGTGTGGATAGAGGTCTGTCTGATAGATCAGCAGCTAAGAGGCGTTTGAGGGACCTGTAAGTTAAACAAGGAAGTCGTGTTGGCTAAAAGAAATTACTTCGTTAAATAGGAGATCGTGAGTTCAATTCTCGTCGGGACAGACAAAGAACTGGGGTATAACTATTTTTGCTATACATTTCATCAAAATCGCTATAGAAAGCAGTCGTGAAAGAGAAACTATTTCATTTTGAGGGTTTTTTCTTATTCTTGAGATAAGCATTCTCGCAGCAATGGTATCACACTTTAAGAAAATTGTATGTGATTTGACTAAAAGAACGATAGCAAGTAAGTACATTTGGCAATGCCGAATCTCTTATACCCTTCACCATATGTGTTTGTAAATTTAGTTTAGTGAAGTAACTACAATCAAAAAAAAAAAAAAAATAATAATAATAAATATTGGGGGATAGAGAATCAAAAAAAAAAAAAAAAAATCAAAAAAATTAAGTACTACATATATATCTCTCCTTTATTGCAACATAGTCATATCTCAAAAAAACTTGAACTTGGCAAAATGCGATTAAAGTTTTCAAGACATATGTCCTATGATCTAATTGCCGCAATTGCAATTGCTATAACTTCAGTTCAACTTGGGATATAAAACTGATTTTTTTTTCAACATGTACAAAAGGTCTAAAAGAGCAGTTTTGCTTCAGTAACTACAAATTTTTAATTTTTTGAGATATGACTATGTTGCAATAAAGGAGCAAAATAATTTTACTTAAAAATGTCATCGGCTCTTAATAGGTTAAGTACTATTAAATTTTTTTTAGTATTTTCTTAAACATCTCTTTAAAAGCTTTTAAATGATTTTCATATTGATTTTTAAAAAATCTGAACATTTTAGAGGCCCATAACTCGGAAATTACAGATGAGCTCCATTTTTTCACGTAATGTTTCTTCTTATTTTTATATCCTTCACCACAAAAAGTGGAAAAAGGGTAAAACTTAGTTTGCCATTCCGTTTGTAATTTCTACAATATCCACTTCCGACCCCATAAAGTACATATATTCTGAGTTATTATGCATAGCGGAGTCGATTGAGCGATGTCCGTTTGTCCGTCCGTGTTAGTGTTGAAATTAAGTTTGCAAAGGCAAAGTTTATTTCAACAAAAATTTAAATACGCCAATCGATTAGACATAGTGTCGAAAGAGGTGCTATTGGAAAACAGCGAGATCCGTAAATGTCCTTAGACGCAGCGGGCAAATCGCCACACCTACCTCTAATTTTTCCATAGTGTTTGGAGCAATGAAGTAACTCCAATTAAAAAAAAAACAAATATATGAGGCGATATAGATTAAAAAATTAAAAAAAAAAAACATCAAGTGAAAAAATTGGCGCTCGCCCATATTTTTCGAGTTACAGGCCTCTGAGATTAAAATTTTTTTTTAAATATCAATATGGGAATCATTTAAAAGTTTTTGATGATATCTTTAAGGAAATACTAAAATTTTAAAAAAATGCTTAACCCATTAAGAGCCGATTAAATTTTTATGTAAAATTATGTATATGCAGTACTTAATTTTTTTTCTTATTTTGTTATTCTCTGTCAGCATACTATTTGATTTTTTCATTGGAGTTACTTCACTTAACTAGATTTACATAGATGGTGAGATAAGGTTCGGCATTGACGAATATAGCACTCTTACTTGTTTAATTCTTTATCGCCCCATATATATATATATATATATATTCCAAATGATGTAAAAATATTAGAGGTAGGCGTGGTGTTTTGCCCGCTGCCTCGAAAGGCATGGACGTATTTCTTTCGGCACTATGTCTGATCGATTGGCGTATTTAAATTTTATCTAGCTCATCTAGCGCCTTGGCAAAGGATATCGCTCTATGGACTTAGCATAAGTACTCAGAATAAATATACTTTATGGGTAAAGAAATTGATATTGTAGAAATTACAAACGGAATGACAAA
This sequence comes from Gymnosoma rotundatum, assembly GCA_916610165.2. NCBI lineage: Eukaryota > Metazoa > Arthropoda > Insecta > Diptera > Tachinidae > Gymnosoma > Gymnosoma rotundatum. Next base: position 14,227,797 of record OU744338.1, on the reverse strand, counting down.
CTTAGATATACCCTTTTCCACCTGGGGTGAAGGGTATTAAAAGAAACAGATAAAACAAGAACTGTGGCTATGAAAGAAAGAAGGCTTCGCTTCAATTATGGGCTTTGTTTTTTAAGCCCAGCGTTTTTACTTGAAGTTGTGGTCTTGTTTTGTTTAAAAAATTTACTGATTGATATTTTTTCCATATTTTATAATTTTTATAGAGAGCAATTTAACTCGGCACTTTTCATCAATTTTTCAAGAATTTAATAAAAAAAATGCGCTTTTGGGTAAATGTAGAGCGAAGAGCGCTAAACTATCATATGTTTAGGTTTTAAAAGCTTTATAAGTTTAGAAGTGTGCATTTAAAATATACACAGTCTTGAATAACACGCCTATATTCTATATGGGAGCATTAGTTTTTTTGTTATTGGTAAGATAAGAATTTTTGCCGTGCCGTACGTTACTTTTTTAAGTCAAAAATAAATAGCCAAGCATTAATTTCACTTGATCTCACAAGCGTACGTGAAGCATTAGTGGTTAAACAATAATGTGTTTGTGAAATAATTAATTATTTTTTAAGTCGCAAAGCTTAGAAATAAATAAATAATTAAGAATATTTGTTTAGTCGTCTACGACTCATGTCTCACCATTGTATGACACCGTTATGATTAAAATAGACATAGAATAATTTGTTTAGTTTAAGAAATATTTATTATTTAGAGCATTTATTTGCTGACTTATCAGCAACTGTTAATCGAGAGGTGTAAAATTGGACGATCTTGGAGATTATTGACAGGTCCATATCTTGAAATTTTGACATCAATAAATCGATGGTTGTGTTTGTTGTATGGCACGATTCTAGGGAAATCACATTTCGCTCGAATCAGTTTCATTTTCAAAAAAAAAAAATTATTGATCATGGTGCTTCACGATCACTCTCGATCATAATGTGAGCTCCGGCTTTATTTTTGAAGAAACAACATCCAATGATGCCATCAGCGTGTTATAGCGTAAAATGGCTTATTTTTTTGAAAGTAATGAGGTCTCTAGTGTCTGTTGTGGATTGGTTTAGCTACGTAGGCAGCAATTTTGTTCATTAATAAACCCACCTCATTTATTAAAAAATCAGCCTTTTCGCTGAATACAACTTTGAGCCAGTTGTTGTCCCATTTTTAAAGTAAGTCTTGTCAGTGTTGTGGCATTGTTCAAGCAGCAATTTATTCACGATGATTTGCCACAATATAGTGATCCCAAATGTCCAAAAAGTAAGCGCAGCAACTTAAAAAAAAAACACTCATTAATATGCGTCGACTGTGCGTCGCAACTGTGGTTGTAATCTTTATTGCTTGAAAAGAAAATTTACGAAAATCAAAACGACATTTTATTTGTTTATTTATTTGTTAATAAGTCTATGGATAATTATTTGCATGTGTGGTAATTACAATATGAATGTTGAAAAATAATAATAAAAATATTAACAATGTAACAATATTTAATGATTTAAATGTGAAATGTATTGCGTTTGATATAAATTTAAGGAAAAAGTAATTAAATTTAAAATTTTGTTTGGAAACCAAATAGCTTTCAAAATGGATCAGCTATGTTCAATTTTGTATTTCAGGAAAAAATTTATATTGCAAGCTTCTTTAAGAAAAATACAATTATCATAGTTCTGCGTTTTCTCGGGGTGGGAAAGTTAATCCCAGCTAATTTTGTTGAGTGAAAAAAATAGAAAAAATTTTCTCTTGTACAGAATCGTTATGTACATTGTCGCACGGGCCCAACACAATCGTTTCTTTTCCTAAAATAGGTTACACAAACAACATAAATAAACATTTACTGCCAGTCCCACGATGTCTAAAACAAGAAAAATTTTTTAGAATTTGGTTTTGTTTTGAATGTAATTGTGCGAACGAAGGAACGCTTGCGATATCGTGGTACTGGCAGTAAGTTATAAGCGAAACAGTAATTTTTCAACCCATCATTTAATAAAATGCATTCAAAGCTTAGCATCACAATTAACGAATTACCCAGGTCAAACATTCCTTAACTCACTCTAATCGCAGTTTTTAGGTAAATACGTTCTCTTCTCTAGATTAATTTCCATTAAATAAGGAGAAACCATTTGCTACAATTATTTAAATCATTCTGAAGATGAATGAAATTAGACATCTGTATCCAAATCAAAAAAATTTACGTCATCGCAAACATCAAGATGTTAATAAATTTGATGGATTTAGGTATATTGTTACAAATATAAGATCTGGCAACCCTTTACATATCTGTAACAACAAACGCTACTATTGTCCGTTAAGAATGTTGGGTTGTGTCTTATATAAGAAACACTGAGTTGAATAAATTACTACTTTTACAACTAAGAAGTGTTTAAACAAAACAAAAGTAAATGTTTGTTTCCACCTGTTGTGCAGCCGTGTTGGATGCTTTGGATATATCTGCTTGTTGTAGTATAAAATAGCCACAAGTCATAAGTTCAAATCCCATCAACGTCATGAACTAAAAGAAAAACAAGTAAGATTGCTATATTCGGTTATGCTGAATATTATATAACCACTACTACTTGTGTAAATCTAGTTTAGTGAAGTATCTTCAATCAAAAAAGCGAATATTGGAGTGACAGAGAATTAAAAAAAAAAATAAAAAATAAAGTACTTTACATATATAATTTTACATAAACATGTCACTGGCTCCTAACGTAACATTTAAAAAAATTGAATTTCCTTAAAGTTCTCTTCAAGAGCTTTAAAATTATACCCATATTGATATTTTAAAAAATTTTTAAATTTCAGAGGCCCATAACTCGGAATATATGGGCGAGTCCCAATTTTTTCAATGGATATTTTTTTCTTATTTTTTAATTCTCTATCGTCCCATATATTTGTTTTTTTTTATTGGATTAATTAAAGTAATTCGTTGTTCCAAATGATATGGCAAAAATAGGCAGGCGTGGGTTTTCGCCTTCCTCGAAGAACATGAACCGATCTTGCTGATTTTTAATAGCGAAATTTTTGAAACTATGTCTGATCTATTGGCGTATTTAAATTTTCACTAGCTTATCTAGTGCCTTGACTAAATTAATTTCATCACTAACACGGACGGACAGACGGACATCGCCCAATCGACTTCGCTATGCATAAGAACTCAGAATATATATATATATATATATATATATATATATATATATATACTTAATGGGGTGGGAAATGGATATTGAAGAAATTAAAAGCAGAATTATAAATGTAGATTTACTCTTTTTCCACTTGAATAGAAAAAGAAAATCAAGCATTGTTGTTGTAGTGGTGGTGGATGAGTTGGCGAAGGTGCCTGTGCATAAAATGAGATTGTTAAGGCGCTTATATAGTAAAATAAGAATATCGGAAAAGGAAACCAGTTGTTGTTTAGTCGTGATCAGCGTTGCCGCTTTAGTCCAATCGGACCAAACTTGGTAGTTTTTCGTTTTTTTAAGTTTTTGGTAGGTTTTCCTCCTTTAGCAATTTTTTAGCAATAGTAAATTTTTCACCTTAAAAATTCAGAACATAAAATAAATAAAATTGTAACTTTGAATTAAAAAAACAATAACTTTGAATAGTGTTACCACTGTTTTCAAAAACTGTTTTAGATGTAATAAAAAACATCTTTGCCATCTCTGGTTTAGGAAACGCGAACAATATTGAAATTAACAATATTTTTGAGTAAAGGTTTATTTTCAAGTGTATGTATTAAAAAAATTAACAGACAAAATGGAAAAGTAAAATACTTTTTTAATTGTAAATATATACCTAATAATTACATAAATATTTACTAATATTGTATGTACTTTTTTTTAGATTTTTATCAAAAACGCCAAAATTAAATGAAAATAATATAATTTCAGAAGACGACATTTTTAAATTATATAATACTATTAGTGAACATTGTAAAGAAACAGTCAAAAGAAAATTTAGAACTGAATGGTTGAGCGAATTTGATTAGCTCCGGGAAATGGAGGGTTGTTCATTCTGCATAGTATGCTCTATAACTATTTTAAATCATAACACCCATTTTAAAATCACCAAAAGACAAACTTCCATCTCAACAATTACGGGAAAAAAAGAAGTGAGTATAACAGGGTTTATGTGCAAGAAATGCATTTTTTTTGCTGTGAACCAGTTTGGTAGGATTTTTGAAAATTATTGGTAGGAAGTCAATTTCTTGTGTGGCAACGCTGGTCGTGATAGAAATGTGGCTGTATATTAGAGCAGCACATGGAAAGGTTTAGGCGGCTGTTTAGTAAAATAAGAAGGCGATGACTTCCCCAAACCGTAACAGAGAACTAGTTAATGACGGAAGTAACTGTAAAATAGCGAATAAATTTGGAATAAAAACTGACGTGGTGGTATTTGCAATTAAAATAACTCCTACATTTGAAAAACTATTCGACACCGGTACTAAGAATTTTTTTTGGTGAAATTGTAGATTTAAACTTAAAAGTATGAGTTTGGCAAAAAAAAAGAAAAAAAAGAACAATATTTTATCCAATGGAAGCTATTACCGTGAACTCTGTTTTAATCTGGTTTTGTTAACAATAGAAAAGCTTGTGTTGACTAGTGTTGTAAAATGAACCGTCATTATACACATCTCCCGTTAAGAACAAGAAGAAATCAATGGCTAGAGAATATAATTTTTAATTAAAGTTCCATGGATTCCAGAAGATTTCATTGGTATGAGACACATAAGCAAAGTCAGTTGATTGAAAAAATTAAATTATAATAAATAATAAACTAAATCATTCATTAAAATAATCAAAAAATAATAAACTAATGTTTATACTTCTAAATAATATGTTTTTCTACTCTTTAACATCTCAAAGAGCGAATATTAAAGTTAAACAGAAAAGTGTTTGACTGCTTGCTTCTCTAACAGCCCACCCGATTGCGTTCTTAATCTTATCTAAAGTTGTTGTTAAAATTGTGAATGTTGCCATAGTCGTTATGACTGTGTTGTTATAATAATAAGTGATCGGGTCGAAACTCTTTTAATATTTTTCCCCACACAATTCGTTTATAAGTGAACGTTGAACCATAAAGACGTTTCAGTTACTGATCATCTTTATTACTACAAGGAGCTACGCGAAAACACGTTAACGCTAAAAGTGAAAAATATTAAAATAATTTGAAGTAAATTTGAATTAATTTCTTAAAGAGAAATTGTAACACAAGAGAAAAAGACTTATTTTACGTCGGATAAAAAATATTTAATTATTTTTTTATTAAAAAAAATATAACAATTGAAAAGAAATTTATAAACATTTGTGATAGAAGTTGTGGCATTTTTACAATAAAAATTAAATAAATAATTCAAGTGTTTTTTAAAGCAATACGAAAAACTACTTTTGTTATTAAATTACTGCATTTTGTTAAAGCAAACAAACAAAAAAATATATATTGGATAATAATAATAATCAAGTTTAAAACAAAACAATTTTACACTATTCATCGTTTAAAACAAACTGTCTTAAAATACTATCCAAAATGAAATTAAAGTGAGTATAAATTTATTACAAATGTTTTCTTTTTAAACATTTACATTAACATTAAACAAATTGTTTAAAATAGTCTCTATTATTTTTATTTCGACTTCAATAAATAATTTTTATCGCCAACACCAACTAGAATGACAAAGAATGCCGATAAAGATTTGAGTGGTCAGTATGTCCTTAATAGCAAAGGTTTAGTCGAGTTAAAGTTTTCAACAACAAAAATAATGAGAATGTGTTCAACTATTTCAAAATATCAAAAATCATAAAAAATAAAATAATTTTAAAATTCGTTTTATGAAAAATTTTCCACACAAATTTGTCATAAAATACTTACATTTCACATCTATTTTAATATTTTATGAATAATTCAATAAATGCGCAGCTAAAAGTTTTTGAATATGATATACTACCTGCTACCTGGCGAATAAAGCTCATATCATACTTGTGATTTTTTCATTACCATTGAAATTTTATTAGCATTGTTTCAAATAATGACAAAGAAAAAAATTTAACTACCTAAATGCTAATGGTTTTATTTTAATTATAATTGTTTTTACTAAGGGTAATGAAATTTCAATAAAATCGTTAAATTACTAATTACAATTGAATCAAAAATAATTGTTTTTGTGAAATAAAATTTTTTTATAGAATAAAATAAATAAATCTTAACACTCTTGTAGATATGTAGATCTATATTTGAAACAAATATTAAATTATCATTTTTAAAGTCACAAAAATATGTTCCCATAGTCTCTAATTTTTTCTGAGAAAGCTGAAATATATATTTCACCAAATTTTTGAGATCAAAATGCCACTTTAAAATATTGCTCTACTAAAGTTTAATTTGTGTATTTAGTGTACAAACACAAGAAATACATTCATTTATGATAATGCTTTAAAATCATTTAATCATTAGTCAATGGTAATGTTTTTGTATTTTAACTAATTATTAATGAAATCTTTTCATTAAAAAGCATTACCAATAGTGAAAATGATAATAATGCTAAAGAAATCATTAGAATTATTTATCATTCAAACATAATGAAATTGTAAATTAATTTGTCCATCTAATTAATTACTTCCATGTATGATTCATACAATATTTTTTAATTATTTCAAGTCAGGTTTAACTTTTAGTACTTTTATATTTAATCATGGACCCATTTACCATATCCGACCATTATACAACACCAACTAAATACTACTTTTTTATTTTTAAAAACTTTAATTCTATTCTTGGATATGATATAAGAAAAACTACCGTCTGAAATAAATTTTCGGTTAAAAAAATTTTCACCTTTTTCAAGCTGGAGCCAATCAGACGCATTCCCAAAAAAAAATTTTTTAAATCGTTACAGAAATTTGGCGTGAATGAGCATAATTTTAAATTTTCTAACGTCAGTTTTTAATACAATTTTATTAGTTGAAGTTTAAAAGCAAGCTATATGGCGAAATACCAAAATCATGCATTAAAAATCCCAAAAATGGAATTTTTCAGACTTTCGCCAACCCATATTTGGACTTGGGGTTATAAAATACCATTGCCAAAACCTAAAGACATATAAGTCGCCTTTTAAAATCGGCTTCAGTTTTTTTGTTATCCTAGTTTTATTGTGTGTTACAACGCACGGGCTAAAAACGAAGTTTCGTAAAAATAGAACGAGCTGGAGAAGGTCCAGTTTTTTTTTTTGAAAATGGGTTCAAAAATGTTCCTTCTTTTTTTTTAGCGGAAATATTGATTTTGCCTTTTTCACCAACTTACATTGCATTTTTATTTTTTATGTAGTAAAGAAATTAGTCTGTAATCAATTACAAAAATTTTTTTAGGTTCCAAAATTTAGAAATATTTGACCTAGAATTAGAATAATTTAATTTGAATAATAGGTTAACTTGTTATAATTCGTGAAGGACTCATTAACCTGAGCAATATAATAAAAAAAAAAAGAAATTTAAAATTTCAAAAATTTTTCTTGCCCGAGGTGACCTAAATCTGAAGATTTCTGACTCAAATAATCTGCTTTAAATCATGTTTAAATTAGTTCAAACGATTAAACATTTAGAAAAAAAAGAGTTTCTGCCCCACAGTGCAACGACGATAAGACGTCAGCTACGAAAAAAATTTCAAAAGTACGTAGACTACAAATCTGATTGGCCAGGGTTTAACCCCTGCGGTAATCAAAAAAAATATTGTGTTTTTTTCTGTTTTATGGCATAAATACATATGTGTAGCATATTCGCCGGTTAGGTAAAATAACTCAAAAATGGCTATAATATATCTTCCTCCTCCTTCCACCTACCTGTCTTATCTCTTATCTGTCCTTTTCCTAAAGAATGTAGCACGGTTACAAAAATACCTAAGTAGGTACTGTTGCCTTAAGTGCTGCTTTTCTTAAAAAAAGGGTAAAATAAAAATAATGATCTAAAATTTTAAGTGATGAAAAGGATTTAAATTTAAAAAATATTTCTAGCCTTGAATTTAATAATACAACAGCCTTTTAAAAAAATTCCTTTTCTTTTCATCTGATATTAGTATTGTCCCAGAATACTCCCAGTAATTGTTTACATTAGTTAAGGAAAAAAAATGAAAAGAATTCATTAATAGTTTTAATTGTCTTCGAATTGATATTCAATTACATTTTTAATTGAAAAGTAAATACAAAAATTTCCAACTAAATAATTAATCAAATCAATTGTATATTTAACTAAAAAGAAGAAAACAATTTTCTAATTAAAAAAATAATTGAAACAATCAAAAAATTATTGAAATTTCTATTTAGAAGCCCATAAAACTTTTTTGTATGACATTACCAAATCCCTTATAAAATAAAAGCGAATTAATAGTTACACAATGTGTTTATTGCTTCATTATTAACCTTTATAGTTATCTAAATAAAAAATTAATATGAAATATGGCCTACTTATCGAACAAAGAGAAAAAATTATATGCAATAAGATTTTCTACACTCGTATATTTCGATTTTTGTTACCAGGCTGTTAATATTTAGTTATTGTTCATTAATAATTTATTACACATACGATTTTTTAGCATACATTTGTTAAAATATATTTTATATTTTTACGCGTTCACAAGTATTTATCAAATTCTATTTATTTGTTAATCAACAAATATTTTTTTAAATGTTATAGAAGTTTTTTTTTTCATTCTGGCTTTAATTTTATAAAACACTTCATTACCCTTTACCTTGCCTTGAGGGGTGTTTAAAAAAAAAAAAATTTTGAAAAAGTTGTGTTTTCAAAATCGCTATCTGAACTGAAAAATTAAAAAATCATTAAAACGGTATTTATTTCACAACAAGTTGTTTAATATAGCCGTGATTATTGCTGTTTATGTGGAACTGGAATAAAAATATTTGAATGATTAATCCCCAATTTCTAAAACAATGTTACAATCTAAACGCATTTCATCATGAGCGTTGTATGCTGAGACTTGTCATTCCTACTACGTAGAAAAGATAGTGGTTAAAGATGTATTTGTCACGTCTATTTTAGGACAAATTGCAGACCTTCTGCTAAGTTGTTATATTAATTAAAAGCTGCTTAAGTCATTTACTAAATTATTTTACTTGGCAACAATTAATTGCTGTAAAGTGTTAATTTCATAAGTTTCGCATAAAATTTGTTATATACGTTACTAAATTTGCACCCACATACAAACGACAACAAACAGTAAATTAAATTTTCAACAACAATAAAATTAACTTCAAAGCTTATCTTACAGCAATGAATTCTTTTGATGTAGTTTTAACAGGTTTTTCTGGGCATATTCTTTTAAATCTTTGTATCATACGAAAAATCAAAAGGTCCTGTCTTATAGCAAAAGCGTAAAGTTTAACGTCTACTTAAGTTCTAGTTGTATGGCTTGTGATATTATTGTTCTGAATTCGTTTGTTAACTCGATATTCAAATCGTCAGTTTTACCAAAACAAATAATTAAAATTGGGAATTTAGAATTTTTATCAAGAAAAAATAAGCCATTACCGGTACCAAGAAAGAAGTTCTTGGCCCTTATTAAAAGTTTTAGTTGTTTTCAGATTAAAGTTTAATTAAATTTGTAATTGATTTAATTAATTTTTTTAATCGGAATATTTTGTATTTATTATACCCTTCACCACAAAAAATGTAAAAAGGGTATAACTAAGTTTGTAACTCCGTTTGTAATACCTGCAATATATATTTTCGACCCCATAAAGTATATATCGCTGTTCTAATGTAGAAAGGCCCTAACTTGCATAATTGTGATTTTACAGGAGAAGGTAAAAACATAACAGAAACTGTATTTATCACAATGTAATATCTGATATGCAATTGCTTGTAATATCGTTATTTTTGATACTTTTGTATTCAAATTTTGTGACGAGGGGTATTTGCATGAAATGTAATGGAATCACGAAAAACCTGAATTTCATAAAAACTCGAGTTAGGGCCTTTCTACATGACACCAGCGTTATATTCTGCTAGCGTCTAATTTTTCTTGTTTTCTTTGGAAAACGTCCGCATACATTTGTATAATAAATTTTCTTTCTAAAAAAGATTTTTAGAAATTAAAAATAAAATGAACTTAAACCAAAACAATTTTAATTCATTTATAATATTCACAGTTCAAATAATAATTTAATAAACATTAAAAAAAAAATCAATTAAAAACTTAATTAAATCACAATTTAAAAATAATTTAACTATTAATAGGAACAAAAACTTTTTCCTTATAGGTCTAGTTATTTAATATAGGCGTCACGATATGGCTTGTAACTACTTTAGCCCTTTCACTTACACCACCAATATTTTAGGTCAAAAGTTCATAACGTTTTAAACTTAACAGATATTTAACTCATGTAGTTTTTCAAAACTTTTTCAGATAAGTTTTCCCAAATAAACCACTGTATCGACTATAACTGGATTTTATTTAATAAAACTATGGTAACACATTGAGTTATTGAAAGACGATTCATATTTTAACATGGAGTGTTTATTAGGCTGATCTCAATTTGCACGCTATAAGCGGTTGGAACAAGATCTATAAATAATATGTGACAATACCGGATAGAGATGGGCAAATGGGAAAAATATATCGATATATATTGTATCGATACACTTTAAGAGTATCGAAATATATCGACCTACAAATATCGATATATCGATTAATCGACATTTTTTCTTGGAAAGTATTTACCCAAAAAATAATGTCAATATCAATTACATTCAGTTTCACTATGACTTTTTATAAAATTTTATTAGGTTTTTATCTGTATTAACGAACATAAACGGAACACGGAAATAACACTTTACGTTTAAAGTATTAATTGCACTACAAATTTCTCCAACCTTCAAGATTGCAAAACATACAAACAGTATTTGGATATCAGTATCACAAATAACTTTTTTCGTGCTTGTTCCCGTCAAAAGAATCAAAATACTAATTTTTTTAATTTTTAGAATTTGAATGTCTTACAGTGTTTTTATTGGTTATAAAATTATTTTATTTTTATTTTTAGATTTTATTGAATAAAATTTTCATTTGTTCAATAAAGTTTATGAAATATGAATCTACGTTTTACAATTGAAAATTTGGAAAGAAACGCACTGACGCGCTCTTTAAATTTTTTGATAGGAATAAGCAAGAAAAAAGTACATAATTTACTTTCATTTCTTTTTTTTTTTAATTTTATTATTGAAGTTTGTCAAAAAAGGAAACTTTTCACAGAAATAGCAGCGCTGGAAGCGTATATAGAATAAAGAATATATTTTTTGCAAATATAATATATAAAACAACCAAATTAATATTCCTGTAAAAAAATATCGAAATTGATATTCATAAATATATATCGATGTATCGATATATCGAAAATATATAGAAAATTAAAAAAATTATGTATCGATATTTCGACATATCTATATTTTCTGCCTATGCCTAATACCAGACTTTTTTAGTTTGTAACATGTTATATTATCTGAAATAGAGTTGCCAAAATTAGACCACAAAATGTATCAACAAATATTAAATTAGAAATACCAATTTATTTTTCTAAGTGTAAGCAAGATTTTTAGTTAAATTGCGTAGTTGCTAAATCAAATGATTCATCTAAGGGATTTATTGGAAAGGTAGTAGCAAATTTTATTTGCGATAAAAAATTTAATGTTTGTTGTTATTGTTTTTGATGTTGTATTGTATTTGTTTTGAGTGACATGTTTTGCATTAGTAAACAATGATTAAAATCTGTTTTATTGTTGACCAAGTGTGATTTTTAATGTTTACTCCATAACTTTCAATAAAGAAAAATATTTTGTTCACGTTTTTAAACCAATTTAAAATGTTATGTTTACGTATGTTTTGAACTGATTTCCAAAAAAAAAAAAAAACAAAAGACGAAATCTGAATAACAATTTTTTTTTCACTCAAAACCGAAAAAGATTTCCGGCTCAAAAGTCTGAAAAGAATGGACCTTTATTTTAAATAATCAAACAAAGAAAAATTTAAAAATGCCACTTTATTTATGTTTTATTGCAAGTAAGTAATTTTAATTGTTTCGCTTTCTGATAGTGACTTTGATCGATGAAATTGTTTGAGAACTTTAAAATATGTAAATAACAAAAACGAAAATTAGACATTCCATAGATAAACAAATTAAAAAAAATATCAACCTCTCGCAAAATAACTTCTTTTACTTTATTATAAAGCGACTAACAGGCAGCTAAAGTTCAAAATTATCAGCGTGATTTGTTATCGAAGCAGAGAAATTGGTGAAGTGTTGATAAGATTTACAAAAGCAGTCACATAAATCAAACCAATCACGGGACTGAAACAATCTAATTCAATATCAATTAATCGTGTTACGAATAAATAAATATTTTGCAAAACCTATTGAAAATTTTACCTCAAGAATTATTTGCAAAACAACGATCGTCAAATTTGTTTAGCTCTGACATAGAAATTAATGTTGAGTCGACTGTTAAGTGTCCTAATCCGTTTACTTCGAAATTCCACTATTATAATTTTAACTTAAAAAGAGATGGAGTAAAACTTTTAAAGATCACAATTATATACTTAATGCCTTTTCTATAAATGAAATTTTAGTAATAATTTTTGATGATTATTTTAGAGTTGAATGGAAAATTTTCGGTCACTTATCCAGGAGCATTTAGATTTCTTTCAAAACTGTTTGTTTCATTTTCACTTGACTGCAAACAGAAATATCTTTTAAATTCTGCAATTTGTAGGTCACAGAATTATCTTTGGTTCTGGCAAAGTTTTGGAAGAGCATTTTTATGGGAGATTGTATATATACCGGCCCTAATTTTCCAACGTCTTCATCGTTACTACCATCTTGAGAGTCATCGAGAAAAAATAATAAAATTACTTTACTTTTATAGAGATGACTCAATATAAACAACAAAGAGGCGTGTTCAGGATTAAAGTGGCTGCCCACCTTGATTGCACAACCCCATACTGCTTCTAACATCGGGTGAAATCAATGCGAACAATAGAGCTACCCTAAGCAATAACTTTGACATCAAGGTCGACAGGACTATGCTCTTACTTCTTGTTAAAGAAGAGAAGACTATCTTAACTCAACTGTGCCGTTCTCGGCATCTGTTGCAATGCAAGTGACCAACCCACACAGCCACAACGGTACCTTTCGAGTTGCCTCACCGAAATCGGTAAGGAACCGTAGTCCCTAAAGAATATTGGTTCCAGCGCTATCAGCATTTATTTATTGGTCGGATTTTAAAAGTCCTTATTTTTGATCTTTACACCTCTGCAAGCTTAGGGAATAGTGCCACCATACACCCCAGAGGTAATAGCCTTAAGGAAACCGGGTTATCAAGACAAACCAAGAAGTTTACTCTTGAGAACTAAGCTGGATTTTATTAAAGACACTTGAAAAGAAAGGCAGAATAGCCGACAAAACAACAAAAACCTATTGTATTATTATTATCGAGACCTTGAAGTCCTTGCTCCTTAAGAAGTAAATAGCACTCGATTACTGTTCATCTTTTAACGAAATGGTTAAACAGTTTACCACAAGCGTTTCTAGTTCTAGTAATGAATTCATACTTGATAGTATTTTAAGCTTTTACCCTTCTAAAAGGGCGTGGTTACATCTAAATGCTGTTTAAGGCTTAGACCTCGGCTTAAGAATAAAAAGGAAAGTAATAGAAAATGAAAAAAATAAGGTGGCAGTGTTTTGCTTATTTTGACAGCGGGTGTTTTTGATTGACGGGAGGAAAAAGTAAAACAATTTTTCGGTCATTTTCATCTAGAAAATGATGGAAAATACGAACGCTGTTAAAAATAAATTGCTTTCTACAATCTTAATAATGTCTTTGATATTGCATTGGCGTTCATTTTGTAACTTGTAGCAATTTCATTTCAATTCTTCGTTGTTAATTTAACCGAGGCAAATGATTATATTCTGAGTTCCATTCTTAGACTAACCTGCGTAAATATTCAAAACATTTTCAGATTTTTGCATTTTATTGAATATACTATAAATTCTTTAACACTTAAATCTTTGCTATTGTACTCTAAAAAATTTTCAAAACAAAATTCCTCGATACAATTCTTTTTCTAATTTTAAATCTTAAATTAAAAAAATAAAATTAGCAAAAAAAACCCCTCCTTTGAATTTTATTTATTTTCTCGAATGGGCAATAATTAATAAATAAATTTAATAAAATAAATACAAATTCTAAGAATTTAAGCAAAACAATTTTTTCCATTTTTGACAATAACCAGATAAAAAATCAATCAAAAATCCTCGTCGTTTGTGTAAAATTGATAAGATATTTGGATATGTACAATTTCTTTGAACTGCAAAACTTGATTGTGGAAGCGTGTTTATGTGACTGCGTGTGTCTTGTTTTAAACAATATGAACTTTTTGAAAGACTAATTAACTGCCAATTTAAAAGATAGACAAAAACAAATTAATTTTCTAAAACAACAATTTTGAAAATTAATTAACGGTTGGCGTTTCATAATGAACAATTCTTTTAATAGAAAATAATGTATTTAAAAAATATATATCCCAGAATATTTAAGCTGAGATAAGAGAAAATTATGTATTTAAATAAATTTCAATGAATTTATAGATAAAAATGAGGATATGATATTTAACATCAAATTATAATTAGTGATTTCGCCATGCTTACGACAATTAAACAAAACGCAAAAGTAAAAAAAAAATTTGAACGAAACTAACTCATTTAATACTAAAAATAGCAATATTAATGAAAGTTAAATATTTTAGCGGGGAATACCAAGTCCCAACAAATTAATGATATCTTTATTGGAATATATGTGATTTTTACCATAATATTTTTTAATTTCTATTTACATATTTTATTATTTATGTTTATATGTTTCTTTTTAGAATGTTGCGGTGTTTGAGGCATTCTAAAGCCCATTCAGACGATCTAAAAGCAACATCGACAGAAGTTGAACGCAAATACAGTGAACTTCAAAAAAACTTTCGAGAGGCTGTAAAAATTTTATTACTTGGAACTGCAGAGTCAGGAAAAACTACAATTATAAAGCAGATGCGTATATTACATATTAACGGCTTTTCGGATGAGTAAGTAAAGATAAACAAACCACACACAAAAAAACATAAAAAATAAAATAATTCTTATTCTTATGCAGAATCAACGTACCCCTTGCAAAATGCCCTTAGTATCTTTATGCAAAAAAAAGCGATTTTTAATTGTTCATTTACAAATCCAAGGCTTATAATTTCATAAATAAGGAAGCTTTGTCCTTCTTTGTAGTGTTGATATAAGTTCTAAGGCCTTATTTATTTATTTACTTCCTAAAAGTATGTTATGCTTTTGGTCAATCTATTCAAAATCCATCAATACTTTTTTTAATGTTTTGTTTGTTTGGTTTTCGTTAATGGGTACGTTCATAAGACGCAACTCTTGAGCTCAACTGCCGTGAAACATTTGGGAACTGTTGAAAGGTGACATATAATATAAACGGCATAACCCTCTTCGATGAGCTGTAGAGACTGACCAGAACATGTTACTATAGGTAGATAATAAATTTGGTGGCATAGAAAATCCTTGATAAGCGAAGCCGGTGTTAGTTGTATCTTGCCGGCTATACAGGTAGTCTTTGGTAAGCTAAGCCATTGTTGTTTAAGGTGCGGACACTGTGACATTTTCATAAGTGACACTATGTCCATAATAAAAACGACACTATGATATGCCGCCATAAACTTTATAATGAAAAAAAATGCCAGCCAATACCCAACTGTTGACTTAAGCGGAACTACGCAGCACTGTGTTTCTAAGAAAAACACTCAACACTTACGCAACAGTTACGTCTCACGAACGTGCCCAATAACATATTTGCTACAACATTTAGAAGACAGAAACAAACGTACAAAATATTTGCACTATTCCCGTCCAAACAATTTCATATTGAGTTCTTGTCGCCGTGTTGGCATTGTAGCGCTTCTGGTACTAAATTTGTAAGATTTTCTTATTAGACTATACATAACTTTGGTATTATATTAATAGATATTTGGTTAGCAGAGTTCAAAATATAGCTAAAAAACGTTTTATAGTTAAATTACTCTCTTTAACAGTTTAATGTGAAAAAAAAATTAAGAACCGTATGCAAGAAATAGCCCCAATATTTATTAAATTGATCTGGTTTGTCGGCAACTTATTTGTAGGGCTAAAATTAAACTTTAAGCTTTGTTTCAAAAACTTATGGTAGAATTTTATGGAAGTTTTTTGTGTCATTTTGACACAAATAAGAACCGTAAATTAAAGAGTTAGAGGCTAAAAATGTTCCGGTAAATAGAGTTTCGAAGCCTTATACATAACGTATACGTAAAATGCTACGGAACCTTAAATCCCCCTATTAAAGTCATGCGTAAATTTGTAAATTGCTGATACACGAATATACTTGGACCGCTCTGCCGAAATCCGTTGTCAAGACCGTGTTAGTTATTTATCTCCATAACTTAAAGAAGAAACATAAGAAACTGTCTTCTGCACAAACATTTTCTTTTAAATTTAATAAATATTTTCCTAAAAGATTTATAATTTTTTTTTATTTCAGTGAACGCCGTGACAAAATTCCCGAAATATATCAAAACATCCATGAGTCAATATACCAACTTGTCCAATATATGTCCATTTTGGGATTAGAATATCAAAGTTGTGCCAGCAACCACAGTGCGGCCTATATTTCTACAATGGGCGAAACAGCACCCGAATATATGAATGAGGTAATTTACTATTTTAATCATTATTTTTTGCTTTAAAAGCCTTAGAAAAGTTATTGCAAAAGACAATATACATACATATATAAATTTGAGAATTAATTAATTATTAACTGCATTTGTTAAAGGTTAATATTATGTTTAAGAAAAAACGTTATTTTCCAAATGCCGTCGTTATTTAATTGGTTCATGTCTAGACTCAAGACTTACCAAACAAAAAAATCATTTTTTTCTTGCTCACTCTCACTTTGTGGGAGGGACTTAAAATGAAGTTTAAAGTGAGTGATGCTAACATACTGTTCGGTTTTTAACTGATATAATGATACAGTTAAGATTTTGTTGATTTTAAAATTGAATAAATTAATGAATTAAAGAATAAAACCAAATTAAAAAATTAACTTGTTTGTGCTAGAAATCATTAGATTATATATTTAATAATTTCTCTTAAATATTTAAGATTTGTATGGTGTCTGCAGGTACGTTTTTATATATCAGTCATTTAAAATTTCGATTTAACTGTAGCACGACTATTTGAAACAAAAAGGTTAAAAACTTATTTTTCTTATCCGCAAGTGTTTTTTTAATTTAATACAAAATACACAAGAAAGTTGTTACCTTTACAAAGAACTTTGTTTAATATTTATAGAATTAATAATGTAGAATAAATATAAAAAATATGCGGAAAAAATATGTGAAAAAGAACATAAAACGAAAAAACTTGTGTTTGAGCAACAAAATAAATAACACCGAATTTTTAAAATTGCTGCCATTTACTTAAGACAATTTGCGTCATTAAAGATAAATATGAGTTTAAACTTTTTTGTTAAAATTAAACACCGAAAATAATTTTTATTTGAGTTTGTAAGTTAATGGATTTTAAAGATAATGTCATTAACATGTTTAATTTAATTTATTTAGTAGATATAAAAATGGTGTTCTCATAAAATAAGTTTGCATGTATTAAAACAATAATATTTGCGTTCTGTATTGAAATATATATGATTTTGAATAATATTTTTTAAGTTAAAAAAAGAAAATAAAACAAGATTGGAATTGGACGTGACAAAAATTACGATTTTTTTCATCAAAACAAAATAAACATAACACAAAATAATAAAAATAGTTAAGAAAAAATTAAGATAAAAAATTATAAATCATCTGTTTTCATTTTGATATGAAAGTGTTCAGCACGAAAAAACACATCCTAATTGCTTCATTGTTACGTAAATTATAAGTCAAAAATTTTTATGTTTCGCTAATCCGTGGATAAAAACCAGTCACATTTAAAAGCAACTCTTTAAACAAATTTTCCTAAATGGCGTTTGAAATTTGGTAGAAAAAATAATTGTTGCCATTCAATCGTTTCGCTCTAAGTCATTCACCAGTTTTGATTAAATCCTGCACTGTGCTGGAAATAAGTCCATTAAATTAGGCAAAGACTTTGACATTATACTTAAATGCTCTTATCCATCGAATAATAAAGCATTATGAAATTTAATGAAAAAAAAAAAATAAAATATGAAAAAATTCTTCTTGAAGAGCTATACAAGCGATAGCGAAATGGCCACCGAGACGTGGCTTTGCCTAAAATAATCAATATTGGGAAATTTATTTTTTATCCGTCACTCTGCAGGTTTCAATCTTAATGAAGATTCGTAGCATATTATTACTTCGAAAAATTACTTTCTTTTTTTTTTATATTAATAACTCTCAAAAAGTTAAATGCGTTCAAATTTCAGATAAGCAGTTTTTTAACTCGTGTTACTTTATTTTTAATTTAAAGTAAAGGAGTTGAGTCCCTTTCAGACGTCATAAATTGAAAAGAAATCACTAAATGTGCTCTACTGACGTGGCCATTACAGTAATTCACTAGAAATTCAGACTGATAATTTGTTCAACTACTAAAATGCATCAAACATAACATTTCTGTAGATACGATATTTTAAAATATTGTATGCACTAATAACCAGAGTATTCAAAAAATCAAAGGAGGAATCCAAAAATGTGTAAACACTTTCAAAATTATGACATTCGCTCATAAAATGATAAATAACCAAAAAATTAGCTTTAACAATTATTTTCTTTCTATCTAATTTCTATGAATTACAAGTCAATATTTATTATAACCGAATTACTCCAAAATAAATCAAATATTATAATTTACAGCTAAAATAAATCTTCAACGACATTTATGTATTTTATATCAAGTTTATAAAAAATGATAAGATTATGATGTGAAATATTCGTAACTTAGCAGTAAAAAATGTTGTTTCTATTATAGGAAAATACGTTTGATAAGTTTTCATTGCAGGTGTTAATTAAGATTCCTTAATTGAGTTTAAAATATTGAAAGCAATATAATTAAGAAAAAATTATTTTTATATTTTCAGGAATATTGTGATCATGTCATGACATTGTGGAACGATGTTGGCATACGTACATGTTTTGAACGCTCGAATGAATTTCCTCTATCGGATAGTACTAAATAGTAAGTATTTTTTTTGAAATAGTAAAAATTTGAGATTAAAATTTTAACAATCTTGTACAAATATGAGGACTAATCGTTAGGTCTACAAAAAAAAAAAAAAAAATACATTTTATTCTGGGGTTCTTCCACATGTTTAAGACAAAAGGCTTCTCATTCTACTCATATATTTCTTTAATTTTGATGCATCAATAATTGTCTATTATTGATTCTGAAAATGCCGAAGAGCCTTAAATATTGACGGAGAGACAGAGAGCCGCTTTACTGGCTAAATTGGAAGTTTTTTCTACTATTACCTGGCTCAATTCCTTAATAAATTTTATTGAACTGCTGTTCAGTTTCTATTTTATAATGGTCAATCCACGCGATAGGAAATAGTCTTAACAGGAAATTGAATACAGCACTGTTTCCATTATCGCTTGTATGAAAATGCGCCAAAACCTTAGTCGCGCAAACTGTATTGTGATATCTATTATTCATTTGTGGATGTACGCCACCTTAAAATTTGTTGATAGATATGTGCAACAGTCACTTACCAATGTCTAACTTATCTTTGATTTTCTGCAGAAGTTTTTGATAACAGCAACAACAACAAAAAAAAAAAAAATGGAAAAAATTATTCCAACCGAAAATAAAAAGAGAACATTCCAATTAACTTGCGAATCATGTTTTTAAACAAAATCGTTTCAACTGTGTTCCTTACGGTAATTTTCTAAGACTTAATGACTCACCCTCGTATCGCAGAACGATCTTTAGAATGTAACGTATTTTAAAAGAATCTTTCTTTAAAGCAATTTAAATAAAAGAAAATTAACTTCTTGAACATAATGTGCCTTTTTTGAGAAAGAAAAAAAAAATAAATTCATTCATAATTTAAATTGTAATGGGTGTTTTTAATGCCCGACAGAACTTGCGAAAGGGTTAACTGTCAAAAAAACTGTCATACTGCGCCTACCTTTTAACATTTGTAAATTCGCGCAACTTTAGGACGAAACATTGTGATGAGGCTCACTTTTTGCTTAACTAAATCGATGCATATGAAGTGAATCTAATCCGCAATAAGCCCAACAGACATTTAGAACAATGCTTCGCTTAGTGCAGTTTAAGCGCTAGTGGCAACATTGTTTCTTCTTTTCTCGCGCTACGGTCGAAGAAGATCGTTATCGCACCATCATCGATGATTTTTTGTTTTAAAGTATAAACGACATTGATCCGAGTGACATGTGGTTTCAACAAAATGGCGCTACATGTCATACAGCGACCGCAACTATCGACTTAGTGAAGAAAAAATTGTCGATAAATTTATTTCAAGAAATGAATCTCTCAACTGGTTTCCTAGGTCGTAATATCTGACAACTATCAATTAATATTTGTGGATCTATAAGAAATCACCGACATACAGAAAAAGTTTTCTCTGGCTAAAAATTTTACGTCTAGAATAGGCTTTGTTAAGTATAGCCATGGTGACCATATGCCTGAAATCATTAGCAAACTTTAATGCCTATCATTTTCTTCATTATATTTATTTTTTTATGTAAAGTTCTACCTGGCTTAAAAAATCAACCCATATTTTTAAAATTTCAAAATTACAACAAATGAATTAAAAAAATTTCCATATTTAAAACCACAAATTAATTGAAACTTTCCACTCTTCTATTTCACAGTTTCCTCGATAACTTTGACCGCATCTCAGATTGTCATTATATACCATCTACCGAAGACATACTACACAGTCGCAAAATAACTACCGGTATCCATAATATTTCATTTCGTGTTGAAATTCCTAAGCATATGGGTGGCGGTGAGCAAATCTTTCACATGTACGATGTGGGCGGTCAGCGAGATCAGCGCAACAAATGGATACAAGTATTTGAGGGTATACAGGCAGTGTTATTCCTAATCTCCTGCAGTGATTTCGATCAAACCCTGAGAGAAGATCCGACACAAAATCGTTTACAAGAAGCATTAAATCTTTTTCGAGGCGTTTGGCAAAATCGATTTTTAGCTTCGGCTGGTCTTATTGTGTTTTTGAATAAACAAGACATTATGGAGCGTAAAATAAGAGCAGGAAAACATATTGTTGATTATTTTCCTGAATTCGAACAGTTTCGTAATAGTCCTCAGGCGGAAAGTTATTTTGATGAATGTGACTGGACGAAAAAGTTTATAAAACAAAAACTTGTTGATATTACCCAGGAGCCAATTAAACGTCCCTCACGCAATTACATGAATAATTCAAAGCGTGAATGTTATTATCATTTTACGGTGGCCACCGATACCAGTTGTATACGCAAAGTATTCAATGATGTACATCAAATGATACTGCACGAAAATATGACCTCTATCGAATTGTTTTAGCCGGAAGACTAAATATACTGACAAGTAGAATAGAACGGAATACAGTGAAGAGGAAAGAATTCAATTAATTTTTAATTATTATTTAATTATAAAAATTGTTTAGACTGTGATTTTTTTAAACTTAATTTTTAGTTTGTAAAAATCTTATTTTAAATAGATTTTAAATTAGTACATTTCCATTTCATTAAGTTTTATGACCAAAACTACACTAAAAAGTTCGTTAAGTATAAAATAAGTATAAAAACTGATTACTTTAAGCAGAAATATATATTAGAAGATACTTTAAACAATAGTTTTTAAGTATAAATTTTGTACATATTTAATATGAAAAATACCAAATATAAAAATCCTTTACAATAAACGAAAACAATAATTTTTAAATAAGTTTAAATCACGGGAATAGTATATATTTTTTTCAGCTCTTAAATTATAAAATAAAATTATATAAGTGGTTCAAAAGTGTACTAGAACAAGACTGATTTATTCAACCGAGTGAAATGACACTTTTAAAGTTTTTTTTTTTTTTTTTGAATATGTTACGCTTTATTTACTTGATAGGTTCTTTTAATTGCCAAGTAAAATACGCCAATTATGGTTTTCGCAATGTTGATACGATTGTACTCTTTTTGGCACAATTCGAACACGTAAAGTACCATAGTTGACCAAAGACTCATTAAGTACAATTTAAATGTTCAACTTTGTAATTTGTATTAGTACTTTTTGTAAAACAACATTTTTTGTACATAAAGTGCATTTAAATAACCTGACGACAATTGTTTTTCCGACATAGTATTAATGACATAATAATGAAAAAATGAAAAAAACTTAAAATCAATTGCGAAAAACTTTTAAAAAAATTTAATTTATTTATCTACTAATTTAAGTTAAAAACACGAATTTATTAAAATTGTCTTTGTAAAATTTGAGTCTAAAAAGTACAATTTAAAAAGCAGCCTGTGCATATAATTTTAAATTTTTTTATTTTCGTTTACCATCCTTGTGTCACTTTATTTAACTCTGTATAATTTTGTTAACAATGCTGTTAAACAATATAGTTTTTACTATTGTGGGCATCCGACTCTTCTCTTTGTTATTTTGCCAAATAGTGCCGTATTTTATGAACTGCTAGTTCTATTTAAAACGTGATTTAAAACGTCTAGGTTATTCTAATATGGAAAAATCTGGTCGCTTGTTTCTTTTATGGATATGGATGTGTACGAGTATTAGAAGGCATAATTTTTTTATAAAGACTATTTTAGTTGTGTTGAGGTATTAAATCTACTTTTGAAGCATTGCTTTTTTTCGAGAAGAGAATAATTCTCTTTTTCCAGTTTGTTTAGTGTCGTGAAAACACTGCGAAGAAAGAAAAGTATAAAAATAGCAAAATTTAATGATTTTTATATTTGTATTTTGCTTTTATTTGTTAATATTACTGTTTAAATATGTTTTTCCGATTTAATTTTTATTGTGCCGCAGACCACTACAGTTTAAAATAAAACACCAGGAAACACAGGAAAACGAACGCTAATTTATTGTAAGAAATTAAAGAAAACGTCCACAAGCTACTTTGGTCGAAAAGATGGGTAATTGCCAAAGCTTATTTTTACATGATCACAAACAATGTTTGTTTTCTTGAAAAACACTATACTAACAAAGTAATAGCAGTTTTAAATTTAATTTTATTCGTAAATATTAACTTAACTTAAGATATGTGTGTAACATATTTTAAGTACATAATATAGTACTATTTTTACTAAAATGTATCATTTGAAATTAAAAAAAAAATAATTATTTTCTCATACCCATTGTCAGTCTCTTCTAAACTCACCACTTATGCTATTTCTGGTGAAAATTGTTCTATTTTGTTTCATAACTAGTCATTTTTAAACTTATATATCCACCTCTTATCCAATCCTTCAGTTGAGGCTGCCGGCTGGTTTTACTACGTAAATTATTTACACTGTTGTATCATAAATATCGATAATAGTGTTCACAGCACGTTCATAACCCTTGCAAGCTCTTTTAGAAATTAATACCAAGAGCATCTATTATAAAGCTTAAATCGATTTAAGTTAATATAAACATTTAATGGACTTCAAAAAAAAATTGTAAGGAGTCCATCCAGTAATGTATTTTTATGATTGATAAAAATTAATTATTATTTTTTAGAGTTGGCTTAAAATCGCTACCAGTTGTGATAAATTGTAAAGAGAACAGTAAAATTTTAGATACCAAGCGAATGAAAGCACTTTCTGGTTCGCTACAACTTTCGTCAGCATTTTTTGTAAATATCTACAAGGTCGTTATCAATTGGAAATTTGTTATTTATTAAAATGTAAAACATTAAAGGTATTATTAGGAATTTTTATTTTCGTCGTAACCGTTAATAGCCACAATTATAAACGTCTGCCAACCAAATTCCGCTTAGTCTAGGTATTTGTACATATCAAGTTATTTCTATCTATACATTTTCATTATGTACACATTCGTTAAAGAAATTTAATGCACAATATGCTCTTAAGGACATTTTAAATCAATTATTTTTAAGACATTGGCATAAATGAGTTGTGTGCCTAGCAAGAACAATTGTTTTAAAAATAATTAATATGTATATTTATATAATTGTAAAGCAGGCATACAAGCTACTTGAGGTTGTGAAGGCTCATTATATATAAATATATCTATGGGTCTTTGAAATATATGTATAAACACATTTTTAGTAAAGCCCAACTGTTCTGTGAATACAATACCTTGAACGTTGACGTAAATTCGCTAATAAATGTAGCATACCTTGAGGCAAATATAATTTACTTTAAGAGCGAAACTACAATACACAAGTCAACAAATAGAACAACACTGTTTTGTTTACTTTTATATTTCTTTGCAATAAAGCAAAATTTTGATTCTTAACAATATTATTTTCGATTTCATTTCATAAAAGTTATGTAATTATAATGGGTATATAATATTAACGTAACACAGTCACAGATTTTTTAACTTTGTATGCAATTTTGCGAAAATTGTTTTATTCTAAAGTAAAACATTTACAGCCATATGCATAACTAAAACTTGGAATAAGTTTGGCATTAGTGAAAAAATTGATAAGGCTCCCAGTGTGCTTTGCCGTACGGCCTGCCACTTAAAATAATTGTAGATTGTTGCCGTGACCCATAACTATATTTTGGGACAATTTTCGGTATAAAATTGTGTAAGTAGTCTTGCAGAGACATTGCTTACCTTATGCTAAGTTTTAGTTATGCATACGACTGTTAATCAATAGCGAAAAATTTATTATTTCACTAGCTTTCTGTATATTAATTAAAATTAAAAACTTTATAAATGGTACTTATTACAATACATCTTCCTCTTTTTTTCATAGAAATATTAAATATCATCCAGATATGTGCCTGATGTGTTTGACAGCGTTGCTTAAACTTGAATGCAGTGTTGTCAAATTAAAAAACTTTTTTGTAAAAATGGAGAAAAAATCTACTTTATGGATTGTAGATTTTTATTTTACATTATTACAAATACCTATGATAATTCTATGATAATGTTTATGTTAAATGAGAGATTTTTGGAAATAAAATTAATAGGTTTCGCAGAATATTTGTGGATAAAAACTTTTCATTATACGATTCGAAAATAATCTAGGAATCCTGCGTGAATACAGAATCGATAATGACGATCTTCACAAGACATATTTATGTGCAAACTAGAAATCGATAGATGTTTGAAATTCTGGCGGTAGCTGTAGTCGAGATCAACAAACAATCTGCTATGGTCAAGTCGTTTGCTACCAGCTTGACCCTATTTTCGAAGCTACTTAAATTATTAAATATGGGCACATAAGTAAAATAAAATTAATAATATTTTCCTGAAATTGACTTAAAGAAAGGAGTTTTTTATGTAATATAATGGCGGTATGTCTGTTCATTGTATGAAAATAAAATAGTTACCAAATGTATTAGGGGATTAAAGAATTCTAAAAGGTATTTTTTTACCATCAGACAAAACTAAATTTTTACATAAAAATTAAGTGGAATAAAAAATAAAAAAACTTAAACCTGTTTCGAATGCTTAAATATGACCACTTCTTTCTCAGATCGTTTTATATTAAGCACAGAAAAAGAATTGAAAAATTCCAGTTTTGGAAATTTTTAGTCGTTAAGAAATTATTTTTTTTTAATCGCCCACTGTACGGCAACAGAACAAGGCAATGGGTTGTAAAATATAAAAATAAAAGAATTATTAAACTAATTTTGCGTGAACATTTATGTTATTCATCATTTTATACAAATCAAAATAATATTTTTCTTTAAAACGCCGCAAGGCTTCTTTTTCCATGAATAAATATGTTTTGTAGAAGAAGTATATTTCTTTAAGGCTTCGTGTTTATTTAAAGGAATAATCACAACCTGAGTAATTTACTTTTCTTTCAATTACAAGTAAATAGACTACTTATTCTTCTAATAAAATTAAGTTGGCATTCAAAGCACTTGCTCTAGGTTTTTTCAAAAAGTTTCAAAAGCTGCAAAATGTACCCTGAGAATTAAATCAAGTGAAAAATAACTGTATACCAAAATTTATTAAAACCCCGTAGTAACTTTTGAGCGATTAGAATATTATTAGGCCACAGATATAAATTATTATTTTGTTAAGCAATCTGCTACTGTGCTTATCCATGATTGCAACGACCGCTTCAAAAATGTTTTTTTTTGCACTCAAGTAACTTCACAAGAATTTTAATTAATTTTTCACAACTGCAACGTATTTTTTTAAAAATACTTTTGCAACATTAATAAAAACAACATATAAAAAGGTTTGGTAATTGGTTAATGTGATAAATTGCATTAAATGATTATAACTCATCTAACAACAAAACTACGCTTCTTTAAATGTCATTACGAACTGGCAATAAAATAAAATATAAATCAAATTCGTAATGCTCTTCTATTTTATGTTTATTCTTATTTATAGAATCATTTCATTAATCATTTGCCATCAACATATAAAACACAATCTATCAATTAATCTTAAATAATTAAACATTTAAATGCAGGTAGTTGATGTTTTCTTTTTTTGTTTATATTTTGTTTTTACTTCATCATTATTTTCAAATTTCTTGCTTTTTGTATTTAGAAAAAAAAATTAATTACACACGCCATCAAGGAAAGTCAAATCACTACATAAAGTAACTCTCTTCTTTGATGCTTGAACTGGTTTCTAAACACTACTGTGACAGTGGTGTGTGTGTGGCCGCATCAAAAATTGTTGACAAGTTGATGTTGTTCTTTTGGGAGGTGAAAAGTTTGAAATACAATTAGGACTCAATTTAAGGTGTGTAAGGCTAATTAATTTCTAACATCTGTGTTAATTCAATTTAAATAGGATGTTAAAAAGAGAGAGAGAGAGAGAGAGAGAGAATGGCAAAGAGGTTAAAGAAGCATGTCGTTTGACATTGACACCGTTTTAATTAATCAATATAAAATTTATTTATTTATATTTTTACCTTTAATAGATGGAAGCAGACAGTGTTATAATATACATTTTGATATTTAGGAATACTCAATGATTAATAATTATTTTCTTAATAGCTTTTGGAATAATGAATAACTGTACACGCATAATATATAAAATTTCACTTAAAATGGAGATTTAAAAAAAAAAAAAAGAAGTTATCAATGCACGATTTTAGTTAGCCTCCCTACAAATGTCCTGTCATCACAGTTTCTTGGAACAAGAGAAGCAGATAAATGTTAAGAATTATGCGCTCATGTAATAATATTTTTTATTTAGGTTTCACTTTTTCCAAGAACACCACGTAAAATCCAAATTTATATTTCTGAAAATAAAGTAGTCACACAATTGAGTTTATTTTTGAGTACAAACAAATGAGGCAGCAAACTCGTTGGTACCAGTCGTCTCAACTAATCACGAAATTTAATTTGTGTGATTTTCCTTTTCCAAAACATGAAAAGTTTTGGAATTTCAAGCTTTAACATCATTCAAATACGAGTATTTAAAAGTGTTAAGAATGTTTGCCTGGGCCTTTTGCCACTGTAAACTCCCAAATTATTGCCTTGATGAATTGGGATTATCAGTCAAATTTAAAAGCAATAATTAAGGCATTTTTAAAAGCATACAGATCTTAAAAAAAAGTCAAGCCCAAACAACTAAGCGTGCACTTCAGTTCCAGATAATCTGTTCAATAGTATCTCCTTCCTCTGTGTGCATATAACTTCGGCAGGCAGTAGTTATGTGTGTTCATTTCTACCATTTGGATCATTTGTAATGTGTCATTATAGACAATTAACTTGTCGCCTCATTGAGCTCAATATCTAACATTCGACTACGTGGTCAATTGAAAAAGATGTCACTTTTTGAAATTACCACGCTCAAGTACAGTTTACTTTTAAAGCATTTTTGGGCCTCATGCCCTGGAAATCGAATAACCGTCTACGCGAAAGCGGACAGTAAGGGTCTGAGATCGAATTTGCTTTAACTTTTCAGTATTCAATTCAAGTGCTTCAACGACTTCAAAATTGCTTTCATAAATGTAATTAGTCGCCACTGCTACGCTAAGTCGATTATCACTGCATTGTCGCAGATGAGTAACTTACTATTGCCGTAAGTTTTTTGAATTTTTGACAGCAAATGTGTTATAGACTCTAAACACATTGCAGAAACCATTAAGTCTCCCCTAAGGTGTTTTTCGTTAATTAGTCCAAAATGTTAATGTCCTATTTTGCACAATATATAATATCTATAAATATGACTGCTTTGTAGTGAAAGGCCAATATAAGCGGCATGCGGACGCGGGCTGCAATCAGCTGTTCTTTTTGCCGCTTGAAATTATTTTACATAGGCAAATAAACAGGGCTTCTTGAAGTAGAAACTTGTAAAAAATAAATACGAGGGCTGCTATATATATTTCTGGCCTGGCAACACTGAGTGCTGCCAAGTGCAATCTGACATTTCCATTGCAAAGTTTGTCATTTTTAAGCATAATTGTACTCAAAAGGTTTTGACGTACGACACATTATTTGTGTTGTTTACAGTGACTTGAAAAAATTAATATAAAAAAAATGGAATTAACTCGTGAACATTTTCGTGCCATCATTTTTCACAACTTTCGACGTGGATTATCACGACAAGAATGCATTGATGAACTTAAATCTTTGTATGGCGATGAAGCACCATCCTATAGCACTGTGAAAAATTGGTATAATGAATTTAATCGTGGCCGAAGCTCGCTCAAAGACGAATTCCGTGAAGGTCGTCCAAAAACGGCTGTTGTGCCAGAGAACATTGATGCCGTGCGTGAACTCATAATGCAAGATCGACATGCGACATACCGAGAGATAGAGACATCCTTGGACATTTCTTCCACCAGCATGAACACCTGCCGTAAAAAAGGTTTGTTCTCGTTGGATCCCGCACAATTTGAAAGTCGCTCAAAAAAAGGCTCGTCTCGATTGGGGCAAAGAAATGTTGCAAAAATACGATTGCGGTGCTTCATAAGACGTTTATAAGATCGTCACAGGTGACGAATCATGGATCTATGCGTATGAGCCCGAAAGGAAGAAGCACTTCGAAGCAAATGGTCGCCTGTTTCTTTGGCAAAACTGGTCATGTGGCGACTGTTCTGCTTGAGCAACGTAGGACGGTCACTTCTGAGTGGTACACTACAATTTCTTTGCCTGAAGTCATCGGAGAAATTCGAAAAACCAACAAGAGAAGACGAATCATTGTTCACCATGACAATGCGAGCTCTCACACATCGGCTCAAACCAGAGCGTGTTTGACCGGCCAAAGCGTCGAATTAATGGGTCATCCGCCGTACAGCCCTGACTTGGCACCTAATGACTTCTTCTTGTTTCCGCACATCAAGAAACAAATGCGTGGTCAACGATTTTCGTCGCCAGAAGAAGCTGTTAGTGTTCAAAAACCATATTTTAGAGGTGTCTCAATCGGAGTGGAAAAAGTGCTTCGACAACTGGTTTGAGCGCATGCAAAAGTGTATAAATCATGCTGGAGAATTCTTTGAAAAACAATAAAACCATTTTTGATTACAAATATTCGCATATTCACTATTAGGCCAGAAATATATAGAGCAGCCCTCATAAAACATTTTTAGTTTTTTGACGCAAAAATAAATAAATTTAATTGCTAAAAATTTTAAAAGGAAAAACAAGTAAAATGCATAACGATTTAGTGAAAAAAGAAACGTATTAAAAAGTACGAGCCATACATCATGCGGAACTCTTTGCGTGTTATTCCAACATGCACTTGGCAGACTTGTTGACATTTATGAGCAGTATACTCCGGAAAATCTTCATGAATAGTTTGACACTTAAACAACACTATCAAATTATTCAGATTTACATTAAAAATCAGTCATGAATTCAATTTATAGCAAAGTGATATTCAGCGATGAGGCTAGTTTTTGGATTAACAGTTTTATTAATCAACAAAATTGTCACGTATGGAGTAAATGAAATTCACAATTGACCCTATAGACTCCATTACATCCAGAAAAATGCTCCATTTGGTGCAATTTAAATAAATGATACCGGAGCTCACTTAATGTTCTATTTAGACTGTTTCCGCAACACGATCAATGATTTTTTGTTTGCAAATATTGATCGCATTGATTCAGGTGAGATTGATTTTCAACAGGATGGCGACCGCAAACATCGTCTTGTTAAAATAAAACCTTGGTTGATTAAGAGTTATGGACCTGTCAATTAGTCACTGAGTTATACGGATAAGATAGCAAGAATTAATGTTTCGAAAACCTGTTGTGAAAAATAAACATCAAGGATACGCATCGTCAATATCAGCCAAGGTGGCCATATGCCGGAAACAGTTTTCAAATGAAAAATTTTTTTTTAGTAAGATTTATTTTTTTTTGTTTTTTTTTACAATTTTAAGTTCACCTTTTTTATTCTTCAACTGAGATTTGAAAAAATATAAATGAGAAAATTTTAAATACTTTTATACATTTTTTTGTTTTTGAAAACTTCGCCCCATTGTGCAGTCTTAGACTTGGCAGATCTATCATTTATTCGAAGAAAACAATAAACTGAGTACACACGAGAAGAAAATTCCCAGGATCTGTTACATATTTCCTTTAAGTATCAGATATCAGATCATAAAGTGGTATTAACCTGAAATTAAGACTGAATGCAGCACTGATTACTTGCTATTTCCTTAATTTTATGCTTTTACAGATGAAAGAATTTTTTTTTTTAAATAATAAATGTTTCTCTTGTTCAAACTGGAGTTTCTCTAGACACTTTTTAATTCCTTTTCGGTTGAGATAATGAAAATGAAAGGCTTTTGATTTAATAGTGCAGATATTGTTACAATTTCCATTTAATTTTCAGTCGTTTGTTACAGCAACAGCAATAGCAATTGCAAGATAAAAATGATAATAATTACTGATGACTATGACGTTGTTGTAGTTGTAGTTGTTGTTTTTGTTATTATTACTGTTGATTGCAATGATAAATCTTTATGTTTAACAAACAACTACTACTTGTACCACATGTACTGCTTGTATTACGTAATCTGCCATATAAAAGAAAAGACATAAAACTTATAAAACAAACACTTGTTTACAATTTACGCTTTGTAAATTGTGCTATAAAAAAAAGATCTTTCAAATAAATAAGAAAAACTCTAGAAATAAAACG
This sequence comes from Gymnosoma rotundatum, assembly GCA_916610165.2. Taxonomy (NCBI): domain Eukaryota; kingdom Metazoa; phylum Arthropoda; class Insecta; order Diptera; family Tachinidae; genus Gymnosoma; species Gymnosoma rotundatum. The sequence continues at coordinate 14,196,484 of OU744338.1, read as the reverse complement.
AGGTGAGGTTATCACAAGGAAAACATCTATTCATTAACTGTTTCATATTTGGCAGTGTACGTATGAACGAAGTGGCAGTCGGTTGTCTATAAAAATGTTGCAGATGCGAAAATAAAAAACGCATATATGCGTGTTAAACACTCTATAAAAATGTTTAAATATCATCATCAACTTGTTGTTGTTGTTTTTTTTTATATAAATGAAAAATGAAAAACAAATGACTTAACTGAACCAACAAACCATTTAAGCAAAAGGTTACCAATAGATACTTTAATAGATGTATGATGTTTGTTGGGTTGTTCTTTGGCTAATAGCACCTGTAATGGAATTAACAAAACGACCGCACCGAACTGTTATTAAATGTGGCATCCAAACAGAGTTTTAGTTTTTCTTTTTTTTTAAAGTGTTTTATCATTGTGAAAGAATCTGATTGTGTAACAGCTCTATAAAATAATCTAAGCAAAGTATAAAATGAATGACGTTAGCACGCACTAAAAATAACAAATGTATAAAAGTTTATAATGCTTTCTCATCCTGGATTACAGCTTCTTCCATATTGCTTGAAGGGGCTATAAGTGGCTGCTAAGTTTTTGCATTTTTACTACTTTTTTTTATTCCATTGTCAAATTATTTAAAAGGTACGAGGGTTAGTTTTACAATTACTTTAAAAAGCCGGATATAATTTTGTGTTTTAATATTCTATACCACGAGTGGCCGACACTATAAGGTATATATATATATTCTGAGCAAAGTCGAATGAGCATTGTACGTCTGTGCGTCCGTGCTTGGGTTAATATAAACTTTGCCAAGGCATAAGATGAGGCAGAGAAAATCTAAATTCGCCAATCGATTAGACATAGTTTTAAAAATTTTGCTATTAAAAATCAGCAAGATCGGTACATGTCCCTTGAGGTGGCGGTCAAAACACCACGCCTGCCTCTAATTTTTCCACATCATTCGGAACAAATCTAGTTTAGTGAAGTAACTCTACAAATATATATATATATATATATTTATTGAAAAAAAAAATTTTGGCGCTCGCCTATATCTTCCGAGTTATGGGCCTCTGAAATTTTCATTGTGCACCATATTTTTTAAAATATCAATATGGGTATCATTTAAAAGCTTTTGTAGAGATCTTTCAGAAAATATTAAAATTTTTAAAAAATGCTTAACCCATTAAGAGCCGATGACAGTTTTATGTAAAATTATATATAGTACTGATTTTTTTTTATTTCTTAATTTTTTGTCACCGCGATATTTGTTTTTATGGTGACTCCTGTTTTTTTATTTTTTTAAATATTTTTAATTAATGGAAAAAAAATGATTTCTCAAATTTCGATGAAAATAGGGTTTTTTTTGGTGCATTTGCTCTTTTTTTGTAGATTTAAGGGTGTCCCAATAGTGACGTGATTTTCACATACGTGGCCTAGTTTCTTAACCATAAAGGACAGGCGCTTTTAGTTTAATTAGTTTAAGAGTTCCACACTCGAAGGGTAAAAATGTGACACTGTCATTTTCGCTGCAAAAAATAACAAGCTTCAAATGTCTATACGTTCATCCATCTGCCCATTAGTCAAAGGCCGTTATCTTTGGATTTTGAAATTTGCACAGAAGATATTTTATGATGGCGGGTACAATAATAAAAAACAGTAAACGAACTTAAAATATAAAGTGTGTCCCAAAAGAAATGTTATATATTTTTTTAGGCTGTAATAAGTATAAAAAAAGAAAATTAAAGGGTATTACCACAAAGATTTTACACGATTATGTATACATTTAGAAAATATTTTTATGTAAAAAAATATAAAAAATAAATTTAAAAATAAAAGAGTATTCTTGTAGAGGATCTAATTTGTACTACAAAAATAATTAAAGATAAAATTAAAAATTAAAAGGTGGCTCATATATGGTACAAACCATTTGTGATTATTTTTGTATTTTTTGTTAATTCGTTAAATTACGTTGAAATTTTCGTGTTGTTCTAGATTTTTTATTTTTGCATTAAATTTACTTCTTTTTTGTTAAAATTTAGATTCTTGGTTCTTATTTCGAATTTTTGTAAAATAAGATTTTTTGTGAAACCTACAGTTTCTTCTTTATTATTTCAATTTTAAGGAAATATCAAAATTTAAAAAAAAAAATGCTTAATCCATTAATAGCCGATGACATTTTCATGTAAAATTATAAAAAAATACTTAATTTTTCTCTGTCACCCCTCTGTTTGTTTTTTTGATTGTTGTTACTTTACTAAACTAGATTTGGCATAGCTGAATGTAGTTTTCTTACTTGTTTTATTTTATTTTTTTTCAGCCATTTTGTTTTTCGTACTCATTTAAATTCATTAATCTTTAAATCAAAAATCTGTTGGGGAATTTCTATATTGGGTTTCTAATATCTCTGACCTACACAAAGAATGAGGTTGTGAAGTTCATATTGTTGTGGTATAAATATTTATATATTATGAAATTTTTTAACGATTTCTAATCGCGAAAAATCTTAGGAGTTTGATTCAGCGTTACTCCGGTGTGTGCGCTTTTAATTTCAATTATTTTTAGAGGTTATAATGATCAAATATTTAATATTTGAACAATCTTGAACAGAATAATTTTTCAGAGCTTGAACGTTTTTTTGAGGGATTAACAAGTTATTAAGAAACGATCGAGAAGTGACGTTAGGAAGGCATGACATATTTTTTCAGGTCGACATGCTTTACCGGATGTTGAACAATCATTGAGAAATCCTAACTAATACGCCATATTCTCTAGACTTTATTTTTTTTCTTCTTTTTTCGTTTTGGAATCAATGCAGTGTTGCCATTTGGTTACACTTTTTTACTTTTTTTTGTTACTTTTCAAGGCTCTACATAACATGTATAATTTTGTTATATTAGGCAATATTTCGTTACTTTTGATACAGATCCAAAATAAGGTAATATTACGGAAAAAGTACTTGTTTCATTATTTAAGGTAAGAACCTCTCTGACAATTGTTCAACATATCAATTCGATTTTGATAACAGAAAATTACCTCGCTGAAGTTGTTCCTTGGTCAAATAGTAAAAATCACGAAATGTTATTTACTTAATACGTAGAAACAGCAAAACGTTTTTGGCAATAATTTTTTCCAACTTTGAAATAATATGAACTGCACTTATTTCGTGCGACAAATTGTTAGGAACTTTAGTTATTCCGCTTCAAAAATTTGACAACTAGATAGTGGTGCCGTACCAATATCTCGATTAAGAAGAAAGTTTTATTTTAATTACCATGAAGAAGCCGGATTGGTTAAAAAAAAAATTCTAGTAATTTTATGTTTAAGCTTTAAGGAAAATAGGCGCAAATTTACCTTTGGCACGGCATTTCAAAATTATTGAAATAGCAAATTTTATTGAAGCTCAATCTTTTAAAGAAAATTGCAAGCATGCAATTTTCAATCACGGAATATTAGCATTGAGTCTTGATTTAAATACTCACGAGAATCATTGAGTTGAAATTTTTTATACCTTTTCTCAATTTTTTTTTATTTTTGTTTTGTTTTTATTCAGTGAATGAATTTGTTGCCTTTTTATTTTCCCTGATATATGAAATAAGACTTTTCATTATAATTTATATATTGTTATGAATAATAAAATCTGGCAACCCCTTTGTTTCCATAAGAGCGTGGTGAATAAGTTAATTCAACTAATGGTGTGTTTATAGAATAACAAAACCACAAGTTAGCCAACAAAAGCTGAGCAGCCTCAATGGCTGCGTTGGTAGAGGTGCGTACTACAAAACAGAGGGTCCTGAGTTCGATACCGCATTCGGACATGCGTGCAACGAAAAAATAATAGTTGTTATCATGCAATTAAAATTAATAAACAGCAGTATAAACCTCCCGAGAGGCAAAGACAATTATGTGTGAAGCCATGGCAGACAATTTAGTGAAGACGTCTAATTTAATAAAAGGAGTAACAGATAATTGTCAAGAAGCCCTTTATAATAAAAAGTAAGACCAATAGTGGTTAGCGTGGGGAAGTGTAGCAGCATAACAACAGTGTATGGCAGACGTGTGTTGTGGCTACTGGATTAAAGGAGATGACTGGCTTGGATAAAAGGAGTAGTGGAGATGTCTGTGGATGGTTAAGGTTACTAAACAAGGCATCGAGTAGTTCATGTCTCGCCGGAGTAACACAGTAGTGAAGCGTGGATGGCTGCGTTTGTGGTGATAACGCATGTTTAGTAAATACGAGACCAAGGGTTCACAAGACCGGTAGGATTGAGAAGTATAGCCAGAGAAAGCCATAAATTTCGAAGATAGAATTCAGCCATAGTGGTATTTGCAATGAAAAGAATCCGTACGTTTGCCTGCTAAAAAGGGTAAAACGTAACAATATATTACATTAAATTACTATTTATTTAAAGAAAATTTAGAAATGTAACTCTTAATGAGAACATGTAACTTTTTTTGAAGGAAACCCGTAACTTTTTCTGGTCTTTCCCTGGCAACACTGAATCAATGTTAACAGAGAGATAGGAAAAATTATTTACTAACGAGTGATAATATTTTTTCGTTAACTTATTATTTTTGTTAAAATATATAAAAATATTCTTAAAAAAAAGTCGCTGGTATATTACGGGTGCAGAACAAAGCATCGTTATTGTGTCAACACTTCGTTGACATTTATTTTAAAAACATTTAAAATCAAATAATAACAACAGTAATGCAATGCTGCCAACAACATATTCGTCTGTGTAAACGCTAATGACAAAAAAGAATTCAATATTTTTCTCCCAAACATTTGGCCATCTAAGCTCAGGCTACCGATTGCGACTTTCAAAGTTTTGAAACTGAAAATAAACCAAAATGTTTACAAAAATATTATATCCAAAATATTAGAGTAATAAAATAATAATTTGAATAAAAGCAATAAGTTTTTAAGAATAGAAAAAAAGGTCGATTGAAACATTGGCCTTCGAAAGTTATTGAAATTTAGAACGACCTATAGACTTCCCATTCTAAAGAACTTATCAAACTAATCTCATATATATTCTGAAGAGTAGAATCTACCTTTTATAGTATTTTGCATCAATTTTTTCTACCTTTTAAATACGTAAATATATTCTATTTCAAATCGAGTGTAAATGACTTTATCGCTTTTGTAGTGATTGTTTTTTTTTTAATATGAAGTTGTTATTCCTTGGTGTTGTAATTTTTTTCTAGTTGTATTTCTTTTTTTTTTTTTTTTGGCAGCTTGGAGTGCCACAGCTATTAATATTCCAAAATTGCGTTTTTATGCTAATTTTCCCAGCAACAATAACAGACACTTTTCTAGATGGCAAAAGTAATGGCAGCAGTAGCAACAGCGGCGTCGCAGCGCCATCTGTCGATACAAAGATATGTCAATAATAATGACGACAGCTTCAGTAGCTTAAGCTCGATCATATCACAACATTAAAATCTTGAAATTTTATTGCAAGTCTTTAAATGTTGAATGGTTGGTTGGCTGGCGTTTCTTGTCTTTTTTTATTTGTGTGTTTTTGTTGTTGTTGTTGTTTTCTGTAAATATAAGTATAAGTATGTTTTTGTTGCTGTTCACTTTTTTTTTATCACTTTTGTTCCTTTCGACGACGTTCTTGTCTATTTGTTGCATGTCTTTTATTTATTGTAAAATAACCTTAATATTGTTGTTGTTGTTGTTGTAGTTAGTGTAGAGCAGTTTAGCAATAATTAAGTTGTAAAAATTGTTGTACACAGGACTTAACTGAAGAAGGTGAAAGATTTTGCTCACTTAGATCGCCAACACGACACGACAATAGCAAGTGGTAGTGGTGCGACTTCGTAGTGATAGTGTTGCAGTTGCATTGACTGCTTTAACAACGTTTTGCTTCTTTTTTTTAGCTCATTTAACCCCTCTGATTGAGTGTTGCTTCCTTGTGTATTCACGGTATTTTTAATGTTTTAATTGTGTTTTATAGTCAATTTGTTGCTGTTGCTGCTGTTTGTTGGCTTTGTTGCTTTTGTTCACCTCAATTCACTAATAATAATGTTTTAATTTTTGTTGCTGCTATTTTGTTGTTTTTTTTTGTGGTTTATTTCATTTCGTATCCGCCAGCTATACGTCCTTGAAAGTAGCTGATATATGAGATACTTAAGGTATTTATTACAAGTGATCATTATCTTTACAACAACATGTTACAACAATAACAACGAATACTAGTACAATTATAAGTTTTACAATATGCAAACGCTTGCAGATAAATGACATACGAGTACGAGTACACGTACTTGCGCTTAAATCATTTCATTACACAACATGTCGCTAGAATAGGGAATAGTCTTATTAGGATCTAGATTGACAGTTTGTCAAGATAATTGCCTTTGATGATCGTTAAAAAATATATATTTCAATCAATTATCGCAAAATATAATCTTTCATACAATTGACGAATAAAATTTAAATACTGCACACAGCTTGAATTTCCAAAATTTCACAAAAATGTATAGACAAATTTACCACATTTGGATACGATGGTAAACAAAGAATTTAGAGAAATTTTTTAACAACTGTAATGCCCGATGGCGACAGTGGTTTGGTTTGGCGGTGCATGTTAGCTGCTAGATTAGGAAACTTATTCTTCATTAACACTATAAAGGGGCGTTAATTTTCACCCCCGATTCGAATCGAAATTTCTCCGTCTAGCAACTTTTTCTCAGTTGTTTTTTTTTTTTTTTTGTTACCGGAGAGCTTGCTTTTTTTGTGTTTTTTAGCTAAAAATTTAAAAATGTAAGTAGAAAATAAGATAAAATTATCAGAAACGATTAAAAAAAAAAAAAAACAATTTAAATTATTTTGAATTAATTTATTTATTTTGTTTTAAATTGTTAATTTTTGTACCAGAATCTGATGTGTTTTTTACGTATTGTACCACAATACCAGAGCAATATGAAAAACTGGCAAATTTAATGGAATCTAAGGCAGATGTCGCATGTAGATACCACCAGCGGCCAAATGAAGAAGTACCAGCGTTTTGGGAGGAAGTTGCAGGAATCTTCGATGTACTAGTTCCTCCAACAAAAAATGTCGGTGCATGGAAAAATTTTTATTTTGTTTTTATATATTATTTAACATTTTTTTTATTGAACTTTGTTAATTATTTATTTATAATTATGTATACATACAATTTTTTGTATTAAATTTGACATTTGTTCGTGAAAATTATAACAAAATTGCTTATTTTGCTATTTCATTTCCACATTCCACAGTTATGCTATTAATTTTGTAAACATTGTTGTCTTCTTCTTTTTCTTACGATTCCGTTTTTCTTCAGAATACTAATTTTCGATCGCAACGGAACTGAATGGGTAGACTTAATCGAAACGCAGAATAGGGGTATTTATCTGAATTATTTGAAAGACCTGGGCTCTAAAATCTAGTTCTAGAACAATTGGAACTTTACTAGTTGTAAAGGAGAGGATAATAAATATTCCCAAACAATTGTATTCTCAATCATTCAAAAACTTTGAGAACAAATTAGGCTGACCAGTCTTAAAAAATAAAGTAACGGGCAAAGAATATCTTAACGAAGTTTTACTGGAAGAATGGAATAAATTGGTGTAGAAGTGCCCCAAACTTGATTTTATTAAAGCCGAGACATAGACAAGCTATAATATATTCTGAAGGTGGCCCAACAAAATGTTAATCTAATTTTTGTTAAGCAATGTCTCTCAAAACAAAGTCTGAAATTGACTCTAGCTACACGTTTTTGTTTTATTTTCTTCCATAAATGCAATTTTAACAAAAATAAATAATAATTTTTTCACTGTCTCTAGACTTTATTGAGCTCCTGTTGAATGAATTGTTTTTGTTTTTAAAGAATTTATTAAAAAATAATATTTTTCATGTAAATGGTTTTCAAGTGTTTAAAATATCTTCAGACTTAAACATCGACTTCTACTAAAAATTTTTGATTCTGGCTATATTTTAGCAATGATTTTTGCACCTGTTAATTAATCCTGTTATTAAAGACAAAGTGCCGGTGCATAGAAATAAATTATCGTAGTGTTCTTTGATATTTTATTTTTCATCCTCTTTCAATTGGATAAAAGAGCCGAAAAAAAGTCAGCTGTATACAGTGGAGGAAAAAAATAGAGTTATTATTGGTTATTGTTGTTTTTGTTTAAACTTTGATTATTGTCTTTACTTTATTGTTGGACAAAAATTTTTAGTTTATTTAAAATGTTTGTCAGAAGTTTCCTGAAGAGCTAAGTAAGTTGTAGCGAAATGGTCATCGAGACGTGCTTTGACCCTCAAGAATCAATATCGGTAATTAATTTAATCGGGATAATTTAAAAAATAGCACAAAGTTTTTTATGAAAAATAATCCTGTTATTATTTACTAAAATACTATTTGAGGATAGTTCTACAAGTATTGCAGGCGGTAATAAATAATTTTGTTGGCAATTTTTTTTTAATACATTTAAAGAATGTCCATAGACTTCTTTCACCATGCCAACACCATGCTAAAGCCCCTTTTGTGTAAATTTTAAGAACTGTTTATGGTGACTATCACTCAAAAGCATACATGACTTGCTTTGGATCAGTTCGTTGTTTGTAAAAAGCTGTAGCAGCTGGAGTTTTTAAAATTTAAATTTGGTAGACGTAATTTATGATTAAGCTTTGTGAAATTAAAAATGGGTTAAAAAGAGGCAAAACATTTTGCAAAGTTTGTGTATGTTATTTTGTTATTTATAAAATTTACAAGGATTGAAAATAGGCGGATGACTTAGGGAGCATATCTAATAAAACATAACCCACCTTAAAGAGCCAGATGACATACAAAATACCTACAACTTTTCCACTACTAGACGACCTGTTAGAACCGCGCTCGAATTTAAGAGATATTATCTGCAACAGTCTAAAATTGTATTCCTTTTGTGATATAAAATAATTTCATCATCAACTGAAGATCAAACGGGAAAAGCATTGTTTGAAAAATCTTCAAGAAATATTTTTTTTAACCAAAAACAAAAAAGCTTTTATGCTTAAAGCATTTTCTGGGAAAAAGGATTTTTTTAAGTTATAAAAGCACTTATATTGAACAGTTTTTTACCATACGGTATTTATTGTGGAAAATTTTAATTTTAGAGTAAAGTTTTTAGTGTCAAATATAGTTTTTAGATAAAATATCTCCTTTTTCATTAGAAATAAAAAAAATAAGAAAAGTAAAATTATGATAAAATTTGTGATAATATTGTGATGAAATTTGTGATAAAATTGTGATAAAATTGTGATAAAATTTGTGATAAAATTTAAGTTAAAATTGCAAATTAAAAGAGTTTATGGAATAATAAGACTGATTGATGCCTTTCGTTTTAAAATAAAAAATGGCAAATTTAAATAGTTTTTATTTATTTCATTGTTTACCAAACGATTTATTGTGATAAGCAAAATGTGCTATTTGTGTACGCATTAATAGCAAAATCGATCATACTTGAAGAAACAAGGAATCATAGTTATCATTACATTAAACAAATGATTTTTAAACAAAAAACCATTAAGAGACTTAGGAAATTTGAGGCAAACGAAGAGGCTCTTACTGAAACAAACGTACTTTTTCAGAATTCTGCAAAAAGTTTTTATTTAGAAGGAGTATGAAAGTTGGAAAAAGAAGGATATCTTCGAACATACGAAGTTAATTGTTACAAAAAGTAGAAATTTTTCTAAAAGTGCAGCAAGTTTCATACAACCCTCGTTGAAATTTTAAAAACTTTTAAGATTTTGTGGGTTTTGCTATTAAAAAATTAATTTGAAATAAATTTTTCTAATAGGTGATAGATAAAGTGTACTTTCATATGAGTCTTAATATTCGTTTAAAATTTTATCTTCATTATTCAATCCAACGGTAGTGTATAAATCTCTGTTTTTTGAATCATGTTGTTTATTCCTTGATCGTATTTAGTTTTTCATAAAACATGATTGTTCTACTGCTTGTAATATTTCGTGTTTTTAATGGTGTAAAATAGATGTTAAGGGAATTCCTTTTTTTTTCTTCGTTTTTTTCATACACTTTACGAGTTAAAATTATTCAACGTTTCATGCTTAAGGGGTTTTCGAGCTAAAATTGAGAAAAAAAAATCCAATCTACTTATAAGATTTTTTTGTTTTTAGATGTGGATGGAGTTGGAGTTGACGAAATTATGAGTTAGTTTTTGCCATACAGGTACTTCTTGTATGACTATCAGTTGGGTTTTTAGAATGGAGTTGTTATATTTATGATAAAGAAATAAAAAATAAAGTATTAATATATTTTGCTTCAAGGAATTTTATATGCAAAACAAAGAAGTTTTTTTTTATATTTTAACATTTTGTTTGAAAATTTATACGAAAAATTCAGTATGACATATTGGATTTTGATGGCAACTAGTATTTAAGTTAATTGGAAAGTGATAACAAATTACACTATACGTTTGGGTAATACTTTGCTTTAATAGCTATTATTAAGTTAAAAATAGTTTTGTTTTTTTCTTTTTTTAGTTTTAAAATTTTTTAACTAAAAGCTTAAAGTTGGAAGATTATAAACCCGCTATTAAATATCGGTTTTTTTTAAGCCCGATAGAACTTTATATTGTATAAAATAACACAAAAAATTAAATTGTAATGAAGATGTTTTTTATACGAAAGATCTGAACGTGGCATTAATATTATAAAATGATTTTGGGCATATGGCCACCGCAACTGCTCATAACGAAGCGCATTCTGGACGTCCATTTTTAGGTTACTTTTTTAAGTATTGCTGGCCATATGTCAATGTTGGCCTCCAAAGCGTCAATTTTTGCTGATTTATCAGCATAAACCAGTGACTTCACGTGGTCACACAGGAAATAATCGAGAGGTGACAAACCGCACGACCTTGAAGGCCAACTGACAGGTCGATTTCTCGAAATCAATTTATCGAAAAATTCTGATTTCAATAACTCGATGGTTGCGGTCGCTGTATGGCACGTAGAGCCATCTTGTTGAAACCACATTTCCTCCGGATCAAAGTCATCCATATTTTCAAACAAAAAATCCTTAATCATGGTGCGATAACGATCTCTATTGACCGTAACGTGAGATCTGGCTTCATTTTTAAAGAAATAAGGTCTGATGATGCCACCAGCGTGTAAACTTCACCAAAGGGTGCATTTTTCTGGATGCCATGGAGTCTGTTAGGTATACTGTGGATTAGTCTCACTTCAAATACTGCAATATTTATTTACAAGCCCGTTAAGCCAAAAATCGGCCTCATCACTAAACACAATTTGGCAATAAAACAACGAGTCAGTTACTAACAGCTCTAGAGAAAGATCGGTGAAAGAACGACGCCAATAGTGGTCTTGTGGTCTGAATTCCTGCACTGGATAGATCTTAAACGGGTGTAGGTCAAAATCTTTGCGCAAAATTTTCCACGTAGTGGATGGACAGAGCCCCAATTCCTGCGACCGACGACAAATCGATAAATTTGGATCTTCTTTCACACTTTCGTTTATAGCAGCAATATTCTCTTCAGTACGCAAATTTCTTCGCAGTGTTGTCATTGCATCCTCTAGAGAGTTTGTGGTATGAAATCTATCTACAGTTCGACGGATGGCTTGCTTAGACTCACAATTATATGGTCCATAAAAATCACGAAGTCGTCTATAAATTGCTCAAAATAATGACTATTTTTCAAAGTTAAATTAAATGATCTGATAGCTCTGTTCAATCGTGAGTCCATTCATAATGATTTGTCAGAGTTTACTGAAAATAATGAGAAAATATTTTTCATCATAATTTAACTTTTAGTATTATTTTTTATAATTTCAAGTTCTGCTAGCAAACCTTTGTTGGCTGATTGCTGTCTTTAAAGAGTGCAAATTTGTTGTGATTTTTAGGAATAGTTTTTAAATCCGATAGACTATTCCATCTAGGCTTTTTTGAAAAGCACTGAAAAATATCTCAGTATAAAAACGCTGAAGAAAATCATTATAGGGCAGTGAGCCAAAATAGTGCGAGAACAAATTCATTCAGTCGAGGCAAAAGTTCGTCACATCGAGCTAAAGTGAACTGATCTCAAATTTTGAATTCGCTGAACTTTGAACATCGTTGCCTGCGTTGTTTTGATGCAGTGTATCGCTCCTGACAATCAGTTTGATAATAGGAACATCGTACAGTTGTTTTTTTTTTCTTATTGATTTTCCTAAGATGTTTTCAATCTTCGTTTTTTCAACTGTTTACGTTAAATCGATAGGGTCTTTATTACATGGGATATTCCTAAGGGAACCAATTGACCTCACAGTTGTCATGCGTTTTTATAATTTGATAGTTAGAAAAGATTACACAGCAACCAATGAAACCAAAGGGCGGCGAATGTAGGATCACTACAGGAAGCAACATGTCTCAGAGCTCATCAGTTGATCTTACGGCGATACCAGTGGAAATTCAGAAGGTGGCTACTATTATTTTGTTTGCCTTAATAGCACCAGGCTGTGCTAGTGGACCCCAGGGGATGGCAAATAATTACTAAAAGCCGTTCCATGGAGTGAGGGATAAGTAGCGTCAAATCTAATGAATGCTCAGGATATTGCAAATTCAAATTGGGCATTGCAATTATAGATCGAGGATTGAAAGTTAAGTTGGGCAGTGTTTCTAATTTCTAAGGCAGCCAACAGAACTTTAGGGATTCGAAAAGATCTTAATAAGAAAGATCTGAGTTATACAGTTGGCAAACAGATTCCTGGAGTGACCAAATGCTCGGGGATGAATTGGGGCAGCAAAAAAAAAAAAAAAAACGTTGAATCATTAAAACAACAAACTTTACACCTAAAACGAAATATCAAAAAAAACTACTCTACTAATTATATAATATAGGTTTGCCGCCATTTTAGTTAAAATCAGTCTTGACAGTTCATATTTTGCAGTTGTAAAGTGAAAACGTGAAAAATTTGTTTTGGAAAGATATTCGATAAACCGACATGTTTAATGCGTTAAAACATTTTATCAAAATCAAACATCAAATGCTGTGACGATGAGAAAGTCACGTGATATTTTTGGGACAAACAATTTGCTAACCAAGTTCGCCATTTATCGTGTAGTGAATGATTTCGAAAAAAGCGGGTCTGTGGTGATAGGCCCAAATAGGGACCACAACATACTGCAAACTCGGCTGAAAACATTACTGTTGCGCATGAAAGAGTTTTAAACTACCGATCAACCTCAATTTGACGCCACGCTCAGGAGCTTGGTCTTCAAAGAATATCCTTGGCCACAAATTTTGCATAGGGATTTGCATTTGTTTTCAGTTGACACAAGAGCTTCTTCTACAAGATTATTAAAAGCAGCGTACATATGCCAATAGAATGTTACAGCTCTCCTATGACCACCCCAATTTGCATAAAAAAATCATAAAGAGAGACGAGGCACATTTTCATTTGGATGTGAATAAATAGAATAGTTGGTTCTGGGCAATGGAAAATCATCATATTATTCATCAGTTACCTTTAAAAGTGACAGTCTGGTGTGCTGTTTGGTCAGAAGGAATCATGGGTTCTTACTTCTTTAAAAATGAAAACGGCGTAACGGTAACTATGAATGGGGAGCGATATCGTGATATGATTGACAAATTTTTAAACGCTACAACTGCATGCTTTGGGCTTGATTAATATGTGGTATTAATCAGACGGTTTTACATCGCATACAGCCAGTATTAAAATGGTATTCTCGTCGGACACCCTGTACCTTAGATTAATTATTCATTTTCCTTAATAAAGAATAAAGATAAGATTCTTCGCGGCCACAGCACGGTGACACACATAAACTTACAAAATAAAAAGTTAATCACTTTGTGCTTTCATCGTATATGTTCGATAACAATATCGTAAAAGTCTTACTTTTTTATGGATATCTAAAATTTCCAGCAAAACCACTTTCAAAGCTTTGTTTTTGTATCGAAATAAATAAATAAAACTAAAAATAATAAATTTTTAAGGTGTCACATTAGTATCGTTGGTAATTGCAATTAACCCTTGGCTCTGACCGAATACATTTTCCTTAACTACTGTATTTAAATTTCTTTTTCTTTTTAAAGTGCCTAAAAATTTTTCCGCAATTAACGCTCTAAAAAAATAATATAAATTGTCCCATGTTTTTTGTTTAAATGTCACTTAGTTTTTGGGTGTAGACTATAACTCTTTTGTTGCATTGCTTTGACCACATTACAATTGATTTTAATTAGACATTTAAGTACAAAACACATTAACAACAATAACAGCAGCAACGACAAACAAAAACAACATCAAACACAAAACAATATTTATAGAGTATCGTTAACAAATCGTCATCAATGGTATAATAAATATTTTTCCACTGGCACATTACAGACAACCAATGAAATAAATATCACATGACCTCAACATAAACCTCAAATCGACTATAAATGACGGACGTAGGGTCAGTCTGTCGTTAGGGCCAACTATCTGATTGCTTAGTTGACGTTCGGTTGTTGGTTGGTCAATTGTTGTGGTCTCTACCATTATGAGCCTGTCATTGGGAGAGCTTCATTTTTGTTGCCAATACAAAAAAATAAGCAACAAGAAAAAAACACAAAAAGTTAATACAACCAGTCAACCAGCCAGCCAGAAAAACATTAGCAACTTGTATATATTTATCCTTCTTTGCAGGAGTAATAACAATCAGAACAGCACAAATAAATAAACAAACAATACCAACCAACCGACAACCAAACAACATTGGTATGACACACTCCGTAAAAGGTCCTGGGTTTTGAAAAATCGAATAAACAGCAAAAAGAAAAAAAAAAACAAAATTAAAAATATTGTCCACCGACATCGTTAAGCCTATGTTGGGTGTATGTATGGTTCAATCTGTTTGTTTACTCATTTTCTTGATGTTGTTTGTTGTTGCTTTTGTTACTATTGAATGTCACACCATTTTATGCGGTCTTAGTTCACACCATTTCGTATTACACGGTTTATTGTGTTGCCAAACAAACTTGTATGGTGCGAAAAAAAATAAACATTGAAATTATGGTAAATTTTTTTTTAATTTTTATTCGATTTTTTGTCTTTGACCATTTTGGTATTTTCTTTCGACCAACCCACCACTCGGTTGCATATGATGTCTGTCTGAGTCTGGTATAAAATTTTAACCGAAAATACTAAAATCCATGACAACAATAATGCTCGTAATTTACGGAAAGAATACATCTTGATAGTGAGAATACAACGAAATTTGAGTTACGTTACCAAATTTTTCTGACGAAATGTCTGGGATAAATTTTTTAAGCAACTAATGCTGAGAGAACACAGAGGCTAAAGAGAATGGCACAAAACTACAAATGCACGTTCTGTTTATTGCTGGAATAGTTTTACAGCGCCTCCGGTGTTGAGTAGCCGCATTATAGTTTTTTAACCTGATACGGTATTTTATACATTCATGATAATTTTTTGCTTTAGATTAATGTCAGCGATACAAGATTCAAGAATTTTACCTCCGCCTTTCACAACATATTTGCACCTGCATGACAAAGCTAATGGCGTTTTCTTTTCTGACAAAAATGTTGCATATGTTTAACACTTTTTACACCTTTGTGTTCTTTTCTAAAAAATGTTCGATAGGGTAAATTAAAAATATGTTCTTTTGAAAATATGTTGCACGAAAAAGTGTAAGATATGTTACATATTTTACCCTCAATTTTATGTAAGGGTAGTATGCTACACTTTTTTTTAGTAGTTTTTACTCTTGATAAGTGATGTTTGCTTTTGTTGCTAAACCCAGTGTTATATTACTTTATGTTTGAAAAGCTAATTAAACATTACTGACATGTAAAGGAAGTTAGAAAAATTTAATAACAGTTTTTGTTCTATTGTGCTATAAAATGTGTAGCAAATTTTCGGGGTTAAGGCAACATGCAAAACATTTTATGTGATTGTTGGGTAACATTTATTTTCAGAAAAGAAAACGCCATAAATGGCAATTGCAGGAAAGCAAATAATAACTCTTAGAGCTGTAAATTAATCATGCATTTGAGATTTTAATTCATTACGAATAAGCAAAATTTTTAACTCATTCTTTCTACAACAAAAAAGAATTAAATAAAATTTGAATCAATTCAAACGAATTAGACAAAAATCAATTCCAATTCAATTGTTAAAGTGAATTACAATTTTTCTTCTATTCGTTTGAATTTATTTTGCATTCATTAAAATATGTTATAATAATGAATTGCTGTTGTAGTCAACGTGGTAAGCACGTCGACTACAGATCTGATTTGCAAGGGTTCAAACCCTGCGTCAATCAAAAAGTAATAAAAATATTTTTTTCTGTTTAATGATATAAAAAAACATTCAGAATTAATATTACAACATGCAGCCTCCTTCGCCGGTACTTCTTCACAGCATATTCGCCGTCGAAGTAAAATAACTAATAACATGGGTTTATCTTTCTGCTTTCACCACCTGCCTTATCACTCATCTATCCTTTTCCTAAAGAATGCAGCACAGTTACGAAAAATATTTGAATCAAATTCAAGAGCAGATCTGGCGGAATAGAAAGAAACATGGAAGTTTCTCATAACAAACTGAAAATATTGGAGCTTGAGATCTTCAATAAATTAATTTAGTAAGCGAAGGCGTAACCCTGAGAGGCTACAAAAAAGTTAGGAAATACAACTCGCTGCCTCTTGACTTAGGGTAAAACAAGGGACCTGTAAAAACAAAACACGTTGTAGATTAGAAAGCCGATAACCTTTTTGACACAGCAATAACATGGGCAAGCGTAGGACTGGCGGCAAAAAGCGAATGTATAGCAGGCAAAAAAGTTATAAAACTTAAAGGAACATTAAAAAAAATCAAAGACGACACATCTTAAAATCGTTGACTGAAAATAGCCGAAGAAGAAAGTTTGTTTGAAATAAGAATGGGTCTATAGTACTTTTCGAATTTAGGGAGTGCACAGCATCATTTTCTTGATCTCAAAAATAATCTAATAATTTGCCAGACAATCATATGAGTTGTCAAAGTTCCGTCAGACATTCAACAAGAAAGTCGTTACTGCTTCTGATCATTCATTTTTGCATATTGTCTATTAGGAAACCTATGATGGTTTGATTGTTCTCTTATAAAAATAAATTATCTGTACGTTGAGAAATTTGTAAGACATTGTGGAAAGCTATTCGAATTTCCATATAAATTATGTTACGCTTTCCTTTATAACACCCATATTATTGTTGGTATGTTCTTGTACAAAACCGGATATGAATTGGGAAACTTGGGCAGACCGTCTCAACACATTCACCATAAAATATGCAGTGAATAAATCAACGGACACTTGTCTTTCTATTTAAGCGACTTATGACAGGATTCTCTCTGGTGTACACCACAAACTTTCACGGCCCTCTTTTAGTAATGCTACAGAGCCCCCATTTCTTGTGACTTAGATTTTAACCACAGTCACTCAGTTATTCACCCGCACAACACTCACCAATGAACTAATAGATACTTAGCGCATCGTAAACGGTCTCTAAAATGCCCCTTGTTTCTGTTTAATTCTACAAGATAGTATACAGGAGTAACATAAACTCCCAAGCTTCTGAAAATGGTTCTAATATATTTTCACGGTCATTATTCGCTAAAAGTAATACCCTTCCTTTTTATATACAAAGTTAAAAATGTAAGGTTAGGTTAGGTTAGGCTTCACAGGCTACCGGTATGAGAAAACCGACTCACTTCGGTTCTTAATGGCCCCTTTGTGGTGCCGGAAACAAGATAAGCAAAGGATTAATTCAGGTCTCCATGTTACCACCAGATCCATTCCTAAACCACCCTGAAGATTGGATAAAAGAGTTTTTTCCAGCAATATCACAGACCGATACATGTGCAAGACTATGCAGTCTCGGACTGCCAACAGGCGTCGCTCTATTCCCAGAAGGAGCTAGACAATGGCAGAGCAAATGCTCCACCGTTTCCACCTCTTCCTCATTTACATAAGTCATGTAGATAAGACGTCGCTCTATTCCCAGAAGGAGCTAGACAACGGCAGAGCAAATGCTCCACCGTTTCCACCTCTTCCTCATTTACATAAGTCATGTAGATAAGGCGTCGCTCTATTCCCAGAAGGAGCTAGACAATGGCAGAGTAAATGCTCCACCGTTTCCACCTCTTCCTCATTTACATAAGTCATGTAGATAAGGCGTCGCTCTATTCCCAGAAGGAGCTAGACAATGGCAGAGCAAATGCTCCACCGTTTCCACCTCTTCCTCATTTACATAAGTCATGGTAAGGAAGATTCAGTCTCCTAGCATGGGTACCGATAACACAGCGCCCTGTCAGCACAACCACCAGTGTGTCCAGCTGTCCTACTGAGGCCATAATGTCCTCGAAATTGTGCAGGTTATCTCGTTAGACAATCTGGTCTGCGCGGCCCTTGAAAGTTTCCGCAGAAATAGAGCCATACAATCGTTTAAAGGAACTCCGACCAGTGGATCTTTCTTCTGGTTTTTCAGCCGAGTTCAAGATCTAGACAGTTCGTCCGCAACTATATTTCTGGGTATGCCAGAGTGTGTCGGCACCCAAAATAGTTCCAGGCTAGAATGTCTCGCCTTCTTATCTAGAGATGTCCGGCATTTACGGAACAATCTGGATGTCGTGTTGACACCCAATAAGCAGTTTATCGCGGCCTTGCTGTCAGTATAGATCCAGATGTCCTCTCCGTATATCCTGTGGTACCTCATCCAGCCAACCGCAAGCCTCAACAGTAAATTGGATGGCAACAATGTGCTTCGTTCTTCACAGCACAACATTTTACTTTTAAAATCGTTTTGGAGTTGGCTAGTTCAATAAACAGCCAACAAAAGCAATATCCTTTATCCGGAAAAGTAGACACGAAAGGCCGAGCTTCGTGGCCAGATTTTTAAGACATTTAATTTGAATAATGCGTTTGTAAACAAGATGTGGTTGGTGTCGCTTTACTACGCTTCTTGCGCATGCTTCCTAAAAAAAGGAAGCGTAAACATAGCAAACGTTTAACTGAACCAACCTTATAGCAATTCCATAGGGATTTTTAACTTACACTTCTTTAGAAAGTCAAATCTTATTGCTGTTACAAACGTCAGATTAAAATGTATTTGGCTCCATTTTCTATTGTAGGGCTTTTTTTTATAAAAAACAGAACACAGCGATGCAAGCGTTAATGTTAGATATCAAGAAGCCTTTAAAAAATGTATTTTGTTACAACCATGTTGATGTAGTGTAAATCTTCGCCGCTGATTGTTATTGTTGTTGTTATTGCTGCTGTTTTTCTCATGTTTATTTCTTATGTTGTTGCTTGCTGGTGATATTTTTATATGTTTTATGCTTTTTTGTTTTGGATCGTCTTTTTTTCTTTTCTTTTGAAACCCAAAAAATCTTTGGTCGGTATTTAAATTTATTACGTTCAATCTAACACGTCTATTCGCACTTGTTGTGTCAATATATTTTTGTTGTAAATGTTGCTGGTGCAAATATTGTATTTCTTTTTGTGATGTTGTTGTGTTCGTTTCTTTGGCTAGGAAAAAAGACGAGGGATAGTTTAAAAAAGAAACAAGTTTGAGAGGAAGAGCATTTGAAACATTATCCGAAGACTCTTTATACTGCGAAATAATTTTCTTCGTGTTAATTGTCCTTGATTTTTTCAAACAACAAAATTTTGTTAAATATTAAAATAAGAAATGTGTTGCTGCGGGCTTGATATTCTTTTTAATACTTGTGTTTTTGTGTGTATCCATTTCATACAGAAAAGTTAAAAGTGACAGGGGCAGAGGATGTCAGGTTAGTCAAATGTCTATCAGTGTCTTCGTTTATTGGCTGGAACTACGTTTTTATCTCTTGATAGATCTCGATGAATAAAATTTCAAGGCTTTGCGCAAGTTCTTGCATTTAGGCCTGAGCGTAAAATTTTCAAAAATATTTTAAATAGCCTGGAATATTATATGGTGTCGTTTACTTAAAATATCACCAAACTCCTTATCAACTTTATCAAAGCTGCTCAAGCCTTATATAATTAAGGTCCTACACGTACTGCTAATTCTTCCTTGCCATGTAGACTTTGCAACGTTCACCACAGGGCAAGCACATACCCTGGGAAGTATATTCAATCGTACAGTCCCTAATAATGATGCCACAAGAAGCGATACATTCTTAGGCGAAATGTATTGACATTTCTCTTTCCTTTCTCAGAGAGGTCCACAAAGCTAGTAATTATCAGAGACTACCTGAGCAACCATGATTTGATTATTTTTAATTTTCTGATCTTTTTCTTGTCTTGAGTCTTTTACTTAGTGGCATGATAAGCATGTACTCCTCATACGATCTCTTGTTAAATAAACATGTACCATGCGCTGCAATACTCTGTTAGGTCTACAAGATTCTAACTATTCATTTTGCCAGCGTAGCTCCCCATAATACGCTGTGGTTCTATCAACACACAAAGTCCTCTCTAACTAAATATCCTAAATGACTTAGACTATATTAAGTCCTTGTTTTGTTATACAGAATCCTTAACTATCTAAGTTTCTGTTTAAATACACCGGCGTCTTCACCAGGAGTTCTATCACGGTTACACTACGATGTTACCTTAATGGAGAAAAAGGAGGCTTGAAGAGCTGTTTTTCATTTCTTAGCCTATCTTTTATAAATCCTCGCACTTAAATACAATTTTTTTTCTTCTTACTCAAGGTTTGCTGGGATATGAACTCTGATCTTCTGCTTACAAAAATACTTAACAGATGTTAACTTACTTTTCTTTGTATTCTGTTTAACAAACCAGTTTTCTTGATTGTAAAAGTAAAAGCTTCTCGTTTTCTTTTTTGTATGCAAGAGATATTCTCACATTTTGAATAGACGATATTAACTTTAAACCTTTTTTACTCATAACTTATTTTGCGTTCAAATAATTACAAAGGCACAAAGAAGATTCCTCGCTACCAGGAAATAAGTCCGAAATAAATTAACTCTCAAACAAAATGAAACAAGTTTTAATAAAAAATTGGAATAATACCAAATTCGAAAAACGAAAGTCCCAATTTTAGAAGCTAAAGAAAAAAAAAAAAAACTATAAAAAATGAAAAA
Organism: Gymnosoma rotundatum; assembly: GCA_916610165.2. Classification (NCBI taxonomy): domain Eukaryota; kingdom Metazoa; phylum Arthropoda; class Insecta; order Diptera; family Tachinidae; genus Gymnosoma; species Gymnosoma rotundatum. Next base: position 14,175,359 of record OU744338.1, on the reverse strand, counting down.
AACTCCCAAGAAAAATGAATCAACTTCCAATAAAGTAAGGGCCAGATTCACGATGTCGCAATCGTTCGTTCGTTCGCACAATTACTTTGAAAACAAAAACAAATTCTTTAAAATTATTTTAAAGAAAGTTAAATTCCAAATTTGTAGAAGTTAAATAAATAATCTCTAAAAAAACCCAAAAGATCTGAAATAAGTCCAAACTAGGGATGGAACCGTTACATCCGTGACGGTACAACACTTATCGTAAAATTACATATTTTGGATTAAGAAATACGGTAACTGCTGTTAATTTACGATATTAAAGATTATAACATGTGTTATCCTATGACTGAACGTACGTTTTTGCGAATTGTTATCCGTCAACAAAACATAGATCGAATAACTTTAAAAGTGCTACAAATTCGCTAAAAAAATAAATGTAAGTTAAATAAAATTATTTTTCAAGTACTTATTGCAATAAGTCAAATCTCAGGTTCATGAATGAACATAAAAATTTGGCAAAAAACATGCTTCCTAATTGATGACATGAGCTTTCTAGTCGTTTAAAGGGCACCACAGATTTGAGGAAAGTTATAAGTTATTTATATTTTGAAAGGAAAAAACATATGTTGCTAATTTTATGCTTAAGGCTAATCAAAAATATCAAGCGAAGAAACAACTTTTTTTTAAAATAAATATTCGAAAAATCTGACAGGAGGAGACCCTTCTGAAGAAAAACTGCTGATGCCCAGTGAAGAACTGTTAATTGAAGCTGCCATCCTCGGGTCAAGATTTAAAAGCAATAAATTGCTGTTTGATTTTTGGAAACAGTTATAAGATTTTTTTCGATTTAGAAATTTGGCTCTACAATCAAGAGCTGTCAACAAGCTAGTCACAGGGGAGACAGGACTGTCCAAGGGTGCTGTAGCTTAGATGGTTAGTACATTGGTTACTTAGCTGTTATTAATTCGATGGTCTGAGTTTGTAACCCAGCTTCGAATAATTTAACAACTTTAATTTTTCAAAATATATATTAAGGCAAATCTTCGGCGAATTTAAAAAAAAAAATGTATATAAAATGGCTGTACTAACTTCTAAAAGGTAATGAGCCCAGTAACACCATCAGCTCTGCAATATTGTACTAAAAGAGCAACGGGCAATTACAATGCTGTAAAAAGAAAATGAAGTATTTTATCTATCAGTCTTCTTCACCATCTATATTCTCTACTCTATCCCTTTTCAAAGAAGGTAACAGGATTAAAAAGCAGGCATTACTCGTATTTCCTGAGTGTTACTTCACAGCAAACAATTTTTGAAACGGTAATCGAGTGTGGAATTTAGCATTTTGGCGGAAGTACTTCTTAACTAAATTGCCAACTTAATGATTTTAACAAGGCATGATACTTTTATAATGAATTACTGAGAATCGATTATATTAATTACTGTAGGAAATAAGGACAACCAAAAGTACGTATTTTAAGGTATTATCTTTTAACATAAAGAACCAGTTCCATTACTACTTCCTTTTTTGGAAACTAATGTAATGTGATTTGTAAGCGAGTAACTAAATATGGCAATCACAAAAGTAAGTCATTATATGGCAAATACTTTTTAAGGTAATGTCTAATTTTTTGCTGGGTTCTCTTAAAAAAAAACAACAAAATTTGAAATAAGGACTACCTTCGGGAGCTAGAATATTGAAATTCTAGCTCTAGAATTTTAATTTGAAAACTATTGTGAATCGAACATAAAAAATATTACGATCCGTTTGCAATTGTATATCATGAAGCCATTTAGTTTATACCATTAATGTATCACGTAAGTTTTTTTCCCACGACTGTCGATACGATCACGTATGTAACGATTCTACCCCAGAACGAATAAACTTCCCAAGAAAAATTAAATAATTTCGTTTTGTTCGGGCTATAAAATTGCCTGTTCTAAGGTATTTTGGACGTCGTCTTGGGTTAATAATTCTTTTGTATTGTGGCAATCTTCGCTTCAGAATTTACTTCTCTATAAAATTTCCTACACCGGCTTCGCTCCTTAGTGTAGAGCTGCAATTTAATCGAAGGTACTATCGATAATATCGATAGTTATTTTTTGGTATCGATAGTATCAGATAGCTATAGCTGCCAGAATTAGCACTTAAAAAAGTTCGATAGTATTAATAGTTTTTAACAAATAATCCAATTATACTATCGATAGTTTTTAAGCAAACTATTGAATATGCCAACTATTGATAGTTATGCAGCTCTTCCTCAATTGTATTTCGAACACCGGTTTAAAGATCGGTTAAAATTAAACAACAAAAATTTGTAATGAAAAATTCTTTGATATGCGGAGCATTTTAATCAACCCTCGTATATAACATAATTCGTTTGAAACTGCTACAAATACAAGGAAAATACAAAAACAGCACAACTAGGAATCTGCATGTGCATATTTTATATGCATCAATATACTAACATTATGCACATAAAACAATTTTGCCAACATTACAATACTCCTGTACACACTCGATCTAACTTACTCGTACACAACTTAGGACTTAATCTTTTTAACTACTGGTTGGTACACATGTGTTTTAGTTATAGTTTTCTTCTTTCTCTTTCTTGGTCCTCAGCTGTTTCTTATTGTAGTTTAAAGCTTTGTTGCTTTATTGGATTTTCTTATAGCAGCATCTTGCTATTGCCTGCTTAATATCAGTAGAGAATTGGTGCCATAAATCCAATTCCATATTTTTTCCGACTACATAACAAAAAAAAAAAAAAAAGAAAACAAAGTTGTATTTTATGGCACAGAGCAAAGCGCAAAAACTTAAAATGTTTGTTTGTTCTTGTTTTTGTTGTTAATTTCATACTTGTAAATACACTCGTATATAAAAATTTTTCCAAAGACCAAACGACCATCTTATGAACCAGACGAAAAAAAAGAAATCCATACATGTGAATCCTGCTGCTTATGACTTCAATCCAATTGAATCTGTGATGCAGTGCGAGTACCCATATGAGTGTTAAGTACTTGTGGTATATTCCTGATTTTAATACTTTGTATTGAATCATTGTGTTAAAAGTCTAATGTAAAATTGGAATAGACTTAAAGCCAAAGTGGTAAGGCATGCAGTGAAGCAGAGGATATAAAGTGTTGTAGAGCCCGGCTGCACCAGTCTGTGTAAGTGTGTTTTTGTTAGTGATTAACGCTCTTAATGTTTTACAATTTTTATGTTTTTATTTGTTACAACAAGAAAAGAAAACAAACAAAACTACAAACAAACAAGATGAAAAACTACTCGTAAGAAGAAAAAAAAAGAATAAGATTTAAAAGAAAACTGCAGTTGGTGCTTGTTCGTTTTATGGCTTATAATGGGTTTTAACATGTGTTTAACCAAGTTTAATAAGGATAATAGAAGTTTAACTTTATTTACAAGCAAAAATCTGCGAAATACAAGCAATTTAACTAATAACGATCATTTAAATGTGATAGAAATGTTAAATGAGCATAATTAAAATTGTGGAAATAAATTTAATTTTTTACTTTTTGCCTTTTCAACAGTAGAATTAAAGATAAACAAAAAAATTGTTTTTTATTTGCATTAAATTTAGTTGCGCCTACGAATTGAGTTTTAGTTAATTAATATAATTTTTTTTTTGATTTTTTAACTTATAAGACTCACTAGTATCTCACCATGAATCAAATAAGCAAGATTGCGCATTGCATAGGTAAGTTAGTTTGTTGTTGTTTGTATAGCGATCTCTTGTGTTTGTGACGTAGACATAGAATATTTTTTGTAAACAAGTACACTTTTGTATGTAAAGTGCAACAAATTAAAGTAAAAACCATGAAAATTTTATTAAAAAAAAAAATAAGTATAAATATAATAAAAATAATTCAAAAGCATATAAAATAGGCTTTTTTAAGACGGTTTGCTCATTACAAAAAATTTAGTTAAACAGATTTAATTAAACAGGCTCATCATAGAGATGTGATGAAAAAGTAATAAGCAATTTTTTAGAGCAAAAATGTATTTTTATATTTGAAGTGTTAGTGCGGAGCTTAAGAAGACAACTGTGGCATTCAATTAAATAAAAAATTAAATTTAATTTTAAAATTTTTAATGTAATTACTATCTATATCAGCTTTATTAGACCGAAAATGGAATACAACTCTCATGAGTGGGCCGGTGCTTCAAAGTCTATTTTGGAGTTACTCGACGGCGTGCAGGAGAGAGCGAAGAAACTCATCGGTGACCGTAGCGTATCCAGCTCTATTGACTCACTGGAGCATCGACGCAATGTGAGGTGTGTTTCACTGTTTTATCGTTACTACAACTGAATGTGCTCTTAATTAATCAGGGAATTTGTTCCTGAAAACCGTAATTTCGTACGCGCAACGCGCATTCCTTTGTGGTTGATTGGCCAGTGAATCGCACTGTGCATTACAGAGAGAATTCGTTCTTTAGCCGAACAGTTCGTATGTGGCGGATTTAGCAATACAGGTCCCTTTTAAGTTTCAGCGTTCTGTCTATAACGGTTCAAAAGTTTGGTCACATACAAAAAATTACATTAACTATTGGAACACCCTTTAACTTCCAAATCCAAATTTTATACTTTTTGTTATAGCGGACTTAGCAATATAGGTTCGTTGTAAATTTCAAGCGTCTGTCTACAACTGTTCAAAAGTATGGCCATATACATCAAATTTAATGAACTATTGGCGCACCCTTTAAATTAATATTTGTAATATTAATACTTGATACTATAACGGCCATAGCAATCGACATTCTGTCCAATTTGCAAGCGTTTTTCTATAACGGTTCAAAAGATAGGCCCATATAAGAAAATTTACATAAATTATGGGGGCACCATTTAATTTTTAGATTTATTTTTGTATAATTGTTTGTTTTTGGGAGCCATAGTAATATGTAGTCATTTCAAATTTTACAGAATCGCCCTTTACAGTTCATAATACCCGTAAAAAATATGTATGTTGTATGGGGACACCCTTTAATTTTTAAGATTATGAACTGTTTTTAAAACGGGACCAATCTGTAAGCCTAATCTATCATATTACCAAAAATCAAAATCGGATCAGAAATAACTGAGTTCTGGAGGCACAAATATAAAAAAAGCAACATTCAGCCGAATTGTATAACCTCCTTCTATTTTTGAAGTCGGTTAACAATTGTAATACTTTAGGAATAAGAGATCCGATAAGATTGAAGTTGTGCATGTGAATATATTTGGTAACATTATTGTCAATTTAAAAAAAAGGGTCAAACGACACGCCCACCTCCCATACAATCAAAATTTAAAAATCATCATAACTGTGAAATTAGCAATCAGATAATAGCGTCAGTTTGCATGTGAATATATTTAGTAATATTGTAACATATTACCAATTAAAAAAAGTATCCCATACAATAAGCGACAAGTTCTTCCACTTGCCTTCTTTTTGATCTTATTGAACCCTCCTGATAAGAAACATTCGTTTGGACTCTAGCAATTGTATTTGCTTCCTACTAAAGTATAATACAATTTAGTTACATTACAAATGAATTCACCAGTTTCATCAGTTTTAAATCTATCTCTCATGCGATGATATTTAGACCAATTGTTAGAACATTTTAAAAGAGAAAGCCTGTTTTTGTGTTGTTTTATTTCTAATAACACTCGTTTAAAATGATTTTCTACAAAATCTTCAACATGACGTATAACATCGCAGGGTCTGTTTTGCTTTATCTCTGGTCACAGTTGAAAAATAGTACAAATTTGCAACGAAGATGACACTAAAAAACCATTACAAAAAAATTCGGGCAATATCGGGCAATTGAACTTTAAATATATTAAAATACATTTTTGAAGCTATAAAATACAGAAATACAGAAAAAATGTTACTTCTAATTTCTTTTAAATTCTCTACGTAAGTTCGCAGTATCTAAAATTTGATTAATATTTGTGAACAAAAAAAGTGTTGTTATTCCTAATTCAAGGCATGCATAGTTCGTTATTTAATTAAAAAGTGAATGAATTATTTACGGCTCTGCAGTGCACCGTTTTGTAGCTTTTTGGGAGACGTCTGTTTTTAGAACCCACAGTGCTACTAGACATGCAGCGCTAATTACACTAGAATCATTTCATGCAAATATATTTTTTTATACTTCATTTGAAACGTAATGAAACTTCAATAATTTATTGGCAACATAGCTGCTTTATCGGCTTTCCATCTTCTAACGGATTCTTTTATTTATCTCTTCCTTAAATAGTTCACAACCATTTAATAAATACTTCCTGTATTGAGTTTTCCTTATACACAAGAAACCAAACTGCTTTAGTTTTATTTTTTTATTTTTAAATAAACAAATAAAAAAACAATAGTCCAAATATGTTTGACTTATTTCGAAAAATTTTTGCCCTCAAATGACGATCAAAGTTTATCAAAAACTATCAAACAAAATTAGCATTTTGTTTAAAGTATTTTCCAAACGGAATACAAATATGCTGGCTGCACAAATAAAGCAACGATCGATAACGTTGCATAATCGTCAAAAAATGATCACAACTTTTTGCAAATTCCCTTATTTTATCTGCACAACGCAAAAAAGTAAGACCCACTAACACTAGTTGTGGCTTTTTGTTTGTCGTTAGTATTTACCCACTACACAGCACCTTTAATCAAAAGTATTATATTTTGTTATTATTTTTCATTTGGTGGCATGCAATTGTGACTGCTTAACGAAATAATTTTGTTTTTATTGCAACATCATTGTTGTTTCGCTTCAATGTTAGTTTTGTGTTTTTTTGTTTTTTTTTTGTTTTTGATAAACGAAGTCAAGCAAAGTTTGAACTCTGAACTGGAGTTATTTTTCTGTAACTGTTTTATTTTTGTATTGTCGTTTTATTATGATATTGAAGCCCAGGAAGGCCCCCACACAAGTTGTCAACGGCTTGAATTATAAAAATGCAAAAAAATTAAGAGTTAACTTCGGCTTAAGAAATCAGCTACATTTCTTTCTTTGTTGCCTCAAAAGAATCCGATTTTTAAAAATTAATTTTTAAGTTTTGATTAAAGTAGTTTTGAAAAATTTCATTAGCAATTCGAACACAACGATTGTTTAGTTTATCGATTGATTAACTGATGATTGATTGCTTAAATAATTGTCTGCCTCATTATGTGATCCTTATCAATTGTTTAATTGCTTGAAAGAATTATTTAGAATTCGTAAATATTTTTTTAAGTTTTTATTTAATTTTTAATTAAATCATGGATTGAGATTTTGATTAACTTAATTTATGATTTCTGGATTGATTTAAATAATGGGTAAACTTTGGCAAATAATTATGAATAGACCCACGATTGTATCATCCAATTCGAGCAACGTATAGACGACTTTGTGGTTTTAATGGTGCATAAAATCGTTCGTCTGAGCAAGCCATCCGTCAAACTATGGATAGATTTCGTACCACATACTCTCTAAAGGATGCAGTGATACCAACACGTCAAAGGAATGTGCGTAATGAAGAGAATATCGCTGCTGTAAACGAAAGTGTGGAAAAAGATCCAAATTTATCGATTCATCGTCGATCGCAGGAATTTGGACTCTGTCCGTCCACTACATGAAAAATTTTACTCAAAGATGTTGGCCTATACCAGTCTAAGATCCACCTAGTGCAGAAATTAAAGCCACGAGACCAGTATATGCGTCATTCTTTCGTCGATTGGGCTCTCGCGCAGTTAGTTACTGACCCGTTGTTTTTTCGCCAAATTGTGTTGTTTAACGGGTTTGTTTATAAGCAAAATTGCCACATATGGAGTGAGACCGATCCACAACTTAGGCTGCATTCTCCATTGCATCTAGAAAAATGCACAGTTTGGTGTGTAAACACACGCTGGTGGCATCATCGGACCTTATTATATCAAAAATGATGCCGGATCTTTCGTTACAGGCAGTGAAGATCGTTAGCGCACCATGATTATTGATTTTTCGTTTAAAAATATGGATGACTTTGATTCGAACGGAATGTGGTTTCAACAAGTTGGCGCTACGTGCCATACAGCGACCGCAACCATCGAGTTATTGAAATACAAGTTTGGCGATAAGTTGATTTCGAGAAATGAACCTGTCAATTGGATTCCGCGGTCATGCGATTTGACACCTCCCGATTATTTCCTATGTGACCACGTGAAGTCACTGGTTTATGCTGATAAACCAGCAACAATTGACGCTTTGGAGGCCAACATTGTTCATATTATTCGTGACATACGGTCAGCGGTACTTGAAAAAGTGACCCAAAATTAGACGTCCAGAATGCGCTTCGTGATGAGCAGCCGTGATGGCCATATGCCCAAAATCATTTTAAAATATTAATGATCTTTCGCATAAAGAAATTCTTCATTACAATTTAATTTTTTGTGTTATGTTTTACAATTTAAAGTTCAATCGGGCTTAAAAAACACCCGATACAATTAACTTGATTAAAGCAACAAGTGAAGATGCACAAGTAATAATAAATATATTAATTATGAGTATTTGAATAAACTATTGATTGACTAATAGATTGATTGATTAAAGTTTAATTGATTAAAGGAATAATTTATTAATTCATTTAAAGAAGGCAATAGAGATTGTTAAAAATATTTAAAGACTGTTTAACCAATTATGCAATTAATTTTCATCCCCTTTGATTTATTGTACGATATAGGGGCATAAGGTGACTATTTGTTTAATTGACTGTTTCAATGATTGTTTAGTTCATTTGCTGCTCAGTGGTTGGCTGTTTCTTTGACTGATTGAAAGAAACATTTGTTCAAAATTCATTTAAATAGATTTCTATCGATTTTATTTTTATATGCTCTGTAGTAAATTAATTATTCTAATTTTTACATTTTCATTATCGTCATTTAGTTTTAGATCTAAGAGCTTCTTGTTAATTGGTCGACAAAAGGAATCCATTTGCTTAAATAAAATTATTGACTGCTGGATGGATAGATTTACTATACTTTCAATAGTTGATATATTTGCTGATTGATTCAACAATTATTTTGTTGGTAGGATTGCTTTCTTTAAAAATTGTTTGCTGGGTTACTAAATATAAATGTATAATATAATTAGTTTTTGATATTTTTGTTGATGATATAATCGCACAACTGGTGGACAAGTGATTTAGATAAGTTATTTACTGATTAGTTTTTTATTTTCTAAATTTATTTCATTCAGTGATAAAAAAAATATTTTTTTGGTCAAGTCAAATTAATCAATTATTTAAAAAATTTGTAAGTTTGCTATTGAGTTGGAGCTAATTTTATTACAATTTCCTTGCTTAAACAGCTCCAGATACGAGGGCTGCTCTATATATTTCTGGCCTAATAGTGAAAATGCGAATATTTATAATCAAAAATGGTTTTATTGTTTTTCAAAGTATTCTCCAGCATGATTTATACACTTTTGCATGCGCTCAAACCAGTTGTCGAAGCACTTTTTCCACTCCGATTGAGACACCTCTAAAACATGGTTTTTGAAAACTTCAACAGCTTCTTCTGGCGACGAAAATCGTTGACCACGCATTTTTTTCTTGATGTGCGGAGTCAGGGCTGTGCGGCGGATGACCCATTAATTCGACGTTTTGGCCGGTCAAAAACGCTCTGGTTTTAGCCGATGTGTGAGAGCTCGCATTGTCACCGTGAACAATGATTCGTCTTCTCTTGTTGGTTTTTTGAATTTCTCCGATGACTTCAGGCAAACAAATTGTAGTGTACCACTCAGAAGTGACCGTCCTACGTTGCTCAAGCGGAACAGTCGCCACATGACCAGTTTTGCCGAAGAAACAGGCGACCATTTGCTTCGAGGTGCTTCTTCCACGAACACCTTTCGTTGGATTTTGCTCGTCTTTGAAGACCCACACGGCCGATTGTTGTTTCGTTTCGGGCTCATACGCATATATCCATGATTCGTCACCTGTGACGATCTTATAAACGTCTTTTGAAGCACCGCAATCGTATTTTTGCAACATTTCTTTGCACCAATCGACACGAGCCTTTTTTTGAGCGACTTTATTTCTCGGTATGTCGCATGTCGATCTTGCATTATGAGTTCACGCACGGCATCAATGTTCTCTGGCACAACAGACGTTTTTGGACGACCTTCACGGAATTCGTCTATAAGCGAGCTTCGGCCACGATTAAATTCATTATACCAATTTTTCACAGTGCTACAGGATGGTGCTTCATCGCCATACAAAGATTTAAGTTCATCAATGCACTCTTGTCGTGATAATCCACGTCGAAAGTTGTGAAAAATGATGGCACAAAAATGTTCACGAGTTAATTCCATTTTTTTCTATGTTAATTTTTTCAAGTCACTGTAAACAACACAAATAATGGTCGTACGTCAAAACGTTTTGAGTACAATTATGCTTAAAAATGACAAACTTTCTAATGGAAATGTCAGGTTGCACTTGGCAGCATGCAGTGTTGCCAGGCCAGAAATATATATAGCAGCTCTCGTATGCCATTGAACAAACTTTTATTGTCGAAAAGCCTCTTGTAAGGAATATTTTTTAGGTCGATAGGTCGTGGGAAAGAGTTAGCTATTAAAAAAAATTGTCATTGTCATTTGAAATTTATCATCCGTGTACTCTCGAAAATCATCATGAATAGATTAGCGCCAAAGCTGAAAAAGTACCAAGAATAAATATTTTAATAATTAGTCATCAATTCACAGAATAGTTCAGCGTTTTGTGCAGTTTTCACGCTGGCGGCATCACTGGACCTTGTTTCTTCCAAAATGAAGCCGTAGCATGCATTACGGTGGATGGAGATTGTTATCACAACATGATCTATAATTAGTTGTTTGAAAATGTGAGTGACAGTGTGATGTGGTTTCGACAAGATGGACTTATTGGAAGTAAAATTTGGGCGATAAGTTAAATTCGAAAATTGGGCTGCAAAATCGAGCGATTTTAGATCTCTCGATTATTTTCTGTGGGGCAACGTGAAGTCACTGGCTTATGTTGATAAACCAGTAATATTTGTCTCTTTCGTAGACAACATTATAAGTATAATTCATGACACACGACCCTCAATGTTCGAAAAAAATCGCCCAATATTGGATCTCCAAAATGCACTTCGTCAAGAACAGCCGCGTGGACCATATGCCCTAAATCATTTGCATATTTTAATGCCACGTATTGATTTATTTAATTTTTAGTTCTATCAGCTTAAAAAAAAACACGTTTTATTTTTTTAAGAACTCCGCCATTGAAAAACATAAATGTTGAAGGCGAAAAATCATTGCAGATGTTTCTGAAGCTATAACGAATCCTTATTTTATTCACTTGATTCTTATAAACCCGAAGACCTGAACCTTTGTTCTGCAATTTACATGGTGCTTAAGAAGTATCAGTATAATATTAACTAAAAGATTTCAAAATGTCTAATTTCTTGCAATTCCTACTTTAAAATTTATATCTCCCAGTAAACTTTTCGATGGATTACTCATCCTTTTTTATAACACTTTATAAAAAGAAATACTTGTTTTATTTGAAGCTCAAAACAAAATATATATTGGTTGAAGCTTATTAAAATTGCGTTGCAATGTCAAGTCTTTCTATTGTAGGGTACCCCAAGTAACAAAAAAAAAAAAAACAAACAACAAAATAATAATAAAAAATAAATAAAAAATGTTTTTGTTGCAAATTTTCCTCCTAAATCAATAGTTGCACAAAATGAACATTAATAAAAAACTATATTTCAAAATACAGACCTGCTATATCTTGCTGTTGCAACAGTAAATGATGGTAGCGAGCAAAATTGTTTTTTTTATATCCTCCTGCTTCTCTTAAGACTTTTGAACACTTGCTTGTTTATTGATGCGGAATAAATATTGTCATTTTTCATAAAGTTGATTATTGCCTCAATTAACTAGAAGGAAATTTTTAAAATGGTAGACTTATAAGAACAATTAGAGCCATTTTAGACGATGGCATTTTGCATGAAACTAGTTTCATGAAATTTTTGCTTACTGGCAAGAGGCGTCGAGACGCAAGCAGGGTAGACAAAATGAAATGGGAATGAGGGGATTTTTTTTACACTTGCATTGTGTACGTTTGCTGCATATGTTCTGTTGTTTGTGTATTATTTGAAATAATACAAACAACTACAGTAAAGAATATTAAATTAAAAGCGAAATGTACAATTTCCGATGCCATGAAAAATTTCAAAGTATAGGGAGGCGATTTAAATCAGCTGAAACTTTTAAAGAGAATTTAAAAAAATGATCGCTTGAAAATTTTTACTTATTTCAGAAGTAAAATTAAACTCTATACAGCATTGCCCATTTTCCCATCTACAATTTCTGATGCAATTTTTTGCTTTATTAAAACTTTTTTACCAGAAAGGGATTTAAATTATATAGTATATATAAAAACTTTAAAAAACTTTTTATTTTTAATATTTTACAGCTCTATTCGTTAGCATATGCTGCTGATCTCATTTAAAGGCCATTTACGGTGACAGCAAAAACCTTGCAAAAACCATTTTAGTTCCTTAATATTTCATTAGAAACGACGACTACAAAATACAAAATTGTAAGCGTATCATACAACAGACCAAAAAATTTGGAAATTAGTAGCAAAAATCGAAAAAAAAATTATAAGAAATTATACGGCACGATTAAAAAAGAAAAAAAACACCGAATTTTTAGCAAAATAATTTTGAGTATAAAAATATTTGATGTTCTGATTCTAAACGCAGAGAAAAAAACATGGTTATGATATGGTCACAATAACCATATTATGTTCTTTGTAACAATGTATAGTTTTGGAGAATAAATTTTAGTTGTTTTCACCAAAACTTTAGTCACGATAAACATTTTTTGTTAACTTTTAACGATTATATGGTTACTGTGCACATAAAATGCAAAATGGTTGATTTCAACTTAAATAAATTTCAACCACAACCAAAGTTTTATAACTTATTAAAAATAATATAATATATTTAAACATAATACATTATTATTATTAATCAAAGTATGGTTAAAAGCAACAGAAAAATGTTTGTGCTAAAAATATTTTGTTCTAGATCTTGACAGTTTAGTAATTTTTCTGGTAGCTAAAATTTACAATTGTTTTTTTATGATTAGAGAAAGTGAAAAAAAAAATAAAAATTTATGTACAAAATAAATAATTTAAAATAAAACGCAAAATATGAAAACAAATAAAAAGGGAACCAAAATTTTTGAAAATTTTTCTCTTAAGAGACTATATTATAATTCATTTATATATCAAGATATTTTCAGCTATATTGTGATATTTTTATTTAACCATGTTATGTTTATATTTGAACATTGTTATGTTTATATTTTTTGCTAGACAACAATATGTTTGCAAATGTAAAAATACTATGTATTGTAAGCAACCATATAATGCAACCATAATATGTTGCTTTTAGATTATGGTTACCTCAACCATGTTTTTTCTTTGCGTGTATTATCGTGTATTGATAACAAAGCAATTTCTGCAAAAGTTGAATGATTTAAATATCATAAATGTATAGTTTTAACTAGAGAGTGCCATCATTAATGCCGTGAAACAATTCATTAGCTTTCTCTCCTGTTTTGTTGATCAAGATTTGTCATTACCCTAGATCATGTGATTGAGAACCATTATTGAATTATTTATGAGGCTACTCCAAATTGAATTGTTAGGCCCGGAAGTCCATAATGGTCTTTAATTGAAAGAACAAAATACAATCCTGCATCAAATAATTTTCGTGACGACAACAGATATCGTTTTTGCAAGTAGAAAATGCGTTTCATATTCAATTCAAATTTAAGGTTAATTAAAGTCAAATTAAATCGCCTTAATATAGAAATACGGTATCGTAAACGTTGTAAAGTGAAATTATTATTTTTTCAACATTTTGCTCTTAATTATAAAAAGCACCATCATGCTCTTAGTTAGAAACGCATTTTATTTTCACAGTGACCTGTATTAAATTTAGAAAGACTAACTGTTGTAGTTCAATATGAGGAATATCCGTCTACCCGTTTTATACCACCAGGCATTCATTATCTTATATGTTACTTTAATTTGCAGTATCTTACTAATTTGCACTTTATCATGGTTTCTTTCAACATTGACTTTATAAAATAAAAAAAAAAATTTCATACATATTGAAATTAAACTAAATGAGAATTTTCGGAGGCAAATTATTGAAGACATAATTACCCAACCTCGACCTTAATAAATTCTCTTAATAGAGTCCAAAATATATTAAGAAACTTATTTGATTTCCTCAATAATTTTCTACTCGTACCAGGAGCTTTAATATTAATTTTTGATTTTAAAAGTCTTTTAACTTCTTGGTTTTTTTTCACAATAAAAATGTTCAAATTGAATTTTCTAGTTAAATCATATTTTGTCGTTATTTTAATAATGTCAAGTTAATGGTTAATGAAGTTAAAAAAAAATCTTTTTTATTTGTTGCTGAAAAAACAAGCAATGAACTTTTATACAATTGAAGTAAAAGGGAACGTACGTATCTTTTTAAGCATTTGGCTATAAATTCTTGAACCAGCATAATGTTCAGATTTAAAATTACAATTGTCAACATGTGTTGTTGTTGTTTTTTTGCTTGTTTTTGGTTATAAATTTAGGAGTGGGCTTATAGGCAAAAAGGTTCTTTGTTGTCTATTTGTTTTTTGTAGTTAAAAGCAGTTGGAAAAACGACCTTAAACTGTTGGCAGGATTAAATTACTAATTTATATTGTTTTGTTTAATGTTGATAAAAGTCAAAATGTTTCTCTCTTTGTTTTTTTTTCAAAATGTGAATGGATGATGATTTATTGTTGTTGTTACGAAAGTCTTACCTTATTCAAAAGAAGTCTATTTATATTGGTAATAATGGCATTTGTAAATAAACAGCAATACCCGGTGCACTTCGTTACAAAAATAAAATTATAAGTTTTCTCTTTGTATGAGAAGTAACACGCCCACTGCTCCAATACAGCCAATTGTTTGCTATGCTTTTAATATTAACAAGGAAGTTACCTGTGCGTAATTTAAATTTTAAAAGTGATCAGAGATTTTCTTTAATAGAGGTTTAGAACGTTTTATTTCTAATAAATTGATTTTTAAAATTTTTATTATAAAAATTGAATTTTTGTGCTCAAAACCGAATTTATGTAAATTTATAATTTTTAAAGCAATTTGAAATTTTTCATTATAAAAATTCATTTTTATCAAGTTTTAAATTATTACAGACTTTGTTTATTTCAGCTCTAGGATGCTTGGCTTACAAAAAAGTCGAGATTGAAAAATTAAAAAAAAAAAATTAATTTTTCGGGCTCAAATGGAAAAACAAAATATTTTTTATATATTTTGTATGTAATCACAGATTTTATTTTTTAGACTCTAAGATGTTTAGTTTATAAATATATCGAGTTTAAAAGTTATTATTATGAAAATTAAATTTTTGCGATCAAAGTCGAACTTGTATAAATTTAATATTTTTTTATTATAAGCTAATTATTCAAAGGGCGCTTCGCTACCCCAATGAGATTAAGCGTACTACGACCACGACGACTTTTCCAAGCAAGTTTTTTATTTAATTAATATGGAAGTTATAATTGATTTCCTTCTGCCTATTGGACCTTGTGAATCAGTTCTTATTTATCTTTTTCTTTGTTAAAATCATTTCCCTCATTTTTCTTCACCCTCACTTACCCCTCCCAATCCTTATTTTTAATAAGCATATCATAAACTCAAAACACATTTGTAACAATTTTTTATATACATAGATTTTATCTATCACAGATTTTCACTATTTAATATTTTGGAACAAATGGAGTTATTAAATTTTTATTAAAAAAATTAATTTTTTTTGGCTTAAAATCGATTTTAGTAATTTTCAGTTTTTAATGAAATTATTTTTTTTTTAATAGCGATAAATTTCTTGCAATATTTTATTTCTATGTCTGTTTCAATGTTTAGTTACACTTTAATTTCTGGGCATTCTAGGATTTTTTTTTCAGAAATTTTGGTTTTCAATACAAAATACAAAATTCAAAAACAACAACAACAACAACATATGAAAAACAACAAATTACTAAAAAAAAATTTTATTACATTTTGTTGTTGTTTTTTGTTGATTCAATAAATAATTGTTTTCCTGATGATGCTACACAATGGAGTAGCGAAATATCGAGAATATATATAAAAATAAAAAAGACCTAGTGCTTAAAAATTAAATAAATATATTAATTATTAAAAAGGTCAAATAAAAACTTTATTAAATTACTAAAACAGTTCAACTAACAGTTTGAGAAATTAAAAATATTAAATAACACGCAAGGCACCACATTCATGTTTTTTTCACAATAATCAGTATGATTGTAGAGCAGCCTTTACTCTGTTGCAAAGAAAAAAGTATGAAAGCATAGAAATAAAAGTTAAAGCTTTGTGTTTTGCAAGGACTTTGTCTAAACAAATTAATATTAAATGGTCATGAATATTTTTATACCCTTCACCACAAAAGTTGAAAAATGGTATATTCAAGTTTGTCATTCCGTGTGTAATTTCTACAATTTCCCTTTCCCACCCCATAATGTATATATATTCTGAGTTCTTATGTCCGTCCGTGTTAGTGTTGCCGAGGCCAGCTTGATTTCACAAAAAAAAAAAAAAAATGGTAATCGATCAGATCTAGTGTCGAAAGAGGTGCTATTGGAAATCAGCATGATCGATCCACGTCCTTCGAGACAGCAGGCAAAACATCACGCCTACCTCAAATATTTTCATGTCATTTGGAACAATAAAGTAACTCCAATCAAAAAAATAAATATATGGGGCAATAGAGAATTGAAAAAATAAGAAAAAAAAACATTAAGTTGAAAAATTTGACGCTCGCCCATATTTTCCGAGTTACGGTTCTTTGAAATTTCTAAATTTGTTAAAATATCAATAGGGGTACCATTTAAAAGATTTTGAAAATTCTCTAAGGAAATACTAAAATTGTTTAAAAATGATTAACCCATTAAGAGACGATAGCATTTTTATGGAAAATAATATATATGCAGTACTAACATTTTTTAATTTTTAATTCTCTGTCACCCCAATATTTACTTTTTTGATTGGAGTTACTTCACTAAACTAGATTTATGTAGCTGATGAAGGGTATATAAGATTCGGCATTGCCGAATATAGCACTCTTACTTGTTCATAATCCAATTATCATATTGTTTAGTTGAATAGATGAATTTACAATGTATGTAAAATAGATGGATGCTAAGAATGACGGATGTAGCGGTACAGGGAATTCCACAAGTATTCCTAATCTACTTTAAATCCAGCTTAAAATAGTCTACGGTTTCCAATTAAATATTTAAAAAAGTTTGAAAAAAACTTTAATTTTTTAATACAGTGATGTACATACACTCTAAATTTAAAGTGGTACACAAAGTTATATGACAATATTTTACTACGCTTTACTGCTGATTTTAATCTAGAGGCATCACTAAACCATCATGTCCTTTGAATTATTTGAAGAATAAAAAGGTTGTGAAGCATTTAAATAATTTATGAGAAAATAGATGGAAATATCTTGTAAAGAGAAATGTATTATTATCACAAAACAAAAGCTATCAAAAACTACTTATGTCAAACTACATACATACACACAAACATATATCTTTTAGTGTTTATACGGCCTAATATACGCCATTTACAAACTTATCAGATTGAAAATGAAAAAAATATTGCAAAAAGTTGTTGATAAGCCAAAATTTAATTAAAAAAAAAGAACGAAAGAAAAAGATTTTAAAGCTTAATCTTTTATTAAACATCGCCATATATTTTTGCTGAGATAAGAATCTCTGGCATTTGACTATTTGGCAGATGACTACTTTATTTGTTTTTACCACTTAAAACGCAACCAGGCAATGG
The DNA here is from genome assembly GCA_916610165.2 of Gymnosoma rotundatum. Lineage (NCBI taxonomy): Eukaryota > Metazoa > Arthropoda > Insecta > Diptera > Tachinidae > Gymnosoma > Gymnosoma rotundatum. Next base: position 14,157,441 of record OU744338.1, on the reverse strand, counting down.
GCATTTCTCCTGTTGCGTAAGTTTTTTTTTAAAGGTAATTTTGCTTTTAATGCATTTAGTAAGTTGCAGGGTTTTGTTATTTACAACAACAACAAAACGAATCATGCAGCATCTTTTTTATGCTGCCTGAACATAACATGCAAACATTGTTTGCATGCTTTGACGATAACGTTGTCGCATAAAAACCACAACTACTTTAATGACAAAAAAAAAAAGAGCAACAAAGCAAATATCACAACGATGATCACATCGATTAACAATCGGCACAATACTTAATCGCAAATTCATGCAAATTATCTGCAAAAGGGCATCATCGTCATCGTCCTCATCATCATGATCAGTATCATCATTATCATCAGCATCGTTTTAGAAAAAAAAAAAACGAAATTAAGACTTGCTACAGACTAGAGTTTTGAGAAGAGATGGCATCGTGATTATTTTATTTAAAATAATAAATAGTAAAAAAGAAAAATTTCCATCATGAAAACCCTACGATTTTACAATTTTGATCGCTATCAAATTCTTAAATGTGAGAAATGTCAGAACTTTCGTATTGTATTTCAGAAATTTTCTGAATTTTTTAATTGTATTTCTATATATTTTCCTTAAACAGTTTGAGAGTTTTAAAAATTGTATTTAAATTTGCTGTAAATTTGTTTTACAATTCTATTATATTTTCTGCATTTTCAATTTAAGCATTAAACACAAAGGGACCAATCATTGGACTCAAGTGGGCCATGGCAACACGGCTGCCTGCCTGACCTAAATTAATTTAAGCATTGACTATTTTCAATGCATATGTAATTGCTTAACTGTTGCTGTGGAAAAATGTGCAGCAAAAAGCAAATGCAAGATAAAAGGAAAGAAACGCAATTGTTTTAGCTGACTATGTGTTTCTTTCTGCAGCAAAGCCATCAGCAAAGCATTTATTTAAAAAACGTTTGCTGTTGCTAAGCAATCAGTTGTTCTTTATTTTTATTATAGCTTTTGCTTAGCTCTTAACTATGAAGTTGTGGCTGAATACGATTGCTTTTTTTTCTTGCAGTTACTTGCTGTAACTCGCTGATTTTCATTCCTTTAAACATTGGAATCGTATCTACGTATTTATTACTTACAATACGTAAGAAAATATATTTTAAAAATGTTGTTTTTTTTTTCTTAAAAAGCAACAGCAAAAGAAGAAATAAACATCAACTTATTGCTGAAACTACAGCAAACGTTTTCAAAATAAATGCTTTGCTGCTGAATAGAGAAAGAAACGCATTTGTTTTAGCTGACTAGGATATATGCGTTTCTTTCTCTATTTTTGCATTTACTTTTTGCTGTTGCTTCGTTTATAATAAAATGCTTTGTAAAGGCTGAGCCATTTATTTTTTTTTATTTGCTGAAAAACATGTAAGCAAAGAAAGCTGTTGCTATTTTTAAGCAAGCAATTTAAAACCCTATTTAGAACTACAAATTGATATTTATAAAAGAAAATTTTTTAAGATAATACTTTAATGAAAATTGAAAATTTCTAAAGTTTTGAATTCAAACAAAATCATGGAATATTTAGAATTTTTTACATTCAGATTTCTTCATAATAACACCCATAATCTTGAAAAATAAATACTCCCTCTTCTATACACCCAGGCCTGATTGATTCATTTAGATTTAAAGTAGTCACGTGAGTGATAAGCATTTGTAGTTAAAAACGTCTCTAGTTAAAAGTAAAAAAAAAATATATATTTAAGACGAAATAAAAATGCAGGTGAAACGTTGCTGCAAAAAATGCAATGGAAGTCTTTAAACTTGAAGCAGCGGAAAATATTACCAAACTGGCGTTAATATTGGGACCCAATTTTGCAGAATATTTAAAGAATGTTTGCGTTTAATTTTGAAAAACAAAGTCACAACTTATTATCAGGCTATAGAAACATAATAAATAAAAAAAGGAGTCCAGCCGAATAAAAAACAAAAAGCGCATTAAAAATTTACTAAAAAGGGGCCTTAAGAAGTGGTTTGAAAAGTACCTTTCAAACAAAGTATTTGCAAAATGCAATTTTCAAATTATAGTTTTGCCTGTTGGTGAAGTTTCTTTGCCTTTTTAAAAAAGTACCGTTTAGAAAAGTACCTTTTAAACAGAAGCATAGAGAAATACTTAAAAAAGTTTTGCTGCTTTTGTAAAAACCATCTACCGAAAATTTGCTTTTTAAAATAACTTTGCTTCTGCTAAAGTTTCTTAAATAAAATTTACTGTTAGAAAAGTACCTCCAAAAATAAATCAAGCTTTAAAAAAAAATAATAGAATTTTCTGACGAGAGAAACATTAAAAAAGTTTTTTTCAGCAAAATGCAGTTCGATACAATTTTTTAACAGTTAATACCTTTAAAAAAAACCTTTTTGAAATGTCCTTTAAAACGAAATAGAGTACCTTTTGAAGAATAAAGTATTGGGGTTTTGTATTACGCACAAATTAAAATATTAACTCCTACAAATGGAGTTTTTGTAAAATTTTTTTAAAAAACCTTTTTAGAAAAGTACCTTAAAAAATAAACTATAAGAAGCATCTGCTCTTTTAAATTGTATTGCATTTATAGAAGGAGAATCCTTAAGAAAATTATTTTTATAAAAGCACATTTCGATAAAGTTCCTTAAAGAAAAATAACTTTAGTAAAAATATCGTATTGAAAAGTACCTTTCAAGCTGAAGCCTAAAAAAGTATTACTTAAAGAAAGTATTGCTGTTATTGTAAAAAGCACCTACAAAAAATTACCTTTTGCAAACATGGTTGGTGCTAACATTTTTTAATACAAAATAATTTTTAGAAAAGTACTTTAAAAAATAAGCTACAGAAAGTACTTAAAAAAACAACATTCTGCTTGTTTAATAAAGCGCCTTTGAAAAATTTATTTTCAAAAAAGTGCGCTTCCTTTAAAAAGAGTACGTTTTAAAAAAGTAGACCCCAAACGGAAGCGTAAATAAGTACCTTTTAAAGAAAGTATTGATGTTTGTAAAAAGCATTTGTAAAAAGTATTCATTTGGAAACAGAATTTTTACTAAAGTTTCTGAAAGAAAAATACCTGTTAGGAAAGTACCTTAAAAATAAAACATAACAAAATGTCTTTAAGAAAAATACCTTTTACGAAATTCCTTTCAAACAGAAGCATAGAAAGTACTTTTAAATAAGTATTGGGGTTTTGAAAAAAGAACCTGTTACAAAATACCTTTTGGAATTCTGGCTTTTGCTAAAGTTCTATTAGAAAAAAATACATATAAGAAAAGTACCTTTTAAACGAAAGCATAAAAAAGTACTTTTTATATAAAAATCGGGTTTTTGAAAAAGAATCTCTAAAAAGAAAAGTGTCTTTTGCCATAGTTGTTTAAATTAAAATACCTTTTAAAAAAGGGATTAAGGAATGGCATGGATTTGTGGATTGTCTTCAAGGACAAGTTGCAAGAAACATTAAAGAACTTAATTCAAAAATAAAATTTATCAAAAAACTACCTTCTAAAACAATTCATGATTACATAATCATTTTTCAGTCATAGAAAAGTGAATTTTTCTCATTACATTTTTGTTGTTGCGTTGAATGTTCTGGTTTAAAAGTATGTAGTTTGTGCGAAATTTTTCTAAAGTACTTTTTGCGCAGCTGGTTACTTTTTTTGGTGAAAGTTTAAAGCGAGCTAGTTTTTACTTAAATTGTTTCCTGATATTGCTACTGTAGTTTAAATATGAACTTCGTGGGCCATTCTTGGATGAACATCTTTATTGCAAGACTATCTATTGCCAGACAGATGGAAAAATGTACATTTAAAAAAGTACCCCCGAAAAGGTGGCATTATAACTGTCCCTCATTCTTTCCCTTGCTTTAATACCCCTCTGACACAAATTTTTTACAAAACTGTTTGGGGAAAATTAATGAAATTTTTTCGAACTAATTCCTTTAAAGCTCTTGTTTGTTTACATCGTCAACTACACAATAACCAGCCGTTTTAATAACTGGGAATTGGATGGGATATTTCTGGTGCCTTGTGCAGTCAGTGTTGTCAATGTGGCGCTACAAATAAATAACAAGATCGCATTAAGATTTTCATCACTGATCGTGCAGCTTTAATTGGTTTCATATCAATACAACCGATTTAATGTTTTTTTGTTTTGTTTTGTTTTTTTATTTGCTTCTTATGTATTTAAGCCATTTTTCTTGAAGGTTATTTCTTTTCGTTTAATGCAAATTTGAAACTGCAAGAATGCGTAAAGAAAGAATTAAAGAAACAATATTTTGTGAAAGGCAAAACGACATCAATAAAAGAAGAAGATGTGGTGATCATCAGACTCATCATTAACTTTATTACTTCTATCTGTGATCATAAGATGTGCAGAAAAAACGTTTTAAAGGTTTTTTTGGAGTAGTTTTTGTTGTTGCAAGTTTTAAGTTTATGACATTTGTAAAAATCAATTTCATGTTCAAACTAAAAAAAATGCAATTCTTTTGTAAATGCACAAAAAAGGATAACAACACGTGTCTCTATGTAAATTTAACATTTCAATACCAAATTAAAAAAAAAAAAAAACAAGAAATAAGGCAGTAAGAATAAATGATTGTACAATATTAAAGCAACAACACAAACAGCACTTAACATTTTGTGGTTTTATCATTGAAGATCTTAAATCAAATGACATTTGTTTTAAATACGAAATACGCGATATAAAACATACTGCTGGCAACACAATCAAAAATAAATAAGGAAAATAAAGTCATTATTGTGGCGCCACTTGGGTAAGATCAAACGGTTTTTGCGTTTATAGTTTTTTAAGCAATTCGACCAATATCAGCGACAACCAAAAATTACAAAAATACAACAAAAACAACAATATAATTTTGTGTTTAAAACCCTTTTGCTGTTGTTTGTTTTTAACTCACGTTTAAAAGCCCTTTTACAGTACGAAATTAAAAAATAAAAAACAAAAAAATTAATAACAAGTTGTTCTGTGGCCATATTTTCTGTACCCAGTAGAAACTTTATCTTGAATTAATATTCGAAAACAATTTCAGAAACATTGTTTAATATTTGATTTTTTGAATTCTCTATGTGAAGCAATTGCTGGCGCCCAATTTTTGTTAAAACAATTTTTTGTAAACTCTGTATAATTCGATTTTAGGTGAAATGCTAATATCGGTTTCTGTCAACACTTTTTTAATCAAATTACAATCTTTTCTATTAAAAACTCGTAGTTTTGTGAAAGATCGTTTGTAATACCTTTCACAACAGGCGGAAAAGAGTACATATATCTTTCCGTCTCTTACACATATTCCGAGTTGCGGGCTTTCAAACTTTTAAAATTTTTTAAATATCAATATGGGTATAATTTAAGAGATCTTGAAGAGATCTTTAAGAAAATACTAAAAATTTTTTAATTTGCTTAACGCATTAAGAGCCGATGACATATTTATGTAAAATTATATATAGTACTTAATTTTTATCTTATTTTTTAATTCTCTATCGTCCCATATTGGAGTATCTTCACTAAACTAGACACTCATATATGATAAAGGGTATATAAGATTCGGCATAGCTGAATATAGAACTATTACTTGTTTATAATTCCATTTTTTTTTTTTTTTTGTAAAACTTAACCAAAATCGGTTTTTATGATGAATCCTGTTTTTTATTTTTTGGAATATTTTTATTTATTGAAAAACACCGATTTCTGAAATTTTTATGATATTTTGGTTTTTTGGCGGATTTTTTTCTTTTTGTGGAAAGAGATCAATTTTGCTACGAAATTCCAAAATCTTGGTGAATTTAATTTTTTTTAGTTTCAAAATTTGTATCAAATTTCTAATTTTCAGCAATATTCAGGATCGTTAAAATTACTTTAATTAGAAATTAACGTAGAAAATGTCGGTTTTTTCATTAGCTGTGTAAGTTCAGTTTACTATTGCTAAATGAAGTTTAAAATTATTACTAAAAACTTTTGCTGCAGTTTGGATTTTTAGTGAAGACGTGTAAACTCAAAAATGCAACACGATGTTCGGGTCCCATACCCAATGAGTAAAATCATCTGTCCGTCTGTCACAGCTCTTTATATGTGAAAGCTTTATACGTAGACTCTTACAGATTTCACAGAAGGTCTATTACCATAGCCGCTATAACAACACACATATACTAAAACTTAAAGGGTGTTTCTAAAGTTAAATAAAACTCTTAAAACAATTGTTTCTTTTTAAATTTAGATAGGCAGACATGTTAAATTTGCATAGTCTATATAAAACTATGTCTGCTATAGCAAATTACAATAAATAAAACTTTAAAATTAAAGGGTGTTTCAATAGTAATGTGATTTTTACATACGTGGCTTCTTTATTAACCGCGAAATGCATACGCTTTAAGTATAATTAGTTTAAGAGTTCCATATCCCAACGGTTAAAACGTGATACTGTCATTTTCGCTGCTATGTTTATTCGATTGTCCATTTGTTACAGGCAGCTATGTTTGGAAGCGTAATAGCTAGAAATTTGCAATTTGCACATTAAAACTTAAAGGGTGTCCCAAAAGAGACATTATATTTTTTCAGGCAAAGTATAGATTTTCACGTGTTTTTTAAACGATTATGAAATTCGGAATAAAAATTAGCACGATATTTTTTGAAAAATTAATTAATTTAAATAAATATTTCCGTAGTAAAACAAAGATAAATTTTCGTAGTGTTTTGTGATATATTATTTTTCATCCTCTTTCAACTGTATAAAAGAGCCGAAAAAAAGTCAGCCATATACAGTGGAGAAAGAAAAATAGAATCATTATTGGCTATTGTTGTTTTTGCTTAAACTTTGATTTTTGTCTTTACTTTATTGCTTGGACTAACATCTTTGGTTTAATGAAGTTTCCTGAAGAGTTAAGTAGGCGATAGTGAAATAGCCATCGAGATGTGTTTCACCTAATCAATCAGTGATTTAACAATTTAATCGGAATAAAAAATAGCACGATATTTTTTTTTTAAATTCATTGATTCTGTATACATTTGGAATCAACCGTATTAAAATTTTGATTTTATATATGAGTAATACATAAATACCTAAAAAATTGTTGAAAGTCTGTTGTGTCTTTATAACTCACGAACAGTCTTACCGAATTCTATTAAATGTTTAGGGTTTGTTCGTATGCTCGCGGTTTGCACGAAATCGGTCACCACGTTCGCAAGTTATGACTTTTCAAGACAATTTGTGATTTCGTCCATATATACAGTGTGCCTGCACGCTGAAATATCTATATCGGTATTCTTTGCATTGTCGTTCAGTTCTAAATTGCTTTTTATTTACTAATAGTCTCCTTTTCTGTTATTTAATTTAGTCAGTGGGGAAATTTTCGTTTCTTATTTTAAATTCGCCATTATCTGAATGGATTAATTTTTTTTAGTTTTCTGTAAAACTTCAATTACATATAGAGAAAATAAAACGCATCGCAACGTGCTTTTTTACCAATCGTAAAAAAAAGTTCCTCTGATGCTGCTTTAATATTTGAATTTCTAATGGGGTGTTAAAACTCCTCCCTCTTCCTCTTATCATAATTCCCAATAGCACTAGCATCTCATGTTCTGGAGCTTTTATTATTGTATTTTGTTGTTGTGTTTCTGGTAGGTATTTGGATTCCCAAAAAAACAAAAAAATCATATTATTTTCCTTATTAAGTTGTTTGATTTCCGTTCACTGATATTCATAAAGATAATGTATTTTTCGTCTCAATTGTTGCTGTTGTTGTTTTTTTTTATTTGTTTAATTTTTAGTTTTGCTAAAAGCTTCCGATTTCATTGGCATATAACTTTAACTTCTCTAAATGAGTTTGTAGGAGTTCATTTGTTTTATTTTTATCTTTCATGATATTTCACTGCAAGCGATTCGTACTTTTAAGTGCAGTAAATGCTGCAAAGTTTTGGCTTTCAAAACTTTTGATTCATTTGGAGGGTTTTTTAACCATGTACTTGTTATTACTTCAATACCATTTTTGGCTACTGTAATTTTAAATTTACAAGCTTTTTACCTAAACATTGTTTATCATCTTTAATCCTTATGTTTCTACTTTAAGTTCATTTATTTTATGTTTTTAATTTTTTTCTTTCATCTGTGTGGTTTTTTTAAACATAAATGTTGTCGTCTAAATAGTGTTGTGTTTTTGTTTATCTTCTTAACAACCACGTTTTTCGTTTTTTGTGGCAAGAAACTATTAAAATAATTGACAATCAACTCAAAAGTACTAGTAAAATCCGTTGTTTGCATCACTATTTATGCAAATTATGACCATCATTGATCATTTTCTTTTCGGGTTGCATTAAATCTAAAGCATTTTAAGTCAGAGATTCTTAACGGGTATTTAAGCAGATTAAATAGAAGCCTTACGTGCCATAATTTCTTATACATGCTTTTGCAGAATGTTGTAATTAGCGGCTCCGAAAAATACTTTTCGTTTGCAGAGGCAAACTTGATTTCACCAAAAAAAAAAAAAAAATGAATGTGTCAATCCATAGATAAAGTGGTGCTATTAGAAATCAGCATGATCGGTCCATGTCTTTCGGGGCAGCAGGCAAAACACTACGCCTACCTCTAATTTTTTATGTCAATTGGAACAATAAAGCAACTTCAATCAAAAAACTAAATATATCGAGCGATAGAAAGTTAAAAAATTAAAAAAATCAACTAAAAAAAATTAGGGCTAGCCCATATTTTCCGAGTTACGGGGCTCTGAAATTTTCAAATTTTTTCAAAAATATCAGTATGGCTAGCATTTTAAAGCTTTTGAAGAGATCTTTAGGGAAGTACTAAAAGTTTTTAAAAATGCTTAAATAATTAAGAGCTGATGTCATTTTTATGTTACTCCCCGGTAACTCGGAAAATATGGGCGAGAGCAAATTTTTTCACCCGATGTTTTTTATTTTTATCTGCTCATTCTTTATCGCCCCATATATTTATTTTTTTTTTGATTAGAGTCACTTTATTTTTCGCTGCCTCGAAGCACCTCTTTCGACACTATATCTAATCGATTGACATATTTAGTTTTTTTTTGTGAAAGTTTTTGAGATATGACTATGTTGCAATAAAGGAGCGATATATACTTTATGGAGTTGGAAATGTATATTGTAAAAATAACACACAGAATGACAAACTTAGTTATACCCTTTTTCCACTTCTTGTGGTGAAGGGTATAAAAATGTATCTTGAATTTAATTGGAAGCCATTTTTATCTAAATTATAAACTTAAATATCAAGATGCAGTGTTTCGTTTTTTGCTCATAGCTGTACTTTGAGAAATAAGCTTTTGTTTATTTTGCTACATTCTATTCTAATTTGACAGCAGTTTAAATATTTTTATTACAATTTTGTATTTCCTTATCATTTTTGGTAGTCATGACTGTAAATGGAGACTACATGCGAATAATTTAAAGCAAACAGCGATAATATTTATTTCTAAAATATTAAACACTTTAAAAAGCTGGAATTTTATTATTGAAAAAAAAAACAAACAAACAAAAAACGCAACAAGCGTTCAAACATTTGTATTAACCCTTAAGAGTATTTCAAAATTATTTCTCACAAGGGCCTCTTTTCTGTTACTAAGGTGAAAAAATATTCACATGAAAATATCATATCATATTAAAAAAACGTAATAAAAAAGTAAAATATTTTCAGGTGAGAAATTTTTGACGTGAGTTACAGAAACGAGATACATGTTTAATTCAATTTTTATATCAAATAAAGAAAAAATGTTTATTTATTGAGAGAATAAGAATAAGAATAAGAAAATGATTTTAAATGTACACCAGGTTTGCCGGTGCAAGAGTAGAAATACAACCTTACGGTTGCGGAGCCGTATTCTCCACCTCAGAGAAAAATCCAAAAAAATGTGGTGCAGCGAGGGACGCGGATTTTATTAAAAAATTTTATTGTTTGTTTACTAATTTTTTTATTCGTTTTTATTGAATTATATTTAAAAAATTTTTGTAAAATGTAAATAAGCAATAAATTGGAAAATTTGAAAATTATTTTTTTTTCAATGACTTTACATTTTCTTTCTCTTCTTTTTTCGTAGTCATTCACAAAAAATGTTAACAAATAGTATTTTTTGTTAGAAAAACAATAAAACTGTGGCAACATGCTGAAAGAGAATAAATTTAAAATTGGCAGCTTGAGAGAAAATGCACTTAAATTAAAATAGATTCTAATTTCATGGGGAATCGTTGAACGTTTTTTATTGTCAAAACTTAATATAAAAATACAACCGCATCCGCAATCGTCAGGTAGTATTTCTACTCTAAGTATTATTTTTTCGCCTCAGAGTAGAAATACAACCTATAAAATGTGGTGCGGCAAGGGACGCAGATTTTATTGTTTTTTTATTATTATTTTTTAAAAGTATTTCATTCTTTTTTATTAAAATATATTAAACAAATTTTGTACAATGTAAATAAGCAATAAATTTAAAAAAGTTTAAATATATTTTTATTTTTTAATAACTTTTTACGTTTTCTTCTTTTTTCTTAGGCATTCACAAAAAATATTAACACATATGATTTTTTTTTAAACGATAAAACTGTGCAATGTGTTGAAAGAGAAAAATTTGGAAATTGAGAGCTTGAGAGAAAACCTATTGAAATTCAAATATATTCTAATTGCCTGTGGATTCGTTAAGAGTTTTATGTTGTCAGAACTTCATATAAAAACACAACCTCATCCGCGGTAAAAAACTAATAGAAATTTGTAGTTTTCAAAAAGCCAGCCCGATTGTTTTAGAACTTTACACATTATGACAAAAAATAAAGTTTTTAATTTAAAAAGCCGAATATTTTCTAATTAGATCTTAAGAAGACTTATCTCCAATATTTTAAATTTCCAAAATACAAGTCATCTCGCAATAATTTTAATTTTTCATACACCAGAGCTCTGCTAATTTAAAGCAAAACGACTCCAGTTCCCTAAGCATTGTAATGTTCATCTTTGCAAGTTCAACTTGAGTAAACTATTTCAATAGCTGTTAGAAGTTTAAATATAATCGAGCTGACGCTTTAAATGCTTTAGAATAATTTTCATTTTGGTTCTCACAAATCCCCCACTGTGCGCATTATACGCCTCATTAGAACTAACAAATAAAAATGCCATGTTATTTATATGTTGTTATTGGTCCGTTAAAGGTTAAAGAATAAATATTTTAATACTTTTCAGATAAAAACTTATTATCTGTAAATAAACACTGCTATTGCTATCTACTTCACTGTTTGTTTAAGACCCACGGTTTTTGGAATTAATTTTTTATTTATATCACTTTTCACCACAACACACAATTGGTGTATGTTTTTATCAGCAATTTTGTTTTTGTAATTATTCTATGTTTTTGTGTTTTTATTAATTTTATAACCATATTTATGTTTGATTTTATTTATTCATTTTTTTTTGTATTTGTATTATTCATAATTTTGCCTTTGTTTTGATTTTTTTTAATTCTTAACTTTAGTTGGCTTTGCTCTCTTTTGCGATTTAAGTGGTTGAATTATATTGACAAATTTTGTTTTTTTTTATTAAAAAAAATTAAAAAAAGAAACAAAATAAATATATAAATAAAATAAAATAAAATAGAACAAATGGAATTGAAATGTTTAAATCAATTTACTTGTAGTTTAATACTCGCTTCTTTAACTTTAATCTCTTGTATTTTACGTTTCGAGTTCCTCGTGTCAGTGCTGCAAGATACCACCCAACGTAAAAGTTATGTGGACAGGAATATAAATATATTATTGTATATTAATCTAGTGATTTATGGAAAATTGGGCTTGATGTCTATGTTACTAATTTATGCTCTAGTAAAGGTATGTTATGTGCAGTGATGGTCAAAACATTGGAAACTGAAGCGATATATATGATTAAATTTCCTCAGATAACAAAACTTTACAAGCTTTAAGGTTTTTGCCTTAGTATTAATTTTCAAAACACTTGCTACTTCCTAAGAAAGTGATTGCCACAAGCAAACGGTCAAAGTGAGTTGCCACCCTTTTAAGAAATTTTACCCCGAAATTCCACTTCATGCATTTCTTCTAATTTATCTGATTAATGTGGGGATTTGTGTTTTAAGAACTTGGAATATATTTTAGATGGAATTAACTAGAAAGCACATCCGGTGGAGTGTGATTTTGGCGGCTACCACGAATCTCGGTGTAAAAGATTTTTTGTTATCCATTGAAATTGTTGGATTGTGAGTGTATGCTATACCGAGCTTAATAAGTTGTAACTTGTATACAGATGAAACGAAAAGATTAGCTCACAATTTTGGTGGTGAGGTCTGAATATTTGGTAAAAAAGTTCATAAGTTCGTATCCCAACAGATATCGAAGAAATCGTGTCCAAACTTTAACGGAGCCTCGGTGGTCAAACAGGAAATCGTAAGATAAGCTGACACTTTTGGTGGTGGGGTCTGAATGTTTGGTAAAAAAAGGTCAGAGATCGAGGAAATTGTTGGTCCAAACCTCAACGGAGCCTCGTTGGTCAAACAGAAGATTGTTAGATAAGCTGACACTTGTTGGTGTTAAAGTCTGAATTTTTAATAAATAAAATGTCATAAGTTCGTACCCCAACAGAGATCGAGGAAATCGTGTTCCGAACCTCAACAGAGCCTCGTTGGTTAAACAGGAGATCGTTAGATTAGCTGACACTTGTTGGTGTTAAGGTCTGAATTTTTAATAAATAAAATGTCATAAGTTCGAATCCCTATAGAGATTAAGTAAATCGTGTTTCAAAACTCAACGGAGCTTTAGCAAGAGAATACATTAAAAACAGAACTCTGTCTGACTATAGAGACACTCAAAATCGCCTCGTTGGTCGAACAGGAGATCGTTAGCTTAGATCTAACCGTAGCCTCAGAAAACTGGGCTGGCAAAGTCACATGCTTGCGACACAGGTCATAGTAATGAAGTTGCGGTTAACTAGTGGGGTATTGTGGTTTAAACACAAGACCAAAAATTGAGAAGAAGTATAAAAATTTATTATTCTGAATCCTTTTTATGTTAATTTACTTTAATCGTACTTGATTCCTTTAAAAATATAAATATTTCATGACATCCCAATGAAATATTTATTATTATAAACTACAAAATGAAATGTTTTGCTGCGGGAAAGCATATCCATGCAGCCATTTCGCTACTGCTTCTATAGCTCATAAGTGGATTTTACCCAAATTTTGTACAGAAAACCGAAGAGTCTTATATCAAAAGCCAAATTGATTAAATGAGAACTGAAGCAAAAACGCAATAAAAACTGTAATATTTTTTATACAAAAACACATTAAACATTCAGTAACTATATTAAACAGTCCTAGATTATAAGGATCCATATTCGTTTTCCTTGTTTTGATCTTAACTATAATTTTCGACTCAATATTAATAATTAATTTTTTTTTTAGAAACGTCACCAATTGATGATACCATGGTTTGTAGCTGCTTTAGTGAGCATTTCGTGCGAAATATTATTTGTCATTTATATTTTAGCTAAAGGCCATAGCAAAGATGTTTTATTCATATTAATTGGAACTGGTAAATATAATTTTACATTGTTTTACATTTAATAACTTTTAAAATAATTAAAAATTTTAGCTCTAAGCATTTGGATTATTTGGATGATTTTCTCTTTATATAAGACAATGCTTAATGAAAATCGTAGCGACCACTTGGATAATATGCAGAATTATCGTTATAGTTCTGCTAGAGTTATTGAAATATATTAAATTTTACGGATTAATTAATTTAAATAAATGAAATAAAAATTAAGTAAAAAATGTAACGACTATTTTTCTATGCGTCCGTTTTTGATACAAATTGTAACGCAAATAAAATCTGGCAACCCCTGTTGTTGTATGTGCGTGGTAAAAAACAGTGGCGAAAAAGTTACTTCTACTAATGGCGTGTATAGAATAATACGACTATTAGCTAACAAATGTTGATCAACCACAATGGCACGTTGGTAAAGGTGGCGGCTGTACAACTGAAAATGCTAAGTTCGAGTCCACCTTCGAACATGGGTACAAAGGAAAATGGAAATTGCTAAAATGCATTTAAAAATTAAGAAGCAGCAGTACAAACCTTCCGGAAGAAAAAAAAATTGTGTGAAGCCATGGCAGATAATGAAATAGAGACATTTATTTTTAATATTTGAGTAGTAGAGATAATTGTCAATGCCCCCTTTAGAGTAAAGAAAAAGATCTGTAGCTGCGCAGGGATGTAAACAGCATAACAGAAATGGTGTATGGCAGACGAGTGTTGTGGCTGTTGGATAAAAAGGGGACAACTGGCTTGGATATAAGGCGTAGTGGAATGTTCTGTGGACGGTTTAGGTTACTAGACAAGGCATCGAATAGTTCACGCAAAGAAAAATAATGGTTGAGATAACCAAAATCTAAGCGCAACATATTATGATTGCATTATATGGTAGCTAACAATTCATAATATTGTTACATTTGCAAACATATTGTTGTCTAGCAAAACAATATAAACATAATAATGTTCAAATATAAACATAAAATTGTTAAATTAAAATATCATAATAGTTTCGTAAGAGAAAAATTTTCCAAAAAATTTTGGTTCCCTTTTTATTTGTTTTCATATTTTGCGCACGAGTATTATTTTTAATTATTTATTTTGTACATAAATTTTTATTTTTTCTCACATTTTCTAACAGAGAAATTACTAAACTGTCCAGATCTAACACAAAATATTTTTTAGGGCAAACATTATTCTGTTGCTTTTAACCATACTTTGATTAATAATAATATATTATGGTTAAATATTTTATATTATTTTTAATAAATTTATAAACTTTGGTTGTGGTTAAAATATTTTCAAGTTAAAACCAACCATGTTGCATTTTGTGTGCACAGTAACCATATAATCGTTAAAAGTTAACAAAAAATGTTTATCGTGACTAAAGTTTTGGTGAAAACAACTAAAATTTATTTTCCGCAACTATACATTCTTACAAAGAACATAATATGGTTGTTGTGACCATGTCACAACCACGTTTTTTCTCTGCGTGTTCATGTCTCGAGGGAGTAGCACAGTAGTGTATCGTGGATGGCTGTGTCGTATCGAGAATTATAGCCACAGAGTAAGAAATACAGAACTTATATTGTGCCACAGTGGTATTTGAAATCTAAGGAACCCATACATTTGTTTAAAAAAGGGAAAAAAGTAACAATAATAGTATGCATATTTAAGGAAGATTCTTTTTTCAAAAATTTCCTCCATCATCTGCAAAATTTTGAAATTTTTCCAACCAGGATGAAAATACAACATTTTACTTGGAGAGAAACGTAATGTCATCAATCCGAGTGATACTTTTGTTAAGTTTCAATTTAACTTGACGATGGATTAACAACACTTCTTTAATACCCTAGGCATCGAATGTAGACATCACATGAGATACATTGAAGCCAAAACCTTATGAGAGAAAAATTGTTAACTTTTTAAGTAAATAGTGAAAATCAATAGCTCACCTTCGCCGGCGTAAGATAAACGTAAGTTTTATTAAAACCTAATAAAATATATTGAAACGAAAATTTGAAGCATTTATATACTTGTGCCGTCGAAGCTAAATATGTTCTTAATTCCACCACTAAAAAGTGTGGTTTGTCAATAGGGAAGGAAATAAAAGGAAAAAAAGCTTAAAAGTGTTGAGTCGGCTGTGTTGCTACAGATGTCTGCTTGCTAGGTAAACAGAAGGCCTTGAGTTTAAAGCCCAGCAGAGCCTAGATTTTTAGTAAAAATAATCGTTGTCAAGTAGCCGCTTCTGTACATTATAATGGCAATACCAATATGTTCACAATAACCATATTATGTTCTTTGTAACAATGTATAGTTGCGGAGAACCAATTATAGTTGCTTTCACCAAAACTTTAGTCACTATAAACATTTTTTGTTAAATTTCAACGAATCTATGGTTACTGTACACAAAATATGCAACATGGTTGGTTTTAGCTTAAAACAATTTCAACCACAACCAAAGTTTTATAATTTATTAAAAATAATATAGTATATTTAACCATAATATATTATTATTAATCAAAGTATGGTTAAAAGCAACAGAATAATGTTTGGGCTAAAAATATTTTGTTCTAGTGCTTGACAGTTTAGTAATTTTTCTGGTAGCTAAAATTTATAATTATTTTAAATTGTTAGAGAACGTAAAAACTTGAAAAATTTATATACAAAATTAATAACTAAAAATAATATGCAAAATATGAAAACAAATAAAAAGGGGAACCAAAACATTTAAAACCAATAGAAATAAATATGTATGTATGTATTGTAGCAAATAAATATTTATTTTTGTGTCTGAAGCAGAATTGTGAAATCTTTTATTTGAGCTTATAAACTATATTTTTATATAACTGATTCTTGTAGCCTATGACCCAAGCGTTGTTATAAGCAAATAATTGATTTTTTTTGTGAATTTATGTTTCTAAATAATTTTTATGACAAATCGTAAATGAATAAAACAATAAAAACTAAGTCTTTTATATCTGGAAAATTTTAATCATTTAATGTTTATATTTAAACATAATTATGTTTTTACTTTAGAATGTTATTGTATTGCTAGTCAAAAATATGGTTGCAAATGTAACAATACTATGTTCTGTTTGCAACCATATAATGCAACCATAATATCTTGCCCTTAGATTATAGTTACCTCAACCATATTTTTTCTTTGCGTGTATTGGTGGTTAAGGAGACTGTGTATTTAGAGCAGAGAATTGCAAATCCAAGTCCAAGCCTCGACGAAGTCTTAGCTAGAATGGAAAGGAAGAACACAACAAAAGTGTGTGACAGATGGGGATGGTTCGTAAACAGCAGATTGATCGTGAGTACGAATCGAGCGAAAGCAATTTTTAAAAATAAAACAAGTTTAGTAAACATTTAATTAAAAGTTTGCTATCTTGTGTTTGTAATAAAAGTTTCTACGTTTGAACAGTGAAAGAAGTAACAATATACTCATCCAAACATGGTCTGCAAGAGAATGTATAGCTAGCTAGCGTTGCCAGCCAAAAAAAAAAAAAAACTTTAACGGAATCACACGAAATATGAAAAATGAATAGCTGTAATAAGGCTTATGTTCACATAAAATGTTTTCATTTTCATTTTATTAAAAAAGAAAAAATTGCTGATGGTGTTGACTCTGGCTGGAGAAATTCGAGGAAGTGTGCGCAATGTAAAACACGTAAACAAGTTCTGCTTTTGAAATAATATTCTAAATGTTTTAGAGAACAAACAAATTAGAGTTTCTTTTTTATAAATAGCTTCCTGAAGGTTGAAATATTTAAGTTAATAATAAATTATAAACAGTTCGAAGGACCATTAATAACACATTTTTTTCTAAGCTGCACACCCTTTTCAAAACAATACATTCCAACTACTTTATAATCTACAAATAGAAAGGTTTTTCTATATTATTAATTGACTTTGACATAATGCTTATCTTTATTGATCTTTTAAATTAAAAAAATATTTTTCTTAACAAAAAAAAGGAAAAGAAAAAAAAATATGAAAAACTCTTTGTAACCACTTGTAAATGGGTTGATTAAAATATTACGTAACGACATTAATTAACACGCTATTTAAACATAAATCTTAGAAAAAAAATATAAATATAGAAAAAGGAAAAAAATAATTTACTGCAAAAATAACATGAACATTAAGTCGAACAAACATAAACTAAAGTTTACTATGACAGTTTAGTTTTACTTTATTATTAAAGACAACTACAACAACAACAGCAAGCGTAACATTTATATGAAAAAAAAAAAAAATTGTCCAAATAAAACCAACTAAATATTTAATACCAGTTAATTGCAATTATTGATTGTGTTCAGTTATGGTTGACATTTGCAAAATGAAATACGAAACAAAAATACACATACACGACTTGAAAAACTTTTTAAAAAGGGGGAAAAAAACTTATGAAAACACTTAAACGATAGACAAGAACAACAATTACAAAATCTTTTACAATTTGTGACATTTTTATAAAAATGTTTTTACACTAGCAGTGAAAATGGCACAGAGTTAGAAAATATATTTTTGTGTAATTGAATTTCTTAAAATGCAGATAATCTGTGCCTCTGTGGTTGGAAAGCGTTGGAAAGCCCTACCGAGAGTACTATTCAGATAAGTCAATTAGATTATTTAAAAACTCTTAAAGTTATTGATTTTTTTTATTATTAATTTTTATAATTGTTGGATCCTTTTTGTAAACTGTCTGTCAATAAAAAAAAAAATTAAAAGAAAAGCGAATAAATTAAATCTGTACCTAAAGGGTGTCCACCGGAAAGGTTTACTACTTTGTTTATAGTTTATAATGAAACAGCGTGGATCTTATATATTGATAAATGTTTAATTTAATGTTGGCAATTATGTATGTATGGAATATAATATCAGATAAATGTGAGCCCTTTTGAGCACATTTTTGTTACACTCTCACACATTTCACGCGGTATTTCGTTAATTTCATCACGAATATTTTGTTTGAGTTGCTCAAGCATTTCTGGTTCATTTGCATAAGCTTTGCTTTGCAGATATCCCAACTAAAAGAAGTCCGGAGCAGACAAAATAGATGACCGTGGGGGCCAATTAACATCTTGAAATAACTTGTTATGGAAAGAGATCTCGTAGTCATTCTTTTGTAATCCTGGCTGTAGGCGATGTGGCACCGAATATTTTTCCTTAATAAATGTTCCACGTACCTACTTGAGGACTGCCAAATATAAACTGTCCAGACTTATTTTTACCAAAATGGTGGCAACACAAATTAGTATAACTTCTCGGCGGACCCCCTTTATAATAAAACTGTAAAGGGGTCATTTCCGTACATGAAATATTTTTGGAAAATTTTAATGTTGCTGCAGATAGCAACCGATATGGAATAAAAAACAACTATTTTTAGAATTTTTATTTGTCTATCTGTGTTCACATCACGAAAAACTGTTACATGGATTTGAATAAAATTTTGTAAGGAGGTCCCTAGGATCTTGGTTCAAATATAGAATACTTGTTTTATAAAAATGTAGCATTTCGTAGAAAAACTAGAGATACAGATGTGAAGGCAACTAATTTTAACGGTATAATGGTGTTAAAAAATTTATCAGCGCCTTTTATTTTTTTAAATTGAAAATTTTTACCTCTGTCCACAGAACTTCGGAAAAATATTTAAAAATAAATTTTTCGACATTTTAATTTTAAGAAAATTAGAAATTGCACGCAGACGAAGTCATTAAAAAATTAATAAATAAATAATAAATGTTAAATAAAAAGAAATAAATAATAAAAGAATTAAAATTATAAAGAACAAAAGAAGAAGAAGCAGAAGGCGAATCTGGTAAATAAGTTTATGTCACCAACGTACGGTCCCGGCAGTCTTGAGCTGCTGTCGTTACTTATACTTTAGTGTGGAATGAAAGCATAGCCGGTTAAAATTAGTTGTTGTCTCGTTATCTCTTTAACGTAATAGACCGATATATCGCTCAATTTCTGAGAAATCGTCTTACTATTTATTGGCAAATAATACCAAGTCTCATTCTGGCACTCCATCTGTCTGGATTCCTGCCGAAGTCATCATCATACTCACAGTATCTGTAACGCAGTGATCTGCGGCCATCACAAAGTAAAATTACTGCTACAAGTCTTATAACATCACTAACGGGTCTTAAAAGCAAATTCGTCAGAGTACAGGCCAAGTCACAATTGTGTTAATTGAGGTTAGGGGCAACATTGCTCAGCATGGAGTTAATAAATCTTCTTAAAAAAGGTTTTGTGATCCAATTAAAAAGGTTTTATTTAGTCATCGGTAATTAGGTAATTATTATATTTTTCTTTGAGTTTGTAATAACATGTGGACGTTAATACAATCTCGCCAACTTAACTTCTTTTACAATAGATATATATTTATGCAATTTTTAATTTTTAAAATTTTAGTATCATAACAAATATATTTATTTGGATTAAATAACTGCTGATTATTTTATTCGATGGCATACTCCCAAAAAAAAGCATCTATGAACAATAATGATATTGTTATTATCGATAATAATGATATTATTGTTATTGAAATCATATTCTCGTCTAGCATAATAATAACATTGTGAAATATAACCATAGTTATGTGTAAAGAAAAAACATATTATAATAAAAAATATAATATTGTGTTCAAAAATAAAATCAAAAGAGAAATAAAATAAATAAATAAATAAAAGAATTTTGTATAAAAAAGTTTTATCATATTAAAAGTAAACACATATTCACCCTTATTCTAGTTGTCGAGCTGTCGTCGTTTTAGTATCAATATCAAATCAAATATCAAATATTTTGCATTCTTTAACATCCCTGCGACGACATCGGCGGTTTATCGATTTTTTGAAATGAAAATGCACTCCCTAAGTTTTTTGTTAAATTTTATTTGTGTTTGACCCTTTTATGGTAAAATGTTTTCTATAAGTGAAGAAAATTTTGATTTAAGTGATGAAAGCTTGAAAGAAAACTTCTTAGGCAGAATTGCAATATTTTTATTTTGCCGGATCGCAAGTATGTATATAGCCTTTCCTGTTCCTGGCTGTGCTTCTGCACTAAAGCATCTTGATTATTGCATGGTATTTTTGCTTTCTATTTAACTACTTTCGACGGAACAGGCTGAGCAGAACTGGTATCATTGGTAGCAGCAGCATCAGACATGCAAGGAGTTGCCCTTAATTATTGGTTGACTCCCACTGGTTCTTCAACGTAAATTTGACTTCAGCCAGTTCCATATCATTAGAATCGTATTCCATGTCAACAATTTAAACTCCTTGAACTATTTCTTAAGGATTCAAATGCTTCGGGAAATTAAGGGGGTTTGCCACAGCTTCTTCCAGTGGACTGAGAAAATCGTTTAAACATTTCGCCGCTAGTGGCCTTACACTCCGCTTTATTAGAAACCATCTTTTTTTCACTTTTAATTTAAAATTCCGCCGTACCTTTAAAACCTTCTTTATTTTACCTTCTTACCTTTTGCCATCCATCCAATTTCTTTCCATTTTTTTTTTAATTACATGGAGCAGTTCCTCTGCGAAAACTCAGGATTCTTCTGCAATTCCTCCACAAATTTTTAAAATTGATTTGTATTTGCAATCTTTTTTACAATTGCAACGTTATGTTTGTTTTAAATCACTTCCAGTCGTTATACAAGGAGGCGTCGACAAAAAAATTCACATCAATACAACATCGTCGTCACATTTGTTATAGAATACAAAAAATCTTTGAGCAGTAGTCGATAAGTGTCGATATCGACAGGTAGAATAACAAATCGAAAACGTCGACACATATCAACATTGATATGTGACGACTTCGACAACTAGAAGTTCGTTAGTTTTTAAGCAGATACATCATGTTTAACTGTTAAGCCAACGGAAATCAGAATATAGTTCTTGTGACTATACCACAAGCAGGCTTTTATTCTTCAGTATTCTTCAGCTAGAAGAAGATATTTTTTGAAGCCATACTATCTTAGGGGAAATGATATTACCTCAAATTAAAATTTGGTAGTGTTACCCTTTCAGAAAGGCAACTGATTTTAAATTGTGTAACAAAACATGCTGTGTAAATTAAGTTCGGTTTTAGTTGATGATGCATTATGTGAAGGTACCAAAAAAAAAAACAAGTTTAATTGTCAGCTTCTTGATAAAATCTTACTGAACACTTATATTGTTTTTAATACATTAAAACCTTTAGATCGTATTTAACTCAATACCTTGCGGAAGTTAAAAACATACACGGCCAATTCCCATAAGTATTGATTTTAAAAACTGCTTGGATTTAAGTACTACGATTAGTTTTACAAACAAACACACGCACTTGTTATATGCAGTGTAAACAGATTCTTTCAACGAAAACTATATCGACAGTCGGCAGGTCATTACTTCAACAAACTTAAGACCGACAAAACTTACGTGTATTTAAATGCTTGGATTTAATTTTTGTTGTTGTTGTTTTTTAGCAAATATTTTTCGTTTCAATACCATTTACATTCTCCAATATGTTGGTAGTTATAATACTTGTGTACAACTCATTAAGACAATTTATTAATTTAAAAATTTATTGTTAAAAACATGCAACATTTTAAAACTACATGCAAGTCATATGGTTCACTATTAAAAAAAAGACTTTAGTTAATGTACGTGCTTGTACACGTATTAAAGTAAAAGAACTTCATATCTTTATTATGTGAATTCATTATAATAAATAATATTGCATTGAACTGAAATGAATGGAAAAGTATTTTTATGAAATAAAACGAAAAAAAATGTTAAACAAATAGTAAAAACAAGATCTGAATGTAATGTGATCTTAAAATGTATAGACGCCTGACCGACTGACAACAATGTAAAACACTCAGAAATACATACGTTATACGGCATTCATGTCTTAAAAAAAAAAATATGAAAATGGTAAAACCGTATTTCAAAAATTTGTTAAATAATTAACAGTTTATGCATACAGGCTGCCTAACTTCAGGCACTCACTTATGTAACTTCAATAATAAATTCACGCTATAGAATATCCCAAAGGTTCGGTGGTCATAAAGTGGATATAATTACAAGGTCAAAACTTATTCTGTTGCATGTACTAAAAATCAGCTACATAATCTGAAACACATATTACGTTCTTATTGGAGATCTTATTATTTGACATTAAGGAGATTCAAGTAATTCTTGTAAGTAAAACCAACTTTAGGACAAACAAATGGGCAGACCATCATTGAATCTCAACATATAATAAAACTGCACCGGGGTCATTTCTGTACATAAAATATTTTTTTTGGTGTAGATAGTAATCGAAATGGAATGCTGGAAGAATTTAAATAAAATTTTTTGAACCTTAGTTTAAAGAAAGAATACATTAATTTTTAATTTTTTTCCCTGACCAGCATTCGAACCATCGATTTTATAAATTAATGAAATTTTACTTTATTTTCGGCTCTTTGGTTCTTTTTAATTAATTTTTTAGAAAGGAAAATTATTTACAAATGTATGCGGACGTTTTCCAAAGAAAACAAGAAAAATTAGAAGCTAGTAGAATGAAATGCAGCATTTTCTGGACCGCCACATCCTTCATCAGCATTCTTTGCATCTATCTACCTTATGTTATGTACATCGTAAACATCATCTATTTAACCAACTAAGCTTAATGTTAATTTGGTGAGACGAAGTTCACACACAACTTAAAGCTTTTTTCTTTGTCATTCTCTTTGTAACTCGTCTTGAACATTTGTTCTTCTTGTTTTTCTTTCTAAAAATGTTTAGAAAATTAATTAAAAAGAACCAAAAAGCCAAAAATAAAGTAAAATTTTATTAATTTAAAGAATACTTTTTTCATAACAATAGGTCATTCCGTAGAGAAAATACACATGTGAAAGTACCCAATCTTACCAGTATAATGGGAAATTTAGTACACTGCCTACAGAATTTTGGAATAAATATTTAAAAAACACTTTTCTAAATTTGAGTCTTAAGAAAATTAGAAATGAAATGCAGACAAAGTCTTGGGCACTATTAGTATAAAATAAAAATTTAAATGCAAGCTATCAGGGTCCTGTAACCTATTTTGCTCACTAAATCTAGAAAATTTTTATATTTATTTTATTTGGCAATTAATAAAATAATTGTTTTTTTAATTTTTTTTTAATTATTATTTAAACTGTGGATGTTTTATTTAATTTGAGTATATTCTTGGCTATTTTTACAAACGACCTAATAAACAATTAATTTATCTTAACAAATATCGATTTAAAAAAATAATTTTTATTTGACCTTTGTACTAAATTACTAAATAAATTTTTCTTCTTGTTGATTAAGCAAAAGGTCAGCTTTTAAGATAAAAATATTGTATATTACTTTTTATTTTTGCCTGTTAAGTGAAGATGCCACCGAATGGTGTTGCCAACTATCGAACAAATAAAAAACAATATTATTATTTAAAAAACTGACCTAGTTAGTGCTTAATGAATTAGAAAAAACATAAAATTATTTTTATATATTAATTTTATAATCTGGCAACTTTATGTTTCATAAACTTTTATATCGAAGATAATAAAATTAGTACCATTTATTTTTACGTTACAAATATCTTAGTTTTGCCTCTGTTTCATTTCTAATTGATTAAATTCAAAGAGCATTTTGTAACTTTTTAAAGCATGATAGAACTTGAAATTATAAAAAAAAACACTAAAAATTAAATTTCGATGAAAAATTTTTTTCTTTTTATCTTCATTAAAATCATTATGAATAGACCATACATGGGAGTAATTAAGCATTTGGACTAATTAATTGATGATTTCATTAGCATTGAATGATAAATAATGCTCATGATATTTTTAGCATTATCACTATTTTTACTAATGGTAATGCTTTTTAAAGAAAAGATTTCATTGATAATAAATTAAAAAACAAAATCATTACCATTGACTAATGATTTAACGGTTTGAAATCATTATCATTAATTAATATGTTCCTTGTCTTTGTACACTAAATACACACCTTAAAGTATAGTACATCAATATTTTTAAATGGCATTTAGATAAAGAAAAAATTAGTGAAATATTTATGTTTTAACTTTCTCAGGACAAGTGAGATACTATTGGAATCTATTTTTGTTTTCGTGTAAATTATAAGAGCTGCCTAGTTGTGGTTTAAGCTGACTTTAGATCTCAGACATAAAGTTTTAAAGTTTTAATTTAAAAGTTTTAAATTAAAAATGATAAATTATTAAAATTTTCAAATATAGATCTATCAACAAGATTTACAGATTTATTTATTTTATGCATAGTTTTTTTTTAAGTTTCTGCGATCAAAAATATGTGTTTCAAAGAAACAAATATTTTTGATTCAATTGTAATTCGTAATGAAACGATTTAATTGAAACTTCGTTACCATTATTAAAAGCAATTATAATTAAAATAAAACCATTAGCATTTAATGGCATTTAATTTTTTTCCTTGTCATTATTTCAAACAATGCCAATGAAATTTCAATGGCAATGAAAAACTCCCAAGTATGGAATAGACTTGTTCTGCACCGTTTTTTCGTGGACTTTGCTCTATAGCAGTTAGTAACTGACCCGTTGTTTTATCGCTAAATTGTGTTTAGCAATAATGCTCATTTATGGCTTAACGGGCTTGTTAATAAGCAAAATTGCAGTATTTGAAGTGAGACTTATCCACAACATACCCCACTGACTCCATGGCATCCAGAAAAATGCACCGTTTGCTGTAGTTTACACGGTGGCATCATCAGACCTTATTTCTTCAAAAATGAGGCCAGATCTCACGTTACGGTCAATAGAGATCGTTACCGTACCATGACTACTGATTTTTTGTTTGAAAATATGAATGACATTGATTTGGACGAAATGCGGTTTCAACAAGATGGCGCTACGTGACATACGGCGACCGCAACCATAGAGTTATTAAAATCAAAATTTTGGCGATAAGTTGGAAATGGAAATGGACCTGCCAATTAGCCACCAAGGTCATGCGATTTGGCAACTCTCGATTATTTCCTGTGGGGTCACTAGAAGTCACTGTTTTATGCTGATAAACCAGCAACAATTGAGGCTTTGGAGGCCAACGGTGTTCGTGTTATTCGTGACATACGGCCAGCAGTACTTGAAACAGTTACGTGCAGAATGCGCGTCCGAAGTTTATAACTCTTCATTACAATTTAATTTTTGTGTTATTTTATACAATTTAAAGTTCTAAAAAAACAACAAATATAACAACTTCAGTACTTAATTTTTCTATGAGGTAACAGGTAGTTAAGAAATATTTAATTAATTATATTCAAGTAAGGAAAATAACGGTAATTTATGCTTTAATAAATTTAAACTTTATGTTGTTCACTTTAAGGACCAACTTTACATTCTTTAGATTACTAATCAATAGAGTGTTTTCTTAGTACTTTTTAAACCATTAGTAAACTTGGGCAAAATCTTTCAACTTTGCCAATCGTTCCGATCGGAACGAAAGATTAAAGAAACTATGTCATCACTTTCGTTCATCGTTCTTTATTACTTTGAACAGTAAATATACAAAGAAGGAGAGAACTACAAGCCACTAGATTTGTTAAATGAGTGATTAAAATATTTTTGTGACTTGCAAATAAAAGTATTCCAATAAGATTTGGGTAATATAAATAAAGCATTATTGTTTAATGTAATACGTCGGAAAAATTTTATTTTATTTTATTTAGTCCTTATTAACTGTATTTTATTGAAAATTGAAATATTAATGCTCTTTTTTTTAATAACGATAATGAATTTTTATATCCCTGGTCAGTTTTGACTAGATTTTTTTCGCGTACAAAAAATCAATCTTCAACTTTTATTATAAGTTATTTGCTAAAGCGTAGCATCTTTTCAAAACGACTAGAATCTCTTGGAACATATCACTAGAGTTGTGTAGTTCGTGAACGACCTAGTTCAATTGAAAGACTCACTCAATTGTCCTATATGGAGCCATATTTTTACTAGCTCGTTTGCTCAGTTACTGAGGCCCTTTTATAGTTCATCATTATTTATATAAAAACAAATATAAAATTATAACTTGGTACAAATTAAGGAAAAACATCCTATTTCAATCAGAAAATATATTATTATGAACCAATATTCTTTTTAGTTTAAAGATTTACAAAAATATAGTCAGATAAAAGTGCATATTTACATAAAGTTAATTTTTAAATAGTTATTCAGTTGCACAATTAGTATGTGTTAATTTATTTATAATTTCTGATAGATTTATCACAGGAAACTAAAAATTGTGTGAGCTAAACAAATCAACTGGATTCGTTCAATTGTTTTCTGCTCACTGATTGAGCAATTGACCTAAAACAATTGAGCTAAACAAGTCATTTGAATTCGATCATTTGTTGGAGCTCACTAAGTGAGCTTTGAACTAAATGAACGAACTAGTTCGTTCTAATGAACTAAGCTGAAAAGAGCGCTCATTTTAAGGAGCTCATAAACCCAATTCTACATATCACACGTGTGCCTTTCATTTATTTTGCGGTATATTTTCAAGTGTTAGTCGACTAGATATATGGTGAGCAGTAAGGATTTGATTTATAGCGGTAGTTTACATAATATTTTTTCGCTCTATTTTTTGGTGTGACTGCAGCCGATAGCGGCGGCGTCGAATATAGGCGATTTATGATTTTAATGCGAATGTTAGTGCGATAATCATTTTGTATACGAAATAATTTTTGTGAGTTATTTATGATTCAATAAAATGTTTTATATTATTTTTTCTTCATAAGGAATGAAAATTCTGTAAGCGAAATAGGAGGGTCATTAAGAAAGTTTTAGGAAAAAAGTTATATTTTTAAACAAAATTTGTTTAAGAATTTTGAGTTGAATTTTCATGGGAACTTTATTTGAAACAACTTTTTTTTTGCCTGCTGTTATTTTTTTAAGTGCTAAATTGAAACACTTATTTTTGATTTTTTATGTGAATTCTATTCAATGCCTCTCTAGTCACTCTCGCCCGTTAAGAAAAATGTTAACGCTCTACACCCCGCTGAGTACTATGAACAACTCAATTTTACGGTAGAATTAAACAACCGAAAAAATTCATGTTCAACATATGCAACAAACAATAACAACATTTAAATCCAATTTTGGTTTACAAAGGCCGAGTATGTTGCTGCTATAACCAAACAAAAAAAAAAGACAAAACTTACTCTTGGCCTGTTGTTAAAATGTGTTTTTTGGTTCTTGTTAGTTGTTTTTGTTGTATTTCATTCTCGATTAACTCGATTTATCTTTTTACCCTTCAATATTTATTAAAACGCCAGCAGTAAAATTAAACAACAACAAAAATGTTCAACAACCGTAAATGTGAGTACACAACAACTCCAACAACAACAACAGAAAACACGTCATATGAAAATTTATTAATTTTATTTTATAATTTTCCAAATAACACACACTTTTACATGCTCATATTTAAACCACATATTTCAAAATGAAAGTTGATTAAACGTTTCCTATTATCTGGCCAATAATACTTATAAATAATAATAATAATAAAAAAAATTAAAATTAAATTATGACACAAATAGCAAAATACCAAGTGCATACATGTGTGATACATTTTTTGTTGTTGTTTTAAATCATTGCCACATAATTTATAAAATGATCTATTGCTCTCAATTATTTAGCCAGAAAAGCATAAAAAATATCCATGAAATTTATATCAAATAAATTTTTTTTCGGTTGAACCCATGCTCACCATGTGAATGGGAACTTTTTAAGTTAACAGTTATTATTTAATTAAAGCACAAAGAGGAAAAAACCGTAATAAATTAAATAATTGTAATAAGTTTCTGTATTAATTCAGTGTTTAAAAATAAAAACAATTTATTATGATCCAAGACGATGTACAGTTACTTCAATAGAACAAATAATTTGTATTAACATTTTAGACTTCACAATGAAATAAGATGTTTAATACAGGCAACAAACTTTAATTTTTGATTAAATGAAAAATAATTGATCTTATATTGATAAGAATTTGATTTAATGTCAGCAATTGTGTATGGAATACAATATCAGCACATTTTTTTTATTTCATTCTCACACTTTTCACGAGGTATTTCATTTGAGTTGCTCAAGCGTTTCTGGTTTGTTTGCTTAAACTTTCCTTTTTAGTTATCCCCACGAAAAAAAAATCCGGAGCAGTTAAATCAGGAGACTGTGGAGGCCAATCAACATCACCATTTATTGAAATAACTTGTTGTGAAAAGAAGTCTCGCAGCAATTCACTTCACACTTCATGTTAATCTAGACCAAAGCATGCAGTTTTCAATCATGTTATGATAGCGCTGCCCATTCACAGTTATCGTTACGCTGTTTTCATTTTTAAAGAAATAATGCTCAATGAATCCTCCTGACCAAATTGCACACCATACTGTCTTTCTTTTTTAATGGATGCAAAGGTGACTGAAGAGTAATTTGAGGATTTACCATTGTCCGGAACTGACTGTTCTGTTTATTCGCAGAATGAAAATGTGCTTCGTCACTCATTATGATTTTTTCATGAAAATCGGGTTTGTCATGGGCGAGCTGTAGCATTATATTGGCATATATACGGCGTCGTAAATGGTCTTGTCGAAGATGGTTTTGTGTCAACTGAATCTTAAATGGAAACAAATGCAAATCTTAGTGCAAAATTTTTTTTTGAAGACCCAGATCCAGAGCACGGCGTCAAATTGAGGTTGATGGATTGTTTTAAACATTTTTTTTCAATCAGCACTGATGTTATCAGCAGATATTGCAGTACGTTGTGGTCCATGCTTGAGCCTTTCACCTACAAAACTTCTTTCTTCGAAACCATTCACTACACCATAAGTAGTGCGTTTTGTTAGTACGTCGTTTCTTCCAAAAAAATTCACGTAATTTTCTCATTGTCACAGTATTTGATAATTGATTTTGATAAAATGTTTCAACGATTAAATCTCATTTGTTTATCGAATATTTTTTGGTAATAAATGTATCACGTGTCTACTTCACGACTGACAAACATAATTCTCATTACTAATGCGAGGGCTGCTATATATATTTCTGGCCTGGCAACACTGAGTGCTGCCAAGTGCAATCTGACATTTCCATTGGAAAGTTTGTCATTTTTAAGCATAATCGTACTCAAAACGTTTTGACGTACGACCATTATTTGTGTTGTTTACAGTGACTTGAAAAAATTAATACAGAAAAAATGGAATTAACTCGTGAACATTTTCGTGCCATCATTTTTCGCAACTTTCTGCGTGGATTATCACGACAAGAGTGCATTGATGAACTTAAATCTTTGTATGGCGATGAAGCACCATCCTATAGCACTGTGAAAAGTTGGTATAATGAATTTAATCGCGACCGAAGCTCGCTCAAAGACGAATTCCGTGAAGGTCGTCCAAAAACGGCTGTTGTGCCAGAGAACATTGATGCCGTGCGTGAACTCATAATGCAAGATCGACATGCGACATACCGAGAGATAGAGACATCCTTGGACATTTCTTCTACCATCATACATTCGATACTGCATGAACACCTGGCGTAAAAAAGGTTTGTTCTCGTTGGATCCCGCACAATTTGAAAGTCGCTCAAAAAAAGGCTCGTGTCGATTGGTGCAAAGAAATGTTGCAAAAATATGATTGCGGTGCTTCAAAAGACGTTTATAAGATCGTCACAGATGACGAATCATGGATCTATGCGTATGATCCCGAAACGAAATAACAATCGACCGTGTGGGTCTTCAAAGACGAGCAAAATCCAACGAAAGTTGTTCGTGGAAGAAGCACTTCGAAGCAAATGGTCACCTGTTTCTTCGGCGAAACTGGTCATGTGGCGACTGTTCCGCTTGAGCAACGTAGGACGGTCACTTCTGAGTGGTACACTACAATTTGTTTGCCTGAAGTCATCGGAGAAATTCGAAAAACCAACAAGAGAAGACGAATCATTGTTCACCATGACAATGCGAGCTCTCACACATCGGCTCAAACCAGAGCGTTTTTGACCGGCCAAAACGTCGAATTAATGGCTCATCTGCCGTACAGTCCTGACTTGGCACCTAATGACTTCTTCTTGTTTCCGCACATCAAGAAAAAAGTGCGTGGTCAACGAGAAGAAGTTGTTGAAGTGTTCAAAAACCATGTTTTAGAGGTGTCTCAATCGGAGTGGAAAAAGTGCTTCGACAACTGGTTTGAGCGCATGCAAAAGTGTATAAATCATTCTGGAGAATACTTTGAAAAACAATAAAACCATTTTTGATTATAAATATTCGCATTTTCACTATTAGGCCAGAAATATATAGAGCAGCCCTCGTATTTACCAACATGGCCTCAAAACAAAGTATTATACTTTCCCATTAGACATTCTGTTACTTGTTTTTAGAATCATTAAATCGTTAATATCCATTAAATGGTATACTAGCAAGTGACTGGCTTTATTTCGGTTTATACATCCTCGCAGTGGCTACCGATAACAGACTTCTAGATAAGTCTTATATCTACTGGGATACTGACGAAAGTAATTCAAACGAACTCTGCATGGCTGCCGACATTTAATTTTGATATAGAATTAGTTGCGCATTTGCAACTTTGCATGCGTTGACATATTTTCTCCATTAGTGGGAAATTCGACAAAGAAGCTGCACAAGAGTTGAAGATGTGAGTGTTTGAAGCAACTTTGGTTTTGTTGACTGAAGGATGAAACCGAGAAAATTGCATTCAAATAGCAAAGAAGATATAGACTGCGTAACATTTAAAGTAAATCATGAGAAAGTCCAGAAAGTTGTTTGGATATAATTGGAGTAACTTTAAGCGGAAAAATTTTTTTAGTGATCGGTTATGGAAAATTCAAATATTATTTCGGCAATAATAAAGTTAAAGAATTCGATACATGTAGACTGTGCCTGAATGAGACTAAGCCGCCAGCTTACTTTGTGTGTGAATGTTTAGCACTGGACAGCATAGGACTCAGGTACCAGTTATCGCTGTGTGCATAATGTTCAGCAACTCTTTTCACAACTTCGTTTGCAGAAGACATACTGGATAACGTAAAATTACTCTGTCATGATCCTAAACTCTAAGCTTTCCTTCATACTTCACGAAAAGGCAGTCAAAAGTCTATTGCCTTTTAAAAAAGTAAAATATTTTTAAATCGAACTTTAAAATTATAAAAACCACCGCTATTGATTATTGAAGATGAAAGTAAGTCTCGACAGCCATTTCGCTACCGCTCACTTAGCTCTTCAGGAAAATGTCACAAATTTTTATATTCAATTTTATTATAAAGGGTGTCCCCTAAAGTTCAGAGAAAGAAAAATACTTGCAATCTGAAATTAACTTTTAAAAAGATACTGTGTGCATTGCTTAAAATTTTTAGTTTAATAAACCTGTGTCCCCAAATTCCATTTTGTGTATCAAAAAGTCAAAAATTGCAATTTTTTGAACATTTCTTAAAAGTAAATTAGACTTTAGGGATTTGAAATACTTCAAAGAATAACTTAAGGCATAATAACCGGTTCTCTTAACCGTTTTTAATCCATATACTTTAATATCGCAACTTTGTAAAAATAGATAGGTGTAGCTTACGTGCCGCTTTTATGCAATTATGATCTCAACTATGGTGCCTTTAAGAAATGCGGGTAAATTTGAAGGTTCATTATAAAAGTTTGTTTCTTGCTGAGATAGCTTTGACTTTTTGAACACAATTCTGTAAAAATTTTATTTTGAAAAATTCTAACAAAAAACGAGATGTCCAACAAAATTTGACTTTCTTAAGCCCCATTGCGCTGCTCTTGAAATGCCTAAAAAGATTTAGATTCAATATTTCGCTTCTTTCTCACGGTTTCTCTAAAATAATTTTAAATTAAAACAAGCAAGAGTATTATTTTCCGCTATGCCGAGTCTTTTATATCCTTGACCATCATGTAAATTTTGTTTAGTTAAGTAACTCCCATCAAAAAAGCAAATATTAGGGGAACAGAGAAATAAAAAATAAGAAAAAATTAAGTACTACATACATACATATATTATTTTCTATTTTCTTAAGCTTTGGGTCCTTATATTTTTTAATAATATTTTATTTCAATATTTCGGTACTTTCCCCAAAGCTTAAGAAAATAGAAAATAATTTAATAAAAAAGGGTCAAATAATCATTATTAAACTAATACATACATATATATAATTTTATATAAAAAAGCCATCGGCTCGTAATGGGTTAACTATTTTAAAAAAATTTTGGTATGTCCTTAAAGGCCCCTTTACAAGATTTAAAATGACACCCATATTGATATTTAAAAAAAACATTGAAAATTTCAGAGCCCCATAACTCGGAAAATATAGGCGAGTGCCAATTCTTTTGCTTAATATTTTTTTTTCTTATTTTTTAATTTCCTATCGCTTCATATATTTATTTTTTTGATTGGAGTTACTTTATTGTTTCAATTGACATGAAAAAATTAGAGGTAGGCGTGGTGTTTTACCTGCTGCCCCGAAGGACATGGACCGATCATGCTGCTTTCCAATAGCACCTCTTTCGACTCTATATATGATCGATTGACGTATTTGTTTTTTTTTATGAAATCAAGTTTGATTTTAACACTAACGCGGACGGACAGACGAAAATCGCTCAATCGACTTCGTTATGCATAAGAAGTCAGAATATATATACTTTATGGGGTCGGAAATGGATATTGTAGAAATTACACACGGAATGACAAACGTAGATATACCCTTTTTCCAATTTTTGGGGTGAAGGATATAAAAAACTTTCATTTAAGAGAACTTAGGTGCTTCGAGAATTCTTTTTTAATTCTAGTTGAAGCCATGACCTGCAAGGGCCGAGATATTTTACACCATCTTTTAAGTTGGTATGTCATTAAATTAATAGCATCGAATTTTAATTTTTTCTTTTTAATTGATACCTTTACTTTGTGAAAAGGATTAACAGGAATACATTTTTTAAAATCTAGACCGTCAGACATCGAGCGCTACTTAATTCCTGTTAAGAAAAGAGTCGACAAATTTAATATGTTTAATACACTGAACTGGCATATTATTAAATAATAGCTTAAGACTATCTACAGACTTTTACTTTTCATTTATAAATTATATTTAGTGTCTAATGATATCGTAGTTTAAGTTGTGTCGAAAGCTATGTATTCTTTTGTTTAGCTTTTTTTGATTTAAATTACATTTTTGAGTTCTTTTTTTTAAGTGAGAGTGTGATAATAGTGGTCGTTTTTTGTAAGACCTTCTCTTTTCTATGCTAATGAGTTTATCTTATTTCTAGTTTATTATAGGTTCAGAAATTGTAAACGTATTTTGTTTTATTATTTTTCATGTACCAAATATGTGGATATGCCTTTTCGTTTCCTTATCATAGCAGTATTAAATCGCCCAATAAAAATGAACAGTGTTTTAAGGCATAAATGCTTAACTTTTACGTAAATTAAATTAAACTTAAATTTTTGTTTTAATATTTTTTAAATTGCATTAATTTGCATATTTTTCTGTTAAAATAAGAAAAAAAAAACATCGTCTGTTGTATTCCAAGAATGACCAAAAACGGATTTAAAATTTTAATCAAACACTTGTTTTTTCATTAACTGCATTTGAGCGGCTGCAGTGTTTCTTTGTTTTTTTTTTCTTCTTTTTTTTTTTGTTATTTTGTGTTGATTCATTTATGTTTCTCTAAATCATGACTTTTTCTTATAAATTGAATGCTGTGCATTCACTATAGTGGTAATTTTATACAGTGTTTTGTATTTTTCACATTTTTGGATTTTGCATTTTTTCTTAAAAAAATTTTTTTTGCACCTTAAAAGCATTAAACAAGAAGAGCTTTTCTTTTTGTCTGTAATTTTTTTTTTGTGTGTTTCTGGTTTTCTTTATGCTAAAGACTGTCGTTTGTCTCATCATTCTTTGAGCTTGATTGCATATTTGCAAGTCACACTTGTAGTCAGAGTTTTTATTTATTTCTTTTTTGGCCGTTTAAGTGTCTTTCTCTTTTATTCACATCATCTCAAATGGGATGTTTGTTGAGTGTGTTGTCTGGTTAAGCCGGCCATGTTGTACCCTTTACTAAAGTAGAATAAATATTTAAATTTTTTTATTTCATTAATGCAATATTCATGTGTAAAGTATATGAAAGTGATTTTAATAAAAAAAAAATCTTCACATTTTTATATGTCCCTGTTGAAGACCTTGCAGTTTACGGAACTGTAAGTAGAGTTTCTAAAATCTGCCTAGTACAGTTCCACTTTTCTCTTAAATGGAAATTGACAAAAAGGAATATTAAAATTTGAAGTGTAATCAGAGGTTCTTTAAACATCTAAATTTTCCAAAATTTACAATAAATTAATAAAAATATATTTTAGAAAATTTTACCTAAAATTAAAGCCATACAAAAAAAAGCGAAAAATCTGAATTCAACCCAAAAACGCATTTTCCAAAAAAACGCAATTTTTAACTAAAAATCGCGAGTTCAGAAAAAAATATTAAAACTTATAAATAACTAAAAAAAATTTTTAATTTATAAATTAAAAAAAGTGACTTTTTATTTCGTCAATTATATAAATTTATAAAAGGTTTCCTTTTTGAATTATAAATTTAAAAAATGAGGTTATAAAATCTTAAGACGTTAAGATTACATCTCAAGAAACATATAGCTTAGGGTATATAAGATGCGTTCAACTGACTTACTTATATTTTGTATGTTTGACACTGTTTTGTGTTTTGGAAATTGTATAATTTTGTTTCGTTGTTGACTGTTGTTTTCTTGCCATGAGTGCTTCATGCAAAAATGTACTACTGACTCGTTGCAGTGCAGTCAGTGTCTTAAGGCTTTAAAATTATTTCGTTTCTTTTGTGTTTTCGGTAACTTGTTTTGCTTTTTGAAAGCATCTTTTTAGTTGGCTTTTTTCTCAACAAAATCTGACTTGTTTGAAAACACCATTCATCCTGCCAACCAACCAACCAACCAACACTGCTTCACACTGACATCAAATTTTTAATTGAGTTGTTGCATTCTTAGATTGTCTGCAAAGAGGTGAGAATATATAATTTTTTTCAGTTCTGCGACTTTTTTTGTTTTTGCACTGTTACCGCTGATTTTAAATATGATGAAGTGTTGGTAAGTTGCAAAAAGCGAAAGAAAAAAAGCAAAAGAAAAAAAGCAAAAAAAAAAAATTACATTATAATTTGGTTTTAATTATTCCTTGCCATGAATGAACATTAAGTGATTAAGATGAGTGTTGCCTTCAAAAATGCAAGAAAAATAACAAGATTGAGCCACAGCAGCCAACATATAATGCTAATTGTCATTGAAGTAACTTGTAAGAATTACAAAAGGATTTTGATTAATTTATCTCATATATTTTAATGATATAGGGAATCGTTTTATGTCCATTTTTTTCTATATTTATAACAAATATCAAAATAAAAATTAACATTTTTCAAAGTAATTTTTATTAATTTATTTTCCTAACCGCAGTATAAAATAAATAATATCTGGCAAGAATGTTTTAAGGCGTTACCTTTTCGACAATTATTCATGTTAAACCAACACGTACCAACACCAACCAACTGCAACTACATACTCGTCAGCATTGACATTTGGTTTACAGCAAGCAGCAGATGCAGTCAAATGGTTGTTTATTGTTGTATCTTCTAAAGTACAGTTTCTATTAAAGAGACACCCAATATTAATGTTAAAACTGCATTATTTGAGAGGAAAACTAAGAAATATAAAACACTGAAGTTTCTCAGCATTTACTGGTCTTAAATCTGAACATTAGGGTTTTTTTTTTTTTTTGTAATAAAAGTCATGTTATTAGTCTCAAACTTGCCTTGGCTTAGACTGAAATCTTTAAAAGCTTTAATGGGTAACGACAGTCGCTGTGACTTCTAACGCGGACAGTTTCGTTAGCCGGGAGAGTTAAATCCCATTTTCTCTCAAGGCCCTATTACTTACACGGGGATCTTGACCTTTCGTTCTCATTTAGAACAGCAAAATATGTGCTGTAATAGTAGCAGCACGCAGAGCTGAGGAACTTCTAACGGAGGTTTTGGCTGTTGACATATTTGTGAACAGTGACTCTGGCCATATTGGACGAAGATGCTTGAGGTTCCAGGAATTGAGAGCATTGGTGAAAACAAGATGCCTGAAGAATGCACAATCAATGTTTTCAACCCGGTCGTGGTAAATTTACAGGAAACATCAATACCCTCCTGGCCAAATTGTGATTAACGTTACGCGAATGGGTGCTGAGTGAAATTAGTCGCAGTTTGTCAACTTGCAGATTTTTTTCAAAGAGAAGAAGCACTTGAAGCGATAATATCTCTTTAGTTATTTTTTTGTAACCGTGCTACGTTCTTTAGGAAAGAGATAAATGAGTGATAAGACAGGTTGTGAAAGGAGAAAGATGTTGCCATTCGATTTGTTATTTTACTTCACCGGCGAATATGCTATGAGGAAGTACCGACGAAGGAGGCTGCATCATGTTGTAATGTTAATTCTGAATATGTATTTATACCATTAAACAGAAAAAAATATTTTTGTTTTATGATCGCCGCAGGGGTTGAACCCTGGCTAACCAGATTTAAAATCAACGTACTCACCACCATGACTACAGCAGCCTCAGAAGAATCAAGAATCCAAAATGGTTTCTAAAGAGCATTATTTCGGGGCACTGTTTGATTGAATGTAATTCAGAATGTATTAAAAAGTCTTGTTCTGAGAGCTACAGAACGCAAGCACCAATATTTGGGCGAAGCTGCTTTAAATATCTAGACATGTGAAAGTAACTAATCGAGGAGGTTCTTACGCACTGGAATTATTGCACGAAATGTTTCGCTAAATGGTTGTCGGGACGTTACAATGAGCTTACGAATATAATAGATTATTTTGAGAGGCCTGCTTAACTTAACCTAACCTCACTTAACAATCTTAAAACATGGATCCAGTTATTTTCAAGTTATTAAAAGATCTTAATGGGCTAAAAACCAAATTTTTTTATTTAAATAAAAAAAAATCAATAAAAATAAGTAAAAAACTTATTTTAATTATTTCTTTAACCTTTCTTAAATGCTGTTTATTATTATTTTTTCTACTTACGCAAACAAAACTCAGATCTTCTATTTTATGCCATGTCTTATGCCATGGACAGCGTGATGAATTACACACAAGGGACTTGTGTCAAAAGTCTAGCATCCACTGACCGTATAAAAGACCAACTGTTTGTAAGAAGTGTTGTATGACATTAAGCTGTACTACAAGCACAAAGTGTGCAAAGTGTATAAACGTGTTCTTGGCAAAATTTTAAAACATTCAAGGCACTTCTTATTTTCTAACTATTGACGACCGTGAAATTTAAGACTAGACAAGAGGCATGATTGCATACTCGTACAGTATATGAGTGCCATGGAATGAGAAGTAAAAGTATAAATGATAAAAATGATTGCAACTTGCAACACAAACACAATCTTTCACCACAACTCATACTCGTTCATAATTGTTGGTCCTATTGAAAATTGTCATGTATTTTCAGACATGCATGGGATTGTCCTTTAGTTTTTTTATTTTTATTTTTGTTTTTCAATTCGAACACCGGGCACATTATGAGAAACTCCCGTAAGGTGTTAATTTATTATTAATTTGTCATACACCGGGCTGTAGATAAAAATAAACTTAAAATGAAACATGTTAAAAAAAAAAGAAAGAGACGTACAAAAACGTAATAAACTTCAAGTTGTCTACTGTCTAGACATGAACAAGTGCAATCCGCTCAACAAAGATCCTTTTGTTCTATACTGGAGTGCAATGAAGTCGACGATAAAAAAAAATTACAAAAAAACCTTAAAGAAATGACAAATGCATTCGTTAATTTTTTGTTTTTACTCGAATGAATATGCATTTTACTTGCATTTTACTTGCATTTTGAAGGGCATATTTGCTTTATTTCTATCACCCGCTTTGTCTTGTACTAAATATTCTTTTTTTGTACCTCCCATATGTCACACCTCTTCTTCATTCTGCTCTTCAATGTTAATAATAATTTTTAATCTGCACCGTAACATACGACCTGTGTGTTATCCTTGTAAGAATGAAGGAAAAAAAAAACACATTTTATCTACAGATGGGTGAATTGCATTTAATTGAAAAACAGTAAAAGTAAACTTTTCAGAATTTTCCCAGGATATGCCAAGGTTAAATAGAGTTTTGATTGTAAAGGATGGTAAATAATAAACTGCTCGTAAAGTAATTTAGAAAGTTATTCTGTATATTAAAGACTGAGATGATTTAAAGTCAAGTTTCTTGTTTGAATTTTGCTAGAGATAATCATTAATTAAATAAGGCCATGAATTAAGTCATAGCTGTATGAAACAATTAAAACCGATCCTTAAATTATCAAGAACTTAGTTAAAACTTAAAATATTTTTCAACTTAAAAAAGTTCAAGCTTAAAATTAACAAGAAGCGAAATAAAACTAAGCAACTAAATAAAAGATCTAGCAGAACTAAACTAAAATAAAAATTAAAACGATAAGAACTTAAGAGGAATGAATTGGAATTAGAACTATGTAAAATTAAACTGAAACAAGACGAGAACTGAATTGAACTGGGAAACTAAAGCAAAATTAAGAAATCTTAAGTCTGCACCACCAGCAGGCTGATGTAGTCATGGTGGTTAGTAAGTTGATTACAGATTTAGTTGGCCAGGGTTCAACTCCTGCGGCAGTAAAACAATAAAAATGTTTTTTTCTGCTTAGTGGTATAAATACATCTTCAGAATTAACATTACAACATGCAGCCTCCTTCGTCGGTACTTCCTCATAGCATATTCGCCGGCGAAGTAAAATAATTAATAAAATGGCTATATCTATCTTCTTACACCATCTGTCTTCTCTCTCATCTCTATTCCTTTCCTAAAGAATGTAGCACGGAAACAAATTAAGTAGGTATTAATACCTTAAGTGCTACTGCTCTTAAAAAAAATGGTGGTTAGTAAGTTGACTACAGATCTCGTTGGCCAGAGTTAAACTCCTGCGTCGGTGAAGTAAAATAACTAATAAATTGGATATATCTATTTCCTTTCACCACCTGTATTAGCTCTCATCTATACCTTTCCCAAAGAACGGTCACAAAAATAACTAAATAGGTATTATTACCTGAAGCCCAACTTTCTTAAAAAAAAAGAACTGAACGAAAACCGAGAAATAAACTGAAACGTAATGAGAACATAAGCAGGACTAAATAAGCAGTAATTTGAATTGTAAATGTATAAGCAGTAAACAAAGGCAGAAATTAAACTCAAGTGAACCAAAATAAGGAAGAAATATAATTGTACTGGAAAGAATGTAAAAATGATATATTAAAAGGTGAGAATGGAAGATAAAATGGAAAGGAAACCACTTTAATTAAACTTCAATTCAATAAGCAGAGAAATAGATCTAAAAAAACTGCAGAAAAAGAACTAACAGTTTGTTTAGTAATCTACCTTTTGAGAACAGATGACCGATGCGTACCAAGCGATTAAGCTGGCAATTGAGTTCATTTAGTTTTTTTCGGAAATAAAAGCATTTTTTATTCGTACCCAGTAAAAAAAGTGAGGAAAAAGAAGTAAGTAAAGCACCACTTCTATTCGAACGAAGTGGTGCAAATTCGGGTGAAAAACCTATGAATTTTACATTGCCCTGTCATTGAAGGCATGTTGTTCATTTTTAACTAAATTGTACTACTTTTAAATAGGTTTCTTAATGCTAAAAAGTTTCTGTGATGAGAATTTATTTTTAAGTAATTAAATTGCCTTACATTATATAAGTTTTTAGAATATATATTTTTTGTAACTTTAGAGCATCTCTTAAATTAGGCTTAAACGACTATTAATTTGAGTTCTTATCATACGTTCTATCTAACAAATAAATTAAAATTGTACCAATAAGAACAAAATAAAAAAGGGCTATAATTAAATCAAATTACTTTAGAAAACTTGCATTCGTATTGAATATTTGCATTTTTTTAAAGCACGTTACAAAATTAATTTGTTTTTAAAATAAATTGATAGTTTTTTTTTAGTACACTAACGAAGTAATATATAAGGAAACTTGGGGTAGTTTAAGACAAGCTGTTTGTTATGACTATTATTAAAATTGTATTATGGTCTACTAAAACTTTTGGATATACTGTCACAAAGACCTTATTTTAATCCGTGACTTCCTATAATAGTTCTTTTAGAAGAACTCTAAAAAATTGTGAAATAAAACAAGTGCTAAAATTATTTTTTTTCTTAAATATCGATGGTTGGAACAAAAGCAAAAAAAAAAAAAAACAAATGTACAAGACGAAACACAGAGAGAACAGTAAAAAGTACTTTGGTTGTGTGTAAACTTCGTGTAACCAAATTAATAAGACTACAACTCGTATTCTTATTTACAAAGCTTGTTGGTTAACCAGATGATGTTTAAAATGTACACAACCTAAACTAGATAGATGTGAAGAATGCTGATAAAGGATATAGCGATCCAGAAAATGCAGCATTTCGTTCTGATGGCGTCTAATTTTTCTTGATTTTTTTTTGGAAAGCGCCCGCATTTGTAAAATAATTCTTCTTTCAAAAAAAAAAATATTTTAGAAATTAAAATAAATAAATTTAAGCTAACTTCATGTATATTTTTTATTTAAAATTCTTGTAGTCTTGCAAGGAAAAATGTAAACCTAAGAAGTAGTTCAACATGTTATTTGAAAAAATATTTTAAAAATAACTTACAAAATCTAGAAAAGGTGTATTAGCTTTTTTGGATGTAAATAAGAAGCCATTCGCCAAGAATGACATACATTATTTTTTACTGGGTAGTTAAAAATCAAAAACCAATGATTCCATCAATTATTTGGTTGTAATTCTTAAAACTTTTTTCAAAGAAAATTAAAATTAATTAAAAAGAAACAATAAGCTAGATTTAAATTAGGAGAGTAAAGAAAAACTGAGCACAAATTAATTCTGAGATGGTCCAGAAATTAGCTTAAAGTAATCTAGAAATGAATTAGTATCCGATCCAATGCAAGAGCTGTAATTAACTGTCGATAGCATTTAACCTGTAGCTTAAATACAAGCTTTCATTCGTTCCACTCTATTGAAATTGGAGGGAAATTTAAAAGATGGAAAAAGCCTTGTTAATAATCTCTGTAGTAGCTACAGAAGGGAATGTGCTCTAAAATAACGATGCGAGCAAATATTTTCAAAAAGGTGCCTAAACGTCGATTTCAAATAGCGTTATATAAACAAGGAGACTTTTGGGAATGTAAGAAACAGAGGAAAGATTTCTAATTATTCAAGAGTCAAAATTTTTTTTAAGCGATCAGCAAGAAAAGTCCAATTAAGCCCATTGCCTTAAAAGTGGTGTAAGTCCATTTTAAGATATGTGGACTCATTTAAAGGATAGTTTTTTAAGCATATTTGAAAATCTTTTTATTTTTAATATGTTCACGTTACTTTTTTCAGTTTAAAACAAGTTTAGTTTAGTTTAGTTTAGTTTAGTGAAGTAATTTCTTACAAAAAAGCAAATATTGGGTGACAGAGAATTAAAAAAAAAAATAACTGAATGTCATCGGTTCTTAATGGGTTAATTATTATTTCCTTAAAGATCTCTTCAAAAGCTTAAAAATGAAACCCATATTGATATTTAAAAAAATTTAAAAAATTTCAGAAGCCTGTAACTCGGAAAATATGGGCAAGCATTAATTTTTTCACTTGATATTTTTTCTTATTTTTAATTCTCTTTTAGGCCATATATTTGTTTTTTTTTATTTGGAGTAGCTTCACTAAACTAGATTTGTTTCAAACGATACGGCAAAATTATAGGCAGGCGCAGAGTTTTTCCAGCTGCCTCAAAGGACATGGACCAATTTTGCTCATTTTCAAAAGCAAAATTTTGAAAACTATGTCTGATCAATTGGCGAATTTACATTTACATACAGTGCCTTGAGTTTATTTCAAACCGACCACAGACGAAAAGACGGACATGGCTCAATGGAATTCGCTATGCATTAGAACTCAGAATATACATACTTTATGGGGTCGGAAATAAATATTGTAGAAACTAAAAACGGAATGAAAGACTTTCGGTGAAGAATATAATAAAAGACGACATTTGATCTAAATACTTCACTAGAAATTTCAGACACCAATAATTTATGTAGTTTAAAATCGACTACTCAGGACATGAAAGAAGCTGTAGCGCAATGCTGATAGCGATTAAGGTCTGGAGGCCAGCATTTCTTCTAATTTATGGAGCGAGAGAAGCTCAACAAACAGAAATCACTGTAGCCTTCAGGATAATTAAGTCATAGCCAGCAATCTGTGATGATATAGGAGGCGATAATTAGGGCACTTGAAAAAAAGTTTAAGTTAATTGTGGTTAGCACGATTGGACAGAAAAATTTAAAGGAACTGGGTCATTCTTTCTTTGCGTTCTTCGTTCCTGTTTGTATTTAGAGCAATAAATAAACGATCATCGAGAGAATCTCAAACAACATTTAATTTAATAATAATGGATAATATGAAAAAAAGTAAAGTAAGCGGTAGCGAAATGGCCATCGAGCCGTGCTTTGACCTTCCATAGTTAATATCGGTAAATAATTTAATCGGGATAATTTAAAAAATAGCACAAGGGTTTTTATGAAAATTAAATAATTAATTCATTTACTTTATTCGTGGTTGATTCCTTCAAATATAAATATTTCATGATATTCTCATGAAATATTTATTATTTTAAACTAAACTACAAAATGAAATGTATTACTGCGAGGAAAGCATATCCATATGGCCATTTCGCTACTACTCATATATAGCTCATCAATGGATTCCGAATAATAAAATTTTTCATTTTGATTA
Organism: Gymnosoma rotundatum; assembly: GCA_916610165.2. NCBI lineage: Eukaryota > Metazoa > Arthropoda > Insecta > Diptera > Tachinidae > Gymnosoma > Gymnosoma rotundatum. The sequence continues at coordinate 14,113,963 of OU744338.1, read as the reverse complement.
AATAATTAAAAAAAAAATTTATTCCCGTGTCTTTAATTTAATAATTTGCCAAGTGCCTGTGCATAGAAATAAATTATCGTAGTGCTTTTTGATATTTTGTTTTTCATCCTCTTTCAACTGTATAAAAGAGCCGAAAAAAAGTCAGCCGTATACAGTGGAGAAATAAAAATATAATTACTGTTAGTTATTGTTGTTTTTGCTTAAACTTTGATTTTCGTCAAGTGAATAAATAAGTGAATTTAGTAAAAATGCGGAACGTTCCTTTCATTCGAACCGTTTCTTTTTGAGAATCGTTTAAAGGCATTTTCCAAAGCAGTTCTTTTTTCAGGCATTTAAACTGAATTTCCTCAGTTGTCAAGTGGAACTGAAATTTTAACTTCGCTAACACAGTCTGAGATAAATATAATTATTTACAAGTGAATTTGCCAGTTTCAATTTCACCATATCACAGATGGCAGCTATTTGAACCGAAAATGTCGTCATACAAAAGTTGTAGCCTTATTTTTAATTTAATCAGCAAACAAAAGCCTCAGTCTGTTAGAAAATTCTTTACAATTGACTGGTATAAATCATTAAATTTACAACATAATTCAATGACAGACTGAGCAAATCGAAAAGGGAACAGAATAACCACAAAAACAGTAGCTTAAGTAACTGGATGTAAGGCAGCTGGATGTATAAAATGCCAACAGACAAACATACATAAATACAAACACACTTACATAGTTGTAGACATTTTCTTATAACAATGTGCATATGAAACTATTTTGTGAAAATGTTGACAGGCAAACAAGTCACCTTACACGTGTGCACATACCAAATGACCAATTATCCACCTTGCCATGACAAAATGACAATCCAATATATGTACATACATATATACATATGTTTGTGTGTATGAAGCTGTATGTAAAAATGGCGGTAGCTAATGTTGCAACAACAAAATAACAATAAATGTTCTACAAACGAAAGGAAAGACAGGACAGGAAGGAGAAGAGCAATTGAGCAGTGAATAGCGAAAACAATTTTTTAAACATTTAACATAATTAAAGTGAACACCGGCAACAAGCGAGGCAAGTGTTGCAAGTATAGAAATAAACTGTAGTTGTATAGAAATACAAAAACAAGTAGCAAAGGAAAATAATTGTTGTGCAGGATAACAAAATAGCTGCAGCTACACATACATTTTTTCTAGAACAACAACATCTGACAACACGTGGGTTGACAAAATGCCAGTGGTAGCGCTATACTACAATAATAATAATAATAGTGTTGGTTGTCGCAACACAAACACATACGACAGTTCAGGGCTCAGTTTAACAAGTGGCAGAAAAATAATGAAAAATATATGTTGGCTATTGGTTCGGTTCGGTTGACCGAAATAAATACACCGCTGTTACTGCTTACCTGTTGGCTGACTGACTGACTAACTTGTACTTTTGTTGCAGCTTTGGATGTTTCAGCTTCTGATGTTCACTGTGTTCATGATGCTGATGATGTTGTTTCAAAGTATTATGTTTTATTTCAAGCTTCATTATAAAAGCATTTGTTATTGTTGTTTTCTTATTGTTTAGTTGCCAGGTATCCTTTGAGCATTTCCTGTACAAATGAGTTCACATCTTAGAATGACAGCCGACATGGGCAGTTGCTTTAATTTTTCTTCCTTTTCTATTTTAGTACATTTACATCGATCGTAGAGTTCATAAAACGTTAAGCCTATTTGAATAATGTAACATTTGTTTTTGCAAACTAAGAAACGAAAATCTCTGTTAAAATATATGCCTCAAGGTGCGTAAGCTGTAGCAGAAGTCACCTTGGAGGAAGTCACTTGGCGTATTTTTAAGCTGGAGAATAATTAATTAAATAAAACCAAAATAATACTTAATTTGAATTAAAATTGAGTTAAAAATAATCAATAAGTAAAATTAAACGAGTTGGGCACGTAGCGGGCCACCCTTTGGTTTTTAGTTTTATTATTTGTTTTTGAAAGTTTCAGTGTCTGTATTTTTAAATTCAAGAGGTAACACAATATAAAACATGTGCCAAAATCAGATCTTCTGTAGATAGGGACAGCCTTTCATTTTAAATTTCCTTTCTTGCACATGTTTTAATAGAGAACGTACACTCTGTGTAAATTTCAAATGTCTGCCTACAACGATTTAAAAAATTAAGCTATAAATACGAAAATCATAATCCTACTGGGTGTCGAAAGACGTGCTATTGGATATTAGCATGATCGGTCTATGTCCTTCGAGGCAGCAGGCAAAACAGCACGTCACTCTAACTTTTTATGTCATTTGACATAATAAAGCAACTTCAATAAAAAAAAAATTAATAATGGGGCGAGAAAATAAAAATAACAAAAAAACATGAAGTAAAAAAATTGGCGCTCGCCCATATTTTCCGAGTTACGGGGCTTTAAAATTTTAAAATTTTTTAAATTATCAATATGAATATCATTTTAAAGCTTTTAAAGAGATCTTTTAGGAAATACATAATTTTATTAAAAATGCTTAACGCATTACAGGCAGTACTAAAATTTTTTTTTTAATTCTCTGTTCCTCAATATTTGCTTTTTTGATTGGAGGTAGTTCACTTAACTAGATTTACATAAATGGTGAAGGGTATATAAGATTCGGCATAGCCGAATATATCACTCTTACTTGTTTTTTATTTGTTTTGGCTGTTATAGCGGAGTTTGTGGGGAAACCCTTGTTTAACTTAATATTCTTATTAATTGTTATAGGATATATAAAAATACATCTATATAAAAAGTGTTCCAGAGTTCGAATACACAGAAGGGCGGGCAAAAATAGTGGCTATTTTATGGGGTTTACGTTTTTATCCTTTAGGAACGGAAGCCTTAAAAAAACTAAAATTTAAATCTAACAAAAATATACCTAAATGATCCTCGGCCTGGACTTAAAGTAGACAACAAAAATTTTAAGTGACAAAGAATCAGTGAATAAAAACAAGCAAAACGTTTTGCAAACGTTTCATGCAAAGAAATACAGAAATGTTCTGAGATCCCCACAAAATTTTCTCTTTCGTATTTTTCAAGGCATTGTTTTTGTAAAAAATAATTTTATACCAACAGTTTCTTGAAAAATTTAAAATCAAAATTTCGTGTGGAATTCAGAACATGCCTGATAAACTTTCTAAAATAATTATCATTTCGCTTATCTGCTGGTTTTGATAAATCGTTTGATTGCATTGTGTGTGTTTCGCTATAAATTTTGCTACAACAGTTCTCAAAATCTGTTCTCTTAAGAAGTTTCAATTTTTTCATCACTGTTATCTCTTGCCGTTCCGTTCCTTTAATTATATATAAAGTTTGTGCTGCAGAGCAAAAACAAATGGCACAATCTTTGTCTTTGCCTTTGTTTCTGTTTTGTTTTTATTTTACGCACTGCAAAAAACATAAGAAAGCTAAAGTAAACGTTTCGTTTTGTTTATTTACGTACCCTGATTAGAATGAAACTTAAACTAACTATGAGCTTAACTATGACAAAACAAATTTGCTGCCACAAAAACAACACTAGAATTAAAAAAATGATGTAATTGACTGAATAAAAAAAACTTAATCTAGAGCTAAAAAGAATTAAAAATAATTTAATTTGGATTAAGAGTTCAGATTTACAAATGAAATAGAACCAAAGGAACTCTGTAAAAGAAACCAAACTAAGCAGGATCTCAAGAAAAGCTAAGCAAGAACTGAAATAGGGGGACTAAAGTGCAGCAGAATGCAACTAAAATATTAATGAAACAAAATCAAGAAATCTATAGACGATTTAGAATTAAGCTAGTATAAATTTAGTAACAGAATTTAGTGCCTTGTTTTGTTATAAAAATGAAAACGTTATTGTAACACGGGAATTTTTTGGAGGGCCTTGAACTCTGAATTTTAGTCAAAATTCGGGAATAGGAATTTCGATGGCACCGATGGCTTCTTTGGATGAATTTGTTTGTATTTTTTAAGTCACACTTTGACGCAAGTCTCTATATTTTATATTTGGTAAAATCAAGTTTTTTTGGAAAATCATTTTTTTTATAAAATACAATCCTGCCGGTTTTCCATTGCTTAGAGAAAAACCGATTTTTGGAAGAAATTTACAGAAATACAATAATTAAAATCTATTATGAAAACCAAAAATGAGTCGAGTTGAAATTGTAATTTATTAATATAATTTTTCCAAAAATTTTTTTTTTTAAATCTCATATATCTTCAGCTAAAATAAAAAACATGTAACTAACAAAATATTCCAAATTTGTTTTTTTTTTATTTAAGCTAACGATGTATAATAAAATTCCGTTTTTGGAACTGTTTAGGAAAATGTCGTATATTGGTGGCTTCGCTTGCCTATTTCTGTGAATGCCAACAATGATTTTTTATTTATTTTTTGTATTTATTTTATTTATTACAGTAACCAACTGAGCCCTTAGGGCCATATGTGCCCATAATTATGAAAGTTGTCTAAGTCATATATTTCTTGTTTCGAGATATTTAATGAATTGCATTTGATTAAATTAAAAAATATATTTTTACATTATGCGACAACCACTATCTAATGGTTCATTTTTGAAAATTTCGTAAAAATAACATTGACTAAATTTAGTTTAAAATAATGTGGTATGAATATAACTGGTAAATTAATTCTTTTAAGTTTTGACTTAGACCACTTTCAAAATTATGGGCACATTTATAGTTGGTGGACTACAAGTATTAACAGGTGTACATAAGAAGGCAACAAACTTATAAATAAATAACAATTTATAAAAATAAGGCAATAAAATAAATAATGATAGAAATTAATAATTAGAATAAATAAAAAATTAAAAGAGTGGATCTGTTCAACTGAATTAACAGAAATATTCGACAAGCTTAACCTTGAATGAATTACGTGTTAAGTAGAATTCTCTTAAGGAGCGTTGTAAAGAAATGCAACACTTGGTAACCCGAAAATGAAAGGAAATTTCATATATTAAACGATTTCTAACAGGAATTAAAAGCTGCGGGTTTCTGTCAGTCTGCTAGAAATTGAAATGTTTGCGAACATACTCCGGCCAGTCTGTTGGCTTAACCTTGTAGAAAAGTACAAGAGATCTATCTCATCTTAATGTAGTTTATAAAACTACACCCAAAAAAATCGTTAACATATGTAGAAACATGATCATGAATTTTTAATTTATATACAAAACGTATAATTGCATGAAATGCGAGGACTGCTATATATATTTCTGGCCTAGCAACACTGAGTGCTGCCAAGTGCAATCTGACATTTCCATTGGAAAGTTTGTCATTTTTAAGCATAATCGTGCTCAAAACGTTTTGACGTACGACACATTATTTGTGTTGTTTACAGTGACTTGAAAAAATTAATATAGAAAAAAAATGGAATTAACTCGTGAACATTTTCGTGCCATCATTTTTCACAACTTTCGACGTGGATTATCAGGACAAGAGTGCATTGATGAACTTAAATCTTTGTATAGCGATGAAGCACCATCCTATAGCACTGTGAAAAATTGGTATAATGAATTTAATCGTGGCCGAAGCTCGCTCAAAGACGAATTCCGTGAAGGTCGTCCAAAAACGGCTGTTGTGCCAGAGAACATTGATGCCGTGCGTGAACTCATAATGCAAGATCGACATGCGACATACCGAGTGATAGAGACATCCTTGGATATTTCTTCCACCAGCATACATTTGATACTGCATGAACACCTGGCCGTAAAAAAGGTTTGTTCTCGTTGGATCCCGCACAATTTAAAAGTCGCTCAAAAAAAGGATCGTGTCGATTGGTGCAAAGAAATGTTGCAATGTCACAGGTGACGAATCATGGATCTATGCGTATGAGCCCGAAACGAAACAACAATCGACCGTGTGGGTCTTCAAAGACGAGCAAAATCCAACGAAAGTTGTTCGTGGAAGAAGCACCTCGAAGCAAATGGTCGCCTGTTTCTTCGGCAAAACTGGTCATGTGGCGAATGTTCCGCTTGAGCAACGTAGGACGGTCACTTCTGAGTGGTACACTACAATTTGTTTGCCTGAAGTCATCGGAGAAATTCGAAAAACCAACAAGAGAAGACGAATCATTGTTCACCATGACAATGCGAGCTCTCACACATCGGCTCAAACCAGAGCGTTTTTGACCGGCCAAAACTTCGAATTAATGGGTCATCCGCCGTACAGCTCGACTTGGCACCTAATGACTTCTTCTTGTTTCCGCACATCAAGAAAAAAATGCGTGGTCAACGATTTTCGTCGCCAGAAGAATCTGTTGAAGTGTTCAAAAACCATGTTTTAGAGGTGTCTCAAGCGGAGTGGAAAAAGTGCTTCGACAACTGCTTTGAGCGTATGCAAAAGTGTATAAATCATGCTGGCAAATACTTTGAAAAACAATAAAACCATTTTTGATTATAAATATTCGCATTTTCACTATTAGGCCAGAAATATATAGAGCAGCCCTCGTATTTTTCAAATTTTAATTTTGCTGGTATAAATCAAGTTTGTGTTATAATTTTAATATTTTGTTATATTTAATTTTGGTTTTTTGGTAAAATCTGTATTTTTATGAAATCCAGTTTTTTCTTGCTTAATTAAAACTTTTGTCAAGAAATGTGAAAAGAACAAAGCAAATCCAAACTGAAGCAACAAAGGTATTGCGCCCATATATCAGACTTTTGTGAGTTGATTTGAGGCGAAACTACAGCTGATCAATTTACTGATGATAAAATTTTACTAACTGGCGTAAGAGCTTTATTAGAACAAAACAAGAATTGTCTTTAAAATAAGTTTCGAAGCAATTGGATTTAAACAGAAGATCACTAGCTATTAACGAAACTCTTTCTACGTACTTATAAAGCCACCTACTTTCAGCTCTTGCTACAAGAACTCTTCACTGTAACTAACATGCACAGGCTCAATAGACATTTAACAACTCAATTAACACACGAATATTTTTACAACGCCATTTAACGTCAACCAATTGCGATTGGATTTTTGTACTTAAGATCCGCTTGGACAGACTCCTTAAATTGTTTTACAATAATGTCTTTAATACAACATCAACAACAATAGCAACATCAAAAAAATACTTACAAACAAACTCGAAAACTATTAAGATGCTACAAAACCGACTTGGAAAAATAAAAAAATAAATATTCCTGCGAATATTGAAAACTTGTTGAGCATTCATTTGCTTAAAAAAAAGGGGGGGGGGGGGGCTTAAATTAAGATGGGTCGGTTAGTTGGTTGGTTGATTTGCCTGGCTGTCTTTTAAGTTGTCTGCTGTTGTAGAAAATTTATGATTATTAAGACTTGTCTCTTAATTGAAGTTGATTCTTCGTCGGGTCGCTTCATTATTTTAACGTTTTCATGCAAACAAGGAGACATTTTCATTTTAATAAAATATACTTTTTTATTCATTAAACGCAATATCCGGTAGATATGTTGCTGATTAAAATAATTTACTTTGATTCAAATTACAGCTGCTAAAGATGATTTGATGCGAACAGGGGAAAACGTTTATTACAACTTTTTATATTTTATTTATCTAATGATTTTAAGTGAGAATTGATGTTGTGATGAAATTGATTGCGACTAATGATATGATATGGAAAGAATTTATGTGTTATTAAGTCTATTTTATGATTATAGGTGTATAATAATAAGTTGATTTTTTTTTAATTTTTTCTTCATTTTTATAAATAATGTGACAGAAAAAACTTTATTTAGAAATTATAAAACACAGATGGTGAAATAAAATTTCCAAAGCATTTATAAATTATTAGTAAATTTTTTTTAAGCACAATTTTTTAAACAACACAAAATTCTAAAGTTTTAAAGTAAAACAAGCTTTCAAATAATAATTAGGAATTGAATTGAAAGGGAAACATAATTTGTTAATAATTAAACACCGGAAAAGTACATTGAGCAAATGACTTCTGGCTTGATTCTAAATTTCCCATGATCATTTCTGCAGTTCATTTTCTTTTTTCATAATACTAATGGTTATGGATTTACTGGTACAGAACTCTGATTCCAAATAATCAAATAAAAACAACTTAATAATGCACCGTGGGACAGAAAAAATATTTTCGAAATATATAAGCAGTTTTAAGCAGATTGACTAAATGAAAAATGTTCCACATGCAGATATCGCAATAATACGTGAGTCTGAACTTATCAAAACTTGCTCCTATAGGCTTGACATTTTTCTTGTTATCCATCAGACTTAAAAAGAATTTAAGAGTAAGGTCCACAGAAATATGTGCAATCCGTATGGTAAACGAGATGTTCATATCTGAAAACTATGAACTTTTCAAACTTTTATTTTATTGCATTAAAAATATTTTTAGTTCCCGAAAAGACTCAAATTTATGCAAAAAGTCTTCTTAAAATGTTAGAATTATTATTGGGTCACCCTTTAATTTTTAAGTACATTTTTAATTTGCTACAGTGCCTAAGTAATATCGATTTTCAATAAATTTAAAATTTGAAACTTTGAAAGTCACGTTACTATTGGGGCACCTTTTAATTTTAATTTTTAAACTTACTTTTATAGCGAACTATATCCATACTCTGCCTAAATTTACATTTTTGAAAATACGGCTGTGTAGACAAAACTTACGTAACTATCGGGACTCCCTTTATTTGATTTAGTTTTAATTTCTTTTAACTTATATTAATAGCTGACATAGCAGCTTATACTCTGTGATGATTTCAAAGGTTTTAACGACAATGTCATATTCCTTCAAACCTCTATGGTAACACCCTTTAATTATTAAATTTGTTGTTCACAATTATTTTTATAGCAGACATATTTGTATATACTTTATAGAAATTCTTAATTCCTGCCTACCACAGATGAAAACTAAAGTATATTACTTTAGTTAAAATCACGATGCTATAGGAGCACCCTTTATTTTTTTATTTTATTTTAAAATCTTTCCACTTGTTCTTATGCGGATATAAGAATACTTAAAGTTACGGAGTCTGCCTCAAATGGTTAAAAGCATGGTCGCTTACATAAAAATTACGTCTCTATTGGGCCACCCTTTAATATAAGGTATTGGTTTTTGTACTGCCAATAAACAAGTTTTTATGTGACTGCCTACCACAGTTATAAAAGTTATAACATATTTGTGAATTTCACCGCGCTTTTGGGACCACCCTTTAACTTTTAGTAATTATCAACAAATTCCCTTTAAAATGAAAACCATGCCATTCTGCTTACTGCGCTCGGTTCTTTACGCCTCTTGCTTTAAATAAAAAAAAAAAATCATGGAACTAGTTTCACGAAAGATTTCATCGTGTAAATTGGCTCTTTAAAAAATAAATAATTTCAAAGAGTTTGAATTATTATCTTAAATTCTTTTTGTGATGGTCTCTACAGCAAGCCCAGTTAAATTAATTAATGTATGTATGCATTTACACAAAAACAAAATAACTACTGAAATACTTACATACATACATATATACATACATATGGATATATTAAAGTATTACGTATCTCCTTTCAAGCCTTCATATTTAATACCATTGAAAAAAACAATTTATAGAATTTTTCATACACAAAAATATTTTTATTTAAACTGAATGAATGCAACCATCTTTTTTTTTTAATTTAACTAATGAATGTTATAAATATTCACATTTCCATATAAATAAATAAAAAAACATTAAAAAACTCACTCGTAACGCGATATTTACAAATTCATTTTATTTTATATTTAAAAAATTCATTTGCAATGAAAGGAAAAAATTGCATAAAAAAATTTTTATTCAATTTTAATATTACAAACATCTGTTGTGCTGCTGACTGTTACTAGTGTGGTTGTTGTTGGAGCAGTTGTTTGCAACACAATCAATGCACCTAACAGCCACAAGATGAGCGAAGTACAGAAAAAAACGAAAACCAAAAATATTGTCAATAATATAAAAACCAATTGATTGAATACCACATACTTTGATGGTGCATGAATAACAAAATGACAAAAAAAAATATTAATAATAACAGCAGCAGATTTAACTGGGCCATTAAATGCAAATACTTTGCATACCACACCAGCTCATACTTATATTGAAAACCAGGCAAAATACAACCCAACTGTAACCCCTCGTGAAATCGTCACAAAACGATATTCCCTGGAGTTTGTACTGAAGAAATGTGTGTTATTGATAATAAAAATACATATCTACTGGTACGAGTATTTATTTAACGATACATAAATGACATTGGACTTATACGGATATGTAAACATCATCGTCTTCATTTTCAGAAACATCATCTTTAACATTGTAAGAGTGTGGTCCAAGAATTAGACATTTTGGAAGGACACATAATTAAAAAAGAAAAATACTTATTATAAGAAACTTTTAATTTTATGAATTTTGTAAAAATTTAAAATTTTTTTTTATAAAAAAAAAACTAAAAAAAAAAATCAAGTAAGAGTGCTATTTTCGGCTATGCCGAATCTTATATACCCTTCACCATCTATGTAAATCTAGTTTAGTGAAGTAACTCCAATCAAAGAAGCAAATGTTGGGTGACAGAGAATTAAAAAATAAAAAAAAATAAAATTAAGTTCTACGTATATATAAAAATGACATCGGCTCTTAATGGGTTATGCATTTTAAAAAAAATTTAGTATTTTCTTAAAGATTTTTTCAAAAGCTTTAAAATGATACCCATATTGATATTTTAAAAAATTTTAAAATTTCAGAGGCCCGTAACTCGAAAAATATGGGCGAGCGCCAATCTTTTACCTGATGTTTTTTTCCACTTTTTTAATTCTTTATTACCCCACATATTTATTTTCTTGATTAGAATTACTTCATTGTTCCAAATGATATGAAAAAACTAGAGGTTGAAGTGGTGTTTTGAACGCTGCCTCGTAAGACATGGATGGATCATGCTGATTTCCAAAAGCACCTCTTTCGACACTATGTAGAATTTTGGGGTTTAAATTTTTTCTTCTTTCTTTCTTTCTTCTTTGCACGTTTGAATATTATATTTGTTTGAATAAATAAGTAAAAATATGGGAAGCATCACTAAAGTAGCCCTACCGCTATAGTCACCTTCTGTGACTGCCCTCGTATTCATCTTTATTGTCATTATTATTGTTATGATTATTGACAACATTATTAACCGTTAAATATAAAACTATAAAATGAATATGAGGATGTTTTAAAACTCGCTCTCAATTCCCCAGTTCCTACCGGCCTACATGCCACACATACACATATGTTGACATTCATATATGACTGACTTAACGGCTGAACGGTCGTCGTTCGACCAACCACAACATTTTAATATCTATAATTAAATTTTATAAAGTCTTTAAAATTTATCGATTGTTGTTAAAGAAATCTCATAAACGAAATGATTTCCACATAAAATACACTACGATACTGTTCAATGAATTCCCCAAAGTTGCCACAGCATTCAACTTATTTCTTTTTTTTTCATTTTGCAACACTCACACATGTCAGCTTATTATTTGCATATGTATTTGTCACTTGTAAATGTTAAAAATGTTGAAATTTTTTTTATTTTTTTATAAGATTGATTTATTAACTGTTAATCGATTTAAGACCAACTTACCCAAAGTAGAATATATTCACTTGTCATGTCACATTGTTGAGGTGAATGCTTTTAAAATATACACATCTGCTAAAAACAACTTTGGTCAATGATAAAATAAAAACAAATGAAAATTTATTGTTAATCAACAGCATCTTAATGAAAAAGCATGAGAATATTTTAAATATTCGAAACACAAATAAAATTCTGTGTGTTATTAACCCTTGGAGAGGCTGTGTGGAGAAATTGTTACAAAACAATTTTCATTACAAAAGTGACAAAAGCCACACTTCAAATCGCCATCGCTGCTTTTTTATACCCTGGACCACAAAAAACTGCGTAAAAGGTATATCCGTTTGTAATTTCTACAATATCCATTTCCCACCCCATAAAGTACATATATTCTGACTTCTTTTGCATAGCGAAGTCGATTAAGCGATGTCCGTCTGTCTGTCCGTGTTAATGTTGAAATCAAGCTTGCCTTTGCCTTTTTAAATACGCCAATCGATCAGACATACTGTCGAAAGAGGTGCTATTGAAAATCGGGTCATGTCCTTCGAGGCAGCAGGCAAAACACCACGCCTACCTCTAACTTTGTTTTGGTTATTTGGACCAATAAAGTAACTCCAATCAAAAAAAAAAAAATATATAATTATATATATGGGGCGATACAGAATTAAAAAATAACAAAAAAAAAAATCAAATAAACAAATTGCTGCTCACCCATATTTTCCGAGTTACGGAGCTCTGAAATTTTAAAATATCAATATGGGTATCATTTAAAAGCTTTTGATGAGATATTTAAGGAAATACTAATAATATTTTAAAATGCTTAATCCGTTAAGATATTTTAATGTAAAATTATATGTACGTAAAACTTATTTTTTTTTCTTATTTTAAAAGTCTCTGTCACCCCAACATTTGCTTTTTTGACTGGAGTTACTTCACAAAACTAAATTTACATAGATCGTGAAGGGTAAATAAAATTCGGCTAACCCCAATATAGTACTCTTACTTGTTTTCTTTAGTGTCATAGATCCAATAGTTCTAGTTTCTAATGAAAGAACATGGTTGGGGTAACCATAATCTAGGAGGAACATATTATTGTTGCATAAAATTGTTGCTAACAAAACATAGTATTGTTACATTTGCAACCATATTGTTGTCTCGTATAAACATAATTATGTTCAAATATAAACATTAAATGGTTAAATTAAAATATAATAATATGGCTGAAAATGTCATGTTATATAATTGAATTTTTTATGTTTTGCTTTCCTTTTTATTCGTTTACATATTTTGTATTTTATTTTTAATTATTTATTTTGTACATAAATTTTTATTTTATCTTTCACTTTCTCTAACAATAAAAACCAATTTCAAATTTTAGCTACCAGAAAAATTACTAAACTGTCAAGATCTAGAACAAAATAGTTTTTAGAGCAAATATTATTCTGTTGCTTTTAACCATACTTTGATTAATAATAATATATTATGGTTAAATATTTTATATTATTTTTAATAAGTTTTAAAACTTTGGTTGTGGTTAAAATATTTTTAAGTTAAAACCAACCATGTTGCATTTTGTGTGCACAGTAACCATAAAATCGTTAAAAGTTAACAAAAAATGTTTATCGTGACTGAAGTTTTGGTGAAAACAACTATAATTGGTTATCTGCAACTATACATTGTTACAAAGAACATAATATGGTTATTGTGACCATATCACAACCATGTTTTTTTTCTGCGTATTCCTGTACAAGACATTAGTCATTGCTTACTTTTACACTGTAAGCTGCAAAATAATAAAAACATGTCACACTATTTCGGTGCCTCTAGTCGTTCATGTGGAATGCGATCATGCTAATGCTATGCGTTGTGGTTTCTGAACCCCATGTTGCCTTTTGCCTTAATGTTTGCAAAAGACTAAGTTCAAGAATTTTCAACTTTAAGAAAAATATATAATAAGAAGAAATCAAAGAGATATCTCAAATGTCTGTCTGCTGGTTTCCTGCAGCCCCTGGTTGAAACATACAACTTAAAAAACAAGTTTTAATTTATTATTGTTTTCTCTCTTCATTATTGAACTGCTTCCAATGCTTGTGATTGTATCATCATTTTTTCTGCCTTTTCTGCTCTGCCTCGTCTATGGTTGCCTTAGGGCTGAGATCGTCAGTAGACTTTTTCAGTGTATGTCCGAGCAGCTTCTATTTACGTAGCCGTATTTCTCAGTGGATTGGTTCCTGTTTTGTTATAGACCATTTGGGCGGCGTTGAAGATTGCATTCGGCCAGAATTTACGCATATATTCCTTAAAAAATGATTGAGGCCAGGAATCACTATCATACTCAGTTTTACGATATGTCAAAAATTGCTTCTGTACCCAAAAAGTATGATAGTATGAACTAAAAGTGTATGTGTGTAACAGAATTTTTGACAGATCTGTACGATTTTATAATCTTTTAAAATAACAAATAAAATAGATTTCTCTAGCGATCAGAGTTGATTTTTTTTAAGATAGGGAGAAAAAAAAACAAAAAAATATTAAACTCATATGTTTTTTTTTGCAGCTTTTTTGTATGATAGTGTGGTACCTACGACGCCATTTTGGAACGATTTTTAAAGTAGTATAAAATTCTGTCAGATTTTTGTGCAATTTCATGTCTCACAATCATAGAAATTGACCGATTTGACGCTGGTGTTAAATATTTCGACATGTTGGTCGACCTCTATACACTGTCGAGCATTCCAAGCGCTGCACGACCTTTGTTTGCATCAAAATGATTGTCATCGCATTTATACGTTTATGCTCAAAGGGCGCTTGAATTTTTTCAAGCTTTTATTAAGCAACTGCCAAACTGCATTGTAGTCAAATTTAAACTTTACCCTGGAGTTAATGTCGACGTCGTTGACGGCGTCAAATGTCAAAAAAAAAGTTGAATCGTATGAAATTGTATGAGAGCAGTTAAAACGCCGTCAACGACGTCGACATTAACTCCAGGGTTAATATTTTAAATTATTTTAATTTGAGATTTTTTTTTCTTAAATTCACTTGGTAATTTAAATGAGGCGAAGTTGTCTTCTCATATCTAGAAACCTCATTTTTGCACAATATTTCTCAATTTGATCAAATATAAAAATATTTCTCATTTATCAATATTTTCTTAATTTTTGTGATTTCAAGAAAAGAGATAATAATAATAATGTTTAAGAAGATTCATTTTAAAATAAAAAGCCCTAAAGTGTATCAAGACAATTAATTATTTTAAGTTTGATTAAGTGTTTTCACTGAAAAAGTCATTTTGGATTTAGTAAAAAGACATCCAAAGGGTTTAAGAATTAAAAAAGAAAAAAATGTTTAAATAAAAATCTTATTATAAATGTATTTCTGTGCACACACTTGCATAAATTCATTTATGAATATTTTATAATTTGTAGTTGTTCATCATTTGTTAAAATTTTCCTTTGTCCTTAAATCTGAATATTTTGGGGCTTTAAAAAAAAAAAAAAAAAAAAAAAATAAATAAATAATTTATCATTATTATTTCAATAATGTTTTCAGGTCTACTCACACTTAAGCAAATTAATTAAATATTTTTCATTTCTTTGTTCTGGTTGTTGTGCTTGTTGTTTGTATTGCAATTTTATTTCGCAAATCATTTTCTCAATTGTTGTTTGTACTCTCTTTTTTGTTTGTTGGTTTGGCTGACTACATATGCAGTGGATGGATGGATGAATGTTGATGGCCTTAAGGCTGTGTTTGATTGTTCAGTTGAATGGGATCGTAGATTGGTTAATTCGTTGATTCATTGGCTTAAGCTGTGTATGTACATATGTAGTTTGTCGTTTATGGTGTATAAAAATTTATTGATACCTTATTAGCAGATAATCGACATTAAACGCAACGGTAAGACATTTCATCAGTAAGTTTTAAATTTATAATACTTTTTTATGAAAAAAAAAACAAAAAATTATAAAACAAAAAGTATGAAAAGAACCACTTTTTTTGCCAAGGTACGCTACAGTAGGTATATTAATCGATCAGCAACATTGTTTTTGTTATAATTTTTTAATAAAATCGCTTTCAAATAGACGTTTTTGATAATTCTTTATAGTTTATGAACGGAATATTAATGTGTACAAAAGGCAAACAAAAGACAGCAAAAACAAATTGGCCTCTTACAAAAATAAAACTAAAAAATTCTTAAGGCGTGTGACTTAAAAAATACTACAAAGTTGCAATTTGCTCTACACTATCTAAGTGTTATGTTGCGGAATTCAAACTGTTAATTTAGTGAACGTTAGTCTACCCATAATTTTCAAGCTTGCCTTCGTACAAACCGTGACATTTTTTACACGAACGTTAAAAATATATTTGTGTGTAAAGCTTTGGTTTCTCTCAACAATATATTGGACCTGTATTTGTTCGATTTTTCATTTTTTGACCAAATGAGAATTTAATTTAGCCTTGATAACAAAAACGTAAGATCCAAAATTCAAAATATAAATTTAAAAAAATATTAAATTTTATTAAACTTTGCATTACTGGTTTTTTGTTTAGAATTAAGTATTTTAAATTTTTAGATTCTGAATAAAAACCCTCATTGAATCAATAAGGTTTTAATTATAAGAATCTTGGGAAAATGTACACATGAACTTTAAAAAAAATTACGTTATTAGACGACACGTACTTAAATAGCTTGAATTTATTTTGGATGGATTAAATTGAGCTGCCCCAATTGTTGAAGACTATAAGCAATTTTAATATATATTTTTTATTTTGTCAATATAGTAAACCGAAGGTTTTCACAGATTCGATCCTTTTTAGAGATTTTCAAATGTGTCACATTTTCAATAAGTTTCGATAAAATTTTTTCCCTAGTCACCCAAAAGTAGAAAAAAATTTAAATTAATTAAAAATTAATTTATAAAGATTTATGTTACACACAACGTTATGCACACAGAATAGGGTTATGTGCGGCTCTTGTGACCCCCATGAATTCCCTTAGAAATGCGAATGCTATAATCGGAATTTTACACGACAATTACAAAAAAACCCTATTAAAGGCGGTAATTGATTTATTTTACGCAGTTTATAATTTTAGGCGTAAAATAAATCAATTAACCTTTGAACTCATTTTCCATCGAGTATTTTTCAAAATATACACCATATAGTCGGAGGGAGTGGATGCGTTTTAATCCAGACGGCAAAAATGTTGACGAAATCAAAATGAGAATTGTGCTTCATTGCTTGTAAAGTAAGATTTAAATTTTTTCAAAAACTTAAATATTTTCGAAATATATATTGACTATTAACTAAAAAGCTATGTACTCTTGTCTAACGTTCCGTGTTTATTTCCCCTGTTAAAACAATTTACAGCGCAAACGGGGACATTAAAGGAAATGTAAGCATGTATTACATAATGATTTCTCATGAGTAGAAATGTTCCTTGTTAAGCTTAGTATTTCATTTAATGTAAGCTGATATATTAACATTTCTTAATATTTCATTTTTCCTTATATCATGTTTAATCGTCTGTGTCAATGTGTACCCTCTAAACTTTAAAGTTTTTCTGGTGTTATTTGGCTTAGAGCGGTCCTTGTATTATTAAAAAAAATTAAATACAAATTGGCAGCAATTTCGGCTGCCTTTCGGGATATTTTTATAACCTTTTTAATAGCCTTTCATTTAATAACTGTGCTTTTTTAAAAACTAACTATTTTGACAACATTCTTCTTTTCTTTCTTAGTTGTATATTTTCCTCTCCTTCATCATACAGTATTTTGTTAATAAAAATAATTGTTAATTTTATTTTTTTTCCCAATCAGGATTCGAATCGTGGATATAATCGTGTGCATACCGAAGGTTGGTACGAAGCAAAAACAAAAAAAAAAAAAAAAACAAAAAAAAATGTACAACACGAGTTACAGAGAGAACTACAAAGAAATGCTTTCGGTTTTATGTAGATTTCGTCTAACTAAATTAATATTAAGAATAGGTGATTAAATCGGTGATGTTTACAATGTAAACAGCCTAAGAAAGATAGATGCGAAAAATGCTGATGAAGGATGTAATGATCCAGAAAATGCGGCATTAAATTCTGCTAGTGTCTAATTTTTCTTATTTTCTTATAAAAACGTTCGCATACATTTGCAATTAATTTTTCTTTCTAACAAAAATTTTAGAAATTTAATTAAAAAATGAACCTAAACCGAAGAAAAAAAGTCAATTTTAATTCATTTAGAATAATTGTTAATAATTCCTTGTGCGTCGATTTATTACTTGTGTAATTCATAAAGGAACTAGTTCAAGTGTACTATTCCATTGCTCGAACTAAATGAACTAGTTTAAATATGTACGTCAACCTAGTTCAATATTGCAGTATGCTTTCTGTTTGAACTATAGATTTCTCTGCAACATTTGTAAGTCAAATAGAGTGTTACCAGAACAGAAGCTGTAATAGTAATTAATTTTTCTTTAGATTTAAAGAAAACTGCGAAAGAAAACTTGAATTAAATGAGCCTTGAACTGTAAAAACACATTGAATTAAAAGATAATTTGAACTAAATGAGCTTGATCTAAAAAGACCTGTTGAACTAAAAATTAAACTAGTTCGTTTTTACACTTTCAACTAAAATGAGCGTTCACTAAAATGAATTAAATGGCACAAGTCTAGTTGATTATTATAACTTTTTTTTGGAACCTGTATGGGCCTAACGCAAAAGACGCTCAAAGAGCAAAATGTTCCTTCAAATGTTTCTTGTGTGGTTGCCTCGTCTGTACTGAAAAAAGAAACATGATTTTTATACCATGTCCAGGCTTCGTATAGCATCGCGTCTGTTTTTACGTTAAAGGATTTTTTAATCTAGATGTGATTTTTTCATGAATATTTTTTTAATTTTTTTTTGTATCAACTTAACTTATAAATCAATGTCTTAAACGATTCAAATTGAAATGGTATCATTATCAGGGAGTTTTTTGGTGATAACAAAACTAGCTTCTGGGGTTTATTTAATAAGAAATAAAAAAACTTCTTTAATTCATATTAATAGTTTTTAAGCTGTCAATTTCAAACAAAAGCATTTAATATGAAAAAAATGTTTACCATAACTTATTTCTAAAGGGTTAAAAAGTTTCGGCTTAGCCAATTTATAAGAAGTCATTCGCAAAATAAAATAACTGATTGAAACCTTAAAAATCCTTCTCTATACGCACAAGTGCAAAAAAATAAAAGCTTAACATTTTTATCCCTTTTATAATCATGTTTCATTGAAAATAAATCTGCTTATTTTTCTCCCTACCTTCCTTCGTCTTAACAAACAAAAAGTGTTTTAACACACAAAACTTTTTTAACAATATATTTTATATTTCTTTCTTAAAGATTCTGAAAAAGTTATTTTAAAATTCATAAATTTTCATGTAACATGAATTTTTCAACACTTTTTCATATTTCGTCAATATCGGCATCACCATCCATCCATTCTTTCATTCATCCATCCATCCTTCTTTATCGTTTCATAATTTTTGGGGGGCTTTTTTATGAGTTTGTTATCGATTTTTTTTTTATTTATTATTAAATATTTTTTTTATTAATTCTTTTTCTTTACAAAAAGAGATTATCTTTTAAATTTAAGTTTTACACACTCAACACTGCAAAATGTTATCAAAACGTTCATAAATGAGGGGGTGTTTGAAAATTTTTCAATAAAAAAGATTCTTTTTTACGATTTTTCTTCTGTGGCGGTTAAAATATTTATTGGCGGTAAATACATGTTTTATTTTATTTATTTTGGCTTTAAAATAATTTTTATAATAAAAAATAAAGGAGAGTAAAAAATTGTTAAACTTTATTGTTAAAGCTGTTGATAATGGGAAATTGTTGCTTGTTTTCAATTACAGGTTTAAATAATAATTGTATGGATAAAAGTTGAACGTAAATGCGACGAGCACTTGAAGAGCATGTTTCATAAATAAAAATTATAATTTTTAAGTTTTCTGAGCGAATAATAACGTTTCCATATTTTTATTGCCGAGAAAGTTGTGGTTTCAACATAAAAATTTTTCGTAAGAAATTTAGTGTTTAAATAATTTTTAACTTCTTACAGTGTAGCCAGATAAGAGGATTTCTTCTCAAATTGAGGATTTCAACATAAGTTTGGGGACAGAAATTCATTCTTAGCTTTTTATAATTAGCTTGATTTATTTGCACTTTTTTATATTTTGAATAACGAATAAGCTGCAGTATGATGAGTTAAGAATAAAATCCCATTTAAATATGTACGTATGTATGTAGACTTGAATTATAAACATTTGTATATCGTTAGCTAAAGTGAAAAATGTAAATGTAACGCACAAAAAATTCCAAAAAAAAATTTTTTTTTTTAAATTTCGTATTTTAAATGAAAAAGTATCTCTCCCTGCAATTAAGAAAACAATTTTGATTTTTTTTTTTAATTACATGGTTTTTCATTTTAGCTGACGATATGCCTTTGAACTTTAAATGTACAATTTTTAATTTGTGAAAAATTAAAAATGTTCCTTACTTCTGTACAAAATAGATTTTTGGAAACATCATTCGTCAAATTGGGACAACAGTCAAACTTTCTAAAGGTTGTAGGAATTTTTTTTTTTACAACAACATTCCCTTTTGTTTTAAAAATTTTTTTTGACTCAACTTTATTTTTTACTGCTTTTTGTACAGGTAAATGTGAATAAATAAAAATTATAGCTTTGGAAAAAGACGCAATATAATTATCAATAATAAAACGCTTTTAAACAGAATGTTCTTTTAGATCGCCAAGAAATATTAACTGTTATATTAAAGAAAAGGGGAATCATAGAGCTGCCTATCAATAAAACTTTTAAGAGGTATCTTTATATAGGGGTGTTCGCCGGGAAGGTGTGCTTTAATGTTTTGCTGCTATTTTTGTAAACATTGGTCTTGACAGTTCACATTTGACAGTTGTGAAGTAGACACGTAGAAAATTTATTATGAAAAAATATTCTATAAACCAAGATGTTTTAAAAGTTAAAACGTTTTATTAAATTCAATCATCAATTACTGTGGCTATGAGAAAGTTGAAATTTTAGGGAGAAACGGCGTGCCAACAAAACGCACTATTATCGTGTAGTAAATTATTTCGAAGAAAGAGCATCTGTAGGTGAGCGGTCCAAGCATAGACAACAACGTACTGCAATATCGGCTTAAAACATTACTGCAGTTGAAGAAAGTGTTCAAAACTATCCATCAACCTAAATTCGACGCCATGCTCAGGAGCTTGGTCTTCAAAGAACAACTTTGACCACAATTTTGCACAAGGATTTGCATTTGTTTTTATTTAAGATTCAGTTGACACAAAAGCTTTTTCCACAAGACAATTTACGTCGCCGTGTACATGTCAATAGCATGTTACAGCTAGCCCATGACAACCCCGATTTTCATGAAAAAATCATTACGAGTGACGAGGCATATTTTCATTTGGATAGATACATATGTGAATAAACGGAATAGTCGGTTCTGGTGAATGGAAAACTTCCAGATTATTTATCAGTATGCAATTTGTTCAAGAGGAATCATTGGACCTCACTTTTTTAAAAATGAAAACGAGGTAACGGTAACTGTGAATTGGGAACGATATCGTGATATGTTGTTTAACATGTGGTATCAACAAGACGGTGCCACATCGCATACAGCCAAGATTATTATGCAATTGTTGCGAGAGCTCTTTCCACAACAAAAAATGGTGATGTTGATTGGCCTCCACGGCCGACTGATTTGACTGAATCTAAAACGCTTGAGTAACTCAAAAAAACATTCGTGCTGAAATTAATGAAATACGTCGTGAAATGTGTGAATGCTACGAATCACTTTTCATATCAAAAAACCAGCCAGCGAATATTTTCATTCTTTTTTAAATAACCCCCGCAGAAATTACAAAATAATTTAGTATTGATGATGAATTCAAATTCGCTAGGTAAATTACGTCTTGTTCAAAAATATCTATAAAACAAAAATTGAAATCATATTTTCAATGCAACAAATTAAAAATCAAAACATGCATGTAATTTACATTTTCACAGGATTGCAAAAGAGAAAACCCTTCAAGAAATTGATGTAAATCAACAATATCCAAAATTATATGCAAATTAGCAATGGCATCGTAGTTGAATCTTTTTAAGCTGATGAAAACACTGACGGAAAAAGAGTAGTAAGAAGCTAAAAATTTTTCTATCGAATGAAGAATAAATATCAAAGTTTAAACTCAATTTATTGAATAAGTTAAATAATTAATTGATATTCAGTCTGGTTGTAACAATTCTGTGACGTAAATTGTATCGCATGTCGTATGGTTACATACAATTCAACAATGTCTTCATTTCAACCTGAATGTAATTTTATTTATACCCAGTTCTTCTGTTTTCTTAATTGAGTCAATTTAGTTTTAATTGTGTTCACACATGCTCAATTTAGCTTATTTAATTAGCACAAGGCATATTTATTTTACAAGGTATTGCCGTCCGCCCAGCTGATTTCTCTTTTTATTACAAAAACAACATGGATTTTTGTTGTTGTAGAAGTTGAAAGCGTCAAAAGCCATTTATGTATAACTAGCCATTTTCTTTTTATTTGCTTGTTTATATTTTTTACTTGTGGCTTGTCAGTTTTATGAGTTTTTTTCTTTTCACTGAACATAGTTCGCAGAGTAAACATACTTGTTGGCAAGGGTTGCATTTTGCATCTAATGCAATTAACTTCTAATTGCTCAATTTTTTAATTGACTTCTTATATGGTTAATATAGCTCAATTAAGGCCTTAATTGCGTTAGTTATTAATTGCATGAATTACTTAATTGCGCAATTAAAGCGTATGTCTGAACATGGCATTTGATTTGCTTTTTTGTCATATTTGAAATTTTGTTTGAATTCACGATTTGTTTTCATAAATATAAAATATCTTTTTAATTTTTTTTTATGAAATTGGGAGTAGAACTGTGGATGTTATAAATTAATTTAAATTCATTTTGGCTTCATTTAGTAAAATCGGCAGTTAAGTTTATTTCATAGTAGTGGCTTGATATCGCTTCTGGTGAAACAGTTTAATAACAGAAATAGAGAATATGGTATCATGTCTACAGCTGACATGATATGCTGGAACGTAAGACTTTGACAAACGGGGTTTTAAAGCTTAACAAAGACTCTGGGTCCTAAGGGACTCAGGATTGGAAACATGAAAATAATTGCTTCAATTTGTTCTGAGAAAAATTGCAAAATTATAAAATTATAGAATATTTAAAAATTATAATTTTAGTCCAAAATAGCGTTACTTATATTTGAAAATTCTACTTTTAAGTAGAAGTAATAATGTATTCGAACATGTGGTCTTAACTTCAATTGTGTGAAAAAAGTTGGTGTGAATAGTTGTAGATTCAAAGGTACTATATAATGAAGCACATTCTGGAGTTTGAACATAATTTTGAAATCCAAATAAAAATGTGTACTTATTTTCAGTTTGAAATAAAAATTAAGAAAATGTGTTTTCCACGGTAAGATAAAAATTAAATGTATTTTTTCATCGAGTGGGATTAATAACTGATAGTATTTTTTTTAATACAGAAATTTAGTTTTATATTGCATTTGAAATAGAAAAATCTATGTGTATAAAAAAAGGTTGCAAGAGTTTTGTAACTTTATAACTCAAGAAGGGTCAAACCGAACGCGATAAAATTTTTAGAGTTTGATCGTATGGTTGTGGAGATGGTCGACGCGTTCGTGAGTGGCGACCTTACATGACAACACGTGGTTTGTCTTTATAAAAAAATAACAAGGCCTAAATTTTTTTACTGCAAACTTTCTTCGATTGGGAAAGTGGACGTAGTACCTCCCATACAAAATGACGAGTTTTTGTCATTTAACTAACGAAATGTGAGGGGCAGGGTTTTAAAGTTACTTGCAAGTAACTTTCATGTTAAAGTGCATAAGTAAAAAGCAATTTTATTTTTTTTTTTCGAACTTTATTAATATTAGTTTTTTAAATATAGTTTTGAGGCATCGTTATACGTTATCTAAAAGTTAGCATTACCAACAGTAACATCCCATCAAAACTCAGACAATACCATATTGCTTACTCCTCCTGCTTTATAAACAAACAAAAATTTCATGCTTGTTTCATGAAAAATTTCATTGTGTAAATAATATAAATATAAATATATATAAAATTAATTTAAAATTTTTTTTTGTACGAAAATTTGTTTTACAATCCATCGATTAATCAAAACTATTTTTAATTTATATGACCGTCATATAGAAATATTCTTAAAGTAATGCTAAACGTTTCAAGGTGATACAAGAAAATACATTGTTTGAGTGGTTCAGTGGCCATATTGATTAACTCCATTTTCTTCGTGTTTGTAAGTGTTACGTTAAATTAAGTTAAGAAGGCAGCCCTGATAAAGCAATTACGCGTAAAGATCATAACGTTCATTGTAATGGCGTGAAACCAATAATATTAAATTAGTTTTGAATCCTTAAATATTTTTTATTTGAAATAAATTTCTCTTACAATGGCTAATAAAACTGCAAAGTGACAATAATCTTTAAATTGATAGTTGAAAAAAAACAAGAATTGATAAAACCTACATTCACTTTTAATACCCTTCACCACAAAGAGTGAATAAAGGGTAAATTTCTGATCCCATAAAGTATATAATTCTGGGTTCTTATGCATAGCGAAATCGATTGAGCGATATTCGTCTCTTCGTCCGTGTTAGTGTTGAAATTAAGTTTGCGAAGGTACTAGATCTGCTAGAAAAAAAAAAAAATTTAAATATGCCAATCGATCAGACATAGTGTCGAAAGAGATGCTATTAAAAATCAGCAAGATCAGTCAATATCGGTCAGGGCAGCGGGCAAAACACCACGCCTACTTCTAATTTTTTTATATCATTTGGAACAATTAAGTAACTCTACTCAAAAAAACAAATATATGAGGCGATAGAGAATTAAAAACAAATAAGAAAAAATATCAAGTGAAGAAATTGGCGTTCGCTCATATTTTTCGGTTTACGGGCCTCTGAAATTTTCAAATTTTTTAAAATATTAATATGAGTATCATTTTAAAGATTTTGAAGAGATCTTTAAGAAAATACAAACATTTTTAAAAACGCTTAATCCATTAAGAGTCGAACAACACACTTACAACAATTTTTTATTTATACATAAAGATAATCGATTTGGCAGTTGAAGTATTTTAATCGTAGCTCATATAATTTTACATAGTTTTAAGTACGTTCGAAATTTAATCTTAAAATATATGCAGTGATATGGAAATCCTTCTTATTGATTTATTTTACAGTGTATTTCATATATTTCAAATTTCCAAGGGCCATCTGTCTATACCATCATGCAAATATGTCAAAATGAGTACATTTCATGCACACACCAAAAACCTCAAATAGCTGCAACAATATTATGTACAAAAACATACAATTTATACAATACATCTCAATTTCTCAAAAATATATGCGAGTTCGAATGGATGTATATGTTAGATTGTATGTTAAACATTTTACGCCTGATAATGTAAGCCAATCAAATTAAGCAATTATCTTGTTACAACAAGATAACCAGAGGGTAAATACTTTTATTTTAGCAATAACTAAAATAAAACAAACAAAATCAAAAACAACCTTACTGGCAACGGCAACGGCAACAGCAACCGCAACAACTTAACGTTACAGAAATAACAACTTTAACACCATCAATTGCTGCAACAACAAACAAGTACATCAAATGACCATTGCAAAACACCAACTATACATTCGGCCAACACCTTGAAAAATAAAAAAATATATAAACTTTTTTCTCTTAAATTTGGGTTTATTTTTTCCAAAACCTTTGATAGTTAAAACTCTGATTTTGGTCTGTGGCCACTTTTAGACAGACCAAGAATTTAAAAAAAAATTAACAACAAAAAATCAAAACACTTTGTGTGTATGAGCAAGTTTATGTGCGTGTGTGTTTGTTGAGGGGACATAACAACAACAACAACAATGTCCAACATCAACAACAACTTTATCATTGGCAATCAAGAACATTAAAATAGCTCACACCTCAAAGTCATGGATGAATTTGACCAAAAGATGCAAATGTTTTGACAACACCGACAATAAAACGAGAAGAGAGAGACAGCTAGACAGGCAGATATACAAACCTTTAAACAGGCTGCAAGTGAAAAAAGCATGCAAAAATAACATGCCAACAGAAAAAAAAATGACGAATGAAGACAGCAGACTCCAAAAAAAAGGAAAACAATTGAATAGCAGAAATTAAGCCCGCGGAGTATTTAAAGTCATAATAATGCATTACAAGCGGCTAAAAATGAAATAATGCTGTTGAATGTGTAAAATGTTTAAATCAAAATGAAAAAGAAAGAAAATTAAACTGAATTTATTTTTTTTCATATTCACCGAAATGTCAGCATCCCTCAGAAAAGATCGTTAAAAACTTATTCCACATAATGAATTTCTTATCATGCTATTTCTAGGAACCTCTAATTAAAATTTACTAAATATGTCGGTGATTTGTGAGTGGTCTTAAGATCATGCTATTCGATATAAAGAAAAAACCCTTTAAATCTGTAAAGCAATTTTCGCAACTTTCTATCAAATCAAGCTTAAAGTTTTTTAATTTTAGTGCGAAAAATTATATTGGCGCAAGAAAGTGAGTTAGAAAATTACTCTTATGATCCCTAGAGGGAAGAAAACCAACACGACATCTGGCCGCTTAAAATCAAGACGAACTGTCACTTTAACCCTTTTTAACAGACTGCATGAAAGGAAAGAAAGTTATCGATTCATCTTGATATGGCTTTTTTATGCTTGTGCCCGCAGAACTCAGTAATGTCTGAATCAATTTTGAAAACTTTTTTTTTTTTTATTTGAAAGGTTACGCTTACAGAATGCGGGACCATTTTGGAAACTTCATAATTTTAAATTTAAGAGTGCCCCATATAACGTGCATGTTTATTTCGCGTATCAGGAACCGAATAAGGCACCACTTTAAAATTAAAAAAAAAAACAATAGCAAAAGGGTGTCCCCGTAGGTGACATAATTTGACTTAAATGGGCCTATCTTTAGAGGCGCGTTGGAAAAAGCTTGAATATTGTACAGAATATCGTTTACTATGCCTGTTATATTATAACAGTGTAAATATTTAAAATAATAAATTAAAGGGTGCCCCGATAGTTTATTTAATTTAATGTATATGGTCATACATTGAAATACTACATTTGATTACTAAGTCCGCGATAATAACAAGTAAAAAATTTGAAGTTAAAAATTACCATTACGAACCATTACACTATAGGAAATTTCCCCTTTTTTTCAGCCAAATTTGATGGAAGGACCGATATTTTTGATTTTAGTTTGGTGAACATTTAAGACAGAGGGAGTGACCGAAAAAGATTATCAGATTAACAACTAAATTTTTCTAAGAAGAGGTTATGGGTTGTATTTTCCCGCATGCAAGGTTTTTTTAGATCTTTGATAGATAATCAAGTTTTCTAATTTGTTCTTTTTCATATTTTAAAAGTATTTTTAACAATTTGATTTCTAAGTCCCAATCCGTCAACTAATGTAATATACATGGTTTCAAAATGCCACCACTCTCCATTTCTTTATTTTCTAAAAAATTTTGCTCCTCTGATCTCAGTAAATCAATCTATTCTGCTGGAGGCTTTAATTTCTTCTTGTGCTTGATGCGGGAAATGAGCGGATCTGGTGGGATTTTAAAAGCTATAGTTGGGGTACTTACAGCCTCTTTCAAAACCACTGCTAAATCTAATTGATTACATTTATAAGCAAATGCAGATGCAGCAAGAATTGGGAATTTCATTTCATTATAATGATCTTTAGAGATTTTTGCTGCAACTCGTCGTTTTGTTCCCTCAGATTTTTGGAAAAAGGCATTTGTGGTCGACCAGGTTTCGATTTAATGGAGGCACAGTGCGTTTTATGTTTTCTAATCGAAGTACTGTCATTAAGCCAAACAGCATGATGTTTTTTAGAAACTTTGAAATTTCTAGAACATTTTATATTCACATTTGAACAAAGTAATCATGAATGCTCTTTTAAATACTGTTTAAAGTTTTCGAAACAATCACTCTCAAATATGTATAATAAAAAAATGGGTGTAGATAGCACAATTTCGTTGTGTTTCTCTAGCCATATACATATTTAATAATTTTGAATTTGGCACGCAATAGTCACATAAAAAAATTATTTTTTTAAACTCGCAAAAAATTCGCAGATAAGATATTTTAAGGTCACTTTAATTTTTTCAATTTAATCGATTTTATAGGTGAGTTCACCAACATTTTGCTATATAATGTTAAGTTTTTCATTTTTAGAACAAACGTACGGATTCTTCTGATTGCATATACCACTGCTCAGTATAAACTCCGTATTCTTTATTTCGTGGGTTTCTCTGGCTATATTTCTGGATCCTACCGGTTTTGTGAATCCCATGGTGCGTTATTATTACAAACGCAGCCATCCACACTACACTACAGTGTTACTCTGGCGAGACATGAACTACTCGATTCCTTGTTTAGTAACCTTAACCATCCACAGACTTACTCCACTATGCCTTTTATCCAAGCCAGGCATCCCCTTTAATTCAATAGCCACAACACACGTCTGCCATACGCTGATGTTATGCTGTAACACTTCCCTGCGCTAACCGCTACCGTTCTTACTACTTTCTTTATTAGAGAGGGTTTCTTGACATTTATCTGGTACTCTTATATTGAATTAGACGTCTCCTCTAAATTATCTACCATGGCTTCACATAATTATTGTCTTTTGCCACTCGGGAGGTTTGTACTGCTCCTTGTTAACTTTTGATTGGATTACAACAATTGTTATTTTCCGTTGTACGCATGTCACCACTCTCATACTGTTACCAACAACAGGGGTTGCCAGATCTTACTTTCGTAATAATAATGTAAAAATATTTAGCTTCGGCGTTATTTCAAAATTTTTCAAAAATATAAATTTTTGTTACGATAACTTTTATTAGACTATGTCACAATATTCACTGCACTTAAAGGTTTTCTAATACCTGGTTTAGAAATCGCAATCAGGACAACTGTTAAAGTAGCAGAAAGTAAATTTTTGTTTGTTATATTTTTTATTATATTAAAGCAAAAAAAAAAAAAAAATAAACTGCAAAAAACTTAATTTTTTTTTGTCAAAAAAATTGGTGAAATGTCCTATAGTGCATTATAGAAACAAACTTGAAAATCAGACAGAATATCTATTTTAAAGTCGGTATTTTTTGTAAGAATTATTTACATATCACGAGACAAGTAGGTTAAGAGTTGTTTTTAAATTTTCTGCAGGAAAAACATTATTTTTATCCAATCCTTTGTGAAGGGCAGCTGTCACAGATCTTTTCTTTTTTTTTATTTGAAAGAAAAAGAATAAAAATGATAACTTTATCGCAGGCATTCGACGCGTCCTAGTATCACTGGCAAAGAATCAGGGTCATATTGGAAGTCAGAGCTCATACGTGATAATAAAAGTGAGGTTATGAAATAAGTACGGTTGGGCGAATAACAATTTAATAAAATAATGGCAAGGACTTTACTCTGGGTCTATATTATCTGCTGGACTAGCTGAATATTCTCAATGTCTCAGCTTCTATGGCCATCCATTTCAAAATAACTGCCTCTTTAGGTCGCATCGATACATGAAAATTGAATAATAAATTATCGATTAATATTGATAGGTTTATTTATCCGCTTTTGCAAGAAAACGTTTGAAATGTAGAGCAGTAGTATATTCAGAATTTACAGTCTAAAGTAAAACTTATCATCTCACAATTCGTACTAATATTGAATGTTGTAGGGTACACCTTGAATAATCATTTTGTGGTAAACTGCAAGATGCTGTTTATAAAAACTTGTTGCAAAAAAGACAAAACATAAAAAAAATTCAAAGTTACAGCTCATACTGACATCAAAGATTATGTCAGTCACTCAGTCATTTTGGCAATATGACATTAACACAAACTCTCGCTAGCTTTTTTCAACTCTCGCTCTCCGCACAAAATGTGTAAATGTATTACAAGTGTGTGTTTGTATGTGTGTGTGTATGTGTGTTTGTGTAACACTGCATGCAAGTACAAAATATAAAATGCTAAACAAAGACTTTAAAAAAGCATAAACAGCATTAACAACAAAGGCCAACAACATGATGAACAACGTACAACAAATAAACAGCAAGAATAATAAAAACAACAGCTTAATAACAACATTAACTTTTAACACACAAAAAAACAAAAAGAAAAACAACAAACTTTATAACAATATAAGAGAGAAAATGAAGACATTTAATAAATTGCCACGCAGCCATCACATTATAATTCGTTGGTAATGCGGCATTGCCCTGCAATGCCATGCAGATTGGGCCCCAACATTGACCATCATACTGTTCAGTTACAACAACAACCAACAATGTTATTACATTTAATACTGCCTGTTACTTTGTGTGTGTAATTATGTGTGTGTGTGTGTTTAGTGTACTTTTATAACAACTCATATTCATAATGATTTTTTTTTCTTCATGTGGCATTAAGATCGGTACCACTGAGCCATGGTTTGTGGCATTGACAGTGTGAGTGTATGGTGGTGGATTGTGGTGCATATAGAAAAAAATATTTTTAAGACAAGGTACAGTGGTTTGAGACGATGTTAATTTTTGTGATTTATTAAAGTTTAAAAAACTTGGTATTAAGTTAATTGGGTTTGCTCCGCCAGTAAATATTATGCTGTCTAGAACTAGGAAATCCAGGCAATTCCAGGTCATCTGGCAACCCTTACTGAACATCAGGGGCGATGTGCACTGTTCTTAACAACACTTGTGTTTGCTATTTTATTTCTTTTGAATAGAAGATAACTGTAATAAATAAATAAAAAAGTTAACGTATTTAAAAAAAAATCCGTATATTTTTAAAATAAAGAAACATTTCCTATTGAATGTGTCTTTGCTTAAGAGTAAAAATTGCGTTGAACAGAAGTAAAAACACAATCGCATATAATTATGAAAAGGGCAAGCAAAGTAAATGCTTAATGTGGTGTGGAAAATCACACTACCAACTGATCTCACTTGATAACAATATTTTTCTCATATTCTGCTTACAACTTAGGCGTTTAAATAAAGGGTGGTTAGGTGGTTACATTTTAACGTCCGATGTTGATTTTGAATGAAACACCAAATATTTAGGAAATTAATGTCATTTGTTTGATAATAATGCTATGGTTCAATTATGGCCGTCCCGACCTCCGTTCGATGACGCAGAATCATAATTGAAGTTCTATGCCGTTAATATGTCGAATTAAAGCATCCTTCAGCTCTCGAAGTGTTGCTGGTTTATCGACGTACACCTTTTCTTTGAAATAACTCTAAAAAATGAATTACAACGGTGTCAAATCACATGATCTTGACGGCCAATTGAGATTGCCAACACGGCCATTGAATTTGTCACGCAACAGAGCCATTGTTTCGTTAGCTGCGTCGCAAGTGGCACTGTCCTATTGAAAACACATACCAACCACATCCACAGCTTCCAATTCTGGCCATAAAAAGTTATCAGTTCTTATCTAACGATAGCGAACACTATTTACAGTAACCTGACTGGCTGATTTTGAAAAAATAGAGCCCGCTGAAGCCGCCAGCCAATAAACTGCACTAAACGGTCACTCTATGTGGGTGCATTGATTTTTCGTCATCGAATCACTCTTGGATAATCATTCACCCAAATGGGTCAATTTTGCTTATTGACAAATCCACTGAGGTAAAAATGTGTGTGATTTTCTTCGAAAATTGATTATGCAAGTTTTTATGCATAATGCTCATAAACGACGAGCGTGAGAGGTGCAATTGTTGAACACGACGACACGTTGAGGTGGTCGGCTCTTCAGCCACACTATCGCGAACAGCAGCAATATTTCGTGCAGTACGAGCTGTATGAGCATGCACTGTTATTTTCACATCTTCTACGATTAAATTGGCCGAAAAAATTACGAACGCCCATTTTCAAATTTAGCCTGAATAACTTTAACGTGTTGCTCGATTGTGTAACTTCCCATGGTTCAGATTGAGTTAGTCTGAAATTGAGAAATACAAATATTAAATGCAGAAAACAACTTGTCGTTCAGGTGTGGTTCACATTCAATATCGGCCCTTTAAATTTAACCACCCATAGATGACAGTCAGAGCGTGCACTACCTGAAAAAATAGTTACAGGAAAGCAGAAGAGTAATGTAGCGATCTATAAAATAAATTATTTATTATTAAAAAAAATTTTAAAAATTTCAGAGCCCCGTTAATAAAAAAATATGGGCGAGCGCCAATTTTTTCACTTGATATTTTTTCTTATTTTTTTATTCTCCATTGCCAGATATATTTGTTATTTTGATTGGAGTTACTTTAGATTTGGAGTTACTTAGAGATAAAAGTGGTGTTTTGCCTGCTGCCTAGAAGAACAGGGACCAATCGTGCTGATTTCCAATAGCATTTTTTTTCGACACTATATCACAGTGATTTAATCGCAGGTACTGAAATTCTACTCATCTATAGTTTCCATTATCGTTTTACTTTCACCTGTAAGATCACAGATATGGGCTGGCCTTTTTACATAAGACCAGCGATATATAGATAGCCCAACATACAGCTTAACTGTCCTTATTAAAAAGTTAAATAGTAGATTTTAAAAATTAATTTTTTTTTTGTTAACATAAGACCCTTGAGATTACAGTGTTTGTTAAGTTTTGTTGCCAGCATGCGTTGTTAGTCTGTAAAATATACAACCAGCTGCTAAATATAAATTGCAACGTTGTTGTTGTTGTGTGTTGAAGTTTCCACACCTTTTTTCTTTCTCAAAAATCTTATGAAGCTGTTTTTTTTTGTTGTTTATTTCTGTAAATTATTTTCCTGCATTTCCATTTCTTTTTATTTCTTATAATTTTCTCAAGGGGCACAGAAAACAACACCTATTAAAATAAAACGCTTTTCGTTGTTGGTTGAAGCAAAAAGTTTCTGTGTTGTTTTTTTTTTTTTTGTATAAAAGTACGAAAATTCACGTACTAAAAGGCCACACCAAAAATTAAATAATTTAAAAAGAAGAATAAATGTTAAAAAATAAAATAAAATCATTTGAATTAACTGTTAAATAGAATTCTTATCTGTTATTTACAATTTTGATTCTTTAATCTACAGTGGTGTTCATAACACCTGGAACTAAGTAAATATAAACGGCTTTATTTCCGGCTAAAGTTAATCATTTTCTTGTCCACTGCTTAAAGTTCATGATAAAATTGTGTTGCATGGAGATGCCCCAACTTGAGGTTCGAAATAAAAATTCTTGTGACATAATTTGGAACAAGTTGTGGAGGAGAATATGGCTTCTTATCGGAGGGAAATGTTAGGAGGAAGTAGAAAAATCAAAATGAAAACTCTCAACTGCTCGAGAGACGAAACATAAGATATACGAGTAACTCCATTAAATTTTGGCCTCAACATTTTTCCCACCAACATTTTTCCCGAATATATCTATCCAAGAAATCCACTCCTATACAAAGATGAAATTTTTATAAAATTTTCGCCTACCGGTTAAACTGTCCCAAGAGTGGTGGTCTTACCACTGAGCGAAATACAATGTATCGAGTTGCAATTCTTAAATCATGGCTGCTAGGATCATTAATTACCCCTTGCTGGAGGGCTAGAGACTATCAAACCCCATCTGTGAAGAATGCAATAGCACACTTTGATCCATTCTGCGCCATCCTTGCAAATATAGACCTTAACCACAGCCATTACGTGTACCACGTAGGTTAGCTTAACAAGACTCTTAGTGTCCCCGGGGAGAAGCCAAAAACTTACACATGTTGAATGAGCACATTCCTGATTGTTAACGCCGTCGCTATCTTCAGCTTCTTTTTTTAAAAAATAATTCAAGACTCAATTCTTCTAGCCATCTTTTTTAGACGACACTTCAGTCTGATCATCAGTTAGCAGATTCCTGCATTTCTCCTCTTTTTATCAAATGATTTGCATTCATAGACATGTTCCCCGCATCTCTTTACAAAACGATAAAAAGTTTTAATTACTGGTTGTCACATCAGACTGAACTAAAAAAAAAAATTATTTAGAGAAAATAATGAAACTTTCTTCGTTATTGGTAAAAATTTTATTATTAATTGCCGAGAAACCACTAGAAAATTTGTCTATTTTATAACCTTCACCACAAAAAGAGTTAAAAGGGTATAACTAAGTTTGTCATTCCTTGTGTAATTTTATATTTGGACTTCTTGTATTTTGACTAAATCAGCTACAGAAAATTTAAACACTCCAATCGATCAGGCATAGTGTCGAAGGAGTTGATTTTGGAAATCAGCATGAGCAGTCCATATCCATCAAGGCAGCGGGCAAAACACCACGCCTACCTATAATTTTTTCTATCATTTGGAGCAATGAAGTAACTTCAAGCAAAGAGATATAGGTATATATCTGTATGAGGCGATAGAGAATAAAAGAATCAGAAAAAAAATATCAAGTGAAAAAATTGGCGCTAGTCCATGCTTTCCGAGTTACGGGGCTCTGAAATTTTAAAATTGTGTAAAATATCAATATGATTATCATTGAAAAGCTTTTGAAAACATCTTTAAGAAAATACTAAAATTTCTTAAAAATGCTTAATCTATTAAGAGCCAATGGCATTTTTATAAAAAATTATATGCTTGCAGTAACAAATTTTTTCTTTTATTTTTTAAATCTCTGTCAGCCCAATATTTGCTTTTTTGATTGGAATTACTTCACTAAACTAAATAGCCGAATTTAACACTCATACTTGTATTTTCTTATTTTTGGTAACACATTTAAAAGACCATAATTAGGCTACTTTATTACTAAACGTTTCTGGTGCCTACTAATGCGTCATAATAACAGAGCTCTTTCTGCATTACTTGGATGATACTGATGTGGACAACATTTGCCCTCAACAAAGCCGTGCAACAAGAGGGCTTGTTAAATTGAAAAAATAAATAAATAAAAAACACGTTAAGCAAAGCTGTGTTTCATTTATTTCACTACCCCTTTGATGCGATTATTAAATCCAATCAAAAATTTTAAGTTCTCCTTTAAAAGCTCACAAATTTAATTTAATTTTGTGGCAAATAAATTCTGTTTTATCCTTATTTATGTTTCTTTTTTGTTTTAATATATTCTGCAAAAAACAAAATCCTCTACCATATTTTATTATAAATTTTTTCCTTCCCTTTATATCGGAGTATTGCTACTTTGTTGCTATAGGGTTTCACAGGACATGGAAAAAAAAGAAGGAATTTCTGATAATTAAAATAAAGGCTTATGATACAGATTTAACAGAATTGAATAAAAGCATTATTACAATGAAATATTGTTTAAAAGTTTTATTATAATTAAATATGTAAAATTGTTTCTATTTATAACTTAGAATAGGATGCCAAACATAACCCAGCTTTTAATAGCAGCCTTTTAGTTGGCACATTTGCTTTTCTTTCGTTGATGTCACACCTTAATAATAACTATTAGTTGTCAAAGATTTTAAATAATTAATAAAAAGAAAAGCATCAGGTGAATCCCTCTGTCTAAAATAAATTTAACTGTAGCTTTAAATTAATGATAACTATAACACAAATTTAAATATCTCTACCGATCAATTATTTAAATTACCGATATTGATTATTGAGGGTCAAAGCGCGTCCCTGAAAATTAATTAATATAATAAAAAATTCCCGTTGTTTAATTTAATTAAATATTTGCAAAGTGCCAATGCATATAAATATATTATCGTAGTGTTTTTGTGATATTTTATTTTTCATCTTCATAAAAAGAGCCGAAAAAAGTCAGCCGTATACAGTGCAGAAAGAAAAATAGAATTACTGTTGGTTATTGTTGTTTTTGCTTAAACGTTGATTTTTGTCTTTGCTTTATTGTTTGAACAAAAATTTTTAGTTTATTTAAAATGTTTGTCAGAAGTTTCCTGAAGAGTTAAGTAAGCGGTAAAGAAATGGCCATCGAGACGTGCTTTGACCCTCAATAATCAATATCGGTAATTTAAGTAATTAATCGGTATAATAGAAAATAGCACGAAAAAAAAATTTTATTTTGAAAATTAATTAATTAAATATTTTTTGCTTTCTATATTACTTCTCTACTTTTCCCAGTTCACAAAATGCGAACGTACATTTCTGTGCGAATTTACATTGTTTGCAATGTTTTTGTATTCAATACAACATTAACATTAAACTGTCAAATAAGCATTAAGTGATTTTTTTCATACAGCGATGATTACTGAAAAGGGCTTCGAGGGCTTTAAATTTATGTACTGAAAATTGAAAGGTTTTTTAAAGGGTAAATATCTTTTTTAACCCATATTTCCGACCCCATAAAGTAAATATATACTCTGAGTTCTTATGCATGGCGAAGTCGATTGAGCGATGTTCCTTAACCAGGACGTCTTCCTTTTGATAGCAGTTACTTCTGCCTGTAAAACACTACATTCATGTGGGAGCCTAAAAAAAGGATTATCATAAATACCTCAATATAGAGCCCACCTCTAATTCTCGACCCTCTCCTGTAGCCATTCGTGTATATACAGAATGCTCGAGACGGCAGAGAGTGGCTCTCCGTCAGGTCAAAGGGAAATCTCCTTATGAAGGAGGGCTTTGTAGTGTAATAGTCGACAATATCAGGAATAACATCTGTAATTCGCAGTATGCTAGCCTTTCCCCATGATCCGTGGTTTCATGCACCTATTACATGCAACCTAACTGCCGTTCTCAGCGCCATCCTTCTGCCCATAAGATCCACGGGCAGCCAGTTTAGCATGGCGATAAGCGCCTTTGTAGGCGTTGATCTATTGGTTCTTTTTATTAAGACCGCCATACCGCCCAGCACCTTCTTCAAGATAGAGACATTCGCTTCGAAAAATCAATTTACACCTCTTGGGTTGATACCCCAATTTTTGCCAATTTGCCTGCTGCATACATACCCGTAATGGTCTTGTAATGGGCCTTGTTATTTTTTCTCCAAGACACCTTCCTATCTAAGAGCATGCCTGAAAATTAGATTACGTGGCACTTCATTTAGTCTAGGTAAACAAAGTGAAGAAAGCTTGTATTTCATAGAGAAGAGAACAAGTTCCGTTTTGGTTGGCTTAGCACTCAGTCCGTTTTGCTCCATCCAGGTGCAGATTACCCTGAGCACGGTTTCCAACCTCTGTAATGAAGGGTATTATACAGCTAAAAATTAAAAGGTGTACCCATAGGTGATGTAAATTTAGCTATATGAGCTTAACTTTTAAACCGTTATAGACAAACTCTTGAAAATTTGACAGTCGGAAAGTCGACTACTATGACCGTTATTATAACAATTATAATTATTTTAAATCGATGTAATTTGATGTAAGCATATGGCCAAACTATTGAACTGTTCTAGACAGACGGTTGAAATTTACAAAGAACCTGATTAGCAATCTACTACTACAACAGCAAGCATAAATTTGAATTTGGATATTAAAGGGTGCCTCTATTGTTACTGTAATGTAATGTATATTGCCAAACTGTTGGACAGTTGTAGACAGACACTTAAAATTAACAAGGAGCTGTAGTGCTAAGTCTGCTATAACAAGTTTACAGTTTGGAGATGAAATATAAGGGAGTCACAATAGTTAATGTAAATTGACGTATGTGACCATAATTTTGAATCGTTATAGATCGTTATTTTTCCCAAGAATTTTTAAATGTTCAAACTGCATAGACAGACCGCTTAAATCTGTTTATGCAAGAATTATTTTAAATTTCGTAATGCTCTTTGCACAATTGTGTAACTGTTTTTGCCATTAGTCTGGTTATATTATTTATATTGAAAGTACGTCCTTTTATTCTTTTTCCTTAAACGCAACTCAATTTGAATATGAAAAAGTAATCTTTTAACAATTTCCTTTTCAATTACAAAAATGAAAAAAAAAGAAAAATAAATCAAAATGAAAAAACAGAAAATCTTTACAAAGTTGCAAAATTATGCAAACGAAAAATGCAAGTGTATGGCACAGCCACCGTCTATCTGAACGAATAAATGTTTTGCCTGATTTTAATATTTTTTTTTTTTTTGTAGATAAATGCAATTCTTAAAATGTACCTTTCAGTGAACAAAGACTCAATATCATTTACCAGCATGATTTTGAGAAATAATATGCCAATACTACGAGTGCCAGTATCTATCTTTTTACAATATTTTAAATATTGTTACTGTTTCTGTGTTTGTTTTATGAATCAAAAAGTAAAGAAATGCGCTGAAAAAAGTATTTAAAATCTTTTTTAAATTGATATTGTCAGCAAAAAAAAAAAAAACAAAACTAACTAGAGAAAGAAATTGAAGCTGATAGACGTTTTGTGCAAGTAACACTACAGTCGCATCAATGACAACTTATTACATTATGAATGCTTCAGTAATGCATAATAAATCTTAGGGATATAAGCGTTAAGGTGCGATCAGATTAGTCAAATATTTGACCAAAAAAGCATAACCACTATTTTTAAAAAAATTTTATACAATCTTTCCTGACACTATTCATTACGAATAATGATTTTTAGTTTAAGAAATATGCTATTTTACTTTTTATATTGAGTAGGATCTTATATTTCTTAAGCCCGATTCACACTACAATACTGAGTACTAATATTTGTTAAATACCTAACTATTATAAAAAGTGTGATATTGTGCAAGCAAATATAATACACGCAGAAAAAAAAACATGGTTGTGATATGGTCACAATAACCATATTATGTTTTTTGTAACATGTATGGTTGCGGAGAACCAATTATAGTTGTTTTCAACAAAACTTTAGTCACGATAAACATTTTTGTTAACTTTTAACGATTATATGGTTACTGTACACCAAAAATGCAACATGGTTGGTTTTATTTTAAAAAAATTCCAACCACAACCAAAGCTTTATAATTTATTAAAAATAATATAAAATATTTAACCATAATATATTATAATTAATCAAAGTATGGTTAAAAGCAACAGAATAATGCTTGCGCTAAAAAATATTTTGTTCTAATACTTGACAGTTTAGTAATTTTTCTGGTATCTAAAATTTGAAATTGTTTTTTATTGTTGAAGAAAGTGAAAAAAAAAATAAAAGTTCATATACAAAATAAATAATAAAAAAAAAGGAACTACAATATTTAAAAAAAGTTGAAGTAAATATGCATCTATGTATGTATGTATGCTTACAGCATTTAATGTTTAAATTTGAACATAATTAATGAATTTAATTGAAATTAAAATTTATACTTTGGACAACAATATGGTTGCAAATGTAACAATACTATGTTTTATTAGCAACCATATAACGCAACCATAGTATGTTGCTCTTAGATTATGGTTACCTCAACCATATCTTTTTTTTGCGTGTACAGTAAGAAATTTAATATTATATTCCCTTTTAGAACAAACGAACGGATTCTTTTGATTGCAAATACTACTGTGGCTTATTATAAGTTCCGTATTCTTGCTTTATGGCTTTTATCTGGCTATACTTCTTGATCCTACCGGTCTTGTGAATTTACCCAGCATGCATTATTATTACAAACGCAGCCATCCACGCTACACTACTGTGTTACTCCGGCGAGACATGAACTACTCGATGCCTTGTTTAGTAACCTTAACCATCCCCAGACATCTCCACTACTCCTTTTATCTAAGCCAGTCATCCTCTTTAATCCAATAGCCACAACACACGTCTGCCATACACTGATGTTATGCTCTAACACTTCCCTGCTCTGACGGCTACTGTTTTAACTTCTTGTTGTAAAGGGCTTTTTGACATTAACTGTTACTCTTATATTAAATTGGACGTCTCCACAAAATTATCTGCCATGGCTTCACACAATAATTGTCTTTTGCCTCTCGGGAGGTTTGTACTGCTGCTTCTTAATTTTTAATTGCTTTAGGACAATTATTATTTTCCGTTGTACACATGTCCGAAGGCGGGATCGAACCCACGAAATTCTGTTTTACAGCACGCACCTCTACCAACGCAGCCATTGAGGCTTCTCAGCTTTTTTTTTTAGCTAATTGTGGTATAATTCTATAATCACACCATTTGTGGAAGTAACTTTATTCACCACTCTCTACTGTTAACAACAACAGGTATTGCCAGATCTAACTTTCGTAACAATGTAATACAAATTAATTTTTAGAATTTTTTCTAAACACTCTGATTTATTAATCATTCTATCACGGTTGTTTGTCTGCCATAACCCAGCCAACCATTAAATGAACACTACGAAAAAGTCTTAAAAAAAAATCTACATAGGGAACTCTTTTTGAGCATGACTTAAAATGGCTCACGCCATGATTTCGATATGACACTCAAATTTGTGTATCTTCGGAGCTATAAATATAAAAGCTTTTTTTAGAAGAAAAAAAGTTGTCAAAAGAGAGTCGTTTCTAGAATACATAAACAACTCTTTAAGCTAAAACAGTTTGTTAGAAAATACCCTCATTTTTAAGTTTTTCGAATGGCAAATAAGTTTTTTATACCCCTCGTATGTAATTTCTAAAATATCCATTTCCGACCCCATAAAGTATATATATTCTGATTTCTTCTGCATAGTGGAGTAGATTGAGCGATGTCCGTCTGTTCGTCTGTCCGTCCGTGTTCGGGTTAAAATAATTTTTGCCAAGGCACTACATGAGCTAGAGAAAATTTAAATGCTCCAATCGATTAGACATAGTTTAGAAAATTTTGCTGTTGGAATTTAGCTAGATCAGTGCCTGTCCTGCGATGTAGCGGGCAAAACACTACTCCTGCCTCTAAATTTTCCATATCATTTGGAACAAATCTAGTTTAGAAAAGTAGTTTCCATAAAATAAAATAAAAGCGATAGAGAATTAAAAAATAAGACAAAAACAATAAGTGAAAAAATTGGCGCACGCCCATAATTTCCGATTTATGAGCCTCTGATTTTTTCATAAAAAAAGTACTATTGTGCACCATATTTTTTAAGATGTCAATATGAGTATCATTTAAAAGCTTTTGAAGAGATCTTTAAGGATATACCAAAATTTCTTACAAATGCTTAACCCATTAAGAGCCAATAAAATGTAAAATTATGTGTAGTAATTAATTTTTTTCTTTCTTATTTTTTTAATTATCTGTCACCCACTTGTTGTTTATACTCTTTCTGAGCGCTAAAACTCTGAATAAAGAGTAAGTAAAATTTCCTTTCTGATTCATTTGGTTTGCTGGGAAATTCTACTTGCAGTGTGATAGTGTAAAAATAAAATATAATGTTCCGTTGCATTTTTTGCCAATCACAACAATTTTCAAATCTCATTAAAAATCTTAAGACTTGCTTCACGCTATAGCGTGGCTTATTCATTGAGAAGGACAAACATTTTTTCTATAATTTATTGCTTACGTCTTTTTGGTCAAATATTTGACTAATCTGACCATACCTTTAGTGTATTGTGTTCATTTTAAATAAAACAAAAAACTAATTTTTTTCTTACTTGTGGTATATGAAATCAGTATTAATGAGACTTTTTCTTTTTGTTTTACATAATAAATGTAAATACACTTTTTTAAACAAACTCGTTAGTGTTGTGTTTGGTTTGAATTCTACTTCTCTTTATACTCTCACTTAAGTTAAATTATCGATCATTCTTTTATAATATATCTAAGCCTCGATATCAAAGTAGAATATCAACTGACTACAGAAACCACTGTGTGCAAGAATTTTACCTTGGAACCATAGGAACAAATAAACATATAGTATTAGAGATCGTTGGGTAACCAGAGTCTGGCAACCATGATCGTTTTTTTAAATCTTTAATATAATTTTTTTACTTTTTTAATTTTTAAAGCTATTGCTTGAACTGTTTTATTATTATGACCATATGAAAAAGATTTATAAGCCTCAAGTTCAAGTATTTTTTAATTTCTAAATTTATTAATAAATAAATATTTATTATA
The DNA here is from genome assembly GCA_916610165.2 of Gymnosoma rotundatum. Lineage (NCBI taxonomy): Eukaryota > Metazoa > Arthropoda > Insecta > Diptera > Tachinidae > Gymnosoma > Gymnosoma rotundatum. Next base: position 14,072,283 of record OU744338.1, on the reverse strand, counting down.
ACTTTCACCACAAGAAGTGGAAAAAGAATATAACTAAATTTGTCAATTGTTTGTAATTTCTACAAAATCCATTTCCGACCCAATAAAGTATATATATTCCGACTTTTTATGCATAGCGAAGTTGATTGAGTGATGTCCGTCTGTCCGTCCGTGTAAGTTTAAATATGCCAATCGATCGCGCATAGTATCGACAGTGGTGGTATTGGAAATCAGCAAAATCGGGCCATGCGGGCACAACACCAATCCTGCCTCTTATTTTTCATTATTATTTGAAACAATAAAGTAATTCTGTTAAAAAAAAAACAAATATATGGGGCGATAGAGAATTAAAAAAATAAGCAAAAAACGTCAAGTGAAAAAATTGGCGCTCACCCATATTTTCGGAGATACGGGCCTCTGAAATTTTCAAATTTCTTGAAATATCAATATGGGTATTATTTTAAAGCTTTTAAAGAGATCTTTAAGTAAGTACAAAATTTGTTCAAAAATGCTTGACCCATTAAGAGCCGATGTCTTTTTTTTTTAGTTTTTAATTCCCTATCACCCCAACATTTTTTTTTTTTGATTGGAAACTAGATTTACATAGATGGTGAAGGGTATATAAAATTCGGCATAGCCGAATATCACTTTGACTAGTTTTTTTTTAAGAAAACAGAAAATAAAATTCACTCAGAAAAAAGTTCTTGCACTTAATAAAAATTTCTTTGTTTTTGGATTGAAACTTAACGAAATTTTTTATTGAGACAATTAATTATTTAATTAAAAAAATATATTTTATTTTTATTTAAAACATATAAAACCGTTGATTAAAAATTTATTTTTATATTAATCTAAAAACAAACCAAATTTTTAATAAGTGTAAACATTTTTTCTGTGCATAAAATTGAGCCAAATAAAAATTTTTCATTTGGAAATTTTTTCATGTTGCAAATCATTTCACAAAATTCTGTGTAGAGTGAAGAAAAACTAATAAAAATTTATTTTAACTTCCTTATGAACATGACCGTTATTATGGGCATTGTATTGCAATTTTGTTCTTTTCTATCTTCTAGTGCACAGGATAAATAGTTGAAATTTTATTGCGACATAGCCAGCTGGCCATATTCATTCGTTTAGTTTATAACAATTTTCTACTTGAGTTTGTTCAAGAAATCTTGTAATAAGGCCTTTAAATAAGTATTTGTTTAGCGTCTGGTGAGGTCTATATTCTAATTTTTTGTTTGCTGTTTTCCCTCTACACACAACAAAAAAACTCGTTAAGAAATAAAAAAAAACTGTAAGAGATATTAAAATAAAACAAAAAAAAAAACAAACAAAACAGCACATTTAAAAAGCTTTGAATGAGCGATCATTTTAGGCAGATTGTTTATCAAGGCTTTTACATCATATTTACAATAGCAAACATAAAAAAGAGAAAAACAATTTCACATTCATTGAAAGAGTTTGCCAGCCTGTTGCAAGAGTCTGTCATTCGCGCAATTGTCATAATTCAAATAAAATAAAACACATATTGCAACACACACGACATTACTTGTGATATGAAAAACTTAGAAGGATGGTTAGAAAGAAAGCACTTGGGAATGTTCTTAAGCATCTGACTGACGACAAATATGCGTAGGTCTTGGTCTTTTTTTTTCTTAAGTCTCAGCACATATTAAATTTGCATTCGACTGTTTTTTGTTTAGTATTTATTTACTATTATGGTTTTAATAGAAAAGTTATGAGTTTCATATATATTGTTTTTATTGAAAAATCTAAGTAAAGTGGGCCGCTTTAAAAGAGTTTTATAAAAAGCATGAATGTTTAAGTTGTCAGCGATATTTTTTCTGGGTTGAATCTTACTCATAGCGTTATTCAAATTATTTCAAGGTATGTTTTCCAAATTAAAGTTTTGAATTTTACAATAAAAATTATAATTTTTTCAAACTCTTGTAAATAATTCGGGTAGTTAAGGAAACTATAAAATTGCTTCATAAGTTAGATTTACACATACAAGCACAATTTTCTGGAAGAACTAAGCGTTAGGGTTAACCAATTGAGCCCCAGCAAGAAGTGGTTAACTAATCTATACACAATATTGCACTAACAAATTTTATACAGAACGGCGTTGCCGTTGTAGCGTTTTTGGTAAATTGGAATAATTTTTTTTAGTACACTAAATATAATTATTGGCTTGTTTTTATTTATATTCTTCCAAAATGCAGATAATAAGTTTTTTTGCAGTTAAATCTATTTCAAGTATCAGACTAAATTTTTATTGAATTTGTTATAAAAAAATTCAGTGGCAACACTGCTTGCTACAGACATCACATGTATAACAAAATTTCAGTAAAGTTTTAAGAAGGAAAAAGAAAGTTCGTTTTACGTTAGAAACTTCGGTATTTCGGTCAAAAAAGACGATCAATTGGTTTGTCAAATAATCGACACTGTAGTAGTAGTGTTGTTTGTCAAAGTTCAAAATGCAATTTTTAAGATGTTTTGTACTTAAATCTCTTTTACAGATAGGGCTAAATTACTGTTAATTTTTTTGTTAAAAGACAATGAGTTTAAACGAAGTTTTGGTAGTTTTTGGAGAAAAAAAAATTTGTGGCAACACTGTTCACTACGTACATTACTTGTTTACAAAAGTTTTAGTGACCTTTACATTTTTCCTTTAAGAATATGGTAGAAACGTGCACAGTGAATGGTTTTTTGGGAGTAGTAATAATATTATGACCAGAAGACTAAGAAACTCTTCTCTGTCAAAGTCGCAGTTTTAGAAAGCAAACTAAACTGGCTTTGATTGAAGAAAACGAATCAATGTTACTCGGTGTGTGTTTATGCGGATCAACAACTGAGATTTCTTCTTGTTTTCTGTTCAAACAGCCACACATACAGCTCAAATTAACGACCTGCCAAAAAATGCAAAATTTTGCTTTTCCAGCAAGAAATTAATAAGCAAAACTAATCCAAATTTTAAGCAACACTACAGCAATTTAATATTTAATGGTGTTGTCGTTGCAGCGTTTTTGCAATAAATTAGAAGGATTTTTTTTTATAGCAAAAATAGTTTTGATTCTGATTCTATTTCAGGAAAGTAAAACCATTTTGTTCTTGCTACCTAATTAAGTGAAGAAAAAAAAAGCTTTCAATATTTTGGCCGAATTTCTTAAAAAAGGAAATTTTAAAAGCTTTATTATTAAACTACCGACTTGCTTTTGATAAATATATCTAATTGAGTGTTTCTTCCTGGCATAGAATGCTTTTATTCTGACAAATATTTTTTTTAATTTTTAGTTTATTTAAAGTTTTCTGAGGAATTATCTAAAGACCAAAAGACCCAGCTTTTGACTTCATATTTAAATACTCATTTAATAAATTTGCATTTAAATTTAAGTTGTATTTGAATATAGTTTCAGTTTTTAAGTCATCTATGATGGTTTTTATTTATCTATGATAAAAATATGGCATCATTACGAAATATTAAAATAATCATTAATAGGTTATGAAAAACAGTTGCTAACATACACAATAAAATCATAATTTTGTTAAAAATATTTGCACTATATTAAAAAATGTCATTGATGCATAAGTATTCACTGCCTAATCTTATTTTATTTATTTATTTAAGCTTTCAATTATCAAAAAATTCTTTGTTTACTTTTTTTTAGTTTTGTGAAAAAAAAGAACATGCCACCCATATGGTAAAACTGTATTTTTTTAAATGGACTTTAAATGCACAAGATTGGTCGTAAAAGTGTGCCTGGAAAAACTGAATGTTGTTCTTAAATAGAACATAAATATGAACGACATATGAATAAATAAGAAGTCAAAAGATGGCCCTAAGAAAGCAGTAGCGAAACGGCCATCGAGACATGCTTTCACCTTCTGTAATCAATATCAGTGAACTTAATAATGCTTGAGATTATAGCACAATTTAATTTAAATAATTTCTGTCCTTTAAGTTAATTATAAATTCTCCTTCGTACATATGTGCATGTCTCATTCCAAAACTTTGAAATTGTGCGATGAAATTGATGAAAATTTGTGAAACGCTATTAATGTCATGCTTATGAGCAGAGTTTCCCACGTGTTATTTTGAAACGGATTTATTCTTGCATATTTAAAGCACGTGTGTTGATGGATTAGACAATTACGTAAGAGCAGACCTTCCTACAAAGCAGTTTGATGTGGCATTTGTTATAACACACTGGGCTGTAGTTATTAAACGTTTACCTCCCGAATTAGCCATAACATTTAAATTATTGTAAGTTAATTTTTTTTTTGTAATAATTCGCGGTGTTTTGAGAATTCTTCGATCTCTCTCTCTCTCTCTTGCTGTCTAGCCAAACTCCTTTATCTATGATTAACTTTGAAAAATTTAATAATCAGATTATTACGTGTTCATATCAGAATATTAAGACTTCGTAGACATCTGCAATTGCACGAATTTGACTAATATTTTCGAACTGTCGAAATTGGTAAAATCTCAAAAGGTTCTTGGTATTGATAAAATCAATATTGTAATTATTTTAATATACCAGCCATCTTGGGGCACCCTTTATTTAAACATTTAAATATTTCCTTTGAAGAATTTGTGTTGTGTTAAAATTTATTAGAAGATTCTGGGACGTTGTAATTTAAGAACTACTGCTTTGCCCAAATGTCCTGTCTATGCCTTCTTTAACCATTCAACAACCAATACTTTCTATTAAATCAAATGCATTTTATACTATTTTCAGATTTTCAGATTATTGAAAGAACAAACAGAAATAAAGCAAATATTTTAATGTTGGTAAACTGACAAAACGTTTGGCGATTACGATTATGATCTTAGCGAAAGCTGAAATAACAGCATTTTAAGCTTTCTTTCCTGGTATTTTTAGTTTTTTTCTCCGTCTTTTATTTAAAGAAATTTAAAGAACATGTAAAATATCTTAAGCGACTGTCTATAAATTTAATATTTCAATTTCAATATAAAGAAAATATTTCATAAATAAACATTTATTTTCCATATGTGTGTATATATATTTTTTTTTTATTTCCGTTTAACTCTATTTATCTTGTCATAATATAATGCATGAGAAGAAATTTAATTTAAACAGAAATATTTTATTTTTCTTTTGAGCTCGAAATAGGAAAACTAAATAAAAGGCAGGTGTGTAGTGTTGTGGAAGGTGGTCAATTTTAAGCATTCTTAACACAAAAAGCAACATTTAATACAGGATTTGTAATTTCACTGTCCTTTAAAAGTGCTCTCTTTTACCATGTTAAATATTATTTTATTATTTATTGTTTTAAATTTAGGGCGTTTCCCTAAGTTTCAATAATTGATTTTATAAATTGTGGTTTTACAAAAGTCTTATTATTTAATCTTCTGGTTTTTTATGTGAAACGAACGACATTTTTACGTTTTTTTCACAACTGTATCTTGTTTCTGCCACTAAAGTGAGAAATTTCTCACTTGAAAATTTTATTGTCGAATTGTTTATTACTTAACAGTATCTCTATACTTTACAATATTTCTTTTGTAAAGTTCATTAGTAAGTCTAGCTCATCCGGTGTAAAACAATTTGACAATAATGTGATCAATTTCTCACTTTACTTACAGAAACGAGGCACTGGCTCCTGCTGGTAGAGTTAAGATAATAAATCGATTTTTAGTTAAAGCGTGTACATAGTTTAAAGCAATAAGACAAGCTTTGTCAGAATTATTTATAAAAAATAAACGTAAAAAAGTAAGGCATACATGCGACATGAGTGACCGAGTTAATTCCTATGTTAAGGAAGGATTAAAAAATTTAATACGTTTTATTTCCTACACTGAAATGTGTGGCACTTAACGAAATATTCGGCCCAATCATAAATATTCTGATAATATTCTCTTAAAAAAGTGGCCTCACCGTAATTAAAATAATTCATAATACTTCATTTTTTTTACTTTACGCAGTCAATAAAAAGGGGAACAAATTTATAATAGGAGAAAAGGGAAAATAAAAAAGCTGCACGGAATTTTTGCTTACAATTGGGCTGTTTCTTCAGACTAACTGCAGAAATTTACTTTTCGATTAATTATACTAAACATTTTGTTTATAGTTTCCTAATGACACCCGTAAATTTTATCGTAAACTATGTGTTCTTTATTTAAGTTTCTATCGATTTAAAATATACTTTTGAGTTTCTTCTTTTATTGCATGTAACCGTTTTTGTCATTAAGGTGAGAGTGTGATAACAGTGGTCGTTGTTTGTAAGACCTAAAGATTTCTATGTTAATGAATTTGTGTAATTATGGGTTCAGAAAATGTTAATATAATATATATATTATTTTTATTCCTTTTTATGTATTAACTATGAAAATATTCTTTTTTGTTTTCTTATCATAACAGATATGAACTTCCGCGGCAACTTATTGAAAAGATGTACACTTTTCAAATTATCTGCTTATAGATAACTCTTTATTAAAATTACGGCATGAGTTATATTGGCTCTAAAGACTATGATCAGTTGTGCAGGATCTACCAACCACCACAAATAAAAAGAACGGCATAAAATTTTACGATCCATTTGTAGAATACCTTTAAACTTTGCGAGAAACCACTTCATTATGTAATCATCCTGCAAGAATATTTATTGTTGCCTTTTAAGTTTGGTACGTAGCGCCTTTCTGGAACCATGTGTTCTCCCATATCTATCTCTGATATTTAGCGCTGACTGTTACGGTCGTAGCATCATTAACGCCGTTTTTAAATCTGTGAACAAATGTCGTTAGTTCCCTTTTCGTTAGATATATTAATATCTTTCTAGTTAAAATGAGAGTATTTCAAGTTTCCATGAAAAGGATGCTGTTTCTTAAATCATAAGCACAACGTACATATATATACTAAGCCTGTGATTGGTTAGGGTTCATATTCCAGCCGTCGCCCATTAAATAATATAAATTTGTAGGTTTTTCATAAACATTTAAAGAGTTGCAATTAATTGATAATCAATTACGCTTTCTCGAAACAATTTGTAGTAAACTACGAGGGCTGCTATATATATTTCTGGCCTGGCATAATCGTACTCAAAACGTTTTGACGTACGACCATTATTTGTGTTGTTTACAGTGACTTGAAAAAATAAATATAGAAAAAAATGGAATTAACTCTTGAACATTTTCGTGTCATCATTTTTCACAACTTTCGACGTGGATTATCACGACAAGAGTGCATTGATGAACTTAAATCTTTGTATGGCGATGAAGCACCATCCTATAGCACTGTAAAAAATTGGTATAATGAATTTAATCGTGGCCGAAGCTCGCTCAAAGACGAATTCCGCGAAGGTTGTCCAAAAACGGCTGTTGTGCCAGAGAACATTGGTGCCGTGCGTGAACTCATAATGCAAGATCGACATGCGACATACCGAGAGATAGAGACATCCTTGGACATTTCTTCCACCAGCATACATTCGATACTGCATGCACACCTGGCCGTAAAAAAGGTTTGTTCTCGTTGGATCCCGCACAATTTGACAGTCGCTCAAAAAAAGGCTCGTGTCGATTGGTGCAAAGAAATGTTGCAAAAATACGATTGCGGTGCTTCAAAAGACGTTTATAAGATAGCCACAGGTGACGAATCATGGATCTATGCGTATGAGCCCGAAACGAAACAACAATCGACCATGTGGATCTTCAAAGACGAGCAAAATCCAACGAAAGTTGTTCGTAGAAGAAGCACTTCGAAGGAAATGGTCGCCTGTTTCTTCGGCAAAACTGGTCATGTGGCGACTGTTCCGCTTAAGCAACGTAGGACGGTCACTTCTGAGTGGTACACTACAATTTGTTTGCCTGAAGTCATCGGAGATATTAGAAAAACCAACAAGAGAAGACGAATCATTGTTCACCATGACAATGCGAGCTATCACACATCGGCTCAAACCAGAGCGTTTTTGACCGGACAAAACGTCGAATTAATGGGTCATCCGCCGTACAGCCCTAACTTGGTACCTAACGACTTCTTCTTGTTTCCGTACATCAAGAAAAAAATGCGTGGTCAACGATTTTCATCGCCAGAAGAAGCTGTTGAAGTGTTCAAAAACCATGTTTAAGAGGTGTCTCAATCGGAGTGGAAAAAGTGCTTCGACAACTGCTTTGAGCGCATGCAAAAGTGCATAAATCATGCTGGAGAATACTTTGAAAAACAATAAAACCATTTTTAATTATAAATATTCGCATTTTCACTATTAGGCCAGAAATATATAGAGCAGCCCTCGTAAACGTTATTTTTACCTTTTTTATAGATAATTTTTTCAAAATGCAACTTATAATTTAATTAAATCTGTTTCAAAGCTCAGCCTTAAGATTTATTAAGTTTCTTATAAAAACTTAATAAGCATAACTTATTATTGAGTATTAAGAAATTTTTATAGTTTTTCGGAAGAAAACGTCAGTGGCAACAATATATGCCACAGACATTAATTTTTTCTTTGTGTGATAGAAACTTTGTTCTACACAATGACGGGTATTTCGGTGAACAGTGAAACTCAACAGACAGTGTTCTGGCAGAGGTGTTTCCATCGACGACGTGATAGCTTAGAGCCACTTCCATTATTTAAAAAAAAGTCAGAAGAACAGATTGATTTTTTAACAGTCCCATTAGCTGAGTGACCTAATCTAGGTTTTTAAAACAAAACTTTTATTTTGAATTTATACTTCGAAAATTTGCCTAACGTTGCATCGGTGATCTCCATCGCGATATACTGTAGAAAAAAACGTTGCATATTTTTGCGCCTAATTCGCTATTTACAAGTATAAGAGCCACTCTAAAAAAAGATTACTACCTTTCTTTTATGCTTCGCTTGTACTTAATGCGAAAGAGGATTCACATTCGGAAGAAACTTTTGAAGAATCAGACAAGGAAGGGCCATGGCACTCATTATCATCTTAGTGCAAAGGATAAGTTCTTTAAAATAAATTATTTTAATAATTTTAAATAAAATGTACCGTTACAATCATAAGTTTTACTACGAATAAATTAATTATTTTCAGATAAATAAAATACTATAAAGTAACAAATGACAAAATATCTTTTTAATTATATTTTTGGGAGGCGGGATTGGTAAGGCATTGGAAAGATTAATAATTAATATTTTTAGGAAATTGGCAATAAAAATTTAAAAATTTAATTTTTATTGAATTATTATTTGAACTGTGAATATTATAAATGAATAGAAATTATTTTGGCTTAAGTTCATTTATTTTTTAATTTCAAAAATTTTTTTTTTAATTTTTTTTACAGGGACATTTTTGGGGGTGGGATGGAAGCGATACCTACTGCTGTCCTTATACATTAATTTCTATGGTTTTAAGGCGTATGTAATTCACTTCATTTACTAATTACATTTTTTCGAAATAACTTTTTATTTTACCGCCCACAAAAAGTGCCCGGGCGAAAATGGCATTTATGAATCTCTTGAGTCTAACTTTAAGTTTTTAAACATTCCTTGACATTAAAAGTTGTAATTGCTTAACAAAATGACTTGAAAATTAAAATATACTTGTATTTTTCAAAGGTAGGATAAGTTATTCTAAGGGGAACTTTTTTCTCCTTGGTCCGATTTTTCTTGTTTTCTAGCTTTAACAGTCCATGACCATAAAATATTTTCTTGCCAAGTTTTATTAATCTAGGTAGAAGCAGTAAATTTTTGGAGGCAATATAAACTGATCTAGTAGTAGTAGTCATTGTGGTAAACACGTTGTCTATAAATCTGGTCGGCCAGGGTTCATTCCCTGCAGCAATCAAAAAATATAAAAAATTTTTTCTGTCATCTCTTGGATGTCCTAATTTTTTTTTTTTTTTTAATTGCCAGTTGTGAAAATTTTCTTTTGCAGAATGTGAGAGAAAGTTGATCAAATCTGTGCCTCTGTTTTTAAATAAAAAATTATTCGCTTCAGCGAATGCGTAGACGAGTATCTGACATTATATAGAAAAATATTTTTTTACTTTTCGAAAAAATTTACTCATAAACTCTTCAACACCAATTATTATTGGTTGCATTACAATGTGTTTTTGCATTCTTGGGATAAACTTTATCATTTCGAGCAATAACGAACTGACAACATTTAAAATTTGTTGATATTAAAAAATTTTACAACCCACACACCTGTGCAATTATCCAAACAAACAAATGCATACAAACACATGCATCTCTCTCAATGATGAACACGGTTAATAGTGCAAATAAGCCAGATTATAATAATAATGATGATGATGATGATGATTATCGTCATCATCATACCCTTAATAACAGTTCTCCTGGTGATCGTCATCATATTCAAAATATTTTTTATATTGTTAAGACAGACAACTGACCAACATCGTATTCTTCTTATTTTTTATTGTAATCATCATTAGCAACATGACTATTCTTCATTCGAGTATAATATGACTGTTGGTTGATTGTTGTTGTTGGCGTTGTTAGTCATTGTTGAGGATCATGCAAGCTACAAAAAAAAGTAGTGTTGCCACACTAATGGCTTATCAACAGGAGATTTTTGTTAAACAACAACATTTTTTCATTTATTTCCTTTGTTGTGATCCATGTTGTTGTAGAATTTGTTGGTGTTTCTGTTACAAGTGTTTTCTCCCTGACAGTGCTGTTGATTGCATTGCCTTTTGTTAAATTTTTATAAATTTATAATTGAATCGTTTTTTTTTTCTGTGTTCGTTTTCTATCCAGCTCACGTGTGTGAGAACTCTTTACAATGTCATAAAGTCGTAAAAGGCATAACCTTAAATATGTACATGTGTGCAGTTTAGGATCATTTAATAAAAGTATTTCTAAGAATTAAAAATCAAATTAAATGCGTTAAGAAAACAAATTTTTATTATTTTGCCCAAGCAAACGAGATCTCTTAACCAGACATTGTATTTTTATGATGGGACTAGAACATTCTTTAAGTAATATGAAGCAGCTGCAAGGAAATTATATTTAACTGACAGCAAATCTGCAATGGCCTGCTTAATTATCAATTTGTCCCATAAAAGCTTATCATCTCGTTATCGGTTCCCAGTCCCATATTACATTTCGGTTCTTTTGAAAACTTGCTGACATTTAATTAAAACCAAAGAGATGTTGGTCATTTTTTTGGGATGAATAGAAGCAAGACAATTGAAAGTGAGTATATTTATATTTTTAAGGTAGACTTGACGTATCGTGGGATACCCCTTCTCAAAGCGAATGATATGTTTTTATTGTATTAGAAATCCAATCTTGAACTAATTGAACTATATCTTCGACGAAATCTCTTAATTAATGTGCTCCTGCTGTATAAGATTTGACACCTAGCGAAATTTTTATCTGATAAAGACCTATCCGAGAAAACTTATCTCTTTTAAAAGATGGTGAATGCTGGTAAATTCTGATTCTTGTATTCTAAATGTTTAAACAGTTGGTTGCAAAAATGGTGTTGCAGTACCCGAAGTTGGTAGTTTCAGAGAAAGCTGAAGACCATTGTATAGGTCACTAGAGTTCATATTATGCTGTTAGAGTCGAAAATCTTAAAAATAAAGAGTAGAATAATCGAATAATTTTTCACTGACAATAAAACTAGAAATAAAATATTGTAACGTTTTTCCCTTTTAGAACAAACGTATGGATTCTTTTGATTGCAAATACCACTGTGACTCATTATAAATTCTGTATTCTTACTTTATGGCTTTCTCTGGCTATATTTCTTGATCCTACCGGTCTTATGAATCCCATGGTCTCATATCTACTAAACATGCGTTATTATTACAAACGCAGCCATCCACGCTACACTACTGTGTTACTCCGGCGAGACAAGAACTACTCAATGCCTTGTTTAGCAACCTTAACCATCCACAGACATCTCCACTACTCCTTTTATCCAAGCCGGTCATCCCCTTTAATCCAATAGCCACAACACACGTCTGCCATACACTGATGTTATGCTCTAACACTTCCCTGCTCTGACGGCTACCGTTTTAACTTCTTATTATAAAGGGCTTCTTGACAATTATCTGTTACTCTATATTAAATTGGACGCCTCCACAAAATTATCTGCCATGGCTTCACACAATAATTGTCTTTTGCTTCTCGGGAGGTTTGTACTGCTGCTTCTTAATTTTTAATTACATTATAACAATTATTATTTTCCATTGTACGCATGTCCGAAGGCGGGATCGAACTCATTATCTTCTGTTTTACAGTACGCACCTCTACCAACGCAATCATCGAGGTTTCTCAGCTTTTGATAGCAAAATGTGGTATTGTTCTTTAAACACACCATTAGTTGAAGCAACTTATTCACCACGCTGATACGGAAACAACAACAGGAGTTGCCAGATTTTATTTTCGTAACAATATTTATGAACTAGAATTTGAACAAAAATTGATCAACTAGTCTTTGCGCAAAACAAAATTTCTGTAACATTCTTAAAGGCAACAATAAAAAATTACCAAAACTTTTGGTTACATGTAAAATCATTTCAAAAGAGCGTTGCCACAAAAAATGTTTTTTCAAAATTTCTTAAAACACATAATTTTTACAAAAAAATTTGGGCAATCGAAGATTTTTCATTTGATGTTTTTTTTTTTTTTTTTTTATAGAATTAAACTAAAACAACAACATCCACGTCTTGTTTTAAGCAGAATTTCCCTACAAAACAGGGTTACATAATATTAATGAATTTTTATTTATTATTTTAAATATTTTCTCAATACTTTTAATGTATTTTAAGTTATTTGATTGAAATTGGTTCATTGTACAACCTTTGTCCACACTCATTTAATTGACGTCAAAAAGGTAAAGGTCTTCAATTCGCCTGAATTTTTTTATTAGTGCCGGCAGAGTTTTCATTTCTAACCAGCTTTAATTTGTGTGTTTTAATAAAAAGGTGATGCTTACATTAAAAAAAACCGTAACACTATTATTCCCAATAACAGAAAATAATAAAGAAATAAATTTAAATTATAAAGGGTGTTCCCATAGGTGACTTAATATGACTTATATGGCCGTATCTTTTGAATAGAAGACTTGGAAAATACACAGAATGTGTAATTTCAAACCAGTTAAAAAAAAAAACAATTATAAATATTTAAAATCACAAATTAAAGGGTGTTCCCTTAAATGATGACATTTGCTTTATATGTCATTATCTTTTAAAACTTAAAACAAAGAGTTAAAATTTACACAGAACGAGTATGGTTAATTCATTTGTAATAAAAGGTCCAAAAGCTAAAACTGGAAATTAAAGGGTGTCTCCAATGATGATGTTATTTAAGATTCTTGCGTCGTTTTAGATCGAAATGTTAAATTTAAATAAATTGTGTATTAGTATATCCCCAATTACATGTTTAAAAAAATTAAAGGGTGTCCTCATAGTTAACGTAATTTAATATATATTATCTTATCTTTTAAACCGTCTTACACACGTGAAGTTTATACAAAACGTGTATTTTTATGTTCGCTATGACAAGCACGAAATTAAAATTGAAATTAAAGGGTGTCTCCATAGATGATGTTATTTTAAATATATGAAATTATCTTTTGTTTCGTTTTACATAGACAACTGAAATTTAAATACTGTTTATCACAATTTTCATTTCATATACGATGACTCTCTTCCAGAGTATTTCTTCAAGTCACCTTTTTTTTGCAATAATTATTATTGTTTTTCTTTGAATTAATCTTCGCTTAAAACTAAGGTCACCTCAACCATACTTTTTTTGAAAATTGATTAACGTATTTGGTTTAAAGCAAAGCAACAACAAAGTGAATTAATTTTAATTCACCATCAACATCAACATTTCAACTTTAAAAATTATTAATTATTTTCGCTATTTCTAATATAAACTGGGTCATTATTTAATTTAATGCAACACCCTGTATACCATGTTGGCTGCCAAGAAAATTGTATATTAAATGGTTATGATATTAAATAACCAATTATTGTATGTTGTTGCTTAAACTGCTGTTGGATTTTGACAATGATTTGACTATTACGCATGAAGAAAAAAAAAAAAAAATAAAAAACAGAAACAACAGCAATGCCAACACGAATGGACTTTAAATATTTAAAATAGTAGTTGAAGCTGTTTAAACTGATTATCACTGATCTTACCGGTAGGTAGTGGTTGTGATAATAAATTCTAAAAAATACATTTCTTTTATAGAGAGTAGAAAGAGAGAGCTGTAAAACGAGAGAGGAATGTTAATGGCAGCTAGAATTTAATACGAAACTAACAGCAGCAACAGGAACAAGAAAAATCTTCTAAAGCAAGAACACACACATATTGCAACCGGAGGCTGCTTGGCTTCAATTTCATTCATTCACTGGTCAGCTCACCAGTAAAGGCGAGACTGAGCCAATCATCAGTGTGATCTAGTGACAGACGAAATATAGGAGTAGAAAATAAGCTAAGGATGTTTAGATCTGTAAGAAATTTAAATTTCATTTCGTAAAAGTCTTTTTATTTTCTTTAAAGGCCGTTACGTTTTTTATGATTTTTTTATCCCCACATCAGCAATGAATACATTGGCAAATATGTTGTAGTTGAATGCTGCCAACGCTATTATTAAAAATAAATTCATATAAACAACAAAAAACTACGGCAGCAATAATAACAGCAGCAATATTAACGACACAATGCAACGACTACTCAAACACACACACACTTACACATGGAAAAAAAGAAAAGAAATGTTCTTCTGTGCAAACAGAAGTTGCTGCCAATGGCAAATAATTCAAATTGCAATCAGTTGCATTGCATCTAAAGCGATTTTAATGTTCTCTACTCTATACAAATGGACAGACATTAGACATTATAGTATGTATGTATGAATATAAATATGTGTTTAGTATCTAAAGTATAACTGAAAGAAAAGTAAATACCTCTAGTGACTAGAAAATGATGATGGCGATGATGATGTGGCTGATGTTGCTGGCAAGCTCACTTGTCTTTTGTTATTGCTATTGGTATTTAAAAAATTGTAACCCATATGAATTGCATATATACGTGCATTTCAAATTTCATATAACACTGGCTGGCATTGCATTTTTGCATTATCTATATTAACGCCCAAAACAACAAACAAACTGCATTAACTCAACAGAGAGTCATAGCAACTCTGTAGCAACAATTGCAATACAAAATATAATACACAGCATAAAGCTACAAATTTAAGTGACACTAAAACTTGTACTATGCAATTTCCATATTTTAACAACAACAACAACAAGAAGAACAACAACATTAGGTAAAAAAAATAATAATAATAAAAACAAGCAACACTTATTATCAGGTAACAAAACATCTTTTACATCAGTAGCTCAATTCATTGGTCATGGCAGGCAGAAGCTACAAACATAAAAAAAGAAGAGGAAAAGGAAAACCAACTATGATTACCCATCGTCATTGCCACCACTATCACCATACTACAACTGCCCGTACTAAATCTCTTTTATTGTGGCCAAAGCTACTCGTACTACTCTTTAAATATGTAGATGCAATAATAAAGTAAAGAAAACAAAAACATATTTTCAATCGCCTCAATAACGTTGTACTAAAAGTACATCGTTGTCATCTTCGTCATTGCCTGCCCACCACCATGTTGATGTTAAAAGAGGAAGATCGTCATCATTATCATCATCATGGTCAGCAGCAGCAGCAGCAGCAGTATCACCACCACCATTGGCAATAAATGGGAGTTTTGTGGAAATTTATTAAAATATCATGTTTGCTTACACCGACCATTTAATATGATTTCGATAAGATTGAGTGCAAATACATTTTGAATTTCTGACTTTTTCTTTTGTGTTTTTTATTTTTTCTTTCTTTTTTCTACCTTCTCTTCTAACAAACATTGTTAATTCTACTTTTTGGCTGTAATGAATATTATTTGTTTGTATGACCAGGAAATTATAAGATTAAAATCAATACTCGTAGTTACCATTTCAACTGTTCCATATTCAATATTTGCCAATCCCTAAAATTTTCAAATGCATAATTGTTAATTTTAATGAGAGAAGAATTATTCTGGCAAAGCAAAATTCCAAATTCTAAGTCCTAAATGCATAAATGAAAATCTCTGTTTTTATATTAACAAATACAAGAGTGATTATGCAATCGACAAAAAAAAGTTGTTTTTAAATTTACTATTCCAGGTTGTATTGAAACCGTGGCGAAATCATGTACCAGGTAGTGGCACAGGCGAATTCATTGATTTTCGTTGCTGCAGGCAGTGTTGCCAGAAAAATTCTGGCTCTTGTCCCCAATTTGACGAATGATATCCCCAAAAATCCCCATTTCTAAACAAAAAAAAAACACAATTTTGACCCCAACAAGAAACTGTTTTCTAAATATTTTTCGATTAAAAACTTTTTATCATTGCTTCAGGAACTTCAAACTTATAACAGCAGATTTTATAATTATTTAAATGGGATTTTATTTTTATAAGTGATTCCAACATTTCATACTCCTCAGTTTGGTTTTCGTAGTGTCGATGCACGAAAATATTCTTTCTACAAATGCATTCCTTATTGGCATAAAAAACAGATTGAACACAGATGGAGTGATTTTACGAAAGAAGTAATATCCAGCATTATTTTTGTATTCGTATAATATTGACTAATAGTCGAAAATGTCTTTGGGCATGGAACATTTTTATCTTAATGCAACTTCATGGATGTTTTTAAAATTTTATATACTCAATCAAATTTAATTCTTTTTTTTAATACTCTTAAACTGTAAATTTTTAAAGAGTTCGTAGTTTTTATATTTTCGGGGAATTCTTTAAGCATTTCTTTTGCCAGTACAGTTAAGTATTGTAAACAAATTTCTTTAAAACCAAATTTGTCCGAAGCGCAATTCCTTAAACATTATATGCCAACATCTATGTCGATGATATCCAAATAAATCTTATTTATGACTAATTAAAATGTTTGTTTTACCAATATCGAATTAATTAAATTGTGGCTTTAAATTTTTTTTAATAAATTGACATAAAAAGTAATACGAGGGCTGCTCTATATATTTCTGGCCTAATAGTGAAAATGCGAATATTTATAATCAAAAATGGTTTTATTGTTTTTCAAAGTATTCTCCAGCATGATTTATGCACTTTTGCATGCGCTCAAAGCAGTTGTCGAAGCACTTTTTCCACTCCGATTGAGACACGGAACAGTCGCCACATGACCAGTTTTGCCGAAGAAACAGGCGACCATTTGCTTCGAAGTGCTTCTTCCACGAACAACTTTCGTTGGATTTTGCTCGTCTTTGAAGACCCACACGGTCGATTGTTGTTTCGTTTCGGGCTCATACGCATAGATCCATGATTCGTCACCTGTGACATTGCAACATTTCTTAGCACCAATCGACACGATCCTTTTTTTGAGCGACTTTGAAATTGTGCGGGATCCAACGAGAACAAACCTTTTTTACGGACAGGTGTTCATGCAGTATCGAATGTATGCTGGTGCAAGAAATGTCCAAGGATGTCTCTATCACTCGGTATGTCGCATGTCGATCTTGCATTATGAGTTCACGCACGACATCCATGTTCTCTGGCACAACAGCTGTTTTTGGACGACCTTCACGGAATTCGTCTTTGAGCGAGCTTCGGCCACGATTAAATTCATTATGCCAATTTTTCACAGTGCTATAGGATGGTGCTTCATCGCCATACAAAGATTTAAGTTCATCAATGCACTCTTGTCGTAATAATCCACGTCGAATGTTGTGAAAAATTATGGCACGAAAATGTTCACGAGTTACTTCCATTTTTTTCTATATTAATTTCCTCAAGTCGCTGTAAACAACACAAATAATGGTCGTATGTCAAAACGTTTTGAGTAGGATTATGCTTAAAAATGACAAACTTTCCAATGGATTGCACTTGCTCCGTATGTTGCTCCGTATGTTCATTATATTGTAAAAAAAAAAAGTAAAAGAAACTGGCATCCTCCCCGAAAAATTAAAGCGTGAAAAGCCAAAAACAGTGCGTACAACCGAGAATATTGCTGCTGTGGCAGAAAGTGTGCGTGAAGCGCCATCAATATCAATTCACCGTCGTTCTCAACAATTGAACATTCCGGAGGCATCATTGAGACGAATTTTGCATAAAGACCTTGGTATGACGCCATACAAAATCCAATTGGTTCAGGAGTTAAAGCCAACTAACCATCCAATGCATTTATTTTTTTATAGAATTTTCAAAAAAAAAGTTATTTGGGGGACCCTTTAGAACAATATTATCGCCTTAAAATGATTAGTTGACCTCATATACTTCCTTTATAATTGAACTTAAAAAATGTATATACAACTTATTAGAATTGATATTAAGCTCAGCTGATAAATAAAATTTTTTCTTATTATTTTCAGTAAACTCTCATTATGAATCGACTCACGTTTGAACAAATCTATCAAATCATTTAAGTTTACTTTAAAAATCAGTCATCGATTCGATCAACTTATAGAACTTTGCATACATAATCGTCCGTCTGAGCAAGCCATCCGTCGAACTGTGAATAGATTTCATACAATACGTCAAAGGAATGTAGAATTAATAATTTTTTGTTTGAAAATATTGATGACATTGATCCGGACGAAATGTGGTTTCAAGAAATGGCGCTACCTGCCATACGGCGACCGCAACCATTGAGTTACTGAAATCAAAATTTGGCGATAAATTGATTTCGAGAAATAAACCTGTTATTGGACTCCAAGGTCTTTCGACTTGACATCTCTTGATTATTTTCTATGGGGGCATATAAAGTGACTGGCTTATGCGCATAAACCAGCAACAATTGACGCTTTGGAGGCCAACATTGTTCCTGTTATTCGTTACATACGGCCAGCAGTACTTAAAAATGTGACCCAAAATTGGACTTACAGAATGAGCTTCGTCATGAGCAGTCGCGGTGGCCATATGCCCAAAATCATTTTATAATATTAATGCCATGTTCTAATCTTTCGTTTAAAAAAATTCTTCATTCAATTTTAATTTTTTGTCTAATTTTTAATATAATATCCTTGGTTCCCTGAATTCAAGTATAATTTAAAAAAATTCTGTATCTTTAAGTTTTCTAGCTGTAAGCTTATAAAAAATATGTTTTTTGCTCATACGTTCGAAACTCAAGTATTTCTAAAATTAAAAAAAAAATCTTTTTTATGCAAATTAATAAAATTGTGTTATTAAATTTTTTCTAAGTTTCTTTACGGCTTTAATATGACAAGAATAAATACGATTTATTATTTAAATATTGTAATTTTAGAGATTTGTAAATTCATTTGAAAAAATATGTGGCTTCAAATTTACACATCATATGTTTTCAACAAATTTCATACAACATTTATCACAATTCCAATTAATAATGTATTTAATACTTTTTGCAACATTGTCATCTTTTATTCTGCTTTATAACGAGTTAAACTAAATGAACTCAAAAGTAATTCCAAACATCGATTTAGACAACAAAAGGAACAAAAAATTTATAAAAAAAATAAAATAAATTGCCTGTGAACTTTAAATATGCTGCACTAGAATAAACCGAAAAAAATTTTGTTGTTATTGGGTACGGTTGAACTAAAAACTAAACATGGTTGCATGCAAAAACTTATACAGAACAAAAAAAAAAAAAAAAAAAATAATAATAAAAAGAAGACTGACATGCCGCTCAAAAAATGTGCGCTTCTTCATTGCCACATTTTTACAGACGAGTGATTAATCACTGCAAAGGTATATGAGTATAAAAAATTAGCAATTTCAGCAATTTTGAGAGACAATTAATCATCGCGAATGTTGCAATAACTTTTATAAACATACCTCCGACAAACCCAAAAAAAAAAAGAAAAAGAATAGGGAAAGAAAAAAGAAAAAAAATTAATCTACAACAAATAAAATCGGCGAAAAATGTTTTGGCAGCAAACTCGCTCGCTCATTCACTTACTCACGCAATAAAACATAAATTTAGTCTAGCCAACCAACAACAACAAATAGGAAAATGCAAAAATAAAAAAAGGATGCCTTAAGCCACCTTCCTAGATTTTCATGCCATTTAAACCATGAAACATTTCAACGGAAGATTTCTTTTAAAGTGTTTGAAAGACCAGTCATGAAGTTTCAGCTTCAACTTTAACAATTTAAGTATGTTGCTGCTTGTTCTAACACTCACATGCATACACACACACACATATACACAGAATCTTACTCTTCTAAGACCAATTCCATATATTTTACTCTATATTGCCTTTAGTAGATTGGTTTGTTCTTTGAAAGTCTTTTTCTTTTTATTTATTTTTTTAACACATAATTTAACTTGAAATTTTTTGATAAATGAACTTTTGCAATTAATAGGAAAATTTTAATCTTCTTACAATATTCGGTAGCTGTTCAGAGCTGGTTTTTTTTTATAAAATATAGGGTCGTTTATTTGGCGTAATGAAAAATCTTTTAGAGTCATAATGGCTGATGTAAATCAGTTTAATTCAATTTTTATAAACTGTAAACTGTTCATAAATGGCGTTTTTTTCAATAAAAGTCTTTCTAAGGATCGACAGGTACCCATTGAAGCCAGTCATCGGAAGGTGTGTGCAAAAAAAAAACAGGGCAAGATAAAAGGAAATCACCGGACTATAAAATCTGCTTTCGTTCTTACATCCTGCGTTGTCAGAGTTATAATATTACATGATTTTATAATCGTCTGTTCCAGAACAAATAGGATTTTTTTAAATTAAAAATAATTTTTCAATAGAAGCTCGGTATTTGGATTGCAGTTTTTATACTTTGTTGCCTTTTGATTGACTATAATTCTTATAAGTTTTAGGCAAAACAAATTTAGGTTCAAATTCATTGTTTTCTTTATAGGAAATCACAATTATTCCAGAACTTAAACCTAACTGAAGAAAAAATGTAAATTTTTTAAAGACAAAACAATATAAAAAAAATTATACGACGTCCTTAAAGTACGTTTTTATCAAAAATATTTTTTAGCAGAAAATTTACAAGTTATAAATTTTTACAAAAAAGTACATTTAAAAAACTACTTTTTTTATTAAAAAATAACTTTCTTATTTAAAAAGTACTTTTTTATTAAAAAGTACGTTTAATAAAAAGTACGTTTAAAAAATAGTACCTTTACAATCGCCATTATTTATAAAAGCCTTAAATCCGTTTTTCTTTTTTAATTTATACATATATTATAATTTTTGTATAATATTATTTTAATTAATTTAATATTAAAAAAAAACTAGGTCGAAGGAAATAAAATCTTTGATGAGATTTTAATTTTTTTTTCTAAAATAAAACGCAAATTTCGCTTTTTCCAAGAAATAAATTAAAAAAAAAACCTTTTTCTTAAACAAATACTGTTCTAAAAATTAAGTGTCCAAAGAAAGTTGAAAAGGTACTTTAGTAGTTTTTAAAGTACTAAAAATGTACTTTTTAAAGTTTTAAGAATGTACTTTTTAAAGTACTGAAAAAGTACTTTTTTTAAAAAGTAAATACTAAATTGTTGTTTTTATAGTACTAAAAAATACCTATTTGAAAATTACTAAAAAGTACTAGAACTCACTTTATAATGTACTAAAATAGTACTTTTCTCAATAAACCATCATTTTTTAAACAATAAATGTGGGAAATAGACACATTTTTTAAAAAACCTGTCTGTTTTAAAAAGTCTTATAGGAATTTTTTCCTTTTTTTAATTCTAGTCAAAATAACTGAAACAATTAAGGGTGCCATATTCGGCAATGCCGAATCTTTTTTCCCCTTAACATTTATGTATAACCACATGTTCATATATATCAGCATTAAATCCCTGTCGACCATTCAGTTTTTCTATTCAAAAATAGCATCGAAAATTGTAAGTTTTGTTGAGGGTTGTTGTGTCAGCTAGTATAATTGTGGTGAATAAGTAGTATGAGGTGAATAAGTAACAAACACAACTGTCTATAGGAATACAAACGAAGTCTAAAACAAGTAAGAATGATATAGTTGGCTATGCCGAATCTAATGTACCCTTCACCATATATGTAATTGCAGTTTAGTAAAGTAACTCCAATCCAAAAACCAAATATTGGGGTAACAGAAATTAAAAAAAATAGAAAAAGAAAAATTAAGTACTATAAATAATTTTACAGAAAAATATTATCGGCTCTTAGTGGGTAAAGTAGTTTTTAAAATTTTTAGTATTTCCTGAAAGATCTCTTTTAAAGCTTTTAAACGATAACCATATTGATATTTCAAAAAAATTTGAAAATTTCAGAGGCCCGTTACTCGGAGATAATAGGCGAGCGCCAATTTTTTCATTTGATGCTTTTTTCTTATTTTTTAATTGTCTATCGCCCGATATGTATATATATATTTTTTTTGATTAAAGTTACTTCGCTAAGCAAGATTTGTTCCAAATAACGTGGAAAAATTAGAGGCAGGTGTGGTGATTTGCCCGATGCCTCGAAGGTTGCTGATTTTTAATAGTAAAATTTTCGATTGATTGATTGTCGTATTTAGATTTTCTCTAGCTCATCCAGTGCCTTGGCAAAGTTGATTTCAATATGAACACGGACCGACACAGGGACATCGCTAAATCCATTTCGTTATGAACTCACTTTACGGTGTCGGATATTAATATTGCAGCAATTACAAACGAAATGACAAACTTGTTCACCTGCAGTGAAGGGTATAAAAATATATTATCTTAAAAAAAGTAATGTAGGAATCTATTCAAATCGGCATTCTGCCCAATGTTCTGTTAACAGTACCTTTGTTTCTTTCAGTGCAATAATTTATTTAACACTCAAAAAGACATTTAAATTAATTATGCTTTTATCACCAATAATTGTATCACCATTTCCCGTATTAAATGGCAGCATTTAAACTATATTTTGCAAAGAACGCGTAAAACGGATCGCTTTACACAACTAAAAAGGGAAGAACAAAAAAGAGAAGCAGATGAAGAGTAGTAAATACTGAAATATTATCATTTGAATTAAATCTCTTTAAAAGTCATAAAAGCTTCTGTTAAGCCTGTTTAAAACTTCCATCTATTTAGACATAAAGGCAGCAATATAATCAAATCAATTTATTCGCATAAAAATTGACAAAGAAATTGTTTCTGAAACATTTGCTTGTTTTTATTTCTTTTTTGTTGTTGTTGTTGCTCTTTGCATTTGCAGGTTTGTTAAAGAATTTACAAAAAACATGAGATTTTCTGCTGGGTGCATACGAGCCTGTAGTGAGTGATTCAGAGTCTTTTTGGAACGATTCGTTTTCTTTATTTGTTTTTGTTTTTTGTTTATTAATCATATTAATAATTTTAAATATACCACTGACCATATTCGTCTGGTCTGTCCTTAACCAGACCAGTTTTAAGACACAAGAAAAAAGATGAGCTTTTGAGCTTTGTATGGTATTAAATCCATTTTGATTGCATTTCGTTTCATTTCGTTTCACACTTCACTGCGATAAGTTAACATTATAAAGATGTCTTAATAATTTAGTTAAGCTGCCGACAATCATGATGCTGCTACGCTGTTTCTGGCCACTTTGACCGCTACGGATGGCGATGAGGATGACAATAACGATAATGGCGAGAAATATTGCAATAATAATGTTCATTATGATGAAATAAGTTTCAGGCATGCGTGCCACTCACAAAGTGCATACGAATGTGTCCTTTGCGTGCAGAACGCAGTTTTTTGTTTCTTCTGATATTCGTGGCTGTAGTTTTTATTAAAATTATGGTTTAGTTTTATTAAAATGTGTATCTGTGATATGAAAAAATACTCGATACCGTATTAATAAATAACAGCAATGTCACTTTAGACTAAAAATTTTTAGCGGTCACCACTCATAAAAAAGTAAATTAAATCGTTGACATTTTTTGCTCTGGCCTCTTCTTGGTGGTTTTACTCGCTTCCTTGGTTGTTTGTGCGTGCCAAAAGCCAAAGTAATATTAAAAGCTTTTATCTTGTCAGACAATGGTGGAAAAAAAATTAAACTTGAATTTGTATTTAAAATGCCTTAAAGTAACATTTCTTAACACCAACTCTTTGCTTTAAATTAAAAGTGTTTAATTGTCGGTTGATCGAAAGCGACATTAATGAGCCCTATAAAAAAGCAGGTGGTGATTATAACTGCAATTTGTTTAGTCAACTTTTATAATTTTAAAAAAGTTTTAACGAATTATTTTTAAAAGTTAATAGGACATAATCAGGTGAGGAAGCTTTGTGATTATTGTCTCACATTATTTATATATGATATCAAAATATATATTTAAGTCTGCCTTAAATTAAAGGTCACGCTATAAAACATGGTATACGAGGGCTATATATATTTCTGGCCTGGCAATACTGAGTGCTGCCAAGTGCAATCTGACATTTCCATTGGAAAGTTTGTAATTTTTAAGCATAATCGTACTCAAAACGTTTTGACGTACGACCATTATTTGTGTTGTTTACAGTGACTTGAGGAAATTAATATAGAAAAAAATGGAAGTAACTCGTGAACATTTTCGTGCCATCATTTTTCACAACTTTCGACGTGGATTATCACGACAAGAGTGCATTGATGAACTTAAATCTTTGTATGGCGATGAAGCACCATCCTATAGCATTGTGAAAAATTGGTATAATGAATTGAATCGTGTCCGAAGCTCGCTCAAAGACGAATTCCGTTAAGGTCGTCCAAAAACGGCTGTTGTGCCAGAGAACATTGATGCCGTGCGTGAACTCATAATGCAAGATCGATATGCGACATACCGAGAGATAGAGAAATCCTTGGACATTTCTTCCACCAGCATACATTCGATACTGCATGAACACCTGGCCGTAAAAAAGTTTTGTTCTCGTTGGATCCCGCACAATTTGAAAGTCGCTCAAAAAAAGGCTCGTGTCGATTGGTGCAAAGAAATGTTGCAAAAATACGATTGCGGTGCTTCAAAAGACGTTTATAACATCGTCACAGGTGACGAATCATGGATCTATGCGTATGAGCCCGAAACGAAACAACAATCGACCGTGTGGGTCTTCAAAGACGAGCAAAATCCAACGAAAGTTGTTAGTGGAAGAAGCACTTCGAAGCAAATGGTTGCCTGTTTTTTTTTGGCTCAAACCAGAGCGTTTTTGACCGGCCAAAACGTCGAATTAATGGGTCATCCGCCGTACAGCCCTGACTTGTCACCTAATGACTTCTTCTTGTTTCCGCACATCAAGAAAAAAATGCGTGGTCAACGATTTTCATCGCCAGAAGAAGCTGTTGAAGTGTTCAAAAACCATGTTTTAGAGGTGTCTCAATAGGAGTGGAAAAAGTGTTTCGACAACTGGTTTTAGCGCATGCAAAAGTGTATAAATCATGCTGGAGAATACTTTGAAAAACAATAAAACCATTTTTGATTATAAATATTCGCATTTGCACTATTAGGCCAGAAATATATAGAGCAGCCCTCGTATCTACGCAGTTTTTGAACCTGTTAAAGATTTTATTTTTAAACGGTTTATTTGTCAGTTTCAATTTTAGCTGAAATTTGAATTGATCGTTTATTTAATAAGAAAATTATTTTATTCTTTTCTTTAATTTGTTTTTAAATATATAAAAGATTCTAATAATTCTTAAAAATATCTTGCTGATTTTTATACCGATTAAACTATTGAAGCACTATACTGATTATTGAGAGCGAAAGCACGTCTCGATCGCGCTTTCGCTATCGCTTACTAAGCTCTTGAGGAAACTTCTTACATATATTTTAAATAAAATAAAGATTTTCAATTGTTTAGTTAGAAAAGTTAGTATTTATTTTTGAATTAAATGTATAATTGAAACAATTAAAAGTTTAATTAAATTTTACTCTTAAAACAAACAAAACTTTGTTTAGGTGCAAAACCTATTTTTTGTGTGTTTTATTAATGAAAAAGAAAAATTAATACCAAATCGTTGATGGCGAAGGTTAATAAGACAGATACAATGATAGCATTTTTCTAAAATAAAAAACTAATTCTAGCAAACAGATAGTATTTTGTACGTATCAAGCAGCTTGCCGTACTTGTGTGTCTACTGCCATCATGATTATAATTATTTCCAATGAAGTATAAACAAAACAGTTTAAGGGAACAAGTACATACACTTTAGCATTACAACTTGATGTATTTTCAATAAAGTAAATTTTACGAACTGCAGAATAGAAAAATGAACAACAAATAAAATTAAAGCAATTTTAGTTTTTCATAACCTTTAGCTATTTTTTCGCTTTGTTTTGTTACAAACGTTATTTTGTTAATTTGATTAATATGTTTCCTCACAACGTGACTGTGTGTTTTTTAATTCAGTGAATTTTTTTAAAATTGTTTCAAATGAATTTTAAAACAATGCAAATGTGTGATACATCGACCAAAAAAAAAAAAAAGAAAGAAAAAAAAAAGGAAATAAACACTAGAAACGTTTTTCCGTTGTATTTAAATTTCATTGTAACGGATTTTCTACTTATTCCATCTATCCGTTTGTTTACTGGTTTGTCTGTCTCTGTATGCTTTTAACATGACATTGTATTTTCCTAAATTTTAGACTGATTTGCAAATTTCAATTTAAATTCAAAGTCAAGTTTAAATAAACTAAAAAACAAACTAACAATAACAAAAACAAAAACAACAGCACCTTATGTTGTTATTGCTTTTATTTTCTCTTTTAGACTTGTTACTCATAAAGAATGTCATGTTTAATGTAATTTTGTTAGCTGTTGAAAAAAACCTTAGAATCTGGTCATACGTTTTCAGTTATTTTTGTTTAGTGAAAATAAGTCACAACGGAAACAAACATTTGGTTACGAAAAGAGCAGTTATATTTGCCGGGCATTTTCCCTTTAAGAAAATTATAAAAAAAACACAAAACAAACGATACGATACGATTTTCTGTGTAACACAAAAATAATCATTCTCACGATAATCGTGTTGTGTTAACACTCAAACTTTTTAACAATCATACATTGAAAAACGTCATCTGGAAATTGCATACAAATACAAAATAATATGTAACTACGAAAAACTGATACGAATTCAGCTGAATAATACGATATAGAATACAAATTTCACAAAACAAAAGTGGAAGTAACAAAGTGAAAATAAACAAGAATATGTGTGATGTATGTTAGGCAGTGATGTAAATGAATTATTTCATGTTGCCATGAAAAGTCATAACTCACGAACGAGTCGACGGATTTCGTTCAACCATCTACACAAATATACGAAGAATTTAATAGCATTCGCGTTGAACGTTCCTGAGTTTTATAGTCACAACATACTTGCACTAGCTCTTCTAATTTTTAGGTCAGGTGGCTTTAAACGCTACATTTGAATTTCGCCTTAGCTTGATCTATTCAAGGAAATAAAGGCTTCAAGCATACAGCTTACGCGATCGCTTTTTATGTTCTTTGGCATTAAGATAATTTTGATAGATTAGCATTGAAAAGGAAGCAGGTAACAGAGAATTTGAATAAATTTTTTCTCCACCAAGTCTGGCGACAGATCAACTTGACAAACTCATATAAATCGTGTTCAATTCGCTAAGTTTTTATACCCTTTATCACAAAAAGTGGAAAAAGAGTATATTAAAGTTTTTCAAGGCACTAGATGTGCTAGAGAAAATTTAAATACGCCAATCGATCAGACCTAGTTTTGAAAATTTTGGTATTGAAAATCAGTGAGTTTGGTCCATGTCCTTCGAAAAAGCGGGCAAAATACCACACCTGCTTCTAATTATTTAATTTTATTTGGAACAATTCTAGCTTAGTGAAGTAACTCTAATCAAAATAAAAAAATATTCGGGTAAAAGATAATATATGGTGAGGGGTATATAAGATTCGGTATAGCCGAGTATAGCCCTGATACTTGTTTTTGTTTTTTTTTTATTATTTTTTTTAATTAAAATTATTTGCAAACTAAAGCGACTTTAGTGGTTTCAAAGCAAAAATTAATTGACTTCTGTCTGTATTTCAGTTTTGAAATTTTGGATTTAGTCCAGATTTACACTATGCAATTTTTGAGGCATTTTTTCTCAATTTTCTATTTAAGTTACTCCTCCTGCTTCACCAACAAACAAAACTTTAATGCTAGTTTCATTTAAAATTGCATAGTGTAAATGCCGTATTAGTGACACGCAATTTTAAGGAGAGAAAAACATAATCGTTCATATTTTGTTTTCTGTAATAATGAATGGTCGTGGTGAATAATTTAAAGGTGTTTTCAACAATACTTCAACGACGATAAAAAAGTTTTTGTTAACATTTGATCATTATGCACAAGTAGTGTAACACCGTAATTTTAAAATAAGTAGTTTTTGTTTAAAATCGAACCACAACCGAATAGTTATTCCAAAGCAATAGACTATTCATAACCATAGGTTGGTAGAGTTACACAGGTCGGAAAACCGACTCACTTGCGCCCTAAATCATCCCGTTGTGTTCTCTGAAATGGGATGTGCAAAGGATCAATTCAGGTTTTTATGTTCCCGTCAGATCCATCCCCAAACTACCCGACGACCGGATAAACGAGTTTATTCTAGTAAAATAACAGACCGATAGATCTGCAAGACAATGCAGTCTCAGACTGCCTAAAGGAGCCGCTCAACTCTCAGAAAGAGCTAGACAATGGCATAACAAGTGCACCACCGTTTCCTCGTGCTCCTCATCCTGACAACTTTGACAGAAGTCATGGTATGAAAGATTCGGTCTCCTAGCATGAGTACCGATAACAAAGTTCCCATAACCATAGTATATTACTAATAAACATTGTATGTTAAATTTAGTCTTAGGTAACCAAAGATTGATTAACAATAAACACATAATATGTTTGCAAACTAGCGGTTCATTTCAAAATGATAGCAGTGTAATGGACGTTTACTTTCGCTTTTACAAAACTCTATGCATAAACGAAATATTGCTGAAATAATAAACCCTAATTATGCAGAACACTGTAGGGTAATTGCTTACTATAAATAGTAAACAATAACATAAAAAATTAAATCCTATAAGATAAATTTTTTATTCAAGCATTTCTGGCCATACGACAGGAATAATACGGACATTTTTGGCCTCTAAGGCGTAATTGCTGCTGGCTTATCAGCATAAACCACGACGACCTGGCTACGCAAAAAATAATTAAGAGTTATAAATTCGCACGAGCATTGATACCAGTTGAGAGGTACATTTCTCAAAATATACTTATCACCAAATTTGCATTTCATTAATCGGCAGAGAAGGACGACACACAGAGGGGTATTTTGCCAATCTAGCCGAGTAGATAACAAAATTCTGCATCGTATAGTCAGTGTTGCCAGAATTTTCATGTGTAAAATCTGCGATATTCAACAATATTTCGGGAAAAAATCTGCAAAATCTTCAATTTATTTTAAAAATCTTCAAATGCGTTTTCGTTTATTTTAAACATTTAGTATATCTTTACAATTCAATTATTTTAACTCTCTAAAGTCTAGAGTTTTTGTCTTTTCACATTGAAACATTTTATTAAAATTATTAATAAAACCAGGAATGTACTTTAGAAGTATTTAATATGAGTTTAGCATTGTCGAGAGCAAATAAGAAATACATTTTTAACCACTCACATAATTTTAATAAGCAACTTACAACCGACTCTACGGAAAGTCAAATATAATTTGTATTTTATAAAAATTGTTATGTTGTTGTGGACTGTTTGACAAATAATTATATAACTAAAGCGTCTCCACAGCAGAAATTTGAGTTATGCATACTACGAACATAATTCCAGTGAGTGGCATATTTATGAATTTTATAATAAATAATTCTGATATTTGACTTTTGAAAATTTGGGCAACGGAATTTTTTTTGCCTGTCATGACAGCAGCTACATCTGCTGCAAATCCAACCATGTTCTCTTTATAATCGACGTATTTGTCGATAAAATATTTAACAATTAATTTGTGCAAGCTAAAAGCCGAAAACATTTTTAAAAATCTGTGTTTGAAGACCCGAACTGTCATGAATAAGGATTTTTTATTTGAAAGGTAATAATTTTTTTTTTTTTTTTATAATTAGGAGTTGAAAGTTAATTTTTAAAAAAACCTTTTTTTAGATGTATGCGGATGTTTTAAAAAATCTTCGATTTTAGGCCAAAAATCTTCAAATCTGAATTTGGCAATTTGAGGGGCTAAAATCTGCAAAATGCAGATAAATCTGCACTTCTGGCAACAGTGCGTATAGTGAATTTTCAAAGCCTTTTCTTGAGATTTGTCGTTTTGGGACACGGTTATTTTCAGGAAAGTTGGATAAATCGCATACGTTTTTATTGACTTTATACTATTTTGAAAGGTTTGCAAAATACTGTTGCGTTTTTCCCTTTTAGAACAAACGTACGGATTCTTTTAATTGCAAATACCACTGTGGCTTATTATTCTGTATTAAAATTTTATGGGTTTCTTTGGCTATACTTCTTGATCCTATCGGTCTTGTGCACACTCGGACTCGTATTTACTAAACATGCGTTATCACCACAAACGCAGCCATCCACGCTACACTACTGTGTTACTCCGGCGAGACATGAACTAGTCGATGCCTTGTTTAGTAACCTTAACCATCCACAGACATCTCCATTACTCCTTTTATCCAAGCCAGTCACCCCCTTTAATCCAATAGCGACAACACACGTCTGCCATACACTTTGTTATTATACTGTTACACTTCCCTGCGCTAACCGCTACCGTTCTTACTTTTTATTATAAAGAGCTTCTTGACAATTATCTGTTATTCTTATATTAAATTGGACGTCTCCACAAAACTATCTGCCATGGCTTCACACAATAATTGTCTTTTGCCTCTCGGGAGGTTTGTACTTCTGCTTCTTAATTTTTAATTGCTTTATGACAATTATTATTTTCCGTTGTAGGCATGTCTGAAAGCGGGATCGAAATCAGAACCTCCTGTTTTGCAGCACGCACCAGTAAGATCTGGCAACCCCTGTTGTTGTTAACAGCATGAGTGTGGTGAATAAAGTTAATTCAACTAATGGTGTGTGTATAGAATAATACCAAAATTAGCTAACAAAAGCTGAGCAGCCGCAATGGCTGCGTTGGTAGAGGTGCTGTTTAGAACGATTGGAACTTAAGTAGGAGAAGGAACACGATCTTATTGTACTCCTGAACTAATCTTGAAGTAGACAGATTGCAACACTGGATAAAAATAAGAGAGTAAATTTCATAGCTGTAAATTCTCAATTTGAGATCACATACAAGGTCATAACTGACCTTGTTCGGAGACTATAAATTTTATGAAACATTAAAGTTATTCCTTTAAAGCACCGTAAGTGTGAATATGATTTGTGTCTTTTCCTATTTTTGGACAAAGAAAATGTATCACCATTTAGTTTTGGCCAACAAAACAAAACAATCACACTAAAAGAAAAAAACGATTTTTTTATTGTAACGAATTTTCAAGAGATTTGTTTTATCCTCACCAACTGTTTGCCATTCAGTTGACTTCTCGTAAGCCCGCTCTTTATTTTAAGCTCACCTTTGGCCGCGTAAATCACAAACATGCCTTAAGTTAATGCGAGAAGCTACAAAACAACAACACCAGCAGCAACAGCCAAAAAAATTTGCAAAACTAAATACAAAAAACAATTGTCTTGTCATCCAATTTGGATTTTCGTGGCGAAATTCATGCTCTTCTGACCAAAAATAGTAACGAAAAACATACTGCGAAACACCAGCTACAAGAAAGAAAAAAAAGGAAACACAAACACCATCATCTCCCTAAACTCGTACAACACAATGTTGTTTAAAACAATAATCAACAATGAAATAAAAAAACAAACTAAACAAACAACATTTAACAACATTTTGAACGAGTTTATCATTAAATTGCCAACTGACAACAAAAAACAAAATCTATTGTAAAGTTTAATAAAAAGTAGAGAAGCAATAAATTGTACTTCATACGAGTATAACAAAAAACAATTGCATCTACTGCACCAACAACAACAACAACGGATGAGTTTTACACAAATCTCTCTTTTCATCGAAAAACAAACACACACACAGAACAGAACTTAAATAAACAAATAAATAATTTGGCAACTCGTTATACGAAACGTGCTAAACTGATTTTAAATTTGTTTTCTATTTTGTTTTTCAACTAAATGTGAAATTATTTTCTTTTTTTATTTTAATCTCATTGGTGACGCTGCCTCATGGTATTAATTTAAAATAAATGAATGTTTTCATTTTTGTTTAAAATATAAAAAAAATGTTTTCCTTGTTTTAAGAAAAAATCATTATTTTTAAAACTATGTGCGCATACTAATTTGAGTAGTGGCGCATTAAGTCCAGATTTAATCGAACTTTAATATTTTAACTAATTCCTTTGAAATAACTCTCTTGTGTTTGGAGAAGAAAAATCTGAAATCCGAACCCTAAACATAATTCCTAGGGCCACTATTTTAGATGCCTTTGCTTAAACGCTGGATTTTGTTGAACCAGTTATTGGCCTTTCATTATTGAAGCATTTAAAATTTATGGTGCGGTGTAGGATTATCTATACATAAGGGGTGTTTTTTAGAGCGTGATCGAATTTGTAATTATAAAAAATTAACACTAAAAATTAAATTTTGATAAAACTTTTTTTCACTATTTTCATTAAACTCTAGCAAATCATTATGAATAGACTCACGCTTGAACAACGCTATCAAATCGTCCAAGTTTACTTTGAAAATCAGTCATCAATTTGAGCAACTTATAGAAGACTTCGTGATTTTTATGGTGCACATAATCGTCCGTCTGGGCAAGTCATCCGTTTAACTATGGATAGATTTCGTACCGCAAACTCTCTAAAGTATGCAATAACACCAATACGTCTAAGGATTGTGCATTCTTAAGAGAATATCGCTGCTTTAAATGAAAGTGGGAAAGAATATCTATATTTATCGATTCGACGTCGATCCCAGGAATTGGGGCTCTGTCCATACACTAAGTGGAAAATTTTGGCAAAAATCTTGACTTTGACACATATAAGATCTAGCTAAAGCAGGAATTAAATCCCCGAGAACATTAGATGCGTCGTTCTTTCGCCGATAGGGCTCTCGAGCAGTTAGTTACTGACCCGTTGTTTTTTGCCAAATTGTGTTCAGCGATGAGGCTCATTTCTGGCTTAACGGGTTTGTTAATAAGCAAAATTGCCGCATATGGAACGAGACCAATCTACAACATACCCTACAGACTCCATTTCACCCAAAAAATGCATCGTTTGGTGTGGTTTACACGCTGCTGAAATCATCGAACCTTATTTCTTCAAAAATACGGCCGGATCTCATGTTATGGTCAATGGAGACCGTTACCGCATCATGATAATGATTTTTTGTTTGAAAATATGGATGGCATTGATCCGGACGAAATGTGGTTTCAACAAGACAACGCTACGTACCATAAGCCCTCTCAGATTGTGCGATTTGACACCTCTCGACTATTTTCTGTGGGGCCACGTAAAGCCACTGGTTTATGTTGATTGTTCGTGCTAATCGTAACATATGGCCAGCAGTACCAGTGACCAGAATGAGCTTCTCCACGAGGCAGCCGCGGTGGCCATAAGCCCAAAATCGTTTTTAAATATTAATGCCATGTTCTGATCTTTCGTATTAAAAAAATATTCATTACAGTTTAATTTTTTGTGTTATTTTTAAAAATCAATAGTTTTATCGGGCTTAAAAAACACCCATTATAATAAAACTGTAAACTGGATTTTATTTTTGTAAATGAAAATTTTTAACACTGTTTACAAAACTGAATTTAATTATTAAAGAAATTTTGCTACCAAGCTCAGATGCGTCAACTTCTAAAGCAACTCAAGGAAAATCCCTTGTCAATAGCGGATGGTATTAAATCCTTCAATAACGAAATATATCAGTCATACAAAACTATACTAAAGTTAATTAAACTACAAGAACCAGTGTAAAAAATCACTCAGTCGCTTTGTAGATATCCCTCGAAAGGCCATGATTCACTATTATACTCATTCGTACAATCTATCGAAAACTGCATGTGTAGTCACCATGTAAAACACTGAGCATTAAGAGCGTATACGTTTTGACAGATTTGAAGGAGTTTCTAATGTTTTGAAATAATTTATTAGTTGATTTTTTAGGCAAACCATATATTATTTGCATCTTTTTTTATAATAGAAAAGCAGGTATTTATGAGAAATTTCGAGAAAATCTAACAAATGACACGCCCACCTTCCATACAACCTAAATTTAAAATTTGTAATAATTTAGAAATACGGAATCCGACTAAATTGAAATGTTTGATGTGAATATATTAATAAGTAATGTTGTAACAAATTGTCCATTTAAAAAAAATCGGTAAAACGTTACGCCCACTTCTATACAACCAAAATTTAAAAATTCTCATGACTTCGAAATAAGTAATCAAATAACAGCGTTAGTTTGCTTGTGAACATATTTGGTAGTATTAAAAGATATAACCAATTATCAAAAAAAAAAAAAAAAAAACTGTCTAACGCCATACCCACCTCCCATACAATAGGCGACAAGTTCTTCCACTCGCCTCCTTTTTGTTCTCCAGGAACCCTCCTTATAAGAAACATTTGGTAGGGCTCTACCACTTGTATTTGCTTCCTAATATAGTGTAACACAATTCAGTTTTATTGCAAAACCAAAACTTTATACGGCAACTTACATAGCAATTGAATTCACCAAATAATTCGCTATTGAGCCAATCATTCACTCAGTTTCAGTTTGTCTCTTATGCGAAGATATTTAGATCAATTTTTACAAAATTTTAAAAGAGAAAGTCTTTTCTATTGTTGTTCCCTTTTCTAATAATACTAGTTTAAAATTATTTTGTACAAAATCTTTAACATGACGCGTTACATCGCTTTGTCTCTGGTCACAGTTGAGAAATAGTACAAATCCGTAACGAGGTTGACACTAAAAAGCAATCACAAAAATAACT
The DNA here is from genome assembly GCA_916610165.2 of Gymnosoma rotundatum. NCBI lineage: Eukaryota > Metazoa > Arthropoda > Insecta > Diptera > Tachinidae > Gymnosoma > Gymnosoma rotundatum. The sequence continues at coordinate 14,037,317 of OU744338.1, read as the reverse complement.
CGGGCAATATGGCGCAGCTGATATTAAAGAAAAAATTATATTTTTATAACTTTTAAATTCCCTACGAACGGTTGCTAAAAAGTCTTGACAAATCGTCACTAATATTTTTATTCTAACGCTACCTGACATATGGTCAATATTTGTAAACAAAACCAGAGTTGTTATATTTTGGTTGCCGTAACAATCAAATACATAAGTATTATAAATGAACATAAATTTTGTATCTGTACTTTGAACCACACAGTGCTACGACACCATCATGAAGTAATTTTTAATTTAGCCTAGTGTGGCCTAAACAGAATTGAATTAAATCAAGCTGAGGCTGCTGTAGTCAAGGTGGTAAGCACGTTAACTAAAAACCGGCTGCCCTGTGTTCAGCCCTTACGGCAGTAAAAAAATAAAAATGTTTTTTTCTGTTTAATGGCATATATATACATATTCAGATCTGAAATTAAAACATGCAGCCTCCTTCACCGGTACTTCTTTATAGCATATTCGCCAGCAAAGTAAAATAATTAATAAAATGGCTATATCCATCTCCTTTCACCACATGCATTCTCTCTCATCTATCCCTTTCCTAAAGAATGTAGCACGGTTACAAACTAAGTAGGTATTAATGCCTGAAGTGCTACTTCTCTTAAAAAAAAAGTTTTAAATCTTGCAAGAGGCGAATATATAAAATTGAATTTTTAAAGTACTTATTTCAAAGATGGCACGAAACAGCTTAATTCTGCCTTGATAGAAATTAATCGCCCAGACTACAATTAAATTTTTACTTAAAGTGACCACCAATTAACTAACAAGTAACGTAATATGCTTTTATTTCTCTCATTTACTTTTAAATACCAATGGCAACCCTTGAAACTATTTTCTAAATAAACTTTAAGCAATAAACATCTTTCACTTGTCAAATTAGTTTAATGCGTCGTAGTTTTATTAAGTGCGGTCACTACTAACTAACAATAAATAAATTGTAAAACACCAATTAGAAAGTTCTACCAAATTAAATTAATGTAATAAATAAATAGTGTCGTTGTCAAAATGTAATTAATTTATTAAATGGCAGCCACAAAAAACCACAGTAATTTTTTCCAAAAAAAGCCAGCAGCAATAGTCAGTAGTGGTGTGTGTTTAATTTGTGCGTGTATGCTTGTGTGTTCGCGTGTGCACATTTTATTAAAGCAGTTAATAAAAATAAAAGAAAGAAAAATATAAAATAATGCAAGTCATTAAATAATTTGTTATTAATTAATTATGTTTTTAAAATTAGGGCAATATTTGTAATAGAAACTAGCAAAAAGAACAAAAAACAACAAAAATTAAAAAATGCAATTCACTGTGTGCTGTTGTTATTACTGTTGGCTCTTTAATAATAAGTGTGGTTAGTGTTGTTGCTGCTGCTGTGCTTGATAAAGTTTATCAATGTGGTGTTGCTCTCTTTTTTCTCTGTTTATAGTTCTTGTACAAGAATATGTAATTGAAAATATGCTTGTTTGGTTGAGTTTGTGTAATTCTTTTTTGACTTGCACGTGACCGGTCAACATGGTTTGTTGGTTTAATTCTTATTGTAGCATTATGGTTGCAGTTGCATGGTAAGTGTATTTAATTTCTTTTTTCTTTTTTAAATAGAGACTTACTTTAGTAAGGAAAGTGAATAAAATGAGGCAAAAAAAAAAGATTATAAAGAGTTTGCAAGTGTTTCGAGTCTTTATGACTGCAGATAACATTAAAGTAACATTTTTTTAAACTAAATTTAAAGTTTAGGAATAAAGTGAATTTTTTGTTAAAAAAAAGTTTATTATTATATTTATGATTAATATCAGCTAACGCACAGTGCTTTAAAAACGAGTTAATCTAGACAAAATTCGGTGTCTCATGAACCACTGAAGATATCCTAATGAAATTTTAGAGAGGCAAGACAGAGGTATTTCTGACTAGAGCCAAGAACGTTCGGCCTCCTAGTGAAAAAGATGGCATCTGGATAGGCCCCAATATTTGGGTGTATTTTTACTCAAATGTTTAGATTTTTCAGATTTAATAAGACCTTAAAAATATCTATAAAAAATGTTCTTACATGTGTACGTTATCTCTTTTTTGGTTTAGGAGAAAATTGCTTTACAATTTTTCTTTCTGAATTGGAAAAATGTAAAAATACCATTTTTTTAGTATTTTCCCCAAAAAGGTATTTATGTTTTATGTATGTAAATTAGATTTATTTCGTTAGTAGGAAATTAACCATTTTAAGGAAAACCTATAATTAGGTCGAAAATTATAATGCTTCTCCCTCCAGCCCTTTCCAAATATAGCCAATTTTCAAACAAAATTTGTAAATTATTGTAAAATTCCTGGAAGTCAAAAGCACTGCTAAAAAACTAAAAACGGATTTTTAAGGCCATAATTGTTGGCTACATACTTCAAAAACGATTTGACAGCCCCGTGATTAATAAAGGAAGGGTAGCCCCTTTTGGTAAAAAAAATTTGTTTGAAACATTTTATCTCGTTCTGGGAATTTAATGTTAAAACAAAAATATTTAAAATTTTATGTTACCATTCGATTAAAATCTCTTTTATCTGATTTGAGAGAATTTTTAAAAAATATCACGATGCGTTCTACATATACATTTTATTTTTCAAAACAAACCAGCTTGACGTGATTTTTTCAGTTTTTGAAACATTTTGTTAGCTATTTGCGTTTTTCAGTTTGGCACAAAAAATTATATATCGAACTTTGGGGATCTACCCCGGAGCCTCTCTTTATCTTATGGGACCGACCATTCACAGCTCTACTCAGAAACTTGTCTCTGTGAAATTTCATTCAGATATCTTCAGTGAGTCATTAGATACCTAAATATTTCCAAAATAAATCGTTTTCAAACTACTGCGTAACATTAAACATTGGAACAAAAATAAAGTATTTTGGGAATAAATCAGCCATTCCTAAACCTTAAATATTCTATACTCATTTGTAATGGTCTATAATTAAGGAATAAGGGGAGCGAGCCTTTTTAATAAATAACCGGAGACTCAGTCTAAGTAAGAGAAGTAAAGAATAGGCCAACTCTATTAACCACGTTCTCTGGAATTAACCCATAATTTTACTGGGTTCTTGTTTTCAAAGAATTAAAAATATTCGAAATGCAGTAAAATATTTTTTCTTAAAGAATTTTCAATTTAAATTTTATCTATCGTGTAGTTGATCAAAGTAAACAATAAATAAAATCGAATCCCGAAATCGCTCGTTAAAAACTCCAACATTTTTCTATTTTTCTATTAATTACAGTACTTCGGAGTTGGGGGAATTTATAATAAATGGAATAAAGTTGAAATTATGTGAACAGGGTAGTTAAAATTCTATATGAATTAAATTTTTTATACTCCAATAATTGGCTTTCAGGAAATGAGAGAAAAAAATTAAACATTGGAAAAATTAGTGCCTTAAGTCTCTTTATGGGGACGGTAGAATTATGTTACCGAAATATTAAGAATAAATAATAATTATGCCATCGTACTCGAGTGAATGTCTGTTAAAATAAAATTGTTTCTACCAAGTGATACAGATATCACACATATTAGCTTCCCAGCATTATAACGAAGGATAGGGCGCATAGATCGAATGTATCAGTTAGTAACTGTTTATCACTCGCGAATTACACCGTGCAAGTGGTGGTGCCCAATTTTGCGTATTAACTAAATTTATCGGTTCCAAATGGTTGGCTACTTATGAGAAAACTTGTAGTTTAGTTTTTCTAAGCATCATAGAACTGGATTTTATAAAACATAACACTAAAAATTAAATTTTGATGAAAAATTTTTCTTTTTATTTTCTGTAGACTCTGGAAAATCATTATGAATAGACTCACGCTTGAATAACGCTTTTAAATTATCCAAGTTTACTTTGAAAATCAGTCTTCAAGTCGAGCAACTTGTAGACGACTTCGTGTTTTTTATGGTGCACATAATCGTGCGTCTGAGCAAGCCGTCCGTCGAACTGTGGATAGATTTTGTACCACATACTTTCTAGAGGATGCAATAACACAAAGACGTCGAAGGAATGTGCATACTGAAAGGAATGTCGTTGCTATAAACGAAAGTGTGGAAAAAGATCCAAATTTATCGATTCATCGTCGGTCGCAGGAATTGGCGCTCTGTCCGTCCGCTACGTGGAAAATTTTGCGCAGATGTTGGCCTACACCCATATAAGATCCAGCTAGTGAAGAAATTAAAGCCACGAAACTATTATATGCGTCGTTCTTTCGCCGATTGGGCTCTAGAGCAGTTAGTAACTGAACCGTTGTTTTATCGCCAAATTGTGTTCAGCCATGAGGCTCATTTTTGTTTGAAAGTATCTAGGACATTGACCTGGACGAAATGTGGTTTCAACAAGATGGCGCTACGTGCCATACGGCGACCGCAATTATCGAGTTATTGAAATAAAAATTTGGCGATAAATTGATTTCGAGAAATTGTACTGTCAATTGACATCCAAGGTCGTGATTTTCAAAACTTCTTGATTATTTCCTGTGGGGCCACGTGAAGTCACTCGCTTATGCTGATAAACCAGCAACAATTGACGCTTTGACCTCAACATTGTTCTTGATATTCGTGACATACGGCCAGCAGTACTTGAAAAATTGATCCAAAATTAAACAGCCAGAATGTGCTTCGTCGTGAGCAGCCGCTGTGGCCATATGCCCGAAGTCATTTTTAAATATTAATGCCATGTTCTGATCTTTCGTATAAAAAATTTATTTATTACAATTTAATTATTTGTGTTATTTTTTACAATTTAAAGTTCTATCGGGCTTAAAAAACACCCTTTAAATTGTTGACATTATGTAGCTGCCTCGTATTTGGAAATGTATTGCACGTCTTCTCTAAAATGTTCTACCATATCTATAGTAGGCACAGATTCCCTGTAGGATGAAAAAATCATAGACTACTCCAAAACGAATTTATTATTCGTCAAGAGACCATACTCGACGATGTTTCTTACAAGGGACTTCTTTTAAAACCAGTGTTTTATTTATATTTATTTTATTTCCAAAATATTTCGTTCCCACCCTACTGTACGTTCGTGAAAATAAAAAGCCATTTAATAAATAAATATGGGTATGGACATGTAATTAGCATGAATCATGTATAAGCAACTGTAATCTTCAATTACGAAAGCATTTAGAAGAGTAAAAGCAATAAAAACTTTAACATGAGTGTAATTTTCCTAAATTTTTTTATTAATTTAATTATTTATTTAATTTAATTACTATAATATTGCTTGATGGAAAATATATATTTTTTTTTTTTTTTGTGATGACAGCGTACATGGGAGTAATTAATTAGATGGACTTATTAATTAACGATTTCATTAGCATTGAATGATAAATAATGCTAAGGAGTTTTAAGCATTATCGTTATTTTTACTAATGGTAATACTTTTTGGTAAAATGATTTCATTGATAATTAGTTAAAAAACAAAATCATTACCATTGACTAATGATTTAATGCTTTCGAATCATTATTTTTAATTAATGTATTCCTTGTCTTTGTACAGTAGACACATAACATAAAGAATAGCTAGCTGGTGTGTTAGGTGACTTTAGATCTCAGACATAAAGTCTGGTACTCATTTAAAAATTATAAATTATTATTTTTAAATATTGATCTACAAGAGTGGTGTAAAATTTATTAAGTTTCGGCGATCGAAAATTTTTATTTCATAAAAACAATTATTTTTAATTCAATTGTAATTAGTAATTAAACAATTTCATTAACATTAGTTAAAACAGTTATAATTAATGTAAAATCATTAACATTAACTGGCAGTCAATGCCAATGAAATTTCAACGGTAATGAAAAAATCCCAAGTATGGATGAGAGCGTGTATGTACTTAAGAAATATTTTTAAATGTAGCAGTTATAAAAGTCAAATTCCCGTGTCTTTAATCAAATTTATCTTGTTAAACACATTTAAGAAAAACCGTATAGGAAATCACTTTATTTTTGTTAAGAAATAATTTTTCTTCAAGAAAGTTTAGAAATAAAATAAATTTTTCTATATATTTTCTTTGTAGGATGTAAGCGAACTACGTATTGTGTTCAGGTTCACTTCCTAGATTTTTCTCTGGCTAATGCAGCTGTTAATTTTCGATTTCTTTCCAATATGCCATTTATCTTTAATTAAACTTTTAGTCAATATTAAGTTTCTTTAACCGCGTGACTTAAATAAAAAATTTTGGTAGGTCGAGAAGAAGTTGGCGTTCGATAAAGTTTTTGTTGTGTAAAATTTCATATGCATCATACGAAGTTTATTATTACTTGTTAAGTAGAAAGCTTAATATTTTTTACTTTTTTATGTCGTTAAATTCAATTTAGTCAAGCATAGGTTCGTACTTTTTTATTCTTCAATTTTATTTAAAAAAGACATTGACCCATATTCATAGTTATAGAATAAAGTCGACTCATGCTAAAGTATACTCTAAAATAAAAAGTTGTTATTATCTTTTTTGCTTTCATAGTCAAGAATAAAGTATACTTTAAGTTTAGCCACCTTCCACTGGGTGGCAACTGTAATTTGATAAATGTTTTCATACAATTTCTAAAACAAACATTAGAAAAAAGTAACCTTGTGTTTATTTTGTTCACTTTGGTATAAAAATCAGATATAGAGTATTGCGTTCTTAAACCAAATAAATTAATTTTGGAAAAATCAGTTAAAAGCAGCTTTAGGTAGTTTTAAAATTAAGAGTTGACTTTCTCGTCAAAAGTATATTTTTAATTGTCTATGAATGAGTTAGAGTCGACTCTAAAGTAAAACCGACTTTAGTTCCCTTAAAGTATATTTTATTTTAACTATGAATATGGACCATTGTTTAAAAAAAGAGCATATTTATATTTTCAAAGAGAACAGGAAAACTTCGAGGGTACTTCGATAATTTCCCTTAAATAAAAAATATAAATACGCTTTTAATATAGTTCCTTATGATTCTTTTATTTTATTTCCTGTGATATTTTTTTATTCTATTTGCAAACAAAACAACCTGAAACAAGCGATTAATCTTCACTTAATTTCAACGTTTAAATTTTCTCTTTTATTTCTTTTTTTTTGTTTATTTCCTTTTAAACAATATTTTAAAATTATGACTGTAGGCAATTTTGTTAGTTTAAATAAAAAATTAAAAAGATATAAAAAAGCAATTAATAAAAACCAAAATATAAAATGAATAAGAAGAAACTTGCCTCCTCGACAGCAACGCTTATATAAACATTTCATACTACAAAAATAAATGACCAGAGTGAAGAAAAGCAAATGCAGTTGCATTTTATGAAAATCTAAAATAAAACTGAATTAAAATATCCCCATGCCAATTCGCCCATCAGTTAAGTACAATGTTGTATGTTTGGTTTATATATATTATTTGTTTTTTTTTATTTATTAATTTTTTTTTGTTGTTTCTTGTCGAGATTGTTGTTTTGCAAATGTGAAAGTAATGTGTTCTTAACACGCGAATTATGATTTTGTAAATATGAAATAAATCCAACTTCTTCTTCTGCATCGAATGTCCGAAGAAATAACAAAACAAGCAGATAAGCAACCGATCAACTATTCAACAACCTTGATTGCGTTTTAATCATCGTCTTATATTCCTTAATAATTTTGCATACCCTACAGTACACAGGTCTCAGTTTAAAATAATGCGAGTTTTCATGAATAAATGGTATTAAGGCTTTTTTAAAATCCTTTGGTGCCATAGTTACACAATATTCAAAGTTAGACGTGAAGTTAGACTTATACGGCATTTACACCATGCAATTTTTCATGAAACTAGCATGAATTTTTTGTTTGTTTGTGAAGCAGGAGGAGTAAGGAATATGGTATTGCTTGAGTTTTGAGGGGATGTTACTGTTGCTAATTTTTACTTTTAGATAACGCATAATGCTGTATCTTAAATAGAAAATTGAGAAGAAAAAAAAATTGCATAGTGTAAATCTGGACGTAGTAGGTGCTAGTTAAAAAAAATCATGCAGATTCAAAGTTTAGAGCAGATGCACTTTTTTCAGTTCTACTATGGGCTAGAGAAAACCAGGCGAAATATGTTAATCTATAAGATTACTCCAGTTAAAGAGAGCAAAGTTATTAGCGGACGGCAGTTTTGACAGTTTGTATTATGAAGAAGCTAAACTATTTCCTTATAAAAACGATACGTTTGGGGAAAATTATAGTTTGAGAAACGGCTTAAGCTGACTTGTCCAACCCACACAAGTGGCGGATAGTTTTTGTTTTTTTTTTTTTTTTGGACTGGAACTGAAAACTGCATCGAATACAGAAATAATAAAGGTAAAGAAAAGAGTAAATAGAGGAATTTGGCCTTTTAACCAGGAGAATTAGGGGAAAACAAGGGAGGCGAGTTATCTTAGTGTCTATTTTAACAGAAAGCTTTTCTTGGGTAAGAAAATTCACAAGTGACTCAAAACGATCTTTTTGCTGTAGAAATTAAATACCTGAAAGTTAGACCTGTACCTTTTTCAGACCTGACGCTAAACTACTGGGAGTTTTTAAAATAATTTTTGAAATATATGGTCTCTAGGATTTAACATTACATATGCCTTGGAGATTTTCAGGGAACGTACAATTAACGCAAACATTTTAGGTAAAAAGTAAGATGACTATTTGAATTGAAGCGTTAAAATGTATATTATTTTTAGTTAAAGTATGCCCACTTCACTACTGCTTAACGACTCGTATTTTTGTAATTGGAAACACAACTTACTTCTCTGGCTCATTTTGACAAAGCTGAAGTGTGGTGCAGTGTTTTCGAACATAATTTATGTAACGACAGAGCGTAACGCGGAGTAATGTGAGAAATGAACAGAAAGAACATTGGTTCGATAGAAGCAAAAATATTTGGACCGAAACTTACTCGCACAATCGATGCATTACGGTCTAAAAGGGTTGTAAGATGGGATGTATTCAAAAAGAGTGTTTACAGGAGAAGGCTTGCCGTGGATCTTTGAACGGTATAACGGATGCAGCGAGAGTAATATCTCAAGCGGCTTTGGGCATCATTCTGCGCGTACGTTCCCTCTATGATTTTCTGATCGGAATGACGGCAAGAGGTTTAGTTAGTATCTATGAATTAGCTTTAGTGAGGTCAGTTCTAGTAACATATACAAGAATCTTAAACTAAATCTGAATTCTGAACTAACGAACCCTGGCCTCACTGAAATCATCTTTGACAGCACTTCCTATAAGGACGCTTGGTTTGCAGTTTTAACGATGGCTCGAAGGTACATAACGGTACAAGTTGTGGTGTCCTCATTATAGGAACTGTAAAGACTTCAGAAATTGCAAATTGTAGAGACTTTCAGATGACTGTAGTTTAACGGAACACGGACGATAATAAAAAATAGACTATGCCTATTAATTCATGTTGTTTCGCCGTCTTTGCTAATAAAGCTATAAAATCTCGAAAGCATATTTTGTTTATGAAAGTTTATAAATCAACTCACTAGAGAAACATCAAAATTTTCAATCACCAACATAGTATGTGTACCAATATAACCGTATGTAGGGCATTTCATAATAAAACTCGTCAACATTAACATTTTGCTTTATTTACGCACATACTTTTAACTAAATTAATCGTTTCTTTTACTTTTATAAAGACTCTTTCAGCCTTTTCGTCTGCTCCTTAATCTGTGCGGGTCTGTTTTTTGTTGTTTTTTGTTGTATTCCTTTTCTCAACATGGTCATTTCATCATCATGTACGCATGAATATAATGGTGTATGAAGTCTTAATTTGCACACCTTTGCCAAAATAAATAATACAATTGGATTTCATACGAAGAAGAGCAACTTATTTATTTATTATGTATTTGTTATTCTGTCCAACAATAATAATGTTGCATCAACGGCCGGCCAACAAACAACCTTGATCATCATGTTGCTTATCTCTATTAACTGCATCCTTTTTAACCTCCTGTTTTCAAAAGTTTACTTTTTTATTGTGCTCGCTTATTTTATTATGTTTTTTCTCGGCATGTTGTTGGGGCGTTATTTTTCTTGTTACTCGTCATTTGATCATTAAATTTCGTTATGCTGTTTTGGCAGTTTTATTTCTCTTTAAAGTTTATGAACAGTGTTTGCATGTTAAAGCACATACAAGCGCCAAGTTGAAAATTAGGAAATAGTTGAAAAGAGATAAGATAAATTTATGACGGCATGTGGGTTGAAATAATTTCATCATAAACATATATTATCATCAGTATGCAAGATTCTCAGGATCTAGCTGCAGCCTTTTTCTCAAATGAATACAATAAAAATTTATTAGAAGTTATTATTAAAAAAGAATCTTTATAAAAAAAAAAATTGGAAATCAATTCAATGTTTTCCCCAAAAATTAATTTTTTTTTTTATATGGAAAACTTAAAACTCATTTATCTCGGTAACTATGCGTTAAACTTGAAATGAAATAAACAATGACAATTGCAAGCAAATGAACTTTTTATATGTATGACCTTTTCATAACAACATAGAGATTTCATACGTACACTCGTACATCCTCCTAATACGCCATTCATACTCCCATATTTTAACACATTTTTATATATATTTTTTTATTCATTTCATTTGTTTATTTGGCTTTTACTGTTTATTGACAATGAATTGTCAAGGCATGTTGCTGCATTGCAATATGTAATATTTGTTGCCGCACTGATGCTGCTGCAACTATTGTTGTTGTTCTTGTTGTTGATTTTCAAATGATAACTGACAATGAAACAAACATACTGGAATAAGAAATAGTGGTGCATGGGGGAGGACACCACCAACAGCAGTAAAAAACAAGAAAGATATTGAAATAAAAAACTGCAAAAAGAAAAACAAGAAGAAGAAACCTTTTTTTATAACTGTGCAACTACCGCAGTAAAAACAACAACAGAAAACAATCGGCAACCACAGTGTGTCACGACATTGTCGGTTAATGCAACAAACAGCAACAACACAGCTACAAGTACAACCACAATAACAGCGTTGAAATAAACACGTGTTCATTGCTTAACAATAAAATCAGAAAAAGTAGAATTTAAAAAAAAAATATTTAAGGAAAATAAAAAAATAAAACTATTAAACAAGATGATGCGAAATACTTGTACTTGCATTTGTATTTGCAGATAGAAATGCGTTTTATTAACACTCTCCGCCCTCTGAGTCAGTCAAATGACAAGCACTATTTGCGTTGCCGGTTGGTTTTAGTTTCTGGTTTCATTTAAGGTTTGATTTCGTTTTAACGCTTTTTTTGTGGCTGTTTTTGTGTTGCAGCATTATTGACATTTAACTTTTAATATTTGGCTGAGTCAAACATAAACTTTACGCCCTACATGCACTTTAGGGGTGAATATTTTATTTATTATAATTAAAGGGGATGTTTTAATTTGTTTTTGTAGCTGACTAAGCATAACTAATTCGGTTAAGGTGTGTGAAAGACTTCAAACTATTTTCGTAATATTCAGCTTTGAGAGATAAAATATTTTATTTATCAGCTAAAATAGATAGCAAATGATAATAATTCTTAATTTGTTAAAAAAATTGTCTTAATAATCCATAATATATTATAATAATAATTCTTGCGAAAAAAAACCGACTTTAAAACAAATTTCATATGTCTGCCTATAACAGCTCGAGTGTATGGCCACAGAAATAAGGTTACATTAACTATTGTGACACACTTATATTTCCAAACATTATACTTTTTTAAGTGTTCAATAGTTTGGCAAAATACATCAAATTGCAGAAACTATAGGGTCACTCTTTAATTTCCAAATTTAAAATATATACTTGCTGTTGCAGTAGATTTAGGTTTTGTGTAAATTTCAACCGTCTGTCTGTAACGATTCAACAGTTTGCCCATAAACATCAGATTATATCAACTATTTAAATTATAATATACCCTTTTTATACTTCTTATTATACGAAATAAAGTAGTGGACATTCTGTCTAAAATTAAGGCGTTTGTATACAACGGTTAAAAAATGCTGCCATATAGAAAAAATTGCATTAATTTCGGGAACACCATTTAATTTCTAAATTCAAATTATAAACTCGTTGATAAAGCGGACTTAGAAGTACAGGTCCCTTTTAAGTTTCAGCGTTCTGTCTGTAATGGTTCAAAAGTACGGCCACACACTTGAAATAACATCAACTGTTGGAACACCCTTTAATTTCCAATTTCATATTTTATACTTGTTTTTATAGCGGACTTACCAATACAGGTTCGTTGTAAATTCCAACCGTCTGTCTATAACTGTTAAAAAGTATGGCAATATATATGAAATTAAATGAACTATTGGGGCGCCCTTTAATTTATAATTCTAACGATCATAGCAATCGACATTCTGTCCAATTTACAAGCGTTTGTCTATAACGGTTCAAAAGATAGGCCCATATAAGTAAATTTACATTAATTATGGGGGCACCCTTTAATTTTTAGATTTATTTTTGTATAATGTTTTGTTTTTTGGAGCTATAGTAATACGCAGTCATTTTTAATTTTACAAAATCGGCCTTTACAGTTCATAATACACGTAAAAAATATGTATGTTGTATGGGGACACCCTTTAATTTTTAAGATTATGAGCTGTTTTTAAAACAGGACCAATCTGTAAGTATAATCTATTATATTACTAAAAATTTGTCAAAATCGGATCAGAAATTACTGAGTTTTGGAGGCACAAATAGAAAAAAACAACATTCAGCCGAATTGTACCTATAACCTCCTTCTTTTTTTGAAGTCGGTTAACAAATACATTTCATTAAAAAAATGTATTTCACTAATCGCTTAAGGCAGCTTATCCAAAAAGCTTTCTTCAATTTTGTAAAAAAGCCAGATATATTTTAATTTAAGTTAAGAAACTTCATTAACAATATGAGAATTGTTTTTGAAGCATAAAAGAAACTTTACTTTCTGCCTCTGGTTTGTTACTTGCCAACTCGTAATACAGTAATATCGAAACCTATCCGTTAAAGTACCGTAAAGTGGTTGATTTGGAAGTCTCGGAAAGGCAGCTTTGTTAAATTAAAACACTGCCATGACGTTTAGGAAAAAAGTGGCATTTGTGTAAGTTTGTCCTTCGTCGGTACTTCTTCATAGCATATTCGCCGGCGAAGTAAAATAATTAATAAAATGGCTATATCTATCTCCTTTCACCACCTGTCTTCTCTCTCATCTATCCTTTCCTAAAGAATATAGCACGGTTGCAAACTAAGTAGGTATTAATGCCTGAAGTGCTACTTCTCTTAAAAAATGGTGTCTACGATCAGTATAACATTCGAAATACATATTCCAAAATTTATCTCTGCATATAATAAAACTGTAAGAGGGTCATTTCTGTACATGAAATATTTTCTGAAAATTATGTTGTTGTTATTTTTTTTGGAATTATTTCTGTTGTCTGTCTGGATTCGCATGACGTAAAAACTACCGGATGGATTTGAACAAAATTTTGTGAGAAGGTGCCTTAGAACCTGAGTTGTCATATATAATATCTTTTTATCGTAAAAACAGGACGTTTCATGACAAAATAAAGATACAATTGTAAAGCGCCCAATTTTACTGGTATAATGGTACTAAAACAATTGTCAACACTTTCTATTTTTGTAAATAGAAAATTTTTAACACTCCCTACAGAACTCTGGAATAAATAGTTAAATTTAAATTGTAAGAAACTTAGAAATGACACACAGTCGAAGTCGTGAGCACTGCTGGTCTTTAATAAAACAATAATGGAAACAATTTTATGTCAATCATGTCTTTTATTTTCGTCGAAGGTTTGTGCGAAATTTTTAAAGGCCCACATAATTTTGCTGTAATACAATTGCGGTTGAGTTTTAAGTTTCAGATTAAAATCCCCAAAATAACATGCTGCCTGCATGGAAGCTGAAAAATATCTATTCGTTTCTGATTTTTTATATTGTTTGTGTTATCTTTTTTTAAATTTTACAGCGTTTTTAAATCACAAAATAAATTTTTTGAGTGCCTTGCATGACAAAGTCATACTATATCCCCATTTACTCTCTTCATCTAGGATTTTTAAATGGCATTTTTCAGTTATTGTGCTTCAATTTTAACAAAAACAAAAAACGGAAAACCATCATCATCGTCACTTAGTTTTCGAACGTTAAATTAACTGGGTCATATTTTTCTGTAATAAATTTGCTGTTGCTATTATTATCATCATGTAGTTTATATTATTGGCATTGGATGACATTTTTCGCTTTGGCAACACTTTTTTTCACATTTTTTTTTATAAAACTATTCAATAACAAAATCTTAAAAATATAAAAACAAGGAATAAAAACATTCGACAGATACTAAAGTGGCTGTTGTCACCATAAAAATAAATCTAACAGTGCATGGGTGTGTTGTGTTGGTGTTGCTTAATATTTTTATTATTATTTATTTGTTGTTTTTTTCTTCAAATATTTCTTATTATAAGTTTTTTCATTTGTGCAGCATAAAACTATTTGTTTTTGATTTACAATAATACATTTTGATTGCGATTTTATAATAGATTTTATTATTGCTCGTAGTATTGAGTTCATAAAAATAATGGCAGTTCTTTAAAAGGGTGATTTCGCTGATATAAATATATGATTTGCTTCAAAAATATAGTGACTTTTAAATATTATACGGGTATATATTTAAAGATTTTTTCGAACATAAACAGTCGTTTTTATACACTTTACCACAAAAAAGTGGAAAAAGGGTGTACCTAATTTTGTCATTCCATTTGTAATTTCTACAATATCGATATCCGATATGCCCGTCTGTCTTTTCGATCAACTAGAGAAAATTTAAATGCGCTTCTCGATCAGACACAGTATCAAAGGAGGTGCTATGAAAACTTGCAAGATCGGTCCATGTCCTTTGAGGCAACAGACCAAATGCCACGCCTGGCTTTAATATTTCCATATCATTTGAAACAATAAAAAACTTTAATAAAAAAAAGTATATGTGCTATAGAGAATTAAAAAAAAGGGAAAAAAACATCAAGTGGAAATATTTGCGGTCGTCTATATTTCCCAAGATTCGGGCCTCAGAACTTTTCAAAATTTCAAATAATATCAATAAAAGATTTTGGAGAGATCTTTCAAAAAATACTAAAATTTAAAAAAATGCTTAACCCATTAAGAGCCGATGACATTTTATTGTAAGATTATATATACATAAGTAGTGCTTGATTTTTATACCCTTCACCACAAAAATTGAAAAAGGGTATAACTAAGTTTGTCATTTTGTGTGTAATTTCTACAACATCCATTGCCAACCCCATAAAGTATATATATTCTGGCTTCTTATTCATAGCGAAGTCGATTGAGCTATGTCCGTCCATCTGTCCATCTCTCCGTCTGTCCGTCAACGTCAAACATCACTCGATCAGATATAGTATCAAAAGAGGTGGTATTGGAAATCAGCATGATCAGTCCATCCTTCGAGGCAGCTGAAAAATCACCACACCTACCTCTAACTTGTTCATGTCATTTGGAACAATAGAGTAACTCCAATCAAAAAAATAAATATAAGAGGCGATAGAGAATTAAAAAATAAGAAAAATAAACCACATTGCCCATATTTTCCGAGTTACGGAGCTCTGAAATTTTCAAATTTTTTTAATATTAATATGGGCTTTTGAGGAGATATTTAAGGAAATACTAAAATTTTTAAAAAATGCTTAAGCCATTAAGAGTTGATGTTATTTTTATGTAAAATTATATATATGCAGTAGCAAAATTTTTTTTAATCTTTAATTCTCAATCACCACAATGTTTGCTTTTTTGATTGGAGTAACTGCAATAAATTAGATTTACTTATATTGTAAAGGTTATATAAGATTTGGCATAGCTGAACATAACACTCTTACTTGTTTATTTTTAGTTTGTTTTTGAAAGGGTTTTAGGGTTTTTGTGTGCTTGGCGGTTTTTTACTCTAAATTTGTTTAAAAAGTAAATTGATATTTATTTTTGAAATTTATTTTAAGTCGAACAATTTAAATTAAACTTCTCATCTATTTTGATTTCTAAGTTTAAGAAAGAAAAATTAGTTATTGAAAATTAGTTATTGAAGATTAGTTAAAATTAACCATAATGTAATAGAGATCTTAGACTTTGTCTATTAAGCCTACACGCAAAGAAAAAATATGGTTGAGGTAACCATAATCTAGGAGCAACATATTATGGTTGCATTATATGGTTGCTAACAAAACATAGTATTGTTACATTTGCAACCATATTGTTGTTGAAAGTATAAACATAATTATGTTCAAATATAAACATTAAATGGTTAAATTAAAATATAAAAATATGGCTGAAAATGTCATGTTATATAATTAAATTATAATATAGTCTTGTAAGTTCAAAATTTTCCTGATATAAAAAGCTGATTATTGTGTTTTTTATTAACGATTTGTCACAAAAATTATTTAAAACCATAAATTCATAAAAAAATACATTATTTGCTTAAAATAACAAATAAACTTTTTCACAATTATGCTCCAAACACAAAAATAAAGATTTATATGCTTACAATACAGACATATTTACTTCAACTTTTTTGAACGTTTTCATATTTTGCATATTTTTTTTAATTATTGATTTTGTACACAAATTTTTATTTTTTTACATTTTTTTAACAATAAAAAACAATTTCAAATTTTAGCTACCAGAAAAATTACTAAATTGTCAAGAACTAAAACAAAATATTTTTAAGCGTAAGCATTATTTTGTTGCTTTTAACAATACTTTGATTAATAATAATATATTATGGTTAAATATTTTATATTATTTTTAATTAGTTATAAAACTTTGGTTGTGGGTGAAATTTTTTTAAGTTAAAACCAACCATGTTGCATTTTGTGTGCACAGTAACCATATAATCGTTAAAAGTTATCA
Organism: Gymnosoma rotundatum; assembly: GCA_916610165.2. Lineage (NCBI taxonomy): Eukaryota > Metazoa > Arthropoda > Insecta > Diptera > Tachinidae > Gymnosoma > Gymnosoma rotundatum. The sequence continues at coordinate 14,020,378 of OU744338.1, read as the reverse complement.
AAAAATGTTTGTTGTGACTAAAGTTTTGGTTAAAACTACTATAATTAGTTCTCCGCAACTATACATTGTTACAAAGAACATAATATGGTTATTGTGACCATATAACAACCATGTTTTTTTTTCTGCGTATACCAATTTTATAAATGAGAGTACGTATAGTATTCATAATCATCCATTAAAAATTTGGTAAGTTGAAGTGTACACACAACTCACTGTTCTCTTTATTAGTCATGATATATATTTGGTTTTGCTTTCATATCAGACTGGATGCTGTTCCAGTACCATATTCAGTATTATAACCAAATAAATATTTTTAATCTGGCTTAAGTTGACGTATTTTTTATTTTTAAATTTATTAAAAAAAAAAAAATAATGCTATTTGAACTCATGAGTACTTAGGAATTAATTAATTTAATAACAATAATATAGTGCACTAACACATTTGCAGTAATTTTATACTGAACGGTATTGCCATTGTAGCGTTTTTAATGCTTAATTGAAATTGAATGTTTTTCGTAGACCCAATCGTATCTTTGGCTCGTGGTATAAAACTCCAAGCTTCGGATTTAAAGATGATTTGTGATTAAAAATTTGGGTAAATTTTGGAAAATTTTTTTCTTTAATATTAAGAAGTTTTAGTAATTTTGCGAAGAAATTTCGCTGTTTTCTGTATACAAAATAGTCCGTCTTTATTTTTATTTTGCCCTAAAGAGTGTGCTAAAAAATTTCTTCAAGCAATGACTGATATTTGGGTCTACATTTAGATTCATATATGCAGTCTAATGACCGAAACTCTTTTGGCGGGGTCATCTGTTTAACAAACATGCAGACACTTTTAAAAACGCAGCCTCCGCAAAGTTTAATGTGTTAGGAAATTTTCAGTTTGTTCTAGTCACACCCACCACACATATCAGTGGTGGAAATACAAACTTCTTTAACTTTGTTTTTTTCACAGTCAAGACACAATCCAACAATTATAATAAATGGTTAAAAAACGATCTCTACATTTTTGTTTAATTTTGAAATATTATTCAACAAGAAAACCAACAACCGCAAATTTATTGTCTTTAGTTTCTTAAAATAATTCCCTACTGGTATTAAAACAAACTGTTCTTTCAGCGATTTTCCGGCCTTGTTAGAAATAATTTAAATAAAATCTCTAGCATTGAGAAATATATATATTTATTTAGTTTGTTATTTATTTGTTACTTTCTGCATATGCGGGAAGTGAACTTCAAGGAGATTAAAAATATTGATGAATTACAGTTTTTTATTTGCACCTACGAGGGTGATACCACAATTCTCTTAGTGCAGCGGATACAGTAGGAAGTATTTGAACAGAAGCTAAAATGACACAAATTGTCTTGTTTATAACCATTGAAAAACCTGAATATTTTTAATACCTTTAAATTCTTTCCTTAACAAACAAATACTGTAACAAACTTTTACATCCATAAAATATTGAATAAACTTTATCAGGTCGTAGCCATTCCATGTCAATAAATTTTCAACATTAATAATTACTGCAAAAGTTGTAAACTACAACAAAAAAAGTTAAATTAAAACTAATAAAGTTTATCTTTTAATTGATCTATGTTTATGTGTGTGTATGTGTAGGTATGTATTCCAAAAATATTTGAATGTTGGCAAAACTTTTCGTCTTAATCCCTTTAAAAAAAAGTTTCTTGTAGAAATGCAAAATTTTATAAATTCATTCATTAAGTTTGTAAAACAATTTTGTGTGCGAAACTTTCAAAAACAATTCTTTTGTTTAAATATTTATGGACACATGTCTTCTACTCTCATGGCCTTTTTGCATTTTAGTTCATTTAAAAGTAATTTTTATTATTTTTCTCTACATTATTCAAAATTTTGTTAAAATTGTTTTGTTGCTGTTGGAAAAAATCAATATAAATTCCAATTTATTTAGTTTTGTTTTTATAAAAACATCATAAAATATTCATAACTCCATATAAAGTCATTGGTAACATCATCAAAATAATGACGTTGTTTCATTTTCTAAAGGTAAAAAATCGAAAAATAAAAAAACGAGAAAAAGATTTGTGAGTTTTAATGCATTTGACTTTTATATTGATTTGCTTTGTTGTTGTTGCTTCTTGGATTTGTTTTTTGTTTTGCTGTTTTGTGTAAGAACTTTCTCCTGATCATTGGCGGTGGTGCTGTTGTCATTACATTGTGTTCAAATACTATTGATGCTGATCTCAAGTGTAAGCCTTGTGAATATAATTTGTTAACACTAGACTACAGAAAAGCAATCATTTTTATTTGCACAATTTAAAGATTCTTACAACGTGTGTACCAGTGCTTCTATCATTTAATTACTACTGTGGAAAAACAAGCAAAGGTGATTGTTGTAGCAGAAGGCTTGGCATTTTTCGAGTAGAAATCTGTCAAATATAGAAACATTCGTGAAAAAAAAGCGAAGTCCGTTTTATTTGATACATTCTGTCCTCTGAGTCAAGCATCCCCTTTTTTAACGGACTTTAAAAAACAAAGAAGAAGAAGAAGAAAGATATCAATTCGACTATGACCGTTATAGTAGGTTAGGTTAGGTCAGTCCGGCAGCCGTGTTACCACAGTCCATTGATTGGTACCTTTGTGTTACCTGCTGTTGAAGGGAGAGATAAGAAGAAACAGAGAGAGAGAGAGAGAAGATTAAGGCTGTAATTAGTGAAAAAGAAATACAGATAAAGAGATGAAGACAGAGAGGGAAAATCAGAAAGAACTGCGGGTATGAGAATACGGAGAAGGTTCGAGAAAAATGCAGAGAAGAATCCGCTAAGTGAGGCCAGTCTTGTCAAAGTATGCGCTCATCCCCCTAAATGAGTCACGATGTCCGGCTGTGAGTCGGTAAACCATCTACTGTACCTTAAGAAGGAACTAGTCCTACCTGAACCCATTGACGATATATCAGGCCCTCATAGTACCGCTGACCAAGATATCCCAGCCGTATACACCCCAGCGCAGGGCATTGACAGAGGAGGTATTCCACCGTCTCCTCTTACTCCTCGCCCTGACAACTTCTGCAGAAGTCGTTAAAAGGGATACCCATTCTCCTAGCATGGGCCCCAAATAGACAGTGCCCAGTGACCGCAGCCACCAAGTCACGTAGTCGAACCCTCGGTAGCTGCAGTAGTGCAGCCGCCGTGCCCCCATGCAAAAAAGGCCAGATTGTTCTAGCGGTCGAACATGTCAACTCGTTAGACCATCTGGTCTGGGCCAGTTCCTAGATGCGCTGTCCGCAAGCAGAGTGGGTAATGCCACAGAAGATGTCAATGGCACCCTCGTCAAGCATTGTCCCCTTCTTCGCCAGTTTATCGGCAACGAGCTTGCCCAAAACGGTCCCATTTCCCCTCACCAGCTTTAGGGTGATTGTTATAGTAACGATTATATAATTTGAATTTGTAAATAAAAGGGTGTCCCAATAGTTAATGTATTTTAATGTAAGTGATCAAACTTTTAAACCGTTATTTACAAACACCTGAACCTCACAAGGGACCTGTATTGCTGAGACCGTTATATCAACAAGTTTATAATGTGGGCTTAGAAATTAAAAGGTGTTTCCAAAATTGATGTAAACTGACCTTTGTGGGCATATCTTTGCAACCTTATAGAGAAAGGCTTGTAAATTGGACAGAATTTGCCAACTGTTACGACTGTTATATAAACAAGTATTAATATTCAATATTATAAATTAAAGGGCGTCGTAATAGTTGATGTTAGAGGCCAGACTTTTGAACCGTTTTAGACAGACAGCTGAAACTTACAGGGGACCTGTATGGCTAAGTTCGCAATAACATCAAGTTTATAATTCAAATTTAGAAATTAAAAGGGTATTCCCAAAATTAACGTAATTTCATCGTTATATACAAACACTTGAAAATTAGACCGAATGCCCACTACATTTTTTGGTATAGTAAGCAGTATAAATATAAATATAAAATAAGTAAAGGGTGTTACAATATTTTATGTAATTTGATGTATACTGCTAAATTGTTGAATCGTTATAGACAGACGATTGAAATTTGCGAAGAACCTGATTGCTAAGTCTTCTATAACAGCAAGTATATAATTTGAATTTGGATATTAAAGGGTGACACTATAGTTTCTGTAATTTAATGTGTGTTGCTAAACTGTTAAACAGTTGTAGATGGTGGAAATTAACAAGGAGCTGTATTTCTAAGTCTGCTATAACAAGTATAAAGGTATCCCAATATTTCATGCAATTTGATGTTTGTGGGCATACTTTTGAACCGTTATAGACAGTCACATGAAATTTGTTTGCTCAAAAGTATTTGTATTAATAAAGTAAAAAGAAATAATTTCACTTCACACGTCGTCTAGTGTAAATATAAAAATCATCAATAATCTCATAAGAATTGAAAATATCTTCTTTTACTGCTGTTTCCACTTTTTGTATTGCTGTCGTTGTTAACAAGCTGAAAATACAAATACCAAAAGCGTTTTAAAGATTTTATTTCAATTTTTGTTTTTAACAGCAAATTACACAAAAAATAACAATAAAAAAGGGGGAGAATAAAATTTCAAGTGTCTTTTTTTTTGGGAATTTCTCTCGTCTTTTGTCTATAGAAATGCAGTCGTTATGTTTATTTCTTTTTATTCATTCAATGCAAATTTATCGAATTTATGATCAATGATGTTTTTTTTTATTCCTTCATTCGGATGTTCAACAAAATTCAATACGTATTTCAGTATTTGTTGGGGTTTGTATGCAAAAAAAAAAAAAGAAAAAAAAACCGAAAACACAGTAAAATCAAAAGCCAGCAAAAATCATACATTTTTAACCATAAAAAAAACGGATGTACGTACGAGTATTTGAACTGAGTACTTAAATTTAAACGAGTACTCTTACTTCCAACATTTCAGCAAGTGCTGTATGTAGGACAAGTCAAAAAGGAGGGACAGAAAAATTTATTTAACTTTTTTTTTGCTGTTTAGTGGTTTTTGTCTGTTTGGTTTCTTTATTATTTTTTTTCATACTGTTAAAACTCTCATTTCTTTTGCACGCAAAAGGTCAAACGAAATGGGTGGGTTGTAATATTAAAGTTAATATTTTCATATAAATTTGCAATGAGATAATTTTTGTTTTGGTCTTGTCTCGTTATATCGATGTTGATTTTTCTTTGGCACTGTCCGTTTAGAAATTAAATAACTTTCTTTTGTGAATAAAATTGGCTGGTTTACCTACCATATTCGTACATTAAAAGATAAAATAAATAATGAAAATAAGAATGGAAAAATAATAAAAAAAAAATGAATCTTAGAAATCAAGGTGAGGTTTTGCATTTCTCTTATTGCCTGCCTGCCTGCCTGCCTTTAATGGTACATAGAATAACCTTTGGGAACTGACTCCACAAAACAACAGAAATGTAACAAGAATTTATGATTTTATTTACATATTTTTGTATGGACGATCAAAGTAATAAGAACGAATATATGCGATTCTTAACAAAACTAATCTTTATGCGTCTATGACGTAGATAAATAAATGTGTCCCAGGTGAACGATGTAATGAATAAGTATGAATATATTTTGTTGTTATTTCTAAGAAAAAACAAAGAAAATATCATTAAATATTCCTCTATTTTGGTTTGTCTTTTGGTGTCAATACCCTACAGTTGGTTACAAAAATGCTTGGCTTAAGTTGTAACACCAGGAGATGTGATTTTATAGTGTTAAACTAATTAGTAAATTAGTCTCTTTAAGGAGAATTTAACTAGAAATCCACTGACCAAAAGACTAGTGCATTCCCAATTATTTTAGGGTGGCATATGAGGCCTTGCGTTGGGCAGGTATTTCAGACTATTTGGGACTTACACGACCGCGTACAAGAGAAAATCTTAAGTAACCCTAATGCAGCATCAGAGTATCAACGCTATCTCGGATGTGTTTTACTGTTTTATAGTTACCACAACGGTATTTGTTCTGATGAAATCAGGGATCGTGTTACTAAAAGCCGTAATTTTGTACGCTCAACAAGTCCTTCTTGAAGAACACATCGCTTTTTGGTAGAGTGGCCAGTGAATCAAACCTCACATTGAAGGGAAAATATGTTTTTTCACTTTAATTCTCCGAGATTCAAATTGAAAGTCCACGAGGATTGCTTTCTCTATCTTTCTTCCCATAATGTAATTTCCTAGTTCTGTTACAAAGGGTTACAGGAGCGGTGGTCACCGCTATTTTATTTTGTAATTGTTATAAATCTTCCAAAATATTTGTTTTTTACCAATCGCGTTTTCTCTCGCTCTGTTCTATTTTTACCATTTCAAAGACAGGAGGTCCTTTGATTGGAAAAATAGGACCGCACACTTTTTATTGTTGTCTTCTGGATAGATTTCCACAAGTTTACCCATTAGTCTAGGATACAACATCTTGTGACTCCTAACTACCTGAGGGCAGACTACAAATATGTTGTGACTACGGTCACACTCGAACCCATGATAAAGTGGCCTACCAAAAAGGTCCTTCAACCACGACTGTTTTATACTGTTATATGATTTCTTTTTTCTCCATTAAAGGCTTCGTCGAGACTTGTACAACAGTTGCCCTAATCGTCTCATCTGCTGTTCTTATACCCACCTGCTTTTATAAACTAATTTACCGCGGTTATGCGCAGTTTTAAATACTATTTTCTATGTATTCTCAATTTCAAGAAATTCATGCTGCGTGTCTATTTAACAAAAATTAATTTTCTCTCCACTAGAAAGATGCCGCTAGGATTTGAACTCATGAACCGAGACGTTCTGTGAAACAAACAAGCAAAGACGTCTACTTTTAAACACATCACACTTTGTTATTGGTGGTAATAACAATTTATGAGACTTAAGATTTTGTTGTTACACATTTATAAAGAGTTGCCATCTCTTTTATTTTAACAGCATTATTTTGGAATAAGGAATACACAGTACCACGAAAATTTAAAGATGGAGTAGTGTTTACGGTCACTCGATTTAACACTTAGTTAATAATTTAACTTAATTTAAATGCTAAGAACAAAATTTAAGCCGTAACAAGTAAAAGACAACTTAATATCGGCTTAAATTGATTTGATTTTTGTCCGAACAAAGTTGAACATAGTTAAGACATCAGATAGTGTTTACGTAATAAAGTTGTAGTGTTTGTTTTGAAAATTAATAAATAAATTAATTAATAAAAAATAATATCATGCAGAAATGTAATGAAAATTTCGGAGGATACTTTATCCATTTTTTCGAAAATAATAAACGATGCCATGTCACGTGTTGGTTCCTCATCATTGCAAAAAAGTGGTACGAAATAAATGGATAAATCTAGTTTTAGAAACCAAATGTTTAGTAGCTTCGGCTAAAACTTCTATGATACAGAGATACGACTATCAATATCTTTTAAGCCATTAATCCCTTTTCTACATAATTATTCAATTGGTTTGTAGAAAAATTTTATGGAACTCTTTCTTTTTTTAAACTTGCTAGCCAAAGTGCGTAAATCGTAATTATAACTGGCAGATCAGTCAGTAAATTTACTACGCTTATTAGAGTTGCCTTTTGGTAAAATTTTTTAACCTTTTTGCAACGTTGTATACTTTTAGTAACTTAACTTTTTTTAGTAACTTTTAGTATTCACAAGAAATAAAGTAAGATAACTGAAAAAAATTGTTTCATTATTTGAGTTTAGAACTTCTTTTTACATATCAATTCAGTTTTAATAAAAAGGTTACTTGCAAATGAGATCAAAATCCCACATAAAAAATAGTTTGAAATAAACAAAAAATAATGTTGCTGAAGTTTCTTTATGTGCTGTTAGTGAGAAATCATGAAATGTTTATATCAACATGTTTAGAAACAGCAAAATGTTGATGGCAACTTTTTTTTCCCAACTGTGAAATAATTGAGCTGCAGCTCGTGTATCTGTAAACTTGCAAAAATTATTAGCAGCTTTAGTTATTCTGCTTGAATAATTTGACAACTTGCTAGCGGTACCAACACCTCTACTTAGAAGAAAGTTGTCTTTTAATTTCCTTGAAGAAGTACCGGGTTTTATTACGGAAAAATGTTCAGTAACTTAATGTCACAGTTTAAAGCAAATAAGACCCAAATTTGTTTTTAATAATCGTATTTTTAAAATAATTAAAGTAGAAAAAGTTCAAAGGGATTTATTTATCCTACTTTAACTATTTCTATTGAATGGCTAGAGCATAAACTTTTCCATCCCGTTATATTAGTATTGAGTTCTGATTTAAATAATCATGAGCATCATCAGGCTGAAATTTTTTTATTTTATTTTCGTTTTATTTTTGTTCAGTAAATGAACTTATTTGCTTGTTATTTTCCCTGCAGTAAAATATAAAACCTTTTACTATATTTTACATATTTAAATATTATTAGATATTTACTTATTTAAGAAAAATTACAAAATGTAACTTTTAATGAAAAATGCAACATTTTTGAAGGAAAAGCGTAACTTTTTCCTGCCTTTTCCTAGCAACAATGATGCAAATGACCTCTTAATCCACTGTATCATACTTTTCCCTCACGCATATAATTTTTAAAAAATATTACAATTAAATCTGATTATAAAGCAGAACCACTTCTCATTCTGTGGGACAATAGTTTCTTTTCAAAAATTAAAATCAATTCTGAAACGAAAATTTCAACAGAAAAATGTTAACTCAATGCATCTCTAACGCCTTTATAAAATGAATGAGTTCTTAAATGGTTTCTATCAAGAAAAATGTAAAATCTTAAACAACACTTAATAAAAATGTACTGCTTTGTGGATGCTAACAGCAGCATTCATGCTTCTCGAATAATAACGCCATCTTTAGTCGTTTTCGATCCACCTTAAATCATTGACATATTTCCTATTCCACTTTTTCTTGAATATATTCTGATGGACAATCTATCATTTTAACAAACGCCATCAAACAAAAGCCCAGTAAGGAGAAACCAAACTAGAAGAATAAAAAAAGTCTCAACAAATATTCAAAACGATTTCAAACGATACGTTTTTATTACCAGCTCTATATCAAAGAGATTTTTATCAGATTTTGTGTGTGTTTTTTATAATTTTTTTATACTTCAACTACAGCTCTAAAAGGTTGAATCTAAAATGTTGCCAGTGATGGTACTCGTTATTACAAGTACACTTACGTGTATATTCTTTGTAATATAGTGCAAATCCCAACATATTCACACAGACTTTACTCAGTACTTATGATGAAATGTAGACAATTTAAGTGAAAAAAAAACGAAAACAAAAACCAATAGAAGAAGGAAAATGAGACAAAATATTGTCAAATGCAAATGGGTTTGTTTGAGTGCATGTGTGTATGTGTATGTCATTTGTAATGCAAACAAACGGTGGTTAAGTCAGCCTTCAAAAGCGAAACATACAAACACATGGGCCATGGTCATACATCATTTCAAATATTGGTTCATCGATAGATGGATTGGTTGGATTGAATGGCTGACTAGCTGTTGTTTCTTATGGATGAATAGATAGATGGTTTTGAATATTTTTTCATTTGATTTATTTTCCATGTATGTATTTTAAAATAGAGAACGATGGTAATAGATATTGTCAACAACAGTTTTATGCGGTCTGTAGGTATATTGAAAAAAATTGCGCTCTTAACATTCTTTTACGTGTAGTTTTAAAAGCATATTTCATATGCAAAATAATAAATGAAAAACACAAAAAAGTATAAAATAGAAGGTGACTTATTGTATGCATTTTTAAATATTCAAAAATGTTGCTTTTTATGTTTTTCTCTGTGTTGTGTGTGTTTTTTTTCTAATCATGTACTCTTAGATTCCCCTGTGTATTGTTTATTTAAAAATCTCAAAATATTAACATGATTGAATGTTTATCCATATGAATCAATAAATTCTACTTGAACTTAACTTTTAAGACATCAGAGTTGTGGTTAATGTTTTGAAAAAATTTTATTATTATTTGATTAAGGATTTTTAAAAATAAAATCTTTTCAGTTGGAATTTAGAGTCCTTAATTTTTTGATAATGACAGATATTTGGTCATAAAAATATTGACTTCTAGCTTATTATTGACTACGACCTCTTAAAGTCAATTTATTTAGCGAAGGTTTTGGCGTTCTATTTGTGGGCAACTCTCACAGTTTATGCCTTCGAAAGTTGCAGGTGATATAATCCGTAACCCAAGTAGACATGTTTACAGATTTTTTCTAGTCTCAAATTGAGTTTTAACATCAAGTTTTGTTTTTTCTACAACCCTACATTTTATATATTTAAATGATATTTCACGTTAAATCTGTATAATATCTAATCATTTTTTTTCATGACAAAAGCTTCTCTGTTTTTATTTGATTAAATTAGTTATTTGTAATCTGTACCATAAGAGTTTAATATAAAAGTGTTTTCTCACATCCTTAAAGGAGTAACTTGGTTTTTCAAATCGATGTAAGAGATTTTATTTGATCTTCTGCCTGTACACAATGAAAAAAGTCATATACAAATTTAATGCATGGCTTTGTGCTTAAAGATTTATATCGGAACGATTTCAACTCACACAGTTGAGATGATTATCAGAGTAATTATTCAAAGCAGAGTTCCGCAACTTAAGTAATATTTTAATGGAAAGGAATTTAATGAACTTTTTTATCCGCATATTTTTACTAGTGTTGGTTGCTTTCCTTTATTATTTTTATTACCGTCTTATTCAGTAGTCCATCTTTTATCCCAACGAAGGGAATGCCAAGTTATTAGTCATTTAGCTGCGAATTACATTTAATATGTGGTCTTCACTAATTGGAGCTTTCAGTTGATCAAACAAAAAGATCTACAAAGATTATATTGTTACGTTTTTCGCATTTTTCTAACAAACTTACTAAATTATCTGCCATGGCATCACACAATAACTGTCTTTTGCCTCTCGGGAGGTTTGTACTGCTGTTTATTAATTTTTAATTGCTTATAACAATTACTATTTTTCGTTGCACGCATGTCCGAATGCGGTATCGAACTCAGGACCTACTGTGTTGCAGCACGCACCTCTACCAACGCAGCTATTATTCTATACTCACCATTAGTGGAAGCAACTTTATTCACCACTCCCATACTGTTAAAATAATAGGAGTTGCCAGATCTTACTTTTCGTAACAATATAAAAAGCTACCAGCTTATTTCAAGCCAATGAATGTTTCATATTTGGTCTCTGGAAATATTAAATTAAAAATTTTAATATTAAACTTTAATGAAAAAAAAATAATAATAAAAATGTTTTTATTAACAGATAAAAAAAAATTATTCGACAGATTAAAATGTAGCATTAAAAATTTAAATTGATATTTTCCATATGGATACCGCTGTTATTGACGGAGCATATTTTAGATGTCCAATTTTGTGACACTTTTCCTCACGAATAACACCAACAATATTGAGGTTAAAGGTACCAAATGAACCTTCTTGTCAGCACTAACCAGTGACTTCATGCGGCCACATAAAAAATAAGCGTGATGTGTTAAAACGCACGATGTTGGGTGCTAAATAAAAGTTACATTTTTCTAAATCAACTTATCTCCAAATTTTATTTTCTATAACTCGATGTCGCACTGTGTCTCGAATTCATACAACGGGTGGCAAAAAAAAATAGAAACAGCTTCAGTAAGGGGATGAAATTTAGCATTAATGTTTGTTCTTAGGAAAAGAAGTATTTATGCGAAATTTCGAAAAAAATCCTAAAAGTGCCACACCCACCTCTTATACGAGCTTTGGAAATTAGCTATCCGATAAGATTGAACTTTAGCATGTGATTATGCTTCGTATTATTGTAACATATTTCCAATTTTCACAAAATCGGTTAACGCTACGCCCACCTCTCATACAACCAACATTTTAATATTGTCATAACTTTGAAATTAGTTATCAGATAAGAGCTTCAGTTTGCCTGTGAATATTGTAACATATTTCTTATTTTCAAATCGGACAACCGTCACGCGTACCTTCCACACAACAAGCGTCTAGTCGTACCACTCACCTCCTTTTTGTTTTCAATGAACCCTCCTTATAAGAAATATTCGGTCAGCCTCTACTACTTATATTTGCTTCCTTATATAGTATGACACAGTTAAGTTTTATTGCAAAACCAAAACTTTATGCGGCAACTAACATTGCAATTGAATACTTCAAATAATACGCTGTCTAGCCAGTCACTCAACTAAGTTTTAAAACTATCTCCCATGCGATGATATTTTGATCATTAATTAGAAAATTTTAAAACAGTAATAAAAACACTCGTTTAAAATGATTCTCTACAAAATATTTAACATGACGCATAACATCGCAGGGTCTGTTTGCTTTATCTCTAGCCACAATTGAAAAATAGTACGAATCCGCAACGAGTTTGACACTAAAATAAATTACAAAAAGAAGGCAATGACCCAGCTGAATTTTAAATATATTAAAATACTTACCTGTAGCTACGAAATAAAAAAAGAAACAGGAAAAGTGTTACTTCTACTTTCTTTCAATTTCTCTACGAAAGTTCACGGTTGCTGAAAAATCTTGTTAATATCTGACTTCATATTTTTTTTTAACAGTATTTAATCAATATGATATGATCAATATTAGGAAACAATAAGTAAGGTTGCTATATTCGGCTATGCCAAATCTTATATACGCTTTATCGATAGACAGAGAATTCAAAAATAAGAACAAAAATTAAATACTAAATTAACATAAATATTCAATCGGCTCTTAGTGGGTTAAGCTTTTTAAAAAATTTTACCATTTCCTTAAATATCTCTGCAAAAGCTTTAAAATAATATGCATATTGATATTTTGAAAAATTTTAAATTTCAGAGCCCCCGTACGGAAAATATGGGCGAATGCCAATTTTTCAGTTGATATTTTTTTTCTTATTTTTTATTCTTATTGCCCCATATATATATATTTTTTTTTTTGATTGGAGTTCCTTGATTGTTCCAAATGACATGAAAATATTAGAGGTAGGCGTAGTATTTTGCCTGCTGCCAATCATGCTGATTTCCAGTAGCACCTCTTTCGATACTATGCCTGATCGATTGACTTATTTATTTATTTATTTTTTTTTTTGTGAAATCAAGTTTGCCTCGTCAATACTGGACGGACAGACGGACATCGCTCAATCGACTTCGCTATTCATAATAAGTCAGAATATATACACTTTATGTGGTCGAAAATAGATATTGTAGAAATAACACATGGAATGACAAACTTAGTTATACCCCTATCCACTTTTTGTGGTAAAGGGTATAAAAATAGTGTTCTAATTATAAATAGAAGTATTATTTACAACCCTGTTACAAATTTTGGCAACCGTTACATTCAAATACTTAAATTCTTATTATTATTTTTTTTTTTACAATTTGGGACTTTTCCCATAAATTTTGTGTCTGTACACAAACCTTAACTTTGAACCACTATTACCTTAAAATTTGTTAACATTTTAAGAAGATACTTTAGACATCATCTAGCCAGAGAGCTTAAAAAATAAGAAAACTGTTCAAATTCTAACATTGACTTTAACCATATTTGGCCACCCTCGTGACACAGTGTGTCGCTTTTTGGCACGTAAAGCCATCGTATAGAAACCACAAACTGCTTGGATTAATGTCATCCATATGTTCAAACAAAAATTTATTGATAATGGTGCGGTAACAATCTTAATAAACCGTAACGGCATCTCCGGTTAAATTTTCTTAAGAAAACAGTGTATTCTACTCCAAGTGGTGCATTTTTCTGGTTATAATGGAGTTTGTAGGGTCTGTTGTGAATTGGTTTCACTCCAAATGGGGCAATTAATGACTGATTTTCAAAGAAAGTGCGTATAATTTGGTAGCGACTCTTATTTAAGCAACTAAATCCTTTCGCATTAAGCTTAGCCAAGACAGTCACTTGTTATTATTATGTTGTTGTTTTTCTACACGTGAAAAAAACTATCTCTGGAATTGAATTTGATATTGAAATAAAAACCGCAGATCTCATCCCAAGTGTAGAGCGGAAATAACAAAACTTTTCATTTATTCAACTTGCTAGTGATGAAAGTAACAATTTATTTATCTCTGTTAACCAAACGTACAATAACAGCATGACCTTTATCTTGATACCGCTGTGAAAAGGGTTGCCAATTTGTATATATATTTTATTTGTTTTATATTTCTAACTCCTTAAAAAATACGCTACTGAAAGTTCATTTTGAAAAAAGACAAAATTTGATATTATGCTTCATTGTTTTTTGAATCTTAATTATTCTATTTATTTGACATTAAAAGAAGTTTATTAAAAATGAAATCCCACACACCCATATTTTGTACGTCGTCTTAAAAACAAAAGGGGCATTAACTACTGTGTACAAGAACAACAAAAAAAAAAACAAAAAACCACTTTGCATACAAATAACAACAAAGTAAATATTAAAAACATTGTTTTTTTTTCTAAGCCATGTTAAAGTACAGTTTGAAAAAAGAACAGAAACCATTAACACAAATTATTCATTAAGCCAACATCTTATCTCTTGATAAATAAATCACCAGCACGAGTAAGTTTTCTAAGACAACTTTGTTAAAACAAATGCTTTAGTTTATTTAAAAAAAAAAGCTATTGTTAATAATAGCTTTTTGCTGTAGTTTCTAAGCTACAAATTGACCTCAACTTTATAGTATTTGGGGTTTTATTGATAATTGTTTGCTTCCGAAATTATAAAGCCTCGGGCCATGGTGCAAACTTATTATTAACCAGGTGGCATAATTTTCAACTTTAAACTCGTTATGTTGAATTTTTTATTTTTGGCTTTAAAAAAGGGGTTTGTAAAGCATTTAATCTTTAACAAAAAATCTTTTTAAAAATTCTAAAAAAAAAAAATAAACTCCCTGAGAATTAGCAACACCAAAACAACAAATGTTGTTGATCTATAATGTTTATTTGGTTTATAAAGCTTCTGGGCTTAATTTGGCCTCAATATACAATATTTTCTTAAAAAAAATACATAAACATTTGTTCAAAGATTAATTTGTAGCTCTAAGCAAAGTAACAAATAAAATTTAATTTCATAATGTTACAAATAAATAAAATGTTTGTCAAATTACTATTTCAAATTGTTTTTGAAAAACAGCAACAACATAATTCTAAAAGTTACTCTTTTAACTGTCTGTTGCCAAAACTTTATCTTTCTAATTAATGTGTTGTTTGTGTTGCAATTAAATTTGTCTCAAAGTCATTTTAATGAAATTGTTTGCAAATGACACATTTGCTCAACTAAATTGCTAAAAGTTTTCAGACTTGAAATTTGTTTGTGGTTTGAATAAATAGAATTCTTTGACAGTTCATTGAACTTTTTAGGATTTTGTGTATATTATTGATTTCTTTTATTAAAATTGGATTCGTGGTTTTAAAAGTAATTTTTTTTGTACTTTCAATAAATTGAATAAAATTTCAAAAGTTTTACATGGAGGTGAATGTTTGTTTTTATGTAAAAAGAGAGCAAAAATAAATTTTAAGAAAAAAATTAACTTTAAAATGTGCACTATTTCTTTATCCTTAAGGGCTTTAATCAATAGTGGTACCTTTTTTCGTCAAAAAATATTAAATTTTACTTTAAAGTCGCTTAAAAAAATAAATAAGTTATTTAGTACATCAACATTCTTGGCGATAAATCGTTAAAAATATTTATTTAAAATGTTTTAATTTTAATCTAGAATTAAATGGGTAGTTTCAGTTCTCCGCAGGAAGACGTTTTTGCTCCGAAACTTCTGTGGCAGAGTTGGAAAATATGATTGAGGTTAGAAAACAAAAAAACTTGAAAAAAGTTTGCACTTGAGGAGAAAGAAAATAACAATTTGCAAAATATGGAGAAAATAATCTTTGAGGTTGCGCCCATAGAGCAATTCGCTGAAGCTGGTGTATAAAAAAATCTTTTCAAACAGCAAATTAGACAATTGATATCTTTAGAGTTCCCCTTAAGCAAGAAGCAGTGAATTCGTTTAACTACTGGTTCGTCTTGCAGACAATTGAAACATGAGACCAACCAGCTAGCGGCACCCTACTACTGTGCTTATTGGCAGACATTCGGTGTCTGTGGTCACTTGAATTCCTTAAAGAGAATTGCATTTAGGGAGGTTTAGACGGTGCTTAATAAGGCCTGGGGTATGCGTAGAGAGCTTATAAGGCATCTTACATTTTCCGCTAATCTTCAGCACCAGCCATTATTATATTGGATGTGAATGCTATAAGAGACTCCATTTCTATGCGAATGGTGGGTATAATGCAAGAATTACTAGTCGTCGCGCCAACTATCAATAGTTCGGAAATAATATATTGGTACTACATTTTTTTCTCATTACCGAGAATCGCAGTGGGCTTAAACAGGACCCAGTATATGGTAGTGAGCTTTAATTTTCCCCTATAATGTGCTATATGTGTTTCTGTCTAATATTAAAGTTTTGGTTTTATATATGAGCTGGTTTTTATTGAAAGTAGTATAAGTCCATTTTTTATATTGAAATATTTAAGGGCTTGCGTTTGTATCAAATTAAAAATATTTGCCAACTTTAATGAATTCGAGTGTGGTTGTGTACACTATAGACCTTTTTAATTTTATTTTAAATTAATAATATCTAAAACTAATTTAAAAAATTACCGATTTTTTGGCTCCAAATGGACTAATACTACTTTCGAAAAGAAAACATTTGAGAAGAAATAGAAACAGGAGCAAATTTAAGGCCATATTTTTATTGACATAAGCTATAGTAGAATAAATTTTTATGTAAAAAGTAACAGTTGAAATGAAGACATTTATATACATTTCCTCTTTGAATAGGCGGTATATAATGTAATGAACTGATCATACCGTTATAATACTCTGTTGTTATGCTCCATGAAGTTATTTAAAGTGCTAAAATATTAATAATGCTGATGTTTTTTAGTCTTCTATTTTTCAAAACAAAAAAATTGTTTTTATTGGAGCTTTTTGTTCTACACTAATTTTATAACATTTTTTGTTCATTCTAAATTATATTAAACAACGGGAATTTTTTTTTAATTATATTAATTAATTTTCAAAAAATCTTTTTTTGTGCTATTTTCCCGATTAATTATTTAAATCGCCGATATTGATTATTGAGGGTCAAAGCGCGTCTCGATGGCCATTTCGTTATCGCTTACTTAACTCTTCAGGGAACTTCTGACAAACATTTTAAATAAACTAAAGATTTTTGTCCAAATAATAAAGCAACGACAAAAATTAAAGTTTAAGCAAAAACAACAATAACCAACAGTAATTCTATTTTTCTTTCTCCACTGTATACGGCTGAATTTTTTTCGGCTCTTTTATACAGTTGAAAGAGGATGTTCATTCTTTTTCAAGCTCATCCAACATATATCAAGAAAGGTTAAAATTTCTCTGTGTAATATTGCCTCTTGTAGAGATTTAGTTGAAACAAAGTCTGCCTTTTTTCTTTCCTACAAAACAAAAAAGTAAGCTTTTTTTTCGGCAAGCTTTTATTGCGTTCTAATATTCTTGGGTAGCGTATAATTGGTCTTTTTTCTTTGATAATGTTTATACAACTGCAAAATATTTGTGGGTTTAAGGAAATTAATGAAAGTTTTCTTAATTAAACTTTTTGGGAATGGACTTATTCCACTTTCAAAGGAAATATGTGTGCGATAGAATTGTACAGCGAAATTGTTTTTGTTTTTTTATGTCTAGATAGAACTATATTGAAATTTTGATGGAAACTATGGAGAGAGGGAGTCTATAACACATTAAAAATACAGTTTTGCAAAGATGGACTTATATCACTTTAATAAAAACCAGTTCATATATGAGAGTTTATTGATTTGTTTCATTTATTTCATTTTATAAACCCCAAAAGGGTAAAAATAAAATTCAGTAAGAAATCACTCTACATTTTTACATGAAGAATATTTAATTTTTAAGTTGATCTTTTAATTTAAAATCATTGATAGACATTATCAAAGAAACAAATAAAATTACTAAGTTCATAAGCTTAAATAACAATTAATAAATTTATATATACAAATTCATAAATATTCAAGTAAAAACTACTATTTTCATAAAAAATAATAAATGAACTAAAAAACTTAACAACGACACTTAAAATAGATCAAACGAATAGTTGTTCAAATAAAAAGTCTTTATGAATTTTTTTAATGCATGATTCATATTTAAAATAGTTTTTTTTTTATTTAATGCACTTTATTTACATGGGCTTAGTTACACATACGAGTAATTAAATTTTATTTAATTAAAAAAATTTTGATAATTTTTTTAATTTAAATGTTTTAATTTTTACCCAGTTTTGTGGAATTTCTAATTTCTCCGATATCCACGTATAAATGTTTTTCTGAATTGACTGATTATTATCTTGAATGTCACTGGGAAACTTAAATAAATCATTACTATGACACTGCTCCTTTTTTTACGATTATCGGTTGGCTTAATTGACTTAACAATTTAATTGTCGATTTTGCTATTCAGTAACCATTAAACGACATTCGCTATTGCTAAAAAACCAGCTGAAATGGTTAGCAAGTTTTTCATTGTTTAATAAGCGACTATTAATTTTGTGTTGTTAAATCTGTCGACAAAATAAACGACGTACAACATGTGTTTATGTACATTCATACATACCTATAAGCATAAATATGAAAAACAAAGATATTCAAACACAAAATAAACAGAGTTTATTTCACTTTATTCATGTAAAACCTATTTGTTTGTTTGTAGATATCCGCATATGAAAAATTTCCGCATAAGTAAAATTTACTTAAATTTCTTGATAAAACAAAATCTGCAAATAAACTTATGTCTTTAATGTATTTAAAAATAAGTTATCGCAACTCCACAACAAAAACAATTATAGTACTTTTCTTATTGTCATATTCCATTATTGCATATTTGAAAAAGGCCAGGATTCACTATTATAGTTAGTCGTACGATCTGTCGAAAATTGCATGTATTCTCAAAACGTATGATAGTGTGGATTTAAAGATTATGTGTGTGACAGACTTTATGACTGATTTATTATAAATTTATTTTTATTTTATAAACTTTTGAAATAATTCATAAAATAGTTTTCTCTATGCGATCAGAGTTGTTTTTTTTAAGATGAGGAAAAAAACAACAAAATATTAACAGCACATATGTTTTGCATCCTTTTTGCATAATAGTGTGGCACCTACTACGCCATTTTTGCTAACGGAGATGCCACACAACTTTAATTTGTGTAAATAGAAAAATAAGTATGTCTAATATCGTTAAGTTGAAGTTAGTGAATCACTTAATCGTTATCGCAAACAACAGAAAGTGTCCACAAATATAAAGAGTGTCGTATTGTTACAAGTTAATGAATCGCACTACATTTGTTGCTAAAGATTTTTATTTGGTACTCTTGAGTTCAATTTTACATGAACCGTATTACAGTTACTTTAATATATATTGATAGAATTAAACTTGTGATTTCTTAACTATTGGCAAAATCTTATTTGAAAAATATTTACAAAATTTTGTAAATTAAACCCGAATTCAATAATTTTACATTTAAAGAATTGTCAAGGCTTTGTTATACAATGAAAATAACACAACTGACTTTGACTATGCTAAAATTAATTTAAGTCAATTTGTAAAACAACTTCAAATTCAAGTAAAATCTATTAAAATCTGAAAATTGTTACAAATCTTACCCGACAAACATGTTTATCTTTAGATCAAATTAATTGAAAATTGTCTGTATCGAAGAACAAACTCATAAAGTTTGTTGTGTCATAATTCTTGTTCATAGAAAAACGTAAAAGAGAAAATTAAATTAAATCGCTTCAATGTTTAATATTTTATTAATAAATTATAAATTAACCACAAAAGCGGTTGTTACAGATATTTTCTAAGTAAAAAGGAAAAACACAAAAGCTTAGAACATTAGACAGGAGCGGAGTTATAAAGAGGGGTTATGAAAAATTGCTTAAAAAGAGAAAACCTGAAAGTGTTCAACAAGAAATTTTAAATCAAGGAGAAAAAGAGTTAAAAATGTAAACAAAAAATTATTTTACTTCTTCCTTCCAAAGTGTTTAGACAATGCCGTTATTGGAAACTTTGAAGACCTCACAAGAGGAAGTTTTCATGCAACTATTCTTACACCCTTTTTATGCTGGCAATAAAATCTATCAAATAAAAATAGAAGAAAAAAAAAAACAACAACAGAAACAAATTAAAAAGGCGGTAACAATTGATGGAAATCTTTTACGATATGATTTGGTTGCTATAAATGGAGGGAGGTTGTATATTAAATACTTGTGCTTTAGTTGTTGTTGCTTTTCTTTACTCCTATAAAAAATAACCAATATCAAGCAGAAGCAGCATAAAGAAAAAGAGGGCAATTTAATTTATGAAAAACACATGATGAATTAAGAATAAAACGAAAAACATTATAAAAATCACTCACACACATGTTAAGTTTCAACAAAGTCAGTTGTTTTTAATTCTCTGGTAATTAAACTTTTAATTAGTTCCGCAAAGTTAAGCAAAGTGTGCTGTCCATATAAATTTTGTACCGGCTTTGAAACAAATTAATATTTTGTTTGCATCGTTATACTAAAAATCATTTAAGCTGGAAAAATAAATTTGAAATATTAAACTCTAATCATGTAAATTATTATTATTAAAGAAATAAAACAGGAAATTCTTAATTATAACTTTTATTATTAAATAAAGACAAATCGTTTTCAGAGGTTAATAAGTGTGATTTTAAATAAAAGTCATATGCTAAATTGACTAATTCAATTAACTTACACACCACAACGGTTTATGACGGCAGCAAGACAATTATTAAGTAAACATGCGTCATTTACTAGCTCAGCCATCTACACCATAACACTCGCTGTCACTCGGACGAGACTCGAACTCCCGGTATCTGGTTTTTGCCTTAAGACCTTTCAATGTCCTTATTCACGACTGCTACGCACTATTGATATTGTTACAAAAGTAAGATCTGGTAAGATCTGGTGTTGAACAAAGTTACTTCCACAAATGGTGTGTGTATAGAATAATTAGCAATTAGCTAAAGAAAGCTGAGCAATCTCAATGGTTGTGTTGGTAGAGGTACGTGCGGTAAAACAGAAGATCGTGAGTTTGGGCCCGCCTTCAGACATGCGTACAATGAAAAATAATAATTGTTATAATGCAATTAAAAATTAAGAAGCAGCAGTACAAATCTACCGAGTGGCAAAAGGCAATTATTGTGTAAGTCATGGCAGATAATTTAGTGGAGACGTCTAATTAAATAAAAAGTGTAACAGATAATTGTCAAGGTATATTAGTTTCTAAATTTAATAGAAATAATTCTTGCGAACAATTCTTCTATACTGTTCAAAAGTATGGCCACATACATCAAGTTACATTAACTATTGGTACATTACACATACTATCGTTAAATTAAATATTATTTCGGACCGGAAATATATGAGATACGAGTATAAGCGCCTAATGTTCCCATTTGGGAACAAATTTAAAAACGTTGTAAAAATAATAAAACAAAAATCAAAACAATTTTAAACTTGATTTTATCTAAAATTTAGAAATATATTTTTGTAAAATTAGCACAAAATTATAAAACAAAAGTTGGGCGCAAATGGGTTAAGTTCTAAACCCAAATAGCGGACTTAGCAATACAGGTCCCTTGTAAGTTTCAGCTGTCAGTCTACATCAGTACCAAAGTCTTGGCCACATCAAATTACATCAACTATTGGCACACCCTTATATTTCTAAATCCAAACTTTCTACTTGTTGTTATAGCGGAGTTAGCAATATTGGCTCTTTGTAAGTTTCATGCATCTGTCTACAACTGTTCAAAAGTATGGCCAAACACATCAAGTTAACTGAATATTGAGGTATCCTATAATTTACAATTTTAAGTACTTATACTTTTTATAATAACGGTCATAGTAATCGACATTCTGTTCAATTTGCAAGCGTTTACGTACAACGGTTCAAAAGATAGGTCACCTGTGGAGACACCTTTTAATTTTATGAACTATTTTTGTATTACTTTTTGCCATTGGGAGTTATAAAGTGTCATCCAAATGTGACGCCTAGATGTCAGCACTATATAATTTTTACACGTGACATCTTTTCAAATGACATAAGCCATTTTGTTTTATTAGAAGGTAGTACAGTTTTATCCATGGACAGGTACACATTGCAACAACGCGTTTACATCATTCAAAGTTATTATAAAAATGGGCGTTCTTTGAAAAATACCCAAAGCAAAATTTTATTTAGTGACGAAGCTCATTTCAGAATGGATAGATTCGTCAATAAGCAAAATTGTCGTATCTGGGGTGATGAAAATCCTCGTGTTATTCATGAAAAATCTCTACACCCACAAAAAGTTACTGTTTGGTGTGCATTTTGGGAAAATGGAATCATTGGGCCATTTTTCTTCGAAGATGATGCTGGAAATGCTGTTACTGTGAATGCTGAGCGATACCAATCAATGTTGAGAGACTTTTTATGGACACAGTTGAATCATATTGATGTGTCTGACGTCTATTTCCAGCAAGACGGTGCTACATGTCACACAACTCGAGAAAACATTACGCTTTTGCGATCAAAATTTCCTCATTTCACGAAATGCAG
This sequence comes from Gymnosoma rotundatum, assembly GCA_916610165.2. Lineage (NCBI taxonomy): Eukaryota > Metazoa > Arthropoda > Insecta > Diptera > Tachinidae > Gymnosoma > Gymnosoma rotundatum. The sequence goes on along the minus strand of OU744338.1, from coordinate 13,997,695 downwards.
ATTTCAATTGGCCTCCAAGGTCATGTGATCTAACACCATTAGATTTTTTTTGTGGGGTTTTTTGAAAAGTCGAGTTTATGCTAACAAGCCACAAACAATTAATGATCTAAAGAACAACATTCAAGTTGCAATTCGTGAAATAACACCAGCAACATGTCGGAAAGTCATTGAAAATTTCGATATTCGGATCTGCAGACGCAGTCATGGTGGACATTTCAATGATATTCTATTCCACTTATAATTGCAATGGACCATACTTTTAATAAAAAAAACAGCTTGAAAAAATTGCAAATAGTTTGTGTGTTATTTCAAAGAAACATGTAGGCGCGTTTTTTGGATGACCTTTTGGTAATTCGCAGTTTTTTTAATTTTAGGGTGGTGCCCTTTATGGGGACCCCCTATTATTTTTAAAAATATCTGTAAGCATCTCTTTTCAAATAAAAAAAAAAAAATATTATTAAATTCGATCCAGAAATGACTGAGTTATGGAGACACAAATATAAAAAAGCAACATTCAGTCAAATTGATACCCCCCTTCTTGTTTTGAAGACGGTTAAAAAGATGCAATTTTATTAAAAACATGGAAATTTCAAGAAGTTTACAATTCACCGTAAATAAATAACATTAATTCGGCTTACGTTCATTTATAAAGAATAATTATTTAAAATTTTTTGATAATTTTACAACAAAACAGGAAAACTTAGACACTGCCAGAATGTTATCCAAATATTTTTGATAAAAAAACTGTCGCGAAACTTTGTCAGAACTTCAATTTCAAAAAAAAAAGTTCTCAAATTTCACAAACAAACTTCAATTCAAAATAATTCGAGGTTTTACTAAAAATATAAATTTAAAAAAAAAACAAAACAAATATTACTATTTCATATTATATTAATATTATATTAAAAAAAAATGAAACATAACCAAATATTGTTTATTTTCGTCTTCAAGTTAAAGTCTGGTAACATTCAACTCATTTAAATATCTGCAGATTTTAGTTGTTTGTGTGTGTTTTATTTGTGGTTTATCTGTCGTAGATACCGTTTGGATTCTATAAATGTGTTACCAACATTTCAATAATTATTAACGCTTATCATACATTATTACCGTTAACCAAGCCATTTTTTTATAGCCAGACATATAGCCATAAAAAGAAATAGTATCAACGGCTGCAATATTACCTGCCTTGCTGTTCACTCACTATACGAGTGCACTCTTAAAATAAGTTTGTTGCAGATCATGAACTGCAACTATTCTGTTTTTTTTTTACTATTTGCTCTTGTAGCCAAATAATTGTGTTATTAGCAGCATGCCATTTTGGCGAACAACCAACCAAACAAACTGTCTGTCTCATATATGTAGGTTTTCTATATTTAAAGAAGAGGTTTTAGAAAATTTTAAAATGCATAACAAAATTTTATTTTACCTTCTAACTGTCTTAGAGTCTATTCTATTAAAATAACGTAACAAAAAAAAAAAAAAAAAAAAATGCGTGCAGTCACAATTAATGTCTGGCAATGCGCTTGATGCAGCATTGAAGTGCTTAAACCAGCATAAATCTAGGAAATGCTTCAAAACAGCTGCTGCGATATTTCGCAAATAAAGAAGAATAAAGTTTTACGTATTCTGGGTATTGCAAGCAAATTTGCAATATTAGAGCTGTGTTTGTGAAATGTGTGGCAAAGAAAATAATAACTATTGCAATTAATATTCAACGCCACAAGGAACATACATAATTTACGTGCTGAGTCTCTGATGTGTTGCTTTAAATTTTTCTTTATTTTAATTTTTTTTTATGTTTTTATTATAGTGTCTCGGTTAAAGCTTTGCCGGCATCAATCGAAACTTTAGTATTGAGAAAATAAATTTTGTTTAACACAAATACCACAGGTTATGAGAGAAACGCGTCAGTGTTAATCTCTTTAGGGTGTAATAAAAATTATACATTTAAGTTGTTAGATCAATAATATATTTGACTATTGAGTAATTCGATTCATCTTTAAATCTTTTATTTAGATTTGAAGTTAGAGCTTGATGACATTAAGTGCCAAATGATTGACTTTTCTATATCACAAATACATATTTTGAGTTTTGCTAAAAATCCATTAAGAATATTTACAAATTAAAAGTAAACAGATTCAAATAACGTTGAAGATAAGTTTTAGAATTAAATATTTTAAATTTAGATTTGCTGTAATGTAAATGGGTTTGTTTTTTAAGGCTGCAAATTTTATGAAGAGCGCAAACATTTTAACAGATTTATTCACCTTTTTACATCTAGTTTTTTTTTACTAGGTATACATTTTTTATATTGACTTAATTTGTATAAGAAATCCTAACACTAGAGGTCAGTCATGTCTTTCTAAAAGTTTAAAAAGATATTTTTACTCAAGTTTCCTTGGTCGCATTTAATTATTGTTTATTATTAATGCAGCATTTTTTTATCATTTATTAAATACTAGCAGCTCCCACGACTTCGTCGGCGTGTCATTAATGATTTTTTTAAAATTGAAATTATGAAAAATGTGTTTTTAAATATAATTTAAGAATTCTGTTAACAGAGTTAAAAATTTTCCATCTGCAAAAATAAAATAAACACTGTTCTTTTCACCATTATACCGGTAAAATTGGATTCTTTAACATTTTTGTTTCCATTTTCTTTACGAAAAAAAATCATTCTTAGTTCGAGCCAAAGTTTATTCAAATCCATCCAGTAGCTTTTAAGTGATTCGAACAGATAAAGACAGACATACAGATAAACAAAAATTCTAAATATATCGCACTTGATCAACAAGAGGGTATTAACTCAAAATTTTAAAATTTTCAGTAGAGTCAAAAAACTGTTGTGGCCACATTTTAACAGAATTTAAAAATTCAAATATGCCATAAGAAGCAAGTATTGCAAAAAAAAAAAAAATAAATTTTTTGAATTAATACCATTTTTCTGAAATTTTTCGATCATAAATGAAACAAATTTTATCAACAAGAGAGTATCAACTCAAAATAAAACCAAATTGAAAAGAGGCTCAACTCAAAATAATAACTTTTTTATGAAAATTTACGAATCAGTGCCATGTTAACTTTTGTATTAACTCGAAATAATACCTTTTTGTTAAAATAAAGGTAATAACTACATTATCATGAATATGGTCTCAAAAGTGGTATTCGAGATGAAAGAGTAAACGGAATACGTTGAAATTTTTACAGTAGATAGATATTGATGTTATTAGCTGACTTTTTGAAAAAGGTAATATTTCAAAAATTTTGAGTTTATACCCTTTTGTTGATCAAGTGGGATATGTTTTTTGTATTCCATATCGATTTCTATCTACACCAGCAACAATATTTTCAACAAACATTTCATGTACAGAAATTATCGTGTTAAAGTTCTATTCTTTACAAGCCTGTCCTTCCATGTGGCATTTTATAACTGAGTAAAAAAATGTCAGGTTATTTGGTCAATATCTAGAGGTCCATATGACTTAAAACTTTTGAGGTTAAAAACAGAATTTTCAATAAATCTTCGAAATCTTGTTCAAAATGACTTTATTAAGAAAGAAATTATTTGGAAATTGGCAATGTCATTTCACATTTACAATTTTCTGGAATTTTAATTATACATGTAAGATTAAAACAATATTTACAAAAGTTACTAGAATTGTTTTCCCAGTATCCTTGCCTTCTGTGCAGTTGAACAAACTGGGGAAGATACCGAAGATGTTCTTAATTGATGGTGATACGTTTTTTATATGTTTAAATCAGTGCCATAGCTCCTTCAGTACAATCACTTACATTTGCATACTTTTACTTTAAGTACAATATAGTTGAGATAAGAAGGTGATAACATGGGGTTTTTGGCAAGGAAAGATGAATATTTTTCCTTTCAGTTTTTTAGAAGAATATTAAAAAGCTCTATCGCATGCAGTACAGCATATGTCTCCAGTAGGCTATCATGCTGTCTCCTTTAACTTTCTTTACGGACTTTCTCTTTAATTATTACACTAACTAAGACTTACCAGCTTGAAAAATTCATTGTAAAAGGAATTAAAGAAATTCAAGAAATTGGAAATTGGAAGTGCTGCTGTCTAGTAGAAACTGGCCTAAAATACAAAGTCACAACTTTCAATTCATAGGGACTCCTAAATATTATTCAATTAGTCCGAACGTTGGCCTACTGTTTCAGTTTGCATAGTTAAGCCAGCCGTATGGAGATAGATGTTTTTATCTTTTCTACAAATAAATTTGTTTTACATAGTGATTCTATGGAAGAATCTAATAATAATAATGTTACTATAATATATATACTCTTCTCGTTTCACACCTCGCAAATCTTAACATATGTATGTCAATTTATGAATTGTGCAAGCCTGAGGCTGTCAAATTCGTAATACGAGGGCTGCTCTATATATTTCTGGCCTAATAGTGAAAATACGAATATTTATAATCAAAAATGGTTTTATTGTTTTTCAAAGTATTCTCCAGCATGATTTATACACTTTTGCATGCGCTCAAAGCAGTTGTCGAAGCACTTTTTCCACTCCGATTGAGACACCTCTAAAACAAGGTTTTTGAACACTTCAACATCTTCTTCTGGCGACGAAAATCGTTGACCACGCATTTTTTTCTTGATGTGTGGAAACAAGAAGAAGTCGTTAGATGCCCAGTCACGGCTGTACGGCGGATGACCCATTAATTTGGCCGGTCAAAAACGCTCTGGTTTGGTGAACAATCATTCGTCTTCTCTTGTTGGTTTTTCGAATTTCTCCGATGACTTCAGGCGAATAAATTGTAGTGTACCACTCAAAAGTGACCGTCCTACGTTGCTCAAGCGGAACAGTCGCCACATAACCAGTTTTGCAGAAGAAACAGGCGACCATTTGCTTCGAAGTGCTTCTTTCACGAACAACTTTCGTTGGATTTTGCTCGTCTTTGAGGACCCACACGGTCGATTGTTGTTTTGTTTCGGGCTCATACGCATAGATCCATGATTCGTCACCTGTGACGATCTTATAAACGTCTTTTGAAGCATCGCAATCGTATTTTTGCAACATTTGTTTGCACCAATCGACACCTTTTTTACGGCCAGCTGGAAGAAATGTCCAAGGATGTTTCTATCTCTCGGTATGTCGCATGTCGATCTTGCATTATGAGTTCAGGCACGGCATCAATGTTCTCTGGCACAACACCCGTTTTTGGACGACCTTCACGGAATTCGTCTTTGAGCGAGCTTCGGCCACGATTAAATTCATTATACCAATTTTTCAGAGTGCTATAGGATGGTGCTTCATCCCCATACAAAGATTTAAGTTCATCAATGCACTCTTGTCGTGATAATCCACGTCGAATGTTGTGAAAAATGATGGCACGAAAATGTTCACGAGTTAATTCCATTTTTTTCTAAATTAATTTTTTCAAGTCACTGTAAACAACACAAATAATGGTCGTACGTCATAACGTTTTGAGTACGATTATGCTTAAAAATGACAAACTTTCCAATGGAAATGTCAGATTGCACTTGGCAGCACTCAGTGTTGCCAGGCCAGAAATATATATAGCAGCCCTCGTACTGGACAATAATGCGTCACATAGTATGATCCTAATATTTTTAATCTTTTTTATAAACCCCTATGAAGTATCTGTTATTAAACTTAGTCAAACCTGTGCACAACTCTTACAGCCTGTCATTAGTTCATGACATTTATGAGCCCTTAATAGGAAAGAATCTTAAGCTGCTGCATTCACCCATTTGTTTCAGTCAAAGTTTTTTTATATGTAGTTTGATGTTTGTCTCAGTATTTTTTCAAACGGACTTGAATTGAGTTGGCAAATTTCATATTTTTTGCTCGATAAAATTGCAGTGTTTGTTTTGAAAATATTTAAACATTATAGAATTTCGAAAGATATCATCAATAGCTTGAAGGTGCATATAATGGAAATTAATAAACGATTCCGCGACACTTAAACCAAAGATGTTAAGTAATAATTAGATAATGCTAATGATTGTTAATTAATCTAATTGAATTCTGCTAATGCAATTGGATATTCAATTAGCTCGAATTAGAATTAATTATTTTGATGTTTTCAAAAACAAAAAAAAAAAAAAGAAAAAACAAAATATTGATAATATAAATTTTACAGATATATTCATATATTACATAAATGCAAACATATTTAACGTACGTACTTACTGTTTAATAACTACAATCACCGGGTTTATTCGCTTTCAACAATACTAGCTTTTCAAAAGAAAAGTCCGCCAAGCGACGCCGCCTTGGACTATTAATAATGACCGCAAAGAAAAATAGTTGCTCCACAGGGCCTGAAGACGTAAGCGGTGTGTTGCAAAACAGTGCTATTTCCTCTAATGTAGGATATTCGGACCATATATTTGAATTTTTATCAGCATCATTAAAATATTGATGCATCAATATTCGAAATAAAATGCAGGCTTTCAGCTTCCTCTGTTAATTTTGACAATGAATCAGTACTTTCTTCTGCAAAAATGTAATCTGGTTTACTAAAAATACCATATATTTATATGTGTCACTTATGCAAAACTTACCACCATAACTGAAATCATGTACGCACATACATTGACTTCCATCATTATTCGTTCACTTCAATAATTCTTTGTAAAAAATTTATTTTTATCAACATAATTGATTGCAATTCGAGATAATTGAATATCTAATTGCATTAGCAGGAGTCAGTTAGATTGCTAATTGTAAAGGTAAACCAACTTTTTGGCTAATGTCTACTAATTGAAATTAGTTATTCCATTGGAATTAAAATTTCAATTATCTAATGGGAATTAGTTGAACTAATTCTAATTGTTTTATGAATTAAAGAATATAAAACAATTTCATCAATTGCTTATTCTAATGGGAATTTAACATGTATAACTTAAACACATTTGCTTTGTTTTAATTACATCTACTGCAATTCTTAAATAGTTTTGTTTTTTTATTTAAATGTACGATCACGTTTCATGTTTTAATACAGAAATTTTTAAAATAATCTTAAATATGTAATTGCACTCCAAGAAAACATCAAAATATAATTAGTTATTGCTGTACTGCCACCTTCTAAAATTATTATGGCTTGTGTACATATGTTTTTCATATGGCAACTTTGATTCTGCGCATAAATTTTTCAAAACAAATGAATATCGCTTGGAAAGCTCTCAGTAAACCTTTTTTTTGTACAAACATTTTTTGCGCAACAAATGGGTGAATCCACCTTGACATCATGTAAAACAATGACGACACAGCCAAACAATATCAGCAGTTTCATATGCTGTTTATTATTATAATTTTTTTTGTTAAAGGTTTTCAGATTTTCTTGTAATACCTCCAATTATTAAAAGAATTAAATCTTCTTCATATATGTTTTTCATTTCTGACACTCTCTTCTTTATTTGTAGTCATAATTATCAAGTGTCCACCTCCATAACGATCGTAAAGGCATAACTTTAAAAACTGCAATATTTTATTATTTATTTGAAATAAATTATTAATTCAATATGCTATAGATTACAAGTGTCTAATCGTACACACAACTACACTCGCATATACATTAAGACATACAGACAGACAGCCAAAGATTCGAACAGTGTCAAGAAGGGTGTATGTAAAAAAAATTACATTATTGGGTGAAACAAATATAATTTGCAAATACCAACAAAAACAACCAACTAACAGTCAGCCAGAAAACGCCTACTCATCAAAAGGAATTGGACAGATGAGCAGGTTCATATTATTTTCAAGGCTCGCACGCAAACCTTTCAACGTAAACATGAACATGAATTCTATGGAACTGAACTCGTATGATAAGTAAATGTTATTCCAAGTGGTAAAATTAAAAGTAGATGGGCAAAACGCGAATCGAAATGAAAACTATGATGATATTGATGCTCCTAATAAACTAACAAAACTGCAAGTAGGAATAAAGAAAATTCAAAGTAACGCCTACAAGTCATAAAATAAAGAAAAAAAAAAAAAGAAATGTAAACTTTGAGTTTAAAAAAAAAATATTAGTTATAAATTCAGAAGTGTAGCAAATACTATTACCGCTTAGCTTAAAGCAACAACAACATTTGCACTCTTATTATTATAAACAGGAACATGTTGAATGAAAACATAAAGTTTTTAAACTGACAGCAGCAAATAGCAACAGTTACAAAGAGGATTGAAAAAAAATTAAATTAAGAGGCAAAATATAAACTTGTTAGTTAACAGTCACGTTAAATGAGTCAGGATTCGGTTCTACCATACGATCAATATGAAACCCAGCAAACAGTTGTAATTAGACTTTAAAAACTAAGCAAATAGCTTTTTAGTCTAAAATGTCAACATTGCTCCTGCCAATTGCTATCTTTGGCTGGGCCACGGTAACTTCAATCGGTTTCTAAACAAAACTCAATTTTGAAGTCGGCTCAGTATCAAGGTTCTCTCCGTAAAGCGGCTATTAGACGATCAAACTTGGCATGTGAGCACGGTTTGATGTCATGCTGGCATACTTGTGTAATAGGATACAATTCGTGTTTGTAAGCAGTAATGGATGGATCTCTAATTTTTTTGATATTTTATGTTTGCCATTAATGCATTAAACGCGTTTAATCGTATGTCTTTTAAACACATGTCTATCATTTATATTTTTGTAAGCGAAGAGTGAAGATGGTTTTGCTAGTGAACGCTTTTTTAAAAGAATTCATTGAAGTTTGCCATTACATTATAGATTATGGATTATTGACTTATATAAATTTGATATATTAATAAGGCATAACTCTAAGCAGTTGCTAGAAAATGCAGTACTGCAGCAAAGCGTTCATTTACAGAAATAGCATCTCGCATATTTGTATTCTTTTTTTTTTAATAAATGGTGTATTTTTTTCAATAATTCATTGTAAATTGCAGAACCAATTCTTAAAAAGTTTGTATAGTCATCAGGTGCCACTGTTTCCAGTTCTCTCAATAATTTTGTATGAGTACGTTTTTGACTTCTAGCAAACCATTCTTTTATCCAAAGTCGTCTTTTTCTTTCTTTCTGATGTCGTCTTGCAATAATTCATTAAAAATCAAAGCAGCAACTAATTCATGCCCCATTACAAATGTGAACTTCACTATTCAGTATTTGCTTGCATGCTGCTGTAATAGCAAAACACTTTCTCTCTCTTATAAGGCCATGCTGACATGCCAAGTTTGATCGTCTAATAGCCGCTTAACTGATTAAACTTTCGGAAGTTTGATTTATCTTGGTAATGAACGGTTAATGGAAAGTAGAGACTAACCGGTGCATACATATGAGGACAAAGTATAGTACGTTTTACAAATACTCTGCGACTGTCCAGCTCTGCAAAAACGCCGTCTAAAATTTTTAGTTCACAGATCTTTTGTCGTGGACTATTTTGATGCTGCGAACATTGACTGCAGTGATAAAATTTGATAAAAGTTCTGGGTGGCTCTTACAGGTTTTCTGGAGTTTTTTAGAAATCTGTAACTTATCGTCGATGCATCGCAATGGGGCTATTTTATCTAAGGGAACAGGTTGCATGCCGGCTTAACCTAAACTAACTTACCAGCGCAAGTGGTCCCACTTGCATAGTACGTGGATATGATCGAGGTACCTTCAGCTAGATAAATACGCATATAAGTACTTTAAGGTTTAGCCGTTCAAGATAAAAATCGAAGAAGATGATACTGGGAGACAGTGTCTAGATAACGTTGAGTTAGTAGCGCACAGTATGTCGGAAGGTTCAGCACTTGGCATTGGAGCACAGTCAGAAAAATGGATTCTGTGGGTGATATAAACTCTAGACAAATGTTGGTAATTATGAAAGGCTCTGTGTTAAGAAAGAAAGTCGAGAGGTCGTTTTAAATCAGTGCAGTCGATAATAACGGCTGATGATATCACTTGACTTACTGAAAATAAAGTAGACGTAACTTAACAATCGAGCTCCATATCATTGGGAAAAGAATCGAATTTTTTTTTTAAGAGAAGTAGCAGTAGTAGAAGTTTGTAACCGTGCTACATTCTTTTAGGAAAGGGATAGATAAGAGAGAATACAGGTGGTGAAAGAAGTTAGATATAGCCATTTTATTAATTATTTTACTTCGCGGGCGAATATGCTATGAAGAAGTACCGACGAAGGAGGCTGCATGTTTAAATGATAAATCTGATTATGTATTTATACCATTAAACAGAAAAAAACATTTTTTTTAATTTTTGATTGCCGCAAGGGTTGAACCCTGGGCAACCAGATTTTTAGTCAAAGTGTTTACCACATCAGCAGATCGAATTGGTGTAATTCGGTTATAGCACCACTCTCCCAAACAATATATATTTAAAGTCCAGTTATTGTGTACTTAATCCGATCTGACAGTTAATTTTGCTGATATTTTGCTACTCAGTAAATCAGCTTCTCAGTAAATCAGCTTGAAGGAATTTTGCTTAGCTTTTGTAAAGTATCAATGGACTAGTTCTTCTTTCAAACTGCATTTTTAAAAGGTACCTTTTTGCAAGGTTACGTAAAGGTACCTTTTTTTTTTAAAAAAGTACCTCTTTAAACAAAAGTGTCAAATAACATTTTTCGCCAAAATCATCACTCGTATTGCCTTATGAAAAATTATAACGTAAACACCGTTAATCATTTTGTTGGGTTGTGAGTCAAGAATATTTGTTAAAAATTATTCGACACTTTTTCTGCTCATCGGTTGCAGTTGTACTTCTAGTTTACAAACCACCTTAAACATGAAAAATGTGTTAATAGAAAATTCTTTTCTTTATTTCAAAGAATGCATATACGAGGTGTACTCGAAAAAAAGGGACTCCAACTCACCCAGAATAACTTGCAATGTGGAAAGCAGCTTTTGGATTCTGTAAAAATTAAATTGTTTAGTTCCTTTGATGAGTTAGTTTAAATTGTTTTAATGTACGGTTTATTCTAGATTCAGGAAGTTATGCAAGCTTGCTAAACGAAAGAGTCTGATCAGTGTTAAACTAGAGTTAAAAAAAGAAATATCGAAATATAAGCATTTGTATGGACAAAGAAACGACTTTTAAGCCGACTTAGAAAATTTGCATTCTTATTAACACAACTCGTACCATTTTAGTTTATTTTCCAGAGTTAATAATCAAGCACCCATTTACAATACAAATACACCATCAAATTCAATTGTATGTTCTGCAAAATGTAATGCGTTAAAAAAAAATTTTCCATTGTAATTTAATTAAAATCACTAACCAAATGCTCTGTTAATTTCATATGGACTCAAATATGTTTCCTATTTTTTTATTTATTTAATATTGTGTTTGTTTGATAACACAACCAAAATGATGAAATTTAGAGAGTAAAATTTTCAAATGTTTAGTTACTTAAAACTCATTTTCAGATGTATGTCTGTTTGTGGTTGGAGTACTCTTCTGTTTGTGTAATATGTTGATGTTGCTCTACATGTTGTAAATTGGCAGCAAACTAATAAAAAGTTTACAATACGAAACTAAATTAAATAGATCAAAATTTATGACTTTTCTGGCAGCAAATAATATTTATTTGCCATTGTGCAAATATGTTATAGGAGATGTTTAAACACAGAGTAGTATTTATTAGTTTGTTTGTGTGTATGCATGTGTTAGTCTATGTTTGAAAAGGGCATTTGTTTGCAAAATTGTTGCCAACTTTATTGAATTGTTGGTTATAAACAGTATTTGGGTTTGCCCGTAATCTATGGTGGCTAAAAACCCATATTACGAAATGATACGTAATCCTTTTTCATAACAAGACTCAAATTATTCGATGTCCTGTATCAGCAAACACGCGTCTTTGCATATTGCTTTTTGGTTCCAGCCAGACTTGAACTAAGAATCTCCTTTGCTTTTTACGCAGGCCCTTCAGCCAACTCAGCTACGTCTGTAATATTTGTCTGTTTTAATAATTTCTACTACCCAAGACTTGTTTGCTTTTTAACCGACTTCAAAAAAAGAAAGAGGTTATACAATTCGGCTGAATGCTGCTTTTTTTATATTTGTGCCTCCAGAACTCAGTCATTTCTGATCCGACTTTGAAAATTTTTGGTAATATGACAGATTATTCTTACAGATTGGTCCCGTTTTGAAAACAGTTCATAATCTTACAAATTAAAGGGTGTCCTCATACAACATAAATATTTTTTACGTGTATATTGCCAAACTACTGAACAGTTGAAAAAGTTTAAAGTTTGGAGATATAAGTGTGTCCCAATAGTTAAGGTAACCTAATTTATGTGGCCATACACTTGAGTTGTTATAGGCAGACAGATGAAATCTGTTTTGAAGTCGGTTGTTGCGCAAAAATTATTTTCTAATCAGAACTCTGGAGGTTTGAACTACTGTTTAACATTTATTCGCCCTTAAAACAACTTAATATTTGGTATTGGAAAGGCGAAGTATACTGTATTTCAACTAGAAGTAACTTTTTATGACGAATAGAGCGTATCAGCTCGTATTGCTCTTTCTCTTTTTTACAGTTTTTGAGAAACTGATCCGTAAATGACAATTATTATGATTATTTTTTTTTTTAATCTCGGACCAGCCAGAACTTGGAAATTAGGTTATGGGAAGGAGGATCTTGTAACTCTTTATACAGCTACATATCATGTATGGGCCAGTGCCTCAAATTCTGTTTTGAAGCTACTCGATTGGAAAGGAGAGGGCAAAGAGACTCATAATTGACTGTAGGGTACCTAACTCTATTGATACTACAATGTTATTTGTTTTAATGAGATTAGGGAACTCGTTCCCGATGTCCAAGATATGATCAAGATTAACGTCAATACCTGACCGGGGCCCTTACCTGACGGTGGTTTTATCACTGTTCTGTAGCAATTTCAAGAACATTGCTCGCAAGACCATGAACTTCCGCTTGCTACAAGGTTGGAGTCTAGCCAAACTCCATCTGTTGAGAGTGCAATATCACACTTCTATTTATTCCACACCAGACCTGCAGATATAGACATTTATTTTTAAACACAGCCACCACATAGACCTCACCAATAACCGGCTACAGCGAGGGGCGACTCTCTGTATGGGCTACCGGTTCCCGTGGTGCTAATTTATTGAAGGACGCTGGTGCATTCTGCGATAGTACACCATAGTCTATTTAAATTTGGTGCCTACACACGGGGGGACAGATTCCCCATTTACCCCCAGAACACTTCGTCTGTGCCTAGGTTAGCTAAGCCAGACTCTTAGTACCCTCCGGGTAATTTTTGCGTAAGAACTCATCCATTTTTAGTCGATTGGTCAGCGAACCACACTATGCATTACAGAGAGAATTCGTTTTTTAGCCGAAAATTTCTTATATGGAATTCAACACTACTCCCTCCATCCTCCTTGGAAAACTTGGAAATTTTGAACTTCACTTTACTTTCATTTTAAATAAATTTAAGAACATGGTCTACTGAAAATTAAAACCATGACTTTCTAACCATGACGGCTAGTATTTTTTTACAAAAGATTAATTGAACTTAAGGTGGACATGTTCGAAAGCTTCATTTCGGGGTGCAAAATAGCCACCTGACCTTTATGGTTGTATAATTGAGGCCTTAAAGCACTCTAGGTTTTCCGGTAGCTATGCGCAGTAACACTGACAAGCCTGAAGATTTAGGGTGTAATTTTTTAATTAATATTTTTTTTTTTTTTGGAATAATATAAAATTGGTATTAACGTACGACGGCTGCTGTTGTCAGTAAAGCTGAGAAGAAATCTAGAAGGCACTTGATTAAAAAGACTCATGTGAAGTGAAAGAGTTAAGTGTCTGTTTTAGACTGGAGAATCTGCCTTCTTCGGAGGTTGTAAATTTTTTTCAAAGAAATAGAGTTATAAGAACTTGCATTGATTACCGCAGACCCTGTTTTACTACGGGAAGGTATACTACTCGCAGAAATTCCATTGTAATCCTGACTGCATGCGAAGTGGCGTTGACACTACATTATATAAATCCCAAAGCATGCGCTTGTGGCTGTAAAAGGTTTTCAATCAAGTCACGATATCGCCTCCCATTTACAGTTACCGTTACGCAGTTTTCAATTTCAAAAAAGTTAGGTCAAATGATTCCTCCATTGCCCAGAACCAACTATTTTCTTTATTCACATATCTATCGAAATGAAAATGTGATCCGTCACTCATTACGATTTTTTCATGAAAATCGGGATTGTCATGGGCGAGCTGTAACTGTCAACTAAATCTTTAATGGAAACAAATGCAAATCCTTGTGCAAGTTATGGCCAAAGTTGTTTTTTAAAACCAAGCTCCTGAGCACGGCGCCGGATTGAAATTTTTAACACTTTCTTGAGCTGCAGTAATGTTTTCAGCCGATCTTGCAGTACCTTATGGTCTATGCTTGAGCCTATCACCTACAGACCCGCTTTTTTTTAAATCATTCACTACACGATAAACAGTGCATTTTTTTGGCACGTTGTTTCTCCCAAAAAATTTCACGCAACATTCCCATCGTCACAGTAATCGATGATTGAATTAGATAAAATGTTTCAACGATTAAAACACGTTGGTTTATCGAACATTTCTCCATAGTAAATTTTTTTACGTGTTTACTTCACGACTGCTAAACAAGAACTGTCAAGACTAGTATCTACCAAAGTGGCGGCAAAACAAATAAGTATACCTTCCCGGCGGACATCCTATATTTGCACTTTGTTCAAACTTTAGGAATTCTAGAAGCTGTTTTCTAAATTAACAATAATTTTTTTTATTAAGTTGGCAACTCTGCTTGTTGTCTAGTCCCAAATGATAATGTTTTGAAAAACTTTAGAGTGGGCGATTTGAAATGATTTCTAACTAATGAAATGGCTCTTATATTTACTAAAGTGCAAATTTTTATTGAATTAGAGAAAAATTGTTGAATTTCATTTGCAAATAAATCATTCTATAGTAAAGAGTAGGCACTTAAAACATTTTACAATGTTCATGATTTCAATAATAGTGATGATGATGATGATCACAATGATTATGATACTGATGAAAATGCAGTAAATATTCAAACATTTGTACAGAAACAAATTCAATTACAACAGTTGAGAAAGAAACGTACATCAGTTTCATTAAGATAAAATATTTCATATGATTCTTTGGCAAGTAAAATATTCTTAAATATTCTTATTTTTTTTATTTCATTTTCATATCGAAACCAATTATTAGCCCTTGAGCTACTGTCTTGTGCATTAAGAGAAGTGAAGAAAAGTCAACATAAAAGTGCAACAAGAACACCAACTTTGCACAACACCACAGCATCCGAAGAGTTTCAACACTCACAAAAAAAAAAAAACAAAAATAAAAGAACAACAAACAAGCAACTGTAAAGTGCGAAAACTCGTAAATTTTCAATTAATTTTGATGAATCGCTAAATGATAAGATCATTGCCAAACTAAACCAAATAAAAACTACTCAATGGCTACGACCACTTTTTGTTTGTACCCTTGTTTTCATCATCTTTTGAATATCTGTATTGTGTGTATGTGTGTGTGTGTGCTTAGTTTGCACTTTTAAGAAAAGGGCCCACAAACACTCCTCTTTTGTACAATGAATTTTGCCAATACTAAAATAATAAAGAAGTGAAAAAACGCAAAAAAGAAAAAACAGTCCAGCACAAGAATTCATTACAAGAGCCCTTACGTAAATACAAATGAAATAAAAATTTTCGTTAACTGACCACAACTGGATGGTCATGCAAACTACCTTAACAAAAAAAAAACTAAAATTAAAAAAATAAAAACATTTCCTCTGTTAAAGAATCAAGAAATTGTGCTGCCTTCTTAGTTGTTGAATGTTTTGTGAAGGTGTAGAGAAAGCATAACCTCGTTTGCCGCACCTTCAAAAGCCTTTGCTAAATGCAACAGCAAAACAAAAAATAAAACAACA
Organism: Gymnosoma rotundatum; assembly: GCA_916610165.2. NCBI lineage: Eukaryota > Metazoa > Arthropoda > Insecta > Diptera > Tachinidae > Gymnosoma > Gymnosoma rotundatum. The sequence goes on along the minus strand of OU744338.1, from coordinate 13,981,782 downwards.
GTTGTCCAGAAATAAGTGTTTGTTGTAAATGCAATAAAAAGCAACAACAAAAAACAAACTGATCTTTTACAAATGATTAATATGTTTATTGAGTTTAAGTTTCCTTTACAAAACACCACAACCAAAAATAATTGTCTACTCTCTGCAAACAGTGGCGGTTAAAAAAATAGCAGTAGCACAATAAATAGCAGGCTTAATTAGGACAAAAAGTAACAAAAATAGGATAAAAGATTCCAGTTTAAAAGGTGTAATCTTGTTAACAGAAATTTTATCAATACTCGCCAACAGCTCATGTATTCTTATGGTTTTGCAAAGCTAAATTCAATTCGTAAGCTCTGAAAATTATGAATTACTTTTAAGTTATATTGAACTTTAGTGTTTCACATCGACCAACATGTAACTTTCGTTTTCGTGTCAAATCTCTTTATGCTCATCCACTGGAAAAAAATATGTGTTTATTAAAAAAAATGTAAGTGGCAACGTTGCTTTCTACAGACATTATATGAATACAAAACGTCTGGTAATTTTTTTTCTTAAAGAAATTAATAGAAACCTTTTTCTTTTCTTGCTGACTTCTAAAAATGAAGGCGGTTAACAATTCGTCTGACTGTCTGAGTGACCCCATTGGTGACGTTAATTGGCCTATATGGGCGTATCTTTGAAACGTTTTAGACAAATGCTTGAAAAATTGACAGAATATTAATTACTATGATCGTTATAATAACAAGAATGAATATTTATAATTATTAACTAAAGGGTGCCCCAATAGTTTAGTAAATTAGATGTATATGACCATATTATTGAATAGTTGTAGACAGACAAAGAACATGTGGTGCTTAATCCGCTAAAACAACAAGTATTAAATTTGGATTTGGAAATTAAAGAGTGTACCAATAGTTGAGGTAATTTGTTGTATGTTACCAAAATTTTGAACATTTATAGAGAGATACCTGAAATCTGTTTTGCAGTAGGTTTTTATTAAAAGAATTATATTGTAGCGCTTTTGGTACTAAATTAGAATGATTCTTTTTAGTGTACTAAATTTATTTAAGCTTGTGTTTATTACAACTTGTTTTGTAAAGTGCTAATTCATGATTTTAATATGTCTACTTTTAAAATATTTTTTTTTTGTAAAAAGTTTATGGTTTGGAATGTTATTTTGGTAGTTTTGGAAAAAAAAAATAGTCAATGGCAACACTATTTGCTACAATCACCGTATGAATACAAAAGTTTCGGTAATTATTTCATTTGTTTTTAATAGTTATAAAGCCTTTGTTTTACGCAATGCCCCATATCTCGGTCAATATGAAGATTTATCTTAAGACGGATTTAATTTAAAAAATATTTTATAAGCTGCTTTTCAAACTTTGCTAAATAACTATTAATACAAGCCAAACTTAGAATTAGTCTGTTAAAAAAATTTAGTTTAAATTTAGTACCAAAACCTCTAAACGGCAACACCGTTCAATAAAAGGTTGTAGCAAATGTAGCAAAAATTACAAATTAGTTTCGGTTATCCGTGTCTTATTCGATGAGATAATCAAGGAAGACACATTAGACAAATGCCCGTATTTAGCGAAAAAAAGTATTACGAGTATACGAGCAATCAACCCGTCTAAAAAATTTGTTATGAAAAGCGTTCAATTTTTTGAGTTATTTCTATATAATGGAGAAAGGCCGAGGTAATGCAGTAAACACATTCGCTGCAGTAAGATACACGAACACACGACAGCAAATGACGCTAGCAATATTTGTCGCCTTGTACGCAGCTACATTATTATTTTGAAGGCAGCAGCTACATAATAAAAATACGAATTAACTGTATTTCAGTGATGTTATTTAAGCGATTTTTAAAGAAGCAGCTCCGATTTATAATTAAAAAATGTTTTAACTATTTTGTAAGAGGCTATTTAAAGAGTAGAATACTTCGTTTGGATTGTCTTTAAGATTGAAAATATATAGAAGTATTTCTCAGAAGCAATAATAAGTATAGTAGTGTGTGTCACGTAGTTTCTTGTCCACTAAAATAAAAAATACTAAAAACATCAGTTTTATCTACTTAAATCTTTCTCAGCAGCACTTAAGTGAGACACATAAGAATGTAATATATAGATATATTGTATTCCAAATCAATTATTATCTTCACTAGCAACAATATTTTCCTTAAATTTTGTATGTACTGAAATTATTCTGTTACAGTTTTATTATAGATTTACACTTAAATCTTTAAATAAATAATTTTTATTTTATATTTTTTTTTTTGTTCTTTTCGTTTTTCATAATAAGAGATTTTAAGCACTTATTATTTTACATGTCTTATAATACTGACATCACTAAGCTGCTCATTGTCGCCAATAAAAATAGAAATTAGTTAATTTTAACTGCAGCGGCGAATTCAGCCCAGACAACAACCTGCCTGTCATCTAAACACATTCATTCTAATTTTAAAAATTTGCAGTCGGTAGCTGCTGTCTTGAATGTGTTTACAGCATAAGCGCCATGCGGCAACAATATTACCTATTTGAAAAAATTAGTTTGTTAATAAAATTATTCATACAAAAATTTTAACACATTGAATTTAATTTAACTTGGCAATGCCGTTCAAAGCGATCGAGCGGCAATTTTAAACTTAGTTTAAGTTTTCATTTTGCCGGTTTAATTTGTCAAACCATCCTCAGTCTTGCTCTCCTGTTTCTTTTTCTCACCAAATTGTTGTTCATTTTAATATCTTTATTTTTGGTTTTAACAATTATATTTGTTTATTTATTTCTGCGTAAAAAAACTAAAAATTTTTAATAATTTTTTACACAAATTTCTACTTCAATAGGCCGCGTTCATATGCCAACATAAAATAAAATTAAGCGGTAAAAAGAACAGCTAATTAACGCTCATTGCCGTGCGCGGCTTACATTGGCCTTTCACTATATTTTTACCAGACAAGTTGATCGCCCGTAATATAGAAACAGCACATAAGGTTTGACCAATTTGAAAGTCATACCCTTTGATATCGTAGTTTTTGATTGACTTTAAATTTGTAGAAAAATAAATCAAGTTCTCTTTGAGCTTCTTGTATTTTACTTCCTTTCAGCGACTGGCCATCCAAAACAAAATACAGTTTGCCTGAGTTAAAAAAAAAACACTGACTTATTTTATGGAGATATTTAATTTTTTGTAAAAAAAAAATCTTTTTTCTGGTTTTTTCTTTCCTGAATAGTAAGCGGAAGAGACATATCGAGCCTTCACAACAAGACAGTTATCACTCAATATTTAAAACTTCTGAGTTAATCATGCAGATATTCGTTCAGCAATATCTCATAAGAAAAAGTGTACTATAATCATCAAGGTTGTAAAAACTACGGTTAAAAATAATAATTTGGTCTCCAAAGGGTTAAAACGATATTTCAAATTTATTTAAATTTTCTCAATTCTATTTTGATTTTAATATGACTCCTTTGCAGCAATCGCTCAATATGTGTTTACTTAAAATTGTAGTTTTCATATTAGTGATGCCATATTTCTGACCCCTTCTATTTATATTACACATTTTTATTTCAACAATCAGTGCAGTTGAAGAAAGAACCCTTTTTGCCTCAATATATTTACTCTTCATTTTCTATTTATTATTTCCCTTTTTAATTCAAATTTTAGTTGTTTTTGTTTTGGTTAATTTTTCATTTACTTTGCAGTGGTTTGCTGATGTCTTTGGTTTTTATTGTTAAGCGTTAAAAATGTTAAAATTTTAATTGAATACATTCCACTTTATTAACCAGAAACTAAATGTGAAAATTTTAATGTAGTTTTTTTTTGCGTTGTTTCTGTTTTTAATGCAAAAAAGCTGCAATTTTGCAAAGATTTATAATTTCTGCATTTGTTTGTCTCGAAGCCACAAAGAGGAGTAAACACCTCTTTTTCGTTCTGTCTTATAAATAGAAACAAAAAAGAATAAAATACTTTTTGTTTTATTTTTTAGTTGTTATCTTATTTTTTACTAACGACAAAAAAAAAGATTCTAGGTATTTCCCGCTAAGAACCTTCAAGTTACGAAAAAAATCTTTAAATGTTGCAATATTCTAAAAAAAAAAACAACAAAAAGAAACAAAATATCTGGAAATTCTTTAAAGAATTTTAACAATAGAAAAATCGGCGGTTGTAGTTCTTTGTAAAATTAATTCTTAGATTTTGGTATTAAAACTTATCTTTTGTTGTTGTTTTGTTTTTTGTAGTTGCAACATAGTTGAACCCGTTCCTCGCTTAAGGGCTTTTAGATAGACGACAGAGTTGGCTTACGAATATTTAGTTTTTGGTATTTTGAATTTTCTATTTTAATTTTGTTACATACAATGGCCACTTTACGAAAAAAAAGAGGAATCTATACTTGTTTATAGTTGTTATGTAAGCAAAACAATTGTCGGTAAATTTTAACAGTTTTCAAGAGAGTCAGTGAACTGTATAGATAAATTTCGCCTATCATTAAAGTTATGGTGAATGACACATACAGATTCTCGTGTTCTTTTTTAACCGATTTAAAAAAAAAGAGGGAGTTTCAATTCGACTAAATGTTGCTTTTTTATATTTTTGCCCCAATAACTTAGTCATTTTTGGATCGATTTTATTTATAAGGTGATGCTTACAGATTGCTCCGGTTTTAAGAACAGTTCATAATCGTTAAAATTAAAGGGTGTCCCTATACAACATTCATGTTTTTTACCGTAAAGGGCACCCCCTATAAATTAAAAAAAAAAAAATTGTGAATTATTATAACTCCCAATGAAAAAAATTAACACAGAAATTTATTTAAAAATTAAAGGGTGTCCTCTATAGTAAATTGACCTATATGGGCCGAACTTTTGAGCCGTTATAGGCAAACGCTTGCAAATTGGACAAAGTGTAGATTACTATGACCGTTATAGTAAGAAGTATTAAAATTTTAAATTAAAGGGTGCCCCAATAGTTAATTTAATTTGATGTATATGGTCATACAGCTGTCACAGACGCTTGAAATTTTCAAAGATTCTTTATTGCTAACTCGGGTGTATTAACAAGTATAAAATTAAAATTTGGAAATAAAAGAGTGTTCCAATAGTTGATATTATTCGATGTATGCGGTCATACTTTTGAACCTTAATAGACAGACAGCTGAAACTTATAAAACAGACAGCTGTCCGCTCAAGCAACAAGTTTATAATATGGATAAGTTAATTAACGAGTATTCCCAAAATTAATGTAAAATAATCTATATGGCCGTATCTTTTAAACTGTTATATACACATACTTTAACCCTAGAACCATAACCATAATTTTTACGACGTTTATGCTAACGATACAAAAATTTTACGTGCATAATAGCTTTCGATTAAAAAAATTTTTGCAAGTTAGAAAATTTTCAATTTATTTATTTTAATTAAATGCACGTATTTCGTTGCTTTTATTTATTATAAAATTAAAACTATTTTTAATATATTCACATTAATCAGATATCGTTGCTCATGCAATTTTGACAAATTTTTATTTGGTGTTCTCCACATATAGCAGTTATTTTACAAATACAGCAAATAAGTAGTAGTCGTCCTCTTTTTTTAATAGTGGTAAAAATAACAGTACTGTGTTTTTCCTATGTCCGCTTGCTCAACAGCGATCGCATATTTTATATATCGTTCAGTTGTTTAGATAGTTAATTCAAACTCCCATACGATCTTCTTGCCATGGCCGGGTAAGTTGCTTTTGAAGTTTGAACATAAATTCTGATCTATTCATTGGCTTTAGTCCTTTTTTTTTACAACATTGTGATAATAAATTACATAAAAATGGATTGATGCAATATTTAGCATTTTATAAAAGAAACAAAGTGGCAACCTTCTTGTCTTTCTATGGCAGCTCATATTTTAAGTCATTTCATCGAATGTATCAACCGCCCTTGAGTCACATTATACGTAGGCACAATCTGCGGTTTTTCTGAAGTCTTATTAATTGCTCTGTTTAAATGCATTGTTGAAAGTAATAAAACGTTTTTATTTTTGTTTCGGCATAAAACAGACTGAGTGCTTCAAATTAAGTAGTTCAGTAAGTATTTCAGCCTTGTTCTTCAGTAATGTGCCAACAATCGTCACATTATATGGGTTTTCCAATAACTTTGTTGCTAGGGGAATGCTGGTAAACCAATTGTCCATAGTGACATTTCTGTTGCTTTCATAAAATAAGTTTTTCTACAAAATAAGTAGCTAATGGCTAGCCCTGTGTATCAGTAGACTTGGTTCAGCATTTATTACATACTTGGTAGCAACATCACAGATTATGACAACTTTTATTCCGAACTTACTGGACTTATTCGGAATGTACATTTTGAAGGGACATCTTTCACGGAAACCAACCATTGTTACATATGAGATCCATCGTTAAATATAATCTCATTATAAGAAAATTTTATACAGAAAGAATTTGGTCCGTAACAAATGGTGATCCCAGATTAAATCATCCTAAGCCTATTTAAAAAAAATAAATATCAAGAGTTGAAAAGATATGGCCGTGAAAAATTTTTAACTTGAAATTATCATAAAAATTTAGTTTTTGAGACGTGCTTTCAGCCTCATCGGTGATTTAATAATTTGTTCGAGATAAAAACTAGCAAGATATTTAAAAAATTTTAATTTAATTAAATATTCCCGTGGCTTAGTATAAAATTTTTATTTAACAAATATTGTCAGAGGTAAGATAGGACAAACAGACAGACGTCTTTCTTAAAAGAAATATTAATTTTCTTTTTTTTTTTTAATATTTTTTTGTTACAATTAAATTTGTTCAAGAGATGTTTGACCACAGATTCATATAAAAATACATGATTTTTTTTCAAACAGTAGATGTATGTTTTCTTTGCTGATTTTAAGCAAGAAAAAACAAAAACACTTTGTTTAACAAAAAACCGCTGAGACAAATAAATTTGTTACCTGATTTCTAAGACATCACCCTGGGTGGTCAGCCGTCATCGTTTGTGTTGTCTGATAGAACAATCAACAACTTATCAATCAACCTAAATTAAACAAAAAGCAAAACAAAAACACTGCAATCTGCCAGAAGAACTACAACAACAACAACATACTCGATCGCATTGTTTCTTAAACCTGTTAATAGTTTTTTTGCCAACTTTGTCATATAGAAGATGGCCATCATCTTAAAAAGTTTTTGATTAAACTAAAATAAAAAAAGAAGAAGCACCTTCCCCATATCTTGTCATATTTAACGATGAACGCATTATGGAGTGGTCCACTGTGGTCTACTAAGGACACACAACAACAAAAAAACAGCTTTGGCGGTGATTTGCTTTTATTTATTATTGCGAATAATTATCCCTGTTGGTTGGGTAAATAAATTGGAAATTGTAAGAAGAGAATTAAAGTAAATAAATTTTAGAAGCTTTTAATAAAATAAAAAATAAATGTGTTAAATTTTTTCAAGTCTGATGTAGCAGTGCTGCTTAGTTAGAATTCCCAAAAAGCAAACATTAGTAGCAAGAAAGCTTTAGGGGGGGGGTTGAAAATAACTACAAACTAATAATTGCAAGGGAAATAAATATTTTAATGGCTTCAATTTTTGAGTGTTTTTTTAATGACTTGAATTGCATTTTGGCTTAAGTTCATTTTTTAATTTCTAAAAACCTTTTTTTTAGAAACAAAAATTATTTTACAAATGTATAATTAGAAACCAGCAGAATGTAATGCTGCATGTTCTGGATCACTATATCCTTCATCAGCAGTCTTCGCATCGATCTACCTTAGGTTGTTTACATTGTAAACATCATCTATTTAACCAACTAACTTTGTAAATAAGTATACGAGAAGTATTCATATCAACAGGGATTTGGTTAGACGAAGTCTACAAATCAAAGTATTTCTTCACTTTTTTATCTAAAAAATCTCGTTTGAAAAATTTATGTTTAAAAAACTTAAGAAAGGCTTTCACTTAAAATGGCTGTGTTTTCGACAAATTTGTTATAAAAAAAAAAAACACTATATTCAAAAAAATACATATTTTTAATTTAATGGTTTGCTTCTCAACGTCCTTTATTAGAGCCAAGGACCTCTAGTTTGAAGTTTTTTGTATATATTTTAGTCCTATTATTTTTAGGTCCTCAAGTTATCAATTATATTTTAAGGTTTAAATTACATTACAAAACTACAGGGTTCTGTCAAAGGAATCTGGTAGAGAAGACCAAAAACATCGTATTGGAATTTTACTTCAACTTGTTTCTGCTATTTAAATTATAGCTACATTTGCATTTTTAACGCCGCGGGCGGACATGAAATGTTCGGCAGAAATATTGGCCATTAAATTTACTACACTAATATATATATATGTATATCAGAATACACCTAAGTCTAACCCTGGAGTTAATGTCGACGTCGTTGACGGCGTCAAATGTCAAAAAAAAAGTTGAATCGTATGAAATTGTATGAGAGCAGTTAATCTCAACGCGTTGAAACGCCGTAAAAGTTCAATCTGTTTCAACTTTTTCGGCGTTGAAACGCCGTTAACGACGTCGACATTAACTCCAGGGTAAATCTTAATATAAACAGCAAAAGCCAGTCAATTATTATTATTAGGCCCTGAGAAACAAATAATTTTCTCGACAGTAGCAAAAAACTATTAAAGAGTGCTAGTGTTTTGCGAACGTTAGTTTGGAGTTCGTTTATAGAAAATCAGTCGTGCTTAAAAGAAAATTGAAATAAATTAGTTTTTAAAATTAAAATATTCCGGCATGTCACACATTTTGATTGGAATTGTTTTAATTCCGTATTTAACATTCTGGTCGCATTTGTTTTAACTTCTTCAGAATCCGATCGACTTTATTTATTTATAAAAAAAATGCAAAATGAATGTCAACTTTTTAATCTTAATATGGCAATATTAGTCGCACCAAAGTTACAAAAAGGCTTTTCTCATTAAGGATACAAAATAAAAAAAAATTTAAGCCCCAAATAATAATATTAAAAAAAATGTTAATTCACTTTCGATTTTGATAGTGATTTCATTCCGCAGAAATTTTTTTTTCGTTTCTAAAGAAACAATTTGCGGCATTGAAACCACTTTTGTTCAGAATTGACTTTTGTGACATGCCTGAATATTTTTGTTTCTTTTATTTTATTTAATTACTTCTTTCCTTAATTGATTTTAAATTGCAGTTATAAGTTAAACATTTTTTTTGTTGTCCTTTCTTTCTCTAGCTTTTTGCTTTAAGCGGAGCCAACAATTTATTTATTTGGATTGTCAACAAATTTTTTGGTATTGGGAAATCAAAATAAATCTTTTTAATTAATTTGTAATATTTTGGAAAAAAAAGCTGCTTCTTTTTTTCGTTACTTATAAAAAAATTTATAACGAAAAGTATAAATCCACTTTAAACCAATAATTAAAATGGAACAATAGACTTAAGGACGGGTCACATAGAATACATCCTACGTCAACTGAAAACAAAGTAACAAAAGATTAGATTAACACAATGAGTACTTTGTTGACGGAGAAAAAATCTTTAACACAGCAAAAGCGAAAACAAAACAAGAAGAAGCAGCAAATGATAGCATCAAAGTTTGTGGCGATTTTTAAAACTTTTGTGGGAATTGTGGGATTTACATAAATCAGTCATAATATTTAAAAAAAAAGCAATTATATAATTTATCTATTTACTGTATAAATTTCCATTAAAATGTAATACTTTATTTCACGAGATTGATAAAAATAATTTTAATTCCTACAAAAAGTCAGTATTATTTTTTTCCTGGTTTTGTAAAAAAGTCTTCTATACATTTTTAGATTAGTAAAAACTGTGTTATTATTTATAGACGCAACAAATATTATACAAAATATTAACAATATCAAATGCCAAATCCCCCACTAACCAAACATTAGCACCCGGAAAAAAGACTTTTAACAGTAGGCACGTAGAGAGCTTTTTCTAATCATGCTTTAAAATGGCTCACGACATGAATCCTATACAGTGTGACCCTTGGAAATTTTAAAAAAATTGCCACAAAAGGAGGATTTAAAAAAAACACTGTGGCATTTGGACCAAAATCTTTAGTTCATTTAAAATATTTGTGGGAAGTTTCTTGAAGAGCTAAGTGAGCTGTAGGGTAATGGCCATCGAGACGTACTTTTACCTTCAAATTTGTTCGGAAAAGTAGTACGATAATTTAAAATTTTAATTTATTTAATTTAATACTTCTGCGTCTTTAATTTTAAATCATACTTTGCTTTTAATAACGATTTTAAAAAAATTTAGAAAGTCCCTTGAGCACACTTTAAGCTTCATGACCAATATGTATGTGTATTAATATTATTCTTAAAGTATAATATATATAGAAAAGCTATGTTTTTATTTTCGAGTTATTTATATATTTTTAAGAACATTTTTAAATAATTCTAATAAAATATTTTTGGTGGAGGAAATAAGATATATATGATCAGAGAAGACGCACTTTAAATAAATTTGTTTATACTTTTAAGAATAAATACCATAAATTTAAATAAATTTTATATATACGAGACAAACCCTCTTGGGTGATACGTAATTTTTCTTTATTGCAGGCCATATTTTCTTCGAACTGTGAACAAAAAAAGTGTTGCAAAACTCACCATTGCTGCAATGTTCTTCATGCAACAGGTTCAAAAGAACACCATCTAAATTGAAAGTAAATCAAAAAGTGCCAAAGAAGGGGAAAAGAGGGTAAAATATTTCAAGAAGTGGCAAATTTAGCTCTGTTTTAAAAAGGAGCAGTAAAAGGGTGAAGCATTCGAAAATGTAGCAGTTTGCTACATTATTAGCAACAACCGTCACGGTGTTCCTATATTACACTTAAATAATTGTATCTTCGCGGCTTAAAATATTAAAACTTTTTAGGAGACGAAAATTCTATAAGAAATAATATTTAATAAAAAAAAAAAAAAAATAAATTATGAGCTCTGTAAGATAAACAAGTTAAGTCGAAAAAAGCCCTGATTTCTGAAGGTTTTCGGATGGAATATAGCTCTTTATTCCTTTGATGGCAGAATTAAAATGGGCGAAGCAAAAAATTTTTTTAGGGCGTATATGTGTTAAGTATGACTCCACAATGCGTTGATAAATATTTCTAACTCCTTTGTATCATGGTTCGGTAGTTACAGAATGTTGCCTATAGGCAACATTGGGCAGTTGTGGTGAGTAAAAAAAAAAAACACGTTATTTATTTTTGAAGTATTGTTTTATTTAAACTTACGTATGAAAAGAAACAAAACAGTTATTTTGTAAATTGCAGCATAAATATACGTTGCATTTACTACATATAGACCGTGGATAATCTGTGTGGCATTGCCTTTATCTGCCTTTGGCTGCCCATTCTACCCAGTGACCCATATTATCAAATCTTATAGAGTTAGCTGGTTTTGCAACATACGCTCTCTTATGGAAACTTTATTCAGGGGCCGTTGTAGGAGAAAATAATGATGGTAAAAAACTTGTTGAGAAAGGGGCTTTCTCCATCACTGAAATAGGTGATGATGAGCGACCTCTGTTTCTTGATGAAACTGCTGTTTTCGTCATCCGCGGAATCATCCCAGTTAAATTAACCAATTTTTTTCAATGTCTGCCTGTGTTAGGCCTCTTGGACGCATAAAATATTTTTATTGATAAGAAATTAAAATCGTTTGAAAATTAACCCAATCGAACAATGTTGTCTATAGGCAACAGCAATTTTTCAAAATTTTTATACAAAAACTAAAAATGTTTTTTAAGATTTCTTTTTCACTTGCTATCCCAATATTAATTTTATTATAACAATTTTAAACACTTTTTATAAACACGCTTTTTCAAAAATCACTCTTGAATATTTCGCACTTCGCAGAACTCCTACTGAATAAACAAGAATAAAACAAATAGCTAGTATCTTTTGCCACACATGAGACTGCACAATGCAAAAAACACAGATTTAAAAAAATAAAACTAGCGGGAATTAGAAGCATATACATAAATACAATGTTGCCTATAGGCAACAATGGGCATGAAAGGGTTATGAACGTAAAAGCTCCGAGAAATGAGTTTGTCAAGTTTCCTTTCTGATTTATATAGTTTGCTGGGTTCTAATTAAAGGCCCACTAATTTATGTCGGTCTATAAGGTAACAGTATAACTGGAACATGATAAAAAAATAATCTTGATCCTGCACCACGAGTTAATTGGAGTAACAAATTTTCAACTCGTCTAAAAAGGTTCATTTATTCATTAAGTTAAGATGTTTAAGAATTAAATTGTTTGGAAAAGCCATATTAACATTCTGCGTTACACAATTAAAAAGCAAATTTTTCATTAAACAGCTCCGCTTGTCAGTCAGTAATTTTAGTTGTTTTGCTTACTTGGAAAAATGATTTACTTGCTGTTTATTCCATTTTAAAACTCCGAGTTTATTTTTTCCTTTCATTTCTTTTATCTTCTATTTATTTTTATGTGTGAGAGATTCTTAACTCGAAACTACTTAAAAATTTACCAACCAGTCACAGTAGTTGTAACATTATTGTTGCAATATTATAGTTGAATGTTGTAATAAGACATCGTTCATCAACAGCTTTGAAAATGGTTGGTATGAAATGTTAGTGGCAGCAGAAGTCGAAGTGGCCGTTGTAAGTAGTAAATGGTTTGGCACTACCAGCTTTTACAACTTGTCTTAATTAATTACTTGCCAAAGTGCAGAACGTGGTTGTTTTCCTTAAGTGTTTAACGCACATTACACACTGTCTAATTAGTTCAACTCTTCTCATTCTACGCTTAATTCCTTTTTTTTTCTTTTGCTGACGATTTTCAATTCACGTTAATAGTTTTTTTCTTCTTTTTTAAATGCTCGTGCATCTTTAATGCTTTTATTTTAAACAGATGCTATGAAAATAATTTTGTTCACTTGAAAGGTGGTTTGTGTGCAAAAATTATTTATACGATTTTAAATTGAATTGATGTTGATGTGCTGCTGCTTGCAAATCATTATTTCATTGTTAATGATGTAGATATTTATTTTGCTACGCTTAGCGTAGAAAGGAAGTACATAATTCTGTTTTGTTAAGATCTAATGAATTTTGACAGGTTTGTTTAATTTTGAGTACAATTTAGTAGTTTAAGTTGTCAAAATGTATTTTCTTTTTTCGACAGCAACACTTAATGCTAAAAAGTTTTCATTTTCTCTCTCTTTTTTTTTTAATCAACAAGTTCGTTATTTTAATACCTCTAATTGGTTAGTGCTTGATAGTAATGCGTAAATCTTTTTAGAATTGTTTGTGAAAATATATTTTTCAAGTTGCGAAATATTTTATGGAGGTTTGAAAATAAACAATTACAAATAGCTTTATTAGCTTTTGAAAGCCATTAACAACAAAAATAAGAGACAGCTTTAACGTATGAATAAAAAAGGAGTGAGATCAGTAAAATACCAGCACAGTTACTCATTTTAACAATGTGTTAATGCCTTTAAGGATCACCAAACGTTTTATTGGATTCGAATTTGATGTAGAGAAGGTTTTATACCCAAGAGAACACAAGTGAGGAACTTCGAACTCTACTTAGTGACAATCATAATTTATCACTATCTTCTGAGGTTTATCACTTGCTTCCTACAAGTGAAGAATTGTGATTTCAATTTTCAAGTTCTAAATGAAACGTAGTCTTTCAAAAATGCTAAGCAGTTCTCGTAATTCGTTCTAGTCGATAGTAAAAAAGTGGGGATTTTACAGCAAAAGGCAGCATATTTATTAAAAGGGTATTTTTTAAGCCCGATAGAACTTTAATCCCCCTTATTCTTGTTGTCAACGTCGTCACATATCAACGTTGATATGTGTCGACGCATTCGATTTGTTATCCTACTTGTCGTTATTGACACTTATCGATTACTGCTCATAGATCTTTTGCATTCTATAACAAATGTGACGACGATATTGTATTGACGTAACTCTGTTTTTTGTCGACGCCTTTTTGCATAACGACTGGAAGTGATTAAAACCAAACAAAACATTGAAAATGTAAAAAAGTGAAGGTAACAAATGCAAATCAATTGAAGAATTACAAAAGAATCCATCTCTTGCACTAGGTTTTCGCAGAGGAACTGCTCCATGCAATTTTAAAGAAAAACGGAAAGAAATTGGAAAAATTCTAAATTCTCTTGGTCCGCCTAGAAGATTAGCAGATGAATGACAAAAGTTAACAAAATGAAGAATCGAATAGGGATTTATAAAAAGTTTTAAAAATTACGGAATGCTTAAACAATTTTTACTCTGTCCGCTGGAAGAAGCTGTGGCAAACCCTCTTGAAGAAAATGACCATGCAACAATCAAACTGATTTACTGCAAAAGTACGACCAGAAACAGGGAAAATATATACATACTTGTGATCTGGCAAATTAAAAATATTGCATTTCTGCCTAAAAAGTTTTTTCTCCAACAGAAGTTTATGTTTTTTCAAGCTTTCATCATCAATTAAATCCAAATTTTCTTTACCTATAGAAAAATTTTTACCACAAAAGTATCAAATACAAATAAAATGTAACAAAAAACTTAGAGATGTGCATTTTCATTTCATGAAAATCGATAAACCGTCGACGTCGTCACAGGAATGTTATAGAATGCAATATTTGTATTAAATTTACGACGAAATTGATACGAAGTGTTATTAATATTAAAGCGACGACGACGACGAACACCGACTACTACAATAAGGGTGAATATGTATACAATAACACAGAAAATTAAATTTCCATAAAAAATATTTTTTTTTTTTTGATGATCAACACATTGCACTAACATTAAAAAAAATTTTTGGCATACGTATGTACGTTCGCCGTTTCCGTTCTTGGCGAATCGCATTTGAAAATTTTGGCCGTACGTATAATAATACGTATAATACGACAATGTTGATCTCAAAGTCGTCAATTATTACTGGTTTTTCAGCATAAAGCAGTAATTTTACATGGCCTTGCAGGAAATAATCAAGAGACCTTAAAGAACAGATATGTGAATTAGATTGACGTCTGTACCTGGCGTAAAGCCCTTACCAGGCGGTGGTCCAACCACTATTCTATGCAATATTAAGACCATGGCTTACAGGACCATGAATTTACCCTTGATATAAGGTCAAAGCATGCCCAAAACTCCTCTGTTGAGAGTACAACAGCGCAGTTTCCTCTAGTCCACACCAGATCTGCAGAGATAGACTTGTTTTTACCACAGCCACCACGTGTACCTCGAAGGCACCTCACCAATAACCGACTACAGAGAGGAGCGACTCTGTGTATGGGCTACCGGTTCCCGTGGTACCAGTTTATTTATTTACTATTATTTATTTATTTAATATAATCCCTAATGTGACAGTACCTCACTGTCTACCCAGATTTGGAGCCTGCACACCGGGGACTAGTTTCCCCTTTACCCCGAGAAGCCTCGTCCTTGCCTAGGTTAGGTAAGCACAGACTCTTGGTTTCCCCCGGGGGGAGGGGTGTTGGAAATTGGAGAAAAAATGACAAGAACGCTTCTCTAAATCTACTTATCGCTTAATTTTATTTTTTATACATTGATAGTTTCAGTCACGGTATGGCATGTAGCACCATCCTGTTAAAAACACATCAATGCTATCTATGTTTTTAACAAACAATTCGTTTAAAATAACTCACCAGCATTATTAAAAAAAAAAGGTTCTAAGATACCAATTAACCGTACAAAACGGATGTAATGAAGCCGGTAGGGGCTCTTGTATATTACTTTCAACTTCATATGCGATAATTTTGTTTATTACAAATTCTGTTAACCGAATAATGAGCCTTCGATGAGTTTTTAATTAATTGCTAAAATAAATCAATTACTGATTCACAACGTAAATCTAGTTTATTTGGTCAATCTGTTAAAGCAGCAATCAGCTCATGAAGATTAGACTGACTAAATAAAGATCTTATACAGTATTATTGAGCTGAAAAAAATAACCTTTCGAAACTCTTACCTTTCTGCTAGTTACACCTAAGTGACCGACTGCCCTACCCAAGCAAACAACCTTACTTTCATCATTCTCTGTATGTCAGTATAAATTATACAGGATCGTTTGAAAAATATACGATTGCTGCTGGAATATAGGGAGACCCAAAGCGCAACATACATACAAGGCAATTGCTTAGGAGGTCGGCAGTCTGGCCATTTGATACCGTGAAAACCAATAGCCCACGGGCACTTAGTGTGCTTATTAGTGGGTCGTTTCGGCTTGGTCCCAAACTGCACTATAATGAAAGCTGCCAACGTATAAGTTAAGATAGGTTTCATGACTATTAAAGTTACTACACCTCTATACATTTAGAGGGTATTGGTGGCTAATACCCTCGTATATCTAAAACAATCTTGTGGAGGAAGATGACGCGTTGATTATTTATCAAAAAAAGAAAAATACTGCCGAATCCAGATATTAAATGCTTAAATGTTTTAAACTTATGAAAAAACTTATATGTTATTAGATCAGATATAGCGTCGCAAGAGGTGCTATTAGAAATTAGCATGATCGGTCCATTTCGTTCGAGGCAGCAGGCAAAGCACCACACATACCTCTAATTTTATCATGTCATTTGGAAAAATAAAGTGACTCCAATCAAAAAAGCAAATATTGGGACAATAGAGAACCAAAAAAAGAAAAAAACATGAAGTAAAAAAATTGGCGCCCGCCCACATTTTCCGAGTAACGGGGGTCAATTTAAATTTTTTTAAAATATCAATATGTGTACCATTTTAAGGCTTTTAAAGAGATCTTTCAGGGAATAGTAAAATTTTTTGAAAATGCTTAAGCCGCTTAAAAGCCTATGGCATTTTTATGTAAAATTAAATATATGCAGCACCAAACTTTATTTTTTAAACTCGGTCTCCCCAATACTTGCTTTTTTGATTGGAGTTACTTCACTAAACTAGATTTACATAGATGGTAAAGGGTATATAAGATTCGGCATAGCCGAATGTAGCACTCTTACTTGCTTTTTTTATGTTAAAGTTTTAAGAAAAAATAAATCGCGAAGTTAGCTACATTTAAAAATTCTAACTGAATGTCACAGACCGCCAAAAAAAAGCGTCAAGTTGTGGCTTTAGTTGGTAAACCGTAAAGCTGGCCGATATACTACAAGTAAAGGCTTTTTGCCTTATGGCCTATAGATTAATATTTTCATGAAATTTTATGCACATAAAGTTATTTGCGCCTTAAAAACTCGGACTTGGTGAACTAAAGCAAGAATAAAAAGAAGAATAAAAAAGCTATCTTCTCTTACATTTAAATACACTCAGATTAGGTAAATTATCTTAAATGAGATTTTAATAAATTTTTCATAAATTTAAAATTTACTCTCTATTAATTATTTCTTTATATTGATATTTTCTGTTTATTTAAGTAAGTTCCATATTTTTAAATGACATTACCATTGAAATGATTTCTATATTGAGTGAGTTTGAGAGTTTGTTAAAAGTTCTACATTTTTGCCGTAATTGCTAAAATGCAAACAATATATCTTTTTGATTGTATTTTCACACAACCGGTAGCGGGTTAAATGGCCCAGTTAGACAACACAAAATAGACGATAACAAATTAAACAAAAGCAATATCGTGCTTTGTTCGCCAACGTTAACAATATAAAAACACGAGAAGTAGGAAAAAAAATCATAATAATAAACGCCCAAGAGACCTACATTTACATGGACACACAGATGCTCAAAAATAAAACAAATAAACCTGGTCACATTCAAATTGTTTTAAATCAATTTTTGATAAATTTCTACATTGTTTTGCTTATATTTTCCATTTCCATTTCCACCATTGGTCTTCCTGGCATTTATGTTGCATGAATACATTACTCTGGTGAACTAAGAGTTCCATTTAATATGAAGCTTCTTCATTTCGCATTCATTTATGCAATAAATGCCAATATTTTTTGAAGCACAAAAAAGAAACAAATGCCAACAAAATTGTACAGAAATTTAATAAATGTAGTAGACCTTGATGGCTTAAATACTTATTTTTTGTGCTGAATTGTTTCCACTTTTTTTCAATTTCCGTACAACAGAAAAAAGAACAAAAAAGAACCTTCTTCATCACCAGGCATTAACGTTCATTTTTCAAAAAAAAAAAAAAAAAATTTATAAAAAATATGAAAAAAAGGAACAAAAACTTACTATAACGAGTTGTTACTCTTGGCCTATGAATTGAACCAGTCAAGTTGAGTTTGCAATGGACACACTGCTGTTCTTTAGAATTTTTTAAATTTCCATATATGACGGTGTGTGTATATAAGTTTGGCAATGGTTATGAACTAACCCAGCAACCTATTGCTCTCATTAGCAGCTAAAATGAAAGCAGCAACAAAAAAAAACAGTTTTAATTCAAACCTTCACTCATATTCATTCGTATTCAGCCGGTAGTGGAAATAATGGTTTGAATTTGGTTTTCGTTATGAATAAATTTACATTTGACTTCAAAAACACAGCGAAATGCAAGTTACCAGGCAGACATATTGTCTGTCTGTCATTCGTTTGATATATATTCAAATATTGCAACTAAACTTTGTTGAACAAAAAATATATTTTTTTAAAGTTTTACCAACGATGTTTTCGTAAAAACTGAAAAAGATTTATGATGGCTTTATCAAACGAAGAGTTTTTTTTTTCTTTCAAATAAAGGTGATCTAAATATTAAAAAGCAAAAATATTCTTAATCATTAAATGAACGTTCTCTAATGAAATATTGAATAATATTAAGGTCAGAGAGTACATTTATCTTAGACGGTACCAGGGCTATACCTATGGGTTTCAAATTAAACTTTCCATATAAATAATTAAATTTAATAATAATTTTTCCTTTTTGTTTTTTTAGTTTAAATCATTATACAATCAAAATTTTGATAAAGTCTCCGACTTCTTTAAAGGAGTTAAAGTGACCGCAAGATAAGTATAATTATATTTGTAAGCATAAGTATAAGTAAAAGTATAATAATATGTAAAAGTATAAGTATAAATATGTACAAATACAATTATAAGTTTAGTATAAGAATAAAAATAAGCATAAGTATAAGTTAAAGGATAAGTATAAGTATCAGTATAACTATAAGAAAATAATAAGTATAAGTACAAGTATAATAGTAAACATAAGTATAAATGTAAGTATATTATAAGTATAATTATAATTAAGTATAAGTATAATTATAAGTAAAAGTATAAGTTTAAGTATAATATAAGTATAAGTTAAAGTATAATTATAATTATAAGTAAAAGTAAAAATTTAAGTATAGTATAAGAATAAGAATACTTATAAATTTAAAGATAAGTATTTTCAAAAGTACAAGTATAAGTATCAGTATAACTATAAGAAAAAAATAGTATAAAAACAAAAATAAGTATAAGAGTAATTATAAGTATAAATGTAAGTATAATTGTTAGTTAAAATATTATCATAGGTATAAATATCAGTATAAATATAAGAGAAAACATAGGTGTAAGTATAAGTACAGGGTCTGCCAAATACTTTTTTTTTTAAATGCTATAAAAAAATATTCATTACTTTCTCAAATAATGGAAAATTATTTCATTTAAATGGCTGCCTTGGCAGGCCATGAAGTAGTCTACACGATCGGTCCAATTTTTAAGCACATTATCGATTGTGTGCAGCTTTATTTCACCAATGGCTTCACAAATATTTCCCTTTAAAGCGTCAATTGTCTCTGGCTTGTCGGCGTAACACTTATCTTCGACGGCAGCCTAGAAATAACAGTCCAACCTTGTGAAATCGCAGCTTCGAGGTGGCCAAACGACATCAGCTCTGCGGCAAAAACAGGGTGCAAAACTTTAAGTGTGGCTTCGGCTATGTGGCACGTAGCGCCGTGCTGTTGAAACCAAATGTTACCAATATCCTACTCTTCAATTTTTGTAAACAAATACGTTCAACATGGCTCAGTAACGATCGCCATTGAACGTAACGGCCACTCCTTGCTCATTTTCGAAGCAAAATGGCCCAATTATGCCTCTGGACCAAAATCCGCACAAAACAGTGACACGTTTTGGGTGCACCGGCTTTACAATGCCCGCCAAGATCAAAATGAGCTTCATGTGAATAGATGATTTGTTTTTTTGGCAAAATCGGCATCTTCTGTAAGTCGATCGCAGGCCCACTTAGCGAATCGAAAACGTATTGGATGGTCAGTTGGCTATAACTCCTGAATCAATTGGACTTTTTGTGGCATCATACCAAGGTCTTTGTGTAAAATTCATCTCAATGGTGTCTCTGTAATGTTCATTTGTTGAGAACGACGGTGAATTAATGTTGATGGCACAACATAATATAAAAAAAAGATAATTATATGTTTAAGTATAAGTATCAGTATAAGTATAAGAGAAAGTATAAGAGTAAGAATAAGAATAAGTAAAAGTTATAATTATAAGTTTAAGTATAAGTGTAAATATAATTATAAATATACGTTTAAGAAGAAGTACGTCAGGACCTATCGTCTGCTGTTATGCTTACTAGCTGTGCAGCTGTTAACTTAAGGTTCTTCGATACTTGCTAACTATAGCAGAAGCTTGCTCACATTTACCTATCCCTACAAACTTTTTAGCTCGTATGTACGTTTTTTCTATGTATGTTTCTGCGTCATTACCGAGGGACTTACGCACTATTCATATTAGTACTGGGTTTCTAGATTTGTTGCCCTTAAACCTTGCTTATTACTAGTCCTGTTTTATATAGCGCACATTACAATTAATTATTTTATTGTCATGTTTGCCCCTGAACGTGTTCTTCTCGATCCTTCCACTATCGTCCTTGTACTTTTTCTAAAAATTGTTTTGGATATTTTTGCAGTGGTATTCCGATTGATATTCACGTATCTCCTTCTTCATACTAAACTCTATCCTGTATAATTTATAAGGTTGTTTGTAAATCAATTGAAATCTTTTCTAAATTAAGAGGAATTGTTTATTTAACTTCAAGAAATTCCAATTGTTTTTTATTTGTAAAAAAGAAAGAAAGTTTTTATTTTTCAAATTAAGGAATTATATTTCTCTATATTCTGAGATACAAATTTCAAAGTTTTTTACGATATAAAATCAATTTTAATTCACTGCTGATTGAGAAACTTAAGAGCTTAAAAATTTGATTTTTTTTCTACTTTTCAATAAAACTAAAGAAAAAAAGCAAGTATTCTTAAAAAAACCAGATATATAATGTCATTATTGTCCTTTCAAAATGTCTAAAGAAATGAATGTTACGCATCTTTCAAATACATTGAAGTAAATAAAGTGAAATGAAACAGTTTCTAAATGACAAAAGAAGAAAAAAAAATAATAAAGAAAAATTAAATAAAGAAATTGTAAAAAACACACATTCAAAAGACAGTAATACGTACGAGGATAACTTAATAAGTTTTAAGGATATTGTCATCATCAAGGATTTCTTTTTCCAATATAAAATATCTTGCGATTACGAAAACAATGGGAAATTGTTTCTAGAAAAAACCTTAAAACTTATTTTTGGGAGAATAAGAAGATAAAGTGCAGGCAACTAATTGAGGTAACCGATATACCAGATGGCTTAGTTGTAAAAATTTTGCATAAATATTAGAATATATTTACTGTCGCATTTGCTTACCATCAAGAGTAAACTCAGTCTTTAGTACTTTCGGTGCTGATGCCGAATCAGTGGAGAAGTTCAACCCTGCAACAAAAGCCAAAGTTAAAAAATAAAAGTATACAAGAATTTATTTAAAATAAGGTGTTTTTACAAAGACTTATTAGCTTTCCCTCGTGTTGCCAATACTAAACACACTCAAATATTTTGACAAAATTGTAAATGGTTTTTATTGACAAAAACATTAACAAAAAAGAAATGGTCGAAGAGAACAACAAGAAAAACAAAACAAAACAGACATGTGACAATGACAAAGATTTATTAACTCAAATCAGGAAAAAATTAGGCGATAACACAAATTTCAGAATATTTTTTTTTAAAGTCTGGAAGTTTTTTAATTTTAATTTTACTTTTTTTTTCTTTTTTAAATTTCATCATGTTGGCAGTGTGCGAATTTAGGACCAGTTTAAAAAAAAAATTTTAAAATATTCATACTTATGTTCCTTCGTATTTCTTTAATAAACATCAGAGAAACTCAAAATAAAGTTAAAAAAAACCCAAAATAACAAAAAAGAAAATCATACTTGAACTGATATTGCATTAACACAAAATGAAATTCTTTCCACGTGGCAGGTTTTAAAGACAAAAAACATTAACAAAAAATATCTCATCGTTTTTGTTATTTTTTTTTTTTGTTGTACATTTTTTTCCTCATTTATTTATATCAACAGCCAGTTTCTGATTGATGCATTTCAAATTTTACCAAATATGCCACATAAGGAATAATGCCTGCATGTGCATGTGCATGTGCATGTGTGTTGTTTCTTAGCAACTTTGTTTCATCAGCAGCAGCAGCAGCAACAGTAGAAGTATTTCTCAAGTAGTAAAGTTTTTCTTGAACGGATTTTGTTCAAAAATATGTTTTTATATGTTCTACACAAAGAATTTTTATTAAAGAAAAAAAAAACAAAACATGAAAACCAGAAAGAAAAAATCTTTAAAAAAAAAGGTAAAGAAATATAAAAAAAAATATTTTATAAAGGACAGAATAACTTTGGCAACTGTTTAAAATAACTTTTCACATAACTTTGTTCTTCGCCAGTATTTAGTGTTTATGACTATTTCTTTTTACTAAGAACCTTAAGTTAGAAAACTTTTAAATTTATTCGTAAAGTTGCCAGAAGGCGAAAATATAAAAGAATTCCATTTTTAATAAAAAAAATTTCCAACAAATAAATTAAATAAATTATTTTGAGTTCTTAAATAGAATACGCTTTTAAATAAAAATAGAAAAGAAATAGAATTTTTATTAAAAGGTTTTTACAATTAATTTTTTTTTTATTTTCAAAATTATTGAATTAACAATAAGCATGTACATCTTGAATCTAACAATTATGCTCAATTATTTGTAAGCGCTAAAAAGTCGAAGTTTATAATCTAGTTCAAGTGTGGAGTTTCTACCGGTGAGTCTGTTCATTTAGCCTGATTAAATTCATTTAAGTTAGCTTCGTTTCTATACGACTTTTCGAAGTGAAAGATGATTACCCAGCTATTCCATTTCCCATAGTTGTAGTTTTATTTGATTATTTTTTCGAATAGAGGGTAGGACATGATGCTCTTTCCAGAGAGTAAATGTTATATGCGTGCACTTTTGCTCATTTACCTTAATTTCTTTATTCTTCAAATGTTCAAATGCCAGGATATCATCTTTTGGAAAACCGGCTTCAATCGTCTATTTGGTAAATATTGTTTATTGATATTGTGTGACACCAAACAGAAAGCTTTACTCTAAGAAACGTTAAGTAAACGCCATCTTGACCAAAATCTTTTCTAGACAGCTATTATCACTATTCTAAAATATGTCTTTAAATAAATTTTGCTTCCTTTTTCTTTATCACCTTTTTCATTTACCAACGAGCCGGTATTTTTAGAAAAAATTAATTAAAATAAGATTGTTATATGGCGCAGCACCTAGAATGTTCGATTTCGAATTCTCAAATTAAAATTTTTTATCAGTAAAAAGCCCTCTGTTTAGTTGAGTTACAAACTCAAAATGTCTGTATTTCAAACCTGTTTCACTTTTGTCTAAGTTAATTTTTTGGTACATATTTACAGGGCGTTACCAGACTATACTCATTTGTGTAACCGTATGCAACCTTTTGCAATAAAATTATATTAATTTACTTTAATTGAACTTGATTCCTTCATATGCTATTTTCTATTATCCCGATTAATTATTTAAATTACCGATACTAATTATGGAGGGTCAAAGCACGTCTTGATGGCCATTTCGTTACCGCTTACTTAACTCTTTAGAAAACTTCTGACAAACATTTTCAATAAACTAAAAATTTTTGTCCAAACAATAAAGCAAAGACAAAAATCAACGTTTAAGCAAAAACAACAATAACCAACAGTTATTCTATTTTTCTTTCTCCACTGTATACGGCTGACTTATATTCGGCTCTTTTATACAATTGAAAGAGGATGAAAAATAAAATACCAAAAACACTACGATAGTTTATTTACATGCACGGGCACTTTGCAAATGTTGAATTAGAAAAAAAGATTTTATTTTGAAAACTAAATTGTGTTCGTTACCGTAAAATCTCCTTCTACAGAAGCATTCCTCATACGTATCCAAGCTCCAAATCTACCGGGTTTTCAAATAATCTTGATCCAGCAGCGTTTATGTATGTAAAAACTTTTGTCCAAATTATGTTCACATTAACAAAAAGGGACCAATCAGTGGACCCAGGTGGGCTGTGGCAACACGGCTGCCTGCCTGACCTGTTCACATTATTTCTTGTTTACATTGAACCATTTATTTGGAGCAAATTGTTTATATGTTCTGAAAAAATTACTTTTAATAAGAGAAGCCATTTACTAACATAATAACAAAAGAAACAAAAAAAAAAACAAGCAAGAATGCTATATTCGGCTTGCCTTCACCATCTATGCAATCTAGTTTTGTGAAATAACTCCAAGCATAAAGCAAACATTTGGGTGACAGATATTTAAAAAATAAGACAAAAATTAAATACTTTATAAACATAATTTTGTATAAAAATGTCAGTGACTCTAAATGAGTTAAGCATTTTTAAAAATTTTTAGTATTTCCTTAAAGATCTCATCAAAAGCTTTTAAATGATATCCATATTGATATTTAAAAAAAAAATTTTAATTTTAGAGGCCCGTAACTCGGAAAATATGGGCGAGCGCTAATTTTTTTTCTTGATGTTTTTTTCTTATTTTTCATTCTTTATCGCCCCATAATTTGTTTTTTTTTTATTGGAGTTACTTAATTGTTCCAAAAAGTATGGAAAAATTAGAGGTAGGCATGGTGTTTTGCCCGCTGCGTCTAAGGACATGGACCGATCTTGCTGATTTCAAAATAGCACCTCTTTCGACACTATATGTGATCGATTGGCTTATTTAATTTTTTTTGAAATGAAGTTTGCCTTCGCAGACGAACAGACTGATATTGCTTAATCGACTTCGCTATGCAAAAGAAGTCAAAATATATACTTAATGGAGTCGAAAATGGATAATCTAGAAATCACAAATAAAATGACAAACTTTTTCCACTTTTTGTGTGAAGGATATAAAAAAGAAAAAAAAAATAGCTGGAATGATGCTTAAATTGCAATAATATTAAAAATAAAATAAAATGAAAATTCCAAAAAAAATTCCTTAAAAAAAACTCTTGCGTCTGGCAACTCCTAGAACAAATTTTGTATAGACTTTTAAACTAATGTTCTCTTATATGTGTGTGACTCTACAAAACTAACTGACTTAATCAAAAGAATAATTAATTCATAAATTTGTTTAAAAATGAGTTTTTAATTAATTGGAAAAAATACCATCAACTCGCACACAGTACGCTAAAGAAAAAATAGCAAAGAAGGAATCCCAACTCAGTTATGTGGTTCATATAAAACTTAAGTTTTTAGAAAATTGTGTATTTGGTAATTGGTATTGTGTAATTGGTGGACACTTTGTAATTGAGGACTACTTTGAAATCTAAGAAAAAATTAAACATTTAAGACTTATTATTCATGTATGTGTTTATGTGGGATCCTACATACGCCATGTGTTTACTAATACTAATGTCTACACTTCCCTGTTTTATAGTTGTGTGGCATGTACTCGTATTAAATATTTCATGTTAAGCGAATTACATTTATAAAACTGTTGTAGATACGAGTACAAGTATAAAACATTAAATTTCAACAAATGTTGGTCATGTTTTAAAATAAATATTCATGAATATTGTTTTATATGTTATTTTAATTTTATTTTTATTTTTTTGGTTTTTAGTTTTTTTATTGCGCTTTGTATCAGTCGCTGTGTGCTCCTGTCGGTTTTTATTTATTTTTGTTTTTTTTTTTCGGAAAGCGAAAAGATTGACAGCTGACATTTTGGTATGAATATTTATTTGTTGTACGAAAAGGAAAGATTTTATATATTTATATTGCTTTTTGGGGTTTGGCAATAATTTCATTGAAACAGTATGTTAAATATTGACAGTTTCTTTTCGTGTTTTTCATTTATTATTATTATTGCATTTTTTTTTTATTTGCTGAAAGTTCATTGGCCAATTTTGTTGAAAAGTTTCTTTTATTTAGGAAAAAAAAAAACAAAAATATAATTGAAATGAAATGAAATAAAGGCTTGTGCAAATGGGTGTAGAGAGAAATAAAGTAAATTTCTCTAAATTGTCAAAAAAGTTTGAAATTTTCTTTTAATTAAACTTATTTCAAGTTGGGACCAAAACTGTCTAGTTGATAAGGGTTTCTTTCTTAAGAGGTAAAATATTCACAAAATCTTTTAAATAATTACTAACGCCAACAGGGTACTGCCCCCACTACACATACGGCTCAAAGGCGGCCATTTCACGTTTTTTTTAAACGCACTCAAGTACCGTGAAAAATAGAAGTAGTCCCTTAAAATGCATACTCCCTTAAAGTAAACAAAAAATAAATATAAAATATTTAATGATGCTTTTTTTTAGTGACGCGTTAAAATGAAACATGTGAGAGAAAGCTGAAAAAATAGGCAAAAAAATAAATGAAAACTTTGCGTAATTAAAACCTATTTAACTCAAGTAATTTTGAAAAAGTAATAAATCTTACCACGCAACCATCAAGCACAGGTATTTATACAAATGCTTTACTTTAATTTGTAAAACAAATTCCTTGCTGAAGTGCTCTTATTTTTACAGTGTATATCATGTGCAAAAATAAAATAGATTTCATCAGTTTAAGTGGAAATTGTCTTTCATTAAGAAAACATTTAGATTTATTCTAATAGCTGAACAAATGAGTATTATTATTTTAAAAAATGAATAAAGAAGCGTTTACCGAATTCTGCTAATACTTATATGGCTGTTTTTGTTGGCATTGATTTTTGTGTATTTATAAGGCATGTAAATTTTTATTACGATTAAGTCACTCGTAACCTCAATTATATTAATGAATGAAACTATTTAAAAAAATGTAAATTATTAATTACACTGTTCTGCACGAAAATCCTCCTTGAAACCAAAATATGCTTTCTTACTGTTTTCAAATGTGCTGAACACGAATTTGAAGTCAGATTCTGTCTATCACGCACAGTTTCTTGACAAATTCCAGTATTTTATCCAAAAAGGTGAGTTTTTTGTAAATTTTACGAATTTTTTTTGGCATCAAAACAAAGTGAACAAATTTCAAAAGCCCGATGATTTTCAGCGCAATAAAGTATATTTGAACAAAAAAAATTTGATGGGAATATTACAAGTGGTTGAAGAAATATGACTAAATTTTTTTTTATTTTCATTTAAATTCCTACCTGCCCCCCTTTCACCATCAACAACCCCACTCAAAAACAAAAACATTAAGTCTGTCTTTAAATTTTCCATATCATTTGGAACAAATCTAGTTTAGTAAGGAAACTCCAGTAAAAAAAAAGAAAAAAATATATAGGGCGATAGAGAATTAAAAAATAAAAAAAAAACAACAAGTGAATAAATTATAAATTAGCGCTCAAGTTATGGTCCTCCGAACTTTTAATAAAATAGACTGTGCACCGTATGTCCTTCCAGCGGGCAAAACATCACGCCTGCCTCTAATTTTTTCATATTATTTGGAGAAAATCTAGTTAAGTGAAGTAATTAAAAAAAAAACAATATATGAGATGATAGAGAATTAAAAAATAACAAAAAATTATTAAGTGAAAATTGGCTCTCGCCTATATTTTTCGAGTTATATCCCTCTGAACTCTTTATAGAAAAATACGATTATTCACCACATTTTTTAAGATATCAATATGGGGATCTTTTTAAAACTTTTGAAGAGATATTTCAGAAAATATAAAGTTTTTTTTTAATGCTTGACCTATTAAGAGCCGATAACATTTTTATGTAAAATTAATTTTTCTTAATTTTTAATTCTCTGTCAAGCCAATATTTGTTTTTTTTATGTTTTTATTTTTTTATTTTTTTTTTATTTTTTTGATTAGATTGACTTCACTAAACTATATTTATATTAATGCTGAAGGGTACTTAAGATTCGGTATACATTTTACTTTTTTATTTTTTGTTATGTAGATATAGATACAGAAGCAGACCTCTTTCATAATGGGTTCCTTTCAAAACCCCCCGTCCTCAATGATTATAAGCAACCGTTTTGCTATTTATGGCAACCTGACTCTCATTAAGCGACGTGCTATCATTAGACTTCACCACTGACCTTAGTGATTCCAGGCTGTCAACTATTTACTGTCGGCCTTTTTTTTATCACGGAGCCTCTAGTTATTTCTAGCATTTGTGCAAGGCTTAGATCTCTCATGACATATACATTTAACAAGCTTCTACCTGCTTTTAAAAGTCTGATGCCAGCTAGCGCCGGGTGTTCACATACTATGTGTGCTACCGTCTTAGTGTCTGCTGGGCATAGTCTGCAAGTATCATTTTCATTGACCCCATGGTGGGCAGATGATACTTAAAATTTGCATAACAAGACACAAGCGCAGTTATCCAACTTAACGTATGTACTTCTATTCTATATGAGCACCTTACTGCTCCATGAGCACAATTTAAGCCTGTCTCTATGTTATAGGCTTCCTTCCTTTTACCTTTTCCGGTTGAGTGTATTCACCCACTGTATATTTTTGTATAATCCATATCCGAATTCATTAAGCGGCAGATAATTAAATTTAATTATGGTTTTTAAATAACATTTACTTTGTTTGGGGGTAACCGTCTTCCCAATCTTATATCTTCAAAGTTTTGTTGGAACATACAGTTTACTCTAAGATTTATTTAATACGTCATTTACACTATGCAATTTTTCATGATCCTAGTAAGAAATTTTTGTTTGTTGGTGAAGCAGGAGGAGTAAGCAATATGGTATCGCTTGAGTTTTGTGGGAATGTTACTGATAATAATGTTTACTTTTAGATAACGCGTAACGCTGTAATTTTAAAAGAAAATTGAGAAAAAAATGCCTCAAAAAATTGCGTAGTGTAAATATGGACTAAATTATAGATTAAGGCTTCAAATGTTGGGTTTGTGTGTGCAAATAGGTCTTTAAAGCTACTGACACACTATATCATATATAGTTGTCAAATATAATATTTAAAAAATTTTTTAAAGTATACAGACATTCAGATTACACTAATATATTCTATTAACGACAGACAGACGACAGACCTAAATAGTGTTCACCTTTTAGTTTTTCAATTTATTGTCTTCGAAGATAATTTAAATAAATTAAATAAAGTTTCTATTTTTTGTGCAACTTTTTATTACCAATCTCTTTCAAACAATAAAACAAAAACTAATTCCACGTACTTGCAGGCAATAAAATATTCCAAATGTTTTACGACTTTCATTACCGCAGAAAAACTTGTGTTTTTTTAAAAAAACAAACATAAATTTCAAAATAAAAAGAATGAAAATAAATGTTACAGATATAAGAAATAATTCTCAAGATTTTAGCAGGAGCTTTAGGAAAATCAAATGTAACTGATATCCAGATGCGGTTTTCTATTGGTTGTCGGCGTAAGTCCAAGTTCAGCAATGTTATATTCCTATACTATTTATGTTCTAGAGAGGTAGTTTTAGACACTTAATTTTCTTAGTGGGGGCAAAGAAGAAGCTGCAGGTTCAACGACTATTGGTAATAGTTCGTTATGGATGTCTTCAGAAACGATGTCACACTCAATCATTTATTTTTGGGCTTTGTCACTTTGATCTGCAGACTTTGCATGCAAATTGCGTAGCATTTAGCTGAGTTTCTTATTTATATTCACATCTGTCTTTTATATCTTGTCATCCAAGTCCCTTATAATGTAGCTTATTAATTCGATGCTGATGAAGGGTTACTCAAATACATTTCGAGGTAAGCAAGAGCCCTTTCAATTCTAATCTGATATAAGGACTTCTTAAAGTCAAAGCTGACCATAGACTTCTTAATTTTTGAACGCAACATATTATTCCTTCCGTCTCTGCACAGGGATAATGCTTTGCAGTCTTTATAAACTTTCCTCATCCTTTTAATTTCGAAGTTTCCTTATATATTTAATTATACGCAAGTTGTCCGTACGGTTTGGTTTACACTTTACACAAAAAGAAAGAAAGGAATATTCTTCTTTTCAAAATAAATTTAAAATTGTAATACAATTTTTCATTACCACCAACAAGTTTACAACATTGTATTGTAATACAATTGCTGCCAAGATGTAGTAAAGGGATTGCAACTTGAACAATGGTATTAAATATAAACAACCAATGATATACATACAAGAGGTATTCATTTTTGAAAGTATATTTTGTATTGTATTGTATTTTCATACAACAGCTAAATTTTGAGATAAATGATTTTGCAAAATGAAAAACGTTTAAAAATTCAATTATTATTATGGCTAATTTTTTTATTTTTCATTGACTTTTCAAAGTACATATTAGATGTTAATTTTGGTAACTTAAATAATTTCCTCTTCTTGGGTTTATCAAACAACAACCTCAAACAGCTGTTTTAAATTAAATTAAAATGGCGCACATAGAGATATTTTGCCAATCTAGCTGGACCTTACTTTTTTTATTGCTTAAATTGGCTCTAAAAATTTACTGATTGCCCCTAGATTAATGAAACTTAACAAAAAATCTTTTATGGTCAAAGGCTGTTTAAGCTATATAATAAGAAAAATCGGACTAACGAAAAAAAATTCCCCCTGGAAAAAATAATCCCAACTCTGAGAAATGCAAGTTTTTGTTTTTAAATATTGCCGTCATTTGGTTAGCAATTAAAACTTTTAAGGTCAGAGAATGTTCAACAACTTAAAGATGGACTCAGGAAATAATAAAATGCCATTTTTAGCCCCGCCCCTTTTAAGGGCGGTTAAATGAAAGGTTATTTGAACAAATAATGTAATTTTTAAATAAAATAGAGTAAATACGCCCTGAAACCATAATTTTAATTTTTATGGGCAGGGGAGGTATGCCTCTTATTTCACTTCCAAAACATCCGTGTGAAAAAAAATTTAATTTTATTTTTTTGCCCATTGCACAAAAAGCTTTCCAATGCCTACCAAATCCCTGCCTCTTAAGAAAATTATTTAAAAGATATTTTTTGTAATTTGTTACTTTATAGTATTTTATTTATCTAAAAGTAATAAATTTATTCATATTAATATCTTATTTATGATTGTAACGATACATTTTATTAAAAAATAATAGTAATTAATTTATTTAAAACTACTTCTTCTTTGCGCTAAGATGATGGTGAAGTCCATGGTTCTTTTTCGTCTGGTTTTTCAATGACCTCTTCTGAATCTGAATTCTCTTCAGTGTTCAGTACAGGTATAAGCATGAAAGAAATTGCTTCTTTCGTAAAAAGCCATATCCTTTTTGTTTTTAATGCGTCTTATACTATTAATTAGTGGGTTTAAACTACACTGCTACACTGAACCTTTGAAAACTTTCTAGCAAAATTCTGACTGTAAGGGCGGAAATTTTTGTTTCTGCCTTAGTCGCTTCTTCTGATAACAACTCAATTGTACAGGATTTTTTCTACAGATAAAAATAGTGTTAGATGTAATGATTATATAAAAACTTTTCTACCTTCAATTATTAAAAACCAAAACATTATATGAATATAAAAGGGTTTTTTTATCCGTATGTACCTATGCAAGATAAGAAAAAACAGAAGAAGATAAAGTTTGGCTTAAACTTTGATTTTTGTCTTTACTTTATTGTTTGGACAAAAGTCTTTACTTTATAATATTTGTGAAAAGTTTCCTGAGGAGCTAAGTGAGCGGTATCGAAATGGCCATCGAGACTTATTTTCACCTTCAATAATCAATACTGGTGGTTTTAATAATTTAGTCGGCATATTAGCACAAAAATTTTTAATTTCGACTATTTTAATTTGATATTCCCGTTATTTAATTTTATACAAAAAGATCAGAAATTTTATAGTGATATATAAAATTTTAAGGATCGCAAGGGCGTTTACTGTTAAAAACCTTCTCCCATTTTTTTTTACTAAAAAAATATTTTTTTTTTAACTTTTCAAACAAAAGCCTTGAAAATTCACTATGCAGAACTTTGTTCCAGCTGCGTACTTAAATTTTTCCATTTCATAAAATTAATTTTTGGCCTAATGCCCGGCTAAATTGAAAAAATACACACAACAAAAATTACACTGTTCTGCAAAAAAAACTTTTCTCCCCTCCCTTGAACAATTTTACCTTTCAGGTGTGCTGAGTTCGAATCTGAACTCAGAAAAATTCTATCACTCTCTGATTTGGAGAGAAAAGAGGAGAAACTTGGAGCGAAAGCCTCGAGAGTACTGATCAAATCCTAGAAGAAAAT
Source organism: Gymnosoma rotundatum (assembly GCA_916610165.2). Taxonomy (NCBI): domain Eukaryota; kingdom Metazoa; phylum Arthropoda; class Insecta; order Diptera; family Tachinidae; genus Gymnosoma; species Gymnosoma rotundatum. Next base: position 13,949,300 of record OU744338.1, on the reverse strand, counting down.
AATAACAAGAGTGCGGCTGAGTGGGAGGGGGGGAGTAGGGTTATTGAGGGTATAAAGGGGGACAGCTAGGGATTTGAATGAAAAGCATACCACCATAAAAAAAAAAAAAAAAAACAAAAAAAATCAAAAAATAACTTTAACCAAATTTCTTCAACCACTTGTAATATTCCCATCAAATTTTTTTTTGTTCAAATATACTTCATTGCGCTGAAAATCATCGGGCTTTTGAATTTTTTTCACTTTGTTTTGATGCCAAACAAATTCGTAAAATTTACAAAAAACTCACCTTTTTGGATAAAAAAAAAACTAGAAATTCTCAAGAAACTGTGCGTGATAGACAGAATCTGACTTCAAATTCGTGTTTAGCACATTTAAAAACAGTAAGAAAGCATGTTTTGGTTTAAAGGAGGATTTTCGTGCAGAACAGCGTTATTTAAAAGGGAATTCAAGAAAATTAATAACACTTTTTTTTTTAAAAAAAATTGTCGATTTAAATTTAAAAGTAACGGCGTTAGGTTTTGTTCCAGCCGCCATCGTGATTAAACTTAACAGGCGCAGGTATCAGTATTTATATTAACAAAATAGTCGGCTGTTTTGCCTTTTAATTTTAATTGAAATGAAATTTAGCAATCTAACGTATTTATTAAAAACTAATTTGTAGTTGATATGTATTTTTCAAATAGTTACAATACTTTGTTTCAATACAAGAAAAACAATCCAAAGAACTTAACCCTTATTATTTGATATAGTTAGCAAAAAGGTTTTTACTGCTGTAACTCTTTAACATAATAACTGATATGATATAATTTAAGTGATTTTTGTTTACTTATTTTGATGATTCGAGTGAATACCCTAAATTTAAATCAACATTGCTGTTAAAATAACGAAACGTTTCCTCTCTTCGATTATTAAAAAAGATATAATTTCATATTCTTAAACTTGTTATTTTATCAATCTGTATGATAAAAATGTTGTAAGAGATATACGTTTCTCACAATGTCTCTCAACCTGTAATACAAGGATAATTTCCCATTTTAGTGCTTCAAGCTTGCAGTACTTAAATAAAAAATCGTTTTAAACAAAATGTACTAAAGTTTTTTTTTTGTTGTTTTTCATTATGGCCCTAGAATAACGAAAGTTAAGCAAAGTATCAGTTTATTATGTTGGATAATATAACACAATTGGAGTTGCAAACAATGTTGCAGTTGAAACTGCATGTTGAACTCTTAAGATTTGTTCGCAAACATACACACCAACATGCAGTTATCATGTTCAAAATAAACGGAAACCTACAAATGTTTTATAAGACCTTTTTCTCACTTTTCATTTCGTTTTTACAATTTACAATTTTTTTTTTCTTATTCTGAAAAACTTTAAATTTTACACATTCACATTATTAAAATTAAGTAGACGTGATGTATTCGTTTTACAGGGTGTTGATTCTTAAAGGTGCTGAAATGTTAAATATTATAATCGACAAAAATGGGAGTTTAGATTCATAAATATTATTATTAAAAATATTATATATATATATTATATTTATCATTCTTCAAGATCTTCATAACTAAATCCAATAGTTATTATTTTTAGTAGACAAAACAATTATTACACCCTTCACAAAAAAAAGTGGAAAAAGGGTATATCTAAGTTTGTCATTCCGTGTGTAATTTCTATAATATACCTTCTATATTGACTTATTATGCATAGCGAAGTCCATTGAGCGATGTCCGTCTGTCCGTCCGCGGAACAACAGCAGATTAAACCTCACGAAGTAGCGGCGAATGAGCTGAAAAGCGTAAGCCGCTAAACCTTGATGGAACCTTAGTTAGAGAGGAAAGAAACAAAATAACAACAGTGTGTGGTCGCCGTGACTTACATGATTGAAGGGTCTGTTAGTTAAAAAAGGAATCATGTTTACGACTAATGTCGGAGCAACATTGTTTTTGTGGTCTAAGTAGTATCATAATAGGAAGTAACAGGAAAATTAAAAATTCGCGTGCTTGTATTTGCAATCAAACAAAATAAGAATAAATAATTTTTTTTTTTGAAATCTTACAAAAACTGGAAAAAACACTTTTAAAATGCATACGCTTTATTATAACATTCGTTACTTGCATTCCAATTATCAAACAGGGTGTCATTTAGAATGGCTGTTGTAACTATAGCAGGTGATAGTGGTGGTGGGACAATGTGAAGATTTTGTTATGAAACTTAAAGGATTTTGATGTAAAGGCGTTGGTTGTCATTGTAAATAAACGTGTTGTCACCAATTTCGGTCTTATCGTTATTCTTACTATTTTGTGCAGTAGCACTATGTTACAGATATGAAAGTCGTTATTGCAGTTGCTTTAAAAAAAAATTGCACATTTTCATAACAATATTATGAGAAGGTAGAGGAATTCAAAAGTTTTAAAGAGATCAATAAAATTTATTAAAGAAAAATTAAATTCAAGAATATTTCTTGATGTATCTGCTGATAAAATTAAATGTACTCAATTTTAATATACAATTCAAACCATAGATGTTTTTAATTATATTAATTAACTTCTCACTTATCCCACTATAACCAAAAATGAAAGAAGGTAAAAAATGTTTCACTGCTTAACAAATGTGAGCAACATTTATTACGATGCAGTACGCAGAGTTGATGTACAAGGTGAAACTTAAGAAAAATGATAAAAAAAAAGTTTTATTTCTACTTTTAGTTTCTGGTGCCATATTAGAGCTATTGGTATGCAAGCAGGATTTAACATTTCCTTAACTTTAACTAGGACTCTGGCACAAAAGTAAGTCACCCTCCTGTCCTGCTTCTATCTCCTGTTTGGCTCTAGTTCCTTACAACTTTGTTTCAATGAAAACGAAGAATAATTTAAATATTTATTTTCTAGAGAAATGATATTTATTTTTCTTGTTGTTTTTCTTTTTTTTTTGTGTCCCCAACATTTTCTCTACAATATCTGTACTCGGCAACAATTCAAGTCGTATGTAATCACGGCAGCTGCTGCTTTGAGAACGAATGAATGCACGTATGCAATATACGATTATATACACAGCGTTATATATAGATTCATATATTTTATTGTAATTTATCTTAAACGTAATCATTTCATGCTACAGTGTACATTTGTTTAAATAAATAACTAGAAAAATGTAAAGTATAAAAAAGAGTTACTCAGTCGTATTCGTTTACTTCCCTCGACATTCAAAGACCAGGTTAACATACACGTGCTTTTCGTTTCCATTCTTTTGTGCTTTTTATTTAAGATGGGAAAACATGCTTTCCTATGGCAAAATGTTGGCAATAGCATACATATATGGCAACTCTTGCAAATAGTATGTTGTGTTGAAATTCAAATATGGAATTGCCCATATTATCACATCATTACACGCTTCTTGTTCTGTGGCATAAATTTACTTTTACTGGCAAAACATTTTTCTTTATCATGTGATTTATAAAAATAAAGTTAAATTCAAAGATTGTTTTTTTAGTGTCTTTTGATTCAGATGATTGCAGTTTTATAATATATTTAAAAAAAAATTTTGTCTTGTTGCTGCGGAACTTTATTAAGTGGAATTGAATAGGTTGTGAATACCCTATTGACGGCAATAAAGTGAACTGAATTAAAAAGACCCAGTAAATACTAATGCCTGGCAGTTTTACCTTCAAACAATCTGATTTCTACACGTACAGAAGGGGCATGGTTACGGATGGTCACAAGAACCATATTATGTTCACCGTAAAAATATATGATGGCAGTGAACTAACTATGGTTAATTTAAACAAAAATTTAAACATTATAGACAAGTTTTCGTTAGCCGTTGATCACTAAATGGTTATATGGTACTAAAAGTGCAGCAGGACCAAGAGATCACAATCAAAGTTTTTTAAGTATCTCTAAATGATATGGTATTTATAATCATAATATTTCATTAATAAAGATAATAAAAAATTTTGGTACTGCATATATGTAATTTATACATAAAAATGCCATCGGCTGTTAATGGGTTACGAATTTTTAAAAAAATTTTTGGTATTTCCTTAGAGATCTCTTTAAAAGCTTTAAAATGATACGCATGTTGATATTTAAAAAAAAATTTAAAAATTCAAGCCTCGTAACTCGAAAAAAGTGGGCGAGCGCCAAATTCTTCGCTTGATGTTATTTCCTTATCTTTCAACTCTCTATCGCCCCATATATTTATTTTTTTTTTTTTCTCTTCATTGGTGTTAACAACAACCAAATGACATGAAAAAATTAGAGGTAGGCAAACTTGATTTCAACATATCGCTCAATCGACTTCGCTATGCCTAAGAAGTCAGAATATATATACTTTATGGAATCAGAAATGGATATTGTGGAAATTATACACGGAATGAAAAACTTAGTTGTACCCTATTTCTATTTTTGTGGTGAAGGATATAAAAATATCAAAACGAATACAAAAACGAAAAAAACTATTTAAAAAAAATTTAAAAAAGTGCAGGAAATACTATTCAATGTAGCTTTTTTAATCTCTTGTAATTCAAATTTTTTTATATAATAATAATTATTAATAATATTATAGTCATCGTATATTATAATATCTTTATACTTGAATCATAATTAAGTTATGGTTATTTCACAATGTTATTATTATAATGAACAACAATATGGTTCTTATAATCGTGGCAGAAATAATATGAAATGTGTTTAATCAAATAACTATATCATGGTGTTGCTCTTGGATTATGGTTACCTCAACTATGTTTTTTACGTGTAAGTATTGCCAGCATTACTTTTTTAATTTGATGCAATTGAACGTCTGATTTTCTGCTGAGCAACGGAATTTTCACAATTTATTGAAGCGCTGCTACACACTTCACTACCATAAAGAGAAAGTTTAGCAGATTAGAAGAAACTTTAAAATATACAACTTTTATGAAAGAGAAAAGAAGAAAATAGAATATAAAATAGGAAAAAGGAAGATGGAAATAAAAATTATATCGATTATTAAAAGAAACTTTGCTTACGCGTTGCATAATTTTGGGTAGATTTTCACCAGAAATTGCAAGCAAAATCGTTTATTTGCATCCGTATTTAATTAGTTTTCTTTTCTTTGAGGTTTTTGGAATCATTAGGCAAAGCCGTTTTTTCTAGTGAAGCTCATACATCACACAGATAGCAAATTAAGGTTTAATCTGTCTCAAGAATTATCTTTAGGTTTAATGCAAAAAATTCGCAATAAATGAGTTTTAAATTTTAAATTCTATTTTTATTTCCGTACCATACTAAAAAGGAAACAACTTTTCCATCTCTGGATGGAAAGAAACTATTGCTTTACTTTAAGGGTATAAGGGGAAGCAACTATCGTCGGACATAAACGCAAAAATGACGACTACATTGAGACTTCACTGAGATGAAATCTGTACCGATACTGGACTTTTGTGAGGCACAATGCCTTCTTTGAACACAGACAATGACACTATCCCGTTTAAAGGTCTTAATAGAGGCATTGCTACTTTGAATAAACAAATTAATAACCTCAATCAAAAATGTAATATCGATACAAAAATCTAAATATTTAAGATTCCAAGTTGTCGTTTAAAAACAATTTTTGTAGGGGTCATATGCAAAGTCGATTAGCAACACTTTAGGTTTTGTCGCCTTTTGTTCCCTGCCATTGTGTAGTGTTATTTCCTTTTTTTTGCCACTATTTTTTGTTTATTGCGTTATAATAATATGCATTGAATTTTATAGTTGACATTATAAGGTGCTACATGTAAATAATTAATAGCATTATAAGATGCACTCACGAAATCGTACAACAAATATTTTCAGTTGTCGTTGTAATAATTCAGCTTGACGACAACAGCAAAACGACAAAAACTGCGACAATACTAAGCAACAACTGCAACAGCAATAACATCAAATAATAATAAACAGACAATGTTTATATTATATACGAGGGTAGATGATAATTTTCAAAAATATATAAAAAAAATTAATTTAAAATATTTTAGATACTAGAACCAATTTTAAAGTTATATATGTTATTTGAAAATGTACTTATGTACGAGTATTTATGTTTTATCCTTAATGAAGGCTAAAGCTTATTTGGATAGTTATTGTTAATTAATTTGCAAATAAAGCAACGATAAAAAATACATACGATTGATTTAATAATTTATTTAACTAGAAAATAATTTGTTGTTTTTTTTAATTAAAATTTTATATTGAATCAATTACAACTTAATTAATATAGAACCACAGAAAACTTTAAATAGTTTCAAAAATTTTTTCGGATCGAAAGTTGAAAAGACATGGACATGTTAAAATTGTCACAAGTTGTTCAGAAGGGCAGAAATTTGGTTTATAACACGAGTCCCAGAAACAGGTTAAATAGATCATTATTTAAACTTTAATATATGGTAGTCTGTTATCGAATAAGTAGTGTCATTGACACAAGATTAAAATTTAAATATGTTTTTAATTGATTCAATTACATAAATAAATGTCGATTTGAATTAATTAAATATAAAATATGAAAAAATGTGACATTTATGTTCTAAAGAAATAAAAAATTTAATCAATTAACAATTTAATCAAATTTTCATATAAAATCAAATGAAAACTTTAATTTAATTTACTCTAATCGAGCTTGATTACTGCGGGAAAATCATATCCATAAGGCCATTTCCCTACTGCTCATATATAGCTCATTAGTGGATTTTACGCAAATTTTGTATAAAAACCTAAGAGTCTTATATCAAAAGCCAAATTTATTGAATGAGAACTTCATTGAATCAATAATGATTAATGAGTACTTCATTCAATCAATAAAGCAAAAAAAAAAAAAAAACAGTAATATTTCATAAATTTTCTACACAAAAACACAGCAAACATTTAGTAACCATTTTCCTTTTTTTTAATTTTTTTTTTTAATATTGAAAAGTTTAATTGTTGGGAAAAATTTTATCAGTGTATGCCTGCTTGAGTAATGTTCTTTTAAAAAATAGGTCATTATATCGATAATTTAATAAATGTACTGACGATGCAGTTCGTAAACAAAATAATTACTTTAACAAAAAATGTTCACAAGAATGTTAACAAGAATGTTCATGTTAAAACAAATTATAAAATAAAATTAAAATTAACCTTTAACGCGTTTAAATTTACTCGATAGCTTTCCATTTTTGGTGTTGTTCTATCCATCTTTTAAGGTAAGGCATGGAAAGCTTAGTTGACATCTAAATGATTTATTGAAATATTCAAGCTGATGCCATGAGAATTAAGTGGCCAGTAATGGCCCTCGTATATTCTCCTAATAATAGTACGTTTATTTATTTTAGTTTCTTTATTATTTTCAGTCAACATCAGCTGCAACAAACAGCCTGCAGTATTTGTGTACAACATATAATAACAATTTTTATATTCTAGAATATGTAGTGTATTATGCCTGCTCTACGTAGCTGCTGATGTTGTATTTATTGTTGTTGTTGCTTTGCTATAGTGTTTACTCGTTGTTGCAAGTTTAAACATCATCGTATTTTATATTTAAACATGGTCATACTCGAATGAAAACAACATTGCATAATGACGCATACATACGTTTGTTGTTTATAGCTTAAATGTAAATTTTGTACCTATTTTTGCCCCAAAGTTGTATGCATCACACACACACACACACATACACTCAAACACATTTTTAAGCATATATATATATTTATTTAAAAAAAAAAAGTTTAAAACATCATTTTAACGCACCTTTAGCTTAGTAGCAATCATTAAGCCACAAATAAAGAAAGAAAAAATCGCACCTTCAACATTATTAAATAGACTGCGGTATGCCTGCTACTCTTTGCCCTTCTCAGCTAATGTTGAAATAATAGTAGTTGCAAAATATTATTTTTGTTATTTCTACTGCTGCTGCTGCTGTTGCTGGCTGCTTTACTGATGTTGTTTGATCAAGAGAACAACATTAAAAGGTGTTAATGCAAATGTAGTTGCATTAGCAATTAGTGTGCTGTCATCTAGTGGGAAAAAACATAAAATAATCGGGCTACCAATACAAACACAAACAACTAACTACTTGCCACATACCAGCATGTTCACATACATTTTGTAAAATTTGTTTATTCAACAAAAATGCGTGGTCAAATGTAAGCGAAATAAAAATACATGAGCTGCACACAAAAAATAAAAAACAAACATCTCTACAACATTTTCTCAATACGAAGTGTGAAATTTGAAACTTGGCATAAAATTTGCATTGATTAGTTAAAGTAAATGTTTAAGATTGAAAAAAAATATCAACAACAAAATAAAGAAATAAATACAACATCAAAATCAGGATAGTCGTGTTTTTTTTCAATACGATTTTTTTTTCTTTAAAATTTGACATTTAAACTGACAGTAGACACAGTAATCAAGGTCTTTTTAAAAATAAAACAAGTAATACATTGACATATTATTAAAAAGCTATTGGAATAAATTTAAAAAAAAAAAACTTTAAATGATTTCAAACAAAAGTTTTAATTAAAATTTAATGAAAATTTTAATTGAAATTAATTTTATTCTAAAAATGATTTTTTTTGTAGTTAGTGATAATTCTACGTTACTGTTAGCATTAGGGTTTCTTCGCAGTCTTGGAGTTTGTTAAAGAGCTTGATATTGAGGTATTAAAATTTTCTTTGGTGTATTTATGAAATATGAAATCATTTAAATGCAAAGCAGCACTCATGGTAAAATCATGTACTGTAAGTTAAACTAACACAGCACGAAATAACCTAATGGGATCAAATTTCCACCAAACGAAATATGGACTCCCTTTAATCGGCATTTACTGAGTGCTGCAGTACTAGATCACTAAATGCTACAGTTTTTATACCCTTCCCCAAGAAAACCGGAAATGGTGTATTCTAACATTGCCACTCCATTTTTAATTTCTACAATATTCATTTTCGATCCTATAAAGTATACATATTCTGAGTTCTTATGCAAAGCGAAGTCAATTGAGCGATGTCCGTCTGTCCGTACGTGTTAGAGTTAAAATCAAGTTTGCCGAGGCATAAGACCAGCTAGAGAAAAATTTAATACGCTTATCTATCAGACCTAGTGCCGATAGAGGGGCTATTGGAAATCAGCATAATCGGTCCATGTCCTTCGAGGCAGCAGGCAAAATAATACACCTGCCTCTAATTTTTCCATATCATTCTGAACAAATCTAGTTTAGTATAGTAACTCCAAAAACAAATATATGGGGCGATGGAAAATTAAAAAATAAGAAAAAACATCAAGTGAAAAAATTTACGCTCGCCCATACCTTCCGAGTGACGGGGGTCTGAAATTTTCAAATTTATTAAAATATCAATATGGGTACCATTTGAAAGCTTTTGAACAGATAAGGAAATACCAATATTTTTCAAAAATGCTTAAGCCATTGAAAGCCGATGGCATTTTTATGTAAAATTATATGTATATATTGTTACGAATAATAAAATCTGGCAACCCCAGTAGTTGTTTCCGTAGGAGCGTGGCGAATAAGTTAATTCAACAACTAATGGTGTGTGTGTATAGAATAAAAACCACAATTAGCTAACAAAAGCTGAGCAGCCTCAATGGCCTTGTTGTTAGAGGTGCGTGCTGCAAAACAGAGGGTCCTAAGTTCAATACCGCATTCGGGCATGCGCGCAAAGGAAAAATAATAATTGTTATAATGCAAATAAAATTAATAAACAGCAGTACGAACCTCCCGAGAGGCAAGAGACAATTATTGTGAAAAGCCATGGCAAATATTTAGTGAAGACATCAAATTTAATATAAGAGCAAGAGATATTGATAATAATAAAAAGTAAGAACAATAGCGGTTAGCGCGGGGAAGTGTAACAGCATAACAACAGTGTATGACAGGCGTGTGTTGTGGCTACTGGATTAAAGGAGATGACTGGCTTGGATAAAAGGAGTAGTGGATGTGTCTGTGGATGGATAAGGTTACTAAACAAGGCATCGAGTAGTTCATGTCTCGCCGAAGTAACACAGTAGTGTAGCGTGGATGGCTGCGTTTGTGGTGATAGCGCATGTTTAGTAAATACGAGACCAAGGGTTCACAAGACCGGTAGGATCAAGAAGTATAGCCAGAGAAAGCCATAAAGTAAAAGAATACAGAAATTAAATGAGCCACAGTGGTATTTGCAATCAAAAGAGTCCGTACGTTTGTGTCAAAAAGGGTACAACGTAACAATATGTAGTATTCAAATTTTTTTTCTTATTTTTTAATTCTCTATCATCTCACTATTTGTTTTTTGGTTTGGAGTTACTTCACTAAACTAGTCTTACATATATGTATGGTTAAGTATATGGTATATAAGATTCAACATATTCAGCTATCTTGTTAATTAATAAACTGTGGCTTTAACAAATGCAGTCGTGCAAACCATAGTTTACGTTGAAGCTGCGATCAGACTAGTAATTATGATTTCCAGTTCTATCAACCATCATGGTCATTTAGCTAACGCAGCTTTTCTTCACACTTTATTTCTACATTCTCAACAATGTATTTTTTTTTCTATTTCTTAATGTTTTTGTTGCTACTTGAACTTATGATCTCGATTTATTAACAAACAAAAAAATCTCTACCAAATATAGAAAATGCGGCTGCTCAATATTTATTAGTAACTTCCTTTTTATTCTATGTTACCCATGTACACCACACTTGTTAGTGGTGAACGTTATAGCTTATTCAGCTTTATTTATGTAGAAAAATGCAGTTATTCTTAAGAGAACAACAAGATTAGTTTCTTAGCTTTATTATTACAGATGTGATTGTTGAACAATAATTGCATCCACAAAGTGTCATCGTTTGGTGCAGATTATGGTCTAAAAGCATCTAAGACCTTACTTTTGTAAAAAAGAAAAAGCCGTAACTCTTACTGGTGCTCGCTATTGTAACATAAAAACAGTTGTTTCTGATGGAATTAGATGCTATCGATGTGATCCATACGTGGTTTCAATAAGATGGTGCCACATGCCATAAAGCAATTCATTTGTTGTGTGAGACGTATTACCACTCGTTTTAATAATTAGAATTCGTACCCTTAATTTAGTGATTAAAAACCATTACATTTATAAGAAGAAGATTTGAAAGACTACACAAGAGGCCTTACAACAATCCGTTGCAAAGATTCAAATAATTATGAACAATTGGTTCGTAGAAGTTTAACAGAGAAAAAAATTTATTACTTTTTATTTTTCATCATCTTTCAACTGTATAAAAGAGCCGAAAAAATTCAACGTAAATCAGTGGAGAAAGAAAAATAGAATCATTTTTGGTTGTTGGTTTTGCTTAAGCTTTGATTTTATGTCTTTACTTTGTTGTTTGAACAAAAATCGTTAGTTTATTTAAAATGTTTGTCGGAAGTTTCCTGAAGAGCTAAGTGAGTGGTAGCGAAATGACCATCAAGATTTGCTTTCACCATCAATAATCAGTATCGGGATAATAAATAAAAAACAAAACAAACAAAAAAGAATTTTTTGAAAAGAAAAAAATTTCATTAACCATAAATCAAAGAGAATTCATAAAACGACTGTCAACAATTATTTTAGCGTGTTCAGATATCTACAAAATATTAACCTTAATGTAGTTTTGAATGGACGTCGAAAAAGATTTTGTTTTTATAATTAATTAAAGTTAATTCTTGTGCCCTAAAGGTTTAAAAATGCGAAATCATTTTTACGCCCATTATAATTTTATATTGATTTAAAATATAGCTTGTGAGTGAAGAAGATACAAAGCTTTGTATCTTAGTAATATTTCTGTTTATGGAAAGCAGGTACGAAAAAAAATAAGAATGGAGAAAGAGCCTGCAAGCAGAAGCGATAAGTTTGGGATAGTGAGCGATAAGTAGAAAATTCAAAACAAAAATTTTTTTCAATTATAAATCACACACTGGTTGATATCATAAGGACATTCTAAAATATGATAAAAGAAAATTTACAAGCTATTCTGAAGCTGATAAGTAGCTAAAGAAATGAACATTTAATCCTTATTTACAAAAGGTTAAATCGGAATAGATTAGCGAATATGGTCACCTAATATTGTAAAATAATTTATTATTGAAAGGAAAGTTATACAATTGAACTTTTTCAATAAAATTTTAAAGAATGTTTTGTTTAACCTAGTAGCAGTTAATTTCTGCTCAGTAATCCCAAAGACCTGTGAAAAGTTTCTTATGCAACTCACACTTCATGTTAACACAATTTAAGTGTGTTAAGTTTTTGTTTTCTTTTGGCTCTTTTTCATAATTTCACCCAATTCTTTGACTGCAACACAAAGGGGTCGTTTACACGAAACCTAAAATAAGCTGATAAATTATAAATATTTAACGGCACATTATAGATTTTTATCTTTAAAAATTATTTTTATTCAAACCTTTATCACACAGATAGACATCGTTAAGGCGCCCAAACAAAAAACTGTTCTATACAAGTAGAAAAATAATAGAAAATAAAATAAATCAAATTCAACATTTTTAATACTTAATTGAAAGTGAATAAGTAAAAAGTTTGATATAGAAACTTTCCAAACCATTGACCAGAAATAAATAAAATAAAGAAAATAATAGAGCAGAATATAATTCAAACAAAATAAAACAAAACCTACGTTAATAGCAACTGACCATTTTTTTTATAATTCAATTAAATATCAATACTATAAATAACATTCTGTTAGTTCAATACACTAACAATAACAACAACACGTATAATAACAATTCAACAATTCGATTTAAAATAAAAACATCCTACAATATGTGAATTTCAATTATTAAATGAAAATTTATGATGGCACTTGTAAATCGTTTGAATTAAAACCACGATAGACATCATCACCAGCCATCGCCAAGCCACCACCATTATCATCTATCTACAAGTTATTTTCGAAACGTGAAACAATGCTTTTTTTCAAGAACTTTCATAAGCTGCTTTAAGCCGAGACGTGTAGGTAGAAAAAGAAAGAAAAAATATAATGAGGAAGCGAAATATATATTTATAAAGCGTGAGCAAAAGAGGAGAGAGAGAGAGAGAGAGCATGAGAGTATAAGGTACCAATAAGTCTGGTACTCCTAGAAATAACAAAAATATCACATTTAATCCAACACCTGTTTTACTCAAGTGTTTAACTACAATATGAGAAAAACTTACCAGCAGCTAATCCCCGTACATCTTTATGGTAGGTATGGCACTTTCACACCCGCTGCACTGTTATTCGAATAATAAAACCTATAAAATTTATAAGTGTTAAAATATAAAAATAAAAATTTAATTTATGGAATCTGAAAAAAAAGGTTACAACAACAGCAAAGTTAACGAGCGAACGAACGAGCGAACGTTGTTTTTAGTGTGAAGAATGATCATAAAACAACAACTTGACAGTTTTGCTGGCTTGTTATTGTAATTTTGCTGCTGCTTTAAACAAATTCAAAACAGAAAATGGAGTTCACTGACTTATGCAAACTCTATTTCAGAGTTGCCATAGTAAAAAAATTAAGCTTTTTTATTAAATATTAAACTCAATATCAACTGGAAATAAAAAGGGACTATGTATTTAAAAAAAAAAACAATTTGTGAAAAAGGTGGTTTTTGTGAAGATAGCTATTATAAAGAGTTCTCATAATAATATCAACTTTTTTTCCTTTACTTTACTACGGAAACTCTTTAGTCTTTTAGGCTTACATTGTCCTCTAAATTAACGTTTTATAGGTTGACGAAAGTGAGAGCAACACAAATGCTGTACGTGTTTTCTGATAAAGCAAGAGACATTTTCTAGCGATACTGCCGTCTGACGCCCTATTTATTTTTACGTTTATCTTCTACTGCTTATAAGCGGACAAAATATTGATTATCCCAACTGTAGTAGAAGGCACTTCTCAACGTGTCTGAAGTGTTAAACATTTCTTTGTATGATTTTATTTTTTTAATATTAATTTCTGAGCTTTCCTTGCTATTTTAAATTCCTAAACATGGCTTAATGATCACTCTGAACACATCAGGCGTATACTATATTCTTGATAGTTGATAGAAGATTTAAAAGCAATGTCTAGATTTAGTCAATTACCAACTCTAAGGCAGCTTCTTTTTAGATTCATTTCTTTCTGTTACTAAAAAGAAGTGCGATCTGTTTATTTTAACGATACCGTTGCTCAGTGCTGCGAGAAGATTCTTTAAGATGTATATTTTAGGTGCTGAAAAAAAAGCATTTTTTAAAGAAGCATTTTTTAAAAAGCATTTTTTTAAGAAGGGTACTGTAGCAGTTTAATGTACTACTTGTTATTTGAAGATCAAGATAGTCGGAATGTTCTTTAAAAGCTTGTCTTATGTTGTAATAAAAAATTGGAGACAATTATCATGGCTAATTCATGTCTTTGAGCGCGGCCTTTCAATTAAAATATTAACTTCACGCCAAAATAATTTTTCTATTACCGGTAAAATATGAAAGGGATGCAGATACGAAAACTTGTAAACAAATTTTTGAATTTTTACTACATAATATGGGACACCTTAATGTGCATACTTGTTTCACATCCAGTCAAATCGTTTAAATAATGTCAAATTAAAACCTTTATGAATTTTATGAAAATGATAAAGAGATGCTATTAGGTAGCATGGATCGTAGTGAGAGCTACTTTAAATTTTTTCCAAGAAGGTAAGGATAACTATTGATATGTTACCTCAGCAATACGTAGTAATGTATACAGAAAAACTCTATTTTCTTCTTTTACCTGCGTTAACTCTATACCTACTGAATTAAAAGTAAATATCCCCCACGGAATAGTGGTGTAGGAAATTTTTCACATTCTTCTCTAAATAGATACTAGACATTAGTACTTTCACATGTCTTGATAAATACAAAAATTTTGAGTCCTTCTCCTTCTAATGTCGGCAATAATTTGGAGTAATTTTTCTAGAGCCACACTTCAGTTGTTTTATTTTTAGTATTGCTATGGATTCTCGCTTGCTAAAAAAAAGCAAGTCAAAAGATTTTCAAAACTTTTCAGATATTTCGTGGGGAAGCCATTTTGATGTGAAGAACAAAGAGTCTCTAAGAAGCCGATTGTAAGGTCTTTCTTTTGTATTTTTACACATTTCAAAATCACAGATACTTTCAGGCTAAAAAACATGATTTTTATAAACATTACAATATATTCTCTGCAACAATATATGATGGGGGTGAACATATCAGAGTAATTTTAAACAATACTTTAGTCACGATGAATTATATTTATATAAGTTTTATAAATAAAGGATTATTACTCACAAAAAAAACAACACAGTTTTAACGGCATATTAAACAAACATATAATATTTAGTTTTAAAAATTACATGGTTTTGCTCTTAGCTGAGTGATTTTGTACCAGTACATAATTTATTTGCAAACCTTGGTTCATTTAAGAGCGCTACGTGTCAAAATATAAATTCGAATTTCTTAGAAAATAAATAGTAAATTATAAAAAAAAGATAAATAATTTAAAGTTATAAATAATTAAAAATATCAAATAAAATTCATATTTAAGAAAAATAAATTTGTCATATTACGATCACATTATATAATAATATGTTAATAAAAATAGAAAATGTTACGGTTTTGTGCAGCAACATTATGATTGCAGTCAAAATAATACTATTATATACTAGAAGAAACAAGTAAAAGTGCTATGTTCGGCAATGTCGTATCTTATATACCCTTCGCAATACATGTAAAACTAGATTTTACTAACTACTACTTACTACTCTAATAAAAAAGACAAATATTTGGGAGAGAAAATAAAAAATAAGAAAAAAAAATAAGTAATACATACATAATATTTTGCATGAAAATTTCATCGGCTCTTAACTGGTTAAGCAATTTAAAAAAAAATTAGTATTTCCTGAAAAATATCTTCAAAAGCTTTTAAATGATACCCATACTAAAATCTTAAGAAAATCTGTTGCACAGTCGCATTTTTCTACAAAAAGTTCAGAGGAAGTTCAGAAAATATGGGCGAGCACCAATTTCTTCACTGGATATTTTTTCTTATTTTTTAATCGCGTCATATATTTATTTTTTGATTGGAATTGTGCTATTTTTCCAAATAATGTGAAAAAATTAGAGCACGCCTAATGTTTTTCCCGATGCCTCGAAGCACATGGATCGTTTTTTGCTGATTTTTAATAGCAAAATTTTTGAAAATGTGTCTGATCGTTTAGCGTATTCGTAGTGCCTTGTCACAACAAACGGAATGAAAAACTTAGATGTACCCTTTTTCCATTTTTTGTGGTGAAGGGTATAAAAATATAATTTACGGTATTATATTCAATCATAACATGTTGTCTTGGAGTGTTGTTTCCTTAACCATATTCTTTCCTTAAGTCGTAGTACGGGTGATTTTCTATTAGAACAGTGATTTGTTTGCAAGGCCTCGCTGAGCTGATTGTAAAAATATAAATTAAAATTTATTGAAAAAAACTAAATTAATAAAAAAGTCTCAAAATAAATTTAGCAATTTTGTTGTCATAATATGATCATTTTACATTACAACATGTTTATGCTGCTCACATAATTATGTTTAAACTGAAAAAATTTAAGGTTTCGTTGTAATATTATTTTATATAAAGAAAAATAATTGTGTTTTTCTTTAAAAGCGAAAAAATTTTCAAAAATTTGCAGAACTGAGTAAATATTTGGCAACTCACTTTTTCTATAAACCCTTCACTTGAATTCATCTATGCATGATTTGATTTAAAAATATGTACATGTATGTCTTCTTATAAATTTATGAATATTTCTATGAATTCTAATAAATAAAATTCTAACAAAATGATAAATTGTCTAATTTTTTATTACTGCAATGAATAATAAAAAATGAACAAAACATTGTACACATACGGTTACTACTCACTTTATCTGTTTGTCCGTCTGTCTGTCGGTCTGTCTGCTCACATTTAAATCCATCAGAAAAAGAGTTTTTGAATTTTGTGGGTTAATTTATGAGTTATTTCGTTTTTTCTTTGTTTGTTTTTTTTCTTGTTCTTTATCAGTTGGTTTGTTGGCTTTCAGTTTTAAAATTTTCTAGGTTGCAATGACGAATGACGGTAGTACAAGAGTACTAGGAACATTATAGACGATTTTATGCTTTAGACATTTTTAGAGAAAAAAGTCTTTTTTCAACTACTTGTTCTTGTTCTTGTATGAAGAATATTAAAAACTTAAGTCGAAATAAAAACACAATAGAATAAAACGATTAAATTAATGTTTAAGGGTTTCTTTATTGCT
Source organism: Gymnosoma rotundatum (assembly GCA_916610165.2). NCBI lineage: Eukaryota > Metazoa > Arthropoda > Insecta > Diptera > Tachinidae > Gymnosoma > Gymnosoma rotundatum. Next base: position 13,932,017 of record OU744338.1, on the reverse strand, counting down.
TGTAATAACTTTATCATTTGCATTGGATATGAAGATAAAATCTAAAATAACAGCTTGTTTTAGCTATTTATTTTTAGTCTAGCACTTTTTTGTTGGCAATATGTTTTGTAAATGTATTTGTATCTGTCTATCTATATGTCTGCCTGTATATCTGTCTATCTGCCTTTGTGTTGATAATTTTGTTTGTGGGCGTACAAACTCTCTCACATTGGTTAGATACGAGCAATTTAATACACAAAAATATTTAATTAAAAGGTCAGCACATCTAACATGAGTGTTTATCAAATTTGATGATTTTCCCATGATAACAAACAAAATGAAAAATAAAATAAATTTTAAATATTCAAATATCTCTACTTGCTCAGGCAGGTATTTATGATTTATGTTATTTAATTTGGGCATACGTACTACATGCGTACGTACTTATGTACTACAAATAAATTATTTGAAATATGATACTGTAATTTTGTTCTCCAGTGATATTTAACTGGCATTCAAAAATACAATAAATGAACATTTTTATACCCTTCACCACAAAAAGTGGAAAAGGGTGAAACTAAGTTTGTCAGTCCCTATGTAATTTTTAAAATATCCATTTCCGACCCCATAAAGTATATATATTCTGACTTCTTATGCATAGCGAAGTCAATTGAGCAATGTTCGTCTGTCCGTATGTTCGGCTGTCCGTATGTGTTACTGTCAAAATCAAAAAAAAAAAAAAAAATATATGTCAATCGATCAGATATAGTGTCGAAAAAGGTGCTATTGGAAATCAGCATGATCGGTCCATGTCCTTCGAGGCAGCAGGCCAAACACCACGCCATTAATATTTTCACGTCATTTGGAACAATAAAGTAACTCCAATCAAAAAAATAAATATATAGGGCGATAGACAATTAAAAAATAAGAAAAAAACATCCAGTGGAAAAATTGACGCTCGCCCATACTTTCCGAGTTACAGGGCTCTGAAATTATCAAATTTCAATATGGACACCATTTTAAAGCTTTTGAAGGGATTTTGAAGGATATAATAAAATTAAAAAAAAAATAAGATTATTAAATTAAGAGCCGATGGCATTTTTATGTAAAATTATACCATTTTTTTTTTAATTTTTTAATTCTCTGTGACCCCAATATTTGCTTTTCAGATTGGAGTTACTTCCCTTAACTAGATCTACATAGATGGTGAAGGGTACAAAAGGTTCGTTATAGCCGAATATAGCACTCTTACTTGTTATCCCTTTAACTTGTGTATTGAATTAATAACAATAACAGTTGATTTATAAATCGATACTTGGGAATTAAATTACATTTTTTTTTAATAAATTTATATTACGGTGCAAATTAACAAATTAATATTTTATACTAAATCTAATGAGTGTAGCAGATTGTTATTTTTAAATTCTAGTTTAACAAAGTTTAGGATATAAGACGCATCTCTCATTCATCATCATCTTCTATTGATGTGTCTTTCTCTCATAACCGCAACTCGGTTAAGAAGTTTCAGACTTCATCAAAAAAAAAAAAAAAAAATCGGAAAGACATTTTCAAAGAAAAATTATTTGTAATGCCTCTGGAACGAAAAACATCACATTTATGTTATAAATCTTAGATGGCAATTACAATATAGAATTATTGATTCACACAATATAAAACATTCAGTACTTTGTAACAGAAAACTTAATAATCTACGACTAACAAGTACAACAGTCATTCTAAACTTCATGAAATATTAAGATCTGCATTCATCCAATAACTGAAGTAAAATCCTGCCTTAAAATATCATGTAAGTGGGTGACAGTAAATTGTGTGAATGAGTGAAGAGTTTATAATAAGGTCATTTAAAATTAAATTAAAATGAAAGAACCGAGCAATGCAAATACCAAGGTGAAAATCTTTTGATGAAAAAGAAGACAGCTTTAATAACAGAATATAAATATAATGAAAAAAAATTACATAATAATTTTCTTAAAAAAATTCTATAAAGCGTGATACTATTTTTAAACGTCAAATCCAATCGAATTCTGAATTTGCGTGCCTTTGGTTAAGAATTTATAGATTGGATCTGTTAGGTGACACCTCTTCTGAGATTTTTATATGTTATCTCCGAAATTCCATTATATTGCAAAGCAGGCTATAATATATTTTAAAGCGCCTAGAAAGGCACTTAAATTCCACGCGGGCAACGACGGGTACCATAAGGTGGTATTAAATATAATTATAAATTTATATTAATTTCTCCTACACCATTTCAGCAAAATAATTTTAATCAGGAGTTGTGATAAACAAGCACATGCCTTTTAGTAAATACCTGGTTATGAGAAGGTTCATCAAAATCAACATGTCTTTTTTATATTTTACAATAAAAAAAAAATAATTGACATAAGAAACTTTTTACAAACACCAAATCTTAATACGAAAATATATTTTCTGTAAGAAACATATTTATGGCAACACTGCATGACCTCATGATACAAATTAAGTTAGTTGACTCATATATATACTGACATTATAATAAAAAAAATTATATCCATATGTTTTTTATAAGAAAAAAATTTCTATTAAACAGTAATTATTGACAAAAATTTTTTTTAATTTCTTTTTATATAGGGTGTCCGCCGGGAAGGTGTGTTTTGCTGCCAGTTTGGTACACATTAGTCTTTACAGCTTATATTTAGCAGTCGTGAAGTAGACAATTGGCAATTTTATTATGGATAAGTATCCAATAAACCAGCGTGTTTTAATCGTGAAAACATTTTATTAAAATAACTGTCTCGATTACTGTCTCGATGAGAAAGTTACGTTAATTTTGTTTTTTTTTGGAGAAACAATTTATTGTGTAGCCAATGATTTCAAAGAAAGAGGGTCTGCAGGTGATAGCTTTAGCATGGGCCACAACGTACTGCAAGGTCGCCTGAAAACATTACTGCTGCTCAAGAAAGTGTTCAAAATAATCAATTAACCTAAATTCGATGCCGTGCTCAAGAGCTTGATTTTCAAAGAACAACTTTGCCCAAAATTCTGCACAAGAATTTGCATTTGTTTCTATTTTAGATTCAGTTGACACGAGAGTTTCTTCTACAAGACCAATTAAGCCGCCTGACATACACCAATAAGACGTTAAGCACGCCCATGACAACCAGGATTTACATGAAAAAATCGTCATGGGGAACGAGGCAAATATTAATTTGGTTAGACATGTGAATAAACTGAAGTCGGTTCTGGGCAATGGATAACCCATTTAATTATTTATCAGCTACCTTTGCATCCATTAAAAGTGACAGTCTGGTGTGCAATTCGATCAGGATTAGGACCACACTTTTATAGAAATAAAAACGGCGTAACGGTAATTTTGAGTGGTGAGCGATATCGTGATATGATTTTGAAAAATTTTCAACGTCAAAACTGCATGTTTTGGGCTTGATGAGCATGTAGTATCAACAAGGCGGTGCCACATCGCATACAGCCAGGATTACAAGCATTTCAAGAAATGTTGATGTTGATTGGCCTTCACGGTCGCCTGATTTCACTGCTCCGGACTTCTTTTCGTGGGGATATTTAAATAGAAAGGTTTATGCAAACAAATCAGAAATGCTCGAGCAACTCAAACAATATATAAAATTAAAAACCAACAAAATAGTATACCTTCCCGGCAGACACCCTGTATAATAACTACTAAATTATAATATAAAAAAAAGACTATGTTTTCGATGAACAAGGCCCCACTTAAATGTTAAGTTGTCTCGGCTACAACACAACATTTATAATTGTTTATGTCACAGGGTTGTATTGTATTGCAGCATACATTATCCATAAAATAACATCTCTTCATATGGAAAACTGTCAAAAATAAAACAATTAAACAAATTTACGCATATATTTAAAATTATTTTAAAATAATTATTGCAATTAAAAATAAACAAAACTTTTTTATTAAAAACCAAACATATTTATTTAACGATTATTTGATATATGTTTCAGTGTATGGACAACCTCTAGTAGCTTGAATACTCCTTTTATTGGCAGCTACCTTTCATTTTAAACTTGCCTTATAGTGAGTCCTATAAAAAAATAATACATCATTTTATATCATTCTATAAAATGAATTAATTAATTACGTACTCCGTGCCATTCCTTCGCATTTCAAATAGGTGGACCCATACTATTTAATTTTGTGGTAAACTGATCCCATTTTTCCTTTAACTGCATTTGATGGGCTTGCCACGACCAATAACAGGATTTTGGGTCATCAGCTGTACCAGCATTTCCATTTCCTTTTTGTTCATAATTTTTCGAAAAAAATGGTAGTTATAAATAAAAATATTTACTTACAAACTTTTAAATTTTAACTTGGCGTTGTAATTTTTGACACTTCTTCAACACATTTTAAATTTAAAATTAAAAATTTACAACATCAAAATAACAACTGTTGTGAAACATAATCGGGGCCTCAGTCTTAAACCTAAAATATATACTCCATTTTTTAACGTATGTTCTACTTCTAATTATTTACAATATGCAATGAACTTCATCATAACTGAAAGCTATTAATTTATTTATTATAATTTTATTAAAAACTGATACACTATTCATCCATTTAGTAAAAAAAAAAATCATTGTCTCATTGTATTACGACCTTATTTGACTTTGTGAAATGGTATAAACATTGGCCCAGTCTTAATGTACCAAGGGCTTAGGGAGCGGTGAAAGTAGATATCGGTATACAAGGGTCAGGCATGTTAGCTAATTCCTAATAGGATACTCTTACAGTTGCATTTTAGTGTTTTTGTTTTGCTCCCACATGTTATTTGATTAAATTCTTTATTCATATTATATTTTACTTAAAAGTTAACACCTTTAAGGTGGAACAATTACTTTTGTATGGCAACAATGTATCCATGTATTAAAAACAACATCATACAATTATCATGCCACTTCCTTGTTTATTTCATTGTTTCTTTTATTTTTTTTTTTTTTTGTTGTTTCTTCTGAGCTCTGCCACATTTAATCTTGGCAACTTTTTATAATCTGAGATCAAATTCTAGCGCTATTGTTTGGCCAGACAAATATAAGAGAAAATGTTGTATTTGTTTAATAAAAATTTACGAGATGCTTTAAAAATGATAATTTTAGCAAGTGCAACAATACAATTGCAACATAATCATACAAAATCGTAAATTATAATATTTATAAACAAATTTCTCTAAAAAATCTTTAACAAACAACAGCAAATAAAACAAAATGTGCAACAAAAAATCTGTTTGTTGTTGTACACAGGAAGACGAGATTGGAAAAAGATGTTGTTGTACATGAATTGTTTCTTCTTCCCAGGTATAAGCATGGAATGAATATTGTTGTTAAAAAAATCTTAAGAATTCAATGTCAGCAAATTTCTCTTAAAGCAATTTCTTTCTATTCTTTTCATTTAGTGTTTTTTTTTTCTTTTAATTTTATCGTATATTCTTCAAATAACAATAGACAAGCAATTGTTAGAATTTGGTAGAATAAAGAAAAAAAATCTAAGTTGATAGTAAACACACACTTACATCGCATCTTCTTACACACATTTAGTGCGATAGACATAAATTCTATTAACCTGAGTGACCAGGCAACGATTTTTCGGCATAAAGATAATACTCTATATCATCCTCATAGTACGATTTCGTAGCTTTTATGCTTCTTCATTTTACTCCAATATTGCATCACCAATATTGCTAGACAATATCAATCTCAAACGAAAAGAAATATATCAGCTTAAGCTTTTACGTATGGCCATTGGTCCAAAAAGTATTTGTCCCTTAAATCGGCTTTATCCCAATTTTCGAAGCAATTTCTACCGCAAAGTCTTTAAAACTAGGAAACCATGGAAAATGTATATGGCAAGAGACAGCTAAGGTTTCAATAGCTTGCTAAATCTTGATAAATGACAAGATGTATATAGAAACGTTTATCTGCGCACTGCAAAAATTTCGATCCACATTGACATCTGAGAAGTATTGCATCTGTTAGAGGTCGCGCTAAAAAGCTGAGTACTAAAATTGCTCAACAGACTGCAAAACCAATGATGAGTTTCTTAATGAAGATTTAACAGCTCTTTATTCGATGGAACCTCTCTAGCTGTGCTGGGAAGCCTCGCAAGTTTCGGATATACAGAGTGTCCGCCGGAAAGGCATACTACTTTCTTTGTTTTTAATTTTAAATGAAATAGAATGGACGTTATATTGATAAATGTTGTATTTAATGTAGGCAATTATGTATGGAATACAATATAAGAGAAATAACCGCATCTGTTCGCCTGGCAAACGCGAGCGCTTTTGAGCATATTTTTCATTAAACTCGCACCATTTAACGCGATATTTTAATAATTTTCCATTCTTATATTTTGTTTGAGTTGCTCAAGCGTTTCTGGTTTGTATGCATAAATATTGCTCTTCAGATATTCCCATAAAAAGAAGACCGGAGCATTTAAACCAGGCGTGTAAACCAATCAACATAACCATTTCTTAATTTATATTGTTGTGGAAAGAGGTCTCGCAGCAATTTCATTTACTGTATGCGATGTTGCACCGTCTGGCTGATACCATCCGTTAATCAATCCCAAAGCATACAGTTGTGGCGTTAAAAAGTTTTCAGACATATCACTATATCGCTCTCCATTCACAGTTACCGTTACGCCATTTTCATTTTCAAGGAAGTAAGGTCCAATCATTACTCCTGACTTAATTGCTTAGCAGTCACTTTTAATGGATGCAATGGTAACGAGTGCCTCGTCACGGGCGAGTTGTAACATCCTGTTGGCACATGTACGGTGGCGTAAATATTCTTATGACAGAAGCTCTTGTATCAACTTAATCTTAAATGGAAACAAATGCAAATCCCTGTGCAAAATCGGTGCCAAAGTTGTTCTTTGAATACCAAGCACGATGTCCAATTGAGGTTGATGGATTGTCTGGAACAATTCCTTGAGCAGCAAAAATGTTTGCAGCCAATCTTGGAGTACTTTGTGGTCGATGCTTGAGAAGTGAAAATGCCTTTAGTATAATTTTAGTATTCAAAGCAGGATAACTATGCTGATGAAATGTTATGGTTGATGCAAATATAATCTGAGCGAAAAAAAAATCACCAAAAAAGAAAAACAGAAAATACATATTAAATATCGATACTATTGGTAGTTACAACTGTAGGAGATAGAGGTCGCTTATCAAGTTCCTTGTCCTTCCTACTTTTTCGAATTCTCTTTTTTTTATAATGATTTCTTTCTTTCAATCCAATTTTCTTTTACAGATGATAAGCGATTTCATCATATTTTTACACAAGTTGATGCTATAGGTGATTGGGGCTTTCAGAAGTTTCTGTTTCTGAATTTCTAAATATTTATTCTGTGGCTTTTTAGCAGCCCAAATGAAAGAAAAAAAAAGTTGAGGAAATGATGTATACTTTGAGGTCTTTAAAATTTCTTAAATAGGCCGCTGTTTTACCAAGACATTTAGGCCACCTTTTTCCTAAGAAAATCACCTCTTGGCCCAGTACGTTGTTTATTTGTTTCTTGTTCTGCTAATGTGCAAGTGCGCACAGTCGGTCTTATTACCAATTGTTGCAATGACGGCAAATTATATCGTATCGCATTAACAGCCATAAGCACATGCAACAATCGATGTATAGAATATAAAATTAAATAAAAAGCTAAAAAAAGCCATACAATAAATACAAATAAATAAAAAGAAAATATATGAAAAGAATGAAAAGATCAACAAAAATCGCAATACATGCACAAATACAAACACATTTAGAGTGTCTTAACAATAAATGTTTATCACAATTGTAGTGACCGATCAATGGTACCAATAGCAACAACAACTGCAGCAGCAACATCAACACAAGCAATAAAGTTTACCCCAGCAGCATTAACAGCAACAAAACAGTTCTCTATGACCATGTTACCATTCCTATTCATTGTTATTTGTTTAGAAAAAGAATTTACCTTCAAAGTCCAGTAAGTAGAAAAGGTAGAAAAAAAAAATAGGAATAATTTCAATGTTTGTTTATGCTGGCAATTGTGCAACAAAAAAATTTCTTTTTTATTGTCGATTTTTGTTAGCAAAACAACACATAAACTTTTGGACTGTAATAACAGTTTGTTTTACTCTGTTAAGTGTCTTCTACTATGAAGGTAAAACCGCACTATGGGTATTGGAATTTGTAAATAATCTTTTTTTTTTAGTCGCTTGTTTTGGTAGAGACATGAAACAACCTTCATGTATTTCTAATCCTTGTCAGAGGGTCTTTTAGCAAATACGAAGATTTCTGTGAACTTTTTATTAAAAGGTTTATCTTATAAATCGATCTTCTTAAGAAAGAAATTTAAAAAGGTTTTTAAAAGGTATTTTTATTCACAGCAGTTTTTATAAAATATACTTTTCAAAGAAGGTGCGACGTGTATTACGCACATGTTCATTTTATGCCATTTTTTTAATTGCTAGTTTTTTTCTATCGATCTGGCCACATTTTATTTATTTATATGTAGATATACACTGTAATATTTAATTCCTTATCCATCGTATGACTTATAATTCTCAATCAGTAGGTATTTTTTTTGGAATAAGTATGCCAAGTTGGGAAGGTATCGCGGCGATTTAAATTAGACAAGAATCTGCCATAATCGATTGCGTGTGTGCGTGTGGAGTGTTTAGTGTGCTTTTTATGTATTTTATACCACTTTGTATAGCGGGTTAGCTTACAGCTTAAACTGACTGTTCAGTCACAGCGGCTTTGTCTGTCTGTTTTCTTCATCGACTTCGGCTGACTGTTTTTCATAGCGTCTTCGGCTATCTGTTTTCCATAGCATCTTCGGCTGTCTGTTTTCTTCATCGGCTCCGGCTGTCTGTTATTTTTAGTTAAGTTAGCATTGAAGGTATTTTTGTAAATATTGGAATATATTTTATAAGTCTGTGGCGATCATTAAGAGGAGAAACAACTGCTGATACTCCGACTTAGTTTAGTACATCGAGAAGGAAAAAGTGTTTAACGAGCCGAGCATTTCCGACTAAATTTAATGTTATACATGCTGCTATCCGTATTATGCCGAATACTTCCGTTTTATTGTGAGCATTAACTCGAATACTAACGACTAGTTTAAGTATCATCCAAATTGTTAAAAATATAACTCAAATACTATCGACTGATTAACTCAAGCACTATAAGCCGATTACTCTCGACTGAACAACATATCATCAAAGCTGTTGGTAGTTTTACCGTAGTAAATAACTCTATGTTATCAAAGCTGTAAATAAAGATTTTTATACATATATTTAATCCCCAGAAGGGGGAAAATTCAATCGAGTTATAACTCAAGGTTTGTGGATATATAAGTAGATCGTGAACAGCATTGATCTACCGCAGCGAATGACAACAATTCCGGTTTAAAGTTATTTTTCTACGAAATTTAATTTCTTAACAAAAGGTACATTTAGTATGTGGTATAATTACTGGTTAATAAATTCAAAATCACTGCACGCATAAGGTTCTTTTTACAAATACCTTTGTAGACGAGCTTCTTAATTCGATAATTTGCATAAAAAAATTTTATTTTTAAGAGTTAAGTGTGAAGAGTTACATATTATAACAGGTACTTTTAATAGAAGTTACATTTACTGTAGCAGAATTAAAAAAAAAAACAAAACTTTAAAATATAATTTTGTTAACAAATACTCTGAATACTCGGTCCTTCATAGCAAATCAACAAACAAAAAATAGTAATAAGTCGTGGTTTTTACAAAAGGTACTTTTTATGCAATATAATTTTGAAAAAAGGCTCTTTAAACGATTCATTTTATTATAAGTGCTTTGGGTTAAGGATAAGTGGTGCTTTTTCCAAATGTACCTCTAATGCAATATAATTTAAGGAGAAACTACTTTTAAAGACACTTTTGATAAAAAGTACTTTGAGTAAAGATTCCTTTATTAAAAAATTTAAGCATCACTTTTTCACTGACATACTCAAACTCAAAAAGGGAAATTTTTAGGAGCTTTTATTTTGCATAATCAATGCTTTTCATAAGGAGTTAGTTAATTTTTCAATAGGTATTTATTATACAAGGTTTTTAAAAAATACCTTAAATAAAAAGTACTTCAAGAATAAAGAAGTTTAAGTATAAAGTACTTTAAGTATAAAGTACTTTAATTATAAAGTACTTTAAGTATAAAGTACTTTAATTATAAAGTACTTTAAGTATAAAGTACTTTAATTATAAAATACTTTCAGTATAAAGTACTTTAATTTTAAAGTACTTAAAGTATAAAGTACTTTAATTATAAAGTACTTTAAGCATAAAGTACTTTAATTATAAAGTACTTTAAGTACAAAGTACTTTTAAAAAAATAGCCAAAGAAAAAAAGAAAATTTTCCCACTGTGGCAAACTATAACTAATAGATTGAGGCGGGTATATTTGTTCGATGCTTCAGCAGTTTCTTTTTTCATTTGTTAACCCATTACCTTTTTGTGTGAGCTTTTGCTTTCTGGCTTAACGAAATAATGAAAAACTTCCTGACAATAATAGTGACGCAGCTCATTACTAATGCAAACACTTGAGTACAGTGCAAAATAGCAATAATGCTAGAATAAAAACTATAAGATGTGTTATTGCCTTGTTGTTGCATCACTTGAAAATTCCATTTTCTATTTGTTTCAACAAACTCTTTGTCTGCTTCAACTGCTTCAACACTATCTTTACCATTTGAAATTCCTCTTTTATGATTACAAAACAAAAAGTCCACCAGTCGGCAAATAATATTTGCTGTTCACTCACACTGAGTTGCTTCTCTTCCACACATAAGAAGGTGTATGGATTATTCTTCTTTTTCGTAGTGCAACAAAGCCAAACTAATAACTGCTCCTTGTAGTCTTCCTATAAATTCTGGCATTGACAATTTGTAATTGTTGCCTTTTGCAATGGTAATATACGAAATTCATGGAATTGTTCTTTGCAATGGGCAGTGGGAAAATTAAAGACTTTAATTAAATCCATGATGAAAATTTTTGAAAAATTTACAAAAGATTTTTATGAGTCTCATAAAAATCAAATTGTAATTGTTGCACTGTAGAATTTACAATTTTTGTTTGTTTTGTTTTGGGAAACTACAATAATTTCTGTAAACTTTTTAATTAATAATAAGTGGCTTATTGTTTTAGTGTAACTTTTGACTACAATAATATTGTTTCTTTTGTAAAGAAAACAATCATTTCAACAGCAAAGCACAAGTCATTTATTTAAGATTAAGTTATTATGACTATTACATTGGATATTCTATGTTTTTTAAAAGTCACTGTAGAAATCTTTTGGCTTCATTTTAATACCAGTATATCGACAAACGAATTGCAATAGGAATAATTTCTTAGATAGGAAAATCCGCGCTTCATTACCAAGAAAAAAATGTACGTTTTGCAGAATTATGTTTCATTCCGCCAGACTATCCACCGCTTTACTAACGGCATTCTGCCATTGGCATGTAGCAAACGCCCGTCCTACGATTAGAGCTTAAACAATATCCATCACTTGACTCCCCGAAATCGTTTAAATGAAGCAGATATCGTTATCCCTAACAGCACTTTAATGTAGCCACTGGTCTGACTTCAAAAGTTTATTATCTCCTGGCGACTAGTGCTGCCTTGTCCCCTTAAAGTAGAATCGTGTCGAGTGTTGGGTTTCCAAATCAACATGCCCCCAGGGATACACTAACAGATGATATAAATTATTGAAGATTTTGAAGTGGTAGCATTGAACTTTTTTCTAAAATACTGCTGGAAACGGCATTTAAGTTAACGACCAGCACCGCCGAGTCATGAGTATGGACTTTTCATGGCCTTAAGGTGAGGATATTAAGGTGCCTACTAAGTTGGATAATTAATTGAATCATTTGGGTGATGTCAATTAACCGTCTCAAAGCTTCAGTTTGTAGACAGGTGCAAACATTGAAGGTCCGCAAAAGGCTGAGGGAAATTATCAACTATTGTAGGTCTTGACAAATGATGCCCTTGAATATGTGACTGTATGTGTGAAAATCTGGAAAGTACTTTAAAGCTGATATCCCTAGAATTCCTATGACAAATTCCATCCTCGAACTGAACGAGATATTATATTCCGTAATCGGCCGATCGGGAAGGAAACTCTAAGGAACTCTAAGGCAATCTTCATATTCCACGTGTTTGAGATGCCATTAAGCAGAAACGTGCTTTAAGCCAGACCTGGCACTAATGCATCTTGAAAGATCGTCTTAACACTCTAAAATATGTAGCAGGAAATACGTACTTTTGGGCAACTGTTAACGGTACTTAAGGAGCTATTTAGGTGCAAAATCAAATAGTCTTTGATAACAATCTTAGTACCATTAAAAAAATGCTCTTACCCATTAAGAAGTTTAAAAAGGTAAAACCGCCAAGTGCTTGTTAGACTGACGCGAGAAGGGCTTTGTATAACGTAAGGTCCGCGATTTAATTTTTTCAAAATTTTTTAATTTGTTGTTGACTAATTTAGCTGGCTGCTTTGATTCCAAACAAAAAAAGTGTAAATTACGAGTTTATAGGGACACCCTGTGAATTTTAATTTTATTTAATTTATTAATTTTTAGTTACATCGCACATATGCTTTATCCAGAGGCCACAATGGCCTACGCCACCTTTTATAGTTATTGATCACCCTTTATTTTATATTTGTTTCGTTCTGTAGAATACACGGCTCTATGGTACACCGTGTAATTTTTAAGTTCAATAATGATATTATAGAAAAACCTTTTATATTTTGTTTTTAATTTTCTGAACTTGTTATTGTTAACTTAAAGTATATTAGCCTTTTGCGTTTCTAAACCGTGTTACTATTGAGACACCCTTTAATTTAAAGTTTAATTTTACAGTGGATGCTATTGCGAAGCCAGCTACACTATGCAAATTACACATGTCTGCCTGCCAGCCACAGTTCAAAAAATAATAATATTTTTATAAAATCACGTCACTTTTGGAAGATCCTTTAATTAGTGTTTAGCACTATCTGGAATTACACTGAAAAACACAGAAATGCGCACATTCATTTTGGTTGCCATGGTGTACCCCCGCCTCATATTGGCGTATTTGCCCAATCTAGGCGGACATTACTTTTTTTTTAGTTTATATTGGCTCTTAAAATATACAGAGTGCACCTAGATTAATGAAACCTGGCAGAAAAAGCTCCCACGGTCATAGGATATTGAAGGTAGATGACAAGAACAATCGGACCAAGGAGAAAAAGTTCCCCTTAGAAAAACTAATCCTACCACGGGAAAATTTATGTTTTTTCTAATTTTCAAGTCATTTTGTTTAACAATTACAACATTTAATGTCAAGGAATGTTTAAAAACTTCAAGTTGGATTCAAGAGATTCTAAAATGCCAATTTGCCCCGCGCCTTTTTGTGGGCAGTGAAATAAAATATTATTTGAAAAAAGAATATAATTATTAAATGAAATCGATTACATACGCCTTAATATCATAGAATTAATTTATATGGGCAGAGAGTGGTAGGTATTTCTCCAATAAAAGCCCCAAAAACATCCCTGTGAAATTTTGCTTTTTTAATTTTTTGCTAATTTTCTAAAAATATTCATTATTAATGTTTCCTATGCCTTACCAATCAACGCCTCCCAAGAATATTATGAAAATAATTTATTTATTTATTGCAATAACTTATTTATTATTGTAACGGCAAATTTTGTTTAAAATTATAACAATTATTTTATTTAAAATAACTTCTTCTTTGCAATAAGATAATAATGAATGCCATGGTCCTTCTTCGTCTGATGTTTCAAAGACCTCTTTCTAATATCAAGCCTCTTCAGCGTTAAGTACAGGTGGAAGCATGAAAGAAATGTAATAACTTTCACAGGAAAAAAGTCAATACAAAATCTTTATTCGTTTAGTCACAAGAAAATAATCTCTCAAAATCCTAAGCCAAGAAAAACGTATGCGATTTATCCAACTTTCCTGACTTAAATAGTGTCCCAAAGTGGCAAATCTCAAGCAAAAGCTTTGAAAATTCACTATACGACGCTGAATTTTGTTATCTATTTAGCTGCGTACTTAAATTTTTACATTTTTCAATATTAACAGCATCTTAAAGTTGGATTTTAGTCGGCTAGCGATAAAAAAGTACAACTCTACAATCGTGAATGGTGCGTGACTGCTTACTTGTGTCATTTTTATATTGGCGCTCGAACGAGTCTAGTCGAATTGATCTGACTTAGGAACAAAAATAAAGAAAATCAGACTATGCCTCAATTTGTTAGAATAAAAATACAAAAATGTCGGGTAACACTAAGCTTTGAAGCACAGAAAGTACAACTTAATTCGTTCTCAATTGTCTATAAATTGACATTTCCTCCATTTTGTAAAAATTATAACATTGACTTAAGACCGAACTCTCTTCCAAAAAGTGAACAAAGAACGTAATTTATTCAAAATATTTTAAAAATTAGAACATGACTTTAAATTGCGACCGCTTTTGTACGGTACTGTTAGAGTAATATTTGTAATAGATTTTGTTCGAAATAATGTGATTTTCATTAACTTGTAAAGAAACATAAAAATAGTGTTGCCCTGCTTTTAAATTATCTCATAAAAAGGATTTCTAGAAGTGAGTGCACACACAGTTTATTTTAAAAATAAAAAAAGTTATCGATCAATAATAACTTATTGGGCGAAAAAAAAGTAAATATTTGCATTTATTTAACGAATGAGCGGTCTAAATTTATAGGGTCATATATCAATGGTCGGACGAATCATAGCAGTATCTCTGTTGTGTTGCATTAGAAAAACACAGCAGACATTATATCAAATTGACAAGATCATAAGCTTCCTAAAGCTGCAATTGAATAATAAGAAATACACGGCAGGGGTTTTCTATATCCCTCATACTGGTGCTTATGATGATGATGACCATGATTCGTCTACTAATGCCATTGCTGCTGCTTCTTATTTAACAAATATTAGAATAGAAAAAAAAGAAGAAAAACTGCAATACAAAAGAAAAATGGACAAGAAAAGACAGCAATTGAAAATAAAAGAACAAAAGCTTTAGCTTAACTTAACTTAGGAAGCTGCAAACAAATAAAGTACACAAAGAAGAGCAAAAACTAAATAGAATATAAAAGCAGTTTGGTTTGGCTTTGAATTATGCGAGTATTAAGCTGTTCGCATGTGCTTTTTTTTTTTATCTACACTTGTTAAACGTAAACAGTTGCATACAAAGTTGGCTGCCTGCCCCACTGCTGCTTAACGTTCCTTTTTGTTTGCCACAATTCATTTGGCTTTATTATAGTCCGGGTGGAAGGCTAGATTTTTTTAAAATAAAAAACAGCACTAAAATAAATAAAGTTGTGGTTGCATGGCAGCATATTCGCGTATTGGTAGATGATAAGCGATCAATTGTTTAGCTGTTATTCTGTACTCTGTTGTAGCCATTCGACAGACACTTGCATGCGTTTGCTTATTTGTTGCAGGCCTCCTGCGTGATTGATGATGAAGTCACCAATAGAGTCGACAGAGTCATGAGTTTGGCTTTTCGTACCAACTTTACCATTCATTTATGATTCTCCTGCTTTAAGTGCGTTAAGTTTTTCTTTTAAATTCTAAGAGAATAAATCCCTCAGTTTTCGTTACTGTTTTCAGAAACAGTGGCATTTGGCATAGTTTTCATGTCAAAATGTATGGGTGTACAAATACATCATTCTTGATGGTCATCATCAGTCTTTTGCCCATATCAATTGATCACTAAAAATAAAGTACCACCACAAAAAATATACCATCATCTTCGTCATCAGAAGCTTTAATATCATTTGTTGTACGTTTTTGTTTATAATAATAATAATACCCAACCAAAAGATTTTCTTGTCTTTTATTTTGTTCCATTGAGCAATGACTTTGGAAAAAGTTACAAATAAAAATATCCACAATTTCGAAATAAAAGTCAAGTCAAAGCAAATGTAACACGCTTTTTGTTAGAAGCGTGTTACATTTTTTTAAACTTTTTTGTAGCTGCAAGTAATCAAAGTCTGAGTTAAGGGGACAGAATTCGCAACAAAATGTTTGGAAAAGATTAATAAGTGACCAATGCGCTCAAATTTTTTACCAAATTAAAAGCATCAGCATTAATCTACATCAAATTGGGGTATTTGTCTTCGTGTTAAAAAAAAGAAAAGTTTTTCATTTCTATTCGATAGACTCAGTTTTGATCCTTCTTCACCCGAATGAAAACTGTGTGGAAAACTACGGTCACATTGAGTGGAATATTTGATACAAATGCGCGATAAAATTTTTGTTAAAGTTCATTAAAACTTTTCACTGAACGTCTACCAAGTTTTATTGAAATTCTGCCAAATTTTCCTCAAGTTCTCGGAAAAATTTTTTTTTGCGGGGTAATTGTTCATTTAAGAGAGCGAGAAATGTGTATTTCTTTCGTGGACAGACATTTGTGTTAAATAATGCGCCCAATGTGACCGCACCACTATGACGGTGCGTTTAAAATATTTGTTTGCTTATTTGAAAAGGAACACAGAGCAGTATGAGCAACAACTTTTTACTAACAATAATGGTGTGTGACTAAACTAAAGGGAAAAAGTTGGTTAAGATGTCTGCTTGTTCTAAAACATAAGTTCATGAGCAATGAGTTTAAATCCCATCAATGCCATAAATATAGAGAATTATAAATATTTTTTTAGCAGCTGTGAATGATAGGTTGTATAAACAGAAATTTGTAGTCTCGATTATAGAAATGAAAATAATTAACGGTTGGTCGCGATAGATGAAATGGTGAAGACGCTAGTGCATTATAACAGCAGGAGGTATGCTTAAGGGCCTGTATAGAAAAAATCGCGAAACGAACACTAATGGAGCGTAAGTTATTGAGAAAATAACAACCTAACAACAACACTGAGTGCTGTCAAGTGCAATCTGACATTTCCATTGGAAAGTTTGTCATTTTTAAGCATAATCGTACTCAAAACATTTTGACGTACGACCATTATTTGTGTTGTCAACAGTGACTTGAAAAAATTAATAGTGAAAAAAATGATATTAACTCGTGAACATTTTCGTGCCATCATTTTTCACAACTTTCGACGTGGATTATCACGACAAAAGTGCATTGATGAACTTAAATCTTTGTATGGCGATGAAGCACCATCCTATAGCACTGTGAAAAATTGGTATAATGAATTTAATCGTGGCCGAAGCTCGCTCAAAGACGAATTCCGTGAAGGTCGTCCAAAAACGGCTGTTGTGCCAAAGAACATTGATGGCGTGCGGGAACTCATAATGCAAGATCGACATGCGACATACCGAGAGATAGAGACATCCTTGGACAATTCATCCACCAGCATATATTCGATACTGCATGAACACCTGGCCGTATAAAAGGTCTGTTCTCGTTGGATCCCGCACAATTTCAAAGTCGCTCAAAAAAGGATCGTGTCGATTGGTGCAAAGAAATGTTCCAAAAATACGATTGCGGTGCTTCAAAAGACGTTTATAAGATCCTCACAAATGACGAATCATGGATCTATGCGTATAAGCCCGAAACGAAACAACAATCGACCGTGTGGGTCTTCAAAGACGAGCAAAATCCAACGAATGTTGTTCGTGGAAGAAGCACTTCGAAGCAAATGGTCGCCTATTTCTTCAGCAAAACTGGTCATGTGGCAAATGTTCCGCTTGAGCAACGTAGGACGGTCACTTCTGAGTGGTACACTACAATTTGTTTGCCTGAAGTCATAGGAGAAATTCGAAAAACCAACAAGAGAAGACGAAGCATTGTTCATCATAACAATGCGAGCTCTCACACATCGGCTCAAACCAGAGCGTTTTTGACCGGCCAAAACGTCGAATTAATGTGCAGCCCTGATTTGGCACCTAATGACTTCTTCTTGTTTCCGCACATCAAGAAAAAAATGCGTGGTCAACGATTTTCGTCGCCAGAAGAAGCTGTTGAAGTGTTCAAATGTTTTAGAGGTGTTTCAATCGGAGTGGAAAAAGTGCTTCGACAACTGGTTTGAGCGTATGCAAAAGTGTATAAATCATGCTGGAGAATACTTTGAAAAACAATAAAACCATATTTGATTATAAATATTCGCATTTTCATTATTAGGGCAGAAATATATAGAGCAGCCCTCGTAGTAGCTGAGTTTTTTTTTTTAAATGGTCAGGTTGAAAAAACAGGTGATTGTGAGTTCTGGCCACACCGGAGCCAGAACGTATTTTAGTCTGATAAACTAATTGCGTTATCGGCTTATGAAATGAAGTACATGATATCTGCGTAAATTTGTAGGAGTTTTTTTTAAGTAAACAATAGATTTAAAAAAACAAATTTAGCTAAATTCACAGAAGAAGTGTAGAATTAAAAATAAATAAAAGTGCCATAGATTTATTTGCAAACAAACATTCGAAGACCTTAATTTATTTTTACGTAAATATAAGAATTTTATCGAAATTCTCATAAGATCATTTTGTAAAAAAAATTAGAAGTGAACCACGTGGACAGCTGACATTTAAGAGTAAATGAATGTGTGTGTATTAAATGAGAAAAAACACAAAAAAATAGTTTATATAAAAAGTACATCTTGTCTCGCGTGGGGTTTCAAAAAGCCTTATGAGAATGTCACAGAACAAACGCTTTTTTACTGACTGTTACTGCACAACATTGCAGTTCAAAACCGTAGTGTTAGATGCCATATACCCCGGTAAGTAATAAAGTAAAAATTTCTGGTAGAACACTTTCTTTTCTTGTGGAGATCAAATCATTTGATTTAACTATTTTCTCATATGGTAACAGCCATACTTAAACAAGAGCGGAAAGCGTTTTTTTTGCTGTCAAAAATTCTCATGCCCGTACATTTTGTATGTGGCATACCGAAATAACGCTGCGGCAACGCTTTACAAGTGGAAAATCCGATTTTAAGAAGGCGTTTGATAATAAAAATAATTAAAATTAAATAATAATTTAATTAATTCATGTTCTTTTCTTATAAATTTTTAATTTACACAATACAAATACCAAAAATATTATTCTTATTAAAATTATCAAGGAAGTTATATTTATCTTAGAAAAATCTACTTCTCGGCTCTGTTAAAAAAAAAGTTGTTTAATGCAGTTTTGAGTGAAAGCGCTTTGGCGCTTTTGTTTAGGTATGACATTTCAGCGTTAAAGCTATGCAAAAGAAAACGTTTCGCTTTCCGCTTTTGTTTAAGTATGGCTGTAAGTGATTATCAAAGTTTTATACGCTAATTGAAGAGGGAAAACTAATGCTGCCTCTACAAAATTCAGTTGATCTGCTATTTCAAAGTTTCAATAATTTTTAGATGACAAAATCTTTGCATTTTTCAATCCAATGTTTTATTGTCAGACTGTTTTGACTTTCTGTGCTCACTGCGATATTGCTTTTTAACGTGTTCTCTATTTCTCATAACTTCGAAGTCATTCCATTAGAGATTTGATGCATTTTTTTTTCTGAAGTTTCATTAGTAATCTCGGGCTGCTGTAATCACGGTAGTAAGCACGTTGACTACAAATCTGGTTGGCCAGGGTTCAACCCCTGCGGAAATCAAAAAAATAAAAATGTTTTTTTCTGTTTAATTATATAAATACAAATTTAGAGTTTACATTACAGCCTGCAGCTGCCTTCCTCGGTACTTCTTAAAAGCATATTCGCCGGCGAAGTATCATTCTCCTTTTACCACCTGTTTTATCTCTCCTCTACCCCTTTCCTAAAGAACGTAGCACGGTTACAAAAATAACTAATGGCCTATTATTACCTAAAGTGCTACTTCCCTTTAAAAAAATATTAGCGTCTAAGCATTTATTTTTCAACAGACTCTCGAAATAAAGGAAGAGTATAAACAAAAATATGTTCGTTAAACTTAAAAAAAATTATTCAAAGATTTCTAAAATTCTGAAGAATCGAAACCGATGCTGTTAGCGTTCTGACTTTAGTTGAAAGGTTATGTATTTCAAATATTTTAAAGTCAAAAATTTAAGGGAATAACTACCACATTTATTTATTTTTTCTTATCAGGTAAACAGTATTGACCATGTCCATGGACTCACTCTGAATAATTGTTCTTGAATACCTTAACAGTAGCTGAATATGTTCTATGCAACTGACCATTCATAAAGAACTTCTGGTGACAACCGGGTACATCATTTGCATAGAATTATTTTTTAGATGAATTCGTTGGCAACACATAATACTCTCGATTCTGCTGACTAACTGTCGCTTAACGAAGTTTTGACTGTCTTATTGCAGATAAAAATTATATTGTACTATTTTTCTTTCATGATACGAAATTCTTGTAAAACCTGTAAATTTTCCCTGACCACTTTAAAAGTTCAGAAATGATCATGGCCCTAGAATTTTGTTCTTTCGGAAAAAGTTAATCCTTTAGAATTCTTCCCTGGTTCCATATTAAACAATTGTTTGAAAAAACACAACAACAACCATAAAAAACGTGTTGTTACTTTCGCAATAATGTTTTTGTTGTTTGTTGTCGTTGTTTTTCGCAATGTTACAAATTTTCTTGTTCGTCAGTGGGAATTGGTTTCTTTTGTGTTGTATTTACTTTTCTATGCCTGTAATCTATTTTTCTTTTTTCTTTTTTTTGCTTTGTCCACTAAACAGCCAGTAGTGTCCTGGCATAATCAACTTTTCAGAATCTAAAGATGAAAAAAAAGAAAACACCAATACTTTACATGAGGCAAAAGAAAGCTTTTAGTATTGAATGCACTAGAGAAAGACATTAGAAAAATCACATGTAACCTGTTGCCAGAAAATTGGAAACAAGCGAGCACCAGAAATAAAAAACGGTAAAGAAACCAGCAAAAACTTTTCTTTCTACCGCGAGATTTTTTTTTTTTCAAATCTACTTTCAGTTGCTGTTTGTGTTTCAGTTGTTGTTGATTGTTTTGTTACCAGCAACAAACAAAACTTGACCATGTTTTGTCCCCACATATTAAGAATTGTCAATATTTTTTATTTCGGTTGTTTTCTCTGTTTAGTTTTTCTTCTATCATTTGCTCAAAGGCATTTTTATTCGGTTCTTTTGCAGTTGTTATTGTTAGTTATATTGCTGCTGTTGATAATGCTGCCAATGTTGCTATTGTAACATGTTTTGTATAATTGTTTTGATGTTGTTGCAACAATTGTAGTCCCAGATGTTATTATGCAAATGTTGTTGTTACAGAAAGAAGTTTAAAAATGAAAAGACATCATCAAGAGCAGAGAGTAAAGTCAACAACAAAGTTTTTTTTTTTTGGAAAGCAATTGTTAGAAATAATCACTTGGTTATATGAAAGTTTCTATAGTCATGCAATGAGTTGACAAACACACACAGTCACTTTGTCCAGCTACACTGTGAACAAAAACTAACATACACAACTCGGCAAAAGAGACAGAAAAAACTTCAATGTTCTATATTATACAGTGTTGAGCAAAATTTGTTTACATACTTTAAAATTAGTGTACCTTTTTGATTATTTGAATACTTTAAATTATTGTTGAATTGTTGAATTATTGTAAGTGCCTTTGTCATTTTATATAAGCACGCGCGGCACGCAACTAATAGTCAAGAAGTTATAAGTCATAAGTGTAAAGATCTTTAAGTCAGAAAAAGGCATTACCTAGAAATACATATCGCACTTGATCAACAATAGGGTATTAACTCAAAATTTTTAAAATATCACTTTTTTCAAGAAATCAGCTAACAACATCAATATCTATCTTTTGTAAAAATTTCAACGTATTCCGTTTACTTTTTCATCTCGAAAACCACTTTTGAGACCGTATTCATGATAATGTAGTTATTACCTTTATTTCAACAAAAAGGTATTATTTCGAGTTAATACAAAAGTTAATATGGCACTGATTCGTAAATTTTCATAAAAAAGGTATTATTTTGAGTTGAGCCTCTTTTCAATTTGGTTTTATTTTGAGTTGATACTCTCTTGTTGATAAAATTTGTTTCATTTATGATCGAAAAATTTCAGAAAAATGGTATTAATTCAAAAAATTTTTTTTTTTTTTGCAATACTTGCACAGATTTCTAGAAAAAACGATGTAAATATATTTTTAAATGGAATTTGCTTCCTATGGTGTATTTGAATTTTTAAATTCTGTTAAAATGTGGCCACAAACAGTTTTTTGACTCTACTGAAAATTTTAAAATTTTGAGTTAATACCCTCTTGTTGATCAAGTGCGATATGTAACTTCCCAGAACAAAATGTTTTATATCTTGTTTTATATCGTGAATAATTTTTTATTTTCCCTACGATATATTCACTTAGAGTTTGCTAGGGGATTGTTTACGTTATGCTTGTTTTTATGTATTGTAATTAGATGATAAATATTATTAATACATTTCTTTAATTCAAAATCTGTACAGTGTAGAGCGACAATATACTTGACAATATGTCAATCTGTGAAGATTTTTGCAGACGTTATAACAAAGTGTAAAAAAGAGCTCGACAATGAACTTTCATTGAGATAATTATCGGATTTAAAGTTTTCGTTCAACCAAATGATAAATATTCTCTCGGAAAAAAAATTTCTGGAGAAAATATTCTTCAAATTATGAATTCTGTGAGAATAAAATAATAAAGAAGTGGCATCATCGTTATTTAAAGGAAGCTGTTTTGTTTATTTATGTACTTATTTTCTATTTTAATTCATTATACCTACTTTTTCCGCCGAATATTTTTTACTTTACCCAGTCAATCAGCCCAATTATAAACAAAACTTCCTTGATAGTTATTTCACTTTTCCATTTTCTTCAATTATAAATTTTTTCCCCTTTTGATTAAATGCGGAAAGTGAAAAAAATTTGGAGGAAAAAAGTAGGTATTATAAAATAAAAGTTATATGAAAATAAACAAAAAAAAAACTCCCTTTTAATTACGATGATGCCACTTTTTTATAATTTTATTCCCACGGAATTCATAATTGGAGAAATTTTTTCTGGAGAAAAATGTTTTTCGTGGGAAAGAAATTCCGTGAGAATATTAATAATTGGGCTGAATAAAAAGTGGAAAAACTATGATAGGTGAAAAGAAAAAATGAAGGAACTTGCACAGTATGTTTGTTAATAATTGGGTTGATTAAAAAAATTTACGACCCAACGAAAAAATATCAAAACCATAACACGGATTCAAAAGTTAACTTAAAAGTTTAGTTATCAGCTTATGCCACCACGAAGATGAATTTGGTTTGAAATCAAAATTACATGAGTAAGATCTTGGCGGCGAAACAGGAGCTACGTATTGTAGGCATAAGCAAACGCAAAATACACTGTCCAACAGCATTTTTTGAACAGAATAGCGACCCTATAATTCTAAAAGGATTTATTGTTATGGTCCAGCACGTCTGAGTTTTTTGTACAGTGGGTCAAAGTTTTCATTTTTTGGTCGAAGCAAGCATTATACTGTATAAAAAAAATGCTGTAAGTTAATGTCTGAGAGAATTCTTATGGTCTGAGTTATATTGTGGAATTGTATGAGGATTATTTTTGTGGAAGATCTTAACCCTCTAACTGGTCCCTTTATGGGTCAATTTGACCCTTTTTTCGAGAAAATAAAAAAATGTCCTTTAAAAAAGGACATTTAAGGATTAAAATATTCTACGAAAATGTTTGCCGGAAAATTTCAGTGGGGGTCACCAAAGACACCATTGTTGTAAAAAAAGCTTTTTACGATTAAGTGGCAAAATTACATGGCAAGTTCTTTAAAAAAATTATAATTTTGTTTTAATAGTGGTTTATTTAGTATGTAAATATTTATTTTTTTTTTTCTTCAAATTTTCGAGTAAAAGGGAATTAGGAAATAGCAGTAGTATGACAATGGATTAAAGATTAAACTTAATATGTTTTCCTGTATTTTTACTGCAAATAATAAAATATTAAAGAAACTAAATTCCACTTTGATATCCTCGAAGAAATTTTTCGTTTGTTGAAGAAACAATTTTTGGAGTTGAAACCACTTTCGGAATTAAGTTTTTTGACATGCCTGAATATTTGAAATAAGGAATTCACTAATAATCATAAAAATTATAATAATAATAATATAAAATTATGTATTGTCGACGACGAAGACCAGCATTTAGATGGGCGACGAAAACCGCCAAAAACCAATTGCAGATTTTTCAAGTAAAAATAAGTTTCATAAACTTTTTAATCAATTACCTTCAGTACCATACGTTCAAAATTTATTCTAAAATATACAAATTCTTAGGCCATAGCTTAAACGAGTCAATTTTGAAATTTGGTTACCCCACGGATATAAGTAGGGCAAAATTTTATTATTTTCTGCATTGACTTTAATATCTCTACTTTTAAATGTAATCTTCTTTAAGCAGATGAACTCTCAGTTTATCTTAAAAGTAAGAATTTAAATTATTTCTTTTTGCATTATGATTGAATTTATGAAAATGTATTTGTATGTGTTATACTGATGATGCTAAAAAAAAATAGAACTATTTTTATATTTTTATTATGTTTGATGCCACATTTTGATATGTATATTGTAATGTTTCTTCAAGCACGTGACCATAATTTACAACAATTTGTAATTCTTTTGGAGGGACACCTTCAAGATTATAAGGACATTTTTGCGATATGGAAAGCATAAGCTTAAAATAATTTTGCCCTTTACTGTAACATTAAAGTAGGTGTGTTATGTGTGTGGTTGTGTGTGTAAGAGTTATTGCTTTAGGTGGCGTTTTTTGATTTCAATCATTTTCCATTGTAACTAACTGTACCTGTTGTTGTTGATGTTTGTTTGGTTGCTTTGTAAGGGTGTTCTTTTGTTGAAAAAATTGAAAACATTACAACAAACATTTCTGCATCCGCCACATACTACGATTACAACAACTTGCAACTATAACAATTTTCCTAATTCTCTAGAGTTTTTTTCTAACAACAAAAACATAAAGTTTGTTAATGTGAATCATCAACAACATTATTTTCAACATCATAATAATTATCATCATTATTAAGATGGTCGTCATCATCCAAGTGAATTGAATGGAATGCTTTATCGAAACAATTCACTTGGGAGTGCAATCTTCTGCTGCTCACAGCAATTATTGTTTCGTTTTATTTCCTTTAGTTGTTTCGGGCTTTCTTTTATATGGGATTTGAATTTTCTTTATGATTTTTCTAACACATGGCGCTTAATGATCTTGTCATTGTTGTTTTCTTCTAGAGCAGTCTTGATTCGAAATTGTTTTATTGTAAAGATTTATTAAGCCATTAAATTTGTTTAAATTGCTAATAAAATTTCTCGCTGCATTAGAAACATATTGTTGTTGAAAATAAAATTGTTGTTCATATTGTTTTTTTTAGTGTTTTATTGGTTGCATTTGAAGCTTTTCTACACACCCCTTTATTTATTGTCTTTTTATATCCATTTCAAACAAATTGTGTTTAATTTTTTTTACATTTTCATTTGACAAATCAGATAAGTGTTCGATAAAGAAACTTTTTAACGACAGCATATTGAGTGAAGTAAATTCAAAAAATCCGTTTACATATAGTTCTTTAGTTTTTTTTTGTTGGAATTCAACACAAAATCAAATAATTTGTTTTTCTAATCAAATTTTAAAAATCTTGTAGTTGGTTTGGTATGTTTTAAAGGTTTGGCTTGTGAGTGTAAAACAAGTGAAATGAAAAAACACCAAATATTTTTGTTACCTTAATATTTTCTTGAGTTAAAATTAATACGAAAAATTCTTTTAATCAAAAATCTTTTGAAAATGTTTGCTGCAAAAAATACAATTTATTTTAATCTACTTTTGGATTATTGTAAATCCCAATAGAGATGGGTGGATTCCGATAGCTCGTAAAGGTTGCTTTGTGTTATTTTTGGTTTTTAATAATAATCAAGATGCTTACGATAAATCTTAATTATAAAGTAAGTGTTCCCTTGCGGATCTGATGCGTGCATTGCGCCCACAATAAACCACTGTCCCTTAACACATGACGGCTAAATTCGAAACAACATAATGTTACCAATTAATCAGGCGACGCCAACACATCAACAAAAACGAAACGAAATTAATATCGAAAGTATTTTTTTGTTTGTCTATAAAAATGTAATGAAAAAATCGATGCAGCCAATAACGTGGAGTACATTAATAATTAATTATTAGGGCTTGAGTTTTGTCTATAGAAAATGCAATCCGTTAGCAATAAAAAGAATTGATCTTGGGTATGATCGTCTATTTACAGCACAATGGTATGAAGTCAATATTTTACTGAGCAAAGAAGGCAGCAACTACCTAAAGCTTGTTTTAAAAGTTGGGTTAACATTCGTATAAAAGTCAGAATACATAGAAAAGATCACAGGAAATGGCGTATGTTTTTGCGACAAAAATAATACTCAGCAAGAAATATCATTTCGAGTTAGTGAGGTGCCTGGCTTCCAAAGTGATAACGGATTTGCAAAAAAGTCACTGTGCGGACTGCATTAATTACTGACGGTGCTATCGATTCGTAGGTATTTAAATCGTTGACAGTTTGTCTTCATGAGGCTAAGGCAATCTAGGATTCTTGATGTACATAGCAGTGAAAGCCAATTAGGGCAATAATTTTATATAATTAGATATATTCTTGTGGTGTCCTTGAAACCACAGGTGTACGCTAAATCTGATCTACTGGACAGAATCCTTAAAAAAACCGACCACTTGGATGAGTGCAACTTTAAAAATGCATAAATATTCCACATAGTGCGCGTGCGCTATGGTTGGGATGAGTGCGAGGTCATTTATTGATTATAGCTACAAGAGAAGGCGGTGTCACACCCATTCCTACTTAATATTGTTTTGTAAATACTTTTACTTAAACCATAATTATATAGTTTTTCAGATACATTAAGCTTAACTGAAAATATTAAAACTAAAAAGTAGGCAGTTTCACGCCCATTTATGGTTAATAATGTATTATAATTACTTATACTTAACCGAATACTATAGAACTTTGCACACACAATAATCTTCGTATTGAATAAATTCTTATGCTTAAAAAAATGTACAGTGTCACGCCCATTTTCAACTACTGCCACTTAAACGAATCTTACAAAACTTTGCACATACATTAATCTTTGGTGAAAATTAAATGTTATTTTGAGAGCTGGACAGTGCCACACCCATTTAGCGTAGATATTATTTTTCCAGCTAAATTATTACAAAATTTTTCGAAATATTTAATAAGTGCTCTTCACTTTATAAGTGAATAATTTTAATCGAAAGTTGGAACTTTACACTTTTTTTTGCGAAACCTACAATGTAGGTAATTTATGTGCTTAATTTAATACCTCGTTTTATACCAAAACTGATTATACTGCACAATCATATAATTAGTTCCCAAAAAAACTGATGGAACTTTACTCTTCCCACAAAAATCGCAAAAAATATATTTCGTTGTCCCACATCCTACTTTAAGAACACAAACGCTATTTTT
The DNA here is from genome assembly GCA_916610165.2 of Gymnosoma rotundatum. Taxonomy (NCBI): domain Eukaryota; kingdom Metazoa; phylum Arthropoda; class Insecta; order Diptera; family Tachinidae; genus Gymnosoma; species Gymnosoma rotundatum. Next base: position 13,904,499 of record OU744338.1, on the reverse strand, counting down.
AATAGATCCAGCTACTTATTATCATTATATCTCATTAAATTAAAATCTATTTCGTATGATCCTCGAATACTTTTTTGTCACAACAATAATTCAAGGGCTTGTTTTCAAGTGAACTTTCGGTTTATCGAGAAGTTTATTCAGTAGAAGTGACAACATAGAGCTTATGTTATGTTATTAATGTTATTTTGAAGCTTATAAATCATATCACAAATGATCTAGACGCAAAAAATATGTGCGGAAGGCGCATCTTAACAACAAATGCCCACCTTACAGCAGGCTACGAAAATGAAGAACTATATCCAGTTAAAGGAGACTATAGCAAAAAATTAAAAAAATAAATGCAAATTACCTTCGTATATTAATATACATGTTTTGGTGTTATTTAATACAATCATTATGGCTACTCTGAAAATGCCTGCTGTGCACGTTAAGATAATAATAATAACAAGGTAAGCTTAACTCCTAGTGAAAAAATATCTCTAGTTGATAATCAGTTTACACGTCATTGTCTTTATTCCTGAAGGTCGTACAGTAAAATACATTTTTGCTGCTACCACGCTTGTTTGGCTTATTGTGGTATTATGAAATACAGAAATCAAAAGATTTAGTTTCTCAAGAAATCCTATATAGAGAACTGAAAAGTTGTACTCATACTTTGTTTAGCATGCTTTTCAATGGATTGCCATTAATGCTCGAAGGGTCACTAAATTATTATGTTGAACATAAACGTTACTCTAAGACTGCTGTAGTCATGGTAGTAAGCATGTTAACTACAAATCTAGTTGACCAGGGTTCAACCCCCGAACCAATCAAAATAAAAATAAATTTTTTTCTGGTTACATTACAGCCCGCAGCCGGCAAAGTAAAATAACTAATAATGTGGCTATTTTCTTCATAATCAACCGTCTAAACAACAATATAAAGCGGGCAGTGTTGAATTAAAAAAAGAAGTATTTTCTCCTCTTTCTATCTCCTTTCACCAACTGTCTCATCACTTATGTTTCCCTTTCCTAAAGAATGTAGTACGATTATAAAAAAATAACTAAAGAAGTATTGTTGCCTAAACTACTACTTCTACTTAAAAAAAAATACTCTGGTTAAATATTTATTTTCATATCAACCTACAGGTTATCTTAGGATTGCCAAAGGAGAATCCAGTATCTTTGATATACTAACTAAAAGATAAAAAATTCAAAACTTTACAATCAAGTCTAGGAAGGGTTCTGTACAATCTTTAGCCCACTTTTTGTAATCAACTTTTTCTTATTTGTTGTTGAAAGCTGCCAGCCCATAACGATTTAAGAGGAAAGGTCATATTTTTCAAAAACGAAATCTATGTGGAAACCCCCTTCAATTTTTTTAAATTTATTCTTCACACGAATTTTTTAGTGGTCACATTTCTATATACCATGTGTAAGTTAAAACTGCCTGCCTACTTCGGTTGAAAAACTAAAGTCATATATGTTAAAAAACCTCGCTATTGGAACACCCTTTATATTTTAGATTTGTTTTTTTTTTACTTGTTCTTACAATAGACGTAAAATACTTTAAAGTGTCTGCTGATTTTGCTTCAAAAACAAGGCCCCTTACGTTAAAATCTCATCACTTTTTGCACACCCTTTAGTTAAGGCGGGCTATCCTACTCTTTTCAAATTTGATATGTCTCGTTATCATAGTTCAAAAAATAACATAATTTTTATAGATAATACATGACTTTCGGAACACTCTTTAATTTAAGTTATAGTAGTAGAACTGCTATGAAAATTTTAAGAGTCTACGTATTACGGTTTTGTAGATAGAGGTCAGTGGTGGACGGACAGAAATTGTAGCGAAAATAATAAGGTGAAGGTGAACTTATTGTATTGAAATTAAATACTTTCGAAAAGTTAAAAAAATTAAATTTTCCGCTTTTTTGTTATCGAAAGCTATTTGTTTAAACAATTCTCTTATTCCTTGTTAAGTGAAAAAGATTATGGTAATATCTGACCCTTGAGTCAAAGTAACAATACAAACAATATTTTTTTCATATTAAGCTTGATTAACCAAATGTAATTAAATAGTTCACCATGTTGCGTAGAATAAAGTTAATAATCCATTATTTTTATTATCATAAAATATATGTTTCTCCTTGAAATGATTTTTTTTGTGTTTTTTGTTGTTTTGTTATTAATTACTGTTATTCATTTCAATAAAATGATACTCGTGTGAAGTGTATTATTTCAAAATAAACAATTAAATTTTGTAAACATATTTAAAGTGGAGTTGTTGTCGTTGTGTAGATACATAATTCAGACATCTGAAAAGGAAATTAATCAATCTTGGCGCAATTATAAATTTATACTCGCACATTTACATATTTACATATGTATGCATGTAAGAATGTTAACTCGTATAAACATCCGCACATAAACCAAAGTGTAGTTACAACCAAAAGCAAAATAATTAATTATATATTGATCGATAAGTGCAGTTGTCATTGTAACAATAGAAAATTATACTCGTTGACATTTATGTGACAAGTGAACCTACACTTTAAAGTTTAAAATTAAAATATACGCATATGCACATTATCTTCCTATAATACGCACACACATACACACAACACATGAAACATTCATAAGGGCGATAGAAAAAACAATTAAACTGTAAACACAGACGCATAGTTTGTGTGGTTGCGTGTGTGTGTGTTTCTGTGGCAAGTCATTAAATGTAAGTATTTCCAGGAAATTTACACTAATACTTACACTAAACAACTTGTCATCCTACCAATCCCTGACTTGAATTGTTAATCTTTATCAAGAGAACTGTACGTTAGTTATTGGGTTTACAGTGGTGTTGAAAACTAAATGAATTGAGATACTACGTGTGTGCGGATATAAACATATTAAAAAAGCCTGCTTTGCATTCCAACAAATCATGTTTAGTGTTTCATAATACCGCCGTTTAAAACATTGACAACGGATACCATTTCAAAACACAGTCGACAAGTATTAGTAACACAGTAAAAAAGTCGTAGAAGGCAATTTTTAACTGATCTGAATTTGTGCCTTATATATATTTAGAGAAGCGCTGCAGTGCTCCGATGAAAAGTAGAAATACATATTTTAATCTAATGTAACGATTTAGTGCTACAAGATGACACTTGCGCAGAGACTGTCTGACGTAAACTATAATAACTAGAATTTATTTGTATCACACAATAATTTTAAAATTGGCTTGGCATCAGCTTCGGTTTGAGAAATGATATACTTCATACTTAACTTGCTGGTCACTTTAGGGGCCTTAATTTAAAAGTTTATAGTTTTTCATTTAAGAGGTAAAAGTAACCAATCACCAATTGCTTTTCTATTTTTCTTTGTTGGTCTTCTACATACTTGACGCTCTTCACTTAGATTTATTACGAGTAATATATTGCAATGAAGTCTCCAATTTCTAATAGATCTTTGATAAGACCTTTAAAATGTATTTGTTAAAAGCATACGAAATAGACAGCAAAGATTAATAGTTACTGATTCATAGTCTTCCTGCAACCTTATTTTACCATAATATTGACGCGAGTATTATGATCTCTAAAAGAGATTTCTACTTACTTTTTAAGCCTGCAACTTTACGTACCGCCACACATAAGGGTATTTTGGCAATCTAGTCGGACATTAGGCCAAAAATTAATTTTGAGAAAACTAAAAATTTACGTACGCAGCTGTACAGATAAGAAAACTCTGTATCGTATGGTAAATTTTCAAGTCTTTTGCTTAAGACTTGTCGTTTTGGGACACTGTTAAAATCAGAAAAGTTGGATAAATTGCATTAATTTTATTGACTTTATAGGATTTTAAGGGTTTGCAATATTTTTTTTAGTGGTTAAACGAATAAAGATTTTGTTCTGTGAGAGACTATGTCAGCAGCTTCTTATATTAATTTTTAGAAAAAATTTTTTCTTTAACTTTTGTGATAAAAAATTTTGTTCGAAATAAAAAAAAAAAAAAATTTTTTTCGTTAAATTTTTTGTAAAAAAAAAAAGTGAAAAGGTTTTTGAGAGTGATCTCCATAGCGATCCTAAAAATGTTTATATCACAGGGACTTTTTTTAGGCTGCCTTCGTGTTCAATCGATGATTGAAACAAAGCAAAAACAAATGTACAAGACGAAATACAGAGAGAACAGTAAAGAAATACGTTGGTTTGTGTGTAAATTTCGTCTAACCAAATTAATGTTGATATGAGTGTATGAGTATTCTCTTATTCTTATTTACAAAGTTAGTTGGTTAAATAGATGATGTTTATAAAAATACACAACTAAGGTAGATAGATGCGAAGAATGCTGATGAAGGTCGTAGCGGTCCAGAAAGAACAGCATTTCATTCTGCTAGCGTCTAATTTTTCTTGTTTTCTTTGTAAAACGTCCGCATACATTTGTAAAATAAATTTTCTTTCTAAAAGAGATTTTTAGAAATTAAAAAATAAATGTCCTTAAGCCAAAATAATTTCTGTTCATTTATATTGTTATTTCTTTAAGAAAAATTGTATTTCGAATTATGGACTAGTTCGTAAAGTGAAAAAAGTACATTTTGTCCTGACACTAGCAGATTGTAATAAATTTTCTGGAACACTTCAACTTTGCTAACTGTTTCCACACTTGTTGAATGTTTTTAAAGGTTCCGCACCCAAAGGGTAGAATCTAAACACTATTGTTTTCGCTTCAATATCTGTCCGTCTTCCACAGATTCATCTCTGGTACCGTACAAGCCATAATCGCTATAACAAAAAATACTACTAATTAAAGGGCGTTCTGAATTTAACTCGATATTCATACAAATATTGTCATTTTTTGAACTGCTATAAGCAGACACGTCCATATTGCACTATATACGCTTTGGGAACAAGTAGAAAAACAAAAACTTTAAGTTAAAGGCAGTTCCTTTAGTGACGTGATTTATATTTATGCCTTCAGTTTTGAACCAGAATAAGCAGACTTTTTAAATTTTCACATAATATGTACGAGAATATGTCCTGTGTAAAAAGTAAGTGTGAAAATCGTGATTTTGATAAATATGAATTTATTTCCTAAACCTTTAAGAGATGGCCCAAACTTTGTTTAGAATCGTTTGTGTTAGTAAAACACGCACTTGGCGGATTTATTTAATTAATAATTTTCTGATTACAAAAAACCGAAATCTCATTAATTTAGATGTTATTTTATTAGCGAAAGTTTTAACCATCACTGTTAGAGCGTAATGTTGTAATCATTTACATAATTAAATGTGTTTACGTGCGATATAAATCCCAAACTTTCTGGTTGGAGGAAATAAATCAAAATTTACTTATGTAGAAAACTCACAGGAAAATTGGTGATAATAAAAAACATACACACAGACATTTCAATTATTTGATAAACAAATTTAAATTATAAAAAAAAAAAATTTATTTTTGTCACATTCAAAAGTCATAAACTATTGACGTTTGAGGCGTCAGTCATTGTACTTTTTTATTGCTGGATCATAAAAATCAAATTTAAAGTCGTTCGTGATTCAGATCACAACGAAATGAAAAAAAACTAAAGTGACAAGAATGGAAAAAAATTATTAAAATTTAAGTGAAGAATGTTAAATAAAAAGATAGTGTTTAGATAATTATTGTCTTAAAAGAAAATTAATAAAAGTTGTATGATAAATGGTAAATATAAAAATAGTGTTGAGGGTTTTATAAGTTTTTTTTTTATTTTAATTTTTTTTAATGAATTAAGGATTTAAGCTGTTTATTTTAAATGAATTGAAATTGATTTTGGCTTAAGTTCATTTTTAAATTTCTAAAATTTTTTTTGGAAAGAAAAATTATTTTACAAATGTGTGTGAACGGTTTCTAAAGAAAACAAGATAAACTAATGTAGTATTTTCTGGGTCACTACATCCTTTATCAGCATTCTTTGCATCTATCTACATTAGGTTGTTTACATTGTAAACATCATCTATTTAACTAACTTTGTAAACAAGAATACGAGGGGTATTGATGTCAATATTAAATTTATTCTCTCTCTAACTCGTCTAGTACATTTGCCATCAGTGTATTATTTTTCTTGTTTTCTTTGCAAAACGTCTGCATACATTTGTAAAATAATTTTTCTTTCTAAAAAAAGTTGTTAGAAATTAAAAGTGAAGTTAAGCCAAAATTAATTTCAATTTATTTAAGAGTTTTTTTAAAAGTTTTTTTATATTCCAATAATTACAATATGAATTGAGCAGAGGTGAGATACTGAGAACAATATTCGTTTTGAGTCTGTTAACAAACCGAGTTCTATTGTGCGTTACGATCCTATTTTCTTTAGCGGTGATAGAAACCGAATTCCAACGAAGCGCCCTGCGATTTCATTTAGTGCTATTAATACTCAAATTACAAATTCTAGCAAAAAGCTATTTAATTTGTCACACGTTTATAGTAAAACAAAGAGGTTTCCTAAGTTCGCCACAGCCGATTGAAGCCGGGGTTCCACACGTTAATATCGTGGAAGCAATGCATTTGTGTCTACACTTCGAATTTAGCATTTTGCATTCACAAAAGCTTCCATAACTCATACAGATATGTGCAGGAACATATACTTCTGTTGAAAAAATCGTTAAATATTAGAGAATTAGTATAAAAGAATAAAAATGCGGATACATATCAGTAGTTTAATACCTCGATATTCATCTGGACAGGAAAAGTAATATAGAAGCAAAGCTGACGCAAATGCATTGGACAATTAAATGAAACTCAACAGATAGAATAGATTGAAAACTTTTACTTTATAACTCGACTCTTAATGGGTCACTGGCTCCGTCTCAAACTCAAGAAAATTTTAAAGGCAGCAAAATTAAAATTCTACGAATGATCGCCACATCCTCCTGTTAGATAAAAAATTTGAACATATACTGGTTAAAGCCTAAAACGCATAAAAGCCCTCAAACCCCTAGCCCGCAGCATATTAAACGATCGTAGTAATACTCGGCTAATATGAAGAATCTTTACTTTCTTAATTGAAAATCAAAGAAATTATTCCTAATAACACTTATTCACATCTTTCATCAATTTTTCAAGATGTAACATCTTCCCCTTGAGAAATACAAAGGGCTAAACATCAACATCTTTACAAGATGTTCCGGTTTCATTTAGTTCCACTCAACATCATTCGATAATTTAAGTGTCATCACTAATAAAGTGACATTAAAATCTTTATGCAATGATAGTTTTGAATTTTTTTTAAACTGTGGTTTTTAATGAATAATAATATTGTAATCTCATATAAAATATACATTTATGTGTTTTAGTTCCCTAGCTGTAGTAATAATTTTTTTTTATTTATAATTTAAATATAATTATACATATGATGTGGAAAATTGTGAAAATGTATTTATATCTTACTTTTTAGCTATTATCTTTTTGGCAACACTGGTTAAACAGCAGAATTTTCGATTTTGGAGTAAATATCAGCCAGAAGCATTGCAAGAGCTCCAATGCATCCAGAAAAAGTCACAATTTGGTGCGGTTTATGGGTTGGTGGCATCATTGGACCGTACTTCTTAAAAGATGATGCGAATCGTAATGTAACTGTGAATGGTGAGCGCTACCGTGAGATGATATCCAACTTTTTTTGCCCAAAATGCAAGAGTTTGACTTGCATGACATGTGGTTTCAACAAGACGGTGCCACATTCCACACAGCTCGTGCAACAATTGACTTATTGAGAGGCGAATTCGGTGAACACTTTATTTGACGTTCGGGACTGGTCAATTGGCCGCCTAGATCAGGCGATTTAACGCCTTTAGACTATTTTTTGTGGGGCTTTGTTATAGCTCATGTCTATGCAGACAAGCCCGCTTCAATTGACGCATTGGAAGACAACATTGAAGCATTTATTCGTTTCATTTAAAAAATCACCCCTTATATTCCGCTGATTCTAAGAAATCAGCCAATGTTTTACATTCATCTGGTTGCCGGCGGTATTCAGTATGGTAATTTTTGCAAACTTTCATTTATGAAGCTATTGTGGCAGTTTAAAACAGTATGTACAATGCAACAACTTATAATAATCCTGCTGTTGAATTTAGGGTAGTTATCTAAGCCTTCACTATGCGATGAAACCTGGCTTTAAGTGACCGTACGCGTAACGTTTCTAAAGTTGTGTACATAAAACTTTTCAAATTAAATTTATATCAATTATACTAATATATTGTACATAAAAATGTCCAAACGCGAAAGGCGTCGGCGAGACGAGGATTCACAATATATTCCATATCAAAATCTTTGTCCTCCAGCACAACATCAGCTAATCCTCCATAATAATTTTTTAAACAAGATTACGAGGTCTTCAACAGCTATAATTACCAAAAATTGTAGATTTTTCTAGCTCTATTACATTAAATTTCTTAATTTCTTGCTACACGCGGTAAAAAACTATTGCCAGAGATGTAAGATGTTGCAACTGTAAACAAACTTTTTTCATTTTCAACATCTTTCACGAATTCCCCATAGATGTATGCAAGTGTAAAAAGCCTGTAAGTCTAGCACTGGGAGCATTGAGTGAATTACGATTGCAAGATATGAATACTTATTATTTGTTCAATATTGTTGAAGCAACAATAAACACCTTTGTAACATAAATTATAAATCTTCCTTCCAGCCACTAAAGACATTTGTCATTTGTACAGCTTCCAGAAACTACTTATTTAAAAAATTTAATCTGTGTTTTTGTTTAGTATAAAAGAATCATTAAAAATGTTTTATATTGAGTTTCTTACGAGACCTTGTATAATTAAGGAACCTGATGTGGTTTTAAAAATCATTTAAGCTGACCCTTTACAACTCAACAAATTACTTTAATCACATTCCTTCTAACAGCCACTTGCCCTTTACGTTTTCATAACGATCTCATATTTTTCTACAGTTTATAAATAAATTACAGCAGCTAATTGCTGTTACAACTATTTGATTGGGTGCAATTTAAAAATTTTAAACACAATTAATTTTATTGCAGCGCTCATTTAGAACAGGTGTCACAATAATCAATTGCATCATCACCACCACCAACCGCCAGCTGCCAGACAGACCAAAAGTCAGTCTTTTTTTCGCTTTTAAACGAATTTAAATTTTCTTTTATTTATCTCAATGTTGTCTGGAATTTACGAACTCTGTCTTTTAATAATTTGCATATTAAATGAGCTGGACACGATAAGTCTTGAAATATATGTATATATTTATATTTTTTACATCTGATTGCAGTTTTAATTTTATTTAAGTTGCGTATTTTTCTTTTTTCTACTGCTCTCAAGAAGCAGTGAACATCACAGACATGATTTTGTTGAATGTAGAGTTCATAAAACAAAACAACACAGACACCATCAAATGACTGGAAGAATAAATGAGTGACTGACTGACTGGCAAATGAACGAGAGCCAACTAAAAGTAAACAAACGACACTAATTTGAAATGTTAGAAAAGTTGCAAACAGTTTGCCACCACCCTGGTTGAATTGCAAAAAAAAAACACTTTCAATTTGATGTGTCTGCCACAGAAGTCTAGCAGCAGTTAGTTGGCATAAATAAATTAAAATATATTTGAGAATCAGAAAAGCACAAAAGCTTGTTAATTGTTGCTATTTTCTAGTGTTAATTTAATTATTTTTTAATCTTAAAATGTTTCATTACTCTTTTTTTTTATTTTTCCTTTTCGTTTCCTTAGTTTGATGAATATTTAAACAATTTGTCCATTAAATAAAATTGCAGTCTTTTGTTTCGTTTCAATATGATTTTTTAATAGCACTTGATGGTGTTGCTAAAAAAAATAGTAGCAAAAGTAAGTATTTTATTAATTTTTCATTTTGTATGAAAAATACTAATGGAAATTATATGTTCAATAATGTTATTAAATCAAAAAAAGTAATTCCGTTGTAAAAAAATATTTTGTTTAGTGTCTTAACAGTCTCTTTGAAATTTAATAATTGTAGGATAAGCACGACATAAATATTTTATTGTTTGTATTTTAATAGTCTTTTAATAAAAACTATGTACGCGTAGACGACTACTAAGGTGTTTAGCAGAGATATTGTTTGAGGTTAAAAAAATTCCTTTTCGTCGAAAAATCCCGAGATACATACCAGAGTAGTAGTTGCTGTTTATGGTGTGATAGTTCTTAACTTTCCCTTTCAACATAGAGTACTGCCTAGCTGTCATAATTTAGGTTAGGTAAAGATACGTTACATTACTTGGATCCGCTCGGCAACCCCTCTTAGCCAACCGCATTAGTGAAAAAGAAATAAAATAAATAAGTAAGAGTGCTATGTCGAATCATATACTCTTCACCATGTATAAAAATCTAATTTAGTGAAGTAACTCCAATAAAAAAAAAAAAAAATATTGAGGTGACAGAGAATTAAATAAAAAAAATCAGTAATAAACAAAATATTACATGAAAATATTATCGGCATTTTAAAAAAAATTTAGCATTTTCTGAAAGACCTCGTCAAAAGCTTTAAATGACACCCATATTAGTATCACAAAAAATATCGCGCACAACATTTTTCTATGAAAATTTCAGAGGTTTATTACTTAGAAAATATGGGCGAGCGGAAATTTTTTTACTTGATTTTTATTTTCTTATTTTTTATTCCCTATCGCCGCACAAATTTCTTTTTTTTATTGGACCCCATTGTTCAAAATAATGTGGAAAAGTTAGATGTAGGCGTGGTATTTAGCCCGCTTCCGCGAAGGACATTAACTGTTCTTGCTAATTTAACATAGAAATATTTTCAAAACTATGTCTAATCGATTAGTGTATTTAAATTTTCTCTAGTGCCCTGATAAAGTTGATGTCAACAACGGAAAGATGTATATCGCTCAATCGACTTCGCTATGCATATACCTTATGGGGTCGCAAATGGATATTGTAGAAATATAAAGGGTACAAATGTACATGTACCCTTTTCCGCTTTTTGTAGTGAAGGGTATAAAAACGATATAAAAAGAGAGACAGAGTGAGAGACTAAGAGAATATTCATTTACGACCAAGCAACTAACTTTTGCGGCAGGCAGGGATATTGCTCGCAGCCAGCATTATCTTACTGAAACTAAGTACAGCTTTCATTACTAAGATTTGGTTGACCGTGATCCTTATAATGTCTGTTTGCATTTGTGTGCTACCATCCTAAGACATCAAGAGAGTGTGACAATCCTCGCTTTTACTTATCGTGTATCATCTCCAAAATATATTGTCTGCCAGTTGACACTGTAAAAGCTGTTGCTTCGTAGTTTACTTTATGTTTTAATATAGTCGTGATATCTGATCAGTACGATTATATTTTCTTATCTATAAAACATAAGTGGATGTGCACTCTCAGTGTGGATATTCCTGAGTTTCTGTCACAATGTGCTGACGTCCATCCTTGGAATAGAGTAGCAAATGGTAGTAATTGTTGGTCCCATATTCACTTTATCAATTTGTTGTATATCATACGAGTACTGCAGTTCTCTTTCAGTATTAGGACTAGGTTCGAACTCCCAAAAGTCCTCTCTTATTTACATATCGAGTCTTGATTGTTTGTTAGTCCATGGATACAATTTGGAGGTTTTGCTTTTATAAGAGGAATTTCTACACTCGCCGTATATTCCGCTAGCATTTCTCTTTCACAATGGAGATCCAACCTGTAATTGTTTCCTTCAATTTGTTTAGAATTAGAAAAAAACTTGATGGGTTGCAACCCCCAGCCATGCAGCTACACCATACTTTGAAACACAATTTGAAAGAGATTATTTCTATTCACCTGTTGCTTTTACTGCACAATAGAACAAGATGAAATTCTGTTAAATGCCATATAACCGCCTTATATATTTTATCTTTAAAATAAAGCTTGTTTTTTTCCAGGGGCACTAGCAGTAACTACATCTAATAGAGAAAAAATGTCCGATATAATATTAATCGCCTTTTTAAGCGTAGGACCGGATTGAATTCCATAGATCCAAATAACTTTATTTACATAACCTTGAAAAGATAAAAACAAAAACTATAACGAGTTTGTTCAATAGTTCCAGTTAATTAAATAACAAAACGGGGAAAAACTGCCAAAAAATAGCAAAATAAATCGTTCTCAGCATTCCAATAAAGTAATTATTAAAAGTCTTTTTTTGTAACATCATGAAAAAGGTGAATCATGTCTGTGTTGTATAAACAAAACTGTTCAAATTCCATCTAATAATCTTAAGAATTTGTGACCAATTTATAATTAATATTAAAGCCACCTTTGTTAAATATTATTAATATTTATATTTTTAATCATCTCTTTAAATTCATCATTAATCTTTGTTTGAGTTTAACATTATTTTCTATTCCAACATGTTTTGCATTTAATTTATTAAAACTGTAAAATGTTCTGCTTCCTTTCAATAACTTTTTTGCGTATTTTTATAAATTTAATAATTAACATACGTTTAATAAATAAAAAAAAGTTAATATAAATTTAAAATTAGATAGTGTAAAAACTATTTAACCTTGAGTGATGATTTGATGCCACCAAGAATTATTAGTGTGGGGAAAATGTCATTTACGCTTAAGCATCGTCATTGTTTATCAATCCCTATTTAAGAAAGATGTGCCACCAGGAAGTAGCGAAATGTTGATGAGGTTAAATATTAAAATAAACAAATTATTGAAAAAGTCAAAGAAATTATCGTTTTATAAAAAAATGTTTGTAAGAAAATTAACGTTTTTCATACAGATTCCATTTTGTCTATTTTCTAACGTTTTAATTAAAATATGTTCAGATAGAAAAAAGTATTTAAGAAATTATTTAATGATGGTGGTGCATTGAATAAATTAATTTTCGCAGTTATGCCGCTTGGTATCGAGTCGTCACGAAACATTTTTTGATCATTTAATCTACGCAGCCGCCTTTTTCCATTACTTTTGCCAGAATTCTCGGCAATATTTTTCTGCATTCATGACCGATAATCTAATAGCCAGAAGTTTTGTTGACATAAAAACGTGACTTCAAGCAACTCTACGAAAATAAGTTTAGAACGGATACGGAAAGAGAGATTAAGCAATCCGGAAATCCAGCTCTAAGATTTTCAATTATAAGTCGTTGCTCCATCCTGTTGGAACTTTTTGTTATACAGTCCCTATTCATTCAGTTGAGGTAGAAAAGCATCATTCAACATAATTCTTTGCTGATCGTCGTTCAGAGTAATCGCGGTGGCTGTCGATGTTTTCGAAAAAATACATCCCCAGTACGTCTCAAGCAGAAACGCCATAACATTCAGTAACTTTGAGCGAAAGTAATAGCGTTTGTGTGCTCAACGGCTAGCATCTAATACAATGTCTGGACTTTCTAAGAGAACATCTTTAAGCTTTTTACCAAAATTCTTTGCAAAGAGCGTCAGTTAGTATCCAAATGCTTGCCACGCGGTCTGGTCAACACTACGGGGTCCACTGCGACCAAGGACATGTAGTTAAAATTTTGTTGCGCAAAAAACCTTCTCAAGAGTTCTTCATAAAAACCGTCACACTATTTAAAAAGAAATTATTTTTTCACTGACCCAATAAAGTGAGAATACAAGAAAAGCAACAATCATCATGTGTGTTATTGACGTTTACTTTTCCTACTTAATTAAAAACTTAACGAACAAGCAAAAGGCGTTAATAATTTTATTCAAAATTTAAACGCACAAACTCATTTACACCAGCCTTCAACATCAAAAGGTGAAGTCCACATTAAATACAACTAAATTGCCCTTCTGGAAACATTTACACAGCACATTAGAAAAAAGGCCTACAAAAACAAAAACATGTTCTTAAGAAACTTTAAATATTTCAAAGGCATTAATTTCCCTGGAGTTAAAGAAATATTCTACTTTTCAATTCCATGCAAAATTTCAACATATTTAAGAGTTTTCTGAAAACCCTCCGAAAAACAAGGAACTGCAGTTGTAGTAAAAAGCAATTTAAACAATTAACAACCAGCCCAAAATATTAAGGCTGAAAATAATTTCTGAGAACGGAATTAAAAGAGATTTCATTAAACAGTCGAATAGTAAAAACGCAAACAAAAACAAAGGGTTTGCGTTAGAAGTCCTTATTCTCCATGTGCATAAATTGTCAACAATTTACAAAAGGCAAGTTATTCTGTGAATGGTTTTTCGGTATGCAACTAATGCCTCTTGGTGGTTCTTTAAATGGTCCGTTTCTTAACTGTGGTTTTTGCGGTTGATGCCTTATTGTTCTTACTGCTGCTGCTGCTGGTTGCATTATTTGTTTTTACGTTTTTGTATTTGGTGCATTAAAACCACTAACATTTTTCTTTCTTCGTTTAGTTTGTTTCAATAAATAAAGAAAACAGTCTATTTACAGGGTAGTTTGCAAGGATGTGAAAATATGTTAAAAAAATTAAAACGTAAATGAAATCTTTTAGAATATTCAGTAGTGGTAGGTATAATGCCGAAGACTAGTAACCATCATAGTTTTTGATGAAAAAGGGCCGGAGGAGAAATCAGATTGTGGTGATTAAAAAACGAGAAATGAATTAAACATGCGAAATTTTTATTACTTTACTCTAAATCTTTTAAATAGTGAGAGTAGTGCATCAAGAATGGAAGCTAAGTTGACACATCTGCCAAAGGGATGTCCCTTCCCAAATTGCGGTAGCATGTTTACAGTATAAATCCTGCCGAGGACTTAAGATAATACATGATAAAACAACGTACATCAAAGTATGCATTACAAGTTTAATATTAATTTATTTTTATTTATTTTATCAGAGTCTGATTGCAAGCCCCAGAACTGCAAAGAAGTATCTTCCAAATATCGTCAGATCGCCAGAACTTGCTTGCATTACATAGGGTGTCCACCGCGAATGTATACTAACTGCAGTAATTCGATAAAATTCCTTGCTGTATGCGATGTGACACTGTCTTATTGATACCACATATAAATCAAGCCAAAAGCAAATCATGCAGTTGTGCAGTTAAAAAGTTTTCAATCATATCTTGATATCGTTCTCAATTCACAGTTACCGTTACGCCATTTTAATTTTCAAAAAACTGAGGTCCAATGATTCCTTCTAACTAAATTGCACACCAGACTATTACTTTTAATGTATGCAAAAATGACTGATGAATAATTTGGGGGTTATCCAGTGCCCAGAACTGTCTATTCTGTTTATTCACATATTCATTCAAATGAAAATGTGGCTCGTCACTCATTATGATTTTTTCATGAAAATCGGCATTGTCATGGGCGAGGTATAACATCCTATTAGCATATGTTCGACGGCGTAAATTGTATTCAAATCCTTGTGCAAAATTGTGGCCAAGGTTGTTTTTTGAAGATCCAGCTCCTGAGCACGGCGTAGAATTGAGGTTGATGGAGTGTTTTTAACACTTTCTTGAGCAGCAGTAATGTTTTAGCCGTTCTTGTAGTTCAATGTGGTCCATGTTTGGGCCTAGCAACTACAGATCCTCTTTCTTCGAAATCATTTACTACACGATAAATAGTGAATTTTGTTGGCACGTTGTTTCTCCCAAAAATTTCACGTGTAATTTTCTCATCGTCACAGAAATCGATGATTGATTCTGATAAAATGCTTTAACGATTAAAAGAAGTTGGTTTTTCATATATTTTTTCATAATAAATTTGCACGTGTCTGCTTCACGACTGCCAAACCTTAACTGTCAAGACTAATGTTTACCAAAATGGCGGAAAAAGAAAATAGTGTACCTTTCCGGCGGACACCCTGTACTAAATACAGCAGACTGGTACGTACGTGTGGAATACAAAGTTATTGGGAACCTTGAGATTCTGTGAAAACTAATTTTTAAAATTAAAACTTATAAAAATAAAAACTTATGACACTTGGACAAAGAATCGAAGATTATTGACGATAACCAGAATAGCATTAGGATTTTAGAATGATTCAAAACAGAACCCAATGAGAAAGCGCTATACTTATGTTAATGAGGTAACAAATGGCTTCTTTAATTCAAGCATTCTTCAACGACATAAAGGCTGTGCCTTTGTGGCCTAAGAAAATTGTATAAAATAAAACGAAAAATTAAATTTTAATCAAACATTTTTTATTTGAAAAATCAACACATGCCATTAACATCAGAACTGATTTCGAAAATATGGCCACCGCAGTTGTTCTGGGCGAAGCGTATTTTTTAACCAGTTTTTCGGCTGTTGCTGGCTTATTAGATTAAACGTGACTTCACGTGATTCTGCTGGTAATCATTGAGAAATGTCATATCGTACAACCATAGAGGCCAACTGACAGGCTATTCCTTAAAATCAACTTATTGTCAAATCTAAATTTCAATAAGTTGATGGTTGCATTCACGTAGTGTCATCCTGTTGAAATCACAACTTGACCGGATAAATGTTGTCCATATTTTGGAACCAAAAATTACCATGGAACTTTGGACAAGCTCCAAATTTATTTTTAAAGTAATACGGTCTAATAACACCACCAGCGTATTAACTGCACTAAAATGTGCTTTTTTTAAATTAATTGCCCTTATTCTAGTTGTCGACGTCGTCACATATCAATGTTAATATGTGTCGACGCATCCGATTTGTTATTCTACTTGTCGTTATTGACACTTATTGATTACTGCTCAAAGATTATTTGTATTCTATAACAAATGTGACGACGATATTGTATTGACGTGAGTCTGTTTATTGCTAACGCTTTTTTGAATAACGACTGGAAGTAATTTAAACCAAATCAATTTCAAATTTCGCACAGGCATGCTTCATGTAATTTTAAAGAAAAATGTGAAGAAATTGGAAAAATTAAAAATATCCCGCCAAGAAGATTATCAGATGAATGTCAAAAGGTAACAAAATAAAGCATTGAATAGGTATTTATAAAAAAGTTTGTAAAAATTACTTTTAAGGTATGGCGAAATTAAAAGTGAAAAAAGATGATTGCTAATAAAGCGGAATGTAAAGCCACTGGCGGCGGAATATTTAAACAATTTTCCCTCAGTCTGCTGGAAGAAGCTGTGGCAAACCTTCTTAACTTTCAGAAGCAATTGAATCCTGAGGGAGCAGCTCAAGGAGTTAAAATGGTTGACATGGAAAACGATTCTAATGACATAGAACTTGCTGAAGTCGAATTTGTCGTTGGAGAATAAGTGGAAGTCAACCAACAGTTAAGGGAAATTCCTTGCATGTCTAATGCTGCAGCTACCGCTCAGCCTGTTCCGTCTAAATTAGTTAAATAGAAAGCAAAAAAAAAAAGCATGCAATAATCAAGATGTTTTACTACAGAAGTACAGCCAGAAACAGGCAACACATATGTACATACCTGCGATACGGCAAATTAAAAATTTTGCAATTTCGCCTAAAAAGTTTTCTTTCCAACACAGGTTTTTGTTTTTTCAAGTTTTCATCTTCAATTATATCAAAATTTTCTTCACTCTTAGAAAACATTTTACCATAAAAGTATCAAATACCAATAAAATTGAACAAAAAACTTGGGAATGTGCATTTTCATTTCATAAAAATCGATTAACCGTCGACGTCGTCACAGGAATGTTATAGAATGCAAACTTTTTATTGAAATCACGCCGACATTGATGCGAAGTGATATTGATACTAAAACAACGACGACGACGCCGACAACTAGAATAAGAGTAAATAGAGTTCTTAAGACATGTCAGTATTGGTTTTGCTCTATGTGCGGCATTTTGGTTTATTAACAAATTTGTCGATCCAAAAATGAGCCTAACAGCTATACATTAATAAATTGATGCGATAACTGATTTTTAAAGTAAATCTTAAAAACGTGATAGCGTTATTTAAGCGTTAAACCCTTCGTTAGTTCCAGCGAATTCTGAAAACACCTGTTGGCTCTTACAACATTTCGTGTATGACTTAAATGCAAATGGTAACACAAGCTTTTGTAATTTAATTATTCAATAGAATAATTTAATAATAATAATAAACATTACAGATTGTAAACCCTGTATTTAAAGTACGCTTTATTTAAAATATTTTTCCTTGTACCCGTTAAATACCCATCTGGTAAAGGAGTACAAAGTGCAGAACACTGGCAGTCCAGTACCCCGGCAGGCAGACAATTTAATTTCTTTGGCTTCGATTTGTTTAAGTTCGTTAAAGTTTATTTTAATTTTTTTTCTTTTTGTTTTTCGTTTTTTTTTAGCTGTTGGCCAACTCTATTGCACTTGCCGCATTGCTTTTGGTCGCTGCACATTCATATTGGCGACAATTTTTGTTATTTTTTTTTGTTTTTGTTGTTCTTGCTTTGTTGTGTTTTTATTCTTCTTCTATCTTTAGTTATTTATCCTGCAATTGAGTTCAGTAGTTGGAAATTTTTTCACTTGATCTCCTCATTTTTTTTTTGCTTGTTTATTTTCGAAAATTTATTAAGAAAGAAGCAATTTGACTTTAGTTCTGTGCAATTGCTTCAAAGAAAGAAGGAACTGAGAACAGAAAAAGTAAAGCAAAATGAACAAAAAGATAGACATACAAACATACAGACAAATGTTTGTTTCACTTCCTGTGACGACCTCCACCAAAGTTTTAATTTGCTTTTTGTTAAGTTGGCTTTAAACAATCAACAAACGTATTCGTAGTATGAAACCAATTGCTGCATTTTACACTGCAGTATGTTTTTGTCATATTGAGATCTTATAAACCAACTTCTTTTTCTTCTGCTGCATTGTTGACATTTTTTGGTGACTTCGTTTGAATTCTTATTATTATTGGCTTGTTAAGTTTCTCAGTTTAATATGACTATCAGCCAGCCAAGCCACCAGCCAGCCCTCGAAAACTAATGGGATGGGTTGCTGAGTCTGATTGTCCAGCAGAGTATTGCCGCTCACAAGGCTCTAATTGTCTTTGAATTCTAATTATTTTTTTTTTTAATCCTGGTCGTAGGATGCTGTGGTGCTTTCATCGTCTTTATGCTAAGGATGATGTGCAATTATTATTATGCTGATTGTAGTTCTCATAAAAATTTTTTGCTGTTAAAAATTTGAATATATTTCTTTTTGCTGATTATAAATCTGAAAGTGTTGTTAATTGGAAATGTACTTTACACATTTTTTCTGCTCGTGTTCGTTTTAATAAAATGTTTATAGTGATGGCTTGAAAATGGATTAAAAAATGCAAAGACATTTCAAACAGCTTGACACTAAACAACACTCCATTTCAAAAACTAAATTTGATATTTTAGTTTATTAAAATTAGTTCAAACGTCTAAATGGCTGCTTGTGTTATCCACAGCTATGTCTCCCAACAGAGCTTTCAACAAACTTCCTACCTTCTCTTATCTGTGTTTTAGCAAACAGGGTGCTAAGCCCTGTTGTATGTTGTCATATGTGCACGTATGCATTCAGATATTATTAGCGTTAGAATTTCGGTTGAAATAATTATTTCTTAATCTAATGGTAACGTATTCAGCAAAAGGAACATCAAAACTCTTTTGAAATAATTATTTAATAAAATGCACTTAATAATAAACGCAATATTTGATTTAAATTATATATTATATTAGATTCTGTATTGATAAAAACACTTTATTTATGCCATAATACATTTCAATAAAAAAATGAAGAAAAAATAACGCAAGCTTTTCTTTAATAAATCAAAAATAAAAAAAAATTTTTTTAATGCAATAAAAAACTGATGAATATTTGTTTGAAAGATTAATTAATTTTATAAAAAAAATAAAAAAAGTGAATAAATAAATTTTTAATCATTTTAAAGTTTAGTTTTTATTTAACAAAAATTTAATAATTTAAGTTTTATACATAAAATATTTAAGTGGGAAAAAATTTTGTACTGAATAAAAATTCTTTGAGTAAAAAATTAAAAATTTTTAAAAACAAAATAATATATTGAAAGAATGTTCATTATAATGCGTTCATACATGCACTTTTACTGGGTCAATATTCTGTGCATTGACAAAATTAGTTTGGTTCAGACGCATTTGGTTTGTGTCTGAGGTTTAAATTTCGAAATTTTGCTTCAAGATACATCTGCTGAACAGTGTTGTATTTTAATTTCTACGTAATATTATAACAATTTCGTACTTATTGCGCAATAAATTATTGAGATTTTGTAAGAAATATTGAGTTCAATAATGGCTTTTATTGAGAAAAACTGAATATTGAGTAATTTCTTAACAGGCTATTAAAATAATTGGACAATTCTCGGCATCAGAAGTTAAAAACGGATAACTAAAAATTTTAAATTTTTATCAAGAAAAAAAAGTTATGTGCAGTTTCTATATTACAGGCGATCAACTTGTCTGAAAAATTTATAAGGATATAACTCAAAAAACTGAATACAGATGAGTATTCAACTGTATTCAGATGTATTGGATACAAAAAAAAAATTCTGAGTTAAAAACAAAACAAAAAAATTTTAAAAATACATAATAATTTTTAACATACGAGAAAAAAATTAACCAAAAAACGTGTAATTTTCAATTAGTCTTTTATCAAGTTTTAACAGTGAGTGGGTTGCAGGCACTGCTAATGCTACTTCTGTAATTGTTAATGTTAAAGAAGTTTCAAAATTTGGTTTAAAAAAATTCAAAAATATTTATCGGAATAATAATTTTCTAATGGATTCCTAAACAGAGCAACAATGTCACTTGAAAGATTTGGAGAAAAAAAATTTTATTTAAAATACATATAATGAGCAAAACAAAACGTTTCTTATATATTTTTTTCCTAAGAAAACGGTTTGTTTAAAAAAAAGTTTTTTAATCGGGGATATTTATTTAAATTTCTTTTTTATTTTAAATATTTTATTTATGTAGTTAAAAATATTTTTTCAATTTAAATGGTAAATATTTTTTTTACAAAAACTTCTTCATTCCTTGGATAATTCACAGTCTATTTTTAAACTATTTGTTGTATCAAGGTCAACCACAATGATTTGTATTCACATGTTTTTCTAAAATTGACAAACTTTTCAAAAATGAATATTTAAAATTCTAAAAAATTTAGACGCTTATTGTAAAAGCTAGATACATCCTAATATTTATTAAAATGATAAATTATGATATGCTACATCTTATATACCCTTTACCATATATGCTTTATTACATGTGACATACTGCAAGTTTCCCATTGAATAGCTTGAATAAAAATCAGCATAAGAAAATCTTTTTTACCATAAAGTTTTTCTATTCAAAAAAGGTTTTTTTTTTAAATTCTAAATTTTGCTTAGAGTTGTTGTGTCAACTTAACTTGAAACAACAAAACAACAGCCACCTGCAGGAATAGAAACGAAAGTAGAAAAAAAAAAGATATGGAATAATTAGAGACAGGTTAAGTGATTTCCAAATGCATCGAAGGGCATGGACCGATCTCGCTGATATTCAACAGCAAAAGTTATAAACTCAAGTTCAAAGTTATAAACTATATGTCTTATCTGTTGGCGTATTTAAATTTTCTGTAGCTCATCTTGTGCCTTAAAAAAGTTGATTTCAACACTAACACGAACGGGCAGACGGACATCGCTCAATCAACTTCACTATGCATAAGAAGGAATTGATAATAAAGAAATTACACACAGAATAAAAAACTTTAAAATACCCTTCCACTTGTAGTGAAGGGTAAAATAAAGTTATCAAAATATCTATAGAAAAATGGAAGTATTTTCCAATCCCAAAAAACTTTGTATTTCCGCTTATGAAATTCAGTAAACAGAAATATGATAGGTGTTGTACGAAATAAATATTTGAACATTGAAATTACCAACAACATTTTTACAACTATAGTTTAATTCAATGATTAAGAGCACTTACAACAGCTTTTGAATTGAACAAATATATTTTATATTTATTTATTTACTGTTATTTGTTTATTGAAAATTAATTTTACAACAAATATAACATTATGAGGGCTGGCTTTGAATTTTTTGTTTAATTAAAAGCATTTCATTTGAAAAAAATAATTAAATTTACAAAACTATGGAATATAATAGAATTCTGCTAAATGATTGAATTGAACATTTTTCATTGAAATTAATTTATTTAAATAAAATTAAATAAAATTCTTTTAACAGAAACTTTTTAGATTGAAAAATTTTTTTATTGAATTCTATAAATTTTAGTAAAATTAGTAAAGCTAAACAAGTATGTTTAATTTTACTGGGCTTAGAGTTTTACAATTATAAACAAAAAGAAGTAAATATTCATTATACAAAAAATGCATGTAGACAAATATAAAAACTCCTATTGGAGCAATGTTTATAAAATTATTCGGCTTCTGAGTGTATATATTGCTTTAAATGCACTCCCCGCTTTACAATTTTGTAAATAAATGTGGACTATAGTTGTATTATAATTTTAATTACATATTTAACTACAATTAAAAAAAAAACAAAAAAATTAAATTAATTCAGTTTTTTAAGAGGAGAAAAATAATTTTTACAAATTTTCTTAAGTGATATAAAAGAAGTTTAATAATATAAAAGAGTGCTATATTCGTATATGCCGAATCTTTTATACCCTTCACCATATATGTAAATCTAATTATGTGAAGTAACTTAAATCAATAAACCAAATATTGGGGTAACAGAGAATTAAAAAAAAATAAGTTCTACATATAATTTTATAAAAAAAAGATGCAATCGGCCCTTAATGAGTAAAGCATTTTTAAAAATAATTAGTATTTCCTTAAAGATCTATTCAAAAGCTTTTAAATGATACCCATGTTGATAAAAATTTTAATTAATTTATTAATTTTTTTAGAAAAATATGGGCGAGCGCCAATTTTTTACTGGATGTTTTTTTATTTCTTATTTTTTAATTCGCTATCACCCCATTTTTTTTTATCGGAGTATCTTTATTGTTCCTAGTGACATGCAAAAATAAGAGGTAGGCGTGGTGTTCGGCCATCTGCCTTGAAGGACCTGGACCGATCATGCTGATTTCTAATAGCACCTTTTTGTAATCGATTGACGTATTTAATTTTTCTCTAGCTGATCTAGTGCCTCGGCAAACTTGATTTGCTCGATCGTCTTCACTATGTATAAAAGGTCGGAATATATATACTTTTTGGGATCGGAAATGGATATTGAAGGAATTACAAACGGAATGACAAACTTTTGTGATTAAGGAAAACATTTAACACTAGCAGAATGTAATGCACTATTTCTGGATCATGTCCGTCAACGTCATCCTTTGCATTTTTTTAACTACTCAATTGAACAAATTAGAACGCAAGAAATAACTTCGCTAAATCCACATATATCTCAAACCGTTTCTTGTTATACTCTGTATAAATGGTGCTAAATAGTTGTCTGCATATTTTATTTTTTTAAATTGTAAATTTTAACGCTATTGACAGAACTCTGGAATAGATATTTAAAAACACATTTTCTAAATTTAAATTTTAAGAAGATTAGAAATGACACGCAGACGAAGTCGTGGGCACTCCTAGTAGTATATAAAATTAAAACTGTAAATTTATTTATAATTAGGCTTTTATATATTAGTTTAAATTATTTTATGAAAATTTATTATTCGGAATCTTTCTTATATTAATTTACTTAAATCGTGCTTGATTCCTTAAAATATAAATATTTCATGAGAATATTATTTCATTATTTTATTTTATTATTTTTGTTTTTAGACTGAACGTAATACTAGTTCCATCACAAAAATTTAAGGCAGCAGAGGGTGATGTTGCTATTCAAGCTCTAGTGAAATTGCAATATGCATATGAAGTTTTCAGTAATTAATTTTAATAAATAAATGTTTAAAGATAAATATTTTCTTAACATATCTTACCTTGTCTTGAAAACAACATTTTGTTTTTTAAAGATATTCTTATACTTTCAGTTTTTCTGCGGTTGCAAACGGTAAATTATTTTTACTTGTTGTATAGTTGTACTGCTAAACTTATAACGATGTACAAATAATCTTCGCTGAATATAAACTGAACAACTACATCAGATTTGTCATTGAAAATTACCAACTAAACTTTTACAAAGTTGTATAATTATACAACATTTTGATTAAAACAATAAAAAAGATGCACCACCCAATTTTTTCGTAGTGACTTCTAAAGGAAACAAACTGCAAGCAAGCATGGCCGTTAAAATGAGAATATCCCGTAACATCACAAGAATTCAGCCCGATCTGGAGCCAGCCTTCTGGCTAACACTTCTTTTTGCGTAATTAAATTATATTCACACTTTTTCAATACAACGAAACTGTTCTTAAGAAACTTTCAAAGGATTTCAAACTCACTACTTCATACATTTTTAAACCCTATATGAGAAGAAACATTTTCTTGATATTCAGTGAATTTAGCTACCCCTTCAACCGTGAGGATAAATTTCTAACCTTGTTTTAAATTGGTTCAGTTCAGATTGTTCAGTCAGCCGTGGCTGACGCACGCACAAACAACGTAATTGCTTCGACTGATTTCATACAAAGTTTAGATAAACCATCTACACGACTATGCGAAAAAACTCTAAAAACTTTATCGAATTTGGTTTGACCGTTTGTGAATTATAAAGTCACAACACACTTGCAACAATTTTTTTAAATAGATAAAAGATAAACCATCTCTAACAGCGTTTATCAAAAAGTTAACAATATTAAACCGACATAAGTTTAACTTCTGGATCAACTTAAAAATTAGACTTAAATCATTAAAAGGCTGCTTTTGAATTTAACTCTGATACACTTATTTAAAATTCAAAACCCACAATATATGTGTGTAACAATTTGTGGACGGCCGAAAAATAACACGAAATAGATCTAAAGACAACTAGCAAGAATACACACACATACACACGTTTTTTTTCCATTTCTTTAACCTAAGTTTAATTCTGAAACAAAAAAAAAAAAAAAAATATTTAAACAAAAACCGGAGGCCATACAGCTGTACAAAACTCCCCGTGGCAGTCTTTCCAATTGGGTGCATTTTTATTCAACATGAATATTTAAACGCATTTTCTTCATAATTGTCCAAATGCTCTTTTTTCACTCTCATTTAAAACATCATTGTAAAATGTAATGAAAAATTCTTCCGGAAAATAACGATGATGTAGTAGATGATGGTAGAAAGCAGCTAATTGGCTTGTGAATATCAAAATGTAATGGTTATTTATCAAATTATTATTGTATCGTGGACGTGCCACAAGGTGCAATTTTTAAATAATAAGAACTGAGCGAATAAATAACCTTTTCAACAATTTTTTTTATTTGTTTTAGGAACACTTGGTTGACTCGGTCTGGTCTATATTTGCTTATTGCTGGTTGTACAAATTAATTAACTAATAGAATAATTATAATATTTTGGGAAATTTTCAAACACAAAGGTGTTCAATTGGTTAATATTACATGTGATACTGGGATGTGTATGTGTGCGTATGTTGATGAGAAATTCAATACAGAGCAAGTACTTGTTGTTTGTTTGCTGTACACAACATTGCCCGGCGGTTCTTAGATTCTTTTGTCATGTCATATTCGACATTTGTTTCTCAAAAGTTATATAAACTTCTCTATATTTTAAAATAACGTGCATTATCTTATATTAAACAATGGGAAATTTTTTTAAAATATATTAATTAATTTTCAAAAAATCTCTTTTTCGTGCCAATTTGCCGATTAATTATTTAAATCACCGATATTGATTATTGAGAGTCAAAGCACGTCTCGATGGCCATTTCGTTATCGCTTGTTTAACTCTTCAGGAAGCTTCTGACAAACATTTTAAATAAACTGAAGATTTTTTTCCAAACAATAAAGCAAGCATGATTAGTGCGATAAATTATAGATTGATAATTCGCACTGTAATAAGCTTCCAATTATTATTGCAAGAATGCAATAAATTTTCATTTCATCACTGCAAATAATTTTCTATTGAACAAGTTTAGCTGTGTTAAATATATATATATATTTTTTTTTTTAAAGTGATAAATTTTCTACTTAAACGCATAACAGATTTTCTATATAAAATCTTCATTCAAAAATGGCCTTTAATATTGTTTAATATTCAAATTGACAAATGACTGTGGTCATTATCTTAATTTTTACATATGTACATTTTAATAAACTCTGTTTTTTTAGAATTATCACTGTGACTGTTTTTTACTTAATAACAAGCTGACCTGACAATCTTCGGACTGCATAAATCGAGTTTATTTTCAATTTTTTTGAACGAAAGGGAGTACCTCAAAGGATAAAAATATTTTTGTTTTTATCTAATTTCGAGAATATTCTTATTTATGCACCTTTTAAACCTTCTCTGGACAAATAATTTTCCTTTATAAATAATTCAAGACCAAAATTAGCCCAATCAATCCAGCAGTTCTAGAGTTTTAGCGAGATTAACGAACAGCAATTCATTTTTATATATAAATATTATCTTTGCAATAAATAAGTAATCAAATACTATTGCAATATAAATCTGTGATATTTTTTCTTAATAATTCTTATCACCTTTTTTAATAGAAAAATTATCACAGCGCAAAATTTTCTATTAAAAAATTATCACTGTGTAAAATATTCTATCAAAAAATTATCAATGTGTAAACAATTTCTATAGAAAGATTATCGCCCTGTAAAATTTTTTTAAAAAAATTATCTCAGTGTAAAATTTTCTATTAAAAAATTATCACCAGATAAAATATTTTTTAAAAAATTATCACTGTGTAAAATTTTCTATCGAAAAATTATCACTGTGTAAATTTTGTATAGATAAGTTCCCATTGTGTAAAAAATTTCTATAAAAAAATGATCACTGTGTAAAATATTATATTGAAAAATTATCATTATTATAATTTTTTTTTATTTAGTAAAATTATCACTGTGCGAAATTTTCTATTGGAAAAATATCACTATGTAAAATTTTCATAGTGTGAAATTTTCTATAAAAAAATATCACTGTGTAAAATGTTCTGTCGAAAATTTATCACCGTGCAAAATTTTCTATTGAAAAATTGTCACTATGTAAAGTATTCATAGTGTGAAATTTTCTATAAAAAATATCACTGTGTAAAACGTTCTATAAAAAATTATCTCTGTGTAAATTTTTCTATTAAAAAATTTTCAGCGTGTAAAATTTTTTTTTAAATTATCACTGCAATTTTTTCTATTGAAAAACTATCACTGATTAAATTTACATTCTATAAAAAAATATCACTGTGTAAAATGTTGTATCAAAAATTAACACCTTGTAAAATTTTCTATTGAAAAATTATCGCTGTATTAAATAATCTCTGGAATGATTACTACTGGCTAAAATTATATATCGAAAAATAATCAATATGTAAAATTTTCTATTGAAAAATTATTACTGTGTAAATTTTGTGATAGAAAAATTATCACAGTGATTAATATAATGTTTTTAGTGTATTACCGATTTAATTTAGAGTTACGACTGTGATAAATCAATATCAGTATAGTAAGTAATCAGTGCTAATATTTTTCCATAATTAAGCAGTGATAATTCTTTTCGCTGTAATTAATTATTGCGATAATAAATATTCAATGATTAGTTTTTAACAATGATAAATTTTTCAAGTAGAAAATATTATAATTTGTAACTGTAAACAAAATGATGTTTTTATTGAAATCATTTATCTCTTCTATATCATTAAAAAGTTTTGTGTATATCTGATAAGGGTATTAGCTACACAACCTTGTGCTGTATCGGCTCGCCCTCGGAGGTGTTTAGAATGTATTAGAAAGTTCATACATTTTTCTTTAACTTACTTTAGAGACTTTTCGTTGTTGCGTTTATTAGGAATTTTAGAAGTCTATCTTTGGGTTTTACCCACTTCCTATTGCAAGGTTTTATTGTCTGTCACTTTGTTTTTTTTTTTTTGCTAAAAAAGGGGTTACCAAATAGTTCTTCTATTTGGTAACCCCTTTTTCATTAGCGTCCAACACAAATTTATTTATCAAAGTGAAAATTTATTATTCGGAATCTTTTAAAATTTAATTAATTTACTTTATTCGTGCTTGATTCCTTCAAATATAAATATTTCATGATATTCTCATGAAATATTTATTATTTTAAACTAAACTACAAAATGAAATGTATTACTGCGGGGAAAGCATATACATATGGCCATTTCACTATTGCTCAAATAGCTCATCAGTGGATTTTACCCAAATTTTGTACAGAAAACTAGAAAGTCTTATATCAAAAGCCAAATTGATTAAATGAGAACTCCATTGAATCAATAAGACAAAAGACAATAACAACTAAAAGGAAGGAATCAAGCACGAATAAAGTAAATTAAACAAATTTATTTATTTATTTATAATTGAATACATCTCAAAATCTATACGTCATACTAACAATATCAGTGGAAAAGAAATTCACTATAATATTATTCAAAGTCGTAACATGTTGGTCGTTAAAGTGAATAAACTCCTGCACAAAAATTAATTAAAATTATTGTCTATAAACTGCGTGGTAAGTTGCAACAACGTACACGCAAGCATTTATTACATTTTTGCGTATGCACGTATGTATTGTTTAATAACGTGAAATTGTATTTACTAAAATTATTACAATAGAATATTTCTGGTGTAATGAACTGCCTGAAATTATAAACAATTGTGAATATTAAATTATGCGTATCTGTAACGAGAAGCTTTCCTTAATTTACTTTTAACTCGTTAAACATTACAAACAAAATTCATAAGCCTAATGCCACACCGAGAGTTCTTTTAAGGCCCTTTAAATACCGCCTTCGTCTGTCAAAATTTTCATTAGATGAATTTTAAAATATTGCACAAATTTTACTCTTTGGCTTCGGGGTCATTTATGATTTGTTATATGATGATAAAAATTTAATTACTCAATTAATTAGTTCAAAAGCAATTATTTTAAATTTCATTGAAAGCAATCAATTGTGCGAGAGAGGGCGAATGTTAATGAAAAATGTTAAAACAAAAGCTATCACTTTAATAGAAATTAATTTAAAAAATAAAACGAGTTTTCTATACCAATTACTATAATTAAAATTCTTCTATTAGTTGCAAAATTCTAGCACAGGAAAACTGTTTTGGCAATTTTTATAATGTGCGATTAAAGATGGTGGCACAGGCAAAAAATATCAAATCTTATCTAAAGACTTATCTGTTTTCTTGTTTAGTAACGAAACGTGATCAATGTTCAATAAGATCACATAATTTTTTATATATCTGTTATTTTTTTCTTGCTTTACTTTTTCCCTTTAAAGTTGTTACATGTTACATGTTGAAAAAGAGAAGCACATACTGATGATGTGATTTTGCGATTATTACAGGTTGTTATTATACAACACTGAGATGACCTTTGAAAAAGAAGTCTCTCTTACTTTTTTCCCCCCCAACAAGGTAATTGCAACATCTATAGTCTTAACAACAATATTAATGTTGATGCTGATGATATTTTTACAGCAAGTAGTTGATGTTGTAACAACCACAGCAACAACACAACACAACACAACAACAACTAAGCCATATAAACAACATACAAACATATTTAGAAATGTGCTCTATATTGTAATAAACATTCAATGCAACATACAAAAAATAAGAGAAAATGTTGTGCATAAACACTAGCATACAACAGACACATCCAAAATTTTTAAGACAGTTGACTAGTTGGACAGACAGGCAAATATTCATTTCATTTCGTAAATCTATACTTATGCAGTCGTATATAGATTTGTAGATGGAAAAGAGGAAGCCTATAAAAAACCTTTATAAATGGCAGCAAGATAAATCTCATGTTACCCATACAACCAATACAACTGTAATAACATCAATACAACTAACAACAACAACAACAATAACATCAGTAATAACAAAACAACCCCATCATACCAACAAATTGTTAAACATACCAACAAAAATTGTTGTACGTTTAAATTTAAGTATTCTTTCTACCTGTACTTAGGTCTAATGTTATGTTGCATTCCTATAACCCAGTTAACATTTTAAAGTAATGTAGATACATTTTGTAGAAAAGTATCAAATTTTTTTAAAGTTATTAAAGCCTGGTTTCAATAAAAAAAATATTTTTAGTACATAACTTGTACTAAATGTAGCAAAATCTTATTTAAAAACTTCAATTACTAAGAAAATTTTTAGCAGTATAGTATAGTACAAGATTTTTAGTTCTTGGCATATTTCTAGTACTAAGTTCAGATTTAGTACTAATATTTTTACATCTTATATTATTAATAAAAAGGGTTGTGGTTTACTAAATTAATAACAATTCTTCTTTTTTTATAGATTATAGTAGGATTTAGTACTTGACAAAATATTAAGTACTAAAATTTTTAGTACTAAATTTTTTTTTCATTTTTGTATTGTTGGAATGATAGAATGTTAGGAGTTCCATTTATTTTTAGCTTGTATTAATACTGAGTATCCTTATATGCCGTATATATTATTTAGTACTTATGTTTTTTAGTCTTTGATTTTCCTTCCTTGTCAAACTGTTTGATTATAATGTTATGGAATATAAGATTTGGCAACTATAATAATTAGCAAGTTAACTGCGGTTCCATGGCATATATTAGACAATCTAACGATATAAAAACTTTGGCTTTTTTGGGAATTAGTAATCGGAAATATCAATGGTTTTAGTCTAATGAGATAAATGACGTTATAGTAGCAGGACTAAAGTCTAGAACGTAATTTGAGGTATAGACATGACAACAAAATTGCTGTCGCTTTCGGCCAGCCAACATATGCCAACTGTCAACTTAAGATAATGATGGAATAAATTAACTGGTTCGGATAATAAAGTCAATTGTCTACCAAGAAACAAAACTAAATTTTTTTTAAAAATACAGTTTCTGTCGCAGAAAAGCAATAGAACTGAATGATATTTTTAATGCAGCAAAAACTCTAAATTTTTATTTTTTTCTCAAAATATTGCGAAACATACTTTCGAAAAAAACCAATAAATTTTGGAGCGATTGCTTAGAGATAAAAACAATCATGTACATTTTTGTTTACTGTGTCACTTCAAGAACCAATAACAATATGATGATGTAACTTGCCATGTTC
Organism: Gymnosoma rotundatum; assembly: GCA_916610165.2. NCBI lineage: Eukaryota > Metazoa > Arthropoda > Insecta > Diptera > Tachinidae > Gymnosoma > Gymnosoma rotundatum. Next base: position 13,873,465 of record OU744338.1, on the reverse strand, counting down.
ATCAATGCACCTGCAATTTGGAAATCTACCACCAACCACCTATAGAACTGTGTGCACTGCAGTGTATAAATAGTAAGAGTTCGACTTTTTGCTGTTTTTATTTTTTTTGAAGTTGTCGAAATGGTAACAAACAAGCCCAAACATGTATGTAACTAATGTCAGTTTGTCGGTAACAACACTTCCAAAATAAAATTTAAACCAAAAACAACGAAACATACAACTGACAGGCTTGACTCTCTTGGCGAGCAGTAAGTTTTGTTGGAACATATCAAAATACCGCTGTAGAACGAACTATAATTTTCTAAAATAAACTGTAAGCACTTGTGTGTATGTGAGTGTGTGTTTGTGTTTGCAATGAGTATTTAATTGTAGTTGTAAATAATCAAACGATATAAAGACATATTTTTATGTTAACATTTTGCAGTCTCAATATAAGTTTTAGTATCAGTTTCCGTTCCCAACTTCAGTGGAAATAAAGCTTTCGAATTGTTGTGCCCAGAAATCTTAGAACTCCTCACTCGCTCTCTCCAAGGATTAATGTTTTGATTTTCGCATTAACAAAAGCAGCTTTTATTATTTCGTTTTTTTCCTGCAGTTAAATTTATGATTTCTTTTATATTTTTATGTGTATTTCATATGGGGTTTTATTTTACAGATAAAGTAGTTGTATGTACTGTAAGTGTTCATGGACGTGTGCATGTTTGTGTGTGTATTTTTGAATTTCAATACTTTATTTTATTCACGATCCATAACAAGGGAATTTTATTTTGCAAATAAAATAAATCTTTAAGATTATTTTTTATGGTTGTTAGATCTTCAGATAGACGTTCATGATGCAAGTGCGTAGCAGATTTATTTCGTTAGACTCATCGTATACAATTGCAATGACAGGCGGGCGCTCTGCTCTGTTGAAGTATGAGTCAGGAGGATTAGATATTTACATTGATCTTATTTTTTTATGATTTTTTTTTTTTTTTATTTTATTCCGTTGGACTTAAGAATATATGTTGGTTGTAATATTTAGATTTTTTTTTTCAAAACACTTAAGGAATTTTCATTTCTTTTTTCTGTGAAATATTATTTCCGCCAAGAGTGAAATGCATATGTGCCTATCTGTCTAACCATAGATAACCAAAGAAATTTATAGACTTTGCGGTTAAAGTTTAACTACTGTTAACTTCAAAATATATGAATTGTATGAGGTTTGGAGAAGAGTAAACTTTTACCTGAAGAATAGGCATGATGTTTGTGTGGCGAGTTCTTAAAAAAAAATCTTGTGTAATTTTATATTGTTTTGTAAGTTAAAAAAATTATTACATATACAATATTAAGTATTAGTCAATAGCCAAATTAAAGGATAAGAAAATTAAATAAATTATATAAATAATAAATAAATTATTTAAATATAATGTTGGAGAATATAATAAAAATAAATAAATTGTATGTAAATCACGTGAGACTTAACAAACTTCTAGGTTTGCTATTGAAAGACATAAACATTTTGAAAAAATTATTTTTATATTTTTCAAAGCGTCCTTACATATTTAAAAATAAATATTCATTCTTAAAATTAAAAAAAAAACAAATAAGGCTATGCCGAATCTAATATACCCTTCATCTAGATGAAGTTTACTAAAGTAACTCCAATCAAAAAGGCAAATATTGTAAATTAAAAAATAAGAAAGAAAAAATTAAGTCCCACGATATATGTATATAATTTTACATAAAAATTTCATGGGCTCTTAATGGGTTGAGCATTTTTAAAATATTATTTTATTTCCTTAAGATCTGCTCAAAAGCTTTTAAATGATACCCGTATTGATATTTTAAAAAATTTGAAAATTTCAGAGGCCCGTAGCTCGGAAAATATGAGCGAGGGCCAATTTTTTTAATGGTGTTTTTTCTGTTATTTTTTAATTCTCTATTGCCCCATACATTTGGTTTTTTGTTTAATTTTTGATTGGAGTAACTTTATTGTTCCAAATGATATCGAAAAATTATAGGTAGGCGTGGTGTTTTGCCTGCTGTCTCGAAGGACATAGACCGATGTTGCTGATTTCCAATAGCATTTCTTTCTACACTATGTCAAATCGATTGGCGTATTTAAATTTTTTCTAGCTGATATAGTGTCTTGGTAAACTTCAGCACTAACACAGATGGACATCGCTTAATCGACGGTATGCGTAAGAACTCAGAATGGGGTCGGAATTGGATACTTTAGAAATTACAAACTTGGTGTTACCATTTTTCCACTTATTGTGGTGAAGGGTATAAAAAGTACTAAGGCTGGAATTAGTTTGAATCATTGGTTATAATATCAACCAGTTCAACCAATAATTTCTTAAAAAATTACATTTTCTAAATATATGTATGGGCAAAAATTTTAAACAACCCCTGCTATACTTTCAATATACTGTCTTAAGAATTGCAGGTTTTTATACAATAACAAGGATAGAAAAAGATTTTTTGGGGCGATATTGGACAGCGAAGTTACGCTAGACCCTCAAGATTCTACTGGGGTATATGACATCCAAAACATGACAGCCTTCAATCTGACCCTCTTGCCATTCTCAATAATAAGTTGAATTTTAAACAAGTGTCCACAACTAACTTAAATGCTTAAGTTTTTTACGCGAACATTGTTAGCTTTCATAGCTTAACTTATAGTTAAAAAAATCCTTTAAAAGTCAACCACTGGATTTCGTCTATAAAAAATTTATGGATCCTGGTAAAAGTAGATAATGCGATTTTTTTCCAAAATCAAGCTGGGTGACATTGACAACCTGTTGCTCAGTCTTTATTTTCAAAGAAAATAGTCAGCAGGTCCATTTTCTGAAAGACTAATTTCGGTTTATTTTGAAGTATGATTATGCTTTAAATACTAACTAATTAATTCAAGCACGTTTATTCATTGATTCAATCAATTAAGTCAACGCTTGAGTCAATTTAAACTAATTTTAACTTCAATTTAAAACAAAATAAATAAAACCTCTGTCTCCTCCTCCATGTTATTATGTTTGCAATCGAATTAAATGTTAAACATTTTTAGGGGTTAGTTTTAACTTTAAGTACAGTTAGAACCGTGTGCTTTTAACGCAATTATAAATAAATTTTTTGAATTTTAAAACAGTTTGTTTGAACTTTAAAACTCCTAATCAAAATGTTGTAGAGATTTGAATTGAATATTTAGACACGAAATACAAGAGTAAGAATACTAATATTTTATGATTTTTTCACAGTTCAATTAAACGCCTAATAAAAATACTCGCTTTATATTTCTCAATTTGTTTTAATAATTATATTCTGTGATTCAAAGTCTATATACTCGTACGATACTAAAATATTTTTTTAGAATTTCCACTTAAATTTATCTTGCACTTAAAATGTCAGATTTAATTAAAAACATAATTATTTACTTGTAATTACTTGTTTTAGAATTTTAATGTGACTTTAAATACATTTTTTTGTTAGAATACACACGTGCTTAGCAAAGTTGCGGTTAAAAACCGAGTATGTCCGTTTCTTAATGCAATAAATAATTGATTGCGTTAAATTAAAAATTAATTAATAAAAATAATTACAAATTTTAATATTTATCTGATTCAACGGATATGGTTTATTGTAACAAACAAGTTGGGGTGTTTAACTATTTTTTATAAATATGGAAACTGTAATTAATTACTAAAAATGGTGAAAGCAGGTTTTGATTATAAGATTTTTATAATAAGATTTTATACAAAATATATAAATTATTATTATATATGAATGTTTTTTTGACCTTTTTTAGTTAATTTTTGTTTTCTAATTTTTTAAGCACTAGGTCAGTTTATAAATAATAACAAATGTTTATTTATATTTTCAATATTTCGCCACACCTTTGGGTGGCATCATCAGGAAACAGGAAACAAAAATTAAATTTTTTTTTTTTTTTTTTTTTTTTTTTTAAATAACAAATTTGTTATTAAAAAAAAAGAAAATTTAATTTTTGTTTCCTGTTTCCTGATGATGCCACCCAAAGGTGTGGCGAAATATTGAAAATATAAATAAACATTTGTTATTATTTATAAACTGACCTATTGCTTAAAAAATTAGAAAACAAAAAATAAATTATTATTTTTAGTTGGGTTTAATTTCGTCATTTAATGTTATTAATTAAAAAAAATACCAGCAGAATCAAATGCTACTTCTTGTTTGCTACATAATTTATGATTTTACAATTATTCATATTAAATAACGAACTCAAGCCTAACTTAAGAATAATAATTCATTTGTGAAAATTGTAATAAGACAATATAAAAAAAATTTCATAAAGATATGTTTATTTTTAGGAACAAAGGCAATCGTAAAAGATTTGCAAAAATTTGGAAAATTAGAGAGAGAGAGAGAGAGAGAGACAATAAAAGAGCTGAAGAGAGAAAGATTGTGAGCAAAGCGTTATTTTAAAGTTAAAGGCAGAATTAGGGTCCCCAAAAGTGACGGTTTTTAGATATTTTGACGATTTTTCTTACAAAAAAATATCAAATAATGATTTATCGATTTTTGCAGAAAAATCCAAATTTTGATCAAGCCAACTGATAACACGGTATTTCCGTTTTCACATTTTTGTAATTTAGTGGTGATGAACTATGATGTTAAACTAATGCACTAAACATTATTTGCTTATGCATTAAGAAAGGAGAAAAACTATAAAAATTATAGATTGCTTATGGATTTTATATTTTTTTTTTTTTGATATCTTTGAAAAAAATAATTATAATTTTTTCTCTTCCTATTAAAATGTAGTAAATTTTTTAGTTAAATATATAATGTTTACAACTGGGAAGACTGATAATAGAGAATCTAACGATCCCGAAAATTCATTATATTTGGCAAATGTCAAATTTTTAATCGATTAAAAAAAGGTGATTACCGATTCGTCTAAATGTTGCTTTTTTATATTTGTGCCCGTAGAACGGTAATGAAATGATATTAAAAATCTTCCTTTATTTAAAAGGATATGCTTACAGATCGGTACCATTCTAACGACACTTCATTATTTGAAAAATTAAAGCGCGTACCCATGCAAAGTTCGTAATTACCAATAAAGGGCACCACTTTAAAGCTAAACAAAACTACGTAATAGCTTCCAATAGCTTAAAGTAATGCCAAAATAAATCTAAAAATTAAAGGGTGTCCCTATGGGTGATATAATTTGTCCTTAATGGGCCCAGCCTTTAAACCGTTAAAGATAATTGGGCGGAATGTCAATTACAATGATAATATAATAACAAATATAATTATTCAAAATTATAAATTAAAGGGTGCCCCGAAAGTATATTTAATTTAATGTTAATAGCTATTCTTTTGAACAGTTATAGACAGGCGTTTGAAATATGCAAAGAAACTATAGTGCTTAGTCCAATATAGCAACAAGTATATAAAAAAATTGGATTTGGAATTTAAAGGCTGACCCAATAGTTAATGTGATTTGATGTATGTGGCCAAGCTTTTGGACCGTTAAAGACAGACAGCTAAAATCTGTATATATATATGCTATTTTACGCATTGAAAAAAATCAGTTGCATTTCCTTATCAAAAAGAACGTCGGAAAAAATAAAAATCATCTCCTGGACAGAACAGTGACTGGGTGCAATTGAATGCTGCTGCCTCTACCTGCGCAAAATTATAAGTTATAAAATAGCAACATGAAAACGACCTCAGTTTCATTCTCTTCACTCCAAATAACTGTTCCGTGCCAATTTCTAAGGCTTCAAACAATATTATTTTCCGTAGGACTGTTAAATTCCACAGAGAAGACTAAAGCTTAGCTTTTCTGCTTGAAAACTGTAATTTTTGAAGTAGATTGCATTGAAGTTTTTAAGGTACTAACTTTTCGATGCTCCCGAATAATGCGCTTCGATAATGGCAGAATTTTTCAGTTTTGCCAAAAAGATTTGTCTTTGTCATATCCATTCTGTTATATGTTCTTATCGAGGATCTTAAATGTCCCGACTGTTTTAATATTTCTAAGAAACCTTGGTGACAGGATTCTGAAAACAGTTAAGAAGGGACCATAAAATAAAGTAAAGCAAAGAAGATCATTAGACCTTTTTTTAATTCAGTTTATATTTTATCGTTATTGATCGTTCAATAGACAAAAGTCGCTAAGGTTACAAATTTTGCCTCGCTACCTAATTCACTGTATTTATTGATTCCTTTTAGACCATAATACAACAACAACTTTTCAATATGAACTGCATTACAGAGTAAACACTAAATGTCTTCAATAATATAGAGTATGGTACTGCCTACCCACTTCATTTTTGACCTTGTTCACTGTATTGTACAGATTAAGCATGGATTAAGTATTTTTTTTAATATTTATAATTATTGAGAGGCCCTTCTAAGAGTCTAATGCCTTTTAGCACTGCAATTGTATATAAGTATGAGGTATGAATGCAGAATAAACTTCCTTCCTCTTGACTAATGGAAATGATCTGTAATCACTTGTGTTTAGTTTTATTGCAAAAAAAAACCTTCTGCAGCTCATTATTACTTAATTCTAATCATTTTTTTTTTAACCCACTTAACAGCATTGTGTTCCATCATTTCTTAAAGGAAGGTTTAAATAACTTTATCTATTCCTTACAAAATAATAATAATAATAGAGTAATAAATATTTCCTGGAATGTTGTTGCTGCTGTTGTTGTTGATTTGTTAGAAAATTGTGTGGCTGCAAATTACCATTCCACAAACTCTAACAATAAATATTAAAGCCAGGCACAAGTACTTGATACACGTACCAGCCACAAACATCACAAACTGCATTTATAACATTATATTGTTATTGTAGTAATTTAAACGTGTTATTATTCCCCCTACAGAAAATGCAACCAATTGTGTTGTACATAATAAGTTCAGTATTAATATGATTTTGTGTAGACTCTTTTTTTTCTTGATTTTTATTTACATTTTTAGTCAACTGTGTTTGTGTTGTCTTGTTACTTTTTATTGTCCAAAATTTAAATTACAACCGGACAGTTGCTGTTGCTGGCTGTTCTACTTTGTTTCTTTGTGAACTCAAACATATAATTGTAATAAATAATTTAATATTATTCTTTTTTTTATCTCTCATCTAAATAATGTTTGATATGCTCTAGACCACAACAACAGCAGCAACAACAAATAAGAAAATAATTTTAGTAAATAAAAATGTCTAAGAATTTTTTACTTCAAAACTCAAGTGGGGAAATAAATTTAAGGTAATAAAATTAAAAGTATCTTGCAGAAAATTTGTTTAAAAAGCGTATTAATTGCCATTTATTCTTACAGTAAAAATGTTATATTTTTGAACTGGAAATAATTAGAATGGTCATAAAAGTAGAAGTATGTGACAAAAAAAAAATGATTTACATAAGAATTATTTAAATAATTCAGTGCAATAAACAAATGTGTTGCATATCAAAAGAATAAAAAATTGTAATCGTTTGATCAAAACTTTTATTTTTATCAAAAAATACTATTTTACATTTTGTAATTAATTTGTTAACGAACAAAGCTATAGTGATTTAAAATAAAGCATAAAGTCATATTTTTTACAACTGGTTTTTTTCAGTCTCGTTGGTACTTTGTGTTAAATGTTGATTTTGGAAACATTTTGTATAGCGGGTTTATTGAAACCCCATCCTCCCCTTTCTTTACTCATAGCTTTAGGTAAATCCTTCTAAAAACGTAGTTGCAGCTGGCCTCGAGAGTTAGTGAGGTAGCGTCCAAGACCCTTTTGACAAATGCTGCTAAGCCATATAATAAGTTTTCTTTTAGAAAGTTTTATCCTCTCTTTTTTGCTACCGGAATCCATTTCAGCAGGCTTCTTCTAGTCATTATTTCAAGAAAGAACCAGTCTCAACATTTAACAATATTACGATATGCCGCAGCGCACGCTCTCTAAAAAAATGGATATATTTATAATATAAATGTAAATTTGCGAAAAATTTTAAAATATTTAGAGGAATTTTTCGCAAACCCGGATAAGATAAGTATACATTTCATTGAGTCTTTGTGGAAATTTAATTCATTTTTAATACTATAAAATTTTGTGTTTTTAATGTAATGACAATTTTACATTTGATAGAAATTGTTATTAAGATTGACTGATGAAAATCCCATAATTCCTAAAGAAGTTTAAAAAATTTCCAAAAATGGGTTTAACCCTTTTTTTTGCCGTATTTACCACAACGACTTAAGGACGAAATTCCAATTATACGGTAAGAAAGGACATATTTTCTAGCGTTCAAACCAGATTTTAGTCTTCTGATCTCAATTAATGCATAAGAGATTTCTAGCTTTAAGCTAGATTTGCGCAGAGGCGATATTGTAACCAATCAGGGGTGGAATCGTTACATCCGTGAACGTACGACACGTATCGTAAAAATACGTTTTTCGGATTATGAAATACGTTTACGGATGGTAATTAACAATAACGCAGATTATAACATACGTTATCGTATACATGAACGTACATTTTTTTTACGAACTGTCATACGTTAACAAAACTTAGTTCGAATAAGATGAAAAATGCATCAAATTCGCTAAAAAAAAGTGCGAATTAAACAAATTTAATTTTAGTTTATGGTAAAGTTATTATTACAATAAGTTAAATCTAAGATTTATGAATAAACACAAAAATTTGGAAAAAAAATCATGCTTCCTAATTGGGCATATTAAACTCTACTGCTAATAGAGTATGGAATGAGCTTTCCAAGTGTATGAACGCACAAGTACCACCAGTTAATGATGTTAAAATTTTAAAATAGGAAATTTGCAATTTATATTTTTGCAAGAAAATATTTTTATTTATAATTTTGTGCTTAAGGCTGATCAAAAATAGGTATCAAGCAAAGAAAAAAGTTTTTTTTTTTTTTTTTAATTGAAAAACCACAATGAAGGAGGCCTTTATGAGGAAAAGCTGCTGGTGCCAAGTGAAGTGAAGTGAAGTGTAAATTGAAGCAGCAGTCCTTGAATCGAGCGCTATAGGCAAAAAATCGGTTTTGACCTTTGGAAACAACAAAATTTGAAAAACTGAACAGCCTGAATACTTTTTCTTTAGTTTTAGAATTTTTTAATTTCAAAACTATTGTGAATCATTCAAAAAATAACGATCCGTTTACAATCGTATGACATAATGCCATTTAGTTCATACGTAATTTTTTTTCGTACGATTGTCGATACGAACACGGATGTAACGATTCCACCCCAGGCTTTACCGATTAGCGATTGTTGCCAGTTGAAAACTTAAAAAAATAATAAATTAATCTAGCTTTAATGAAATTTTTCACAAAAAAAAAAAAAAATGGTCCACTTTGGAAGGAGAGAATTATGTTATATTTTTTACAAAAATAACATTAGAAGCAGTGTAAAAATTTTATACTTCTGTTTATAATTTTTTGATTAACTATTCAACGATTTGGTGCAATTTTTTTTCCTATAACTTTTGACAATTTTTTTCCTAAATACTTTGCCAATTAAGCATTTTTTTATTATAGTATTTCCTTAAAGATCTCTTCGAAAGCTTTTAAATGAAATTTTTTAAAATTTGAGTGGCCCGTAACTCGGAAAATATGGTTTAGCCCAATTTTTCCACTTGATGATTTTTTCTTTTTTTATTCTCTATTGCCCCATTTATTTGTTTTTTTTTTTTTGATTGGAGTTACTTCATTGCTCGAAATGATATGAAAAATTTAGAAGTAGGCGTGGTCTTTTGCATACTGCCTCTAAGGACATGAATCGATATTGTATAATCGATTTGCATATTCAATTTTTCTCTAGCTGATCTAGTGCCTCGGCAATCGTGATCTCAATACTAACACGGATGGACAGACGCCCGGAAATGGATATTGTAGAAAATACAAACGGAATTAAAAAAACTTTGTTATACCCTTTTTCCCTTTTTTATGAAAAAATTCAGTTGGGTTTTGTTAGAGTTTGGATAGTACAAAAAAAATTAATAAAAATTAATTTTAAAAGCCGAATATCGCCTTAACTTTAAAAGACAACGTTTTTTAAAGCTTGACAAGCGATGTATTCAAAATATTAAAGTTCCAAAATGCGTACAAAAATAAGAATTTTGAAACGGTTTTAATTTTTCATACACATCGGGTATGTCACTTTAAAGGACCGCGTCGCTGGGTTGATAAGCTGTATAATGGCCACTTGAGTTTAACTACACTTCTGCTTTAACAATGTAAAGTTTAAATATTATCGGACTTTTATAAAACTGCAGAGTTTTTTTAATTTTGTTATATTAATGCTGCTGCTTTGGTCATATTGCTTGTGAAAGTTTATTTGAGCACCATCTGTCCTCCAAAGTGTTCAGGTCTTGTTTTTTGTTATTTGTTGCGAAATTTACATTGTCGAATTAAGATGAAGAAAGACTCAGGCTGTTGTTTTGTATATCAAAAACTCCATCAAATTGTGATGATTTGTATCGGATTGGTATAAGTCGATCATCCCCTTTCGTGACAGATAGAAGCCATCTAATTTCGTAAACTATTATTTGATCTGAAGCAACCTTTACGTCCTTCTGCCATGGTTGTTTCTTTTCCCTAGATTTAAATTAACGAAATCTTGAGAATATGTTTATTTCTTGCAATATGATCGATATAAAATCACACTCTTCATTGTTGCATAGTTTGATGCGAATAGATGAGTTGAGATCAATTGTAACAAAGTTCATATCAAGATGTGGTTGGCCAGTGATGACAGTATTCATCGAAAGGTTTGACAGCGGAGTTTATAAAGAAGATCGATCTACTTATTTTTTAGTAATGATCGTAGTTAATAAAGTACATTGTTCACAAAACGTAAAGCTTAAATATAAAATTTAATATTTGGTCTGCCTTGTTCGATGAATTAAAGAGGAACTAAAAAATTCCTGCAGCTAACAATTTTATTAATGCTAGAAAGTACAATTTAATTTTATTTTAGTTTAAGTTTTAGAGATTTAAGTCCCTTTTTTAATTCAACATTTAATTTCAACCAAAACAAGAATTAAAAATTTTAAACTCGGTAACCAAAATAAACATAATGATTTACAACAAACATTTGATTACATAAAAAAACAAACAACTCTACTTCAACTAAAATGTCCAATTTAAAAAAAATCTCATGACTTGTATGAGTATGAAATGATCCTCAAACATCAGCATATTGACAACGAGTCTAAAGCAGTTTTAACAATTAAGAATTGTATTGAAAATTCATTCGCAAACATCGCTAGGAACTGAACGTTCATTTTTTTCAAACTCATGTAGTTTTTGTTGTTTGTAGAATAATTTAACTATTCGTCCTGTCTGTTTGTTTGTCTGTCCGTATGCCTATCTTATTGATCTTTTGTTGGAAAGTTACATGAATATTTAACTCCCCTGTGTGCTTCTCGAAATAATTGTCTGCCAAAAAAAAAACAACAACAAGAAAAAAAAAAGAACTAATGTACATGAAATGTGAATGGATTTTCTGTAAAGATTATTGAGCTCAATTAGATAAAAAAAAATTGATATAAAATCAAATCAATGATTTTCAGAGTAGACAAATCAGTTGTCAGCCTTGAGTTACTTGAGCGCAATAATTATGAATTTTCTTACAATGAAATTGTAATTAAAAAACCAAACAGTCAGAATTAATATCAAAAATTAAAAAAAAAAAATATATGTCCGTAGATGCGTTGCGTTAATGAATTGTATTCTATTATTGGTTTGTTGAAATAATACACATGAACATTGAACTAATCATAACATGACATGTGACAATGTATAAGTCTGAACCCTTTTAAGTATAAAAATGATGTGCATTTTCCAAAAATATGATATTTTTTCAATTAGATAGACCGTGTCCTATTTTGATGTGACAAACTATTTGACAAGAGCTGTTTTAAGCATCGTTGTTTTTGATGTCAACATTAAGATGTCATGGTTTTATACGTCACTTATGTGCATGTGAAAAGAAAAAAAAATTTTAAACCTCATGTAAAACTGCTTTTGACATAAACACAAAAAATTAAACACGGATGACAAAAGTGACATATATGTTTCATATGACAAACATGTAATATGTTAACGTCGAAACTCTTTGCTTAAAAAACTCCCTGTAAAGTTAAACATCTGCTTTAGCGTTTAAAATTATTTGAAATTAAATAAATGCAGAAGCATTGTAATCGTTCAGTTTAGGCTGTTTCTTTAAGAAGTATTGTTTAACCCATTATAAATAAAAAAAATTTTTGGAGAAAAAATTACTCTGCTCAAATGAAGTAGTGCATTCTGAACTTAAGCTTCTTTGAGGATCTTCTAAAATCCTAATATTTGTACCACATTGGGAGAATTGCACCAGAAGGCTATATGAGAAAGGAAAAAATAAGACGTTCCCTTTTTAAACAGAAAATAGAAATATGGCTGCGGAAATTGAAATCTGTACACTGGTAACCCTGCAATTCATTGGCATATTGTTACTTATTAGAAATTGAAAACCATTTATCAAACTGTAACAGCAAACCTAAAAGCTATTGTTGTTGTATAACATTGTATTAGTCTTAACTTTCTACCACTTATAAGTGTGGTGTGTGCATAGCATTAATAGAATTAAAGGAAAGGTGGCTTATAAATACTAAGCGGATGCGACAGAAGTGTTGGTAGCCGTACTGTCTTGTTCTTTTAACATAAGACATGAGTTCACATCCCAACCGAGCTTTAGAGTAAAGAAAAAATATTTTGAAAGAATTCTTTAAAGACAAATATATTTGGTAAGGGATAGTTAAACTATTTAGGAATCTCGAGTAGAAAAGGAAAAAATTGTGCGATAGCTAAAGGAGCTGATACGTATTATTAGAGCAGCAAATAAGATGACTTAGAAATGGTTTGAAACTGCTATAAAACCTTAGAGGAAGATTATAGTGTGACAGTCATGACAGGATATCATGAGTTCAAATCTCTACGGAGCCACAGAATATAATGATTTTAATTGCCCACATTCGCTAAAAAGGACTTCGAGTAGTTCGAGTTTCGCCAGAGTAAGACAATGTTGCGAATTCAATGACTGCTTAAGTTGGTTAAAGGCCAGAATTCATTATCATACACAATCTTGCCACAAATATTATACAAAAGAGATGCAAAAGGCATATGGTGCAAATATTTTGTTGTTTTTTTCTCCTCATTTTTAAATAACCAACTCTGATCGCATAGAGAAAACTATTTTATGTTTTATTTCAAAAAATTATAAAATCGTACAGAACTGTTAAAAGTTTCTTACACACATATTTCTTTAATCCACAATATCTTATTTTTGAGCAGACATGAAATTTTTGACTGATCGTACGACTGAGTATGATAGTGAATCCTGGGGTGGAATCGTTACATCCGTGTTCGTATAAACAATCGTACGAAAAAAAATTACGTGATACGTTAATCGTATGAACTAAATGGCATTATGTCATACGATTGTAAACGGATCGTAATTTTTTTAATGATTCACAATAGTTTTGAAATTAAAAAATTCTAAACCTAAAGAAAGAGTATTCAGGCTGGTCAGTTTTTCAAATTTTGTTGTTTCCAAAGGTCAAAACCGATTTTTTGCCTATAGCGCTCGATTCAAGGACTGCTGCTTCAATTTACACTTCTTCACTTGGCACCAGCAGCCTTTCTTCATAAAGGCCTCCTTCATTGTGGTTTTTCAATTTAAAAAAAAAAAAAACTTTTTTCTTTGCTTGATACCTATTTTTGATCAGCACAAAATTATAAATATAAATATTTTCTTGAAAAAATATAAATTGCGAATTTCCTATTTTAAAATTTTAACATCATTAACTGGTGGTACTTGTGCGTTCATACACTTGGAAAGCTCATCCCATAGTCTATTAGCCGTAGAGTTTAATATGCCCAATTAGGAAGCATGTTTTTTGCAAAATTTTTGTGTTCATTTATGAATCTTAGATTTAACTTATTGTAATAATAACTTTATCATAAACTTAAATTAAATTTGTTTAATTCGCACTTTTTTTAGTGAATTTGTTGCATTTTTCATCTTATTCGAACTAAGTGTTTTTAACGTATGACAGTTCGTAAAAAATGTAGGTTCATGTATACGATAACGTATGTTATAATCTGCGTTATTGTTAATTACCATCCGTTAACGTATGTCATAATCGTAAAAACGTATTTTTACGATACGTGTTGTTCGTTCACGGATGTAACGATTAAGGCGCATGTTTTGTAAACTTAATATGGTGAAAACAAGTCCAGCAAGAGAATACAGTAATTCAAGAGAATCAATGTAATCAATTCTCAGTAATTGATTATAAAAGTCTCATGCCTTGTTAAAATCATTAGGCTAATAATCTAGCTGGAAAGTCCTTCCGCCAAAAATGACTGATTTCACACTTGATTACCTTTTCCAAAATTTTTTACTGGCTTTTTCTAGTCTATAAAATTAGAAAAAAACTAGATTTTAAAGTGGATGTGCCCCCAGTTTCACCTACCAGTTGAACAAATACAATTCCAAGATGATTGTTAACGAAAAATTGTTACATTTTCAAAAGAAAAATCTTTAATGTAAAATTGAGAGAAAAAAAACTCAAATCCAATAAAATACAGAATAACAAAAAATTGATTGTCTCATGTGTAGAAATAACATCTTGTTTAATTGAACATTTAGCATACAAAATGATGAGACAAGACACAACAAGATGACTTTGGTAATTTTTCTTTAATCTGCTTTCAATGCACAACAATATCGCTTCCCTCATCTGTTGCAGTATCAATGATATTTCGGCAAAAATTTTTTAACTTAAGAAAATCTCCAGCAACAACAGAAAGTACAAAAAAAAAAAAAACACAAGCACAACATAAAGCTATGATCATTTTGGCTTTATATACATATTTTTTTAATGTCGTTGTTGTTGTTGTTGTCATTGTCGAAATGATCAGTGAAAAGAAAAATCATTGTAATGGCTTTTGATTAGGATTTAGTGGCAATAGTAAATTGTTGGCATGTTAGTTAGTTTTGCTAGAGTTTCCTACAATGATGTTGTTGCTGTTGGTCTTGCTGCTGCTGCTGCTGCTGTTATTTCATTGTTATTATTGTCGTTGTTGTACTTGAAATACAATGGCCAAAAAGAAACACAGCAATTTGCGCTCTTGTCGATTGTTAAACAACATTACGCGCAATTGTTTACTGTCAACGCAGTAAAACTCACAATTCTTTTTCTTCTTCATTTTCTTGCCACAAAACAAGGCACTACGGAAAACAATAACAACAGCAACAACAAAGAAAGCTTGTTGTTATTGCGTTTTATACAACATACACGTAGATATCGCTCGTATGGTTTTGATGTTGCATTTAAGTTTTTGGTATCGATCTAATGATGTGTGCAATTGTTTTTCTATTGTTGTAGTTGTTGTTGTTTCTTATTAACGCTAGATGGTTGGTAGTTGTTGTTGCTGTCTTGTCCTTGTTGCATTGTACTTTCATTGATGTGCTGAAAAGTTTATGTTACTGATAGTTTCATTAATTTTACTTTTTTCCAAACACACAGACAGAGACACACACACATACACAAATACATCTATATACTGTTTCAAATATTTTTATTCCTAAACACAGTATATACTCGTACGCTGCTATTTAGAAATGAGAAAAATATAATAAAATTCTACCAGCCGCCACCATTATTTCCATAGTCATCAACATCATCATGTTAACGGAGACAGGTATAAAATTCAATAACCCACAAACAAACGTGAGGAAGATGCTATTGAAAACACATTCATGCTGCCAAATATACGATCAAATTTCTAACAAATTTTCCAAATATAGTTAAAACTATATATGTAAAAAAAAAGTAAAATTGCATACTTCTAATGCACCGCACAGTGGGGGAAAATATCGGAAAATTTTTAAAAAGCAGTTCTGGTATCTAACAGCCTTTTCGCATTGAGTTAATTGAATATCTTGGGCAACTATAATTAAATTATTTTTTTAAATATATTTTTGTAGCTGTTACAATTGTTCAACTTACAACGTGTTGTATGTTTTGTAAGTCGTCGGCTTCTAAAATAGTTACTGATATCTATATAAACGTTTCCAAATATACTCTAAAATATTTTTGCATATGTTTGTTTTTTTTACTAAAAGGCCAACGACTGTTTTCTATTTTGTTAATTATACGGCATTTACACTATGCAAGTTTTCATGAAACCAGCATGAAATTTTTGTTATTTGGTGAAGCAGGAGGAGTAAGCAATATGGAATTGCTTGAGTTTTGAGGAGATGTTACTGTTGATAATGTTTACTTTTAGATAACGCATAACGCTGTAACTTAAATAAAAAATTGAAAAAAAATGCCTCAAAAAATTGTGTAAATCAGGACTAAATCAAAAATTTGTATTTCAAAACTGAAATACAGACAGAAGTCAATTAATTTTTGGTTTGAACCCACTAAAGTCGCTTTAGTTTGCAAATAATTTAAAATTAAAGAAAAAAAATAAAAAGAAGTATCAGGGCTATATTCGGCTATGACGAATCTTATATACCCTTCACCATATATTATCTGTTAATTTTTTACATTTGTTTACTTTTTGTATGTAGAAAGAGAAATCATTCGAATTTTGATGGGTTATACATTGTGTTTCGAAAGTGTTTTCTTTCGAATGGAAATACGGAGTAGCACCCCGGCTTAAATAATTGTTGCAAACATATTTTATAATTTTTAACTCAAATTTGTTGCGTTTAACAGTAGACGCTTTCGAAACCATATTCTCAAATTACACTGTTTGTATTTCATACAACATACAATTTAAAGTAAGTTGTAAATTGAGTAAATAATTTTATAAAATTTAAAAAAATATGTTTTTTATATGACGACACTTTTTCTTTGTTTATATAATTTCAAAGAAATATTTTTTAATTACGGAACAAGTTCATTGTCTGTGTTTTAATTATGTAATTTTATTTCACAATATGGTATTATGTATTATAATATATTGTTGCGAAAATTAGATCTGGCAATCCATGTTGCTTTTTTCCTTATGAGCGTGGTGAATAAGTTACTTTCAATAATGGTGTGTGTATACAATGATACCAGAATTAGCTAACAAAAGCTGAGCAACCTCAATGGTTGGGTTGGTAGAAGTACTTGCTGTAAAACAGAAGATCGTGTGTTCAAGCCCACCTTTGGACATGCGTACAACGGAAAATAATAATTGTTATAAAGCCATTAAAGATTAAGAAACAGCAGTACAATCCTCCCTGAAAGAGAAAGACAATTATCGTGTGAAGCTATGGCAGATAATTTCAAGACGCCCTTTATAATAAAAAGTAAGCACGGTAGCAGTTAGCGCAGGGAAGTGTAACAGCATAACAACAGTGTTTGACAGATGTGTGTTATGGCTATTAGATAAATAGGATGACTGGGTTTGATAAAACGCGTAATGGAGTTGTCTATGGATGGTAAATATTACTAAATAAGGCATCGAGTAGTTTATGTCTCACCGGAGTAACACATTAGTGTAGCGTGGATGGCTGCGTTTGTAATAATAACGCATGTTTAGTAAATACGAGACCATAGGATTCACAAGACCGTAGGATCAAGAAGTATAGCCACATAAAGCCACAAAGTAACAATACAGAATTTATACTCGTAATGAGTCACAGTATTTACAATCAAATTATTGTTCGTTTGTCTAAAAAGGAAAAAAAGGTAACAATATGATGTATGGTTTGTAAGTCTCCTGACTGTCATGATATAAGCACATTACGACAATCTAAGTGTAAAATCAAATTGATATTAAAGGGTATCAAGTATCTGTTTTTCGCAGTAAAGCCAGAATGATGAACATCCTAAAATAAGGTAACGAAAATTTTAACATTCAAGTTGATCTCTTTACTTACAGACAATAGTGGTAAAATTAACTTTAAAAATTAACTTGCCCTAACTCATCCTACTTCTAACCGGATCGGAATCTATGAAAGCGACTGAAAGTTTTCCTTAACAAGTGCTGTAAAAGGTGTTATAATAAAGGGCGAGGAGATGAATTTCAAACTCTTTTTCTATCTCTGATTTTTCCAGGAAAACAAAAGTAGAGATGAGAAAGGTTAATATACTCATTTTTTTTAATAATAATAAACTAAATAAAAACAAATAAGAGTGCTATATTCGGCTATGCCGAATCTCATATACCTTTCATCATCTTTGTAAATCTAGTTTAGTGAAGTAATTCCAATTAAAAAAGCAAATATTGGGGTGACACAGAATTAAAAATTAAAAAAAAATCGGTATTGCATATTTTATATTTTACATAAAAATGACATCCGCTCTTAATGAGTTAAGCACTTTTAAAAACTTTTTTTTATATACTTAAACGTCTCTTCAAAAACTTTGAAATAATACCCAGTTCTTAAATTAAAAAAAGTTTGATAATTTCTGAGCCCCGTAACTCGAAAAATATGGTCGAGCGCCAATTTTTTCACGTGATGTTTTTTCTTAGCCCCATATATTTATTTTTTTTGGTTGGAGTTACTTTATTGTTTCAAATGACATGAAAAAATTAGAGATAGGTGTGGTGTTTTGCCTGCTGCCTCGAAGAACATGTACCAAGCATGCTGAATTCCAATAGCACCTCTTTCGACACTATATCTGATCGATTGACATATTTATTTTTGTTGTTTTAATTTTAACACTAACATGGACGGACATCGCTTAATCGACTTCGCTATGCATAAGGATTCAGAATATATATACTTTATCGGGTCGAAAATGGACATTGTAGAAATTACACACGGAATGACAAACTTAGTTATACCTTTTTTCCACTTTTTGTGGTGAAGGGTATAATAACCACTACTAAAATGTAATACGTTTTCCAGATCGCTACTTCCATCAACAGCCATTTTTTACCCTTAGTTCAGCAATTTTCACGTTGTACACAAATGGAAAACGAGAATGATGTCATTTAAAGCCACTGTTAAGTTTCTTATACCAAATTCACACAGCTCTGCTTCATAATTGTAGGATATAGTTGTTCTTGCTGCAGTCAACCGTCAGTTAGCAATGGGTAAAGTTTTAGTTTTTTTTTCTGTAACACCTTCTTTTCACATCGTATGCTGTTGAACAAAATTATTTTATTATTTTAAATTACTGCACCACTCACTCATAATTTAAGTCTGGTCCTCCTCCCTTTTCCGGATGGTAACAATATCAAGTCGTATTAAATTGTCCTTAGTGAGCTTAAAATTCAAGGTCAGCATAAGTCTTTGAAAAGACAGTTAGTTGGTAGTTTTTTTTTTTTTTAATGTCATATACCAAGAATTAAATTTTGAATTAACGTTCTTCAAAAACCATATTTTTTTAAAATAATGTTGTTACCCAATCTAAATTATTTCTTACCCACAGTGCATATATTGTCTCTCACAAATATTCCCACATGCTGTTGTACATGTTGTTTTCTCATCATCACTATTTGTATGTCGAACTTTTTTTTTTGTTGGTTGTGACAAAACAAAAACAACAACATCCAGCTAGTCTTCGTAGTTATCGTAGTCAGTTGTCTTCTATAACTTCTGCAAATGCATACAACTGGATATCAAAATCAGCATCATCAAAAAAAAACAACACCAACAAAAACTACACTAACAATATCAGTAACATCAAAACCATCACATGACATTTCTTTGATACTTTACTCATTACTTTTATATTTGATGATATTGTTGTTGTTGTTGTTTTCTTTTTGAATAGTGCAGTAGTAGTTGTTGTAGTTGCAGTTGTCCGTTGACAGAATGCGGAATGTGACATTAGTATAGTTTTACTGTTGTTGCTGTTTGCACACACAAACTAAAAAAAAAACAAAAAGAAATAGAAATTGTGCAATTTGATTAGAAGGAGAAATTATTGTAGTTGTTGTTACTGTAATTTGCTTGCTGCACATGTGGTGGTCGATTATAGCTTTTGCTATTATTGTTGTGCTCTTCTGTACTTAAAATGTAAATGGCCCTCACTTGCTCGTTTGGCTTGATAGTGTCAGTTTGAAGAATGACATTGGTTCCACTATTCATTCACCTCATACGAATACACTATTAGAAAGACCGAAATATACCGAAATATATTAGCAAAGACACACTCAGCATATCGGCATACAAAGTTTATAAAACACACATTTGTACAAACACTCCTTGATTGTTGTTTTTGGCTACATGCCGCATTTTTTGTGGATTTTTATAAATCACTGTTTTGATAATGGGCTTGCATTTATGTATGTATGTTTGTATGCATGTTTGCCTGTGAGTTGTACCTGTGTGTCCATCTGTATGTTTTTACTTCAGTGCTTCACATTCTACATGTTTGTGCAATTTTTTGTTTATTTTATGTGACAATAAATTTTATGCTGGTCATCACAGAAAATTCAAGAAAATTTGGAAAATTTCTTACGTACATGTTTTTTTTTTTTGTTAGAAAATTCCTTACATTTTTATGTCAAATGACAATTTTCTGTTCAACAATAGCTTTAA
The DNA here is from genome assembly GCA_916610165.2 of Gymnosoma rotundatum. Lineage (NCBI taxonomy): Eukaryota > Metazoa > Arthropoda > Insecta > Diptera > Tachinidae > Gymnosoma > Gymnosoma rotundatum. Next base: position 13,852,939 of record OU744338.1, on the reverse strand, counting down.
ATTTTGAAAGTGTCATTTAAAAGTTTTCTGTCTTCTTTTTTAGGTTAATTATTTGCCTACAGCTTGAAATAATTGCAGTTTGTTATATTCACTTAAGGGTTGTAAAAAATGCTTCACATATTTATTTTCTTAATTATTTTAGAGATATTTTTATGTTTTTACTCTTTTTAATACGAAAACTACTTGAGCCTGAGGCATACAGTTAAGAAAATAAATATACACCGCTGTGCAATGGCTTGTAAGAAATTTCTAAGAAAAGTTAAGAAGTTAAACAGATTTTTTATTTAAGGTTTTAGAAAATTAAATTATTCGCAACAGCAAAAATAAACGCTCCCAAAATAATATAATATTGTTTAGTATTTTTGTAAGCCAAATTTGAAAAACATTATTTTCAGATAAGAGTATTAAGCCAGCTTATTTATACCGAATTTTTTCTTAAATACAATATACACAAAAAGTAGATTGGCATTTGATTACTGAGATCATAAACACAAATAAATTTTTTATTGACATGAATTCTATCACAAAATTAGAAAAATTAAATACACAAATTCGTAAATATTTATTTGTAAAAAATATAAATAAAAAATATAAAAATAATTTTAAATGTTTATTAAAATGAAAACAAGTAAGAGTGCTATATTCCGCTATATGTAAATCCACCTTATATGTAAATCCAGTTTAGAAATAACTCAAATAAAAAAAAATGTTTGGAGTGACCGAGAATTAAAAAAAAAAATTACTATATATAATTTTACATAGAAATGTCATAGGCTCTTAATGGGTTAAGCATTTTTTACATTTTAGTATTTTTTGGAAGTTCTCCTCAAAAGATTTTAAATGATATCCAAATTGACATCTTAAAATATTTGATACACAATCGTACTTTTCTATGAAAAGTTTAGAGCCCCATTAATCGAAAAATATGGGCGAGCGCCAACTTCTCACGAGATGATTTTAAATTATTTTTTAATTCTCTATCTCCTCATAAGTTTTTTTTTATTGGAATGACTTCTCTAAACTAGTTCCCCGGTGTGTAGGTACCAAATCTGGATAGACAGTAGGATACTGCCGAAGGATGCACCAGTGCCCTTTAATAAACTGGCACCAGGGGAACCGATAGCGCATACAGAGAGTCGCCCATCTCAGTAGCCGGTTACTGGTGAGGTCCCTTCGGGGTACACGTGGTGGCTGTGGTAAAAGTGAAGGTCTATATCTGCAGGTCTGTGTGAAATAGATGGAAGTGTACTGTTGCACTCTCAATAGATGGATTTTAGCTAGACTCCAACCCTCTAGCCAGGGGAAGCTCATGGTAATGCAAGCCATGTTCTTAAAATTACAAAACAAAAATAGTAGTAATACCACCGTCAGGTAAGAGCCCCAGGTAGGCACTGACGTTAATCTTGATCACATCTTCATTAAACTAGATTCGTTTCAAATGATACGGAAAAGTTGGAGGCAAGCGTGGCGTTTTGCCCGCTGCCTTGAAACACATGGACCGATCTTGCTCATTACCAATAGCAAAATTTGATTGGCGTATTTAAATTTTCTTTAGCTACATGAGCTTGGCAAAGTTGATTTAAGCACTAGCACGTACGAACAGACGGATAGACAAACAGACGGACATCGCTCAATCGACTTCGCTATGTATCAGAACATACATACTTTTTGGGGTTGGAAATAACAAACGAAGTGACGAACTCAGTTACACCTTTTTTCACCTGTTTTGAAGGGTGTTATTTGCCACTTTGTGGTTTCTTTGGTGGCTGCAAAGCCTTGATAAACATTGTGCAGGAAATGCTTGGGGTCGTAAGTGTGCCTTTTTATATCGCTGCAATATGTTCTGTTTTTTTAATTTTTATAGTGATATACATTTTCACCCTTGACAGATTTACGGGATCCAAACTAAAACACTGCGGGTATGAAATTTTTTGAAACAAGGAGTAGTAATGTTTCTTATCTTTTATTTTAGAATATTCAAAAGTTTTAAAAATGATTAACTCTTACAAAATCTAAACCCTTATATTAATGATTCTCAGTAGTTTTGAGGAGATGTTGCACCAATTTTAGAACACTTACTTCTTCATTTCTTCTCGAGAATATTTTTAATGTCACGACTTGTAAGTCTGCCTCTTAAAGTCTGCCTGATCTCGACTTATTTTATATACATAAGGACTTTATAAAATCCAACTAAAGGTCAAAGGCCAAAAAAGAGGATCAGTGTTCCTGCCACTTATTTATCACTGCTACAATGTATATGGTTTTTGTTTGCATATGGGGTACTAATATCCCTTCTTAGACAATATTGCATCACAATGAAACATAAGAAAATTATTTACGGATTGTTCAGTGCTTCCTGACATTTTTTTTCTTTTACTGAAAACTAATTTTTTAATATTTCCATTTCCACTTGTACTTACGATACAACTATACTTGAAGCTTGCGTACAGCGTCTTGACGTTGCCCTATACGAGCTGGCTCAGGTCAGCTGGTCTAACGAATCGGCATCTTCAATCTTTAGAACAGTGATGCGCAAAATACAAAATGTATTTGTATTGGTGAGAAATATAAAGTTACACTATGAGAAAAGTTGTTTAATAAAAAAACGGTGTTTGTTAGTAATATTATAAAATATTGCACATAAGCATGTACGAGTAATATAAATTTAAAGTATTTTAAATTTAAGTCAAAAAATTTTAGTTTAAACAAAATTTAGTAGAATTATGTTATAAAGTAATTTTAATGAAAAAATGCGGTTACTTGGTAACATTATAAAATAGTGCACATTAGCAGTTACATTAAAGTTTAATTTAAATTCAAGTAAAAATTCTAATTCTTAAATGTAGGTAAAGTTACTTAGTGAAAAAAATAAGTTACTTGGTAACAGTAAGGGTTTTCACGATGGGTAGTGCAAATTGGAGCAAATATGCATCGTTTTTATCAGTACAACAATAAAATATACGTATTTGAAATTTACTTCAATTTACTTCGATTGTACTTAAAAAACCTTGAGCAACAAAAGTTGTGCATATTTGCTCACTTTCGAAATAAAGTAAATAAAATTTTTTGACATATTTTTGAAAAGAAAAAAATAAAAAAAAAAATTGTTTGTGAGCACTTTATGCAGCAAAAAAAAAATAAAATTTTAAATTTATTAATAAACCTTACACGGCTAAAAAAGACCAATAGATAAACCAAATAAAAGATGGTCAAGAGAACTCAGCGCATTGTTTAAAAAAAAAATTTAATTTGTTCTTTATCGCTGCTTCTAGGCATTGTTAAATTGCAAATAAAAATTTTTAATTTTATGTTTTGAATTCTATTGTATATTTATTTTTGCTTTTTGATTAGTTGTCAGATTTTTTAATATGCGAATTTGCACAATAACCATCGTGAATACCCTTATTAAAAAACTAAAATATTTTAAATATAAGTGAAAATTCTTATTAAAAAAAATATAATAAAAATTATATCTGGAATTTTCTATTTTCATGTTTTTTTTTTTGCAATTTTGAATGAGCATAATATTTTTTAAGTTAACCGAGTTAACTTTGTTCCTTCGTTCCTTTGTACTTTAAAGTTCTAAATTCAATTCTTTTTTATTTCTTTAATATTAAATGTATTATGAAAAGTTTCAAAATGCCTCTTTAAAATATCCTCTCTCTTTTTTTTTAATGTTTTATAACATAAACGGCATTGCATACCGCCAAAAGCATTTTCAATCTTAAAGTATTTTCAAAATGCCATACTTCGCATTTTTGCTTTAAAAAATTAAAATTTTTTTCTTTTAGTGTGTCAAATGAAAAAATTCATACATTCGCGCACATGTGCATTCGTCGATGTTAAATCGACGACTAAACAAAAGAGCATAAGAATATGTGTAAATTATTTTTCCACAATTGTGGTATGGCTTGCGCATCACTGCTTTAGAACAATCAAGACAGCTTTGTATCGGTGCAGGGCGGCTGCACTACTACAGTTTCCGAATACTCGATTGCATGAATTGGTGGCTACGGTTACTGGGCACTGTTAGTTTGAAGTCCATCCTAAAAGAATGGGTCTTCCATTTAATGAGTTTTGCAGAAGTTGTAAGGACGAGGAGGAGGAGTAGACGGTAAAACACCTTCTTTGTCTTTGCCTCGGGCTAGGGTATATATACATCACTGGCACCAGGTAGGATCAATTCCTTTTTGAGGTGCATTGGATTGTTCACGGGCCCACGACTAGACACTGGGACACAGTCAATGGAATGAGCGCATTTTTTATCCAACGAGCCTTATCCAGCGGGATTTTCTCTGCATTTTATATGCCCACAGTTCTTTCTCTATTCCTCACTTCTTATCTTCACCTCTTTTTCTATGTTCTAATTTCTTTTTTTTCTTATTTTTAATATATGAGAAAACAGAAAACTTGTCGTTTGCAAAACTGTGTGAAAAAACCTTTAAAAAATTAAGTAATTTTTTATGAATTTTAGACGACTATAGCGTTACGTCAATATATCACCACTATGCCCTCTTATGTGGACAATTCCTGTGACCATTTCTCATTTTGATACAATGCTATATTTTTGCCATTAAAACACAGATATTTTGTTATTTTGCCTCCTCTTGTTGCAATAATGGTTTGTCCTAATTTTTCAATTTAGGCAGCAGAGTTTAATACCAGGTCATAAAATTAAGCGCCTGTTACAATAAATGTTTCACTACGCTCATTTTTGAAAAAGCATGCCACAACGATGACCCTAGCACAACGTCTGTATCAAATAAAATATCAACGAATATGGTGTCTCATTTAGTAATTTACTTTTGAAATCTACAAGAAGCCTTCTAGAAAGGACTTCTTTGTAGTACCGGTACAGACTAAATCTTACAATACCGCACTTTCAGCCAACTTAGCAACGGCTATCAAACACTGTTATTGCTTTCCATGCAGCTGACTTTACCAATCTTTTCTAGGCTCTTTCGCTACCTTATCTATCGTAACTAAACAAAAATTTAATTTCTTCTCTTATCTCCCTGCTTTACTATACAGGAGCCTTTTAAAGTCTAAGATGCGTTTATTAAATGAAGGCTCATTGCTGCTTTAAATATACAGACGCTTTAACAAATATATTTGCTAGGTCTATTTTTAGCAACTCATTCAACAGCAATTAGTTTCTTCTCTATGCTGCCGACCAGAACTCAACTCATAACCTTCGTTTTTGATAAATACGCAAACACTTCTACTAAAGTTACCACCGTGGTTGCACAACATATGAATGCTAGCTTATTATTTATTTATATTTATATATAAATTTTGCTATTTCTCGATTAGTTTTAGAGCAACGACCTTCCAGGTGATCTCGTGATCAAACAAGAGTTTTCAAGAACAAAATATTTAAAAAAAGGTCCAAATTCAATGTGGAAACTAATTATATTTTCTAATATCACTTTCCCTCATGTACACTACACAAGTTTTAGAGCATAAAACTTAGAGAATAACGAATCAATATTTTTTCCCTTTGCATTATATTTCTGTGGGTGGATTTTGACGTCCGCTTTATTAATTTTTCTAAGAACCGATATTTCCTTTTTAAATAATACAAAATTAAATAATTCCAACTTTTGCCTAATTATAAAATTTTTTATTTCCTTAAAATTATCTCCATAACAACATGACAAACATTTCATCTTGCAGAAGACTTTATTTCCTTTCCGAAAACATTTTAGTTCTTAGTTAAACTTTAATTAAAATATCACATTATTAATAAATACAATTTTCAAACTTTTCATTTTCCATTCTGTTGCTCTTGATGTCATTATGACAAAAATCAAAATCATTTAAATTAGTTTTAAAATGAAATCACGATGATGTGTAGGATGACTTCATCAGCAGCAAACATCTACCAATTGGCAAACAGGCAGGCAGGCAGGCAGGCAACAAAACAACAAATAAATAAATAAATAAACAAAGACTCATCATACAACACGATAATGATGATAAACAGCATCATTATCTGAGAAGTATTATTGTAGTCATGTCGTCATTACAAAGACATCTTGTATTGTCACACATACCAATTGTGATGAAGTTTAAAGTACGTGAACTATTAAAAATCAGGCAAAAAGAAAAAAATTTAAATTTTTACAAAATTAAAAAAAGTCAAACTTTTATAGATGCACTCTCGTACATTTACACGCTCATGGACCTAGACAAACAGCTGCATTTAAGCTAAATCCTAAAGACTCCGTTGCTAGAAAGATGGAGCGAAGTATAAACAGACTGCGGACAGACAGACATATGATCGTATTAAATGACTGACTGTTCAATTTAAATTGACAGCAAAAGCAACCATGTAGTCAAGTTTATTTGTTACAGATCCTCAAATTGAAAAATAAACAGTCAAATCTATAAATACTTTCGTATATTGAGGCAGTCTTGGTCGACATTAGCAGGCGGTACAGCGTAATTTTAGTACCACTTCAAGGGTTAGGTTAGTTTTTTCTTCATCTAAAAAGAAAGTTTGTAATTAAAAAAACTGAAAGAATACAATTCTTTATGTTATTTTAGAAAGATTAAATTCTTCCAATTCGTACTCTAAAGCGAAAATTTTATAAAAAAATTTTCGATATTTAGAGAGCCCCTTCTGAGTGAAAAATAGAACTTAAAATTAAGGGGTATCTTCTTAGAAGACCTGATTTGGCTCATGTTGTCTCATTTTTACAACTGTCATAGGCAGACACTTAAACTTTTCACAAACAAATACATAGTACGGTATCATTCGTCTGTGAATGGCACTCGCACTTGGCGGATTTACTTAAATAGAGCGTTAAGTAATACAAGAAAAATAAATATAAATTTGATTTTAAGGATTTTGATTCCTTTTATTTATTCTTTAGTTATTGAATCCCTCCGGGGGCACTAAAATTATGGCTAAGCTAACCTAGGTCAGCCGAAGTGCTCTCGGGGTATAGGGGGAACCAAGCCCCCATTGGGCAGGCACCAAATCTGAATAGGCAGCTAGGTGCTGCCGAAGGACTCACCAGTGTCCTTGGTTATACTGACACCTCGGGAACCGGTGGCCGATACAGAGATCCGCCCATCTCTGTAACCGGTTATTAGTGAGGTGGCTGTGGTCTATATCTGCAGGAACGGCGCGAAAAGGATCAAAGTGTGCTGTTGCATTCTCAACAGATGGGGTTAGATAGTCTCTAACCCTCAAGCAAGGGGTAATTAATGGCCCTATTAGCCATGTTCTTAGAATTCCAACTATGTTGGCTACGCCAGTGGAGGGCGCTAGTCGACGCTTTGTTTTTCACTTAGTGGTAAGAACACCGAAAACTTATGGTCTCACGGCCAATTACAGACGTTAATTTATATCACGTATCCATTAAACTCATCCACTTTGGGAAAGTTTTTTTTTCGAAAACCACATTATTTAATGAATTTATTTAGTAACAAAAATTTGGAAGTGCTAGTCTGTAAGAAAATCTATGCAGTGGTTCCAGAGATATCTACGTTGGTGTTGAAAAGATATCAGGAAACTGATTTCGGTAAACGTGACATGAAAATGGCATGCGAGTGCCTTTTACTTGGATTTTTAGATCAAGTTGATTATACAATCAATTTATAACGAGGAGGTATAAGTTTATGTCTCTTTTGAAGAGAAAGAACAATTTTAAAAAATTAATTATTTTCAGTTTATTATTTTTATAGCTAACTGTCATATTCATAAAAAATTAAATTATTTTGAAATGTGTTTTATGACAAATTTTTCCTAAAATACATTTGAAATCTATTTTAATTTTTTATGAATGCGGCAGTAACTATTTAAAAACTAATATAATGTTATACTTAACAACTAATTCGTTTATGTTTTTTCCGCTTTATTAAATCTAATAAATATGTAAAAGTCATTAAAAGCCTAACTGGGTGAAAAAAAAGGAAGAGACAACAGCTCGAAACTGAAAGTGTATATTTTTGCCATTGGTTGTCACGCTGGGGTTTTTTTTTTTATAAAATTTAAGTTTTTGAAATGAATATAAATCTATTCTAATCACAAAAAAGCCAGCAATATTTTGCAGTTCGTGACTAAATGAGCAGGTTAAAAAAAAAAAAAATATTCTTTAAACGGTCGCCTTTTTTTACAAATCATTTTTCGTTGCATTTTTTTATTTAAGACTTTTGATTTTAGTTGTTTGTTTATTCATTAATTGGTAAAAAAGTTCAATTGGATAATGATGGTTAAAATAATTTCCCAGCTTCTGAAAAACTGAAACTATTGTGATGTACAAGTTTTGAAGCTTCGGTAAAAAATAGTTATGAACTTGGTTTTGATTAACATTAATTTCATTAGATATTTTGATTTTCATATAGAAGTGTTCGATAACTGAACGAAGGTAATTAATTAATAAATTTTTTTTCTGTTTTAGTAATTAGACCTCCTCCAAAACAATTGAATGAAAACTAAAGTGAATAAGAAATATTCTAAAAATTTTGCAGTAATTCGTCAAAGATCAAAACGCTTCTGCTGCTTAGATTCTTACCGGCCTGTGTTCATATCCTAGCCGTTGTTTATTGATATTCTCAGTATATCTGACGTATACACCACACTGCTATATACTACAGAGCAAACCTTTGTCAGTATTATGCTGTAGCATTATCTCATCAGCTACGTAATGTAATAATCTCAAGGCTTCTGCGCCTACTTAACGCAAGAGGAGCTACAGAACTATTTTTAAAACAACACGGAAGACTTTGAAAATATATTTTTCTGTTACTCTACTGTTTCCCATTCCAAGAAAATATTAGTTGATTTTCAGATCAACATTTAATTAAATGTTTAATTGAATCAATTATATTATTAATCAAAATAATATTTCTAGTTAAATAGTTTATTGAATCGATTATGTTTTTAATTAAAAAAGGAGAACACTATCATGTTATTAAATAAATAATTCAATCAATGAAAAATTTACTTAAATTTTAATCTTAAAACAAATTAAAAGCCGTGAAATGTTGTTCCCCACTTGTTTTTTTATAAAGTTCTTTATAACAATTGATTGTTACAGTAAATGTTTAAGTTTACAATGTCTACTTAGCGCTGCCACGATATTTTTTAACTACTTCGCTTCATAGGCAAGCATAAGTAGTTCTTTTAATTCTGTATTTAGTTATAAAGGTCTAATTAAATTAAAAAAAATTTGTTAAAATTTGAGTTAAAAATAAAGCAAAAAAAAACAAAAAATTTTATACCCAAGATACCTAACCTTGGGAGCCTACCCAGAAGCCATATTTACACTAGGAGGGCGACCGTTTACAGCAAAATATCATAGTTTTCAAACACTTGAATAAAAGTTAATACATAATATAGGGTACCCCAAATAGAGATATAGTCAAAAGAATTTGTTTTTATGAACTGAAGTCGCAAAAAAAAACTCCAAATTAAAAAAGTGAAAAAATTGAGATTTCATGAAATTGATCGTGACATTATGGGGATCGTGAGGTTTTAAATTTACTAATAAAGCGGAACTAAATGAAAATGAAAATTTTTATAGAAAATGATTAAAACCCAAACCAACTGTGGCAACTGCAAATCAAGCAGGAATATTAAATTAAACAAAAATGTGATTGCACTAAATACAAGGAAGAAAACCTAAAATAAACAACAACAAAAAAAATTAAAAAAACAACATTGTCAAATTTGTGATTAAATGAGCAGGTTAAAAAAATAAACAACATAAAAAAAATAACTTCTAACAAACTGTCACCTTTTTTTTGCATATTCGAACTTAAGATTTGTCATTTTGGTTGTTTGTTCGTTAAGGTGGCTTAAAGTAGAGTTGCTGTAAGAGTCCATAAAGGCAGCACCAGCAGTTGTTGTGCTTGTGGTGGCGAGGTATGCAAATTTGTCTTTTGTGCGCTAATGAAGTTATAAAACTGCACGACATTTGGTGTCTATCTTAACACTCCATCACTACAATGCATAAGACGACAATATTAAGGACAACTGTTTGATAGACAGCCATACTCAGCATGCAGACTATAATCAGCCAACCAGTCAGCCTTTGGCTTTTCTAAATGAAACAGACAATCCAATTTCAATACAATAACGACAATACACCAAAGTAATTTTCAGTATTCTCTTCTGTTCTGTTCTGTTGATTTTTTTCAAGATTTTTTTCCTATTGCAGCCTTTTTATTTCTTTTCACTTTGACACTATTCTTTCGTTTGCATTTAACCATGTTCATACACTCAAATACAATTGTCTGTTTGTTTGAAGTCCTGTGAAGCCATGCATCAGCATAATACTTATCGGCTCCAAATAACTAAAACTTCATGATGAATCCAATATTTTTCTAGACTTTGTTTTTTTTTTACTCCTATTTTTGCAATTCTTGCACTTATGAAGGATTTGCAGCGTAACGAAACATTTCGTTGTGGATTTTCATTTAAAGAAAAATAACGAAAAAGATGCAAAAACAAAAAAGAAAAAATAACACGAGGGCATAGATGATTGTGGCATGTGTCCCATTAAGTTTGCCTTTTCACTGAGCCTTTTGTTTGCATGATAACAACTAAAAAAATTGTTGGTGGAAGAGTTGGAAAGTAACTGTTTAATTGAATACTTTTCTAACTTAAGAAATACATAAATGAATTTTGGATATTCTATTCAGCTGGCTTAAATTCCTGCAATAATTCTTTCTGTCTACATTAAATGGTGTAGCCTTACTCGCTTCGCTATTATCTTCATCAAAAATTTAGGATTTGAAACTGCTGACGAAAAAATATTCTCTTATCGGACTGAACACGGCTTCGATTCTGCATTTCAAGTGAGACATTTTTCACATGAAAAGATTGTAGCCATCATCACAGGGTGAACTAGAGTATTTTATGAACATTTTTTATTATTTTAATTAATAAAAGACAATACTACCTCTATCCCTCCTTATATGACTGAAATATTTTCATGTGAGAAATTTCTCACCTTAGCTGCAAAAACGATATCATTGAACACAAAAGGCCGTTGCGTACTTCAGGAATCTTTATGTCACTATTCTTGTCAAACATAAGTGGATTCATCAAATCTGGTGACACGAAAAGGCTGCTAATATTGTGTTTACTGATGGTATCCCACAGGTCAGTTGTTATACTGCTATTTCGGTTATTCTTGTGAAATGATGGGTTTGCAATATATATTTTTTTGGCTAAACGAATAAAGATTATGTATTGGTTTTTTCCCTGTGAAAGGCTATATTAGCAGCTTCTTATATTTATTTTTAGAAAAATTTTGTTTTAATTTTTTATGATAAAAAATTTCGTTCGAATTTAAAAAAAAGGATTTTTTTCGTAAAAAAAGTGAACCTTTTTTAGCTTTTTGAGAGCGATATCCATCACGACCCTAAAAATATTATATATCACTGAGGCTGCTGTAGTCTAGGTGGTAAGCACGTTGACTACAAATCTGGCTGCCCTGGGTTCAACCCTTGCGGCAGTCAAAAAATAAAAAATGTTTTTTTCTGTTTAAAATGGTATAAATACATAATCAGAATTAACATAAAAACATACAGCCTCCTTCGTCGGTACTTCTTCATAGCATATTCGCCGGCGAAGTAAAATAATTAATAAAATGGCTATATCTATCTCGCTACATCTATCTCCTGAAGTGCTACTTCTCTTTATAAAAAAAAAAAAAAAAAATTTGCGATCTCTACTTTTATACTGCACAAAAAAACGTTGCGCAGTTTTGTGTCTAACCCACTATTTACTAGTATAAAAAGACCCACTCAAAAAAAAACGTTATTTATTTACTCTCTTTCATCCTTCCACCTGGTTTTAATCCGGAAGAGAATTCAAATTCGGAAAAGGTCTTTGAAATTACAAAAATATCTTTTTAATAATATTCTTGATAAGTTTGAAAGCTTAATAATGAATAACGAAAAAATTAAAATAAAAATTTCACAAGGACGTTTTTGAGGGGGAGATAGGAGGGATACCTTCCCCTGCACTTATAAGTTAATTTCTATGGTTTTAAGGCGAATGTAATCCATTTCATTTAATAATTACATTTTTTTAATTTTATTTTATTTCACCGTCCACAAAAAGGGGCGGGGCTAAAATTGCATTTTAATATCTCTTGAGTCCAACTTTAAATTTCTAAACATTTTGTGAGCTTTAAAGTTGTAGATGCTATAGAAAATGACAGGAAAATTATAAAAAAAACTTGTATATTTCAGAGGTAGGATTAGTTCTTCTAAGGAAAACTTTTTTCTCCTTTCTCGATTTTTCTTGTTTTCTAACTTTAATAGCGTACGATCAATATGGTTAGTAGCCTATTCCTTCCAAGTTTCGTTAATCTAGCGGCACTCAATAAATTTTTAGAGCTAATACGAGCGTCGTTAATAAATAATTGTTTTATTTTATTATTTTTATACAATTATTATTTTAAGTAATTATCAATCAGCCCACTTTATGACTAATAGCTTACAATTTTTTCCAAGTTCGATACATTTTCTTAATGATCGTCATCCTTATTGTCATTGTTATCATCATCATTGTCCTCCTCCTCTCAGCAAAATTATTGTGTTCACTATTATGCAGCCTTTTCTTTATCAGCTGGTGTGTTTGAACAAATGTTCACTATTATTTTAAGTATGTGTTATGCAGTATTTCGTTGCCCAAATCGATCGTGAGTCTTGTGACATACTCTGGCACATCGATTCTATATATTTCTTTTATTTTTTATTTTTTTTGGTTTGTATGATTATTTTCTTAAAAAGTTTTTGAATTTTTACAATCTTGAAAGACATTGTCTTTGGAAATTATGCATAATTTTCTTACAAAAACATTAGAAGTTTTTGTTTGTATTCAATGTTATATTTTTGGTTCAAATTTTTCTTATCTGAATTTTTTTTTAATTTTTTTTACTAACGAGTGTTGAGGCTTATTGCATTACTGGGTACTTTTTTGAAGTTTATAGTTTGGTTTATAAAATTTTTTTTTATACAATATTCTACATATTTTAATGGCATTAGTAGAAGTTAATCGTGTCATTGCTTTTGGTCACCCAGTTTTATTTTTATCTTTGCATGGTTTAAATTTGTAGATTTGCTTGTATCCTTTTTTCATGATCGTGCTACTTCATTATGATTATTTTTGTTTTTGGATTTTCCATTATAATTTTATAATGACCAAACAACCTATATTTCGTTATTCTTTTTCAAAGATTTCTTTTATTTTAGAGGATTTTTTATTTACGGTTTTAACGAATTTATGCATTAACTTCATGCATCATAAATATTGGTGGTTAACAAAAACCAGTCAACACCGTGAATCACTAAATAACAACGAAAACAACTGCGACATCAACAAAAATACGAAAATAGAAAATAATGTCAATATTTCATTTAGCGACTTTTACTTTTGCATGAACAAAAAAAATATGATGTTAAAAAATATTGTTTGTATTTTGAATGGTTTTTTTTTGGTTTTCTTTGCTTTCCATTGTGCATCAGGAAAAAAACTGTATGTCCCATTTTTTTTCTTAGTCTTTGTTTATTTTTTACATGGACTGTCATGACATGGTTATTGATTAACTAGGTTTATATTATTTTTTTTTGTTGTTTTTATAGCTTTTTCAAATTGAATTTAATTATTCATTTTTTATGATCGAAATGGATGTGACAATTAATTATGTACGTTTTAAACAAAATCTTCTTTTTATGTTAACCCGAATTTAAATTTATCCAAAAAAAGTGCTATATTCGGCTATGACGAATCTTATATACCCTTCACTTTATATGTATTATCACATGTAGCATTAGGTTTTCTGTTCAAAAAAACCTCAAATTGCAAGTTTTGCTTAGGGTCGTTATTTCAACTTAGTAAATCATCTGCAGGAATACAGAAGAAAGTTGAAAAAAAAAATGATAAATGGCGTGGCGTTTTACCCTTTGCCTCGACAGAAATAAAATGATTTTATTGATTTTTTACTGCAAAATTCCCGAAACTATGTCTCATCGGTTAGCGTTTGTAAATTTTCTCAAGCTCATATAGTGCCTTAGTAAAGTGGATTTCAACACTGACAGACAGACTGACATCGTTCTAAAAGAACTCTGAGTATATATACTTTATGAGATCGGAAATGGATATTGTAGAAATTACAAAAGGAGTGATAAACTTAGATACACTCTTTTTCCACTTTTTGTGGTGAAGGGTGTAAAAATAACAATAATAATAGCCCAATTGACAATCTTCTGCAAATGGTCTTGCATCAAAGCATTTGCAAAATTGTTTAGCATCTTTTAAGTCTACACCATCAAAACATACAGTAATGAGTAAAATATGCTACACAATTTTGCAAATGCTATGATGCAAGACCATTTGCATAAGATTGTGAATTGGGCTAATATTTAATGGATAAAAAAATAATAAGTAAAGTTTTTTTATAATACAAATACATTTATTCTGCCTTTAACTAACGTTAAGTTGTAAAAATAGTCCTGAGACTTTTTACTGTTATATTATTTTTTCTAATAAAAACGTTGCACCTGAATTTTTTTGTTGCATGTGGTTCTCTTCTTTGAGGGCTGCAGTTATAAATAGAGGCAATAAGAAAACACGTCGCTATACTATAGTGGTCACTTTATAAATATTTAGTTGAAAGCTATTAAAATGTATTTTAACAGGTTCCTAATAATAAAATTTGTTCCGGTAATCGGTAGTTTTAAAAAGTTCTGACACTTTTTTTCCAGATCAAATGCATTGCTATGTTACAGGCACACAATGAGGAGGAAGGTAAGGATCTTTTAATAGCTAAGAGCCGCCTTTAGAAGAGGCGTGCAATAACAAGTGATAGTTAGCGACTTTAAATGAAGAAAATAGAAATGAAAATTTTAGCGAAAAACTTGTATTTTTCTTTGAAGAATAGAAAAATAATCGCAAGTTAAAGTGCGAGTTTTTTTTTTTTTGCGAATTAATCGCTGGAATACAGCAACAGCACATCAATATTTATTTGATTAAAATTAATTTCCAAATAAAATCTTTTTTTCGTGATATTTTCTATTATCCGGATTAATTATTTAAATTACCGATATTAATTATTGAGGGTCAAAGCACGTCTCGATGGCCATTTCATTACCGCTTATTTAACTCTTCATTAAACTTCTGAAAAACATTTTAAATGAACTAAAAATTTTTGTCCAAACAATAAAGCAAAGACAAAATTCAAAGTTTAACCAAAACAACAACAGCCAACAGTAATTCTATTTTTCTTTCTCCACTGTATACAGGTGACTTTTTTTTCGAAAAAAAAAAGATTTTATTTTAAAAATTAATTAATATTAAAAAAATTTCCCGTTGTTTAATTTATTTTAATATTTTCAAAGTGCAACTCTCTTTCAACTGCATAAAAGAGCCGAAAAAACGCCAGCTGTATACAGTGGAGAAAGAAAAATAAAATTACTGTTGGCTATTGTTGTTTTTGCTTAAACTTTGATTTTTGTCTTTGCTTTATTGTTTTGATTTTATTTTGAAAATTAATTAATATAATAACAAATTCCCGTTGTTTAATTTAATAAAATTAATTTAATTTCAAAAAACTCAGTTGTAGGCATTTTCGAAATTTTTACTCGTCTGTCTTTTCAAAAACTTCTAGAGGATTACAAAAACAAATTGCGCCAAGTTTATGTTATTCTGATCTTAAGTCTCGATCGGCACAAGAATTTCGAACACTTTAGCGAAGAATATTAAATAAAACAAAAAACTGTAAAATTTTTTTTATGTTTTTCAAAAATATTTAAAGTTAAAAGAAAATAAAAAATAGAAGAAGAAGAATAATTAATTTAATGACTTTTATTTTACTAATTTTTTCCTGATCTCAGTAACCTTCGATGAACTTAGTTCCTTTTCAATACATATGTTTTGTAGAGGCCTTTGGTAGAGAGCTCTCTAGACTATTTGCTACATATTGATGACTGAAATTGAATGTATTACTGCGGGGAAAGCATATCCATATAGCCATTTCACTACAGCTCAAATAGCTCATCTGTCGAACAACAATACGTGGTTTATCATTTAATTTAATTTTGAAAGAGGTCGATTTTAATTTTATTAGGGATAGCTTCACGGACAAAAATAGCACAAAGTTTATGAGCACGTTTTGGGCGCTCTGAAAATTTAAGCAGACATCTTATTAGCTCTGTGCAGCAAGATCCAAAATGGCATGAAAATATACGCTTAAAGTTTAAAAAAATGATACGTGTTATGATACCGTAAGAAAAATCTTGAAGCGTTTCTTTCAAAAAAAAAAAAAAAAAAAAAATTCCTAAAAAAAATTTAGAAGAAAATTTTGTTCGCTACGGAACATTTAAATAAACTACAAGATTTTTGAAATAGGTTTCAAGTGAGAGCAAATATTGCATTTTAAGCATTTAAAGCCGTTAATTCGTGTGGAGAAAATCTGGTACATCACTTCATAAAGCAAATTTGTGTGCTATTGCGAAATATGATGAGGTAGGCGTGATGGTTTGGTATAGTATAACGGCTAGTCGGTAGTTAATACGTAGTTCATTGAATTCGCAATGGACATTTATAAGGCAAACTTAAAGCACACGGTAGCCAAATTTTGTCTTGGAAATAGTTATTTCCCAAACTTACAGTGTACACGCAAAGAAAAAAAAAATGGCTGAGGAAACCATAATCTAAGAGCAACATGTTATGGTTGTATTAAATGGTTGTTAACAAAACATAGTGTTTGGGAATTTTACACCCAAACAAAAATATTCATTCTCAACTTTTATATTCAACTGAAACCCCTGCACAAAATTTTGCATACCAAATATTAATTACTAACGTATATACATACATACATAGGAATGCAGCAAAAACGTTTGTTTTTTTTTGCTTTTGAAGATTAAGCAGATTAACGATTAGCGGCATTTATTACTTTTGCTTTATGTATAATTGTTGAAATTTAAGTTAATGTTTGTTGTTAGAATTTTTACTTGTACATTCTTTCTTAAAGTTTTTGAAGTCAAAAACACTTAGAAGTAAAATATCAATACAAGGTGATGGTTGTTCAATACCGTTAAGAATTTTTAACTTTGCTTAAATTATAAAATAAAATGAATTTTGAAATTGAACAAAAACTGATATTTTAATTATAAATGAAGAAAGCCTAAAGTTCAAGTTTTCATACAGAAAACCTCCTACATATTTATTGGTGCCGAAACCCGGGAAGCTATTTTGTGCTTACCTACTTCACACATATTAGAAAAAATAGGTAACTGCCGTCTTGCTACGGATACATAGTTCATTTTGTTGCATCGAATTTTACGCTTAAATTCACAACAAAAATGGAATCAACTGCTGAGGCAATTGAGGACCAAATGAGTCTGTTGAGCCATATTCAACGTATGGCCACTACGTTTAATTCAAAACCGAGAGAAGCCAAGACTAAAGGGTATGTACACACTATTCTGGAGGATTTAGAACAAAACTACCGCACGTTTAAGGATGGACACGACCAGATCATATGTAGCCTAAGAGACAAATCTCTCCCTGAAAGAGAAGTACCGTACATCAGTAATGATGTGTATCATACTTGTTATGATACATATATTTCGTTTAAAACAATGCTGCTTGATCTAAATTTTGAATTTGAATCTCCACAGACTCCAACCGTTCACGCCAGTACTTTTACCACAGGCAACCGGAACGAAGCATTCTCTGCAAGTGCACGACTTCCTAAAATCAATCTGCCCACATTTTCTGGAGATTATCTGGAATGGATAGCTTATAGGGACACCTTTAAATCTCTTGTGCACCAGAGCCCTTCACTTACAAAAATCCAAAAATTCTTATACTTGCAAGGCTCTTGTGTGGGTACGCCGCTTTCAATTGTCAACGAATATCCAACTGCTGATTCTAGCTACGATATCGCATGGGAAGCTCTTGAGAGCAGGTTCCATAATGAAAGAAAGCTTGCTGACCAAATTCTACAACGTTTGTTTTCAATACCACCGACTTCAGGTAACGTTCAATCGGTGCAACAACTACTTGACACGACCAGAAGCTGCCTGTCTCAGTTAAAAGCTCTTAATATCGATATACGTACATGGGACTCAATATTAGTTTTCATCACGTCTCAAAAACTTGATCATCAAACTCGTAAAGAGTGGGAGCTTTCACTCAAAACAAACACGTCTATACCAGCAATCGCAGAAATGCTTGCTTTTCTTGAAACAACCTTCAGGGCTCTTGAATGCGTTCAAGAGGAAAGCTGTTTGGCCACAACTAAGAGCTTTAAAATTAAAAATCACGATGAACGTCGTAAGCCAACTAAACTGATTCGTACTCACACTGCTGTCTCTACCGTATTGGATGAAAACTGCCCTTGCTGCAAAAAGCGACATCCCTTATACAAATGTTTTAAATTTGCGACAATATCTTCAACCGAGAAGAAGAACATTGTCAACCAGTATCGACTGTGCAGAAACTGTCTCCGAAACGGGCATTTACAAACTGCTTGCAAATTATCAACACGTTGCCAAATCTGTGGTGAGCCACATCACACAATTGTCCACAAAGAGTTTTATACAGGAAATGGTTCTACTAAAAATTCTTCAAATGTATGTAATACTGTGGAAAATCATATAACCTCTCAGCCATCTTGTTCGTCCACACCAAACACAACTTCAGTGAGTACTCATCATTTGAATACAAACCAAATAGTTCCAGCCTTACTTGCGACTCTTAAGGTAGTTATTAAAATAAATAACTTAAAGTATAATGTGAAAGCGCTTGTAGATCAGGGATCTCAAGTTTCCTTTATATCCGAGGAATTAGCGCAACTTCTACCTCTGCCCCAATTTAAAACTCATATCGATATTTCAGGTATTGGAGGAAACAAATCTATGACTGTAAAAAAGTCAGTTGAACTAGCTCTTTGCTCTACGTACAACCACGATTTTGAACTAAGACTAACAGCACTAATAGTTCCAAAAGTATCGAATTATGTTCCACCAAGACTAAATCTAAACCTCTTTTCAGAACTTTCAGAAATATATCTGTCAGACGCTAGTTTTTTGTTATCAGAGAAAATTGACCTTCTACTTGGGAACGATGTATACGGTGATTTAATTTTATCTAATATGAAAAAACTAAAAAATGGGTTATTTTTACAGGAAACTTATTTTGGTTATATGATTTCAGGATCTCCTCGGTCAATCAAACCCGCTACAACAATTTCTGCAAATCTGTGTTCATTAGAAAACCAGCTCCGTCGTTTTTGGGAACAGGAGGAACTTTTAGACAAACAACAATTTACACCCGAAGAACGCCTATGTGAAGAGTTTTTTGAAAAAACATACACGAGGGATGATAAGGGACGCTTTACGGTACATTTGCCCTTTAAAAGTTTACTACAGGGAAAACCTCTTCCAAAATTTGCTCACACAGACTATAATGCTCTTAAGCGTTTAAAGCAACTGGAGGCTACATTTATAAATAAACCGAGATTTGCTAATGAATACAAGAAATTTATGACAGAGTACAGCACTCTTAACCATATGAAAAACCTTGGTGAGTACCCTAGTGCGATACCCAAGAATGCTTATTTCTTTCCTCATCACGGCGTTCTGAAGGAAAGCAGCACAACAACAAAATTACGGGTTGTGTTTGATGGCCGAAATAAAAGACCGCCTGATACTTCAATAAATGAAGAGTTATCAGCCGGCCCTGCGCTACAAAATGATTTGTCGGCAATTATTACTCAATGGAGAAGACATAAAATAGCCTTTACGGCTGATCTAGAAAAAATGTTTAGACAAATTAATGTCTGTAAAGAACATCAGCCTTTGCAATGCATACTATGGCGAGATGAATCGACCGGCAAAATTAATGTTTACAGTTTACTGACAGTCACGTATGGAACTACATCAGCATCTTATTTGGCAATAAGAGTGCTGCAACAACTTGCAAAAACAGAAGAGAAATGGTTTCCAAAGGCTAGCCAAGTTCTGCGCTCTGACACATACGTCGATGACGTTATATCTGGAGCAGATAATTTTGATGAGGCTTTAAACTTACAGCAACAACTGTGCTCCCTTTTAAAATCAGGTGGTTTTCACCTTCGAAAATGGAATACTAATTCTAAAAGGCTTCTAAATCGCATTCCGTTGGAGGATCGTGAAAATAAAAGTCTGTTTAATATAAGTCAAGAAAATACGGCAAAATCTCTAGGTCTTTGTTGGGATATTAATAACGACAACTTTTGCTTCACAAATAATTTCATTTTTTCAAACACAATAACTAAACGCAGTTTGCTTTCAGATGCCGCTAAACTATTTGATCCACTGGGATGGTTATCCCCCATAACTGTTAAGGCTAAAATTATATTTCAGCAGCTCTGGAAGCTAAACTTGGATTGGGATGACACATTACCTGAGGATATTAAAAATGAATGGGTTACATTTAGAACTAAATTAAAGGCCCTGGAGGAAGTACGTATACCCAGATGGTTAAAATATAGCCCTAAAGAATCATCTGTTGATCTTCACGGATTTAGTGACGCATCGCAAATAGCTTATGCTGCAGTCGTTTATGCAAGAGTTTCAAACAGATCCGGTGAAATATTTGTCAATTTGCTACAAGCTAAAACGAAGGTAGCGCCAGTAAAAAACGAGTCGATTCCCAGGCTTGAATTAAGTGCAGCTACACTTTTAGTAAAGTTAGTTGCTAAAATTAAAGCAAATAGCGATTTAAAAATTGGGCATATAGTATATTGGACGGACAGCACCATAGTTCTGGCGTGGCTAAAATCTTATAACAAACGGTTGGAAGTCTATGTCGCTAACCGAGTAGCGAAAATTCAAACAATGTCTAATGTCAACGAATGGCGATATATACCCTCATCTGACAACCCAGCTGATTGTGCCTCTCGAGGTTTATTTCCAAAAGATCTGTTAACACATTCCCTTTGGTGGAATGGTCCACCATGGCTCAAGAAGAATACACATTTTTGGCCTACGGCCCCAGTAGATATTACTTCAGCGAGTTCACCTATCGAAGACGAAATTCGCAGCAACCATATCATTGCTCACACAGTTAATACAGACACAACAACATATCCGGAAATTACTTTGAAATTTTCAAGTCTTTCAAAATTAATACGAGTTACTTCATACATCTTTAGATATATAGACAATTTAAAATGCAAAACTTTCGACAGCGAAATTGATACCAGTTTTTTGAAAACATGGGAACTTACTAGAGCAAGAAATCGTCTTATAAGGTTAACACAAGCTGTAACATTTCCCGTGGAAATAAAATGTCTGAAATCTAAAAGACCTCTGCCTAATAGCAGCCGGATACTTAAGTTAGCACCATTTTTAGATGAAAGCGAAATTTTGAGGGTTGGGGGCCGCATATCTCAAGCTGAAGTTCCTTCGCACATCAAACACCCTATTTTATTATCCAAACAAAATCCTCTTTCTAAACTTATCTTTTCAGACGCACATCAAAAAACCTGTCATGGTAGCCTCTTATTGATGCAGTCTTACGTCTCTAGATATTATTGGATCGTTTCGGGGCGAGACCTAGCAAAAAGGGTCCAGCGTGAGTGCTTGGTCTGCTTCAAATATAAAACTCAAACATGTCAGCAATTAATGGGTAACTTACCGGCCGTTCGCCTTCAGCCAACCCGTGCTTTTAAACATAGTGGACTAGACTACGCCGGCCCAATCAGTATTAAGACGTCAGCATTAAGGAGTTCGTCTACCTCCAAGGGGTACATTTGTCTTTTTATATGTATGTGCACCAAGGCCATACATTTGGAGGCCGTAACGAGCCTCAACGTTGATGCCTTTCTGGCGGCATTCCGCCGCTTTACAGCTCGCAGGGGCATCTGTACTGATTTGTACTCAGACTGTGGTACAAACTTCGTCGGTGCGAATAAAACACTACAGGTAATTTATCAGCGAAATAAACTTTCTTTGCCCGAGCATATTGCTGAGACTTTAGCCAACCAAGGTACCACGTGGCATTTTATCCCTCCTGCCTCCCCCCATTTTGGTGGTCTATGGGAGGCGGGAGTGAAGTCAACAAAACATCATTTACGTCGAATTTTAAAAGACCGTCTTCATAATTATGAGGAACTTAGTACGCTTCTTGCTCAGATTGAAAGTATACTCAACTCCAGACCTCTATGTCAACTATCAACTGATCCGGAGGATCACAATGCACTCACACCAGCGCACTTTTTAATTGGTGAGCCATCAGTTTGCATACCAGATGAAACGTTATTGGATGTAAATATCAATAGACTTTGCCGTTGGAAACAAATTGAAAGCCTTAAACAACACTTCTGGAGAAGATGGCTCAATGAGTATATGTGCCGACTTCAGTCACGCCCAAAATGGCAAAAAATCGTAAACAACATTAAGGTCGGTGACTTGGTACTTTTACTGCATGAGAAAAGTATTCCAGGCCAATGGCCTCTGGCAAAAGTGGAGAAACTTCATCCAGGAGCTGATGGTTTAGTTCGAGTTGTAACGCTCTACTGCAACAAAAAATATATAAAACGCCCAATTGCAAAAATATGTCGGCTGCCGTCAAATGAGTTCACGCCATCAGAGGACACGTCAACCAATAACCAGAATTAAGAATCGTGATTCTTGGCGGGGAGAATGTTTGGGAATTTTACACCCAAACAAAAATATTCATTCTCAACTTTTATATTCAACTGAAACCCCTGCACAAAATTTTGCATACCAAATATTAATTACTAACGTATATACATACATACATAGGAATGCAGCAAAAACGTTTGTTTTTTTTTGCTTTTGAAGATTAAGCAGATTAACGATTAGCGGCATTTATTACTTTTGCTTTATGTATAATTGTTGAAATTTAAGTTAATGTTTGTTGTTAGAATTTTTACTTGTACATTCTTTCTTAAAGTTTTTGAAGTCAAAAACACTTAGAAGTAAAATATCAATACAAGGTGATGGTTGTTCAATACAGTTAAGAATTTTTAACTTTGCTTAAATTATAAAATAAAATGAATTTTGAAATTGAACAAAAACTGATATTTTAATTATAAATGAAGAAAGCCTAAAGTTCAAGTTTTCATACAGAAAACCTCCTACACATAGTATTGTTACATTTAATAATAATAAAGCTGGTCTTGCAACCATATTGTTGTCTAGCATAACAATAACATGGTAAAATCTTAAAATAATTATGTTAAAATATAAACATTAAATGGTTAAATTACAACATTATAATATGGTTGAAAACGTCATGCTATATAAGTGAGTTATTATTATTATTAATATTGATTTGTTACATAAACTCACAAAATAAAACTATTCTCTGCTTATTATTTGTTTTCATATTTTGTATATTTTTTTTAATTATTTATGTTTTACATACATTTTTGTTTTTTCATTTTCTCTAACAATAAAAACATTTTCAAATTTAAGCTAAAAAAATGTTACTAAACTGATAGAAAAGCATTTTGTCAAGACGTAGAACAAAATATTTTTTAATCGCAAACATTATTTTGTTTGCCTTTATTCATATTATGGTTAATAAAACTATATTATGGTTAAATATATTATACTATTTTTAATAAGTTATAAAACTTTGGTCGTAGTTCAAAATTTTTTACGTTAAACCAACCATGTTGTATTTTTTGTGCACAGTAACCATATAGTGGTTAAATATCAACAAAAACGTGTTTATCGTGACTAAATTATTGCTGAAAATAACTACAATTTGTTGTCTGCAACCCTACAATGTTACAAGAATATAATATGGTTATTGTGACCATGTTTTTTCTTTGCGTGTATACTTTAGAGCTTGGCTGCTTTATAATTAACCGCAGTCTACAGATATTAATCCCATTAAGTATTTATGAGATTTGTCGGAATGCTAGCACTATGCCTAAAGAAGTTTTGGACAGTGAATGCGAGAAAAAGTCACGGAAAGAAAACATAAAAATAATGCTCTGTAATTAATGGATGGATGCACTTTTGTACCTGGAATTTTCTCTTAATAATGCCATTTTTTTAGGATGAAAAGATTATTGTCAATAAAAAAACATGCTACAAATTTATTAAGTTTTTACACATTTTCTTAATTTTATTTTTAGTACGCAACTTTTTTCTAGTAACTGTAAACTCTGATGCTGCCGGTCTTATTTTTTACTATTCGTTCTTAAAAAAAAATATTACCGTCTAGCTTCTAGTTACAGAAGGTTTGATTCGCAAAGAACAATGACATGGCACCTAAATAAGCGTGCCGTTTTATGAAGATAAACCAAAAACCCTGAAGGTTTGTTGCTACTGATTGCCAAACGGCAGTGTATTTTTAACATGTGTGGAAAATGTTCACCGTATTATGCTTATTGAGTACATACGCACATTTTAAAACAATAAAGTTTAATGACACAAATGCAGACTGCAGCCGTTTTATATTGCCTTTTAACCTTCAATCCTTATCAGCTATTACTTTACAGTTTTCACACGTCAAAAGTGCTAACCGATAGCTGTCAGATTATATTTTACATGTTCTTAAAATTTCAGGCCCTTAAAGGCCACACTTTTAATGCTTTAGTTCGCTACACGAAAATTATTTGCTTTTTGCTTTTTTGCACTTTGGTTTTTCTTTCTTTACTTCTCTTTTTCGACGTTGCCACTTGACTGTTTTAAACGGAGATTAACTCTTCCCTTTTTAAAAGTAGAATTGATCCTTCAAGGGCGCTATTTCGCAGGTCTGATCCTTCTGTTTTACTTTTCTGGAGTTCACTTGAATATTCTTCTCTCTTGTGGTTGAATTTAATCGGTTATTTTGCGTTTTGAAGCACTTAAATTTCTGTAACCGTTATCTCACAAACATCTGTTTGCCGGGGATACTTCAGAAATTTAAGTCTTCTTTCATTATGAAGTCCGTTTTTATTCTGCTCACGAATTCAATGATCCTCATTTTTAAGCGATTTAAAAAAAAGAAGGAGGTTTTTAATTCAACTGTTTTTTTTTTATATATATTTGTGCCTCAATAACTCAGTCATTTCTGGATCGATTTTGAAAATTTTTTTATTTAAAAGGTAATGCTTACATATGTGTCCTGTTTTAAATTAGTTGATAATCTTAAAGGATGTCTCCATACAACATACATATTTTTTAAGTGCATTATGAACCGTAGTGCTCTAAACAAATAGACCACAGCAAGCTATAGACTACAATCTGTCAACAGTAAAATACACACGTTCATATGAAGAACAAAGAACGCATAGAAAAAAATCAGCTTGAATATATGGAACGCATTACATATATTTATATACATTTAAAACAAGTTATTTTACCTGAAGTATCACATGGAAGGTGTGTAAAAAAGAGCTGAACTGTTAAATATTTTTTTGTTTGCGTTAAGGCAAAAAAAGTAGAAGTAGCAACATTGAAATATGTAACTGCCGCCTTCAAAAAAATTAATTTGCTGAAGTCAACTGCATTTGTAGCCACAAAGCTGTGTAGTTTGCTCTGGTCTATGTGCTTAGAGCATAAAGGGCACCACTTTAAAATTAAATAAAACTGCGTATCACTATAGCTTCCGATGTCAAAAAGTAATACAGAAATAAATCTAAAAATTAAAGGGTGCTACCAAAGGTGACGTGAATTGATCTGTTATAGGCAATCGCTAGCAAATAGGAAAGAATGTCGATTGCTTTGAGCGTTATAGTAAACACTATTAATATTCAAAATTATAAATTAAAGAGTGCCCCAATAGTTCATTTAATTTGATGTATTTGGCCACATTTTTCAACAGTTGTAGACAGACGCTTGAAATTAACAAAGAACTTGCAGTGCTAACTCCGCTATGACAACCAGTATAAAATTGGGGTTAAAAAATTTAAGGGTGTCCCAATAGTTGAAGTAATTTTATGTATGTGGCCTAATTTTTAAACCGTTTTAGATAGGCTGCTGAAACTTTCAAGGTACCTGTATTGCTAATTCCGCTATAACAACAAGTTTAAAATTTGAATGTAGAAATTAAAGGGTGTTCCATTAATTTATTAAAATTTGGCCTATATGGCTGTTTCTTTTGAACTGTTATATACAAAGACTTGAAAATTAGACAGAATATCAGCTATTTTTTTTTTTTTTGTATAATAAGAAACATAAATATTTTTTCTAAAGGGTGTTACAATAGTTCATATAATTTAATATACTCGCTAAATTGTTGAACCTTTCTGAACAGACGGTTGAATTTTACAAAGAATTTGATTGCTAAGTCTACTACAACAACAAGTATAAAATTTAAATTTGGAAAATAAAGGGTGTCCCTATAGTTGCTGTAATTTGATGTATATTGCCAAAATATTGTACAGTCGTAGACAGACGGTCGACATAAACTATAGAGCCAAGTCTGCTATTTTAACTATAAAGTTATGAAACGGAATATAAGGGTGTCCCAATTGTTAATGAAATTTGATGTATGAGGCCATACTTTGGAACCGTTAGAGACAGAAAGATGAAATCTGTTTTAAAGTCAGGGTTTTTTTTTGCAAGAATTATTAAGAGTTGATTTTTTATGGTCGTCTTATTTTCCACTCATGCTAGATGCTTTATTTTAGTTGCTAACACAAGCGCTTGTAAACCCTGATCTTTTAAGAGGAAAGAGAAAAGGAAAGCAAAGAAAATTTATGAAAATCAACTGCAATCATTCATAATTATTCAAATCATAATCTTTCGCTAAAAGAAAAGCTGTCTAAGCTTAGTGAAATTCGCCTTAGTGGTGTTGGTGTTCCTCATGTTAAATTTTTTGGCATGAATAATTTAGCGTTATAAGGCCTTAGGTCTTTTTTAGATGGTTTATGTGAAATTAGTGAATAATAATTCAAGAAAAAATCCAGCTATTGCGAGGTAGAAGCGTGCTAACTTTTCGATAACTTTTAGAAACTTTTCTTTAGACATCCATATTATTATTCATTTGAATCGATACATCATTAAATAAAATTTATTTACTGAAATCAACTTTACTCATGGTTTTCAATAAAATATATTAATCCGTAGATTTGTCTTATGCGTCTAAGTTTCTCTGCAGGTGTTGGTTTGTAACGATTTTATTGCCAAAGTTATAAACCAACATAAAACGGTTTGCTGCTGTGCTACTTACAAAGCCATTGAATCGTTCTTTAATGTGTGGAACTAATTTGATCCTTAGGTTTGCCGCTATCCGGAAAATTGCTTACTTTTCCTCTAAACAATAAAACACTTGTTTATTTGATTTTTTTTTTTAATAATTTTCTTTTATTTTGTTCTATTTCTTATTTGAAGTTTGAGTAAATTATATTATTTTATTGATTTTTTTTCTTTAGTTTGGAACTTTAAGAGTTTCATTTAGGTTGTTTATTATTTTAATTTCATTTTTAATTTTAACAAAGAGTATTTTAAAATAATTATTATTAATTAAAAAACACAAATCCTAACTATTTGTTAATAACTAATTATTTATAATAATATATATTGCCATATTAATAAAAATAAAAAATAAAAAAAAAATAATTTTCGTTAAATATATAATTATTTACAAAATGGTGGTTTATTTTACAAAGCATATAATTAAATTTAAAATTAAAATAAAATTATAAAAAAAAACACGCGCTGGACTAGTCTTTGGTTTCATAATAAATAAAAATTACATTAATATTTTAATATTAATAACAATAATAATAGTGGAATAATTATAAAAATGTATTTATATAAAGCAAATATTACACTTTAGAGTAAGAGTTCTTGTTCGATAAAAACATTTCCAGAAATACCCAGGTTGATGTATTAATAGAGGCAATTAAAAAAAATTATAGTTCCTAAAAGTGTGAGGAATATTATAACCCTAAGTAGATTTTGACTTAAGATAGTGCTTTTTTAGGACCTTTAAAAAGGGAAAAACAATTTTGAAGCTGAACGGCCCGTTATTGGTCAGAATAGGGTTACGTTTATTTTTTAAGGTTGTTTTACAAAGTTCTTCTTCTAAAAAAGTAAGTCAAATGAAGTTTTTCATATAGATTTCGTTTTCTAAAAAAGCAGAGACTTTATTAATCAAAAATTATATCTTTAAAAACACTATATTTCAACAAGTTCGAAGGGCCAGAAGTAGGTTATTTTATAAATAAACAAAAGCTTTAACATTTAAATGGCTTGCAATATTTTTGTTTATCTTTTTTTGACCTTTATAATAAAATTTTTTTTTGATAATTTATTAAGAACTATATAAGCAATATTTCGCTACACAATTGGGTGGCATCTTTAGAAATTAAGAAACAAGAACACATAACTAATTTTAAGTTTTTTTCTAATACAAAATAAAGTCAGTCCTTTCTTTTATTGATACAAAGAAAATTGCGAAAGGAAAATTTAAGGATTTCAAACGAGCTACGAGATGTACAGTACCCCTATTACCCAAATTTTGCATTGAATGAAAAGTAAAAAAACTTCGTCACTGCACCACTTTGTTTAACAAATCAAATCAGTAAAATTGTTTTTTTTTTCAGATACTACAGTGTGAGTAAAGATGCCGATGATAATGTTAATTTAAAAAGCTTTATTCTAAAGAAAGAAAAAGAGAAAGAAACAGAGAGAGATACTTATTGGAAAGCAATAATTTAGGGTACAAATTATTTATTTATTCTTGATGCTACTAAGAGCCTAGTGTACGAATGAAAACAATTTATCCAATACAGTTCTGTTGATATTTCTGCAATTTAGAGGGCATCTACGCCGATGGATAAAGTTAAATACTTAACGAAATAGCAAGATTTTCTTATTTTATTACGAAATCATTGCATATGCAGAACCTAACAAGTAAATGTTATATATTAATTATTATTATTATTATTAAAAGCTAAGAAAAATAAATTAAGTACTATACATAATTTTACATAAAAATGTAATCGGCTCTTAATGGGTTAAGCATTTTTAATAAACTTTAGAATTTCCTTAAAGATCTCTTTAAAAGCTCTTAAATGATGAACGGATTCAGAGGCCCATTACTCGGAAAATAAAGGCGAGCCCTAATTTTTTCAGTTAATGTTTTTTTTTTCTTATTTTGGTGTTTTGGTGGCGTGGTGTTTTGCCCGCTACCTCGAAGGACATAGACCGATCTTCCTGATTTTCAATAGCAAAATTTTCGAACCTATATCTGATCTATTAATGTATTTAACTTTTCTCTAGCACACCTAGTGCGTTAGCAAAGTTGATTTCAACCCGAATACAGACGGAAAGACGGGCAGACGGACCTCGCTCAATCGACATAAGAACTCAGAATATATATTTATCTACTCTATGGGGTCGGAAATGGATACTGTAGAAATTACACAAGTGAATCTGTGGTCAAGGATACAGAAACAGCGTGTCACTTGTTACAGCTTTCAAGTCAATTGAAAATGTAATTTGGCACATTGATTCTTCCCCTCTAAATGACTACTGTGGGTGCAGTGATCTTGAAAGGAACAAATAAAACTCCTTCAAAGTCGTTGCCCTTAATGCAAATGGCTCGAAAATTTATTTAATTAATTATTAATTGACGCAACCTTTATAATTGATTTATCACTTCAAAACAAATTTTCTAGCGTACTGAGTTGCCACTTGATTTAGCTTAAGCTTTAACTATCCCAAGATAAACGTGGTAACACCTACCGAAGTAGAAGGAACAAATAATAAGCAGAATAATAAAAAGTGGACTCTACAGTCCGATTTTAACATGTCAGATAAAAAATCATAACCTTAAGCAAGAAAGCAGAAGATACTTTGTTGTGGCTTTCCGTTAAAAATTAACATAGAAAATTCCGAAAAATTGTCAGTAAAAACTTTTTACCTGTCACTTACAAATGGTCAGAGTGTCTAAATGAGAAAATTAAGATTATGACCAAGTATGGTAATTAAAAAAACCTGTCGATATAAAAACCTAAAAAAATAAGCCTTGTAAATTATAAATCGGAGCAAATAGACTTTTTTCTAGTTGAGAGATAAGTAAATCTGATGAGATAGGAAAGGCCTTAAATCGTTCATAAAAACAGCTACTCTGTTTCACTGAGAAAAGAAGGCAGTTGTTATATATTAATGTTTCAATAGTAAAATTGATTAACTCCACTTACTGTTTGATTTCATAGTACAAATTAAAAAAAAAAAGACTAATTTAATTATTTTTTGCTCATCTAAAATAATTATTTAAAAAGGCTTCCACAAATTGAATATGTATACATTTTTAAAAAACTGTTCGCGTTATTGTTAATGGAGATGATACATTTGGCAAATAAAGAACTTATGTATATAAGGACACTGGTACTAATAAAAACTAAGAATCGAGAGAAAATAATGATAAGAGAATGGAAAACGAAACCATTCAATCTGACAGCCATCAAGTGTTTGTCAGTGAAAGCATTTTAAGAATCCCACCTGTTATAGAGGTTACTGAATTTTTGATGTGCCCTGAAAATAGTACATCATATTTAAAGATGAGTAAATTGTAAAGTGTATAGATTTTTGTTTTAATTTTTTTTTTGCTGGATATTTTTGAAAATGCTTTTTTAAATCAATTTGATTAAAACTTATTATCGGTCTACTGTAAACATGTTTGCTTTAAGCAATTATAAGTTTCATAAACTATTGTTTGTGAAATTATTTTATTTCAATTATTTTAAATATTTGCTTTATATGACAATTAATTAAAATCTGTTGATCTTATTTTTTATAAATTTAATAGTATTTGTAGTTGCGATTTCTTTTTAAGTACTTTTAATGTGTTTTACTTCTAATTAAGAAAATTTATTTTTTTTTTGTTTTGTTAATTAAGAAACTTGAACGTTATTTAATATTAATTTATTTTTATTTGAAAGGAATGTTAAAGTTGCAAAGAATTCATTTTTCTTTTTAAATAGGACGTAGTTTTTTTTTAAATTATTTTTAAAGGAAGAAACATTAGCTATGTACAGTTTATTTAAAAAGCATGATATGTTTTTTTATATTATTTAATTAGTTTTAATTTATGAGTTTTATAAATAATTTGGAATGTTATTTCTATTTTTATTTTTATTATTTTATTTTTATATTTATTTATTTTTTATTTTCTTTATATTAACCTGTGAATATTTTATTTTTTCTTGGTTTTTATTTTTATTTTTTAAATTCTTTGTGATGACCTTAACAACCTTTAAGATTTATTGAGTTTTTTTTTTCGAAGGGTATACTAAAGAAAAAACAGGTTTCCAAAATAATAAATTCTACAATGCTATTAAAAATGTAATAAAGGACAAGACGTGACATGTTTTCTGTTTTATTTTTCTTGGGAGGCTTTCCTTTTACCTTCTCCACAAGCAACTCTGCTATCACATTAATTGTTTTACCTTTTTTCACTTTTTCTTTTGTTGCTGGTTGTCTGGATTAAGAAAAAAATTTCGACAATGTCAATTAAACTTTCTACCATTTCCTATTTATGTTTTCTTGAAGTTATCCTGGAATAATATTGTATAAATAAATATGTATATTCTTATAAAAAGTTTTCATAATGTTAAATTATTATGGACTTTCTGTTTAAAGTTAGAATTTTTTTTAAATACTTCAAGAATATTGCAAAGTAAATAGAACTGTTTGTTAATCTCACATATAAGTATGTATTTCCACTTCCTCTTCCTAAAGAATTTTCTCATGATAAAACAATAAAGCATGAATGAAAACTGAGTATTAATGGGAAATATTTTTAGAGACTGCTTTTTTTCGATGTAGACCTTAAACAGTGCTTTTGTGATTTTTAATATGTTTCAACAGCAAATGGCCTCAGATATAAAGAATAAAGATTAAGACAGCTTCCAACGCTAAAGCCATAACGGTGTATGAGACATGAAATCAGCAAGTTATGTCAGTGATCAAGAAAAAAATATGGAAAAGACTTTTTTTATTTTGTGCTGTTAATTATTTTAAATTTATTTATTCTCAGATTCGAATTAAATTAAATTTTTTATTGACCCAATTAAATATTTAATTTAAATAAATACAAAATTTTTTAATTAAATATTTAACTAAAAGATAAACATAAAATTTTTTTATTAAATAATTAACCGAATCAGTTACATAATTAATTGGAAAAGAAGAAAACAATTTTCTATGAAATGATTAATTGTATCGAATAAAGCTTTTATCAAATTTCAATTTGAAAACAAATAAAACTTTTAATAGAGGGAAAAAAGCGGCCAGCGCCAGTTTCTTCGAATACATTTTGCAATAAATCTATTAAAAGTTTTGTTGAATTTATATTTCCAATTAAATTAAAATTTAATTAATTGATTTAAAAAGGATATTTAATTTTGTCAAAGTTTTAATTGATTCAATTAATTTTTATGGTTATTTTTTTTAGTTAAGGTCAAAACTAAATCAATTAAAAAATTAATTAAACCCCAATTTGTGATCAATTAAAATATTAATAAGTGCAAACAATTTTCCGGTAATATGGGTTGCTTGAAGATTCTGAACATCCTCGATTAGAGGGAAAATAAGGGACCTACGAGAGCATAAGTGAATCCTAGTAGAAGGATACTTAATATGTCAAAATTTATCTTTTTTTAAGCCAAGTTAAGTTTATATGAAATCACTCATTGATTACATATTATATGCTCGAAAAGTAGTCTCAAACAATTGCAATATTGTCAAAGTCAACAGCTACATTAAGTTTCTGAAAGAGTAGTTAACATTTTTTTAAGCCCGATAGAACTTTAAATTTTAAAAAGTAACGCTAAAAATTAAATTTTGCTGAAAAATTATTTCTTATTATTTTCAGTAAACTCTGGCAAATCATTATCAATAGACTTACGCTTGAACGACGCTATCAATTCATCCAAGTTTACTTTGAAAATCAGTTATCAATTCGAGCAACTTATAGACGACTTTG
This sequence comes from Gymnosoma rotundatum, assembly GCA_916610165.2. Taxonomy (NCBI): domain Eukaryota; kingdom Metazoa; phylum Arthropoda; class Insecta; order Diptera; family Tachinidae; genus Gymnosoma; species Gymnosoma rotundatum. The sequence goes on along the minus strand of OU744338.1, from coordinate 13,820,016 downwards.
TGACCTTTAAAGTGCACCTTCCTTCTCCCATCTGAGCAAGCCATCCATCAAACTGTGGACAGATTTTATACCACATACTCTCTAGAGAATGCAATAACACCAACGCGTCGAACGAATGTGCGTACTGACAGAATATCACGAACGAAAGTGTGGAAAAAGATCCCAATTTATCGATTCGTCGTCGGTCGCAGTAATTATGGCTCTGTCCTTCCGTCCGTTGTTTAAAAATATAAATGACATTGATCAGGAGGAAATGTGGTTTCAACAAGATAACGACGCATGTTATACGGCGACCGCAACCATCAAATTATTGATATCAAAGTTTGGCGATAAGTTCATGCGATTTGACATCTCTCGATTATTTCCTGTGGAGTCACTGGTTTATGCTGGTAAAAACAGCAACAATTGACGCTTTGAAGGCCAACATTGTTCGTGTTAATCGTGACATACGGCCAGCAGTACTTGAAAAAGTGACCAAAAATGGGACGTACAGAATATGCTTCGTCATGAGCAATCGCGGTGGCCATAAGCTCGAAATCATTTTTAAATATTAATGTCATATTCTGATCTTTCGTATAAAAAAAATTCTTTATTACAATTTAATATTCTGTGTTATTTTTTACTTTTTAAAGTTCTACGGGGTTAAAAAAAACACCCTTTAGTACTGGAGTAGTTGCTTTAGAAATTTGTATTACCTTAAAGGTAATAGATTTATCCAAACAGATGGATTTATTTTTCTCTAGGTTTTCGAATTTTATTTTGAAACGTGTAGAAGTTTTGTTTATTAATTTATAAATATTCTCCAATTTAAAATTTTTTGTTATTTTTATTTTTTTAATTCAAGCTAAATGCCAGTATCTTTTAGGTCTACAGCAAAATTGCACCTCCAGTATTATTTTGTTAAACAGCAACATCGAAACATAATGTTGCAATTTAAAACTCTTCTAATTTTTTTTCTTTAATTTATTTATTTTTTATATTTTTGTTTATTATTGTTGTAGTTTGTAGTTTTATTATTACTTTTAAGGTAAATGGCCTTTATTTTTGTACGATTATTTTTCACTGCCAAATCCAGTCATTATTTAGACTTTTAAAATGTTTGGCTCGTGTCCATTCAAATTCACTTGTTTGGGCTAAAATATCAGCATCGTCCGCAGTCTCATCAACATCACAACCAGTACCCAAACTACGACCGACATAATGCTGTTCACATTTTGCTTGTAGTTTAAGCTGTTGGTATTTTTGTTGTCATGTAGCTGCATCAATAGCAGCCTCTTCTACTCAGCTGGTCACGACTGATGTCGCAGTAGGCCAGTGGAACATATTGTCATGTAAATCTGATGACTGTTCTAACTCTAGATCTTGTTGATGTTGTTGCTGCTGGTGCTGCAGTTGTTTGTGTTGCATGTGGACATGTTGTGGTTGATTGCTTGATTGTAAATGCATTTGTTCTTGTATTTGCATCTGCAAAGGCTGAGTTGACAACGAGGGCATTGAAGTTGTTGATGACGAAGACATGGACGCACTGTGTTGATGTTGTGGTGGTGCTACATTCTGCAATCTACTACTACTAACTGCTGTATGTTGTTTTGGATGATGATGATGGTTATGATGATGATGACGATGAAAACTGTTGTTGTGTTGAGCATTCAGATGGTTAAAATGATTAGCTGGCTGTTGTGGTGGCAGCTGCAATTGAAGCTCTTGAGGTTGATGATATTCATGTTCATGTTCAAATTGTTGCAAATATTGTTGCTGCTGCTGAGTCGGATGCTGTGGATGATGCATTTGCTGCTGATTGTCTAGCATAAAATGATGTTGTGTATGATAATATGGCATTTGTTGTATAGGATTTGTAGAGGATGCAGTAGGAACCACAGTCATGGCTGTTGTCATTGCTGTCATAGACGATGAGGCTGACAATGAATTGGGCTGTTGCAGGCCACGTATACTATCCGCTGGGTGGGCTGTGTATATATTACTTCTTCTCAAATGATTATTGTTGCCATTCGGACGTTTATTGCGTGACCACCATTGCACATGCGTGTCTGAACGAGAACGAAAACGAGAACGAGAAGAAGAATAAAGTAAAAAATGAACACCAAAATATTATTTTGAGTTTTTGTTTTTAGATTTTGGTTTTTTGGTATGAGAATGTGTGGAAATAGAAGGAAAAATGTTTGGATTTAAATTATTTTTTTTTTAAGTTTTTTTCTTTAAGTAGAACCCATGCCATTGCCAGAAGCAGCCACCACCACTACAGCCGTTATTGATTCCTGCATGGTTGGCTCTTCGTACACATAGTGTTCAGGCATAAGACTATGGTCATCATCCACATCGTCTTCATCTTCGTCATCATCGTTGTCGTTGTCTTCGTTCTCCTCTTCGCTACGTTCATCCGGTCTTGGTGGCAGTGGTCGTTTTAATATTGAATTTTCTCTTTCAATATTCAAAGATTTTAATTCATTATGAGATTTAGTTTGATACAGTGTCGTTAGACTTGTTTGTGTTGTACAATTACTGCTGTTATCGTTCGAGGATGATGAAGAGCTAACGGTTCGCGGGTGATGATGTAAATTATGATCTAATGGCTGCTGCGGCCGTTGCTGTATGTGATGGAGAATTCCTAAAGGCCGTTTATGACTGTGATTATTTTGTTTCTGTTGGAAGTGTAGCTGCTGCTCTCGTTGTAGTTGATTGTGGTGGTGACTGTTCAACGGTAATTGCTTTAAATTTTGGGTTCCCTCAGACGAATGTAAAAGGAATTGATGTGATGTTGTTGTTATTGTTGGAGGAGGATAGAAAAGATTATGATGATGTTGATTTAAAGTTTCATGATCAAGATGATGATGATTGAGGTGTTGCTGCTGTTGCATTTGATCGTGTGGATCGATAGGGGGAAGCGGTAGTTGCTGTTTGGCAGAATGATGTTGACACTTACCACTACGTTGATGTGATGTTTTTTTTCTGCAAATGAAACAAAAAAGGAAACAATATTGTAACCTTAAATAGAACGACTTCGATTTAATTTAAAGAAGCTATCAGCAGAAACTTTAATCTGTACTTAAATATACTTTTCTTAGTTTTTGTATTATGTTTTTGAAAAAATATAAATTTTTTCGTTTTGCTTAATAGACAAATGGTTTTTAATGTTATAACATTAAAACCCATTCATTACCCATTCGCACCCTATTTGAACTGCATAAATTTATGATTACTTTAGAATTTTTTTTAAATAGTTAGACTTATTTTTTTAATTCGTTTTCTTAATCAAATTATTCCAAATTTTTCTTTCCTAATTTGTTTACTTTATGTTGCAATTAATTTCATTTAAAGGATTTACAGTACTTACCTTTTACACTTGACTACTGCGATCATGATAATGGCCCCAAGAATTGCGGATAATATCGAAACTATTGTCAATGTTAAAGGCCATCCCAGTTCGGATGCTTTTTCTGTAAAAGAAAGATCATTCAATAAATTAAAATTTGTCGATAGGAAAATAATTATAAAATATTTAAAAAATAGAAATGTCTACATAAGTAAAGCAGTCTTAAAAAAGAGTCTGATTTTAAGGACTTTTAAAATAATAATAGATTTTAGAAAGTACTTTTTGAACTTCAAATAATCAGGTAAAAAAACCAATTTAAAAATATATACACAGGATTTTCTTGTTAGTAAAAAAAGAGATTTTCGAAACCAATATATTTTTTAAAAGTACTTTTTTATAGAAAAGTATTTAAAAGCCTCAGTTTTATAAAATTTGTTGATTTGTGGAAAACACGTCGTAGAAACAGAACATACTTTTTAAAAATGGTCTCCGTTTTTAGTTTTTTAAAGAAGCACAAAAAAGTAGTTTAAAAGCTTTTTAAATGTACTGAGGATGTTTATGTAGATGTTTTTTTATAATTTAATAAAAACCTTTTGCAAAACATACACTTTCTAAAAAATTACTTTTTTAAATACCATCTTAGGGCCATGATACACTATGAGATTTAGTGGTTAGAACTTTCAAAAATGGCATATGTGTAGAACCGCGTATTAATATAAACTCCGTGACAGAAGTTTTGACAATTATGTCTGATTTGCTAATCTTTTAAAATTGTGGCAGCTAAACATCCATTTTCTCGACTCTTTTCTGAGTAGAATATAATTCATTCAGATTGTTTTTGGAAAGATTCGTACGATTGCATATAATATTCAGTTATTGCCTCTAGACGTATTAAATGAGTAATAAAAAATTATTTTATTCCTTGCTCTAACGCGAGGATTTGCTACACTTATTTCGGAGGAGAAAGCGGTTCCACTACAAGTGGGTCTAGAAATCAATAAGAAATTTCTTATCCACAGATAACATAACTGATCAAACGATTATACCCCCCGGAGGCACCAATAGTCTGTGCTGACCTAACCTAGGAGCAGGGGGTATAGGGGGAACCAGTCCCCCGGTGTGCAGCCACTGAAGCTGGATAGACAGTGGGGTAACTGTAGAAGGATTTTACCAGTTTCCTTAAATGATAATAACGTATAATTACTAATAGCCTAAATAAACTGGCACTACGGGAATCGCTAGCCCATACAGAGAGCCGCCCATCTCTGTATCCGGTTATTGGTGAGGTCCCTTCGAGGTACGCTTGGTGGTTGTGGTTAATTTGTCTATCTCTGCGGGTCTGACGTGAAATAGATTGAAGTATGCTGTTGCATTCTCAACAGAGGAGTTTACGATAGGCTCTGGCCCTATACCAGGGGGTAGATTCATGGTCCTGCAAGCCGTGGTCTTTAAATTTTACAGAATAGTGGTTTGACCAACGTCTGATAAGCGCTTACTGCCAGGTACAGACGTTAATCTAATCACATATCCTGATCAAACGATAAGTTTTGAGTGCCTTGGATCAATATAAAGTATTATATTTTTTTATATGTTTGAGTGTTGTGTGTTCGTCGCTTATAGCAGATGTGCAAATAAACACGTCACGCACCATTAGCATTTTGGGGTCATAACTTTCGCATATATGCATGTGATGATCTATTGTTATTGACACTTTTATAATTTTCTTAAAGAAGAAGAAGGAAAATATTAAAAAAAAACTTTTCATAAAAAGTTTCAATTGCTTTCTTTCCTTGCGGTTAGAATAGGCTTCCAGCATAACAGCTATAACATCTCCCGCATCAAGTGAAACTAAAAATTCTTACTCGTAAAACCCTAAAGAAGAGGCTCTAAGCGTTTTTGCGTTTTTCTTAATAATCATTAATTTTCAAAAGCTTCTCTCACATATGCAACAAGTGACCGGAATGAACAAAAATCGAAAACTACTTGATGAAAGTTGGTATGCGTGTTTTTTCTGTCTACATTACTCGTATTCGACCATATTAACCATCATTGAATATTTGTTGGTGAATAGTATTTTTCATTACGGTACTGAAGAAGATTAATCTCCGCCTTTATCTCCGAAAAGTCGACACTGAATTGAAACAAATTCTATAGTCATCATCACAAGCTTTGAATTGGATTAGCTTTCCTAGTCCATAAATAATATCGATCGAATATTTATTTATTTTTTTTGTGAGAGCTAGGGGGCGCCGATGATTTGTTTGGTATGGCAACTGATATACCATACCCGTGTTTAGTAGTGCTGAGCGTCAGCTGAGCGTAGGCGAGCGGAACTTCTGTTAATTTTAAGAATTTAAAAATTACAGCAATCGGTGGATGGTGCCACAAGCAAGCCGTTGTTCGACGTTACCAGAAAGATTAGAAATAACAGTGGCCATGGAAGATTATTGCTTTTAGGAACATGTTTATCTATTGATATTTCTAACAATGAAGCACTTTAAAAAAAACCCTTTAAAGAAAATTTTAAGACCATCTATTTTCATTAAGGATAAAAATTTTTTTATGCTATCATTTTTAGACAATCCTTTTTGTAAAAGAATGATTTTCTTAGAATTATTCGTGTACTGTGTTCCCCCGTAAAAATAATATCTAAAGCGACTTTTATATTTTCCCAATTAGCAAAACTTTAAAAGTTAAATCTTTTATATCGATTCAATGATAAATAAAATAAATTAACAAAAGTGTATCAATTAATTTTTCCCAAGAACTGTTTTTCGAGTGTCTTTTCTTATTTAAGTGCAATTATTTTAGTTACTTCAATTTCTTCAATTCCTTCAATCTACCACTCATTTTCAAGAGTCCCCACAAAAAATTGCAAGTAGTTTTCTCTTACGACTTTCAATGTTAACAACTTTTGCACAAACTTTTTTATACCATTTAAACAAATTGAATTGAATTTTTATTCTTAAAAAAAAAAAAAAAAAACTTTTTTCTTTTCCTCTTGTTTTGTGCTTTTAACTCAATGAATTTAAATTCCATTTAAATACTTTTTAACAATGAATGCAAGTTTGAATAATAAAATTTTAGCGAGTTAAAAAGAAAACAAACAGAATGAAATGCATTTTCCCAAAATAAGTATGACTGCGCTTAAATTTTAAAAATTTCTGTAAAAATGTACTGCTGTCGTCAACAAGCCATAAGGATGAGCACGTGACTAACATGAAATGACATGCAATTTTAATTTTGTATTAAGAACGACATACAGCTAGGCCTGATCCAGCACCGCCTTAATTAACATTCTTAAGAAAACTTACATTCTACAAAGTGTGACTTAATTTTTATATTCTTATAAATGTGTCACAAACAGACACTTTCTCATCACTGATTTGAAATGCGTTTTTTATGTGCCATCTATCACACTCCCTTAGCACACTCATCCACAACACAATTTGATTTTATTGGCAAATAAATTTAATTTTAGGTTTGAAACTTGTAGTTTTATACTTTTTGTGCAACTTTTATTTTATTGGTTGCCACATGCAGCCATACCACACAGATGCACACAGTAACACAAACATACAATTTCTACATAAAACTTTAAACATTTATTGTGCAAGAGAGTGAATGAGTCCCTGAATTCATACAATATTCAAGTAATCATACTACATTGTCATTTACTCATTCATTCATCTAGAGTCTCACAAATAAAATGGACTAAAAGACTAAAAAAAAATTATTTAAAATGAATGTGGAAGTTTTGCAAGTACTTGAAGTAAAAAAAAATAAAACAAATAAAAAAAAAAAAACAAAAAGAGTCATGAAACTTACCCATGGTGCCTTCAAATATAAATGTACTTTTTGTTGGCATTGCCCAGGAGCACAAATCACATGTTGTCAAACCATCACTCAAGACCGGTTCATCGACAAAAAAGGGTGGTCGTGGTGGTGGCGGCACAAAACGACCATTCCATAGACCATTTTCACTAGCATCGAATGCCAATGGTGAGCCAAACAAATCGTTGTCATTGTCATCGAATATATCAAATGATAGATCCCGAAAATTATTGCTAAACTCCTCAGCTGAGCTGGCAACTAGACTTTCAACAACTGGCAGACTATATGAAGGATGAAACGTTGACGATGATGTCAGTGTCAGTGGCGCTGACGATGACGATAACGATGAAGAGGTAGAAGAAATTTTTGTGTCATCTGCAGACATTGAGTCGTCATCACTAGAGGATAAGGATGTTGATGATAAAGGCAGGAAATTCGAAACTACCACGGATGCTACATGGGATATAGAGGTTAAACCAGTTGAGCTATTGATTTCACTCGTATCAAATGTTTGCGTTGAGGCTGCTGTTATTGAGAATGTTGATGTTGTTACTGCCGGTGATAGCGATGATAAAGATGATGGTGGTGGTATTTGTAATCTTTCCTCCAAAGAGGGCAATAATATTGTATTGTTATAACGATATGTTGCTGACAATGATGCTAGTGCTGCTGCTGCCACTGATGAGCCTGATGTCGTTTCTGATGTTAAAGCATCAATTGCTTTAAATGTTGAGGGCATTTTTGTATATTTTCGTTTTATTTTATTTTAATTGTTGTTGTTGCTGTTTTTCTGTTTTGCTGCTTGAGTGTAGTTCCTTCCGTTTTTCGTTGATATGGCCAAAAGGATTATTGAATTGAAGTTAGGTTACTAAAATAAAATAAAAAGATAACAGAATTTTATGGTTAAAGGGATGTTAACAAGCAATTGTTTATCAGTCGAAATTTAATTAAAATTTATTGGCTTTTGATGCATTCAAAAGTAAATTTTTACTTTTAAACTAAAAATTATATTAAAAAACATGAGTTGTACTGTGGTACAAAAAAACATGCAAATAATTGTTAAACCATAAACAGTCACTCTAGTGTATAAAATAAAAAAATTATTTGAGGCAAAAAAGTAAAAGTAAAATTAATTGCAATTCTACGCAGAACAAAATCGGAAAAAAATTTTTGCACCTATTTGAAATTTAATTTGAAATTTGATTAAATTTTTAATTGATTCAATTATTTATTTAATTAAAAATTGTTTTATTTATTTTTAGTTGAATTTATAATTAAGTGAAATAATTATTTAATTGGATTTATTTTTAAATTAATTAATGTAATTGGGTCAACAAAAGATTTAATTAAATTCCTATTTCCAATAGCAAAAAGGACTAGAAAAATAAATCTAAAAATTACAGGGTGTCCCCATAGGTGACCTTAATTGACCTATATGGGCCTATCTTTTGAACCATTATGTAAAAACACTTCAAGATTAGACGGATGTCTGATATAGACAGCATGTACAAAATTTTAAATTGGAAATTAAAGGTGTCCCAATAGTTGATGTAGATTAATGTATGTGGACAAGCTTTTAAACCTTACCTATAAGGTAGCTGAAATTTACATAAGAAACCTGTATTGCTAAATTCGCTATAACAGTAAGTATAAAATTTGGATTTGGAAGTTGAAGGGTGTCCCAATAGTTGTTGCAATTTTAAGTACGTAACCGAATTTGTAAACCGTTATAGACAGAACGCTGAAACTTAGAAGGGACCTGTATTGTTAAGCCCGCTATATAAACGAGTTTATAATTTTAATTTAGAAATTAAATGGTGTTCCCACAATTGATGTAAATTTACTTAAATGGACTTATCTTTTGAACCGCTATAGACAAACGCTTGCAATTAGACAGAATGTCAATTGATATGGCCGTTAAAGTAACAAGTATAAAATAAATTAAAGGGTCCCCAAAAGTTCATTTAATTTGTTGTTTATGGTCAAACTGTTGTACCAATTATAGACAGGCGGTTGAAATGTGCAAAGAACCTGACTGCTAAGTCTACTACAACAGCAAGTATATAATTTGAATTTGGAAATAACAGGGTGTCCCAACAGTTCTTGTAATTAGTTATAGACAGACAGATGAAATCGGATTTGAAATCAGTTTTCTAATAACCTTAAATTGGTAAATAATATTATTTAGTGTTAGTCGCACGTGACAACGTCGGCGGCTTATGCACGACGTTAGAACGATCAGCTTTGTTTTTCTGTTAACACTTTACTCCTTTCTGATTTTCTTTGCACACTCGCTGTCTTCTCTCGCTAATAAATAAAGGGTGTTTTTTATAGACGTATAGAACTTTAAGTTGGCATCACTTTTTTAACTGGCGGCCATTTTGTCAGCTGTCAAGTGATTAATATTTAGTTTGGTTTGCCATTTCATCATGAATAGGTTGACAAAAGAACAACGCTTGCAAATCGTGCAAATTTATTTCGAAAATAATGGTTCAGTTCGCGAAGTTTACCGCAAGCTCCGTCCATTTTATGGTCGACATAATCGGCCATCAGAGCAATTAATTCGGTTAACCATGGATCGTTTTCGCACTACGTTTGCTCTATGTGATAATACGCATCCGCAGAGACGTCGAACAGTGCGCACCGAAGAAACAATTGCCGCTGTAGAGCAAAGTGTTGAAGAGGACCCGAATGAATCGATTCGCCACCGTGCACAGCAATTAGAGCTTTGTCCATCAACTTTATGGAAGATTTTGCGCAAAGATCTTGGCTTGCGACCTTACAAGATCCAGCTTGTGCAAGAATTAAAGCCGCGAGACCATGCAATGCGTCGTGATTTTGGTGTATGGGCCGAAAATGAGATTGATCTCGATGCTGATTTTCATAGCAAAATTTTGTTCAGTGATGAGGCTCATTTTTGGTTGAATGGCTACGTCAACAAGCAAAATTGCCGCATTTGGAGTGAAGGGAATCCACATGAGACCCTTGAAACGCCATTACATGCACAAAAACTGACTGTTTGGTGTGCTCTATGGGCTGGTGGAGTCATTGGGCCATACTTCTTCCGAAATATTGCTGGAGAGTCAGTTACCGTTAATGGAGACCGGTATAAGACCGGTATATAAGACGGCGCTACATGCCACACAGCGCACGTTACAATCGATTTATTGAAGGAAACATTCGATGAGCGCATAATTTCGCGGAATGGACCTGTCAATTGGCCACCAAGATCGTGCGATTTGACACCATTGGATTATTTTCTTTGGGGATATGTGAAGTCGCTCGTCTACGCCAACAAACCAGAAACGTTAGGGGACTTGGAAGCCAACATTCGTGGCGTTATTGCCAACATACGGCCCCACATGCTCAAAAAAGTGGTTGAAAATTGGACCTGTAGAATTGACTTTATTCGAGCCAGCCGCGGCGGCCACATGCCCGAAATCATATTTAAACATTAATGGCATAAATTTATCCTTCCAATAAAGCCAAATTGATGGACATTAAAACGATTTTCTTGTGTTTTATTTCAATTCGAAGTTCTATACGTCTATAAAAAACACCCTGTATAAAACACTTTATAAATTAATTAAATAAACGTCTTGGTAATTCAAGCACAAAACTTTATTATGAGCACTCAAACTTTTTGTTATATTTTAAATTAGAACTATAAAAATACCACCATCCATTAAAATGCAAAATACCACAAGACAATCAATTTTAAAAAGTTCTTTAATCCCTTTTTAAAATCTATTGTTTGTCACTTAAATTACTTCAACTCCCTCCATAAATTGTCACAATAACATTAATGGCTAAATTATCGCTAATACATTCGCACGCAAGTTGGCCACGATTAAATGTTAATTTTACCTTCCTGGCATGTATGTATGTATGTATATAAGTTTGGATGTATGTTTAAATTTTTATTGGTATCATCGACATTGGACTATTATGGCCACATGTTTTTATTATTACAGTTGTTGTATTTTTAGTTGAAATTCTGGTAAAGTGTTTTGCAGTTCTTGTTGCTGTTGTTGTTGTTGTTGCTTTTGCTAGCAAACTCAATTTGCCAAATGACAACCACCACAATTTAAAAACCTAACCGTGAAGCCTACAAATGAATATAAAAACGACCGCGTGAATATAAAATATCTTCCTTATGGCCATTTAGGAGTTTTAAAAAAATATATTTTTAGAATTCAGGTTCCAATTCGTTACAAATACTTTAAAGGAGTTGGTTCATACAACAAATAAATTTTAGTCCAGGTTGAAGAGATGTTTGTCCTCCTGGTTTTAATATTTATAGTTATAGTTTCGCTTTCAATTTTGTTTTTAATCAATATTGTAAAATTGTTTTAAGCAGCCAATGGGAAATACGTTAAAGTTTTTAAAAGGAATTTTGTCTGATAAAACAATTGTAGCGAAATAATTTATAAGTTCAAAATTAATCCATTGAAAAGCTTACGAGATAGCTACCTAAACAGACCAAAAATATTGAGAACATGATACGACCAACCATTTTTTTTTTTTTTTTTTGCAAATAAACCGGTCTTCAGTGATGGAATTTCTTCCACTTGCACCTCCAGCATACATTTTATGACACTCAGTAGACATCATGTCTTATATTTAACCGGCTTCAAGAAAGGAGAAGGATATCAATTCGTCTAAATTTTTTTGTTTTTTATACCCTTCACCAAAAAAGTAGAAAAAAGGGTATAAATAAGTTTATCAATCGGTGTGTAATTTCTACAATATCCATTTCCGACCCCATAAAGTGTATATATTCTGATTTCTTATACATAGCGAAGTCGAAAAAAAATAATAATAAGTCAATTGATCAGATATAATCTCGTAAGAGATTCTATTTTAAATCAGCATGATCGGTCTATATCCTTCGAGGCAGCAGGCAAAACACCACGCCTACCTCTATTTTTTTCATGTCAGTTGGAACAATAAAGTAACTCCAATTGAAAAAATAAATATATGGGGCGATAGAGAATTAGAAAAATAAGAAAGCAACTTCAAGTGAAAAAAATTGGCCCTTGCCCATATTTTCGGAGTTACGGGGCTCTGAAATTTAAAAATTTTTAAAAATATCAATATGGGTTTTATTTTAAAGCTTTTGAAGAGATCTATAAGGAAATAATAAAATTAAGAGCCGATGTCATTTTTATGTAAAATTATATATATGCAGTACCAAAATTTTTTTATTTTTTAATTCTTTGTCACTCTAATATTTGCTTTTTTCATTGGAGTTACTTCAGTAAACTCGATTTACACAGACGTTAAAGATTCGGCATAGCCGAAGACTCCGCCATTTCTAAAACGATTTTGAATAGTTTTTTTTATTTTAAAGATTTTTCCACCAGATTACTGTTAATTAGGATATATTTTTAAAAAATTTTAAAGACAAAGGGTGTTTTCAGTTAATGTATTATTTGAGTGATATAGAGGTAAAAATTTCAAATTTTCACAAAGTCCGTATTACTAATGCTCTAATAGCAAAAACTAAAATCATAAATTAAAGGGTGGCGCTATAGATATTTTAACGAAACTGTTATAGACCAACACTTAAAGTTTACATAAAATATGTGCTTTCGATCCGCTAACTAAATAATTAGAAATTAAAGGGTGCCTCTTAGGAGATGTGAATTTGACGTGTATGGCCTTATATTTGCAGCCGTTATAACCAGTAGCTTGAGGCATGTGTATAGTATGTTTAATTAAGCCCGCTATAACAGTAAGAATGAACTAAATTTAGTATGAAAGGCTGTGCCATAGGTATTACACTTTTACACATATGCCTTTATCTTTTCAAACTATTTAGTTGGAAATTTAAAAACTACAAAAAAATGTGCATTACTGTTCTCATTACAAAAAGTATAAAGGCATGTTTAGATAAGTCAAATATTTTACCAAAAAGACGTAACCACTAAATTTTAAAAAAAAAAAATTTTTTTTGGTTTTTAAATACTTTTTAAGAAGTATAAGATCCTACTCAATATAAAAGGTAAGATATCATATTTATTATATTATTAATCGTCATTCGTAATGATGGGTGGCAGAAAAGATTGAATAAATATTTGTAAAAATAATACTTATGTTTTTTAGGTCATATATTTGACTTATCTGACCGCACCTTTAAAAATAAATTAAGACATTTTAGGGTGCCCCATAAATAGGTTGATTTTGATGCAAACAGTTTTGGATTAGGCACTTTAAACAAATATGATGATCATCTGCCCGCCTGTCTTCTTCTTGAAATAAATATAATGTGATAACCTTTAGTAACAATGTAAAATTATATTACCTTATAATTAATGAATTGTATATGATATGCTTAAAAGCCCTGATTTGAAATAAATTGTTATATAGTAGAAAATTATTTCCCTTTGGAATCTTAACTTTAAAATTTATTAGCGGATCCCGGCGTGCTTCGCTACGCATGAATATTAACATTGAATGTCGTGCTTATGATGTCAGCACTTAGTATTCATACTGCATACGGTTATAGGCGCCATAGAAATACCTATGGCCTACGTATACCTATGAAATACCCATGTTTTTTTATATGGACAGAATCATATGTTGCCATGAAAAGTCATAGTTCACGAATACATCGACCGATTTCGTGCAAACTTTAAACAAACCATCCCTACAACCATACGAACAAACCCTAAACCCTTAATCGAATTCGGTTTGACCGATCGTGAGTTATAAAGTCACAACACACTTGCAACAATTTTTTATATATAAAGATATTAACCAGACATGTCATACAACTTAATTTCGCAAATCGTTTTTTTAGAAAACAAAATTTCTTCATAATGAAATCACTGTTGAATTTCAAACTCGAATTTATTTTCCTTAAAGTTTTCATTTTCTGTGTTTTCTGCCACATAATTATATACTGTAGTTTCGGTTTTTTTCATTACATTAAAGTTTGGGAGCTTTTGAAGAAGAATTCATTCTTTTAGTTTGCTTTCCGCAATTTGTTATTTGTATGTTCTGTTTCTATGCCGTATTTACTGTTTGGTATGCTGGTACCTTTAAAAAACCCTGTGGTAATTTTAATTTTATTCTTTTACATTTATTTTTTGTAACAACCACAAAAAGACCACACACACGCACAGGTGCCACGTCCGCAACCACCGCACTAAATGCGGCAATAAACACACTTTCTTAGCCAACATATTTACAAACTTTTATTTGCAAATAGTTATAGATATGTGTACATATGTGTAGGTGTGTGAATGTGATTATTTTCTAGCCAGTTAATTTGTTTAGGCCGACATTAATGTTGCGTGTGCAGGTTTTTATAGTCAGTAATTTTTAAACCCATAAATATCAAACGCCAATAAAGATCAAATTTATTTTCGTCTTGACTAATCCTTAGATTTTAGCTTTTAATTTTTTGCTAAATATTTAGAAGGCGCACGCATTAATGAAAATGAAATATAAAAAGGGATTGGTTAATGCTAAAAAGGAAATTAAAATCCTTAAATTGAATAGGTAGGCTTAAAAGGTAACAAATGTTGGAAACATTAAAATTAATATTCTATAGTGAAATCTATGTTTTGAAATGAAGTGCAAATAAACAATAATTTTTTTATTGTCATGTACATGTTTTATCTGCCTATGGGTGGGTCCAGTTTTTATTACTGTTTATTTTCATAAATTTTAAAAACCTTTAATTCTTTTTAATTATATTTGTTGGTTTTCTTTAGCATTTTTTATTTAATTTTTTTTTCCTCTTTTAAAATTTTGCAACCTTTTCACCTCCAAACATATTTTATAAAAATAAGCTGTGATTAATGTAAGACCTTCTTCCATTGTCTAAATAATTCCGGCAATAAAATATAAACAGCCACTGCATTTTATTTGAACATGTATTAAATATTGGTTTGTTGTATTTAGTTAATAATTTGTGCACGTTTTAAACATTAGTCTTTACCACAAAATCTGAAAAAAAAAAATTTAATTTCTTATTGCAAAAAATACTCAAATTATGACAAGAGAAAAAAGGTGACCAGACGTATACTACAAAATAAATTATATAGTTTCTTTATCTATATATTTTTGCTGTCATGCCTTAAGTGGTATAATTGTAACTTTACAGGAGAAGATAAAATTACAATAATAAATGTATTTGTCAAAACGTGATATTCATAACCTTTTGTGACGAATTGTGTAAAATGCATTGAAATCACAAAAAATCTCTATTTTGTAAAAATTTCACTTAAGGTAAGTGAAGTACAAATCCCCTTTTAAGTACTTATTTGTCCTTTTTTACTTAAACTTTAAAGTTGTTCAATTTTATAACACACAATGTAATTTTAAATTAATTATGAAGTTTTCTTTTTTAAATTAAATATGTTATAACCGTAATATTTTGTCAAATTGTTAGGCTTAGTATCACTTATACAAATATTATATTTTTTATTATTACAGAACAAAATTAATTTTAGTACAATGGAAATATTGAAGTACTTATTGCACAAAATCGCAAAGTGGCCATCATTGGTTTTAACGGCTGTGCATTGTTATTTATTGATAAAGAGAAATATATCAAAAACACATGACATATTTTTTTACACATGCTATAGGTACGATTTCTACGGTCGGTACATTTACCTTTAGGGTCTTCCTACATAAGACCAACGATATAAATCTATGCATACTCGTTTGTATAATAAAACTGTAAAGAGGTTCATTTTTGAAATTTTTTTGTTTGAAAATTTTGCTGTTGTAGGTAGTAATCGATATGGAATGCAAAAAACCTAATTTTTGAACTATTGTCTGTCTGTTTGTCTATGTTCCCTTCATGTTATAACTGCTAAACGGATTTTAAGAAAATTTTGTGAGTAGGCCTCTTAGAAACTTGGTTCAGATATAGAAAACTTTTTTTTTTTTTAATAAGTAATTTTATAGAGAAACTAGAGATATCAGCCAATTTTCCCATTATAATGGTACTAAAACACAGTTTTTTTTTTAATGGAAAATGTTTAACACTATCTATAGACGAAGTCGTGGGCTGACTGATGATCTTTGTGGCGCCTGAATTAATTTTTTCTGTATATATTTTGCATGAAATTTGACATTAATATCGATCGATGACTTTGGATATGTATAAGTAATAGCTTTAAATTAAACATGCCTTTGTTTGTTAGTGCTTGTCGAAAATCTATAGCAGCCCACAGCAGAGTACCGATATTATGGAAAATATCACAGTTACTTTCTAAATATCTGGTGAGTAAAAACTAGAGTTTATTTGTTTTTTCTCCACAAGTTTGAATTTAAATTTGTAAATATAAAATTTTGCCTTATAAATTTCGTTTTCAGGGTACATAGTCCTGCATCAGCTTTGTTTCCTTGCAAAAATGGGCATGGTACCTCCCACACAAAGTGAGGAATGTTAATATGTTTCTAGGGATCTGTAGAACTTACTACTGTAGAAATATGCATAAATCAATAAAAAAAAAATTTATTAAATTAAAATAGTGGTTGTGATGTCCCCCATAAAAAGTGAAAAACAAGTGTCATTTAACTGTAATGCAGCGAGAAAAATTCAGCCAATATTTTAATAGGAACAGCAAGAATGTAAATATTCATACTACACATCCTAATCGTTCCACTCGATAATTCATTTAAACCTAAAACACTGTTTTACCGTAAATTTGAAATCAGAAATCACTTTCTTATCGATAGCAACATTACAAACTGCTTTATCGCCAGAACAGTTTTTTTCATAAAAAACAAGACATAACAGTTTGTCTTTGGAATTTTTCATTTTTGTATGGCCACTCTAAATAGACATATCAGTTACCTGTTTATTCATTCAATATTTTACTCAAAAAGAAAAGCAAACCACGAAAATTAATTGAATAGTGAAAAAAAAACATAAAATAAAAGCTTTTACACTTGCTTTCCTCACTTGGGTGTTTTTGGGGCAAGTGAATGGGTGAGTGGATGAGTGTTTAAGTGACTGTATATTTTAACCCTTTCTTTATTTTTACTATTTTTTTTTTTTGCCTATTTGCGCTATTTTTGTTTATTTTAACCAGATCTTTTTGCACAAGATGAATATTTAATAAACGAGTTTACATTACAAGTAAATGATATTTAGCCATTTTGTAAATGAGTAAACGTGAGGCGCATAAACTGTGCGAACTGTGATGGCAACTGAACTCTGTCTTTATTAAAATTGAAACAGGAAAAAAAACACACACAATTGAAAATGAAGCAGTAAAAGAAAATTAAGTAACCACATGGATGTTGTTAGTTGATGCGATGCTACTGATGCTTAATACTGGCAAAACACATCCCCATCATAGAAAGTTTTTTTTTGCTATGGCAACAAACTGGAAGGAACCAAAAAATAACCGTACAGGGAATAGATCTCTAAATACGTTTGATATGAACAGAAGTATATTTTACAGCAAAAAAATCACTATATATTTGTTGATATTTCGGTTTGACTTGTGTTTTTTGTTGTTGTTGTTTTGTTATTTGTCATGAATGAATGAAAGATGTTGTGTTGCCTTGTGCACTGTGCCGTGTCTAGGGTAAAAAATGTTTTGCTGTCGCGTTGGAGGCAGCCAGCATATTGGCGCGTGTTGGATACCTAATGAATTTTTAGCTGAAAACCAAATAGTATGTATTACAAAAAACACACACACACACACACAGAGAGGTACCCAAAAAGTTATTTATATTTCGAAAAACAACCGCAAATGTTTTTTGCGGTGATGTCGTTTTTGTGTTATAAAGTTTTTGTGTTGTAACTTTTCAGTTTAAGTGATGTTAAGTCTGATGCTTCTATTGAATGCTCTTTGCTGTGTTCCATAATTAATATAAATTGTCAAAACATCAGTCGTTTATTAAAGTAAATGTGCTACTATTTTACTACTACACAAGTGATGCATGATGAATTTTAAGTAACTGGCAAAATGTGTATCGATTTTAATTCAAGCAGACAGTCACTTAAAATGAGAATTAATAATGAATTCCTGTTTATTCCTAGATGAAATGTTTTCGTATTGTACTGTGACAAAAACGGACTCTTAAATAAATATTTTTCTTTTAGTTATTTAAGATTTTATTTAAAATTTTATTAAAGTTTTTGTGGTTGCAATTTTAATGAACAGTTAGTTTTTGAATGTCATTAGATGACTAAAGGTGAGGTCAGATAAGTGAAATAGATTTCTGGTACGTATAATTGCAAAAGACAATTTATAATTTAATAAAAAAAATTGTATAAGTATTCGAGAAGGGCAAACTTTTTTTCCATATAATAGTGTTTAAATCTTTTTGTTCAAATATTTGACTAATCTGACCGTACCTTAAAGATCTCGATTTTCTGATACCATCTTTTTGCTAGAAAAACTTGAATCTGTATCAGCGTTATTCAAAATATTTGAGACAACTTTTATTTAAAAAAATCTTAATCTTTTTAAGACCGCCCTTAAGCAAAAATTTTCCTTAATTTGCAGAAATTTTTTTGAATTTGAAGCCAATTTTAAAGTTTGTAATATTTTACAAAATAGTGGTAAAGGGCTAATGCTTATCCTTTACACTGGTCAAAACATTATATAGGGTATCTGCTGGGAAGGTATATTACTTTGTTTTGCTACCACTTTGGTAGCCATTACTCTTGACTGTTCATATCTGGCAATCCTGATGTAGAAAATTTATTATGGAAAATTTTTCGATAAAAATCAAAATCAATCATTGATTACTGTGACGATGAGAACGTTATGTGAAATTTTTGAAAGAAACAACGTGCCAATAAAACGCAACGTGCCAGGCATGGACCGCAATGTACTGCAAGATCGGCTGAAAACATTACAGCTGCTTAAGAAAGTGTTCAAAACAATCCATCAACCACAATTCCACGCCGAGCTGGGTTTCAAAGAAAAATTTTGGCAACAATTCTGCATAAGGATTTCCATTTGTTGCCATTTAAGATTCAGTTGATACAAGAGTTTCTTCCACAAGACCATTTACACCGGCGTATATCTGCTAATAGGATGGTACAGCTCGCTTAATACGACCCCAGTTTGCACAAAAAAATCATAATAAGTGACGAGGCACATTTTTATTTAGATGCATTTGTGAACAAACAGAATAGTCGGTTCTGGGCAATGGAAACCCCTCAAAAAGTGACAGTCTGATGTGGAATTTTGTCAGGAAGAATTACTGGGCCTTACTTCTTTGAAAATAAAAACGTCTGACCGGTAACTGTGAATGGGGAGCGATATCCTAATACAATCAATATTACAATGGAATTTCTGCAACACATCTTTCTGTAACAAGTTATTTCAGAAATGGTGATATTGATTTGCCTACACGGTTGCCTAATTTGTCAGCTCCGGACTTCTTTTTGTAGCGATATCTAAAAGCAAGTTTTTTACAAACTAACTAGAAATGCTTGACAACTCAAACAAAATATTCGTGATGAAACAGATGCGGTCATTTATCTGATATTGTATTCCATACATAATTGCCGACATAAAATAAAACATTTATCAATACGAGAGCTGCTCTATATATTTCTGGCCTAATAGTGAAAATGCGAATATTTATAATCAAAAATGGTTTTATTGTTTTTCAAACTATTCTCCAGCATGATTTATACAGTTTTGCATGCGCTCAAACCAGTTGTCGAAGCACTTTTTTCACTCCGATTGAGACACCTCTAAAACATGGTTTTGAACACTTCAACAGCTTCTTCTGGTGACGAAAATCGTTGACCACGCATTTTTTTCTTGATGTGCGGAAACAAGAAGAAGTCATTAGGTGCCAAGTCAGGGCTGTGGGGCGGATGACCCATTAATTCGACGTTTTCGCCGGTCAAAAACGCTCTGGTTTGAGCCGATGTGTGAGAGCTCGCATTGTTATGATGAACAATGATTCGTCTTCTCTTGTTGGTTTTTCGAATTTCTCCGATGACTTCAGGCAAACAAATTGTAGTGTACCACTCAGAAGTGACCGTCCTACGTTGCTCAAGCGGAACAGTCGCCACATGACCAGTTTTGGCGAAGAAACAGGCGACCATTTGCTTCAAAGTGCTTCTTCCACGAACAACTTTCGTTGGATTTTGCTCGTCTTTGAAGACCCACACGGTCGATTGTTGTTTCGTTTCGGACTCATACGCATAGATCCATGATTCGTCACCTGTGACGATCTTATAAACGTCTTTTGAAGCACCGCAATCGTATTTTTGCAACATTTCTTTGCACCAATCGACACGAGCCTTTTTTTGAGCGACTTTCAAATTGTGCGGGATCCAACGAGAACAAACCTTTTTTACGGCCAGGTATTCATGTAGTATCGAATATATGCTGGTGGAAGAAATGTCCAAGGATGTCTCTATCTCTCGGTATGTCGCATGTCGATCTTGCATTATGAGTTCATGCACGGCATCAATGTTCTCTGGCACAACAGCCGTTTTTGGACAACCTTCACGGAATTCGTCTTGGAGCGAGCTTCGGCCACGATTAAATTCATTGTACCACTTTTTTACAGTGCTATAAGATGTTATCGCTATACAAAGATTTAAGTTCATCAATGCACTCTTGTCGTGATAATCCACGTCGAAAGTTGTGAAAAATGGAAAATGGAATGAAATGGCACGAAAATGTTCACGAGTTAATTACATTTTTTCTATATTAATTTTTTCAAGTCACTGTAAACAACACAAATAATGGTCGTACGTCAAAACGTTTTGAGTACGATTATGCTTAAAAATGACAAACTTTCCAATGGATATGTCAGATTGCACTTGGCAGCACTCAGTGTTGCCAGGCCAGAAATATTTATAGCAGCCCTCGTATAAGATCCATCTCCTTCATTTAATCAAAAATAAAAATCAAAGTTGTGTACCTTCCCGGCGGACACCCTGTATCATATGTTAGCTTTTATATTTCCTTAATAAGATAGAATAAAATGTCGTCCAAAATTTACTACTCTTTTGTTTAGTTTCGCATTGTTGTTCTTGATTTTAGTAGAAAACTATTAATCAAACTTATAGCACAAGACCCTTTTGAGCCACGATCCTGCCTGCTGCTGAAGCTGTCTGAATTTTAGTTTGCGAATTAATATCACATTTTTTAATTAACATAATCGCATCTAACAACCCTTTAGAATAAAAAAAAGTATATAACGTAACGTTACTTTTTTGCAGTTAATATCTTACGTCAATGCATTGAATAGTTTCTCAGACCATAACGTAAACCCTTAAATCAAAATATATAGAAACATTAGATTTATATTACACACATAATTTATTTATTCAGCTCCTTCTTAATAAAGCTTTTATTACACAATATTTTTTAAACGTCTCTTTCATGTGTCCCATATATCCTTTTTTTGCACCTCATTTACAATTTAACACTCTCTTCTCAGCAATAAGTTTCTTCTATTTTCTATGCTTGACTGAATCAGGAAATTTTTCGCTGTTTTATTTATTTTCTCTAGCTGTGAAAGAAACTCTTTTTTTTTTGTTTGTAAAGTCATTGTGGGTGGCCAACCAAAAGATAAATAATCGTTTGTTTACGTGACATTATTAAATTCTAAAACAGTATGAATTGTCAGAGATTTATCAGATGTCTGGGCCAACATAAACGCTTCACAATTACCACATCATATTCCTGGGTGGTTTCTTATTTTTAAATCATATTAAAATACTGTATTATTTTTGAAATATATTAAAAAAAAAGAAATATTATTTTGCATATTGAATTAACGAAGATTGTCAAGATTAATCAAAAGTTTAAGCAAGAAAATGAAAAAAAAAAAAAATAAAAAATAATAAAATGTAAAATATGTTTAAGTTTATGACGAGAATATTAAGTATGAGCGAGTGATTGTTGAAAAATTCTTTTATTCTTTGAGAAGACTTAAGTATACAAAGGAATTTATTGTAAGTTAACTGTTAAAGATCTTGCGACAGACATTTTACACATTTAAAGTTTGAAGGTCTTATTTCAGAGAGTCTTTTAAAAAGCATTTTGAAAAAAATGTTTAGTTTTTAAGACATTAAATTTAAAAAGAAATATTTAGTAAACTTGCAAATATTAAAATGCAGATTTCTGTAATTTTTACGACTAAACGTGTATGTTGACATAGGTCGATTTTTAGTTACACCGGCCGAATTGCTTTGTCTTAAACTTTGTTTATATTATTCCAAAATCGCTTGAGTAATTTTTTGTTGGTTAAGCAACAATTAATTTTCCATGTGCACTCTAAAAATTTTAATTTGTTTTAAGGGTCTCCTTATATTCTATGAGAAGCGTGGTTTGATAAAGTCCAGTAGAATAATTATTTTTAAACCAGTCACAACTTATTCAGCCCAAAACCTGCTGATCATCCGCAATTAAAAATATTTACTGCTTTATGTCGTGCTCGGAGTAATGGAAGACATTTCTTAATAATTCGGTATCGACGCAAGCTAAAGCATCAGTCTTTTCGACTCTAATATGAAGATAGATAACAAAATGGCAGCTTAAAACCATAATATGTTAAACGTCGCTTGAGGAACAAAAAATTATGTAGCTGCCTTGCACTAGCCAGCATTTTTATCCTAGGGGAATATATGAACACCATACTGCAGCGAAAATTGAGCTCAACCGAAATATTTACATTGTTGTGGAAATATATCTCTAAAGCCTTACCTAATGTCGTGAAACTTGTCACAGGGGACAAATCTTTACATTGTATATTTTCCTCAAAAGCATGAGAATGGCTTCATATAAATAGGCATCAGCAACACACTTTAAGTTAAAGCTAACTTCAAAGCACATCCAGCCAATTCCTAAAAACCTTAAAAACAGCAACAATAGTTAGCTTTTAGTCAAAGACTTCGACAAAACAATCATTTTTTAAAAATTTGCTGATTTTTTTGGTATGCGAAAATCGAAAATTAATCTATTAAATTTTCGTTTTTCTTAAGTGAAACTTAAATATCTCAATAGGGGTGAAGAAAGTTGATACACTAAAAAAGGATCATTCAGATGGAGATTTCATCAACTGCTTCACACTTTTTAATTAAGTCTTTTTATTGAAATTATTAAATATAAAAACTTGATATTTCTGTTTGATTTTATTCAGATCATTTTATTATTGACCCGGCTTTTATACCAATCGTTAAACCTTTCAAAGAGCTCATTTGTCCAATTTGCTATACGAAGCATAGCATAAACAGGTCTTAAAAACGAACAGGAAACATGGATTAAAGATCTTAGATTCAGCGCCATTTATCTGGTACAATAAGGTCTATGACCAATTTTTATACGAACTAATTTTTGTTTAAAATAAATTTTTAAAATACTGAAAAACCTTTAATGGTATTGATATTTACATGTATACTTTCCATTTAAATTAAATGAATATTTGTTAAATCTCGTCACTTTTAAAATGGGCTGTTTCACTTTTCAAAGTTTAAAGCTTTTAGTTAACGCTTTCATCATAGAAAAAAAAATTTCTTAGCTATTAAAGAGCTACTTGTTTCCAGACAAAAGTTTGAATATTTTTAATTGTTTCAATTATATATTCAATTAAAAAATTAATAAACAAATATTTTTTACTAAATAATTAATTGAATCAATAAAAAATTTAATTAAATTTCTATCTAAAAACAAAAACATTTAATAGGAGCAAAAAGTTTTCTCTGTCATATTGAATATATACTGTATATGGGGAGCTTTACACTTATACTCTCGTAAGATTCCGTTTAATCTGGCGTCTTTTCACCGCATTCGATATTGAGTAAAATCTCTCGTAATTTTTTATTTTGTTATCATGGCACTCAATATCGAATAAAAAGTATCTTTACTTGGAAACATTGAAAACATTCGATATCGAGGATTTGATTTTTTAGTTATAGATTCTGCATGAACATTTTGGAATAAATTAGTATAATTTTCTGCTTTAACTACTATTATATATAATATATTTGCTGACTTTTAGCATATGTTATGAATCTATTTTTTTTTTTAAATTACGATTCGATACATATCGTGTGCGATGATTATCTTAATCGATACATATCAAAATATTTTTCGATATGATAGTACACTCGATATCTTATGCGGTGATAGAAATTAAAGACTGTAGTTTCCATATTTTTTCAGATTAAAAATTAAATTGCTTGCTTAAAAATAACAACAGCTTTGCTTACATGTTTTTCAATGTTTTTCAGCAAATAAAAAAACTAAATGTCTCAATATAAAGGAAGCAACAGCAAAAAGCAAATGCAAAGAAAGAGAAAGAAACGAATATGCTTAAGCTGACTATGTGTTTTTTTTCTGCTGTAAAGCAATCAGTAAAGCTTTAATTTTTAAAACGTTTGCTGTTGCTTAAGCAATAAGTTGATATTTGTGTCTTCTTTTGCTGTTGCATTTATAGCAAAAAAAAAGTTTTTAAAATGTATTTTGTTATGTATTGTAAGTAATAAATACATAAATATGTGTCCAATTTGAAAAGAGATGAAAAGCAGCGAGTTACAGCAAGTAACAGTAAGAAAAAGCAATCGTAGTCAGCCACAACTTCATAGTAAAGAGTTAAGCAATGGCAAAAAATAAAATTAAAGAACAATTGATTGCTTAAGCAACAGCAAACGTTTTTAAGGTAATTGCTTTGCTGCAGAAAAAACACATAGTCATCAGCTAAAGCAAATGCGTTTCCTTCAATTCCTTTTGATTTGCTTTTTGCTTTTGCTGCACATTTTTCCACAGCAAGAGTTAAAGTCCTAACGCAAATTTTTTTTTTTACTTTGCAGGAGAAGAAAAAAACTTATTAAAATCCTAAAAACTGTTGATACAACAAAAATTTTAATGCAATTTTTTTTTTAAAAAAAAGCAACACAATTTTTAAAAATTGCATTAAAAGTTTTCTTGCATCTAAGATTTTTAGGATTTTATTACGTTTTTTCCTTCTCCTGTATAGCAACAAAAATTTGAGTTAGGCCTTTTTTATATTAAGCCGATATGCATTGAAAATATTCAAGCACTTTCAATCACTGTTAAGAAAGCTTTTTTTATTGGAAAACCCTTCTATCACAAATCTTTAAAATGGGTTGGGCGTTCTTGAGTTATAAATGTTGTAACTAACCCCATTAAGATTGGTGTAACAAAATTTATCCACAATCTCCTCTAAGTAGCAGGACAGTTTGTTATGTTTAAAAGAAAATGTTTATTTATTTTATTTTGTTTGCAAATACATCTGGCCAAAGCGCGTCACTGTAGACGAAACAACATATGAAATTCCACTAGGTTTCGTTGTTCTACATTGTTCTCAGATGGTTCACATTTAAAATATATAGAAGAGTTACCTCTGTCTGAAAAAGTTGAATTGTGATAATAAAATCACAATTCCCAGCTTTTTAGCATGTGAAAAAAGTCAAAACCAAAAAAAAATATTAAATCTACGAAAAAAAATATCCATAACATGAATTTGAGAAGAAAACTATATGTACACACTGTATTGAAATCATCATCAAAAACAAAAATATTTCTAATTGATTTGTAATCGGTTGCAAAATTAAAACTTAAAAGGTTTGACTTATTACTATTCCTCTTCTTCTTCTTTTCAAAGCTATATTGATTGATCATTAAAGTTCAATAAATCATTTATAGTCATTAATTTTATGCAACAATCGCATATAAATATCACTATTTTGTCTATAAATTATTTATTAAATGAAATAATACAGTAAATGTATTCATTTAATAACTCATGCGTAATTAAAAAACCCATTTGATAATGACAAATTGCTTATTGATTTACTTCATAGCAAAAAATACAAGTTTTGTTATACTTTTTGCGCTTGAAAACGAAAAAGAATCCAATTTCTTGTTTTTCATTCGCTATTGAGTACAATTAACTAGAAATAAAACAAAAAAAAAAAACAAAAACAAAACCAAAAACAAGATATAAATGCTACTTGCAACATAAATAAATATGTATTTTTAAAGTACGTTTATGTTAAAATTTATGAAGTCTGCTACTGCCACTGCTGTTGGCTCATTCATTATAATGCTTTTAAGTAGTCAACATGATGATTGATCATTATCTGTCCAATGCCAAGACAATTATAGATCGTTTTACAATTAAATAGTGAAAGATAAAATCAATATACGACTGACTACACATTCACTCGCCTGCTCTTTTGTTTACAACAAACATAAATATTTAGAAATAAAAACAAAGAGAGGCAGGCCTATTAATTCATATTGCGTAAATAATATAACTAAGTTTTTATCTTAATTGCTTTCATTTATTTTTATATTGCTCCACTAAGGCAGAAAATGATATAAGACAACATTAGCCGACTTAAAAATATCACTTAAAAAACTTAGAAACGTTTTAATAAAATGAACACCTGAGTCATTGAAAGAACCTGTGGCAATGTGTCACAATAAGGAAATTAGGTTGTGTGAAGAATAAGAGGGAGTAATTTTAGCTGACAATCACTTTAAAATTTTGATTATTAAAAGTGACAGGAAATACATTTGCAAAGAGTTCATTTCAAATACGAACTATTGGGCTAAAATATTAATTTTCTCTGGAAGACGTACGGCAATTCACTGGCCAACCGATTACAATTGGCTGCAGTCTTAATGGGGTGCGTTTTGTGCGCATGAAATTATGGTTTTCAGGAGAACGATCCCCGACTTCATAAGAGCATATCCCGTTGTGGTAACGATAGAGCAATGTAGCACATCCCACATAGCAGCGATGCTCCAGTTAAACAAAAGAGTTGAATACCCTACAGTCTCTAATGAGCTTCGTCGCTTTCTTCTGAAGAGTGAATCAAAAAAAGTCTTCAAAGTAACAGCTCAGAGTTTTATACAATTTTCTGAAATAGTTCGTTATTGTTTTTCAAATCCATCATAAATTAAGGCGCCTTTTTATTAGTGTTTATATCAGAGATCAGGTCTACAAAATAGCAATTCGCGACAGAAAACTTCTGTCGTTTTTAGGAGGAAAATAGCGATTTTTATCAGCTCAATTATAAACTAAAATTCCGTGCGAGTTTTTTAACTTTTCCATTTTCTCCCATTATAAATTTGTTCCCCTTCTGATTGACTGCGGAAAGTGAAAAAATTCGGGGAAAAAAAGTAGGCATTATTAATTATAAAATAAAAATAACATGTAAATAAACAAAATATCGCCCTTCTCATTACGATGATGCCACTTTTTTATAGTTTTTTTTCCCTACGGAATTTATAATTGGATTAATTTTTTACTCGAGAAGAATTTTTTTCGTGGGAAAGAAATTCCGTAAGAATATTCATGATTGGGCTGCATATGTTTTAACATTTGATTGGTGCCAAAAATGCCCACATTTTTTAAATAAAAAATGGATATTGTGAAAGAACAACGATTCTTTTTTAACTTTTATTACTTTTCTTTAGTTAGAGTTTCTTTAGATTTTTCTCTTTTTTCCTGTCTTGCAATTGCTTCTTAACTGGCTGGATTAGTTCTGGTAATTCCTTCCTTGGACTTGGACTACTTGATGACTTGTTATGCAACCCTGCTTACCAACCTGCTTGTCAGACACGACTGCTACACTCTGTATGTTAATCCTATCCTCTAAGGCCACGTTTTACTTCTTATTACTATACAGGCGTCTTTACTATCTTAGCTGATGTATTAATAACAGCCGCTTTTATAACTACCATTTCCTTTTTTTATCACGAAAGACTTGCTTACTGGTGGTATTTCAGTTTATTCGCGTATTAGCACAGAATTCCTCTCCGGTTTTTTTTCTCATAATCAAGGCTCTGTTGGGATTTGAACTCTGGTCTTCTGTTTAACACTATAAGTATACTTTTCGCTTTACTCTCTGTTTACATATACCACACTTTTTGTTGCGAATAATTAACGAATAATTGGGTATTTTTAAGCCTGAAACATATTCATTGTTGGTCAGTGTATTCAATTTTAATTAATTATTATACAATTATTTTCTCTTTATCATCTGTTAAATAAATAATTAAATCAATTAAAATATTAACTAAACATCTCTCTAAATACCAATAAAACTTTCAATTGGTACATATATTTTTTTCTGTTCACTTGTTATCTTTTGAATTCGTATCGGTAATTTGTAAAATATACTGAGCGCTCATAGGTGAGCTTCACTCGGTTATGAATGGTGTCTCCAATTAAACAATAGACTAAATATGCATTTGCCAAAAAAATTATTCCAACTATTAAATATTTGCTTCTGCTAGACGAACAAACCTTTTATACAAAAATACTGACTTTTGGAAAAATACTTTCTAAATTTATTTATTTACATTTTTTTTTACCCAAAAGAAAGAGAAGATAAATATTAAGCAAATAAATTAAACACTTTATTTAAAATTGAAATCTAGCAGAGCACTTCATTTCATTTTGATAAATGAACACAATTTAATGAAATCAAATAAAATTTTCCTGCTTCTTCATTTAAATGTTAAAATGTTGCTTTTGTTATCTTTATTGCAGCAACCTCAGCACAATAAAAACAATTAATTTTATTAAATGTACAATTTTGTTTATGCCTTATTCATTAAAATTCATTTTTTTGTTTGTTTTGTATTTTCCATAATATTTTTTTTTTTTTTGTTTTTATTTTTGATATAAAGAAATAAATATTTTTTTTTGGTATTTCTCTGCCTTCTTTATTTGTTTTTACCATAAAAAGGTTGGTTTTTGCTGTGCTGGTTGACTGCATGGGTTCCTTGGATATTTACTTAACAACAACTGAACAAGAAACCTTATTCTTTCTGTGTATGTGTTAGAAATATACAGATTGGAAAATACACTCTTATACCAACAAAATATATATATTTTTTATGTCTTTAAATGTAGTTAAAGTGTGACTTGATTTTGTAACAATTAATCATGCGTTGACACCGTGTAATATTAGACATTTCAGACAAAAAGGGGCAAAAACAAAAGACATAAAACAAATGAAAAATATTAAAAGTAAAACTGGGTGTGTATTTGCGAGGAGTTTTTGCTAAAACCTAAAATGAAAAATTGTACGTTCGAAAACAAAACCCACATTCACATTTTAAATTAAACAACATTTATATTTTAGTAACTTGTTAAATTAAGAAGGCTGTTTAAATATCTGCTAAGGTTCCTAAAAGATATAAAATGCTAATTGTTATTAAGTTAGGCAAAAAAACATTTATAGAGTTGTTTAATTTATATCCAATAAAAATTCAAATCTTTTTTTACCCTTCACCACAAAAAGTGAAATATCAAATATGGCGTTCCGTTTGTAATTTCTACAATATCCAACTCCAAGTATATATATTCTGATTTTTATGCATAGCGAAGTTGATTTACCGATATCCGTCTGTACATCCGTGTTAGTGTTGAAAACAAGTTTACCAAGGCACTAGATGAGCTAGAGAAAATTTAAATACGCCAATCTATCAGACTTAGTTACAAAAATTTGCTATTGAAACTCATCAAAATCGGTCCATGTCCTTCAAGGCAGCGGGCGAAACACCACGCCTATAATATTTCCACATCACTTGGAACAATGAAGTAACTCCAATCAAAAAAAAAAAAAAAAAAAACAAATTTATGGGGCGATAGATAATAAAAAATAAGAAAAAAACATCAAGTGAAAAAATTTGTGTTCGCCTATATTTTCCGAGTTACGGGGCTCTTAAACTTTCAAATTTGTGAAAATATCATTTTCGGTATTATATAAAAGCTTTTGACGAGATCTTTCAGAAAATAATAAAATTGTTGACAAATGTTTAATCCATTAAGAGCCGATGACATTTTTATATAAAATTATATTATGGAATTATAGTAATGGTGGAGGGTATTATTGCACGAGTTAATTTACACAGTGTAGCTTTATTCAAAATGTTAATTCGCTTTAATTTCAAATTTCGAGTTTTAATAGATTTTAAAATATTTAATGAATTTTTAGTTTTTTTTTATTTTACTCAACAGCAAATGCATTATTTTTAAAAGTTTTTTGAAAATTTCTTTGTTCAGTGAAGTGTTGCTTAATTTAGTAACATTTTTTCTGTTAACTACTAAATTTAAGATTTCCGTAAAATGTGAAATTTTGGGAAATTTTCAGTTTTTTTCTTTGTGAAAATTAAATTCCTAGTAAGTTTTTGAGAGTTATTTTATTTTGTAAACATAGGTCCAACCAAGGTTTCTTTTTAATTCAAAATTTTTGTTTTTATTTTTTATTTGTCTTTGTAAAATATCATTCGTTGTGAAAATTTGGTTTCTGTTGAATTTTCCTTATTATTTGAGCTGGTTTTTTTGAAAGTGGTATAAGTCCACTTTTTAAAAGACTGACATAAAATTAACAAAAAAGGTTTTCTATCGTAAAAATGTTTCGTTTGAAACTGGAATAAGTCCATAATAAGTTTAGCTTTCATTAATTTTTTCCAAGCCACAGATATTTTTCAGGTGTGGAAACTGCATTAAAACAAAATATAATTTATACACTGCACAAGTTTTATTTATTTTATTTTGTGATAAGTTTAATTTAATTAATAATTTTTTTGGTTCCAAGTATAAATTTATATGGAAGCATAAATTTTCTGGCGAAATTTGCCATGTTAATCGAAGTTAAAAAAAAAGTTTTAAGTAAATATTGTGTTTCTGATTAAAGTCTGGATTTTAAATATTTTTTTTTTTTTTGATATTACTTTCTTAAAATTATGCATTTTAATTACTCTCACTTTCAATGCTGGTTATTTGAAAATTGTTGATTTTGGTGAAACATTTTAAAATTTCTTTTGGTTTCTTGTTGTTTTTGTGAAAGCTTAAGGGTTTATATTTTAAATTTCGCAGAATTTTAATTTTTTTTTTAAATTATGATTTTTAAAATTTTTAGTTTTGTACTGAAATTTCGAGTAAAATACGTGAAGTACGATTTTTAACTTATATGCATTCATTTTACCTGTTCTAAAAGACAATATTCTCTAAAACGCTTTTCAGGCCTTTCCAAAAATTGCTATCTAAAACTTTTAAACTAAAATATTTTTTAGATATTTTTCAGCAATAATCGTGTATGTTAAGGGACTTATAATAATTTAAACGAAATTTTGTTTAAGAAAAAACTAAATTAGTAATCGATTATTCGTCAAAGATTAATCGATTAATCTTTCTTAACTGAAAAATCCTATTTATTTGATTTTTATTTTCTTATTAAATTATTGAGTGATTTTTGTTCGAATCACAACAACTTCTTGAATTTTGCAGAAGGAAAGAATACATCAAAAATAATAATGTATTTGTAATCTAATCTGTCTGTTGTAATTCTATTTATTTATTTGGATTGGAAAAAAATTGTTTTGAATTTAAATGAAGTTTGTTAAAGAAACGAACGGATGTATCACAGACAACCACAAAATGCTAATTTTTTTTTAATATTCCAAAAAGCAGTGACATTTATTTAAAGTATTTAGAAGCATAAAGAATAGAGACAATCACAAACAATGTTGCATAGCAACGGGTGTCTCAAAAATCACGATAACTTTTATACTGCTGTGTAATGCAGGAAGCATGAAATAAACAAGCTACTGCCCACAGTTTAGGGCTGCTTTAACTGGAGAATTATAAGTGAAAGCAATGTATTTTCAAGATCATATTTGTTCGTTACCTGTCGTTGGGTATGTTTTAAAGATCCAACAATGCATTCAAAATATAAAAAAAAAATCTGAAACCAGCAGAATTAAGCTGAAACCAGAAGTATAAAATGAACAAAAAATGAATTAAAAATTAATACAGTAAAAAGTCGAACAGAAGTTTCGAACTTATTTAAGACAGAGCTGGGATTTTTATTTCCCTCTTTGAATTAAAAAAAAAAAAAACTATTAAAAAATACAATAGAAAGCAACAAAAAAGTCACGAATTAATTTCTGTAAAAATACTTTGTTTCAAAATACAATTACTAAATGATTAAGTCGTTTTCCTCCTTTGAAGTGTGAGAAAAAAAGATAAAACTTAAGTGTATTTATAATAATGAAATGCAGTGTATTAAAGATTAATTTGTTTCGTTTAATAAAAAATTATTAAAATTTACGAAAATGACTTCATAATTTATCTACATGTTAGTTCATGCCCTAATTGTAATTTATTAAAAAATAAAAGCTTATAAATCTTATAATTTTATATAAAAAAAAACCTTAATGCTACACTCGTACATACCTTAATATTTTATTGACCATTAAGAATTTCTTGTTGTTGTTTAATTAATACGCCTGAAATGAACAAAAGAAAGACAAGAATCAATTAAAATAATTTTCTATGGTCAAAATACAATAATAAATCATTAGAATACAACTTAAATTTTTATTAATATTTTATTTTTATTTCTCTGTCTATTCGTTGTTTTTTTTTTTTTTTATTAAAAGGAATTCAAAAAATAAAAATAAAAAATATCAAAATTCAAAGCGAATAAACGTAAAATTTATTTTTAAACATTAAAACATTATTTTATAACAAGCTTTTATGGCGTTATTTTTTAATAACAACGTCCCCTTGGATAACCATTTGACGAAAGCAGAACTTTTTAACTTTCACATGAGATCAATTTTTGTGTAAATTTTCTTTATTGAAACGCACCATTTTTGACAAACAAGTTTTATGTACAGGAATAAAATATACGTTATAGGTTCCTGAAAAATGCCTGTTACCCTTAACTGTCGGACAAGCTATTATTCAAAATAAATTATTGAATTATAAATTATTCAAAAATAAAACTATAAATTTTAGAGTTTTAAATATTTTAGTAGTTTTTTTTTGTGAAAACTTGTATTCACCGATGCTAGTTATACATATTTAGTTATATGAAACGTTTCTTTGTAAAACTTAATATTCCCAGCAAACTTAAAAGCCCTTAAATGTTATATGACGTTATACTTTTTAAGTTTATTGTCACCAAATAAATCTTTTAATGTTTAAATAAATTATATTTAAATCAGGCTCGAGTTGGTAGAAATATAATAATTTTTAACAATTAAAACAAAATGAAACATTTTAGTTTGTCTTCGGTTCACGTATATTTTAATTTCTAAGTTTGCAACCTTCTCTGGATCGCTACATTCACTAAAATAGTTATACTTAAAATTGCAAAATTTAAAATATTAAATCACACATAAGGTACTACACCGAGGGGCATACTAGATGATTAACTCACATTAATCAGCATGATTCTGTGTGGCGAAAAAAGAGTATTCAAAAAATAAAAATAAAATTTTATTCGTTGCTAAACCGCTCGCTACTAGAAAGCAAGAACAAATGTATGTCTTCTGCATGGACTTCGTATTCTTTTTTTTTTTTATCAAATTATTTGTTTACAACGTACACAATACACAAACTAAAGTTGTAAATACAGGGTGTCCGCCGATAAGGTGTACTACTTTGTTTGTTTTTAATTTTTGATTAAATGAAAGAGAACTGATCTTATATTAATAAAAATGTTTATATAGTGTCGAGACTTATGTATGGAATATAATATCAGATAAATGTCTGCCTTTTTTACACAATTCACGCGGTATTTCATTAATTTCATTACGAATATTTTGTTTGAGTTGCTCAAGCGTTTTTCGTTCGTTTGTATAAACCTTGCTTTTCAGTTATTCTCACAAATAGAAGTCCGGATTATTCAAATTAGGCGACCGTAAAGGCCAATCAATATCATGATCTCTTGAACTTGCTCTATAGTTGATACCACATGTTATTCGAGCAAAAAGCATGCGATTGTAGAGTTAAAAAGTTTTCATTCATATCACCGTTACGCCGTGTTCATTTTCAAAAAGGTGAGGTTAAATGAACCCTCCTGATCAAATTGCACATCAGATTGTCTTTTTTAAGAGATGCAAAGGTGACTGATGAATAATTAATTACCCAGAACCGACTATTCCAAACGATTTTTTCATAAAAATCGGGGTTGTCATGCGCAAGCTGTAACATCCTATAGGAAAACGTATGGCAGCATAGGTGGTCTTGTGTCAACTGAATATTAAATGAAAACAAATGCAAATCCTTGTGCAAAATTGTGGCCAAGGTTGTTCTTTGAAGACCAAGTTCCTAAGCACAGCAAGAAATTAAGGTTGATGGAATGTTTTGAACACTGATTTGAGCATTAGCTATATTTTCAGCCGATCTTGCAGTACTTTATAGTCCATGCTTGGGCGTATGATCTACAAACCCCCTTTCTTCCAAATCGTTCACTTTACGATAAATAGTGAGTTTTGTTGGCGCATTGTTTCTAATCGTCACAGTTATGGATAATTGATTTCGATAAAATTTTTTAACGATTAAAATATTTTGGTTAATCAAATTTTTTTTTTAATTTGCCACATTATTAATTCATGACTGCCAAATATGAACTGTCAAAACAAATGTTTACCAAAATGGCGGCAAAACAGAGTATTATGCCTTTCCGGCGGATACCCTGTGGATGTAAAGAATGTTGGTGATGCATGTAGCGAAACATAAAATGGGGCATTATATTTTGCTAATGTCTCATTTTTCCTGCGTTCCTTAAAAATGAGCACAAAAACTTGAAGACAGTTTTTTTTTCTTAAAAAATTTAAAAATAAAAAAAGCTGAACTTAAGCCGAATTAAAATTATTCATTTACATACAATATCAAAATCATTTCTCTAATAATTTAAAAAATAAACATAATAATTTTAAGCAAAAAAAAATGTTTTTATATTCAATCTTACAGCCCTCCCTGTATCATATGCACTAATTTTGTATCAAGTGTAATCATCATCTCTTTAAAGCATTAGACCTTTGCACTGGTCTATAGAACATTAAACAGTAATTTACGGATGGAGTTACTGCAAGTTTAGCTAATAGAGGGATCAAGCCTAGGTTCGTAGGACCAGATTCGTAGAACCAATTTTCCTTATCGGATTTGGTATGAAGTTTTCTAAGTTGTCTTTTCTACATTATTGGCGAATATAACCCAAAGGCTGCTGCGATTTAATAAAAATGAGCTTAGAGTATTTACAGAACGGTTTAAATGACACTGTGATTTTAGATTATCTAATCTTTAAATCGGCAACTATAGATCGGACATTACAGATTTTACAGCAGACCTGATAACAGGAAATGAAATTTTTTTGTGACGGATCCAGAATCCTTCTATCTCACTGAGTTAGATGAAAAGAAGAGGCCTACAGCACGGTGTAATAAAATAGGAACCTACTTTTAAACTTAAACACGAAGTAGAGTAAATCAGCAAATCACATCAACTACATTAAAAAAAAATTCTTTAACATTTAAAGTTTTCAATTAAATAAATTATTTTGGTTGGAACAGCTTTTGGCAAAATATTTATAGCGGGACATTTTAGAAAGTTCTTTTAAAATAATGTTTTTTATCCAAAGTACACATTAAGAAAAAGGAGTCTTTGTGAAATTGATATGAAACCATTAAGAGCTATTTATTATATTAATTAAGCAAATTTATTAATTTTATCAAAGATTTTAAACTTTTTCTGCTTAAAACAGACTCTCGAAAGAAAAGGTAAAAAGCAGACATGTTGTAAAATAATTTACAATGACTTTTTATTAAATAAATTAATTTAACTGGCAGGCAAATTTTTAAAATCAATTTATAAAACTGATAAGAACGAATGTATTATTTTCAACAGCAGAACCAAAAACTCATAATTTAAATATGTTCAGCGAAAAAAAGCCGTTTAAAACAAAAATTTATATACTGAGACAATTTGAATGGGTTTTTATTCAATTTATTATTTTAGAGCCTGCAAGAAAGAAGAAAAAAAGTTATAAGAATAAAATAAAAATCAAAAAACTTACTGTTTTCATTTTTCAAATTCATCTTGATAATGATGGAAAGGGAATGCATGAATGATATTCGTATCTTTCTTCTCTTGTATTTTTTTTTTTTA
Organism: Gymnosoma rotundatum; assembly: GCA_916610165.2. Taxonomy (NCBI): domain Eukaryota; kingdom Metazoa; phylum Arthropoda; class Insecta; order Diptera; family Tachinidae; genus Gymnosoma; species Gymnosoma rotundatum. Next base: position 13,783,940 of record OU744338.1, on the reverse strand, counting down.
CTTTTTTGGCAATTTATTGTAGTTGGTTGAATTTGAGTGTATTCCTGATTTTATTGTTTAAATTATTAAGCTCGCTCAGCTGTTATCTTAAAAGTCGCATCTCTTGTTCCCAAATAAACCATTAAGAGGGCAGTCATTCAAAATGTTTTAGTTTTTGTAGCCATTCATTTCATTGCATTTCATTTCATTTGATTTCATTTAATTTCAATATTTTTTCCTCTTCATTTCATTTTTACTTGAGAAATATGATCAGGACCACAACAGCAACAACAGCAATTTCTCAAGAAGCAACAAAAGCCAAAAAATATTTTCCACAATAAAAAAAGGAATTGTTTTGAAAATTTGTTTATACGCAAATATTGAATTTTTTATGTGGATTCTCTTTATGTTTTTTAATTCTAAATTTATGAGTCTCTAAAAAAAGGAGCCACACAAAAACGCCAAAGAAAAGTATATAAACTAAAGAGCCTTTTATTTTATTTCAAGATAACAATCGCAAAACAGTAAGTCTTCTTTCAGTTCAGTTCAGTTCATTTTTTTGAGTTTAAAGATGAGCTGCTTAAAATCTGGTATAATTTTTTATAAACATCTTGTTTAAATCACAACAACAACAACAACATTAACCGAAAAGAACTAAAAAATTTATACAACACACGTGTTGTGTTACTACATCTCTGCCATTTGAAACATGCCAAATAATAAATCTGAATTTGTTGTGTTCAGCGCATAAAACAAGGAAGATTTAAATAAAACACCAAATCGCAAATAAATTTAAGATCAAGCTCAAATACCAGGCCAAATTGAAATATGTAACTTCTTAAACAAATGACAATACATATCTGGGTTAGCAATCAGCTTTTAGTCACTCTAGTTTTTTATTTTTTTTTTTTTTTTGTTTCTTGCAGTTTGCAGGCTTTTTCTTAAACATTTGTGTTTTCAGTTTTAGTGATTTTTTTTAATTTTTTTTTGTTACCCTGGTCCGCTTAAATAATTGCAATTGATAATCTTAGTTTCAGTTTAATATATTAAAGAACAAACGCTGTGTTCAAAATAAAAATTTAAAAGAATAAATTGTAATTTTTCTAATTTAAACTAAAAGCAGGAGTAATAGAAATCTTATGTCTGTTGTGACACAGTTGATTAAGCACTTCCATTAATTACTCGCAAAAATTTTGCATTGAAGTACCATCAATCACTTTTCCTCCCCAGGCAGAGTTTCATTATTTGTTAATTTTCATAATAAGGGACCTAATTTGCAACAAAAAAATTAATAAAAAAAATACTTGTGCCTAAAAATCTTCAAGATTCGTTAATTACTTATTAAAATTTTATCATTTAGTAGTATTTAATGTTCCTCGTTTTAGCTAATGCATGTCTGTTGTCTCTATTAAATTCTGAACAATTATTCATTGAGCCTCAGTTTAAACAGTCATTGAAAATTATTTAATTGTTCAATGCTGGCAGCCATTAAGACCTTTAATATAAAATCAACATTCTTGGTTTACATTAACGTATTTCAATAGCAGCCAAATTTGAGAACAAAAACATTTAATTAGAATTTGATATGTTTTGTCGTCCATGAGAAAAGATACATTAATGCAAGAAACTAATCGACAAAGACAGCGGGGAAAAAACATCTTGGATTATATCCAAGAGGAAGAAAGCAAAGATTGTGCTTATCGAGTAGAAGTTATTAGCCTCAAACGTACTAAAAGATTTGTCGTGGCTTCGGAACAATTGAATTAAGAACTCATGAAAAGAGACTTAAGCCATTATGTCACATGTGAGAAAATAAAATTTATCACACACTTTAGAATACCAGCAAATGTCGTCGAGTTTAATTTAAAAACTTAGCAAGAGCGCTAAGACTACAGCACAGACGAAAGAAGTCTATAGTCATTTGTTGTGCCTTAACGAGAAGAAGAATTTTTTTTACTGAATTTCGTCGACGAAAAAGAATTATTTATAACAAAAAAAAAAAAAAATTAATTTTATTTTCATTTTTTATATATGTATATTTTTGCGAAGATTTAGAATTATATTACACATGGTGTTACGAGATTTCATAAAAAATTGAAAACCTGTATAGGGGACCACCTTGAGAGTTGAGATAGAGTCTGGGGGCAAATTGCGGAGTTTGATATCGATCGAAATTTCAATAAAAATTTAATGTACATTCCGATCGATATCGAACGCAGTAATTTGCCCCTGAATATGTGCTGAGAAAATTTTTGAAGTAAAAAACTGTTGAGGGTCAGTCATAAATTAAATTCTCTTGAGACCCTTTCGCCACAGTTATACTGGTAGAAGAAAATTTTATAAGATTTAATTTCCGTATTGGAACCGAGGGGTCGAGTTCCTTGGTAGATATGTTCGGAAAAAAATGTACGCGGGAAATTTTAATTAGGGTTTTTATTCATATCACCCCGCTAATATCGACTCCTGGACAGTTGTAAATCTGTTTGTAAATGTTTACAAATTATTGGCCCCATCTGACCCAGATGAAGAATCACTTAACCCTACCCGAGCTGCTAGATTTTTTGCCAAAAAAATTTTATTTTGAACCTCAAAAATTGGACGTTCTTGCATGTCCAAATCTTGTTGTACATTACTTTCTCAACGCTAATATTCAAGCAAAACATACAAAAATTTGTGTCATTTTTATGAAAATATATTAATTGAAACCTAAAAGCAGATCATCTTAAGTATATATCAGGTGATATTAAATGGGATGAACAACTGAAACAAACTCTTTTTTTTGTTGCACACCAGAGAGAGGTGTTTAAATTCCACGAAAAGTACCTCTGATTTAAATCAAGGCATATTTTTAACACTTATAAATAAGATTTTTTTAAAGCGAGCTTATAAAATAATTATGATTTCTCCTGTAGGGATGAATTGATGTTGTACAAAATATACTAAGCTGCGTGTGAAGTAGCAACGAAATTCTTTTCTTAGTTGAAAACTAATAACCAATAATTTGTTACGAGCAATCGCCCTAGCATACCCTTAGCATACATGGGAGTAATTAATTAGATGGACTAATTAATTAACAATTTCATTAGCAATTAATAATAAATAATGCTAATGATTTCTTAAACATAATCATTAATTTCATTAATGGTAATGCTTTTAAATTAAAAGGTTTCATTGATAAATAGTAAAAAATTAAATCATTACCATTGACTAATGATTAAATGGTTTCAAACCATTATCATTGTTGAATGTTATTTTTTTATTTATTATTTTTGATTAAATTGTAATAAGTAATTGAACGATTTCATATAAAATTTCATTGTCGTAAGTAAAAAAACAATTATATTTAAAACTAAATCATCAGCATTAAATGGTGGTTAAATTTTTTTCCTTTTCATTATTTCAAACAATGCCAATAATTAAATTTCAATGGTAACCAAAATATCCCAAGTATGATCCTTAGCATTTATCCCAGCAATCACGATGATAAAAATTTATGCTAGAAAGAAGAAATTCACCAACCATTTTCAAGGAAAGGCTGGTGCTGAAACTTGAGTTTAAATTAAAATAAAATTTTGAATAATTAAATTTTCTTAAGTTGAAATAAAATGTTATTCTCAACCCATCGTCAATTCGTAAAAGTTCGGTTAAAATTTAAAAATAATGTTTTCATAATTTCCGTTAGTATTTTTGAGTGAGAAATTAAAAATTTGTTGTTTAACAAACCACACAAGCACTTATCAAGTTAAAATTAATTTTGATCTTTTTTATTTTTCTAAAAATAATTTGTTCCCAATTTTTAAATATTTTCTTTTTAAAATGAAGCTCTCATTATTGCTTTTGATGTAGAGAAGACAAAACGCACAGAATCCTTCTTGATATAAAAAGGGCGCCCTCACCAAACATGACCATGTATCCGAACTTCGCGATGGTGTCTAATTTCTGACAAATTCGACAAAGTTGTACTTTTTCAATTATTTATTCTAATAAAAATGTCTGCATAGTTTTCATTCCTTTACACATCTGACAAAATTTACTCACACACTTATAACAAACATAAATTCAAAACTTTAACAAACATTTGCTTAAGCTCGCTTATTGTCGCTTAATTACAGGTCTTAACTTCATTCTTGGCCTTCATACAGTTTCGGTTTTTTAAATAGTTTTTTTTCTTTGTTCGAGTTGCTTGATATTGTTGTTTAAGAAAAAATACATGTCTTAGCCAGTACATAAATATGTCAGTTTGTCTGTCCTTTTGAATTTTCGCAAGATCCTTTTAAAAAAATTTTTTCATTTAAGTTTTTGTTTTTGTTGTGGTCCAGGCCTACCGTTTTTTAAACATTCAATACACACAATTTCCCCAACTACAAGAGTAACAACTTACCAAGTGTAAGTTGCATGTTTTTAGCCGTTGTTGTTGTTGTTTAGTGTTTTTAATTTTATAACAAACCGTCCAAAGCAATTAAGTGTATCAAGATTACTTAATATCAGGTCTGTCTCTCTCTCTTTCGCTTTAAACAGATGAAATCAAAAGAAACACATAACCGAACCATACATTTATTCACATTAAATGTTAAAAATAATGCAAGAAATCTAGCAAATTGAAACCACTTTAGTTTCTTAAAGTGAGTTTGTGTTTTTTTTTTTTTGTAATTTTTTTACTTCGAATTACAATGTTATTGTATTACAGGAAATCAGGTAACCGCACTTGTTTTAGTTGAACAACAAACTTATATTTTTCAACCAGCATCAAATCATCAATTGCTATTGATGTTTATTTTTTCAGCATAGAGGAGATCAAAATACTTGGTGGTATTAAACATGAATAGTTTACTTTAAGTAACAAGAGACCCATACATACACATATACCCTCTTGTTTTAGTTGCAATTTCTTAACCAGTATTTTGGTTTAGATTTTCTAGCTGCTGTTGGCATTTAAATGAAATTCAATAATTTAAAAATGTTTTAATTTGTTATAAAAATTATTCTTGAAGTGGAACGATAAAATTGTGAGAAGTTTTGTGAACAGGACAAGATTTCAAAAATTACTTAACAGTTTATTCGAAAATAAAAAATTATTTTCTCAAGATTCGATAGATATTTTGTCACACAAAATGTACTCCAAATGAGGCCCAAGACAAATGGTTCGTTGGGCGTTCCTTTGATTTGATGAAAAATCGTATATGTAGCTCGCTATTGTCGTAAGATAATCTATAGAAACTATACACAATTTTTATGAAAATTAAACTTTTATATTTTTTAGTGAAAAAGTGGTGCAGGATTTAACGGGGCAGTTTCTTAGGGGCGAATAATCATGCTTAAGATATTTTCTTATACTCATTGTCGTCGAGTAATGTATGTATACTTTACGAGATTTAAATTATTGTTTTGTTAGAAGTTTATGTGGGCGTGGCACTTCCCATACAAAGTAAATATTTATTATCGTGTTACTTGAAATCTATAATAGATAGAACCTTGAAATATTATTTAAATAACCCTCTTATTAATCTGCATAATGAAGCGAAAAACTGACTGGATTGCAATAATTACGCAAAGAAAAATCATGGCTGAGGCAACCATAATCTAAGAGCAATATATTATGGTTGCATTATATGGCTGCTAACAAAACATACTATTGTTTCATCTGCAACTATACTGTTGTCTAAAGTATAAGCATAATTATGTTCACATGTAAACATTATGTGGTTAAATTTAAATATGATAATATGGAAGAAAATGTCATGTTATATAATTGAATTATAATAGTGTCTCGTAAGTGCAAAATTTTTCTGATATACAAATCTTATTATTGTTTTATTTATTAACGATTTGCTTATAATAACGCTTAGATCATAGGCTACCAGAATCAGTTATATCAAAATATAGTTTGTAAGCCCAAATAAATGATTTCACAATTGTGCTTCAAACACAAAAATAAACATTTATATGCTCACAATATATACATATTTACTTCAACTTTTTTTAATGTTTTGGTTCCCTTTTTATTTGTTTTCAAATTTTGCATATTATTTTTAATTATTTATTTTGTACATAAATTTTTATTTTTCTCCACTTTCTTCAACAATAGAAAACAATTTCAAATTTTAGCTACTAGAAAAATAATTAAACTGTCAAGAACTAGAATAAAATAGTTTTTAGCGCAAACATTAGTCTGTTGTTTTTAAACATACTTTGATTAGTATGAATATATTTTGGTTAAATATATTATTTTATTTTTAATAAGTTATAAAACTTTGGTTGTGGTTGACATTTTTTAAAGTTAAAACCAACCATGTTGCATTTTTTGTACACACTAACCATATAATCGTTAAAAGTGACTAAAGTTTTGGTGAAAACAATTATAATTGGTTGTCCGCAACTATGCATTGTTACAAAGAACATAATATGGTTATTGTGACCACAACCATGTTTTTTTTTTCTGCGTGATGAGCATGTTACCTCCCGTACAAAGTGAACAATTATTAGCGTGAAGCTTAAGAATTGCAACCACCAGTTATCCTTGTTCAATATACCTAGTTTAGCGAAACACAGACTGGATTTGAATAGTGGGGGTGGTAACCCCATTCAAAATGAATAATTATTATCATAGAGTATTACAATAAGTAGACTCTTGAAATTTAGCACAAGCAACTCAGATTTAAGTCCCTATAGTCTGGCGAATTACAATGGGTTTAGTAGCTCCCATACAAAGGAGTAAATGTGCTAGGATTATTACTATTGGGGTTGCGAAGCGTACTGAGAACAGCTTGTATGATATAATATAATGTTTCCAATTTTTTTCTGTTGAAATTACACATTTAATTCAGATCAGCTGATCAGAAATGGTTTATTAATTTAATTTAATTCTTTTATTTTAATTTTATTTGGGGGTTTCATTTGAATAAAGTGAATTTAACATAAAACGGGCATATTTTGTGGTTAAAGACAAAACACGCTACAAAAACTACTGAACTGGAAGATCAAGAGAATAGGAATTACTTTTCGATTTTATTTAAAAGAAAGAACTTTATCCGCCACATGACGGGCATGTGGCAAATGCTTCCTACGTAATTCCATACAGCATACCATACTTGGGAGTTTTATAATACCATTGAAATTTTATTGGAATTGTTTGAAATAATGCTAATGAAAAGATATTTAACTACCATTTAATGCTAATGACTTTATTTTATTTATAATTGTTTTTACTAATGGTAATGAAATTCTTATTAAATCATGGAATTACTAATTACAATTGAATCGAAAATAATTGTTTTTATGAAATACAAATTTGCGAATGGAAAAGCTTTAAAAAAAAACTATGCATAAAATAAATAAATCTTAACACACTTGCAGATAGATCTTTATTTTAAAATTTTAATAATGTATAATTTTTGAGTGAGGAAGGTGTAAAAGTTTATGTTTGAAATCTTAAGTCTCCTAGTACATCTAGTAATTCTTTTAACTTACACAAAAACAGAATTATGTTCTAATAGTGTCTTATTTTCCTAAAAAAGTTAGATCATATTATTTTACCAATTTTTTTTTTTGTGATCAAAATGGTGTATTTAGTGTATAAAGACAAGGAATATATTCATTAATGATAATGATTTGAAAGCATTAAATCATTATTCAATGGTATTGATATTGTTTTTTTAATTAGTTATCAATGAAATCTTTTCATTAAAAAGTATTACCATTATTAAAAATAATGATAATGATAAAAAAATCATTAGCATTATTTATCATTGAATGCTAATAATATAGCTATGTTAATACTTCATACAATTAATTACTCCTATGTATGTAGCATACAATAGCAATTTTTAAGTAGAGCCAATAATGAAACTTTTTCTTAACAAGGAGCATTAAAAAAATCACTTATTAATTGCGTGGGGTGTTTAGTAACCCCAAACTGTAGGACTATTCATGACTTAATCGCTCCTACTACGCGTACGAGATCAATACAAACACTCTAATGCCATGCGCCTTATTAAAAGTTAATGCGCTAGCGAAAAAACATTCCTTTGCGCCAAGCTAATGTTATGGATTTGTAGAACACAATGAGATATTTTGTAGAATAAATTGCTATTTAAGATCTCGTAAGGCTACAGGCAATTATTATATAATAAGAAAGGAAGGCACGAAACTATGATTTTCTACCAATATAATGTTCAATCTCATGTTGTTTCAGTTAAATTAAATATTTTGAAAACATTTGGCAGGAATACTTATCTTGACTTCCTAGACCAAAACTAAAGGACTTTCGAGACCCTTCAAAATTTGAAAATAAATTAAAAATTCAAATCAATAAAAAAAACGTAATTTTACCAAAAACCGAAAATTCTCTAAGAGTGAAAACAAAAAAGAAGGAAGAAGAAGAATCAATATTCATTAAAAAAAAAAAGTCAATATTTTATCAACAAATTTTAATTTCTCTGATGAAACTAAATTCAACCAAAAATTTTTAATTAAAGCAATTAATATGAGTGCTATTTTAATTGTATAATATTTAGGGTTCCGAGGCATATAGGGGTATTTGGCCAATCTAGCCGGACATTACTTTTTTCAGCTTATATCGGCTTTAAAAACTTACAGAGTTCCTCTAGATTAATAAAACTTGGAAGAAAAATATGTTGTGGTCATAGAATGCTAAAACTATAAAATAAGAAAATCGGGCCAAGGAGAAAAGTTTTAATCTTAGAAAAAGTAATCCTACATCTGATAAATGCAAGATTTCTTTAATTTCCGATCATTTTGTTTAGCAACTAAAACCTTTAAGCAAAAGCCTTGAAAATTTTTCAAACGATGCAGAACCAAAATTTTTGAATTTCTAAAAATTAATTTTTGCCATAATGTCCGGCTTGTTTGGCAAATACCCCTCTGTGCGACGTAACCCTAACCACATCACTACAATGTTTGCTACAATAATAGCTGAAGGTGTTGACTACAACGACAAATATTAAAAGAAATGACTTTATCCTTTAAACCGCTATAGGTAGATTCTTAAATACTTTGTATCTGTGTCCAACTCTCACTTGACGGCTTTATTTATTTTTTAATTGTGTAACTGCAAATTTTTACTTATAACAGTTGAGGACAACATAAGGTCAAAGCTTATAAAAATTAATTTAAACATCCTATTGGGTGTCCTTCATAAGGGACTTCAAAATTATTTCATCTGCTAAATACATATACTGTCCAAAGAGTATTCCTTGAACTATTATTTTATTCCAACCACAGGGTTTATCTAAATTATTTTTACAAAATATTTTTGAGTTTATTCTAATCTAATCATTCTTCAATTATGTGGTTATATATTTTATTTACTCAAAAGTAATTCGATACTGCAGTAACTACATAAATATGTACTTTATTATATTCGGTATTCTATTGTAAAATTCTCTAGCTAAATTAAAACAATTTATTTTATCATTTCCATAACAATTTTTAAATCCGTTTTTAGTTAAAGTATTTTTATTGTAGATTTATTTCTTGCAATTTCACTTTGCATGATTGTAGTAAGCAAATTTCCTAACATTTAAATAAAATATTTAAATATATTTCTTGTTTTTTTTGTTATTCTCTTTATCTCATTTTGGTTTTAGAAATTGTATACATTTTGTATTTTAGGAAATTTTAATATGGCTTGAATAAAACACTAGAAACGAAGTGTATGAGTAACAAAAATAAAAATATCTATTTTCATAAAATGAATAAATAAAACAAAAAGATCTTTTTTTTTTGTATAAAACAAAAGAATTTATTTTTGTATATTGTTGTATATTGTTGTATAAAATTACATGTTGTTTTATTTAGGGTTTCATTATGCAGGACTCTGAAATGGCCAGTAATAAGTTTGAAAAAAGCCGTTCAGTGCAGTAAATTAAAAGTTAATTGATAGAAATTTTGGTAAAAGAAATTTATGGTTAATATATAAAAAATTTTATATATCCTCCAAAGCAAATACTTTTGGACTGCAAATTCTTCTTTTTCTGTGTGCACAAAAAAGATAAATATTAGAGTTTAAGAGCGCTGATGACCAAAAATTTCTTTCTATTCAAAATGCGTGAGATTGTGTGTTTTGACACACTTTTTCGTAAGAGAATTCTTACGTGTTTTCAAAATTTCGTATAATTACAATTTTAATTGATTTAGAAAATTTTACAATTTTTTTTCAATTAAATAAATAATTGAGCCATATTAAAGTTCAACTAAATGTCAACATAAAAAGAAATAAAACAGTTAGTAGGTGGAAAAATTTATTTCTGTGTTCGCATTAAAAAATTTTATGGACCTTAAGAGAGAGGAAGATGCCAAAGACTTTAGCAAAAAAAATTGTTTTTGATTTTTGAAAGTTTATATAAAATAATTTAGAGTTGACTTTAACGCTAGAAGGTTATTTTAAATAGTCTTAGAATAAGTTAAAGTCGACTATAAAGTAAAACCGACTTTTGTTCCTTGAAAGTATACTTTATTTTAACTATGAATGTGGGCCATTTATATCAGTAAAGCCAATTGAATAATGTCTTTTTAAAGCATAAAACATATCATCCACATCAGTCACAAATTAAGCAGAGAAAAAACTCTGTTATCATAACATGATATCGAGCATGTGTAAAAGCCAAAAAAAAGTCACAGTTTCAGAAGCCTTTATTTTTCAAGGAATAAAGTAAAATGATGCCTTCTGCACAAAATACGCACCAATCGATGACACAATTTTGATGTATTTCATTTTCAACACTTACGTTCCACACAAAATTCTCCGTAAGCTTTAAGTGTCTTCAGGATTTAAGTGTGCTTTAACGCTTGATATGATATATAAAAATCGAGTTATAACTTACCAACTTGAAAGCAATACATGTATGGAATAACTATGTATTAGAAATGGTGATGCCAGATGACATGGATTTTGCTGGATTTACACATATTCGCCAAGAATCAAGAAATCATGTTTTTCTTTAAAAATTTTTAAGCCCATACAAAGTAATAAGAAACAATTATAAATATTTCAAACTTGTAAAAATTTTCTTAATCGAATTCTTGTAAAGAAGTGAATGAAAAACGTCTTAAATAAATTATTGTAAAAAGTTAAAAAATATTTTTTAAATTATTACAGAAGAGAGAGATTTATTGTATTTGTATAAAAATCTTTCAAAGAGAGTAGTCTTCCCTTGTAGCTTTTTTTTTAATCAAGAATTTTTCTGAAGAATAAAAAGCAATTTGAAAATTTAATATGGCAATATTAATTGTAAATAACTGATTCATTCCTTTTGCAAGATTGTTTTGGAAAATATCATTTAATATCACTTAACGATTGAAAATATACACTAAAATGTTTACTTCAAGTAATTAAGACTCAAAAATGATTTAAAATAAGTTTTAAAAAAGAGTCGATACTTATCAGCTCAGCGATTCGTAAGAGACTCCTCAAGAAGAGTCACACGTGGGTTACTATTTTCTAGACAAAAAAATTATCGTTTTTTTTTTAATAAAAAATTAACTCATATTAATTTATTTTTGTCGTGTAAATGAGTCTAAAATACTCGAAAACACCTTAAAACTTAAAAAAATTCTATGTGGGATCTAATTGAAAAATCTTGATATTTCTAATAAAAAAATTTTAAAGGTCGCGCCATGATTGTCACAGCACAGTATCAATTTATATGAGAAGTAAGACAGAAAGAATTTTTTTTTTACTTTACTCTAATAGACTTGTAAAACAAGTTTATTATGTTTATTTTTTGCTGTTGTTTTTTTATTTTTATTTTTATTTCTATTCCGTTTCTTTTGGATATGAAGATGTGTTACCATTTAATTTTTGTTGTCTTTTGTAGCCCATAACTAACAAAATGCCATATATTTTGTATGGAAATAAGGAGCAGTGGTCGGTCGGTAGTGCTTGTAGTGAATAGTAATAATAGAATTTTTTAAGCCCGTAGTTTCACTACTCTATTAGTATTTTTTTTTTTTTGTTTTTATTTTTTCCTTTTCTGTTTTTTTTTATTATTATAGAGATAAGTTGTAATATCACACATTGTTACTGCAACGTTTTTTTTTTAAGAAAAGAAATGTTTTAAAATCCAAAAAAAAAACACAAAAGTAAGAGCTCTTTAATGAGTAAATTTACTTAAAGAAGATTCCTTTTTATAAAGTTAAACTAGTAACATTTAAAAATCCATTAAATTCAGAACTAAAAGATGAAATAAAAAATGAAAATAATTATAGATGACAAAGTGCTAAGAGTGTGTTTTTTTTTTGTTTTTTGGGTTGATTTTTAAAGTTCCAAGGAATTAGAGACAGGTGTAATATTTATAAAAAAAAAAAAAGCAACACGTACAATACAAAAGCTGGTCAAAATTAGTATTTTAAAAGTAATAGAATCAACCAATCCCGCTTAGTCAATAATTGTACATAATAGGAGGGTAGTTTAAGAAACAAATTGTGGCACTCTCAATGATAATAACCAGTTGTAAAAAGTCCTATAAAAATCTCAGCCAGAAAAAGAAACCAACATAAGATCGATTGGCTTAATCCATTTTCTTAATTAACCATTGTTGCCGGATTAGGCGACTGTTTTTGCGTAGAAAAATTTTTCCTTAAACTATTGCAATTAAGAATAAATGGAAGCTTTCAAAATGATTTAGAGTGATACATCAAGCATCAATTTAATGACTTTTTAAGTGAAACCGAGAAATCTGGAATTAATAATCCCACGAACATAAATAAGTGCCATAAGCATGGTAAGCCGTTACTGTAAATATTAACCGTAACACCAAACTTGAAAACTTTTATAGGCAATAGGTTCTGACGACAACTGATTTATTTTAGCCAGACATAATATAGCGTGGAAATACCTTCTAGGAGTGTCGCGGATTGTTTACAAATTGTATCTCTTATCGGTGGGCTGATCTCCTTCGCATTGCTAATTGCCTTAGCAATTCATATTTTGCAAAGAAAGGAGAAATTAACTCGAATATAATAAATAAGAGCTAAAGAAATCACATAACAATAATGTTACGCTTTAGAGAGTCCAGAGGACCTCACAACTACTTAGTGACCTAACAGAGATCACTATGTCTATTTCAAGATTCTTCAGCAACTTTAGCTATTTTGTAGATAATTATGCCATCCAGATGTCTTCCTTCCAATCGAACACACATTTCGAAACGGGACCTAGTGTTGCGCGCAACACGACGATTTTTCCTTTAAAGCCACAAGAGATTAGAAATTGTCACTATAAACCATCTCTTTAAGAAAGCCCCATAAAAAATCTATGAAGGTTAGATCAAGTAACCTCGGTGATCATGAGTTCTCCCCAAAGTGACTGTTCTGTTTTTCGGGAAAATTTTCCCGAAGCAAGTTCATCGAAGCTCTGACTGTCGGTGCAGTCGCCCCATCCTATTGAAACCACGTCTGTGAAGAGTACAATGGATGAGGTCTGGGCAAATACAATTCCCTAATCATACGTCGATAGTTTTCACTATTGATATTAGTCGCCTGGCCTTGAGAATTTTTCAAAAAAAAGGTCAATTATCTCAGGCGGGGATATGGCACACTAGTTAACCTAAAGCATATTAATGATTTTTGATGTTTTAGCCGAGGGTTTCGGGTTCTTGAAGACCAGTAACTGGAGTTTTGCTTGTTGATGCGCCGTTTAAGTGAAACGAGCCTTGTCGCTCTAAAAATATGGGATTTACAGTGCAAAAATGCTCCAACATCGTTTCAATAAAATGTTTACGTAATTTAAATTCACTATCTTTCAGTTCTTGAACGATTTGAATTTTAAATTAATGGAACTTCAAATTTTTTTTTTCATTTTATGGATAATCGCTCTTGAAGGTCCCGTATTGAAAGTCACGGATTTTTACATAAACTGTTTTCAACCAGTTCAATGTTTTCGGGAGTACTCGAAGATCGACTGGGCCCTGGCTGTGGGCATTTATATCTGAAGTAGTTGCGCGGAATCAACGCACCCACAAACGGTTTATATTTACACTCAGGCCATCATGTATTCGCCGAATACCGAATTCAACAAAATTGTCGACGAGCAATTACGTAAGAATCATGACTTCAAAAATGTCTCTACAGCGAACGCAAGATGCTCCCTCGACCACTGTCACATCGTGACCGACGAATCCGCACAATCGATAATTCCAACGGCGTCTCCCTTCGCAACGATTACTAGTTTTTTAAATAATCGTATTTAAAAATATAAATTTGCTACCAGACACCCTGAAGTTTCCTCATTTTCGGGTCATTTACAAAAGTTTAAATTCCAACATAATTTTATCTGCTGTATTTTAACATTCGAGTTATTTAGAATGTGGTACCGAAGCTATTTTATATTGAATATAAAAATAACAATGAATTTCCTACCGATTTAGGAACTTTTAATGCTGCCCTCGTAATTCTGCCGTTGTTCTTTTATGTCTAAAAATAATAAAAAATAAAATGTTACGAATTTTATGATCTAATATCAAGTGATATTATAACACAGGTCAATTTCTTCAAGTGTTTTGTCTCGTTTGGTCTTTATGTTTTTACTTGAAAAGTAGTTCTTACAACAGCAACAAAAAAAACGTAACTTTAAGTAAGCGATGTATGTGTTGGTATAATGCATGCTTGAAATAAAAACCAATAAAAAAGACTTGATTAAGCCATGTCATCATTTAAGCCGCAATTGTTGATTTTGCCCTTTTCTATTTTGTTTTTTTTTTTTCAATTTGATCACGATTTTAATTTATTAAGTGTAATGTCATGTCTTTTTGATTTTTGGTATTTCTAGCATTTAGTTTCTTAACTGGCTGAGCATATCATTAAATGGTAGTAATGTATTGTTATTCTGGGAAAACGATTCTAACCTAAAAAAAATAACAAACCTGAAATACATTTTTAAAACACAAGAAAAAAAAGGCTTTAAAATTTATTATCACTTGACAAATTTGTTAACGTTCGATAAAGACTTGAATAGTTTAATTTATAGATTTAAATTTATTGTTAAAAGTCCTAATGTTGCTGTTTAGTTTTTAAAAGAATAGAAAAAAATGATAATAAAAAAATTGATTAATGATTTCACTAGAAAGAAAAACACTTAAATTACCATTAATATTTAAGAAAATGAGTCTATTTCGATATGCGATTTATTTAAATGTCAATTGGTTAAAGAATTTTGATTCAGATATTTAATTTTAAATGTGATGATATTTGTAGCCAACACACACTTTCAAATTGGAATGCATTTTCTATACCGCTACACAATTCTGTGGCATTTTTGTGTGTTTCTATTTAGTAAGTGTCATCAGGAATTCTTATCTATTTAATTTCACATCTCTTTTGTTTTTCATAAAAGTTTTGCCGCTTATTTATTCCAAAACAAAAATTTCTTTTAAACAACGGATTTCTTTGTTAAAAAACTTAATTAGAGCTTTTTTAAGGGCATAATTAATAGTTGTTTCTTTAGCTGGAATGTATTTACCGATATAGTTTTCCCTTGCATCTTGCTGGATACCTTCTTTTAGTAAAATGATTCAAAATTCGAAGTACTGTCAGTTTAACTACTAATTTATGGAAAATTATTGTTGTCATTCTTTAAGAATTATAAAGAAATATAAAAACCTACTAAATCTGATCAAATATTTGACTAAACTGACCGCGCAATCAAACTTAATTTTTTCCTTAAAACAGACGGACAAAATTAAAACTTTTCTGAGTTAGAAACCATTCATAAAATCCAACTATATATTTCATCTAGTTCATCCTAAAGGAACCAGAAAAACCTCCAACCACTTACTTGAAATGGCTCGTACACCTTGGGATGCTTTAAAGAAGAGTATCCATTAGGCATTTAGTAGATGGCGCAGGGCTAACCAAAATCCAAATTTAGATAATATTGAAATAGCACTTATCTGTTTTTAAGATCTGTAGACATGACTTCAATGCTGAGATACTTAAAACACAAATTTCGTATTGCTTGCTAGGAACATATTTTTTGAAACCTGGCTGGCAAAGCTTTTCATCGTGCTAACTTTTGGCAACGCACGATAATAGAGTATATTTTGGGGATCTATAAAAAAGTAAAATTTTTGTAATGTTTCACCAAACCAATGCATCAGCGCATACTAAACCAATATTTCAAGAGAAGAGTTTGGAACAGCTCGAACGCACTTCTTATTTTCTAAAACTGTAGCTCCGCAATATTTATGGTATTTCCCGGCACAAATAGGCGCACAGAAGAGTTACAAACTTTTGTAGATATTTGCCACTCATTGCTTATAATTTTAATACAGAACAGTTATACCACTTTAATTGTTTATAATTTATGAGCGAGCCCTTTTGAGCATATTTTTCATTATATTCTCACACGTTTCACGCGGTATTTCATTAATTTCATCACAAATATTTTCTTTGAGTTGCTCAAGCGTTTCTGGTTAGTTTATAAAAAACTTGCTTTTCAGATATTCAGATATTATTCAGATATTCCCACAAAAAAAAAAAACGTCCGGAGCAGTCAAATTAGGCAATCGTGGCGGCCAATCAACATCACCATTTCTTAAAATAACTTGTTGCGAAAAAGGAG
This sequence comes from Gymnosoma rotundatum, assembly GCA_916610165.2. Lineage (NCBI taxonomy): Eukaryota > Metazoa > Arthropoda > Insecta > Diptera > Tachinidae > Gymnosoma > Gymnosoma rotundatum. Next base: position 13,767,385 of record OU744338.1, on the reverse strand, counting down.
TCTCGCAGCAATTCTATTGTAATCCTGGCTTTATGCGATGTGGTACTGTCTTGTTGGTACCACACATCAATGGAGACCAAAGCATGCAGTTGTGGCGTTAAAAAGTTTTCTGTCATATCACGATACCGCTTCCCGCAAACCAACCAAACCAACGCAAATCCTTGGGGAAAATTATGGCCAAAGTTGTTCTTTGAAGAACAAGCTCCTGAGCACGGCATCTAATTGAGGTTGATAGATTGGTTTGAACACTTTCTTGAGCAGCAGTAATGTTTCTAGCCTACCTTGAAGTATATTATGGTCCATGCTTGGGCCTATCACCTACAAATCCTCTTTCTTTGAAATCATTGACAACACGATAAATATTGAATTTTGTTGGCAAGTCGTTTCTCCGAAAAATTTCACGTAACTTTCACATCGTTACAGTAATCGATATTTGATTTTGGTAAAAATGCTTTAACGATTAAAACACCTTGGTTTTTCTAATATTTTTCCATAATAAATTTGCAAGTGTTTACTTCACGACTGCCAAATATAAACTGTCAAGACTAATGTTTACCAAAATAGCGGCGAACGAAAGTAGACAACCATCCAGGCGGGCGCCCTGTATAACTGTCATTCAACAAGGATTACCATAAATTGTAGAGAAATAGTAAACAGAATAATATTTCTGAGGTTTTTAATTTTATTGTTCAAAGTTTTTATGCACGTGATAATTTCTAATAATGTTTATTTTTTCAGCACCTTCTCATTTAATTTGAATTTGTTTTAATTCCTTTTATAATTTTTAAAATATCACTAATTGATTGTAATTGTTAATTATCAAGCGTTTTCTTAATTTCAGCAAAATATTCTTCAATCTTCTCTAAATTTTCTATTATCCTGAGTTATTTAGGGCCCTGAAAAAAATTGGATTAAACATTTAGTCTTACAGGCATATTTTCTTCTCTGAAAATTGAGAAGTTATTGTGAAGGAAGAAAAGTTTTTTTGTAACCCATTTGCCCTAAAAAGGATTCAATATTACAAAATGGTTTATGCGTAGACTTTGTCTAATTAAATGAATATAATTTATTTTGAAAATTTTCCGTATTTTTTCTAATCAAATTAATTGCTTAAATAGATACAAGCGAAAAATGTTGATGACGGATGTAGCGTTTCACAAAATAATACTACACAAAAATTTCCAAATTATTTTTCTTTCCTAATAAGTGTTTGAATTAAAATATACCTGAACTAAAGCCGAATTTAAAAATTTTTTTATTATTTTTCTTTTAATTCTTGAAAGCTTTTTACCACAAGATTTAATATCTTCTATTTATAATTTGATTTAAAACCTTTTTTTTAACAATAACTTTTTGCCTTCTATCTATTAAAATATTGTTAAAATTTTAAAGAACTTATCAGCCATATAAAGGAGTAACTATTGTTAACACATAAATTAAAAAAAATAGTAACAACATAAAAAACACTAAACTAATGCATTTAAAAGTATGACTTTTTCCAGTAAATATTTGCAAAGTGGCCACTAAACGTTTTTCAGTTTTTCTTATGAACCTTAAAGTTTTTATAGAATTGTAAAATTTGATTTAAAATTTCTAAGAATACTTATTATTATTATAAAATTGCTAATCTCTAGAGTTTTTACTACTTTACGGACTGGCAATATCTGTTGGAATAGTGTTGCTTTAAGTACATGTGTATCATAATAATCTTTACATTGTTGTAAATAAGTTTAAGTATAAGTGGATTTTTAGATATTAACTACAGCATAATATTGCATATAATACAAGTAAATGTGTATATATACATAGATATTAGTATGTTTGTATAACGTCTTATATGGTATGTATGTGTGTATGTTTATACATATTATTATCGTCTTAGTATAATTTACGTATGATTGAATGTGTATGTAAGAAAATGTCTGCAGGAAAAGAGCAAAAGCAAATCTTATTAAACAAGGAGTAGTTATTTTAACTTAAATTTTAGAAGATATTCTTACAATAGTTCAGTTAACATTATTTCTTTAAGGTTGATTGCAATTTTTTGTTCTTTATTTTTTTTTGTTTTTTTTTGCCTCTCTAGAGTTTAACTGTGAGATAAACTATAAATATATAATTTTAGTCACGTCTTTCAAGTAAAAAATTTTTTTTTTGTTAGATACAGATCTATATAAGATTACTACCATGTATGTAGGTCTGGATACTTGTACAAGTACTTTCAAATATACATGAGACTAGAGGAGTAAAATAAATTCCTTAAGTGCGAATACATACATGCAAACTTACACCTATTAGTATATAAATATGTATTGTTCTTAGTTTTTTTTTTGTGCTTTATATCATTAAAGATAGTTTTTGGATTATGACAAAAAACGTAAAAGAAACACTTAAGATAAAGAAGTTTTTTTTTTTGGTGGTAGAAAAAAAATATTCTAAAACAACTTAATTATTTCCTTTGAGGAAGGTTTTTTTTGAGTGTCTTTTAAACGCCTACATAAATATTAAGAAAATAAAGCTAATAAAATTTCTTATATTAATTAATCCAGCTCGTGTAAAAAAAAATATTTTTAAATTAATTTTTTGAGCACTTTCTAAATTGAATAAAATATTTGCAACATTTGTTCATCGTTAGGCTGCGCTAAACATGTCTGTAAAATAATTCTTAAAGCAGTTCTTGTACTTTTTATTTTTCTTTGCGTTTGTCGGAATTATACTCGAATCTCTTTGAAGCGTCAACTTATTAATCATTTATAAGTCATCTTTGATATTCTTATAAGAATCACTTTGTTGATTTTTGTAAAAACAATCTTCCAAATGTTAACTGGGATATAATATATATTCATTACCAAAACACAAACATTTTTTTCACATCAATACATACAGATAAAAATACCCACACTTAAATATTATAGACGAGCTTAAAATCCTTGAAATTGAATATTATGTAAATGTATTTCATTTTATTTAAATGTATATATTCATTTGTGTTAAAGATATAATGAAAATTATTTTTTGAAAACGTTTAACACAAATACAATTACAACTCATTTATTATTTTGTACAGAACTTATAAAAACAAAATATATCCTGCGTGAATAAATTTCATTGGTCATTATGTCCATAAGGATAATGACTAGAAGATTTTGCTTGCATGATAATTTTACTAAATGAGTATTTTCTCGTTTTATTTTTGTGTTTTTGTTTTATTGAAGTGTCGGTCTATGTTTGTGTCACAAGGATAATCAAGAATAATAAAACTAGACATTTACTTACTTTCACATTAACATACGACTTTCATTTTAGAATATGCCAGAAAATAAGAGTTTTTTTCGCTTTAATGGTTTTAAATATGTATTAAGTTTTGTTTTTTTTTTATTGCAGGCTGTTATTTTACTTTTATATTCTGTTTAATGTTTTTGCACCTCTAAGCTTTTGTAAAATTTGTAAAACAGATAAGTTTTATTTTTTATTTCATAAGTTTGTAATCTTGAAGGCATAAAGATATTTGTGTTACAAAGAAATTTACATTTCATGACAGTCAAAGTTGGTGAAGAATATTTTAAGAAGAAAAAAAAAAACATACGATTCGTAGAAAAGTAAAAGAGCTTTAAGAGTTAGAAGATTATTTTACTCTGGTCGTATAAGTGTCTTAATGGTTTGTCCTAAATTTATATACTGACATAAATAACCTGGGGTAAATGATGGAACATTTGTCATTGTGGCTCAGCATTATTAATTATCTAGAGATTTTTAAAAGTAGAAGTTTCTTTTAAAATTTGAATAATATTTTTTAGAACTTTAAGTAACGGAAGTTGATTTAAGAATGTCACTGTTTCTTTTTATACTCTAACTTACATACCCGATTTTGGAATTGAGATTTTTAAAAAATTCGAACTCCGTTTTACCATTCCCTGCATTTAAAAAAAAAAAAAAACACAGAGGAATTCTATACCGGAAGCTTTAAGCCTTAATGTGAATTTTATGAAAAGCTTTAAGCTAATACAAGCTTAATATCAAAACTTTTAAAACAGCTTTTAGCAAAAGACTTATAATAAAAGCTTTTTGAAAAAGTTATATAAAAGCTTTTTAAAGTAAAGTTATTACCACTTGATCGTTTTCTACAGTAAATAAATTAAATCTCAATCACAGTGCTTTTGCCAAAAATCCTTTTTTTTAATTTTTGAGCACTTTTGCAAGATGTTTTATTCAATAAAATTTTAAAGTCTTTTAAAATTTGGTAATTTTTTTTCTTTAATTAAAAATATGTCTTTTTAAGAATACGGCAAAAGCTTTTGCATCGTAGAATTTACTAAAATATATTTTTAAATAATGGTAATATTTTTAAATTTATAATTTGAACTATTCCAATTTTTTTGAAAAAGGTCTCATGTAGCGTGTAAATAAGTTCAGCATACTTGACTGTTCACTTGGTAAAGTGGGGAACGTAGGCCTCAGTGAAAATCAGAAATTTGTTATTACCATAAATTGAGCCTCTTGCTCAAATTTTAAATAAGATTTTTTTAATAAAACTATTTGTAAAAAAAGTAAAATAATTTTTGAGAAAATTCGGGCTCTTTAATAAGACATTTTATGACTTAAGCTTAAGTTCAATTTTTCTGTTTTTTAATTTATTAAAAATGAAAATTATTTCAACTGATGTGTTAATTAAAGCATAAAACAACGTCAAGATGTAAGCAGATTGTATTTATTAAATTAAATCACGGGAATCTTCTATTAAATTAATATATTTCAAAATTATTGTGCTATTTTAAATATCCCGATTTATTTATTAAATTACCGATATTGATTATTGATGGTGAAAGCACGTCTTGATATTAATTTCGCTACCGCTCACCTAGCTCTTCGAAAAACTTCTTACAAATATTCTAAGTAAACTAAAGATTTCTGTCCAAATAATAAAGTAGAGACAAAAATCAAAAAATAGCGCGATAATATTGAATTATATAGATTTAATTTATGCTGCAAAAAGAGTAGCTTTTCGAAGGCACCGTGTACCTGCCTGCACCATATACATGAGAAAAAAAATAATTCTATTTGAATTCGTTGCCAAGCGACGATTGACAGAAGCAAAAACAAATACATGGGATAATGATTATTCGGTTTTACACTGAAATAGTTCAACTAAACATTAATATCAAGTTAAATATAATAAAGCATTTCAAATGTATTAAAGCTTTTAAGACAGAATGGTCTTAGAGTGCTGCCAGGTCAATGCAGCAATACTGGACAACTGCAATTCCCGTGTCCACACATGGCACATAAAACAAAAGCCTTATCCGGTCTCATAAATAAAAAATACTCGCTTATATTTTCCATAGAGCTTTTCATATTTCATATCAACAAAACCCTGTTTTTATTGAAGACTGCTTTATTTCTCAGAGTTCAGAAGAAATTCTATAAAAATAAGTTAATACAGTTAAAAAACTTTTTAAAGGCCAATCACCATCTAATATTTTCAAACAATTAATTCCAAATACCTTTTCACCAGAACAAATCAGTCGTTGTTAGAAACACACTATTAAAAACACTTTTTTAATACCTCTACATAGCAGTAAATCTATGTATGTATGAATATATGTAGGTATACGCTTAATCTATCTAAGAATAAGAAACATCACACATCATTTTCTTTAAAGTCATAAGATCCGTATTATTAGATTGTTAGTTACCGAACATGTTTTACAAGACAAAGGCGTGTTTTCTAAACTCCAATTTGTGTGTAAATTTCCAACAATATTTCAGATGTTCTTTTATTCTTAAATATCCATCCATCCATCTAAGTTTCATGTTTCTAACTGTGCTTTTTCCTGGCTCATTTTATTTTTATTATATTTTAACAAAAGCAGTATTAATAAAAAAAAACGAACGTACACAAATTTCAAATAATAATAAAAAAAAAAGTGATTTGCTATTGTTAGCTAAAGGTACGAACGAACATACAGATTTTAAGCTAGACAACAAACACTTTGTTTCAAGATAGACAAACCGACAGACATACCTTGAAACAGACTAACAGATAAATAGCAAAAATTTCAACACACCCCACCACCCACTTGTACACGAGTGCTTGAGTTATAGTGAGTGTGGTGCTGTTGTAGTTAAAGGTTTTAAATCTTAAATAAAAACAAATTCTTGAAACATTTCCTCTACAATAAATAAACACGTACATGAATACATACTCTAAGTACAACTAAAATTCTTTGTACTGGTTGTACGTAATACTCCTCCAAATATGCCCAACTATTTGTTTGTCTCTCTTAGCTGTGTCTGTCCCTTGTCATTTCATTGTATTTGGCAGTCAGTCAAGTCAGCCTGTCCTTTCGTTTACTTTTTATCTTCACTATTTGTCTGCTAAGATATAAAAATAAAATTTCGCTTAGAAGACTAGAGTAGAGAATAAAGTTAAGTAGGAAACATTGTTGACTAATTTTAATAAATTTTAGCTTTTAGCAGTTTGTTTTGCAAACATGGCAACATACAGCGACAGCAATAACAACAGCTATAACGGCAACATAATCAGCAACAGCAACAGCAGCTGAAGCTGTGTAAAACTATGCAACTTTGTACCAAAAAATTATTTAATACAATGGGTTGGAATTTTTTAATAACTGTCAGCAAATTTTATTCAGAATGCCAAAGAATTTACTTCTGATGAACCCCTTTTCCATAATTTGTTTGTAAAGTAAAGGAAGAACGTGTCCTAAAGTGAAGATAGAAGTAAAGATAAAAGATACACTGTCTATCCTAAACACACCCAAAGAAAAAATATGGTTGAAGTAACATACTATGGTTTAATCATATTATATGTTAGCAACAAAACATAGTATTGTTACACTTGCAACCATATTGCTGTCCAAAGTATAAACATAATTATGTTCAAATATAAACATTAAACGCTGTAAGCATACATACATACATTAAATGTTTTTGTTCCCTTTTTATTTGTTTGTATATTTTGCATATTATTTTTGATTATTTATTTTGTACATAAATTTTTATTTTTTTCACTTTCTTTAACAATAAAAAACAATTTCAAATTTTAGGTACCAGAAAAATTACTAAACTGTCAAGTACTAAAACAAATTATTTTTTAGCGCAAACATTATTTTGTTGCTTTTAACCATACTTTGATTAATGATAATATATTATGGTTAACTATTTTATATTATTTTTAATAAGTTGTAAAACTTTGTTCGTGGTTGAAACGTTTTTTAAGATAAAACCAAGCATGTTGCATTTTTGGTGCACAGTAACCATATAATCGTTAAAAGTTAAAGAAATATATTTATCGTGACTAATTTTTTTGTGAAAACAACTATAATTGGTTCTCCGCAACCATATATTGTTACAAAGAACATAATATGGTTATTGTGACCATATAACAACCATGTTTTTTTCTGCGTGCATCATGATGCATGTTTCACAGCGAAGTTAGTAACTTTTGAACATCAAGGGTTTCATGAGTTTTTTAATAGAACCATCCTACATGAGTAACTGCAATTGGGACTTTATAAATCGCCAAAATTAGCGCAATTATTTCTTAGAGGGCCGACAAATAATTATCAAAGAAAAACAATAATAATATTGAGCAATGAATAACTCTAATTGATGATCGGTGTGGTATTAAGGCGGTGAGCAGCTCGTAGAAAAATCCACAAACTCTCTCGTGTCGGTTATAAAAATTGTCTTCTAAAGTCGTGTGATAAAATTTCGTTTTGCAAAAGGAAGGGATAGCACATTAGACTAGGTTGCGTAAGCTGCCAGCAAGGACAACCAACTCACTTGGGTCCCAGATGGTCCGTTTGTGTTGCCTGAAAAAGCAATGTGTAAAGGATCTATCATTTCTCTATATAACAACTAGATTCATCCCCACACCACCCCAAAGACTGGATAAACGAGCAATATCACAGATCGATAGATCTACAAGACTACGCAGTCTCGAGCAGTCCACAAGAGCCGCTCTGTTTCTAGAAAGAGCTGGCCAATGGCAGAGTAAGTGTTACACAGTTTCCTCCTCTTTCTAGTCCTGAAAACTTCTACAAAATTCATGTTATGGAAGATTTAGTTTTCTAGCATGTGCTCAGATCAGCAGTTTCGCAGATCTCCTACTATCAAACTGAGGCCGTAATGTCCTCGAAATTGTGCAGGTGACGTCGTTGGGCCATCTGGACTGCGCGGCCCCAAAAAGTTCCCGCTGACACACACCAGAAGACCTAGCTCCCGGTCTCCCAGCCCAATTCTAGATCTGGAGAGCTCATCCCCTTTTTTCCTGGATATGTCCGAGTGTGCCGGCACCTAAAATAGTTCCAGGTTGTAATGTCCCGCCATCGCAGTTAGAGATGTCCGGCATTTACGGACAGATCTGAAAGTCGTGCAAGGAGTTTGTCGCGACCTTGCTCTCAGTACAGATCCGAATATCCTCTGCGTATATACTGTGGTACCTCATCCAGCCTACCACCCTGTTAAGAGCTGAGATTTCAGCCTTCATTGTGCTACATTGGTTCTGTAGCCTTAACTTTATCCTAAATTGAAATCTATCAATAAAGACGCCTCGTCCATCTCCTGTGTCTGATATTGCTATTTCTGCGTAGACATCAAACACATCACTCTGGTGATCTGTGTGAATCATCATGTTTGACTGATACTGCGAATCCAATGTCAGAAATTGGGTTGGGCGAGCAATAATCTATATTATCGAGAACAGACCAAGATGTCCGCATGGCTAAAGTCCGGTGGCTTAACTGCTGAAATCTACCGGTAGCCAGTGTACCATAGTAAAGGGCGAGTAGTGCGTATTGTATCAAAGATAGTCATGGTCGAAGTACGCAGAAAGAGAAGAGAAGATAAGAAATGAAGAAAAGTTATATTTATTTTTACTTTGCCGACGTTTTAATGCTGTAGAGTTATATTAGCGAAAGAGGTTGCAAACCGGTGAACTATTATAAAAATCCTCAATATCTAATAGAAAAACTTATGTTTTTAATTGGCAGTAGCTGGGAGATGAACCCAGGCTACCAAAGTAAATAAATCCCAAGTACAGCTCCAAATATTAAAAAAACATCATAAAAACTGTACGAGTAGTCATCATTTAAATTAGTCAAGCGAATAGAGAAATACGGAAATAAGATAAGTTATTCAGGATATTTCTTGTCACATTTTAACGCTTTAATGCTAAATAATGATACAAATTCATTTACTTCAACTGAAAATTATAACGATACATTGTTTCTTTAATTTTTTCAAAATAAATAAAAGACCCATAGTGACAAGATAACGTTTGTGCAGAAGTTTTATTTTTATTTTTTGATAAAAAAAAAATCCTTTACATTATTGTTATACTCAGGATTTCCTTCCAGATTTTTCTCATCTGAGCCTTTTCTTACACTTATTTTTATTGTTTTTCTACATTTTGCACTTTCTCCTCCTGCTTTCTATCTTAAAAACATACACACGCACACATTAACACGCAAAAGGAGGGATATAAAACATTATTCTTTTTTAACTTTGAATCTGAAACGAACGCACTTGTATTCAGATGTCTTAAGTTTAAACATACTTAAACATCAAATAACAATTTTAACTTAAAAACAACACTATAGCAAAACAAGCAAAAACACTAACAATAAAATAAAAATAGAAAAACTGAAAGAACTAAAAAATAAATGAATATGCAACAAGAAATAAAAGAAATAATAACGAGTAACTAATACAGGAAGGAGCTTCACTTTAAAGAACATAAAAAGTGATGGAGTTTGTTAAAATCAAATACTTGCAAAACCTTCCTAAAATTTTAATATAAAGCATCTTTTTCTAAGAACCATTTTTATAGAAACTGCTCTCCAAAAAAGTGCATTTTTACCAAAAAAGTACTTTATAACTAAAAAGTACGTTAAAGGTAAAAATAAATAAATTTATATTTTTTATAAAGATAAGCATTAATTTAAAGTTTCCAATAAAAAGAATTATTTTGGAAAATGGTACTTTTTAAAAAATCCCCGGTTTAGGTCAATTGTACTTTTTAAAAATCTCGTTTTTTAGATAAGGTATCTAGTAAAATTAAGTATCTTTTCAATAATAAGGACTATTTTTGGCAAATGGTACTTTTTAAAAAATGGTTGGTTTAGGTAAATGGTACTTTTTAAAAAGAAGTACTTTTTAAAAAGCTTGTTTCTTAGTGAAATTAAGTATGTTTTCAAAAAACGGACTGTTTTGGTAAATGGTACTTTAAAAAAAGGACGGTTTGAGTAAATGGTACTTTTTAAAAAGAAATACTTTTTAAAAGGCTTTTTTTCAGATAAAGTATCTAGTGAAATTAAGTATGTTTTTAATAACAAGGACTGTTTGCCAAATGGTACTTTTTAAAAAATGGTCGGTTTGGGTAAATGGTACTTTAAAAAAAACCCACTTTTTAAAAAGCTTGTTTTTTAGATAAAGCATTTAGTGAAATTAAGTATGTTTTCAATACTAAGGACTGTTTTGGCAAATGGTACTTTTTAAAAAATGTTCGCTTTGGGCAAATGGTTCCTTTAAAAAAAAAACACTTTTTAAAAATCTTGTGTTTCAGAAAAAGTATGTAATAAAATTTTTATTACAAAATTAAGCTTGAGAAATCATCATTTTAGATTTAAAATTTTCTTTTAAACAAAGTTATTCGCTTCATAACAGTCTATTTGTAATATTTAATATTCATATTACCTTTTTCTAAAAAAACACACTTTAAAAAAAGTTGCTTTTATTAAAACATATTGAGTACTTAAAGCAGTTTTTAAGAAAAAGGAAACCTTTCAATAAAAGACAACGCCTAATACTGTAAAATCTTTTAACAAAAAGTACTTTTTTAAGAAAGATCTTATTTTTTCATTACAGTTTTGTATAATAATTTTCTAATGATCACTAAAAATTTATTAAACAGTATCTTTGTTAAAAAAGGACAATTCATTTTTAAGATAACTCTTTAAAGTGATTAAACATATTTTTTTTTAAAGGATCCTCACGAGTCCTTGTAAATTCAAATATTGTTTCCCATTTTTCAAACTAGTTGTATTTATTTATGTTAAAAGATTTATTTTGATATAAACGTACGACTTATTATTGATTTGGTAGCAACGAAAAAAAAGCTTACACAAGTAAGCCAACACACATTGTAATACTAATACTCACTCAATTCAATTTAACTATATTACGGATACGGATGCAATCAGTAACAACAATTTAAAAATAAAATTTTTTGCATTAAAGAAAAAATAAGTTAAGGCGGTAATCATGTATGTATGTATTTGTGTGCGTGATAAAGTACCATGCTCGTAACAATATAGATGATGATGATGATGTATTTCTACTCACAACACTTCTTATTAATTTAATTTTAAATCAAGTAATTGTTTGCTATTACCTATTAGTAAATTTTCACATATACAAAATCATTTACATACAACAGGTTTCCCTGACACCCGATAAGTAAATAGAAAATAAGCAAAATACATTTTTCGCATATCAGAAAATTAGAATTTTAATTGTTAAAATCAGATGGAGATGTTGGTATTTTCACTTACCGAAATCTGTTTTTATTCAACAACACAAAAACAATAACTTAGTAAAAATCCATAAATTACTATTGAAATATGTAGCAAATAGTCAGTAAATTATTTTGGCAGCAGGAATTCATGTCTGATTCTTAAGCAATGAACATTTTTAATACAACTTTTTTATTATTATTGAGAAAAAAATTGATTTCTCCTAAAAGCGTAGTTCTATAATCTGTTAATTTTGCTGGGATTTTCATGAAAATTGGCTCAGAAAAACTGTTTTTTTTTTGCTATGGAAAATCTTCGACAGCAAAGCTTTTCTTATAAAAATAAGATTACAGAAGAAAGTTGTTGGACCTATTAAAAATTTTACTTGAATTCAGATTTCAATATAATTAAATTTTTAATTGATTCAAATATTTTTTTTAATAACAAATTTTTTTTATTAAAATCAATTCAATATATATTTGAAACAATTAAAAAAACGTTTAATTTTTTAAACAATTTAAACCTGTAATCGGTTTTTTTGCTTTGTGTTATTTAAATAGTTAATAAACAATAATTTAAAATTTATTTTCTTAAGCTTTACGAAATACCATGATTAGAAGAAAAAGTAAAAGTCGCTCAGTAGTGAATGAAAAATTATATTTAAACTAAATACTAAAAAAACTAAAAGTTAAATGCTTTTTAAAGTTTGAATTATGCAAAATAGCAAATAGGTCACCATTTATATTCAAATTATTTTTTACTAAAAAAATTTAAGATATTAATATAATTTTTATTAGACCTTTTTAAAAAATAATTTTTTATTTTATTTTTAAGCAATTGTTTTTTTTTAATTTTTTCAAACTAACAAGAAAAAATTTTTTTACATTCTTTGTTGTTGTCTTATTTATGTTAAAGTAAATATTTGAAGAGAAATATTGAAAAATAAAACTAAAAAAAATAGACCAATTAAAAAATTAAATAAAATAAAAAATTTTCAAGTAAAAAAAATTAATTGTTAAAGCTTTTTTCTGTTATTACTTGATGTAAAGGTATTGATATATTTAAATAAGAAACCTGTACATATAGAAAGTAACAATTCAGTGATTTTCTTTAAAATTTAATCATAAAAATCCAAAAAAAGATTATTTCCCAAAAATGTTTAAAATAGCCAAATTAGTCCCAATTTTAAAACTGGGAAAGGACGCTGAATTGCTTAGATACAGTTTTCGAAAATATCGTGTTACAGAGAATAAATGAATACACCGAAACTAATAGCATAAAACAAAAAGAGCAATTTGGGTTTCGAAAAGATCATTAAACTGTGCACCAAAGAGAATTGTAAACTTTATTTTAAATAACAAAAGTAACCGAAAAAGTGCTGTTAGACGTAGAAAAAGCCTTTGATTCTATATGGCACAATGGCTTAATTTTTAAACTCCATAAGTTTGGTTATCCAATTTACATACAAAAGATGGTACAAAGTTTTCTGATTAAGAGATCCTTTGTAGTGAATATTGATACTGAATACTCTACCCAGCCCAATATTCCTGCGGGAGTTCCCCAGGGCTCGGTGCTATCACCTGTTTTGTACTCAATATATACATCGGACTTTGAAATACTCAAAGATTAATCAGTTGCACTGTACGCAGACGACACTGCCATCATAACAACAGGTAAAGTTTCCAGCGCTATAGTCAAAAGAATGAAAAAAAGTCTTTTGCATGCTCAAAAATATTTAAAAAAATGAAAAATTAAAATAAATGAAAATAAAGCTCAAACAATAAATCACCGAAAAGAATACCCTCAATACCACTATCTGTGGAAGGAGTTGAAATTCCTCTCCTTGATACCATCAAATATCTTGGAATTGAATTAGATAAAAAACTGACTTTTAGACATCATGTTCTAAGAACCTGTGAAAATACAATTAAATGTGAATTATAAAAATAAAATCTTACTGTATAAAATGTGCATAAGGCCTGTTATGACATATGGGTGTCAAATTTGGTCAAATATGTAGATGTGCCAACACCTATCTAAAGAAATTGCAAATAATCCAGATTAAGAATTTAAAAATCAATTTTAATTTAGCCAGAAGATACTCAACAAGTAGACTGCATAAACATTTTTAACAAGATATGCTTAAATCGACCTTAAATAGACCTTCAAATTATGATATAATAAGGAATTTGTAATATTAATTTTTTTCTTCAACTTCAGCAATGAAGCTGATAGAAGGATTAATTCAGAATTTCTTTAAATCTTTACTAGGTTTTTCCCTATCTTTTTTTTCCGAAACACTGCGTTAATGTAAATACTAAATTTAAGAAATTTTTACTTAATAAATTAAGTTTATATTTGTTGCAATACCTAATTAAGTAAGATCTCGAAAAACGTTATTTTAAATATTTTAAATGTATTAATTATAGTTATAATAATTACCAAACAAAAAAAAAAAAAAAGAAAAAAACCCATAAAGGAATTTGTTTTTTTTTTCTTTTTGTTGGTAGTAACTGCTAAATTGTTATAATATAAAATCTTGTAAAGACTTTAAGCTATAACTATTAAGCCTTTGTATGTTTAAAATTTTCCTGCATGTCAACATTAGTTTATTACAACTCTGTGGTAAACTTCTTAACTCTCATCCAAAGTTTCCTTTTATTATAATTACTAGGGCTGAGATTTTCATGCACTAAAAAATCGAAATTATGCGCTTAAAATATGCACTAAAAAATCCAAAATATGCACGCAAAAAATAAAAAATATGCAGTCAATGAAAAAATCGTTTTTATTTTAATTTAATTAAAAACAAAACAAAAAAAAATTCAGTCCATTGTTATTCAAAGCTACAACATACATATGGATTTTAAAAACTTAAATACTCGTACATAGCTAATTTAAATTTTTGTTTGTGTAAACAAATAAATACTTGTTTTATTATCAAAAATAAAACTTTGTCTGTTCAGACGTAAAAAACTTTTGTACATAGAAAATGACCTCTCACGTCAGCCGAAGTTATAGAAGCATACTTGAAAGAACCCAATTCGTTTGTAGAATATTCATTTTCTTATTCAGATCCCACATATGATTCCAGATCAAAAATATTTGAAATTTGTTTAATTTTTTTAACTTCTTCACATTTTTGCAAAACGCTTTGGATTTTTGTTTTAATTTTTTGGGCTGTTCTTCCTTTCATATTGTTAATTTTACTTTCTGCATTATCAACTAATTTGACTTGAGTATTAAGTGAACTAAATTCCTCCAATTTAGTTATTGTCTTACCAATATAACCCTAGTTGGAAGATACAAATGCTAATTGACTTTTAATGTTACTTAAATTTAATATTTCTTTTACTTTTATAATTGCATACGAATAAATAAATTGCTCAAATTTTTTTGAATACTGGCTGCGGTGGAAGGGAAACCAAGGGATACATTTCTTTTAAAATTGAAGCTCGTGAAGGAGCCTTTAAAAATATTTTGTTTTCCCGTATGAAACTAATAAATCAATATTATTGAATTTGCTTATAATATCCTCTGCAACACGGTGTAACCCATGTGCCAAGCAGGTAACATGTAACAGTTTTGAGTAAAATATTTTAAGGCTATTGGCAGCCTTAACCATGTAAGGTGCTGCATTGGTTAAAAACAGAAGGATCTGCTTTTTGCCAAAATCTTGACCCAATAAACTTATTGAGCCATGGAAAGCTCGAGCTATCGTAGCATGGTTGGCGTTTTCCAATTCCACAACGTTAAGCAAGAATTTATTTTTGGAAACTTCTTCATCTATATCCAAAACTCCGACAATAAAATATGCAACGTAACGATCTTCTATTAGTTGTTTCGTCCATCGACACCCCTTATTATTTGCTTTTCAAGAACGAACAGATCTTTTCTAGTTCGGAGCCATATATTTTGTCTAAATAATTTTTTCTGAGAGTAGACTGACAAGGGATACTCTCATTTACATATGTATGTTTTAAAGAGAAATCTTAAATTTTCGTTATTTAATTTGTTCAATGGTATTTCACCGGAAATAAATGCGTCACATAAGTCCATACAAAACTTATTTGTTGTCTCTGTATATTTAAGCAGCGACTGGGAAGACTTTTCTTTAACACGCTCGAGCAGCTCCTTGTGTTTTTGACTTTTTAAGTGTTGCTAAAGCAAAAACTTTCTTTCGTGACTCACGGATTTATTGCAAACTTTGCAATAACGTATTCGACGATCAGATTTAAAGACATTGTTAAATTCGTTAACTGTAAAATATACTTACAATTAAATATCTAACAATTAATGAACAAATTTCATTTAAATTATTGTTTTCAATGTTAAAATTGTATTACTTAACGTTAAAATTAAGAAGAATCTAGTTTTTCTCAAAAATATGTTGCAAAACAATGGAAAAATAACATACATATATATTTGTGTTTGAAAATTGAATGTCAATTACTGTGTTAGCATGCGATATCAAGTTATGTAGTATATGCGTCTTTTTCTAATGTATATTAAGCAGAGCACCAAAAGAATTTATTGATTTTTTTGTTTATTTTGACATTTTTTTAAAAATCACTTAAAAATTTCAAAATATGCAAAAATATGTATTAATAAATTTAAAATATGCCAAAAAATATGCATTTTCACGAAAATATGCAAAAATATGCATTTTCACCAAAATATGCAAAAATATGTAAAAACAAATCGATGCCATTTTAACCCAAATTTATTGATTCGGAAAGATAATTAGTCGATATCGGTCATACACTATCGACAAAAAACATGCATTTGCATGGAAATCGCAGCCCTAATAATTACTATTAATATATTTTGTAGTGTCTTTCATTTGTTAATGTCCAACTGTCATTGACCATTTGTTTTGTTATTATTATTTTCTTTGTTTTTAAACTTTGAAACTGTCCTTTTAGAAAAAACTTTTTTTTTATGATACAAAAAGGAACATCACCAACAGATTTTTTACTTAAGTTGGAAAAGATTAGAGTTTTTTTTTTTGATCCATTGTTTTCGTAGAAAATAGAAACATATTGCAAAGTTTTAAAAACATTCTAAAACTCATTCTTTGTTCCTATTGAATGAAATATAATGATGTTTCTTCTTCATTCCATTTAATGATTAAAAACTCAAATCTAATCATTATTAATTTTACTTTTTGTTTTGTTGTTATATTTTTGGAATTGTTTTTCATCCGAACCTTCAAAGCTTTAAAGTTTAAGAATTTTTGTTTTACTGTTTGTTTGCAGTTTTTGGGTAAATCATAAATACCCTATATCAAGCAATAGCTGATCGTTGTTTGACTTGATGTTTCTTCGATGCTTAAGGAGCTTTAACTCATAATAGGTTTTGACTAAGATTGGGTTATATAAAACAATTGATAGGCTGTTTTAATTTTTTATCGGTATATTTCTATATAAAAAGCTTCTTTAAGGCATACAATATGCTTTTACAACAAGCTTGGGGAAAAGCTATTATAAAAGTTTTAAAGCATAGTTCTCACTTTAAGCGTTAATAGCTTTCAATTTGACAGTAAGGCTTCATACTTTTCAAACAATACAATCCCGAACCGTATCTCTGGCCAAAGAGTAAAGGCTATTTGATGCGTTAAGAATTTTTCAGGTTAATATGGCGACAAGCTTACCGAAGTATCTTCTACTATTAACTGTTTGGGTGTACAAACTGCAAATATCTAAGATAAATTTTGAATAACAGAGGAATTTACTGTGGTATTAGAGAATCACTTCTGAGTTAAGTTTATCTGCGTGTCGAGAATATTCTGTTTAAAATAACGCAACAAGCGAAAAACATGGTTGTCAGAATTATCTTTAACAGTAATTTGATCATAATGCACAAGCTTTTTTAACTTTTGATTCTTAAATGATTTTTATGTACAGTTCAGAATAACCATAAGATATTTTTAATAAACATAATATGGTTAGTTTATTCTCGCATAATAAAAGTGTAATTAAAAAACAAAAAACAATGTTTATTTTTAAAAATATTTTTGTTTCGTCATTGAACAAATGCTTTTTTAGTTCAATAAATCGTTTCTAAACTATCGTTTATTTAAAAAAATTTATACATAAAAAAATTTTAACAAATGAGAATAAAAATTTAGAAAAATAATAAATATTTAAACAAATAGAAAAATTTTAAAATAAATCCAGTAATTCTTTATCGTCATACTATAATATAAATTCACACTTGGAACATAATTATGGTTGTTTTTAACAATGTTATTATTATGTCTGTCAACAATATAGTTTCGACAACAATATTATTATTACACATATCCACTGACGTAAAAAGATCTAATACACTTTTGGGATTTCTTATACATGACTCAATTTTTCTTTTCGTTTAAGGGCTCTAACCCTACTTTTCTACTCATAACAAATGATTTAACTATTACAATATAATTCATTCATTACATGTATTGCCTTTACATTATATGTACCTCGACTAAAATTGTTTTCTTTGTGTGAGGGTATTTTCTCAATATGAAATTTTTTCTAGACAAAAGTGTCTCACAAAAAAATTTTTTTTTAAATATGCCACCTAGAAAATTTACTAAGTTTCATATCAGGAAATTGCTGTTGTTAAGGAAAAATTAATTCTAATATATAATCCTATAACTACGCCTGTTTGCTCCTGTACGTTTGTGGAAAAAGTAAAATTTTTTTTCTTTTTGCCAATAATACAATTTTAAATTCGTTGCATTCCCCCTTTAATATTTTAAATATAAATTTTATTACATTTTTCCATCATCATTAGTATTTCTTTTTTCATTATTATTTTTTTTTTTTTTTTGTTTTTGCTTGATGTTAGTAACTTGTTATCATTGATGCTTTCGTTTATTCCAAGTTAATATTTTCCATTAGAATAATTTACTCTCATTTTGATTGCAAACTTGTCGTTTATCTGTATTGAAAAATTATTGTTATGATATTGTTTACTGCCATATTTTAGAAATTTCTAGGAAAAATACTTTAATATTCTGAGTACGAATACATTTGTGCATAATTTTGTATGGAAAAAATATTTTTCATAATTCAATTTCAATTTATATGATACGCTAGGGAATGTTTATATCAGGTAACTGGTAATTTATGGTTTATTTTTGGAAAAAATGTTGTGAAAAACATACAAAATTAACAAATATTAAGAAAAATTTTTGATAATATGCAATGAATACCAAAAGATGGGGGATCATTATAAAATGAACATCGATGTACTGGTGCCTAACAACAACTAACTTTGGTTTTATTTTTTCAAAAAGTTTACAAAATCGGAAAAGAACAAAAAGAACAAAGTGTTTCATTGAAATTTTTAATGATACAAAATAAATAATTTCTGTATTTTTTTTTGGATTTAACTTATTACTACTATATTATACTTTTTTTTCAAATATTTTTGTAGACCCTCGAAATTTTTTGATCACAGCTTACAAAATTTTTCGTAAGCTAACATGTAGTACAAAAAAAGTAGTGACGTTCATGGAAGTTATAACATAAAAGCTTGTACAAAATCAAATAAATCAATCCGACCATTAAAACGTATAATTACCTTGAATCGCAAAAGACCAAAATGCTTAAAAAAATTCTGCCTCAGGCTGCTGTAGTTATGGTATAAAGCACCTTGACTAGAAATATAGTTGACCAGGGTTCAACCCCTGCGGCAACGAAAAAAACTGTTTTTTTTCTGTTTGATAGTATTAAAACATATTCAGAATTTACATTACAGCACGCAGACTCCTTCGTCGGTACTTCTTCTCAGCATATTCGACGGCGAAGTAAAATAAGTAATGGCTACATCGATCTTTCTCCTTTCTCTCTACGATCAATATGTTTCACCATTAAGGGAACCAACCACAAACGGAAAATGAAGCTTCAGACGCTGCTAAAACGTAATCGTCAGCGAATAAGGATTTATTAAATAGAAGTAGCCGAAACCCGTCAGATAAAGGAAAAATAAAAAAATCCTAAAACTCTGAATCATAAGGGTAGAACAGATTTTAGCTTGCCGAAACAGAAAAGCCCGTTGGCACTTGTAAATGCTGAAGAGAGTGGCAGAGAAGATTGGTGCCCAAGAAAACCAAAGTTATTACGATAATAAGCAGGCTTAAAGGGCATGGACGAAAATAGTATTTATATTTGGGACCTGGAGAAGGATATTCTAGTCATTTTTTATGTTAAAGATTAGTTCTCGCTAAAGTTAAGCTGTGGATCGCATGATAACTTATGTTACTTGTTATAACTTACATTGAATTCTCAGATATTATAGGAATACCGTCATAGATTTACAGGAACTTAATTTTGTTTAATTAAGTATTTATAAGAAAAGAAAACTCTCTTTAACCTTAATAAAGCTGTTACCAATTTTAAACTATATTATATAGTACTAGGTAAACCCGGTGTGCTTCGCTACCCTCCTCGTTATTAAATAAAATTAAAGGGGCGAGGCCACGCCCCTTTGTCCACTCCCAACTTTATATAGTCAAGAATATCCTATTGCGAAAATTTAATGACGATTGGGCGGGGTCCCACCCACTTTTCTTCTGGTACGTATACCTAATTATGCCAATACCATATGTACCAAATATCGTCGACGTAGGTCAAAAAAGGGCCAAAATATGGCGATTTAAATTTTTGGGTTATATGAGCGGTGCCACGCCCCTTTGTCCAATTAAAACTTCATATAGCCTATTATTCCTTCCAGAGTCACAGTAACATGCTGTGAAAATTTCAGGAAGATCGGTCCAAGGGTTTGGCCTCCTATAAAGCACAAATAAACAGACAGACAGACATTCATTTTTATATACTTTTTAATACAAATAGAGCAGGAAACATAATTCTCATACAGTTGAGAGTTAGCCTTTTATTAGGCCATTATTAGGCCATTCTTATGTAATTCGATTAATTATAAAACGCTATAATTAATTCATTCAAAAAATTACAAAAATTTTAGAGAATATTAAATTTTTTAGATTTAGCTTCAGTAGAATACTTCGCATTTCAAGCCCTAAATTATAACTTTAATCCACAAAAATTGTTCTCTAATCAGTAGAAAGTATTTTTTTCTAAACTTAGCTCTAGCTAAACAAATCTAATATAATTTGAATTATACACAAAAATTACTAAAAACAATACCGAACATCCAACATTTGACTTAGCGCTTAGAAGCATTTAACTAATTACAAGGAAATTGTTTTATAAAACGAAAAACATTAAAAAATAATAAATTTTCTAATTTTCTGGCTAAAGCGCAATATGTATAATGTTTTTTTTTTTAATTTTGTACTTGTTCCGTTAGCATGAACTACAATAATGCAGGCATCTATATATATTATGCTAAAATGCTTTGGTTTTCATCCATTTCATTCTTTAGAGACTAAAAAACTTTTACGCTAAATACAATTAAAAAATAATATTTTAGTTTTTCTTAATGCCACAGTAAAAACGTAAAAACACATCTTCCTTTTAATGTATAACGCTTTAACATCAAAAACAGTGGGTTGTAAAAGTCCTGTGTGAGAAAGAATTTTTATTTAGTAAGTTCTTAATTTATATTGTACGAAAAATTATGTAATAGAAACAAACTAAATTTAAAGTGCTTTTGAAACATTTTCAAGGGTTATCCCATAACAATAACTTTGAAATTAATAACAATTCTGAAAGTGTCTTTGAACTTAACTACTAGAATTCTCTTCAAGGTTATTTTTTCTACATCCCTGACAAACATTTGTCAAATATGTGTTTACTAAAGTACCTTTAAAACATATGGTTTTACTTAATGCTGTTCTAAGGAAAACAAAGATTGTATTTAGAAAGCACTTCGTAATAATACGACTTTTAAGGAAGGGTACTTTTTACACAGGAGAATAATTTTAAAGAAAATTAATAACTAGAAAATTTAAAAAAATATATATCAAGAAAGATTATATTCTAAAAAGTATCATAAAATGGCATTTTCAAACTCATCTTCTTAAAACGGACCTTTTACTAAAGTACTTTTTCAAAGAGTACCTTAAAAAGACCTCAGAAAAATCTTAAATGTTCAACTATATGGGAATTGTAAATAGGTATATTCAAGAAAACTTTTACAAAAATTATTTAACAAAATATTAATCTTATTAAAAAGTACCATTTAAAAAAGTCATTTTTGTTAAAGTTCCCTTCCAAAAGTACTCTAAAATGTTTAGTAAAAAACAAAACTTTAAATAAGTACATATGTACATTAAAGAACAAATTTTCAAAAAGTAACTTATACTAAGTACCTTTTTAAATAAAGTATCTTTTAGCCTAAAAAGTAATTTTAATTAGTACATCAAAAAGTACCTTTACGAAATTTATGTTAAAAAAATCTACATATTGGAAAATATTTAAATAGAATTTCATAAAATATACTAATGCTTCTTAATAAGAGAAGCTTCATATAACAAGAAAATAATTTTAAGAATAATTTATAAAATTGAAGCCTTTCGAAAAGATACCTTTTATTGTAAAAAAGGCTCAAAAATTTCATCTCTTTTAAACAAGTTATTTATTTAATTAATAAAGAAGTTATAACAGATTTACTGCTGCCAATTAGACCTTGTGAATCAGGACTTATTTAAATTTCATATATTCTTAGAGTTTTAATAATAACTCACGAATGCGTAGACCGACCCTAAAAATTTAATCGAACTGGTTTTAACCGTTTGTGTGTTATAAACTCACAACACACTTGCAAAAATTTTTTATACATGATATAAGTATTTTAAACAAAATATATAAAGTACATACCAAAAAAGTACCTTTAAAAAATTTTTGTTTTTTAAAAATTCAATCAGAAAAAATATCATAAAATTTTAATTTAAAAAATACCTTTGATACAATTGGAAGGAAAATTTAAATAATAAATACGTATCTTATTAATAATATTCAAAAATTATTTAAAGTCAAACGATACAAATAAAAATAGTACTTTGAACAAAAGTAGATTAAAAAAAGTACCTTTGAAGTAATTTAAGATGTTTCTTCTATAGCAGCTTATATTTTTAAAGTATTAATCGAATAATTTCTCTTCCACTGTGCAGTGATTTTCTTAATAACACTGTTTTATAACTTTAAGCTTAATGATGTACTCTTTTTCTAGTATTCATTTTTTTCTTTTTGCAAAACTTTGAATTAAAATCTCTGAAATTTGTTATTTTATTCTTGAAATTGTTTTATATTTTTGGCCAACATCATCATCCTTAGAAAAAGTAGAATTGTTAAGAGATAAAAGCATTTCCATGTATTTATGTTTATTTTATGCTTAAGTTTTTTATGCGTTTTTGTTTTTATAACTGAGTCCAAATGATGATGAGTTTAAAAAGAAACATATTTTTAAATTTAAATGCAATTTTGTTGTGTGGCATTTGGAAGTTTCTTTTTTCAAATTGTTTTATTTTAAGGCGGCACAAAACAAGAAGAAGGCTGAACAGCACAACTTACATTTTGCCACAAATAACAATAAAAAAAATATTGCATTGAAATTGTTTGTCTAATAAAAATTATATTTTTATTTAGTTTTGTTTTCTTTTTTATACAACAAAATGCATAAATAAATATGTACATTTGAAGATATTTTAACAAAACTTAAAATAAATACTCAACAAAAACTGACAATATCTGTAAATATTTTATTTCAAATGCATATAATATTTTATTTGTGTTTGTGTGAGTTTGTTTTTATATAAATTGACAGAAGTAGATAAATTTTTTTTGTATCTGTTAAATGCTTAAATAATAGATTCCATTTCAATATTGTATTTACAAATTTCTACTTTTTCTATGTTAATTTTCTATTTACGTATTAAAGTATTATTTCTATTAAGTTTTAAATATCTGAAACAATTTTAGGTTTTCATATCTGTGATTGTGTGTTTAGTTTTGATTGTAAGATAATAATTAGTCATTAGTAAGTGCATGTGCAACTTTTGTTGTCATGGATGTTTCTTTAAAAATGCTAGAATAAAAGTTATATTGATTTTTACTAAAGACGTGATCGTGCGAAACTTTTTTAGCCGACATAAGAAAAAAAAAAAGAGGTTATCAATTCGACTGAATGTTGATTTTTTTATTTGTGCCTCAATAACTCAGGCATTTCTGGATCGATTTTAAAAATTTCATTTTTAGTTTAAAGGAAATGCTTACAGATTGGTCCCCATTTCAAAACAGTTTATAATCTTAAAAATTAAAGGGTGTCCCTATAAAACATACGTATTTTTTTCGTGCATTATGAACCGCTTTAAAATTTAAAAATTTTGCGTATTACTATAGCTCCCAATAGCAAAAGGTAATAAAAAAATAAATCTAAAAGTTAAAGGGTGTCCCAATAGGTGACGTGAATTGATCAATATGGGTCAATCTTTTGAAACGTTATAGGCAAATGCTTGCAAATTAGACAGAATGTCGACTGCTATAACCGTTATAGCCACAAGTATTAATATTAAAAATAATAAATTAACAGGTGCCGCAATATTCATTAAATTTGAGGTATATGTATATAAAATTTGGATTTGTAAAGAAAAGGGTGTTGCAATAGTTGATATAATTTAAATTTTTGTGGGCATAATTTTGAGCCATTATAGACAGATAAATGAAATCTCTTTTGAAGTCGTTTTTTTTCGCAAAAATTAAATTTAATCTTATGATGGATGAAGGACCAAATATACTCACGATCAAAAGAAATCACGCTCAAGAAATTATTGATATTTATATAAATTTAATTTTTAAATTTTTTGCGTAATTTTAGGTTTAAGATATTAATAATAAATTAATTGTAAAATCATTTATAGTATAATTTCGAAATAATTATTTTCGAAATATATATATTCAGCAAAATGTATTAATGCCTGCTTTCTGTTTATTTAAAATATTTTTTAAAAACTTTTGGTTAAAATTAGTCGTTTGTAAAAGGCAAAGCAGTTTAGGTAAATCTATAATATTTTATTTTATCTAGCTTATCCCGAAAAGCTTTGCTAACCCAATAAGAGTAATCGTATTATATCCACTTTTCCAATCCACTTAGCGATTTAATTGATTATAAACCATAATAAGAATTAAACACTTCGCCATACGCAGAAAAAAGTATGGTATGTGTATAGTTGCGGAAAACCAATTACAGTTGTTTTCACCTTAACTTTTAACATTTTTTGTTAACTTTTAACGATTATATGGTTACTGGGCACAAAAAATGCAACATTGTTTTCTTTAACTTCAAAAAAATTCAACCACAACCAAAGTTTTATAACTTTTTACAAATAATGTAAAATATTTAACCATAATATATTATTATTAATCAAGGTATAGTTAAAAGCAACAGAATAATGTTTGCGCTAAAAATATTTTTTTTAGTTCTTGACTGTTTAGTAATTTTTCTAGTAGCTAAAAATTTAAATTGTTTTTTATTGTTAGAGAAAGTCAAGAAAATTTATGTTGAAAATAAATAATTAGAATAAATATGTATGTATTGTATTTATGGTTGACACAATTGTCAAGCCATTTATTTGGGCTTATAAACTTTATTTTTATATAACTGATTCTTGTTGCCTATGATCTAAGCTTTGTTATAAGGAAATTTTTTTTTTTTTGTGAATTTATGTTTCTAAATAATAATAACAAATCGTTAATAAATAAAACAAGAATAACTAAGTCTTTTATATCTGGAATATTTTAATCATTTTATGTTTGAATTTGAACATAATTCTGTTTACACTTATAATGTTATTGGTTTGCTAGACAACAATATGGTTGCAAATGTAACAATACCTTGTTTTGTTATCAACCATATAATGCAACCAAAATATGTTGCTCTTAGATTATGATTACCTTAAGCATGTTTTTCTTTGCGTGCAATTATGTTTTCTAGGCATATGAGAATAATTTTTCACTTTACATGGTCGATGTCAGTCCCACTACTCCAAGGCAGCCAGTTTTTTACTGTATTGTGCATATTAATACTAAGTTATTTGAACAATATTTAAAGCTTTTGTCTATTACAGTTGCAAAGTAACAAGATGATGAATATTTACATCGATTAGGTAGTGCCACGCCCACGTGAAATTTAAAAAACAATATGTACCTTGTTTTACCAACCGCTTATCTCATAACAAACAGTGAAAATTTTAGGAAGATCGGTCTGCTAATGTAAACAGCTAAAGCTTTCTGACAAATAAACAAATAAAACAACAAACACATTTTCTAGTTCATATCTATAGAGATTTAAAATTTTTTTTTTCCTTTAACAGTTATGTTCTTAATGGTACTTTCCTAGAGGTACTTTTTTTTAAAGTGCTGTTTGACAACGGACAATGTAAAAACCAATATTAAATATTGATTTTATATATCCTTTATAATAAGTTAATTCTCTATTGGGACTTTAATAAACTGGTACCTTTTTAAAGATAATTTCTCAATAGGTTCTTTTGTTAAGCCACCTTTTTTTTAATTGTAGTTTTCGGATAAAAAAATTTTGTTTTAAAGTAAAAACATTATTTGAAATCAAATTTAAGAAAAAATATATTTAAAGGTACTTTAATGAAAAAGTACTTTTTTAAAATATTTTACTTAAGAAAAGGCATTTCTTTTTTAGGTTACATTTTAATAGGAACCTATTATAATATAATCTAAAAACTGAAAAAAAATTAAGATACTTTTTGTTTCATATAAATTTTCTTAAGGTACTTTTTGTACAAGATTCAAATTTTGATGTATTTTAAAGCTAATTTTGTTTTTGGTTCATTCTTCTTTAATTTAAAATAAAAAAATTTTCAAAACATTTTTGGTAAAAGGTTCTTTCTGAAAAGATTTTGCTTTATGCAACTTTTTGAAAACAACTCATAATATATTTTAAATTTCTTAATTTATTCTACTGTATCTAACCTTACTTTTAATAAGCACATAATTTCTCAAATTTATGCAAGTCTTGATTTAACCCAAAAATTTTCAAATGATTGCATTACTGTGACTCAATTCGATTACCAAACTGCTTGCTGTATTCTGCCTGACTACTTATTGTCAAACAAAATTCCACTTCCTCTTTGAGTATTTCCGTTACTGTTTGTTTTTGAAACTTTATTTTACCTTGACTTGTCAAAGGCAACAAAATTCTTCACTTTGAGTATTTTGAACTCCCAAAAGTATCATAATGATTGTAATAAAAACTTTACAATAAAATGAAATGCAATCAAGTAGTAGCAATTTCTCCTTCCTCTTCTCTTCCTGCCTAAGAATAAAATAAAACTGAAATATAAAAATAAAAAATCCTCCCATTAGCAGATAAAGTACACAAAAATCAAACCTCCCTTTTTCAGCACTAGAAGAAACCAAAAATAAAATGGGGACCCAAACTGTTTATGGTTTTAAGGAGAATTTAACTTCTTGGAAAATAGTGAAAAGGTATAAAAACAAGCACAACAACAATAACAACAACAGCAAAGTGTAATAAACCCCTAATCCCTTGGCTAAAATCATAAATATAAAAACCGTATAATGGATTGAAATATTTCTGCCATCACCAATTCCCAAAACGCACTTGCTCTTTTACTTGTTGTTCTTGTTCTTGTTTTTGTTTTCCTTATTTTCCCTGTTTTATTGTTATTTTTTTCTAGTTTTTCTTATTTTCTGCGTCATCTAAACAAAAATTACTTGTATCATACAACAACATCATTATCATCTAACAATAGCAGCAAGCGCAACATCATCATCATCCGATTTAGTTTTAGCTTGAGCTTGAGTATCATCACGTGAGTGGGCAGATAAAAAGTAAATAGAGAAATACTTGTTCGTACAAAACCGTTTTAAGCTGATGCCCTCCAGTTAAAATTACATTATCCTGTGCATGTGTTCGTATTGTTTTACTCAAGTATGTTTGAACGTGTATTCGTGCCAGTGTGTGTTTAAGTAACATCGTATATTTAAAATGTCAGCCTTAAAACAAAAAGCAATTTTGTTTTATTTCAGAACACAACTTTATGCCAAATATTTCTTGAACTTTTAAATAAAGAAATATTTTTACTTCTTTTTTATGTCATGGAAAACTTAAAGGAATGGTAAAAATTTATAAAAGGGATGGTGGTTAGGAATTGGCTTTACCAAAAAAAATTAATAAATATTCTAAAAGTTTTCCCAAGCACATTGTATGACCGGCCGACTACTTTTTCTCATAATTTGCTATTAATCAATACCTGTACCAAGCTGCACAAAGAATAAAATACTTTAACAGTGGTTAATATATTGGTTAGCATTGACCATAAAATCCTAAACTTTTATTAATGCAGCAATTTCACAATCCTCCCTATGTTTTCTTCAAAACAAAAGTGAATGATTTAGTATCCAAAGTGCCTGCACCATAATTTTACAAAATGTACAAAGAGTAAGAGACAACAAAACCCTCACTGCATGTTAAAGTGGACATTACACGCTTAGCGACACATCGCCGCAACTCACGCGGCAGTCAGTCAGTGTTAAGCCGATATAAGGTGAAGTTGTTCTACACTCTGGTATCAGAGTAGTCCACATTTTCTCTGGTACCAGTATTCTAAATTGCGGAAGTCCTATTATTAGAGATTTCTGGAAGAGTTAAGGCTTCTGAAATGGGCTGCTGCCCTATACTTGTAATACAAGAGCAAGTATTTTTCAAAATATTGTTCAACACGTCTGAAAAATTTGTATGAAAAGCACTCAGTTTTTTGAGTTATTTAAACATAAATATTTCAGACAAAAAGATCGCCTGTAATATAGAAACTGCACTTAATTAAATCTTGCGATAAGTAAGTGAAGTCGAAAATTCTGAAACGAGTAGGTTTTCTTAAAATGTTTTTTACGATTTATTGTGCATTTGTCACAATGGGAGGCGTGTAATTGCTACAATGAAAGTATGAAAATGTTTCATATTATTTAAGCCGAGTTTTCAGCAAACCTCGTCAAAAGAAATAATTAAAAATGCGAAAATATTTGTTTCCATTCATTTGTCCACTAATTAGCGACTTCGTTAAGGGATCTATTTTTTGACGCTTCACTTATTTGCAAAAATTGCATAAAAATTTAATTACCACCCCTAAAGCTTTCTAGACACGATCAAAATGCTTATCAAGCAATATTGATAGTATTTTTGAAAGCGACGATTAAATCAATATATTTAAACTTTTAAAGTGATTGATGTTACAATTTGATTTGTTTTATGTGTTTGTTGTACAAGTGCGCAAAAATAATTCATTTGAAACAAAATATTAATTTGAGCGGTTGCCAAAAATAGAGGAGAAAAAAAGAAATATTGAAATTTACTGCCGTTTAACCCGTCATTGTGTGAACTTTGGAGTGTGTGACGTTACAATTTGATGTGTTTATTGTATAGGCGCGTACAAAAATTTGATTTCAAACGGAATTTTAACATGAGGAGTTGTAAAAAATGTCGGAAAAACAGGAATATTGGAATTTACTGGCGTTTAACCTGTCATTGTCTGCACTTCGGGATGTAAGAAGTTCAGAAAAAATGAATAATATGGAATTTAATTGGAATGCCACAAAAAGTAACATTCATAGGGAAATCTTCAAGACATTTTTGGCGATACTGAAAGCATAATGCTGACAGCAAAAAATCAAACTAAAAATAAAAGCTTGAGCAGTCATCCAGCAGTAAATAATAAGCACACATGCGAGTAAAACATTTAGTATTTTGATCGTGTCAAGATAACTTAAAGCGGTGTTATCTGAGGTTGAAAGTTGTTTCTATATGACTAATGATTCTCAATGAAGATTGAATAATAATTTGCATGAGCTTTAAATGTATTACAAATGCAATTTAAGAACTGAAAGTTTAGAGCCAGTAAGGTTGGAACATTATTCTCGCTTTTTTTACTTAATCTATTTTTTTTTTTCTTAATTCTAGTCTCTTTGCTTTTGAAATATATGTATCATTGGTCCTCACTATTCTTAAAATGGTACTATAAAGGACATTCAATTGGATTTTATTAATGTGGGCCCCATGCGATTTAAAGATGACGGTGGCACTGCTATTTGAAGTGTCTTTTATCCTGTGCCCTCTAATTCACAAGGAATGCAATTTAATTGTACTATTTTACAAAATTTAAGAACAAATATCGGTTGTTTTTTAAGCCCGATAGATTTTTAAATTCCAAAAAATAACACTAAAATATAAATTTTGATGAAAACTTTTTTTCTTATTATTTTCAGTAAACTCTCGAAAATCATTAAGAATCGCCTCACGACAACGTGGAAAACGCTATCAAATCATCTAATTTTACTTTGAAAATCAGTTATCAATTCGAGCAACTTATAGACGACTTCGTGATTTTTATGGTGCCCATAATAGTCCGTCTGAGCAACCCATCTCCGAACTGTGGATAGGTTACGTACCACATACTCTCTAGAGTATGCAATAACACCAACACGCCGAAGAAATGTGCTTACTAAAGAGAATATTGCTGCTGTAAACGAAAGTGTGGAAGCAAATACAAATTTATCGATTCGTCGCCGGCCGTAGGAATTTGGGCTTTGTCCCTCCACTACCTAAAAAATTGCGTGAAAATCTTGACCTAAACCCATATAAGATTTAGCTAGTGCGGGAATTAAAGCCAAGAGACCATTATATGCACCATTCTTTCGAGAAATGGACCTGTCAATTGGCCTCCAAGGTTGTGCGATTTGACACCTCTCGATTATTTCCTGTGGAGCCTCGTGAAGTTACTGGTTTGTGCTAATAAACCAGCAAAAATTGTCGCTTTAAAGGCCAACCAATTATTTGCATTATTCGTGACATATGGCCAGCAGTACTTGAAAAAGTGACCCAAAATCGGACGTCCAGAATGCGCTTCGTCTTAAGCAGCCACGGTGGCCACATGCGCGAATTCATTTTTAAATACTAAGGCTATATTATGATCTTTCGTAAAAAAAATTTTCTTAATTACAATTTAATTTTTTGTGTTAATTTTTACAATTGAAAGTTCTATCGGGCTTAAAAAACGCTCTTTATAAGTGTCCATTAATAAAGAGAACAATTGAAGAAGCTTTAACATTAACATTATTTCATTATGAATATTAACCAAATCAATTAATTAAATATATACTTATAACATATACAACTTAAAAAGGATGATGCAGAAACGATGATGAAGAATGTAGCAATCGAGAAATCGGTGCATTACATTCTACTAAAGTTTAATTTTTTTTTTTTGTTTTCTTAAAAAATTTACATAATAACTTGTAAATAATTTTTCCTTCCTTATTAATTTAGATAATCAAATTTACGTAAACTTAAGCCGAATCAACCCTATTAATTTGTTAGAAAAATTGTTTGGCTAATAATTTTGATAATTAAAAAATTCCTTAACTTATTTATTTGGAAAGTTGCTAATTTTTAAAATTTCAATATTTGCAACATCAAACATTTTAACGGTCTGCATGAAAAGCGGATGTAAAAAATGCGTTTCCCTTTTTTTATTAGCACTAACTTTAATGTTTTTTCTCTAATTTTATACCTGCAGCTGCAAGCAACTAATTAGAAACGCTTTCACTTTTTAATTCTTTATTTTATTTCGATGTTTTATTTAAGATGTGTTAATATTGGTTGCTTAAATAGAAATGGTTTGCAATTGTTTAGTATCAGTTACTTGACTTTAACTATTTTTTTTTTTTTACAAATAATAATAATATTTAGTTACTTATATTTCGTACATTTTAATATTAATTTTTACAATATAAATTTTATGTGACAAGAGATATATTTATTTACCTAAAACTTTAACTTGACACATAGAATCCGTCATACGTAGACACAATAAATACTTTGTTGACGGACAAAAAATTTTAAAAACATAGAAAGAGTGAAAACAAATCAAGAAGAAGCAGTAAAAGATAGCTGTCAAAGTATTCAACGTGTGTCAAAAGTTAAAAGTTGTCCAACTTTCGTACTTTACGTTGACGGAAATGTACTGATTGTGACAACGTAATAAAACATATATTTTCACTTAATTATCAGTTGAAAACGACGAAATATAACGTATGACGGATTTTATGTGCCCCAGCATTAAGCAGCCACAATATTCGACAATGTAAAAATTTTATCATTGAAAATATGTTCTAAATTTTTTTAATTCGCACTAAATTGTGACTAAAAAAAAATATTAATTGTTGCAAATTCTTGTGCCTTATTAGAAGCAGAAATTGTAATGTCTTTTTTTTTTGCATAGCTCATGTGATCAGCATGAATTACGCGTGATATAGATAAATTATTTAATTTACTCAGCCAAGTTGGTCTGAAGGTGAGCAAAAAAGAAATAAGGACGTGAGTGTAAAATTTTCTCCTCGTGAGTGAGCGTGCGTGAGTTAATTACTTTTTCGAGCATTATAAATTTAAAGTTTCTTACGATCTTTAATAGATATATAGCTTTAAAATTAGTTAGAGATTAAATTTAGTGTCAAATGTTCCGATCGATTTTTATTTAAAAATATTCATTTCGCAATTTTCTAAAAGATCAAGATATGATGACGGCAATCATCGTTTAAAGTCAAATAGTTTTTTTTGTATTCAAAAAAAGTTTACTTTATACACAGTAACATATTTATACTGCAACTTACCTTAAAGAAGAAAAACAAAAATTTTTTAAATCAAAAGCATACAAAAAAAATTAAAAAATACAAAATTATATTACTATTCAATACCCTACAAGAACGGTGACCATTACTTGATCCATAAAATGACAATCACTGACGATGAAACTATCCATCATTGCGTAGAACAAAGTTTCTATCCCATTCTTAATGGAAAAATGATAAAAATGATATAAACATTTGTATACGTGTGATGTCTGTAGCAAATAGCGTTGCCAGTGATTTTTTTTAATATAATACAAATTTTATCTGATCTCTTGAGCAAATTAAATTACTAAACTTTTTTGAACCTTGCTCGCTAAGTATGTATAAACACAAGCTAAAACTAGGTTTGATTAACAACAAAAAAATTAATATTCATTTAATACGAAAAGCAGTACAACGGCAACGCCGTTTAGCATAAAATTATTGCAAATGTGTTAGTAAAAATTATGTACGTATATATCAGTTTCGCTCACTCATTTTATGCAGGGTAAGGATAAAGTGTCTTTGGAATATTAAGTAAATTCTTAAGCTCCTTAAAAAAATATTCTGTCTTTACACCAGACTTTTTGTTTCCAAATCCAAAAGTTAGTTGCTACTTTTCTAGACTTTTTAATTATAATCACGACTTGAAAAGTAACAAAAGTAAATATTCATGGAATGTTGAGGGAATTGTTAAGAAAAATTACATCAACTTAAATAAAGTTGTGTAAGTTTGTGCGTGTAACAAATACTCTCTCGAATCTGCTACACTGCAGTATTTGGTAACTTTTAAGAGTTTCATGATAGTAATAATAATGTAATTGTTACTCGTTAAAATATCCATTTGAAAAACGTAACAATAAGTTTCTATCTAGTTTCGTTTTCTTTTTTTTTCGTTTTTATTTTCATTGAAAAGTTCACTTCTTTTGGTGGTGGTTGATTGCTCAGATGCTGTTAGTGCTTTCAACATTTTTCTTTTACATCTTTACCAGTCATTAATTGTATCCCTCATTATAATCATCAAGAAGTTTAGCATGGTCATAACCATTTCGCTGCGATTACAATCATAAATTTTTGTAAATGCGTGGAAGGAAACAAGTGCTGAAAATATTATTTCCAAAAAAAAAAAAAAAATAAAAGAAAATAACATCAGTAAGAGTGATATATTCGGCCTTGGTGAATTTTTTATAGTTGCTGCTAAAAAAGCAAAAAAAAATTTTTTTACCATTTAATCTTTTTGCTGAATACGAGCATTTATTTACGTGGCTTGAGGCAGTGACTCAAGCTGGCCAAAATTTTCGGTGCCGACTGGGTAGTTTTTAACCGGCGGCGGCGGCTTTTATCAAAAGAAAACGGCGGCGGCGGAATTATCGGCTTGATTTTTTTATTAAATTTTTTAAGTTTGATTTTAAACCGAAAGTTTTACTAAAATTAGAAAATTTGAGTGAAAACCGAAAATTTAGTAAAAATCGAAGGAAAAAGTTTTTTAATAAAGTTTCTAAAGAAGTTTTGTATAAAAATCGAAAATTTCTTTTTGATCAAAATGTTACTAAAATTAGAGAATTTTACAAAAATTAGAGAATTTTACAAAAATTAGAGAATTTTAGTAAAAACCAAAAAATTTTATTAAAATTGGAATTTTATTAAAAAAAAATTAAGCAAAAAATTACCTTTTAGTCAAATTAAATTTTACTAAAACTAAAAAATTTAGTAAAATTCGAAATTTAACAAAAATACAAAAATTTATAAAACACGAGATTTTAGTAACATTCATAAAATTCGAAAATTTTTAATTTGTAAATTAATTCTAAAATTTTCATCGCTGATAAACACTAATATTTTTGGCGGTTGTATTTTTACAAGCCGCCAAAAACGGTGGCTGTTTCTGAGCCGAAGGAGCTGATCAAAACGGTGGAGGCGGCGCGCCGTCGGCTGTGAGCCGATCCGCTTGTTTCTCTGCCTTGAGGCTGAACGTTCCTTCTGCAAAACTCCGTGAATGCCATTGAAGTCTGAAAAACTGCTAGCGGGTTGACGTGAGAGCACAGACAAGGAGGATAATGCACCGGCAAGGAGACATGCTGTCAGATTTCGAAAAACTGCCCAATTAAAAGTCCAATAGTTTTTCCAGAAGCAGAAACTTCCACTATTACTAATAGCGTAAACTTGAAGCTAAAGCTGGATACTCATGAGCGCCCGAAGCCGAACAGAAGAGAAAACCTTTTCAGGAACGAAAGAGGCAGCAACCGCTACTGGCGGCTTATGAATTTCTATGTTTGTAAGTGAAGAAATTCATCGGTGCAGAGTTCGAACCCCGGAAAATAAACTCAACTAGAGAGCAAAAAGTTTCTACTATCCAAATTAGTAGTTACTCTGTATCAGAGATCAACCATGGCGACATGGAATTGGTGCGAGTCAGCGTCTTGCAATGTTTGGTTTCTAATAAATGAAAAGATGAACGGAAATAGCCAAATTTATCCATGTTCTTATCAAATGTGGGGAAGTGGGAGATTTCGACGGACAGATTGTAATATTTAGCAATTTTTCTCAGTAACACGACAAGGCGTATGATAAAAAATCCATCAGTTCTTTTTTTTTTATTTATTATTATTATTGTTTTTTTTTTTTTGAGTAGTAACGTCAATCACTTGAATTAATTATTTCATTCGTTAAAGATTTCGAAATGAATGTATGG
Organism: Gymnosoma rotundatum; assembly: GCA_916610165.2. Classification (NCBI taxonomy): domain Eukaryota; kingdom Metazoa; phylum Arthropoda; class Insecta; order Diptera; family Tachinidae; genus Gymnosoma; species Gymnosoma rotundatum. The sequence goes on along the minus strand of OU744338.1, from coordinate 13,732,526 downwards.
GAATGTTTGGAAAATGAGTTCATTCCTTGATTTTTATAAAGGAAGAGCTGCTTTAAACGTTCGTTTATTCATATTCTTGATGCTTATCCCTATTATATGTCCTTCTGTCAGTCTATCTTGTCCATTTTGAAGGTTTTATGAATTTTGTTTTGGCAAAGTGTGTGATAGAAGTTAATGTTAGAGATATTTTATTTTAATTTTTTGTTAGTGTGTTCTTTTTCTTTTTTTCCTTTTTGTTGCTTGCTTGTTTTAAATGTGTCCGTGTCCAATGGAAAATCAAGTGGGGTGAAATCACTGTTGTTAGTTTTTGTTTTTGTCTACTCAATAATGATGATTAAAATAATAATAATGTTGTTTATACTTGTTGTAGTAATGGTGATGCCATTACGAATGATAAAACTTTTATTATTGTTTATCAAGTTCTTGTTGCTTAAGTAGAAAAGTTGATGATGATGATGATGATGATGATGTTGAAGATGATGATTTGTATAAATCAAGCATATAAATGAATTCAAGTGGAAAACAATCTAATTTGTTAGAAGTTGATGCTATAACCGTAAATTTATTTTATATATTTCGTTAGCCTTCTTGGCAGTTAGATTGCTAAAGCAGACTTTTGTTAGGAAACACAAGTCTGTTTGATAGAGTTAGTAATGAGTCGTTTGTGAAGGACATTCGATTTGTCCCTTTAACTTGTAAATTTTTATTAAATTGTTTATGTTGCTGATTAAATAAAAATTTAAATTTATAGCAGAAATTAATGAACAAAAATTATTATACTAGAATTGTTATTGTTAACGGCAAGAGGGGAAGAAATGTTTATTAGTTAAATAAATATTGAATTTTTTTTTATTTTGTAGTTGTACCAAAGAAATGATAATAAAATAATAAAACTATAGGAAACTAATAAAAATTAAACGCATGCTATTATTTTTGTAATATTTTATAATAATGAATTTAAAATGAGAATATTTTGAAACACTTATGTTTGAAGAAGTCAAATCCTTGAGGATGGCAGTGGTTATAAAGAAGCAAGATCCTGTCTATAAATAGTTTCTTATTGAAAGTTTCCATTTTTTAAATTTAAGATCATTTTGTTGTCTTTTTTGCAAAGCCCCCTTCGCTTTCATAAATCTGTACTATGTTATAGATTTACATCAGTAACTGACCATGTTGGCGATGCTTTTACTACTGGATGGAAACATTGAGTTCACCGCCAACTTTGAACAACGCGGTTGGCATAACTGTACTCTACATTTTTTCTGAAAGGCTAAGTACTATCTTTCAACATCAACTACAAGGCAACAGTATATTAAACACAAACGCCTTCTTTCACCAACTATCAGTACAGGAACCAAAGTTCCTGCATAAGTCCGCAGGCCGCTGATATAATTTTTTTCTACTGTTTCGCATTGTAGTTAAGATAAATGCGTATTGTTTTATTAAAATAGGACCTACTACAAAATTAGTGAAAGTAAATACATAAATTCGTAATTGTTTTATTGAAAACAAAAACATTAATAGAAACATTAATAAAAAATTTAACAAAAGTTTTCATTAAAGCAATTAAAATATTAATCAAACTAAAAATTAACTTTAAACAAATATTTGTTCAAATACAGATTGTTCATAATTTTTCTGCACCGAAAACAAATAAAATTCAAGTACTTCATTCATAACTTCAAATAAATATAGATTTTTTTATTTTTTTTTTTTTGAAGTAGAACTTATAACAAATTTAATAAATTTTAATACAATAATTTTTAATATCCACTTTATTTTTAGCTTTAAAGAAAAAATATTTCATACGAATATCAAGAATTGGAAACATACAAACTTAACAAAAACCTTCATAAAAACAATTAAAAAAATAATTGAACTTATAATTGGCTTCAATTAAATGTTTGTTCCAATGCAAGTTTTTTATAAATTTTTCTAATGTGAAAAAATTTTAAATCGCATGCGATAAATATTATTTGCTTTGTAGGGGAGTTGATAATCCCCTTGCCCCCTCTAGTTATGATTGAACCCATCTATATACATTTGCAAAAGTGTACACAGGAAAAGTTTTTACATTCTTTGTATATTAAATTTTTTTCTTGCTTTCACATTGAAATTAAATTAATGTTTTAATTGATTCTATTATTTATTTAATATACAATTTTTTATATTTTTGATTTAATTAATTATTTAGTTGGGAAATTTCGTGATTTTAATCTGACAACAAACGAAACCTTTTGTTTGTACAAGCCCTCTATTTTCTATTAAAGTATTTTGAAGACTTTACCTTTTGTAGTTGTCTAGCTAAACATTAATGTTTGCTTACCTTATTGAAAAGTGCCACGCTCATTCTTACAACGACAACTAAGGGGACCTTCGTAATAAAGTTGTTTTTACAATATATGAAGATTAAAAGGAATAAATTTTACTAAGAATCAGATAGTTTTCAAATTGAATGTATTGTAGGTACCACGCCCAATGATCCAGTCAGTTAATATTTAAAGACTTCTTTTAAAATATTTTTTTTTTTTTTTGGTAAATTTACATTGTGTGGAAGGTAACACGGCCACTACTACTCATCTTTGCAATAAACTTATTCTTTTAAAGTGGAAAAGCTTAAAAATGGTTCTAAAGAAATGCAATAATTATCATTTGGTTTTTGTGTATAGCTCACGCCTGCTATCTATTTGTTGACGGATGTATAATATACTATAGTTTAATGGCCATAAGAAAATTAATATTTACTTTTTATGAAATTGCCTGTAATTTCTTCTAGCAAAAAAATAATTATTTTTTTTTTATTAAGATGAAGACAGAAGGTTAGATTTCTCTCAAAATATTTTAGTAATTTAAATTTGTCACATTTCTTTCAAAACTAATTATTTTATCTTGTTAGTAAAAAGGCCGAAAAAAAAGTTATTAACACAATTTTCATAAAATTCCACTATTGTAGCGAATAAAAAAAAAATACTTAATTTGATCATTTTTAAAATAATAGTCAAAAATTTCATCTCATTAAAAAGAAAAACAGTAAAATAACATTTTAACTGTTTTGAACTACAAAAAAACAGAAAACTAAATAAATTTGGGTTAATGGCATGGCAATGGCTTGTACGCCTGTCATAACGTCAAGGCATTTTCAAAAATATATAGAAGTTTTAACTAAAAATAAAAATAACATGAAAATATAATTTAAGCAAAATACTTTGTTTTAGTTGAGTCTTAAGCATTGTTGCCGTTAGTTGTTACCTGTCATTAAAATTTTTAGCAAATAGACAGACACTCAAACATCAAACATACAAATCATATTTTAGAAGAAATATGAAAATAAATATTTTAACACACATTATGAATGAAATAATAAAATAAAGACTTTACAAAGCAAATTTACTGGGGTTTTAAGGTGAGTGTGTATGTGTGTGTATGTTTTTGACATATGTTCTTATTTTTAACTACACAAATTTTTTATATTTTTTTTTTATTTCTTTGTTGAAGATATTACAAGGGGTTTACATTAGACACCTCTAACTGTTTTAAGTAATTTTAGACAAATAACGACTTTTGGTAAAACTTTTTCCAAAAACACATAAATAAAACTTATTTACGCCTAGAGAATGAGAAATGTATTTTTGTGTTAAATAAGTTTCCTTGGAATAATAGGGGGCCATTACAGGCTTCTCTTCATGCTATTTAACATTTATGTCGCTCGTTTTTTTTTTTTCTTTTGTTGTATTTTATATTTCTGCCAAACAACTAATAGCAACCAAAATACTTTAATATAATGCCTCGATGTTAAGCGTTTAAATTAAATTGTCGAAAGGCGAGAAATTTCATTGGAATATATATTTCATGAAACTTTTCACACTTTTTTTTTTTTTAATTTTTGCGTTTTATTTATTTCTTTTGTGAAACGTGCCAAAATATATTTAATGACATGTTGTTTTGTATTGTGTTGATGTCATTTTTTACTCACAGATAAATAAAAGTAAATTATTTGGTTGAAGGTATTGAAATTTTGTGAAATTTGATATCATTTTATTTTTCTTTTTTTTCATTTTGCAGGTTTCTTTTTCAAATACAAAGGTATGCAAATTTATTAAGGGATATTTAAAAAAAAATTTTTTTTTTATTCTGGTCTGCTTACCCCAACTTAACACGAACAGCAAAATAAAAAAAAAAAAAAAAAATAAAAATAAAAAAACAAAAACAAAAAAAGAAAAGGAAAAGGAGCGGGTATTTTGGCAAAATCGATACAGGCCAAAGTTTGTACACTCTTCCAAATATAGAGGAAATGTTAAGGCTACACCGAAAAAAATTTTGAAATCATCTAGGAAACAGTAAGCTCTAATAAGTTAGCCCGTATAATTTTTATATAATTCTTTAGCCCTGCAAACAAACTTGGCAGATACACGTTCAGCAACTTAAAACACACACATTCAGCCTTTAAATATTTATCTGATTGCCAATTCACAAATTCTATCACTAACCTATATTGCACCCCCTGGCCTATAGCGAACATTGTACATGTTTTTTAATAAAAACAACAAAACCACACATCTAAATTTAATTTTTTATTATTTTTTGTTGGCATTAAGATATTGAAAAATAGTGCAGTGGTGCTCATATGTATGCATGTTGTGGTCTTTGGCCCACGTCTGGTTGGAGTACCTTGTACAAGGGCAAAGGAAACCTTTAAAACCACAAAGTGCAAAAATACAAAAATAAAAACAATAAAAAACAGATGGATTTCTTTTTCCTTTGTTGTTGTTGTTTTTTTCGTTTGCTTTTTGTTGTTGTATAATAAAACCAAGTGTTAAATATAAAAAAGATGACATATTTTGGTTCACTTTGGTTCACATATACAACAACACATTCATGAGTGAAGGAATAAAATTAAAATATAAAAAGGGAACTTCTACTTTAACATTCTTTAAATTATTTTGCAAAAATACTTGTACTTGTAATACACATAACTAACTACTTTATGAATTAATGTCCGTCTGTTAGAGTGGCGTTGATGTTTTGTCTTTTTAAAATTTATGTATCAAATAACCAACAAAAAAAAAAAAACAACTACAGAGGAAGGATGCCTGTTTTACACAAATGGAATTTTTAATAACTAAATGAAAATTTAACTAGCAAAACCAAAGATTTTACTTCTTCTTAGGGGCGGCTACATGTTCAAATTTAATCTTCAAACAGAGACTTTTGTTCGTTTCTTTACAAAAAATGAGATACAAAAAATGTTAGCAGAAATTTAAAATGAATAAAAAATTTTAAAAAATAACCACTGAAGGTAAATATTTTAATGTCTAACGTTAAAGCGACTGCACAAACACTTAAATGTTTGAAGCAGCAAATGTTTGTGTATTTCACATAAAACAATCACAACAATTCTCAGGAATAAATGCGTGTGACAAAAATATGCACTCACTCACCCAGTTTGAATCAAACATTTGAATGTTTGACTTCTGCTTAAAAATTATAAGTATATTTTTATTTTATATTTAATTGTTTAAACAAATAAGCAATTCATAGTAAAATTATCTTTATATATTATAATTTACTCTCCTACAGATTATTAGGAAAAGTGCAAAAGAATTCTCAATTTAGTGTCAATCTTAATAAGTGTTACTTCTAGTGAAATGTCTAAAGATTACTACAACCTTAAAAACAAAATCTTAAATTGTTTATTTTGTGTTTTGAATACATAAAAAGCAAATAAATGACCCTGAATCTAAGAATTTTCTTAATTTATTTTTAAGTCATCTAAGAACCTTAAAAATTATAATTGTTTTCTTACTATTTCGAAATATATAAAATAACTATAAATTTATTTAAATATAGTTTTTACTTGATTCGTGAAATGCACAACAATATTTCCTATTTTTTTTTTTTTTGATTGAGAATTTGCTTTTAAAAAGAAACTGAGAGATGTATTTATTTATGTATTTTAATACAGAGGTAGAGTTGTGTTTATAACAGAGCTGTATTTGCGGCGGAATATCCAATATGTAATTTAAGTTAAAAATACAGCTCTGAAAGTTACTACTTTTGGATAATGAGTGTGAAGAAGAACTATAAACACTGGCTACATCACTATATTATTTGTCAGCATTATTTGCACTTCTTTGCGCTAAAATTTTTTTTCTAACCAATTTGTGAGTGGAATTGGGTATTATAGTTGGGTTTTCTGAAAAATGTTAAATCAAAGGATATAATGTGGAAGATGCGGCTTTTTTCTGGAATTAAAAAGAAATTTTCGGTTGACCAGGAAATATAAAGCTTTCTTTAAATTGATTAGAGCTCTGTTAAGCTATCTTCCTTTACAGGGAGTCCACACCTGATGAATTTATATCTTGATGAAAGTCAAATTTATATCATGCTAAAAAATTTATCCCATGTAGACTTTATTTATTAATATTATATCATCGTTATTATATAATCGTCAGAGCTTATAGACTAATAAATTTGTCATAATATGAAAACTTATTTTATATGTTATTCTATTCTTTTTTCGCACTCATTAGGTCTGTTCAGTAACTACAATTATAAATTTTTTTATACGCATGTATGAAGTTTAGATTTATCTTAATGTAAATATTATATGATTCGCTTAAACATCAAAATGTAAAACATTCTATGTACAACATTTTTCGCATTTGGTTACTTAGAGTATTGTTTTAAATTTTTCCGTGTGTTTGACATCAGTTAGCTGGTTTTTAGTGGTCTTTTGTTTTATACATTTTTCGCTGTAGTACATTTACTTTAAAAATGGTACTATTTAATGGTCATACCGTACAGTTCAAGGCATATTGAACAGGTGAATGCAGTAGCTCATGCGGTAAACATATGTTCGCTGTTTTCCTTTGGGAGTTGTCAAAATTATTGCTCTTTTTCTTATTGTATGTGTACATTGTGTATTGTGTGTGCATGTGTATTATATGTATGTTTTCAATTGCTTGCTTATTTTTCACAAATACATACACACATATTGCCAGATGTTTTTGACAGCTGAACAAAATTTTACAAAAACAAAATACACGCAAAAGCTAATGCAGTCACCTGTATCAATGTGCCTTGGTACAGTTTTTAAGTCTTACTTGTCATTCCCAAGCCCACAACAAATTTTTGCTAGTAAACCGTTCACTTTTTTACATTTAGGAGAATAATTTTTAAAATTTCTGTTTTTCTCTCGTTGCTAGTTTTTGCTAGTAAAGCTACTGTAAACAGACCTATTATTTTCTAATAAAAAAAAAATAAAAAAAACATAAACATTTGACATATTACCTTTACAACGTCTAATTAAAAATGATTCATCATAATATAAAATCATCCACATTTATATTAGTAAAAAATTGACAATTGCTCTGCTGGCGTTTTATTATGATAAAAATTCGTCTCGTGTGGACATAGTGTTAAGGCTAGAAGTTGTCCCTCCAATAACAAATTAATCTCTGCATTAAGATTTTCTAAAATTTCAAATTCACTCAATTAACTATTTAATGGGAACATTTTTTCTTCTTCTTATTTGTTATCTAAAAGTAAACATTAGCAACAATAACATTCCCTCAAAACTTAAGCAATACCATATTGCTTGCTCCTCCTGCTTCACAAACAAATAAAAATTTCATGCTAGTTTCATGAAAAATTGCTTAGTGTAAATGCCGTGTTAATTAAAACTATAATTGACACAATTATTTTCTTTAATTAGAAAATTGTTTTCGTTTTTAATAAAATATGTAACTGACTCAGTTAAAACCTTAATAAAATTTCAGTGTAAATCTAAATAATAAGAGTAAAATGTCTTTTTTGTTATTTAGTTGCCACTTGTATTCGGCAACAATCCAAATGATATCGTCTTCAATCTCTATTTAAACTTTGTAAACAATATGCTTAGCGAATTTATTTTAAAAAAGGTCGTTAATTTAGCTTTATCGATAACAACTTATTCTCAATATAAACGAAATTCTTGCACGTTTTTCGCAATATTTATTAAACAAGTCGTAGAGGGTTTTTTTTCAATTATTTTTATAATTCTAAGGTCAAGGATGCTGTATTGTATTGCGCACATCGTTTACCATGATTTATAGACATTAACAACTTATATATCTCTAATAGATATGTGTGTGTGTATGGGTGTGCTTATCAAAATTAATCAACACACAAATATTTAATGCTCTTAATACTTGACAAATAAATACCCATATTTGAATACAATTTAATAAGAATTGTTTATTAATGCATTAATGCCCATCAATTGATATGATTTTCTTTCTTTCCAACTTAATAAACAGTCACACACTCGCGCTAGCAAACAAATATTTATTCACGTAAATGACATAAAGTGTAAATGTGAGTTTGATGTAAAAAGTAAAAAGAAATATTTAAGACTCTGCCCACACAAATCATACAATCATCATCATGAATTTTATTAAGTATTTGTTGCTCTCATTTTTATTTGCTTTTAAGATGAGAAATATAAATAATCATAAAAATGACAATCACAATTACAATAAAAACAACAACAACAAAATAGAACATCCTTAACAAAAGGAAAAAAAATCATAAACAAAGAAACAAACGTTTTTATATTTAAGTGGAAGATGTCAATATTTATATAACCCTCACACATGCACACGCACACACATAAATACACAATCTGACTTTGATATTAAAATACTTTAAATACGACCTTTTTTGTTTGTGTGTTATTCCTTTTTTTATATTGTTATTGAAATAATAAACGGAAATTCACACAAAAATAAGCATTTTTATGTATATTTCTTTCTGTGTGTGTGTGTTTTTCGTTTTTTAAGACTTTTTACTTAAACAATAATAAATGGTTTCAATTGTTTAAAACTGTGGAGTTGTTTATTGTCCTGTTCGTTAAATAATTTTCACACCTTTGCTTATTTTTTTACGAAAAAAAAATGTTTATTCATAAAAGAACAAAATTATATCCCAACAAACATTATTTATTTAATACAAAATAGCATCCTTTTAAGGATTTTATGAACATGCTTTCTTTAATAAAATAAAAATCGAAATATTCTTATCATGATCCTTAACTTTAAAAGCAATTTTTGAGTGGTCCTCTCAATTGACTATTCTAAACTATGCTCTTCAGTGCTTAGGTGCCGCTATGAGAATTTTTTGATTTTTGAGTGTTAAATGAACAAAGTTACAAAAAAAAAGTTAAATTGAAAATTTTTTCCACATAAAGAAGATGCAGGATCCATCGGAATTGATAATTGTTTATCGGTTGTTATTGGTGGTTAAGCGTGTTCATATGACAATTTCACTGTTAGAAGCTAAAGCTGCCTTTTATTTAAAAAAAATTATTAACCAGCTGAGAACTAAAAAAAACAATAAACACAGCCATCAAGGCTTAAGCAAAATAATAAAAATTAAAAGTGATTTTATTTGTCCAACCAATAAACTGAAGACAAAAATCAAAGCTTAAGAAAAAACAGAGAGGTCTACCTATGCCAAATGTATATGATAAAATTTGAGGACCGCTTACAGTCTTATAAAAAGAAAGGATAAAAATAGTTTAAAGCCAATCAATATTTATAATTAACAATCGGGTCTAGGTCAGAAATTTCACTGAAAAAAGAGTAAAAGGTATTGTGATTGCTCTTGGAAGTATCAGAAGACCGCAAAACCATTTTAGGGACGTAGTTTTTTAACTCCCATCAAAATTCTAGCAATGGAAAATATATATTCAAACTAAACCGAATGAATTGTTTTTAAAATAAACCAGAAGAAAGAAGCCGTATACGAGGCTTATAATATTAATTTTTTCAATTCACTGTAAACAACACAAATAATGGTCGTACGTCAAAACGTTTTGAGTACGATTATGCCTAAAAATGACAAACTTTCCAATGGAAATGTCAGATTGCACTTGGCAGCAATCAGTGTTGCCAGGCCAGAAATATATAAAGCAGCCCTCGTAAATATGGGGCAAAGCTATAACTTGTTTGAAAAATACTTGACATTTTTTTATAATTTCAATCAAGTATTAAGTTTGTTTTTGCATTTTCAAACATTATAATTTTTAACCGACTTGAAAAAAAGAATGAGGTTTTCAATTGGACTGAATTTTGCTTTTATATGTTTGTATCAGCAGAGCTAGTCATTTTTGAACCGACTTTGCATTTTTTTTTATTTATTTAAAAGGTTTTTGTTGTAATCCCGTTTTAAAATCAGTTCGTAATTTAAAAAACTAAAGGGTGTTCCCATACAACATGCATGTTTTTTATGTGTAATACGAGCGACAAAGGACACCGTATCACTATAGCTCTTGATAGAAAAAAGTAATAAAAAAATTAATCGAAAAATTAAAGGGTATCCCGTAATTGTTGTAGATTTACTAATATGGACCTATTTTTTGAACCGTTACAGACAAAACTTGAAATTTGGTGGTCGATTTCCCATGTCCGTAATGATAACAAGTACAAATATTTAAAATTATTAATTAAAGAGTGCTCCAATAGTTGATTAAATTTAATGTATATGGCAATAATTTTGAACAATCGTAGACTGTTAATTGAAACTTATGAAAAAACTGTATTGATAAGTCCACTATAACAGCTAATATAAAATTTGAAATTGGAAATTAGAGGGTTTCCCAAAAGTTTATGTAATTTGATGTACGTCAGCAAACGCCAGAACCATTATAGACAGACTGCCAAAAATTTACAAGAAATTTATATTGCTAAGGCCGCTATAAAAACAAGTTAACAATTTTAATTTAGAAATTAAAGGGTGTTCCAATAATCGATGAATTTTTTTGAACCGAACACCTGAAAATTTGACAAATTATCCAATACTTTTTCTGTAATATTAAGAAGTAAAAATATATTAAACTGTAATTTAAAGGGTGTTGCAATAGATGATACAATTTGATGTATATGGCCAAACCGCTAAAGATGTTTTGATAGACGGTTCTTTAACCTTTATTGCTAAGTCCGCTGTAACAGCAAGTATATAATTTGAATTTGGAAAATAAAGGATTTCCTAATACCTAAAGTAACTTGATGTATGTCCAACTTTTTAAACCATTAAAATCAGTTTTGAATTTAACTATTTGTTCAACAGTTGGTGCGGGGACATCGTACATATGCAACTCCATAAATCTCGGAACACAGAAGCTTGAACTAAAGCTATTTTACACTCTTCTATTTCTTTAATAAAACTGATTAATTCATATTTTTATTTCAATATTATTGAATGCCTAATAACACGCCTAGATTTTAAGTAACGTCTCTTAATAAATTTAACGAAAGATAATTTAACTGCGTGTTTGTATTCAAACTTATATTGAAGAAGGCACTTTAAGGCTTAAAACAAAAACAATAACAATTATAAATAATTGGCAGAATTCTTAGTAATTTTCGCTAATGCTCCTCAATCAAAAAATGTACTTGTAAATTTTCCCATCTAAATTAATGTTATTTTACATGAAATCTAAAAACATCAAATTTGCTATCTGTTGAAATGAAGATGATTTTTCGTGATTTTTAAAGACTCCCACGAATGTACACGTAACACAAGTGGATGAATTTCTTTAAAAACTTCTTGAGGGAATTGTTGATTTCTAAAAATTCTTATAAGAATTAAATATTCTTACAAATAATATTAGAATAAAATATATATGAATAATATCTACAGTCTTTCTGTGGAATTATTTTAAAGCTCTTAGAGCTTTTATTTTTCAAGTATTTAACGGAATATTGGCAACCAGTTTTTTTGTTGTTGTTGCAAATATATGTGTATTTCGTTATTATATACACATTAAAGGGAACTTTTTGCTATAAATATAAATATTTGTATCAATAAAAAAATTAATAATAATACCTTATAATTAGTAAAATAAAAATATTAATCTGGCTTTAGCTTTTTGTAAAGATTTATTAATTTATATTTTGAAAGACAGTCTTTTTTTTGCCAAACTCTAAATTAGTATAATTAAGAACATTATGAGAAGATTTTTATAATAAAGTTTTTTGGAATTTTTGCTAATTACCGCTAAAGCAGAGCACATTTTGAATGAAAAATTTTTTTTTGGACAAATTTAAGCACCAATCGAATATTTTTTCAGTTTTTCCCACCATCCACAACCAACAAAAGGAGTAGTTTTGAAAATAAACTTTGTAAGGTTTCAAATGATGCCAGTATCAACCACATACACCTAAGTCAGTAGCAATTTTGCAAATCGACTGAAAGTTGTGCTAATATTAAAATTGTGTTACATACAAGGACAATTTATACAAAAAAAAAGAAAGAAAAGAAAAGAAAGCCCTAAACTTTTGATTGATTAAATCAATTTTCTTTGTATTTCCTTATCTCGTCTGATTTCGAGAAGCTTCGTTGCACACTTGTCCACTTTACATATGAACTAGCTACGTTCATTATTTTCACTAATTTATGCTTCGCGCTTTTGTTGCACAGACTTAAACAAAACAAAATTTTAAATAATTTAAATGCATTCTTTAGATTATTGACTGAAAACAAAAACATAGAGGCAATAGATAAACTCAAGTTCCGAAAAACTACTCTTACGAGCAAAAGTGAAAACTAACGTAAGACGCAGCAGCAGCTTTTTTACATATGCTTTTTTATAAGTTTTCACTTTTCTAAATACTTTATGTACAAAGTTTGCTGTTTGTTTTAAACATTACATTCAAAAAGGTTTTCATTTACAACTTGAAGTTTAAGACAAGAATAAATAACACTGTTCTGCACGAAAATCCTCCTTTAAACCAAAATTTGCTTTCTTACTGTTTTCAAATGTGCTGAACACGAATTTGAAGTCAGATCATGTCTATCACGCACAGTTTCTTATGAAATTCTAGTTTTTTTATCCAAAAATGTGAGTTTTTTGTAAATTTGACGAATTTTTATGGCATCAAAACATAGTGAAAAAAGATTCAAAAGCCCGATGATTTTGAGCACAATAAAGTATATTTGAAGAAAAAAAAATTTTTTTTGATGGGAATATTACAAGTGGTTGAAGAAATATGGCTAAATTTTTTTTTTATGATGGTATTCTTTTCATTTAAATCTCTACCTCCCACCCCCCCCCCCTCCCGCTTAGCCACTCTCTAGTCACTATTATCTTCTAGGATTTGATCGGTACTCTCGAGGACTTCGCTCCAAGTTTCTCCTCTTTTCTCTCAAAATCAGAGGGTGATAGAAATTTTCTGAGTTCAGATTCGGACTCAACCAGAAAACATGAGAAACAGGGAAAATTGTTCAAGGGAGGGGAGAAAAATTTTTTTTTGCAGAGTATAATGATTTCCTCTAAGGTTTTATTGCAAAAATTTATTTAAATGAAGACTTTCTTATAAAACGCTTTAAAAATTTCTAAAAAAAATTAAAATTTGTCCTAATAGTAACGTCCTTTTCACTAAGCCTCATTTAAACTTTATCCAAAGTATTTTTTACCATGTCCGCTGTTTCAAGTCAATAATAATTAAATTAAATATTAAAGGTTGCCGTATACAGTTGGCAAATTTTTTTATTTTTTTAATTTTATCAGAGCATTTTTATTTTTTTAAACGTTATCGTTGCAAGATGTCTTAAAATTGTTAAAATTAAATGGACTACTTTTTTACGGGTTCAAGTAAGAAAAGTTTTTAAAGCAGTTATTTTCGTGCTTTTTAGAATTATAAAAGTGTAGCATTTTTAAAATTTTATTAAGGAAACTTGTATAAAAAAAAATCAATAAAAAAGTAGATTAAAAAAATTATTAAACGCCAAACTTGTAAATTAAATTTTGTTTGTTCATGTTTTATTTACACGCCGTTAGCTAAAATGCAAAATCACGTAATAGCAATAAAATGAAATTTTTCTATTTCACAAAGATTTATTTTTATTTAATACACGAAATAGAAAAATTCATTAATATTTTTCTGTTGGTTACAGAGTAGTTTAGTTCAGCTGACGATAATTTTATAAATAAAATAAAAATAAGGAAAATATAAATTTAAAAATTTGCCAATTAAAATTATAAATTTTTATCGATTTTTTTTTTGCTAAAAATTTTATTAATAAGTTTTGAAAATTGTAAAATAATAAAAAATAGTTCAGTTTGTTTTAAAAATGTTACGACATTTTCCAACGATTACGGATAAGAAAAAAATGTACATCTGGAACTATTCTTATTACAGCAAAACTAAAACTAGACTACCTATAGCGCTCACATTTTATGCAAGCGGTTGACTTTTGTGGTGTAAGCGTCTCTACAGAAGTCCAAAATGTTAAAGAAACATCGTTTGTTTTAAATGTCTTGTTAAAGAAATATATAGTAGAGTCGCTTTCGATTCACAAGAGATGCAGCAAACAGAATCTGATTTCTTTAAAATTGCAAAATTTCCAAAAGTTATCGGAACAATTGGTTGTACTCACATTGCACAATATTCCTATTGCAAAAGAATAGAAAAATCTGAAGAAGGATCCATAAAACAGAACAAAATTAAAAGCAGTGACAATTCAGTGACAAGAACTATTTTAGTAGAAAACTACTTTGCGGTTTTAGTAACATATACTAAGAAAACTAACATTTTATAAAAAAACTAAAAAGAAATTCATATTTTAGTTCTTAAAAAAATTAATAAAACAAAATATTTCTTAATAATTTACTCTAATTGTGCTTGATTCCTTTATTAAATCTTTCAAGTACATATGTATGGTTTCCAATGGCAACCCTTATGTGGAAAAATGAAAAAAAAAAATATTAACTTGATGGTTACTGTGTTTTTGTATTAAAATTTGTTGAGTTTTTTTTATGGTTTTTTGCCTAATTGATTCAATGGAGTTCTCATTTAATCAATTTGGCTTTAAGTATAAGATTCTGAGATTTTCCTTACAAAATATGGATAGAATCCACTGATCAGCTATATACGAGCAGTAGCGAAATGGCCATATTTCATGAGAATATCATGAAATACTTATAATTGAAGGAATCAAGCACAATTAAAGTAAATTATTATAAAAAAGATTCCAAATAATAAATTTTGCTTTTCAAAATATTGCTTATAATTTTATTTTAATCCCAACATATTATGAATTTAATTTGTTTAAAATCATGCACAAAAATACAGCTCCAAATATAATAAACTGATCGCTAACACGTCAAAAAGATATGGGAACGATAGCCCATCTAAACACAAAACATTTATGGTTTCAACAACATTACATTTCTTTTCATACACAATACTAAAAGAAAAAACAAAATCGTCGGGTTTAATTCACTATATTTTCAATTCAACGACAGTTCATACACATAATTTCAAGCAACTTAAACGCCAATTTTGTTTTTTTTTTCTTTTCGGGAATAGGTTTATTACAAAAATGAGATAAAAAACTTATTTAAACAGCAGGTATATACAAAGTTTTGCGTCATTATTTTAAAATTTTATGTTTTAGTTTTACTTTTTTTAAGAACAGAACAAATTTCAAAAAATTATTTTTATTTTGATTGAAAATGAAAAAATAAATTAAGAATACTGTGTGGCCACTACCTTTTTTCGAGAACCAAATTAATTTGTCAAAATTAGTCGGTTTTTGTTTATATACTGCCATATTTTCAGAAAGTTAAATTTTATTTTACAAGAAAGCTGTATTGGCGAAAATTAGTTACATGTCACTTTATTCCTCACTTTAGTAAAAGTTACATTCAACTTGGCTTTAAAGGCAAAGTTATAATAACATGCCATAGTCAGAGGCTCGAGGGACTTGATAATTTTTATTTTTGAAAATCAAGGGGTATTCATATGATAGCCAAATCATATTAAATATCATCTCGCAAGCTACTGCTTAGAAAAAATGGAAGAGTGAATTCAAGAAATGCCAGGTTAAATAAGATTATTTTATTTAATACTTCACATAGTTTTTTTTTGTCAATTTGGAAAGTATACAAAGAATTGTGATGAGCACACTGCGAACAAATGTTACATTTTCATTTTAGGTTTTAAATGGTAATGATCTTATATCATAAATCATAATTAATTAATATTGAAGTTGTTGCAAAAAAACAACACCATTTTTCCTTACGCTTTTTTTCATTTGTCACTTTTAAGAAGTGTTCTTTTGAAATTAATGCAACTTAAATGATAAAATTATTAGTATATATACGTAGCAGTAATTCATACTTTTCCAGAATTATTTTTGACCTATTAAATCAGTAAAATTTCATAAAAATTTGGTTTAGGTTATGGAAAAGCTTCTAATAATTTCAATTTATTTAAATTATTGAAAACTAAATGAAATATTTTCTGCTACTTACCTGGGAAATTTTTTTGAGGTTTTCTATAAAACTGCTGTTGCTATTTAATCCGAAAAATAATTATATTTTTTATATAATTGTAAAATCTAGCCACAAAATGTTGTATACTTTTTTTGGTTGTTGGTAAAGTTGTTGTTAGTTCAAGTTAAATGTTGGCAACAACTTGAACTTTTAATTTGTTGGTTTCCTTTTTTTCTTATAAAAACTTATTTTTGCTCTTTTATTTGTAACTTTTCTTTTTTTTTTCTTCCTTATTTTTTATTTTTAACTATCACTTGCCGTTTTAAAGAAATGAAAAGATTTTTTTTAAATTGTTGAACTTCCGTTTCTTTACTTAATATTTGTTGCAACAAAGAATTTGCCAACTTTTTAGCGATTTGCAACAAATTATTAAATGTTGGTTATTTTGTTACCTTTAACACTGGCTGTTGTTGTTACACTTGGCAGGTTTTTTCTTTTATTTTTTGTTTTTTATTCAAAAACTTTTTTTGTGTGTTAGAAGTTTTTCTTAGCGACTAAGAAAAAAATATAGAAAAACTTTTTCATAAATACTTGATTATTATAATTCTTCTCAGTTGTAGCAACAGAAGAATATTGCACTTGCTGCTTTTTGTTGCTGGTGTTTCTTTTTTTTTCCTTTTTTCGTTTTTGTGGCACAACCCAGAAATAGTTACGTGGTATTAAGACGAGAACAAGTGGAAACTTTGTTGATTACTTTATAATGTTAAAAAAAAAAACAAAAAATTGTTTTTCTATTTTTGTTTTCCAACAAAAAAAAATTTTTTCTTTTAGAAAATAAAAAGCGGGTGTTGTTTAGCTGAGATTGAGTGAAAAACTCAAGTCCACTACAAAGCAAGGAAGCCTGGTTGGTAACTTATATGGCGAAACAAACTTTAAATAACAGCGACTCTTTTTTTATTATATTTGACTGCAAAAAAGCCGTAATCTTAAGACCGTGATCAAAAGACCAGAACGTGGTTGTTGTTTTTTTTACTACATTGGGGCAACAAGAAAACAAATTTCTTTAAAAAAAACAGAGGAAAAAAAATAGCAGCAAGTAGAAGACACAACTAAATAATGATGATGATGATGATATGCTGGTGGTTGTCTTTTTAAGGCGGAAGAATTTTTCTTTTAAAGTTTTTCTTACAATGAGTTTTTTTTTCTTTTAATTTTGCCTATAATTTTCTTTTAAACATTTTGTTGTATCGATGGCTTGAGAAGGCGGTGAAGGACGTTGATAGTTTTTCGTTTGTTTCTTACAGAAAAATAAGTTTTTCTGGCGTTCTATTTCTTTTAAGATGTTGTCAACGTTTAGTTGTTAAAAATTCTTTTGTGGCACTTGCTGTTAATTGTATGTAGATGCTGGAGATACGTTTGCTTGTTGCTCGTATGCTGGGGTTAAGTTTTGTTTTATTTTGCGGCAGATGTTGTCTGTTGATAGCCAACAACATATTTCTTTTTGTTTTCAATCCTTAAACGAACTTTTTACTTTTTTCCGTATTATTATTTAAACTTGTTCTTGTTCATGTTCTTTTTTTTTTTGTTTTTTTTTTGCCAGCATTCAATTTAATTTGAAAACTTCAATGTCCCAAATTCTCATGCAAAGTTCTGTTTCTTCTTTTTTAACTTTTTTCTTATAATTTTATATCACAACTTTAGAATACGCAATTAAACACACGCGATTATTTTTTTTAAATCAAAACCACTCGAACACTAACTTATTTACACTGTGTTTTACACACAACTTCTTCAATTTCATTCATCAATTTTTTAACCGACTTTTTTTTATTCTTTCTGGTCTTTGGATTTATATATTTTATTTTTTTTTTTTTTTAACACGAGCGTTTCATATATCATGCGCTTTATGTCTTCTTTTTATGAGTGTGTCTGTAATTTTTTTTTCTCTACTTTTTTTGTCTTTTGTGGTAACAGCGCGCGTCAATAGCAAATATTTGCTTTAAACGTTACGTACGAACCGGTCTCTAGCACTAAACTAAATTCACATAGGAACAGGTCATTCATACAACCGTTGAATAATAAAAACTGTGTTTTAACCAAACAAACCAACGAAATACTCTTTTACTCTGCTTTGAAAAACTGCTCATATGTGGAACATGAAAAATCCCAATTGTTTCTATAGTTGCATCAAACACTTTGCAACTTTATACCACGAACATCTAGAGAATTTAATTTTTTAATATCTCATGGATATTTAACTCATGTTTGAGTTTTTTTTTTGTATCTTGTATTTTAGAGTTTGTTATTATTGACTGATGGTTTCACTAAAACCGTTTAAGTTAATTTTGAAAATATTTATTTTACTCTCTTCGGTTTGTAGTTATAAAAATGTACTCAGATGGAACACTTTGCACGCATAAAATTCTAATTAAAAAAACAAAATATTTTTATGCTTTTTTAAACCGTCTATCAAAATTATTTATCCATGCTTAAGTATGTGTGTTTGCATATCTTCTTCTACCAGCTTAGTTTCTGCACATTATTTTGAATCCACATAATACTGTGCAGTTAAACATTAGCAGCCGAAATGTAATATTTAAGCAGTTAAAATTTAAAAAAAAACTGTTTATTAATTTATGAATCAAGAAATAAACAATAGCTTTTATGCTTCACCAGGTCGGAGCTAATTGCCCTATTAAGTTAGTAATTGTTACTACTGCTGTCGAATTACAGAGATTTATCTAAAGCTGTTCTTAATCTTTTATCACTTCATATTTTAAATTGATAGACGTTTAGATCACAATATTGGGTAATCTATCCGCTTGTTAAATAGTTGACTCATGTTCAACTTTTCCATGCATCAGCTATTAAATAGGATCAAGCGATTCCGTTTAATAAATTCCATTCCACTCTTCCAAGTCAATCCAAGTAAAGGGTCTTTAAGCCCGATAAAATTTTAAATTGTAAAAAATTATACTGTAAATGAAGAATTATTTCATACGAAAGATCAAAACAACGCATTAATGTTTAAAATTTATTTCGGGCATATGAACACCGCGGCTGCACAAAAAATTATTAATCATGATTCGGTAATGATCCATATGCGGCAATTTTGCCGTTTCAAAATCAATCGGGTTTCTTGTAAAAGTTTTACTTATCGAATTTCAAAGTGTTTATGCCTTTGCTGTCATGTTAAGACATTCACACCCATAACTCATGATGCAACTTGGGGTTTTGGAAACACTTTTATAATGTAGTGTTTGATACTTTTTTTAAACTGGGTTTTTTGCAGCTTCGACTTCAAACCTCTAAGGGTTTTAACACATTTCTACGTTTATTACTCTTTTGATGATATATACACCTAAATCAGGTTAGAAAACATAATAATGGCGGAATGTATATAAATGCTCGATTCTTGTATATGCTTGTCGATGTTTGAATTTGGAATCATTTATTCTAGAGGGTTGGTTAAATTTTATACTTAAAATTTTTCATATATCCACGTTTTAATTTTACATCAAACTTTTTTAGAGGAAAGCAGTTTATTAATTTTTTCGGGTTTCGTTCTGTATGTGTCATAAATTATATGCTTCTTTTTTTTAAATATTAAAAATTCTTTTATTGTTATTTTTTCTTTAATTAGATACCAATATTATTGATGCAAGAGTTTTAATTTTTTTAATTACTCACTTACAATTCTAAAAGTATTTTATTTGCTCTCTTTTACTCAAACATGTATTCTCTGTTTATTTTCTAGTCACTCATTTCCATCTACAACCTGTTTTCCTATTGGAATCTCAGAGTTTTGTTGTTGCAGTAGTTTCATCAATTGTACGTACCAACATTCAGAATACCAGGTGAGTTTTCCCACTTCTGTTCATTATTAGTTTTTCCTGTCATTTGTTTGCTCATTTTATTTTTCTACCCCGACTCTTGTTTCTTTATCTTTATTATTTTTTGATTTTTCTATAAGATTTTGCTGCTGCCTTTGTTGTTACTGTTGTAGTTGTTTTGCCCCTTGTTGTTTTCAATTGTTAATGCTCTGAGTGTGCCGAGTTGGTGAATTAACTTCATTTAGTTCAATTTAATAAATTTTTTTCTTTACTTAATACTGGCATACAATTTTTTTTATTTGGTCTTTGTATTTGTTGTTGTGGATTTTGTCTTCTTCCTAAGCAGGTGGAAATTCATGACAGGGCAACACTGCTGGTTGCTGCCACTCACCGTCTCAATAATACAATAATAGAATAGAAAAGAAAAGCAGCAGCATGAATAACACAAGACCTCGTTGTAAGTAAAAAAAAAAAGAAAAGAAGTAAGATATTACTCGTATTTTTGTGATAATCTGTGCGGTTAATTAGCTATTAATTTTAATGTGATTATAATGATTTTGTTCCTTTTTAATACGTTTATTCTTTTAAGTTACTTTCGTTGTCTTTCTGTCCTTTTTATACTCAAAGGTTAAGTGTCTTGAAATAAATGTAATTACATTAAATTAATTTCATTATTCTTATCTTTTAATGCATAAAATATGTACGAAAGAGGAATTTTTATTAAAGAAATGGGATGAAGAAATCTTAAATCGATCATGAATTTAATAAAATCAAGGATATAGAATACAATTAATAAAAGTTTCTTCGATTAAAATTGATAAAATTTTTTTTAGAAAAAAGTGTTCCCTAATACACCAGTAGATAAGAAATACATCTTTTGCATTGCAGTTCCAGCACTGTAAGGCAGTTTTCTTTAAAAAAAAACTTACTAAACTTCTGATCGGAGCAATCGAGCCAATTAAATTAGCTTATCATAATCACCTACACAAGACTATATTAAACTGTGTCATCGGTATACCGATTCTACATACGCAACTCCAATTAATAAATTAGAAAAAAATTTTATTTCCATCATGACATCAAAAATTACTTTGTTTAATTTTTAAAATGTTTAATTGTTAAGAATCTTTATTGAATTTTACTAACACAGATGACTTGTAAAAGGAAAAAATAGTCAGTAGTGTTCTTGAAGCAATGCTGTGTTCCATAGCCGTTCTCTGAAAAAGATAGTGCATTTTTCTCCATTTCTGCGAAAGTAAAATTAGTGGTGGATTACAAAATATAAAGGAATATTGCCATATTTTAATATTTATGGCAATGAAATTTAGTTTAATATTCGTTAAACAAAATATGCCTTTCCATATTACTGTGCCGATTAAAAAGTTATGTGAAATTTTTGGGTGAATCAGTGTGCCAACAAAACGCACTGTTTATCGTATAATGAATGATTTCGAAGGAAGAGGGTCTTTACGTGGTAGGTGCAATCATGGACCACAATATACAGCAAGATCGGCTAAAAACATTACTGCTGCTCAAGAAAGTGTTCAAAACAATCCATCAACCACAATTCGACGCCGTGCTCGGGAGCTTGGTCTCCAAAAAACAAATTTGCCCACACTTTTGCACAAGGATTTGCATTTGTTTGACACAAGAGCTTCTTCCACAAGAAAATTTACACCGCCGCGGCGCGCCGTGCATATGCGAATATGATGTTACGGCTCACAGAACACCGGCTCTCATGAAAAAATCATAATGAGTAACGAGACAAATTTTCAATTGGATGGATATGTGAACAAACAGAATAGACGGTTCTGGGCAATGGAAAACCCTCAAATTATTCATCAGTCACCTTTGACCCATTAAAATTGAAAGTCTGGTGTGCAGTTTAGTCAGGAGAAATCATTATACTTTACTTTTGTGAAAATGAAAACGACTTAACGGTAACTGTGAATTGGAAGTGCCACAACTGCATGCTTTAGGCTTGATGAATATGTGATATTCATTGTATACAGCCAAGATTACAATGGAATTTCTGCGAGGCCTCTTTTCACAACAAGGTTGGCCTCCACGGTCGCCTGTTTTGACTGCTCCAGACTTCTTCTTGTGGGGATATTTGAAGAGCAAGGTTTATGCAAACTAATCAGAAATGCTGGAGCAATTTTAGCTTTATATAAGTGATGTAATTATTTAAATATCGCGTAAAATGTGTAAGAGTGTAATTAAAAAATACTCTAAAGGGCTCGCATTTGTAAGGCTAACAGACAGATATTTATCTGATATTATATTCCATACATAATTGCCGACATGAAATAAAACATTTATCAATACAAGATCCATTCTATTTAATTAAATCAAAAATTATACAAAAAAAAGCGACACCCTGTATTAAATCCCTATTAAATTATACATCGATTGGCCATTGAGTTGTACAACGCTTTTAAGCGATAAGTGATGTTGTTTAATAAAACTTGAATGAACAAAAACGGACATAGTGATGAGCACAAGTCTAATATATTGTATTATTATAATTTTTTTTTGTTATCTAAATATTATCGAGCTACTCTAACACAAACTTTATTTATAAACAAAAAAATAAAAAAGTTGCATCATTGCCATTCCACAATTTATTAGAAATTCTTTTCTCCCCAATATTTTTTGTTTTTAACTTTCCGCAGACAATAAAAATAAGGAACAAACAAACGCACAAAATTTTTTGCTTGAGACGAATAACTTACTCGATCATTCCAAAAAAAATCTGTTTTTTAAAGTTATCATAGATTTTCCAATACATTAACCCATTTAAACACCTCTCACTACAGTTGGAAATTTTGGAAATTTTAAATTTAAGTAAATATTTTAGACGTTATTGAATGCCACAGCTTGCTCTAAAGCTACAAGAGAAATATTTTTCTTTAACATCCAATCAGATTCTTAATTCTCAAATTAAATTGATTAAATGAGAATTGTATTTAATCAATACAGCGAAAAATAGATCACGTCACAAGCTTTTATATAAAAGAAATAATAATAATAAATAAATAATCGCAGTAAACGTCAATTGTAGTTTTTGTTTCATCATTTTTCTACATAAAAGTTGGCATTGAAAGCCAATCATATGTAGCACAAAGAGAAGACTTCCCTTATTAACTCTGTGTACTGAGTTATGCAGGCATTTTCTAAATTCCCCACGAAATTTTCACTTTTGTATTCTTCAAGACATTGTTTTTGTGAAAAACAATTTTATAGCAACAATGCTTCGAAAAATTTGAAGTGAAAATTTAGTGTGGATTTCAGTTTGCAGTGTGTTGCATATATTTTTAATGTATCCGCAAAAGAGATACAACACTTTATTTATAACGATTGATCGCGGTTTATTGGTATAGAATGGCTAACTCATGAAACTAAAAAAAAATTAAATATGCGCAATTTCTTAGCTAAATAAAACCCAGTGTTATAGAAGGTCGCTCAAGATACAGCTATTAAGAATTTATTTATTTCAGAATGCTAAGATCCACAATTATAAAGAGTCTGCCAAGTGTGAGTTGGACTCACACACGAAGTGTTGCGTTTCTCCTTACCATGTTTAAAAATCCATTTTCTTAATAGTTTGTACTTTTTTCTTTTATATAATTGTCATCACTGTGTAAATTTTAAATGAGTGCGTGTTAAGGTTTGAAAGATACAGCCCTTTAATTTTTGATCTTAACTTTTCACGCTTATTTTTACAGCAGGCATAATTATACACATTCCATGTCTGCCAACTGCGGGTATAACACTAACGCTATTTACGTTTAATTGTGTTATTATAGGAACACCCTATATACGAGGGCTGCTATTTATATTTCTGGCCTTGCAACACTGAATGCTGCCAAGTGCAATCTGACATTTCCATTGGAAAGTTTGTCATTTTTAAGCATATTTGTACTCAAAACGTTTTGACGTACGACCATTATTTGTGTTGTTTACAGTGATTTGAAAAAATTAATATAGAAACATTTTCGTGTCATCATTTTTCACAACTTTCGACGTGGATTATCACGACAAGAGTGCGTTGATGAACTTAAATCTTTGTATGGCGATGAAGCAGCATCCTATAGCACTGCGAAAAATTGGTATAATGAATTTAATCGTGGCCGAAGCTCGCTCAAAGACCAATTTCGTGAAGGTCGTCCAAAAACGGCTGTTGTGCCAGAGAACATTGATGCCGTGCGTGAACTCATAATGCAAGATCGACATGCGGAGTACCGAGAGATAGAGACATCCTTGGACATTTCTTCCACCAGCATACATTCGATACTGCATGAACACCTGGCCGTAAAAAAGGTTTGTTCTCGTTGGATCCCGCACAATTTGAAAGTCGCTCAAAAAAATGCTTGTGTCGATTGGTGCAAAGTAGTGTTGCAAAAATACGATTGCGGTGCTTCAAAAGACGTTTATAAGGTGAGGAATCATGGATCTATGCGTATGAGCCCGAAACGAAACAACAATCGACCGTGTGGGTTTTCAAAGACGAGCAAAATCCAACGAAAGTTGTTCGTGGAAGAAGCACCTCGAAGCAAATGGTCGCCTGTAGCTTCGGCAAAACTGGTCATGTGGCGACTGTTCCACTTGAGCAACGTAGGACGGTCACTTCTGAGTGGTACTCTACAATTTGTTTGCCTGAAGTAATCGGAGAAATTCGAAAAACCAACAAGAGAAGACGAATCATTGTTCACCATGAGCTCTCACACATCGGCTCAAACCAGAGCGTTTTTGACCGGGCAAAACGTCGTACAGCCTTACAGCCCCGACTTGGCACCTAATGACTTCTTCTTGTTTCCGCACATCAAGAAAAAAATGCGTGGTCAACGATTTTCGTCGCCAGAAGAAGCTGTTAAAGTGTTCAAATGTTTTAGAGGTGTTTCAATCGGAGTGGAAAAAGTGCTTCGACAACTGGTTTGAGCGCATGCAAAAGTGTATAAATCATGCTGGAGAACACTTTGAAAAACAATAAAACCATTTTTGATTATAAATATTCGCATTTTTACTATTAGGCCAGAAATATATAGAGCAGCCCTCGTATTGTAGCAATATTTTTTATTATTAAACATTTTCTTACAGCAGCCTAAAAAAACTTAAACATAAAGATTTTTTGTTTGAGGTAAAAACCACGTCACTACTGAGACACCTTTAATTTAAATATTTTGTTATACTTGTTTCTATAGCAGATATAGTTTTATATACACTATGATCATTTGACATGTCTGCCTACCACTGTTCCAAAAACATATTTTATGACTTTCACGTAACTTTTGGAACACCCTTTAAGTTTTAGGGCTTGTTATACCTTTAATTTCTTTACATTTCTAGAGATAGAGATCTGTTACAGACATTGTAGCAAAAACAATAGGGTCACGTTTTTACCCTTTAGTTACGAGACCATAAAAACAACTGTTTGATAACTGAAGGAAAGCGGTTCCACTTTGACGAAGTCATAACAATTGAATATGATTTCAATTATCGAAATTTTACAAGTTAGCTGTTTTTTTATTAAAGTTCAATCAGGGACAAACATTGCTTTTTATGTTTTAAATAAAGCTTTCAGATATAAGGATTAAACTTTAAAGGGATATTATTACCCTTGGCCTTCAAAACAGCAGAAACATTTAATTAACTGCGATAATTTTCATTCGATTGAAAACAACACAACACTCTTGACGATCAGTAAGTATTTACCTGGTGGAAGCATCGGCGGCTTCATTTATTGTTACCGTTTTAAAACAGTTTTGACAATTAAATTTTAAAATTTGTCTCACAAACACCTCTGACCTCTTTTTATTTGTTGTAAAATACTAAAGTGCAGAATTGTTTCTAGGTCAAAATAGTGTTTTGTTTTAGCAGCTACAGAAATATATTCAATTTTATCACCCATCACCAAAAAAGCAATATTAAACGGTGCTGGTATAAACAATAAAAATTTGAATTTTGTTTTGTTGGTTTTTTGTCTACAAATTAAATTTTTATTTGTAAAAAATCTGATTATGTTTAGAAACGAGGCATGGATTTTTGATAATTAAATTTGTTATTGACAGGAATTTCATGTGCAAATTTGTAACTAACAATTGTTCAGTTTTGCAAATTAAATTCAAAATTCTATTGTATAAAATTTATTGTTTTTTGTCGATTTTTCTACAGCGTTCAGAATTTGGTTCGAATGTGCTTTTTTATGGAAAATTTAATTACACACATTTATGTTTGTTCAATGTATCAGTATTTTTGTTTTTCTTTCCTCTTTCTTTCGTAGCCGCCTTTATCACACACAATCCATTTTTATACAATAATTTAAATCTCTCAATTCAAATCTTGTTAATTGTCCTACAAAGAAAAAACCGTTAAAAACATTTTCTAATTAAACAACATGTACCACCATCATGAAAAAAACACCGTTGCATACAACAGAACAACATCATGGCTACTTACTAAAAATACGGCAGCAGCAACAGCAACAAAAATACTGGAATAAAAAAAACAAAATGTAAAAAAATGGTCATTTGATTGGAATTTTCATTAATGTTTATAATGGTTAGCAACAATAATAACAACAACAGCAACAAAAAGTGCTGGTTCATATATATTTGTTGTTGGTTATTTCATTTGTCTGATGGTTGTTTGCCTGGTTAACAGTTTTTTTTTCTTTTTTTTTTGGTTTATATTTTTGGCTTTTAGCCATCAGTATTTGTTTTTTCATGTTTTGTAACTAATTACAACAATGTTTGCGGTTTTAACATTAACACATTTCGATTGAAAATTAAAGTTTTGTGGCGGCGTGTGTAAGTTTGTATGTGCTTTACTGTTAAAAGGTTTACCGGCCTAAGTTGGTTAATTGTGCGAATTTAAGGTATTTGCTTTCTTCTCATTGATCTCTTAACGCAGAAGTGTTGCTGTAAGTAAAGTTTTTGGTGGCTTTGATTTACGTTGAGCATCACTTTCATGCGATTTTTATTTTTTTTTAAATTAATTTCACTATAGAGCTTTTTATAAAAGTGAACATATTGAAAGATCTTAAGAGAATATATTATTAATTTTTTAAATATATTGCTATCTACGCAAATAGAACTTTTAATCTGGGAAATATTCTCTTGATAATTTAGTTCAAGAGCATGTGATAATAGTGGTCGGCATGGTTCAACTATTACTGTTTGACTTTGTAACCCGTTATCAATTCAATTAATTGTTGCTTTTAATGTTTGTGCCTGCATAACTCAATCATTTCTGAAGCGATTTTGAAATTTTTTTCCATATTTGAAAGGCCATGCTTACAGATCGGTTTCGTTTTAAAAACAGTTTAAAATTTAAAAAAATTAAAGGGTTTCCCCTTACAACATACATGGTTTTAAAGTGCATTATGGCCCGTAAAGGGCTCTCAATAGCAAAAAATTATTAAAAAATAAATCTAAAAATTAAAGGGTGCCCCATAGGTGACCCAAATTGTCCTATATATCCTTTGAAGCGTTATAGACAAACGGTTAAAAAATGCTGATTACTATGATCGTTATATATAATAACAATTATATATTTTCAAAGTTATAAATTAAACGGTGCCCCAAAAGTTAGTTTAATTTGATGTATATGGCCATACTTTTGAATACTTGTTGAAAAACGGTTAAAACTTACAAAAAAAAACCTGCATTGGTAAGTCTGCAATAACAACAAGTGTAAGATATGAATTTGAAAATTAAAGGGTGTCCCAATAGTTAATGTAATTTGATGTATGTGACCTAACTTTTGAGCCCTTATAGACAGAGAGTTGAAATTTACAAGGAACATTTATATCTAAACCTGTTACAATAACAACTATACAAATTGAATTTATAAATTAAAGGGTGTTCCTCTCATTGCGATTATTTTACCTATATGGGCCTATCTTCAGAGCTGTTTTATACAATTAGTTGAAAATTAGAAAAAAAATATAAATATATAAAAGTATAAATATTTAAAATTATAAATTAAACGGTGTTACATTAGTTGATGTAATCTGATATATATGGCCAAACTATTGAACAGATATAAACAGATGGTTGAAATTTAAAAGGAAGCTGTATTGCTAAGTCCTCTATAACAACAAGTATAAAATTTGTGTTTGGAAATAAAAGGGTGTCACAATAGTATATGTAATTTGATGTTGCCAATTTTTTTAACCATTAGAGAAAGACAGCTAAGATTATATTGTATCTCTTTTCATACACATGGAAACATATCGCGTTTAAATGAATAAATTAATGCTGACGTAGAGAATAATTAGAGAACTGCAATATGCTTTCCTTAAGAATCTAAGGATTGCCAAGGGTTCTTTTTTATTGGCAGCTTGTAACTATCTTCTAGGAGGTACTTGCCCAACTGGTTGCATCCTTTCTCTCACAAAGTGTTATAGTGTTTTGCAATTTTTAAAATAAAAATTCGTTTGCCTTAGTTTAGAGAGTCTAATAAGCGTTCTCGGCTGATTTCCTTTCTTTTATTAAATTAAATATTTATTAAATATATTAAAAACATTAAGAAAAAATCTTTTGAAATTCTTTAAACAATTTTGTCTAAAAAGTATTAGCAGTAAAACACACATTGTAGGCCGAAATAAAACAAAAAGTTCTTAACTAAAACTTTAAAAACAAAAAGTTTTATTGCTTTAAAAAAAAATTGAAGGTAAAGAAAAACTTAGCGGTCATTGTCTATTCAATTAACAGATAGTTTTAGTATGAACTCGAGTATTTGTTTATCATTATCTACGGTAAAAGTGTTGCGCATGCGCAACATTGACAATAAGCAAAGCTTAACTGCTGATGACGACGCCGATGATGTTAATGATGTTTAAATAAAATACAGACATGGACTACGGCAAAACCAACTTGTAAAACGTATACGAGTATTATAAGCTGGCCAAATCGCTTTTGTATTTTTATGTTTCTGCTTAAAAGGTTTTTGTTTTCACCATCATCATTATCATTACCATCATGCTTACCACTGCACTTTTTTCCATTTGCTTCCTTTAATGTGAAAAGAAACAAAATTTAGACTTAAGAAAAAAAACAAAAATCGTTTGTTGACTTTTTCCGTTTGCAATGCGTCGCTAATAGAAAAATAACAATGTAACGAAGTAACGGTTTAGTGAGAGATGGTGATTGTATGATGTTGGTGATGGTTTTTTCTTCTCCGTTGTTTGTGCTGCTGTGGTTGTTTTGTTTATTGAATTGTTTTAAGGTTATGGGTTTATGCGTATATTTTTATCTTTTATTTTGTATTGTATTGTGCTTTTAACCATAATCCCAATAAACAATTATATAAAAGAAGTTAATTTGAAAAATTATTAAAATATCAATTTAAAACCTGCATTGTTAGCTTTTTTAATGAAAATGCCGATGGATAGTTCTTTTTTATTTTGTCATGAATTTTTAATTAAAAAGAATAATCAGCCCAATTATAAACAAAATTTCCGCGCGAGTTCTTTCACTTTTCCCTTTTCTCCAATTATAAATGTTTCCCCTTTTAGTTGACTGCGAAAAGTGAAAAAAAAATCGGGGAGAAAAGCAGGTATTATAAATTATAAAATAAGTTATAAAAAAAAACAAAAAAAAAAAGCTTCCTTTAAATTACGATGATGCCACTGTTTTATAATTTTACTCCCACGGAATTAATAATTGGAGGAGTATTTTCTAGAGAATTTTTTTTTTTGGGCTGAATAATTTTATGATCCACGCTGAGACCTTATTTAGTCCTGTGGCTGTAAATTTGTAAAATTTTTAATTGATTCAATTATCTATTTATTTAAATTATTTTTCCTCTTTTTTAATAATTTAATTAATTAAATATATAATTGTTACAACTACTTAATTAAAAAAATCTTTTCTATTTATTTTTCAACGAAATATATAATTAAGTCTATTAAAAATTTAATTACATTTCAATATGAAACCAAACAAAACCTTTAATAGGTGCTAAAAATTTTTCCTGTGAACTATTTTTAAATATTTTTTTTATGATTTTTACTTTCCAATGACTTAATAGCAATTTTTTGTAAGATTTTTTTTTGACAACCCATAGAACATTTTTACATTAAAAGGTCAATGAAGCCTGCTTTACGGAGCCTGCTTTATTGCACAGGCATCTTGCATGCAATCTGTCCTACTGTCATGACTTCTTTGCAGGATTGCTTCGATATCGCGAACTGGCGTACCTTTTTATATTTTTCTCATGATCTCTTGCTTAATTACACTTGGCCTTTTATTGACTTTATACGAATGACTGAGATTTCAACATCCTCTTTCGATAGTATTAGATCTATCAAACTGGAACCTCATTTCTATAATATTAATGAGGTTCAAGTTGTCTCTAACAATATTCAGTTTAGCCAAACGAAAACGAGCATCAGTAAAGTTATAGTTTGACCAGTCCCATTTATTAAGAATTATAATCTGAAGATGCTTTTAGCGTAAAATCAGCTCCAAGAAGTGATGCAATTAGATGTGGAATTTTTTAAGTACAAATATGGTGATTAACAAAGTCACTGAAGTAAGAATTTGCTATCAGTATTTTCGATATTTATATTTTAACAATTCTAAGAGTAACTAGGAAAGCCTATAGCGCTTTAAGATGAGAAAAATGGTGTCATGTGATATGCAAAATGCCATAATTCCAAGTAATTCAATTTTTTCTCATGATGGCTTTGCCCTTTCCAGACAGG
Source organism: Gymnosoma rotundatum (assembly GCA_916610165.2). NCBI lineage: Eukaryota > Metazoa > Arthropoda > Insecta > Diptera > Tachinidae > Gymnosoma > Gymnosoma rotundatum. Next base: position 13,701,724 of record OU744338.1, on the reverse strand, counting down.
CCCCTTACACCGTTTCTCTTTCATATAAATAATAAATTATTTTTCGTTTATGGGATTTGTGTCTCCAGTAAATAAAATAATATTGTAATGCCTTTCAGTGAATAAAACCTTTACAGCCTATTTTTTTAGGTACCCATTTCATATGAAAACCGAATGATTGATAATTAAGTTTTCACACCAAAAGTACTCGCCACTTTTACACAGCCAACAGCCACCGAAAAGTATAATAAAATTATTTATTTTAAGGTTTGTTTATACAGTCAAATCCCTATAATTCGTACCCCGATAAACCGTAATTCCTGATAATTCGTAATAAACTATCGGTCCCTTGAAAAAATCTCGTTAATTCGTAAAATATCTATACATTTTATCAACTCGCTAATTCGTATTTTTTTTTTTTTTTTGTAAATAAAATATTCTTTACCTCTTATAAATCGAAATTGTTTACTAACTACCACTTATAATTCGTAATAAGACAAAAAACAGATATATGGAAAAAATGATTTTTTGTTTATGTGCTTGATGTTTATACAGATGGATCAAAGTCAGACAAGTGGGTCGGGGGAGACGTCTATATTCCTATATCTATATTTTAAAGTTTAGGCTACAGGATCAATGTAGCGTGATTCAGGCTGAGATCTCAGCTATTAAAAGGGCGGTCAGCTGGATGTAGTACCACAGCATATCTGGATCTGTACTGACAGCAAGGCCGCTACTATCGAGTGTCTACACGACACCCAGATTGGTACGTGAATGCCGGACATCTCTAGACGAGATGGCGAGACATTCCAATTTGGAACTTTTTTGAGTGCCGGCACAGTCGGGCACGACCGGGAATATAGTTGTGGACGAACTTGCCAGATCTGAAACTCGGATGAGAGACCGGGAGATAGAGCCACTGGTGGAAGTCCCGTTAAGCTGCTGTAGGGTTTAATTTCAGCGGGAACTCTTTGGGGCCGCGCATACTATATAGTCTGACGAGGTCAACTGCACGGTTTCGAGAACATTATGGCCTCAGTATAATAGTGGGAGTTCTGCAAATCTGCTGAGGTTTCCCGAAGACACTGTGTTATTCGTACCCATGCTAGGAGACTAAATCTTCTACACTATGACTACTGTAGGAGCTGTCAAGATGAGGAAGAGGAAGAAACGCTGGAGCATCTATTCTGTCATTGTCCAGCTCTTTCTGGTCTTGCGGACCTATCCACCTGTGAAGTTGTAAGGATAAACTCATTTATCCGGTTCGCGGTTGTTCGGGAATGGATCTCTGATGGTAACATAGCGACCTGAATTGATCCTTGTACGTCTCTTCCAGGCAACGCAACGGGGGAATATAGGACCCAAGTGAGTCGATCTTCTAATACCGGCAGCCTGTGCAACCTTACCTAACCTAAGCTAAAGCACGAAAATCTACATGAATATTCTATTTTATTTTATATTTATTTTTAACAATTGTTTTTTATGTTTTTTTTTTCTTTAAAGTAAACAAAAAGAAAAACCCCATTAATTCGTATTTATTTTATTTTAATCCCGTTAAATCGAAATCCCGCTAAATCAAAAAATTCGTAAGAAATGACCAGTCCCTTGCGATTACGAATTATTGGGAGTTCACTGTACTTTATTTCATGTACAAGTTGAGTAAAATTCCAATCTCACTTAAGTTTTGTCACCTCTGCTATTAATCTAATTACTCTTTCATTTTCGATGTAATTTGTGTAAGACTTAGCGTGTTACAAATTGATATTGTGGCCTTCCAAAAATTAAGAAAAAGCGCTTGTTGTTTTTGTTTAGGGTTTAATTTACTTCCTGTATAAAATACTAGAATTCTTTTTATTACTTTACCGATGTACAAACGACATTAACACCAAAAATAAAATGACCTTATTTCACTATAATTTATCTACTGGGTATTTCATGTACACACTGCTACGTGCGAATGTGTGTGCTGTGAAAATTGTTATTTTTTTGCTGTGACTTTCTAAGCGTTTTTTTTATATAAATAATTTCTTTTTTTTATTTAGTTTTTTTTTTACTCTCTCCCAATTGAATCCAGAAAACAATGGCTAATTCTGTGATTTAATCATGCGCGTAATATAAGCTAAGCATGCATAGAAAAACTGTCATACCACTTCAATTATTGCAGAGGTACAAAAAAATAAAAACTACAAAACCAATCTACGGCCTTTTAATATGAATAGTATGAAGCTGAGAATTTTTTTGTTAAATATTAAATAAATTTTAAAAGCAGCCACATTTTCTTAATGCATTTTAATTTTATTATTTTTTTTATTTCTTTTTGTTGTTGTGTCGTTTGTAATAACAGAAATATTATTTTATAATTGACATTGACTGTGGTGGGAATGCTGGTTATTACCAAAATTGAAAGATTTCTTTTTATTAACTCTAAATAATAATAAGCAGAAAATAAACGAAATTACCTACAATTTATTTATATATAGTTTTCTTTTTTTTGTGTCTTGAGATTTCTAATTATTTACAATAAGAAAAAAAGTACACAGCCTAAACCTAAACAGTGTAGGGTGTTTATTTGCTTGGTTTTTGTTTGAATGCAAAATATTTTGCTTATATAAGGTTTTTATATTAAAACAAGGGGGGATGAGGAGAAATCATATTCTATTTTCATGCAGCTATAAGCCATAGAAAGAGGCAGAATATCGCGCCTGTAAAATATCTCACAAAACCTTCAAAGAAGGGGCAGGGCAGCTGCACTATTGCAGCTACGGAGGGTTCGACTACGTGACATGATGGCTGCGGTCACTGGCTGCTCGGAGAACGGGTATCCCTTTCAACGACTTCTGCAGAAGTTGTCAGGACGAGGAAGAAGAGGAAACGGTGGAACACCTCCTATGTCAATGCCCTGCGCTAGGGAGCATACGGCTGAGACACCTCGGTCAGCGGTTCTATGACGACCTATCTGATGAATCGTCAATGGGTCCAGATAGGATTACTTCCTTCTTAGGTTATAGTGGGTGGTTTACAAGCCCATATCCGGACGCTGTGACTCATTCAGGGAATGAACGCATACTTTGGGCGACTGATCTCACTTAGCGGATTTTTCTCAGCATTTTTCTTGGACCTTCTCCGTATTCTCAGACCCGCGGTATTTTCTGTCTTTTCCTCTCTGTCTTTCTCTTTCTAATTTCTACCTTAATTTTCTTTCTCTGTTTCTTCGTCTCCCTACCTTCTAACAGCAGGAGTGGGCCGTGGCAACATGGCTGCCTGCCTTACCTAACCTTCAAAGTAATCATATAACTTTTCTGATGGATCAAAAATGCTTCAAGTCCGTCGAATATATGTGCAACAAGCAGCATGCGATCTTTTGAGCATTTATATTGAACTTTTTTACATTGTGTACGAGGGCTGCTATATATATTTCTGGCCTGGCAACACTGAGTGCTGCCAAGTGCAATCTAACATTTCCACTGGAAAGTTTGTAAGTTTTAAGCATAATCGTACTCAAAACGTTTTGACGTAAGACCATTATTTGTGTTGTTTACAGTAACTTGAAAAAATTAATATAGAAAAAAATGGAATTAACTCGTGAACATTTTTGTGCCATCATTATTCACAACTTTCGACGTGGATTATCACGACGAGAGTGCATTGATGAACTTAAAACTTTGTATGGCGATGTAGCACCATCCTATAGCACTGTGAAAAATTGGTGTAATGAATTTAATCGTGGCCGAAGCTCGCTCAAAGACGAATTCCGTGAAGGTCGTCCAAAAACGGCTGTTGTGCCAGAGATCATTGATGCCGTGCGTGAACTCATAATGCAAGATCGACATGCGACATACCGAGAGATAGAGACATCCTTGGACATTTCTTCCACCGGCATACATTCGATACTGCATGAACACCTGGCCGTAATAAAGGTTTGTTCTCGTTGGATCCCGCACAATATGAAAGTTGCTCAAAAAAAGGCTCGCGTCGATTGGTGCAAAGAAATGTTGCAAAAATACGATTGGGGTGCTTCAAAAGACGTTTATAAGATCGTCACAGGTGACGAATCACGGATCTATGCGTATGAGCCCGAAACGAAACAACAATCGACCGTGTGGGTCTTCAAAGACGAGCAAAATCCAACGAAAGTTGTTCGTGGAAGAAGCACTTCGAAGCAAATGGTCGCCTGTTTCTTCGGCAAAACTGATCATGTGGCGACTGTTCCGCTTGAGCAACGTAGGGCGGTCACTTCTGAGTGGTACACTACAATTTGTTTGCCTAAAGTCATCGGAGAAATTCGAAAATCCAACAAGAGAAGACGAATCATTGTTCACCATGACATGGCTTTCACACATCGGCCAAAACGTCGAATTAATGAGTCATCCGCCGTACAGCCCTGACTTGGCACCTAATGACTTCTTCTTGTTTCCGCACATCAAGAAAAAAATGCGTGGTCAACGATTTTCGTCGCCAGAAGTAGCTGTTGAAGTGTTCAAAAACCATGTTTTAGAGGTGTCTCAATCGGAGTGAAAAAAGTGCTTCGACAACTGGTTTGAGCGCATGCAAAAGTGTATAAATCATGCTGGAGAATACTTTGAAAAACAATAAAACCATTTTTGATTATAAATATTCGCATTTTCACTATTAGGCCAGAAATATATAGAGCAGCCCTCCTATAATAAAGAATATTGAACATTGAACAAAAAAAAAATACCTTTTAATTAGTGTCGACTTCTTTAGTTCCGAATAAAAAAATTCAAAATTATTTTATCAATTTATAAATAAAAGCAATTTAAAGATGAGTGTAAATAATTAAATCGATTAATTAATATTTGATTTTATTTACTCTCAATGATGTCTAATGCTTCTGTTTATAACACTCTATTAAAAATAATGGCAATTAGTAGAAAATAAGATCATTAGCAAACAACTAATGGCTTCAAAGCATTACCATTAATGTCGAGGGCTTAAGGTTTGTTTACTGTTTGCAGTGGTTTTTGAAACTTTTGTGATTATAAATTTTTATTTCATACAAACAATTAGTTTTTTCAGTTGTAATTTAATTCTAATTTCATTAACTTTAACAAAAAAAATACAATTGCATAAGAAATTTATATCATTAAATGGAAGTATTTTGTCGTTGAAATTATTTGAAAATAATGCCAATGAAATTTCAATGGTAATGGAAGAATGCCAAGTACGTAGATTTTGCCTTCTCGAGAAAGGCACAATATTTGAAATGATTAAAACATTTTTTTTTTTTTTGTAAAAACGATCAAGTTTATTCACCTCACCTTAATTTAGCACAATGTCAGTGTAATAGTTTCTTGGGTTTTGAACACATATAAAGTGAGCATTAACGATTACACTCAAAATGTTTGTATCCTGCGAATTAATTTTTTATAAAACCATCAAAGTCTTGCAATATAAAAACCAAACTGCATAAATTTTACCCTATAGCTAAGATAGAAGAGAGAAGAGGATAACAAATAAAAGAATCTTCGACTGATTAAATATTTATGCACTGCATACCAATCATCATCATCGGTCATTCTCATCAGCATTGAATCTGATCGCTGCATCATTATCATGATCATTGTTCGTAATCATCCTTATAATCATCTGTATTATTAGTATTTATACTTAAAGTTGTATTTTGTTGTAATACTTAGACAGACAGAGTTTACTTGGATCTAAATATTTACTTGTATTTATTTGTCTGTTTGTTTGTTTGTTTGTTTGCTTGTATTTAAAGAAGGATTTATACAACAACCTAAAAAATTCAACTACAATTAAGTGACAATTTTTTTTAAGTTGCTAGTGCTGTCTGCTTGCTGCATGCTTTATGTAGTTGGGATTTTTTTTTTTTTTTGTAATTTTTGTTGCCGTAATTTTTTCTTTTTTTTTTTTTCTTTTTTTGCAATAGGTTCGTTTGCAGCAGTAGTCGAAATGTACGTGATTACAATATGCATCTTGGAGTTTTTGTTTTGTCTTTTTTTGGTCAATGGTTTAACTTATTAAATATATTGACTACTGGGGTTGTTGTTTTCAAATTGTACAGTGGAGCAAAGCGTGCAAAATTTATTTAAAAAAATAGAAAATGTTCTTTTCTTAGTTGTGAAAAAGTTTATAGTAATTGTTTGTAAATACAGGGTATTTTTTATGTGTTTGGATTTTAATGTAAAAGAAAATAGGGATTTTAGCGTCAGTAACTCAGGGCTTTTCATTAGCTCTCTAGTAGGAAATATTGTTATAGTGATAGCTGTGTAGCATATCGCAATAATAGACACGTGTTCACTGTTTTAAAAATATTTTTTGCTTTCTGGAAAAATAATTACTTTTTTAGAAAAAAAAAGAAAAGTAGTCTGTTAATTTAGAGAGTTAAAAAAAACCAAAAACTAAACAAAATATTTAACTTCATTTATTGCCACTGTTTTTCAGTAAATTCAGCATTGCTGACTGCAATTAACTGAACATTTTCCCTTAAAGGCCACAAGTCAGTGATCGTGGTTTCGTTTAGAAGTGCGTGTATTAGTCTGCATAAATGTTATTTTTGTTACTTGGCTTTTAAATGAATGTATATTTATGACCAACAGCAGCAGCAGTAGCAGCAGCATTATAGAAAATTCAGTCGTTATTATGTCCTCGAACTGCGAGAAATTACTATGATGTTGTAGCAAAAGTACATATTGTCATCGTCAAAACGTTGAGTTGTTATAGTGGAATGTTTAGCCCAACATATTCCAAGTTCTATAAAAACTTAAAACAATACTTAAACAGAATAAAATGAGCAAATAACACATACCGCACCTTATGCTCTACGCATTTATTTGTACTTGTGCCAACTAACAATACACATACTTGTACAGCAATGAAGGGTCTCTTATAAAGCGAAAAACAAAAAGATTTTTGCCCTTTTTCGAAAATAAAGGCAAGCAAAAAAATCAACGAAGAAGAACAAGAAAAACCTTTAACAACTAAAATAAAATTAAAAAAAATAAAAATTATTCTATGCGATTTAGCCAGTGTTGCATTGCTAAATCAAAGAAATAGCCACAGCCACCAGCAGTAGAGGCAGTTGCAGCACACGACATTCTCCTGCAAATAGTTTGAGTGCATACTTGACAAACATTTTGCATGCCTTTCCTTCCTGTTTTCTATAGTAAATAAACATACCTAAATATATTTATAATATATTCCTGCCTGTGTCTGTCTACTCTACATACATATTTTATATAAAATTGCAAAAAATATGTAAAAACGTGCGAGGGTAGTATTAAAAATGTGAGTTAAACGATTCTCATTTTTTTCTTGTAAAAACTTTTTTAAAAACTTTTTTTTTATTCTTGTGCCCTAAAGTTTATCTTTTATATAGTTGACTTTTTTAATATTTTTTAATAAATATTATTTTTATTAACAATCGAATTAAAATTGATTTTAACTTAAGCTCATGTTTATTTTTAATTTATAAAAATTTGAAGGAAGAATAATTATTCATAAATGTATGCGGATGTTTTCCAAAAAAAATATGAAATATTAGACACCAGCAGAATGTAATGCTGTATTTTTTGGAATGCTACATCCGTTATCACTATACATTTGCAAATAATTTATTTTCTTAATATTTTTAGAATTAAAAAATAAAGATAAACTTAATCCTTAATTATTTTTAATAAATTTGTTATAATGTCAAACAGATTTTTATTAATAATTTCATGCAAAAATTACAAAAAATATTATTTTTATTAATAAAAAAATCTTTTTGTTACACTTTTATTATATTTTTTATGCTTAAATATTTATAAAACTGCTCGGTTTTTTTTTTAATATTATTTTTATTGCTTTTATAAAAATAATTTTTTTGGTTAATATTATTTTAATTAAAGACACAGGAATATTTTTTTTTTTAATATTTAATTTTTATAAAAAATTCGTGCTATTTTGTTATTTAATTATCCCGATTAATTAATTACCGATATTGATTATTGCGGGTCAAAGCACGTCTCGATGGCCATTTTGTTATCGCTTACTTAACTCTTCAGGAAACTTCTAACATATATTTTAAATAAATTTTTTTCAGTTCGTATACAGGGGAGAAAGAAAAATAGAATTACTGTTGGTTATTGTTGTTTCTGCTTAAACTTTGATTTTTGTCTTTGCTTTATCGTTTGGACAAACATTTTTAGTTTATTTAAAATGTTTGTCAGAAGTTTCCTGAAGAGTTAAGTAAGCGATAACGAAAAGAATATCGAGACGTTCTTCGACCCTCAACAATCAATATCGGTAATTTATTTCATTTTTGGGTAAATATTATTTAGTTATTTTTAGGAAAAAACTCGTTTTGTAAAAAAAATAAAATTTTTAATAATTTTTTTTATTAAAAAAAATGATAACAATCGTAAAAACTGCTAGTGAAGGCGAAATTAAAATTTATATATATTTTGTTCTTAATGTACAATAAAAAAAAATCCCAAAAAAACAATATTCAAATTGTCGAGAAAGAATTTTATTACAAAACCACCCTCGTACATTTTTTTATAAATGCCCATACATTATGCGTATTTTCAATAAGTTTTTTTCAGATTTGTCTCATCTCCTTAAGGGCGTTATAATTTTCTACATCTATGGTAGATACAAGATGTAGTAGCAAAAATAATAAAAACCCTGTAGATGTATGCAGTTCAGATATTTAAGCACTATGGGTCTAATTTTAAGACATGGGTAATTTAAATTAAATCTTAGACATTTTACAATTGATAAAATTTACCATAAATTTATTGAACATGTTATCCATTTATAAGGATCCAACTTCATAAAAATTTTCCTAGAAACTAAGTTTTCCTTTAGAAATATAAAAAGAGTGATAAATAGAATCAAAGTTTGATAATAGAAAGAGTGCAGCCAACCTAGCCAACCAATTTCTACCTAATGGCTTCAGGTATGGCAACTTTAAACTAATAAATATTAAAACTCTTTCTTTATCAATTAGGAATTCAGTTATTTGGGATTATTAAGTTTTATTTCTACTTACCTCAATGTTTCTTCTCACCCCTTTTTAATGTGCAACATTACATTGCAATTATTTGGCCAGCTTCCATCTGCAAACTAAAGTGCAAGACTTTCATTACATTTTCTTAAGGACGGTGAAAATGTATTATGCTTACGTCTTGGCTGGATCTAGCAACGTCACAGTAATCAATATTAAGAAGCTAGAATTCAACATATTACAGTCTGTTTCAAGCAATTATAGATTTTGCATAGTAGTTAAAAATTAACTAGAAATAAAAGTCAATGATACACTGGGTATTCAGTCGTAAGGTCTTTCCAGATCGGCATGTGCAATTTAAAACAAATTATTATAAAGTTAATCGGTATGCATTTAGTTGCATTTTGAGTTGAGTTTTTCTTTCGATTTTTCTATGCAGATAAGAATTCTATCTGATCTCTAATAAGTAATTCTTGGTCACCTTAAACCACTATGCGAAGGTCCAGCCGCAGGCAAATTAAAAACTGTTTCGAATATTTATTTAAAGTGGCGATATTTTAATAAAGCATTTTCAAATTCTAAGTTCATTTTTTTCAGAAAAATTGTAAATTATGTAAATCAGCTCTTTATTTTTTCAATCACTAAAACCAATTCAGAATGCCAATTTATCAGGCTGTTACTGCAAACTTCTCCCACAAAAAAATGCTTAAGCTACGAGCCAAAAAATTCCATGTATCTATGAGACGACAGCAAAGCCAATGCAATCACAAAAAATTCCAGAATGTTTTACTATGTGGCATCACTACTTGGTACTTTTGCGCGACCTATATGATAACGCCATTAACTGCCTAGGCTACGGATGAATTTTTACTGATTTTCTAATGCGTAAGTTAAACGACAAGGAAGCACTTTTGCTGTTAGACACCGGAAAAAAATTTCTTTTGCGGTTCTGATGCAGATGAGTAAGCATATTCCATATCAACAAAACATCGATAGTATCGGAAATTATTAGCACTTTATTAGCTCTTCAAGAAACTTCTCATCATTTTTTATGGTAAACTTAAGATTTTTTTTTAAATTTATTATTCAAGCACAAGATCTTTTAATTTTTATTTTTTATTCATCAGGTCCTGATGATGCTACACAAGGGAGTAGCGAAATATTGAAATAATAAAAAATAAAAATTAAAAGACCTTGTGCTTGAATAATAAATTAAAAAATAAATAATTAAAAAGGTCAAATAAAAAACTTTATTAATACTTAAGATTTTTGCCTACACAAATTTATTGAGCCCGAATAATAAAATCAAAATAAATAGAAAAAACCAACGATTTTATTTTTCAATGAATTAAAATTAATTTCGGCTTAAGTGTATATTTTAATTTGTAAAAATCTTTTTTTAATAAAAAAAATTATTTTACAAATGTATGCGGATGTTTTCTAAAGAAAAACAAGACAAATTATACACCAGGTGCATTTGCTGGGTCGGTACATCCTTTATCAGCATTCTTTGCATCTATCTACCTTAGGTTGTTTACATTGTAAACATCATCTTTTTAACCAACTAAATTTGTAAATAAGAATTTGAGGATTATTTATATCAATAGTAACTTGGTTAGACCAGGTCTACACACACACCAAAGTATTTCTTAACTGTTCTCTATGTAACTCGAATGCAATTTTATTTTTCTTCTTCTTTTCTTCTACACACAGCCGACTTTTTTCAGCTCCTTAAGCAGTTAAAAGATGATGAAGGAGAGAATATATTTTTAGATTTTCATCGAACAGTTGCTAATAAAAAAAGATTATTTGAATCAAATTTTCTTTGCAAAATGAGTCATGTCCTGAAATAGAGGACCCTCAACTGTTTGTAATCAGTTCTTTATTGAAATTTTAGACATTTACAAGAAATTAGGAGATCATAATATTCTTTTAAACGATAAAATCCAAAAAAAAAGTTTTTTAAAGTTATCGTTATAGATACTTAGGAAACTAAGAGCATGTAATTAAAAACCCCATTGTGCATAGTAAAAAATAGTTTTGTTGTTTTTTAAGGATAATGTCTGGTCAGTGGTTACAATGTTGTTGTTGGCATATTTTAGAAGTGAATATTTGTCATGAAAATTTACAACCCAAAAATATTTATGTTGGCAAACTTGACGACTGAGTTCGTCTTCTCTTTTCTTTACATTTATTTTTTTTTTTTCGTTTTATTTAGTTTTTCTTATGTTTGTTTGTTTGCAAAATGTGCGAAAACGTCTACAAAATATTCATTGCATTGAATGTTAAAAAGAGATTTTGTATCTTTAACAAGATACTTAAAACAACAGATCTTTTAACGACACATTAATATTATGTCCAAGTGACTATTTTTTAGCTTTTATTTTTATTTGCAGTTTTCCAACAATGTGTATGATTTTCTTTTTTCATTAAAATAATCCCAAAACCTGTAAAAGTTTCTTATATTCTTCTACTTTAAGTCTGTAATTCACTTTGTTTCTTTATTTGAAAATATATAATTAAAACATAAATTCCTTGTTTTCCTTAAGGAATTTCTTTGCGTTCAAAGTTTGGCTATTTTCATAACAAACTCCATATGGTGACTTCAAATAAAAGCAACCATTTAAACCTTTAACGAAAGAAGAAGAAATTTTTGTGTTTCTAGATTTAAAAAATATATATTTTTTGTATTCTTGTATTTGTATCTGTTGATACATTTTTTTTTTTTTTGGGTTTTAAGTTTTTTCAATTTCGTTTGTATTCCCAATTTCCATTTGAATGGTTTTAACTGACCTTCTTTGCACTTAGCATATTGTAATTCGATTAGTTTTGGTTGCAATTGCCAAAAATGGTAATTTGTACAAATTGCAATATGGAATAGTTGTTAGTTTGGCTTTACTAAGCTTAACTAGTAATAGCATTCGCAAAATCTGCTGCAGCCGTGTGTACTGCTGGATAGCCCAGCTAAAACCAATATTAAACTCGAAACAAAACCAAAAAAAAAACCTAAAGCTTCACTAACGAAGTAACGTTCTCTTTCCAAAAAATGGATTCTAAGTAGGACCAACTAAATTTTCTTAAAAAAATAAACTACGCCTACTGTTTCAATATTTTAAGATTTAAAAAACGAATTTTTTGAAAGAAAACAATAATTTGCCAATTACCTAGTCCATTATGATTTTAATCTATTGAAAAAAAACAATGAAGCAGATACTAGACCTTCTAAGAGCCTGTTTCCGACTGTCACCACGAAAAGGTGTATGTAGAACTTCCGGCAAGTGTCGCTAAGGGGTTAAGAAAAATACCAGAAACAATTGTTTTCCTTAAAAATAGTCGAGTTCCAGATACCGCAATAAATCTAATTTATTTTATAAGTATTGATAGGTATTAAAGTAGAGGTGCTTTTTTAAGCATGACAGATCTTGAAATTGTAAAAAATAACTCTAAAACTTAAATTTTGACGAAAAATTTGTTTCTTATTATTTTCAGTAAATTCTGTCAAATCATTATGAATAGACTCGTTCTGTGTCGTTCTTTCGCCGATTGGTCTCTAGAACAGTGAGTAACTGACCCATTGTTTTACCGCCAAATTGTCTTCAGCGATGAGGCTCATTTTTTGGCTCCACGGGTTTGTTAATAAGCAAACTTGCCGCATATGGATTGAGACCAGCCCACAACATATCCCACAGACTCCATTGCATCCAAAAAACTTCACGGTTTGTACCGTTTTACCTGCTGGTGGTATTATCGAAGCTTATTTTTCAAAAACTGAGGCCGGATCTCATGTTACAGTCAGTGGAGATCGTTACCGTACCATAATTAACGGTTCATTGTTTGAAAATATGAATGAAATTGATCCGAACGAAATGTGGTTTCAACAAGATGGCGCTACCATCGAGTTAGTGAAATCAAAATTAGGCGATAAGTTGATTTCGGGAAATGGACCTGTCATTTGGTCTCTAAGGCCGTGCGATTTGACACATCTCGATGATTTCCTGTTTGGCCACGTGGTCACTGGTTTATGCTGATAAACCACCAACAATTGACGCCTTGGAGGCCAACATTGTTCGTGTTTTTCGTGACATACGGCCAGCAGTACTTGAAAAGGTGACCCAAAATTGGACGTTCAGAATGCTCTTCGTCATCAGCAGCCGCGGTGGCCATATACTTGAAATCATATTAAAATATTAATGCCATGTTCCGATCTTTCATTTAAAAAAAGTCTTCATTACAATATCATTTTGTGTGTTATTTTTTTCCAAATTTAAATTTTACCGGGCTTAAAAGAACACCCGATAATATGATTTCAATGGAATTCAAATTAATCCTTTTAATCAATCGACCTTTTAGGCTTAAATATTTTCAAGCTTAAGTTTTTTTTGTTTTATTTTATTTTCGTAAATATGTATGTAAGTATGTAATTTATAATTTTCTTGGTGATTCATCTCTAGAGAGGTAAACCCCAAAAGTTAGTAATTTTTTAGCGATTTGGAAAGAAAATTGAGCAGATTATGATGAAAAAAGATACCGCCATTGGTTACGAAATTAAATTCGAATTATCGAAATTAAGTTCGAATTTTCGAAAATAAGTTAGAATTTTCGAAAATAAGTTCGAATTTTCGAAAATAAGTTCGAACTTTCGAACATAGCTTAGGAATGTATTTTGTTATATTTAATTTAAAATTAATAAAATTTTTACAATAAATTATTTCTTATCTAATACAAAATAGATAGTTTTTACGGGTGTTATTCCTTCTTTTTTGAGAAAAAAATAATACATTTGAATATTTTGTTAATTTATTAAGTGCATTCTTGATATCTCATCCCTTTAGGTAACTTACTACTTTAAATGGATTATTTTTTTTTTTGCGAAGCCCTAGAAATTGCATATTAGCAGTCACTTAGATTTGAAATTGGTTCCGTTATGCAGACTTGCAGATACATTGTATTTATTGCATTAGAAAATATTCATTGAACTTAAGCTGTGCAGTAATAGAAAAAAAAAAATTTCAAATGTTTGTTTTACCCTCTTTGTGAGTTAAAAAGAACTTTTTTTTTAATAAATTTGTGATATTTTCTTTTTTAGCTTTTTTTTTTGATTGAAACTTTCCCGTCATAAGCATATCTTCCCTATTTTCCACCAAACGTAAAAAATATATGTACTATATATTTTTTTTCTTTTTCTGTTTTAACTATGAAAAACTATTATTGGTTTTAAACCAATTCGTGGTGTAGACTAGATACTCAGTCGTAAAGGAGCATATAGAATTATATTCCATTCATTTCACCCAAAAATGTACAAAATCAGCGAATTATGCGCAGCTGTGCTACTGTTTTTTTTCTGTTTTAGTTTCTTTTTTTTATCTTCTTATACTTTCAAATTGTTGTTGTATATTAAAACTAGGAAACGTAGTTTAGTTTAAGGAACATTATTCGTACAATTTCAAAACGGCTTTTAGTCTTTTGTATTGCCTTTTACGTAGAAGATCAAGCTCAAAGAAAAAAAAAAAAAATTAAAAATATGAAGAAAAAATAGAATAAAAAGGAAAGAATTGCTTGCTATTCATTGTAATACAGTTTGTTTTAGTAAATTGTTATTGTAGCAGCTTCTGTTTTTTTACTTGCAGCTTGCAACTGCTTCTTTTAAGTCTGCTGCTGCAAATCCAAAGGATGAGGACAATAATGCGGCTGATGATGTTGATGAGGAAGTAAAATTTTTATTATTTTTAATATTTTTTGTGGTTTAAGTTAAACTCGTTATTAAAAATGCAACATTTGTTTTGGGGAAATTTTAGAAAACTAATGAAAATTTTGAAATTATTATTTAACATTGAGTTTAATTTAAAAATTTTTCATCGGTCATGATGCTTAATACTTCTTTAACATTTTGATAAACTACTAAAACTACACTAATTTTTTTTAATAAATTAAACTCTTACCTTTAAAATGCTAATAGAGGCTGACGCAATAAAAAAAAGCATTATATTTTGCTGAGAGAACTTTTTGCGTTATCTTTTAAATTTAACTTGACATTTTAAAATAATTTTGTTTCCTTAATAAAATCTTTTACTTTAAACAAAATTTAAGCATTTATTTGATAAAACTACAGAATCTTTTAAATCGTATAAATTCCCACTTAATTAAGCATGATAAAAATCACTGACAAACCCTTTTGTTAAATATTTAATCACTTTTAATTTATAACTCAATTGATTTATTTATCAACATTTTTAAACAAGCGTCCATAAATGAGTAAATTTGGCAACGAAGCAAAAAAAACTTTGTGGCACAATTAATCTCAAATTCACTTTTATCAATATTATGTTCTCAAACATGCCTTAAGCTTCTGTAGAAATCTTTTAGCATTTCAGTTTTAAAACAAAACACATTCCCTTACCCAAATCTCTATCTCTCTTTTCTGTTTCTAAACTAATATATTTTATGCCTTTTTAATCGAAATGTCATAAATTTTATTTAAACACTCTTCAAATTCTCTTTAAAGATCTTTTCTTTTTTTTTTTAATCTTGTTTTATTCTTATTCAATGAATGGCCTTGTATAAATTTTTATATCTTAATGATGAGAGCTTATTAATCACACTTTTGACACCCGAACATGAACAATAAACGTTTCTTTGAAAAAAGAAAAAAATAAGCGGCACTAAAGCAAAGTTTGCTCTATATGAATATAAATTACAAACTGTCTTTTAAAATTAAAATGCCACTTTCAACACAAACAAAAAAGAAAACTCATATAAATTTATAGAAATTATTCATGTTCAAAAAGGAGAACTGAAAATGGTTGGCAAAAATAAATGGGAGCCCACGTTAAAAACAACATTAACTTTAGAGAATGTGCTTCAATATTTTTCGTTATTTTTGCGTTTTTGCCCCAAAAAAAAAAAAAAAAAAAACAAAAAAAACCATAAAAACAAATTTTAAAGACCAGGTAATTTGTTCACTCACAAAAACACACTCATACAAAAAAAAAAAAAAACTTAAATTTATACATATATGCAACCCCTATAATACATATCAAAATGAAAAAAAAAAAAAACTCAAGAAACAGATTCACAAATATCGCCATAATATAAAAGTTATTATGAGAGGCTTCTGCGATCGTCGTCATCATTATCTTCAACAAAAAAAAAAAAAAAAAAAAAAAAAAAATAAGCAGCAGTTTAAGAATTACCACAAAAACCCATACATAAAGAGAAGATAACTTAATTAAGCGATATAAGTATCATTTCATTTTATACCTACCAAAAGTCATTATACACACACAAGCAATAACAATTTTGTTTATTTCTTAATACCCTACAATACCTATAAATGTTTTGTTAAATTCTTAGCGAATATGTTGTTTTTTATAATTTAAACTTTATTTATTTTGTGATGCAGATTTCGAATGTTCCTAAATAAACTTGCGTAATTAAATTGTAGTCACTTTGTCTGTATAGTTAAGACAACCTTGATGCAGTCAAAGCGAAACGAATATCGACTAATTATATAGTCAAGGTAACTATACATATTGTTACTACAATAAGATCTGGCAACCCCTATTGTTGTTGTCCATACGAACGTGGTGAATAAGTTCTTCTTCTAAGTGCGTGTAAAGAATAATACCACAATTAGCTAACAAAACCTGAGCAACTTCAATGACTGCGTTTGTAGAGGTGCTTGCTGTAAAACAGAAGATCGCGAATTCGAGCCCACATTTGGACATGCGTACAATGGAAAATTATAATTCTTACCTTTAATGTAATTAAAAATTAAGAAGCAGCAGTACAAACCTCCCGAGGAGCAAAAGACCATTATTGTGTGAAGCCGTGGCAGATAATTTAGTGATGACTCTAATTTAATATAAGAGTAACAAATAGTTGCCAAGACGCCTTTTATAATAAAAAGTAAGAATGCAAGCGGTTAGCGCAGGGAAGTGTAACACCATAACATACACTGTTGTAGCAGACTGACTGGCTTGGATAAAAAGCGTCCGTGGATGGTTAAGGCTACAAAATAAGTTATCAAGTAGTACATATCTCGCCGGAGTAACACAGTAGTGTAGCGTGGAGGACTGCGTTTGTAATAATAACGCATGTTTAGTAAATACGAGACCATAGCATTTACGACAGTAGGGTCAAGAAATATAGCCAGATAAAGCCACAAAGTGGGAAATAGAAAATTTATAATGAGCCACAGTGGTATTTGCAATCAAAGGAATTCGTACGTTTATCTAAAAAGGGAAAAACTTAACAATATATTTGTCCGACTATATATACATTCAGAAATACTAAATATATAGTCAAGGTAACTAAACATTTAGTCTAGCCGACAATACGTATAATCACGGAGACTATATGTACATATATTTCCCAGTTGACTATATTTATAGTCAAGGTGACTATATTCATAGACAAGGTGACTAAAAATATGGTAAGCTGACTAAATATATAGTCAAGGCGACTATACATATTTAGACAAATGTAAATATGGTTAAGGGCGACCAAAAATGCATTTAAGGCTATTATATAAATTTTATATTTACATACATTTAACGTTACTAAACTTATAGTCAAGGTGATTAAACATACAGTCAACACGATCATACAAATGTTCGAGGAGACTTAAGATATAGTTAAGAACACATATAATCAATTCGACTTCACATTTAGTCTATACGAGTCAAGGCGACTAGACATATAGTCAGAGCGACTATACATATAGTCAAGACGGCTATATATGTTAAAGCCTACAAAACTTATATTCTAGATGACTAAACATATAGTCAAGTGGATTACACATATAGCCTAAACGAATGTGCATATAGTCAATGCGACTACGCATATAGTCGAGTCGACTATACATATATTCCAATCGACTATACATGTAGTCGAGGCGACTATACATATAGTCATGGCAAGTAAAGATATTGTCAAGGCGAGAATACATATAGAGAAGACTACTATACATATAGTGAACGCGACTATACATATAGTCAAAGCGACTATACATATAGTCAAAGCGACTATACATATAGTCAAAGCGACTATACATATAGTCAAAGCGGCTATACATATAGTGAAGGCGAATATACACATAGGCAAGGCAAGTATACACATAGTGAAGGCGACTATACATATAGTAAAGCCGTCTATAAATATAGTCAAGACGACTATAAATATAGTCGGGAAGATTATAAATATAGTCGAGACAACTATGCATATAGTCGAAACGACTATGTAGTTAAGTATACTTTATTATCAGGTAGACTATACAAATATATTTTTGGCAATATTTTCATTACCATTTTGTATAAAAATTTATTTTTTTATATGATCACAAATAAAGTTTCATTTATTGAAAAACTCAATATAGAAATTAGAAGTTTTAAATTATTTTTAAGTCAGTTTGATTTTAAAGTCGAGTTTATGGTGTAGTCAATCTTATTGATGAGCCGACAATATTCTCAAGTCCACTATATAGATATCGAAAATATATTTAAATAAATTATATTAGTAAATTCTCTACATAAGCACTACTACATATAGTCAATAAAATAATCGAACATTATCAAGGTAACATTAAGATGAAAGAGGCTACGGTCAAGCGGCTTATAATATAAAGTTAGTCAATTTAAAAAATCTTTGTCTAGTCGATTATAGAGTCGAGTCATTTATATTCTAGTGAACATTGCTAACGAATGTATATAATTGACCAGGGTAATTATATTATTGATTCAACTACAAGGTCAAGTATACTATACTCGTCGTTCAATTTATAGTCCGCAAAAATCTTTACAGTAGTGAACTTTATATTCGACTTAAACAATTTGATTTCAACATATTCCTTTAACTCATATGTGCCCACCGCTTCAGGGAAAACAAATTGCAAACAAAACTTTTATTTATAAATCCGGTTTTTTAGGGACTTAAAGTTTTTTTTTTTTTTTTTTTTTGCTTAATAAAGAGGTGTTTAAATCACAAATATTTTATATTTTGGTTTTAGTTTAAATAAACGTAAAGGCATTATTAAATGCCTTGATATTGTTTTTGACAGTTGACATATTCGTAAATCCTGTGTCATACCACATATTATAACAAATAGAAAAAATTATTAAATTTTTTATTACTACTCGATGCAGTATTCCTTGGTTTGTGAAAAATGGGTTGTATATGAAAAGAATGGTGCAAATCATATCAATTGCCATAAAAAATTGTTAAAAAATACTGATTTGTGTGTCTGAGAACATAATAAAACCACTGGATATGTATTTACTTTTCAATTCCAGTTATATTTATGCTTATGGAAACAAATATGGCTGTGATCTTGGAAATCTAAAAAATATTACGACACAAGATAGGAAGCGAACTCGTAAAGTAGCTAATAAATTTTATTTGAATAAAACGAAGCACTTGACATTATTTGAAAGTTGTTTTTATAAAAATATTTGTAACTTTTTTTTTTTTTTTGTCACCGATACATAAATCTAAAACAAAAAGAAATGGTCACTTATTTTAAAAAGAATATTTATGGATGTTTTTAATATGTCTTACAGTTTTAACCATTTATTTATTTCTGTAAATGGCATCATATTTCTTAATTAATAAAACATTTTCTATTTAACACTTGCTGTTCTTATGTTATGAAAAAAAAAAACAATTACAACAAATGTTTACAGACATTTGGACCACTACTGTTAGTTTTTCTTTAATTTACCAATAGAAATATGATAGTTTCACGAAGAAAGTAAGGCTGGGGTATAAATTATTTATCATTGAATAAGGAAATTAGATATAATAAAAATAAAAATTAAAAAAAATAAAACAGCAAAATCGTAAAGAATGATTACTACAAGAGACGAAATGTTGATTAAACTACCGTAAAAACTTTATTATCACGACATGAGTTCTTGTTCGCTCATTTGTTTTGTTCAAATTTCATGTTAAAGATATTAATTTTATTTTTAATATTTATTTACATTTAAGCTTAACGATTTATCACAATTAAATGTTAATGATTTAAAATAGATTAAGTAAATAAGGAAGTGGAGTCAAACATGTAACCATTATCTTTCTTTAGCAAAATAGCTAAAAACTGCATTAATTTACATAAGACTGTTTAAGATTTTGATATAAAAATTTATTAATGAAAACCCGATTAAATCTCACTTGTTGTTGTTTCTGATGAAATAATAAAAAAATCGCTAGAAAGCCGGCCGAAATTATCATTTATGCAGAATACCATTGGATATCCTAATTCTTACATGCCAGAAAGAGAGAGAGAGAGACCTTTAAACTCTTGGTTGATTAATTTTTTTTCTTAGGACCAGCACTCAGGGGACGACCCCTACTTATGCAATGCATTGTGCCAAAACTAGGAAATTATGTTGTGGGAACGGGGATAGAGGGAGTAGTGCTTGTGGACATTTGATTTGAATCTTTGTGCATTGAAAGTGGCAGGAAAGTGGCAAGGCCCCATTCGAAGATTACCAAAAGGTCGCAATTAAGGGTATCGTCCATCTGCTTTCGCACAGGCATATGCTACTGTCATCTGCAAAAGAATAGATAGGGTTGGAAGTCTGACGTAGAAGGCCATTGAGAAAAATAAAAAATAGGGTAGGGGAAAGAACGGAACCTTGTGGAACCCCTGAATTTACCTTGAACTCGTTTTATGAGATCCCATCTGTAACAACTTATATAGTGCGATTCCTGAGAAAGCTCGATATAAGTCGAGAGAAACTATTACCGACACTAGAAGCAATAAGTTGTGATATGAGTGCAGCATGCCTCACTCTATCAAACGCCTTGGAGATATCTAGAGCCACTACCTTACTTTCGCCGAAATGGTGAATGGATCGACACACTTTTCTGAAAGGAAGGCCAGTTAGTCACCCGTAGAGCGTCCCCTACGGAAGCCGTAAGTAAGCTGTTGGACTCCAGATATTTAACAAGATCAAAATTAAGCATACTCTTCATAACTTTGGAGAGTGCAGATTAATTGATTATGTTTTCAATTCGAATCTCTTATTAAGGTTTGATCGTCACTTTAGACAGTTCTTGGAGTAATACAGAAATATTTCGCCAGCCTTTACTCAGTATTAATTCCCTCATAGATGGATCCTTCGCAGTACCAGTAAAAATGTATGTTCATCGCCAATATTGATTACTGAAAGTTTTAATGTAATTAAATTTTCATTACCACTTAACTTTTACTGATTACTGAAAAAAGATCAGTGTGCAATAAATTTTACTGAAATTAAATTTTGTGACACCAGTAAAAAAGATGTGACTAACAAAGTACGTAATTATTTTTAAGACACTGAAATTGAAAGTGGATTACCAGTAAAGTCTTGCTAACCTTACCAATTTGTTTATTAATCAGTAAAAAATAACTGAATATTGCATTTTTTAGAAATATTTTTTTTTAATTATTCAAGGCAATGCTGACGACATATAGTTGACTTAAAACGACCTTATTAATTGAATTCAAAAACTATGAGGTGTTTTCATTTAGTTATACTGTTAAATTAATTTTTCAGTATTCAGTAAAAATTTAATGGTACAGCAAACTAATTTTCATTATCAATTAAAAAATTAATGGTTACTGTAATTCTAAATACAGTTAAAATTTATGGACAGACTCCCTGTGTAGTTTCCTTTTGCATCATTTTGATACAACATTAGCGTATAATTCTTTTTTTAATTGCAATTACCTTAAAAATGCTAAATAAATATATAAAACTGATCTGAAAATATGTTATTTTTAATAAAAAAAAATATTCTACAGAATAAATAAATTAAATAAAACCAAGATAAAAAGCCAAGCTAAAAAATAAAGAACTCAAAAAAACCAAAGCAAAAATATTTCAATTAAAAAGCTTTTTAGGCTCAGCCTTTTAAATCTAAAAAATGATTCTTTCAAAATCTCTTAAGAAAGAGTATAACTAAAAAGCAAGTTAAAAATATATGAAATCAGAAAAAATACCCAAAAGGAAACAAAATCATAGAAAAACTGACCACAAAACATTGAGTGATTAATCGCACCACCCGCTGTGTAAATTCCATAATAATCGAAATTACTTGTTCTCGCCTGTAATCAACCAAATAGTTTAGCTACTCAAACGGAAAGCAAAAACAAAAACCTTAAATAAAAAATCCACATAAGACAACAACAAAAACAAAAATAGCAGCAGTAATAAAAATTTGCTAACAGTATTTAACTGATTAACTTAAATAAGAGATTTAAACATCATTAACATGGTTGTTAATTTATTTAACGTGAGTTTTTTATTAAAATTAAAGCTCCTCTGTCCTTGTAGTTTTAAAAAATCATGAGTTTTAAAAAATTATTTGCAAAAAGAAGCCCAATAACAATATAAAAATAAGCAATTCATTTTATTGGCCAGTTTGAAAATTATTATTAAATTTTGTTTGATTTAATGTGTTTCCGATAAATATGTATTTTAAAATTTAGTTCCACTTGATTTATGTTTTATTATTAATTTTTTTTTAAATTTGTTTAAAATTAATTTTTTTCATAAATATATTTGGCAGACAGTGATAGTAATTTAAACGTACGAATTTTTTAAAAGACAATTTCATATAAAGCTCACTTGTGACATATTGACAATTGTGAAAAACGTACTCTCTGCATTATAAGGTACTTTTTTTAAGAAGAGGGATATTTAATAACACACTTTTTTAAAACGGCCACTATTTCTTGCTTTTTGTTTTTAATAAATTTTAAAGCTGTGCATCCTTGAATAAAATCTATACCAAATTTTTTTATTAGTTCAAATTTTTAAATATCAACATTATGAAAGATATCTACTTTATCAAAAAATGTTTCATGTTCTCAACAAGGCACTTTCATTTATTAAAATTACAATTAAGATTATTTGGATTTTGTTGTAGATATATTTTTCCAAAAAAAATTTTTTAGTGATTTTTTAAGGTACCCTCAAAAAGTATTTTTTTTATAAAAGTACCTTTCTTAAATACTTGTTTTTGTTGTTTTTTACAGTTATCATTTAAAAACTAAATTTATATTAAAATTATTTTGCTAAAAAAAATTAATACTTTTAAAGCCTTCTTTAACAAAAACATTTAATATTGGCTTCTTTTTAAAGCAGTACTTTTCAAAAGGATTTTTATAAAAATAAATTTTTACAGAAAGCCCAAAATTCGTTGTTTTTCAGCAAATATAATATTAATAAATGCACATTTTCACGGATACAGATAAGACATTTTCAAAACAATACTGTTTAAAAGAAAAAGTTCTTTTTTATAAACGCTTTTAAATAAAGGGTCATCCAAAAAACGCGCCTACATGCTTCTTTGAAATACAACACAAACTATTTGCAATTTTTTCAAGCTGTTTTTATATAAAAAGTATGAACCATTACAATCATAAGTGGAATAGAATATCATTCAAATGTCCACCATGACTGCGTCTGCAGACATCAATCCGAATATCGAAATTTTCAATGACTTTCCAACATGTTGCTGGTGTTATTTCACGAATTGCAACTTAAATGTTGTTCTTTAGATCATTAATTGTTTGTGGCTTGTTAGCATAAACTCGACTTTTTAAAAAACCCCACAAAAAAAATCTAATGGTGTTAGATCACATGACCTTGGAGGCCAATTGAAATCTGCATTTCGTGAAGTTACACGTTGAGGAAATTTTGATCGCAAAAGCGTAATGTTTTCTCGAGTTGTGTGACATGTAGCACCGTCTTGCTGGAAATAGACGTTAGACACATCAATATGATTCAACTGTGTCCATAAAAAGTCTCTCAACATTGATTGGTATCGCTCAGCATTCACAGTAACAGCCTTTCCAGCATCATCTTCGAAAAAAAATGGCCCAATGATTTCATTTGCCCAAAATGCACACCAAACAGTAACTTTTTGTGGGTGTAGAGATTTTTCATGAATAACACGAGGATTTTCATCACCCCAGATACGACAATTTTGCTTATTGACGAATCTATCCATTCTGAAATGAGCTTCGTCACTAAATAAAATTTTGCTTTGGGTATTTTTCAAAGAACGCCCATTTTTGTAATAACTTTGAATGATGTAAACGCGTTGTTGCAATGTGTACCTGTCCATGGTTAAAACTGTACTACCTTCTAATAAAACAAAATGGCTTATGTCATTTGAAAAGATGTCACGTGTAAAAATTATATAGTTCTGACATCTAGGCGTCACATTTGGATGAAACCTTACAATATGTGCTGTAGCTTTTTAAAAGGTTCTTCTTTACGACACCTCTATTTGTTTTGTACTGTTTTCTTTAGCTGATTTTTTACAACAGCTTCTTGAAAAAAAAGGAGTTAAGTATTTTTAAAATATTTTCTCAAACTTTGCTCACTATTTAAAAATGCGTAAAATTAAATTAATTATAGATTTAATGCTTAATTCACCTTAGCATACAAAAAGCAAAGAAAAAAAATTATAAAATGTAACTTAAACACGTCGAACTTCATTAAGTTAACAAATTTTTATGAAAGTGGCATAAGTCCACTTAAAAAAAAATATGTTAAAGATAATGAGCTGTAGAATCCTTCTCTCCATAATTACAATCACAATGTCAATAGAGTTCTATCTTGACATAAAATTAAAAAAAAAATGTTTTACTGTGCAATCCTGCTGCACAAACATTTATTTTGAAAGTGGAATAAATTAATTCCTAACAAGTTAAATTAAAGGAACTTGCATTAATTTCTTCCAAACGACATATATTTTAGAGTTGAGTAAGCAGCATTAAAGCTTGCCGAAAAAAAAACAGCTTCATTTTTTATTTTGCAAAAAATGAGAAGAAAAGACTTTGTCTTAACTAAATCTCTAGAAGAGGTAATATTAAACAGAAAAACATACGGTCTGAGAAACTTTAAACTACCTTCAAATATGTTGGATGAGACTTTAAAAGAATAAACTTTACAAAATTTAAGTGTGCAAGAAAATGCACCATTCAGAATAATTTTTGTGTTTGAAGAAAAGAGAAGACCGAAAAATCTTAGCAAAATTATTTAATTTTTATTTATTTGCAAAACTTCATCGAACATACCTTTTACACCGCCTATCTATATAAATAAAAATAAGTTGTTCTATGTTCGTGATTTTATAACTCGATTTGCAAACGAGTACATACGTTGGAAAGATCTACTTTTACTGATTGTTTATAAAACATTAAAAAATTTCTACGAATATGCGTTATACGCGTACTTTTACGATAGTGTGTTTTCCCTATATAAAACGTATATACATATACATATATATCTATTTTTTTTGTCTTATAAGAATTAAATTTTGTCGGTATAAGGCTCTGCTGGCTCGCTAAATTGGACTTATTAAACTTCTGTATGTTTGTTGTTTTGTCATTTAAGCTTACAGTACGAGCATTGGCATTTTTTCTCTTTTGGTTTATTTTGTTATTCAGTTAAAACTAAAATATTTTGAATAAAAAAAAAAGAAAAAATATTCAACAAGACGAAGACGTTCACAAAAAACTTGCTTGGAAGAGTGGTCGCGGTACGACAATTATCATGGGGGTAGCGAAGCGCCCCGGGACAACTACGAGTAGTTCACTAAAAATTCTGCAGTATGCTGATCTGAAGGAAAACTAAGTATAAAATGTCTGTTTCTTATTTATCTTTTTCTTTTTTAACTGAAATAAACTCTTAATAAATTTTTTTATTCGTGTATATTAACGCCTGCATTTTAACTGTTACTCTTCACATAAAAATTTTTTTTAAATTAGAATTTTGAACTGTGGATATTATAAATGATTTGAAATTCTTTTGCTTTTAGTTAATTTTTATTTCAATTTCTAAAAATCTTTTTAGAAAGAAAATTTATTTTACAAATGTATGCGGACGTTTTCCAATGAAAACAAGAAAAATTAGACGCTAGCAGAATGTAATGCTGCACTTTCTGGACCGCTACGTCCATCATCAGCAATCTTTGCGTCTATCTACCTTAGTTGTGTAATTTATAAGCATCATCTATTTACCCACTATTTTTGTAAATAAGAATACGAGATATATTCATATCAATATTAACTTGGTTAGACGAAATTTACACACAAACCAACGTATTTCTTCACTCTCTCTCTCTCTCTGTATTTCGTCTTGTACATTTGTTTTGGCTTTTGTTCAATCATCGATTGAACACGAATGCAATTTTCATTTTAAATCATTCTTACTTGTTTACTCACGACATTATAAATGCTATTTCAGTATCATATTGATTGTTATGGGGTTTTTGAAGATTTTTAGAAATTAAAATAAAAATGAACTAAAACCAAAATAATTTCAATTTATTTATAAAAATTTATTTTAGTAAAACTTATGTCAATAAAAGTGTGGATAAGTGGTATAAGTCCATGTGGAGCCAAAGAAATTGTTATTTTTACAAATAATTTTTGTATATAAAATAATTATAATAATAATGATAATAAAATCTAAAAGCTGGTGTAAAAAACATCATTGGAATTCATTAAAGTTGGGCAATAATTATAAATTGATTCAAATGCAAGCCCTTATATAAAGCAACATATAAAAATGGACTTGTACCATTTTCAAAAAAACCAACTCAATTTTTTAATTTTTTATGTGATCGCAAAAGGCTTTTGCTATTTTACGTAATAAACAGTGAGTTATATAGACTTCATGTTATTGACGAGTATAATGTTATGCCAATTGGAAATAACAACAAGCAAAGGAACAATTTAAATCACAAATTGAAAGTATGAAGGCTACAGGTCATTTAAATATTCATATGAATGTAAAATATAGTTGCTGGTGTTGTTATCGTTGTTACATTTAAGTAAAATGTTCGTATGTTAATGATAACAAAAGCATATTTAAACCCAACAATATTTAATAAGAGTTTAAAGGAGATATCAGGCCTTGCGTGTAGGATGCTCTAGAAATACAAGCGCACGAGCAATTTTAGGGTGAACTGTAAAAAGGGTTTATATTTTTTACATTATTTATTTACAAGTAAAAAATAAAACATGCTTAAAATATATAATATTTTAAGTTTTATTATATAAACTTTTTATTATTTACACTTAGATCTAAAAAAGAAACATCAATTACTTCAATATGCTACGGAGCACCCTAATTAAATGCCTGATTTTATGGATATTTTTGCATTTAATAAATAAATTTCATTAAACCTGAAGCGCCTACATAAAAGACTTGTTTTGTTAAGAGCAACGCAATTACATTTTTGCACAAATTCTGATAAAAAATAAATAGTTCTTTCGCATACGTTTAAATAAATAAGAATATTTAATGTTGTAAAAAAAAGCGTGAAGTCAACTTATACAAAACGTTTCCACTTTACATAAATATATTTTGGCCAACATCGAATATAAAACATAATTGTGTGAATAATCAATGAAATGTGTTTTTTTCGATTACTTTTGATCAAATACTGATTAATCACTTGCGTGCTTGAAAAATGAATGGAAAATGATTCACACTTTAGCTAAGAAAGTGATTTATATTAAATGTATATAAAGAGTGACTCAAAAATGAATCACTGCTGACTAGAAAAATATGTGATAAAAAACTCTTGGAGAAGAATTGTAGGTGACCCAATTACTACTGAAGAATAAATATTTTTTTTAAATTTTTAGCCATCAAGACGTGCTTTCACCCTTAATAATCAATATCAGTGATTTAATAATTTAATCAGGATAAAAGACAGCACGATATTTTTAAAATAGTAAAAAAAATAATTAACTTAAGTTTCCCATGGCTTAAAATAATTTGCATAGCACCCGTGTATAGAATAAAAATAAATTATTGCAGTGTTTTGTGACATTTTATTTTTCATTATTCTTTAACTTAAAAAAGTCAGCCGTATACATTGGAAAAAGAAAAATAAAATCATATTTGATTATTGTTGTTTTTTGCATAAACTTTGATTTTTGTCTTTACTTTACCGTTTGGACAAAAATCTTTATTTTATTTAAAATATTTGTGAGAAGTTTCCTATAGAGCTAAGTAAGCCGTAGCGAAATAGCCATAAATTTTAAAAAAATTATTAATTTTAATTGCATTTTTATTTTTGTTGTCTTAAAAAATTAAAGCTTTTATCATACATTTGAATTCATAGCCTGTTCTATTTTCTTTGTGATGTCACTACATATCAGTTCCAGATTTATTAATAGACCATTCAGAGTTCCCGACAAGCCCATACATTAGCTCAAATGACTCTTGTCCCTTTCTTTAAACATTTTTTAGTAAAGTAAAGTTGGAAAGACTTTTTTAGTAAAGTCGATATTCTTATTATGGTGAGTAATCATAGCGCATAGGGAATAGCTACTTATGTATATAAAATGGTAATGCTCTTCAGCAATTGCACCCGGATTTTGAATTTGACCATTTTGACATTATCTTTTTTATACCCTTTACAACAAAAAGTGGAAAAAGGGTGTAAACAAGTTTGTCATTCCCTGTGTAATTTCAAAAATATCCATTTCCCACCCCATAAAGTATATATATTCTGACTTCTTATGCATAAAGAAGTCGATTAAGCAATGTCCGTCTGCCACGGCAAAATTGATTTCAACACTGCAATCAAAAAAAAAATATATATAACTCCAATTAAAGTAACTCCAGTCGAAAAAATAAAAATATATGTGGCGAAGGAGAATTGAATAATAAAAAAACATCAAGTGAAAAACTGGCGCTTACCGATATTTTCCGATTTATGGGGCCCTGAAATTTTTAAATTTTTGGAAATATCACTATGGGTATAATTTTAAAGCTTTTGAAGAGATCTTTAAGAATATACTAGAATTTTTAAATAATGTTTAACCCATTAAGAGCCGATGGCATTTTTATGTAAAATTATATATATGCAGTACCATTTTTTATTTTTTTTATTTTTAAATTCTCTGTCACCACAACATTTGCTTTTTTGATTGGAGTTACTTTACTAAACTAGATTGACATAGATGGCGAAGGGTATATAAGATTCAGCATAGTCGAATATAGCTCTCTTACTTATTTTTAACTACTTATATTGGCTCTAAAAATTTACTGAGTGCACTTAGATTAATCAAATTTGGCAAAAAAATCTATTATGGCCATAGGCTATTAAATCTAGATAACAAGAAAAATCGGACAAAGGAGGAAAAAGTTCCCCTTAGAAGAACTAATTCTAACTCTGAAAAATTCAATCTTTTTTCAAATCATTTTGTTCAGAAATTACAACTTTTATTATCAAGGAATATTAAAAAAAACTTAAAGTTGGACTCAAGAGATTCTAAAATGTCATTTTGAAAACTTCCACCCTGCCCCCCCCACCTGGGCGGTGTACGGTGAAATAAAATAATATTTGAAAAAAGAATGTAATTATTAAATGATATGAATAACATAAACCTTAAAACCATAGAAATTAATTTATATGGGCAGGGGAAGGTATCCTCCAATCCCACCGTCAAAAATGTTCCTGTAAAAGATTTAAAAAAAAGTTTATTTTTTACCAATTTCCTAAAAATATTCATTATTAAGCTTACCAATACCTTACCAATCCCCGCCTCACAAGTATATTAATAAAAGAATATTAATATTAATGCTTATGTAATTTTTTACTTTATAGTATTTTATTTAGCTAAAAATAATTAATTTATTTATAGTAATAACTTATTTATGACTGTAACGATAAGTGCCATTGTCCTTCCTTGTTTGATTCTTCAAAGACCTCTTCCGAATCTGAATCCTCTTCAGCGTTAAGTACAAGTGCACGCATAAAAGAAAGGTAATAAACTTTTCTTGGGGTGGGTCTTATACTAATAAATAGTGGGTTAGGTGCAAAAACGCGCAACGTTTTCTTCTACAGTATAAAAGTAGAGATTGTAAATTTTATAGTGATACATAACATTTTGAGGATCGTGATGGAGATCTCTCTAAAAACATTTTCACTTTTTTTTTACAAAAAATTTAATAAAAAAAAATCCTTTTCTTAATTTCGAAGAAAATTTTTTATTATAAAAATTTTAAAAAATACTTGTCTACAAATTTACATAAGTAGCTTTTAATATAGCCGTTCACAGAAAAAATCAATGCAATATCTTTATTCGTTTTTTTATGTTACATTAATACCTACTTTGTTTTTAACCGTGATACATTCTTTAGGAAAGAGATAGATGAGAGAAAAGACAAGTGGTGAAAGAGATAGATATAGCCATTTTATTAATTATTTTATTTCGCCGGCGAATATGCTCTGAAGAAGCACCGACGAAGGAGGCTGCATGCTTTTATGTTAATTCTCATGATGTATTTATACCATTAAATAGAAAAAAAAACATTTTTATTTTTTGACTGCCCAATGTCCGGCTAGATTTGCAGAATACACCCATGTGCCACGGTGCGTTTTGTATGAACATATGTGAACAGATTTTATAGGGAAGTTATAATTTAGTCACGTTGAGATCTTAACTTACAGCAAAAAGTACTGCTCCTCATTAATTTATGGAAACGTACATCTTTTAAAGAAATAAAAAGGAGGCAAAATTTGCATGCATTTCCAACAAAAAATAAAATAAAAGCAAATTTGAACTCTCGTCTATTATGAATAGAACAAACAAAATAAAACCATAACCGTAGAAAAAATTTAAATAAACATTTAAAAAAATTTTTTTTAAATAGATTAAGTTTGATTAGAGTACTCGTATTTCATGATTCCCGTATCAGATGAATGTTAAACAGATGTTTATTAAACCAACAATTATTCAAACAGTTCTTTCGAAGTTCTTAATGCAATAAAAAAATTATTATTTTTTTTAATAAATTTAGTAGATTCGTATCAAGACAAGAATAAAATGGCTTATAAAGCATAAATTGTTGAACAAGCTCAAAACTTTGTTGCAACAGTGAAAAGCTTTTAAACTGGAAAATTAATTTTTTTTATTTCAATTTTTTTTTAATAAAAAAGATTTAAAATTTTAAAAAGGTCGTTAAATTAATTATTTAAGATTAAGGAATATTTTTTAAGAAGAGAATCTTTTTACAAGAGTTTTTACTGTTTATGTCAAAAATAAAAAGAGTTAAAATTTTTTCGTTTAAAAATGCCTGTTGTATTTTCAGTTGTAGTGTCCAAGTTAATTGTGTGTTTGTCTGCACCACGAAGGTGTCATATTCATAATTTACTATACAGGGTCACCACAGGGGGGAGACTTTAGCATAAAAATTCATTTCTACTCTACATATGTCCTGCAGTCTATTTAGTTCTTTCATTTTGCATATGAACGACTTTTGCTTTTCCTATTCAAAGCTTTTTTCTCCTTTTATTTTTTTTTTTTTTGGTTGATGTATGAATGTTCATGAGTCAGTAGTGAGTGAGTGTGTGTTGATGTGTGAGTGTGTATCTGTGAATTAATAATGTCCAGAGAATGCGGCTGCTATTGTGGACCATGTTATTATTTAACAACTTGGTCGACTGCTCTAAATTACTTGTGAAATTACTGTGACAGTTTGGTTTCTTATGCGTTTTTTTTTTATTGCTCCTTCAGTTTATTTTTTATGATTTTATATTTTTTTTCATAGTTTATGGATGGCATTTGTGAGGGTTTGTTTGATTTGTTGTTTGGTTATTTATTTAGCGTAAGTTGGTCTCTCAGCCTGCCTGCCTGTCGTTGTGTCTCTCTGTCTGTCCGCTCACTTTTCGCCTTCATCATACATGAAAGAATTATTGCAATTTTTTAATTTGGTGTCAACTTTTATGAAAGAATGTCATGAAAATATTTTATTATTATTTTTTTTGTTTAGAAAATTATTTAACTATTTGTAGGACAACTTTATAAATATGCAGAGTGGCATTTAGCTCAAGGAATGCTCTTCATATTCTGTTAGTTGTTTTTTTTTTTGAGTATAAAAAGTATTATAAAATATTTAAGTGTTAGAATTTTATTTAATAAGAATTTATTTTATTTTCACTAAATAAAGTGCCAGGTGGAATACCAGGGAATATGGACGTTAATCTCATAAAAAAAAAACTATTTAAAAATAATATTAAAAAAAAATTTGTTTCATGCCACCAAACTTGATAATTCTAAACGTTCATAAATTGAAATATTGATCATCGATTTTTCATACCGAATATTAGTTTATTATAGGGTTCTAAAGAAATACCTGCATTGTAAAACCTGCAACAAATAAAAAGCTCGAAAAATTTAAGTATTAAATTCACTTTGGAAAGGCAGGAAGGCAACTGGTTCTTAACTTTGAGATTATACTGAATGCTGACAATCCTTGGTCGACAAAGTTTTGTAAATATGCAAGAGTTTTTAAAAATTAATTAATTTAGCGTTTTTTCGATGTATTAACTTTCATATATTCAAATATTTGAAATATGATACCCCGATAGTGAGATTTATAGGAGCCCCCACGCACTCTTTTTGTGTTAATAAAAGTAATGCATAACAAGTGTTAAGGCAAGTTTAGAAATATTACACTTTGCCTAACAGAGGTGGACTTCATCTACATGCAGTACAGCTGTTAGCAGTCTACATCAGTGTTGCCGTTTGGTTACATTTTTTTTGTTTTTTGTAACTTTTCAAGGCTCCATGTAACATGTATATTTGTTGTTATATTTGGCCAAATTTTCGTAACTTTTGGTACAGACACGAAGTAAAGTAATTTCACTGAATAAGTATTTGTTTCATTTTTTGAGGTGAGAAACCCTCTCAACATATTAATCTTTCTTAACATATCAATAAGATTTCAACAACAAAGGTTAATTGCAAATGCTTTTAAAACCCCCTAAAAAAATTAGTTTGAAATAGACAAAAAATAAAGTTGCTGAAGTTCTACTCTGTTCAATTCGTAAGAAATAACGAAATGTTTCTTGCTTCATGTTTAGAAACAGTAGACTGTTTCGGGCAACATTTTTTCCCAACTAGGAAATAATGTGAACTGCATGCATTTCGTGTAGAAAACTACGTATTCAGTTTAAACTTGCGAAAATTGTTAGCAACTTTAGTTATTTCGCTTAAAAATTTGACAACTTGCTAGTGGTACCATAGCAATACCTCGATTTAGAAAAGAGTTGTCTAATTTCCCTAAAGAAGTGGGGGATAATATTACAGAAAAATTGTCAGTAATTTAATGTTAAAGTTTTAAGCAAAGAAGAGTCAAATTTGTCTTAAGAATTTTTTAATAATTAAAGCCGTAAATTCTATCAAAACTCAATCTTTAAAAAAAGAGATTAAACGGATTTATTAAAAAAAAATCCTACTTTAACAAGTTTTATTGAATGGCGAGAGCATGCACTTTTCTATCCCGCATATTAAGTCCTGATTTAATTACGCATGAGTATCATCGGGCTACAGATTTTTTTTACACGTTTTTCCATTTTTGTTTTTTTTCAGTAAATGAATTTATTCCTGAAATATTTCATAAACTTTTACTATATTCTATATAAATTAATTTTTGTTTAAGGAAAATTTCAAAATGTAATTTTTAATGGTAAAATGTATTTTTTTTAAGAAAGTGTAAATTTTACCTGTCTTTCCCTGGCAACACTGGTCTACATAGAGCAAAATTTTACACTTATTAAAGGTTCTGTTTGTTCTCAGATTGAAATTTACAATTAACTCAATTATATATTTAATTAAAAAAAAAATTGAAATTAAATAATTTATTGAGTCGACCATATTTTTAATTAAAAAAAAAATTCTACTTATATATATAATAGCCTCAATGTATTCTAATGTCAATTGAGACTATTCATATCGCTAATGATACGAAACTTATGTCCTTTAGCAATAAAAAGCCTTGCTAACCTTGACCGATTTTATGACTTACTAATTTGTATGTTATTGTCCTACTCTATGGGTTGTAGATTGCAAACTTCTGGTCTTTTAACTTAAAGAAACTATCTTGAAACGAAATACTAGATTCGAGATCAAATAGACAACATTTCCTTTTGGTATTGCTTTAGCTTGCAGGAAGAGAAAAATGAATAGGATGTGACGGCGTCCTTAACTGGAAACTATGAAAACAGTATTTCATTAATGGACGGAACAAATCCCAATTAGAATTCTTTTTTCTGGGTTAGATGTGTAAAAGAGTTATGACCGCAAGAACGCAATCATTGAAATTTTTCGCTGTCTAAAAAATTAGCAAGCACCTATCCTAAAAAAAACTAAATGTGAAATATTATTTAAATTTTACATAATCTTTATTTTTCAATATTTTCTGAACTTATAAATGATGTTTTTAATATGAGGTACAAATATCGATGTCTTTATTTGCGAAGTCTAAAACAAAAATTTTGAACACACACAGGAATTGTCACAGGACTCTTATGGGCGCTAGAATTGTGTTGTCAGACTTAGGCTGCCGTAGTCATAGCGGTAAGCACGTTGACTACAAATTTGGTAGGCCAGGGTTCAACCCCTGCGGTACTTATTTATAGCATATTCGCCGGCGAAGTAAAATAACTATTAAAATGGATATATCTTTCTTCTTTAACCACCCGTTTTAACTCTTATCTATCACTTTTCTAAAGAATGTAGGATGGTTACAAAAATAACTAAATAGATACAGTTGCCTCAAGTGCTACTTCTCTTGAAAAAATCCATTAATCACAGCCCAGAGCCAAGCACAATAAATAGAAAAGAAGAAAATATAAACCAAACGGAAATATTTTTAAGAGAAAAATCAGGTAACCGAATTTCCTTTTTGGCACTCTTTCCTCTAACACTGCGATTAATGTTCAAAAGAATATCAAGCTTTTTGTCCTCCAAAGCTTTCTCCGATTGCTTAATTAATTTTCTCTTAAAGATTTTCGGGGTAATTCGAATGAGTGAGGACATTTAAAAAATTTTTTTATACAACTCTAGCGTCCCAGCAAAACATTAGAAATTGCTTTAATAAGTCTTCCCAAAAAAAACTGACTTTAAAACAAATTTCATCCGTCTGCCTATAACAGTTCAAGTATATGGCCACATAAATATATTACATTAACTATTGGGACATCCTAATATTTCCAAGCTTTATACTCGTTCAACTGTTTACTAGTTTGGTAATATACATCAAATAACAGCAACTATACGGTCGCCCTTTAATTTCCAAATTCAAATTATATACTTGCTGCTGTTGTAGATTTAGCAATCAGGTTTTGTATAAAATTTAACCATCTGTCTATAACGGTTAAACAATTTGCCCATATACATCAGAGTATATCAACTATTGTTGATATAGATAGACCCATATACGTCAATTTGCGTTACCATGGGCACACCCTTTACTCTTTAGATTTATTTTTGTATAAATTTTTTTTATTGGCAGCCGTAATAATACGCAGTCGTTTTAACTTTTAAAGAAACGCCCTTTACAGTTCATAATACACGTAAAAAATATGTATGTTGCATGGGAACACCCTTGAGTTTTTAAGATTATGCCCTGTTTTTAAAACGGGGCCACTCTGTAAGCATTATCTTCAGCAATAATTTTCAAAATCGGGTGAGAAATGACTGAGTTCTGCAGGCATAACATAAAAAAACGCAACATTCAGTCGAATTGATAACCTTCTTCTTTTTTTTAAGTCGGTTAAATAGTACCTGTCATATGATGGTTTTCTTTTGTTGTATAGCAACCATTTTGTTACTCGCTTACAAAACACATTATATTAGTTTGCAAAAAAAGAAAAAAAATACGTACTAATGATCATTATTATTTCCTGCAATAATCAACGTAATCAATTCACAGTAAATGATTATAAAAGTCTTATGTCTTATTAAAATCCAGAAGTTGGTAATCTAATTTCATGAGTTTTCCAAAAATTTTTGGGTGACTTCAGACACCTAGAAATATATTTTTTAATTACGTGACAACTAGTATAGAATTGTAGTTAAACCCAATATTCTTATTATTTAATACGAGAACCGTTCTTTTTTGTTTTTTAATAACGCATCATTAAAACTTTCTAGAATATGCTAAATTTTAATCCAATTCTACTGTTTTTATCAGAAAACTTTTAACAAAATTTTGCTGTTCGTCTGCTCACATTTTAATAATTATTAATAACTAAATAAAATATAATAAAAACAACAACAAAACAAAAGGCAATTTACAACAATGAACTCATTGACTACACAGTTTTATATTTAATTTAACCAGGATAATGATGATATATTTTACAATGAGTTAATAAAAATGAGTATCTTTTCAATAATAAATTACGCCATTAACAATAACGCAATTTAAGTCAATTAAATAAAACCTCAACTGCTCGAATGCAAAGTAACAAGTTTCGCATTTTAATTTTAGTAAATGGTGGAATTGTCTGATCACTTTTTATCACCTTCGATAAATTTTGTAAGTTTAACTACATTTAATTTAAATCACAACAATTATTCATTGAAATCAATGATCATCATCAGTGCAATTAATAATTTATTGTAGAAGTGTAGGAATTGACAAACAGGATAACTAATCGTCTATAATAAGGCAGGCACCTGACTGTGTCTTAAGGTAGTCAGTCTGCGCTCTTTTGCTCACAGTGGGAATGTTGCAATGAACTGAAGAACCTGCAAAAACATTTAAACAGTGGTATAATGTAATGCAATAATAGCAGATCTAAATAGCCAGGCTGGAACAAAAACAACTACAAATATACAAAAAAGAATTGAAAAGAAAAGAAAGGATTTCAAAAGATAATTAACTTTTATAAAAATGCTTTGCTATACTTAATGATCGACGATTTTCTAAAACGCCAATATCTGAATGACAATTGTGAAAATTCCTACATGCGGCGAACAAGAGAAAATTTTTTTAAAAAATAGCAACAACGACTCTTTCGCAACAGACACAGCACCCAAGATATTTTTGCTTTCAACAGTACACTTCATTTGTCTGGCCAAAAGAATGCATTTGTCATTTGCAGCTCAGCAGGAATACAGATTTCCTTTTCTTTCCTGCCAGTCTTTAACTTTAACGTTATTTTTATTTTTTTTATTTTTAGTTTGGTGGCTTAGGAAAAACCTTTTTTTGCAAGCTTTTGCAGGTATCATAGGAAAGAACAAATTAAACCGCAACAGAATTGAGGTGACCAAATAAAGTTTAATTTGAATATATTATAAATGTAAATGTTATGATGATGTTAAATCAGCTGCGATATATGTTTCTATTGGGTATTAATAAATGCATACTGCAAAGGCTTTGTGGACCATCAGAGGATCAACAGTATGGAGCTACAAACAAAACCATCTCTTTGTTCCGTTTTATACGTTTTGACGACGTATCCACAGGAAGCCAAGAATTGTTTACTTATTTTCGTGCGATATAAGCAATCTATGGCTGACAGATATTGTATACCAAAGGTTAGACCCCGGTTAAAAGAACTTAATGAATAAAGAACTAAAAAACTACAAAGTAAATGATAAGAATCTGTTTAATACAGATTAGCTCCTTTTCACAACAAGAGCTATCATAGCGCTTTTTATTCTTATAAACAAAGCGTTTGGCAGCTTTTGTATCTTTGAATAATTAATTTAGAAAGAACCGATAAAATTTTGATTAAGAGGCATTATTTTAAAAACTCAATTAATAAAAATTCATTTTGAAATAAAAAAAAAAAAAACGGTGATACCAAATTAAAAAAAATCCAACTTATTGTGCGTATTGAAGATGAAAGCACGTCTCGATGGCCATATCCCTACCGCTCACATAGCTCTTCAGGAAAGTTCAACCAAATGTATTAAATAAACTAAAAATTCTTTTTATACATTGAAATTTATTATTATTTTCATACTGTAATGCTGAAGTAGAAAGAGCATTAAGTCCCATAAATTTTTTCGAGAATAAAATGATGCTTTAATTTATATAACATATTGAGGCCAGTGCCTGCTGTTTAATTAATGTTCAGCACCAAATGATTTTTGCATTACTCTTGTAGCCTGATGACATGGCTTGCATAAACGTTTATTTCGGGAGACATTACATAAGTAGAAACGCTTTCTTGTTTTTTTTATTATTTCCTGTATAACAATTTTAAAGATGCCTTTATTACTTTTACTGTCATAGTTTTTAAATTGACATCTTCAAACTCAAAAAAAAAATTAATTGGTTTCATTTATAAAAAAAGCATGTGAGAAGATAGTTCCTACAATTTCTATAAAAAGTACACAAAATTTACTAAAAATGTTTAAATATTTATTAAAAAAACCTGTCCATTCCACATTTGAATATCTAGAGAAACCCAGTTTAAGAACCGGTTAAAAAACCAGGTTAAAGAACTGGTTAAAAAACCAAGCAGGTTACCCTATTATAAAATTACCTTAAGATTTTTACAAAGAGATTTCAACATTAGTATAGACTCTTTTGTCCACTACTAGAATTTTATTTAAAAATATTTGAAAACTTTTTTTTTAAAAATAAAAAGTTTAAAAATATTTAAAATTTTTTATTAAAAAAAAACCAAACTAGTCCACATTTGAAAGTACGGAAAACCTCAATTTAAGAAACGGTTAAAAAACCGAGTGGGTTATCCTAGTATATTATTACCGTAAGATTATTGCCAAAGGTTTTCAATATTATTCTAAACACTTTCGTTCAAGTTGGGAATTCTATTTGAAAATATTGTAAAACTTCTTTTTAAACTAAAAAATCTGGTCACTCGAAAAACATACGTTTCTGCCAGCATTGAAAATTGCCAACTTAAACAAATTTCGAATTCTATTATTTTCATAGCTGCTTGCTAATAGCAAAAAGTAGCATTAAACTAAACTAAACTTTGGTTCTAATATGTTTAAAAAATAAGAAAAAAGAGAAGTTTAAGCTCCCTGTGGTGTAGGGAGCGTAGAAACCAGGCAAAAAAATTAAAAAAGTGAACAGAAAGCAAAACTTTTAAATAAGTGAGTTAAGTTAGTCAGCAATATTGTGTGATCATTTGTGCAATTTTTAACATGCACCAAGTCAGATTCGAAATCAAGAAATATTACGACTCTCAATTGGAGTCATAGTTATAGCAGATTTTGTTGTTCTTATTATTATGTTTAGCTGCCTGCCATCAACTGCATTATTGTACGATTATGGTTTATGTTGTTCCGTCGCATCATTTAAACCGTTCAACTTGCAATTGAACTGTTTTGTTTTTTCGACTGTTTTTGCTATTTGTATGTCTTTACGCCTGTATAAAAGCTTTTGATGCTCTAGCCACCATTTTAGGGATGTAACTCGTCATACAACGTTTAAAAGTATGTGGGATTGCTGAAATATCAAGTCAAGCTGTGCCAGTCAGTGCTGAGTTACATTAGCATTCTACTTTTTCTATTTAAAAATTGTTACGCGTTTAGCATGATACATACCAACATTCAGACTAACAAGCATTTTATTATCTACATGTGTCTGTAAATAAATGATATTAGTAGACCAGAGGTGATTGTAATAATAAAAAGTAAAAACTCTTGAATAAAATCATGCCTTAAAAAAGATTATTTATCACCTGTATTTCAAGCATGCATTCAGGAAGCAGTAGGAGACATTTTTTCCATTCCTGTTTCTGTCTATGGTGCCCTGTCTGTCTGTCTATCTGTGTGAATGTTTGCTTGGTTACGAATAAGAAAGTCGCACAATCCGTGTGTTTACATACTTGCACCCAAAACACTTTACTCTACTCTACATGACAGTTTTTTTTTCAAGGTCTTCAATAAGTGTTGAGTGACAACAGAAAATCGCAGCCACAACAATAACATAAAAAAATAAAAACAACACCAAGGATATAAATAACAAAAAAAATAAATAAATAAAGATCATAAAAATTGTTGCTGGTTTAGAACAATAAGAGCACTTTAGTTTTTTTTTCTTGGATTTTGGATTTTTGTTATCATCAGTAGTTTTAGCGTACATTTTTCCTTTAACCCAAATTCCTAAAAAAGAATAATATTATATTTGAATGAAGAAATGTGTATTTCCCAGAAAAACATCATCCAACCAACTTTATACACAAAAATTGTTAAATACAAAGGGCAGACAAATAAATCACATCACCTTCTTTGTTACCCCAAAAATTTATAAAAAGAAAAAAGTATTTTAACATTTATATATGGGAATGGAAAACACACATAAGTACATGTGTCTATATGTGCATACACTCAAAGTAATCGCATGGTCAAGATTCAGAGTTCAGATTTTAATCTCCTAAATTTTATGCTTTTAAAGTTTTTTCTTATAAATCAGTTCTATATCATTTAGAAACAAATATTCTGATGCGAGTCGCTTTCAAGAGGAACACTTTCTAGTCCCCCACGATTACATTAGTACATGAAGTAAAAGAAATTAAGTGAATTTGCTCTTTATTTCGTTCTAGCAGCGCTCCTTGTATGGTATCCCTGAGATGATGCAGATTTCAAAAGTACATGTTGTTTACTTATCTTTACCTGCGTTACCACAAAATTATATATTCGCCGTGTATTCAACAACAATCACAATAAATGCCCGCAATATTCGACCAATATATGTGCAATTGTACATTGTTCTGTCATAAAGTGCAATAAAAGAACGTCTTACTTCCCAACTCTAAACATTTATAGAATCGCCTTTTTTCTTATAATCTATTTCTGTTCGATGAATAAATGGACCTTTTTAGTTTTCTCCACCAATCATATTTCATTTATCTTCCAACTCATCCAATAGAAATCTGAAATCGATTTTCACTAAAGAACTTTTGAATTTAAGTCCTTGATAGCGGCTAAGGATAGGTTTTCCCATTGTATTAAAAAACATTTTTTATCTTTTTTTTTAATGAGTTCGTTTTGTACAAGTGCTCCAACTACTTTACGGCAGCCTGCAATACAAAGACATAAAGATATTTCGAAACCCTTGACCTGAAATCGGCAAGTAGCTTTGATATTTACAAACGTTGTAGATTTTTTTTGCCCTTGAAGCAGAGAAAAACATGAAAAAGATATTGTGAGTGTATTATATAGAGGTTCCGCCATCTAACGTTTTTTTTCAACTAGTGCTTATTTCGTGAATGGTAACACTAAGCTCATGTCTGATTTGACAGATAATTAGTTTTATCCTTCCGCTGAACGCTTGAACAACGCTGGGAAATATTGCGACATTACTTTAAAAATCATGGCAATATTGCAGAATGTGTGCGAAAGTTGCGTACGGATTTTGGAAGAAGAGAAGCACCGTCCGTATGTTCGTTATTTTGTGAAAAAAGTGAAGGAAACTGGCATTCTCATCGATAAACCAATGCACCGTCGTTCTCAACAATTGAACATTTCGGAAACATCATTGAGACGAATTGTACATAAAGACCTTGGTATGGCGCCATACAAAGTCCAATTGGTACAGGAGTTGTAGCCAACTGACCATCCAATGCGTTTATTTATAGCATTTTCAAAAAAAATTTATTTAAAATTTAAAAACACGGGAAAATATTTAACTTTAAATTTATTGTGCTATTTTTCCGGTAAATTTATTTGGCGGACCCTTTAGCTGTAATAAATTCAAATAAAAAATTTAGTTATACTTCATTTAAAAACCAGTTTTCTTAATATTAAATTTGTAGAGCTGTCAGCGAAGTATCTCTAAGACAATCTAGCTTCTGTAAGTAATTCTTCCTTGTCTGCTTAACACACTGTATCCTAGTAGCTGGTAAGGCTTCGTACAGCTCCTTTTCCACCTAAGAACTTAATAAATTTCCTAAAATAATAATAACATTGTTACAAATAACCATAAATATATTTACACTTTTAGCACATCATACTATAAAATGAGCATAATATGATAAAAAATTATTATCTTTATAACATTGCTTTCCTGGTTTTGATATTTTTTCTTTCTTTAATTATTGTGTATTTTTGCCAAAAAAAAAAATACTTTTTATAAATTTTCAAACGATTGAAAAGAGCTTTAGAACCAAACGTTATTTGTTTATCTTAAGCCATACTTTATTTGCTGTTAGAGTTGTAGCAATACTTATAGTTCAAACAAACCTTGTTAAAGTTTTTAGCCGTATTGACCATTTAATGATCAAATGTTAACAAAACTTGTTCACTGTGACATAATATCGCTGTCCATAGACATTATGTCCTTGGACTCTATGGCATGCTACCTACCACAAGCAGGTATTGTTACGAAGAACATAGTATGGTTGTTCTGATTGTACTACAACCATGTTATTTCAAAAAATTATTACAAAAAATTTTAGCAAGCGTGTTGTGACTTTATAGCTCAAGAACGTTTAAACCGAAGTTGATTAAATTTTTAGGGTTTGTTCGTATGGTCGTGCAGATGGTTTAATCAAAGTTTGCCAGTCGTCGTGTTCGTGAGTCTCGACTTTTCATAACAACATGTGATTTTGTCCCTATAAAAAAAACAACATGAACTGAATTTTTGTACTAGAAACTTCCTTATTAATATGCATTGTTTAGAGAAATACAAGTTTTTTATTTGATTAATATGGAAGTTATAACAGATTTTCTTCTGCCTATTGGACCTTATGAATCAGGACTTATTGATCTTTGAAATATTCTTAAAATTGTTTTTTTTTTTTTTGTTAAAATCGATTCTGCATATTTTTCTCCTTCCCTACTTACAACACTCTATTGGAACTTCTATATAAATATCTATCTCAGTTTTAATTCTTTTAAATTTGTGCAGCCGTAAATGCCCGTTTTAGTTATAACTAACGAATGCGTCGATCGAATATATGAATATATATAAGATAAACCATCTACACGGGAATACGAACTAATACAAAACATTTAATCGAATTCGGTTTGACCGCTCGTGAGTTATAAAGTCACAACAACACACTTGCCAAAATTTTTTATAAATAGATTCTTTTCGAGTGTAACTTTTTAGCCACACAAAATAAGCTCTAATAGCCTGCGGCGGTTTCGTTTTCCTTTAACGTTTATTTTTCTACAAACTGTTCTTGTTTTCGCTGTCATACATTTTTCGTTTCATTGTAGTAACAATGGCCTCATATATAAATATAAATAAATAGGTGCTCAAAAAATCCGTAAAGAGAAGAAGCTTTGTCTTTGTCGTTTGTGTTATTATTTTTTTTTTTTTTTTGTATCAAACACCAATTGTGGAGTATATTTGTTTTATGGATTTTTACACAGAGACAACCAACAAAATTTAATATAAAAGACCTTTAGCATAAAGGATTCATTTGTAATCATATGTGCATGTGATGTACATATACAAAAGGGTTAAATTTTTTATTTCATACGAGCAAAAGTAATAATAATGTTTTAGGCCATGAAAGGTTAACAATATTAAACAGCAGCCTTTAAAGAGACATACAAACACATTCTAACACATGTAACTTAGAGCCGGGTTATTGATAAACAGAGCATGTTGACAGCATGTAATGCTTGAAATAACACTTTGATAATAGAATAATACTTGTGTTAAGTTTCAAATGGAGGACATTGGATAAAATTGTTTTAGGTGAAGAAATACTTAAGAGTTCTTAAGCAAACAATATTCCTTTATCTCCTTTATCAATGACTTGTCTATATTTTTTGTCTTTAAATAAATAAAAAAAAACACACACATTCTTATTTAAACATCTGGAAGAGTTATTGAAAGAGACTTTTCGTTTTAGAAGAAACATTCAAGATTTCTGTTAACAGTTTTGCTTTTTTGAATGTCAAAACCACTGTACTAAATTTTCATTTCAAGGGTTTGTTTACAGATTTGTTTTTAGCAATTTGTTTTTTTTTTGCCTTATAAAACCATGGCGATACAGAAGAAGGACCTACAAAGACCGCCATTAACCACCACTCAAATCTTCTGCACTTATACATTTTTTGTGGATTCAATACTTGTTTGTATAAGTAAATTTAACTAAAGATTTCGGTATCACTTAAAATAAAAACCGAAGGTGTTTTACAAACAGCCAAACATTCAATTGTTCCAACTGACAATCCAATGACCAGTACTTGCCAACAATAATAACTGGTAACTAAGCCAAACTCCTCTTGTTTAGTTTAGTTTGGGCACATAAAGATACATACCAGAGAGTGAACAAATAAATAAAAAACTACACAAAACCAATACAGGAAGAAGGATGTCAAACCGAACAGCAACTTAAAAATAATAAAATTTAAA
The DNA here is from genome assembly GCA_916610165.2 of Gymnosoma rotundatum. Lineage (NCBI taxonomy): Eukaryota > Metazoa > Arthropoda > Insecta > Diptera > Tachinidae > Gymnosoma > Gymnosoma rotundatum. The sequence goes on along the minus strand of OU744338.1, from coordinate 13,657,666 downwards.
AAAGAAAATTAAGGCAACAACAAAACGTTTGTAAAACATCATGTCTATAGAGTAGCCACCAAAAAAACAAAAACAACAAAAGAAAAAATAACAATACAAAAAAAAAAAAAAGAATTGTTTGTTCTCAAACAGGATAGATGATGGGCTTTGCCAGGATTGAATTGAATTAAAGGTGGCGGTAAAGGGCGAATGACAGTAAAACACATAAAATAAGTGTAAGAATATTAAATGTATGATGGTGGGTTTGGCGGTCAATTGTTTGTTTGTTTGTCTGTCTGTCTATTTCTGCGTGTTAAAGATGTTTATCAGCAAATACAAAAATCTTTGTTAATCTTTAACAAAATGAAATGTATAAAAGCAAAATATATAAAAATGTCTTCAATAAACTTGAGAAAGCGATAAATTTTTTGCCATCAAAAATATTTACTAAAACGAATGCAATTATACCCTACACCGGAAAGTAATAAGAACCTTAATTAAATTTGCAAAAAAAAAAAAATATAGAAGTAAATAAAAAAAATATTAAAGTGTAAAATAACAGCTGCCTTCAGTTAAATTTTCCAATGGCACATTAACCATTTTGTTAAAAGGTTCGTGTAAAAATGAAACTGTTTTGATAGCTGTCTTAACCTGTCCCTATCTATAAATACAATAAAACTTTAACGGGGTCATTTCTGTAAATGGAATATTTTTGGAAAATTTTGATGTTGGTGAAGCTACGAGGGCTGCTATATATATTTCTGGCCTGGCAACACTGAGTGCTGCCAAGTTCAAGCTGACATTTCCATTGGAAAGTCTGTCATTTTTAAGCGTAATCGTACTCAAAACGTTTTGACGTACGACCAATATTTGTGTTGTTAACAGTGACTTAAAAAAATTAATATAGAAAAAAATATAATTAACTCGTGAACATTTTCGTGCCATAATTTTTCACAACTTTCGACGTGGATTATCACGACAAGAGTGCATTGATGAACTTAAATCTTTGTATGGCGATGAAGCACCATCCTATAGCACTGTGAAAAATTGGTATAATGAATTTAATCGTGGCCGAAGCTCGCTCAAAGACGAATTCCGTAAAGGTCGTCCAAAAACGGCTGTTCTACCAGAGAACATTGATGCCGTGCGTGAGCTCATAATGCAAGATCGACATGCGACATACCGAGAGATAGAGACAGCCTTGGACATTTCTTCCACCAGCATACATTCGATACTGCATGAACACCTGTCCGTAAAAAAGGTTTGTTTTCGTTGGATCCCGCACAATTTAAAAGTCGCTCAAAAAAAGGCTCGTGTCGATTGGTGCAAAGAAATGTTGCAAAAATACGATTGCGGTGCTTCAAAAGACGTTTATAAGATCGTCACAGGTGTCGAATCATGGATCTATGCGTATGAGCCCGAAACGAAACAACAATCGACCGTATGGGTCTTCAAAGACGAGCAAAATCCAACGAAAGTTGTTCGTGGAAGAAGCACTTCGAAGCAAATGGTCGCCTGTTTCTTCGGCAAAACTGGTCATGTGGGGACTGTTCCGCTTGAGCAACGTAGGACGGTCACTTCTGAGTGGGACACTACAATTTGTTTGCCTGAAGTCATCGGAGAAATTCGAAAAACCAACAAGAGAAGACGAATCATTGTTCACCATGACAAGGCGAGCTCTCAAACATCGGCTCAAACCAGAGCGTTTTTGACCGGCCAAAACGTCGAATTAATGGGTCATCCGCCGTACAGCCCTGACTTGGCACCTAATGACTTCTTCTTGTTTCCGCACATCAAAAAAAATGCGTGGTCAACGATTTTCGTCGCCAGAAGAAGCTGTTGAAGTGTTCAAAAACCATGTTTTAGAGGTGTCTCAATCGGAGTGGAAAAAGTGCTTCGACAACTGGTTTGAGCGCATGAAAAAGTGTATAAATCATGCTGGAGAATACTTTGAAAAACAATAAAACCATTTTTGATTATAAATATGCGCATTTTCACTATTACGCCAGAAATATATAGAGCAGCCCTCGTAGTAATCGATTTGGAATACAAAACACCTATTTTTGGAATTTTATCTGCCTGTCTGTGTTCGCATCACGTAAAAACTACTGGTTGGATATGAACAAAATTTTCTGAGGACGTACTTAGAATCTTGGTTTCAATAAAGAATACTTTTTTATAATAGGTCATTTCGTACAGAAAATAAAGATATAAATGTGAAAACACCCAATTTTACTGGTATAATGATAGTAAAACAGTTGTCAGCATTTTTTAATTTTATAGTTAAAAAATTTGTAGCACTGTCTAACGAACTCTGAAATAAATTTTTTAAATCATATTTTTCTAAATTTGAATTTTAAGAAAATAAGTAATGGCACGCAGACGATTTCGTGGGCACTGCTAGTTTTCAATAATTTTCTGGCGCGTAGATGGCTCTGTCTGCGACGACTCTTCACCAGAAATAAAATGTTTAAAAAATCATCTTTTCTTTTATATGCAACAACAAAATAAAGCTGCCTCTCTAATTTTATTATCAAAAAAAAAAAAAAACAAGTGGCTGAAATCATTAAAAATCATGTGTCTGAAATTCTATTTCTCCTTCTTAGTCGAATGAAACCCCGATCGTTTTTATAGTGCAGACAGGGGCTGGGTTTTTATTCCAAGCTTCTTTCCTTAAATGAAACTATTAAAGATTTTGCTTTTAAATTGCGAGTTTACGAAATGTTTTAATTGATTTTATTATTTATTTAATTAGAACATTTTTATTCCTTTTTAATCTATATAGATGAAAAGTTTTTGCAAGTGTGTTGTGACCTTATAACTTAAGAACGGTCAAACCGTTTTTTATAAAATCGTTCGACGCGTTCGTGAGTGACGAACATGAAAACATGTGATTTTGTCCCTATGAAAAATATCAAGCCTTGAATTTTTGTACCAGAAACTTCTTTATTAATATGTATTGTAAAGAGAAAAAATGTATCGAGTGGGCGTAGGTAGTAGCTCCCTAACAAAGTGAGAAGTATTAAATAAATTGGATTAGTTCCGCCAGTAAATATTAAACTGTTGTTATAATTTTCGGTAAAAACCGTCGTCTCTGGCTGTGTACTTCGTATCTTTGACGAGCGCTTTCGATGTGATAACATCATTTTCAAGCCACGTTTTTATTAATACAGTATTATTTTACCGAAAATTATAATAAAAGTGAAAAGTTTTTGACTTTTACCTACGGAACTTTGAGGGGAAGGATTTTAAAATTTCGTACAAGTAACTTTCAAATTAGCGTGTATAATCAAATAAATGTATAATAGAATCAAGTAATTATACTCTTCTATTAAATGTCTAATTAAACATTAATCAGAAAACAAATAAAAGTTTTTAAAAATATTAAATCTTTTTTTATGGGAGTAAAGAATTGCTCAGGTCATTGTGGAAATTCATTTGCCTCGAGCACCTTTGCCTGCAATAGTCTGATGCGAAAGCAAGAAATGTCCTTGAGTAAGGGAGCTTTCTAATAGAAATCATGAAGCCAATTTTATTTCAGTTTATATTACAAAGTCTTAATAATGTCTGCCATCGCTATTTTAATGCTTGAGAAATAAATGATGAAAATCGTTGAACAAATTTTTTTTCCCGAAACGCTGTTTTTTACTGACCTGTGCCCTTCTCTAGCCTTCTCATGGTGGCTTCTGAATCTAGAATTCTCGCTTAAAACTGAAATGTTTGATAAAAGAGTAGTTAATTGGTCTAGTTAATCAATAAAATCCTTTTCCCAAGCCGAAGGACGGCAATAAAAAAATTAAATTATTTTCTTTGCCTATTATTACTTGATTAACCAATGCCAGTGGGTTTCTTAGAGGTTAGATCAACATTACGAAGATTAAATCTGAACTGTAATTTTGACAGGTGGCAACTCAGTCGTATAAGTCGATATATTAGAAGTGAAAGCCATTTTTAACAAATATGTTACCTTTTTCAGTGTCATTTTATATTCGTCCTTCACACAAAAATTGTGGAAAAGGCCTACATTTCAAGATTGCTGCGGGCACGTCAAGGCAATAAATCACATCGTATACTTTCATCAAGGTCTTTTGAATATTTTTTTCTGGGATGAACCTTTTTTAGAAAGACATTTTTTCTCACCTCCTTCTTACACTTTTTCGGCCTGTTTTAAAGTTGAGAAGAATTGTGTATTTGGAACTGTCTTTAAAACTTTCTTTTTCCAATCAAAATATTATAAAAGTGCATGCCGTTAATAAAACTGCAGTCGCTTCTGTAAGTTCGCCAGAGTTCCATTAAGTTACTATAAAAGTTACGATAGTATGCTTCTGGTTTGAAGATAACGAGGCTTTAGTTTTTACCACTTCTTTGGGCATACCCTTAAAAATGTTAAAGTCAATAGCATCAGAAGCTTTTGTCCGTCAGTACCCCAATAAGTTGGTTGTCCACTTGAGGTCACATTGAAAAACTAAAAATGAAAGTTTGTTAAAATGAATTAAAATTTTAGTCGAACCTGTGAGTTAGTTATTAAAAAAACGATACCTAATGGGATCTTGAGAGATCAGTGTTCAGGTTTGTAAAGTCATTATTAATCTAATTTTCCTGGTGATAGCTTATAAATTAGGATTGTTTCACTAAAACATTATAACAAAGGTAATATTTGGCTATCCCTTGTATCCATGAAGCAACAAAAAACTAATGTTATTAGGCCACAGGGTAAGAAATAGAGAAAATAGAGAACTCCTTAAGAAAACTGCCACAGGAAATAAAAAAAAAATTCACGCGAAGGTATTTTAATCCCTTTCCAGTATCTTAAAAACCGCAATCACCAAGTCAAAAAATTGTTTTCTAGAAATCCACAGTATTTGTGTCATCTTAGACCGTCTAACCTGAACCACGTCAACAAAAACATCGAAATAAACCAATTGATTTTCATATCATAAAGAATTATTATTTCTCAACCACTAATGACTTCAAAAGCCAAAGAAACACCAAAAAAGTAAAGTTTTTGTGTTTTGAATTTTTGAAAAATTTTCTAAAAAATATTTATATAAACTCATCCCTTTGATTTACCCCAAATTCTACAAAAATCTCCCCTGACATATTTAAACCCAATAGCACTTAAAGTTTTTAGGAAGGGTACTGAATTAAAAAAAAAAATAAATAAATTCGAAACTTATATGAATACAAAGGAAAGAAAAATCATAACAATTGTTAAAGAAAAAAAATACAACAACAGCAACAAGAAAAACAAAAAGGGTTTTTGATAATCTTAGGCTTATTTTCATCTCTCTTTTTTTGTGTTGTTGTTTGCTAAAGTTATTGTAATTTTAACAGCAACAAAATCTCCAATAACAAACGAAAAAATGTAGATTGAAAATCGTTTATTATGGCAACATGCTTAAGGCGTGATTGTTATAAAAAACAGCTTGTTAACAAGTGTTGGCACACTAATTGTATAATCTTTTTTCACTTCTTATTATTCAGTCATACACAATGCTTTTACACACTTTTTTTGTAAAAATGTTTTGTTTAACAATTTTTTGTTTTCTTTATTTTTTCTGAAATGGCTGCCATACACAAATCGAAAATAAAATTATATTTGTGTATATAAACTAAACTAAAAATATGTCCGCCCTCCTTTTTTATTGCTGGAAGATTTTTTCCACGAGTTACCTTAAAAAAAAAAGAGAATATCCTGTCATCACTTACAAAAAAGAGGCAAACACACACATGCATGCAACTCCACACTTTCGAGTGGCAATGAATGAATGAATGGGGTTTGTTTTATTTCAAGTGCAAAATTGTGCAAATATATTTAAGTACGAGAAATAGTATTGGTGCTTGTGTCAGTGTGTGTTAAAGTGTCACTCTTAGTTGGCCATAAATTAAATGGTTGTCAGTATTAATTACAACAACTGTCATTTGTATTGACATTACCCGATTGCTTCAAAAGTAATAACAACTATTGTCAATTTATTGATAGAATATTGAAGTTGTTTCTTCGTTCTTTTAAGTTTTTGTTTTAATTTTGAACACTTCTTTCTTCCTTTTTGTTCGTCATGGTTCATTCCTGAAGTTTAACATGTGTCGGTATTGAATGTTGATTATTTATTATTATTATTGTTCAGTATTATTTTTCATTTTTTTTTCTTCTTCTTCTTCTTCTTTCTGTTGCCTTCTTTCGTTTCAATGGAAATTCATTGCATGCTACATTTAATAGCAACAGCAAAAAGTAGCTGTCATCACTTTTTCCTTGCACGAAATAACTAAACTTCTCTTTATTGGCAACTTCTCTTTGACTCATCCCAACTGTTGTTGGCTGTATGTGTTGTTGTTGTTATTGTTGATATTGTTTGTTTCATACGAATAGCTGTCAAAATACAACAACACCATTCTTGACTTCCTCGTTTACTGTTCAGTGTTTTCTATAGCTCCTCTTTAGCCCACCAGTTATTATCTAGAAGACAAGTCAACAGTTTTCTGAATGGTTCAATGATAGATGGCTTAAAGACTTAAATCACATACTTTCAGTTGACGTAATCAACAAACAAAAAAGCAAAAGCAAAAAAGAAAAAAACCTAAAAGCGTCGATTGTTATTTATTAATGTGGGAGACATTTCTTAAAGACCGTTTTAATTTTCATGAATTTTTTGCTTCATTGCAAACTAAATTGACCAGATTAACAAATATACGATTGACACAATATATTCAAAATTACTAAGGCAATTATATTTTCCATTTATAATAAAAGTAATGTGTCACTTTTGATCAAAGTGCTCAGGTACATTTGTATAAATGTATTCAACTTTGTCCATAAACTCAATCAGTTTTTCCCATGGCAGATTAAAAACTACAAGGGCTGCTCTATATATTTTTGGCCTAATAGTGAAAATGCGAATATTTATATTCAAAAATGGTTTTATTGTTTTTCAAAGTATTCTCCAGCATAATTTATACTCTTTTGCATGCGCTCAAACCAGTTGTCAAAGCACTTTTTCCACTCCGATTGAGAAACCTCTAAAACATGGTTTTTGAACACTTCAATAGCTTCTTCTGGCGATGAAAATCGTTGACCACGCATTTTTTCCTTAATGTGCGGAAACAAGAAGTCATTAGGTGCCAAGTCGGGACTGTACGGCAGATGACCCATTAATTCGACGTTTTGGCCGGTCAAAAACGCTCTGGTTTGAGCCGATGTGTGAGAGAAGACCCACACGGACGATTGTTGTTTCGTTTCGGGCTCATACGCATAGATCCATGAATCGTCACCTGTGACGATCTTATAAACGTCTTTTGAAGCAATGTTCTCTGGCACAACAGCCGTTTTTGGACGACGTTCACGGAATTCGTGTTTGAGCGAGCTTCGGCCACGATTAAATTCATTATACCAATTTTTCACAGTGCTTTGGGATGGTGCTTCATCGCCATACAAAGATTTAAGTTCATCAATGCACTCTTGTCGTGATAATCCACGTCGAAAGTTGTGAATAATGATGGCACGAAAATGTTCACGAGTTAATTCCATTTTTTTTTTTTTTCTATATTAATTTTTTCAAGCCACTATTACCAACACAAATAATGGTCGTACGTAAAAACGTTTTGAGTACGATTATGCTTAAAAATGACAAACTTTCCAATGGAAATGTCAGATTGCACTTGGCAGCACTCAGTGTTGCCAGGCCAGAAATATATATAACAGCCCTCGTATACACGATTTGATCAACTTGTAAAAATAAAAATTGTCCGTTGTAAAAGCATCAGTGTTTTTGAAGTGACAACTTTAGTTCAAGAGCCGTCTGGTCAATTATTTTCTTACTGAGCGATAAAAACGCATATACAATTCATGGCACTTTTGAAATCGAACATTATGTTATCGGCTCTTAATGGATTAAGCATTTTTTTTAAATTTTATTATTTCCTTAAAAATCTCTTCGAAAGCTTTTAAATGATACCCATATTGATATCTTAAAAAAATATGGTGCACAATCCTACTTTTATATGAAAAGTTCAGAGGCCCATAACTCGGAAAATATGGGCAAGCGCCATTTTTTTCGCTTGATGTTTTTTTCTTATTTTTTTAATTCTCTATCACTGCATATATTTATTTGTTTGTTTGGAGTTACTTCAATAAACTAGATTTGTTCCCGCTGCTTCAAAGAGCATGGACCAATCTTGTTAATTTTCAGTAGAAAAATTTTCAAAACTATGTTTGATTGATTGACGTATTTAAATTTTTTTAGCTGATCTAGTGCCTTGGCAAAGTTGATTTCAACCCGAACAGGGCGTACAGAAAGACATCGCTCAATCGACTTCGCTATGCATAAGAACTCAGAATATATATACTTTATGGGCTCGAAAATAAATACTGTAGAATTAAATACGGAATGACAAACTAAGATGTAGCCTTTAGCCACCTCTGATGATATAAAAATAATTTCACCAGATAAATTCTAATATAATTACGTCTTTAACAGAAAGAGTTTAGAATTGATAACCTCATAACGGATAAATACGCAAAGTGCTGAAGAAGAGTGTAGCGATTAGAAAATGCATTACATTCTATTTGTGTCTGAATTTTACTGTTTAAAATGAATCTCATATAGAAACGGACTTGAGCTTATCTAGTTTTTATTACCTTTTTAGTAATTTAAAGAAATTCATAAAGAATTTAAAAAAAAGGCTTAACTAAAAAAAATCGCCAATTTGCTTAAAAATCGATAAATGCATCTAAAATAATAATCCAAAATAAAAAATAAATAACGTTGCTAATTTTCATCTTTTTGAAAAAAAAAAAATCTTTTTTTAATATAAAACAACTCTACTGGTATTTAAAAAAATAGATATTATGAAGATGTGACAGAAATTAAAATTACACAATAAAATAAGATTGTAATGGGTCAGAATGCATACTTTAGTTTGCTAGCCAAGCGATGGCTCTACTATTCCTCGATATCTAGACATGATAATGCAGTTGCTTCAACAAGACTTGGCGAGATCTCATACTGCCGCTAAAATAAATCAATTTCTAAATGAGATGTTTTGCATTCGTATTCTAGTGTTGGTCACAACTGCTCCCACCCATTTTAATTTTATGTTTTCGTTATTTTTTATTGAAAATAACGCTTCAGCTATATTCAATCAGAAATAAATGGGAACCAGGTGGTATGGGCCTAAATTTAATTTTATATTAAATTAAATGGTTGTCAGTATCAAATACAACAACTGTCATTTGTATTGAGAATTTATTGATAATTTAAAATACACCAATTTCAGGTAAGGCCACCCTTTAAGTTTACTTTTAATTGTTATACCCTTCATTGCAAAAAGTGGAAAAAGGGTATATCTAAGTTAGCCATTCCGTGTGTAATTTCTAAAATATCTATTTCCGACCCCATAAATTATATATATTCTGACTTCTTATTCATAGCGAAGTCGATTGAGTCGATCAGATATTGTGTCGAAAGAGGTCCATTATCGGTACATGTCCTTCCAGGCAGCAGGCAAAACACCACGTCTACCTCTAATTTTTTATGTCATTTGGAACAATACAGTAATTCCAATAAAAATAATAAATAAATGGGGCGATATAGAATTAAAAAATAAGAAAAACTAATCAAGTGAAGAAATTGGCACTCGCCCATATTTTCCGAGTTTCAGCGCTCTGAAATTTCCCAAATTTTTTTTAAATATTAATATGGGTATCATATTAAAGCTTTTGAAGAGATCTTTAAGTAAATACTAAAATTAAAAAAAATGGTTAACCTATTAAGAACCAATGTAAAATTATATATATGCATTACCAATATTTATTTTTTTTTTTATTTTTTAATTCTCTGTCACCCCAAATATTTACTTTTTTGATTGGAGTTGCTTTACTAAACTAGATTTAAATAGATGACGAAGGGTATATAAGATTCGTCATAGCCGAATATAGCACTCTTATTTGTTTTACATGTTATTATATCAGGTACATACTGATTATATTTCAGAAGTCTACCAGCTGCGATTTAGAAAATAAGACCATGTATAACGTAAACATCACTTTCTACGGTGCCGCCCTATAATCCTTAATTTTATTAAATTTTTTTACTATGTTTTCTGCGCAATTTTCAAATATCTGCCTATAAAAGTTTGAAAGATGTGAACTTTTATGTAATAATCTTGCCTCTGTAGGGTGTTGCAACGGTGACAACTAAATGCCTACATAAATTTTAAGTATCTATCTAGTTCCACAGATAATAATTTTAGTGATGATAAAAGGATAATATTTTTACCCATTGACCTTCAAAAATCTTACACCTTAATGCCACATTTATGCAAAATTGTTATGAAACCATAATGGTCATATGTCAAAATTGATGCTCTCTCCAGTAACATAAATTTTGGGACTACCTTTAAAACACTTTTTATAACGATTTCTTTTGAATAGTGATATAAAGCCGAAGGGTGTTTTTAAAAAACCCGTGGAATTTTAAATGTTAAGAAACAAACAAACGAACGAACGGGTTAAATTGACCGAATCAATCTAGTGAACGGAATGATCCGGTCATTTAAATCCGGTCTTTTCGTTCAATAGTGTACGTGTTAAATTGAACGGATGACTTAATTAAACGAAATGAGCCAGATATTTAACCGGCTCCTTTTGTTCAAATTGACCGATTGAACGAATTGAACGAACGAATCAGTCTTTGATAATTGACCGAAAAAGACCGGTCACTGAAACGAACGACCGGGCACATGTCTATTAGAAAGTGATTGTATGTGTGCTACGAATAAAATTAAAATTGACAAGCATAAGCAAGTTGCTTTATATGGCTCCATAGGAAATAATTGAGAGCTATCAAAATCCATTACTTTGAAGGCAAACTGATAGATCTATTTTCCGAAATCAATTTATTACAAAATTTTAATTTGAACCACTCCGTCGTTGTGGTCGCTGTATAGCACGTGACAACATCCTGTTTAAACCATATTTCACACATATCACTGTCACGCATATTTTCAAACAAAAAATAATTGATCATGGTGCGATGTAGAACTCCATCGTAAATTCTGATTTCAGTTTTGAAGAAATAGGTACCAACGATGCCATCAACATGTAGACCGCATTAAACGGTTGATTTTTGTCGAGGTAATGAAGTCTGTGGGATCTTTTACGGATTTGTTTCTCTCCATATGCAGAAATTTGTTTATAAACAAAACCGTTATGCAAAAAGTTTAACACATAATTTTGCTGTAAATTGATAGATTATTTGATAACGTTGTTCTAGCGTCAATGAATTCATGACGATTTGCAAGAGTTAACTGATCATAAAAGTCGAAATGTGGGCAGTTAAGCCCAACTTCTTTCGGGCATAAATAGTACCCCTTATTTGGAAGTATACATACTTGTTGTTATAAAATACTTGGGTTTCAATAGAGAAAACAAACCCCCCAACGGGGAAAATAAAACCAGTGGGATGAATAGAAAAATATTGAATATTCAAGAAGCGGAACGGCAAACCCAATAATCGTAAAGATACAGTTATTAAAACTATTTGTCCATCAATATTTAAGGGTTCAGTTACTTTGTGAATATAAAGTTTTCTATCTAGTCACCCCACAATTTCCATTCGTAATAAATCGCCAATAGTTTGATTACGTGCTCACATAAGAAGAATGAAAAATATAAAGCAAAGTTTATTAATATTTGTAAATAATATAAACAACAGGGGAATTGGAAAGTTTTTGTATATTTATTTTTATTTTTCAGTATCTTTTCCAACCGGGCCAACTTTATTTGATCCTAATAAACACTTGCTTCAAACAAAAATTTAATTTGGATTTTTCTGAGAGTTTTTTTTTTTGTTTGCTTTTTGTTACACTATAGTTCTTAGTTTCTTTTGGGTTGTCGGTTGGTCGTCGTCGCGTTTAGTACTTTTGTTGCAATGGCAAGAGTAAATTCATTGTGTTGACAATGTCAACATTTTTATTTTTTACTAGCAGTTATTGGCAATAAATGGCAAAATAGCTTTCAAATGACAGCAATCTTTTTGTTGCACTTTATATTGGTCTTTCTTCTCTTTTATTTCTCCCCTTGTCCTTTTGTCGTTCACACACAAAATATAAGACATGACCTTAAGTAGTTGTTGTAACCATAAAATTTCAATTTAAAAATTACAGAATAATAAAAATGTGAAAGAAAAAAAAAGGAAAAAACAACCAGAGAATAGCAATAGCAATAGCAACTAGAAAAATAACTGACACAAATCAAAATGTTATACAAGATTTTGCTTTCAAACCTTTTATCATTTCAACTTAATAAAAAGCAACAAAATCTCATAAAAAATCATTTATATGTTCTCTATCATGAAAAGATAGTGAATCTAAAATATCTTACTTGTTATTATTGTTGTTGTTGCTTTTGTTGGTGCTGTTGTCATTTGTCTACACACGCATCCGTTTAAAAATTCAAGCAATAAACACCTCTTCAAAAAATGAAATCTGTACATCTGTATGGATGTGCCGCCTGTGGTATTGTGTCCATATGTGTCTTCCTTTGCTGCCTTTAAAATATAAATTAATAAATTTCTAAAAAATTTTTTCTTTTTTTATATTTATTATAACACATTAAACGACAATAATCGAATAGAAGAGCATGCAAATAGTTAAAGGCAAATTGTCTACACTAGCATCGAATATATTGCAAATCGAACGGCTTAAATTAAAAGCTGTATACTTTCAGGATAATGGCCAGATAATATGTCGATGAAAGCGATGTTGACGATGGGAAGGAAGCCTCTGCCTAGTAGAGATACCTTAACAAACTTAAACTTACAATAATCTATGATGGAAAGGCGTAGTTAACGATCGTGTGCATATAATTTTTTCCTTTCTGAGGAAGGTGCATTGCAATCAATTAAACAACGGCTGCGAAAACGAAAGAAAGAATTTCATGTTAGCTATCGGGAAGGTAAAATATTAATTTTCAATAATTGAAAAAAAAATCTTACAATGGCAATCATGTCCAGCTAGCAACGTTTATATTCTCAATAAAAAATAATTTTGTTTTATTACCTTTACTTGGATATTATTGTTTTTCTGAACTTTAAAATTATGTCCCTTTGAAACAACTCAACTTTGTTTTGGTATAACGAATTATAACTAATTCTGGTTCAAATCGTATTGATGTTGCCAGCTTAAAAAGTGAGCATTTGACAGACATTTAAACAGCTGATGCTACGAGGGCTGCTATATATATTTCTGGCCTGGCAACACTGAGTTCTGCTAAGTGCAATCTGACATTTCCATTGGAAATTTTGTCATTTTTAATCATAATCGTACTCAAAACGTTTTGACGTACGACCATTATTTGTGTTGTTTACAGTGACTTGAAAAAATTAATTTAAAAAAAATTGAATTAACTCGTGAACATTTTCGTGCCATCATTTTTCACAACTATCGACGTAGATTATCACGACAAGAGCGCATTGATGAACTTAAATCTTTGTATGGCGATGAAGCACCATCCTATAGCACTGTGAAAAATTGGTATAATGAATTTGATCGTGGCCGAAGGTCGCTCAAAGACGAATTCCGTGAAGGTCGTCCAAAAACGGCTGTTGTGCCAGAGAACATTGATGCCGTGCGTGAACTCATAATGCAAGATCGACGTGCGACATACCGAGAGATAGAGACATCCTTGAACATTTCTTCCACCAGCATACATTCGATACTACATGAACACCTGGCCGTAAAAAAGGTTTGTTCTCGTTGGATCCCGCAAAATTTTAAAGTCGCTCAAAAAAAGGCTCGTGTCGTTTGGTGCAAAGAAATGTTGCAAAAATACGATTGCGGTGCTTCAAAAGACGTTTATAAGATCGTCACTGGTGACGAATCATGGATCTATGCGTATGAGCCCGAAACGAAACAACAATCGACCGTGTGGGTCTTCAAAGACGAGCAAAATCCAACGAAAGTTGTTCGTGGAAGAAGCACTTCGAAGCAAATGGTCGCCTCTTTCTTCGGCAAAACTGGTCATGTGGCGACTGTTCCGCTTGAGCAACGTAGGACGGTCACTTCTGAGTGGTACACTACAATTTGTTTGCCTGAAGTCATCGGAGAAATTCGAAAAACCAACAAGAGAAGACGAAACATTGTTCACCATGACAATGCGAGCTCTCACACATCGGCTCAAACCAGAGTGTTTTTGACCGGCCAAAACGTCGAATTAATGGGTCATACGCCGTACAGCCCTGACTTGGCACCTAATGACTTCTTCTTGTTTCCGCACATCAAGAAAAAAATGTGTGGTCAACGATTTTCGTCGCCAGAAGAAGCTGTTGAAGTGTTCAAAAACCATGTTTTAGAGGTGTCTCAATCGGAGTAGAAAAAGTGCTTCGACAACTGGTTTGAGCGCATGCAAAAGTGTATAAATCATGCTGGAGAACACTTTGAAAAACAATAAAACCATTTTTGATTATAAATATTCGCATTTTCACTATCAGGCCAGAAATATATAGAGCAGCCCTCGTATGTGGCGAGCAATAAAAAATTTCAATTAATGTTTGTGAAATTAAGTTTTTTTTTTTTAAATTATATTAAAGTGGATATAAATGTAGAGTTATTTTACAACGACAAAAGTGTTGATGCTGAAAGTCATGTGCTGCTGATTCGAAAAAGCGCCCGTGATCTCTCGAATCCATTGAAACTTTCAAATATCAAGTAAGTAAAGATTATTTTGATAATTAAATAGTTTTATAATACTTTTTTGTAGGTTTACAAATTTCTTGCGTTTAAATAAGCCTGCATTTTTAATAGCTCCAGACGCTTGTTTTCCAAATTTTTTCTTCTCCGCAGGAGAGGCTGCAATAAGAGTGGTATCTTCCACTTCATTGTTCACCCCAAAAGTATTACCATTGGGTGCAACTTACTCCCTTATTTGTAAAAGGAGCGCTACACTCTCTTCGATTGGAGTTACTGATAAATCTTGCGAGGGACCGCTACCAGTAACAACGTAACTACTGCGGTTGTTGGCAAGCCTTCTCTTTAAATTTGCCTTATAGTGTATCCAAACCTGCAAGAGAGATACACAAAATATTATTGCGCTTTCATTGTTTTGGTGTAAGTAATAATATTTAATTATTATTATTGGTTTAATTATTATTGCTACTTACACGTCCTCACTCCTACGCAGTTCTTGATGGCGATCCTAGACTATTGAGTCCTAAGGCAAATTCTTCCCACAATAGTTTGTTTTTACTCTTGCTGCTTTCAAATTGTGGCTTTCCTCTACCAGCTTCAGGATGTTTCTCCAGCTCCACAAGATTTTCAAACTGTTTTTTGGTCGTAAATTAAAATTTTCTGTTAATTAATTTGAAAATGCTACTGAATAAATCACTTCAAGAAAAATAAAAATTTTACTTATTCGTTCTCACATGCTAAGGCAGAGTTGTAATTTTTTGATACTTTTGACAACTCAACTAACACAGAGTTGTAAACGGTAATACCACAAAAAAGTTGTAATAATTTATAATTACAACTTAAATATGTTTGACAGGTTGAGTTTTTTTCGGTAATGCCATACTACAATTAAATACTACAATTACAATTAAAATAGAGTTGAGTTGTCAACCGTAACAGGGGCATTAATTTTCTTTTCTAAATTAATTCAAGCATTAGGTTTTAAAATAAATATATTGTTTACTATGTTTAATTTTTTTAATATTTTGCCACACTATTGGGTGGCAGCTTTGGGAAGCAGGAAACAAAAACATTAATGATTACTTTTTTTTCAAACGCAAAAAAAGGCAAAACACCAAAAATTTAAATATTTAAACATATACTTACATTCTTATAAATTGTCAAAATTCCCCAGTTAGCATTTTTTTGAATTATTGATCATATTCGAGTCTTTTTTGACTATTCTACACGATTTTAATAATCGCTTATGCCCTCGTTTAAGAGTCAGAAATGATTGTTTTGCCGTGAATCTTCTGAACGAGTCACTTATGACTCGCGTTTTTGACTCATTTTCGATACTGTTTTCAATCGTACTTATAATCAAATACGAAACTTTTTCGAGTCATTTTTTTTTATCATATTGCTAGCCGTATGCGGGTCTTCTTCGAATCAAATTTGGAAATATAAATTTAAAAGCACATTATTAAAAAAAAAAAATAAATGAATAGAAAAAAAAATATTTTACAACTTTATCTCTATTGTCTTTATGAAATGACATATTTTTAAGAAAAATGAAAATAAAATATTACAATAATTTTTTCATCGTTAGGCTGCGCTAAATGGGTCTCTAAAATAATTCTTAAAACAGTCGAATTTCAAGCATTTACTTTCTGTACTTTCTGTTTAAAAAAAAAACTGATTAATCTGTTTTAAGACATCTTAAAAGACACCTTAAAAGTATCACTTTTGTGATTTTTCTAATAAAAATCTTCCAAATGCTAACTGGGAAGAAACAAAAAAAAAAAAACATAATACCAATACATTCATAAAAATTTACACGATAAAAATGTTACAAACAATGTACCTCCCAATGTTTATTATTTTGTATGTAACATTTTCAGTATCAGCCTTAAAATTTATTCTTTTTGTTGATGGAACTTTAATTATTTGTAACATCTCTAACATATACCGACGTTTATAATTATTTTCTATATTTTAAACTGATGTAACATCAAAGTTGGGATAATGATTTAATCTGACACAATGGGATTATCAACGTCCCTGTATCTTTGATCAGAAAAGAAAATTACATTTACTTGGCGTTAATTATCTCAAAAATACAGAATCATCTAAAACTTCGTTGCGTATAAGAAATCTGTTAAATTTTTTCTGATTTAAAATAAATCGATGCTGTGTAAGTGCATACTTTAACTATGGCGTGTCTTAAGTGTTTATTTTTATATTTAAAATTAAATACATTAGATGTCAATAAACTGCTGGAAGGATTAAAAATAAAGGTTAAGCAAACTGACAAATAAGCGTATGCACGCTATCACTATGAGTGGAACAATTTTACGTTACAAGGAGCAAAAAATAAATCAAAATTACTTGCATGGTTTTTATTAATTTCTTAAATATTTATTAATTTAGAATTTAAAACCTTTATTTAATCGCTATTATTTCAGGAATCAGAAAATGGCCGTGGAATACCTGAGAAATGAAACTTAATATTCGTAAGGTAGAGTCAACTACAATCGTTAGTTCTTTAATTATTAATTCTTTCTACTTAATCAAGCTTAAGGCATTTCGCAGTCGACTTAAATCAATATCAGCATGTTTAGAAAAATAATTTTTCTTGCTATTGAAATTAGTATTCGCGTTAAATTTCTAAATACTTGAAGCCATCGTCGTGTTATTTGAATGTGGGATAATTGCTAAGTAAACGTAATATAAAATGTTTTATTTTATGCGATAGCGAGTACATAAAGTAAATCAGAAAATGATATTTTTTATACTATAAAATAAGTTATTTACTTCTAGAAGGTAAAATAAAATGTAATTATTAATAAAAACGCATCATGAGATAATATTTTATTAGTTTGCATTAATTTATTTAATTACGATTTTTTTTATTGCTTTTTACTTTTACAGATTTGCATTTCGAACACAAGATCTGTAGAAAATAAAAAAAAAATTTTAAATCAGCAAAATCAATTTATGATTTAGTAGTGATGTGTGGAAAAAAAAGATTTATTAGAGAAAAAAATTTTTAAGCATAAAAAGGATAATTATGCATCCGCAATAGAGATAGAATTGTGAGTTATTGTTTAGTCATGCACTTGCACGAGAAATATTTAACTCACACAAGACCAATTATTTTTTTTTTGTGCTGAAGAGTGCTGTATTATATATCCGTCACCTTTTAATTTTTAATTTAATTTCACTGAATGACAAAAATTAACTTTTAATTTGTCACACATGACTTCCTAAGTTAAAAAACAGAGGTAGAAGAAATTCCTATATTTTTCTTAAAGGAATTTTACATTTCATACAAAATACTGAATCTTTACACAAACATTCATACTTGATAATATGTTTTTACTTTTACAGAAATCGACAATGCCTGATATGTCGAATGTAGTTCTCCTATCAGATTGGCATTGTGGGTGCCAAAAATATTTTGTGCGATATTTTTAAAACTTTTTCAAGCAGATTTCTCTAACAAACTTAACTTTTCTTCGAATGTGTAATCCTTTAACAATTGGTTAATCTGAGATCCAATGGAAATTCTTTCCTTTATTTTTGCGTCACTAAGCTTAGGAAACTTTTCTCTCAAGTACGTAAAACCTGAGCCGTTGCACACTGGGTTGAAATTGCTAAAACCGGCTGTTAATTCAGGCGTTAGAGATAGCACTTTTTTTCGTTTCGTAGTAATAAGTTACTACTACAAAAAAATAATTAAAAAAAAATTTGAAAAAAACATTTTTTTTAATGCGCCAAGGGTATTCGTTTGTCAGCTCGTATGAATATTTAAATTGCTTTGTAAGCTCCAGTTTTAAAGATAAATGAATGAAATTTGGGCAATTTAATTTTTTTAGGTTACTAACTCAACATACAAAAATTCAACGAAATCGGTAAATGATATCAAATAGCCCCCATACAAAATTTTCCCGGAAATGGGGCATTCTTATTAATAACAATTTATATTTTATGTGCGAGACATGTTATTCCATGGGAATTTTTCAACAAAATATTTTGCAATGGATAAAGTAAATTTTCTAAATTTTTCAACACTAATCTGATGACTACACGATACAGCAACTAAAATGGTATATGTATAACTTTTTGATGAAAACTTGTTACAATTAAACCGTAGTATTAAAATCATAAGTTGGTGTCACAAGAAATCAACAAATTTATGAGTGACAGAAACAAATGTGTTTTACAATGAGTGTATTTGGTAAAGGAATCTGTGTGACACAAACTGTATTGATCAGTAATTTTTAAACTTGTTACACCTGATATTGTAAAATGTAATTTGAGTGAATTTAAAATAATCCCCTGTGAAAAAGATGCTACTATTAGGAACACCTTTAACTTAAATATTTGACACTTGTTTTTATAGTGAATTAGCAGAAAATATCCTGCGTAAATTTATAGTTTCAGTCTATTTCGGTTGAAAAAATAATGCCATGCACATATGTATAACTTACCTTTAGGATATCCTTGCACAAAAAATTTAAGCGTCTGCCTATGACTTATTAAAACATAAGGCCATATTTGTCAAATTGAGGGCCTTTTGAAACATTCTTTGATTTCTAAACTAATTGTCTATGGCGGTCAAGTCTTCACATACTCTGTATGAATTCTAAAGGTCTGTCCACTACGGTTATCAATTTAAAGTCAAATAAGTGAAAATTAACTGTGCAAATCTGCTTATCACAATTAAAAAAAATAATGTTCGTATAAATATCACGTCACATTTGGAACACCCTTTAAGAGTTATACAACTTTTGTAAAAATTTTACCTTTATAGTTCTAGACCCAGAGGGCTGCGAGTAACGGACAGACATTGCGAAAAAAACAATAATGTCACGTTTTTACAATCTAAAACAAAAATAAAAATATTCTCACAATCTTACTCGCTGACGTGAGAGTAGCAAAAAATGAAGTAAAAATAAAAGTTTAGGGGGCAAATAACGACATTTGATATCGATCGAAATTTACATTAAACTTCTATTGAAATTTCGTTCGGTATCGATTTTTGGATTTTTTTCCATTTTGTTACCGTATGTGATTTCATTTCTCGAATCTTATGGAGCCGAATGTCAAAGAAATGTTTGTTGCTGTAAAGGTTCTGCCAATTTATAATACCTAATACGATTGGACATATTAGATAAGAAACCGACGTCCATCCTTTTTTTATTTTTTGTTCTCTTAGAACCTGTTTCAAAAGCTTCCACACTAAATAATGTATTTCCTCTTCGTTTTCTCAAAATAAAAAAAAAATGTATACTTTTTTTCTTAACCGCCTAATTGCAAGTGTACTAGACTGAATCTACACCTTGAATATGCTTCAAAATATAAAGAGAAAAATGTTTTTGTATCTATTAATTTTTCTTTTTTTCCGGTTGAAGTTTAATTAAATTTTTCATTGAGGTAATTATATATTTAATCAAAAAAGAAAAATATAAAATTCATATAAGAACAAACATTTGCTGCCTTTATTCTTCATTACTCAAACTCGTTTAATAGAATCATCAAAAGGTTTTTACTTAATTCTCCTAATTACTTTATGCTGCAATATACCATCACTAAAACCAAACGAGAATAATTCTTTAATTTTGTATTAATTTAATTTCTTTATAAAACACTTGCGTATTTGTATAAATTAAATTTTAAAATTCAATTTAATACGCCAAACAATCGCTTTCTACCCTCAAGGAGGAAAAAAATTTTACAAATATTTTGGAAATTTGCATATGTCAGTTTGTATGTAGACAATACATACACACTTTTACCGTAATTTACTTTTGCAATAAACACTTTTAAGGCATAATACCGCTTTAAAATAAATTAACGTTTAACTCTTATTGCGATGCAGACATGAGCTTAACTAAAAGACTAAATTATTTTCAATTTAATAAAATGCATTTGGAAAGAAAAAACTCCCACAGGATTGAAAATGTGACTATATCACAAAAGTCATCATTATTTATAGTTAAATTCAAGCTTTTAAAATAAATAACCATCAACATTGATTAGTTTAACAAACAAGTTATAGGAATTATCTATAGTATAGATTCTTTCTACTAAAAGTGTCATATATCCTCTTTAAAGTATCATCGTCATCATCATCATCATTATCATCATTATGAGCAGCAGCAATAGCAACAGCAACAAAAGCGGCTAGTGGAGAAACAGCAGCAACAAGAGCCAGCACTAAAACCATCATCATCTTTGTTGTCGTCATCGTCATCACCGGCATCATCAGCATTGTTGTCACTAGCAAAGCCGGCATTTACTTACTCGTACCTTTATTGGTTACAAACGATTACACAAAAGCAAATACGAGGATTGTAGCACTAGTTCATAAATTTAATTGCAAATTATTTAAAAGGCAAATATACAAACATTTGAGAGTTTAGGAATTCATCTTAAGAAATGTTTTCTTTTAAAATTTTCGTCTAATACATATAATAAAATTGTAACGGGTTCATTTCTGTAGATTAAATATTCTTTGAAAATTTTGTTGTTGGTATATATAGAAATCAATAGGGAATACAAAACACCTATTGCTGAAACAACTGGTGTGTATGGAATAAACCCTGCCGAAAAATATATAAATAAAATATAAAATTGCTTTCTTATTTACGTTTCGATAAATATTCAATTTTATCGTGAAGCTACAAATTTATCGATGGTTTCCACATCCGGTGGTTTCCATAGTTTGTTTAGAAACTATTGATACTCTCAAAATTTTTAACTGCTAATTCTGGTAACTATGGCTATCCGATACTATCGATATCGGAATAAAGTGTCGATAGTCAGCCAAATATAAAACTATCGGTTTTATTGATAGTACTACCGATTTTTTGCAGCTCTAGTTTATCGTCAATAAAAATTTAAATTAACGTTTCAAAAACTTTTTCATTTCTATCGAAGTGAAAACGTTCATCAAGAGAATTAGAATTATAGAATTTGCATTCCCTTCAGAAGAATAAGCTCTGTGGAATGAAATTTTTAAAAATTGTTTAGAATCAGAACAATAATTTTGTTACTTTTATGCATCTATGACAGAGTTGTTAAACAATCGATAGTACTATCGATTATATCGCTAGTTTTATTTTATTTATCGATAGGTTTTTTCCGATAGCGATAGTATCGGATAGCATAAGTTGCCAGAATAATTACTTTCAAAAATTCGGTAGTATCGACAGTTTTTGAGAAAACTATCGAAACTATCGAGTGCGCCGTCTATTGGTAGTTTCTCAGCTCTAATTCGTGATCACGTCAACACAAAATTACTTGATATGTTCCCATTTGCACTTAATGGCAGCATTGCATACGAATGCAAGCGGTTCGTAATCTTTTGTTTGATTCACAATAGGTTTAAAATTCAGTATTAAAAATTTTGTTGTTTTTCAAAATTCAAAACTGATTAATTGCCTTCAACGCTTGATTTAAGCACGGTAGCTCCAGATAACGGTTCTTCGAACCTGCTCGCAGTTTTTTCCAGTCAGTTTTTTTTTTTTTTTTTTTTTTTTTGACTTAAGCTCAAAATTATAAATATTCGTTTATTTTAATATAAATTGCTAATTACCTTCTTTCGCATCTAAAAAACAATCAGACGTTTAGAACCCCATCCGAAAGGTCTGTTAGCAGTAATTTCTCCTTGAGAGGAAATATGAAAACAAATTTTTGGGTGGAACCTCTAAATAAACATAGAAAAATATAATTATTATTAAATTTCCACAATTAAAATCGATTTTATGTAACTTTTATTTTTTAAGCTGTAGCACTTTTCAATTAAGTTAAACTAAGTTTTGTTAACCGATGACAGCTCGTAAAAACGTACGTTTCAGTCATACGATAACGAATGTTATAATCTGAAATATTGTGAATTATTATCAGTTGAACAAACTTATTTTTACAACACGTTTCCACGTGATTTTACATCCTATTAGGCATGACATTGTTTTTTACTTTACCAACTGAACTGAAATAGTGTATTGTGTACTTTAATATTTTAATTAGTTTCCCAGCAAAACATAAAAATAAAATATAAAATAAAAAATAATAAAAAATAAAAAATTTTGAGAAAAGAACTTAAGGAATATTTGTTGGCATGAACATATTTCAGATTATTATTTTTTAAGATTGAAATTTTAGAGGTAAACGTAAATATTTCCAGAAAAACTTATTCGTGATAGGTGTTGGTATTCAAATATCTCAAAATTACTCATGGCAACTGAAGAAATATTTGTTAGAATTTAACTTTTTTTTTTAAATATGGCAAATGCCATGACGGATTCCAGTGTATAACAACAATTATTCTAAGGTATCTATGAACTCTTCTTCATCTTTTTGATTTCCATGTGAAATTAACTAATTTCGGTACCATTTTAGAGCCATCTTTCCCAGATAATGTACCATGGTAATGTTGATGCACCAGAGTTTTTATAACTACTTAAAGACTTAAAATCATTATCACTAAAATTCTACAGTTAAGATTAAGAAATACGGCTGCAGCTTATTATTATTCCGTTCAACTCCAAAAGTTAGTACAAAAAGTATTTCTTCTCTAGTGTATATCAAAAGAAAGCCGCTAAGGGTCATATTGCACAAAGATTTCCGTTTTTGTTTCTAATTACAAAATCATTCAGGCGGGAAGAATACATTCCAATTGGAATTTAAATAAAGGATCCGCAAATGCGGTAGGTCACCTCAAATTGTTCTCACTACACAGGCATCAAGTACAAAACTTATCCACCACCCTCGTACATTCTTACAATTATATATTAAACAATCAAGCATATGGAAGTCAAAGTCAGACTTATACAACATAATTGGCGTCAATTTAAGTTTTAATCCTCGTAAGAAAAAGTGACATGTGTTCTAGATATAGAACCTTCTTTCAGACGTAACATTCATGCGACGTTCCTGTAGCTTTTTAAGTTCCTTCGTTGGGTTATTCTTTAGTACAAGTAAGATTGAGTCAAAAGTAGACAGTAAATAACACACAAAGAAAGTTGCATATGTGGCCATTATTATAAAGTTGTGCAAACACACATTCAAACTTACACACTCTAGTCTGTAGTACCCCTAAGGATGCTAAAGCTGAAGGAAAATTAACTTTAAAAATAAGTAATAATGAAAGAACTATACACTAGTCTAAATGGCTGGCTAGTTGTTGGATGGTTGGCTGGTTGACTTTAAAGCTTATAAAATTAAAATGCCTGGACTAAGCCAAACCAAGTGCAACAGAAATTGAGCAAAAATAACTTCCATATAAGAACAAAATATAGATAAAGCTTGTGGGTGTTATGAAGGCAAAAAATTTCAAATAAAAAACTAAAACTTTTTTTTTAAGCCAGCAAAACCAATATTGTATTTTAAAGAGTGGAGTGCACTTGGAAAACTGTTTGTTTAACCAAAAGCTTAAATTGGTTTGTAAGCTTTAAATACATTTAAGAGCATCTTTACATGCTTTTTTTGGCATATCGCTCAATTCATTTTTTTTTTTAAATTTGTCTACAACTTTTTGAATAGTTTTGCTTTACACTCGGAAATGAAATATAAATAATATTTCAGGCAGAGATATTTTCAATTATAAGCAATTATATCGAAGCAATGTTGTTTTGAAATTTACAGCTGTGGACAGTCTGGATACGAACTAAATGTCTGGATGTCTACAATAGATCCCTGGACTTACTTGGTCGCTATCTAAAGTATGAAGTTATCAATGAATACAGCTGGCCAATGACTAAGCAAGGAATGACCCTAATGTCTGCGTGGTAAATTAACTATTAGCAAAATATCCAGACTTAACTTAGAAATTAAAAAAAAAACGAAGACATACATATTTGGCTTTCAAGAGAAATTCGTTTTCAGTCCCTTTACAAATAAATGTCAAGCACTAAATTGTTTGTTGGTCAAATATTTTAGACATCCCTTGTGATGTGTATCTGTTAAAACTTTTTGGATTAGGAAAGGAAGAACACTTTCTCTGCAGATCTATTTTGACTTAGGCATGCATGACTGACGAATTTGATGAGATTTGTATAAAGTGTAACTTGGTTTTAAGGAACTGGAGTCCATTGATTTAAAACAAATTTAGTTTGTTTTTTTGTAGTTTTTGTTAAAGCGTTAATGTTTTTGTCTTGGCTTCTAAAATAATTTTCATGTTGTTTTTTAAGTTTTTATAATTAAAGAAAAATTAAATTAATGTGGTGTTTCTATATTACAGGCGATCAACTCGTCTGAAAAATTTATATGGAAATAACTCAAAAAACTGAGTGCTTCTCATATAAATTTTTCAGACGAGTTGATCATCTGTAATACAGAAACAGCACATAAAAAAACTGTTTTTTGGCTTTTCTACAAATTTGGATAAAGGTTGAGCTGGCTTTAGTGGCCGGCGAAATACGTATAGAAAACTGCTTTTGCAATCAAGAAATATTTCATTTTTATTTAAAAATAATTTTATACAAAACAAGAGTGCTATATTCGGCTATGCCGAATCTTATATTCCCTTTCACCATCTATGTTAATCTAGTTTGGTGAATTATTTCTAATCAAAATAGCAAATTTTTAGGTGGCATAGAATTAAAAAATAAAAAAATATTTGGTACTGCATATACGAGTATAATTTTACATTTAAAAGCCATCGGCTCTTAGCGGGTTAAGCATTTTTTAAAAAAATAAGTATTTTCTTAAATATCTCTTCAAAAGCTTTAAAATGATACGCATATTGATATTTCAAAAATTTGAAAATTTCAGACCCCCGTAACTCGGAAAATATGGGCGAGCGCCAATTTTTTCACTTAATATTTGTTTCTTATTTTTAAAATCTGTATCACCCTATATATTTATTTTTTTTATTGGAGTGACTTTATTGTTCCAAATGACATTAAAAAATTAGAGGTAGGCGTGGTTTTTCGCCTGCTGCCTCGATGGCCATGGACCGATCATGCTGATTTGCAATAGCATCTCTTTCAACACTATATCTGATCGTCTGACATATTTATTATACCCTTCATCACAAAAAGTGATATGTATTTTGAGGAAAAAATTTAGGAAAAATGAATTTCATCCTAAAGAATTTATTCACGATATTTGCCTGATAATAATACTGCAATTGTATTTTAGATATATTAACTGAATACTCCTCCATAAACAAGAGATACTTCAAGTACCTGGAGTTGAGGTAAAAATAATGTTCGGATCCGTCATGATCAATTTTAAGGCTTCGTTAAGACAAGTATAATTGCTATAATTGCCCGTTTAAGCAACTGGGCACAAAAGCGTACTTGCTAACGAGGCAAGGCAGCATTGCTGTAATGAGAGAGAGAGAAAAAGAAGACATAATAAATATTTCTGTTTCATACATAGCTCAGTTTTTTGTAAGTAAGTGACGAGGCAGAACCTCGCGTATTTATAAGATAATCGTGTGTAATCGGGCTATTTCGATGAATGAAACGATACAGCAAGAAATGTTAACCAAGAACTGTTAAACGACTGTAGGACATGGGCCATCGTCTTATTAAAATAGCCGAAACATTAGTATTTAATCGCATTCTGCATTCGCTGCATCCTTTATCAGGTTGTGTACATTGTGAACATCATCTTTTTAACCATTGTTATCAATTTTATTTTCTTCGGGATTTTCCACGTAGACTTAGGAATTCAAATATATTCATTTTAGTAACTGTATTTTTTTAGTGTTGCCAACATTTTTCTGTATAAAAACCGCTTAATGAAGTTGGGTGAGTTTTAGGTCACTGTTCAGATTTCAAAAACGTAATAGCAATTGAGTCAAGACTCATAAATAAGCGGAAAAATAGAATTTTTAAACATTCTTAAGGACTTCTTTACAAGAGGCGCCAATGGAAGTGAATATCAGTCAATCTAAAAACGATAACATTACATCTAAGATTTTGTTTGTGCCTTTAAGAAAGCACATTTTGACAAGAACGCAATAGTGATCGAATAATAGTGCATTATAACAGCATTAGGGAAAACGTATACTGATTAATCCTTACTCCCAGATTACATTACTTCCAATGCATATTTTACTTACTTTTTTTTCACAAGTGTAAAGATTTATAATAATCCACTGTATCTGTACGCTGCACACATAAATAATCCTCACATTCATTTAAAAAAATATATACTATAAATTTACAATGTGCAACATACAAATATTCGGACATACTGGTCACTCGAAATGTGTTGTATGTGTGGTAAAGTATGTCTCGTTGTGGTGTTGTTGCTTGATGCCATTTTGGCGTTTTTTAAAAGTGTTCTTGTGTTACTGATAGCAACACTATCAGTAGTGGCTTCATGAAAATAAATGTAGCCGGTAGATAGGTATGAATATATGAAACAACGGTTGATCAGACATTCCAAAAAAAGTAAATTCATTTTTTTTTTTTTTTGTTTGCAAAATAATAAAATGAGAAATAAACCAAACTGCTCTTACATTTACAATTTCAATTTGTATAAAGTATGTTGTGTTATTTGTTTGCTTTTCTGGCGCGATTTAAAGCCAAAACTGTAAAAAAAATTTATTTTCTTCTGTCTGTTTTTTTTTTTGCGTTTTGCAATCTGAATACAATTTATACAATACAAGTAAAATTCCATATGATCCCTTACATATGGTAAACGTTTGTTGAATTATTATCGCTAATTTTTTTGGTCGTGTTTTTTTTTTCTTATTATTTTTGCGAAGCGTTATTTTGTTGAAGTAAAACTAAATTTGAAAATGAAAAATTAAACTTAAAAAATAAAAATAAAATGAGAAATAATATAAAAGAATTTTTTTCTTTCAATTCTTAAAAGATACAACAATATATGTGGCTTGTAACTTACTGTTGCACATATTTTCACATACACATACTCACACACGTGTTGGCTGCTGCTGCTGCCCGCCTGATTCTGTTTTATTTTCATATTTGCCAAAGTTTCATTATTCATTCTGCTGTCTGTGAGGTGTAGTGTGGCTGTTTTACTGCTGCTGTTAAGCCCTGTTTGACTGGCACTTTTCAACTTCTTTTCAGAGTGTTAAGACGACCTTTTGATGACCTAAAAAAATTTCAAAAATGGTTTCATTTAATTTAATGTCTGATAGTATTTGGCAGTTTGATATCAATAACAGAAAATTTTTTGCTTTTTTTTCTTTATTTTATTTCGTACAAATTTGCGCAAAAATAAAGCTGAACAACGAAAAGCTAAAAAAGTAAAAAAAATTCAATTGAGATAAAAAGTTTCCAAAAAGTCATCATGAGTCAAATAATTATCTCAGTGCTGCATCAATGGTTTTGTTTTTATAATATAAGAAGGCAAAGTTTTTGGCAATTAGGAAATTCCTAGAGGGCCTTAAAAGTTTATATTGTTACGAATAATAAAATCTGGCAGCTCCTGTAGTTGTTTCCGTATGAGCGTGGTGAATAAGCTAATTCAACTAATGGTGTGTTTATAGAATAACCAAACCACAAGTTAGCCAACAAAAGCTGAGCAGCCTCAATGGCTGCGTTGGTAGAGGTGCGTACTGCAAAGCAGAAGATCATGAGTTCGATCCCGCCTTCGGACATGCGTACAACGGAAAATAATAATTGTTATAATGCAATTAAAAATTAAGAAGCAGCAGTACAAACCTCCCGAGAGGCAAAAGACAATTATTGTGTGAAGCCATGACAGATAATTTAGTGGAGACGTCCAACTTAATATAAGAGCAACAGATAATTTTCAAGAAGCCCTTTATAATAAAAAGTAAGAGCAATAGCGGTTGCGAAGGGAAGTGTAACAGCCTAACAACAGTGTATGGCAGACGTGTGTTGTGGCTACTGGATTAAAGGAGATGACTGGCTTGGATAAAAGAAGTAGTGGAGATGTCTGTGGATTGTTAATGTTACTAAACAAGACATCGAGTAGTTCATGTCTCGCCGGAGTAACACAGTAGTGTAGCGTGGATGGCTGCGTTTGTGGTGATAACGCATGTATAGTAAATACGAGACCAAGGGTTCACAAGACTGGTAGGATCGAGAAGTATAGCCAGAGAAAGCCATAAAGTTCGAAGACAGAATTTAGCCACAGTGGTATTTGCAATCAAAAGAATCCGTACGTTTGCCTGCTAAAAAGGGTAAAACGTAACAATATAGAGAAATTTTTTTAAGGCTTCAGTTCTTAAAACTAAAATAACGAGTTATTCTTTTAATATCGAAAAACGTTTCTTTTATGGCTTTTTGCCACGAATTGGAAAAAAGGCAGGCAGAGCAAAACCTTTGGAAAACTTGTGCATAAATATGGAGAAATTGCGTCAGGTTCCCATTTGAAAATAACAAAATCCAGAATAGATTTTCAAAATATCGGAAATGTTTCTCTAAGCTGTCGGAAAATAAAATAAAACATTATCATTAGTTAAAATAAAACAAAACTTATCTGCTATAAAGGCTGTGGTCGAAAGCAAGCCCTGCAGTTTTGATGGCCAAAATCTATAATGTATGTTTCAAAGTTTTAGCGCAACCATCTTCTGTCGGAGCCACAGTAAAAATCCGACTATTAAATAAAATTTTTAAGTTGTCCATTAAAAAAATTTCTTCCACCACTACTAAGTGTTAATGCATGTTGAGTAACTGCGGTAGCTGCCATATTTGTGGTGACTGTCTGCTGGATTGTAGAAGAAAAGACGGTGAGTTAAAATCCCAGTAGTGACTTTAGCATAAAAAATTACTGGAATAACCAGATCGAATGATCTGCTTAAAAGCGAAATAGTGGAAAACGGCAATTCACACCTGCTGGTGTCTCAATTAGAAATGGAATGGCTGTGTAGGCGCTGTAGATAGGTTCGTAAATGCAAGTATATGTTACAACAACAGGCTCATTAAGGCTCCTGTATAGTAAAAGAAATGAAATCATAGTTCAAATTTTGAAGGAGTGTTACTTGGAGAGGTAACACATAACATAACATTGCTGTGTTGGGAGTAGTGACTGAGTGAGTGCTATCGTAATTTCGAAGACTTAGAATATTAAGCTCTGAACGACTGCGATGGCGAAGGTCAAGTATTTGTTTAAAATCTATTCAAGTAGTTCGAGTCTCAGTGTATATCAATCAGTATTTGTTTTAGTGTACTCGCCTATGTAATTTTGTCAAGAGCCAGAATCACAGAATAACAAACACAAAAAAAAAGGCATGTACAGGGTGTCCGCTGGGAAGGTACGCTACTTTGTTTTGCCGCCATTTTGGTAAACATTAGTCTTGACAGTTTTTTTTTTTTTTTTTTGGCAGTCGTTAAGCAGACATGTGGCCAATTTATTATGGAAAAATATTCGATAAACCTTGTTTTAATTGTTAAACATTTTGTTATCAAAATCAATCATCGATTACTGTGACGATGAGAAATTCACGTTAATTTTTAAAAAAAAAACAACGTGCCAACAAAACGCACTATTTATCGTGTAATGAATGATTTCGAAGAAAAACGATGTAGTCTGTACGTGACAGGCCCAGGCATAGACCACAACATACAGCAAGATCGGCTTAAAACATTACTGCTGCTCAAGAAAGTGTTCAAAACAATCTATCAATCTTAATTCGTTGCCGTTCCCTGGAGCATGGTCTTCAAAGAACATTTTTGGCCACAATTTTGCACCAGGATTTGTATTTGTTTCCATTTAAGATTCAATTGACACAAGAGCTTCTTTCACAAGACAGTTTACGCCGACGCGCATACGCAAATAGGGCAACTCGCCCATGACAAAGCCGATTTTCATGAAAAAATCATAATGAGTGGCGAGATTTATCTAATATTGTATTTCATACATAATTGCCGACATTAAATAAAACATTTATCAATATACGATCCGTTTTACCCTGTATTTGCGATTAAAGGAAACCTGGCGTTTAAAAAGAAAAAAAGTGCCATACATTTGGACATAAGCTGTGAATGTGAAGTGATGTTCAAAACATCTTAAAAACTCGAAATAAACACCCTGAGATGAACATTAAAAATTGAGCACAATTGCATATCGGCTGCAGAGAAGAGATTAACGACTAATGAAAGATATTAATATTGTTTTTGGATAATGGCCTCAATAAGAAATTGATTTTTTCCAAAACTTCAGAAACTAACGTTAATGGCAGAATATATTTTATAAAGTTTCTTTTTACAAAAAAACCTAATAATAATTTACTTTAATATGGCTTGATTCCTTCAAATATAAATATTTCATGATATTCTCAAAATAAATACTCATTATTAAAAAATACAAACTGAAATGTATTGCTGTGGGGAAGGCATATCCATATGGCCATTTCGCTACTACTCATCTGTGGATGTTACTTATATTTTCTATAAAAAACCAAAGAAACCAATTTAAATAAAAACTTCATTGAATCAACAAAGCAAAAATACAGTAAAAACTCGAAAATATTTTACACAAGAACACAGTAAACACTCAATATAACTGTTTTTAGTTTTTTTTTCATTTTTCATTTTGTATTTTTCAATAATAAATATTTCATGAGAATATTATTTAATATTTATATTTCAAGGAATCAAGCACGATTAAAGTTAATTAAAATACAAAAAGATTTCAATTAATAATAAATTTTCATATTAAAATTTTTAAAGTTTTATTTTAGTAAATGAATTTTCTTAGTACTTTAGATAATTTTAAAATTTTAATATTTCAAAAAGGTATCATAACTCATTAAAATTAATGAAAACAAATAATCATTGCCATTATTAAGAATAGAAAATGTTTAAAGAATTTTTTCATTACTTGCACAACAGAAACAATCCAAAAGAAAACAAACAGAGATCATGTTTATTTACAATAATTTTAAAAATGTCATAAATACCAGAATGTATCTTTAAAGTATTGATGTGATCAGAGTACAACATGTAACTAAAAATTAACTGACTGACTAATAAGTTACTGTGACAAATAATAATAATAATAATCATAATCATAAAAATAAAAAATTATTATAATAATGATGATTATAGTTTAGACATCACTTTAAATTTAATAAACGTTTCATCACAATGCAACAACGATAGTGTGGCTGCAACAAAACCAGACTTGAATATCGCAAACACGTAGAACTAAAAGCTTCTAAGGTTATAATTTTGTTTTATTTCTGTGAAAATACGAAGTGTGTTTGAGAAGTATAGAACGTACTTAAATTAAGTTGGTTATATTATGTTAATGTTAGTGATGTGAGTGAGATTGAATAAGTACATTTTTTGAGAGGCTTTTTTTCCAATCTCTGCTGATGAATTATGGAGAAGTTATTTTATGTGAAAATAAATAATATTTTTCTGTTTACAATACAAAAAAGGTGTTTAAACTTATTAAGGATTTGTTTGCTTTCAGAATGAAAATTAATTAAACTTTCCATTGATTCAGTTATTTATTTAATCAGAAAATTATGACGTTATTTTTAAATTAAATATATAATTGATCCAACTAGATTTTTTAGTTGAAAAAAAAAAATTATATTTATTTTCCAATTAAATATATAATTGAGGCAATTAAAAATTTAATAAAACAAATAAAATCTTTAACGGGTGCAAAAGCTTATTTCTATGAATTAGTAGCAAAATCGTTAAGTAATTAGAATTCTGTTATTACGGCATTCTGTATTTAATTTATAGAACGAAATGGTTTGCGTCAGGAATGTATGGAGTAAAAACTGTAAATGACAGTATATTTGTATTGCTTATTCAGTTGCTAAACAAAATGATTACTGCTTCAAAAGCAATACTTCCACGTCGGTAGCAGCGAACTGCAATCTTTCTCTCATCAATTCTAAATATTCTTTCGTTAAAATCGTTGACTTTTTCTCATCTCCTTTGGTCTTGACAGTGATATTTATCAGTCATATTTTTCAAAAATCGGGCCATACTAAAAGAATAAAAGATTTAACTAATTACATTCTTGCAACCATCTCCGAGTGCACTCGTGCGAACAGTGCTAATATTGATGCCCAGCGTTGTATGCTTTCGGTCAATAGAAGGATCTTAATGTATAGCTATAGATGAAGCGCTATTTGATATGCAGCACTTGAAGTTCTTCTCATGAAAATGCAGTGCAATATTCGGTAGAACGAACTCGTTCTTTTAGTTAAGAGACCGTGTAAGACAAGCATCACTTCATATTATCTTCGTGCTATCTATAGCACCTTTTTTTAGGACAAAAATAGAATACAATTTTCTTGTATGGCCCGCTTCTTTCAAGAGTATTTTCGATGGTCGAAGAATCTTTATTGATTTATTTGCCTAAATGGTTCACCGTCACGTTGTTGAAATATATTCTACTAACGTCTTTTTTGCGCACAACACAATTATCACTAAGGTGCATTTAGGTGTGGCCAGTAAAACGCACAGCCCGTTACAGAAATAGTCTTTATGTATGTAGAGTAGAGTCTCTGCAGATGACTTTTCCGCTACCTTTCTTGCAAGAAAGTTTTTTTAAAAATGTCTGCTAATATTATTTACTTTTTACTATTGAGGACAAGAGGCGTCACAAAAATGAGAGACATGCGTCGAGTGCTGCTCTAACTAAAATAATTCTACTGCGAGTGAAGCACCAATATGGGTGTAAGGAAAACAAAATACAAAACCATTTATTTAATTAAATACTAAAACATTTTTCTATCAATTATAAATACTCGTTTTCACTTTTAAAAGATTTGTTTTTGCGACTTTTTATGATTTTTATAACTTACAATAATCAAATTTTTTAATGAAAGTGAGGAGAAAGAGAATTACTCAATTTAGGCACTTTTTCTGGTAATTTAATAAACCTTTTGTTTAAGAGTTGTTTTCAGTGATTTTTTTAGCCAATTAATTTTTTTAATGGAAAAAGTTTTATTCGACTCTTTACAAAATTATTGTTAAAGTTCATCGACTTTTTTAGTTTTATAATTCTGGTGAGGTTAAAAAAGTTACATAAATGAAGAGCTTGGTTCATGGGACACTGCTAAATTATTTATTAATTAAAAAAAACCAAACATCAATTAGTTAATTTTAGAACAAATTTATTTAAAAGCAAAATAAGCACATATAAATTTGACTTAAAAAAAACGAGTTTTTTTCTTCATTTCATAAAACACCTCTTTTAGAGATGATGTTTTTTGAACACTTAACAAAATTAATTTTTTTTAATAATAAAACAGAAACATATTTTTTTCTTAAATTAAATATGAAATTATCAGAAAAAATTAACCTCTTAATGATAATCCTTGAGATCATAAAACTTGCAAGGCTTATTTTGAAGTATTTTTGGAACATATTCATGTGTATCAATCAGTTTTTGAGTACCAATAAAGTTCATTACAAAAGATTAAAATTAATAAATTCATAGCAGTCTTTGTTATTTAGACGTTACTTCGAAAATTTTTACAAATATTAGCACTACATTGAAGGCATATAGGTCTTTTGCATGCAGTGCTATGAAGAATAGCTTTTCTGTGTATTTTCCATGGGCACATATAACACAATTTTCTTTTGTTACGGTCTAGCTATGTCGACGATCCTAAAAAATATAGCACATGGCCAACGTCTTGTTCTTCGAACACAAGTCATTTTTGAACACAATTCATCCAATGTGTCAATGCCGCCTTTATAACAGTTGTAAAATAATCTGAAATCCGCAATATGTTATGCGCAGGTGTTCTAACAGATCTATTAGCGCCAACCTTTGCCCATTTAAAGCGGTTTTTTCCCATAATAGAAGTCTTCTCTTTTCCCTAAATTTCTACATCTGGCTCTTCTGAAAATTCTGCCAGTTTACCTTGACTGCTAAAGAAATTTTCACCAATTTGGTTATCATCAATTAATTGCTCCGAAGCAGTTTCATGATCACTGCACTAAACAGATTCAAAGTAAGAGTCTTCGCTAAAATCGCCGATTTAACCACTCATTTATAATTCTCTCAAAATTTCTGTCAGATGGTCGCACGAAAGTCGACGGAATATTATTATTCATCTTTTAATTTATTTAAAAAAAGTTACGTTCTTGGTGATGTTGGTCTGGTGGACCACACTTCTAAGTGAAGGTAGCTGCTACTAATTATATAACAAAAGAATTCAACTGTTCTCCTCAACACGTGCAGTAAGACTGAATAATTGAAAGCTTTTGAGAGACTCAGAGAGTTATGTAGGAGAGGGAAAGTTTTACAGGCTTTAATTTTTTTAAGGTGGTCCACCGGACCAACGTCACCAGTTAAGGGTTAAGCACGACATCTTTTTTTTTATAAAAATTATATTTTTTCAATATTCGCCCACACCATTGGGTGGCATTATTAGAAAGTAGGAAATACAAAATATTCATATTAAATTATTTGAAATAACAAATAGAAATGTTAAAAATTTAGACAACTTTGCCATAATATGATGAAATCATGAAGAACCTTGTACATAATTTCGCCGTGATCAAGGAATATTTAAGAAGGTATATGCAAGGCGAATTGAAATCATAATTTTATCTTTGGCATTAATTATTAAATAAATTTAAAACACTTTTCACCATT
The DNA here is from genome assembly GCA_916610165.2 of Gymnosoma rotundatum. NCBI lineage: Eukaryota > Metazoa > Arthropoda > Insecta > Diptera > Tachinidae > Gymnosoma > Gymnosoma rotundatum. The sequence continues at coordinate 13,622,485 of OU744338.1, read as the reverse complement.
TATTTTTTTTTAATAAATTTTGCCGTTTTAAGACTAAAAACAAAAGAACCCGACGTGGCGGTTTCTGATATTCAACAACATTTAATTTTTTTTTTAAATTAAACAAAATACTTATATAAAAATTGTGTCATCAGAAATTTGTAGTTGTATCTCTGATACTAGAAGTTATTATATAGGTTTTTGTTGCTTTTTTTCTTTTCTTTCCTTTGTAGGGATTTTTAAAAAGTTTTAAATATTATTTAACATTTTATTTAAAATGTGAGACATTACTTAAATTAATCTATTTAGAAAATAATCCAAAAAAGGTTTTTTATATTTGTTGTAAAAGGTTTTATTTTTATACTCTAAATGCTGTATTCATAAAAAAATTAAATAGATTTGAAATATATTTTAAAACAAATTTTTATGAAAAATTTATCATAAAACACATTTCAATGTTATTTTATTTTTTATGAATATGGCAGTAAATATTTGTTTGTTTTAATAAAATATTTATTGTCCCTGGTGTTGCAATTCAATGGTGTAAGTCCACGTCCACACTTTTTATTGTGCTTTTTATCCTAAACAAATTATTAAAATCACCCATATTGATTATTGAAAGTGAGAGCACTTCTCGATGGCCGTATCATTACCGCTTACTTAGCACTTCAGGAAACTTCTCACAAACATTTTGTTGTGCAACTCTTGAGTGTGTTGGAGAGAGAGAGAGAGAAGACGAATAGAAACTGATGAACTATTTCATGTACAAAACAAAAGTGCATAGCTATTCACTTTTGTTTTGTCATTCGTAGTATAAGCAAAAACAATTTCTAAGCAATCAAGTCCGATATTGCAGAGACAAAATTTGAATGTGAGGACACGAATGCAATTTTAAAAGAGAATTTAAGAAAATTGCAGAAACAAAAATTGCATGTCTGGACGAGGACTAACGAAATAAATCCTATCGACTGGATGTTCATTTATTTATATTCATAAGAATATTTCATTGTCCAAAGAGAGAATTTAAAGGTCTAGTACTGACAAGACAACCCCTTAAGTTGTGCTCTATGTAGTGAAGAAATTAATAGTTTTTTGTTTAAATATTTCCTCCTTCAGACTATCTTCTGTAAATAGAACGTTAACAATGTCTTTAAAAATCTTCCATTCCATTAATATAAACTAGTTCACGTTCAAATTTACAAATATGTACATATAAATATCAGTACAACAACATCCATTCCAAAAGCACATACAAACTCACAAAGTTTATTCATGTTTGTTTGAATATTTCTACAACCTTTCGTGTTTTATCTTAAGTGATATTAATTAAAATATCGTTTATATCACTGCTCATAAAACTAGCAAACTGATGGAGTATGGAGAATAAATTCTTTAATGCAGCGTATAAACAGCACTACATACAATAGTTATAGCGAAAAAAATCCAAACGTAAGACAAACATTGTAAGAGAAATATTGAAAAAAAAAAAACAGATGATGACTTAAAAAGTACGAGTTAAAAACGCCATGAACGGAACTTAAGTGCCAAGGATGTATATAAGTTGTTGTGTCGTAAAAAGCTATAAAGCTCTATTGATTTGAAAATTATTCTTTGTTTTTTTTGTTGTTGTTGTATATTTTTTATAGTTACTATTTGCTTATATCTGGTTCATTTTAAGTTTAGAGTTGGCATCATTAGTTTTTATAAAATAATTTTTTTGAGAATTTTAAGCTCACAGAAAAAATTGTGAACAAATTAAATTTGAACAAAGATTTGTTTAAAGTTAAAACTAAGTTTGATTACAGCTTTAATTGCTTTTATAAATTTGTGTGTTGAATTTTTAATTTCATTTTGCGGCCACAATGAAAGTGATTTTTTCAAACAAAATAATGACTAATTTGTGTATTTAGTTTTAATAATTTTATAAAAGGTCCCATTTAAATAAAAATTGAATCATTAATTTTTAAATAAAAATTTTTATGAAAATTTTTCAGCTCACAGAAAAAATTGTGAATGAATTTTATTTGATGATATTCTCATGAAATATTTATTATTTTAAACTAAACTACAAAATGAAATGTATTACTGCGGGGAAAGCATATCCATATGGCCATTTCACTACTGCACAAATAGCTCATCAGTGGATTTTACCCAAATTTTGTATAGAAAAACAGAAAGTCTTATATCAAAAGCCCAATTGATTAAATCAGAACTCCATTGAATCAATAAGACAAAAGACAATAACAACTCAAAAATGTTCTATACAAAAACACAGCAAACATTTAGTAACTATTTTTATTTTTTCTTTCATTTTTCTACATAAGGGATCCCATTGGGAACCATTCATATGTATTTGAAAGATTCAATGAAAAAATAAAAATTTAAAAACAATTTTTATTAATTAGCAATGTGCACATGCAAATATATCAAAATGACAATTTATTATTCGGAATCTTTTAAAATTTAATTAATTTACTTTATTTCCCCGCAGTAATACATTTCATTTTGTAGTTTAGTTTAAAATAATAAATATTTCATGAGAATATCACGAAATAATTATATTTGAAGGAATCAAGCACGAATAAAGTAAATTAATTAAATTTTAAAAGATTCCGAATAATAAATTGTCATAAAATTTTTTTTTAAAATTTTTTAGCTCATAGAAAAAATTGTGAATAAATTTTATTTGATGAAATATTTATTTAAAATTAAAACTAAGTTTGATTACAGGTTTAATTGATTTTATAAATTTTTGTGTTAAATTTCTAATTTCATTTTATTCCCACTATGAAAATGATTTATTTCCACTAAAATATTTTTTAATTCATGTACTAAATTTAAATAATTATATAAAAGGTCTCATTTAAATAAAGATGGAATCATTAATTTTTAAATAAAAATTTTTATGAAAATTTTTTAGCACACAGAAAAAATTGTGAATGAATTTTATTTAAACAAATATTTATTTTAAATTAAAACTAAGTTTAATTACATCTTTAATTGCTTTTATAAATTTGTTTGTTAAATCTTGAATTTCAGTTTGTGGCCACTACAAAAGATTTTTTTTCCAAATTTATCTTTTTCAATTCCAACAAAATTATACTCCAAATGTTTTGAACTGCTAAAAATGTCGTGGTCTGAAATTGTGTTTATTATTTTTGTTAATAGGGGGAAGTCAATAAGTTATTTAAAATATATAATTTTAAAATCCTATAGAAAGATGGAAGTATCTATTTGTAGTCGACTCCAATGTTTAAAATAGTTCGTGTATATTTTTTCATAATGTTTTAAAGATTCTGGCAAAACTTTGATACTTTTTTTATTATTATTGGAATATATTTTCTTTTAATGATGTAGAGGAATTTTTTTTCTTAATCATTTTTGTTTCTGTTGTTGTGTTTATAAAACAAAGCAGAACAAAGAATGATGCTGATGCTGATGATGGTACGAATACGTTAAGCGTGCGGAGTATGCATGAGAAGAATTGTAGCATTATTTGTAGTTTTATAATAAAATTAACGTTAAGTGCAGTTCTTTGTAAGGACTTTGATATCATAAAAGTGCAAATAACTGTCAAACTTTACTATACTTTAATTCCTCTTTTATTATAAAACGTACCTACAAACAACCAAAAGCGAAAAACGTACACAAAAAAAACAAACAATGCCACACCGAAGGCGATCTTAAAGATACGATATATATTGTACTTTAGTGTATCTTTTGTCTTTTTTTATGCAGTTTTGTTGTTTGATGTGCAAACAAATGCTACGACGAGTCTTAAAAAACAATGAATTGTTTCGCTGCTAAAGTGTTTGTTTTTGTCTTTGTTTTTGTTTTCGTTCTTGCTTTTTTCTTTTGGCGATGTGAACTTTTGTTCAGCTCTTTGATACTGCGAATGTGTATAAGTGCTAATAAAAAATTAACCGTTAGTTAGATTAAAAACGTTCATAAACAACATGAAATGTTTAATTTTTTTATTTATATTTCAAATTAAATGATTGATTAAAATAGATAAAGAAACTTGTTAATACATTATTAAAAAGCGTTTACAAGAACTTTGCCATTAGAAATATTATAGACCATTTGGTGTCTTTGTAATTTACTCGCAAATTTACATGCGATAAAATTCTTAAATCGATTAATGTCAGAGGGATAGACATTTTGGGGACAGTGTGAAAATATATTGAAGGCAACAAAAAATCAAGAACCACAATTTAAAAAATTTGAACAAAAATTTTATAAAATTTAAATTTAAATGTTTAAATAATAGACTGGACTTGGGGATAAATTTCTTTTTGTTTTTAACTTTAAAATTTATTTCCAATAAAAACAATATTAAAATATAAATAAATAATTTTAATCAGTTTTAAGTATATGTTTAATTACACTGTCCAACAAATTAATACTTTTTGAATGGAACAGAATAGCAACCTCATAATTCTGAAAGGGTATGTTGAGTAGATCATTTTTGTAGAACAAACTTATGGTCCTGCACGTCTGAGTTTTTTTTACAGTGGGCCAAAGTTTTCATTTTTTGGTCGAAAGAAGCATTATACTGTATGAAAAAAATGCTGTAAGTTAATGTCTGAGAGAATTCTTATGGTCTGAGTTATATTGTGGAATTGTATGAGGATTATTTTTGTGGAAGATCTTAACTCTCTAACTGGTCCCTTTATGGGTCAATTTGACCCTTTTTTCGAGAAAATCAAAAAATATCCTTTAAAAAAGGACATTTAAGGATTAAGATATTGTACGAAAATGTTTGCCGGAAAATTTCAGTGGGGGTCACCAAAGACACCATTGTTGTCAAAAAAGCTCTTGACGCTTAACTAGTAAAATTATACACAAACATATACAAAACAGGTAAAAAATTAAAAACAAAATTAGTAAGAGTGCTTTATTCCGCTAGGACGAATCTTATATACCCTATCTATATAAATGTAGTTACTCCAATCAAAAAAACAAATATTGGGGTGACAAAGGATTAAAAAATAAAATTTTTATACTGCATATATATAATTTGCCATAAATATGACTTCAGCTCTTAATGGGTTAAGCATTTTTTTAAATCTTATTATTTCCTTAAAGATCTAGTCAAAAGCTTTGAAATGATATCCATATTGATATATAAAAAAATTTGTAAATTTCAGAGCCCCGTAACTCGGGAAATATGGACGACCGCCAATATTTTCACTTGATGTTCTTTTTTCTTATTTTTTAAATATATGGGACATTTATTTTTTTTTATTGGAATTACTTTATTGTTCTAAATGACATGAAGAAAAGATGTAGGCGTGGTGTTTTGCCTGCTGCCTCGAACGACATGGACCGGTCATGCTGATTTCCAATAGCACCTCTTTCGACACTATATCTGATCGATTGACATATTAATATTTTTTGTGAAATCAAGTCTTCCTCGGCAAAACTAAAAAGGATAGTCAGACGGATATCGGTGAATCGATTTCGCTAAGTATAAAAAGTCAGAATATCGGAAATGGATATTGAAGGTATTACACACGGAATGACAAACTCACCTTTTGTGGTGAAGGGTATAATAAAACCAAAATTTTGAATAAAAATTTACACAATCATGCATGTCACAAATTCAGATCGGAGTGGTTTTGATTTCGTATTAACAATTCCGATCTATTTCGTTTAACCTTCTTCAGATTCCTATAGATTTTGCTTATTTCTAAAAAATGCTTAATCTCCACCTTTTTATTTAAATGTGACAATATTGCTCATACCAAAGTAAACAACAAGGCTAATCTAAATAAGGACACGTAATAAAAGTCAACAAGAAAGACACAAACAACGAAATTTTAAAGAATCTTAATTATATTTTGAAATTTAAAAGTGGTTTCATTCCGAAGAAATTTTTTGTTTTCCGTTTTCTGAAGAACCAAATTACGGAATTAAAACCACTTCCAATCGGAATTGAGTTTTGTGACATGCCTGAATATTTGAGAAATCTAAGAAAGTTATTTTACACAAATTAGCTCATGTATCCCATACTATCTTCATTAAACATATGAAAAAATATTTTGAGTGTTGTGGCACATATTAACAAGGAAACTACCAACAACATTTCAACAGCTTTGTATCATTAGACTACCTGGCGCTCTTTGCTTATTTTCCATGGCATAAACTGTGTTTCTAATTATTATCCTTTGGGAATGGATAATCCCTTATAGCGTAGACAGAGGCTGTTCAATATCAATATCAAAAGAATCAAAAGACTAGCGAAAGAAATAAAATATCACTTTTGTGATCAAGAGAATAAACGGGCATTAAATATCCTAAAAAAACTTCATTAAAATCAGTATAACTGTTTTACCATGAAGATTGGCATAGACGAAGAGCTGAGCAAACCCTAGAAATATTATTTCCATCGTATCGAATTTCTACTGCATTAAGAAATTTGTATTCTTCTGTAACGGACCATTGACTTCTTCACAAATAATTTCTAGTTATAGTTATACAGTTATAATAGTGGAATTAATCCATAGTAAGTCCAAACCCAGCTGTGCATTGTAGGGAGAAATCAATTTCACTTAATCAATAAATTTATGACACATCAATCCAAAAAGGTCATAACCATTGTGTTAGTTCATTCGTGACACTATTCTGACTGCCTTGTGACAGAGGAAAAACTAAGAAAAATAAGTTTTTTTTATCAACTTAAGATCTGTGATCATTTATAACCATCTTAATAACATCTTAATAACAGCTAACACTTTAATAAACCGAACAGCGATAATAAAGTGTCAATCACTCGACACCTTTTCAGCTTGTTGAGCTAATAGCCAAAACTTTTGGAAACCACCAAATGAACATGTGAACACCGAAACAAATGTTTCTTTTTAATCACAATTTGAAAGTCAAAGAAATTGCATGTTTTCTGGCAACACGTATATTTCACAACCATCTAAAAAAAAGTAATTAAAAAACACTAAAAAGCGAAAAAAATAAAACAAAATAAAATAAAACTTGATAGCTTTTTAAACAAAAAAAGTTATTTTCTTCAAATAGCTTTTAAGCACAAAATTCTTATTTCACACAAAAACATTTTATTTGCAAAAATATTTATTTGGTAAACTTTCTTCAAAATTAAATAAATTATGGAAAATCCATAACTAAATAAAGCTTGGAAAGTAGTGATAAAAAATTTTTATGGTACCGTAAAAAATTCACAAAATATATTTTCTTGGAAAAAGTCATAAAATACTAAAATAAGAAACTTTCTACCTATTTTCTATTAAACAATGCGAAAAATAGCATTTAACACATTTATGACAGCATTTCACTCGGTTACTCAAAACGCGATTGAAATCGAAAAATTTATAATAATCGCTTATTTGTTGCAATCAATTATTTAATTGTATTAAAAATTTTTTTTTCTTTTTTTTATACCCCTTTATACACAAAAAGTGGAAAAGGAAAGGTATATAAATCTAAGTTTTCCATAAACTTTTTTCTGACTTCTTATGCAAAGCGAAGTCGATTGAGGGATATCCGTCTGCCCGTCCGTGTAAGTGTTGAAATCAACTTTGCCAAGGCACTAGATGATCTAGAGAAAAATTAAATACGCCAATCGATCAGACATAGTTTCAAAAAATTTTCAATAACTTTTCCATATCGTTTAGACCAATGAAGTAACACCAATCAAAAATAAATATATGGAGCGATAGAGAATTAAAAACTTATAAAAAAAAAAAACTTCCAGTAAAAAAATTGGCGCTCGCCCATATATTCCGAGTTATGGACCTCTGAACTGGTCATAAAAACGTACGATTGTGCACCATATTTTTTAAAAATGTTTAACCCATTAAGAGCCACTGACATTTTTATGTAAAATTTTTATATATGCAGTACAACACTTATTATTTTTTAATTCTCTGTCACCCCAATATTTGTCTTTTTGATTGGAGTTACTTCACGAAACTAGATTTACATAGATGGTGAATGGAATATAAGATTCGGCATAACCGAATTGCTATTTTGATTGTAGTAAATAAATAAATTTATAAAAATAAAAGTAAAATTGAAATTACTTGTCAAAGTGACCAGACTGCGAGTTGAAGCGTTACGTGCTTTGGCTCATAAACGATAATGACCCTGCAATTCTTCAAAGTAAACTTAACTTCTCGCGTTGCTTTCCAGGTTTTAAATTTATAATAACTGAAGCAATTAGGATAAAACGAAAGCAGCGTATATTAGTTTTACCAGTCTGTGTCAAAAAATTGGGTTTTAATTGAAATTTCTGTTCCACTAGAACAAGGCGTTCCATCTCAGGTGGACAACGCTGATCGAATTTGGTTTTTTAAACTCAATAAAACTATGAATTGTAAGAAATAACACAAGAAGTAAAATTTAAATTAAAAGCATTTTTTAATTCGAAATATCTGAAAGTTTGAAAATGATTTCGAAAATAAAGCCACAGTCGCTTTTCTTGACAAAACGGATTTTGTGCCACTTTTTCAAGCATTGCTAGTGGTATGTCACGAATATAGGGATACGATATCGACCCCTAAGGCAGCAATTATTGCCGGTTTAACAGCTTAACCTAGCGACTTTATTTGGTCCAATAGGAAATAGACGAGATTTGTCAAATCGGACGACCTTAAAGCTTTATTATTAAATTCATTTCTCAAAATCAACTTACCCGAAAATTTTTGTTTTCAAAAAATCGATGTTTGCGGTCGCGGTATGATACGTAGCGATATTTTATTGAAACCACATCTCATTTGATCGATATCATTTATATTTTTTAAACAAAAACTTATAAATGGTGTTGCGGTAACGATTTGCGCAGTAAAGATCGGCCGTAACGCGAGTTCCCGCTTCATTGTTGAAGTAATAAGGACCATTAAGGTCAGCAGCGTGGATTTTTCTGGATATAATAAAGTCGGTGAAGAATTAACTTCACAATATCTATGTCAAGTTTGTTTATTAACAAAGTGTTTAAGCCACCAATGAACCATATCGCCGTACAATATTTTGTTACAAATTGATAAATTGAACTGATGACAGATTTTTAAGGTAAACCTCGTTAACTTGGTACTTTTGTTGAAGCGTCAATCAAATGTGATGATTTGCCGGATTGGACTATTCATAAAATTCAAAAAGTTAGCGCAGTATAACAGTTTGTATGACAGTTAACCGTTTTGTAAGTAATATGGAGTCAAAAACAGCACCTACATTTTGAAACTTTATAATCGTATTAAACATTAAATTGAAAACGATTCTAAATTCTATTTTGAAAAAAAATTATCAACTAAATTCACAAATAAAAGGTTTTGAACATATTAAAATTTATTTGGATAAGTAGCGAAATTTAATTAAATGTTTAATTAATTCAATTATTTATTTAATTAAAATAAAGAAATTATTATTTAATAAAAGAATAAATCAATTTCATATTTAATTAAAAAACATAAAACAAATTTTTTAAATAATTAAAGTAAATAAATCAATTAAAAATTTAATTAGTTTTTATTATATAGATTCAAATAAAAATTTTTTCAGTGTTTACTGTAAACTGTAAATTATTTACTTTTTCTCCATTAATTATTTAATAGTTAATTATTTGCAATTTATGGCAATTGATTTTTAAACGTGGAATAAAGAAAACAAATTTTTACAATCAATACAGCAATTGATTGTTAAAATAAAATATTAAAAAATAATTTAATCTCCACACAATCATTTAATTGACTTTTAATATAATGATCTATGAAGATTGTTGTTGAAACTTGTTCGAAAACTTTATTTTTTAATAAATAAATTTGAAAAAAAGGTTAAAAAGACATAAAGGAATATCACCTGGTAAATACATTGCAATTGAATTGAATTGAATTAAGTATTAATTTTGTAATCCTTTAAGTCAAGCTTTATCTTGAAATGTTTATTTTTAAACAAACTGGCAAAAATCCCTTAAGGATATAATTCATAAATTGTATTTTAGTTCATCGTTTAACTTTACAATATAAATGCACACACACGTGTGCACACAAACAACGATTCATATATATGTAACGTTCGTATGTTTAAGATTTAATATGTAACGATGTTGTTTGTGCATCTTTAAGATTGCAAATATAGAGAATAAAACAAGAGAACTAAAAAATAAGTTTATTGTTATAGCAAAAAGCTTTTACGTTACATTATACAAATGTGCTTAAACAGCAAAAGATATGATGACATTCAGATAAATATAAAGATAAGCTAAAAATTAAAAAATAAAAAAAAATTAAAAATCCCCAGAGCAATTGATAGACTATGACTGACTGTGTGGAAAGTGGAGTTGTAAAAATTTAAAAAAAAATTAAAAATGTTCAAAGTCAAACAGAATACGCTTGTAGCATATGAACTAAACAAGATTATTCACGACGGGAGATACACTAGTATTTAAACATAAAATGAAACATATTTCTGTTTGTACAATCATGCACACTTTTCATTTTTAACACGAAGATTTTGTACAGGTGCCAAGTTTGACATTGTCATAGGAAGGTGCACTTTCAAGGCCACGATTACAATTACATACTTTGAAAAAAGGAAATGTTAAAATATTTTTTTGTAAAAGTAACTGACATATGTAAAATGTAAAATAAGTTGTAGCAATGATAATCAAAAATATTTCAAAACTAGAGCAATAATTAAACTTTACAATTAATGAAGAGGCGTCCAAATGTTTTTCTTTTAAAACTAATTTTAAGTACGAAAATTTCATATGGTCTAAAATTTTGGAAAAAGATACGATTTTTATAAGTGTCTGCCTGTGTGGCCATTAATCACCAACTCATAGTGGCGCCATTTGAGTTTTTTCGTTGCAAAATCATATCTTTTGAACCGAATAAGATAATTAAAAAGTTTAAACAGCATATGATAGAAAACTGTTCAGCCTATGAAATGAGCGCTTGGAAAGGGGGCTACGCTTTGTAGGGGCCTACTTATGGGTTATCAAAGTTAAAATTAGTAGAAAAATCAATTTTATGGTAACTAAAAAATTTTTTTTTACATTTTTAAATAGTTTTTATTTTTTTTTCTTTAGGGTTTTATGTTTTAAATTATTACCCAACAAATTAAAAAAAATAATTTTTTTAAAATTAATTTTTTCAATTTTCTGTAAAATGTTCATTACAAATCGTAAGAGAAGGTATATCTAAAAGACTAAGCATTTCTAAACTATAATTATTTTCTAGCTCTTTTCGTGACTTCAGATGCCGCAGGGAAGAAATAAGTGGATCGGAAAATGCTGCCAACATGTTGAAGAGGTCCTCATTTTGCCTTACCCTTGATGTTTTGAATGTGTTCTGCAATCTATATTTTTTTATAAACTTTGTTAAGAGACTCCTGTGCTTCTTCAGAAAGCTCTTCAATTGGCAAAGACTGGAACTCAATTATATCTTTGCCATGCGCCAATATTTTATGGACGGTTGGGGTCAACTTCTTCTGTGGATACATTTCTGCTAAAAGCGATGCAGTTTTTGACGCATATTCTCCATATTTTGTAGAATTGACATTTTCTTTGCAATTTAAAACATCCAAAATCGTTCCCAATCTTTTCACGATTTAATTATCAATTCCAGTGATTCTAGTTACTGCCTCATCATTTTTAAAAAATCTCCTAGAAGTGTTTCCATCGTTTGAGTTACCATATCCGTGCTTGGGACGGACTACTTTTAGTCCAACTTGTTTAAAAAAAAGCATCCTGTATTTGCTTCTTTCTGATCTTTTCCTTATCCTTTATTGATGTATTTTCATCGAAGTTTACCTCCTCTTATAGTAGGGTATACGCCAGTTTTAGCTAGAACTCCATACACCTAATCCTTGCGTGCAATGGTGACATTCCATATTCGTAATTCTCTTCATTTGTAGAAACGTTTAAATTACCAAAGTTCTTCTGACTGTTTTTGCAAATCGGGCATGACATTGTTGATTTTGTTCCTGTCAGTTCGTTTACGACTTTTCCGTCAACCATGTTCAGGTGGAACTCGTAATTGCATTCAATATATTTTCCTTCTCATATTTCTCTTTGAAAAGTTCTAGGTCCATAAACAAGGCCAAGGCTTCTTCGGAACCATACTTTTTAATGTGTGCGTTTGTGGGCGTGGGAATGCTTTCCTTAATTCTTTTTAGTCGCAGTGGGCTTGCATCAGCAACAGATTTGGTTATCTGAGATTTAACTCTTTCACTATCCTTTGTATATTTAATAGCTAGCGCGTCCGATAAATGCTTCGTGGTCAGGTCATTGGTGGCATCGGGAAGTTTCCTCTTTCTTGTGAAAATTAAACACTCCTCAATACTTTTTTTTTTGCTCCTCTGGTTGATGTGGTGGGCTTAAGCCAGTCCTCGTATTTGGAGTTTAAGTTCTGAATGGTTCGATTAGATTTCACCCATTTTGCCTTAGTATTTGCATATATCAGATAAAAATTATTTTTTATAATTTCGCTTCTCTCAATATTTCCATATAAGCTATCAAGTTCTTCTAAAGCAGCTTCCGTGAAAAACTTTGGTGTGGTTGACTTTCTAAACAGTTCAAATAATTTTAAATTGTTCAACGCCATGTTTTCAGTACTTAAATTCTTTAATGCTACCATGCCTAAAAATTTACTACTACAAAAAAAAATTTACTACTAAAAAAATTACTGTCAGTTAAAACATATAAGGGATGGACGCCATACAATTTCTGCAACCATGTCTTTTTAACCTTTTTTACTTCTAGAAGCCAAACGGGCACGTACGGGCAAATAAAACCTTTTGAATTATGTAAAGAAATAATCGAAGAACAGGTTTTGCAAATATGGCAAATATAGAAAAACATAGATTTTTTTTATTTTCCATCAAAGTTAAAAAATAGTGAAAAAACGGTTAGTTTTTAAATCGTGATTTACCAGGAGAAAAACAAGGCAAACAGGTAATTTTTTATCATTATACATTTAATAAATACATCAATCAATACAAACAAAAAATATGGCGATTCGGTACCTATTTTTCGTGATATTATACCTGAAATCGCAACAAATTGACTAAAAATTGTGTGTTTTTTTGAAAAACGAAAGTCGTTCACCTTTGAACGGTTATATCTTCTAAACTAAAAATGTGATATTATTAAGAGTGACATATTTGAAATCGCTGAAAAGTTTCCTATAACATGGGTTTATTCAAAACTTCGTGGGCGCTCATAAAAATTTTGGTTTTTGCAACCTCGTTTGCTCTTCGGGCGCCACTGTGCACCTGTTACGAGTAGCTCTCAAATCGTAATAGCTAAAATAAAAACACTAAAATCATTTTAGAAATTAAAGGGTGCCTCCTTAATGAAATTAAAGGGTGCCTTATATTCCATCTCAAAAATTTTTAGTTGTTTATTTCAGCCATCTGTCTACTCTTGGGACACCCTTTAATTTCCAAATCCAAATTATATACTAGCTTTTATAGGGGAGTTGGCAACACAGGTTCTTTGTAAATTTCACGGGTCTGTATGGCCATCTGCATCAATTTAAATGAATTATTGGGGCACCCTTTAATTTATTATTTTATACATCAATACTTTTTACTATAATGGTTTGTTTTAGTATTACTTTTTGCCATTGATAGGTATAGTGATACGCAGTTTTCTTAATTTTAAAGTGGAGCTCCTTACAGTTCATAAGATACGTAAAAAACCTATATGTTGTATGAGGACACCCTTTAATTTTGAAGATTATGAACTGCTTTTAAACCAATCTGTTAGCATTAGCTTTCAAATAGAGAAAAAAAATTTAAGATCGGTTCAGAAATGACTGCGTTCTGCGGGCACAAACATAAAGAAAGCAACATTCAGTCTTATTGATAACATCCTTCTTCTTTTGAAGTCGGATAGAAAAAATAGTAATTTTCACGTGTGTACGTACATACTTTTAAGAATTGCAAATCTTGTGTACTCTCTACAAAAACAACTAAAAAACAAGAGTGCTTGCTATATTCGGCTGTTCAGATTCTGTTATACCCTTGAAAGAATTGTATATTTACTTCCTTAAAGTATAGCATTAATTTATAGAAATATGTATAATTGTGATATAATGAAGATATTTAAAATAAACTTGAGCTGTTTACTTGCCACCTTAGAATCTGCTCTGCACTTCTTCATTAAAGAATCTATTGAAATATAAGCGCATGAAGCAAAGCTTTTAGTAAGTTTTCGGTGAAAGGTGTAACTATTCTGAAGATGTCAGATATTTGGTTTCGTGCTAGAATTATAATAAAAATGACTTAAAAGTGTAAATGTGTTTTTCTTTTGTGAAGATAAGGTATTCTAAACAATTTTTAAATTATAAATAATTATTAATTATTTATTTTTTTTTTCATTACGGTCTTAAACAAAATGTCAAATTTTTTATTGAAATTGCAATTTTTTGTTGAAAATAAAATTGTTGGTGAAATTGTTGTCTTTAAGGAAAATTAGAATTTTTGATAATCAGTATTTTTTTAATATAATTTTTCTTTGTAAAAAGTAAAAGTTTTTTATTTTTAATGAATTGTTGTTGAAAATGTAATATTTTGTTTGTTGCAGGGTAATTTATAGTTTCTGTTTCTAAAATTTCGATTTATATGGAAAATAGAAACCGAAAAAAAAAACACAATTAAATCCAAAAAACGTAGGGAAACTAGAGGTTCTCGCTTTTTTTGGACATAACTTCACCATTGATCCGATGTAGCTCAATTTGAAAAGTACCACTTTAGAAATTATCTGTAAGAGAGTAGTGGTCAACATTTTGTGTGGGTACTCTGGGGACGTGATTTTTACCATTTATCCCTAAAGTTCTGTTTTACTCTTTCTTTAATATCATATTCAAATGATTTTTTCCTCAACAATTCGGACAGAATTTACTCTTCATGATATAAGGGGTGATTTTTTAAAAGCTATAGGTAAGTTTTACAAAAAACAAAAAAAAAACGATTCAGAAAAATGCATGAAATCTTTATTTAAATCGATAGTACGGTCCATATAATTTAATGTTTGAAGTTTATTTCATGCAAATGTTGACCTTGACTGCGCCTCATATGGTCCATCCGCTTAGTCCAATTTTGGCATACTCTTTCCAACATTTCGGCCAGTATCTCACGAATAAATGCTTCAAATTTGTCTTCCAATGCGACAATTGAAACGGGCTTGTTTGCATAGACATGACCTTTAACATAGCCCTACAAAAATAGTCTAAAGGCGTTAAATCGCATGATCTAGGCGGCCAATTGACCGGTCCCGAACGTGAAATAAAATGTTCACCGAACTCGACTCTCAATAAGTCCATTATTGCGCGTGCTGTGTGGCATGTGGCACCGTCTTGTTGAAACCACGTAACATGCAATTCACGCTCTTGCATTTTGAGCAAAAAAAAGTTGGATATCATCCCACGGTAGCGCTCACTATTCACAGTTATGTTACGATTCGCATCATCTTTGAAGAAGTACGGTCCAATGATGCCACTAGCCCATAAACAGCAACAAACTGTGACTTTTTCTGGATGTATTGGTAGCTCTTGCAATGCTTCTGGCTGATATTCACTCCAAAATCGACAATTCTGCTTATTTACGTACCCATTGAACCAAAACTCAACTGACCATAAAATGGAAGAAACGCGCGATGAACTTTCTTAATAGAGCATGCATTTTAATAATAAAATTCAATAATTTACAAGCGTTGTTCGTCTGTTAGACGATTCATGGTTAAATTATAGAACAAATTGAAGATGTTTGATAGCGAGCAAAACACGAAACGTGCGTCAGCTATTTAAACCAGTGTTGCCAAAAAGATAATAGCTAAAAAATTTTATATAGCTCAATTAGGGCATTTTTATATGATGCCGATATTTTCCTACAACCGGAGCAGGTAACTACAATGTTTTTTAGAAATAAATCAGCAAGTTCTTTACAGCTTTACTAATTAATAATAATACCCTTTTCAAAATAATTAATTTTCCAAAAATAATTTTGTGCTATTTTTTATATTATCCCGATTTAAATTATAAATCACCGATATTAGTTATTGAAGGTGAAAGAACGTCTTGATGGCTATTTCTCTACTGCTTACTTAGCTCGTCAGAAAACTTCTTAAAAAAAATTTTAAATAAACTAAAGACTTTTGTCCAAACAATAGTGTAAAGACAAAAATCAAAGTTTAAGCAAAAACAACAATAACCAACAATGATTCTATATTGTTTTTAATTTAATTTAATAATTTGCAAAGTGCCGTGCAAAAAAATGAATTATCATAGTGTATTGTGATATCTTATTTTTCATTATTTTTTAACTGTAAAAAAAGCCGAAAAAAAGTCAGCCATAGCGATATGGCCATCAAGACGTGCTTTCAACTTCAATAATCAATATCGGTGATATATAATTTTAATCGGAATAATATAAAAAAAACAGCACAACAATTTTTTTTTTGGGAAATTAACTAATTTAATAATTGTTTACCGTGTTTTTAATTTAATACCCTTTTTAATTTATGAAAAAAAAAACACTTGTAAGTTTATTCAAAATTCTTACTTTACAAAAATTTAAAGATAATTTAATTTTCATTAAATTATTAGTTGAATTGTTATTATGTTATAACAAATGAATTAAATTAATTTTAGCTTAAGTTCAATTTTGCCAACCTCCTAACTAACAATATGATACTGAAACAGCATCTAAAATGTTGTGATGAAACAAGTAGCAAAGGTTGATATAGAAGCAAACAAACAAATGTACAAGACTGTTGTGCCTGATTTATTATGCATACTCCTCGTATTTTTGTTTACAGAGTTAGTTGGTAAAATAGATGATGTTTACAATGCATACATTTTTTTATAGATGATAGATGCGAAGAATGGTGTTAGAAAATGCAGCATTGCATTAGCCAGGTGTCTAATTTTTCTTAAAAAATTTTTATAAAAATTAAAATAAAATTAAACCAAGCCATTATTTATTTAATTTATTTATTAGAACTAAACCCAGCAAAAATTTTTTGCAAAAGTTATAGAATGTGGAATTAAGCATTTTTGGCAAAAGTACTTCCCAACTAAATTGCCAACTTAATGATTTGAACAAGGCATGAGACTTTTATAATCAATTACTGAATTAATGAGAACCATAAGTAAGTATTTTAAGGTATTATCTTTTAACATAAAGAAATAGTTCCATTACTACTTCCCTTTTTGGAAACTTATGTAATATGTTTTGTAAGCGAGTAACAATATATGGCAACCACAGAAGTAAGTCATTATATGGCAAGTACTTTTTAAGGTAATGTCTAATTTTTTGCTGGAAAGGTATTAAACATGCAATAAAATATTTATTTGTGAAGTTTTTAAACGAAATGTTATGCATGTAAATATGTGATCAGTTAAAGTCAACATATAAATAATTGCAAATTTAGACACACCCAATCCCAAAAATCATGAATTGTACATAAAAAATTCCGAAATTTAAATTTAAGGCTTTAGCCGAAAAAGTGCTCATTTGGCTCTAGAATACAATGAAATATTTTGGGAAATACTTAAGATCATAACCAGCTTTTTTAAAAACAGATTTCTGTGTTTCTCCCCTAACTTTATGATTTTAAAATAAAACCTCATTAGGATCTCATCGGTAGTGTAACTATTACATCGGTAGCCTCTACGTGTAATCTAAAACAGGGCCGAAAAGGAATTAACAAATTTCTACTTCATCAGCATCATCAATTGTGTCGTTGGTAGCGTTTGAACTGATTCTTACTACTAATTATTATAAAACAAGTTTTAAAACATTTTTAAATTAATTCTATTAATAATTAACTGACAAAACCATTTGTTTTTCTTCAAAAGAAATCGTTTCATTCCCATGTTCTTTCATTAAACTATTTTTAACTTTCCTGCAAAATCAATGACACCAAATGGTTTCTTGAATTCAAATAAATATTTTCTTTATATTCTTAATTCTCTTCTAATATTTTTGCACCTTGAAATTATTACTTTTTCTATCTGTTAATCCATAAAATAAAATAACCTAAAAAACACAAGAAAAAAGAAAATTTAAATCAGTATTAACAAGAACACATAAGTGTTCGTTTGGTTGCATCTTCAGCAGGGGTGCATTTCGTTTATTACTTTAACTGTTAACGAGCTATAAATTTTATTTTAAATTAAAATTGCTTATTGTTGCATGTTTGTAACAAATAAATTTTTATAGTCAAAATAAAAGTAAATATTTAAAAGATTATTGTTGTTGTCACTGGTTTTATTAACGCTGTAATAAACTTTAATTATACGTATTGAGTGCAAGAACTCTTAGAATTTTACACAGTAAGTGGAAAAAGTTGAAAGCATTTTTCTTAATAACAATTTTAAATTAAATTTGTGGAAATATACAAGTTTTGTTTTCACCACATGACGATTTCATACAGTAAACTTTGTCTCTTTTTCTACGTTGATATGTATATAAGCGCTATTTTTTTCCCCAACATTACGAAGTTACGTGCTACGTAGTGGGTACTTCAATGTCCATTCGTGCACAGAATGAAAAGAATTTTTAACTTACGCACAGTTGACGTAATGTAATAAACAACTTTTTTTTCATGCTCTTTCAACTGTATAAAAGAGCCGAAAAAAGTCAGCCGTATACAGTGGAGAAAGAAAAATAGAATTACTGTGGGTTATTTTTGTTTTTGCTTAAACTTTGATTTCTGTCTTTGCTTTATTGTTTGGACAAAAATTTTAAGTTCATTTAAAATGTTTGTCAGAAGTTTCTTGAATAGAAACTAGCACGAAAAAAGTATTTATTTTGAAAATTAAATAATAAAAAACGAGGGTCAGTTTTATATCATTTGTGTCTCTTGAAGTTTCCTCAAGAATTAGATCTATGCCCATGAAAAAATGAATGACTGATGCCTCTAATTCAATTCAATTCAAGATTTGATATTAGGGAGAATGTAAGCTACAGAGTGGCTATTGCATCTGTGTATGGAAATTATCATCTTAAGGACGCAAGGATATATTTTTCTTCCATAAGAACCGGAATAAAAGGCTCGATCGTGAGATGTTAAAAAAATATATGAAACAAGTTTTTGCTTTTCTAAGCCAGTGGTGTTCTCAAAGAGAAAAACAAAAAACAACAACAACAAAAATCTCAGCTCTCTAAATCTTTAATATATAAAAACGGTCGACATAGTCCCACTCCGTTGAAAGGTAGCAAGCTACTAAATGATATTTTCCTTTCACACCAGTGTTGCCGTTTGGTTACATTTTTTGTAACCTCCACGTAAAATGTAAAAGTTTTTTATATATGGCCAAATTTTCGTAGCTTTTGGTGCAGACACGAAATAAAGTAATATTGGTGAAAAGCTACTTTTTTCTCTTTACCTATAAATTCGATTTGAATACCAAAGTTAAAAAAAAACAAAAAATAACGTTGCTAAAGTTTTCCTCTATTCTATTATTAAAAATTCATGTTTAAAAATAGAAAAATGTTTTTGTCAACAGAATTTACCAGCTGTGAAATAATATGACCTGCATTTCGTAAGGAAAACTAAGTATTCTGTTCAAATTTGCGAATCTTATTATCAACTTTAGTTATTCCGCTTGAAAAATTTGACAACTTACTAATGGCACCATAATACCACGATTTAATTTCTTGAAAAATTTTTGGATTGCGGATTATATTACGGAGAAATTGTCAGTAATTTATGCTCCTAATTGTGGTTCTCCATTCAACTCAGTTTGATTGTATACAAGTTGACCCAACTTTCACATAACCAAATTGTTTTGTAGTATTGTGAAATACAACTGTTTAAGTTGAAATTGTGAAGGCGCTACCAACTTTAAATATGCAGTTTAACAGAAAAGCTAACAAATTCATGTAAAGAGTAAAGAAAATATATGACAAGAAAAAAGTGATTTAAGTGTTTTATTCGAAAGCAAATAATTTCACATGGACATATGTGTAGCTTTCTTTATGAAGATGAAAACAAAGCTAACTAGGGTGTCAGACGATCAAGTTTTCATTCAATTTTTAAAATTTCTCTCAATTTTTTACCAATACACTCTCACTTTAAAAACTTGCTGAGAATTTGCTTTCAAATTTTCGTTCAATTGAGTCTTTCAAATTTCATTCAAGAGAACACCTGATTGCAGTTTTTTCCTTCAAATAAATTTTTTTTGGTTTCTTTATGACATCTTGCTTAAAAACTTGCTTTGAAATTGCGTGCAGCCTACGTCACAGCTTTCAATTTTTGTGAATTTTGACAAGCAGTATGTGTAAATTTCTTGAAAGAGAATTGAACAAAAACTTGGCCGTGTGACTGCACTGTAATATAGATGTGCTACGTACAAGGCAACATTTCAAAATGTAACTTTTAACCCTTTCGGGACTACTGGGATAATACGTCCCAGCAATTTTCAAACTGTCGTATTTTCGTTATTTTCAATGCAATCGCCAGGGAGGTAAAACTCTCAAACGTCCAAAAACGGATAGCCTTTATATTGGAGACCACTTGCCAGTAGAGCAAGAGAAGCGTTGTCGCTGTGTCCGCTGTTCTTCAATTGGCATAAAAAAGCGAACAAAGATGATATTCTGAGGTTGTAACAACGCCTTATGTTACAAGTGTTTTGGGCCATTCCACAAATAAATACCTAATTGCATTCCTTAAATGTTAAAAATAAATCCAAACTTTTATCTAAATCTAATAATATATATATTTTAGTTATCTTTTTAATTTCCAATCGCTCCTGGAGAACACTGATTGGGATTTTATGTCCTGTGAAAATACTTGTTGGGATTATATGTTCCAGGATAAAAGGACGAATTTAAAATTTTTAAGTATGGAGAACATAATACTTTTATTATACCTTGTAGAATATGAAAAAAATTTTACCATACATAATTTGGTTTTCAAAATAAAACTCCGTCCCGAAAGGGTTAATAAAAAAAATGTAACTTTTTTGAAAGAAAATAGTAAATTGTTCTTATGTTTCCCTGGCAACACTGTTTCACCCATACATTTTTTTTGCAATTATGGCTACCTTTTGACAATATAAAAACAAAACATATAAACCTTTTCTCTCCAATAATAAAATCTGGCAACACTGTTTAAATTTTATTTATTTATAACTTTATAATTTATTTGTTTGCTATAACAATCGCAAATAATTTTAATTTGTTTTTGCTTATTTTATTTAAATAATCTTTTTTTACCAAGAAAATTTCATAATAAATTAGGAAAAGTCAAAAAATAAATTTTGTTAAATAATTTTTAATTTTTTACCCTGACCAGTATTCGAACCATCGATTTCATAAATTAATGAAATTTTACTTTATTTTCGGCTTTTTGGTTCTTTTTAATTAATTTTCTAAACATTTTTAGAAAGAAAAATTATTTACAAATGTATGCGGATGTTTTCCAAAGAAAACAAGAAAAATTAGACGCTAGCAGAATGAAATGCAGCATTTTCTGGACCGCCACATCCTTCATCAGCATTCTTTGCATCTATCTAACTTAAAAATGTTTAGAAAATTAAATAAAAAGAACCAAAAAGCCGAAAATAAAGTATAATTTTATTAATTTTGTTAAATATTTATAAACCGCATAAAACCTTAGTTTATTTTTAATTCAATAGAGTTTCGTATCGTGCCGGATTGCGGCATTCAATAGCGATCAAATCAAAATATGTATGTTTTAAAATGTAAACGATTTTTTTAATTTATAGAATAAAGACATATGATTCTTATAAAATGTAAACAAAGAAATAATAAAATAAAGGAAAGGAAAGTAAACCTAAAACTTTTAATACTTATATATTTTTTGCAGAAATGGATTCCCTGTTTTTTTCTCATTTGTCTTTATCTGATGAAGAAGATGAAAGTGTCATGCGCACCCGAAGACAAATAAGCAACAAAAGCGATCCCACGCAGCGTATGGAATATTTAAATTACATTGAGTAAATAAACTACTAATGTATATAAATCTATGTACATAAATGCTTTTTGGGTTAAAAAAAACGATTTGTGTTGACAAAGGAAGCTTTTTATTTTCTTAACTAGACTTAACAGGAGACATTTCTACAGCTGTACCTCTAAAAATTCAGTTAGCAGCTATGCTGTCACAGCCGCAGGAAGTTTCCAGTACATCGTTGAATATAATTATTAAGTGGGAATATTCCAAAGTACTGTATGCAAGTGCGGTAACCAAAGTGTAAAGAAATTGGGGGCAAAACTATGCCCCGCTTTCATAAAGTTTGAAGTGAAAACTCACCTGAATGTATGAATACATTCATGGAAGAGTATAAGTTACCGGGAGGTTAGTAAAAATGATTAAATATTGAAATAATATTTTATATATATTGGTTAATATAGTTGTAGGATGTGTAGACGGCACAGATTTTGGTTTGTAGAGGCCATCCAATAATAAACATACGTTTTTTAATCGAAAAGGATTCCACAGTCTTAATTCTATGGTGGTAAGTTTCCATAATATTGTAGAAAAATTTTAGTTTATTATTAAAACATACATATATAAACTCGTATCTTTAGATATATGACCATGAATACAAAATTTTGACAATCAGTTCCCAATACGGCGGAACATTCATTTGTTTGCAATTTATTTTATTAAAATTTGTAATTGACAAAAAGATCAGGATTTTAATATTATTATGCTTGAAAATAAAGTTTAATATGTAAATACTTACATTTTTTATTATTTATTTAAAGAAAAACTATTTATTAATTACAATGCAATTTTTATTTTGTTTATAAAAAACATATGATTATGTTTACGATACCTCTTAACCTATCGAATAACATTTCGAGTGAAAGTATTCGATCGACTACTCGTTATCGAATGCCATGATTTTAATTTTCGACACAAGCTATTCGATATCGAATACGGCGATTTCAAAATGTAAAATTTCAATCAAAGTCATTTGATCACGAATACAACTATTTGGGCCCTGATTATTTATAAAAAATTGTATATAAAACAATTTAAATATGAAAAGTATAGTTAAAAAGTCGCTTGGTATTATTTAAAAATTTCGTTTTCCATCCCTGTGTCAAAGCTTCAATGATTGTAGAAAGCGCTGGCCCTAACACTTCATGTCTAAGGAAATAGATAAAAGGTAGAATGCCACATTCTCTTTAAGAAAACTTCCGCTCCTACATATATCACATGTCAATTAAGGCAAACTAATTCCTAATAACGCACGCAATGACTCGATTCATACAAATTCAATATCTAATCGACCCAGTAGATCCATTTTATATTTATTACGAAGGCTGCATTATATTTCTATTCTAATAGTGAAAATGCGAATATTTATAATCAAAAATGGTTTAATTGTTTTTCAAACCATTCTCCAGCATGATTTATACACTTTTGAATGCGCTCAAACCAGTTGTCGAAGCACTTTTTCCACTCCGATTGAGACACCTCTAAAACATGGTATTTGAACACTTCAACAGCTTCTTCTGGCGACGAAAATCGTTGACCACGCATTTTTTTCTTGATATGCGGAAACAAGAAGAAGTCTTTAGGTGCCAAGTCAGGGCTGTACGGCGGATGACCCATTAGTTCGACGATTTGGCCGGTCAAAAACGCTCTGGTTTGAGCCGATGTGTGAGAGCTCGCATTGTCATGGTGAACAATGATTCGTCTTCTCTTGTTGGTTTTTCGAATTTCTCTGATGACTTCAGGCAAACAAATTGTAGTGTACCACTCAGAAGTGACCGTCCTACGTCGGTCAAGCGGAACAGTCGCCACATGACCAGTTTTGCCGAAGAAACAGGCGACCATTTGCTTCGAAGTGCTTCTTCCACGAACAACTTTCGTTGGATTTTGCTCGTCTTTGAAGACCCACACGGTCGATTGTTGTTTCGTTTCCGGCTCATACGCATAGATCCATGATTCGTCACCTGTGACGATCTTATAAAAGTCTTTTGAAGCACCGCAATCGTATTTTTGCAACATTTCTTTGCACCAATCGACACGAGCCTTTTTTTGAGCGACTTTCAAATTGTGCGGGATGCAACGAGAACAAACCTTTTTTACGGCCAGGTGTTCATACAGTATCGAATGTATGCTGGTGGAAAAAATGTCCAAGGATGTCTCTATCTCTCGGTATGTCCCATGTCGATCTTGCATTATGAGTTCACGCACGGCATCAATGTTCTCTGGCACAACAGCCGTTTTTGGACGACCTTCACGGAATTCGTCTTTGAGCGAGCTTCGGCCACGATTTAATTCATTATACCAATTTTTAACAGAGCTATAGGATGGTGCTTCATCGCCATACAAAGATTTAAGTTCATCAATGCACTCTTGTCGTGATAATCCACGTCGAAAGTTGTGAAAAATGATGGTACGAAAATGTTCACGAGTTAATTCCATTTTTTTCTATATTAATTTTTTCAAGTCAGTGTAAACAACACAAATAATGATCGTACGTCAAAACGTTTTGAGTACGATTATGCTTCAAAATGACAAACTTTCCAATGGAAATATCAGATTGCACTTGGCAGCACTCAGTGTTGCCAGGCCAGAAATATATAAAGCAGCCCTCATATATTTTTATGTTGGTACTAAAGTTTTTTTTTTTCGTTTACAAAATTAAAATATTTATAATCGTGTTAATTCAAATTTTTTATGATTTTTATATGGTAATTTTTTAACAATAAAAGATAAATTATCTGAGTTAAATTTTAAAACACGTTGAATTGGCCTGACGAATTTGATACTTAACTAAATTACAAAGCAATTTTACACTCTACGTTTTACTTTAATTTTCTAGTGTAAAATCAATTATAAAAATAACATTCGAACTATGTGAGTTTGTTTAAGATAAAATTTCTTTAAATAAAAATATAATTGACATTCTTATGATAAAATTGAAGATAAATATTACACTTAAACAAACCAGCAGTAATACCCTTTAAAAAGCCATATGCATATTCATTAGTTTTAAAGTTAAATACTTTGCTATCCGTGGCAACAACAGCAGTTTTATTGTCGTATCATAATAATTTGTCATTTATAGCAAAATAAAAAAAGTTTCAGTCTGGCCAGGGCAGTAGTAAAACAGCAGCAGCAACGAATAACTTCACCACTCTGTAAGTTAGCCAACAAGCAAGCAATTTAGCTATAATTTTATTAAGGTTTTCTTAAATGAGTTTTTTTGTTTCTCTTAACTGACATTTGCTACGAAATGCAACAAATTTAAGTTTATTCTCATGCAAATTTTTATTTAATTGCATTTTAATTAAATGCAGTATTTTTCAGTTATGTGAACATAGAAAGGAATAACTCTAAATACGACTGCACATAACACATGTACATACAAAATTCTAGCAAATGATCATAAATATGTACGAAAACATGACATAAACTTGACATCAAATTTTCATGACATGTTAATGTCATTTTATAAATAATAAACAGCATATTAAGAGGAATGAATAATCATGTGGTTAGCAACATTGAAAATTAAAAAAATTGCATTCCAAGATATAAAACAACAACAATAACTTAATCGATTTTAAATAAAGTTGATCGAGTTTATTTCTTATATTTTTCTTTGCATGAAGCACACCACAAATGTTAATTGACTTTATTTAATTTAAATGCAGATGAACATGTGTACAAATGAACAGACTTAAGTAAATGGACAGGACCTGGAATTCGCTTATTGGTTAATTTATTTTTAAGGGTTTTACTGCATTGTATAGAATTATGAAGGTTGGCTTTTATAAGGGCTTTTTTCACTAGTTTCTTATTTTTTTCTGGATACACTTGAAAATTTTTTAAAATTATTTGAAAGCAGTCATTACGTGATTTATCTTATTTTTAACTGACTGTCCATACATAAAAATCAAAACAAACATTGGGATTTTAAAAGCTTTAAAATGATACTCATATTGATATCTTAATAAATATGGTACACAATCGTATTTTGCTATGAAGTTTAGAAAATATGGGAGAGCGCCAACCTTATACATTCACGCAACAAAAAAAATATGGTTGAGGTAACAATAATCTAAGAGCAACATAATATGGTTTCATTATATGGGTGCTAACAAAACATAGTATTGTTACATTTGCAACCACATTGTTGCCCAAATTATGAACATAATATGTTCAAATATAAACATTAAATGGTTAAATTAAAATATAATAATATGGCTGAAAATGTCATGTTATATAATTGAATTATGATATAGTCTCGTCTCTGATATAAAAAACTGATTATTATTTTATTTATTAACGATTTGTCATAAAAATTATTTAACAACATAATTTCATAAAAAAAAATCAATTATTTGCTTAAAATAACAAATAAATGATTTTGCAATTATGCTTCAAACAAAAATAA
The DNA here is from genome assembly GCA_916610165.2 of Gymnosoma rotundatum. NCBI lineage: Eukaryota > Metazoa > Arthropoda > Insecta > Diptera > Tachinidae > Gymnosoma > Gymnosoma rotundatum. Next base: position 13,596,143 of record OU744338.1, on the reverse strand, counting down.
GGATTTATATGCTTACAATACATATATATTTACTTCAACTTTTTTTAAATGTTTTGGTTCCCTTTTTACTTATTTTCATATTTTCCATATTATTTTCAATTATTTATTTTGTACACAAACTTTTATTTTTTTCAATTTCTTTAACGATAAAAAACAATTTCAAATTTCACCTACCAGAAAAATTACTAAACTGTCAGCTACTAGAACAAAATATGATAAATAAAAATATATTATGGTTAAATATTTAATATTATTTTTAATAAGTTATAGAACTTTGGTTGTGGCTGAAATTTTTTTAAGTTAAAACCAACCACGCTGCATTTTTTGTGCACAGTAATCATATAATCGTTAAAAGTTAACAAAAAATGTTTATCGTGACAAAGGTTTTGGTAAAAATAACTATAATTGGTTCTCCGCAACCATACATTATTACAAACAACATAATAATGGTTATTGTGACCATATAACAACCATGTTTTTTTCCTGCATGTTGATGTTATTTCTTTCTTATGTTTTAATACTTTATCGCCCCATATTGGAGTTACTTCATTGTTCCAAATGATAAAGAAAAATTAGAGGCAGGCGTGGTGTTTTGCACGCTGCCTCGAAGAACATAAATCGATCTTGCTGTTTTTCAATAGCACCTCTTACGACACTATGTCTGAACGAATGGAGTATTTAAATTTTTTCCTGCTAATCTAGTACCTGGGCAAAGTTGATTTCAACTCAAAAACGAATGGACAGACGGACAGCGCTCAATATATACTTTATTGGGTCGAAATTGTATATTGTAGAAAAAATACAAACAGAATGACAACCTTAGATATATTCCTTTTCCACTTTTTGTGGTGAAGGGTATAAACAGAAGAACTCAGTCATTTCTGAACCGACTGGAAAATTTTTTTATTTAACAATTCATAATTAAAGGGTGTCCCTATACAACACACATGTTTTTTACTTGTGTTATAGACTTAAATTAAAAAAAATACATATCACTATAGCTTTCAATAACCAAAAGTAATACAAAAAAAAAATAAAAAAGAATTATAGGTTGTCCCCTTAGGTGATTTAAATTTACTTATGGGCTTATCTTTTGATGCGTTAAAAGTCGACTACTATGACCATTATAATAACATTTATGTATATTCAAAATTATAAGCTAAAGGGTGACCCAATAGTTTATTAATTTGATGTAAATGGCCATACTTTTAAGTAGTTGCAAACGCACAGCTGAAATTTATGAGGAACCTCTATTACTAAGTTCGCTATAAGAGTATTTATACAATTGAATTTAGAAATTAAAGGAGGTTCCCATAAGTGATGTAATTTTACCTATATGGCCCTATCTTCTGAATTGTTATATAAAAATTCTTGAAAAATGTACAGAATGTTCACCCCTTTGTCTGATATAATAAAAGCTATAAATATTTAAAATAATAAATGAACAAAGAACCTGTATTGCCCAGTCCGCTTAAACAACAATTATTAAATTTGGATTTAAAAGTTAAAAGGTGTCCCAATAGTTGATGTTAAATGATGTATGTGTCGAAACTTTTGCACCGACAGCTAAGATCTGTTTCGAAGGCAGTGTGTTTTTTTGTCAAGAATTAAAATCTATAATTATATCATACATCAGTGTAATTAATTAGATCAACAAAAATAATTATAGATTTCATTAGCATTGAATGTTAAACAATGCTAATCTATTTTTGTATTAAAAATAATGGTAATGCTTTTCAATAAAAGGCTTTTATTGTTGATTGGTTAAAACACAAATAATGTTTTAATCACTTAAAACTTATCATTTAAATACAAGTGAAGTTATATTAAGTTAAATTATTTATAATTAAGTATAATTTATTTTATAATAAATAATTAAAAGAAAACGTTGCTTACAAAAATATTAGAACGTCATACCTTAATCGGTTTCTTACAGTGTATTAATATATGTATTTTTATTTCTCTATTTTAATTTTATTTTCTTAATATTTTCATACAGGAAATTCATTTTTAAAAATGCATTTATACAAATGTCATTTTTTCTTTCTTCAACTGTAGTGAAGTAGTAGCTTCTTCTTTTCCTTCATTTTGTCTCACAAAAATTAGCATAACTTCACATTATTATGATGACTTCTGTCAACATTTATAGTTTTCGCTTCTTTTTTTTTTTTTGTATTGCAACAGACAGCAGCGTGAAGAGCAGTTGTTGCCATTACTGTGTAATCTGTAGTAACAGTTTCCTTTTTTTCTTGTTGTTTTATAAACAAATTTGCAGCCAACTCTAACTTCGATTTAATTTGTTAAATTTGTTGGAATATATTAAACACATCAGCCAGTAGAGTGATTGACTTAAAAAAAAACAACAGACAGACAATCTAAATCTGTTGAGTAAATGAGTGGGAAATAATATAAAAAAATACAAATTTGTCTGCATAATAATTCTATTATAATGGGAATAAATTGATAAATTAGCATAAATGTAAGAATTCAAAATGCTTAATTTATTTTTGTGTGTCTGTCATTTAATTTAAATTCGAAAACAAATAGAAAAAAATGAAAATGATTTCATAAACTTAACAAAATTGCAAAAAATAATTGAAATAATAAGAAAATAATGTAAGATAATTTAATATTTTAGCTTAAGAATATATGAAAATCATTTTATGCAAGAAAACTTATTAGCATAATTTAATGAGTTTAATTTATATTAATATTCTTCCATTTTGAATATTGGATTCATCCGGTTTCGAGCTGAAATTGAGAAACATGCAAATAACAGACACTTATAGTTTTGCCAAAAGTATAAAATTCATAAGAAAAGGAACCTCACAACTTTATATCTTAAAACAAAAGCTAAAAAAACATTAAAAAACAATTAATATTTCTTGGAAAATTTAGACATACAATTTAAAAAAATTATACGATGCGAATATTTATTAAACATTTAAAATTCGCTAGCAAATCTAACTAAATATTAAAAACTACGAATCAACATACAATTTTAAGGAACACAAATCAAAAAAAAACTTCAAGCCGGAATTAAAAAAAAAATTTAACTTTGTAAAAAGTTTGTTAAAAACAAACACTCGAACATTTATTAGTCCTCCAAAGGAAATTGTTTATCAATTGGAAAATTTTAAATAAACAAAAATGAGAAAAAATTTTCTAAAATAAAGAAAAATTTACCAAAAGTCTTAAAATCACAAAAAAAAAGTTAGGAGTGTGATATTATTTCTCTAAAAACATGAAATTCATAAAAAATTGATTTTTACAATTAATTTCAAAAGTTCAAAGGTTTATCAACATCCATGAAATTACATCAACTTTTTTAATGCCCTTTAATTTATAACGCTAACTATATATTACCTTTTTATTATACCCGAGGAACTAGTGCCCAATTTTTCTAATTTTCAAGTTTCTATATACACATATTATTGCTAAAATTGCATCAATTTTGGGAACACCCTTTAATTTCCAAATCCAAATTTTATACTTGTAATTATAGTTGTATGTTATAACGGTTTAAAAGTTTGGCTACATACATCAAATAAGATCAACTATTGGGACACCCTTTATTTTACAAATCAAAATCTTATACTTGTTGTTTAAATTTTATAAAAGCGAAGATAGCATTTCAGTTTCTTTGTAAATTTCAAGCGACTGTCTGTCATGGTTCTAAAGTTTGGGCACATACATACATGGTTCTAAAGTTTGGAACCCTTTAATTTCCAAATCCAGATTTTATACTTGTTGTTTAGGTTTTTTTTAGTTTAATTTCCATATACATTAAATATAATAAACTATTGGGGAACCCTTTAACTTGTAATTTTGTAGATTTATTCATGTTATTATCATGATCATAGAAATCGACATTCAGTCTAATTTCCAAGCGTTTGTCTATAACGGTTCAAATGATAGACCTATATATATAGCAAAACTTACGTTACCTATGGGATTACCCTGTTAAATTTTAGATTTAGTTTTGTATTTCCTTTTGCAATTACGAGCTACGAGTATAGTGATGCAAAAATGGTTTTAAATTTAAAATTGGTGCCCTTTATGGTTCATATATGCTGTATAGGGACACCCTTTAATTTCTAAAAATTATGGACTTAATTTAAAAGCGGACCAAGTTACAAGTATAACTTTTCAAACAAAGATAAATTTTTCAAAATCGATTAAGAAATGACTGAGTTCTGGGGACACCAACATAAAAAACAACATTCAGAGGAAGTGGAACAAAAAGTAACAAATTTTGATCAGTTAAAAATGGAAACTTGTTTAAAAAAGCTAAATAAATTATTAATTTTTAAAATTCTAAATATCTATAATAGAATAAACATGTTAAGATTTTATTTTAGACCTGTTAAGCTTCTTCTTTTTTTTGTAGTCGGTTAAAAAAAGCTTTAAAAATACACAAAAACTTTTAATTTTTTTCAAAACCGAAAATAAATTTTAAAAAATTGTTCCATGTTTTTTGCATTAGTAGAAAATTTTGAAGTTTTTTATATTTTTATGCGCGGTCCTGATATTGAAATGGGACTTGTAATAAATTCAGATGTCCACATGTGTTGTACTATTGTTTAATCTACGGTATTGAGAAATTTCTACTTGCATTTCCTTATAAAAAATTAATTGTTAAAATGCTAAAGAGTATTTTTTTATATTATTTGACACAGGTAAATATATTAAGGTTGTGGTTTTTATTATCTACTTTGAAAAGTAATCACTGAAACAAGGTTTTGTTCGCCATCTTGCCACCTTTTTTGCTGGTGTGACATAAAAATTTACGGTTATTTGCTTAAAAAATACGCCATCAATGTAAAAGAAACAGAAGCAACAGGAACCGCTACAGAAATTATTAAAAAAAAATACAAAACAAAAAAAGTAAAAATGCAAACAATGACAACAAATATTTTTATTTAACACATTTTTACACTCCCATTGCCACTATCACATGAAGGTACAAAATATTTTACTTACGACAAGAATTATTTATTGTTGGTTGTATGGTTGGTTATTTGTTTGTTTGTTTGTGTGGAATATGTTCTTTTGCATTTTCGCTGTCTTGAATTGCAACATGCGTAAAACTTTATTAAGCCACATAATAACAATAACGAAAAATAAATAAAAACTTAGCATGAAACAGATCTTTGTAACTACTTGCAACAGGGAATGAATACCAGAAGCCAAAATTATCAAACCATTGCAATCAATGCGAGCAATAACTTCCAACGGTTTGTAAAATAAAGCAAATATCGAAATAAAAGAATATTTTTTTCTATTTTTATATTATTTTTGTATAACTTTAATCTGGTGATGTTTGTAATAAACTGTTGCTTTTGTTATTATTTGTTTATGTATTTTATTGTGGCTTGAACCGAAACCAAAGGACTAAGGGTCAACAATGATGTTATAAATTAAAAAAATAAAATTTCTTTGGTTCGATTAAGGAATATAAATTGAGAAAATATTGTGCAGTATGATAGTGGGATTTGAAAAATATTAAGTAATAGCAAAAATAATTTCCTTTAATAAACTGGAACACAGTAACAAAATCTATAATGTCGATAGGAATGCCTGTCAGTATTGCTATCACCATTTACTTAACACCCACATGAGTTTGCCATTTTTTCCCATTTTTTGCCTCAATATTATTAAAATGCCGATTTGGCAAAATGGGTATTTTTATATCGTTGATTTTTTTTTATATTTTTTTGCCCACATGCCATTTTCTAATCAAACTCATCTGGCAGCTCTGAATTGTGCTCACCAGTGATAGAGCATAAGCTCTTCCTAATATTTTTGTAAATTATCAAAATTGTTTTATTTGTGGTTCTGGGAAACTAAAATTTTGTCATAAAACGAACGCATTCACATTTTGATGTTGATTTCCAAATGAAGTCATTACTGGATCATGGTTAAGTTAATTTGGGTTGAGTGCGCAGAGAAGGAAAAAAAAGTAAAAGAATAAAAATAAATAGAATAAAAATTTAAGTATTATCCTGCAACAAAGAAGCCACTATTTCATCGATCTTCTACTTCGTATAAAAAAACCAAGCCTGTCCATGCCCCTCTCTAAAACTTTGAAAAGGCTATTGAGTAACTGTTTCGAAAGAATCGTAAGCACTGCTTAGACAGAGCAGTATAGAATCAGAGAAGATAAATTTATTGTCTACTTTATTTGCTCATCCTGACACCACTTGCATGGACTCCGAATTTGCAGGTTACTTAGTCGCACAGTTGCTCCCTCGTCAGATCTATTAGCCGAAAACTGACTCGACCTGCAGCTTGATATGGCAACTTGAGAACATGTGATCTTGTAATTTTAAACATTATGCGGCTAATTTGTGTATTTTACACTCTTTCTTTAACAGTAATGATGTTGTCTTTCTTTGCAAGATTTTGCTATCACATGTTCAGCAGCCGAGATCGCCATAATAGGGTTGTTCTTGCTCGTTTGTTAAACACAAAATTATGAGTACGAGTTCAAATCCCAACAAAGCTTTGAGTATAAAGAAAAATCATTATTGTTGGGTAGCCATGGTCGCTGAGTTGTTAAAAATCCGAGGAAATGGAAAACAGTGGATTAAGACAACATGGCGGTAGATAAAATTCTATATTAGAGCAACACAACGGATTGCTAAAGTTGTAAAATATATCACTAGCCAAGCGTCGAATTAGCCTTAATTAGAAAGAAAATTAATTGAGTGTGATACAGACAAACGTCGGTAACTAAACGTATCCTAGCGGTGTCCTCACCGCTAGGTAAACACCATGAGTATAAAAACGTCCCTGATGCTCATAATGACACCTCCATTTTCAACTTTATTTACACGGCTAGACAGACCATACTATTTGTTTGACAGCCAGAGACACTGTATGGCCAGTTTATTACCAGTTTTAAGCTTCTGCAAACCCAGGCCATTTGTGTCGCCTTATGTTCTAGAAGCAATAACGTCAAGTAGTGGCTTAATGACATTATGCCCCTAGCGAAAAGTAAATAAAAGTAACGACAGAGTCTGACTGTTAAATCCACACCTCCTAAGTTTAAGCTATAGCAGAGCTAAAGCATTTTATAGTCTAGAAGCCAACACGCTTTTAAGAAGCCTTTGTTATACGCTTTTTTTTTCGTTTTAATCAATGTTACTTTTTTGTCAGGAAAGGTAGCTCTTCAGGCAATAACACCTCCTGAGTTATTTTTGTAACCGTGCTACATTCTTTAGGATAGCGTAGATGAGAGATAAGACAGTTAGTAAAGGAGAAAGAAGGAGGAGATAATGCTTTATTTTTTAATTCAACACTGCCCACCTTATGTTGCTAATAAGGCGGTTGATTATGAAAACAATTGCCATTGTATTAGTTATTTTACTTCGCCGGAGAATGTGCTACGTAGAATTACCGACAAAGGAGCTGCGTGCTAGAATGTAAACTCAGAATATGTATTTATACCATTAAACAAAAAAACCTTTATTTATATTTTTAAATTGCCGCAGCGGTTGAACCCTGACCAACGAGATTTATAGTTAACTTGCTTACTAGCATGACTACAGCAGAATCAAATTCATAAACCCATAAAGATGCTCGAAATGGGCTCACAAATGTAATATTGGTTTTTTGCTATATATATTTGATTTCCAATAATTAACTATAATTGCATTATACTCAGCAGCAATAGAAAAACTAATCGAACTTTTCTAAAAATTAAGCGATTTATAATCATTATTCATACTATCATCCTCATTGTTGTTTTTAATTTTAATACTAATTATAGTTTTTTTGTATCGCCTTGGAAAAATTTATTTTACAAATTGAAAATAGGGGAGAAAAAATATGAACATTAATCAAAAAAATATTCCACCGAGTAAAAACCTATGACATAAAATTATTTTTATATACCAGCAGTAGCCGATTTTTATGCCCTTCACCCTAAATAGTGGATGAGTTTTAAATTAAGTGTGTAATTTCTACAATATCCATTTCCGACCCCATAAAGTATATATATTCTGACATCTTATGCATAGCGAAGTCGGTTAAGCGATGTCTGTCTCTCCATCCGTGTTAGTGTCTCGGCAAACTTGATTTAAAAAAAAAAACAAAAGTGAATATGTCGATCTATCAGATGCTATAGAAAATCAGCATGATCGGTCCATATCCTTCGAGGCAGAGGCAAAACGCCACGCCTACCTCTAATATCTTCATGTCATCTGGAATAATGAAGTAACTCCAATCATTTGATTGGAGTGAAAAAATTGGCGCACGCCTATATTTTCCGAGTTACAGGGCTATGAAACTTACGAATTTTTTAAAATATCAATATGGGTATCATTTTATAGCTTTTGAAGAGATCTTTAGGGAAATACTAAAATTTTTAAAAAATGCTTAACCCATTAAGAGGCGATGGCTTTTGTATATTAAAATATATATATGCAGTACCAACTTTTTTTTATTTTTTTTAGTTTCGGGCACCCTAATATTTGCTTTTTGATTGGAGTTACTTCACTAAACTAGATTTACATAGATGGTGAAGGGTATATAAGATTCGGATTAGTTTTAAGTTCTTTTGTATCGTTGTCTTGAAAAAAAATGTATTTACTACAAAAATATCAGAAGAAAAAAAAATGCACCACGTAAAAAACTATGATAATTTTTAAGGCTTAAGATTATTTTGTTATACCAACAGCAGCCGAATTTTCTTTAAAGTCACTAGAAAGCTTTTGAAAAGCCCTTTGTTTATACTTGCCAATATTAAAGATGCTTAGATTTCAATGTAAATATTAAAAACCTCATCCCTGTATCCTGTCATTAATTTATGGAGTTATAAATTAATATTAATAGCCAGGATATTAAATATGCTTTAATAAATTTTCGCCCAAACAAATTAAAAATCCGGCCTCCGACTGTGCTGCGAACAAAATTTCGCAGATTAGATTAATTTTATATTCATGCTTGACCTGTTGGTTTTTTCGAAGAATTTCACACTAGAGTTTATGCCCATTAAAAAAAATGTCCCACACAGTATTCGTAAAAAATTCAATAAAATCAACATGAAATATTTGCTTTTTTTTCTAAAATGGGTTGTGATGTCAATAAACAAAGAGACAAACAAACAAACACAACGAGCAGCAGACGTAAATGTTTGCGATAACAATATTTAATAGAATATTAAAACTGTAATAAAAAAATGCAATAAATATGTAATTTTTATATATCAAAGCAGGATCTAGTTAGATGGCATAAGTATTTATTAGAGATTGGAGAAATTTGCCATAAAAAATTTAATTTTTTTTGAGACACAAAAATATATAAAAAACAGAACGACATTTTATGGCAAAAGAAAATTTTAATTGCTCTCAAAAGACTTGTTAACGGTTTGGAACACAAAAATATTTCTACAACAAAACGAGGCACTTTTGTTATTGGCAATGTGCTGTTGTGGTACTTACCAAAAGATACATTTCTTTCTTTTCTGGGTTTCGGATGGTCGGTTTCAATGTTCTGTTTATTATTATTTTAATTTTTTTGTTAGCAGTTATATAAAATAAATTATGCATGTGCATTTACGAATGTGTGTGCATAAATATTTGCAGCATTTATATGCCTCTAAGAAAGAAATAAAAAAAAAAGAAAAACAACAATATATTTATATTATTTTTTTATGAATAATATTTTCTGTTTTTATTTTTTATATTTAAAGTATTTTAGTTTTAATATACGACATCGAAATCTTGTTAAGCATCTTTCAAAAGGTAATATAAAATTTCGTTATGGCCGCAGTTAATATCCTTGTTTGCACATGTGCGTTTGTGTGTTTTTCTTTTTTTTTTTGCTGTTGTACAGTTGTAGTTTTTAGTTTAAAATAAAGAAATAAATCTCAAACCGGGAAAGGGTACAACAAAGTTTCTTTATTCTTCTTGAATTTTTTGTTAAACAAAAAAATTATTTATATTCGTTAGTGCATCATCATCATCATATCGTATTTACAAGCATAATTTTCACACACAAACACACACACGAGTATCTACAGTGAAGTACAATTAAGACTGTAGAATAATCTTTTATAGTTCAATTGAACTTTTTTTTTTTTGTTCAAAATTATATCTCATCATTCATCACCTCAGAAATAGTAATTAATTGAAAGCTGCTGATTAATTTAGACCCAAAGTAGGCATCAACATACACGCAACGGAAAAATATGGTTGAGGTAACCATAATCTTAGAGCAACATACTATGGTTGCATTTAATGGTTACTAACAAAACATAGTATTTTTACATTTGCAATCATATTCTGTTGTTCAAAGTATAAACATAATTATGTTCAAATGTAAACATTAAATGATTAAATTCAAATATAATAATATGCCTGTAAATGTCATGTTATATAAGTGAATTGAATTGAAAATATTTTTCTGATTTAAAAAAAAGACTTAATTGTTATTGTTTTATTCATTAACGATTTGTCATAAAAATTTTTTAAAAGCACAAATTCATTAAAAAATTAATTATTTGCTTAATTTTACGCGTAGATCATAGGCTACAAGAATCAGCTATATAAAAATATAGTTTATAAGCTCAAATATGTGATTCCACAATTCTGCTTCAAACACAAGAATAAAGATTTATATGCTTAAAATATATATACATACATATTTACTTCAACTTTTTTTAAATATTTTGGTTCCCTGTTTATATGTTTTTATATTTTGCATATTATTTTGTACATAAATATTTACTTTTTTCACTTTCTTAAAAAATAAAAAAACAAATTACAATTTTAGATACCAGAAAAATTACTAAACTGTCAAGTACTAGAACAAAATAGTTTTTAGCGCAAACACTGCTTTTAACCATACTTTGATTAATAATAATATATTATGCTTGAATATTTTATATTGTTTTTAATAAGTTATAAAACTTTGGTTGTGGTTAAATTTTTTTTAGTTAAAACCAACCATGTTGCATTTTTTGTGCGCAGTAACCATATAATCATTAGAAGTTAATAAAAAATGTTTATCGTGACTAAAGTTTTGGTGAAAACAACTATAATTGGTTCTCCGCAACCATACATTGTTACAAAGAACATAATATGGTTATTGTGACTATATCACAACCATGTTTTTTTTTTCTGCGTGTAGTTTTAGTAATAAGTGTCTAGACTCTGTTTTGTATGAGTTTGATATTTTGTTTTCAGAAACAAAATCAAAAAATTAACAAAACATCTCTTTTGTGCCAAACTCAGGCTCTGTACTTTATGGAATCATAAAACGGCTGAGATCAGGCCAAAAGAGTGGTACAGATATCAATTAATACGTAAAAAGATCAAACAAGTGAAAACCTACAATATATGCCTACAGAAACAAAGCTATGAATTTCCCAAATAATAGTGTGCGTCATCATGTTGCATGAATGGAAGGTTTACTTCAAACGACTTATTGCTTAGACCTTAATCCATCTCATTACAAATTGTTATTGAAGATGCAGTATAACCAACTCGTCGAAGTATCAAATATTTGCTTAATTCGTTTGTGAACTTTGCTGTTACGACGAGCAGTGCATTTATTTCCAAAGAGGCGGAAAAGGTATCAGCTTTGTCATTGACGGCAATATATGGAACGAAATTAATTTTCTTGAAAAATATTTACCAAGTGTAAGCGTTATTTTGATAGCGTTGTTCAAGCGTGAGCCTATTCATAATGATTTGCCAGAGCTACTGAAAAAAAAAAATAATAGGAAAAATTTTTAATCAAAATTTCATTTTTGGTGTTATTTTTTATAATTTAAAGTTACATCGGGCTTAAAAAAATAAACGATAAAAAAGTGTAAGTTCTTGATGCGATGCTTAAACAAGTCGATGTCCTATATAACAAAACAGTGATTTTAAACAGACCAGCTATTTAGGCCAACAGATGCTGTGACTTCAGCCAAACTCACATACTCACACTCTTCTTGTTTTGTCAACCAGACCCTTTAAAAAAGTCGACGTCGACTGCCATAGACTCTTATTTTGTTGTTATTTTCAACGGTTGTCTTGTTTAATTAACCATCACAGCTGCTCTTCTCTTATAGAACCGTCTTCAACAACTCATGAACCGCTGCTACACAAGTAATTTTTCCCTTTTTTTATCAAGACAGCAAGAGGATTCAAGTGATATTTTCCATTTATTCGCCTTTTTAATAATACACGGACCACGGCTACTCAATAACAGTACGTTATTCTTATACTCAAGGCTCTGCTGGGACTTGAACTCACGATCTTCTATTTAATACACATGATCAAGATATGCCAACTCACTTTTATTTTGATACACCACACTCATTAGTGGTAACAGCAATAGATTATTCAACCTTTTTAGCTCAAAAGTCTTTATTTTTAAAAGGAAACAAAAACGTTAGCTTTATTGTCAGGATAACGCAAGCTTGATCATATCTAGATTTATTTTTTTAATTAGAAAATGAAAAAAAAGAACAGAACAAAACAGAACAGAACAGAATAGAAAAGAAAAAATCGCTTGAAATATAAAAGTTCTGAAAAAAATCAAAAAAATTAAGCATCAGTTGCGTTTCCTCCCACTGTAAATATGTGCGTTTGCAAAATTATTGTTTAGTGAGTGCATCATACAGCAACGGCATATGAAAAAAAATTGAGGTAGAAAAAAAAATAACAATAACAACCTTTGCGGACAGTTTAGAACAAAAACAAAACACATGGAAAAAAAATCTAGAATTAATGAGGTGTATGCAGAACAATTCTCTAGAAATATGCGAGATGCTGTTTTGTTGTTTGGTACCTTGTAATGGTCTTACATCTAAAACTAAACAATTGGGGAAGTCATCCCAACTAATTGCACGTTAATAAATCAGCAAGTTGCACGTATAACAATTTTGTAAATTATTTCGGAAAAAAATTCCTCTACAATTTTATGGAAAACATTTGAATTAAGATTTTCTTAAATAAAGAAAATTTTATATTTTGAAAATTATAAAAACCCAAGTGTCCACAGTTAACTGTGCACACACCTTCTCTAGTTAAAAATATACTTCCCATAAATATATCTGCACATATGACTAACGTATGACTTGACCGGGTGCACGCATATTTTTTTTTGTGTTTTACCAATTTAACAAAAGAACAGACAAAAAACTATTGCGCGTATTAAACATATTTTTTTTAATAAAAAAAAAGTCTACGAGTTACAAGCTTTAACGAAAATAATACCTAAAACAATGAGACAACAATAAACGCGAATACACAAACTTTTTAAATAAGAAATTTAAAATGCAAAAAAAAAACGTTAAAATGGAAAATCATTTTTTCTTCATATTAAAATAAAATTCAGAATTTTGCAGGCTGTTCAAGTAATAATTCCAAGATTTTTTTGTAATAACGACTTTTTACTTATTTTAATAATTAAGAATATTTCTTGTTTTAAAAATGCTTCTTCAAGATCTAATGCTTTATTTTAATTTATAATATTATAAGTAAAATACTACCGTATATAACACCTCAGCTTTTAGAAGTTAAATAGATTCTAAACGTTTAAAAGTTGGACATGAAAATAAAAACAAATATAAAAAGTTAAAACAGTTGTAAGAGGCCTACAATTTATATATCGGGAACTGGCAACGCTAGTGTCAATAGCTAGAATCTGGCAACACCACAATAAAGTTTGACATGTCTTGTTTACAGTGAGTTCTGAACAGCATTTTGACAAAAAAAATGGAAATTTCAAATGAAGGTTTTCGTTGGACTATTTTTCATAAATTTCGACGTAGGTAATTTCAACAAAAATGTGTCGATTAACTCAGCTCTTTGTATGGCTATAAAGCACCATCCAAAACTGCAGTATATCGCTGGTATAGTGAATTCAACAGTGATCGTAGTTCCTTCGCCGACGTACAGTCCAGAGTTGACACCCGATCTTCTTCTTGTTCCAGAATATCAATAGTTCACTGCGTGGTCAACGATTTGCAAGCACAAAGGAAGCAACTGAAGCATTAAAAAACCATGTGTTGGAGGTGTCCCGAGAGGAATGGAAAAGCTGCTATAACAAATGGTTTGAACGAATGCAAGAGTGTATTGATCATTAAGGGAAATTTTTTCAAAAAATAAAGAAAAAGAAAATTTTTTTAAATTTTTTTATTATTTTCTAATCCCGTAGCATAAATAGTGGCCATATTTTTAGAAATTTTACAATTTTACGTTGAACCTTTTTTAAGAAAAGCTGCAGCTACAAATCATTTAAGTTAAAATCGAACCAATTTCTATTTTTAATATTCAAGAACAAATTTTATAAAATCTTAACAATCAAAATAGTTAAATCAAATATATTTCTATTTAAATCTATACACGATTTATTCAAACTAAAAAATTTCATTCCAATAAAGGATTTTTTTAATAAAATATATTAATTTAACTTATAAAAAATCTATTAACTTTAAGTTAAAATACATCGTAAGAAAAACAGCTGATGAAATTATAATAAAATTAATTTCATTTTATATTTTATAAGGAGATGAATTAAAATTGATTTTGCCTTAAGTTCATTTTTTTTAGTTTCTAAAGAGACGTTTTTCTAAGAACTGGAAAGGAATAAGACACCAGCTGAGTGAATGCTGCATTTTCTGGATCGCTACATTTTTCATTTGCATTCTTCGTTTCTATCTAACATAAGTTGTTTACATTGTAAACATCATCTATTTAATCAACTAATTTTGTAAATAATATTACCAGGAGTATTAATATTAACATCATTTGGATGAAGTCCGCATACAAATAAAAGTATTTCTTCATTGTTCTCTCTGTAACTCGTCTCGTGCATTGGTTTATGCTCTGTACCAACCGTCGGTTGAACTTAAGGTAAAATCGATTTTAATTCATTTATAATAAAATAAAATCATTATAAATGAAATAATTTCTTCGTTGATTTGACTAAGGTTTCCTTTCTTTTACTAAAGGCATGTAGACTTGAGAAAAAAAGTCTGTGAATTTACAGAAACTTTGTTATGTGCTGGAAACAAAAAAAAAAAAAAAATTAATATAATTTGAGCAGACATGTAGAATGAATATAAAATATTTCTTTCGCATAATTTTCAGCGTTATTTAAATAAATTTAAAGTTTTTACTATTTTTTACAATACTTCAAATGTAAACTATTAGAAAAAGAATTATTTTGCAAATCAACTAAGAAAAACCTTTTGATAATATACACAAATGAAATTGTGTTTCTAAACCAAATAAAATAAATTTTGGAAAAATATGAAAAAGTTTGTTCAAATAAACATTTATATAATATTTTGATGGTAATTAATTACAGGTTTGTTTACAGACTCCAAAGATACCAAACGACAAAGAAGTCAACTGGAGTGCTGCCGAAAAAGAATTCCTTCGTGAATGCATTAGCCTGCACTTGGATATGTTGGAAGACAGAGGTAATGGACCGGTAAACGATAGGCCAAAAGAAAAAGTCATGTAAAGGAATACAGAATGCGCGCAATGGGCGCGTACGACAGATAACATCTAAAAAGCTGTCACAATGCAATTCCTAATCCAGAACTAAGCGCAGAAGACAGTCTTGTTGAAGTTCTAATGGTTCACAAGTATGAGGATGGAGAAATTTTAATCGAAAGCAACTGCTTTACGGAAATCTACTGCACTAAAATTTTAGTGATGAAATTGCTAAAAATTCTATAAAAATTTTAAAGAGTTCTTCATTTGAAGGTTTAAGCAAACCAAAATATACTTTCCCCGTTCTCAAATGACAACTTGCAAGTGTTATTAGTTATGTCGATTTCTCGCCAAACGTGGCGCTAAGAAAAATCTTTTTGGCGATAAAAATTTTAAAATGGCGAGAGCTGCGATAATTGACGCTATTTAAAAAACTTGGCGAAACTTTTGGCTTTTTTATACGGTAACATTGAAGTTAAAAAACTGACAGCTTTATTTTATATGTTAAAGGTAATTCACTTTATATAAGAAACTACGTGCTATTTTTTAAACTATCCCGATTAATTTAATTACCGATATTGACTATTGAGGGTCAAGGCACTTCTCGATGGCTATTTTGTTACCGCTTACTTAACTCTTCAGGAAACTTTTGACAAACATTTTAAATAAACTAAAGATTTTTGTCCAAACAATACAACAGAGACAACAATCAAAATCAAATTGTTAACATTAAATGAGATTTGTTGTTGTAGTAATAAAAAAGTGATGAATTAATAAAAAATTGAAAGAGGAAAAACATTTACAAGATTCGGTTTAAATATGGACAGCAATTATTTTTGCACAAAATTTTAAACGGAATTGAACAAGACTGTTTTAAATGTAACTGATAAGTTAATTTTACAAAAAATAGTTGTTTTCTATAAAAAAAAGTTGCTAAAAGAAATGCTTGACCGGTTTATATAACTTATATTATTGTTTTATATTGGCAATATCTGGCGATTATCGACACGTCATTTGGCGAGAAAGCTCGAAAAAAACAGGCAAAAAATTTTTTGACAAAAAGCAAAAGGTGTTGCTAAATGACTTGAAAACAGATTTAGCTACTTTGAAATTAAGAGTCGACTTTAACGCCAGAAGTATATTTTAAATTGTCTATGAATAAATTAGGGTCTACCCTGAAGTAAAACCGAAATTCTTTCCTTAAATTATACTTTATTTTTAACTATGAATATGGGCGAAATTTTTTTGACCTTTGAAAACCAACAATTAGCTGTGTGACAAAAAAAATAAAATAAATAAAAATACGTAATTTGTTGTCTTTTTAATAAACTGTTAACTAGAAGAAAAAAAAAACAAAATAAAATAAGCCGATGGCCTCACGGCCTTGGCAGCCAGTGCTAAACTTTACGAGGGCTGCTATATATATTTCTGGCCTGGCAACACTGAGTGCTGCCAAGTGCAATCTGACATTTCCATTGGAAAGTTTGTCATTTTTAAGCATAATCGTACTTAAAACGTTTTGACGTACGACCATTATTTGTGTCGTTTACAGTGACTTGAAAAAATTAATATAGAAAAAATTGGAATTAACTCGTGAACATTTTCGTGCCATCATTATTCACAACTTTCGACGTGGATTATCACGACAAGAGCGCATTGATGAACTTAAATCTTTGTATGGCGATGAAGCACCATCCTATAGCACTGTGAAAAATTGGTACAATGAATGAATGGCCGAAGCTCGCTCAAAGACGAATTCTGTGAAGGTCGTCCAAAAACGGCTGTTGTGCCAGAGAACATTGATGCCGTGCGTAAACTCATAATGCAAGATCGACATGCGACATACCGAGAGATAGAGACATCCTTGGACATTTCTTCCACTAGCATACATTCGATACTGCATGAACACCTGGCCGTAAAAAAGGTTTGTGCTCGTTGGATCCCACACAATTTGAAAGTCGCTCAAAAAAAGGCTCGTGTCGATTGGTGCAAAGAAATGTTGCAAAAATACGATTGCGGTGCTTCAAAAGATGTTTATAAGATCGTCACAGGTGACGATTCATGGATCTATGCGTATGAGCCCGAAACGAATCAACGATCGTCCGTGTGGGTCTTCAAAGACGAGAAAAATCCAACGAAAGTTGTTCGTGGAAGAAGCACTTCGAAGCAAATGGTCGCCTGTTTCTTCGGCAAAACTGGTCATGTGGCGACTGTTCCACTTGAGCAACGTAGGACGGTCACTTGTGAGTGGTACACTACAATTTGTTTGCCTGAAGTCATCGGAGAAATTCGAAAAACCAACAAGAGAAGACGAATCATTGTTCACCATGACAATGCGAGCTCTCACACATCGGCTCAAACCAGAGCGTTTTTGACCGGCCAAAACGTCATACAGCCGTACAGCCCTGACTTGGCACCTAGTGGCTTCTTCTTGTTTCCGCACATCAAGAAAAAAATGCGTGGTCAACGATTTTCGTCGCCAGAAGAAGCTGTTGAAGTGTTCAAAAACCATGTTTTAGAGGTGTCTCAATCGGAGATGAAAAAGTGCTTCGACAACTGGTTTGAGCGCATGCAAAAGTGTATAAATCATGCTGGAGAATACTTTGAAAAACAATTAAACCATTTTTGATTATAAATATTCGCATTTTCACTATTAGGCCAGAAATATATAGAGCAGCCCTCGTAGTATTAAATATTATTATTATATTTACATAGTTTTTTTTTTAACAAGTAAATAAATAAATAATTAAAAATATAAAACGGTAGCGAAGATCATAAACGGAGAACGTTTCGTTTTAAGTGCTTATTTTACAAGTTTTAGATCAAGTACTTGTTTCAAAGATAAATAAAACTTACAGCCTCAAGATAGTAAACCCTGTGGTGATGACCTCAAACGGCTGCATTTTCTAAACAAAAAAAAAACTGAAGAAAACCACAGCCTTAGCAAAGACAAATCAACAAGTAAATTTGAACTTTAAACGATAAAAAATAACAAGCGAAACAAACTTAAAGTGCTACCGAAGCAACACATAATTAAAGTTTGGCTTAAAGAGAAGATATTGTTTTAAAACATAAAAAGGATGTTTCGTATTATGTTTTTTGTTTTTTTGCTTAAACAAACAGTAGCCCTCATTTATGAATAAAAGAAATAAAAAAAAAACAAAAAACTAAAAACACATTTGCCACAGTCACTTCAGAAACAAACAGGAGATCATGTTATTAATGTTATTCTGTTTGTTGCACATAAATCCAGATGATGCTTGATGAAATGTTGTTGGGCTGATGATGATTGCGCTGATGACGAAGTTGGGGTTGCGAATTTTAAAATATGAAAAAATATTCATTCCTATTTAACAAAAATCATGCATACAAATTTTGTGCATAAAAAATATTTTTAAAACTAAAGAAACAAAAAAAAAAAACAACACAACTTGCCGCTGCTGCAACAGTAGTTAAGCAGCAGTATATTGCACAAACAAAAAGAACACAACAGATTACCTTTAACTTAAGACACTCTGCCCTAAGAAAACAGATCCATTAGAATGACTGCTTCCTCCTCTACTTCTTCTTCACTTGTTTATTTATAATAAGTTTTTTTTTGAGCTTTGTATTTGTAAATATTTATGTATGAGTTGTTTAAATGTTTATACAAGAAATATTTATGCTTTGCACTATGTGCTCGCTCTCCCTTTTTTTAATGCTTTGGCTGAATTATTAAAAAAAGATACAAACATTCTTTGAACACAAGAATCAAGAAACGAATGGTTGATTGGTCTTTTGCAGTGGATTTTTTTGTTTGCGTTGCGACTCATTAAAATTGCAAAAGACGTTCGCTTACAACTCTTAAGCTAAACGCAAAATAATCAGAAAATCAAAAAAACAATGGAATTAAGATTAAAGCGATAGAAGGTTTTTTAGAAACACACTATTTATTCAATCTCTCTTCTATTATTCAATATTTACACCTGGTAGTTTAAATCACTCAAATATTTCAACATCTTTAAGGATTGTGTGGAAATTGTGAACTTAATAGAGCGAGAGAGAGAGAGAGTAAGTTTCCTACAGTTTATGAGATATCAGCATTTTTCTTTTCAAAGCCCTGCTGTAGGTTCACTGAGATATTTTGAATCTTAGAGCAATTATACATCACCGATTTTTATTGTTATTTTTTTTAATTTAAAAAGAATGCGTACTGCTTGGCCCACCTTTTAAATAATTTAGAATTTTTTTAAAATAAAGGGTGACCCTAAAGGTGACGTTATTTATTATATATGACTTTATCGTCGAACATTCATAAAACAATATTTAAAATCTATATATAAAGGGTCCGCCAAATAACTTTTTTTTAATGCTATAAAAAAATTACTGGATGGTCAGTTGGCTTCAACTCCTGCACCAATTGGACTTTGTATGGCGTCATACCAAGGTCTTTATGCAAAATTCATCTCAATGAAAATTTTGTTTTACATTTTTAAATAGTTTTTATTTTTAAATAGTTTTTATTTTTTTTCTTTAGGGTTTTATGTTTTAAATTATTACCCAACAAATTAAAAAAAAAATAATTTTTTTAAAATAAATTTTTTCAATTTTTTTTAAAATAAATTTTTTCAATTTTCTGTATATTTAAAAGACTAAGCATTTCTAAACTATAATTATTTTCTAACTCTTTTCGTGAGGATAAATTTCTGCTAAAAGAGATGCAGTTTTCGACGCATATTCTCCATATTTTGTAGAATTGACATTTTCATTGCAGTTTAAAACATCCAAGATCGTTACCAATCTTTTTACGATTTGATTGTCAATTCCAGTGATTTTAATTACTGCCTCATCATTTTCAAAAAATCTCCTAGAAGTGTTTCCATCGTTTGAGTTACCATATCCGTGCTTGGGACAGTCTACTTTTAGTCCAACTTGTTTAAAAAAAGCATCCTGTATTTTCTTCTTTCTGATCTTTTCCTTATCCTTTATTGATGTATTTTCATCGAAGTTTTCCTCCTCTTGTGGTAGGGTATACGCCAGTTTTTACTACTAAATTTACTACTAAAAAAAAACTACTGTCAGTCAAAACATATAAGGGATGGACGCCATACAATTTTTGCAACCATGTGTTTTTAACCTTTTTTACCTCTAGAAGCCGAACGGGCACGTACGGGCAGATAAAACCTTTTGAAATATGTAAAGAAATAATCAAAGTACAGGTTTTGCAAATATGGCAAATATAGAAAAACATAGATTTTTTTTATTTTCCATCAAAGTTAAAAAATAGTGAAAAAACGGTTAGTTATTAAATAGTGATTTACCAGGAGAAACACAAAGCAAACAGCTAATTTTTTTTTTATTATTATACTTTTAATAAATACATCAATCAATACAAACAAAAAATATGGCGATTCGTTACCTATTTTTCGTGATATTATACCTGAAATCGCAACAAATTGACTAAAAATTGTGTGTTTTTTTGAAAAACGAAAGTCGTTCACCTTTGAACGGTTATATCTTCTAAACTAAAAATGTGATATTATTAAGAGTGGCATATTTGAAATCGTTGAAAAGTTTCCTATAACATGGGTTTATTCAAAACTTCGTGGGCACTCATAAAAATTTTGGTTTTTGCAACCTCGTTTGCTCTACGGGCGCTACTGTGCGACGGTCAATTGATATTGATGGCGCTTCACGCATGCTTTCTGCTACAGCAGCAATATTCCCAGGTATACGCACTGTTTTTGGCTTTTCACACATAACGAACATACGAAGCTGGCGGTGCTTCTCTTTTTTCAAAACCCGAATGCAATTTTCGCACACATCTGCAAAGTAATGTCGCAATATTTGCCAGCGTTGTTTAAGCGTATACACAAACACAATTATTCAGCGGAAGGATAAAACTAATTATCTGTCAAATCAGACATGAGCTAAGTGTTAGCATTTACGAAATAAGCACTTGTTGAAAAAAACAAGATTTCCGCCGGGAGGATATAATAATTTGTTTTGCAGCCACTTTGGTAACATTAGTTTTGACAGTTCAGTTTTGGCAGTCGTGAAGTAGACACGTAGCAAATATATTATGAAAAAATATTTCATTTAAGATTTAGTTGACACAAGAGCGTCTTCCACTAGTCGATTAACGCCGCAGTACATTTGCCAATAGGAGGTTACAGCTCGCCCATGACAACCCCGATTTTTATGAAGAAATCATAATGAGTGACGAGGCACGTTTTTATTTGGATGGATATGTGTACAAACAGAATAGTCGATTCTGGGCAATGGAAAACGCTCAAATTATTCGTGAGTCACCTGAGCATCCATTAAAAAGCGACAGTCTGGTGTGTAATTTGACTAACAGCAATCATTTGATCTTTTTTCTTTAAAAATGAAAACGGCCTAACGGTAACTGCGAATGTGGAGCGATATCGTGATATGATTCAAAACTGTATGCCTTGGGCTTGATTAACAGGTGCCACATCACATACTGCCGGGATTACAGTGGAATTGCTGCGAGACCTGTTTCCACAACAAGTTATTTCAAGAAATGGTGATGTTGATTGGCCTCCAAGGTTGCTCAATTTGACTGCTCTGGGGATATCTGAAACAAACCAGAAACACTTGAGCAACTCATACAAAATATTCATGATGAAACTAATGAAACACCGCGTGAAATGTGTGGGAATGTAATAAAAAAATATGCTCAAAATTGCTCGCATTTGTGAGGCTAACAGAGGCGGATATTTATTTGATATTATATTCCGTACATAAGGCTCGACATTAAATAAAAGATTAATTAATATAAGACCCATTTTCTTTCATTTAATCAAAAATTATGAAGAAACAAAGAAGTATACCTTCCCGGCGGACACCCCGTAGAATATGTGTTGCTATATCCGCTAAATAAAAAACTAGAAACTAAAGATTGCTTCTTTGAAATACGTAAATATGAGGAATATGGTTGATGTTCTATTTTTTCCAAAATCATCTGTAAAGTTAGTCTGTAAGAGGGAGGACTTTTTAATTTTGCCTTTGCAGCATATCTTATAGTGCAGCAGATTTTTATTTAGATCGTTGTCATTCAAATAAGGTATTTTTAAAAGACTGCTTTGCTGCCTCGGTTTTACCGGAAGATAGCAATCATATTATTCGGACATGTTATGCGATTCCTCCTTTCTTCTAGTTGGTTTGACTTGAGATTTAAAAGTCATTTAATTTTAAAAAGTGAAGTTGGGTGTTAAGTTGTGATCTGAACAATAACTATCGTTCCGTTTTTCCCTTTTTAGTAGAACAAACGTACGGATTCTTTTGATGGCAAATACCACTGTGGCTCATTATAAATTCTGTATTCTTACTACCAGTCTTGTAAATCTAATGGTATCGTATATACTAAACATGCGTTATTACAAACGTAGCCATCCACGCTACACTACTTTGTTACTCCGGCGGGACATGAAGAGAACCTTTATGCCTTGTTCAATAACCTTAACCATCCACAGACATCTCCACTACTCCTTTTATCCAAGCCAGTAATCCCCTTATTCCCCCTCCCCCCGGGGGCACCAAGAGTCTATGCTGATCTAACCACGGTGCAGACGATGCTCCTCGGGGGTATAGGGGGAACCAGTCCCCCGGTGTGCAGGCACTGAATCTGGATAGACAGCTGGGTACTGTCGAGGGATGCACCAGTGTCCTTAACAAACTGGCACCACGGGTACCAGTAGCCCATACAGAGAGCCGCCCATCTCTGTAGCCGGTTATTGCTGAGGTCCCTTCGGGTTACACGTGGTGGCTGTTGGTTAAAAGTCTATATCTGCGGGTCAGGCGTAGAATAGACAGAAGTGTGCTGTTGCACTCTCAACAGACTGGGTTGGATAGTCTCCAACCCTCAAGCAAGGGGAAGTTCATGGTCCTGCAAGCCATGTTCTTGAAATTGCAACTCTGTTGGCTACGTCCGATGGAACGCGCTTGTCGACGCTTTGTATTTCACTCAGTGGTAAGACCACCGTCACGTTAGGCTGACGTTAATCTTGATCACGTATCCCCTTTAATCCAATAGCTGCAACACACGTCTGCCATACACTGTTGTTATACTATTACACTTCCCTTTGCTAACCGCTACGGTTCTTACTTTTTATTATAAAGGGCTTCTTGACAATTATCTGTTACTCTTATATTAAATTGGACATCTCTACGAAATTATCTGGCGTAGCTTCACACAATAATTGTCTTTTCACTTTCGGGAGGTTTGTACTGCTGCTTCTTAATTTTTAATTTTATTTTTCGTTTGTACTCATGTCCGAAGTTGGGCTCGAAGTCATGATCTTCTGTTTTGCAGCAAGCACCTCTACCAACGCAACCATTGAGTTTGCTCAGCTTTTGTTGGCTAATTGTGGTATTATTCTGTACACATACCATTAGTTGAATTAACTTATTCACCACGCTCATACGGATAACAACAACAGGGGTTGCCAGATTTTATTTTCGTAACAATATATAGAATAATGCCTGAGGAAACTTTCGTTTTGATAGTAAAGCTTTAATATTAATTAACTTCTTAAATTCGAATTTTAAATAATTTGTTATATTAATTTCTATGTTAAAAATTTTCCATCTACAAAAATAGAATGGGGTCGCAGCTGTCACTTGGTAACTTCTACTTTAAATAAGCGTTTGTTTTATGACTTGAAAAATAGGAAAATTAAATATAGAAATAAAAATATTTTTATTAATAAATTGTGTTAATTTTAATTTGAATCCTTACTTGTCTCATACTCTTAAACGAACTAACAATACCCTGAAAAGAAACTATAGTAAAATGTAGATAAACTTAAGAAAAGAAATATGAAAACAGAAATTGTTCAAGTTTGCGAGCAGCCAATACTTTAACATGTTTTTCTTTTCGAAGATGATTGACAACCTGCGTTTAACTACACCGCTTACAGGAAAATATACAACAAACATCTCAACCTTAAAGCAACAATCAACCAACGACTATGAATACATTTAAAAATATCCTCTTCTTGCGCATCAACGAACGAATGAAGAAAATATCCAACATAAACTAACAAATATTTATGCTAATTTATGAAAATGTTCGTCATTTATCTTTTTATCCATATTTGTATGAAAGTGTGAGTTTGTATATGTTGGCTTATGTAAAAGTAGAAAATTAAAAAAAAATGTATTTATATATTTAAAAATCAGCTGGAAAAATGTTTAAAATCAACATAAGTTTCTGGCAAATGTGTTCAAGTACGTTTACTTCCTTTGCCAATATCTCCTCAGTATGTTAAAGATAATGTAAGAAAAGCTGTGTTAATATGTGTGCCTAACAACAACACACTTAAATATTTATCCCTGTTTAAGTTTATTTTTACTTGTTGCCTTAAATACTCAAATGTTTTTTGCATTTTTCATTCTCTCTTAGGATTTGCAACAAATGTTACATTTGATAGTTGTTGCATTAAAAAAAAAAAGTTTCATTAAAGAAAAAAGTTTATTACAAATTGTTAAACGTTTTTTCTAAATTGTGTACTGAGCTTTTAATTTAAATTTGATGCAGAAATGCAATCAATATGTTTGAAATTTTTTTTTAATAAAGCAAACATGTGTTAATGCCTTTTGTCGTTGATAGTCCCAGTAAGCATTTTTATAAGAGTTTATGTTTTGCTAAATGAAAAATTAAGAAACAAAATAAGAAATATGATTGCACGGAAATGGTAAACATGTATTTGGTTAATAAAAGAAATAATTACTTCTTTACTGGAAAAAATTCAATTTTAAAGTTTCAATTCTTTAAAAGTCAGCGAAAATTTAAGTGGTCGAATAATGTTCTTTCTTTCTGTTTTTAATAAAAAAAAATTTTTTTGGTAAAAATTGAGAACAATGCGAGAAAACAACGTATTTATATTACTAAACAATATTTCAAAAGTAATAAATTCTTAAAAGGGATCAAAGACTTTTTAGAATTTAATATCAGTTATCAAATTTATAAAAACAAGAATAATAATTAATATGAATATTTCTGAATATTTCCATTTTCAATAACAAAAGAAGTATGGAGAAGTATGCAGAATAGTGACTGCACTTGTCGTAATTGATGTAAGAGTCAAATAATAATACATTGTGTATACATTTATTTTACGAAATATTATGTTAAAATGAAACATGCAGCCTCCTTCGTCGGTACTTCTTCATAGCATATTCGCCGGCGAAGTAAAATAATTAATAAAATGGCTATATCTATCTCCTTTCACCACCTGTCTTCTCTCTCATCTATCCCTATCCTAAAGAATGTAGCACGGTTGAAAAACTAAGTAGGCATTAATGCCTGAAGTGCTACTTCTCTTTAAAAAAAAAAAAAAAAAAAAAATGAAAGTATACATGTTAATAAGTATAATCATAAGAAAAAAACGAGAAGGAGTTGCCAGATCTTTTAATATTAAAACAATCTAGATGATTTTAGTCGCCTAAATATATAAATCGCAGTATTACAAAAAACAAAAAAAAAATGTTTGTTCATAATAGTAAATTGTGTTTTGATTAATATTGTTGCTAATAAAATGTAAATGAGCTGAGTTAATAAGGTGTCAAAAAGGTGAATAATAATTTATGAAGATATATATTTTGCAATTAAAATTATCCAATGTTTAAACAAAACGTAACAATATTCTAATATTATTTTAAGTCATAATTTTTTTAACATTTAAGATAAATCTGATAAATAAAAAGTCTAGAATAATCAAATTTGAAATAAAGTTTTTAATTATGTATTTGCTTAAAGCAGCTCGAAATCGAAAATAATGGCAGCGAAAAATTTTCTTAAAATGCTTTGATATTTAAAATAGTACTAAAGATAAATTTTCAGCTGAAGACTCGAAAACTCTGCTAAAAATGAGGCAAACAAAAAATTAAATTTAAAACACTAAAAAGATTAGCATCGGGCAAAGAGGGCCTTCTTTGGAAATAAAAAACGTCTGCTAGATAAGAAAAAGGGAAAAGTACATATCCATGAGAATATAAGCAAAATGAAAATCTTTTACTGATTTATAATGAAAAATTTTATCCTAGAAAAATATTTAGTTATTCACTTAAAAGCATTAGCCTTGAAGAATTGCGGCCGTTTGAAGATCCCTTTACGTTTTTTATTTAAAATATTGGCGAATTTTTTTCTTATTTTTTTTATGTTTCTCTGTTCTTTTTAAGGAAGCCATGTATACAATTGCTCTGGTTGTTAAAGATCCTCATATTTTACCAGCTGGCAGTGACGAATTCATACATAACTTTTATAACTTTATATCCGAAATCACCAAATGCCAGTGCTGGCGGCGGAGGATCATTGTCGAAGGGAAGTTGTTCAAACGCTTTAGATTCTCACAAACCATCAGTGTGTTCAATTAGTTCAATGAACTGGTTTTTGTTATTAAAAATTAAAAATTATCAAAATAAATAACTAGATAATATTATATTTAAAAGTTTAGATAAGATTATATTAAATTTATTAAAAACTTAAAAACTTTCTTTTCGACAGTAACTTTATAAAAACTGCTCGCTGGGTTATATTTTCAAGCATGTTATGTACTGAGTAATAGTCATAGATTGAAAATGTCAATCTCTTTGCAAGTTAATTTAAATTTCTTTTTAGTTATCATTGAAATAAATAAGATATTGATAATGATACTCGAAAAACTCTCAATAATTGGTATTTTTATACCTCTAATGGCACAATTTACATTAAAATGCAAAAAGCGTTCATGTAAACTCTTTATAGCATTATGTTAAAAAAAAAGAATATTTAATATAAATTTTAAAATAATTTGCAAAACAAAATCACAAATTTGCCTTGAGAAAAAATATCTCTGTTATATGAAAACAAATCACTCTTGCTATTCAATTAAAAAAATAATACTTCAAAACTAATTGAAAAGACATTTTCCGCTTCTGGCTGTAAATAGAAAAAAATACAATAATATTGAAAATAAACCTGTTCATGGTATTAATGACTTTTTGCCATAATTATCAAAACATCATGGCAGACAACAAGTTTTGCATAAATTAATTTAACTTTTTTTTTAATTTGTAATCTATTAAAATCTAAACCAATCAAATATTACTTATGTATGATTTGCTATTTGCATACCAATTGTAAAGTAATTAAAAATACAACGTACACTAATATTTGCACACGTCAACATCAGAGATAAAAAGGAGTGAAGTTATTTACAGAGTTAAATAAATAACTGGGGTGTTTGAAACTTTCTTTACACAAAAGGATTTAAAAAGTAAAAAAAGGATAATAATTGATAAAGCAAGTAATTTCCTTTAATGCTCCACTTAAAAGTTCGGAAGCACTTTTTGTTCTTACTATTTATTTTGACCGTATGTTTATTATATTTAAAATGACACACTGATTGGAAATGCGACTCCTAGACGTCGTATAATATAAGATCAAACTTATATATTTTAAATACAAAGATAAAGTTAAAGTATATTTTTACAATTGAAATTTTATTAAATTATTATTATAACTTTGAATATTATTTAGTTGAATATAAATTATTTTGGCTTTAGTTCATTTTAATTTTAATTTCTAAAAATCTTTTTTAGAAAGAAAATTTATTTTTACAAATGTATGCGGACGTTTTCGGCTAAAACAGACTCTTAGCAATAGCAAGAAAAAACAACAACAACAAAAATGATCTCTGAACGTGCGAAATAAAATAATCATAATAATGGTTCTTCAATAATTAAAAGCTGTGCAAAGTTTGCCAATTTTTAAAGCAAAAAGTAAAAGAAAAATCTGAATAATTTGATAAACTAAATTTAGTTTTGGTACAACGCATCGTGTTAGCATGAGTTAAAGAACTTAACATAAACAAAATTGCTTGAAAATAAATTATTATCTTCAGACTTGCACATAAAAGATTCGATCAACCAACATAACTGCACCATTGATTTGATGACAAATTTGATAGTGTAGCCAGTCCAGAGTCGACTTGAGATATATGTAGTGTTTCAAAAATTAGATCTGGCAACATGGTAAATAAGTTACTTTCACTTATTGTGTGTATAGAATACGAGGGCTGCTTTATATATATTTCTGGCCTGGCAACACTGAGTGCTGCCAAGTGCAATCTGATTTTTCCATTGGAAAGTTTGTTATTTTTAAGTTTTGACGTACGACCATTATTTGTGTTGTTTACAGTGACTTGAAATAATTAATATAGAAAAAAATGGAATTAACTCGTGACCATTTTCGTGCCATCATTTTGAGTGCATTGATGAACTTAAATCTTTGTATGGCGATGAAGCCCCATCCTATAGCACTGTGAAAAATTGGTATAATGAATTTAATCGTGGCCGAAACTCGCTCAAAGACGAATTCCGTTAAGGCCGTCCAAAAACGGCTGTTGTGCCAGAGAACACTGATGCCGTGCGTGAACTCATAATGCAAGATCGACGTGCGACATACCGAGAGATAGAGACATCCTTGGACATTTCTTCCACCAGCATACATTCGATACTGCATGAACACCTGGCCGTAAAAAAGGTTTGTTCTCGTTGGATCCCGCACAATTTGATTGCGGTGCTTCAAAAGACGTTTATAAGATCGTCACAGGTGACGAATCATGGATCTATGCGTATGAGCCCGAAACGAAACAACAATCGACCGTGTGGGTCTTCAAAGACGAGCAAAATCCAACGAAAGTTGTTCGTGGAAGAAGCACTTCGAAGCAAATGGTCGCCTGTTTCTTCGGCAAAACTGGTCATGTGGCGACTGTTCCGCTTGAGCAACGTAGGACGGTCACTTCTGAGTGGTACACTACAATTTGTTTGCCTGAAGTCATCGGAGAAATTCGAATAATCAACAAGAGAAAACGAATCATTGTTCACCATGACAATGCGAGCTCTCACACATCGGCTCAAACCAGACCGTTTTTGACCGGACAAAACGTCGAATTAATGGGTCATCCGCCGTACAGCCCTGACTTGGCACCTAATGACTTCTTCTTGTTTCCACACATCAAGAAAAAAATGCGTGGTCAACGATTTTCGTCGCCAGAAGAAGATGTTGAAGTGTTCAAAAACCATGTTTTAGAGGTGTCTCGATCAGAGTGGAAAAAGTGCTTCGACAACTGGTTTGAGCGCATGCAAAAGTGTATAAATCATGCTGGAGAATACTTTGAAAAACAATTAAACCATTTTTGATTATAAATATTCGCATTTTCACTATTAGGCCAGAAATATATAGAGCAGCCCTCGTAATACCACAATTAGTTAACAAATGCTGAGCTACCTCAATGGTTGCGTGGGTAGAGGTGCGTGCTGTAAAACAGAAGATCGTGAGTTCGAGCCCACATTCGGACATGTGTACAATAGAAAATACTGTTGTTATAATGCAATTAATAATTAAAAAGCAGCAGTACAAACCTCCCGGAAAGGAGACGTCTAACTTAATATAAGAGTAACCGATAATTGTCAAGACGCCCTTTTCAATAAAAAGTGAGAATGCTAGCGGTTAGTGTAGGAAAGTGCAACAGCATAACAACAGTGTATGGTAGACGTGTGTTGTGGCTATTAGATAAAGAATGACTGGCTTTGATAAAAAGCGTCCATGGATGGCTACGGTTACTAAACCATGCATCGAGTAGTTCATGTCTCGCCGGAGTAGCGTGGATGGCTGCGTTTGTAATAATAACGCATGTTTAGTAAATACGAGACAAAAGGGTTTACCAGACAGTAGGATCAAGAAGTATAGCCACATAACGCCACACAGTAAGAATGCAGAATTTATAATGAGCCACAGTGGTATTTGTAATCAAAAGTCTCCGTACGTTTGTCTAAAAAGGGAAAAAGGTAACAGTATCTGGACTTGCTTCATCACAAATAAATAAAATCAGTTGTTGTTATTAACAAAATTTATTCAATTTATAAACACAAACTTTTACACCTCTGCCCAACAATATTTGCTATTTGTCATTATTGTTTTTATTTTTGTTTGTTTTGTAATTTCTCATATAAAACGTGGGCAGTCATATTAGTGTAAACAACTTTAGAATAAAAATTTTATTCTAACGCGCTACCAAACTGAAATTGAAACTGAGGTCGACAAAACAACATGGAGACTGACATGGCCAACACATTTGCTCAGTCATTAAATAAATGAATATAAAAATTTTTAAAAGTGTTAGTTTTGTTGTTAATTAGATCACAGTTACTGCTGTATTACAAGCTGCAAAACAGATTGGACTAACAAATGTCTGGACATACGGACAAACAATTACAAAAACACATAACTTTTTTTGTGTAAAGCATTGCAAGCGACCAGTTTCAACTAATGAAATAAATAATAAAAAAGAACAGAAAACATGACAACTTGCCACATGTTGCACAGAAGTAATAATAACAAACAATGTTTGCAAATTCATATGAAGTGAAAAGTTTGGAAGATGGTATTTTTCTTAATTGTGGGATTCATTTTAAGCCAACAATTTTTTTCCTTTTTACTCCTCCATTTTGTCTAGTTGTAGGCTCTTGGAATGTATTCCTAGGACTGTTAATAAAACTGTACTATTGAGAGAGAAAAAAATATTTGGGTCTTCTATGGATATTTTCTTGCTTTCTGCCTCTTTATTTATCTGTTCTGTATAATATTTCACACTTATTTTAAAATTATCTTCCGATGTAATAGTTCAATCTAATCTTCCCCTTATTAGTACGTATTCTAAAAAAAATCCACAAATATTTCTTTATAACATAAAAATAGTTATAAATGTAAAAAATATGTTGTTGGAAAAACAAACTAAAATTTATAAAATAATTTCTTCAAGCATCTTAGACTCTGCAGAGAGAGAAAAAGCGTGTGGCATATGGAATACTGAAAGGAACGTGATGACCATTCATTTATTATCTACGTTGCATGCATGTCACGTTTAATACATTCAAACATACAACAGTTTCTATTGTTATAAAAAAGACACAATTACAAATGTTTAAAACTAGAGATAATTTATGTTGTAATTTTGAGAGGGAAAAAGGACTCGGGAAAAATGGTATCCAACTCAATATGCAATACTTTTTTAAGATAGGAATAAAGTACTATGCATTAAAATTTTAAGAATGAGTTTCTAGTCATAAAAACCTTCTTCTTCATAGACATCATCTTTTTTTATCATCCCTCTTTTAGCAATTTTATTAGTTCATGTTTTTGTGAGTTTTGCATATGACCAAAAATTTACGCTATTTGATTATTTCAAGGATTTCTCGCTCTTTTTGCATGCTTATAATGGTTTCATAAGAGTTTTCATATTTTTTTACCGCCAAAATCAATTTCATAAGCCACCAAAAGGATTTTTGTATTTTAGTTTTGTTTAAAATTTTCACAATTTATTTTTTTTCGTATCGGCATTTATTAAAACAAATTTAATGCTCATTAAAACTCTTGCAAAAAGGGTCAAAAAAAAATCGACAATAATTTAAAAAATCCCAAAAAAGTCCATTACTGACATACCTGCCTTAGAGTCGTTTCTGTAATCAGTCCAGCTGTTTCTTTTTTTGCTTCTATTTTATTCATTAAGGATACCAATAAAGTCCAAGTTTAAGCTCAATCAAGCAAAGTTTGGAAGAAGTAATAATTCAGCCTTCGAATGCGTAAATTCATTGCAATGCAGAATGCAGAAATTTAAGGAATAAAGAAATTTAAAGAAGATCAATGTGGGTTTTACAACAACACAAAAGTTCTACTTAAAGCCGCTGTGCTATCCACACACTCAAAAAACCCCAAAATAATAAACAAAATATTTACTTCCTCGTAGTTTTTGATCAACACAAGCACACGAATATAAGTACAGAATAAACAGCTAGGCTAAGCTGCCATTCTTTTCCATATTCAACAAATCTAGACGTTTTAACACGCCTCTAAATAGAAATCGAAGTTCCAAGCGGTTTGGCAGTAATAATCATAAAATGGAATACAGAAGCTGTGTGTAATGTTAAAAAAAAAACAGTAAAATTGCGTGCTGTTTAGCCATGTAGTAAACAAAAATATACAGAGCTGTACAAATAAAATGGCACCAACGAACATAGTTCACATATGGCAACCTAAAGAATAGATTTTCCCATGGAGGAAGGTTTCATACCATATCGCCAATTGAAACATACAGATGTCGTATCTAAGTTAAGGGTATATAAAACGATGCTATAACAAAAGAAGCCCAGTGACTGAAGTCGTAAAGAGTGTTTTTTTAGTCCAATAGTTAATTGTCAAACTGCTCTATTTTTAACATTTGTTATCAAGTTTAATTTGGCAAATTGTCATGGATGGGTTGACGCTTTAACAATGCTAAAAAATTATTGTCCACCTTGAATATTCGGCTCGAAGGACCAATATAAAATTCAAAATCGGGATAGATTTCAGACGGCTGTCCTGCAAAAGTAAATAAAAAAATTATTTTTTCTTCTCCAACAAAAAAGGTAATATTTAACAAGGGGAATTTTTTTAAATTATATTAATTAATTTTCAAAAAATGTTTTTTCCGTGCTATTTTCCCGATTTATTATTTAAATAACCGATATTGATTATTGAGGGCCAAAGCACGTCTCGATGCCCATTTCGTTATCGCTTACTAAACTCTTCAGGAAACTTCTGACAAACATTTTAAATAAACTAAAGATTTTTGTCCAAATAATAAAGCAAAGACAAAAATTAAAGTTTAAGCAAAAACAACAATAACCAACCGTAATTCTATTTTTCTTTTTCCACTGTATACGGCTGATTTTTTTTCGGCTATTTTATACGGTTCAAAGGGGATGAAAAATAAAATATCACAAAACACTACGATAATTTATTTATATGCTTTATAAAATGTTCTTTTTTTTAACAAATAAAACTAATATGGTGTCATAATCAAACTTAATCAATTTATCGCAAAATTATATTGAGGATATCAAATTTTTGGCTTAGCGTGTTTGGTTGTGGACGAAATTTCCACATGTGGAGTAAAACAAATTCTCAACAGACCTTACAGAATCCAATGCAAAAATAATGCACGTTTTGGTGCGGTTTTTTCGCTGGTAGCATCATTGTACTTTATTTCTTCAAAAATAAAACCGAAATTCGGGCTACGCACCATGATAAATAAAGGTGCGACTTGCCGTACGGCATCCAGCAACTTTTAATTTTGAAAAATGGACCTCCAAGCTCATGCAGTTTCCCACCTCTTGAATATTTCTGGTGGGGCCAGGTGCATTCACTGATTTATGGTGATAATCCAGCAATAATTGACGACGTAGAGATCAACATTGTTTGTGTTATTCATCACATTTTGCAATACTCGCACTGGTGGCCAAATCTGGACGTCCATATTGAGCTTCGTTAAGAACAACCGCGGTGCCAATATGCCCAAAATCATTTTCAGATGTAAATGCTATATATTGGTTTTTTTTTTTAATAAAAAAATATTTCGATTAGAATTTAATTTTTCTGTTCTTTTTTTTACGAATAAAAATATCAAATTTTTGGCTTAGGCTGTTTGTTTGTATATAAAATTTGCGAATGTGAAGTAAAACAAATCCTCAGCAGACCCTACAGAATATATTAAAAAACCATGCGCGTTTTGGTGCGGTTTATACGCTGGTAGCATCATTGTACTTTATTTCTTCAACACTAAAACCGGAGATCGGGCTACGCACCATGATTAATAATTTTTTGTTTAAAAATATAGATAACATCGACCCAATTAAAATGTAATTTAAGCAGGTGCGACGTACCGTAAGGCAACCATGATCTTTTTGATTTTGTGTAATGAACCTCTCAATCGGCCTCCAAGGTCATGCGATTTTCCATCTCTTGAATATTTCTGGTGAGGCCATGTGAAGTCAGTGATTTATAAAGATAAACCAGCTTAAATTGACGCCTTAAAAATCAACATTGTTTGTGTTAGTCATCACATTTCGCAACACTCGCTCTGGTGGCCAAATTTGGACGCCCATATTGAGCTTCTTTAAGATTAACCGCGGTGCCAATTTGCCCAAAATAATATTTCGAATAAAAAAAATTTCGATTAGAATCTAATTTTTCTGTTACATTTAAATATATTAAATTTATTTTATTTATTTAAAAATTTTTCTTTTTAAAGAGAGAAACAAATAAAATTTGTTTATTTAACAAATCCTGTCCAAAAAGAAGTAACTTGTTAAACTTGTAGGAGCCAAATTAGCCCCGCATTACAGCAACTCCTTGTTTGAGATCCTATTTATTTTATAAACAACGTAACAAAAGCATTTTAGTTTACATTAATGACTCTTTAACCTGATACGAGTATTTAAAATAAATTATGACAAATTTGAAATACAAGTTCATATTTTCATTATATTTCTTATTTGTAGTTTCTTTGACATTTTATTTAACAGCAGAAAAACACAACATTTTGAAAGTACGTGGCATCTTTATTTAGAAAAAAAAAGCAAAAATGCAACTATACAAATCAAATACATTCTCTCAGCTGGTACAACTTTAAGATCAGCATTAACTTTCAAAACTTTGTATCTGAAAACGATTTCTATATTCGTAAGTCAGGCGTTTATGTACATTTCTATTTCTATTTCCATATTTTTCTTTTTTTTGGTTCATAAATGTATAAAAGATGAGATGTAACAGAAGTAGGTACTCGTAGTTTATATAAAAATGTAATATCTTGTCATAGTATTTTGTATGTCGTATACAAGTATTGTAAATGAGAGGACTTTCCTAAGGCCAAAGTAAACAACGATGATTTATTATTTTATAATTCGCTTTAGATGTGGAAACTTGACGAGGTGGACGTCTAACATGACCACTGAGTACTAGCGACTATTATATGGTGTTCCAGCTACAACTACCACTCACGGCTACGACATGTACAACAAATGTTGCAACAAAACCAACATCTCTTTCGCTTATCTGTCTGGCTGTCTGTATATTCGTTTCTAGCTGAATGCAGTAGTAACTATGCGTTTTTTCTTTTTTTCTTTTTTTTTTTTTTTTTTGCTTCAATTCTTTTCTTAGTGTCTGTAACAATTTTCAACTGGCTGCAATTCGTTTCTCTTTAATTCTTTTTTATAAATCGCGTTAAAGAATTTACATCACCAAAAGATATTAGTTGTATGTTGTTTGTTGTTTGTTGATCCAGTTTCTTAGCTTCTAGTTCTTAAAGTCTGTTTGGTTTTTTTGTCTTGTGTCTTTTGAAATGTTTTTTTTTTTTCTTGCAATTGAGCTCAAGCCCAGAAGCAATTTTTATAATCACAGACATTCGTTTACATATAGTAGTTTTGTTTTTTGGTTTGGTTTTCTTTATTAAAAAAAACCACTGTAATTTTTTACAAGCGATAATTCTTCATTCTTGATTGAGTTTGAGTGGTTACACAAGAGAATTAGTAATAAATAATCTTTCAAGTTTTTTTCTACTTTTTTTTGTGTTAGATATTAAAAGATAATCAAATATATATATTTTTTTTTTTAGAGAATTTGATGTTTTAATAAAATATACAATATTTTTTATATAAAATAAAAAGTTATGTTTGA
This sequence comes from Gymnosoma rotundatum, assembly GCA_916610165.2. Taxonomy (NCBI): domain Eukaryota; kingdom Metazoa; phylum Arthropoda; class Insecta; order Diptera; family Tachinidae; genus Gymnosoma; species Gymnosoma rotundatum. The sequence continues at coordinate 13,560,155 of OU744338.1, read as the reverse complement.
CAAACTTCTATCAATCTTTTAAATATTTTTGTAGTTATTGTTTGCCATTGAACTTTTTAAGTGTCGAGGGCTAGACGCCGTACAACATAAATATTGAAAAATAAGGTGGAACTTACACGATAATTTTTTAAATCTGACTTTTTTAAATTCTCTACTAAAGTTTATATTAAAAATTATGTAAATTTAAACAATGATTTTTTTCTAGATTTATTTTTGAAATGTAATCGTTTAATTCTCTTTAACTTTCCATTCGCTAAAATAAACTGTAAAATTTTTGTGACATTAAAAAGTAATAAAAAATTAAAATAATTTTGACGATTTTTTTACTCCACATGTTTTGATTTCAATTAAATTTTATTCAAATTTTTATTTGCACTTTTATCGTTTTTATTGTAAAAAATCATCTTACAGAAAAAATTGATAAATTAAAACCAAAAGACTTTTAACAAGAACAAATAAGACCAAAAAGAAATCGAAAAAAAACGTACTACTCCCCTTTGTTTCTCTATTCTCTTCATTGAAAACAAAAAAAAAAAAAAAATCGGCCAGGTGCGAGTTGGACTCACATACGAAGGGTATCGTACAAAGTATGTGTCAGTTTTTCTTGTTAAAAATTAAAAGAGTCTGACGTTTGCTATTTAAATATATATCAAAATCATAATACTATCGGATCACCCTTTATTTAAATTTTTTTGTCATCATTTTTTGCTACAGCACGCATAGTATATACTCTTTGCAAATAGGTCCATATTTTAGTTCGCAATTATTTGAAAAGAGCACATATTTGTATATGCTATACATGTATAACTCAAGTCACTATAGGAGACCCTTTTTAAATTTAGTTTTATTTTGAATTTTTAATACTTTTTCTCTTAGTGGAAATAAAAAAGCTTAAAGTGTCTGCTCTTGCGGTTAAAAAAACAATTCACAGACGTGACAACCACATCACAATAGTGACACCTTTTAATTTAAAGTTTTATTCTTTCTTTTTTAATTTATTTTTCAAGCACAAGGTCTTTTAATTTTTATTTTTTATTTTTTCAATATTTCGCTACTCCCTTGTGTAGCATCATCAAGACAAAGAAATATTTATTTGAGTAGCGAAATATTGAAAAAATAAAAAATAAAAATTAAAAGACCTTGTGCTTGAAAAATAAATTAAAAAATAAATAAAAAGGTCAAATAAAAAACTTTATTAATGTTTTATTCTTTCTCTTTGTTCCCAATTAGATCGCTTTCTTTGAAGGCTCTGTTCGAGGCCTTCAGTCAGACGTATTTCAAATTTGAAAATCGTCTTGCGCGTTTAATTGATGGTAAATTGTGGCTGGTTACTAACGCTCGGTATTCAGTAGTCATTTATGTTAAAAATAAATGCTTATTATAATACAAAACTTTCTGATGGGAAACGCTTTCATCAGCCAGAAGCCATACAGCAACCAAGGAAGGTAAATTAGTGGAGCATGAAATGCACAAAATCTACTCGAACAACTAAATTAAGTACACGTGAGTTGGCTGGTACCAAAATTTGGACTTCAAAAACGATAGAATAGCAGCTAAAATTTTTTAAACTCAATTACGGGAGATTAAAATTTCTAGGCCACATAGAATGATGCATAAGTAGTCGTTTAAGCAAAATTGGAAGAAGTGTGTAGAATGTATAATTACTCCCATTATATTGTATGGCGGCTTTATATCGGGATAGATTTGTTTACTTTATTTAAAATGATTTAAAATACGCGGGACGTGTGATAGAAAGAGGTCCCATCAATCAAAGGGTGGAAAGTAAGTAAATGAAGTAATAAAGCCACCAAAACAGAATCAGTATTTCACGCCATAAAAATTTAAATTTGAATGAAAAGTTTTTTCTTATTATTTTCATTAAACACTAGCAAATCATTATGAATAGATTGACGCTTGAACAACGCTATTAGATCATCTAAGTTTACTTTTAAAATCAGTCATCAATTAGAGTTCTTATAGACGACTTCGCGATGAGGCTCATTTTTGGTTTAATGAGTTTTTTTTAAAAGCAAAATTGCCACATATGGAGTGATACCAATCTACAACATACCCTACAGACTCCATTGCATCCAGAAAAATACACCGTTTGGTGACACGCTGGTGGCATCACCGGATCTTATTTCTTAAAAAATGAGGCCGGATCTAAATTTACGGTCAATGGAGTTCGTTACCCCACCATGATTAATGATTTTTAAAAATATGGATGACATTGATGCGGATGAAATGTGGTTTCTATAAGATGGCGCTACGTGCCATAGGAGGACCGCAACCATCAAGTTATCGAAATCAAAATTTGGCGATAAGTTGATTTCGAGAAATGGACCTGTCAATTGGTCTCTAAGGTCATGCCATGTGTTATTCGTGACATACGGCCAGCACTACTTGAAAAGTTACCCAAAATTGGCGTCCAGAATAATCTTCGTCATGAGCAACCACGGTGGCCATATGCCCGAAATCATTTTTAAATATTAATGTCATGTTTTGATCTTTCGTATAAAAAAATTCTTCATTACAATTCAAGTACTGAAAAAAAAGATATTGAGTTGTCTCTTAAACAGCCTTGTATATCACTGACTGTCCACTTCCGAAGACAAATCAAATTTTTATTTAAGGCGAAACTTAAGGGTTCCTTTATATCAGGAGTCATTAAATAACATCTCCATTAAATCTTTTACAGCAAAAAAAAAAAAAAAAACTTGTATGGCTGTGCACAACGGAAAAGTTCAGTAATTTGTTGAGACTGTCAATTTTGCACCTTTTAAACAGACGGTTTTAGTCGCTTGCAATGAAATCAATTTTCTTCAAAAAAAAAACCGGTGTTTCAAAAATTCATCTGCAAAAACAAACTAATAATTACTAAATTAAATTTAACGATTATAAACACTCACTTGTCCCAAGTATTTTCTTGAGCAAGAACGTATTAACAATCAACAGCAGCAAACAACTGACACAATGCTCAAGTGACTTTTTCATAAATGAAGCATGAAAACGGAAAGAGAGGAAGCCAATTTTGTTTTTTTTTACAAAATTTTTATTTATATACAGATTATTAACTTAATTCACAAAAAAAAAAACAAAAACAACAGATGAACATATTCTACGCAAAAATGCAAAATGTGGTAACAACTTGTGGCAAGCATCATTAAAAAGAATTTTTCGTAAGAATTACAGACAAACTAAAAAAATACATTTGAAGTTAAATGATTATTGCTCAGAGTTTAAATAAAAGAAAACAACAACAACAACGCATGTCCACAAATATAAATGGACTACAATGGCAAAAAAAAAGATGGAGTTTGACTACGCAACAGTAACTTCCAACCGCACCAGCAGTTTGCAATATCGACCACAGAATGATGATGATTTTAAATTGTATGCAAGTTTTTAAAGCAGAACTTTAAAGCAAGGAAATCATAAAATTGTTTTTATAAATTTGGTATGGAAGAAGAGAGTTATTATATATTAAGCTGTTGACATACAAAGGAAATATTTATTATCTTAAATCCGCAGAAACTTGAGGCGAGATTTTCGTGTTTCGAAATCACGCATAAACAGCTGATTTGTTTTAAATTATACATTTAAATATACTTTAGGTGTTTGTCAGTAAAACGTGGAATACAAAGAAATGTATATAAAACGACAGTTGCAACTTTATTGGTAATGATTTTAAAAGGAGGAAATATGTTAAGGACAAATTTAATCCCTTGGATTCTGATGGAAAATTTAAAGAAAATAGTGTTTATAGTATTTAAACTTTTCTGTGGAATAGTCCTTCCAGTGTTAACTTCGAATAAATTAAAGATCCTTTTAAAAAGTACAGCAGATTTATTTTATTTAAACACAAAAGGGTTTAAGGTTTTGGCATTCGACATTCTGTAAAATTTTATGGAATATAAATTGACTCTGGTAACGCCTGGTGTATTTACGACAAAAACGATATCAGCTGAGTATGATGAATGTTATTTACGAGCATAGTGTTTTTAAATTTGTTACATTATTGCGACAATTAATAAAGATTTCATTATACTAAAAACATAATCTGTTTATTACAACTTCGGAAGCCATTTAGCTGTCCAGTTCCAGAAAAGATAATTGCATACACTTTTAATTAATAATTATAAGTAAAATGATTTTGACCAAAAGTGAATTTTAAACCAGTATTAAATGTACAAATAAAACATGAAATTTATTAGATTGCAGTTGTTTTCGATAAAGTCTTAAGAAGATCTGGCAACGTTACTGCTTGAAATTTGGTCAGATTTGGTAACTTAATACCGGAATGCGATAATGTAAGACTACAAATCTAGCAGTAATATTCAAAAAACCTCCATCGGTAAAATAGTCTTTAAATTTATTAATAATAAAAATTAAAAAAAACACGCGGCTGGGATTTAAATCCATTTTGCAAAGAGTTTAATGAAGCCATTATTTTATTTTCAAAATAAAATCTTTTTTTCTTGCTATTTTCTATTATCCCGATTATTTATTTAAATTACCGATATTGATAATTAAGGGTCAAAACACGTCTTGATGGCCGTTTCGTTACCGCTTACTTAACTCTTCAGGAAACTTCTGGCAAACATTTTAAATAAACTAAAAATTTTTGTCCAATAGAAAATAGCACGAAAAAAAGATTTTGTTTGAAAATTAATTAATATTATAAAAAGTTCCCGTTGTTTAATTTAATTTAATATTTGCAAAGTGCCCGTGCATATAAATAAATTATCGTAGAGTTTTGTGATATTTTATCTTTCATCCTCTTTCAACTGTATAAAAGAGCCGAAAAAAGTCAGCCGTATACAGTGGAGAAAGAAAAATAGAATTACTGTTGGTTATTGTTGTTTTTGCTTAAACACTGATTTTTGTCTTTGCTTTATTTTTAGTTTATTTAAAAAGTTTGTCAGGAGTTTCCTAAAGAGTTAAGCAAGCGGTAACGAAATGGCCATCGAGAGGTGCTTCGACCCTCAGTAATCAATATCGGTAATTAAAATAATTAATCGGGATAATAGAAATAGCACGAAAAAAAGATTTTATTTTGAAAATAAATTCCCGTCATTATTTTTATTGCTAAATATAAAGTTGTCTTTAAGCCCGATAGGTCACACAAAAGCAGTAACTGTCATACTACGTCCATATTTTAACACTTATGATCAATATACTCTTTCAACTCAATATAAATAAACTGAAAAGTGCCACCAAATTATTCTGATGTAAAGAAATCATACCTTTAAGTACCTGCCTTTTTTTACCAAGTCCTCACAAAGGAAATTCCTTCTCGAAGACTAGAATTGCAGAAAGTATGATTTAAAACTTAAGATGTGATGATGATCATCAGCATTTTTGTGTGGTTAGGAAGTTAAACAATTTGTTTTTATTTTTGTAGTCTTCTGTTTCTGGTTGATCGATTTGGGCGCAGTTAGCACCTGTCTTTAACTGACTGGCAAATACTACCACAAAGTGATTATTCATTCTGCAAGGCAATTGTACAGAGAAGAAATGAATAAATTCAAATATGTTTAAGAAATAAATCCATATTCTGATTCCTTAAACTAACAAGCAGTAGGGTATAGCAAGAAAAACAGTCATCGATAAAATATTAAAATAATTCAAAAATTCTAAATCTAATGCACACACAAACACACAGACATACACGTGTGTGCGATTCGGAATTATATAAATATTTTATTATGACTAAGGATATTTTCTGTTTGCTTATTCTTCCACTCTTAACTCAATATTATTTAAATGGCTGGAAGTTTGATGCTGCAAATAGAATAAACTTACGTACGCACATTGCCCCCAAACCAGTCTGAGACACAAACGGTTTGAAGCAATATAAACGAACATCAGGTGCATTAATCATAATTAATTATTCATAACAAAATCAATCAAATAAAGAAGGAATTTTAAGATTTAAAAACCGACAGAAATTATGGACTAAAGTATGGGAATGATTAAAATTATTATTAAAAATGATTGAGGAAATAAATAAATATTTTCATGGTTTCATACACCAACCAAACACACTTTACCTAAAATGATAGATCTGTTAAACGTTACAAAATATTTAATGGCATTTGTTTTTTTATTTTGTTTTTTTATTTCTATTTAATTACACATCGGGTGGGGTAGAAAATTTCCAATTAAGTTTTATGGACATTGCAAAGCAAATGTTGTGAATGTTTTTCAATTTTAATAGAAGAAAACTCTATGTGACGAGAAGTGGCAGCCATTATGTGAATGAGGCAAATGGCATTTATTTTACTCGTTTTAAAAGCGGGATCCAAATTTTTAATTTTAAAGAGGCTTTTTTTTGTAATTGTTGTTTTTGATTAATAATTGAGGTAATTAAAATTATTAATTTGGCTTAAGATTTTATTTGCTTTCAGATTGAAATTAAATTAAATTTGTCATTATTCAATTATATATTTATTAGTGATATAAATACAAAATTTTCTAATTAAATAATTTATTAAAAAAATATATTTATTTAAAAAAACATTTGGCACAATCATGAATATTCTCACGGAATTTCTTTTCACGAAAAAATTATTCTAGGGAAAAGATTTCTCCAATTACAAAAATTATAAAAAAGTGGCATCACCGTAATGAAGAGATCTATTTTATTTATTTACATGTAATTTTTCTTTAATAATTCATAATATCTACTTTATTTCCCCAAATTTTGTTCACTTTCCCTAGTCAATCATAATGGGAAAAAATTTATAATGGGAGAAATGGGAAAAGTAAAAGAACCATATTTAATATAATTAATTTATTTTTAAAAAATAATTTTTAAAAAATTTTTTGACAAAATTAAATAATTTTTAAAAAATTGAAGGATATTTTTTAAAAATTAATTAATTTAGTAACATATTTCCGTAGTTTAATTTAGTAACTGGCAAAGTGCCCGTGCATAGAACAAAATAAATTATCGTAGAGTTTTTTGATATTTTATTTTTCTTTTAACTGTATAAAAGAGCCGAAAAAAAGTCAGCCATATACAGTGGATTAAGGAAAATGAAATCATTGTTAATTATTGTTGTTTTTAGCTTAAACCTTATTTTTGTCATTACCTTATGGTTTAGACAAAATTATACAGTTTATTTAAAATGTTTGTGAGAAGTTTCCTGAAGAGCTAAGTATCAATATCGGTAATTTAATAATTTAATCGGAATAAAAAATAGCACGATATTAAAAAAAAATTCTTTTTAGTCAAGTATGTAATTCTGTGTATTTTTAATTTTCTAATTTAATTTAGATATTAAACAAGATAAAGTATTTTTCCAAATTTTTGTGCTTTTCAAAAGAAAAACAAGCATAATCAGACATTATCAGGATGTAATGCAGCATATTTGCATCTATCAATCTTAAGTTGTTTACATTGTAAGCGTCATCTATTTAATACGAGGAATATTCATAAGCATTAGCAATAAGATGAAGTCCACTTGTAATCTAAGTGACAGAAATAAATGACGATTACTAAAGGGTAAATAAGTACTATACGATTAATAAAGGATTTGGCTCTTTGTATCCTTTACTTAATAAAAACTAAATCAAAGAATATTATAAAAGTGGTATAAGTAATTAAAGCAAAAATTTAGAATTATCGGCTTGTTGAGTTAGTTCTTGGAATAAAGTTTTTTTTTGTCATTTTTAAGGCAGATTCACACTCAACATAATTTTAACACGACTCTGAATTAATTTTTTATTTCTAACAAATAAATACCAGTCCTTTGAGCAAACTTAGTCCCCCAAAAATTTTGTTTTTTATCTTTTGGAACTTTTAAACTTCACAATGTTTTCCTTAGTTAAACGCTATTAGATCCTTTTGGAAAAACGTTTTCTAGCTGGAATAATAAATTTTCTTGAGCTATTCTTTTTTGTAGGACAAGTTTAGAATTTATTGTACTATTAAAAACTATTAATTAGCAATAACTATTTATGGTCAAGGCTTATGGAATAGACGAAATAGTTTTTATTTACAGCAGCTGCAAACTTCAGGATTCAAGTGCGATGAAAGAAGCAATATTTCTTCGTGTTAGATAGTTTAGAATGTTAATGTTAAGGGGCTTGGGGTTATTTCCAAGCTTCCCTTATGCGTTCTCGTTATTTAACGAATTTAGGTTTAACCAATGTTATTTGCGTACATTGTTGCTCATTAACCTGTATTTTGCATTTCTTTCACGATTTCTTTTTTGCAAACTTCATGAATATTAAGATAAGTTCTGGTGTCGGTAAAAGTCGATATGCGGTTTTGAATGCTTATTTTCATGCAGATGCTTACAACAAGTATAGTATTTGAACCAGAATGGTACTTTGTGGATCGCCGGCTTTTGTCGGCTGTGGAAAATTTAGAAAATCGTCTTGTTTTACTAGAAACATACGACCACTGAATAAGCTTTATCGCAGCTTATAGATGTTTTTAGGAATGAATATTTTGGAGATATTTTTTAAAGGCCCTTTTTAAAAAGGGCTTTTATTGAAAGGTACATTTTGAAGGGTACTTTTTTAAAAGGTACTTCTTTTTAAAACATACTTTTTTGAAAGTTATTTTTTTGAAAGACTTGTTGTCTTTTTTCAAAAACGAATAGATCTTTCTGGAAATGAATATTTAATAGATATTTTTTCAAATGACTTTTTCTTATTAATAAGGGATTTTATAGTTTATTTTCTAAAGGTACTTTTTGAAAGGTACTTCTTGTAAGGTACTTATTAAAAGGTGCCCCTTTTTAAAACATACTTTTTAGAAGGTTGTTTTTTGAAAGACTTGTTTAGCAGAAGTTCCAAAATTTGTCTACAAGCTAGATTTTACTGTTTTTCAAGGTACTATTTTAAAAAATATTCTCATAATTATTTTTTTTTAAAGGAATAGATATTTCTGGAAATTAATATTTAAGATATTTTTTTTTAATGTCTTTTTTAGTTTTAATAAGGGAGTTTCTGGTTTTTTTTTCAAACGGTACTTTTTGAAAGGTACTTTTGAAAGGTACTTTTTGAAAGGTATCTTTTTTAAAACATATGTAGCAGAAGGTTCAAAATATTTCTGTAAGCTAGATTTTACTGTTTTCATAAGGTACTTTTTTAAAAGTAATTTTCAAAATTGTCTTTTTTCAATAACAGATTTTTAAGGTATTTCAAAAGCAACTCTTTTGGAGATACCTTTTATAAATTTAAGATTTTATTATTAAAAATTGTGTAAACTATTACTTTTTTGAATTTATTTTTTTGCATTTTAATTTTATAGTACAAGAAAATTTTAAAATTATATAAACTTCTAGCTCGTTTTGAAAATGTGTGAGCATATCCTTGGAATTTTTAAAAAAGATTTTTTTATTTTTTACCAATAAATTTTTTTTGTTTCAGTATTAAACTGAAGTAGTATGTACCATTGTAAATTTATATTTAAAATTAATTACACAGTGCTAATTACACAGTGCTAATAATAAAAAGATACAAACTTTATTGTATAAACTTTACCTTTTAAAGAACCTTCATTATTTTGTTGGTAATTGAATAGAAGGCGCACGTATTTATGTTAAATATGCTGAGCAATTTGTATATTCTCAAATTAAGTTTTTTCTTAAGAAGGTACAAAATAAAATATACATAAATCGAGTTTAAGCTGACACCTTCCTTGTTAAAAACGAGTTGAATACAGTAAAAGTTTTTTGAAGATGTTGTGTAAAAAAAAAAATAAATATTAATTGTAAGCGTCTGAATATTTGCACATTTTCATATTTAAAATAAACGAGATATTGTTTCCTTTACATTTGTCGGTTGTTGTTTTCTGTCCATATTCATTTATAAAAGAAGATGTATCTATTTATGAACATATTTACATCTTAACTTAAATACATACATTAATGCATTGCAAAGATGAAGTGGAATATTTTAAACATTTATTTTTACTGTTTGTTTTTTTTTTTGAAGCCTGAAGTGAAGTTTTCAGTTACGCAGAGTAATTTATTTTGCGCCACACGCGCTGTTTTTAATGACTTCATTAAATACTTCTTCACTGCTTAAAAGTAAAACGGCGAAACGGAGCAAAATAATGGTGGAAATAAATGAGAACACCAGCAATAATGAACTGACTGACGGTAAAAAAAAGGGTGTTTGTTTCAAAAACTAGGTGCTGGCTGTTAAGATGTTCTTTGTATTGGAACTGTTCTTCTTTACTAGAATGAGTTAAGAGATCAATTATTTTACAAGGGAACGCTTTAAAAAACAGCCGCCACCACAACTGCAACATCGTGTTAAAAAGCAACAGCATAAAAAGATGATGATGATGATGATGACGACGACGACGCTCTATAATTATATGTATTTATATCTACACACTTACATACATACATACATTTAAATAAATGCACATATGTATCACTACCTACGTGCAGCCAACCCACAGTCTATTCAAAAAATTAACAGGATAAAAATATTATGCATGAAAGGAAGTAAAGAAAAAAACAAACTTCATTTAAATTTAAAACGAAAAATTATTTATAAAGAAAACGCATTAAAATATAAAAAGGTCAAGGACTAAAAATTACACCTAGAACTAATTGCTTGATAAGCAAAGTAAAACAGCTTAAAACAAGATTACTAAAAAATCTTTTCTTAAAATAGAAGTTAATGTAGCCCGCAAGTTGCTTCCATGTTAAGGAACAAGTCCAATAATAATTGTTGTTTCTTTACTGAACCGACTTAAAAAAAAGAAGGAGGTAATCAATTGAATGTTGCTTTTTTAAATTTGTGCCTCCATAACTCAGTCACTTCGGGTTCAATTTTGATTTTTTTTACGAGTAATTTATTTACATTTATTTAAGCTCTATGCCGCCTAGTTTTTTAATAAAAAAAAATTAATTTTTTGGGGTCAAAATAGAATTTTTATAAATTTTGTGTTTTTTAATATAAAATTCCACTTTTATACGTTTTAGAAGTGATCACAGATTTTGCTTATTTAAGCTCTAGGACGCTTAGTTTACGAGAAAATCAAGTTTGAAACTTTTAATAAAAAAATTCATTTTTTTTTCATCTTAAAAATTAAAGGGTGTCCCCATAACATACATGTTTTTTACGTGAATTATAAACCGTAAAGTACAAAAGGGTGTCCAAATAGGTGACTTAAATTCACCTTTATGGGCCTTTCTTTTGAAACGTTATAGACAAACGCTTGGAAATTGGACAGAATGACGACTGCGTGACCCTCATGGTACCAATTATTAATATTCAAAATTATAAATTAAAGGGTGCCCCAATAGTTCATTTAATTTAAAGTATATGGCCATACCGTTAAACAGACAGATGCTTGAAATTTAGAAAGATCTTGAACTGCAACCAGTAGAAAATTTTAAATTGGAAAAAGGGTATTACAATAGTTGATGTAATTTGATGTATGTGGCCAAACTTATGAACTGTTAGAGACATACAGCTGGAACTTACAAGAGGTCTGTATTGCTAAGTCCGCTATTATAACAAATTTATAATTTCAGTTTAGAAATTAAAGGGTGTTCACTAAATTAATGTAATCTTTCAAACCGTTTATTACAAACACTCGAAAATTAAAAATATTCACTTTGTTTTTTGGTATAAGAAAAAGTGTAAATATTTTATATTACAAAATAAAAGTTTTTACCATAGTTGATGTACATGGAAAAACTGTTGGATCATTATAGAAAGAAGGTTGAAATTTACAAAAAACCTGATTGCTTAGTCTACTGCAACAGCAAGTATATACTTTGAATTTGGAAATAAAATGGCGCCCCTATAGTTGCTGTATTGTGATGTATATTGGCAAACTCTTGAGCAGTTGTAGACAGACGGTTGATACCAACAAAGAGCTGTAGTGCTAACTCCGCTATAACAAGTCTAATATTTAGAGATGGAATAAAAAGGTTTCCCAATAGTTGATCTAATTTGATGTATGTAGCTGTACTCTTGAACCGTTATAGACAGAGAGATGAAATCTATTTTGAAGTCAGTTCTTTTTATCATTAAAGTGAGAGTGTGATAACAGTGATCGTTGTTTGTAAGACCTTGATTTTCTATGTTAATGAGTTTGTCTTATCTTTAGTTTATTAAGGATTCAAAAAATATAAATACATTTTTGTTTATAATTTTTCATGTATTAATTATAAGGATATGCCTTTTTGGTTTCTTATCATTACAGATACTCACCCTCATTCTGTATGGCGTCGGCAATGCAAGGCGAAGGCAATTTGAATCGTTTTTTGAAAATAGGTATTCTCGTTGTCAATATTGCGATTTATTGATGACTGGCAATATTAATTTGGTATTTTGAAAGGAAATATTTTCTCGAATTGTCGTTAATATTGACATCTGTGATTTTGGTGTCGTGTACAAACAAAACTAATAAAATAGTAGAAATAAAATTATAAGTGGAGAAACTGAAAATTACCAATCCACTCCAACCAATTTAACAAATTAGAAAAGAATACATCACTTTCCAGAGGTTTTTAAGGAGCCACTATTCCTTCTTATTTTAACAAAAAGTGGGAAATTATTGTGAGTGCTCTAAACACCCTTGGACCACAAAATAAAACGAGTGATGGATGGCAAAAGAAACTCACATACAAAATAGAAGGCGGTTTATTTAAGCAGCTGGTATAAAGCGTCTCTGAAGAAACTATGACAAATCAACTTCAGTTCCAAAAGAAAATCAGCCCTTAGGGTATGATTCAGGTATTCCCAAGTGAATGAGAACTTCTTTAAGTCATAGACAATGCCTCGTTGGACGTGGTTAAATCATTTCATTTTTTCTTACTTTCTTTATCAGTCAGCGTAAATTTTTTCAAATTTTTACAAAATTATTATTTTTTATACAATAAAAATTAGATTTGTGTGTATTTTTTATTGACATTATTGATAAAAGAGGCAACGTCGACATTAAACTGTTAGGGAATACCAAATAAGAATTGATTCACGATGTTGCTGACGTCATGATTAACTCGCGTCAATCTGTGGATGATAGGATAACTGATACAGATACCGCCTTTTGCTTGGTGATATAAGGATACCAGCTTCTACGTTCTTGAGGTTGAGCAGTATGAACTTTGACGATATTTCATAAGATAATCTTAGCATCGAGGCAATAAAAGAAATGTTGTTTAGTTTTAGTATGTGGCTAAAGGGAAAATACTTCAGGACACAATCGGTATTACAACACTAAGCAAGAACAGGAACAGTTGCTCCTGGTATTTAAAAGGAATTCTTCATTGCTTTTGGTAGAAACTATGAGTACACTTGTGATAGAGACCTAGCGCCAGTAGCCCAAACCTGAAGTGGGCTTACATCTGCGTTAATACAATACTCTTTTTAAGAGTTCATATTTTGCAAAGAAAAAAACTTCATCCTATGAAACGACTTAGTAAACAATGACATAAGATCTTATAGACCAAAAAAAGAAGCAAATTTAAGTCACTTTGCTTCGTTTTAATCAATTTAATACCAAGACCATTAAATGTCAATCTCAGCTGCATACAACAACTTTACTAAACGTTGCACTTTCTTATTAGCAGATATAACGAGATTTGACTCTGTCATTTTATGGTGTATTTTCATTTGTGGTGCTTAAGTTAAAGCCGATAAAATTCTAATTGAATTTAGGCATGTAATGGGCAACAGCAGTAAAAGTAAGTTTTACTTAAATTATTTCTTTATAAAATCTATGAATTTCCAAGAACTTACGTATCTTGCTAATATTTTGCTATAGCATTGCGCTTAGAGAGCCAAGATTTGACATAATATATCTGTATGTAAATGAATAATTTTCTTACACAACTTTTATGTGTCTCTGTCTCAAAAGTATTAATTATTCTCACTATGACAGCTGTTTATGTCGGGAGAGCGTGCGTGTATCTAAACACCACCGACAGTTTAACGATGAAATAAAAGACACTTTATGGAAGTTCATGTCTTAACCTTTGTGAATCTGTTGTATTTTTTGTCTTAATAGCACCGTGTCAAAAATAATGATCAACGAATATTAGTAACATTAAATATTCGTGTTTAAACGAATGTCTTCTTCTTCTTCTTGGTTCAAGATGTTTATGTTCTGTATATTGGAACAACCTCCACAAATAACCGCCATCAACTATATTCTGCATATAACAAGGCTTTAGCAACAAAATAAGACGGCAACATGCTGATGAATAAAAAACTTTATTTGCTACAGCAGTTAAATGTTGGGAGACAATATTCAACAAGAAGAACATAAAAAATTATTGTTGGTTTATAAATCTTAAATAGAAAATGTTTTTTTTATTAATAAAAAATATAAACAGTAGAAATAAAAAAAACGTGCATACATATGTACAATATACGTACGCACATATACTCATGCATACATAAAAATATACATACATACATACATACATGCTTGCATACATACACACATACATACATACATACATATTAAAACCGCAAGGAATAGTGTGCAAAAAAAAAACAATTTTAAAACATAAATTTAATAAATTTTTATTATTTGTCGCTGCTGTTGCTGTATAATAAATCTAATCCCTATTTCGCTGTTAATTCTTAGAGCATTAAAAATTATTAAGGATAAACTAGAAGCTGTCTTTGTTAAAAAAAATAAATACCGCAGGAAAATGTGAACAGAATATATGTATTTGACTTTTTAATAAATTCTCCTAAATTAAAATGTATAAAAACGAACACGAGTAGTTAAAAGAAGTGTAAAGTTTTGATAAAAACAATAAAAATCTTTTTCATATTATATTTACTAAGACAGAACTTTTAAAGGAATTAATTCTTATTAAAGTAAAATGCGGCATCCTATACTTTTAAGTTTAAAATTCTATTTTTAAAATGTGCCATTTTCAGTCAACTATTTAATTTTTGTTAACGGAATTTGCACTGAATCGTTGAGTGTCATGATCACCCACACAATCAAATAATGGAAGATCTGATATAAAGAGAGCTGTTTTGTTAAAACTTATGTTAGAATATCGTTATCAGATACATTTCTGCCCAATTTTATAACACGCCTTTTTAAAACATTTCTATCAATTGTTATGAAGTTAAAAACCAAGAAGTTTAATTTCAAGGCTAAGTGACATATAGCAACCACAGTGCAAGCAGTTACTTTATAATAAGGCATCAAGTTTTCATAAGAGAGATTAACCCTGGCAATCTATTTCTTGTGGCACCCTGTTAAATTTGCAAACGACTTGTTTAATGTTAGAATAACATAACAGCTCTTCAGTTTCGGCGGAAGTATGTGAGAATGTCACTTAAGTTGAAACTTTTGATTGAGTATCATCCAGAGAAGCCATATAAGCCACAGTCAGCACATAACGTCACTAATAGAACCTTCAATCAGGGTACTAAAATAAGCAAAACGAAACGTTTGCTTTTGTTTTGCTTTCCCTTTTATATTAAAAAGATCAAAAGCAGAAGTCTTGTATTGTCTTTCGGGAGCATAAACTGTAAATTAAAATAAACGCATGCAGCCAAAAGAAACAATCTTTTAAAAAAAAAAACTTTTTGTTAAGATCTGGAGACCGGTTTCTTTTTATAGTATAGAATTTATAACCACTTCAACTGATACATTTATACATCGTAATTTTACCAATATATAGGTATAGGGAAAGAAGCAGATGAGCGAAAAACAATCGCATATTAAAAAAAAATTCTTAGTCTTGGGGCGGTAACGATTTTCATGACCGAAGAAATATATGACGATTTTGTTTATTAATAAACCGCTTAAAGTTACATATGTGGTACATTGCTAAATAAAATTTTTCGAAAAACATTGGAGCTTATAATGATATCCTGGCTTTATGTTCTGTGCCAGCTGGACCCTAAACATATACAAACCAAGATCTTTGGGTAATTTGGACGGACAGACACCGGACAAATAGGTAAATTCGTACCCTCTTCGACACTTTCATTCACAGCAAAGATGTTTTCTTACACAAAACTTGATTGATGTCTGAAAGTAAATTTATTCAGGATGATTTTCAAGAGTATGCTGATCATAAGTGCCAAAAATTAAGCTCTCAGCATGACTCTTTGTTTGACAGTTAATCCTTTCGTAAAGGGTTAGAGAAACTTCTGGTCATACTCTGTGTAAATTGAAATCACGTCTCTACGGAGACACTTTTTAAATGTTACGCGAACAGAAAGGATTACTTTTTTGTCGTTTGGGTGCGAAGCCCTACAAACAGGATGAACTAGCATAGAGCATGTGTAGATCCCACATGAAATATATTTTAATAAGAGTTAAAAATTTTTTATTTATGAGAATTCGATTATAAACATTTATGATATTTTTCATAAACGAGATTCTTACGAGTTTTTTATTTTTCACGCTCATAAACGACCATCAAAATATTTTCTTACTACGATCACACATGAATGAGTGTGTCTCTTTCGTTTTTATGCATTCATATATGATAAGGTAATAAATAACATCATTCTCATTAATGCCGCTTTTTATAAACGAATGCGAAGAATTTTTCAGCGTTGTAATCATTTTTCAGTGTTCTCACTTATGAGCATTCAAAGATAAAAAAAATGAAGTTTGTCATATATGAGAGAAAAAAATTTTTTCTTTACGGTCATTAACGAAAAAAAAATTGTCTGTCCCACATGAGTGTATCTATTTATTAGCATTGATGCAGGTAAGGGTGAAAGCAAAGAAAAGGCATATTATAAGAGACAATGATTAGGTAAAATCTCTGAAAAATTAACAGTAAAGCATACAGAAAACAAAATCAATAAAAAGATAAGTACATTGATATACATACGCATGGTGAAATAATACTAGGCGGTCGCGATTGCGAATTTATAAATTTCGCCACTCACACATTTATGAAAAGAAGCAACAAAAACTGAAATATCTCACTGCTTTCTCATGTGTGAGAAGTGAGAGAGCATTTCAGTACTCTGATTCTTATTACTGCGTATCTAGAACTCTGTAGCAGGTAAACAGTTAATTACTAAAATAATTTTTCTACCAGATTGAGATAAATGACAGTTTATAAATAACTACAACTGGTGGAATAGTTTACATCCTTATTTTTCATCTATGTGACTCTTAACGACGAATTTATACTTTTGATCGCTATAATACTCAAGTCATTTGCGTTTTTTTTCAGCAAATTTATTATTTACGTTAAATGTTTTATAAACTTTAACGACTTTTGTTGCTTTAATAAAATTAATTTTAATGCATGCGTGACTTTATATTCTCACCAAAATTAAAACTGAAGGGCAAAACAAAAAAAAAAAAACTAAATAAAGATTAAAATAATGAAAAAAGGATACATGGATACATGCAATGTTACCATGAGCTGCAATTTGCCCATCTAGCCAGTCAAAAGTCATATCAAACTTTTGCACCAAACTCGTCTTCCTCAACTGATTAACGTAGTGGCGAAGCAGCAGCAGCAGCAGTAGTGTAAACATTAAAGACAAAGAATTAATAAATTTTTGCTAAGATGAATGAAAGAATAAAAACACGCTGCCATGAAAGTTTTATGATCAAGTTCGTAGTTAATTTTTATTATTTACGAGTATATTTTCTTCGTCTTCTTCTTTTTTTCATTTGCAGACAAACAGGATACATGTACGGTTGGGTACTTGTGATGGTGCAACGTACAAACATAAAAGTAACCATAAAAATTGTCATCACAGCCAGTGTGTGGTGATTATTCATAATGAACATTTTTTTCTAAGCCTGCAGTCTTACAGCAGTCATCTATTACAACGGATTTGTTGTTTTAATTTTTTTTTTCTATTTTTGTTTTTTTTTTTGTTATTTTGCAGCACTCGACCATGCGAACTGCGTGTATGAGATGGGTAAAAAAACTAATTGTTAGTGAATAATAAAAAATGTTTAAAGACCTTAAGATTAAATGCCATCGGAAGAAATGTTTACAGGATATAAATTTTTAATAATATTTAGCTAGAAGAAGCAACCACATGGTCATTAGAAGGATGCATTATTGAAGTTACAGTTTATATATATTTTTTTCACCCTCTCTTGTATTCGGTTGAGTATGTACATTTATCAGCATGGGAGCGCTAGCCCATACAGGACAGTTGTATTCTATTTTCGGCGAAACAAATGTGGTATAAATGATAATGAGGCTCTACTGTAGTGAAATATTTATTTTCATTGTGTATAATAATTAAAACTAATTTTCATAAAAAAAATTCTTAAAAGCGATTAATTTTTTGGTACCTGCCTAGCGCTGCTGTTATAAGGCTATCATTTGATGTTATCTAAATCCGATTTCTATTGTTAGACAACTGGGACAAATATTCGCCTTTTTCCGAGTTTTCCTAAGGTGTTAGCTAAAGAAGTTGAAATTTTGTTTCTCGAATATGGCAGTTTGTAATGTCAAGAAATCACGGATGTTCTTTACATAGTCTGCATAAAACTTTTCCGACAAGCCCAAATTTCGAGTCTTTCTAATGACATTTTTATACTCAGCTATCAAGGGGTAACATCAATTGTATTTGCACACCAACATTCCAGGAGTAAGCGTACCCTACATGATTTTTCTCATGACACCAACATAAAAATAGCGATTGATAAATGTTGCTATTTTCTGTGAGACAGCACAAAAGTTTGCTGGGAGAAAAGGTCAATTGGAAGAAATAATATCCTATTAATATTTTGTTTTAATCATGGTCTGATCTTGCCGGATAAAAATTGTTTTTGATTTATTTTTTAACCCAAAAAATCAATACTTAAGAAAAACAAATGTGTCCAAGTTTTTCCATTATTTTCTCTCCTAGAGGCATAAAAGTACCCCAGACAATTAGTGAAGTTTATTGATAACTTCCGTAAAATCTTTCTTTTCAGCAGCTTAATTTTCCTGCTATTTTTTAAACAATTTAGTCTCTACACCCTTAAAAGTTACTTTAAAATTCGAATTTAAATAAGTTATTAATTGAATCAGTTAATTTTTGTTTGGAGAATATCTCTCTTCTTCTTTTTTAAATAAATATATAATTTATTCAATTAATTATTAATTCATACACCTTGATATTAATTTGTCAGTTAAATATTTAATTGATATAAATTAAAATTTAATTAAAAGAAAATAAAACCGTTGGTCAGAAAATTATTGTCTTCTGCTTTTGTAAATAAATATATAATTGATTCAATTAAATATTTAAACAAAAACTTTAATATTAATTTGTAAGTTAAATATTTAATTAACACAATAAGAAATTTAATTAAAATTAAACTTAAAGAAAATAAAACCTTTAATAGCTTTTCCTCTGTAGGTACATATTTGTAAATTAAACACTAATGATGAGTTAGAAGCAGTTAGAGTTACTATTCTATTAACGAAAGTTAGATTTATTGAACCAGGGCAGACCTCTTAATTAAAAAAAAGCGATAAAACGCTATCTTCTTACTAAGAAAACGGGAAGATGGAGGCTACCCTGAAGCCTTTTATACAGGTTTTTTTAAGAGATGGACTAATATCTGCAATCTTTTGCTTTCATTATTAGGTGCCGCAGGAAGCAGGAATCAGATAAAGCACAATTTTAAAACAAACCTACGTAATCGTTCTCTTTTGTCATTAAGGATAAAAAAAAACAGTTTAAATGCAGTTTTAAAACGGACCTTTGTTTAATGTGAAGTTCTACGCATGTCATTGTTTCGGAACAGCAGGAAGAGTTTGATCTATTATTTACTACTGCCATTTAAACTACAGTAGGAAAATTATGCTAGAGTAAGAGCTAATCTCTGTAGGGAGAAGGCCAAATAATATTAGCAAATATACTAGCAAAGTATTTAAACGCGAAGAGAGAGTAAAAAAGGAAAGTTATCTACAGGCATCTGTGCTGAGAGATTACTATTCTGTTGCTGTAAACATAACAGCTGGTATGAGTTGGGTGTCAACGTAACATATTAATCAGACTTTACATATTGATCTTAAATAAACCCACCTAAAATTACGGCTTACTTATTTTTTTTTTTTTTTTTTTTTTTTGTTTGTTAAGCGAAGACTAACTGCATGTCTTCTAAAAAAAATTAACACTATCTATATTAAAATGTTAATTTGTTTTTCAACTAAAGTAATATGCTCCCACACACCAAATTGTCACAATTTCTAGAAATTCAACTTAAACTCGCAGCTTTGAGTTTATTTTCTGGAATATGCCTTAATATTTTTCTTTAAAACCACCAATTATTTGAAATATTTTCTAAACTAAAAAATAAATTTAATTCTCAAAAATATTACATGCATAGGATAACATATGTTTTTAGCAAGTATGCCTTAAAATCGTAAGACTAACAAAAATTAAGTCTGTTTTATATCTAGAATTAATTTGTTATTTATAACTTATATTTCAGTTCTTACTTAAGTAAGAAAAATATTATTTCAACACTTCCGCATCTAATAGTTTTAACAGTAAAAGAAAACACTTGAAATTTTAAAGAGAAAAAGTTTTTGTTCTTTATCACTTGGATTTATGAAGGTTCCTGTATTTTTAATATTACCTAGTTATAATTCACCGCTCTGTAACGATCACACTACATAACAGAACACCAAAAAAAGTTCTTTGCGTTTTACTAGTTTCAGATAAAGTTATAAAAATATAAACAAGCTGCCAGCAATAAAAACAAAAAATCTACAAGCAGAATTCGTTAAGAACAACTGCCATCCCATGTGAGTGTGTATTAAATTAAATTAACAACTCCCAAAATTCACGAAATACTTTCTCGCATTAAGACGCAAGACAACAAATGCCGGGGAAAAACGTTTCAGAAAAATTATTGCATTTTCCGCGCATGCAGACCTGTACCAATGTCAGAAAATTAAATGAATGAAATAAATTTGAAATAAAGTCTGTTTAAAAAAAAACAATTTTTTTTTTTGCAACGAATTATTTTTGTAAGTTACATTTTTAAAAAGTACTTTTTTAAAGGTACTATTATATATAAAATACTATCAAAAACATAATATTTTATATATTACTGTTTCGACCTTTTTAAATGGTCCTTTTTTAAAGCTCTCTCAAACGGTTTTTCTGTGAGTGTTTTTAAGTTGAAATTTATTTAAAAGGTAACTTTTAAATACTACTTAATTTAAATGGTACCTAGTTACTTTTTCAAGAAAACATTTGCAAGGTAAGCATTTTCTAAGGTGTTTCTGTAAACGATTTAAAAGGTATTTTTAGGCTCTTTTTTATGGTACTTTTTTTAAGGTACTTTCATTACAAGGCATTCTGTAAACGTACCTTTTTAAAAGGTTTTTTCCTTTAACTTAAAACAGGATATTTTTTTGAAAATTTCTTTGATAAATATTTTTGTACCTAATACTTTATTTACATGGGACTTTTTTTAAGATTAAAAAAATAAAAAAAAGTACATTTTAAAGAATAATATTTAAAATTTTAATTTCGTTGTATGGTAAAGTCAATGCAATTACATAAAATAAAAATATACATAAGAGGGAATATTTTCCTTCTTCTGCAAAAAAGTACTTTTTTTAAGATACTGTCAGTAAATAAAAGGTTTTCTAAACAGTTTTTTAAAGGTAATTTATTTTTAGGTTATTAAGATTTAAAAAGGTACTTTTTTATAAAGTACTTTTAAAAAGTACTATTTTTATTTTAAAAAATTTTTTAGATTAAATTACGTTTTATGCGTACTTTTCAAACTGTTATTTTTTAAAAATTTTTGCTTTGTATTAAGGACCGCGGCGTTTCTATTGGTACTTTATATTGGTACTTTATAAAAAAGTACTTTTCAAGATTTTTTAAAGTAATTTTTCACATATATAGTTCTAATATCAATTACTTAAATTCTTTTGCGTTCTGTCACGAACAAACAATACAAGTATGTACGTCGCAACCAACTTGTTAATGTTGATTTACTACACCTTTTCATTGTAGAACCGTAGATAATGTTTTTATTGTTGTTGCTGTTCGTCCTTTTGCTTTTACTGTAAGCAAACACTTATTAACTTTTGGAATATAAGCAGTAACAACAAAAAACATCACACGAGTTTCATATACATTTTGGCTTAATTTCAGTTTGCAAGTTTTGTTTGGTTCAGTTGGCAGTTTTTCTGGCTGAAACAGCTTGAAATGCCAAAGTTATACACAAAATAATATAGCAATTACAAAATTCCGTAAAAATGAAGCAATATTAAAATAAAACATACCTTCTTTTATGCTACGAGTAAATAAAGTTTAAATTTTACCTTTTGTTAGTCATGATATTGGTGCTGGTGTGCAGTCAGTCGGCGGCAGTTGTTGCACTTCGGAAAAAAATATATTTTTTTGGTACAATTCATTGGAACTCATCATGTATATGCCTGTAACGAAAAGAAGGAATAATATTTTGTTTAAGAAGTCTGACTAAACGAAGGGTAAAATAATTTTCTAATAGAATTTTTCTAACGAAGTTGTAAGAAAAAAAAAACACAGAAAAAATTAATATAAATGTAACTCCTTAAAAAACTGCAAAAAGCAAAAATATCCTCTACAACAATAATAAAAATGTTTAACGAAAATTCTTCACTTCATTTTCACTACCCACCCTCGTACAACAGCCTAATTTTCGCAGCTTGAATTTTAAAACAAAATCAAATTTTTGTCCATTTCAGTTTATGTCAAAACAAGAATAAAAATTGCTGCTGAAGTTATCGCAGCTAAACTTTTAACTTTCTAAGGAAAATATTTTTTTTTTTTTTTTTCTTCTCGTTTTCGCCAATTTTATAATGTTTATGGTGGAGTTAGCAATTTAGTTGTCAAAGCGTCTTAAGAATTATCGCTTTTGGCCAAGTAAATTTTGTTGTCAACGTGCAGCGAAAACGCCTAAGTGACCTAAAAATAATCAGAATCTCGGCGTACATTTAACAACAACGAATAAAGAATAAGCCAGAATAAGTTTGTGGTAGAATATATAATTTGGTACTCACTTTAAATGGACCGGTGATTTTAGTTTAAACAAAAATATATACAATTTGACACAAAGTACCAATTACAGTGGTGGATGCAAATTTACAGACGTACAACGAAAAGTAAATTTTTAAACGAGCTTAGAATAAGAAGAGAACAAATAAGTAAAAATATGTTTTTATTTATATTATTATTTTTATTATTTTATTTTAATACAACGCCTTTAAAGTTGGTTTTTTTCCTGTGGAAGCGATAAGTGTGTGGTAGCAATTTCGAATCGTGTACCTATTGGCTTGATTTAGGAGGGCTATCATACTCAGAAAATAAATTTAGAACATCTTCAACCCCCTACACCAGAGCTTTTTACTTCTCATGGGATTTTTTACACATGAAAGTATTTCCCTTTTCGTTAAAGGTCTGTAGACCCTTCAAGAAATATAGAAATACTCTCTAATTGGGTCAATTTTCCAGGTGCCTATTGAACATTTGTTCGTCTATTGGTTGATACGAATGTAAAAATGCTTTAGTTTAAACAAAGTTGCTGTGCTATTGAAGTTTGTAGCCATGGAAATTGTTTGGCTTTAATACTTGTGCTTGGCATTGTGCTACCTGAAATATAAGCATGACCTTGGGTTACATGTAGTATATTAGATTAACTGCTTACTAAATAAATAAGTCTAATACAGCAGTACACACCATAAGATGCATAACTACGAGGGGCTTAAATACTTCTTTAGCTCATTCTGTAGTAATGAAGCTAAAGCTCTAATGGGGGAGGAGTTGTTAGCAAAACATACTAACATTCTCCAGAAAAAGAAGATAAACTACGAAATGCTAAAATCCTTGCATTTAGTGGCACAGAAGTATGTAAGTAGATACCCTGTGTGGATAGAGGCTTGAATCTGATGACCGCGACTTGTCGAAAAAACTTGAAGACTGCTGAAAAAGCCCTTAGACAGGAGTGCATTTGAGGTTTTTAGACACAACTATATTACTCTACGATAAGCAGCGGCTCTAGTTAGAAGAAAGATGTTATCAAAATTAACGCCATTACTAGCCATGACAGCCAAACCTTACGAACCTCGTAATACCGGGGGAAGTTAATAAGAACACCTGCTGCTTAAAAGTTAGAGTCTATCTAAACTCACACCGCGACATTGGCATCATCAGTTGCAATGCGACAGCATACTGGATGCAAGCGCTCTGCCTGAGATTTTAGTTACTCCACTAAAGGCCTCATAAATAAAAAAATTATCTGCAGATTACCGGTTCCCTTGTTATTTGTAGCTTGCCGAAAGACATCCTTAAAAAATACTTGTGCCGTTTTGTACCCCAAAAGCAGGATTTTTTCAAGAAAATAGAATAACCTCAAATAATTTCTAAAAAAAAAAATCGACTTCAAAACCAATTTCAACTGTCTGCCTATAACGGTTTAAAAGTATGGCCACATAAATTAGATTACATTAACTATTGGGACACCCTTATATCAGCAAACTTTATACTTGTTCAACTGTTCAATAGTTTGGCAACATACATCAAATTACAGCAACTATAGAGTCACCCTTTAATCTCCAAATTTAAATTTTATACTTGCTATTGTAGTAGATTTAGCAATCAGATTCTGAGTAAATTTTAACCGTCTGTCTGTAACGGTTCAACAGTTTGCCCATATACATCAAACTATATCAACTATTGTAAAACCCTTTAATTTATTATTTAAAATTTTTATATTTCTTTTTATACCGAACAAAGTAGTAGACATTCTGTCTGAAATTCTGGTGTTTGTATATAACATTTCAAAAAATATGGCCATGTAGCACAAATTACATTACTTTTGTAACACCCTTTAATTTACAAATACAAATTGTAAGCTTCTTGTTCTCAATATTTCGGCGTTCTGTCTATAACCGTTCAAAAGTTTGGTTACATACACAAGATTACATTAACTCTTGGAACACCCTTTAACTTCCAAATCCAAATTTTTACTTCTTGTTATAGCGGAGTAAGTTGTACATTTTCTTTTTAAATTTCAATCGTCTGTCCACAACTGTTTAAAAGTATGGCCGTATACTTTTCACTATAACGGCCATAGCAATCGACATTCTGGCCAAAGCGTTTGTGTATAAAGGTTCAAAAGATAAGCTCATATAAGTAAATCTGCATCAATTATGGGGGCACCCTTTAATTTCTAAATTCAAACTAGAAACTCATTGATATAGTGGGCTTAGAAATACAAGTGCCTTTTAAGTTTCAGCGTTCTGTCTATAACGGTTAAAAAGTTCTACCACATACTTGAAATTACATCAACTATTGAGACACCCTTTAACTTCCAAATTTATATTTTATACTTGTTGTTATAGTGGACTTAACATTACAGGTTCGTTGTAAATTTCAAGCGTCTGTCTACAACTGTTAAAAAGTATGGCCATATATATCAAATTAACTAAACTATTGGTGCACCCTTTAATTTATAATTTTTAGTATAACGGCCACAGCAATTGACAATTTGTCCAATTTGTCCACGATTCAAAAGTAAATTTAAATCAATTATGGGCCACCCTTTAATTTTTAGATTTATTTTTGTATAACTTTTTGTTACTGGGAGCTATAGTAATACGCAGTCATTTTAAACGTTATAGAAGTGGTGTTTACAGTTCAAAATACATGTGAAAAAATGTATGTTGTATGGGGACACCCTTTAATTTTTTAAATTATGCATTGTTTTTAGAATTGGACCAATCTGTAAGCATAATCTATGATATTATAAAAACTTTTCAAAATCAGTTCAGAAATAACTGAGTTTTGCAGGCTCAAATATACAAAAAGCAACATTCAGTCGAATTGAAAAGCTCCTTCGTTTTTTGAGATCGGTTAACAAATGATTAAGATCTAGAATATTGTGCCTCCTCCTCTAATTATTATCAACATTATTAGAGAGCCTCGGTTTTCGGCTCATCTTTAAGTATATTAATATGCATTTGCGTGACACTTAATTAAGCCCCAAATAACAGAAAAAAAGAAATATTTTCGAGTTTGTAAAAATCGGTATAACATTCCAAATACCAAATTCGTGATAAATTTAGATAATTTTCAATAACATATGGTGAATTGAATAAAATATAAATACTGATATTTTAACATTTTTAAATATTGAGAGAAAGTGCTTTCAGAAATTCGAATTGCAAGGCTGTACAAATTGTAAACTTTTTCTCTTGCATTCAAACCTAAAATTTTATATCTACAAAAAATGTTGCTCGTTCGATTACTCAATAACAGATATCACTAAAGATATTTGTTAGTCACTGTATGTTCGTACTTATACACATGTGACAGCCACTTAAAGACAAAAGAAGGCCAAAATTATACAAAACAAAAATTGGTAGAAAAAAAAACACACACACACACGACATAACTGGCAGACAGACGAACAAAGAGACAGACAAGTTCGTATGCAGGCGTGAGCTTATTATTAGTCAAAAGTATATAGTTAAGTAATTTTGTTTGATGAACGAACGTATAAGGAATTTCTACTTATTTTACTTTTTGCCGAATTTTTTTTTCTCAAAACTTGGGTTATATTGTTGCTTAATAAAAAATAAAAATAAAATGAAAAACTCTATCCAATTTGATTAAGAATCACTGTAATGCATTTTTGAATTTTGTTGCAAGAAAACAGCAAATATACAAAACCACATTTCAAAAGTGATTAAATTTGATGTAGAGTTAATTTTGGGTTTAACTAAATTTTATTCCAAATATAAAAAAATAAAATACTAAAGAAGAAGTTCACAAAAGGATGCTAGTGAAAAAAGGCAAAGAAATTCCTTGAAATAACACCAAGTGAATTTGTTAAACTAATTTTGGCAGTTATTTTTTATTTATTTTATTTTTTTTATTTTGTTTCTTTAATTTATTTGCTGAGGTGAAAAAACAAACACCATTATAAAAACACCTTGTGCTGTTCGCTCAGTCTTGCGGCAGGAAGACATTTAATCATCAAGTTACTGGAAAGAGCGGGGCCATAACATTGCAACACCAACTAACAATTGTGTTTCGTAGACATAAAGAATAAACGAACATTAAACATATTTGTATTAAAACATTTGTCTGACAAATTACTACAACTGTTAACTTGGCACCTTAAATACGTATGTATGTACATACGTATGTATGTATGTATGTGCAAGTGTATAAGAATACTTTTGGTTAAACTCAAAGATATTTTCATAATAACAACTAAGGATTTACATGCACACATATTTGAATTTGTATAAAGTGTGTAGACATGTGTTTTTCCTAAAACGACTAACTAAAAAATTTGTTTCAAAAAAAAAAAAAAAATAATGTTAAGTGCCTGTGTTCGTTTAATCTAACATTTAGTTATTATTGCTTCTATGCTTGCAAGACTGACTTGACTGCCTGATTTGAGTGTCGTGTTTTAACAAACATATTGCGTGCCACAGTAGCCTTCCAAAGACTTTTTTTTTTAAAGTCATAGTCATCAAAATTAAACGAAAACTTTTTCGTCTAATGTTAACAAGAGAAACCACAAAAACAAAAATAGAAACCAAACACAAACTTTTGACCATTTGAAAAGTAATCAATGATACCATGTGATGTTGCTTTGGTACAGTGGGGCCTGGTTAATTCATTTATAAAGTTTTTTTTTTCTAATAAAAGTATATTTGATGATATAAACTTGGTATTAGATATTGTAAAACACTGTTAAGATGCTTAATTTTCCAGCAGTATATGATTTAATTTACAACCTCATTTGTCAATTATAATATTAAATTAAAATAAATTAAGATTGACAATAGTAAAATTTCTTTAATTATTTTTTGCAAATCTTTACAAAAATGAAACTTCACTTCTACGGTTATAAACAATCTTTGCCGGATCTTATATACACTTTGCCAAAGGAATTGTGTTAATATTTTCTTTAATTATAGTTTTGACTGAAATATAAGATGCTTGGCCACTTCCTTTTATTCCACGGAGCCCAACTTTAGACCCAGTACCCGGCAACTGTGCTCTTCTTCAGGCCCACTATTACATCTTCATGTCCTTTTTTATTGTTGAAATAAAAAGGCCAACAACCAAGTTAAGTTAGAATTTCCTATTTTCCTCGAGATGCCTCTTAAAGTCTACTGCATCCACTTATATTTCTTCATACATACTGAGGAAATATGAGGAAATATGAAATATGAGGAACCCATACAAATATTTCAAAAAATTACAGCGGAATGGCTATGTTTTTTTTCTTTTTTTTTCTTTTCCCAGAAGTAATAAAAGGCGCACTTGCTTAACAGAATTTGTGGTCAGATTAATGTTTAATTTACATGTTAGTACTTTATGGGCAGTTTTGTCAACAAAATCGGTTACAGGTAGAATTGAAATTACCATTTCATTCTTATTTCCTCGTCTCGTACACCATATATAACGCTACAGTTTTGTGAATGCATTAAGTCGTTGTGAAGAACTCGAAGTGTGAAGTGCTAACTGCAGATAAAAAAATATTAAAAAAAAATCATTCCAAATAAAAAAGTTTACAATGAATCCACCGAATCCATGATCGAAAAATTCCATCACACATACAAGGAATAGAACGAAACGTTCAATTGCTAGCTAGCGTTTCCAAACGAGTTATACCGGAAAATGTAGAGGCTGTTATGGCGACGACATTAGAGAGCCGTGCGAAATTGCCCAGACTTGAAAGCAAAAAAGACTTTACGAAGGCTGCTATTTATATTTCTGGCCTTGCAACACTGAATGCTGCCAAGTGCAATCTGACATTTCCATTGGAAAGTTTGTCATTTTTAAGCATAATCGTACTCAAAACGTTTTGACGTACGACCATTATTTGTGTTGTTTACAGTGAATTGAAATAATTAATATAGAAAAAATTGGAATTAACTCGTGAACATTTCCGTGCCATCATTTTTCACAACTTTCGACGTGGATTATCACGACAAGAGTGCATTGATGAACTTAAATCTTTGTATGGCGATGAAGCACCATCCTATAGCACTGTGAAAAATTGGTATAATGAATTTAATCGCGGCCGAAGCTCGCTCAAAGACGAATTCCGTGAAGGTCGTCCAAAAACGGCTGTTGTGCCAGAGAACATTGATGCCGTGCGTGAACTCATAATGCAAGATCGACATGCGACATACCGAGAGATAGAAACATCCTTGGACATTTCTTCCACCAGCATACATTCGATACTGCATGAACACCTGGCCGTAATAAAGGTTTGTTCTCTTTAGATCCCGCACAATTTGAAAGTCGCTCAAAAAAAGGCTCGTGTCGATTGGTGCAAAGAAATGTTGCAAAAATACGATTGCGGTGCTTCAAAAGACGTTTATAAGATCGTCACAGGTGACGAATCATGGATCTATGCGTATGAGCCCGAAACAAAACAACTATCGACCGCGTTGGTCCTCAAAGACGAGCAAAATCCAACGAAAATTGTTAGTGAAAGAAGCACTTCGAAGCAAATGGTCGCCTGTTTCTTCGGCAAAACTGGTCATGTGGATACTGTTCCACTTGAGCAATGTAGGACGGTCACTTCTGAGTGGTACACTACAATTTGTTTGCCTGAAGTCATCGGAGAAATTCGAAAAACCAACAAGAGAAGACGAATCATTGTTCACCATGACAATGCGAGCTCTCACACAGCGGCTCAAACCAGAGCGTTTTTGACCGGCCAAAACGTCGTACAGCCGTACAGCCCTGACTTGGCACCTAATGACTTCTTCTTGTTTCCGCACATCAAGAAAAAAATGCGTGGTCAACGATTTTCGTCGCCAGAAGAAGCTGTTGAAGTGTTCAAAAATCATGTTTTAGAGGTGTCTCAATCGGAGTGGAAAAAGTGTCTCGACAACTGGTTTGAGCGCATTCAAAAGTGTATAAATCATGCTGGAGAATACTTTGAAAAACAATAAAACCATTTTTGATTATAAATATTCGCATTTTCACTATTAGGCTAGAAATATATAAAGCAGCCCTCGTAAACAGTAATTTTTTTTATTTTCTTTTCCGATAAGTTCCGACTAAATAAATTTCTAAAGAGAAAAAATAAATAAAAGAATAAAAATTAATAAAAAATAATAAAATAAAGTGCCAAAAATGGTGATTTGTTTAAATGTTTGTATGGGGAACC
The DNA here is from genome assembly GCA_916610165.2 of Gymnosoma rotundatum. Taxonomy (NCBI): domain Eukaryota; kingdom Metazoa; phylum Arthropoda; class Insecta; order Diptera; family Tachinidae; genus Gymnosoma; species Gymnosoma rotundatum. The sequence goes on along the minus strand of OU744338.1, from coordinate 13,530,049 downwards.
CCCCAGGGGAGCTCCAGGGGCTGTGCCACTGACATGGTAGATCGGCGCTCCAAAGTTAGTGGGGGTCGGTCATACATTTGGACTCGATTGGGGTACTCTAAATGGGTTAAAGTGGGATTTTTTAAAACTTGACCCTACGGGACAAAAGACAACAGTTGGGGGGTAGTAGAATTTGTTTTAGAGGTATAGTTTCTCGGGCAAAGTTTCTTATTTTGATCCGTAGAATACGATTTTCACTGAGCCATAGGCAATTATTAAATCGACCCGCCCTAATACGTATATAATATATATAAATAAAAAAAGGACCATAGAGAAATCAAAAATAAGAAAAAAAAACATCCAGTGAAAAAATTGGATCTCGACATATTTTCAGAGTTACGAGCCTCTAAAATTAAAATTTTTTTTAAATTATCAATATGGGTAATATTTAATAGCTTTTGAAGAGATCTTTAAGAAAATACCAAAAAATTTAAAAAATGCTTAACCCATTAAGAGCCGATATGCATTTTAGTGCATAGTAACCATATAATGATTAATTCTTAACAAAAGATGTTTATCGTGATTAAAGTATTGTTGTAGGCAACTATAATATGTTCGTTGCAACATAATATGATTATTGTGACCATATCACAACCAGTTTTTTTTTTTCTACGGGAATAAAAAACCGCAAAAACATGAAGAAAATGCAAGGAAAGGAGGAATTCCTTTTAATATTATGTTTCCAGCATTTATGTTGATGTTAAATTTTAATAGGAACGATGCCCCACAGATTGGTGGGCTAATGAACCGATAGCTTATAGACTGCTTGTACAGAGAACACAAGATTGTACTCCACGTATGAAATGGTTTGTCCTTGAGAGTCTTTTTAGAGAGTTACAGAAAACGCCAGACAATTTAAATATTTTCATTAAATGTTGAAAATGTGTCTAGTTAAGGATCAAAATAGAATAATACTCGGAATGCCTTTTTTTTAGCAAATTCTGCCGTAACGATTTTAAAAATGTTAAATGTTTTTACCAGCTCTTTAGTTTCCACTGTTGTCCAGCCCATACGCTTCCCTAGTTTCCAGTGCAAATAACTTGTATGTGTAATTTTTTTATTCAAATATAGATAGTTGTTGTACATTCAATAGTTGTTGTACAAGTATATTTTAATGTGTGATATGTGTAGATATTTATTGGTTTTGTTTTGTGGGTCCTATAAAATTCCTGTTTAAACATCAATTTGCATCAACGAAACGCTTCATCAATTTACTTAAAAGTCAAGCGCAGAGGCATGCAAATATTTAGTTTCGTCTTCATCGACGTCGTCATCGTCGTCAACGTAACCAACATTGTCTACTTTAAACTAGTCAATATGCCACCATCGCCATCAAACTATTTGCAACATAGTAAAGTGTATGTAAGAGAAGAAAAAAATAAATTACTTCTACACCTTAACCTCCACGGCTGGGAAACATGGACCCAACTACGTATGTATATATTTCAACATGAGACTACAAGTAATAATGCAAAGATCATTTTCAATACATGTAAATGTATATTTGTGTGTGTATGTACTGTGTTTAAAAAAAATACAAAAGAATGTTTGTAAAAATTTATATTTTTATAAAATATAAATCCTGAATATTAAAACCATAAAATATTTTTACAACTTATATTTAAAATCTTGGTTGAAGATGTGCCGCAAAAATGTGTTATTTAAAGCAGTTGTCTAAAGGAATAACTTGACCCACATTCTTAAATTTGGTTTTAATTTAATTAACATCAAATCACACAAAATGTTTGAACTTTAAGATGTAACAAATTTTAAAAAATAGTTTTTACATGTTAGCAATCCTGTGCATGTGAGTGTACATTTAAAAATATCCTACTGGTTTAAAAATTTTTAATTTATTATTTATTTTATAAGCAAATAAAGGAATTTAATACCACATTTTACATTAATTATACATTCTGAATGTAAACTTATTCTTCCCTTCACCACAAACATTGGAAAAAGTGTATATCTAAGTTTATCATTCGGCTTGTTATTTCTAGAATATCCATTTCGGATCCCATAAAGTCTATATATTCTGAGTTGTTATGGAAAGCGAAGATTATCAAGCGATGTCCGTTTGTCTGTCCGTGTTAGTGTTGATATCAAGTTTGCCGAGGCATCAAACAAACAACAAAAATTTAAATAAGGCAATCGATCAGACAAAGTGTTGAAAGAGGTGGTATTGGAAATGAGTAAGATCGTTCCATGCCCTTCGAAACAGCGGGCAAAAAAAACAGGCCTACGTCTTTTTTTTCAATAAAAAAAGTAACTCCAATAAAAAAAACCAAATATTTGGGGGATAGAGAATTAAATAATAAAAAAAAAAAATATCTAGTGAAAAATTGGCGCTCGCCCATTTTTTTTTTTAAATATCAATATGGGTACCGTTTAAAAGCTTTTGAAGAAATCTTTAAGGAAACATTTAATTTTTTTTGTAATTTTTTTTTAATTCTCTGGCACCCCAATATTTGCTTTTTTTATGGGAGTTACTTCATAAACTAGATTTACATTAATGGTGAAGCGTATATAAGATTCGGGATAGCTAAACATAGCACTCTTACTTGTTTTTAATTAAAATGTTAAATCTTTTAGCATTGAAATATATCAGGTAAGTGAAAGTCCGACTTATTAAAGGTGGTTCCACACCAAGTAAAATACTTTAAAAAAATGTTGGTTTCGAAGATAACTTGGTTGTGTCACTTTAAGCTTGTGTAAATAGAAACAGTTCATCAACAAAAATTTGACCAAAAATAACTAAAACAATGCGAATAATTATTCCATTGTACAGTAAAATTACAAGTTGCCTTACATATTGTTCTCTTATGTGACCAACGTCAACAAAAATTGAAAATTGAAGTGAGATAAGTTACAACTCTCACATTAAGCCACTAGGTTCCGGCTGTTCGTCAATAATAAAAATTTACCGAAAGACTAGAGACATTAATTGATTGCACAGTAAAATATAAATCTCTTGTGGTCAAGGTCAAAAAAAATATCGAAAAAGCAAAGTAACAAATCGCTGATAAGAAATTAATGTTTCCTTTAGATCTTTCAATAAAAGTACAACAAAAATATAAATTAAAATACATTTAGGCGAATTGAATATCAATGACTAACAAATGACAGTTTTTTTTTTATTTCATAAAAATCATTTAAATGAGAAAAGTTCTAAAATACGTAAAAATCACTTAACATGCACTAAAAACAAGTCTTTCATTTAACATAAAAAAAAACCATTTCACAAAAAAAAAACAAAACACATTAAAAAAACGCCAGTTTTGCAAAAATACTAAAAATTAAAAAAAAAATTTTTGCTAAGCTCAAAAGATAAAGATTTTATCATTTTAAACTTCTTTCTCTACATGACGAATTTTACTAGTTACCTGTTTCAGAGTTAAGCATGCATGTTGTTGTGTTGCGTTTTTTTTTTTATAAAATGTAATGTAATTTAAGTAAGATATTTTGTTCGTATCTACTATTAAATACCGTTGTTTAAAATGATGCGACATGGCACGCTTAACTATCATCATCATTATCTTCATTTAAGCCATCGTCGTCTTGTGTCACAGCTCCATCTGCCATCACAATTCAGACGTTTGCCATTGAGATCGAAAGTAAAATTTTAAAACAATTTATTACCTGAGATGTAGATTATGCCGATGCTATTACAACTAAAATGATAATAACGATGTAAGACATTTCATGGAGATACATTATCATCAAAAATCATCATTATCATTGTCCTATAACTATAACATTGATTCACATCATAGTCATCATCAATGTCGTATGTATTAAAAATCAATTTTAGATTATATTACATCTTGTCGAATTTTCCACTTCTGTAAACTTATGCATTTTTCATAAACTATTACAGTTTTTTTTCTCTTCTTATTTTTTGCTTTTTTTTTTTTTTTTCAACCAGATTCCCAAGCAGCATGTAATTTTAAGAAATTTATTTAAAAATAAAATAAACTGGAATTTCATGTATTAAAAAATATATATAAATAAATAAAATTAAAAAAAGATTAAAATAAATATTGACATTATGGTGATGGAATATTGTCAATATATATTGAGGATATTGAAAATAATTGCTAGTGGATTATAAAAAAGCAAAAATGTATTTAAGCTTAAGCTTTATTATTTAGAAAAGTGATATTTAAATACATTGTTTGTAACAAATATTTAAAGGGAATTAGTATTAATTGCATTAAAAAATATTCTGCATTAGATACGAGGGTAGTACTAGATAAATTTGGCCTAGAAAAAAGCCAAAAACAAATTCTTTTTAAATTAAACAACGGATTTTTTTTTTATTATATTAACTTATTTTCAAATAAAATCTTTTTTTGAAAATTAATTAATTTTCCAAAAAAAAACTCTTTTTTAAATTTAATTAATAAAATAAAAAATTCCCGTTATTTAATTTAATATTTGCAAAGTGCCCGTTTATAAAATAAATTATCATAGTGTTTTGTGATATTTTATTTTTCAAACTCTTATCTATATATATAAAAATGAATGTCTGTCTGTATGTTTGTGCTTTATAGGAGGCCAAACCCTTGGACCGATCTTCCTGAAATTTTCACAGCATGTTACTGTGACTCTGGAAGGAATAATAGGTTATATGAAGTTTTAATTGGAGAACGGGGCGTGGCACCGCCCATATAACCCAAAAATTAAAATCGCCATATTTTGGCCATTTTTTGACCTACGTCGACGATATTTGGTACATATGCTATTGGCATAATTAGGAATACGTCATTAAATTTTCGCAATACTTTTAATTTTATTTAATAACGAGGGGGGTAGCGAAGCACACCGGGTTCATCTAGTAACTTTATAAAAGAGCCGAAAATAAGTCAGCCGTATACAGTGGAGAAAGAAAAATAGAATTACTGTTGATTATTGTTGTTTTTGCTTAAACTTTGATTTTTGTCTTTGCTTTATTCTTTGGATAAACATTTTTAGTTTATTTAAAATGTTTGTCAGAAGTTTTCTAAAGAGTTAAGTAAGCGGTAATGAAAAGGCCATCGAGACATGCTTTGACCCTCAATAATCAATATCGGTAATTTGAATAATTAATCGGGATAGTAGAAAATAGCAGGAAAAAAGATTTTATTTGAAAACAAATTCTTTTTCTCAGCGCAATAAAATCGTTAAGGTGCTTTTCTGGATAATACTTCATAAAGGATATATACTCTGAGTTCTTACGCGTAGCTAAGTCGATTAAACTATGTCCGTCCGTGCTCAAGTAAAAATCAACTTTGCCAAGACACGAGATAAGCTAGAGAAAATTTAAATAAGACAATCGCTCAGACATAGTTTCGAAAATTTTTCTATTAAAAATCAGCAAGATCGGTCTGTGTCCTTCAAGGTAGCGGGTAAAACACCACACCAGTCTCTAATTTTTCCATATCATTTGGAATAATGAAGTAACTGCAATAAAAAAATTAAATATATAGGGCGATAGAGAATTGAATAATAAGAAAAAAAAATCAAGAAAAAAAAATTGAGCTCGTCCATATTTTCCGAGTTATTGGCCTCTGAAATATTTTTTAAAATATCAATATAGGTATGATTTAAAAGATTTTGAAGAGATCTTTAAGAAAGTACTAAAATTTTTTAAAAATGCTTAACCCATTAAGAGCCGATGTCATTTTTATGTAAAACTAGATATATTCAGTACCACATTTTTTTATATATATTTTAATTCTTTGTTTTTTTGATTGGAGTTACTTGACTAAACTAGATTTACATCTATGGTGAAGGGTATATAAGATTCGGCATAGACGAATATAGCACACTTACTTGTTATAACTGTAATAATAAGTTGACTGTCAAGTCAAATCCTCCCGACAAAATTCACAACTGTAGAGTTTTCAATAATGCCACCAGTAGAAATGAAAATCCATGAATGTTGATGACTTAATCAAAGCACACGAGGTTCACAAGATGGCGACACTTAAGGCTACAGTAACAGGCTACAGTGACAGCCGTATCTAGGTTAAGCTAAGCATGATCATTCGCTTGTTCTATGCGAACCCCGACATTGACAGCCCTTTTTTTTGTAACGCAAGGGCGCAGCGAACGCGTCAGGCTTAATTTAGATCTAAACCAGAGCTATCTATTTATTTTCGGAAGGGCTTGATTAACAATTATAATAGGTATATTAGGACTCAGGATTAACAGACCCCATGGTACAAAAAGCTTTTATATTCCAAAATATTATCCAGCGAACCTTGGTGATGAAATAATTGTCACCTTATATAAATCGTCAAAATTTAGTAAAAAAAAAATTCAATATGCATTGTGAGCACAATAATGGTAAAATGGGCATACAGGAACATCTACAATAACTTCCAAAAATACTTATTATGAAAATATTTATTAATTAATATTAAATAAATTTCTAAAGAATTAAGTCGAATAGTTTGCAGAACACCAAACAGTCTATTGAATTTTGAAGCTATTTTTTCAGCAGTCTAAAATATTTTATAACAAAACATATAAAAAAACAGAAATCGCGATAAACCTCGAAATTAAGGGAGTTTTTCACGCTTCGATACTCCAAAAAATCCGAAATTTTTAAATTGGGATTTTTTAACACAACCACATTAAACTTTAATTTAAATTTCTTTTATATTTTAGGACATCCCTTCAAAACAGTTCTACCTTTATTAAATGCTGTAGAAATTTAAAGCCTTTTTCAGCATTTTACTTTCCCAATAATTACCCAAAATTATTTTCCGTCTGCCTGCGTTATTAATAATTCGAATATTAGATTTGATTACCATCGTTTAAAACGACCTGCAGAAAATTATTATTCTTTCTTTAAACACACATTTAAAATTTGATTAAAGCAAATTGCCGATAGTATCGCATGACAATAAAAGAAAACTCCAATCAAATTTGTATGCCTCCCTTTAACTTTTCTTTATCACTTTAGTACAGTGTCTACTTACGTGTCAAAAATACACAGCTCAAATGTTTATGTGTCTGTCACAATCTTCAATAAATACGACAGGTTGCCTGCGTACACGTAATGCTGATGACATTGACATTATTGACCACAACACGCAATTGATTTGAAGCCGCTAATGTTGCAAGAGTTTCTTGTTTTGGATCAAAGTCAGTGAAAGCTTGTTGTTAGATCTGCTGCTAATGAGCGTGTAAGAAGGGGAAGGAGAGCCATATTTAATTATTAAAGAATACTTTGTGCAGATACAAAGAATGTGAGTTATTTTTAGGTTCAATTTAAAATTAATGACCATAATGAGAATAAACAAATTAAAAACTGATAAATTTCTTTAAGTAGGATTGAGATGATTGAACAGTAACGAGCAGTAAATTTTTTATTCAGTAAATAAAAAAATTCCCCACGCAGGGTATATGGGATGGTTCGCCACCTTGTCGAAAGCTCGTGTAATCCTTATCAGCATCACTCAGTTTGGAAAGGATGAATTTTTATATCATGTCGCGACTCGAAGTACAATTAGCACATGAGTTGAAACGCTCATGATGGATCAAGCTTAAAATTAACATCGCATAGTGACATGTAATGGATGCTTATGTGTTTCGAAAATACCATGAGGGCTTCATTAATCTTTAATGCAGAACCGTCCATGATTAACGAGGAAAGAAAGGTGTTATTCACAAGGCGCAAGAGGAATTTGCTAAAGGAAATAAGGATTTGTTAATATTCTTTAATAAGACTTTTATATACATAAAACCAACTCGATTTTTAGTGTTTAATCGGAAGATAATAAATAATATTACGGCTTGTCTCAGAGCTTAATGGCTGTATATAAAAAACACTTGTTCCTTGGGCAGCTGTTGGGCCGCAAAAAAGTACGTGTTAGAGTGTTATATTCGGCTATACCGAATCTTTTATACACTTTGCCATCTTTTTAAAACTAGTTTAGTAAAGTATATTGGGGTGACAGAGAATTAAAAAATAAAAAAATTTTAATACTGTTCATAAAAAAGCCATCGGCTTTTAATAGGTTAAGCATTTTTAAAAAATTTTAGTATTTCCTTACAGACCTCTTCAAAAGCTTTAAAATGATTCCCATATTGGTATTAAAAAAAATTTGAAAATTTCAGAGGCCCGTAGCTCGGAAAATATGGGCAAGCGCCAAATTGTTTGTAATTTATGTGTTTTCTTATTTTTTAATTCTCTATTGCAAAATATATATTTATTAAGTTTTTTTTTTATTGAAATACCTTTATTGTTCTAAACGGCAAGAAAAAATTGGAGGTAGGCGTGGTGGCGTTTTCCTGCTGCCTCGAAGGACGTGGACCGAACATGCTGATTTCCAATAGCACCTTTTTCGACACTTTATCTGATCGATTGACATATTTATTATTTTTTTTTTATTTGTGAAATCAAGTTTGCCTCGGATTGCCACGGACGGCCAGACGGACATCGCTCAATGGACTTCGCTATGCATAAGAAGTCAGAATATATATACTTTATGGGGTCGAAAATGGATATTGTAGAAACTACACACGGAATGACAAACTTAGTTATACCTTTTTTCCACTTTTTGTGGTGAAGGGAATAATATTTGTTCCAAAACTCTTGAACTCCTAATTACGTTGTCACATGGGCAGCTCCCACGGTTTGAAATCAGGGAAAACTGCTTAACGAAATACAAATTATATTTCAAACTTTAAAAGCCCCATTCACTTTAGTGTCATGTGCTTTTCTAAAAACTCAAAATAAAATCCGATTAATTTTTAAGGAAAAAGAGCCGCCATCTTAATTTTTGCGTTAGGATTAAAAAACGGATTAAACAAAAAATCTTGTTATAAAAAATCATCGATATTTCTATACAATCTTGATCCTAGAGTTCGATTTTCAAAGATCAAGGACCCCATTTTAATTAAATTATTAAAATCACTTCGGGCGCTACACGATATTAAGCTGTCAAAACAATTTTAAAATAAATACCCAAAAACATTAAATTAAACTAATATACACAAGACAACAAATAGTTGTTTATTTTTATAGCTGATTGGATTTCAGCTAAAGTGCATATTAACAACCTGTTACTTGAAACTTCTGTTTACCCCAACTACAACTGAAAACACAAAAAAAAACAAAATACTCATGGATGGTCCTTGGACTAAAACTGATTGGAAAAAACCACCTACTGTAATGAAAATATCCAGGCAGCATCAGTTAAGTTAATAAATATATGATACTGTTTCATAAAATTATTACTATTGCCATAGTATTTCTTAATTTTCTATCCAAACAACCAGCGCAATTTTACAACTGTTAAGTTTAATAAAATACCACAAACAACATGCCACTGCATCAGCAGCAACAAACGAATTCAATACGCATTCCTTGCAATTCTAGACCAAAAGGGAAATTTAAAATCTCGTAGAAGTAATAAAATTTAACAGCAACTAAAAAACAACAACAAATACCACAAATATAAAAACAGCAACAATATTAAATTGGCAGGCAACAATTATTGTGAATTAAATTGTAATAAAATTTTTTAAATTTATCGCAAACCAATGAAGAACAAACAGCATGTCGTAACAACAACGCCGCTGAAACAACATTGGCGGCGCCCCGCCCGGAAATACAACGAAACAAGTTCATAACATACAGATGTAATTTGAACGAAATTTTTAACAATCCTGGCACGATTTACAAAATAAAACTGAAAACAAAAAAATTAAAAATTTAAGCAAAAATAACACCAAAAACAAAAGCCAAATCAACTCATTTTTCTACTCTTTGAATGCTAGAAGATCATTGAATAAATGAAAGAGGAACCCAACTAACCATCGACGCTGCAAAAATGGACAAATAAAAAATAGAAACTCTACTACAAACATTGAATTGATTTCGCCGTTTATTTTTGAGATATAATCGGCACGCACGTACATGGTGGAAAAATGCAACATTCGCGGATACAAACTCACTCATTTACACACAAAAATAAAAACAAAATTGCAGATAAAATACGAAAGAATCAATACCACCAACCACAACATACTCATCATCACTTGTTCTATTAAATCTGTAATATGTGTGCGTGTGTGTGTGATTGTTTACTGAAAGTTAGTCTTCACTAGTCAGTCGTCTAGTCGTATTGTTCTCTGAAATGAAAATATAAAAATTAAAACAATTCATGCCACCAGAGGAGTAAAGCAACATAAGGACTTTAATAAAATCATAAGTTGCTATTGGATTATTGTTTAACAATATACAATGATATTTGAAACACCCTACTTTGGTATTTAAGCATGATAAAGTATTTGAGTCAAGTAGTAAAGAATGACGCCAACAAAGCCGAACAACGCCGTTAACTTCACTAACTTTCAGCAAGTGATTTCTTTTTCAAAACGGGTGTGTATCCAGGATAAATTAAAAATCATGACTGGCTAACTTCCAAAACGTCAATTGTTTTGTATTCGAACAAATTATAGTGTTTCCTAATGCCACAGAATTAAACATTGACAACGTATACCATACCAAAACGTCATCGATAAGTATTAGTAAGCATCTGATGCGATGCCAAAGAAAAATAGCACGAAATCGAACGATTTGCAGTCTTTAAAGGGTTCTTGCACTTGTCTTTCGCAACTCTTTTTTTTATTCGAAAATCTGGCAGCACCGCAGTTTTTAATGCGAAAGCAAACACGATTATCTTGCGATAGTACAAGAGTAAACGCAAAGGAAGAAAAACATGTAATGTTAGAGACCAACTCCTTTAAATCGCAAGAGTCTAGTTGAAGCGTCTTCTAGCGAAGCCTTAAGGAGGTCCTTATTGTTGCTAAAATTTCAAACAAGATCCTGTGCATACCGAAAGCCGTATAAATAAATGTATCCCAGTAATTTCTTAATCCTAGACGAAGTATTAAACCTACTGCCATCGACACTATTTTCTGTAAACATAGCCTTCCCTTTGTCCATCTTTACTCCAGAGGTCCTCCTCGGGGATACTTAAAGTCTGGCTGAGCTAACATAGGCTTTGTGACAGGTATCTTCGGGGTATAGGGGGAACCGGTCCCCCGGTGTGCAGGCACTGAATTTGGAGGGACAGTGGAGTACTATCGACGGATGCACTAGTGTCTTTAATTGATAATAATATATAAATAATAATAGCAAATAAATAAACTGGCACAACGGTTACCGGTAGCCCATACAGAGAGCCGCCTTTCTCTGCAGCCCGTTATTGGTAAGGCCCCTTTGGGGTACGCGTGGTAGCTCTGGTTAAATAAAAGACTATATTTGCAGATCTGGTGTGCAATAGATGGAAGTGTGCTGTGGCACTCTCAACAGAAGAGATTTATGGGTGGGCTCCGACCCTATATCAAGGGGTAGATTCATGGTCCTGCAAGCCATGGTTAGGATAATTGAACAGAATAATGGTTGGACTAACGTCTCTTTAGGCCTTCGATCTAGGTACAGACGTTAATCTAATTAATCATATTTCTGTACTCGAGAGCTTCCCAGAGTTATGCTAATACTACGGAAACTTCATATTGAATCTAAAATATTGTTAGACCATCACAAAATCTTGCTGAAAATTGGCTTTATAGCAGCTTAGCTGGATACGAAAAAGTTTAGCAATTTTTCGGTCACTAAGGCGTATACGAGTTTCTATACGGGTTCAAAACTGATATGTTTCACAACCTTGTTACTAGGTGACCGGCAATTATAAATCAATTGGGGTATCGTTTAGATACTAAATAAGAAATTCATCGCAACTTAGCTGTCAGTATTATTACGGTTGAAATTTCAGCGTGAATAACGTTGCACTGGTTTCCCTGGTTTGAAATCTAGGACTGAAGATACTTCTTTCGCTGAACCTAACCGTTCTATAGAAAAACGAAGCATGTTATTCTGTTATATACATTTAGGGTTGGTTTCAAAGCTTCTGTGGTCTAAAGCCCTTATTGGGCAGTATTAAATATTATCCGGAATAACTGATACCCCACCCAATCTGGTGTCGTTGCCAAAGTCCAATGATCCTCTTGTTCCAGTTGCATTGAATCTCACGTCTGTTTATTTGACCAGTATAACCTCGCAATAGGTTCCTTTGATGGCCTAGTGGGAACTGCATATCGAAACCCAGTGCGGCCAAGCATACGAGCGCCTGATGAATTAATAAAAAAATTTTCACCGTGTTGAAAAGTCATTTGGAGCCTTTGGATTGAATATGCCAGTTTTTTTTCTGCTGTTTTTCTCTGTGAGATTGTAACAACCAGCGATATAATAGAAACTTAGCTAACTTCCACTTCCACAGAAGACATCGTGCGTATGAGCTTCAATTCTAAAGGAAGGGTACTTCACGTTCTGTATTAACTCATCCCAGTACCACTTTTTCATTTCTCTATGTGTTTTTGGAATATTTCATATTTGATAGGTTCGTGGAAGTCTTTCATAAACAACCAACAGAAAAAGAAACCGAGAATTAAATAATAAAAAATGAAAATCAACAAAAGTAAATGAATGAGTACAAAAGTCTAGTATTAGTGTCGATTTATTGATTTTAATTGTAACGTGAGCTGTTTTATAGAAGAAAAATTGTTAAAAATAAAAAAACGAAAAACAAACATTTGGCAGCAGTGGAAGCAAAAGTAAAACAACAGAAAAAATAACAATAACAACTGGTTAAGTAAAAGAAGAAGAAGAAATCTGATTTAAAGCTTCTTGTGGCTAATATTGTCTAAACGAGGCGGTAAAATTTGTTTTGAATCTATAAATTTTTCTCGCTGTTTGTGAGTCAGCCAAATAGATGGAAACTATTGTTGTCTTTTCAAGTCCGTGGTAGCGATGGTGGCGGCGGCAGTTGTACTGATGGTGGTGAAGTCATGTTTTATAAAATGTTACACCCAAGGGGGCATATCATGACATTTTATTGTGATGCCATCTTGAGAGGTGCTTATTACGCATGCGCAACGCATTTTTTATTTAATGCCACCAACAACTGTTGTTAAGGTTTAACTGCTGCTGTTGTTGTTGTTGTTACAAAAGTAACAACTATAAACTATTTAATATTTATGTTTGCAGACTGGATAATAAATGTTATTGAAAACACATTTACTATTTGTGTTGTACAGCTACTGTTTATATTTAAATTCGTTCAACAAAGAATTTTAAATTTATTTAATTCCTTCTCTAAATGCATTTTGCAAAATATTTCTTAAAAAAAGCAGAAGACATTAGGAGGAAGATTATCCACAAGTATTCGTATGTAAAATTGGTGATGTAATTTATGTGTTCTCGTTGAATATATTTGTTTAACATTCTGGTATTCAGATTGTGGGAAAATTTAGTTTTGCGTGTCTGGAGAGTAACAAATGTCAGTGATAGAATGCCGTGAACTTTTTTTAAATAGAGTTAAACCTGAATATTTTAATAAAATCAAAAATTTTATTACATAATTTTTATGTTGAGACTGAAAGGCTTCAAAATTTTGGCCTAAAAAGCTTCTAAAGTTAACTTCCTTTTTCAAATATTTTAAGCAAATTAATTATAAAGGTCAAATAATCATAGTAATAATTATATAAATAATAATTTATATAATAATACTTACATAAAATTCACTTCAATACACATCCAGGCATGTCCTGGAATCCACACGACATTTTCACTTTATATTTTTCAAAGCGATGTTTTTGTAAAATATAATTTTCAGGCATGTCACAGAACTCAATTCTAATCGAAAGTGGTTTCAATTCCGCAAATTGGTTCTACAGAAAACGAAAAAAGAAAAATTTTTTCGAAATGAAACCACTTTTGAGTTTCAAAGTGGAATTTATTATTTTTGAAATTTTTTTATTTGCGCATTTCAAATTTACTTTTATTATGTGTCTTTATTTAGATTAGCCTTGTTATTTATTTTGTGTGCGCAATTTTGCCACATTTAAATAAAAAGGTAAAGATTAAGCATTTTTTTAAATAAACAAAAGCTCTCGGGATCTGAAGAAGGTAAAACAAAATCGATCGGAATTGTTAATACGGAATTCAAACCATTCCGATCAGAATTTGTGACATACCTGTTTATATCAACAATGTAAAATAACTCTAATCAGTAAACAAACAAAAAATATTGCGGTAACACAGAATTAAAACAGGTAACAGGAATTACTTCACTAAACTAGATTTGTTCTAAATGATGTAAAAAATTCGAGGCAAGCCCGCTGCCTCATAGGACATGGACCGATCTTGCAAAATTTTCGAAACTATGTCTGATCGATTAGCGTATTAAAATTTGTTCTATCTTATCTAGTGCACAGACAAAATTGATGTCAACCCGCTTATATTTTTTTTATTTGTTGGTGAAAAGAGAAGTTGGCCGCATTTAACGGCCTTATGGCGGCCACATCTTAGTTGTGTGGTTGATCTTTCAATTTTAGTGAAAATTTTTTTAAAATTTAGAATTTTAAAAATTCCGCAATTTTCACCATAAAAGTGGAAAAGGGTTATCGCAATTTGTGATTCTGTGTGTAACTTCTACAATATCCAGTTCCCACCACATCTAGTATATATATTCTGAGTTATTATGCATAGCGAAGTTGATTGAGCGTCTGTCCGTCTGTTGATCTGTCCGCCTGTGTTAGTGTTGAAATCAAAATTGATTTCACAAAAAAAATAAATATGTCAATCGATCAGATATAGTGTCAAAAGAGGTGCTATTGGAAATCAGCATGATCGGTCGATTGCCTTCGAGGCAGCAGGCAAAACACCTCGCCTACCTCTAATTTCTTCATGCCATTTTAAACAATAAAGTAACTCTAAACAAAACAAAAATAAATATATGGGACAATAGAGAATAAAAAAATAAGGAAAATACATCAAGTGAAAAAATTGGCGCTCGCCCATAATTTCCGAATTACGGGGCTCTGAAATTTTCAAAATTTGTTAAATATCAATATGGGTATCATTTTAAAGCTTTTGAAGAGATCTTTAAGGGAACACTAAAATACTAAGAGTCGATGTCAAATTCATGCTAAATTATATATATGCAGCCCTATTTTTTATTTTTTTTTTATTCTCATACTCTTACTTGTTTTATTGTATATTTAATATTAATTAACCTTAAATTATTTCATTTAACTAAAATTTTAATTATTTAGTGAATTTTAGATTTTTATGGAATTAATATTTCTTGTTGAATTATTGTTTGACACATGAAATGAATAATGAAACAAAGGGTGTTTTCTTAAAGCCCCATTGTAATTACTGTGGGGCCAATAGTTATAATCAATTTATGTTGGTAATTACCAGAAATAGATTGACGCTTAAACAATATTGCCAAATTAATCAGATTTAATTTTGCGCAAATAATAGACTTAAAATTATGTTTAGCACATTAGCAAACAAAACTGCTGCATAAAGAGTGAAAACAATTTACAAAAGACTTTATACCCTCCATTTTATACATTGCATTAAAAAAATGTTCTCTTTGGTGCGGTTTACATGATGGTGGCATCATTGGAACTTTTTTTTTTAAATTGAGAAGAAGATCGTTTTAGGGGCTATGGAGATCGTTATCGCACCATGATCAATGATTTTTGTTTAAACATATGTATCATGTTAAACCGGTCAAGATGTAATTTCAAAACGATGGCGCTAAAAGCTACATGGGGACTCCAACCAACGACTATTTTCTATGTTGCCACATGTAGTCACAGTTTTTCAGATAAACTCTCAACATTTGGCAAATAAGGGGGCAACATTTTCTATGTTATTTGTGTTTTCCACCAGCAATGCTCGAACTAATGGCCTTAAATTCGACGTCCAGAAAGCGATTGATGAAGAACCAGCACTGCGGCCATACGCTCGAAATCAGTTTTAAATATTAATGCCATGTATTTATTGATCTTTGCTTAATCTTATACAATCTAAAATTTAATCGAACTTTTAAAAAGCACTCTATATTTTAACAAAATTAAATCAACAATTTTTATTTTTTTGAAATTTCATTTTATTTGAAACTTTAAATTTTTCGTAAAATTTCTTACATTAAATTATAAAAATTTTGATACTCTAATATAATTTAAAAAAGAAATTAAGTCAATATATACATATCCAAAACACAAAAATACTTTTCAATTTAATTTACAAATTAATTTAATTTACAAGCTTTTATTAAAAAATAGCCCACTGTTACCAAGTGTTTAATGCAAAATTCTCTTGATATGTAATACAAATTAATAAATAAACATTTTGAGACCTTAAGTAGACAAATTCCCATAAACGTTTAAGTCAACATTTAGGTTCTTCCAAACCAGCTAAACACTTTAAGATGTTGGAACACCAACAGCCAGTAGGAATAACAAAAGCAACAATACATACTAGGATTTTGCCACAATGTTGTTTATTACGGAAATCATGTTGCATCTGAAATTGTTGCATGAATACAAAATTCATGTAAAAGATATCTGTAACTTTGTGTAATATTCATTCACACACACACATATACATACATATATGTAAATTAATTTATTCATACACTACATACATACAACTACACACATATGCATATATTTTCTCCTTGTTGTTGCTGTTTTCGTTACTGTTACTATATTTATAGTTGGCGCAAATTACATTTTTGTGCCAAAGGAAGACATAAAATATGATTAATGGTTCCATTTAAATTAATTGTTATATAAATATTTAAATATAAAACAAACATGTTGGTCTCCCTTTCCCTATCTCTCATTCCATTTACCTCATCGCTCTCAAAACTTGTCATAAAATGTACTACATTTTCCATTACTTGGCAAACATGCATGTTTGTGTTTATTAATGAATATGTACATTTGTATGCATTTATGAATAAATGAGTTTTGTGCATCTAATTTCGTATTTGTATTTATGAGTTTGACAAAAAGCCATTTAATGCTACATACATATACAAAACACACTTATGTGTATTATCCCAGTTAGCATTTGGAAGATTGTTTTTACAAAAATCACCAAAGTGAGTCTTTTAAGACTACCCAAGATGACTTAAAACTGATTCATCAGTTATGCGTTTAAAAAGAGACTCGAATATAACTCCGACAAACGCATAGAAAGCGACTTTCTAAAAAAACAAAAAGTACAAAAAGAAAATGCTTGAAATTCGACTGTTTTTAGAATTATTTTGGAAACATATTTAAAGCAGCCTAACGATGAAAAAATGATTCAAATACATATTTTATTTTTATTTTTTAATTTTCGTAAAAATACATACATATGTACATATGTCACTTCGTAAAAAATAGAGACACAAATGTAAAATAAATTTTTTCAAATTTTTTTAAATTCATTTTTTAAATTTGAATTTTAAGAAAATTAGGAATTACATGCTAACGAATGTAACACTATGCCTTGACGAGCAATTGATTTGTTCGCACATGAACAAAACGTCAGCAGAATAGGTTACCAACATTTGTTCATGTTTGTCTGCGTGGAGAAAACTGCTTCGTTTTCTCGCTGTTTGAAGCCGACATGACATCGACAACAATGGTCTACAATAGCCATTTTAATGTGCGGACATGAAATTGTTTAATGTTTGAACAAATCAATGGCTCGTCAATACGGCGTGTTATAAAAAATAAGCAAACCGTTGTTTTCAATTTTTAATTTTGAGAAAATATATTAGAAATGTTCGTATAATATGGATCGAAAAAGACCCGCATACGGCTAGTAATATGATTAAAAGTTGACTCGAAAAAGTATCGTATTTGATTACAAGTACGATTGAAAATAGTATCGAAAATGAGTCGAAAACGAGAGTCATAAGGGACTCGTTCAGAAGAGTCGCGGCTAGGGTACCATTTTCTACCGACAAAACAATCATTTTCGACTCTAAAACGAGCGCATAAACGATTATTTTAATCGCGTCGAGGAGTCAAAAAAGACTCGAATATGATCAATAATGCTAACTGGGATGCACGCATTTGTTTCCGTTAAGTCAAACCCAGCAAACACAAAATCAAATGTTTATTAACATTAATAGAAAAATAATTTTCTTTTATGTAGTTATAGTTAACTATTTAATTGCTCAGCAAAACGAAATTACTTTTTAAGCTTTATTTTTTTATTTAAATGATTAAAGTGATTTTAAGTGATTTTTAGTAAATTTTTTTCAAAAATAAAATCAATTTTTTTTTTATAATTTGAAAAATTGAAATTTATGCACTAACGTTTGAAAGAGACTTAACTTTAAGTCGGTTTTTGATAGGTTTTTTTTATCTACAATGACTTGTTTTGAATATTATTTAAAATGTAATTTAGTCCACATATTTTAATAACCGTATGATTTATCAAACTTAATTTTTTCTGCTTACCATTTGATCGTAAATGGTTAATATATTCATTTCAAGTTTCTAATAATCAATTGAACATGAACGTTTAAAATCCTACAAAATTATTATACTTAAAAACGAACCCTTAGTGTATAACCAACCTACAAATAAATAATGCTTAAGAAACTATTATTGTTGCTAAATTTTATAGAATTTTCAGATTTTATATAATTTGTATGTGCTTTTAATTGCAGCAAAAAACAAAAAAAAAGCAATCGATCGTTTTCTTTAATTCACATTACTTATTACACACAATGTCTCTTTTGAGTCAAAACTGCTCATAACTGCGATTAAAAACGTCAAGATTTGCCTAATATGGAATAATCTGGCAACCTTATTTGAATTGTAAAAATTAATGCCGTTAAGCCAGCAGCATTTTTTTTTTCAGCTTAAAATAAGACCCCATTTTTAAACGGTTTTTAAGGCTCGGCAAAAGCTTGATATTTATTCGAAGAAAAAAATTCACTTTTTTTTCAGATTGAAAACATATGTGAGTTTCTAACACAAAAAAAAAACATTATTTTATCTAAGAGTTGTAAAAAAATTCTTTTAATAATTCTCTGATAAAAGACTTACTTTTTTCCCCACTTGTCTTTCCAGTCACAAAGATTGCGGCGTAACTGCTAGTCATTTTTCTCTATCAGCTGATATTAAAAAAAGGACTACACATCTTTTTATTGAGAATACTGCCATTCTCAAATTAATTCGAAATCAGATTCAAAGGATTGATAAGTGCATCATGTTCACCCATATTCAATTTGGGAACAAACTTTTTTGTTTGCTGGGAAAGTATTTACACACACACAGACGTAGAGAATTTTGTACTTATTTCCCAGTTAGCATTATTGATCATATTCGAGTCGTTTTTGACTCCTCGACACGATTAAAATAATCGATTATGCGCTCGTTTTAGAGTCAAAAATGATTGTTTTGTCGGTAGAAAATGGTACCCTAGCCGCGACTCTTCTGAACGAGTCCCTTATGACTCTCGTTTTCGACTCATTTTCGATACTATTTTCAATCGTACTTATAATCAAATATGATACTTTTTCGAGTCAACTTTTAATCATATTACTAGCCGTATACGAGTCTTTTTCGAACCATATTATACGAACATTTCTAATATATTTTCTCAAAATGAAAAATTGCAAACAACGGTTTGCTTATTTTTTATAACACGCCGTATTGACGAGCCATTGATTTGTTCAAACATTAAACAATTTCATTTCCGCACATTAAAATGGCTATTGTAGACCATCGTTGTCGATGTCATGTCGGCTTCAAACAGCGAGAAAACGAAGCATTTTTCTCCACGCAGACAAACATGAACAAATGTTTGTAATCTATTCTGCTGACGTTTTGTTCATGTGCGAACAAATCAATTGCTCGTCAAAGCGTAGTGTTACATTCGTTAGCATGTAATTCCTAATTTTCTTAAAATACAAATTTAAAAAAATGAATTTAAAAAAATTTATTTTACATTTGTGTCTCTATTTTTTTACGAACTGACATATGTATGTATGTATTTTTACGAAAATTAAAAAATAAAAATAAAATATGTATTTGAATCATTTTTTCATCGTTAGGCTGCGTTAAATATGTCTCCAAAATAATTCTAAAAACAGTCGAATTTCAAGCATTTGCTTTTTGTACTTTTTGTTTTTTTAGAAAGTCGCTTTCTATGCGTTTGTCGGAGTTATATTCGAGTCTCTTTTTAAACGCATAACTGATGAATCAGTTTTAAGTCATCTTGGGTAGTCTTAAAAGACTCACTTTGGTGATTTTTGTAAAAACAATCTTCCAAATGCTAACTGGGTTAGTATTTAATTTTCAAAATGTTTCCATTCAATTTCAAATCAGTCTTTTCTTAATATTTAAACTAAATGTTCTTGGAGAATTTGATGATAAATGTAAATAATAATGAATGGAAACAAAGTAATTAATTAATGGCAAATAAATATGAAAGCTTGTATGTATGTAGGATTACAGGTATGATTTTAGCATACAAATGTTATTGAATATTGACTAACATCCGGTGTGATTCTCTTGAAGTGATTTTTTAAATGCGAATAAATTAAGGGTACTAATTTGTCATGTATTTACGTTTGTTTGTACGCAGCATTTTAAGATTGCAAATTAATTTTAAAGCTAATATTTGTAAGCCATAATTGAATGTGAAGGGAATGGTGAAATCATCTTTTGATTTCTAATATTTAATTAAACAATTTTTTTTGTCTGACTTCTGCACATTACATTTTATTTATTTATTTCAAGTCTATGGAACATTCATTTCCTTACAGACTACGCTTAAATTAAATAGATATTAAAATATAATATAACATATTTTATACTTTTAATTATATAAAGAGTACTAAAATAAAATTTTAAAAAGTTGCATTTAAATAAATAAAAGCGCCAGTAAGTGTGCTATTTAAGGCATAATTTCTATTATGGAATAGAACATTAAAAATGTGCTGATGACGCAGCATACTCTAACTGCCATCCCTAAATTAGCGCGTAAGACGCAAAGCAATGTAATTCATAGCTTTTGCGCTAGAATGTCATCCCTAAATAACAGCGTCAACTTTGTGTCTTTAACAGTAATGTTAACTAATTTTATTTAATAAAACCCGCTGTACAAAAATAAAAACAGAGATAAAACCGCTTGATTGCCTTAAAAATAACTAAATTGTCACTACTTTTCAACCATAACAAAACAAAACAAACCAACAAGCAGCCAACTTCACTTCCTAACGCACTGTCAAAATTGGATTTTCCAATTGCTAACCGTTGACGCCGTGCTATTTAGGGATGCTTCATACATTTTGTATGTACATGAGAAATTTTGACAGTTATCTTGCGCTTTACGCGCTAATTTAGGGATGGCAGTAACTTAGACGTAACGTACGATGTATATAACACCTTTATTGTATAAGGATCAATAAAGTTGTAGCAATTTCCTCTTGTAAATGCTAGTGCAGCATGAGCTTTAGGAACAATATAATCGATATGTGAGTTCAATGACATGGTCGTGTCAAACATTAAACAAAGATCCAACTTCATTTTTCTGTGATTTTATGTACTTGTAATCAAGATTAAAAACAGAAATAATAGGATTTCGCGCTCTAGAATAAGACATAAAAAAACATTTATTAAAATTAAAGCTTAAACAATTTTGCGAGCGCTAGACAATAAGCTGATTTAAATCACTTTGAAGGGCTTGATACTCTAGCAACATTCGAAATTTTATAATATACTTTCATATGATCAGCATATAACAAAAAATTAGAGGGAGTAAAACAAACGTACAAACTGGACGAACAAACAAGGTTTACAGAACACATACGATCATAAAAAAGGAAAAGGGAAGACTCCAATTTCGCAATACACCTTAAAACACAAGGACACGAACCAAGGGAAATAGATGAATGTATGACAGTATTACACCCAAGTAAAAATGGACCAAGACTAGACATTCTTGAAAAAATGGAAATTTACAAAACATGAACTTTCAGCAGAGATATTATTAACGAACAGGTAAATACAACCTCTGTCACGATTTTTACACCACTAAAATTACTAAAACACTCCTACAAACGAAAAACACCCACAGACGGTCACACTTACCAATCCAATAATAAAAGACCCAAATATTAAATTATTTACCCTAATAAACAGGACAGATATCAGGCATTCTGCCTCCATAATACCATTTAAACGGAAAAAAATTACCTAAACCCACCACCTTTTATTCTTAACACTATCTCTTCAGTATTAACAAACACGTGGCTTGAAAATGAGATTATCACATCGAAAGTGCTCGCCAAACGTATGAAGTACACAGCCAGAGACGACGGTTTTTACCGAAAATTATAACAACTGAGTAAAACATGTTGATATCTCATTTATGAATAAGTCAAATAAAAGCGGACCTAAGATGCTACCTTGCGGTACACCAGAAGTCTGTAGATATATAAAAGACTTATAACCTTCTACAACACCTTTATTTAATCTTTTATCTAAATAAGATTTTTTCCACTTGAGAAACTTCGAGTGAAATCCATTAACTTGATTTCCTTGCTCTAAATAAGACTGCCAAGTTAGTGGTAGTTGACCTACCAGAATAACACCCATGCTGTTGTGGTGAAATTAAAGACTTTGTCAGAAAAGACAATTTCTTGAAAACAATATGTTCAAGAAGATATCGGCATGTGGATCACAAAAGTGAAAAAATTTTATTTAAAATATTTAGCAAACATATTGACTGTATCTTGTCCTGATACATTAACATCGTCACCAAAGACCATGGTAAAGAGAATGTCTGTCCTCCTTGAAAACAAAGAACCAAAATGACTTAGGATTAGCATTTACATCATATAACATTACATATTGGTTATACAGAAATTTATTTAAAAAATTAAACTTCCGTTGATAGTAAATAAATTTACCATAGCTGTTATAAGCACTACAGCTAGATTCTATTAAACGTTTGTGAAATTTATTGCCAAGACTTTTAAGTTTTAAAGTCCTATAGTATACCATGGCAACTTGTACAGTTTCGCTTTTACTTGAGAAATGTGTTGTTCACAAGTATTCGAAAAGATGTCTAAAAACTTTGTGTAACATGCAGGCGCACATTGGCATGAAAATGCACTACTCCAATCCACAACAGCTAGTATAGAGTTAACACATCAAAATTACATTTATTAAAGTTAAAAATCTTAACATTAGGCATTTGTGATTTTTCAAAAAAGTTATATGAATTAATCTCAACTACGAAGTCAGAATGATGGACTTTAGTTGAAGAAACTGGAAATAAACATTTGTACAATGAAAATTTGCACTTATGTGGCACAAGAAGTAAATCTAAAAAACGATTTAATTTGTTAGAGATATTATAAAGTTGTGATAAATTTACAGAATACAGTCCATCTATAATTTTTATTTCATGAGGTTTGTTCACATTTGCTGGTAAAAAATCATTATGATCCCTAATCTGTGTCAATAATACATCAGTAAGATTAAAATCCCCTAAGACACATAAATGAGAGTTTGGCAACAATTCTTTTTCCACATTAAACATTTTCGCGAAATCTTCTTAATCGATTGCGAAAATTGCGCTACGTAATAGAACCAAAAAATAGATTATTAACCCGATATAAAATATAAAATATTTTTTATTATTTTCTTTAGAATTCATATCTTTTTCAGTTAACTCTTTTATCTTATCAAATAATCATCTGTAACAACTTTGTGTTAAAAAACTAACGCTTTCTAAAGAGTTTGAATTTTTTTTACTGTCATAATTATTATTTAAAACTGTCCCTGCTTCAGTTAATATCTGAAAACTTAAAACTAAATTTTATTTGATTTATTTTAGAAATTAGCTAATAAGTCTTTAGGAAAAATAATTTTGTTCTTACGATATGATGCCATTTTTGCCCAGCAGCTGTGACTTTTCCTCAGTAACCATTGATATATTGTTTAGTGATTGATAATAATTTTTATTCAAACAATATTATTTTTGACTTAACAATTTGAAGTTTTTTAGCAAAATTTGAATACATTACACTAATCAGAAGAGTTTAGAGATTATTTTCGAGACGAATTTCTACATTTAAAGTAATAATCAATTCACTTATCGCAAAAAAATCCCATTGAAGATAAAACTATTTTAACTTAAATACATTCAAGTGTTAACATAGTTATCCTTTATTTATTTTGCATTTAATTTTTACATATTTTAACGATTTATAATTTGATTAAAATACCATAAATTTGAATAATTTTGTTGCCAAGAGTGGCCTTGATTAAGTTCATCAACGAAAAAAATCTTTCTAAACAAGCATTGCTCGTAGGTACAAAAACTATTGTCAAAAACAGTTCTGTCAGGTCTTAAAATGATCTTGATTTAGCGCGGTTTTCACATATAAAAACGTTTGTGCAAAATATGCTAAACTTTTTTGTTATTTTTGAATGGCAAAAACTTAAATTCCTTCTTCACAATCATCACCGAAATCCATTGAATCTTAAAGCAAGTACGATGAAATAAATGTTATTAGAAAACTCTTTCACCCTTATTCTAGTTGTCGGCGTCGTCGTTTTAGTATCAATATCACTTCATATCGATATCGGTGTTCAATAAAAATTTTGCATTCTATAACATTTCTGTGACGACGTCGACGGTTTATAAAATGACTATGCACATTCCCAAGTTTTTTGTTAAATTTCATTTGTGTTTGATACTTTTATGGTAAAATTTTTTCTATAAGTGAGAAAATTTTGATTTAATTGATGATGAAAGCTTGAAAAACATAAACTTGTGTTGAAAAGAAAACTTCTTAGGCAGAATTGCGAAATTTTTAATTTGCCGTATCGCAAGTATGTACATATGTTTTGGCTGTTTGTGACCGTGCTTTTAACGACAAGTTCGACTTTAGCAAGTTCAATGTCATTAGAATCGTTTTCCATGTCAACCATTTGAACTCCTTGAACTGCTCCATCAGGATTCAAATGCTTGTGGAAGTAAAGAAGGTTTGCCGCAGCTTCTTTCAGCGGACTAAGTGAAAATTGTTTAAACATTCCACTGACAATGGCTTTACATTCCGCTTTACTAGCAATCATATTTTTCACTTTTAATTGTTAATTTCGCCATACCTTAAAAGTAATTTTTAAAAACTTTTTTGTAAATACCTGTTCAATGCTTTATTTTGTTAACTTTTGCCATTCATCTGCTAATCTTCTAGGCGAACCAAGAGAATTTAGATTTTTTTCAACTTCTTCACATTTTTTCTTTAAAATTACATGAAGAAGTGCCTTTGCGAAAATTTTTCAATTTTTCAAATTGATTTGCATTTGTTACCTTCCCGTTTTAACATTTTCCATGTTATATTTATTTTAAATTACTTTTAGTCGTTATCCAAAAAGACGTCGACAAAAAACAGAGTCACGTCAATACAATATCGTCGTCACATTTGTTATAGAATAACAAAAAATCTTTGAGCAGTAATCGAAAAGTGTCAATAACGACAAGTAGAATAAAAAATTGAAGGCATCGACACCTAACAACATTGTAATGTGACGACGTCGACAACTAGAATAAGGGCGATTATTAATTTCTTTGTCTTACAGAAAAATTTGTAAATAAAATAAATAAACAATGAAATTATAAACAAGTTGAAATAATATTAAAAATTATACAAATACAAATCTTCATCCTGCGAATATTGGTCTTAAGTTTGGACTCTCCTAGTTTGCCCGGGCTAAGTTTACTCGCCGCCCATTCGTACATGTGGGTAGGTCTGACATTGCGGGAGGGGGTGGCCCACCAGTCCCGGGCTTTTTGGGGCCCAACTTTTAGTAACCTCCAGCCTGGCAATGGTGGGGCCCTTAGGGGAGTAACGTGGTGGCTGTGGTTTATACCCAAATCGCGGGGAGAGCGAAAGCTCGGTGTGGAGTTGCATTGCAACCGAGTGCTGAGACCCAAAGATCAGCAGGAGTTTTAGATAGGCTCCGCTCCAAACCAAGGGGGATTCCATGACCAAAATCATCGGATCGAATTGGTACCCATAATGCATGGGGCGCTGGTGGATGCAGTGGTAAGACCACCGTCGGGTCAGGGTCTACACGGCCGGGAACTGACGTTAATCTGTATCACGTATTGCGGGAGGGGGGTGTGGTATTGGGTATGTGAGGTGGGAGACGTTCGTTAAAAAATTCCACTGTAGTAACGTGAGAGTATATCACTAATGTGTTTGTTGTTAGAAAAACAACATTTTGATAAGATAAAGCAAGGTTTACTCTTAAAACTGTTAAATGATTTTAAATAAATTTCTTGCATATATGCATTAGCTAATCCTTTTCTTCTTAAATCTGAAATCTACTTGATTAGTTTATTTACTTTTATATCATCGTATTGAAAAATTCATGCTAAAAAATTAAGTTTTAGATAAAAAAGTGTGCCCACAGAGAAGTTATTTGCACAAATATGGCCTTATTTTCTACACCGCAACAAGCAGCCATTTGAAGTTTACACAGAGTGGGAGCCCTGAGTATGACGTATAGTGTCTTATATTTTGAACTTTAAAAACAAACAGTAAAAAAAAAATAAAAAAAAATTTTAAAATACGAAATTTTAAATAGTAGTTGCCTCTATATGGGACGTACTTGGCTAATTATTTTTTCTTATTAGTTTTTAATTGTTTTTAGACCCGATTTTCTGAAACAATTTGTGCAGAAATTAGTAGGGACTCTTAAGGTAGATATTATTGTGACAGTGAGAATAAGCTCTTAGTCCAAATCATCAATTAATCCACTGCATGTCCCCATACATAAGAAACTCTTTGAAATACTTATGATCTTTGAGAAATCATAAACAAAAGTTATCACAAATAAAAAGAAAAAAAAAATAACAAAAACAGCATCAATGTCAAGATTGCAACAGTAAATCAATTGCTAGCAAAGGCTAACTAAAACATCAATCTATTCTTTGATAAAAATCTAGAAAAATCTTGGAATTGTTTCTAATTCCTATGACAAAATGAAATTCAATACAATAATTTACGAAACTCGTAACGTTAAAGAAAAACCTCCAACATAAAATCAATTGAAATCAATTTATACAGACATAACTATAACACAATATCACATAAAAACTACGTTTCTATTTCTGCTTCTTACTTTTTTTACTACGTCTTATTTGTTGTTTAAAAATCTATGAAACAAAAAACGGAAAAACGAAAAAATCGAAAAGAAAAAAATCTCAACAATAAAAAAAAAACAAAAAGAAAAAATTCAAAACTAACAACATTTTTATTATAATTTGCTGCACATGACATATTCTTAACTTGTATAACACGAGCAAAATTCCTGCATAATGTCACAAACTATAGCACTGTCTAAACAATTGACTGATAAAAACGATGATGTCAATGACGATGATGATGATCATGTGTTTAAAATTGCGGCTAAAGAGTATGACGCTGATCGAATTGAGTAGTGCAAAAAAAAAATGAGAATGTTGATCAGATTTAGTAGTTTTGATGGTTGAACAGTTGATCAGTTGATCGTTTAGCTGGCTGCCCGCCTGCTTGTTTGATTGTTTTCTTGGTTTTTAGGTTTTTAGATTTTGTGCACACTACGAAAGATTTAAGTCTGTCCAGCTACTTTGTATTAAATTGGACCTGACTTTCAGTGACTAAAAATTACATTTCGATGATCATCGATCGTGATTTGAGATGACATCATGTCTCTATAAGATGATGTTTTTTTTTACCTGCCAAAGTTTTTTTTCCACTGCCCAGCATCTGCGATAAGTTTTCGCTTTTAGCAAAATTTTTTTTTTTTTGTTATTAAACTATTTTAAAAGTTGCTTGTTTTTGTTAAGTTGTACTCTGTGTACTCTAGTCCTGTCTACATGTTGTAACAATGACATTTAAGTTGAAACAATTTAGCTGTTTTTTGTTTTCTTTTTTGCTTTTGCTTGATGATATTGCGCAAGTAAAGGAAGATGAAGTTACCATCACTTGTTAACAGTTGCCTTTTTTTGAAATAGCTATTCACATTTAATTGTTTTTGCTTTGCAAAACATATTGTAGACAACCATTCGTAAATCTAGAAGAGTAAATAAGAACGTAAACGTCTTCCCAATATTGAGCGACCTCCAGATATATTTTTACTAAAAACCACTTAAAATTCTTTATATTTCAAGTCTGTTTTTGGAATTATTTCAGAATTTTACTTTCCCTATTTGATTTTATTTTTTTTTTTTTTTTTTTATTGAATTCTTTCATCTTGTTCTAAAAAAATTAGTACTTTAGATTATACTGCAGTCTATACCCATCCATAGGAATTATAACTCTCGCGAATGTAAGCTTCCTTAACATGTTCTGCTTAACACCAAGCCATTATCTGCCAAACTATTATAATATGAAAAAATTTCTATTCGAACATCTGAAATTTCCTTATAAAGGGTCATCCCAAAAACGCGCCTACATGTTTCTATGAAATAAAACACAAACTATTTGCAATTTTTTCAAGCTGTTTTTTTTTATTAAAAGTATGATCCATTACAATTATAAGTGGAATAGAATATCATTCAAATGTCCACCATAACTGCGTCTGCAGACATCAATCCGAATATCGAAATTTTCAATGACTTTCCAACATGTTGCTGGTGTTATTTCACGAATTGCAACTTAAATGTTGTATTTTAGATCATTAATTGTTTGTGGCTTGTTAGCATACACTTGACTTTTCAAAAAACCCCACAAAAAAAATCTAATGGTGTTAGATCACATGACCTTGGAGGCCAATTGAAATCTGCATTTCGTGAAATTACACGTTGAGGAAATTATGATCGCAAAAGCGTAATGTTTTCTCGAGTTGTGTGACATGTAGCACCGTCTTGCTGGAAATAGACGTCAGACACATCAATATGAATCAACTGTGTCCATTAAAAGTCTCTCAACATTGATTGGTATCACTCAGCATTCACAGTAATAGCATTTCCAGCTTCATCTTCGAAGAAAAATGGCCCAATGATTCCATTTGCCCAAAATGCACACCAAACAGTAACTTTTTGTGGGTGTAGAGATTTTTCATGAATAACACGAGGATTTCCATCACCCCAGATACGACAATTTTGCTTATTGACGAATCCATCCATTCTGAAATGAGCTTCGTCACTAAACAAAATTTTGCTTTGGGTATTTTTCAAAGAACGCCCATTTTCATAATAACTTTGAATGATGTAAACGCGTTGTTGCAATGTGTACCTGTCCATGGTTAAAACTGTACTACCTTCTTATAAAAAAATGGCTTATGTCATTTGAAAAGATATCACGTGTAAAAATTATATAGTGCTGACATCTAGGCGTCCATTTGGATGATCCTTTATGTCGAAAAATGTTTTCTAATTCTTTCTTACGTATTTCTGCAGTTTTGTTCCAAATTTTTAAAAACTTTAATTATGTAACAAATTCTGAAAATATTCCACTTAACACACAGTGACATATCGAAAAAATAAGATAAAAAGCCTTTAATTTATAAAAGCATCAGTGATGTAACATTTATTGCATTTTCTGGAACTTTTAAAGGATCCAAGTAGAATGCGTAATTACTTTATATATTGGCAAATTCTTATAACTTTTGGCACACAAAAAAATTAAGTAATATTACCGAAAAAGAACTTGTGTCATTATTTGAGACAAGAACAATCCCTCTCTGATAGACGCCTTTTTTAACATATTGTTACAAAAAATAAAATCTGGCAACTCCTGCTGTTGTTTCCGTATGAGAGTGGTGAATAAGTTACTTAATGGTGTGTTTAGAATAATACCACAATTAGCTAACAAAAGCTGAGCAACCTCAATCGTTGCGTTGGTAGAGGTGCGACAATGAGTTCGAGCCCACCTTCGGACATGCGTAAAGGGGAAAACAATGATTGTTACAAAGCAATTAAAAATTAAGAAGCAGCAGTACAAAGCTCCCGGAAAGAAAACGACAATTATTGTGTGAACCCATGGCACATAATTTAGTGGAGACATCTAATTTATTATAAGAGTAATAGATAATTGTCAAGAAGCCCTTTATAATAAAAAGCTAGAACGGTAGCGGTTAGCGCAGGGAAGTGTAACAGCATAACAACAGTATATGGCACACGTGTGTTGTGGCTATTGGACTAAAGGAAATGACTGGCTTGGCTTAAAGGCGTAGTTAATGGTTAAGGTTACTAAACAAGGCATCGAGTAGTTCATGTCTCGCCGGATTAACACAGTAGTGCAGCGTGGATGGCTGCGCCACAAAGTAAGAATACAGAATTTATAATGAGCCACAGTGGTATTTGCAATCAAAAGAATCCGTACGCTTGTTCTAAATGCAAATGCTATTTTTTATCCCGATTAAATTATTAAATCACCGATATTGAGGGTAAAACAATATTTTGTTGAGGTTGTATTCTGTTCTATTAGTGAAAAGTAACAAAATGTTTATTGCATCATGTTTAAAAATCGGAAAATGTTTCTGGCAACTTATTTTTTCCAATAGCAAAATAAAAAGAGCTGGGGGCAAATTACGGCATTCGATATCGATCGAAATTTACATTTAAATTCTATTGGAATTTCGATCGATATCGAATGGCGTAATTTTCCCCCTGCACTTATTTCGTGTAGGAAACAATATTTTCAAAAAATTGTTAGCAACTTATATCGCTACAACAATGTCTAGTAGTGATCGAAAGGGTCCACCCTGGAGATATGTACAAAAAAAGGCGAATGCCTCTTTTTTCTTACGTTTTTCAAATTTAATTCTACTTTTTTTGTTTGTTATTGTTGTTTTTGTTTGTTTAATTGAAAACCGAAATTTAAGAAACAATTTACACAAAAAGGTAATTGGAATGTCTCTAAACTATTTAAATTTCACTAAATATTACAATATTACCCAAAAAAAAAGTTTGCAATAAAAAATTGGAAATTTTTTTTTAAAACCAAAAACTTACGAAATAACTCTAGATTAGCTAAAAAAAAAGGAAATTTCACTTAACGATTAAAATTTCGCCAAAAGTTTAAAATTTTTCACAAAATTATACTGGCAATAAAATATTCAAAATTTAAAATAGATGATGTATACAAATATCAACCTTATAGTTGCGAAGAATGCTGATGATAGATGTAGCGATTCAGCATTATATTCTGCTGGCGTCTAATTTTTATTTGAAAAATGTGCGCATATATTCGTAAAATAATTTTTCTATCTTAAAAAAAGTTTTAAGAAATTAAACATATAATGAAATGAAATTTCATTTAAAACAGAAAATTCACAACTAAATTTTTTTTTTAAAAATTCTACTTTTGAAAAAAAAAACACATTTACACTATTGAGCTATATTTTATTTTATAGTTGTAGAAGTGAAACGGAAAACCAAGTGCCTGAGTGTCAGAATAGTATTTTCAGCCAAAGATTGACTTACTAAGAGACTTGCTTTTCGCGCTTATATTTTACTAGATTCTTTTCAAGTACATATTCCAGCAAAAAATCGATATTTAAAAAAATTAATTCATTATTCTATTGGTGACACGCATTTTAATTGTTTTTAAATAGTTCCACTAATAATATCAAAAATAGGGAATGTAAAAATTAATAATAAAAGTTTTAAGGCGATTTCGAATAAACTTCATCCGAATTATACAAGCTTTTATATTTGACCAAAAGTAGTATTAAACTCATGTTTATTATCGCCACCTCCTTTAAATTTCCGATAAGAGTTAGCCTATTGCAGGTACGGGAGGGCAAAGATTTTTATCGATTGAAGCACGATATCCAACTCTGTAGACAAAGTGGAATATTGACGATAAGTAAAAAGGGGCCTTTTTTATCTACACCCCTAGATTTTTGGATAAGTAATTTTTTCTCATGAAAATCACATTCACTGACCAGCGAGCCGCACAATTTCTTTAATGTAAAATAAATTTTTTTTAGCTGAACAGTTCCTTTGACAAGAAAAAACTCCTTTTCGAGATCTGTTCGCTATCATTCAGTGTGCGAGCATTCAAATCCAATATTCACTGCTCCCTATGCTTTACTAAATTAATTAGTTTCCACACAGGGCATTTCATAAGTAAAGGTCGCCAGCAGAGCGTTGGTCCAACTAAAATAAAAATAAAATAATTATAGGGCTTTTACAATTCGTTTCAATGACTCTTTCGATTTTCTTCTTTACAGCATCACATGTTTTAGTGCTCCCAAGCTTAGTGATTATGATGATGCTGATGATGGCAGTGTTGCATTTTGTTCGGTTTTTATTTCTTTCTGTTAAATGCAGAGTTGTACGGGCTAAAAATTTTATTTGAAATGATCTCAAAATAGATTCTTGTTGTGCGATAACCAAAATCTAAGCTCGTTTTTTTTTTGCTGGCAATAAGACAAGCTATACATTTTTTTTTGCAATGTGTGTATGTGTGTGTCTGTTTTTTTTATTTATTTTGGCTATGGAGTGTTATTTAATACCACTTGCTGTAAGTTTTTGGATTGAACAATCATCGTTGTTGAAAGATTGGTTAGTAGATTAAGTGCCACCGATATTGTGGCATAGTACTCTTGTCAAACTGAAACAAGCAACTGAACAACAACAACAACAAAACAAACATAAAAAGCATTAAAAATAAAAAGAAAGCACTCAACAAACAAAGCAATAAAGTATTAAACAACTAAAAACAATTTTTAAGAAATGAACAAGAAGAAAAAAAAACCAAAAGATGTCAACTAACTTGTCATTGACGTGCCTACTTTAAGCCGGAGTTGTATTCATTGTTTATAGTTTTATAAACTTCTAGTTGTTGTTGCATATTGCTCTCTTGCTTGTCTGTGACAGTAAAGAAACAGGTGCATCACATGCCTTAATTTGGATTAGAACTTGAATTGTTTTAATGTGTGTGTGTGTGTGTGTGTGTGTGTATGGCTATGTGTGTATATGTATGTATATGCCTTTGTCAAATTCCAAAGATTCCTAACATGGGTGGATGATTAAAACTAAAATAGAGTTACAAGCAACAAAATAAAATAACAAAAATAGTCAAGGCTGAAAAAAGAACTATTTACAGATATGACAACAATTCAGGCCACTGGCTGTTGTAGACGGCAATATATGTGCATGCTATAGAATTTTAAGAGTTTGTTTAGGAAGAAATATTATTTTAATATTTTCAATAAATCATAAATTTTAGAATTTAACTGCACGCACAGACACATTATAAAATCAGCTGTTTTATAAAAATGCTAAACGCTTCAAAAATACACACGCGGTTTGTTCATAAAAGTTATAGAAAATTTGTAATAAATGACATCAACAGTGAATAGCGCTAATGTGAACTTTATAAACGGATGATAAATATATTGTTAGGAATAAAAATATCTGGCAACCCCTGTAGTTGTTTCCGTATGAGCGTGGTGAATAAGCTAATTCAACTAATGGTGTGTTTATAGAATAACAAAACCACAAGTTAGCTAACAAAAAAAGCTGAGCAGCCTCAATGGCTGCGTTGGTAGAGGTGCGTACTACAAACTAGGGGGTCCGAGTTCGATGCCGCATGCGGGCATGCGTGCAACGAAACAAATAATAATTGTTATAAGCAATTAAAATTAATAAAAAGCAGTACAAACCTCCCAAAAGGCAAAAGACAATTATAGTGTGAAGCCATGGCAGACAATTTAGTGGAGATATCCAATTTAATATAAGAGTAACAGATAATTGTAAAGAAGCACTTCATAATAAAAAGTAAAAGCAATAGCGGTTAGCGCGGGGAAGGTAACAGCATAACAATAGTGTATAGCAGACGTGTGTTGTGGCTACTGGATTAAAGGAGAAGACTGGCTTGGATAAAAGGAGTATTGGAGATGCCTGTGGATGGTTAAGGTTACTAACTAAGGCCGGAGTAACACAGTAGTGTAGCGTGGATGGCTGCGTTTGTGGTGATAACGCATGTTTAGTAAATACGAGACCAAGGCTTCACAAGACCGAAAAAGCCATAAAATAAAAAGACAGAATTTAGCCACAGTGGTAATTGCAATCAAAAGAATCTGTACGTTTGTTCTAAAAGGGGGAAAAACGTAACAATATCTAAAGGCCAGGATTCACCATCATACACAATCGTACGATTTAATCACTCAAAAACCTGACGGAATTCTGTCCTACCTTAAACATCATTTTAAAATGGCGTCGTAGGTGCCACACTATCACTATTTTTATATCATTCACCACAAAAAGTTTAAAAAGGGTATAACTAAGATTGTCATTTCTTTTGTAATATCTTCATTATCCATTTCCGGTCCCATTAAAAAGATATATTATTAGTTCTTTTGGATAGCGAAGTCCATTGAGAAATGTCTGTCTGTACAAAGGCAAACTTGATTTCAACAAAAATTAAAATTTGCCAATCAATCATAGTGTCGTAAGAGGTGCTATTGAAAATCAGCAAAATCAATCCATGTCCTTAGATGCAGCGGAAGAAAAACCACTCCTACCTCTAATTTTTCCATATTATTTGGAACAATGAAGTAACCCCAATCAAAAAAAAACAAATACATGGGGCGATAGAGAATTAAAAAATAACAAAAAACATCAAGTGAAAAAACTGGCGCTCGCCCATATCTGCCGAGTTATGGACCTCTGAAATTTTTAATTTTTTTAAATATCAATATTAGTATCATTTTAAAGGTTTTGCTGAGATCTTTAAGTAAATACTAAAAAATTTTGTAAAAATGCTTAATCCATTAAGAGTCGATGGCATTTTTATGTTAATTATATATATGTATGCAGTACCAAAATTTTAATTTTTTTTTTAATTTTCTGTAACCCTAATATTTGCTTATTTGATTGGAGTTACTTCACTAAATTAGATTTACACAGAATATAGTAACTCTTACTTGTTTTCTCATGATCTTAAAAAAATTATTTCTGATCGCATAGAGAAAACTTTTAGATTAATTAATTCAATAGATTATAAAATCATACAATCATTCTTTTTAAGCCCACATACAATTTTTGACAGATCGAATGACTGAGCATGATAGTGAATCCTGGCCTTAAAGAGCAGCTTTAATTTCGAATTTGTTATTCAATTCACAATAGATTTAAAATGCGTTTTTTGAATCATAATAGATGCGTACTATCAGTCTGTTTTTTTTTTTAATTAGCTGAAAATGAAATATTTTTAAGTTAAATAAAATCACTAAGTTAAGGTATGGAGTCAATGCATTGGCTTCCTTTAACATTTTTGTTAGACTTGTATATAAATAAATTCCTCCGTAAACATTTTTTAGTTTAAGGGTTTGATTTATTATCAACACAGAGAAAATTTAAAAGTTTTTTATTTATTTATTTATACATTCTTTAAAAAAATAAATAAAAATTTTCTAATTAAATAAATTATTAAATCAATCATATTTTAATGAATAATTAATTATTAATATTATTAATTTATTAATTATTAAATTAAATAATTAAATAAAAATGATTAACTTATTTTGAATTTTCAAATGAAAAATTATAAAGAAATTCGTTGGTTGTTTAAGAACGCTGTTCAGAGATATTCCGTACTGCTTGTAGTGGTTGGTACTTACCAATAAACAGCAGTTAATAAAGCATGATTAACCACTATATGCCCGAAATGAAATTTCCATTTTAACATTTGTTTGAAGTATTAAGTTTCATAAATGTTTTAATTGATTTTATTAATATTTTGCTTAAATATTTACAACTTTTTGTATATAATTATAAAAAAAAAAAAAATTATGCGGGTTTATTTAATTAATTTAAATTCTCTTCATTTTATCAGGAGTATTCTCACCAAAGAAAACAAAACCGGCCGGAAATTATTTGTATCTAAAAATCCCTAGACAAGATAATGTTCATATAAATATGATGCCAAAAATAAACCATTTTCTAAATTTAACTCCCTAGCACTTTTTTTGTTTGTTTTAAAATTCAGAGCCTATAGGTATTGAAGTATTTTAAAAAATTTTTATTTAAGCAAGCATTTATTTAAGCGCACGTTTATGTTTTAATACTATTTTAATTGCTAAGTTTCACATATTATTCATTATGAGATTATTTTCAGCATCTAAATAACGGGTGTCCACCGGAAAGGTATGCTGCTTTGTTTTGCCGCCATTCTGGTAAACATTAATCTTAACAATTCAAATTTGGCAGCCGTAAAGTAGGCACGTAGTCAATTTGTTATAAAAAAATATTCGAAATACCAAAGTTAAAACATTTTATCAAGATCAATCGTCGATGGCAGTGACGATGAGAAAGTTACGGGAAATTTTTGGGAGAAACAAAGTATTAACAAAACTCACTATTCGTCGTGTAGTAAATGATTTCGATGAAAGGTGGTCTGTAGGTAATAGGCCCAAGTATGGACAACAATGTACTGCAAGATTGGCTGAAAACATTACTGCTGCTTAAACAAAGTTTTTAAAACAATTCATCAAACTCAATTCGACGTCGTGCTCAGGAGCTTAATCTTCAAAGAACAACTTTGCCCAAAATTTTGCACAAGAATTTGCATTTGTTTCCATTTAAGATACAGTTGACACAAGAGCTTCTGTCACAAGATTATTACGCGGCCGTACATATTCTTATAGGATGTAACAGCTCGTCCATGACAACCTCAATTTTTATGAAAAAATCATAATGATTGACGCGCCACACTTTCGTTTGGATGGATATTTGAATAAAAAGTATAGTCGGTTAAGGCCAATGGAAAACACTTAAATTATTCATGTCACCCTTGCATCCATTAAAAGTGACAGTTGGGTGTGCAATTTGGTCAGGAGGAATCATTGGACCTTCCGACATGATTTGAACCTTTTTAATGCCAAAACTGTTTGCTTTGGGCTTGAATAAAATGTGGTATCAATAAGACGGTGCGAAACCTCTTTTTACAGCAAGTTATTTTAAGAAAAGGTGATGCTGATTAGCCTCCACGGTCGCCTGATTTGACTGCTCCGGACTTCTTTTTGTCGGAATATCTGAATAGAAAGGTTTATGCAAACAAACCAGAAACGCTTGAGCAACTCATAAAAAATATTCATGATGAAATTAATGAAATACCGCTTGAAATGTGTTATAATGTAATAAAAAAATATGCTCAAAATTGCTCGCATTTGCGAGGCTACAGAGGCGGACATTTATCTGATATTGTATTCAAGACATAATTGCCAACATTAAATAAAAAAATTAATTAATATAAGATCTATTATTTTTCATTTATTCAAAAATTATAAAGAAACAAAGTAGTATAACTTCCCGGCGGACACCCTGTTTTTAAAAATTTCTGTTTATTTATTATGAATTCAACAACTGAATAAGAATTTATTTTTTTCGGTCCAGGAACAGATTTATATTTCAACTGAGAAGTATTTTGAGAAAAATATGAGATTTAATGGATGCAGTGTAGTGACCTCAAATGATATTATGTTAACCTTCATAAGGTCCTCAAATTTTACTTACATTAACGTTCTTTGGGTCAAATTTGACCCAGTTAGAAAATTCGATATGAAAAAACTTGTTTTCTTTAATTAAGTTTGTTTTTAAAGTTAGTACTTTTTTTTAGCTTTGTTTTGAATATTAAAGCTGCACGTTTTATTTATTTATTACGAATTCATATATGTATATGTTTATTTTAAATAAAGAAAGTTGTGTTCTTGGCAAGGAATTTTGCTGTTTTATATAGGGCGTGGCAAACTACAATCCTAAATATTCCAAAAAATGACGACGTTTGGCAAAACAGGTTTCTTTCCAACCATTACTAGCCGATATAAATAATATAAAAGCATTAAAAGCTGATATATCTAAAATGTTGCAAAATACAACTTGAGGCCATCCATTGGTTTTCCTTTTGCAAGTGCAACATGAACAACTTTATCCAGAGTATCAACTCCTCCTTTACATTTACTACAGTCTAGTATCATTCGCGGTTTATGTCCTCACGATTGCTTATTTCTGGACTATGATGCAAAGGTCTAAGAAGATTCACAGACTTATTTTTCTTTGGAATATATGAAACGAGAGTAGTGTCCTTAGTGAAGCAAAAAATGATGAAAATAACGGTCATCCTTTAGTTGACAAAAGCTTAGGTGTCAATTCAATCCTTATTGTCAAATCTTATTACTCTAGAATGACTTTTGAATCTTCTCAATGGCATAATTGCTCTAAAAATTGGTATTCCTTTCTCAGAGTCCCATACACATTCTGTACTTTCATTATTTGATCTTTACACTCCAGCTAACAAAAGTGTACCCATAAAGGTGTCGTCAACTTCAGTCCAATCCATATCAAAAACACGTTTACCTTTATTATTGGTATATTTCAAATAATGTTTATTACAGGTGGCGGGAAAAACAATTGAAAACTGGAAATTTCTTCCTTTGTGATTATCGAACAAGAGTAGCGGGTGAGGTGTGGTTTCACGCTAATAATGTTCTTGCTCCGGAATCTTCCTTGACTATTTGTAAGAGGTTGTCTGAAATATCTTATTCCACCTACTTTTGTTGTCATTGCTGCAGTTGTTGCTACATCAATTTCATTTCCACTAAAACTGTCAGTTGTCTCCGCGATTCTAAGTTATCTTCATATTCTGAACAAATCTCCTCTTCGTCCGATAGTGCATTCAGCAAATTTTCTATTTCACTGGTATTGATTTTCCGATAAGAAATACAGACTCGACCCTTTATAACGTTGATACGTTTGATTAATTCCGTGTTTATTATATGACTGAAAACAGTTTTGCATAAGAAAATAAGCTTTGCTTTTTACATGGGGACCCATTTTTCATTCCAGTAATGTTTACCAAAAATGGAGAAAATAAAGGAGACAGATATATTGACTTTTAATTTTGGTGAAAAAACCATTTGCCATTTTTCTTTACGAATAAAATATTTTAACAAAACTGTGTAAAAACATAAAGATTTTGTTACGGGTCAAATTTGACCCGAAGGTCTTAAGTGCTAAAAACTGCATAATTTTTTTTTGGTACAATATTTTCTTATAAAAACCAAAAATAGTTATTAGTATTCAAAAATAAATAAAATTCATAAAATATCTAAAATCGTAACCCCCTACTTTCGGAAAAAAATACAATTTTCTTGCAAAATGGGTCAAACTTGACCCGAAGACCTAATGAAGGTTAAGGAAAGAAAAATATTTTAAATTAAAAAAAGAAATTTTCATCATTATTGGAATAACTTCTTTGCTTCTCCACGTAACTGACTTACAAGCACAAATTATAAGTCAACGCAGCAAGGTCTCAATAGAGATTTTACCATTTTCCTCCCCAAGACTTAAGTCTAACGCTACCACAGCTCTTTGTAACTGAACGGTTAAACAGCATTTAACATGCAACTGCTTTAGTGTTGCAATGCGTTGACGTGATTTACTATTATCTCTGGCAACATTTCGGAGAAAAAACAACTTTAAATGAAAATTAACACACCAAATAAAAAAAAAATATTTAATATTGAAAAAACATAGAAAAAGAGTAATAAAATTGAAATTAAAAAAAAAATTGAAATTAAATTAGGTGTGGTGAATAGCATTATGTTGTAGCTGTTA
The DNA here is from genome assembly GCA_916610165.2 of Gymnosoma rotundatum. Taxonomy (NCBI): domain Eukaryota; kingdom Metazoa; phylum Arthropoda; class Insecta; order Diptera; family Tachinidae; genus Gymnosoma; species Gymnosoma rotundatum. Next base: position 13,490,562 of record OU744338.1, on the reverse strand, counting down.
TTAAGAGCCAAATAACATGTAAAAGCGGTTAATTCAAGCATAAAACTAAACTTGTTAAAGATCGATGATCTGTATGATAATTTGGACACGTTTACGCTTCTTGGTTTTGAGAAACGCAATCTTAATTCCCTGCCCAAAGAAAACACATACACACACACACAACAATAAAGAAATTTAAAGAAAATTAACTGAAAATGATTCTTGATTTGAAATTAAATATATTTTATTGCTTCCCTTTGTTGGCTTTTTTTATTTTTTTATTTTTTTTTTTTTTTTTGATGTCCGTCTTGGCGGCTGTCCGTTAGTGTCAGAGTGACTAGGTAATTCTTTTCGTATTTCACTTTGAAACGTTCTATTAATTTTTTATGTTCATTTGAGTTACAATTTATCATCATTGTTTAATTTGGATTGTGCTCTGTTAAATTTCATGTTCGTTATAATGGTCATAATGTCTATTTCTTTTAATGCCATTAACAGCAACTCACAACACAATCTTCCTCACTAAGTAAACACAAAACTAACAACAACAACAACAACAACAGCGACGAATAATAAGAAAAATCGAAAATTTTCATTCTTGAAACTTGAAATACATTTGTTGCGCCTCAATGATTTCTTCAAATTCTGGCAGTGCTTTGCGGTGTGTAAGGAGGGTGTCTGTTACTGCTGCTACTTCTGCTGGTGGTTTCATTCTTCGGTAGCTGTAGTAGAAAAAAAAATATTTCGAACTTCTTCTGGTTGAATTAATTTTGATATTTTCTGTTTGATACCCCGAATATCAACAAGATTTGTGTTATTTCGCTGAAAATATCTTTTCTTTTCATTTGTTTATTTTTTTTATCGATATTCTTGTTGTTGTTGTAATTTTATAATGAAATTTACATGACATGAGAACCACCTACCTTTCGGTTTGACGTTTCGATGTAGATTTTCACAAAATGAACATTTTTGCCGCTAAGTTTTTTTTTTTTTTTTGATGAAGCCTGTGTTGGAGAGAAAGACAATTGTTTGGTTGGTTGGTTGGTTCGCTCGTTGGCTGCTTGTTTGAATCTTTTCAGAGTTAAGAAAAGGATTAAAAGTGTTAGACATGTTGTATGAAGAAAGCTAATGTGAGGTCTATGATAAATGATCTTAAGCTCATTGAAAGATAAAAATCTTTTAATACACTATTATTTTCAATATCATCACAAGCAAACAAAAAGTTAAAAATAAAATAAAAAAAAAACAGTAAAATATAATTAAAAATTTGACGAAGGTTAAGGATCTGTGGCAGACATTTCGAATGATTTTTCTTTTTTATCCAGCATCATTTTGGGTGGAAAGTTCATTAAAGGTGGCAAGATCTAAAATTATAATCTAGAACTTATTTTTATAAAAAAAAAAACAAAATAAAAATATAAAAATGCAGGCAAACAAAAGCTGTCACGAGTGAAAATCATTCTTTCTTTGATCTTTAAAAATAATTACAATTAATTTAATTCAAAAGGGTGCAAGGTTTATTAAGCTTTCTCCCACAATGTTTAATTTAACACGTTGCACAGTGGCGTGAAATACAAAAACAAATAGAATAAAAGTCTGGAACTTCAAGGCTATTAACTCGATTTTCATGAAACAAACTGCAGTTTATAGAGGAGGTATAAGCTTTTCGCATAATCCTCTTGAACAGCTCCGACCTATTGCATCATCCATTTTTGTTTTCCGATCCAGTATTAAATACTATTCGCATGAACTGGTTTCCTAAAATTAGTCTGGATGTAGAAAAGTATGACCAAGAAGAAATTGAAATTCACAATCTATTAACTCCTGATATTTAAGATTATTTCAAGGAAAATAAATACAAAACAAAAATAAAATGTTGCTGCTACTTTATATCTTAATAATAGATCTATGTATATTAATAAACATAAAAATAAAAAATTAAACTACTATTCCCAAAATTGGTTTTATGTTGCATTAAAATTTAGGGCATCATTATATAAGAAACAGTCAGAAACAAAAAAGTACACGCAAAAAAAAAACATGGTTGTGATATGGTCACAATAACCATATTATGTTCTTTGTAACAACGTATAGTTGCGGAGAACCAATTATAGTTATTTCACTAAAACTTTAGTCACGATAAACATGTTTTGTTAACTTTTAACGATTATATCGTAATTGTGCACAAAAAATTCAACATGGTTGGGGTTAAATTAAAAAGATCCAACCACAACCAAAGTTTTATAACTTAAAGTTTTATAACTAAAATAATATAAAATATTTAATCACAATATATTATTATTATTAATCAAAGTATGGTTAAAAACAACAGAATAATGTTTGCGCTAAAAAATATTTTGTTCTAGTACTTGACAGTTTAGTAATTTTTCTGGTAGCTAAAATTTAAAATTGCTTTTTATTGTTAAAGAAAGTGAAAAAATAAAAAATTTATGTACAAAAAAAAATAATTAAAAGTTATATGCAAAATATGAAAACAAATAAAAGGGAACCAAAACATGTTTGAAGCACAATTCTGAAATCATTTTTTTGGGCTTATAAACTGTATTTTATATAACTGATTCTTGTAGCCTATGATCTAAGCGTTATTATAAAAAAAAAATAATTGATTTCTTATGAATTTATGTTTTTTAATAATCTTTAAGACAAATTTTTAATTAAAACAATAATAAGTCTTTTATATCGGGAAAATTTTGCACTTACGAGACTATATTATAATTCAATTATATAACCAGACGTTTTCATCCATATTATTATATTTTAAATTAATCATTTAATGTTTATACTTGAACATAATTATGTTTATACTTAGACAACAATATGGTTGAAAATGTAACAATACTATGTTTTGCTAGCAACCATATAATGCAACCATAATATGTTGCTCTTAGATTGTGGTTTTTTCTTTGCGCGTACAGGTAGTCACATTTTTATATTCTTTTAAAAAATATTTAATTGCTGCATAAGAAAAAAACCATAAGCTCTGGTTTCAAAGAAGAAAGTAATAAAAAGTAGAAGGAATTATTTTGCTGGAGGTACCATAATTGCGTGAATCATTTACAGCTGTTTTAATGAAAAAAATATTCAAATTACATATCAGAGGATAGGTAATTACGTCTACTATTCAGCTGTGCCTAGTCCTTTGCAGTAGTTTTTCGCATAAAAAAGCTGTACAAAATACTGCCTAAAATAAAAAAAGATCAAAAGTGATATCTTGTGAATGAAATTTTATCTCGAATATCTCCGAACATATACAAGATATTAAATCAGGTTTTCATCCCATTAAAGACCAAATAGTACCTAACTCTAAAATCTATAAAAATTTTGGCAAACAATAAATTAAAATATTATTTTTTGTGCCGGTGAAAAATTTTCAACCCGAAAATTGTAATTTCTTTTTCAATCGCCTTACCAGACCCCTTTTACTAAAATAGCTGGTTATAAAAAGAATAAAAATCGGCGTGCAATTTTTTTACAGTCTCGAACATTTTTATGGAAGATTTTTGTTGAAAAAATTTCCAATATTCGAACAATGCTGACTGTAGGGTGCTTTACAAAAATTCCATAAAAACACATCAGAAGAATTACTCAATGCCTTGTATTAAAAAAAAGTTAAAAATTTTATAAATTTACTAAAAAAACGTTAACAATCTGCTTAAAAAACTGAATCTACTTTTTGACCAAAATTGAAAATTTTTTTAAACTTTTTATGAAATTACAAATTAAAAAAACAATTATTTAGTGGTAATAATGAATTAAAAAGAAAAACATTTTTATAAAAGTTATTTCTTATAGTATTGGATTTGGAAATCTGTTTTTAAAATAGTTATATCTTGTATTTTATAAAAACTACAGTTGAAAAACTAAAAAATGTCAAGGTAAAAAATTTGTATTTTCAATTTAAAATTCGAAATTCTCTAAAACTATTAAAGATACCATTCAAAATTCAAGACCGTTTTTTCTTCATCTATCTGTATAGATTACTAAAAATAAAAAATTTTTCAACTTTGACGACCTGCAGCACCACCCTGTAATGAAACAGGGTGTATCTAAATGCAATAGGTGAAAAGCTTATGAGCTCCTCTATAAAGCGCAGTTTGTTGTTCCAGTCTTTTATTTTATTTTTTTTTTGTATTTTACGGCACTGTGCGTCGCTACAAAGGCACCGTTACTTGACTTTTGTTTTGCTAAAATGTAGAATTTTATGAACTTTAAGCGAGTACTTTTCAGTTTTCACGTTACTTGGATTTTTTTCAACTTATATGTGAAATTATCGCCGCTATATGCAAACGCCAATTATTATTTTTAAAAGAAGTAAGATTACTTTCTTAAAAGAAAGCAATACATCCTTTAGAAAATTTAGATAGAATTTATTTAAAATTCTTGTACTTTTTAGACCCAGAATTTCAATTAAATTTTCTTTAACGAAAAACCTTCTCTTCTATTAAATTTTCCTTCATGTTTAATCTCTAAGTTTTAATATTTCTTATATTTTACGAGACAATAACTAAACAGGCTTGACACCAAATCAAAACGTGCATAAGTGACTAAAAGTTTAAAAAAGAAAAAAAAACCAATAGAAAAGATTTTCAAAACAAGGAAAAATTCTAGAATTTTACCCAGAACATGACCAATAATTCCTGTATTCATTCAAACACAACATTATGGAAATATTGTTACAATAAACCAACCTTAAATAACGATTAAATAATTAGGAAAATCAAAATATGTATGTAAAATAAAGCTTAATGTGTCAAATCAGCTTTTAACTATAACCAGAGTTGGGATTGCAAATTGTTATATTTAATACAAAAATAAAATCTCTTTCAATAAATTATTTTTTTGACTATTAAATTTAAATTAAAAATTAATTATATTAAATGTTTTTTATAAATATTTTTTACCTCTTTAATTTAATTATTAAAAAAATAAAAAGGGTTTCTACAATGTAGAGCAGGGATGTTAATCGCAAATTAAAAATCGTTCCAACTTGTTTTAAAACTTTATGTTTTTACCAGTGATGCAAAATCAAAAATACTAGAATATGTGGTTTTTTAGGAAAAATAAAACGCGGATCTGGGGATTTATATTTTTTTTTTTTTTTTGTTATTTAAATTTTTCAATTTTCTAACTTCGATGCAAACAAAAACAAAATTTTCAATATTATTGATTAAATTTAGGAAACGCAACTTAATAAATATACCGTTTATTTGAAAACCGGTTCCTTAAAATATAACCCCAACATAAAATAGAAAATGACACAACTTTTTCGTTGGTGATAACAGCATAAAATTTGAACCAAATTTATTAATTCCAGTTGTGTTAATGAAATCTGAAATTAAAAAAAAATCCCGGGTTTTGGAAAGTCGGGAATTTTGAAATGTCGAATCCCAGGATTTTTTATTTAAATTAAAGTGAAGTTCTGTGTACTGGTAATACCATAACTTGCTAATGATTACAACAATGTTATCGTTTGCCTAAATATCTGTTAAAGTCTAAGCAAGGATTTGAAGAAAAGTAAGTAAGAAAGTAGGTCGTTCTTTCGGCGATTGGGCTCCAGATCAGTTAGTAACTGACCCGTTGTTTTATCGCAAAATTGTTTTTTTTAGCATTGAGCCTCATTTGTGGCTTAACGGGTTTGTTAATAAGCAAAGTTGCCGCATATGGAGTGAGACTAAATCGCAACATACCATACAGACTCTATTCCAGAAAAATGAGGCCTGATCGCACGTTACTGTCAATAAAAACCGTTATCGCACCATGATTAATGATTTTTTGTTTTAAAAGTGATCGAAATGTGGTTTCAACAGGATGGCGCTATGTGCCATAAAGCTACCGCAACCATCGAGTAATTGAAATCAAAATATGGCGATAAGTTGATTTCGATAAATGGCCCTCTCAATTGGCCGCCAAGGTCGTGCGATTGAACAGCTCTCGATTATTTCCTGTGAAGCTGCGTGATATCACTAATTTATGCTGATAATCCAGCAAAAATTGACGCCTTGGAGACCAACATTGTTGGTGTTATTCGTGACATACGGCCAGCAGTACTTTAAAAAGTGTCCCAAAATTGGATGTCCAGAATCAGCTTCGTCATGAGCAGCCTCAGAAGCAAATTGTCTGTAATCCTTTTTAAATATTAATGCCATGTTTTGAACTTTCGTACAAAAACAATTCTTCATTACAATTTAATTTGTTGTAATATTTTTTACAATTTAAAGTTCTATCGATCTTAAAAAAACACACAAGGGTGCCCCATTTATTTATTTAATCTGATGTTTACAGTAATTCTTTTGAACAGTTGTAGATGGACGGTTAAAATGTACAAAGAATCTGTATTTCTAACTCCGATCTTGCTAAGCCGGCTATAAGAAGTTTAAAGTTTGGAGACTGAATATAAGGGTGTTCCAATAGTCAATGTAAATTGATGTTTGTGGCCATACTTTAGAACCATTCTGTTTTGAGGTCGGTTTTTTTTACAAGAATTATGAAACTACAAGGATGCATTAAAGTTATGTAAAGTTATCCATCTCTGGATCAGCCACTTGCATAAGAGGGTTAAATAAGTATAAAAGAAATTTTCATTCAGTGTGTCACTCACATTTGCATAGAAAAATAAAAATAAAAAATATAAACAAAGACCAACATAAATTTCTTAACAGCAGACTAAAAGGAAAAAAAGAGTAAAAGGAAACGAGAGACATAAAAGCAAAAATTGTTTAACTTTGATTTTAGCCGTTCGTTTTGTTTAAACAAAGTTTGTATCTAAGAGTTGTGCATAAATCAGTCAAAACTTGCATCAAGTAAAAACACAATAATTTCTTTAGATATTTTTTTTTATTAGAAAAAGGATTTAAGGCATCTCTATTTCATCGCTTCCATAATATTTTCTTTTCTTATTAAATGTGACAGAAAAATGCATGATTTGTTAACAATTAAATTAAAGTTGTGTATTCTAACGATTAATTTTTGTATGGCTACTGAAAATGTAAAAAGTTTCTAAAGTTAAATGACAGAATCAAAATTCAAAAGCCGCGAAACCAAAAGAGGAATTATTATTAGACTGAAAGGCAATTATTTGAACTGTTCGTCATATGACAGTTATGGCGTTTTAAATTTTAAGTTGCCTTAAACAGTTTTATCACCAAGTGTCCTCAGTTTTTCTCTTTCCAATTGTAGCCAACCATCCATCTGTTTGAACAGCGTTTAAGTGTTAATCTTAGTTTCAAAAAGTCTTAAACAAACAACACTTTCTCATTCAAACACTTGAATACACAATCAAATATATTTAACATAAATACAAAACAAAAACTATTTACGCCAACAACAAAGCAAACAATCACAACAAATACAAAATTCCAACAAAAGAAAAAAAAAACAAAATTGTCAAGTTGACATATAAATCTCAGGATTATGTAGATTTTTTTTTTATTTTCATCTTTCGTACTTGTGCATACAATTTTATCGGTATGTTTGTTTGTTTCAATGTTTATAGTAAAATGTGTTGCTTCAGTGCAATCTGGCAAGTGTTGTGTGTGAATTATTAAAAACAACAACAAAATACACAACACTGTTTTAGCAAAATTATTAAAAAAGAAAATAACTTAAGAAATATAAAATACAATATTGTATTGCTGCAAACCAAAGACAGAAGATGATGCATGTGACATCAATAATACCAGATGTCTCAAATATACCAACAACAAAGAATATCTGCAGAATTTAAATATTAAAAGAGTATTTATTTGAAACTAAATATAAACGAGCTAATATCGGAAGTTTTTTTTTAGATCTTTTTTCACCTTTCCCTTATCTCCAATTATAAATTTCTCCCCTTTTATTGACTAAAAAAAACTAAAAAAAAAAAATTCGGCGGAAAAAGTAGGTATTATGAAATTTTAAATAAAATTAACAGAATTCATAATTGGAGAAATCTTTTGTCGAGAAAAATTTTTTCCGTGAGAAAGAATATCCATGAGAATATTCATGATTAGGCTGAATGAATAGGTCAGAGCTTGAACAGGTGCCAAATGATGTTTAGCGATAAAATCTTTTTTTGGTTTGCTGAGTTTGTTTGTCTGTGCTCGGATGAAAATCAACTTTGCCAAGGCACTATACGAACTACGGACAATTTAAATACGCCAATCGATCAGACATAGCTTCGAAAATTTTGCTATTAATAATCAGCAAGATCGGTCCATGTCCTTCGAACTTATTGAAATCAACATTTGACAATAAGTTGATTTTAATAAGAGAACCCTTGAATTAGTCTTCAAGGTCGTGCCAATAGACACCTCTTGATTATTTTCTCTGGAACCACATAAAGCCACTGATTTATGTTGATAAAACAGCAACAATTGTGGCCCTTGAGGTCAATCTTGTTCATTTTTTTCTTGGTGTACATCCAGATATGATAAAAAAAAGACATATCCATATTGTTCTTCATTGCGATGCCCATATATCCTAAATCATTATCAAACGTTAATTCCATGTAACGATCTTTCGAACAAAAAATAATTTTTTTATATTAAATTAAATTTAATTCTTTTTTTTTTACTTTTTTCCTTTTTTTCAACCATCCTTTACAACTGTGAACGGCTATTTTCAATTATCGTTATGAAAGATACGGCAACTCAGGCAAATCTTAGGAATCAGATTTTAAAAATTAAACATTTTTTTTTTTTGTTCATATGAAGCAACTTTTAATTTTTAGAACTAGATAGCATTAGAGTTTTTTTTTAGATGGCGCCAAAAAAATCTTGAGGCTACGAGGCAACAGTTTACTAAATTACTGAATCCTGAAACACTTTAAAGTCCTGGTTGGAGATGAGGCTAATTTTTGGGTTATGTGATATGCCAACATGCAATATGGAATAAAAACAATCTTAAACAATTAAATTAGACATCATTGCATTTACAGAAATTTATGCAATAATCGGCCTATAGTTCTTTCGGAATTGGGAGGAAGCTGCCTTTCAGTGAATGTTGTATATAATCGAAATATGCTAAATGATTAATTACTTTCCACCTGTTCCTTAGCCTTTAATGTCACGCGATTTAGGGTGTCTGGATTATTTTACACGTGTTGTGCTGAAAACCAAATTACTCTTAAGAAATTATAAAAAAGGCGTTAAAGATTAAGTCAAGAGATCGTGCTATTTAACGGGTAATATTAGTGGTCATTTATCAGGTGTAATTCTTAAAAAATAATTTTTATATAATTTCTCTTCAAGGAAAATAGAAAGATTTTTATATTGTTTTTAATGGGTTTATTTTAAATTAATGTTTTGACGCTCCTAGAAAAAATATCCTTTAAATGTAAATTACTTCAAAATGTTAATCCGCTAAAAATATGAAATTGAGTTTGTACTAAACTTACAATAATTGAGTTGATTTTAAAGTATCAGTTTAGATTATTGTTCTTAAAAAATAGGCTTTAAAATCTTTGTGTTTTCAGTCAATACATGCAATTATTTTTAGAAATAGTGTCCTTTGATTTGTGCCTTTTATTAGAATCTACAAAAAGTTGCACCTACTAAGGAAAAGTGAACCATAACCTTGAGCACATCACCTAAGATAGTTATACTTTGCTTTTACCCAGATATATACTACAGTCGTTTCCAACGGTTCTTGGATAGAACCTTTTGGCTAAATCTTGGAGGAGGAAATGATACTTTTCTCGTGCCTACGATCACATGCAAAGGGCATTTGTTCAAAAGCTAATAAGCTATGAATCTGAAAAGATGCTTTAAATATTAACGAACAGTATTAAAAGTGCACATTGGCTTTCTCTCAAGACGTGTGCTGCAATCTCGCGAAGTTCTTTTTTTTTTTTTTATTTTCTCCTCCAGTAATTTAAAAATTTTAGTGGACTCTGTAGTTTATGGCACCATTTTGTTTAAGTAACAGGTTCATCTATGTAATCCAATGTAGGCAAAAATAAATTAATAAATTTAAATAATTAATTAAATAAATTAATCAAGATAGTTGCGATAACGATAGTCCGTGTTTGACTCACCTCATCTATATTTTTTTTTTTTTTTGGATTTAACAATTTACTTTTATTCATGATTTAGGGTACTTCAGCATCATAATGGCATAATAGAGATGAATTGGCAAAATTTACATTTTATAAAAAAAAAAATTATATATATAAATCAGAAGTGTGATCAATAATACAAATCATAAAAAATGTTTAATATTTAATAATTAATAATGATAAATAAATAAAATAAAAAAACGAAGAATTAATTTATTAAATAATTTATATTTATATTCGTAGCATATAGTAGTGCATTGATGACTCTCGAGTGAATGTTGGGACCAGTGTTGCCATTTGATTACATTTTATAAATTTTTAGTAACTTTTGAAGGCTGTCTAATTTTGTTATATTAGGAGAAAGGGTATTTGATTTATTATTCGAGGTAATAATCTCTCTTAACATATAAATCTTTCTTAACATATCATTTTGATTTTAATAACAAAGTTTACCTGCAAATGCAATCAAATTCCCATAAAAAAATAGTTTAAAATAAACAATATATAATATTGCTGAAGTTTTACACTGTTCAATTCGTGAAAAATCACGAAATGTTGCTTGATTCATGTTTAGAAACAGCAATATCGATGGCTTAATATGAAAAGGTCGTATCTCGTTTTTTCACAAAATCGCTTTTTTTTTTGCATATTCCGATGAAAGGCCCTCAAATACACGTTTCTTAAAATTTTTTTGTTTTTATGTTAACAAATAACAAAGAAACTGCGTTCAAAAACATATATAAACATATATATTGACAAATCTTTCCGATTTTATTTAGTTTTTTCCTTCTCCTGTAAAGTAGCTAAAAGTTGAGATATGACTTTTTCATATTAAGCCATCGATATGTTTCTGGCAACAGTTTTTTTCAACTGTGAAATAATATGAGCCGCATTTCGTGCTGAAAACTAAGCATTCTGTTCAAACCTGCGAAAATTGTTAAAAATTTCGCTACAAATTTTCGCTTCGCTTGAAAAATTTGACAACTGTACCAATACCTTGATTTAGAATAAATTTGTCTTTTTATTTCTTTCCGAAAGTGCCGGATTACATTACAGAAAAATTGTCAGTAACTTTATCTTGAAGTTTTAAGCAATTAAAGCTTACATTTGTCTTTAATTACGGTATTTTTGAAAAATTAGTATAGTAAATTCTATCGAAGCTCAGTTTTTTCAAAGAAAAAGCTCAAACGGATTTACTAAAAAAAATCCTGTTTTAAGAATGGCGGGAGCATGCACTTTTCCATACCGAAAAATTCATATTGGGTCTTTTTCTTTAATATTTATTTTCGCCTTGTTTTTGGTCAGTAATTGAATTTGTTGCCTTGTTATTTTCCCTGAAATATGGAATAAAACTTTATACTAGTTTTATATAAATTACATTAAATTACAATTTATTTAGGGAAAATTTCAAAATTTAACTGAGTTCGATGCTTCATCTCGTAGAGTACGGTCGAACCTTACTGAATAGCGGATAGTTGTAACAAACAAGCAAGTCAACGTTTAAAAATTTTAAAACAATTTAATATATTTTTATTTTTGTAATCTCGGTATTTGTTCATATTGAACTCTCGCGTGTGTCAGTTTACAAAACACTTGCAGGCATAGCAAAGTAGATATGGCCCCGGGGGCCAAATCTCATAACTTAGATTTGAAAAAATCAAATATGAAAAGACAAAAAAAGTCATTGAATCTTCCAATAGGTTTGTTACCTAACATAGCAACAACATCAAAAAATCGATTTAGCGAACTAGCTAAACTTAATGATATGGAAACAGATCCTGTATCCAACTTAACTGAAGTCAAAACAGTAAAACCTCCACCATTGGTAGTCGATGCCAAAATTAATTTAAGTGATCTCCAAAAATTGTTGGGTAAGGATGCAATTTACAAACGAACATCTATCGGAACTAAAGTTTTCACTCAAGATACTGATTCTTACGAGTTATGCAAAAAGAATTTACTGGACAAGGAAATAGAATTCCACACATTCAACTCGAAAGAGAATCGCCTTTATACAGTATTCCTGTATGGACTTCCTAAAATAAGTATTGATGATATCAAAAATGATATTCAAGGCTACAATTTAACACCTTCGTCAATAACAGAAGTTAACACAAAGTTCAGTTCAGCAAACAATTCTGTATATAAGGTTCAATTTGCTAGGAAAAATTTCAACCCAAAATCACTAAGTAATGTATCTTCAATATGTAATATAATAGTATCTTGGAAAAAATATAAACCAAGAAAAAACAACAACCCAACTCAGTGTTGGAATTGCCTTATGTATGGACATGGTGGTGATCATTGTAATCGCCTCCCAGCATGTATGTTATGTGCCAACCAGCACCACACTAATGATTGCCCATTTCAGAACCAAAGCAAAATACCTGCTGTATTTTCATGCTTTAATTGCAAAAAAAATGGTAAAGAGCGTACAGATCACTCTGCAAATGACATTAATTGCCCTTTTCGATCACTTTATTTAGAAACAAGAGCTAAAGCAACAAAGAAAAATACACGTAACTACAATAATAATAAACATAGCTCACCACAGTTCTTTAATAATGATCTCCCCATAAACAAACCCAACAACAACACGTATCGTAATACTTTCTCATATGCTGATTGTGTGAGAGGTAATAATGATCTCTTTAGTATAGATGAACTTTTTAATATTTTTACAACAGCATTAAGTGATCTCCAAAAATGCACAACTAAAATACAACAAATTCAAACTGTAATGTCAATGGTCAAATATGCATATGGTTTATAATAACAACAATGGCTTAAGAATTTTGCATTGGAATGCGAATGGCATTTCTAACTTTTCACATTTACTTCAATTTGAAACCACGATCGAAAGAGAAAATATTCATATTGCCTCTTTAAATGAAACTCATTTAAATGAACAACACAAAACATATTTTAAAAATTTTTTAATTTATCGCAACGATAGACAAGATTCAAGAGGGGGAGGAGTAGCTCTAATTGTACGTAGATCGGTCCATCATAAAGTGCTTCCAATTGAAAACACACTAGGAATAGAAAATCTAGCAATTAAAATAAAAATTAATAACAGAGATCTAATTATTTTTACCGCATATTCACCGAAATATAAAAATACTTTTGCAAGTGATATTTTAAAACTAACTTCATCTAATGAAGATTACATTATTCTAGGCGATTTTAATGCAAGACATTCTGCATGGCATTGTGTAAATAATAATACTGCAGGGAACGTATTGTTTCGTCTTGAACAGTCAAATAACTTCTTCATTCATTATCCCAACAGTCCAACTTTTTATCCATCTCAAAGAAATAGAAATGCTTCAATTATCGATTTAGTAATAAGCAATATCTCATTAAATATCAATATAAATGTGCTCGAATACGACATTCCATCAGATCACAGACCTATTGTTTGCACAATTGCAAATTCAACGGTAAGTGAAATAGATGCGAGGCACTACAACTACAAACTTACAGACTGGGTTGCATTTAGAAATATAATTAATAATAGAATTATCATTAATACACCCATCTATAATTCAAAAACTTCAATTGACGTTGATATAAACAAATTTGTTAAAATTGTACTAGAAGCTCGTAATAACTGCACGCCACTATTGGAGCTTCGTGGCAAGACAGTTTTGCCAGCATATATTGTAAATTTAATAACAACTAGAAAAACGTTTAAAAGAAGATGCCAAAGAGCAACGAACCCAGCGGATGTAAACTTCTACGAGCAATGTGTCAAACTGCTGACTAATATTATCAACAAAGACATAAATTCTCTTCGTAATGAAAAATGGAAAAACATGCTTTCAAAATTGAAACCTGGTGACAAATCGTTTTGGAGAATAAGCCGATCTTTAAGGGGTAAACAAGGAAGAAAAATTCCACACCTTACAGAAGGAAATGTGAAAATTAATACTGATGAAGAAAAGGCAGAATTATTATCAAACACATTTTCTGCATCTAACAGCCTTACGGCCACTTATAAACATTCTATTGATAAAACCGTAAATTCCAAGGTCAATAAATTCAAAGCAATAGACACATATTCTGAAAATTTAACACTGATATCGCTAAAGGAATTAAATTGTTTAATTTCTTCCCTTAAATCATCAAAATCTCCTGGACTTGATGAAATCTCCAACATTTTAATTAAAAATCTACCTCCTAAGGGTGTGAAATTATTATTAATTATTTATAACAGCTGCTTAAAACTTAACTATTTTCCGAAACACTTTAAAAAAGCAAAAATTATTGCTATTTCTAAGCCAAATAAACCCAAGAGTAATGCACATAGTTATCGTCCTATAAGCTTATTGAGTAACCTTGGAAAATTATATGAGAAAGTTATTCAAAATCGTATATGCAGTGTTATTGAAAACACATCCATAATAGCAAGTGAACAATTTGGGTTTAAAAAACAACATAGTGCAGTTCACCAAATAAATCGTATTACAAATATTATAAAGTACAACAAAAAAATTAAACAATCTACAGGTTTACTAATTCTAGACATAGAAAAAGCATTTGACACCGTTTGGCACAACGGACTTATCTACAAATTGCTCCAAGCTAACTTACCAAAATACTTATGCAGGCTTGTTGCCGATTTTCTTACGGACAGATCGTTTGTAGTTGCCATTAACGAAACGTTCTCGTCTCCAAAGCAAATTACTGCTGGTCTACCACAAGGTTCAATATTGTCACCATTACTATATTCAATTTACACATCTGATTTCTCTGCCCCCTCGTACATTAAGTTTATAAGTGGAAAATAAAAATAAATCCTACTAAAACGCAAGCTATTATATTTCCCTTTAATAAATCTCCGAAACGCTTACCAAATCGTCAATTAAATTTCCAAAATGAGAGCTTGACGATTAAAAACGAAGTCAAATATCTTGGAGTTTGCCTCGATAAAAAAATAACTTTTGCTAAACATATAGACGAAATCTGTAAAAAATCAATAAAAACTATCAGAGCTTTATGGCCACTTCTTAACAAACGATCAACACTTAACTTTACAAACAAAAATTTATTATTTAAGAGTGTAATTAGACCAACGTTGACCTATGCAAGTCCCATCTGGTATAATGCAGCAAAAACTCATTTGAAGAAATTACAAATTATACAAAATAAATGTCTAAAGATCATAAACAACAAAAATTGGAGATATTCAACTGAACTTCTTCACAATGAAACTGGCTATGAGCGAATTATCGACTTCATAAAAAAACTTAACAATAAATACCATGAATCAATTCAAAATTCTTCATATCAACTGATACGGGAATGCATGCAATCGGCATAATGGCAGCTCTAAAATAAAATTTATTAAATGGAAAATGATGTGTATACGTTTGTTATCCCTAGATAATTTTATTGTATTCATGTATATTTTCTAACTTTATTTAAATTTGTTTCCAGATAAAGGTTTTTCCTATTTTCCTTTGCATAATGTTATAATTAAAAAATGAATAATTAAGATCTGTGATTATCAACATAATTCGCTGCAATATCTAAAGATAAAATCTCGAAAATTGTAATTTTATATTAAAACATAAGATGTAAATAAAGATGTATTTATAAATGAAAAAAAAAATGAAAAAAATCAAAATTTAACTTTCAATGAAAAATATGTAACTTTTTTGAAAAAAGTCTTTCCGTGGCAACACTGGTTGGGACATTATTTACAAAATACAACTGAGTTATATATTTTCTTTTGTATTATAGTACTCAGACTGACTTTGTACTAAAAAGAAAAAAACTCAACCAAAAATTAAAACCTTGATAACATTTTTTGCCCAAGGAGAAATATAATTTTAACAATTATTAATAATTTCAAATGTGTAACAATTAATAATGTGATCTAATTTTGAATTTTTTCTAGCGTTCGAATGGCTTTGGCATTAAAGATTTCGAAAGGTTTAAGACCTAACAAAAAATATTCAAATTAAATACACTTTTAAGGCAACATTAACTTTTTGCTTTTATATTGTTTACATTTTTTATTTATAGATTTTATTTACAAAAAAAAAGCTCTCACATTTTTACTATTTGAAACACGGTAATTTTTGTTTGTATTCCACCGTTATTTGCTTTGCGTGTATAAAATAAAATTGCCTTGAGCTTTATTTAGTGGAATTATTGTTGTAACTCCTGAGCTGGCTATTTATTTATTAAATATTTTATGGCTGTTGTGTGTTATTGCTTTTGGTTGAAAATGTCAATAGAAATTCTTCGTTATGATAAAATATTTGAACAAACTTAAAAGTATGAAAAACTTACTAGTGGCCCTGCAGTTAAGCGAAGGTTCATTTGAGAAGAAAAATAAAACAAATAAAAGAAAAAGAAACTTTAACAAAATTAATGACACAACTATAAGATTTCCGTGATGGATGTTGACTACTGGCTAACTTTAATAATAATAATAATGATGATGATTATGACAATTAAAAGACTTTGAATAAGAAAATCATAAAAGTTTCCACAAAATAAAAGAAAAATCTTTTAATTTGTTAAGAAACTTGTTATTAGTCAAAGTTAATGCTTCATTAAACTAAGAAAGACATTTATTGCTTATGAATGGGACTTAATTGTCCAGATACTTTTAATTGAAGTATTATTAAAATTGTTAAAGCCATTTAAGGTTCTCTACAATGTCACAAGTTTTATGTTTTCTAAATTATTTCTCTTGATGAAATTTCTTTTAGAAAATCAACAAGAGTTTAACTAAAACACTTGGCCTCGTTTCTTAGTGCTGCATGACTGTTTGTTGGTACACCTCCACTTCACAGGCAGCAGTCACTGAAGTTTATAACATCCAACCAACCCACTTAATTGTAAAAAGCTCAATCGTACTTTATCTTAATTTGAAGAAAATGGCCAGAAAAAACATTCTTGAACTAATTTTTTACACTGTTCCCATGAAATGCACGTATGGAACTGCAAGTCATATACCAACGTTAAATATTTCAAACACTAACGACTCTTTTTTTCTCAACTTTTTTTTTCTTTTAATTTATCTTAATCTCATAATAAATCCGTTAAAAATCATATAAATCATAAATACATTAAAAAAAGAAATAGAGAAGAAAAAAAACACACAATTTCTGATTAGGAAGGTGTGTCATTAAAATCAAGAAAAATAATTGTTAAGTTAAAATTGTTGAAAAAAAAATATGTTAAAGAAAATCCAGTTAAAAATTATAAAACCAAAATAAAAACTACAACAGTCTGTCCTAAAGGACTGACAGACTGTTATAGAGACAGCACAACAACCACTTACTCGACTTGTTCTCAACTTAAAAGCCTGCATTATTTTCAACTCATTGGGATTAATTGGAATTAATTGGAAAATTGGCAAGAACTTGAAAATTTTGTTGAAAAAAAGCCGGTTTTTTTTATAACATGGCCAAATGGCCAAGAAAAAAGTCAAATAAATTATTAAAATACTAAATATCAAGAGTAATTTCAAATGAGTAAAAGAGAGCTATAAAATAAATTGAGTAGAAGAGAGCAAAGAGTTCCAAAAAGAAAGAGCAAAATATTTTCAAAGAGAGTATGAGTAAAATTTAAATTGAGTGGTTTTGCGTAAAAGGAACAAGTTGAACATGAAACTTGTGCTAATATTTATAACGGATTAAATAATGACATCAAGATATCTGTAATAGTAATTTAATTATGTCCGAATTTCCATGGAAGAAGAAAATTATTATAAAATATTTGAAAGAGACAATTTTGTATATTAATCAGGGAACTGGCTTGGTTTGATTTGGACTTCAAAAATTTCATTTTAATACTGAAATTTTAACCAATATTTGCTCGTATTACTTTTTTGTAGCTGCTGACAGATCGGACAGGTTGATAAAAACTAAAGATAAGATAGCAAGCTCAATATCAGGAGCTTGGCGGATGCATATTAGCGCAGCCAGTAGTCTGTTATTCCTCAGTATTTTGCTTATTTGGTTATCCTTTCTAAACTGCAGCCGCACAGTGCTTTGAAAACGATTTATGTGGAACATAATTCGTTAACTCATAAAAGACTGAAGACTGAATTTCACAAAGGCAAAGCAGAGGTGTTTCCGAGTGGAGAAGCAAACGGTCGGCCCCCTAGGCTAAACTGGCGATTCGGGCACACAAGTTTTTGGAAACTTCATAAAAAAGTTTATTTTTAACTTACATATTAAGATTTTTTTAATTTAATTTAATTAACATTTGAGTTTAAATAAACTTTTTATAACATTTCAAATAAATTATATGCCCGAGGTACCCAACTTTGGTGCTTTACTCAGAAGCCACCTTTACCGGTAGTAAGCCTCATTTTTAATAAATATAGTATAATAATTTCTCCAGCATAAAATTCATTTCGGGACGCTCTATTGTCATAATATGCTTGGTCATATTATATGTTGATAAATATAGCCAAGGATGGCTATAATTTTTTGCTTAGGACGCGTTGTTCATGTCTTTATTTTTCGACAATTAAATGTGCATTCCTTGTACTTCAAATATGTAAAATTTGATTATTTAAAAGTTGACAAGATAAAAACTTGATAATTCATTAAAAAGGAAATCTATGTTTTTTGTTGTACCCAACAACAACATGTAAGATAAATTTAATACTGAACCAGAAAAAAGATGAAACCTAAATGCAACACTGATCCTAGAGGACTTACTCGGTTTTTTTTTGAGATTTGAAGTTTTGGGAACCAGAAGAACGTTTTTAAGCAATCCGTCATATATATCGCTCAAGTACTTCAAGAATGTCATAACTCAAAAAAAATCTTTTCGAGATAATCGCAGTTTAAGTTTTTAGCTTGTTCTCACAATCGATAAAAATGATTCAAAATAAAAAAAAAACATTTCAGAAAACTTTCATCAATTATATATATTAAACGGAAGGTCTTGGACAAACTATTTGGGATGTTTGAATTATGACATTATTGCTGTAAAAACATATCCGATACTGTGTCGTAAACTAAAATATGTCATTATTTATGAAAAGAAGAAAAGAGTTTCACTTAATATTTTTCATCAAAACAGCCGTAATTGAAAATAATACATTACATGTGAAAAGTCGACACATTTTAAAAATATCTTTTATATATACAGTCACAAAACAAAATGTGACAATGTTTTAGAAAGCGATATAATCTTTACTTTATAAAGTTTACTTCACAACTCAAAATGTGTCGTTCTTATTGACAAACATGAAATGAAATAACGACTTATTCTCTTAAAGCAATGATAATACAAAAGGCATAAAGATAAAACTTGTACACAATATAAATCAAAATAGCGAACTATTCTGTATGATTAACTCCAAAATTTAAAATTTTGAGTTATGACGTTCTTAAAGTAAATGAGCGATATGATCTTTTCATTTATACTGTCATACTTCTTCAAAACGTACAGTTTTTAACTAATTTAGTTGTTAGTGATAGTGAAGCACGACCTTTAGAAACATTAATGGCAAAATCATGTACCAGGTTAAAGCAGTGGCGAATACGTTCATTCTCGTCATTGCTCCAAATGACAGATTTTATACGAAAAGAATTTGATGAAGATTTTTTATATTCAGTTTAACAGTTCCAGATACGGTGAAAATAAATAAAATCAATATTGCTATCACCTGATACATGACTTTGCGGTACAAAAAAGAAGTAGTATTCTGTATGGCAGAGTTGCTAAAGAGAATACATAAATGCTGGAAAATTATTAAAATTAAATATTATGTGATTTTTTGAAGACCTTCCCACAAACGCTCAAAACGAAATTAAAAATTAATAAGTTCAAAAAAAAAATTTTTTTTAATTATTTTGTTATATATTTCAGTTCTAAATATTTTTTTTTTTTTTATGAATACGCAGATATTTTATTTTTGTTTTAATAAGCATCATTAAACATATTATGCAAATTTTTAAAATTGTTTAATTTTGTTGTTCTAAGTTTGAATGTACATATTAACATTTAAATCTTTTCAAATTTAATTTAATTTCATGTTGAATTGTGGTCTCTTGTGTATTATTTGTTTACAAAAATTCTATACCATTTTCATGTCATTCCCTTAACTTTCAAATAATTATTGAAGAGTTTGAGTGAAATGATTGCATTAATTTTACAACCCAATGCAGCCCAACTTGTCTGTGGTAAGTTCATCCAAGAAATGCAAGCACAACCATAAGACTAGAAACACAACAAAAAACTGCGTCAACTTTAAAACAAAACATAAAAAAAAATCTTTATCAGACAACTGCTAAAACTGGCAACTAAAACCTTGTGTTGTTAACATCAGACATGTTGAGCCAAACAAATTAAAAATATCTTAAGGAACCGGATGGAAAATGTGAAACAATCTTGTGTTAACGTTCTCCAAGAGTTTTTCAAAACCAAATTTTTCATTTGTTTATGTTCGCATGCAACCTGTAACGGTTTGAAGTTGCTGGGGGAGCCACTTTTGTGCGAGTATGAGATAAAAATTCTTGCAGAAAGTTTTTATTTATTTTTTTTTATTCGTATGATGGCTGGTTGGGCTGGCTGTTTCTGGTGTATATTTTTTATGCTTTTTTAATGGATTGAGTTGAATGGTTTTATGAAATATCCATTGACTTCAGTTGAACTTCAGCGCTTTTTGTCGATCGAACCGCGGGAGTGCTAAAAGTTTTAAAATAAAAAATTTAAAAGCCAAGCTTTTACGATTCGAATTAATAGAATTTTGTTTAGAGAAATTTTACGTAAAATATTTCTATTGTTTTTAGAGAGTTTTAACAACAAAAAAAATTATTTTTTTCTTACTGAAATATTATGCGAAAAGAAATTTGTTTTGGATTAATTCAAAAGTGCCTGAATATTATTTTTAGCAAATAATTATTTGCTAAAAAATTAAACAAGATTTTTGCAATCATTAACAAACACATATTGAGCCTTATTGAAAATCAGCCCGATGAATAAATAATATTTTAAAATTACAAGCAAAAGAAAAATATAAAATCTTGATTTTTGCCGCCAAATTTTAAACACAAAATGATTTAAGAAAAAACAAAAAAAAAATAATAAGAATAATTAAATAAAAAAAGTTTAATTTATTTTAAATAGGAAAAAAGGAAAAGAGCCGTCCTTGTGTTTTAATGTCGGCTAAATAAGAAAATAAATCTGAATTTCATACAAAGTGTACTTTCGTTCAATTGTAAATATTTGCCGGTTCGTGTTTCTAACCAACCATTAGTTATCGTGAACACTCGCTCACACAATTAGACATCCAATACCGTTTGGGTTTAATGTTTAAAAATATTAAATAAATAAAAATAAATAAATAAATTTATGAATGCTGAGTTTCTTTTTTGGTTGTTGTCATTGTCATTGTTATTTATTTTTTAAATATTTTTATTGCTGTTGATATTGTTGTGTTTCTTAAACGGATGTTTATGCATTTGTATTGTAAACAAAAATAAATATATTTATAACAAAACCCATAGTGCGACATAGTGTTTGTTGTGTTTCATCTCATATTATTGCATTTGTTTTCGTATTCATTTTGCTGTTTTTGCAACTTTTATGTTGCATGTATTGCGTATGAGAAAGTTGTTTATATTCATGTATTTCCGGTAACATTTTATAGCTAAAAATAAATAATTAATCAACAGAATCAGTTTTGTTATTCGTATCAACATTTTTGTTACTTCCCTTTATTGGAATTTACCGGTAAGTTGTATGTTTCAAATAATCAGTTGTTGTAAATATTTACAGATTTTAATTTAGAGATACAAAGTCAGGGATATGAAATTTATAGAATTTAATTGAATCGTTATGAGAATTAAAAATAATTTAATTTTTATTAAATTATTATTTGAACTGTGAATATTATAAATGAATTGATATAATTCTGGCTTAAGTTCATTTTATTTTTAATTTCTAAAAATCTTTTTTAGAAAGAATATTTATTTTACAAATGTATGCGGACGTTTTCCAAAGAAAAAAAGAAAAATTAGATGTTAGCGGAATGAAATGCTTCGCTTTCAGGACCGCTACGACCTTCATCATAATTTCTAAAAAAAAAAATTTTTAAATTAAAAATAAAATGAAGTTAAGCCAGAATAATTTCAATTTAATTAAAAATAATATAAAAAATGCTGATAGCGGCGTAAAACGTTTTTATTTATTTTTTTTTTTAATTTTTTTATTTATTTCTTTTTTGCGATTAACATTAAAAAAATCATGCGAAATAATTAAATTAAAAAAATATATTAAATACTTTTAATAATATATTCTGGTAAAAACATATTTACCTAAACTACCTTTAAGTTTTAAAAGGTTTTAAAACGAAATTTTGCTAAAAATTTTCATTCATTCAAAATATATATTTTTATAAAATACGAGCAATTGTCTCAAGCATTTAAAAAAAAAACTAAAGAGGGCACTATTCACCCCAGCAGGGAAGTCAAATATGGCGATTTCCCACCAAACTTTGCGAATTTCAAACTCATTTGGCGACATGTCGATTTCTTGGCGACTGATAAAATATTTGGCGATTTTGAGTATTTAATTTGTCTTGACAAATTTCCATATGAAAATTTAAGTGAAGCTGAAGTATCATTTTTCCTAAATCTCACTAGTGGAAAATAATAAAACAGCGCAAAACATTTACGATGAACTTTGTGTCCTACAGTTAATGAAATTGCAATCATACTATGTGGATGCAGGGAGTATACATCAAAGGCTTCTTTATGAACAATTTATAATGAATATGACCATATTCAATGGTTTTCCAAACACATTCCTTCCACTAAATGCCATTGACTATGGGTCAAGATTTAAAACTTAAATGGTTGGTGACACCATTAAAACTACACGAAAAAATTGTTTTTCATATTTAAGGATGCTTTTAAGGGAGCTAATAAATAGGATTCCTGAAAATATGAATTAATTTAAAGCTTACGAATATTTTTGTATTGCAAAATGTTGTAATTCGGTATCACAAACAAAATTCATTGTTGTTAAAGATTATTTAGAAATTGTTATGAACCTTAATACACCGTTTGATGTGTTGAAACTTAATAAAAAAAACAACTTTTTTCTTAATTGGAAAGATTATTTTAATGATGATATTCGCACTAATTTACATAATTTATGAAGGTTAACAGTTTTAAGGATACATGCCGGTACGTACCATTTTAAGGAACTTGTTCCGACCATACTTTATACACCGGTATTCCAACTAACAATGCCTGTGTTGAAGGAGTATTTTCGATAATAAATTCAGACTCGTCTGAGAAATAGAATACAGTACGAACTGCTTTATGCTTTGTTGCCTGTTAAAAATTCTAAAAATGCAGGTATCAAATAGCTGCAGTTTTTTTTATACCTTCTTAAGAAATGCTTAACAAATTCAATTCGCATACAAGGTATCCCAAGGAAGTGGACGCTGAGAATAAAGTTTACAGCAAATTAGAAATATAAAATTATAACTAAATTATAGTAAACGTTGTACTTTTCATGAGTGTACTAATTTTTGTTGTTTCTTAAATTAAACATATATTATATACATATATATTTTGGCGCTATTATTTTTCAATAATTTTTATTTTATTTTTTCTGTTACAAAAATTTTTTTTATTTAAAAAAATATATAAATTTTATGGACTAATGCTCTAAACATTTCGCCACAGCAAGCTACACGAACACACGACAGCAAATGACGCTAGCAACATTTGTCGCCATATACGCAGCTAAATAATTATTTTGAAGGCAGCAGCTACATAATAAAAATACGAATTAACTGTATTTCAGTGATGTTATTTAAGCCATTTTTAAAGAAGCAGCTGCGATTTATAATTAAAAATGTTTTAACTATTGTGTAAGAGGCTATTTAAAGAGTAGAATAATTCGTTTGGATTGTTTTTAAGATTGCAAATATATAGAAGTATCTCTCAGAAGCAATAATAAAAACAGTAGTGTGTGCCACGTAGTTTCTTGTCCACTAAAATAAAACATACTAAAAACAACAGTTTTTGCTATCTATTGAAACCAATCGTGTTATTTATTTACAGATATCCCATACGACAATTGAAATTTATATAAGTACTTCAACCAGCAAGTACTAAGAACAGAAGTAAATTTTTAACTAAATGTTGTCCACACAAAAAAGAAATTTTATACTATGTTTACACGGAGCCCAATATTCTTGCTTCGCTCTCTTTTCATGATTCACAGCTCAATCATGACCGAATCAACGTGCTTCGCCATATAAAATCTTGAGAGCGAAGCATTTTGTTTTGAGACGATTCAGCTTGAATCTACTTGCGAAGCATGAAAAATTTCTGTCTTCCCTAATTTTTATCGCAAGTTTATCTGAACTAGCTGTATATAAATGTAAACAAAAAAAGTAAACCAATATTAAAAGTGCTGTGTAAATGTGTGTTAATATAAAAACAAATAATTATATTATAATTTAAAATTTTATTAATTACAAACACTAAAATTGAAACGAAAAACAAAATTTTAGAACAGAAGTCAATGTGAAGCATGTAGTATGTGTCGTGGAAACGGCATGCTTCGCAATCATGATTCAGAGAGCGAAGCAAGTGCTTCACATTGCCGTGTAAACATGCTATTAGTTCTATGTACATCTTAAGACATTCCTCTGAAATTTTTACAATTATTCTTCGTACACTTTCGCCATGACAATTGTAGTATGTTTAATTCGTCGGTGTGGCATTTCTAGTTTTTTTTTTAAATTTAAAATTTGAAAAATATGTTTTAAGCAATTATTGAAAAGTATGTTAAAAGTGTTAAAGTTTTTCTCTATACAAAACTAAAATGTGCTGACAACTGTTTAAGCACAATTATACCGGTAAAATTTGGTGATTTTACATTGGTTTCTCTATTTTTCTAAGAAAACAAATCCATGCTTGAACCAAGGTTCTAAAAGATCTCCTCACAAAATTTTACTCAAATCTATCCAGCAGCACTTATGTGAGACAGATAAGAATTCAATAAATAGATATTTTGCATTCCAAATCAATTATTGTCTTCACCAGCAACACTATTTTCTTTAAATATTTCATGTACTGAAATTATCCTGTTACAGTTTTATTATAGATTTACTCTTAAATCTTTAAATAAATAAATTTTATTATATATTTTTATTGTTCTTTTCATTTTTCATAATAAGAGATTTTAAGCACTTATTATTTTACATGTCTTGTAGTACTGACATCACTTAAATGTTTATTGTCTCCAGTAAAAATAGAAATTAGTTTATTTAATTTGACTGCAGCGGCAAATACAGCCTAGACAACAACCTGCCGCCTTGTTGCCTTGCTGTCAACAAATTAATCATTCTCATATAAACACATGCATTCTAATTCTGACATTTTGCAGTCGGTAGCTGCTGTCTCGAATGTGTTCAGAGCATTAAGCTACCAAAAAATTGTTTTGTCAATTAAAGCGATTAGTGTGTGTTTAGCGAATTTAGTCAAAAGGAATCCGGCAACCCTGCACACCAAACGTGTTAAGAGTACAAATTTAGGCAAAATTATCATGGATTTTTAAAATTAAAATCCAACACAATTATGATTACTCTCAAATAGAGATGGTAAAAAAACATTAATCGATTAATGAATCGTATGATTCTCCAAATGAAGAAATTAAGACTGCGATTAATCAAGGAAAACTGACATTATTTGTATATAAATTACATAAATTATTAACAGTCGTTTTGATAGAACAGACATTGTAATTTAAAAAAAAATATTTTTGCGTTAAAGGGTTAATTTTAAGGTATCCTGATTTTATTCCATTCAAATAATCAACCACATTTAGTTTCATTTGTAAAACTAGAGCATTGAACATTGAGAATCTCTACAGTCATTCATTTTTCTTTTTCGCTTGTGGCCTAAAAGTCTTTTGTAGTGCCTGTAATGAAATTTAACTTCAATAAAATATAAGTCGTCGCACTATTGTCTGTCTGAACCAATAATTTCATCCAATTCATTTCTTACGTATTTTATAACTTCAAATAAAGTAAAAG
The DNA here is from genome assembly GCA_916610165.2 of Gymnosoma rotundatum. Lineage (NCBI taxonomy): Eukaryota > Metazoa > Arthropoda > Insecta > Diptera > Tachinidae > Gymnosoma > Gymnosoma rotundatum. Next base: position 13,464,481 of record OU744338.1, on the reverse strand, counting down.
GATCCTGGCAATGGATCTTCTTAAATTTTGGGTCTCTTAATTATTAAAAAAAAAATTTTACATGACACTTTCATGTTCCTAAAGCTACTGCTTAAAAATGTCAGTTTTCAATTTCTTAACCACCAGAAAAATATTTTTTCCTTATTATCTGTTATCACCACTTCCATTGCGTAAAATTTGCACAGCATTTACATTAAAATAAAAACAAATCAAAAAACAAAATTATATAACAAATAATTATTTTGTAAATAAACGAAAAATGTTTTTTTAATACAAATGAATCGATAATTGCAACAAATTAATCGATCAATATTTGTTTTTATAATAATCGTGACATAAAGACTTGATCTGAACCAGATCAGAAAAGAAGTAAATACAATTACAAATATAAAAGGAAAATTAACATAAAAGAATAAAAATTAAGAAGAAGAATAAGAATAAAAAATAATTATTTTACAGCTTGCATTATTAAAGAGAATGATTTTAAAGCTAAATTTAAATTTGGGTAAAAATTGTTGCGAAAATATATGCGGCATCAAGTTGCTTTAAGTATTAAAAAAAATATATAAATTTGTCAAAGGTTTAAATGTTTTTTACTACATCTTAAATAGACACATCATTAGTTAATCAACAGTTGACGGTAGTCATATAACTCTCATAAGTTTTATAGTCTCTTAGCGATTGCCAACGAAATATTTAAAAAACTACTTTGAACTGCCAAAAATTAGCCCAGCGGAAAACTTAAAATAATTTTTTTTTAAATCTATATAAACTGGTAGAAAAACAGGGTTCCTTAAACCTTAATTTATTGATTATGATAAGGATGAAAGCTGCTTTAAAAAAGATGCTGCCGCACGTTAACCGGCCCCTTAAACAAGTTATTTACTTCATGGTAAATTTCCTAGTTGTCCCCTTTCTTGATTTGTTGATTAGAACCGAACAGCTAAGTCGTGTTACATTATTTATGGTTTTATTTTACATCTTCATCTTCTTCATCTTACAAGTTCTATACCAACATGTCGATCATGGACATGGATAAGCTCAATTGCTAAAGAGGCTAAGTCATTAGCAGAACAAATTTATTCTTAATCTAAACGAGATTTAATAAATGAGAGCTTTGGTTCTCGTTTTATTTTTTTGTGTTAAATAAAATAAATTTTGTATAATTAAATTTTCTTACCCATAATTCTAATTTAATTCCAAATTTCCTTTAAAATTTTTTGTACCCCATCACACTCTATAAAAAAATATTCACTATTCTATTAAACATAAATCGGTTAAAAAATAAAGAAACATATATTTAGCCCAAGAAAAAATACTAGAAATATCGATTCAGTTTTTCAATTTAAAAATACTATAATTTTTTTGTCTGTTATTTTGAAAATATTCAAACAAATTTTTTTTTTAATTTTTAAATTTTTTCTTTTTAGTTTTCTGATTAAAAAAAATTATTATGAGTAAAAAAATTTTAAGTAGGCAAAGAATCAATGTAAAGCCTGAATTTTTTATTTTTATTTATTTTTTATTTTATTTATTTATAAATTCAGAGTCAAACCCAGTGGGCAATAACTACAAAAATTATTAAATAATTTAGACAAGATAAAATTTTGTTATTATTGTGCAGAAACATATCGCTCCTTTATTGCAACATAGTCATATCCCAAAAAAAACTTGAACTTTGCAAAATGCAATTTAAGTTTTCAAGACATAAGTCCTATTGCGGCAATTAGCGCAATTGCAATTGCTATAACTTCGGTTCAGCTTGGGATATAAAACTGATTTTTTTGTAACATGTACGGAAGGTCTAAAAGAGCAGTTTTGCTTAAGTAACTACAAATTTTTAATTTTTTGAGATATGACTATGTTGCAATAAAAAACTTTAAAACTTTCTTTAAGAAAATTGCAGACCACAAACTTGGATGATCTTGATTGACTGCACCCTATATTTGAGATTTTGCTATAAGATTTGTAAAATGATCTTAGAGAAGTTATAAGCAGGGCTGCCAAATGATTTTGATAAGAAACCAACATATTTGCAGAATTTAATTTTAAAAAATCGGCAAGAAATCAGCGAAAAAAAAATAACAAAACAGAACAAATCAGTATTAAATAATGTTCACAATATATTAAATAACACAAAATAAATAAAAATGTCCGTCTTACAAATAAAATGCTTCCTATGTTGGCCTATTGGTCGTATATAAAAAAACCCATCATTTTCATTTATTTTGTTATTAGAATCGCTTACAGCAGTTTTATGAAACTCCTCATAAGATTTATTTTTCTTGACTCTCTTCCATAGGTTAATTTTTAAAAAATATCGTGAAATTTTTAATAAAATCACCGATATTGCTTATTAAGGGTAAAAGTATGACTCGATGGCCATTTCGCTTTTATATTTCTTTATTCACTATGACATTTTTTTGGCTCTTTTATACAGTTAAAATTTGATAAAAAAAAAGAAAATATCACAAAACACTACGATAATTAATTTTTGTCCTATGCACGGGCACTGCAAATTATTTTTCCATTGGATTTGGAAACAAATTCTTCCTGCGGTATTTTACAAAAAAAAAAATATTTCTTTCACTGAACTGTTCAACAAATTCAAAATACAAAAGTAATTTAAATTTTTTGCATTTCTATCAATTCAAGATCAAGTTAATTAGGTAGAAAGGTATGACGAGATACCAAAAATTTGTAGTATATCATATTAATATTATTTGTCGATTTATAACTCTTTTTTTAAATTTTCTTAGCTTAAAGCATTTTCATAAATGTTTTATTTTTGATATCATGAAAAACACATTAAATTTATTTAGTTTAAGGCAATGGGGTGTTAAGGAATTGGTCAGTTCATGTTTCTGTTTTGACTTTATTAAGCTTATTACCGATATTTTTTTTAATGTAACAAGTATTTTAGTGATTTTTAAAAGTTATATTTTTTACGAAGTGCTGATTTACACTGTGCAATTTTTTGAGGGATTTTTCTCTTAATTTTCTATTTAAGTTACAGCGTTATGCGTTATCTAAAAGTAAACCTTAGCAAAAGTAACATCTCCTCAAAACTCAAGCAATACCATTTTGCTTACTCCTCCTGCTTCACAAACAAGCAAAAATTTCATGCTAGTTTCATAAAAAATTGCATAGTGTAAATGCCATATAAAACAAACAAAATTACCGAGTTTTGGGAGTTTATCGAAAAAACGGCATTTTTGGAGCAAAAATCGGCAAATCGGCACTTTAATAATTTTGAGGCCAAAAATCGTCAAAATGCCGATAAATCGGCAAACATGGCAGGCCTGGTTATAAGGTATTTTTATGAGTATTCTTCACAAAGCTTTAATCCATCCATAATTTTTAAAACTGTAACCCATTTATGTTTGCGCTAAAATTTGTTACTTTTTTTAAGAATGGCTGTATATAATTTTCTTTACAATTAGAATTGCCAACACCTGGAAAAGACTTGAAATTATTTAATAAATAGATGCGAAAAATACTAGTGACAGATAAAGCGATCCAAAAGAGGCTGCATTAAATTCTGCCAGTGTTTTATTTTTTCTGTTTCTTTTAAAAATTAATCCAAAAATATGTTAATAAATTTCTTTTTTAATAAATTGTAAATTTCCATATACATAAACTTAAGCCGAGATAAAAAATATACATTTAGTAACTATTTGACAAACTAATAAAATATTGTTATCTATTGTAATAAATCAACAATGGATTTTTTTTTAAAGAATTCACTTGTCTTTTGTTTACCTTTTGTCGCCAATGATGTGATAAAGAAACACCTTATCGATACTTGGGTTCTAAATTGACATTTTAATTTTAACAAACGTGGTAGCTTTAAAAAGTTAATGACTTAATTTAAAACTTAAATCCAAAAAATTTATATTAAAAAAAATGTCAACATACTTTGCGATAAGTATTAAAACTAATTAAGCTGTCAAATCGACATATACACACGCACACACACAAGTCTAGAAAAACATACAACATATAAACGTTTTCTTTTAGAAGCTAAGATTAAGTAATTTATTTATTTATTTATGTATTTGCAATCAGTTGAAAACAATTGAATCCCTTTTAAAAAAAATAAACACCAACAACAAGCACACAACTTTGCTATCTTCTCATATTTATAGTTCAACAAAATCGTTATAGTGTCTGCAACAGAGTCAATAGCTGCAACCACAACAACAACAACAATATCAACAAGAACGTTAGCTAACTTTCATGAATAACAACAATTAGTACAATTGTCTAAACAAAGTCATTATATTGTTAACAAAGTTGTTATCAGCACCCCGAAAAGCAACAACAACAACTACAACTAAGAACAAACAACAAATAAATACAATGCAACATCATCACCATCATCATCATTATCATTATAAGCAACCATTAACTTCATAAACTTCACAGCAACACCAACAGAGTGTAATCCAAAAGGAAAAAAGAAATTTTAAAAAATAAAAATTTCAAAAAAAAAAAATAGAACAATCTGCACATCAGCACAAATGTTGGTTGCAGAAGAAGATACATAACAGCTGAATGAAATCCTAGCATTTCTTTTTGTTTCATTGCTTTTAAGCTGTGGCAAGAGAAAATCTAGCACTTAAAAAACAAACAGTTAATAGAAAAAAAATAGAAAGAAAGAATGAAAGACAATAAAATCTAATCCTTTTATAAAAAAATTCCATATAGGATTTTCGAACAAATACAAAAGAATAAATAATAACACTGTCTCACATACAAATACAAGTCTTATCTTCACACTACCAGAACAGAACAGAACAGAGCTGGGATGGATGTTAAAAAGGGAAAAATGTAAATTCGGTACTTTTTTAACCCTTCACCTAAAAAACTGAAAAAAGAGTATAACTAAGCCTGTATGGCATAAGAAAAAATAAATAAAATCATAAATGAATTTTCGACATCTCAATACACACACTGCGAATTCATGTGGTACTTTTTCAAAAAAAAAAAAAAAAAAAAAAAAATATTGTAGAAAATTGTGCAATAAATATTTTAAAATTGTAATTGTTTATGTTGAACGCAAAAGCTGTTATCTACATTACAATAATTAGAAAACTTGGCACACATTTGTGAAAAACACAAAATTTATTCTTTAAGTAACTAAATTTTAAAACCGAATGAGAATTCTATTTGAGGCGCAATGTTTATTTTTGATGCATTTCATATCTCTTATTTTCTAAGAATAAAATTGCATTGTGGCTCAATTGCAAAAAAGACGAAATTTGTTGCCTTCGTCCCACCAACCGAAACAACAGGATGGCTTTAAAAACCCCACGAGATAGTGGTTTTTTAACATTTTCGATTCGCCAGTCTCCTCAGAAATGGAAGTGCGTAGCGACTAGCTCACCTCCTGTTACAGGGGATGCAGAGTACTAACTTATTAGGTTTTTCCTCGACTTCAGCTCTTCCACCTCGAAGCTTCTACAATGGTCAGCTCTCTTCAGCCCGTATCATGTTAAAATAGGCAGAAAGGAGATGAAATTTAATCTGAGCAGCCTTATAAACATGTATTATTAGTTTCTCGCAGGCATACATGGGAGTAGCTAATTAGTTGGACTAAATAATTGACTATTTCGTTAGCATTGAATGATAAATATTGGTAATGATTTTTTTTATCATTATCATTATTTTAGCTAATGGTAATGCTTTTTAATGGAAAGGTTTTATTTTTAGTTTGTTAAAAAACAAAATCATTACCATTGAATAATGATTAAATGGTTTAAAATCATTATCATTAATGAATGTGTTTCTTGTCTTTGTACACTAAATACACATCTTGAAATAAAATTTGGTAAAAAATGTATGTTTTAACTTTCGCAGGAGAAGTGAGACCCTATGCGAACCTATTTTTATTTTCGTGTAAGTTACAAAATCTACCAGTTGTGGTGTTAGGTGCGTTTAGATGTCAGATATCAAATTTTGTATCCATTTCACTTAAAAATAATAAATTATTAAAATTCTTAAATACAGGCCTATCAACAAAGTGTTAAGATTTATATATTTAAAGCATAGTTTTTTTAGTTTTCGCGATTTGAGTTTCATAGAAATAATTGTTTTTGATTCAATTGTAATTAGTAATGAAACGATTTCATTATAATGATTAAAAACAATTATAATTAAAATAAAATCATTAGCATTAAATGGTATTTAAAATTTTTTTCATTCGCATTATTTTAAACAATGCCAATGAAAATTCAATGATAATAAAAAAACTCCAAGACCCGCTCTTCTAAAATAGCTTGCAAGTTGTGTGTCCACAAGTTTCAGATTACATGCCATAGATAGTCCATAGTTTTATAAGAAATTCCGCTTTATAATTTAAAAGAAAATTTTTGTAAGCCGGCATCGAAATATAGTGGATTTTTTGTTAAGAGTTCTGCGACAGTCCAGGATAGTTTTTGAATTTAGGACTACACTTTTCAGGAATTTAAATCATTATCTTCAAATTTATACTATGCTCCCGTCTATTGGAAATAAGATCCCTGTTTTAAAAACGTATGCGATTTAAGCAGTTTTGTGCAAATTAAATTTATTTTCATTACCATTGTTATCAAATAGAAATTTGCAATTGCATAGCAACAAACCATTGACACTTTTCAGTACCAGTAACTTAATCTTCATTACCATTAATTTTTACTGCTTACTGAAAAATTTGAAAATAATCAGTAAATTTTTATTAATACGGCAAATCAATTTGCGATACTCGTAATATTACTGATAACTTATAAAAAATTAATAATTAGAAAATTTAACTAAAATTTTATTTGCATTAGCAGTCGAAAAGAAAGTCCATTTAAGAATGTACGAGTAATAAATATGTCTTTTATAATACACATTTTTATTTTCAGGATACTGAAATAAAAGTTTCATTACCAGTATTATTGGCGACTGCATTTTTTTAGTGACCATTCAAATTTTAATGACTAGGGTACTTTCTAAAAAATATATAATTTTATTTTACAGATTTATTAGGGCAAGAAAATGATTCAGTTGCACATATTGCACACATAAAAAAATGCCTTGATATAACCTTCTTTATTTAACTTAAAAAAATAATAATGGGTGCTAAAGTTTATTACATTCATGGAAAAATAAAAATGAAAAAGGGTTTTTTACTGATATTGCAAAGAAAGTTTCACTTAAATTTATTGATTTTTTTTAGTAGAAAACAATAAAATTTATTGGTACCGAAAATTAACTTTCATTATCAGTAAAAATTTATTGGTTTCCTGTAATTTTTATTGCAGTTTAAACTTAATGCAGTGTATCTTTTTATATAATTAAATCAGTTAATGGAAAAATTAATAATTGTACAATTCCCAAAAATAAACTTCAAAATTTCCTAAAATGGAATTTTCAATTTTTCTTAAGTTTTTATGTTTGCGGAGCGGATTAATAACGATGCAAAATAAGTAGACATGTGGCCGGTCGTTCGTTTCAGTGACCGGTCTTTTTTGGTCAATATGTTACGTAACATTGAGTCTTTCAGTTAAAAGGTTTGGCGTTTACAAGGTGATATCTATTTCTGGAATTTTGTAATTTTTATCTCCTTTATATTTGCACGCTGGAGTAAATAGCATATGCAATCTCTTCTTTTTTCTTTGGAAAGTCGAATAATACTGCCTAAATGTGCAGTTGCAAAAGATCTATAAGCTATAATATTTTAAAACTAACAGCACAATTAGTAGCCTTATCGGCTGTTGCGGAAAATTTTACACTTTGGAATAAATGTTGCTTAAATGTTGCAAGGTACTTTTCACGTGTTTATCGTAATACCTGCAACATTATTGCATTAATGTTTCACAATATTTTTTTTTTTTTTGCCTTAAGCCTAGTCTCTGTTCGATTTTGCGAAAAATGTTGAGCAACATGTATTATTTCGCTTAAAAACTTTGACAACTAGCTACTAGTGCCAACACAACGTTGAAGCAAATAATTATCGTTTTTATCACCTTCAAGTACCTTATTGTCTGGTAAAAATTGAAAATTTACACAAGCTGATAAGAAATACCCATCCAACTCATTCCAGCTTACGGGGTTTATCCCATATATGTTTTTGTTTTTTAATTGAATATCAATTTTTGTCTTTTTCTCTTTTTATATGAACACTTTTTTCATTTTTGCTTTTTAAACTTTTTGAACACAACAAAATTAAATCAAAACAGACCATTTGAAAATATTATTTGTAAAAAACTCCGTGCCAACAAAATGCTGCTTCGCAATTAAAAAAAAAATGTTGCCATCAACATTTCTCAGATTGTAAACATGCTGCGAGAAACATTTCAAGACTATTTCACAAACAAACAGAGTACTACTTCAGCAACGTTATTTCTTATATATTTCGCACTAAATGATGAACAGAGTAATATGTTCTAAGTTTGACAACAGTCGTGTGAGGTATTATACGGAATACAAAAATAAAATGTTAAAAATCAAAAATATATAATGTAGTATTTTGTTTTTTCTTATGGTTTTCGACTGAGAAAAGATTTTATTACAAAAATTTTTTATTAAAAATTTTATGGTCACTTGAGAAAAAATTATTTTTTTTTAGCTGAAGAAAAATTAATTCTTGAGGTAAAACTGCCACTCATAGCAGTTATATTCCTATTTTCGACATGCTAAAAATATTTTTTACTAGTAAATTTCCCTAACTAAATGAGAACTAACTTACAGCAATAAAGTATAAATATATAAAAATAAGTTGTCCTATGTTCTATGTATGTTTTATAACTCGAGAGCCACATGCGTTGAAAAGGTCTACTTTCACTGATGGTTTATAAAAAAAAAATTTTTTTGACTGGACTGCAGCCACATATAGAAGAAATCTATCTAAAGTAGTATGCTGGGTTTATATTACCCTTTCTTAATTAGGCCTTCCTAGGACAATGCCCATCTACTCATTTTTTTCTTTGACAATGTTGGGTATGAATACTAATAAAACTTTTTCTGGCTCACCAGATTATATTTTTGATTAATTTCTTCCTCAAAGATAAAGAAACTGTAAACGATGTTGGTAGTAGAAGTCCACCCTAAATTAGTGGCCGTAAAAGTACAATATTTCAGTTCATATTATATAGTCCATCTCTAATAAAGCTGCACACAAAATAAAATAACTAAAAATGGCCTAAATAGTATCTATCGTTATAGAACATTCAGTTGGTAATATAAAAAAAAACTTATCTCGTAACTCTTATATTCGATTGGTTAAGACTTATTCTTGTCTAGCACTTTATTTCTGCATTTTGTACTTCATTTTTTTTTTTTTTTTTTTTTTTTTTTGTTAGAAAAATGTAGGTAATTGTAAGTTAGTCATGAATTAAGCTGGTACGAAGTGAATATTAATGGATGTGGTCACTGAAATAGAGTTGTGTAAAATGAATTAAAACACGAAAAAAATTAACACGACCTTTATGGTTTTTTATTGTGTCTGTCTGCGTTACACGGTGGCGGATTTGGCAGAAAAAAGAAATGGATTAAATATTTTTTTAATAAATATGTTCTCTGCAATATGACCACCCCCTTTGACCATTGACTTAAATAAAAATTTATGTTCAAATTCATACTAGAGAAAAGATCTTAATTAAAATCTTTTCATTTTATTCTCTATTACTGCATCAGCTCCATTAAAAAAAGAAACATTAGTACTGGGTTGTTAAAAATATTTATACATTTTGCTTTTTTCTTCTATTTGATTTGTATTTTATTTCTTTTTACTCTTTGCTCCTTTATAAAATGTTAGTTTAAATAGAATTTAAAACAAACACATCATATGCATGGTTAAGTTACTTTGCCCTCTTTAAAATGCAACATTAATCCTTTTAGAAGGAAAATTTATATTTCAAATAGAAAAAAGAATGTTAAATTTATTGCATCATACGGGCAGTTTAGTTTAAAGTTCAGTTAGCTTTTTAGTAAGCGTAGCTCCAGAATATAAGCTAGCGCTAGTAAATTAAACAAAAAGGTAATTTAGTTATGCGTTTTAAAAACATGACCCTGTCCTGCTTTGTAATCAATATCTAACTCAGCACATGCCTCTTGCCGATATACCAATATCCCAGAAAGACAAACTGATAAGCAACGAAAAAAAAAACATGGCTGCGGTAAAAATAATCTAAGATAATATAAATTAAAAGTTATCAAATTTATTTTGAGAGCTAAGCTAGCTCATAGAAAAAAGTTGTGGTAGTAAAGTTTTTATTAGTGTGTGTAAATAATTCATTGTCAACTAACGATTATAATAAATTAGCTATTCCAGGGGCGCTTCGGTACCCCAATGAGTATAACCGCACCACGACCACTTTCGCAAGCAAGATTTTTTATTTAATTAATATGAAAGTTATAACAAATTTTCTTCTGTTTATTGGACCTTATGAATCAGCACTTATTCATCTTTCAAATATCCTCAAAATTGTTTTTTGCTAAAATCGATTTGGTGCATTTTTCCTCTCCCCCACTTACCATCCTTTTCGCTATGTTTTAAATAAGCATACCCTCTTAATAAATATTTATCTCTGTTTTAAATTTCTTAAAAATCAGTGCAGCCGTAAATGCCCGTTTTAGTCATAACTCCCAAATGCGTTGACCGATTTTGTGCAGAATGAAGATAAACCATCTACACAACCATACAAACAAACCCTTAAAATTTAATTAAATTCGGTTTGATCGTTCGTGAGTTATAAAGTCACAACACATTTGCAACATTTTTTTATATCTATTGATAGATATTAAATTGATAAATACCTTGAATTGAAGAAAGTGATTTTCCTTCTTCTAGTATTAAACATATTCTGTTCTCTTTACAACATATCACAACGCACTAAAACGTAACTGAAAAATACATCCATTCATTTGAAAAAGTTAAATAATTATTATGAGTAGAAGTATCATATTATTTGGGAATAAATACAGAACTTTAGTTTTAGGAAAATAAAATATTTTTCAAGCTTAAGGTCAATTTTGATAATAAATATTTTCTTTATTTATTTGAATATCCAATATTTTGCTAACCTCGAAAGGTCGAATAAAAGGATTAATTCCAAATCTATTGAACTTTAGTTTTAGTTAAAATTTTACTAATTTTCCATTTATAAAAAAAAAAAAAAAACTTGTTCATCGTGACCAAAGTATTGTTTAAATCAACCATAATTTGTTCATCGCAACCATAAATTGTTACAGAAAACATAATATAGATCTTGTGACCATAACAGAACTAAGTTTTTTGATCAATTGATAAATACCTTAGAGATACACACAAAGATCGCTGGTGATGGTTGTAGCGAACCTGAAAGGGATTTACTTTCTGCTAGTATTAAACATATTCTGTTCTCTTTACAACTTATCAGAATTAGTCATGAATTTTAGCGTTACTGAAAAATATACATTCATTTGAAGAAGTTATATAATTATTATGGTTAGAAATAACATATTATTTAATTATTTAGTTTTAATTAGAATTTAACTAATTTTCTGTTTACATTAAAATTAATTATTTATCAAATGTGAAGAAAAAAATTGTTCAACCAAAATATTGTTAAATCAATCATAATTTGTTCATCGCAATCATATATTGTTACAGTAATCATAATATAGATCTTGTGACAATAATAGAACTACGTTTTTTTCTGCGTAAACAAACTGGAAAATAATAATTTAGCTAAAATTATTCAAAATAAAAACAATAAATATTTATGCTGAAACTTTTCTAAACTGTCGACATCCATCGCAAATAATCAATTAAGTTTTTCTAATCTTGTATGTTCTTTACTGCCCGCCTTCATATTAATAATCTTTTTATCTCACACGTCTCACCAACTCAATTAAAGACGACTTAATTAATCAAATGTTGAACTAACACAAACGAACAAATAATGGTCATTTGTAAAACAAACAAACTTTTTATTAATTTGGAAATCGTTTTACTCTTAAACTGTCAAAAACCATCAGTAGAATACAAATAAACACACACACACAAACACCATGATTCTATAATGAAAATTATTCATAATAAACGATCAATAAACAAATTCTTATTTACCACAGAGAATAGTTGCAATTAAGAATTAACAAGAATTTAGTGGTCATCACTTTGTCAACCAATCATCCAGGACGATTTTCAAAAAGCATGAAGTATTTACATCTTTATATGCCACTCTGGTGATGGACATGTTTATTTAACTGAAGTCATACTTAAAAGGTTTTTTTCATTGATTATATTTGCTCTCATTCACATTCATCGCCAGCATCATCAGAGTCAGCATCATCATCATCATCATCATCATTATGCCCAACTCCTACAATTAGTGATTATTTGTTTGCAAAATATTGTATCTGTTGGTCTGCCTGCCGGTCGCTTGGTCGAACAGATATATACGAGAAATTTTTTTTTAGCTAAAATGTACTTGGAATAACAAAAAGCAACAGCGAGAAAGAAGAGAAAAAAAATATGAAAATCTATTAACGATTCTTGGAATTTGAAATAAACATGAATGACACTATTTTCAAACGAAATTTACAAATAGATGTGTTTGATGTATTAGAAGAATTGAAGACTTTATTTGAACGAGCAGCAGCAACACCAACAACAAAGAGCACAGAAATGATGCAAGTTCATCATTAAAAAATAAAATAAAACATTGCCGTCATCATTGCAAGCATTCAAACAACAAATAAATCAAACAAAAAATCAACGAAAATAAGCAACATTCAAAGTTATAATAAGGATATTCATCATAAATTAAAATAGAAATTTAATTTAAATAAATACATTCGACAATAGAAATTCTCCATGATATTTCAAGTATTTCTAATACACTTTTTAAGGCAACTTAACTTACGAATTTTGTGCTAAAAGCGATGGGCTATGCAAACTTTGGTTTAAGTGATTATCCCTATTAAATGCCAGCATTTTCTACTCACGACAGCAGTAGCTGCATTCAGAGAACACAACCTTTTTATATTATTTTTTTCTTCAAACAAGCAAAATTAAAAGGAATTTTTCCTTTTTTATTTAAATCTATAAAAAAAAAAATAAACAAATGTCTGTCCTTTTTTGTTTGTTGAAATATTGCAACACAACAAAGTGTTGTGTGCATCACATACATATGTACGTTCATTTTAGTATGTGTCGGCATCATATACTGTGTGGCATTCACAGCTGTCAAAAGTTATTTTTACTGTTAAATGTAAACATTCAAAATTAACATTAATTTTTGTTTTCATTTCTTGTTATTTTTCCTGCAAGAGTTTAAATGTATGTGATGATTTTTGCAACTTTGCTATTTTTACTTTATTTTTAATCATTGACTAAAACTTTTACGAGGACCATTGATTTCTGTTGTAAACAAAAAACCTGTAAAAGTTTTTTAAATATAAGTTTTTCACTAAAATTAATTTATTACTTTTATTAGAAAAAAGGACTTCGAAAAACTGCCTGAAATATATTTTAAGAAAAAAATTTGAAAGGAAGACATTTTATTTTATTATTAGTCCTTTGAAAAAGTATAAAAGATCCCTTGATTTTTTTTTTCAGCAACGATACTTTTAACTAAAATTATTTAAAAATTTTGTTTTTGCAAAAAAGCTATCAAAAGATTTATTAAAGTGTACCATTTTAAGAAGTATGTTTAAAAAAGTGCCTTTTTAAAATACAAAAAAATTATAAATAAAAGTGCTTTTTCAAATAGTTACTTCATTGAATTAGGGTTTATGAAATATTGATCTTTTGGGAAGGATCCATCTTAAGAAGTCCTTTTTAAAAAACGAACTTCTCTAACAAGGCTTATTTGAAGTAAAGTTTTCAAAAATCCAGATTAAAAAAAATAAAAATTTAAAATAATTCGGAATGATATTTTTACTAAACGTGCCTTTACAAAATTACCTTTTCAAAAGTACCTTTACATGAGTACTTTTCGAAAGTACCTTTTTTTAAACTACATTTTTCAAAAGTACCAATGCAACAGTACCTTTTTCAAAAGTACTTTTTTCAAAAGTACCAATGCAAAAGTACCTTTTCCAAAGTACTTTTTTCAAAAGTATCTTTTATTGTAAAATAGATACTTTTAAAACATAACTTTTTTAACAAAGTCGCTTTAAAAAGTTAAACAAAATAGCTTTTATGTAAGTGTCGAAATACACGATTGTCAAAAAATTAGCATATAGATACTATTAATTTCATCTATTTATTAATTTAATACACAGACTTTTACAATAACAAAATGTGTTTTTAAAAAAGCTTGTTTTAAATAGTACCTTTAACAGTTAGCTTTTCGAATGTATTTTAAAATTATTTGGCTTAGAAATATCAACTTGATAAAATTACGGGTTTTCAGTTAATGAATGATCTTTTAAAAAAGCTAATTTTAATTAAGTACCTTTTTCAAAAAACTACTTTTTAGTAATAAATACTAGCAACAAATTTTTCAATTTTCGACAAAAGATTTCTTATTATAAATACTTTTTATAAAAGTACCTTTACAAATATGCCTTCTATAAATATGCCTTTTCATAGAAGCAAACTTTAAGGTTCTTATTAAAAAGAAATCTGTGAAACAAAGAACATTTAAAAGTAACAACAATTTAAAAGTAACTTTTGAGTACATATTTAAAATAAGATTTAAAAAAGTATGCATTGACACACACTGTCCAAAAATTATCATTTAGGTATATATCATCTATTTTATAATGTAACGCAGAACTTTTTACAATAAAAAAATATTTTTTGAACAAATTCATTTAGAAAGGTACCTTTTTAAAAAGTACTTTTTTTATATATAGTTGTCTTTTAAAAAGTACCATTATAAAATTTCCTTTAGAAATTAATATTTTAGAGAAGACATGTCTTAAAAAATAATTTATACGGAAGTAATTTAAAAAAAAAAAAACTTTTTTTCAAATGTGTTTTTAAGTGCAAAACTTTTCTAAAATAGTATCTCCTTCGAAAGCACAATTCATAGATCAACTTTATTTTTCAATATGACACATTGTTTAAAAAGAAGGTTTTCCAAATGTCATAAAATGTATCCTTTTCCAATGATTAGTTATTTCAAAAATGTACCTAATTCAAATAGTACTTTAGCCCAACTTTTCTTAAAGTACTTTTTTTGAAATTGAAGCCCTTTTCACTTCTTTAAAAATAAATTTGTTTCCAAAACGTACATTTTCAAAAAGTACATTTTCAAAAAGTACTTTCCATACAAAAGTCCTTTTTTCAATTTTTTTTATTAAAACGTTCATGCCTAACAAAGTACTATTATTTTTTAAGTACATTTAAATAAGTGCATTAGGGTTTAAAACAATGGCATGAATACGATATCGGTATTAGCCTGAGTACTACGGGCTTATTTCAACATTTGCTTTGACACATCAGTTTTATTAAAAGCCTTTTTGTATAAATATGTGCAAAATCCTTTTTTTATTAATATGGAATTGAAGAAAGAAATAAAAAATATAGTTGCAATGTTTTTGTTATAGAAAAGCTGCTTTTTATCACATTTATATTTATTTCATTTCATTTTTAATTTTTTTTTTTGTATTTAAGTAACACTGTGCTTGACTACTTCCATTACAATTTGAATAGTTTGTTTTCTTTTTTCCCCTTTATTTGTGTGCTCGGCTAAGTGTGTGTTGTGTGATTGAGTGTGTGTTTGAGTGCAGTTCATGTCCTTGTCCTTGTGGCAATATTGTCTGGCTATCAACTGTTAGACATTCTGCTTCCGACATGTTAAGTTACATGAACTCTTTCTTTTTGATTCGTTTTTCTTTGAGGTTTTTATTCTAATATTTTATTTAAAATAATTCTTAACAATTTGAGAAATTTATTTATTTATGTTTTTTTTTGTCCTTTATTTTATTTAAATAAGTTGATTATTGTTTTGTTTGAACTTTAATTTAATAATATTTACATTTATTTTACTTATTTGATCTTTATTAAATTTAATTAATATTTGTTTATTCTCTTTTGCTTCTTCCTTGCTGTGTTTATTTTGGACTGATGAACGTTTTTTTTTTTTTGTGGATTTGAAACAAGAATTCCATTTTAATTTAATATTTCTTAGAATATCTTTATATTTAATTTTCTATATTTAAAATAATATTTTTTTTTGCTTGTACAAAAAGCTAACATTCGTTAAATTGCCAGAATTATTTTCACAAGGAGTGTCTACTTCCGTTTTAGCGTTTTTTTTGCTTGTGTTTTTCTGTTTAGTGTTTTATTTTATTTTATGTTCTTTTATTTTATTGTACTGAATGATTGTGTTGTATTTTTGAAGAAGTTTCCGAAAATGAAAGCGAAAACCATTTACAATGTTCCTCAAATTAACTTGAGCCAAAAAAAAAAACACAACAACAAAAAAAATAATAATAATAAAATTGACGTAATAATTAAATACACAAAATAAGCAGGGTCGTATGGAAGAATGGGATATATAAAAATTTTATGTTTCACAAATATTTTAAATGTTTTTTTTGAGAGCGTATGGTTTCGCTTCTTTCTGGCTGGCATCCAGAGTTCCTAGATCATTTTCGAGTTGAACCCCAAAACAAAAAGTATTTACCTCCCAAAATATCAAAAAGCCTGTAATTATATCCGGAGGTACATCAAATAGAAAAGTTTAGTCTTAATTTAGTTTACTGTCAGAAAAACTCTCCTTCTTAAAGTCTTTTAGAGAAATAATTAAATAATTTAAAATGTTCCCAAAAAATCCCTAATCGCCAAACAGAGATTTTTTTATTACCATTTAAGAAGAGAAAAATGCTGTAGCCTAAACACAGTGATGCAAAAGTGGAAAGCGCTATGACAAGGTTGCTGATACAAATGCTCTACTCGGTGCTGAAGTTGCCAGACGTTCAGATTGCAAATGTGTAAATTCCCAAAAGGCATGTCACGAATTCCGATCGGAATAGTTTGAATTTCGTATTCACAATTCCGATCGATTTTGTTTTACCTTCTTTAGATTCCGATCGATTTTTCTTATTTCTAACAAATACTTAATCTTTACCTTTTTATTTAAATGTGGCAATATTGCGCACACCAAAGTAAATAATAAAGCTAATCTAAATAAGCGCACATAATATAAGTAAATTTGAAAACCGCAAATAACAAAATTTTAAAGAAACTAAATTCCACTTTGAAATTGAAAAGTGGTTTCATTCCGAAAAAATTTTTCGTTTTTCGTTTTCTAAAGAACCAATTCGCGGAATTGAAACCACTTTCGATCGGTATTGAGTTCTGTGACATGCCTGAGTAAATTGAACTGAAAAATTTTGTTTTTATTTAAAAGAAAATTCTATGAAGTCTCCCATTTATGTTGCCACTCAACCAAGTGGCATGTAAAAAAATTTTTAAAAATTTATTTTTTGTTTAAAAGTTTGCAAGCGCTTATTTATTAACAAGTGTATTTAAAAAAAACTATTTGGAGTTTGAATAACATTAAACTTCAATCTAAGAAAAAAATTCAGAAATGAACACCAATGCATTCTTACACCAAAATATTTCAACAGAAAAAAAAATACTTTTAAGATAAAATAAAAAACAGTTACAATATCAAGTTTAACAAAATAATGACCAACAAAAAACAAGTAAAATTGAAAAAATCACACAACATAACAATGAAAAATTCTACAAACAGGCTGCAGCGACTTAGAAAAGCCTGTTATATAGAAAATTTACTACAAAACTGCTTTGGCAAAAAATTTTGAAAATAAAAAATTTCGTTATTTAAATTAAAAATTAATTAAAAATAGCAATTTTGTGATTTAGTAAATGTGGTTTTGTTTTAAATGTTATTATAGTTTGAAAACAGTTTTAAAGACTATTAGCCAATTTACACTATGAAATTTTTCATGAAACAAGCATATAATTTTTATTTAAAAGTGAAGCAAGAGGGGTAAACAATGCGGCATGGCATGAATTTTGAGGGGATGTTATCGTTGCTTATGGTTTGTTTAATATAACGTATATCACTGCAACTTAAAAAGAAAATTGAAAAAAATTGCATCAAAAAATTGCATGGTATAAAACTGGACTATTTTTTATAAATTTATAAAGTATCTAAATTATTGAAAGGGGGTTGATGGGACAACAGCGAAAAATGATTTAACCCTGTTCAGACATGGTTTATTAATTGAGTTAATTACATTATAATTGCGCTATTTAAGATGTATTTACACAAGTTCAATTAAGCTTATTCAATTAGCACAAGGCATATTTATTTTAATACGTAGTGTCGTCCGCCCAGCTAATTTCTCCTTTGTTTTACAAAAACAACATGGCTTTTTATTGTTACTTTGAAGTTGGAAGTTTCAAAAGCCATTTTCGTACGACCCGCCATTTTCATTTTATTTGTTTGTTTATATTTTTTACTTGCGGCTTGTTAATTTTATAAATTTTATCTTCTCACTAAACATAGTTCCCAGTAAACATACTTGTTGGGAAGGGTTGCATTTCGCATCATATTCAATTACCGATGCAATTAAGTACTAATTGCTCAATTTACTAATTGATTTCTTATATGATAAATTGAGCTCAATTAAAAACTTAATTGCGTAAATTTCTTAATTGCGCAATTAAAGCGTATGTCTGAACAGGGTATTAGTGATGATGAGTCTTAGAAATCAAGGTCACTTTTAAGTTGAATATCCGATATTCTATTAGCAATTCACATTGAACAGCGTTGCCGTTGTAGCGCTTTTGTTAATAAAATGAAATAATTTTTTTTAGTAGACTGATTGTAATGTTTTAATAGATATTTGTTTAGCAAAGTTCAAAATGTAGCTTATAAATCGTTTTGTAATTAAATCTGTTTCAGGCTTCACGTCAGTGGCAACGCTATTTACTTATAGACATCACACATATACAAAAGTTTCGGTCATTTTTTTATTTTGCCTTTAAAAATGTGATAAAAAAAAACTTTGTTCTTTAATCGATATTTCGGTTATATCGTTAAAATAGCAACAATGTTCTTATCTAAAGGCTAATGTTGTTGTTGTTCATAAAAATACTGCATTATTGAAGAACAGAAACAGCAGCAGTGAATGCATTGGTAGAGTTCTATGCGTATTTATTATACAAAAGATTATAAGATCAGATCCCAAAAAGCCTAAAAAGTATTTATGAAACTAATAATTTTTGATGCGTTACATCAATTGTTTAAAATGTGAAAAAATAAGTGGAATAGACCTGTTGAAACTTTCTAGAGTCGCAATAGGAAAACAACTATTGAGTACAACTTTTTTCTAAATCGAGGTATTGGTACGGTTGTCATATTTTTCAAGTGCTAACAATCTTCGCAAGTTCGAACAGAATGCTTTGTTTTCCTTACGAAATGAAGCTCATACAATTGGAAAGAATTGTTGCCAGAAACATTTTGATGTTTCTAAACATGAAGCAAGAAACATTTCGTGATTTATTACGAATTGATCAGGGTAAAACCTTAGCAATGTTATTTTTTTTTATTTCAAACTAAATTTTTGTGTCGGATTTTGATTGGACTTGTTATTAAAATCAAATTGGTATCATAAGAAATGTTGATTTGTTAAGAGAAACTATGACTATAATGAAAAATTTACGTAAATTTTGCCCAATATAACAAAATTATACATGTTACGTGGAGCCTTCAAAAGTTAAAAAATGTAACCAAACGACAACACTGGTATATTAAATGAGATGGTCAGGGTACCTGTGTTTTTAAAAAATAAGCTTTAATTAGAGAGAGAGGGCAAGAAAAAAAATGGGTTAGTGGTTGCAGAGATATATTGGTTAAGGGTTCTAGTTTTTATCCGACCGAGTATTTATTTTTAACGGAGTCAAAAAAGCCATCTGTTTTCTAAACAATAAACCCGTTGGTGTCAAAAGTTATTGCAGCGTGGGCGGCTGCGCAAATTTGTCAATGCTTATGTTTGGTAAAAGGAAGAGATTAAAAGTACAAACAGCTGCAGCGCTATCAAGTAGCTTGACTATCCAGAATCGTTTGGTAAGTTTATGGATTTGAATGTTATGATCGTAAGAATACACCAGTCATGAACACACAAAGCATGAAGAGTTGTGTATGTAGTCATGATTTAGAACCTATTTGTACACAAGTGAATGTCTTAAGAGATCAGAAGCCTTCAAAAAAACGAATGCCTTTACAAAGTCGCGTTTATTTACTATTTACAAAAAAATTAGAAGAAAATTTAAGTAACGAAATCGTTGTTTAGCAAATAAAACGCCATCTACATGTAAAGGTTTATTATATTCCACACCTGGACTCAAATTGTGTTCCTAATAATGCGTAGTCAGCAGTCGCATTTTACAATAGTTGCACCACTGCAAACAAAAAACCCACGAAGTTTATAATTTCATAAAACATTTTTCAAATAAATAAAATTAAAAAAAAACACATTTGCAATTTTCAATTCAAGAGCTGCATTTTCGGGGCAAATGCGTTAATGTGGCATCCACAGGCCCCAGGTAAAATGTGCTTTATCATCAAGTAGTAGGAAGATCAGAAATTATTTCAATAATTTCTATAGCATTGATATGTCTGTAGGGTATTTTAGTGTAAACAAAAGGCAACAAAAAAAAAAAAAAAATTGAACAACAACGAAAGTACGTGATATTGTATTGTTAAACACGTCCCTATAAATTCTACGGATATACAGTACATGCACATACACATACAAATATATGTATATTGTACAAAAATGTATATACTGTATAAATGTATGTAAGAAAGAACAACATTACAATAGCAAAACAAAAACATAAAGTTGCAACAAACAGCACAGGACAGACAAGCAAGAAGAAAAAAAACGAAACTCAAGTAGTTGTGGCAGAAAGAAAAAATTATAAAAACTACAAACAAACATGAGAAATTATTAACTGCTTGGCCAGCAGCCATTATACACTCGATAACATAAAAATAATTTTGCACACAAACAAATGCAACAACGAACATCAATACAAACTGAACTAATTTTTATCTTTAATTTCTTTTTTTATTCATTACTCTTCAAACGATTCAATGAACATTAAAGTGAAGAAATATTTAAAAGAAAAAAATTTATTAAGAATGTAACTGGACTAATAAAAATAAAAGATGGATAAAACCAATGAGGATAAAAAATATTATGAAAAAAAATATGGAATATGAACAAATGTAACCGACCTTAAGAGGACGATGATACATGGCAGAAGCCAAGAAAGGACAATACTTTAAACTGTAGCAACATTTGTAGAATCATTTTTAGTCTTTTGGAATGTAGACAAGAGCAGAAAATAAATTTAATTATGCTTAACATTCACTTTGCAATGATTTTGAAGGGAGCATAATTTAATATTAAAAACTAAGGTTAAGTGTATATATGTGGCTGGCTTAAAGTACTCTTAGTAGTATATGGCGAAAAAAAAAGTGGAAATATTCAAAACATTTTAATTTTTACACAGAAAAAATTATGAATAATTTTTATAATAATTTGACAAATAATTGAGAAATAAGAAAAAAATTTAGTCAGCTCTTAATGGTTTAAGCATTTTTAAAAATTTTTTGTATATCCTTTAAGATCTCTTCAAAAGCTTTAAAATGATACCCATATTGATATTTTAAAAAATTTGAAAATTTCAGAGCCCCGTAACTCGGAATATAACGGCGAGCGCCAATTTTTTCACTTGCTGATATTTTTTTTGTTTATTTTCTATCGCTTTATATATTTATTTTTTTTGATTGGAGTTACTTAATTGTTCCAAATGACATGAAAAATTTAGAGGTAGGCGTGGTGTTTTGCCTGCTGCGTCGAGGGACATTGGCCGATCATGCTGATTTCCAATAGCACCTCTTTCGATATTGTATCTGATCGATTGACATATTTTTTTTTTCTGTGAAATCAAGTTTGCCGAGGCAACACAAACACGGACGGACAGACTGACAAACGGGCAGACGGACATCATCCAATCGACTTTACTATTCATGAGAAGTCAGAATAATATAGCACACTTACTTGTTTAAATTTTTTTATTTGTACGAATGTATTCTTAAGTTTTTATTCTAAAGTTCTAAAAAACGAAATTAAATTTTTAGCTAATAAAATTTTCGTAAAGCAATACATAAATGGAACTTTTTTTATAATTAATGCAGTAGGCAAACTCAAACAAATGGTTGAACAAATTTAATTTCAAGCAAAATTATTAAAAGCAGAGTTTTATAATTAAAAAAACTAAGTTAATCAAAATAATTGCGTCGATAAAATTTTAAAAAGTTTGGCAAATTAAAAAAAAAGAAAAACATTGTCAATATATTTGATAAAATAATAAAAAGTGTTCCTTTAAAAATCGTATGTGTTGTTTTGTCAAGTCTAAAGAATTTAGTATTAAACATAAAACAATTAATAAGATGAACATGTCATGACAATTTGACATAAATTCCAACGATTAAAAAAACAAGCATTAAGTTAAAAAACGGGAAATTTTCACAAAATAACAAAATTTTGGCTTTCTTATCCTTTTCTGATTCAATACGCTTCAGAAATCTGCCCTTTATTTTAATCCATATAAAGGTCTCTTTGTGAACCTAATTTCATGAGAATCGACATGGCTGCATAGTAGTGATTAAGTCACAAACATCAAAACATTTAAGCATCGAAACACACGAACTTTTAATTTATAAAATTAGTACTTTTTGTATGAATTAGTATTTTTCTCATACATGGGAATAATTAATTACATGGACTAATTAATTGACGATTTCCTTAGCATTGACTGATAAGTAATGTCAATGATTTTTTCAGAGTTGTCATTATTTTTATTAATGGCAATGCTCTTTAATGAAGAGGTTTCATTGACAATACGTTAAAAAACAAGATCATTACCATTGATTAATGATTAAATGATTTCAAATCATTATCATTAGGGAATGTGTTCCTTGTCTTTGTAAACTAAATATACATCTTGAATTTATGTCTTAACTTTCTCAGGACAAATGAGACTTAAAGATCATTTAATTTATTTTCGTGTAAGTCGAAAGATCTGCTAGTAAATTTAAATTTCAGACCTCATGTTTTACATCTATTTCACTTTAAAAATTTAATATAGATATATTTACAAGATTTATATATTTTACGCACGGCTTTTTTTAAGTTTCTGCGAGCAAAAATTTGTATTTCACAGAAACAATTATTTTTGTTTCAATTATAATTAGCAATGAAACGATTTCATTAAAATTTCATTAACAATTATAAAAGTAATAGTAATTAAATTAATTATAATTAATTAGCATTAAATCATAGTTAAATTTTTTCCATGTCATTATTTTAAACAATGCTAATGAAATTTCAATGATAATGAAAAAATCCCAAGTATGATTTTTCATAAGATTTATAAATTATTAAAAAATGTTTTCTTAATTCATCGTATCTTTTAACAGTTTTTAGTTAGGTTTAAGTTTATATATTTATATTCTTTTAAGAAAGAAAAATTGTTTTCAAACGATTTATTACTTTTTTTTAAGAATACAAGGAGAATGTGGACACTTTGAAAAAGGTATTACAGTACCACTCAAGGTTGTAAAACGATTTAAAATTCACTTGCTTAACCAAGCAATGGAAGGTTCAAGTCAAATGTCCGCAAGCACTACACCCTCTATCCACCATCCCATATCCTAATTACCTAAATCAGGCACATTACGTTGCATGAGTAGAGGTCATCCCCTGAGTGCTAATAAAAATTTAAAAAAAAAAAATGACCCTCAGTAACTCTTACCTGTTTCGAAGTTAACTTAAAGGAGCCATTAAAAATGAAGGGTATGTAAAATATACACCATTGAAAGGCCATATCAAAAACACTGCAGAAGTATTTTTTTGACTGAAAAAATCGCTAGCACAAATATAAAAAGTAAAAAAAATATATATTTTAATTTTTGAATTATTTTTTGAACTGTGAATATTAAAAATGAATATAAATTATTTTGGCTTAAACTTATAAAAATACACAACTGAGGTAGATAGATGCGAAGAATGCTGATGAAGGTCGTAGCGGTCCAGAAAGTGCAGCATTTCATTCTGCTAGCGTCTAATTTTTCTTGTTTTCTTTGGAAAACGTCCGCATACATTTGTAAAATAAATTTTCTTTCTAAAAAAAGATTTTTAGAAATTCAAAACAAATGAACTTAAGCCAAAATAAATTCTATTCATTTAAAAAAAAAATATATTTTTTTAAAGTTAAAATGCCTTAGTTGTGTTTCTGCGAGTGTTCGTTGTCCACATTCCCTTAAGTAGTTTTCAGTTCTTAATATAATATCCGATATTTTATTTTCTTCCTTAATATCATTACGCCACTCAATGACATTGACTTATAATTTGTAATATTTATTATTTAAAATTTCTTGTCAATATTTTTTTTATTTGATTTAAAGATTTCTAAATGGATTTTTGCATTTATCGTTTCGTTTAGCTTGTGGGCAAAAATACACATGGACATTGGACAATTTTATAAACAAGTTGCTGTTCTTGAATCATTTTATTTTCTATCAAGTAAATAAAATAGCAAAAAAAAAAAGAAAGAAATAATAGATAAATAACTTGGACTAAGTACATACATACAGACACACATACATATGCACATACATACATATTTATGATTTGCAACAAGTTTTACTTTTTCCTTTTTTTGCCCATAAATATTTTCTATTTCTTATTACAAATTCGATTTTTTTTTTCTATTTTCTTTACTTTTGACATTTAGAAAAGGCACAGAAAGGAAAAAAAACTGTTGTAGACAGACTTGAAATAGATATAATGTTGGCACGCATAACATGACCAACAGTTTCTAAGAAAAATATGAAGGAAAAATATAATAAGATAAAATGAATTTACGTTTTTACGTATCTGAATATTTTGATGTATGAATGTAAATATGTTTGTATGTGTAGCTGGTATTATAAACGTATAAACGTATGTAGTTATTGCAATCGAAATAAATATAAAGTTAAATTTAGTTATAAATATACAGGGTGTAGTCAGCTTATTCTAAATCTTGATCGCTAAAAAGCTAAAATTAAATTACGGCAAAGTGTTACAAAATAGAATTTGCAGCAAAAAATCGCTAATTAGGTTTTTTTAGAGTTTAAGTGATGTAGGTTTAGTTTTAGCGATTTACAGAATAAGGCTGCTGGTGCACTGAAGAAATAATTCATTTAAAAAAAAAATTTAAATTTTAGACTCTTAGCTTTTGTATTTAAGCACTGTTGCTCAAGTAAACTTTTTTACTGATACTTGCCTCAAGCACAGAAATTTCAAATCCTGCCACGAACTCCTAGCTTGAGCACATAATTATAGAAAGTCACCTTAAAATCTGCTAGACAGGGAAATTGTAAAAGTGAAAAATCTTCGAAACAACTTTTGAAGATTATTCTATAACATTAAATAGAGATATTAAAGGAATTCAATATTTAATTATTGCACTTAACGACTGAATGTTTTTGGCATTAGACAAAAATGGTACGGGATATCACAAGACGAATGATAATTCTATAAGGTGGCATCTCTGGCCACGCGTAACCAATTATACGGACTACTGGTGCAAAAATGGGTCGCTAAACGGAAATCATTGTGAAAGAAGGGAGAAATTAATTTCCCTGAAGAATGTGTCTTAGTTTCATTAGACTTATCTAAAGCATTTGATGCTAAGGAAATAAAATTCATTTTTAAATTTCATTAAACAGCTTGTCTGCTGATCGCCGGTAAGTTCAGTGCTTGCGCACGGTTCAATACTTACTTTCACATTGTTTGTTATTAATGACCTTTTTACTATGATCAATAATACTCTTTGTAGTGTCAATACCTTAACCAAAATGTCATCAGATTAATTTTTCCAAAAACTAAATTTATGGAGTTCGGTTCACAAGGTTTGTTTTGATAAATTTAGCAGAGAATGCATAGAGTGGTTGGACAGAATGCGAGGTTTGGATGTTTTACTTTACATCAAACTAAATTATTCATATTATCATAAAAATAAAATATCCTCATATGTTAGTTTTACTATCCGCCAAATATGGACAAGCGCCAAATTCTTCACCTAATGTCTTTTTTTTTATTTTTTAATTCCGTATCGCTCCATTTTTTGTTTTTTATACCTTTCACCACAAGAAGTGTAAAAAGATTATATCTAAGTTTTTCATTCCGCGTGTAATTTCTACAATATCCATTTCCGACCTCATAAAGTAAATATGGTCTGACTTCTTATGAATAGGGAAGTCGATTGAGCGATGTCCGTCTATCCGTCCGGCAAACTTGATTTCACATAAAAACTAAATATATCAATCGATTAGATTTTTTATGTCATTTGCCAATATGGGAGGGCCTATGCTCCTTGCAGAAGTAAAAGGATCAAATATATATAATAAAAAAAAATAAATAAATATATGGAGCCATAGAGAATTAAAATATAAGAAAAAACATCACGGAGCTCTGAAATTTAAAAAAAAATTTAAATATCACTATGGGTATGATTTTAAAGCTTTAGAAGAGATCTTTTAAGAAATGCAAAAATTTTTAAAATATGCTTAACCCAACAATGGCATTTTTATGTAAAACTATATACAGTAATTTTGGAAACCTAAGCAACTTTTTCCCACTAAATAAATTTATAGAAAATATTTTTTTTATTTACTACCCCACAATGTGTCTATACCCCTAAAATAACAAGAAAAATTAAATTCCATTTCTTTGGAAATTATAATAAAATAAAAACAAAATTAACTTCAAAATTCGTTGTTCAAAACCTAAGCAACTTTCAATATTTGTCGTTTATCGTTTGTTTTTTACGACCTCAGCGCATCTTTTGGGCATAGATTCAATTCGATAGAATAGATGTTGGTATAGCTTCTCATTCTGATTTTAGACAGTTTATCAACTCCTGTTTATTTTTAAAGCGTCGAGTTTAAACTTTCCGTTTTAAAATTCCAAAGAGGTCCCCTATGGGATTCAAGTCTGGCGATTGAGGTGGCCAATCCAAAATTTGAACCCCATTAGCTGATAACCAATCCTTGACTAACTTCGATGAGTGTTTTGGGTCATTGTCATGTTGAAACATCCATCGAAGTGGCATTTCCCACTCAGCATAGTTAAGCATGTGAAATGCTAAAATGTCTCTGTAAACAAAAGGGTCCACTTTTGTTTGAATTTCTACAAAGGGACCAACACCACTGGCCGAAAAACAAGTCCAAACCATCACATTTTCACCCCCCATGCTTTATTGTGGCTTTTAAGTACTGAGGATATAGCCGCTTTCCTTTTGATCTTCTCACGTGGCAAACTCCATCTGAATTTAGTTAGTTAAATTTAGATTCATCACTAAAGAAAACAGTTCTTCATTTGGATATAGTCCAATCAATATGTGCTCTAGCAAACTCCAACCTAAAACAACCAAAAAGCTGAGAAAATCAGAGACTACGTTGCAATCAATCAAACAAACCTCTTTTTCAAATGCTTCTTAGTCAGCATAGGCTTCTTAGATGGCATGAAGCTCCTTTCGTTTTGTTCCAATAAACGTTTTCTTACAGTTCAAGCTCATTCACTATGTCTTTCGACGCAATAAATGGATTTTTTAACTAGACGGAAATTTTCTGGGGTTCGTTTCGCCCACTTTTTTCGAGGTCGTCCACTTTTTTATAAGTCAGGAAACTATTGATTTATTAATATTCAATTGGTTTGCTAAAGCAATTTGGGATTTACCGTTATTAAAATGTTCAATAATCTTTAGCTTAAAAGCTGATTCATAACGTGTTCGCTTCATGGTTGCACTTCTTAAGAATTGGTTCTACTTAAATGCATAAAATCAACCAAAACTACTTTTTTCGATAGCAAACATAACGGGACTAAAATTTTTGTTTAAAATTTTTGTTGTTGTTTTAGTTAATATTTGGCAACAAATGCAACAATGTAAAAGTTGCTTAGGTTTCGAACAGCGAAATTTTAAGTTAATTCTATTTTTGTTTATAAATTTTTCCCAAGACATAAAATGTATTTTTTGTTGTTATTATTAGTTATGAGTAGACTATATGTATAATAATAAATAAAAGGGAAATTTTTTATTAATCTATTTGAATAGAACATATACGACCATGAGTATTTACTGGGGAAAAGTTGCTTAGGTTTCTAACAGTACTGTATATTTAATGCTTAATTTTTTTTTTAATTTTTATGTACTATAGAATAAAAGTTTTTAGTAGTCAAGCGTTTTAAGGTTAGCTACTTTAGTACTAAAGATCTTAGGTACTAAATTATTTTAGTACTTAGGTAATACTTAATATCTAAAGCACTGAAGTATTTGACTACTGAAAAATTAAACAGCTAGTACATTACGCCTGCACAAATACTTAATTGTTTTAGAACTAAAGTAAATAAAAATTAAAATAAATTGGTATTGAAATGCTTAAGTATTGAAGAAATTAAATACCAAGAAATCACAATAGTACTTTCCTTTAGTTCTACCAAACTTACGCACTGAAGTAAATTAGTACTTTATTAATTTATTACCAGAGTAATTTCGAACTAAAATAACTTGGTACTGAAGTAATTTAATTTTTAAGTAATTTAGTATTTAATTAGCTTAGTACTAAAGTAATGCAGAGCTGAAATAACTTTGTGCTTGAGTCTTTTAATATTAAAGTACTTTACTGCTGACTAAATTTAGTATTAAAGTATTATTACATTGTAATACTTAAATAGTTTAGTATTTTTTGACTGAAGTACATTATTATTGTATTTCTTTCTTTGAGTGATACTCAATTAGTGTAGTTTCCTTTTAACAGCTGTAATTTAAAACGAAGGTGCCTTATAATTATGTTATTGTACAGCATTATTATTAAGTGCCGCAAGCCGTTATTAAATTTCTTTAGGGTTCAAGGTCTTTGGTAGTGTAAATCTGAAGTATTGAGACGAAAATTATAAGTAAAGTTCATACTATAATTATTTTATTATTTCATTTTTTAATTTCATAATTTTATTTTATTGTTTAAAAACTTAATTACTTTTTATTAGGTTGCTTTCTTAGTGCTAGTGATTACAAATATAAGTAAGCATTTTCGTAATAAACTTTTATTTGTTTATTATTTTACTTCTTACTATGTTCCAGTTTTAATTGTACTCTGCCTGTTTAAAATCAGCTTTCAATCCATTGCAAAGATTAAGTGAAGAAAACAAAAAACAATTGCAAATATTTTAACAATCATATAAAGCAAACAAGAAATAGATCTTGTTTGCAGGCCCTATTTGGTATTAAAAACAGACTCAAATAACAACAACAGTGAGAGGCCACTTAGTGGCGAGCAAGTTTAAACCACTTGCGCGTAGTTGTACCTAAATACGTCTTGCAAAAAAATCTTTAAAACGTCTTACAATACAACAACAACAAAAAATAGCGCATAATATATGTTTATTATAATGATAATAATGATCAACAAGATCATGAAGATTGTTAGTATATTCGACAATGCGTAGTTGTGTGTAAAAGGTTTTTCAAGCCCATGTTTAATGCTGTCAATAATTGTTAAGACAAAATTAATTAATATAACCTCATCATTTATTTTTACCGATTATCGCTAATAGATTCATGATTTTATTAATTTTTTTAAATTTTATTTTTGCATTCGCTGCACACTCTCAAAGATAAACTAAAAACCTACAAGACATTTTTCCCCTTTTAACGTTATAAAGTAAATGATAAATGAATTAGTAATAATTTTAAGTTGGTTTTGTTTTTTTTAATGTCAAGAGATTTTTTCCAATGAAGAAAAAAATTAATTCTTTTTTCTGTAGTTTTTATTTTTGTATGCATGTGCTTTAGTGGCTGCATTCTTGCCAAGTTGTATTTTAATGTATAAAAGTTGCCTCATTACTGTTTTGATTTACTGAATAGAACTATTTCTTTTTATTTTTTGCTTTTGTTACTGATATTTTCAGAGGAAACCTGTCTAAAATTTTCAATTGCACCTGTGTTCTTTTTAAGGAAGTTCATTTCTCACAGGAAATCTTTAAATTTATAACAAATAATCTAGATACCTTTTATTTGAAACAATAAAAAAACGTACTGGTGAATAATTAATGCACAGTTATTATTTAAGTGCTTTTATACTCATTCACAAAGCGACAAGGGCCATCATCTTACCACTAAGTACTTGTCATATCTTTAGTTATTTTAATTAAACGCTTAACAAAGGATTTTCGTGTGAAAAGTGGCATTTTTAATTGAAAAGTTATCGATAACTTAACACTTATAAAGAAAATCTATCGATAACTTTACTCTTCTGTAAAAAAGTTATTTGTAACTTTTGTAGAAAAGTTATTTGTAACTTTCCTCTTCGTATAAAAAATTTTACCTTACTTTTCAACAGAAAAATTATCGATGTTCCTTTACTTTTCTGAACAAAAATATCGATAGATTTACCTATCTGCCGAAAAATGATCGATTACAGTACTTTTCTGTAGAATATTTATCGAATTTTATGGGGGGAAATTATCGATAAGTTTACTTTTTTGTAAAAAAGTTATCGATAACTTTACATTTTTATAAAAGAGCTACCGATAACTTTAAATTTTAATAGGAGAGTTATCATCACTTTTCTTTTCAATAGAATGAATTTACTTTTTCTTTAGAAAAATTATTGATAACTTAACTTTTTTGTATAAGAGTTATCGATAACATTTATTTTTTAAAGAAAATTTATCGAAACACTTTGTATACATTTATTTTGTGATAAAAAATTATCAATAATGTAACTTCTCTTTTCAAGCTACATGAAAATTATAATAGATTTACTACAAAATAAATATATAACTTTATCCAGTTACCATCCAGGAAGCTGCAGCTGACAATCCATATTACATACAATTTGTAGATCTTTTAAATGAAGCAAAAAATTCATTTAATTTTTTTTTATATTAATTTCCTTTTTATCTCCCATTCCTTTATAATTTGCTAATGTGAACAAATTCTAGAACCTTTTATACAATTATCCCTCTTAAGTTTGCACAATAATTAAACTGCATAATTAAATATTACCAATGCGTCCTTTAAACCAACAAAAAATGTAGAAAAATTCCTTAAATATTTGACTTAAAAGGTCTGCAAGCACCTGACTAAATTCCCTTCTTGTCATTTGTTGTTTATTGTTTCTCTTTCTTAAATTGCAAATATTTACTTAATTGATTTTAATTAAATGTCGTCATTAATCCACTAGTATGTCTTGTGACATGTAAATTTTCTATTTTTGCCATTAATTAGTTGCATTAATTATCGAATAATGTGTATAGAATGTTACTTTTAATCCCTTCTTAACGAAGACCTGAATTAAAATTTAATTTAAAATAAGAAAAATAACGCGAGTACATTAACTCTTAAAGATAAAAATACCGAAGAGAATTATAGTGCATGTATAAGCAGTTGTAGGAAAATTTTTGTTTTTAAAAAATTTTATAAAAAGCTGCTTAACTATTCATTATAGAACAGTTGCAAGTTTGTCATAAATATACTTTTAATTTATAGTATGTTAGAGTATTGAGTGCCACTCATGCGAAGTACTTACAATACATTGACGCTATATCATGCAAAGTGACACTAAAGTTCATTTGCATTGTCTTTTGCTTTTTAATTTTCATTTCCATATTAGTCTTAACAACTAAGCAGTGTCCCTAACGATCATTATCATAAAATGGGAATGCTGATTGTAGAGATTCCACAGAGTTTGTTTTGGATTTAAAATTTTCACTTAGAATTAAGTTTTTTTGTATACTCTTAGTATTGTTATATGGTCCGTAATATATAGATAAATAAAAAATTTATTAAAATTGTATAAGAAATTAAAAATAACATTAGTTTTAAAATACTTAATAAGAAATTACATTTTTTTTTTAATTCAAACAGGCCGATATAGTATGTACATGTTTTAAAATATTTTCTGCATATATATAAAAAATTAAATAAGTTTGAAATGTGTTTTATGACAAAATTTCCATAGAAAATTGTCCAAAAATACATTTTATACCTATTTTATTTTGTATATAAATATAAAATTCTATATTATTCAAAATTCTAACAAAAAAAAAACTCCAACAAAATCAAAAATAGCACATATTATTTTAACATACGCTTACTATGAGTTATTTTTGAGCTATTTTTAAAAATTTGATCTTTTGTAGACAATTTATCGATAACTTTACTTTTCCGTAGAAAACTTATCAATTACATAACTTTTATGCGCAAAAGTTATTGATTATTTTACCTTTTTAAATAAAAGTTATCGATAACTTTACTTTTGTATACAAAAATTATCGACTACTTTACTTTTATGCGCAAAAACTACCTACAATTTTAAATTTCTGTGGAAACTTTTCTTTATTATTAACAACTTTACTTTATCGATAACTTTTCTCTTCTATAGAAAACTTATTGAAAATTTTACTTTTCTATAGAAAACATATCAATAACTTTAGTTTTCTGTAGAAAACTTTTGATAACTTAAGTTTTCTATAGAAAACTTTTCGATAACTTTAGTTTTCTATAGAAAACTTTTCGATAACTTTAGTTTTCTATAGAAAACTTTTCGATAACTTTAGTTTTCCATAGCAAACTTTTCGATAAATTTAGTTTCCCATAGAAATATTTTCGATAACTTTAGTTTTCTATAGAAAACTTTTCGATAACTTTAGTTTTCTATAGAAAACTTTTCGATAACTTTAGTTTTCTATAGAAAACTTTTCGATAACTTTAGTTTTCTATAGAAAACTTTTCGATAACTTTA
Organism: Gymnosoma rotundatum; assembly: GCA_916610165.2. Taxonomy (NCBI): domain Eukaryota; kingdom Metazoa; phylum Arthropoda; class Insecta; order Diptera; family Tachinidae; genus Gymnosoma; species Gymnosoma rotundatum. Next base: position 13,431,671 of record OU744338.1, on the reverse strand, counting down.
GTTTTCTATAGAAAACTTTTCGATAACTCTAGTTTTCTATAAGAACTGATCGATAACCTTACTTTTCCTAAAACAGCTTAGAGATAACTTTACTTTTCTATAAAAAAAACTAATCGATAAATTTACTTTTCTTTACAAAACTTTTAGATAACCTTACCTTTCTATAGGCAAATTTTGTATAGCTTTACTTTTCTATTAAAAACTTATCGATAATATTACTTTTCTACAGAAAACTTATCGATGATTTTACTTTCACTATAAGACAGAATTATATTTAAACTAATGTTACCATGAAAACCAGACTTATGAAGACCAGACTTATCGAATCATTGATTTTTCAGGATGTTAAAATGTCATTCATCAGAAGAACATTTTTTAAGCTGGAGCTGTTTTCGTTATTAATTGTTATCAATATTAATGAGAGCAGTAAAAGTTAGATACCAGTAAAGTGAACCGTTATTTTGTGGTAGAAATCAGTAATCTCATCAAGCTCATTTTTTAAACGATTTTTTTTAATAACTCAAAATTGTATGACATTTAATTAATTTCTAAATATTATGCTCGAGATCTCATTATGTCTAAATGAAAATAAAACTAAAATATTAATGTGAAAATATGCATGGAAAAGTTGTTACATACTTTAAAATATACTGTAGAGTACAAAATCAACTAATGGAAATGTCTTAAACAGCCCCATAAGCAAAGTTCACAGAAAGTTCATTATAAATCTTGTTGCAATTATGAACTCTTTGCATTACTTGATAATTGTTTAACATCACTTGATTAACTTTTGCAATTAAAAAATATAAAAAAGTGAAATATAATGCACACAGTATAAACCAACTGCAATCGCTGCATGGAGATAAAATGATACACAGATACGCAGTTAAAGTCTCGTATAAATTTCAAAATTATTATTACGTTCTAAGGATAAAAATAATGATGCGGCTAATGGTAGAGAGTTGTAAGGCTAAATACACACATAACTAAATAAAAATATAAGTAAAGAAGAGGCTAAGTAATGATGGCTTAAGTTGCAGGCCTGAAAAGAGAGCAGAAAGAAGATTTTTATTGGAATTAGCAAAAAGACACAAGAATTACCACAGCTACTACTTATTTCAACGCATGCAATTTAAAACCAACCATGTTGAAATAAAGTTCACAATCACGCTCAACAGTGGTAAGGAATTTTATAATTTAAAATAAAAATGCTTGAGGGAAAAGATAATAAAAATTAAAAATTTTAATTTGAATACGAAATATAATTCCTTCTTTAAAGTTGATTAGAAAACATTTCCTTTTTTTTTCTTTGGAATGAAACTTAGTATAATTAGTAGTAATATTAGATATTTATTAAGTCTTTTACTTAATGAAGTTATATAAACCAATACAAAAAACTAATTAATTATATCGAATCTCTCGCTCAAAACAAAATCAGTTGATTTTTAGCATCAAAAAGACATGAGGAGCGAAATACATAAAAGGAATAGTTCTTTTTTTGCACAAAAATAACAAAAAAAAATGTATTTCGTTGCAATAACATAATGTGTCTTTAAGTTACAACATTTGCTATTTTTATTTTGCCCACTGTGACCAACTTTAAGTTATATACAACTGCTATTTCTCTACAACCTAAACTAGTACGAGTACTTGCTTAACCATCAGGGTTGCGAATGTTCCGGTTTTTTTTCCATTCTTAACACAATTCCCGATACTCGAATAAAATTTAATGAAGTCATTTCGAAACCGGGCTACATAGGAGACCTGTGCGAACAGAAACATATTTTATACTGGTACGCATAAATCGGTCTTTTCAATGTTATACTAAATCAATGTACAATTATCCAATTGCAAACCCTGGCGTTAATCTTTTCATAACGTAATCTATATGATGTTTCATAATTCAAACTACGTAAAGTACAAAAACAATAAGTAATAATAAAAGAGCGTGTTTTAATGCAGGGTCGGTCTAGGTCACATCATCATCGTCATCATGGAAACGCGCGTATTGTTAACAATTTCTTAATACGATTCATACTTGAAATTGTAGTGCAGTTTGTGTTAAAAGCACAAGCTGGTAACTGATACTGTGAGATTGTTAAACTACATCGTAGTTCACTCAGCACAAGAACATTCAACGGCAAAAGTGGAAAAAGAATATGATGAAGTAGTAGAAAAGAAATTCACATGAATAAAAAGTTAAAATCTACAACAAGCCAGTCAGTCTGGCAGGCGGTTTTGTTTTATTTTATAGGTTTTTTGTCTGACTGGTTGTATAGTTGCAGTTGTAAGGAACGCGTGCAACAAAGGTTGATTGCGACTAGAACAGAAATAATTAAGAAAATGCGTTACTTTAAGCACGTGTTACTATTTAAACAGTATAAAAATTATGAACTAAATAACGGATTCTCTTCATACTTTGTTTTTTCTTTGAAACCGGAAATGTATTAAAGTTAGCGTTAATTAAAGAAACATTGCGTATGTATTAGATAATTACCAGGATGCACATGCGAACAATAAACCGCATAAAATACAATAGCCCTTGCTCCGTTATAACATACATTTGCATTATGTAAACTAAGCTAACAAAAAATGTTATCGATTAATTTTGTATATTATTTTTTGTATATAATTTTGTTATCGATTAATTTCTGTGGACAATTTTGGATTATTTTGCCATAAAAAATTTCTGTTATCGATTAATTTTTCTACATACAATTTTTGTACATCGATTAATTTTTTATGATAAATTTTTAATTGATTTTTTATCATTTTATTTACTAGAGATTGTTTATCGATTCATTCAACATTTTTATTATCTATTAATTTTCCTAAATGAAATGTTTGTTATCGTTTAATTTTTCTACACAAATTTTTTATCGATTAATGTTTATGAAGAACATTTTTAATCGGTTATATTTCTATAGAATATTTTTCTTCACGATTCATTTTCTACAGAAAATTTTTGTTTACCGATTAACTTTTATGGAAAATTTAAAATTGTTACTTCTATCGAAAATTGTTGTTTATTAATTAAGTATCTATGAAAATTTTTTTTATTAATCAATTAATTTTTTGTCGAATATTTTTGTTTATCGATTAACATTATAGTGATAATTTGTGTTTATCTGTCGAAATTTACATTAATCGAATAATTTTCCAAAGAAAATTGAACTCATCAATAATTTTTTCTGTAGCAAATTTCAAATATTTACTAATTTTTCTATAGAGAAATCTTTATCGGTTAATTTTTTTTATATATCTTGTTGTTATCGATTGGTTTAGATCGAAAAATTGTTGTTATCGGTTGTTTTATATAAAAAATTCTTATTATCAAATAATTTTCTACCCAAAAATTTTATCACCGACCGATTTGTTAACAGAAAGATGTGTTATCAATCAATTTTTAAGAAATACTCTATCTACGATTTATTTTCTTTTGAAATTTTTTTATCGATTATTTTTCCTATTTAAGTTTTCGATTTATTTTTATGAAGAAAATTTTTAATCGATTTTGTTTCTATAGAATACTTTTGTTTATCTGTTCATTTTCTACAGAAAATTTTTGTTTATCGATTATCTTTTGTGGAAAATTTTAAATTTTTATTTCTATCGAAAATTGTTGTTTATGAATTAAATTTCTATGGAAAATTTTTTATTCATCATTTAATTTGTTATCGGAAATGTTTGCTTATCCATTTATATTTTGCCGAAATTTTTAGCTTATTAAAATATTATTCTACAAAAAAACTTTATTATCTCTTAATATTTTTATAGAAAACTTTTTATCGAATTTTTTAAATATATTCTTTTTATCGATTGTTATACATAGAAAATTGTTGTTATCGGTTATTTATGTAAAAAAAATTCTTGTTACAAATAATTTTTTATCCAAAAGTTTTATTACCGACTAACGGAAATATGTGTTATCGATCAATTTTTAGAAACAATCCATCGACGAAAAATTTTATACCGAAAGTATTTATATCTATTTATTTTCTATAAATAGTAATTTTTATCGGATAAGCTCGATAAAAAAACCCTGTGTACATGATTTATTTTCATTTTAAAATTTTACCCTTCGATTCAGTTTCTATAGAAGATTCTAACTATCATTTAATATTCTTTAAAAAAATTTATTTGTACTTTCTGCAAGAGGTATGACATCAATTAATATTCTATTGAAAACTTTGAAATCGATTGTTAAAATCTTTTTTCTGTAGAGTAAATATCTACATGCAAATCTTCTGATCACTTAAAATTCAGTAGAATTATCTATTAATTTCTTCTTTAATTTCCTGCAGAAAATATTTCTGACATATTTTCTATTATTATCATTATATTTTTTATTCCAAATTTTTGTACAAATGCAGTTGTGCAAAAAACCGCACATAATTTTATGTCGTTTATTTTTTCAACAAAAATGAGAATTAGTAAAATACACTTAAAATCTAATAAAATTAAAATTTTGTCCATCGTTAGTAAAGCGATAATCAAATACAGTTTTGCATGAATTAAGTGACGACTGTCTGTCAATTTGATTTCGTAATTTGTCGTACAATATTCACAAAGTGCTGTGGATGGCATTGATGATGAAGCTGTTGATGATAGCGATGACGGTCCTGTTGATGGTTGTTTCAAATAGCAAATGCAACTAAGACATTGAAATTATATAAACAGAATTCATTTTTCGCAAATTTTACATACGTACATATTTATTTTATTGATGACAGTTTTTTGTATATTTTTTGCCTGAAATTGCATTTATTTCAATCATTGCAAATAAATAACTGCCTGCTAAAGTAAAACAAAATAGTGACTGGTCTCTGCAGTCAGTGACAGCGAGCGTACATGTTATGAAACAAGTAGGAGTAGGTTCTCGTTGTACATGCTTTTAATCCAGTACGTTTTGAGAATTATAGGAATGGTGATGGTTTGTCAATGTGATGACAGTTGTGGTACATTTCAATCATTTTATCAGAAACAACTAGTACAACTTCGTCATTATTACGCATATAAAGTCGTGGCAACAAACCAATATTGATAATATTTACAGACAATATTTAACATACATATTTTCTATCGATCAATTGTAGATGGATAATTTAGTTATCGATTTGTCTTGATTAATTGTTTAAAAAGCATACCTTATGAAAATTTTTATAAGCGATTAATTTTCTATAGAAAATTTTGGTTATCGACTTATTTCTTATAGTGTATTTTTATTATCGATTAACTTTCTATAAAATATTTTTGCTATCGATTAATTTTCCATCGAATATTTTGGTTTTCGATACATTTTCTATAAATTTCGGTAAACAATTATAAAGAAAAATGTATTTATCGATTCATTTTCTGTAACAAATTTCGGTTATCGATTAATTTTCTTTAAAAAATTTTGATTATCGAGTAATTTTCTGTAGAACATTTTACTTATCGAATTATTTTCTATAAAAAATGTTATGAAAATTTTTGTCAGCGATTAATTTTCTATAGAAAATTTTGGTTATCGATTAATTTTGTATATAATATTTGGGTTATCGATTTACTTTCTACAAAATATTTTGGTTATTGATTAATTTTGTGTAGAAAACCTTGATTATCGACTTATTTCTGATTGGCTATTTTGTTTATCAATTAATTTTCTACAAAATATTTTTGTTATCGACTAAATTTCTAAAGAAGATTTTGGTTTTTGATACATTTCCATAAATTTCGGTAAAGGATTTTAAAGAAACATTAATTTATCGATTCATTTTGTATAACGAATTTCGGTTATCGATACATTTTCTTTAAAAAATTTTGGTTATCGAGTAATTTTCTGTAGAAAATATTACTTATCGAATTATTTTCTATAAAAAATGTTGGTTATGAAAATTTTTATCAGCTATTGATTTTCATAGAAAATTTTGGTTATCGATTAATTTTGTATATAATATTTGGATAATCGATTTAATTTCTACAGAATATTTTGGCTACTGATTATTTTTGTGTAGAAAACCTTTGTTATCGACTAATTTCTGATAGGCTATTTTGTTTATCGATTAATTCTCTACAAAATATTTTTGTTATCGACTGACTTTCCAAAGAAGATTTTGGTTTTTGATACATTTTCTATAAATTTCGGTAAACGATTCTAAAGAAAAATTAATTTATCGATTCATTTTGTATAACGAATTTCGGTTATTGATTGATTTTCTTTAAACAATGTTGGTTATCGAGAAATTTTCTGTAGAAAATTTTTGTTATCGAATCATTTTCCATAAAAAATTTTTGTTATCGAGTAGTTTTCTGTAGAATATTTTGGCTATCGATTAATTTTCTATAAAAATTTTCTCTAAATGAGTTGTTTTTATGATGCTGTAGGGTAAATCATCAGCAACATTATTTGTTGATTTATTTAAGTTTTTCAAATGCCTGTTAGAAATCAAATACTGTTTTTTATGTCGCTTATTTGGTATTTGAGCTTTTTGTTTTTGTTTCATTTCTTTTTTCTTTAAGGGCTTTTGTTGCCGTTACTTGAATATTTGAATTGATTTGCTGTGATTAATTTATAACTGTCTAAGTTCTTTTTTTTTGTATTTCTTTATTTATAATTTTTTCTCTATTTGCATTTCTAAGTAGTACAATTAGATTTAAGCTGGATTTGCCATTTCCGGTGCAGTCGTGTTTTTTTTTTTTTTGTTTGTTGTATTTACAAAGTTGCTGCATTAATTACTGTTGCATTTGTAGTAGTTGCTAAAGTCATTGCATTTGTTAGTTGATAATTCTTTTGCACTTTTGTAGACATTTCACTAATTGAGTCGTAATTATTTACTTGACATTTGCCAATTAAAACAAATAGCAACACGGCAAAAGCAACGAAATTTGTGTAAAACAGCAACTGCAGACATTTTTAGAAGGAAAAAAATGTTTTAAACAATCCGAGTTGTAACCAAAAATACAGTCGTTATTAGGGGTTGAATTTAAATTAAAACAATTCAATAGAAATAAAAATGTTATCCAAAAAAAACACGAATTCTAAAAAATGTTAAGCCACAAAGTCGATTAAAGAACTGAAGTCAGGCTTACGCGCTAGTTGAGTAATATTTTGCAAACAATAGTCTATTTAGCAGGGGAGCTGATTTCTGCTTAAACGTTTTTAATTTTAAGCAATTTTTTTCTCTTTCGCTATAGATAGTTTATTGAATAACTAAGTCGAATCGTACATTAAGAGTGACCTCTGAATATAAAAAACATATCTTCTTAACAACATCCCACAAATATTAATAACAAAATATTCATGGTCGACTTTGTCATTAAATTATGTTAAAAGAAATTAACCAGTAAACATGGATATTAAAAATACAGGGTTGGAAGATTGTGTGCTATTTAACATTTAAGAGCAGATATTTCTATAGCTGATTATATTTTTTAAATATAAACTTTACTACATTTAAAAAAGATTTCTAATAATTTATTTATCGATCTATTAAAATTTATTTTATAATTTTGTTTTTAAGAACCTAAAACTAAGCCTAACTAAATATTAAAATATTATTCAATTTATTTTTTTTTTTACAAAATGAGATGTTAAATTTATTAATTAAATCGTTGCTTAGTTAGCTTTTATTTATTGCAATTTTACTACCCAGTTAATCAATTTTCATTTTCTATAGCAATTTTCATTTTTCAGCATTTTTCATTTTTATGGTAATTTTCAAGCTTCTGTAAACCAATTACTTGAGCAAAAAATATGTTTATAATTAAAAGTTTTTATGTTTTTTGGGCAAAAATTACCATATCAAAATTTAATATTTCCGCGCCTGATCACAAATGCATTTAATGAATTTTTCGTAAATTCTAGTACCACAAAACATTTATTTTTTATTTATTTTTATTTTTTTTTAAATTATATTTGGCTATTTAACAAAGCGAAAAAGAAGATTATATTTTAATCATTAAAAACAAGAGATGCCATGACCCAACGATTTTAATTTAACTACATTTTAGATAATTAATTTTAATTGGTTTTGTTTTACGAAAAAAAACATGGAAAAACATACTTAAGCAAAAATATAAAAATTAATTAAAATCAGCAGTTGCGGTATCTATGCAATTTTTTTGTTTAATCTTAACAAATAAATTAATGGTGGAATCTGTTGGGTGTGACGACAGCGCTGTGCATGTGGACAAAAAGTTCATAGACAAGTTTTTTATCAATTTCTTTAACTAGATATTTGTATTAAGAAAATGGGATGAATATATATTTCTTAGTTCTCCAGGAGTGAAGACTTTTACAGTTAGCGAGATAAAGGTTAAAAAGTATTAAGTTTTTAGGGGAAATATCATGTCCTATACCAGTATTGCATGCGTCTTTAAATAAATTCCATTTTATTAACTCCAGCTCTTACACTAATCTACACCTTTGACCCTCGTTATGCCATTTTTAAACTGGCTACAGGAAAATAACACAAATAAGAAAGGTAACTATAATCCATGGTTGTAGTCAATTATGTTATAATGTATACAAAAATATTATTGTTATTGGAAACATATTGTTGCCTAACAAAATAATATAGTACAATTGCAAAAATATAACCATAATAATATTTTAATTATTAATACATTATAATCCAATACGATTATATGAGAAAATAAAATTAGACTTATTTTAAGATGATTTAGCTTAACATTTTCATTAACTTTCATTTACTATTTTTTTATGGTATTTCCAAGAAATAAATTAAATGTCTATATATTTCCACACTTAGCATTGTTGAACAAACCTATAGCCCTCAAACCTATCACTAACTGGTAGAAAAGCATTTTGTCAACGAAGAATATAATACGTTTTTGGAACTAAATAGTACTTGTTAATTTTAAGTCATACACGCAGAGAACAAACATAGTTGACACCGACGACAACATTATAGTAGTTTAGAACACAACTTCAGTCACGATAAACATTTTGTTTGTTAACATTTAATCATTATATGGTTTCTATGCACAAAACATGGTTGATTTTAACTAAAAAAGTTTTTATCACAAGTTTTATAAATTATTAAAGATAATATAATCACCCTTATTCTAGTTGTCGGCGTCATCGTCGTCGTTTTAGTATCAATAACACTTCGTATCAATGTCGGCATCAATTCAATAAAAATTTTGCATTCCATAAAATACCTGTGACGACGTCGACGGTTTATTGATTTTAATTAAATTAAAATGGACTTCCCTAAGTTTTTTGTTAAATTTTATTTGTGTTTGACACTTTTATGGTAAACTATTTTCTATAGGTGAAGAAAATTTTGATTAAATTGATGATGAAAGCTCAAAAAATATAAACTTGTGTTGGAAAGAAAACTTTTTAGGCAGAATTGCAATATTTTTAATTTGCCGGATCGCAAGTGCAAGTGCTTCTGCAGTAAATCAGTTTGATTGTTGCATGACCATTTTCTTCAAGAGCGTTTGCCACAGCTTCTTCCAGCGGACTAAGTGAAAATTGTTTAAACATTCTGCTACCAGTGACAGCAGAATTATTAGCTTTATTACCTTTTTTTTACTTTGAATTTTAAATTTCGCCATACCTTTAAAGTAATAACTTTTTTTCCATTTTTCTTTACGATTGCATGCAGCAGTTCCTCTACGAAAACCCAGTACAAGAGATGGATTTTTCTGCAAATCTTCCACCAATTTTACAAATTGATTTGCAAGGTAACAACCTTTATTTTTTTACATTTTCAATGTTATGTTTGGTTTAAATCACTTCCAGTCGTTATGCAAAAAGGCTTCGACAAAAAACAGAGTCACGTCAAATGGTCGCCACATTTGTTAAAGAATACAAAAAATCTTTGAACAGTAATCGACAAGTGTCAATTACTACAAGTAGAATAACAAATCTATGTTGATATGTGGCGACGTCGACAACTAGAATAAGGGTGAATATATTAATTTTTAATATAATATTATTAACCAAAGCAAACAAAAAATATGTGATTTTGAAAATATCTTCTTTTAGGACTTGACACAATTCTCTTCTATCACTTTAGTGATTATTTGCTTTCGGTTCATATGAAAACGCTTAAAAATTGAATAGTTATTTATTGTTGGAAAAAATGAAAAAAAATAAATAAAAATCAATATACAAAAAAAATCAATAAATAAAAAAGTAGGCCAAACATTTTAAAAATAGCTGCAAAACCATTTACATATTTTTCAATTTAACCTGTCATATTATGCATAAACAGTAATGCCAGATGACCACGTTACAAGTCGTAAACTATAACACCTAGTAAACTCTAAAATTCAATAACTTTACCTCTAGAAATTTTGAATAAATATGGAGTCAGAAAGCTGTTATATAATACATCAACAATAATTGCTATTATGTAACAAAATTATCACCGCAGATGCCAGATTAACGAGTAACAAGTATTGGCTAAATGTGAAGTCAGTTCCGAGCTACCATTACGTACCGTATATCTGCAAGACGAGAATATAACGTTTACTTCATAAATGGATCGCGTAAGAATGTATAAAGATAAGATGCCGTGATTTGGGTTTATAGATTATATTTTTGGTATAAATGATTCTAATAGCCTGCGCATCAAAATCTATTAATTATTACTTATATACAATAAGCAAGTCATTGCCTTTTTTGGTGAATTTATTCTTTTCAATAAATTGAGTGATAAATCAATAATAAGAGACTTTATTATAATTTAATTATATAACGTGACATTTTCAACCATATTATAATGTTTTAATTTAACCATTTAATTTTTATATTTAAACATAACAACCGCAATATGGTTGCAAGACCAGCTTTGTTATTATTAAATGTAACAATACTATGTTTTATTTACAACCATATAATACAACCATAATATGTTGCTCTTAGTTTATGGTTACCTCAACCATGTTTTTTCTTTGCGTGTATTTATAATCTTTTGAGTCATGAATTTGATTTGAATTATCACACTTTTCAACTTATTTTTTGTAAATTTGTAAATCAAGAATTTTTCATAAAACACATTTCAAAGTTTATGATAATTATAGTTGATTTGTATCAACCATATGCCAATAATTTGATTTGTATTTATAGATTCTGTTTTTCAAAGTTGTTTTATTTTTTATGATATAGCAGTTAGTCTTTAATTTAATAAAATGTTTGCACTTGCGAGACGATAATATTATTCAATTATACTGACGATGACATTACATTTTTAACCATATTATGATATATTAATTTAACCATTTAATGCTAATATTTTTAAATAATGTTATTACATTTTTTATAACATAATTATGTTTATATTTTACCATGTTATTGTTATGCTAGACAACAGTATGGTTCTAGGAGCTGCACTCGATCCGCAGCTAACATATCATTGATCTTAAATCATTTAAACACTAACAATATCAAAAATTATATTTTATATGAAAATTACGATTTAGACTTTTTCTTGCACTACGGTAACTCTGCCTTTAGTCTACTATACAAAATTGCGGCAATAAAAATCTCATCCTGATTTGTAATTAACATTACAGTACATAGACTTATTCATACATACAATCATGTCAACCAGTATATTTATAAGAAAGATTTGAACTAAATTTTTTTTTTAAGTATTAATTTCTTTTAAGATCATATGGTAGGAATAAAAGGTTATATAAAGAGTAGCTTAACAGGTATATAGTCGTACCTTCAAAGGCTTTTCTGTAAAATATTGAGCATTTTTTTGCTTCGTATAAGTGTTGTCATATGTTCTGGTAGGATAAACCAACATTCGTCTTAAAAAAAACGTATAAAAAGATGTCATCGCACAGTGTAGAAGGGACGGTCTGGATACCTTTCATACAGTAAACCCACAATGCTGCGATTTTCACCATTAAATACACTCACATCTTGTTCCCGTTCAATACGAGTCCCACACCTTGTTTCCTCCTTTAATGCTCCACTTTAAACAACTTGTAATTCTCAGCTATCAAATAATTTTAGTCTTACTTTACTGCACAAATGGCGACAATTTCAAAACTTGCATAAATTTTGAGACAGTCTTTATTGCACTGTATTGGTATCAATTTCTCATGATTGACATCCATATTGTCCTCCACTAAATGAAGGTGACTTGAAAAATGACAATGTTATAGTAAAGAAATAAAACATTCAACTGAACTCATAACTTAATTGTTCACTTTGTTAAAATGATGATGACGTTGATGGGCAACGTTGTCACAAATATCTGTTATTATTTAAACTGTTGCCGCTATCGCTTTTGGCCTTGTGGTACAAGGTGGTCGTTTTATGATTAAACTGAAGCCATAATAAACTAAAAGTAGACGAGCTGAGATGGCTTCCTTACTCATCGTTGGTTTGGCTATTTTTCGTTATTCCCTCTATTTATTGTCCATGAGACCGTTCAATATTGGATACCAGCAACACAGCGGTCGCACTTACTACGAATCAATATTTACTCTAATTTTGATTACATTCCCCGTCTTTTTATTGAAAGTTTTTGTTGTGCAATTCATTTTAAATAAAAAGCCAGAAAAGTGAAAGTTTTGAGTTTGTTTTTGGGGTAAAAGAAGTCAAACTATTATAGCAACATTAACAGCAACAACAACAAATTGATGAAGTTTTAGTTTAACAACCACAATTTTTGTTTATTATTTATGCCAATCTTTTAAGAAGGTTAAAAGGAGTTAAGGTTGAAATACAGAATTTGTACATTATCTGTAAACCTTGAAAGTATGATAAAGAAAAACTTTATTAAGTTTTATAATAAATTTCAAAAACTTGGGACATTGCTGACAAGAGAGAAATCTGCATTTAGACGAGAAAAAGTTATAAAAAAAAAGAGACAGATTACTAAAAAACAAAGCATAAAAAATTATTAATAAATGTGTGGGGGGATAGGGAAGTTCACCACCACTAATAAGGGTGCAATTTAAACACTTCTTTTCATTCAGTAACTTCCATGGCTTTCCGATTTAATGAATGCCTTCCTTTTGCCCTCAGTCAGTCTTATGCAGGAATGGAAAGTTTAAACTTTGTTCGGTATCAGAAATATCTTAAAATAGTTTCTTTATGACTCCAAGAACAATTTAGTAATTTTTTATAAAGTGAAAAATTATTTATTTTACAAAAGATGAAAAATTTCCTTCGCAATGTTACTTTTAAGGCGAATAAATTATAAGGTGCCTGGCGGAATCATATACAAGGTGGTGGCAGTGGCGAACTCATTCATTTTCACCGTTGCTAGAAATGTCAAACTCCGTATTGGTATAAATAATCATCGTCAAATTTTTCTTATGAAGTTTGACATTTCCAGCAGAGGCGAAAATGTATAAATTCGCCAATGCCAGCAAGTGGTATATGATTTCACCAATGTTATACATATTTTGTATATATGAAGTTTGACATTTAGGATAACGGCGAAAATCAACGAATTCGCCATCACGATCACCTTATAATTTATTCGCCTTTGATAGTTTTTGTTTGGACAAATAAGACAATTAAATACTAGGTGGTCACGACGGCGAATTCATTAATTTTCACCGAAACGCTATATGTCAAACATCATTTAAATCAATTGACAGATCTACTTCTCAAAGTCATTTTTTTGTTAAACTTCCATTTCAATACGTGGTCGTTGTATTGTACCTATCGTTATCCGGTTGAAACCACATCTTGCCCGGATCAATTTCATTTATATTTTTGAACGAAAAATCTTTAACCAAAGTACGGTAACTACAACGAACCTAACGTGAGCTTCTGGCACATTTGAAGAAATTTTTCTGCATGCGATATCGCGCGTGTAATGTGGCTTGGCATCCGTCCAAGGCAAAAGCTTGCTTCATCGCTAAACACAATTTTGCTAAATTTTCAATTACTCTAGAGCTTAGTCGGGGAAAGAACATTCTATATATTGGTCTCGTAGCTTTAATTCCTCCACGAGCTGGATCTTACACGACTGTAAGCCAAGATCTTTGCGCAAAATTTTCCTTGTGGTGAATGGATAGAGCCCAAATTCCTGCAACCAGCGACGGTAAGACCAGTGTCGCCAGGAGGAGACAGGAAAACGTTACGCTTTTTCTTCTAAAAAGTTGCATTAAAAATTTTCCTTAATTAAATAGTAATTTAATGTAATTTATATAAAAAATAGCAAAAAGTTTTATTCTATATTTCAGCGAAAATTCATTTACTGAACAAAAACAAAACGAAAATAAAAATGAATGTGATAGAACAGAATAGAATAGAATGGAATAATATATAATAGAAAACTACAAGAAACAAATTTTTAGCAGGATGATTCTCATGAGTATTTAACTCAGGACGCATAATATTCCGTGATTGAAATAAAATTAATTAAAGTGGGATTTTTTCTTAATAAATCCGTTAAACATTTTTCTTTGAAAGATTGAGCTTCGATAGCATTTACTCTTTTGATAATATTAAAAATACCGTTATTTAAGACAACTGCAGCTTATATTAATTCAAAGTTGGGAAAAAATGTTGCCAGAAATATTTTGCTGTTTATAAACATGAAACACGAAACATTTCGTGAGTTTTCACTAATTGTACAAAGTGCAAGTTCAGCAACGTTTTTTTATGTGGGATTTTAATGACATTTGCAACTGTGTATCTTTTATTATTATATCGTGTCGCGAAATAAAAGTTAGGAAAATTTGGCCGAATTTATATTCGTGGAATATTTCAAGGTTACAAAAAATGTAACCAAACGGCAACACTGGGAACGACATTCGTTCGACCTGTGTATGCGGATGCCTTGCGCAGATGGATAACTATGCATGCCATACAAATCATGTCTATAAGTTGCGAGAAATGTATGACTGATTTCTATGGTAACTCTGGACAATTTTCCAGAGAATGCTGATCATAATTGTCAAACAGTGAGTGCAGTATAACAGTTCGTTTACAGTTTTGTAAGTTGTATCGGGCCTGAAAATTAATTTATTTAAAAATAAAAAAAAAATTTTTCTTTTCTAATAAATTTGAAAATCAAAATAACGTGAATCTAAGCCGAATTAATAATATCCTTTTATTTTTATTATTTTTAAAAATTTTTAATATTAAAGTAATTTTGCTATTTTAACAGAAATCCCAATGATCTATATTTTATTTGAACTCTGCCTTTCTTAGAATGTTATACATTCCTAAAATTTTAGCTAGAACGTGTTGCAATAATTAATGTAATTTGCACAAAACATGAAAAACATTTCTTTGCACTTTTTTATTATTAAAAATTTATTATCTAGCAAAAAATTTTTTTATTAACATCTTAAGTAAAATTTGCTGCTAATTCTGTTTTCGGAAAAAAATATTTTCTGTGCCTGGAAAATTCCTTTCCTTTTTTCGTTAAGGAAACAAATAAAAAAATATTTTATATATTTCCAACTGATCTTAATGCGTGTGTTGAATTAGTATGTGTGAGTGTTTGTGCCGCAAGCTGTCTATCATTTGAAAATCTTATTTTAGTAAAATATGGCGATTGTGTGTGTTTTACTCCTGCTCCATCCATCTGGTAGCAGAGTGAGTGGTTGGTTTTTTTGTGGCTGCTGCTACAAAATGTTCGACTGCCACATTTTAACACTCGTCAAAATCTCCCATGTAACTTGTCAGCAAAGAGTGACACTCGCGCCAAACATGCTGCTGCTGCTGCTGCTCCTTGCTATTGCCATTAGGAAGGGAGACACAGACTGACTGGCTGGCTGCCTGACTGACTGACTGACTGACCAAGTTCTTGGTAATGCTTGTTGCTGTTGTTATTGCTATTGTTGTTAATGTTTCCGTATTTTTGTACATTTTTTTATGCGTGTTTTTTTGTTGAGGTTTTTAGTTTTCATTCAGGTTGAACACAAAAAAGCATTAAAACAAGAACTAACAATTCGTATTTTTTTCGGCTGGCCTTTGCTGCTTTGCCATGTAGTTCAAGCCACAAGTTTTCTAACTGAGTGGTCATCATCATTCATAATACTGGCTGACTGTAGCTGCCGTACTGTAAGAATGAAGTTTTACTTTTTCTTTAGGGTTTTTCCTCATTCCTTTTCCTTTTGCCGCATAAAAAGCAGTTTATTTTTTTTTTATAATTTTTTTCAATGGAAAAAGATCATGCCTTTTGCTTTGATTTAGTTATTTTAGCAGTTCATTATTTTAAAGAGTTCTTCTTCTTCGTCTTTTTATTAGCTGCTCTATATATTATAATTAAAAAAAAAATACTTGTTAATTGTCACCTTAGAACTTGAATTCGCAAATTATTACTGCTGGAAAAAGTTCAATGAATTCTTAAGTGTAATCGTTAATATGAAAATTAAACTCTGCGAGTGCATAAACTTAATAAATGACAATGACTTAGCTCTATTAAAAACTCACTTTGATGATACGAGTACTAAGCATTTTATATTCCAGTGAAAAAAAAGAAATATTTTGCTCATGCACATACATTTATTTTTAAACATCAAGAAATTAAGTTGTTACAACGTCTTAAGCATAAATTTTCCTTAATGTGTCATTTTTCACCGCCTCACAAGACAAATTCATAAGCATGAACTGACTTTTTTTTAATTTTTATTTTCCAGCAGTTTGCATTCAATCCAATATCCATCACATAATTTACGCTTTTCGGTCGTGTCTTTTCAAAACTATTTGTTTCGATTTCGTATGTCAAAATATTTTGCTGTTAACAAAGGCAGACATTAAAACAAAATGATTGCTTGGGTGACTGGCTCGCAGGCTGACTAACTGACTGACTGACTGACTGACTGAATGAGTTAGTGAGTGAAGTAAACTGTGAGTGAATAAAGTGTGAATGACTTGAGAATAAGATGTATGATCAGTAGTTTAAATAGACAGCCTGAGCCGAAAAATGACACATGACACTTAGTAGTGCTAAAGTCGACGCTACAAGCAAAGTTTCCTTGTACAGCAACAAAAGTGCTGCAATAGTTATAAGACCTTCTTTTCATAAGGCCGACTTTGTGAGAAACATTTTTGTAAGATTTTTGCCTTCCTTTTTTTCTTGTTTGTTTTTTTTTTTTTTTTCTTTTCTACTAGACCGCTTTGCCTTTGACTGAGTGAAAATTAAAAGATTGTGCAGCTTTTGTTTAGCAACACTGCATGTGAAATATTGTCATTTTGAATTTTGTCTTTGATTTTGTTGTCTCTGTCATTTATGCATATTATGCAATTAATCAATTTGTCTTTGTGCTTGTTTTACATTGTAAATAACATGCAACAATTTGTTGTGGAACAACACAATTTTTTTTTCATTTTTTAAGGAATAGTTTATACTGCAATTTGTACGACAGAAAACTTAAATAGTTCGTTGGATATTGTTGCACTAAAGTCTTAACCCGGTCATGAAATATCTCACATACCTTACATCAAAGTACTTAATGTTATTATGTTAGTTTCATGTCGTCATAGGAATTTATCAGTTAAAAAAACATCGACTGTCTTACTTCCAGCTGAGTTTCTGACCACGCTGGAGTGAGAGACAATAGAAAGGTAGGATAACCAGAAGAGCAGAAAGCACAGCCATGCTTTGACAGGTACTTTTTTTCGTACTAGGATCAAGTTAAAACCAAGAGGAAATCTAGATGGGGATTAAGAACACCATTAATAACCACGGGATTAACTTTGCCGGGTTAAGACATGCGAAGCTAGAACTTGCAACATCCAACCAAAATCATTCTAAAACTCTCATGTCTCTAAGCAAAATTTATTTAACTGGCTTCCTATAGGTCACTATAGGTTGAGGAAACACCTCAATTGAGGGCCATAGACGGTGCAAATTCTGTGACAATAAAAATTATACTTTATAGTATATTCTAAAGGATTGTGAAATTCCATCCCAAAAGTAAATAAAAAGCTGGGCAAGCATCTGAATGATGAGGATTTGTCAACATCAGCTCCAACTGCAATTTTATGATTCCACGATAAAATAGGTCTATACGAGGTAACTCAGCACCAGACAGAAGATCTTTTTGATTTATTCTACTCTGTTCTATTCTGTTTTAATCTATGTTACTCTATTCTAAAATATTTAATTCCATTAAATTCTATTTTATTATATTCACTTAACTTCAATTCTATTCTATTTCATTCTATTCTTTTCCATTCTATTCCGTTCTATTCCGTTCTATTATACGAGGTCTGATGAACCGTTGTTTTCAAATTTCGAGAGTTATGAATTTTCGATTTTCGCATTTTTTTCTGTTATGTTGGTACAAATGTCTGTTATATATGTTGACAATATCAGCTATTTTGGATTGTCAGTTTGTTTTTCACAGATAGAAAGGTTAGTCGTGTTTTGGTGTGCTCTTCGATTTATTACTATTCGATGAGATGATTGGGCTTCGGTTTCAATATCATAGCCATACACCTATTATTCGTCGTTATGACTGTTTTGGAGAAATCTGGACCGTCGTTGACAATGTTCAACAGCTCCTGAGCGATGTCCATGCGAGGTTGTGTTTGCTCAAAATTTATCAATTTTGGAACAATCTTCGCTGCCGCACGTTTCATACCTAAAAAATTCGTAAAATTCGCTTAGCATGAGACGAACGGTATGCCAACATCATCAGCAACCTCTCTGATAGTTATTCGACGATCATCCAAAATCATTATTATCACAGCTTCAATGTTTTCATCGGTTATTGACTTGCTCGGGCGACTAGGACGAGCATCGTCATTGACTTCTTCTTGGCCTTCCTTCAACCGCTTATATCACAATTTAACTTGTGTTCTGCTCATAGTAGACTCGCCAAATGCCACAGTTAACAATTTCAAATATCCTTGCGCATTTAATTTCATTTTGTACACAAAACTTTAGACAGTTTCTTTGATCCATTTTTACGAATAGTAGCACACCAAATGAATGTTAAACAAATTTCTGTATGATTAAAAAATAAATTTAAAATACAAGTCCCCAAAAGATCTAAAATTACCCCAAAAAATTCACAAGAAAGAAGAATTTTTTCGCGTACTTTTTCCTATTTCTTCATGTCCTTCTGTATCTCTTGAAAAATGTTCAAGGTGTAGTTGTAGAACTTATGAAGAATTTTCCAGTATTTTTTGTGAACGTATAGCTTTTTGTTGTTATTGTTTTTTTTTTTTTTTTTTTGCTTTAACCTTTATGTCAATTGTGATTAGAACACTAATGTAATTTATTGATTTATTAATGAATCTTTAATTTCTAGTGAATTTTTTCTCTCGACAAATTTTCCTTTTCTCTTAAGATTTTGATTAACTGGTCCACACATTTGTTTAGTGAAGATATACATATGTATATATTATTAAAACAAAAAAGAAAATAATTTTTAAACTAAATCACGGGAATTTTTTTTTTTTGAATTAAAATATTTCAAAATGATAGTGGTATTTTTTATACCACATAAAATAATTAAATCACCGATATTGATTATTGAGGGTGAAAAAACGTCGCGATGGCCATTTCGCTACCGCTCATCTAGCTCTTCAGGAAACTTCTCAAAAATATTTTAAACAAACTAAAGATTTCTGTCCAAACAATAAAGTAAAGACAAAGATCAAAGTTTAAGCAAAAATAACAATAATCAACACTGATTTTATTTTTCTTTATCCACCGTATACGGCTGACTTTTTTTCGGCTCTTTTAATTTAATTTTAATTTAATATTTAATTGATTCAAAAGCTTTATTAAATTGATTAAATCTGAAACCTAATAAAATATTCTTGGTCTCATGTTTGAAATAATATCTTGTCACTATGCTTTAAAATGCACGGTTGAAACTAAAGGAATCCTTGTATTTCTTTTTCGTAAATTTTCACGCGTTTTTAATGATTTTCTAAATCATCCACCTATCCACCTAATCTCTGCCAACTCGTTTTTGATTTTTATCTTTTTACAAAAGTATAGTCAAAGATGAGGGTAACCCTTTGAGGTTATTGTGTAGATGTTTAAAATTTCCCCATGGCGGTTATGATAAAGAAATACACTAAATAATGTGGGGGCGTCTTAGCAATGACATAATTTTGACCTAAATGGTCTTATCTCTTGAAGGGTGACCGATACAAAGTTGGAATTTATACAGACAGTCTGCTACAGGATTTTAAATTTTAAGAAAGATGTATACCTGAAGAAAACATGGTTTTAACATACATATTTTTTTAATTGTAATTGATTAAATTACAGATTGATCCAAATAAAATTTTCGTTTCTTCAGCAAAAAAATAAAAACAGCTAACGACATATTTTAAGCTTAAAATTAAGTCTTTCGAACAGTAATTTTTTACAAAGTTTATTTTTTATATATTTTATTTCTTTTTAAGCGAAGAACTAGTTATTAAATTTTTTAGTAAAATTTAACCTATTTTAAATGTTTTTCGTACAATGTTAAATTGGTGAAAAAAATGAATTATGTACATACATACGTAAGACAAATGGGCGATGTAATTATGTGATGAGTCAGAAAGTAAAGAGTAAAGAAAATATTTTATAAAAACTTTTTATTATAAAAATAATATTTTAAGAAAATTTAATTGTCTTCCAACATGTTCTTGTCTCTGATATTTGTCTCAATTTAATAAATTTTACCTAATACATGCATAGATACTTTTAAAAAAACACATTTAACAGTTCCCTCTAAGAAAGAGGATTAAAAAAATAGCTTTCATAAAAAGTACTTTTTGAAAAGTACTTTTTCCAAAAGTACCTTTTTAAAAAGTGCCTCTTTTTAAACACAGGTATTCAAAGGCCTTGCAGATTATCAAATAAACTCGTTGAATTGTTTACAGATCTGTGAATGTTTTTTGAATATCGCTTACCGCAAACGCACAAGTCCACACTTCAATCGCCATTTGCATTTTGATTTCCAAGCTTTCGTATTTAAGTATAGCACAATGATTTATTTTTGTTGCAGTATTGTGCAATAATTTTAAAACAAGAAGGAAGAACCACGGATAATATTAATTTGTAGTAATAATTCGTATATTTTATGCTTTTAGCTTTACATGCCATAAAGCTAGTTATTGCTAGAAAGTGTTCGATACAGCGCAAAAATCGTTCATCAAATGAAAACATAAAACCAAAAAGCATAATTGCAAGGCGTTGATAGGTTTATTTGATCATCTCAAAGACACTTTAAAAAGTCTGTCATTTTAAATCAAATTACAAAAAAAATTGCTACATATTTATGTAAAGGGTAAAATATTCTGTGCTTATTTAAAAAAAAGGAATAGGAGAGAGGAGTGAGCGAGACAACAAACGCGTAATGTTATGAATCTTTACCGATCTTAACAAAATTTGATTCTAAAGATATTTGAACTATATCTCCTGATCTATAAAATCCAAACTGAATTGATAAATTTCTCAAGTGTTCGGAATGGAGCCCCATAGCAAACAAAGCTATAGTATATTATACAGTGCTAGAAACGCCCTAAAATATTAAATAAATAAATTTGTAATATGTATATTTCCAACATTCTTATAGGTTTTAGACTCGTAATGATGCACTAATGGGCGTACATACATACAAAATGCAATACATACATATATATGTAAATATATGCATACATACATACATACATACATCCATACATACACTCATTCATAAAAACATTCATACATACATATACATAAATACATACTTACATAGAATCATACTTACATACATACATACATACATACATTTATACATACATACATACATACATACATACATACATACATACATACATACATACATACATACATATATACACACATACACACATTCATATAAATTGACGATGAATATAAGTTTAATCTAACTTTCCTTTTACAGTTTAAAGTAAGACAACAACCTCCCGAATTTTTTTTTTTTGTTAATTTGATTTCATTTAAAAAAAATTTAAAATAAACAAATTCCTTTAAAATAATTTGTTTAATTTTCGCAAGAAAAAACGCATGTGAAAAATTGTAGCTGTGGCTGAGTGAATGTTGTTTCAAATAATGTTGTCTCAGTGTATGTTTTGCTCTTGTTGCAGCTACAAAAGCAATTATAAGCAGCAGCTGTTGCTGTCAAAAAGGAAACGGCAAAAAGCACAGACATCACCCAACAACTAATAAACAGACAAAAAGGACAGAGCAAGTAATACCTGCTTACAAACACACGCAAATAATTGCATGTGGCTGTAATAAACAGTTTCAACCAAATAAACGGACAACCATATTATTTCAAATGTTAAGTATAAATGGCCAATTTTCTCTTAAGGTTTCATATGAAATATAAGAGCATGTGAAACTATATGTGCCTGTATGTCCGTCCAACCTTATGTCCGTCAGTCGGTCTAGGCATTTTGTTATTCTACGCTAATATGTGTGTTAGTGTGTGCGTGTGATAATATGTCTGCATTAAATATGCCGCCAATATTGCAAGCTAAAATGTAATTCATCACTTTAAACGCTCCCGCAA
Source organism: Gymnosoma rotundatum (assembly GCA_916610165.2). Classification (NCBI taxonomy): domain Eukaryota; kingdom Metazoa; phylum Arthropoda; class Insecta; order Diptera; family Tachinidae; genus Gymnosoma; species Gymnosoma rotundatum. The sequence continues at coordinate 13,409,231 of OU744338.1, read as the reverse complement.
TGTCTTTTTACTACAAATTTTTTTTTTTTTGTACCCAAAACTAAGAAATTTTTAATGAAAAAAATTCATTTGCAATTTTTTCTAGTTTTATTGTTGTTGTTTCATTTATTTAAAATGTTGTTGTTATGCGGCTTCTGTTGTTTGTAGTAAACATCTGAATAATTGTTGCTGTTGTTGTAATTGCTACTTTATTGTATGCAAGTCACAAACTACAGTGGGAAGTGGTTTCATATATTTGGATTTGTTTTTTTTTTATTCCTAAACTATTTTACAGTGATTCAAGGTGTTGAAAAATGTTGTCTTCAAAAATGCCGAATAAGTCATTGGAAGGTGAACCTATTTATTACTATCCATCAGTATAACTGTTAGGTTTGTTTACATTTTGGTCATTCAGAGTGACTTTGCAATATATAATCTCGTATAGAATGAAAGAGGTAGGGATGGCTATTAAAACAATTTCTTCGATTCATATTTTGACATAGATTTTTATAGAATAAAAAGTAACAGCTAATTTTTAGCAGTTCAAAGCAAAAGATTTGGCTCATAATTAACAACAATTTTTTTTAATTAATTTAATAATTTTTTTTAAGAAAATTATTTTTTATATAACTAACAACTGGTAATTCTTCTTGGTATTTTTTTTTTTTTTTTTTGATAAAAATCATTTTTGAACAAATTTTACAAAATGCAAAATTATATATAAACCTTCGAAAATAAAAAAAAAAATTATTTTCGTTCTTTGTACTTGTTCTTATGGCAAAAATTAAAAGATTTAAAGTTAATGTGTTTGTCTTTAATTAAAAGCTTTTTAGTTTTTTTAGCTACAGCGAGTTTACTTTTATCGCGTAGAACCGATACCGATAGAACTTTAAAAATTTTCTTATACGAAAGATCAGAACATGACATTAATATTTAAAAATGATTTCGGGCATATGGACACGAAGCACATTTTGGTCGTCCAATTTTGTGTCACTTTCTCAAGTACTGTTGGCCGTATGTCACGAATAATACGAACAATGTTGGCCTCCAAAGCGCCAAATGTTGCTGGTTTATCAGCATAAACCACTGACTTTACGTGGCCACAATGGAAATAATCGAGAGATGTAAAATTGCACGATCTTGGAGGACAATCTACAGGTCCATTTCTCGAAATCAACAAATTTTGATTTTAATAATTCGATGATTGTGGTCACCGTATGGTAAGTAGCGCCATCTTGTTGAAACCACATTTCGTCTGGATCAATGTCATCCATATTTTCAAACAAAAAATCATTAATCATGGTGCGGTAACGATCTCCATTGACCGTAACGTATGATTCGACCTCATTTTTTTTAGAAATAAAGTCCGATGATACCACCAGCGTGTAAATCAGACCAGACGGTGTATTTTTCTGGATGCAATGTAGTCTTTAGGATATGTTGTAGATTCTACTTTCATATGCAGAAATTTTGCTTATTAAAAAATCCGTTGAGCCAAAAATGAGCCTCATCACTGAACACAATTCGGCGATAAAACAATGGGTCAGTTACTAACTGCTCTAGAGCCCAATCAGCGAAAAATCGAAACATATAATGGGCTCGTGGCTTTAATTTTTGCATTAGCTTGATCTTATATGGGTGAAGGCCAAGATCTTTGGGCAAAACTTACCACGTAGTGGACGGACACAGCACCAATTCCTGCGACCAAAGGCGAATCGATAAATTTGGATATTCTTCCACACTTTTGTTTACAGAAGCGATATTCTCTTCAGTACGAACACTCCTTTGATGTGTTGGTGTAATTGCATTCTCTAGAGAGTATGTGTTATGAAATCTATCCACAGCTCGATTGATGGCTTGCTCAGACCGACGATTATGTGCACCGTAAAAATTACGAAGTCGTATACAAGTTGCTCGAATTGATAACTGATCTTCTACGTAAACTTGATTAATTTGATAGCGCTGTTCAAGCGGGAGTCTATTCATAATGATTTGCCAGAGTTTACTGAAAATAATTTTCTTCGAAATTTAATTGTTTGTGTTATTTTTTATAATTTGAAGTTCTATCATGCTTAAAAAATACCCTTTACACACACTATTAAAATTTAATGAGACTGCCTATCACGTTTCAAACAATAATAATATCTTTATTAATAAATGACACTCGCGAAACAGATTTTAGTTTTTAATATTTGTTATTACACTATGGTGACACACATTCTGTGAAAATTTCAAGAGGGCTGTGACAGACAAACAAACATTGATACGAAAAGAAAAAATTTACGTTTTAAACCTTTGGGTTGGAACCCCAAATATTAACATACTACACCACATACGATACAATTTACAACACAAGATTTTGTTGAAAAGATTAATATTCAAGAAAGTTGTTTAAAATTTTTATTTGTAAATAAGTAAATTGTTTTGGTTGTTTTATAAAAGTGTGTTTGAATATTATGTGTTTCATACACTTGTACTTGTACTTGTACTCATGTACTTTCTTAACCCACTGTACCTTTGATTAACAACAACTGACCACGTCTGGCCAAAAACTGTGGCACTCGTCTGGTGAGTTTTTTTTTATGCATTTAACGGAGTGTACATTCGCATTATTAAATGTAAGTAAGCGGTGGTGGAAATACACGCACTCGGCGGCATCATCATTTAGTTTGCATTAAACGATGGTGTTGTCTTCCTATTGAATTCATTTACTTTTTTTTTTTCTTTTATTATTTACAGGCGCTTGTTTTTGTTGTTTCTCGCTTTTTCTTTATTTGCAACAAAAAAAAAAAGTTTAATTAAAATTAATATAATAAAAAAAATAAAACTTCTCTGGCAAGTGAAGAAGTGAGTGAGCAAAGTGAGTTCTAGTACTTTGAAGTTAACTTCTGCGGCAAATTTTTCTTTGCTTAATATTTTTTTGCTTTCTTGATGCATAGTGGCAGTAAATGTAGCTGAACATGATATTGATGGACAGTCACTGTTCCTTTTGCTCCTGTTCGATTTTTGCGCACACATTTGTTTTAATTTCTGGTTGTTCTTAAGAAAATTGTGTTGCTTAATTGGATTGTATGGTAAGGTCTTGTGTTTTGTTTCTTTCTTCTTTTCTTGGCTCAAAGAACTTATTTAATATTCTAAACGTTGTGTGATTATCATTTATTGATTCACTCGTTTAATTGCACTAGAGAACTGTTGGCGATTAAAGTGCTTTTTTTCTTTTAACGAGAACTGCATTTTTCTAAAGGCATTAATTTTTTTTTTATGATAGTCCTTTGAATTTAAAAATATTCTTTAGCAATTAAAGTTTGATCTTTCCCCAGACAGACAAGTCGTTTGCTTTTCTATCAAATAGAAATTAATATTTTATGCAAAATAGTTTTTCATTAGTTTGTTCCACATCATAAATCATATTGCCATGAGTCTAGTTGTTGGTGTTTAAGAAAATACTCATTACGCCCACTGACTGACATTAATTGCCGACATTTAGCACGCATTTTGTTCCAGTGCGCTCTCTGCATCCCACCGAGTTAATTTTTTTCACATTTTTTTTTTTTGTTATTTTTTTTTCGTTTCTTAATTTATATTTTATGCAGTTTTCAATTCTCTAACGTAGTGTTCCTGTTTGTACAGCATGCATGGCTTAGAATAATGTGGCTGCACCATGGCTCACTGTTGTAAGTTTTTTTAAATAAAAATGACAATAAAATGTGGAATAATTTTTTTGTTGAGATAGGAGCTTGATTTAGTACTTGACGTCTTGTATAAGAATCAGTAACAAAAGTTAGAAGGTATAGAATTTGTAATTTCTAATTTATCTAGTAGTTTTTTCTGTCAACACTAAAAGCTTAAAAGCTTTTAGCTATTAGAACTTTGTATTGTTGGTGTTATACGGTAAATTGTAAAGCAAAATACCAAAAATGCCGTCAAATGCCTAATACTCCATTTTTCGAACTAATTTTCATATTGAAGACTTTACAGAAAAGAAAAAAAACCTGGTCGAATATTAATTAAAAAATAAATGATCTCAGTTGAGATATTGATAAAACAAGACAATTATTTAAAATATAATATATAGGCATGTTCTGAATTCCACGCGAAATTTTTACTTCAAATTTTTCAAGGCATTGTTTTTGTAAAAAATAATTTTACAGCAACAATGTTTTAAAAAATTTGAAGTGAAAATTTCGTGTGGAATTCAGAACATGCCTGATAGTGTCTATGATGGGTTGCCAATATCTGAGGCACGTGTTCCTCCTCTGATATTCGCATTAATCGCTATAAACAGTGTAGGTAACAGCAGGATAGCATTGGAGTAATATACACATTATACCTCTTCTCCTTGTTAACATATTACAGACAAAATTGTTACCCGAAAAATATTTTTGCAGTATTTAAAGGCAATATTGTTGGGCTCTAATTCCACTTGCATAAATAAAGAGTCCGCTAAATAACTTTTTTTGAAAATGCTTTAAAAAACTACTGGATGGTCAGTTGGCTTCAATTCCTGAACCAATTGGACTTTGTATGGCGTCATACCAAGGTCAAGGTATGCGAAATTCGTCTTAATGGTGTCTCCGAAATGTTCAATTGTTGAGAACGACGATGAATTGATGTTGATGGCGCTTCACGCACACTTTCTGCCACAGCAGCAATATTCTCGGATGTACGCACTGTTTTTGGCTTTTCACGCTTTGGTTTATCGATAAGGATTTGTTCATAAAATAACGAACGTTTGCAGCTGTCGGTGCTTCTCTTCCTCCGAAATCCGTACGCAATTTTCGCACACATTCTGCAAAGTAATGTCGCAAAATTTCCCAGCGTTGTTTAAGAGTATACACAACCACAGCGGAAAGATCAAATCAGACAAGAGCTAAGTGTTACTATTCACGAAATAAGCACTAGTTAAAAGAAGCCTTGGATGGTGGACCCTGTAGCTGATGTGGTTAGAATAGATTTTCACCATATAAGTTCCACATAAGGCATCATGTTGTGATTAAAGTGGTATCAAGTTCTGGTGTTGTTGCCACTGCAGTAAAATTGAGTTTATATTTTGCATATAAAATCAAACCAGATATACATAGATATTGTTTCGAAATAAGATCTGGCAGCCCCTGTTGTTGGTGTCCGCAGATGTGTGGTGAAAAATAGTGGTGAATAAGTTACTTCCACTAATTGTATGTGTCTAGAACAACACTATAATTAGTTTACAAATGTTGCGTTCGTAGAGGTGCATGCTGTAATACAGAAGACCATGAGTTGGAGCCCACCTTCGGACATGCGTACAAAAGAAAATAATAATTGTTAGAATGCAATTAAAAATTGAATTAAAACAGCGTTCGGCAGATGTGTGTTGTTGCTATTGGATTAGAAGGGATGCTGGCTTGGACGTAAAGCAAATTGGAGTTGCCTGTGGATGGTTAAGGTTACTAAATATGGCATCGAGTAGCTTATGTCTCGCCGTAGAAATACAGTACTGTAGAGTGGATGGCATACGTTTGTAAGAACGCATTATTAGTAAATACAAAACCGTTAGATCAAGAAATATAACTAGATAAAGCCAGCCAAAGAGTAAAGAATAGAGAATTTAAAGTGTGTCGCAGTGGTATTTATAATTAAAATATTTCGTACGTTTACCAAATCGAAAAAAAACGTAACAATATTTTAGTTTACATGAAAGTAATAAAATTGTTTGGACTCTGCAATGATACAGGTTAAGTGGTTGGCTCCAATATTCAAGAGACCGACCCGTAATGCTTATCTGCTCCAGTCTTTATTCATGGAACTAAGTCCAACATATTTGAAACGATATAGAAAATTGATTTAAGCTTCAACGCGATATTCTCTTAAAATATAGAAGTTTGTCATCATCCCATAGTGCACAACTACTACCTCTAATACAAAATTCACTTTGTGTTTTTAAATTACATTCATAGAAAATTGTAACGTATGTGATGGACTGCACACTGCATAACAGCCTTAACTTCCCCACCAACAACAAAGCGATCATGTTCTAATCCATCTATTAGTCTGTCTTTCTATCCAAAAAGCATTAAAACTTTGTTTAATGTTTGACAACCAGGGGTTGTCTGAGTAGTAAAAATTTTAATAATTTTTTTTTTATTTTAGGACTCTAATAATGAGGAAACCAAAATAAATATGTGCACTCACAATAATGTTCCTGTTTTTATTCTTGTATTTTCATATGGTTTTGCAGGTACACACACACACATACACAGGAAAGACCACATGCAGAAAATTACGGTTTGCCGTAAAAACGCATTTTTAATTTTACAAATTCGAATGCAAAAATAAAGAAAGAAATATAACGAAGTTCATAAAACCACATGCTCCTGTCTATCGTCATCATGCTCATTTGGGAAGCAAAACAAGCGAAATGTTTTGCTGTTTAAAGTTTGCCTGTTTGGCTATATATTGGACGTTAGAATACATATAAAAATATTTAACAGCACGTATATAAAATTGAAATATTAACTACTTAAGCAGAGGAGTGGTTGAATATTTTTGTAGGGAGTCGTAAGGAATTAAATGCAAAATTTACGAGTTCCTGAAATGTTTTAAAATGTGTTTGGACATTTAAAAAACTGCTTAAAAGCAAATGTATTTTTAAGCTCCATAACTATAAAGCGAGTAATTTAATAAATTTTCGATTAATCGCATGAAAAGGAAAACGATTAATAAACAATATTAAAATGTTTTCAAAGGTTTTTTTTTAACTTGAATAATTCAGTAAGTAAAATAAATAAAAAGCTTTAAAAATTGTGTTTTCTTATAAACGGAAATAAATTAAAAGAAGTCAGCATTTAACCGAATAACCAAATAAAATCTGGAATACAGTGGCAACTGACTCTAAATAGCCAACATTATTCGTTGATTAAGCCCTTGATTAGAATTCTCTGCACCTAGCTTAAAATATATAATCGAATAAAACCCGGTTTATAAAAACCGAATAATCGAAAAAGTCATTAAAAATAAAAATCATGTCGAATTAAAATTCATTAAATTCAAATTTTAAAATCGATAACTATAAAGCGAGTAATTTCATTAAATTTCGAATAATCGATTGAAACTGAAAAGCGAGTTATAAAAAAATTTAAAAAGATTTTAATAAGTTTTCTTTTCTTCATTTGGAAAATTCAATAAATAGAATAAATATAAACCTTTTAAAAATTCTGTTTACTTATTTACGAAAATAAATTAACCTTTAACCTTAAACCGAATAACCAAATAAAAGCTGGAAAACAGTGACAATTGACTCTAAATAACTTACATTATTCGTTGATTTAGCTCTTGATTCGAATTCTCTGCACATAATTAAAAATATAATTGGATAAAACCGGTTTATAAAAACCGAATAATCGAAAAAATCATTGAAGTCAAAAATCTCGTCAACTAAAAATCTAATCAATCACTTTTTTATAAAAACTTTTGCTATTTTAAAATTTTGAACTTGATAATTATAAAGCGAGTAATTTCATTAAATTTCGAATAATCGAGTGTAACTGAAAACCGAGTTAAAAAAAATTTAAAAGGATTTTAATAAATTTTCTTTTCTTCATTTGGAAAATTCAGTAAATAAAATAAATATACACTTTTGAAAAATTCTCTTTTCTTATATATGAAACTAAATTAAGAGAAGTCAGCATTTAACCTAAAAACCGAATAAACAAATAAAAGCTGGAAAACAGAAACAATTGACTATAAATAACCAAATTTATTCGTGGGTTAAAACCTTGATTAGAATTCTCTGCACCTAACTAAAAATATCTAATCGAATAAAAACCGGTTTATAAAAACCGAATAATCGAAATAATCATTGAAGTCGAAAATCTCGTGAATTTAAAATCCAATCAATTACTTTTCTGTAAAAACATTTTTTTATCTTAAAATCCTAAAAATCTAAATGATAATTGAGTATATGATTGTTTTTTAAATTTAATTAACCTAAAAACTGTTAATAAAAACTGATAAATTAAATAAATATATTCAGTCTGTTAACCAGCATATTTCCAAAAAAAAAACACTTAAAATTGGCGTGTAGAGGTTTATTAGCAATAAAAAACTCATGTAACATTTTTTGAACGTAAAAACTCCTATTATACGCCCTTTTCTTAAATTTATTTGAAATTCACTAGTCACTATGAAAAATGTTATTATAAAAATGTATTAAGACAAGTCAAATACATATATTCAAAGTTTAGTTGAAAGCCACTAAAAAAATTAAAACAAAAAATAATAATTAAAAATGATGGGCTGAACTGAAACAACAAATACTCAAAGAAAAGCTTCCTTCAATAGACTTTAAATTTTAAATTCTAGCCATAAATTAAGCCAAACAAACAGGTTGAAATGTCATTTTTATGGCAGTCGTTTAGCTTATTTGACTAAAACCTTTTAGAACACAACACACGAAAATAAAATAAAATATTTGTAAGCGAATTAAAAAAACCGCAATGAGGTAAAATGGAGAGACATTAGCAAACATTGTGCGATAGATTACTTTAAATAGTATAAGGTTAGATGAAAAAGGACCTAAGTATACAAAGGTGAAATTTTATATTTTCACAATAGTTTTTTATTTAAAGTAAGAATAACTTAATACTAATAATACTCGTTTTATAATAAAGCCGATTAAGAAAAAAATCTAGTTTGAAATTGTTTATTTTTAACGTTTCGTTCCGAGCTAATTTTATTCGAATGAAAATATTTAAATAAATTAAACTTAGTACCGTAACGGCATGCAAACATATTAAAACTTTATTAATTATTATGTAGTTCAAGCTATTCTACAATTATTTGAAGGCAATCATTCGACTTGTAGAAAGCAATTATTCGAATATAAAATGTGGTAAAACAATTTTTTTAAAGAAAAAAGGATTTTTAAGTTAAATGTAAGCTGAAGCTTAGCTTAAACAAATATTTTAAATCAATTGTTTTGCACACTTCCTTACAAAAAACTATTCGAATAAAAATCGGGTTAAGTTTTTCGATTAATTGTTGCTACAAAAAATGTTGTATAATTCATATTATAAACAATGCTTGAATCAATAAAAAGGTAAACACTCCACACCGATTAACAAAAAATTTGGTTTAACATTTTTAACAGTCGAAGTGTTATTACGAGTTAATTTTAGTCGAATAAAAATATTCGAATATTAAAGCCGATTTTCGATGGAAAAAGAAAGTTTATTTATGTTAATTATTTTATATAATCAAGGCTATTTGACATTATTTATTTAAGCAAAAAACAGCTTTGACTTTATTCGAATAAAATGTATTAAACAAATTAAGAAAATTATAAAAATATATATATGTACTTCAAGTTTTTTTTACGAATTTCCAAATTTTTCGAATAAAAACCGGGCTTAAGTTATACTAAATTTTGTGCATATAACTTACTTTGTTTTCATAACAAAGCCAAAATAACGATTGACAAAAAATCTAGTTTAAAATTTTAGTTTTTTTAGTTGTGTAGTTGTGTTAATTCTTTAATATTTTTTGAGATATCTTTTAAAAGAATTAAAGATTCGCATAAAAATTAATAAAAAAATGTTACGCTAAAGTTTCCTGCAAAATAATAAAGTTAAAAACTATAACGATTAATTATTGATTTAATATAAAAATTATTCGAATAAAACCCGGGTTAAAGTTATTCGATTAAAAAGCTTTATTATACTTTTACATATGTAATAAATATCACATTTTTTGATTTGTTTCGAAAAACAAGGTTTTCCTTTTAAATCCGTTTTAGTATAAATTTTTGTACTAAAAAAAATCAAGGGCTTTATACAGTGCTGTCTGGGTAGAGTGAACCCCCGATGCTAGCAGTGAACACGTGAATATTTACATTGACTACTCTGTAGAGTATTTATAAGTTTATTTTCCTGGAAATGATCTGGCAATTAATAAAACCATAGTAATTTATCCAAATATTGATATCTTGGTAACTTAGAACAGAGATTATCTTTCGTTGTAATAATGGAAAGCTTTAATCGAATATAAACTTAATCGGTTAAAAAAACAATTTTGTGGTAGACAAAAAAAAAAACACATCAGACTTATTACCCTAATTGCATTATAGATTAATATTTAAGACCTTTTTTAATTAACCCTTGATTTAAAAGTTGTTTACATCCTTTCTCACTATTTTTACCCGTTCATTTTTTTATTTACTGTTGCAAGAGGTTAAGAACATAAAATTTATTTTTCTTTTTCTTTGAGTTCATTTCTATTTGTGTTTGTTTCTTAAAGGTTTATTTATTTACTTTTTTCTATGACACTATCATAAGCCTCTATTCATAATATATGAATATATATTTTTTTTTCATACAATCTATTCATTAAGCGCCCTGGGTTGCGAGTGTTGCCAAACGTGCTCGTAAAACATTTGCGCGCTGTTGAGCTGACATTTTATTTTGACATCAACAATAAAATGTGCTTTGTATAAATATGCTTTAATAGTTTTTTTTATTTGTATCTTAAAAAAGTTTAAGCTAATTTGACTGTGTTAAAGCTCTTTGTTAGGAAGAACTAGAAAAAAATATTTGAAAATATTTTAAACATAATTTGTTGTGTTCTTAGGCATTTAAATTATTGAGAATTTTCCTTTTTGTGTATGAAGGTCGAAATAATATATTTCTGAGTATATCTGCAAGTAGGTTGTTTTACACATTCATATTACAAAATTTTTATGCATTTTATCTTTTAACTTTTTTACTTCGTTCAAAAAATACTTCGAAGATGTGTTATGTGTATTGCCGTCCACCTACTTCAAACAGGAAATAATTATTATATGGAAGCTGGTTGACTCTATTGCAAAACCTCCCGCCCAGAAACACAACTAAGCTGTCCGTATTTCATTAAGGCCGGCAGTTAGTCTAGATAGATGATGGAGTTTTAATGTTTTGTAAAGTACTTAAATGATTGGTGCAAGTGAATGTTTAAATGAAGTATTTTGTGAGGACAGTAGATACTGATTTAAAAAATAATTAAAAAAATAAAAAAGGGCATATTTAAAAAAGGACCTGTTACGTAATTTAAGACAATAAATAAAGAATAGTAAAATAGGTAAACTAAAAAAAATGGCCTACAGTTTTAGCAAGCGAACTATTTATTACCAGAGTTAGTGGCGTTTGTATAAAAAGCACGTTTTTTAAAAAAGCCACAAGTGTTAAAAAATGAGTTGAAAAATCATTATTAAAAAACTAAAGACACGGGAATAATTTTTAAATATTTAATTTAAAAAAAAAAATTAAAAAAATTTTTTTTTAATTTTTATGTAAAAGACATGCTTTGACCCTCCATAATCAATATCGGAATGAATTAATCGGGATAATTAAATAAAAAATAGCACGAAGTTTGTATAAAAATTAAACAGTATTAAAAAATATTTCCAAAAAAATATCTTTAGAAAGTAGTAGAAAAAGTACCTCAAAGAAGGTACCTTTATTAAATAAATATGTTTAGAAAAAACAATACCATTTTCAAACGGTTCCTTTAAATAAGATAATAGAATTAAAAAAATATCTTTAAAAAAAAGTATATTTAAAAATAGGAAAAAATAGTGAAAAAAGTACCTTTATTAAGAAAATATGTTTTTAAAACAACAATACCATTTTTAAACGGACCCTATAATAATAGACTAGAATTAAAATGCATTTTTAGATAAATGCATTTAGGATAAAATAATATAAATGTACCTTTAAGGAAGTACTTTTATCAAAAAAAATGTTTTTAAAAATATAACAGCATTTTAAAAGAACGCTTTAAATACGATAATAGAATAAAAAAATACCTTCGGAAAAAAGTATATTTAAAAATAAGTGAAAATAATGAAAAAAGTACCTTAAGAAGTACCTTTATCAAAAAAAAAATATTTAAAAAAAAAATACCATTTTAAAACGGACCCTTTAAATAATAGACTAGAATTCAAATGCATCTTTGGAAAGAGTACATATAAAAGTACGAAAATAAGTATAAATGTACCTTTAAAAAAGTACTTTTATCGAAAAAAATGTGTTTAAAAATATAACGGCATTTTAAAAGAACGCTTTCAATACGATATTAGAATTAAAAAATATCTTCGTAAAAAAGTATATTTAAAAATAAGTGAAAGTAAAAAAAAAGTACTTTAAAAAGTACCTTTATCAAAAAACTATGTTTAAAAACAAAAATAACATTTTAAAACGGACCCTTCAGATAATAGAGTAGAATTAAAGTTCATCTTTGAAAAAAAGTACATTTAAAAGTGGGATAAAGTAGTATAAATGTACCTTTAAAAAAGTACTTTTATCAAAAAAAATATGTTTTTAAAAAAAATAACACCATTTTAAAACAACTCTGTAAATACGATAATATAATTAAAACATATCTTTAGAAAAAAATATATTTAAAAATAAGTGAAATAATAGAAAAAGTACCTTAAGAAGTACCTTTATCAAAAAATATATTTAAAAAAACCAATACCATTTTAAAACGGACCCTTCAGATAATAGAGTAGAATTAAAGTGCATCTTTGGAAAGAGTACACATAAAAGTAGGAGAAAATATTATAAATGTACCTTTAAGGAAGTACTTTTATCAAAAAAAAAAATGTTTTTAAAAAAATAACACCATTTTAAAACAACCCTTTAAATACAAAAATAGAATTAAAAAAATATCATTGGAAAAAAGTATATTTAAAAATAATAGAAAAAGTACCTTAAGAAGTACCTTTATCAAAAAATATATTTAAAAAAACAATACTATTTTAAAACGGACCCTTCAGATATTAGAGTAGAATTAAAATGCATCTTTGGAAAGAGTACATATAAAAGTAGGAGAAAATAGTATAAATGTACCTTTAAGGAAGTATTTTTATCAAAAAAAAAATGTTTTAAAAAATATAACAGCATTTTAAAAGAACGCTTTAAATACAATAATAGAATAAAAAATATCTTCGGAAAAAAGTATATTTAAAAATAAGTGAAAATAAAAGAAAAAGTACTTTAAAAAGTACCTTTATCAAAAAACTATGCTTTTAAAACAACAATAACATTTTAAAATGGAACCTTTAAATAATAGACCAGAATTAAAGCACATCTTTGGAAAAAATACATTTCAATGTAGGAGAAAATTGTAAAAATGTACCTTTAAATTAGTACTTTTATCAAAAAATGGTAAAAAAAAATAATACCATTTTAAAACGGCCCTTTATATAAGGTAGCAAAATTAAAAATATAATTGGAAAAAGGAACATTTGCATTTGCTTGCAGGCATCTTAGTATTGTTAAAAAAAATACATTTAAAATAGGTACTTTATAAATAGCGCCTTTTAATGGTACTTTTTTCAAGTAGTGCCCTTTTGAAAAGTACCTTTTGTATAATATCCATTCAAGTAATAATTTTTTAATAATTAATTAAAAATTATCTTTTACAAGTGTAATTTTTCTTAGTTTTTTTATAAAAGAAACTTTTCGTAAACAAAAATTTTATTTAAAAAAAGTACTTTATCGTCAAATATTTATTGAGGTGTATTTTAAAATTTGTCCATTTTTAAAGAAATATTTTTGTATAAGAAAGACTTAAACTAAAGCACTTTTTCACAAAAAAAAGCCTTTATAAGAGCGAATTTAATAAAAGTACTTTTACTAAAACCCCATTATTTTAAACATCATCTTTTGGCCACTAAAAAAATAAATTCAAAAAAGTACCTTTTATTAAAAAAATGATCTTTTAATTTATCACCAGCAAATCTTTTAAGAAATTAAAAAGGGGGAAATATTTACAAAAGTACCTTTTGAAAATATTATCTAGAAATGAATAAAAGAAATACAAGGTTTTTCAAAAAATAAGCTCTAGAAGTTACATTTCGAAAGTTAAGATTTGTTAAAATACGCCCCTTTTCTCACTATTTCACTATAAATATTGTTTTAAAAATCTTTATATTCTTGTTAAGTGTGAGTTTTTATTATTTTTTTTTTTCACGGTACAATTTATTTAAGAATACTATCCATAAAAATATTTGACATAAACAAGTTTAAAGCCATGGAAGGAATATCATAAAATTCAAATTTATATTTAAATGCATCATTTGCATGTAGTTTAAGTGCGATAAGCTTTTTCATAGTTTTTCTTTATTACAATTGAGTCGGAAATATTTTTACTGCCGCCATTAGCTAACAATCCGTATAAAATATTTCGTTATGGAATTTTATTATAAATTGCAGTAATTTTTACCAATTCAAAAGAATTTTATGGCAAGATGTTTTCTTTGATGTGTAAAAGGTAAAAAATAATTTAAAGAGATAGAGAGAGCAAGAAAGAGCGAGAGAGATTTTTAAAATAGGAAACTGTTTATTTGAAATCGGGATGCATTAAGTTTGTGATAATTTTTTAATCAAAATTGGAATAAATATTTTGATAAATAGAAATGTCGGATGTATTTATGACATAAAATCAAATTGTATTATTAATTCTTTCATATTAAATTTTTATTTCTTCCACCCGTTTTTAAAGATTTGTTTTTGGCAATTGATTGAGAATTGTACACATATTGATATTGCATTCAGGTACATTTGTGTCTTTAACTGAGTTTTACTTTTGATACCATTAGGATCGAAAAATTACTTCTAAGTTTTGAGTAGTTAAGAGAATTTAAATACTCGTTATTAGATAATTACTACTCACAAAATTAAATGCAGTGAAGCATTGATAAAAAAGCAATTCTATCAACTAGAAATATCTTTTTATATTTTTGTAAAAAATTTTCATAAGACTTGAATTTATGCTTTTCACCTTTTAAATAAATTGACAATATGAGAATTATTTGATGGAACAGGGAAACGAAAAACCAAAAACTTATTAGTACCAGAATTCTTTCTTCATGAGTATAGATTGGTTTTGTTAGCATTTAAGAAATTCTTCTATTCTTTTTCTACAAATTGGTTGCTCCAGATGTAGAAGCCTAATACATTTTAATAGACACGCAACGATTTGGTATGACCGACCATCCTCCTTAAAATAAAATCATTTTTAAATTAAATGGAAAAATATTCTTAAATAAAATAAATTAATAAATATTTTTTCATTGATTTATTAATGAGAATTACTTATGAAATTTGTTTATACCCTTCACCACAATTGACTTCGCATAGCGAAGTGATTTAAGCGATATCCGTCTGTCCGTCCGTATTAGTTTTGAAATCAAGTTTACAAGGGCACTAGATCAGATAGAGAAAAGCTTAATACGCCAATCGATGAGACATAGTTTCGAAAATTTCTCTAATAAAAATCAGTCAGATTAGTTTATGTCCATTAAGGCAGCAGGCAAAATACCACGTCTACCTCTCATTTTTTCATATCATTTGGAATTGTAAATGAAGTAAAGCAAATAAAAAAACAAATATATGGAGCGATAAAGAATTAAAAAAAAAAGAAAAAAAACGTCGAATAAAAAAAATTGGCGCTCGCCCATATATTCCGAATTACGGGCCTCTGAAATTTTCAAACTTATTTAAATATAAATATGGGTACCATTTTAAAGCTTTTGAAGAGATCTTTAAGGAAAACTTAAAATTTTTAAAAATTCTTAACCCATTAAATATGTAGTACTAAATTTAATTATTAAACTTTCTGTCACCCCCATAATTGCTTTTCGGATTGGAATTACTTCGCTAAACATAGATGGCAAAAGGTATATAAGATTAGGCGCAACCGAATATTTCACTCTTACTTCTTGTCTTTTCTTTTAAAGCATAATTTTTTCATGAAAGCCTATTCAATCATCCTCGAATTCATAATCAAGCCTTAAATCTCACGAAGCTTATGTGCTGCTTCTTTATTACAAGCATTCACTCCGGTTGAAAATTTTTAGGAAAATGACTAAATATACTGAGTGCTTTTTTTTCTAAAGGAAATTCATGTTAATAATTTTATAAATTTTTTTTTATTTTATTATCACTAAAAATCAGCTGCAAACTTTATCTTAATTATTTTCTAAACTCCACTTTTATTACATTAACGTTTTCTATTGACCGGAAAGAGTTTCCATTAAGATGGACTAAATTACACAACGTTTCGTTTAAAAAATATATTTTGCTAATAAATGTCGATTAACTTTTAAGACTAAACAAATAGTAAAACAGATGCTGCAGCAAAACTAAAACTAATTTAATAAAATTATCTTTTTTTGTGCAATGCTTAACCGCTTTAAAAGTATACACTAATGCAGACGAAGAGAAAATATGGGAAAAAAAGAAAATTAAAAATAATATAATTTTTATAAAAAATTTACTTAAGCAAACGATAACAATATCCTCAATAAGCAGCCGATAGGCCATTGATTAGCTAATGATAAAATTTATATTCATTTTATAAAGATAGTGGAGGAACTATTTTCCCGATTGCATTTTGATGATTTCCTTATGTTAATAGTAATTAAATTTTAAGCGATTTTTTATTATCTTGAAATAAAAAAAAAATATGTTTTTGTTTTTCATTTTAGAATTTATACAACAGCATTACAATTGGATTTATTTAGACGCTTTTCTCTACAAAGGTACGTATTTAATTTTTTCCTAAATATTAAAAAAGCAAATATTAGAGTTATTAAAAAATGTTCAAGAGCCAATGTTGGTTAAGCCACCCAGATCAGCTTTCTTCTATTGCAGTATAAAATTTTATCGAGAATTTTTTTTAGCAAATCCATACTTTTGGCAACACATACATGCGTACGTACATACAAACAAACATGCATACTTACATACATACATTCAAACATTAATACATACATACTTATTTGCAGCACTGTATACAATATGTACTAAAAACCGCAACAAGTTGACAGACGATTTTATCGACTTAAGGCAACATTAACAGCATGTGGCAATTTTGACAAGATTAAAAAAATATTTATATTAAAAAAAACTAACTAATTGTTAATGATATTTCGTTACCCTACAAAGGCTTGAAAAATTTTTTAAAAATGCATAAGAGAGTAGTTTAAATATGTAAGAGTGCGACTATGCCAAATTTTATATACCCTTCACCATTAATCGTCATAAGAAATTCCTTCCTGCCATAAATGTTTTCCATCCAAAAAAGGTGTTTTTTTTTCAAAACTTGCAAAATTTGCTTAGGGTTGTTTTTTCAGGGTAGTATACAGTGGTAAGTAAGTAGCAAGTGGTGGAGAGCTTACCAGTTTTTCTTAACTTTTTCAATAATTTTTTATGATAAACACAACCTGCAGGAATAAAAACGAAAGTTAAAAAAAATGTGGAAAAATTAAAGATAGGCGTGGAGTTTTGGTCACTGCCTTGAAGGAACATGGACGGATTTTGCTGATTTTCAATAGCAAAATTTTCAAAACTATGCCTGATCGTTGAAGAATTCCCATATTTTTTTCGAGTCGTATGCCCAATTAAATTAATGTTATTCCCACAATTTCCCAAAAACAATTTTAACTTTCGCCAAAAATCTCTATACAAATAATACTTTTAATTTGAAAATTCAATTAAACATTTGAAGCACTTCTGAAGTGTCGCAACAAATTGTATTATTTTTAAAATGTGTATTAATTCTCAAAAAAGATTTAAGCAACTCGTATTGCATTTTATTTGTTTATTTGATTTAACCGTGTTTAAGTCGAATTAATTTTTTTTTTTAATTTAATTTAATAATTTTTAACAATGTTATTTGTTACCTTGCTAGGAACCTTGCACGTAGTAAAAAAGTAAAATATATTCAACACCCAGCAAAACATCTTAGAAGAGGTAATCAAGTGTGGAATTAAGAATTTTTGTCGGAAGGACTTGCCAACTAGATTACACTTAATGATTTTAACAAGGCATGAGACTTTTATAATCAATTCCTAAGAATCGATTACATTGATTATTGCTGAAAAGTATAACGACCATAGGAAATATTTTAAGTTATTCTGTTTAAACTTAAAAAAAAATTAAGTCATTATAACGCAAGTACTTTTTAAGGTAATGTCTATTTTTTTTGCTGGGTAATAGTAATATAAAAACAACCAAAAACTAAATTTTAAAATAATCCCGCAAAAACCTCTTTAAAACCATATAACGAAAAATAAACCCCCAAAGAATTCAAAGAATTCCTCAATCTCGTAACTGAAATCTTCATCCCCAATTGAAAAAATAAATCACCGATTTGGGGATAAATTCCCTAATCTGACAACACTGATCGAGTAGCGTTTATCATTTTTCTCCAGCTTATCTATTGCCTTGGCAAAGTTGATTTCAACACGAACACGGATGAACATATTCAACGACTTTGCTGTGCATAAGAACTCACTGGTGTGGGAAATGGATATTGAAGAAAAAACAAATGGAATGACAAACTTAGATAAACCCTTTTCAACCTGAGGTGAAGGGTATTAAAAGAAGGAAAAAAAAACTTTTCAAAAAATTTGCCTTAAATAAAAAGGTCTGAAAAAATTAATACTCGTATTTTCCGATAATTGTCTTTACAAAAATAATAAACAAAAAGTACAAAAATAATAAAAAAGAAGTACATCTTTCGTATAAGTAATTTTTAACTAAAAACTTAGAAAGATAGTATTCTTTAAAAATAATCTCTTGTTAATTTTAATTTTAAACAAGTAAGAGTGCTACATTCGGCTATGCCGAATCTTAACTGCAATAACTGAAATAACTGCAATCCAAAAAGCAAATATTGGGGTGATAGAAAATTCAAAAATAAAAAAATTTTGGTACTGCATATATATAATTTTACATAAAAATGATATCGGCTCTTAGTGGGTTAAGTATTTTTAAAAAAAATTAGTATTTACTTGAAGATCTCTTCAAAAGCTTTAAAATGATACACATATTGATATTTTAAAAATTTTTTTTTTTTCGCCTGATGCCTCGAAGGACATGGACCGATCATGTTGACTTCCAATAGCAGCTGTTTCGACACTATATCTGATCGATGGACATATTTATTCTTTTTTGTGAAATCAAGTTTGCCGAGGCATACAGAATTTACACACTAACACGGACAGACAGACGAACATCGCTCAACTGACCTCGCTATGCATAAGAAGTCAGAATATATATACTTTATGGGGTCGGAAATGAAAAAAATTCCCGTTTTTTAATATAATGAAATGGATAATGTAGAAAGTACACATGCAATAAAAATTTTAAATTTACCCTTTTTCCACTTTTTGTGGTAAAGAATATAAAAAGATCTTCTCAATTAAAAAGACAGCTGAGAACATGAATGCTTTTATAAAAGTATTTTGTGAAAAAATGAATTTCTAACAAAGAAGTAGTTTGTAAAAGAACTACTTTAAAGTAGCAACAAACGCGGGAACATGAAAGGAAACATGGGCATGTTCCCCTTAATATACCCTCGTGTGTAGCAATGTTACTTGTTAACATTTTCGAAAAACTTTCTTTAATATTTTATATTTCTTAACACAATGTTTCCTCGTATGTATCGATGTTTACATATATATATATATATATATATTTTTTTTTTTTTTTGTAATTTGGTAGAAAGTTTAAAGGTCGCTTTTGGATTCGGAGAGTTTAGTTTTAAAAAAAAATTACTGCAATTAAAAATGGTGAAAATAGAATAAATTTTAATTATGAATATAAAAGTTATGGAGCTGTGGGGACACAAAGAGTAATAGTTATAAAAATGAAAGAGCTGCAGCACGTCATAATTGTATCTGTTTCTGTTTTTTTTGTCTTCTAATCATATCTAACGACTTTCTTAATAACTTAATGATGTATCTTCTAATAACTTCCTTTAATTTGTTAATAGTCTTTCATTTGAAAAATCTTAATTTTCTAAAATCCAATGTTTTGTCTCTTGTTTTTCATCATACAATATTACGTCTATAAGAATAATTGCAGCTATAATTGTTTCTGTTCCAAATATTTCAACTTCGCAAACGTTTTAACGCAAAAAATATACACATAACTGATGTTTCTTTAAATGTTGCATGTGTGGTTGCCTCGTCTGTACTGAAAAAAGAAACATCATTTCTAAATAATGTTCCATTTGGTGTTGCCTCGTTTGTATGTAGCATTAAAAATTTAAATTGCAAAGATAAAGTTTAATAAAGCGAACTACCTAAAAGGTTTTGATACAACAACAACAAAAAATGCAATATTTATTTATAACCCCAAATGAAAAATTTTTAAAAGACTTCCAAATGTGTTGACTATGATAGCGAGTGTATATTTTGTTTACTGTAGGGTATTTACAAACATCACTACAAAATTTTATTAAGAACTCGATTATAGCCAATCTGCCACAGAGTGAGTGACATTATTGTAAATTTTGTCATAATTTCGCAATACTTATGTTTATTGAATTTTCATGTTATTACGGATGGATTGACATTAAAAAGGAACATAAAGAAATTCACACAGCACTACGTTGTAAGTAAACCCGTCTGAATAGCTCCAGCTGATTTCCATGAACATAAAATGAAAGAGAAGAAAACTAACTGCCTGCAAATATTTTTAATTAAGTTTAAAAAAGAAACACATATTCATATGACTGTGACAGGAATGCAGCATATTTCTTAAGTGAGCTTATGGTCGCAAACTGAATGTATTTTCTTCTTGTTTATGTTTTTGTTTTCGATTTTGTTTTTAATTTACAATAAAGCTGCTGTTCATGAATGTTAAAAAATTATTTAATTGATAGATTATTTATATTATTGGTAAAAAGAATTTAAATCTATAAAAAGAAATTAAATTTGAATAAATTTAAATAATAAAACTTTAAAATGGACGAATAAATAGTGAATAATAAATTTCCATAATGGTCCTTAATTAGGCCTGCTAGAATGAGTTGATTCTAGAGGCTTTGAAAACTCTTGATCGGCAAAAAAAACATTAATAAAAAAGTAACGATATTTGGTAAATTTAAATTTCTATTACTGCCTGTGTCTGCTAAAAAAAGCCCTGAGGAGGGCCCTTTAATTTTTTCTCTAGGACCCAGGATAATGCCACTCAATTTCTCATGCCTTTTACAAACAACGAATTTAATATATATTTTTTTACGTGAAAAATAAAAATAAATGTTTCATTACAAAAAAGAACGTAATATTGTGAATGCAAATAAAATGTTAAATTAATAAAGAGTAAAATAACTTTTTGTTTGAAACTCCACACAAAATTAAATTATTTTTGCTTAATTGGCCATCAAAGATACAAACAAAAAAAAAAAAAAACAAAAAACTCTGACACAACAAATAAACACTAATTTGTTTAATGTTTAAAACAAATAGACCAATGAGTGAATTTTCACTCACTAGAACAAATGAGTTTAACAAGCAAAAAAAAATAATAATAAAACAAACATACACGAGTTTTATTTGAATTAATTTTCAAAGTAATTAAAATCAAAGCAAATCTAAAATTAATTATTAAAAAAAAACACAAACAGCAGCTGTTTGCTGTGTAAAAACATTAATAAAATTTAATTAAAAAAAAATTTATTATATAAAAAAGAGGCGAGAAAAAATAAAAGCAATAGTTGGCAAAAACCAATTAGACGTTAATGTTATCTTATCATTTGGTGTCATTTTTTTTTATTGATTTAATATTTATTTATGGAAATGAAATATCAAGTTCAATTGCACTGCAAGTGAATTAAAAAAGTTCATCGATTTATTAATCATATTATTAATTGATTCTAGAAAGTTTTCAATTGATATTAATTGCAAATAATTTTCTTTTTGTTGGAAAGTTTGAGTGTGTTTTGCAAGGGCTTTGATGTATTTAATAATACAAAATAATGGTTGGCTTGAATTTTTTTACATTAGCACTTTCACTATCTTTCAACGAAGTGATCAAAAAAGGCTTTTGAATTAGAGCCGTGCCGTTCGTGCACGCACGAATTAAATTGAACGAATCACTCAAGTGAACGGAATGATTAGGTCATTAAATTGAACGAATCACTCAAGTGAACGGAATAAACTACACATTTAAGCGGCTCCTTTCGTTCAATAAAGCAAAGACAAAAATCAAAGTTTAAGCAAAAACAACAATAACCAACAGTAATTCTATTTTTCTTTCTCCACTGTATACTGCTGACTTTTTTTCGGCTCTTTTATACAGTTGAAAGAGGATGAAAAATAAAATATCAAAAACACTACGATAATTTATTTATATGCACAGGCACTTTGCAAATTATTTAATTAAAATTAAAGGCACGGGAATATTTTTTTTAAATTTAATTTTCACAAAAAACTTCGTGCTATTTTTTATTTGATTATCGCGATTAAATTAATTACCGATATTGATTATTGAGAGTCAATAATTTATTGGTTGAACAAAAATCTTTAGTTTATTTAAAATGTTTGTCAGAAGTTTCCTGAAGAGTTATGTAAGCGGTAACGTAATGGCCATCGAGACGTGCTTTGACCTCCAATAATCAATATCGGTAATTAATTTAATCGGGATCACTATTTTTATAGTTTGTACCTTAAAAATTGTGATATTTTTTTTGTTATAATTATTGTATATTTTCATAAATTTTTATAGTTGGTTCTTTAAGGTGGTTCCTGCGAATAAATGAAATATTATTATTTCATTTCAATTTAATCCGCCGTTTAATTGGATTTTTCCCAATGTCTTTAAGGATTGAATGAATAATAGATCTGACAAGATTTTCTAGATCATCAGTTGTACTTAACTCCGAAATAGGCTGCCTTAGCGTTTTTTGATGAACTTTGTGTTTAATGACAAAAAAAAAGTGCACATACCCCAACCCCATTTTAACAGAAGAAAACTTTAGAAATAAACAACTTTCTTTGAAGCTTGCAATATTTCAATCGATTTTATTTAAATAGATCCAGAGAATTGGAAAGCCAACAAGTCATTTAAAGATGCAAAAAAAAGTTCAACATTTACAAGTAATAAATAATGTGGCTGAATGAGGTGTAGCTTTGGCTAATACTTATATTAGTGAAACTTATTTCCAGAATTTATTGCAAGATATAGAAACAACTACATCGCAAGAGCCTCAATACATGATTTTTTACAGGGCAAAATAAGTTTTTTTTTTTTTTTTTTTTTTTGATTGGGTATGATTGGTGAATTGGCAAACAGCTTTCATAACATACACTAGGTATAAAGATCAAAACGGTTGTAACTTAGAAATGCTAAGAATAAATTTAAAAATTGTTTTTATTCATATTAATTAGAATTAATTTGTCTTTCATTATTGGTTTTTTTTTTTCATTGCACCTTAAGTTGTAAAACGTTAATAAATTTTTTTTTTTTTAATTACGAAAAACTGTAATTTAGAGTATCTAAATGAGCAAACGAATCACCAAAACTTATAAATTTTTCACACAGAAGTAAAACTTGGATATTTCTTTTAAACTCTTACCTCAGGAGTGACAAAACCCGCGGTTATTAACCATGTTATGAGTAAAGTTCGAAAAAATGCCGAAATCTGCGGGTTTTTATGAAAACTTCATTTGCGCGACCTCTAAACCTATTCCGAAAATTCTTTAAAAAAAACCAAAAATACTTTTAGGGTCAAGACTTTAAATTTTGATTGAGCACCTATGAAAATCAGAAAAAAAAAATTTTTTTTTGGGACCCCCAAATATATACGTATGTACGAGTATGTACATATTTTATTTTTATTTTAATTAACAGTGTTTTAGTAATTTAGTTTTTGATATAGCGTTTCTTTTGTAATGGAAAATTTTTAATATTTAAATTAACAAAAAAAATTGATTTTAACCCTTTCGGGACGGAGTTTTATTTTGCAAACCAATTTATGTATGGTAAAATTTTTTTCATATTCTAAAAGGTATGATAAAAGTATTATGTTCTCCATACTTAAACATTTAAATTCGTCCTTTTATCCTGGGACATATAATCCCAACAAGTATTTTCATGGGGCATAAAATCCCAATCAGTGTTCTCGAAGAGCGATTCGAAATCAATAAGATAACTAAAATATAAATATTTTTAGATTTAGATAAAAGTTTACATTTATTTTTAACGTTTAAGGAATGCAATTAGGTATTTATTTGTGGAACGGCCCAAAACACTTGTAACATAAGGCGTTGTTACAACCTGAGCATATCATCTTTCTTCGCTTTTCAATGCCAAGTGAAGAACAGCGGACACAGCGACAACGCTTCTCTTGCTCTACTGGCAAGTGGTCTCCAATATTAATGCTATCCGTTTTTGGACGTTTGGGAGTTCTACCTCCCTGGCGATTGCGTTGAAAATAAAGAAAAAAGACAGTTTGAAAATTGCTGGGACGTATTATCCCAGTAGTCCCGAAAGGGTTAAATAAACTAAAGAAATGGCACAGAGAAAAAAAACCAAAATTTGGTTTGGAGAAAATCGGCAAAATGTAATTATTACACCGCCAGCAGATCGACATCTTTTAAGCAGTATTTAACCTTCCGTTAGAAAAGTATAGACAGATTGCTGCCAAGAGCAGTGGAAAAAAAAGAAAAATTTTTTTAAATTTATGTCAACATACGATTTTATTATGAAATCCATTCCTTTTGTTGTCTTAAGGCTGATAGATTACAGAATCACACAGTTTTAGCGAGGAAAATTTTGCTGATAACACTGTGCAATTGAGTTGTTGCCGAACACACCATAAGGACATCTTGTTGCAACACACTTCTCTGATGTTTCCGTTTGCCGCCTTCGAATAAGAGGAGCGATTGTACATTTTGATGAGTCTGATCAGGCAACTCTAGGCCAGGTTCCATAAATATGTTTTTTCCTATTTTTTTAATATTAAATGTTGACACACAATGATAATGCATTTCTGCCACAGAACACAATTAATGCGTTCAAAAAACACTGCAGATTTAAAGACGTTTTCCCTCACAAATGCTACAATTAACTCGTAAGACCACAGCATATCACATATTCAAGCAATTTAATATTTAAATACTTTATTTTCACGAATAATAATATTTTTTTTTGTGGAAAAAAACTTTGTGTTTTTTTTTTTCTTTTTGTTAAAATTAAATTAAAAATTAATTTGTGAAAAGTTTCCTGAAGAGCTAATTCAGCGGTAGCGAAATGGCCATCGAGACGTGCTTTCACCTTCAATAATCAAAATCGGTGATTTTTCACCTCTGTGTACTTGTGGTTTTTATAAAAAAAAAACACAAGAAAATTACATACAATAATGATTGTTGTTCAAATTAAAGGAATTGAACGAACGGATCGTCTTTGATAAATGACCGAAGAAGACCGGATACTGAAACGAACGACCGGGCACATCTCTATTTTGAATAAAAAATTTTAAAACATTCAAATTTATCTTTCAATTTCTGTTGCTATGTAGCCAAATTGGTGACAATTTTTTTTTATTTTTATTTAAAGCAAATTTCCAGCAAAAAGTCATGATTTAAACAATTTATATGGCTGTCAACATTTTGTTCTCTTTTTGGGAGGAAATGATAAAAATATTTTTGCAAAATTCAATTTACAATACCTTGCAGTTATACACATTATTCCCCTAACAAAGAATTTTGTTTTTAAATATATAAAAAAAAAACAAAAATTAATAAATTTAATTTTAATAAAAATAAAAAAAAAAAATGAATGCACATTTAAGCACTTTCATATTTTTACTTAAATTGTATTATTTTGCAAAATAAAAACCTTTAAATTTATTTATTTATTTAAAATTGTACACGTATTATGCTTTAGTCTTTCATAAAATCGTGTACAATAAAAGCAATAATAACAACAACGAAAAAAAAATAAAACTAAACTATTAACATGATTTTATTTTTGTATTTTATATTTTTGTATGAGAATTATTTTGCTGAATTGGCAACATTTTATGTGGCCTTAATATGGCTTATTTTTCATAAATTATACAGCCTGATTGTTTAACAAAAGAATTAAAAAAAAAGAGAAATATTATCAGCAAAAAAAAAATTCGTGGTTTTAACATTTAATATATTTTAATGCAAATTATTAAATTTAAGCACTGTTCATTTGAAATTCGGATGCTTAAAACTTTGTAGAGAATGTTGAAACAATTAGGCTGCTTTTTTCACTATTAGTTTTTTCTATCTCGATATCTTGTGTGCAAAGTTTTTTTAACTCCTTCTCACATCCCTAAAGTTGGCATTTGCTTTAGTAATGATCTCTGCCTTAAAGTCATTTCTTAAGGGAATAAAGCTGGCAAAGATGCACAATGGGGCAATTCACTTCATGGATTAAAATGGTGAATAAACATATTTTGGGCAAAATATTGTTCATTGTAAAAAAGTACTCTTTTTTCCAAATGCAGTTGGCTTTACTTCAGATTTTTTTCGCACCTGTTTAAAAGCCAACTTTTCAAAAAAAAAGACGGGGAATAATCCGTGTGAGTAACACAATGCCCAAAATTGTACACAATTAGATTACAATTACAAAAGGGAACTATACTGAAGATTTCTAACCCCTGGTGTTCTTTGATGTACGTATATTTAAAGAACTGTTACAGAATAGCTCCAACATTTTCTTTTAAACGACTTCAAAAAAAGGAGGAGTTTATTAATTCGTCTGAATGTAGTTTATTTAATGTTTGTGCCCGCTCGTTAATTTCTTAACGAATTTAAAAAATTTATATTTTAAAGGTTATGGTCCCGTTTTAAACAGTTCATAATTTTAAAAATTAAAGGGTGTCCCCATACAACATACTTGTTTTTAACGTGCATTACGAAACCCAAAAAGCAACACTTTAAAATTTAAAAAAAACTACGTATCACTATAGCTCCCAATAGCAAAAAGTAAAACAAAAAAAATCTAAAAGTTAAAGGGTGTCCCCATAAGTGACGTAAATTCACCTATATAGGCCTTAAAAAACAACAAAATGTCAATTTCTGTAACCATTTTTATAAAATGTACAAATATTAAAAATTATATATTAAAGGGTGCCCCAATAGTTCATTTAATTGGATAAATATTTCAATGCTTTTGACTATTTTTAAAGAAGCGATTGAAAATTACAAAGAACTTCTATTGCTTAGTCTGCTATAAGAGCAAGTAAACAATTCAAATGTAGATGTTAAAGGGTGTTCCAATAATTAATGTAATTTTACCTAAATGGCACTATATTTTAAACAAACACTTAAAAATTAGACAGAAGGTCCACTACCTGGTCTGCTATAATTAAAAGTATAAATATTTAAAACTATAAAATAAAGGGTTCTACAATAGTTGATGTAATTTAATGTATGCTGTTGAACAGCGTTAGATAGACTTTTGAAATTTACAAATAACCTGTGTTTCTAAGTGCGCTATAGTAGCAAGTTTAAAATTTGGATTAGGAAAATAAAGGGCGCTCCTATAGTTTATGTAATTTGAACCGTTATATTTGACTTAATAATCCATTTCTTTTATTACAAAGGAAATAAAATTATTTGTTTTTAAGCTTAACATTTTCAAGCAGCATCGGACTATAAGTGGAACCAAAAATATTAAATTATTTATTTATTTCATATTCGTGATCGCAGAAATGGTTTAATTCTGATAATTTATCCGTTCCTATTCGGTGTTGATGGTTTTTTTATTAGTTATTAGAGACGTTCAAAACACCTGCAGCGTCTTAAAGAAAACGTCAGAAATTCGTATTGAATTGAATACTTTATGCGTTTTCCATTAAAGACACCAAGTTTGTTCCATATTTTAAAACAACCCTTTTATTAAGTTTCCTCAATCATATTAAAAAAAAAAGGTCAGAATAATAAAATATTTAAATAGTGTGACAATAATGTTGAAATTATTAACAAAATAATAAAAAAAAATTAACAAAAACTTGAAAAAAAATAATTGCAGAAATAATTGTAATTTGTAATATTCTGTGGTCTTTGCTATTTTTACTTTTGTTGCGGCAAAAAATTATGCATGACATTCATTTTTACAAGCTGCTAGATTCATTTATTTTTTTATTTATTTTTTTTTTTTTTTTGAAAAGTAATCATTTAAATTATAATCAAATATGAAAAGTTGTTTAATAAGTTCAAAAATAAACTGATTTGTGCCCTACAGCTTGTTTTGTTTTACCCTTTTTTAATAGTTGCCATATAAGCTACAAAACTACAACTACGAGGCAATTTACACAATGACATTTTTCTTGCAATTTTTATATAATTTCTTTTTGCGCGCAAGAGGTTTGGCTTGAATTTTGAGGGGATTTATGTGACACTTGTTTTATATATATTACGTTGTTCAGAAACTTCAGCAGAAGTTCTAATACTTATTAAAAATAACAGGCAAACAACCAAAATAACGAATTTAAAATTAAAAGAGAAATACCAAAAAGTCGACGGCATCAAAAATCTTATGCCAAAATCGTACGATGAAATTTTTCTAATTCTAAAATAAAAAAAAAAACGGCATCGTTTTAATCTGGCCTAATGCCAAAGCCAGAGGATTATACGTATATATCAGAATAGATTTGATCGTTTACAAGTGATCGAGTAACAAACATTGAAACATGTAAATCTTTACATTTATAATACAGAAAGGGGAACTGAGTAATCAGACAGAGCAGTCTTAAATTTAAGACCAATTCAAACAATTTATTTAACATAACACAAAAAAAATTATTACGAATAATTTTTATTTTAACAAACATTTGATTGAACTAAAATTTAAGTTTAATTATTTTTTTAATTGCTTTAATAAATCTTGTTGTTAAGTTTTTTATTATGCTACGTGTTTTCTACGAAGTATTTTTTCCAATTAAGTATTCATGAATGTGTGTATTTAATTTTAATAATTGGGTGATACTTCCTTTTGCAAAAAAAAAAATTTATTTGAATTTATTGATTGAACACAATTTTTTCTATGAATATTGATTATAATTTTTACTATAGATAATAATGAGGTGATGAGGTTAAATTTAAAAATGGAACTTACCGCCTGAATTGCAGGGTAAAATAACGAAGCGAGAAATAAAATGCTACAATGAAATGAAACAGTTATTTATAATAAATTTAAAATATAATATTTACTAAATAATACAGTTAAAAAAAAACCCCCACAGACACATAAATACTACAAATACGTTAATGCAAATAAATTATTTAAATAAGTTACAATAGCTTGGATACAACAAAAAAAAAAACAAGATACAGTGGGTTACACAAAACTGATTTTAAAATATATGAACTTATCTCATCGAACGCCTTGCGACTTTAATAAAAGCTATTTTCAATCTAAAATTTTTTTATTTAAATCTATTAGAACTTCCCTTGAGGCAACTAATTTTTATAATTTAATTTTACACTTTACACAAAAAATTTAATTGTTGAACAATTGAAGAGAAAAATTGTTTTTTTGCACTCAGTGTAAAATGAAAAAAAAATGTTATTTATGGAAATAAATTAAATGCAAATCGATAACACTTTATTATAAATTTTAATCAACAAACAAATCACAATTTGTAGCTTTTTAAAATCAGTTACATTCATTCAGTGGCACTATTAATACTGGGAATGAATTAAATACTGTATTGCATTTTCACTTCAATATTATTGTATAATTTTTATTTCCAATTCATCATTTAAGATGATATTTAAAAAGAAAATTAATTTTTTTATGTTTATTTGTTATAATAAAATTTGCTTTTAAAAATTATACCTGATTGTGTCTTTAAAAAGCATTCGTCAGAAAAGTAGTTTCAGGGAACGTGACGTTTTAATTTAGTACCTTTTTGTTAAGGGTTGTGTTAAAAAAGTATCTTTTGAAAATGTTTTTCTTGAAAAGAAGTTTAGACAAAGCAACTGTATTTTCACCAAAATATTATTAAAAGAACTGAAAATTACGTTCTTTAATAATGAAAACTTTGGTAGGAATAGTACTTTAAAAATATATTTATTTTAAAATGAAATTAGGCTTGTTAATGGAAACTTGAAAAACTAAATCTCGCAAGTAAAGAGTCGATTTGAAAAAAAAATACCTTTTTTAAAACGTTCTTCTTTTTTTTAATTTTTTATACAACTTAAATTCGCCTTGTTTGTCAAACTTCTAGCTAATATATTAAAAAAAAGCTTTTAATGTAGGTATATTTAAAACGTTTAATCTGATAATGCTGCTTCTTACGAGGGCTGCTATATATATTTCTGGCCTGGCAACACTGAGTGCTGCCAAGTGCAATCTGACATTTCCATTGGAAAGTTTGTCATTTTTAAGCATAATCGTACTCAAAACGTTTTGACGCACGACCATTATTTGTGTTGTTTACAGTGACTTGAAAAAATTAATATAGAAAAAAATGGAATTAACTCGTGAACATTTTCGTGCCATCATTTTTCACAACTTTCGACGTGGATTATCACGACAAGAGTGCATTGATGAACCTAAATCTTTGTATGGCGATGAAGCACCATCCCATAGCACTGTGAAAAATTGTTATAATGAATTTAATCGTGGCCGATGCTCGCGCAAAGACGAATTCCGTGAAGGTCGTCCAAAAACGGCTGTTGTGCCAGAGAACATTGATGCCGTGCGTGAACTCATAATGCAAGATCGACATGCGACATACCGAGAGATAGAGACATCCTTGGACATTTCTTCCACCAGCATACATTCGATACTGCATGAACACCTGGCCGTAGAAAAGGTTTGTTCTCGTCGGATCCCGCACAATTTGAAAGTCCCTCAAAAAAAGGCTCGTGTCGATTGGTGCAAAGAAATGTTGTAAAAATACGTTTGCGGTGCTTCAAAAGACGTTTAAAAGAGCGTCACAGGTGACGAATCATGGATCTATGAGTATGAGCCCGAAACGAAACAACAATCGACCGTGTGGGTCTTCAAAGACGAGCAAAATCCAACGAAAGTTGTTCGTGGAAGAAGCACTTCGAAGCAAATGGTCGCCTGTTTCTTCGGCAAAACTCGTCATGTGGCGACTGTTCCGCTTGAGCAACGTAGGACGGTCACTTTTGAGTGGTACACTACAATTTTTTTGCCTGAAGTCATCGGAGAAATTGGAAAAACCAACAAGAGAAGACGAATCATTGTTCACCATGACAATGCGAGCTCTCACACATCGGCTCAAACCAGAGCGTTTTTGACCGGCCAAACCGTCGAATTAATGGGTCATCCGCCGTACAGCCCTGACTTGGCACCTAATGACTTCTTCTTGTTTCCGCTCATCAAGAAAAAAATGCGTGGTCAACGATTTTCCTCGCCAGAAGAAGCTGTTGAAATGTTCGAAAACCATGTTTTAGAGGTGTCTCAATCGGAGTGGAAAAAGTGCTTCGACAACTGGTTTGAGCGCATGCAAAAGTGTATAAATCATGCTGGAGAATACTTTGAAAAACAATAAAACCATTTTTGATTATAAATATTCGCAGTTTCACTATTACGCCAGAAATATATAGAGCAGCCCTCGTACACAACATGTCATAAAAAACATCAATTTAGAATAGGTTTCCCTGTATAAAAAGTACCCTTAAGAAAACTTACCTACAAGAATTATTTTTTGCATTTCAGAGATTGTGACTCTAAAAAGAAACTGTATTTGAAAAAAAGGTACGATACTTCCTAGTTATTAAACACTTTGGTATTCTTCTAAAGGGCCTTTAACAAAAAAGTACATTTTTAAAGTTTTAATTTTTTAGAAAAAGTACCAAGAGGTTCAGAAAAGCTTTTTCCTGCACTTTGAAAGGGGATTAAGTTAAAACTAAATCCAAAAATTAACCCTCATGTACAAACTTTTTAAGTACTTAAAAATACCTGATCATACTCGTATAGTATGTAAAATTTAGTACTTTATGCAACATAATGGTCAACACAGACAAAGTTGCGGGCTTAGGTTGTATTACAGAACTTAAATAATTAAAAGTATTACTGTTGTTTAATCAATAATATTTAAAAAAAGAATTAAATGTTAAAATACCAAAGCTGCAACAAATGCAGTCAATAAAATCATCTGCTTTAAAATTACATTTTTGAAAGTACATTTTTAAAACTTGACATTTTGCAGAAAATTATTTCTGTAAAAATAGAGTAATAAAATAAGTAAGTGACCCTTTAATTAGTCTTTTAAAATATAATTTTCTTTATCACTGTCTGACACTGTACACTGAAACGTACTATTTTTTCAAAACACTCTCTTGATAGAAAATGCACTTTTTTAAAAGCATTTACAAGAAAGGCTGCACAACATTAAAAAGAATATTAAAGTGCCTCATAAAAATGTGAAAGAATAAGTGAATTCGGAAAAAGTACAGTTGTGTGTAAAAACCAAATATGATAAAAGTACCAATTTGACAGATTTTCGTTCTTGTAAAATAAAAAGTGTTTCTTAAAGAATTATCTTTTAAAGAAGAAAAGAAAACATAAAAAGTACCGTTTTAGTAAAGAGTATTTTTTTTAGAAATCCCTCCCTTTATAAACAGAATATTAAAAAAAGTTTCGTCCTTTTAGTTTGGAAAACTTTTCTACTTTTAAAAATCCTCCTTAAAAGAAACTTATTTGTTAAAGGAAAGGTCTCCTTAATGTTTATGCATACTAAATACGCTTTTTAATTAAATTTTCCGAACATGAACTTTTTTGAAAAAAGTACTTTTTATTCCAATTATTTTGAAAAAAAAAGTACCTATACAAAATAACTTTTGCAATAAAATCATTTAGTAATTAACATATATTGATAAGAAGTATATTTTTAGAGTCCTTGTTCTTTTTTTAATATTAATTTTTTTTGACTGCGTAATTTTTTTCAAATAAACTTTATATTGCAAAATCTGCTTGATATTTTCTAAAGTTAAAATTTTATTAAATTTTGTATAAATTAGTTAACTAATTTCTTTAATGTCAAACACACATAAGTAATTATAAAATGTCAATATAGCAAAAATAATTAAATTAACAATTTTTGCTATTTTTTTCTCTATTTCAAATTTCAATTTGTATTTGCCCAAAAAAAGATAACAATAAAATTATCTTTAGAAAATAGCTGGAATTAATTAAGCCTATATTTGCAGCATATATTTTAAGCCCAAATAGAAAAACAACAAAATTTATAATAAAAAAAAACAGTCGACTTCGGTCAGGATAAATTCATTTAAACAGGAAGGCTTGCATTAATTACTTTTAGCTACATACTTTGAACCACTTACTGAAGGTCAGGATTCAATGACGAAAAGTTCTCATTGCAATGGATAATTATTGTGTGGGCGAAAGAACGAAATGGCACGGCATTAAGCGAACCGGAAAGTATATCACTGTTCATATTTCGCGAACTAAGGGGTCGTATAATTATTACATTTAATTTAATTAAAAAGATGACAGGAGACTACTAGTGTAGACATTTAGTGTAACGCAGATTGGCTAAGACAAAATTGAAGAATAAGTTGGGAGGGCATCTCACTCACATGCGAATGTCTAGCACTGGCTGGTATTAAAATAAGGATTAAATTCGGACCAAATTACTTCTATCAGTGTGCTTTGACTATTGTGATACAGGCAGCTAGATTGTTTACTCCATAATATGATCAAATTATTGTCTAAGCGAACGAATAAGATTTATTTATGTAAATCCCACAATTCTCAAACATATTTTAAAAATTTCCAAAAATCCATTTTTCTGATTGAAACTGAAATTATTGCTACAAAATTCACCTTTCAGACGGACTACAATCGTCGATTTTTTTTTTAGTAATTTTATTAATCAAGAGCATTTTCAAAAGTACGGAAAGTGCTGAACCGAGATTAAAATCAATTCACTTAATTTGGCAAAAAAAAAATAAAAAGAATTTACTGAAATTTTACATAATATTTTTTCTAACTGTGTATGTAAGATGCCCTATTTTAGGCGAATATAGCAAAGTTCACCTGAATTATAAATAAAAAGTCGAACGCAAAGTTTGAATACATCTCTGCTCTCAAACCAAAAAGCCCTGTCAGAAACTTTTGCTATTTGACCGCCCTATTGTGCATTATAAAACGCTAACCCATATGTTCCTATTCATTCCCAAAAATTAATTTTTTTGTAACATCTATAGATATTAATATTTAATTTCTTATAAACTTCCATTCATCATAGTCCTGTTCGCCTGTAATAATATATTTTCTGGCAACGAATATTATATGAGTTCATGTTTTAATAACCAGCAATTATAGCGACAACATTTATTATTTATGCACATATTTAAACAAGGATTATGTTCAATGGTTTTAAAAGTAACAGAACAAAAAAAATTAAAAACATTTAAAATAAATTAGATATTTTTATGTAGCAAATAGTACATAAAATTTAAAAAAAAAATTCTATAAAATGTTCCCACATAATTTGTAGTTATATTTTGTAACTACATATAATTATTATTACAATGTTTTTGTTTTTTGTGTAACTTTCCAAATAATAGAAATTAAACAAAAAAATTTTAATACTCATGCAAAAAACTCGACAAATTACAGAAATTAATGAATCCAATAATAGGGTTTTTTTTATGCAGTTTTGGTAATGGATTTAACTTTATCTTTAGAAAACAAATTAAATATAAACTGAGTATTGGCTAGCTCAAACAAAAAAACAAAAAAAAAATAGTTTGTTTTATTAAATAATTCATAAATTTAGCGATTTTAGGGCAAAAATAAAACTTAATTTTTTTAAGGCAAGAACAACCATATTATGTTTATTTGTAAAAAATATAGGGTTACAGTGATTAAATTATGGTTGTTTTCAACTAAACTTTATATACCATAAAAAAATTTTTAGAAATATTTTATCATAACGTAGGAATGTTTTACAAAATTCTAATTACAATTAAATTTTTATAAGTACTAAAAATAATATAGTGCTCAAAACCATTAATCCGGCTTAAGTTCATATATTGATATTAGAAATTTATTAAAAAAGAAAAATTATTTTTAGTTTATTACTTTTACTTTTTTACTTTGACAAGTTTTTGCTACATCTGTCATCAGGATACTTTTTATCTAGCTATCTTAGATTGTTTACAACTTACTAATTTGCTAAATAAGAACAGAGAAATATTTAGAATGTATCAATATTAAATTTTGTTAGACGAAGTCTTCACACAACACAAAGCACTTTTCGTTGTTCTCTTTATTAATCGCCACCAGGCCTGCCATATTTGCCGATTTATCACCACAAATTGATCAAAATGCCGCTTTGCCGATTTTGACTCCAAAATGGCCGATTTTTTTTATAAACAATGTAACAAGGTAACTTTGTTTGTTTTAGAATAATTTATTAATTTTGGACAACAAACTTGTAACATTTTAAAGAGACAACTGTTAATAAGTCAGCACTTATACTAAGGGGAAAAAGGTTTGGCTTATTTGCTCTTAAAAAAAAGTTGGAAAAAACAGTTCTTAACTATATTTGGGCTACTAACTGGCGTGAATGTATGAACCGATCTATGCAACACCAAGTCATAGTGTTTGGTTGTACGTATGTATATGTGGAAAATTTTAAATGCAGGACTATTGCTTCCGACTGATTTATGTAGATCAATGTTATGCCAAAGGTTTGTACAAGTTAATGTAGACTATTTTATACTAAATCACGAGAACTACAAGTCCAATTTGATATGATTCGGTGCTGCCGTTATGACAGGTACAAATAATTCAAAAATTTAACACAAACGATATTGCAGATTTATTTATTATAAAATGTTTTTGGCACTCACTTGCATTATATGCTTGTCTTTAATTATCTTCCGAATTTAAAACTCTACTTAGAGATATTTAAAACGACGTATCAAATAGCTCAGAAAGTCTTCATAAATTTTGAACCAAATCAAATATATTTAACCTCTTTTAATATATTTTTAAAATTGTTTATAGTATAAACAGAATATTTTAAAGTGAGTCAACTGAAATACACAACCCATAAATCTTGTAAATCTTTAAAAATGATAAATTATTTGATACTTTTTTTTAAAAAACTGTGTTTTATTGTATTCAAAATGTGTTTTTTAACTTGCTAATTTTGTAAAATTAAAGTGCCGATAATGCCGATTTTTTGTACAAAATTGCCGATTTCCGATCAAAACTTTCTGGCACCCCTGATTGTCACATATATTTGTCCTCAACTTATGCTAACCGTCTGCTTAATACCGAAGGCAATTTAATTTTTATTTTTCTATACTATTTTTTTCGAACCACAATAGAATGTGCGGTGCTTTATGAATAATTTTAATTTATTAAATTATAAATCGAACTATTTTTTTAGTTTAACCATATTTAATAATGCCTAAATTTATATATAAAAATGTTTGCAAGTGCGTTGTGTCTATATACATAACTCACGAACAATAAACCGAATTTGATTAAATTTTTAAAGTTTGTATGTATGCTCGTTTAGATGGTTTATCTAAAGTTTTCACGAAATCGGTCGACGCGTTCGTGAGTTATAACTTTTCATGACAACATGTGATTTTGTCCATATAAAAAACAAGTAAGAGTGCTATATTCGGTATATGCAAATCTAGTTTAGTGAAGTAACTTCAATTAAAAAAATAACAAATATTGGGTGACAGAGAAGTAAAAAACAAAAAATTTTGGTACTGCATATATATGATTTTACATTAAAATGACATCGGCTCTTAATAGGTTAAGTATTTTTAAAAAATTTTGTATTTCCTTAAAGATCTCTTCAAAAGCTTTTAAATGATACCCTTATTAATATTTAAAAAAAATTTGAAAAGTTGAGAGACCCGTAACTCGGGAAATATGGCCAAGCGCCTATTTTTTACCTTGATGTTTTTTTTTATTTTATTAATTCTCTATCGCCCCCTATACATATATACATATATATATATATATATATATATATATATATATATATTGTTTTTTTATAAAGAGGTAGACGTGGTGTAATGCCCGCTGCAATGACATGGACCGATCTTGCTGATTTCAAAGTCTAGTAAATATTCTTTTTAATCTGCGAGCTCAAGCATATTTTTTTCGTATACTTACAAATATTGCTTGAACTGTATTAAACTTCTACGCCTATTTGCATCGAATCAATCATAAAACCCAACACCACCTTCAGCTGGCGTAGTGCAATCATTCTTCACGTTAATAAAGTGATTAAACCAAAAAGTTTTTTTCTGCCATATTAATATTTTCACCAGAATATGCACTTTGTCGATAAGGCAAGGAAGGGTGGGCGTAAATAATTTAAAAATTATTTTTGGTAAGATAATAAAAAACCGACATTCAACTTAAGGCCAATAACAGCGGCATTAAAAAAGTTCATAAATGTCGTAAAGAATTTTTTAAGTATTAAAATATTCATATTATGTCTTAATTAAGTTATTAAGAATGTGTATAAAATGATTTTTTTTTATTTTGTTTTTGGCCGTTGTTGTATAAATTTAATTATTAATTTTTATCTTATTTTTCGGTTGTTGTTGATAGTGTGATTTTTATACACATTTTTTTATACAATTTATGCCGCTTTTAAGTTACGCCCATTATTATTTTGACACATACAATATGAAAAGATAAAAAAAAAACATTTTTACAAGCAAATGGGGGAAAAAATATAAATGAAAATATGTTGTATTTTTGCAAGAAAAAAAAAACAAATAAAATTGACACAGAAGAAACAAACAAACAACAATTTAATGAAAATGTTAATTTATGCCTGTTTGTAGGTTTAAATGCAATACAAGAACTTTTAAAGAAATATGTTGTGTTTAAAGATTAAAGTACTTAAAAAGTTGCTAGAGTCTTAAAAGGTTACTAGAGAACAAAAGGAATGTATAGAGTTGTACAGTTTGTTACAAAATAAAATGTTCAGAAAGAAAGACATTTTATTTTATACAGGGTAATTTGTTTATTTAAATACCAGTAGATGGATATAGCTGCTGAACATCGATAGTCCATCTTGAGTATATCTAAACATACTGTAGCTTTTAATTTATTCGTTGAACGCTTTTAATCGAAAAAAAGAAAGTTTTTTTACTTAATAAACCTTGCATAGTTTTGTTGGCAACACTGTTAAACAACAGCCACATACTTTAAACTTATACAAACACAAGTTCTATTTTGTTCGTTTAAGCCCTATCACGTGAATCTGCCATTTCTACTTATAGGCGAGTAAACTCGTCTGGATTTTTTAAATGTGGATTGATATGGCAACCTTTTTTTAGAAGTTTCTTTATAGTCATATATCTGTATAAAAAGAATTATACTACAACGAGTAAGTAAAGTATTTCTACTTAAAGACAAATGTTTTTGAAATTTTTTAAATAGTGGTTCAAGGCCTCCTGATGATATGGCTTAGGCGACCAATTTATTTAATCAGATAATGTTATAAATAAAATTTAAGTTGAAAGCCAGCTTGCCATTAGCTTTATATAGTTCAAAACTGTTTCAAAATCACTTCAGATCTGTTCACAGAAAAATGTACAGACTTTTTAGAAGGCTTATTAAAAAAGTGAATAGAAACGTACGGCTATAAACAATACTTTTAAGACTTGTTTAAGTTAATGCGCTTTGATTATACCACTACTTATTCCTATTTGTACTGGAAAGTATTCAATTGAATTATTAAACTTTTAAAAAATGAATTTTCCTAAAATACATTAAACAAACTGTTTAAGTTCTAAAGTGAGCCCTTAGAGAACGGTGCAGGATGATATGGTACTTTTCAACATACTAACATTTCAGCTGTCATATTGAAAAGAATTGTTGGCTTCTGCTCAGAATCGTTGATACGCCTTTTTTTATTTGCACAGCTGGCTATTCTTATAGGCGTTTGCGGTCATACTTAATTATATTCATACTTGTTGCATCGCATATATAATTATGTCTCTGCTTCCAGTTGTTTATATTTTTAAATATCATACTTTATAACTTAACTCTCAGTAATATCCATAGGTCTTTCAACCCACGAGTAAATTTCCCCATTACCAGAGGAAATTTAATAGATTTCAATCCCAGATAATTTTTTGAAAAAAATCTAATATGAACAAATGATCAAACTCTTTTGTCACTCACTGTACGTTTAAAATCATTATGTATTTTTCCACATTAACATAATAATTAATTTTTGTACATGACAATACATTGAATATAAGATTAGTATATTATATACACATGTGTACATTCAGTTGTTATGCGAACATAATCAAGGAGGTTTCTTTTTATTTGCAAATTATTTACGTTCCCTTTTTAAACATGTCATCTTTATCGATTTTGTTTTTGCATTTTTTCCGAAACACCCCTCTGAGCTAAAACAACAGAGAAATTTAAAAATCACACGAAATACCTTCGATTTTATAACAAAAGCTGTATTGTAATATTTAAATTAATTCTTTGAATCTTAATATAGTTGGATCATTGTATTTGTGTTGTTTTATTTTATTTTATTCCTAAAATTTATAAAAATGTTCCTAACTATCAAAAAGTCAAAAAATCAAAATCTATTTAGTGGAGATATATTTTTCTCCAAATTGTAAAAAAATAAAATATGTCAAGGGCTTCACTTTATTCTTATTTCGGTCTTATATTTCTTACCCAGTGGCTTTAGCAGGATTTATGCCTACACGGAGTTCCCACTCTTAATACAATTCTATGACTCTTTTTTGCCAACTGGACCTTTAAACCAACTGAGGAATTAGAGGCAAATATGATTATATTATTACTTTTCACAACTACGACGCCGTCGATGTTTAAACCACAAGTTTCTTCAATTACTATACTGACACCGTAACCATCTCATCTTCTGCTTATGAGATATGAAGCCGACTTTATTTTTCTACTGTGGCTACAAAACAATTGTTTGCTATTTTATTCGACATTCTCCTGGGGTTTGCTGTTCATTAGTGATAAGCCTCTTAAACAGTTCATACACACAGCTGCTAAACAATAATTATATTGCCTTATACTCAATGCTGTGTTGGGATTCGAACTCATGACATTCTGTTTAGTAAAATAAAAGCAGACATCTTTACTAACGAAAGCGCCATGGCTGCACATCAGTGATCATGAGAATCTTTCTTTTATGATGTTCACCTCAAACACACCACACTTTTAAGTGGTGAAAAGCAAAAACATGTTGAGCTATGTTTACCTTAGACACAATTATAAATTTTTTCGAAGTCTGAATTTTATAATGTATGAAAAAGCATCCTTAACCATTTTTATATTTCCAATTCGGCCTCTCGATAAGTCAATTTCAATAATTTGTGGGACCCAATGTTGCGTTAGAGGCATTTGTGAAAATTTTTAGTTATTCATACTGCCATTTATGCAATAAAAAACCCACTGGATATTTTCATGATTAAAAATTAGGTCCAAATGACAAGTTTTTTATCAAGATTTATATTTGTTGATATAAAAAAATTCGGTCAATTAACTATTTTTAGGGATTACACGCATTGCTGGACGAACGACGATATCATCAAGAAAAAAAAAAACGAATATTTTTCGATATTCTCTTTAAGAAAATATATATTTGATTCACAAAAATCAAGTAAAAACACTAAATTTATAAAAAAGACCTAATTCATCAAAAATGGATTTGTTCATTTTATTTTTAAAATTTTTCATTTTTGTAAATTTAACCTTAAAAATCAAGAAGAAAAATTCCCTGAAAATGTATAATAATAAAAAATGTAATAATTCAAAAAAAATTAAGTTTAAATTAAATACAAAAACGGTATAAAAAATCGTAGTTTAAAAAAAAACCAAAAATTTTTCAAAAATTGAAATTTCACTAAAATTAGAAAATCAACCTTGCACAAAATATCGCAACTTTAAAAAAAAAAACATTTTTATAAAGGGTACTTTTTTAAGCCCGATAGGAATTTAAATTATGTGGGTACATTTCGTACCACATCAGGACGCAATACATCAATATCGCTGCTGTAGAGGCCTGATCTCACGTTACTGCCAATGGAGATCGTTACCGCACCATGATTAATGATTTTTTGTTTGAAAATATGGATGACATTGATCCGGAAAAAATGTGGTTTCAATAAGATGGCGTTATGTGCCCTA
Source organism: Gymnosoma rotundatum (assembly GCA_916610165.2). Classification (NCBI taxonomy): domain Eukaryota; kingdom Metazoa; phylum Arthropoda; class Insecta; order Diptera; family Tachinidae; genus Gymnosoma; species Gymnosoma rotundatum. The sequence continues at coordinate 13,368,282 of OU744338.1, read as the reverse complement.
CGGCGACCTCAAACATCGAGTTAATGAAATGAAAATTTGGCCATAACTTGATTTCGAAAAATGGTTGTGCAGAATGCGCTTCGGCATAGGCAGCCGCAGTGGCTGTTCTGTTCTTTCGTATTAAAAAATTCTTCATTCAATTTAATTTTTTTGTGTTATTTTTTACAATTGAAAGTTCTATCGGGCTTAAAAAAACACCCTCTACACTAATTACATTACAATGGTCTTTTTCCTCAATTCTGTTTCTACAACTGCAAAAATCTGTCGTTTAGAAGAAATTAATGAAAGTTGTTTGAATTAAATCTATTAGGAATGGACTTATTACGCTTTCAAAAGAAATATTTGTGCGATAGAGTTGTATATAAAACAGTTTTTGTTTATTTTAAGTCAAGACAGAACTCTTTGGAAATTCGGATTCTGTAACTAGGGAGAGAATAAGTCTTTAGCTCATTAAAACTACCATTAACTTACTGCCAGTCCCACGAAGTCGCAATCGTTCGTTTGTTCTTAAATTACGTTTAATATTAACATTTAAATTAAAAAAAAATTTTTCGAATTTGTTTTTGTTTTTTTTTTTTAATTTGTTTTTGTTTTGAACGTTATTGCATGAACGAATGAATGATTGTGACTTCGTGGGACTGGTAGTCAGTTTTTGGAAAAAGTGGACTTCTACCACTTTCAAAAAAACCGTCTCGTATGTTCAGTAAAAAATCCTTTACAGATCAAAATATCACATAAAATATCTAATTTCTCAAAAAACGAACTTTTACAATCAAATTGTAATTTCGCTAAAATTTTAATATGCGTCATTGTTTGTTTTATGATTGTGAATATGTGAATACGAGGGCTGCTATATATATTTCTGGCCTGGCAACACTGAGTGCTGCCAAATGCAATCTGACATTTCCATTAGAAAGTTTGTCATTTTTAAGCATAATCGTACTCAAAACGTTTTGACGTACGACCATTATTTGTGTTGTTTACAGTGACTTGAAAAAATTAATATAGAAAAAAATGGAATTAACTCGTGAATATTTTCGTGCCATCATTTTTCACAACTTTCGACGTGGATTATCACGACAAGAGTGCATTGATGAACTTAAATCTTTGTATGGCGATGAAGCACCATCCTATAGCACTGTGAAAAATTGGTATAATGAATTTAATCGTGGCCAAAGCTCGCTCAAAGACGAATTCCGTCAAGGTCGTCCAAAAACGGCTGTTGTGCCAGAGAACATTAATGCCGTGCGTGAACTCATAATGCAAGATCGAGATGCGACATACTGAAAGATAGAGACATCCTTGGACATTTCTTCCACCAGCATACATTCGATACTGCATGAACACCTGGCCGTAAAAAAGGTTTGTTCTCGTTGGATCTCGCACAATTTGAAAGTCGCTCAAAAAAATGCTCGTGTCGATTGGTGCAAAGAAATGTTGCAAAAATAAGATTGCGGTGCTTCAAAAGACGTTTATAAGATCGTCACAGGTGACGAATCATTGATCTATTCGTATGAGCCCGAAGAGAAACAACAATCGACCATGTGGTTCGTGGAAGAAGCACTTCGAAGCAAATGGTCGCCTATTTCTTCGGCAAAACTGGTCATGTGGCGACTGCTCCGCTTGAGCAACGTAGGACGGTCACTTCTGAGTGGTACACTATAATTTGTTTGCCTGAAGTCATCGGAGAAATTCGGAAAACCAACAAGAGAAGACGAATCATTGTTCACCATGACAATGCGAGCTCTCACACATCGGCTCAAACCAGAGCGTTTTTGACCGACCAAAACGTCGAATTAATGGGTCATCCGCCGTACAGCCCTGACTTGGCACCTAATGACTTCTTCTTGTTTCCGCACATCAAGAAAAAAATGCGTGGTCAACGATTTTCGTCGCCAGAAGAAGCTGTTGAAGTGCTCAAAAACCACGTTTTAGAGGTGTCTCAATCGGAACGGAAAAAGTGCTTCAACAACTGGTTTGAGCGCATGCAAAAGTGTATAAATTATGCTGGAGAATATTTTGAAAAACAATAAAACCATTTTTGATTATAAATATTCGCATTTTCACTATTAGGCCAGAAATATATAGAGCAGCCCTCGTATAGTATATGACAGAAATGTAAAAAGGCAGGCAGTTTTTCAAATTATTATAATTAAGGGTATAAAGGGTTGCACACGGCTTAAAATTACATTATTTTTTGTTTTATTTTAACACCGATCTAACCCTATTGAAAAAGCATTGGTCTTATATTGCTTTGTACTTGTAAGTGGTAGATAAAGTTTTGTAATTTTTATGCTTAAGTTTACACCTTCGAATTGGTGATGTGTATTTAAAAGCCCTTCTCGACTTTCATACCCCCTATATTAATAATATTTTAAAAATGCATGGTGAAACTAACTGACTGTTTTTTAATTGCAAAACATTTTAATGTTTTTTTCTTTGTGGTAATAATTAACAGCAAAGAAAAAATAACAAGGGAAATTAAAATACCAGCAGTGTTTCAAATACTTATCACTACAGCAGTGATTTGTTTTAACACTTTTTTTTTCTTCTTCTTTTTTCTGCTTAATACATTTTGTTAATTTATGCTTCTATTGATTTTATGCAATTTGTATGCAACAAGAAGAAGAAGAAGAAATAGCAGTGAATAAAATATTTTAAAAAAGGGTGTGGTTTTCAGATCATTCAAGCGTACATGGAATTCCTTTTGTTTCATTTATTTCTACTTCATTATTGCAACGGATATTATGTTGAAGGTGTCATTGTTGACACTATTTGACAATTTATACGTATGTATGTGTTTTTGTATACGAACCAAGTTTTGTCTTGTTCTCAGTACTCGTTTCAGTGTTGGGCATAGAAAAAAAATAAAAAAAAAATATTATACAGCACTTGAATACAGGAACCAACATTAACTTTTATTAATCTATGCAGCCTGGTTATCAAATAATTTTTTCATTTTTCTTTCCTGCACTTATATAATAATGACGACAATAAACATTGATTGAACTGTATGTATAAAAGGGACCTGAGTTTTCATACTGCCTGCATGAGTTGTTGGTATGGTGCGCGTCGTTATGATAGGGTTTTTGTTAACTTAAAGAAACTGTGCACAAGAACACAATCAAACTGTTCACTCAGATTATCCACACACTTTTGCAGTTGTGTTGCGTTACGAAAAACATAACTACGTTTGCTAAACGCACAAAAACTGGCTTTTAAGTTGCGTGTTGTTTATTCGCAAACTCAAAACTAAGGCGCTGTGTGTTTGTTTTATTGCTGCAAATAGTAATCTGAATTCAGTTGCTTTCAGTTCTGTGTGTGCTCAGTTTAACTATTTTAAGCAATCAAATTGTTGAAAATAAAAACTAAAACTATTTTGAGTTCAGTCGCCAGTAAAAAAAAATTTGGTGGTGCTGAATTTAAAACCCTGACTCAAACTACTCGATATCTTATTTATTAAATATGAGTCTCTTGTTTTGCGAACCAAACTTTCTTTAATCTACTTGGTTATTACTGCCATGGGTTGCAGAGGCTGCCGGTATGAGAAACCGACTTACTTGTGTTCCAGATGTGGCCTTAAAAAGGAATGTGCAAAGCGTAATTCAGGTCTCTATATTACTATTAGATCCATCCCAAACCATCTCGAAGACCGGTTAATCGAGTTTATTATAGCAACAGCACAGACCAAAAGATCTGCTATACTATGCAGTTTGGGACTAACTAGAAGAGCCGCTCTGTTCCTAGAAAGAGCTGGACAATGGCAAAGCAAATATTCCACCGTTTCCTCCCCTCACTGGAAACTTCTACAGAAGCCATAGTATGGATTCAGTTTCCTACCATGAGTAGCGACAACACAGTGCCCTACCAGCGCAGCCACCAGTGTGTCCAGCTGTGCTCGGGGAAATCTCAGTAGATTCGCAGATCTCCTTCTATCATTCCTAAAGACAAATTGTCCTCAAAGTTGTGCAGCTAACCTCGTTAGACTATCTGCTCTGCGCGGTTCCAAAAAGTTTGCGCTAAAATATAGCTCTACATCAGTTTAACGGGACTCCCACTGCCATACATTTTTGTTATATTTTAACTTTGCTGTACGATTTTCTGCATTTTTGTCTATAAAGGCAACTTAACGCTATCATCAGTTGTTCTTACGTACAACAACAACTGTTTTTCTATTCAAGACTCTCTGAGGTTAAAACGGCAATTTTTAATTTAACCTCTCTTTACCACAACTCATTTGGTGAACGGCAAGAGCTTTTTTTATTCTTCTCCGTATACCACAAACACACAGAAAAAAAACAGCAATAGCATGTGTTGTGTTACAGATATGTATAGTGTTGCCAGGTCGTTATTTCGTAACAATATTAAATGACAGATTTATATTATCTATTAACTCAACTTTTTTTTGCTCGAAAGTGTTGGTGTCACTTCGTATTTAAGCATCGAATTAAAATTTCATCCATTTTAATCGCTTTTGTAAAAAAAAAATATATAAAAAAATTTTTGTAAAGAAAAAATATTTTTATATATTTGTTATACGAGGGCTGCTCTATATATTTCTGGCCTAATAGTGAAAATGCGAAAGTTTATAATCAAAAATGGTGTTATTGTTTTTCAAAGTATCCTCCAGCATGATTTATACACATTTGCATGCTCTCAAACCAGTTGTCGAAGCACTTTTTCCACTCCGATTGAGACACCTCTAAAACATGGTTTTTGAACACTTCAACAGCTTCTTCTGGCGACGAAAATCATTGACCACGCATTTTTTTCTTGATGTGCGGAAACAAGAAGAAGTCATTAGGTGCCAAGTCAGGGCTGTACAGCGGATGACCCAATAATTCGACGTTTTGGCCGGTTAAAAACGCTCTGGTTTGAGCCGATGTGTGAGAGATCGCATTGTCATGGTGAACAATGATTCGTCTTCTCTTGTTGGTTTTTCGAATTTCTCCGATGACTTCAGGCAAAAAAATTGTAGTGTACCACTCAGAAGTGACCGTCCTACGTTGCTCAAGCGGAACAGTCGCCACATGACCAGTTTTGCCGAAGAAACAGGCGACCATTTCCTTCGAAGTGCTTCTTCCACGAACAACTTTCGTTGGAATTTGCTCGTCTTTGAAGACCCACACGGTCGATTGTTGTTTCGTTTCAGGCTCATACGCATAGATCCATGATTCGTCACCTGTGACGATCTTATAAACGTCTTTTGAAGCACCGCAATCGTATTTTTGCAACATTTCTTTGCACCAATCGACACGAGCCTTTTTTGAGCGACTTCAAAACTGTGCGGGATCTAACGAGAACAAACCTTTTTTACGGCCAGGTGTTCATGCAGTATCGAATGTATGCTGGTGGAAGAAATGTCCAAGGATGCCTCTATCTCTCGGTATGTCGCATGTCGATCTTGCGTTATGAGTTCACGCTCGGCATCAATGTTCTCTGGCACAACAGCCGTTTTTGGACGACCTTCACGGAATTCGTCTTTGTGCGAGCTTCGGCCACTATTAAATTCATTATACCAATTTTTCACAGTGCTATAGGATGGTGCTTCATCGCCATACAAAGATTTAAGTTCATCAATGCACTCTTGTCGTGATAATCCACGTCGAAAGTTGTGAAAAATGATGGCACGAAAATGTTCACGAGTTAATTCCATTTTTTTCTATATTAATTTTTTCAAGTCACTGTAAACAACACAAATAATGGTCGTACGTCAAAACGTTTTGAGTACGATTATGCTTAAAAATGACAAACTTTCCAATGGAAATGTCAGATTGCACTTGGCAGCACTCGGTGTTGCCAGGCCAGAAATATATATAGCAGCCCTCGTAATATTAAAACAGTTCACCTAAAATTTTAATAATAAATTAAATTAACAACGCAAGGCACAGAGCATAGGCATTTATACTGACCTCAAGACAATAAATATGAGACTGAAAATAGTGTCTATAGTGTTGTGAGGAATCAAGTATAAATAAATAAAAAATATTACAAAAAAATTAATTTCTGAACATACCGAAGGTTGGTACAAAGCAAAAACAAATTTACAAGTCTAGTTACAGAGAAAACAGCGAAGAAACACTTTTTTGTGTGGACTTCGTCTAACCAAATTGGTATTGATATGAAAACTTCTCGTATTCTTATTTACAAAGTTAGTTGGATAAATAGATGATGTTCACAATGTACACAACCTAAGGTAAATAGATACGAAGAATGCTGATAAGGGATGCAGCGATACAGAAAATTGTAAGTCTAATTTTTCCTGTTTTTTTTTAACGCCCGCATTAATTTTAGAATGTAAAATGGAATTGAACTTAAGACAAAATTAATTTAATTCATTTATTATATTCATAAAAACCTTTTAAAATTTTTAAACTTTTTTTTTATAGAGTAATTCGATTCGATAATTAGGATTCCAGTAGTTTTTATTCGATTCAATTTAACATCTAAACTTTTCATCTATTTCTTAGTGGAAAACCTCAGAAACTAAAATTCTTCGAAAGTTTTTATTGTACTTCTAAAGTAACTTTCCTCGAATTGTAAGCAGTTTAAATGAGAGAAAAAAAAAGTGTTTGCAGTTCGAAGGACCATTTTTTTAAGTATTAATTAGAGGTGCTTCTCCTGCTCTCGAACTGAAAACATCGTAGGCTATATAGCGTGTATATTAAACCATATATTTTTTTCTGGAACTAATATATTGTGTTCCCGTAGCATTATGTTAAATCGGACGTTTTAAATTAATCCTCCATTAATTATTTGATTTTTGCCAAGAGCACAACATAGATGGTTTTTTGATCGTTAATATTGTGGGTCTCCTCCACTTGTGACTAGTTTTCTGTTGCAAACCTTCCAACTTATTTTAAAGTCTAGCGCTAATGTCACCATTTGCGATCGTCTTTATTTCAGTTACTAATATGACTATAGTTGACTGTACCGAAAAGCAGTAGAGTAAGTAACCTAATCACTTTGACGTTAAAATTATTGCAGCTAGTTTTCTTTTAAAGGTAGAATATTATTGAAATTATTTTTGTTATGTCTCCAACTGAAGTTGTTGTTATTTGATTGTCTGAATTTGTCGCTTATAAATTTCATCAAAATTAAGTTGTCGTATTATAAAATGAAAATGTTTACTAGAGTTACATGAAAGAATAAGAAAAATGTCGTGTGACACGTGTATGTGTGATTGTTTTTGATTTACTTTATATTATTTGACTTCAAATATTTTAAATTATTCATATTTGTTTTTGATTTTATTTTATTTTATTTTTTTTTTTTTTGTTTTTTTTTTTGTATTGTTAAACATTTTATTGTTCGAAATAGTTTTGCAAAATATTTGCTTAGATTTTATTATATTAAAACTGAATATATAATAAAGTTTATTAAAAAAATAAAATAATTTGTTGACATTTATTTTGGTCAATAGAATTTAATTAAAAATTTGTCTAAAATATTTAAACAAATTTATTTATGAAAATATTTGTGTATTTCTAATGAAAAGGAAAAGAATTTATGTTCACAATTTTTTTCTTTATTTTAGATTTGCATAAGAAAATTGAAGGATTTTTTTTTTTCTACAATTAAATAGTATTTTAAAGTGCTAATTTCTGTATTAAACATAAGAAGTAAAATCTTTATTTTGTTTATTTCCAAATAAATAATTTATGACTCAAAAACTGGTCCTTCGAACACTAAATTCTCTATTTTAAGCTGCCTGCATTTTTTTAACGAAAAAAATTTTCCGTAAAAGAATTAAAGAAAAGAATTACTTATGTAGAGAGAATTAAAAGAGAAATTCAATATCAGAAAAAAATATATGGAGAAAGTTAGTACATCACTTTTCGTATCAATATTTTTAATGCGAAATAATTTCTAGAACTTTTCAAAAACTTAAAAAAATATATAACACAAAGTAAGAAAAATTTGTTTAAAGAAGTTACACATTCGTAAGTAAAATATTCTTAAACCAGCAGTATTTTACTTCCCTTACATTCCATCCACTTTAAAACACCAACAGCATAATATTTCTAACTTCTATACAATTATTGATTTATAATACACAAACAACTGAAAATTCTTAAAGAAACTAAAATAAATCGTATTCTATTATTATTGTATTAAATATTTACGCACAATCGAGTCTTCTTACAAAACCTTCGAAAGCTCGCACTTTAAAATACAAACACCTACACAAACGTTACTACAGATACCCCAACCTTACTAATACCGCAATTAGTTACAAATAGGCCCAATACAACAACAAAAATAACATACAATTTCCTTAAGACTCTAAAAAACTTTTCATTTTTATTTTTAAAATTACCAGACCAGAATAAGTTTATTTAAGTCGGAGGAAAATATAAAAATAAAACCAAGGGAATAAGGGAACATAAAACCTCTGCCACAAAATATTAAAGAGTGTTTGTTGTAAAACAATACAAAACTTAACACGTTTGTAACATTGTTTTACATTTGTCCCCCCCCCCCAAAAAAAAAAAAAAATAAACAAATAAATAATAAAAACCTCTTAAAGAAAATTAAAATGATTGTTTGTATCAGGGATGGAAAATTCAATACTATTATATAATTCATTTTACAAAAATGTTTTTGTTTTTTTATTTTATAAGATAATATCTAAATACGCAAGTAGAAAAACAGACACATATTAGTTTAACTAAAAAATCGCATACTGTAATTTTAAGATATAAAGACCACTTAAAATAATTTCATTAAGGGAGTTCTGGCCCGACTCAAACCTCATTTATTGAATAATTGTTGCGAAGACTATGCTTAAATATTAAATATTTTTTTTAAGGATTTTCATCCTTCAATGGCAAAAAGTATGAAGATCTGCTTAATTTTTTTTAAGAGAAGGTTTAGTAAGCAAAAGCGATCTTGTGTATAACTATTATAAACCACTAGGATCCTGGTTCTGGGATTTAGTCGTATTTTATTTATTACGATATCTGGTTTTAAGTTAAAATAAATTTCAAAAATATCAGCATTTTCTCTGTTGACAAAATCAGTACTATTACATATGAAATAAAAATTAAAATTTTTTAATTAAAAAATTAATTGAATCAATTAAATTTCAATATTTAAAAAAAACTAAAACTTCTTGTGTGCAAAAATTATTTTCTATATTTATTATTTTTTTTGTAAATAGAAATTATTCTAAAATATATTAAACTGCTGGGCTTTGGTGTCATCTGGAAAAAATTACATTGAAAATATTTCTGGAAGAACAAGGCCAAAAGGTGTTGTCTATGAGCAAACGGTGGCCGTAGCGCTTTTCTGATTGTTTCTAGAACCGAAAATCATAAGTTCAAATCCCAACAGAAACAAGAGTAGCCACGGTATATAAGTTTAAAAAGGCACTTAACGGAAAATATTTGCGGTGTAGCCGCAAAAAGTCTTACATATAATTTTTAAATTAAAAAGAAAAAGGCTTTTTTTCAAAAAGCAACGTTTTAAAACTTGACCTTTCCATGCCCGTCTTTTATGGAGTTAAACAATTAACTGAACGCAATAATTAACACAGTATACAATTTCAAAATCCCTCCCAAAAAAAAATAAAGGTTAAGGATTCTTAAGGTTTGTCTACATTTTATAATCAGTCATTCATAAGTCGAAGTGTGTAAATGAATATTTTACTTTCATATGAATAAAATGTTGTGTAAAATTAACTCAAGGTGTCTAGACAGTTTAGAGAAAGTAATCGTTACATATTACAACAAACACAGGATTATTAAGTGTATGTAACGGTAAATGCATTAAAAGCATATAGAGAATATAGTCAAGTAGATTATGGTTAAATTACAACAACAAAAATTACAACAGAGGAGAAGTGGTAATAAACCCCAACAAACAACGGGTTATTGGTGGTTTATTACTTTTTTCGGCTTGTACAGTGAAAAGGAGTTCCTTAAATCATATTTTATTCTTAAAGTCCTTAGAATAATTTGGAAAGCATATAATTTGGTTAATAGGAATATAAATATTTTAGATCTTTTCGAGAAAAAAATATAAAAATATAAAATATAAATATTTAATAAATCAACAAGAGGTCGATAGAGAATTAAAAAAATATATAAAAATTTTAAATCAAAAAAAGAAAAGTAACTTTAAAATTGCTAATACACAGAAAAAAATTTTAGCACATTTTGTTGGCTTTATTTGTTCTCAAAATGAAAAATATTTTCTAATTAAATAATTAATTGTATCAATTAAAAACTTAATTAAAAAAACAATTTTTTAATTAAATAAATAATTGAAACAAATGAATCAGTTTACTTATTGTGGTAGGAACTTAAGCAGTCTGATAATATTTTCAATAGTAAGAACGAGTCAAAAACTTAAACTGCAGTTATCTCGAAATAAATTTTTTTGAGTTATGACATTCTAGTAGCAAATGATCGATATAGTTTAAACTAAAACACGAAAACAAAACAGCAGTCAAAGTTTCTCAAAGACTTTCTTAATTTAAGGAAATAATTTTTTTCCATAACTTAAAATTAACATTTCTCAAAATGTATTCACTCAATTTTTGTTTCTTTTTATTTTAATAAACAACGTAAAAAAGTTTACCAAAGCTAGGAATCCATTCGTGCTTTTATATCTTTCTATTAAAAACCTACTTTAAACAAATATAGGAATTGTGGAAAAAACTATTTCTAAAAGATTTGTGGTAAAGTGCCTCATTTTTCTTTTAAATTCTATTAACAAGAAAAACATGGAAATTTTTTTTTTTACTATTTTTACGTTTTAAAGAAACTATTTCTTAGTTTTTTGTTTGAAACAAAAAAGTGCTTTATTTAGTTCTTTTTTAACATTTTCTATTCACTAAAAAAAAGGGAAAAACTAAAAACTCATCAAGGAAACTGAAAGTAAACTGTCTGCTGTAATAGAAAAAAATTTAGAAAAGAGAACATAAAAACACAAAAATTCAGCATTTGAATGGTTTGGTAAACACTTTTGAAAAGTTTCCCTTTTTTAAGTTTTTTTTTTTTTTTTTTGTTTTTCTAAATTATTTTTGTACTAATTTAACGCTTTTAGTAAAGTTTATTTTTTTTGTACCTTTTGTGTAGAAAGGACAGACTTTAGGTTTATTAAAAAACAACAAACTGATTTTTGTTTATGTTGAAAACAAACTTAAGTAGTTATTTTAGTATCTGAACTATTTGAGTATTACGGTATTTTTTTATTTCTGTTTGTTTCTTTACCTTTCATTATTAAAAATACATCACTAATAAGTTTTGAATGAGTAGGGTGTGCAAAAGTAAAAAAAAAAATAATTTTACTTCATAAATTGTTTAATAGAGATTACATCATGAATTTTAAATTTTTCATTCAGTTTATTGTTATCTTCAACGAAAATAACAAAATTAAATGAAAAATAAATAAATAAACAAAAAGCTTAACTAAAGCATATATGATGTATAAACTTTTAATTTTTAATAATATTGAATAATTTATTAGAATTAAAAAAAAAGTTTATTTATTTTACAATAGCACAATGGAATGAATTTTTCTATTCCACTATTCACGTAATTAAAACTTGGATAAAATTCATATAAATAAGTCAATAGTGGAAAATATCGAATTTTAAATTTGTTAACCTCCTTTTCTCGCTGAATTATTATATAGAAAAATATTTTATAGTTGCAGCCAGGTTTAATATGGCAAAATTAAATCTCTCTTTAAGTCTTCGGTTTTAATTACTTTACAGTCAAAATGGGTGTTACCTATATTTACGAGGGCTGCTACATATATTTCTGGCCTGGCAACACTGAGTGCTGCCAAGTGAAATCTGACATTTCCATTGGAAAGTACGACCATTATTTGTGTCGTTTACAGTGACTTGAAAAAATTAATATAGAAAAAAATGGAATTAACTCGTGAAGATTTTCGTACCATCATTTTTCACAACTCTCGACGTGGATTATCACGACAAGAGTGCATTGATGAACTTAAATCTTTGTATGGCGATGAAGCACCATCCTATAGCTCGCTCAAAGACGAATTCCGTGAAGGTCGTCCAAAAACGGCTGTTGTGCCAGAGAACATTGATGCCGTCCGTGAACTCATATTGCAAGATCGACATGCAACATACCGAGAGATATAGACATCCTTGGACATTTCTTCCACCAGCTTACATTCGATACTGCATGAACACCTGGCCGTAAAAAGGTTTGTTCTCGTTGGATCCCGCACAATTTGAAAGTCGCTCAAAAAAAGGCTCGTGTCGATTGGTGCAAAGAAATGTTGCAAAAATACGATTGTGGTGCTTCAAAAGACGTTTATAAGATCGTCACAGGTGACGAATCATGGACTTATGCGTATGAACACTAAACGAAACAACAATCGACCGTGTGGGTCTTCAAAGACGAGCAAAATCCAACGAAAGTTGTTTGTGGAAGAAGCACTTTGAAGCAAATGGTCGCCTGTTTCTTCGGCAAAACTGGTCATGTGGCGACTGTTCCGCTTGAGCAACGTAGGACGGTCACTTCTGAGTGGTACACTACAATTTGTTTGCCTGAAGTCATCGGAGAAATTCGAAAAAGCAACAAAAAAAGACGAATCATTGTTCACCATGATAATGCGAGCTCTCACACATCGGCTCAAACCAGAGCGTTTTTGACCGGCCAAAACGTCGAATTAATGGGTCATCCGCCGTACAGCCCTGACTTGGCACCTAATGACTTCTTCTTGTTTCCGCACATTAAAAAAAAAAATGCGTGGTCAACGATTTTCATCGCCAGAAGAAGCTGTTGAAGTGTTTAAAAACCATGTTTTAGAGGTGTCTCAATCGGAGTAGAAAAAGTGCTTCGACAACTGGTTTGAGCGCATGCAAAAGTGTGTAAATCATGCTGGAAAATACTTTGAAAAACAATAAAATCATTTTTGATTATAATTATTCGCATTTTCACTATTAGGCCAGAAATATATAGAGCAGCCCTCGTATTCAGATTTCGTCAGCTGTTCTAGTATACAGCTGCCTTAAAAAATTAATCACTGCAGCTTTTAAACGAAATTTTATTTTTCCTGCTGGGATCTGAACTCTCCCCCATTTCTTTTAGAAACAAGTAAGCAACTCTTTAAGCACTACCAACGCTGCTACTTAACATGTTGAAATTTTCTTTTACTCTGATAAAACGCACCACGCTAGTTAGTAGTGGAAGTTACTACTCATGTTTACTACTCACACAAAATTCAATATTTCTTGCGGAGAAAAACAATATCATTAAATTTTGCTTTTCAAATTTTCGTAACAATATTTGCCTTAAGAAAGATTAATCAGCAGTTAGAAAAACACACGACAGCAATATTTAAATGTTTTAATAAAAATAGTTGATCAAGGACTTTCAATAAAAGTTGTTCTTATTTTCGAAGATTACGGACCCTGCATTAAAGTTTGCACCAAATACTTTTGTACGTCACTTTTTACTTAGACTGATTTAAATGTAGAAACTGGAACCTTTTTTCTTTGACCTTCTCTTTTTGTTGTTTGATGTTCAATCGCAATCGAAAGAAGTTACGATAACAAAGAGCGCCATCGAAACACAATTATATCAAGCAAGAAAGACCTGCTGAAAAATGTAAAGGTGGGTTTGTCGCCGAACAAAGTCAAAGCAATGTGAGAGTAATTTAAGTTTCAAGAACTGACTCTACAGAAGGAGATCTTAAGCAAAAGACTTTGGGAGAGACTATTTCAGGAACTAGAACTTTTCCTTTTCGAAAAAAAATCTATTTCTTTTATTTTAGTTCTTCAGGAAATTTCTCACAAACATTTTACCTCAATAATAATTTTATAATTTAATCAGGATAAAAAATAACCCGAAATTTTTTTTAAAATTAATTAATTTAATAAAATATTCCCGTGGTTTAATTAATTAATTTGCAAAGTGACCGTGCATAGAACAAAAATATATTATTGTAGTGTTTTGTGATATTTTATTTTTCACCATGCTTTAACTGTTTAAAAGAGACGTAAAAAAGTCAGCCATATACAGTGGATGAAAAAAATTAAATTTGACTATTTTTTTTTTGCTTGAAATTTAATTTTTTCTTTACTTTATTGTTTAGACAAAAATCTTTAGTTTATTAATAATGTTTGTAAAAAGTTTCCTGGAGAGCTAAGTAAGTGGTAGCGAAATGGCCATCGAGACGTGCTTTTACCCTTAATAATCAATATCGATGATTTAATAATTTAATTGACTTAAAAAATAGTACGATATTTTTTTTTAATTAATTAGTTTAATTAAATGTTCCTGTGGTTTAATTTGATAAGTTTTTCTACTTATTTTACTTCGGCTCAAGATATCTGGACTTTGAGTTCAAGACCCATACGCCACAAATAATAACACAAGAAAAATTGTTTCTATACAAGTTTATTTAATTTAATCTAAATTGCATTCAGTATAAAAGTTTTAATTTATTTAAAATCTAAAATTATTGTAATTTAAATATATTCAGTTGTTTTTAGGTTTGTGTTCTTAAAAGGAAGCTTAAAACTAGCTATTGTACTCTGTAAAGTATCCTTTTTCTAAATAAATTGAGTCTAATCTTGTTAAGTCAATTGATTTTTGAAAAAGTTATAAAAATCGAAAAACTTATTCCTTCAAATTTAAAATTCGGTTAAATTGTTTTAATTATAAATATTGTGTCTTTTCTTAAAAAACTCTAAGTTTTCCAAAGAATGGTCCAGTACATGTCTTGATATTTGAACAAATAAACACAAAAATACAAAGCACAAAATTATTTGACAGCATTTATACATCACTAATCCTGTCGTATAAATTTTGCATATCAGACTTGAACCAAAACCAAAAGCGTTGAAATTGACACCTTAAGAAAGAAATAAAAATGATAAGAATTTCAAAAACCACAAAAAAATATATATAAAACAAAAACCAAACTCTTTTTTCACCAAAGTAAAAGAAACACATACTGAGTGTGTATTATAATTTAATTTAAAAAAAAGCTGTGGGGAAACACTGGTTACCCGTTTAACCCTCTTTCGCTAATTTGATGCCTGTAAGAACTTTCAGCTTAGTATGTTATTACAGAAGTCTTAGGTATTAGCTTTTGATTTCGATTTTGAATTTTAAGACACACAAAGGTATTAGGGAGGAACGAACAAATCCGCATAATAGGGGCAACTCAAACATGTAAAAGTTTGTCTTAAAAACCCGGTATGAACCGTGAAGTTAATACCTTTAACTAAAGAATTATTGCATTTGGAAAACACAATTCGAAATTTCAGTTCTTTTGCAGCCAACATCCCACTAGCGGTTTTAAAGTTTCCCTTCTGGGTTTTTTTATTCATGATTTGGGAATTTCTTAATTTTGGTTTTTCTTCGTCTGCACCTTTTTTAAAATTATTTTTATTTCATTAAATGTTAAATATTTGTAGTTCCTTTAAAAGTAAAAATATTAAGCAAAAGTTTAGATAAATTATAGAAATATAAAAGAAATTTCGAATGTCATATTTTATGGAACACCTTAAAATAGAAATGTGGCAGCATTTCAATGGAAAACACTCGGCATTCCACTATTTATCTCATATACATATTTTAAGCTTAAAAATTTCCTTAAAAAAAAGACCTTCGAAATATTTAATTTATCAACCGTTAATCGAGACTCTGGTGTAAAATAAAAAACAACAACAACAAAACATTTTATGCACATAAAAATATCATATAAATTTTGCATTTTACAAATAAAGAAAAGATTGTTATTTGAATATTACACCAATTCTATATTTTGCTTTTTTCTGTCGGAGTTGCTGTGTTCGATATTTTTTTTTCTTTTATTCTTGACACTTCTATACAAGCAGACACAATTCATGCAGTTATATGTTTTTTTTTTTTTTGAGATTTGTTTTCTCACTGTTTTTTTTTTTTTTTTAATTTTGTTAAGTTTTAACACTTGAAATGATATGATGATTTCTTTTATTTTTTGGTTGGTATTTCTGGCAAAAGTGTCCATATGTAATATTCGCTTGTTTGTTTGTTTTTTTTTTTTTTTATTCTTGCGGGGAGTATATAATCAGGACTACATATTCATAAGTATGTTATGTGTTATTTAAAATAACATCAACTCTATACTACCATTGCCCTTAGCATATACAGCCACCACCATCACTAACCATTATCATCACTTGTACTAATAATAACCAAAGGTCCAACCAGCCGTCATCGTCACCATGTCTTTCTTTTTTTTTTCTTTTTTCTTTTATTTTAATTTTTTGGTTCTGGTGTTCATAATTATTATAATAATCGTCATCATCAGTGTGCAGACATCATTTGAACACATGTAATAGACTGAGTGGCAGACCATTAAATATGAAACAGCGCAAATTCATAAGAATTTTTTTTTTTTGTGCAAAAGTACATGTCGAAATATAAAAGGAACCATTAAGGACTCTTGATATTTAATCCTTTGAGAAGCGAAAATTATTTTTAAAATGAAAACATAAAACCCTAAATATATGTTTTGTGTGTAAAATTAAAAATTTTAAAATTTTAGGACAAATTAAAGAAGCACGCCATAAGCCTACAAATCGGGTCGTCAAGCGTATCCAACATTTTTAAAGCTATTATCAATTTTATATAATTAGATTTTGCAATTTTTTAGAAATAAAAAATTTTTTTTTAAATATTAAGAACAACTAATGTAAATCCCGCAATTCCCAAAAAAATTTAAAAAATTTCCAAAAATGGGATTTTTAATTTTTCTTTTTGGAATTTATATTTAAACAAACTACATTTTTTTTCTATGATTCCGTTTAATTTGTGGAAAAAAAATTTAGTTTAAAATTTTTTAACCCAAATATTGGTATATTTTAAAAAGTTTGGAAAATTTTTAAAACTTTTTAAATTATTTTTTATTTTTGTATAAAATTTATTAAAAAAATAGCTTTTAAAATTAAAACACTTAAAACTTTTTATTAGAACTTTTTAAATAACGAACAAGAAATAGATGCAACTTTTTCAACTTTTTTTTTATTTTTTTTTTTTTTTTTTATTAGGACCAGCCCTCAGGGGATGACCCCTACTTATGCAACACATTGTAGAACTAGGATTATTAGCTAGAGGTAGTAGTGCTTATGGACATTTGATTTGATTTCCTTCTCTTCAAAAGCTTTAAAATGATACCCATATTGATACAGTAAAAAATTTTAAAATTTCAGAGCCTCGTAACTCGGAAAATATGTGCGAGCGACAATTATTTCAGTTGATTTATTATTTTATTTTTAGTTCTCTATCGCCCCATATATAATTTATTTTGAGTGGAGATACTTTATTATTCCAAACGTTTCAACCTGAAAAATATAGAGGTAGGCGTGGTGTTATGCCTGCTGCCTCGAAGGACATGGACCGATCATGCTGATTTTCAATAGCACCTCTTTCGACACTATATCTGATCGATTGACATATTTACTTTTTTGTGAAATCACGTTTGGCTCGGCACTAACACGGCCGGACTGACGGACAAGTGGACATCGTTCAATGGACTTCGTTATGTACAGAAGTCAGAAGATACATATATATTTTATGGGGTCGAAAATGGATATTGTAGAAATTACACACGGAATGATAAACTTAGTTATACCATTTTTTCACTTTTGTTAAATTCATCCGTTGATGAATTACTCTAGTTTACCCTTTGAAAAAAATTTTCACTACAAAATTTTCATGTGAGAATATTCTCACTAATTTACAGAAACAGGGCACAGGCTTTATTAAAATTTGAATTCATGATCCAAGCATGTGGAATTTTAAATTGTTTGTTAATATTTTCTTTCTCTTTCATTTTATTTCTTTTATACGATGCTTAACGAGTTAAGCAAAAAAATATATTCTGTCAAATATTTCCATTTATATTTATGTGCATAAAGCTTTACATACTCAATCCAATTTCATTTATAATATTTTTGTGTATTAATTGTTCAGGCAATATTTTTCATTTTTTTTTTTTTTTTTCTTTTATTTGTATTTTTTTTTTAATTGTAATTAAAATTTTTATTAAAATTATTTCAGTTTGAAGTTTTAAATATGCCAAGCACATACATGCATACTTACAAGGGAACAAACATTTTTATTTACAACACTCTCGATGTATAAAAGAAGTTGTTTTTTTTTTTGTTGTGTTATAAACGTGTAGAGAAGTATAAAAATTAATACAGGAAATGTAAGCAATTGGTGTGGAAGAAGAGCTCACAAAAGCATTTGACAGGATTCTTGAACA
The DNA here is from genome assembly GCA_916610165.2 of Gymnosoma rotundatum. Classification (NCBI taxonomy): domain Eukaryota; kingdom Metazoa; phylum Arthropoda; class Insecta; order Diptera; family Tachinidae; genus Gymnosoma; species Gymnosoma rotundatum. The sequence continues at coordinate 13,350,033 of OU744338.1, read as the reverse complement.
AAATGCACTCACAGTGACAAAACTTGGTTTAAAATAAAGAGAATGCACATGAAAGATGTGTCCGTCTATCTGTCTTTCTGTCTTAATCGTTTATTTTTTGTGTTTTTTTTTTTTAGGTGAAAGCTTCTTTGTTTTCATTCGTCTTAAGCAGGCCCATCAACATAATTTTTTCTCAACTCTTTTTCAAAGATTCTGCATTTAATTTTTTTTCTTTTTCTTGAGTGTTTGTAACTCGAAAAGGGGAATAAACATCTATTTATTTAATTTTTATTTTTTTTTTGGTTTTCTTTAAATAAATGTGATTGTATGTATGTGTTGAAATTAATCTTTAAACCGCGTGAATTTTGATATCTTTAAAAGATTGAAATATTGTGGTTTTAATCAAAAGATCCTTTTACTTTGTTTTCAAACAAGTTTATATCTGCCGAGTGTTGTTTCTGTCTTTTGGCCACATGAATAATTTTCATAATGATGATGTAGTTGTTATCGATGTTGGCCATTTATCTGCCAAAGAATCCAATAACAATGTGCAAAAAGATCGTTAAGAATTACTGAAGCCTTAAAAATGTCAGTGAGCTAATAAATGAAGAGATAAATATTAAATAAAGAAATGGCCACAATCCTGTAATTCTTTTGTTATTAATAAAAATTAATGAAAAATAATATTTCACATTGATTTCCAATAACTTTGTAACGATGGAATGTGGGAAGTAATAAATCAAGAAAACTGGTTTTTAAGGCTTTGAAATATTGTATTGACCGCAAGTTGCTGTTGAGTTTATTAGGAGTATCTTTAACTACTTTCATAATTTAAAGGGTTTAACAACCAGTAACACCTTGGAAACACACACACACATACATACACATAAAATCACTTCTCTTTTTCAAGTTGTTTCCTTTATAAATCCCTTTATTAAGAGTTAAGAAAATTCACTTATTTTTACCAAAATATAAAAATTTTACAAAAATTAATCTTTTGTCACAAAAACATAATTTCCTGTATTTGTGGCAAAATTGACTTTTTTTGTAAATGTCACAAAACAGTAGTTTCTCTACACATAGTCATTTTTCATTACAAAAGGTTATTTTTGTGACAGAAAAACACATTTTCGTCACAGAATATTTTGTGACAAAAATAATTTTTATTTGCAGCGACCTTTTTTGCCACAATTCTTATGCTTTTAAAAGTGCCTTTTTTATTTTACACACCAGGTAATCTGATTCACTAATAAGGTATTGTTTTATAATAATATAAATTTTTTTGCCAAAAACAATTTTTAATACAAAAAAGTCTAAATTTAAAAAGCAATATTTTTAGAGATGAACACATAATGGAAAATTAAAAAACCATTTAAAAATTTTGGTTTTTGCACAAACAAATTACTTTAATCACAAACTTTTCAAATTTTAAACATATGTACTTTTTTATGAGCAATTAAATTTTGTCACAAAACGTTTTTTTCACCGTTCAGTTTGTTAGTCACACAACGCTTTTTATTACAAATAAATCTAATCATAAATATTTTTCGCCAACAATTTAATTTTACTTTTGTCACAAAATACACTTTTTTATAAATAATTTATTTTTGCAACAAAATATAGTTTTATCACAAACAAATTATTTTTGAAACAAACATTTTTTTACACAAACCCCCTTTTCTCACAACAACTCAATTTCAATACACAACACACTTTTTCACAAACAAGTTACATTTAAAACAAAACACATACTTTTTATGATAAACTCCTTTTTTGAAGAAAAAATGTTAGGAAATAAAAAAAATCCATTCCATGTTTTTATTATTTTTTTTTTTTTTTTTTTTGTTCAATAAAACTTTTTTCCAAAAAACTAAAAATTTTACAAAAACAGCATGTTAGAGCTTTCTCAAACGAAAGACTTTTATGGTTCTCCCAAGTTGTTTTTCCTTTTAAACAGAAATACTTTATCACAAAATAATATTTGTCACAAAAACCTATTTTCGTTACATATGGTCACTTTAATACAAAATATAAAATTTCTATTTCACATATTTTTTATATCACAAAATATAATTTTTATCACAAAAAGTTACTTTTATCACAAAAACATTCTACTATTTTCCCATAAAGTACTTTTTATCATAAGTAATCGCTTTTGGTAAAAATACCCTTTTTCATTGAAATATTACTTTTGTTACAAAAAATCTCTTTTTTCAAAAAAAGCAAAAAAGCATTTAAAAAACCCTTTTTACTTAAATGTCTCTATACCAAAACTTTAATTTCTAGAAAAACAACTTGTACATAAAAAAGTAAACTTGTTGCATAAAAAATAATTTTTCTTTACATCAAAAAGCATTTTCCTCTTCTTACTTTTTTCAATAAAACTAATTTTTTATAATAAATGAACTTTGTCTCAGTAAAAAATTTTTTCTATTCTTAGGTTTTGAAAGAATTCACAAAAAATCAATTATTCGCATAAGCGACTTTTTTACAAAAAGTGGACATTAAAAAAAAAGCCAATTTTTTCACAAATAAATAATTTTTTTTCGAAAAATATACCTTTTTAGCTTTTTATCCTTTTTTCTTCCGTATAGATTATGTTTTGGCAAAATAATATTTTATTTAAAAAGAAAAAACACCAAATTATTTTTGTCACAAAAAATTTATTTTTGTCACAAAAATTATTTTTTGTCACAAAAACTTTATTTTTTCACAATACCCATTTTTATTATATTCAGTCAATTTTTGTACAATATTAAAATATTTTTTAATGTTTTTTATATGACAAAATTCATTTTTTATCCCATAAAGTTACTTTTTGTCATTTATAGATATTTTCTCCGAAACACTGATTTCAACTTGCAATAAAAAAACTGTGTACAAAACAAAGATTGCAACTAATTTATCTAAATTTCAAATAAAAAGTAATAGAGATTTATATATTTAACAAACGATTTTGATCTCTTAACCATGAGGCGTTATCACAAGTTCCTGCAAAAATCAGCACATGTTCACAGCCGCACTTTACAATTCAAGACCAAAAGGAAAGTTTTGTTACTTTGTTTAATTTATGTGGAAAAACAAAGCAAACAAATATTACAAGCAAAGTTGTAATAAAAAAAGGGGGAAAATAGAAAACACAAAAGACAAAAATCACGTACGACAAACAACAAGCTTTTGCTTGGAGTTTACAAACACGTGATGAATGCATTAAACAAGTTCATGCTTTCTGCTTTAGTGAGGCAATCAGTACGATAGCAAATGTAGGTTTATTATTATTATAAAAAAATAAATAAAATTTCAAAAATTTAGGAATTAGAAATAAAGCAACTTTTTTGGTTTTTTATTGCAATTTTAAATGTTCCTTATAGTTTTGAATAATTAATTCAAAGAAGGTTATGGCAAACCTTTGAACGAAGAGAACTAAAACTATGTGAGCTTTGTATATTGTTTCTATAATCACGTAAATCATATTAACCCTTAGCGATGAAGAGCTTAACCTATATATCGCTTCCGTTATAAAGGACTTGTTATACCTCCATTTATATTGTAGAGTACTTTGTTTATTATTTTAGTTTATTTTTCTAAGATAAATTCATTACTGAAAATGCAAAATAACAGGTTTTCTATGTTTTTTAACCCAACAAAATCTAAAGGAAATGGGGGAAAAATTCCAAACAGTTTCAAATTTGACTAAAAGAAAAATATTCACAAAAGATTATTTCAAAATATTTACTGCCATATTTATAAAAAATAAAATACATTTGAAATGTGTTTTATGACAAATTTTCCATACAAATTTGTCCTAAAATACATTTCAAATCTATTTTAATATTTTATGAATACGGCTGTTTAAGAAAATAGAATTCAATTGCTTAGACTTAGATGAAGACGGAACAGTTTATGTAATAATTCAAGTGTGGGCTGGACTGATACACGAAGGTTTTAACACTACATATGGGCCACCCTGTAGTTTTAAATTTTTTCTTTGTAATATTATTTGTTGTACACTTAAAATGTTTCTCTGATGCGATCCAAAAAATTGTGTAATTAAGGTTAAAATAAAATCATCTATAGGGACACCCTTTAAGATATAAATTAATTTCTTATACTTTTTAATATAGCAGACATGCACTCTATATAAACCTCAAAAGTATAACTGCCGTATTCATAGAAACTTAAAATAGATTTGAAATATATTTTAGGACAAATTTGTATGAAAAATTTGTCATAAAACACATTTCAAAGTTATTTTATTTTCTATGAATACGGCAGTAATTATTTCGTTTTAAAAGTTCAGTCTATTGTAGTGTATTTCATAATCATGCACTTTATTATAATTATTATTATTATTCACTTTTACTTATAAACATAAACTATTGTTATCACTTTCACTTATCACTATTTGTTTATTTACACTCAATTTGCACTCAATGTATTAACAACAAATAATGTAAGAATTATTATTAAATGTACCGTTATTTTTATTTATAAGGAAGAATTTTTGGGAATAAAGATTATTATTATTCAGCCTTTGAAATTGGCTTTTTTTTAATAAAGATAAGCATTCATCTGCTTAGGCATAAAAGTTGCCTTAACATAAACTTAGGCCAGTGGCGTTCTTGAGCGCCGGCAAACTAATAGTCAGGTTATCCTGTTAGGAAGTAAACAAAAAAGAAAAAACACCACAACCTATCACAGACTAGTACACTATATACATAAACCACGTCTTTTATGTCATGTTTATTTTTTTATGTCATGTTTAAAAACTTGTCGGCTTAAAAGGCACAGTATTACATGCTGTGTGTAAATTACAAAAATTATCTTTTAACAGTTCTAAAGTTAAGCATATAATTTGTTTAAGTCATGTCTTTTAGGGGGCACTCTTAAATTTTAAGTATAAAATTGAGTTTCGAAATTAAAGAGTTCCCCTTTAGTTGATGTAATTTGATGTATATGTCAAAAATGGTTCAACAGTTTTAGACAGACGGTGGAAATTGTGAAAGAAACTAAATTTTTAAAACCGATATAAGAACAAATATAAAATGTAGATTTATATGTTAAAGGGTGTGCCAATAGTTTATGCAATTTGAATTATGCGGCCCAACGTTTCAACCGTGCTAAGTCCGCGATAAAAACAAGTATAATAATTGAATATAGAAATTAAAGGGTGTTTCCATAATAGATGCAATTTGGCCATATCGCTTGAATCGTTATGTACAAACACTTATAAATTGGACAGAATGTCCACCACTTTGTCTGGTTAAATAAGAAGTATCAATATTAAAAATGATATATTCAATGGTGTTACAATAGTTGATGTAATTTGATATATATGACCAAACTCTTGAACCGTTACAGACAGCAAGTACAAAATTTGAATTTGCAATTAAAGGTTGTGCCAATAGTAAATTTTATTTAATGTATTTGTCCATACTTTTGAATCGTTATAAACAGACAGACAGCTGAAATCTGTTTTGAAATCGGATTTTTTTCCAAGAGTTATTTATTAAATTTTCTTTGAAAGATTAATGTAATGAATTCAAGTAAAAAATTAGAGAAAGAACAATTTTTTTATTGAAATTATATTTAAAAATTTCCTTTGATTTTAAATTTTCAAAGATTTCTAATAAATGTGAGTAAAAACGATTTAAATGTCTTAGACTCTTAAATACAAATGTAATCTTTAAGAAAAAACAATACAAAATAAGATCATCGTCATCAGCAACAACAATAACAACAGGAAAAGTAAAAAAGAATTAAAACGTCATATAAAAATGTTAAGACACAATGTGTTTACTGTCACATACTGTCGGGAAATATGTAACTTTTAAATTGTAAAAACATGAGAAGTCACAAAAGGTTTAAAAACAAAAAACAAAAAATAAAAAACATATAGTTGTTTGTTTTAAACGACATTAAAAAAACAAACAGACAGTCAAACAAATAAACATTTAGACAAATCATACAAACAATGATAAATGTGAAGGCTGGCCAGATGGAGAGGAAAACGGCAGAGCTACAATAAAACATTAAGCCTTCCCTCTTAGACAAATGTGGCCAGAAAGCATCATCATCATCATCAGCATCATCAGTATACAGCAGCAACGGGAGCAGCAACAGCAGTAGAAGTTTAGTAGTCATTGTGCAACCAAAAACCTCAACCCCACAAAAATAGATTTAAAACATTAGATTTTGTTTCTGGCTGAAGGAAAATGTCTACAATAAAGTGGGTGGCCTCCCATTTGAATGTGATCAACTTTTGTTTTTCTTTCTGTTGTCTCTAATGTACGTTGGTTTAACTTTAACGACTTTAAACCAATAAAACAAATAAAACATAAAACGTGTTATGAATTTAACTTAACTAAACTAATTTCTTTGTGCTTGTTAGTTATTTTTTCTGTTTTTTTTTTTTGTCTATGGTTATGGGCAGAAATATATTCATAAAATTTTGCAATACATGTAGCATATTGTGGCCGGCATTTCTTCTTGTTCGTTTTATTCATACTCAAACTATTTCCATGGCAATTTGTACATGTCGATTTGTTTAAGCCACCAATATTATTTCCATGTGCAATAAAAGCTAATTTGTGGTTGAAAATAATGAAAATGACTAAAAAAAATTTGGTGTACTAATGTTTATTGCAATAGAAAAAAATTGTTAAATAAAATAAAATAATTATAGAGAACTGTCGCTGATGGTTTAAAATAATAAAACTTTGCGACAAATTTAAATCGATTATTAAGTATATTGTTACATTTAAATTATTTACAAAATAAAACACACAAAAATTATTTCCTTTGCTGTAATTTAAATTACTCAGCTCTTTATAAGTTTGTTGGCAATACTGTTAAAAAACACACTCTCACATATTTTACTGCAATACATGGATGACCTCTCTATCCGACGTTGCTTATTAATGCCCTACTATTCGTAACTGTTTTTTGTATTTCTAGGCGAGTTAAAACGCCTATATTTTATATAACATGGAAAGATCTGGCAACTTGTCCAGATCTTTCTTCTAAAGTTGTATTTATGTACCTGTGTGTATGGACCAGTCAAAGGAACTCTGCAACAACAACAATCTAAATACCTTGTTGTAGTTAACATTTTTTGCGGTTGAAATAAAGATTTTCTGCCTAATTTTTGGCTCGCTATAAAACTACATAAAAATTAGTTTTGCTTCAGTTCTGTAAAGGTATCAAATCTACTTTCGTACCGATTTCTTGAATTGTTTTCTGTACAAAAATGTGAGAGACCATGTAGAATAATATATAAATGCATCTATTACTGTTCGGAAAAATGTTCACAGAAAAGAAACACGTGAGTTGTTTTCTTGCTGTAATCTAAACTCCTTTCTCCTGACTTATTCTCATGTCCTCAAAATTATTTTTGTCACCGACCGATGATCATATTTTATATATTTTTTTATTTAAATATGAGTTGCACATGCAAAAAACAATACCGACAGAAAAGTTGAAGTGGACTCACATTCTTATTTCATTGAAACATCGCCCGGTATTTATGAACTTAACACGACTGTAAAATATCTTTCAGCATGGGATTTTGGCATATTTTTAAGCTCACTAAGAGTACGGACGCAATCTTATTAACATCACTACTATGTCTGTGCGTCTGTTAAAGGCTACCTAAGCTGTAATAGATAGGCATTTAAAGACTTGAGGGAAGGCGTATCATTCTAATTCTTTAGCAATCTAAGACTACTTTCTTGTTTCTCTGTACGGGCGCCTGAACATCTTTGTTTGCTGTTTTATACATTTAAACACAGCCGCACCATTCATTTACGCGGCTAAACCAGAATTGTTTTCCTTTTTCTTCATGAAGCTCAGGGAGGCTTAAACAGCTGTTCCCATTTATTCGCCTTTTTTAACAGTTCATCCACGGCTGAGACTTAGCAAAAATTATTAAAGGACTACAGAAATAAAAGAAGAATATTATTAACGTGTTTCTATTTTTATAGATTGGTCCCATTAAGAAAAATTTTTTATAAATTTGAAAATGAAAGGGTGTCCCCATAAAACATATGTTATTTTATCGTATCTATTGAGCGGTAAGCGGCAGAAATATCAAACTTTTACAAAGTACGTTATGCGTTAGCACTCAGTAATAAAACGTTATAAGAAACACTCTTAAATACTAAAGGGTGTGCCTGTATGTGACGTTATTTAAGGCTAATAATCCATATGCCTCACTTTCTTTAATAAGTCTTGTATATAAACACTTCACATTTAAACGACACATGTTTTACTTTATCCTTTAAGTTTAAACATTGAATTTAAAGGGTGACCCCACAGAAAACTTAAATTTTACGTTACTATTTTAAAATTTAATTAGTAATAGAGGGTGACCTATAAGCATCATGATGTTATATTTAAAATCATTCAATTATCATTTTCAATTCGATTCATTTCTTTCTTCCAGCCTGTGTGTGTTGAAAGCGAGTTTTTTTTTAGTATTTTTCTTTATATTTCAGACTTTGTAGGCCAGCAAGATTATAATCGTCTATTTAACGAACAACCTCTACCTAATCAAATATTTACTTGGACACATACAAAAGCCAAGCGCGTTATAACAACAAATAGCAACACATGATATTAAAAATTAAAGGGTGCCCCAACAAGGCGTATCCTTTATATGTAAATACTTTAATTTAAATCGCAACACACAAATAGTGTGAACGCTATATTAAAACATAAAAAATAAAAATAAAGGGTGTCCCCATAGTACACCTTTTTCCGATAAATATGCCTTTATAAAAATAACACTTTAAGGGTGGAAAAAATGTATATGTTTTTTTTAACCCCAAACGTAAATAAATTGAATTATTAAAATCAACTAAAAATTAAAAATTAAAGGGTGGCCCATATATGAAATATTTTATAATATTTGTCATTATTTGCTATATTTTCCATATTTAAATTTCTTGGTTACTAAGAATAATTTAATAAATTCAGGTTACAGAAAACTAAGTTACGGTTGCAGAAAACTAAGTTAAATATTCAATCGCTCAATCAATTTAAAAACTTTCCCCCTCTAAAATTAAAATTTATATTTTTTACAGCACTGTAATTTTATTTACATCTCAAGCCATTTTAAACAAAACTTAAGCAAATAGAATTAAGAATAAACATATCAAAACACAAGAATCTTAAATACTTTAACTTTTCGCAGACAGTCCCCTCTACATCTTATACATTTTCATTTGCCACAAATATTCCTCGTTATTCTTATCGCTAGTCAAACTATTATTGTCTTCTTACATTCGTTATATCGTATAACATTGAAGAAGTGAAAAAAGTCCTCAATTAAATAGAATTGCTGGTGCAGGCAAGCAACCCTTTCAATTTTCCTACGCATGTTGCAACAAAATGTTAATTTGTATTAACTGCTGCATTAACATCAATTATTTTTTCTTAACTTTCATTGTTAAAAGTCAAACATAATAATGAAAAGGTTAAATGCATTCAATGAAAGTTGTTGTTATTATTTATGAAACATTATCAACGTCATCACAAATTCGCCTGATTATATCATTTGTTAAGCATCACTTGTCTTTAACAGAAAAGGAAAACCAAAAAAGAAAAGAAGAAAAAAAGTAAAACTAAAGAAAACCATTTGTTTGAAATGAATGCAAAAAAGAAAACGTTTCTCAACATTCAGTTAAAGTTTGAAGTTGAATGACAACTTGTATGTCAACATTGAAAAGTAACAAAAACATAATGTTGTAGATTAACGCACCCTCTCCCTCTTGACATTAATTTCTTGTTTTTCTTTGTTTGTTTTGTTATTTAATATTTTAAAATTTAAATTTAGTTCCATTATAGCTGATGATTGTTAATATATAATAATACAAAAAAAAAATATAAAAAAATATTAAAAAGGGAAAAACAGACGTTTATGCAGGAATTTAATGTCAACATGTTGTTGTAATGTTGTTTCTTTACGTAAGACGACGTTGCATTTATTCAATAGTTGAGGTTTGAAAACAGACTGCATGGCAGCTTAAATTTCTTTTTCTTTTACCCTTTCGATATTAACAAAAAAAAAAAAATATTACATGAATAAAAACATGATTAACGACGACGTATTATATTTCTACAGTTTATTGAAACACACACGTGAAAATGCATGTGTTTTCTAATTTTAACCACAGATGCGTATAGAGTTTTTTAATAAAATGTTGACATTAATCTTTTGTTTGCAATTTTAAGACATCTTAGTAGAAAAACACGATATTCAAATTTTAATAACTATAGAGTTGGATTTACTTTTTAAAGGGACTTTTTGTGTTTTTTGACAAGTAGTTTCAAAGTACTTTTTAATGGAACTATTAAGATTTATAAATACGTTCAAAAATTTCTTATTTGAGACCTTCATTCTTAAAAAGTATTTCTTTAAAAAATATTTTTGGTACCTTTTATTAAGGTACTTTTTGTAAAAAACTGTGTTTCATTATTAGTTGCAAATGTTTTTAAAATTCCTTTTTTTGTTAAAAAGCATTTTAGAAAACATATTTTTTTAAAAGGTACTTTATTAATAAAAAAAAACAATCCTAATGTTCTTAAAAGGTACTTTTTTGATATAATTGAAGTTTAACGTGTGAAAAGTTAGTCTTGTAAGTTCCCTTATAAAAATAACTTATCTAAAAAAGATTATTTTCCCAAAAGGCTTTTCTTTAATTATATAAAAAGTACCTTTTAAAAGGAATTTCATAAAAGGTACTTTTTAAGGGATTTTTTTTTTTAAATCGGCCAAGTTGGAAAAAAAATTTCTTGAAATGTTCATATAAAATCCGTTTAAGTTAAGACGTTATTTTCTAATTTTTAAATTTATTAAGAGAGATCACTTTTGTAGAGGCAATTTTTGAAAGGAAAACTACTTTAAAACTCAAAAATCTAAGAATGGAATTTTTTTCTATAGGAAAGATTTTAAGTTATTTTTTTTTTCAAGAGAGCCCTAAAATGATGTCTTGATGCAAGAGTTTGCGTTTAAAATGATACTTTTATATTTCAAATTTGAATAGTGTAATAAAAAAAGGTACGTATCGAATTAAGAGTTCACATCTTCTGCAAAGCCTAATGGTTAATACTGTTTGAAGTCTTATTTTGCGGAGTTGAAAAAAAAAGTAAGAGACCTTTTGCGTTAAGTGAATAAATATACTATAGAAAATGTGATTCTTTATTTTCTATTTTGGGGAAATTAAAAAAAAAAAAACCAAGAATATTTCTGATTACATTTTTTGCAATAATTAATCGAATATTATTCGAGTTTTATTTTCTGATTATTCGAATAAATTTTAAATTATAGTCAATCAAAATTAAACATGAACAATTGGAATTAGTAAAAAAACCAAGAAAACGTGTTAAAGTGTTTTAATCGAATAATATTATTCGATTTTTAATGCTTTCATTAATAGAACAAATTTTTAAATATTAAAAATACGTTAGAAGCATTTGAAATCTATCAAACTTTAGCTTAAGTTATTAAAATTAGAAAGAGCCCTGCAAACTTGTTTGTATAAATTATACGATTTCTGTTTTTCGAATAATCGAATAAATTTTAAAATATTTATTTTTAAACCTATATTCCTAATCTTTAGTTGAAAATTAATTATGAATAATTGAAATAAAAAAAATCTCAGGAAAACTTATTTATATAAATTAATCGAATAATATTATTCGTTTTTATTGCTTCGAATAATCGAATAAATTTTAATTACATATGTATAAAAATAGGTTAAAAACCTGTAATCCATCTAAATTACACTTGAGTAAATAAAATTGTTGAAAAAAGAAACCCCGAAAATCGATGTAATGGGTGAATGTTTTATACCACCTACGCCTCTGCTCTTTACACTTGTGCGTATTTTCTGAAGTGCGTTTTTTTTTTTTTTATTGTCGATGATGCCGTTGCTGTTGTTATTGTTCGTTCGCTTTGAATGCATTTTTGAATTGTTTAAAGTAGCTTAACTTACTTACTTACCTCCACATTATAAAAAACACAATGCAGCAATTTTTTATTTGACACTGAAGTTGTTGTTTGCTTCTTTATGCATTCAATGATTAGCAACATGTTTTTTATGTTTCGCAAGCAGTTCATTCTCTGTGTCGTTTTATGGTTGTTGATTGACATTTGACAGCTTTTGATGGGCGCGCTTAAGTTCTCTTTAAACAATAATACAAATAACACAATAGCAAATGTGTGTTGTTGCTTCTGCTGCAGTTCTTGTTGCAGTTATTGTTGCTAAAAAGCCTTAGAAACAAAGATGTTGAAGAGTTTTTCTTCTTTTTTGAAATAATAAACATTTAACTTAATTTAGCACTTTTTTATTTCTTATATTGTTTTACTGTATTTTAGGTAGGAGCAGTAGGGGAGGGGAATGGTTGCCTGTAGCGAGAGCAGTTTTAGTTTTAGTGCCCAATGCAATTGATGTAAACAAATTAACTGCACGCACATATATTCTTTAAACTTAATGTATGAAACATGCAGCCTTCAAATAAAATGGAAAATAATTGATGGATTTAAAAAATAAATTAGCATTTCTACACAAGTATTTCTAGCAAGTATTTCTTTCAATGGGTGTAATTTCACCCCAGAGTTGATATAAAACAAGCAGTAAGGAGTATGTTAAGCTATAATTTTAAAGTATTTCCGTATCTTAACTTTTACACCAAAATTAGCGATTTTACAAACTTTCTGCACCCGAAAACATACAATTCAGAAACCAAACTGCAAACCAAACTTTTAAAAGAAGTTTTAAAAAAAATCTGATAAAGTCCTAAATTACCAATTACAGGTTGGTAGAAGCTATGCATAAATTCATATGCTAAACCCACAGCTCGTAACTGCAAGATGCAGAGATGATACTTCCGAAATGGCCAATTAATGATTATGCGATGACAGTTTGAAAATAAGCAAACAGCCGAAAAAGTTTATGTGTATTTGCCCCGAGCGTTTGATTAAGTTCCAATTACGCATCGAGTATCGTAGACGTATAACCGCTATGCAGTCCGAAAAACACCCAGAAAAAAGTCAATCATGGAGCAAAGGAAGACAACTGTGCGAACTAGCAGATACTCTTCCCGAGGTCAGTCGCAATCCGTGTATTAAGCAGAACTGTTCGGCCTGCTGCAGCAGGCAAAGGTACAACAGAAGAATATAATTATTGCAGTTTGTACTTTAGACCGCAGTCAGATGCCTACGAATATGAACTCATGATTGTTATTTAAATATGTCATAAAGCTTGTCAATTACGTCTTTTTAAACGAAGTATGATTGATGAGTTACAAGGACATATCTCCACTGAAGGAAATAAAGCTATAAATGTTTATTTAAAAGTGGGAAACTTTTCTACATTTTGTAAACCAAAACTCTGAATAGTCTTGATGAATGGTATATTTGGTACTAAAATCTTGTTGCAGTGCTTTTAGTCCATAAATTTATAATGATGGCGGGAGACAAATACATACAAGAATAATTGATTATTACTTATTGAGTTCTTAATCAGTTCCGGAAAAACTATTAGACAGCAGCGAACATTAAGTGCGAGTTAACCTAGGTTCAGAGGCAGTGCTCTTGTGGTATAGGCCCCTGTGAGCTGACACCAAATCTGGATAGGTAACAGGATGCTGTCGAAGAACTCGCCAGTGTCTTTTGTTATATTATCACCACGAAAACCGGTAGTCTATATAGAGCTCCGAAAATCTCTGTAGCCGGTTATTGATAAGGTCCCTTCAGAATACACGTGGTGGTTGTGGTTCAAAGCTCTATGCTTGCAGGGCTGGAGCGGAATAGATCAAAGTGTGCTTTTGCCCTCTCAACAGATGAGGTTTGATAGTCTCTAACTCTCAAGCAAGCGATAGTTCATGGTCCTGCTAGTCATGTTCTTGAAATTTCAATATTGTTGGCTACGCCAGTGGAGGACGATAGTCGCTTTGTATATCACTCAGTGGTGATACCACCGTCTGGTTAGGGCCCACACGGCCAGGTACTGACGTTAATCTGTATTACGTAATTAAGTGCGGGTGTTTAGAACTGGCTGCCATTAAAAAAATTTTCATTTTCAATGCCATACGGGACCTAAGTCTTAATTGAAGCTGGCTGCTACACGAGACTCTGCAATCAAAAGGGAAACGATGGGCATAAGTCAAAGGTTTGAAATAGCTAGTCTAAAGTGAAAGCAGAGACCAGTAACTTTTTATTATGGAATATTGAAAAACTATTTGCTCCGTTCAATATTACCTTCATAATGCTAAAAAATAAAATCCAGGAAATAACTTGCTTTTTCAACGGAAAAAATAATGTTTAACAATTAAAGAAAAAATTCTCACATTAAGTTGTCATTCTATACGATGAAGACAGTGGTCTCTAGGTATTTTTAACCGACTTCAAAAATAAAGAAGGAAACTTACTTTCAATTCGACTGAATGTTGCATTTTTGTGTTTGTACCCGCAGACTTTCCAAACCGATTATGAAAATTTTTGAAAGGTATTGATTACAGATGGGACCTGTTGTAAGATCAGTTTATAATTTCAGTTATAAAATTAAAATAAAATAAAATATCGATTATTATGGCCATTGTAATAACAAGTATAAATGTTCAAAATTATAAATTAAAGGGTGCCCCAATAGCTCATTTAATTTAAAGTAAGTAGCCATACTTTTAAACAGTTTTAGACAATCGGTTGAAATTTTCAAAGCATCTGTATTGCTAAGTCCGTTATAACAGCAGGTATAAAATTTGGAAATGGAATAAAAGGGTGAGCCCATAGTTTATGTAACTTAATGTAGGTGCCCTAACTTTTTAACCTTTATAGACAATTTTAGAAGAACAAGAAGACCGCTTAAGAACAAGTAAACAATTTTAATTTAGAAATTAAAGGGTGTTCCCATAATTGATGTCATTTGACGTAAATGGGCCTATTTTTTGAACAGTTATAAAAAAACTCTTAAAAATTTAATGTCCAGTTCTTTGTCTGGTATAATAAGAAGTATAAATATTAAAAATTGTAAATTAAAGGGTGTTACAGTTTTAAACGGACGGTTGAAATTTACAAAGAATCTGTATGCTATGTCAGCTGTAACAGCGAGTATAATGTTTTGGATTTGGAAATTAAAAGGGGATCCCAATAGTTCATATAATTTGATGTAAGCAGCCAGCTGAAATCGCTTTTGAAGTCGGGGTTCTTGCAAGAATTTATTGTACACGGTTAAGGACTAGAAGAACTTGTTAACCGCTACTAAAGCCCATTGCCATTTTTATGTTTTTATCATTCATTTTATATGATAACGGTGAGAAAGGTTGTCGATTTACTGATTCATTTCCCAAAATCTACTCCTCCTAACAACTACTTTACAACAAATTATTTTCGATCCCCCAGCTTTGCGCACTTAATACTAAATTAATGTTTCTTTTAAAAGTGTGACAAGTGTTATGAGACACTCAATATACCATCGAGGTTTCCTTTCGCCCAACACTTGATGAGTGTAATTATTAAGGAATTTAGCAAATGAAGTAAAGTGTTTTGCGTACGTCAATTATTTAACTAAAAGGGAGAAGACCAATATGGTTTTCGTTTCAAACAAGAACATTTTTAGTACGATAATGTTAATTGCATTTCTAGTAAGTGGCGTACTCGACGAAACTGATGATGACGTTGATGTTAAAGGAATATGATGAAGATGATAATGCGTATTTTTGAAATTTGTTCTTATCATGCGATTTAAAGTAAAATGCTTCTCTTCAATTAAATGGCATTATATTTTTGTAGCTGCTGTTAAATGTTCTTAATGGATTCTTGTAAATTGCATGTATATTTTCGATTATAGCCTTCATCATCATCATTATAGTCATTGTCAAGATCTTATAACTTGTTGATATGTCTGTGACAACAATTGCTTAAACACAACTAAATGTTTGATTTCAATGACAAGCAAACAGACAGTTGGGCTGTCTGTTTGACTCTTTAATGTTTTGTCTGATTGTTTGATTTTAAGACTGAGTTTTTTATGTATTTTTGTTTAAATTGGCAGACCGACTATCCGACTGACTGTCTGACTGGTTGGTTGATTTATTTGTTGGCTTGAATGGCTTTCATTTGTTAACGATTAGCTCTTTCCACAGCTGTTTTTCTTTCATCCACTTCACTCCTTTTAATGCCTTTTTATATCTTTTTTAATACTATGAATCATAGAAAGTGTATGAAAAGTGTTGCAGACGTTATAATAAATTAAATGCTCAAAAGGATATAATGATACAATATTTAGAGATATGATGCAGAAGTTCCTGATGAAAATCAAAACTCTTTTAAAATAACAAACTTAAAAATGAAAATTACATTTCTTCTTTTGTTGAAAATAAACAATTTTAAAAATTAATTCCTTAAAAACAGCAGAAAATGTACTTTTAGAAATGCGCCAAAAAGGTACTTTTATATATTACCGTTAAAGAGTTCTTCTTAACCAAAGTTCTTTTAAATAATAATAAAAGCTTTTAAAAAGTTATAGTTGGACATGATATCATGTAAAAATTCTGGGAAAATTTGTTAGCCTAGCTTTTGTGAAAAAAGTACTTAACGAAAAAATTCAATTTTTTCAGAAACAAATTTTAAAGGTAAAAACAAACGCTTTAGTTTCAAAATATGTGACTATTTAAAAAAATATGCAACTGTGAACTAATTTTACTGAAATATGTACTTTTATTTTGAAAAAAGTACCTTTAGTAAAACAAGTTCGAACTATAAAATGACCTTAGAAAAAAAAGAATACATTAAAAATAACTTAAAAAAGTCTTTAAAAATATATTTTTTTTTTATGATTAAAGATTTTTTAAGTGTGTTTAAAAAATTTAGTTTGCTTCAAAAAGTACTTAAAAAATACTCTTTTACTTGTATTTTTTTTTTTGTTTGAAAATGCACCTTTAGCACAAGAATAACATTTTAAGAGCACTTTTCCAAAAGAATATTAAAAAAGATAACAAAGTTTAAAATAGCGTCTATTTAAAACGTCATATATAAAAAAGTACTTTTTCCACAAAAGTTATTTTTTTAAAAGTGTATTGCAAAGAAAATACTTTAAATAAAGTACCTTTTTGCAACTTTTAAAAAATCTGTTAAAATTAAGTACATTAAAATTATCTTGTAAGAAACAACTTTTTTAGAAAAATACCTTCTTAAAAAACTACCTTGCAAAAAAATAACCTTTTTGAAGCAGATCCTTTTTTGAACAAAAATTTTTTTAAAAAGGTACCTTTAAAATTTTACCTTTAAAGGAATATCTTTAAATAAGTACCTTTAAAAACGTGCCTTTAAAAAGTACCTTTAAAAAAGTACCTTTAAAAAGATACCCTTAAAAAGGTACCATCAAAAAAGTACCTTCAAAAAAGCACCTTTAAAAAAATTACCTTTAAAAAGTACCTTTAAAAGAGTATTTTTAAGAAAGTTTCTGCTTAGACAAAAAAATTTCTTTTGTCTACTCAAAAAATACATTTTAAACTTTAACGTCCAATGGGACATTGAAGTTTAGTTCCTGTCTGTCCCTCTGTGACTTGACCACTGTAACGACAAGTTTAAAAACAAAAATAGTATATCAGATACATAGCCTTGAATTCTTTGTGTGCGAGTCCAACATCTAATTGGCAAACTTAATTATAAATATTTTTTAAAGTACCAATTAAAAAAAAAGAACCCTTCATTACAATTCAACTTTTGGTATTTAGAGCCAGTTTATCACAGTTTAAGAACTGCAGACCCATCGCAGTGCTAGTAAAATTGCAAAACATTTGTATTTCTAACGTGTGAATTATTTCAATTGTAATGGTGCTTTATTGAGCTGTCTTTAATAGATAAAATGTATTCAATAAAACCAATCAGTTATTCGTTATTCTTAGTTGGCTTTTTCCTAACGATTATAATAATAAATTCAATAGAAAACTTTAAATAGAATTATTTATATTTAGACATAAAACATCGCTATTAAATGCGATGATGTGGATTATTACTGTGTGTCTATAAAGAAAAATCAAATAGGAAGAATCTGTTTAAGACTTGAAAGGGTTTAAGCACTGTTTACGAATTAAATAGGAAGTTTTTACTTTAACTCCAAGCGATACATCAATGACAATGTTTTAGTAGTCCTTTATACTGATCACTTTTAATAACTTGGCTTTTATAAATAAGTTTTAAAAAATTTAATTAAATATTTTTCTTCCTCTTTCAAAAAGTATTTTCTTCAATAATGAAAAAATACTTCATTTATTTTCTTCCTCATAAACACAACAAAAACATATTTCCATTATTTTTTTTTTTTTTTTTGTTTTCTTATTATTTTTACTTTATTATTATAACTTAAGAAAATGAAGAATATTTTCTTGCTTAAATAACTGAGACAGAGAATTTTGCTTATGTTTTTCATTAGTTTATAAATCAAACATGACACTCGGGGCATTGTGGTTGGTTTATTTTGGAAACGAAAAACGACAATAAGAAAGACAAAAGTTTCACATTTACACAAAAATGTGTACAACTTCCGTTAAAGGAATAAACAAAAGACGATTCCCCTAAGTTTTGTTTTTGGGAATTTTTTTTTTCGGTTTTGTTTATTTATTCTGTATTGCTGTCAATGCATTTCGCCGAAAATGTTGTTAATTTTTGCATCAACAAAATCCAATTAAGTTCTCAACGCAAAAGAAAAAATATTTCGAAATTAGCCAGTAACTTATTAACAGCAGGGGTGCTAATTGGATGAAGACTTGTTAAGAATGCTACAGTACAAAATAAAAGTGGGAGCAATACTAATCTGTGGATAAAAACACATTTCTTGAAATTTTGTTACAAAAAATATTTAATTCCTTTGAAAACAGAAAAATGGTCCTTCGAACCCATTTATTAAATCTAGGTCGTGTAGACCTTATGTCAAGCCTAAGGTTATTTCATTATATTTTGTTCAGGAAAAGTCTCTACACAATTCATTATTTACATTTTAATAAAATTTGAAAAAACAAGTGCGACTTATATATTGGGCTATGCCGTATCTTATATACCCTTCACCATCTATGTAAATCTAGTTTAGTGAAGTAACTCCAATAAAAAAAAAACAAATATTGGGGTAACAGAGAATTTAAAAATAAATTAAAAAATTGGTACAGCCTATTTATAATTTTATATAAATATGCCGTGGGCTCTTAACGGGTTAAACGTTTTTAAAAAATTATAGTATTCCCTTAAAGATCTCTTCAAAAGCTTTAAAATGATACCCATATTGATATTTTAAAAAATATTAAAATTTCGGAGCCCCTTAACTCGGAAAATATGGGCGAGCGCCAATTTTTTTACTTGAAGTTTTTTCTTCTTTTTTAATTCTCTATCGCCCCATATGTTTAATTTTTTGATTGCAGTTACTTTATTGTTCCAAATGAAATGAAAAAATTATAGGTAGGCGTGGTCTTTTGCCTACTGCCTCTCAGGACATGGACCGATCATGCTGATTTTCAATAAAACTTCTTTCGACACTATATCTGATCGATTGACATATTTATTTTTGTGATTTCAACACTAAGACTGACATCGTTCAATCGACTTCGCTATGCATAAAAAGTCAGAATTTATATACTTTATGAGGTCGGAAATGGATATTTTAGAAATTACTCCCGGAATGACGAACTTAGATATACCCTTTTTCCACTTTTTGTGATGAAGAGTATAACAACTTTAAAATAGTTTCTTTTGTTTAAATCAAAGGACTAAAATAAATTTAAAAAATAGGACCACAGCATTAAGTTCTTTTTTTTGTAGTTTTCGACCGGACTCGTATTCAATATTTTCCTGCAGTTGCAGTTAGTGGAAATTTCTTAAGGCAGCCTTTTAAAAATATATAACTTAAAATGCATTCTCAACCTGCTTTGGCGAAACTAACTTGATATTGAAAGAGCAATGGACACTCAAGTGCTTTAACAACAAAAATGGAACAGTTTCCAAAGTGAAGCCAGGAATTTGCAAAAAGTAAATTAAAATTTTTGAATGTGATAAGCAGGCATGTGGTAAGAGTTTGGTTCTTAGTTTAATAAGATCATCATTTAAAATAGTTACCGCGGTGCTCTGCATTAATTATTTTTAATGTACTTTTTTAAGATTATTCTTAAATAACTGGTCCTACGAACCTTAAGACAAATTATTTTTTAAATTTATTATTTAATAAAAAACAAAGTTTAAATTTATCCCTCGAACCGCTAATTATAAAACTAAAGATTTCCGTGTGCTTTTACAAAAAGAAATATTTTTTTACTTTTCGCACATAAATACTTTAATAAAAACATATTTTAAAGTATTGCGGCAACATTTCGGATAAATATTTTATTAATATTAATTGAATATCTGAAAGAAACTTTTTTAGTTTATCTTAAGCCTACTACTTATGTCTATGAAGTCCTTTAGAAAATATTAAATTAAAAAAAAAATTATTGTAAAAGTTTTTTATTTACAGATACGTGAAATGGTCCTTCGAACTCGAAGCGGTACATTTTTTTATTTTTCCTGATATGATTTTTAGTATTACAATTTCTAAGCATATTTTTTACAAGAGTTTTTTTCTTTTATTTCAGGTAAGAAGGAACGAAGAATATTTTTATAACTGCCATTATGCTTTTCACATAGTAAGGAAGCTAATTCCAACTGAAGGTAAATTAATTTAAAAAATATCTAATATATGGTCAACTTTTCTTTTACGAAAACATTATTTACAAAATTTTTTTAATGTAGCGTACATTACCGCCTTGAGGAAAATTTATCTTCATCAACTTCAAAAAGTAAAAAAAGACAAAAAGAAACCACCGGCAATTGGATGTGTCAGTTGAAAAACACTCAACACCAAAAGGGCAAAGCTTTAGCAGAGAGATAAGATTGTTACAGATAAAGACAGTATACATTTCAATTAGCAAGGGTGGAGTTTTTTTCTTATCACACGTTTTCTTTTTTCTTTATTATAAACTAAATTTTTTTTAATTACTTCTGCCCAACTAAACGAAATCATAAGAAATCTAAGAGTTTGTAATTTATTAAAATTATTTAAGGTACAAAAGGTTGAAGAGGTGTGTGAGCTTTTTATATGAGGGCGAAGAAAATTTACATAACAAAATATAAAATACAAAAATTGTAAGGAATGCTTTTTCGAAGAATGCTGTGTGGCTTAAATTTATTTGAAATAGCAAAACAAACAGTGAATACTTTCTGTGGTTCACTGCTGAACAAAACTAATCCACAAGTTTTTGGTGAGCGTAAATAAACAAATGAAATTTTTCATAAAATTCAAGAAATATTTCATTCATTGTTTTGCAAGACGAAACTATTTTATCAGATATACGAATTATTTGCTTAATTAAAATTTCCTTTAAAAATTTCCTTTCCTTTGTTTTACAACTGACAACGCTTCTTCTTTTTTTAATATTTTTCGGGTTCAAAAATTAATATAAACCAAAATAGCCATACTTCTTCTTAATTCAAATTTCAACAAACTTTCACCTTCACGAAGCTTTCATAAAAAATTTTATTTTTGCCTAAAAATATGAGTAAAAATTAAATACAGTTTATTCCAATAAAAATTAAAAAAAAGCGTGAAAGTTAAATTTCGTCAAATATTTAAAAAACACGAAATTAATCGAAATTTCACCAAACATTAAGAATTTGTATCAACACTTACCAATCATGCCCATTAAACCAACTACGCAAAGCCTTCTACATATTGTTGTTATGTTATTACTGTCCTTACTAGCGAATGCTCCGCCACAGATGCCTCGAGCCTTAAACTACAAAAATAACTTTTCCTTTTTTCTAATCGGTGCTCTGAAAGGTTTCATCTGTTGTTTTTCTATTTTTTCACCTTTTAAACAATTTATTCAACGCGGCTTCTTAAGAATATTAAATTATTTGCCATATTCATGGTGCTGATGGGATTTGAACTCAAGACAGTTGATTTTCAGTTTTTTAAGAAAAAAGTAATTACTGCTTCCAAACCAACCCATTCTTACGGCAGTTAGTTCTTCACTTCGAAAGAACCCGAAAGTTCTTTTTTCAGCTAAAGAACTTCCGTCAATTGCAGAAAAACTACAACCAAAGCAACAGACCACACATATTAGTGGTGAAATTAATTAATTCAATATTCAGGTCTGTTCATTCTTAGCTAAGATACAATCCAACATTTTAAACGAACTACATTAGCAGTTGCTGTTACATGTAGAATGTAAAGGGTTGCCATATATTTTTTTCGCAACAGTTTAAATTTCTCTTAGCAAACAAAAAATAATAAACTGAAGTTGACTAAAAATATATAAAATCCACACAAAATAGGAAAATTAAAAAAATAGCTCTTCTTTTGCGAACTTTATATTAAAAATATTTTTGGCTGTGTTTTGCTTAAAAGCTTAGAAAAAGCTTTTATAAAAAGCTATCATTAAAACTTTACTTGTCACTCCCCAGCAAAAGAATAGGCATTACCTTAAAAAAGTACTTTTCATGTAATGCCTTACTTTTGTGATTACCATATTTTGTTACTCGCTTACAAAACACGTTACATCAGTTCGCAAAAAGGGAAGTAGTAACTAAACTATTTCTTAAAAATAAAAGAGAATACTTTTAAATACATACTAATGATCATCATTATTTCCCATAATAATATATGTAATTAATTCTCAGTAATTATAAAAGTCCCATGCCTTGTTAAGATCATTAGGTTGGTAAGTCCTTCCGCCAAAAATTTTTAATTCCACACTCGATTACCTTTTCTAAAATATTTTCCTGGGTTGTTCTAAAATAGCACTGATTTTCCAACATTTCATTAATAAATATTAAAGTTCCTTAAAGACCTTCTTAACTTAATAAACTATTTGTTACATGCACTTGCTTTTTCTTCATCGTATCAAAGCGTAAAGAAATTAATCTTAATATTTTAAACAAACTAGAATGACAAGTGTCAGACTTAAAAAGGCAATTTAAATTACACAGCAATAACGAGCAATACAATGGCCTTAAAAACATGCAAAAAAAATTAACTGAAAGACCCCGAAAATTAAACAATAGAAGAAGACAATAAAAAAAAAGAAAATAAATTTTAGAAAAGAGTCGTCGTACCAAAGGAAAAGGCCAATGTAATAAATTACTACTTTGTTAAATTAACATGATATTTTATATTTGCAAAAGAACAAGTTCTTGTTTTTGCGAAGAAAAATGAGTTGCACTTAGTGAAGATTGGTTACCAAGTGGAGTCAGTCACTTTAGATTTCATCACTAAATATAATGGAGTAATTATTTTTCTGCAAGTTTTCATAAAAATTTAAATTTTTTGTCTGAAGAATAAAAGATTTAAACAACGTCGGCATAGGAAAACCCCTTGATAAGTATTAAATTACAACCCGCTAAAAACAAAATTAATTTTTTAAATGTAAAGAAAAGATAATAATTTAAATTAGTTGCTAAAACAAAGTAATTTAAACATTTAAAATTTTGGACACAACAAAAAACTATAAGAAAAACAAACAAAAATGTCATTAATCTGAAAGAAGTTTTTTCCTTTTTGTTCACTAATTAAACAAACTTTAACAAGCAAAATAAACCTTTTATTCCCTTTACCCTTTCACCTCCCTTAAAGAGTTATTTTTAAAGGGTTCAAAGAGCCCTCACTAATTTTTTCTTTGTGTTGAACAACAGCCTGATGATGTTGTTGCTGTAAGTAAATGGCCTAGATACAATGAACAATCATACAAGTCCATAGAAAATTTCACCCCACATTTATAACAACTACACCTTAATAAAAATGGCTTGTTTTTTGTTGTTTTTGTAACTAAATATTTTTTTTGGTTACTGGCCATTAATGAATTTAATTGTTAGTTTTATATTACAAACATTAAGTTTTTGAGCCATTTATTTTGGTATTGTGTTTCATATTTTTTTTATCTGCCCTGTAAACTGATTCAGGTTTTGATGTCTTATTTTATGACCATATTATGGAAATAGTCATGATGATAGAAATAATGATAAGCATAATTATGATGATTTTAATTAATTATCTTTGCTAAAAAAAAAAGACTACAATTTCAAATAGAAAAAATTATAGAAAATTGTACTACAAGTGGTGGTTAAGGTTGAAACAACCATTTTAGAAAAAAAAAGAATTCATGGTCCAGTAAATACTTCTGTTTCTTAATGAGTTACGTACATCAAAGTATAAAAAGAATTAAGGGAAAATTTTCAGTTGTGTGGCTTGAAATTATTAATCTTTTTATTATAATAAAATTAAAAAATTTCTATTGAAAAGTGACAACCAAATAATTATAAATTTTTTAATTGAATCAAACAAAACTTTAATTAAAAATTTATGGCAGCTAGAAAAACTTACAGTAGCATTTTTTTTATTTCTATAACAATTTTCACTATTTCAAAGATTTATTTTTAATTACATTCGTTCATTAGAAAGAGAAAATTATTTCATTTAAAATACGCCAACACTAAATGTTATAAGAGTTAAGAAAAATCATTTAGAATTCATATTCGTACTTTTTTGTTTAAATTTCACTATAAGTTATTTCGGTTTATTAGAATTGTTATGAAAATCCTTTTTAGCAAATAACTTACAGTCGTACTTAAGGTAAGGATTCTGCTTCATTACCTGCCTTTAATAATAATTCACAATTATTTGGAGGAGAGAGATGCTTAAGCAAATTTGTAGAGCTTTTCATTTAGCTCAATGGCTTTCCAACATCACCAATCCGCAGTGTCATATGTCTGCGTTAGTCTTATGCCAGTCCAAGCTATTTTTTTAAAAACTTTCCTTTTAGGCAGATAATAAACTCTCTTCAGATTACTCTATGGTAACTTTTTATGGCTTTTGTTATAATATTTCTTCTGATTTTCGGGATTCACAAGGCACAGATGATAGCATGCTCTTAAACTCGGTTTTGACCCTTTTTTGTGTTTGTCCCAAATTTAGGGTTCTGTCGTTTCGCAAAGATTTTGCAAAAACACTGTTCGTCGTCATATTTCTTATTTAACAAAAAAGTCTGCCCATTAGGACGCAATTGCAAAACTGCTTACAAAAAGATCTGCTTGCTTATAATATATATTAACAGACTGAACTACGCTACAATTTCCTGGTATAACCTACACTTATCCTTCACTGAAAATGTTATCACAACTATTATTTGTATTATTTGGTTTTTGATTAAAATTTAATTAAGGTTTTAATTGATGCAACTTTATTTTTAACTAATCCTAAAGAAACATTAATCCAATTTATTAAGTAATTAAATATATTTCTTAATTACAAATGAAGAAAATAAATTTGTTATTAAATAAATAATTAAAATAAAACACTCAGTTTTTCCATTAAAATTTTTAATGGTTTTCACATTCAAATTGAATTAAACATTTAATTGTCTCAATTACAAATTAATTGAAATAATGATTGGCAAAAAAAATCGGCTTTAAAATAGATTTCATTTATCTGCCTATAACTGCTCAAATCTATGGCCACGTACATCAAATTACATTAACTATTGGGAAACCCTTTAATTTCCATTTCAAAATTTTATACTTGTCAAGGCGTACTTAGCACTACAACTCCTTGCTAATTTCCACCGTCTGTCTACAGCTGCCCAACAGTTAGACAATATACATCAAATTACTTCAACTTTAGGGGCACCCTTTTATTTCCAAATTCAAATTTTATACTTGCTCTTGTAGTAGACTTCGCAGTCAAATTACTTGAAAATTTCAATAATCTGTCTATAACGGTTCAAAAGTTTGGCCATATACAATTAATAACATCAACTATTGTAACACCCTTTAATTTATAATTTCACATATTTATACTTCTAATCATACCAATCGAAGTAGTGGACAAGTTGTCTAATTTTTAAGTGCTTGTTTATAACGGCTCAACAGATAACGGCCATATAGGTCAAATTACATTAATTTTGGCCACACCCTTTAATTTACAAATTATATACTTGTTATTATAGCGGACTTAGCAATACAGGTTCTTTGTAAATTTCAGCCGTCTGTCTACAACTGTCCAAAGGTATGACCATATACAGCAAATTATATGTACTATTGGGGCACCCTTCGATTTATAATTATAAATATTTATACTTGTTACTATAACGGTCATAGTAATCGGAGTTTTCAAGCATTCGTCTATAACGTTTCAAACGATAGACCCATATAGATAAATTTAAGTCGCCTATGGAGACACCCTTTAATTTTTAGTAACATAAAAAAGTAACATTCAGACGAATTGATAACCTTGTTTATTTGAAGTCAGTTGCAAATAATACAAAATTTTCTAATTAAATAATTAATTAAATGAATTAAATATTTAATAAGTAAATAAAAAAATTTAATTAAAAATTACAGATTAATTCAATTAAAAATTTAATAAAATTCCAATGCGTAAACAACGAAAAATTTTAATATGTATAAAGAAGCATTTAACTTACTGAGATTTAAATTACTGATCCTTAAGTTTATTTTTGGTCGTATACTCTCTTGCTTTGGTAAACAGCATTGGGTCCCTAGCTGTAGCGATTGAAAACAATTTTAGAATTAACGGTCAATGCGCTAAGAAAAGAAATTAATGTGACTTTTAAGTCAAGGAAAATTTGGCCATGTTCCTGACATTCTTTGAAGATGTCTCCGGAGTAAATTTTGTAACAATTATAAGTTTCATAATTTCTTTAACTACCATGCTTCTCTGTCAAATGAAATCACACTTTTAAATTAAATACAATTGCATTCCGTGGGCTTTTATCAGTTTCAATGCTACAACAAGCTTCTGGAATTATTTCAACCATAATTTGATAGAGTGCAACGGTTAAGATGAATGCCATGTTAACCACGAAATGATTAAAACAAACACAAATACTGATACTACGACAACATGTCAGTCACTGACTTATCTATAGGCAGCCAAAGGAAAATGCAGAAGGAGTAAAAATAAAAAAGAAGAAAATAACAAAAACAAAGGAGAGTTCCTGATTATTCTTAACAAATTGTCAGACGTTCTAAAGATGAGTGATTTCATGTGTATAAAGGAAGAGGCAATTTTAAACACACATACATACCCACACACAAACTCACACCAGTTGTAGAGTTGGTATGGCAAAAGGATAATCACAGACAGAATGGTTTGTTGGCTGCCTGAATAAATGAATGAATGAATGACTGACTGACTGGATAGATGAATGAATGGTTGGTTGCTTGATTTAGATGGAGAAGAATACATGTTTGACACATGCTCATAAGTACATTTTAAGTTTCACTAGAGAAATATATGTATGAATGGCTGCTGACTTGCTGTTTGGATGAATGAATGTTATTTATTTTGTTCCAAGGGCTTGAATGAATATGTGATGCTACTGCTGGCTTTCTCGTCTGAGTGCATAATTTGTCGTTGAGACATTTCTCTAGCATAAAATGCAACAAAAAATATGCTGATATAATACAGGCATTACATAATATTTATTTATGTAAAAGTAGCTGTTTTGTTGCGGGCAATAAGATTTAAGAAAATTCAATGTTCCTTTTAAGAAGAGAAAATTTTAAGTCCAGGCATTTATTTGTAATCTTCTCAAAGAAACAACATATTGATTTTCAATTCAAGTTCATTATCAAAATTGTTATTGAATGCAAAAGTTCAGATTTGTAAGATTTTTTTTATAAAAACAGTAAGAAGCACTAACAAATAAAAAAAAGGAAATTATTTAAACAAGCAATAAATTTTTTACTATAATATTTAAGCAACAAATCTGCTAAAAATATTTTAAAATGTAAAAACTAAAAAACTACTCTCAGTTGACGGGTACACAAGATTCGACACAGCTGTAGATTAAAATGAAAAATTTTAATTTTTTAGTTTTTAGCAGACGATTGTTGACAAACACAAATTTTGAAGGCAGGTATTAACGCATGACAGGACTCTTTCTTTAAGTTTACTTTGGCCTTTTCCCCAAGGAGTCTACAGATTAACAAATATTCTACTCCTAGGCTGCTGTTGTGCTGTCGTCGTTGTTGACGTTGCAAGCAGTTGTTGCAACAAAAGCCATAAGCATCTTTAAAAAAAATACAAACAAAATGTAAAAAACTGCAATTATGTTTGAATGTGTGCTTTTGTAGTGGTTGGTAGGATGACGAGGCTGGTGCTAAAGCTTTAACTTAGACAGGCTAAAAAGCTGCTACAAAATGCAAGTAAATTTTTTGTTTTTTCTAGCTGCTTTGTTGTTGAGATTATTTTCTCAGTTCGTTTTTTTTTCTATTTTTTGGAATATGAAAAGTTTTTTAATGTTGTTAAGGGTGAAATAGGAGGCACAAAAAACAAATAAGTTTTGTTTTTTTTTTAATTTTTTTTTTAAATGTTTCACAATTTTTTTTTCGTTTTTTTCTATTAATGTTTTGTATTTAAGTTGTTGTTGTTTTTTATTTTTATTTTGTATATTTTGTTTTGCTGCTGTTGATTTTCTTTTTTTTTTTTAACTTTTAATTTTACATAACGTTCAGCCAAACGTTATGATGGCGTCTCATAGAAAGTGCATTGACTGCATTTTCTGAGGCTGCTGCATTTCTACAATTAAGTTTTAGGGCAGAGACTTAAACGAACAAATTTCTATTATAAACAGACATCAACAGCAACAGCCCTGTAGAAAATTTAAAGGGAAAATTTCAATATCAGAAAAGACTTAAAAAGGTGTTTAAAACTAAAGCCACCATCACTTTAAACTGTGGGGAAAAGAACAAGTTAGTTCATTGAAAAAAATTATTTTTGGATTCAATTCCTCGTCAAAAAAATATTACGAAAAAAGGTGGCCTCACGTCCAAAGGGTTCCTATTTGATTTTACAAACTCTTTGTCAATTTAAGGTGTCATCTGCATATCCGGGTTTTGAACATAAGGTTTTGTATTGGGCACCCTTTAATTTATAATGTTTTATTGTTTTTTTTTGTTTTAAATATTTTTAACAACTGTTTATTAAAGTTAAAAAGTTATACCTTTATACTTCAAAATCACCTCTATGAGGACACCCTTTAATTTTTAAATTTAATTTTTTAATCGAACAAAGTGCCACGTATTCAAAATAAATTTTAAGTAACTAACTATAACTATTTAAAATATGAGGCCATATTGGTAAAAAGCGCATCTTCTATGGGGACACCCTTTAATTTTTTAAACTTGATTTATTGGCGAACACATATTCTATGTTAATTTTAAATTTCTACCTATTGTTATTTAAAAGTTTAGAGCATTTTATTAAAATCAAGTCTTATATGGGGAACCCTTTAGTATTTAATTAAACATTTTTTATTTTTTTTTGTCTCTTTTATACGCCATATTGTCACGGTTTTTTAAGATAAGACCATATTCATCAAAATTAAATTTGCATTGGGGACACCCTTTAAGCAATCAGTGTAAATATGAAGATCCTGCGGTATAAAATATAAAGTGATATTATTCAAAATTCACGTGTTCTATGGTGTAGCCCTATAAATTTTAGTTAAATTCTATATAGTGTCTTTATAGCAAACACACATGCATACATTATGTGTAAATTTAAAATTTAAAGAATAAGGCAATTTACCTAAAATTAAATATCTGTGGGGACACTTTTTAATTTTATAATTTTTGTATCCCATATTTGCTGTTGTAGCGGAAATAATGTGTATAAATTTAAGGAATTTATTAAATTAAAGGCATCTCAGCATTAAAGATGTCACATATCCCAAAATCGTGTATTCTATGGGGCACCCTATAATATTATGTTAATTTTATTTACTTATGTCCAAAGCGGACATATTGTACCTAAATTTGAAGTGTGTTCTGAAATTTCTGCTAGTCTGTCCATCTGTCATAGGCCTTGATTTTTCCTTTGAATTGATCATAGAAGAAGTATTAAAGGGTATACCGAAAGTGTAGTTACATTTATAAAAATTCTTTCATTTTTTGATCTGTGATAGGCGGGCACATCAAATTTACGCTTGTTGCTGTAGAAACAAGTACAAAAACTTAAACCTTAAATTAAAGGGTGTCCCAATAGTAAAATGATTTTTATGTACGTGGCCTGGTCTTACGCCGCATTAGGTAGACATGTCCGCTTTCAGAAAAAATACAGAAAAAATACAAATATAATTAAAATGTAAAGGGTGTACCTAAAGTGACATGATTTTAACGTACCTGGCCTTAGTTTTTTAACCGTAGTAATTTTCACAGAGCTTATAGAAATATGTTCGTTTGGTAAAAAAAAATGGGAACAATAAATTTAAAAATAAAAGGGTGTTTCCATAGAGGTCGTGATTTTGACAAAAATTGTCATATCATTTAATTTTTAACAAGAAATAAGAAACAGAAAAATTCTCATCTGATGGCTTTATTAATAACTATTTTGTTATTTGTGGTAACGGCAGTAATAATAATTACAGTTCAAGAGAAACGGACCTGTGAGCTGTAAAAAGGAAATAAATTTTTCCACCATTAAAACTTTTTCCAACTGGGTTCTTAATTTTCAAAAATAAAAAAAAACATTAACCAAAAAAAACTAAATCTCCAGCAGCATACAATATTATTATTGTTGCATGAAACTTATGATTTGAGAATAAAAAAAACTATTAACAACAACAAATACAAAAGGAGTAGGAAACGTTTTGTGTACTTTAGTTTGTTTTGGCAGAAAATATTATAAAAAAGTTTTTGTTTTCGCAAATTAATGCTGTTGAGAATGGCGCTGACGAGCATAAAATTCTGATGGGTGGGTGGATGATTGTATTGGCAATGCTGTTGGGCTTGAAATTAATTATAGAAAGAAACAACATATTAAAATTGGAACGTTGCAATTAGACAAGAAACAACACGCAACCAAAAATAAAACTTTAAAATACAAAAACAAGTTTCCTTAAATTTTAATTAAAATAATATTGTTTTTTAAACAAAAAACTTTTGTTTATTTAAGTTGCTCCTTAAAGGATGTAATTCGTACGTTATTCTAAGCATGAGAAAACAAAAAATAATATTATTGTGTCTGTGTGCTCTCCGGTTGTTTTCTTTGGCTTTGTTGTGTTCCTTTATTTGTTTAAACTGTTTTTGTTTTCTCATTCTTATCATATGTCTGGGTTTAGTTTATACATTTCACATTTTGAATTCTCCTGGACAATTGTTCCAATTTAAAATAAAATTCTTGTATTCATTCAGTTCTTATTTCTTTATGTCTTTATCCTTAAGGGTCTGCACTTGGGCACAGTGCGTTTCATAGTTAAAAGGTGAACGTAAAATTGAATGATGGGTATTTTTGAAAGTTATGGAAATATTTTGAGGGATATGTCTATGTCATCAAAGTTCTGACGGTGAATTCTTTTGGTCAGTTTGGAGATAATGACTTAATTTGCTAGCCCAGCGATTTTTAAGGAAAACCAGGTGTGCACACTTAAAATATGACAAAATCAAAAGGAATTGGTTTACTTTACAGTAGAAGAGAGAGTAGGATTTATTTAACCACATTAAAAAAAATTAATTCTACAGCGGAAGCTGCCAAAAATTCCGTAGAATTCAATTTAAATTTTAAATATTGTTAAAAAAAATTTTTTCATCGCGACATTAGAACGCCTCGTTCGTTTTTATTTTTCTTAAGATATTTTTATTTCCAGCTTTTCCTAGTTTTTGTTCTGTTACCTATTTTTTTTAATTTTGGTGGTAATCTTATTTACAAAAACACAGCAAAAAGTCTGCATTTTAATTTTTATTTGTTTTCATTTTGAAATATTATTAAATTGTTAATTGATTCAATTATTTTTTTAATTTGATATTTATTTCTATTATTATATATTTTTATTATTCTTTTCTAATAAGAAATCGACTTGATTTACCTTATTATTTAAATAGAAAATTTTGCAGTTATGGTTTTATTAAATATTTAATTAAACCAATTAAAAATTTTATAGAGTTTTCATGTTACAGCAAATATATTATTTAATAAGTTCGAAAACTTTTTTCTGTGTAATAAATTTCGTATTTTCTATTTTTTAGGTTTCATTTTGAAATTTTATTAAATTTTTAATTGATTCAATTATTTTTTTAATTTGAAATATATTATTATTTATTTATTTATTTTATTATGTTCTAACTCAAAATATACTTGATTCAATTAATTATTTAAATGGGAAATTTTGTACTTATGGTTCAATTAAATATATAATTGAGCGAATTAAAAATTTAATTAAATTTTTATGTGACAGCAAATAAAATCTTTAATAAGTGTGAAAACTTTTTTCTGTGTAATAAATTTTCTATTTTTATTCGCTTACATTTTGAAATTTTATTAAATTTTTAATTGATTCAATTATTTTTTTAATTTGAAATATATTATTATTCATTTATTTATTTTATTATTTTCTAACTCAAAATATACTTGATTTAATTAATTATTTAAATAGGAAATTTTGTACTTATAGCTCAATTAAATATATAATTGAGCCAATTAAAAATTTAATTAAAATTTTATGTGACAGCAAATAAATTCTTTAATAAGTGCGAAAACGTTTTTCTGTGTAATATATCTTCTATTAAATTTGTTTTTTAAAGAAATTAAGTTTTAATGGAAATAATTAGAAAATAACAAATATTATTATATTATATTATTTTATTAAAATATTCTTCGTTGTTCTCCTTCCTTGCTAGTATTATGATAACAAGCCCATTTCATTATCTTGTAAATCGCTCTAAATTTTTTTAAATCTACAACACATAAATAATTTTAGTTTGGGCAAGAAACCTGTGAATGTTTTTCTATTAACAAAATAAATAATTAAAAATTCCTTTATACAAATAATCCGTGGTGCGCTTAGTGCACTTGAGCGTGTGTAAATGCATACACTAACACAAATATACAAATACTTTCATATGCATTTTTGTTGAAAAGTTCATGTTTGAATTTAAATGTTTTTTTAGTTTTATAAAATTCTTTTTGTAATTTCACAATTGTTTTAATATCTGCTGTTAACAGTTTATTTTTTCTGTGTATGTATGGCTGTGTATAAAAGCTTCAGGTGCTTATGTTATCTAAATCTCACACACACACACACATCCTCACTTACATAAATAATCTATCTAAATTTAAAAATCTTAAAATAAATAGAAAATTGTTTTCATTGAAAACATTCTCTTGTTTTGGAAATTATTTCTTTTTAGAATTTTCTTAGTTTCCACAAAAAAAAAACATAAAAGAGATCAAGATGATAATTTAAACAATTTTATTTGCAACCTACATTTGTACAATAGTCTTTTTCTTTAGATGGACATAAAAAGGATAATTAAGAGAACTTGTTAAATTGGCACTTTGAAAAGAAATTGATGTTTTAGAATTTTATATTTTTATTTTTTGTATGTAAAAAAAACTACAAACAAAAGTTAGCTGCTGTTAAGAGCAAATACCTTTAAGTTAAATTTAGTTAGTTTAAATTTACCAACATTTTCCAAAAACTTCTCATAGATTTTTATTTCAACTAAAGATAATAAAGACACAAATTAAGGTTCATGAAAAAAAAAAAATAATCAACAAAAATTTTATTTTTTCCCCTCTTCTGCATATGGCTGATTTGTTTCCTCCAGCTCTTTAGACAGTCCAAAGATATTAAAAAATAATATAAACAAAAAATATATTTGAATAATAATGTGAATTTTTAATAAAGGTCATTCACGCAAATATTTAATTTAAAAATTAATTCCTTATAATAATAATAATTATTTTTATTTGTTTCAAAAACGAGAGACATGACAAGTGCGTGTAATTTTAAACACGCGTGTTTCTAGATTTTATATTTTCACACAGAAATAACTTTTTGCAGTTATTAAGGTTCTTGTTTTCAGATTAAAAATGTTTATTAAGTTTTTAATTGATATAATTATTAATTTAATTAAAAAAACTTTTTGTCATTTTTAAATTAAATATTTGATTGATTCAATAATTAAATAATAATTTAAAAAATTCGGTGTTATTATTCCTTTAACTATTAAATTGAGTAAATAAAGAATATACAGGCATGTCACAAAATCCGATCGGAATGGTTTTGATTACATATTAGCAATTCCGATCGATGTAGTTTTACCTTCTTCAGATTCCAATCGATTTTGATTATATCTAAAAAATGCTTAAACTCCACGTTTTTATATAAATGTGGCTATATTGCACACACCAAAATAAATAATAAGGCTAATCTTAATAAGGACACGTAATAAAAGTAAATTTGCAAACCGCAAATAACAAAATATTAAAGAAATTAAATTCCACTTTGAAATTTAAAAGTGGTTTCAAT
This sequence comes from Gymnosoma rotundatum, assembly GCA_916610165.2. NCBI lineage: Eukaryota > Metazoa > Arthropoda > Insecta > Diptera > Tachinidae > Gymnosoma > Gymnosoma rotundatum. Next base: position 13,315,701 of record OU744338.1, on the reverse strand, counting down.
CCGAAAAAAATTTTCGTTTTTCGTGTCAATCATAAATAAGTAACAAATTACAAAAATATTTTTTTAATAATATTCTGGGGAAGCGGGGATTGGTAAGGCATTGTAACGATTAATAATGAATGTTTTAGGGAAACTTTTAAAATAATTTTTTTTTTTTCACTGGGACGTTTTTAGGGGTGGGATTAGAGGGATATCTCCCCCTGCCCATACAAATCAATTTCTTTGGTTTTAAGGTTTATGTTATCCACTTTATCTAATAATTATATTCTTTTTTAAAATATTTTTTTAGTTCACCGCCCACAAAAACGGGCGGGGCTTAAATAGCATTTTAGAACCTCTTAAGTACAATTTTAAGTTTCTTAGCATTCATTGACATTAAAAGTTGTAATGGCTAAGCAAAATGCCGGGAAAATTAAAAAATTTTGCAGTTTTCAGAGGTAGAATTAGTTCTTCTAAGGGAAACTTTTTCCTCCTTAGTCCGATATTTCTTGTTTTCTAGCTTAAACAGTCTATGACCATAACAGACTTTCTTGCCAAGCACTTAGTAAATTTTTAGACCCAATAAAAGCTAAAAAAATTAGTATTTAATGTCTGGCTAGATTGGCAAAATGCCCCTATGTGCGACATTCAGTTGAGCAACCATACACCTTTAACTAACGCAGGCATTCACCACCATTATAAGCTGCGGCGTTGTTAGGGCTTTGACCACAAATTCCTTGTTTTTCTATACCTTGTCTTAAATATCTTAGCTTCTGTACTGCAATGCCACACTTGACCCCCTCACTATATTATCTACCGACGCTACTTAAGAATTGCTGTTCTTTTCTGCACGGCACTATGGCCGGTTTAAACTAGACATTTTTATTTACATGTGTTTTTAAAACTAAAAAAAAAAACTAAAAAAATAATTAGTTTTTTTGTATTCGAGGCCCTGTTGGGATCTGAACTCATGGCTCATGTATTTAAAAACATAGCCCGACGCTCCATCAACGCAAACACCGCGGCTACTTAGCATATCTTAACTTACATCTTTGTTATTCTATTCATAAGCACCACATTTACAAATGGTGTAATTTTTTCATCCTTTTTTTTCTAAAGGCGCAAATGCAACCCTCCTTTTATTGTTACATGTACGATTATGTTAATTTCCTTTTAATTTTTTTTTTTTTTTTTTTTTTTTTTTTTTTGTTATAATTTCATAGATGAAGTGGCAATACTAATAAAGTAAAAGTTACAGAAATTATTAAAACGTAATGCCAAAGTCATTAAGGAAAGAATTTCCGCAATTTTATATATAAATAATTCATGCAGAAAAACTCTTCAGGCTTAATCTCATTAATCAAAATTCTAAACATGTCTAGGCTATCGTGACCACAACAAAAACAAAACAACTATAATAAATTAATTAAATAATTAAACGTATAAAAATTCGCCAAAACTAATGACTTTTATTCAACGTGGTATTATACAGCATCTAATTGATCAATTAAGAAGAAGGAAGTTGTCAAAAAAAAACAAGAAGCTGCTCATAATTTTAATAACTTCAACAGCAACAAATTTCAAAAATATAAAAACTTTCAAGCAAAAAATTTCTCATTAAGTCTTATTAATTTATTATATGCTTATTTAATTTTTTTTCTTTATAACACGGCCTGTAATTAAATTTTACTAATTTCAGTTTTGTCTTTAAATAAATCTCGAGGCAGACACAAACAAGTTACAAAAAATTGATACACCACACCTTGATGGAAGCGAAAAACGTCAAGAAATTAAAAGATATATGAAAATAATTATTGAAAAAAAATTTTTTTTGTTGATATATTTAAGAGAAACGACAGACAATAAAAGTAATTTGATGAAATGAAATGAAATAGAAATTGTGGTGGCCAAACAACTTATTAGTTGAGGCTTATGGCTAATAAGATAAAAATAGACACGTTAATAAGCAACTTTCAACAATAATGTCAATCAATAATGTCTCATATGACTGGACAGGTACAGTGAGTAAAGAAACTGCAAAACAGCAACAAATTACGACTCCGTTTAAAGAGTCTAAAAAATTGCTTTTTAAAATAAAAGTTAAAAATTCTAAAAGATCGGCTTACGGCAGGAAATTAGAAAAATTATTTTAGACAGGCTTAAGTTCATCTACTGTTTTAATATTTATAATTATATTAAAAATGAAAAATTATTTTGGAATGGTGTCTTAATGTTTAAAGAAAACAGGAAAAATTTAAACACAAGCAGAATTTAATGCACACAAGGAAAAAAGGTTGACAAAAATACAATTAAAATTATTAAAATTTAACTCTTTTTCGAATCATTTTTTTAAAATAGCTTTGAGTATATGAGAATATGAATTCATTCAAAAATACTCACAACTGATAAAATTCGATTGGTAACAAATTCGGTTTCTTCTGTAAAGTTACTGGATCGCTACATCCGTCATCCGTTGTTTGAGGTTAATTAATTCGTCTGTTTTTTTTTTATTCCGTCATTTCTAATCCGAATTTTTTTTTTGGATTTAAAAGGCTACAAATTAGTCCGTTTTAATAAATTTTAAAAACAAAGGGTGTTCCCTTACCACATATTTAATTATACCCTTCACCACAAAAAGTAAAAAAAAATATATGCATGTCATTCCGTGTGTAATTTCTACAATATCCATTTCCGACCCCATACGTTCTGACTTCTTATGCATAGCGAAGTCCGTCTGTCCGTCCGTGTTAGTGGTGAAATCAATTTTGCCTCGCCAAATAAAAATAAATATTTCAATGGTGTCAAAATAGGTGCTATTAGAAATCAGCATAATCGGTCCATGTCCTTTGAGGCAGCAGGCAAAACACCACGCCTACCTCTAATTTTTTATGTTATTTAGAACAAAGAAGTAACTCCAATAAAAAAAATAAATAGGGCGATAGAGAGTTAAAAATAAGAAAAAAAACATCAAGTAAAAAAATTGGCGCACGCCCATATTTTCCGAGTTACGGCACTCTGAAATTTAAAAATTTTTTTAAATAACAATATGGGTATCATTTTAAAGCTTTTAAAGAGATCTTTAAGGAAATGGTAAAATTTTTTAAAAATGCTTAACCCATTGAGAGCCGTTGGCATTTTTTTTTTTTTGAAAATGATTTATAAAACTTATTTTTTTATTTTATACTTCTCTGTTACCCCAAATATTAGTGTTTTTTATTGCAGTTATTTTACTAAACTAGCTGTACAATAATGGCGAAGGGTACATAAGATTGAGCATAGCTGAATATAGCTCTCTTATCTGTGTTTTTTATTTTGCTTTTTTATCTCGAACCAGCGCTCAAGTGAGGACGTCTACTCAAGCATTTCTTTGTGCCAGAAATAGGAAATGAGGTTATGGGAAGACGGTTTCTAGGTATTCCATTCGATGAACATTGACAAAAACGATCTCTGCAGGAAGATGAGATTCCACATGCGAACTGTTTTGCTAAAAAACGAATTCTCTCTGTAATGCATGGTACGAAACACTGACGAGTCGACCAAGAATGAAAAAGCTCCTAATGAAACGAGTTCCTTAATCTCATTAGAGTACATTCCATTACAGTATCGACAAAACAGCGAATCACAACCCAATTTCAATGATTAAAACGGTTATTAGAGTTGAATTCCTACAGTAACATATGAGCCTCTTCGCTCTTTTCTGCACGCATTCGACTAACTCCAAAACAGACTTTGAAGCACCCGCCCATTTATAAGAATTGAAGGTGGTATAAATAATAAGATCGGGTGGAGTAAAATATCTTTTACATGGTTTAAAAAAATCAAGGCTCTTAAGAGCTTCTTTTGAGACTTCAAAATTGCAAACATCATTCTGAAATATCATGGTAAGAACATCAAGATGCCTTGATTCTCCTACAACCAATTATTTTAAATGCAGCATCATTCTCGGTCGATCGCCTATACCTAAGCATACAGTATTGAGTCTTAAGAGCATTAAAATCGACTCTGTTCACCCGGCACCAAACAAAATTTTTTTTTTTTTTTTGGAGATCGTGGTTGAGCATATCATTCCTTTTCTGTCGCTTGGACACAACCTCTAACAACTTGCCCGTTTGCCCAATGAATATGAATGGCAAATGCTACTGTCGTCTGCAAAAGAGTAAAAAGGGTTTAAAGTAATGGTTTCATAATATTAATCCTCACTTACAGTTTCTCATATGTGATTATGGTATTTAGTGTGAAAACTACTGGACAAATTTTCTCTCAAACTCTTCGCCCCAAATTTAGATGTATGGGACACCCTTTTAAGTATGTTTCTTCTATGATTCATATGTTTTACAAATATTTTAAATTTTATATCAAATTTATAACGCTTAGGTGTGTGTCTCTTATAAAATTTGAATACAAAATTGCCACTGTGCGGTTTTCACTCACACAATGGTCTTTACAAAAAAAATCGAAAAAGAAACGGTAATAAAATTAAGAAAAATATTGTTAAATAAAACAATCTATTGGTTAAACCGATTGATGATGTTGTTTGTCAGTTGTCATAAATTTGAAAACCCACACATTTCAGGTTCTTATTGCTACTTTTTTTTTAATTTCCTAGACTCACACGCACATATACCTACATACATACATATGTATATGGTGCTCTGTTATGTGGCCATATAACGTTTTAAGTGTATTAAGTTATAAGCGGAGTCTAAGATAGAAATGTCCATTAAAATACCAACCTACTACTGGTTTCTTTTATTTATTTATTTTTTTTTTAAACTATTTTTGTTCGCCAAGAAACCGTTTAAGTAGAAGTATGACATCAATTTAAATATATTTTATTCGGATAAGTTTTGCTAATAGCTTTTGGAAATTAAGTTTAATTATGAATTTTATTAAATAAGATTTTTATCAGCACTTTTTATAAGGCAACATACAATAACATATATCAAGTCGCAATTTTACTACTCTTTGAAAGTAGTACAGCTGTTGTCACTATAACAAGTTTGAAACTGGTTTTATGAAACGATAAAAAGCTTCTAAATTACATTTGAAGATTTTTTAGGCAAATGATTTTTTTGTTATTAATTTTTCCCACATATGTGACCATAATTATGGAATCGGTCTAAGTCAAAATTTAAAAAAAAAATGAATTCACCAGTTATTTTCATACCACATTATTTTAAACTAAATTTATTTAATGTAATGTAATGTATGAAATTGTCAAAATTGAACCATTAGATAATGGTTGTCGCATAATGTAAAAATATTTTTTAATTTATTAAAATGCAATTCATTTAATATCTCAAAGCAAGAAATATATGACTTAGACCACTTTCATAATTATGGGCACATACGAGGGCTGCTCTATATATTTCTGGCCTAATAGTGAAAATGCGAATATTTATAATCAAAAATGGTTTCATTGTTCTTCAAAGTATTCTCCAGCATGATTTATACACTGTTGCATGCGCTCAAACCAGTTGTCGAAGCATTTTTTCCACTCCGATTGAGACACCTCTAAAACATGGTTTTTGAACACTTCAACAGCTTCTTCTGGCGACGAAAATCGTTGACCACGCATTTTTTTTCTTGATGTGCGGAAACAAGAAGAAGTCATTAGGTGACAAATCAGGGCTGTACGGCGGATGACCCATTAACTCGACGTTTTGGCCGGTCAAAAACGCTCTGGTTTGAGCCGATGTGTGAGAGCTCGCATTGTCATGGTGAACAATGATTCGTCTTCTCTTGTTGGTTTTTCGATGACTTCAGGCAAACAAATTGTAGTGTACCACTCAGAAGTGACCGTCCTACGTTGCTCAAGCGGAACAGTCGCCACATGACCAGTTTTTCCGAAGAAACAGGCGACCATTTGCTTCAAAGTGCTTCTTCCACGAACAACTTTCGTTGGATTTTGCTCGTCTTTGAAGACCCACACGGTCGATTGTTGTTTCGTTTCGGGCTCATACGCATAGATCCATGATTCGTCACCTGTGACGATCTTATAAACGTCTTTTGAAGCACCGCAATCGTATTTTTGCAACATTTCTTTGCACCAATCGACACGCGCTTTTTTTTTTGAGCGACTTTCAAATTGTGCGGGATCCAACGAGAACAAACCTTTTTTACAGCCAGGTGTTCATGCAGTATCGAATGTATGCTGGTGGAAGAAATGTCCAAGGATGTCTCTATCTCTCGGTATGTCGCATGTCGATCTTGCATTATGAGTTCACGAACGGCATCAATGTTCTCTGGCACAACAGCCGTTTTTGGGCGACCTTCACGGAATTCGTCTTTGAGCGAGCTTCGGCCACGATTGAATTCATTTTACCAATTTTTCACAGAGCTATAGGATGGTGCTTCATCGCCATACAAAGATTTAAGTTCATCAATGCACTCTTGTCGTGATAATCCACGTCGAAAAGTGTGAAAAATGATGGCACGAAAATGTTCACGAGTCAATTCCATTCTTTTCCATATTAATTTTTTCAAGTCACTGTAAACAACACAAATAATGGTCGTACGTCGAAACGTTTTGAGTAAGATTATGCTTAAAAATGACAAACTTTCCAATGGAAATGTCAGATTGCACTTGGCAGCACTCAGTGTTGCCAGGCCAGAAATATATATAGCAGCCCTTGTATAGATATTAAAAATTTTTTATAATAATAAAAATATAAAAAACATAAATTCCGTTAAACATTAAATAAATTAAAAATGACGATAAATATTTTTTGCAAAAAAAAAGGACTTTAAAACAGACAAACATAAAGGATATGTTTTTAAGACAGTAATAATACATTGATTATAGAAAGATTGCGGCAGGATTATACCAAAGTGCATAAGTCGAAAAGAATAGGCCCGTATAGATCAAATTACGTCGGTTATGGGAACACCCTTTAATTCCCAAAATTAAATTGTGTACTTGTTGTGATAACGGAATTAGAAATACAGGTTGCTTGTAAATTTAAGCTGTCTGTCTATAAAGGTGAAAAAAACTGGCCACATACATCAAACTACACCAACTATTGGGACACCCTTTAACTTATCAATCCAAATTTTATACTTGTTTTTTATTTTTTGTAAATTTTAAGCGTCTGTCTACAACTGTTCAAAAGTTTGGCCATATACATTAAATTTACGGAATTATTGGCGCAACCTTTAATTTAAAACTTGTAATATTAAAACTCGTTATTATAACGGTCATAGTAATCGAAATTTATTCTAATTTTCAAGTGTTCTTCTATAACGGTGCAAAAGATGGGACCATACAGGTCAATTTATGTCCTGTATGGGGAAACCCTATAATTTTAAAATTTTTTTATACCCTTCACCACAAAAAGTGGAAAAAGGGTGTAACTAAGTTTGTCAAATTGTTGGTAATTTCTACAATATCCATTTTCGACCACATAAAGTATGACTTCTTATGCATAGGGAAGACGATTGAGCGATGTCCGTCGGTCAGTCTGCCCGTACGTGTTAGTGTTGCCAAGGCAAACTTGATTTCACAAAAAAAATATGTAAATCGATCAGATATAGTGTCGAAAGAGGTGCTATTAAATATCAGCATGATCTGTCCATGTCCTTCGAGGTAGTAGGCAAAAAACCACGCCTACCTCTTATTTTTCATGGCATTAGGAACAATAAAGTAACTCCAATCAAAAAATAAAAAATATATGGGGCGATAGAGAATGAAAAAATAAGAAAAAAAAACATCAAGTGAAAATATTGGCGCTCGCCCTTATTTTCCGAGTTACGAGGCTCTGAAATTTTCAAGTTTTTTTAAATATCAATATGGGTATCATTTTAAAGCTTTTGAAGAGATCTTTAAGAAACTACAAAAAATTTAAAAAAAATTTTAACCCATTAAGAGCCGATGTCATTTTTATGTACCAAAATTTTCTTATTTTTTTAACTCCGTCAACCCAATATTTGTTTTTTTTAATTCGAGATACTTTACTAAATTATATTTAAATATATGGTGAAGAAACAAAGACCATTCGGCTAGGCTGGCGTTTTTTAAAATCTCTACTTAAATATTGATTTTAAATCTAAAATAAAAATGCAACTCTGCTTTAAAATTTTTATGCTTAGTTTCCCTTACAGCCTGCCACTCACAATGATTATTTATTTCAATTGAAGACTTTTTGTTCCAATATTTATTTGTCTTTAAATATCTTCTTAAAAAATTTACTTTGTTGCCTTTTTTGAGGTTAAGCTTCTGTTTATACAGTTACAAAGATATTGATCGCATTAGAAATGTTTATTTTTCCAAAAAATAAATTTTAATTTTCAATTTTTTTTTTATTCTTGTTTATATTGGTTTTAACAAAATAAACAAATTTCTTAGTGATTAAGCAACAAAAAATTAAAGAAACAGATACAAATGAAATTTAAAAACTTATCATTTGGTTTCTCAGTACACACTTAAGAAACTCCCCAAATAAAATTTGAAAAAAAATTTTAAATTTTTTATAATCATCAAAAAATGTTGAAAATTCAACAAAAAAAAAATAAATAAATAAATAAATACTTGCATACAAATCTTTTCAAGTGGATTACGTTTCTCTTTTTTAGAGTTTAGTTGGAATTATTTTAAATCATTTTTGTCTTAAAATCGATCATTGGCTGTTGCACACACGCATTTTCCTGTCATTTGTTTCTGAGGGGGATTCATCACAAGTGTGTTTAAAATTGTTACGAAAGTTATAAGTAACAAGACAGAGATAAATATTGTTTTTCGTTTTTTTGTGAAATAATAAATGTGTCAAGCACTCATAGTTTATCAACAGGCTTTTATACGTTTGAAGCCTGCAGTTATTTCAAGTGATTTTGAAAACTTCTTTTAAAGTTGTTGGTCGACATACGGATGCTTATGAATCTCAAAGACCACCTAAATAGCAACTGTTAAGGAATTAGGACAGTTTCTATTTGTTTTCCTAAGAAATTGAAATATTTCGTTTAATATTGTGTAGCAATAGAAAATGGGTTGGTTGTATCATCTGTTACCTCTGTGTGGAGTGATAAAGAAAAGTGTGTTGTAAAATTTGATTTTTATTACTGTGGGGTAGCAGTATTGATATTTTATTAGAGTTTTTATTCAATCTGAGCCATAACTTTGTTTAACTTTTTACCAAATGAGCAATCTTTAGACGGGCTTAAGTTCTTATAATTAAAAATGTAATTTGTTAAAAAAAAAATTGTATTTCGAATAATGTATTAATTTCTAAATAGAATATGAACAAAAATTTAAACAAGCCTGGTTTTTTTTGCGATTTTCGGCTTTTAATTTTTAGGCGTTTTTTTTAGCGATTTCTAACTTTACAGACTATTTGCGACCTTTAATGCAAATGATGCGTTATTTTTTAAAGAGAATAAGAGAAGATAATTCAAACACCAGCAATTCCCGAAGAGTTTGGGATTCTTTTGTGATTTAAGAGATTTTATGTGATTTTAGTGTTTTAACATTTCAGCGTTTTTTACCTGTTTCTAACTTTAGAATTAATTTGTAGCTTTAATGCGATTAATGCATTAACTTTTAACAAGAATAGCAGAAGATTCTTTAGATACTAACAATTTCTAAAAAGTTAAGAATACTTAGATTTTTTGTGAATTTCGTGTTTTAACATTTCAGCGTTTTTTAGCTGTTTCTAAATTTAGAAATAATTTGTGGCCTATAATGCGAATACAACGTTGATTTTTCAAACATAATAGCAAGAGATAATTCAAATACCAGCAATTACTAAAGAATGTACGATTCTTTTGTTATTTAAGTGATTTTTGTGATTTTCACGTTTTAAAATTTTGGCGTTTTTTAGTTTGTCTTATTTTAGAATCTTTTTTTTTTTTTGTTTTTTTTTTTTGCCTTAAATGCGATTTTTGCAATCAGGGGTTTATTAATATATGATCTAAGAAATATTTGTAATTCGGGAAATTGTTACGAAAGGAAAAATTTTTAGACAGGCTTAAATTCATATTCGTTTAAATTGCAATATTTGAAAAAATAAATTAATATTTTAAATAACTCGTGACTTTTAGTAAAAAAAAACACCAGCAATTTCTGGTGAATTTAAGAACTTTTGTATTTTTTTTTTTTAAATTTTAGCGTTTTTTTTTTTTTTTTTTTTTTTTGTTTTTTTCTAACTTTGAACATAATTTTTGTTCTTAAATGTGATGTGATTTTTTGTCTACTTAGCATATTTTGAAGTTAAATGTAATTTTGACTTATTTGCTTTTATACAATTTTTTAATATTTTTATGCCTTTTTGCAGTTTAAAGTTAACAAAATGTTTAGCTTTTATCGCGATTGGTTGTTTATTTAATTGGACCTTTTTTTTAGGAAAAGATATCAATTTCTTACAAATGTAAGATTTCTTGATTAGGCAATACAAAGAAAAATTTGGTGGAAAATATTTTTTTTTTTTTATATTGTATTTTATTGGAATTTTTTCTTTACTTTCTTGAGTTCTAGTTATGCCAAAAATTTTTTGTTTATGTGATTAAACGTAGAATTAGAATGGAACGGGCTTTTTGGTTCGCTACAACCTTTGCCAGCTTTCTTATTAACTAATGACTTATTAGTTATAAATTGTAATGTTTCTATGTATTTCTGAAACATTTATTTCTCTACCAATGCCATTACTTATAATTATTTTTTTCAAGTTTTACCGTTATGCAGTAAGGCGATTTTTTAAAATATTGGCGTTTTGTACGGTCTTAGAGTTAGATTCTACAACAAATTTTGAATTACGAAGTTTTTTTCTAGGTTTTTTATAGCTTTTCACTTTTTCTCTAAGTTCCATTTCCTTTTAATAATGATTCATGTTTTTTAAATGTTGCCAACTCTACTATTACAAAGGATCACAAAGAGTTAATGCAGACACTGGCTGATAGACAGTTTGCCATAACTAGAAACCTGCACAGAAAAAGAAGAATTTCGAAGCCTTAGTTTTTTCAATTGTATTGCTTTCTTAAAACTCAAGTGAGGCTCATGGACTTTGTTTTTTGCTTTCCAAATTGTGTAATTTTTTAATTTCAACTACAATGGCGATTTCTTGTGTGAAAGTGTTTAAAATATTTTTTTTTCTATTTTAGCAGTTTTTTTTAATATATTTATTACTTTAGCTGTTTTACTGATACAATTAGTGTATGTTACTATTTATACGACGTGGAGCCAGCAAATGAATTTTTGTTGGCACACCTGAGCTTGGTTTGTTAAGATCATCTATTATTTATCATTGTTTTTTTAGAACGCTGTTGTCAGTACATTTTTTTTTTTGCAATATGAAGTCTGCTTTTAAATATTAATTATGTTTGATAGTTCCATTTCTTAGAAATCTCATAAAGAATATTAACTTCGAAATGCATTGTCTTAATAAAATAAACATTGAAAAAAAATGGAATACATTTTTTTCTGTTATTGTAAAGACATTTTGTTCATATGCTAACAAATCAATGGAAAAAGAGTAAAAAATTAAAAAAAGTTAAATTTGGCTTCGAGACCAGAGTGATTCCTTGTACTGATTAATTTTTGCAAAGTTTTTTTTTAATTTTTATAATCAATAAGCCTTTCGTACGAATTAAAAAAAAAAACTTTTTTTATTTCTATTTTTTTTTTTTTTTAGATCTGTCTTCTTTCTCAACATTAAATCGTCATATCCACTGTCGCATTTTTTGGTAAGTGCCCTTAAATAAGTCATGCGAATTAAATTAATTTTTTAGAGGGGATACTCAAGCAGAAGAATGCTGTTTTTATTCCCTTTTAAGCCCACAACATCCCTTAGGGATTATATCCCGTCGACCTTCCTACGCAAAACAGAATGAGGTACATTCAAATAAGTTTTTTACTACTTTATATATTTCGAGCGTTTGGCGGGTAAATTTTTTTTCATAGCACAGTCCACAAAATAACTAACATTTTTCTAGGGCTGTTGGGTGGGGTTTGTCGTTTCCTTATGTCGGCTACTAAAAAAAGTTTTCCACCTGACACTCATAGTACTTACAGACTTAAGCCCTAAATATTTCTTAATATTCCTTTCGGTCGGACGATATTTGAAGCTTCTGTGAGTCCTTTTTGCTTTTCTTCTAAATACTCGTAGTGTCTTAAGCACCATTCAAGAAATTCAAAAGATCGTGAAACTTCTTTAAAGTTAAAGAGGCTTAACTCATCCTCTGCCAAACTTCATTGTCGCTAACAAAAAATTTTTCTTGAGGGTTGTATAGCCCTCAAACGCGGAGACTTTATAGTCATGTATCAGAAAATTTATAAGAATAATATATATTCTTAGGGTGAAGAGAGCGATAATTTTTCCGGGGTTGGCGTAAGCCTTTTGAAATTATTTTTAAGCAAGTTCTTTACTCTAGAATCGGAAGTCTATAGAGCTGTACAATTCTATGGGGTCTAGTGCGAGCTGACAACCTCAGGCCTGTAGCCAGTTCTTTCAATGACATTTAGTTCCTTTGCGATATTAATTTTAATTTTGCTATAAAGAATAAAATGAAGATATTTCCTTGGAAAATATGTTACACTTCCTCCTGAAGAGACAAGAGATTAACGAACTTAAGCTTAACTAAAGAATTGTAATTTATTTTGTAAAGAATTATTAAAAAACACATTTTCTGCTCTAAATTTCTTTCATTAAGCTTATAGTCTGTGTTTGTACTGCAATTACTTTAAAAACAAACAAATTTTTTTTTAATTTTTATTAAACTAAATTTAATGCGAGAACTAATAAAATGAAATTTTTCTTTTCTAACATCCTGCCACCTTGAAAATAAAAAAATAATAATAGTTTTCAAAACAATAATAATAATAATAATAATTGTTTGCTTGAGTAAAAGAATAATACTCGTAATAAAAAATATTTTTAATTATTTATGGGTTCTCATAATTCCATCAACATCTTCCGTGTAAAATGTTCGATTATACGAAACTAAAATAAAAACACATATCATTGCGAATAGTTCCATTCGAATTCTGATTTTATTTTCTTATTTGATATTTTAATTGCAAAACAATAAATTTTTACAATCATAAATAACACAAATACACACGAACACCGAAAACATAAAAAATTAAAAAACACGTTATAATAATGAAATGGTAAAAAAAATTCTCCCGGAGGACCTTAAACAGAGCAAACACTATTACCACCATTAACATCATCGTCATCTTTGGCAGCAGCAGCAGTAGAATAAAAAAAAACCCAAATTATTCTCATCTTGTCGTACACGTAACAGAAGATGAGGAAACTATTTCATGCTAAAGTAACAATTTATTTAGTTACTTTTTCATAGGATGTTTTCTTTCCTTGTGGAGTTTCTGTTCTTGCCAAGAAAACCAATCAACATTATTATAATTTCCATTACCGTCATGGTAGAACAACATATTTTTACTGCATTTTTATTTTTACTCCTCCTTGGCCAAAAATTTGTAAAGTAACAACATACTCATACAAATAACTCTTCCATTTCCTTCCTCACACGTTACAAACAACAACAACTCATCAGCTCTGATGCTGTTACATGTGTGAGAAAAACTGCAAAGTACGTGGGCGAATTTTTAAGTTGTTAACGAAGTGAAAGTTATTTTTACTTTTCGTGAATGAAAATACAATGATGCCTTAAAGCTTTCAATTAATATAAAGATTAAAATTAAACAAGTAAGTGTGCTATATTCAGCTATGCCGAAATTTAAATACCCTTCACCATCTATGTAAATCTAGTTTAGTGATGTAAATCCAATCCAAAAAGCAAATATTGGGTTGACAGAGAATTAATTAAATAAAAAAATTTTCTATTGCATACATATAACTTTACATAAAAATTATACCGGCTCTTAATGGGTTAAACAATTTTAAAAAATTATACTTTTTCCTTAAATATTTCTTCAGAACCTTTAAAATATTGATATTTTAATAAATTTTACAGCCTCGTAACTCGGAAAATATGGGCTAGCGCCAATTTTTTCACTTGATGTTTTTTTTTCTTACTTTTGAATTCTCTATCGCCCCTTATATTTATTTTTTTAATTGGAGTTACTTTTTTATTTCAAGTGACATAAAAAAATTAGAGGCAGGCGTGGTGTTTCGGCCACTGCCTCAAAAGACGTGGACCGATCATGCTGAGTTGCAATAGCAACTCTTTCGACACTATATCTGATCGATTGACGTATTTATGTTTTTTTTTTTTTTTTTTTTTTTGTGAAATCAAGTTTGGATCGGCAAACACCAACACGGACGGACAGACGGTCAGACGGACAGACGTAAAACGAAATCAAAATATTTACACCTTATGGAGTCGGAAATAGGTATTGTAGAAATTACACACGGAATGACAAACTTAGATATACCCTTTTTCCACTTTTCGTCGTGAAAAGTATAAAAACAAAAAATGTCTTAAAAATGCAGTTGGCTGCTGTTGACATTAAAGTTCCGTATTATGTTAATTAACAACAGAATGTGTCTGACATAAATGTTTACCAATTGCTTAATAATATGAGCTGCAGACCGTAATGGCAATTAAAAAATTCATCAAATCAGCCACTTTAATTATCGAAATTCTAGTGTTTTTATTGATCTAGAATTTTCGCTGCAATCATGGTTAAACGACTGAACCTCTTTTGTCTAAATTTTTAACACAAGTAGATATTTGTCCTCATGGTAAAATAGGGTATTTATATTGTCAAATGCCGGAACAAGAGGGGAATTATTTTAACGAAGTCTCGACTAGTCGATTTTAATGGAGTTCGAAACAAAGGTTGGCCCTCTTCTTTACCTGCTTCTATAGCCTAGACCTAGGTTAAAAATAAAGGAGGCAAACGAGCTTTACGGCTTAAACAGTTACAATAAAATTTTAAACACAGGAATTTATGTTAAAGGTGGAATATTCTATGTTTATTTTGAAAAAAAAAATTGAATAGAAGAGGGAAGTGGGGGAGAGGAAAAAGGAACAATTTTATCAATCTTAACAAATATATTTGAAAATAGATATTTCCTAATGTATAAGATCCAAATTGATTTTAAAAATTTCGCACGTATTCAGAGTAGATCCCCAAAGAAAACAAGGCTTTAATATTTTATACAGTACTTGTAAAGGCTCAAAAATTATACCAAGGCCAGGCCAGGCACTATAAGCTAGTAAGTAATAAATGATATATATAGTTAATTGCCACTATAGACTATTCTCCTCAATCATACGATTCATTGATAAGAAAATCTAATAGAATTCTGTCATTTTTAGAGAAATCACAAAAAAAAATATGTTTAGGTGACCACACTGCCGCAGAAGAAAGATGCAACTCTGATCATGAATATTTTTAAAAAGATGAGCAAATCGGAAAGATAATAAATAGTCTATTGCACATTTAATTATTTCCTCTTATTTAACACAATTTTCGGACACATATGTCCTTTTCGACAGATCAAAGACCATATTTCATGGTGTCTTCCTTTATAATACTAAAATTGTACTCGAACTTTATTATTATTTTAAAAATGAAGAAAAAATCATAGATTTTAAACATTGTTGTTTTAACTGTTTCTTTTAGTATATTCTTCAGTCGCTTCTAAACAAAAAAGCTCCTTTCAAATTTAACTACTTGCTAAACATGCATGTCGTTTCTAACCACACTTTAAAGAAGGCTCATCTAGTAACCAATTTTATAAACACTGCGTTCCAATAGTGTAAATACAAGTCATTTTTAGGATTCCGTACTTAAAGAAAATAAAACATAACCGTACAAATATTGATATCGCTACAATGACTGTCTCTGCGTCTATCCATCTATCTCTTGAAGCGTATTAGCTTATTTTAATAAATAGGATATATAATAAAAGGTCTGTTATTAGGACCGCTACAACAACAAATAAAATAAAAATCAAGTTAATAAAGGGTGTTTCCAAAGACATATGATGTTTTTTTTATTAGAACTAGCACTCAGAGAATGACCCCTACCTGTGCAACGCATTGTGCCAGTACTAGAGAATTAGACCTTTGACTTGGATCTTTGCACACTGAAAGTTAGAGGAAAGACCTTCGCACGGAGCTTATTCTACATTCGATCCGTTAGGCAAAAAAAAACGAATTTTCTCTGTAATGCGATTCACTGGCAAGTCTACAACAAAACGATGCACATACGGAATTACGGTTTTCAGGAACAAGTTTCCCGGTTTAATAAGAGCACATCCCGTTAAAGTAACAATAAAACAGTGATACACACCAAACGATGCACCAATGAATCAACAGAACTGGACACCCTACTGTCACCGATGAGCTTCTTCTCTCTCTCTCTCTCTCTCTCTGCACGCGGTCGAATAACTCCAAAATAGTCTTTGAAGCACCGGCCCGTACATGAGAGTTGTATTTCATTTTCGGCTGATAAAAGTGGCATAGATAGCGAGGAGATTAGATGGAGTGAAATATTTCTTACAACGTTAAAGAAAACCTAAGAAATTGAATGCTTCTTTTGTGACTTGAAAAATATGCTTGTTCCACTGAACGAGAGCTTCTAATTCCTGAATATCTACAACGTCCATATTTGTGGTATTTATGAACATGGCCCGATTTTTAAAACCGTTATGGGCAGATACTTAAAACTTGCACAGAAAATTTTCCCAAAATAACAAGAAGAAACAAATCAGAAGTAAAAGTTTAGAGGTGTCTCCATAGAAGACGTGATTTTGATGTCCGTTGTCTTATCTTATGATTTGTTATAAAAAGTTAAACTAAAAAACTTGTTACGTGTATTAAGCACATATTTACTTCATGGGTTTTTTAACGCCATTATTATGCTATCGATCTGGCCACGCTTTATATTTCTTTTGTATGTAATGTATGATTAATAATTCTCAATCAGTGGTTATTTTATTTGAATAAGTACTCCCGGTTGGAAAGGAATCGAGGCGATTCAAACTAGACAAGAATCGATTGCGTGAGTATGTGTGCAGAGTGTTTAGTGTGCTTTGGGTATTTTATACCACCTTGCAAAGCGGCCTTAGTTTATAGCTTAAGCTGACTGCTTCAGTCACAGCGGCTTCGGCTGACTGTTTTCCACAGCAGCTTTGGATGGCTGTTTTCCACATCGGCTTCGGCTGCCTGTTTCCCACAGCGGCTTCGGCTGATTGTTGTCCACAGTAGCTTCGGATGGCTGCTTTCCACAGCGTCTTCGTCTGTCTGTTTTCCACAGCAATTTCGACCAAATGTTTTCCACAATGGCTTCGGCTGTCTATTATTTTTAGTTATGTTAGCATTGTAAGTATTTTTGCGAATATTGTAATATTTTATAAGTCTTAATGATTGATTACAAGGAGGATCAACACCTCCTGCTACTCCGACTTAGTTTAGCACACCAAAAAGGCAAAAGTATTCGACGAGGATTCCCACCCGATTGCCCGTTTTAAGCCGAGCATCTTCAAAAGAGTTCAGTGTTGTTCAATGTTGCCAAATACTCCACCGATTGCGAGCATTAATCCGAATACTACCGACTCGTTTCAGTATCATCCGAGCTGTTAAGAAAATAAGCCGAATACTATCGAGTGACTCAACAACTATAAGCCAAATACTCCCGCTTTTAGTAGTTTTACCGAAGTAAATAAATGTATGTTGTCAAAGCTGTTAATAAAGATTTATATATATTTAATCCCCAGAAGGGGAAAAAGTCAATCAAGTTATAACATAAGTTTATGGGTCCGTACGTAGACCCTGGGCAACAATAATCTTCTTCAGCCGAGGACAAAATCCACGTTATAAACTTAAAGGTGGCCCGTACTAGTTACGCAAGCTGTCACAAGTGAGTCTAACTCGCACTTGGGTACTAATTTAATAATTTTTTATATGTTCAAGAAAAACTCTTAAAATTGTGATAGACACGACTCTTTTTTCATTATATTTTAGAATTTTTTTCAGCGTGCACAAATGTTTTTAAAGTAATAAAAACAAGAAGCAGAATGGAAGTGTATTTATAAAAAGAAAACGCACTGTATAACCCAATGATCTGTCTGTCTGTCTTTCGGCAATTATACATGATCTGCTTGTGTGTTTAAAAAAAAAAAAAAAACCAAAAATTGATGTGAAGTGGTGTTAAAGCGAATAAGAAAAAAACCTTCAGGAAACAACTTAAACGTTTTAAAGGAAAAAGTGCAAAAAGCTTCAAAACTTACACTGTTTTCATTTATTTCAAATATGTAATGCAGAAAGGGTCAGAAAATACTATATGCTGTTGCATAGAATAATACTACAGCTTAATGCGGCCAAAACCTTACAATAAGTAAAAATATTAAGAACCACAAAAAACACACGATGTAGAGGATTTCTGTTGAAATTTATTTGCCAACATTTGACTTCTTTCTTTTTTGAGAAGTTTGCTCAAGAACTGATTATTTGCGTTCGTTACTGGCAGTATGATTGAACAAAAAAAAAACGACAACAACAAAAACAACTTGTTTAAGTTTTAAAATGGACATATGTACATGCCGCCAAATGTTGCAAGCAAACAACGAACACAAAGAATAAAACAAAATCAAGTGATAATTACTTTGAAGCGTTCAGAATTAAGTTTATTGTATCGTAAAAGTAATTGGTTTCGGTTTAATATGAATTACCTAATGAACATTAAATCAAAACAACAATAACGTTAAAAATATTCTTTTGTTTTTTTTAATGTAACTTTGAAATAAAAACATTTAAATAATAAAAGTCTGTAGAAAACAAAAAAGTTTTTTTTTTTTTTCTTTTAAAGATTTAATTTCATAAAGAAAATTTTGCTACGGACTGAATGCAATTTTTACACTTCCGAAGTAAAACTTAATTTGCAGTTGAAATGAAAATATATTTTTCACTAGTTAAACTTAATTTATTTAATTAAAAAAAAATTTTAAATAAATAATATATTTTTTAATAGTTCTTAGGAAAGCCTGTCCTACACAATCGTACGATTCATTCACAAGAAAAAGTATCTTAACGTATACCAGACTTTTACAGAAGAAAGATGCAACTCCAAATGCAACTCTGATCGTACCAAAATTATAACTTTATAAAGGTTTATAAAAAGATTAGCAACTTTTAATACACTTTTTCCTACTTTTTGGACACAAATGTCGTCTTTGACAGATTAAACGCCCACATCTCTTAGTGTATTAAGGCCTTAAAGATGACACCTCTCGTTGCAACCTCTGCAAAAAAATGACTCTTAAATGTTGTTTGTTTATGAAATAAGTTGGCCAGATATTAATAAAAAAATTAGATGGTCATTCATTTTGCATCTCTGAACGAGATGCAGAGACATTCCAACCTGGAACTATTTTGGGTGCCGGCTCATTCGGGCATACCCGGGAACATAGTCGCGGACGAACTCGCCAGATCTGGAACTCGGATGAGAGACCGGAAAATAGATCCTCTGGTGGGACTCCCGTTAAGCTGTTGTAGGGCTTTATTTCAACAGGAACACTTTAGGGCCGCGCAGACCAGATGGTTTGAAGAGGTCACATGCACGGTCTTGAGGACATTATGGCCTCAGTATGATAGTAGGAGATCCAGAAATCTACTGAGGTTTTCTCGAGGGCTGCTGGGTACACTGGTGGCTGTGCTGACAGGGCACTATGTCATTGGTACCCATGCTAGAAAACTGAATCTTCCGCATCATGACTACTGTAGGAACTGCCAGGATGAGAAGGAGGAAACGGTGGAGCGTCTTCTCTGCCATTGTCCAGCTATTTCTGGTAACAAAGCGGCCATTTTCGGTAGTACGAGACTACATGGTCTTGCAGACTTATCGGTCTGCGATGTTGCTAGGATAAACTCGTTTATCCAGTCCTCGGGGTGCTTTGAATATGGATCTTGATGGTAGCGTACGGACCTGAATTGATCCTAGCACATCCTTGTCCAGGTAACACAACTGGGCCTTTATAACCCAAGTGAGTCGGTTTTATTACGCCGACACCCTGTGCAATCTAACCTAATCATTTTGCATGGAACTTCCTAAAAAAGTTCAATATTTCAGACAAGATTTAAACTCTTATTCACTGTTGCAATCAAAAAAATAAATAAAAAAAAAATAATGAAAAAGAGCACAAGACGAAAGACTTCAAAACAACTTAACCTTACTGTTAAACATTTAAAAAATAAATTTAAGTTTTGCAATAAAAACGGTTGGTGGTTGTTTTGCTTTAACCTTGCCCATTGTGAAGAGGGTAAAAATAAAAAGCCGGAAAAGTGAAGATAAATCATACCGACAAAATTACAACATTAAAAAAAAATATCTAAGAAAATCGGTATCTATCAATTTAATGTCGCACAGTGGGCAAAAAAAACAATGAAATTCAGATTTCCTTAAAATTTTACACATCCATAAAAATGGTATCAAGTTTAAGCCTTGGGCCCTTATTATGTGTTGCATTCGATTTTCGATCTTCGCTGGCTAACGAAAATCGAATATCGATTGTCAAATTCGTATTATTTTGCTTTCGATGCTTTGTGCTTATTGAAAATGTAAGTATTTGTGAATTTTTTTTACAAATGGTGGCAAAAAATTATTTTAATTGCATGCAGGTATAAGGTTGTAATAATTCCGTCGTAGTCATTTGAATAATAATTACTTTAATTTTTCGTTTATAAATTAGTAAAACAATATTTCTTTAGAGTGACAGCTGATAAACATGTACTATTGTGAATAATCCAATTGAGTAAAATTCACAATAGCACCATTTTTATCGAATGTACGCCATAAAACCAAATGAAAATTCGTTCGATCACCTCTTTCGACTACAGTCGAAGATCAAAAGTTGTTCATAATAGGCAACTTAGTCATAGTCATAGGGATGCACAGGGTAGTATAATCTCATTGAAACTTAATAGGGCTACAGGAAGATCAGACGGCAGATTTTAATTTGCAATTTATAGTCCTAAGCGAAGAAGATAAAATAATTAAAACGATGCAATTTTTTTTTAATTTAAATAAAATTTCAGCACGGTTGTATCTCCATTGGTGGTTCAAATATTTCCGATCACATTATAGCAAATTGAATAAATTTTTAATTAGGTTTAAGTTCATGTATTTTTTCATTTTAAATTTTAATAAGAATGATACAAAAAAACACTATCTTACCTTTTAACTAAAGTGGCAACACTGCTGCTATCAACAAGCACCTGTCAGTCAAAAATTTTAGCAACACTTTACATTTAACTTGTGTTTGACAGTCGCTGAGAGCATAATTTCATGTGAATTGAGGACGAAATACAAAAATGAAATTTTGTGTCGTCGTTAGAAAACAGCTGTTCAAACGAACCTTATGGGTAGGACTGTATTTGGTTATTGATGACATGACATATTGCCATTTGTTGACTATTGAATTTAGGTATTAACTCCCAGGAAAAAATTTTTAAAAAAGTAATCGAGTATGGAATTAAGCTTTTTTGGCGAAAGTACTTCTCAACTGGATTGCCAACTTAATTATTTTAACAAGGCATGAGACTTTTATAATCAAATACTGAAAATCGATTACATTAATTACTGTAGGAAATAATGAGTACCATTAGTACGGTAGTATCTTCCTTTTTTGGAAAGTATTGTAATGTGTTTTGTAAGCGAGTAACAAAATATGGCAATCACAAAAGTAAGTCATTATACGGCAAGTACTTTTTAAGGTTATGTCTAATTTTTAGCTGGGCTATTTGTTTGTTCTTATTTTTGACGTACGCTGCATTATATTGGTCCGTTTTAATTTATATTTTTTGTTGCGCTGCACCACTATTCGTATATGGTATGGAACATCTAATTAAAACTTTTAGCATTATTTTTGGGGAAAGCAATTAGTTTGATAAATATTGTAGGAGCGGTGCACCATCAATTTCAATGGTAAAAAGGTTGCTTGTTGAATTGCGTTTCACTGGTTTCAATTTTGATTATGAGAAAGCAATTCACAAGATACAAACACTATAACGTGACAACTTAACAAGTAGACAAGAGGATTCCCACCACCACACAAAAGATAAAACAACAGTCAAAAACAATGGATTTTTTAAATAAAATGGCGCGAGGCCAAAGAATAACCAGATGAGTTTCTCAACGAGTAAATTCTTGGTGACCGTTTTTTGGGAAATGGTGATTTTTTTAAATGTTTGTATGGGGAACCCCCAGAGGAGTTCCAGGGGGTGTGCCACTGGCATGTGTGGATCAGCCCTCCAAAGTTAGAGGGGGACTCGATTGGGGCACTCGAAGTGGGATTTTTCAAAACTTGACCGTCCGGGACAAAAGTCAACAGCTGGGGGGTAGTAGAATTCGTTTTAGAGGTATAGTTCCGTGAGCAAAGTTTCTTATTTTGATCCCTAGAATACGATTTTCACTGAGCCATGGGCGATTAATAATTCGACCCGCCCTAATACACGCAGTAAAAAATCAATAGCAAATATTATGCCAAGTTAAAGAATCGAGATAATGAGGATTTAAAAAAGAAAAAAATCTTTTCTTACCTGACGCTTATGTAAAGATGGCAAATAATTCCTAAATTAGACCACGAAATACTCATCCATCCTATTTTCCGGACTTAAACCCAAGTAATTATTTATTTTTTCCGATAAAGAAAGAAATAGCTATTTGAATAATCTCAAGAATTCTTTTTTTACGACCACCATGTTAAAATTTAAATTGATTTTAAATCCCGATCATTTTTTAAGCGATTTTGCAAATTATTTCTTTATTTTACGAATTTAAAAAGTTAAAGGGTGTCCCCATATTACATACGCATGTTTTTTACGAACCGCAAAGGGCACCACTTTAAAATTAAAAAAAACTGGGTATCTTTACAGTTCGCAATGCAAAAAGTAATACAGATATTAATCTAAAAATTAAAGGGTATCCCCACAGGTGACGTAGACTGAACCCATGTGAACTGTTATAGACAAAAGCTTCCAAATGTCGATTTCTATGACCATTATAGTAACAAGAATTAAGATTCAAAATTATAAATTAAAGGGTGTCTCAAAAGTTGATTTAATTTGATTTATATGGCCAAGCTTTTGACTGACGACAGATGAAATTAATTTTTTCTTCAGGAATTATTTCTCTTTTAATTAATTATTTGTTGAACTGAATCTGACCTAAAGTTGCTGAGACGAAGTCTACTTACAACCCCAAGTTTTTTAAATAATTTTTTTTTTCAATATGTAGGTAAGACATGCCATAAAATTTGAAGGACATACCTAGCCTTTGTGTATGGATTAATCCAAAATAAAAAACTACTTAAATCTGTTTAATATTCTGAAATATACTAAAATACTTTGTAAATTGGTGCTGCTGTATCCATGGTGGTAAGCACATTGACTACAAATCTGTTTGGCCAAGGTTCAACCCCTGCGGCTATCAAAACATAAAAATGTTTTTTCTATTTAATGGTATAAATACATATTCAGAATTAGCATTACAACATGCAACGTAGTAAAATAAATAATAAAATGGGTTTACCTTTCTCCTTTCACCACCTGTCTTATCTGCCATCTATCCCTTTCCTAAATCACGGTCATGAAAAATAACTAAATAGGTTATGCCTAAAGTGCTCTTTCTCTTTCAAGAAAAAAAGGAAACAGTGAATTAAATTGTGCAAATCGATCAAGAAGCTTAAAAGAGCTAAATTTATAACCGTTGTGCGATATCGTTTTCGTAATCCGTAGGCTGTGAAAAAAATCAATTACTGCATTACACAGTTTCTGAACAAGTTTACTGTTGTTTCAGATATCAGCATTGACACTCTAAATCAAACGCTTTACCGCATACGACTACTTCTAGGCAACAAGTCCGTTGAAAAAGGATTTCCTCTTTTTTGGTTTTTATGATTCAATAAAAAAATTAACACTCTTTTCTATTTAATTCCATTTCGCATTAACTCTGTGACAACTTTTAATTCGTAAATTTAAACTGCTGTGAAATTGTAGTTTTATTCGTTCGCTCTATTCTTGGAAAGTCGACAAAAAAGAAACAGAAGTTTGGTCTTTTTTGTGTGTTTAAAAACAAAAATAAGGTTTATTAATTTTAAAATGAGGTTGTTGCATCGTCGGCCATTCTTAAGGAAAACGCAGACTTATCAATTCGTTAAGCCTTTACTGAAAGCAGTAAAATATTATTAATGCAAACACAATTGTTTCTAATCAACTATTGGTGAACATAAAACTAATTAAATAAATTTATTTAATTTAATTGTTTACATTTCCTTTATTAAGCTTCCATTATAATTTAGAAAGTCATAAGATCATTTACCTGGGAAAGCAGTACAAAAAAGAAAAGATATTACAATTTTCAGTGTGAGTAAAAGAAAAATTGATAATTGAAAACTTCTCTAAATAAAATCCGCGGTTCCATAAAATTTTATTTAATAAATTGAGGAAAAAAAACTAAAATTTGTAATTTAACTCTTTGCAATAAAAATTCATTATGAAAGCCAGTTGAACATGAACATTTTTCTTTTCTCCCCTTTCCAACAAAAAACAACAACAAAATTAAGATCAATTTCCAGAGAAATCGTGTTACTTTAATTGAAAAGCAATAAAAATTCAAACAG
Organism: Gymnosoma rotundatum; assembly: GCA_916610165.2. Lineage (NCBI taxonomy): Eukaryota > Metazoa > Arthropoda > Insecta > Diptera > Tachinidae > Gymnosoma > Gymnosoma rotundatum. Next base: position 13,291,183 of record OU744338.1, on the reverse strand, counting down.
AGCATTTTATAAAATAATAAAAACAAGAACAGAATTTAAATTTCAGGAAAAATAAAAACAAATTACAACAACCAACTTGTACAATTTCCAACTTCACGTACTGACTGACATTGGAGTCATAACCCATCTTACGCATGACTTTTGTTACGGCTTGTTTGTAAAATTTTATTCTTGTTGTTTCACTCTCATCTCATCATCTTCTGGGCCAAGTTTATTCATTTCACATTATCGAGTTGATTATGAGAACTACTTTTTCAGAATAAATGCAGAATAAATGATATTTTACAAAAGTATATGGGAAGTTTCAGATGAATTGTACTTCACAGTGATTTCGTGTTTTAAATTATTCTTTTTTTCTTTTATTTTTTATTATTTTCAATTATTTCCTTTTTATACCAACTTTAGCTAAATTGTTAAAAAAAAAATTGAAAAAAAAAACGGAATTCAGCAGAAAGAAGGTTATGAGTACCGTTTAATATTATAATGAGTGCTACGCGTGATACGTTATTGTTTCTGTTCCAACAATGTTTAACACCTTTTTGTTGTAAAAATCAATTTAATAAAATCTGCAAGTAAACTAAATTTAAAGACAAGCAGATGAAAAATTTGGTTTTGTACACAGAAAAAAATGTTTGCCTCAATTAAAGTTTTATTTGGTTTCAGATTGAGATTTAATTAAATTTTTAATCGATTTAATTATACAATTCTTTGAAAAACAAAAACTAAAGTTTTCCAAAAATAAAATTTATTGTATTAATAATACATGTCATTCAAAACGAACAAAACAATTTTATATATAAAGAAATAATTGTATCATTTAGAAAAGTACTTTTTTTACGTTGACGTTTTTAGGAATATACTCTTTTTCAAAGTCATCCTTTTTAAGAAGTTGGCTTTTTAAAATGTAATTTTTAACATAAAAATACAAATTCCTTAAAAAAATGTACTTTTAGGAAACGGCTTTTTAACAGGGAAATGTAAGAAACCTCTGTTTACTTCAAAAGCGTACTGCATTCAGAAAAGTACGTTTTTTTGCACACACGTTTTTAAACCGATACTATTTTTTTTGAAGAAGGTATGTATTTTTAAAAATAGTAGTTCTTTAAAAGGAAATTTTCCAAAAAAAAAGTTATAAAAAAATATTTTCGGAAAAAAAGTACTTTTACAAAAAGGTACTTTATTAAAACATAATCTAAAGAAGGGTACTTTAAAAATATTCAAGTATTCTTAAAAAAAGTTTACGCTCAAAAAAGGAGACATTAAAAAAGGTAATTTTAAAAAAGGTACTTTAAACCACATATTTTTTTAAACATTTGTACAGAAAAGGTACCTCTTGTGTTTCGGTTTTATAACTTAGGCTATCTAGAAAGTGATATGTGTTGAAGAAACAACATTTTATTAAAGCTTTTATAAGTAGTAGTTACACTTTCTCAAAAGGTTTGTTTTAATATCAACTTTTTTTTTCTAAGGTACTTTTTCAAATAATATGGTTACTTTTTAAAAAGTAATGTTAACAAGCTATTTGTTAAAAGGTACATGAAAAAACTTTAATTGTTTTAAATAACATCCTTAAACAAAAGGTACTTTATAGACTTATTTCCCAAAAGGGTACTTTTAAGACAAAGGTACTAAAAGATTACTTTTTGTAAAAAGAGATTTTATTTGAATGGTAAATATTTTAAATTTATTTTTTATAAATTGTAAGTTTTCTATTTACACATTTTACAAAGTGTCTTTTCTAATAGCAACTATGTGCAAACTACTTTATATTTTAAAGGAAATTTTTTATACAAGGGAAAAGTGTCCTTATTGCCAAAAAATAAACTACTTTTTTGTGCTTTCTAACTTTTAAACTTTAGAAATTTTTAACAAAAAGTTTCTTTTTGAACGATTTCTATTTCGTTATATTTTGTTGTTGTTTTTGTTAATTAAATAAATATTTGTTTTCCTGATGATGCTACACAATTGAGTAGCGAAATATCGAAAATATATATAAAAATAAAAAAGACCTATTGCTTAAAAATTAAACAAATAAATAATTAATTAAAAAGGTCAAATAAAAACTTTATTAAAATATTTTTCCTTAAATGTAATAAGAATATATTTTTCATTGGATTAATTTTTAATGCTTTGTCCCAGTGAAACAAAGTTTTACGCCGACTGCCTTCGCAACCTAACCTAACCAAGTGTAAGTTTGACTCAAAGTTCATCCTTTGATGTTTAATTTTTTTTGACTAACTTGTTACAGCGGATATAGTAAAACATACTTTACATAAACCTAAAAAGGGGCCCTGCGAAAATAACGTTACACCTTTTTAGACCGACTTAGCAATACAAACCCTGCTTTAATTTATAATCTCAGACAATTACGGTAAGACTTAACATGTGAAAATTAGGTTATTCGCGGGATACTCTTTACTTCATTAATTTTATTTCATAAATTTACTGAACTTATTCCTATAGCAGACCTTACAGCACATCCCCTAAAGAAATTTCAAGCATCTGCCTACAATGGTTTGAAACATAAGGCTATATTCGTCTAATTCACAGCCTTTATGAAACACTCTTTTATTTTCAAATTCATTGTTCACGCTTGTTCTTGTAGCGAGCATATTTTTTGATATTCTGTGTGAACTCTATATGTCTGTCTACTATACTTCTGAGTAATTACTTAGATGGACTAAATAATTGACTATTTCATTAGCATTGAATGCCAAATAATGGTAATGTTTTTTAATTTTACTGATGGTAATGCTTTTTAATGAAAAGGTTTCATTGATAATTAATTAAAAAACACGATCATTACCATTGACTAATAATTAAATGGTTTCAAATCATTACCATAAGCCAATGTATTTCTTGTTTTTGTACACTAAATACTCATCTTAAAGTGTAGTAGAGCATTATTTTAAAATGCCATTTTGATCACGAAAATTTGCTTAAATATCTGTGTTTTAACTTTGTCATGTTTCATGTAATTAATAAGATCTGCTAGCTGGACTCTGAGGTAACTTTATAATTTAGGCATAAAATTTTACCTCTGTCTCACTTAAAATTGTAAGTTATTAAAATTTTTATATATAGATCTGTCTACAAGAATGTTAATTTATGCCTATTTTTTTAGTTTCCGTGATCAAAAATTTGTGTTTTACATAAAACAGTTATTCTTTTATTCAATTGTAATTAGTAATTAAACGATTTTATTAAAATTGCATTACCAATAATTATAATTAAAATAAAATCATTAGCATTAAATGGTAATGAATGAAATGACATTTTAATGGTAATGAAAAAATCACAAAGTGCCTTTTAAAACTATTTTTTTTTTCTCTCTGAGAACCAATTAAAAATATTATAAAGAATTAACAATATTTTTTTAGCTTTAACTGTTAATAATTCTCAGTAGGTTTAAAATAAAGTAGTGCTACACTAAGTCACATTTGACGCCATTTTATTTAAATTAAAAATTATTATTTTAAACAAAAATTTAATTTTTCAAGATTTATGCTTTCACTTTTTACCATTGAAAAACATGCAATCTTTAAAATGCATCTCTATGTGTTTATCATCATCCTCATCAAATAAATATATCAATTACAAATTAGCGTCGAAATCGTGTTATTTAAAAGATATTTATTGTTTAATTATTACGGGCCGAATCACGATCCATCATTTAAACAATTAACAAAGTTTTTCTTCTTATTTTCTTTTCATTTTATTTTTTTTTTTATTTTGTGTTGTTAACAACATTCCTTGAAATTATTAAAGTCTTTTTCATAAATTTTAACAAACAAGTATCAATTAAATGTGCAACAACAACAACAACAAGCAACAGAAGCAGCAGTTGCAGTTACAGTTGAGAAAAAAGGGAATTCCTAACAAATTCTCACATGCTTCGACAAAAAAAAACACATTTTAACAAACATTAAAAAGTTCCACGAATATGCACACACACACACATATACATACATATGTACATGCCAACAGACATGAAGTTGCAACATGCAATAATTATAACAATTTTTATGACTTTTTTAACGAAAAATCTTTGAAAATGCCTTCTTTAGCAGTAGAAGCACTTAAGACTGGATGAAGAAGAAGCTCTTTTAAAAACCAAAAAAAAATGTTTTGTAACTTCAGTAGCTTTAACAACGTCCACCTTTGTTCATAATGGCAGGAGTGTTTGCAAATGCAAAGTTAAAAAAATAATACAAAAATCTAGAAAAATCTAAAGGACGTTTTTAAACGCTGACTCACGACTTTTTCGACTTGGGGCCATCACAGTGAAGAGTTTGCTGGCACCTCTAAAGTATGTGTGGGTTAACATGATAATTAAAAATTGTTAAATTCTGTTTGTTATTTCACTTTTTTTGTTTTTGTTTTTTTTTTTTTTGAAACGCAAACACCAACCGTGTTGGATAAAGAACAGTGGGTGCGGAAAATGTTATAAAAAATGTATAAAAAAATTATTTTTTGGTTTATTTTTTTATTAGGATTTGAAATAGTTTTTAAAATTTCAACTTTTTTTTGCTATGAAACTGCTTTTAGGATTTAAAAAAATTTAAAGCCATTTTTAATATTCTGAAGTCGGCATGGCCGGCAGTACCTTACTCTCCTTAGGATTATCACTCTGCCGAGTGAATAAAATATGTCTGTCATTATCCTTTTGTGTCACAGTTCTACTACTACTCAGCCGTCCATTTTAAGCTGAAAGCTTCATCAATAACCCGGCAGGGTCTTAAGAACTGCTACCGTAATTGGCACTTAATTAAGAACATATTCGCTTGGAATTTTATGAAACCATCCTTCAGGGACGAAAGCTCTAATTTTACGTCTATGCCTTCCCTGCTATTCACTTTCCTGGAACAAATTTTTCGAGGCAAACGTTTTGTACCAAAGAGCGCTGACTAAGTGAGGTCCTGTTCTCGAAAAATTAGCCTTTCAACTGCCTACCACAATGATGATCCGAATAGCAGTATCATGTTCTACCATCATCTTCTCTGTATTATGAATGCAATGCGACTGCTTAATGAGCTGGTGCTTTAAAAACTTAAAACGAGTCATAGAGTCTCTCTCGGCGTCTTAAGCCATCAATTGTACTAGCACTCGTCTGTAGAGAAATGAGTCTGTTGACCGGTAGCAATCGATAGCCTGCAAATATCGTCTGCTGCGATCATGGATTATCCATGATCTGTCGCTACAGCAGATATTCAGCTGAAATCACTTATGTATTACTGCCGAGAGGGTTTTTTGATGACTGTCTACATGTATAACTGTTTGACCTGATGGTCAGTTTTTGTTTTCAACTGCGTTCTTTTTTTCTGCCAGTGTCAGTCAGCGTCATGGCCTATTGTCAATGTAAGAGTCACGGAATCAAATAATAGTGTGATTCAGGCTAATGATTATAAGATCAAAGGCATTATGACAGTCTCTCCTTAATGACCGCTTCATGCCATTCTGCTTTACACTCTTCCAAGCAAAAAAAGGAATTCCTTCAAATTAAATCAGGATAAAACTTCTTGGCTTAAACAAAAGCGTTTGTTCTCTTGTCAGAACAAGCTATTGCAGTATATGTTGAAGGCGGCGACTCTCTTCGCCACCGCGGTCTTGAAATATTAAGTGTTGGATGGCCAAGGCCTGCCTTTCTTTTCTGAGGTATTTCGAATAGAGTATTTGTAATGCGTTGTCCGCAGGCCAAAAGAGTAACAACGCTTAAAGTGTCCCTGGTGCATCCTAATGTATTGGGAATCACGTTTTCAGCTTATCTGAAACACAGCGGCAGCCATGATGGCATGATTACTAATACAGCTTCAGAGAAAAGCTCAAACTGTTTACTTTTAGTGTGACAAATGAATATTACCAGAATAGAATACCTTCTCGGTGCTGCTACAAAAGATTAAAGCACATTTGGAAAGAATGACTTTTTGAGACTTTTCGCTGTAAATAAGTGCCAGCCGGTATTTATGAAATGAAAGAAAAACGAAGCTGAAAAGCAGGTTAATAAATTAAAACAGCGATCAACAAACTTTTAAAAATTTGTTTAGATTGATGGTTGAGTTAAACAAGAAAAATTGACACGAAATAAAAAGAATTCTAAAAACGCGTGGAAAACTTCCCTATTTTTATTCAGGTTTTCCAATAAGAATTTGACATTTTTTTTTCAGATAAAACACAGAACATTTCAGATATTTCCAAAAATTTATGTTCGATTCATGACCATCGCGGGTACGTCTGCAACTGTCGATTCATTGGACCCAATTTTTGGTTGACTCGGTTGCACATTTTGGCCGTAACGGTCGCTTTCTCGCGTTCAATGTTGGCTCTGAGTTCTTTCAACGTCGTCGGCTTGTTGATGTAGCCCCGAAAACAAAAGTCTATCGGCGTTAAATAGCACGAACGAGGTGGCCAATTGAGTGGTCCATTTTTTAAGATAAACGGTTACCCAATAAATCGATTGTAACGTGTAAGACGTAGCTTGTGGCACTGTCCTGTTGATACCACATCTAGTCCACGTTCATGTTTTCCAATTGGAGCCACAAAATAATTGGTAATTAAGGCGTGATAACAATCGTCATTCAAGGAAACGTGACGATCTTTAGGGTCAACGAAATAATTCATCCCCTTGGCGACTGCTCTCCATTTTTATAATTTGCATACGGTGTTCGATCGTGTACTTTACTGAAAAATAACAGTAAGATGATCAGTGAAATAGTGCGTTTACAAATTAATTTTAAAGTTGTCAAGTACCTATTTGAGAACAAAAATCTAAAAAAAAAAATATTTTTTTTCTATTACCCTCATTTATGCCCACTGTTTTCAAATCTACAAAAGATATAAAAGTTCATTTATCTTTTAACTGCAAAATTAAGAATTAAAATAAAACATCTTTCAGATTGTGAATCATTTTTATTGTTGACTTTTCATTAAAGAATGACAAGCGAAGTAGAGAGAGAGCTTCTCAGAAGTCAATCTCTCGACACCATTTCAAATTGCAGTAACACACGAAAAACCCGCCAATGAATTTGGACCACCAATTGCGATCTGGTGATTAAAATAAAAATATACAAATAAAAAAGAAAAAAAGAAAAAACCTTAAATAAAGTAACATACGTTAAAACTGTTTAATTTTAACAGAAATTAAATCACTCGCTTTTAGTTTTAACCCTTTCTTTATCTTAAGAATTTTATCATTTAGCCATATGTTATCCTGACACCTCTTTGCATTACGATTTAAATTGTTTTCTTTCTTTTAAGTGAGGAAATAGCAAAATAAAAAAAGTATTTAACTTTTTCAAACAATTGTGTTTATCTCAATCGATAAGGATTCGAAACGAAATTAAAAAGAAAAAAAATAAAGAGATGAAAAATATACGAGACTCTGGCAATAAAGTGATACTTTCACTTTGATAAACTTTTTATTATCGTTAACAAAAATTAAAGGAAAAAGGAAAAAACAACAACAACAACAGTTAGCATCTGACACTAACTACTTAATGACACATGCTATATGTGTCTGATTGTATGTCTGTATATTAATACAAGTCTGTGTATTTGTTTTTGCCTTTGTCTTTGTCTTTCTCAATTCTTTAGTTTCGCTTGGGAAAGACCTAACAGAACCAAACCTGCTTTAACCATGACATCAACTGAACAGCTGTTGTTTTTGTCAATGTGTGTATTGTTTTGTTGCTTCACTAATGACATTAGAACCTTTTCTGATAAACAACAGTTAGGTAAATGTGACACAGTCTCTGTTTTAAGCGGCTAAGGTTGATCTTTTAATTAAAGTCACATGATGGTAAAAACGGCACTTGGAAAAATTTCTTATTTCGTTTAGATTAAATCTAAAGATTTGTTTTTATACCCCTTACAAAAAAAGTGGAAAAAGAGTATATCCAAGTTTGTCATTCCGTGTGTAATTTCTACAATATCCATTTTCGACCCCATAAAGTATATTCAGACTTCTTAATAATAGCGAAGTCGATTGAGCGATGTCCGTCTGTCCGTGCGTTCGTGTAGTGTTGCCTCGGCAAAGTTGATTTTACAAAAAAAAAAACAAAAATAATCGATCAATCGATCAGATATAGTGTCGAAAAAGGTGCTATTGGAAATCAGACTGATTGGTCTTTGTCCTTCGAGACAGCAGACAAAACACCACGCCTACCTCTAATTTTTTCATGTCATTTGTAACAATAAAGTAATTTTAATAAAAAAATATATGGGGCAATAGAGAATTAAAAAACGGAAAAAAAAAATCAAATGAAAATATAACCGCTTGCCCATATTTTCCGAGTTACGGGGCTCCGAAAATTTCACAATTTTTTTAAATATCAATATGGGTATCATTTTATAGCTTTTAAAGAGATATTTAAGGAAATCCAAAATTTCTTTTAAATGCTTAACCCATTAAAAGCCGATGACATTTTTTAAGTAAAATAATATATAGTTCTTAAATTAAGAAATGTTACTTTATTTTCGGCTTTTTGGTTCTTTTTAATTAATTTTCTAAACATTTTTAGAAAGAATAATTATTTACAAATGTATGCGGACGTTTTCCAAAGAAAACAGAAAATGCTGCATTTCATTCTGCTAGCGTCTAATTTTTCTTGTTTCCTTTGGAAAACGTCCGCATACATTTGTAAATAATTATTCTTTCTAAAAATGTTTAGAAAATTAATTAAAAAGAACCAAAAAGCCGAAAATAAAGTAAAATTTCTTAATTTATAAAATCGATGGTTCGAATCCTGGTCTGGGTAAAAATTAAAAATATATAGTTCTTAATATTTTTTCTCTTATTTTTTTATTGTCTGTCACTCAAATAGTTGCTTTTTGGATAGGAGTTACTTCACTAAACTACATTTACATTGATGGTGAAGGATATATAAGATTTGGCATAGCTGAATAATACACTTACTTTTTTTTATTTTAAAGAAATGATCAGTAAATTTAAGGAATCAAATGTTTACTTTCACACTGACATCGGTGTTTAAACTCGCTTATAATTGTTATTTTTAATCCTTAAAACGATATTAAAGGACATTGCAATAAATGAAGATATAAGCACAGATTAATAAAATTAAATCCAATAGATATTGTTACGAATAATAAAATCTGGCAACCCCTGTTGTTTCCGTATGAGCGTGGTGAGTAAGTTACTTCCACTACTGGTGTGTGTGTATAGAATAATACCACAATTAGCTAACAAAAGCAGAGCAACCTTAATGGAGGTGTTTACTGTAAAACAGAAGATCGTGAGTTCGAATCCCATGTTTGGTCATGTGTACAACGGAAAATAGTGATTGTTATAAAGCAATTAAAAATTAAGAAGCAGCAATACACACCTCCCGAAAAGGAAAACATAATTATTGTGTGAAGCAATGGCAGATAATTTATTGGAGACGTCTAATGTAATATAACAATAAGAAATAATTGTCATGCCTGCCTTTATAATAAAAAAGTAAGAACAGTAACGGTTTGCGCAGGGAAATGTAACAGCATGACAACAGTGTATGGCAGACGTGTGTTGTGGCTATTGGATTAAGGGGAATGACTGGCTTGTATTAAAGGAGTAGTGGAAATGTCTGTTGATGGTTAAGGTTACTAAACAAGGCATCGAGTAGTTCATGTCTCGCCGCAGTTGTGTAGCGTGGATGGCTGCGTTTGTAATAATAACGCATGTTTAGTAATTTCGAGACCATGGGATTCGCAAGACCGGTATGATCAAGAAGTATAGCCTGAGAAAGCCATAAAGTAAGAATACAGAATTTATAATGAACCACAGTGGTATTTGCAAACAAAAGAATCCGTACGTTTGTTCTTAAAAGGGAAAAACGTTACAATATTTTAGATCTATTTATAAGTTTGTTTATTTATTTGTTTATGCGTGAAATACGGGTAGATTTTAGTACTCATGGTACTATAGTATTCTTATATTTTCAAATAGCGGACACCGAGGGGAGAAAAAGGGGAAGCTGGCAATTTTATGCGTCTGAAGCAAGTTTAACAATGTCTCGGGTAATCGAATTTAATATACTTTGAAACATAGATGGCTCCTCATCTATATCTATTTTCAGAGTTAGGACCCAAATCAAAAACGGGCATCAATGTCCTTATCGATTACAATAAAATTGTAAACATGGTTAGAAAGAAACATTTTTTTCTAAAATTTGTTCGTTTCATTCATTCTGTAATTTCCCAATGAGTGAGTCAATGCGACTAAACTTGGCAGCGAATAAACTTTGCCGATGTGTCTGCCTTTTAAGCAAACGAAGGTTAACAATAAGTCAACTGTAGTTAACCAAACGTTAGTCTAGCTAACCAGAAATGTAAACAATAACCATAACAACGCATAGATATGGACATAACCTTACAATCACCAGAGCAAAAGAGATGGATGACAAAGTAATAAATATAAATTAAAAGCGAAATATTAAATAGAGTGTAACAAAACTAGAAGAAGAAATTAAATTAAAGAAAAAAAGATAAAAACAAAAAAGATCTTTTTAAATAAAAAAGAAAGATAAGAAAGACCGTTCGTTAGTTCTTAGGTTTTCCTGTTTCTAAAACCTAAACCTGTCACCATGTGAGTTATTTAACTGCTTAACCGAGTGTATCTTATCGCAGTATCATTATTATCGTTTGTCATCGCAATGATATTTTTTTTTCTTTTATTTTTTTTTTCTTTCTTGCTTCTGATTCTTCTTCTTCTCAATAGATTTTCTTAGCAGGTATTATGGTTGTTTTTGTTGTTTTGTTAGTAGTAGTAGTAGTAGTACCCTTGCCATTTACAACTCATTTTGACATACATATCTGATTGTCACCTTAAGTGGCGTTGTGTCCATTTATTGTTGAAATTTCAAATTATTTTGGGGTTATCAACTCTGACCATAGAATCTGCTTTTACTTCTTTAAACAAGTTTTTATTTATTATCAATTTATGTGAATTGTTTTTGGGTTTGACTTTTTTCTTTGTTTATTCGAAAGAAAAAAGGGTTTTTTTTTCTTTTTCACTTTGTTCGTTGTTTTATAATGAGCAAAATTTACGAGGGGTGCCCGTTCACCTGTCATGTGTGTTTTATTGAAGACCTTTAACTTAAAACCATGAGATGAGGAGTTTGTGTGTTTGGCTGCTTTCTTTGACAATTTTTAGATGCAACTGAACGTTTGGGAAATTTTCCAAATTAAGTGAAAGATTTTTATTAAAAGAGATAATATTTTCTATTATTTTAACAGTCTTTTATTATTAAGTGGAATCAATTTAAATAAATTGTCAAGATAATTCGATTTTATAGAGATGTATTTTCTACAAGGTCTGTGTTGGGAAAAATTAATGAAATAAAAATTAAAATGCAAATGAGGAAGAAGGTTGTTATCAATGTTTTAAATTTTTACTAAAAAGCTCCTGTATGTTTTTTATCTTAATTTGAAAATTATTTTCAACTTAGTGAAGAAGTTATCAAAAATAATAATGTTAAATAATTCCTCATCGGTTTTCTTGTTTAAACTTAAAATAAGAACACAAAATGAGAACTTTTTCTGGTTGTGTTTGTTTTTCAATTTTTAATGAAAACCTTTTTCAGAGGTACCTTTTTCGAAACTTCAGTTCTACAAGTAGTAGTCGAAGAAATTTTTTATTTTCATCAGTATTTTTATTTTAACTTCTTTTACGTTGAGTTTGACGGCTGCTTATGTCTAGAGGGACGGGGGGATTACCGAAGCAGGTTATTAACATTATAAGTCCCGATTAGCAATAATGTATACCTTTACTCTCGTCTTAGTGATTACGGACTGTCGTCTGATAACTGCTTTCTTATCACAGCGTCTTTCGTAGTTGTTGACACTTCTTTAAAACTGATTTCCTCCATACCGTCCGAAAGTAATATGTGTCTAACCGTGGCCCAATGTGCGCTAATATCTCAGCTCATTTCAGGCACAGTCTTCAAGTGTCGTCATTTATTGATTAACTCGTTTACCTCTAGCTAGGTATTCTTGTCCATCTCAATCGAGTTCCTTTAGAGACGTACGTCCTTAATTTTTGCAGTGCTGCCTTTGACTATCTACACACGATTGTCATGGTCTCAAAATTAGATTTAATGAAATCCACAGTAATAAACAAATTCCCAGTAATAAACACATGGCTGCACACCCGCAGGTCAGTTGATATTAAAACTGAAAGTCGACAGGCATTCAAAGTTGGGGAACTTTAGCCAGCCTCCTAGCTGGGATAAGGAGTAAATAGAAGAATTTTCCCGGCCTCCATCAGAAGATGGTACAAGTTTAAGTTCTACATTAGGTTACTGCAAGCTATTCCTTTGTGCCTGCCAGCTAACCGCCGTCATTGATAGTAAAAGTTATATTCGAGTTTTGTAAATTAATAATGCTTGAGATTTATAACTACCTGTCAAACATACCACCATATTTTTTTTTTTGCCAACATATTTGATAACAGAATTAACAGTTAGATAAAGTAATTATAAACAAAGTTATAAACGTCTTTTTTAGAAAATTGTAAGTTTTATTTAGAGTTGTTGTTTCAACTTAAAGCTAGAATTCACTATCATACACAATCGTACGATTTAATCACACAAAAATCTAACAGAATTCTGTTCTACTTTAAAAATCGATCCAAAATGGCGTCGTAGGTGCCACACTATTGTACAAAAAAAGTTGCAAAAATATATGGTTTTAATATTTTGTTGTTTTTTCTCCTTTTTCTCTTTCTCTTAAACAAATCAACCCTAATCACATGAAGCAAAATATTTTATGAATTATTTCAAAAGATTATAAAATCGTACAGATCTGTCAAAAAATCTGTCACACACATACACTTTCAATCCACAATATCACACATTTTGAGCACACATGCAATTTTTGGCAGATCGTACGACTGAGTATGACAGTGAATCCTGGCCTTTAGTAAATGAATGCCGTATCAGGAGAGAGCTCAGCAACTTTTTATTAATTTTTACCATGAATAACAACCACCTGCAAGAATGTAAACAAAAAATAAAAAAAAAGTATAGAAAAATTAGAGGCCCTCTGCTTTAAAGGACATGGAGCGATCTTGCTGATTTTCAATAGAAAAATTTTTGAAGCTCTTTCTAATCGAAGTATAAAGAAATAATCATGACTATTTAACCGAACTAAAAATCGAAAATAATTTATAATTAACAAATAACCGCTTAATTTAATACATAAAAAATAAAAAAAAATGTGAATTGATATTAAACAACGGGAATTTTTTTTATTATATTAATTAATTTTCGAAAAAATCTTTTTTCGTGCTATTTTCCCGATTAATTATTTAAATCACCGATATTGATTATTGAGGGTCAAAATGTTAAATGTATTATACAATTTCTATGAACCATAATATAAAGCACAAAATTTTGTTTCGTCCTATTGTGCAAATTCACATAATATCCTATGGTTGCAATAACTGTCGCAGCCTCCTAAGAAAATCTAACTTTTTCTTGCAAATAAAAAAAAATAAACATTTTGCCTTGCATCAATTTTCAAAAAACTAAAAAACAATAACTTAATTATCACTCAATTTGAAAAGAAACACACACACACACACATACAACATCTTTAATCTTTAAGATAAACTAAGTGCAAAAAAAATCTAAAAAAAAAACAAACAAAATTTATTCAATAACTTGTTATTAAACAAATCATAGCAGCTGAACTAATATGGGAAAAATTATACAAAATCACGACACATAAACATAAATTCAAATTGACATTTAAAAAAAATTGCTAAAATGAAATAAAAAAAACATTTGAATGCATCACAAAAAAATTGAAAACATGACAAGTCAAAATCACACAGTCACTTTATATCAGTCACTTGGCAGCAACAAAGAAAGACTGGAAAAAATATTTTTAAACAAACAAATAAAAATACAACACCCAACAATGAAATCATACAAAATCAACCAACTGAAAACCAAGCGACGACCTTTTAACCAAAAAAAAAAGCGAAATCCAAAAATATACAAAAGTACTCGAAAATTAAAAATAGCAACGATTATTATGCGAAAGGACTTAGATCAGTTAAGTTAGTGAAAGACCAGAACTTTAAAGAATGGTTATTCGAAGTGGCTTTTTGCCATATAATGGGTACTTAATTGAAAATGGACTAAACTGATAAACATAATTTTTTGTAAAACGTAAGCAAATTTCCTATTTAAAAAAGTACCATTTAAAAAATATGTTTTCTATTTTAAATGACATATACATTCTATATTTTCAATAAAAAACAACATCAGAAAAGAACTTCTTTTATGTAATTAGTTTTCTGAAACGAGATATTTTACAAAAAAAAATTATTTCGCTAAAAAAAATACCTTCGAAAGTAGCATTTTATTAAAAAAAACAGTACTTTTAGTAGTGACAGCTTTTTTAAACAAAAACTGACACTTAAAAATTTTTTGCAAGAAAATACTATTAAAAACGTTATTGGAGAAAATGTATTTTTTTTAATCAAAATTGTAAAAAAGGTATCCAAATATATACCTTTTTAAAAAGTACCAAAAAAAAAATTTAAAAAGTGCACATACAAATATTAAAAAATTATGGCTTTTAAAGAGTTAAAAAAAGAAATTTAAAGCTAATTTAAAATAAGTTAAAAAATTTTTTGCTTATAGAAAACTCCTAACATAGCTTCTTTGCAGACAGTACCTTTTAAGGAGACTTTCAAAAAATAAAAAAAATGAATAAATAATATTTAAAAAGGATATTCTCACTAAAAGTACCTTAAATAAATCGTTTTTTTTTAACTCTAATTAAAAAAAAATGTAATTTGAAAAAACATTTTCATATAGTTAAAAAACTTTTGGGAAAAGTACCCTTTTTTAAGAGGTACTTTTTAAAAAAGGTACTTTTAAAAAAGTACTTTTGTAGGTACCTTTACAAAATCTAATTGAAAAATATCCGCTGCACGCCCTGATGTATGTATTGTTGTACCAAAGGTACCTTAAAAATAGTACTTTTAGGGAAAGTAACCATTTAAAACTGAATCCTTTAAAAATCCAATTTTAAATTATCCGCTACTCGCCATTCTGGCCTACCTTAGATATAACGAATGGAAAACCCCTTTTTAAAAAGTATCCTTTAGAAAAACACACCTTTTAAAAAGTACTTTTAAAGAAAGTAACTAGTAAAAAATCTATTCTTTAAATAAAATAATTTGAATTTTTAATGCCCCCTTAGACTTATTTCTATAATATCATATTAAAAAAGAAGATTAAAAAAAGAGTACTATTTTAACAAAAGTATCTTCAAAATAAAACTTTAACGGAAAGTGACCATTTAAAACTAAATCTTTAAAAAATCCAATTTCAAATCATCCGTTACTAGTCCTTGTACCTGATCTTAGTTATAATGGAGGAAAAGAACCTTTTAAAAAAGTATCTTTAAAAAAAACGTACCTTTAAAAAAGTACTTTTAAGGAAAATATCTAGCAGAAAGTATATTGTCCAAAATAAAATTATTTAAATCTTTAATGCCCCCTGGCGCTTCGGCTTAGTCCCTTAATATCATATAGAGAAAGAGAGTTTTAGAGAAAGTACTATTTTAACAAAAGTATTTTTAAAAAAGTACTTTTACGGAAAATAAGGTGAATTCTTTAAAAAAAATCCTATTCAAAATAATTCGCCCTTGCGCTTGGTCTTTTTCCTTAAATTTATAATAGACAAAGAAACTTTAAGAAAAAGTACCCAATAAAATTGACAATCATTTTTTATGGCTTCAGTCCTTTAATAGCAATGTGTTAATATATTGAAAACGACAGTTAAAATAACAGTTATTATTTATTTGCATTTAGCTGAAAAAAAAAAAGGAAAAAAACAATAAACAAATCAGTTTTCTACGAAAAATTTTCTTTCGTTCAACACGCCAAATTCAAATGAAAAACCAAATTATTTTGTTTTTTTTTCCCGATTTCTTTGCGGTATAAGTCATGTCTGCTAAAGGAAAGTGAATTTATTTATTTATTCTTCTGTTACTTTTTATTGTTTGTGGTAAATAAACACTAAATAAATATCGCACCTGAGGGCAAAATGGCAACAAAATACCGAAATAACAGCCGAAAATTACAATAGAAATCCAGTTACGTCACGTAAGGCAAATTTATAAATAAAAAAATTAACACAAACGAATGGAAAACAATCAAAAACGTTTATAAATTTCATTTCTATACAATTTTAGTCATAATCAAAGGAGGCAACTGAGCCAGCCAGCCACCAACTACATCAACCGCAATAAATATCTCTGTCATTAAATACACAGATTGAAAAAAGAGTTACACTCGTAGAAAAATAAATTGGTTAAAATCAATAAATTATAGTTTTTTGATAACTTAATTTTACACTTCCTTGTGGTAGCGTATGTGAGGGGAAGTTACCCAACTAAAAGTAGCGCCCCTCAAGACGTTTGGAGTTTCCTTTATTACGTAAGTAAGAAATAAATTATTAAGGGTATTCGCCGGGAAGGTATGATACTTTGTTTTGCCCTTATTTATGATAAGCACTAGTCTTGAGACTCATATTTGGAAGTCGTGAAGTAGACACGTGGCAAATGTATTGTGGAAAAATATTCGACAAACCAGCGCGTTTTATTCGTTAAAATATTTTACCAACATCGATAATCGATAACGGTAACGATGACGATGAGAAAGTTACGTGAAATTTTTGGGAGAATCAAAACGCACTACTTATCGGGTTGTGAATGACTTCGAAGAGAAAGAGGGTCTGTAGGTGATAGGCGCAAGCATGGACCAAAAAGTTCTGCAAGATCGGCTGAAAACCTTACTGCTGCTCAAGAAAGTGTTCAAAACAATTCATCAACCTCAATTCGATGCCGTGCTCAGGAGCTTGGTCTTCAACTTAGGCCACAATTTAGCACAAGGATTTGCATTTGTTTCCATTTGAGATTCAGTTGACACAAGAGGTTCTTCCACAAGACCATTTATGCAGCTCGCCCATGACAACCCCGATTTTCATGAAAAAATCATAGTGAGTTTCGAGGCACAATTTCATTTGGTTGGATATGTAAATAAACAGAATAGTCGGTTCTGGGTAATGTAAAACCCTCGAATTATTTATCGGTCACCTTTGCATCCATTAAAAGTGACAGTCAGGAGGAGTGGTTACTTCTTTGAAAATGAAAACTGCATAATGGAACTGTAAATGGGGAGCGATGTCGTGATGCGATTGAAATCTTTTGAAGGCCACAACTGCATGCTTTGGGCTTGATTAACATGTGGTATTAACAAGACGGTGCCACTTCGCCTTAGGCCAGGATTACAATGTAAATAAACAAATTAGTATACCTTCCTGGCGAACACCCTGTATTTAATTTTAAGCAAAAAAAATAGTTTTTTTTAATAAAAAAAATCAAGAAGGCTTTTGACCTCCTTTCGAAAAAAAATATTTCTTTACTTTGATTTATCATAAGTATTTTTTCGAGTGTATTAAATGCCATGTCATGCCTAAAACCAACACTTTATTATTATTACTTTTTTATTTGTATGAATAACTATTTGTCTATTTGTCCTTCAAATCAAACATAAAATACAATAAAGAAATATCTCTTTTTATAAAGACCACAACAAAAGAAACGCGCCCCCAAAAGGTTCCCCTTTTAACTACAAAAGAATTGAAAACTTAAAAATCATGCACAACGAATTGTAGCTTCAGCCGCAACATAAAAACGTATTTGATTGTTCCAGTGTGCAATACAAACAACAACAAAATGTAGAAAGAAAAAAAAGAAGAAAAAAACATTAGACAATTACTTTGCCGTTGCAGACGATTGACTAAACATGTTGCATGAATTGCTGTGGATTATAGCAAGTTGCTGCAATTTTTTTTTGTTTTTTGTTTCTTAAGTTTTTGCCTCCCGCTTAAAAAATTTTATTGGCAAAAATTTTCTCAACTCAATTTAAGGCAATCAAATTGCAATGAAATGCTATCGATGTCTGATACGATGAAAAATTGCATGAATTTGAAAATTTGTTGAATGACGCAATGAAATATGGGAGATGGGAGATGGAAGCAAGTAAGACGAAGATCTACAAAGCAAAAAACAAAACGTAGTTAAGGCAAGTTTTAAGGCAAAAACCAAATTAGAAATTTATTTTTTCATTCAACAACTTATGCAATATTTTCCCAATTTTATTTTAGATTAAACAAAAAACAAATAAAATTTCCCTTTTCCTTTAATTTTAAACGCCTCTGCTCTGCTTAAGATTTTTTTTTTTTTTGTTTTTTTGTGTAAATTTGTATGTGTGCAGTCACTTTAAGGCTTTTAAGCAGGCGCTTTAAATTCATCTTAAATTCTGCTTACGTTCAAATAATTTTCTATAATAGTTTTCTAAAACTGTGCACGATTTTCATGTTATTTTTCAATCATTAAACATTTTAAAACTGAATGAAGCAAAAACAAAAAAGTTCAAGTTATCTTCCAATGGATGCAGCAAAGTAATTTTCGAATTTACAGAAAACTAAAGTGTTTCAACAAACAAAACACAGAGGAAGAGAGACAAACAGATAGGTAGACTGACAGACATGGACGGACATGGACGAACAGCAAGTCATACGTAATAGAGTATGTGTCATGATAGGAAAATTGATTAGAGAGCAAGAAAATCATACAAAAAAACTTAAATTCCACCAACAATTTATATAGGAGCGCGACATGGGATGGCATTTTAAAAAATTTTCCAAAAGTCGAATGTCTAGCGAATTGTAAATGATCCCAATAATTATGTCATGTGGAGGGAAGAACTAAAGCAAATCCTTTTCTTTTATATTTAAACTAAGTCGTTTCTCAAAAGACTTCTTCAGAAACTCCAACAATACAGCTTGTGGGACTTTATCCGCTTAGAAGAAAATGAAGTTGATTCTCCACAAAATAGCTCCTACCTCATTTAAAGTGTTGAAGTTACCAGGCAGCCAAAGGAAAGGTTTCGACTTACGTGGGGCAAGACTTGTTTCATTTGTGCTTCGTGTACGTAGTGGTGACGTGACAGTAATAAAGGTTTGAAAGGAAGAGATTGTAGTAAGAAGGTAGTTAAAAAGTATAGAAATGCAAGCGTAGCTTTCAAAGAATATTCGATATGCGGCTATGCGCCTAATTGCAGACTAATTGCAACCTCGTACTACGCTAAAGAAGCTAACATAGATACATGATCCAACATACTTGTGTCACAGAGCCTACACAGCAGACTACCGATATAGAAGATGTAAATTCATTTCCTCGTTTTTCCCTCATTTGGAGGTATATCCATCCTCTTGGAGTCTTTGCAAAAACCAAAGTGACCAATACGTGTGGTCATAAATACTCACATTTGGTTCCCAGTCGACCTTAACCAGATTAGTCTCATAACTAAGTTTAAATTTTTCCAACCATCTGGTTAAAGCCAGGTGATAGTTGGCAACCTCAAAGCGGTACTTCCAAACCCAAGTAGAATGACATAAAATACATGAATCTCTGCTTACTGTAGGAGTGTATCCATCTTAGTTATAGTGATGGCTGACATGCGCCTTACACTTGCCAGTACAGGTTTCATTTCCCCTCACCCACATGAGTGCTAATTTAAGGTCAACCTGCATTCTCAGAGATTATGGTTTGGAGCCTGGATGTCAGTAATCAAATGAATATTTCTTACTTAATTTACTTTATTCGCGCTTGATTCCTTCAAATATAAATATTTCATGATATTCTCATGAAATATTTATTATTTTAAACTAAACTAAAAAATGAAATGTATTACTGCGGGGAAAGCATATCCATATGGCCATTTCACTACTGCTCAAATAGCTCATCAGTGGATTTTACCCAAATTTTGTATAGAAAAGTAGAAAGTCTTATATCAAAAGCCAAACTGATTAAATAATGAGAAATCTATTGAATTAATAAGACAAAAGACAACAACTTAAAAATGTTTTATACAAAAAACACAGCAAACATTCAGAAACTATTTTTATTTTTTCTTTCATTTTTCTACATAAGGGATCCCATTGATATGAATATTTCTTCTGAAAATTTCAACTTGACTTTCTTTATCGATAATCATTCAGCCTATAGAATACTCCTGAGGTAAATTGTGGCACCCATTACACCAAGGTGTAAGCAACCTGCAATCAGTGCTCCTCTTTTGAAACAATTCATAAAAATATTACCATACTCCCCCAAGCAAAACTTAGTGTCAGAAAAATGATGTAGCCTTAGAATTGTAGGATGTCGTCCATAAGATCGACTATGTCGACATTCCCCCATAAACGATAGTTCCATCATGCAAGCGAACTAAGTAGTTATTGCATTTTTGTGGGCTTCGTAAATCCATCGGTATCCAATCGTAAATGGCAAATATTGTCCAGATAGGGGCCCAGCTTATGGCACCTTTGCTCAAAGATGTCACTCTTAGCCTCTAAAAACGAAGGGGATTTTTGGATTAAAGCACCTACAGTGCCATTACATAAGGTTCGTTTAATGATCCTTTCATATGTTCCTTGTGTTACCAAATGTAAAGCGGTCATCACTTTGGCAGCTCTTGCTTCAATATTGAGTCGTCAGGGGAGTTTGCTATCCGAGACAAATCGCATTAATAAATTCTAAATTTCTGTTTGGTGTTCATTCTTCTCGGTTGTAGGTCTTTTGTTCTTTTCCCATTTTTCACAGTCTTTATACTGCCTATAAATACCATTGTGTTACGTGTAAATCAAATAGTTAACTGAGAGAAAGTACCTCTTCTGTATTGGTCAGAATAACCTCTGTTAGTAAAGGATTCACATCAGTCTTATGGCGGTTACAACAAAAACAAAGTTCAGTTGGCAAAATAGATTGCTATGGAAAACTGATTTTGAAGTTACAATTATCCAAACTACTCCGTCCACTGTAAAGCAATAAGCCGCCGGAAAATAATATGCCGCCGGTTTTTATCTGCTTGAGCTTTAAACTGCGCTAGATACGAGGGCTGCTCTATATATTTCTGGCCTAATAGTGAAAATGCGAATATTTATAATCAAAAATGGTTTTATTGTTTTTCAAAGTATTCTCCAGCATGATTTATAGATTTTTGCATGCGCTCAAACCAGTTGTCGAAGCACGTTTTCCACTCCTATTGAGACACCTCTAAAACATTTTTTTTGAACACTTCAACAGCTTCTTCTGGCGATGAAAATCGTTGACCACGCATTTTTTTCTTGATGTGCGGAAACAAGAAGAAGTCATTAGGTGCCAAGTTAGGGCTGTACGGCGGATGACCCATTAATTCGACGTTTTGGCTGGTCAAAAACGCTCTGGTTTGAGGCTATGTGTGAGAGTTTGCTTTGTCATGGTGAACATTGATTCGTCTTCTCTTGTTGGTTTTTCGAATTTCTCCGATGACTTCAGGCAAACAAATTGTAGTGTACCACTCATAAGTGACCGTCCTACGTTGCTCAAGCGCAACAGTAGCCACATGACCAGTTTTGCCTAAGAAACAGGCAACCATTTGCTTTTTTACGGCCAGGTCTTCATGCAGTATCGAATGTATGCTGGTGGAAGAAATGTCCAAGGATGTCTCTATCTCTCGGTATGTCGCATGTCGATCTTGCATTATGAGTTCACGCACGGCATCAATGTTCTCTGGCACAACAGCCGTTTTTGGACGACCCTCACGGAATTCGGCTTTGAGCGAGCTTCGGCCACGATTAAATTCATTATACCAATTTTTCACAGTACTATAGGATGGTGCTTCATCGCCATACAAAGATTGAAGTTCATTAATGTACTCTTGTCGTGATAATCTACGTCGAAAGTTGTGAAAAATGATGGCACGAAAATCTTCACGAGTTAATTCCATTTTTTCTACATTAATTTTTTCAAGTCACTGTAAACAACACAAATAATGGTCGTACGTCAAAACGTTTTGAGTACGATTATGCTTAAAAATGACAAACTTTCCAATGGAAATGTCAGATTGCACATGGCAGCACTCAGTGTTGCCAGGCCAGATATATATATAGCAGCCCTCGTAGTGTTATTGTTGTAGGTAAGACCTTTTCTATAAACTTACAAGGTGGCAACATTTTGTAGAAGAGTTTGGATAGAAAATAGAAAAAATAATTGTGACAAAGTCAAAGTACTTAAAACTGGAGAATAGAGGTGGGTGCAGGCCAATCTAACTTTAAACACTCTTCAACCTAAACAAAGCTGAGATAGAAGAGCACTTGTTTGTGTAAATATTCGGCATTGTTCTGTACGTGGATACTATGAATGGAGCTAGTCTTAAAGCTTGCCATCTTGCCCACAGTAAATATCCAGTAGTTCAATAAATCTTAATAACTGCCAAGAACTTAGTGGAAGGTCGACAAGTACCACTTGATAACCAACCGAAAACCAGTTAGAAATAAAATTATATTAAGAAGAGAACCAAAAAGAAGAGAAAAGAACCGAAAGTACTTCTAAGAGCTAAGTTTGACATTTAAACAACCAAACGATTGCAGGAGTAATTTTTATTTAATGCAACTTTAAATATTTTTAACTTTCTGCTCTTACTTCCTCTAAATGCTAAAAGCATACAAATTTAAGAAACAGTGCCACCTATAATTAGTTTAAAAATGAAATCCAAAAACATTTATTTGTAATAGTCATCATCATTAACATCATCATCATCATCATTAAAGCGCTGCAATGGCTTAAAAAATCTTTTGACTCCAAAACAATTTAAGAAAATAAAAACAAATAAAATAATATAAAAACCAAAACGATTAAAATTGTTTTGTCAAATGTGTTACGAAAAAAAAAAACAAAACTACTTGTCGTTGTTAAAACTAATTTTTTTCTTTTTAATTCAATTGGTTTTTGGCTGATTTTTTTTTTTCATTTTAAAGTTTTTGTCAAATTTGTTTAAGTTTTTAAGTTTAAAGATGAAAAAAAGAAAAACATTTAAGCAAATTGTGAAACATTATAAGGAACGACAACGACGATCACATTTTTAAGTTTCATTGAGTGGTTTATTGGGCACGGATCATTTTCGCAATACAAACAACAGCTTCGGCAATAAAACTTTTGTTGCAGGCATGAGGGTCTATGCGGGCTAGTCGCAGCCAGCAGCAAGAAAAAAACTGCAAATATTTTTAAGTTTACCCTTTTTTTGTGTTTGGTTTGTATCTAATAGTCTTAACAACAAATGCGAATTGTTTAATCATGTTGTTGATTTTTTTTTTTTTGTTTTCTTCTCTTATTATTTACTTATGTTTGTTGTAATTTAAAAAATTTATTTTTTTTCTCGTTTTTTTTTTGTTTGCTTCTGGTTTGTGGCCAACAACAAAAAAAAAAGTTCTTGTTGTAGATCAGTGATCATGATTTAAGATTAACTCTTGTTTAACAATTTTAAGATAAATTGTTTTTTGTTGTTGGTCATGCTTGTTGCAATGCAACAGATGTATGTTCTTATTTAATTTTATTTAATTTAATTTTTTTCTGGCTTGTCTGTCCATTGGTCTTTTGGAAGCAAAATTGAGAGTTTAACAATTAGAAAAATTTGCAGTTAATGGAAAGATTGTATTAAAAGAAACAATGTTAAACTATAAAAAATCTAGTACGTGAGTCACGTTACATATGGAAAACATTATGTTAAATTACATTACAACAAAAAACAATAACAGCAGCGTTTATAGTAAAAAAAAAAGAACCCAAACAAAAATGAAAATACTCACCACAACTGGTTAAATTTAGCAACTTCGAGGGAGAGGCGTTTATTGTGTTTTTACTCATATTTGGAGCAACCAAAGGTAATTTTCTTAACCCTCCGATTAGTGACAGTTCTAAGCTTCACGGCCGTGTGAAAAGGTCCCTATGGACCTTTTTTGTAAATCATGTTTTTTTTTCATATAAACAAATTTTTTTTTTATTTTTTTTTTGTTTTTATTGTTTATAATTAAATTTTACATTCAAAAATAATTTTTTTATTTGCTTGAATTTTCTTAAGACTATGAAGACTACTAAGAACTGGCTTGTTGCTAGTAGTATAAAATTAGAATATTGTGCCTTTCATTGAAAGCAATAAAGATCATTTCTTCGAATTTTTCTCACAATTTTTTGTTTTTATCATCATTTCTAATGTCTTTGAGTTAAGGTCTTTGTGTTCAGAACAAGTAAATTATGTATTGAAACAATAAAAAATAATTATAATGATGCCCAAAAACAAGCATTTATTAGTAAAATTCAGTACAAGTTCCATACATACCTATTCACACGTCCGCGTACTATTCTCACTAAAACCTCAATAACTCCTAAAGTAATGATCCGATCGGCTTGATTTTTTTTTCAACAGATGCGCAACAAAATACAGAGTAACTTTTTGGGGTTGTAGTGGCCGAAGTAGGAGTAATTTTAGTTTGAAAAGGCAAAAAGGTCCCTAGGGACCTTCTCACTCATCGGAGAGTTAACTTTCGTACAAAGGGACGCTTTTAAAGGCTAAGTTATTATTAAATAAAGTAAATCTTAATTAATCCTTTTATGCTCAGGTTTTCTTCTATAGACAGGCCTGCACAATATCATCACGTTAAGTAACTTAATCTGAATTAGGCCTGTTAAATACTCTTTTAAACCAAAAAAAAGTTTTTTACCAAATAAAATAGCACTTTAGTAAAAATGGGCCATTTCACAGTGGGGCAGACAGCAAATATTTTGAAATTTAATCAGTACAAAGGAGAATTCAAGTTTAAATTAAGAGTCTAATCTTTTCAGACCTTTCAGAAGCAACTCATCAGGATCTTTTAAGAAGGCAATTCGCACTTGTAAGTTTTTGGTATTTTTTTCATGATCAGCTTTTTAATGATATTGGACACCATTTTAAAAAAAGTATTCGTAGCACTTTCTTTAAAGGCTTCCCAGCAAAATTGTAGTACATCATCTCAACCCAAAATATTTACATAGTAGATTAAAATATATGTGTTCATAATTATGAAAGTGGTCTAAGTCTTGTTTCGAGATATTTAATGAATTGCATTTGAATAAATTAAAAAATAATTTTACATTATGCGACAACCACTATATAATGGTTCATTTTTGACAATTTCCTAAAAATTACATTAAATAAATTTAGTTTAAAATGATGTAGTATGAAAATAACTGGTAAATTCATTTTTTTTTTTTTTTTTTTTTTTTAATTTTGACTTAGGGCCAGTTTTTGACTTCGTATTTAAATGTCATTTATATTTAAGTTCTATTTAAGTACAAAATTCAGTTTTTCAATGCACACTTAAATGAAACTTAAATGACCAATCTTGCGCATTTAAAGTACATTTAAATAATACAGTTTTACCATATGGTTATGGCATTTTTTGTTGATGTTTCGCAAAACTAAACAAAAGTAAACAAACATTTTAGCCATTGATAGAACAATATTTTATGTTTTGCATACATTTCTTAATGAAAATATTATTTAAAAAGTTAAATCAATAAATAAAATAAGTTTAGGTGGTGAATACATGAGTATCGCTGACATTTTTTAATATATTAAAAATATTTTTCACAAAATTTGCAATTCATTGTGTTTGTTAGCAGCTGTTTTTCATAAACAATGGAGATTTATTTTGATATTTCGTAATGCTACCATATTTTTGTGATATTTAAATGAGAACTTAAATAAGAACTGAAAAAATGAAACTGCATTTAAATACAACTTAAATTTAAATGAAAATTAACTAAATGCGTATTTAAATACGAACTCAAAAATTGGCCCTTAGACCACTTTCATAATTATGGGCGTGTATTTTTCTTTTCAAATTAAAAATTAGAATAAAGCCACGTTTTACACATTTTTGGTAAAAAATAAAAACACATCAATCATTATCCCACAATTTTCTAATTGGTACCATTTTGCATAAATTTTTTTTTCTTTTGTATTGTCTCTTTATCTCCTCAAAATTGGGTTTATGTTAAACAAAATTTCTATTTAGCCCGAACTCTAAAACTAAAATTAGTAATATTTTTCAGAAAGCTTTAATCTAAAAAGGAAAGCGCCAAACATGGGATCTATGGGCAAAAGTTATATATTAAAATTATTCGATTCGATTCGATTTCGATTTTTTGAGCCCATAAAGTTTTATTTTAATAGCGTTACAGATAAAAGTTTTATTGCATTTTAAAATAGTGGAAGTTCTATTTTAAATAAGAGTTTTGAATATGATTTGGGCTAAACTTAAGAAGTCGGAAAAGATTTGTACTACTAACTTGTCCAGTTATACCCTTTACCACAAAAAGTGGAAGGAGTGTGCAACTAAGTTTTTCAATCCGTTTGCAATTTCTACAACATCCATTTCTTTATTCTGACATGTTATGCATGGATAAGTCTATTGAGCGATGTCCGTCCGCGTTAATACTGAAATACGCCAATAGATCAGACGTAGTGTCGAAAGAAGTGCTATTGGAAATCAGCAAGATCGGTCCTATGTCCTTCGAGGCAGCGGCCAAAACACTACGTCTACCTCTAATTTTTCCATATTATTTGGAACAATGAAGTAACTCCGATCAAAAAAACAAATATATGGGACGATAGAGAATTAAAAAATAAGAAAAAAAACATCAAGGAAAAAAATTGGCGCTCACCCAAAATTTCCGAGATACGAGGGTCTGAAATTTTCAAATTTTTTGAAATTTCAATATGTTTAATTCATTTTGAAGAGACCTTTAAAGAAATAGTAAATTTTTTTTTTAAAATGCTTAACATATTAAGAGCCGATGGCATTTTTATTTATTTAGTTATATATATGCAGTATTTAATTTTTTTTTATTTTTAATTTCCTGTCACCCCAATAGTTGCTTTTTTGATTAGAACTAGATTATAGGAATTATTGGTGAAGGGTATATAAGATTGGCATAACCGAATATAGCACTCTTCTTTGTTTTTCTTTCGTTTTCTTAAAAAGTTTAGATATATTATTTCTCCCATTTTACTCAAATCGCCGACTGTTTACTTTGCCTTTCCATAGACAGATTTGTTTTTCAAAGGAACAGTTTTAATTAGTTTAAAAATTTATATAAAACTTTTATTATTTTTTATCTTTAGTAAAAAAAATCCTTTTACAGATAAAATGCATTAAAAAGTTTTGTATAAATTTATAATGCATTTTAAAATTGTTTGTAATAATATTGACATTTTATTTGCGCTTCCATTACTCAATACTCAGATGCCAAACTTTTACTGTTTTAGCGAAGTTTTGCTGCTGTTGTCGCTATTGCCAAAAAAAAACTACTTGTATTGAAATTGCATTATATTATTTCAATTAAAACAATTTCCTTTTAAATTTGTCCTTTTGAACTCACAAAACATTTTGTTAAAAACTCTTAATTAACAGGCTTTTAAAACTTTTTTGTTTCAATTTATCGTTTTTTGTTTTGTCTATTGTCAAGAGATAAAAAGAGAGAGAAAAAACCAGCTAAAAAGAAAGTTTAAGGAAAAATGTTAAAGAAACATTTTAAAGCCTTTTTCAGCTCAGTGTAGTTCAGCTCCTGCTTTTAGTACTGCTGCTGCTGCTGTTTAGTAATCGATGTGAAGGGTCTTGTTCGCTTGAGAGGCAAAGAGTCTGTATAATATCAGGAATTGCCAAAAAGGAAGGAAATTGATGAAAGTTAAATATTCATTTACTCATACAAAGTGTGTGTATATGTGCGTGTGCTTGTGCTTGTGTGTGTTTGTAAAAAAGTACTAACTAAATGAAAAAGCACTTAAAGAAAGCACTTTAAGTAAATTGGGTTAAAAGGACTCGGTGCCAAATAAAAAGAAGTATCATACTAAGGCCATAACAAAAAAATATAATTCTTTAATTTCAAGTGTTTAAATTCGTGTATGCAAGTGTATTTTTGTAAAGAAATTAGCAAAATCATGATAAACTGCAATGATAGCAAAAAAAATTAAAAAGCTGCACTAGAAAACTTAAGAAAAAATTTAAATACGAATAAAAGGATTATAGTAGAAGTTCAACAATAAAATGGAGTTGTGCCAAAATGAAAGAAAAAAATCTGTTTTAAATAAAGATTAAAAAGGCCAAAAGATATTTTTTGGATCAATTTAAACGTGTGAAAATTGTAAAGATTTTATGAATATACTATAAATTAACGATGTT
The DNA here is from genome assembly GCA_916610165.2 of Gymnosoma rotundatum. Lineage (NCBI taxonomy): Eukaryota > Metazoa > Arthropoda > Insecta > Diptera > Tachinidae > Gymnosoma > Gymnosoma rotundatum. Next base: position 13,263,065 of record OU744338.1, on the reverse strand, counting down.
TTACAAATAGTAACACTTTTGATAACAATTTAAAGTATTGTTGCATTTAAATTTTAATATATATACAATATGCAATAACTTTTTTAGATCAGTTCGGTATAAGTTTATTGGCTTTACTATTACTTTTAAGCACTCTCTCAAATGCACTTTTTATTTTTAGGCGAGTTAAAACGTCTAAATTTTTGTTAGATGGAAAAATCTGGCAGCTTTATCTAACTGTTTCCGTAATATTTGTATTTACGCAAATGTGCTTATCAGCCAAGCAAAATAATCCTGCAACAACAACTAGAAGAGACGCCCTGCGTTGTTTGTTGATATTTTTTTAAGTCTTGTGGCTAGCGAGGAACTTAAAAAAAAAAATTTTTTGTTGCCTAAATAACTTTAAGTTCAAATCCGGTTTTATTTGGCTTATCAAAACTAGAACTAATAAATTTCTGAGTAATTAAGAAAAGGTGTTCATCCATTACGAGATATGGGCAAATAAAAATAAATTATCCCTGAAAGTCAATAGGTATCTGAAGTTCACTTGACTTACTTTAGGATGTCGCCAATAGAGCAGGCAATCGACTAAGAGCTTGCTACCGGACGCTCCCGCAAAGAAGTATGTGACAAACTTGTCACAGTACGCTTAGTTATAGCGAGCCGAAGCGCATATAAAAATGATAATGAAATTTTGAACGTATAACATTTTTTTTAAACTGAATAGAACAGTATAATGCTTTAAGCATTGTGAATATTATGTGAGAACATTTTTGATTCCTTCATCTACTTTTCTCAATGGAACATATGAGGCTGGAAATGTCGGGTCAAGAAGTTGGGCTGTGTAGGAACATGCATTAATTTTATTTGATCTCAAGTATTTATTTACTTATAAATATTTTTTTTATTTTGTTTTATAATTATTTTATTTTCTTCTGAAAGGGATAATGAAAGGAAATAACTGGTAAAGTGTTACCATAGATAGAAAGCTTAATTTTTTACAATTTTGCAATTGCAAATTATGTTTATTTTACGACATTTTTGCAGCGCATCTGGCGTTAAGTAGACGCATTATAGTTTTTGTAGCTGTTAAAGCCATTTTATTTATTTTACTTCGCAGATGATTTTAAGCTAAACAATAACACTGATGAAGAATAACACATTCTAGTATGGGTAAACTTATTATTTCAAAGAAAAATTAATCTTTTAAAATTTGCAATGGCTGGGATTCGAAACCAGGCCATCATACCAATTATATGCTCAGCAGTCAATGCACAACTATTTAAACTATAGCGTCCTGCTTGCAAGCTACTGCTTTCAATTTTACCTTAAAAATGATGTGATGTTTTTGGTTTGAAAAATGTGGCACTCTGTCAGCTTTAAGCTAAGAAAAAATTCAAAGGCTCTAAAATAAAATAATTAATGGGTTGCACTGGTTTTAAAAAGATCGCGTATTTGCAGAATTCTAAAGCAGAAATAATCTAGTATGTGGCAAAATTTGACAGAAGTTTAAATGGCATTCAAACTTAAGGCCCAACTATAATGTACATAAGATAGCTTTAGCTTATGTCAAAAATCCTACGAACAGCCTGTCAAATGCTTAGGTAACTTATTGAAAAAAATTAAGTGACTACAATGTACTTACATAAATTAAGTAACTAATTGGTCACAGTTGCACATTTATGTTTAATTCGTACTTTTGCCAAAAATAATTTCTTTATAAATAAACAAAATTATAAGATGAAAAGGCATTTGAAGAACATATTTTATATATTTAATAACTATTAATTGCACATTTACATTTCTTGATTCATGTCTAAATTTTCATAAAAATATTACAAGTTTTTTCCGTTTTTGTATTTGTGGGCAACCACACTAAAAAATTTAACGGTGTTCATCGCTCAAATCAAACACATATGTATGTGCAATTAAAAATTTAATTTTTTATTTTGTTTGTTAAAAATGTTCTTTTTTCTACATTTTCTTTTCAATTACAATTAAGACTGTAGGTATTCATTGCAATTTTTCTTTATGATTGTATAACACAAAGCACAATCAGCTGTTTCCGTACAAAAAGTGCGCTCAGTTTCGTACTTTGCTTAAAGAAATGACATTTGACGAAGCTTGACGAAAAGTGTTCTTGAGTACATTTTAGTTTGCCACATATAAGTGAATGTATTTTTGTTTAAGTTTGTTTAAGTTTGCTTAAGTTACCTTATGCACATTATATAGCGTCCGCCAGCTAACGTTTTTTTTTTTTAACTAGTGAAAGAAGAGAAACACCGTCACTCCGTATGTTCGTTTTCTTGTAAAATAAGTGAAAGAAACTGGCATCCTCATCGATAAACCAAGGCGTGAAAAGCTAAAAACAGTGCGTACACCCGAGAATATTGCTGCTGTGGCAGAAAGTGTGCGTGAAGCGCCATCAACATCAATTCACCGTCGTTCTCAACAGTAGTTTTTTTATAGCATTTTCAAAAAAAAAGGTATTTTGCGGACCCTTTAGTTAGGCCATTACCTCCGTAACAAAGATCACGGTTCCTTTCGACTAAAATTAAAAATCAAACTAAAGCTTTTTAGGCTCAAATACAGCTAAGCACAGGGAAGCAAAACAAAATTTCCCAGCTGGCATAGCATCTGAGGTGCTAAGGTAAACGAATATCTTAAGAAAGCCTAAAATCAAATAGTGTCAAAAGCTGTTTGAGCAGTCTCGCGCCTGGATGCATGATGGGTGCATTCACGCGTAATCAATTTTTCCTTTGCAATTAACACACAGTCTGGTGAATAAATCGCCAACAAAGAAAATTGTTAACATTATTTTTAAGCATTGCTGCAGCTTCAAAAAAATATGAAAACGGTATTTAATTTAATTAAATACCAGTATTTCTACCACTTCGAGTGCATGTATTACAAAATTACAATTTAAAAAAAAATATATATTATTTTTTTTTTTTCTTCTTAATATAAAAAGTAATAAACACCTTCTTAAGTACTGTAAAGTTAAACTGCAGCAAAATCCTACAGTTAAAAAACTAAAAGCAACCTTAAAACCTCTCCAGCTGTTTCTGCAAATTCGCAAATAATAAACAAGGATTTCAACTTAACTTTTAGTACAAAATTTTCTGTAGTTATATTTTTTTATTTTGCAAAATTATACAGAAAAATAAACTTGTTTTATTACAAAGTAGAAAAAAATGTAACGTAATTAATTGCAACATAAACTATTAAGAACTGACATTCATATTTTTTAATTTGAATGCAAAATTGGTCTGCCCAAGTTTGTGCAACGTTTGATTTAAAGCACCAGACGTAACATTAATAAACAACAACTAGAAGACTTGAAAAAAATTTACGAGCAAAATGAAAATATTTTATTACTTTATTTAAAATAAAATCTTAACGAGGTGTGTTTGCTAATGATAGTCTAACGTAAATTTGACTTAAAAGCAGCTACTTGTTTCAAGGGTTGCCAGAGATCTACAAAACGTTTATTTACTTTCAAAATGATTATTTTATTATTAAAAATTTTTGGGTTATAGTTAAAATAATTTTTCAACAATATAGTTTTATACTACTGGCGCTTTGGGAAAAGATATTTTTTAAATAAAAATTTTCTCAAATGCATTTTAAATAATAATTATAAAAAAAAGTACTTTAAAATGGAACATTTATCAAAAACGGATCTGTATACTGTTTTTAAACTTATAACTTTCGTGTTGAAAGTGTCTTAGAAATATGAGTTTTAAAGAGTGCTCTTCTTTTAAAATTTTTTTAACCTTTAAAAGGTACTTTTTAAAAAACGTATATTTAAGAAAGTATTTTTTTATAGATTCAATACTCATTTTTAAAAGGGACATTTCTAGAAGGCTACAGTTTTCAAAAGGTAATTTTTAAAAATTTATTTAATATTTAATTTTCGTTAAAGGTACTTTTTTTAAAAAAAAGTGCTTTTTTAATTAGTAATTTTTTCTGCAAGAGGTAATTTTTAATAAATTAAAAAGGCCTTTTTCAATCGTGAAAAGTGATATGCCACTTTATAAAAAAAAATATATTTTATGGGCATTTCTATAAAAGTACCTTTTTATACTTTAAAGGTACTTTTTGGAAAAAGTGCTTTAAAAGAACAATTTTAAAAATAGCGCTCATTTTTAAAAGGTACATTTCAAAAAAAAATATATTTTTTTTCAAATGGTCTTCTTTATCACATTTTCTTTAATAGGTACTTTTTGCAAATGGCATATTTTTCAAAAGTACTATTTAAAAAAATTTTAGGAATAGTTATGTAAGCCTTTATAAAAAGGTTTAAAAGTACTTATGTCTTAAAACTAAATACTTTTTCTAATATCTAATTAATAATTTTTTAGAGTATGTTTCTAAATGCGTACTATTTAGTAAAAAGGGTAATTTTAAAAAAGTACCTTTTCTAGAGTAGGTACTTTTATACTGTTATTTTTCTTTTAGGTACCTTTTTCAATGTAATGTATTCTAATAATACTTTTTAATGAGATATTTTTTTTTCGGGGACTTTTTAGTCCCTTGAAAAATGTTTTTAAATTAAAGTCTTAGATAAGGAATTTTGTTAAAAAAATATTGGTATTTTGTGAAAATTTCTTTAAATATTTTTTTAAGAAAAAATATATTTTTTCTCAAAGGCTTTTATTTTATTTATATTCAAAACTTTATTTTTATTCAAAATTTTAATAGTTAATATTTTTAACAAATGATTTTTAAAGAAATTAAAAAAAAAATACAAAAGTAGAAATATGGCAACCTGTATATAAGAACCATTAAACTGCCTTCAATACTTTAATAACAACAACAGAAACTTGTTACCACATTTTTTAACGTCAACAACTTTTTTGCAACAACAACTACGACAACAAAAATTAATATAAATGATACTTAAAACGCAAATTATTAGCAGAAATAGGAGTGAACAAAAATCAACCATAAACTAGAACCATCACCTAATAAATCTCAAGAAAAAATAAATAAATAAAAATAAATTAATGTGGATGATAATTTCAATAAAACAGAAATTAATTTAAAGTGCAGTGTACCTAACCGCAAGTACAACAACAACAACGATAACAACAGCTAATATAAAAGTCTGAAAAAGAAACAAAATGAACTACAATTTGTTGGGTAAAAAGCGCCTTAAAACAAACAAAAGAAATTGTTTTTTTCATTTTAAATTCAAATTAATTTTAGTTTCTCTACTTTTACATTTTTAAATATTATTATTATTATTAAACAAAAAGAAATTAGGATGAGAATTATGGCCATCAAATGATCAGTTTGATTTATTTAAATACACAGCGACTGAAATGTAATTTGCAGGGTTAAAACTTTATTTGGGTTAAAGTAATCATTCCTGCTTTTGCTCTTCTTTTGTGGTTGATTGGTTATTTAATGTTTTTGTTGCTGTCTGTTTAATGTTCAATGTAAAACTGTGAAAATATAAACAACTGCCACATTGAAGTTGAAAGCAAAAAATTTAAAGAACAAAAATTATATTTAAACCATAATTCAACATGATTTGCAGCAGAAATTATGAACCACAACAACATTTAAACCAACATTAAAACAACAACAATATTATTGACTGTAAAGAAACAAACGGCATTCAACACACTATTTACGACAACAAAAACATAAATGAGCATTTTTAACAGGACTGTAAGAGAATAAAATGATTAAGTGTTGGTTCGCAATAAACTAAACTCGGTGTTCCACAGTTCACAGGTCTCTTTAAAAAAATTTTAAGGGCTGGGCAAACCTTTTTATTATGTTTTTATAACAAGCATCGGTGCTTTGTTACCGATTGTGTGATTTAATGTCGGGTGAGCACAGCCCATTTTAAGATAATTTTAATCCAAAAATGCGATTTTTCCATTTTTTATAAAATCAGATAAACTCATTTTGAGAAAATTTTTTTCTCATTAGGAAAAATCACTTTTTCATCCACTTTACTTGCATTCGATTTTCTTCCAATAAATTTAAAAAAGTGCATTTAATCCACAAAAACTAAGATTCTTAAAAAAAAAAAAAAATTTTCCCACAAAAGTCACTCTCCACCAAAATTCAGAATTTTTCGTATCAAATGGCCCATTTTTCTACGAAAAGTATATCATTTTTCCCAAAAAATTTTTACCGCAAAAAGTCACTTTAAAAATAAACAATTATTTTTTCACAAACTAGTAAATTTTCTTGGCAAGATGACTTTATCGACAAATGCCACTTTTTGAATTTTTTAAAAAATAATTTTACACAAAAAGTAAAATTTTATTATTTGAGTAAACGATTTTACGAAGGCTGCTCTATATATTTCTGGCCTAATAGTGAAAATGAGAATATTTATAATCAAAAATGGTTTTATTGTTTTTCAAAGTATTCTCCAGCATGATTTATACACTTTTGCATGCGCTCAAACCAGTTGTCAAAGCACTTTTTCCACTCCGATTGAGACACATCTAAAACATGGTTTTTGAACACTTCAACAGCTTCTTCTGGCGACGAAAATCGTTGACCACGCATTTTTTTCTTGATGTGCGGAAACGAGAAGAAGTCATTAGGTGCCAAGTCAGGGCTGTACGGCGGATGATCCATTAATTCAACGTTTTGGTCGGTCAAAAACGCTCTGGTTTGAGCCGATGTGTGAGAGCTCGCATTGTCATGGTGAACAATGATTCGTCTTCTCTTGTTGGTTTTTCGAATTTTTCCGATGACTTCAGGCAAACAAATTGTAGTGTACCACTCAGAAGTGACCGTCCTACGTTGCTCAAGCGGAACAGTCGCCACATGACCAGTTTTGCCGAAGAAACAGGCGACCATTTGCTTCGAAGTGCTTCTTCCACGAACAACTTTCGTCGGATTTTGCTCGTTTTTGAAGACCCACACGGTCGATTGTTGTTTCGTTTCGGGCTCATACGCATAGATCCATGATTCGTCAACTGTGACGATCTTATAAACGTCTTTTGAAGCACCACAATCGTATTTTTGCAATATTTCTTTGCACCAATCGACACGAGCCTTTTTTTTTGCGACTTTCAAATTGTGCGGGATCCAACGAGAACAAACCTTTTTTACGGCCAGGTGTTCATGCAGTATCGAATGTATGCTGGTGGAAGAAATGTCCAAGGATGTCTCTATCTCTCGGTATGTCGCAGGTCGATCTTACATTATGAGTTCACGGACGGCATCAATGTTCTCTGGCACAACAGCCGTTTTTGGACGACCTTCACGGAATTCGTCTTTGAGCGAGCTTCGGCCACGATTAAATTCATTATACCAATTTCTCACAGTGCTATAGGATGGTGCTTCATCGCCATACAAAGATTTAAGTTCATCAATGCACTCTTGTCGTGATAATCCACGTCGAAAGTTGTGAAAAATGATGGCACGAAAATGTTCACGAGTTAATTCCATTTTTTTCTATATCAATTTTTTCAAGTCACTCTAAACAACACAAATAATTGTCGTACGTCAAAAAGTTTTGAGTACGATTATGCTTAAAAATGACAAACTTTCCAATGGAAATGTCAGATTGCACTTGGCAGCACTCAGTGTTGCCAGGCCAGAAATATATATAGCAGCCCTCGTAATATATAATTTTTTTTTTTTGTTTTATTAAAAACCTTGTGTCTTAGAGTAGCCAATCTATTAAAGTTCTGTAATATTGTACTGACTGCTAGCTAGCTCACTTTTTACGAGGGAAGTCCATAAGACTTTTTTAGCCGAATTGTTCATATGTAACATAAACATAAAAGGCTTTTTAGTAATGCCTTTGTTGTTACTTTGGCTATAACTAGCGTTATGGCATAGCTGTTAATTTGCATTGTTATTGTTCTTTAGTGTCTACACATAAAAATTTATATCATGATGGTTTTAATTATTATTGTTTTTTTACCTTTATTATTAATTTTTTTTCTAATTTTTTCAAATACTAGGCCCGTTTTTAAAATAAAAATATTGTTTATTATTTTTTCAATATTTCCTGTTTCCTGCAGATACCACCCAACGGTATGGCGAAATATTGAAAAAATAAAAAATAATAAACACTAGTATAGCAGTGTCTAATTTTTCTTGTCGGCAACATTTGTAAATAATTTTTCTTTCTAAAAGAATTTTTAGAAATCAAATTATAAAGAAACCTAAGCCGAAAAAGTAAATTTTGATTCATTTATAATATCCACGGTTCAAATCATGATTGGGAAAAAAGGAAAAAATTAAAAAAAAACGCAAGGCACAGCGTATTTACATTCATACTTAACTACTTAACGAATTCCAGAGAGAACGACAATGAAATGCTTTAGGTAATGTGTGAACTTCGTCTAACCAAATTAATATAAAGATTAGTTGGTTAAATAGATGATGCTTACAACACAACTTAACGTAGATATATGCGAAGAATGCTGATGAAGGATGTGGCGGTCCAGAAAATACAGCACTACAATCTGCTAGTATCTAATTTTTCTTGTTTTCTTTGGAAAACTTCCACATACATTTGTAAATAATTTTTCTTCCTAAAAAATTTTTAGAAATTAAATTGAAAAGGGACCTAAGAAGAAAAAGTATTTTTTTATTTATAATATCCACGGTTCACATCATAAATGGGAAATAAAATATATTTTTATTTTAAAGTGCTTGAAAATTTTTGAAAAGAAAATTCATGATGGTTTTAATATGTTAACTCGACTAGATAGTATTAAAGATAGAAAAAACATTCAAAATATAAAATTAATGTCTGCAAATCAAACAAGTGTTAACAATAAAAAACTAAAAATGAAAAGTCCCTAAATCCTTTCCCGAGAAATTATATCTTTAAACATATTTTTTAATCCAGAATTGGGGAGAAATTCCCCTGCCATTGAGTGCTGGTCCCATTGTTCTCCGCTTCGCTTTATTCTGTGATAAAAATTTGGATTTTTTTCTAGAGACGACTATTTGGCATTTCTCTACCGAATTTTTTTTTATCTTGGAAACCTTTACATTTGGTGAAAACCAAGCGTAGAGAATAGTCGCACAACTGGCTCCTTCACAATTCTTGATGAAAGATCCCTTTATATGGGTAAAGTTACGATAATTCTTAATAATTTTCTGACCCACCAGACATTTAATAAAATAATGGCCCAAAATTTACAAACTGATTTCACTGCATTCGTTTTCGTGTCAAAAATCCATAACTTCGAAGGCTGCTTCTTTTTTATATTTGAACAGATTAGTACCATCTATAATCATAAATATGCTCTAAATAAGCCACTGCTTGGATACGGCTATTGAGTATATTGTCGATTGTAGATGGCCACCCCCCACTTGCTAAAAAAAAGAAGTAAATTACAGATTTTTGTACTAAAAATTTCTCCGCTATCTTTTTACCACTGCATTTCCCAAAAATTTAAATAATTTTAAGTTTTTTAATCTTCTGAAGAATTTTAAAACTACCCTCGTATAAAATATTTTTTATTTATTTTTTTTCTTTTTGTTAAATTGGTAGTAAATACTTAGTACAATGTGCACATTTTGTTTAACTAGAACTGCGAATGAATGGCGGCTGGCAGTTTGTGGTAAAACATAGTGATGTTGCTTATTTTACCGTTCGTTGTAAAAAATTTGAACTTAGAAACTATAGAAAAATATAAATATAAAAATAATACGGATGTGGTGTTAAAGCTTATAATTAACGTGATTATAGAGAACAAAGTCATCAAAAAAAAAAAAACTTATAATAAACCACGTCATTATAATTTCTGCAAAAAAAAAGTATGTTGAAAGATTTATTAAATAATTATTCTATATTTGTTATTTATTAACGAAGGTTTTAAATGAATTATGGTTCAAAGAAGTTGTTACATTATTGAGTGATCTGACTTATTAACTTGGATGTATTTTAAATCTTTTTTTAAACATTTTATTTATGTAATATTTTAAATAACTTATAATGACATCAAATTAAAATTGAAAAAAAAAAAATAAAAATAATCACATTATTCGTTAAATTATTAAACTTCATACAGTTTGTTTTATTTTTTTTTTTCATTTTTTGTTTCATTGTTTGATTGAGTTTTGTGTTAATGACTGAATTGAGTGTGAAAATGTTTTGAATCGTTTTGTTAAAAACACAAATAATAATAATGATCTTTAATGACACCTCAAGTACCTTGTAATTTTGATTAGTCGCCATTTAGTTTAGACATCTACAATGGTTTATTTTATTTTTATTTTTTCAATTTTTTTTAATTTTTTTAAGTTGAACTAATTGGTGCCAATGTTGTTGAATGGTGATGCTTATGGTTTTGTTTAAAATTTTTTTCAATAAAATGCCAAAAAGTCTTTATTATATTTAATAACTTATTAAAGTTGTAATTTGTTTGTCTACACGACTTTAATTATTCATGGCTAAATGCTGATCTCGCTGCTATGTATATGTTTTCAGATTCAGCAGATTGATATTTCTCTCAATGTAGAGCAACTTGTTGCTAGAGTTTCTTTGTTACTCAAATAAATAATGTTGCTGGAAATAAAATTATTCTTTCGGACTGTTAGTGGGGTGACAGCGGAAGAGTTTAATTGCAGCTTCCTATTTAAATATATATTTAGAAAAATCAATTCCTCAACCTCGAAGAAGGTTTGTTTATAAAGCAGCACCTGCCTTCAAAAATAAGACAAAGATAAGTTTTTCTGCAACTGTAGATATACGTGATACAGATTAACGTTAGTACTTGCATTAATGGCCTAACCTGACGGTGGTCTTACCACAGAGTGAAATACTAATACTACCATGAACTTCCCCTTGCTTGAGGGTTGGAGACTATCCAACTCCGTCTTTTAAGAGTGCAACAGCACACTTCCCTCTATTCCGCGCCAAACCCGCAGAAATAGACTTTTAATCAACAACCACCACGTGTAAGCCAAAGGCACCTCACCAATAACCGGCTACAGAGATGGTCGGCTCTCTGTGTGGGCTACCGGTTCCCGTGGTGCCAGTATATTTAGGACACTGGTGCATCCATCGACAGTTTAGAAATATCTATCCAGATTCGGTAACTGGTCACCGGAGGGCTGGCTCCCTCTATACCCCCGAGGACTCTCGTCAGCACCTAGGTTTAGTCAGCACAGACTCTCGGTGCCCCGGGCTGGAGTTTAGCAAGATCTGTAAAACTGTATCACATGAATTCACTGTTAATCTCCACGAATTTATTTATTTTATTTTTATTTTTTATATAATTTTTTTATTCGCCATTTAACCGAAGAATTTTTTTTTTATTTTTGGTCCTTCGAGCCACCGTTCGACATGTTTGTTAGTTTTTTTTTATTATAAAAGAGATAAATACTAAAGTTTCTGAGCTTACTAGTCATGATATTACCAACATTTTCCATGAGACTATTATTGCTGGTTTACACTTTTGGGCAGGAGACTTCGGAAGGAGACAGAATTGTTAGATATGGAAAATGTCAAAAATAGGGATGACAAACGGTATTGTTTTTTAGAAAATTTCACATTATGGAATTTTATAAATCGCTGTCCGGAAATCCCGTAATTTTTCGAGTATCAGATTCTCCCGGAATTTAGAGTTTTTTGAAAATTTATTTAATATCAATAAAGTAAAAATCTTTACTTTTATTACGTCACTTTTACCGGATATTTTTCGAATAATGTGCTTCCAGTTTTTTTGCTGCCATTTACTGAAGAGTTAAGATTGTTTTCATAGTTTTTACTTTGTTTTCAAAAAAATTAATTTTTTTTTTTAATATGTAATTGTTTATATAAAACCCAAAATCCCGGCAATCATCAATCCCAAAAAATCCAGTTATTTTGAGATTTCCCATTTGTCATCCATAGCCAGTAATAATGCATGTTTTGCTATGTTGAATGACAAAATGTGAATAGAGAGGAGAATATAAAACCCTTATTCTGCCTTCATGATGGATCAACGTAAAGTCACCTGTGTTAAAAGATTTAACTGCTGTTTTCTGATATAAAACTAGAGTGTAATAGACTCCGGTCGATTCTGCTCTTAGCATTCGTCGTGGAATTATAAGCCCAAGTGTCTTAACAATATTTCGAAAGGTTTCCAGGACTTAACTCATTTTCCTTTGAAAGTTTTTTTGTATCACCTTTTACTTTTTTACGCCCATTTTTCCCTACTTTGAGAAAATTCTTAATCTACTGAAAGTCTAATTTTTCATTTTTAAAGTTTTTGAATTAACGACGTACATAACAGAAGGTAGATAGATGCAATTAATGCTGATGAAGGATGTGGCGGTCCAGAAATGCTGCATTTCATTCTGCTAGCGTTTGTGCATGCATTTGTAAATAATTTTTCTTTCAAAAAATGTTTAGAAATTATATTAAAAAGAACCAAAAAAGCCGAAAATAAAGTCAAATTTCATTCATTTTTCAGATCGATGGTTCAAAGCCTGGTTGGGAAAAAATTAAAAAAAAATTCCTTAAACTATTGAAGTGTGATTAAAGCCACCAATGGATGACCTTCAAACATTATCTTCACTAGAAGTTAAGAAGATAATAACCTTCACACGAAAGTTCTTTGCAAATCATGAGAATTTTTATCGTGAGTAGTTTAATAATTCACTCACAAACTGACTTTTACGTCCAGAAGTCGTAGCTAATAGTAATTGATTTTCTTTTCTTGGTTTGCAAATGGCAAAATAGCTCTTGTTAAGATTTCAGAATTTCTCAAGACAATCCTTTATACAATATCGATGAGTGTCTGCAGGCCGTAAATAAAGAGTCTGCACCCAATCAAGAGTTGCATTCTACTCGAAACATTATCTCATTTAAGGACATTCCTCACACCTACAGTCAAATAGGTAACATTTCTATCCGTTATTTTTTATAAGATTTTTTTTAAAGATTTATTGTCACTTTAAAGTCTGAAAGACAACCTTATTAGGAGCAATCTTCCTCTGAAAGCGAAAGGAAGCCAAAACTTATCAAAGATAAGACTGTGAAGTGTGAAGAGAAAAAGACTGCAAAGACTTCCTAGTATTGACAATGCGACTTGGGCAGCATTTTGACATTAATATCCACTGATATTTAGCCACACAATTATTTAAATTAAAGACCAAAAAATTTTTAAATCAATGAAATATAAAAATGAATCACATCTCTATTCAACTTTCAATCAAGAAATACGAATTTATATATTTATTTTACCACTTTTCTTTTTTTTTAATCCAAAATTTAGGTCAATAAAATTATTGATTACTTTTATTTACAATTTTCTCTTTCTTTTAACGAAACTAAACGTAATTCTAAAGAAATATTTACAACAAAAACAAAAAATTATACCAAAATGTAATTGATCATAACGAAATATAAAAGAAATAGCACAATCACACTATTGTGCATTAAATGAGCATAAAAATGCATGATTTGGATTACAAAAAGCCTTAAAACCATAAAAGAAAAGAAAACTACAAATCAAATTGAAAATACGAGTAATCATGCGCAATAAAAACCACGACCACGAATAACGAAACAATCAATGAATGCAACATAATCATCATTGAAGTGTTTACGTTTACGATGTGGTAGATGAAGAGAGAGAAAGCCCCTGCTAATGATGTGATATGATGGGGTCATACAGTCAACATTTGATCAGTGTGAGTTCAGTCAGTATTCAATTTTCAAAAAATCTTCATTTGTGTCTGCTGTTAAAAGACCTAAATATATGGAATTTATGATTTATTGTGTTGCTGTTTCATAATGGTTACGAGTTTGATCACCGGTTTCTTGTTTTCTTCTTTTTCTTCTTGGTTAGTCGGTTTGTTGGTCAATTCAAGACACTTCCATCCATTCATCGATATTAAATTTAATGTTCAGCATGTTGGTTTTATTGTTATAAATTTTTTATTTCATACTTTTCTTTATTTAAAAGTCGATAATTTAGTGTTTAAAATTACGTTTTTTATTTCACTTTTGCAAAGATTTTTTTGCACGTAATTTATATTAAGATTTGTGTGTAATGATTATTACCGTGAAAGGCTGGATGGAATAAGGGGAATAAAAAGATTTAATTGAAAAATCTTGAAACATTAAATTTATGAATAAACAGCTAAAATTAGCACTTACGAAAGCAATTTTTATATCATATATTTTTCTAAAAAAAAAAAGTTAAATAAAATTTTTTTGAAGAGTTATTTGTTTTTATACAAAGCGAACCATATAATTTTTTGTTATAAACGTACTATTTATGCGAAAAGTACCCTTTATGCCATCAAAAAAATTTAACATATATGTGGCTCCTAATAGTAAAGCTACTTTGTATATAATTATTTAAAATATGTTTTTTAAATAAAGTACTTTTTAGTTAAAGTACTTTTTAGTTAACGTACTTTTTACAAAAAGTACCTTTTTTATAAATAATAATTTTTATAGAAAGTACCGTGGTTAAAACGCACCACCTGTAAGTAATACAAAAAAACTTTTTTAAAACAGTGCCATACTCCAAAAACACTTTTTTGCACAAAAAGTACCATTTCCACCAAACATAATTTTTCACATAAAGTACCATAAGCAGAACGCGTCAATTTCTAAAATTGTCTATAAGAGTCTTTTTATGACAAAAAGTTTTTCTTTAATACCAAAAGTCGTTTTTCTTAAACAGTGCCGTTTTCTGTTAAAGCAATTATTTAAAAAAATTCAATGTATTTAAAAAAAACACAGAAAGTACCTTTTTAAACAAGCAGTAATTTTTTTACATCAAATATATTTTTACAAAAGGCTTCATTAAAAAAAAAGTTGTTTCTTTACATTACAAATAATAAATTAAAAAAGTACAATAAGTACCTTTTTTATAAAACTTTCTTTTAAATCAAATGATCTTCACGGTCTATTGATATCTTCAACACGTGCGATAATACTGCCATTGAATTTGTCGCGCAAAAGGGCCATTGGTTCGTCAGCTGTGCGGCAACTGGCATTGTCCTGTTGAAACCACATATCGAGGTGAGGTGAACGGCGGCTCTTCAGCCACACTATCGCGAACAGCATCAATATCTTCTGCAGTACGAGCTATACGAGCATGCACTGGTGTTTTCACTTCTCCTACAAACCTGGTTTGCTCAAATTTTTGCACGATTTTTCCGATTGTACGCACATTTGGACGATTAAATCGACCGAAAAATCACGAAGTGCACGAGATTCATTTTAACTTGAACACCCATTTTCATAATAATCCTGAAAAACTTTAACTTCAAATTGAATTAGTCTGAAATTGGGATATGTCAAATTAAATGAAGAAAAAAAAACTTGACGTTAAGGTGCGGTTCACATTCACAAAATTTCACCATACGATATATCATACGTAAATAAGACCGTCAACGTTATTTCTGGCCTGAAAATAACCAAATTTTCATTATTTTAACAATTACGAAAGCAAAACTAAAGAAGTATTCTAACCAGCAGTCAACTTCATTCACTACCGGATTTTCCAATTGCTAAGCCTTATTATTTAGGTGTGTTCATATATTTTGTATGAGCATGAGAGTTTTTTACACGTAGATGGCGCTTTACACCCTAGTTCAGTTTTGTTTGTAAGAGAGTGTCCCTTTTATGAAATGCAAAATATTGAAAAATTAAGTTTTACATTTTTCATGAGGTAGCCTTTCCACGCCTCCTTAAAACAAAATTTCAGAACGAAACTCATAATAAAGAAATGCATTACCAGGTCATTACATGACTGACATCCTTCAAATTAAGGCCTCGGTTTTGCTTTGCCTAGATGAAAAATAATTTAACATTTAATATATGTATGTATGTTCAATAAAGTTCTAAAAATAGTTTAATAAAAGAAATTAAACATAAACAATTTATCTGTATTTTATTGTGATCTAAATCGTATTGTAAACACTACAACCCCATTATAATTCGGTATAAATTTTTTTTATTTCTCTCATGGGATACAAATTATTATAGTGTTTATGTGAATTGTTATAAATATTAAAGTGAGTGGTAACTGTTTGTTTTGTTTATGCATTTTGCTCAGACCACCCTGTTTGTCAGTTGGTTGACTTAAAGAACTAAACAAACATTTACAGATTGTAAAAAAATATTATTAAAACAAACAAACAAAAAAATAGTTTGTTTTTAACTTTTTATTTAAAATGTTTTAAATTGCCACCATATACTTCACTTCAAGTGCCACATTAGTGTGGGAGCTGGCAACAATAACTTATGGTAACTTGCTCTACACACTTGCACACGAACATGCAAGTACCAAACGAAACCACGAACTAAAAATTATTTTTAATAAAACAACAAAAATCCTACTTAAAATTTAATTTTTGTAGTTTTTCTCAAAAAAAAAAGCATTGCTGTGTTAAAAAAAAAAAAAAACAAGTCGTGATCAAAACTGTGCGCCACCACTTCAGTGAAGGAGAAGTAAATAAGATTTTAAACGTTAAAATGTTTGAAATTATAAAAAAAAGAATTAGCAAGCACAAACGTACGAGTATGTTATAAAAAATTAAAATTAAAAACAAAATAAGCGAAAAATATGCACGTTTGAGCCAAGTTTACCAATTGGAAAACTCTGGACTTGAAAAACTCTGGGTTTTAAAACATAAAAATTTTAAATGAATTGAAATTGATTTTTTCTTTTACGTTCATTTTTTATTTTAATTTCTAAAACAAAAAAAGAATGCTTGGGATTGTGTGTGGACTTTGTCTAACCAAGTTTACGATGTACACAACATAAGGTAGATAAATGCGAAGAATGCTGATGAAGGATGTAGCGATCCAGCTGTATTACATTCTGCTGCTGTCTAATTTTTCTTGTTTTCTTTGAAAAACGTACGTATACATTTGTAAAAAAAATTTTCTTTCTGAAAAATAGTTTTTAGAAATTAAAAAATGAACTTAAGCCGACAAATCAGTCTCAATTCATTTATAATATCCAGAGTTCAACTCCTGCTTTCTGAAAAAAATTACCAAAAAGTTTTTAATTTTGGACATGTTACAACAGGACGCTTAGATTATTTAAAAAAAAGTTTTAAAACTTATTGCACTAAATTATTGTTTGTTTTAAGTTTAAGGTTTTTTTATGATTACAACTTTAATTTACTTAAATGATGTTGTTGGCATTGCCATACTTTTCCGAGTTGCAATTTTGATTGTTTTTCTTCTCAGTAATATCTTCTTATTAACAATCAACTAAATAAATTATGTGTATACGAGTATTTAATAAAAAAGAATGAAAACAAATTTACTAATTTTAAATCTGAAGACGAAAAAAAATTTAATAGGTGGCATTTCTGTCTGTGTATCATAGAAAATGCAACAGTAGGCCTTTTCCTTACTGCTTGTGTAGTTGTTCTGCAAAATTTATCCAAATCTCTTTAATGTCGGGACGAAAAATTTTAGCGTATCCTTTCTCTCGTTGGCAACTAGAAACTGCATTTAATAGAAAATCCGACTGAAACCAAAAGTTAAACGACCAAGAGAACTTAATCACTGATCATATCTGTTTTTATTTACTATTAAAGGATCTCCTTTAAAGTCCAATAGAACTTAACAACAAAACTGTTTTAAGCGATAAGGCCAATTATTGGTTTAATTGGCTTGTTAGTAAGCAAAATTGCCGAATATAGAGCAAAACCAATCCACAGTAAAACCTACACTTCTTTAAATTCACAATAATGCCCCGCTTGTGGCGATTTATATGCTGGTAGCTTAATTGGACTTTATTTTTTCAAAAAAAATTAAGCCAGCTCGCTTGTGTTACAGCCAATGGAATTCGTTATCGCACTATTATCAATGATTGTTTCAAACAATTGATAACATAAAAAAAATTTAAGATGCTCTGAAAAAAACACACACAGCACAATGATCACGCCACAATTAGTGATAAATTAAGAGTGATGAAGAGTTAAGAACGAGGGAAATTAAAAAAGTTTTCTACTTACTTGCGAACAAACTTTACTCAATATTTTTACGAAACGGCTATTAATTAAAATTTTAATTAAATCAATTAAACAGTTAATTTAAAAAAACTTCAAAATTTTCTGATTAAATAATTAATTTGTATATTTAATTAAAAAATAATTAAATTAATTAAAGTTTTAATTAAAAAATATTTTGGTTAATAATTAATTAATTTTAATAAAAAAATTAATTGAATCAATTAAAATTTTAATTAAAAAATAATGAAATTAATTGAAAATTATATTTAAAAAAAATGAATTAATTAAAATTTTAATCTGAATACTAACACAAACTTTAATAGGTTCAAAAACTTTTTTCTGTGTTTAATGATCCTGCTACTTTTTTTCTTTATTTCAAAAACAAATATCTAGCATTTTTTGGAAATTCTTAATATCCTGGGCTCAAGGTGCTCTAAGATAAACTAACATTTATTAAATTGCATAGAGTTTTCTACAGAAAGTTTAAGAATGTTGATTGTTTTAAATGAGAGTTTAAAAGTTTTACTGCAGATGGTTCTGGAGTATGCAAAAATTCTGCTGTATTTTTAATTTTACAGATAATGTTTTCTACATAAGTTAATAAATTTTAATTAGGCCTCAGTTCGTAAGAAAAATTGAAAATATTTTTCACTTTTATTGTATTTTTAGTGTGGCACAGACTAGAATATCGCTCCAAATGATCTCTATAAATTTGTAACACCTCAGACCATTGTTTTTTAAAGATTCATTGAAGAGGACCGAACTAATATCTAAAATAAATAATCTCTGTTTGATCACGTAAATGGAAATGTGTGAAGACTCAAATAGTATTTGGTTGCTTCCTAAAGTAACACTGAAACATCTTTCTAACTGTAGGGGTCTCTTAATTAGTTGAAGCTGGTCTTAAAAATGCCTTGCTCCTCCAGATTAGTTAAAATCTAGTTTTACCTGTGTGTGTGTGTGTGTCTTAAGACTGAGGATAATCATTATGATGAAAGGGTGTCGTAAAAAATTATTATTTGCTGCAATTTTTTTAAATTTTGTTTTCTGTACTTTGATGCAACTTTCCTACACCTACTTATTGCCACCAAAGTATTCGTTCATTATACATTTAAAGTCAATAAGTTTATAGTTTTTTTTTCTCCTTCTTCTTCTTCGTTACAATGTTTTAACTTCCCTTTCAAAGTTTATGTATGGGAAACACATGCTGCCACAAATGTTAAATGCAACAAAACAAAGCTTATGGCAACATTAAAGAAGAAACAGAGAGAAAGAAAAAAAAACACGGCCGTTTGATTGTAATTTTAAACATCACTTGTTGTAGTTGCTATTGTTGTGCGATGGTGTTTTTTTTTTTTTGTTGTTGTAAAGCCTTAATAGAGTTATTATAATTTTAAGCGTTATGATAGTTATATGCCGCTTCTTTTTAGCCGCCATCAACTTCATCTACAACATCTTTGCAACCAGTCAACCACCAACAGACAAAAAAATTTTTTTTTAGTTTTTCTTTTTGTACGAACTAAAACAGGGGGAAATTATGAATTACAAAGAAAAAATAAAAAACCAAAAATTCATACTTTAATACTAAAATTCTCAAACAACATGGTGGTCATGTTATTACCACCGCTGCTGTTGCCGTTACTACAGTCTCTAAAGCACTTACGGTTGTTACTATGACTGTTTTAGCCGCCGCCGCCGCTGCTCCTGCTTTAACTCTTTTGTAGTTGCTTGTAGTGCTTTATTTATTTCCATCATCCTTCCCATCATCATTGTTTGCCTGAACAGTCAGATTTTTTATTTTTTTGTACTTTTTATAGTTTGGTTGTTTGTGCTCTTTATGTTGCTGTACCTTAAAGTTTAAACTATGATGGGATTTTTATAGTTGACTCCAGTTAGGGGTCTATTTAAATTGCTACCTTCAATCTCACTTTTTTCCATAGACTATTTCGCCGTTTTTTTATTTTATTTCTATTATTTTTGCTTTGTTTGTCCAATTTTTTTATTAAATTTTTAAAATTTGGTTTTAAAAGTGCACCTTACGTCTACTTTACTCATAGTTACTAGACTAGACTCAAAATTTTTTTTGTAAACGATGCCTGCATTAAAATGTTTGTTGTAACTGTTGGTAACTTTGAATTAAGTATGTACACAATGGCAACACTTCAACCCACTTGCATATCTTTTTTAAATTACTTGTATACTTTTGTTCTTTTTCTTTTTATATGAGTCGAATAAATATTGTCGATGAAGACGGCTGTGTTTTATTTGTCTAAAACGAAAAAATATTCAACAAAGGTTATGAGCCCAGTTCGACGCAGTTAAATAAAAACTGAATATATTTATAAATTGTGTCTGTGTTTGCGTTTAAAAAAAAAAAAATAATAACGAAAAATGAATTCTGTAGCGAGTTTAGAAAAACTAAACGGGGAGAATTATGCTACATGGTCTATTCAAATCAAGAGTTTATTGGTAACTTTGGATCTATGGGATGCTATCCAGAATGTTTGTCCAACGGAACCGGATAAAGAGGCTACCTGGAAAGTAATGGATCAGAAGGCACTTGCGATGATTAACTTAAGTGTCAAGCCCGGAGAATTGATACACATTAAGGATTGCACAACAGCAAAGGGTGCATGGGATTCCTTAGGTGGGCTGTATAAAGCAAACACGGCATGCAGAAAGGTCAACCTCTTCAAGAAATTGGTAAGATTTAAAATATCCACGGCTGAAAAAATCTCTACGCAAATTGGTGAGTTTCGCGGCATAATTGATGAATTGAAAACCATAGGGATTGCCTTAAACGAAGACTTTGTTGCTATACTATTGTTATGTGCGCTACCAGAAGAGATGGAAAGTTTTGTTGTTGCCATCGAAAGTAGAGATGGTTTGCCTGGCGTTGAGCAATTAATCTCAAAAGTTCTAGAAGAGGAACGACGCCAAGGAGAGAAAAACAACATAACGGATGCTCGTGTTTTTTCAGCTAGTGAAAGACATAAACATGAAAAAATTAACAAAAGTAGCAGCAAATTCAACAGAAAAAGTATTCGGGTTGAAAAGGACAATAAACGCGATAATATTAAATGCTACAAGTGTGGGCAAAGAGGTCACATTCGCAAACAATGCAAAGTTGATGGTGGTGAGTCTGTCGGGTCGGTGTTCTGCGCCATAAATAAACAACTAGATAACGGCGTGCAGTGGATTCTAGATAGTGGTGCTTCGTCGCACATGTGTCGCAGCATAAAATTGTTTTCATCATTGCAAAAGCAAAAACAAAAAATTGTTTTGGCATCAGGCGAAACGGTATTTGCGGAAGGAAAAGGGACAATATTATTAAAATCTGAATACATGCGTATTAAACTTATCAATGTCCTGTTTGTACCCTGTCTGCACTCGAATTTTTTGTCTGTCAGCAAACTTATAGAAGCTGGTCATACTGTTTATTTTTCAAAAAATTATGCTAACATTAGAAGCAAGGAAAACAAGGAAATGATGTATGCTGCAAAACAAAATGGTATCTTTATTGCTATCCTTAAAAATGTGACGTCGGCAGAGAGTGTTTCTAGTGCAGTAGCAGAAAATGAATTTTTTAAATGGCATTCAAGGTTTGGTCATTTAAACACTAAAGATTTAAATTCATTATGCAGCAAAAATATGGTGAGAGGGTTGAATTTGAAATTACCAAAAAATTTTCAATGTCTTACTTGTGCTGTTGGAAAAATTACTTCAAAACCGTTTAACAGTTATTCACAAATTAATACAAAAGCAGTGCTGGAATTAGTACATACAGACTTATGTGGACCGTTTAGAATAAAATCTCAAGGCGGTGCGTTATACATGATGACATTTACTGATGACTATTCACGATATGTTTTCACATATTTTTTAAAACAAAAATCAGAAGCTTTTGATATTTTCATGCAGTTTGTTGCGATGGCAGAGAAACAGAGTGGTCGTAAATTGATGCAGTTCAGGAGCGACAATGGTAAAGAATATTTAAATTCCAAATTTAGAGACTACTTTCAGAAAAACGGTGTGGTTCATCAGACAACAGTGAGTCACACACCACAGCAGAATGGTATAGCTGAAAGGATAAATAGAACTCTAGTCGAAATGGCTCGCTGTATGTTGCTGGAATCTGGACTACCTCAGAATTTATGGGCAGAGGCTGTCAACACTTCTACTTACATCCGAAATAGAAGTCCAACAAAAGTTCTTGGCGAAATGACTCCATACGAGAAATGGCACAATAAAAAACCATCCGTAGCACATTTAAGAACATTTGGGTGCGATGCTGTAGTTTTAAATAAAACTGGTAATGTAAGTAAATTAATGCCTAAAGGAATAAAAATGAAATTGGTTGGTTACGAATCTACATCGAAAGGATATCGCTTGTATGATTCAAAAAAGCATCAAATTGTGAAAGCGAGAGACGTAATCTTCTTTGAGAATTCCTTTGAAAAAATACCAATTGAAGAAGATTCTGGCGAAGAGTTCCATGTTAACATATTCCAATCCATAGATGAATCCGAAAATACTATGAAGGCAGATGAACAACATTCACTAAATGAATCATTTGAAACGGCAAGTGAAGAGGAAATAGGTAATGTAGATGATATGAACGACGAAGATGATGAAGAAACCTCATCGGAAGAAATAGTTAAAAGGGGTCCTGGTAGACCAAAGCTTATTTTAACAGGACAACGTGGACGCCCAAGAAAGCAATATGCATTAGCTCGTGAAGTTTTAAATTCTATAGTAGAAAACCCCAAGGACTTATCAGAAGCATTAAAATCAAGAGAAGCTTCAGAATGGAAACGGGCTATGGAATGTGAATATAATTCGTTGATAAAAAATAAAACCTGGGAACTTGTCGATCGACCAAAATCAAAAAATATCATTGGGTCTAAGTGGGTATTTGCAATTAAGCGCAAGCCAGATGGGTCGGTGGAAAAATATAAGGCGAGATTGGTAGCCCAAGGGTGTTCCCAGAGATTCAATGTGGACTACCGTGAAACTTTCGCACCTGTTGTTCGTCACTCAACTATAAGAATGATACTGGCACTAGCAGTGGAATATAAATTATTATTAAAACATGTTGATGTTGTGGCAGCATACTTAAATGGCAACCTTGAAGATGAAGTCTACATGGAACAACCACAGATGTTTCAAAATTCTTCTTATCCTGACAAAGTATGTAAATTAAACAAAGCTTTGTATGGTCTACGTCAAGCAGGAAGAGAGTGGAATAAAAGGGTGTCACTCATTCTTCAGGAAATGAAGTTCCAAAGATGCAAAACGGACAATTCAATTTATTTTAGGAGAAATGCTGATCGTATAAACATCATTGCGCTATATGTAGACGACATGATAATAGCATCATCAACGCAAGCTGATATGAACGAGATAATTACTGAACTAAATAGCCATGTTGAAGCTGAAGATCGCGGAACAATTTCTTTTTATTTAGGCTTGGAAATAGAGCGAGAGGGAGATAGGGGTCCCATAAAAATACATCAGAGAAAGTACACACTAGAATTACTCAAGTCTTGGAAAATGCATAATGCTAAGCCAGCATCAACACCGTGGCCAAGTGGAGCTGTCCTAAAGAAGTGTGAAGATAGCAAGTGCAAACAAATAGTTCCTGAATATCAAAGTTTAATTGGCAGCCTAATGTACCTAGCGATTATATCTAGGCCAGATATTTCCTATGTTGTTTCGAAACTTTCGCAGTTTAATTCTCACCCCCATGAGGAGCACATGCAAGCAGCGAAACACTTGTTAAGATATCTTGTGAAATATCCTGATAGAAAAATATCTTTTACCGGAAATAGTCCCATACTTTCATGTTTTACGGATGCTGACTGGGGATGTGACTCATGCGATCGAAAATCATATTCCGGATTTGTAATGTTTCTTTCAGGTGGTGCTGTTGCGTGGGAATCAAAGAAACAAACTGTTGTGGCCCTGAGTTCAATGGAGGCAGAATATGTAGCTCTTTGCCAAGGTAGCAAAGAGGTTATTTTTGCAAGAAGTTTACTTCGTGAAATGGGTTTTGAAGAAAACATCGTGAAACCTACTATTGTGTATTGCGACAATCAAGGGGCGAACTTTATGGTTAAAAACCCAGCTGTGCTTAAACGTAGTAAACATATCGATATTAGGTTCCACTATATTAGAGATAGGTACAATGATGGATCAATTGACGTTGAATATGTGCCATCAGATCAGAATGCTGCTGATATCTTCACTAAGGTATTAACTAAAGAAAAACATGCCAGCGCATGTAAACTTTTGAATATGTAAAATAATATTTAATGTAATGAGTCTTTATTAAATTGTTTAATGTAAATGCACTTGGGTTGAGCCGGGGTATGTTGGTAACTTTGAATTAAGTATGTACACAATGGCAACACTTCAACCCACTTGCATATCTTTTTTAAATTACTTGTATACTTTTGTTCTTTTTCTTTTTATATGAGTCGAATAAATATTGTCGATGAAGACGGCTGTGTTTTATTTGTCTAAAACGAAAAAATATTCAACAGTAACTTTGGCTGACTGCTGGCGGTGCAGTGTATAATTTTACAATTTTACTTTCAATTTGTTGTTAAAGGAAATATTTTTTTTTTTTTTTGTTTTATTATTATTAGTAAAAAAATATTTGTTTACATTTTTCTAGGAACATCGTCGTTTCCCCAATATTTGTGTATTCCAAGAAAGAAATACCACAAGACATAAAATCTTAATATGGAAAACGTGAAGTTTGTAATATTTTTGGAAATGGAAGAAAAGTGTAGTAAAGTGATATTTGGGCAAATATTAAACTGCATAAACAATGCCAATAGTTTTTACTACTGTTTAAAAGTAAAAAAAAATGAAAAAGTAAATAAATTTTTATTAAAGGAAATAATTAAACTTTTTTTATGAAGTAACCAAAACTATTAAATTTTTTTAAAGGTTCTTCAGATAGAGTTGTATCTCTTAGGTTTAATTAACACTTGCTATGAATGAGTTTAAAAACTTAATCGTTAATTTAGTCCCACAAACAATGTTCCTCAGGATTTTCAGTCATGACCACTATCTGTGCGAGAGCGTAGAAAATGCTTTATGAATGATTATATTTTCTGAAAATTCTATATTATGCAAATATACTACAACTCTCATCTGATACATGCAGTCGACATATACTTATACACATATACTTAACTTTAAAAATTTTTGTTTGAAGTTAATTTCGAGTTTAATTAAAATTTTTATAACTTCTATTAATGTTTTTATTTAAATTTTTTATTTCATTTTGTTAAAATTTAGGAAAATAATTTTTCGAATAAACATTTTACACGCTGCACAGAGGAGTATTTGACCCAAAAAGCTGGCCAAAATTATTAAGTGTGGTTTTTGTTTTAAAAGTTTAACTTTTTTGATAGTTTTAGCTTTAGTTTGATAAAAAAAAAAGGTAGTGGCAGATTATTATTGGGTAAGTGTTATTTTTGACACCCCCCACCCACCCAACCACTATTTAGAATTTTGTTTTTTTTTCATTTTGAAGAGAATTTATTTTTTATATATTTGTTGTGTATTTTTAGAAAAATTATTTATTATTACGTATGCCGTTCTCCCCCTCGCATTCCGCCAAAATTTGATTTGCAACTGTACTTTATCTAAGAGCAAGTCAAATTAAATTTAGATAGTCGAACTATTGTAGTTATATAGATACAGGGAAATAAAACAAAGCTTTTTATGGATGTTACAATGTCTCCTTTCTCAAAATTATAATATATCCAATATTAAATATTTATAAAAATTGGTCTCGTAGCTTGGCTTCCTATAAGGAATAAACAACCAAATAAGCAAAAACATGTTCCCTTCTAATATTTATTTTATATTGTTAAATACAATGGATATACAATTTTGTTGGCATTGTATAAAATTTCATATTGGGTTTTCGTGAGTTCAGCATTTTTAAACAATGCTAAAGCACCCTCCGTTGAAAACTTATTGACTGTGTTGACTTCGGAAGTTGTTAACGATCACTTGTAAATTTTTGCTTTTCTTGGAGATCGTGTTATATCCATTATTAATTTAGCCGCATCTGACTCATTGATGCAGTAAATGTGATCTCCTCTGTTGTTAATTGCTGACGAATTTCTTCTCTTTCACTTGCTTCATTAAATAATTTTTTTGGTCGCCCTGAAGATGAACTGCCAAATACTGGTGTTGTCACAGTTTCTTCCAGCCATTTAGCATACGTGCTTAAAAATCGGTCCTCTTTTCGTTGTGCTAAACCCCAATATCTTTTGAAACAATTTTTGAAATTTATAACACACTGCATTACTGCTTGTATATCCCCATCTCCCTGGCATTCTTAATCACACACAATTTACTAGCTAAAAACTGCAACTTCTCGTCAATGATTCTAGCATTAGATTCCTGTACTATTTGGAATAACTCAAATCTTGTGTAATTTTTTCCATGTTATCTCTCAAAGTTGCAAAACTCTTATAATAAGAATTTTGCGCAATAAGCCATATACGTATATTTTTCAAAGTGCATTTTTCCGTTAATTAGTTAATAACCTGATACTTGGGTGCATTTTTTATATACCTGCACCGTTTTTAAATGTAATTTTGATTTGTAACCCTTTTAAATTAGGTATGTTTATAGCTAACTATATTTTCAGAAGAAATAAAGTGTCCTAAATACGATGAAGTATTACATAGACCGCTGGTAAACAAAAACAGTTTAATAGGTGTGTATGCGTGGGTTGACTTACAGTTAGTAAATTTGAATTTATAAAGTAAGAACTGAATTCTAAGAAATTGCTCTTTAAAGGCAGGTAATCCATCATGTTGGTAGTTGTTAAAAGTGATTAAATAATATTTCACATCAATAATTCGAAAAACACAAAAGTTTATGACGACAATAAAGTATAAGAAAAAGTGCCTTATGAGCAAAAATATAAAAAAGGTAAAATTTTCAAAAAATCACCAAAAATAATGGCGCAAACTTGCGCAAACTTTTTTTCTTTTTTCTTAAATTAGAGATTTCATATTTTATTGTGGTATATAACATTATTTGTACAACAGCTACCTTCACTTTCAAAAAGCTTTTCCTTTTTTGTTTTTGGTAAGAATTAATATATTTAAATACGTAGTTTTTTTTTATAATTAAAATTTTAAAAATAAATATTTAAGATAAATTTTTCTTTTTAAATATTGAAAATAGCTGCTGATGAAATCTTTCAGGCAAAAAAAAATCAATGTAATACCTCTATTCGTTTAGCCATAAAAAAATATCATATAAATATCTTGAAATCGAAAAAATTCAATAAAAACGCATGCAATTTTCTTCACTTTCCTGACTTTAACAGCGTCCCACAACTACAAATCTTAACTTACACCCTTTAAATTGCACGATATGATGTAGAATTTTGTTCTCTATCGATCTGCGTAATTTTTTCTCAGGATTTCATCAAATTAATTTTTGCCTTTTTGGCCAGCTTTTTGGGTCAAATACTCCTCTGTGCGCTGTTAATGGTAACAAAGAGCGTCTAAAAGTTAATTCATTTTCTGTATCTACAACAATATGACCCTGCAGATAGTATTGGGCTACGTGGTCCATTGTAACTGAAATGGACTAGCTACAACATGGTCCTATGTAATGCAATCATGGACCATGGTTTTTCCCAACAAGAGTTTGTTGTTAAACGACAAGTGTTCGCGTTTTCACGATTGCATAAAATGTTGCCAAGGGCTTTACAAACCCTTTAGGGTGTTCCATCGTGTAGTGACAAGGAGTAGTTTTGAAACTACTCCCATGTAATTCAAAGCTGGGTTATATGGTCCAGCCCTAGGATATCGTAGCGTTAAATGGATTACATATTCTCTATACACTTGGGTTACCTTTGGACTAGTCCAAGTCCCTTATGGATGCGTGTATGGACTAGTCACGTTATCTTCAGGGGAGCTTCAGAATTTTACAACAAAAAATAACATTGTTTAGACCAAAAATGTAGTGTTCTAGGAGAAACGCAATAAAAACTTTTCAAGTATTATAAAAATTCTTGCGATTTTTGTAAGTAGGGACAAATACCACTCGATTGTCTTCTGAATTAATCTTACGATTTTATAGGATGGCTAGTAGTGCCGTGTAACGCCAAAATATGTTTGCTCACTCATAATCTTAATTGTTTCTATTCGGATTCGGAGAACCAACACTTGATTATGGAAAAACAATAATTATTGCATTACGAATTTCGCAGGAGTGTACCTTCTAAGGCAAACTTATTCGATGATGAACTCGCGCACTTCTTGAAAAAGAATAGTGTTTTTTGCTCTTTAGTTACAGAATGAACCTTGTTGACTTGCACTATAGTAAGCAGAACCTTGTTATTGGCTGCTGTTGAAACTGAGTTAAACTATGTACTTTTTCTTTCTAAAACTTTATTTCGTTGTCCTTCGTCCATACTTTTAAAAATTTTAATTCAATTTGGCAAAGGTTTTTGTTGAACACAGCATATTAATATAAGTTTTAGGTTCAATCTCTATACTCTCCCAATGCCAATAACAAGTAACCAGATATTTTTACAAATACTGGCAAACAGAGTTCCTTGTTTTTTCAACTAATAACTTCCGTTGTTCCGTTATAACTGGGAGTCAACGAATCTGGAAAACTTAGGTACGACTTTAGGAACAAGCTTAACGTCTTCTTCCTGAACTAACAGCCCAAGAAATTTGATTTTGTCAGTTCAAGACTCAGCCGTTTCTTGCACTCTCATTAGCTACTTGCTTTATTACATACAGTGTTGTGCAGAACAAAAGCAACAAAGTGCATATGAAGCTACAATTTGCAGTTTCTATTTTACTTGTTTTCTTATTTTAAGAGTTTTCTTTATTTTTAGCACTCTCTTATGGTTAATTATTTTTAGCAAAAATATTATTCAAATCTATAAGAATTTAATGTTAAAAAAAATAATAAAACTTGATGACCTTCAAAAGAAAGTGTGCATAACAAAAGCAACAAATCATAGTTACTAAAAAAATTTTATATTTTTTTTTAAATAACGGTTTTTTTCCAATCATGAAATTCTTTTTGGAACATGTTGAAGGTAATGAATAAAGTTTTCGATCAGATATTTATAATCTGTGTACTAAATCACTTACTAAATAATGGCTAGAGATAAATATAAGAAAGAATTTAAATTACGAATAATTGATGATTTTAATAGAGGTGAAAGGCAAACTGATATTGCCAAAAAATACAATATCAACCGATCTATTCTATGCAGATTATTACAAAAGTACAAATCGATAAGAAGCGTTGAAACCAAACATTTAGGAGGAGCCCTACTAAAAACCACTGAGCGAGAAGATAGAAAAATTTGTCGTTTGTTCCAAAAAAAATCCATCTGCAACCTCCAAAGAGGTCTTTCGAGTCCTAAATTTGAACGTTGAGGCCAGCACTATTACAAGGCGGGCAATTTCAAACAATTTGAAAAGTTATCGACCATGCAAAATACCATTGCTAATAAAAAAAACATAAATACCAAAGGTAATATTTCAAAACAATATTTTTTACGTGATAGTTTTTAATAAATATTCATTGATTTATTTACTTAGATTAAATTTTGCAAAAACTCATTCAAAGTGGTCTCCTCAAAAGTGGAAAACAGTTTTATTTAGCGATGAGTTGAAGTTTAACTTAATTAATTCTGACGGCATGTACACAGTTCGTAGACTGCCGGGTAAACGTCTTGAATCCCGCAACTGCAAAGTGTCTGTAAAGCACGGAGGAGGCAGTATAATGGCTTGGACTTGTTTTTCAGCTGATGGGGTGGGTCCCTTCTATTAAATTGATGGAATAACGGACCGCTTCAAGTACAGAGATAACCTTGAGACCCAAATGTTGCCACATGCCGAGTGGAAAATGCCACTTCGATGGATGTTTCAACACGATAACGATCCGAAACACACATCGAGGTTAGTCAGAGATATCAATAAAGACAATGGGATTCAAGTCCTTGATTGGCCGGCCCAATTACCCGACTTGAATCCCATTGAAAACCTTTTTGGGATATTGAAAAGAAAGGTAGCCGGAAAAACGATTCAAAAATAAAAAGGAGCTGTTCCAAGAACTGAAATCTAAGTCGGAAGAAATTCCGAATAGTACAATAGCAAACATAATTGCATCAATGCCCCGTAGATGTGCGGCTGTTATAAAAAACAAAGGATTATACACGAAGTATTGAATTTGTTGCTTTTGTTTTGCACACTTTAATAAGAAGGAAAAATTAGTTTTTGTGTATTTCTAAGAATTTGTTAATTTAATTTGTTAAGTTTTTTTGTATTTTTAATTTACCTAAAAAACATGAATTAAATAAATGAAATATGTTTTTGTAAAATGAAATTTAAATAATAAAATATGTGTTTTTATTATGAACTGTATGCTGTTGCTTTTGTTCTGCACAACACTATATTTCGTTGAGATTTCACTATTCTTTCAAAATACTACAAAAAGGGGATAAAGAAAAAATCTTTGTCTTCGCAAATAAATTAAATACATGACGTTATTTGATGTCTCTAACACTAACATCAATAAAATATAAATAGAATTTTCACAGTATTTTGTAGCTTCCAATTTTTAACCTTCCGTTTACTCAAAGAAAAGAGACAGTAGAGTGCGGTTTGCTCGCCGGAAATACAGGAATACTTTTATAGTGTGTTAGATATCATTAATTCCACTTCTTCAATCAGACGTTTTGAAATGTCATTAATTCGATTGTTTTCGATAAGATATTCTTTCGAAGTAAAAATATAATTATTTACTTCACATTTTACAGGGAAGGTTTTCTATTCTTCTATTCCTCTTTATATTCCAATTTTAATTAATGATTTTAAAATTTAATGCGACACTAAGTGACGCTCAAAAACCAATCACAGGAATGCTCAAAAAAAAATTTTTTTTTGCAATCATTCGGGTGTCCATTCCTGCATTTAAAATGATCTAAACGTTTGCTTTCATATCTTCAACTGACATAATTTTACTAACTCGTGCTTTCAAAAGTATTTTATTTTAATCATTTGTCTTTTGTTCTTTATTACTCTTTGCAGCCATTTTTTATGTCACCACTCAATAGCAGCAACAACAAACAAAGTTCTATTTGTAAAAATTATTAATTGAAAATTATAAAACAAAAACCCGTCCGCTCCAAACAAGTGTTGAGAAGAAGAAGAAAAAAATGTTTCCCCGCCTACCAGGACCCATAACAGATGACATATTTCTGGGTGCCACAACCACAGTACGAACAGCATTTCCAAATTCACGCTTAGACTCGTTAACAAATCACAATCTACAATCATCGCTTCATCATACGAACAGCAACAACAACAATCATCATCAGCAACATAATTACGCTCAGCCAACACCAACACCTGCATCATCAAATGGCAACAATCAATTGCTATCACCCTACGATCCAACGATATCGTCAGACTTTTTAGGACCAACAACAATAAATGATGCTGCTGCAGCAGCATTTGAAAATGTAGCAAATAGTTTAGGCGGTGCAAGCAGTATCAGGAGCGGTAGCATAAGTAGTATAAGCAATAGTTTTTTACCTGCCAACAATGATGACGATGACTTTTGGTTACATGCCATCGAAGAGGATACATTTCAGTCACCGTTGGCTTTTGATGCCAGCGAAAATGGCCTTTGGAATGGACGTTTTGTACCACCGCCACCCAGACCACCATTTCTAGATGAGAGCGTTGCGGCGGATGGTCTTACAACCTGTGATCTGTGTACTTGGGCATGGCAACGTAACGCTTATTCATTGGATGGTTCAATAGGTAAGTGGGAGGGTGTTGTTATGACAAAACATAAATTTTTAAGTTTTTTTTTTTTTTAATGAAAAACAAGTTTCAATAAGTTTTCTTTTACAATTTTATTTATTTCTTGGCATAAAGCAAAATCACTTTTCAATTTATCGCAAAATATTCTCAATGGCAAAAATTGGAAAAGCGAAACAAGTTAAATGATTTCCAACACACTGTAACACACTTGAACATGTTGGACTTAGAAAGGCGGCTTTTTGTTTTATCGTTTCATACAATCGATCGAAAAATAATTTATCGCTACAATCACTGATGGCGATTTATCATATTTTCAGACTTGCTAGCATGTTGCTAGAGATTTCAAAACTGGTAATGTGAGCACAGTGGTTTGTGAGAGAAAAAATGTGAGCATCATTTTTTCTATGTTTTAATGTTTGTGTGTATATATAAATCAAGGCGATTGCATCTATTTTCCGATATTATTTATTCCCGGCAAATTCTATTGTTTCAAGAATATACTAAAATTTTTATTTTTATAACGTCTTACGACCATGAATATTGATAAAACAAGTGGTAGTTCTGTGAAGTATAGTTTACATTTTGGTCTACCTTTTTCTTCCACATATAGGGTTATCGGTTGCTTAAGATCATCTCCCAAATGTATGGGTAAAAATTGTCGGGCTTTATCTTAAAATAAGCGCTACAGAGACCGACACATAGATGATCTGCAGCCGTTATTTACAAAATATTCACTCTCTGACTCTCTCAATTCGAAAACAATAGGACTTTTTGCCATCAAAAAATCTTCGATTTAAGAATATCGGTTTAGGTACTTAAGCAAATGACTCTCATGGGATTTCAACTGGATCTATGAAATGCAACTGTCAAGTTTGAACGGTTTTTAGAAAAGTTCCAGTTGGTTCTTACAGACCGTTAATCATGAAGCTCTGGCGGTTGCGCGGTGCCACTTAAATGTAGAGCTGTGTCGTTCGCGAACGAACGGGTTAAATTGACCGAATCAACCGGTCATTTAAATCCGGTCTTTTCGTTCAATAGTGTACGGGTTAAATTGAACGGATGACTTAATTGAACGAAATGAACCAGATATTTAACCGGCTCCTTTTGTTCAAATTAACCGATTGAACGAATTGAACGAACGAATCAGTCTTTGATAATTGGCCGAAAAAGACCGGTCACTGAAACGAACGACCGGGCACATGTCTACTTAAATTATCTCTCCATACGCAGTCGGCGTATTTATCTTGACCTAGCAATTTGCTTAAAAATGATAAGACTTCTAATTCTTCTTGATATTCGCACATAGTTCTTCTGTATTACACTCCTTCTTAGTTGCTGAATCGAATTTGATAATATTGATTGAGAGCATCTGAGTAAGTTCCTGGATGGTTGATACTCTGAAATATATTTGGACGCAAAATACCATTCTTTCTATAATGATAATAAAAAGAATTAAAATTCATAAATAATTGCGAACAATTAAATTTCTGAGAATAAGTCAATATTAAGTTTGAGTATCATAGGTGGCGCTGGTATCAAGTTTATAACCTAATTTGCCCAATGACAGGATCTCTTCTGTCGTGTGGTTAGTCGAGTAATTTAAATACCCAACAAGAAATGAGTGAGTGAAACTTATACATATACAATATTCTACAAACACATTTACAATAGTTTTATTACTGAAACGGCGTTGCCGTTGTACTGATTTTCCAAAGATCATGAAAAATTTCCATTATATTTTTTGTAAAAAAAAAATCACTGGCAACGTTGTTTGCTACAGAGATCACACGTATACAAATGTTTACAACACTTTTTTCATTTTTCCTATTAGGAATGTGATAGAAACTTTGTTCTACGCAGAACTGCATCACCAGTGATTGTCATTTGATGGATCAAATAATGGTCACTCTACTTATCGGGTACATTCTGATTTCTTTTGAAGCGTAAAATTAAAAAACTTAACTTTTCAAATGACAGTCAAAAATTTAATTTTTGGATTTCTTAAGCAACAAAAGTTTTGATCGTGGCATTACAATAGTTAAAATAATTCGCGAGCGGGCTTTCCCTTCAAACTTATTTAAGGTACGAAAGCTCTTATTGTTGTATTCGAAAATTTGCTATAATCGATGAGCTCTGTCGATATATTAAAAACTATTTTCACTGTTCAACTCTAATTTTTTACCATAAATTTTCTGGCCAATTCTTAAAATCATTTTTATTTTCAACTGTTAAATATTTTTTCTCGCTTACCACTGTTGCCACTTGCAGTAGTAGACAGTGCTAATGCATAAATAGCAAAAGTATTTTACCAAGTTTTTGTTTTGCTCTTTAATGGCAATTTTTTATAGGAATAAAAACAAAACATCCAAGGAACTATAAGGAATGTAAGTTAAAGGCCAGTTGTTTGCCACTTTTTATATGCAACTGCAGCAATTCTTTTTTGTTTCTATTTTCTCTGTGCAACCAGTAAATATCAATTTTTTCATATGAGACGAAGAAGAAAAAATTATAAGAAAAAATAAAAAATCATTTGCAAAAATAATTGAAAAATCTGTCGCTTATCTTTATAATCAATATAATAAATTGAATGGTTGCTTTGGTGGGTTAAGGAAAAAAGAATGCATTTAGAAAAAATTTCCACTTGAAATGAATTTCTTAAGCGGGAATAAAAAAAATTTTTTTTTTCTTCAATCCAGCATTTATTGGAAAGCAAAGAAGTAAATAGAGGAAATTAGTTTTTTTTTTTAGATAAAGCTGTAATAAGAAAAAGGTGTATTTTTACACTGTTAGGCTAATCTGTACAAAAAACTATATTTTAAAAAACTTTTTAAACAATTTATTGAGTTAAGGATCAGCTGCAAATGTGTGACTTGTGAAGTTCGTCCTGAAAAGGACGTAACTCTATATGGCTTGAACACGAAAAAAAAGAATGATAGGTTTGAATGCTTTCTTTTCAATAAGCAGCCTATAACAAATTTTTTGTAAAGAAAAATTTTTTTTCAACACAATAAAATTGTCCTAAAAAGCTTTCAATAAAGCTTTCTCATTAAAGTATTTATAATAATTGTTTGATAATATATTTGCATGACAAATTTTAAAGAACAACACCGTACTTTTTTTTTTCTTCTAAATCTGTTTAAAAAGAAATGCTTCTTTTAGTTTCCCTTTGCATAATTTGATGATCTGCCAAACTAAAAAAATCTTTTTTGGCCTTAAATAATTTAAAAGCTTATTAAAAATAAAAAATTATAAAAATAGTTTTATAAAAAAAATTTGGAAAATATTTACATAAATAATTTTTTATTAATCAAAAAATCTATAAAACAGATTCGATGCTTAATAAATTATTTTGTTTAAAGATTTCTTATATTTTACTCGCTTTTTACCAATGGTAACCTTAAAATTGTTACCGAAAATTGCGCTTATTTCATATTTTTTAGAAAATTATTTTCTTTTTGCGATTCGCATTTGTTTAGCTATTGAAGAAAAAATCTTCAAGAAATTTTATATCTGGGACCGCAAAGAGTCATATCCCATAATAAAAAAAAAACCTTAAGGCAAATATATTTTTATTCAAAATTGTATGAAAACGATTATATAACAACACGGTTTAATTTAAAAAAAAAAACTTTTTTTGGTTTTTTTTTTTAATTTTTACTGGAAAAAAAAATTTGGTGGGGAAAAGCTTACTAAAAAATCATTAGACGATTAGTTTAAAAAAAATTAAAATTTTATTGCAGAACAGTTTTACAAAACGTTTTCTGGAGGAAATATAATTGTATAAAACCCCTTTTGAAAAAACTTTTTTAAAAGTTTGACCAAACGAAAGTTTTTAATAAAAGCTTTTTAAATTAACAAGCTTTTTGGAAAGAAGGCATTAAACACATTTCTTGTTCTTGAAGAACTTTTTTAAAAAAGCTTTCTAAACTTTCTAAAAGATGACAATTAAGAGATAACCTTAATTAAAAAAAATATTTAATTCAAGTCTTTTGATATCAATTTTAACAAAATTAAAGCATTTTGAAAAAAAAAGCCAATTGTGATATTTTACTTATAAAAACGTCTTTTCTTGTAAAACAGTTTATGATAAAAAAAATTTGTAGAAAATATTAAAATGAAACTATTTTAAAAAAGCTTTGTGTTTAAATGGAAAGTTTTTGAGAAAGCTTTAGTACATTTAGTCACCATTATTTGAAAAAGTTTCGTCAAAAATACTAAAAGCTTTCTTACCTCCTTTTTTTATTTTATTATTTTATAATTTTTGTCAATATTCTCAAGAGTGATAAAAAACTAATCAATATTAAGAGCTTCTTAATTAGAATTTAGAATAAATTCTATATTTTACAATGCCTGTCGGTGAAGTTTGATTTTGGTATCAATTAATTTTAGTAGGCTGGAGGATGTCTTACATGTTCTGGTTATAAATACATTAATCACTATCTGTGATAATTTTCATGTTCCCTTCCTTTAAGGTTATAAACAAGACAAACCTCCTCTTAGTCTTGGTCAAGGCATCAGTTTTGGTTCTGGTGCATTTAAGTTTTTAATGTCCCACAGCATGTTAACATAAATTAATTTATGGTAGACATTCATGTTCAATAATTCTTTTTTTATTACTATTTTTTTTTTTTTTCTTCTTAAGCATTGAGACGCTGCTTAAACTGTTGGTTTTTTTTTTTTGCCATTTTTATTTTAACTTTAAATCAAAGTAGGCGGAAAATCTAAACAATTTTAATTTGTGCAATTTTTCTTATTACTGCAACATAAAGCTGTACCTCCTTTTCACCCGGACTTGTCTAAGACATTTGTTTTTGTTTTTTTTTTTTTCTTTTTCAATTTAACATGTTAAGACGCGTATGTTGCATGTTGAAGTTTTATTAAAAAACAAAAAACAAAGTTGCATTTTTACAGCCATTTAGTCAGTCAGTCACTTGCAGCACAAATTCAATTGAATGGAAACTTATTTACTGCATTATTTACTGTAGAGAATAAAAAGGGTGTTTTTTTTTCTAAAAGTTTTGCTGTAAGAAGTCAAAAACTTGCAACTTTTTGCGCAGAATAAAGAGTTTAAGAAATGTGCATGTCTAATCGCAATTATGAAATATAAATGAATTCTGTACAAACTTATTTAAAAAAAAATGTATTTATTTTTAATTTTATGTTCGTTTTTAGTAGACAATTGTTGGGATTATGAAATCTAGACAAATTTAAACGTTTTTCGCACGTTTTAACACAAAAAGCTGCAGAGTAACAAGAGAAGAGTAAAATAAAAATAAAATAGTCGTCTAAAGTTATTTTGAACGATTTATAACTTCATTTCGTAATCGTAACAAATTGTGATGAACTTTAAGAAACTATTGTTTTAACTATTTTGCGCAAAAATACGTGTGAGAATTGAGACCACGTTTTTTAAAAACCGGTAGGTGTGAATGTATTGTTTACTTTAAAAAAAATGTACTTCTTTTTTAACCAGTGAGGTTAATTTGCTCAATTTAATCCAAATTTAATTTAACCCAAATAACAAAAATGTTCTTCTCGGTGGGATTTTAATATTTAAAAATGATATCGGGCATATGGCCACCGCGGCTGCTCATGGCGAAGCGCATTCTGGACGTCCAATTGTGGGTCACTTTTCAAGTCCTGCTGGCCGTATGTCACGAATAAAACGAACAATGTTGGCCACCAAAGCGTCAATTATTGCTGGTTTATCAGCATAAACCAGTGACTTGACGTGGCTCCTCAGGAAATAATCGAGAGGTGTCAAATCGCACGACCTTGGAGGCCAATTGACAGGTCCAACTTATCGCGATATTTCGATTTCAATAACTCGATGGTTGTGGTCGCCGTTTGGCACGTAGCACCATCTTGTTGAAACGACATTTGTGCGGATCAATGTCATCCATATTTTCAAACAAAAAATCATTAATCATGGTGCGGTAACGATCTCCATTGACCCTAACGTGAGATCCGGCCTCATTTTTGAAGAAATAAGGTCCGATGATTCCACCAGCATGTAAAGCAAACCAAACGGTACATTTTTGGTGGTCTGTAGGGTATGTTGTGGATTGGTCTTACTACATATGCGGCAATTTTGCTTGTTAACAATCCTGTTAAGCCAAAATGAGCCTCATAGCTGAACACAATTTGGCGATAAAACAAAAGGTTTAATTGATGATTGATTTTCAAAGTAAACTTGAATTATTTAATATCGTTGGTCAAGCGTGAATCCGTTCATAATGATTTGCCAGAGTTTACTGAAAATAGTAAGCAAAATTGTTCAGCAAATTAAATTTTTAGTGTTTTACTTTTTATAATTAAAAATTCTATCGGGCTTAAAACAACGCCCTATAAAATATTGGACAAGAGAACCCGTGCAAAGACAATTGCCAAATGATTTCTGCCGAAGTCACAATTACAAGAGATCACAGAATTCACCAAGTAACAATATGCAATAGTGTCGAACAAAGTCGACGTACAAAGCGATGTATTCGACATTGAGGACTACATCCCTTTAGGCGACAATAGTTATTGAAACTTAGTTATTGAAACTTATTTGTCCAAAACTACCAAACGAAGTTACAATGACAAAAACTTTAGCTGAAATTAATGCGTTCGTACAGCTTTAAAACAGAGACCGAAGTCACAAAGTTATTATGGTCAATTGAGTGTGTCGAATGAAATGCCAAAAATACATATCGAGCAGAGTTGCAATTTTTTTAAATAGGAGCAAACAGAGTTGTTGTTTTTTATCAAAAACTGCCAAGTCGTCTGTCGCATATTAAGTTCCGTTTTTAAGTGCTTCGTTTCTTTCTGGTTT
Source organism: Gymnosoma rotundatum (assembly GCA_916610165.2). Taxonomy (NCBI): domain Eukaryota; kingdom Metazoa; phylum Arthropoda; class Insecta; order Diptera; family Tachinidae; genus Gymnosoma; species Gymnosoma rotundatum. Next base: position 13,224,494 of record OU744338.1, on the reverse strand, counting down.
ATGAAACCGATACCTTGTTTTTGCAACTTAAGTGAGAAATTTCTCACATGTACGAGGGCTGCTCTATATATTTCTGGCCTAATAGTGAAAATGCGAATATTTATAATCAAAAATGGTTTAATTGTTTTTCAAAGTATTCTCCAGCAGGATTTATACACTTTTGCATGCGCTCAAACCAGTTGTCGAAGCACTTTTTCCACTCCGATTGAGACACCTCAAAAACATGGTTTTTGAACACTTCAACAGCTTCTTCTGGCGACGAAAATCGTTGACCACGCATTTTTTTCTTGATATGCGGAAACAAGAAGAAGTCATTAGGTGCCAAGTCAGGGCTGTACGGCGGATGACCCATTAATTCGACGTTTTGGCCGGTCAAAAACGCTCTGGTTTTAGCCGATGAGTGAGAGCTCGCATTGTCATGGTGAACAATGATTCGTCTTCTCTTGTTGGTTTTTTGAATTTCTCCGATGACTTCAGGCAAACAAATTGTAGTGTACCACTCAGAAGTGACCGTCCTACGTTGCTCAAGCGGAACAGTCGCCACATGACCAGTTTTGCCGAAAAAACAGGCGACCATTTGCTTCGAAGTGCTTCTTCGACGAACAACTTTCGTTGGATTTTGCTCGTCTTTGAAGACCCACACGGTCGATTGTTGTGTCGTTTCGGGCTCATACGCATAGATCCATGATTCGTCATTTGTGACGATCTTATAAACGTCTTTTGAGCACCGCAATCGTATTTCTGCAACATTTCTTTGCACCAATCGACACGAGCCTTTTTTTGAGCGACTTTCAAATTGTGCCGGATCCAACGAGAACAAACCTTTTTTACGGCCAGGTGTTCATGCAGTCTCGAATGTATGCTGGTGGAAGAAATGTCCAAGGATGTCTCTATCTCTCGGTATATCGCATGTCGATCTTGCATTATGAGTTCACGCACGGCATCAATGTTCCCTGGCACAACAGCCGTTTTTGGACAACCTTCACGGAATTCGTCTTTAAGCGAGCTTCGGCCACGATTAAATTCATTATATCAATTTTTCACAGTGCTATAGGATGGTGGTTCATCGCCATACAAAGATTTTAGTTCATCAATGCATTCTTGTCGTGATAATCCACGTCGAAAGTGGTGAAAACTGATGGCACAAAAATGTTCACGAGTTAATTTCATTTTTTTCTATATTAATTTTTTCAAGTCACTGTTAACAACACAAATAATGGTCGAACGTCAAAACGTTTTAAGTACGATTATGCTTACAAATGACGAACTTTCCAATGGAAATGTCAGATTGCACTTGGCAGCACTCAGTGTTGCCAGGCCAGAAATATAAATAGCAGCCCTCGTAAATATTACAGTCATTATATATTATACAGGGCGAAATAGAGTAAATCATAAATTTTATAATTAACTTTTACTCTAGTTTAACCTCTGTAGACAAGCTAAGGATAATATTGCAATCTTGAAAAACTCTCACTTAAGTCACAGAAACGAGGGAATTATGGGCATTTTTTGTCCAAAGCTTATGTTCCCAATTTCGACATTTAAAAAAAGTTTCTGTTTCCTTAATCTTAATGCTAGCCAGGCTCAGTCTCTTCCAGGTACAGCCTGAAAGTACGGTCTGCTAGACCTGTCACTAAAGCATTTATCCATCTTAAGGTATCCCGTTTATATCCAAGAACCTTTTTAGGCTGTTTGAGCATCAGGTATAAAAATTCCACCTTTTGCTTGCAACTTCAGGTCGTGGTCCACAAAATTTCACAGGAAATTAGCTTGTGGCGAGTTTGGAAACTTATTTATTTCTAGATCATGGCTATGTGGCCTTTAATCCATGTCAACTTATTCTTTTATGTAGAGATAATCCGTTTTAGAGCTTTTTTAATCGCTATTTTGAAGTAAGCGCTCATTTACGGAAGTGAATTTGTAAAGTGATCAAATGTTGCAACGAGTTGTAGCATGCATCAGCGCACGTATAAGGTTTTATAACATTCAGCCTTTTCCGCAAGAAAGTCCTCCACTCCCTGTGCCCATTTAATCGTGTTAAAGAAAAATTTAATTTTGTTTAATAAATGTATTTTCTGGAGAATATTTCTGCAGATTCAATCTCAGAAGTTAAAAACTTTGAGTTAAGACTTTCTTGCAGAAAAGTCTCGACTCCTTTTTATATTTTTTTAAATATTGAATATATTTTAAAAATGCCTTTTTATGATGGCTTCATATTTCTCTTACTACCAATTATGCTGCTTATTAACGAATCCTTCATTCTTTTTCTCAATATCTGTATATATAAAGATTGTTGCAATTGTGTTGTGACTTTTTAACTCACAATCGGTCAAACCGGATTCGATTAATTTTTCAGAGTTTGTTCGAATGGTCATTTTAGATGGTTTATCTAAGGTTTGCACAAAATTGGTCGACGCGTTCATGAGTTAAGACTTTTTATGACAACATGTGATTTTGTCCATATAAAAAAACAACAACAACGACTTCACACAGACTCTATTCAATGTGTAGCAAAGCACTGCGGGGTCCACTAATATAAAAATGTCTGCCTGACTCGAAGGACCATGTAGTAAACATAAATTAACAATAATGAATATGTTTAAAAACAACCGCACAATCATACACCGCTGAAGGCTTTGAAAGGTCATAGTAAAAAATTCAAGCATCTAGGTTATAGATGATGAATTTAGAAACCTTAAAATTATGCTGGGTATCGGATCATTACAGCTTTGAGCAGAACGAGATCGCTAATAAAATTTAAATCGTCTTTAAACGTGTCATTGATCAGTTAAAGCTGGGTCCAAGTAAAGACGCTGCAATGACTGTTCGAATGATTGACGATTACAATGGTCCACTAGGTGTCCTGGTGGCAGCTAGAGGGTCTAAGTTTCTAGCGACCTCTTAACCTATATAATCTCTTTGTCTTTCTTTAATATTTAAAATGTATATAAAATAGAAAGAATCTTGTGTGCATCCGTCTTATCTAATATTGCTTTCTTCTAATTTTTTAGAAATTAAAAAACTTATCCACACTTCAAATGTCTGGTTATGCGATAACACTATCTTAAATGAATTCAACGAATGTCTAATCTTATTTTGCCACACTACAAGATCAAACGTAACTGCTACTTTTTCATTCCACAAAATCTTAAAAATTCACATTTAATTAAGACATTTAAAGTATTGTAGGCAAAACTTAAAAAGAATCACAATTTTATTTTTTTATTTTGTATTTCTAATATTTGTGTTAAAGTATTTGTTGGCTGTTTCATTTATTAGTTTATGAACATTTATTTTGCGCGAATGTGTATGTGGGTATTTTGGAAATATCAGCCATCTCTAATCAACAAAAGTGGCATGTAGCATTTTTGTTCAACACGATAAAAGCAAATTACTAACAATGAAATGAGCTAATAATACGTGTATGTGTATATATGAATGTCTGTCCAGTTCGGTTAACTCTCCACATATTCTCAGACACAACGAATGAATATAACATGGAACATGTGTTAGAAAAAAAAAACAGAATTAAACAAATCTATTTGGAGAAAAAAAAACTGAAACGTGCGAGTTATAATTCAACATCATCATCGCATTAGAAATGCTACACAGCCAAAAGGCAAATGGTTACTTAAAATGACCACTAGGAAAGGAAGACTTGGTTGTGATTACTTTTTTTGCTTTTATTTTAATCTGAAGAATGAATAATTCTTCGTAAAAGTGAGTTTTTTTTTTTTGCAAAAAGGAAACTTTAATAAAAAGAAAAGCTTTTTAAGAAAGCTGCTTCTTAGGTAACTAGTGTTGCATTTTTAATAAAACTTTTGGTATAAGAAATGTTAACTTCTTGTAAGACTTTTAAATAAAAAAAAAATAAAGTTCATGGAAAAACATAATTTCTTATATAAAATCGTTAGTTTTTTCGTAAATTGGAAACGATCTTATTATTATCATTATGCAAGAATTTAAAAACTTGCTTGTGAAAAAAGTGTATTTTAACAAAGAAAGCTCTTTGTGAAAAAATAGTATTTATGTGTATATTTTAATATAAAATTTTTTTGAAAAAAAATATGTCAAAATGACAGACAGTCATTTCCGACATTCATTTCCACTTTTGTAGAAAATTTTCTATTTAAAAATATAATCATATATGAAAAATCTAATTTTTCTGTCAAAAGTACCTTTTTATATTGAAACACAAAATCCATATAAAGTCACTTTATGTAAAAAAAAATCTCACCTTGGCACAAACAAATATTTCTTACAATTATTTAAACTTGTCCAAAAGTCGCTGCTCATAAAAAGACAATTTCTGTAAAAAATTAACACCTTCGTTAAAAAAAAAAACAAACTTTATTATAAAAATAAACCTTTCGTAAAAAGCTACCTTTTTGAGGAAATTAAACTTTGCAAGATATGAAAAGCTTCTTAAGAAAACATCTCTTTTATAAAAATTTTCTTATGTTTCATAAACTACAAATCTCGTAAGAAAAATGAGCTTTTAACACTTCAGATTTTTTTAAAGCTTGGGCAACTGTAAAAGCTTGGCTACTTTTTGAAATGTCAAGCGAATTTTTAATATAAAAGAAGCATTAACATACAAGAAAAATAAATGCTTTTGTTAAAAAAAAATTGGTAAAAAAGTTTTGCTCAATATACTGTATGAGTTTTTAAATATAAAAGAGCTTTTAAAAAATTAAGCTTAATCTTAAGATATATGTAAGCTTTAATAAATTCAGGCTTTTGTAGAGAATGAGATTTTGTAAAAGAAAACCTTGACTTGTTAAAAGCTCTTTGTATAAATTTAGATTTCACAGCTTTATTATACTTTAAAAACTTAAACACAAACCAAAGCTTTCTGCTAACGCTAGAAGTTTTGAGCAAAAGTTATAAAGAAAGCTTTTAGTTAATCTATTACATTTAGTCCACTAATAGATTTTAATGTTCCTTAAAAATTTGGCAGCCTACAAGTTTTGAAATTAATGTCCAGTTGATGTGGTACATTATTTCCACTGGTTCTTATTTTTGCCTGTAGAAGTTTTTCAGTATATAAATATTTTTCTTTTTTTTTCTTGATTTTTGTTCAAATCGAATTGAGTTTATGCTCGATATAATTCCTGGAAAATTGTTACCTGTGTTTCAAATGTTTTTTTTTTTTAACTTTCCGTTTGTTTTTGTTCTGTCCTGTTCTGTTCTTAGTTTTTTTTTTGCTTTCTTGTATTTTTCTTTGTTGTCTCTCTCATTGTTGGGTTTGTGGTTTTGATTAATGTGTGTGTGTGTGTGTGTGCCTTTTGAGGTAAAAAGTGTGTTTAAATTATTAATAAAGTTATTATATGGATGGCGGTACCTTTATTTTGCCACATTTCCTTAAACCACCACGAGCACTTTGCCGCAGCCACCATCAAGCGCTTAACCAAAAAGCCATCATTTACAATTTTGCAAATGCATTTCATTTTGTTTCATATATTTTTTTTCATAAATGTTTGGCACCGGTTTTAATGTATTTTAGCATTGTATTGTATATTGTATGTATGTTTTGTATTCTATATGTTAACAATATGAAATGGCGCTTTATTCACACATATTATTTTTATGGTAATTATACGTTAGAGAACAACAAAAAAAACAACCACACGATTTACTTTTGATTTGACTTGACGTTTTTCTGTTGGGTGTTTTTATTTTTTATTGCTTTTTTTAATTTTTGATGACGAATTCAAACGAAATCTGCACATTTATTTTATTTATTTAGCGCGTAGACATCAGTCTTTAGTCAAAAGCTTAATTGAAGAAATATACTGGCAAAGAGATGCCAAATTTTTAAAAAATGTTTTTTTATATTTAAAAAATTCTGCAAATGCAAATAGTATATTGTACTCGCACTGTTACTTGTTGGGCTCAAACTTGGGACGGGCATTCGCGTAAAATTGTATTTTTGCTTGCACGCATTTCAGAAAAACCAAAGGATGCAAAAAAAAATTAAGTTGTCTTTCGTCGTTGAGCATTTTATTCTTAATACTCTCTGCACCCATCCCAGTTTTACAGCACACACACCCTTTTACACTAAGACCATCTGCTTCTATTCCTGTTTTTAACACTCTAGCAGGCTGCATACCGTACTGATCACCATTTGAAAGAGCCTTTCCTGAAATATTCCTTTGTTTTTTCTTTTTTATTGAATTGGACATAATTAGACATCACAAATTAGTGACATATGAGACTCTAGGGATCAGTTACATTTTTTAATGGACTTACTGCATTAAGCTTTGGCAAAAGTTCTAATGAAACATGGTTCATTTAGTATAATTTTGCTTAAAAATGTGTTATTTTTAGGGACGGCTACGAAATTAAAAATTGAGGACATGTTTCTATCAGATGAGGAACTAAAATCTTAGTGGCAGCAATGAAGGTATGAAGAATATGCCAGTGATATTTTATTAAGAGAATACGTAAGCAATTGTAACAAAGCCAGTAATGCAATACATTAACTTGAACCAATATATGACAATAGTTATATTTGTCGACAACTTCTGTTGTTTGCATTAACGTTTAAGTGATTCACTAACTTCAGCTTAAAGATAATAGACATAAGTTGAAATTAAGTGGCATCTCCGTCAACAATTAAACGAAAAGCGCAAAAGAGAAAAGTAAAAACATGTGAATTTAAGTGAGGTACATGCAAGTGTTTATTTCTTAGATGTTAATTTACGCACATGAATACGTCAATTAACAATAACAACAACCGTTAAAAAAGAGTACTAAATCGCACTACAGGCGTCTGTGAAGTCATTTATCCAATCCTGCTTAGCTTTGACTTAAGGTCTCTATTAAATGGCTCAACCGTAAGGAAAACAATGTTGATAGTTATTTCCTCGTAATGCTATTCAAGGCACCTGTTAATCACTATCTCCTCGTTCACATATGTGCCGTTTTTTTTTGCTTTTGGCAGCTACGAGCTTACACTTGTGAGCTTGTTTAGTAGATTATTTAACTGCGGAGTTATGCAGGAGAAGTAATAATAGTCTCACCACAGAATTCTTGAGTTTTCAGTTTTTGGGTAGAGTGTGACTCCAAGTAAACGGAACGCCATGTCTGAAAACATCGGTCAAAATTTCCTATCAGTTACGGATACAAGTTAATTTTAATCTGTAGCATACTTTAGGGAATTTAATAAAAAATTGCATCCAGAACTCCCGTAAAAACTACTTCCAATATAATTTTTACTAACATTGGCCTTGCAACAAATGATAGCACCTTCTTTAATAGGCATCCACGTCCGGCTGACCTACTGGATGCCGACCACTTGTCGGATATTTTTTCAAATCTGGTATTCATTTATGCAATCGCAACAAACTTTTTTTAGAGTTTTCGCTATAACTTTGCAACATTTTTTACAGGCAAAATAAGTTGGTTTTTTTAACGAGCGCAGTAGTAAATTGTGCTACCGTGTCCATGCGAAGAACATTATGCACTAGAATTTATCATTATACTTTTCTAGGCAACTTGTCGAAGATAGAATAATTAAGTGGCCACAAGGGATAACATCCAAATCGAGTTCGGACAAGGTTGAGTGCGTAGGGCACTCCAAATTTGATTACAAAACTTGAGATCTGATTATTTGAAATCTAAAAAGCTAAAGTCGACATTCGTTGGTTGAAAAATCGTTCATCTAAAAGCTCCATCTCCAGTCTTTTAACAGAATTTGAAAACTCTTTTATAAGATTTCCTTATTAATGAAACCTAAGCCATCTCTTATTGAATAGAATAATTGTAAAATTTTTTCCAGTTCCAGCTTTAAGCTGCTCTGATTTTCACTAATTAATTTCAATGTTTAGAAAATCTGTACCATCAGCGAATGCATACATGTGAGAGTGATTGTTTATTAGTCCGATAAGCTTTAAGCAGTATAGAGAAACTAGCATTTCCTTTAAACACTTATTACTCGATAAGTTTAAAAGCTATTTCGGCAACTCTTTTCTAATTATTGCCACATTATTGCGCTGTGGTAAGAGATTTTTTATTATTTTTCTACGATTGTAAACCATTAGAGCCACCATTTGAATTTTATTTCTTATTTAAGCATAATTTGCACGCTATAATCATACCATATTGCAATCATTAGGTTGTGGTTGTTGTTGTTGTTGTTGCAATATATGAACTAAAACTTTAACCATAGTTGGTGTCAACTAATTGGCAACGACACCAAATAACAAACGTGGCTGATGATTTTTTTTTAATTTCATTTCATTTTGTTGTTGTTGCTATACAAAACAAAAAACAAACAAGCACACTAACAACTTTCTATATTGTGTGGCGTCTCTATTTGTAAATGGCAAGAAATAAAAAAACTATTTCCCTTCAAGTTAAAATTATTAGTTTTATTTAGAAGGACGTTCTGCTGTTGCTGTCAGTATTTTAAATGTTATACAAATTAGTAAATGTGTGTGTGTGTATGTGTTTGTGTATTAAAATGTCTTTATTATTAAAACGTATGCATGTATGTATCATATCATACATATACATCAGCTTGAGTTTTTATTTAAAGTGATTATATTTGGGTTAGAAGTTTTGGCGGCAGGTTTCACAAATGAAATTAAAGCAAAAAAAGGCGTTGTTTGTAGTTTTGCACAATAAAAAAAACGAAAGAAAATTATTGTTGTTGTTTGGGTTTTCAAAAGAATAACAAATTTACAGTATAGTTCCATAATATTCAGACAACTTAGAATTTTTTCATATCATACGTATTTTCTTAAATTCGGAAAACTGTGGCGCAAACTTGTAATCGCCTCGCCCTCACGATCCAGCTTTTTAACAAAATTTGATACGAAACCGAGCTTAATGTGCAGTGGCGGCAAAATGATTTTAGATGGCTGCACTAATGGTAGATTTTCTATACTTTCTACGACTACTTTGTAGCCCGTTTGTGGCTTCCACTTAAATTCAATGTAATTCTGTGCTCTTTTGCAATTTCAAAGTGCACCAAAAGCATTGGTGGGTTGGAAATCCACGCTTAACACCCATGAGTAATCCGACCACTTTCAGATCGCAGCATATTTGCCAATTATGCTCTTGGTACTTTATCAGCTGTAATATTTATTCCATGCCTTCGTATGTTTCTTTGAGGCTTGTGGCATATGCGATCGGGACAAATGGATATTTGTTCCCGATATGAAGCAGCACGACTTTAAGGCTGTTGACCGGTGCATCGATGAAAAGTCGCCACTCCTCTGAAATATAAGGGTAACCAATTTTTGCAAACATCGAATCAATATCTTCATGCAATTTAAACAATTCGTCATATGGAATAGTGCTACCGCGATCACGAGCGGGTGTTATTTTAAAATCAGCTGCCACTATATTCCTCTGCTTAAAGCGTGATACAAAGAGTTCTGCTATTCTCCTCGATAAATTTCCGTCTCGTACAATGTCATTCAAGTTAGTTTGCGTTACTAAATGCGGGACTGCAGTCCCAAGTTCACTGAGTGTTGGTACAAATTCCGATACTTCTATACTCTCGCATCTCGCTTTCGGTGCAAGAAATGTTGATAGCAGTGTTGGTACTACTGTTGGTTCTCCATCGCTTATTTCGGGAACATCATCAAAAATCTCTCTACTGAAGCCGCTATACGTTCTTCTGGTGAGTACAACACCTCGTAGCGAATTTTGTTGCGGCAAAAGTATTGGTACCCTTTAATTTAAGTAAAACTTACGCAAAAGAAGCATAATTTATAACAGTGCTCCGTACGTGGTAGCGAAATTTTTGGTACAACGGACTTTATTGTTGATCTTCCATCAGTAAACTTGTACAAAATTCTATAGAAACAGTCGCACATGACTTCAGGAGTATACCACAAGTAAGGAACATAAGTAGTCTTGAAAATGTGTATTTGGTTCATAGGACAGAACAAAAGCTCATTTTTGCGACGCAGTGTTGATTGTATGAATAAATTAACAATGTTTTTTGCAGTCTCTTCTTTTATTAGGCATTAATTTGAGAGTGCTGCATTCAATCTTAACTACCTTTAACCACTATCTATTAGGTAGGAATAACCAGATCTAACACTGACGGTCTTACAAATTCAAAATAACATTTTCTAATTTAAAGATATCTACTACGAGTAAATTATAATTAATTTGAATTTCGCCCTAAAAAAAACACATATGTCCGATAAATTTTCTCACCCACTGTACGTGTACAAATTTAAATCGATGTTTTTATGGTTTGCTTTTATTCTAGTTCAGAAAATAACTAATGTCTTAATTTAGTTGGAAACATGTCAAGCACTAGAGTTTTCTCTTACACACACACAATCACACTCACACACAAGCACACACCTTTTGAATGCAAATAATATTTAAAATGAAATAAATGAGCAGCAGGGAAAAAAATGAAAATAAAACCTTTTATTTTTTTAAGGCCTGAATGATTTCCTTTATGTATTTTTAATTGTTGTGATGTTTTAGTTAAAATGTTTACTTTTTTTTTATTGCTATAGTTGTTGCTATTGTTAGACATTAGTTGTTGTTATTAAACACCTACTAAACAAACTAACAAACTGCGAATTGAAAAAAAAGGTAATCAAAAGGTAAAACGTACTAATGGGTTTACAAGCCAAATGCTTGAAATATATTTTTTACAAATTGTGAGTATAGGCGTGTGTGTGTTTAAGTGTGTATGAATAATAATTCATTAGAAATTTCAAATGCCTTAATGACTTCTTAGGAATAACAAATTATACCCACAACATTAAATGACTTAATGTTATATTTATATTTTTTAAGTAGACTTCAGTAAAACGCTTCCAAATTTATGTGGCCTTAAAGAACGGTTTATTTTTTAATTAAAAAGAAATTATTAATATTATTAATAAACATACATATATAATTTTAAGAAACACTTTCTGTTAGCAGTACCTTTTTAGCAGTCGTTTTTAAAGAAATTTTTTCACAAGGTACTTTTCTTAAGTTCTGTTTTAAAGAAGTGTATTAAAAAGTTCAGGTTAATTAAAAAAGTACTTTTTTATATTTTTTACAGGAACTGTAGTATGGCTTTTAAATTATTTTTTATTAATAGATTTTTTAAGGGTACTTTTTCTAAAAATTAGTTTTTCTAAAAGGTACTTTTTCTAAAAGGTACTTTTTTAAGTACTTTTTTGAAAACTTTTTTTTAAAGAAACTAACATCGCTTTAAAGTTCCGTTTTAAAAACCTACATTTTAGGAGATACCTATAAAACTATTTTTCCTTATTAGGCAGTTTTTAAAAAGTACTTCTTATGCAAAAATTCTTGTTTAAAATTATGCTTAATGGTACTTTTAGGCAACTTATTGTTACGAACAGGGAGTTTTTTCAAATAACCCTTTAAGGCGGTGATCCAAAATAATTAGCTTTTATTTGTTAACTATCTTTATTAAAGGGGTCTCTATAAAGGTACTTTTTCAGTATCTTTAAAACCGTACTTTTTTAGGTAACTTTCTTACGTATTTTAAATGTTACCTATTTGAATATATTTTTAAAAAGGTACTTTTATAAATAGTACTTTTTTAAAGAGATTTTTCAAAACATACCCTATTGAACGTTTTTAAAAAAAAATTTCTTTAGCAATATATGCGAGAAGTCGTGCTTTTTGTAGTTTTAAATGTTATCTCTTTTCAAAATGACATCTCTATTTAAAAAAGTGCGTTTTAAAAAAGTTTATTGTGAAGTACATTTTCAGATATTCCGGCTTCTCTTTCTTACTTCGTTCAACTTCAATTTGTACACTGCCTAAAACTAAAACTATCCCTTTACTTAGGATTCAAATTTTTAGTTTAAATAAAGACTAAATGATAAAGAAATATTTTAAATCTGACTCATCCAGGCTTAAAATTTTTGACACCTAAAGGAAAATAAAGATCTCAAATTGTAAATCCGTTATTAAGAACTTTTTAAGCCTCAATAACTTTAGACAGCAAAGTTAAAAGTTTCTTTTGTCTGAAAATGATCATTTGTCATCTTAACTATAAAAATTACTTCAACAACTGTTCGCTGTCCAAGACCTCAGCAGAAACACTTAAAACAGATTTAATTTAAGCTGCTTTTAACACGAAACTAAAACATGTTGTAAAGCTTTAATTTAAAATTTTATTTTCCCTCTTAATATTGAGCTGGACTTTTTTGTTTTTTGCTTTAGCAAAACAATCAAAATAAAGTTATAAAATGATCATAAAAATAAACGAAAGGTGTAAGTTATGAGGTATTAAAAAAATAAATTGCAAGAAATAACAACTGAAACAACTGACAAAGTTCGTACTTTATGTTTCGTATCGTAGGAATGCAAAATTATACTTTAGCAGATAAAAAACTGTTTCGTAAGGAATGATTTTTTTCTTGCTTCACAACAATAAAATGTTTTACAAATTAAAACTGTTAATTATACTCCGTTTGATACTTAATTAAATTTTTCATTGATTTTACAAAAAGAAGAAGCACATTTCTGTTAAAAGTTTGATTTTCTTTTTTAAATATTATGAATTTCAACAACGTTAAGTAAGACTTTTTCACCTGCCGTAAAAAATCAAAAAAATATCACATATTCTAATTTCTCCAAAAATTAGCAAAATATGAACTTTTAACAAAAATTTCATTAAAACAAAATTTATACTTTTTTAATGTTTAGGTAAAATAAAGCACGTAACTTTATATATACAGCTATGAGAAATTTTGCTGGCAACTCCGTTAACCTGCAGAGCTTTTAATTCTCTGTTTTGCTTAATATTACCATACCGTTCATAACTGCTATTTCTAGTAACAGGCGAGTAAAAACGTCTGCATTCTTAAAATACACAACGATCTGGCAAGCCTTTGTAGTTATTTCTTTTATACTCTTGAAACAAAATTAAAACAAATTTAAATACATTTTATTTATTCAACACTTTTAAATGTGTGAAAAGCACAGAGATTTTAAAAACATTTAAAGCATATTTTTGCTTCAGTTGTGTTAAGTTATTATATCTACTTTCGTAAAAACACCTTAAAGTTAAAAATTTAATAAAAAAAAATCGATTTGTTTAATATTTTCAAAAAAAAATGGACATCAATATTAAATATCAAAACATTATTAAAACATACAACAATATTGAAGGCCTATCTACATCTAAATTTTTATTGAAGGAATAAAAAATAGGGAAAACGTTGGCCTAAATGTTTTGAGGTTAAAGCATTAGCGTTGAATCAAACTTTATTTCACAAAAAAAAATATGTCAATCGATCAGATATAATGTCGAAAGAGATGCTAGTAGCATCATTGGTCAATGTCCTTCGAGGCAGTACGCAAAACACCACGCCTACCTCTAGTTTTTTTATGGCATTTGGAAAAATAAAGTAACTTCAATCAAAAATAAATAAATATATGAGGCGATAAAGAGTTACGGGGCTCTGAAATTTAAAATTTTTTTTATTATCAATATGGGTATCATTTTAAAACTTTTGAAGAGATTTTTAAGGAAATACTAAATGTTTTAAAATGGTTAACCCATTAAGAGCCAACATCATTTTGATGTAAAATTATTTATATGCAGTATCAATTTTTTTTATATTCTAATTCTCTGTCATCCCAATATTTACTTTTTTGATTGGAGTTACATCAACTAGAACTACATAGCTGGTGAAGGGTATATAAAATAGCAGAATATAGCACTCTTATTTATTTTATTTTTAATTTTATTAATAAAAGCATTTTAAACAAGAAGTTCTTATTATTCCTGTTTTGAAATTTTAATAAAAAGAAATTGCAGTAAATTGAGTATAAAATTTCTATAGTCTAATAGTATTAAAATTAATCTTATAAATTCGTTATTAAAAAAGAGAAGAAATAATTTGCTTATGCTTGTTTTTTTTTTTTTTTTTTTTTTTTTTTTTTTTGAAATGGCAGCCCTAATGGGAAAAAGTGCATTTTTAAACTAGTCAAGGATTAAAAACTTCAATCCTCAATTGTTAGGTAAATGATCCCACAATTATCATAACGAAATAAATAACGAGTAATAATGATATAGAACTAACTCCAGACTACGAGTATTAAAGACATAAAAATAAAAACTCGAACTCGAATAATTGAATGCTTCCATTGTCAAATTGATTAACTCCAATTTGCTTTTGTTTAAAATTATTAAATGTAATTCCGCAAAAAAAATTTCCTTTACGATTGTTATTAAAGTTTCGAAAGAACAAGTTTCGCTGAGACAAATTGCGAATTAGTTTTGCTAATTGAAGGGCCCTGGAGACGACCAAGTAGACATTGTTGCAGATAAACACGTCAACCACCATGTGAATTGAGTTTTCATAACGTTCGTGTGTTAGGATGTCGTCATCGGATGATGATTTATTGTTATTGACATGTTGTGCAATTTTCCTAAAGAAATAGAGGGGTTTTCAACAAGAGTTTTGTTTTTCAATTGTGGCACCAACAACAAAATGAAAATGGTAGATCTTTTAAAGTTAAATGTTGTAAAATTGGTGATCTTTTTGAAGCCGCTATCAAGAATTTTGGTCAAAACAAAATATGCCAACATCAAGCCGTGTTCAACCGGGTCGTTAAACTAAAAACATCGCTACGGTGAGCTACAGTATGGACTCGATGTTATCAACGATTGCGGTTATCCGAAACCACTACATGGCGAATTTAGTCAAGGATTTAGTTTTGAAGCCTTAGAAGGTTTAACTGGTGCAGGAATTGAAGCCGACTGATCATTTACAGCGTCGTAGATTCGCTCAATTTATTCAGCAAAAACCTGCTGATTTTTCTAAAAAATCATTTTTGCAGACAAAGCCCACTTTCGCTTGTGAGGGCATATCGACAAGCAAAACTGCTGCTTTTGGGATTCTGAAAATCCTATAGTGATTATTGATAAGGCTTTCCATTTTCACTGTGTGGTTCTCTATGTGGCCTGGAGTCGTGATTGGGCCCTTTTTTGTAAGATGAGGTTGGAAATGCGGTAACGGTCAATAGATTACGTTCCGCTAGATGTAAACAACTCAAATTTTGCCTATTATTAATGACGTGGATATTACTGGCGTTTGGTTTCAACAAGACGGTGCCACATGTCACACAGCCAATGAAACGATCAACTTATTGAAAACCAAATTTCCCGATCGCATAATTTCATAAAAATCAGCTGTTAAGTGGCCAGCCAGATCGTGTGAAATAGACCCGCCAAAAAGTGATTAAAAACTTTGGTAAAAGAATCGACATCTTTTAACGTGGTCGTGGTAGACATTTGTCAGATATAATTTTTCATTCATAATTGCCGAACTTTTCTCCTTATAATTGAAATAAAAATTTTAATCAACTTCATCTAAAGTTTTTGTTTTATTCTAGACTTAATTTTCGAAGTGATTTTTTTCTCAAGGTTAAAATAGGCTTTAGATTTTATATAGCTGATAAGCAATGATCGACATCTCAGCATTCAAAGAAAATTTGCTTGTTTTATTCAATCACAATTAGATATGATCAAATACTATTTCATCTAATTATTTTCATCACATACTAGCGACAATTTGTACGTCTTACAGAAACATTACGACTGCAAATACGACTAAAGCGTTTTGATGAATTTGTTTGATCGTCTCCAGGGCACTTCAAAGATTTATTTATTATTCTAGCGAATGCTTTTGCTATTAGAGATATTGAAGTCTCTACAAAACTATAGAGCACCACAGTAACATAAAGTGTAGTATAAAAGTGACAATCCCAATTATGTCAAATTTTAGACATTCAATAGACTTCAAATATCAGCTGGAATCTAGTGAAACATTTCTCTTAGTTATCTGCGCTTATGCTTGACGTTAAAACATGAAAAGTCATACAAAGAGACTACCAAAACATTTTCACTGAAAAGTCAAACACTAACGAATACAAATATTTTAATTTTAATTTTAAATAGAAATTTTAAAGAACTTTTCCATTGGGTATTTAAGTTTTTTTTTATTAAACATTCCTTTGTTTTTCTCTTAAAATTTTGCTATTATTCCCTAATATGTGTGTGGTCTACTTGAAGGGAAAATCTTTCTGACTAACTGACTGACTGACTGGATGGCTGGCTGGCTCTACTGGGTGTGTGGCAATGCATGTACATGTGCACTATTGTTGTGCAAAATTTTATAAATATTTAGCATATCTTCATGTACAAGTACCATCAACTTTGATGAGCGAGCATTATAGTGTTTAAGTTTATTTAAAAACTAAAAACAAGATAAAAACAAACAAAAACAAATTTAATAAAACACATTTCTTCTTTAACTGTAATAAACATATACACACACACAAACATTCTGCAAGTGTGAAAGATTCTTAAAAGAATATGTTGCCTGCCTGGCTGTACGTTCGTATGTGAAAGTTCAAAAAACATAAAAATAATTTTAAAGATTTCACATCTCTTTTTTTATGTCTTATTGAAGTTTAAAGTTTAAATTATTTTTTGTTTATTTGTAATAATTTTGTACATAGTTTCTTTTCGTAGAATTTCAACAGCTTTAATATCTCTTTTAAATGCCGTAAGATAAAAAGTTTATGAAAATGTACCATAAACTCATTTAGTTTTTAGTATCCGTTACCGAATATTTTTATTTAAATTAAATTATTTTGTTAATTTTCTGTTTAACTGCTACAAGGTGAGTTTATTAAAATGAAAAATAAAAAACAAATAGAAACGATTTGATTTGTTTAAAAAAGGAAATTCACCAACCAGTTAAAATTTTGCTTGCAGCTGTTAAAGTAATTAAATTATATTCATATACAAACATAAAAGAAAATTACTGTATCAGCAACAAATATAAAAATTATTGTTGCAAATTTAGGTTATTTTTTTCGAAAGAAAAGTTTTTCAATTCATTTATTTATTTATTAACATATACCGCGATTTATTTATAAAAGTGTGCCAATCACAAAACAAAATGTTTAGAAACATTTAAATATTTTATAAAAGTATTTTTTTTTTATCATTTAGGTAACTTTATTTACATTAACGAAATTTTGTATTTATTTATAAAAAAATAATTTTAATTGTTTAACAGAAATTTGTTTAATATTGTGATACAAAATGTTTATAAACATCCACGCAATGTTTGTAAATATTTAAATAAAATATAAAACTGTTTTCTTAATATCTTGGAAACGTTACTAATATCAAAATCATTTGTATTTATTCATTAAAGAAAAAATTAAATAATAGTTTATCCAAAAATTCAGCAAAATATTAATAAATATTTTTGAAATACCAACTACAATATTAAGGCTGAAAGCTCTTTTATTTTAATTTTATAAATGATACGCAGGGAAATATCAATAAAATAAAATTAAAAAAAAAAACTTCAACCAAAAAAACCAAAAAAAAAAAAAAAAATTAAAAGAGGTTAAAAAAAAAGAAAATTTTATTTTAATCATTTAACAAAAATTGTTTAAATGTTGAGACACAAAATGTTTGTAAACATTGATGCAATGTTTATATACATATACAACATATATCAATGAATATTTTTTTAAATCCATCCACATATTTTTTAATTATTTTCACTTAATTTAAGTACCTTTGTTCAAATTTTGTATAATTGTTGACTTATTTTAGTTATTTCGTTCAAAGAATTTGGCAATAAATACTGGCACAGTTTAGAAAAAAGAGTTGTGTCTTTTATTGTCTTTAAATTGCAACATGAAACTCCATGCGAAAAAAGTGCAGCTTATATTATTTCGCAGTTGAAAAAAAATGTTGCAAATAACTTTTTTTAGTTAATAAATATGTTGCAGAAACAATCCGTGATTTTCACAAAATAAAAAGAGTGCAACTGCAGCCACCTTTTTTTAATTGGATGATGTAAGGGCAGTTTAGAGTTTCTATGATATCGGTGGTTTTGTCTTCACAAAATGTTATTGGGGAAAATTTCAATTTTAAATATTCTTTCAAAAAATCTTAATTCTATTTAAAACATTGCTTCAATTTGTAATCATTTTTCTTCACTGTGTTTAGCTCAGTTTGGAGTTATCGAAGTGCATTAATATTCCAGTCATATTTGTGAAATGTAGTTCTAAAATAAAAACGCATTATTTTCTCAATCAATAACCAATTTTCATTTTAGCTATCCCAAAATTATCAACAGTACTTTTTCAGTTGCTGGCACATAATTTCACAATTTATGGAGAATTCCAATACTGTGTAATTTTTGGAAAAAGTATTCGTGGCCGAAGATGCCCAGTTCAAATAAACATTGGCTCTTTTGTTGTGTCAAAAATAATAAACATTTCTAAGAAGTTTTATTTCATCTTCATTTTTTTAATTATTCAACAAACAATTGAATAATAATTCTGTTGTGTTGAAAGACTTTATACTTTAAACAAATTTAAAAAAAAAAACCCAAGTTGTGGCAAAACCGCAAACTAACAAATAAGAGATTGAAATTATTTTTTTTTTTAATATATTTACACATTTCTTTGTTTACTCTGCAAAATAAACAAAATTGTTTTGAAAAATGAAGCAGCAATAACCCAACCAACAATTTATAGCAGACGTACTACAATTTCATTATAGTTTTTTTGCTTATAAACATTGTTTACAAATAATATGTTGAGTAAGCATTTTGCTTATAACTTAATACTCTGTTCAATTTTTCAAAAATCGATTAGCAACTTTACTTATGTCGCTTAAAGATTTTGAGATTAAGCTAGTGGTGCCAATACCACGATTTACAAAAAAATTTAATATTTTTTTATTACCTTAAGTATATAACATTGATTGCCGTTGGCTACTACTCCGCACGGATAAGTGAATTTCATATTATTTTGCAGTCAGCAGACATACAGCCAAAAAATTTCGTGACTTTTCACAAAATAAACAGATTATAACTTTAGAAACATTATTTTTATTTTTGTACGAACCTTTGACAGCATTTTTTTAATTTTTTTTCCCCTCAGGATTTGAACCGTGGATCTTATAAATGAATTAAAATTGACTTATTTATAATATTAATTATGTTTATTAGAGATGCTGTTAAACATTGGCAAACAGTTTTTATACATTTCCAATAAATAATGTTGCTAAGCATTAAGTTTACAACACCTCAACTTTTCTTAAAGTTTATTTACAATTTATTAAAAAAGTTTATAAACATTTACTGAATAGTCGATCAATAACTTACGATTTATTTTCGTTATCTCTTAAGAACAAACCTCAGCGCAAGCACCAACACTGTCTTCAGTTATAAACCCATAAAATTTTTAAGATATTAAAATTAATTGTTGCTGCGTTTAATTTTATATTTCCGTAATATTGCTTAGCTTTTTTTAATGCGTTTTAAGCGTTTTATTTTCTTTAACATTTTTTCTATAGAAAAAATTTCTTTACTTAAAATGTTATTTAACATTTCTAAAAAAGAGTATAAACATTTCTAAAAAAGTTTATAAACATTTCTAAAAAAGTTTATAAACATTTCTAAAAAAAGTTTATAAACATTTCTTTATGTGTTTATAAACATTTCTTAATATGTTTATAAAACTTTTTAAAAGTTTATTTATACTTTATTTAAGGGGATAAAAATTCAATTAGTTATTTCTAAACTATTGTGAAAACAAATTTTGTAACCTCCATCGGCAGTTTAAAAATTATCTTGATATGGAAGAATTTAAATAAATCAAGCTATCTTTAAATTATATAAGAAATTATAAGAACAAAAGTTGATTAAGTTATGGCACTACAATGTTTAAAACTTCGCTGGATGCTAAGCCGATATATTGTCTCTCACCGATGGCAGAATTTGTTGACTGAATTAACCTCAGTCAGCAAAACTATTGTTAGTAGATCAGTTTAAGGATCCCCCACCATGAGGAAGAAAAATAGCAATGTTTCATTTGGCGATATGACTCTGTTTTTGAAATCACAGCTTTAACCAGGATACCTCTCGCTATTTCCAACACCTAAACTTCACTGTTGCTCTCTCTAGCTTTTCCTTAGTTTTTTTTTAACTTTAAACTAAACGTTGCTTTAGCATCACAAAAGACTTAAAAGCACTAAAAAGCACTTATTTAAACTTGTCCTACCTGTAAACCTCAGCTAATGGGATCAACATTCTGAAATATATATTTTAATTATTTGGTTATCTTTATTGTTCAAAGACAACAATAAAATTTATTTTATAATCATTATAAAATTATAATTAGTTTACAAAAAAGTATAATAAAATTTTTACACAAAAGAGTTGTTCAAAAAAATTTTACAAATTAAATTTTTACCACTCTCACGCACACAAAAACAATAGTCTACAAAACATTAAAAAGATCATAAAAACGTTAACATGTGTGAGATACAAGTGGCATTTTTTCCATAAATTAATGGGGAGTCTGTACCGCTTTGATACGGCTGTTGAAAATTAAAACTGTAAAATTGATTTCAAAGTGGGATTTAAATTTATGTTAATTTTATTGACATCAAACATTTTTGGAAATTTAAAATAGCTAAATACTGCATTAAAAAACTATAAAAAATAATTAAGTTTAAGAGTTATTCTTTTATTTCCTTTTTTTTTATTTTTATAGTTTCATGCTTCATGATTGACTTTTTAATCTAATTTTAAATTGTTAAATGACTATTTTTATTTGGTCAAGTTTTATTCAGCAAGAAACGTGAATAAAATAAAATTTACACAACTAAAGGGTTTTCCAACGCGGAATGGTAAGACATTCACATTGAATGAAACAAATTGCGTTTGAATATAAATGGTACTTTTTTTAAAGAATTACAATAGAAGTGACGACTTGGCTTGGTGACTTATACCAAATCAGTCAAAACAGTCAATGTTTTGATGACTGACAATTTACTGGCACAAACTGAAAGAAAGTCTATAGAGATCAAAGCACTCGTACAAGATGTTTTAATAGCATGGCCAAAGATGCATCGCTGCGTGTTCGCTAGTACCATATATCATACCTTAATACATTACTACGTTATAGTATGCGTTGGGTTCTTTTAAATATGTTGCCATTTTATCTACTCAAAGCCACATCACTTGTAACTGCAATTTCTTTTTATAGACGAGTTAAAACGTCTAGATTCATCTCATATGGAAAGATCTGGCATCTTCGTTCAGTTATTACTTGAAAAAAGTGTTATATAGAGCAATAGGGTGATATTTTTTTTTATCTGCTTAATTTTTATCTTTTTTACATAATTGGTAAGATTAAACTGTTTTATATACAGTAGTGGGTTTACTATCAGAAGTTCCAATTATTATCTAATAAGCTGCCAAAATAAAAATAAATATATATTAAGAGTCTAAAACATACATATGCAGGTTAAGTGCAAACATATGAATGTTGTAGGCATAGTTATTTTCCACCACTAAAAAGTGTGGTGTATCTGGTTATCACAATAAAAAACTAATTTAGCTTACAATTTCAGAACAGCCATTTTGGTTGTATTGGTATAGGCTTCTCCTTGTTTCTTAAAGAAAATATCATAAGTTCAAATCCCAACAGAAGTTCATATCTCTACAAAGTTGCCGCGGAGCATGACTTTTTTAGGCGCGAATTAAGGGAAAACAGCAATACAAACCTCCCAAAGCCTAAATTAGAAAAAGATTGCTGTTTAGCAGCGCCTCTATGACCAAGATAACACGATTGTGTTCTAACCTTGACTTGGCCTCAGTTACAGAGAAAATGGTGGCATGACATAGTGTCCACGGACATATGTCGCTCAGTAGTCATTTAAAAAATAAATTGTGCAAAAAAAAATAAAGAATGATGTTGCAGAAGTTGTACTATGTTTATCAACAACATAATATTTCGGGCAACATGTTTAACACACTGCAAACAACCCATTTTGCATTTTAAAAGGAAATAAACAAAGTTACTAAACAAGTTTTCAAAATTTGAACAGCTAAAGTACAGCTTTACAAGGAAAGAATAAGTTGCTAGCAAAGATAAAACATAATTAAATGCAGTTATTTCAACCATTTCAAAAATCAAAAACGGCATAAATTCGAAGAGTTTGTGCCAACATAAGAAATTTTATTTTATTTTTTTACAGTTCTTAAAAAAATTGTCCTTCATTTTAGTCTGCTATTAATTTTCTTTACTTTGTTTTTTTCTTCGTTTTTATGCAAATTAGAATCCTAAGTAATTAAAAGTTTTCCTAGCAGTTTTTTTATTTTATTCTTTTTTTTATTGGTTTGTTTGTATTATATTGATTATGCTTTTTTGTACTTAATTTTCTCAACTGCCAGTAAAAGTTTTGGGAGACAAAAATAAATTCAATTTCTTGTTGAAAGTGAAAAGAGAAGAATTGTTCATTCAGATATAAACAATAAATACAATTTAAATTTTCTTAACTTTATATACAATTTAATTTAAAATTTAAATGTATTTTATAAATTTATTAAGTTTTAAAACTATATTTAATTAAATTAATGCATTTTTTGTTTTCTTTTCTTTTTAGGTAAATATACATTTTTTATTTTCGTTCGAAGCCCAGGTATTTAAAATATCAGAAAGCAAAAAATTAAAAATAATTATTTTCTGCTGTTTATCGATTTAAACTGGTTTTAATAAAGACCTTGGATTTTGCCAGATGTGGTGGCTTAATATTAAAAAAAAAAAAGAAGTGAAAAGAATTTTAATATCTCAGAAGATTTCTTTAAGCATTAAAATTACAAAGGAAACCAGTAAGCCCACAGGTCGTTTTTAATTTGTATTTAATTCGTGTATTAGAAAAGAATATTGTTTTTAAATATAGGTTTCATATTATTACATAGCTTAAACAAAGTTAGTTTTACAACAACACAAACATTTTGCTTAACCCCTCTTTGCTATCCACACGCGTAAATATTTTAATAAAAAATGCAGTAGTCCGTTTAAATTTTTATTGCAGAATTTTCTTAATTGGTATTCTACAAATGTTTGTAAATACAATAAAAATTAAATTAATGATATTGCCAGATCATTCTGTATTAGAGAAATCTTGACGTTTTTACTCGCCTACAAATAAAAGTTGCAGTTATGGACAGCATGTGTTAAGCAAAACAAATTCTTATAAAAACTTTATAGAGCCGAGTCTATAAAGTGACATAAAAAATATAACTGTTTATTTTGCAACATAAAGAAACTTATGGTTGAAACAAAAGATATTACTCAAGCGCAGAATGTCAGACTGCTTCTCCAAAGTTTACAGGTGGCAACTTAGCAATATCGAACCACATGTTTTAGGTAAAAATATAATTTACCACAAAAAGTGGAAAAGGGGTATATCTAGGTTTGTCATTCCAAGTGTAATTTCTACAATATCTATTTCCGACCCCATAAAGTATATATATTCTGACTTTTTATGCAAAGCGAAGTCGATTGAGTGATGTCCGTCTGTGTTCGTGTCAATCGATCAGATATAGTGTCGAAAGAGGTGCTTTTGGAAATCAGCATGATTGGTCCATGTCCTTTGGGGCAGAAGGCAAAACACCACGCCTATTTTTTCATGCCATTTGGAACAACAAAGTAACTTCAATAAAAAAAATAAATATATGAGGTAACAGAGAATGAAAAAACAAAAAAAAATATCAAGTGAAAAATTGGCGCTCGCCGATATTTTCCGGGCTCTGAAATTTTCAAATTTTTCTAATTATCAATATGGATATCATTTTAAAGCTTTTGAAGAGATCTTTAAGGAAATACTAAAATTTTTTACAAATGCTTAACCCATTAAGAGCCGATGTCATTTTTTATTTTTTAATTCTCTGTCTCTGAGCGAAAAAATATAATACTGACATTCAAAAAAAGCACAAATAAACATGATGTAGTGTGAGAAAAAAATTCAATTTATTTTTTCTAAAGGGAAATCACCCCAATTTTAATTAAACATTTCTCTATAAAAATATACTTTTTTATACAAATAAAATTCTGGTAATAATACGAAAAATTATGCCCCTTAACTTCTTTTGATTTATAGTTTCCTTCTTCTTGACATCCATAAACTTTTTATTACGAAATTAATTGTTAACGTAATTTACAACAAGCATTTCCTTGACTGTAGGTTGTTGTTACACGAAATCCAATAAAAAATCCAACGATCAGCTTCAAATTGATGTGAAAACAAAAATATAATCGATGGTAAAAAAAATAAATTTTTAATTAAATATTTATTTGTAAAACATTTAATTTGTCAGCAAACAATTTTTGCTGTTGCAGGTTGCCTTTAAAAATTATATATTTTTCTATTTCGGATTATTTATAGTTAGTTTTAGTTTGAAAAATTTACCCTGTTTTCTTTCTTTTTTTGAGGTTGTTTTCAAAAATAAAGACAACAAACAAAGTTGTTGGTAATTTTCGTTAAAACAAGGTGTGGTGATGAGGTTGTGGTGTTTTAAAATATTATTGTTATCAAACGAAAAAGTAGCTGTCATTTTTAAACGAAAGAAGAATTAATCAGGTCAGTTTTAAAAGGACTTTAAGTACTTTGAAAGATAATGTTTTTATTTTTTAACTTCACCTGATTTTAGCTCCATAGCACAGAGAGAGAGAGAGAAAGGTTTTTTGTAAATGGATAAGAAAAAATTTATCAAAAAAATAAATTATCAAGCCCGACCTTAAATTTTCAATGCAATAATTAATGGTAAAGGAAATTAGCAGACACTAGCTAAGTGGCATTTTCTGTACTTAAAACGCTTCTAGGCAATTTTTTGTCTCTTTCTTGAAAAATGGAAGTGTGGAAAATAGAAATTTCATTTGCTTCTTTTTGAGGTTCCTATATAATGGGTAAAAACTGTCCGTCAGTCATACTTTTCATCTTTCAAATCACTTCATTCTGAAAATTTTGACAAAGCCTGTGTTTTTTAAGCCGATAAAAACAAATAAAATGTTGTTATTAGTTACAGGGTGTTCCCAAAAAACATATATTGCCTTACCTTTTAAATCATTAATTACAGACACTTCAAAGTAACACAGAGCCTACAGCAATATGTCTGCTATAATGGCAGACATAAAAACTAAAATTGAAAATAAAAGGGTGTTCCAATAGAGACTTCATTTTCAGGTAGATGCCCATAACTTCAGATTGTATGGCCTCTATTATAACAAAATAAAATGAAAGGGTCCTCGTTTACAAGACCTAATTTTGATGCATATTTTCTAATAATTTAAATCGCAATGAGCAGACACTAAAAATATTCAACAGCAACTAATAAAAAAAAAGTTTAAAATTAAAGGTTGGCCCACAAATAACATGTCAAAAAAATTAAAATTGACAGATTTATTTCGGAGAGCCTTCTTGCAAAATTTTGTTGGATTTTTTTGTCCATTATCTCGTATGTGACCTCAACTAATTCAAAGGTTAAAAACCAGCCAAATGGAGTTGATGAAGTCATTTCTAGTTAAAAATATATAATTCTTTTAATTTTATTTGCTTCCTTTGCCCAAAAATATAAAACGAGCTGCGCAGAACGTTAAGCCCATGATACCACCTAAAGGCACCATATCGCCGTTTTTTAAATAAGAACATCAAACATGTATTCAAAATGGCCGGTTATATTGTTTAATCGCTACCTTTAAGACGAACGTTATCTAATAACTTGGTACATTATTTTTTATATCCATCCGCCAAGCATTCTCTATGAGTCTTGGATGCACGTCAGGTTTAAAAAAAAGAAAGAAAAATGCCAAAGCACTCAATCAAAATTTGGGTCTCTTAATTTTTAAGAGAGAACTGAGGGGATCTACGAGAGCTACTTTTTTTGCTTCGGGAATAGCAAATAATAATAAATAAATGAAAATGGCTTTATTGTTTTTCAAAATATTCCCCTTGATGATAAATACACTTTTGCATTCGTTCGCAACATTTTTCATATCGGTTTTTCCATTACCAAATCCAAAGCATGGTTTTTGAATGTTTCAACTGCTTCATCTTCGCTTGTACATCGTTGACACAGCAGTTTACCTCTGATACTCGGGGACAAGAAGAAGTTATTGTTTGCCAAGTTATAACTGTGCGGAGAATGTTATCAATTCGATGTTTCGGCAGTTCAAAAATTCATTTATTGGAAGAGAGAGCTCGCATTGTGATGATGAAGAATAATTCTTCTTAGAGGATTAGTTTTACGAATTTCTCAGAAGACAAAAAAACGTGTTCCACATAGACCCATTTGGACAAACAGACAGGAGATTATTTGCTTAGCTGTGCATCTTCCACGAATGAAATTTTGTTAGATTTAGCTCGTCTTGAAATACCCCCACCCTTTGTTGTTATTTGTTTCCTACTCATAAGTATATATCTATGATTCGTTACCTGTTAAAATTATATACATGAATTTTGAAGCACCACGGTTTTTATTCATTTCCCTACACCACTTGGCGCGAGCCTTATTTTGAGCGACTATGTATGTTCATGTAAAATTGTATGTATTGATGAGAAACTAATCTATCTTACAATATATCCCATGACGATCTTACAGTTCACACACAGCATTGATGTCTTGTGGCACAACAACCGATTTTGTATTTCATGGTGGGCGATGGAAGTATAACCACGATTGAATTCACTATATCAGCGATATGTTCTGGTTTTTAAAGGTGATTTATCGCGATACATAAAACTGAGTTCATCGTCACATTCTTATTGGGATAATTCACATCGAAAATTTTAAAAACTAATTCAACGAAAACTTTCTTTCGAAATTTCTATTTCTTGCCAAATTGATTTTGTAAACTCAGTGTAAACAAAATAAATATTGTTACGTTAGCCCTTTTTTGGAACCAACGTACAGATTCTTTTGATTGCAAATACCACTGTGGCTCATTATAATTTCTGTAGTCTTACTATGTGGCTTTCTCAGGCTATACTTCTTGATCCTACCGATCTTGTAAAGCCCATAGTCTCGTATTTACTAAACATACGTTATTATTACAAACGCAGCCATCCACGCTACACTACTGTGTTACTCCGGCGAGACACAAACTACTCGATGTCTTGTTTAGTAACCTTAACCATCCACAGACATCTCCACTACTTCTTTTATCCAAGCCACTTCCCTGCGCTAACCGCTACCGTTCATACTACTTTTTATTAATAAAGGCGTCTTGACAATTATTTGTTACTTTTATGTTAAATTAGACGTCTTCATTACATTATCTGCCATGGCTTCACACAATAATTGTCTTTCATTTCTCGGGAGGTTTGTACTGCTGCTTTTTTATTTTTAATTGCATTATAACAATTGTTACTTTCCTTTGTACGCAAGACCAAACGTGGGATTCGAACTCATGATCTTCTGTTTTACAGCACGCACCTCTACCAACGCAACCATTGAGGTTGCTCAGCTTTTGTTAGCTTATTGTGGTATTATTCTATACAAACACCATTATTGGAAGTAACTTATTCACCACACTCATACGGAAACAACAACAGGAGTTGCCAGATCTCACTTTCGTAACAATATCATTTGTACATCAATTCGTTATGAGTACGTTTATGCTAAAAATTGACAAACTTTATTGCCAAATTTTAGCTGTTGACATTAGTGCTGTCAGTTTCCGAAATATAAATAGTAGCCCTCGTATTGGTTATAATCGAACTCCTTACTCATCAATGAATCCATCAAAGGAATCATTACGCCTACAATTGCATTTATCTGACAGCCATGTGGTAATTTTCTTTTCCCCTCACTAAGTCCCCAAAACCTTAAAATTCACAAACAACTCTATATTAATCGTAAAATGCAAATAATTCTTCTAGATTATCAACTAGATCCGACGATTTTTGAGCTCGTTAAATCGTGATCTGTAATCAGCTGAGTAGTTTTGAGCACCTACATTTGTCCCCTATTTTCTGCCGCTCTAAGGCCTTTCTTCCATACGTTACAACAAAGATTATTCTCAGTTTATTGGGTGTCAAGTCTTCTCCTCGTACAGTTTTGACCGAAAATACCTTAAAAATTAAATTCTTTCCAAAATGGTATTCATCGCCCAGTAGTAAATTCTACTTCCACCTGGACAAGGATTTCTTCTTGTCACCACCACTTAAATGTATAATTTAGCGATTAACATTCCTCAAACGACCTGTCTGGGGTTCAAACACTAAACTTAAACCACAACAAAACTTATGGTCTCACAATTTATTTGCGAATATCCTTAGAGGGAGAAAAATTTTAATTTAATATAGGAATAGAGCTGCACGAAATATATAATACGAAAATTCATTTAAAACGCCTACTGCAACATAATCTACTTCCTTTTCTACTTATCACAACTGTTATCCATTTTATCTTTTGTGACCGCCCTCGTTAAAATAAATGTCAAGTTAAGTTTAATGACATGTTTTGTTTATATTATTTAGTGTGTTTCTTTTTAGATAAGAAAAACAAACTAATTCCAACTCTTTAGTTTATTTTAGTTTTATTTCTTTATTTTATACATTTTTGTTTGTTTTTTATTTTTATTATTTTATTGCCTTTACACACATAATTTTTGGACAATTAAGTGCTTTTTTTATATAAACAAGCCCTCGTTGACAAAACACAAAACAAAAAAATGTCTACGAGGTGCAATAAAATATTGCTGAAGAAGCTGAAAGACAGTAAAGAAAAAAATAAATAACAAAAAAAACATTTTTTGAGGAGTTTTTATGGCCTTTTCGTTTAAACAACGAGACACTACAAGATAAAATTTATGAAATATTGTCAAGAATAGAGTTGAGGGTAAAAGAATATAAAGAATATGAGAAAAAGCCTGTGGCAACGAATTAGAAGTGTCATCAATTTTGTTTGTTTTAACGATAAAAGTCAGTGGCCAGCAGCTACTCATAAAAAATAAAGAAATTATAAACAAATAACTTTTCTATCTATTTTTTTTTTTTTTAATTTTAATAGAGTTTTAAATGTTGAAATATGTAGTGACTTTTAGTTGAGATGATATTTTTTATTGATAATTTATTAGCGCTAATTTGAACATACATTTTAATACTTAAAATTACTGCCTGTGTTCTTTAAAATATATAAATATGCAGCTGTACAATGTTCCTTTAATTTTTTTTTATTAACGGTTCCTTTAAAATTCGGATGAAGTAGATTTTGGAATATTTTTTATTATTTAAAGATTTTTTTTTTTAAGAAAAGCACTAAAATAATGTTTATTAAAGAATTAAAATTTTACAAAACAATTTCATATTTTAAGTTTTTAAAAATGTTACTTCGTTTTATGCTGCCACCAAGCCGGTCCGAGATTATTCACGTACGTAAGCATCGACATCGGTTAAAAGTATTAATGAAGAGTGTGGTTAAATTTTAAGGGCTGATGTTGATATTGAATAAAACTCAAATTATTTAGGAAATTATTGTCATTTCTTTTTATTTTGATAATATTGGTATAGCTTAAAACAAAATATCGGCCAAAAGGCCGCCGCGACTTCGGCGGCACACCTCCATCCGATGCTCTAAATTTTCGATGACGCTGAAGCATAATAGAGGGTCACACAAATCAGATCACATGAATTTGTCGCGTAAAAGAGCCATTGTTTAGTTAGCTGTGTGGCAAGTGGCAACCACATATGGTCCACATCCAAATGTTCTTCAACGACGAGCGTGATAGGTGCAATTGTTAGGCACGAAGACGAGTTGAGGTGCACGGCTCTTAAGCCAAACTATCAAGAACAGCAGCAATATTTTTCGCAGTGCGAGCTGTACAAGCATGCACTGGTGCTTTCACATCTCCTACAGACAGGGTTTGCTCAAATTTCTGCAGGATTTTTCCGATTGTACGAACACTTGGGCGATTAAATTGGCCAAAAAAATCACGAAGTGCACGATATGCATTTTGATTAAAACTTTAACGCGTTGCTCGACTGTGTATCTTTCCAGGTTCTAATTGAGTAAGTCTGAAATTGAGAAATGTCAAATTAAATGCAGAAAAAACTTGTCGTTTAGGTGCGGTTCACATTTAATATCGGCTCTTAAAACCACCTGATATAAGTAGCAAACCACATGAATAAAATGTTTGTATTCTTGATCTCTTAAGACTATTCAAAGTTTCTCTTCGCCTATTCGCCTTCTCTTTTTCGGCGCCAAAAAAAAATATCCTTAACCCTTGTTAAAAAGACCTAATAAGTTTAGTATACGAAGCTAAAACATATAATTTATAGAATCTAAAAATAGTTTATGGAAATTAAATAAAAGTGATTTGAAGTAGCTGTGATATGGGCGGAAGGCAGCGACTACCTTAATTATATACCTTTTTTACCCACCGAAAATTAGAATCACAAACAAACTTCTTTTTCCAAAACTAATAAGTTTCACAAAAAATTCGTATTTTAACCATACATTGCGATTTCACCACTACCGAAGAAAAAAAGTAATAACAATATCGAACTTTCGCCAAAAATTACAAATTCACCATACATTGCAAATTCACCACTAATCACATTTTACCTAAAAATTGAAAATTATTCAAAATTGCAATTTCACCAATAATCAAATTTCACAAAAAAAAAATCATAATTTTTCCAATAACCTCAAATTCCACTGAAGAATTAGAGACATTTGCCCAATTATAAACAAAAATTCCGTGCAAGTTTTTTTACTTTTCCCCCATTATAAATTTTAACCCATTCAATTGGCTGCGAAAAGTGACAAAAATTCGGGGGAAAAAAGTAGGTACTATGAATTTTAAAAGAAAAATTTTATTATATAAATAAACTAATTACGATGATGCCACTTTTTCATTACTTTTTTCCCACGGAATTCATAATTGGGGAAATCTTTTCACGAGAAAAATTTTTTCCCTGGGAAAGAAATTCCGTGAGAATATTCATGATTGGTCTGATTAACAAAATCGAACAAAGATAAAAATTTCATTATAATTATCAATTCCACCCTTAATAGTAGTTCACTAAAAATGAAAATGTTCTAATGAGCTCAAATTTCACTCGAGTAAAAAAAGTATTAACAAAATTGAACTTTCGCCAAAAAAATTATATCTTCACAATAATTTGTAATATCACCAATAATCGCATTTCATTAAGAAAAAATCAACATTTTTCAATGACATCAAAAAATTAGAAATATTAGCTAAAACCGAAGTTTCAAAAAATGTCGAAATACCAAAAAAATTCAATTACAAAAATCAAAAATTGTCCAACAATCTCAAATTTCCCTGAAATAATTAAAATATTAACAAAATGTAAATTTAAAAAAAGAAACGATATTTCGAAAAAAAAAATAAAACAATTGCAATTCTATAAAAAAAAAAGAAAAATTAATTTACATTGAAGAAATTTAAATATTACTAAGTCGAAAGAAGAGGATAAAATAAATAGATAAACTATATAGAAATTTTTTGAAAATGTTATGAAATTTGAAAAAAAATTAATTTGATCCATCAAAATTTATAATTTCACAATAATACCTAATTTCGCTTAAGAAATATTAATGTTGCAAAATAAGAAATATGTATTCCAAAAAATTCAATATAATAAGAAAATCAAGATTTTACAAAAAAATTCTCATTTCCGCAAAATTAAGAAAAAAATCGATTTTGTCACAAAAAAAATTTAAGGTCCAACACAAGAAAAAATTATTTTTAAACAAGGATATTATTTCACCAAAAATAAAAATATTAATATTTTAAATTTTAAGAAATTCAAGTTTTCAAAAATTCAAGTGTTCAACTAAAGGGCGTCAACTCAAAATTTTCAATTTTTACTTTTTGTTAAAAAACGATATATATTGATCAACTCTAACCACTGTAAATTTTCGGTTTTTTTTTTGGACTACTCTTTCTTAAAAAAAACCGTTATGTCGCTCACCATGTCTTCCGCGTACTTTTGTATCGACATAACAGATATATTTTTAGTTATACTTACATGTTTTAACAAAACATTAAGAAATCGAGTGTTATATTAAAGCTAACAAATTATTTTAACGAGGCCATAATTTTTTTTATTATATTCCTTTAATATTATCTCAAACAGTTTTTTGTCTCAACTGAAAAATTGAAAATTTTGAGTTAAAGCCCTTTAGTTGAACAGGTGCGATGTGTATAAATAACCCCAGTAATTCAATTTAAAAAAAAAAACATTTGAAAATAGTCTAAAATTTTCATAAATAAGTGAACAATTCTCAAAAAAAATACAATTTTTCCTAAATTTTCAATTTTGCAAAATTAAAAATTAAATTTTTCAATAAAAGAAATTTCACTTGTATGGAAAATTTGTCATAAAACGCATTCAAAAATTATTTTATTTTTTTATGAATATGGCAGTTAATGAATAATTTGATATCGACCAAATATTGCACTGTTTCATTACTTCCATTAATGAGTCAGTATTTTTCAATTTATGGCTTAACTCACATCTTAATGATTCAATGCAATTTTTATTTACCAATATTTTGAGGTTTGTATTATTTCTTGGTCGTATTAGGCAACTTACCTGAAGGATTACTGCAAAAGCTGCTTCAATTAATCCTTTAAGCTGCTATATAAAATCATATAACATCTTAATAGTTTTTTTTTAAAGTTGTTTATTTTTAAGTTCATTGATAAAGATGTAACTCTCTATTCACAAATGAAAATCGCACAAATTTGCATGCGAAGTTTGAAAAATTTTTAATATTTTTTTATGTTGTTTTTTATTTTGTTGCTTTCTACAGGTTTTTCTATTTTATTTTTAACAAACCATGATTGTGAAACAATTTGAAACAAATTTGCAAACATAGAGCACGTGGCCATGACTGATATTAAATAAATTTTCACACAATATTTTTACGAGCTGAATTTTTTAATCTGTGTATTTTTAAATGGCATACTTTTTAAGCATTTTGTTGACGTGCCGAAAACTGTGGAAGAGTTTTTTTTTTTAATTTCGGTGAAAACTGTAACCACAGGTTGCAAGTACTCAGACATTTCTGAAATTTATGAAATTATTATTAAGTAGAAATTTTTGGGCTAAATGTAAGATTTCCTTAAGGTTGTGGTGGTTTAAGGTAAAGTTTACCCATATTACAAAAAAAAAAGATTTTCAGAAAGAAAATATTTTTTTAATAAATTAGGATTTGGGCTCATAGTGACTTATAGATGATATTTCGACCTTTCTTAATCCATAACACTACACTGATTACTTCGCTGTTCATGTTTGAAATTGCTATGCCAAGCAGTTTCTATTTTTAGGCGAGTTAAATCGTTAAAATTGTTCTACTATGCAAAGATCCGGCAACTTTTTCTAGTTATCATTCTTTATACTTGTATTTATTAACGTGGGGATATGAACTAGCCTAAACAAGAAGAAAAATATTGAATTGTTTATTAAACATATTTTTATAAACTTTACAAATTTAAATATTCTTGCAAAAAGCATTAATTATTCAAATATTAATAAATAGTTTTATGTTTATTAAGAAATAATCATTTTTCACAGCTTAAAACTTTTTTCTAAATAACGACTAATTAAAAATGACTAATTAAGGTAATAAAACTTTAACATAAAACTTTAAAATAAAACTTAAACATAAAATATTACAATAATCAAAAATGTTGGAAACAAAAGAATATAGAAATTATTCAAAATAATTACCAGACATTAAAGGAATTTTTTTTTTATTTGTAGAAACTATTGTTATGTAAAATAGCTTCAAGTTGAAAAACGCAGAAAGAAAAAAAAACAAAGAAAGAACAAAACAACCAGGCTTATAATTGAGTCATTAGTTTAACATATTTTATCACTTTGATATGTAAATCAATTTTTATGATGAGAAAGTTGTACCATAACAACAATAACAACAACAACAACAAGAGCAACCAAGACAACGTGTTAATATTAATTTTTAATAGTTTAAGTCATGTTTAAATAACAATAAAATTAAATAAAATAAAATTCTTTTCACTATTCAACCATTTTGCATTTTTAATTAGAAAATAAAATTAAAAACAAAATATTTCTAAAAGAAAAAATTTATTTAACATCATATTAACATTTTTGAACAAAAACACCGATTGTATTTAGGAGCGAGCGTGTGAGTAATCATGCCTTGTTGGACTTGTTTGACGGTCGATAGGATTTTCTTGGAAGGGTTTTAAAATACTTTAAGATTTTTTGGATTAGAACTTTTTTTTAAGTTTTTTATTTTCGTATTAAAAAAAAACTCATACTTGTATAAATATGTTTTTATGTTTTTATTTTATATCACTTTATTTTAATGATGATGTTGTGTTTATATTGTGTTAATATTTGATTTGTGTTTATTTTATTTATTAATTTTAACACATTTTTGAATCTTAGGGTTTTTTAACTGAAATGTAATAAAAACAAGTAAGAGTGATATATGGAGCTATGCCGAATCTTATATACCCTTTACCATCTATGTAAATCTAGTTTAGTGAAGTAACTCCAAACAAAAAAGCAAATATTGGGGTGACAGCGAATTAAAAAAAAATTGGTACTGCATATATATAATTTTACATAAAAATGACATCGGCTTTTAGTGGGTTAAGCATTTTTAATAAATTTTAGTATTTTCTTAAAGATATCTTTAAAAGCTTTAAATTGGTACCAATATTGATATTTCAAAAAAATTTGAAAATTTCAGAGTACCGTAACTCGGAAAATGTGGGCGAGCCTCAATTTTTACTCTTCCTGTTTTTTTCTTATTTTTTCATTCTCTTTCGCTCCATATATTCATTTTTTGCTTGGAGTTTCTTCATTGTTCCAAACAATATGAAAATATTAGAGGTAGGCGTGGTGTTTTGCCCACTGCCTCGAAGAACATGGACCGATCATGCTGATTTCCAATAGTACCTTTTTCGACACTATCTGTAATTGATTGGCGTATTTATTTTTTTTCTATCTAGTGCCTCGGCAAACTTGAGTTCAACGCTAACACGGACGGACACACGGACATCGCTCAATCGACTTCGATATGCATTAAAAGTCAGAATATATATACCTTATTGGGTCGGATATGGATATTGTAGAAATTACAAACGGAATTACAAACTTAGTTATACCCTTTTTTATATATGTATTTTGTGGTGAAGGGTATAATAAACGAAGAGAAAAGAGATCAAAAATTACTGGGTGATTCAAGTTTTCGAAAAATTAAGTAGTTGTGATTTTTGTTATTTAAGGTTTTTTGGCGTTAAATCGTAGAAAGTATAAAAAATTTTTTTATTTGCAATAGCGAAAGACAAAGGAAAATAGTTTAAAACATTCTCTCGTCAATACTTTTTTCAAAAAAAAATCTTTCAGTGAAGCGTTGTAAGATTTACAGGCCATACGACCCTAAAAAAAGGGGCAGAAAAGTACAAGTTTCGGAAAGTAGAAGAGTTTCCTTTACAAAAACTAGCCCCTTAGTGTCGATGCTTCAGTGAGTCCATATGGTTGGTTATGATTATGTGCATCATTAATATTTTACGAATCGTTGCAAACCATGTAAGAAAATTTCCACGATCCTTGTCGAAAGAATCAATAAGGTTGGCGAGGCTTTGACAAAGAAACTTATTTATCAAAATAAGCAATAAAGTAGAAGAAATAACCGAACCTTTTAGTAACATTAGACGGAATATCTGTAAATCTTTAAAACTGTTTAAACTTTTAAATAATGTTCAACGAAAAGTATACAAAATATAAAGATCTCAACAGATTGTTTTTCAGCCACAACATGGCGAAATATACGTAAGAGTTTTCTTTTAAAAGAAGACATTTCTTTGTTTTTAAAAAAAAGCCTGAAGAATTATCTTTATTTAAAGCGATATATGAAGAGGTTCAAAATCTTCAATTGCAGTTAGACAAAACAATAACTGATTCAGATTATTTTTGCAAAAATAAAACCGACTTCAAAATAGAATAGAGGCGGAACGAGGGTTATTAAATATGTAATTAAGTCTTCTATTGGGGACACCCTTTAATTCAAATTTTTTTTTTATTTTTATTCTGTACAAATATCAAGTGTTTATAAATGACGGTTCAAAAAAAATAAGGTCATTTACGTTAAACAACGTTACTCCCTCGCTCCTCTCTCTATCACCCCTCCTATAAACTAATTTCCTTTTTCTGGCACATTGCGTTAAAGAAGTGGGGGTCATCCCCCGAGTGCTGGTCCTAAAAAAAAAATACATTACTTTCAGGGACACCCTTTAGTTTATAAGTTTAGTTTCTTTACGTTTGAAAGCTTAAAATTAATATTGTTGCTTCTTAATATATAAAAAAAAAATTTCTAAATGGAAACAATCTGGCAGCATAGCTTTTCAAAAAAAAAAAATAATAATTTTTATAAAACCAGCTCAGGATTAATGAAGTTCTGAAGTATTAAACATACAGAAATAGGCAAACTGATTTGCCTCCCCTTTCTTCTGTTAAACAGACTATTTGGAACATATAATTGCGATTATATCTGGTCTCAACTTATCGTTATGAAAGCATGAACATTGTTTAGGTTTTGCTATAGCCGCTGCGTAAAGTCCAAAATGTATAGAAATAAACTATCTGCAAATGTTACTCAACAACAGTATTCTGCCTTATATATTTCCTACAAAATGATTTATGTATATAGAGATAAGCTGTAATTTATATTAGAAAGTATATTTTATAACTAAAGTGAGAAATTTCTCACATGAAAATATTTTAGTCAACCTGTGCTGCACAGGGTGAGCCATAGTTAACCATGAACTTTTCTTTAATCTATAATCTAAAACTCTTACTAATTCCTAGGGCAACCGGTGTAAAACAGAAGGAGTATGTGAGAAATTTGTCACTTTAGTTACAGAACAGAGATCCAACTTTTTTTAAAAGTTTTAATTTTTTTATCTCAACCCAGGGTTAAATCGTGACTCTTTTCTTAGATATTTTATCCACTGTACCGAAAACTACTATCAACTCGTAAAAATTCAAATAATTCAAGCCTTAAATTTAAATTTCATTTTTAGCTTGAGTGTTAGTTTTCTTAAATTTTGTCGTTTTAAAATTGTGTGTAAAAATTATTTAAAACATAATTAATCAACATTAATGTCTATGTTAATGTGGGAATTATAAATGGAAACAAAAAAAAACAAAATTAATAAACCAAGAAATGAAACAAATGCTATTAAAGACTATTGTCACTGATACTGACTGAAAGCCAAAGCAACCAAACAACCACCACCGCCATCACCATCATCATTAATATTAACTGACGCCATTAGTGTGATTTACAATTCATACCCATTTTTTTAAGCACATTATAAGCTACTGAAACTGTCTTTCTCTGTCTCTCTTTCATTATAAAACATTCAAATTATGTCTTATTTTTTGGTTTTTATCTACTTCCTTTTAAGCTTTTGTCTAAAAATTAATTCTTATTTTAATTAGTTTACTTAAAAAGGAGACTCTAATAGCCACGTAAACATATTTGTTGACGAGTTGTAATAAATTTAAATTCATCAAATACAGGTATTAGTACCTCAACTACAAAACAAATGACAAATGATAACAAATGTATCAAACATTAGCAATAAAACAGAGTCAGCCAGGCAGACCTGTATTATTTTTAATTTGACAGTTAATAAGGTTTATGAATTTCTATACACAATTTTGTAGCAAAGACATGGTTGATGAGATAAATTTAGTTTAGAGAAACTCGTTTTGTTGCAAATATGAAAATTTAAATTTAAGAGATCGTTTATCACCCTTGTTTTCCCATTATATTCTGATCCTTCACAGCTGCGAAAGGTTTCCTAATAATAATAATAAATTTTCTTTTGTGTGAGTATAAGTTGTGGTAGAACTACTAAAATAGTGTGGTGTTATTTAATTTGCATTAGTTAGGCAGCCATGCTGGCTGCTTTGATAAAAGTTTCCTCTTGCTTTTTAAACAGAAGATCGTTGGCCATAAGTTCAAATCCTGACAAAATCTTGAGTGTACAGAAACATAATTGTTAATAATTTTTTCGAGAGGCAAATTAATGGAAAATAGTTCTTCCAATCTTTCAGAGTCTAAGTGAGTAAGAAAAGTAACAACCTAAAATATATAGCCTGCCTATTTAAAATTCGTTTCATTGCATAATTAAATCGCATTGTAACTCCTTTTATAATATTTTCTAATATTTTCGTTGTGTAGGAAACATTGTTAATGTCTTTAATTGAATACTTTTCTAATTCGTTATGCTAATGTAACGGTTTAATTGTATTATTTGTATTGTAACACACACACATATATAAAATATTATTTATTTGTTTATTTACATGAGAGTATAAATTATATCTGCTTCTTTGTGTTTTGAAATGTTTGCAAGTGCAAAGGGGTACCTGTGAACTTTAAACATGTAAAAACCATTAAAATTGTAACACTCAAATGCCAACAACCGGCAGTCGTTTTTCATAGGCAAACACACATTAATACATACAGGCACATACACACACACCCCTCCTCCTGTTTGCATGTAAAACCATTGAATATTGTATTTAAGTAAATGTTCATTAAAAAGTAAATTAAGTAATTAAGATAATTAATGTTGTTTGGTTGTCTTGTCTATTTAAGCAACAACACCAACAACAATGAATATTTTACTTGCAGTAAAAATACAACAATAACACATGTCTTTAGTTCTAACAAAATCGTAGTCTTATTAAAATTTAGAAATGTGACACCACCACTCGCTTTATTTTATAATATTTATTAAAAAATATCCATTAAAAGTTAAGAATAAGAGTAACAAAATTAACAAAGTCTTGAATCAAGCTGGATGGTTACAAGTTAATATTTAAAATTGTATAAAGTAATTAAAAAAAAAATTTTATTGCTCATTTACATATGGAAAAATATATAATAAAGTAGCAAAAAAAAAATAGAAAACATTTTTTTTCTTTTTATAAAAATGACAAGATTTATAAAGAAAAGTGTAATTTAATGGTTCTTGTCTTTTGACTGACACTTGTAACATTTATTTAACAGCATTAAAAAGTGTTAAGCAAATAAGAATGTTATAGAATTTTAATGAAAGTATAATTAGAATTTAAAAAAAATATGCTAAAGAATGTTGACCAAATATTTTTATTTTTTACTATACGTTAGGATTGGACTATTGATACCCAGCAAAAAATTTTAGAAAAGGTGAAAGGACTTCCCCACTAGATTACCATTCTAATGATTTTAACAAAGCGTGAGAATTTTGTAATCAATTACTGAGAATTGATTTCTTTAATTATTGTAGGAAATAATGATGATCATTATGCTGGCTACAGACAACGCAATTTGTTTCTGCAACACGTTTCATATCCAGGTTTCACGTTTTGACACAAATACTGCAACCAACAGTGAAAACATAAACGCAATCTCAGTTCTGTTATTTTATATTATAACATTAACATCGCGCGGAAGAGAGGATGCAAAAATGAATCGTGAAGTATGCTGCTGCTCCTATAATTATATTTTTATATTTATCATGTTTCACATCTTATAATTCAAGTAAACTTTTGTATAAATTAATAAAATTTACCCAGTGTTCATTTCTTTCGATCCCCATTTGGCCTTTTTTAACTACTTAGATGTTTACAGCTTGCTTGTTGTCAATGTACTAAACACATAAAATAATGAAACAGCGATACAAACAATGCAATCTGTTTCAATGAAACCAAAAAATATCAAAACATTTTGATGTTAATGAAACCTGGATTGCAACCCGAATTGAAACATGAAATACGAATTTAGACGACGCAATTTGTAATGAAATTTAACAGATTTCACAAACACATTGCGTTGTCTGTAGCCAGCCTTATAACGTATTTAACTGAAAGAACTAGTTCAACTACTACTTTCTTTTGCGTGAACTAATATAATGAGTTTTTTAAGCGAGTAACAAAAGGTAATGTCTAATTTTTGCTGGGGAGCAATTACCCATGACTTTAGAAAGTTCAAGGTATAATTAAAATAGTGTTACCAGAACATTCAGTCAGTCCAATTCAATAGTGGTATTCACACCGAATTTGTTAATTTGTTACTCGGTAGTTTGTTAATTTGATAAAGTTACCGACTGTGAACGGCCCCCTTTTTATAACTTTGTTAGTCTGGTAAGTTTTGTAGTTAAACAGCTGATTTATTGTTCTGACACTATTTATTATTCTGAAAAAAAAAATAAATAAAAACATGCCACGAGAAAGTGTAAAAGAACAGTTTATGATTTATTAAAATAAAATAAAAAATCATTTAATTAACATACATAGAGCCAGTTTTTGACTTCGTATTTAAACGTCGTTTATATTTAAGTTCTATTTAGTACAAAATTCAGTTTTTCAATGCACGCTTAAATGAAACATAAATGACAAAATACATTGTACTCATAATAATATATATATTTTTTGTGGAGGAATAAGTTAGTTCCACCACTTAAAAAGTGTAGTCTGTCGAATTCGAATAAAAGCAAAGTTAATTTACACATTTTAAGCTCCGGGGTATAGAGTTTTTACCAAGAGAAAATCCATATATTTCATTTGTAAAATATGCGACCGACCTTTAAGTTGAGGAGGGCTAAGACACCCCAAGAAAATTTTTTTACCACCGAAATGTTTGTCCTATTGAATTTCTTATACATGATACAATTTTTTTCTTTGCTTAGAGGTTATAAATCCCTTCAGACAAATTCTCAAGTTGTCAATTGGTTAAAAAAAACAAATACAAAATTTTCTTATTAAATATTTAATTAAATCAATTATATATTTAATTAAAAAAAACATTGTTTAATTAAACAAATAATTGAATAAAAAAGTTAAAACAAGAAATTTTATTTCTTCCTCAAAATCGTAGCTTGAATTCTTTAAACCTAAAAGAAAGTCGATGAATCAAACATTGTTGCTTCACTTAATATAAATATTTTTCCTTCCTATTTTCCAACAACGCCACCCAATGGTGGTGAAATATTGAGAAAGTCAAAAACGGTATTTTTTATTAAAAAAATACTTTTTAATTAAAATAATATTAAATTACTAAAAAAAATCGCCATACAAAATTGTTTAACCTCATCTAGAAAATCTGGCAACACTAGCAGTGCTAGAAAAAATTAATTTTTAAAGTTACTGCTGTCAATTAGAGTTAAAAAACAAATTTCTCGAAGCGTTAGAATGATAAAAACAATATCCTTTTTTATAGATGAATGTAATCACAGTGACTTAAGAAAATGAATCCCAAACGGAAATACTAGAAATCCTGATATTTTTAGAGATTGATAAATCACAATACCCTTTTTTGGGAATTTTAAAATTTCTATTAACACCTGAGTAAAGACTTAAATAGCAAAATAATGTTTATTTAAAAAAAATGTCTCCTTAATATAGACCATAAAACGTAAATTAAAACCAAGCTTTTACCCTTCTGTTGAGAATAAAATTACGAAAAATTAAAAAAATATTATAAAATAACAAAAAAAAAAAGATTCTAAAATAGCGAAAATTCTCGAAATTCTGAAAGTTTTCAAAAATTAAGGATCCCGATTATAAAAGCCGATCCCTATTTCCAGCCTCACTATAAATTCAAAAAGAAATAAGATCTTAGGAGTAGAACCTTTTTGTTAGGAAGGTTGTCACTTCGCTTATAAACGAAATGACCTTCAACACGATGCACCCAGCACACTGTCTCCCTGTTGTGAGTTTTAAGTTAGCTCGGCGATTTTACGCGGTATACGACTATAGCAGACCTCATTTGCGACATAAGATAAAGACGTTTACTTCAGGATCGGCTGGCTTCAAAAAAAAAATGTTGTATTTTTAACCATAGACATTCTACTTTCACAGTTAAGTATCAAAGTTATTAAGTCTTCTAAAAATATTTGCTGTTTGAAATTATCATTAATTCTAAATTCATTTTTGTGGTCTGTTCTTTACAAAATAAAATTTAACGACAAGAAAAGAATTCAAGAAATGCAATTTTCTCTAACAAATGAGCCAAGTCTTACACATCTTCTCAGAGAAATGAGATATCATTATTTTGTTACAAATAATGCATGACCACCGCGAACTATGTTGTACTAAAAATAATGTTCAGGCTTACATTTTAGAAATTTTGATGATTTAATTTCAAACGCTTCATTCACCTCATTTGCCAAATGTGGTCTCTAACAAATTTTTCCTTCCTTCCATTACCAAAGAAATGAATGGAAGGCCATTTCTCAACCCCAGTCTTTTAGAAGAAAAACACTAGATAAAGGAGACTGCTCCAAAACTGTCTTCAATGCGTTTGTGTATTCCTACCAAAAGAAATGTCCCTTAAAAAAAAGAGAAAGGTTTTCTGGTTTAAAAAAGACCCAACACTGAAACAGCTGTTAAGGTGCGTTTAGACTGTGCTGATATTTGTGCAAAATCCTAAAAATTTTGTTTGTCCTAGTGTAAACACTCGAATTTGTTAGCCACCAAATATTTTTCGACTGTTTGTTGGCTAAAAAAATCTTTGTTTGTGAATAAAGCTTTGCATAATGTAAACACTTTGTCAGCACGTCGTTACAAATATTTGGCTCGATATTTTGTTTGTTCTCGCAATATTTTTGGCGAAACAAATAGCGACAAATAATTGTAGAAACGTGGGCTGCTAACAGTTATTTTTGACAGAGCTTAACATATAAAAAATGAAATAAATTGAAATGGCAATATTGGTCAATTCGTTTGACAGATTAGTAACTAAAAAGCGCTTTTTTGTAATTCTTTATGATAAAGCATATTTTTTTGAAAGAAAATGGACAACATCAATTATTGAATCGCCACCATCTGCCAAAAAAATCAAAAGGAAGAGGACGACGCACGATTGGAGTGAAGAAAATATATTTAAATTGATCGGCGAAGTGGAATTCCATCCTTGCATTTGGAATGCATCAAGTGCTGACTACCATTAAAAACCCATGCGGGATAGCGCATGGACTGAAATTGGCGATATGCTTAATGTTACAGCGGAGGAAGTTTTCACAAAATCGTCGAATTTGAAGATTCAGTACCGGGGCTACATCAACAAAAAAAAAAAAAAAACAAATCTGGACAAGGTGTAAACAATGCATCAAAGTGTAAATATTTCGACTCCATTGCTTTTGTTGGACGCGCGGAGGTTAGCCAGCAGCAACCAATAACAACAAATTTAGATATTTTATCTGAAAGCGAAGGTATCAAGTAATAGAAGTCATTTATGCAGCGAAGGTTCTTCAAAACTTAGTTCCTTCAGAAGTTTTTTGCAACATCCTTCCATTTTACGATGCAGCACCCACGCTCGAACCCACATTCTTCTGGATCTTTTTTTTTTCTTTTTGCTGGGTTTTTGAAAGTGCCATAGCTCCAGCAGTTATTAATAATAAATCTCACTAAACATTTTAATTTTTCACGTTGCTTCACAAACACAATTTGATACTATTTAGCAGATGGATTTCATAAACATAACAACAACATTATTTAACAGATGTTTGTTCATACACACCGGACAAATAAAATTATTTGTGCAGTGTAAAAGGGTATACAAATATTTGTACCAAACATGGCTGACACAAAATCTTCTGTTGTTTGTGCAAATAAAATTCAAACAAATATTAGTGCAATCTAAACGCATGCCCAAATATTAGTCACAATACCATACTATTAGCCCAAACCATTATTTGTTGTGTTTGGACAAATATTAGCATAGTCTAAACGTACCTTTAGCGAATGAAAAATCTGAAATGTAACAAACACTTAATTTTGATTGATTTTTCTACAGAATAAAATTAGGATTTAATAAAACTAAATTATTACTGTTGAAAGTTTTCGTCTTAAACAAAAAAAAAAAATACCACAATTAATGCTGTGTAAAATAAAATCCAAAAAAAAATATACGATCAATACCAAAATGACAAGAAAAAACGCTGTAACAATTACAGAAAATTAGTAGTCCCCATTGAAAGTTCATATTTGTAACAACTATAATGGGATTAAGGCGATATCAACGTCGTCATTATTAACGGCAATAGCACGTTGCAAAAAAAAATTCAGTAAAAGTTTTCACTCGTACAAACACAAGAGA
Source organism: Gymnosoma rotundatum (assembly GCA_916610165.2). NCBI lineage: Eukaryota > Metazoa > Arthropoda > Insecta > Diptera > Tachinidae > Gymnosoma > Gymnosoma rotundatum. The sequence goes on along the minus strand of OU744338.1, from coordinate 13,180,521 downwards.
AAACGACGGGCAGCATATTCAGACACACAAGTTATACGAACCACCACTAATGAGAGGCCAATTTGTTTGGATCATTAGTAACCATTGAACATTGGTATTTTTTCAAAAACAACACAATTTACAACAACTACAACAAATTTTATTTTATCAATTGTTTTTGCAATGTTTATATTTGTCTTCAAAATATTTAATTTGTCAACGATATGGCCAATTTTGGAAGGATTTTTTTTTTGTTTTTTGTGCAACGATACAACCAACTTGTATGTATAACGGCATAAAAGTCTTGAGATATTTCATCAACAGAGATGAAAAAGAATTCAAGTTTTTTTTTAACAAAAAAAATTTTTTTAAGTCTCCCCTTCTGTCAGCCAACCATGTTAAACCCTAATTACCTCAAAAAAAGCGGCAACTACGAGTTAAAAAAAAACAAAACAAATAAAAACAACACGCTAAACCATAAACAAATAGTTGGCATTTTTTTAATTCGTTTGTCTTTTTAAATCATGAGATGTTGCATCATAAAACACCAAAAAACGTAACATTGTTTCACAAACAAAAGCTACAACAACAATAGCAGCATTTTTCTTAAACGCCAGCGCCACAATATTTTACGGCCGCAATTCATTCCTTTAATAATTATTTGTTGATTTTTCTTGCAGTTATTTGCTTTTGTTTCATTTTTTTTTTTTTTTTTGTTTGTTATCATATCCGAAAAATACCATAAAAATTTCAAATAATATTCAATTTCATCTTTGTTTATTTTTAAGATAGGGAGTTCAAAATTACATTGAGAAGTAGAGTGCAGAAAAATAAATACGATGTTAAGAAAAACTCACATCAAAGTGACAATCAATTTTGTAATAAATGCTTGAAACAGGACTAAACACCGCAAGATGTACATTTTTATTAGTTTAAAGTGTAATTTACACTGGGAGAAAAATCTCAACCAAAAGATCAGTTCTTACATTGAAGCAGATCGTCAACTTTAACACGTCCTTTTAATATTTTATTACATTTTTTAGCGATGAGCTGAAAGTAATTTAAATAGAATTGACTTTTTCGCACATCAGCAAGTCCAGTGAGACCTAAAGGACGATTTCAGATTGTATCATTAGCTAATTATTGCCTTCTTTCTTTTTCATCACATATTCCTGCTGGATAGTCAGCATTTGCTTTATACTAAAGTCTCTCATTACGTTCGCATTCAATGAACTAAACAGTGTTGCCAGAGAAAGACAGGAAAAATTCAAGCTTTTTATTAAAAGTTACATTCAAAAATTTCCCTTAAATAAATAGTAATCCAACGTAAATGTATATAAAATATAGTAAAAAGTTTTATTCTTCAATTCAGATAAAATAAAAAGGCAACAAATTCAGTTACTGAACAAACACAAAACTAAAATAAAAAAGAACAGAACCATAAAAGTGCTTAAAGAAGAATTTTATTTAATAAATTCCTTTTACCTTCTTCCTTGAAAGATTAAGCTTCGCTAGAATTTACTATTTTAATAATTTTAAAAATACCGTTATTAAAGACAACGGCTGCTCATACTATTTCACAGTTGGGAAAAATGTCGCCAGAAACATTTTGATGTTTCTAAACATGAAGCAAGAAACCTTTCGTGATTTCTCACTAATTAAACAAAGTACAACTTCAGCAACATTATTATACCCTTCACCACTTAAAGTAGAATAAGTTTGTCATTCCGTGTGTAATTTCTACAATGTCCATTTCTGACTTCATAAAGTGTACATATTTTGAGTTCTCATGCATAGCGAAGTCGATGGAGCTATGTCCGTCTGTTCGCCCGTATTAGTGTTGAAATCAAGTTTGCTTCGGCACAAAAAAAAATTCACCAAAAAAAATCAATATATCAACCGATCAGATATAGTGTCAAAAGAAGTGCAATTGGAAATCAGCATGATCGGTCCATGTCCTTCGAGGCAGCAGGCAAAACACCTCTATTTTTTTCATGTCATTTAGAACAATAAAGTAACTCCAATCAAAAAAAAATATATATGGGGCGATAAAGAATTAAAAGATAAGAAAAACCTTTGGGTGAAAAATTGGCGGTCCCCCATATTTTTCGAGTTACGGGGCTTTGAAATGTTCAAATTTTTTAAAACAACAATATGGGTACCATTTTAAAGCTATTGAAGAGATCTTTTAGGAAATGTTAAAATTTTTTTAAAAATGCTTAACCTATTAAGAGCCGATGTCCTTTTTATGTAAAATTATTTATATGCAGTACTGAATTTTTTTCTTACTTTTTAATTCTCTGTCACCCTAATATTTTTTGAATGGAGTTACTTCACTAAACTAGAATTACATAGGTGGTGAAGAGTATATAAGATTCAGCATAGCCGAATATAGCACTCTTACTTGTTTTTTTTTTTTTTTTTGTTTATTCCGAACTAATTTTCTATGTGGAATTTTGATAGAATTTGCAAGTTTGTAACTTTTGTTATTAAAATAGGTTCTTACCTTAAATAATGATACAAGTAATTTTTCAGTAATATTACTTTATTTCTTGTCTAAACCAAAAGTTACAAAAATTTGGCAAAATGTAAAGTGGAGCCTTTCAAAGTTATAAAAAATGTAACTCTAAACGTCAACACTGATTCTAATGCCTTGAAGAGAGAAACGCAAAAAATCTTTAAAACATAAAAACGTCCGATATAGTCCCACTGTGTTGAGAGCTAACAACTAAATGGCAACACTGATACTAATGCAGTATTCTTCACAGAGAAATGTTATTTTATAAATAACTTGTGTTGTGTTAATTTTCTTCGACTTGAAGATTTATACAAAAAAAATTTACGGTAACACTGCACGCGCATTCTATGTTCTGGTAAATAAGACGAAGAGGATGATTCTCTTGTCGCCATAACGATGTATCCTTTTACCAACATTGTTGTTACCTCGCATACAGAGGTAAGATCAGCAGCCTTAGAACACATTCCTGCATTCGACCACAATCCCGTGCTCATGCCTTCCATTGGTATTTGAGTCTCATTGTCCTCTTTATATACAGATCTTAGAATCATTTGTGACCGTTATTTTATCCAAAAAGTGGCTTCCCATTCTTTACGCAATACCGATATTGCCACGGTTTTTTATTTTTCATTTTTTGAGATAACTTTGGCTATTTTAAATGCTTTCGTTATTCTGCTAACTAACACGTTTATATTCATGCCAATCCATTTTTGCTTTTTTTCATTATTTATTTGTTGTGCCTCAAATTATAAAATTCTGTCAGTGTAAAGAAAAAACCAAATCCAGAATAAAAAGCAAATATTGAAAAAAAGGAAAACTAAAACACATTAACTAAATTTGAGTGACGGCTTATGCATAAGTAAATACCGCTTTTATTACAGACAACAGAAACAAAGAAAAACAACCAGCAGGCGGTAAATAATAAACACATACTCAGGCAAACAAATGCTGGCTATTTACAGACAAACCAACAGACAAATAACTAAATATTTCATATCATTACATTTTATTTAACAACTTCATTAGAAAACGCAAGTCAAGTCGAACCGAATAAAAAAAGTAAAACAAAATAAATTTATAAAAAAAAAACACAAGGTCTAAATCGAAACTGACTTAATGGCTAATTAGACTAATTAGGAGGCTTATTACATACATTCCCATACATAACACTTACTTTGTTTCATGCATGTACCACGTCCATGTCTGTCCATGAAAATATGAAAATCGAGAAACACATGCATTCATACGACTGATTGCATTTGTATGAAAACACTTTTTTTGTTTTATTAATATAAATAGTAGCAGCAATAACAAGAACAACAACAATAAAGTGATAATACAAAAACTGCTAGAGAGCTTGAAGAACAGGTTCAACTTAGAAACACCATTTTCAAAGTTCAAAAAAAAGGAAAACCCAAAACAACAAAAACAAAGTTGCCTCTTGCAGATTGTTTGCTGTTGATCTAATATTATAATATGTATATTTTAGTTTAACTCATTCTAACATGCATTATTAACACACGCACACACAGTTACACACACATGCACAACTGCTACACTAACATGCAAGGGCTGACTTAAAAGTTTTTTAAAAAAATAGATTTTAAGATTTAAACGCAAAGCAAATATTATTATACATTCTTGGCTAAAATTATCGCGTGTGGTTGTGAGCAGGCTTTAAAAAGGCACAGATTTTTTACCATTAAACTTGCTTGGTTGGCTTGGCCAACTTAATTAAGACAGCAACCCGTTTAGCAAAACTTTAGGTCCGAAAATCCTCATTGAGCCCCGATACCCGGTATGTGCAAGAGCAACCATTTGTAGGGTTTCCCAAGCTTTAATCAAGGCTTAATTGTTGTGCTGATTTCATTATCGTAGATACCCCTGTCTGAGGAGGGCTAATCCACTATTATAAAAAATTTATCGCATAGAATTTTTTTTCCTTCAGAAAAATTCTCTGGTTACGTTAGTAACCGGTTTTCATAAATTTTGAAATATAGGTGCATCCCTAAGCAGAGGATATGCGTGGTTTAAAAACTCAGACCTATTTCAATAAGGGAGGGGAGAAGGGAAATTTTATACAAATTAAACGATTACCTTAAGGACGCCATATGTTTTTAAACTCGGACCCGAAGAAACGATACGGAGAAAAATTAACCACTTTATACCACTAAAATAAATAAAGGGTCATCCAAAAAACGCGGCTACATATTTCTTTGAAATAAAACACAAACTATTTGCAATTTTTTCAAGCTGTTTTTTTTTATTAAAAGTATGATCCATTACAATTATAAGTGGAATAGAATATCATTCAAATGTCCACCATGACTGCGTCTGCAGACATCAATCCGAATATCGAAATTTTCAATGACTTTCCAACATGTTGCTGGTGTTATTTCACGAATTGCAACTTGAATGTTGTTCTTTAGATCATTAATTGTTTGTGGCTTGTTAGCATACACTCGACTTTTAAAAAAACCCCACAAAAAAAATCTAATGGTGTTAGATCACATGACCTTGGAGGCCAATTGAAATCTGCATTTCGTGAAATTACACGTTGAGGAAATTTTGATCGCAAAAGCGTAATGTTTTCTCGAGTTGTGTGACATGTAGCACCGTCTTAATGGAAATAGACGTCAGACACATCAATATGATTCAACAGTGTCCATTAAAACTCTCTCAACATTGATTGGTATTGCTCAGCATTCACCGTAACAGCATTTCCAGCATCAGCTTCGAAGAAAAATGGCCCAATGATTCCATTTGCCCAAAATGCACACCAAACAGTAACTTTTTGTGGGTGTAGAGATTTTTCATGAATAACACAAGGATTTCCATCACCCCAGATACGACAATTTTGCTTATTGACGAATCCATCCATTCTGAAATGAGCTTCGTCACTAAACAAAATTTTGCTTTGGGTATTTTTCAAAGAACGCCCATTTTCATAATAACTTTGAATGATGGTTAAAACTGTAAAACCTTCTAATAAAACAAAATGGCTTATGTCATTCGAAAAGGTGTCACATGTAAAAATTATACAGTGCTGGATATTTTCTGAAACTAAACCGATAAAAGTTTAGACAAAAATCTTTAGTTCATTTAAAATTTTTGTGAGAAGTTTCCTGACGAGCTAAGTAAGCGATAGCGAAATGGCCATCGAGACGTGCTTTCACCTTCAATGATCAATACCGGGAAAATAGCACGATAAAAATTTTAAAGTTTAAATTATACCGATAAAAAAAATTGAATCATGGCGAAAAAGGAAAAAACATGCCATTTACGTTATTTTATCCTCTACAAATGTCCAACTGATTTTAATAAAATTTTGTCTTTATGAATCGCTGGCCATAAACTTAAAAGATTAGACCCGATAGATGGCGCTGCTGTTTAAACCTTTTACAAATTTTATATTTAAAATAACTAACTCGGTTTCTAAAATTGTTTCTGCTGTATTCGATGTGGGATTACAGAGTGAACAAAGGCTGTAAGGGATGTTTAATTCATTCAGTGTCTTGAAATACCATAACAGGCGATGTTGAGTACAATTAGCCCGTAAGAAAAAAATGTTAAATTAAAAGGCTTCTCCATACAAGATGTGACTTCTACGGATTTAGATTTATCTTTTTAACCACCATATTCGGATCTGTTACACTATGAAGTATAAAAAATCGAATGAAAATCCTAATCAAAATGTAAATCAAGTTTAGGCACCTTAATGTTTATATTCAACTCTTCCACTTTTTTTAAAGGCCTTTTAAGTCTGCAATACTATAATGAATTTGTCGCCCAAATATTAGTGGTTTTTGTGGAGGGGTTTAATTTTTCCCTGTCATAAAAAAAAACTATTTTGTTGCCAGCAGCACCACCGCCAAAGACAACAACACCAACAACAATAATCACAAACTCTAAATAAAACTGCATTATTTGCAGGCAAAACAACAATTAGGCTACTGGCGGTTTATGTGACCATTGCGTGAAACTATGTAGTCCGCACTACAACCAGGTGCATAGTATTTTCTATCTTTTTTACTGTTTTTAATTTTCTATTTTTATTTTTGTCCTCTACCAAATGCATATTAATGAATGCTGCGTAGACTGGTTCAATTAATGCACGAGTGTTACGACAATTACGTGCACTGTGTGTTACAATTTTTAATTTGCCAATATATTTTTTTTTTATTTTTTTTTTTCTGTTATGAATACTAATTAATCGAATTTTTATTAATCGTTATAAGTTTTAATTAAAAAACGCACAAGTGTCACATTAGAATTTTGATTGAGATATTTGAATTTTTTCACTTTATAAATTTAAAAGTTATTAATTTTATAGATTTCCTAAACAACCGAAATGATAAATAAGAAAAAAGAAAACTAAAGCTACAGCAGATTTTAAATAAATTTGAAAAATAAATCAATTTAATCGTATTTTAGATTTCATTTTTTTTTAAATTAAAATTATTGATAGAAATGAGTATTTTTAGTACAATAGTTTAAAACAATAGATCTCGATTGAAGTATGTTTAGAGCAGTGTTAAAATTGCTTGCTAAAAGATAGCAACAGCACTAAAATCTTTGCTTTGCTTACATGTTTTTCAGCAAATAAAAAAAAAACTAAATGTCGCAGCATTTGCAAAACATTTCATTATAAGCGAAGCAACAGCAAAAAGCAGATGCAAAAAAGAGAAAGAAACGCATTTACATCAGCTGACTATGTGTTTCTTTCTGCAGCAAAGCAATCATCAAAGCATTTGTTTTAGCAATAAGTTGAAGTTTGTTTCTTCTTTTGCTGTTGCTTTTTAAGAAAAAAAAAACAATATTTTTAAAATTAATTTTCTTACGTATTGTAAGTAATAAATACGTAGATACGTTTCCAATGTTTTAAGGAATGAAAATCAGCGAATTACAGCAAGTAACAGCAAGAAAAACAGCAATCGTATTCAGCCAGAACTTCATGATTAAGAGTTAAGCAAAAGCAATAATAAAAATAAAGAATAACTGATTGCTTAAGCAACAGAAACGTTTTTTAAATAAATGCTTTGCTGATTGCTTTGCTGCAGAAAGAAACACATAGTCAGCTAAAGCAATTGCGTTCCTTTCTTTGTACTCTACTTCTAGCTTAAGCAATAAGTTGTTGTTTATTTCTTCTTTTGCTGTTGCTTTTTAAGGAAAAAAATACCATTCAATGGTGTAATCAAAACAACATTTGTTATTATATTGTACGTATTTATTGTATTGTATTGTATATTTAGCAAAAGCTAAAAAAAACTGATCCCTTAAGCAACAGCTTAAGTCAGCTTAAGCAAATGCGTTTCTTTCTTTTTTCTGCATTTGCTTTTGCTGCACATTTTTCCACAGCAACTGTTGAGCAGCTACATGTGCATTGAAAATAGTCTAGCATTTTGAATCATTGAATTAGAGCTAACACTGTCAATCTTCTTCTCCATCTTCCCAATTGCAGCATCGGTTTGCCGATTGTTGTATTTTAATTTGTCTCCCACATTATCGTAAACAGATTCGACAACTCGTAAACATATATTGCCTTCTTTTATGCAGTTACCTTTGTTGTCTTATCTCTGATTAATTACGTAAAGCGATCCCAAATAGAAAATCCTAAGGTTGAATAATAATTAATCCTGGATTTCTTTTTCAAGATTTAAAACTTTGAGTAACATAAATAGTAAGATAATAAAACATAGTCCATTCAAAAAAGATGCTTTTTGGAATATAGCCAACAATAAGACGAAAATTTGTGATAAATTATCCATTTCAATTTATATAATTTTCTCTATTAAAAATTTAAGCGGTATTTCAGTTTTTGAAATATCCATAGTTTTTTGGAAGTTTTGAAGCTTTTTTACCTTTCGTCAAAACTCTCAGAATATCATTCTTTACTTTTTTACTTGCTTTCTTTAATTAAATGCCAGCAAAAAAAATATATAATCTACTTGTACATGTATAATAATAAGTTTTAGGTGCTAAGCATCAGCTTCAAATTTGAAATCTGTGCCTTGTTCCTGTAACTTTTGTGAAAAACTTCGTACAAAAAAAATATTAAAGCCATCTTATGTTACACAGTTTCTCATATATTTTTTAATAAAAAATAATAAAAAATATTTGAAGACTTTAGATCTTCCGGTGAAAAATAAAATGACAATAATATTTTCATGTGAGAAATTTCTCACATATGTTACAGAAACAAGATACACGAACGGTAGTTTTAAGAAAACTTCATTTGTTTCAATTTAAATGTATTTTAAATCCCTTAAATCGAGTAATTGGTAGATCACCAATCCTCCAATTATTTATTGAAGTTATTTTTCCATACAAAGATTTAAGAAACCCAATGAAACCACAAAATTCCCTTATTCTTAAAATCCGAATCACAAGATTTTTAAAAACCAATAGCGATAAGAATTCTTAGTTGACTTGCGAGAAACACAAAACTAAAATAAAAACGAAAAGAATAAAAAACATGAAAAAAATTTTTGAAATGTTGCCAGAAACATTTTGCTGTTTATAAACATGAGGCCAGTGACATTTCCTGATTTTTTTTCCACTAAGTGAACAAAGTTCGAACGAACTAACTTTTTATGTGATATTTTGATAGCATTTGCAAGTATATAACTTTTGTTATAAAAATCTGTTCTTACTTAAAAAAAATAAACAATTACTTTTTCAGAAATATTACTTTATTTCGTGACTAAACCAAAAGTTACGAAAATTTGGCCAAATATAACATGGCGCCTCTTTCAAAGTTACAAAAAATGTAACAAGTTGTTGCTGTTTGTGCTTCAATTAATTAGTGCTCTTTATGTACACGTGTCAGTTAATGATCAGGTCTTAACAATGTGGACTATAAATTTGGCCATGATGGTATTAAAAAAGACGGTCCCTCATTTACATACAACGCAGCAAAAAAAGAGTTCTAAAGTGGGTCGTTGAAAACAAACATTTTCGAGATTGCTCTACCATTTTATTTCTGAAGATTAAAGTTGGAAGCCAAAACAAAAATAAGTGAGGAAAAGCCTACATGAACAAGTCGAACACAGCTCTATTTACAGACAAAGTCAAGGAATCAGTAGTTGTGGGGAATACTTATGGTATAAATTTTATAATAGAAAAGTCATTAAAGATTATTGTACTTGTTCGTAAGTCTTACCATTACTGTAAATAATATACGTGGAGAGTTCGTAAAGGCACCACTGAAACAGACGATGCGCAAATCAATGTCTTGAGTTGTTACAAATCTTAATCTTGCACTGATTAATAAGTAGTGCTACAATACTTCGTTCATGCAGGAGTTCTTTATTACAAAAAAAAAAAAAAAAAACTTTTTTCGCCAAGTAATCTGAGCCCTTCCAGCCAACGCTTTCTCGACAGATGTCATATAATGCCTTATGAGCTTTCCTTTTCGATGACTTGCCCTTTGATATATTTTATTACGTTCAAGTCTGGATATAGCTTTCACAAAACACGGTTCGTTTACATTTATACTCACAATTAATAAATTAAAGCTTATAAGACTTTTTTTTTCTTTTGAATAGTCAAAGTATCGGAATTGGCCATGGTCAAACGGAGAATGAGTGTATGGTTGTTCTCGTTCTTATATTAAGAGTTTTTTCTAACCGTTTCTGTCGTGTTCTTATCTTCAAGCAGCTTATGTTATGTCTGTTATTGTCTGGACCAAGACAGACAAATAAATTTTCCATCTCGATGCGGCAGCTGCCAGAAGTTTAAATTTGTTCATATTTCCATTCATCATCGGACTTTACTTTCCTAATTCTTTCTCAATTCTAATAAAAACCCACTCTATCAGTCAACATTTTTCTACTTATATTTTTTTAGTTTTTTAACCGACTTCAAAAAAGAAGTAGGATATCAATTCCCCTAAATGTTGCATTTATTAAGTTTGGGTCTTCATAATTCAGTCATTTCTAGATCGATTATGAAAATTTCTTTATAAATTAAGAAAAAAATGGTTATTAACATAGATGCCCATAGCACAAAGTAATACAAAACTGAATCCCATAACTAAAGGGTGTCCTCATAGGTGACGTACATTTGACTTTTGAACCGTTGTAAACAAACGCTCTAAAATTGGAGAGAATGTCAATTACATGACCGTTATAGTAACAAGTATTAATATACCAATTTATAAATTAAAGAGTGCCCCAATAGTTCATTTAATTTATTGTGCATGGCCATATTCTTAAACAGTTGTATACAGACGTTTGAAATCTACAAAGAACCTGTATTGCTTAGTCCGCTATTACAACAAAATATAAAATTTGAATTTGGAACTTAAAGGGTGCCCCAATAGTTTATGTAATTTGATGTATGTTTCCGAACTTTTAAACTGTTATAGACAGAACGCTGAAACTTAAAAGGGACCTACCTATATTCCTAAGCCCGCTATATCAACAGGCTTATAATTTGAATTTAAAAATCAAAGGGTGTTCCCATGGTTGATGAAAATTGACTTATATGAGTCCATGTTTTAAACCATTATAGACAAACGCTTGAAAATTGGACTGAATGTGGAGTACTATGTTCGTTATAATAACAAGTAAAAATATATAGAATAATAAATTAAAGGGTGTCCCAATAGTTCATATAATTTTATGTGTATGGCCGCAATTTCAAACAGTTGTTAACAGACGTTTGAAATCTACAAATATCCTGTATTGCCTAGTCTGCTATTACCACAAAGTATAAAATTTGAATTTGGAACTTAAAGGGTGTCCCAAAGGTTGATGTAATTTGATGTATGTTTTCGAACTTTTGAACTGTTATAGACAGAACGCGGAAACTTAAAAGGGACCTACCTATATTCCTAAGCCTGCTATATTAAAAGGTTTATAATTTGAATTTAAAAACTAAAGGGTGTTCCCATGATTGATGTAAATTGACTTATATGGGTCCATATTTTAAACCATGATAGACAAACGCTTTAAAATTGGACTGAATGTGGAGTACTATGATCGTTATAGTTACAAGTAAAAATATATAAAATTATAAATTAAAGGGTGCCCCAGTAGATCATTTAATTTGATGTATATGGCCATACTTTTAAACGGTTGTAAACAAACGTTTGACATTTACAAAGAACCTGTATTACTTAGTCCGCAAGTATAAAATTTGAATTTGGAAATTAAAGGGTGACCCAATAGTAAATTTAATTTGATTAATGTGACCCGATTTTTAAACCATTATAGACAGATAGCTGAAATCTGAACAGTGTTTTTTTTTTGATAGACGGAAACATGTTACGAATCGTGTTGTTCCTCATGGGTCTACTCTAAGACCAAATTTTTCTCAATGTAAATATTTCTTTAGCCTTTTAGGGATGAAATATTTAATAGGATAGGTGGCGCCAACTGTTTTGTCACCTTTTCTTTTTGCTCAGTTTTAAGTGAAAATTGTCCAATATAAATATGACTAAAGTAATTAAAGAGCGTTAGCATAAGTGTCGCACTTTCTGTACTATTTGGTCCAAAAACTGCAACAAATTATTTCAAAGAAAGAAGTCAATGTTCTCTTTGTAAGTTCATTATATGATCACCCTCGTATTCTATTATTTTTTTATTATTAATAATAGAAAAAGAATGGCTGGGAAATAAAGCAATTTCATTTCATTTATATTCTCTGAAAATGACAACTATTTCAATATAAAATCTTTTTTTTTTGTTGTATTCTGCCGACAATATGGTTGAATTACAATCCAATTTTATGCTAAAATATTCAACAAAATTAATCTGATTACTATTGTATGCGCGTGTTTTTCTGTTTTATTCATTTTTAACAAAATTCCATTTATTAAATGAAGCGCCATTCAAATATTCCCTACAAAATTATCGTAATAATTTTGTGTTAATAAACAAACCGAAAAACAAGGGAACCAAAAAAAAAAAAGACGCGATTGTGTCTGTTCCTTTTTTTTTATATTGAATTTAAGCACTTCATGTTTGTTGGCGTTTGGTTGGATGGTTGGTTGGTTGGTTGGTTGATCCGTTGTTGTTTATTACTTTGACTTTTGATTCACGTAAAAATTGTCACTTAAATTTTTCAAATTCTGTGGGTATGAGCTACATGGCGCCCTTGGGGGTCCAAAAAAATTAATACACAGCAGAGTAACAAAAACAAAAGCCAGATACCGTTTCAATTGTTATTTTTTTTTTTTTGTTGTTGTTGTTTCTTTTTTTGCGATTTGCAAAAAAACCTTAAGAAAGCAAATAAATAAATTCCTTGAGCTGCATGTTCAGAGTCACAGTCTTCAAAAGAAATTCCACATGGCAGAAGAATTTCTTTAGTGAGTGAATTTATGCGTTTTTTTTTTTGTTGTTGTTGTTGCGTATATGTATGTCGGTTTTTAGCAACTTTATCTGCTTTAAGCGGCAAAAAAAGAGAAATTAAACAAATGAAAAATCCGCAACAGTAAAAACATTGGCATCTTCACATAAATTTCATTTGTGCCACAATTGTTTAAAATTTAATGAAAAAATGTACAACTTTTTTTTATAAATTTAATTTACTCACTCTGCCTGCACCCTACATTAAGGGATGGAGACTTGTAGCCATATGCATGCAGTTGGCATGAGTGAAATAACTGAACACACAGTTTGACACTAAAAATTGGTATAGAAAGCAGTTAGTGGTCGCGACTACATTTTGAGTGTCAAATCGTACCGCGAAAAATGTTGGAGATAGTCGCCAAGTTTTACCACTGGATGAATGCGCTATTCTCACACTTATTCTTAAGCATTTAAATCTTCACTTAAAGCCTGGCCCTTCCTCCTTTTTGAATGGTTGTAGAGCATTTTTACACCATAATGACTGAACAAAAAAGAAAGCGTTTTCTTAAGTCGACTCTGATCGTTTTTAAAATTAATCCTTTAAAATTAAGAGAAAATTCTTCTTTTTTGTTTTAAAATTTATTTTATTTTTTTCTTCCTGTTTTCTCCCTTTTTTTATCAATTTGAACACCATAATTTTTATTTGATCTTTTAAAATTTATTAAGTAAAAGGAAGATCAGTTTGTTTTACTTTTGCTGTTGTTGTTTTTGCTACAATTCCTGTGCCAATTCTTTTTTTTATAATTTATTTTTATGTCAGTGTAATTTTTTGAAATCCTTTCGTTTTTTCTCCAACTCTGATCATCACATACTTAAGTTTCTTGTGGTCAAGTCAATGTCGCTAAAATAATGCTGGAATATGTGTAAAAATGTTGAATTGAGGATTTTCATGTGTTTTGCTTTTTTTTGTTTTATTCAAAACGAACATTATTCAATTTGTCATTTTGCCACAATGTACCGGTGTCATCGCAATGCATCTTATTTGTTTGGTTGTATGTACGTGGATTATTCATAGTTGGTGGCTGCATTTTTTAACAAGTTTGGTCTTAATGGCAGATGAGCCCTCGTCTTAAGGTCATTTAAGTGAAATTAACAATTCCAGCCAAACATGTTGGATGATGGTTGTTGGCTTTTCTTGTTTGCTTGTTTGTTTGTTTGTAGCTTCCTATAGTCAGCTGTAAGTTTGCAAGATTCAATAAACTAAAACAAAAAACGCTACTGCTTAAAACACGTAAATGACTTTTGACCAAATTCAGTGAAAACATAATTTTATTCCTTTATTGTTTTTCTCTTCCTCTTTTAAACTGTCGAATGCAGCCAAATTGGTCAACATGTTTAAAAAATAATATGAGAAAAGATGACAAAAAAACAACACAAACAAAAAACACAAAAAAAGAATTTTTCTTTATCTTGTGAAAGGGTTAAATATTCAATGTTTGTAGAGAACAGAAACAGAAATGAATTGCCACACTTACAAGTTTATAAGTGAAATTTTAATTTTTATTTTATATTTCTTTAATTAAAAAATGTTGTTAATCTTCACAGATAAATTTAATTGAAAGTTTTAAACTTGTTTCAAAAGGTTAAAAACTGATAAAATTCAATTAATTGCAATAAAATTTCTTTAATTTATCACTGATTCCATAACACACTGAAAAGAGTTTTACTGCAATAAAATGAATATATTTGCAGAAGAATTAAGGCCGTGGGTACAAATACATTTATTATTACCAACATTTAGTACAAAGTCAAATCAAATTTCACACTTTTAATTACGATTTAATTTCTTTCAATTAAAAACATATTTATTAATATTATAATTTTCCATTTAATACTTTATTTATAGTAAAAATAAAGTACTAAAAATTTCAAATTTCTGTACTAAATTCCAAAAAGTTAAATATTATTTTTATTTTATTATATCGATATTAATCTAAAATTTTGTACTAATATTGCAAACAAATTAAATTTAAATTTCTTTTATATTTTAAGTCTTCAAGTTAAATAAAAATCAGGTACTAAAAAATACAGATTATCTTTTTACCTAAAATTAAGTTTTCCGTTAAAGGAAATTATGTAAAAGAATTTAAAATAATTGAAGGTTTATTAACTCCAAAAATAAGTACTAAAATATTAAAAGCTTTATATTTGAAAAGATTACATGTTATTCAATAAAGTTTTAGTACTAGTGTTTAGTAATAATATTTTTATAATAAATTAAAAATTTCGCGAAAGTTAATTGCAATATCTTTTATGTTTCAACTTAAATTAAAACAAAATAAGATTACCAGAATTACGAAATTCTTTTTAACTAAATTTCAATTTCTTGTTTTAGAACATACTTTATAAGATTAAAATATAGGGTTTATAAACAGGTACGCTACAAAAGTAGAGCGACAGGGACAGCAAATGATGCCATATTTCTTGCCGCTCTTTTGACATTTCTCTTCAGTAAGGTTTGCTATTTCATGATGGAAAGATATATGAGCCAACAACGGGTCGAAATTTTTAAAATCTACTACCGAAATTCGAAGTCAGTGGCCTCAACGTTAAGAGCGCTCATTTCTGGCTAAATGGCTTCGTCAATTAACAAAATATGCGTTATTGCTCAGGCAGCAATCCACACGTACTCCATGAGTCATTTTATGGGCCGGCGGCGTCATTGGGCCGTACTTCTTCCGTGGTGATCAAGACCGGCACGTTACTGAGAATGGGTATCGCTACCATTCAATGATAACTAAATATTTTTGGCCCCAATTAAATAATATGGACTTGGAGGACATGTGGCTCCAACAGGACGGGGCTACAAGCCACACAGCAAATGTCACAATCAATTTATTGGAAACCAAGTTTGGAGATCGTGATATCTCATGAAATGGTCTAGTCGATTGGCCGCCTTGGTCGTGCGATTTGACGCCGCTAGACTATTTCCTGTGGGGCTACGTCAAGCCTATAGTTTATGCCAACAAGCCATCGACGATTGATGAACTTGGTACGAATATCCAACGTGAAATTGCAGCAGTATACCGATTTATTCTTGAAAACCTTCGAAAATTGGGTGCAGCGTCTGGACTTCTGTAAGCGTGCCGGTGGTGGCCATGCATAATGGTATCGAACGTACTTTCACAGGAATAAAGAATTTCATTGATATCCAAAACTTTTTCCGCTCTTATTGAAAACCCTTCTATAACCAAATTTTTAGTACAAGATTACTATTTTATTAAAAAATTTACATTCTTTCTTTATTTAAAAATTATGTAATACAAAAAGCCTTCACTGGCCAAAAAATTGTATATAAAAAATTTTGTTAAAGTTTTACATTAATACTTTCACTAAACTTATTACCAGTGTTTTTTTAAATAAAACTTCAACTATAAAATTAAGTACTTAAAAAATAAATAAATTTTTAGCACTTTAAAACAAAATAATATAATAAACTTTTATTTCCCACGTTTAAAATAGGATCAAAATTGAATACTAAGAGCGAAATTAGAACTTAAAATTAGTACTTAAATTCCGATCCAAAACTATTAATTAAACACTAAAATTTTTTGCCGAAATTTAGTGTTTTAAATATTAATAAATTTACTTTTGAATTTTTAAGCACATGAATTTATGAATTTTACTAATATTTAGTACAAAATTTTTTTAGCTAAATTTTTAAAATTATTATATGGAAAAATTGTTACAAATTTTTATTTTAAAAGTTTTAGAATTTTAGTGTACTAATTTTTTTTTTAAATTTTAGTACACAAATTTTAATTATATTTATTTATTAAATTTAAATTTTTATCACATATTGTTGCAACTAAAATAGCGAATAGTATTTTTAATTAAGATTTTATAATAATTTTGATTTGACTTCAGTGATTAATTTTTTTGATAATTAATGTTTTTATTTTAATTGTCATAAAATTTAGGCCATCAAATAAATTTTAAAGTATAAATTACTAAAATAAGTACTTAATAAACCATTTAAAATGTTAACCACAAACTTTACACCAGATGTGTAATTGTTACATAATATTGACATTATTATTATTACCAAAATATTAGTTGCATTCAATTTTTCTGTAAATTCATTTGATTCTAAAATCCTTTTCCCCCTTTTTAAACAATAAAGTTATATTCACACACACACACAAACAACATCTCTAATCAGTTATAGACCTTTTTTAAAATGTTACATTTTATGCCTTTAAGACAAATTAATATTCGACAGAAAATTAACTGAAAATCATTTAACTTTAAATGAATCCAACAGCATGAAATTAAAATCAAATAAATGTTTTGTGTATTTGTTTAAGGCACAAACGAAAACAAAAAAATAACAATAGCGAATCCCTTGCAAAAATTACAATATTACACAAGTTAATAGATTGTTAACTCTGCTAACCACATCTCTTCAGATTTCACAGACATGTCTAAATCGAGCAATGTTTAGTACTCACATAATAGCGAAAAATAGCACAAATAAAGAGGTGGAAGGAAAGAAGAAGAAATTATTAAAACAAACAATGTTTAAATCAATTCATGCTGTTGTATTCATTTACCTCCCTAAAGCTACAAATTTTCTTCATCATTCAAAATCAGTCAATCATGACCACAGCACCAAAAGACATTCAACGACCAACAAGGAAGTTGAAAGTTACCCAACACAAAAAAGACTTTAAAGGCTTTAGTAAGTTTATAGAAAAGCTTCTTTAGAAAAATTATTTTTCCATTCAGTATAGACTTTTAGAAATTTAGTACTAAATTTGTTTTTAATTTTAGTACTATATTAGATTTTAAGAAATTTAGTACTTAATTTGTTTTTAATTTTAGTACTATATTAAATGTTTTAACATCGATTTTCAAAATGTTAACAATTAATATTTGTCGCTACAATTTTAAAAATTTTAATTTGAGTTTTTAAAAATTTAGTACTAAATATATGCAATACAAAAAGCTTAAAGGGCTTTAGTATGAACTTTTAACTTTATTGAGAAGCTTGTTTTGAAAAATTATTTGTCAATCCAATTAAGTTTTTAACATTTTAGTACTAAACTTTTATTTAAATTTTAGTACTAAATTTAAACAATAATTTTAGATTTTTTCATATCGATTTAAGTAACAAAAATTAAAATTTTTTTGCCAAACTTTCAAGAATTTTAATTAAGGTTTTAAAAGATTTAGTGCTAAATTTTTATTAAAATGTTTGCACTAAATTTTCACAAAAATTTTTATTATATTGATATCAATTTTAAAAATAATGAAAATTAATATTTATCGCCAGAATTTTATAATTCAAGTAAAACTTTTCACTGGGTTAACCGCCAACCTTTTACAAGACATATTCATGACGGCTTATTTGCTTTCTTACTCGTAGTTCTATTTTGCTAATGTTAAGGACGAAATTGAAAATTGTTTCTAATCAATCATCATTGAACAACGATTTGTAGTTGTTGTAGCTGTTTAATGATGTTGCTCTTGATATTGCATTTATTGTTGGCCTTTTGTTGTTGATAGTTTAAACTATTTGTCTTGTTTCTATTACAAGAACTTTACCTTTTTTTTTTGGTTTGTTCTTTTTCGTCTCAAGCCTTTGTTTTCCTGGTGATCCAGAATTAATGTTTCAATGTTTAAAGGGAAATTGTATCATAAATTAAACTAAGCTGTAGATATTTTAGTACTTAAGCAACAGAATAAAAAAAAACAAAAACTGTTCTTAACTTTTTAAATTATGAGTTCAAATAAACTAATAGACTTTTAAGACTTGGTTAATGAGAAGACCAGCTGTTTTCTTTTTGATTTTATTCTAGTAAAAAACAAAACATTGCCCTTTTGCTGGCCACTCTTGTCTTAAAAGCAGAAAGATTTCAAGGAAATATTTGATTCTTAAATATCATCTACATACATATATACATACATTTATACAGCATTTGTTTAGGAGAGGCATGTACGTGAAGTGAACAATAAACTTAAACATTAAAGTAACATGACAGCTAAGAAATATTTTGACATTTTACGCCGAATTTGTCAAAAAGAGCAGAGAAAACAAACTTAAAAAATAAAAAAATGTTAGCAACGGGCTATCAGAAATACAACAAGTATAAATGACATTAGAAAAGAAAGACATGAAGGAATTACATAAGTAAAAGAAAAATCCGCTTTATATGGAAAGTTTAAAAATGTGAGAAATAATTGTGGCAAAGAATAATATTTTTAAATGTAATTCTTTTTTCTATTAAGGCTTGAATTAAAATTAGACATGTATCAAGGTTTTAGACTGGATGTATTAAAATTTCTTGATTCAATTTTTTTTCCATTGGTCTCATTTTAAGGATTGCAAATGCCGATACGAGGGCTGCTCTATATATTTCGGGCCTAATAGTCAAAATGCGAATATTTATAATTAAAAATGGTTTTATTGTTTTTCAAAGTATTCTCCAGCATGATTTATACACTTTTGCATGCGCTCAAACCGGTTGTCGAAGCACTTTTTCCACTCCGATTGAGACACCTCTAAAACACGGTTTTTGAACACTTCAACAGCTTCTTCTGGCGACGAAAATCGTTGAACACGCATTTTTTTCTTGATGTGCGGAAACAAGAAGAAGTCATTAGGTGCCAAGTCAGGGCTGTTTTGGCCGGTCAAAAACGCTCTAGTTTGAGCCGATGTATGAGAGCTCGCATTGTCATGGTGAACAATGATTCGTCTTCTCTTGTTGGTTTTTCGAATTTCTCCGATAACTTCAGGCAAACAAATTGTAGTGTACAACTCAGAAGTGACCGTCCTACGTTGCTCAAGCGGAACAGTCGCCACATGACAAGTTTTGCCGAAGAAACAGGCGACCATTTGCTTCGAAGTGCTTCTTCCACGAACAACTTTCGTTGGATTTTGCTCGTCTTTGAAGACCCACACGGTCGATTGTTGTTTCGTTTCGGGCTCATACGCATAGATCCATGATTCGTCACCTGTGACGATCTTATAAACGTCTTTTGAAGCACCGCAATCATATTTTTGCAACATTTCTTTGCACCAATCGACACGAGCATTTTTTTGAGCGACTTTCAAACCTTTTTTACGGCCAGGTGTTCATGCAGTATCGAATGTATGCTGGTGGAAGAAATGTACAAGGATGTCTCTATCTTTCAGTATGTCGCATTTCGATCTTGCATTATGAGTTCACGCACGGCATTAATGTTCTCTGGCACAACAGCCGTTTTTGGACGACCTTCACGGAATTCGTCTTTGAGCGAGCTTTGGCCACGATTAAATTCATTATACCAATTTTTCACAGTGCTATAGGATGGTGCTTCATCGCCATACAAAGATTTAAGTTCATCAATGCACTCTTGTCGTGATAATCCACGTCGAAAGTTGTGAAAAATGATGGCACGAAAATATTCACGAGTTAATTCCATTTTTTTCTATATTAATTTTTTCAAGTCACTGTAAACAATACGATTATGCTTAAAAATGACAAACTTTCCAATGGAAATGTCAGATTGCACTTGGCAGCAGAAATATACATAGCAGCCCTCGTAGGGTTTTAGAAAATGAAAAAAAAAAGTGTTTCAAGCCTAATGCCAACACACACGAGGAAATTTAGAAGAAAACATAGGCATGTTCCACTTAATGTTCCTTCGTGTGTAGTAATGTTTCTTGTTGAAATTCATGATGCCTGAAATATAAAATTCTTTAAATTTTTCATGTTTTTTGGTATGACGTTCCTTCGTCTATGTCGGTGTTTACAGTTTTTTTTTTTTTTTTTTGTTATTTGGTTGAAAACGCTTATGATGATTCACAAAGTTTTAAATATTAAAATGGCTGCAAATGAAAATAGTAAAATTTGGACAAAGAGTACAAACATTTAAGGGAGCTGTGGGACATCTTTCAAGAACCTTTCATTTAAAAATTCTACCTTTTTAAAAAAAAATATTTTTGAATTGAAATTGTTTTGGCTTAAGTTCATTTTGTTTTTAATTTCTAAAAATCTTTTTTTTTTAGAAAGAAAATTTTATTTTACAAATGTATTTAAGCGAAAATAATTTCAATTCATTTATAATATTCACAGTTCAAATAATAATTTAATAAAAAATAAAAAAAAATATTTTTATCATGTTCTTCTTTTCATTTTTACTGTTATCTTTTCTTCTTCTTTATAAAATATTATAATTGCGAGTATAATTTTTTGTGCGTCATGTGTTAAACTCATAAAACATATACAGAGCTGACGTTTCTCTAAATGTTTCTTTTTTGGTTGCCTCGTCTGTACTGAAAAAGAAACATGATTTCTCCACTATGTTCCACTTGATGTTGCCTCATGTGTTTGTAGCATAAGACATAAAACTAATTCCAATTTTATTGTTATAATTCAAATGATTTTAAATAAAAAACTATCAAATTCCTTTTAACCCCTTAGACGAAATCATTTATAGTAAATCCGCTTTTTAGTACAATATAACATATCTAAAAAACATTATCTCTGACAAAACATCTCCTCTAATTTCTTAGCAATAAAAATAAAAAGAACAAAAATAAAAAAATTACAACGATGAAAATCCCATTGATGAGAGCAATGACGTAGATGAACAAGATAAAATTTCCGCTGTATAAAAATAACAACAGCAACAAAATATCTAAAAGCAACAAACACAAATAACATGTTTTGTTATTAAAGTCGTCTAGTAATTTTTGTTTGATGAAAACTGTTGATGTGGTAATATCAAGTTTTAGTTGCTGCAACCATTTGAAGCGACATAAACACTATCTGACAGACACACAGAGCAATATATTGCACTGGATAGTAAAAGTAATTCTAGTGTACTTTAGACAGCCTATCATGATAAATGGCTGAAATACTAACATTTTGCGAATAAATATGAACGAATGAACAGAATAAATGTTACCAATTGTGTGCAATCAGAGAACATAAATCTTTAAAACAATCGTTATGCTGTTTTTTTTTTCTATTTTAAGATTTTTGCTAATAATTTTGGGTCTCAATAATAAGCCTGCAAAGTATTTTTTTTTTTATTTTTAGATTTTTAAGCAGAACAAAGTTAGAATTTCGAGTGAAGAAATTAAATTGGAAACGTTTTTTTTGCGTTTTTTTTTGGCATTTTCCTTTAATGCTGCAATTACAATTATATGTAATTTTTTATTATCCTCCAGCTTAGAAACGACAATAAATGTCGTCTGCAATAGAAAAATATATAAATTCTAACGTTTTCGTATAAAAGTTGCATTATTGATTAAGAATGTTAAATGAAAAATCCACAACCTTCAAATATATTATCTCACAAAGGGTGTCTCGGAATTAATGCAAGATTTGGATTGAACTTTTCTTTCATTTTTTATATTGTTACTTTTTTAACTTGTCAAACGCTTGTATCGCGAATCAATAATCAATATCAGTGATTTAAATAAATTATCGAGATAATAGAAAATAGCACGAAAAAAAGATTTTTTTTTTAAATTAATTAATGGAATAAAAAATTCCCTTTGCTTAATTTAAATTAAAATTTTTTAGTTTATAGCCTTGTAGTGCTTTTTCAGCGCGGGCTTAATTTATTTACATGATCTTTTGTTTACCGATCATGCACCATTAATAAAATAACCCAGCTATACACACCGTAGTATCAGTGAGGCACAAGCTAATGATGCCAATCATCAGCCACGACGACCACCCTCTGTTAAATTGTTCTGTTTCTCTCTCAACTAAGTAGGCTTCCTCTTATTTTACTAAACAGGCGCCTTAACGATATTATCTACCTGTGACACCTGTGAAGTTTGGTCTACTAATTATGATATATACCACTTTAAAGCTCATATCTACACGGCTACTTTTCTTAATATTTAAGGTCATGTTGGGGTTCGAACATATGATCTTCTGTTTGAGAAAGAAGCAAATACCTCGACTAACAAAGCCATTCAGCTGCTATACAACTGTTTGTAACACAAAATTACACACCACACTTATAAGTGGTGATAACGAAATATGTTTTCGGTGTTTAAGAGTTCAACCATTGCAATATATTGGCTTCTATCACCAGTCCTCCTACTATTAGTTTCCCGCATGCTAGTTTGATATTATATGAGGCGTGGTTAAACTAAGTTGTCTTTTCTAGTGTTGTCTCCTTCATATCTCTGTTTCAATTATTTTACTTCATGCTTCTCTTTTTGAAGTTTTATTGTATTTGCTGTGCATGAAATGTCGTTCACTTTTTATTCATTCCGCCAACATTCATCGTCTTTTTCTTTAGAGTAACCTTACATTTTAATCTGTCTGTTCTAAAGAAGGCATTTTTAAGAAGCTTAAAAGACCAACTAATATGCTGAGTCTGAATACTAAGGATTAAGCTTTCTTTCCTGTGGATTAAGCTTTGATTCCTTTAATCGCCGAGGAACCTTCTTTTGGTTGTCACCGAATGCAAATAAAAGGCATTATTATTCTAAAACTACATCACTTTGCTGACTTTATTCTATGGAGTAAGGGACTTTATGGCCTTTTTCTCTTGAATAATCTTACACGTTTATATCTCCCTTTCCTTCTTAAGTTTTATGCACTCCGTTCTTTGCAAGCCTTTTGGATCGGTTTTGTCCAGTCTTAAGCAAAGAAAAAAGATATTCTATCCACAAAGAGCTCCACGACATCAGGTATGTTTGTACTAAAAAGCTGTTCGCCGTGTTCTATTCCACCGTGTATAAGGTCATCGCTCAATTTATTTATTCCAAAAATCCTACTAGGATTCCGAATTTCTTTACATTTTACTTATTATGTTTCCTAAAGTGAGAAAAGTAGTACGTGCTCGGCGTTAATATTTGTAGTTCATTTTATTTGGAACTAGATGAACCCGGTGTGCTTCGCTACCCACCTTGTCCACGCCCCTTTGTAAACTCCCAACTTTATACAGTCAAGAATATCCTATTGCGAAAATTTAATGACGATTGGTCCAGTAGTTAAGACTATATTACGATTTTTAATTTTTAGAACGTATTCCTAATTATGCCAATACCATATGTACCAAATATCGTCGACGTAGGTCAAAAAATTGCCAAAATATGGCGATTTAAATTTTTGGGTTATATGGGCGGTGCCACGCCCCTTTGTCTAATTAAAACTTCATATAGCCTATTATTCCTTCCAGAGTCACAGTAACATGCTGTGATAATTTCAGGAAGATCGGTCCAAGGGTTTGGCCTCCTATAAAGCACAAACATACAGACAGACATTCATTTTTATATATATAGATCTCTTGCTCTAACTAAGAAAAGCTTCTATTAGTCATATATACTATGACGTATTCAGTTTTAAACTGGAAAAGATTGTTCTTTATCCACTTGAACAAACTACTCAGAAATGCTTCTAGCAGCTCCACAAGAAAGTTAGAATCATACTTCTGAATACATCACTTCTTATTTTTAATCTTCGTTGTCTATATTCTTTGAAGAGAGGGAGAGAGAGAGACTTTGTAAAATAGTATGTGATCCGCGTTATCATTTGTTCTGTTAAAGTTTAGTTTTTATTAAGAATACCTTCAATCACTAAAGTTGAAGCTAGAAGCCGAGTTCGAAATAGTTTCTAAAAAGTATCTGCTTCTTCAGTATGAACAACGTTCTTAATGTTTTATGATCAATATAAAAGGGTTTCTGACTTTTTCTTTTAAGCGTTTCATTAATTGAATAATACAATCGCAAATTTGGTTCCTAATTCATATCGATCTCTTTAGAAATGATGTCTATAATACCTGATTTTGTAAACCCACGAAATTTTCTTTCGTTTTAAATTTTATTTAAAAGAACATACTGGAAAACTCTTTCTTTATATTTCCCACATTAAAGAATTTCATTTCAATTGCAAAACGAAAGAGAGAGTGCAAATTCATACATCGTTAAATGCAATCAAGTGTAAAATTACTCGTATCGTAAGTATCAATATCGATAGAAAAAAAATAAAAATAAAACGAAAAGAAAATAAAATAAAATACTACTTGTGTTTTGACAATTGGCATTTTCTTACTTGTACTCACTCGTACTTTTACTCGTACTCGAACACACAAGTACAAACATGATTTCATGTTACCAAATCTAAGCCGTTTAATGTTGCAACAAGGATGCTTCACTTTAAAGAAAATCCTTTATAGTTTATGGCTTTTTTTTCTCTCTCAAAACGAAAAGTAAATGTGACTTACAAATAAACCACTTGGCAACGCCACATGTCATTGTGTACGAGTGGTACGTATGTATATATGAGTATATGTAACTTGCAATATTCACCAGTCTCTTACATATGTGCAAACACATCTGGACAAACAGTTAACCAAGTGCAGCAAGAGCAATCTAATATTCCTTCAAGTCGTTTATTGCATTCGTTTTATCGTTTCGAAAATGCCCACCGTTGAATTGTAATGGCATTGGCTCATTAAATTGTAGAGAAACGTTGCTGTAGGTAAAATGAATTATTGCTACTAAGTTACAATTGCTATTGTCACTAGCAATGATTGCTAAAAGGTAGACAGCGCTTGCAGCACCAACTTTTTGGGAAACTACAACTTTTGCCAGTTTTATTACAAAGACCAACAACTGTTTAAGGGTTCTAGACTTACAACAAATATGCAGTTTATTATTTATATTCGTATGAATGAATGTACAAACACTCGTTTGTTAAGTTTTTATTTTCCTCTTATTTTGTGGATTTTTTTTTTTGATAAAGATTAAGAATGATTGGTTTTGTAAAAGGTAATAAAAACACAAGGTAAAGAGTAGTGACAATTTAAAAGAATTTTTATATAAATTAAAAAGTTTTGAGATTATGAGAAAAAAAGACATAGATAAATCGTTGAAGGTTAAGTTGGAAAGCGATTATAAGAAATTAAAATACGTGTCGCTGGACTTATAGAAACGAGCAGCAATAACGACAGTAACATTAAGCGGATGAAGACTTTTTAGTCTTTAGCTAATAATTATTTCTCTTTAATTTTTGGAAAGTCTAAGATTCCGTGGTTATGTGTTAAGGAATATTCATATGTCAAATATTTTCATATCAACTTACCCGTGGATTCCGTTTTTTTTTTTTTGCATTGCAGCATGAATTCTAAATTAATATTACATTGACTCTTAAATATATTTTAAGTTAAGCTTATTTACAGTAAACGCTATAACAATTTATTATACGAATGAACTCTTATAGATAATACGTCTTCTTAATGATGTTTTAGTCCTTTTTGAGGAAAAGGACATAAAATATCCATTTAGATTAAGCTGCCTTCTTCTAAATAAATTGTTCGAGTACTCTATTTCAAGATAATTGTGTTTTTTTTTTTCAAATATTGTATAGTTTGTAGTATTGGTTGCGACAACCAGCCCCTGCTTAAGCTTATATTTTTTATCAAGCTGTTTTATAGAAATAATTTTTTTCTAAATGTTGAAATCTTTTTAATAAGAGCGAAAACATTTCTTTTCTTTCTTCTTTAGATGTTCATCAGTCATTAGTTAAAATAAAACTATTTTAGTGTTTTATTGTTAACTATCTACTAACCGATTGAAAATTGTATCTATTATTCTTTCAGTAAACAAATAACACAAACATACTTTTTTATGTGCAATAAAAAAAATTTATATATTGTATCAAACAAAACAGACTTTCTTCGATTTATCGGATAATTTTTATTAATTACGTTGTAAGGTATTTAGCATAGCTTACCTTCTTCAAATTTTGTCAAAAAGATTATTCAACTCATAATAATCAAACAGTTTCCTTAATTCTTCTTCTTCTTTTTATAGGAATTTTATTCAAAATTATAATAATCAAAGTTTCCTTAATTCTTCTTCTTCTTTTTATAGGAATTTTATTCAAAATTGCAAAATAACGCTAAGCTCATTAAGCTTTTAAAAATTATTCGATTAAAATTATTCCACTAAAATTTATTCGATTAAAATTATTCGATTAAAATTTAGTCGATTAAAAATTTTCGATTAAAATTATTTTTTTAATTTTTCTACTTTTCTATAAGTTGATGATAAACTAGATTGAGCAAAATTTATACGAAAATTTGGCTAATACTATTTTTGAATATAATATTTGAGATCTTTTTCAGAAAGTAAGGCATAGCTTAACCTTAAGTTAGCTTTCAAAATTATTCGATTATTTGTATTATTCTAAATGAAAATTTTTTATATTTTTTTGCCGCTTGAAGAATAATTATCAATTCTTTGACCAGTTTAGTTCACCTGCCTACAAATTAGATTGAATAAAATTGATTCGAGTATTATCGAATATCTTTTATGTCTTAGAGTTTATATTTATTAAAAAAAATTAAACATTATCTATTAAACATACAAAGTTTAAAAAAAAAATTAGCTTTTAAAAATTATCCGATTATTCGATTAAAATATATCGATCAATTTTTTCCTATTGGTACTTAGCCGCTATGAAACACACAATTAATCTTGAAAGAAAATTATTAAAATATTTTGCCAATATTTATTTATTATTAAATCAAAAAGATTTCTTATTCAACTTTAGTATTTTTTCTCGATAAATTAAATAATTTTCATTCGAATAACATACCTAGCACAAATAGACAATAGTTTATTTGATTTTCTATATTAAAGTGCTTACAAGTGCTTACTAACATTGTTAATATTGTTTAGTTCTTTAATCTAAATCTTAGTTTTACTTCTGACTATTTTTTAATAAACAACTCACGTCTGTTGCTGATTAGACTATAAAATTATGATTGTTTTTTATTATATTCAACATTTCCCACATTACAATTCATACGAGTAAGTCTATTATATCTACGCATTCTTAAATGTTTTAATACACCTTTAAAAAAATAAATACAGAAAATAATAATGAAATAAATTAAAACAAAACTCCAAACGTAAAACTACATGACTAAACAAAACTAAACAGAAGCGTTTTTGTTTTTATAATTATAGAGTAATAACTGTATAATAAGTTCTGGTCTGTCTGTTCATTATAATAAAGTTTCAACAAAATTTGTTTTATTTTGCTTCTTCTTCTTTTATAATTTTTCTTGTTTTTCTTTTATTAATGGTAAATTTATGCAATTAGAGATCTCGAGAAAAATAAGCATGAACAATGACTAAATTTATTTTATAAAAAAAAATAATTTTCAACAAAATTTAAATGTGAAATGCACCGAATAAAATGGCATTCATAATTATAAGTTTATTAAAATATCGCATACGTTATGAGGGCATTGAGGAAACCGACCCGACCACCTGTTGTCAGACATAAAAAAGGGGCAACAAACAAACATTAATGTTTCCAAAAAACAAAAACAAAATAATTCTAAAAATTGAATTGTCATGTTGCAGCTTAAGTTGTTGCCTAAAAGGCTCAAACAAAATTTTGAAACAGGGAAATCATAAATAAATATGCAAATGAGATACTCGTTCAAAAGCTGCAAGTCTTTGGAACCAAATAAAACTGCAAACAAATAACTAAACCCTCTTAAGAGATTATTATTTATAAAACAATATGAATGTAAATTATTTTTTTTTTTTTTTATTTTTGGAAAAATAACTTGTGTGTTTAAAGTCTGAAGTACAAGTACTTGATTGCAAGTATTTGTGGTGGCATAGAAAATTTACAAAATGCTGGCAAAGGTCTCTGATTTCGCTACGCTGCCAAAAAAAAAGCACAATGTGTGTCTATACAGTGGTCCAAGGAGTTAATATAGAAAAAATATGTTGTTTATTTCGTCATCATAGTTTAACAGAGAATATTTTTTTTAAATAAAATTCTGCATGCAACTTATAAGATAAATATAATTTACTTGTTGGTGAATACGAATATTCAAGCTAAAAAAAATACTTCAAAGTATTAGAAATCCATAAAACTGAATGAGAATTTATTTGCTTTTGCAAGCATTTGGCCACACTTGCTGTATTTTCGATCCTCTTGTGAGAGCAAAATATTGCTGTGCGTTCAGAATTGTCATGTGTTTAACAAAAAAGCAAAGGGAATATTGGAAAAATAAAAACGAAATTGGTTTGTTTGCTGGCGGTATTTGTTGTAAATCTTTTAGAATTCTCATTCTGTTTTTAGACGATATTTAATACTTATTCTCTTCTTTTTTATTTAGAAATTGTAAGTAAAAGTTTCCTTATTATTTCGTGAGAGCAATTAGAAAACTTTAATAATTTTTATAAAATGCAAATATTTTTTATTTAAAAATAATTTTTTTTAAATTAAAAAAAAAACTTTCAATCAGCTATTTAAGTCCTCTTTTCCACATACTTTTGTAAAATATTTTAAATAAAAAAATATGATTTTCTGCCCATTTTGATACACGAAATATGTAACTTAAAATTAATCGAAATTTATTGCCACTTGATAATCTTAAGGACTGACAGTTGAAATTTTGAAAAGGTTTTTTTTTATAAAATTACACAACTGCACGACGCTACCTGATATTTTAATAATAAGAATGCTTAGGTTGGGAATACTGTCCCCTGCAATTCTGTTTGGTTTACAGTATTCAATTGTTTGAAAATATGGATCTTGCTATACCTTTACTTACTGTACTCCTGTCTCAAGCTCTGAAAAAGCTACACTTATACAGCTACTTTTCATTATTTGAGGGTAATTCGTTTTTCGCGGTTACCAGAGCAGTCGCTTCGACTTTTTTTACTGGAAATTACCTCAGAGTTTTATCACCCCCACCACAACATTCGGGGCTTTTAGATAAGTTTTCTGAGTGATCACTTCTTTTCATATTTGTAGGCTTTTTTAATCATCATTTTACACATGTGGAGTTACCTCAGAAATGATATTTTAAATTTTTGCATGGCTTCGTTTTCTTTCTTCTTGATTAATTCATTGTAAAGAAAAAACACAAGTGTATTTAGATTATTGTATGCAAAGCAAAAATCTAAGCGGTTTGACCCGAAGATGGTTAAGTCCATTGTGATGCGCCAGCAACCGTCTATCCCCGCACTTCCTTATAGAACTATATGAACCTTTTCGCTAAATCCATCAGGCTAGTCAGTGATGCATTCCTAAGACAACCTAAATGAATATTTGATCCAGATATTTAAACTCGCTTTGTTACACAGTCGTTAAACTGACTCTTTCTCAACCTCCTCGTCCGGACAGCTTCAGCAGCACTCACCTTAGCAAATAACCGTACATTCTGACGATTATTTAATCACACAATGCTTTGTTTTGTTGTCAACTAGAAGTTTTATCGATTCCATACTAAGGAGCAGTAGTACTTTCATCCCTTCTTTATAGATTGAGAGGCAAAGAATTCTGAGCAATAAGCGGTTATTGTAGATCACCTGCGGGCCATTTTTTTAGCGCTTATTTCGTAACCTGCTTAGCATGTTGGCCAAAAGAATATTGCTTTAATCTCATTCAGGCATTCGCAGAACGCTTGCGTTGGCATATTCTGTTTTACCACTGATATAAGTAATTTAAGTTAAAGTCTATAACTGCAAGACACAGTTTTGTCGCTCGCAAAAAAGTTGCTGTAAAATTTTTGTAGGGTAGGATTTCGTTTTGCTTAAATTAAATTATTAATGGTTAACTCTTTATGTCCTTTGAGTTTTAAGTCGCCAACTCTACTAAGCAATTTTTGTTGTACAAATTTTTACTCTGTGAGGGAGAGAGGGAGAAGAAAGAAGAATGAAATCTCAACCTTGCAATTCTCTTTTGTTTTATTATTCGCAACATTACCAAGAACAAAATCGAGGCAGAAATTGCAGAAACAAAATTTAAATGTTTAAACACGATAAAAACTTTAAAAGAGAAATTAAAAATATTGCAGAAAAAATTACATGTGTAGACGGGGACTTGAACAGACCAGTTGCTCTTTCATTAAACTTTTGCACAATTTTTTATTGAACTTTTATTACATTTGCTTACTTTAAATTAAAAGAATTTCGCCTGAAATATTTGTAACGTAACGGCACATCTGCGGTAAATAGCATCTTGTATACGGAATGAACAACAGCTCAAATTAAAAAAAATTGTTTTCGTTGCTACGAGGGCTGCTCTATATATTTCTGGCCTAATAGTGAAAATGCGAATATTTATAATCAAAAATGGTTTTATTGTTTTTCAAAGTATTCTCCAGCATGATTTATACACTTTTGCATGCGCTCAAACCAGTTTTCGAAGCACTTTTTCCACTCCGATTGAGACACCTCTAAAACATGGTTTTTAAACACTTCAACAGCTTCTTCTGGCGACGAAAATCGTTGACCACGCATTTTTTTCTTGATGTTCGGAAACAAGAAGAAGTCATTAGGTCCCAAGTCAGAGCTGTACGGCGGATGACCCATTAATTCGACGTTTTGGCGGTCAAAAACGCTCTGGTTTTAGCCGATGTGTGAGAGATCGCATTGTCATGGTGAACAATGATTCGTCTTCTCTTGTTGGTTTTTCGAATTTCTCCGATGACTTCAGGCAAACAAATTGTAGTGTACCACTCAGAAGTAACCGTCCTACGTTACTCAAGCGGAACAGTCGCCACATGACCAGTTTTGCCGAAGAAACAGGCGACCATTTGCTTCGAGGTGCTTCTTCCACGAACAACTTTCGTTGGATTTTGCTCGTCTTTGAAGACCCACACGGTCGATTGTTGTTTCGCTTCGGGCTCATACGCACAGATCCATGATTCCCCACCTATGATGATCTTATGAACGTCTTTTGAAGCACCGCAATCGTATTTTTGCAACATTTCTTTGCACCAATCGACACAAGCCTTTTTTTGAGCGACTTTCAAATTGTGCGGGATCCAACGAGAACAACCCTTTTTTTACGGCCAGGTGTTCATGCAGTATCGAATGTATGCTGGTGGAAGAAATGTCTAAGGATGCCTCTATCTCTCGGTATGTCGCATGTCGATCTTGCATTATGAGTTCTCGCACAGCATCAATGTTCTCTGGCACAACAGCCGTTTTTGGACGAATTTCACGGAATTCGTCTTTGAGCGAACTTCGGCCACGATCAAATTCATTATACCAATTTTTCACAGTGCTATAGGATGGTGCTTCATCGCCATAGAAAGATTTAAGTTCATCAATGCACTCTTGTCGTGATAATCCACTTCGAAAGTTTTTAAAAATGATGGCACGAAAATGTTCACGAGTTAATTCCAGTTTTTTCTATATTAATTTTTTCAAGTCACTGTACACAACACAAATAATGGTCGTACGTCAAAACGTTTTGAGTACGATTATGCTTAAAAATGACAAACTTGCCAATGGAAATGTCAGATTGCACTTTGCAGCACTCAGTGTTGCCAGGCCAGAAATATAAATAGCAGCCCTCGTATTACTTTTATACCATAAAGATAAGAAAATATATATATATATATGTTTTTTATTTAATGACACAGTTTTTTATTTACGAGTAATGACACGGTATAAATAAAATAGAAAATATTTTTAAAAAATTTACTGAATTTTAAATTTATTTGTAGCCAAATAAAAAATTCTTTTATAGAGAAACATTTAGCAACTAAATAATTTTGTCAATATTATTGTGTAACAACGAAAAACTTTTAATAAATTTCTTATTATTTCATTTCATTTAATTTATTAATCTATTTTCTATTGTTTTTGCTTTAAATGTAAAGAGAGAAATTGTTTTTGAAAAACAATACAAATTGTATAAACTGCAATTTTGTATTGTATTGTTTTATTTATTGCTTTATAACCTTTGGGGATTTATTAAATTTTACTAATTGTTTGTTTCCCTTCTTCTTTTTAGATGCGCCTGGTGAACTTGGTTGGGCTTTTACCTTAATTGTAGTTTCAATTTTATCAGCTCTTATTGGTGCTATTGTTATGGTCATAGTTCTAAGGTGTAGAAGGTAATTCAAATTATATTAAATCTTTATTCAACTCAATGTAAAACTTTATTATTTTAAATTGAATTGTTATATTAAAGCCGAAAATTGAATTTTTGTTTCCATATTTTTTGGTGTAATATAGGTACAACAACAAACAATAAATTTTAAACTAATGCAAATACATATTTAAAGTGAAAATCAAATTTTGTATGTCATTGAAATTCATTTACGTAAATCCCTTTATATAATTTTAAATGTATTTTATTTATTTAATTGCAAAACAAAAAATACTTTTTGTTTGCTTAGCCAACTAAAGTTTATTTATTTGTAAAAACCATTAAAGTGTTGTTATTTAAATTAATTGTTTAAACTGTGCATAATAACATATTTTCGCACCCAATTTAAATCCAAAAAAGAAAAAATATTTATTAACTTTGTCGTACCTTTTAAAATCGTTCAACAACGTCAACAAACATCTACAAAATCAACAATAAAAATAATGTTGCTGCTGCAATGCATACAGAGCCGTGTATATTGGTTTCAACCAAACTATTTGAAAGAAAACATACTCGCGAATGCAAGAACTTACTTATTCAGTGTAAACCAACAATTCAAGACCAGAATTGAAAAAATATGTTCTCTGGGATTTCTTTATAATTAATTTTCGATAAAAAAAAATTAACTGATTTAAACTAGTGACTTGCAATTCGGTTTCTTAATTTTAAACTTTCTTGACTTTATACATTTCAACACAGGCGAAAATGAAATGCATTCATAAGTTTGCCATTCGGTTTAGAACATGTAAAAATTTTACCCAGACGTCGAGCATTAAGGAAAACATAGGATTATTTATAAAAACGTACATTTAAAAAAAATAAAGTCGCAAGTCCTATAAAAAATTAAAAAAAAAACAGAAAAGTTACCTAAACAAATTAAATTTTTTTAGTGTTGAGATATGCCAGAACGTAAATCTTCTAGTGTTCTATTTACGTCGGTTAAGTTATTCCGAATTAATCAATTAATTTGATAAACGAGTTCACCAATGCTTCACTTAATATTAAAAAAGTACTTTCGACATTATTTTGTGTATTTTTATCTGTTTTTTAACTTTTAATTTGTGTTATTAAAAGTTTTTTTCAATTCACTTCTACACTAAATTACTATTTCTAACAGCCTAAATTAGCACGTAAGATGCAAAGCAGTATGATGCATAACTTTTGCTAAATAAGAGCGAAACTTTGGGTCTTGAAAAGTAATGTTTAATATTGTATAAAAATAAAGAAAAGATAAAACCGCTAGATTGCCTTGAAATTAACTAAATTGTCAGCAGCCAACTTCACTTCCTAACGAACTATCAAAATCGGATTTTCCAATAGCTAAGCTTTAAAGCCGCGCTATTATGGTTTGCTTCATACATTTTGTATGATGGTTTGGCTGTAACTCATTAAGAAATAAGGTTGCCACATTTCGCTTGATTTGCTAGAATTTTTAAAAGTCGCCCAGAATCAAGAAAAATTAATTTTTTGTCAAGATCTTTTAAAGCCTAATTAAAAACGTAAATAAAACAATATTAAAATATAGATTTGTCAAAATCTATATTTATTGAATTAATATGACAAAGTATTTTTTAAATAAAAAAAAAAGTTATGCATCTGGCAACCGTATTAATACACTGCATATTTATGAATTTTTAAAAGTAACGGTAGCGCATCGACGCTTAGGGAAGAAGTTGTAAAAATATTGAAATAATTTTTTAATTCTAAATGGCTGGTGTATTCGAGCTTAAGTTTTAAATATAGACATTATTGGGCCTAAGAAGCTGGCGTCACGATCCTTTAAAGTGGCACACCTCGGATGATTAATCCATTGAAATTTATATTTTGGACTAAAGACAAATTTTTTAGTATTGGTATTCATACAAATTTGACACAAGTTAACGTTCAACGACAATGCCGCTGAGATAAAATTTATTTTATATTTTTGTCGGTTTTCATTATTCTCTTGCATTAAGTCTCTCACTCTCCAGAAATATTTGTCTTTTATAAGCATTTTAATTCACAATAACAGCAAAGGCATATTATTGAAATAAAAATAGAACAAAATTTTAAGAATAAAAATAACTAAAAAAAACTGATATACGTAAATGAAAAACATAATTGGAAAGGTAAAAAACATGAAAAAAATTGATTAAAAAAATAACTGAAAAGGTGAAAAATATGAGCCCATGTATCATCTTAAATCAGGCATCATTTATTTTTTGTCCCTCTCTTCAATCTGTATGAAGGTTTTGAAAAGTCCTATTAAATCCCTTGCAAGTTTAACCAGTCCAATAGACGCTAATGCCATGTACATGTTAAATGTACTTAATATTCTTTACATTTCATCGATTTTTAATTAGAATTTATCTGATTCATTTAAATGTAATAAAATATTTAAACAAAATGTTTTTGAAAACAAACATAAAGCTAAAATGAAAATAAATATTATTAATGCCGTCAGAGAATCGTCGTTATTTTGTTTACTAATTCTCTGCAACGATAAATCGTTCCGTTACCGTCGTCTGTTGTGTTTCTACACTAAAGTGCTGTTTCTGTATTACAGGCGATCGACTCGTCTGCAAAATTTTTATAAAAAATCACTCATTTTTTTGAGTTATTTCCACATAGATTTTTCAGACGAGTTGACGAGCACTTAAGAAATCTTTTTAAAAATTTTCAAATATACAATTCAAAGTCTTAAAACCGATTTTTTAATTTATTAGCCAAAAAGTTGCATCTATTCTTTGTTAGTTATAAACAAATTTATATCCGAAAGTATTAAATGTTTAAAAATATTAAACTGTTTTAAAAGCTATTTCTTTACAAAATATCATATGAAAAAAAAAATAATTTAATTTTTTAAGGATTGGATAATATAAATGCATTAATTGATTTTGGCTTAAGTTCATTATTTTATTTCTTAAAACCTTTTTTCAGAAAGAAAAATGACTTTACAATTGTATGCGGACGTTTTCCAAAGAAAACAAGAAAAATTAGACACCAGTAAAATGTAGTGCTGCATTTTCTGGATCGCTACATGCTTTATCAGCATTTTTCGCATCTATCTACTTTATGTTGTGGAGTATTTATATCGATATTAATTTGGTTACACGAAATCTACACACAAACCAAAGTACATTTTTTTTTGTTTTGCTTAATACCAACCTTCAGCTTTAAGAAAATTAAAAATGAACATAAGCCAAAATTAATTTCAATTCATTAAAAAAAATAAAAATTTTTATTAATTCTCGACCTATGATAGGCTTCCGAAAGAGACCAATTTTTTGTGAAAAATCAATTTAAGCCAGATTTTATTTCATGAAGAAACTATTTTATTTTATTTTAAAAGACTAAGACGAGGCGCAAATGCTTCAAAATATCACTTTTTATCGTGCAATTAGAATTTCTTCCCTAGCTCGTTTTATGCTAAATACACAAAAAAAATGTAATTCCATTTTTGGAAATTTTTAAATCTTTTTTAGGAATATTTTTTTATAATTAATTTACTGTATATATTTTTCTAAAATTGAAAAAATTCTATGACTCAAGATTCACTATAAAAAAAATTTTTTGCATTAGAAAAAATTTAATTCCCTAAAGAAATGATCAAATTAGTCAAATATTTAACCAAAAAAGCGAAACCACTATTTTTAGAAATGTTTATTAAACCTTTCCCGATACCTATCAATACGATTATAATAAATGTGATATTTCATCTTTTATATTGAGAAGGTTCTCATATTTCTTCATAAGTATTTGAGAACGACAAAAAAAAATTTCTATAATTTAGTGGTTACGTTTTTTTGAGTCAAATATTTGACCAATCTGACCGTATCTTAAAAAACAGAATTTAAAATATTTTTCTCAGTTTTTGAAAAGGCAAAATTACAATATTATTTCCATTTTTCCAAATACCTTATCTACTCAGCCATGCTTTTTTAATTATATTTTGAATGTACTGAAGAAAAAAATTCCAAGATTTCAAAAATTAAGGTCATAAAGAAACAAAATGTATGTCTCCAAAACATAAAAAGACGTTTAAAAGCTTTTTCTTTTTTCTGAAATCAAGAATTCACACCAAAAAATTTAAAACAAGATTTTCATTTCTAAACTACGAAATAGTTTTACAATAATTTCTCTAACCCAGATCAGTTTAAATAAAATTTAATCTATTAAAAATCACCTTTAACAATTTTTCAATACCGTTAGAATCATGTGTAAAAATGGCCAATTATCTCGTCACCGTAAAACATGAACGATTAATAGTGAAAACTTAATTTGATTTTTTTTTTTTGTGATTATTGTTATTGTTGTTGTTGTTGCCTTATAGTTGTATATAAGAAAATTTATGGGAACGGAAATGAAAATTTACGGTTATTGTAAGTTAGAAAATACTTAGAAGAAATAGAAATTGAATTAATAAGACAATTTAACTGTTGTAATTTTCAAATAAAACATTGCAATTTTTTCTGTTTGTTTGTTAGTTGTAATTTATTTATTTTTTTCATTTGGATTTTATTTTTCTTTCTTTCTTTTATTTTTACAGAATAAAATCAGCCAATGCTAATGGTAAGTTGAGTTTTCATTATTTAATTTTTTATACATTTGTTTTGTTTGCTATCAAACAGTTTGTTAAAATTTGCTTGCAAAATCTTAAGTATTTGTTAAACATGCAGTATCTACGTTGTCTTAAACATGCCTCAATGGCACAGACGTTATCTATAAAGTGTTTCTAAATAATACTTACTGTATATGAACTCAACACTAATTTGTTAATTTGCCGGCAGTGGAGTAGCAGATTCTTTTTAATTTATAAAGGAAAACTATTTTTAGAGTGCTGGCTAGAAAAAGGAAAATTTTAGTTGGATGTTCTTTAAATGGAGGAGTTTTTTATAAGAACAATTATATGGTAATTTTATAATACTCCATTAATTAGAAAATATTGGAAAACTAATAATGCAAAGGAGTTTTTTTAACCGGCCACTCATACAGAGCCGTTTACTTTTGTATGCGAATTACCGACACCACTGTGCTAACGTAAATCCAATACAGCAAAAATACTCAGTAATTCGGATTATCTTACTGCAAAGCTTAACTTTTAATTGTGTTCGTCAAAAAGGATCCTCTTTTATGAACTAATTGCGTTTGTAAGAGCCGACTCTTAAAAATTATAGGTGATGTTCGACAACCTTAATAAGGAGAGCGGTCTGTGCATATTTTAATGCGACTCTGTTGCCACACTTAAGCTGCTTTCAAACGATATGGTTTTAACATATGACTTATCAGTTTGAAAATACATCGTCCTTGTTGGAAATGGATCATTGTCTGATTTTTCTATCAATGTGCTCCCATAAATGTTCGATAGGGTTAAGGTCTGGAGACTGAGGTGGGTGATCTAAGGTCTTAGGCGTTCGGTATAACAACCATTCCTTAACAATCATCGTTGTATGTTTCGGGTCGTTGTCTTGTTGAAAGATCCAGTTGCTAGGAAGTTCTAATTTTTCAACGCTGGGGCAACGTTTTCTTTCAAAATGTTTAAGTAATCCATTTTATTCATTGTCGACTGAATAAACACTAGATTGCCGACAGACCATAACCGAACCTGCACCATGTTTGACGGTAGTTGTAATACACTTTTCATCAAAAGCTTCATTTTTCGAACGCCATATTTTTGGAGGCTTCTTCATTCCAAATATTTCGAATTTGCTCTCATCGGTATATAATATATTTTTCCAGAAATTAACACCCTCGTTTTTGTACTTTTTTGCGAGTTCTACGCGCTTCTGTTGATTTACTTTAGGAATGTATGGCTTTTTTCGACGAACTCTGCCATGTAGTCCATTTTTGTGGAGTTCCCTTCTAACTATACTGGCACTGACTGATTTTCCAGATGTCTCTGTTATATTTTTTTGCTATTTGAACAGCACTTAACATAGGATTTATCTTAACTTCTCGAACTACTTCTCGTACTTCTGTGCCAGTAAGTCGTTTGGTCGTCCCGGCCAGGGTAAATCTTTTACTGCATTATGCTCAACATATTTATCTATAATTTTTTTATAGTGCAATTAATCCTTCCGACAATTTCACGAAAGGATTTATTTTTTTTATGCAAATCTAATATGATTTTTCTCGTTTCATTGGTCGTTTGCTTAGGCATTTTTTAAAACTTGTAATGTTTGCACTATTTTTTGACAAAATTAATAGAAAACTTTAAAAAATATATTTACTGCAACGGTTTACTAGATTAATAACTGATTTTCTAAGAATTGACGGTTTTTCCCCGAAATATTAAAAAAAGAGTCTTACTTTTTTTTGACGCATAAAAATAGCAGTATTTTAAGATGAAGTAAATTATTTTTGTTTAGTTTTTAAATTTGGTTAATACTGAATGAAACTCTTATTTTATAAGCCGCTTAAACTGTTATTAAATATTTTAAGTTCTACTTAAATATTTCCTGTAATAAAATCTTTAATGCAGATAAACCAACTATTTACTGTTTTTTTAAAGCTCACAGTATGAAATTTCACATGTATATCAAAATTGTTAATTTACAGACTAATTATAATTCTTGGGTTCCAACATCATGTCTGTATAATTATATCTGACATAACCCATTTTATATTGAAAATAGCTGACATCATATAATTTGTCAAATTAAAAAGGAACGCACTCTAGATAAAATTTGTCAGATAATTGTTATTTGAGTTTTACACAAGCAATGTGTCATTTTGTTCACACGAAATGTATGGATTTTGCAGCAAGAAAAATTAACAAGTCACATGTAAAAGACGTATCGTCTGAAAACAGCTTATATATAATTTTAATTAAATTAATTTAATTAAAATAATTAATAAATTAAATTAATTTCATTAAATGTGGTTCTAAGATAAAATCTATGTTATTTTGAGAACAATTTATCTTATTCTCTCATTTGAGGCTCGTCTTCTCTCAGCAATGTTACCATACTGCCAAGAAAGAAACAGAAAACAACAATTATACATTAAAAAGAAGTAAAGCTGTAAATGAATCATTCTTTTCTGCGAATTAGCTAGATTTTGAATCAATTCTTTTTACAACAAAAAAGAATTAAATGAAGTTTAAATCTATTCATAGAAATCAATTAGATTCCAATTCAAGTGAATTTTAAGAATAAGTTGTAATTCATTTCCAGTTTAAATTGATCTGTTAACATGAATTGCAATGCATATCCATTTCGTTTGAATTGATTTTACAATCATTCAAATTAATTAAAACAATGAATTGCAATTTAAATGAATAAAATCAAAAATGGTCATTTAATTTTATTTGAATTAAAAAAGAATTGCAATTTATTCTTACCAAATTTATTTGAATTGACTCAATTTTTATACAATTCATTTTTTTTTTTGTTCGGTAATTTAGGGCATGAATAATTCGCTAATTAATTCAAAAATTATTGATTTTTTACAGCTCTGAAAAGAATTATTGAAGTGAATTTAATTATGGTTCTTTTTGCTTTAAGTTTCGGCCGTGTTTGGATATACTATTAATCCTGTTTTTATGAAGAGCAGTAACACGGCAACAATGCCTACTAATTAATTCCAATGTATTCTCTCGAATGACGTAAAGTGGAGTAGAGTTGCCTTGTTTTCGAGAAATGAACTGATTTCTTTTAATATCTGATCATACATTGTCAGATTTGCTGCATTTGCCCGAAAGGAGCCTTCAACACAAATACGTTTATAAGCAAAAGCAAACTTTCATTGAAAAAGTTTCAACCACTTACGAGGCTAAAGCTCTTTCATTCCTAAAGTTCTTTTTGGGAACGAGGGAAGAAGATAGATCTCTAACACTGATCTACAAACCCCAAGAAGTTATAAAAAGAAAATAAAACTTTTTTGGGTAAAGTTATAAGAAACAGACCTCTAACTTTAAAGACTCTAGTCATCATAGTTCCCCATATTTACGATTGTTAAACATTACTCCCTTTGTAAAAGTACTCTCCATCCCCGTTTCGATTTTACCGATTTTTACTCTGATTTTTCTTCCTATTCCTCCAGTCTTCTATCTGACTCTTGAAAGTATTATACGCATAACTTTAAGACGCAGTTTAGAAACTCTACAGATGTACAATAATTATTAACCCCTTATACGGGGGGTACCTCTATACCTCTCAGATTGCCCTATATAAAATTTACAGAGTTTCGCTTTTGAAGAAAAGGATATTAAAAAATAACTTTTATTGAGGGGTAATTTAGCTTCCCCGGACTTTTTTGAAAAAAATAATTACCCCACTTCAGTCTCTCGATCACTAATGGGACAGTTCTAAAAGTTACAATAACAAAGATAAAAACTCAAACCGATTCAAAATTAATGAATACATTTTTTTTACTGCTACGCTCCTGCTTTCATACCATACAACTGATACACAATCATAAATGTTGTCACCTACTTGAACATGAACACTGACTATAACACAGTTTTTCTTTTTTTTGTTAATATCTTAGCAGAGAATAGACCATGCAAAAACACTAAAATAAAAAAACATTAACAAATTTAAGTTGGTAACGGTTTAAGTTTTATTTCCATACGATTTTAGTTTCAAACACGAGATTCTTGTTAAATATGAACTGCCATTTAGTTGTGGAAATAAAGTCTGTCTAATGCGTTAAATATTTTTATTTTAACAATATTTTATGCAAATTGTTATGTTGTTCTTTTTGCTTTTATCCCATAACCACCATAAAATATTTATCAATTATAAACAAAATATTTTGAAATCCTTAGAAAAAAAAAAAAATAAATCGCAAATAAGCTTAAAAAAACAGAGATTGTAAAGCGTCAAGATATTGCTAGTTAAACAGTTGGCTGGAGTTATTTTTCCAACAAATCTTTAGTAAATACTCAGAAAGCAGCTACCAGGAGCTTGTGATATTTTAACTGTGAATTAGAAAACAAAAGTGAGGTGACTAAAGGTACGTTTAGACTATGCTAATATTTGTCCAAACACAACAAATAATGGTTTGGGCTAATAGTATGGTATTGTGACTAATATTTGGGCATGCGTTTAGATTGCACTAATATTTGTTTGAATTTTATTTGCACAAACAACAGAAGATTTTGTGTCAGCCATGTTTGTTACAAATATTTGTATACCCTTTTACACTGCACAAATAATTTTATTTGTCCGGTGTGTATGAACAAACATCTGTTAAATAATGTTGTTGTTATGTTTATGAAATCCATCTGCTAAATAGTATCAAATTGTGTTTGTGAAGCAACGTGAAAAATTAAAATGTTTATTGACAGTGATATTGAAGATTTATTATTAATAACTGCTGGAGCTATGGCACTTTCAAAAACCCAGCAAAAAGAAAAAAAAAGATCCAGAAGAATGTGGGTTCGAGCGTGGGTGCAGCGTCGTAAAATGGAAGGATGTTGCAAAAAACTTCTGAAAGAACTAAGTTTTGAAGAACCTTCGCTGCATAAATGACTTCTATTACTTGATACCTTCGCTTTCAGATAAAATATCTAAATTTGTTGTTATTGGTTGCTGCTGGCTAATCTCCGCGCGTCCAACAAAAGCAATGGAGTCGAAATATTTACACTTTGATGCATTGTTTGCACCTTGTCCAGATTTGTTTTTTTTTTTTTTTTTTTTTTTTTTTTTGATGTAGCCCCGGTACTGAATCTTCAAATTCGACCATTTTGTGAAAACTTCCTCCGCTGACCCATTAAGCATATCGCCAATTTCAGTCCATGCGCTATCCCGCATGGGTTTTTAATGGTAGTCAGCACTTGATGCATTCCAAATGCAAGGATGGAATTCCACTTCGCCGATCAATTTAAATATATATTCTTCACTCCTATCGTGCGTCGTCCTCTTCCTTTTGATTTTTTTTGGCAGATGCTGGCGATTCAATAATTTATGTTGTCCATTTTCTTTCAGAAAAATATGCTTTATCATAAAGAATTACAAAAAAGCGCTTTTTAGTTACTAATCTGTCAAACGAATTGACCAATATTGCCATTTCAATTTATTTCATTTTTTATATGTTAAGCTCTGTCAGAAATAACTGTTGGCAGCCCACATTTCTACAATTATTTGTCGCTATTTGTTTCGCCAAAAATATTGCGAGAACAAACAAAATATCGAGCCAAATATTTGTAACGACGTGCTGACAAAGTGTTTACATTATGCAAAGCTTTATTCACAAACAAAGATTTTTTTAGCCAACAAACAGTCGAAAAATATTTGGTGGCTAACAAATTCGAGTGTTTACACTAGGACAAACAAAATTTTTATGATTTTGCACAAATATTAGCACAGTCTAAACGCACCTTAAGACCCGCACATACATGTATGTAAGTTTTCAATTAATTCTTAGCTTAACATAATGAATAAAAAAAAACTTTTATAGTATTGTATACATTTCGTTTCAGTACCCTACACAGGTTAAGCCAGAAGTTAACCAAAAACATAAGATTTTAAAGGACGTCTCAGAAAAACATAGTTCCCTGTTGTCGTTAAATACTTCTACTTGAAGCATAAATAATTAAAAAAATTACCTGCACTTGTGCCTAATTCTAAGTACAACTGGAGGTCAGTAGGGTATCGTGAAATAATTCCCAAATGAAATAACTCCCAATGAAATAAGTCAACAAAAATTAAATAACTCCCAATACATATTATATTTGCACCCTGTTTAACTGTTTTAATCTCTATGATATAACAGGTACCTCCCAATGAAAGAGGTCTTTAACTTTGATATCATACCATATATTATAGATATATGACCAAAGGCCGACTATACAGACAATATTTTGTTAGCAAAGCCGCTGTTCTATATAACATAGAGAGATCATTGAGCCATCCCGGCCTGAGTAGCCGGTCCTTGGCCGTATAGAAGGGTTTACGGTACCGGTCAGTAGGGTACCTATTATAGGTGATGAGAAAAGATGAGACTTCTAACACGTATCTGGAAGAGGCTGAGACGGTAGCACACATAGTGTGTGAATGTCCGGCACTGGCTTGTTAAATGTGGATGCCATGGGGGATCTAAACCTCAGACAAATGTTAGCAATTTTTAGAGACTCAACGATTAGAAAGAAGGCCGATAGTTACGAGCCGACAGTCTGGAATAAGTAAAGTAAAGAGTAAAGGCAGATGATAGCACGTGACTCAATATGGATAAGATGTTCGTAAATTACGAATTGGTTTCCTATACGAGTAATCGTTGAGGAAAGAAGAGGTCGAAAAGGTAAAAGGGATGCATGGCTTTGCATCCACTAATGACGGGCCCTACTAAGGACGTATAGGTGTAGCACTTTCTCTGGAAACCGTCTATACAATTTATGGTATAATTTTTAATGGTCTTACCACTGGTTAAAAGCAACACGTTTGCAAATACCAGACTAAATGGCAATTTCAGCATTATGGTTGGCAACACCAAGCTTTTACTTCTTGTTGTGGAACTTGAGACTGTCTTCACACACATTTCATCACTGATGCATTACAATAGCATAACAAGCGGTTAACGCCTACTTTAGAAGTTGGGTTTAAACAGCATACTCCAAGTCACTTTCAGAAAGTCTGATTCAGAAAGCCTGGTTTCTGCATTAACTGATATTGACTCAAACCTTTATACTCTATTTTCCCAGCAACAAACTCCTGCAACCTTCAGGGACTAGTGCCTGCAATTATACCTCGAAAGCAATAATTGCAAGATATTTGGATCTACAAAACTATAAAATTACGGGGGAGAAGACAAAAATAAACTTCAATTTGCTGAATTTTAAATATGTAGTTCTGTTCACTTTCAACTACTTGGGACGCGTTGAGTGTTCACTTTGCTTAGTTGACGTTAGGCCCATTGCGAGTTCATAAAAATTATTAACAATTACCTTATAAAAATTTCTAATTAGGAAGCACAAAGAACTCCTTATAAATCCTCAACGGTCCATTGGTGTATATAACTAACCCTGCGATCGTGCAGAGCTAGCGCAGTCGCCGTAAATTTAAATTTCTTTTATTAATAAATGTGCTCTTTAAAAAACTGCATAAAAAGCAATACAATGTTGTTAAATCACAACTTTTAGTGGCCAAGTTTGATCATCAAAACGAGATAGTACTCAGAAATTAAATCGTTTTAAGGGCTGTACTTGCAAGCAAATGTTATTTACATCAGCA
Source organism: Gymnosoma rotundatum (assembly GCA_916610165.2). Lineage (NCBI taxonomy): Eukaryota > Metazoa > Arthropoda > Insecta > Diptera > Tachinidae > Gymnosoma > Gymnosoma rotundatum. The sequence goes on along the minus strand of OU744338.1, from coordinate 13,135,640 downwards.
TTACCCATTTAACGCAAAACAATTATATTATTGTGTCGCGATATTGAGCAGGAGAAGAGTCACCGCTTAAAGTATAAACCATAAACTGACGTATTATAAATAAATTTAGTTTTTGAAAATAGCCGCCTAGCATCCCTCAAATTCGCACAAACTGATTGACTTGTTAGCGTAGACCACAAGGACTGTTCATTACCTCAAAGAAAATAAATGAAGGATCGTAGAATCCCATGTTTGCACTGACCAATTGATGAACACTCACAGTAAAATGAAGCTATCACTAAATTTCTCTTCACATGTCATGTCATGCTATTTTGCTGGAGTCAGACCTAGATTTCTTTTGTGTTAAATGCTGGCTACAAAATGTATTTAAAAAAAAATTTCACCTGTTGTGAAGGGTATCATTAACTTCCTCTTCAGTGCAAAATCTTATCACTCTTTTTAAACTAAAGAAAAAACCTACTTTAATTATATTAGACAGGTTATACAATTCTGAACAGCTCTTACACGCCAACTGTTTTTTGTGCATTTTTTATTGATTTATTTAAATATATTTTATACTGTTGCTTTATTGCTTGAGCATTTGAAATTAATTGATGCTTTAAAAATGATAAACAAAAAATAGACAAGTTTTTTTTTTGGTGTCTTGTCTTACTAAGATTTTCAAAAAAAAAAGCTAAAAAAATAAGACAAATATCAGCAATTTTTTATTTAATTTTTTTTCGTTTGTTAACAAGCTGATTTTACATTGAAGTGGCAACAGCACCCGAGAAAAACACATGTGGGTTGTCTCACCAAACTAAAGGTACTAAGAAATAAATAAAAATGTCGGTTTGTCTGCATGTCTGTCTGTCTGTCTGTTTATGTCCCGTCCTATTCTTTGTATGTTAGACTATCTGTAACTAAAAAGTCTTATTTTAATTTTAACAGGAAATTATTTCATTTTATTTTTTCTTTCGGTTTTACAGTCACTTAGTTTTAAAACTAAGCAAGAGACAAATAAAAAAACTGAAAAAAATAAATAAAAAGAAAAACAAGAAACAATTTTGACTAATTTTACACTTGTTGGCAAGTGCAGTATGTGGCATTTTACACTGGCTGCAACTACATACTTATGTATATGAATGTGTTATTCAGCATCCAACCATGCAACCATTCATCCATTTCCATCTTCCATGCTCTTTTTGATTTACTAAACCAAGTTACGCTAACGAAGTATAATCGTTCAATGTGGCAGCAAACAATTCGCATAAATACATCATACAATTGCAAACATATTTGCTTTCACAAAAAAAAAAAAAAATATATAAAACGGGGGGAATAAATCTTTTAAACTAAAAACTAAAGCAACAACAATTTCAACAGTAGCACAGCAGCAACAATAAAAAAAAATGTTGCAATTCATAAGTTAAATGAAGCTCAAACTTTAACTACACATGACATACTCTGAATGGTGGCTGGCATTCACACACTCGTGAAACCTAAAACAGAGATGATGTACAACACACTACTTTAAGGCCATGACTGTCAGGAAAAAGATATAGAAATATTATACATAGAATTAATACGTAGAGCAATAAGCCTTAAGTCTAATTAAGTGAAAGTTGTAAAAAAAAAATTATTAAATTAATATTTATGTGCAAAATAATTGCAGGAACAAAAATAATTGCTTTACGACGTACAAAATATTAAATAAGTGTCTATAATTGAGATACAAGTTTATAGAGAAGGTTTTGTAAAGATTAAAACCCAATGGAGAATATTTGAATTCAAATATAAATAAAAACTTCACAGAGAATGTAGCAGAAATTAACTTGAAAACAGTGTTACCAGAGGAAGACAAATTTTTTTATTAAAAGTTACATTTTCCTTACATAAATACATACTAATTAGGATATTTTCAATTTTTTTTTTTAATAAATTTACCAAGAATGTGGCAGAAAACAGTGTTACCAGTGTTATGTTTTTCCCTTTCCTTTTGATGTAGCAAAATTAGCTTGATCGAAGCTTCTTTTAGCATTAAAGAAAAAAGTCGTAAATCCTTGTCCAGACATGCAACTTTTTTCTATGCAATTTCGGTCTTGGTAGCTTAGATTTTGTTTTTGCTTAAACTACAAATAACAAAACAAAAGAGAATTGCAAGTATATGAAACAGTGTTCACTTTCTCTTACCCACAAACTCAAGAGTTGCGCAACAATAGTTGCAAAGTGTGGACGGGTACTAACGAAGTAAATGATCGTTTGCTTTCAATTACTGATCGCTCCGACATAATCGATTTCCTTACGGTAGCTTAGCTCCTCTCTGACAGGCCTATTTACGCTAATGCAATCGGACCTTTTTAGTAAATACTCTAAGATTTTTGTGTAAATTTCTTGTGATGATGGTGATGGTGCACATGCAAATATATCAATATGAAAATTTATTATTCGGAATCTTTTAAAATAAAAATAGTTACTGAATGTTTGCTGTGTTTTTTGTATAAAACATTTTTGATTTTTTATTGTCTTTTGTCTTATTGATTCAATGGAGTTCTCATTTAATCAATTTGGCTTTTGATATAAGACTTTCTAGTTTTCTATACAAAATTTGGCTAAAATCCACTGATGAGCTATTTGAGCAGTAGTGAAATGGCCATATGGATATGCTTTCTCCGCAGTAATACATTTCATTTTTAGTTTAGTTTAATTTAGTAAATATTTCATGAGAATATCATGAAATATTTATATTTCAAGGAATCAAGCACGAATAAAGTAAATTAAATTTTTTTAGTTTGTTTTTTTTTTTGTGGTGGAAATTTTTTAAATGAAACAAAAATATTGCGTATAACTAAAATGCAGGTGAGTGCAGAATTAAATAGGAAATATTAAGAATAAGAAACATGCCTGAAAACTTATTTTTATTTAAGTAATAGTTTAATCTTTATTATAAAAGTTATGAAAATAATACTGCATTCATATTTTCTTTTGTTTTAGTTTTAATGCAAAATGCAAAAATCTTCAGGCAAACAGTTAAAATCTTAGCTCAAATATTATCCCTGATGTAGTACATCCTATTCTAAGGAAATAAATAAAACCAAAAAAAATTGTTTAACCCAAAAAACTTTTCAGTATAAAATATCAAAACTTTTTTAAGTTAACAAATTTCATTCTCCTTTTTTATGGCAGATAAAACAAAAAAAATGCCAACGCATTTGCAAAGTAAAATAGTCAACAGTTAAAGAAAACACAACATCAGAGGAAACTTTCTATCTAAAATAAAACAAAAAAGAAACAAAAAACTGTTTTGTCATGTCATCTCACGCAAAAAATGTAAACTTTCGTGATTATCTGGCGGAGCAGACGATGTTTAACCTTTTTCGTTACTTAACTGTTGTTAAAAAAAAAGTTTAATTTCTTGCCGTTTTCTTATTTTACTTGCAGCCTTAAAAAAGCTTGGCAAAGATCAATTAGCACTTAATGATGTCCAAAGAAACAATTTGCAGTTGTAATAAGCAACAAATGCAGCAACAATAAAAATTAAATCTTGATTCTTTGAAATAAAAGAAAATAAATAAAAAAAAAAAAAAGAAAAGAAAAAATTAAGAAATAAATAAAGGAATCTTGCAAATGATCAAAAAAAAGCTTTTGATGTAATTTAAAAACAGGCAGAAAAAAATAAACAAATTTACACCACGAAATAAGAGATCTTGGCGATTTATTTTTGTTTTTTAGTGATGTTGTTGTTATAACAATGTTACAACAACTATTACCGCTACAAATCGTTAAGGCAGTGTTATAATCTCACAAACACATTCACACACCCTCTTAAACTCTGTTTGCGTTTAGTAAACAAAAAAAGGCAATAAGATAAAGTGTTTTTCCCAAAAATATACAAAAATCTCTTAAAATGAGAAAAAATTACTCGTACTTTAACAAGTCAAGAGTTGTAGGCGAAAAAGTGGCGCCTTCAATATGTTTAATGAAATTCCCCACTCAGTTTTTTTTTTTTTAAGAAAACATTCAAATAAATAAACGTTACATTATACACAATCAGACAAATGGCATATGAAAAACGTTTTTTTTTTAGATTTTATAAAGTGTTGTTAGTAAACTGCAACAACAACAGCAACAACACTAATAATAAATAGTACTGAGAAAAACAAAATGCAAAGAGCCAACAGCATGACTTTAAACAAATTACAACACTTTGATTCGGGGTCAACCATTAGGGTGCGTTTCAAAGGTCTTTTGCCAAGTCAATCCAAAATTTTTGATCTCAAGTGAAAATTAGCTAAAGTGTGACATTTATTTGTTACAAGACTCAGCCGAGTACTGCCTACAAAAAATGAGAAAATTTTCTAATTTGGTGAGATTTAGATAAATACACACATGTATACAGACATAAATAAATAAATACATGCATAAATACATACACACATAAATGCACCAATTCATACATGTAGTAATAATTTATGCTATTCGAGTTTAAATGGCAAATTATCATTGCGTTCGTCTTTAAAAAGAATAAACCAAAACGCTAGATGAAGAAGTACGAACACCGATGGGTGCTTGAGATATTCTTGTATAATTAACATATATGGGAGTAATTAATTAGTTGGACTATTTAATTGACAATTTCATTAGCATTGAATTATAAATAATGCTAAGGTTTCATTGATAGTTAGTTAAAAAACAAAATCATTACCATTGACTATTGATTAAATGGTTTAAAATCATTATCATTAATGAATGTGTTTCTTGTCTTTGTATATTAACAGTCTTATTTACAAAAATTTTAAACTGCTTAATAAGAGCTTAATAAGAAAAAATCGCTAAAGTAGTATTCACAAACGCTTAATAGCACTATTACGCTGTTATTAATCATTAATAAATTTCAAATATTTAATGTAGCAGTTACCCTTCTTTAAACCTTTAATAAGTTTTGAAAAAGAATTTTTCGCGTAAAATTTTTTACTGTAAAAGTGTGAGAAAAACTATTAATAAAAAAATATAACGAATATAATAAATTTAATTTCTACAATAGGTAAGTATTTAAAAAATACTTAAATATAATAAAAATGAAATCAAACACAATAACGCACAAATTATTTTGGGATTTTGTAGCATCGTTTACTTAGTTTATTAGATCGACTTACAATTGGTTTTTCAAATGCAAAAAATTTAGCTATCACTTTATCTATTCTGCAATTTAAGAAAACGATACGTTTCCAGGTAATTAATACCAAATTAACTATTAGTATTTGTGGAAAATGTGTTTAGAATAGAGAAATTATCATAATTTAATTAATTGTTCTTTCATAATTAAAGCATTGTATTTTATTGATTTGAAAATAAAAATAATAAATAAAAAATTTACAAATTTGTATCATAAATAAACAAAATAATATAGTGATGTACAAACAGTAATGCCAAGCTGGGTATTTGGATACTTTTTTGTACTCGTTCAGTGAATCACTTTATAAAAAAGGGTTAAACACCATTTTTTTATTACTTTAAAATTTTTTCTGATATAAAACAATAAATAATAATAAAATAATGATAATTTAAGTTATAATAAATAATATTATTGATGCTTTAATTATTCTTTTTTAATTATAAAAACATTATTCAGGTATTTGGTTCATTGTTGTATGCATCACTAAACGTAAATTTACATATAACATGACATGATGTTGCCAACATAAAACTACAATACTATTAAAATCATTTAATAGTTAATTTTGCGTTATTAAACGTTTGTGAATAAAAATTGTTATTAATGGTTAATAAAACAAAAAGTGTGTAATAACTAAAGTATACATTAAGCTTAAAATAAGAAATTTGTGTGAATAAGACTGTAAATATACATCTTAAAGTATAGTAGAGCAATATTTTAAAATGGCTTTTAAATGAGTAAAATTTGGTGAAAAGTTTTTGTTTTAACTTTCTCAGGACAAATGAGAACCTACATTTATTTTCGTGTCAGTTATTAGATATACTAGTTGTAGTGTTAGGTTTTGTATCAATCTCACTTAACATTCTAAATTATTAAAATTTTCAAATATAGATTTATCTACAAGAGTGTTAAAATTTATTTATTTGATGCATAGTTTTTTTTAGTTTCTGCTACCAAAAAATTTGTGTTTCATAGAAACAATTATTCTTGCTTCAATTGTAATAAATAATGAAATGATTTCATTAAAATCTAATTATCATTATTAATAACAATTATAATTAAAAATAAAATCATTAGAATTAAATGGTACTTAAAATTGTTCATTCTAATTATTTCAAACAATACCAATGAAAATTCAATGGTAATGAAAAAATCCCAAGTATGATAATTATTTTTATACTGCGACCTTTTGTGCCTCTAATTTTTCAATATCATTTTGAACGAATCTAGTTTAGTGAAGTAACTCCAACAGTGTTGAAAAAAGCAGGAAGTTAGAAAAAAAAACCGCTAAATGGTTTTTTCAGCTGAGAAAAGTTTTACTTGACGGATTTTTAGCGTTTTTAAGCTACAATAAGTTTTGCTTGTTACAAAGTAAGCTCATCTGTGTATTTCTAACCTTTTTTATAAATATATAGATTATCGATCTCTGCCTTGTTTTTTTAAAACTTCTAAAACAATTAATCTAAAGTTAAATAACGAAATATATTTTAATTGCGCCATTAAAAAGTTTTTTTTAACTAATCGACATTTTAGAAAAAACTAATGTCTGTCAATATTTCTAACAACTGAATTATAGCCCGGAAACAATCGAAACAATTTTAAATAAGCTTAATAATATAAATGCTATAAATTGGAATAATCAAATAGATACTACAAATTTTTGATACAAAGCTTTTGCATATCAAAATTCGGCTGGAAATAAAATGTTCGAAGAGCTAACTAAGTTTGCCTTGCGATTATTATGCATGTCATGGTCTAAAACAGAAGTGGAACGAGTTCTTAGTCAACTTAATCAAAGCTCAGAAATCGATTGCAAACCGATATGTAAATGCTATTTTAACCGTTAAGTATATCAATTCCTCAAGGATATAACAATAGTATTCTATGTTCCAAAAAAAATGCGAGCCCTTCTTACGTTATTTTCATTACTTAGCCTATGTAAAAGATGATGACAAAAAAAAATTAAATAAAACTTTATTACAACCAAACGAAAGCTAGAGTTGATGCGCTTGACCAACCAGTTGCTATCTACACATGTATGCGCATGACTAAGGGATGAACTGTTGTTGCCTTATTTATGATAGACGTATCAGCTAGTAACTCCTACGTTATTTGGACTGATGTGCATCCTACCTGGAATTAAAAAAAAAAAATCAGACACAGGCTTTATCTGGTAGCTGTTGGCAGATCAGCTGATAAAAGAGCATATTTTGTGAAAAAAAGTTTTTCCACTTAGAATTAAAAATGGCATAACAAATTCTGCTTCGATTACAAGGTTCCGAAAAACTTTGGAACGTATAATATTTATTCCAGTTCTTAAAACGAAACTAATATGTAGAGATAAGCAAAAATTAATCTAGAGATGGACAATTATTGCCATATTCATAAAATAATATAAGTTTATTTTATGAATACGGCAGTTATTATTAAAAAACTGTATTAAAATATAAATTTTTCATTATATTTTATAGCGGTTTATGTCAGCATTTTTTTTTTCGACTAGTAAGCGGTTTTTAGAGTTTTTTAAAGTAATATCTAGCGGGAATTGGATCAATAGTTTTGGCAACACTGAACTCCAATCAAAAAAAACAAATATATGGAGCGATAGAGAATTAAACAATAAGAAAAAAAAACATTAAGTGAAAAAATTGGCGCTCGCACATAATTTCCGAGTCATGGACCTCTAAACTTTTCAAAAGCAAATATAAACCATAATGTTTTAATCTATAATTAACGACTTATTAGCATTTTTAAAATTGTGCCATCTGTATGCAAAAATGTTATAAAAATCGTGTGTTGGATTTTTTTTACGTCTGTTTTTGAATTGACATTAAGCATTAGAGAAGGTAATGTAAAAAAAAATAAAAACGTGTTTTGATTTTTCGAAATATTGATCCAAGTTTTGAAATTTCTATACTGGGCTTCAAAAACAATTCTCAATTTTTCGATGTGGATTCTGTTTTTTTTTTTTTTTTTGCTTCCAAAAATCGGAATTTATTAAGCGACCAACGAACATACATACAATAATTTTCACTTTTATTATTAAATGTTATGCCTTAAAAGTATAATATCTTTAGCAATATTTTTTAAATCCCTAAAAAAATTTAGAAATAAAAATGTACATCATAATAAACAAATATTTTATCTTTTTTAGTAAAATTATTCTCTAACAAAAACACATAAAATCTGTTATTCATTACACGGACACATATGTATGTATGTGTGTATATGCAATTACATAATACTATTCACTCCTTTATAAAAGGATTATAGCTCTATTATCAATTACATTTGGCAAATCCAATTTCATTTTATTTTACTTTTTGATACAAATTTTTTAAACAAAACAATTTTTTACCACCAACAAATCTTCTTTTCTATAGAAAAAAAACTAGGAAATAGGTATATAAAACCTGCCATGAACAAACAAAATTTATACAAAAAACAGCAACTGTAATAACAACAACAACCATGATAGCTTAACAATTTTACGATATGTTTTTCATTGTTAAAGCAATTGCTGCAACAACTACAACATGCAACGTACAACATCAGCAGCTAAATTGAATAGAGGAATAGAAACAAAAAACAAAAACAAAAAGGATAATAAAAAAATAAACTTAAAACGTATTAGCAAACGGCAACAATTTAATTAAATTGCCCATGGAGGATGCGGTTGTAAACATTTTGCATGCACTTTGCACAATTTTTAGTTTTTACCCAGAGACACAATCATTAAATACATAAATAGTTTTACAATGCAAAATGATATACAATAAAACGAATTGAAAGAGTGAATAGATAGGTTTTTTTTAAAGTAATAATATAATAGGTAAGGGAAGACTTTTGAAAGATACGCTACACAAAAATAAAATTATATAAATTTCTATTCTGTATAAATTTCTGTTCTGAAGTTCGCTACATGATAACGAATAGTTTTTAGTTGAAATGCGGAACTGTTTTCTGAAATTGCAATAATAAACAACTGGTTTGAAATCGGCAGAAACTTAAGCAACCCTATTTAAATCGCACAATAACAAATTTCACAAAAATATCTATTTTTCAATAAAACTTTATTTATTTTTCTTTAAATTTGTTCTATTTTTCCAATGGTTTAAAAGGTTTTTGAAAAGGGATATTTTTCCAAATTGAATTAAAGCAAACGCAAACAGGACTCCCATATTTAGCGATTATTAGCTTCAAAATTAACAAAGAGCCGAATTGCCAATTTTTGCTCCAGAAATGTCTACTTCTTCAATAAACTCTATTGTAAAATTAAATAATTTTGGGCAACACTGGAATACTTGTTACATTAAAATAAATATATGAAATAAGGTTATAAATCAGCAATTCTACTAGAAAATGAAACTTTATAAAAAAAAATAGTTTTTTCTAAACATTAATAATTTAAAAAAATTAGATTTTGATGCTGACATAAAAAGTATGTATAAAAGCAACCAAAAAAAAAATTTGCAGTATGTACATTTCTGTTTTTAATTACATAATTACAATTTATTTGTAAAGCCGTTAGTTTATCGATTTTTCTATTATTTTATATGTTATAATTATTATTTAATACTGAATTGTTTGTTTTCTTTTTTTTTTTGTTCTTAAAAAACATTTTTATGGTATTTAACGATTTTTTTTAATAATAGTGCTAATGAAGGTGATTTTTGTGCAATTATACAGATTTCTTATTCAAATGATCTGGCACCCCTGCATGCAAATGCAATTACACTCATTTTACTCTGCTTTCTATTTTTTCAACAACAACACTACGCTTTATTTTAACGGCTTCGTTTTCTTTTCTGTATTTTGATTGATCTTTATTTTAAAAGAATTTCCCACATATTTTTTGCTATTTTTTCACTAGTTTTTACTACATATTTGTTTAAGAGCTTGAAGTAGACATTGTTAGCTTCATTCTAATATAATATTTAACGCGGGGTGTTAATTATTTCTTAAGAAATTTTTAATTAAACACTAGAACTTATATACGCACTTCTCTTCAATGTTAATTCGGCCAAATTTAAACGCGGACTAATACCCCAACTTTATTTGCTGTCGTACATACATTCGTATGTTCATACACATGTTTATAGGTTCATAAGAACACACATATCTTTCTATAAATACATATAAGCTTTTTTGATTAGTATCAAAAAATTATAACACATACTTACATACAATATATAATTAAGGAGACAAAATAAGCCAATACAATTTCTTATTAATACATATTAGATTTTTTATTTTAGGAAATTCTTTTATTTAATTTTTAAGTTTATTCAACTATAAGAAAAAGAAGCAAAACACTTTTCCTTTCTATAGATCAGAGTTTAAAAATTGGGCATAGCATATTCCACCTTCTATATATAACAATGGCCGATTTCTCCTTTTCATCCATTAAAAGATTTATTTTACAATGCCAGCGCCCTTACTATCTATTCTGCTGTTCAAAAATCTAGAAGATACTTGATAGCAATATTCATGTCAAAATTTTATACAGATTTTTATTCTTAAATAGATAGCATATCGATAATACTTTCTTTAAAAACATAAAAATTTATGGAAAAGTTTTATTTTTAAATGAATTCCATTAATTTTGGCTTAAGTTCAATTTTATTTTACTTTATAAAATTTGGTGGCATGTCACAACGTCCAAGCACACAATGTCCATGGGCATAATGTCGCACCAGAAAGTGATATAATGTCACCCTATGATGTGACATAATGTCCATCAACGTAGCGTCGTAACGTCCATTGATGTAACATGTAGGCATATTTTATGTTGTCCTATGTAAGAAAGATGCAACGTTTTTATAAACTGACTTGAAGAAAATTGTTGGTAAGCGAAGCCGGTGTTGGTTGTACCATAGAGGAGAAAATCCTTGCGCGTGGCCGAAGGTTGGCTATGCAAAAGGTTTTTAGTAAGAGAAACCGATGTTAGTTGTACCATAGAGGAGAATATCCTTGTGAACGGCCAAAGGCCCGCTATGCAGAAAATCTTTGGCAAGCGAAGCTGTTGTTGTTTTAAGTGTTTAAAAGCGGCACAATGGATATTGTGACGTTTTTCAAAATGACACATAGCCATGGACGTTATGTCCTTGGACACTATGACATGCCACCAAAAATTTATTTACAAACGTAAGCGGACGTTTTCCAAAGAAAACAGGAATAAGTAGACACCAAACGAATATAATTCTGCATTTTCTGGATCGCTACATCCTTTATCAGCATTCTTTGCATGTATGTACCTCAAGTTGTGTAGGTTTTAGAAGGTTTATCTATTTTTTGTTTTCACAACCTTTCTGTAAATTAAATTTAATAATTTGAAAAATAATGCAATGCCACATTTGTAAGCGAATACTTCTTGGCAAATTAACTTTGAACTTGGTGGCAACGTCAAAAAAACAAAGAAATAAGTTTTTGAATAAGATCTGGGTTATTTATTTTAATAAACGTCGGATTCAATCCCGGAATAATTTTCTTACAGATAATTAATCAGATTAGAATCATTACAATGTCATGATAATATTGACAGATCTCATCAAAATAAATTTCATGAAATTAACTGTCATTAGCTCTTTGTAAGTTACCTTATGTATCTACTAGCCATTGAATTCAATAAGACATGCACGCAACGCCAGCAGAACAACGGTATTAATTTGTCCATGTTCTTGTATGTGGCGGAAACGTGTTGATGTTTATGTTCTGTCTGAGCATAATTTTCTACTTGTCGTCATCATTGTTTCAATGTTTTTAACAAGAAAGAGAGTGTTTGCACTCTCGATCAAGATTTGGATGAAAATCATATTTGATGGCGAACATCAGACAAATGTTCGGCCAACTATAGTTGAACATGAAAGAAATATAAATATTGGGAGTCTACATTAGCCAAGTTCATGTGCAACATGATATTCATACAAATTTGATGGCTAGCGGAGACGTAGGGTTATATATATATATATTATATTTTTTTAGGTATAATTTTTAGAAAAACTCGAGAGCCTATTTTCTTTAAAAGATTTATTTTTTTTTTTTTTAATAATAGATGATTTTATTTATTATAATTCATTTATTTATGTTTTGATGAATGTGTATGACAAAAAGCTTTTGTGTAGTGCCTTAAAACGACAACAATTTCCTACGCTGTATGAAAGAGTTTGGGTAAACCATGAATAGATTCATACGACCGCTATCACCAGACACATTTATATCGTCAACCATTTCTATAAAACAAACAAATTTCCACGATTGAGTTGCACGTTTGTTTATTACACTCCCGTTGTTTATATGTTGCCGTGTTGACGACAATGATGACGATGCTGTTGCCTTAACTCAGCCAGCCGCTCCTAGTAATGGTTGATTTTTCCTTCCTTTTTTTTCCTTGTTTTGTTCATCTGTATCAGTAGATGATGTGTCGCTTGATTAAGTTGATTTTAGTTTTTTTTTTTATTTTCATTTAAACTGCATTATTATCTTGTTGCATAAAAAGCCGGCTTAAAAATCATTTTTATTCAACTGCTGCATGGAGTTTAAATATTTCATTATAGAGTCTCCACAAACCCCCTTCCTAAATAAAAAAATAATAAAGAAAAGAGACAAATAAAGAAGTAATATGGTTAAAAATTACTTAATGAAAACATTCGTACTTCATATTAATTTGCCGGTTTTGTATTGGTAAAAAGTTCATAATTTGTTTTGTTTTACCTGCCTGGGGCTCTAGAGCTTGAATGTGAATTTTCGCCACTGCAAACCCTTTATGTACAAGATTTCTTCATACAACACACTCGTACTCGTTGTAGGACAAACGATTTAAACCAAAACTAGCGGATTATTTTGTTATTTTGGTGAGTTTTTCTTTTTGCTGCAATTCCATTTTATTTTCTCAGGTATTTGAATTTTGTAGATTGTGAATTTGACGTTAATCAAATTAAACGGTTCATTCAAATGCGACTTAAATAAGCAGCCAGAGCAGAGCACAAAAAAACTGGTCATGTTAGATGCAGTCAGAGCTGAAAGAAATTCGGTAGCAACGTGTTTAAGTTTATGCTGAATGAATGAGTGATTTTTAAATAGAGATTAATACGATTTTGTTCGTTTATTTTTTTCAGTTTTTTTTTTCTTTTAAATACTACTTTTGCTTAAAATTAAGTGATCAATGAATTATGTAAAAAAATAGGAAAAGGAATTTGTTTTGCTTTAAAGTGGCAGTAGGATTGTCAATTAATGTCAAATTGATGGGAGATAAAAGCCACCAACCATGTAGTTAAGTGACTTTGCTTGCTCGTATTACCTCTTAATTGGATAAGACTTACTCGTATTTGTTTTAAATAAATCTTTTTGTATTAAGATTATTGTGAATTATGTGCAGTTTTTTTTACAAAAAATGCAAATTAGGGGTTTCAATTATTCTAGTTGTCGTGTAATCGAATACAATTATTACAAATAAAGTGAAAAACAGTAATGCTAAATATTTGAAATATAGAAAAATCGTATGTATGTCGTTTATACGGGTGTCTTTTTTGGCACTAGTAGCTACACTCCAAACGCAGCATAAACCATTTTTGAACTCGAAAGAGTACTTTCGAAAATACAACGTAAAAGATTCTAGATAAAGTGCCAGTTATTGGATCCAATGTACAAGTCTGTAAGCACTTTTGTAGTAAATATTTAAGTCTCGACAAAATTTTAAGATCTTAACTTATGTTCTTCTGTATCAATTATAATAAAATAATAAAATAAAAAGGTCTACAGCTTATCAAAACATTTTTCATATATTTATTTCTATTTCATTTTTTGTAAATTATTACTGCCGTATTCATAAAATATTAAAATAGATAAATGAATTTTAGGACGAATTTGTATGGACTTTTTGTCGAGTTTTCATTTTTTTTGTTGAATTTTAATTTTCTTTTTTCTTAAATATTAAAGTTTTTTAAAATAATTTATGCCAAATAATTTTTTTTATTGAATTTATTGTTAAATATCAAAGTAAAAACAACATGATATCTTACAATAAATTTATTTTTAGTATTTTTAATAATAATAATATTTCTGATATTTTTTTTTTTTTTGCATTGACTACCAATAGACGAAAGCAATATTCCTCATTATTTAAAATACGCTTTCCTTTATTACTCAGAAATTTCGATTTATGTTTTTATTTTTATTTGTCTCATGTTTATTGTTAATGAATTACGACATCTAATAAAATGGCATTTCTAAATTTAATTTTTTTTAACTTTTGGTCACATTAAAAAATTGATTTTTAACCCTTTATCTTGTTAAGTATTGTTACTGTTTTTAACTTGTTAACAAACATGACAAAATAGCTAAACAACAGAAATAAAGTGGTACAAATTCCGTATTTGAAATAAATATTCATATGGGAATTACTCATAGATACACATACGTTTACTCGCAGAGCCATAATTTAAATGCAGCAACGTAAGGAAAAGTTCATATTAAAAATGTTTAAAAGACATGGAGGTTTGAGAAAAATTTAATTTTTATATACATACATATGTATGTATGTATGTATGTGTATATACTTACATATGTGTGTATGTATGTATGTGTATATACTTACATATGTGTGTATGTTTAGGTATGATAAAATGTAACCAGCACCAGCAGTAATAGCAAAGGTGACAACATTTATGGTTTTACACCTTTTTGTAGATTGGTTGCGGCTGTTGCTGCAATTTTGAGGAGAACAACAAAACTGTTGCGTTTAACGAATTGACAGACACTTAATTTACGCTTTATACAATTGGCCACTTAATGTTTATGTTGCTAACAAATTTAGCTTAAACCTTTGAAAAAAAAACAAGGCATCGTAATTGAAAGCCAGGTGATCAAATAACAAGAGATTTATGAGCAATGTTTGAGCAAACGAAACAAACAACAACAAAAAAACAAAGAATGAATGATTGAATTTAATTTTATAACAATAATTGTGCTTTCTTGTTTTACCTTTTTAGGCCGACCCCAGCCCTGGTGGTGTCGTAATAATCGTAATGGTGGCACAAATGGTAGAAATTCTTTGTCAGCCAAACACTCGGCTGATAGTATACGAAGGCCCACAAGTAACTCAGGTGTTTGGACTTGGTTGGGTGGCAGTCGACGTTCATCCGAAGGGCCCGATCAAATTGGGCCACCCTCTTCATCACCGGCTGAAAATCATTATACCCATATGGATGATGCATACAGTCCAGTGGGTGTTAGTGAGGCTTTGTATGCGGAGTTGGATCGTGAATCGGTTAGATCCAATAATCCCTCATATCAAAATACCGGTTACAGTCAGTGTGGGGATGTAAGTTTTAAATTCAGTTTTTTTTAATCTTTAATTTGTTTTTGGTTTTTTATTTATTCCATTTTATTTTATTAAAGAAATTCAATTTTCAGCACCAGGAACAAGACATCCCCATGGTGGTTTCTTCAGCCCCAAGTAGTGCTTATTATTCTGATCTATCGGTTACTGCAGTGCCCAGCGGCTCAAGTTCCAATGAAAGAGCTTATGAAATTGTTGGACTAACGGTAATGAATCAACCTTTACCCAATTGGGATGGTGGTGGTGGTGCTGGTGTTGCAGCCACTGCTCCACATTTAGTAACCAATGCTGAGGGTATGGCTTCGCAGCGAAGGATACCACGCTTAGCGGCCATTAATGAAACTAGTACAACAACAGTACCCTCAGATTATGTATGAGAAGAAAGTAAATTTTAATTAGAATTAACATAATGTGAAAAAAAAATTAACATAATGTGAAAATTTTAACAGAGTAATAAAGAGCGAGAGAGAAAGAGTAGAATGTTAATTTAAGAGAAGTTAATGACAACAAAAATATACACAAAATATGTGTAGAACAGGGATGGAACTCATAGTACATTTGAAATTATTTTGTTAACACCATGGTACCGAGAATTTTTCTTTTTAATGTAAACGATCAGTTTTGCAAATTTATTTTTGTTGAGTGTTTTTATTATAACAGTTTTACAATGTTGTTGCTTAGTAAATACATGAAAGAAGATTAACCATAACTGTGGCAGAAATTAAAAGAGAAATTGTTATATTTCTTGAAAAAAATATTCAAGCTTGGAAGTTCTTGTTGCATCTCATCTTACGTTTAATTGTGTTATTTACATTTTATATCTTTCTTTAAGTTTTAATTCTTTTGTTTATAAAAATTCAAAACCATAAATAGTATCTTCCGGCTCTTAAAGTACTTTTTGGTTTTCAAACTTCAAAAAATGTTTGAAGCAACTTTACATGAGATTTTGCACTGAGCGGAGGCCCAAAATAGACACCGATTGTTGTATGATTTTACCATTAAGTTAAATCTCTTTTGCCACAAAATAAAATAAAGGCACAAACTTACTAATCCACTTTTATAGAAAATATTTTTTAGAGAATACAAATTTTTTCATTGGGAAACGTTAGAAGATTTGTAATAAAATTCTTCTAAATAATAAACAACAAAATGACTTAAATAAAATAATACTTAATGAATCTGTTAAAATTTTCATATCTTATGACAAAAACTGAGCTTAAAAATATTTTGTTAATAAACAAAAAAAAAAAATTTTAAATAAATTAAGAATTTGCAGCAAAATATGTGCAACATATTTAGAAAAGAAATCAGCTAAACAAAGTTTTAAAAAACTTTTCAATAAAATTAATTCTAATTTATGTTTTAAGTAAAAATAAAACGATTTTTTTAAAAAATCGTTAGTGATATTTAGAGTTTAAAATCTTTTTAAATATACAAAAGAACGATGAGAGGAATGTATATGTTTAAAAAATAAAATGTTCTATATTATATTATTAATATTATTATTAAAATTATAAAAACAAATTATATGTATACATAACATTAAAATATTATTGCAAAAAGAAAAAACAAAAATAAAATACTAAATTAGTAGTTGTGAAAACAGGGCAAATAAAAAAACATTTCAATACAAAAAAAATTGTACTTAACAAACATATTTTATATTTACACAAACAAATCATTTTAAAATAAAAATATGTCTTTGGTAAATATTTTATACATCTTAATACATATGTATTTGTTAAAAACATATTTGTTTAAACATTGAAAAATGTTTAATTTTTGTTTTATTAAAAATAATTTTATTTGTAAATCATTTGAAATCATTTTTAGCTTGTAAGTAGTTGAAAGCAAATATTTAATATCTATTAAAAAAAATAATATTTATATGAAAGATACAAAGAAAAGATTAGAAATATTAGAAAAATAAAACAAAATAAATTTATTCATATTTACAAAATACAGATTACAATTTCATGAAAAATCTAAATTCAGAAATCATATTATTGTTTAAAGTATATAATATTTCAATAATTATTATAAAAATGAAAGGAAATAATAAAATAAATTGTAGATTCCGAATATTTAAAGTTCAATAAATTATTTATACACATTTAAGCGGAAAAAAAATTAAGCAACAAATTGCAACAAATAAACACTTATTTACAAAAAAAAAAACGGTTTCGAAATTTTTTTAATAAGTTTGTATTAGCAAACGTTATTGTAGCTACTGTCAACTCTTGCATAGAGATATAACTTTTATTGGTAAGTTTTTTTCATAACACTTCAACAGGTCCGTACACCGAAGAACAGTGGAGTATTGGAGCTAAAGTTTCAGAGTCTTGGCTTCAGGAACCGCGCAATAGCGTTTTAAAGCAGGACATCTTGCATGTATAATTTTTTGTCATGTTTGCCATTTGTTTTTCAGTCATTAGTAAAATTTAACCGCTAATGAAAACCAGTAAAAATTCGTTGATTACTGCATTCATTAATCAGTAAAAATTTAATGGCCATGCAAACTAAATTTTATTATCAGTAAAAATTTACCGCTTAGTAAAATATCAAATACAGTTGAAATATGATGTCGTGTGTCCATGTATGGAAAATATTTTGTTTTCATATGTAAAAATTACATATTTTTGGTCAAAAATATAGCAACAATAAATAGCTCCTCCATAAAGAAAGTTCTTAATAATCCTTGTTTTCAAAAGTATTATACAATGCTAGGTCCAGATCTGGATTTTATTGGCAAAACAGAAAAAATTCCCCTTTTGGGATTTTCGATTCATAACACAGCTTTACAAATTTTTTATTTGGAAAAATACCAAGAACACCATATGGCTAGATAAGTCAATTGGGACCTTCTGAACACAAAAAACACTGTAATTATTTTTTTCCAAGTACCGTTTTTTAGATAACGGTACTTTTGTGTTTTTCGGTGTATAGTCCCACTCAAACCCTTGTGGAGCACAACCTAAATAAATGGCTTACCGTTGGAAAGGTAATTGAATGCCTTTTCCGTCGATATGCTGCAACTTTCTATCTGCCAAGAAATGGCTGAGTTATGGCGCCTTAAAGTTCAAAATTTGCCTATTTTTTATGTTTTTTCAAAATTTTTTATTTTCTTTTGCTTTTTTTCTACGTTATAGTAAAGATCTGGAATGTTTTATTCGTTTACCAAATAGTTTATTTTATTACCAATATTTTAAGCTCAATTTAAAAAAAAAACCGGATGAAAAATAAAATTTTTATTAAGAATTTTGTGAAACGACAACATTTTCATTGCTCACACACTATAGTCGGCATAAAATAAAAAAATTAAAAGTAAAATGACGAGCGACTTGAAGTTTTGCGTTTTGTTTTCAGATGGATCTTCGCTATTATTTTACTTTGTTCATAAAGTATTTATTTTAAACAATAATTATTACCTTAAATATTAAAAAATAAATTTGCATTAAATTAAACTTTTACAAGTGCCTTCTTAAATTTCTGCAATACTGGATATTATATTCAGTTCTCCTCAATGGTGTTTGGTAGAAGTTCTATCGAAATATTCATTTTGGGCTTTTGGGCTTTTCCCAAGTTCTCCTTTTGCCTTAAATGTATTTTGCGATGAGTTCTTAAAGCTGCTGGTTGGACAAATCGGCGACCACAATCTTTGCATTCATGTGGCTTTTCGCCTGTATGTATCATTTCATGATATTTCTTTGTATCGGCTTTAGCGAATTTTCGTTCACAATAACGGCAGGCAAAATCTTTGGCTCCTTCGTGCATATTTCTTATATGCATTTTTAAATTACCAGCACTATTGCAAACTTTGGGACAAAACCGACATGGCCAAGTTTTTTCCAGTGTGTGATAGTTAATGTGTATCTTAAGCTCATGTCGTGTAGTCTTGCGCATGCCACAATATGGACATGTAAAATTTTTTATGCCTGAATGGCGCAGTTTATGAATTCTTAATTTTTCCTTAGTGGAAAAGCGTTTTTCGCAATCGTTTTCCTCACAGGCAAACGGCAGCTTTGTCTTATCAATATGGGTATAGTGATGATTGTTGAGAACAGCAGAAGATTTAAATATTTTGCCACAGATTTCGCACATGTGTGTCTTTAATTCTGGGCCAAATTTATGAAATTTTCGTTTGTGTATATTAAGAGCTGATTTGTTTTTATATACTCGTTCACAATTCGCTAAATCACATTTGAAGGTTTTTTCTTGTGTCAAGTTATGTTCGTTTTGATGCTTATTATAGAAATACCATCGATTAAAGGAACGTCCACATCCTTTTAAGGTACATGTGTAGGGAGGAAAGCCGTCATGTTGCCTTATATGGGCCTGTAGTCTATGAAGAGTTTTGAAGCTTTGACTGCAGCGATCACAGTGATGATTTTGGGGTTGAGTTGTTAATTTATGTGAAGAAATACTTTCCAAAAAGGTAGGAGACTACAAAAGAAAAATATATGCTTGGGTTAGAATTGTAGCTCAAGACAAGAGGAGTTGTATTAAGGAAACATTTTGTAAACATTTTTAACAGGCTTTCTTTAAATTATAAGAGCCACACTGGAAGCCCATTAATAATTTATAATAAAGTTTATAAATCATACAAGTACTATTAGTAGTAGATTTACATTAGTTTTTTTTATTTTCCATTTACTTACATTAGGCGTGTTGGTATCTTCTGTATTTAAATTGTTGCAAACTTGATCGTTCAGAGTGTCTTTGTGTAAGCACTCCTTTTCATTTTCGTTATCAAATTGTAAGTATTCTTCTAAGTCTTCCATCATTCCATCTTTTAAAGTACTAGTATCTACAGCTTTTTGTTTTGAGCTCCTACTTGACCTTTTACTTCCTGTTTTTCTCTCAAGCTGTTCATTTTCTAACTTTATTCTTGAAGGTCTGCCCATTTTTTTCTTTTCCAGGCATTTATTTGAATCTTCTATTTTATCTGTAGGTTCATTTAATTCTTTATTTGAGGTCTCCTTCGTTTCATTAGCAATTTCACAATGTTTATTTTCCATTTCTTCCACTAGCGTTTCCTTAGTTTCTAACCATTGATTAAACGTATCCAAGGACTTGCTACACATTTGTTGAAATTCATAAAACAATAAAATTTGTTCATAACAATGTTGGCATACATTTTCGGGATATACATCTGTGATTTCAACAGGCAAACCAGAACACAACTTTAGTTTATTGGCCAAGTCCAGGGTACTAAAAATGTTGTGAACATTAGTTTGTGAAAGACTCACTAAGCAGGTGCGACATAGTGAAAGTTGTAAACTTGAGTTGAACATTTCTTTCGTATTTATTTAACAATTTTAAAAAAATATCTAGGATTTTATTTTTTTCCGCATTGGTCAATGTTTTTAAGCCTTTTGGTTTATTTATATACAACAGCTGTGTGAATTTTTTCTGTAATCACTACTTGTTAATACAACTCTTGTTAAGATTGCCAGGATTCTGCAAGCAAAAGTATATATTTTGGGAATTTAAAAATCACGGAAATAATGCCATTTGAAAATGTCTATTACATGAAAACATGTAAATTTTGTCACTGGCGTAATAGACAACTCATATTTGTGCACAAATTCAACAGGAGTTCTAACTAAAGTTTCCATTAAGAGAACAAATAACAGAGTTTATTTAGCAAAATGCAAGCTTGCGTTTATTAGATCATTATATAATTAGAACAACATTATTTTATATATCGATTAAAATTCACTTGAAATTATCAATCTGTCAATGCAAGGAAGAGGTGTCCCAAAAACTTCATTAGATCCTGATAAGGAACTAATTTACTATAAAATTAATTTGGTTTTTATTGAAATCTAGTATTATGATTTTTTTAATTAATTAAATGGAGAAAGAGTAAGTAAGATGTTAAATAATATTAATTAAGATGTTAAATCTGAATAAAGCATTTAAAACGGGACTGATTATAAACAATGCATTAAAAATTCTCCAAAAAACTGGTTTATGTTGCCAAACAAAAATAAACTTCATTCGCATTATTAAGCCACATTTGGGATCAAAATATATCTTGGTGACTTTGATCCGTATTGCAATTAATTAATATATGTAGTAGAAATTCCCTGTTTCTAGTGTTGCTTATTAGAAAAGATAAAGTTCATTCCGAAACAAATAGCAGATTCTAAGCCGCCGCCGGTAATTCTTACCTCGGCTGCCGCCGACAATTCCTCGTAAAATATAAACTCTGGTCACCTTTTAATATTGTTTTCATGTTTTTTCGTTTCTATAAAAAACTTCTCAAAAACATAAAAATATAAAAAAAAAACATAAAAAATTATAACTACTAAAAAAGATAAAATTAACTTGATTTAAAAAAGTAACAAAAAATAAGTAAATGAAATTGCCACTGCATCAACTTTTAAAAATTTTCACGCATTAATAATTTCCCAGTGACGTGTCGCTTGTAGTTGGCAAATTTAAATATACCAATTCTAGTTAAAGTTACTGTTAAATAGAAACCACTTTGCAATGGACATAAGACGAAGAAAGGAATCTGAAGAAGTTAGCCATAGAATAGAGCCACCGGAAAAAGCATATGATCGTGAAGGTCATGAAAAAAGCGACATCCGCGGTGATAGAGGAAACATATCAATACTATTGTTTTTGTACATTTTACAAGGTATACCGCTGGGCTTAATAGCAGCTGTTCCAATGCTGTTACAAAATAGGGGAGCTAGCTATAAGCAACAAGCTGAGTTTTCATTTGCTTACTGGCCGTTTAGTCTTAAGCTATTGTGGGCTCCAATTGTGGACTCATTGTATGTTAAGAGCTTTGGGCGAAGAAAATCTTGGTTGGTACCCTGTCAGTATCTTATTGGGATTTTTATGATTTTGCTTTCTTGGGTAGTGGATCTT
Organism: Gymnosoma rotundatum; assembly: GCA_916610165.2. NCBI lineage: Eukaryota > Metazoa > Arthropoda > Insecta > Diptera > Tachinidae > Gymnosoma > Gymnosoma rotundatum. The sequence continues at coordinate 13,113,264 of OU744338.1, read as the reverse complement.
TGGTTGGGCGGCAATGGCAAAGAGCCGAATGTTTCTTTACTTACCACTCTTTTCTTTTTGCTTAACTTTTTGGCCGCCACCCAAGACATTGCGGTGGATGGTTGGGCATTAACCATGCTGAAAAGATGTAATGTTGGCTACGCATCAACTTGTAATACAGTGGGCCAGACTGCTGGATATTTCTTAGGATATGTGGCTTTTATTGCATTAGAATCGAAAGACTTTTGCAATACCTATTTGCGCTCGGAGCCCAAAGACGAAGGCATGGTGACGTTACCTGAATTTTTATGGTTCTGGGGAGTATGTTTTCTCATTGCAACAACTTTGGTGGCAATATTAAAAAAAGAAAATAATATAAAAGATGAGCATGCAGAAGCTAGATATTCTGAGGAGCACGAGCTCAACATATACGAAAGTTATAAAATACTAATGGATATGGTCCGTATGCGTCCCATTCAAATTTTAGGTGCTATTCTACTAACAGTTAAAGTAACATTTGCTGCATGCGATGCTGTAACATCACTTAAATTAATTGATGCTGGTGTACCAAAAGAAAAACTAGCATTGCTAGTTGTTCCAATCATTCCTCTGCAAATAGTATTACCTTTGGCTGTGAGCCGTTACACAAATGGTCCGCGTCCTATGGCAGTGTATCTTAAAGCCATTCCTTACCGAATTTTCTTCGCATCGATAGCTGCAGTTATTGCATACTTGACGCCGTACATCATTAAAGGCGGGGAGGTGCCGACTTACTACTATGTATTGCTGGTTGTAAATTATGGCTTATATCAAATCTTCCTGTATTGTATGTTTGTGGCTGTGATGTCATTTTTCGCCAAGATATCTGATCCTGCAGTGGGTGGCACATACATGACATTCTTAAATACGCTTTGCAATCTTGGCGGCAATTGGTCAAATACTGTTATCTTATGGCTAGTTGATGTCTTAACTTGGAAGGAATGCACAAGACCTGATGGATCCGTTGTCGAAAATAACTTATGTGTATCTAAGCAACAAAAGGAGGTAATAAAAATCTAAAAAAATATATACATATCACATTTTAAATCAAATTATTTTTAGGAATGTTCTGCTTTTGGTGCCGATTGCAAAATTGTATTTGATGGCTTTTATATAGAATCAATAGTATGTCTTGTTTATGGAATCATTTGGTTGCTTTTGGCGCGAAAATGGATAAATTATTTGCAAAATCTGCCAACTAAAGAATGGCTTGTTGTAAATACGCAAAAATCTGCATCTTCTAGCAAATCAAGGTAGCAATTCATTGTTTGACATCACGAGGCTAATAAAAATTAATAGTAATTACAAATAATTTTATTTCATTTATCTTATAATTGGCGACGAAAATTTAAAATGGTTGTTCTTTAAACTTTGGAAATTTGTTGTTATTGTATTTACTTAAATTTATTTATTTGCGTACAATTTAAATTTTAAGCTTCTTGTATTTCCATTTAAATTTAATTTTTGAATAACGTTTTATTTTAGTATATAAAAAGAAGTATGTAATTAGGTTCTTTATTGAAAAAATGCATAAATTATTTTTAGCCCAGAATAATGTTGTTTTTTTTATTCATTTGACCTTTTTAAATGCACATATAGCACAATATTATACAAAGTTTCATAGAAAAGTATTTTTAAAGCAAAATATTAAAATACACGAATGTCGAAACAGCTTTTAGTTTGCGAACATTTTTAATAATATTTCCAAGAATCTGCAGATTCCTGATTTTGTTTTTGCTTACTTTTTCTTTCAATTAACCCAGCCAAATGGTCCGATCGCATTGATAAAGAGTCAATCTTTTCCACTAATTGTTGATAAGGGCTTAAGGGTTGGGTACCCATAACAACATGACCCAATTTCGAATCAATCTTGGCATTTAAACGTGCATTACGAATTAGGTTTACAATCCAACATTCAGCTTCAGTAGGATTCATGTTTAGTTTATCAGCCAACATGCTGATTGTAATACATTGATGAATACGGCAAAAAGTTTCGAAAATCATAAGACGTGCATCTTCTACGAATTCGTTAAGACACGCAACAATAAAAAAGTCGTTAAGAATGACGGTTTGGCATTCATGAAGTTTTAGGCGAGCACCTTCAAAATCGAAATTCACATACAAACACTCAAGAAATTCTGTTATAGGATCACGGTAGGTGTAAGACTCCTGTTGGATGACCTTAATTAGTTCCTTAAGAGCATTACGACGTGTACGATTTATGATAACAGCGGTGGCCAAGTAGCGCATTATATGAGGACACATAGTCTGAATCGCATTCAAATAAGACGGTTTGTTTAAAAATGTCTCTATTATCAAATCACGTCCTTTGGGATGGTTGAAGAACACCAATACAGACCAGTGGATGAGCCATGTACGTTGCTGCAATGCCTGGACCGTCGAGAAGTTTGCATTGTCAATGTAATCACGTAAACGTGTTAAATCTTCTAAGGCTGTATTCCAGTTCAATGTTAAGATCTCAGCAGCCAATTTGCCCCATAAAACATTCAAGTAGTTCTAAAAGTTAATTTTGTTATTATAATTCGATTGAGTTATTTTATATTGAATGTACGAAATTTTACCTTGTCATTTGGAGACATAACTATCAAACAGAAGTACAAGTAGGAAGTTGATTCTTGGTAATTACCGCACTCATACAAGTATTTTGCTAATTTGTAAGCACTTTCTAAATGTTCCACCTTAAAATTGTATTCCTTTTGCAAGGCATTGACAAAAGTCTTTGAATCTTTCATGCTTTCTCCATTCTTTAAAATGTCTGTTGCTTTCATTATCGGGGCAACTTCATTTTGCAACTGTTTCAATGTAGCCAACACCTCAGCTTTACGTTGGACTAACTCCTCGGGCATTTCTTGGCTTAATCCTAAGCGTTTACGAGTGTCCATGGTGTAATCAATCATGTTAGTTTTGTTAACGGTTTCCAAAATATACTCGAGCAACTCCTTTTGATCATAAATCTGTAAAAGCATACATAACGATTAGTCTTGCCGATTGCCTCGCAGCAATATTTTGGTTGTATGTTTAAAACTAACCTCTTTACCACACAAAAATTCCAACAAGGGAAAAGTCAAATGCCTGTCCAAGAACTGACAATTAATTCTCGTTAAATCGAACTGAGCCATATTTCTTATATTCTTATTGACTTCGAGTTTATAAAATCTGCTTTTATCTGTTTATTTTACTAAAAATAACGTGCTAGCACAAATTTATACAAAATTTCACAAACGTCGCCAATCTGGCGAAAAAAGAAAGAGGAAGAACGATATTATTAAACCGCCGTTGCCAGACAGTTTTATTAAAAAAAAGCTTGAAATGGGATAAACTATTATTATTAGATTATTAAATTTTATTTTTTGATTTTTATATGTATATGTATATATATGGGTTTTTTTTTAGACAAGGGGTTTATATACTCAAGCAAGGTAAGCAAAATGGCATGGCTTGAATTTTGAGGTGATGTTTTTACCACAGATGAATAATCGCTTTTTGTACGCTCGCTTCATACGTTATGTTGTTAGTGTATATGTACAAATTCCGATGCCATGAAATATTTCATAGTATAAGAACGCTATGAAACTAGCATGAAAAAATGGCATGTTGTAAATCAAATTTACACAAAACAAAACCAACATGAAACTAGATAAAAGAAAAAATGGCATGAAATAATCGCACGTATAAATCTCGACTTTATCAGTCTACCTAGTTTTTAACGATTTTTAGGATCTGGCAGCAGTGATATACAAAACTAAAGTACTAAAGTACTACTAAAAATATCAACTGCTACAATCGCCAAACAGTGATGGTAACGTAAGCTCTGAGCCCAGTCATCAGAAGTGTGCTATACGTGATAATATATATCCCGATGATAATCAAACTCTTCATGAGCGAGTAGGGTATTTTTGCACTGTTTTTTTATATGGTGTTTGGTTATCATGTTATGAAGTTAGAGGCAAAGAAAAAACATTTTGTATATTACTTCTCCGAGATGTAATGCATCACAACCTTGACTTTTTATGCGCATAGTAATAAAATTTGTCTGACTACCCCTCACAATTTTCTATAGTGTTACTTTCCGTACATATATAGTGTAAGTATATGTATACGATATGAGTTTTTTCGTCTATCCGTGATAGCTTTGAAATGGTATTTGCGAAACTCCCAGACTGGTTATTGTGTTTTTTTTTTAATATTTTTTATTAGACATCAGTTCGATCCCTCTCAGCTAACTAGTGGATTAAAATTTTCCTTTGGTGTTTAAATTTTTTATTAATTGCTATTAAGTTTTTTCATACGAAGAAAGCAGTCTTACTTATTTTAATTTTTCTTTTGTTTTTGAGTGATATGCAGAAGTGGTGGAAAATAAAAATTTTTCGATGTCAAAGATATTTTTAAACCATAATTTTATGACCCTCAGAGCACTGATTCCAATTTATTTGCAATTTTCTAATAAAAAAGTTATATAAAAACATCCAGCAAACATACACGACCTTAAATCGCTTATATCTACTTTGTGAGTACTAAATAACAGGGTTCTTTTGAACATGAAAAAAGTACGATCGCATCAAATTTTCCATCACTGATGAGCAGAAAGTGTTCCACCTTTTTTTAAAGCTATTTAGGAGAAATCCCGAATTCCCTTTAACCCAGTTATCAAGATATCGCAATTTTATTTTTAATATACATACATCGTACATTTATTTTTATTTATAACAAAATACATGTTTAATTGTTCTTAGAGGAAAATACGTTAAATTTTCTATTACTAGTCCTTAAGTATTAAAAACTAAATTATTATGTTAATTTTTCCATTACAGTTGAGAATAGCTCAGCTTAATATCCTAACAAATACATTAACTAATTATTTTTAGATTTGCTATAACAGTTTTACAAAAAATCGAAAAAAGTTGTTGCATATTGATTGCTTTAATATTAAAAATCTTGTCTAGCACTACACAACTGTGGTACTATTTTGTTAACAAAAAGATGTGTTCTTTTTTTACTTTGCGGGAGAAGAAAAAGTAAATAATTTCTTTGTAACAAAAATAATATCGATAAATGTATTTTTCCTTGCAAGATATCAGCAAACACTTCAGTTTCTTTACAATGCAAGTTATTATTTGTGTATATACATACAAACATATGTATGTGTATTCTAGGGTATGTATATATATCCCTATACATGTATATGAATGTATTTATATACATAATTATAAGGTTTGTTAGAGATAAATTTCAATAAGCTTTTTGTTTTTCTTAAATTAGCTGCTTATTCTCCGTGTTATTGGTTCTTAATTCATTTTCTTAAAATTTGGTTTATTCAAGTTCATATTTATTGTTAAATATTTTGCTTGTTTTTTTTTTTTTTTTAATTTTGATTTTATTTAATTACAAGTGTCATTAGAATTGTGTTATTTTTTTCGCATTTGTCTTGGGAGATAAGGCATCTTTTTCAAAGGCATCTGATCTGATTATGTATTTCAAGTATGTGTCGTTTTATACAAATATCTAATGGTATGGCTTTCTAAAAACGTTACCGGTCTTTCGATATGTTTATGTACGTTTCTGCTTTAAAACAAAATTAAAATTATGGCGTACAAATGTATTTGTAATGAACGGAAATATTTTTTTGTTTTGACATTTCACTTGATCCTTTCGAATATGAATTTTAATGATAAGAAAGCCATGTAAAGTTTCTAACGTAATTTAATGAAAGTAAATGTAACGACCAGAATATTCAATTAGAAAATGTAAAATAAAAATAATAAATTTTTTATATACTCTCCTTAAAAAAAAGTATTTTTTAACGCTTGGTATAAACAGTACATCATTGCTTGAAAGAAGTTTAATTGTTCTGTTTGTAGAAATATCCAAGATGCCTGTTTTTTTTTTTTTTTTTTTTTTGTTAATAAAAATGCATAGTTTATAGAAAATTACGAAACGAAATTTAAATTTTAAAAATACTTAGAAGCTAAACTAATTTAAAGAAATAATAAACAAAAAATTATCAAATTATGCAGGTTATTAATTAATATTATCTTTTCATTATTTTTGTTTTTTTTTTTTCTTGTTTTTGGTGTATTGAGGCATTACAAATAAAAAAAATATTACTGTTAATGAACGTTGGGTTCGGTTGAATAACTTATAATTAATTCAAGATTCCCCAAATCCATTTAAAATATACATAAGAATGCATTTTAATTTTTTAATTTAAAATGTACAGGTTTGCTTAATAATTACAATTTTGTTCTAAAGAAATTTTGCTAACTAAATATCAAGTTCAAGTTAAATGACTCATTTTTCTCCAGTGACAAAGATAAGTATTCAACATTCACATCTTTGTATACATATTTTTAAAATAAAATTTAGAGTAAAATTTTATTCGCAAGAAACTGATTTGCATCTGCCATATTTTATGTAAAATGATGAAAAATATAAACAAGAGGTTCTTTTTTTTTTAATTGGATATGTAGAAATTGTAGTTGAATCTATAAAAGTACCAAATATAAAAAGGGTCAATTCTTGCACAATCTAAATAGACAAATCGAAAGGCTTTTTAATAAATAAAAAAATTATTTAATCGTTTTTGATGTAATTTCCTATAACTCTATTGCAAATTTATAAGGTTGGCCAAGAACTTGAACATATTTATATATAAAGTTGCCAAACAAAGAAACAAACAAATTTAATAATGATAATAATAATGATAATGATAACAACATGATTAACAATAATGGAAACAAACCATTATTAAAAAATCTTAGAAAAAGAAAAACGTTCAGCAGATTACCGTTTGTGTGTTGGGTGAAAGAGGATTCAACTGAAATTATGAACAGCCATGTGTTAGGGCTGCCAGGATACTTTATGAAACACATATTATACTTCAATCATTCAAAAACATAGCGGGCACGTTGAGCACGGGCTAATCGACTGGGTTGTCTACGACTTGCTAGTGATATCTCCTTAGAAAGTTTAGAAATTGGCGGCGAGGTAACTTGCTTTTCTGACCTTTCTGATTTTTTCGTAGAACGTTTTTCGTCATTATCCTCGATCGACTTCTTATAAACTCTGCGATCAAAATTAAAGTATTTTAAAGATATCTGTGTGTTGCGAAGTATTGTGCAAAACATACGCCATTTACTTTTGGCTTTTGATGCAATTCTTTTGCGTTCTTGATCGTCAAAACCATAAAAATCTTCAAGCGTACATACATTTATCGTCGGCTTAATTACATTTTGATCTTGAGCTTGATCTACGAATATTTGCTCAGTTCTAGATGATGATGATCTTTTTTTGTTTTTGACTGTTAAAGGTTTAACGATCTTGCCAACACTTGTCAATTTACGTTTTGACCGCCGATTTGTTTGAGGTTGCACATCTACTTTTTCTACACTACTTGTTGTCTGGTTTGTTATTTTTTGGCCGATAAATTTCTTGATTTTGTCAAAAATTACAAATTTACTTATTGCACTGTTTAGTAGCCAGCTTTGTATAGGTGCCACATTCTCATCAAAGCCCTCAAATTCCTCTAAATCAGATGAACTCTCATTGAGAGAGGGCTTAAGTGCAATAACAGGAATCGGTTTTGTTTTTTCTTGCGTCTTATTGTCTGTCAATAGAACTTCATCAGTCTCAATAACTCTTAAACTAATTTCATCAGAAGACTTGCTTTGGCCTAAGCCGCAGGTAACATCACCCTCCGACTGTACGCTTTTTTTTCGTAAGTCTATTATGTCGAGATCTACAAGTATATTCTCATCTATTTCAAAACAAATGTTATCTTTATTATCATCACCGAAAGATGGTTTGTTATCTGTCCTATTAGTTTTGTTTTGGTAATTTGCTATTGTTGTTTGCATTGTTGCTCTGGGTGGCTTTAAGGACTTTCGCTTAAATGCAGTTTCGAGCCAAGTATGTTGTATAACTTGGTTGAGAGTAAATCTTTTTTCTATATCCTTTTCCATACAACCTAGGATTAAATGTTGTAAATCTTGGGACGCTTGTTGCCAGCGTACAGAATCAGTGTAAATGTCATGGTTTAAAATACGTTGCCTTAGGATTTCGGGAATTGCCAGATGATCCTCTCGGCCCTGCCGAAAAGGTGAGTGTCCCATAAACATCGTAAACAAGGTGGCACCTAAACACCAAACATCCAAAGCTTCCGAATACGTACCAAACTCTGTATTCTGTAGCATTTCGGGCGGAGCATAGTCGATTGTATAACGGGGCTTATCATGCCAGTTATTTACTTTTCCGTGATAACTGTAGATTAGAAAAAAAAAACGAAAACAATTAAAAACAAATAAATTTAATATTGAAACAATTGCTTGAAGGTCGGTCGTACCATGCAGATCCGCAATCAACCAATTTGATGTGTTCCTTTGTACTTTGTCCTGTGAACATAATGTTTTCAGGCTTAATGTCGCCATGGATGAATTTCTTCTCATGTATGTGATGTACAGCATCTACTAGCTGATTAAAAATGTCACTGCAAATAATTTCATCAAGCCCACTTTCGGATTGTATAACATGGCTAAAAAGTTCACAGCCCTCAACAAATTCCTGCACAATCCAGTAGTCAGAATCTTTACGATACACTCCAAAATATTGTGCAATCGACTTATGGTTATCTTGTGCACATGCTATCAGGGCATCAACTTCGGCTGGACGATAATTTTTCTCGGGAATAACTTTAATAGCGAATATTCTACCGTCCGATTCATCTAATCCCAAATAACATTTTCCAAAAGAGCCACTGGCTCGTAACTCTTTCAGCTGCAAGTTAAAAGGAGCGCGCATTGGTTTCTATTGTACGAATAAAATATTTATGAAGATCTACTTTAAGCACACTGAGATGTAGAATATAGGCGCACTTACCAAAATAGGAACACTGCAATATTCCTCATACAACTCGGGAATTGGAAATATTTCTCGTTCAAACTTCTTTTTGCGGTGTTGTGGAGCTACATACGAATAGCCGCGAAATAGTCTATTAGTATTAACAGGCACTGGAGCCGGTGAATCTATAACTGGCTGTTTAGTAAACTCTTCACTAAAATTTTGAGTATCATCTTCGCTGTCTAGTGTAGGCTTAAAAGGAGCTTTTCGCCGTTTACTTTTCAATTCATTCCAATTAATGCCACGGAAAAATGGATGACTTTTTATTTCGGCTGCATTGCGACTGTTGCCCCCTAAACGTTTCTTTGGATCTTTATGCAACATTTTTAATATAAAGTCTTTAACATTTTCTCCTAATGTAGGTGGCAGAACAGGATCAACTTTTTGTATGCGCCGAGAGATATCACTTTGAGAATTCTGCTGCTCCACAACCGTAAACGGTGAGGCACCCGTTAAAAGTTCATACGTCAGAACACCTACCGACCACCAGTCGACTGCCAGATCATGACCATTCGGTCCTGCTCTAATTATTTCTGGCGCCATATATTCTAGAGTACCACAAAAACTGTGTGCCCGGTGATCTGATTCTGATGAAAATATTTTCGACAATCCAAAGTCGGCAAGAACAATGTGGCCCTGTCCATCGAGAAGTATATTTTCCAATTTGATATCTCTATATATTATTCCAAGTTTATGAAGATGTTCTAGAGCCAACACTACCTCGGCGATATATATACGCACAGTAGATTCAGAGAAATGCTCTGCTTTATACAAATGTGTGAAGAGTTCACCACCACTAACGTAATCTGACATATAATTAAAAGTTTTATTCAAAAAAAGAGTACAAAAAGGAAATCTAGAACATGTTACACATTAATAAAATTACTAACGTACCCAGAACTAAATACAATTTTGAGTCGGTTTGAAATGCGTAATGTAATCCAACAAGAAATGGACTTTGCTGTATTGCCTCGAGTACCTTTAATAAAATATATTATTGTAGTGACAATTTTTTGATTGTAATAACGGCTTAAGATTAAAATCTGTCAATTTTTTCTAAGCAAGAAAATTTATACTGAAAACAAAAACTTTACTTACTTGTCTTTCAGTTGTTGTATGCTCTGCGGTTTTCTTCTTTTGAACAACAGTATCTTTTTTTAGCACTTTCATTGCATATAATTGATCATGATCATCACCACCATTCTTTCTTACAAGAAATACTTTTCCATAAGCTGTAATTTTTTTTATTTAGTATTTAAATGAATAAAAATATTATAAATTGATATTCTCACCTCCAGTTCCTAGAACACGAATTAGTTCGAAATGCGAAAGATTGACTTTTTCTTCATCATTTACAATATCTTGAAATAAAAAGAAATTCAATTTTATTTTTTTTTATTATTATTTTTTTTTTAATAATTAAATTTTTAGTGAAAAGGGACTGGACTGTTCATTTTTAAAGAGAAATCTTTTCGTTGTGAGATAAAAATGTGTTTTTGTAAAAATCTTTTTAGGGTTGTTCTAGTAGTGAAGATTATAAAGTATAACTTTATGCATTCTATGGAGTTCAAATGCTTAAGTCGATGCAACTCACATTTGCACTGATTATCAGCAAGGCCAAACAATAATCGCTACAAGGACGTGGAATTCATATGATAATTCCTTTTGTGACAAAGTTTGATTTATTCGTGATCGCACTAAACACAAACAAATTGTTTGTTCTTAACTAAATCTTAGATAATATGTCTTAGCGCACATATCGCACACCCAGCTCAAAAGTGACTTGACTCAAAATTTTCAGAAATTGAACAAAAACTGTTTTTGACCTGAATAAAAATAATTAAAAACAAAAAATTTGGACTACTTAGTAGAAAATCCATACCGATTATGAAATAAAAAGTTCTTTTTATTTCTTAAATATTTCTGCACTAGACAATGAATAATTTAATTAAATTTTGAGCTCAGTTACTTTTGAACTATGTGTGTGATATGGTCTTGCTACCCGGAGCGTTTTTATACCCTTCACCAGAAAAAGTGGAAAAAGGCTATATCTAAGTTTGTCATTCCGTGTGTAATTTCTACAGTATCCATTTCTAAACCCCATAAAGTATATATATTCTGACTTCTTATGCATAGCGAAGTCGAATATCTGTCCGTCCATGTAAGTGAAAAAAAAATCAATATGTCAATCCATCAGATATAGTGTCGAAAGAGGTGCTATTGGAAATCAGCATGATCGGTTCATCTCCTTTGAGGCAGCAGGCAAAACACCACCCCTACCTCTAACTTTTTCATGTCATTTGGAACAATAAAATAACTCCAATAAAAAATAAATATTTGGGGCGATAGAGAATTAAAAAATAAGAAAATAACATCAAGTAAAAAAATTGGCGCTCAGCCATATTTTCCGAGTTACAGGGCTCTGAAATTTTCAAATTTTTTTAAATATCAATATGGGTGTCATCTTAAAGCGTTTGAAGACATCTTTAAGGAAATATAATTTGGTTTGAAAAAGAAAATTCTTAATAAAATTCAGTCAGTGCTAAATTTATAAGCAAATACATATTTAAAAGAACTACGAACGAAGACTTACATTTCGTATGAACCTGGGTGACCTCCTCTATCTCCCGTTGTAAACGTTCTAGATCCGCATTGGGATTATTTGGCTCACTGTCAACACCATTGAAAACGGTTTCTGTTTGCTTAAGATCTTTATTGCTACTTGTTTGGTTATTGTGTGACTTTGAGCCAGATGCCTGTTGTTCGTGATAATTTTGAATTGAATGATTACTGTTACTGCTGCTACCGCTGACGACATATGTTGGAACACATTTTAAGGAACTGCTTGCTCTGCCGTTTTTAGTTTTTGATTTGCAAACAAGCGATGTTGCTGCTTTATATTCCTCTTCACTGTCGCTGTCAGGAACTTCAAAGATTTCGTTCGAATCCATTGTTGACATATTGCTAACAAGATGATCATTTGTGTGATACTTTTCATTATGTAGTCCGTAATTGTTATTGTTGTTGTTGTTATTATTATTATTAGAGTAATCTTTATAATTTGTCGCACTTATGCACTTTACGCCGCTAACATTTCTTGGCTTTGCTTCTTTGTTTATAATGTCATTTGTATGGTTGTTACTTTTAGCGTTAATAGCATTATGTTTTTTAGAGCAAAGATTCTGTGCATGATATGTTGTTGTCTTGTTAACGGTAATATTGCTTGAGCTATTATTTGCGTAGGTGTTTGCATTAGGATTGCGGTTCTTTTTAGTCATATTACCAACCCCAAATAACGCAGATGTAGAAGATATATCCTTCTTTTTTATTCCAGACATATGTGGGAGCGCTCCTTGACGTTTATATCTCTTATCACCACTATTTAATGCTTCATTTGATAATTGCCTTTGACGTTTTAATGAACTATTGACATTTGTATTATAGCCATAACAGTCTTCCGTTATATCTTCATAAAAGCCACTTTCGTGTTCCACTTGACGACGAGTTGTCATTTTTCCATGTGCTACAGTGTTACTAACACTTGAAGAACCCGACTGCGAAATTTTATTTCTACTATTGTGATACCGATTCATTGCACACTACGCAGCAGATTTTTTTCTAATTAAATACTTATAGTCGTCAATTTTTTATATTCTACTTTTTTTAAGAAACGATTTCAACGTATTTTTCTACGTTTTTTAAGTTTAATAAAGTGCGATGTTTTGGACCTGATTATACAAAAAATCTGAAAATGTAAATAAAATATAGGTAGGTATCTAATAAAAAAATTTTTTAGGAAAGAGCTTAAAAACAAATTTAAAAATATATAAATAACGATTAAAAATGTAAAAGGATAGGTATGTGACGTATTAAAATTTCTTTTATAGTTTTTCCTACAAGTGATGCTTCGACACCCTATGTGAAATAAATTAGAAAGTGTCAATTCATTATTAAATTTTCCAGATTCTTTTTAAAAATAAAAATAATATTTCTTAAACTCTTTATCACAATAACTTTTTATTTGTTTTTCAATAAAACGTTAAAATCTATGTGTACATGTACGTACATTTTTCGTACAAAAACCGCCAAAACAGTTTTTAGAATATGCTTAATTTTTATTAAAAGTAAACTTACAAACTTTACTTACTTATCTTTTTAGAGTTAAAAAAAAAACTTTCGGACAGACGTATGTGCTGCAATTTCAATCAGAGAAAACTATTTCCAAATAAAATGTATAGGTATTTTGTAAAAATTACGAAAGTTGAAAAAGTGAAAGTTTTATTTATACACATCTTATTAATTCTTGTTTGTGTAAGTAAAATTTAATGATGATGTTTTGCTCTAAAGAAATACAGACATATCAAAAATTGTGCCCAATTATGGAAACAATAAAATGCAGACTGATTTAATGGTAATTATGTGACATGTAGGTTCTTACTGATCCATACTGAAAAAAATACAAAACAAATTAAGAAATAAATTATAATTTGAAACGAATAGTATAGCTTATATATTTAAAGATTTTTCCTTGGGTATTACTTTTTTTATTTTTTGTAAACTCACCTTTTGTCACATTCATATTTACATAAAAATTTAAAAAAAAAACTTTTTTATGTTTATATTACCAACAAAAAAAGAAAAACTTTTGCAATGAAATTTTTATCTTATTTATACACATAACGAAGGTATACAAAATGAAATGACTACAAGGTGAAACCCGCATACATATGTATGTATGTCACAAGAGAAGTTTATATATATATCTTGTTGTTTGTTAATAAAATTACACTTTTTTTTGGTAAGGATTTAAATGTGTTATTATAATACTTTTTTAGTTTTGGTTTTTTAATATTAATGTAACACACGTTCTTATTTTATTCATAGTCTTTCGATTCCCCCTGCTGATCTGATGTCGTGTCAAATAAGTAGTACACACATATGCATACTTGTACTCATTTACGTACGAACATATACAATTGCCATATTTATTTGACTTTTTGTAAGTTTGCTTTGATAATCATATTCGTATGTAATGACAGCTATAATAATGCACTACAAAGAATTATTTTTATATATAAATTATTACTGCATTTGTAGTATTTGTATTTTTTCATGAGTTGAAAACTTACTAAACACTATTTACCATACATTTATTTATTGTTTTCTTTTCTATTTCCAATTATAAAGTTTATATTTATTTAAGTTCCTTTCCCACAAACACTTTTATAAAATACAAAGAACACCTTGTTAACAAAAAAGTGTTTTTGCAGTATTAACACTGTAAGTAAATCCATCTTAAAAGGCTTTAAATTGTGTTTTTTGTTTTAAAATTTATTATTACCACTTTTATTTCTTGCTTTACTATCAAATAATAATTTTAGAAGTTTTATAACATTTTCGATGATATTGAAATAAGACGACGGACACGAACCATACACTCCGACTGCGTATATATTTATAAAATGCTAAAATGGACGATTTTTCGTTTTTAATGTTGCCAGACTAATCTTAGCCAGATTCCTAAGTAAACATTAACAAAAACCACAATATATTTATTACCGTCATATTATTTGAATTTCATTTATTATTATGGCAAATTTTTAAATAAAATTAAATTTTGCTACTTACGTTAAACTCATAAATATGTAAATATAACAATTAAAGTATTTTGAAACCCCGTAAACACAAGTAAAAAAATAATCTGGTATTTTTGTCCGATGATTACATCAATGCCGCCAATTGTTTTCCAACCGGCGTCAAACTACTAAAAATTAACTCTGTTCGTCGTTTGCAAGGCGAATCAATTACTAGCGTAGGCGAATTCATTAATTTTCGCCGTGTACACTACTGTCAAACTCCATATATAAATAATCTGTTTACCATTTTTTTTATATAAAGTTTGACATTCGTTTCTACTAGCAAAAAATAATAAATTCTCTAACGCTGCCACCTGATAATTGATTCGCCTTGGTCGTTTGATTAAAGGAACTTTTGGACCAAGGCAAATCAAAATCACTTGTACGTGAAAAATGAATACATTTTGCACACCTAGTTCAAAAGTGACACAACTCAAAATTTTAATTTTTCAGAAATCGACAAAAAAAAATTGTTTTTGACCTGAATAAAAATGGTTAAAAACAAAAACTTTGGACTATTAAGTAGAAAATCCATACCGATTATGATATAAAAAGTTATATTTATTTGTTTAATATTTATACACTAGATCATGAACAATTTAATTAAATTTTGAGTTGTGTCAATTTTGTACTAGGTGTGCGATATGGAATTATACACAAATTGTAAAATTTTGCAGTTCATACGTAGTTTCGTCTTAAAATTGTCCTAATAATATTCCCATAATAAATTATTGTACATATTCAATTGCACAGTTTACTTATATTATTTTTGTAACATTGCCAGCAAAACCATGGTGAAATATTACAGGTGGTCTCGATGGCGAATTTATTAATTTCGCCGCAAACGCTTAATGTCAAACACTATAAAAAAAAAAAATTATTTCGCCAGAAGCAAAACATATTGCTACCTTGTAATTTATTCATCCTTGGCGAATCAATTACCAGGTGGCAGCGTAGGCGAATTCATTTATTTTTGCCGTGAACACTACTGTCAAACTCCTTATATAAAAAATCTGTGTACTATTTTTTATATATGAAGTTTGACATTCGTTTCTACCAGCAAAAAATTATAAATTCTCTAACGCTGCCACCTGTAATTTATTCGCCTTGGTGCAAAACATAGGAAAACAGATATGTTACTCTCATTCTCTCTTTACTCATTCGTATCAATCCAAAGAGAAAAAGTAACAATATCAACTTATATCATAAGCAGCGTTGCCGCTTTGGTCCAATCGGACCAAACTTGGTAGTTTTTCGTTTTTAAAAAACAGTTTGGTAGTTTGGTTGGTTTGTTGCATTTTTTTAAATTTTTGGTAGGTTTTTCTCCTGTAGCAATTTTTTAGCAATAGCAAATTTTTCACCTTAAAAATTCAGAACATAAAATAAAAAAATGTAACTTTGAATTAAATAAACTATAACTGTGAATAGTGTTACCACTGTTTTCAAAAACTGTTTTAGGTGTAATAAAAAACATATCTGCTTTTTTGCATAGAGATGATTAAAGCTATAATCATCTCTTGTTTAAGAAACGCGAACAATATTACGAAATTGAAATTAACAATATTTTTGAGTGAAGGTTTATTTTCAAGTGTATGTATTTAAAAAATTAACAGACAAAATAGAAAAGTAAGTAAACTTTTTTAATTGTAAATATGTACTCGTACCTATTAATTACATAAATATTTACTAATATTGCATGTATTTTTTTTCAGATTTTCATCAAAAACTCCAAAATTAAATGAAAATAATATAATTTCAGAAGACGACATTCCATCAACCAGGTAGAACCACTCTTAAAATTTTTGTTTTAAAGCATTTTTAAATAATATAATACTTTTAGTAAACATTGTAAAGAAACATTCAAAAGAAAATTTAGAACCGAATGGTTAAGCGAATTTGATTGGCTCCAGGAAAGGGATGGGTGTTCATTCTGCATAATATGCTCTAAAACTATTTTAATTCATAATACCCATCTTAAAAATCACCAAAAGACAAACTTTCATCTCAACAATTACCGGAAAAAAAGCAAGTGAGTATAACAGGGTTTATGTGCAAGAAATGCATTTTTAAATTTTTGGTAGGCTATGAACGAGTTTGGTAAGATTTTTAAAAATTATTGGTAGGAAGTCAATTTCTTGTGTGGCAACGCTGATCATAAGAGTAGACACACAAAAACTGATATAAACAGATATATCTGTGCACGTCTTTAGTGTGAACTAGGGATGAGCGTTCCCGTGATTTTGAGGACCATCGTTACCAGTGAACGTAATTTTTTTTTAAACGTAAGTACATGTTTATAAAGGAAGGAAAAGGTATTTTGATCTCTACATTCAAAGCAGCTGTAATTAAATTTGTCAAGAAATATAGAGTTCGGCACACAAAATCTTTTTGTTTTACTAAGACTTTAAAAAATGGAACTGGAAACTTAAGGAAAATATTATATGAATTTTAGGATTATACTAAGAGTATAAATGAATTACAATAAATCTATAATATAATTTATAGAATATAAAACGAAATTCAAGTAATTAATTAATCACGCTGTTATCAGTGCTAGAATAATGACTTAATTTTATTTATGTTGTTTAAAACGACTGTTTTCTAAATCATAAACTAATCTAGAAATTTTAATCGTCAGTATCAGTGTTTTTGTTGTTCTGGGGTGTTAAAATAGGCAATAGAAAAATGATAGTATGAAGTACATTTTTATTCATAATTAAATTATAGTTAATCGTGATTTTGAAGTATATACACTTTTTTTAACAAAGAAAGATAGTCCCAAACTCTAAAAATAATATATAAATTATTTTAAATAAAAAGAATAAAAGTGATTGAAAAAACTAACGTAATATAACCAAATTTTAGGAGTCAATTATAATAAATATGTATTTCATAGCCCGTCGTAGCCTTATAATATCATTACATTAGTGAAAAAGCATCAGGTTTTTTACTTAAAGGAAAGATAAATTGAATACTACGTAGTCTGATGGTATAAGCACAGCACTACAAATTTCTCATCGAAAAATCTTTGTGTAAATTCATTGACTGACATCTAATTTATAAATATATTTAAAGATTAATTTAATAAAACAAAAAAAAAAAAATATGAAAGACCAATAATTTTCATATTGTTATATCTTATTTTAACTATTTCTCATAATGAATTATTTTTTTTTTTTTAATTTTGTCATAGATAATAGAAAACTATAAATATGTGATATTTCTTTGTAGTGCATAATTCGTTGTCAACCAACACTTTTAATATAATAACTTAGTACTCAATTCGCCTTGCAAAAGGTTTAATTTTTCATAAAATTATTTTGTTTTTTAACTTATTTATACCCTGTTCAGACATACGTTTTAGTTGCGCAATAAAGAAATTTATGCAATTAAGGTCCTAATTGAACTCAATTTACCATATAAGAAATCAATTAATAAATAGATCAATTAGTACTTAATTGAGTCATTAATTGATTAAGTTTTAGTGAGAGAAAATTTTATACAATGAGAAAACTATATGTCATAAAAATGAAAAATAAAATATTTTCAAATTAAATGAAATGAAAATTTTTTGAAAATTTAATGGAGATTCAAAGCTAGCGTGCAGTCAGAACTTGATCGTACTGACTGGAAGAGTTCTATATTTTAAATAAAAACAAGCAAAATTTCTTTTAGAGCCGAACTTCTCTTCATTCTTCCAAATTTACAAACACAAATTTTTAATGTAAAAATTAAGTCTGTTGAATAAATTTCCGGCACAAACTAGTAACGATAGAGTAAAATAAAAATGTACAATATTATTATTTTTTAGAAAAAATAACAAAGTAAAGGCGAACTGACGATAATAACAAACAACCATAAAAATTAATATGTATCTAAAACAGCAAAAAAAAAAAAACGGTGTTCGATGCTTAAAGCATTTTGTATTGCAACAGTTAGCATTTGCATGAGCTTTGTCATCGATTGTGAGCACCTTTTTTCCAATATTTTGCAAAATAGTCAAAATTTTTCTGTCTTTTTTGTAAAACTTTGAGTTTATTTTGTTCTATTTCTTTTGTTTATTGTTTTATTATCCTGGCGTTTACTTGCACATAGTTTTCTCAGCTCTTTTCTAACTATTATACAAACGTTAGCTTTATTTCAAAATATTTTGTATTTAAAACAGAAAACTATAAATGTTATGTATATTTTCTGCTGTGTGGTTGTAAAAAATTTCAGCTGTAGATATTCGGTTTTGAAATCGCCATACAAATTGTGTAGACACTATTTTAGTCTAGCAACGATGTAATGTAAATATTTTCGTGGGTAGTGCTAAGAAACACTTTCAATTTAAAGTATTTAATATTTATTAATTTATTTTATAAAACAGAACAAGAATCAGCTGTTCTGTTCTTGTCAGTAACAAAAGTAGTAACAAATTTATTAACATTCACATCTTATACTCTAGGTCTGTTCAGTAACTAAAAATTGTTACTAATTGTTACTAAAGGCCATTGTATGTGTGTGACAGAGTTTTTGGCAGATCTGTACGATTTTATAATCTTTTGAAATAATTCATAAAATATTTTTCTCTATGCGATCAGGGTTGATTTTTTTAAGATGATCAGGAGAAAATACAATAATATATTAAAACCATATGTTTTTGCATCTTTTTTGTATAATAGTGTGGCACATACGACGCCATTTTGGAACGATTTTTAAATTAGGACAGAATTCTGTCAGATTTTTGTGTGATTAAATCGTACGATTGCGTATGATAGTGAATCCTGGCCTTAAAAGGTGTTCACGTACTCGAAAAACTAGAAACGAGAGAATGAAAAAAAAACGTAAAAATATGAGAGAGAAAAAATTGTTTGCAAGTTTTTGCTAGTAAAATTTTTACTTGCAATAATTAGTCAAACAGCTGGTTTTTAATTTTGTTTACAAAATAATTTGCTTTAAATTCTCTGATAAAAGAAATGATTGTAACATTAATGAAAATACAAGTATTTGATAATTAAAAGAATATAAAAATATTATTATTTTGTTGTTTGTCTTTAATTTAGCTTGGGCTGCATGCAGCAAAAAAGCTTAAAACAACAGAAATTTGGTTTAGAATCTTCTAGCTTTACAAGTGTTTTTGTTGTTTTAAGAATTAAAAGTAAACACGCCAGTGATGAAGCATTCAATGCAATGTACTTTTTGCAGTACCAATTTAATAAGAAAAGTAAAATTATTATGAACAATTATACAAAGGAGGTTTATGTTACTTTTAATGTCAATTATATTATATCTAAATTTCAACAAGAATGTTATTAGAACTTAATGCAAAAAAGTTGTATTTATGGCGCGCTTAAACATCGTAAAAGCTTTTAAAAATTACCTAGTAATTAAAAAAATTAAAACATTTTAAGTTTTTGCTATTGGATTACTTAGTCTCATTTAAAATTTTCATTCTGGTTTATATCATTTGCGGGGTTATAGTGGTCTATTGTTATATATATATATATATTTTTTTTTTCAATCTAGTACATTTACTTTAAAAATAGTACTATTTAATGGTCATACCGTACAGTTTCAAGGTAACAACTTTTTGTTATTGAACAGAACTATATTCTACTGTCAAATTTTAATTGAGTAAATTAAATTGGATATGTGCAAGGCGAATCAATTACGAGGTGGCAGCGTAGGCGAATTCACTAATTTTCGCCGTGAACACTACTATCAAACTCCATATATAAAAAATCTGTGTACTATTTTTTATATATGAAGTTTGACATTCGTTTCTACCAGCAAAAAATAATAAATTCTCTAACGCTGCCATCTGGTAATTGATTCGCCTTGGATATGTTCGAACACCAATTACTCAATTTTAATTGAAAGCGTATGTCTGAACAGGGTATTATAAACATATAATTTCTGAATAAAAGCATAAAAATATATATTATTAATTAAAGGTTCACATGCTTACAAAAACATGATCAAGTCTTTTAGTTTACATTAAATTTATTTTAATTATCATATTTCAAAATAATGGCTTGGTAATCATTATTGTTTAAAATAAAATTTTTAAAAATTATCTATTCTAAAAAACATTCACTTATAAAAATTATTTATTTATTTATTAACTTAATAACAATAAATTATTACTAAGTTGTTGAGAAAGAGCACTAGCTACAAAAGCCATCACCACTAATTATAAAAATAATTAAGTTTATGAAAAAGAATAAAATATCTTCTTAATTCCGTTATAAAAAACATACAAATGTTTTCTTTAATATGTTATCATTATATCACTTAATGGCTTTCGATGTAAATCAGGAACTTTACAATCATCTGTAGGATAGCCTACTGGCAGAAGTACAAGTAACTTTTCGTTAATTGGCCTCTTTAAAAGATTTCGTAATTGTGGACCACAATTCAAAGGTGTTGTAACAAGTGAGCTCAGACCTGCCGATTGTAAAGCGCAAAGTAAGATTCCTGTTGCAATGGATACAGAAATTTCATTATAATAATGCTGTTTACGTTTGCCGCATTTTGAGAAACCATAAATTTGTTTAAAAACAGCTATAAGATACGGAGCATCTATTAAATAGGATTTAATATAATTTGTTTTCAATGGTCGCAAGTCTGTCGTCCACTGATGCGACATACGTTGTTTATAATTTAGTTCCTCTTCGAATTCAATTACTTCACGTATACTCTGCTTTAATTCGCTATTAACTATAACGCAAAATGTCCAGGGTTCTGTATGAGCACCGCTGGGTGATGTTCCTGCAGCTCGGATGCAAGTTTTTATAATATCTAAGGAGGGAACTGGATACGATTTGAAAGCTCGCACACTCCGTCTGTTTTGAACCATTTCATAAAATGTTTGAACACCTCCTTGCAATTTTATTGTGGCTCCTTCGTATCTAATATGCTCAGTTTCTTCCAAAGCTGGAGTGCATTCATTGTCTTCGTTTTCAATATTGTTTAGACTTTTCTCTGTAAAACAAAATTTATTAATTAAAGAATAAATTTTATTAGTAGAGATGATATTTTATTAAACACACCAGTTGCAGGATCCTTATTGATTGATAATTTAGTACACTCAAACCATTTAAATATTAATTTGTACAACCAGTTTATTACAATAATAATTGCGATCGTTTTAAAAATCCATTGAATATTTTGAAATATTATAGAGTTTACAAGTAGTAAATGAAAGTCCATTAGTTATATTTTAAATTATTCTTTAGCAAAGCTACTGTAAATTTCAAAGTTTGAGATCGAATGATGCATTTTAATATCAATTGAGGTCAAGCTTTTCGTTCAATCTACTTTTAAGATCACACCCAGCAAACATTAAATTATATTAGTCTCAAAATATTTAATCTTTAAATATGTAAAATGTATTTTAAAAGCAGAAATTAAAACACGTTCTTATGAGGAAGACAAATAAAAAGAGATCATTTATTGCATTTAATTTTTAAATTAAAATTTCCATTTATCGTTAATAACCTCATTATTTAACAAAATGTTTATTTTTTTGGTTTTTTATATAATTGTTTGTTGGAATATTCATTCATTGACGTTTTGTGTGTCTATAAATAACGCTCAATATCAGTAAAAACCGTTTAGTAAGCTCTTAATAAGCTCATGACATTTTTCATTCAGCTCTGCCAGCAATTTGGAATGCATTTTTAGATAGAGGTCACTCCTTTCTTACTTCTTTAGAATCAAAACTTAATTTTACAGAAACAAAATACAGTAGTGTAAAATTAGGACCTTCTGACAAAGACTATTTCGTCTCTACATCTTTAATAGGTCCCAACTTTGACTCTGCTATGAGTCAGTTCAACTTCAGCCGTAATCGGCTAAGTTAAATGCTTGTGATTTTTAAATAATGTTTAAAAGTTTCAAATCAACAAATTGATTTAAATAAAATGTAAACTTATTTATAAATTTGAACACATATAACAGTTTCAAGATGCATTCTAGTTTCAAATTTAAATTAAAGCTTACTATCTTTAAACTTTTAAATAATGATTAAACAAAGAATCAGAAGGTCTCTATGTGCTTGGCATGAAGATTCAATGCGGTGTTCAATGGAACAAGCTTATTTTTCAAGTCGCAAAAGAAGCCTTCAAGTGCCTAGGTTTTATAAAACGGTGTAAGAAATTCTTCAACTTTATCAGACAGAAAATACGAATACAACCTCTCATGTATGGGCTGGTGCTTCGAACACTTGACTGAGTGCAGGGGACAGCGAAGAAGCCCTTCGGTGATAATAGGGTATCCAGCTCTATTGACTTACTGGAACATTGACACAATGTGGGGAGTGTTTCACTGTTTTATCGTTACTTTATGGAATCTGCTCTTATGAAATCAGAACACTTGTTCCTGAAAACTCTTTCGTATGTGGAATAAATTTTCTGCGGAGGCCTTTCCTGTAGTTCAGTTTCAGTGTGCAAAAATGCAAATCAAATATTCATAAGCACTTTTCCGTCTATTTCCCCTTCCCAAAACCTAATTTCCTAGTTCTGCACCAATAAGAGATGCAAAAGTTAGATTTTAAAATAATCTACATACGTTTTTAGGATTCCATTTCCAAGTAGTGAACTGTATTCCATTTATTTTGATACAATGTTTGTTTTTATCTGTTGCGGGCACCCATCTCTGGAGACGTACTATCTAGGCACTTAACATTTGTAAAACTTATGATAGCTTACAAAAGTAAAAAAATAAAATTAAAATTAAAATGGTGTCCCCATAGAGATATAAATTTTATGTTTTAAATCGTTATAAGCAGACATTAAAAATTTACACAGATTTTGTGCCCTCTGTAATAAAAAGTGTAAAAAAATTCTAATGAAAGAAAGTTCGTTTAATTGTGCTTGATTCCTTTAAATATAAATATTTGATAATATTCTCATGAAATATTTATTATTTTAAACTAAAAAATGAAATGTATTACTGCAGGGAAAGCATATCCATATGGCCATTTCGCTACTGCTCATATAGCTCAAATTTTTTAAATATAACCTCGGGTCTTATATCAAAAGCCAAATTGATTAAATGAAAACTTAATTGAATCAATGAGGCATAAAAACCATGAAAAAAAATTTACACATAAAATCAGTAACCATTGAGTAACTATTTTTATTTTTTCTATAAACATTTTTTGAGTTTTTATTGTCTTTTTGCCTTATTGATTCAATAGAGTTTTTATTAAATAAATTTTTAACAACAAAAATTAAAGGGTGATCTATACGTGACACGCAGTTTTTCGTCTGTTAGTCCAACTAGCACTTGACTGATGTATTTATAAAGCAGCCTTTTTTAATTGTAATACACACATTTACACTTCTGTATCATTCATAAGTTTATTGCAGGGATGCAATTATATTTATTTTTTATTCAAACAAAAGTAACATCCCTGTTATTATTCACATAAAAATGGTAATAAGATTGAGCATACTTTAAGGCGTAAAAAGTCATTTAAAGTTACATATTTAAAATTGGTAAATCCAATGAATAAAAAACCATCTAATTAGACAAAAATAAGGAAATTTGAAATATTTATATCTAGCTCTAAAAATAATAAAACAAGAAATTAATCGTTAAAACGAAATTCCAAAATAATTACAATATTTTACTTAAAAGTCAGGCAATAAAATAAAAATCAAGATGTAAAAAACATTCTCTAAACTTTTGAACCTGCACCAAAAAGTTAATATTTCATCTACAAAACGATGTTTTTTTTAATTTTAACATTCAGTGGAATTTTAGGAAGAAATAAATTTATTTTACTAAATAAATATTTAAAAACTCTGAAACTAACTAAAATCAATAAAACAATAATTATGCTATAAAAATCAAGTCTAACCATATATCAAAATTTCAACCCAGGCATCAAAATTTAAAAACGGAAAAATCCAAAATTTTATATAATTTTTTTTCAGATATAGTGTCGAAAGAGGTGCTATTAGAAACTAGCAAGATCAGTTCATGTCCAACTATTTGAAAAAATAAAGTTACTCAAATCAAAAAAAAAAAAATAATAAGAAAAAAAATCAAGTAAAAAAATTGTCGCGCGCCCATATTCTCCGAGTTACGGGCCTCTGAAATTTTCAAATTTTTTAAATATCAATATGGGCATCAATTAAAAACTTTTGAAGAGATCTTTAAGGATATACTAAAATTTAAAAAAATGCTTAAACTATTAAGGGCCGATGGCATTTTATGTTAAATTATATATACATATGTATATATTTGTACTTAAATTTTTTAATTCTCTGTCTCCTGCTTTTTTGATTGGAGTTACTTTACTAAACTGGATTCACATAGATGGTGAAGGGTATATAAGATTTTGCAGAGCCGAAAATAGCAATCTTACTTGTTGTAATTAATATTTAAGTACTCTTTCGCTATCACCTTTCAAGAGTTTTAAAGTTATCATTTATACCCTTTCTTATCTAATAACAATCCAGTGTGTGAGTTTAATATGCAATCGCAATAATTTTATTTTCTTAAAATCTATGTTTCAGTTGGAAGCAGTGCCCACTTACATATTAAATAAGGTACATATGTACACTACTGTTAAATACAGTCAAAGATGGTAATAATAAAGTTAAAGGCAGCGTGTAGTAGATAATGTTAGTTTTAAGTGTCTTGCGAAAAACAAAATTATGTTAAATTAGTGTTATTCGCCTTTTACCCTACGATGTATTTATGTATATTCGCGCATTTAACGAATATTTAGGGTTGAAAAAAAACATCTCACGCCTTGTCAACAACAACCACCAGCCAAATAAACAATTTCTTACATCAAATTCCTCCCTTGTAATTTTGCTCATTGCGAAAATATATTGAAACTGAGCGAAAAATAAACGAGAACAGCACAGAGAAGAAACATCAGTGGCAAATAATACATGTTTCATTATTCATTTTAATTTTAATAAAAGAGATAAAACAAAACATTCAAGGAAGGAAAATCGATTTTCGGGATGCTGGTCTCAACTTAATAATTTACTGCGTGCAGTCTCATTCAAACTCGTGTACCGTCGATGTCATAAGATTTCTTTCAAATGATTTAAATAAAAATATTTGTGATTTGTGTTTGTTGTTTTTATTGTTAGCTTTCATCTATAGACATTTTATAAATAGAACGAACGGCTTCTATCAAAAATTAATATATGTACTTAAGTACTTTCGAATTAAACAATCAAAATAATATTATATTATTCACAAATTAAAAAAAAATTATGATTGTTTAAATAAATAAAAAAAAAATAAAATTAAAATAAATTAAAAAAAAACTCTTTAACTTTTTTGTATTTAAAAAAAATCAATATTCGAAACATAGCTTTAAGATTTCTTTTTCAAAATGCCAGCTTCAAATACAATTGTGTTAAAAAGCCTTTCAATATTATTGGGACTATTTTTTGTTTTTGTTGGCACACTTAAATTAACGCCACATATAAGCAAGGACTTGTACAAAGATCTTGTAAGTATACGTATGTTTGCATGTGTGTACTCATAGCAAATATGAGTTGAATAATCAATATTTTTATTTCAAATACATATTTAAATGTACATTAGGGTGGTTCAACGTTAAACCACAAAATCAAAGAGTTCGTGTAAATATTAAAAATTCGCATATTTTTTCTATTAATTTTTTTGTTTAATTACAAATTATAATAGTCTTAGTTAAGCTTAAGTTCGTTAAGATAAGTGATTTATTTCAAAGACAAAAGTGTGAAAATAAAAAAAGAACAGAATGTTGCTAATAGAGCTATAAATGAATCATTCTCTTTTGATTTTAATTCGTTACTAATTAGCTAAATTTTTATTTAATTCTTTTCACATCAAAAAAGAATTTAATGAAATTTGAATCAATTCAAACGAATTAGACAGAAATGAATTGCAATTCGTTTTCAATTCAAAAGAATTTGATAAAGTGAATTGTGAAATTATTCAAATTAGTTGTGTTTCAAATGAATGAAACTAAAAATGAGTTGCAATTAATAAAAATTCAAGAGCCGATATAGAGGGTCTGAAATATTGAAATTTCTCTTACCAAACTGAAAATATTCAATGATCAGAGAAAACAAGGAAATGCTTATTACATATTTACTTATAAAATCAATTTATTTCAAATGAGTTGGTAATGAATTGCAATTCTTCATTTGAATTAGAAAAGAATTGCCATTCATTCTAGAAATTCATTTGAATTATAAAGGAATTGCAATTCATTTTTACCAAATTCATTTGAATTGGCTCAAATTTCATTCAAGTCATTTTTTGTGTGAAAAGAATTAATTCAAAGTTTTCTATTTCAGTGTATGAATGATTCGTAAATTAATTAAAAAATGAATGATTCATTTACAGCTCTTTTTGCTAATTAATTTCACTATAAAGTGGACATATTCCAATTGGAATAACATAAACAAAAAACCTCGCGCTTCTGATTACAGGCCATTCTTTTTTTTGGTGAAGGAAGTGGATGGCTGTATAACGCTGTTGAATGGTTGAATCTTTATCTAGAGCTCAGAAATTGTATTCTCGCATGCAAATATTATCAGAATCTCACGAGATGATTTGATGTGGAAATCGTGTTCTGCAATGACACAGGTTGCGCGTTTACTTTATTTCGACCCATTACCGATCGAACGAATTGTCAAAGCTTTGCATGGTTTGCCAGTTTTATATTTCTTTCGGCATTTTATTGTCATCCTGGCTGTATGCGATGTGGCACCATCTTGTTGATACCACATATTAATCAAGACCACAGCATGCAGTTGTGACGTTAAAAAGTTATAAATAATATCACGAAATCGCTCACCATTCACAGGTACCGTTACGCCTTTTTTCATTTTTAAAGAAGTAAGGTCCAATGATTCCTCCTGACTAAATTGCATACCAGACTGTCACTTTTAATGGATTGAAAGGTGACTAATGAAAAATTTGAGGGTTTTCCATTGTCCAGAACCGATTATTTATTTACATATCCATCCAAATGAAAATGTGCCTCGTCGTTCATTATGATTTTTTTATGAAAATAAGGGTTGTCATGGGCGAGCCGTAATATATAAACTGTCAAGACTAATATTTACCAAAATGGCAACAAAACTAAGTAGTATACCCACCCGGCGGACACCCTGCAAATTATCATTTTGATATGAAAAATGGACTTAATAGAGGAAAAAGTTGTGGTTTGTTAATTATATACCAAGTGTGGGGTCTGCAGTTTTAAACTTTATGACAGATAGTGTGCTATTTAGCGTTACTTAATCATTAGAGGTGGAAGAAATAGTATTTTTGCCTCATCTCCATAACTCGTTATGCCCATCCGGCCTTTACTCTTGACTAGTGATTTCCACTCCCTTTTTTTCTCAAAGAGTTTCGCGTAATTATCAGCACTTGCTAGAGATTGAAGTATTGCTTTTGGTTCTCACACTTACGTTAGCAGTTTAGCAGTATAAAGACTCATTGACTATCAATTGAGCCTGCATGCATATATGTAGTTGTCTCCGACCGTCTTTTCAGATGCATAAAATCCTATCACTGTGTGACCCCTTGAATAGAATGTCTGCCAGCTTGCACAGTAGAAGCTAGTGCTGGATATTTATCTGTTATCTAGGAAAATTTGATAACTATACGAAATGATTAGAAGGAATAAATTTTCCGAAATCTCATGAATGGTACTAATATAAATTTTAAGAAGTAACATTCTTTAATTTACTATCTTAAATCGGCTGTAATTATTTTAATTAATATTATGTTATCTATTCATAAAATAAAACTGTAACGAGATCATTAATCTACAAGAAATATTTTTTTTAATTTTGTTGTTGGTGTAGATAGTAATCGACATAGAATATAAAAAAACTTATTTTTGGAATTTTTGTACATCTGTCTGTCTGTCTGTGTTTGCATCACGAAAAAACTACTGGATGGATTTGAATAAAATTTTGTAAGAAGGTCCCCTAGAACTTTAGTCCAACCTTAAGAAAATAGAGATACAAATTTGAAAGCAACTAATTTTACCGGTATAATGGTACTAAAAGAGTTGTCAGCACTTACAGAACTTTGGAATAAATAATTAAATTTTGAAATGACACGCGGAGGAAGTGTTGGTCACTAGAGTTGGGTTTATCAGCTCTTTAAAGTGAGCCCTCTTTTCAGCTAAGCTCATTAGAACAAACTAGTTGGTTTATTTAGTTCATAGCTTACTTACTGATCTAAAATAACTGTGCGAATCCAGTTGATATGTTTAGCTCAATTGTTTTTAGCTCATACAATTGTTAGTGTTCTGTGATAAATTTATAAGACATTAAATACACATTTACCCATACTAATGAAAAATTGTGCAATTGAAAATCGACTGAGAGATCATTTATCATTATGCACATTTATCTGACGTTATTTTTGTTAACCGTTTAAATTTAAAAAAAATATTGATTCATAATAATATACTTTCTGATCACTAAAGTGTTTCTGCCTTTTTTGGACCAGAATAAGATATAAGGTTTCTCTTAAGTTTTAATTTTATATTTGTTTTAATATATGTAAATAATGATAAACTAGAAAAGGCACTAACTAACTGATCTAAAAGAGCTTAGTAAAAAGAGTGCTCCTTATAGTTCAATTGAGTAAACTCTATTGGTCACTGCTAGTACTATTTATAAATTGCTATTGTATTGTCTTATAGGCATGACAGCCATTTATATATCGTTACATCTATAGTATGATCTTGGGTACTATGTTTGTGTGACAGTCATTTAATATGTTAGAATAAAATTACGATGAAGAAAAAAGCAATCAAATAAATCTTCGTGTAGAAGCTTTTTCAAAAGGCCTGGGCACATAAAATCCATCCATCATGCGTTGTAATTTGTCTTTTTCAACTGACAAGTAAGTGAAGTACATGTATTCATATGAGTGTTATCACAATCAGTAGGTATCCGTCAACATAAAGTACGAAAATTAAATTAGCGGGAATTTTTCATTAAATTAATTAATTTTCAAAAATATCTTTTTTTCGTGACATTTTCTATTATCCCGATTAAATAATTAAATCACCGATAATGGTTATTGATGGTGACAGACCGTCTTAATGGCCATTGCGCTACCGCTTACTTGGCTTTCCAGAAACTTCTCACAAACATTTTAAATAAACTAAAGATTTTTGTCCAAACAAAAAGTAAAGAAAAAAATCAAAGTTTAAGCAAACACAACAATAACCTATAAAGATTCCATTTTTCTTTCTCAACTGTATTCGGCAGTTAAATATGATGAAAAAAATATATCACAGAACACTACGATAATTTATTTCAAGTACGAAAGTTGGGCAATTTTTAACCCACTTTGAATGCTTTGAGAGCTATCATTTGCTTCTTCTTGTTTTGTTTTCGCTCTTGCTGTGTTTAAAGGATTTTTTATCCGCCAACAAAATACTCATTATGTCAACTTCATCCGTCATCACAGATTTTATGTGCCCCAAAATATGTTACAAAAGCCGAGTTTAATAAAATACTACGTTTATGCCTTTGCCACTAAAAAATAAATCAAAATGTTAATAAAAATTTTGTATAGAATGTGTAGAATGACTAGGAAATCCATCGTAATTTGGGTAAATGGAATACTTATTAATTTAAATTAAATTATCTTGTAGATTTTTAATATAATAATTTCATTTTTAATTCCTTAATGCATTATTCGCCGTAGGGCCGATTTTGAATACAAACTCTCTTTTGGTACAGAGTTGCAATATATAATAGTTATATTGTTGAGATCCACGATATATATTTAACAATATCTAGAAAGCTTTTTAAAATCTTTATTAATTATGAGTTTAATAAATTTTGTTAACGAATTGAAAAACTGACAATCGCTAGTGTATCGACGACCACCGATAAATATAAGTACTTTTGATCTATCCTACTAGTTTTTTTTTATATTTTTTTATATGCTCAAGTTAAATTTTCTTTAAGCATTACTTTGGGCCATTAAAAACAAATTCGGATTTTTAAAACAAAAAATATATAATTTGAACCATTTTGCGCTGAAGGTAAACATAATTAATTTGCATTAGGATATAAAAATTAATTAAATTAACACACAGTGAAATTTTAATTTATTTATTTACTTATGTTTTTTATCTGAAAAGTTTTAAAATAATAAGTGGTAAAAAATGCTTCACATTTACAACAATTTTTTTTTACAAATTTGATTACAAATTTTTAGCTTTAATTGCTTTTTCATTTGTATTTTAGTCTGCCTTTTTTTTGACAGTCTTTGCGTAATAAGAAACATGGAATTCTAATTATAATTTCGCCGTGCCCTTTAGAAAAAAATGCTGTTTTGTATTTGATTCTTCACCTCTCTCTTGTACTTACAAACATAAATAGTACATTTAATTAAACGAATAAAATTTTATTTATGGAAACATGTTTGCAAATAGAAATTCAAATAATTTTTATTTATATTTACATTTGTACATACACACACGCTTCAATACATATTTATTAGTTTTTATTTATGTCTGCTTAATAAGTTTTTAATATTTTCCTGAAAAGTTTCGTTGATCGCTGCGTTAAAAAATGACCTCGTTAATTAAAAGGCAATGACATTCAAAATTTTATTAACGAGTGAATATTCTGAATATTTTTGCTTTTTTTGTTTACAATATTAATTTCTGTACATGCAGAACTGTGCATAACAAAAGTAACACTTTATGTATGTAAAAATCTTAAAATATATTTATTTCTATAAGAAAATGATTACGTTTATATTAAGATAGTCAACTATTTAAACAAAGAAATAGTGTTACATTTGGCGGTTATTACATCATTCTGTTGCCATTTAAACGGTTATAATTAAATAAAAAGCGAAATGATAACAGGTGAATGAATTATGTAGGTCATTTGGCCTGCATATGATTGTCTTTTTTATACCCTTTACCACAAAAAATGGAAAAAGGCTATATCTAAGTTTGTCATTCCGTTTGTAATTTCTACAATATCCATTTTCGGCCACATAAAGTATATATATATATATATATATTCTGAGTTCTTATGCATAGCGAAGTCGATTGAGCGTCCGTGTTAGTGTTGATATCAAGTTTGCTGAGGCATTAGATCAGCTAGAGAAAATGTAGATAAATTTTGGGATCAGCAAGATCGGTCCATGTCCTTCCATATCATTTGGAACAATGAAGTAACTCCAATGATAAAAAAAAACACAAATATATGGGGCGAGAAAAAATTTTCCGTCGTCGATATTTACCGAGTTATGGGCCTCTGAACTTTCCATAGAAAAGTACGATTGTGCACCATATTTATTAAGATATCAATATGCGTATCTTTTAAAAGCTTTTGAAAAGATCTTTCAGGAAATACCAAAATGCTTAACCCATTAAGAGCCGATGACATTTTTATGCAAAATTATATATAGCACTTTTTTCTAATTTTTTAACTCTCTGTCACCCCAATGCAAATGCCTTCTTGATTCTATGATTTTATTTTGCCGGTAATTTATTTTGTTGAAACTACAGTGCAGTTTTACCTGATATTGCCCTAAAAAGAAAGTAGGGGTTTGCTAATTTTATTAATTTTTTTTTTTTTGCTATTTTTATAACCTATTTTTTAAGCTTTAGGTCTTTTTTCAAAAAAAAAAAATTATTTTCTATTTTTAATATTTCACTAGTCCATTTTCTTTTTCCTGATAATGCTACGATTTTTGATGAAAACTTTTATTGAGATTTGTCAGTTTTTACTTGAAATTGCTCAATTTCAATTATTATAAATGTGTATATGACCCAGTCTATGACAAGGTGGCTTATGACTCAAAAACAAATTTCTAGAAATCAGCTGTTAAAGATAAACAAAGCATTTCGTCAGTTTCTCGGTAGTTGTTCTCCTTCGTTCTATTTCTGTTGGTCTTTTGCGTTATAACTAGTGAAGGTGTTTTTTTCATTTTCAATTCCATATATGTATTAACTTCATTCTCGATTTTTTCTTTTTTTCTTTCATTTGGGCTCTACTTTCTCTACATTTTTACTACACTTCTAAGCAAGTTAGGACTTTCTACTTTTCATCATGTTAAAGAGCGTCTCAAAAACTATGCGAACCAAAAAAAAAAGTTGAAAACAATTTTTTGGGTCATAGGCCACCTTTTTATAGACCGGGTCACATATATGTAAATATTATAGAAAAGCAGTTATTTTTATTTCATTTTTTTAAATTTTTTTGGAATTTAGATTTTTATGAATTTTTAAGGTTTTTTCGGTTTTGTTGAGACATGACAATTTTTTATAACAAATTAAATAATGCAAGAGTAAATTAAAAAATCAATATGAATAAAAAAAAAACTAACAAAGCCAAACATCAATTGCAAACTGCAAATTATTTACTTTTTGTTATGATTTTTGGAAATTTTTTAAATTAAACATGTTTTGTAAATATGAATTTCTTTTTTGTAAAATTCCATTGTTTAAATTAGGATTTTTAAGTAAAATTTTTGTATGTATATTTGTGAAAAATTGATATTATAATTTTTTTTTTTGATAACTTTCACTTCTTTGATCCTTCAGTTAATAACAGTTTTTCATTATTATCTCTTAAATATCATTAAATTTATTGAACTGTTGATAACAAAAGTTTGATAAAAAATTATTTTATATTTTAAGCCTTTCATTTAAATATTTTTGAGAACTTAAAATTTAGTAAACTCAGTGTGAAACTTCCGAAATAGTGCAAATATTATGTTTGTTTGATTTGTAGTTTGTTGCTTATGTTTCGCGCAGTACTGTGGATATGTGCGTCATACATGCCGTCCTCCAATATTTTTAATAAA
This sequence comes from Gymnosoma rotundatum, assembly GCA_916610165.2. NCBI lineage: Eukaryota > Metazoa > Arthropoda > Insecta > Diptera > Tachinidae > Gymnosoma > Gymnosoma rotundatum. Next base: position 13,079,875 of record OU744338.1, on the reverse strand, counting down.
TATTAGTCAAATAACTATATAGTGTTGTTATTTAATTTTTTATGTGAATGAAAATTAAAGAATTTTTCGTGTTTAATTTTATTTTCCCCATTTTTCAGCAAATCGACAGTAATTATTATCTAAGAAAAGTTTAGAGGCAACATCCGCATTCACATTTATTTAGACTTTTTTTTTATCGGAAACTATAATTCATAATTAAAAAAATAATTTAATTAATTACTCGACTCTCTTAGAATACAAAAGTGCAAATTCTTCGTAGAAAAATATAAGTTCCAAATCCAATGCATAATCACGCTAAATTTAGTATATGATGTTATTATATTCAGAACTAATTGTAGATGTACACATATTCAGAATTGAACATTTAACCATTTATAAAAGTATTAAAAATAGGCTCGACAAACTGGTACTCCAGTGCCTTTTCGGCATTCAAAGTGTACGGACGTGTTCTTAGTTAGCTAAGAGTTTTGAATCAATATATTTTTTAATAAAAAATTAAAAAATAAATAGTATGTCAAATTAGAAGAAACAATTTTTGTATTCAACGGGCTTTTGCCGGTATTTGTGATGGCGATATGAAGACTTCGTGGCCAAATAATCCTTCACTAGTGGTTCTTATACTGTTAGTGGAGTAACCTAAAAATCAAACAAACAAACAAACTGGTACTCGATATTACAACGTGATAACAGTTAAATTCTACTTCAAGTGTATGATATAGACGATACGTAGTTTTAGCAAGACTGTGCCGCATGCCATACAACTCATGAAAAAGTTCAATTATATATTTTCCGGTCATATAATCATCCGTTTGGCTGTTCAGAATAAGCCCTCTAGATCATATAATGCTTGGCAAAAACGGTTAAAGTGGAGTGTATTAAACTTAATTGACGAAATGAGAATTACATTAAAGTAGCAAAAAACAACAAAATCTCAACTCTAACAAAATAAATTCTGAGATTTTTATAATTTTTATTGTTGTAATTATTAGTTGAACCTTTTATTATTATAATAAATGAATTCGGGTTAAGATAATTTTTGTTTTTAATTTTTAAAACTTTTCAGTAAGAAAGAAAAAAGGTATAAAAGAATAAAAAATAAAAATTGCATTCTTCGCTATACCGCATAAAGTAAGAACAAATGTATGTGACGATTTGTAAAAAGAGAACAACGAAGATAAGCTTTGGGTTGTGCTGGACTTCGTCCAACCAAAATTAATATTGATTGATTATGAATATTTCTCGTATTCTTATTTACAAAATTAGTCATGTAAATACAAGATGCTTAGAATGTAATCAACCTAAGGAAGATAGGTGCGAAATATCATCATGACGGATGCTGGTGTTCAATATATTTTGTTTTCTTTGTAAATAATTTTTCTTTCTTAATTTCCGAATTAATTAATTTAATAAAATATTTAATTTAAAAATTTTTGAAGAAAAATCTTATAAGGATTTTAAATATAAAGAAAGCCCCCTAATGATCATATACGTATGTACATAGAATAAATGCACGTTTGTATAAATTCATATAAAGTATATTTCGTTTATAATTATTTTATATATAAACCAGAATTTTGAACAACCCAGCGAAAGGTAATAAAATGTTTATTTTTATTTTTTTTTTTTTTTTTGCATATTTTGCAATCAAATAAATGTTCATCACATCAGTTGAATGAAAAGTAATGCCAACGCACATTTAAACCTTTTCCATATTACTTTTGTTTCGAATGCTTTGAAATCAATTGAAGAATCAACTCTTTCGTATAAATTAAACTAAAAAGGGGTTTTTGCGGTTTTATAAATTTGTGTTTTTAAGCATATTGACTATTTATTATTTTATTTTATTAAATTAAAAAATACTAAGTGTGTGCATTTACGAGGGCAGTTCAATCATATATGAAAAACTTACAATTTTGAATCAAGTAATTTTATTTAAAAACTGCCCTTTTTTATTTAATTAGAGGAATTAGTGCTTCTGGACATTTGATGTTTATCGTTGCACACTAAAAGTTACAGGAAGACCTCCGCAGGGAGTTTATTCCACATACAAATAGTTCGGCTGAAAAACGAGTTCTCTCTGTAAAGCGTTGTGCGATTCACTCATCAATCTACCACAAAGGGATGTGACTTTGATGCATTGCTCATAGTAAATTTAGGTTTTAAGGAACAAGTTCCCTGATTTCATAAGAGCAAATTCCGTTGTAGTAACGATAAAACAGTAAAACGTACCCCACATTGCGTCGATGCTCTAGTGAATCAATGGAGCTGGATCCCCTACTGTCACGATGAGCTTCTTCTCTCTTTCCTGCACGCGGTCAAGTAATTCAATATAGTTTTTAAGCACCGGCCCATACATGAGAGTTGTGTTCCATTTTCGTTCTTATAAAGGTGACATATTTAGCGAGGAGATCAGATGGAGTGAAATATTTTTTACACCGTCTTAGAAAACCTAGGCACTTGAATAAATCTTATTCTTTGATATCTATATTATATCACCCACAATTACAGATGAGGTAGCACATTCTGCCGTACGCCTGGGTGAAGGCACACAGCACTGGTTTTTACGAGCGTTAAATTGAACCCTGTTCGCAAGGCCCCCTTCGAAGATTGTCGATTGTCGCGATTGTGAGACGATGATACACGATGAGTGAATCGTATTGGCCTATTTTAAAATGAATATGAATGGCGTATGCTGCCGTCATCTGTAAAAGAATGGATAGGGTTGGAAGTTAGGAGGTCGTTATAAAAAATAAGAAATAGGGTAGGAGAAAGGACGGAACCTTGCAATATTCCGAGGCTATCATCGACACCACAAACAATAAGTTTTGATATGAGTACATTATGCCACACTTTATCAAACGCCTTGGAAATATCTAAATATGTAAAAGCAAGATACCCGCGATACTGCCGGTCACTAAGTAAGCTGTTGGACTTCATCACAAGATGAAAATTAAGCATACTTTCCATTACTTTGGAAAGTGCAGAGCCTCTCCCTTTTTGGGGTTGGTGGTACAAATTGCGGAAAAGTTTTGTTAACGGAGTTTGGGAGACTTTGTTTTTGAAATTTATAAAAAGTTATTGAGAGTAAAGCCAACTAATAAAATCATATATTGAGTTAGACGACCGTTATAAACCAAATTAAGGAGGCTGTACCACTTTCACTCTAAAACAGAACGGAAGTTAATAAAAGTTTTTTTTTTGTTTTTGAGAAATTTTTGATTGTTATATATTAGATTATAATTATAAAATAAATTAAACAATAATTCAATTTCATAAGTTTCTCTTATTTAAATTTATTAAGAACAATTTTTATTAACATTTTATGTAGGCTGGTGTTACCAACTATGGTATCAACAATGCAATTTAACTTTGTGGCATCTTTTTATGCGAAAATAGCGGTATTCTGTGTTTAGTGCTTTTTAAATTACAACTGTTTTGTCATCAATAGTTAGCGCTTTTCACAGCTGCTTGCGAGTTAATCTCATTTTTGTTTTTGTAATATAGCTATAAATATTTTCACCAGTTTTTTTTTGGAAAACTATTTTATTTTCCTTTTAAACATGCATCTACTCCATTACTTTGTCATATGTTTTTTTAATGAAATTTATATAAAAAATCAAAATTTTAATAGTTTTTACTATTTTGTAAAACACAAGACTTTATATTTAGAGAAAAAAATAGTTCATACATTTTTTCATTATTTAAGATCTTTCGGTATTAAACGTATGCAAATTATTAGCTAAGATTTTTTTAGAAATATGTATATAAAAACAACTTTTAGACCTGCCTCGTAATTTGCCTTAAAAATAATTTGTGATTATAACACATTTTTTTTAATTCAATAATATACAATATATTTTATTTTTTATTTTTAGCGTACTGAGTACGTAAAATATGCTAAGGTGTTCCCTTTGACGGCCTTATTTGGCATTAAAATTCCTTCGAAATGGTTTAGGCGCACTGTTGGTGTACTGGAAATTGTATGCGGTTTGGCAATGGCTGTTATTCCATATCGTAAGAGTTTTGCATAAAATCAATTGATTTTTAACTAATTTTAAACAATTTATTTTTTTTTTTTAAGATAAAGTAAAAAATGCTGCTAACATAATGCTTTTAATTCTAATGCTTCTTGGCATTTATCAACACTGGATGGTTAGTGATCCTTTTGAACGATCTGGACCAGCGTTGGTATTTACATTTATGTTGGGAGGACGTTTAGTCGTTTGGTATCAGGTATTTTAAAATTATTTAAGCCATTTTTTTTTCTTTATAAAACATAAACACTATTATTTGTTTTTTAATTGCAGACAAGTCGCAAGGAAACTGAGCAATCAGCTGTAGCGCAGGCACAAACAAATGGTGTTAAGCAGGATTAATTATTATTATTTTAATAATTCACACTCGAGTTCATATCTTCTCACACTGTTTGGCGTTAACGATAAATTACATCTACTTTTTTTTAACACCTTTTAAATCCGAAAAAGACACATTTTCATTTTAGTTCAAGAACACTAAACAGTATTGAAATAAAAAAAAATTATTTATCAGCACTTTAAAAATTTAAATATTTTCAATCCAAAATTTTTTGGTTTTTAAAGTTTTAAATCTTTATAATTATTTTTTTTTATCACATAAAAATCATATTTCTTACCCCATAATTTTTGTAATAAAGGTCTTGATAATGATAAAAAATTTAAAAAAACATTTGTTTATTTTGATTGTTGTTTAAAGCATTAATTTTATTTTTCTTAAATCAGCGTTAAACAATGAATTAAACTTAAATTACTTTAACAAATTTTGTTGTTTAAAGTGGATAATTTATTTCAATCCAGATTGTTATTATAAATTAAAAACTTTTGAATCTTAGACATACAAACATATTTAAAAATTTTGTTAAAGATATTAAACTGTTTTTATAAAAGTGCTTAAATTTAAAAGCAACAGAATATAAATATTATTGCGCTCACGATCTTAACTTTTGTTTGTTCATCGTAGCAGTTTTAATTATCGACTCCTGTAGTTAGAAGAGTCAAAGCTTTCTGAAGATTTTCTATAGCAGTTTTAACATCGTCGTAATTTAAAGCGCTACCGGCGTATTTGCAATATTTTTGGGCCTTAATCATTTGATCCGGTGTTATATGTAGATCAGCTAAAGGTTCAGGTGCTGTATACACAGGATGAGGTTGTGCAGGTGGCACAAAAGGTTCAAATCCTCCTGGCTTTTCTTCTTCTACAGGTGGACTTGGTAGCTTATCTGGATTATTTAAAATGTCTTCAATTGTTCGTTTATCTGCCTCGTTATTATCTGTTTCAGCGTTATCTTGAGGACTGTCATCCGTCGATCCTAGAGCTTCATTAGGTTTGTCTGTACCATCATTTTCAAATTGCTCCTGCATGGGACCTGCTACAGGAACTTCTCCATTCTTCAAACAGTTATGAATATATGCTGCTTTCCATTTAGCATATTTTCGATTATGTAATGCTTCTTCAGATAATTCCCCAAAGGTTTGTAGCACATCGTATATAACGCCGCACGAGTAAAACGCTTTAACCACGTTTCTAAAAATATATTTGAAAAGTAAAAAAATATAATTTTGTTCCATGAAACAATTATAAAATCAACATGACTGTATTTCAAACAATATCCCTCGTGTTACGTGAGCGAAAAGAAAAAAAGTTTTCTGGGATTTCAAAATAGTAGTAAAATTTTGGTTGTTTAAAGAAATTATGTTTTCTTCTGCATAAAAACAATTTGTTGATATAATTTATTTATGTTTATGTACTATACGTAAAATATTTTAATTTCGAATGAATTATAACTTTTTTGTGTTTTAGACTTTTTTAAGCTTCGGCTTCTTTTTGAAAAATTTTCCAATTATAATTTAGATTTCTTGATTAAACTTTTAAGGCCTTATTCAGTAAAGTTTAGAACTTATGTTGCAGTTTTTAATTTCACAGCTTAATTCGATTTTTTTTAATGCCAACCTCTTTTTTTTTGTTACCTTTAAAATTCTAAAACAGTTTTTTCTTTTGCTTTACTACAAAAACAAACTATTTTGCTACACAAGCTGCAATAAATGTTTTAAGTAAAGATGGGGTTCTGAAGATGGCTTGCCTTTTTTAGTTTTAAAGCAGGCATTAAATCTTAATTTGGGGGGAACGAATAAAGCATTAATAACATCACAACTCTGGAATTTATAAAAGATAAGAATGATGTTTTAGGGTCTACAACTAATTATCTAAATTACCAAGCTTTCACTGTACTATTAAATCATGAGAACTATTTAAATATGCAAAGAAAAACTTTTACAGTCGTATGCATAACAAAAACTTAGCATATAGTTAGCATAAGTGACGAAATTTAGCAGCGTCTCTGCAAGACTTTTCACACAATTTGATACCGAAAATTGTCACAAAATATAGTTATGAGTCACGAAAACAATATACAATGATTTTAAGTGCCAGGCCGTACGGCACAAAACACTAGGAGCCTTATCAATTTCTTCACTCATGTCACACTCATTCTAAGTTTTTGTTATGCATACTGCTGTTAATATTTAATAACTTACTTTCCAAAATTACCTTCCCGGTCTTGCTTGTCCGCATACAGAAATAATTTTAAGGCGTAGTTTTCCATGTGAGCTTGAGCAGCCACCTCATTAGTGATAGTTTCATTATCAGAGTTTTTCTTTTTTACAGCTTCTAACCAATCCATTATGGCTATTTAAAATTCGTTAACTAATATTAGTACAAATATCAAATAAATATTTAACTTACCTAAAAGCAGCTTTGTTTCCTCCGGCTGCTGCGTCGTTATTTTAAGGCCAACTTGTAAAGCACTGAAAAATATATTATAATTAAAGGACAGGAAATAGAAGAAAAGAAATCTTACTAAAGTCTTGACCAATAAGCAACTGTAATGTCTCTGGAGTCATGTTCTTGAGCTAACTTTAGAAAATGTTGTATCTGCTTTAGCGAAGGTGGACAGGATGGAAACTCCATATTCCAATATAATTCTTTACTTTATTCCGTAATTGTTTTATATTTGTATAATATTATTTTCTTGCTTTTTTCCAGAAAAAAATCCTTTTTGTTTAATAAATAAAAAATTACTTTAGCCAAGAAAAAATAACAATAACACTATGACTAATAAAGTAATGCCAAATTTCTTTTGTAATACCCAAAGATTCAGAGATGGAAAATTTAAATTGAATGTTGTACAATAATATTGAGTAAAAGTACTTTTACTAACGATAGGTGTGATACAAGAATTAAATAATACTAGTTGGCCGCACGGCTACAAAATCTATTGTCATTTTGTTGTTGCAGAGCTGACTTATCAAGAGGAAGCCGAATTTAATTTATCGTTTTATCATCAGTTGGTGCTTTAAATGAAGTTGTAACAGTTGGTTTCTTTCTTCTACCTGTGCAGCAATACCTTATATTTCATTTTTTGGTTTTGAAATTTAATTTTATAAAATTTTATCTTTTACCTTTTCAAATTATTTGAAAATGTTTTATTTTTTTAATTATTTTAGAATTTTGACAACAACGTCGAACATTAAAAAATCAGCTGGGCTTTTACGACCACTTGTGAATTAATGCGCCTTGGGTGTGATTTTTAAATTTTAATTTAGTGTATTTGCTTATTATTATAAATTTTTCTCTTTACATCCGTAACGTGCTATTTGATTTTTTAGAATTGCCTTCTTTCTAGAACAGGAATGATTGTAATTCTGCTACTACTTTGCATCAGACCACTCAAGTAAACTTTGCAGTAACAAAGCCAACCATTGATTACTCTGACTTTTATACTGAATATATGACAATTTTCCGACATCTGCTTAGATTTGTTAAAAGAAAAAAACAACAATTTTTGCTGCTAATGTTTCAAGTGCATAATTTAAATTTTCAAATAGTTTCCTTATTTTAAATTTTTATTTATTATTTAAAAATCTGTAAATACGCTACTTTAATATTTCCTTGACCGAAACAACAATAAATAGAATACTAATACTTACACATAGATAATTATTTTCACATTCGTGGGTATATATTAAACAATGGGTTTTTTCTTTATTAAATAGTTTTATTTGTATAAACATGGACGGAATGAAAATCTTAATAATAGAAAAATATATTTATATAAAAACTTATGACCGAAATAAACATCAGTCGTAACATATAATAAATACATATGTTTCTTTTATTTCTACATTCACAACTAAAATGCAACATTATTCAGGTTTTTACTTTTTACATGAATTATTTTGATTTGTACATTTAACGTTTTATTTGTATGCAATTGCTTTAAATTTTTAAATTGTAATATTCTTTAAGTAAAATGTATCTTCTGTAACAAGTTTTGTTTAAAATAAAGTCTAGATATCAATTAAGAATGTTGTCAATAAATTTTTAATAAAAATGCTTAAGGCACATGCAATTTTTAAATGTGTTTTTAATATTCGAGCAATCTTATATATATATATATATTTTTTTTGTCGATTTTTTATGAAATCGCAATAACTACTATTGTCACGATTATATTTTTCGTTTTATATTCTTCAAACAGTCTTTATTGTAAAATGAAATGAATTGTATAAGAGAAAATATTTATGCATTTATGAGCATAAGTACCGAGTAGTTTTCTAAGCACTTTAAGATTCTTGCTTTTAACTGTTTTATATAAATCGTCTGTAAAATTTAATTTAATAAATCATTTCGATAGGGGATATATTATCGTGTACTGAATAAAAGAGATGGTGACAAAGTGAATTATTGCAGTTTAATTTATAAATATAATACCTTATTTCCCACCATGCATCATTTCGAAACGTGTTTGCGATTCCTTAAATAGAGTACGTTTGCGGCGTTGTACATTGGCTTCGGTGAGAAAAAGGGGTGCAGCCACAAGAGCCGCAACAGCGCCTACACAAGCTAATATAAATGACCAACCAAACCAATTATTCGCATGGTCCGGCATCCAGTTGTTGCGGTTGCCGAGGCTGGCAAATACAATAACGGCAATACTAGCGGATATACCCGAAGCCAACACAATGTAACCAATCAGTTGTATTAATTTTATAAAATGCTTTTGATCAGGTCCTGCACATAAGGAGAATACAAGAACACCAATACCGGATACAAGCATGCCAATAAAAGCCAATGTAAAAAAGAACTGTGTTGCTATCATAAAAGCTGGCAATAAAAATCCTCTTATTTCATCATATCCTGTGGTGAATGGATCGTATACCCAACGGCAGCCAACGAAAAATCTTCGCTGACTGTCATCATTGACATCCGGCAACGATCTAAAACAGTGCACCCATAGTCCTAACCGTTCCAATTTTGCTCCGGTGATACGGTAATCGCTGACTAGCCAGCTGGGTGTGGCAAATGCAATTACTATTAAACCAAATGCAATCACAAAAATACCAACTCCACAACTGCCCGACAACGTCCGTCTTTTCATATTAATCGTTGAAGTGAATACTCTAGGTATGTTCTCCTGGGAATCTTCTTGTGCAATACGTGACGACTTTTGCATTCCTCGAATTTAATTCCTTAAGTCTTTATTTACTGTTTCTGTTATTGAAACCACAAAACAAAATGAATCGAAAAACAACAAAATGCATTCAGAGAAGTTCAAAAAGAGTATTAAAAACACAGTGTTATAAAAATACTACAGTAAATTTTTGTAGCTGCCAATGTTGGATTGTGGCGATTTTATTTGATAAGTTTAATTATAATTAATAATAAATTTACATAACGTTTTGGTAAACTTATGAATACACGCCGTGTATATTTATGTATTATTTTAATAGTTTCTAGGCAAATTAGAATAAAAAAAGTTTTTAATCTGTTTTTTTAAATAAACTGTTTATTTGCTTAAATCTAGTTTACGAATGCAGCTCAAAAACAAAAATCGCAGTGTAAAATGCAATATAAAATGCAAAATATGTAAAATGAAAAGCTTGGAGCTGACCCTTAGTTTTGGCCTTATGGACCTGCAAATCTTGTATGTATAATATGGCATAGATCGAGTATTTAATTGCGGAATAAGACAATAAGCTTAAAAAATTCACTTTAACAATATTGGTACCATTAGAAAGGTAACTTTAATGCCTATTTAATAGAGAAAAAAAGTAAAAAATAAAAAAACAGATAACCAAAAAATGCTTATTAATTTATATAAACATAACTTATTCAAATAAATTAAGTTTAGCCTCAACGAAACACGTAAAAGTAAACCAGATTTTTTTCAAATTACTGTTTACTTGTTTATTACTCAGATGTAAATAGGCTCTAAATGATAAGTTCAAAACTTTATGCGAAAATTTTTTTAACATTATTTTTTTTTTTTTTTTTGTTATTCAAAGCCGATTTTATTAACACATTAATATTAATATTTTAGTTTTTAATAATAGATATTCATGAGAATATCATCAAATGTTTATTTTTTTAGGAAATCAGCCATAATTACAATAACGTAAATTAATGAATTTAATCGTCTTGTCTATTATTTGTATAAGATTACAAATTCAGCTATAATAAAAACAAAATTTTCTTTTAGGTTTAATACCAATCAATCATTATTTAATACATCGGTAAGCATTAAATATGCCTAATTAACAAAAAACAAAAAAAAAATGGGTTACCTCACTCGCAAGAGGAGAGGTTTCAATCTCTGATATTCTAGCAAAACTATGACCAGCAGATGTACCTATAAAGAGCCTAAGAACGTTTTTGCCCATAACTAAACGTATGTTAGTCCTTTTCAATGTCTTGGGCTATATGGTTCTTAGAACCATGCAATCATATTTGCCTCTTCAGGATTACTCTGTTTTACTTAGATTATGGTTATTAAGTTGCCTGCTATAACGACTGATCAACGGTTTACTTGTCTTTTTCCCTATTCGTTACTTATGTATATTATTATTATTATTATTATTATGTTTGTCCATCATTGCACAACACTTTCCTAAATGTATCAAACATTTACATATTTAATTATTTATTTCTTTTCATTTTTTTTTTTTGTTTTAGAAAGTTCTATTCAAGCAACATTTTTAAAATCTCAATGAATTTAATTAATTTAAAATGCACATTTCATTAAAGAGTTCTTTGAATTCTGTATATACAATAACACATTTATATAACTTTTATTTGCAGTTTAATAAGCGTATATCTTTTACGCAACGAAATTAAAAATCAAATACATTTTGAAATTTCTACTTTTAGTAAGTTTTCTTTAAGTCTACAGTTTCTTATTATATTTTTATACGGTTTATCAATTTTTTAAATATATTTTTTCGCTAAGCTTTTATGATTTATTTATAAAAATAAATAAACAAATTAAACACATGAACTTTATGTGAAGAACTCAGAACTTGTTAAATTGAAGTGGTAATGAAACGATTACAAGTCTGAAAACAAATAATCTATTCTCATTGAATTGAATGTTAAGTTTTCTTACAAATTTGACTTATGCTTTCGAAATATTTTTATTTTTCATTTGATGTCAAACGTTTTTTTTTTGACACTATATTGCGTTACGCAAGACTATTCATCTTTTTCTGCTCATTATTGTTCGGTTGGGCCAGACAGTCTTTGAAAATACTCTGATATTTCTCGTTCAAAATAATGCTTTTTCCATTCAAAATTCTTCTGATATTTTTATCAGGGACCGAAAAATTAAAATTTTTATTACTTTTCACCCAACAGTATTTTTTTCGAATTACTTGTCGCATGTAGACCTCAAATTAGTCTTATTGCAGTGCCATGATACTTATGTTGGAATCTTTTTCATAACAAATCTTATCTTAAAACTATTTCAGTATTAATTAATATTTTATAAATTTCATTTTGGTTTTTAAACTTTTGAAAAATTTTATACCATTTTTTTATGATTAAATAAATAACGTATTTTTAGAAATTCACTGCAACAGAAAATAATTAAATAAATTTATGACACGACTGCGAGATTATTATGAAAAGGTGTTCCCATTGGTTGGAATTAATGTTAATTTAAAAAATTCAGTTTGTTTTTATAAATACTCATTCTTCCCTTATTAAATTTTAAGATAGCATGTAAACAGTACCATAGTTTCTTATATAAAAAAAATATATAAAAATAGGGAAAAATTAAAAAAGTGTAAAAAATCTACTATAGCGCTAAACTTTCCATCCCTGATAACTATAACTAATTTTACTATATTTGAAAAGAAGATTTCAAAGTATTGAAAAAAGTGAAGTTAGAATAATTCTAATGTTTTTTTTTCTAAAACTTGCAAAAACGTGTACTTCACGTAAAAGCTTTTTATAAATCTAGTGAGCTTAAATACTTGCCCTTCCCAGGTAGTTGGATTATTTTTAAACCGTTAAAAAAGTGAAAATAATGTTAGATTTCGAAATGCTAAAACATTTTTTTTATCGATGTGTTATTGTTATAAAACTCAGACTATTGCTAATTCGGTAAGCTTTTAACCATTTTTATTTTTTTATCCAAGTACAAAGATAAATTTTTGTCATTAGTTATTCAAGTTTGTTATTGTAATGTTAAAAATTTAGTTCAAATTGAACAACTTTATTGCAGCCACATGATAGTGTATTTCGTATTTTAAATTTGTTTAAGCACAGAGTTCAACAAACGCACTCATGGTTAACGTATTTATTGAGTAAGTAAATATGCTCGGAGTGTGCGCCTACATAGGCAGATATAACCAAACTACAGTAACATCAGAAAAACTATTTCTTTAAAAATAATGTTAATTAATGTCAACAACATTTTTATTTTGTTAATTGGTTTGTACTTCTATTCATATGTGCATGTGCATCAATAATTTGTAGTATAACTAGATATTTCTGTTGCGCCAATAGGCTTTGTTCTGCACGTTGATAAGGGAGTTACATGTATGAAATTTTTAAATTTTACCTATTAGAGTTCTCTAAGTAAACCAATTTATGTTTTACTCTTGTATGAAAAATACCACTCCAACTATCCTAATCCAGTCAGTATTTCGGATTTATTTGTAAAAATGTTAAGGCCATACCTATACATATAATAAAACTGTAACGTGGTCATTTCTAAACATGAAATATTTTTGAAAATTTTGTTGTTGGTGTAATTAGTAATCGATATAGAATACAAAACACCTATTTTTGGAATATTTGTCTGTCTGTGTTCGAATCACGTAAAAACTCCTAAATGGATTTAAACAAAATTTGGTAAGGAGGTCCCATAGAACTTTGGTTCCAATATAGAATACTTTTTTTTTCGTAAAAATTAGAAAGCACTCAATTTTTGTAGATGAAAAATTTTTAACACTGTTTCATAACTCTGGAATAAGTAAATAAATTTTAATTTATTTATTTATTTATGACACTCAAATTAAATCGTGGGCACTGTTACAATATAATAATTTTCTAGACGTTAATATTATTAGGCTTTGCATGGGCGATACCACGCCTTAATTATCAACTTCAACAATTCTTATTTATATTTTGTCATTAATATTTCGAAAGAAACAAATTATGTAAAAATAGTAATTGAAGGGAATAAAAGATTCGGCAATGACGAATGTGTATGTTATTTGTTTAAGTTGTTTTTTTTTATCAATTATTGAAATATATTAGGTAGCGCTAGGGAGTAACTTCAGTTTAATATTTGAAACATTGAATTTTAATCAGCCGTCTACCCTGAAACTTTTAAAACAACAAATTTAAAATTTTGAATTTTTATTACTTACGATGTATCTTATTCTCAGTTGGGATAACATTAAATACTCTTTGGGAAAACTCATTTCTGTGAGAAAAAAATTTCATTGCAAAAAAGAAAATCATATAGGAAGTATAAAGCTTTGCATTATCCCACATTTGGTTAGATCTGTGGAAAACTATTGTCGAATGAGAATTCGATTTAAAAACAAATGCGGATGGTAACTTTATTTTTTAAAGATTATCAAATGAATATGAATCAAATTGTAACTGTATTTAATTCAAATAAAAAATTTGTCTTTATTGCAAAAGATTTTTCGAAGAAAAGAATTAATTATAAATAAGTAAATAAGTTTTTATTATTTTTTACCCAAAAAGGATTCGATACGTGGATCTTCTAAATGAACTAAAATTGAAAAAATAACCAAAGCCGAAAATAAGTCAATTTTAATTCATTTAAATAAATATATTATAAACATAAATAAAATATTAAAATAAATTTGAAATTTATTTTAGCACATAAAATGTTGCATACTGCAACTATTTGTAGGAGTGTTTTTCTTTATAAGTTTGTCTGGCAACTATATCATTGCAACTTGTATTCATTATCGGAAGAGCATATATGAGAAAAAACAATTGCCTAGCTTTACAGACTGCATTTTCTTATAAACATATGTTAATATGTATGTAAATAATAAAACAGTTGTAAGAGAGAAAAAGTCACATTGTAAAAAACAAAAAACTGTAAGCCTGTGTCAGGTATGGAAAGTTAACTTTTAAAATACTTTGTACTTCCTTCGTACTTTGTGAAAAGACAACTCAGTACTATCGCTGTAAATACATCTTTTAAGACAAAATAATTAAAAGTAGATTATTTTTGTTCCTTAAGTATTGTGTTTTCTAAGCTAAGTGTGTTTTACTGATAAAGGTTAATTTGCAATTGTGCTCTTTTAGTATTAATACCATTTTACACTACAATGCGCTACAATCAACTGCTTGTGTAGTAGTCTAAACCAAGGCAATTGATATTGATATGCGTTGGTCTGAACGATGTGCGAGTAAAAGCGAAAGGATGAGCTACGATTTGCTAAAAAAGAAGGAGTGTAGTTTTGCCTACACTTTTACATCAGGTTAAAATATAAGTTTTGAAGTTTTATTTAACTTCACTTAAAAATTATTTGTGTACCCTTATAATGAGTTCATGAGTCTTAATATACTTCAACTTGAATTCTTGAAAAAATTTTTTGCCCTCACTTTTAGTTTGGTTTGTTAAGTTGGTCTTAGTCTAAAGAATAACTGAATAATTTTCTTGTCTCAACAAACCTTAGGATAACCGTTAATAACCAGTCCTCAATAATTACAACTTTAATTAATTGTTCAACTTGTAGCAAAGTATATCGGCTGTAATGAGATAACTTTGTTTTTTTTTTCTAATTTTTTAAGCACTAGATCAGTTTTTATTATAATAATATTATTATTATTTTTTCAATAATTCGTCACACAATTAGTTGGCATCTTCAAGAAACATGAAGCAAAAATAATAATAATATTGAGTTAAAAAAAAAAAAAAAATAAATAAATAAATAAACTTTACATAAAAGTTTAAGCATCTATGGTTTAATTATAAGAGATGTTCTTAAATAAAACAACTTATTCTTAATTAACCTGTTACTTAATTACTTACTTAATTAAATAAACTTACTGCATTAAAACAAAAATCAGTAATTTCAATTAAAGTTAGTGACTTCAATAACTTATGGCATGTACATGCTCGTAAAAAATATTATTATAAGTTTTAAAACATATATATATATATATATATATATATATGTATACACATATGCATATGTATATAAATTCATAAGATTAAAGTGAATAAAAATTTCTAAGATGTAGCTTAATGTATAGATAACACAAAAAAAAAAAAAAATAACAAAATTGTATTATATTTACCCTTATGGTGTATTTTATAATATGAATTTATCTTATTTTCACATCGAAATATTTATGATACAATTGTTAAGATACACGTCATGTGCATGATGCACATTGACAGAAAAGTTCGATTTAAAAAATATAATTTTCCATGTCTGTTAAATTTATTTTTAAACGAAAGCCATAAATGTACATGTATCTATATATACCTAGTGTTGTTAGATTGATGTAAAATATGCTCAACATTTATGTTACACTGCAACTGTTGCATAACAACTCACTGGAGACACCGTAAAGCTGAGCAAATGTTTTATGTGAATATTCTTCCACATTTTACTGCTTTGGTTATTTAAGTGCTTTTGTTCACTGATGTTTTTAGTAATAAGAAAATAAAGATACAACTGCTCATGGTATCCATACAGTTTATCTGTTGTTTATTTTTATTTATTTATTTACCTTTTTTTTGTATCCACATTTCTCTTATGTGGAACTATTTTTGAGTACTTCAAGTGCTGCATAGTGCGCGTTTTACATTTAGTCTTCGTTTGCTTGTAAACGTGTTTGATTGTGTGGACGGGTATTTGTTTATTTAAAAAAGTTGAATTTAAGGAAAGTTTTATTACAGCAAAAATACATATTTTACCAATGTATAAACAAATCTTATTTATTTTCAAAAGTGCAAATTAAAAATTTATTCAAACATGGATAATTTTTGGGCCTGTTAAAGTTGCCTTCAATAAAACAATTGTCTATAAAATTTCATGAATAATCTCTCGTTTATTGCTCTCTTCAGTGTTGACGTTTATGCATGTACATATTTTCATATATAAATACTTTTGTTTACGTTTTCTTATTCTTAAATTTTTGTTTGTTAGTTTGTTGTGTATTTTTTGTGTTCGTTTCTACATAAATTGGAGTTATGCAGACAACAACGGTCTCTCGGGTTGAATATTTTTTTATAAAAGTCGCCAGTTTTTTTTTTTAATTTTTTTATTGGAGATACCCAAATGTACTTTTATCTACATTTATTAAATTTAAACTTTCAACAAAAACTGTATATAACAAGTTTATTTTAAAGTAATTTAAACAAATTAAATAGACCTACAGACATGCACTAATACAAACACATTTAAGTACATGTTAACAGCGACTGTTAACGACAGCCACCACATTCAAGCAAAGTTTTAATTGAACTGATTTGTTAGTGTTAGAAAAAAAATTTATACAATAAAAGTGAAATTAATTATATTCATAAAAAATAATTTTGATTGATAAAAAAAAATTGCAAAATGTGTTTAATAAATCTTTTACTGGATATAATTTTTTATGATGTTCTTTATTAAATATTTTGTAGCAATACTTCATTTTTATATACATAAATTGTTAAAAAAAATAGTTTTCATATAAATAGTCAAAAATATTATAATTTCTTTTCAATAGCAATTTTTTCGCTTAATAATTAATTTCAAAATACCTACTTTACAGAAATTAATACCAAATTTTATTTTTTAATCTATGTAAAAGTTATACGTTCGATAACTAATATTGACAAATCCATCGACTATTCCTTGGACTAATAAAAAATTTTGTTAAAGGCAAATAGATAGTTATTTATTTATAGTTATTTGTTATTATTGTTACTATTACTATTATCGTTATTTTTTATTTGTTTTTAAAAAGTCGACATGTTACATTTATCTTCACCTACTGTAAGATGTTAAATACAGAGTTGGACTACTTATAGTTCTAAATATTTTCTAATATTTAGGCCAATTAAATATTTTTACTTTATTTACATTTTGTTTTAAATGTGTTTTTTGATACATATTGTAAAATTTGGTTTTTATCTGAATTTTTTTGAATTATTAAATCTTCGTAAGAAATAATGTGTTTAAAATGCAACTCTGATCGTACAGAAAATAATATTTTATGAAAAATTTTAGAGCATTGCCAAATTAGTGAAAACTTTCAAAAACATTTGTCGCACATTTAGTTTGAATACATACTTTCTTACATGCCATGCCATTTTTAACAGATTTAACGACTAAATATCGTAGTGTATTATGGCCTTAAAACGCATTTGAAGACGTTTGAAACTAAAGACGGTATAGAAAGTCAATTTTTAAGATCATGTAGGATGACGAGAAAAAAAATTTTCCACCTGCTTACTCACGACCTTATTTTATACTTCACGTTCATGATGAAAGTTTCTCACGATTTCTGTCTTAACGAAAAGAAGGTTTAATTAAGCCTTTTAAATGTTTCATTTTTATACCCTTCACCACAAGTAGTGGAAGAAGGGTGTATAAGTTTGTCAATCCGTGTGTAATTTCTGCAATATACATTTCCGACCCCATAAAATATATATTTTCTGACTGATGCAAAGCGAAGTCGATTGAGTGATGTCCGTCTGTCCGCCCGTGATAGTGTTAAATTCAAGTTTGCCGAGGCACTAAATCAGATAAAAAAATAAAATAAATATGTCAATCGATCAGACATAGTGTCAAAAGAGGTGTTATTGGAAATAAGCATAATCAGTCCATGTCCTTCGAGGTAGCGGGCAGAACACCATGCCTACCTCTAAATTTTTCATATTATTTGGAACAATGAAGTAACTCCAAATAAAAAAATAATAAATACGGGCGGCGATGGAGAATTAAAAAGAAAAGAAAAAACATTAAGTGAAAAAATTGGAGCTCGCCCATATTTTCCGAATTACGGGCCTCTGAAGTTTTAAAATTTTTTAAAATATCAATATGGGTGTCGTTTTAAAGGCTATGAAGAGATCTTTAAGGAAATACCTAAATCTTTTAAACATGATTAACCCATTAAAAGCCGATGGCATTTTTATGTAAAATTATATAAATGCAAATTTTTTTTATTTTTTAATTTTCTGTCACCCCAATATCTGCTTTTTCGATTGGAGTTACTTTACTAAACTAGATTTACATAGATGTTAAAGGGTATATAAGATTCGGAATAGCCGAATATAGCACTCAAACGTGTTGTTTTTAAAGATCCAGAGGCAGTACCCCATAATCCATAACCCCATATTGAACTTAGTATTGAATTACGAAAACTAAGTCTCCAAGCTAAAGCTTAGAGTCTCTGACAATGAGCCAGTCTATTTGCTGTGGTGTAATTTTTGGCTGTGCAAAATTCGCTTCTAAATTGCATTTTTCAGTTTAGTCTGCCCATCGAGATGAGTGCCGACATATGTTTTTCATTAACATATGTTGGGGCATCATTTGGTTTTTAATTAAAAAAAAATAATTTTTTTATTTACTTCTATTTTTTGGACCAGGTCCAACTAGTATAAAAATAAAAAAAGTTATAAAACCTCTTAACAATGAAAAAAACAAACAAAGATTATCAAAAGAGGATTTTCCAATTGCTAAGCGCTGATAGATAGATTGCGGTTAGCGCTAAAATTTAGGTTTGGCTTTTTATTACCCGCGCAGCTAATTCCCATTTATTCGGAGCTGCAAGTGTTCGTTTTGCATCTCGTCCTGTTTTCTCCAGTTCATAGTATAGAAAGAAAAAATCCAACTAAACAGATATCAACGAAAAGCATCTAATTCTTTAGTTTAATTGAAGATCGGTTCAGAAATGTAAAAGAACATCTGCACATGATTTACTATTTTGGCAAAAGTTATTCAAAATTGTTTAAAATTTTCTTAGAGTGTTCCAAAAATTCTGTTTAGAATCCTGTAAGACAATCTGAAAAGATTTTAAAATTTCCTCAAAAAATTAGGTTACGCGTTCTTGTTAGTCTCCATAAGATTTTTGATAGGTTTTTAATTGAAAGTGGTTAGGAATTCGGCAACTAATTTCTTTTAACGCGGTCTTAAAAAATAAGAGTATCAAAATTATCCTCGAAAAACATAAGGTTCTGATAAAACGATTAAGAAAAATATTGTATTTTGTGGCAGCGTCTTAATCTTTTGTTGATTTGTTGCTTATAGAACCAAAATATTAAAATACAAAGATCAATTTTTGAGCTTTGATAAATAGTTTAACTTTTTTGTGATAGCAGATTAATTTAAAACTTTGTTAATACAAATAAAGATTAATTTTTAATACTTTTCAGGATCTTGGTATTTTTAGTTTAATGTTACAATTAAGCTCATTCTGATTTTTATACGATTTTGTTATAAAACGAATAAACGATTACAGAGGGTCGACTGTACGTGCATTTAAAACCAAATGTGTGCTTTGCTTTTGGTAATTTATGACAAGTTGATAAGATTTCAGTTTTAAAATATGTGCAGCGTGTTTATGGTTGTTTTTTTTTTGGATTTTAAGTTAAATTCGAAAAAAAATACATTTGTCTCAGTTTTTAAAATCTAAAGTATATGCAGTATTGCAACTGAAACAGAATACTGCTGATGATTCATGTGGCATTCAATACAAATGTATCCAATAAATAGCCGAAAAGAAAAAAAATGTGCGTGAACTCTTAAAAGAAAAAAAAAGAAAAAATTATAAAAGGTATTCTCATCTCATTAGTCGAAAAATTATCCGTTTAAATTTGGTTTAAAATTATTTTTGGAAATAAAAAACCAATTTGTTTGTTTGGTCACACCTAACAGATAAATCAATTACGGTAGTTCAGCACATGAACGTAAGTACCGAATGGGTGTGTGAGAAAGTATTTTATATACTTAACCGTATTAATGATTGGGATTTTTAAAAAGTTTTCACAATGGGTAGAAATAATTTAGTCTTCGGTCATCTAATTCTAAGGGTATCAATCTGCTATATACAGTTTTATATTTTGTTGCAATACTTAAACACTTGTAGATAAAAGAATTAAATATTTCAAATAGAAATCAAGTTGTTATAATATTAAAACTAATGTAAGATACAAATTTCTAAAAAATTCTCAAAACGTTTAAAATATCCCTCCCAAAAAATCCCTAAGTCCCACACATGATTCATCCTCCCATTTTCAAATAAAATCCCCATTTTGGGGACAAATCCACCAATGTGTCAAAAGAGTTTGTGAAAAGGCATGAAATGTATCTGGCTTCATGTTTCTCAACAGCAAAATGTTTCCAGCTGTGAAATAAATCAATAACACCACGACTTCATGTACTTGCTTTAATGGTTTTGTGTGTTGTTCTAAGTTATTATAAAAAAAAACATCATCTAACAAATTTTACAAAAAAAAAAAAAAACCGAAAACCGAAATTCCGAAAAAAATTACAAATGTCATTTCATGAAAAATTCATAACTTAAACAAAAACGAAAGTGTACTAAAGACTATTATTACAAGATACTAATATTTAAAACTAAAATTTTATGCTCACTTTAAAATAGAACTGTGTGACAAGTCTAAGGATTGCTTATGCGGTTTTTCCCTTCGCTTGTTTTAAATGAAAGTCTCGCAATCTAACTTTAAAGGTTGGCAGTAACAGGCCTAAGATATACATAATGTAACATAAATATCTAAGATTCGCAACAAAAAACTTTGAGGATACAAAAAATAATAAAAAATGATAAATAAGAAATATTTTTTTTAATAGAAATTCACAATACTCAAAAATTTCAAGTTCAATGAAAAATAAATTTACCTAAAAAAATGGAAGTATCAAAAAATCCAAACTTCTTATAATAAAATAAACTAATGACACAGTAAAATGTAAAAGGCAAATCTTAAATAAAATCACAAAAAAAAGACTGAACCAAAACTAACTAATTATCAAAACTTTGAAAATACGCAAATAATCATGTAAAGTTGATTCGATCATCAGAAGTGTACAAAATCGTGTATCACTAAAAACATAATAAAATAAATTTAAACTGAAAACGTATCAACAAATTTTAATTTTCTATCAGGTCTATTCTGAAAATCATGTGTTTGAAATGTTGGTGAAAATGTAATATTTTTGTAAAATTTAGATGATTTAGTGATATTGTAATTACCTGGTAATATTATTAGTTTTTTCTATAATTTGATTTTTTGACTAAAACGAGGAAAAAACAAAAATAACGTAAGGAAAATAGATATAAATTTCAAAATTGGTTAAAAAATGTATGCTTTTTGAAGTCGTTGTAAAAAACTAAAAACTAAATTTTGTATTTAAGGTAAAAAACAAATATTGGCAAAAAAAAAATAATAAATAAAACTATTAAGGATTTTAAAATACGTAATTTCCCCAGTTAGCATTTGGAAAATTGTTTTTATAAAAATCACCAAAGTGAAGCTTTTTAGACTACCCAAGATGACTTAAAACTGATTAATTAGTTGTGTGTTTAAAAAGAGACTCGAATATAATTCCGACAACAGCAAAGAAAGCTACTTGTTTAAAAAACAAAAAGTTCAAAAAGCAAATGATTCAAATTCGACAGTTTTTCGAATTATTTTAGAGACTCAAATATTTTATTTTTATTTTTTAATTTTCATAAAAATATGTACATTTGTCAATTTGTAAAGAAAATAGAGATACAAATGTAAAATAATTTTTTTTAAATGAATTTTTATTTTCAAAATTTAGAATAATGAACTTTAAGAAAATTAAAAATAACACGCTATCGAATGTAACAAAAAAATAGCAAAATGTTATTTGCCATGTTTGGCTTTTAGAAACGAAATTTAAAAATGTCCGTATAATATAATAGGAAAATGAATCGCTTACGCCCAGTAATATGTTAAAAAAATTACTCGAAAAAGTATCGTATTTGATTAAAAGTACGATAGAAAACAGTTTCGAAAATGAGTAAAAAACGCGAGTCATAAGGGACTCGTTTAGAAGAGTCGCGGCTAGGGTACCATGTTCTACCGACAAAACAATCATTTTCGACTCTAAAACGAGCCCATAAACAATTTTTTTAATCGTGTAGAAGAGTCAAAAATGACTATAAATAAAATCTTTTCCGAAAAGCTATAAATATATAAAAAATTTACCAAGAAGTCTTTCACAAAAAATCCAACGACCGCTTCTTTACTGAGACCTTTTTCAAACCTCTTTCATATCTTAGTCATGAACAAACAGTTCTATCAAGAATATAAACCTCACTAAGTGCTGCGCCATTCAACAAACTCTTACGCAAAACAAGTGATATTTGTTCGCCGACTGATTATTGTCATCTTCCCTTTCCATCTCAGAATCCTGCTTAACTGCTAACAATTGCACATACGATACGTGAGCAGAGTTTTGTAAGTCTGTGTTTGCTGTATTGCTATTTTACCTTGAATTCGGATATTATTTTACATATTAATTAACCTTATAACCCAAGAACCCCTAAAGAGATCTAAGTCTCATCTGTCTTAAGGATTTCAAATTATTTAAAAAAAAATAAGTTAAGGATAAGAATTTATTTTTACGCGCACTAAATCAAAATGCAGAACATTTTTTTTTAATCAAATATTGAGATAAAATTTGAACTCTCTTTTGACCGCGGTCATGTTTCTTGAAACTTTCAATTAATGTCTGGACTTTAATGATGAATTTTTCTATACAATTTCTGGAATAGATTTGATGCCTATTCGCTTTTTTTCAAAATATAGTGATTTGTGTAATTGATTCTATTCTTTTTCGTTTAACGATTGTCTCACTCAATGTTAATTTAACAAGCAAATACAGATGTGATCAAAAAAATAGTTTAAAAGGTAAGAGAAAAAAAAATACAGCAATTATTTTATTTGCAGTAAATAAAATAAAAAAAGCAACAGCATACAGTTTCTATTGTTATTTCAGGTTGTGGAATGCATTTATTGCATCTTTAACGTTTTTTTTTCTTTAATTTTATTTTTATTAAATTCGTCTTTACTTTAATTAACATTTTAATTTATTATTTTATTTGCTTGCACATTTTTTTTAAATTTAATCTTTAAACCATTTTATTGTAGCATTTGTTTTTCTGTCTTATTGTCATTGCGCCATCATTTCACTTTCAATTTAAACTTTCAATTTAAATGAGAAATATTTCGTGTTCCACTATTTATTTTCGATACGGTTTGTTCCCATCAAAAACAATTGTTTAACTCACAGCCGGCGTTTTCTTTAATGCATAGAAATACATTGTCCAATTATTTATGAATAGCGCTCAGTACAAGGCACGTTTATTTTACTAGGTAGTGGCAGCTCTACAACAAATACAACATTGGCAAAAACAACATGGCTTTTTATTGTTGTTTTGTGCGTT
The DNA here is from genome assembly GCA_916610165.2 of Gymnosoma rotundatum. Taxonomy (NCBI): domain Eukaryota; kingdom Metazoa; phylum Arthropoda; class Insecta; order Diptera; family Tachinidae; genus Gymnosoma; species Gymnosoma rotundatum. The sequence continues at coordinate 13,056,073 of OU744338.1, read as the reverse complement.
GGAAATGTCAAAAACAGAAAGAGAAATAAAAAATAATTGCTCTCAATACAAATGCCTGCTTTGTTTTGCAAATGCTTGTTGTTAGTGTTTTTTGAAATTCGTAAACAAACAAAGTAAAATACAAACAACTTTTGACATTTTCAACTACAAACCAGCTGGGCGGACGACACTACCAAGTAAAATAAATATGCCTTGGCTCAGTACGTTTTATTTTTGTTATTGTAAACAAACAGTCAAATAACCAAAATTATTTATTCCAATTGGAATAAAATTTTTTATACAACTGACAGAGAGGTATTCGAAGGAGAGCATTTCGGACATATAACATTAGGAGCGCAAATTTTCCTACTGATCTAAAGATGGTGCCACCACTAGCGAACCTCTGACATAAATAATTTAAAAATTAGCAGCAATGTGTTGACATTTAGCCGGCTGATATTTTATAAGAAATTTTAATTTTGCAACGCAAAATAAGATAAAATTTTCATTGACAATAATAGTTTAGGGATGATTTGCTGTTTTATACCAACTAGCAAAATTGCAAATGACATTGAACGCTAAGGTTGGACAAATTTGGCGGTTATCCAACTTAAAACCAAAAAAGGGTAAAAAAAATCTCTTTGACCGATAGTTTCGTGCGACAACGAATGGAGAAATGTAACAGATGTCAGAATGCAATATATTCAAAATCTTGTAAGAATTTTTATATATGGGAAAGCTATATTTGAGTGCTGACAGGCTGATTAAAAACAACACTGATTTGGCGTTTAAAAACGCTGTTTAGAGTCTTTTATTTATATTTATGTTTTCGAGATTTAAATTTTTATTTAGAAAATAGCCGATATCTACACGTACAGATTAGACAAGGTATCTCTTCTTTAGGCTCATTTAGAAAAATTCTTTAGTTACGCCAATACATTTTGGATTTTTACACCCTTCACTACATAAGTTTGTCATTCCGTGTATAATTTTTACAATTTCCATTTCCGACTCCATAAAGTGTATATATTCTGACTTTTTATGCACAGCGAAGTCGATTGAGCAATGTCCGTCTGTCCGTCCGTGTTATTGTTGCCGAAGCAAACTTGACTTCACAAGAAAAAAAAAAATATGTCAATCGATCAGATATAGTGTCGAAAGAGGTGCTATTCGAAATCAGTCCATGTCCTTCGAGGCAGCAGGAAAAAAACACGCCTATCTGTAAATTTTTCATGCCGTTTGGAACAATAAAGTAAATCCAATCAAAAAAATAAATATACGGGGCAATAGAGAATTAAAAAATAAGAAAAAACATCCCGTAAAAAAAGTGGCGCTTGTCCATGCTTTTCGAGTTACGGGCCTCTGAAATTTTCAAATGTTTTAAAATATCAATTATGGGTATCATTCAAATGCTTTTGAAGAGATCTTTAAAGAAATACTTAAGTTTTTTAAAAAGCTTAATCCATTAAGAGCCCGTGATATTTTTATGTAAAATGAATTGTCTTCTTATTTTTTAATTCTGTCACCCTAATTTGCTATTTTGATTGTAGTTATTTAACTAAACTTGTTTATGTTGAAAACGGCTGATGTCAGATTCGTTTTTACTTAAAAATATAACGCGCTCTAGTCGAAATTTTGTCAGACGGGTTAGTTATTTACCTTTTATACAAACAATGTTTTAATTTGTTTACATGTCAGCTTGTGTTTGGCAGTGTTAAATTTGACAAGTTACATGCAGAGTTACCGCTGGGAATTTTACAAAAGTGACATAAAAAGTCGTTTTAAAAGAAAAAAAGTAAGTAATTAAAAAAGACTGTTTTGTGTCTTCTTGTCTTGCGTAATATAAGCTTTCTTGGAATTTTGCGGCTTGTACTCAGTGGTTTTCTCAGACTACATATTAATAGGTTTATTTTCTTTTTTATTTTCAGATTTTCGTTTTGTTGCTGAATTTTTAGGAAAACACTGCCAAATTCAAAAATTAAATGCTAAATTTTTTTTAGACTTTTAAATAATTTTTTGGAAAAAACGATATGAATGGTAATGCTGGGCGTAAATTACGGCATCCGATATCGATCGAAATTTACATTTAAACTTTATTGAAATTTTAATCGATATCAAGTGCCGTAATTAGGCCTGTGGTCGTGTGTACAAAGATTTTTGTTTTATGACTATTTTTCCACAAAAAATTGTCCTAAAATACATTTCAAATCTATTTTAATATTTTATGAATACGGCAAAAAATATTTAAAACCAACAATGAAAACATAAAGTAAAAATTAAATGGGTGGCCCATACATTGTACGTAACTTTTGTTTAGTTTTTATTTCAAATTATAAAAGTTAAAATTGTGACCTTAGACTTCTATCTTCTTCCGCTTTTCCTGTTTGTAGATATTGACGAGCTTTAATGCTTCATCTCAATCGATTAAGGTTCAATATTTTAAAAATAAATAACTACTTAAATTACTACCATTACACATGCGAAAAATACTTATACATATGTAAATTCAAAACATTCAAAACAAAATAGTTTTTAATTACAAATTTGATCGAATTTTGACTAAAAGGCAAACTAGTTATTTTAAACAATAGTAAGACGTTTTAGATAATAATATTTACTACTATAAGTAAGTGATAAATAAAATAAAATAATATGGCAATATTTCTGATACATAATTAATACAAATTTAAAATGCTATTATTTTGTGCACAACTGTTTGTATAATATTAAGCAATTTATGCATATAGTACGAAATATTCGTATATTGATTTGTACACGCACATACTTACGTATGTATGTATCTATACACATTTGTAAGTAGATGTATGTGTGTACATTTAGTCACATAAATAAATACGTACATTTTCAAGATTTTATATCTGTGTCATTTTGAGCTACATTTTGCGATTTTTCTCAATTACTTTCAATTTAAATTCTGCTAAAAATTTCGTGTGTCCAACGAAGTCTTAAATAATGTTCTCAATACAAAACAGCAATTATTCGCTCTCGAGCTGCCTCAGAAAGTGGTTTAAAAACGAAAAAATTTACTTAAAATCGGACCAAGCAAAAATATCAATCTTTTAGTACAAAAACTGTTAAAAATAAAAATAACTGAATCTTTAAACAAAAAGTATGTTTTAAATAGTAAATAAGTTTCTTCTTTATAAAATAAAAATGATAATACAAAATTAAAGAAATATAATTTTAATAAAATTAAATGCGTAAATGTTGTCGAATGTAGCAACGAAACGCTGCACACAAAAAGATGTTTTAATTACAAATATATTAAACAGAAATAAAAAAGACAATAAAAACAACAAGTAAAATAATAAAATAAATAAAAAACAAAAAGATAAAAATCAGTTCAATTTTACATACAATACTCGTAAGCACACACACAAGTACATGCGTAAAACTGATGAATTTAAGCCAAAAGTTTTTTTTTTGATGTCTTTAAAATAATATTTTAATTGATTTTTGGATATTTTAATCCAGGAAAGTTTCTGTGAGATAATTTTTTTTTTTTTTTTTTTGAAGTAAATTGTTTTGTTGGTAAGTTTAAACATGACGCTCTAACGACAAACCCAACAACAGAATAATTAAAATTTTAAACAAATTCAAATTTCAAAATCTTTAACACGACAAAAGAATAAATAAATAAATAAAATGAAACGAACCTTAAATTATTCTTGCTTGGTTGGACGATCTCTGTTTATTCAAATAATTGATGTTATTTCTCAAATTTGTCTTTTTTCTTTTGGTGTTTCTAAGGGATCTGTCTGGACACCTCCTTTGTTAATTTTGTATGTAAACAGTCTTGTGATTGTTTTACCTCTACCCCTCTGTCTCAATGAAATGTGATTCATTCGCTGAAGATGAACTTTTCATTTTGTTCAGATGATTTTTGGATTATAAGGATGTACAAGAAGCAGACATATATTTTTTTACTTGAACAGCTCATCTAATGTAAATACATCAAAGATAAAGATTATAGTGCCTGGACCAACAAGATATTTTATTTTTGTTTTTGTTAATTTAAATAATTTCTTGGATAGTGTTCACAGTTTGAGTTTGTTGACCGAATTAAGTGTTTAAGGGAATATTGGATTGTGAATTGCTTTTAGTGCGCATACTTAATTGTTCAGTTGCAGAGTTTTTCTATTTAACTATTATTTTAAAGAAATAGAATAAAGAAAATTCTTAAATTTTTAAATTACATTTTATACTTTTTTTATGCTAACATACTTTAATTAAAGCTAACGTAGGCTCTATTGGCTTCGAATCTTCTGGGCGCTCCCAGGACCTACAGGAAGACTTTTGTCTTCTTGGGATTAACGCCCCGCACCTCTGAGCATTACCATGAGCACTATTTGCCATCTCTTGAGCATGAAGTGCCATCGCTAGCTTTTGGATTTCGCCTTAAAAAAACGATCCGTCTGTTAATATTATTCAAGAATTTTTTCGAATTTTTTTACTTCTTTTAAAGATTAAAAGTGCTGTTAAGGTATCCCAAGTGTTATTTCTAATTATCGTATAAGATTTAGATTATTTTCGCTCATAACAATATAAGGCAAAAATTCTTTCCCTTGACAAAAATGTCTTACTTGTAAATGTTTATGTGATGTACATATTTTAAAGAAATATTTAATAAAGTTATTAATAAAAAATGTTTATAAGCCTCATAGTTCAACCAGAGTACCAAAATCATTAGACAAAAAAATAGTGAAATCTGGCGAATTGGCAATTTCATGTACATTGACCATCATAGAGTTAAAATATTACAATAATATTAAATTCTATTATTGTTTAATATTTTCTTTAAAAAAACTAGTGTCTGCCTAACTTCCAGCATCATTTTAATTGTTAAAATGGCATTCTTTAATTTGTTTACCTCTTTACAAAATTGATTTAAACTTAAGCCATTAGTTTTTGCGCGATGCAGGAATATGTATTCTAGATCCATGGCTATTTCCAAGACTAACAATATTTTTATTTAAATATATAAAAGTAGAAACCCACGATTTACATAGAAAAATTTTTGCTCTGTTAAAGCTTTTTTTTTTTTTGAATTTTTATTAGATTATTATTTGAACTGTTAATATTAAAAAATTAATTGAAATTATTTTGGCTTAAATTTATTTTATTTTTAATTTCTAAAAATCTTTTTTAGAAAATTTTTTTGTGTTTTCTTTGGAAAAACGTTCGCATACATTTGTAAAATAAATTTTATTTCTAAAAAAAGATTTTTAGAAATTAAAAATAAAATGAACTTAAGCCAAAAAAATTTCAATTCGCTTCTATTTCTTTTCAGATTGAAATTTGATTAAATTTCTTAAATTGATTTCATTGATTTTTTGATTAGAAATTTGATTCCTTTTTTTTAATTAAATAAATAGTTAATTCAATTTTTAATAATAATAACGTTGTTAGTAAGTTTTGTTTTTTTTAATTGATTTAAAATTGTTGTTAAGCAAGAAGTTGTCAGCTACCGCAACTATGCCACCTGGTAAAATTAATTCGCCTTGCGTATTATGAAGTCAATTAATAATTTAATTGAATTTCCATCTGAAAACAACTAAAAGTGTAAATAACTGCAACAATTTATTTTTGTATACTCTGCACATCATTTGTTTAGTAAATTATTCTCATCCCTGAAAAAACTATTTAATAGCTGACAGCTTAAAGTTAGTAAAAATTAAATATTTGAAAATAATATGTATATATGTATGTTAATATGAAAAATTTATAAAATACCGATTTCTTTTGTGGTTTAAATAATTAAACATTGTGGCATTTGCGACTTAGTTTACTCACATATATATAAACAGATGGATTAACAGTGTGTCACTGGTTGGTTCGGATTTTAGGCTGGATGCATTAATGGTTGGCTCCCTAGGTTGTTTAAATAAAGGCCATTGTACTCTTCATTTTATTCAATTATTAGAAGCCAATCGTCTAAAAGAAGTAGTCTGAAAAGCGCATGTATTGGAGGAGGAAGATTTTCAAACTAAACCAACAAAACTCCAACTCTTATAATTTGTTCGTGGAAAACTACGTCCCATTAAAGACAGATTGGATATTCTATGCTTTAGAGTTTTATTTATATTTCATAAAACAAAAAACAGTATCCATAGGAAAAAACTAAATTTTATTCTTGTTATTGCCTCAATTTCTGGATACCCTTCTTAAAATATATGGGCATTTCCATGGCTTCATACGCGAAATTTATATGCCTTAAGTATGGAATAAATTTTGCAAATATAGAAGTAACCGAACAATAATGTCTTTGTTTTCCATTTAGAGGTTACTACATTTAAAAGAAAATTAAGCACATTCTATACATTGTGGTCCAAAGTATCGAGCAAAAACTGATATATCGCATTTGACATAAAACGGAAGGATATGCTATTTGCTTTTTTTTAATATTCTTGTTCTTCTTCCTGTACAATCCTGTACGTCATATTGAAATGAACACAGTCTTTGGTTGATTTTATAATGAATAAAATTTAATATCGGTCGTGACATATGTACCTTACGCTACACACATGAATATTGTTCATTGTTGTTGTAACGTGCACTAGAAATGTTAAAAATATCTGAGCTTATTCGCTAGATAATCACACTAAAATTTTGCTTTTGCTCTTTTATATTATAAAAAAAAAAAAATTTAAATACTTCAACACAATCTGCCATATTCATAAAAAATAAAATAAATGAAATGTATTTTATACCAAATTTTGCTTAAACATTTGTCTTAAGGTACATTTCAAATATTTTTTTTATTCTTTAACTTCATGGTTGACATATGCATGGAAGTGCCCATATGCAATAAGAACTTTGTTGTACGCAGTTGAGTGTGATAACTAAAAAGTGCAATTACCTGTATGTGTGTCATTTTAAACTGAAAATAGATCATCTTATTTTATGTTTTTTTTTTTTTTGTTTCCTGAAGACAAGCATGTGTTTTAAGATTTGTTCTTAAAGCGTTTTAATTTTTGCATCATTTTTGTATCACGAGAAAGGGCGTAATCTTATTTTTGTATTGACACGGTACGAATGAACATTATAATTAAAGGGTGCCCCAGTGTTATAATTAGACACTTGTAATTTAAGTTGTACGGATAACTATGTCACAATTTAAAAAAAGTTTAAGTCACAAGTTTAAAAATAAAAATTGAACTGTAAAATAAAAACAATTAACGTAAATTTTTAAATTAAAAACGAAAGGGTGTTCCTATAGGAGATCTGATTTTAAAATATATTGTCTTATCTTTTGAACCGTAATAAGTAGACACGTTCACTTTCGAATTTTTTGGTTTGGTTTACAACATTGAAACGCAAATGAGAAAATAAAATTTGAACCAAAACTCTATAATTGTACAAAAAACAAAAAAAGGCGTATGATTTCATCAAAAGAAGATTATTCCAATTAAAGTCACAATACCCAAAAAATTATTTTCTCAAATTGTGAAAAATGCAAAAAGTTGAATAGTCAGGTTTTGGAAAGAACCTTCTCAAATATTAAAAACATGAGTAACATATCAATGGTACTAAATTATGTGTGAGTTTAACTCCATCTTTGCTACTTAGTTCTTGATTTATTTTACATTCCTTCGGGGCAGGGCTCATAAAAACATATGCTTTGACAGGCCGGCGTAGAGAGGAAGAAGCCATCCCTAGAATATATTTAGTCTAGCAAGATTTTTTGTTTTTGAGGCTACTCAGTCTTTCGATGTGTCAAAAATGGCATGTGTACTTAATTTTACGATTTTATCTTTTGGAAAAGTTCATGAAATTATAGTTTTTATATGATCAGAGTTGCATTTGAATTTATTGTGAGACAATGTGGCACTTTTTTTCTATGCAGGGCAGAATTCAATAAGATTTTTTTGCAAATGAATCGTGCGATTTTGTAGGATCGTCAGTCATGGCCTTTACTGAATTTCTTAAACTTGACACAATCTCCGATTACTTGTATGCTAGTTTTTCAGTAAATACGATATCCATATTTTTCGATAGTTTTTTAGTATTCATTATTTAATGAAAAACTGAAGTGGCCCCAAATAATTTTAGCACTTTAACGGTGTCGCTCAAAACTTTATACATATATTGTCAATTGTGCGAGGATTATAATTTTTAATTAAAATTAAGTTTAAATTTATTGTCTCCAGAGATCGTGCTGATATGGAGTGGACTGCCTTTAACTCATTTGATGTTTTGCCTTACAAGCAGAACAACTCAAAATTATTCCTTTTTTCATTCAATAAATTGATTATTAAAAGAAATTGGATGTCAGATATTTTTTAAGTACCTGTCAGTTGTATTTTAAAATTTGACAGTTTTCGAAAAAATTTACTTGATTCTTATTTTTTAGTGCTTTTAATGTGATTTTTAAAAGTCGTGTAATGAATTAAATAAAAACTTTGTAAAAGCGCTGAGCTTGTCGAGCTTGTTTTATAAAAACAAAAACCTTTCTTTAGTTGTACCTTTTTTATGCATGTAGGGATGTGTGTGTATGCATATGAATGTTTATTATTATTTTATAACAAAAGGATAAATGTCCCACTTAAGGGAGAAAGTCAATATTTAACAATACAATTGAGCATTTATAAATGTAATTTAAGATTCATTTAATAAGAAAGATGCGAATATTGGTTTATTTATACACACCTACATATTTATATATTTCAACATATACAACCATACACACATACATATATGTATGTATGCAAGTAAATTAGGGCTGTCCTGTTTATATCTTGTTTTGACTTAAAACCTAGTGTTCACTTCTGCTTGAATTTCAGGTTTGGAATTTTGTATTTATTTCTCTTCATATGAAAAAATAGCGGTGTCGTTTTGGGGACAAAAATTTGTTTATGTAAAAGTATATTGTTTTATAATAACACAAAAATAAATAATAAAAAACACTAATGAGAAGACGAAGAAAGCGAAATCTCAAAAATTATATGCAGTTCATTTTAAGAAAAACTTAAATTTGGCCTTAAGGCCAATTTGAAGCTCTTTCAGACATTTAAAACAAAATTTATTAAAGTCTGAAAAAAAAAATAGTTTGTATAGAAGTGTAGACTAGAATATGTAACCAAACTTAAAATTTAAGGTTAAAGGCATAAAACATAAAATGTCACAAATTGCATGACCAAATGGAAAAAAGTCTCCACTTATTGTTATATTCGATAAATGTAAAATATTTGTGTCAGTGTTGTCGTTTGGTTACATTTTTTACATTTTTCGTAACTTTTGCAGGCTCCACGTAACATGTATAATTTTGTTATATTTGGACAAATTTTTGTATCTTTTGACGATATAGCTACAAGATAAGTTTTATTACTAAAAAGTACATATTTTATTATTTGAGAATAAGAACTATCCGTTAGCCGTTTTTTTAACATAACAAATTGGTTTAAAAAAATAGTACAAAATAAATTAATAAAAGTAATGTTTCTAAAGTTGTACTCTGTTTAATTTGTGAAAAGTAACGAAATGTTTCTAGATTCTGTTTAAAATGTTTCTGGCAACATTTTTTTCCAATTGCTGAATAATATGAGCTGCTGTAATTATATGTGCTTTGTTCGAACTTCCGCAAATTGTTAGCAACTTTACTTATACCCTGTTCAGACATGTTTAATTTAATTTGAATTGCACAATTTAATTTGGTGTTCACACGTGCTCAATTAAGCTTCTTCAATTAGCACAAGGCATATTTATTTTATTAGGTAGTGTCGCCCGCCCAGCTGATTTATCTTTTTATTACAAAAATAACTTGGCTTTTTGTTGTTGCTTTGAAGTTGGAAGTTTCAAAAGCTATTTTTCGTATGATCCGCCATTTTATTTTTATTTGTTTGCTTACATTTTTTACTTGCGGCTTGTAAATATACTTTTTAGCAAGGGTTGCATTTAACATCTTATTTAATTCGTGACGCAATTAAGTACAAATTTCTCAATTTAGTAATGGACTTCTTTAATTAAGGCCTTAATTGCATAAATTTCTTAATTGCGCAATTAAAGTGTACATATGTCTGAATAGAGTGTTAATTCCGCTTGAAAAATTTGACAACTCGCTAGTGGCCCCAATACTACAGTTTAGAGAGCTTTTATGTTATTGCCGTAAAATATGCAATATTGTCTACTCTTTTTTACAATTCCGCAAAAGTTACATTTGATTAAAACAAGTGCCGGAAAAAAATATATAGAAGTTTTTTTTTTTTAATTTAATAAATCGGTTAAACCTCTTTCTTTCAAAAATTGAGGTTCGACAGAATTAACTAGTTTAATAATTTTAAAATATCGTGTTTACTTTAAAAGTTTTTATCACAAAATTACTGAACATTTTTCCTTAACTAATTTTATGGAATACTGTGAGTATGCACTCGTCAACCACGAAATATAAGGGATGAGTCCTGACTTAAATTCACAAAAATTCAAATTAATAATTCCATTTTCCAATGTGTGTGTAAGAGAATTTTTAATCAACTGAAACTTGTAAAAGTGACCATCTTACAAGCTGCGTTAATGATGGCTGAAAAAGATAATAAAAACCTTCAAAACTACGAGTCGTTAAAGTTTAATAATAACACTTTAGTATGAGAAGCTAAATGAATTATTTATATTTTGTTTTAATTTTTAAACAAGAAGCATGGGCCTAATATTTATTGTTTTTAAATTAACGTTTTTTAGTTTTGTTTAATAAATGTTTTTGTTGCCTTGTTGTTTTCCCCAAAAAATACAGAAGCTCACAATTTTTTTTGAAAAATTTTAAAATGTAACTTTTAACAAAAAAAATTAACTTTTGTGAAGGAAAAGCGTAACTTTTTCTTGTCTTCTCCTGGCAACACTGATCTGTGTACTTTCTTTCGTTTTTCCACACATAAGTACTTTCTATGGCAACCCGAAATTCAGGCAGAATTGCAACGAAAACTAATCGTGTAGACGTGTGTAGAAGAATTTGTTAACTAAATTAAAAACTAATATTATGACCAAATATTTTTTTGTGAAAATAAAACAGAAAAAGTCTCCAATGACAATTTTTTAGCCAACTTTCCATTTGTTAGTATGCAGCTGAAAAGAATTATACACGGAACTGGGTGTTAAAACAATAATTTGAAACTTATTTTTGTTAACTGAAACTAAAGTAATCTTTCGATTATTGTTTGGTGATTGAACTTTTGACATTTTATAATTTTTTACGTTTTCCTATTATTTTAATTATTTACTTATAATTTTGCGTCTTGTTATTTAATTTTGAATTTGTTTCAAGATTTTCCTTTACGATTATTTTTCCGTGTAGATTTTAATGAAGAGTTTCAAACTTGAAATTTAGTCAGAACTGCATACCGGTCTTAAAACATAAAATATTGTTTATTGCCTGCAGTAAACAATATAGACAATATTAAAACTTTCTTGTCCCTTTCTAGCAAACGAAAATTTTTTCATAAAGTATAGGCATAAGATTAAATTGAAATAAATTTAATCAATTTAAATGAGGGTGCTGTAGCTTAAGTGATTACTGCTTTGTTTGAAAAGTATGTAAGAACGGCTTTAGTCGCCTGGCTTCGATTGTCTTGCAGTGATACAACTTTTTCTTATGAGCCACCCTAAACTCTAAACAAAGATTCAATAAAGTTGTCAAATTTTATGTGATTGTCGATTCTTGTATTTTTAAAAACGTTGTATAATTTAAAATTTTTATTTCTCAAAAAATGTTTTAATATATTGAATGCTTAAACAAGAATGATAATGATCCGTATGTAGTTATTTGCAAAAAAAAAAAGAAGAAGAGAAATCGGCAAAAACATATTTTATTGCACATTTAATTTTAATTTATGCATGTATTTAAAGAATAAGCAAAGAACTTACAGAATTCTAATTTATATTCATATAACATGTTTAAAAGTTTCAAAGAAATATGCTTCTGCTGCGTACATATTTTATGAGTGTAAACAGATACGAGGGAAAGTCAATAACTCCTTACAAAATTAATTGATTATTGTTAAGAACTATTAAAACACAGTAGAGCTTCTAAAACATGTAAAATTGCAAAAGACGAAAGACAAATTAGTAAAAGAAAAAATCCGTCATTGCGTCCATTTGTCTTTATTTTTTATCGACCCTAGAAAGAAGAAGTGTATTAATTATTGTGTGTATTTTTGAAATATTTGGTTCTATAAAAATCTGACATTTTTTAACTTAAAAATTTTAAAGTGCTTTTTTGAGTGTAATTGTATAAAACAAACTCAAAAATTAAAGGGTGTGCCATAAAGATAGGGTTTGGATGTAAATGGGCTTTTCTTTTGAACCATAATAGCCAGACCTATTGATTCTATTACCCATTTTTTTCAATGACCGCCTTCCTTTTTCTCCTACAAGAAATATTCAATAATCGAATGATTGGGATTGTTTTGGTTATTTTTAAAAAATGTATAAAATATAATTTCTTGCTCCCATCAACCACATCTATTTCAAAAACACAAACACTTGAATAAATGAATTATATGTTCGACATACAAGTTCATAAGACTATCTGCTCCAGAACTGAATTTCACCTTCAATTTAAACGTGGCTGTTTATTTGCAAATGGCGAATCTTCTTCGGGACCTCTAGTTCAGTGTTGCCAGGGGAAGACGGTGAAAAGTTACGCTTTTTCTTGAAAAAATTTACATTTTTTTTATTAAAAGCTACATTTCTAAATTTTCCCAAAAATAAATATTAATTTATATAAAATATAGTAAAAAATTTTATTCCATATTTCAGAGAACATAACAAGGCAATAAACTCATTTACTGAACAAAACCAAAACGAAAATAAAAAAGGAAAACGTTTGGAAAAAACTTTCATACCAATGATACTTATGAGGATTATATTAGGACTCAATACTAATATGAAAAAGTGGATGCTCTGGCCATTCAATGAAATAAGTTTAAGCAGATTTTTTTTTTTTAAATTTGTTTTTCTTTGAAAGATTGAGCTTCGTTAGAATCTACTACAATAATTATTTTTAAAATACCGTTATTAAAGACAAACGGCCTTATTTGCCTTATATTTCAAAATAAAATTACTGACAATTTTTCTGTAATAGACTGCCGCACTTCCTGAAGGAAATTAAAAGGCAACTTTCTTCTAAGTCGAAGAATTGCCACGGTTGTCAAATTTGTCAAGCGGATTAACTGAAGTTGCTAACAATTTTCGCAAGTTTGAACTGAATGCTTAGTTTTACGCACGAAATGCAGCTCATATGTATTATTTCACAGTTGGAAAGAATTGTTGCCAGAAACATTTTGCTGTTTCTAAACATGAAGCAAGAATCATTTCGTGATTTCTTACGAACTGAACAGAGTAAAACTTTAGCGATGTTATTATTTGTTTATTTTTGGTCTAATATAACAAAATTATACATGTTACGTGGAGCCTTTAAAAGTTACAAAACAATGTGAAAAATGTAACCAAACGGCAACACTGCTCTAGTTGTAGTTGCTTCGGATATTATCAATAAAATCATTAATATAGTTTTGTGAGATAGACGAGTTAAGCGTCGTAAACTTATTAGAGTCACGAGCTTATAAAATAGTTCACTGATTTCAATTTTGCCAAGACGAAGTAATAATTGAAGCAAAGCCGCGAATAACGTTGTAAAAGACAAATTTTGCAAAACCTGTTTTTTTGCAGATTACCGTTAATTTTACTCTCTTACATTTGTTCCAACAAGAAAACATTAAAATTATGCATTTTATCACCGTCAAAACGCAATTACAATGAGTCAGTCAGTGGAGATAATCAAACCATTTAAATACGTTTTTTGCTCTCCTGAAAAATTATTATTTTGTCATTTGCAACGTTATTAGCGGCGATCCTTCAATTAATGAATAATATTATTTGTTAATTAGCTAACTGAACGAAAAAACATGTAAAATAAAAGCTTTCGTTTGTTTATATTAAAAAAAAAAAAAATAATAACAATGTTCCATAAATTTCTGACAGAAATACAATATCTGACAGTCAACTATAGCTTGATACACTTTATTCACCAGGTTACATGAACTTTTTTCCAAGTTTACAAAAATGGCTGATTGGAATAAGATTAAAGTCCGTATTCTGCAGCAAAATACTATTACAAAATTATTAAAACACTTAATGAGTCGCCAGCTCAAGTGTATTTAGCTTAAAAAACACTTTGTCGGAAAATAAATTTCCATAAAAATTTAATTTTTTTATAGTTTTTTTTCACCCTCGTAATTCTTAAATTCCAAAATATATTTAAAAAATCATCAGGTGTCTATATGAAACAACCAAACACTTACAAACGCATATATTTTGATTATAATGATAGATTTTTATTAGCATTATTTTATGGTTACTTTCAAACACATAAACATAGTTCATACAAAAAGTGTATTTATGTACATACTTATATACATATACTCATCCATATGTACATTAGTATGTATATATGCATTTATGTACTTTATTTAAAACAAATAAACAACTGACAGCCAAAAAAAAAACAGAAATAAAAAAAATTATCAACAACAATAACATGTGGGTAACTTTCAAAAATGTTTTTTCTGTTAATTTCGTTTTGGAATTTTTATCGGCCAAGCCAAATAGTTTTAAGACCGGTTTATTAACTTTTTTCTTATTTCGACTCTTATTTTTATTATTGTTACTTAAAACACCAGTCGTACCATGTTCCAAAAGACTCAATTCGAATCAATGATAAAATTTGTTTAATAAAGACACTTTGTAATTTATTCAGTACTTGGAAAGTTATTTCTTTTGGTAAAAATGTTTTATTCACTCATGTTAAATAAATCTCAGCAATGAAATAGAGTTATCTAAAAACACTTGTTTTAATTATATGCTCACTACCTTTAGATTTGTTCCTTTTTTTTTTTTGTTTTCTGTAGAGAACTAATACATTAAATTCAAGTCAATCCCAACAAATTAATCATTTTTGTTTAACAAAAACTATAGATTTTTAATTTAAAATACTATCAAGTTTTACTGAAACCCGAAATTTTCAGAACTTTAAATATTAAAGAGTAAAGAAATATTTTTTAACAAGTAAGAGTGCTACATTCGGAAATGCCGAATCTAATATACCCTTCACCATTAATGTAAATCTAGTTTAGTGAAGTAACTCGAATCAAAAAGACAAATATTAGAGTGGCACAGAATTAAAAAATAAGTAGAAAAAAATTAAGTACTATATATAACTTTACGAAAAACAACGTCGGCTTTTAAAAAATATAGTGCACAATCGTACGTTTCCATGAAAAGTTCAAAAGCCCATAACTCGGAAAATATAGAAGGGCGCCAATTATTTCACTGGATGTTTTTTTTTCTTACTTTTTAATACTCTATCGCCCCATATATTTATTTTTTTTTTATTGGAATTACTTCATTGTTCCAAATGATATGGAAAAACAAGTAAGAGAGCTATATTCGGCTATGCCGAATCTTATATACCCTTCACCATCTATGTTAAACTAGTTTAGTAACTTCAATCAAAAAAGCAAATATTGCTGTGACAGAGAATTAAAAAATAAAAACAATTTTGATACTGCGTATATATAATTTTACATAAAAACGACATCGACCCTTAACGGGCTAAGCATTTAAAAAAAATGTATTATTTCCTTAAAGATCTCTTCAAAAGCTTAAAAATGATATCCATATTGATATTTTAAAAATTTTAAAATTTCAGAGCCCCGTAACTCGGAAAATATGGGCGAGCGCCAATTTTATAACTTAATGTTTTTTCTAATTCTTTTTTATTGGAGTTACTTTATTGTTCGAAATAACTTGAAAAAATTAGAGGTAGGCGTGGTGTTTTCCCTGTTTGATTTTAACACTAACACGGACGGACATCGTTCAATCGATGTCCGATATTGTAAAAATTACCCACGGAATGAAAAAATTAGATATACCCCTTTTCCACTTTTTGTAGTGAAGACAATTAGAGGCAGGATTAGTGTTTTGCCTACTGCCTTGAAGAAAATGGACCGATCTTGCTGATTTTCGTGAGCCTGGATCAAAAAGTAAAATAGATGTTGATAAGAATTTATTTTATTTTTACAATAAATTGTTTTGTACCATTACAGCAATAAATAGTATATAATCAGGCATATCACATATTTCGATCGGAATGATTTTAATTCTGTATTAGCCATTCCGATTGATTCCGATATATACCTTTATACCTAAAAACGCTGAGTCTCTACTTTTTAATTTGAATATGGCAACATTGTGCAAACCAAAGTTAAAGCTAAAGAAAGATACGAAATAAAAGTGAATTTTAAAATCGCAAGAAACAAAATTTAAAAGAAAATAAATTTAACTTTGCAATTCAAAAGTTTTTTCATTAAAAAAAATATTTTTTCGTTTTTCATAGTCTGAAGAACAGCGTTGTCAACTTTGAAATTTCAAAACGCTTGGTGCACTATTTAAGAGAAAACGCACCAAGTTTTAGAATTTCTTTTTTTATTTAAAATCTTTAATGATTTAGTTTTTCAAAAAAGTGTAATTTTTTGTATTAAAAATATAACAATAAAGCAATCTTAAAGTTCAAGGTTTTTACAAACAAACAAAATTAAAAAATAAAACTTAACAAAAATAAAAAATAAACAAATATGTTTGTGCTAATTTGAACTAGATAATACATTTTTTCATATATTGCATACACAACTTTTGAAATAAAAAACAGCGATCATTCATAAAAAAATATTTCTGTATAATTACATACATACAGTTTAATAAGTAAAATTGCTCTAAAAAATTAATTTTATTAAAGGCTTATAAGTGCAAAAAAAAAAAATTATGAACAATTTGAAATTACATCAACTATTGGCACACCCTTTAACTTCCAAATCCAAATTTTATACTTGTTATTATAGCGGACTAGCAATTCAGGTTCGTTATGAATTTCAAGCGTCTGTCTACAACTGTTAAAAAGTATGGCCATATACATCAAATTAAGTGAACTATAGGCGCACCCTTTAGTTTATAATTTTTAGTATTAATACGTGGTACTATATCGGCATTAGCAACCGACATTCTGTACAATTTACAAGCGTTTGTATATAACGGTTCAAAACATAGCCCATATAAGTAAATTCACATCAATTATGGGAGCACCCTTTAATTTTAAGATTTATTTTTGTATATCTTTTTGTTATTGGGAGCCATAGTAATACACAGTCATTTTATATTTTACAGAATCGTCCTTTACAGTTTCTAATATACGTAAAAAATATGTATGGAAATACCCTTTAATTTTTAAGGTTATGAACTGTTTATTAAACGGGACCAATCTGTAAGCATAATCTAACATGTTACCAAAAATTTTCAAAATCGGTTCAGAAATGACTGAGTTCTGCAGGCACAAACATAAAAAGCAACATTCAGTCTAATTGTATAACATCCTTCTTTTTTTGAAGTCGGTTAAATGTTAACTGATCACGACAAAACTCTGCTTTTGCTTAGCTGTTTAACAGATACATCAGCAGCCTTTACTACAAAAACAATGACCATGAAAACCTAAAAGGGATAGTATATTCCATACAGTGAAATGTTTCTTTTTTAACATAACATAAATTAATACAACAACAATACCGTTTCATTTTGTGCTTATGATTTGGTACGTCTTAAACGAAATGGTATTAAAACAGGTGTATTTTTTGTACAAAATTTTCTTTCTCACACTAAAAAAAAAGTGGTGGTGGTGGTGGTCACACTAAAAAAAGTGGTGCCACCACAAATTAAAAAAAAACACCAAAATTTAAAAAAAAAAAACGCACCAAGCACCAACACGTGAAATTTTCGCACAAAAAATTCGAAAAAGCTCCCAAAATGGTGCGAAACGCACCAAGTTGACAACGCTGCTGAAGAAGCAAAGTACGAAATTAAGACGACTTTCCGTCGTATTTAATTGCAGCGACATGCCTGAATGTTTTGTCTCCGGTTTGTTAGTAATGACTATATTTAGCCCTCTAATTGTCATAGAATGCAGTAAAAAATCGGTCCATTTCCTTTTTTCGGCAGAATCTAAAAATGTTCCATAAATTGAATGCTATTACTAATATTCCTTCTTTTTCCCAAGAACGCACTGTTAGCCCTATTGTATTCTCATTATCTACAACATTTTATACAAGGCGAATCAATTACCAAATGGTAGCGATGCCGAGTTCATTCAATTTGGCCAATAACCTAACTGTCTAATTCTATATACATACATATAAGCAATTAGCAAAATACTTTTTTATATAGAGCATGGCAAAATCATTACTTTACTTGCAAATGACAAACTCCAAATATAAAAAAAAACTGCTATAAAATTTTTGATATGAAGCTTGACATTTCCAGCAACGGTGGAAATGAATAAATTCTTGCTACTATCACTTCGAACATGATTTCGCCATGATATAGAATTTGACATTCAGAGAAACTGCGAAAACCAAAAAATTGTCATCGCATCTTCAAGTAGTTGAAAACAAAATAATAAAAGGCTATAACTTTAAAAATTTTTTTATTGCCTTTGGAAAGAACACTTTCGTAAGAATACAAAACTATCAACAACAAAAATAAAATTTTGTTTCAACAGTAATTTCCAAAAAAAAAAATCCGTTTTTTAACTAATTTTAACTTTTTAGTAGTGGGTGTTACCTATTTAACATTACTTCAAATATACGGTATTTTTTACTGAACCATAAAGAGACTTTAAATAATTCCGAGAAATTTGAAACTCGTAATAACTAAGTGAATTTTTTGAATTGTCCTCTCTCATCATAAATCCTGCGGGAAATCAAACTCAAACATTTTGAATTATAGAGTGTTCATACATGCGCCTTTATTGAGATTATCGCAATAAATGTCATTATTGAGCTCAATATTCCTTACAAAATATTAATTAAGTAAAAAATTAATTAATTAATTTAAAAATTGGTACTGCATAATTATAATCTTACATAAAAATGATATCGGCTCTTAATGGTTTAAGCATTTTTTTTTTTAATTTTAGTATTTCATTAAAGATCTCTTCAAAAGCTTTTAAATGATACCCATATTGATATTTAAAAAAATTGCAATTTTTCAGAGCCCCGTAACTCGAAAAATATGGGCGACTGTCAATTTTTTCACTTGATGTTTTTTTCTTATTGTTTTATCCTCTAGCGCCCCATATTTTTATTTTTTTTATTGGAATTACATTATTGTTCCAAACAAAATGGAAAAATAAGAGGTAGGCGTGGTGCTTTGCCTGCTGCCCCGAAGGACATGGACCTATCGACACTATATCTGATTGGTTGACATATTTATTTTTGTTGTGAAATCAAGTTTGCCCCGGCATCTCTTATTTTAATATCCCACTTTAAATTGAAGTCGTTTTTCTTTACGTACATTATTTAGCGACGGTCTTTTAATATCAGGTATAACAACCGGCAGTAGCTACTTTTACACTTAAAATACGTTCAAAGATACCAGCTTGAGACCTGATTATTGTTGATGAAAAAGAAGGGAAATACGCAATTCTACAGAATTTTTCTGATCGTTTGGAGTTAAAGTGTTTGGAAACCTTTCTTTGTAATTCTTTCCATAGTTTTTAACATCTTTAAAATATCTGGGCACAGTTTTGTGACCTTTGCAAACAAACGAAAGCAAGTGCACTCTGCCTTTATCTCAGTACTTAAGAAGTAAATGACCCCTTATATTGCTACCACTACACATGCAAAATAATCACATTTATTCAAAACAAAAGTGTGCATATAAACTAAACAAAGAAAAAAGCGTTCAATAGTAAACTTAATCGAACTCTAGTCTTAACAAAATTCCATTTTTCAATTGTTTAAAAATAGAAATTTAAGTGGCTCTAATCATCTGATTAAGAGTGTATGTCATGACACATGTCCGGGAGTACTATTGAGTTGTATAAATCACAATTAAATGTATTTTGTTGCAATGTAATAAATCGTTGTGAAAAATGTATACAAATTACTTTCATATATTTTTTACTTTCATTTGTTTAGATGATTTCCACTTCACTGATTTTGAAATCAAACGTTAAAAGTTGTATTTACATTAAACAAACATTTTCAACAAACATTTTAACAACATGTAACAACGACAAAACGCATCTGAACAATGTAACATAATAGACGTATTATTACGAGTTTACAATATATGTGTGTATGTGTTTACCCATTTTTTTTTTAGTGTGTATTAAAACTCTGATTTAAACATTTAAAAGAACAAGTTTGTGCAACATCTTATATATTTGTAGTAGTTACAGTTGTTTCTTAACTTGAATTCTAAATGATGTGTTAAGCATATAAAAATATAATAAAGTTTAGTAGCACATGTCCGTTAAAAAGTTACATAAAATTAAAATGATTTACGACGTCTATTATTGCGCTTATGTTAAAGTCTTAAAAGAAAAGAGAAATTCATGAATAATTCAGTTCTTTAAGTCGCTGATCAGAAATTTCAAAATTGTTAAATTATTAAATATCGTGTCTGTGGAAAACTTGCTTTGGGTAATATGTGACCCCCTTAGTCGCCACTGAAATCACCACAAACCTTACGCTTAATTTTAGTCCCATCTGTTAATCTGCACAATTCCTGTTTTTAGGCTGCGATCAACAATAGCATCCTTATGCTGTATTTGTTTTCCTCAGTCTTCATTCTAATTTTGTTCTAAGTGGTTGTTTTACACATATACATTTCACTGATGTCCTGGAGTCGCTATATAGATAAGAATCTCAATTATATTAGTTTTATCCAGAAGAATATATTTTGTTTTGTTTTTTGTAAGTTCGATTCAGTGCAAGACCTTAAACTCCTTATATGTCTTTACCCTGTCATACATTTGGATTGGAAGCTTCAAAACAAAAACTGTCGCTTGCCCCCTTGCGATTTAATTCCCAATATGTATTTTTACCATTAAACAGAAAACAACATTTTTATTTTTTTGGATGGGCGCAGGGGTTGAACATTGGCCAATCAGATTTGCAGTCAACATGCTTTCCACCATGACTACAACAGCCTTCACTCTCTTAATGACTTTTAAACCGTTATTTTCAGACTAGTACTTTAGTTATTTTACTAGATACCGTTATTTTCAGACTTGTCAACTTGGTTATTTAATTTGAGATTATATATATTCGCGTCTTGTGAGACTGAAAGGTCTACATCGTTATGTTCGAAACAGTTCGATCCAAAGTTTTTTCTCATATTTTTTGTTGAATAAAATTGAAATGTTCAGAGCTATCACGGGTAAGTTTTGTCTTCGCTGAAATTTAAGAGTTTGCTTTTCTGCGCTCGTTCCTCTCGCTAACATACAGAGTTATAAGTCGCATATAAACAGCAACTAACTGTCAGTCGACAATTGTTTGTTTGACTTGATATATAAAAATTATAGGTTTAAATTTCAAAATATTTTGATCAGTACGTTTTAAGTGGAATTATTTTGAGGAAAAATTAAATACATAACAAATTTGTATTAAAACAAGCTTTAAGCTCAAAACATGCAGCGATTCTGTAATAACAAGTGTAAATTCTTCCTTCCACTAAAAATTGTTTCGTTAAACTTTGAAGGAATCTCTAAAAACCAAATGTGAAAAATGAGGTGGACGCGACAGCAATTCGAAATTCTGATTTTACCAACCGAAATACTTTTTATGACTACTTTGGGGTACAATCAGCTGGTAAAATCTGTGACGTCGACTGCTGTTTTATTTCAACTGTAAAGTGGTAAATTCAATATTTACATTTTGTTTATTGACTAAGAAATTCAACAGTATCGAAATTTTAATGCTCTATTGATTTGTTTATTACCGACAGTAAACATTTTGCTTCTTTGTAACTAAAAATTATATCATTGAAAAATGTTTTATGCCCTTGATATATTTTAATTACACTCCCCATTTCGCCTTTGATTTTTTAAAGCTATTGCTACAGTTGCGTGCATCATTGGTCTTTTAGGCGAAAAAAGGAATAACAATCTGTAAACGAGCTTAACAATTTTGTCTACAAGGTACCAATCACCCCTGCCCTGCTATATTCAATGGGTATACACTAATCTCATGGACTTCCACACAATTCAAAGCTGACAAAAACATAAAACACTGAACAAACACGAACCACCCACCTACATTTGAAGTTTCATTGATCGCCTTTGGGATTCATTTACAGCTCTCTAAGGAATAAGTACTTTCTTATGTAGTGTTAACCACTCCAAAAGACTTAAAAGCCTCTGAAATCATTATGTCTGGAAAATAACTCAAATACAAAATAGAAAATTATACAAACACAACAGAGGTAGGCGTGGTTTCACCTTTTCATAACATATTTATGTCAGGGTTGACATACGTTCATAAGAATGCACTTGCACAGATTTTTGTATAACTAAGTTTGCCATTCCGTTTGTAATTTCTACAATACTTCTTCTTATTCTGACTTCTTATGCATAGCGAAGTCGATTGAGCGATGTCCGTCTATCCGTCCATGTTAGTGTTTATATCAAGTTTTCTGAGGCATTAGATCAGCTAGAGAAAAATGAAATACGCCAATCAATCAGACGTAGTCTATAATCAGCATGATAGGTCCATGTCCTTCGAGGCAGCGGGAAAAACAGCACGCCTACCTCAAATTTTTTCATACCATTTGGAACAATAAAGTAACTTCTATCAAAAAAATAAGTATATGGAGCGATAGAGAATTAAAAAAGAAAAAAAGAAAATATCAAGTGAAAAAATTGGCGTTCGCCCATATTTTCCGAGTTACGGGGCTATGAAATGTTCAAATTTTTTAAAATATCAATATGGATATCATTTTAAAGCTTTTAAAAAGATCTTTAAGAAAATATTAAAATTTTTAAAATATGCTTAACTCATTAAGAGCCGATTGCAATTTTATGTAAAATTATATGGATGTAGTAGTTTAATTTTATTTCTAATTTTTTAAATCTCTGTCACCCCAATATTTGCTTTTTTGATTGGAGTTACTTCACTAAACCAGATTTACATAGATGGTGAAGGGTATATAAAAATCGACATAGCCGAATATAGCGCTCTTACTTATTTTTATCAAAAATCAAAAATTTCTGCTTTATGTTAATATTTACTTTTTAATCCATTTTAATAATATGTAAAACCATCAGCTTTTTAAGAATAACAATCTAAAACTTAAAAAAACTGATAAATTGAGTCTCTTGCCCTACTTTAACGGGGGTTTTATTTTATGAATTGCATTTAATAATGCAATTAATTAAATAATATTTATACTCGTAATTTACAATAAGTAACAATTTTTTCTATTCGAATTGATTAGATAAATATTTACTATTTTTAATTGAAATTGTTACAAAATCTTGTATGCAACGTGATGCATAAACGAGTTTGATTTTTTTTAACGCACCTGTCTTTAGTGCTGGTATTATGCTTGTTGCTCTTGTTGCGGCTTTCTGTCTTCTTTACCACAATCAAACACACACACACACACATCCAGTCACTGGCATAGACACACAGCATACTAACATTCATAGATACATTATAACATTTAAACATACATTTAAGACACGATGCATGGATGCATACTGAAAGTAAAATGCGGTTAAACCAGTCTTGAGGAAAATGTTTTTTTTTTTGTCTTTTATCATTTCCTAACGTAATCACTCTTCACTTTCAGTATTTCTTTATTTATTTATTTCTTTATGGTTTAAAAAATACACAAGTAGTAGTAAATAGTACGTACGTAAGTGCAATATATAGAGTAAATTGTGATGATGTGTTTAACTTTTATTTAATTATTTATTAAAAAAGAAATAAAGTTGATAAGTATGAAAGTTATTGGGCTGCGATAAGAAGACTAACACTTGGACCAATTTTGTGCTTCTCAGGTCCATTGAACTACTAAAAGCTATTAAAGCTACTTCTGTGAAATCGGACAGTGTATTTATACATCAGTGAGTACTCTGCACAAACTTGTACAAACATACTTTATGTATATCTGTGTGTTTTATATGTATGAATTTAAAAAAAGTAAATATTTTTTTGTCATGATATAAAACTGCACTAATTTACTTTTAAGTTGATTCACAAGACATATAAAGAAGAAGATAAGATAAAGTGTATCCAAGTACAGTCAAAATTTTTATTGATAAAGTGCATATAAAATAATTTCGTACATATTTATGTGTGCATGTATGTATATACACAACGGGTGATCCTAATAATAGTTTCTTTTTTTTTTAATAAAATAACTTAACTAAACTTAATTTCTATTGATATTCTATGGCTTTATTAGAAATAACAATTATTCCCATGGATTACGAATACATTTGCATATGTGACTGCAGTGGTTCGCTTAGCAGTTGCTTTTAATGTCAGTTCAATTTTCCAAGACTTTGGGTATGTTAAGAGAGCGAATCGTTATTCGCATAGCATCGGTCTTCAACGGCATTCCAAAAAAAAAGCCTAAAGTGATGATATCGCAGCTCCGAGGCAGTCAGTCGACATCCCCAAGACAAATAACAAGATTACTGAACTTAGTACACAAAATACCGATTATTTGAAATGCTGGGTAACACAGTGCGCCATTCTATATAACTTCCATTTTAGGCTATAAGTTCGTTGTTATGGCTCTCTCCAAGATCCACACAAAACTATCAATCTCTATAGATACACTGCTCCTTCGTGGGCATATTGTCTTGGAGATACTCGCTCCGTTGCGTTATTGCTTGTGGGTCATATGGCGGCACCAAGCGCCTGGGCCTGCAAGGTCCTGAAACTGGGAGATAAAGACTTTCAAAGTCTGACCAGTAGCTAAATAATTGGTACTAAGGGACCCGTTATTCGATCTTTGTACTAATTATTGGTAATGCCCTTGGAGGAGTATCGTAGTGGCTGTAGTTTTAACCTACAACGCAGAAAAGGCGAATGTTCTTAAGTGCTGTTACATTCTCAACAATGCGGTGGGAGTTTTAGATATTCTTCAGCTCTCAAGCGAGGAGTAAGGGCTTAGTTTTGTTACTTGGTGTGTCGTTATGCGCTACGAGGGCAATGGTAACACTGCCGTCAAATTATGGCCTCATGGCTAAGTAATGATGTTAATCTGATCACAGACGCATTGGCTTCTCGACACTGACGTACATGCTTTCCGTCAAAATCGATGCACGATTGGAGTTTCCTTAAGGTCTAAACAAGAGAGCGGTAATAAAGAAGATAGTCGTTTGCCTTCAACTGTTATATCAGTTGGACCTTGAAAGCGAATAATTCAAGATCTTTGTACAAAATTCTCATCATGCTGATGCGACGAATCGCAACTTGTTGCTTGAGATCGGTTACGATCTCATAGCAGCCACATTTTTGTCGATGCGTCCGTGCGACGAAAAAAATTTTAGATTTAAGTTTAAAATATTTTTCGTGTGTTGTTCCAGCGTAAAGCTACTGATATTTAATATTGTGGACGAGATAACAATTAAACTCTCAGAAAATAGAAACAATAATGCGGTCAAAAAGTTAAGAGCATTTGAAAAAGACATCGTATTGCTCTCGTTCAAATTATGCAATTCAGATAGGAATTTTTTTAAATCAGAGTAATTTTAATACATTTGGAAAAGTTCGGATGAAGCAATATAAAATCAGTGGTCGACATATAATAGTGCGAAGTAGTTATTCGGGAAAAAGAAACAATTAACAGAGTTAAACAAATAGAACATCGAAAAGAACATATTTTGTATCCATATTCAGATGATAATTTATCCCCGATATGCAGGATTTTGTATGACAATGAGCCAAATATAATCTTAAAAATTTTTAAATAAGTAAAAATTTGCACTGGCCTACTCAGTTATTCTAAATGAAACCTATTGGTTCGTTATAACATAAAAATATTTTCGTGTCATAGACGCTGTTTGACAAACTACTTTACTACACACCGTTACGCTATCAAGATTTTGTTGCAACTTCGGTATGGCAGTTGCTATACCAAACAAATCATCATTGTCAACAAACATTCACAAATGGCTTAAATGGTTAAATAATGTAGACAGAAAAACCACGTATCCCAACTTTTATAAAGCAGTTTTGGGTTTTTTGCCCATTTCGGTCACTAATTTCACGTGTGATAAAAGCTTTTCAAATTTAACGAACATCAAAATTAAGCTAAGATCTACAATGACTTAGGAAAGCTTAGAGCGTCTTCTTAAGGGTTTCGTCGAGCAAGAGTTTTGGTTTCACTTGATGCGGGAGATGTTTATAGACAGGTTTGCAAAAATGTGTCCGAAAAGGAAATTAAAACTTAAATTATGAATCTTTAACTTTATATCGTGTCGAAATTTTTGCAGCAAAAGCTAGAAATGTAGACAAAAAAATATTGTCTATCGTAAAAGTTGAAATAGTTTTTCCAATATAGAAAAAGCTCTACAACTTGTTGCATGTTATACGTTGTATGTACGTTATAAAGAAATAACCAAAAGCATTTGTACAACTTTTATAGAATCCGGCGAATTAGCTCGCATACAACAAGTTGTAAATAGAACAAGTATTTTTTCTTTTTAACAGAGTTCTACTTAAGTAACTCAATTTACAACCATTGAAGTCGAAAATATAAAACATATGTATACATGTAAAAGTATATTCTAAATGCTACAGCAAAACTTTACATAGATATGTCTACAACATTTATAAAATTTAGTATGCTAGGAACACAACTGGGACGCACGACGAATTTTTGGTCGCAAATATTTGTCGTCAAAAATAAAACACATATGTGTATATAAACATGAACACAATCATGACGTTGTACGAAATTCGTTATACGCGTCAAACTTTGCAATAGAACTATTTCTTACGCCGGCGAACGACAAAAAATCAGTACAATGTGACCATGTTTGACTTAAGTTTCGAAGTATTTTAGTAAATAAAGTTATTTTACTTAAGAAATTTTTGCATTTTTATTTTGCAGCATTTATAATAAGTGTTCATATAGAAGTTAAATATAAAAATAGTTTTTAGTTGTGTTTTTGTTAATTTTTAACTTTTTAAATATTATATTTTTTATGGTCACCTTAACAGCTCACAAAAAGTAAACAACTTCAAAAATTATAACAGCTGTGTTTTTTGGTTGTTCTTATTTTTCATACGTCGAATTTAAACAACGAATCTTTGACGAAATATTCGTCGCGTTGGACAAAATTCGTCGTTCGTCTTAATTGTGTTTCTAACATAAAGCAGGTTGTAAATTGAAGTATTGTGTATTTCTTATACAAAAGAAAAAACAAAAGCTCCCATGACGTACCAGAGGCTGTAGCACACTTAAATTCTATTGTGGCTATGGAATATATCACATTTTTGAAACTTCTCCCAAACTAAAAAAAAATAAACTTAGATTGGAATCAAAAGATTTTCTCGTTATGCGATCATAAATACGTATAAAACGATCATGCACTCGCTTGTATTTATGTATGTACTTACATATGCCTATATCTATAGAATTTTATATGAACCTATGTATGTAAGGAAGTGTGTGTCCGTGTGAGTTGCGGGTTACTACTGATAAGATTTATATGCAGCTTTGTGAAAGATTAGTTCACTTTTCGCATTCATTACTGCTAGACGTGCATACATATGTGCAAAGTTCTAAAAATTGTTATTTAATTTGGTTTTTTTTTAACTTTTAGCAGAAAAATAATTTCAAGGTCATTGGATTATTAGTACTACAATAAAAGTGAAAGCAAAACAAACAAAAAAAAAAACAAAACATTTAATAGTTGAATGTGAGCATATGTTTTTAAATGTAATATTTAATTTTTTTTAAATGGTTATTAACCTGCATTTCATTAGCTAATATGAAAAACCATGTAACTAACAAAATAAGTAAAAATTGTGTTCTTTCTTTTCGGAAGATATATTTTCATTTAATAAACAAAATTTGATGGAAAAGCAGTTACAGGTTTTTTTCATTTACGCTAACGATTTGAATTTTTTTTGGTAAATGTTCAACTCCAAATATGAAAATGATAATGAATTAAATGAATAAAATCAGTAAAAATTAAATGCATCTCTAAAAATTACTTTTGGTTTCTTTCATTTTTTCATACAGATTCTGCCATACTGCCATCATATTAACAAATCTACCTCAAAAAATTTTTTTTTTTACAATAAACAAACACACAAAGAAATATAAGTACTTCTTCGCTTAATAAAATAATAAAAAGGATTCCAAATAAAAGAAAAAAATATTTGAAAAAAACCGGAAATAACATGGACAAAAACATCTTGACATATATATTAACATAAATAAATGCATTTAAGATATTCGTTTTCATTTCAAGATTAAAGTGTTTTGTTACTTTTCAAAAAGAGCATTTACGTTGGTCAAATAATTATGCATTCAGTGATTGGCAAAAATGTCGACAACACGACAAACAATGAACAAAACACTGGAGAACATTGTACGGAGAAGAGTCAAGAAAAAGAAAATGAAAATGAAGCAGTACCACTTGATAACATTCAAATTGAAAATGGCAGTGTAAATGACAGACGTCGAGATTCAACTCAAGTTTGGACCCCTCTACTTGAAAATGGAAATCAGAAATCAGCTTTAAATGACGAGAATTTAAAAGCAATAAACAATTTAAATGAATCCAACGATACCATTTATGCTGGCGAAATAAGTAACAATAACGAGTGGAATGATGATAATAAATTAAATACAAAAGGCAGCAATAATAATGGATCAGCAACCAATGGCAAAACAGGCACTGGACTCATAGACAAATGCGATGAACATGATCCTTTAACTGGTCTTTATAAGGAGAAACCAGAAAGCAATAATTTTGCCGAAACTGATAACCATCAAGAGCAGGAAGGATGTGGCCTTTTTGGCTGCAAACCAAAATGGGCACGTAGCTTTGCTTCCACTCATATGTTTATGGTGGTTTTCCTTTTGGCCTACATACTGCAGGGAATGTATATGACTTATTTTGTTTCAGTCATTACCACCATTGAAAAACTATTTCAAATCAAGTCAAAAACTACCGGATTTTTGCTTAGTGCAAGTGAAATGGGACAAATAAGTACAGCAATGTTGCTAACTTATTATGCTGGACGCGGACATCGTCCACGTTGGATTGCATGTGGTATGGTGCTTTTTTCAATTGCAGCTTTTGCTTGTGCTCTACCTCATTTTATATTTGGCAAAGAGCTTATTCATTCTACAGCTTTCCTTAGTAAAAACAGTTTGAACAGTTTAACTAACACTGAAACATCTTCACCAACGCTTCAAATGAAAGAACTGAGTCTTAACACATCTTCTTTAATGACAGCCCGACACATGGAAATGAATCTCTGTCAAGTTGACGATCATCCTAAAAACTCCACAACAGGTAAGCGAAAAAGTAAATGTATATGTATGTAGGTATCTATCCGCATATATGTATGAATGTAGTTTGTGCAAAAATATAACCTAAAAAACTCTCAGAACTCAATGTGATGTTTATAAAAAACATTGAAACTTTTAAAGATGATTGCGGAATTTATTTTTAATAAACTTATCTTCAGAAATAAGTTAACAGTTTAAAAGTTTTTATTAATATTAATTAATGAATAAATAGCGATTCTCTTAAGTAACACCGAGTATTATTTGCTGTGAAAACATAACCCTACGAATATCGATGCAATTTCTATCCGTGTGTCCGTGTGTCATAGGCCTTTATTTCAGGAAAAGTATCAGCTGTACAAAAATGATGTATTATTATAGCCGTTACAACAGCAAATAATGATAGTAACTGCCATCCCTAAATTAGCGCGTAAAGCGCAAGATATTTGTCAAAATTTCTCATGTACATACAAAATGTATGAATCATCCCTAAATAGCACGGCGTCAACGCTTGGCAATTGGAAAATCCAATTTTGACAGTGCGTTAGGGAGTGAAGTTGGCTGCTTGTTGGTCTGTTTTGTTTTGTTATGGTTGAAAAGTATTGACAATTTAGTTATTTTCAAGGCAATCTAGCGGTTTTATCTCTTCTTTATTTTTATAAAATAAAATGAGTTAACATTACTGTTAAAGACACAAAGTTGACGCTCTTATTTAGGGATGACATTCCAGCGCCAAAGCTATGAATTATATTGCTTTGCGTCTTACGCTCTAATTTAGGGATGGCAGTAAATAATTAACCATAGGATTTCCCTTTAAGGACGTATAAGCAGACACTTAAAAGTTACGTACATTAGATAGTCCTATGTCCGACAACTATAAAAACATAAAAAGAGTAAAACTAAAGGGAGCCCCTTAAAAGACGTGACCTTTACGTATATAGATTTATTTTTTGAACTGCAACAGGCAGACCTTTGAAATTTACACAGCGTGTGTCGACTATAAAAATAAGTATAAAAAATAAAAAAACATTTACAGTGTGTTCCCAAAGAAGCCCTTATTAAGCAGAGTTCAGAAAAATACACAATATGTATGCACAACTCGTATATAAATGATATCAAACACAGCTCAAAGAAACATTGCTGTGCCTGCAAACAAGTTTCCGTAGAGCGTGTATTTGCTACGGTCTTGACCAAATTAAGATCTAAGCTTTCGAAGAAGTGTCTTTCTAATATATTATTAACAAAATCAAACTTTGATGGGGGAACTGGTCAGGCCTTAAAATAGAAACTTCTACTACACAGAGAATTTTATATGAGTACGTGTCTGTAGTTTATTTATGAACTATTTTCATTTTTTTTTAAATAAATTTGTTTTTTATTTGCAACAGTTTAATGAATTACAGAAATTTATATGTTTAAATAAAGATATTTTAGCGAACTTCAAGGTGATAGCTACTTTTTGTTGTTTTAGCGCCAAAATTTTATATACAATCAATCGTGTGTATCATACACCAATCGTGTGTTCGATACTCCTACACGGACTCTAAATATAAAAGATACATGTTCTTTCTTGTCGAACACGTGTTCGTGTAACAACCAAATATTAAAAACTAAAAGGAATATAAACACAACATTTATAAACAACATAGAAAATTATGTGTATGTTACTTTCGAACAGTACTTGTTGTGTGTGATGTGTGTATTTTCTGAACTCTGTTATTAAGATGTATTTTGTTTTATCTTTTAAGCGATAGCAGACAGACACTTCTAAAAACATTCAACAACAAATAATAATAAAAACACAAAAAGTGCAGCATTACATTCTGCTAGCGTCTAATTTTTCTTGTTTTCTTTGGAAAACGTCCGCATACATTTGTAAAATAATTTTTCTTTCTAAAAAGATTTTTGTTTTTTATTTTGTTTTTTTTTTAATTTGAATTTAAAAATGGCAGGGTACGTAACCGCAGCTCCAGGGTATCCCTAACATTTTCAGAAATTTCCCCAGTAACGGCACATCGACCTATACCTTCGTATAGGAAGTGATAAATCCTGAACACGATATTAAAGTATAAATGATTATATTTATTTTGTTATTTTATTTATTTGAAAACACAATGGCATTTTAATAAAAGCCAGTTGAAAAACACGTGTGCGATGCGTCTTTGATTATGAAAAAGGAAAATCTGCTCGCTCGTAGATGTTCCCCCTTCGAGATAAAGTAATAAACTGAAAAAATTTTTAGACATTAAAATAAAATGAACTAAAGCCAAAATAATTTATTTATAATATTCACAGTTCAAATCCTAATTTTATAAAAATTAAATTATATAAAAACTTTATTTCAGTTATACATATTTGGAAAATAAAACCACGGATGATTTTTTTTATTTTTTATTTTAAGATGCCTAAAATTCTCAGAAAGCTTTTTTTGTATAAACACAGATGGCTCCAAGAGAGGGACGAGAGTTGGGGGTGGGGTATTTATTGAGGAATTTACGATAAGGAAGAATTTCACACTCCCAAATGACTGCAGTGTTTTACAGGCGAAATATCTGCTATTAGAAGGGCGGTGTGCTAGTTGAGGTACTATAACATATCCAACAGGGATATTATGATCTGTAGCGATAGCAAAGCCGCGATTATGTCCCTTAAAAGTGTGTTCACCACATCTTAACTTGTCTCTGAATGCCGGACATCCCTTAACGGGATGGAGGAGGTTTCCACAGTCACCCTAAAATGGATGAGGGGACATGGGACCGTTTTGGGCAACCATGTTGCCGATGAACTAGCAAAGAAGGGGATGATGCTTGACGGGGATGCCACTAACACCTTCTGTGGCATACCCCTTTCTGCTTGCGGACAGTGCATCGACGCTGCTCTCTACGGACCCGCGCATATCAGATGGTCTAACGAATCAACATGTTCGACCGCTAGAACAACCTGGCCCTCTTTGGATAAGGCAGGGCGAATGCATTATTGCAGTTAGTAAGGGTTCGGTTGCGTGACTTAGTGCCTGGGGTTACTGGGCACTGTCTATTTAGGACCCATGGGTCTCCCATTCAACGACTTCTGCGGAAGTTGTCAGGACGAGGAGGAAGAGGAGACGGTGGAACACCTCCTTTGTCTGTGCCCCGCGATGGGATGTATACGGCTGAGATACCTCGGTCAGCGGTACTACGGGGACCTATCTGATACATCATTACTGGATCCAGGTAGGAGAGTTCCTTTTTGGGGCTCAGTGGGAGGTTTACTGGCCCACAAACGGACGT
Source organism: Gymnosoma rotundatum (assembly GCA_916610165.2). NCBI lineage: Eukaryota > Metazoa > Arthropoda > Insecta > Diptera > Tachinidae > Gymnosoma > Gymnosoma rotundatum. The sequence goes on along the minus strand of OU744338.1, from coordinate 13,023,440 downwards.
CGTGACTCATTTAAGGCCGACTGACCTTATTTAGCCGTTTTCTCTTTGCATTTTTCGAAACTTCTCCGTATCTTCACACCCGCGGTTCTCTCTGTCCTTCTCTTCTTCTTATTTTCATTTCTTTTGCTATATCCTGCTTACCCTGCTCTCTCTGTTTCTTCTTCTCTCTCCTTTCTGACAGCAGGTAACACAAAGGGACCAATCAATGGACCCAAGTGGGCTGTGCCAACACGGCTGCCTGCCTAACCTAACCTTCCTATAAAGTCAGCATATCAGCATTTCATTGCATTTAAAATGGAAAATTGATTATGTGATTTTAATTTGAATTGAAAGCGATAAAAACGATCGAATTAATTTTTAATTGATTTAAAAAAAGAACGAGGTTATCAATTCGTCCAAATGATGCTTTTTTATGATTGTGCCCGCAGAACTCAGTCATTTCGAAACCGATTTAGAATTTTTTTCTTTGTTTAAAAGATTATACGAACAGATTGTTCCCGTTTTAAGAACAGTTCATATTTTTAAAAATTATGGGGTGTCCCCATACAACAAACATGTTTATAAAGGGAACCACTTTAAAATTAAAAAAAAAACTGCGTATCACAATAGCTACTAATAGCTGAAAGTAATACAAAAATAAATCCAAAAATTAAAGGGTGTCCCAATAGACCTATCTTTTAAACCGTTATAGAAAAACACTTGAAAATTTAACAGAATGTCGATAACTTCTGTCTAATAACTTCTTTTCGTTTTTGCAAATGTAAAAATTGTTCACATTAAAATTTCCGATACCAATTTTCTGTTCGGGTGGAATAAAAATTTCACTTCTTTTTCCGATAGGGGTTATTATATAAATTATCATTATTATTTTATTAATGATTATTTTTTTATATATAATTGCAGAGTGTAATGAGGATCGTAAGCTGGAACAAGTATCTCACTCGAAAATAACCGTTATAGTTCTGTGCATATTTTTTGGGAGTTTACTAAGTTCAGGCATCGGTCAAACAGCAGTTTCGACTTTAGGAATACCCTATATTGATGACAATGTTGCTAGCAAGCAGTCTGCAATGTATATGGCCATAACAATTGGTGTTCGAATACTGGGTCCTGCATCAGGTTTTATTGTTGGGTCCCTGTGTACACGTTGGTATGTCAACTTTACAAATCCTGGCTTTGATGCCAGTGATCCTCGTTGGATAGGAGCCTGGTGGCTGGGTCCAGTAGTAATTGGAAGCCTTATGTTTTTATCATCGATTGCCATGTTTTCATTTCCCAAGCAATTGCGTGGTAAAACGCCACAACAAGTTTCGGCAAATGAAAAAACTATAGCCGCCAAAAAGCTGGCCGAACCCGAAGAAAAACCACGTCTAAAAGGTAAATGTAATTTACGAATTGTTAAGATATTTTATTGCAAATTGATTGCAAATTTGTTTAATACAATAACGTTATTACTTATTAGATTTTCCAAAAACTGTTCGACGTCAGTTAAGCAACGATATATTAATGTTTCGAACAGCCTCATGCGTATTTCACTTGCTTCCCATTGCTGGGCTTTATACATTTTTGCCCAAATATCTTGAGACACAATTTCGTTTGGCGCCATACAACGCCAATATGGTAGCCGCTTTTTGCGGCATTCTTGTAATGGGTATTGGAATTGTTGTGTCAGGACTTGTTATCTTCAAATTTAAACCAACTGCAAGAGCCGTCGCGGCATGGATAGCAATAACAGCATTGGTTTACTCAGGCGGTATGGTCATTCTTATGTTTGTTGGCTGTAACATGTTCGACTTTGCTGGCTATAAGCCAGCAACAAGCACATCGTAAGTTAATTTACTTTCTGCACACTCCTCCATTTTTAAATGTGCTGTGTTTTTCTTAAATTTTTCGGACTTCTAGACCAGCGATAATTGAATCTGTATGCAGCGAGGTTCTTAACTGTACATGTGATAAAGAACAATTTGCACCCATATGCGGCGTTAATGGAAAAATTTACATTTCATCTTGTCACGCTGGTTGTTCTGCGGCAGGCATACGCAGTACAGATAATCATACGGTCTTTTCACAATGTTCTTGTATACCCAACCGTAAGTATTGAAATCTTGACTTAATTATTTTTTGATTTTAAATCGTAATTAATATTTTGCAGTGTTTGATGGCCAAGAAACCAATGCATACGATGCCGTCAGTGGTTACTGTGATAGCAATTGTAAAAACTTTGTTATTTTTATTTTTATATTTGCAATCTGTGTTTTTATGCATTCAACTTCGGAAGTGGGTAGTATGCTTCTGGTAATGAGATGTACACATCCTAAAGGTATCTTAAAACATCACTTAAATGTGAGTTAAGCTGAAACCTAATTGATAATTATTGTATTATTTATTTAGATAAAGCCATGGCCATGGGTCTGATACAATCTTCCATTGGTCTCTTTGGAAATGTTCCTTGTCCAATTATTTATGGCGCAGTTGTTGACTCAGCGTGTCTTATATGGAGATCAGTATGTGGCAAACATGGTGCATGTTCTCTTTATGATTCGGATACATTTAGGCATTACTTCTTAGGTAAGCATTATTTAAAACAATTTGTATATTTTTATACTCTTCACCACAGGTGGGAAAAAGGGGTATATCTAAGTTTGTCATTCCGTGTGTAAGTTCTACAATATCCATTTTCGACCCCATAAAGTATATTTAGTATTGAGCGATGTCTGTCTGTCCGTTTATCTTGATTGATATCAACTTTACCAAAGCAATAGATGAGCTAGACAAAATTTAAATACGCCAATCAGACATAGTTTCAAAAATTTTGCTATTGAAAATCAGCAAGATCGGTGCATGTCCTTCGAGACAGCAGGCAAAACACAACACCTGCCTTTAATAATTTGTAGTTGAAAAAAAAAATGTTGCCAAGAACATTTTTTAGTTGAAAAACATGCTGCGAGATACATTTTGTGACTATTCGACAAATAAACAGAGAACTAATTTAGCAACATTATTTCTTATATATTTTGCAGTAATTTTTTTTATATGGACGAAATGATTAACAGAGTACTATGCCTAAGACCAATTAGTTGACATTTTAATTAATTTCTTTTATTTCTTAGTACCACTTATTTATAATTTTTTTTTTACTTTTAGGCATTACTGCGGGCATAATGTTTCTAGCTTTTATTATGGACTTGGTGGTGTGGAGTAAAGCGCACCGCATTGATATAGCACCAGAAGAAAATAACGAAAACATATCTTCAAAATCAGACTGTCAAAAACAAATGACAGTCTCCCCAGACACTTCTGTATAATTCAGAAATTAAGTAAACTGAAACTAAATATGGAATATGGTGGCAAATTAAAACGCAGAAAAAAATTATGTATAGATCACAATTTCTTAAGACTAATTTTTATTATTTTAAAAACATCACAAAACATTTATTATTTTAATTTCGGGAAATTAGCCAATTTTCAAAAAATGTTTTTATTTTCAATGCATTTTTTTAATTATATTATCATAAATTGCAAATTGTTAAAAATTAAAAAATAGTTTAATGTTGTCAAAAAATCGCATGACCTTACACATTTAATAATGAACGGTTTACATTTATAATGTATTTATATACAACGTCTGCTAATAAGTACATCTTTGAACAAAATAGCAAATCTACATTGTTTGAACTTCACAATAAACTCAAAATATTATTTAGTTATAAATAATTCTTAAATGGATAGATGGAAAAGTATAAAATCTTAATTATTAAAGATTGTTAAGACAATTAAGGGTCAAGGATCAAATGACAAAAATTCTATAAATAGAAAAATTATTAAAAAATATCTGCAAAAATATAGTATATTTTTAGTCAATATAAAATAAAATTATTTATTAGCGTCAAATTTTGTTGTTGTTGCTTATAGTTTCAAAAAAAAAATGTGACAATGCGATTTTTGTTTATGTGCAATTTTATATAATTTAAGAATATATTTTGTAAGTTTAACTCAATTATATTGCATTTATTGATTTTTTTATGTCAATACGGTTTTAGCAAACAAAAAACTAAATTAATCTCAGTCAGACTTATTATTATGTTTAGCAAATAGTTTATACATACATACATACATATGTACTATAGTTTAAACAAATTCAATAAAATATTAAAACTTAAAACAAGAATCTTTAATCAAGTGTGAATCGAAATAATGAGTTTTTAACAAAGAGTTTTTTATTATTTATTGAGATAAAGCAATGGCCATGGGCCTGATACAATCTTCCATTGGCGTTATATTCAGCTGAGATAGAATGCTTTTCTTAATATTTTAAAAGCTTAGGGTCTAGACTATATGAACATTTTAGCTCTTTGAAAGCTAACTGGAATTATCCGATGGGCTACGGAAATAAATAGCACATTTCTTCAACGTTTGGACCTACTATAACAAAATTTCCGATTAAGGAAGCAAAGCACTGCTTGATCTTAACTTTAAAGCTTCCTAGATTTTTCAGGAGCTGCACAACTAAATCCCAAATTAGATTTGCACAATCGTGCAAAAGCTATGGTTGGTGTAGCGATTAGATAATATCTAATCTTTTTCTATTTTCATTAATAATTAAAATAAAAAAACGTGAATAATTTTTTTCTTGACAAATAAAAAAAATTAAAAAACAGTCGAACTTAGGCCGTTTGAAAGCTATTCATTCACTTCCATCATAAATATCTTTTTCCTCAAAAATTTTCTCTTTTCTACAAATTACAATGGTGAATAACTCACGAGAACAATTTTTCATGTAAACAAAGTTTCCCTAATCGTGAATAATTATTTTTTTTTCTCCAAATTCTTGCCACTTTTCCCTTCGATTTGTTCGCTTAAATTCTGCTGGGGGACTGCATACATTATTTAAGCTTTAATGTACTTATTTTATTTAAAATATTTAAATTATCAAAACATTTTTTAATTCAAAATCAGTTACTACCGTGCAGAGCGACATTATGCTCCGCAAGATGCAAAACAAAGAGATCTATTATGTACATACATACCTATAAATAAAAAAAAGAGCTCAACAGTGAAAGTTTTCACTAAAATGGGTCAGTAGCAATGTCTCCGGTAATTTGAAGGGGTTAGATGTGTCTTGAAGACCCTGGTCAAAAGGTGGACTTTTAAAGTTCAACTTTATAAAGTTATTAAATCGATTCTTAAAATTTTGTTTATTCACATTTTAACTTTCATTTATCTATTTTTACAGAACTTATTCTTCTTACTTACATTCAATGTGCACTGATAGCTTCAATGATAAGAACAAATATTTCACGGAAATTCATTCCAAGGGGAATGAAAAATTCGAAACATAAATTTCACTTATTTACGATAGGGGTGATTTAGTTACAATTTTAAAATCATTCGACTAAAAATTAATTTCAAAATTAACATTTTTAAAATATCTTAACGAACCTATCATTCTCAACTTTTCTGAAATACATTATTAAAGGACTGATTGCAGCATAATCAATTAAACCAATTTGATAAATATGCTACCCTGCCATCATCTGAAAATATACATACCTATTTTTTTTTTTTTTAATTTAGCACAAATAGTCAATTTACCCAACGATTGATTTAAAAGCTGAAACCGGTCAAGAAAAGTCTTAAGCTCTTTTAGCAATTCTTAAAATTCTTTGACAACGCTGGTGCAAAATATTTTATGAGAAAAGTGCAAAAAATTCGAATTTTGCAGTTTTTAATGAATGATTTGTTAATTTCATGATTCTGTATGTTCAACTCTGAAATTTTATTAACTACTGCTAAAAGCATCGGATACCTGTACCTCGTTTCTGTATTTCTCGCATCGTAAAAGTTTTAACATCAAGAGTGAAACAAAAAATTTCATCGTTTTTCGATTTGCGAGTAAAAAGTGTTTCTGGTTCTTAATGAGAAAACGGACAACACTGATTCTGTTTTTACTGGAATAATTCCAGTACTAGTGTCAAATAAAAACAAAACGTCAAAACAAAGAAATAATTTATCAACCAATATAGAAAAATAGTGAAAATGTAGAAAAGAAATAATAATTAAAATAAATTTAAATAATATAGCGAAAAAAATGTATAGTACAGTGTGGAGGACATGTAATCAATAAGCTTTTGCTGTTTGGAAATTCTTTCTATTTTCTAAATAAAAAGATATAAAACATAAATAAATGCATAAATACGTATTAATAATACTTTGTTTATTATTAGGTTAAATTGCTTTTTACCTTTTCTGCTGATTTAGACTCCATGTGTACACAAATTTAAAAATATATTTTAAATCTTACTTGTTTTCGCGCTGTTTTGAAATGTGAGTTATTTTGACAGTTGTTGCGTAAAACTTTTCACAAAATATTGGTACAGAAACACTTTTTCTCGCATACTTACAATAACCGTTGGAAAATAACTTAAATGACATATAGTTCTCGCATTTTAAAAATACAGAAACACTTGTGTGAGAAAATCCATTTTTTGTTTCAATTCACATCGTTTTTCTAAAAATTCACTTGTTTCATGCGAAAACTTTTACGATGCGAGAAATACAGAAACGAGGTACTGGTTTCTTAATATAATATTGAAACCGAATTTTATTTTACCAGGTATGTGATGAAAATCGATTTCGAAATCGAACCGATTTAAAACCGAAAATGGTTGCGATATTCTTGCTACTTTCGTTTTTTAAACACCTTCAATATAGTTTAATAGTGCGTTTCCATTGACGTGATTTTGTCTTAAACACTTGATTTGCTTTAATCAAGTGTTTTGCTACTTGATTTTCCATGAATTTTTCATGTTACCAAAACCATTTAAATCACTTGATTTATTTAAAATCATGTCGAAAATGTATTTTTTCGAACTAACTTTGCCTTTGCAACACTGTGTTGTGTCTAGGATATTCAAGTTCAACTCCGTTCTATCTATTCATATTGGATGGTTTTATCGAAAAAGTGACAATTACTTTTAAATTTTTCAAAACAGTAATCTTTTTTGTTACAAAAAAAGTGTTAAAAAAATAAAAATATGTAAAACAAAAATTAAATTAAAAATAAAAACGATTTTTTACAAGAAATAAAATAGTCTTTTTTTACGGAGAAAATGTCAGTGTAACGTCACAAATTCGAATTTACAAAACACTTCAGCTCAATGGAAACGCTTCGAAGTGTTTTTCTCAAAACTAGTTGATTTCAAGTCAATGGAAACGCAGTCTAACAATAACTTTCCATTCAATTTCTGCAATTACTTTAGGATGACTTCTTTATTATCCTTTAAAAAAATTTCTAAAAACGAATCGTTTTCAAATCGATCGATTTCCATCACTATTTAAATTAAATAACTCTCATACCCTGCTTTCCCAAAGCTATTTCGAATTCATTTTGTGCAATAAGAAAACAACAGAACCCCGAAACAAGAAGACCTAACCAAGGCAAATTGATAACAGGTATACTCACGGCGAAAATTTTTTTCCTTCTTCGAGTGTCAAAAGTTAAAATCTCCTTTGATTTTGACAGCCGAAAACTATTTGTACAAAAACAAAATGTACATGTTTCTATCGCAGTGTTGTATTTATTTTCGCCGTGAGTATACCTGTTATCAATTTGCCTTGAGACCTAACTATATTAAAAATTTTACACGTTCGCAGTGTATTATGTTAAGACGTTTAAGGCATGGAAAAACTCTTTTCACTACAAAGCGTTACTACTACGATATTCTAACTGTTCCGCTCATCCTTAAAGAATGCCCAGTTTCAGGAATTGGTTCACTATTTAAGTAACATTCTGGACTGCACTTTTTAATAAAATCTAACAAAAATATAAATCAGCTTTCTACATCATGGTACCCGTAAAGTTTAGACATCCATTTTTCTATTAGTTTTTAATACAAAACTTTTAATTAAAAAAAAATCCTTTTTATGTACTTTTGATTCTAATTTAAATCATTTTAATTTATATTTTGTCTAGATTGTAGTAAAAGTTTTTTCCGTGCTCATATGATCGAGCTACCCGGCGCCTTTACAGTATACCTAGTGAATTTAGTTTATAAAGTATGTATGAAATAAATAAATATTGCTTGTGGTATTTAAGGATTATTTTAACAATGTATTTTATTCAACAAAAATTACAAACGATTAATGAAAAACATAAATATGTTATGTTTACTTTTTTGGGCTATTAAGAGTGAGTTTTAACATTTTTTTTCATCTTGGAATTATAAATCATAAATTATAAAATTTGCTTGAGCGATAATCAACAACTTTTTAGTAAAATCTAGGTATTTAGCATTTGTAAGTACAATTGGTATTAACTTTCTGGAGCCCATAACTTAAATGTACGATCGAATGATGTAGTAGCTATAAATTGAGAATCTGGAGATATATCTATTGAAACTACTTTACCATCATGACCTTGAAGAGTCTTAAGAGGCTGCCATGTTTTGTTTGACCATATTTTTGTAGTGCAATCGTAGGAGCACGTGACGAGAAAACTTCCACCGTCACGTTGGTACTTCACATCTGAAATGAGATTAACATGAGCTGGTATTGTATAAACTGGTTGGCGTCTTCGCAAGTCCCATATTTTGCAGGTATTGTCTTGAGAACCAGTGGCGATATGATAGCCGTTTGGTGAAAAGTCTGCACCAAAAATAGAACCTAAGTGTCCTTCCAAAAACATTATGCAACGCCCTGTAAAGTAAATTTAGTTAGTTGTAAAGAAGGCTTAACAATTTAAATGTGAGTTGAAACCTGTTCGTAAATCCCAAACTCTGCCGAATGCATCTAATCCTCCTGTAACTATAACGCTTCCATCCGATTGAAAACTTAAACAGTGAACAGCTTTTGCATGACCTTCCTGATGAAGCACTTCAGTCTTTTGCTCTAAATCCCACAAGCGCCAAGAAGCATCGTAACATGCCGTGGCCAGAAATCGTCCAGATGGATGGAAACTTAGTTTCGATACTCGATGTGGCATATGTCCCGTTATGTCCGCAATAGATTCTTCTGAATCAAATCCCCACAGTTTTACAGCCCCGTCATGACCGCCAGAAGCCATGGCAACCACATTTTTTTCATCGAACGATACTCCAGGACGAAAAGCTACTCCTCCCGCATAACTCGTATGTCCACGCAAATTTTGTTCTAGCTTACAATCAGGAACTCGCCACACTTTGCATAAACCTGACCAAGATGAAGTCATCAAAAGAGATGAATCATGGTTAAAAGCGCATCCTCCTAAAGGTCGAGTATCACCCACCTGACTGCAATGAGGAGCCAAGGACTGTAGCCTTTTTTGAAGTTCGACCATACGACCAGCTCTTGTTGCACTGGGAACTGTAAGTGCCTTCTTAGCTTTTTCCAAACGGTCTTTCGCTCTGGGTAACGAATAATCAGCAATCCACAGTCGCGCTATCCTTAGTGTTTCTGGTCCCTCGTGGTACCATGTAGTCTCCTGCTCTTTTTGCAATTGTTTTCTCTCTTCTTCTTCAGCCAACTTTTGTTTTATAGCATTTTCTCCCAAAGAGGCTAACAATTCTCGTAGACGTCTTCTGCGTTCTGCTGGCCCTTCTCCAAAAAAGCAAATAGGTTCACTCAACTGGCGCAAATTCTTTTTTATCTCGGCATCATCGGTGGAAACATTTATTTGGCGAGCACGTTTTTTACGCTCAAATTCTTCAAGTAGCGCTACTTTGTCCTTTGAAATTTCGGCTTCCAAATCAAAATAGTCATCGTCAATTTTGTTTGCAAGAGTAGCGGCAGTAGGTGGAGGTGCAATTGTTGCTCCGTGTTTTTTCTGTTCTTCATAGTCCTCATCAGAGTCAATATCTTCCAAATGCGTGGAAGAAGACACAACTGGGTTTGTCGCTGTTCCAGTCAAAAGGCGTTTACGCTCGGCGTCCTCCAATGATCCATAATAAAGAGTTCTTTGTCTTTTAACATATTGTATGTCGTCATCGGACATATTACTTTCTACTACAAAAAACTAACAAAATCTAAAAATACTTGTTTTAAAGTAAAAAATGTTTGCCAAAAATTCAGTTAAATCTTTTTTTAAGAAAACCAAACAAACTTAACAAAACGATAAACGTACATTAAAAATAATCACCGGTAAATGCGGGATTTAACACAGTTGCTCTTCGTTACATTCATTGCAATGATGCTTAATTATGTGCTAGAAAAATGTTACTAAATTTAAAATCATTTTCAAAAACTGTTATAATTATATTTTTGTTTACGTTTTTTAAGTATTTAGTTAAGAGTTAAAAATTATCAAAAGAATAAAACGTATATGTATTATCAGTCAGGCAATTTCCAAATTTTATATATTTATTTAATTATTTAGTTAAAAATCTGGAATGTTATAACCTAGGCAAATTACTTTTCTCTTTATGTAGCTCTAATATAGCTGCCAATTTTTATTTGTTTTGGTTTCTAGTTTAGCGAATCTTCTTTGTATTAGTTTATTTTTTCTCTAAAAATTAGAAAACTTCTATTACTGTTTTGAAATTTTATGGATTTACTATATACTATGACTGAATCGATTTTGTTAAATTTGAAGCATAGTAAAATAGGGTATATATATTTTCAAATAGCGCACCAGGAGGGGAAAAAAAGGAAAAGTCTGAATTCTCGGCTAACCAACTTTAATGAAATTCGAAAGATATGTAGGTCCTGCTCTGTATCTGTTTCCAGAGCAAGATGAGAGAATAAGAGAAAAAACGGGTATTTACGTTTGTAACAAGTAAAATAAAATTTTAAACATAGTTGATATTTATTTTAAGGGAAGAATATTTTTTGTTTATTTTTAAAAAATGGGGAGTGGGAGAGAGGACAAAAATGCAATTTTAGGAATCTTAACTGATCTTAAATAAATCAGATCCTTAAGATATTAGAAAAATAGATGTCTCCTGATCTTTACGATCCATAATAATAATAAGCTAATTGTTTAATAAGAGATAAATACACGCATTCCTTAAAGCATTTAAAGGCATTTATTTGTTTTAATTTTTTAAGATCCTATTCTAATGATATTAAAAGTTATATTCATTTAAACGGTGTGCGACCACACTTTTTTCAACTCCTTTCTCTTAAAGGTTTTATTGCTTCAGTTTTTTACATTTATTTCTTTTTAATTTCAGAACCATAACTCGGTGTAAATAATGCAGAGATAAGAGCGTTTTCATGAATGATCTTATCAAATCAAAGTTAGGAAACGAGCTGTCAAGTTATTTCCATTACAAATTTAGCTTTATTTTAAATGTAAAAGCAAAATATATTACAAGTATAAATATATAATTTTACAAACTAATCAAGCTTTAAATGATTTAATTTTTGAAAATTACTGATAGAGAAATATTTCTTATTTGGATAAGTTATTTGCACAGAAGTTTTTAAAATTGTCAAATTGCACGAGATTAGATTAATATTTAATTAACTTCTTATCGCTTTTTTAAAATAATTACTCAAAACTTACATTAATAATATAATGTTAGCTGGTTGTAACTTTCAAATTAAATGGTGTGTTTTGTGTAGCTGCTTTCGACAACAGAAAATCACCTATATTAAAATGATATGCTTATTAAAATCAATAAACTTGCGTTCTGATAGTCGATAGCTACAGTATATCAAGACCTACCGATAATAGGTAAATGCTTTACCTTAGTGGCCTTTTTTAATTTGAAGATGTCAATTATCAATTATGTATTGTAGCTGTTTAACTGTAGCGCTTCAGCTAACAAAGAATTCAATATTCTTTTATTCCTATTATAACAACTTGACTGATTCCGTATGTACAGTGTAATTATTCTGGCAAAATTTATTGACTCAACTTGTTTAATCTAAATGCTTACATCATCCCCAACTTTTTATTTAAGCAATCGTTTTTATTTGAGTAATCCATTTGATATTATATCAAGAAGGAAGTAACAACGGGTTTGACAACTGAACCAAATTTTTTAAAGGCGAATTGCATTTATAGTCAGTGCAACCAATTGCTTTTGTAGCTGATGTTATGAATTCGCCTTTCAGTACGTGTTTTTGCAACTTGTAAGTTAAAATTGTACCGAATGTCTATTCGAGAAATCGTGAAAATTTTGGGAAAAATTTAAATAAAGGCATTTGTGTTACAAAATTAATGAAAACGTGCGATTATTTTAAAGAATTGCAAAAACTTATTTATTTAAACAATCGTTTATTATTTTATGCTTGTTAATTACTTCAATACAAAGATTAAAATAAATTTATGTGATAGTATTTTTTACAAAACAGCGAAAGATTAAGAAGAAAGTGAAATATTATTTGAGATAAGCTTTGAAAAGAAAAACAGTTTCTGACTATTTAATATCAGTTGTACTGGAAAATGGACGAAGATTGGACAGGTAAAGCCGTTTCAATTGAATGCGACGTGAAGCTGGGAGTTTTTCAGGGCATCATATCACAGTGTACTCCTTCAGAAATAACTATTGTAAGAGCGTTTAGAAATGGGGTACCTCTTCGAAAGCAAGATGCAGAAGTGACATTGCGGTCATCGGATATTTTAAAAATTAGCTTAATACCTTCGTTTAATGGACAGAGTTCCATGACGCCTACAGTTATAAACAAACCTACACCCGTTAAACAACCGAATTTTGCCAGTGCTGGTAGCTTTACATTATCACAAAGTAATATAAACTTCAGAGCATCTGATCAACAAACCGAATGCTCTGACTTAAATTCGGCTCTAAGCAACAAGTTGACAATGAAGATCAACACAAATTCAAACTCTGAAAACAGGTAATTTTGTATTTTGTTTCCGAATAATATTAATAAGCTTTATTTATAGTGCTAACAGAGGTATAGCAAGAGCATCAAGTGCGCAGCAAGTTTTATACAGCAGCTCAAAATCAACACCACCACCACCAACATCTTCGTTGACTTCCAACAGTGTTGCGAAATTTTTTGGAAATTTAATTCCCCATAAAGTGGAAGTTCGTTTAGGATCATCTGGAATAGTAGGTGCATGCTGCTCAGCCCCCGTATGTTCCACGTCCAATTGCTGTAATGCTGAAGGATGCAGCAGTGTTGCAGCCAGCAGTAAGCCCATTGACATTATACAGAATAAAGGACCTTACTACAACAACCAAAATAATGGAGCATCACATTCGAGCGGAAATGGTGGGGGTCATGGAAATAATAGAACAGTACGGGGTAGTACCGGTTATGTGAGTAACAGCAATGGTGTTAGTATTAATGGCAATGTTGGCCGTAGTAAACAACGAAACAAGCAATTGCGCCGAGAAAACAGTGTTAAACATAATCAGACTTTTGGTACTTCAGTAGACGATCCGCTTCTTCATGAAGATTTTGATTTCGAGGGTAATTTGGCGCTTTTTGATAAGCAGGCCATATGGGATTCTTTAGAGGCAGGAAAGAAGCCTGATGTTGTACAAAATGCAGTCTCAGCTCAGCAACAGAAGAAGTACCGTCATGACGAAAATGTTATTGTAAGCGAGCCAGCAGAAATGAGACAAATAGAATCGCTTTTCGAAGGTTCAAAAGATTTCGTAACGGACGAAGGTCTTATCATACCCACAGTACCGCTACTTGTACGCCTAAAAATTGAATCTTGTGCACAAAAATGTGGTCTTTCGTTGCAGCGTCAACTTGACTTATTAGCGCGGGGAGCAACTGATTTAGCAATACTTCTTTTAGGAGGAGCTCGTCGATTGACACCAAATAATCGTCACCAGTGGCCAACGATCGCAGTTATTTGTGAAAAATCGGATCATTTTAGGCAATATTAACATAAAAACTTTTTTTCGTTTGCAATTATAATATTGTGCTTTTTTACAGATCAAGCAATGTTGGGGCTTCGACCGGGCGTCAATTAGCTTCTCATGGTTTAAAAGTTTTATTATATTTGGAGGAGGACGCTAATATTGAACAGAAAAGTATAGAAATATCGCTTTTCAAAGCTACCGGCAACACCGTTGTTTACTCTACAAATGGTATGTAATTAAATTTTTTAAACATCCCTGTTATCTTAATAGTTTTTGGGGCTTTATAGCACTACCTACTCCTGACCTTGTGATACTGTCGACAAGCACTCCAAACTTGTCAAATGATTTAAAAAAATGGCTCAGTGAAAACAGGTAATTTTAAGCTTTTGTTTATCGGTAATAAGACCATTAATATAAATTATTTCTTTAAGGGCATCTATTTTGGCTATTGATCCACCACCTAGTGGTATTCAAGGTGTCTCTATTAAATATGCAATTTTACCAATACTACCATTAAATGGCATATCATCGAATAACTACGGTAAATTGTATTTATGTAACTTGGGAATACCAGATAAATTTTATCGTGATGCTGGCATTAAGTACAAAAGTCCATTTGGGCACAAATTTGTGATACCAATTCACTCAAAAAACTAATAAAATAAATGTTGTATGTCCATTTCTCTCACATTACCATCTTCCAAATTTTTCTTTATTATGGCAAACTTGTATCCTAAGAATATCTAAATGTAAAGCAGCGTAACTAAAAAAAATCAAAGTTTCGTATTGAAATCGACTTTAATTGTACAGCAGCGTAACTAAGAGAAATCATTTTTTTTTTAATAAAAAATTCATTTTTAAGAATTAAAAAAAAACTTAAGGAGCCCTTAACTATTGTACCATGTATTTTTATTTTTTGGGGTCTGTAATTGCTGACTTTAATCCTACGACATTTATATACGTCATATTGCTAAGTATTTCTCCAAATTTAAATATTTTCGTGAATTCATATGCAAATAAAAACGTAACATGTTATCTAAAACAAACAAAAAAAGATATATTCTAGAAAAAGTTTATTTTGTATATAATAAAAATTTTATTAATGTTTAAACGTTTCGAACAACTTCGTTTCGCCATTTTAAAAAAGCTTTTTAATAGAGTCAATAAAATTATGCCATTTCACAATTTTTTCCTGCCATTGTATTATTTTACAAATGTTCTTAAATCCAAAATAAAAGAAAATACTAAAAAAGTTTAGACAATTGTTTTTATACGAATTAACATTTAAAGATGAATAGTTTTAATGAATATTTTTTTATTGTTCTCAATGATTTGCAATGCAATTGGTTGAAATTATGCTAACATGCTAAAATCTTGTGAAAAGGTCTTAGAAAAGGTGGTAAAGTAAAAACTAGAGGAATATATGGAATACAACGAAGTATTATAAAAAAATATCAATCTGAATTCCGGAGGAAATATTCCTGTGAAACTGCAGTTAACTATTTAGTTAATCGATGGAAAAAAAACTGAGAAAAAATAATAGAATTGTAGCTATTTTTCTGAATTTTAAAACACCATTCGAAACAATTGATAGAAACATACTGCTCCAAAAACTACATGGATACAGAGTTACAGGAACAGAACTAAGATGGTTTAAGTCATATTTAACAAACGGAAAACAAGTCACGAAAGTAATCAACGCTACATCGAAAATAAATACTAATGATTTCGGAGTCCCACAAGGTTCAATACTAGGAGCACTATTATTTATTATATATATAAATTATATGCCAAATATATTAAAGAAATATATTTTAACAGAAGCAAAATCTAACCACAAATGTTATGATAACCTTACTCAGGTTATGAAAAATCTCAACGTTTGGCTAAACATGAATAAATTAAAATTAAACGAAAATAAAACCAAAATTATGGAAATAAATACTAGAGCAGCAATGAAATGTTTAAAATAAATAATTAAGGTATGGAGAAGGTCGAGAACAAGGCATATTCATTTTACTACGTAGTAGCGGTAATACAACAAATACAACATTGACAAAACAACATGCCTTTTTATTGTTGTTTTGTGCGTTGGAAACGTCAAAAACACAAAGAGAATTAAAAGATTATTGCTCTCAATACACATGCTTGCTTTGTCTCGCAAACGCTTGTTATTAGTGTTTTTTGAAATTCGTAAACAAACAAAGGAAAATACAAAAACTTTTGACATTTCCAACTACAAACCAGCTGGGCGGACGAAACTACCTAGTAAAATAAATCTGCCTTGGTCGAGAAAATAAAATATTTAGTATTCATTATTGACAGGGATTTGAAATTTAAAAGTCATATAGACAAATTTAAAAAAAAAATAGTTTTTTTTTAAGAATCAGAAAACAAATTTCTATTGTAACGTCTATCAATATGTAAAACATATATATATATATATATATATATATATATATATATATATATATATATATATATATATATATATATATCGCACTTGATGAACAAGAGGGTATTAACTCAAAATTTTTAAATTTTCAGTAGAGTAAAAAAACTGTTTGTAGCCACATTTTAACAGAATTTAAAAATTCAAATATACCATAAGAAGCAAATTCCATTTGAAAATATATATACATTGTTTTTGTTTACCAATCATTGCAAAAAAACTAAATTTTTTGAGTTAACACCATTTTTTTGAAATTTATCGATATTTTTTCTGATATTATTTTGAATTATGACGCTTTAGTTGAAATTTTAATAAAATTTAAAAATATTTTTTTTTCAACAAAAAGGTAGTAACTCGAAATACAACCAAATATAAATAAAACAGTTTGATTATTTTTAACATAAATAAAGGCTCAAATCAAAATAATAAATTTTTTATGAAAATATACGACTCATACCTTTTTCAACTTTTGTATTAACTCAAAATAATACCTTTTTGTTGAAATAAAGGTAATCACTACATTATCATGAATATGGTCTCAAAAGTGGTTTTCGAGATGAAAGAGTAAACGGAATACGTTGAAATTTTTACAGTAGATGTTGTTAGCTGATTTCTTGAAAAAAGTGATATTTCAAAAATTTTGAGTTAATACCCTATTGTTGATCAAGTGCGATATATACATATATGGATAAATACTTTTCTCATGCTGCACAATACAACAGATCGATCGGCAATAGAAATTACAAAATAGAGCAAAGACAACAATATTGAAATGCAACAGATATACGCCTATTCATTTCATGCTGGACTCCCTCAATATACAACAAAGACTTAAGCTGAACACTATACTCTTCATTAATAACATGAAAAGGGGAGAAGCACCGGAATACCTCAGGGGACAATTATTATCAGCCCAATTATGAATATTCTCAATTTATAATAATTTAGAATACCTACTTTTTTCCCCCGGATTTTTTTCACTTTCCGCAGTCAATCAAAAGGGGAACTATTTATAATTGGAAAAAAGGGAAAAGTGAAAGAACTCCACGGAATTTTTGTTTATAATTAGTCTGATAAATAATTTTAGAGTTCAAAGAGTATCAACAACAGCAATGCAAAAATCGCTTTTCTACAAGGATTGCAACTTTACAATGCCCTGCCGAACTTTGTGAAATTTGAAAATAATTTAAACTTGTTTAAAAAGCATATTGCAAATTTTGTAAAATATAATCAGCCCAATTATGAATATTCTCACGGAATTTCTTACCCACGGAAAAATTTTTCTCGAGAAAAGATTCCTCCAATTATGAATTCCGTGGGGAAAAATAATGAAAAAGTAGCATCACAGTAATTTGAAGGGAGTTTGTTTTGTTAATTTTCATATAATTTTTATTTTATAATTTAGAATACCTACTTTTTTCCGCCGGATTTTTTTCACTTTCCGCAGTCAATCAAAAGGGAAAAAATTTATAATTGGAGAAAAGGGAAAAGTGAAAAAACTCGCACGGATTTTTTGTTTATAATTGGGCTGAATGTATAATTGGGGAAAATGAGAAAAATGGAATCCCATAGTATGTAATATAAATGTTATGTAAAGTAGATATAGGCCGACTTCCTAAACGCAAGTTGCAATGCATATTTACAATGCATACACTTCGTAAACGCATATTTAAGCTTTTTGGCAACGTACAATGTTCCTAATCGTTTGGCAACTCACTTTAATGAGTATCAGAAGTCAAAATCACGCATCATTTTTATTTTGTATGCAAACATTTCAAAAATGTTAAATTTAAAATGAAATGTGAATAAGAAATGCCATCATCCATTAATTCAATGAATTCTTAAAAAAATAATTATTTTTGATCACTTATTTCCGGGATTTTTATTGTCCTTTTTTTCTTTTTATTGGGTTTCTATAGCAAATCAATATTTTTTGGAAGATTTGTCCTGAGATAATTCCTCAGCACTTGCCAACAAAATGGATAAATAATTTTGTGCAACCTCTATTTTCCAAAAAAAAAAAAAAATTATAAAATTTTATACCATGTTTTTGACATTTGCTTTACGTATGAGCTGGATAGCAACGTTCCTAAATGCCGATAAAATGCAACGCAAATTTGCGTTTAAAACATGTTTAGCATTCCGTACGCATTTTTTTAAATTATGCATTTCAACAGGCGTTTAGGAAGTCGGCCATACTAATAAAAAAATTAAATTATTAAATTAAACAAAGTAAACAATTATATTGAAAAAATTAAAACAACATGCACTTCAGAGTGAAGAGGTTTATTGCGGTGGAAGAGGGTTTCAAAGATCGTCAATTGTGTCAGTCATTGGAATCCGTTTCACCGCACTATTATTTGCGCTAATAAATAATAATTTAGAATACGTCGTAAACTGCACCTTAAGGGCTGGGTTGCCAAAACTAAAACATTGCAAATGGGCGTCCCCCCAATACTTTTCAATATTAATTTAGCCAAGCTGCAGACAGATAACTGCACTATCTTTTTTGAGCGGCAACCAATCGCTGGAAAAAAGAAATAACCCAAAAATTAAATAACGTGATTTGACCCTTCAGACATATTCCCCGATATTTTTATGACTCGCAGCAAAGGTCGAGATGTAGATACAAATTTTAGTATTAATTTTAATAACATAATAAATAAATTTAATATTAATAATTAACAAGTAAGAGTGCTATATTCGGATTTGCCGAATCTTATATACCCTTCACGATCTATGTAAATCTAGTTTAGTGAAGTAACTTCAATCAAAAGAGCAAATATTAATATATAATTTTACTTTAATATGTCATCGGCTCTTAACGGGCTAAACATTTTTAAAAATTTTAGTATTTCGTTAAAGATCTCTTTAAAAGCTTTTGAATGACACCCATATTGATATTTCAAAAAATTTGAAAAGTTCAGAGGCCCGTAACTCGGAAAATATGGGCGAGCGCCAATTTTTCTACTTGATGATTTTTTCTTATTTTTGATTCTCAATCGCCGCATATATTTGCTTTTTGATTGGAGTTAGAAGTGGGCGTGGTGTTTTGCCCGCTGCCTCGAAAGACATGGACCGATCTTTTTGATTTCCAATAGCACCTCTTTCGACACTATATCTGATCGATTGGCTTATTTAAATTTTCTCTAGCTGATCTAGTGGCCTGGAAAACTTGATTTTGAAACTAACACGGACGGACAGATGGACTTATCGTAATCGACTTCGCCATGCATGAATATTGTAGAAATTACACACGGAATGACAAATAATATCTTTTTTCCAGTTTTTGTGATGAAGGGTATAAAAATAGCAACAAAATTAATCGTTCAAACAAAAGTGTATACTGAAGTTATGAAGTCGTTAAAAGAAATTGAAAGGTTTAATATAAAAAACTAGGAAGAATAATTAAATATTTATGAACGAAAGCGTAAAAGAGAACATCTTCTAAAGTTTACGGTCGATGATATCGAATTAAAAAAAAAAGTAAAATTAAATTGGAAGAACTGAAAGGCAGTTTCTACTAGTGAATTATGTGCATTCATACTTAAGGGGAATTTAGTTTTCAGTGAAATGAGAAAAAATTTCACGTGGAAAATAATTCGCGATAGGGGTTAATAAAATTTTATGTTTTAATCTATTACAAAAGATTTTACTGTCGATCATTTTACAAAATACCAAAAATTACCGCGACTCTTCTCGAATATCGTTTTCGACAACCGTAATATGGCCGAATATAGGTCGAGATTGTGGCTATTTCGAAAGCCACGAAAGTCTATGCAGAATATGAATTATTATTTATTTAATAAATTATAGTAACTGATGTTGAAATGTAATGTAGATTTCTAGCTATTTTCAACTTTGATTTCTTACACAAAGAAATTTATATTATTTCCATTTTTTTTTTTAAGGAAATCATGAAGGTTTCTATTTGAAACGAGATACAGAGTTATGCTCCGGATGGCACTTTAGTTTAAATGGAGTTTAACCGCTATAACAACAAGTGTAAAATTTGGATTTGGAAGTTAAAGGGTTTCCAAATAGTTAATTTTAAGTATATGGCCAAACTTTTGAATAATTATAGACAGTGCTGAAACTTAAGAGAAACCTCTATTACTAAGCCCGCTGTATCAATGAGTTTATAATTTGAATAAATATACAAATTAAAGGGTGTTCCATAATTGATCTAGATTTACTTATATGGGCCTATCGTTTGAACCGTTAAAGACAAATGCTTGCAAATTGGACAGAATGTCGATTGCTATGGCCGTTATAGTAACAAGTGTGAATATTAAAAATTATAAATTAAAGGGTGCGCCAATAGTTTATTTAATTTGATGTATAGGGCCATACTTTTCAACAGCTGTAGACAGACGCTTGACGCGGTGTGCAGGACTTTCATTCAGAATATGTGTAACTGTTGGGGAATGTTATAGATTGTGCAACTAGGTTCTGAAGTTTTTATCTAGTAGATGTCTGGGTGAGATATAAAAGTGCCTAATTCCGAAACTAACTATTGTATATACAGTTAGTTTCGATTTTTTTTTTTATTCAAAAAATGTTGAATCTCCACTCTTTAATTTAAATGTGATAATATTGCGCACCGCAAAGTAAACAAGAAGGCTAAACTTAGTAAGGACGCATAATAAAAGTAAATTTAAAAGCTACAAATAACAAAACTTCAAGGAAACTAAATTCAACTTTGAAATTTAAAAGTGGTTTTATTCCGAAAAAATTATCGTTTTTCGTTTTCTGCAAAACCAACTTGCGGAATTTAAACCACTTTCGCTTGGAATTAAATTCTCTTATGGAACAGTTTTTTTGGAAAATTGTTTTTCTTCCTACGGGAGGGTTTTATTTATAAATTCTGTAAATATATGTTTTGAGTTGTTAGGAAAACCGATGTCCCCGTCCGGGTTCGAGTTGAAATCCACTTTGCCAAGGCACTAAATGAGCTATAGAAATTTTAAATAATCCAATCAATAGGCCATTGTTTCGAAAATTACGCTATTGAAAATCAGCAAGATTGATCGATGCCCTTCGAGGCACCAGGTAAAACACCACGCCTGCCTTTAATTTTTTCATATCTTTTTTATACTCTTTACCACAAAAAGTGGAAAATAGGTATATCTAAGTTTGTCATTTAGTGTGTAATTTCAAAATATCCATTTCCGACCCCAAAAAGTATATATATTCTGACTTCTTATGCATAGCGCAGTCAATTAAGCAATGTCTGTCTTTCCGTTCGTGTTAGTGTTGAACGCAGAGACAAACTTGATTTCACAAAATAAATATGTCAATCTATCAGATATAATGTCGAAAGAGGTGCTATTAGAAATCAGCATGATCGGTCCATGTCCTTCGAGGCAGCAGGCAAAACACCACACCTACCTCTAATTTTTTTTGTCATTTAGAAGAATAAAGTAACTCCAATAAAAAAAAAAAAACATGGGGCAATACAAAATTAAAAAATAAGAAAAAAACATCAAGTAAAAAAATGGCGCTTGCCCATATTTTCCGAGATACGGGGCTCTGAAATTTTCAAATTTTTTAAAATATCAATATAGATATCAGTTTAAAGCTTTTGAAGAGATCTTTAAGAAAATACTAAAATTTTCAATAAATACTTAACCCATTAAGAGCCGATATCATTTTTATTTTATAATTCTCTGTCACCCCAACATTTGCTTTTTTGATTGGAGTTACTTCACTAAACTAGATTTACATAAATGGTGAAGGGTATATATTAATCGGTATAGCCAAATATATCGCACTCTTGCTTGTTTTAATTTCACACCATACTACCGACTAATAACAAATACTACAATTTTATTTTTTTTTTATTTTTTGTTAATAAGGCTTTCTCTTTTATTTTTCAAGTTTTTTGTTGTTTAAATTTTAATTTATACTAAAATTAATCTTAATCATATTTTTAATAAAATATTTGCGGATAATGCTTATTTGCTTGACCATATTTCGTTTTTGTTTTTTATTTTTGTTTTTAACGAACAAAAATTAATTTTATATAATTATTATAATAATACATAAATATTTACACATATACAATGTATACAACTAACTAAATATGATTTCTATTTATATAATTTATTTAGTACATATAAATAAACTTGTATGTATAAGGGTGTGCATTTTTTTCTTACATTATTTCATAATTTCATATTAATAGTAATGTAATTGGATTTGGAATTTATTTTTTGTTTAATTTAATTTATAAACTTTAAAAATTATTATTACTTTTAGTTATAAATATTTACATTTCGATACATTTTTAAAACTTTTTACTTATAGCAATAAAATATCTTTTTAATTTCTTAAAATTTTACTAATGTTTACTAAAATTAGTTTGTTTTATCATATTTTTGTTTTATTATTTGCTGCAACTTTATAGGGGACTTTTTACACAAAAGGTTTTTTTTAATATTTATTTTAATTTTTTTTTTTTTTGCCTATTTTTAAGCTATGAAATCAAAGTACATAACAGACTTGCTGTTCTATTTAATAATACACATGTATGTACATACATACATACATATATAGTATCCAGTGAATGATATATAAAATGTCGTATGTTCAAATGGATTGAAATATTGCAACAATTACAATATTTCATATTGCAACGAATAGGTAAATTATCACTTAATTTAACTAGTTTACAATTATTTATATTGTTTAATTAGGAAACATTTCATCCTTCTTTGCCATGATAACTTTAAGCAATGTTTGCTCATCAATAATTTTTTTTTTTTGGTTTCTTTCAGTGCCAGCAAAAATGTTTTACTTAAACACGTCTTAGTCGGAATTGTGAAATTATAAATTAAGAATATATATAATTAAATAATATACAAGAAACAGCCAAAAATTGCTTCTATTTTCATAACAATTCATGGACGAATTTCAAATAAAACACCTTCGACCGATTGCACTTTGAAAGTGAGTAACCCAAAAAAATATGAGCAAATATATGCAAGCATATCAGTGGGAGATCCTTAAGCATTCTTTTCAGTAAAATTCAATACTTATCATCTAACTTCACAGTTTGTTTGCAAATTAAGTATGCTACTGTTGTTAGTACCGCTATTGCTGTTACTGCTACTGTTGTTTGTGTTGTTGGTATTGTTGTTTTGATTTGTTGTAGTGCTGCTATTTCCAGTGCTAGTTTGACTTTGATGGGTTACGCTCATCAAAGAATTTGAATTGGAATTACTAAGTCGACTGTGACTGCTCAGGGCTGATGATGATTGACTATTGCTGTTGTCGTTGCAGTTTCGTGTTGCGATAGCAACGGTTGGGGTTGCTGCCAGAGAATGGATTGATTCAGAAATACAGGGCGCGGGTATGTCGTTTAAAGAGCTGGCCGTGTTAGATGAATCATGAATGTCATTGCTTTTGCTCGAATCAATAACAAGACAGGGCGAGGGTGTACTGCAATCTTTAGCAGCA
Source organism: Gymnosoma rotundatum (assembly GCA_916610165.2). Classification (NCBI taxonomy): domain Eukaryota; kingdom Metazoa; phylum Arthropoda; class Insecta; order Diptera; family Tachinidae; genus Gymnosoma; species Gymnosoma rotundatum. Next base: position 12,999,764 of record OU744338.1, on the reverse strand, counting down.
TCTGATCCAGCTTCTGCCATTGACGAAGGTTCGCCTGCTACTACATCACTACTACTATAATTTGTAAATGCTGTACCTGTTGGTGTTGCCATTCCCATTCGAGCACTTGCGTCTTCAGAAAACTTATCTAGATCGTTGATAGAAGCAGGTGTCATTTCCAATGCGTTACTGCAACTTGTGTTAGAATTTGCATTTGCCAACTCTTCGGTGTTTGTTGTCAAACTTGACTTTTTAGCCTTTTTGCGTTTTTTATCGCCTATCACGTAGCCACCTCCTTCCGCCACACGTGCCAACTTAAGTCTTATGGGTGCAGAAGGTCCTTCTGGAGAAAATGCTGCCGCAGCTGTTACTGGTGACGATATACTTGTGTCCGTTGCCGTTGACTCGGCCTTTCGCTTATTAATCCGCAATATAAGTTTAGGTGGTTCGCCTGGAGACGCACTTGTAGGCTGTTCGATCAAGGTAGTTGTCATGCTGTTATTTTTTCCAACTGAAAGACAGCTGCCGTTATCTTCAAAATCTTTATTTTTGTGACGCTTTTTCTCTTTTTTCTCTTTTTTGGACTTTTTCTTTATGTGTGGCAGCGGTTCAGTGAGGACTTTTGATGATGAGCTGTTAAACACTGAAGTGCGTTTAGTACGTTCATCGTCATCTCCACCAAACTCTTGCATAACTTGATCACGATAATTCATAGAATCTCGCATTAGATCCTCCAATGTGGGCGTATAGTTTGAGGTCAAACGTTTTTTAGGCGGACATGCAACAGACCTGCGGGCTACTTCGTAATTATTAAAACTAGTTTCGCAACTACCGACTGTTGCTGTAGCGCTGGCATTTCCCTCGGCTAAACCTCGAATTTTAATTTTCAATTTAGGAGTATGTTCATCCTCAGCACCTTCGAGCGTCTTACTTCTGCCACGCCGTTTTCCTGCACTGCAAGCAGCCCCTATTTTAGTAGCAGTATTTTCAGCACTTCCCGATGAGCAACCACTTCGCCTACGACCATCGAGTCCAGGATTTAATCCAGCACCATCGTTAATATCTCCAACAATTATATCAAGAGAGCGTAGCTCACGACTAGAATTCTTTTTGAAACGTTTACTGCTGCCTGAGGCAGCGGTAAATTCAGAACCGTATTCGTCAACTTCACTGCATACACTTTCAGTTTTTCTTGTTGTTTCTATTGCGTTTGAAAGCAAGTTAGAATCTGTAGGAAGCAAGCCGCACGATGAATCGTCTCCGTGGTTATCTTTCTGCACTACATACAAACTAAGAAGCTCTTTTTTCCGCATCCGACGGGAATTAGTTCCACTTCCACTTACAGACGCGCTAATGGTGGCGTTAGTACATGCCATAGATTGGACATTGCTTATGCTGGATTGCACAGATGCAGAAGTGTGTGTGATAGCATTTGAACTGTTGTAAATATCTGGGTAGGCTAACGGTCCTTTAATCTTCAGTTTTAGTTGGTTACGAGAATCGGATAGTGAAGCTTTTGTAGTTAAAATGGTGTCTGAGTCTATTGAAACATCCTCAGATGTTGTTTCCATTGACGTTTGTAAATCTGTAACCAATTCGGCTGAGCTGATGGCGTTCGTATTAGCAGTTGTCTGGCAAGTTTTTGTTGAGGCAGGGATATTCAAGCTTTTCACATCAATGTTTGATGCTGAAGTTTGGACGTTTGAAATGCGACCAACCGATGTGGAGGACAAAGTTTCAGAATATGTTTGAATTAGATTATTATTGGCACTGGCTACAGAGTCAATTGTATTTGTTGTTCCCAATGAAGATGTTGTTATTGAAGAAGCCATAGACAGTTGAAGTTGTTTCGTAGTAATTGAACTCGAAGTTCCCGTTGCTCTTAGAGCTGATTGAAATTCGCGCTCATCCTCTTCGTCAAACTCTGAAAGTGTTTGGTCAGCTGTACCTGAATCAAATGCTCCAAGCAAATTGTTATTGTAAGCTTCTTGAGACGCACTGGAATGTTGAGGTTCAAATCCTAAATTGTATGTTCGCATGTCAACTGGACCTGGCAACATTGGTTGAACAATAGCATGCAAGTTGGTCGTGCTACCTTTCAGGTTGTTATTGCAGTTGACTATTGACTCTGTTGCGTTTCCGGATGTAGCAGCCGTAACTGAAGTCGCTCCTGCACTGTGTCGAACCTTACATGTTCCAGCATTGTAGCTGGGACTACGATACTTCAGACTTTCTGAGTTTTGTGCATTCCTGCAATCAAAAGAACGACGACGATCGCGCAGGGATTGCAGATTTTCCATTCCTGGTGCTGCCATCTCCTCCTCGTAGCTGAATTCGAAGGGTGTGCCAACAAGATTGTCTGCACTCACATATTCTGACATTGGAATTGGTAGGGGTATCAACGCATTTGGTACACTACCACCTCTATTGCGTCCCCGTCCTCTTCCTCTACCGCGAGTTCCGCTTCCCGTGCCACGAGGCGCTCTTTGTCGCGGTTTCCCGGCTAGAGTATGCGTCAAAGGATCATATTTTGAAGGTTTACTCAATGTCGTATATTCTGTCATAGACGTGTGCGCTTGCTGCTGTTGTTGAAGTTGTTTGCTTAACAATTCCATTTGTCTTGGAGATTTTCCGGGTGACTTGTGCTGTACCACTTGTGGTGATTTATGTGAGTTTCGCAATTGTTGTGGTTGCTGACCATAACGAGACGACGATCGATTAGTCTTTGAAGGCGAGTCTTTAGTTGGAGTTGTGTGGTGGGAGGAAGCCTGTTGAGGGTTTGTCAACATATTTTCGGCACAACTTCCCAAATGAATGCTATTAAACGTAGCTCCAGTGTTAGCATTATTCGGTGATGTTAAATTAAATTGATGGGAAGGGCGTAATTGATGGTGACGCGGTGAACTGTGATCGATTAGAGTACCAGCGCCTGAAACTCCAACTATTGCTGCTGTTAACGCAATATTGTGAGATGAAGATGTAAATGCTGCTCCACCGTACTGAACGCCTGATGAATTCGCACTACCAATCGCTGTGTTGGAGTTATATAAATCGGGACGTGGCTGCTGAGTGCTGGTATTGGCACCTGAATTGACATTAGTTCCCAGACCCGGACCAGCGGGATACATAACATTTGTTCTAGTTCCCGAACTGCCATCATTTGAAACAAATGGTATTTGATTAATGTTTGGCAAGGTTGAGGTCGCATCATGAAACATGCCAACTGATCCGTTATATTGCTGTGCTCTAGTCTGTTGCTGAACGTTAGGGTTTTGTTGTTGCTGAGGCGTTCCCTGGGAGGTAGGAGTCGTTGCAGTGGAACTGTACCCTTGATTATATATTATTGAATCTATTCCATTTGATATAGATGATTGTTGTTGCGTTTGCTGATTCAGTTGATTTTGTGTTTGAAGTGAATGTTGTTGAAACGAGGGTGTCATTGTAAAATTATTTATTGAACTAAAGAAGGAGTTTTTGCTAATGGAAGTAGTATTATTGCCACCACTGTTACTGCTGTTAAGGGCATTTGATGTAATTGAATGTTGCTGCGTCTGAACATGAGAAGTTTGGATTGCAATTTGGTGTTGTTGAACAGGTGGCTGTTGCGGTTGTTGCAAGTCAATCGAAGGTTGATCATTTGATTCAGAAACTGAGCTTGGTGATGTTGATCTTCTGGCAGCTATCAGATCATTTTCATTCCAGATACGATTTGCCTGCATCGTGTATGGCGACTGCATTCGTGTATTTTCGTCAAATTCACAATCAACTACCAATTTGTTGCTGCCAATTGAAGCGGAAGATGTAAAATCTTTTGAAGCTGCTGCAGCAGCATGTAGATCAACGAAATCGGGAGTCGTACCTGACATTCGTTCACTTGAAACATTAGTGGAAGACATTGTGTTGTTTTGTTTAGATCCGAAAGCATCTATTGTTGGAGTTTTGTTAAGGGAAGGAGGAGCTTGATTTGCGAGCTCGTTTTGTATTAACGAAGTCAGCTCAACAACGTTTGTTTCTTGAGCTGGTGTATGTGGTTGTTGTTGCTGACCGTAATTCGAATTGGGAGTTGTTCCTTGCTGTGGATGATGTGGCGTAGGTGTATTTTGCGTAGAGTTATGTTGCATGGGTGAAATTGGTAACTGTTGCTGTGGCTGTTGAGCGAGAGTCTGCAGTGTTTGTACATTTTCATCGATATACGTTGAAAGAGACAAGGTATTGCTTATCGAGCAGATACTGCCCGGATCAGCGGATGTTCTTGCTGCATCTGTCGCGTTACTGTTGGATATATTTCCATAAATATTTAAAGTATCTTTGTTCGTTACGATTGTTTCGTTTGACGTTGAACTAACTAACAAATGGTTATTTGTTGTCTGTTGAGAAGTTTGTGATGGCTGTGTACTTTCTATATTATAATGACCAGCACTATTTGTTTCGAGAGATGATAATGCGTTTTCTTTTTGTGCATGAATAATGTCCTCCGGATCGGCAGCATTATGAAAAGGAAACACTGATGGTATAGCTGGCGTTGGCGGCGGCAACATGAGATCCGGCTCTTTATGTTCATCTGCTCTATTGCGTTTTTTACGTAACTTTTCAAGGAGGTTTCTTGTTGCTTGAAAGCTATCTTCTTCTGAAATATCTTTTCTTCTATTATTGTCAGTCGTCAGCAGATTGCTTAAACTCTCCGCATGTTGATCTAACACTTGCCCGACGGAATGACTACTAAACGGTGATGTATTTAACAACACGTTTGGAAAACTATGCATTTGTTGCTGATTTTCTTCTTGTTTCTTCTTAGCATTGTCTTCGAGATCTAGTATCGTATCTACGATAGGATGATGACCACTTTCAATTGTTGAAGCCTGCGTACTTAAAGGTAAAGGATCACAGGAAACTCTAGGAGTTGAAGAAGTTATTGGAAGGGAAGGCGATAAATGCAGTTTTGTTTCTGGCTGCAACGAATCGGTTTTTGGTTGGTTTTCGTTTATATCAGCTGCAGGCTTGCCAAACGACAATGAAGTGGGGTCTAATTGTGAGGGATTCGTTTCAAGAGTATTCGGAACTTCTAAAGATTGCTTTGGAGGGGTGGTATCATTCTCTGTATTGGAGTTTGAATCAAGATCTATTATTTCTAATGGTTCTGGAGCAATAACTGCAACGCCTGGAGATTTTGAGTTCTCAAACTTTGCGTCTTCAGCATTAGAGGCAGCCGCCAGATCTTTCTTACGTTCTTCCTCCAACGCTCGAACGAGTTCCATTTCATTGAGAAGATGTTGGGTGTGATGGGTATGTTCTTCTTCAGCGGATATTGGAGGGCTGCCAGGTATTGTTTTTCGATGACTTTGAGATTTTGTGGTATAAGTGGAATCTAAATTCTCTTGGTCTTCATTGCTGCCATTAGAATGGGTGTCTTCTTCGCAACTGGAACTTGAAGACGCCAATGGTGAAGGTGGCATTGGGGCTGCGGGCGGTTCAAGATTTATTAGCAATTCGTCTGATTTTAGTAAGGTAGTGTTGTCTCCAGACGGCATGCTAGAGTGTGTTGGTGCGGTTGTAAGTTCCTCATCAATATCCATCGGCACTTCTGAACAAACATCCACACTAACTGGAGTAATTTTGTCCACTATATTCGAGGCTTTGTTACTGTTTTCATAAAACGTTTCCTTAGTTTGCGAATTCTCGGTGATGTTGTCTGTGTTATTCCTTTTTTCTTCGTCGGAATTAATATTGTCAACTTGATCATTTTTCGCTAAATTAGTTAAGGTTGATGTACATTTGTTTTCAAGTCGGTCTTCGGGTTCCGTGCTGATTTGTGATGTAGTGTGAGTAGAAGATATTTTTACCAACTCTGGCTCTTTTTCGCAAACTGTAACTTCTGCTGGAATTTTTGTATCAGTATTATTGGAATTAACTTCTTTATTTTGATTCTTTGGTTCTTCTTCCTTATTTGAAGATTCTTCGTTACATGTTACAGGTATTAATGTTGGTTTTGATGAAGGAGATGAAGGCTGTGGAATGGATATTAAGTTATCTCCAGCTTGAGAATCGGAAGTATTTTTTGCATCAAACACTTTGAGCGATTGCTCATCGAGAAGGGATGATTTTCTACGCGTTTGAATGTTGGTTTTGTTTGAACTTTGTTCATCACTGTTGGAAGAATTACTAATATTTCGCTTTAGAAGTTTTTGAGAAGGCAACTTAGAAGATATTTTTGGATCATTGCCAGCGTTCTGCTGGGAAACCATAATTTTAGGATCAAGCGGTTTATGCACGTTTGGTTTTGATGCATCGGAAACAGTTTTTTCCTCAACCCTCTTTTCTTCGATATCGCTGGCATCCTCATCAGATGTAGAAGATGAGTAACTACTACAACTAGAGCTGCCATAAGTACCATATGACGATGAGGATGTGGAGCTTGAATCACTTTCACTACTAGATGTCATAGACACTTTACGTTTTTTATCGATCGGTTGAGCATTTCGTTTAGGCGTTGTCGTAATTGATGTCTGAAGAGGTTCGTCTTTGGAACGTTGTCTGCTTCTGGTTGGCGTTTTCTTAGCTGTTGCAGTTGTTACTGTCGCATCCTGCTTGGATGACGAATTTGTAGCATCGCGGGTTGACATACGGCGTGTCGGTACACCTTTCGCATTGCGATCTTCGGGCGTTTTGATTTTTGATTCTTTTTCATTGCTGCTAATACGTTCTTTGTCATCCGAAATGGCTGCAACAGAAACGTTGCTTTCTGGATTGACTTGTGGTGTTTTGTTGCTATTTTTTAACTGCTCGGCCGCTTTCTTGGCAGCCTGTCTTTGTGGTACGACATATGCTACGAGTATATTATTTTTAGCTTTTTCATTTGATTTTGCCGAATCGAGAGTAGATGATCTTCTTTGCAATATTTTATCTTCACACGCCTGCGCAGTAGGTACTGGCGATAATTTTTTATTTTCTTGATCATGTGACGTTATTAGGTTTTCCTTAGCACGATTTGGTACAGTGGTTTGTTCTGAAGTTGCGGCTAAGGATTGTGGTTGACTAGGCTCCGCAGCGGCATCTTTTACATTCTTTGGAGGACGTCCACGTTTGTTACCAGTTGGCTTATCATTTTGTTGGTCATTAGATTTAGACGTGTTGACCTTCTTTTCGGCTTTTTCATCTGGCTTGCCACTGATACTTTCTTTGTTTTTCGGTGCATCGCGCTGTTTTAGTTCAACATCTCGTTGTAATGTTGTTGAATTCGAAGCACTGGAAATTGGCGTTGAAGTCACATTTCCGGTAAGTATGTTTGAATTTGTTGATCTCATGTTTTCGGATGCTTTTTTAGCTGCTTGTCGTTGAGGGACTACCAGCAAATCAGAACTTAGCTTTTGTGATTTTTCGCTAGAAATTTTGTGCGAGTTCGACTGCGTTTCTTTTGATTTTTCTAAGCTTCCACCTGCTAAAACATCTTTTTGTATTTTGCTGCAGGTTTGCTGCTGTAGAGTAAATTCTTTCATAGCTGCTTTAGTTCGTATTGTTTGTTGATTCTGTGAGTCGCTGACATTACTTTCAGCTGCGCGCTCCTCTTTGTCTTTGTTGTCCAATTCAGAAGAACTGTCGGAATCTGAATATATTTGTTCAATTACTTTGCGATTTACTGAAGGTTCTGTAACTTTCCTTCTCGTTAAGTAATCTCTACATCCTTCTTCCATTGACTTAGTTGACTGTTTGCGATTTTTCTTTGGTGTTACTTCAGTACTTTCCTCACTAAATGAACTATCGTGATCCTTTGTTAGACAAGTTTTTGTAGTTTCCGTTTGTGATGAAAGTAAATTGGATGAGTTATGTGATGTTGGTTTTGTAACACTTGCTACTGTCTCAGACATTATATTGTTACCGGATTGCTTGACAGGTACTAAAACTTTTTGTTTTTTCTTATTTGCTTCTGCTTCGATTTCACTAGAACTAGAAAGGACTGTTGTAACCTCAGCTTTTGAAAAATCCTTGGAACACTTCGTTAAAGTGTGTTTTGTTTCTGTCTCCGTTTTAGACTGAGTGATACTTCTCCTTCTTGGCTTTTCTTCGACTTCGATGGATCGAGAATTACTTTTCTTCTTTGATGGGCTTATTTTTTTAAGCGACTTATTTACTCTAGGCGAAGTGACTTTGCTTCCAGTCAATGATGATGATTCTGAATCCGTTGAACTAGATGCACTTTCTGTCTCCGTACTTGATCGACTTCCCGAACTTGAACCGTTATTCGACGAGGAATCTTCATCATCCGATGATGAACTACCTGCTGAAGAAGAACTTTCCTCAGAACTGTTTGCATCATTTTTTGTCGCTTTTGTCGTCTTTGACGCTGTTCGCACGGTATTCGTGCGGTGCCCTGAAGTCGACGGTGTTAAGGAAGACGGTGTTGTAACACTTGCAGCTGCTCGTCTATTAGGGGTTCTCTTTGCCGTTTGTTTTTCTGTTGTCTCGTTTGGTGCAGATATAACAGAACTGCCTTTAGTTGACAGTACACCTCCATTATTAATTTTTTTATTTGTCGACGACTTACTAACAGAATAACTTGTACCATTACCTGAAGTTGACGCCGAGTTAGAGGTTACAGTTTGCTTGGTAGCACGCTTTATTGGTGAAGTTGAGGCTCTCGAAGCCTTGACACCAGATTTTGGCCTATTTTTGGTGTTACCCAGCAGTTTTTCCAAAATATATTCTAAACTTTGGTACTGTGTGGGCGTGTTTTTGTCGCATGATGAATAAAAACGATCGTACAAGGTAGGACCATCATTTGCATAAATCACTGCATTTTTAAATTGTTCGTCGGTTTTTTCATTAGACTCGCTAGATTGTATTTTCGTTTCGGTTAAAACAGAAATTTGTTTATAAAATACTTGCTCTCGGAGTTTAAACAGAGAACGAGAGAGCTTTTCTCTTCTGCTCACCATATAACAAAGGTTTCTAACTCTTTCTAAATCTTGCCTTAGATGAACTACTAACTTGTGATTTTCGAGATCTTGCTGCTCTTGCTTTCGAGCTATCATTTCTACGTCCTCTGATTTGGGAGGAATAAGTGCACGATTGTTTCTGGATTTACGTTTGAGTTTCCAATAATTATAAATGGCCTCAACAGCATCGTCGTCGACATCAAAAAGATGACAACTAATGTCTTTAATATTGACATGTTTATCAAATTCCGATTCAACTTCCTAAATTTTTAATTAATTTTCAAATTACTAATTGTGTCGTTCATTTTATTAAAATTAATTCTTAACCTACCTGTAAGCGTCGTGCCCGAACTTGGTTACGCTCCTCCGATGTCATATCGGATTTTCGACTCTTACGCCTGCGACAATCATCATCTTCTGTACCCGAACCAACTCCCGAAGTCAATCTGTTCTTACAGCTGGTACTGCTAGCTCCTTTACTGTTAGCTTCTTTTTTTCCTTTGCTAACGCTGTGCTTGTGGCAATACGATCGCAGTTTAACACCATCTTCCGCATTTCCCTCTTCAATAATTGCACGCATTTCCAGACCGTGTTGAAAAGCACACGTGACATGATATGCTGTTTTGCATGTTTTTACTGAACACTGTATGCAAGCTCCGTCTCGTCCGCGACATAGAACACAAAGCAAAGCCCACCGACTAGTTGGAATGCTTGAAATTTTTGTAATTGGTTCCATGCGGTCAACACATCCAATACTGACTTCGGGTATCCATAACGCACACGAAACGTGAGCCCAATGCTTGCCTGACTTGGTCGATTTCATTGCACCACCTTTGTTCGGACATAAAACACAATCCGGTTTGATTCCCATTGAACATGTCCGGCAAAGCCATTGGCCTGTAAATTAAATTATAGTTTAACATTTTCTTTTTTTTTTTTCTAAACAAACAATCACAAAAGTTAGTTTCTAGATATGTTTCATTGTTTTAAAACTTTTCTAAGAAATCCAATTCCTCTTGAAATGACTTGTTAACGATAAGACCTTTTAGAGCATACATTTTTATACCCTTCACCACAAAAAGTGGGAAGAGGATATATCTAAGTTTGCCATTCCGTGTGTAATTTCTACAATATCCATTTCCAACCGCATAAATTATATATATTCTGACTTCTTATGCATAGCATATGCCTCGGCAAAAAAAAAATGTCAATCGATGTCGAAAGAGGTACCTTTGAAAATCAGCATGATCGGTCCATGTCCTTCGAGGCAGCAGACAAAACACCACGCTTACCTCTAATTTTTTCATGTCATTTGGAACAATGAAGTAACTTCAATCGAAAAAATAATTATATAAGGCGATAGAGAATTAAAAAAAAAAAAAAAAAAATACCAAGTAAAAAAAATTGGCGTTCACCCATGTTTTTCAAGTTACGGGGCTCTGAAATTTCCTAATTTTTTGAAATATCAATATGGGAATCATTTTTAAACTTTTGAAGAGATCTTTAAGGATATACAAACATTTTCTAACAGCCGATGGATTTTTTTTTTTGTAAAATAACATTTTTTAATTCTCTGTCAGCCGCAATATTTGCTTTTTTGATTGGAGTTACTTCACTAAACTAGATTTACATAGATGGTGAAGGGTATATAAGATTTGGCATAGCCGATTATAGCACTCTTACTTGTTTAAATATTCAATACTATATTGCTCTTATAATTGTTCAATTCACAACCTATTGTAAGTGTCGGATTTTACAATAATTGTACAATTGTTGTTGGTAGTTTCTTTGTAGATATTTGCTAAAACAATTTGACCAGGACTCTGGGAATTTACATAGAAGATATAGAAAAAAAGTCGTTATGGCAACAAACAGAAAAATTAAAGAATGTCCCAATTCAAGCTAATTAATTATATTTATGTCCCCTGTAATGGTCTTCTTATAGTGACGTGATTTTAACTACATGGCTTTAGTCTGTCAACCGTAGATGGCGAACATTTAAAATTTGTATATATTCAAAAATAAAAGAGTATTTCCATGTCGTGATTTTGAGTAACTCGCTTAAAATTTTTACAGTGTATATATAGAAATTGTGTCCACATTGTAAAGTAAATTTTGCCACATATCGTCTTATCTTTTAAATAGTAAAAAATAGACACTTTAAATTTTTATCAACAAAAATAAAAAAATTAAAAGGTAGCTCATACATGATACTCAATTCCTCGCGTGTGAGTCAAACTCACATTTTGCGGATTTATAACAAAAACTAAATAAAACAGCTGTTCAAACTAACCTTATAACGGGTCCGCCATCTTACTTTTTTTTCCAACTAGTGCTTATTTCGTGAATGGTCTGGTTTGATAGATTAGTTTTATCCTTCCGCTGAACAAATATGATTGTGTATATGCTTGAAGTATGCTGGGATTTTTCTTAAAAATCATCTTTTCAGATGAAGCTCATTTTGATCTTAGCGGGTATGTAAACAAGTAAAATTGTCGCAATTGGGGCACAGAAAACCCGCACACATACATTGAAAAGCCGGTGCACCCAAAACGAGTCACTGTTTGGGCGGATTTTGGTCCATAGGCATAACTGGGCCATTTTTCTTCGAAAATGAGGATTGACCGTTACAGTCAATGGCGATCGTTATCGGCCCATGTTGAACGTATTTTTGCTCACAAAAAATTGAAGAGAAGGATTTTAGCAATATTTGGGTTCAACAGGACGGCGCTACGTGCCACACAGCCGAAGCTACACTTTTTTTAAAGCATTTTCAAAAAAAAAAAAAAAAAAATATTTGGCGGACCCTATAGAAAACACTATATTTCATTACACAGTGCAACAACCAAAATAAAAAGGGGATGAGACCAATTCCAAATGAAAGTTGAAGTTATACACAACTAAACCTTGAAGGGTTTTATATAGTTAAGTGCGAGATTTGTTAACACGCACTTGAGTCGTTGATTTTGGAACGCTCTTTAATAAAGAAAGATTACTGAAAATTTGCTAAAATAATGCTTTTTATTATACTGAAATTTGTGGGTTTGAGGTACTCATTTTCGAGAATTATTTTTATCTAAAACTGACGCTACATGGCACACAAGTGGTGCTTACAAAAACATCTTTAGTTTTAGTTTACATTTTTTTCCCTTCTATATTCAACAAATCATAATGGTTATGGTAGGTGTTATAAATTATAAAGTAAAAATTATATGAAAATAAAAAAAAGAAAAAAAAACTCCCTTCATATTACGATGATGCCACTTATTTATAATTTTATTTCCACGGAATTCATAATTGGAGAAATCTTTTTTCGAGAAAAATTTTGTCCGTGGGAAAGAAACTCCGTGGCTGTATATGTATAGATTAATAATTATTAAAATTCGTTAAAGATTAACAAAATCACCTAACCTACAGAATTATTAAAAATTCTATAAAATAAATATATTTCAAGACTAATTTTGCAAAACATTTATTTGTCATTTTATTGTTTCTTTTCAAATTTGTACGAAGTTATAAATGTTAACAATGTACAAAAAATTATTATTAAAGCGATGTTCTTTATCTACATAACTACACAGGTCTAACAAAAGTATTTCTAGTTGCACCCTACATCACAGTTTTGCAAATACAATTGAATCGCTGTTAGTTCCTAAAAAGCTAATAGTCACTTGAAGAAAAGAACTGTAAAGCAGCCATACATTAATCTCCCTTCAACAATTCATATTCTTTCTAACACAAAATCATTTAAATCTTTTATAAATAAAATTTCTTGTTATAAAGTCTTATAATTCGTAATTCAGAATAAAATAAAAATCGCTATTTAAAAATGTTCGCGTTTGCGTTCAAGTTTTGTAGGATGTTAACATTCAAATTAAAAAAAAATGTGTTTTTAGTTATTTATTCTAAAGTTCTTTACGCGGTGTTAAAAACGTTCCATTTAAAAATAAAATGTGCTAATGTTTTCGTACTTTAATGCCCGTAAAAAACTGTGTGCTTTCACATTTGTATCTCTAGTTTCTTTACGAAACGACGTATTTTTCCCAAAAAAAAAAAAGAAAAGGTATTATACATGTGAATTAAAGTTCTTAGGATCTTCCTCACAAAATTTTATTCAAATCCATGTAGCAGTTTTAACGTAATGCGACCACAGACAGCCAGACAAAAGGTTTTGTTAGGATTTAAAAGCTAACTAACACAGTTTGTAGCATAAAATGCTAACGGAGCATTTCATTAAAAAATATTCTATTTTAATCGCAATGTCAATGTAATTTTAAAAATGACAAAAATGCACTTTCTTGCTTGTTTCTAATTGTTTGTTTGTCATCTATACATACCTGATGGGATTGCAGTAATACCATAACACGCTTGATGTACACATATATTGCAATTATCACAGAAAACCATTTCGTTAGCTTCCTCCGAATCTGGCGAACGGCAAACATCACATATGACATTTTCATCATATTCGATACCGAGACCTTCTTCATTTTTTAAAATAACCTGAATTTGTTCCCAACAACGTATCTGAAAAAAAAGAAACGATTATGCGTTAAATTAAATGTCATTTTGATATAAAGAGTGTAAACACATACCTCTAATTCTTCTATAACTCTCTCGAATTGTGTTTCACTGATCGAAAAAGCACCATACTGTCTTCGTTCGGAATTGTAAAGTTTTAACCAGGCTTCATCAACTTGATCAATGTCATATGCGCAAGAGTTTTCCGCCAGAGCAACAACATTTGTAAGACAATGCAATTCGGGTGAATAGTTTTCATCTTTAGTTATGCGCAGGAAACGATTTTTTGGTCTAAAAAAAAAACAAACTCATTTGTAATTATCGTTTGAATATTTAAGTCAATTACCCGGGGCACTTACAGTTTAAAATCATGAGCAGGTGGCACTATGGGTTCTGTAAGCACTTCAACATATGGCTCGGGAAGTGAATCCGGATTTACTGGCACTTGAACGCCTCGTTCCCATTCTTGTTTCCATTGATCGTTGACAACGAGGTATTCATAGTTTGCTAACTGTTCGGAATCAGGCAACTTCATCGCGCTTATGAGATCCTTACTACAATGTAAACAGATTAAAATAAATTAGAAAATTTACACTTAAAATCTATGCAACAATTATATTACCGATAAAGTTCAGCTGGAGCTTCCGTTGAGCTTCGATTGTAAATGCTAGACATTTTTATATCTGATACAGATCGTGCTTGCCACGTCGCCACAGATGATGAGGATCCTTGACTTCCCGCTGCTTTAGCACTAGTGGAACTAATAATTTCGTCACCGCCAACGGCGGCTGGCTGGTTGGGTTCAAGGTCTATTAGTGTCGTACTGCTAGTTATAATCGGTCTCACACAATTGACATTAACTTGATTAGCCGAAAAATTTACATTATTGCCAGGACCACCACCACTGCCTCCGCCGCCGAGACCACCACCCAACCCTCCGCCGCCCCCATTAGGAGGTCGACCTTTACGTCGTTTCGTAGGAGGAGGTTGCGGTTCAACATCAAGTCGTGGATGGTGTAAATGATTACCGCGTTTACCTCTTTGTGACATTTTTTGTGCAGGATAAACGGAAGCAAACACATGAATTTAATTCTTTGTCAAAATGTATAGACGTTATTTTGCAGTTACAAGCAAAGTTTTATGTTGAATTTACTTGTCCCCGTGTTTTTTTTTTTCTTTATTTGTGTGAGAGTGTGTGTTTGTTGTAATATATTTTTATTATATTAACCTTTCTACTTGTTGTTTGCTATAACTGAAATCGTAGATGCTGTATAATGAGTATTAGGTCTTCAAACGATCATTAAAAGGTTTGGAATAATCATTGTTATGTTTATATAAACAATGTTTTCATTTACTTTATGCATCCTTTAACGATTAGCATGTACCGGGATTTTCTGTAATCATCAAAATCATTTGATTTGTGAAATATTTTTTCCTTGGAATTTGTTTCTGGACGTTATTCTTCATAATCAGTTGCAATAAGTAAACTAAAAGGTGGTTGTTTCAACTTGTGTGCAGTAAACACACTTGTGCGCAAAGGCGTGTGCTTCTTTAGTTAATATTTTATAATTTAGAGTTATTTTCTCCGTTTTTGTTTTGCTTTATTTTCTTTTTAAATAATGCAATTAGTATTTTAAAACATTCAGTTTATTGGTATTATTCATAATTTTTAATGTAGAATTTAGATACTTATTTTATTTTTAAGCATTGATTGAACATTTTCTATTCTATTGTGTTCTGTTTTACGTTTTTCTCTTCTTTAATTCTTTGCTTTGCAATTTCCGCCTTCTTGTTTTGCACTAATATTCGTTCATTCCCACAAATATTTTGTGTGTATTTTTTATTATGATTTTAATTAATTAAACGCACCATATTTATTTTCGATTTTTTGAATCATTAAATTAATTTTGCACAAAGCAAATACTTTTTTAAATTTTATTCTTAAAATCTGCAAGTGAAAAAAAATTCTCTTTAAAATGATATAAAATAAAAACACTTTGGTGATAGATTGAAAATCTGAGTTATTTGGATTCTTCTTCTGCATTTTCGCCACAATTCACACTAACTTTAAAAAAGAAGAAGAAATTAGTAGAATACATACGAATTTAGAAACAAAATTTATTTACTTTGCTAAAATACCTATTTCTAGGTTTTGCACTACTTTTATATTAACTGTATCATTTCATTAATCTTATTATTGCAATTATGTTTTTAGTCTAGTATATTTCACATATTTTTTACAAGTTTTATATAAATCTTCTTCGCCGCACTTTTATCTAATTGTTATTGTTGCTGATAGATGTCTCTAACGAAAGTTAAGCCTCAAACCATTAGATTTATTTACTTTTTATTTTAATCCAGTTAATCAATCGTTTGAACAAAATTATTTATTAATAATGAAAAATAAGTCAAAATTTCTAATGAAAGTCCAAATAAAAAGTTCTAAATGCATTTGTTTAATAAATACTTTTGAACGATCTTTTGAAACATTATGTTACAACAATTTTAATCATTAATTATATATTAACAATTATTTGATTTTTGTCATGTAAACAAAACAAATGCTCTGCTGAAATTTATAATCGTTTAAGCTGTTTAAACATAAACTTATTTTACAAATTAACATCGTCATATTTTGTTTATAGAATTATAACATTCATTTATTGCATTTGGGATAAATTAATGTAATATATACATTTACAATTATTGGGGATATTTTGTTGCTTCTTGTCCAATTTCAATCATTCTCATCGCAACTGCGAGCCATCAATTTTTCATTCATTTTTCTTTGACAAATTCAAGACGAACAACGAAGAAACGATAGTTGAAAACACATACTCATTCCCTTTCCACTTTATTTTTTATCTTTTTCACATACGATTTTCATTATATACAGATTATTAATAATTTAAGAAAGCACTTTTATCCTTTAACTGTGTTATAATTTTCATTACGAGTATTACACGTTTTTCAGTTTATTGCAAACTTTTTTATTGTGTGGTTTCTTTTTAGTTTTGTTCGACGTTTCTTTTTTCTTACCGAAAAATTTTACCACGAAAGAATGAAAATTTTGCCGCCGTAATTTTTCTGTATTTTAGTTGATTGCTATGGATTTTTCACGATTGTTGACTTTTAAAATTGTTGAATATTTCGTTTTTTATGTTTTTACACGAAAATAGTTATTAATTTTCACTTAAATACACTTTTTCTTGTTTAATATTTACAAGACGTCTTTGCAGTCGTCGCCATCATTAATTTTTGACTCCATTTTGATTTCGCCGCAATAACATTTCGCTCATAATATAAAAAGCAGAGCCGTTACTTATAGTACTTATTGTTATTAACTATTGTTATTGATACATTGTGAATCATAAACACTAATTAGCCAAGATTAACACCATGAACTTCGACTGCATTTAGACACGAAAATTTTTTTTGACAAGGTTTTGTTAATTTTCGTTTAAGCTTTGGTGTCCAGACAAGATAATCTTAAATTATTTACGTACTCCTACCTGAAGTTTAGAAAACACTTTCTTGAATAATTTAACAACCATTAAATTATGAAGTGTGCTCTTAAGTTGTAATATGCTGGTTATAGAAATGGCAATTTTATTATTGCTGTTAAATTTATTATTTTTCACATACGTTATTTTAACTTATTAATATGGCTGGAGAGCCCACCTTTTAATTTAAGTTATGAACTATATTAGAATAAGTACATGTAAATTGGCCTTGAAGGCTTTCTTGTATTGATATCAAATTGAAATAATTAAAAAAAAAATTCTTTTACAAATTTTGCTTCCTTCTGTTTGATCGTTGCTAATTTTTTGACATTTTGTATGTGGTGCTTATAATACCAAAATAGTGTATGTACATTTATACAACTTTGTATAAGCAACGAAATAAAAACATAGCAACATTGCGAGTATATAAATCTTGTCCATCATTCTATTTCCCTCTCTCTTACATAAAATCAAAACTTTGCAAAGTAAAATTTGCATGTCTAAATGAGGTGTTATTATCAAGAATGGAAAATTTTTTTATATGGTGTTTGACATTTAGCGTTTACGGCGAAAATTAATAAATTCGCTATTGAGACCAGCTGTATTATTTCGTTATGACAAAATACTTAAAATATTTTTGAAATTTTATAAAAATTTAATGTGATTGATAGCAAACTAATAGAATAAATTTTAAAACGGTAAAATTTATTGAAGGATGTATAAGTTTCAAACGCGTTCTTTAAAAGAAAAATAGAGCCTTAGGAACAGTTTCACGTCAGATATAATAAAAAAAGCTAAGTCGACATCACTGATGGTTATGAAGCAATTATTTCTTTAAAAATAATATATAGCTAAACTATTCGCAGGTCAATTCACGTGAAGTATTCTTGTATCATTTTGTTAGATCATACTTCTCATTTTTGTTCCAATTTTTCTCTCGCAAAACTCAATTTGCTTCATAACAATTTGGCCTATAGAAACCCGTTATGTATAAGTAACATAATTAACAGAACAACGAAGGAACATTTAAAAAATTAAATTCGCTCTAATATCAGATATTTGCGGTGCCAAAAATTGATACATGGCAACCTTTTTTTAATACAATGTGGTAATATTGTTGACAGTAGTGATGTGAATGTTCTGAAATTTTGTGTTATATTTAATACGCTCTTGAGTGTTAAAAATAATTAAATATGTAATACTTTCGGTTTTATTTCAGTATAATTTTAAAACTTACTATTCATTCATTCTAGTGTATGCAGATTGTATCATTCCATTATAAAAATATATTGAGTACCCGGAAACTTTGAAAATACTGAGTACTTAGCAACTAAATACTAAACAAAATTATCCCCCTACTTAACAAGTGTTACATGAAATTATGGAAGGAATTGTTGTCGGTATTGCCCAAATAAATTTTCATAGAAATTTTAGCGATAAAGCGAATAAAAACAGGTAAAATGTTTAATAAATATGCTTTCTTTATTATAAAAAAATTAAAAAAATGTTTTAGCTCGGCCAAATTTTCTAGAGATTCTTCAGTGATGTCTGTTTGTGATGATTTTCATAATCCAAAAGAAGCAGTTAATGTGTGTCCTGATGATAGTATTTTAAACGTAAGTGATGGAGAAAAGTGTGCTGATAGTGGTTGGGAAGAAATTGAAGATGATTTAGAAAATACTAAAAAGAATAGAAAAAGCTACACTTTAGCAGAGAGGCGTCAAATGCCAACAAGAGCTTCCAAAGAATCTTCTTTGTTTGGAATAAAACGACGAACTATAATGAAGCCTACAAAACGTATTAAAAAACATGAAGACTTTCAAAACCTAAAACCTGCCGATATAAAAAAAATATATCTTAATAAAAAGTTGACTAAATTTAGGCCATCAAGCTTGGAGACCATATTCGAAGAGACGCCAACAGTTCTAAATAATGAACAGGGCTGTAGTCATTTAATGGGAGGTCGTAAGATAAGAAGATCTCTGTCTTTTTCGGATGGCTTCAGATACAGTAAGACATTAGTTAATAAAAGACGAGCCAAAATCAAGAAAACATTTGGTACAAGGTTCGCTTTAAAGAAAATATCACTAGAGGAATTTATAACTAAACTAAATAGTAGCTTAGAAAAAAATGAAGATGCTACAAGTAATGACTGTCCGATGCAAGGTGAAAAACCTGACGTGAAGAAATTCTCGTGTTCAGAAATTTTTGTATCAAATACTCCTGTAAATTTAGATGAAGCTACGATGGCAAAGAATCTTCCTTCAACTGTATTGTCAGGGGAATTAAACAATTATGTGTCTCTTTAGTAGACAAATATTAAACTTTTTACATTAATAAGACTGATGTAAGCATTTACAATGCAGTAAGGAATTAACTGCATTTCAATGAATACATTTTGCAGAGAGTTGATTAAAGACAACATAGTTTTTATTTTTTTTGCTTTTTTTAATCCTTAAAATTTGATTAAAAATAAAATTGTATTAAAATAAAACTTGATCAAAAAATAAGTACTTCATTGGGTTATTTTTGTTGTGTTTTATACAAAGTCAATGTTTTATTCCGCTGCGTAAAATACCTTTTGCTAATACGTTTATTTCCCCAATCCTCCTGAGGGGTTACTCTGTATTTCGGTTCGAAAAGAAAATCATTCGAATTTCTATGGCTTAAACATTGTGTTTTGAAAGTGTTTTCTTTCGAATCAAAATACAGAGTAACCCCCCTGTTCCTAAAGTTGGTTTACTAAAATAAGACAGCTCTATTAGTTATTGTATACACAGAAACAAATAAAAATCTGTTGCGAGGAATAAGAAATATAGGAGATCTTAAATAACGTATAAGAAACAGGTTATTGTTGACATAAATGCTTTTAGATTCTCTAGTATTATAAATGAGGAATTGGTAGATATATGTACATACCTTCTGTGAATGGTTTTTTATTAACTAATGTTGAAAAGGATGTTCCTAATGCAATGTCAATGGTAAAATCTCAAGCTAGTTGTCCTGACAATATAAAAAATACATTTTTTAAGATAAAGATAATGTTCTTTTTTAACATTTAGTATTAATAAAGTTTCAACAAGTTCTACTCTTCCAAGCATTTGGAAAGTGGGCAGATTAACACCGATATCTAAAGTTAGAAAATCTTCGTTGTTGTTCCGTTGTTGTACGTCATATTGCATTTTGTTTAGGGATTTTGAAATTGTTAGCGGAGAGCAAATATTACTTGATCATAAATCGTTTAATTCAGGGCAACCAATTAGATTTCAGGAATGTTTACAGTGCTATTAAGATCCTATTATATATCATTGAAGCATTTAGAGACAATTTTGATAGGAATAAAATAAACGATTAGTTTCTACGCTTTCTAGCTAATTTTGGTTTAATTTCTACTGCGTGCGGCTAATTTCTGGGGGGTTTTTTGTATTTCGATTCGAAAGAAAACACTTTCAAAACTCAATGTATAAGCCATAAAATTCGAATGATTTTTTTTTTTTTCAAATAGTCTATGTTATTTCCTTATTAAGAAACTCTCAGTCGTATATTAGATTTTAAATGTATGTTTATCCATCATTCTAAGAAATAGCGTCGATTTGGGGATTTAAAAAACCGGGAAGTAAATATTCCCCGGATTTTGGTAGAGAAAAGAAAATTAATTAATTTATAAATAAATAAAATGTTTGTAATCTATAAATAAATAAATATATATAAATATATAAATGATTGTCTATTTAGAAAATAATTGATAAATAAGGTCTTGAAAAATAATTTTTAGGGATAACAAGAAAGCGTTACTGATTCTTCCCATTGAAAGTATGATACTCTCGCCTGCAATGGTCATACATTACGAAAGTAGAAATCGAGACGAACAAAAGTCCCCAATCGTGCAAATATCCTAAATGAGCACAAAAAAGCATTGTTCATTTTTTCTATGGAAACTACAATACTCTATTATAGAGTCAGCTGTTTTTATAACTCCTTTTTTAGTTTTATATCATAAAATAGAATTACTTGGCTGTATTTTTAATTTAAATACCTATTAGAAAAATTTAAACTTGGTGTGTCTACTATAACACGTTCTTTAGTATGTCTACCATAATCCACACTAATGATGGAATTATCATTAAGTATTTCGATCTCAAGATTATGACCATTTATAATTAAACAAGTTGAAATATAATTTTGACGTTACTGGGAATGTATGTGTATTAATCTAATAGTTGCAAATTGTTTTCTTACGTTCATACATTATTTAACAATTTGTATTTTGATGGGCTACTAAAATTTTACCTTTTCACAAATCAAATAGTCACTAGGAGAGGTTTAATTCGGGAAATGGTGCATTAATTATATATTATTTTTGTAACTTTTTCTATCTATTTACATATTAATCAGTGCTGCCATGTATAATTTCGTTGTATTTGGTCAAATTTTCGTAACTTTTGGTACAGACCCGAAATAAAGTAATATAACTGAAAGAGTACTTGAGAACAGCGTTGCCGCTTTGGTCCAATCGGACCAAACTTGGTAGTTTTTCGTTTTTAAAAAACCGTTTGGTAGTTTGGTTGGTTTGTTGCATTTTTTAAAAAATTTTGGTAGCTTTTCCTCCTGTAGCAAATTTTTAGCAATAGTAAATTTTTTACCTTAAAAATTCAGAACATAAAATAAAAAAATGTAACTTTAAATTAAATAAACAATAACCGTGAATAGTTTTACCACTGTTTTCAAAAACTATTTTAGGTGTAATAAAAAACATCTCTGCTTTTTTGCATAAAGATGATTAAAGCTATAACCATCTCTGGTTTAAGAAACGCGAACAATATTATGAAATTGAAATTAACAATATTTTTGAGTAAAGTCTTATTTACAAGTGTTTGTATTAAAAAAATTAACAGACAAAATGGAAAAGTAAGTAAACTTTTTTAATTGTATATATGTACCTATTAATTACATAAATATTTACTAATATTGCATGTAAAGAAACAGTCAAAAAAAATTTAGAACCGAATGGTTGAGCGAATTTGATTGGCTCCAGGAAAGGGATGGGTGTTCATTCTGCATAATATGCTCTAAAACTATTTTAAATCATAACATCCATCTTAAAAATCACAAAAAGACAAATTTCCACCTCAACAATTACGAAAAAAAACCAGAGTTTATGTGCAAGAAACGCATTTTAAAATTTTTGGTAGGCTGTGAACGATTTTGGTAGGATTTTTGAAAATTATTGGTAGGAAGTCAATTTCTTGTGTGGCAGCGCTGCTTGAGAATCTCTCTTAACATATCAAACTCTCTTAACATATCAATTCGATTTTAATAACAAAGCAAGGCAGATTTATTTTACTAGGTAATAGCAGCTCTACAACAAATACAACATTGACAAAAACAACATGGCTTTTTATTGTTGTTTTGTGGGTTGGAAACGTCAAAAACACAAAGAAAAATAGAAGATAATTGCTCTCAATACACATGCTTGCTTTGTCTCACAAACGCTTGTTGTTAGTGTTTTTTTGAAATTCGTAAACAAACAAAGGAAAATACAAAAACTTTTGACATTTCCAACTACAAACCAGCTGGGCGGACGACACTACCTAGTACAATAAATCTGCCTTGTAACAAAGGATACCTGCAATATCAATCAAAACCCCATATACCCAATTACTTTGAAATAAATAAAAAAAAAATATTGTGGAAGTTTTACTCAGTTCAATTCGTGAGAAATCACGAAATGTTTCTTGCTTTATGTTTAGAACCAGCAAAATGCTTCTTGCAACTATAGCCTAGTACTCTGTTCGATTTTGAGGAAAATGTTGATTAACATGCAATATTTCGCTTGAAAATGTGACAATTAGCTTGTGCTGAAAATACAGCGGCTTAGAAGATAATTGCCACTTTAGTTGCCTTCAAGTATGCTTATTTGGGATTTATTCCATATATTTTTTGGTTTTTTATTCGCAATAATGAGCAAACGCTTTTCTGCATCATTAAATTTATTTTTATCTTTATCTCTTTTTAAATTTACACTGATTTCAATTTTTTATTTTCTGAACACACCAAAATTAAGTCAAAAGAAGCGATATGAAAAAATGGTTCTCAAATATTCCAAACGAAAACAATTGTATTATTTTGTAGATAAAAAAAAGTTTCAGGAACATTTTTTAGTTTAATAAACATGCTGCGAGAAACATTTCATGACTAATTCACAAATAAACAGAGTACTACTACTCGTACTACCGCAACATTATTGCTTGTCTATTTCGCAGTAATTTTTTAATAGACTTTTGACTTTATTGATGAACCGAATACTATGCTTATGAAATAAAAAGAGCTGCATCTTGTGTGGAGAACTAAGCATTCTGTTGAAATTTGAGAAAATTATTAAAAACTTTTGTTATTCTGCTTGAAAAATTTTACAACTGTTTCAAAAGCTCGATTTAAAGGAGTTTTTTCTTTTAATTTCCTTCAGGAAGTGCCGGATTATATAACAGAAAAATATTCGGTAATTTTATGTTAAAGTTTTAAGCAAATAAGACTCAAATTTGTCTTAATAATGTCAAACAATGCCAATGAAATTTCAATGGTAATGAAATAAGTAATCGAGCTGATGTTTGGAGTTTGAGGTTAACAAACTTTTCTGATGAGATAATTAATAATTTGTTTGTACGATATATAACGGTCTTTCAATTCTGCTCCTTTACATTCGGCTTTTGCTTAAAATCATACTAAAATTGATTGCAAGGGGGAAAGTAAGTTTTTACGAAAATCTCGTTAACAACTTAAGGTAGTTCACCAGGACTATTTAATTTGAAATTTAATCCTTGATTTATAACAATCCAAGTCTATTTTGGCCAAAGATTATCAACAACACATTTGGATGACCCTTTATTAATTATTAAATTAATTTACTACTTTATAAAGCTATGTTTTCTGGTATATATTTATATTTATCTTTACAGATTGACTAACATCTAGTTTCATAAAATAATTTACATAGCGTTTTACAAATTCGCTTACATTATTGAATAATTTCTTAAATCTTTATTAACATTTTAAAATGTACTGGGATCTAGAAAACTGATTATTTTATTGTACTTTAAAGCTTAAAAAAATACATTTATTGTTTTTTTTTTTACAATCAATTACGTAACCATTATTTTTACTGATTTGATAATATTTAAACATTTAAAAAGGTTCAGCGTCCGCGTACTTACGAAGCGTAGTATCGATAACTCCTATATTTTCAGTCTTTTCTGTATTTATGTCTGCGAAATGTTTGAACTTTTTCTTTTTCTTCAGGTTAAAAGGTGATTTTTCCGATCTATTAAAGTTCAATCCTTTCGAGACATCAACGTTAATATCAATGCCGGTCTCATCCAATATCCAATCTAAATATGATGCCACTTTAGTAAATGCAGCTGGATAACCGCGATCACATCCAAATATACTTCCAAAAGATGTTATACCAACAAGAACACGTCTTTTAGATGTACGCCGTTGTAATACAAGGGGTCCACCAGAATCACCGTTGCATGTTGATTTTTGATAACGGCCACTAGTGCAGATATTTGTACTTCTATATGATAAAGGAAAACTATTCTTGCACGTTTGACCATTTACGATGCGTAGCTGCACATAACGCAAAGTGTTGCTAATAGCATGTACACCAGTGGAATAGCGTCCCCAACCAGAAGCAATTCCTAATTTATCTTCAAAGCTTCTAAACTCATAATCTCTTTTCGGAAGTTGAATAGGTTGTATTCTTTCTGAAACAAGTGAAATTGTCTATTGTTATCATCAAATAATACAAAAAATAATTTTGTTATAAACATCTTTTTAGTGTACATATTAATATAAACTATCTTAAAATTCGTCAGCCTGGCGTTCGAATAGATTTTTCGATAATGAGGTAACTTACTCACTTACATAAAGATTTTTGGACCCATCTGTCGGAAAAAGTTAAAACAAGTAAGAGTGCTATATTCGGCTATGCTGAATCTTATATACCCTTCACCATATATGTAAATCTAGTTAACTAAATTAACTCCAATAAAAAAAAAAAATTGTGGTGTCAGAGAATTACAAAATAAAAAAAAAAAAAAATAAAATAAATAAATAAATATAATTTTATATAAAAATGTCAGCGGCTCTTATAGGGTTAAGTGTTTTAAAAAAATTTAGTATTTTCTTAAAGATCTCGTCAAAAGCTTTAAAATGATACTCATATTGAAAATGTTGCTATTGAAAATCAGAAAGATCGGTGCATGTCCTTCGAGGCAGCGGAAAAGACACTACGCCTGCCTCTAATTTTTCCATATTTTTTTTTTTTTCAATTTTCGTTTGTATTTGTGGATAGCAATTTTTTACTCGTTTTTCGCAACAAATAAAAATTTCTATTGGTTCAGTTCATTTAGTTTAAAAAGTTGTATGACAAACAACAAAGCATTTAAACTTTAAATCAAATCCTTTATCAAAAATAATTTTTTTGTATATTTTGTCTATTGTGTTTGTCTTACGTTTTTTATACCCTTCAGCACAAAAAGTAAAAAATGGGTATATCTAAGTTTATCATTCTGTTTGTAATTTTTACAGCATACATTTCTCCCCCATAAAGTATATACATATATTCGATTGAGCGATGTCCGTCTGTCCGTCCGTGTTAGTGTTGAGATCAAGTTCGCCAAGGCCCTAGATGAGCTAGAGAAAATTTATATACGGCAATCGATCAGACATAGTTTTGAAAAGTTTGCTATTAAAAATCAGCCAGATCAGTCCAGTTCGAGGCAGCGAACAAAACACTACGCCTGACTCTAATTTTTCCATATCATTTGGAACGATGAATTACCTCCAATCAAAAAAACAGATATATCGAGCGATAGAGAATTCAAAAAAATAAGAAAAAAAAAAACATTAAGTAAACAAATTGGCGCTTGATCATAAAGAGTCTGCCATCTAACGTTTTTTTTTTCAACTAGTGCTTATTTCGTGAATGATAACACTTAGCTCATGTCTGATTTGACAGATAATTAGTTTTATCTTTCTGCTGAACGGATATGGTTATGTATACGCTTGACAACGCTGGGAAATATTGCGACATTAGGCTGCCGATTTTGCCAAAAAAAAAAAATAATCTTTTCAGATGAAGCTCATTTTGATCTTGGCGGGTATGTAAGCAAGCAAAATTGTAGCATTTGGGGCACAGAAAACCCGCACGCATACATTGAAAAGCCGGTGCACCCAAAACTAGTCACTGTTTGGTACGGTCCAGAGGCACAATTTGGCAATTTTTCTTGGAAAATGTGGAATGGCCGTTACAGTCAATAGTGATCGTTATCGTTAAACAAATTTTTGTTCACAAAAATTGAAGATTAGGATATTGGCAACATTTGGTTTCAACAGGATGGCGCTACGTGCCACACAGCCGAAGCATCACTGTTTTTTATAGCATTTAAAAAAAAAAGTTATTTGGCGGACACTTTATTTTCCGAGTTACAGGCCTCTGAAAATTTCCAAATTTTTTAAAATATCAATACTGAAATAAATAAAATATTATAGTTTATTTGACCTTTATAATTAATTTTATTTACCAATTGTACAAGCACTAGGTCAGTTTTTTTTTAATAAAAATATATTGTTTATTCTTTTATATTCGATATTTCCCCACACCGTTGGGTTTTTCATAAACATAAAAATTAAATTGAAAAAATTTTTGTTATTTGGGTTTTGAATTTGTTTGAGTTTAATTGACAAAAAATTTTTTTAATTTAATTTTTATGTTTGATAAAAACGTACGAGGGCTGCTATATATATTTCTGACCACTGAGTGGTGCCAAGTGCAATCTGACATTTCCATTGGAAAGTTTGTCATTTTTAAGCATAATCGTACTCAAAACGTTTTGACGTACGACCATTATTTGTGTTGTTTACAGTGACTTGAAAAAGTTATTATAGAAAAAAATGGAATTAACTCGTGAACATTTTCGTGCCATCATTTTTCACAACTTTCGACGTGGATTATCACGACAAGAGTGCATTGATTAACTTAAATCTTTGTATGGCGATGAAGCACCATCCTATAGCACTGTGAAAAATTAGTATAATGAATTTAATCGTGGCCGAAGAGCGCTCAAAGAGAAATTCCGTGATGGTGGTCTAAAAACGGCTGTTGTGCCAGAGAACATTGATGCCGTGCGTGAACTCATAACGCAAGATCGACATGCGACATACCGAGAGATAGAGATATCCTTGGACATTTCTTCCACCAGCATACATTCGATACTGCATGAACACCTGGCCGTAAAAAAGGTTTGTTCTCGTTGGATCCCGCACAATTTGAAGGATCTATGCGTATGAGCCCGAAACGAAACAACAATCGACCGTGTGGGTCTTCAAAGACGAGCAAAATCCAACGAAAGTTGTTCGTGGAAGAAGCACTTCAAAGCAAATGGTCGCCTGTTTCTTCGGCAAAACTGGTGATGTGGCGACTGTTCCGCTTGAGCAACGTAGGACGGTCACTTCTGAGTGGTACACTACAATTTGTTTGCCTGAAGTCATCGGAGAAATTCGGAAAACCAACAAGAGAAGACGAATCATCGTTCACCATGACAATGCGAGCTCTCACACATCGGCTCAAACCAGAATTAATTAAAATTGACCGGCCAAAACGTCGAATTAATGGGTCATCCGCCTTACAGGCCTGACTTGGCACCTAATGACTTCTTCTTGTTTCCGCACATCAAGAAAAAAATGCGTGGTCAACGATTTTCGTCGCCAGAAGAAGCTGTTGAAGTGCTCAAAAACCACGTTTTAGAGGTGTCTCAATCGGAGTGGAAAAGGTGCTTCGACAACTGGTTTGAGCGCATGCAAAAGTGTATAAATCATGCTGGAGAATACTTTGAAAAACAATAAAACCATTTTTGATTATAAATATTCGCATTTTCACTATAAGGCCAGAAATATATAGAGCAGCCCTCGTATTATTAATAAATTTGTTTCCTGTTTCCTGAAGATGCCACCCAACGGTGTGGGGAAATATCGAATATAAAAGAATAAACAACTAGAAAATAAAACTCAAAGTATATCTATATTAAGTAGTTGCAAGTCTACAACAAATACAACATTAGAACAACAACACCCATTTTGTTTGTGTAACATCATGCATTATGTCAAAAAACAGTTCAGAGACGGTAAAGTGGCTAACATTTTATCATTTTTCTAACTAAAAAATTAATATGAATTTTTCTTAATTATTATAAAAAAAGGTAAGAGAATGACCTCTAAATGACTATATCAATGTAAATTTAAACAAAAATTCAATAAAAGGATGTTCAATGCAACTTGAGTTCGAAAAGTGTAATTTGAATATTTCGTTTACCATCCCTGATAGAACATAATAAAAATGAAAAGAAACACGTAAAAAACAAGAGCAAAATAACAATTGAAATAAATGTAAACAAATTTTGACACAATACATGATAAACACGCACACCAATAAAACTATCACCTGAACTCCTGCATGTACTTAATATAGATATACTTTGATAAAACTAAAATAAATAAATAATTCAATTCTAAAATTTTTGAAAAATGCTTAACCCATTAAGAGTCGATGACATTTTTCTGTAAAATTATATTTATGTGGGTGTATAAATAATATGAAGGGTATATAAGATTTGGCATAGTCGAATATAACACTCTCACTTATTTTTTTTTTCTTTTTTTAAACTTTGTAAAACGAAAGAAATTTTTACTTCTCCCGTTTCGGGTTTTTTTTTTTTTGATTTTAAATAAACTTTTTTATTTCATGAGAAATATACCGTTATATAGTATAAATATAATAACCATGCATGTTATTCTTGCTCATTTTGCCTTAATATAAAGAAAACAAGGCAAATTTATTAAAAACAAGAAGCACTTGTCTTGTTGATCGTGTCATTGTTGCGAATATTAAAAACTATAAGGAAAACTTTGTAAATTAAATATATAAAATACAGAAAAAATACAATTATTTATAAAAAATTTAATAGCATCATTACTTATAACATTAATTATAACAGTAAATATAAAAAGTCTGCAGTTGAAGTAAACATAATATTTCCCATTGTAATGAAAAAAAACAGTACTTAATTAACTGTTAATTATTAACGTACCATTATATTTTACAGATTTAGGTAAGCGCACCAATGCAATATCATCTTTAAGACGTCGCGGATTCCATGTAGGGTATATGATAAAGTCTCGGTGATGCACCATCATTCGTATTTGGCCAGGTTCCTGAGGATTTTTTATATCATAAGCGCCCAAAAACATTAAAGCACGTGAGGCCCTTAAGATACAACAAAAAAAAAAACAAACAACGTTTAGTTGAGAACAATACGAGTCAAAGATTACTTTTAATTCATCTTAAACTCACATGTCTACACAATGTGCTGCTGTTAGCACATAATCAGGCGATATTAAAGAACCACCGCACCAATAAAGACCCTTTGGTCGCTGTAATAAAAAGCCAACCTGATATGTAAAACTGTTTTGATGAGCTTCATTGCCGCCAAATATACGATTCATAGCTTCTTTTGTAAACATTTCTTCGGGCACAGTTTCCTTTTCTAAATTAAATACAACTGGGTCATTCCCTAATCTATTATCCTCTTCCAACATAGATGACGGCGGTGGATACATGGACACCAAATACATAGGCTTGACCTTATTCCAATCTATAGCCAATGCAATCTCAATAATGCAAATAATGAAATAAATGCTTAATGATGTTACAAACGAAACACTTTTCGGCATGACAAAGAATCGATTATTAATATTTTTAATTTATTACTGTAATAATACTATAATATCAATGATGAGATTGTAATTTATTTCATTCAATTGTATTTCATTTCTTGTATCGTTTTATATCTAAAATATGTTCATTTTTTTTAACTTTGTTTTCTTTTTAGTTATGTAGTATGAGAAGTTTTTTATTTATATTTTAATATTTGGATTATTTATTCATACATATCTTATTTGTATGTACGTACTTCTATACAAAATTATTTTTTATTATTATAATATAGTTTTGTTTTGTTTTTTTTTTTTTGTTTTCGCGGAAAACTTAATAACAGTTGAGCACGCGCGTTTTTTGCTAAACTAAATCGCCAGCACGCTGTGTTATTACCTTTTATAAAATTTACTTAATAATTTCAAATATTGTCTGTCCACTAATTCAATTGAATGAGTACAGACAGACCACATTATAAGCTTTGTCTGTCTGTCTGTATGTCCGTCTGTCTATTATGCTAAACCAGTTTCTGTTAGTGGAGCTAATTAACTATGCGGCTTTTCCATTCCATTTGCAGTATCAAATATTCGACGTGTTGCATCATCTAAAATAAAGTAGTAAATGTTTCATCTAATTTTAACTGTAATTGTAACTGTAACAGTAACAATTGACTACTTACTTATAACAGTTATGAGTACTTATGCTTATGCATAAATACACACACACACAGACATTCGTTGTAATTTTATTTATAATCATGTGCTTTTTTTGTCTAGATTAAATTTCTGGTGTTGTTTTTTGTTTTCGTTGCTATGAAAATTATCATAACTATTCTCACCATTAACACTTTTTTGTATTTTTGTAATTTTGCGATAAAATACTTTAAAATGTGAATTTAAAAGGGAATTTGAAGTTTAATTACAGTTAAAAGCCATAATATTACAAATTAATAAATAAACACCAACAATTAACAATTTGCTTAACTCTGGTAATTGCACGATCTGCAATGCTGAAATACATAAAATATTGAATATCGTATGTCATTCATTAAAAACAAATTTAGGACTTAATTTAAGCTTTTTTTTGTAATTTAATGAATTTTAATTAAAAGCGCAAATTATCCAAATGATTAGAAAATCAGCATTAATGTACATCCATACACACGTATATACGTAAGAGAATTCAGTTTTATCTAAAAAGTATTTATATACTAAAGGCCTTATTCGCAATCAATTTTTAAATTTATTACAGGTTTATAAAACCAATTTTTAATGTTTTATAAAACTATTATAAAAATAAAAATTGATTGTGGATAAGGCCTTATAAAATTACTAAGATCAGTTTTCCTTTGTTTCAGCTATTGCCTGCTATAAGCTGTCACACATGTATATGACATATTTAATTCATTTCGCACAGCAAATTCTTTTTTCAAAACATCAACATTTTTTCACTGCAATGAAAATTAACATTTTTTTAAATAAAACTAAAGCTGAAAGTCCATAGAACGCGTTCTATGCGTACACGCTTTCTACGCTTTTCATACTTTTTACGCTTTCTACACTTCTTAAAAGTCAAGTTACATGCAACGCTTTTTATGTGTCAAGTTTTTGTTTTAATCAGCTGTAGTGTAAATATTTTTATCAAAAGAATTCATTTTTGAAAAAATGGAAAACTTCAGATCAAAAGGGAACGGGTTTTTCATTTGTATTAAAAACTTTATAAAATAAATAAACACAACAGGGATAAAACTCAGTACATAATACTATGTTTACACGGAGCCCAATATTCTTGCTTCGCTCTCTTTTCATGATTCACAGCTCAATCACGACCGAATCAACGTGCTTCGCCACATAAAATCTTGAGAGCGAAGCATTTTGTTTTGAGACGATTCAGACGATTTTGAATCTACTTGCGAAGCATGAAAAATTTCTGTCTTCCCTAATTTTTATCGCAAGTTTATCTGAACTAGCTGTATATAAATGTAAACAAAAAAAGTAAACCAATATTAAAAGTGCTGTGTAAATATGTGTTAATATAAAAACAAATAATTATATTATAATTTAAAATTTTATTAATAACAAACACTAAAATTGAAACGAAAAACAAAATTTTAGAACAGAAGTCAATGTGAAGCATGTAACATGTGTCGTGGAAACGGCATGCTTCGCAATCATGATTCAGAGAGCGAAGCAAGTGCATTGCCGTGTAAACATGCTATAAAAATATTCGATAGCAAAAACACTAGTTTTGTTGACGAAAGAGTTGTTGTAAATTATTAATAATGAGGTTTTTTTTTCTTTAAAACAAAAAAAAAAAAACAGGAAAAAGTAATCATTAATACTAAGTTTCCACGGAGCCCTTTATTCTTGCTTCGCTCTCTCATTCATGATTCACAGCCCAATCATGAGCGAATCACGTTATTTTGAGACGATTCAGGTTGAATCTGTCTTCCCTAATTTTTATCGCTAGTTTATCTGAACTAGCTGTACTATATAAATGTAAACAAAAAAGTAAAACAATATTAAAATTGGTGTGTGAATATGTGTTAATATAAAAACAAGTAATTTAATCATAATTTAAAATATTATAAATTACAAACACAAAAATTTAAACAAAAAATTAAATTTTATAACAGAAGTCAAAGCGAAGCAAGTAGTATGTGTCGTGGAGACAGCATGCTTCGCAATCATGCTTCAGAGAGCGAAGCAAGTGCTTCATTCTGCCGTGTAAACATGCTATAACACAACAATATTTATCGATACCATTGATAATAAAATATAATTTATCATCCTTAGCTATCAAAAACAGCTGACATTTTTTCATAACGCTTGCGAAGCGCAGAAAAGTAGAAAGTAAACGTACTTCTTGCGTTCTACGCGTCCATGCTTTCTACGTTTTGTGCTGTGTAACTTGACACATAGTATATTTTCATTGATTCTACTTTCTTAACAGACGCGTTTAAAGCGTGTATGCATAAAACGCATGCTATGGACTTTCAGCTTTAATATTTTGTGTGAAATAAAGAGTCCTACAGAAATTCGTCTTTTTCTGAAATTAAAGTGAGATCAAGAGTAACGATCATGCGCGCTCACTAGAAAAAAACTTAATTATGCACGGATTTATTGTTTCGATTCACGTTCACATACATAAGTGTGAAAAAATTTTAGTCACGATCTAAAAAATTTACGCTCGTGATTTTCCTACGAAAAAACAATAAGCAAAATGAAGAAGCTAAATTTTTTTGAATTTAATTTATTTTATGAATAAATTAAACATTATTTCTAGCTGAATATTACAATTTTTTATAGTATTAATGAATTCGGAATTTAATTTTCCGAAAATTCTAGACATATTCACTTTATTTAAAGCATTTTTAATAAATTTTAGAATCGTTAGTTTATTTTTAATTTGACAAAAATAAAATGTCCGAGGTGCCTTTTTGGGATGACTATTAGCTGCTCCTCAAAAGTTGTTACAGACGCAGGGACAAGTGAGGTTTCCGACTAGCTTAATTGGCGGTAAACATCCCAGCAAAAAAATTTTTAAAAAAGTAATCGAGCGTGGAATTAAGCTTTTTTGGCGGAAGTACTTCTCAACTGGATTGCAAACTTAATGATTTTGACAAGGCATGAGACTTTTATAATCAATTCCTGAGAATCGATTACATTAATTATTGTAGGAAATAATGAGAACCATTAGTACGTATTTTAAGGTATTCTCTTTAAACATAAAGAACTAGTTCCATTACGAGTAACAAAATATGGCAATCACAAAATTAAGTCATATAATGACTTAATTTTGTGATTTGTGTGGCAAGTACTTTTTAAGGTAATGTCTAATTTTTTGCTGGGATGTACCAGCGGAAACGCGTCCACATAAAACACACATTTTGAGGCAGATGTTACACTTCAATTTTCCTCCTAACCGTGTCACAAAAAACAAGCCCCATCAAAATATTTTCCTTTTGTGTTCCATATCCTCTCTGATTACTCTCTCCGTATTCCAATTTCATATTACGGCAAACGTATTTTTTTATAAATAAAAAATTCTAGACATATTTTCAAAAATCAGCAAGTTAATAATAGAATGCATAAAAAAATAAATAATAATATTAAAAGCGGTAGGTAACCTCACTGCTCCTTGCGACCGTAATAAAGTCTAGAAGGCTTAATCTAAATTTAAGCTCAAAGGCATTCGATCGCATTCAAGGTCAAAGAAGACTAATTTTTTTTGGTTATGTCGTTTTTTATACACCCAAATTCATTCGTTTAAAATTCGAACGAGTGTATTCGTTCGACAGTGTGAATAGATTTCGAAAATATATCCTACTATGCTGTGCTCAAGCTAAGACCACAAAAGTTTTGACGAAATTCCACTCACCTGAGTTAAACCAAATATTATTTACGATAAAAATTACGATTAAAATTTGTATTAAACCAAATCTATTTAAAATATTTTTACAGAATTTTTTAACTGATATAAATGGAAAAAATCATATTTACATTGATAAATGAATTTCTTAAATATTTAATTGATTTATTTATTAGCAATAAAATAAAGTTGATTTCAAAAATGTTCGTAAATTAAAGAGTTAGTAACTCGTATGCTTAAAATTAAATTTTCTAACAATTTTTAAAATAAACTTTTTCATTATTAGTGATTAAATTAACTGCTTTCGTCACAGGTTAAACCTTATTAACAGCAACAACAAACGTTGTTGATAAAGTTTAAGTAGTTGAAATGAAATTTTAGTTTTTGCTATGGACAAATAAAATAAAAATGAAATTTATAAAATTTTTATTTATGATTTCGATCATGAATAAGTTTCAAAATTAATAGAAATTATTTAGGACATTGTAACAGTATTTGTATGTATATTTATTGTATTATTTGTCTTTCTTATGCAACAAGATACAATATCTTATTCAATAAACATTAATTAAAGCTTAAACATCAGCAAGATCGGTCAATGTTTTTCGAGGCAGCAGGGAAAACAATCAAAAAAGCAAATATATGGGGCGATAAAGAATTAAAAAATATAAAAAAAAACATGGAGTATAAAAATTAGAGATCGTCTATGAACTTTTCATAGAAAAGTACGATTGTGCACCATATTTTTTAATAAAGGGTCCGCCAAATAACTTTTTTTTTTTTTTTTGAAAATGCTACAAAAAAAAACTACTGAATATTTTCTCTAATTTCTTTTTTTATTTGAAAGTACAATCCTTCCGGTTAAAAATTGAGGCAAATTTCATTCAAATGGCTGCCTCGGCTGGCCATGCAGCTCATTTATCGATTGTGTGCAGCTATATTTCACTAATGGCCTTACGAATATTGTCCTTTAAAGAGACAATTGTCTCTGGCTTGTCGGCGTAACACTTATCAGAGGTGGCCAAATGACATCAGCTCTGCGGCTGATAATGCGATCTTCAAAAACAGGGCGCAAAACATCGAGTGTAGCTTCGGTTGTGTGGCACGAAGCGTAAGTTGATCTCAGGCCCACATCAGACATGAGCTAAGTGTTACCATTTATGAAATAAGCCCTACTTGAAAAAAAAACGTTGGATAGCGGACCCTGTTTATCAATGTGGGTATCATTTAAAAGCTTTCGAAGAAATCTTTAAGGAAATATTAAAAATGGTTAACTCATTATACATTTTCATGTAAAATTATATTTAGTACTTATTTTTTTTTCTAATTTTCTCTGGGAAATCTGCAGTATGGTACATGTGGTTAGACACATATGGTAAAGGGCACATAATAATCGGCATAACCTAATATATCAGTCTCACTTATTGCAAAATACATTTTAATAAGTGGTGAATGTCTGGGTTGGAACATTTTTTAAAATTTTCACAGACACTTTTTTAACTATTAAACATTTTCTGCGGTATTCATAGAAAATCGAAATAGATTTGAAATATGTATATTAAAAGACAAATTTGTATGAAAAATTTGACATAAAAAAACATTTTAAAGTTATTTTATTTTTCATGAATATTGCAGTTTTTGTCTAAATAAAAACAGTAATAATAAATATTTTAACAATAATAATAAAGTCCAATAAAACAGTAATCTGCTTAATTTATGAACCCCATAACTATACTTATAATTTTAAGCGATAAAGATTACTGCTAATCAAGGTTTTTTTATAGTTTTTATTTTTGGCAAAATAAATTAAATAACAAGCAACAAGAACCAAAAAACATTTTTTTAAAATACGCGTTTCTACAAACGACACCTTTTTGATCTTATCACCTAATAATAATAAAACCTTACAACAAATTGAAATGATAAAGTTCCTAATGACCTAAAAAATTTACATAAAAATGTCATCGGCTCTTAGTGGGTTAAGCATTTTTTTCAATTTTAGTATTTCCTTAAAGATCTCTTCAAAAGCTTTTAAATGATACCCATATTGATATTTAAAAAAAAAATCGAAAATTTCAGAGGCCCGTAACTCGGAAAATATGAGCGTGCGCCAATTTTTCCACTTGGTTAATTCTTTATCGCCCATATATTTATATTTTTGATTCGAGATACTTTATTGTTCCAAATAACATGGAAAAATTAGAGGTAGGCGTGGTATTTTGCCTGCTGCGTCTAAGGACATGGACCGATCTTGCTTATTTCCAATAGCACCTCTTTCGACACTATGTCTGATCGGCAAACTTTATTTCAACACTAACACGGATGTACAGACGGACATCACTCAATCGACTTCGCTATACATAAGAACTCAGAACATACATATATACTTCATGGGGTCGGAAATGGATATTGTGGAAATTACACACGGACGGACTGACAGATTTATATACCCTTTTTCCACTTTTTGGGGTGAAGGGTATAATAATGTTGGCTAAATTGTGCTGCGCTCATTTTGTTACAAATGTCTACAAACATTGTTGCATACTTCAGGGCAATAAAAATGGCAACTTTCTTCTAGATCACAATATTGGCACCACTGCTTGTTGTTCTCTGCTAAAATTGGGAAATTCCACGCTTGTGAAATTCGACAACTAGCTAGTGGCGTCAATACCACGATTTAGAAGAAAGTTGTCGTTTTATTGCATTTAAGTATTCAACATTATTCAATATTTTTCGCAATACAAAAATGTAAGCGCAAATCTATTATTTCGTAGTTAAAGAAAAATTTAAAACATTTTGCCACATATATATATTTCCTAATCTTTTCAAAATAAACGGTACAACTAAAGCGAAATTATTTTTTATTTATTTCCTTCTAATATGTTTATATACTTAAAAGAAAAAATAGAACTACAATATTTTTTTAATGAATATATAATTATTTATTTGACCTTAATAATTAATTTTTGTTTTCTAATTTTTTAAGCACCAGGTCAGTTTATAAGTAAATATATTGTTTATTATTTTTTATTATTTATTTATTCAATATTTCGCCACACCGTTGGGTGGCATCTTCAGGAAGCAGGAAACAAAAAAAAAATTAGAAAAGAAAATTTTTTAAATGAATTAAAATTGGCATATGTATATTCGTCTTTTGGTTGATTTTTAATTTAATTTTTAAAAATTTTAAGAAAGAAAATTTTTTACAAATGTATGCATGTATGTATGCATGTATCCGAAGAAAACAAGAAAAATTGGACGCTTTGAAAAAAGTCCGCTTTGGAAAAGTAAATTTTAATTCATTTATAAAATACACGCTTCAAGTCCTGATTGGAAAAAAAATAATATTTTTTTTAGAACCAGCACTCAGGAGATGACTCCTACTTATGCAACGCATTGTGCTAAAATTAGGAAATGAGGTTTTAGGAATGGGGATAGAGGGAGTAGTGCTTGTGGACTACAATATTCACCACAAACAAACAGTCAACGTTTTGCAAATTTTCCTTGTAAAAGAAAAAATCTTAATTAAATAAAGATAGAGAATAAAAAAAATTAAATTTTAATAAAATCAATTTATTATATCTATTTTTTTTTCTTCTAGAGTTGTAAAGACATACTGCCATATTCATAGAAAATAAACTAACTTTGAAATGTGTTTGACGACAAATTTTTCATACAAATTTGTCCTAAAATATATATCAAATTTATTTTGATTTTCTATGAATACGGCAGATAGCCTTTAGAAAGGTGTTTGTTCAAAGTTATTTTTTTTTTTATTAAAACCATTTTAAATCTACTAAAGTACCAGTATATCTAATTTTAGTATGTAAAAAAAATAACAAAAAAATTGTTTGTGTTTACTTGTTAACAACAGCTGAAACTTGTTCAATCCAATCTAAATAGAAAGTGACACGAGTAAAATCACCAGGCACACCTTTTCCGCAACAGCTTTTACACCATTATCTACATACACCAAAGGACCGCCAGATTCTCCAATGCAAGTTGATTTTTTATCTTTTGCTTGGATGCAAATCATCCCTTCGCCAATTTTGCCAAAGTAGTAGTTATTGCATTTCGGTTGATTCATAACAGGAACTTCAATATAACGAAGAAATTCCGATCCACCTTTAGCAGAATTATTTTCTAATCCCCAACCTGAAGCTACAACCATTTCTCCTTCATACGATTAAAATTATGTATTTTATTTAAGTTAATAGTTATAATTAAATATTTACATAGTTCGATAAATTTATATATGTATATGAAATGCTTCGCATTTGCCTCTCGTCCTAATACGCTTTTATTGAATTTAGCATTTGATAAACAAATGTGTGGTCAAAGAAAAACTTTAAATCTAAAAAATTATGTGCAAGTTAATTTTATTAAATTTATATGTTAAAATAAAAACTTAAAAAAAATCATGAAAATTATTTTTTTGTTATTATTTAATATAATTTACTTGTTGACAACACCAGAAACATTTTCAATCCAATCCAAGTAGGAAGTAACACGAGTAAATACACCAGGCCAGCCTTTCTCGCAACCAGCCCTAATACCGAATGAAGTAGCTCCGATAACAGTTTTCACACCATCATCCACATACACCAAAGGACCGCCAGAGTCCCCACTGCATATTGATTTTTTATCTTTTGTTTGAATGCAAATCATCCCTTCTCCAATTGTGCCAAAGTAGTAGTTATTGCATTTGGATTGTTTCATAACAGGAACTTCAATATAACGAAGAAATTGCGAAATACTTTTAGCAGAATCACTTTCTAATCCCCAACCTGAAGCTACAACTATTTCTCCTTCATACGTTGAATATGTTCCATTTTTCTTGGGCAAAGAGGCAGGCTGAATAAATCTATTGAATTCTATTAAAACGGGTAATTTTATCAACGAGATATCGTTGTTTAAATTGGGAGGTTTATAATTGGCATGTACGACAATGTTTTTTCTAGAGGCGTAGATTCTTTGCTGCCCCTTTTCGGTATCGTTTTTAATGTCAAAGGCGCCCAAATATGCAGTAACACCATCAGCGCCCAAAGTACAGTGAGCAGCAGTCAATATCCAACGATTGGATATTAAAGTACCACCACACCAAAACGTGTTGTTTCCAATAGATATACTTAAGCCAACTTGATAGGGAAATTGACCTGGGGTAGCGATTAGGCCATTGGTAATGCGACCTTCTAGCTCTCCAAATGTTGCTACTGAATTAAGTTGTTTCTCATCAGACAAAATGCCTGCTAAGGCAGCAGCTACAAATAAACTTAGAGCAACGAAAGTTTTCATTGTTAAACCGCTTTAAATCGACTACTAATTTATTATAAATAACATCTCGCTTTATGCATATAATTTTGCACACAAATTCAGTTAGGAGTCTCTACCTTATCAAAACAAAAATTATCGGTTAATACATATCAAGCTTTTGCTGAAAGAGAGCCAAAAATTCGAACGTTTAAAATTTAAAATGATGTTTTAGTTTTTTTAAGGCTCTATCGCAGAAGGTTGTTTCTGCATCCTCAAATTCGAAATTTACAATTATGAGTTACGAGCAGTGTTGCCGTTTGGTTAAAGTTTTTACATTTTTCGTAACTTTTGAAGGCATCACGTAACATGTATAATTTTTTATATTTTAACAAATTTTCTTAACTTTTGACGACACAGCCACAAAATAGAGTAATATTACTGAAAAAGTACTTGTTTCATTATTTGAGAAAAAAACCACCCGTCTCTGTTAGCCGTTTTTCTAACATAACAAATAGGTTTTACCAAAAAGGTCACAATTCTATTTAAAAAAACAGTTCAGAATAAACAAAAAAGTAATTTTTCTGAAGTTGTACTCTGTTAAATTTGTGAAAAGTTACAAAACGTTTCTTACTGTCTGCTTAATAACAGGAAAATGTTTCTGGCAACAATTTTTTTTCAATTGCTAAATAATTTGAGCTGCTCTGTTCGAATTGAAATATTCAATTTTGTCTATTGTTTTTACAATTCTGCAAAACGTCACATATGAATTTAAAGTTCGAATTTTTTTAATAAATCGGGTAAATCTCCTTATCTTAATAATTTTAAAATATCGGTATTAAGACTCAATTATTTGCTTTAAAACTTCGATATAAAATGACTGACAATTTTTCCTTAACTAATTTTAATGAATGGCGCCAGCCTGCTTTGGTCAACCACGGAATATTAAGGTTGAGTCCGAGGTATATTTATTTTGCTAGGTAGTGTCGTCCGCCCAGCTGGTTTGTAGTTGGAAATGTCGAAAATTGTTTGTATTTTACTTTGTTTGTTTACGAATTTCAAAAACCACTAACAACAAGCATTTGCAAAACAAAACAAGTATTTGTGTTGAGAGCGATTATCTTTTATTTCTCTTTCTGCTTTTGACGTTTCCAACGCACAACCTAGAGCCGCTACTACCTAGTAAAATAAATGTGCCTGGGTTGAGTCGTGACTTAAATGCTCAAAAAATTTAATTTTTGCTTCCATTTTCCAATGGCTGTATGAAGAGAATATTTAGTCAACTGAAACTCATAGAGAGTGACTATTTTACCCAGTTAAATACTTAATGATGGCTGACAAAAAATAATAAAGACCTCCAAAAGTATGAGTCGTATAAGTTCAATAATAATATTTTAGTATGGAAGCTAAATGAGTATGTTAAATTTTATTTGAATTTTTAGAGAAGAATCATTGGCATGCAATTTATTATTAATAAATTTACGATTTTTATTTTAATTTTGTTTAATAAATAAAATTGTTGCCTCGTTATTTTTCCTGAAATATACATAAGCTCATAATTTATTTAAGAAAAATTTTTAACAAAAACAAAAATGTAACTTTTGTAAACTAAAAGCGTAACTTTTTCTTGTCTTCACCTGGCAACACTGATTACGACCCTCTTGTAATAGTGTCGATGTGTATGGTATAATCCACACTCTAATTCCTAAAAAGTGTATTTTCAATAAAAAAAAATTGGAATAGCCTTTTGATCTAAAAGATGTTTTCTTGAAAATACAAGCCTAAAGAAAATTATTTACCTAATTTATACCCTTCACACCAGAAAGTGAAAAATATCAATTTCTGACGCTATAAAGTATATATATTCTGCTTTGTCAGTCTGTATGTCCGTGTTAGTGTTAAAATAAATATATCTATTGATCAGACATAGTGTCGAAAGAGGAGCTATTGGAAATCAGCATGATCGGTCCATGTCCTTCGAGGCAGCAGGCAAAACACCACGCCTACCTCTATTTAGTTCATGTCATTTGGAACAATAAAGTAACTCCAATCAAAAAAAAAAAAATATATGGGGCGATAGAGAATTAAAATAAAGTAAAAAACATCAAGTGCAAAAATTGGCGCACGCCCTTATTTCCCCAGTTACGGGGATCTGAAATTTTCAAATTTTTTAAAATATCAATAAGGAAAAACTAACATTTTTTAAAAACGCTTAACCCATTAAGAGCGGATGACATATTTATGTAAAATTTTATATTTGCAGAAACAAACTGTTTTGTTTATTTAAGTCTCGGTCACCCCAATATTTGCTTTTTTGAGTGGAGTTACTTCAGGGTATATAAGATTCAGCGTAGCCGAATATATCACTTTATTTGCTATAAATATAATTAACTATTTGCATAGTTCGATAAATTAATATTTGTATATGAAATGCTTCGCATTTGCTTGGCGTTCTTATAGGCTTTTATTGGATTTAGTATTTGAAATACAAATGCGTTGTCAAAGAAAAACTTTAAATATAAAAAAGGATTGTGCAATTTTAATTTTTAATAATTTTTTTTATTTTAGTAAATTTTAAATTAAAAAAAAACTTTAAAAAATGTATAAAATTAATTTTGTGATCCCATCAATAACTTTTTGGTTATTATTTAATATAATTTACTTGTTGACAACACCAGAGACATCTTCAATCCAATCTAAGTAGGAAGTCACACGAGTAAATACAGTAGGCCAGCCTTTCTCGCAAGACTTAATACCGAATGATGTAGTTCCGATAACAGTTTTCACACCATCATCCACATACACCAAAGGACCGCCATCGTCCCCACTGCAAGTTGATTTTTTATCGTTTGTTTGGATGCAAATCATTTCATCCGTAATTTCGCCTAAGTAGTAGATTAAGCATATAATTTGTCTCATAATATTAACTTCAATGTAACGAAGTAATTGCGAACCACCTTCAGCAGAATCACTTTCTTTTCCCCAACCTGAAGCTACAACTATTTCTCCTTCATACGTTGAATACGTTCCATTTTTCTTGGGCAAAGCGACAGGCTGAATAAATTTATTAAATTCTATTAAAACGGGCAGTTTTATCATGGAAATGTCGTCGTTCATTTCAGTAGGTTTATAATTGGCATGTACGAAAATGTTTCTTTTAGATATGTAGATTCTTTGTTGTCCCTTTTCGGTATCGTTTTTAATGTCCAAAGCGCCCAAGTATGCGATAACACCATCAGCGCTTACAGTACAGTGAGCAGCAGTCAATATCCAACGATTTGATATTATAGTACCACCACACCAATACGTCTTGTTTCCAACATATATTTCTAAACCAACTTGATAGGGAAATTGACCACGGCTAGCAATTACGCCATTTATGATGCGACCTTCCACCTCTCCAAATGGTTCAACTGAATGAAGTTGTTCCTCATCAGACAAAATGCCTGCTAAGGAAACAGCTACAAAGAAACTTAAAGTAATGAACGTTTTCATTGTTAAACCGCTTTAAATCAACTACTCAATTTTAACAAATAATATCCCGCTTTATACAAATAATTTTGAACACAATCCAATTAAGAGTCGCTATCTTATCAGCAGAGAATTATTTACAAATTTGTAAGTTAATGCATATCTTTTTATGATCTACATTGTAAAAGTACCGTAATCAAAAATTTTAAAATGATAGAAATTTTCTACCGTTATTCTGAAAGTCAAGGGGAATCATGATGGAAGCCAAAAAAAAACAATTAAAGTATTCGCAAAGTTTGTGAGATGTTTCCTTCAAAATAATTGAAAAATAAAAACTCAAACCTAATTTCGAATAACAATTAAAGTATCCCAGCTCGAATTAAATGCATTTTTTTATAATAATTTAAATCATATGGCTTAAAAGCGGATATAGGGGAATTCAATTACATTTGAATTAAATTTTGGATATTTTAATAACACATTATAAGTAATTGCAATTGAAATCAAGAGCTTAAGTCAATTAAAAATACATGTAAATTTATTTTCAATTATAAACTGATTTATAGGTTAGGTTAGATTTAGTTGCACAAGCTGCCGCCATAAGAAACAGTTTTACTTGGGTACTTGGTGGTCCCTTTATGTTACCTCAAAGGGGATGTACAAACGATCTTTAGGTCTCTATATAATCATCCCTAAATCACCCCGAAGACCGGTTAAACGAGTTTATCCTAGAAATATCTCAGCTCGATAGATATGCATGCAATCTCGGACTGCTCAGAAGAGCCGTTCTATTCCCAGATATAGGTGGACAATGACAGAGCAGCTGCTCAACCGTTTTTCCCCCTTCCTCATCCTGATAATTTCTTCAGAAGTCATGGTATGGAAGATTTAGTCTCCTAGCATGGGCACCGATGACAAAGTGCCCTGTTAGCACAGTCACCAGTGTGCCCATCTGGCTTCGAGAAACCCTCCGCAGATTTGCAGATATCCTACTATAGTACTGAGGCTATAATATACTCGAAATTGTGTGGTTGATGTCGTTAGACCATCTGGTCTGCATGGTGTGAAAAGGTTCCCGCTGAAATATAGCCCCACAGCAATTTAACGGGACTTCCACCAGGAGATCTATCTCCTGGTCCTTCAGATGATTTCCTGACCTAGCGCGGTTGTTCGCAGCTATGTTCCCTATATGCTATATAATTTTCTTCAACGTGCTCTGCTGTGGATAGAGTTGGAATATTCTTTGAAGTTTTTATTATGTAATGTATAATTGAAATTAGAATTAAAATTAAATGTAATTGCGTAATTGCATGTGTGATTAATTACAAAGGGGATGCCCCTAGGTCTCCCGAAAACCAAACAACCATTTTCTATTCGGCTATGCCAAATCCTTTATACTCTTCACTATCTATGTCAATCTAGTTTACTGAAGTAAGTCCAA
This sequence comes from Gymnosoma rotundatum, assembly GCA_916610165.2. NCBI lineage: Eukaryota > Metazoa > Arthropoda > Insecta > Diptera > Tachinidae > Gymnosoma > Gymnosoma rotundatum. The sequence goes on along the minus strand of OU744338.1, from coordinate 12,955,529 downwards.
TCAAAAAAGCAAATATTGGGGTGACAGAAACTTAAATAAAAAAAATTGCTTATATAAAATTTTACATAAAATGCCATCGGCTCTTAATAGGTTAAGCATTTTTAAAAATTTTAGTATTTCCATAAAGATCTCTTCAAAAGCTTTAAAATGATACCCATATTGATATTTAAAAAAATTTTAAAATTTTAGAGTCCCCTAACTCGTAAAATATGGGCGAGCGACAATTTGTTCGCCGGGTGTTTTTTTTATTATTTCTTAATTCTTTATCGCCCCATATATTTATTTTATTGTTCTAAATGACATGAAAAAATTACAGGTAGGCGTCGTGTTTTGCCTGATGCCGCGAAGGAAATGAACCGATCATGCTGATTTCCAATAGCACCTCTTTCGACACTATGTCTAATCGATTGACATATTTATTTATTATTATTTTTTTTTCTTAAATCAAGTCTCGGAAAACTTCAACACTAACACGGATGAACGGACGGACATCGCTCAATCGACTTCGCTACGCACAAGAACTCAGAATATATATACTTTATAGTGTCAGAAATCGATATTGTAGAAATTACACACGGAATGACAAACTACCCTTTTTCCACTTTTTGTGGTGAAGGGTATAATAATTAAAAATAATATTGGCTAAATTGTACTGCGTCCATTTAGTTACAAATGTTAAAGCAGCATGTGTATTCAATTAGAAAAGATTTCTGACAAGATATTTTTCAACCAACTGCAAACATTGTTGCATACTTCAGGGCAATAAAAATGGCAACTTTCTTCTAAATCGCAATATTGGCACCATTGCTTGTTGTTTTCTGTTAAAATTGGGAAATTCGACAACTAGCTAGTGGCGTCAATACCACGATTTAGAAGAAAGTTGTCGTTTTATTGCATTTAAGTATTCAACATTATTCAATATTTTTTACAATACAAAAATGTAAGCGCAGCTCTATTATTTCGTAGTTGGAGAAAAATTTGAAACATTTTTGCCACATATATTTACTGATCTTTTCAAAATAAACGGTACAACTAAAGCAAAATTAGATTTTATTTATTTCCTTCTAATATGTTTATATAGGTTTTTGACACAATTTTCACAATAGGCTGATAATAATACTGTACTTAAAAGAAAAAACTAGTTCAGCAAAACAAAAATAAAAATAGGCAAAATGGAACTACAATATTTTTTTAATGAATATATAATTGTTTATTTGAGCTTTATAATTAATTTTCAAATTTTTAAGCACTAGGTCAGTTTATAAATAAAAATATTGTTTATTATTTATTTATTCAATATTTCGCCCCCAACGGTGTGCATTTTCAGGAAACAGGAAACAAACAAAAAAAAATTAGAAAAGAACATTTTTTAAATTAATTAAAATTGACTTATATTCAGCTTTTGGTTGATTTTTAATTTAATTTCTAAACATTTTTGAAAAAAAAATTATTTACAAATGTATGCGGACGTTTTCCAAAGAAAACAAGAAAAACTAGATGTTTTGGAAAACGTCCGCTTTGGAAAAGTTAACTTTAGTTTATTTATAAGATCCACGGTTCAAATCCTGATTGGGAAAAAAATAATATTTTTTTTTTTAGAACCAGCACTCAGGGGATGACCCCTACTTATCCAAAGCATTGTGCCAGAACTAGGAAATGAGATTATGGGAATAGGGATAGAGGGAGTAGTGATTGTGGACTACAATATTCACCACAAACAAACTGACAAAGTTTTGCAAATTTTCCTTGTAAAAGCAAAAATTTTTAATAAAGATAGAGAATAAAAAAAATTTTAATTTTAATAAAATCAATTTATTATATCTATTTTTTTTTCTTCTAGAATTGTAAAGATATAGCCCTTAGAAAATGTTTGTTCAAAGATTATGTTTTTTTATTAAAACTATTTTAAATCTACTAAAGTACCAGTATATCTAATTTTAGTATGTACCCCCTTAGAGATAAGAAAACTTCTTGCAAAATCTTATCTTCTTCCAGGTTTAATTTACGGCTGTGAGCTTTTCGCAAGCTGCGACTCAATTAGTAAAAGGAAATTAAACGTTTTATATAATAACATAATTAGATATGTGTATGGCTTAAGAAGATATGACCATGTTTCTAATTTTTCCGCTAAACTTTACGGTGTTTCCTTTGATAATCTTCTTAACATACGCGTTCTATTATTTCTGCATAAGATTATTTATTCAGAAGCTCCACAATATCCTATAGACAAGATAAGGTTTGCCAGATCACTTAGAGGAAGAAAGATTATAATTCCTTCACACCGTCTTCATGTGTCTGAATGGCACTTCTTTATACACGCGGCTCGTCTTTGGAATATTCTTCCCCAAACTCAACAACTCAATAGCAACGCAAATAGCTTTAAACATTTTTTATTTGATTTTTTTGCACAACACTGAATTTCAATTCTTAATTGTAATGTATTTGTTAAGTAAAAACTTCTTATGTTAATATAGCTTAAGTGTATGTACTTGTATTAATATGTAATCCCTAAATTTAATTTATAACCACCACTTTCCTATACTTTAAATATAAGATAAAACTTGTTGTATAGGAATTGACAAAATAAATAAATAAATAAAAATAAAAAAATTGTTTGTGTTTTATATACATACATATGTAATTTACTTGTTAACAACAGCAGAAACTTGTTCAATCCAATCTAAATAGAAAGTGACACGAGTAAATAAACTAGGCCAACCTTCTACGCAACCAACGCGAGCACTCAATGAAGTAACTCCGATTACAGTTTTCACACCATTATTCACATACACCAAAGGACCGCCAGAGTCTCCAATGCAAGTTGATTTTTTATCTTTTGCTTGGGTGCAAATCATCCCTTCGCCAATTTTGCCAAAGTAGTAGTAACTGCACTTCGGTTGATTCATAACAGGAACTTCAATATAACGAAGAAAATGCGATCCACCTTTAAGAGAATAATTTTCTAATCCCCAACCTGAAGCTACAACCATTTCTTCTTCATATGTTAAATATTTTCCATTTTTCTTGGGCAAAGCAAGGCCAATTTTATCAAGGAAATGTCGTGGGCTACTCCGGAATTACTAAAATTGCCATGTACGAAAATGTTGTTTCTAGAGACGTAAATTCTTTGTTGTCCATTTTCGGAATCATTCATAATGTTAAAGGCTCCCAAGTACACAGTAACATTAACAGCATTAACAGTACAGTGGGCAGCAGTCAATATCCAACGATTGGATATTATAGTACCACCGCACCAAAACCTGTTGTTTCCATCAGGTATGCTTAAACCAGCTTGATAGGGAAATTGACCAGGGGTAGCTATTTCGCCATTGGCAATGCGACCTTCCAACTCTCCAAATGGTGCATTTCGATAAAGTTTTTCCTCATCAGACAATAGAAAATGAAAGTTTTCATTGTTAAGCCGCTTCAAAACGACTACAAATGTATTAAAAATAATATTTCGCTTTATACAAATAATTTTGCACACAAATCCCATTAGGCGTCACTATCTTATCAGTGTAATAACTGTCGGTTAATACATATGAATCTTTTGGTGAAAGAGAGTCAAAAAATTCGAACGTTTAAAATTTAAATTGATGTTTTAGGTTTTTGGAGGCTTTATCGCAGAAGGTCACTTCTACATCCTCAAATTCGAAATTTAAAATTATGAGTTACGACCCTTTTGTAATAAAGTGTCGAGATGTATGGTATAAAAATTTATTTGTTGTATTTTCAATAAGAAATTAAAAAAGTCTCCTAATCTGTTTTCTTGAAAATAAATAAAATAAAATGCAAGCCTGACTAAAATTATTTGTTTTATTAAAGGTAATAGTTTTAATTAAATATTTATATAGTTTGATAAATTAATATTTGTATATGAAATGCGTCGCATTTGCATCTCTCTTATACGCTTTTATTGAAACACAAATGTGTCGTCAAAGAAAACTTTAAATCTAAAAAAGTATGTGTAACTTAATTTTAGTAAATTTTAAATGTACAAAAAACTTTAAAAAAATCATGACCCACATCATTAACTTTTTTTTTATTATTTAGCAATATTTACTTGTTGACAACACCAGAAACATCTTCAATCCAATCTAAGTAGGAAGTCACACGAGTGAATACACCAGGCCAGCCTTTCTCACAACCAGCACTAATACCGAATGATGTAGCTCCGATAACAGTTTTCACACCATCATCCACATACACCAAAGGACCGCCAGAGTCCCCATTGCAACTTGATTTTTTATCTTTTGTTTGAATGCAAATCATTCCTTCGCCAATTGTGCCTAAATAGTAGTTATTGCATTTGGATTGTTTCATAACAGGAACTTCAATATAACGAAGAAATTGCGAAATACTTTTAGCAGAATCACTTTCTTTTCCCCAACCTGAAGCTACAACTATTTCTCCTTCATACGTTGAATATGTTCCATTTTTCTTGGGCAAAGCGGCAGGCTGAATAAATTCATTGAACTCTATTAAAACGGGCAATTTTATCAACGAGATGTCGTTGTTCAATTTGGGAGGTTCATAATTGGCATGTACGACAATGTTTCTTTTAGAGGTGTAGATTCTTTGCTGCCCCTTTTCGGTATCGTTTTTAATGTCACAGGCGCCCAAGTAAACAGTAACACCATCAGCGCCTAAAGTACAATGAGCAGCAGTCAATATCCAACGATTTGATATTATAGTACCACCACACCAATACGTGTTGTTTCCAATAGATATACTTAAACCAACTTGATAGGGAAATTGACCAGGGGTAGCAATTACGCCATTAGTAATGCGGCCTTCCAGCTCTCCAAATGTTGCAACTGAATTAAGTTGTTTCTCATCAGACAAAATGCCTGCTAAGGCAGCAGCTACAAATAAACTTAGAGCAACGAAAGTTTTCATTGTTAAACCGCTTCAAAACGACTACTAATGTATTATAAATAATATTTCGCTTTATACAAATAATTTTGCACACAAATCCCGTTAGGCGTCACTATCTTATCAGTGTAATAACTGTCGGTTAATACATATGAATCTTTTGGTGAAAGAGAGTCAAAAAATTCGAACGTTTAAAATTTAAATTTATGTTTTAGGTTTTTGGACGCTTTATCGCAGAAGTTCGTTTCTACATCCTCAAATTCGAAATTTAAAATTATGAGTTACGACCCTTTTGTAATAAAGTGTCGATATGTATGGTATAAAAATTTATTTGTTGTATTTTCAATAAAAAATTAATATTGTCTCCTTATCTGTTTTCAAAATAAATAAAATGAAATGCAAGCCTGATTAAAATTATTTGTTTTATTAAAGTTAATAGTTTTAATTAAATATATATATAGTTTGATAAATTTATATTTGCATATGAAATGCGTCGCATTTGCATCTCTCTTATACGCTTTTATTGAATTTAGTATCTGAAACACAAATGTGTCGTCAAAGAAAACTTTAAATCTAAAAAAGTATGTGTAACTTAATTTTAGTAAATTTTAAATGTAAAAAAAACTTTAAAAAAATCATGACCCACATTATAAACTCTTTTTTTTATTATTTAGCAATATTTACTTGTTGACAACACCAGAAACATCTTCAATCCAATCTAAGTAGGAAGTCACACGAGTGAATACACCAGGCCAGCCTTTCTCACAACCAGCACAAATACCGAATGATGTAGCTCCGATAACAGTTTTCACACCATCATCCACATACACCAAAGGACCGCCAGAGTCTCCACTGCATATTATTTTTTTTTCTTTTGTTTGAATGCAAATCATCCCTTCGCCAATTGTGCCTAAATAGTAGTTATTGCATTTGGATTGTTTTATAACAAGAACTTCAATATAACGAAGAAATTGCGAAATACTTTTTGCAGAATCACTTTCTCTTCTCCACCTGAAGCTACAACTATTTCTTCTTCATACATTGAAGATGTTTCATTTTTTTGGGTAAAGCGACAGGCTGAATAAATTTATTGAATTCTATTAAAACGGGTAATTTTATCAAGGAAATGTCGTTTCTCAATTTTGGAGAATTATAGTTGGCGTATAGATTATTTGCTGCCAAAGGCGCCCAAATATGCGGTAACACCATCAGCGCCTAAAGTACAGTGAGCAGCAGTCAATATCTAACTATTTGATATTATAGTACCACCACACCAATGCATGTTGTTTCCAATAGATATCCTTAAACCAACTTGATAGGGAAATTGACCAGTGCTAGCGATTAGGCCATTGGTAATGCGACCTTCCACCTCTCCTACAATAATACTGAGGCTATAATATCCTCGAAATTGTGTGGGTGATCTCGTTGGACCATCTGGTCTGCACGGTGTGAAAAAGTTCCCGCTGAAAAATAGCCCTACAGCAATTAAATGGGACTTCCACCAGGAGATCTATCTCCCGATCCCTCAGACGATTTCCAGACCTAGCGATGTTGTTCGCAAGTATGTTCCCTATATGCTATATAATTTGCTTCAGCGTGCTCTGCTGTTGATTATAAAAATAATAACCAATTTAATTATTTAAACAGAGTTGGAATATTCTTTGAAGTATTTATTATGTAATGTGTAATTGAAATTGCAATTAAAACTACATGTATTTGCTTAATTGCATGTGTAATTAATTACAAAGGAGATGCCCCTAGGTCTGGCAAAAATCCCTAAAACCAAACATCCATTTTCTATAGGCGTATTTCTTAAATTCGAAATTAATTTTGCAACAAAATTACAAAATGTTCTACAGCAAATGCTGGAATATTTTTTTGAAAATATAGTTAAAAACTACTGTGCAATTTACAATATCCTTGTAGATATTGTATTGATTGTACTATTATATTAGAATTATATTAAAATACAATGCCTTAAGCTTTCTGCATGTTAAATTCTTTAAAAAAATGTTATAAATGCTATAAATATTGTTTAGATTTTTCACTTTTCAAATGAAGTGTTTAATTTGATAGTAAATACCAATACGTCATTTTTTACACTGCTAGGGTATTTCATTTTTTTTTTAAATTAATTAATTAAATTAATTTCTTACTCTGTGGCTCTTATTTATAAAACACTAGCTTTAACAAGATTTAGTGACTATGGCTTGACACGTACTAATCGATTACTTGTTTATTAAAATATCCAGGCCATAATACACTGTCGTTCCGACGAGAAGCGATATCACGATGTACTGTTTAATTAACCAGGTGCATTTTATCTAACTCAAACGCAACTGCCACACACTGTTGTTATGTTGTTATTTTCCCCACTAATTAATGCTTCGATTTTTTATTTAAACTGGTTTTCCAATGAAAACCTCCATTTATTCCCGCTTATTTATGGCTGTTGCCTTAGCTGGTACATACATCTATTAACATCAATTAAAAGTAGAAGCACGTGCTTTCTTATACGGTCTTGCAAATTTTACTGGATTTTGAAATGTAAATAGGTTTGTATCTAGAAGGTGCAATAGGTTATATTTTATTTCGAATCACGGATCTTTATTTAATAAAAAAAAGTATATTCGGCAATTGACCCTGAAATATCTTTGTAAAAATATCCTTCATAGCGTAAGTACGAAAGAAAATTAAAAATTTTCAAAACGCTTTAACAATTAATACAAGTATAAGTTTTCAATAGCGCTGTGGCAGTAGAGGATAAGCAATTATTTCGATTCAGTTTGACATCTCTTTTTTATATTAATTTATATTTAAACCAAAAGCTAGAATATTGTTTGGACATATTACCTATGTGAGAAACTGTTTAATACTTCGTAAATCATTTACAAAATTTTATTTGCTAATCGCAACCAATTATAAACTTTATTTAAAACAAGTTAACAAAAACCAAGTTTAGGTAAAGCTTTATGTATTTAAAAGATTTTCTTATTTACAGCAAAATAAAGAATAACTTGTCTGAAGGTACTGTCAGATTAGTCAAATATTTGACCAAAAAACGTAACCACTAAATTATGCGAAAAAATGTTTGTCCTTTTCAATTGTCTATTAACAAATATGTGATCTTACTCAATATAAAAGATATTTACTATATTAGAAATCATCATTTGTAATAATACCTGTCAGGAAAGATTGAATAAACATTTGTAAAATATAGGTTACGGTTTTTTGCTCAAATATTTTACTAATCTGACAGCACCTTTATTCTTTTACTGCATAATTTCTAGAATACACATATGCCATCAAACGTCAGACTTGGACGCCTATAGAGTAAAATCAACTATGAAAATATAGAAGTACCCGAAAAAGCAAAAGCAATTAATTACATTCGATAGATTGTGGTTCGAGCAAATTAAGAACATATCGTAAGTGACATAAAACAGAGGTTATTTTGAAGTACAACTAAAGTAACAACTTGTTCAATTATTCAGCAGTTATATTTAGAGTCCATTTAGAGTTAATAAATCATTTATGAGACATGCACAGAACTCAATTTCGATCGAAAGTGATTTCAACTTCGCAAATTGGTTTCTCAGAAAACGAGAAAAGAAAGATTTTTTCGGAATGAAACCACTTTTATATTTCAAAGTGGAATTTAGTTTATTTAAATATTTGTTATTTCCAGTTTTTAAATTAACTTTTTTTATGTGTCCTTACTTAAGCCTGGTACTCTGTTCAATTTTGTGAAAATTGTTGAGCAACATTGATTATTTCATGTGAAAAATTTGACATTTAAAATGTGGTGTCTATCTCGCGATTTAGAATAATTTAACGTTTTATTGTTTTCACGTGTACTGCATTATTATAAAAAATGTAAGCAAAAGTTGTTTAAAAATATTTCGTATGAAAGAATGCTTTATTTCACATCTTTGATAAAATGTTGACAGAAATATTTCATATGTTTTTCCAGAGTAAAAACAGAGTAAATACTTCTGCAACATTTGTTCATGACTTTTTCTTACAAAATTTTGTATGTACATTTGTAGTTTGACAGCATACCGCATAAAAAAACTGAACAGAGTATCAGGCTGAAAAAGTACTTGAGGAAAGAACCTCTTTCACAGCTGTGAAGTGTTTCTCAAAATTTCATTCGATTTTAACAACAAAGGTTAAAAAAATTACGTTGCTTAAGTTGTACTCTGTTTAATTGGTGAGAAATTACGAAATGTTTCATGTTTAGAAACATCAAAGTATTTCTGGCAACAATTTTCCCCACTGTGAGATATAATGAGCTCTAGTTATTTTGTGCGGAAAACTAAGTATGTACTCTATTCAAACATGAGCAACTTTAGTTATTCCGCTTAAAAAATTTGACAACTTGCTAGTGGTAATGAATAGACATGTGCCCGGTCGTTCGTTTCAGTGACCGGTCTTTTTCGGTCAATTATCAAAGACTGATTCGTTTGTTCAATTCGTTCAAGTAAGTCATCCGTTCAATTTAACCCGTACACTATTGAACGAAAAGACCCGATTTAAGTGACCGGTTCATTGCGCTCACTTGATTGATTCGGTCAATTTAACCCGTTCGTTCGCAAACGACACAGCTCTAGTAATGAACCAATAGCTCGATTTAGAAAAAAGTTGTCTTTTAATTTCCTTGAAGAGGTGCTGGATTGTGTTACGGAAAAATTGTCAGTAATTTTTTGTTGAAGTTTTAAGCAAATAAGATCAAATTTTTAACGGCATTTTCAAAATTATTAAAGTAGTCATTTCTATCAAAGCTAAATCTTTCAAAGAAACTTTTCAATCAAGGAATATTAGTAGTGAGTCCTGATTTAAATACTCATGAGAATCAGCGGGCTGAAATTATTTTTTTTTCTATGTTTTTTCATTTTTCTTTTATTTTTTTTCATTTTGTATTTTTCCAATAAATGAATTTGTTGCCTTGTTATTTAATATAAGTTACTATTTTTTACTACTATTTTTTATACTATTCCGATCGGAATGTGTGATATACGTGTATTTTTCAATTTAAAATATTTAAAAGAAATCTAATCACACTTCCCTTCTCCTCCACTTCAGATTGGCCCACTACTATTAATTTCTGGCTCTTCGCTGTCAATTTATAAGAAAACATTAGAATAAAACACCCAACTTTATTTACGTTCCAAAAAACGGTAAAGCCAACAAGAGTATTTTGTTAATTTTAATAAATAATTGAAAGTAATAAATTTATTTTTATATTTAAGGTTATCAATAAATAATTCACTACTGCAATGGCTACCAATTCTTGTAATCTTTATAATAGTAATAAAAATAATAGCTGTCGCCAGCAAATTTGAAAAAATATGGCCTTTAAAAAACAGAAACCTAAACAGATCATCTCATCTAACGAAATTTGAAGTGATTTTTTTTTTAATTTGGGACGTTCCGATATCTAAAAAAAAATCGACTTTTTCATGAAATATTTATTTTTTTTTACTTATGGCCAATTAACTGTAGAAAAATCTAAAATTTGACACCATTATAATTAATTTTAGTTCTCTTAAGCTATCCTCCAAAAAATATCTGTACAACACAATCAACAAACTAAACATCCAGGAAAACCTAACAAGATAAGAAGCAGTGTTTAAATTGCTTGCTTAAAAATAGCAACAGCACTAAAATCTTTGATTACATGTTTTTCAAAACTTAATGTCTCAGTATCAGTGTGACCAGATCCAAAAAAATTTTGGAGCTAAATTGGTACCAAAAAAGTGCTAAATATTTGTTTTAAGTGCTAAAACATAGTGCCAAAATTTAAATGTCTTAGTCTTAAGCATATATTTTCTTGGAGAGTTCAAAGTTTTATCATTTATGCTTATGTTGCCTTAGAAATATTTATTTGCATTAAAAAAAACCAAACTTCTTAAAACAATAAATCATTTATTAAACATAAGCTGCCGTGTTCATATTTTACGATAAATTTGTATGAAAAATTTGTCATAAAACATATTTCAAAGTTATTTTATTTTCTATGAATACGGCAGAAAGAGTCTTAAAAACACAATAAAAATAAAATTTTAGTCTTCAAATTAAATATTACCTACACCAGTGATTAAAAATACTTAACTATTTTTAATGCATATGTAGTTGCTTAACTGTTGCTGTGGAAAAATGTGCAGCAAAAGCAAAAAGAAAATGTAAAAAACAAAAAGAAAGAATCGCATTTGCTTTAACTGACTATGTGTTTCTTTCTGCAGCAAAGCAATCGGCAAAACAATTACTTGGAAAACGTCTGCTGTTGCTTAAGAGGTCAGTTGTTCTTTATTTTTATTTGTTGCTAACTACGATTGCTTTTGCTTGCTCGTACTTGCTGAACACGCTGCTTTTCATCCCTTTTAACATTGGAAACGTATTTATGTATTTATTACTTACAATACATAAGAAAAAACATTTCAAAAACGTTGTTTTTATTACACCATTGAATGGTGTTTTTTTTTTTTTTCTTAAAAAGCAACAGCAAAAGAAGAAACAAACATCAACTTATTGCTTAAGCAACAGCAAACGTTTTCAAAATAAATGCTTTGCTGATTGCTTTGCTGCAGAAAGAAACTCATATTCAGCTTAAGCATATGCATTTCTTCCTTTTTTTTTGCATTTAATTTTTGCTTCGTTTATAATAAAATGTTTTGTAAATGCTGAGATATTTAGTTTTTCTATTTGCTGAAAAACATGTAAGCATAGCAAAGATTTTATTGCTGTTGCTATTTATAAGCAAACAATCTAAACCGTGATATACACATGTGTCCATACATACGCGTATATTATGTACTTAGGCAAATTTATTCTAGGTATCCGCAGTAGGATTTGAACATACAACTTTTTAATTCAGCGAAATCAAAAAGTGCTATTATTGCAATTGTTACACGCGAAAAGTAGTGTTTTGCAGAAAACGTACATTAATTACTTTGTGAAACATTTTGAAAATAGAATTAATTAAAAGTTCTAAAAATGCTAAATAAAGAGTTGGTAAGTGCTACAAACAGTGCTAAGTGCTAAATCGGTAATTTTGCTGCTAAATCAACAAAAGAAGTGCTGAATTTAGCACCGAAAGTGCTAAAATGGTCACGCTGCTCAGTATATTGTGAGTAATAAATACATAAATACGTTTTTAATGTAAAAGCAGCGAGTTACAGCAAGAAACAACAATCGTAGTCAGCCACAACTTCATAATAAAGAGTTAAGCAAAAGCAAAAATAAAAACAAAGAAAAACTGATTGCTCAGCATTTCTTTCTTTTTTTTTTGGATTTGCTTTTTCTGCATATTTTTCCACAGCAACAGTTAAGAAACTACATATGCATTGAAAATAGTCAAGCATTTTTAATCACTGGCTATTTCAGTTTTAAAAAGCCAATTAACTATCAATTGCTTGCATGATTTTTTACATGCAGTATGTGTGATCAACTTGAAAGCAAAATATTATATGAGTAACTGTAGCGCATGACGAATTCATAACAGGTATACTCACGGCGAAAAAAAATAAATTACTGCGATAGAAGCATGTACATTTTGTTTTTGTACAAAAAGTTTTCTGCTGTCAAGAGCAAAGGAGATTATAACTTTTGATACCCCAAGAAGGAAATATCACAACAGTCACCTAGGCTGTTAAGGCCACCTGTTGTTAATTCGCCTTGCTGCAGCGTAAAAAGTTTCGTGGTGAAAAATAAAACAAAAAACAAATTAAAAGTTCTTTTAAAACAACACGAGAAACATTTTGAAAGTCACAAGGAGTTGCCAATCTGCCAATCTGCCAGAAGCAAAATGTGATATTTCTACAAAATATTTATTTTCAAGTGGTGAGTGAGTTAGGTAGTCTTACAAAAGTCTTCTTATCTATTAATAACTCACAATTACAAATATTGAAATCGATACATATTTATATAAGCGGGGTATTGAAAGGATCCGCAAAATAAATTTTTGTTTGTTTTGAAAATGCTATAAAAAAACGTATTAGATGGTCAGTTGGCTTCAACTCCTAAACCAATTGGACTTTGTATGGCGTCATTCCAAGGTCTTAAGGCAAAATTCGTCTCAATGATGTATCCGAATATTCAATTGTTGAGACTGATGATGATGTCACGCACAACTTCTGCCACAGCAGCAATATTCTCGGGTGTACGCACTGTGTTTGGCTTTTCACGCTTTGGTTTATCAATGAGCATGCCATTTTTTTTCATTTTTTTGATGAGATAACGAACATACTGCCATCCCTAAATTAGCGCGTAAGACGCAAAGATAAAACCACTAGATTGCTTTGAAAATAACTAAATTGTCACTACTTTTCAACCATAACAAAACAAAACAAACCAACAAGCAGCCAACTTCACTTCCTTACGCACTGTCAAAATTAAATTTTCCAATTGCTAAGCGTTGACGCCGTGCTATTTAGGGATGCTTCATACATTTTGTATGTACATGAGAAATTTTGACAGATATCTTGCGCTTCACGCGCTAATTTAGGGATGGCAGATACGGAGCTGACGGTGCTTCTCTTCTTCTAAAATCTGTACGCAATTTTCGCACACGTTCTGCAACATTACCATGGTTTTCAAAGTAATGTCGCAATAATTACCAGCGTTGTTCAAGCGTTAAGCGGAAGGATAAAACTAATTATCTGTCAAATCAGACATGAGCTAAGTGTTACCATTCACGAAACAAGCACTAGTTGAAAAAAAAAACTTTAGATGGCGGACCCTGTATTTATTTTTATTAATACTATGTGTAAAATTTCAAGAAAATATCTACTTAAAGTTAGTCTAAAGCTAAATAAAATTGTTGTGCTGAACACAGCCCAGCAACTACTCGATGAAAATTATTAAAAAAAACCTTACAGTTACGTTTTATACTTATGTATAAGTATAAACATTATTTTTGAATCACTTTAAGTACACAAATTGGAAAAATGCAGAAAATAAAGGTACAAAAATTTTATACATATTTCGGTTTAAACACATTTGCACATACATAAGTACACAGTAGTAAGATAAGAAAGAGGTTTGATTATTGCTCATTATCAGACTTATAATTTATGTTTTCATAAAGTTTAATAATTGTTAAAACTTCTTGATATCATCGGTAAATTCGAAAGAGGAAATAAAAATCTACACCATGATAACGTATTAATCATTTTAATATAATTGCGATTTGTCTGCTTTTTGTATTTAACTTTTTATTACACTGTAATATTTGACAACCTCAAATATTTCAGTAGCAGGAACAAATTATTATTGCCATATTCATAAATAATTAAATAACTTTGAAATGTGTTTTATGACAAATTCTCCATACAAATTTGTCCTAAAATAAATTTTAAACCTATTTTAATACTTTAGTATTTATTGACACAAATTCGTTGATTCCTTAAAAAAAATATTTAATTTTTATATTGATTTTTTTTCTTTAATGGTAAATTATTGAAAATTGCCCTGAAATAAACAGTTAAATTAACTATTAATTTTATTTAGTTTTTATTTAAATTATCTAACATATTAAACTGAAACAAAGTTACTAAAGAATTTAGAAAAACACACATTATCATCTTTTCGTTTCATTTGCTGTCATTGTCAAAAGGTTAAATGCATTTAACACCAAAATTAACCGAAAAATATTTAAACTGTTATCGAAAAAATTAAAAATTAATTTTGTTTTATATATTTCATAAATTATTTTTTTTAAGAAGATAGCTTAAGAAGATAACAATTTAAAGGACATTTTTTAATCTACGTTCGTTTACGCAGTTCAAAAAATTATATTTAATTTTTATACCCTTCACCACAAAAAGTGAAAAAAAAATAAAATAAAGTTTATAGATTCTGACTTCTTATGCATAGCGAAGTCGATTGAGTGATGTCCGTCTGTCCGTGTTGCCTCGGCAAACTTTATTTTACAAAAAAAAAAAAAAAATATGTCAATTGATCATATATAGTGTCGAAAGAAGTGCCATGAAAATCAGCATGGTCGGTCAATGCCCTTCGGGGCAGCAGGCAAAACACCCCCTCGCCCCTTCCACTAATTTTTTAATGTGATTTGGAACAATGAAGTAACTCCAATAAAAAAAAATATATATATATGGGGCGATAGAGAATTAAAAATAAAACAAAACACATTAAATGAAAAAATTGGCGCTCGCCCATATTTTTTGAGTTACAGGGCTCTGAAATTTTAAAATTTTTTAAAATATCAATATGGGTATCATTTTAAAACTTTTTAAGAGATCTTTAATAATTTAATTTTTTAAAATGCTTAACCTATTAGGAGCCGATGTCATTTTTATGTAAAATTATATATATGCACTACCAAAATTTTTTTTATGAAAATTTATTATTCGGAATCTTTCTTATGTTAATTTACTTTAATCGTGCTTGATTCCTTTAAATATAAATATATCATAATATTCTCATGAAATATTTATTAGTAAAAAATACAAAATGAAGTGTGATACTGTGGGGAAAGCATATCCATATGGCCATTTCCACTGATGAGCTACTGCAGGAAAAGCGTATTCACAAAGAAATATGGCCATTTCTTCAGTGGATGATATACAAGTTTTGTACAGAAATTCGAGACTCTTGTGTCTCAAACTAAATTCAGTAAAGTTTAAAATAATAATCAGTTCATGAGAATATCATGAAATATTTATTTTAAAGAAATCAGGCACAATTCTCATAAACTACATAACTAAAACAAATTATTTCAAATAATAAATTTCATATCGACAAACTTTTTATTTTAGACAAAAACTTTAGAGAGTTTCAAATATTTTCAATAAGTGTTATTTGTAAAGCGGCAAGTTTTTGCGAAACAATATAAATGGGGCACAGTAAAGACTGGAATAAGTTAACACAAACATCAAATTCGAACTTTCGAAATGAAGGCCAATGATAACCTTGAGTTAGTTTTTTTTTAATTTTATCATAGCTGCTACTTTATTGTATTCCAATATAACAGCTAAAGATGAAATAACAAGCACACAGGCGTGTGAGTGTTTTGTTTCTATAAAAATAGTTTTTTCTTAACAGGTGGTAACAAAGGTAACAAATATTGCTTTTTTTTTGTTAACTTCAGATTTAAAACAAAAACAATTTTTTAAAAATTAAATTAAAAATTTTTAAAATTGTGCAAACGAACGAGTTCTTGGGCCATAGTGGGGCAGGCAGTAAATTAATATGTAATTTGTTTCAGTGTCTCAATTTTGCATGTTTTATATGTAAGTTAAGGCCTTTGAAGTTCGATAATAATTTTAAAATTTTTGCGGATATTTGGCAAAAGTTTATTTAAAATCTTGTTTATTGATAGCAATTGAAATGATAATGTGTTTTTTCAGATGGTGCTTTTTCTCTAATAAAAATGCATATGTTTTAGTTTAATATGTTAGATCGAAATTAATTTTGGCTTTAGTTCATTTATTTTATTTTATTAACGTAAGCGGTCGTTTTTTAAAGAAAACAAGAAAAATTAGACGCCAGCAGAATGTAATGCAGCACTTTCTTCACAGCTACGCCCTTCATCTGGATTCTTCGCATTTATCTTCCTCAGTTGTGTCATTGTAAACATTATCTATTATCTATTAACCCAAATAAGTTTGTAAATAAGAATACGAGTAGTATTCATATCAATATTTATTTGGTTAGAAGAAATTTAGACACAAACCAAAGTATTTCTTCACTGTTCTCTCTGTATTTCGTCTTGTACATTTGTTTGTGCTTCTGTTCCAATCATCGATTGGACACGAATGCAATTTTTATTTTTAGTTATTCTTACTTGTTTACTCACAACATTATAGATGCTGTTTCAGTATTATATTGATTGTTATGAGTTAAGCATGAATGTACATACGCTGTGCCGTGCGCTTTTATAATTAAATTTTTATTAAAATACGATTTAAACTGTGGATAATATAAATGAATCAAAATTAATTTTGGCTTTAGTTCATTTATTTTAATTTCTGAAATTATTAGTTAATAAAAAAATAAATACACCGTTTATTTCAGGGTATTTTTTATTTATTTATTTATAATAAAAAAAAAATTAATATAAAAACTAGGAATTTTAGGCAAGGAATAAACTATTCGTGGCAAAAAAGAATGATTTTATTATTAATCAGGTTGAGTCATCATCTTCATGAAGTTGCTGATTGAAGCCAATATATTTGTTTAATAGAATTCAATTTGCTAGATCCAACCGTGGCAAAAAGATCATTCAAAGAAGATAGAGCCTTTTATCTCAAAGACAATTTATTATTTCTACGACAAGTCTCTGGAATTCCTTGCCAAACAATATTCAAAATTTAGGCAATGTAAATCAGTTTAAAAAGGAGTTATTTAAATATTTTTCCTAATGTGTCTTTTTACATACGTAATAACCACAAAAAAATTTAAGAATAGTAAACTGCTTGTAAAACGTATTTTCATATGTAAATGTTTTATGACTATATTTTATTATTATTATTATTATTATTACTTTTTATTTTTTTTATTTCTGTTTTTTTCTTAAAAAGTTATTTCTATATATTACATCTCTTTTTGTTAAATTTGTTATGATATATTTTAACTAGCGCTTATTTCACAAGATATTTATCTTGTAGTGCTGGATTATATAAATAAATAAATAAATAAAATAAAATAATAAAATCTTTTGCTGTATTTATACAGGTTGAATTTGACAATAATCAAAGTCACCATATAAATATTATTAATTCCAGCTACTGAGATATTTGACAAATTGCGTTTTCGTATTATTACATTTTTCGAGTTTATTTATAATACTAAAAAGTTTTAATAATTATTTAAGTTTATGAAAACATAAATTATAGTTCTGATAATGAGCAATAATCAAACCTTTTCATATCTTACTACTGTGTACTTATGTACATATGTGCAAATGTGTTTAAACCGAAATATGTATAAATTTTGGCATCGGATCTTAATGGGTTAAGCAGTTTTTTTAAAATGTTCGTATTTCCTTAAAGATCTCTTCAAAAGCTTTAAAATGATACCCATGTGGATATTTAAAAAAAAAATAAAAACTTTCAAAGCCCCGTAACTCGGAAAATATGGGCAAGCGGCAATTTTTTCATTTGATGTTTTTTTTCTCATTTTTTAATTCTCTATCGCCCCATATATTTATTTATATTTTTTTTTTGATTGGAGTTACTTTATTGTTCCATGAAAAAATTAGAGGTAGGCGTGGTGTTTTGCCTGCTGCCTCGAAGGCCACGGACCAATCATGCTGATTTCCAATAGCACCTCTTTCGACACTATATCTTATCGATTGATATATTGATGGACAGACAGCCGGACATCGCTCAATCGATTTCGCTATGCATAAGAAGTCAGAATATATATACTTTATGGGGTTGGAAATGGATTTTGTAGAAATTACACACGGAATGACTAACTTAGTTATACCTTTTCCACTTTTTGTGGTGAAGGGTATAAAAAGCAGTATAGCAACATACCACATATTCCAAAAACTGGTAGCACCTATATTTTTCCCTCTGGCACAAGTATGTTTATCGCCCAAAATTTAAACATTAATTGTAAAAAGAATTCTCTTAATCTGGTGCAGAGCTGTTGTAAAAAGTCCCATTAATCTTCTTTCACGCTGCCCTTCACAGAATTTAAAATACAATTTGTTATGAAGATATAAAAAAGGCTTAAATATTATGGAGTGTTAAAAAGTGTAACCCCTCCCGGCATTCAAGGCACTGAAAAGTGTGACAATGTAGTATACTAGTCTCAAGTGTTCATTAGGCTTCTGTTAGGCAACATATAACAAAAAATATTTTTTTTCTATAATTAATGTCCCTATATGCCCTGAGAGATGCGCATTTAACTGACTCTAATTAAATCATAGTCTTTTGATTTATAAAAAATCTTTCTATAATATTTAATACTTAAAAAAACGATTTTATAACAAAAAATAAACATTTTCAAAAAGTCTTTTTTTCGTGCTATTTTCCCGATTAATTATTTAAATCACCGGTATTGATTATTGAGGGTCAAAGCATGTCTCGATGGCCATTTCGTTATCGCTTACTTAATTCTTCAGGAAACTTCTGACAAACATTTTTAAATAAACTAAAGATTTTTGTCCAAGTCCAAACAATAAAGCAAAGACAAAAAAGATTTTTTGAAAATTAAATAATATAATTAAAAAAAAAATCCCGTTGTTTAATATAACTAAATATTTACAAAGTGCCCGTGCATATAAATAAATTATCGTAGTGTTTTGTGATATTTTATTTTTCATCCTCTTTCAACTGTATAAAAGAGCCGGAAAAAAATTCAGCCATATACAGCGGAGAAAGAAAAATAGAATTACTGTTGGTTATTGTTGTTTTTGCTTAAACTTTGATTTTTGTCTTTGCTTTATTGTTTGGACAAAAATCTTTAGTTTATTTAAAAATGTTTGTCAGAAGTTTCCTGAAGAGTTAAGTAAGCGATAACGAAATGACCATCGAGACGTGCTTTGACCCTCAATAATCAATATCGGTGATTTAAATAATTATTTGGGAAAATAGCACGAAAAAAAGATTTTTTGAAAATTAAATAATATTATTAAAAAAAAAATTCCCGTTGTTTAATATAATTAAAAAAAAACATTTTTTAAAAATATTAGTGATAATCTGCAAAACAATATGTATCTTTCGAATGTAAAACATAAATGAACTTTGCAGGTTGAACAGACGTTTCTCATTTGATTTTCAGAATGTGGTTTTGCCCTTATCATAATATGAAAAGGAGTGCCACTTTTTGAAGCATAGCTGATTCACTTAGCAGTTATTACTACGTCCCAACAATAAATGTTTAAAAAGGAAATCGAGTGAGGAATTAAGCATTTTTGGCGGAAGTACTTCCCAACTTAATGATTTTAACAAAGCATAAGACTTTTATAATCAATTACTGAGAATCGATTACATTAATTATTGTAGGAAATAATGAGTACCATTAGTATGGTAGTCTCTTTTAACATAAAGGACTAGTTCCATTACTACTTCCTTTTTTGGGAACTAATGTAATGTGTTTTGTAAGCGAGTAGCAAAATATGGCAATCACAAAATTAAGTCATTATGTGGCAAGTACTTTTTAAGGTTATGTCTAATTTTTTGTTGGGATATGAAGGATTTCTCTGTCGAGAAGTAAAATCACTAACAGAAGCTCGAACAGCCGTATAGGAATTCTTTGTCTAGAAAATTGGGGTAGAAATTATTATCTTGTTGCACTTTCACTTAATCAACAATTAGTAAATTTGCGTTACTTAAGGTGAAACGGGAAGTTCAATTTCAACAGTTGAGAGCCCCCCATCAATATCTTGCGACAAAAACTTTTGATTGTCTTCGGCTAGTTACAAAGCATCTTCTTCATCAAATTTCATGTCTTTCAATAATAAAAAATAAAATAAAACTCCATTGATGCATATTGGGATACTTGTATCCCTTTTTAATTTTTACAAAAAACTGCTACAATTTCTAATTAAATTAAAAACAAAAAAAATTAGTATACTTAAACACCAAAATATATAAATCAATACGCTGAATCAAGGTACATTAATTTTACAGTTAAAAGCAGTTCTAAAACAACTACAACAATAAGTAAACCACATGTATTTTGTTTTTGTAAAATATATTTTTAGTTGTCAATTTAACTGACGCA
This sequence comes from Gymnosoma rotundatum, assembly GCA_916610165.2. NCBI lineage: Eukaryota > Metazoa > Arthropoda > Insecta > Diptera > Tachinidae > Gymnosoma > Gymnosoma rotundatum. Next base: position 12,934,955 of record OU744338.1, on the reverse strand, counting down.
CAGTGGCTTGAAAGCGATTTTTTTTTCAATATTCGGTATCTTTTGAATCATTCAATATATCTCAACGAAATTTTACAGAGGCAGGGCAGAGGTGTTTCTCAGTGAATCTACGGATGGTCAGACCCTTAGGGTGAAGGGGGGCTTCTGGGTAGAGCACCAAATTTGGGTACCTCGGACATATAATATTTTAAAAATGTCATAAAAAGTTTATTTTTAACTCAAATGTTAGGATTTTTTAATTTAAGCAGACCTTGAAAATATGTATGAAAATTTGCTTAATTGTGCAGAGAGCAAATTGCCTAAATTTTTTTTTTTTTTTTTGGCGTAGTACAACTATTAATTATCGGATTATTACTTTAAGACATTTGCTATATTCTTATTAAAATTTAGAATAAACAACTTTAAAGTTTTGTTCTGATAGCGCTTTTCGCTAAAAATTGAGAAAATTTAAAAGATACCGTTTTTTAAGGATTTTCGCCAAAAAGGTGGTATTTTTTTGCTTATGTAATTTAAATTTACTTCAGTACTAGCAAATTTGTTCAAACCATTTTAAAGACAAACTATAGCAAATGCGAATAAAAGAAAAATTAGGGCAACAATTATAACGGTTCCCCCTAGCCCTTTCCGACATTGCCAATTTTGGAACAAAATTTTAAAATTATTGTAAATTTCCTTAGAGCGCAAAGCACCGATTAAAAAAAAAATTAACCGGCTTTGAAGTCCCAGAATTTTGGCTACATACTCCAAAAGAGGTTTGACAGCCCCGTGGTTAATTGTCTTTTTTATAAAAAAAAAAAACAATTTTTTGTGTAATTTTCCCCCGTTCTGGAATATATATGTTAAAACAAAAAAAAATTAAATTTTATTTCACCATTTGATTAAAAACTCTTTTAGCTAAATATCTTCAAAATTTTGTAGGAATAGCTCGATGCGTTATAATTTTGTGGCAATTTTAAGTCCATATTTAATTTCTCAAAAAACCACCTTTGGTTTTTACATATAAAAAGAGCAAAAAAAAAATCATGAGGAGGCGAGGCCTACAATTTTTAAATAAAATCCAGTTTCAAAAAGTGTGTGAAACATTTTTGTCTAATGAAAATTTTAAATATACATATGTCCAAAACAGTGATGGAAAAGCTGTTACGATCGTACTTTTTTTGATGCTATTTGATTTGAAAAAATACCGTGTTACTCCTCTGTAACATTTGATACTCTCAGTGATACGTCTGCAACTTAAAACCATTGATTTTCTTAAATTCATCTGTTTTAGCATTTCCCCTTTATCACTTATAGTTTACGAAAATGGCAACTCGATTTGAACGCTATCGAATGCCGCAATCCGGTTATTTGATACGTCACGAAATTCTACTCGATACGAAACCTCTCTCGATCACGAATGCGACAATTTGGCCCCAGCTTTACGTTTTTTGTGTTTCTTTTGATAGAATAGTACATCTTAATACAAACAACTACGAGTGCTATATTCGGCTATGCCAAATCTTATATACCCTTCATCATCTACATATGTAAATCTAGTTTAGTGAAGTAACTCCAATCATAAAAGCAAATATTAGGGTGACAGATAATTAAAAAATAATAAAATTTGGTACCACATTTCAGTAATGGGAAATGATATTTTCATTTGGTATAGATTTGGGCTTATTTGAAGGACAATACCCAATGACTTTGACTTTAATGTGATGAAGGCAGTTTTTTTTGAAAATGGTCTCAAAATGTAAAAGAAAATTATTTTTGAAATAAGCCCAAATCAATTCTATTGGCGCTATTTATCTAGGGGCTATTTCAGTTTAAAGTGATATACCTTAAAAAGTACAAAGTAAATTTAAAAACTTTTTTGTTTATAGGTAAAATGAATTTTTAATATATTGATTTATAGTTTTTGTTAAATTTTCTTTTTCATTAAGATTTTTTTGTTGTTTAATAAAAATTAAAAAAAAATTAACGATTTGTTACTCTTAAGGTTAAAAAAGTACTCTCAGAAAAATTTTTTGATACCGAAATGAAAATATCATTTCCCTTCACTGGTCCACAACACATACATGTAAAAAAAAAATTGTAGGAAAAAAGTAATATGTGTAAACAAAATTTGCCATCTGAAAACGTAAACAAGAAAGTCAGCTGATCTACTGCCACTACCAAGTATATTAATGTGCCTTTTGTGAAGTTAAAATAAAATCTAAGCCAAATAAAATAGCACTACTTACTAATCAAACTGTAGCGTGCACTTGAAATGTTAAAAATGTTAGAGTTTATTCGCAAGATATTCACTTTAAACTGCAACGTTTGCTCTTTAACACTTATAAAAAAAAACAACACCACCGTATAATATGATTTTCCTCTTTAAGTCATTTTAAAAAGGGATTCAAGGGTTTTTATTATTTCATGAAATTGAAAATTAGTAACTTGTATCTATTTTTAAAAATTTAAATAAAAAAAATCACAGTGGATTATCGAAATGCTATCCAAAGTAAAGTAGTTTCTTTACCGACAATATGTATGGGTCTTGAATAATGGCTGCAAACAAATAAATGTGTGATTTATTTTTCCAGAAGAGTATAAGAATGCGTTTTAACGGCATTAATCAGACATGTCACAGAACTCAGTGGTTTCAATTACGCAAATTGTTTTTTTTAGAAAAAGAAAACGGGATTTTTTTTAATTTTAAAATGGAATTGAATTGAATTGGAATTTTCTTTTAGATGTTGGTTTTTGCGGTTTTAGAATTTACTTTTATTCAGAGTTCAGAAAGTACACTCATCGAACACACAATGTTCTGTTCAAAACCAACCCGAACATATTTTTCTTTTCATAACAATTATGTGTGTTACTAAATTTTTAAATTTTCCGAACACAACCACGAAGGTGTTCTATTAAAATAAGAAAGTAATAAAACAATAACAAATGCACTACTAAACATCCCATACCTAAATTATAAGCAAAGCACATCTACTGCTTTAAAAAACCACAACAACAAATAACACATGCAAATTAAAGCAGAAAAACAATTGGACAATCAAAAAACCCAAATGAAAGTAATTATTTTATGCTAACAGTAAACATAAAAAATTCCTTCCTTAGGTATAATTGCAATGATGTTAAAGATAAGAATATTATTACCCTAATCCTTACTTTTTAAATCACTAATTATTGCATATTTTTATTAACGACCCTCGCTTGAATTTACAAGGAACTTAAATGACAAAACACAAAATCCAAATAAAATTAATTATTTTATGATACCAATAAACATAAAAAATTCCTTCCTAACGTATAATTGCAATAATCCTTACTTTATATAACACCACTTATTGCACATTATTTTATTGAATTTGCAAGGAACTCTACTACTTACCAATATTCAAAAACAATCTGCAATGGTGTACTTAAATTTTAACTAAAAAAACCTTCAATAAAAAATGTTATTATATTTGCCGTCCGTACACGCATATATTTTTGCTTCTTTTTTCCAACCACGAAGTTATTTTACTTTTTCATTGAGCTCTTTTTTCAACCACCAAGTTATTTTACTTTTTCATTGAGCTCTTTTTTCAACCACCAAGTTATTTTACTTTTTCAATGAATTTTTTTTTTCGAAACGCATACTAAAAGTAGAGCACGCGTTCGCAAACAATAGCTTTAGTGGAACATTCGCGTTCGAGTGCGCAAAAAAATATTTTAATAGAACACCTTCGCGGTTGTGCTCGGAAAATTTAAAAATTTAGTAACACACATAATTGTTATGAAAAAAAAAATGTTCGGGTTGGTTTTAGTTGTTTGTTTTTAATTTATGTACGAGAATTTTGTACAGTGAGTGTACTTTTCTGAACTCTGCTTTTATTATGTGTCCTTATTTAGGTTAGCTTTGTTGTTTACTTTGGTGTGAACAATGTTGCCATAATAAAACTGAACAAGTAAGAGTGCTATAATCGGCTATGCCGAATCATATATACCGTTCACCATCTATGTAAATCTAGTTTAGTGAAGAAATTAGAGGCATGCGAGGTGTTATGCCCGTTGCCTCGAAATACATGGACCGAACTTGGTGATTTTCAATAGCAATAGCATTTTCGAAACCATGTCTGATCAATTGGAGTATTTAAATTTTCTCTGGCTCATCTAGTACCTTGGCAAAGTTGATTTCAACCCGAACACGAACGGACAGACGGACATAGCTCAATCGATCAAAATTTACATTTAAATGCTATTGAAATTTCGATCGATATCGAATGCCGTAATTTATCCCCAGCATTTTTTATGAATATACAAAATTGATCCGAATCTGAAGAAGATAAAACAAAAAACAATCGGAATTGTGAATATGAAATTTAAACCATTCTGATCGAAATGTGTGACATGTGTGTATATTTTATTTGTATTAATTTATTTTTTTAATATTGATATATTGAAATAAAACGCTATCTTTATGTCATCAATAATTTAAAAAAATGGTTTAATCGTTTATTTCCGTAATTTCCAAAAAAAAAAAAACGAAAAATTCCTAGAACTATAAAATTACAAGTTTATCAATAATATTCTCAGCGGCGGATAAGATTGCGTTTTGTTTTAAAAATCATGTGTAGAACAATGGTTATAAAGGGCGTAACTATTTCCAAAAAATCAGTAGTCGATTTAAAGCGGTTTGACAATGAAAACTTTCGTTGCTGTTAGTTTATTTGTCGCTTTTGCCACAGCAGGCATATTGTCTGATGAGGAACAACGTCATCGAGTTGCACCCTTTGGAGAGTTGGAAGGTCGCATTACCAATGGCCTAATCGCTACACCTGGTCAATTTCCCTATCAAGTTGGTTTACATATACCTATTGGAAACAACACGTTTTGGTGTGGTGGTACTATAATATCAAATCGTTGGATATTGACTGCTGCTCACTGTACTTTGGGCACTGATGGTGTTACTGTATACTTGGGAACCTTTGACATTAAGAATGACACCGAAAAGGGACAACAAAGAATCTACTCCTCAAAAAGAAACATTGTCGTACATCCCAATTATAAACCTCCCAAATTGAACAATGACATCTCGTTGATAAAATTGCCCGTTTTAATAGAATTCAATAGATTTATTCAGCCTGCCGCTTTGCCCAAGAAAAATGGAACATATTCAACGTATGAAGGAGAAATAGTTGTAGCTTCAGGTTGGGGATTAGAAAGTGATTCTGCTAAAACTATTTCGCAATTTCTTCGTTATATTGAAGTTCCTGTTATGAAACAATCCAAATGCAATAACTACTATTTAGGCACAATTGGCGAAGAAATGATTTGCATTCAAACAAAAGATAAAAAATCAAGTTGCAGTGGGGACTCTGGCGGTCCTTTGGTGTATGAGGATGATGGTGTGAAAACTGTTATCGGAGCTACTTCATTCGGTATTAGTGCTGGTTGTGAGAAAGGCTGGCCTGGTGTATTCACTCGTGTGACTTCCTACTTAGATTGGATTGAAGATGTTTCTGGTGTTGTCAACAAGTAAATTTACTTATGTAAACGCATTAAATAAACAACGACATCATTCAATTAATTTGCATGATTGTTTTTTTAAAGATATTTGTGAAGTTGAAATTGTCTTAAATACCTATAAGGTAAAAGGCAACAAGACATTTTTTGTGGTAAATAGAAGACCAAAGGGAAGTTTATGCTGTTAAATAGAACAAATTAACTCGCTATGGCACATTGCGATAAGTAAAACTAATGTGCTTTTACTTTAAGCAAAGCAGTCTTGGTTTATTTAGTAATTTGAATAATGCATTCAAGGCATATCAATTATAAGGTCACAGCGCGACGACAACAAATACAACAATACAATACCTACCGCTGCCACCTGGTTAAATATGTTTTGAATGCATTCATTTGCTTTAACAAGCTAATTTAACTATATGAAAAATTTATTATTTGGAATCTTTTTTGTATTACTTTACTTTGATTGTGCTTGATTACTTCAAATATTAATATTTCGTAATTTCTCATGACGTATTTATTACTAAGGACTACAATATGAAATGTATTACTGCGCGTAAAGCATATCCTTATGGACATTTTGCTAATGCTCATATAGGTCATCAGTGGATTCTACCCAAATTTTGTAAAGAAAATCCCAGAGTCTTATATCAAAAGGCAAATTGATTAAATGAGAACTCAATTGAATCAATTAAGCAAAAAGACAATAAAAACTCAAAAATCTTTTGTACAAAAGCATACTAACTATTGATAATTTTTTTTATTCTTTAAAAGGTACATTTATTTTACTAGATAGTTACGGCTCTACAACAAAAACAACATTACAAAAACAATATGGCTTTTTATTGTTGTTTTGTCCGTTGGAAATGTTAAAAACATAAAGTGAAATAAGAGATAATTGCTCTAATTACAAATGCTTGCTTTCTTTTGCAAATGCGTGTTGTTAGTGTTTTTTGAAATTCGTAAACAAACAAAGTAAAATATAAACAACTTTGACATTTCCAACTAGAAACCAGCGGACGACACTAGGTAGTGTACCTTGTAGGTTAATTTTTTATTTTATTGAATCTTTCAAATACATAGGAATGGTTCCAAATGGAATTCCTTATGTAAAAGAATGAGACCAAAAATATAAATAATTATTCAATGGTTACTGTGTTTTTGTATAAAATATTTTTGAGTTTATATTGTCTTTTTGCTTTATTGATTCATTAGTGGTGTGTAAAATTATTTTGAATAAAATAATCTTAAGAAGAGAATACATATTTAAAAAATAAAATAACTTTGAAATGTGTTTTATGACCAATTTTTCATACAAAATTGTCCTAAAATACATTTAAAATCTATTATAATATTCTATGTAAGCAAAATTAGCATGGCTTGAATTTTAATGGTATGTTTTTACACTTGTTTTGTGTATGTACGTCTGTTATTTGAACTACAGTAATAAAAATAATTAAAAGCGCTATGTTCAAGTTCCTAAGGCATGAAAAATTTCATTTTTAAGAGACGCCATAAAACTAGTAGAAACATTAATTTTGTTGTTGCAGAGCAGCACGTTGATGTCAAAAATAGCTGACTTAACAAAAGGAAGCCGAATTATATTTATACTTCTATGATCATTTGGTAGTTTTAATGAAGTTGGTTTGTTTCTTCTAAATATGCAGTAATACCTTATATTTGATTTATTGGTTTTGAAATTTAATTTTATTAAATTTACAACTTTTTTATGCTTTTTTCATATTATTTGAATTCTTTTTATTTTAAAAATTATATTCAAATTTTGACAACAACATCGAACATAAGCAAAAATCAGCTGGCCTATTAAGACCACCTGTAAATTAATTCGGCTTGGTAGCACCCAAAGCATTAATATGACTTGGCAGCACCATTTTTTACAATTATTTGAGACTAAAATACAATGAACCAAGCTCACACATTATTGACGGCGGCGCGGTTAACCAAGATCGGCGGCTATAAATCTCTTTAAAACCCATTAGGGAATAACAAAGAAAAACCAACAATTTTATACATAACTAACGGCAAGATACGGAAGACTAAAGCTATTGTAAAGAAAAATAGGTAGGCCCCTATATACTCGATTTTACAAATTGCATTTTATGTATAAAAAAAACGGTGTTGCGAAGTGACACAGAAAAGACAAGGCTATAGGCATAATCAGCTAGTAAAAACTTATTTAATCAACTTTATTATTTATATTAATGATGTAATAAAAGCTTTAAGCTCTAAAGTTAACAGTATTTTATTAAGAAAAAATCAAGGCGAATCAATTACCTAATGGCAGCGTTGTCAAATTTTCGCCGGAAGTATTACTGTCAAATTTCATATATCAAAAATATATACAGATTTTTTATATCTGAAGTTTGACAGAAATGGCGTTGAATTTGCCAACGCTGCCACGTGGTAATTGATTCGCCTTTATTATGATGAAACACCGGCGGTGGCGCAGCAAAAAATTATTACGCACCGGCGGCTAGCCACCGAATTTAAGTTGATTGGCTTGTTTCACTGCTCTAATATAGACAGCTTATTTTTATTGGTGCGGACGTTGGATAATTATAAAAAATTGTCTTATAAATATTTTTTTGTTGTGATAGAACCATTGGAAATTTATAATGTCAGCAACAGATCAAATGAGAGCTATGCTTGATCAGCTTATGGGTACAACGCGTAATGGTGACGATGGTCGAGGACTAAAATTTTCTGACCCCCGAGTGTGCAAGAGTTTTCTGTTAGATTGCTGTCCGCATGATATATTAGCATCCACTCGAATGGATTTAGGAGAATGCCCTAAAGTACATGACTTAGCATTTCGAGCAGATTACCAAAGCGCAGCAAAATCTCGTGACTACTTTTATGATATTGAAGCTATGGAGCATTTACAAGCATTTATAGCAGACTGCGATAGAAGAACAGAAGCAGCTAAACAAAGGCTTAAGGAAACTCAAGAAGAGTTAACAGCAGAAGTGGCAGAAAAAGCAAATGCAGTTCATGCTTTAGCCGAGGAAATTGGCAAAAAGCTTGCCAAGGCTGAGGCTCTCGGAGAAGCGGGTGAAGTAGAAGAGAGCATGTCACTTATGAAAGAAATCGATGAACTTCGAGCCAAAAAAATCAAAGCAGAACATGAGTATCGCACATCAATGCCAGCATCGACGTATCAACAGCAAAAATTACGCGTTTGTGAAGTATGCTCGGCCTACTTGGGCATTCATGACAACGATATAAGATTGGCAGATCATTTTGGCGGTAAGTTACATTTGGGATTTTTAACCATAAGAGAAAAATTAGTCGAACTGGAGAAGACAGCTGGTCCACGCAAGGCTGAACTTAAACGCACTGGCAAGATCCATGAACGCGATGATGATCGATCCCGTTCACGTTACTTTGTCGGTGGTCGTGAATTAGATCGCCGATCACGTGTTCATCGATCTCGCTCTCGGGAACGTCGTCGTCCCGAAGCACCTACAACTACAAGCCGCCCTGAGCGCAAGGATCGAGATAATCGTGACAATGATTCTGATCGCAATAGAAACAATGGTCGAGGAGGACCTGATCGTAGAAGATCCCGGTCGCGCTCCCGTGGACGAAGTTTCAATTCTAGAAGAAGATCTCATTCTCGAGAACGTCACCGCCGTTAATTTAGGCGTTTTAATTAAAAACAATTGCTAGAAATGTCGAAGGTATAAACTAGTAAGATTTTGTTAGACCACGTTTAAATTTTATTTTAAAATTCTTTTATTTACACTTTATAGACAACTACTTGGGCTGAAGAAGAGACATCAAATAGCAGAAGCTATTTTACCCGGGCATAAAAATTTAACTGTAGGCATCATTTATATAGCACGTATGTAAATTTCGAATTGCTTTTAAATCCAAAAACTTAACGTTTAATTATATTATTTTTTAATTTTCTAAGCAAACAAAACTTATTTTCCTCTTAGATCTTAATATATTTACTGCTGATAATATCTACATAGTTAGAGACATTTTTGTTTTCTTGGTTTGTGTTGTAATAAATTAATTCTTCTCTATAGATAATTAAAGGAAACAAGACATTTGATGCATTAACATTTTTTAAAGAATTACCGAAACAATATTTTTAAAAGATTTAACCAACATTGGGTACGTACAGGTTTATTTTATTTGACACAGTACATAATCCATTACAGGGACAAATTGGTGAAAAATATATTATTCGGAACTTACCTTTTTTAATTTACATTTATTTTTCACATGTAAAAATAAACCATCTATCCAAGGCCCATACTAGACCAACAGCGACCTGGTTACAAGTTTAACCATCACTCTAAATTTGAGCTGATTTTTGGTAAGGAACTTAGAAACAAAACAAACGTAAACCAACTTTGTCATTTCAGCAATCTACGGCAAAAAGTCTTATATTGTTGGGTAAACACTATGAATGATAGATTAGCTATTGGGTACGTATAACCATGGTGGTGACGTTGTTTGTAATTTGGTGAGCAATAAGCTTTTAATAGTTGTTAGATTTATTTCAAAAATATATATTTACTAAAGTCATCAGGCATCACTTATTCTCCAATTCTACGACATATTTTTCCAGCACATTGAGCTGAAACATATATATTACTATGATTAGGTTAATCTCACATCTCTCGCCTTTTGGTACGTATGTACATACTATTACAAAAATATTTTCCAACTTCAAGAGTTCACCAACATGTGAGTACACTCTTTTATCTCAATTTAAAAATAGATGGTGACTATAATATGATTATAATAACAGTTGGGTACGTATTTCATTATTTATATATAAAAAGATGTTTTTATTAGAACTAAAGATATTTAAAATTTATGCCATCTTGTTAAATTCACGACAAATGATGTATATAAGATGGAGTGGAAGTTTGAGAAAACAGGGATGATACGTATTTGAATGCATGTATGTATGTATGTATTAACTCCTTATATTTTTATGACGAAATTAGAATGTATGTTTACAATTCTTCAGGTTGCATTACTTTCACCCTTTTCATGGTACGTATTTAAGATTTGATGATAAATTCAGTTATATTAATTTCTTCAATAAATTATTTACGCAGTTGTAGGTTGTTGTTTTTAGTTTTATTTGATTTGTTTTTAAACAAATATTAACATTAAAAGTAATTGTACACAAGAATTTTTATATCTATTAAAAATGTATGTTCTTCGAATTACACTGACTAACTTTGTTATCACTTTACGGTTTTTGTTTTGTCCTAACAAAGCCAGAAAGCATATTCATTATGCTTAAATCCTGCCAAATCATCTTCACCAATTTTCAATATTATATCCAATTAGGTTTTTTAAATATAGATATGTACCTTAAAATAAAAGAAGCTTATAGCCTAATTTCATTTTAATTTTCATTTAATCTTAAAACACATTCAAACAAATCAACAAAAGAGTAAGGCGACCGAAATCATTTACTTTAGTTTGAATTTAAGCAAGTTTTTTTATTTTATATGAGGAAATAAATTTAATTACATACCAAGTCCCAAGATTTTTGTCAAGAACTATTTTTAAGATTTTTTTTGTTACTCGATTTATTCTTAACATTCATGTTGCTATAAGCGGTAACTGTTAATATTGTTTACATAACAAGGGTAATGTATGTAAAGCAAAAACCTTTCAGTTAACTTGGTAGCAGTGTTTTAAAAATATATTTAGCTCTAACAAACAGTGCTGGGTTTTCAGTACACGTTTGAATTTTAGTTAGTCTATAAATTTTTTAAATCTTGGTATTTCAAGCGAATTGTGTAAGATAAAAAAAACAAATACGCAGATTTAAGTAGAGCTGTATGAAAGTCTAATAATCAGGGTTCGATTGGGTATAGTATATAAAATTTATATTTAAGAATACAAAAATGTTATCAATAATTTAAATAAAAGTCTGAAAACTATAAAAAAAATTGTTTTATTTTAAAGGATAACAAGGATGTATATTCGGTTATACCGAACCTTATATACATTTCAACATATATCGTTAGCTGAAATCCAAAATTACGCACCTAACAAAAAAAAAATTTGGTGTTTTATTAATTATGATGAATATCATTATGGCCCAACAATTTTTACTCTCGTATACTAAAAATTAGACATTTTATAAGCGAAAACCAAAAGCACGTAACTACATACTTGTTGTTTCAATTGTTCCAAAGCTATCTTTTTTAACTTGGGCTTTTTTATTATTTAGTTACGTTGTTTTGGATTTCAGCTAACGGTACTTTTATCTAGCATTTTATTTTTTGCAGTGATAAATCTACAAAGTTTAGTACATTTTAAAGTTTTATTTTCGATTTAGAAGTTTGGTTCCACAAATAAGGGCTGTGAACAACCTAGCAACGATATTAAATAGTTAAAATAAATAATAATAAATAGCTAAAATAAAAACGGCATAAGAAATTCTTTGCCACCACAAAATTTGTCTGTTAAGCCTTTTATCGAAAATTTTAGTTTTGCTTAGTGTTGGTTACCCAGCTACGTAAATTAGGATTTTACTGTAATGAGTGGCGAATTCATTAATTTCGCCGTAATTGCTAAATGTCAAACTCCATATATAAAAAATACGTATTAAGTTTTTTTATAAGGTGTTTGACATTTAGCAAATGTGGCGAAAACTAATGAATTCGCATTTGCGGCCACCTGGTATTATTTCGCCATGAAGTGGTGAAAAGCTCACAAAATGTTTATCAAAAACACTACTACCTGTAGGAATACAAATGAAAAAAAGATGGAAAAATTGGGGGTAAGCGTGGTGTTTCGCCCCCTGCCGCAAAGGGCATGGACTGATATTGCTGATTTCCAATAGTTAAATTTTCGAAATTGTTTGATCGATTGGCGTAAAATAATTTTCTCTAGCACTTCTAGTGCCTTGGAAAAGTTGATTTCAACACGGAAAAGGGATCGGAAATGGATATTGTAGAAATTACGGAATGAGAAACTTAGATATTACCCATTTCCACATGTTGTAAAGGGTATAAAAACAGTTCTGCAAATGTAATTTTTGTAAATAAAAATATTAACAAACTTTTTTATTTTCACTGATGTGCAGTGAACATTTAAAATAATCGAGGTAAAATATGGCTTTCGCCCATGAAACATAAAAAATATGTATAATCATGGCAAAATAATGGCCCTTATTGTGTTTGGCGTAGGTGTATTTCGACTACGACAATTTTGTAATAGATTAATGAGAATTGTAGAGAGCTATCTTTAATCTATTACAAAACTTAAAAAAACGCCGAGTTTTTGCTACGAAACGCCAAACACAATAAGGGTGAATATACACCCTTAATTGATTCGCCTTGATATGTATGTTTAATTTTTTCAAGGCGAATTGAATACTAGGTAATCGCATGAGTACAAAAACAAAAAACGCATGTATTTTGTTTGTGTAAATTTACTTGTACTTGTCAGTAAACAACTGACGAAAAATATAAAACAACAGAAAATAAAAACAAATTTATTTAAAAGTGTTTGTATATATGGAACAAATCTAGTTCACGGACGCAGCTTTAAATTAAAAAAAGTTGCCTTAAGTTAACTTAAAAGTTAATTTTAAGAAAAAAATGTAGTGACAAATTTGGGGCTGACCCTTGGTTTTCGAGTTACGGGCCTCCAAAGTTTGCATGTACAATATGGAATATCTTTTAGTGTCCTTTGGCATATCAAACAAAGTTCCACTCCCGCGTTCGCACTTTTTCTTGCAAAACGCACAATAACGCATTTTTCAAAATGTATATTTTGTATAAAATGTTTTTCAAAGAAACGTTTTCTTTTTTAGTAAGTTTTTTGTTAGTTTTTTTTTAATATTCTTACAGCACTTTTTGGCACACACACTTTTCACTTTTTAAACAACGTCTTTTTCACTTTTTTAAATTAATTGTTAAATTTTATTTTCAAGTTCAAAATTTTTTACTTTTTTTAAATGGCGCGTCACGAAAATGTAAATAAATTTTGACGTTAGCTCGGAGAAATGTGTAAAGCGATTTCGATCACCTGCGCTACTAGTTTTACCTAGTATTCAATTTGCCTTGAATTTTTTTATACGGTGTTTGACATTTAGCGTTTACTGCAAGGCGAATTAATACAGGTGACCGCACGGCTACAACAATCCAACAACACAAAAAACAACAGGCAATTTGTTGCTACAAAATTATGTATGTTGTCAAAAAAATATTGTAAAAAACAAACAAAATAAAAAAATATACATACATACATATTTGATGAAAAAAAGTGGTTGTAATTATCAGAATAAGAAAATTATAAAAATTAAGTTACATAAAAATAAAAAAACAGGAAAAGACACTAAAATTCTTTTGTACCACTAGTTTGCCCAAATCACATGCATCGTTCCATTCTTGCACGTTGACCATTTGAAGACTAACATAATCTTCCACAAAAAAAAAACAAGATATTATAAATTTGTTAACAATCATTTCACTATCTTTTTACGCATATTTTGATTATACACATCAGGAACTGCAAATACGGTTCCATGTCGTGGTAGTTTTCTCTAGGAATTTCAATTGTTTGTTTTCTATTAGCAATCAAAAAAAAAATTAAATTAAAAAAAATTTAACAAATTATTTATTTTTGACAAATTTTCTTGACAACTGTAATGTATACAGCTGATAGGCTTTTTCGCCCGTGCGTTCACCTGTATTATTTCGCCATGGTTTACTGTGATATGGAGATTGACATTTAGAGTTTCGGCGAAAATTCGTGAATTCGCTATTGCGACCACCTAGTATTAATTTGCATTGTTTAACAGTGTAGTCCAGGCGAATTCTTTGTTTCTTTCAGGAATACGTTATTAAAAAAAAAGAATATTTATTTACATAATTTACAAAATTCATAAAATATTGGAAAAAAGGCGCCGGTGACAAGACCATATGCACTCGTACTACAAGATATACCGAAAAAAATTATGCACATATATTTACATTCTGATAAAATTAAAAAAAGTAGTAATCTTTTAAAATACTGAATAAAATTGAAATAAAATTACAAAAAAATTATCTTTATGATGTTTTTGGTAGTCGCACAATCGAGTATTTCTTCCAGCGATTGTCCTATCCCCGATACTGGACACATTGTAAGCAAATGAGTAACACCAAGTAAAACATTACAATTAAAGCATCTCGGGGGATCAGTTTTTTCATAGTAGTGTTTCGAGTTCTGTAGACCTAGGGTAGCCCTAAATGGATTTGTTATGGCAAAAAGCAGAATATATTAAATTAAAAAATAATAATTTATACCGCTTTAATTTTTCACAAAATTTAATAAATTTTGACGTTTTCAGACAAAAAAAAAATAATGGACACAAATATAAAGAGAAACTGTTTTAGTTTATGAAATATAATTTAAAGATAGTTTTTTATTATAATTAAATTTAAGAAATTTAACGATGTTTTTAAGATAAATTACATAAGTATGTATAAGACTTGTTTATTATTAAAGTACTTAAAATTATTGTAAAATAGGTTTTTTTTATTTTTCAAAAACATGACTTTTAAAAATGTTAAGAATCAATAGTTATACATACATATATGCAGCTAATAATTATATTATTTAGGAATGTGTTATTTACATAATGTATATATTTATATGTATAATTTTTTTTTTAATATAGTACCAACTCAATTTCTACAACCAGCAAATATTAAATAAAATCATATTTCAAGGTTTCGTAATATAAATAACCATTAAAGAATTTAATTAGCTTAATTAAATTTAGATATTAAAATAAAACAGAGGTTTATTTAGGAGTAAAAGTCTAGCTGCAAGAATAATTATAATTTGATAAATTATTTCTATTATAATTATAACGATTGTTTTACAATAAGTTTTGAAAAATCAAGTTAGCATTCAATTTTAATTTTGTTTAGTACCTAATGCTAATTTTGATGATGTTCATTATTAAATTTAAAATTTACTGCATATAGAAGATTATTTGAAATAAGCAAATTTATAGATTTTAATTTAAATATTCTTGATATACGTATATCAAATAAAATATATTAAATACGCGCTCTCAGTTAACTTTCGTAAATAAAGTAAGAATTTATTTAACAGGTATATTATAGTATTTGATTTTGATTCACAATTTTTACTAAAAAATGTAGACTCTATTAATTTATAATGAAAAATTATAATATAATTAATTGATAGAAAAACTTAGAATTTCGCCATCAATACTGTCCATCAAATTAATTGCCATACATATTTCATCATCATTAAACATACTTGAATATAATAATGCACAAATCACTTTTTAAAAGAGAAGATTCTTAGGACACACTATAATTAAAAAAAATGAACTTGAATATTTTTATTTTTGCACAACAACTCAAAAAGCTTTTTAAAATTTTAAGAACTAAAATGATTATTAAACTAAAAAAAGAATACATGCGAATTATGACAGTCTTATTGCAAACAATAATATTTCTTCGATTTTGTGTAATTGTGATTTCCATCTAAAATATGAAAGCGTCAACATATACATATATATGTAAACATACACAAAATTGCTTACTACTTATTTAAATAGTTTTGGGATTAAACAAAAAATAGATGAACAAATAAATTTTTTAAGTACAATAGTTATGGAAAGGCCACGTAGAAATAACACATCATTTGTCTATTATTTAGAATTCGTTGTACATTATTTAGTTCAATGTTTTGACTGAAAGTATTATCGAAATAAGATTTTATTAAAAAACTTTCTATTAAATGGTAGACAACGTTCTTGTAAACAAAAATATGTTGTGATGTATGTCCAGATAATTGTTTAGGAAAATATTAGTCAACGCCAGCAAAACCTTGACTGCCTTCGATTGCCTTAATCAGTTTATCTTTGAGCTGTAAATAACCTTCATAAGGTGGTAAATCCAAGCGATTAAAGCTAAAATTATAAAGCAACAAATTAAATTATTTTAAAAAAGCCGATACAATTAAGGGCAAAGATCTACGTCTACAAAAATAAAAAATATTTAATATTAAATCTTAAAATGGAAACAAAACAAATAAGTGTAGGAACACAATACACGACGGTAACGATATTTTCATGTCGGTTTTCATTATTCTCTCACATTTAGTCTCTCACTCTCGACGGTAACGATATTTTCATACAATTTTGACACAAGTTATCGTTCAACGACAATGGTGCTGGTGTCAGTTTTAATTATTCTCTCACATTTAGTCTCTCACTCTCGTAACAATATTGCATTTGAATTCCCAATAACAGCAGAGGCACATTATTTAATAAAAATAGAACAAAATTTCAGAAATAAAATAATAAATAAGTAAATGAAAAAAAAAAATTATTGAAAAGGTTTCTTTACTTTTTGGGTAAAGTTTGTAAAAATGAGAGCAAGTATTTTTTTCTCTCATAAAAAACAAAATTATATAAAAATACAGGAACACAAAATCTAAATTTTAAACACAAAATTAAAACTCTAGGAATTTTGACTATTTTAATTAGAAAAATTAATTTCAATAAACCAAAAATTGGAAATAATAATTTATTTTGTATTTAGTTGTTGCACAACTTTAAATAACTTGCGCGAAAAAAAAATTGGGCTGTTTCGTGCAAGAAGAAGAAGAACATTATTCTCTCAAAACCGCTCTCATTTACCCAATTTTGAAGTAAGAAAACAATTTTCGTGCGAAAGTAGAGTAAAGAAACAGACCTCATATGAAAATAAAACTTATTGAGAAAATAACTGAAAAGGTGAAAAATATGACCCCATGTACCATCTTATATCAGTGTCATCATTAATCCTTCGTCCCTCTTTTTAATCTGTATGAAGGTTTTGAAAAGTCCCATTGAATTTCTTGCAAGATTAACCAGTCCAGTAGACTCTCAATGCCATGTACATGTTAAATGTACTTAATATTCGATTTTTTAATAAAATTTATCTGATTCATTTAAATGTAATAAAATATTTAAAAAACAATATTTTTGAAAACAACACAAAACTGAAATGAAAATAAATATTATTAATGCCGTCAGAGAATCGTCGTTATTTTGTTCACTTACTCTCAGTAACAATAAATCGTTCCGTTACCTTCGTCTGTTGTGTTCCTACACTAAGAGTGCTATATTTCGCTATGCTAAATCTTATATAACCTTCATCTTTTATTAAATATAGTTAAGAGAAATAACTCCAATAATAAAAAAAAAAACAAATATTGGGGTATCAGAGAATTAAAAAAAAAAAAAAAAAAATTAGCTTTAAGCATTTTTAAAGAATTTTAGTATTTCCTTAAGGGTCTCCTCAAAAGCTTTAAAATGATACCCATATTAATATCTTGAAAAATTTGGTGCACAGTCGTACTATTTTCTATGAAAAGTTCAGAGGCTTATGATTCGGAAAATACAGGCAAGCGCCAATTTTTTTATTGATATTTTTTTCTTACTTTGTAATTTTCTATTTTAAGTTTCTTCACTAAACTAGATTTGTTCCAAATGATATAAAAAATTAGAGGCAGGCGTGGTGATTTCCCCGCTGCCTCAAAGGACATTGACCGATCTTGCTGATTTTCAATAGCAACATTTTCGAAACTATATTTGATCGTATTCAAAGCTTCTCTAGTTCATCTAGTGCGTTGGAAAAGTCCGAACGCGGACGTACAGCGCTCTATCAACTTCGCTAGACATATGAACTCACAATATATATACTTTAAGGCGTCGAAAATGGATATTGTAGAAATTACAAACGGAATGACAAACTTAGATATATCATTTTTTTCACCTGTGGTGATGGGTATAAAAAGAATTGTTTAAGGTACCGATTAGGGGAGCGATAGGAAACTGCGACTAAATATATTTTTATAGCCTACGAGGTCCTAGCAGACCTCATCTAGACCTGCTTTCCTGATTGTCATTGGTTTAAGTATTGGCTGTTTTAGTGTTGGTTATATATTATATATTCTGGTCTTATGGTGAGGTTATTTCCCAACATACAATTGTTCGTAAGAAAGTCATTGAGAATTCTTAATTTCTTTTTACTTAAAGACATGAGATTTTAAAAACGATTTTGTTTTGATGTCTTAATTCTAAGCTTCGAATTACTCCAAGTATTTCCTGCTTCGCGCAATCTCTCAAGATTTCTTCTTGGTTTTTGTTTACCGCAATAAAAAGTTTTAGGTCCCACCAAAGATATACTTGACTATCTGCTATTTCAAACTCTTCTACTCCAAAGAAATCCAGAAGAGTAACCTTATTGAAATAATAGTTTCTGTCCAACATATCACAGGTTACACAGCAGTAGGTAATTGCATTTTCCTCTTGGTAAACAAATAATCTCTATTAGAGATGAGTCACTGGGTGTCATGGGCTTTAAATGGCTCCAGTAAGAGATTATTTTTATTCTTTTTAAAATTATTTAATAAGAAAAATATTCACATGTATTTGATTTCAGTTCATTTCTCAGTTTTCCTACCCACTTTCAATTGCGTCTTATCTCTGACAAATAATTTTAAATGCTTGTTAGCTTTCAGCCTGAAAGGGATTAACGCTTTTTTTGTGGTATCATTGGGCATTGCAAGTTTGTTGGTTTTTTCTATTATAACTGCGAACACACTAAATCGTTACAACTCTCTTTACTTACAAATGATCACCTGATAACACAGTTCGTTTGCATGAGTAACCATAAATTTTATGTGGCATTCGTTCAGTTATCAGATTGCGTTTAGCTAACACTTTAAAATTGTCGGATTTTGACACTTTCAAAGTTATTGTTGAGATAAATTAAAAACCATTTAAACATATTTAAACTTACCATGTGTGAGCTCTAGGAAAATTATTGGGTGTTCCCCACTTTTCAATTGTGAACATTTGCGGCCCATTTGAGCCATACAATTCCTTAAAACCATTCATTGGTACGCGAGAAGTACCAGTTACAAACTGAAGGAGACGCGAACGCATTTCGTTTGAGAACGAAAGCACGGCACGCCAGAACCATTGAATGATAATGTGATTTTGATGATAGTCTCCTTTGTACAAAGTATTTTCACGCCAATCTTTAACATCGATATTTTGAATACCGCACATTAACAACTCCAACTCATGCTCATCGAAAATTTTTATTAAATTTAAAGGGATCACTGAGCCGAAACCATCCAAGAAAGCGGTCATTTGCTCTTTCACCCGCGCCACAAATCTCCATTCAATAACGAGTCTATAAAAAAAAATGTTTTTAATATAAAAGAAACACAAAGGAAGAAAAAAAACATGCTTTATATATTCATCCTTATTTTCATTAGTCACTTCAATATTGGCTCCTTCTCCCTTAAGTTCGTGTTGGCTCTTTTGACCAAAAATGTCTTCATCCACACAAAATGTTAACTCCAATTGACGAGGATCATTTTCTTTTATCCACATTAGAGAATTGTAATATTCCGTGTCAACAGATTCCATATCTTTTAAATCAATTGCCTTTTGCAGCATCATTTTGTAGAAAGGACGAATGAAAAAGGCATCAAGCAATTTGCCATGATAAACTGCCATACCAGCAATACGGCCAATAAATCTACAATAAAAAAAAAAACATTAAAAAGAATTTTTGACTTTTTCCTAAACTTACTTAAAATAGTGTAAGTGATCTTCATTACACAAACCACTTCCATTGTTTATTTGCAAAGTGTAATTGTCCATGGCGGAATATTCAAAAAGGCCATAATAAGGATTGAACATTTCCTTAGAAAGCAAATAAAACCACTCTCTAGCAAGACCGCCATAATCTAAAATAAACAAAGCAAAAAAGATAATCCGTATACTAGAATAAAAAAATAAAAATTAAAAACTAAAACGCTGTTACCTAAACCAGTTTCTCCTTCAAATTCTACCCACAATTTGGTCTTTAATAAATCTGTTTTTGTAACTTGACTTATTATTCTATATGAATCCTCAAGTATAGAAGAACGTCGCACGCGAATTTCGAATTTATTCGGTACATTTGTCTAAAAAGTTTGCAAGTTTTAAGTTTGGATGAAAAAAATTTTTTAGATTAAATAAAATATTTACTGGTTTCCTCAGGTGGCTCTTAAAGTATTCATATTTTTGTTTATAATCTCTAGAATAAGGAACAGCTTGTCCAGCAATGTTAGGATTTGAAAGTCTTGGATCTTCCCATTGTGTTGTCCTTGTATCTAAGGGAAGAAAAGAAAATATTTTTAATACATATATTTTACAGAAAGCAAGGAAAACATACTGTGATCTATATAAAAAACTCGACCATCTGTATGCACACGCTCTTCCCAGCCCTCGGGCAGTGGTCCTAAATCATCTTCAACACGTCGTGTTTGATTTGGCATAGGACTTGCGCGACCATTGCGTGGATCTATCCAAGTAGTGCGTCTAGCGGCATGATCAATAAAGAATGTACGCCCATTAGGTGCTACTTGCATTGACCATCTAGGAGGCAATGGTTCTTCCTCTGCGGTAGCGGTTTCAGGCTGCTTTAGTTTAACAAATAAATACGAAAATTTAGAAGAAAAAAATTAATGTTTGTTTTATTTACAACTCAATATCGGGCTTGTTCGGAAATGCAACGCGCAGCCCATTCTAAAAAACTTCAGTAAGCATCGCTGCAAATGTCTTGTGTTCTAAAATTCATCACAGAAATTTATGATGCCCAAACAACCATTAAATGCGCATCAAAAAAAGTTCCTGAACCAATGGTTAAGTTAGTATTTTATTTGATATTTATTCATTTTTTTTTAATTTTTTAAAAATGGCAGTGTTACATAACCACAGCGCCAGGATATCTCACAAATTTTCAGATATAATTAAAAAGGTGATAAATCCTGAACAGGATATTAAAGTATAAATGATAATCTTTTTTTTATTTATTTGTTAATACGATTGCATTTTTGTAAAAGCCAGTTGAAAGAAAACGTGCGCATTGCGTCTTTGATTCTAACCTCACTTTTTTGAAAAAAGAAAATCTGCTCGCACACAGATGTTCCCCCTTCGAGATAAAGTAATAAACTGTTTATTAATTTTATTTTGTTTAATTACATTAGTTAATGCATTTTTAGAATTAGATTAGACATAAAATTTTCAAAAGTTTTAATAAGAGTTCGATTGGATATGAAGAAGGAATTTAAATCAGGAAAAATAAAGAAGTCGGTGCGGTGCGCTGGTGTAGTGTCTTAAAAATAATAACAACACAAAACAACAAATTTTTTTTATTTATCAATTTTGAATGTTTAAGCGTTCGAAGTTGTAAAAAAAATGAAAATTTCTTTTTGTCTGCGCATCAAGTAAGTAGCAGCATCAGCTGTTTTGCATCAACATGCAGCACATTGATGTATTTCCGAACAAGCCCCTCATTCACTTTTAATTGGCTTAAAGTTCTTACCTGTTCTGTAACAGTTGCAGTGTTATCTTCAACCGAATTTCGTCTTGTAGATGAAGCAGAAGTTTGCGAACGGTTTCCACTATCAGTGTGATCACCATCATCATTCTGTTGAAAAGTTTTTAACTTTAATTTGATTGTGTATTGACATTTTAAAAATAAAATAAGCCATTACATACATAAATAATATGAAGATAGATCATACAATGGCACACAACAAAATTTTATTAGAAATCAATACTTGTTATTCTAAATTTACAATTTTGATTTACCTCTTTCAATATTAATTTTGTTTATAATGCGCAATACAAAAAACAAATATATGTATAAATAAATAAAAGTGATTAATTATTAAAAACAAACATAAGACGATTATTAATGTCGACATATGTATTGAAAATCCATTAATAAAAAAATCTGAAAATCAAACCTTAAAACTTTTTGTAAACAGAAAAATCATTTAAAAAAATTTGACTTAGTTGCCTTGGAAGGCGTGAGTGAGTATGACAATGTCTTCTTCTAAGCACAGACTTCAGCCCAGGGTTCAATCAACGCATATAACATCGAATACAATTAATCGAAATTTTTCGTTTTGGTATCATGACATTCGATATTGAATGGAATATGTATATCGTCGTTTGAAATTATAGCATTCGTAATCGAGTGCACAAACAAATTACATGTATCAAAATACCATTCGAAGATATTAAAAAATTATATCAAATACCCCTCGTAATGTATATAACACAACGTTCTTTCTCGCCTAAAGCCTAGTGCTCTATTCGATTTTGTGAAAAATGTTGAGCAACATGCATTATTTCGCTTGAAAAATTTGACTAGTGCCAACACAGCGTTTTAGAAAATAATTATCGTTTTTATCGCCTTTAAGAATTCCACACTATCTGAAAAAAATTTAAAATTTACTGAAGCCGAAGGAAAATAAATACTCATTCACCTCATCCAAACTTATGGAATTTATCCTATACATACATACTTATATGTTTTTGTTTTATAATTGGAGTAATGAGCAAACGCTTTTCTGTGTCAATGAATTAATTTTTGTCTTTTTCTCTTTTAAAATGTCCAGTTTTTTTCCTTTTTTTTATAAATCTTTTGAAAACAAAAAATATATTAAAACAAACGGTCTGAAAAATTTGTTTTAAAAAAATTCCATACGAAGAAAGTGCTGCTTATATTATTTCGTAGTTGAAAAATAATGTTGCCAAAAACATTTTTTAGTTGTGAAACATGCTGCGAGAAACAGTAGTACTTCAGCAACATTATTTCTTATTTATTTCGCAGTATTTTTTTATATGGACTTTTTTTACATTTCGCGAAATTATGAACAAAGTACTATGCTTAATGAGAGTAAATGGAATAATAATCAATTTTATTTCAAATTAAAATTTTTAAGGCACAGTTGCTTTTATATTTAAATTATCTATTTATCATTTTTAAAAATCTTACTTTTTGCTAAAAATTACGACTCAATGCTAAATCTATACTCTAATGAAGATGAATGGAAAGTGAGCCACTATGGTTAGTTGCAGAATTAACATATAACATGCACCTCGGTTGCATAAGAGGCGCAATGCTTTGAATACTTGACCGAAAAATACCATATTTTGCGGTTGGCGCTATATTTTTATTGAATATCGTTATGGGCTCTGGTTGGTTCTGGAAATATGTGTAAATCAGAATGCCTAAGTATCACAATGCACGAATGAAGGGTAGCCAAGCCACCCTTACCTAACCTAAGCAACTCGTCAATTTGTGATAAATGGTTTCATCCTCCACTCACTCGAATGTTGAAACCAAGGTAAACAACGTTAATATAATCAGCTATTTAAATGACCAAATTTAGCCACAATGTAATTTTCCACTGTTTAAACAAAACTCGCCATAAGAAATTCTTTCCTACGATAACTTTTTGTGTTGAACAAGCTTTTTTTTTAGAAAACTGTAAGTTTTCCTTAGGGTTGTTGTCCTAGCATAGTAAATGCAATCAAGAGGTTGCTGTATCAGGTAACACAGCTCACCAATTTTTCTTAGCTTTTTTATTAACATTAATCATAAGCACAACCACCTGCAGCAATACAAAAGAAAGTTAAAAAAAGATATGAAAAAATTAGAGGTGGGGGTGGTGATTTGCCCGCTAACTCGAAGAAAATTTAAATTTTCTCTAGCTCATGTAGTGCCTTGGCAAAGTTGATTTCAAAACGAACACGGATGGACAGACGGACTTCGCTATGTAGAAATTTCATGTGGAATGACAATGTTATTCACCTGTGGTGAAGGGTATAAAAAACAATATGGCTGGACTCATGTAGAGAGGACCTAAACTCGCATAATTGTGATTTTATGGAAGAAGGTAAGAACATATTAGAAACTGTATACGTCACAATGTAATATTTAAAATACAAGTGCCCAGGCAGAAAAAGACAATCGGCACGACGCTGTTCCGACGTTGAAGACAGTTCTTTAACATCAGTATAACATACTGTTTTACAAATTTACTGTATAGTTACAATGTTAAAATGATAACATTAAATGAATGTCTTCAGACTCTTCTTTTTAATGTTGGCACAATACTGTAAATCTAAATTTACAGCGCTGTGTTAACAACTAAACAATGTTTCTGCAATGTTAAAATAAGAACCTAAAACAAGCGTTTTCAATGTTATCACAACGCTGTTAGTTGATATAAAAAGTTGATATAACAAGAGAAATGTTAAATAATAACCTTGATCTGATGATTACAAATTAAAAATTCTATATATACACAATATTGTTAAAAGCTGTATTTTTGTATATACAGTATTGTAGCAGTACATGATTTCTATGAAAACGACATTTAAAATGTTAGGTTGTATTTTACAGTGTTGTTGCGGTATGGGATTTTAGTAATCACAGTATCTTCGGTTGAAATTTCCTTTTTACAGTGTTGTGGTACAGTATTTTTAGAAAAGTCATAACTATGGAATCACAGTGTTGTGATGGTATATTATTATTAGGAAGAGTCGTAATTTCTGCCTGGCTGCTTTAAAATAGTTGGTTTTGATACTATTTTATTAAAATCTTGTAACAAGATGTATCTATGTGAAATGTATTGGAATCGATTTTTTTTTTATATATGACTATGTTACAGCAAGTAAGCGATATTTTAGTATCTTAACCGAAATAAAATACTGTAGCAATCTAAATTATTTTTTAAATATTACATATTTCAAGCGTAGGTC
This sequence comes from Gymnosoma rotundatum, assembly GCA_916610165.2. Classification (NCBI taxonomy): domain Eukaryota; kingdom Metazoa; phylum Arthropoda; class Insecta; order Diptera; family Tachinidae; genus Gymnosoma; species Gymnosoma rotundatum. Next base: position 12,909,817 of record OU744338.1, on the reverse strand, counting down.
GTTACTGAATACTGAATTTTTAAAGAAATTTGGAATAGATTCTGTGGACAAGTTAATAAATAATTTGCCACAAATTTTTAACTAACTACAATTTTTTTCATTTTTCTTCGATAATGGTTACTTGATGAATTCAGATGTAAGATATTTGAAAAATGTAAATATTTAAAATCTTAAATTTTTTTACGTTACGTAAATATTCTACTGTAATACATACATACTATAATACTGCTTTTGTAAACTTTTATAAAAAAAATATTTTAGAGAAAGAAATTTACTACTCATAATGAGTTGTCTAAGTAGATGGCCGTGATTGTATGCTTGCATCGAAATTTCATTGAATTTATCTAAAGTAAAAGGGAATACGATCTGTAGCAATTACTAAAGGATCGTTTAAGATCAAAGCAAATACACAATTTTATGAAACTGTAATTTCAATTATTTTAAGTAATTATAAAAAGCTATCCGATTAAAAACAATCGAACACGTTGAAAAATAAATAATTACAAATAATCGATCCAAGTACAAATTTGCGCCAAAAATATTGCAAACTCTTTGTTCGTTAAAACTATCAGCGTTTTCGATGTAGTTATTTGATGAGGATTGTTGATTACCAACAATATGATTTAGAACTTTCCCATCCGAATTGTCTTGATCATCAATTTTTCCATTTCGTATTAAATGATTAACTTCATTGTCTAAAGTGTTTTGAATCGAACCACACATACAACAGCGACTGTTAGGTTCATTACAAGCCAAACTTTCATTATCGCTACTGGAACAGGATCTACACGAGCTCTCTGTACTAAAAGATCTACTAAATTCTTTTGCCAGAAAACCACATCTTACATCATCTTGTTCGGTGACGGGGGTCTCTTTTAAGGTGTTATTTGTAAATATAGTGTGTGACTCGTTATTAAGATCGCCATTAGAAGGAAGTCTTAAAACAAAGTGCTTGGAAATAAAAGAAGAACATTAAATTAGGATTAGCCAACTAAAACTCAAATATTCTCAAGATATTGAACACCGGTCACTTGAAAACACAGAATTCCGAGTATATCTCGTTTGAGCGCTGGCTCTATGAAAACAAAGTATTCTATGTATATCAATTCTCCGACAGCCTCTCCATAATACGCATCATTGCTGTCGTATTGATTGTAATTAACTTGTCATAGAAATATGTAGGAATTCATATTTTATACTCATGCAAGGGTTTAAAAACAATCCAAACAAGAATCGCTAGCAACATGGTCTAGTCACCCGGCGCCTTGAGTATATTTTGTAAATTTATTTACGGAATATATTGTAAATAAATAAATAAATAAATAAGAATCGCTAGCAGCATATTTTGTGGAAAATAATCTTAATGAGTCTACGCTTTTGGTTAAATGTTATAATAAGTTTAATTATTCGGCCGGCTAAAATGCTACTTACGGCGTCGGCGCTCAATGTATTAATTTGAATTCGGTTTAAATTTTTGAAATGAATTAACGAACAAATCGATAAGTTAACGCAAAAAAGGAAAACCAAAATAATTCGTATTACTATCGATGGAAATTTGCTCCTTGTTATAACTTTGTTATATAAGAAACAAGTTTTAATCTTTCCTACATCATGCACCGAGTAAAACAAGAGCTTATACATTTTTTTTTGTATTTCAAAAATTTTCGAAAGATCAAAAAACTACTTACCGAACCTCTATTCGCTTCGGAATCATCTACACTAATGTGAAATCGTCTTTGGAAATCAGATGCGGCAGCTTCCGTAATAACGTTTGAATGATTCGTATTTAAGCTTTAAATAAAATTAAAATTTATTTGAGAATTAACATTACATACATTATATTTAAAATACTAACATAGTTGGTCTTTCCCATTGTGTTGTTCGGGCTGTGTGATTAACATAATAAGTTCGGCCGTTTGCGTCTTGCCGTTCTTCCCAACCAGCTGGTAATAACTCATTTCCTCCATTCAAAGCATTCTATTTATTGATTAATCAAAAAATAATTAAATATTGACAACTATAAAATTGCTAAAGTTTCGGGAAGTATTTAATCTAGACAAAATTAATTAATTTTCAAATTTTAATAAATTCAGACTATTGAATTTTAAATAAACAATTATATTATTCAATATTGTGGGTCTACCAGGGTACGAAAATAAACAAAACGAAACATTGTTTGCGTTTTGCAAAAACAGCGTTTTTTTTTTTTTTTTTTTTTTTTTTTGGTGTTACAAAATTAAAACAAACGCAGGCTGCCAGATAAGAAAACATGGAGAACAAAATTAAAACGTATTGAGAAAATTCTTTCTTTTTTTGTCATTAGTAGTAATTATGGAGCAAAGTGTTTGTGTAATTCCTAAAATAAAGTAAAAAAATTTTCTTAGGAAAATAAATCAAGGAAACGGACTTATCACAAAAAATTAAAATTTTTTTTTTTAAATTCACTGGCAAAATGCGAAAAATCTTACATATTATTCAGACTTGTTCATAATTCGCGGTCTTGGCAGTCTTCTCTATATTTCGATTCGAAAGAAAGACTATTGAAAATTAATATATTTGCCATACAAACTCGATAAGAAACGGTAGATTCTCCTTGATTAAAAAAATCAACAAAATATTCTTCTTCTTATATTTACACTGATATAGCTGCTGGAAGAGATAATTACACGTTGGAACAGTGACTTCTGAACTGATTTGATGCTTAGTACTGCAAAGCTTTACCCTGGAGTTAATGTCGACGTCGTTGACGGCGTCAAATGTCAAAAAAAAAGTTGAATCGTATGAAATTGTATGAGAGCAGTTAATCTCAACGCGTCGCAACGCCGTAAAAGTTCAATCTGTTTCAACTTTTTCGGCGTTGAAACGCCGTCAACGACGTCGACATTAACTCCAGGGTCAGCTATATTTTTCTTTTCAAAATTGATTTTAAAAATTTTAATTAAGTTAATTTTTGTTGCGACATTTGAATTCAAAAAAAAAAAATAATAATAATAAATAAATCAATAAACACAATTTCTTAATTGATTTTTTTTAATACTTCGCCAGTGCTTTACCAAAAGTCCCACAACGTTTTTAATAATACATGGAAGTAGTTAATTAGATAGACTAATTGTCAACTTAATTATTATTGAATGTTAAATAATGCTAATGATTTTTTGGCATTACCATTATTTTTACACTTCCAATTACTAATGATTAAATCCGTTCCGAGCATTGCCATTATTAAACGTAGAATTATTTTCTTTACGAATCGAGATACCCCCTGAAATTTCTAGCAATAGTGGAAGATTTTTGAATTTTGCCTAAGCTTTAATTCAAATTTTATATCACATCACGAAATCCGCTTTCGACCATTTCTAATGCAGAAATGTACATTTAATTAGAGCAAATTTAAAATTTTTGTTATTTAATATCAGCCCAATTATAAACCAAAATTCCGTGCAAGTTCTTTCACTTTTCCTTTTTCTCCAATTAAAAATTTTTTCCCCTTTTGATTGACTGCGGAAAGTGAAAAAAATTCAGGGGAAAAAAAGTAGGTGTTATAAATTATAAAATAAAAATTATATGAAAATTAACAAAAAAAAAACTCCCTTCAAATTAGGATTATGCCTCTTTTTTTAATTAAATTCCCACAGAATTCACAATTGGAGGAATCTTTTCTTGAGAAAAAATTTTTCCGTGGGAAAGAAATTCCGTGAGAATATTCATAATTGGCCGTTTGTCAATTTTGTCAAAACTTTGTAATTATCTTGATCTTTTTCTTATTTGCGCATATAAATAAATAAATACGTACAAAATAAAAATGAGTTCACATAGAGCTACAGGTTTGTTACCTAAACACCTAAAATACCAATATCAATTTTTTTTTAAATGAACTTTAAGTTCCTTCTTTATATATTCAGTTAAGGATCGTATATTTGTATTGCATTTTACTGTACCTGAGTCGCTCCTGATTGTGATTCATTTTCAAGATGTTCCCATTCGCCCGTGTTAGACGTTTGCTCTACCGTTTCTCGTTGCTCATGTATAAAGGCATGGTAAATTTCGAGTGTTCCTTTAATTCGTGATTTTGCACTACTTCATAAAAATAAAAATTCTCATTTAATTAGTTCAATAAAAATTTGTAATACATTGATGTATTTGAATGAATGAAACCCAAACAATGAATATCGACACATTAATAATAATTACAAATAATGTATTAATAACACTAAGACATAAATACATAAACACATATGTGAAACTAGAGCGCGGTTAAAGTATGAAACACATATTTTAATTTAAAGTATTTTTTGAACTATTTCTGTCACTCACACTTTTATGGACGGTTCTCTTTTTTTGGTTTTTAAAACAAAAACTAAAATTAAATAATAATTATTCAAAACAAACATACCCTACTGACCTTCTAGGCCTTAAGGGATAACTTTTCGGTTCTAAAGTCGTTCCTTCTTCTTCGGTTGGTATGTTTGCCAACGTTAGTTCCACCATACCCAAAAAGTCATCTCTAGTAAGTCTGTTCTCATCAAATACTTGAAATACTAATTTATGTTCAGATGGCTTTACCTTGATAAAATAATATAAAAAATAGAAGGTTTATAAAATAATAATAAGATTTCGTTTTTAGTAAATACATACTCTAAATATAAACTCTTCATTCCAAGTTGGATTAAGCGTCTAGAGATTAGTAAAAAATATATATTAAGAAAAAATTTGTATAAATGAATTTAAAATTAGAAAAAAAATCTTGCCTTTTTCTTTGTTTTTGTCAAAACGGAGTCAATATTTATATCACCATTTATCGTATTTAGATCAATTCTCACGTATGGATCACTATTAAGAAACAACTATTCATTAATACTTCAAGTTAATAAAATACTTAAATTGTTAAGTTATACCTGGCGCCAAAAATATCTTTTTTAGCCAAAGTTTTTCCATTCAGAACAACAATTCGCAAGTGAGATGTGTCAGATGTGTCATTCTAAGAAAAAATTAAAAAAATAATTATATAAAATTTATACAAGTAACATATAAAAAGCATTTTAATATGTAATTTATCTGCCCATAATAATAATACAAAAGCCTCCTTCGGGGATCAACTAACCTTAACTAATACTCGCAAAGTAATAGACTTATTCATAATTCGTCAAATAAAATAAACTCGTACTCATTTATTTATAAAGTATTTCAGATTTATTTGCGTTTTTTGGAGCCAAAACTATAACTTAAAATGTTTTCTTGATATTTTATTTAAAATCGCAGGGTGGAGAGTTGTTTTAATCCGAATTGAGAAATCATTGTTAAACCTAAGAGGGTATATCGGTTTTTAAATATGCTACTATTAAATGGCATTATCTTGATTGATATCGACAAGAAAAAAAAAAATAAATAAATAAAAAATAAATTGGAATGGATATTTGCTTTTATTTTTTATTTATTATTATTTTACAATGAAACAGCCCAATAGGCAACATTGTAGAAAACTAAATAATAAGCAATTAATTAATACATAAAAATTTTATCGGCTCTTAATGGGTTAAGCATTTTAAAAAATGTTTAGTATATCCTGAATGATCTCTTCAAAAGCTTTTAAGTGGTATCCATATTGATATTTTAAAAAATATAATAAACAATCGTACTTTTCTATGAAAAGTTCACATAACTCGGAAAGTATGGGCGAGCGCCAATTTTTTCACTTGATGGTTTTTTCTTGTTTTTTAATTCTCTACCAATCGCCCCATATATAGGTATTTTTTTTATTGAATTTACTTTACTAAACTATATTTGTACCAAATGATAAAGGCAGGCGTGATGTTTTTTTGCCTGCTGCCTCGAAGGGCATAGACCAATCTTGCTGATTTTCAATAGCAATATTTTCGAAACTATGTCTGATTGATTGGCGTATATAAGTTTTTTCTAGCTCATCTAGTACCTTGGCAAAGTTGATTTCAACCCGAACAAGGACGGACAGACGAACATCGCTCGATCGACTTCGCTATGCACAAGAGCTTGGAATATATATACGAGGGCTGCTCTATATATTTCTTGCCTAATAGTGAAAATGCGAATATTTATAATCAAAAATTGTTTTATTGTTTTTCAAAGTATTCTCCAGCATGATTTATACACTTTTGCATGCGCTCAAACCAGTTGTCGAAGCACTTTTTCCACTCCGATTGAGACACCTCTAAAACATGGTTTTTGAACACTTCAACAGCTTCTTCTGGCGCGGAAATCGTTGACCACGCATTTTTTTCTTGATGTGCGGAAACAAGAAGAAGTCATTAGGTGCCAAGTCAGGGCTGTACGGCGGATGACCCATTAAATCGACGTTTTGGCCGGTCAAAAACGCTCTGGTTTGAGCCGATGTGTGAGAGCTCGCATTGTCATAGTGAACAATGATTCGTCTTATCTTGTTGGTTTCTCGAATGTCTCCGATGACTTCAGGCAAACAAATTGTAGTGTACCAGTCAGAAGTGACCGTCCTACGTTGCTCAAGCGAAACAGTCGCCACATGACCAGTTTTGCCGAAGAAACAGGCGACCATTTGCTTCGAAGTGCTTCTTCCACGAAGAACTTTCGTTGGATTTTGCTCGTCTTTGAAGACCCACACGGTCGATTGTTGTGTCGTTTCGGGCTCATACGCATAGATCCATGATTCGTCACCTGTGACGATCTTATAAACGTCTTTTGAAGCACCGCAATCGTATTTATGCAACATTTCTTTGCCCCAATTGACACGAGCCTTTTTTTGAGCGACTTTCAAATTGTTCGGGATCCAACGAGAACAAACCTTTTTTTACGGCCAGGTGTTCATGCAGTATCGAATGTATGCTGATGGAAGAAATGTCCAAGGATGTCTCTATCTCTCGGTATGTTGCATGTCGATTTTGCATTATGAGTTCACGCACGGCATCAATGTTCTCTGGCACAACAGCGGTTTTTGGCGACCTCCACGGAATTCGTCTTTGAGCGAGTTTCGGCCACGATTAAATTCATTATACCAATTTTTCACAGTGCTATAGGATGCTTCATCGCCATACAAAGATTTAAGTTCATCAATGCACTCTTGTCGTTATAATCCACGTCGAAAGTTGTGAAAAATGATGGCACGAAAATGTTCACGAGTTAATTCCATTTTTTTCTATATTAATTTTTTCAAGTCACTGTTAACAACACAAATAATGGTCGTACGTCAAAACGTTTTGAATACGATTATGCTTAAAAATTACAAACTTTTCAATGGAAATGTTAGATTGCACATGGCAGCACTCAGTGTTGCCAGGCCAGAAATATATATAGCAGCCCTCGTATGTATATACTTTATGGGGATAGGAAATGGATATTGTAAAAATTATACACGGAATGACAAACTTAGATATACCCTTTTTACACCTATGGTGAAGGGTATACAAAAAGCAAAATCGAATGTCGAAGAGATTTTTAATAAAATTTTGACGAACAAATCTAGTTTACGGTCACCGCACCAAAATTAAAAAAAGTTGACTACGGGGTGCAAAATGCAATTTTAAGCAAAAAATATAAAGTGAAAAAATTGGCGGCAACCCTTAGTTTCGGAGTTACGGACCTCCGAAGTTTTTGTATCTAATAAGGCACATATCGAGTATTCGATGGTAGGATGGGACAATATGGGTATCATTGGAAAGGGAATTTAAGGGCCTATTCATTTAAATAGAAAAAAAGTAAAAATAAAATAAAAAAAATCAGGTAAGGCTCAAAAAAAACTATTTTTTCCATATAAACATAACTTTACTCAAAAACGAAAGAATTTTCTTCTCTATGGTATAAGCAACAGCGGCTTTGCTTTCTAAAGGTTTCCTGCGTAGCCGGCCTTCGGCCGGACCACAGGATTTTCTCCTCTATGGTATAACCAACAGCGGCTTCGCTTTCTAAAGGTTTCTTGCGTAGCCGGCCTTCGGCCGGACGAAAGGATTTTCTCCTCTATGGTATAACCAATAGCGGCTTCGCTTTCTAAAGGTTTCCGAATAACTTAATTTATTTTGTAAAAACATGTTTTTCCGCACCAGATTTTTTTATTTAATTATTTTTTCAATTTTTCCTGCTTCAATAAATAGCCTCTTATATTCCCTTTCCAATGATACTCATATTGTCCCATTCCGCCATCAACTACTCGATAAATAACATATTATATATAAAAACTTTGGAGGGCCGTAACTCCGAAACTAAGGGTTGCCACCAAATTTTTCACTTTACATTTTTTGCTTAAAATTGCATTTTGCACCCCGTAGTCAACTTTTTTTTTTATTTTGGAGCGGTGCCCGTAAACTAGATTTAAGCCAATTTTGATTTTGAATAATTAATGCAAAAATTCGAATGTTCTTAAACAACTTGGCAAAATGTTTAAACCTCTAGCTGCTTGCAAATGAAATACTCGTTCCAAAATTAATGTCAGCCTTAGAATTAGATTTAACGATTGCGGTTGAACCGATTGAAGGAAAAAAAATTCACTTTTATATATATTTTATAGAAACACAACAAAGGCCTAAACTTTATATAGTTCAAAAAGGAATACCCTAAATCTACAAACATAACTCTTAAACAGAAGATAACAAATAACTCTGTTAAATAATTTACTGAGTTTCCTTAAGTTAAAACCTAAAGTATCACTGTATATTTTCATGGCATTCAAAATTGTATGCAAACTAAAGAACAATAATTTTTTGACGTTCACGTTTAAGGGTTCAATTAGAAGTGCCATAACCATAACCATATAAAACAGCTGTTCAAACCAAATTTATGGGATACACTGTATTTGATTATTGGTGACATGCCATAATGCCATAGCCATAACCGTAACCATAGATATTAATTAAATTTTGATTTTCACCATAACCATATACAGTTGACTATTGAATTTAGGTATTAACTGTTTGTTTTTTTTTTTTTATTTTGTTCTTATTTTTCACGTTCGATGCATTATATTGGCGAGAGTTAATATATATATATATATCTTTTTCATTGCGCTGTTTTCTTAACAAACGGCAAAACAAATAAGAGTTGCTTATGGCTATGGCACCACTATTTGCTGGCAGCTGGTTATCGGCATGGTTAGACAAAAATTTATTACTCATAATACCTACTAACGAATTCAAAAGTGGGGAACTATTTCGAAACAAAGCTCCTCAACTACCCAACTCGCAATAATACTCTTGAACCTAACCTAATAGTCTTGCTCAGAAAGGTGGCAGATTAAGAGAGGGTCTACTTCCGCAGTAAGCAGTCACTTTACAAGGAGCTACAGGGTTTCATTAGGGTTAAGGTCCTAAGCAATGGACTAATTTTGTTGCTCTCGTAAAATATTAAAAATTTACTTTAAAATCTTATATTGATTTTAAAACTCGGTTTATTTAAAACACTTTTGATGTTTTATTTTATCATTATTATTCTTGTTGTTGATTTTATAAAAATTTTTGAGTTTTTAAAGAAGAGCAACGTATATTCTTAAAAACAAAACCAAACTTTGCTAATTGTGGAAATTTTTACTCCGTTTTGTTCTAAAACGTTATGCCTTTAAGCTTTTATTTTTACTGGGATATTCAAAGGTCCAGTCACCATTCATTAATCAGAATATAATGAACTACTTGTGGTCAAATAATCCTTCAATATCAAAAGGTTGCAGAAGAACAACGCTAAATAATAAAACAAGCACGAAGTAAATATGTACTTAAGAATGTCTGCAAATATCAAATTCGACTTACATCACAATAACCATGAATTTGTTCCTCAACTAGAGCTTCAGCCATTACGATGAACGTAATCCTTAAATGTTAACTTTTAATATGTGGTTATAAATAGGTTTCTTTCTTTGCATTATTTTAAAGTTGTAACATGTTGAAAAACTTAAACAACCCAGCAGTGGCCGCGGTTGATTATTTTTAATTATGTATTTTTTCAGATAGCCACATCTTTTGTTACTTCTTTACATCTACATAATATATCGGCTGTTTCACTTTAATAACAAATTCTTCTACGTGAGCGCAACAATAAGAAATTTGTTATTTAATTGACTAAATTATTTCATAATTTAATTAATATTTATTTTTGCACTACGATGACGAAATTTTTATTTTATAAAAAGACTTTAAATATGACTAATTGTCAAAACAAAAGAACAAGAAAAAATTAATTCTGCACAGGAACACTTGCATTAGAGCACAGAGCCAACAGTAAATGACAGTAGACGACTGCAAAAAAATACCGACAGTGGTTCACAGTCTACCAAGGCAAATTGAACAGGTGACTGCATTAGCTCATGTGATTAACATATGTTTGCTGTTTTCCTTTGCGAGTTGTCAAAATTGTTGATTTTTTCTTATTTTATGTGCATACTACGTGTATACGTGTATTGTATATGTGTTAAATTGCTTGCTTTTTTTTACTAATACATACAGACATATTGCCAAACGTTGTTTACAGCTCAACAAGATTTTACAAACAAAATACACGTAAAAGCTAATGCAGTCAACAGTATCAAAATGCATGCAGTCGACTTAAGTTGAAAGCACCTCAGTTATATATCAAGGTATATATTTTTACTAGCTGGCAAAGTTTTCACAAAAAATAAAAAAATTCTAAAAACAACGTGGCTTCTTATTGTTGCTTTGAAGTTGAAAATGTCAAAAAACAATGAGAAATAAGAGAAAACTGCTTAAAAATCGCAATCAAACGGTATTATATTTGTAAAACATAAACACTTTTGACATTTCGAACTTCGAAGCAACAAGAAAAATGTAATTTTTTAATTAATAGCAACTAACAGCTGAGAACAAAGTGAAAAAATTGGCGCTCGCCTATATTTTCCGAGTTGCGGGGCTCTGAAATTTTAAAATTTTTTAAAATATTAATATTGGTATCATTTTAAAGCTTTTAAAGAGATATTTAAGAAATACTAAAATTTTCTAAAAATGCTTAACCCATTGAGAGCCGATGTCATTTTTATGTAAAATTATATATATGCAGTACCAAAATTTTTTTTTTCTTAATTCTCTGTCATCCCAATCAATAAAATAGATTTACATAGATCGTGAAGGGTATATAAGATTCGGCATAGCCAAATATAGCACTCTTACTTGTTTTTGTTTATTTTATCTTTTTTTAAAACTTATTATTTAATTTTTGAAGAAGAGACATTTCGTGTACTCCTTATTTCGAATTTAAGTCTCGATCAATTACAATTATTTGTGTTTCATTCTATTTATATTTAGGGAATAGCATAAAAAATAGTGTACGTATATTTAATAAGGGAAGAAAATTGTTTTGTCTTACCTGTGTTGAAAAAGAACGACGAGAAGATAACACACCACTGTTACGATGATCCAAAGAAATAGATGCTGTACGACTTTGCTGTCCAGCAACCGAACCAGCACGACGCCGTGGTGGCGGCCTTGGCCCATCATTTACAGCAGAAGAACTCATACCCACACCTGTGGTTGATGATCCTGAAGTTGATGATCGTCTTAACATTGAAAAGGAATGTTTTTAAAAACAATAACTTCTCTGAAATTATAAGTATGAAGAATTTTAAGGTAACATACATACATACGTGTGTATGTAATTATCTATTAATATGTAAATAAAACATTCGTTTCTACCAGCAAAAAATAATAAATTCTCTAACGCTGCCACCTGGTAATTGATTCGCCTTGATTTTAATGATTGACAAATAGTTAAACCACTTATTTTGAACGCTTATGAAAGTTAAAAACTAATATATGAAAATTCATCGTAAAGTCTCTAAAGTTTATACTTATAAACATAGATATGTATGCCCGGACTTATACTATGCCATTTTTTCAATTCACTTTTAAGTTTCCGCGAGTTTCATCCCGTCCCTTAACGATGAAATTTTTTATGCCATCGGAATTTGTTTAATTCGCTCGTGACCAAGGCAAATTTAACAGGTGACTGCATTAGCTCATGTGGTCAACATATGTTTGCTATTTTTCTTTGCGAGTTGTCAAAATTGTTGCTCTTTTGTATGTGTATATTGTCTGTGCATGTGTATTATATGTATGTGATCAATTGCTTGCTTATTTTTCACAAACACACATATTGCCAGACGTTTTTGACAGCTCAACAAGATTTTACAAAAACAAAACACACGCAAAAGCTAATGCAGTCACCTGTATCAATGAGCCTTGATCGTGACGGTGAACAAAAATTTTAAGTCGTGTAAATTTGCTGTGTATAAAAATTTTTCATGGCGTACTACCAGAGAGCGAAGCCGATCGACTAATAATCGGCTAACAGCCACCGCTATTTGAATGCAGAAAGACACTACTGAAGTGTGTGGCTTATTTGGGCTAAAGGTTTAGCCGGCTTAAGTTTGCCATTCCGTTTGTAATTTCCACAATACCTATTTCCGACCCCATAAAGTATAAATACATTTTTAGTACTTGTGCAAAGCGAAGTCGATTGAACGATGTCCGTCTATCCGTCAGTGTTCGTGTTGAAATCAATTTACGCTAGAGAAAATTTAAGTATGCCGATGTTACTTCCATAGGAAATTATGCTATTGAAAGTCAGCTACATCGGCCCATCTCCTTTGAGGCAGCGGCCAAAACACCACGCCTGCCTCGAAAATCTGCATACCTGTTTTTCAACTTTCGTTTGTATTCCTGCAGTGTTGTCTGTACTTTTTAGTACTTTGTTTTTCTGCAGATGTCGTTCTAAGTACAACTTTGTAATTTGTAAAGATAATCATCTGCAGGAATACAACAATAGATGTCGTACTAAGTACCATATATAATTATACAAAGGTTAACCATATATGGTACATATAAGGTGTACAAGATTTGACATAGTCGAATATAGAACTCTTTCTTGTTTCGTTTCTTTTAGTGTAAAAATATTAGCTGTTTCCTGCTTATAAGTACAATTTCTAAAAAAAACCGCTTTTAAATGATATTTTGATAGCGAAGTTTCTAGTTGTATTCAACTACAAATTTATCATCATATATTTTCGATTCCGAGAATGTGGTAAAAGAAAATTTCAAAATTGGTGTGAACCGGCCGTCAGCCGAATGTATCACCTAGCCGCCGATTATATTTTGCTTAACCGCCGCCGGTCGTTATATAAAATCGGCTTCGATCTATTGATGTAACCTAATGCCCTGTATTTTCAACACCAGAAGTAAACAATGATATCCTCACCAGATTGTCGACAGCAGGTTTGGGTCCTAAAGTCAATTTAAACCAGGCAACTGGTGCAGTGAGCAAAATAACATTACTGCGTAAGCAAAATAACATTACTTTAATTTTGAGGGGATGTTGTTTACACTTGCTTTCTATAAGTTCACTGTATACGTTTCGTGTCAAATTAAAAGCAAAATGTAAAAATTGCAATAATAATTGAATTGAAAAGTTGGCTGTTGTAAATCTGGACTTACATACACGTGAATCAACTGTAATAAATGTTTGGTTTGCGTTAGCTCTTTTAATATTTCTGACTCATAGCTATTTAGGACTTTCGGACGACTATACATTTTTACGACTTTATGATATGTTTGCTTTATTGGCATTTTTAAATGGAATTTAGATACATACAAATATGTTTCGACAGTGAACAGTCAAGTATTGATCTTAACCGGCATAATTATGTTATTTTTAAGAATGTCAAAACATTTTACATATGTATATCAGGTGTAGACACTTATTTGGTTGTTGTCAATTAAGTGTAATGGCATTCTCATTTTTTAAAAATTACTCCTTTTTTAACACTTTTAATTGTAGATTTATGTTATTTTTATAATGTTTGTTTTAATCATCTTTTCGTACAATTATTTTCAGTTTTGTCACACCAATGTTATAACTATGAGATGAACTTGAAATTTTTTATACATTAATAATTATGCACAATTGCTTATGATATACATATATAAATAAATATATATGTGCATATAGTTGTATATAGGCTTGCAGCGGCAACACACATCCATCACGAAATAAGAAACAATGAACCAATTTTAAAGGCACTTGTAAATTTGGGAACATTTAAATTTTTTCTGCCTCAACTTAGTGAAGTTTCCACATTTAATAGAACTTACAAATTTCTCAAACAAGCTTATGAAGGTTAGTTGACCCCGTTTAATTTCATTAATTACAGTTCCGGAATTAAACTGAACAACACATATTTTATTACCATTTAACTACTGTTTATTTTTTGATTCTAAACCGTTTTATTGTAAAATAAGGCATAAACTTTTAAAATAAATATTAAAAAACACAATCTACATGTATCAAAAATTTAGAAACTGAAAACGACACTAGCGAAAAACGTGTGAAGAAAACAACATTTAATATTAGTTAATATAGTGGTGAATATAATAAGAACTTGCCCAAGGTGAATTAATTTACAAGTGGTCCTAATATTTTTGTTTATATTTAACGTTGTCGTAACAATTTTAAAAATAAAGAGTTTTCAAAAAATTTGAAAAAGTAAAAAAAATTCAATTAAATTTCCAAATAAACAAAGAAAATATACAGTATTGCAGAAGAAAGAAAGCAACTAGTACTTTTAAAGTACTAAATGATGATAGAAACATAAATTGAATTCGGCTTCCTTTTATTTAATCAGCTATTTTTGACATCAACGCAGTGCTTTGCAACAATAGAATTATATTATTTATTTCGCCTTGGAGATGCCAATGAATTGGGGATTAAGATTTACAATTTCATTAATGTGCTTAAAAGCAAGTATTTGAGGATGGTCTAAGCATCTATCTCTTAACTCTTTTGCTACAATTATATTATTCCTGATAGCTTTTTATGAGTCCAATTTAACAAACTAATTCAACTGTCGCCGTCACTGGCTGTTGATGTGACAACATCATTTTCAAGCCACTTTTCTATTAGTACTGAAGAGATGGCGTTAGGTATTTATTGTATAAGTGGTGGTGGGTACTAGTAATTTTGTCCGTTGGGGTAATGTCTATTTACATGGTATTATACAGGTCAACAGAAACAACCGATAAATTTTATACCAGCGGAGTATATAGACTTATAGCATATTTACACGGCAATGTGAAGCACTTGCTTCGCTCTCTGAATCATGATTGCGAAGCATGCCGTTTCCACGACACATACTACATGCTTCACATTGACTTCTGTTCTAAAATTTAGTTTTTCGTTTCAATTTTAGTGTTTGTAATTAATAAAATTTTATATTATAATATAATTATTTGTTTTTATATTAACACACATTTTCACAGCATTTTTAATATTGGTATACTTTTTTTGTTTACATTTATATACAGCTAGTTCAGATAAACTTGCGATAAAAATTAGGGAAGACAGAAATTTTTCATGCTTCGCAAGTAGATTCAAGCTGAATCGTCTCGAAACAAAATGCTTCGCTCTCAAGATTTTATATGGCGAAGCACGTTGATTCGGTCGTGATTGAGCTGTGAATCATGAAAAGAGAGCGAAGCAAGAATATTGGGCTCCGTGTAAACATAGTATTAAGGCTTAATAATTAAGCCCATCGTCTCATAACAAAATGCTTCTCTCTCAAGATTTTATATGGCGAAGCACGTTGATTCGGTCGTGATTGAGCTGTGAATCATGAATGAGAGAGCAAAGCAAGAATAGCGATAGTTGCCAGAATTAGCATTAACAAAATTTGATAGTATCGATAGTTTTTTAAGAAACTATCAAAACAATAGTATCGATGGTTTCTAAGCAGATTATCGAATGTGCCGACTATCGATAGTTTTGTAGCTCTACAGCTGATGAGAAGTATCCGTAAAACGTGAATTTTCAATAACTGCCGAATGTTAAAACTTGTCCCACTATTAGAACACTACCTGATTCAACATTTTACATTTCTTTTACTAAGTAGTGTCGTCCCCCAAGTTAAATAAACCAGCACATTGTTAACATACAATCACCCATGCATACAATATAAGCTTTTTTCTAAAAAAAACTAATTTTCTTTCAAAAAATTAGTCATTGATTGCCCTTAAACTTTAATTTATGCAGTAAAAATTAAGCCATACCAAACTTTTTTTATCCAGCAAGCCCTTCCAGATATTTTGAAATAAAACACTGTACACGTATTTCAATAAAAAAAAAACATTAATTTTGTTAGTCATTTACATATATATATATAGTATATATTTACAAAAATGTACTTTTTATGTGTATGTATATATAAATATATTTATTTCTATGCCTGCATCATACACCTGACCGAAATATTATCCAACTGTTCTCCGTCTTCTCTTGATCTGAACAAATATTCACGTGCCACAAAAGTTGCAAAATTTATTTTTTAGGAGGACCACAACGAAAAGTATTCCCACAGCTGCAGTGAATATCTCAATGCTTATGATTTTGGAGTCTACGATTACGTTAAGCATATTGGATATTGATTCGCTACGCAATTCACTGTTACAACATTCACTCATAGCTGCATTGGCCAATTTAAATTAACCAATAATAAATTATTGTTATATTCTTTGTATAATTCTTGATAAATTTTTCCTTTTCCTGCCAAAATATAAAACAATTCAGCTGACTATCATTTTTTCATTCTTAAACACAAATGCACAGGGCAATTCATAAATACTTTTTATATAAAATATTAATAGTGCCAGATTCCTCAAACTTTCATATTCTAACGACTTTTGGTGTAATTTCTAATCTTATTTAACAAATTTTTACAGACAAATCCTAGCATTTACAAATAGAAGTTACAAATTATTTTACTAATCAAAAACACAATTTTACAACTGCTTAGTTAATTTTTGACATATGCTTGTCAGCATTTAAAATCTCTATTAAAATTTATGCCGATGATCAAGGCAAATATTAGTGAGAAGTTTTGTTGCTACGGGTAACTTTTTAGGAAACTATAGTCTTCGTCTAGACATGCAATGTTGGTTTTATTAAATTCTCTTTTAAAATTTTGTTTCTGCGATTTCGCCTTGATTGCTTCAGTTTTGTTTCAACTACCAATGTAAAACAAAAGTGAATTGCAAGTGCATGAAACTATGTAGAGGTCATTAAACATAGTCACTACATCGTACCTTATAAACAATCGTAACAATAGCATATATTATTCGTTTAAGATAAAATTTCTAGTTCCCAGATTATTTGTGAATCGCTCAAAGGCTTCTTCAGTACTTCTACCACCTTTAAACAAAAGGAAAAAATCATCAGCAGACAAAAGGAATGCAGTCAATTACAGAGAATTACTAAGGATTATTTGTCATGAACTTGAGTCTTGTAGATTACTCGAAACTTAAAATTATTAGAAATAACTCAAACTCCACCGCATCTGGAGGGTCTGTCATTACGACAGATCAAATACCCTGGTAAATTCACAGCCCTGCCGCAAACGAAATCACTGAACCACGTTTCAATTGCTGCTTACACGTACGGACAGATCTAAGTTCATCTTTTTTTATTGATTTGACTCTACGTGCTAAACTGAGACAATTTGGTAGCCAATTTTGAAATGACAACTAAGCGGTGATTACAAGTTTTTTTTTAAGGTAAGCATTATCCCTAACAATTGGTCCAAGATTATTACTAGAAGACATAAAAGCATAATAAGGAATAAGAGATCTAAGTAGGACGATAAAATTTACATATTCAATAATTACCAAAAAACAAAAATTATACTCTTACCTAATACATACAACCCAAAACATTTTTTACAGCCAAAATGTAACATAAGTATTTAATTTTAATTCTAAATCTTCCATTAAAGCATGTTGTAAGATTTTTGACATAACTTGTGATTTTTTTTATTACATTTTTATAGAATTACTATTTCTTATTCATCATCAGCAAAATCAGCGGGATTCTTCCGACTCAAGCGATGATGTTCAGCCTCAGCAAAAGCATAAACTAAATAGCCAATAATGAATGCTAAAATAAAATTTCTTTAATAAAATTCTTATATCATAAAGAATTAAAACTTACGTGGTACAACAGTAAAGATATTTGAACGAATTCGCCGAAATGTGTTTGGTAAGCCATTTTTGATTGCGCCTGCAAAGGCTTTCTGCTCGAAAGGAGAGATCTTGTATACAACAATATTATGGACCTTTGCAAGGTTGCCGAAATGTCCACCATTCAAGAATGAGGTAAGACGCATTTTGAAGTACCCTTGTGCTGCTATAAAATTCAATGGTTTACATTATAAATAAGTTTTAATTATACACCTTTTAATAAAACTGCACTATTTTTTTTTAGAAAAGACATCGATTATGTAATTGTTCACTGTGAAACGTTTTAGTATAGTTGAATAGTTGCACTTATATAGGAAGGACGATAAAATTAACTTCGAATATAATTATGAAGCATCCTAATTTATTAATAATTTACTTTATTAACAATTACCTTGTTTTGAAACGGAAAGATGTACTTTTCTCACAAATTAGCAAATGAAATCACAACGTTTGTGCAGTCAGTTGATTAAATTCAAGAAATGTTATTTAGTTTCACAGGGTGGTTTTGATAAGTTTTTGAATGTGTAAATAAATGAAAGTCTATATTCGGCTGTACTGTTTTTATTCGGTAACCATAACGTTCTTTTTGACGGCTTTTAAATTTTTACAAAATACCTTAGCTGTATATTTATTATTATTATTTTAAATAAATGTAGTTAGAGTTCCCTAAGTAAAAATGATTTTAAGTTTCTGGCAATTACAGTTCTTTATTTGGAATTTTTAGAAAAATTAACTAAAATATACCTAGACAATTTGTATAAATTTTATTTTATATATTTAATCGCTAGAAACAGGTTGGTAGTTCACTACAAAAATTACACTTTTCTAATGCCCTGTTTTGATCTTTTGTATAAAAAAATTCTTCATTCAGTTTAATTTTTTGTGCTATTTTTACAATTTAAATTTCGGGCTTAAATAAAACACACTTTATTCCGAGTCCTTATGCCAAGGCACTAGATAAGCTAGAGAAAATGAGAATACACCAACCGATTAGAAATAGTTTTGAAAATTTTGCTTTTTAGCAATATCGAACCATGTCTTTCGAGGCAGCGGGCATAACACTACGCCTGCCTCTAAGTTTTTCATATTTGGAACAAATCTAGTTTAGTGAAGTAACACTAATCAAAAATACGAATATTTGGGCGACAGAATTAGAAAATAAGAAAAAAATTTAGCACTATATATAATTTTACCTAAAAATGTCATCGTCTTTTAGTGGCTTAAAGCGGCTTTTATACAAAACCATTTAAAAAATGTTTATTGTAAACTATTTTAGTGTAATAACATAATCAAAAAATTAATTGTGCTTAATTTCGTTTCGTTTTTACATTTTAATTACATTTTAATGTCCATTTTTTAGTGATGACACTAAAATTATCGAAAGATGTTGTGTGGAGCAAAATGAGATAGATACATCTTGTAAAGATTTTAAAAGATGTTGATTTTTAGCCCTATGTATTTCTTGTGGGGAAGGCGTAACATCATGGCAAATTGATAAAAGATGAAAGATGCGAGCAAGTGTAAAAAGGCTATTAGCATTTAAAAAATCTTAGTATATACCGAGAAATATCTTCAAAAGCTTTCAAATAGTACCCATATTGATGTGCTTCTGTCATTCCGTATGTAATTTCTACAATGTCCATTTTCGACCCCATAAAGTATATATATTCTTACTTCTTACGCATAGCTAAGTCGATTGAGCCATGTCCGTCCGTGTTAGTTTGCCTCGGCAAACTTAATTTCACAAAAAAAAAAAAAACAATAAATATCTGAATCGATCATATATAGCGCCGAAAGAGGTGCTATTGGAAATCAGCATAATCGGTCCATGTCCTTCGAGGCAGCAGGCAAAACACCAAAACAATAAAGTAATTCCAATCAATAAAATAAAAATATGGGGCGATAGAGATTTCAAATATAAGAAAAAAACATCCAGTGAAAAAATTTGCGCCGATGTTATACCTAAACACAAAGCAAGTGTAAAACATCCCATTACAATTCAAGAAATGCCACTTTGCTCACCCCGCTTGATTTACTACACCTCTTGACTCAAACAAAATTGTAAATTGGCGTATGTACATATGAAATATCTACAAGAGAACTTAAAAAAGTAATTACCTGTTTAATCCGCCCTTCTACCAAACAAAAACAAATTAAAAACCATGGCGAAGCAATACTAGGTGGTCGCGATCAGCGTTGCCAGAAGCTTTGGGAAGAAAATCATCATATGCAGAAAACAAAATCATATTTTATAGAAAAAAATCATAATTTTTTCTATACAAAATATTATTTAAAAATTATAATTAAAATACATATATTAACATACGTTTTATATATTAAAAATGTTATTGTTACTCGTAAGAGTGTACGAAGTTTTACTATAATATATACAGAGTTTCATATTTTTTATAATTTCTTGGTTAATTTTTAAATTATAGCAGGAACAGTTTCTTATTGCTAAGTAATTTTTTGCGTATAAGAAACCTTCAAGAGTGCTGTTATCTAATCTATTTCTATATTTAGTTTGGTTTAAATTGACTGTTGAGAATATTCGTTCGACATTTGCTGAAGAAATGGGAAGACTTATTAAGTTTTGAAAAAATTTTGACAACATTGGAAAAGCTGGAAGGTGCTCAGCACGAATTATTTTTTAAACTTTTGACCAAAATTCCTCGCAGCTAAGATTATCTAGAATTAAAAAATCATCACTGAATTTTATAAACGGAGTTCTCTAAATTCGTTATCTAAATTTTGAATATCCTTTTCACTAATTAAATTTGGAAAATTGGCCTCTCAGAGAATTAATATTTCTATTTATAAATTTCAAAGGGTCAAGACAAGAGAGCTCTTTTAAAAACGTATCGTTAAAATCAAAACGTTTTAATATTTGTTCACATAACTCAATGTAAAATGTCATAAAATTTTCAATAAATTCTTTTTTGTCATTTGCAGTGAGCTTTAAGCTAGAAATCTTTTGTTTAACAAAAACACCCAGATAGACTTCTTCCTTGTGTAGAAATCGACATTTGTTTTTAAAGTCAAGGTCGTTATTGATATTCATGTTCACAGATTCTGTTTGTATAAAATTGTCAAAAATTTTCTCATACATTCTATGTATTTGACAGGATGAGCTTTGAGAAATTTTTATTTTTTTTACAACAAGCTGATACAAAACTTAACTTCACTACGCAGTACAATTACAATGACAGTACTACGCACTTGAAATACAAAAATCATAGTTTTTATAAATTAGAAATCATAATTTAAGAAAATAAATCATCAAATCATATTTTGGTTCAAAAATCATCAAAAATATGATAAAATCATCATTTTGGCAACGCTGGTCGCGATGGCCAATTCATTAATTTCGCCGTAAATGCTAAATGTCAAACTCCATACAAGGCGAATCAATTATAAGGTGGTAGCGATGGCGAATTCATTAATTTTTGACGGTAGTTTAATTGTCAAACTCCACATATAAAAAATCTGTATTCTCTTTTTTTTCATATGTATAAATTTTTTTATATGGTGTTTCACATTAAGCGTTTACGGCGAAAATCAACGAATTCGCCATCGAGACCAACTGTATTATTTCACTATGTTAAAAACAATTTCTTAATAAAATACTACTTTTTTATAAATTTAATTTCTTATTTATTAATAACATTCTTAAATTCATGAGATACAACTTTTTACAAATAAATACAAAATATGTATTTACAAAAAAATTATTTCTAGTATATTCTATATGTAAATATCCATATGTATATCTAACTTCCTGGTATTCCATTCCATAAGTTGCCAAAATATTTCAAAATTTTATTAAAAAACTGTATTCACTATCTTATTTTGAAACGCCATTAAAGGAAAATTTTTATTTAATAATTAAAGCGGAATACCAGATTATTATAGACAATACTTAAAAACAATATACAAATGTCCAGTATAAAGCATTAAAGGCAAGAAACATTACAGGAAATAAAAATCTTGATCGTCGGTCAATCCACATTGCAATTTCCTGCGGTGTCATAGAGGTAAATGTTGTATTATCGACATTTTTATTGTTAGCATCTTTGTTATCGATATTTATAACATGATCAGGACTATTTTGATTACTCGTTACTGATACTGTATCGACACATTGAGTTGTTATAATTGGAAGATTCTGAAAAGAAATAAAATTAAACAATTATTATCCTCATCAAATTGTAGATTTTTTTTAAGTGATCTCAAATAAAGGATGCATAGTTAGCCAGTTAATGGGTTTAAAGTTTTTCATATAAAAAATTGAATTTTAGGGAATTTTTTTTTAATACGAACACGTTGGAAGTTAAAGCGTCAGCCAAATTTGTATAAAGAAATTATAAGAGCAAGTGTATATTGCTAACTGACAGAAAAAACCTGCTAAATTGAGCTTTAGGTCGAAAATCTTCGAAAGTAAGCTCAAAGAAGTTTAATGCTATGCGATTTGAAAACGCTTGTTTGTCAGAATATTGGCGTTTATATTAACTTCAACGATTAGCATAGCGGTGAGTAAGAAAAGAGTTTGTCAATGATTCAGAAATTTCCTTTAAAAACGTCAAATTTAATCCAAAAGATAATTTTGTTAAATGCAGTGCCATGATAATAGCTGCGTTCGCGTACCCAAAAGTTTTTACTAGATTTTACTGAATCGCGTTCGTTTACCCAAAATCCAGTAAATGAGAACACAGATTGAGAGAGTAAACTGAAAGTTGTTGACTGAGTAATTACAAGTTTTTACTGTTACAAAATTTTGCCAGTAAAAATCAGTAAAAAGTTTAAACATATGATTCAAAAAGTAAACAAATGAAATAAGTGAACAAAAAGTATACAATTTTTTATAAAATTATTTAAAAGAAGAAAAGCTGAATTAAAATTGTTACAAAAATAGAAACTAAATTACTAATAATAGACTTTTCTTTATTGTATACAAGTTGTATGTGGTATTAAAAGAAAAACTCTGTAAAACATAAAATTAAAATTGTAAAAGTGAAGAAATTGTAAGGAACAAAAATAACCAATATGGATGAAGTAAGTTTGTTAAAAATAATCGTGAATAACCATGTATTTTGTAACTTAATTTTTTAGTTTATTTTTGAACATGAAAATGTCTTTGCTTCTTAAACAACTGACTCAACATCTGCCTGTGAAGAAATGACACTGACCAGGCATTGGTACATATGGCCAACTTCCATTTATGATTTGTTTAATAGAAATTAAAATATCTTAATTTAAGGTGCTAGTGTTCATAGTAATGTAGACAGACGCAATGTTGTTCTTAATACAATTATGTATATAATGGAGTCGTCATCCGAAAGCGAGGATGAAGAAGAAGAAATTCTAATTCTTTGAATGATGAGGACTTTTTTCCCAATCATATGCTCTGTAAAAGCGAAAGAGTGCCTCGTAATTCTATAAAAAACTATTATCATGAGATGGTGCCAGCATAGGTATACATACGAGGGCTGCTCTATATATTTCTGGCCTAATAGTGAAAATGCGAATATTTATAATCAAAAATAGTTTTATTGTTTTTCAAAGTATTCTCCAGCATGATTCATACACTTTTGCATGCGCTCAAACCAGTTGTCGAAGCACTTTTTTCACTCCGATTGAGACACCTCTAAAACATGGTTTTTGAACACTTCAACAGCTTCTTCTGGCGACGAAAATCGTTAACCACGCATTTTTTTTGATGAGCGGAAACAAGAAGAAGTCATTAGGTGCCAAGTCAGGGCTGTACGGCGGATGATCCATTAATTCGACGTTTTGGCCGGTCAATACGCTCTGGTTTGAGCCGATGTGTGAGAGCTTGAATTGTCATGTTGAACAATGATTCGTCTTCTCTTGTTGGTTTTTCGAATTTCTCCGATGACTTCAGGCAAACAAATTGTAGTGTACCACTGAGAAGTGACCGCCCTACGTTGCTCAAGCGGAACAGTCGCCACATGACCAGTTTTGCCGAAGAAACAGGCGACCATTTGCTTCGAAGTGCTTCTTCCACGAACAACTTTCGTTGGATTTTGCTCGTCTTTGAAGACCCACACGGTCGATTGTTGTTTCGTTTCGGGCTCATACGCATTCATCCATGATTCGTTACCTGTGATGATCTTATAAACGTCTTTTGAAGCACCGCAATTGTATTTTTGCAACATTTCTTTGCACCAATCGACACCAGCCTTTTTTTGAGCGACTTTCAAATTGTGCGGGATCCAACGAGAACAAACCTTTTTTACGGCCAGGTGTTCATGCAGTATCGAATGTATGCTGGTGGAAGAAATGTCCAAGAATGTCTCTATCTCTCGGTATGTCGCATGTCAATCTTGCATTATTAGTTCACGCACGGCATAAATGTTCTCTGGCACAACAGCCGTTTTTGGACGACCTTCACGGCATTCGTCTTTGAGCGAGCTTCGGCCACGATTAAATTCATTATACCAATTCTTCATAGTGCTATAGGATGCTGTTTTATCGCCATAAAAAGATTTAAGTTCATCAACGCACTCTTGTCGTAATAATCCACGTCGAAAGTTGTGAAAAATGATGGCACGAAAATGTTCACGAGTTAATTCCATTTTTTTCTATATTAATTTTTTCAAGTCACTGTAAACAACACAACTAATGGTCGTACGTCAAAACGTTTTGAGTACGATTATGCTTAAAAATGACAAACTTTCCAATGGAAATGTCAGATTGCACTTGGCAGCACTCAGTGTTGCCAGGCCAGAAATATATATATATAGCAGCCCTCGTATGCATAATTTCGTAAGCATTTCAGAATCACAAGATCTTTGTATGTAAACTTAAGTAAAAGATTTCTGCAATTGGACTTTTTTAAAAATCTTCGTACTGACAATAGATTGTCGGAAAGTTTACATATTATTGTGTTCTTGTGGTTCACTAGTCATGAAGCCTGCCGTTTCAGTGATCTATCAGATCATTTTAACTTAACTCGGTCGACTATATGTGTCATCATAGGTAAGTATTTTTTACTCTTAAATTCTTTAGGTTAGATCAATTTTTAGGCAAATAAAAATAATTTATAGTTTGAAGGTAAGTGTTTTCCAATTACAAAAAAAAAGTTTCCTTTTTTTTCACACACGTTATTTTTAGAAGATTCGAACAACAGTTGAATAGCAAAACTGAATTCTTCTACCATTTTAGGTTTACGGAAAATTCCCTTAAATATGTCGTTAATAGTAAATTTAAGCCTTGCCAGATATTTTAAATTTATTTATGACAGCTATAAGTTGGTGCTAGTGTGGCACTAAATAGTCTTAAATTACATTACTGATTTTCAAATAAATTTGTGTCCAAAACTAGTTTGGACCGGGAGTTTTCTTAATTTATAAGCTTTTTTGTCCCAATAAAGATTATAAAGATAATAACATTTCTATTAAAGAAGAAACTTAGGCGAACTGAGTCGACACTAAAGCCTGGTACTCTGTTCAGTTTTTCATGCGGAATGCTGTCAAATCACATATATAAAAAATTTGTATGAAAAAGTCATGAAAAAATGTTGCAGAAGCAGTACTCTGTTTTTACTGTGGAAAAACATATGAAATGTTTCTGGCAACATTTTATCCAAGCTGTGAAATAAAGCAAGTAGGCATTGTTTCATGCGGAATTTTTCATACAACAGCTGATCGTATGTCTTTTACTTACGTTTTTAAAACAATGATACCACACTTTAAATGTCAAATATTCCACATGAAATAATCAATGTTGCTCAACAATTTTCACAAATTTGAACAGAGTACCAGGCTTAAGCTGGGAAAACTAAACTGCATTACAATTTCTTAAAGGCTTACTTTTTTCATTTCGCATTTGTATCCGTTGAAAAACTTACATGTACTGTTAGGTAATTATTAAATCCTGAATTAACATTTCCGTTCATCACGCTCTCCGTACTTGAAACAATATTCTCTAAACTGCTGCAAGATCTGGTACGTGATTGATTATTAAGACACATATCACGACGCGTTGGTCGTGGTGTCAAAGTGGATTTAAGAATGTATTTACTGTTGACTTTTTTTAATTCAATATTTTCTTTACGTCGCCAAATAGTATTCACGAATGCAAACTCAACCAGACTGCCAAATATGAAGAAAGTACAGCCAAGAAACCAAACTTCAGACACCTTAATATAACTGACTTTAGGTAGAGTTTTACTTTGGGAAGACGATAATGTAATGAATGACAACATTGTACTCGTACCTGTAAAGAAATCATAGTAAAAAATTATAATAAAGATCAAAGCCATATTTTAGCAAAACAAAAACAATTTAATTTTAAATCTTCTATAAAGTGATTACATACCCAGCATTATTCGAGGAGGTGATGCATCAGCTTGTAACCAAAATGAAACCCAGGATATTGCAACAATCATCATTGAAGGTAAGAAATAGTCCATTAGATAAAAGCCAATTTCTCGATTTAAATTGACTGTAAAACTTAAGGAACTGTAATTGCCAACTATAAAGAAACACGATAAAAGGTTTAAACATGTTTTGTTTTAAAAAAGTTTAAAGTTTATATTGCATTTATCTGGATTAATTAGCGGGTGATGATTACGTTTTTTCCTTTCGGCCAAATGTACGGATTCGTTTGACTACATTACATGACTTTGGCTTTACATGATCCTATATTTGGTCTGGTATATTGCATACCAAACATGTGCTGTTCTAATGCAGACATCTACGCTATACTACTGTGTTACTTCGGCGAGACACGAACTATTCGATGTTTTATTTAGGTAAATAATCCTTTACGACCACTTACTACGACGCTGTAAACGCAAGCCAGTCATCTGCCATACACTTGTTATGCCGTTACTTCTCTGCGCAAACAGATACAGCTCTGTCTTCACTAAATTACCTGTCATGACTTAACACAACAATTTTTTTTCCGTGTGCAACGCACCCATGTCTGATGATGGGCTCGAGAACTCTTGAACTTCGCGATCTTCTTTTTTACAGTAAGCACATTCCTTTACCAACGAAGTTGTTAAGGTTGCTTAACTTGTGTTAGTTATCTTCGTATTTAGGGCCATTTTACACCACGAAATTTTTGTTTGTTAGTAAGAGGTGTAGTGAGGCAAGCGAGGTAAGCAAAATGGTATTGCTTGAATTTTGAGGGGATGTTTATACATTTGCTTTGTTCGCTGCATATTAGAAATAACACAAAAAACTACAATGACGAATGTCAAATTAAAGGTCATGCCATTGAAAAATTTCCTCGTATAGGGACGCGATGAAAGCTCTGAAACTTTAAAAGACACTTAAAAAAAATGGCTTATTATAAATCTGGCCTTAATGAGGAGGAGAAGGAGGAGGGGAAACAGTGGAGCATCTGCTCTGCCAGCTCTTTCTGGGAATAGAGCGGCCATTTTCGGCAGTCCAAGACTGCATGGTCTTGCAGACTTATCAATCTGCGATGTTGCTAGGATAAACTCGTTTATCCGGTCCTCGAAGTGGTTCGGATATGAATATTTGATGGTCCGATGTTGTTGATGGCGATGTTGCTAGGATGAACTCGTTTATCCGGTCCTCGAGGTGGTTCGGATATGGATATTTGATGGTCCCGTAGGGACCTGAGTCTGATCCTTGCACATCCTATTCCAGGTCACACAACAGGACCCTTTGGACACAAGTGAGTCGGTCTCATTACGCCGACAGCCTGTGCAAGCTAACCTAACCTGGTCTTATTTTATAAACACACCGCTTTGATGGAAAGAACTTTTGTCACCTCTGTTTTTACCACGCACACACGGACAACAACACTGCTGAAATTTTTCCAAGTAACTCTCACCTGCCGGAAAGCAATTAACCACTGCCCGCACTGGAAAGGGTATCAGTAACTATGCCAGATATATTCTTTCGAGCACGTGCAGTTCAAAAGGTTTTAGCGGATCCCATAAAAGAGAAAGGCTAGCAACCTTAAAAATTACCTCCCAATCGCAATTTGCTCTGCAATTTCCAAAGTAATGAAAAGTATGCTTAATTTTCATCTTGCGAAATATCTGGAGTTCAACGGTTTACTTAATGACCGGCAGTACGGCATCCGTAGGGGACCGTCTATGGGTGTCTTAATGGCTTTTCTTTCGGAAAAATGGTGTAAATCCATTTACTATTTCGGCGAAAGTAAGGTGGTGACTTAAGATATTTTCAAGACGTTGGATAAAGTGTGGGTGGCATAGTGCACTCATATAAAATTTATTGCCTTTGGGGTTGGTGACAGCTTCTCTCGATTTATATCGAGCTTTCTTATGGATCACACTATACGAGTTGTTATAGATAGAATCTCATTAAACGAGTTGATGGTTAATTCAGGGGTACTGCAAGGTTCCCTTCTTTCTCCTACCCCATTTCTTATTTTTCTTAACGACCTTCTTCTTCAGACTTCCAACCCTATCTATTCTTTCGCAGATGACATTAGCATATGCCATTCATATTCATTTCGCAACAGGACAAGCATTCCTGAAATTCGGGATATGCGAAAGTAAATGGACGATACACAAAATTGCAATCTTTTGGAAATCTCCGAATGTGGCCCTGCGATGCTCGCAAAACCCAACGCTGTGTGCTTTCGCACAGGCGTACGGCTGAATATGCTACCTCATATGTAATTGTGGGTGATGTGGATATTACGGAATCAGAAGATCGTGATGTTCTTCATATAAAGATTTAATGGGATGTTCGGTGGAATAAGCATATTTTTCAGGTCGCAAAGGAAGCATTTAAGTGCCCAGGTTTTCTGAAACGGTCTAAGAAATACTTCACTCCATCTGATGTCCTAGCTATCTATGTCACCTTAATCAGACTTAAAATGGAATGCAACTTTCATGTATGGGCCGGTACTTCAAAGACTATTTGAAAATACTCGAACGCGTGCAGGAGAGTGCTCCATATATATGTCTAAATGTATATAAATAGGCAACCACAAAACTTCTGTTTGTCAAACGATTTTGATTCTTCTTTTACATATTATCTCATTTAAATAGATTCAGTATTTAAGAAATAAATGACCCCATAAGTTGATACCACTACACATTCCAAAAATATATTATATTCAAAACATGAGTCAAATTTTGACCACAAGACAAATTGTACTTTAATTAAATTAATTAATTTTTAACAAATATCGTGCTTTCACCCTCAATAATCAAATACCGGTGAATTAGTAATTTAATCGAGATAAAAATTAGCACGCTATTTGTTGAAAATTAATTAATATTGTTACGTTTTTCCCTTTTTAGCAGAACAAACATACGGAATCTTTTGATTTTAAATACCACTGTGACTCATTATAAATTCTGTATTATAACTTTGTGGCTTTATCTGACTATACTTCTTGATCCTACCGGTCTTCTGAATACCATGGTCTCGTATTTACGAAACATGCGTTATTATTACAAACGCAGCCATCCACGCTACACTACTGTGTTACTCCGGCGAGACATGAACTACTCGATGCCTTGTTTAGTAACCTTAAACATCCTCAGACAACTCCACTACGCCTTTTATCCAAGCCAATCATCCCCTTAATCTAATAGCCACAACACACGTCTGCCATACACTGTTGTTATGCTGCTACACTTCCCTGCGCTAATCGCTACCGTTCTGGCTTTTTATTACAAAGGGCTTCTTGACAATTATCTGTTACTCTTCTATTAAAATAGACGTCTTCACTAAATTATCTGCCATGGCTTCACACAATAATTGTCTTTTGCCTTTCGGGAGGTTTGTACTGCTGTTAATTAATTGTAAGTTGCATTATAACAATTATTATTTTTCGTTGTACGCATGTCCAAAGGCGGTATCGAACCCACGATCGTCTGTTTTACATCACGCACCTCTACCAACTTAACCATTGAGGTTGCTTAGCTTTTGTTAGCTAATTGTGGTATTATTCTATACACACCATTAGCGGAAGTAACTTTTATTCAACACTCTCATAGTGTTAACAATAACAGGAGTTGCCAGATCTTACTTTCGTAACAATATATTTTTTTCATTTTGGTTATTGTCCAGATAACAGAATATCAACTAAGCGTTTAAAGGGCAAAATTTCTGTTTGCAAATAAGACGTATGTGAAAAACTTTAATACTAAACGCAATCTAATGCGAGCTAATTTAGGTTTAGCTGTCACTTTCTAGCCGATAAAAATATAAACATCGTTCGACTCGCAATTTAGTAGGAACGAGGTATAATTTATAGAGCCATTGGCTCTAGGTGAAACTTAAAAGAGGAGTATACATATATGAGAAAAAAGATATTATTTTTTGTGATCAGCACCCGCTAATTTATCTCTGAAAATGGAATACAAACGGTGAAAAGTTATAAAATATCTAATAAATTTAAATTGTTTTGGAAACATACTAAAAGCGCCATGTCTGAAATGTACTTCATTCGAATTGACCACTGTTTCATTGTACCAATAATGTTGCATATTGTATTCGGTTAATCGCATATCTGGATCGAATGATATCGGTGTTTTTTCTTCCCACTCCAAAACTAATTCTGTAGTATTATACATCCCTGAAAAAAAAAGTTTGTCAAATAACTTCTTGCTTTTTAAGGAATTTAAGGAATAAAAAAAAAAAAAACAACTTACAACTTTCTAGTACCGTGGAACAGTACTGTTCATCAAAAGGAAACTTTTTAAAGTTCATCCAACAATAAAGTGTTGCTTGCAAACGAGTTGAAATAATAACACGACCTTCAGGAGATATAGATGTCAATACATCCTTTTCATCTGTGCCCAAAATACTCGATTCACGTTCATTTGCAAAGAAAATGTGAGGCAACCACAATCGTTCACTCAAATGTTTTTGACCCAAAATATTTTCCTTACGATTTGGCGCATAATTGCTGTAAGCCAATCGTTTGTCTAGAAAACTAAGCTGCAAGAGAGCATGCATTTTAAACTGCAACAAATCCGAGTTTAAGTTCTGCATGTAATAAATATATATTCGAGCCTTTACTATTATTGGTAGTCGTTCGCCACTGGTGCCATATTCTAAAAATTAAATAAAGAGAAAAAATTTATTTTAAATTTTTTGTTGTGTTTATGCAATAATAATTGTTTTCCAAAGTTTGGTTCTATCTTTTAACACAAAGTTTGCATATTTTAGTACATTAGAATGGTAAGGTACTGTATAATGCTTTTCGATTATTGTTTTAAAAAGAAAGTTTGGATAAACTTTTTAGTCTTTCCAAACCTTTATTCCATCAAGCATAGAAAATATTAAGATCTATTGGCGTATACTGGATCATTTCAGTTGCTTGGCCGATATCATTGGCTAGGCACTCTTAGAACAGATTTAGACTTCCTCACCCTCCCTTTGGAATTTTCTCCTTCTTGTGCAATTTTTAATTCTAGACATAACTTTCTTCTTTATACAGACCTGTACCCCCTCCTAGTTAGGCTAATTGCTGGTAGATATACATATGTATTTTTTTCTTGATGTGCATCCAAATGTGACATTTATTTGAGAATACTGGTTTATCTAGACTATTTATTTTAGTTCAGGGAAATCCTAAACCGTAGAAATTGCTTTCTGCTTAAAAAATACCTTGAGATCTTTCTCGCCAGTCTAACCAACATCCTCTGATACCATTGGAATAATTATTAATTAGCACGATATTTTGTATCATTTGAGAAATAAATTTTGAAAAGTGATGTCAAATTCAAAGTCTTTTTTAAACCCGTCTTGACGAGCCAACAATCGAATAACAATTTCTTCTGTGGTTCGCGAAGACCATGTTATGTTCATGACAAAACAGAGATACTTACAGAATAGTTAAAGAAACAATGTCTGCGATTAAATATCGTTTGGTGTATTTTGAAAAAATCCTTTTTTCGTGCTATTTTCCCGATTAATTATTTAAATCACCGACAAGTATTTTGTTTTTGACGCACAGTGGTTTGAAAATTTTTTTTTTTTTACAATATTCGGTATCTTATGTACCAGTCAATATATCTCAACGAAATTTCTCAGTGAATCTATGGACGGTCAGACCCCTAGAGTGAAGAGGGGCTTCTGGGTAGGGCGCCAAATTTAGGTACCTCGGACATATAATTTTTAAAATGTCATAAAAAGTTTATTTTTAACTCAAATTTTAAGATTTATAATTTAATCACACCTTGAAAATATCTTGAAAAATGTGCTTAAATGTGCATTAAGAAAATTAGCTTTTTTTTTAATTTTGGGTAACCTTAACTTAGTATTTTTGGCGTAGTACGCTTACTAATTATCGGATCATTACTTTAAGACATTTGCTATATTCGTAATAAAATTTAAAATAAACAAGTTTAACGTTTTGATTTAAAAGCGCTTTTCGTTTAAAGTTTCAAGCCTCTGAATTGAAAAATGAAAAATCAACCGTTGTTTTAAGCATTTTCCCCAAAAAGCTGGTATTTTTTTGCTTATGTAATTTAAATTTACTTGAGTACTAGCAAATATGTTTTAACCATTTTAAAGACAAAATATAGCAAACGCTATAGTTTTGATTTCTCAAAAAACCACCTTAACAAGATTTTTTTTTTAGTTTTTGAAAATGTGGCGCGAAAAAAATAATTACAATATTATTAATCTAGATGTCATAAGCTTTCCTTTGATACTACTTACATGTATATCGAGCATATATTTAAGCTAGATGAGCTTCCTAAACCTCGCCTCTTCGTGATTTTGTTTGCTTATTTTTTTATATGTAAAAACCAAAAATGTGTATAAACACATTTTGTACCAAATTTTTGCTTTTTACATATAAAATCAGCAAAAAAAATCATGAGGAGGCGAGGCCTACACTTTTTTAATAAAATCTGGTTCAAAAAGGGTGTGAAACATTTTTGTTTTATGAAAATTTTAAAGATATTCCACAACACCACTGTAAGAAATAAGTTTTTGTAGAAAAACAAAAGTAATAAGTGTAAACAAAACTTGAGATCTGAAAACGTAAACAAGAGAGTCAACTGATCTACTGCCACTACCTAGTATATAAATGTGTCTTGGTTTAGACGTATTAATTAAAAAATTAACACGAAAAAAATTATTTTCGTTGCTATATCGACGTTTTCTATCTGTTCGAAAAATCTATGGTTTGTTAAAATTTTTAATTGGCTCTTACTCTGTTTAAAAACAATTCGACGCTTAATGACTTAATGGCTATTATATGTTAGACACTGTTAAGTTGTTATATTATTCTGCAACTAAGGCTCCATCGAGATTTTTTATATAAGTAAGAGGAGCCTTAATCATTTAATTTGCTGTTGCAATATTCAAGTACCTTCGCCAACTCATGTACCGTGGTTACACAAAAGTTTTTTTCTTTTTAATCAAGACTCCCCTGGAGGTTTAAACTAAAGTTTTCCATTTATTCGCCTGTTTAGGCAACTCCGGCACCGTGAATGTTCAGCAACATATATTTTTCCTTGTACACGCAGACACCTTGTTAGTGGTGGAAGTAACAACCTATTCAGCTATGTTATTTTTTATCTAATATCGCTTTCACACTTATATATTTACAACGCGAGTTGTTTAACGAACTAAATACCAGTGTTCACACTGGAATCATAGTTTTTAGTTTAACAATTATCAGCGTTGTGCATGGAATATTTTTTTGAAAAATTTGATGTTGGTGTAGATGGTAATCGATGTGGAATACAAAACATATATTTTTGGAATTTTTGTCCATCTGTCTGTCTGTGTTTGCATCACGTAAAAACTAGTGGATGGATGTGAACATGGATTTGGTTCCAATATAGAATACTTTTTTCGTAATAATAGGTCATTTCGTGACAAAATAGAGATAGAATTGTGAAAGCACACAATTTTACCGGTGTAATGGTACTTAAACAGCTGTCGCCACTTTTTATTTTTGTAGATGAAAATTTTTTAACACTGTCTACAGAACTCTGAAATTAATATTTAAAATCACATTTTTCTAAATTTGAATTTTAAGAAAATTAGGAATGACACTCAGACGAAGTCGTGGGCCCGGGCCCCGGGCCCTGCAACTAATTGAATAAGTTGATTAAATATGCATACATATGACTTGTCAAAGTTGACACTGCAAAATACATACATGACGTGTGAACATATTAAAAAATTGCTTGTGCAAAAGTCCAAGTCAACACAAAAAAGGTTAAGTCGGATGTAATTATACGTCTATTATTTAACACAAAAATTATAAACCGTCTGTTAATTAATAATGCTAATAGACATGCGAAATTACACATGTATTTTCTAACAGACATATCATGCATAAAAAACATGATGTCTGAAGCTTAAGGCAGCTTAAGCAATTTTTAAGTATTAGAAATGAACATTTACTTACGTATGGGTCTTTCCAGGCGATCGTATCTGCATACATGTGTTAGTCTTTGAATTAATTGAGATTGCTGCAATGTTGTGGCATTTGTTAGCGGTGGACAGTCTTCATCATCTGTAATTGCTAACGCACTAAAAAACAAACAAAAGAAATGTGGATTAATATCGTAACTATTGGGTGACAAAAGGTATGAATTTTATTTTTCCTAAAATTTTCAAATACATCGGGGTCATTTTCAAAGCATAGCTTTTAGATAAGTTAATGAAAACTAGACAGAATCCAGACGGTCTGTGACTATTATCTGCAAAAAAAAAACAAATATTAGACAATCCTTTTCAAACAACTTCGGACCTAAGTCATCCCCTTAAAAAGGTATGTATTATTCTTTAAAATAGAAAATCATTCGTTAAGAATGTGTGCTATTGTCTTATTATTTTCTAAGTAGGTATATTAAAACGAAAGACGATGCAACGATGACAGTTTATTGAATAGTGTACAGAGTGAAAGTTTGTTTGTAATCCTGTGTCATTCCTATTTATGTATGAATATTCAATATCTTTCTTCAAGAAAAAGCTGAAATCAATTAAAAGTTTTGTCGGTCAGATTTCTCTGATCTCGCAAAGCTTCTTCTTCCTGATAAGACACGCAAGAGTTGTCCCTCACAAAGACGTCACGCAAAAAATCCAAGCAAATATGCCACCCACTCACGTTTAATTATCCTCTTATGTGAGTCCTAGAATCCAGTAAAAGATCGTTTTTATTACACCACAGCGTTGTTGAAAAATATGGCAATATCCTAAAACTAGTCCAGATGTGAAAGTCCATGACGACATTTAATTTGTTGCCATTAGTGACAAGTCCCTATTCTCTATAGAATTTAGTTTTGAGTTTGAAATGAGTTCTGTCTTTAGCAGGTTACGAGCAGTGCACTAAAGTCCGACAAAAATCCGAATCCTTTTTATTGCTTGCAAAGAAGCTTAAAAATTGGAAGAAGAGATAAGAGAAATATTAACTGCCAGTCCCACGATATCGCAAGCTTTTTTCGTTCGAAAAATTACATTCAAAACAAAAACAAGCTCTTAAAAATTGTTTTTATTTTAAATGTAATTATGCAAACAAACGAACGATTACGACATGTAATAAAAAAATATAATTTATTGTCACAAAAAATTAGCAAAACTTGACTATATCCCAGCGATCAATGACGGATAAAAAAGGCTTTTAATTGAATTACCTACCAATGTATATATGTTTTTCTTAATTAATATATCTGAAGTTTTGTTATGTTTTTTTGCTTTATGTTTTAAATATTAAAATTTCAATTTGGCGCAAATATTTTTTATATAAAAAAATTTAATTAAAACAAATTTCATCTAATTGTCTTAGTGTTGCAATAACATTGATATTGTTACGAATAATAAAATCTGGCACCCCTGTAGTTGTTTCCGTATGAGCGTGGTGAATAAGTTAATTCAACAACCAATGGTGTGTGTGTATAGAATAAAAACCACAATTAGCTAACAAAAGCTAAGCAACCTCGATGGTTGCGTTGGTAGAGGTGCGTGCTGCAAAAGAGGGTCCTGAGTTCGATACCGCATTCGGACATGCGTGCAAAGAAAAAATAATAATTGTTATAATGCAAATAAAATTAATAAACAGCAGTACAAACCTCCCGAGAGGCAAGAGACAATTATTGTGTAAAGCCATGGCAGGTAATTTAGTGGAGACGTCTAATTAAATAAAAAGAGTAACAGATAATTGTCAAGAAGCCCTTTATAACAAAAAGTAAGAACGGTAGCGTTTAGCGCAGGGATGTGTAACAGCATAACAACAGTGTATGGCAGACGTGTGTTGTGGCTACTGGATTAAAGGAGATGACTGGCTTGGATAAAAGGAGTAGTGGAGATGTCTGTGGATGGATAAGGTTACTAAACAAGGCATCGAGTAGTTCATGTCTCGCCGGAGTAACACAGTAGTGTAGCGTGGATGGCTGCGTTTGTGGTGTTAACGCATGTTTAGTAAATACGAGACCAAGGGTTCACAAGACCGGTAGGATCAAGAAGTATAGCCAGAGAAAGCCATAAAGTAAAAGAATACAGAAATTAAATGAGCCACAGGGGTATTTGCAATCAAAAGAATCCGTACGTTTGTGTCAAAAAGGATACAACGTAACAATATAAAAAGTCTAAACCTGATAAATTTTTTCCCTGATAATGACGACGCTTATCAGGATATAAAATATTAAGTGTAGACACCGGGTAATTAAAGTGCATATGACAGTACAAGAGCTATTTTTTCTTCAGTTTGTCGCGTTTAACTGGGAAAATCTCCTTAAATTTTTCTATACTGTCCCGATTATCCATAAAAGCATGTGTTTGAATTTTAAAAACGCAGATTTCGAACACGTTTTCAAAAGAAATTTTAGATTTAAATGGTATTTTAGTTTTTGCGAAATAATAAGTTTTCTGAAATTTTTTTTTTTAATTAAATTATTTTATTATATTGAAATTTTTTAATAAATTTAACATAATTTTAAAAGTTAAGCTTAGATTCATTATTCATTATTAACTGTTAGGAGAATATAAAAAAATAAAACGTATTTTAAAAATTTAAAATGAAATGCGATTTCTGGTTCGCTACAACCTTCGTCAGCAATTTTAGTTCACTATCTGCAAGGTAGTTACCAAGTGTAAATTTTTGTATTTAAAAAAGCTATTTAGAGGAAATTGAATATGGGAAACTTAATTTTTTCTTAAGTTCTGCTTGCCAACGGTAAATTTAAGATTATTTTTGCTTTTAAGACAAATTTTTTATTCTTTATAAAATTATTTTTATTGTAAGATTTACGATTTTTGGTTCTTTCAGATTTTTAATAATATCGCAAAAAGTTCAAGAAATTAAGAAGTTTATGCAAATTTCGTTTTAATTAGAAAATTAAAATTATTAACACATTTATTTTTATACCCTTCATCACAAAAAGTGGAAAAAGGGTACATTCATGGCAAAATAATACGCTAAATGTCAAACTCCGAATATAAAAAATATGTATAATTTTTTTTGTGTGTTTTCCAAGGCAGTAGATGATCTAGTTATAATTTAAATACGCCAATCGATAGAGATTTAAAAAATAAGAAAAAAAACATCAAGTGAAAAAATTGGCGATCGCCCATATTTTCAAGTTATGGACCTCTAAACTTATCATAGTAAAGTACAATTGTTCATCATATTTTTTAAGATATCAGTTGGGTATCATAATGGGTAGCTCACATCGAGGTGAATGAAATTTGTTTGCGATATAAGTTTTACTTCTGATTTACAATATTCTATTTCTTGAGTTTTTGGTAAAATTAATTTTTTTAATTCAAATCGCAAATGAAATCTAAATCTTAAGAAAAAATTTTTTTTTGTGGATTGTTGAACGATTCAAGTTTAATAAAAAATAAATATAAGTATAAATGTAACTTGTTTACATAATTTAGCCAACTACTGTTAATTTAACTACAGCCACCAACTGTTTAAATTTCCAGCACAAACTTAACTCTATTGAATATTATTTAAATTATTCAAAAAGTTTAAATATTTACTCATTTGGAGCAGTACATATTTATTTATAACAATTCCTACTTTTTTAAAGTTTTCTAAGTATTTATTTTGTTTAAGAGACATATTCACGTCATACAAATTTCAACTGATAACACTGTTCTGCAGAGAAATCTTTCTTTAATCCTGCTTTTAACTTTTTTTTCTATTACATAAAGATTTTTTTTAATAGGCATGACAAAAATCACTTATTATGGTCGTCATAATTAATATTTGTTATGCTATTTTTAAAGGGATAAAATAAATATATATTTTTAAAAACAGTGTAATTCTTAAAAATGTTTGAGTGTTATAATACTTTAATTTTATTTTTGCTATGCATAACGAAAAATTGGTAATTTTCTAATTAAACACAAAAGAAAAAAACAAAAAACATAAAAGTAAACTTACCGCTACTTTTTCGCGTTCGTTTGTTATGATTCTGCCGTAAAGGCATGAAAAATTCTCGACGTTTATATACAGTAATAAAAAAGTACCGTAAAAAAAGGTAAATGAAAGCAGTGGAGTGAATATAAACAAAGCTGCATATTCAAGAAACAGTGCAGCCAACCAAACAAAATAATTTTTA
Source organism: Gymnosoma rotundatum (assembly GCA_916610165.2). Lineage (NCBI taxonomy): Eukaryota > Metazoa > Arthropoda > Insecta > Diptera > Tachinidae > Gymnosoma > Gymnosoma rotundatum. The sequence continues at coordinate 12,871,297 of OU744338.1, read as the reverse complement.
CATATCAGACTGAAGACCAGGATTCAGATCGTACGATCTGTTAAAAATTGGATGTGTGCTCAAAAACTATGATAGTTTGGATTAAAAGTGTATGTGTGTTCTGACAGACTTTTTAACAGATCTATACCATTTTATAATCTTTTAAAATAATAATTTATAAATATTTTTCTCCATGCAATTAGCGTTAAATTTTTTTTTAAAATGATGAGGAAAAAAAAACAACAAAATATTAAAACCATATGTTTTTGTATCTTTTTTGTATAATAGTGTGGCACCTGCGACGCCATTTTGAAACGATTTTAAAAGTAGGACAGAATTATGTCAAATTTTTGTGTGATTAAATCGAACAATAGTTTAAATACGCCAATCGATCAGAAATAGTTTCAAAAATTTTGCTATTGAAAAATCAGCAAGATCGGTCCATGTACTTCAAAAACACAAACAAAACAAAGAAGCAAAACACTACCCCTGCCTCTAATTTTTCCATATCATTTGAAACAAATCTAATTTAGTGAAGTAACTCCAATAAAAAAAAAAAACAAATATATGGAGCGATAGAGAATTAAAAAATAAGATAAAATATCCGAGTTATGGGCCTCTGAACTATTCATAGAAACATATTTTTTAAGATATCAATATGGGTATCATTTTAAAGCTATAGAAGAGATCTTTAAGGATATATATATATTTTTTTTAAATGCTTAACCCATTAAGAGCCGATGAAATTTTTACATAAGATTATATATAATACTTATTTTTTTTTCTTATTTTTTAGTTCTCTGTCACTCCAATATTTCTTTTTTTTTCATTTGAGTAATTTCACTAAACTAGACTTACATATATGGTAAATAATTTCTTTTACTTCGTTACGTTACGTTACTTTTGCGTTATTTTATTTGAAATATTTTAAATACAAAAAAAGAAGATACATATATTTTAAAATTCGGACGCGCTGCAGATTTTATCTTAAAAATAAATTAAACAATTTGTCTTAAAAGATATCATCGTTTAATATAAAAAAAAATTATAAAAAAATATTACGAAACAAAAAAATATTTATTTTCAAAGATTAGTTATTTTCACTAAGGATTACAAAGAGTGTTAAATGCCAACAAAAAGTCTTATATTGCGATACCGTTATATATCTTGTTTTTATGATAGGTTACTGGTAAAGTTGTTTTTGTTAATATCAGGGTTGCTACTTTTAGTATTATAACATACGTATTTTTTTAAAATATATAAACCACCAAAAACTTTTTTTTTGAAAATGCTATAATGAAAATGCAAAATCGACACCCTAATGTCGCAATATTTCCCAGCGTTGTTCAAGCGTATACATAACAGATTCCTTTTTTCAAATCAGACGTGAGCTAAGTGTTACTATTCACGAAATAAGCACTAGTTGAAAAAAAAAACGTTAAATGGCATACCCTGTATAAATCTGACACCACTGTGCATCGGGGTAAAAAGAAATTCTTTACTCAGCTTTAAAAATTAACAATATATGCATTTATCGCTTCACTCCGGATTTGTGGTGGAATTTATTTGCTGCCCAATAGAAGGAAATAAGAGACCTTGGACAATTTTATGAATCATAAGGTTTTAACCAACATTTCAACCAGAGAAATTTGTACGTTTTTTTTGCTCAAAATTTTATTTATTTATGATAAGGAGATTTTTACCTTGTTTATATTTAAGTAATTAATCATATAAAAGTTTATTTTGCATGTTTGTTTTTATGTAGAAAATTTAAGAACCCAATTGACCAAAGTAAGTTTTACATGTGCGATATAATAGTGAGGGATACTAACAAGTCCTTGCAAAGTGAAATTTCTAAAGGCTTAGAAGGACCTACTATTTGAAACAGTGAACATTTTTTCTTTTACCGAACCTCTAGTTTTTATTTGGAAAAGAGAAAACTAGCTTGGAGGCGATGATTATGGAGGCACCGATTCGAGACATAATACGTGTGCTTTCGTACCGACCGCATGATTTCTCAACCTTTTATATTTAGCTTTTACAAAAAAATGTAAATAGAATCAAAGAAAAGTTTGCAAACACATGCTAAGCAGTTGGGTTAGTTACGTTGGTAGTTATTCTTGCGCATTTGTTGATTCGAAATTATGATTATGAGCTTAACCCACAATAGAATTTTAAGTATAAAGAAAAATAATTTTTGTTAAGTATCTGCGGTGGATAAATTGTTTAATGGCGATCGCGATGAAAAAAAGGAAAACAATTGATGTGTAGCGGCAGTAGACGAGTTGATAAAGGCAACAGGAAAATCTTGGTCCTAACCTTAACGACCATTAATTTGCTAGAAAAAAATATAACAACAACAGTGTGTGGCTCAGTTGGTGGGCCTAGAAGAGCGTGAGCTCGAGTCTTGCGTGAGTTACATTCTAGATGGCTGCACGAGCTAAGGATATACGAGTATAATAGGCAAACATAAAGATGCTTACAGTCTCTTGCTAAGTGGAAGCATATTTTCTTGTTATATTCTCCTTTTTTTTACCATAAGCTTTTGCATAAGACAGACGCACCAAATTCTTTATATATTTATCACATTTTCCTTTATAGTAAATTTCCCCTCAGTTAAGGCTTCAATTTTCCTCCTTTAGTTTCCTACAGATCAGCTGGAGAAAACTCAGCGAACGAACAAACTCCTGTAGATCATGTATCCTTTATCGTAAGCTGTGCTAATTTTAATAGAAGTCATATATAAAAAAGTAAAAGTTTTATTAAAGTCCCATAACTTGTACCCTATCCGTTCCTCATATATCGGGTGTTTTTTTAAAGCCCGATTGAACTTTAAATTATAAAAAATAACACTAAAAATTAAATTTTGATGAAAAATTTGTTCTTATTATTTTCAGTAAACTCTGGCAAATTATTATGAATAGACTCATGCTTGAACAACGCCATCAAATCATCTAAGATTATTTTGAAAATCAGTCATCAATTCGAGCAAGTTCTTGATTTTTATGGTACACATAATCGTGCGCCTGAGCCGTTCGTCTGGGTTTGATAATAAGCAAAATTGCAGCGTATGGGGTGAAACTAATCCACAACATACCCTACAGACTTCATTGCAGCCAGAAAAATGCACCGTTTACACGCTGGTGGCATAATCGGACCTAATTTCTTCAAAAATGAGGCCGAAACTCACGTTACGGTCAATGTCATTGTTACCGCACCATGATAATGATTTTTTGTTTGAAAATATAGATGAAATTGATCGGGACGAAATGTGGTTTCATCAAATGGGTTTGAATGTGGTTTTTGAAACCCTAGAGTTATTAAATTAAAATTTGGTGATAAGTTGATTTTAAGAAATGGACCTGGATGTTACAAATCTCGATTATTTCCTGTGGGGCGACATGAAGCCACTGGTTTATGCTGATAAATCAGTAACAATTGACGCTTTGGAGGCCAACATTGTTCGTGTTATTCGTGACATACGGCCGGCAGCACTTGAAAAAGTGACCCAAAATTGGACGTTCAGAATGCGCTTCGTCATGAGCAGCCGCGATGGACATATGCCCGAAATCATTTTTAAATATTAATGCCATGTTCTGATCTTTCGTATAAAAAAATTCTTCATTAAAATTTAATTGTTTGTGTTATTTTTTACAATTTAAAGTTCTATGGTGCTTAAAAAAACACCCTTTACCTTAACAGTTGTTTTGTGGTATTTAGAAGTGATCGTTGAGAATGTCTAACGAACATGGTTAATTGGGTATCTATACTAGATAAATGTGTGTGTGTATCCATGAACTACTTATATTCTTATGTTTATACAAACACGTATGCACATGTCTTCATATATCACATTTTATCAAGAAGTTAGCATCACTTTTACTTACGTTGTGTTAATTTGTGTGATTGTCAGTATCAAGGTTATTAATAAAACTTTTGTAAAAATTTTATAATAAATGTTTGTCATTTTATTTAGGAGTGATACGAATTGGGTTTTAATTTAATTAAACAATTTTTTTTTCAATAAAATTAATATTAAAGGATATTTTGTTTGGAAAAAACTTTAATATTTTTAATATTTTATTAATTCGCCATTAAATTTTTATTAAATTTTCCAGTAATATCTGTGCACAATTTAAATTATCTAAAATCAATTATATTTGTTGTAGTTGTTTTAATTATTGTTTTTTTTTTCTTTTTAAAACTGTTAACGTAATTTTAAAAGGTTGTTCGCGTTTAATTGTTGGCCACAGCAATACTTTTTTAAAACTAAAAGTTCTTTTGGCGCATTATATCATTTTTATTGTTTTAAGATACTGATAACGTTCATACGATTCTGTTTAAACAAGAACAAAAAACAATACAAAATATAAAAAAATAATAAATAAATAAAATAACAATACACTGCTGCTGTTGTGTTTTCTCATTTTGGTTGTTGTACAAAAGAGGTGTATTTATTGTCACCGATTGTCACAGTACTGATCGCAATAAACAAAACCCCCATCCAAAATAGTTAATGTGGACCTAAGCAGTAAATATTCGACTTCGTTGTGGTACGAACTTTTAAGTGAACGGTATGTCTGTCTGTATTAGTATTAGTAATCGTGTTCAGTTTTTATTATACATTCAAATAATACCTGCCAGAGTGTGCTATTAGATAAATATTTAACTGAATTGGCAGCAGGAAAATATTGGCTAATTAAATGAATAATAAAATAATAAAGATCCATATACACATTAGTTATCAATATTATGCATTTGTCTTTTTGTCTGGTTTACTGTGACAACAGCAGCAATTCAGAATATGTTCCTTTAATCTAATAAATAAAATAAAATAAAAATAATTTTATTTACACTTATGTTGTTTTTAAGCAACTTAAAGCAGCTTTCAAGTGCTGCTAAGTTTGAGCTTTTGTAATAGAAAATAAACGTTTAAATACTAAACCAAAATTATACATGAGAAAAAACTAATTGGTATTTAGAAATTCACAATGAACACCAATTACTTGAGTGGATTCCTTTTCTTATTATTTAAAGATTTTTTTCTTGCTCAGGAAGTTCTTGAAATAAACCTCCACTTGCCATACGAATCTTTTTTTCTGTAAATTTGAAAACCAAAACAAGTTGCTAGGATCTTAAACTTATCGTGAGTTTGTTCCATTAAAAGTATACAAGTGTCAACCTTAGCATTATGTTAACGATATATCCCCATTAAATAAGCTTTTTTGATGGCGCTAATACTCAGTTCTTGCCTTACCTTATTTTCTAGCTCTAGTCCAAATTGAATTACTGTTTCTCTTTCTCTTTGAAATCTCGTTTGAAACTTCATAACTTTATAGAAACCTATTTTGTTTTAAAAGTCTCATTAATCTTTATATGATTTTGTAAAGAAATATTGACTACCCTCGTATAAGTTCGGATTATACTTTTGTACTCATAAAAGGAATGCAAAATCATCATCGAAATTTTAGGTACCACTTTTTTTACGGTGCAAAAAAAAACTCTTTAAAAGCATTAAAAACAGTGTTGCCAAAAACATTTTGCACAAAAATGCTTTCACAACTTAATTTAAAAATTCTAGTCAAAATTTATACATTTGCTATACAAATCGTGTACCTAAAACTATTCGCAACATGTTGATATAAGTAAACAGAGAAACCCCAGAAACAATTCAACATTTCTTAAAGCTAAGTACACTGTTAAATTGTCTTTTAAGGCAGCAGGCAAAACTCCATGCCTACCTCTAATTTTTTATGTCATTTGGAACTCCAATGAAAAAAAATAAATATATGGGGCAATGGAGAATAAAAAAAAACATCAAGTGAAAAAATTGGCGCTCGCCCGTATTTTCCGTTGGGTATCATTTTAAAGCTTTGAAAAGATATTTAAAGAAATGCTAAAATTTTTTAAAAATGCTTTACCCCTAAAGAGCCGAAGTCATTTTTATGTAAAATTATATATATGCAGACAAATTTTTTTTTTTTAATTCTCTGTCACCCCAATATTTGTTTTTTTTTGATTGGAATTAGTTCACTAAACTATATTTACATAGATGGTTAAGGGTATGTAAGATTCGACATGGCCAATATAGCGCTCTTAATTGTTTTTAGTTCTACTCGTAATAAGTACCTCAGCCTTATTCTGTAAATCGCTAAAATTAAATCTCCGTCGCTACAAAGCTAAAAAAAATCTATTAGAATTACAGAATAAGACTGCAGGTCATATTATTTTACAGTTTAAAAAAATTGTTGACAGAAACATTTTGCTGTAAATCGACATGAAATTTAAAACATTTTATGACTTTACCAAAATAGAAAGAGTACAACTTCAGCAACACCATTTTTATTTATTTCGCATTAATTTGCTTATAAGGTTTCACAGCACATCGCTGGAATGGCTGAATTGAAACTTCTCCGTGTTCAAAAAACAAATTCAAAAATGATTAATAGAGGCTTTTGAACATTGCTTATCAAGGCATATGCGCATTAATATTTTTATATTTGTTCATGTTGCAAATACAAAAATACCCGCTTTGTGTCCGAGGCTTTCATAATATATCTTAGCACTGGCTTCTACTATAAGCAAAACATTCAGCTTTTTTCATATTTTATTTTTTACTATAAAAAAAATTAAATAAATTAGCTTCTTGTGCGATTTTTTACATAAAGAAGTAACAGTACAATTTAATTATAAAGATTTCCTTATTTTCTTTGCAAAATTTTTTAGCAACATGTTTTGGTATATTGTTAAAAAAATTTTTTTTCACAATTTTATTGAATTCATTCTTACATCTGCTTATGTAGTATAAAAAATATGAGAAAATGTTTTTCAAATTTTTGGAACAAAAAAAAAAAAAAACATTTGTGCGTTTTAGCAATTTTCCTTAAATCCTTTCCTTATAAAGTTTTTTCTCCTTAGTGTAGTAACAGATGCAACCCAAGCTTAATTTATGCTTTTCCTTAGCATGCTGGATATAAAAATACATAGATTCATCCATTATATCCTTGAAAAGTAGAGACATGCATTTTTCCTCTATTAACACCTCTGATATGTAAAAGTAGGGCAACTTTTCTGAAGTTATAAGACCCTTAACCGTAAAGGATAAGTTTTAGTTTTGTACTGTTTCATTTATACTCGTATTGGTTACTGTGGTTAGTTATTTGGCTTGTTACTCAACTTTATCACAACAACACTGTACACAGCAGATACATGTTTGTAAACATTGTTTACAACTGATGATCAATTAAAAATTTTCTATAAACTATTTCAAAACAAATCAAATTTTATATGTGCAATGCAAAAATGAGTGAATTGACATTTTTTAATCAATTTATTGTTTTGTTTATTAAGAAAATATATACAAATATTGTAATTGTAAATTTTACCTAAAGAAAACAAATATAAGTTAAGCAGTTATGTTTTGTTTGAAAATTAAAAAAAAGTAAATTTTATTAACAAATTTTCAATAGAGTCTCAGTAAGTTTACGTTGTTTTTTTGTTTTTAAATTATTAATTGTCACGTAATAATTCATTTATCCAAAAAAGTAACAAATAATAATTGCTTTTTTTTTGCTATTGATTCGCTTGTTGTCAATTGTATGTACAAGTTTATTAACCCTCTTTATGAATCTTCCTCGATTCATTTTAAGCGATGACATTTTTCATTAACACGCTTGTACTAGTTGTTGGCTGCTGAACTAAACAGAACTACCTTCAGATAATTCAAAAATATCGTAACATTAATGTGATTAAATTATTTAGCATACTATTAACCCAATTTAAGATAAATTTCTCAAGTCAGTATTTTCTCAAGTCAGTTCCTCAAAGACAAAAAAAAAAAAAAAATTAAAGTTATTTAAGTAACATTCATTTCTCCGTAACTCGCGCTTTGAAGATTAGGTTTATACCTTTGACTTCCAACCAGTGTTGCCGCGTTGTTGCAATGAAATTAAAAATTTTTTTAAAATATCGATATGGGTACCATTTAAAAGCTATTGAAGAGATCTATAAGGAAATGCTAATGCTAATGCTTTTTTAAAATGCTTAACACATTAAGAGCCGATAGCATTTGTATGTAAAATTATATATGCAGTACATACTTAATTTTTTTCTTATTTTTTTATTCACTGTCACCCCAATATTTGCTCTTTTGATTGGAGTTACTTCACTAAACTAGATTTACATAGATGATGAAGGGTATATAAAATCCGGCATAGCATAATAAAGCACTTTTACTTATTTTCATGTCATTTGGTACAATGAAGTAACTCCAATGATAAAAACAAATATATGGGGCGATAGAGAATTGAAAAATAAAAAAAAAAACATTAAGTGAACAAATTGGTGCTCGCCCATATTTTCCGAGCTACGTGCGGGCCTTTCAAATTTTCAAATTTTTAAAAACATCAATATGGGTATCATTTAAAAGTTTTTGAAGAGATCTTTAAGAAAATATTAAAACTTTTTAAAAAATGCCAAAAAGAATTTAATACAAATACGCATAGTCCATAAACAAATTGTTAATAGATTTAATAAATTGGACCTGAAAAGTGGCGTTTTTTCTGAGACATTAAATATTATATTTCCGAAATTACTCCTACAATTAAAAAAAAAAATATATTTCTTTTTCATTTATAGTGGCACAGCAGGGTACATAAAGTCTATAGGGGGTCTTTGTTTTTAACCTAAAAGTAGACCGAGGCAAAGCTGGGTACAAAAAGCTAATATTAAATAAAATACACTCTTTTCTTGCTTTTTTAATAAAAATTCTATTGGGATTGTTGATAAAATTAATCTAAAAACACTCGTATGTCGGTTTTTAATTATAATTTTTTATTAATGTAACGAACATTGTTTGTTTTTCTATTTTGTTTAATTTTTATTTTGTAAATATATGTATTTGCGTATGCATTTTTAATTTAATTTGTTTTTTAATGACGTTAAACTTTTATCATTTGTTCTTCTGTGTTTTTTTGTAATAATTGGTCTCCTATTTGTTTAAAAAAATTATTTATTTAGGTAATTCTTGGCTGATAATATTTTCCGTAAATTTTGGCGGCACTTTGAATTGCCACACAAATTTATACATTCATAATTATTTATTTAATCTTAATAATAAATTCAGATTCTATTTGCACAGTTCAGTTAAATAAAAGACTATTTTTAGAAACGAGTTATTGTTAAATGTTTTATTGATATTTTTAAAATTATTTTTATATAGAAAATTGCTTAAAGTGAGGGAAAAAATTATTCATTTGTTATATTACTTTACTTTACTTAACTATATTTGTTATAACAAAATTGTATTTAAAGTCAAAGTAGGCGAGTTCATTTTGTGTAGTTGACAATACTGAGTGATTGTAAATAATTATTGCAAAGAAGATTAAAGGATTTTTTAAGTTTTAATAGTTCGGTCTTGTTGAACGATTCCTTAAAATGAATTGTTCAGACATGTTTTCTTAATTGAGTTAATTTAATTTTAATTGCGCAATTTAATTTGGTGATCACACAAGGCATATTAATTTTAAAGGTAGTGTCGTTCGCCCAGCTGATTTATCTTTTTATTACAAAACCAACATCGCTTTTTGTTGTTGCTTTGAAGTTGAAAGTGTCAAAAGCCATTTTCGTATGACCCGCCTTTTTTTATTTGATCGTTTATATTTTTAACTTTCTTCTCACTGAACAGCTTCCAGCAAATATACTTGTTGCAAGGCTTGCGCTTCGCATCTTATCATTAGTGATGCAATTAAGTACTAATTGCTTAATTTATTGATTTATTATATGGTAAATTAAGCTTAATTAAGGCCTTTATTGCGTAAATTCTTTAATTGTTTAGGCATAAATGAATTTGTTTCTTAAAAATATTTTCCCGTACATTTGATTTTTTTGTTAAGCACTTTAAATAAAAAGTCAGGTGTCGGATGTGAACTGTAGCATGTTCAGTTTTTTAGCGGTTCACGTGGTGTCAAGCAGGCACAAATTGTATTTACAAAATATATTTTTAACGCGGTCTTATTAAGAAAAATTTATAATAAACAATTTTTTTATGCAGTTTGTTGTTACTTTTTATACAGTAAGACCTTACAGTATTTAAAATGGCTGTTTAAACAGCTGAAAAAATGTTAAACTAAAACGTGATTATTGCAGTTTAGTTTATTAAGCGATTCGCCTAAACATATTCAAACACACAAAGTGTGAGAGCCATATAACTGACACAGGGCGCATTTATTTACTAATGAAAAAAAGAAAAAATCTAAAAAAAGGAAGACGTAAAATTATTTCGGTTTTAAAAACAAGAATCTTTTTTTAAACTTTTTTTTAATTTAAATGTTTTAAAGAAAGAATTAAAAAGAATTGTTTTAAAGTTAAGAATAAAATGTTCAAACTGTGAAAGCTTTCTTCTTCCTTTCAAAAACTTTGAAAACAAACCATTGTGAAATATCGAAAAACTAGTTGTAAGTTAAAAAAAAGTCTTTCAACCAGGGTACAAAATGAAACAAAACGCTTCGCAAACGTTTTAAAATTTTTTAATCAGAGCGCAAATACAAAAGTTGAATTTACTTTTTAATCATCTACTTGCTGTCTAATACAATCGTACAATTGCAATGTGTAGCTCGGTAAGAAACGCATGTTTCTTTTAAAACGAAATTTTTTTTCATAAAACGGTTTAACTTTGTTCTCTTTGTGAAAGAGCAAAAAAAAAAAAAAAAACAATGCTAAACTTAACCGCAATTCTTCTAATGGTTTCTGTTTTTTAATTTTCTTACTCTGCTTTAAATAAAAACACTTTAATTTCTATAGCATGTGAAAATAGCAACAGTTTTTGTTGAGCAAAAATCTTTTAAATTGAAAGTAAAACGCTTCATTTTATTATCATCATTATAAAAAAGTTATTTTTAGTGATTTGAAAATGTTTAATATGAATTGTGTTCTTTCTTTTTCGTTTACTTTAACTTTTAATTGTCTACCGTAGACATGAATTAGTCATTTATTAATTTAATGATAACAAATCACCCACAATTAAGATTACGCTTATAAATGTTTATATTTATATATTTCTTTTATCTATTTCTTTTTAAATAATATTTACTTCCGATCATAAAGAATTTGAAAGATAAATTTAAAAAGTGAGCATTTCAGGCAACCGATAATTTATTTTAATTGAACGTTATCTTAATATTTATAATTACTAAAGGTGACGATATTCAGTTGGGTCGATTTCTAAATACCCTTCTTCACATTGTACATTGGTTGGAAGTTAAAAAATAAATGTTTAAACCAGGGTGCAAAAGCAAACAAAACGCTTCGCAAACGTTTTCAAATTTTTAATAATTTTGTACATGAGCAAAACAACAACAAATACTTGTTGAATAACATAGAGCGCAAATAAAAGAGTTGATTTACTTTTTTCTCATCTAATTTGACATACCAATACAATCGTACAATTGCATAGTGTTGTTCGGTAAGAAAAACGTGTTTTGACTAATTGGTCTTGACTAATTGAATAACCAAACTTTTTATTGGGAATGAAAAATTGAGAGAATATATTTGACCTGATTTAATCTGATTGACTTAACTGTACTGCTCGCATTTCTATGGTTTTATTAAAGATGCTAGAAATTTTTTTGTCTGTCCAAGATTTTATGTTGAAAGAGCACCTCTGAAATATCAATTGGGTTTGAAGTTTAAAATGATCATTAGTGTCCAGTTTATGTTAAATAGTAGCTTCGCTTACAAGTTAAGAAAACATTGAAAGTCAAACCCATAATATCGGGTGGTTAAGTTTTAAGGGCCGATGTTGAATGTGAACCAAGTTTTTTCCGCTATTAATTTGACTTTTCTCAACTTCAGACTTACTCAATTTAAACCACGGAAAGATACACAATCAAGCCACGCGTTAAAGTTTTTTAGGCTCATTATGAAAATGGACGTTTAAATCAAAAAGCATATATGATTTTTTCGATCAATTTAATCATCTAAATGAGCGTACAATCGGAAAAATCATGCAATAATTTGAGCAAACTAAGTCTGTAGGAGATGTGAAAGCACGCTCGCACAGCTCGTACTGCAAAAAATATTGCTGCTGTTCACGATTTTGTATCTGAAGAACCGTCCACCATAACTCGTTGTCATGCCAAACAATTGCCTCTCTCATGCTCGTCGTTGGTAAACATTATCTATAAAGACTTGCATTTACACGCTTACATGGTGCAATTGACTCAAGAACTAAAGCCTCTTGATCATTGCAAACGTCTTCAAGGGTCACAATGGTGATAAGAAATGGCAACAGTGGCTAATCATTTTACAATAATTAAAGCAAATAAGCCGTTTAAGAACCTTTTTTTAATTTAAATGTTTAAAATTAAAAAAATAAAATATTAAAAACTGTGAAAGCTTCCTCCCTCCTTTAAAAAACTTTAAAAACAAACCTTTGTGAAATATCGAAGAACTAGTTGTAAGTTAAAAACTAAATCTTTAAACCAGGGTACAGAAGCAAACAAAGCGCTTCGCAAACGTTTTAAAATTTTTAATCATTTTGTACATGAGCAAAACCACAACAAATACTTTTTTCTCCTCTACTTTGACATACCAATACAATCGTACAATCGTACGTTTCTTTTTAAAGGATTTTAAGTTTGTTTTCCCATGTTCTTCCCTTTTGGCTGCAATTTAGTGCGCGTTTTTTGCTAAAGAGCAAAAAAAAAAAAACAATGCGAAACTAAACCGCAATTTTTCTAATGGTTTCTGTTTTTTTATTTTATTAGCTAAAAACACTTTAAATTCTAGAACCTGCAAAAATCTTTTAAATTAAAAGTAAAACGCTTCATTTCATCATCATCATTATAAAAAGAAAATCATCTTCAGTAATGAGGCATATGTTCACCTCAGTGGATTCGTCAATAAGCAGAATTACCGCATTTGGGCGAATGATAATCCAAGAATGATTGTTGAAAAATAGAGCTGTGTCGTCCGCGAACGAACGGGTTAAATTAACCGAATCAATCAAGTGAACGGAACGATCCGATCATTTAAATCAGTTCTTTTCGTTCAATAGTGTACGGTTTCAATTGAACGGATGACTTAATTGAACGAAATGAGCCAGATATTTAACCGGCTCCTTTCGTTCAAATTGACCGACTGAACGAATTAAACGAACGAATCGGTCTTTGATAATTGACCGAAAAAGACCGGTCACTGAAACGAACGACCGGGCACATGTCTATTGAAAAACCAATGCATCCACAAAGAGTGACTGTTTGGTACGGTTTATGGGCTAGCGGTCCAAAATGAGGCCGGTCAGGCAGTTACGGTAAATGGTGTTCGCTATCGTGCTATGATATCGAAGTTTTTATGGTCCGAATTGGATGATATGGATGTGGTCGATATGTGGTTTTACAAGGACGGTGCCACTTGCCACACAGCTTATGAAACAATGGCTATTTAACGCGACAAATTCAATGGCCATGTTATCGCACGTGGCGATGTGTAATTGGCCGCCATCATCATGAGATTTGACACCTTTGGACTTCTTTCTTTGGGGTTATTTGTAAGAAAAGGTGTAAGTCGATAAGCCAGCAACAATTTAAGAACTTAAAGATGAGATAATTCGGCACATCAACGGTATAGAACCTTAATTATGCTTCAGCGTCATCGAAAATTTGGAGCATCGGATGGTGTCGTGCCACCGAGTTCGCGGCGGCCATTTGGTCGATTTTTTGTTCCATACATAATTAAATCATACCAATATTATCAAAATAAAAAGAAATGACAATTATTTCATAAATAATTTGTGTTTTGTTTAAAATCAAATTCCGCGCTTTAAGAAAAAGGTAGAAGAGTGGAGAATATATAAATTTTTATAATGAGACATTTTTGGCAAAAAAAAAAAAAAATTGTGAAAATTTATTTTTGACAGCATAATCTTCTAGAAAAAATTGATTTCGATTATATTTTTGTGTCTTTTTTAAATCTAGAAAAAATCGTAGACGTAGATTTACAAATTGTGTTTAAAAAGTGTGTGTTTGCATTAATATTGTTTAACATATTTATTTGATTTTATGGTAATAATTTTTCCGCACGTTAGTTAGTGTGAATAAGTTGGAAAACTTTTGTGAGCCACTGTATAAATAATGCAAAGTATTATTATATTTAAACTTTATTATTTTTTTTGGAGTAAGTTTCAACTTAATATATGTAAATAATATTTAGTTGGATACATTTTGTTAAACTCTATTAGTTTTTTTTTAACAAATTTTTTTATTTATTAATTTAAATTTTTTCTTTGAATTTTTCTCTCGATTAATAAGTTAGTCATACTTTGGAAATGTAAAATGAAATTTTTGGAACAAAATAATTTTTAAAATTAAAATATATAACCCTTGATCTAAATAATACTTAAAGATTTGGATTTGTAAAAGTTTTAGTTTAAATAAAATATATTAAGTCAAATCGAATGCTGCACATGTTTGTAATTTATTTGAATAATTTTTCCTTTACGACTGGATGATAGAGGCGAAGACAACGGTTTCTTGCTTTTCCAAATTTCTTTTTCGAATCTATAATCTTTTTTTATATACACACATACATACATGTATATATGCAGTTATTTATATAAAAAAGAATCTCCCGTTATTTGATATCAATATATAATCTACTCAATATAGATGTCTTCAATGGGATAAGCTGTTTCAATGAATTTTTGATAGAAACGTTGGAATGCTCGTCTAAAAAGAAATTTAATATTTTTTTTAATTTTAATTTTTTTTAAATTAAATGTATTTTTCATAAATACCCAACAGCCTCTGCTACAGGTCTAGTGGATTCGGAACCCTTAAAAACATGACAAGCAAAACGTTGTACTGTGGGATGTTTGGTAATGAAACCAATGAAACGATGATCCCTTGGATGAAATGCACAAAATGATACATTTTTGAGCGAATAGAAGTAATCAATGTAAGGTTTTTTGTCTTTTTTATTCTAGAAAATAAAAAGAAAAGCATTTAAAAAAAATGTAAAAGGAAAATAAAAAATAAATAATAATAGACTTACATTCGGCCCAGATCGATCTACCATACGTAGACCTTGATCAGATATTTCCAAAATGCATACTTGACCTGTGGGTGAATTTCCATATTCACCGACAATTTTACGCACTGCTTGACAAACAACACCGGTACCTTTATGGGCCAGTGTCTCTACGGAGCCCAAATAACCTAAAAGATAACGTTCCTTTTTAACCTGTTGCACGGTTGGGTCGAATTCATTATAGTCGAGATCAACTGCATACGCAGAGGGAAAGATGCCTTGACGGCCAGTGCGTAAATTCACTCCTTCACACCAAAGATCATCGGCCTCCTTTTGAACGTACACAGGATCACCGATTTCGATTTCGATCTCATCATGATGGCGCGGTATAAATTTGTGCAGTCCCCTGTGCGTAGCCTCTAACATTTCTAGATGAGCAAATGGCACCCCACCGAATGGTTGTGGAATGGGAGATTCCGATACAGGAGATGTTATTTGTGGAGACATACTTTTGAAATCATTTGGAGAATGAGCGGTGCTATGACCACTATCAACATCACCCAAGCTTTGCAAACGTTCCGAATCTGGACTGGAGTCTTCATCGAGAAGGTAACTATGTTTGAGCGTTAGAAATGATCGTTGATTATGCCTGCCCTGAGGGCCTGTCATTGTTCGTCCACGACTTAGCGCCTGACCATTAGACATCTCGTCTGCTAATGATGATTGCTCAAAGCCATTACTACCACCACCGCCACCACCACCTAAAAGATGTAGAATCGAAGCTGCAAAAATCCGTGATCAAATCTATTTAAATATGAAATTAAAACTCTACTTTTCTACAGCTAAAATACAATAACAAAAAAAAAAAAAAAAAAAAACTGAAAATCCTATGACACCGACGACGTCATAGTTTGTGGTTAAATGAATGCGACCGACCCAATATTACATGACAATTATTTACACTCACATTTTTTATTCTTTGGTATTTCTGGCAACTTCCGGCGCCGTCTTTGTTGCTGTTGTGTTTGTTGATAATTTAAAATACCAATGGGTAAACTGTGTGGTGTCAAATTTAATTGATGCGAGCCATTGTGAGCATTACTGGAACCAATACCAACCAAACCACCAATTGCCTCTTGATGATTCAAGGGATGATGATGGTGTGAATTAAAAGAATCATTTGTATCCAAAGAACCATCCGATGATAAAGAGACCACCTTTAGACCATCTCCAATTTCATCGTCTTCCACTTGTCTGTTGATTTTGATGCTATCACCGTTATCCTCCTGATCTGACGTGTCACTTTTTGACGAAGGGGAATCCTCAAGATCATCATTAGGAATTAAACTGTGGATAAGAAGTTCACAAAAAAACAGACAAACAAACAAATTATAATTTTAAATAAACACAAACACACACTCGATTTTAAAACTTATTTTATTGTCATTGATTTTTCACCATGTGAGTATGTATGTATCGTTCTCTTTCTTTTCACAACTTCTTTTTTTTTTTTTTTGTCTTTAAGTGTCCTTATTTTATAAGAATGCATTATTATAAATTTTAATTTTTTTTAAGTTTTATTTGCGAATAAACATTATTTAAAAATAAACTTACGAATAAAATGTGTGAGGATTTGGTTTTTTGGCACCACTAACGGTACTATTTGTATACTGTATTGTATGTGTTTCAAATATTGGTCGATGAAATTCTTCGAATTCACTGTCGGCCATACTGAACCAAAAATTTAAGTTCCTTTTTTTTAACAGGAAATTAGAAAAAAATTGAACTCTATTTCTTTACTCTGTATTTTTTTCTTAAATCATTTTTTGTTTAACATTTTTAACTTCAATCAATAAATAAATAAAATAATAAACAAGAAACACTTGCACTTTAAATTTATTGAGTTTATGCCAACGAATAAAAATCAATACTTTTTTCCTTGTGCTTCTCATTCACTGAGTTTGTATGCAAAAACAGAAACAAGAAGAAAACACACTGGTTCAGCCCTTGATAAAATGAGTGTGTGTGTGTTGTGTGCCAGTGTTTTTATGTCGTCAAAAAATGTCTTAAGTTTTTTTTTTTCCTTTTACGTTTGTAATCAGAGGGATGAATATTATTGTTTTGTTTACAACTTGGAACCTGTCATCATATGACTCGAACGCTCAGTGCGCAGGCTTCACAGCAAGAATTGTCAACTTTATTCTTTTTCGTTGGGTTTGTTTAATACGCATAAGGATATTTAAAATGAGAAAAATTCAATAAATAAACCGTTATAATTTTAAGTTAATTTTCAAGTTTTTTAAAATAGTTCTTTAAATACATTGTATACAATATTGTTATACAGCCTCTTTACACCTCTGGAACAAAAATATTCCATAACTAATTTAATTTTTTATGAAATTAGGAGTTGAACTGTGGATACTGTTAATGAATTAACATATATTTTTGGCTTAAATTTTTAATTTTTTTTTTAATTTCTAAAAACCTTTTAAAAAAAATATTTCTCTAATGTTTGCAAATGTTTTCCAAACAAAACAAGAAACATTAGATACCAGCAGAATGTAATGCTGCATTTTCTAGATCGCAACATCCTTCATCAGCATTCTTTGCTACTATCTACCTTAGGTTGTGTACATTGTAAAAATCAGCTCTTTAACCAACTTACTTTGTAAATAAGAAAACGAGAAGTATTCATATCAACTTAATCCAAAAATTAGTTTCAATTCAATTATAATATTCTATAACGTTTTACAAAAACGTAAATATTCTACCTAAATTCTCTATTCTATTCACCCATATAAAAACTCAACTGACCAATAGCACCATAAATGTTTCCTGGCTGTTGTTTTAGCGTTCTTTTAGCTGATACTAACATGTACGTTCTAAATCTTTTTTAAATAAAACTCGCACTTTACAGCTGTATGGTTGTATTAAACCAAACATTAAACAAAAAAAGAATTAAGCTACCAGATCTTTTTGCAGTAAAACAATCTAGACGTTTTAACTCGCTTGTAAATACTAATCGCACTTTACTACTGTATGGCTAAATAAAATAGAGAAAGGACAGAAATAGAACAAGCTAGCAGATCTTTTAACTCGTTTATAAATATAAATTGCTCTTAAGTGCTGTGTGCCAGTAATAAAGTAAAAATGGAGCGGAGAATTTGCTTGTGCATAAAAGTTAAGTGTATGTTATTTATAAGTATTATTAATATTATTTTTGCAAAAAAATATAATAATTCAAAAGTCTGGCATAATATATCAATATTCATTAACTATTTGGACCCCCTTTATATATACTTTATACTTGTTATAGCAGTCTTAGCACTACAGCTCCTTGTTAATTTCAACCGTCTGTCCACAACTGTTCAACATTTTGGCAATATACAACAAATTACTTCAACTATTGTAACACCCTTTAATTTGTAATTTAAAATGTTTTTCCTTTTTCTTATACCAAACAAAGTAGTGATCATTCTGTCTAATTTTTAAGTTTTTGTGTATACCGGTTCAATAGATACGGCCATAAAGGTAAAATCACATTAATTTTGGGAACACTTTTTAATTTCGAAATTGTATATATAATAACTTGTTGTTTTAGCGGACTTTGCAGTACAGGTCCCTTGTATGTTTCAGCTGTCTATAACGGTTCAAAAGTTTGGCCACATAAATCAAATTACATCAACTATTGGGACACCCTTTTATTTCCAAGTACAAATTTTTTGCTTGTTGTTTTAGGGGACTAAGCGATATAGTTTTTTCAGGCATCTGTCTACAAATGTTCAAAAGTATGGCCAAATACCTGAAATGATGTGAATACTGGGACACTCTGTAATTTATAGTTTTGAATATTAATATAGCGGCCACAGCAATCGACATTATGTCAAATTTGCAAGCGTTTGTCTATAGCAGTTTAAAAGATAGGTTCATATAGGCCAATTTACATCAAGTATGGGCACACCCTTTAATTTTTAAATTCAATTTATAAGCTTGCTGATATAGCCAGCTAAGTAATACAGGCCTCTTGTAAGTTTCAGCTTACTGTCTATAACCGTTTAAAAGTTTGGCCACATATACAACTATTTGGACACCCTTTAATATCTAATTTTATACTTGCTGTTATAGCGGACTTAGTAATACAGGTAATACAGGTTTTTTGTAAATAACATCTGTCTGTCTATATTAGATATTCTGTCTAATTTTCAAGTGCCTGAATATAACAGTTCAAAAGATAGGGTCATATAGGTCAAATTACATCAATTAAATGAATACCCTACAATTTCGAAATTCAAATTGTATGATTGTTCTTATAGCGGACATAGCAATACAGGTTCCTTGTTAATTTCAACTGTCGGTCTATAATGGTTCAAAGGTTCTTAAATCCATATGATATTACAGAATACAGTTCAAAGGCGTCATTATGGGTCGAGAGTGTAAAACCGTGTACATTTTCTGTACTGGGTTTCTTGTAGAATCCAACGGGTATAAACAATTTGTTTGATTTAATTTGAAGTGTGTTCAATAAATCTGTACCAAAACGGTAGGGTTAATCATTAAAAATAACCGTTATTAAAATTATACTTTTCTGCGTGAGCTGTAGCAACGTCTTGTCGAAACCACTTATCTTTTACATCAATATCATCCAATTTAGGTGGAAAAAATCTGTTGCAAATTCGAAAACAAGTACCAGTTACTGCTTAAGCGTCCTTTGACATTGTGGGTGCATTTATTTTTCGACAATCTCATGTGGGTTCTTTGAAGCGATGCGGCCATTTTGAATAAACATTTTTTTTCAACGCAACTTTATGATATGCATCAAAACGCGTTGTAGTCTGAAATAATTTTCAATTTTTAGTAATCTGAACCAAAATGCATTCTTTTTGTTCTCCGTATTCGAGTAAAAATTGTTACTCGTACTACCATCCTGCCACTTTTTTAGGTACCCTTTTCATTCTCCTTAATTGCAGTGTAAAACACATACAGCCCAATTATGAATATTCTCACGGAATTTCTTTCCCACGGAAAAAATTTTTCTCGAGAAAAGATTCCTCCAATTATGAATTCCGTGGGGAAAAATAATGAAAAAGTGGCATCACAGTAATTTGAAGGGAGTTTGTTTTGTTAATTTTCCTATAATTTTTATTTTATAATTTAGAATACCTACTTTTTTCCCCCGCATTTTTTTCACTTTCCGCAGTCAATCAAAAGGGGAAAAATTTATAATTGGAGAAAAGGGAAAAGTGAAAAAACTCGCACGGAATTTTTGTTTATAATTGGGCTGCTAATTCTCGACGCTAGCGGAACCAAAAATAACATATTTGTCATATCCTTTGCGAGAATGAAATAATGAAAACCTTCAAAACTAATTAATTGATATTATTTTTTTTAATTATCAAATTAACTATTTGCTTTTTTTGCTTATTTTTATGTTGCTCTTTATTTCCTTCTTAATATTTTTTCCTATTTTAGTCGTAGAAGTTTCTTAATTTAAAAACAAAATTATTTGCTTGTGTGTTTGCAAGTTCTTCTGCGTCTTGTTCATATTTTTAACTTTCAGTTTCAACAAATTGAATTAGGAATGAAGTTTTTGTTCTTAATTTGCTTGATTTGTCACATTCATAAAATTAAAATTTGCTTACCGTTCTCTTTACTTGAATGATGAATAAGCGTTTAAGGAAAACAAGTTATAAACTCATAAAACAATGATTAAATAAAGAGAAAAATATGTTTGAATACTGCAGCGATAACTGCGTCGAATATGAAACACCCTACAGCCGAAATAAAAATTAATGATTAAGAAAATATTTACTTAAAGTACTGATATTTTTATTTTAAAGATGCTAGTGCTACTTTGGCAGCGAATAATCCAAAAGACTTCTATAAAAGAATTCAATCACTGCAGAATAGAGAAAGGTTTAAGGTTCTAGCAGTAAAATCTGGCAGAGGAGGCCAACAAATGCACGTGTATCGGCGTTTGAATTCCTTTCGTCCGAGTTTTATTTTGAGAGACAAATGTTGCCACCCTTTTAGAAATTCGTTAGTGAGTCGGCATGAGATTCTTTTATTTTAGATACGATATGTTTTTATTTATGGAACTTTTATGTACTTTTCATGAAAAAAGATCAGATTAAAATTGTCCACAAAAATGTGTGCCATAAAGTTATACTTAAGTTTTTGAAAATGGCAAAGTTCAAAATTCAACTGAAACAACGAAAAGAAGTCTAACCTTATGCAAAATTTTCTCGTTATTTTATTATGCAGCAAAACCTCTTTTCTTTATGTCATTGCTATTAATAAGACGATAAGAGAAAATTTTGGGATTTTTCAAAGCGTTTTTTTTTTTATTAATTTTTAATAGCTCAACAATTTTGCTTTACTATCAAAGTCCAGCATATTTTAGCAGTAAAAGAATTAATGATTTTGTTTCGACAGTGTTCTTCAATAAGTGCACAAGTACAATAAAATAATTCTTTATGTTTATCGGATTCTATTGCTAACCCTGTTTTTTGTTCTTTTAAGGAAACGGAAACCTGTCTGTACAATAAACCGTTATAATATTGAAATACTTGTTTCCGATAGTACTTCACACAAATCGGCTTTTAACATCGTTTACCTAAAATGTCACCATAATGCTACGTACACACGAAGAAACAAATGGGGATATTGCCTCAAATATCAACACGATGCTCCCTTGTCTGTATCGGTGTGTATCTTCTTCTTCTGTTTGGAAACAAACGTAGTGTGAGGGTTGTTTTGTGATTCGCAGAGCTTAAAAAAAAATTAAGCGACAGCAATTAACTAGTGAGGAGCTGTAGCTTATGGAAGCCACAGCTTAAATTCATTTCCCATTAATTTTTCATTAGCTTTTCAGTTATATTTTTTAAAAGCAGCTTTTAGGCCATTTTCTTCTTTTCGTTCAACAATATTTCGTCAATTAGAACAATTTTTTTTTCCTCGTATGTGTTTAACGCATAAAATAGACACAGAACTGATATTTTTTCGAATGTTTATTGTATGGTTGCCTGGTCTGTACTGAAAGAAGGAAACGTGGGTTCTATACCAAGTTCCAGTTGATATTGTCTTGCGGATATCTAGCGTAATAACGTTCAAAAGGGTGTCAACTTTAAATGCAATTTAAACCAAACTCATCAATTTATGAAAATATCTGAAGAGTATTTCTATAAAAAGTACCACTTAATTAGAAAAAAGGTCCCTTTAAATCATTTTTATTTCCTCAGAGTTCTTTCTGTCTGATTTTCCAGTTTTTGATTGGTTCGTTTAAAATATTTAAAATTGTATGCTTTAATGATTTTACATTTATAAAATTTAAAATAATAGAAAAAATTTACAATATCCGTGAATGAAGAAAAAGTACCAGTTGCCGTTTTCGCTTTTGAACACTTTTCAGGATATTGTCTTCTATTTAATTGCTTTATGAAAAGTTTTTTTTTTTTTTTAAAGGAATGTATGTAAGACTTCTTTATTTAGAAATATTATGTTTTAAAAGTACCCAAATTTTTATAATTAAACGTCCTTTAGTATGGCTCACCCTAGTATTTCATCTTTTTATTTATTATCAGCGTTTTAGTTTAAATTTTATTTAAAACTTAAAATATTCTGCTGGTTTATTTAAAACATTGTCCACTTGTAAAAAACTGTTGTCAGTTAATTTTCATACATTGTAAGGCCGTATCGTTAAAATTGTATCGTTATCAATGCTGAAGCCCTCATTCAATTAAATTAAAACTCGTACAGTTTTCATTCATTTAAAGAAAATACACAAAAGTGAAACCATCTTAAGAATGGCAAAGTTTTTAATGCTGCTAAATTCATTCACATCTACTTTGATAAATTCAAATATAAATATTATTGACAGTGTTGCCACATTGTAAAAATATTTAATATCGAAATTAGCGCCAGCAAAGACTAAAATGAAGGCAGATATACATACATGTAAAGGCGATGTGTTATAACTTTCATAGCATTGAACTTTCTATACAAAATTTGGGAAGAATCCACTTAACAGCTGTAGGAGCAGTAGCGAAATGGCCATATGAGTGAGTGTGGTTTCTGCGCAGTAAAATACTTTAATTAGACGGAATCAATCACAATTAATGTAGATTAACTTAAAATTCAGTTTAGTTGAAACATTTTTTGCGGCTAGTTTTCCATTTTAGATGACATTCGTTAAGGTTTTTTGTTTTTGTGAATTTTATTTTTTTTTTGATATTTCCATTTTTTGCTTAAATTTTAAATATTGATGAGATTTTGGGAATTATGCGATTTAAGGAAAACTTTGATTTTATTATTTGTTTTAATATTCAAATCTTTGAATTTTCGCCTCTTGCGTTATATTTTTTATATTTCCAATTTTTTCAAAATCGTAAATTTTTTGTAAAAATTTTTTTTTCATAAAATGGAAATTTGTTTGGTATTTTTTTATTTTAATAATATTTAGTTTTTTTTTAATTTTAAAGCAAAATTTCACAATTTTGAATGCAAAATTTTGGTTTTCTAAAATGAGCTTTCTTTGAGTGTTTGTTTTTTAATTTTCTGTTTTTATGCCCTTCACCACAAAAGGTGGAAAAAGGGTACATATAAGTTTGTCATTTCGTGTGTAATTTCTACAATATTCATTTCCGACCCCCTCTGTCCGTCCTACGAAAAAAAAAACAAATGTGACAATCGATCAGGTACAGTGTCGAAAGAGGTGCTATTGGTACTCAGCATGATCGGTCCATGTCCTCCGAGGCAGCGGGCAAAACACCACGCCTACCTCTACTTTTTCATGGTCATTTGGCACTATAAAGTAGCTCCAATCAAAACACTTAATATATGGGGCGATAGAGAATTAAAAACTAAAAAAAAACATCAAGTGAAAAAATTGGCGGTTACCCATACGAGGGCTGCTGTATATATTTCTGGCCTGGCAACACTGAGCGCTGCCAAGTGCAATCTGACATTTCCATTGGAAAGTTTGTTACTTTTAAGCATAATCGTACTCAAAACGTTTTGACGTACGACCATTATTTGTGTTGTTCACAGTGACTTGAAAAAATTAATATAGAAAAAATGGAATTAACTCGTGAACATTTTCGTGCCATCATTTTTCACAACTTTCGACGTGGATTATCACGACAAGAGTGCATTGATGAACTTAAATCTTTGTATGGCGATGAAGCACCATCCTATAGCACTGTGAAAAATTGGTATAATGAATTTAATCGTAGCCGAAGCTCGCTCAAAGACGAATTCCGTGAAGGTCGTCCAAAAACGGCTGTTGTGCCAGAGAACATTGATGCCGTGCGTGAACTCATAATGCAAGATAGACATGCGACAAACCGTGAGATAGAGACATCCTTGGACATTTCTTCCACCAGCATACATTCGATACTGCATGAACACCTGGCCGTAAAAAAGGTTTGTTCTCGTTGGATCCCGCACAATTTGAAAGTCGCTCAAAAAAAGGCTCGTGTCAATTGGGGCAAAGAAATGTTGCATAAATACGATTGCGATGCTTCAAAAGACGTTTATAAGATCGTCACAGGTGACGAATCATGGATCTATGCGTATGAGCCCGACAACAATCGACCGTGTGGTTCTTCAAAGACGAGCAAAATCCAACGAAAGTTGTTCGTGGAAGAAGCACTTCGAAGCAAATGGTCGCCTGTTTCTTCGGCAAAACTGGTCATGTGGCGACTGTTTCGCTTGAGCAACGTAGGACGGTCACTTCTGAGTGGTACACTACAATTTGTTTGCCTGAAGTCATTGGAGAAATTCGAAAAACCAACAAGAGAAGACGAATCATTGTTCACCATGACAATGCGAGCTCTCACATATCGGCTCAAACCAGAGCGTTTTTGACCGGCCCAAACTTTGAATTAATGGGTCATCCGCCGTACAGCCCTGACTTGGCACCTAATGACTTCCTCTTGTTTCCGCACATCAAGAAAAAAATGCGTGGTCAACGATTTTCGTCGCTAGAAGAAGCTGTTGAAGTGTTCAAAAACCATGTTTTAGAGGTGTCTCAATCGGAGTGGAAAAAGTGTTTCGACAACTGGTTTGAGCGCATGCAAAAGTGTATAAATCATGCTGGAGAATACTTTTAAAAACAATAAAACCATTTTTGATTATAAATATTCGCATTTTCACTATTAGGCCAGAAATATATAGAGCAGGCCTCGTATTTTCCGTGTTACGGGTCTTTGATATTTAAAATTTTTTTTTGAAATATCGATATGGGTATCATTATAAAGCCCTTGAAAAGATATTGAAATAAATGCTTAAACTTTTAAAAAATGCTTAACCCATTGAGAGCCGGTGACATTTTTATGTAAAGTTATATATATGCAGTACCAACATTTTTTTATTTTTTCATTCTTTGTCACCCCAGTATTTGCTTTTTTGATTAGAGTTACTACACCAAACTAGATTTACATAGATGGGGAAGGGTATATAAGATTCGGCATAGTCAAATATAGTAATCTTCCTTACTTTATTTGAAATTTCAATTTCCTGCTTAAGTTATTCTTGAGAAATTGCTAATTATGGGAGTTTTAAATATTTACAATTTTTAATATTTGCGATTTCTGGTGCAGTTTAATTTTTTGTTGCAAAAATGGGTCTTAATGAAATTAAAATTTCCGTTTTATAATCCAAAAAAATTTTTTTTGAGAGTTTTTCGTTTTACTTAGAATTATAAATTAAATACTTAAATTATAAAATAAAATTTAACAAAATCTATTTGTGTCTAGAAAGATGGCTACTCCGGTTATGACCATCATTTTAACATTAAGGCACATACATACATACATACATATATAAATACTTAAATCAAAGTTTTTATGTCGTTTTTCGTTTTTCGTTTTCCTGCTTCTGTATTCTGTTTCCATTTCATTCACTATCATTTCAATGTTAAATCAAATAAATCCTCTTGAGTGCGAACACACTTAAATGGTTTGTTGTACAAATAAACGTTTTACTTTAACTCACATTCATTCATTCGTTCAATCACTTACATAGACAGATAAAATGAAAAGCAACAGGAGAAGAATAAAAAAAAAATGAAAATAAATAAAAACCCCACTCAACTAAATGTTGTGCTATTAAATGTTTCAACTTCTCATGGAGGTAAAAAAGTTAAAAAGGCGAAGAAAGGATTGCCATATGTTTTTATTTAGAATGTTTAAAAAATAATTTATTAGGAGGCGAAAAAGTTATATTTTTAGTTTCAAGACAAGGAATCATAAGTATCCCTCTAAAAAATAAGAAGATGAAAAAGGCGAAAAAAAGACTTGAACGGGCGAGAATTTAACGAAATCAAAATTTACCAAGAAAAGGAATACTAGTAGAAATAGGGTAAAATGATTTTAGTGTAACTGTGCAATTTTAGGTACTCAGTTCGGGACATTTTTAAGCCGTTAATGGAACCCATTATTTCAATTTAAATCACCTACAAGTAAAGTGCTTGAAATATAAAAGGCCACGCACGGGGTATCATATGGTCATTCATCTTAATTTGGCATGAAAAATTTTGTGACGCAGTTGCCGTATTGCTCGAAATATTGACTGAGTAACCAATTAACCGGAACGTGGAACCGATGCAGAGCAAGAAAATTAACTGAATAAAAATTATTTGGTCCTACTCCGCCGCAGTGTAATATGTTTTGCATAAGCGCTAAGTCAAACCAATATTTGAATAGTGTGATTACGGCGATGACAGATCGAAGTGATATTAAGCGTGCCCACATTCATCCGCTTTTTCTGCTAATTTTTCCTTATGATCTTTTCTAAGCTTGGACAAATGTTGCTTCGACGATCGACGTGTGAGTAATGTCGAACTGCTATTTGATTGTGTGTTTAAGAGAATTTATTGTTAGACATTTTATAAGTACTTGTGCAATGTATTTTTTTTAGACAAAGAACGCAACGTGAGGGAGCTTGAAAGCGAGAGAGACACAGCTTGACTTGTGCCGACCAACATATAAACTGTTTGATGTCGAACAGAGCACTAAGAAAACAACGATGATGGAGAAAGAAACACATCACAGGTTTACTCGTAGCTGCAGAAAACATGTGATAACTCGTAACCTTCAACAATGTGCTAAGAGTACATCTCTTGCCCCTGACTTCTCTTAAAAACTACCAACTTAAATTTCATTCCTTTATTAATGATGATGGCAACAATTAATGGTGATGGCAACTCTGTAGTTTCATTAAACAAACTTTCTATTTCTTTTCAAAAGGATTCTTTAAAAATGGTAAATAAGCATACACACATGCATACTTACAAACACATATATTACAAACAAACACATATATACAAACATATTTTCATACAAACAATTTATGCACGCATTACATCTGCCCACTTGTGTGTATGTGAGTGTGTGTGTGTGTTTGCGTTGATTCAAAGAATACATTAATGGTTTTATCAGTTAATTTAAATTTTTATTTCTTTTACTCCACAAAAAAAAAAACTATATTCTTTAACATTTCAAGTTTTACTTAATTAAAGATAATAAATTAAAGACAATAGATAGATAACTAGTAAATTCAATTAATTAATTTAACGAAAACTAAATTTGTTTCTTGCATAGTCAAATTATAAGGGAATTTCTGTTCGTTTTGGTTTTATATGTTTTTTTTCTAAAAAATGTCTGTGATTAAAGAGCAATCAAATTCCTGTTTGTCGCTTCAAGAGCATAGAAAATCATTCGTAAGATTCTTCCAAGATTTAATTTGTCTGATTCTTTACATATTATTTCGTTCCCACAGTGCTTGGAAAACGATTTATTTTCGACATAATTCGGTATCTCGTGAACCAGTGACGGACGATATCTGAATGAAATTTCACAGTTTGTGTCAAACTAAAAAAACCTAAAGAGCTAAATAAAATGTGTTTTTATACATTTGTAACTTTTGCATATAAAACGTGGAAAGAAACATGAGGAGGCGAGGTTTCAAAAATAATTATACGCTCTGTGAAAGGTATTAGAGAAAAGCTTATGACTTTTAGGTTTATAATAGGTCTGTTTCTTTACTTTTTGGGTAAAATTCGTGAAAATGAGCGCAAGCATTGTTTTCTCTTATAAAGAGACAAAATTATATAAAAGAACGGGAACACAAAATCTAAATTTTAAACACAAAATAAAAACTCTAAAGTATTTTGACTGTTTTAATAACAAAAACTAATTTCAATAAATCAGCCAAAAAATAAAAAAATAATAATTTATTTTGTATTTAGTTTGTTCTTTAAGGCTATTGCACAAGTTTAAATAACTTGCACGAAGAAAAAGTTTGGGCTGGTTCGTGCAAGAAGAAGAAGAACTTTATTCTCTCAAACCCGCTCTCATTTATCCAATTTTGAAGTAAGAAAGCAATTTTCGTGCAAATTGAGATCTCACGGGATTCCAAAGTAGAGTACAGAAACAGACCTAATATTTATAGTAATATTTTCGAGCTTTATATTTAAACTGACATTTACCTCAAAAACTAAAAAAATCACGTTAATGTGTTATTTTGAGAAATAAAATATAGAATTTATATTGCCACAAATTCAAAACGTATTGAGATTATTTTACAAAATATTAAAATTATGCAAAAAAAAGGCTTTTAATCAAATAGTGAAATAAATTATATTCTTTTTTTATTTTAACACTAGCATTACCCATGACTTTGTGTGCGTGTTATTACTAATTTTCTTTAAATTCAAATTTTAAAAATGTGTTCTTAAATATTGTTTCCAGAGATTTGTAGACAGTGTTGAAAATTTTCCATTTAAAAAAACTAAATATGCTGACAAC
This sequence comes from Gymnosoma rotundatum, assembly GCA_916610165.2. Classification (NCBI taxonomy): domain Eukaryota; kingdom Metazoa; phylum Arthropoda; class Insecta; order Diptera; family Tachinidae; genus Gymnosoma; species Gymnosoma rotundatum. The sequence goes on along the minus strand of OU744338.1, from coordinate 12,842,489 downwards.
AGATTTAGTACCGTTATACCGGTCAAATTGGATGCTTTCACATTTCTATCTATATATTTTCTACGAAATTACATATTTTTACCCAGATTCTAAGGGAGCTCCTCACAAAATTTTATTCAAATACATCCAGCAGTTTTTGCGTGATGTGAACACAGGCAGACAACAATTCCAAAATTTACTGTATTGTATTTTATATCCATTATTATCTACACCAACATCAAAATTTTCAAAAAATATTTTATGTACAGAAATGACTCCGTTACAGTTTTATCATATATATCGATATAAATTTCCGGAACGGGAGAAATATCCCAAAAAATTGGTTTTTTACAAAAGTGATTAGTATGCCTTTAATAATCATGGGGCTGTCAAATTCTTTTTGGAGTTCGTAGTCAGCAATTGAGGATTAAAAATCCGTTTACGTTTTTTTATCGGTGTTTTGCAGTCCGAGGAATTTTACAATAGTACGGCATTTACACTATGCAATTTTGAATGAAACTAGCACGAAATTTTTGTTTGGCGGTGAAGCAAGAGGGGTAAGCAATATAACATAGCTTCAGTTTTGAGGGGATGATTATGTTGCTAATGTTTTGTTTAAAATAAGCAATATCGCTGCAACTTATAAAGAGAATTGAAAAAAAAACTTACATCAAAAAATTGCATAGTGTAAACGTGGACTTATTTATAAATTTTATTTTAAAATTGGCCATGTTCGAAAAGGGCTGATTGTCTGTAAATTAGTTTACAAAGATTCCCTAGTACCGAAGTAAGTTTAAATTACATAAGCAAAAAAATATTACGACCTTTTTGGGAAAAATCCTTAAAAAACGATATTTTTTACTTTTTGCCATTTAGAGACTTGTAACTTTTTTTTTTTTAAGGAAAAGCGCTATCATAAGAAAATGAAGAAATGATTTATTCTAAATTTTATTAAAAATATACCAAATATAACCCGATCAATAATAAGTAAACCTGCTTTGCCTCTGTGATAGATTCGTTAAGATATCTTCAGTGTTACATGAGATACTAAATAATGTCTGAAATAAATCGTTTTCAAACCACTGTAACCGCAAGATGAAACCCTAGGTACCAGACCACCAACAGTCTGTAAATCGTTATTTTGAGCAAGTTTAGCTTTGTTTTAAATCTTTTTGTGGGTGGATTAGCAAGAAGTAAAGAATGAATTTCTCTGTTAACTTCAGTGGAAAATGGTATGAGCAAAGACGAAGTGAGTATAAGTTTGTATAAGAGAAACTCTAATTAGTATTAGAAAATCCCAATAAGAACGTGGAATCTTTGAAAACTCTAGATCAGTTTATTTATCAAATGAGCTGTGGTCTTGCAACAGTTAAAGGTTATAAACTCGAAAAGGCGTCAGGGCAGTCATATGTATGTTGGTTTGCTCGAATATCCACAGGAAAACTGGATGATGATCTTTAAAGAGGCTGAGACATCAGCGCATTTTATGTATCCGAATTAATTGGTTTTCGGTTGAGAACCACAGGCAGTTAACAAAAAGGAAGCCAGCAACTAAAAGTTAACAGTCAAATATCTCTAAAATCAATATTGTTGAATTTAGTGAAATAGAAATATTTTTCTCTATCTGATCTTCTCCCTACTTATACCATCTTTATTATATTGAAAGTAACTTCCAACTCTTATGTATAAATCGAATTTCTAAAGTCTGCTTTGAAGCTACTCGATGGCGTACAGGACAGTTCAAATAGACATATCGCTGACAGTAGGGTATCCAACTCTCTTGACTCACTGAAGCGTACGATGTAATAGAAGACTCTTTTTTAACTTTCTAGTTATAAATATGACAACGATAGTATCTTCTTCTTTTTCTTGGATATGTCATTTAGCGTATAACGCGGTAAAAACCTTCCGGAGACAACAATTTAATTTGTTTTTAGTTTGTATACCCTTTACTACAGGTGGAAAAAATATATATGAGTTTGTCATTCCGCTTGTAATTTAAAAAATATTTATTTTAGACCCTTAATTCCGGCATAAGTGAAGATTAAAAAACCATTTTTATAAATAAAAATTTTTGAAAGCAAATTGTATTAAGAAAAATGAATTTCAACTCATTAAATATTTACTACGAGGGCTGCTATATATATTTCTGGCCTGGCAACACTGAGTGCTGCCAAGTGCAATCTGACATTTCCATTGGAAAGTTTGTCATTTTTAAGCATAATCGTACTCAAAACGTTTTGACGTACGACCATTATTTGTGTTGTTTACAGTGACTTGAAAAAATTAATATAGAAAAAAATGGAATTAACTCGTGAACATTTTCGTGCCACCATTTTTCACAACTTTCGACGTGGATTATCACGACAAGAGTGCATTGATGAACTTAAATCTTTGTATGGCGAAAAATTGGTATAATGAATTTAATCGTGGCCGAAGCTCGCTCAAAGACGCATTCCGTGAAGGTCGTCCAAAAACGGCTGTTGTGTCAGAGAACATTGATGCCGTGCGTGAACTCATAATGCAAGATCGACATGCGATATACCGAGAAATAGAGACATCCTTGGACATTTCTTCCACCAGCATACATTCGATACTGCATGAACACCTGGCCGTAAAAAAGGTTTGTTCTCGTTGGATCCCGCACAATTTGAAAGTCGCTCAAAAAAAGGCTCGTGTCGATTGGTGCAAAGAAATGTTGCAAAAATACGTTTATAAGATCGTCACAGGAACTCTCTCAGACGTAAAAAATCAATTTTGCAAAAAGAATTAATTTTCCTTCAAAAATATTAAGTTTCAATTACAAATTTTTTTTGAAGTAATAAAGATTACGTAGGTGGCTATTATTTCCTACTAAATACAATTTAAAAATATTAGTAAACAAAATTTTTAATCAATAAACAAATTTTAATAAACAATCAACATTATTTGCGCAAAATCTTATCATACGAGTGTGGAAAGCGGCTTCACTAGAAAGCAATTGGTTAAAAATTAATTAAATAAATAAAACGTAATTCTTTATTTAAAGCAATGATATTTTTTTTGTTCATATGCCACCTTAGACTCGTTGACAATCTTTTCTTAAAACCCAATAAAATAATTAATTTCATTGAGTTCAATAAACCAAAAAATATTACGATAAAATTAAAATCTAAGGAGGGTTCTTTTAAAATTTGGACAAGATTTTTATGCTCTTTAGCTTTAACGGTATTTTATTTTGAATCACATATAAAGTTTTAATTGGCACAAATTTCAAATGACTTGCTTTGTATTTGAAATGAAAAAAAAAAAAAATGATGTCAAGTGTCGTAAGATCTATAAAAAATTTTTTTATTAGATCCCTTAGCAGAAATATGATGTGTCGTTTTCGTGCAAGTAAAAGCTGCATGGATGTCGATTATTTAAGCACTCAAATGGACATTCTAAAGTTGTGGCTCCCCATTACTAAATGAAATTATTGTTAGAAGTTCAGCTTATACCTCCTCATGATGGCGGTTGAAAAGACGCTGTTATTAACGTATTGTATCTGCTACGATGCTGGATAAATTAATTCGAGTAAATTCTGGAAAATTGCCAACCTCCAGTTTTTTATCTTATTTTTAATAGGTGGTAATATTTTTTTATAACTGTTAATTTAATGAATTAAAATTTTGTGGAAATCAGTATTGAGGAAAATCGGTGGCGATCTACAAGAAACCCTCTCAAGAGATGGGGAGAATATTCTATAAAGAAACTCTGATTGTTATCGATCCCCCAATGGGGAAACTTACAATTGTATTGTTTAAATATCAAAATTTTGCTGTTGATTGATTCATTGCTTTTCAATGCAGAATATTTTTCTTTAGTTTAAAAACAAGAGTTTTTTTTAAAGGCCGCGTATCTTTAATAATGATATCGTTGGTATCTTCTTCTTCTTGGATCTGATATTCAGCCTAGAACGCGATAAATAAGGTGAAAAAACTTTCGTAGCCTATGAGTCCAACAGTGAAAGTTTTTCTTAGTGTATGCTGTTGATATTGAATTTTTAAATTTTTATTTTTTTTGTACCCCTCACCACAAAAAGTGGAAAAAGGGTGTATCTAAGTACAACAAATCTTCAACAATAGCCCTTCGCGAAATACACGAAATACTCCATTTTAATTACTTACGGGCCTTAATATGAGAACTAAGGAAAACGTGGATATCCCAGAGCCATCCATAATTGCCGACTTATAGCAAGAAAGAGATGGAGCCCAAAAGGAAGCACGAGAAATTATTGTTAAAATACAGGCCGAAAATAAAAGAACGTTCGACAGTAAAAAGGCGTCCAGAAAAGAATACAGGATAGGTGACCTCGTAGCCATCAAACGTATCCAATATGGTACGGGAATGAAGCTACGTGAAAAGTTCCTAGCACCCTACAAACTGGTAACGAATTTGAACCATGAACGATACGAGGTAATAAAAGTCGGTGAAGGAGATGGTACAAGAAAATGCACTACCGTAGCCGAATACATGAAGCCGTGGAATCTGACTTCTGGGCGAAGCCAGTGTCAGGAGGGCCGAATGTAGAATGATCACAAAAGTGTTAATATTAAACGGACTAATATTTAATAAAGGACTTGAAAACAACTTTTAATTGAATTCTTATGGACATTTCAATATGTGCAAATAAAATTACTCAAGATTTGTTTACACAAAACGCTCCTTTTTTTATTTTCTTCTCTGTAGATTTGACAGACTTGCAATGCGATATGAAAGTTATTCTTTCAATGCATTTCATAGGAAAAAAATTTTTTACGAGGAACTTTTTTGGTTTTCGTCGCTAAAGTCTAAAGTCTAAAAACGTAAAACTATAATTAACGCTCATACCATCTTTCACAGGCTTTTAAGCACAAAAACAAAAAGGTTTCCCATATAAAAGTCATAACTTTTACGTAATTAGGCCTTACTTTTGAGTCGTAAAAGACAGATCTTTACAATTTGCACAGTGGCACACATAAACAGGCATAAAAAGTAAAGTTTTAAGTTAAAGGGTGGCCCCAAAAACACCTGATTTTGGGATATATTTTCTTATCTATTGAACCTTTATTCGTATAAGCAAAAACTTTAAATTTTTAACAGCAAAATAGTAAAACATAAAATAAAATAAAGGGTAACCCATACATGGTTGCGGATCGCCTTATATACGAGTTTATTTTGCAGCTGATGGGTTTATGGATTTTATAAACTAACAAATATGAAGCTAACGGGTTCGCCATCTAAGGTTTTTTTCTACTAGTGCTTATTTCGTGAATGGTAACACTTAGCTCACGTCTGATTTGACAGATAATTAGTTTCATCCTTCCTCTGAACGAATATGGTTGTGTATACGCTTGAACAACGCTGGCAAATATTGCGACATTAAGATGCCGATTTTGCCAAAAAAATCATCTTTTCAGATGAAGCTCATTTTGATCTTGGCAGATATGTAAACAAGAAAAATTGTCGCGTTTGGGGCACAGAAAACGCGCACGCATACGTTGAAAAACCGGTGCAACCAAAACGAGTAACAGTTTGTTTCGGATTTTGGTCCAGAGGCATAATTGGGATATTTTTCTTCGAAACTGATGTTTTTTTCTAAGTTATTCAGCGGACCCTTTATAAAGTTACAAATGATCCTGTAATTGAAATTGATTGCTAAAAAATTTGCGATAGATATTTTTTTTAAATAATTTAAAATATTAATTTTTTGGAAATTTTATTCTTTATTTTGCTGCAAATATATTTAGACAATAAAATAAGAAACTATATTAGATTAATAATAGAAAAAAATGCAAAGAGATTTATTATAACAAAAACAGTTTAAACTTTCACAACAGCTGACGTCACAATGTGCTGTTAAAGACAAAAAAAAAATAAATAAAAACTTTCCCAGTAGATACAAGTTTCAAGAGCCTGTTCTTTCAGTTATTTAACCAATCAGAACTTTACAATAGAAAAAAAAATCATCTACGCACACTTTCAAACAAATACAAACATACGTGCAATATTTCAAAGAATGAAGGGAAAATTTAAACAAAAGTTTAAGAAGCTCGAAATGTCATGATGTAAGTAAATATTTGCTTTTTTTATGACTTGTATTTTTATCCCCATTTGAGAAGTCATTAAGATGAATCAGTAAATTTTACAGAGTTCTACTCAATAAAAAGATGATAATTTTTTTTTTAAATATACAAACATGCCACATACACATTTAAATACATAAAAATGTAACATATTTCTTTAAAAGTACTTTTTTATATTTTAAAACAAATTACTTTCTTAAATGAAATCAAAAATTTTTGAATGTACTTTCTTATGGTTTTAACCCACTTCAAAAAAAGAAAGAGGTTATCAATTCAAGTGAACGTTAGTTGTTTTGACATATGTGCCTCCATTACAGTAAGTTCTGGATAGAATTTGAATTTTTTTATTTGAAAGGTTATGCTTACAGATTGGCCCCGTGTTAATTAAAAAAAAATAAGTTAAACAATTAAAGGGTGTCCCCATACAACAAACATGTTTTTTACGTGTATTATGAACGGTAAAGGGCACCACTTCAAAATTAAAAAAACTGCCTATCAGTTTAGCTCCCAATAGCAAAAAGTAATACAAAAATAAATCTAAAAATTAAAGGGTGTCTCCATAGATGACTTAAATTGACCTACATGGGTCTATTGATAAACGCGTTTATAGATAAACGTTTGAAAATTGTACAGAACATCGATTAATATGATCTTTATAATAAAAAGTATAAATACTCAAAATTATAAAATAAAGGGTGCCCAAATAGCTAATTTATGTGGATGTATAAGGCCATACTTTTGAACAGTTGTAGACAAGGGATTGAAATTTACAAAGAACCTGTATTCCTAACTACGCTATAACAAGTATTAAATTTGGATTTCGAAATAAAAGGGTGTCCCAATAGTTGATGTAATTTAAGGTATGTGGCAAAACTTGTGAACCCTTATGGACCGACAGCTGAAACTTATAAGAGATCTGTATTGCTAATTCCCCTATAACAATTAATTTAAAATGTGAATTAAGAAATTAAAGGGTATTCCCAAAATTAATGTAATTTCAACTAAATGGCCGTATCTTTTAAACTGTTGTATACAAACGCTTATAACACAAACACTATAAACACCTGATGGCTAAGTCTATTACAGCTGCAAGTATAAAATTTGAATTTGGATATTAAAGGGTGTCCCTATAGTTGCTGTTATTTGATGTACATTGCTAAGCTGTTGAACAATTGTAGACAGATGGTTGAAATTAACAAGGAACTGTAGTGCTCAGTCTGCTTTAACAAGTATAAAGTTTGAAAATGGAATATTAGGGTGTCCCAATAGTTAATGTAATTTAATGTATGTGGCCATACTTTCGAACCGTTATAGACAGACAGATGAAATTTGTTTGGAAGTCGGTTTTTTTACCAGAATTATTTTAAACACTTAGGGCTTTGTTGGGATTTGAACTTATGAGCTTTTGCTTAGAAAAACACTAGCTTTTTATCTAAATTTCTTATTATTCTGTTTGTCGACACATGACACTTGTTGATGGTGCGAGTAACAACTTATTCATCTTAATTGACCACTATAAACGGAGAATATGTACTTAAGCTTAAAAGCTTTGTTGTTATTCAAATTTTATTTTCGCAACAATAAAATTAGCTGATGACAGTCTGATCGTTGTGGGAGATGTGGAAAATCAAAAATAGTCAAGCGTATGTTCAGCCAGTTTTCATAGTACGGAAATAGTGTGCTGTGCAGTACATTCAGGTATTTATATCGTAATTCAAATATATTTTTAACATAATAAATTTTTTCCTTTAAGAGTTTGCCAATTCGAGTCCTGGGGGCTAATTCCGGGACTCGTGATCGAAATAAATTCGTATCGAAATACGAAAAAATCAAAAAACAATTCTTAATAAATAATAACTTAAAAGAAGTCTGTTAGCAGTAGCTTTTCCTTGACATGTATTTCGTATAACGCCTTTGGCCAAATTGCGTTCAAACAAGAATAATTATTTTTTACTTTTTAACAAAAACAATAAACCTTTAAGTTACTAGTTAGAGTTTGTGTAAAAACTTCTTTACAAGGGTGCAAAAAAGGGAGTAATACAAAAAATTACGAAAATCTATACGAATAATTAATTAATATAACAATTAAAATCTTAAATGAACACTTGTTATCCAACGAACTATTTTAAAATAAAATTTCGACACCAAATTTTGTATCAAAAAACTCGCACGGTTACATTCGATCGTACACTCGCTATCGAGTGCCATCATAAGAAATTTCGATACAACTTACTCGATAGCGAGTGCGAAAATCCCAAAATTTAAAAAAAATCCAACTTCGAGTAAATTTCGCACGGTATCGACTGCGAGAATTAGCCCCCTCTTCTTAAAAGGTTAAAGCAAGGATTTTCTATAAATCTTTATAAATTACAAATAAAACTATAAAAATTGTGTTTTATAACTTAAATTTAATTTAACAACAAAATACTCACACTTTACACGATTATAAATCAAACGTACATATTTATGTGAATATTAATAGTTATACACTTGATATAAAAACACACGTTTGTACATATGTGTATCTATACACATACATACGTATATTTAATCTTGATGATAATACCAAAAAAAAAAAAAAAAAATCGTAGACTGACCACAACAATTTTGAAAGGAAGAATTTAAATAAATAAAGGATGAACTTTTAACACACTTTTATCGCTTGAGTAATAGATTGCCAATTTACGCACTACATACTTATTCATGTATATACATAAATACATCACACACTTGAAAATGTTTCTAGTCAATGTATGTGATTATGAATGCCTTCGTATACCTTAAAAGACATGATACTTCTTAATGTATACAATTGAATATGTATGTATGTATGTATGTATGTATGTATGCATGTATGTACATTTCTGGTTTGATTTTTTAAATGTCCTTAACAACTGTTGCTTTTGGCTTGTTGTTGTAGTCAGTGTAGTCATTGATATCAATGATGATGTTGGCGCAATAGTATAAAAGGCAAAAGGATGTACGAAATTATTTTAGTCTTTGCTTTGGATTCAGTTAGAACGAATCACGATTTCTTAGAAAAAGAAGAAGAAAAAAACTAAGTGTAAATTGTTAAAAGAAAAATATGACTGCATCGGGTAAAAGTTTATTGGGATTGTGGCTCTATCGAAGCGGTGAACAAGAATGGGCCGTTAAACAAGGCAGTCCGTTGCATGGCCAGCGGCCAAATATAAAAGAAAGTATTGGAAATAGCAAAAGTCGTGTAAGAAACTGTGATGATTTTAAAAGATTAGAAAAGGTAATTGTGTGGTGTTTGTAACTTTCTAGAATAAATCTGCAAGTGGTGCCAATAATAAAGATTTAAATGAGAAATCATATCAATGTGCTTCGAATGGAGATCGAGTATCAATAATTTTCACTTTAAAAAATCAAGTGGGCAATTTGGCACGTGCATTACAAGTATTTCAAGAGTTGGGTATAAATGTGCTCCATTTAGAGTTGTCGCCCCTGGAAAATGCTACTAATCAGGTTAGTATTTTCAATTAATTAAAGTGGACTTGAGAAAAAATTATAAAGGTCAGTGTCGTTTCAAAAAAAAAAAAAATACAGTTATTGAGATATGAATTTTCCAGATTTCTACAACTTTTCTGATGGAATAATTACGACTGGAAAATAAAAAAAGTTGAAAGGTCCTTTCTTAAGACATTTTATTACGAAAATTTATTAAAGGCCTTGTCAAAGCATTTCAGATTAAAACATTTTTAGCTAGATTATATCAAATTATAGTTTTTCAAAATGAAATTTCTGCAGAGAAAAAAATTTTTTTATATATATTTTTTTAATTCAATTTTTAATTTTCTGAATTATATATTTAATTGAAAGATAAATACAATTTTTTTTAATAAAATAATTCGTTGTATCAATTATATATTTAATTAATAAAAGAAAAGTTTGTAATTAAATAAATAATTGAATCAGTTAAAGATTTAATTAAAATTCTATCTAAAAAAACAAATTAAATGTTACAAGATGTAAAATCTTTTTTTGTGTGTGTGTGTGGTTTTCAAGATCTTAAAGCTAAAATTTTCAAGAAACTAAAGGCATAGTGTTTTTTAATTATACAACGTTTCGTCTTTTTTAACATTAAAAAAATTATTGTTTCATATTTTTACAATTAGTTTTGGAAAACTTTTAAAGAGCATCGTTGAAAATAAAGCAATTTGCCATTAATAATTTAAAAATGACATACCTCGGCTTGGGTTGTTATTCATAAAAACCATAGATTTATTTGCAGCTAAACTCAAGTAAAATTTTTAAAAGTTTTTTAACTAATTGAGAATTATTATTATTATTAATACGAAAATAAAGAAAGCTGACACTCGAATCTATTCACTCGACTTTTGTGATTAAGAATCGGTTTAATGGGATATTTTTATAGTTTTTCTTTCCCACAATCCTGGTTTACAAAGCATTTTTAAACCATGAACTGTATTTATATATTTGATACAAATACGACAGTGTAGATTATAAGTAAAAAACACCTCGAATATTATAACTGGTACAGTTTGTTGCTCAATCGTGCCTTAACCGCGATTGAGATTCTGACGAAATTTGCATCACAGATAAAGCTCTACAGAGACAAACATATGACATATATTTTTTCCAGATCTAAACGGAAAATAAGACAAGTATTGGTAAAAACGAAATTAAAGAATACGAGGGCTGCTCTATATATTTCTGGCCTAATAGTGAAAATGCGAATATTTATAATCAAAAATGGTTTTATTGTTTTTCAGCATGCGCTCAAACCAGTTGTCGAAGCACTTTGTCCACTCAGATTGAGACACCTCTAAAACATGGTTTTTGAACACTTCAACAGCTTTTTCTGGCGACGAAAATCGTTAACCACTAATTTTTTTTCTTGATGTGCGGAAACAAGAAGAAGTCATTAGGTGCCAAGTCAGGGCTGTACGGCGGATGACCCATTAATTCGACGTTTTGGCCGGTAAAAAACGCTCTGGTTTGAGCCGATGTGTGAGAGCTCGCATTGGCATGGTGAACAATGATTCGTCTTCTCTTCTTGGTTTTTCGAATTTCTCCGATGACTTCGGGCAAACAAATTGTAGTGTAACACTCAGAAGTGACCGTCCTACGTTGCTCAAGCGGAACAGTCGCCACATGACCAGTTTTGCCGAAGAAACAGGACACCATTTGCTTCGAAGTGCTTCTTCCACGAACAAATTTCGTTGGATTTTGCTCGTCTTTGAAGACCCACACGGTCGATTGTTGTTTCGTTTCGGGCTCATACGCATAGATCCATGATTCGTCACCTGTGACGATCTTATAAACGTCTTTTGAAGCACCGCAATCGTATTTTTGCAACATTTCTCTGCACCAATCGACACGAGCCTTTTTTTGAGCGACTTTCAAATTGTGCGGGATCCAACGAGAACAAACCTTTTTTACGGCCAGGTGTTCATGCAGTATCGAATGTATGCTGGTGGAAGAAATGTCCAAGGATGTCTCTATCTCTCGGTATGTTGCATGTCGATTTTGCATTATGAGTTCACGCACGGCATCAATGTTCTCTGGCACAACAGCGGTTTTTGGACGACCTTCACGGAATTCGTCTTTGAGCGAGCTTCGGCCACGATTAAATTCATTATACAAATTTTTCACAGTGCTATAGGATGGTGCTTCATCGCCATACAAAGATTTAAGTTCATCAATGCACTCTTGTCGTGATAATCCACGTCGAAAGTTGTGAAAAATGATGGCACGAAAATGTTCGCGAGTTAATTCCATTTTTTTCTATATTAATTTTTTCAAGTCACTGTGAACAACACAAATAATGGTCGTACGTCAAAACGTTTTGAGTACGATTATGCTTAAAAATGACAAACTTTCCAATGGAAAGGTCAGATTGCACTTGGCAGCACTCAGTGTTGCCAGGCCAGAAATATATATAGCAGCCCTCGTAATTTTAGACGCAGGAAATAGACAACGCTATAATTTAATATTTTCATTCCTACATTCCTACAGCCGAATGCACGACATGCAGGAAAGAAGACATCTACAGAATAATAAAAAATTACCCAATTTCCAGTTCCATTTTTGTAATTTATTCTTTTCAACAATGAGGAAAATTTTTATTTTTTAAGGTACCAACAATTTTATTGTACTTTTATTCTAAGGGATATATTTGAACAAATAAAATTACAAAAAAAAAAAAAATTAATAAATTATTTTTGGAAATAAAGTCAGCAATTTTTTTAAAAACTATTAGAAAAAAATTAAAAAGTAATTGAAATTGGTACTCCTTTATATATGTCACTAATTTGAAAGGCTTTCATTCCAGGCCTTTGATATCATTATAAAACAGCTCACATCAAGAAAAAAAATCTCTACCCCAAGAGTATTTCTATGGATTTCAAGATTTTTTTCCTTATTTTCCAATTAACCTAACTTTCTCTAGCGAAATTCTGAAATTCTTAGTAATATCTCTTTAGAATTGAGAAATGAGTAAAAAATGTGAATTTTCTTTTAAAAAACTCCTAAGAAAAATTTGACTACTCCTTACGAATATAATTTGGCAAATTTTACTTTTAAATTCAAAAGTATTGTAAAAAGTCCTTTACCAAAAGTTTATTTCAATATTTTCTTGCCTTAATGGTGTATGGAAATTTGACGGTTAATAATACAGCAGTTTTTTGCCGTCTTCTATTCGGATCATTATTTCAAAAATTTTCAATAACATTAAATACGATAGTAAACCAGGATGCTGCCAAATTTTAAGTATAATTTATTCATTTTTTTGGGCGGAAAATATTTTATATATTGACCCTTATAACACATTATCCGCTCACAAAATTTTATTAAAATTCATGCAGTAATTTTGATGCGATACGATAACGAAGATGATGTTTTTTATTCGTAATCTAAGACTATCTGCTTCAGCATCAACATTAAAAAAAATATATTTCACGTATAAACTGATTCTTTTTACAGCTTTATTGTAAATAGGCATACATTACCATTTTCATGCATGGGAGTAATTAATTAGAAATCGTATATAAATTAGATGGACTAATTAATATACGATTTCATTAGCATCGAGTGATAAATAATGCTAATGATTTTTTTAACATTATCATTGTTTTCTTAATAATGGTAATGCTTTTTAATGAAAAGGTTTTTCTGATAATAAGTTTAAAAACAAAATCATTACCATTGACTTAATGATTAAATGGTTTAAAATCATTATTAATTATGAATATGTTCCTTGTCTTTTTACACTAAATACACATCTTAAAGTATAGTAAAGAAATATGTATTTTAAAATGGCATTCAGATGATGAAATCTTTATATTTTAACTTTCTCAGAACAAATGAGACACTATGGGGAACTGTTTTTGTTTTCGTGTGAGTTATAAGATCTGCTAGTTGTAATGTAAGGTGACTTTGGATCTCAGACATCAAGTTTTGCACCTAAAAATGATATATTATTATAATTTTCAAATGTATATCTATCTACAAGAGTGTAAGATTTATTTATTTTATGCATAGCTTTTTCAAGTTTCTGCAATCAATAATTGTGTGTCATAGAAACAATTATTTTTGAAAAATGCATTACCATTATTAATAATAATTTTAATTAAAATAAAATTATTAGCATTAAATTGAATTCAATTTTTTCGCATTGTCATTATTTTAAAAAAATGCCAATGAAATTTTAATGGTATTGAAAAAATCCAATCTTAAACTTTGCTTTATTGTTTTCGTCAGTTAAACAGTTAGTATAGAGGTGCTCGATTTAAAAAATACCCCAGTGGTTCTTATTTTCATGTGAGGAAATTTTTATTAGAATATTTTTAATAAAATCTGCCAAAGATTACAAAATGACAAAAGTTGCCACACGTAATAAAAATTTTAGTCAAAAAAAGTTATTGTAAAATATTAAGTCTTAACCATCAATCCTGCGCCTAACGTTTTACAAATAGTCACTCTAAAAAATATATATTCTTTATTAATCGAGCTTTATCTTTTTAAATAATGGCATTATTTTTTTAAATTTATTTAAACTTAAACAAAGGCTGATGTGCTTGTTGATGTAGAGTGTGACCAAAAGCGCTTGGACCAAGTCTTACTTATGCTTAACCGAGAAGTACATTCGGTTAATTATACAACGGTTGACAACAATGCAATGGTTCGAGCACCTTCCTTGTCGGCTTGTTCGAGTTTTGGTTTGTAGTTCCTGAAGATTTTTACTTAAATTAAAATAACAATTATTAAAATTGTTTTCTATTTATAGATTTTGGTGAAATGGTTTGGTTTCCTAGAAAAATAAACGATTTGGATAAAGCACAAAATGTTTTAATGTATGGCTCTGAATTGGACGCCGATCATCCCGGCTTTAAAGATCCAATTTATCGGAAAAGACGAGAAAAGTTTTTTACAATTGCTATGAATTTTAAGCAGTAAGTAAATTAATATCTGAAATCATAAAAATCTTTAAGAAGGAATATTAAATTGTAGTGGTAACCCTATACCCCGTGTAGAATATACTCCTGAAGAGGTAAAGACCTGGTAAGTAGCAGGACAAATTTTGTGAAGGAAAGATATACACTTTTATATTTTTACATCTTAGGGGCACTGTGTTTCGTGAACTTCATCGCTTGTATTTAATTTATGCTGTGCCGGAGTACATGGAAAATTGGCCAGAATTAGTAAAATATTGCGGTTATAGGGAGGATAATATACCCCAGTTGCAGGATGTAAGTACTTTTCTGAAGCGAAAAACTGGCTTTCAATTGAGACCAGTGGCGGGCTATTTATCTCCCAGAGACTTTTTGTCCGGCTTGGCATTTCGTGTGTTTCACTGTACGCAGTATATAAGACATTCATCGGATCCGTTTTATACTCCTGAACCGTAAGTAAACAGGGATGTGTTTCATATCCAATCACTTTATAGTTTTATCATTTTTTAATTGCTAAATATTTAGACAATGAAAAAATCCATTTGTAATTAAATTATTTTTTGTTTGAGTTAACAGAAATTTACTGGAAATGTATGACATACTCTCACTGCTTTAAAACTTGAGCTGCTTTAAAATATTGTATTTTTAAATGAAGTAATTGAATGTGGATTTTCTTAGAAGAAGATGAGACAACAGCGCAGTTCTGCTTAAAGGCCAGGATTCACTATCATACACAATCGTACGATTTATTCACACAAGAATCTGACAGAATTCTGTCCTACTTTAAAAATCTTTTCAAAATGGCGTCGTCGGTGCCACAGTATCATACAAAAAAGATTCAAAAAAACATATGGTTTTGTTGGTTTTTTCTCGTCATCTTAAAAAATCTACTCTGATCAAATAGAGAAAAAAAAATTGATCAATTATTTTAAAAGATTATGAAATCGTACAGATCTGTTAAAAAGTTTGTCTCACACATGCACTTTTAATCCACACAATCATACGTTTTGAGCACACATGCAATTTTAGACAGATCGTACGACTGAGTATGATAGTGAATCCTGGCCTTAAGACTTCTCCATATCCAGTAAATGGTAGGATAAAAAAGTCTAGATCTGAGGTCGCCAGATTAAAATCTGAAGAATATTTGACATTCACCAAAAGAATTCTTAATTAAAAAACAAAAATTAGAGAAGTAAAAATGTTGACAGATTTTAAGAAACTTATCAGTTATGTAATGGATAATCCTTCGATTTAAAAATATTCGTTATTGAATTTGTTTTCAGACATTTTCAAAATTTAACTGTTTTAAACTCAATAGAAATTCAGATTCAGTCATAGTGTCCAACTTTATGTCACAAAAGTCTGTCCATGGACATTGTATCGTTTTTAGTATGGACGCACTCAAAACAACAAAGGTTTCGCTTTCCAAAGATTTTCTGCGTTTTTCTTTCTTCTCTATGGTACAACCAACACCGGCCTCGCTTACCAAGAATTTTCTGCAAGCCAGTTTATAAAAACGTTGCATCTTTCTTACATAGAAAACCATAAAATAATAATATCTATGACGTTATGACTCTACGCTGATGGACATTACGTCGCATCGTAGTGCGACATGTCACTAGGAATTTATTACATCCTTTCAGAACGGCTTTTTTTAATTTTGTTTTGTGTTCTCGGTTGGACTTTAAAAAATCCTCACGTTTTCTTAATTCTTGGGGACCATTAAAAATACTTGTAAATTAAGCAAAATCAAGGCCATCTTACAATTCAGTCTCATGACTAGTTTTTGATACGGCTTCACCGAAATTGCAAAACTATAACCATAACTTATTCCAAACTCATTTGCAGTAGTTAAATTTCAGCTATTGTTAGTATTAAATTTCTAAATTAGTGTGGCCAGACTGTTAGCAGCACTGGGTTGGTAGCGTTTTCTGCGGCCGAAGCTTATCGTGTCATTGTTAACTTTAAAATTTCATTTGAAAAGTGTGGATAAAGCTTAAAGCTTGATTGTAAAAACTAGCGAATCAATTTTTATTTTTTTTACTTATCTTGTGTTTTTACTTTATCTTGTGTTTCTTACTTTGTGCCTGAATTAAGAGTTGTTCTGTTTTTTTTACTAAACATGTAAACTTATACAGCCATCCTGACCATAATATGCTGTGGTTCCGGCGGCAATCAAACTCAAAATCTCCTGTTTACTAATTAGAAGGTTCTATCAACTCAGTTGTGGCTAAATAACACTTTGATCATTTTATCCTGTACCTTAATATTCAGGCGCCTGAACCGTGTCAGGCTGCTCTTATAATATGTCCGGCATCTTCCATGTCGCCTATATATTGTTTTCTACTACGGTTTTCTATGTATTCGCCTGTTTAAACAATTAATTTTGTTCCAAATTTATGGTACGGATGGGATTTTAACTTATGACTTCGTTTAACAAACGGGCAGATACCCATCCAGCAGTCCCCGCATCCACATATAAGTGATTAAAGTGACAACCCTTTCAAAACTGTGATAACACTAGGGCTGACAGATGTCCTTAAATTGATTTGATCTACAAGGATTTTTAATTGTCGCCAAGAATCAAGAAAAAAGGTTTTTGTGATAATTTTTGAAAGCTCAACAAAATGATGATTTATTAAAAATTAGCAAAGTTTTCATTAAAAATATCATGTAAAAAGTAAACGAACATTTCATTAAAATATTGTAGTAAATTGTTTTCTTTTAGGGTATTTGTGTAAAAATCTATTATTTATTGTCAAGCATTTAAAAAATTTGAATTTGGCAACTCTAGGTAATTTGGATACGAGCAATAACAACAAAAGCTTTTAGCTTTGTTGGTAAAGTTATTAAGGGGTTTAAATCTTATTTTTCTAGCAATAGTTCCAGCTACAACAATGTGTTAATACGTAATTGCGGGCACGAAGTTCTTCACATATGTGAACCAAAAGTGCACCAAGCTTCCTTGTACTAATCCATAATTTTTTTAGAAGTTAATAGCCGTATGCATAACAAAAAACTTAGAAAGAGTTTGGCATAAGTGCTGTACGGCTTGGCACTTAAAAACATTGTAGATTCTTCTATTTTTCGGTGTCAAATTGTGTGGAGAGCATTGCAGAGACCCTGCTTAGTTTCGTCACTTACTGCCATCCCTAAATTAGCGCATAAGACGCAAAGCAATGTAATTCATAGCTTTAGCGCTGGAATGTCATCCCTAAATAAGAACGTCAACTTTGTGTCTTTAACAGTAATGTTAACTCATTTTATTTTATAAAACCGCTAGATTGCCTTGAAAATAACTAAATTGTCATTACTTTTCAACCATAACAAAACAAAACAAACCAACAAGCAGCTAACTTCACTTCCTAACGCACTGTCAAAATTGGATTTTCCAATTGCTAAGCGTTGACGCTGTGCTATTTAGAGATGCTTCATACATTTTGTATGTACATGAGAAATTTTGACCGATATCTTGCGCTTTACGCGCTAATTTAGGGATGGCAGTTATGCTAGCCTCATGCTAAGTTTTTGCATTGCATAAGGCCGTAAGTATTTAAAAAAGACGTCTTTACACTAAATAAACGTTATACCAGTGAATGGTCTTTAAAATTTAACATTTTTCATAAGAAGATTTTTAAGAACTTATTGACTTACCCGTGGATTTGAGATTTTTGTTTTATTCATTGTTGAATTATAATAGAAAATTTTTGATTAAAGAAATAAATTTTTGTTTATTAATATATTTAAGGGGTTTCTTTTAAACAATTTTCCCATTCTTTCTAATTATAGGGATTGTTGTCATGAACTGTTGGGCCATATGCCTTTGTTGGCCAATCCCAGCTTTGCTCAATTTTCTCAAGAAATTGGCTTAGCTTCTCTTGGAGCCTCCGATGCTGACATTGAAAAGCTTGCCACGGTTGGTGAAGTAAAGACAAACATAAATAAAAGCTTTTATTTTAAGTTTTTTATTTCAGCTTTATTTCTTTACGGTTGAGTTTGGTTTGTGTCATCAGCCCGATAATTCATTTAAGGTTTATGGTGCCGGCTTATTAAGTTCTGTAGCTGAATTGCAGCATGCTATTACAGCCAAAGAGAAAATTAAAAAGTTTGATCCGGAAATTACTTGTAGAGAAGAGTGTATAATAACATCTTATCAGAATGCCTACTATTATACAGATTCATTTGAAGAAGCCAAGGAGCAAATGAGGTAAAATATGAAGAAATAATTTTAAATAAAAGAAAGAAAATTTATTTTATACTTTTCTCTCTTCGAATAGATTGTTTGCGGAAAGTATACAAAGACCTTTTGGTGTACGCTACAATCCCTACACTCAAAGTGTTGAGGTACTTTCCAATGCCCAAAAAATAACTGCGGTCGTTAGCGAACTAAAAGGCGACTTGAGTATTGTGTGCTCAGCCTTGCGTAAAATTTCCGCAACAGATGAAAATTTAGATGTTGAAAGTATTGCCAATATGTTGCAGACAACTTTAAATGTGCGAGGTGACAGAAGTCCTATTGTAGCAATAAGCCCTGATAATTCAGATACATCGCAACACTCCATTATAGAAAACGAAGAGCAGCAGTAAAGGATGAAATGAAAATGTGAAATGACAAATATTATGACAGCTTAGGGACCAAAAATAAATTGTTAAAAGTTAAATTACTTAAATTTAATAAACCAGTACTTGTGTGTATGTGTGTGTTAAATGTTTAAACTATTAAAAATCACAGTTTTATTAACTTTATAGCCACTTTTATTTATTTATTTATTTATTTATTCGAATATTCTAATATTACTTAATAATATATTGGCTTTAAAATAAAAATTCGATTAAAATTGTTCAAAAGAAATTGTTATAATTATTTTTAATTAAATGCTTTGTAGACTTTTAGTCGTCTAAATGGGATGTTTTTATGGAAAATTAATTTATAATTTTAACTTTATCATTTAAAAATAAATTCAATTATCTATAAATAACATCACAGTCACTATTGATTATAAACGTACGACACAGTTGGCTTGTCGAACATTCAACGATGAAGTTGATTAAAGTCCATATACTAAAAACTTTCCAGTGGGAACGCAAACGGCTTTTAAGTCTATTAAGTAATTGAAATACATAAAACTGTTCATACCAACTGTTTCTTAAAGTGGATTGTTTTCCGCTGATTTGAACACTTTGTTGTACGTTTTTCGTCTCATGTGGCCTTAATTTGTCTCTTATTTCTACATTTTTAGTGGTAAAACGTGGTGCAATTTGAATTTGATCTACTGTTTCGCAAATCTTTTCATTGCTTAATAAAATTCCAGCAACAATATAAATTAATTTGAAATATCTGTAAATAATGATAAAAAACGGAAATATATTAAATAAATTCTCAATCATTTAATATAAATAAAAAAAATTAATTCAGTTAATTTTACCTGACGGTTCGTGACATTTTTATAAGAATTTTGTGTTTTGTTGCTTCAACAAGTTAGGTTTTAATGCTGTTTCTAAAGAAAGAAAGAAAGACAAAACAAAAATAGAAACAATAATAAAATTTGACAATTAACAAATTAATAAAAGAAATAAATCTATCTATTTGAGTTCTAGAGTGATAACATTTTTATTACATTTGCTTTTTTTCTTAGTCGTGCATATTGGACTATAGATTTGAACCCTGCAATCTTTCACCGGAAATGCTAAAAGTTTAAATATTTTCAACCAGACTTAAGACTTTTCTCATTTTTATAAACTTGTAAAAAACAAAAATATTTTAACTTTGCAAGGCGAATCAATTGCCAAGTGGTAGCGATTGCAAATTCATTGATTTTCGCCGCTAATCTTACTGTAAAATTCTATACAAATAAGAAATTGTACCAAGGCGAATCAATTACCAGGTGGCAGCATTAGAGAATTTATTATTTTTTGCTGGTAGAAACGAATGTCAAGCTTCATATAAATAAAAATGGTAAACAGTTTTTTTTTATATATGGAGTTTGACAGTAGTGTACACGGCGAAAATAAATGAATTCGCCTACGCTGCCACCTGGTAATTGATTCGCCTTGAATTGTACAATACTTTGTTTATATGAACATAATTGACTTTCTCGCTGACGTCGAAAATTGCTTAATTCGCCATCGCTATGACTTGTTAATTAATTAGCCTTGAAATTTTGTATGAACGAGCCTTGTTCGCCAGTATTTTCCAAGCACGCACGATATAGGCTTATTTCAAAAAGTGCAAATAACCTGTAAAATGACTATCAATTGATTTAATTATAAAACCTTAAAAACTAGGGCGGGCCAATGAGTCCATGATATTGAAATCTCTTAACTGAAGTGGCAACACTGTTACTGTCAACAGGCATCTTTTTTAGCTGACTTCCAAAATGTATTAATACAAAGTTTGTATACAGTTTTGCTGCTGTACTAAGATCTTGTACATATACATAGTTGCGAAACAAAGGATCCATTTAGAAACTGATGCTCCAGTTGCTCGGTTGCAACGTTTCTAATACTTGTCTGCGACATTTTGGAATGGTACGTATTGTACACATTTAGTGAAACGCAATACATTGTTCCATTACGAAGCAACTGACTTTTTTGAAGTCAGCCTTTCTTTTGACTTCTGTTGAAATGTGACCCTATGTCTCCACTAGCCAACAAACTAGTATGCACATCATGTCACACATGAATTCGCATAATGTAAACTCTCAATGTTCATGTTTCGTTCATGTACAGCCATCGTTGGCCGAAGATTTGTCGGAGCAATAATGTTTGCCAACAAATTTGACTTTAAGTATCATTTCGATTTATTGCCATCTAATGATCAACAGTGTGAACATTCTTCTTTGTTAAAAACATTGAAATAACTTTGTCGTTAAACTAAAAATTGTGCTCAGACTGACTAAGAAAATGCTCAGCGTTGACGCCTCACTATTATGGTTTGCTTCATACATTTTGTATGTACATGGGAATTTTTGACAAATAGATTGCATCTTACGCGCTTGCTTAAATTTGACTTGAACTATAAACTCCTTCTATGTTTTGCTTTAAGCCTGGTACTCTGTTCAAATTTGTGAAAATTGTTGAGCAACATTGATTATTTCATGTGGAATATTTGACATTTAAAGTGTGGTATCATTGTTTTAAAAACGTAAGTAAAAGACATACGATCATCTGTTGTATGAAAAATTCCGCATGAAATAATGCCTACTTGCTTTATTTCACAGCTTGGATAAAATGTTGCCAGAAACATTTCATATGTTTTTCCACAGTAAAAACAGAGTACTACTTCTGCAACATTTTTTCATGACTTTTTCATACAAATTTTTTATGTATGCGATTTGACAGCATTCCGCATGAAAAGCTGAACAGAGTACCAGGCTTTATTA
The DNA here is from genome assembly GCA_916610165.2 of Gymnosoma rotundatum. Classification (NCBI taxonomy): domain Eukaryota; kingdom Metazoa; phylum Arthropoda; class Insecta; order Diptera; family Tachinidae; genus Gymnosoma; species Gymnosoma rotundatum. The sequence goes on along the minus strand of OU744338.1, from coordinate 12,820,601 downwards.
AGTGTTTACAGTTAACAAAAAAGAAATATACACTAAACTACTTTTTAAAAATATTAAAAAAAAAGAAGGAAACATTCTCTATATTATTCGCATTTATCTAAACAACTTGAAACCAATACTATTACAAAAGTTTCTTTATTTATATGACTGTTAATAAAAAAGAGTACTTAAGTAAGCAGATAACGACATGACACTTGAAGAGGTTAATTTACGAGATCTTGCTGGTCACAAAAGTAAAGAAAGTTTAGAAAATTTTAATTGCGTGTTGTTTTGAGAAGTAAATTCGGAACGGTATAAGGATCAGAAAACTATTCTCTAATAAAAGATTTCATTGACAATATTCGGTGTTGTAGTCATGTAGTTTATTAAAATGTGGAATTCAACAATCATTACAAAGTCTATACATATACATATGTACAGGTATCCCTCGTTTAACGCGATACTTATACTACGCGTTTTCAATATAACGCGATTTAAAAAAATTTCGGTTTTAGTACAAAGCGAAATTTCTGCTTTTATAACGCGAAGTTAAAAAAACAAAAAAAAAAAAAAAAATAAAAAATAAAAAAATAAATACACATTCATATTTATTATAGATGAGAACAGAGAATTCCCAATTTTTTCTTTTCAAAATATCTGTGAGTATACGTCACATTATACTATCACTACAGTGTGACCTTTTGTGGATATTGGATGTTTAATTGAAAACAATTTTATTCTAAAATTTGTCTTGTTATAATAAAAAATTAAAAGGGTTAAAATATAAGTTTTTATTAAGGTAAATATATTAATTAATGTTTAAGTATCAGCATTAGTTATTCGAAAAATATTTTCTTTGCTATTTTGGAATATTTATTAGAAAAAAATATGTACAACATTTTTTTTTGCTTTCACTCCATCAAATTTTTTCATAGTACTTAGATTTGTGACATATATTAATACTCAGTATTATAGTGTGAAACGGGTTTAGTATGCGTTTTATTTAAAAAAAAACCTATTGGAAAATACCTGAAATTTATAACTTATATAACACAAATTCACATAAAGCGAAATTTTTCTGCAACCTAACTACTGCGTTAAACGAGGTATACTTGTATTTCTAAAATGATAAATGGTTGCCAGGTTAGACGATTTATTGCCTTTTGACGATTTTCGAAATTAATATTGTGCATTAAGGATTAGACGTTTAATTATATTGAATATTATAATGAAGTGTGTAAAAATACAACCGGTACATAAATAAAGAAGAATAATTGCCCTATTCACAAGCCCCTAGTAAGTGCTAAGTGCTAACAAAATACAACGGTGCTAGCTGTGTTGTTGGTAATTTTCATGCAAACATGCGATACAACACTTAGTACTTTTTTCATATGTTTTTCAAACGTTGTATAGTGCCTTATTTTTTAATGTGATTTTTGTTTTATGTTTAAATGTTTTATGTTTAAATAAATTATTATTTTTGTGTTCATGTGTGAATTATATTAAATTAAATTGAATTAAAAGATATTTTTATTAGTTTTATTCATTTAATTTATTGATTTGACTGATTTATTAGAAAGTGGAATAAGTCATTTCTGTTGTATATAGTAGGAGTGGGTATATTGGAAACATATCTTAAGGTTTGTTCTCTGCCACCTTGTTCTAAATTATATTTAATAATAAAATTATGAAGAATGCAGCAAGCCATTATCCAATCATTGCATCTTTTCTTATTTTGTGCTGATAGCATTCTAAACTTAAGTTCTTTTAAGCTTCCAAATTTTTCCTTCAGTAATATAACTTACTTGAGTCAACCATTAATATATCGAAATTATATTTTTTACACAAAAAATTTATTAATTTACTTTTTTTTTGTTTTCTTTCCCATTTGGCTTATAAATAACAAATGATGAATAGCACTTTTCTTCTTTTTATTCAGTTTTTGACGTATGAAGTACAATGTACAATGGCACATTGATACAATGGTTGTTCACAAAGAAGTAAACAAAAGGTAGTATGCAATACTACGTACACCTTAGCAGAGCTTGTGAATACGGCAAATAAGTTAAATAAATCAATTACTAAAATATTTTATCATACGTTTATTTATTTAAAAATTATGACTCAGGCTTGAGTTCGTTTTAAGAGTTCCTTTAAGTAAGAAACAATTTTTTATTATAACAAATGAATTAAATTAATTTTGGCTTAATTTCAATTCGATTTTATTTTCTAGTTTTTTTTTTTTTTTGAAAAAGAAAAATTATTTATAAATGTACGCGGATATTTTTCAAAGAAATTTTTATTTTTAAATGTCAAAATCTTATAAAAATAGAAATAATATTTTTCTAAACATCAATAAAGTATATCAATTTATTAATAAAGTGATTTTGAGATTTATGTACTTTGCGATGATGCAAAAAGGAGCAATTTTACTTGACTTAAATTAATCTGCAACGCCTGCAATAGCTGTTTGTAATCGAGAGTAAGTTTCGCTAATGTTTCTTTCGGTTTTTACAAACTGAATTAATTTACTTAAAATATTTAGATATAAAAAATCTGAACTGTTTAAGTAAATTGGGCGATGTTTAATCCTCAATAAGTCAACGAAGCTTTGAGTAGAAAGTCTAAAGAAACTAACCCTTTTAATATTCATTTTTAATATGTAATAAAAAGTTTTAGTCAGGCTTAAGTTCATTTTTAAAATATTTGTATTTTTTAAAGGAAACAGATAGAAATTAGATTTTAGTAGAATGTCATGCATTCGTCCGTCTTCAGTATTCTTTGTATCTGTTTCCACTTCAAGTTAAATGAGCTGTAAACATCATTTCATTTCTCTTTAGTATTTTTCATTTGTTCCTACTTGGCAGTGTGTAGTGCTTAACACCTCCTAGATAATAGATACGGAGAATTTTGATGAATAATGTACCGTTCCAGAAAATACATGACATTTGCTAATTTTCAAAATCAATATTTTTTCATTTGAAAAATTAATTAATTGCAAAAAAAAATATTCATTTAATTATGATTAAACAGTTCACCAACTGTTTTAAATTTATTGTTTTAATTTTATATTAAATGCTCGTCGCTGTACGATTGCTGTTGGAAACATTGGCTTCATTTTCGGAAGCATTCTTATCTTAATGTTTGGTTGTCTTGAATCTAAAAAGGTCGCTATCGTTTAGAAATTTGAATGCGTTTTGCAAATTGATAAGAATTTTAAAATAAAACGAATAAGAAACCTTAAAAAAATTATGTGTCTCTGAAATTTGTTTCAAATCATTCACAGATTACAAATTACATAAAATATGTTAATATATGCACTTAATATGTATTGAAAAACACACAGAGGCATAATAAAAAATTAAATTAAATTAAAACTCACAAATCTCTGCACATTTGTCCTTGATATGTGCGGTCCGTCGAAAGCTTTTCTTTTTACACTTTGCACTGCTTCTCTTTCTAATTTGTTAATTTCTGCTTCATTAACCGCACATACTTTTTGTCGACTAAGAAGACGTTCCACACTCTCAAAGTATTTAAATTTAACTGAGGAGATTATTTTTGAAATATAGAAAAACGTCTAAAAACTCACAAATGTTTAATTAAAGATCACTCACTATGCATATCTTCCGATTCGTTTTTTTAGTGATTATTTTAAGTGATAAGCGCGAATTAGTATTAGTTTTATTTTGGTTTGGCGAGACTATTGAAATAACTAGTACAAACAGAAATAACAGTTTTATGAATAAAATAAATGACTGATACCAAAAACTGAATTTGCATCATTATTTTAAAATCAAGCACATTTTTTTTGGATGTTAAAATTTAGGTTCTGTGAATTTCTAAACATTTTTACGCCCATTAATACAATAGTCTTTAGACAGATAATTTGCTTTTCTTTATTGTAAGTAAACTTTATACTTAAACTTACCGATAAGCAAAAGGAAAGATATTCCCAATTTTAATTTTTAAAGTTTTTAAGTTTATGAATTCGAAGTTGCCATATTTTGAATTAAAAAATCAATTTTAATTTCATTTTGTAATTTAAATAAAAATAGAAAGCAAACAATCCGAGAAGTAAGGCATCTAAAAATTACTTAATATTTAAGCTTTCTAAAACTTTTTCTTTACATAAAAATATTAGTACATTTTTTTGCTAGTTTACAAACAGTTAAAAGTACGTAGTTGCCACTATATAGTTTTAAGAATCTAAATGCCAAAAATAGTAAGTTTCCTCCCAGTCACTGCCATATTTTCAGAAAGATTAATTTTATTTAATATGAAAATTTTAATAACAAATAAAAGTTAAATCTCACTTTCTTTTTTTCTTAATGGCTTAAGTTTGACAATGGCGTATCGTGTCCCTACATGTATGTATGCGTGTTATTATTTCCAGAGGTTTCAAATTTAGCTCAGGTATTTTAAAAACTCGCAAACGGTTTTAGATTCATGTATTTCATTAAGATGAGCCTGCTACCTTGCACTGTTATATTGTTTGTATTTTAAAGCTATTTAAAAGTTCTATAACAAGCGTAGATTTCATTTTCGTATTATTAGTTTGGTGAGTTCTTCTTTTCCAGAAAAGGAACAATGTAAAGATTTACTATAGAATTTTGTAATATCCAGACAGCAAAAATGATAATAATCCGGATAAATAAAAGAAAAACTTTTATTGCATTGGGAAATGTAAAAAAATCGCAAAATGCAAGCAAAATCATCTAATCTGGCAATTTAAAAATCTGGCTTATTAAAAACAAACAACTTAAAATTGTAAGATTCTGTGTGTGTATTCGAGGTTCATCTACTTAATTGAAATTCAAAGTTACGGTATTAAAAGCTTTTAGTATTATTCTATTTTTTGTCGAAAAATCTTTCTTAAATCTTGTTTAAAAAACTAAAATAAGTTTCATAAAAAACTTCGTGCAATTATTTTTTTATTTAATTATCCCGATTAAATTAATTACCGATATTGAAATTTCCAATGCTTAGTTTTTTTCAATAGTTTTTTATGTATTTTATTGAAATTGCTTTTTCTTTCTTATTAACCGGATTCAAAAGCACAATAAAATAAACTTCAGATGGACTGCTTCTGCTTTAATTTCAGCTCCGTTATTTTTCGTATGCATATGCAGAATTATTACTTTATTTAAAACAGTTAAAAACTATGAAAGTAATGCAGTAAACACATCCGAATCAGGAGCTACCGACTGCAAAATGTCAAAATTAGAATGCATGTGTTTATAGAGAATGATTATTTTGTTGACAGCAAGGCAACATGGCGGCAGGTTGTTATCTGGGCTGAATTCGCCGCTGCAGTCGAATTAAACTAATTTTTATTGGCGACAATAAATCCGATTTGCTTCTTTTAAAAACTGCTAAAGTGATATCAGTGAAATACAATAAAATCATATTTTTATTATGTAGCTGCTGCCTTCAAAATAATTATGTAGCTGCGTACAAGCCGACAAATGTTGCCAGCGTCATTTGCTGTCGTGTGTTCTTGCTGTGGCGAATGTGTTTTCAGCATAATGAAAAGTCAGAAATTTACGACTTTTGCTACTTTGGCTTAAGCTATTTAAACAGTGGTTTAAAATACCTTTGCGAGAAAATTAAAAAATTCAAAACACATATTCAAGTTTTATTCAACAACGGTTTATTTAATTCGAAAGTCGACGAAACAACCGTTAATTGTTTGTTAGTGAAACACTACACTAAAATTAATGAGGTTTGGGGGTTTGATATTCAGCATGTAAATTATATAGATTTGCCACAACAGATGTCACCGCCTACAGCGAATTTATTACTAATATTGTGGACACAAACCCTGCGAAAACACAATTCACAATAAGGAAGAATTTCTTTGCTGATTCCTACAGTTGCTGCAACATTTGTCGATTTTTGGCTAAAAAAATTAAAGGGATTATTTAAAAAAATTTTCGGTCTCCAGAATCAGAAAGTTTTAAAAACTTGTAAAAAAAAACACAACAACAACAACAATGAATTAATTTTCTTGAATGTATGCGAAGCCCTTTATAGTTATTTAGGATTATATACAGTAAGTGAATAAAAGAAAGAAATTAAGTCTAAAGTCAAATTTTAGAATATCAAGTTAAACAACAATCCAGTTTGTTTAATTGACATTAAATTAATTAATTAAAATTTTCTAAAACAATATCTACAAAATTAACTTTAACCACGTAAACATTTAATTACATTAATTATTTTTTTAAATATCCCGATTAAATTAAAAAAACTAAATAGCGCAATATTAAAAAAAAAATTATTAAAAAAATTTTTATTAAATATTCCCATGGTTAAATCTAATTTAATAATTTGCAAAAATAATTTTATCGGAGTGCTTTTTTATATTTTCTTTTTCATCAAATGTATCAAAGAGTCGTACGGATGGTTTATCTGATGTTTGCACGAAATCGTTCGAAGCGTTCGTGAGATGTGTCTAAAAAGGGAATTTACGGCTGCACCGATCTAAAAAATATTTAAAATAGATATAGATACTTATTTAAAAGTTCCAAGAACGTATGTTTATTAAAGAAATAAGGTACAGAAGGGTGACGTGGTGGAGAGGAATTTTGCGCGGAATCGATTTTCCCAAAAAGAAATTTTAAGAATATTTGAAAGATAAATAAGTCCTGATTTATAAGGTTCAATATGCAAAATGAAATCTGTTATATCTTCCATATTAATCAAATAAAAAGCTTGCTAGGAAAATTGGTCGCTGTACGATAATTCTCATTGGGGTAGCGAAGCGCCTTGGCAATAGTTAGTTCTTATATAAAATGAAAAAACGATTACAAGTGTTAATGCTTTAAATTTTGTTACAATCATATTCATAGAGCATATAGAAGGATCCCCAATGATAACAGCAATCCATTTGTCAACATTTACTAATTAAAGAAAGAATTACACTGCTTTTCAAAAAGCATATGTTTTGATTTATTAAATGAATTTAAATCACATTGTAGGAAGTCAACTTCGAATACTATTTGTAGCCACAAACACTTCTTGTCCGTCCTACAAAATATTATTATCGCAAGGAAGGGGGTTGCTGCAGTTTTCACTACTTTTTGTTGATTAAAAAAAGTCAAAGGAAAAATAATTGACATTTGGTTTTCATAAAAACTTAAATGACAGTCACATTTCCTGTGAAGAGGTTAATGTTTATTCATTTTAATTTTTAGAAGAAACAGAATGGACCTGCCTGGTTTTCTTTTGACTGGGAGTTTAACTGCATTCGCTTACTGTTATTAGTGTTACAAATTTAGTACATTTGTGGAACCAATAAAGTTAAAGATATAAAATCAGCCCAATCATGAATATTCTCACGGAATTTCTTCCTCACGGATAAAATTTTCCTAGAGAACAGATTCCTCCGAATATGATTACCATCGTCGTAATCGAGCTATATTACTTATATACATGTTATTTATATTTTATAATTAATAATAAATTGATAATAATTAATAATCCTTTTTCCCCGAATTTTTTTCACTTTCCGCATTCAATAAAAAGGGGGAAAATTTTTAATTGTAGAAAAGGGAAAATTGAAAAGCTCTCACGGAATTTTTATTTGTTAAAAATTTGTTGCGAGAAAAAGTTTTAATATAAATTATACGTATTTACTAAAAGTCATGTAAAACAAAGAAGAGGAATTGTCCAGAAATCACCTGCCACATTTTGAATCGTGTAAAGAAAATAAATAGATAATTACGCATACGAGCGCTGCTCTATATATTTCTGGCCTAATAGTGAAAATGCGAATATTTATAATCAAAAATGGTTTTATTGTTTTTCAAAGTATTCTCCAGCATGATTTATACACTTTTGCATGCGCTCAAAACAGTTGTCGAAGCACTTTTTCCACTCCGATTGAGACACCTCTAAAACATGGTTTTTGAACACTTCAACAGCTTCTTCTGGCGACGAAAATCGTTGACCACGCATTTTTTTCTTGATGTGCAGAAACAAGAAGAAGTCATTAGGTGCCAAGTCAGGGCTGTACGGCGGATGACCCATTAATTCGACGTTTTGGCCGGTCAAAAACGCTCTGGTTTGAGCCGATGTGTGAGAGCTCGCATTGTCATGGTGAACAATGATTCGTCTTCTCTTGATGGTTTTTCGAATTTCTCCGATGACTTCAGGCAAACAAATTGTAGTGTACCGTTTAGAAGTGACCGTCCTACGTTGCTCAAGCGGAACAGTCGCCACATGACCAGTTTTGCCGAAGAAACAGACGACCATTTGCGTCGAAGTGCTTCTTCCACGAACAACTTTCGTTGGATTTTGCTCGTTGTTGAAGACCCACACGGTCGATTGTTGTTTCGTTTCGGGCTCATACGCATAGATCCATGTTTCGTCACCTGTGTCGATCTTATAAACGTCTTTTGAAGCACCGCAATCGTATTTTTGCAACATTTCTTTGCACCAATCGACACGAGCCTTTTTTTGAGCGACTTTCAAATTGTGCGGGATCCAACGAGAACAAACCATTTTTACGGCCAGGTGTTCATGCAGTATCGAATGTATGCTGGTGTAAGAAATGTCCAAGCATGTCTCTATCTCTCGGTATGTCGCATGTCGATCTTGCATTATGAGTTCACGCACGGCTTCAATGTTCTCTGGTACAACAGCCGTTTTTGGACGACCTTCACGGAATTCGTCTTTGAGCGAGCTTCGGCCACGATTAAATTCATTATACCAATTTTTCGCCATACAAAGATTTAAGTTCATCAATGCACTCTTGTCGTGATAATCCACGTCGAAAGTTGTGAAAAATGATGGCACGAAAATGTTCACGAGTTAATTCCATTTTTTTCTATATTAATTTTTTCAAGTCACTGTAACAACACAAATAATGGTCGTACGTCAAAACGTTTTGAATACGATTATGCTTAAAAATGACAAACTTTCCAATGGAAATGTCAGATTGCACTTGGCAGTACTCAGTGTTGCCAGGCCAGAAATATATATAGCAGCCCTCGTAGTAATCACAGTCGTTTGGCAAGATTGCCAAACCAGCAATATCCTGTAATAGTTGCTAATGACCCGTTTTGGAATGTAAAGTGTTTACTTCAACAAATTTAGCCCGATCATGAAGGAAAGTCCTGTTACGAAGAAAGTCCTTGCACCTATTAAAGGTTTTATTTGTGTCAGATTGAGTGGTTATTAAATTTTTAATTGACTTAATTATTTTATTAATTAGATATTCGTTGTTCTTTTAAATTAATTTGAAAAATTTTGTATTTTATTTTCAAGTAAACATTTAATAGTATCAATTACAAATTTAATTAAAAATTAATCTATAAACAAATAAAATTTTTATAAGGAGCAAAAATTTATTTTCTGTATATATTGCTTTTAGGATAAGAAACTCATCACTGTCAAATTCTGGTCCAACATTTATCCAACAGAATCCAGATATTTGTCACAAATAATATTTTTTCTAAAGAGCTCGTACCATACGCCAAGTTCTCAAGTTTTGCTTTCAGAGCTTTAGTTATGGAGATGTTAACATTTTTCTTAATTAAGGGCCTTGAATCGGAAAACTCTATGAGACTTGCAATATATTGTCCATTATGTTGGCTCCGTGCAAACAAATTGAATTGAATTTTGTATCCACTAACGATGGCTGCAGACTGCTTAAATGTTTTGCTTAAGTTTTATATATTTTACATTACAAACAAATTTAGATTTTTAAAATCATTCCTTTTATTCGTTTTATATCTTTATCCTTAAAAAAAATAATTTCTGAATGTTTAAAATATTTATAAGTATATAAGGGTAATAACTGGTTACCAAAATGTTTTTTTTTTTTTTAGTTTTGAAACCTAGTTCTCAGATATCTACCGCTAAAGAAATGCCATGGAATAAACTAACCTCATGAATAGCTTTTAAGCCAGCAGATATGTCTATCTTAATTTTTTTTTATACTAAAACTCTTTTTATTTGTCAACAACTAAAATAAGTAACTCACTTAATGTTTCACTATATTAGTTTTACATAAAAATGTTCTTAGTTTATATTTTAAAAACACATTATGAAAGATAAAAAAATGGTCTCTAACTTAATTGTTTGGTTTGGGGTATTTTTATTTATCATTCACTAAAATTATGTTTCTAAATTTGCTTATATGCATGAAGGAGTGTACAAAAAATCAGGCATTTCACAGATGACAATTTTCTAAGAACCATTATTTTTCATTGATCCTTGTTTTAGATGAGAATTGAGAATCCCAGTCTGGAATAATAGTAAAATTATTGGGTGTTTTTTTTAAATCTTTCAAATGAATTTAAAACACAATTTAGGTTTCATTCATCTAAATCTTAATTAACAACATACATCGTTGGCAAGATAAGATTTGTAGCATACTTTGAGGCTGCACTAATCTGCTTATTTTTATATGATCAACCAAAACAAAGACGTATTATTAGCAATTTTAATAAACTACCGTTTTTTGAGGAAAATAAAAAGTTTATACACTTTCTGTCATCTTAATGTTTAAAGACTGATCAATATTTGTGTTTTTATTGAACTTACTGAGCTTTCACTATAGAAAATATATAAACCAAGTTTCCTTTCGTCAGCTTAATCTGTACAGGGTTGGAACGTTGTAAAATTGTTGTTGTTAACAAAAGTAAATAACTAAATTGAATTAAACAACGGAAATTTTTCAATAAATAAATTAATTAAAAATATTTCTGATGAGTTGAGTTGAGCAATCAACGAAATGGCCATAAGAACTACCTTTACCACTGATCATCAATATTTGATTTTATTTAAAATATTTGGGTTATTAGCACACTGAAAAGTGAACTAATATAAAATAATTATTTCCAAAACTCATTTTAAAAATATTTCTTTTCTGTGCTTTTTTTTTATTATCCCGATTAAATAATTTTTTTTGCGAAAATTGTTTGACAAAAAAAAATAACTTTTTAATAATTTAAAGCAATATCCATTTATGTATAATAAATTAATCAAACAATTGAAAAAAAAAATCATTTAATCCACAAATGATTAACGAAAAGAGAAGAAAAATCTCTTTAGAGAAAAACGCAAGCTGTTATCAAACTTTGGTGTTACAGATGATGAATATATGGACAATTCGAAGGTCAAGTACATATTAGCAGACAAGTATTTTCTATTAAAAAAATAATTGAAACATTTATTTTGTAAAATATTTAAAAATGAAGACATTGAATTTTACTCGTATAATTTTTTTTTTACTTATTTTCTTAATGTCATCTTATCCAAAGCTGGTAGCCTTAGCCAAATACAAATTGATTGTAAGCAGTGTTGCCAGAACTTTTTTCTTTTTCCTTCTTTTTTGCATTTTATTAGTGTCAAATTTTTCGTGTTTTCTTTGGAAAACGTCTGCATACATTTGTAAATAATTTTTCTTTCTAAAAATGTTTAGAAATTAATTAAAAAGAACCAAAAAGGCGAAAATAAAGTCAAATTTCATTAATTTATAAAATCGCTGGTTCAAATCCTGGTCAGGAAAAAATTAACAAAAAAAAAAAAAATTTTAAAAAAATTAATAAATAAAAAAAAGTAAAAATAAAAATAAAAACAAACAAAATTGTTTTTAAAACAAAAGTTTTTTAAACAAAATTTTGTTAAATACTAAATTATTAAACATCCTCATCTGGACCTTGCCTAGTTTGCTTGAGAAACAGAAGATCACGAGTTCCTTAGAGAAGAAAATAATAACATAACGGAGTTGTGGCTGTCGGTCATTTCTGAGCCTATTTGCTAAGCAAGAAATATGAAAATAGAAAATTTTTTTGGTAAGAATAGTTGAGTTTGTTATTAATAAAAGATCATGAGCTTTAATCTTTACGAAGCTGCAAAGTAAACAAAAACATTATTTGGATATTTTTTTTTATTTGTTGTAAATTTTACAACTACACAAATACGAAACACAACAAGGGAATTAAAGTAAATCAAAAACTTACAAATTATCAAAAATATCATCAGAAATATCTGAAATCCTTACTATTATAACAATTATTATACTTTCTTTACTTAGATTTACGTATATTCAAAATATTTTACATTTATTCGTAACGACACTCTGCTATAAATATTAAAAAAGGGAAGTTCCAAAAGAAAATTTTACTTAAATGTTTCTTTGTATATTTAATATTACACATAAAAGTTTGTATTTAAATACAACATGCAATTTTTTTTGCAGACTCAATAAAAAAAAACGTGTTTCAGTTAATTCGTACTATAAATTGTGACATGCCTAAATAAGCCGTCATATAAAAATGTGTATGTATGTATGCAGGTTTACGAATGTTTTTTTTTATATCGGTGTAACGAAATTATGCAATCGTATTTTGATTGAAGTTATAAAAAGAATGTCCGACAAAATTTAAAATGTCAGTAAAGAGGTAGACAACATTAGAACAACTAAAACATATGGTGCTTTCCATTAGAAATCATCAGAATGGTTTCTTAAAAAATTAGATAATCTAGGAATTGAATAAGAATTTCTTAAACACCTTGAAATTACTATTTAATAGGACTTTTTTTCGAATATATTTTTATATTTACAAGCATAAGAATTGCAATTTTAAATGAAACTTATTTCATTTGTAATGAGTTTTCAAGATAAATTTAAAATGGTCGCACGTCATAACGTCCAAGCTTTTAATGTCCATTGACATTATGTCGCACCAAAAAGTGAATTAATGTTCATGGACATACGATGAGAAAATTTTTGTCCTCGACAGAAAGCCGGCTCTGCAGGAAATCTTTGGTATGCGAAGCTAATGTTGCTTTATATGCTGACATAATGACACTTTTATAAGTGACACTATGTCAATTGACATTATGTAACTTTTGAGTGCGACATAAATCCATGAACATTACGTCCTATCTATCCAAAGTTTACTTAATAAATAGTCACTAAAATTTCGGAAAAAATACACAATTTTGTATTTTGTGTTTCGTCGCTTTATTAAATTCTCATTTACTTAATTGAGTTTTAGATAAAAGAAACTAAATTTTAAATTAAATTAAACCACGGGAATATTTAATTAAATCAATTAATTTTAAATTAATTAATTTTGCTATTTTTTTATCCTGATTAAATTATTTTATTAAATCACTGACATGGATTATTAGAGGTGAAAGCACGTATAGATGGCCATGTTGTCATGTCATGATTCAATCGAGTTCTCATTTAATCAGTTTGGCTTTTGGTATAAGACTCTGTGGTTTCTCTACAAAATTTGGGTAGAATCCACTGATGAGCTATATATGAGCAGTAGCGAAATGGCCATTAGGATATGCTTTACCCGCAGTAAAACATTTCATTTTTTAGTTTAAAGTAATAAATATTTCATGAAAATATCTGATTAAATTATTTTATTAACAATATTGATTATAAAGCGTGAAACTAGATTTTCTATTCAAAACCTGGGTACAATCTACTAATAACTAAATATGAACTAGCTTAATGCCCTTACGAATATGCTTTGGCCAAAGTCAAATTTTAACGAAAATAAGAATATTGCTGTTCTCCCCAAAAATGTGAGGAAGAACCTGGGGTAATCGACTCCGATACACAATGGAAATTACCTTTTTGCACAATTATTTAGATGACTTTAAAATAAATACAAGTTAATATAACTTCAAAAAGGAAATCAAGGCAAAAGTCCACACTTAACTTTAACAAGTTAAACTGTCTGTAATGGAATGACCGATATGGGTAAAAAAACTGCTTTTAAAATAAACATAATCAAGTTGCAATAAAGGATAGACAAAAAGAAAATTACATTTATATACGACTGAAATGACTGCATTTCTTTTTTTGCAAAAGTTAAATGGTTTAGATTTATTGTTTTATTTCTTCTTTTTTCTTCAATTTCATATTAATGTTTTATCTAAAACAATTTCTCTAAAGTAAAACTATAATTTTTGAAGTTGTAAAAAATTAATTTTGTGAGAATAAAAAATTACTCTTGAAGAGAAAAAAATTATTAAGGAGCCTGAATCACAATATTTTATTATTTACATTTTTTTAGTCTTCAAACGACTGCCTTTGAAAATGGATTGGGGATGAGACGAACATCAGACTCATGGTCTTCTTTAACTGTAGCCTAGCCAACAGGTTGTGGATAGTGGAAATCGTCGAAGATATGTTAAGCAGCTGCCAATTCAGTCGCGGGCAATCGACGGTTTCGAGGGGAGAGTCTCAGAGGTTCTCCAGGTAGTACAGTTCGTCTCAGAAATTCTGAGTGCCTATCATACCTGGAACAGCAGGGCGATCAATTGACCTCTTCAAATAACCAACTGCTATCTACTGACAGTGTACATTCCCCATGTTATGGGCGACTGGAAGTGGGTGTTAGATCTTGTAACAAGCGGCTCGCTAAATAAACTTTAATTGAAGTTTATAAGTCTGGCCGCTTGGAGGCTGTGCTAGTAGCCCCAGTACCAGGATCGGATGCATAAGCCTAATCTACTACTCGTCTTAAACCAAATATTTACCGAAACCTTAAGAAATAAAGAGCCCCTATGCTTCTTATAGGAACCAGAGTAACCAATATATATACGAATAGCAACAAATTATTAGAACTGGTATCGGAATGTAATGTGAATTTATTTTACATACCTTGAGGGCGTACAATAGAAGTGCACCAATTTGTATTTATATTCAAATATTTATAAACACGTAATAAAGCATGAGCAAGTTCATACCACATTCTTTTTCGAAGACAAAATAATGCCTGTAAGACTTTTCAGATTAAATAACTCAGAATAACAACAGTGGCAATGTGGAAGTGGAAAGTTTATTAAATTTAAGCAACTGAGCCATTGGTGCACTCTTTTACTTTTCAATTGCAGATTGTCCATAAAAAAAATAAAAGAATACTAACTTTACCATCCCTGATACATAGTATGTTTACGAATCATTCACTTTACTGTAATAACACAAGAAGTATAAAGTAAAAAGTTGCCAGATTATAATACTGATATTTGATATGAAATTAATTTTTATATCGACTTTTATTAAAACAAATTTATTCCTCATTAAGGCTGATGAAAAAAATTGCCGGATAACGCCAATTATTTAATAACGCGCCATGTCTCTAAACTAATTGCGCCAATTTAGTTAAAAAAATTAATAAACAATAGACTGCAGTGCGTTGAGCGAGACGAAAAGGTAAGCTTTCGGCCAAATACTCTTCGTGTCATTACGTGATACAAATTAATGTCAGTACCTGGCTGTGTGGGTCCTAACCTGACGGTGGTCTTATCAGTAAGTGAATATAATGCATCGACTAACGCCCTTCCCTGACGTAGCCAACGTAGAAGCAATTTTAAGAACATAGCTAGCAGGACCATGAATTACCTCAAGCCTGATGGTCCGAGACTAACCAACCCCGTCTATTGAGAGTGCAACAGCACACTTCGATCTATTCCGCACCATCCCTGTAGACACGACCTTAACTACAGCCACCACGTGTGCCTCAAATAGTCCTCACCAATAACCGGTTACAGACATGGGCGGAGCTCTGTATGGGCTACCGGTTCCCACGGTGACAGTATAACTAAGGACACTGGTTGGTCGGTCAGTTCTTCGACAGCACCCAGCTGCCTATTCAAATTTTGGTGCCTGCCCGCCAGTGCCTGATTCCCGCTATACCCCGCGAGCTCTTTGTCTAAACCTAGGTGAGGCTCTTAGTGCCCGTGGCGGGACTCTTCGTGTCATAATAGAACAGTGTGTAGAGTGGCGTACACTACCTTATTTAGTCTTTGTCGATTTAAGAATAGTATTCGACTCTATAAGACATGTCGCGATAGAGGAGCAATAAAAACTAAGGACCATCAAAATTAATAAACCTGATAAAGTCTTTGTACACCAAATGTACACTACAAGTTCCACACAGTGGGATGGTAAGTGAATCCTTTAGTTCAAACGCAGAGTGAAACAGGGTTATCCTCCTTCTCGATTGCTGAGTAAGTGTCTAAACTTGCGCAAATAAAAAAGGTGTTGTGTGGAGCTTTAGCAAACATCTGGATTTTGCAGACGATATGTATGCCACATTTCGCACAAATTAAACGACATGCAAATCAAAGTCAATGATTTAGTCCAAAGGACAATTGGTTAAGAAGTAAACATTGAAGACACACAAGAATTGCGATTAATAACGTCACCGATAACCAAAACCAGGTAATTAAATTTGTAAAACACTTTTGTTATTTGGAATGTACGATGTCAGTTGATGGTTGCGTGAAAAAAGATGTGTCTAGATGACTAAAAAAGGCACGATCAGTATTTAGTCGTAGCGGATCATACAAATATCACAAAACACGAAGATCCTTTATTCAACGATTGTGTAAAATCTACACTGCTGTACAGAAGCGAAACTTGGCTGGTAACAAAGCTAGCACAAAGACTCCAAGTACTTATAAACAAGAGTCTACAAATAATATGTTGAATTAAATTAAACAACGGGAACTTTTTATTATATTAATAAATTTTCAAAATAAAATCTATTTTTCGTGCTATTATCTCGATTAATTATTAAAATTACCGATATTATTGAGGGTCAAAGCACGTCTCGATGGCCATTTCGTTACCGCTTACTTAACTCTTCAGGAAACTTCTGACAAACTTTTAAATAAACTAAAAATTTTTGTCCAAACAATAAAGCAAAGATAAAAATCAAAGTTTAGGCAAAAACAACAATAACCAACAGTAATTCTATATTTTTATGTCGAATATTTTGACAAAAAAAAAAAAAAAACACACAAAACCAGAGCTCTGACGGTTAACATAGGAAGAACCAATAGTTCGTCTAATAAAAACAATAAAGTAGAGACATGCTCTCCGAAAACCTATTAGCAGCAATACGAGTGCCGCCTTAGAATGGAATCCTCAAGGCGCTCCAGTCGTCCAAAAAATTATTGCGTTGTATTTTGAATAAACTTATGAAACTTGAAATATTCTTTTGTTGAAATTAAATTAATTTGTAATGATACAATTAGTTGGATTTTGGTTAAAGCCACCCCTATGTTTCCAAGTGTCATAAATTAAAGGAGGAAATTTGAAATCACCGCTTAAGTTACTCGGGACGTTTTCTGTAATATTGTAGAATTAAAAAATTTTTATGTATTCTGTCGCTCTTCTTAGAAGATGAGTCGAGGAAATAAATAAAAAAAAAATCATTAATTTTATGTTTTACTAGCTGTTCCCGGGGCGCTTCGCTACCCGTACCACAACCACTATTCCAAACATGTTTTTTATTTAATTAATATGGAAATTATAGTCTATTGAAACTTATGAATCAGGACTTGTTTATCTTTAAAATATTCTTAAAATTGTTTTTTGTGAAAATCGATTCAGCGCAGTTTTCCTCTTCCCCACTAACCCGTCCTGTCTCTTTTTTTTATTAAGCATAAACTCTTGAAACTTCTAAATAAATAACTATCTCTGTGGTAATTTTTTTAACCAACGCAGCCATAAATGCCCGTCTTAGCCATAACTCCCGAACGCGTTGACCGGATTCGTTAAAACTTCGAATAAACCATCTAAACGACCATACAAACAAAACCTAAATTTAAACCTAAAATTGAACTTTATTCGGTTTAAACTTTCGTTAGTTATAAAGTCACAGCACACTGGCAACAATTTTTTATATTTATAGATAAGCATGAAAGAACTTGAAATTATAAAAAAAAAATAACATTAAAAATAAATTTTGATGAAAAATTTTTTCTTATTATTTTCAGTAAACTCTGGCAAATAATTATGAATAGATTCACCCTTGAACGACGCTATCAAATCATCCAAGTTTACTTCGAAAATTAGTCATTAATTCGGGCAATATATAGATGACTTCGTGATTTTTATGGTGCACATAATCGTTTGTCTGAGCAAGCCATCCGTCGAACTCCGGATAGATTTTGTACGACAACCTTCCTAGAGGATGCAATAACACCAACACGTCGAAGGAATATGAGTACTGAAGATAATATGGCTGCTGTAAATGAAAGTGTGGAAGAAGATCCAAATTTATCAATTCACCGTCGGTCGCAGGAATTGGGACTGTGTCCGCCTACTGCGTTCAAAATTTTGCGCAAAGATCTTGGCCTACTCCCGTATAAGATCCAGCTAGTGTAGGAATTAAAGCCACGAGTCCATTATGTGCGTCGTTCTTTCGCCGATTGGCCGTTGTTTTATCGCCAAACTGTGTTCAGCAGTGAAGCTCATTTTTGGTTTAATGGCTTTGTGAATAGGCAAAATTGCCCTACAGAATCCGTTGCGTCCAGAAAAATTAACCGTTTGGTGCGGTTTTCATGCTGGTGACATCATTGGACCTTATTTCTTAAAAAATTAGGCCAGATCTCACGTTACGGTCAATGGAGATGATTGATGATTTTTTGTTTGAAAATATGCATGACATTGATCCCAGCGAAATGTTATTTTCAACAAAATGGCGCTACGTGTCATACGGCGACCGAAACCACCGAGTTATTGAAATAAAAATTTCTCTACAGGTTGATTTCGAAAAATGGACCTGTCAAATGGCTTCCAAGGTCCTGCGATTTGACACTTTTCGAATATTTCCTGTGAAGCCACATGAAGTCACTGGTTTATGCTGATAAACCAGCAACAATTGACGCTTTGTAGGCCAGCATTGTTCGTGTCATTTGTGACATACGGCCAGCAGTACTGGAAAAAGTGACCAAAAGTGAACGTTCAGAATGCACTTCGTCATGAATATTAATGTCATGTTCTGATCTTTCAAATAAACAATTTAATATTTTGTGTTATTTTTTACAATTTAAAATTCTATCAGACTTAAAAAAAACACCCGATATTATTTTAAAATTTTTATTTTTCGATTAAAAATTTAGCTTTTCTTAATTAAGCCCATTTCTTTTAACTTTTTTTTAGTTAAACTCCTCCTACAACACGTTTTAACAATTAATATTTATGACCATGCGGATAATGAAAGCATCAAACATACGAGTACAAGCATACAGTTCATTTGTGTGTATGTATGTATGTACGTGAAAATATTGCAACACTTTAATTACACAAACACTCAAATGCATCTAAGCAGCTGCAAAATAAAAGGATGTGTGCGTATCGTGAAAGTGTCCTCGAAAAGAATACAATACATTGGAGCAACAAGGATCACGTTAGAAATTAAAATTCTAAATACGAGAAAAAAAATATGCAATTTAATATCCTGCCAGCATTTGATACAGGGCAAATATAGACAAGCTGCACCAACTCATTCTAAAGGCATTCAAGAAACGAAATACTCAAACAAAGCAAAAGTCCTGCTGCTGTTCTTTCAAAGCCATTGCAGTACGAGAAGATGATGGCATTTGGAGGGTAAAAGAAAAATGTTTTGATTTTTTATCGTTTAAATTTTTCAAACTATTTTCTTTATGCCTTAAGTTTAGCTTTTAAGTTTAAAGGGGTTTGAGTAAATGCTAAACACACACAAAATGCATTTTTTCAACGAATTTCCACACACGTTCCAATGTACCATGCGTTGTCAAGAGTAAAATTAGGAATTTTGACATTAGAGCTTCTTGAATGGGAAAACTTTCAGTTTATTATTGAAGACAATAATTATTAGAGCAGATAGTTACTGCTTTTTGGAATTTCTTTTTAACCCGTTTTAATTTTATTTTAGTAGTCGGCCACATTGCCGCAACGGCTCGCATGTAATGCCGCACTCTGTTACAAAATTTTTTAGCAATTGCAGGCGTATTCGGCAAATGCCTTCCTGTGTTCCAATTGTTCAGTCGTTTCTAGTTTATCAGCGTAGACAAGTGACTCTACGTAAGTACAAAGGAAAAAATCTAATGGGGTTTGATCACATGGCTAACAGTTCTGTTTCTTGAAATTAATCTTTCGTCGAACGTTTCTTAAACAAAAAGTTACTTGAATAGACATTCATTTCATTAAGTTATCACAAGTTGTATGATCCGCATTTTTTAAGCGCAATACCATCCATATACTGTCAGAAATCCGATTAATTCCTCCACGGGATGGCGGCCCTTAGCAGGCTGCTGTTTAGATCTTCTTAGCTAGTAGACTGGCTATATGAAGTTGAGCAAACTCTGGATAACTGTCGAGCTCCCGCTTTAATAAAGACCTTGTGATACGGAGCTCTACATAGGTGGTCATATTTTCATTCCGACTGGAAACTTCATGGACTTTAGGTTTGTTAAATTTAAACAAAACTATGAAAATCCCAGAAGGATGGAAAAAGGCGGCTTAAAAAATTTGCATTGGTTAGTCTTTGGAGGCCAAAAAAATAACACAAAAAAGGTGGACAAGAACATCTGAGGCCTTTTGAAAAGGAAACAAAAAATTTACTTGGACATAATTAAGGTTCCAGGAGAGATCATGAAAACTTCAAAATGAAAAACGAAGAAGACGATATTGCAGATTATGCCTAAAAGAGGTTGTGTTTAATAGAGCACATCATGTGCGAAAATCCAAAAATGGATAGCATAACAGCCGGCAAATACACATTAAATATGGATGCTATGGGTGTGTTTAGTCTTAGAAATGGGTTAACAATTACGTGAGTCTCTGTAATGGGGAAGAAGATCGCTAGTTATCAGTCGATAGTAAGCAATCATCAGGTGTCAGAAATCTTTGAGGAACATAAGGGTCGAAAGGGACTTTTAAGCAAGAGGTCTGTTTCGATATCTTCTCTTTCCTTAATACGACATGGCACCATGCGCTGTATGGTATGTGTCTCTGTACCACATATCAGCAAGATTAAGACCATACAATTGAGGTACAAAAAAGTTCTTAAGCAAGTCTTTCGAAACTACTTACCATTAAGTAAAACATTTGGCAAATTATCGTTATTGAAGATATAAGAAAGAAAGATTTCATGGATGTAATGAAATTTCGGTAATAGCGAGTTAGCGGATTATCGTAACTGCAAATATAACAATTCTATTTATTGATAAACATGTTCATTTAACCAAACGTCACTTTCATCGCCTTTAAAGTGATTTGTATAGAAAGTCAACATTAATTTAAAATTTCAAGAAGCGGATAACTTGTTACTGGTATTAATTTATTTTAAATAAAATAGCAAACTAAACTTATCACAAACTATCGGTCAGCTGTTAACTAAGTTCTCCATCAAAACAGTGTTGCCAACTGCAAAAAAATAAGTTGATCATTTTATTTGACTCGAATTTATTTTCGCTTAACCATTCAGCAAATATGCAAATCGATCAGACATAGTTTCTAAAATTTTGCTATCGAAAATCGGCAGCATTGGTCGATGTTCGAGGCAGCGGTAAAAATACCACGCCTTCCTCTAATTTTTCCATGTCATTTGGAACTATGAAGTAACTCTAATAAAAAAAGGCGACAGAGAATTAAAAAATAAGAAAAAAAAACATTTAGTGCAAAAATCGACGCTCACCTATATTATCCGAGTTATGGACCACTGAGCTTTTAATAAGAAAGTACGATTGTGCTGCTTATTTTTTAAAATATCAATATGGGTGTCTTTTAAAAACTTTTGAAGAGAGTTTCGGGAAATACTAACATTAAAAGCAAATGCTTGACCTCATAAGAACTGATGACATTTTCATGAAAAATTATAAGTTTAGGACTGTCGAAAAAAGCTGCTCTGTTCCCATAATGAGCTAGAAAATGACAGAGCTCCACGGTTTCTTCCTCTTCCTCATCTTCACAACTTCTACAGAAGTCATGGTACAAAAGATTTAGTCTCCTGGCACCTATAACATAGTGCCCTGTCAACACAGCCACCAGTGTGCGGAACTTTACACGGGGAAACCTTTGCAGATTTGCATCTCCTACTATCATACTGAGGCCATTACGTCCTTGAAACTGTGCAGGTGCACAGTCCCTCAGCCGAGTTCCCGATCTAGCATGTTCATCAGCAACTATGTTCCCAGGTTGGTCGAGTATGCTGGCAACCAAAATAGTGCCAGGTTGGAATGTCTCGCCATCTCATCTAGAGATGTCTGGCATTCACGGACCAATCTGTATGTCGTGTAGACACCCGAAAAATGGTTTATCGCGGCCTTAATGTTTGTATAGATCCGGATATCTTTTCCGTGTATTCTGTGGTACCTCTTCCAGCCAACCGCCCTTCTAATGACTGAGATTTCAGCTTGAATCACGCTACATGAGACTTACCATAAGAATTTCAAAAGAGGTGGCAACTCTTATCACTATTAAAAATTGAACACAAATGTAAAATTTCCACCCTCCAAGCGACGTATAATGTTTTCTACTTCTGGGCCCTTCAGTGTTCTGTGTCTTGTTTCTAAAACTTGATGAAAAATTTGTCACTTGAAAATATCTTAGACATCTCTTTTAACACAGGGTGAGTTAGAGTTATTAAACACTATATATACAAAGTTCTTGATTAACTGTAGCTGTCATAGAAGCGAGTTACTCTTTCTTTTCAATAGGAAGGTCAAATATTCCCTGTTAATAAGTAAACAAATTTTAACAAAAAAATTTACCTTTTTTATTCATATTTTGATTTTTTCTTTTGCTTTCAGACTTTTCTTGTTAATAATATAATTATTGAGTTTTTTTTTATTGCTAATTTTTTACAACCAAATATATTGCATTAATATTTTTTTTTGAACGCTAAATTTATTAAAGTTCCATTTCTAAGTGGCCGACAGAGCTGCTTCTCAAATCAATTTTGCATAAATTAATTCACTTTTATCGTCTTATTTTTCCTTTTCAACATTTTTTCTCATTGTTTTGTTTCAATTTAGATTCTAATAATTGTATTTCTCGTTTCTTGATTTTATATTTTTTTCTTCGTTATTGTTTCTTCATAAAATGTTCTTGTTTGAAATGGTTTTGCTTAATATAACATTTATGTGGAAGCGTTGTCCACTTCCTGTATTTTTTCCATGTTTTTTTTTTAATTTTTTCTTTTTGATTTTTAACTCTTTCTTTTCTGATGTCGCGGATGTCGTTATTTTCTGGTGCTTTTTTTTCTGTTGCCTTAATTTTTTTTCTTGTCTTGTGTTCTTTATGGTTTACTTTATCTGGTCGAATTTCAATTTGTCGTTTTACTTTAAAGAATATTTCAATACATTAGCAAAGAATTTTTCCTGCCATATTATTGTTTCTTCGAAAGCGTTTTTTTTTCTCTCGACGGAAACAGTTTTCATTTCCCTTTGAGTGTAGACGTATTAGAAGCAACGAACGTTGAACTGTTGCAAATAAACGGACATATTTAAATAAATCTTAAATAACCATATCCTATTAAATATAAATCAGAGTTAACTTGGAAAAAAGGAAAATGTTATTTAACTATTTTTACATGTACATACACACAGAGAAATAAAGGGGTTGTTGGTCCAGTCATATTATAACTAAAACTTTCATTACTATGATGTTAGTTTTTTAAATGCAAATTATCAAAACAATCATATTTACATTTTCTATTAGTGTGTGTGTAGTGCTATGTCTGCTATAAGTGCAAGGAAATATTTTTTCACATCTATGTTCCTATTCTTTTAAACCGTAATGTACTAAGACTATAAATTTACCCCGAGTATGTATTGCTAGTTCATTATAGTATTAATGCTAAATTAAAGAGTGTTCCAAAAGTTATGTTATTTTCACAGAGCTTTATTTCAAATTTTCCAAAAGTACTTAAAGTTTAAAAAATTAAATTAAAATTTTAAGGATGCATATTTATGCTTTGCAAACCTGCGTGTGTAAGTCTAACAGCCATCCCAAATATAAGCGAAAAGCGGAACATTTTTCCGCATAGCTTTTACACCGAAATTCCATACTTACACAAAAGCGCCAACGCTACATCAAAAAGATGAAATCAGGGTTATTAAAAACAAGTAAGAGTGCTATATTCGGTAATGGCGAATCTTATACGAGGGCTGATATATATATTTCTGGCCTGGCAACACTGAGTGCTGCCAAGTGCAATCTGACATTTCCATTGGAAAGTTTGTCATTTTTAAGCATAATCGTACTCAAAACGTTTTGACGTACGACCATTATTTGTGTTGTTTACAGTGACTTGAAAAAATTAATATAGAAAAAAATGTAATTAACTCGTGAACATTATCGTGCCATCATTTTTCACAACTTTCGACGTGGATTATCACGACAAGAGTGCATTGATGAACTTAAATCTTTGTATGGCGATAAAGCACCATCCTATAGCACTGTGAAAAATTGGTACAATGAATTTAATCGTAGCCGAAGCTCGCTCAAAGCCGTATTCCGTGAAGGTCGTCCAAAAACGGCTGTTTTGCCAGAGAACATTGATGCCGTACGTGAACTCATAACGCAAGATCGACATGCGACATACCGAGAGATAGAGACATCCTTGGACATTTCTTCCACCAGCATACATTCGATACTGCATGAACACCTGGCCGTAAAAAAGGTTTGTTCTCGTTGGATCCCGCACAATTTGAAAGTCGCTCAAAAAAAGGCTCGTGTCGATTGGTGCAAAGAAATTTTGCAAAAATACGATTGCGGTGCTTCAAAAGACGTTTATAAGATCGTCACAGGTGACGAATCATGGATCTATGCGTATGAGCCCGAAACGAAATAACAATCGACCGTGTGGGTCTTCAAAGACGAGCAAAATCCAACGTAAGTTGTTCGTGGAAGAAGCACTTCGAAGCAAATGGTCGCCTGTTTCTTCGGCAAAACTGGTCATGTGGCGACTGTTTCGCTTGAGCAACGTAGGACGGTCACTTCTGACTGGTACACTACAATTTGTTTGCCTGAAGTCATCGGAGAAATTCGAAAAACCAACAAGAGAAGACGAATCATTGTTCAACATGACAATGCGAGCTCTCACACATCGGCTCAAACCAGAGCGTTTTTGACCGGCCAAAACGTCGAATTAATGGGTCATCCGCCGTACAGCCCTGACTTGGCACCTAATGACTTCTTCTTGTTTCCGCACATCAAGAAAAAAATGCGTGGTCAACGATTTTCGTCGAAAAACCATGTTTTAGAGGTGTCTCAATTGGAGTGGAAAAAGTGCTTCGACAACTGGTTTGAGCGCATGCAAAACTGTATAAATCATGCTGGAGAATACTTTTAAAAACAATAAAACCATTTTTGATTATAAATATTCGCATTTTCACTATTAGGCCAGAAATATATAGAGCAGCCCTCGTATACCCTTCACCATCTATGTAAATTTAGTTTATTGAAGTAACTC
Organism: Gymnosoma rotundatum; assembly: GCA_916610165.2. NCBI lineage: Eukaryota > Metazoa > Arthropoda > Insecta > Diptera > Tachinidae > Gymnosoma > Gymnosoma rotundatum. Next base: position 12,795,387 of record OU744338.1, on the reverse strand, counting down.
TAATCAAAAAAGCAAATATTGGGGTGACACAAAATTAATGAATAAAAAAATTTTGGTATTGCATTTATATAATTTTACATAAAAATGACAGGCTTTCAATGGGTTAAATATTTTTAAAAAATTTTAGTATTTCCTTAAAGATCTCTTTAAAAGCTTTTAAATGATACCCATATTGATATTTTAAAAAATTTGAAAAATTTCAGAGCCCCGTAACTCGGAAAATATGGCCGAGCGCCAATTTTTTCACTTGATGGTTTTTTCTTATTTTTTATTTCTCTATCACCCCATGTATTTATTTTTTTGATTGGAATTTCTTTATTTTATAAAATAAAATGAAAAAATTAGAGGTAGGCGTGGTGTTTTGCCTGCTGCCTCGTAGGAAATTAACTGATTTCCTATAGCACCTCTTTCGATACTATATCTGATCAATTGGCATATTTATTTTTTTGTGAAATCGAGTTTACATTTAGAGTTTTACAAAAAATGTCATGGGTTAAGCATTATTAAAAATATTTAGTATTTCCTTGAAGATCTCTTCAAAAGCTTTTAAATAAATCCCATTTTGATATTTAAAAAAAATTTTTAAATTTAAGAGATCCGTAATCCGGAAAATATGTGTGAGCGCTAATATTTTCACTTGATATTTTTTTTTTTTTGATTGGAGTTACTTCATTGTTCTAAATAATATGAAAAAATTAAAGATAGGCGCGGTGTTTTGCCTGGTGCCTTGAAGGACATGAACAGATCATGCTGATTTCCAATAGCACCTTTTTTGCCACTATATCTGATCGATTGATATATTTTTTTTTACCGAAGCAAACTTGATTTCAATACTAACACGGACAGACAGACGGACATCGCTCAATTGACTTCGCTATGCATAAAAAGTCAGAATATATATACTTTATGGGTTCGGAAATGGATATTGTAGAAATTACACACGGACTGGCAAATTTAAAAAAAAAATTGGAAAAACGTATGAAAACGTTAATTTAAAAATAACAAAACTTTAGCCCATTCCTCCTGTCTAAAAGTTTATAAATATTTAACTTTGGGAATTTTAGATCTATAATGGTCATAGTTGTATCAGTATTTAATCGAGTAAGATAAGCAGTCATTATACTTTACATACACGCGCTGGAAGGATAAAATTAAACTTAAGGTATTAATTAAAATTTTTGAAAGAAGGCATTAAAACGGAAACTTTCTTTTAAATCGAGGTAGATGTTATTTCACGCGAAATAAGGAAAGTGGCTAAAACTTTTCGTAAGTTTGAATAGAGAACTTAGTTTTCAGCGCGAAACAAGTGCAGCTCATATTAGTTCACAGTTGGCCAAAATTGTTCCCAGCAACATTTTGCTGTTTTTAAACATGAAGCCAGAAACATTTCGTGATTTTTCACTACTTGAAAAGAGTTTAACTTTAGCAACAATTTTGTTTATTTCGAACTAATTTTTGATACGGGATTTTGATGGCATTTGCAAGTCCTCAAAACCGACTTGATATAGTAAGAAAAGCGGCTTTCAGAGAGGTTCTTGCCTTAAATAGTGATTCGAGTACTCTTACACTAAGATTACTTTATTTTATGTTCGTAGCAAAATGTAAAAAAATGCAAATTTAATTTTGAGGATTGTGGAATTCTTTAAGGATATATTTTGCTTTTTGGGGATTTAAAGATAAATTTATTCCTGGTTTATTCATCAAAAAGGGCATTGTCGTTTGTTATACCTAAGCTTGCCATTCTATTTGTAATTTCTACAATATCCATTTCCGACTTCTTATGCATAGCGAAGTCTATCGAGCAATGTCCGTCTGTTCGTCTGTGTTAGTGTTGAGAAAATTTAAATACGCCAATCGATCAGACATAGTTTTGAAAATTTTGCTATTGAAAATCAGCGAAATTGGTCCATGTCCTTCAAGGCAGCGGGCAAAACATCAGGCCTATTTTTGCCATATCATTTGGAACAAATCTAGTCAAGTAAAGTAATTCAAATAAAAAACAACAAGTATATGGAGCGACAGAGAATTGAAAAATAAAAAAAAAAACATAAAGTGACGAAATTGGAGCTCTCTCATTATATTCCGAGTTAAATATAATTTTATGCTTTTGGACCATATAAAAAAAATTTGCACTATTTTTGTCTAGAGCTGCATAGTAATCGATAGTACTATCGATACTACCTATAGTTTTGTTTTTGGCTGACTAACTATAGTTTTTCCGAAAGCGATAGTATCGGAAAGCGATAGTTGCAAGAATTTGCACCTCAAAACATTCGGTGGCATCGATAGCCTTAAAGGAAACTATTGAAACTATAGTATCGATAGTTTTTGTCGATAGTTTTGCAGCTCTATTTTTGTCGTCTACCGTGATAATAAATAATCAAAATAATACATAATCAAATCTAATTTTCAGCCTTGAAACATTTCAGTACTGAAAAGTTTAAGCTAGTGCTGGTACTAGCTACTATGTAGTATAAACTATCTTTTTATTCACTCTACCCATTGTGTTCCTTATAGTTGCACGCAGAAAAAAAACATGGTTGTGATATGGTCACGATAACCATATTAAGTTCTTTTTTTTAACAATGTATAGTTGCGGAGAACCAATTCTAGTTGTTTTCTCCAAAACTTTAGTCACGATAAATATTTTTTGTTAACTTTTAACGATAATATGGTTACTGTGCACAAAAAATTCAACATGGTTAGTTTTAACATAAAAAACAACAACCAAAGTTTTATAACTTATTAAATATAACATAAAATAATTAACCATAATATATTATTATTAATTAAAGTATGGATAAAAGTAACAAAATAATGTTTGGGCTAAAAATATTTTGTTCTAGTTCATGGCAGTTTAGTAAATTTTCTGATAGCTAAGATCTGAAATTGTTTTATTAATTGTTATAGAAATTGAAAAAAATAAAATTTATGTACATAATATATAATTAAAAAAAAATATGCAAAATATAAAAAAAATAAAAAAAAAATTTAAAAAAAGTTGTAATAAAAATGTATGTATTGTAACCATATAAATATTTATTTTTTTGTTTGAATTACAATTCTGAAATCATTCATTTGGGCTAATAAGCTATATTTTTATATAACTGATTCTTGTAGCCAATGATCTAAGCGTTGTTATAAGCAAATAATTGATTTTTTTGTGAATGTATTAAATAATTTTTATGACAAATCGTTATTGAACAAACAATAATAAATCTTTTATATCAAGAAAATTTTGCACTTACGAAATTATATTATAATTTAAATATATGTCATGACATTTTCAGCCATATTATTTTATTTTAATTTAACCATTTAATGTTTATATTTGAACATAATTATGTTTATACTTTAGAAAGCTATTGTTTTGCTAGACAACAATATGGTTGTAAATATAACAATAGTATGTTTTGTTAGCAACCATATAATGCAACCATAAAATGTTGCTCTTAAACTATGGTTAACTCAACCATGTTTTTTCTTTGCGTGTGTAGTCCTTGGTGTGTTAAATATTTGTTGTTAATTATACTTCGGCTTTTTTATGAATGTTGTTTTAAATAATTTATTCTCAAATATTTCGTTGTTATAAATACAACCCTCCAAGTATCGAGTAACTGCTTTTGGTTATTGAATATTCAAAAAAAAAATATTTGGGAAAAAAATTAGTGTAAATTTTAATTCATTCATAATAGAGATCTATTATGAAAATCAAAATCAAAATCATTTAAGATAAAAGTCTTGATGGCAAAACAAAACAAAACAATGACATGGATAATTGTTAAAAAAACAATGACATTGGTTGTTATTTTTTCTATATTAAATATATTTATTAATATAAATAATAATATTATATTGTGTGCTTGTGTATTTATTTATTTATATCAGGGCGCATGTAGGCCTCTACCGATCTGCCAATGACAAAAAAGTGGGTTGCAACTTTTTATATACGAAATTACGAATGTTTTAATTCGCATGTTTATTTGCGTGTTAGTGTGTAGGTGCCATATTATTATATAAAATATACCAATGTTTTTTTACATATGTATTTAGGCACAAAATCTTATAATATAAATATAAAAATATATAAAAGTCATGTGATTAGAAGTTGCATACAAAAGTATGTAAACTCCCAAGTTTGACAAAAGTTACAAGATTTAAAATAATACACCCATGCATATACGTACATACATACATACATACATACATGTGTGTATATGGTATATACTCCTATGATTTTTGTATAGTATTTATTTATCATTTAAATTTACTTCTGTTCATAAGTATGTGCAATCATGGCAAATAAAATATTAATAAAGTGGTAGTAAAATACTAAAACACAAACATACTTACGCACACTCACAATTGTATTTGGTTTTGTATTATTGTTGTATTCAAGAGTCACGTGATGGAGCAAAAATGGTATTATAAACATTTGCATGCAGCAAACATACAAACATACAAACGTTCGCAAAACTCACGCACACACTACCATCATCCTTGGACCTCAGCAACAGTAGTGTCCCATTTGTGACACCCGTTTACGGCCCATAAAACGATAAAAATAATACATTAAGCTCCACCTCTTTGATGACGTCATATTCCATTTTATATATGTATGTTTGGTTATGGGTTAACGTTGTATTGCTGGTGTAGTATTTGTTGCTTTTGTTGTTGTTTTTTAACTCATATAATAAAATGCAAATACTATTTTTCTTTTGTCTTCAAAATTTTATGGGACAGAAAAAAAAACTCTTTGGGATGTTTCTTTTTTGCTCTTTTAATTTTAAGAGAAATATAATATTAAAATAAAATTTTAAGAGCGTTAGTTTATTAAAGAGCATCACATAAAAAGCAACATATTTACGTACGTGTGGGGATTTTTGGGGCGAACGTAACTAAAAATTTGATGTGAATGGGATAGATACATTGAAAAAAAAACAACAACTTTTTTCATAGTTGGCATTTAAGTATTCCAGTGATTGTATGAGTGCATGAGTGTGGGTTTACTTTTGAGGCGTGGCTTAAATCTTAACTTATTCTTTTCAATGCGAATGGATATTTTTTGCATATTTCTTTTTCTTTCCAATCTTACTCATTCTTAAAGTTTTAAACGATGGCAAGAAAAAAAGGTTGTTAGGCACAAAACTTTTATTGCAAATACAAGATAAGAATTTCAAAACACAGCACACACTAGCTGTTACATATGTGTGTATGCACTGGTTAATATACAGTAACATGTTGGCTATAAGTACCACGAAAAACTGCCTCATCCATTACAATACATGCTTGCACACATACCTTCAATCTAGCAAATGCACACATGTGTGTTAAGACCTTTAGACGCATTAATGCATCCCTTTCTATACTTGTTTTTTTGCTTGGCCCACTCAAGCAACAACCATTGACCAAAAAAAAAAAAATGAGAAAAAGTTGCAATTAATATCTTAAGACTGTTCCTTTGATTATTTTAAAACATAAAGCTGAGTAGCAGGCAATTCTCATTTTAAATGATGTTTTTACGCGTTTAAAATTTCGATGCATAAAGCAGTCACCATGGTGGAGTGATTGAAAGGGCAGCGCAAAAATGTTAATGGAAAATGTAAAAACCCTTGTCGTAACCTCCTTAAAAGTAATTGGGATTTTAAAATTTTTTTAGTTCTTTAATTATATTGGTTTTTTTTAATTATGAGCAAGATTTAGTAAAATATCGGCTTTTTAAAAAAAATTCAGGCGACATCTGATTCCTTTAAGCCGTTAAGCAGCATGCATTGGTGTACATAAGCCCGTCTGAGAGAGAAACCATTCCCCCAGAATAAGCTGAATGTTTCTTTTATTATCATAAAGATGGCATATGCAAACGTAATGCCCGAAAACTATTGGAGGCAATTTTGGTTCACTATATGGCAATGTACCCTTAACAACTTATTGCTAATTGTTTTATGATAGAGTCATCATTGGTCTATACTTGTTCAAAACCAACCTGGATAGAATTTTCTCTAACAGAGGTAACAGTTTCATGCTGCTAAGAACTGGAAATAGAAGTCAGAGCTGAGCTTATATTTTGTCCACGAGCTCTCTGATATTCTGCATCAATGTCGGGCTTTTAGCAAAGTTTCGGGGCCTTCCGATACCATGGTACTAAATATAATCTCCGATTAGGCTGTGTACCTGTTGAGCAGCAATAAGCTGGCTATTGAGATACAGATTAACAATAAACGGGACAGGAAAGGTGGTTCCTGTGGTCTATAGGGAAATCTAGCACTAGTAGTTAGCCATTGCTCAGACTTCGAAAGTTGTTGTCTCCTAGTTTTAGGAACCTGCATACCCATGCTACTGATGCCACCAATGAGCAGTGGCATCAAAAAGGCAGGGTCTCCAAGAAAACATGCCCGTAGGGGAGGCCTGTGCTGGATGTTTTGTGGCCTCTCAGCCTCATTTAAATGCAGCCTATAACCTTCTTGAACATAACCCTAATGTGCCTGCATGCGTCTTTTAATTGTTTTGGTATCCCACCTTTATAAGATGACCGGAACAGAGTGTTCACTAGCTTGCGTGGATAAAAGCGGCTGTTGCTTTCAAGGTGTTTAATCGATCATTCAGATCTGTAAGACTAGATGTCAGTCTCATGACTATATGGCCCCTACCCTTGAAAACTTTCGTCACTTTTCTAACTATCGGAATAGTATCGTTGGAAATTTATTAACCGGTTTTTTTAACATTAACTTTTTCGTTTAAAACTTGAAGTCGACTGGGGTTCAGAGACCGTTTCCTCCTTAAAAAACATCCCTGCAACAACGAATTCTGTTCGCCCGATTTATTTATCCAGAATTATCAGAAGATAAACGACAAGCTAAAGCTGCGGTCAGATTAGTCAAATATTTGACTAAATTATAGAATAAAATGCTTGTCCTTTCCAAATACTTATTAATTAATATAAGATGCTACTTAATATAAAAGGTCAGATATCACATTTATTATCTTATAAATGGTTTTTCGTAATGATAAGTATCAAAAAAGTTTGAATAAACATTTGTATTAATTTTTTGGTCAAATATTTGACTAATCTGACCGCACCTTAAGAGTTAAATTTCCACCGTCACTACAATCAGTTATAAGTCTCACTTTTGGAAAATATCTTAATCTCAAATAGTTTCTTAGTTGCAAAACGAGCCGTAGGGTAGAAAGTAATCTCTGAGAAGACACGAAGGGGGGATAATCCACGCATTTAGTTAACAGTATTTGCTAGCCCTTGTGGGTCTAGATTTTTACTGTAAAATTGTTATTTTAGAACTTATATATTACGTTATTCGAAATCTACAGACATAAAAAGATATAAAAAAAGTTAGTTGGCGCAAGCTTTTATAGAAGCTTCTACTAAATGACGTATAATCGCAAAGAACAGTTTACCCTTGAACATTTTCTTATAAAATCATTATCGATTAATTTATAGGGATCTAATTAAAAAGATTATTCCACCTGTTCAACAACAGGCCACTTAAATAGTAAAACATACCAAAGGTTAGAAAAGAGAAGTAAGAGCCTGTAAGAGGCTTTTCCTTCATCTATTATTACGTTCATAAGGAATGCACTGCAGTCAATAGTGGCATAGAGAGTCTCATTGCCGCAAAAGATCCTTAGGTCCATAGGTGTGATTTCTTAAATGTCATCGTATCTATGCGAAAGTGTAAGAAAAAAATTATTATAATAAAAATCTAGAAATATTGTGAGTTACGTTGTCAAAATATGAGAAATGGAAGTAAAAAGTAGAATTAATTCGGATCGTTCAAATGCCATATTTTAAACAGTATTGATAAGAAGTTTGTCTTTCGATGTATAAGTAAATGGCATATATAATTGCATCACAGCTCTACCTGGAATAAAATTTTTAATAGCTTCTTCTTTTAGTGAGTTTGTGATTTGTTAGTAGAATTAAAAATAATAATAAGTTATTAAGGAGGTATAAAAATAATATACAAGCAAACCAACTTATCGTTTAGAATTTTTATACCCTTTACCACAAAAAGTGGAAAAAGGGTATAAATTAAGTTTGTCATTTAGTTTGTAATTTCTACAATATCCATTTCCCCGACCCCATTAAATATATGTATTCTGACCTCTTATGCATAGCGAAGTCGATTGAGCGGTGTCCGTCTGTCCATCCGTATTAGTGTTGAAGTCAAGTTTGTCGAGGCACTAGATCAGCCAGAGAAAATGTAAATACGCCAATCGATCAGACATAGTGTCGAAATTTGGAAAGCAGCATGATCGGTCCCTGTCCTTCGAGGCAGCGGGCAAAAAATCCCGCCTACCTTTAATACTTCATATAATTGGGAACAATGAAGTAGCTCCCATAAAAAAAAACAAATATATGGGGCGATAAAGAATTAAAAAATAAGAAATCAACATCAAGTGAAAAAAATGGCGCTCACCCAAATTTTCCGAGTTACGGTGTTCTGAAATTTTAAAATTTTTTAAAATATTAATATGGGCATCATTTTAAAGCTTCTGAAAAGATCTTTAAGGAAATACTAAAATTAAAAAAAAAAATGCTTAATCCTTTAAGAGCCGACAACTATAAAATCAAATGCTAAATACTTTTGTCCAAAAATTATTTGTGCATAAGTAATTAAAAGAGAGTAGACTTATATTTTATTATTAAATTTATTTGCGGCCTTGTTTTGTTCAATCCAGAACCTATTGTACATTGTATGTTGTATCAAATACAACTAGAATGCTTGTGAACATCCTGTTGTTAGTCTTTATTTTTAAAGTACTAAAAAAGCCAACATTTTAAATTTTAAAACAATAATATTAAAATTGAGGTAATAAGTAAAATTAAAAAAGAAAATAATAAACATTTTCTTCCTGCGCTCTTAATCGTAAATAGTCACGATCCCAAATTTTTTTTCATAAACTGGTGCACTGCGGAAGTTCGCTTGTGTTACGTTGTTTGAGTATGAGTTGTACTCTCACACAAAGGTTTTCAAACCATTTATGGGTTACCCTTTAAGTTTTAATTAATTTCTTTTAGTTTACTTTCACTTTGGAAACACTCTATAATTTTTAAATATATTGTTTACATACAGTATTGGGAAAACCTAAGAAACGTTGTCCAATATTAGCTTCTGAGTCAAATTATGTTTAAACGAACATATTTCAATTCAATGTTTTAATGCAGTTTTATTAGTTTCTGTGTCATACAATATTAAAAAATAAAAAATTTGTAATTATCTCTCACCTAACGGTTCTTTTAGTACAACAACAAAAATTACTCAAAAATTCATTGGGCAAAACCAAAGAAACTTTTTGCTTTTGTACAATAAATTTGTTTTTTTTTTTTAAGATAACGGTAACTTCTTATTTTTTTCGATGATTTCTTATGAAAAAGTGATCTAGTATGCATTTAAAAGCGTGTAACGAATAAATTTCGCATTTAAAATTAAAATAAAATGCAACGTAAAATATATTGTGAAGCATTTAAATTGAATGCTATAACGCATTATAATGCAGGCAAATCACAGGCTGAAATTGCAAATTTGTTAAAAGTAAGCAAATTAATGGTTTCCAAATGGATAAACCTTTATAAAGATAAAGGAACTGTACTCAATATCAATCCTGGAGGAAGACCTCGTAAAACATCAGTTCGTGATGATAGAAATATCAAGAAAATAATAAAAGAAACCCCTTCATCTCGTCAAAAAAAATTGTGTCAGAATTAGGCTTAAGTGTTGATGCCAGCACAGTCTGCAGACGCGCGAGAGAGGCTGGATTGAAAAGTTATAAAGCTTCCAAAAAACCTCTTCTTACAAAACGTCACGCAAAAAAACGGTAAGTATTTTTAAGCTTACAAGTCAACCATTAATGCCTGATTTTTTAGGCTCGAATTTGCAAAAAAATATCTTGATTGGCCAGTTAAAAAGTGGAAAAGTGTGCTCTTTAGCGACGAAAGCAAATTTAATTTGTTCAAGTCGGATGGCATATGTCGTGTGAGACGCAATACTGGTGAAAGGCTTAAACCCCGATATTGTAAAGCATGGGGGTGGCAATGTGATGGTGTGGACGTGTTTTTCAGGTCATGGTCTAGGGCCGTTCCACAGAATTTCTACCAAAATGGACAGATTTGTGTATAGGGACATTTTAGAAAATAAGATGTTGCCATATGACGAGTGGAATATACCACTTCGATGGGTGTTTCAACATGATAACGATCCGAAACACTCATCGAAGTTGGTAAAGGACTGGATACAATCGAAAGGGATTCAATTGCTTGATTGGCCGGCCCAATCGCCCGATTTGAACCCAATCGAAAATTTATTTTCCATATTGAAGAGGAATGTTGGATCGAAACGATTCTCCAACAGAGACGATTTATTTTCGTGTCTGGAAGATGAATGGATACGCATAGATCCAAAAATAATTGATAATTTAATCAAATCTATGCCGCGTCGGTGCGCCGCAGTAATAAAAAATAAGGGTTATTATACAAAATATTAAAAGTTTCTTAGGTTTTGCCCAATGAATTTTTGAGTAATTTTTGTTGTTGTACTAAAAGAACCGTTAGGTGAGAGATAATTACAAATTTTTTTTTTGTAATATTGTATGACAGAGAAACTAATAAAACTGCATTAAAACATTGAATTGAAATATGTTCGTTTAAACATAATTTGACTCAGAAGCTAATATTGGACAACGTTTCTTAGGTTTTGCCCAATACTGTATGTATACATACAATGCTTAAATTTTTGACTTCTGCGGTTAAAAATAAACCCTTTTATTTTTTGGTTTTATATTAAATTTTTTCTACTTTTTCCTATAGTGGACATAAAAGTAATTAAAGTGCCTGCCTATGAAAGCTTAAAAACATCAATATTGGGACACCCTTTAATTTTAAGTTTAACTTTTTTCTACTTGTTTTTATAGCGAACGCCGTGTTAAGGGCATAAATAACAATATTTTTAATGAATATTAATTTACTTTAGGAACACCCTTTAATTTTTGGTATTTAAAGTCAGCCTCTATGAAAATTTCAAGTGTCAAGCTATTAGGGTTCCAGAGAAAGATGACTGTGACAGATGGACAGAGTCTGTAGCGAAAACAGTAAACTTTGCGTACGGAACAATAAAATGTCATTATAATTCAATTTGATTATGAAACAAGAATCTTGTATACTCCTAACCATTTATGTTAATCTAGTTTAGTAAAGTAACTCCAATCAAAAAAGCAAATAACCTGGAAAATGCGGAAAATTGGAAAATCGAAAATTAATTTTTTATATGAAATTTTGTGTGCAATTATTTCTTAATGCCTTCCCAAATAAAAAAAGGTTTAAAGTTCTTAGTGTAACGAAATGTAAATTTAAATATTTGTGTTGTATTATTACTCTAAAGTTTGTCTGAAGGCTTAAAATTGGGGCGAGGCGAAGTTTGCCGGGTCCACTAGTTTTACATAAAAATGACATCGGCTCTTAATAGGTTAAGCATTTTTAAAAAATTTTAGTATTTCCTTAAAGATCTCTTCAAAAGCTTTAAAATTATATCTATGTTGATATTGAAAAAATTTTTAAAATTTCAGAGCCTCGTAACTCGGAAAATATGGGCTAGCGCCAATTTTTTTTATGTGATGTTTTTTTTCTTATTCCTTAATTATCTATCGCCCCATATATTTATCTCTTTGATTGGAGTTACTTTATTGTTCCAAATGACATCAAAAAATTAGAGGTAGGTGTGGAAAAAAATGGAATTAACTCGTGAACATTTTCGTGCCATCATTTTTCACAACTTTCGACGTGGATTATCACGACAAGAGTGCATTGATGAACTTAAATCTTTGTATGGCGATGAAGCACCATCCTATAGCACTATGAAAAAAGGTATAATGAATTTAATCGTGGCCAAAGCTCGCTCAAAGACGAATTCCGTGAAGGTCGTCCAAAAACGGCTGTTGTGCCAGAGAACATTGATGCCGTGCGTGAACTCATAATGCAAGATCGACATGCGACATACCGAAAGATAGAGACATCTTTGGACATTTCTTCCACCAGCGTACATTCGATACTGCATGAACACCTGGCCGTAAAAAAGGTTTGTTCTCGTTGGATCCCGCACAATTTGAAAGTCGCTCAAAAAAGGCTCGTTCGATTGGTGCAAAGAAATGTTGCAAAAATACGATTGCGGTGCTTCAAAAGACGTTTATAAGATCGTCACAGGTGACGAATCATGGATGAATGCGTATGAGCCCGAAACGAAACAACAATCGACCGTGTGGGTCTTCAAAGACGAGCAAAAACCAACGAAAGTTGTTCGTGGAAGAAGCACTTCGAAGCAAATGGTCGCCTGTTTCTTCGGCAAAACTGGTCATGTGGCGACTGTTCCGCTTGAGCAACGTAGGACGGTCACTTCTGACTGGTACACTACAATTTGTTTGCCTGAAGTCATCGGAGAAATTCGAGAAACCAACAAGAGAAGACGAATCATTGTTCACCATGACAATGCGAGCTCTCACACATCGGCTCAAACCAGAGCGTTTTTGACCGGCTAAAACGTCGAATTAATGGGTCATCCGCCGTACAGCCCTGACTTGGCACCTAATGACTTCTTCTTGTTTCCGCACATCAAGAAAAAAATGCGTGGTCAACGATTTTCGTCGCCAGAAGAAGCTGTTGAAGTGTTCAAAAACCATGTTTTAGAGGTGTCTCAATCGGAGTGGAAAAAGTGCTTCGACAACTGGTTTGGGCGCATGCAAAACTGTATAAATCATGCTGGAGAATACTTTTAAAAACAATAAAACCATTTTTGATATAAATATTCGCATTTTCACTATTAGGCCAGAAATATATAGAGCAGCTCTCGTATACATATACTTTTTGGGGTCGGAAATGGATATTGTAGAAATTACACACGGAATGACAAACGTATATATACCCTTTTTCCACTTTTTGTGGTAAAAGTACTTTACGGCAGAACATACATCAAATTTATCACAGTTCTTTCTTTGGTAGAAACATTTATATACAATTGTAAACTGTTGAAATAAATTCGCATCTATATTTAATTTTGATTGCGGCTGTTTGGAGTTTTTATCAAGGTAAAGTGTATGAAATTCGTGAGCGTTGAAATTTTCAGAGATTAATACCACCTGTGTACTTTCCGCTTTTAGACTTGCAATACTAATTCTGGTTTTTCTCGTAAACCACAAAGATGAGGCAACAACTTCGTTGATATTATTCGACTCAGCTCGACTGGGGATATTTAATCGTTTCACAGTGATCGTACTCGTATATTGTATAATTTTAATTTTATAATATATCGGTATTAACGAATGTCCCTTTTTAAGAAATTCACTAAAGTCTAGAAATAAGATTTTGAAAGGGAAAACAGAAAGAAACGTCTCTGCGCTGGGCAAGACATCTTAGGGAAATTTATTTAATTTAAGGATTACATGACTAAGAATGCAGTATCCCTTCCATAGCTTGTGCAACGCACAGTAGTAGATTCTCTGCTCATTTTTGAAAGCTCTCGAGACCGATTGTGGAGCACTGGCTCATATGTGAGTGTTAATATCCGCAAATGTGTGGTGAATAGCAAGAGGTTTAAATGGGATGGGCGCTCAAACCAATTATTTCAAACTTGAATAAAAAAACGTCGTCGCACGACTTTATTTGGAATTTTTTTAAAGGTCTTTATTATTAATGTCTTGTAGAATGGCCTTAATCCGTATTGATCTTGACCTCATTTGGCAGCTCTACTAGTTCGATCCCGAAATCAAAAAAGTCATCCAAGAAAAACCTCAAACCTAATCAGTTTATCTATTTTTCTTACAGCTAAATTGAAAACATGTATTGCAGCTTAAAAACAAAACTGGTGCTGGGCAATCGGATGAAAAATTTTGACTTCATCCAATTCATCTCCCTTAAATTCATTCATTTTCAAGTGTTCCTTGAAAAATTGTTATTAGTACAAATAATAATGAATACATATATCGCTTGTATATCTTATTACATAACTAATTTGAGATTAACAAAATTCACAAGTTTTTAAAAATTAATTCTTGTTACATGAACAAACATTTAAAAAACCGTTTGTGTCTTAACGAAATTAATATAAAAAAAAGTCTCTTAAAAATTATCTCTTGTTAAGTTCTGGTCTCTCAATTAACCTGAATTCGCTGCATATTAAAAGACATGTTTCTTTTCCAAAATGTTACTTGTTCGCATACAAACGAAAAACCGGAACAAGATGCTCACACCCCCGACAGGATGAAAAATATGCAACGACGAAATAAAACTTACAATTTGCTCACTTTGTAAGGCTCGTGAATGTACACTTATACACAAACACAAACACACACACGAAAAAAGTGTATCTCACGCACATTAACACAACAACTTGGAAGAGAGATATAGAGAGCATTTAACGTAAACAGCGACATTGGCGTATGCGTCGCTGCTACCGAGGTAACGAATTGTTGGGAATATGTGACCACAAGCAGGTTTCATTCATGGCACAACAATCAGTCCACATTCAACCGTCGTCGTCGTGTGTACGAAATTCTAATAGAATATCGCGTGTGCAAGTGCAAGTGAATGAACATCAAGAAAAAAAAAAACAACTTTTAAATGCATGCATGTGCAAGTCATAGAAAAATAAACAGCAAATAACGAATGATTGACTTCTAAAAAAGATCGTTTCATTTTAGCAAATGCTGCAGTTAATTTTAAATAAAGTTTTTATTAAAAAAATAAATAAGAGGAAATAAAAATTGTGACACAGTGTGTATGATAATTTAAAAAACATAATTTAGTGATTAATGAATAACGAAACAATTCTCATGAAAGAAAATAAAGGTATTTTAAAATTAACAAGTAATTTTTAAATATTTTTTTTGTATTTGTTTTTTATTTAAAATGGCCTTAATATGTTAAAGGAATGCTTAAGAGTTATTTATTAGTAAAATTGAAATCATTTTCAAAATAGAAAATATGTTAAAAATTTAAATGATTTTTATTTCATTTTTATTGTGTAGCCGAACAAGAAAAGAAACTGTTTTTTATAATGAAATTTTAATTTTTCTTGCAACGTTTAGTTTACAAAAATCGATTTTCTTGTTAAACTCCAAGAAAAGTTTTTCATTTCATTTTATTTAATTTTTTTTTTATTTTATATTATTTTGCTGTAAAATCAGCAGCTTACAGCTTTAGCAGTTACACATAAATTGTAATTTATTAATTTATAACACTACAACTACACGCCATACAAACCTTCGATTTCTTTTGATGCCTAGCCTGCCTTCTTCCTTGCCTGCTTGACTAGCTGGCTAACACCTTCAACTTCTCTACCTCCTTGTACAAAAGAAATCATGAACAACGTGCTGCTCAATTCTTCATACCTCCAGCGAAAATTGAAAAGTTTTCCCATTACTGCTGGAGATGCTGATGACAAACAGGCAAACAAATAAGTAAACAAACTTACACACAAAGAACACATACATTGACAGTTGTATTTTATGTAAAAGCATTTGTGTGAATGTGTGTGTGTGTGTATACGTGCCGAAATTGAGTGGGTGGCAATAAAATTGGTCACCCGTAGAGCATTTTGTGTACGAGAAGTTTGAAATAAATTAAACAAACTTTCTTTCTTCCTTCTTCTTTCTTTTGCCACGTAAAATTTCAACGTGCATCAGCTTAAGAAGTCACCGACCAGGATTTCAGTAAAAATTGTAACAAAAACTAAATTCTTTTCGTCGAATCTAAGCAACAAACTTAAAAGAACAATAACAAAAGCGCGCGCAATCAAATTTAGTTTTTCTTTACTTATTAACAGATACCACGAAGAAAGAAAAACAAAATTAATAAAAAAAAAAAACAATAAAGAAAGAAACGTCTTCACGAAAACAACAAAAATGAACATAAAGACTTCAAAATGTGGTCGTCTTAAGTGTTGGAGGAATAGCAACCCCCACTAGAGGTGGTAACTATCAGAAGTAAAATTGTGCAGCAATAATTTATTAAATATCTTTGTGTGCGTGTGTGTAAATGTGTAAATTGCTGGCTGTATAAGATTTAGTTTAGTTTGTTTTTGTTCTTATAAATTAAAAACCAATGCAAAAGTTTAAAAGAAAAACCAAATAAAATAAAATAAAATAAAATGCAAGATCCAGCTAACTCTTTGCCTGTGGTGTTTTCCCCCCTCCATTTTATTTAACATCATTGCAGCAGTACTTAATGTCGACACTTGTATAATTTATGACGTTCAGCATTAAATATTAATAAAAAATATATACAAACACACACAGGCACACAAACACAAACGTAAAAATATTTCAGAAAACTTTTATAGAAATTTAACACAACAACAAACTTCAACAAAATAAAAAAAGAAAAAAATAAAAGTAAGAACGTACAACAAGAACAAGAACCTCATTATTATCATTTTCACCATAATGATGATACAGATCCAGACAACAAAGCAGGCAAACAAAAAATTTATGTTCACTGGGAAACCACAGTTCCAAAAGCACGTAAATGAAGCATGGCGCTCAATACGCTGCGTTCGTTACTCTTACTGACTGACAAACACAGCCAGACACACACACACACAAACACAGTTTGAAACTTGCAAACATCCATCCATAACCATTTATTTAAGTGAATAAAGAATACTCGAAATACAATAATAAATAAATAAAGAAAAAATAATAAATTAATTTAATTAAATAAAATAAATTATTAAAATTTATACATTTCTTATATATAAACACACACACACACACTTGTGCATACATACGTTGTATATTGCTATTAAAATGCGAGTACCAGCTAAAGCGCGTGTATTCATAAATTTATTATTTATAAGACAAGCCAAAGACCAAATAAAGTTCACCCATAACCACCCCTTAAAAAAAAATTTCTATTTTTACCATATTTACCACTGAGCTCAGCAGTTTTTCATTAATTTACTCAAACCAACAAATTTATTATTAACAAGTCAGCGTAAATATTCATATAAAATCTTTAGTTTTATATTTTTATTTTTCAACAATAATATTTAATTAAAAATGAATTCAAACCATTGCCATAATTTGCTTATGATTTATAGGGAATTTGTAAAAATTATTGTCTGCAAAAAGGGTGTTTGTTGTAAAGCGAAGAAAGAAAATCTAAAACAATTGAGAGCTGCATAAATAAATTTTTTTTTTTAGCAAATCGGTGCAGATTTTTTTGAGTCGCAATCAAAGAAAATATTTTTTTTTTGTGTTTCAGAAAGTACTTAATAATTGGAATGAAAATTTTTGATAGACATCTAGTGGCATATTTTGGCTGTAGTGTCTCGTTTCTGAAACTAAAGTGAGCTACTTTTCATATGAAAATATATTAAGCAGCTTGTTATCACGGGGTGACCTACAGCTATTCGTGTACTTTGATGCTATTTTATGTTATACAGTTCACGATAAACTCTACCCTGTATAAAGCAAGATGATTTTAAATTTCACATTAAAATTTTTCTCACTTTTAGACACAAAAAAAAAGAAACAAAATTTTCCACGCCTACAGCCTGTGAATTGTTGCACTTTCTTAATTAATAAAGGCCAGGATATAATATCATATACAATCGTACGATTTAATCACACAAAAATCTGACTTTAAAAATCGTTTCAAAATATCGACGTCGTTGCCACACTATTATACAAAAAAGATGCAAAAAATATATGGTTTTAATATTTTGTTTTTTTTCTCAAAAAATCAACTCTGATCGCATAGAGAAAAATATTTTATGAATTATTTCAAAAGATTATAAAATCGTACAGATATGTCAAAAAATCTGTCACACACATTCACTTTTAATCCAAACATTTTACATTTTAAGCAAACATGCATTTTTTGACAGATCGTAGACTGAGTATGATAGTGTATCCTGAATTTAAAGATAGAACTGGTATAAACAGAATGGCAAGTCATTAAAGAAAAACATATGATATTACTTATAATCAGGCTTATCACAGTTATCTTCACTGGCTTTAAAAAATTAAAAACTAAAATCTTTTTAAAGCGACAGACAGCATTATTATTTTTTAATTGGAATTGATTGTATTAAAAACTGAAAAATAAAAACTATTGCAAGTGATAGGTGTGCGATAGGCCTGAATATTTCTTGGCCTTTTAATATTACTCATGGGTTTTTAATAATTGTCTACATGAGTTCTCTATGTCATTTTTGCTGTCTGTTCATAAAGTTAGTGAAAATCATAAAAACCTTATTTTATGTGTTGAGAAATCATTAAAAAAATTACAAAAGTTTTGGATGGCGATAAAATTGTTGAACACTAAAATATTTTCAAAAATTTGCGGTTTCTATTTATGACTCATAGAAAAAATTATAAATAATTTTTATTAATATATTCAAAGTTGTAAACCTTTATTATTAATAATTAATTAACAAAGTTTTGCGCTTAAGTTCTTATTTAATAAATTAAAAATTTTTTAAAAATTAATTAATTAATCCGATATTTCGGCCAATGATTGTTCTTTAAAAAATTTTTATTTTTGCCAAAGCTTAGTGACGACATAATAGAATAAAGCTTTTTAAAAGTTTGCCGAAATTTTGGATTAAGTAATAGATTTTATTAAAAAATTAAGCCAAGTTTTTTAATTTAATAAAAAAGACTTTTAAGTTTTAATTTCATAATTATTTATTAATTTTTATATAAACAATTTTTATTCAAATAAATTTTTGATCAAACTCCTTTTTAAGTCTAATTATTGTTTTAATTGCTTTTATAAATTTTGTTGTTAAATATTCTATTTTATTTCGTGTTTATGCTGAAAATATTTATTTTCCAATTCAATATTTATGAATTTATGCAATTAATTTTACTAATTTATTAGATCTTTTTGAATATAAAATGTTATTAACATTTAGCTGCCATACTCATAAAAATTAAAATAACTTAGAAATATGTTTTATGAAATATTTTCCATACAAATTTGTCCTAAAATATATTTCAAATCTATTTAAAATTTTTATGAATACGGCAGCAGGTTTTTTAGTTGCTTTAAAAATTATAAAACGAAGCAGTAGGATGAAGAGCAAAATTTTATTTCTTTGAAATTAAATAAAATAATTAAAAAAAACAATACTTTTAAAAAGTTTATACATTAAAAAAATAGGAAAAAAAAATGTTTGCTAATGTTTCTATTTCAGTGTTAGAGATTTGTAATATTAAAGGCATCTTTTTATACCCTTCACCACAAAAAGTTAAAAAAGGGTATAACTAAGTTTTTCATAACATGTGTAATTCTACAATAGCATAGCGATGTCGATTGAGCGATGTCCGTCTGTCCGTTCGTGTCATAAATATGTCAATCGATCAGATATAGTGTCAAAAGACGTGCTATTGGAAATCAGCATGATCGGTCCATGTCCTTCGAGGCAGCAGGCAAAACACCACGCCTACCTCCGAATATAGCTCAATTAATTGATTTATTTTAAATATTTAAAAACTCAATCTACATCCTCATTTAATTCATATTTTCTTCCTTTTCCAGGCATTTAAAAAAAAAAAAATAAAAACTCCAGTGAATTCAAAGCTAAAAATGAACTGAAAATACAATTGAAAATTACAACAAAGTACAAATCGCAATGGATTTAACAAAAGATATAATTGACTTTACACAAAAAACTAATTATCCAGAGATAAAAAACAGCGAAGTTAAAATATTGACAGGTGAAGATTTTGGCATATTCGGAAATGTAGAAAAAAATGATGGCAACGCCATACAAGATACCACTACAGTAACGGTCTCGGAACAAAATGACGAAAAGCAATTGGAAAACAAAATGGCAATGGAACGTATACAGAAGCCAACAACGCCCCAACTTATAGAGAATGCGGCCAATGTCAATACATTAAAAAGTAATTTAGCGGGTGACATATCGCCGCCGCCAAGGCCCTTAACCTCAAGTGAAGTTGTTGGTTTTATAGCAACCCTTGAAGATCCCGAAATGCAATTGGATCCTTCAGTTGTACTTACCAAATCGCAATCATTGCCGGGCTCACCCAACCACCTAAAGGGAACACACATGGCCGACTTGTTTACATTTAAACCAGAAAAAACACCCATTAAACCAACACCTTTGATGGGTGATAAAAAATTGACAAACATTCTCAAGCCCAAAGGGGAGCCACTAACAAGAAATAACCAGCAATTTTGTTTGCGTTGGAACAATTATCAGTCAAATCTAACCAATGTCTTCGATGAGCTGTTACAAAATGAATCGTTTGTAGATGTGACGCTGGCCTGTGAGGGCCAGTCGATTAAGGCACATAAAATGATTTTGTCCGCTTGTTCGCCATACTTTCAGGCTCTGTTTTATGACAATCCGTGTCAACATCCCATAGTTATAATGCGTGATGTGCGCTGGCAGGAGTTAAAGGCCTTAATGGAGTTTATGTACAAGGGCGAAATCAATGTCAGCCAAGAGCAAATAAATCCGCTACTGAAAGTTGCAGAAATGCTAAAGATTCGAGGTTTAGCTGAAGTCAATACTACTGGTGGTGGTATCGCTGCTCAACAATTGATACCAGAACAGCGTATGACTGTGTACGATGAGGAAGATGATGAACAAGATTGTGGCAAAAATGAAGCGATAAATGATGACGATGAGAATAATAAGACAGACTGTTCGCAAGCAAAAAGGGCTAGAATACAGATTTCAGCTAAAACAACAACAGCTTTAGATCTTAAATTGGCTGAACAAAGATTGCGAAAACGTTCTAGTGACGGCTTGTTAATAGATGAAGATCGTTTAATAACGCCATCTCTAAGTCGATCACCCTCACCGCCCCCACAAAGAAAATATGTCGAATCTTCTGCAACACCCGTTGTAATGACAGCCTCAACCATTGTGCGAAATCCTTTCGCCTCCCCAAATCCAAGTAGTAACCAACCCGTAGCAACAAATAATAGTGCAACGTCCGCCTCGTCTTCCTCTTCGAGTTCTGCATCTGGTTCGGCTGCATCTGCCTCTACTCTTTCCTCCAATCCTGTGGCAGTCACTTACCGATCCCGAGAAAGAAGTGTTTCTCCTTCTCTGATGCCATCTCATACGAGAACCGACAATTTGTCCTTAGCATCACCCAGTAGTAGCAGCACTCCCCAAATAAGCATACATCCACATCCAGCTGCAACAGCGGCGGCGGCAGCTGCTTTGGCAAATCCTCATCATCCTCATCATGCAGCGGCAGCTGCAGCTCAACAATTTGCTGCCCAACAGCAATTACATGCCGCCCATTCTCATGCTGCTATGGCCAGTGCATTGGGTGCTTCTTTAGCGGCAGCAGCAGCTGGAGCTGGTGGTTCAACATCTGCGGGTCCTACCAGCAGCGGCGGTTCTTCATCTCATCACGATGACATGGAAATTAAACCCGAAATAGCTGAAATGATACGTGAAGAAGAAAGAGTAAGTCAATTTATTGATTATTAAAATTTATACTTAAATGAGTGTTGCCATTGTTTTAAAATATAAGATCACTAAAGTTAACAAATGTGATTTAATGCATTTTCTTTAAATTATCTTAATAAATATTAAATATTTGTTTTATGACTATTGCATGTTGACGGATACAAGCACGCACTCACAAACACATACATACTCTTTCATTGACTTATTTAGTTTTTGTTATTAAATAGTAATGGACAGACAGACAGACAGTTGTAGAGATAAACTTGCTTGCTTAAAGTAATTTTGTCATTAACTTGAAATTATTTCCACACACAACTAACGCATTTAATGCCACGCCAAAGTATGCCCAAGTTTTCTAGACGGAGGTTTTAATAACAAACATTAATATGCTCACTAATACATACAAAATCTGACTAGTATTTGTTGTACCCAGCGAGCATTTTATCATAAAAATTTTCTAGACGGTTTGCAAGAATTGGTAGTTTCGAAAAAAATCGTAGAATTTGCTGATTTGTTGTTTAAGACATGTTTAAATTTTTAAAACATTTTCTTGAGTAGTTTTTAAAAAATTATAGGAAAATATTCAGACTCTACTTAAATTTACTGAACAAAAACAAAGCGAAATTAAAAAAAAAAGTATAAAAAAATTTCTTACCGATGATACTCATAAGGACTTAAATTAGGACTCAATCCTAATATTTCGGTATGGAAAAGTGCATGCTCTCGCCAATCAATAAAATTAGTTAAAGTAAGATTTTTGTATAAATCCGTTGTACCTTTTTCTTTGAAAGATTGAGCTTTAATAGAATTTACTACACTAATTTTTTAAAAATGTCATTTTTAAAGACAAATTTGAGCTTTATTTGTTTAAAACTTCAACATAAAATTACTAACAAATTTTCTGTTATATAATCAGGCACTTTCTGAAGGAAATTCAAAGACAACTTTCTTCTGAATCGAGGTATTGGTACGATTGTCAAATTTTTCAAGCGGATTAACTGAAGTTTTTATCAATTTTCGCAAGTTTGAACAGAATTCTTAATTTTCCGCACAAAATGCAGCTAATATTATTTCATAGCTGGAAAGAATTGTTGTTCTCACGAAATGATCAGAATAAAACTTTAGCAATGTTATGTTTTGTTTATTTCAAATTAATTTTTATATGGGATTTTGATTGCATTTGCCGGTAACCTCTGTTATAGTACTCTTTCAGTGATATTACTTTATTTAGTGGCTGTAACAAAAGTTACAAAAATTTGGCCTTATATAACAAAATTATACATGTTATGTGGAGCAATAAAAAATTACAAAAAACGTAAAAAATGTAACCAAACGGCGACACTGATTCACTTATTTGTTTTAAACAAAAGTTTTGTACGGACATATTTTTTTTTTTAATAAATTTTCAAGTCTCTTTAAGTAAGAGAAAACAATCTTCTTATAAATTGAATTAAGTTTAATTCAAGATGGAAAAAGTTAAACCGTGTGGCCACATTATTTATTGTTTAGATAACAGAATAGTGATAAACACAAAAGCGTTTCTTGGCAATTATAATAACTAATAAAATTTTGTTGCGTTAATATGCTTTGGTAGGGTTGTATTTTCTTAAAAAGCTGTAACAAACGCAGTTATATTTTATTGTTATTAATCACAGATTTGGTTTATTTTTATTTTATGTTTTAAGTGATTGGTATTTAATTAGTTTTAAAGGGTATTTTTTAAGTTTAACAGAACTTACTGTAGAATATGCTGCTAAAGCAACTGTCCAAGTGCAATTTAGTTTATTACAATAAGTACAACATTTCAAAGAACATGGAACTACGAACTGCGATGTGCTTATAAAATATAAAAAATTTTGACAATTTTGACAATTTTAACCTTAAAACAGCAATAAAAAGCCATTTTGTTTATGCAATGCAAAAAAAAAAAAACACAGCTGGGTGGACGACAGTATGTATTATTTTACACTTTTATTAGAACTGTCACACTACTCTCAGCTCTTTTGGCTATTCATCTCGAATAGATTGACGGTTAAAGACGTTACTAAATTGTCCAGATTTACTTTAAAAATCAATCATTAATTCAACTGGAAACTGATTCGATGTTCTATAGCCAAATTGTGTACTGTGCTGGCCCATTTACTGCTTGACGAGTTTGTTTATATACAAAATTGCCTGATATAGAGTGAACCGGAGTCTTAAGACCGTTTGGTGCGACTTACACGCTAGCGCTATCTTTAAACCTTATTGAAGCAGCAATAAAGACGGAGGTCAGCGTTAAAATCGATGGAGATCGTAACCGCACTATAGTTAATGAGCTTTTGCTTAAAAATATGACATTGATTGATCTGGCGACGGCAATTATCGACTTATTGAAATAAAAAATTTGGCCATAAGTTGATTTGCATAAATTGCGATCAAAATTATCTCTAAATTATTCCCTGTGGGGCAACCTGAAGTCACTAGCTTATGTTGATAAATCAGCACTAATTGAAACCTTAAAGTCCAACATTGTTTGTTGCTCACAAGTTGCCCAAAATTGGGCAACCATAGCGCGTTTCGTTGAAATTATTTTCAAAAGAACTTTCGAATAAAAACTATTTTTTTAAATGAAAATTTTTAATTTTGTTACATTTTAAAAATAAATTCCTATCGATATGAAAAACGATAACAGAAATCTATATTTTACTGTTTTCTGACAAAATGAGAATCAAATTGTCACCGGTCTCCTATAAATTAGTTTATATATATGTATTTCCAAGAAAAAAAAATTAAGGCATCTTGATTTATTGTGTAATAAAATTAAAGTTTCTTTTTAACCTACGAGTTACCGATCAAAAATGTTCTCTGGGTACACAGGCAACAACAACTATGGAAGTTTTTAACTATGAGTTTGTTTGTTTGTGTGTGTGTGCATCATTTAAATAAATTCTACTGCAAAAACCTGTAGTATTTTCTAAATTATAAACAATTTATTTAAGTTAAGCTAATGCAGCAACAATGAAAAACGAAGTAAAAAGAACATTCATAAACAAAATCAGAGGAAAACGCAATTAACTTTTGTGATTATTTAACATAAAAATAAAATAACGAAATAAAGAAAAAAACATCGTAACGATTAAATTTTTAATGCAGACTGTTTCGACAAAAAGTCATAACAATAATCATTTAACTACAAATTAACGTTACACACACACTTGTTTAAACATAAAAGCTTATAATTTAATTAATACAAATGATTATTGAATTTTCTAATAACTTGTGTATAAATTATGTTTCTTTTTTTTTCTTCTTTCTGTTTGTTAAATTCTTAATATTTCTTCAATAAAGTTCAGAGTGAAAGAAAGAAATATGGCGCCATTTAAAGTTTCATTTGATTTTGAAAACAATTTCATTTTAGCTTAAGAATAGCGAGAATACATTCTGTTGGAGCTGCCAGACGGTTTTTTCCCCGCAAATTTTACAAAAAAAAAACACATTTTAAATTACTTAACGTTTTTAGGGTTTCGTACACAAAATATGAAAAAGTTATCTTATTGTTTTCTTCACAATGTGTGTCCGTCTGTTACAGGCCTCTATCTCTGGAATGGTAATAGGTAGACTCTTGAATTTTTTAAACAAGTTGTACTAGTGTAGCCTCTATAACAACTAATGAAGCAAAGCCGCGAATAACGCTGTAAAAGACAAATTTTGCAAAACCTGTTTTTTTGCAGATTACCGTTAATTTTACTCTCTTACATTTGTTCCAACAACAAAACATTAAAATTATGTATTTTATCACCGTCAAAACGCAATTACAATGAGTCAGTCAGTAGAGATAATCATACCATTTAAATACGTTTTTTTGCTCTCCTGAAAAACTATTATTTTGTCATTTGCAACGTTATTCGCGGCGATCCTTCAAATATAAAAAATTAAAGGAGGTTCTGAAATTGAAGGGATATTCATACAAATATTGTATTATTTTTTTTTTTTTTTTGTTATACGCAGACACGTCAAACTTTACACAGTGTCAGTAAAGCTATATGCGCTTATAGCAGCCAGTAGAAAAAACAAAACTTTAAACTAAAGCGTGACCAAATGTGACGTGTTTTACATATATGGTCTTAGTTTAAGAACCGTAGCCGGCAGACATTTTAAATTCACCCAAAGTATGAACAAATATGTGTACAATAAACGTAAATTGTAAAAAATAAATTTAGAAATTAATGGGTGCTTCCAAAAGGCCGTAGCTACACGCTTGAAACTTGTACAGAGAATGTAATGCTATATCTTCTAAAAGAATAAGTACTAATGATGTAAAGGGTATTCCAATAGCACTAAATTAAAACCGATTTATAAAAAGACAGCGAGAGGAATATTGAAATATTAAGTTTGCTAAAAAGATTAATAGATGCTGATACTTGTTGCAACCTCAGTTTAAAACTCCAGTTTATAGAGCCTTTACTGTTTAGACAATTTGAGGAAATTTAAGCAATCGCAACAGAGAAAATGTAGAGTTTTCCAAGTGCTGGCCGATCTTAAAAATTAAATTAGGAACCTAGGCCCAATGGCCTGCGACATAAAAACTTTGAGGGCCCTATTAATAGAATATTTCAATAAATTTGCGACTGCTAAAAGTCTTTAAAAAAATTTTAGGCGAATTTAATCGCTGTTAACTCAAGTCAGCCTTGCAAAAGAGAACTATTTTCTTAAATTGTTAAAGCTAAATATTCACAGTGGCATATTCCAGGTTTCAGAAATTTAAAAAACAACTAAAACTCACACTTAGCAGATTTATTAATAGCTTTTCCTTTAAGAGATTATATTGATTTAAAATTTCATTTAATGTATAAATTAAAAAAAACAGTTGGTTAAAATTTTTTAGCGTTGCCATACGTGCTTATAAAGTGTAACGAATTTTTCACAAAAAAAAAGAAAAAAAAAAAAAAAACTCTGACAGATAAAAACCCGCGCATTTCAAGTCGAAATTGCATCTGCTGGTTTTCGTAGCATCGTGTAATGGCTAATAATTTTTTTGTTGT
Source organism: Gymnosoma rotundatum (assembly GCA_916610165.2). Classification (NCBI taxonomy): domain Eukaryota; kingdom Metazoa; phylum Arthropoda; class Insecta; order Diptera; family Tachinidae; genus Gymnosoma; species Gymnosoma rotundatum. The sequence continues at coordinate 12,768,902 of OU744338.1, read as the reverse complement.
ATAAAAATCTAAATGCTTCATGCGGATGATGTCTACGTTTAGTTAAGCTTTTGGAATTTATGACTAAAACGGGTATTTACGGTTGCACCGATCTTGAAAAAATTTAAAACAGAGATATTTATTTATTGAGAAGTTTCAAGAGGGTATGCTTATTTAAGAAATAAGAAACAGAAGAGATAAAGAAGTAGGGCACAAGAAAAATGAGCGGAATCGGTTTTAACCAAAAAAGCAATGTGAGGAATATTTGAAAGATACATAAGACCTAATTCATAAGGTCCAATAGATAAAAGGAAATATGTTATAACTAACCATACAAATTAAAAAAAACTTGCTTGGAAGAGTAGTAGTACGATTATTCTCATTGGGGTAGCGAAGCGCCCCGGGAATAGTTAGTAATCAATATAAAAAATATCAGTTGTTGGCTTAGGGCAATTCAATTTAACATTAATTTTATTAATCTTTTTTGCACATAAATGTCCGAACGATTATTTTTATGTAAAATTAAGTGAAATATGTTATTTTCTCTTATGTTGATCCCATAATCCCATTGTTGCATATTTGGGTACTTTCTTCTTTTCGGCTCATATGCAAAAAAGTTTAGAAATTTTATCTGCTGTTTCTTTATCGTATACGTATACTGTTATTTGAATATTCACAGATAAAATTTTATTTCAAAGAAAATGCGTGCGATAATTTCATTCTTAATCCGTAGTAAATGTTTTTTTTTGGTTTTTTTTTTACACATGAGTTGAATTCGAAAAGTAACAAACAACTGCTCAAATTTTTGTTTTGTTTTTATTTTTTTTTGGTTCGTTCATTCACATTTTCATTCACAAAAACCTCAAAATTTAGCTCAATTTTGTTTGTTTGCTTATTTGCTTGACTACCTGACAAAATAACTGACGACTGGCTGTCACACACCATCTTTTTGAAGGATTGGTTGCTCGCTGGGGGACACATTAAGAAGTTGTAGGTGAATTCTTTCTTTTTTACTTGCTTATAAATATTTGTGTGTGCGTGCGTGTGTGTGTGCGGGAGAATGGCAAAAATCAAACACATTAAAACTTAAGAAACAGAAAGTAAAAAGTAAAGAAAATAAACATGACAAGTGTGTTCTGTTGCTCTTCTGCTTTACTATTCATCTGGTTGCTTGAAAAATTGGCAATTGGAAAATTTGGAAAGTGGCTGACACTGTTGCTTTCTTGCCTTTTCAACGATGAAAATTACACGTGTTAAAAATAAGAAACGAAAATATTGTTTTTTGTAATGCCGACGCTACATTTGAGTGTCTTGACTTGCGTCCGATGATGGCAATAGTTTGAAAATAAATTAGAAATAAAAGAAAACATTGTTGTTATTAATATGAAAAATTGGTAGGAAAAAATAAAAAGATTAAATGGAAGTTATTGGGGTTCCAACTGTCACAGGCCATTATTTTTGGAAATTTGGTGATTCAAATTTTCATAGACTTTTTACTGCTATAATCGCTACAAAAAAAAGTAAAGTATATTTTAACTAAATGTTAAACTAAATGAATCCGATACACTATCGATCCTTTCATTTGTGTATTTGGAGTTGCCATATTTTTTTATTAATTGAAATAGGTAAGCCTGTCTGGGAAGAGCTAAGCCAACGTTAAAAAACGTTTAAATTTGTAACGCCCCCCTTCCCCAGAATTTCTTCCCTCTTATAGAATCTTAAATCCCGTGACAAAATTTTCAAATCCGTTAAAGGGCTATAGCCCCCTTGAGGAAAATTGGGCAGATTTTCGATTGTCAAAAAACATATGTATGCCACCTTTTTTCGCTTGTTTTTGAAGTTGGTACTTCGCTCAAAACAAATTTGCTATATGACGACTAAATTATTTTAATGTGAGAAATTTCTCACTTTAGTTACAAAAACGCGCTACAGGTTGCGGATTTTTATTTTGAAACGATTACAGCCCGTTTTTAAAGCACCTTAAGAATCAAAGTGCTTTAGTTAAATGCAGTCTACACTAAAAATTGTCATCAATTTCAATTTCATTATTTAATAATTATATAAATTTTTATTTTTATAATTTTTAAAAGGCAAATGATTTATAAATATTAATAAGGTGATTTCTAAATAAATGCAATTATTTAGGACAAATTAAAAAAGAAATTTATATAAAATTATAAGTATGAAATATGGTTCTTTGAAGTTGTTTAAAAATTCATTGAAATTTCACATTTACGAAATAAATATTCATAAAAATGTTATTAAGAAAAATACGTGTAAATAAGTTCTTGCTAAATTTATAACACAACACATTTACACACACACATACTTACATGAATATATTAAAATTTAAAAATGTGTGCTTCTTTCTGTTTTACTTTCTTTTCAAAGACTGTTTTACTCACAGAAAAAGACAGTGATGTGGAAATAATTAGATATTTTGTTTAACAGCTGTGCAATTAATACAAAAAAAATATATATTAATTTTTTAAGTTATTAGCCGAATTATTTAGTGTGAAAAATTGTACTCTGCCTTAAGTGCAAGTAATTTAAAATTTCTAAATTTATTAAGAAAGAATAATTATTAATGAATTTTTGTCTTTGCTAAAAAAATCTGAGATTTAGGCCTTGACATGATGTACTGCACAGTATTTTCGGGATCACTACATCTGTCATCAGCTTTCTTTGCGTTTATCTTTATTACTTTAGGTAGAGTACGTTGTAAATATCAACTCTTTAACTAAGAATATAGAGAAATAATCCATAATTGATCTTTTTTAATTTGGTTATACGATGTAAAAAAACAAGATTACGCATTTTTCGTTGTTCTCTTTATTAGGCATCACATATGTTTATTCTTGCTTTCTGCTAACCAACGGATGCAATTTTAGTTTTTTTAAATACTTTTTTCTTTACATCGCAGTAGATGCTATTCCGGTGTCATACTGATTGTTGTGAAGTAAGCATTAAAAAGTGGTGCCTTTTATATCGCCAAATTTTCTGATAACACAAACATTTTTAAGAATTTTTTTTTTTAAATAAGGAATTAAAAATGTATGTAAATGTAAAGAATAATTCGTTTGGTTCTAAAAGAATTATTCTTTTTATAACGTCATTTGCGAAATTTAAAATGTGGAGATTTTCTATAAAAAAAATTATTTAAAAAAGTTTGAATTTTTTTTATATCAATACATAAGCCATAATTGCACAATTGTATTAAGGGTGTGAAGATAGCTCCGTCAGTTAGCTTCGTTTTAGACAACCCTGTTATAGTTTAAATGCATCTCACTCAGAAAATGTTAAGTTACCAGAGTTGAATTATTTTAACATTTGCGTTTGAAAAATAAAAATATTATATAAAAAAGGATATCAATGTATATAAAATTAATTTTATATATTAATAGCAAAATATACAAAGTCAAAATATAAGGATTTTTAAAATGAGGTCCAAAAATCTATTTTCTTTTTTTTATACAGGCATTTATCAAATACCCAAAAATGGGTCAAAATTGAGAAGGTGCGGCTTAGCGGACTACTGGGGGAGAAAGCCTCGACATTATAGATTTCAGAACTGTAAAGGTTATATTCAGAGTTTGTATAGGTTTTTAGTAAAAGACTAAGAAAAATGTGAAATTACGCATTTCCCCATATGGAAATTTTTCAAATGCCCAAAAATTGGTCAAAATTGAAAAGGTGCGGCTTAGCGGACTACTGGGGGAGAAAGCCTCGACATTATAGATTTATAGATTAGAATGCGTAATTTCACATTTTTCTTAGTCTTTTACTAAAATCCTATACAAATTCTGAATATAACCTTTACAGTTCTGAAATCTATAATGTCGAGGCTTTCTCCCCCAGTAGTCCGCTAAGCCGCACCTTCTCAATTTTGACCCATTTTTGGGTATTTGATAAATGCCTGTATAAAAAAAAGAAAATAGATTTTTGGACCTCATTTTAAAAATCCTTATATTTTGACTTTGTATATTTTGCTATTAATATATAAAATTAATTTTATATACATTGATATCCTTTTTTTTATATAATATTTTTATTTTTCAAACGCAAATGTTAAAATAATTCAACTCTGTTAACTTAACATTTTCTGAGTAAGATGTATGTAAACTATAACAGGGTTGTCTAAAACGAAGCTAACTGACGGAGCTATCTTCACACCCTTAATTGTATTGTAATATAAAATTTTTAACAAAAAAAAAGGCTTTTATTTAAGAATCGCCTAACCTCAAAATTTCTATATATTTTATATATAAAAAGTGTTAAATGTAAAAAAATTTATGTATTTTTAGCCTTAAAATTACAGTTAAAACTTAAAATATTACGGCGCTACTAACTTGTTAGTTTTGTTTACACTTGGCGTTTTTTTTTCATAGAATATTATGGGACAACATTGCATAAAGAATAAGTAATTAACAAGTATATATTCGGCTATGCTAAATCTTTTATACCCTTCACCATCTATGTAAATCTAGTTAAGTGAAGTAACTACAATCAAAAGAGCAAATATTGAGGTGACCTAGACTGAAATATATAAAAAAAAAATTGGCAATATTGGCATATATATATATATATATATATATATATATATATATATATATATACAATTTTACATAAAAATGCCGTCTTAATGGGTTAAGCATTTTTAAAAAATTTTCGTATATCCTTAAAGATCTCCGCAAAAGCTTTAAAATGATACCCATATTCATATTTAAAAGAAAAAATTGAAAATTTCAGCGCTCCGTAACTCAGAAAACATGGACGAGCGCCAATTTTTTCACTTGAGGTTTTTTTTCTTATTTTTTAATTCTCTATCGCCCCATATATTTATTTTTTTGACTGGAGTTACTTTATAGTTTCAAATAATATAGAAAATTAGAGGTAGGCGTGTTGTTTTGACATAGACCGATCTTGCTGATATCCAATAGCACCTCTTTCGACACTATGTCTGATCATTAAGCGTATTTAAATTTCATACGGGTGGACAGACGGACATTGCTCAATCGACTTTGCTATGTATAAGAAGTCAGAATATACATATCGCTGGTCTCACGTGTAAAGGCCCTAACTCGATTTTTTACGAAATTGAAATTTTTCGTGATTCCAATATATTTCACACAGATACACCTTGTCACAAAATTTGAATGCAATAGCATAAAAAATAACGGTTTCCTAAGCATTTGCATTTTTAATATTACATTGCGATAAATACAGTTTATATTATGTTTTTACCTTCTCCTGTGCGAGTTAGGTCCTTTCTACATGAGACCAGCGATATATACTTTAGTGGGTCGGAAATTGATATTGTCGCAGCAAAAAAATATTAGAAACGGTAATCCACTGTGGAATCAAGCGTTTTTGGCAGAAGTACTTCCCAATTAGATTGCCAACTTAATGATTTTAACAAGGCGTGAGACTTTTATAATCAATTACTGAGAATCGATTACATTAATTTTTGTAGGAAATAATCAGTATTATTAATACGGTATTCTCTTGTAACATAAAGAACTAGTTTCATTAATACTTCCTTTTTTGGAAACTAATGTAATGTGTTTTTTAAGCGAGTAACAAAATATGGCAATCACAAAAGTAAGTCATTATATGGCAAGTACTTTTTAAGGGAGTGGCTAATTTTATTGCTGGGGTGTTATATTTCCCAATTTCTTCGGTAAAGGGTATATAGAAATATAAACAAACATTTTATTTTCATTTTTTATTTTATATAACTGCGTTCTTCTAACACTATCTATTTCAGTCTTTCAATCTTAGATTAAAAAAGACGAAAAAGTCATAACGACTTAAATATTATTAACGTTAACTATAAATAAGATAAGAATTTATTTTTTGGTGCATTCATTTTAGAACAATCTTAGACGAGCTTTTAACTCTATTGCCATTGTACTGCTTTTTGTTTTACTTTTTTCTTTGTAGTTCTTTATATCACAATTTTTGTAAGTAAAAGTTTCAGAACACACCTAACTTTTTGATCATAGCTGTTCAATTACAACGTATGTACATGAGTACCGGCCAAGGCACATTAATTTTACAGGTAATAGCAGTTCTAAAACAACTACAACAATAAGTAAACAACATGTATTTTGTTTGTGTAAAATATATTTTCAGATGTCAAATTCAAATAAAGCACAGTGGTTTGAAGGGGTTTTTTTTTTTTTTTTTTGGTAAAATTGGGTATCATATAAACCACTTAATATATCTCAACGAAATTCTACAGAGGCAGAGCAGTATTTTTAAAATATCTAAGGTACCCAAATGTGATAAGAAGTTTATTTTTAACTCAAATGTTAAAATTTTTTAAATTTAATCAAACCTTGAAAATGTCTATAAAAATATGTTTAAATGTAGCTAATCTTAACTTAGTGTTTTTGCCGTAGTACGCTTATTATTTATCGGATTATTACTTTAGGCCATTTGCTATATTATTAATAAAATTTAAAATAAACAAGTTTAAAGTTATGATTGAGAAAATGTAAAAAATATCGTTTTTTAAGGACTTTCCGCAAAAAGGTGGTATTCTTTTCTTTGCTTATGTAATTTAAGTTTACTTCAGTAGTAGCAAATTTGTTTAAACAATTTTAAAGACAAACTAAAGCAAAATTAGGTCAACAATTATAGCGGTTCCCCTCCAGCCCTTTCCAACATTGCCAATTTTGGAACAAAATTTTAAAATTATTGTAAAATTCCTCGGAGTGAAAAGCACCGATTAAAAAAGGTAAACGGTAAGTCTCCAAATTTTGGCTACATACTCCAAAAACCATTTGACAGCCCCGTGATTATCTAAGGCCTCTTTAAAAAAAACAATTTTTTTGGGACATTTTCCCTTTCCGGGAATTTATATGGTAAAACAAAAAAATTTAATTTTATTTTACCATTTGATTAAAAACTTCTTTAGCTGTATTACTTAAAAATTTTGTAGGAATAGCCCGATGCGTTGTGATATTTAATTTCTCGAAAGCCCATCTTAACATGATTTTTTCAGTTTTTGGAAATGTAGCTCGATAAAAATAATTAGAATATTATTAATCTAGACGTCATAAGCTTTCCTTTGATGCTACTTACATGCATATATTCAAGGAGCTTCCTAAACCTCGTGATTATGTCAGCTTATTTTTAATATGTAAAAACCAAAAATGTGTATAAACACATTTTGTACCAAACTTCTTGGGTTTAACATATAAAATGAGCAAACAAAATCATGAAGAGGCGAAGCCTACAATTTGTAAATAAAATTCAGTTTCAAAAAGTGTGTGACACAATTTTGTTTTATGAAAATTTTAAAAATATTCCCACAACACCACTGTAAGAAAAAAAATTTTGTAGGAAAAAAAAATAATAAGTGTAAACAAAATATGACATCTGAAAACATAAACAAGAAAGTCAACTGATCTACTGCCACTACCTAGTATATTAATCTGCCTTGGTACCGGCGTTTGCCATTGATAGAATAACATTAATAAACTGTTCTTATAAAATTGGGACCTAATATCAAATGTACAAGAAATTTAAAATACTTGAACCACAATTTGGTTTTTCGAAAATTTTCTTAATGTAGAGAACCTGGGTTTGTTTGATTTTAATGCGAAAATTGTAGCTTAAAAAAGGTTGGGGATTTGGAGCAGTAAAAAATTAAAAAACAATTGTACAAGTTGAACAACTGAGAGCAGATATGTGTTCATGTTCCTCTAGCAGTTTCGATTTTACAAGCTCCTTTTAGTTATGAGTTAAAAAATTAAGCCTTTCATTGAGCATTCCTACTAGTGCGTATTGTTTTTAAAAAAATTGACTGTTTCCTGTTTGTATAATTTTCAGCTGATGCTGAGGCGATGAGCTACTTTTATATAAAGAGTTTAGTTTCTTTTGCCGCTCAAAAATGCCATAAATGCAACCACAAACATTTAATAGCAAAACTTAATTAAAAAAACTTGCAATAAATAAACTGCTAAGGGTCACAAAAAAAGTTCTCTTTTTAAGGGGACTAAAAAAAATTAAAAATTCTTAATTTAGTTTTTTTTTTGAGTAATTCTAAACGATTCTAAATGCAACCATATTTTATGTGAACAGCTTTATTCGTAAAGTTGTGACATGTGTATCCTAATATTTAGAAATAAATAAAACATAAAATTTTTGACTGCGTTTTATTACATTTGATATTTATTTTTTTAATGTGCCTGTGCTTATAATTATTTTTATTTCCCTTAACAAATTTTAAAACGCATTTGTAGGTTTTACTTTTTAGCCTTTTCTTTAGACGTGTTTCAGTCCAGCCAAATACTCTGACTCTAACACCTTAGAAAGGAGCTTGAAAGGGAAAGACGTTAAAAATAATGCTGCCCAACAATTTATTTTATTATATTTATTACGTAACCGCACTTACTTTATTCGTTTTTTCTTAATCTAAGACTGAAAGAGTGAAATAGATAGTGTTAGAAAAAGACAGATATGCAAAAGAAGAAATTCTTGTTTATGTTTTTCGTTACTATTTCTATGTTTTGCTTCTATATTGTCACATTTTATTCTGCGAAAAAACGTTAAGTTGATAGAGCACATTATAAAGTCGCTATATTCATGTATAAAACTAACGAATTAGCAGCACTGTAGTATTTAAAGCTTAAAAATAAACCTACATTAAAGCGTAACGCGCAAAACAATCTGATGCATAGTTTTTATGCTGAAATGTCATACCTTAACAAGAGCGTCAACATTGTGCCTTGAATAGTAATGTTAAAACATTTTATCTGGCAAAACCCGCTGTATAACTAAATTGTCATTACTTTTCAGCAATAACAAATTAGCAGGCAATTTCACTTCCTAACGAACTGTCCGAATCGGATTTTCAATTTTTAAGCTTTGACTCTACTTTATAATGGTTTGCTTCATACATATTGTATTTAGATGAGAACGGATAAAAGTGGCTGCCATTGAGGTTTTACTTCAGTTTTTATTTATTTAATTTTAATATTTTTAAAATTTAATTAATTTACTTTATTCGTGCTTGATTCCTTCAAATATAAATATTTCATGATATTCTAATGAAATATTTATTATTTTAAACTAAACTACAAAATGAAATGTATTACTGCGGGGAAAGCATATCCGTATTTCCATTTCACTACTGCTCAAATAGCTCATCAGTGGATTTTACCCAAATTTTGTATAGAAAAACAGAAAGTCTTATATCAAAAGCCAAATTGATTAATATTATTAATTTGAAATCATTAGCCGAACTATTTTAGTATTATAACTCAATATGTAATTATTAATCCGGCTTAAGTTCGCTTATATCTAAATTTATAGATACAAAAAAACAATAATTAAGTTGATTTTTAAAGAAATATTTTTTTTAATTAAAATGTAAAGAGCTGGAGCAAAAAACCGTTAAAAAGAGCGTTATTATTTATGTTTAGAGCTATTTGTGTCAAATATTTTATAAAATCTCTACATTGTCCTCATTTTTGACACATATTTTATTGATCTTAAATGACTTCTGTAAGACATTCCTTAATTGATTCATTTATTGAAATTTTAATTTTAACAATTTGAAGAGAAATATTCCGTTTTATATATTTTTTTAATTGTTATATTTTTATTAAGTGTCATCGAAAATTTAAAGTGCCTGTCTATTACGGTTCAAAAAAATTTTCATGCGGGCACCCTTTAAGTCTTAAATTTATTTTTTATACTTCTTGTTATTGAGGGCAAACTCACTTGATGTTAATGTTGCAGTTCAAAAGATGTGCTATTTTTTATATGCGTAAAAACAACGCGTTGTATAGGATACTCTTTAATATAAAATATATTTTTTACCTTGTCGTTATAGTAGACATTGCATTAAATACTCTGTGTTAGTTTCAAATGTACGCCTTTAACGGCCATATATGTGACAACTTTGTTTTTATGGCAACAACCTTTAGTTATAAACTTATTGCACATTTTTAAAATTAAATAGAGATAAAAAATAAAAAAAATAATAATAATAAAATATAAAAAAATTCAGCAATTTTGCTTTAAACCCTGAAATTGAATAAAAATTCTCATATGGTCAATTTAATTTTAAAAACATAAACACATCTTTAGCAGAGTAAGAAAATCTGGAATTAAAATCTGTTGCCAGTGAGTAAAACTTGATCAAGGTCTATTTTAGCTTACGGAAACTATATCTCGACGTTTACTCGCGAGTTTTAATTCTTAAACTCGTGAAAGAGAGTTAAAAAAAATTGAAAAATTACTCAAAAATAAAACTAAAATAACATTTTAAGTTTTCTACATGTTTCATTAGAAATTTAAATGAAAATAGAAGTTCCCTGATGAGCTAAGTTAAGCAAGCAACGAAATGGTCATAGTAACTGAGTTCATCGACAGTAATCAATGATAGTAAATTTATTTTAAAACTACCTTCTCCCTAAAAATTTGGCCGGAATTGAACTTTATGTTAAAAACGTCTTTGTTATAAAATAAGGGGTGCTGCCAAGTTTTTTATAACACATAAATAGGGAAAATTGCCAACTTTTAATTAATTTTTTTTTGTTTAAAATGAGAATATTTTTTCAAGTGAAAAGTATTTGAGAAATTAACCCAGATGATAAGGTAAAATTTTATTAAAATTTCCTCAAAAGAAATTCTAAGACAAATTCCAAAAATTGTAAATCGATGCGTATCTGCATCACCAGCAAAAAATTAAAAAATGTTTAATGTACAAACTCGGACTTAAGATAACGCAATAATAAATATTTACTTTGTATGGAAAGTCCACGCCCACGTAAATTATAAAAAGTTAATACTCCATTTTACCAACCGCATATCTAATAACAAACTGTAAAAAGTCCAGGAAGAGTGTAGGGAGCAATGGCTTTCCGAAAAATAAGCAAGAAAGCAGGCCAAAAGTCATTTAAATATTATTGATGACTTTATAAATAGCGGGAGTTTTTTGCAAGTGATTTAAGAAAAGGTTTTTCTTTAACTTTAAATCTTAACAAGTGGCAGTTCAACTGAATTGATGCATTTTTTTGCGTTCCTCTATTTTCAAATGTGGGGATACTTTTAATCGCAAATATCGATGGGCAAGTTATAGATATACTGTTATGTAGCACTTTATAGATATACTCTATAATTGTTGCATTTCTTACTCTGTTTATAAACAAACTAGTTGGGATTTTTTCATTACCATTGAAATTTAACTACCATTTAATGTCAATAATTTTATTTAATTACTTATACTTGTTTTTACTAATGGAAATAAAATTTTAATAAAATCGTTTAGTTACTAATTACTCGTACAATTGAATAAAAAATAATTGTTTTTATAAAACACAAATTTTTGGTCGCAGAAACTCACAAAAACTGTGCATAGAATAAATTAATCTTAACACACTAGTACACAGTTTAGTATTTAAAAATTGTTAAAATTTATCAACTTTAAGTGGAATAGGCAAAAAACTTGATATCTGAGGTCTTAAGTCACAAAGAGAAAAAATACATTTATTAATTATAATGATTTAAAACCATTTAATCATTAATCATTAGTAAATGGTAATGATTTTGGTTTTTGAACTAATGAACATTTAATGAAAATAATGATAATGCTAAAAAATAATTAGCATTATTTATCATTCAATGCTAATGAAATCGTCAATTAATTAGTCCATCCAATAAATAAGTCCATCCAATTAATTACTCCCATGTATGCTAAGTATGCCATGCGCTTTTAACTCGCGTAGCCATCCAGACCTTATTATGCTATAACTTCGTCATAAAGTCCACCCAAAAACCTCGAGCTTCAACCCCTTTTAACTCAATCAGCTACGCCTGCCTGCTATGTAAGACCTGCTTATTTTGTCATTTTGTACTTTGTACCAACTTATATTGTCTTTCTTTTCTAATCTCCAAAGGGAGTTGAACTCATGATCTCCCGTTATTAACAAACATCTAACAAACATTTCTCTAAAGCAGTTAGTAAACAACACAACTTTTCTTTTTTTTTAATTTACACAAATTCACTCCTCTTTGTCTGTCATATATACGGACAACAACAACATAAGATTTTTGTTGTTGCATATGTATCAAGCATGCCACATGGTAACTATATGTTTAAATAATAAATAAAACCATGGCCATTCTTTATAGATTTAGTTTATTATTCACTATCTTTGGTTTTATTTCCTTTTTAAGATATAATTTCAAATAGTTATAAAAATTTAATATTGAATTGAGGTGGATAATTATGACTAAATAATTTAAAATATTTCAAATTTTTATTTTTGCACAATATTTTATAAAAAATACAACTAACAAGCGTACGACTGATCGTTTGAGCATAAAGTCTGGTGTTTTTCTTTATTTTAATTTATGAAGTTATAATACAACTTTTTTTTACGACAGCAATGACTCGTCATATTTAAATAAAATCCAAGTGCGTCGTTATAATTGATTAAACAAAATTAAATATTAAAAAATATTCGCAATCTTATCAAAAATATGTTGTTTTTATTTTAGATTTTATTAATTTTTATCAGATTAAACTATTTAAGCTAATAAAAAATATTAACAAAAAAAAAAAAAAAAAACAAAGCAGAAATAAAGAAATAAAAAGTACAAAAAAATTAAAACGTTAATTATATTTTTCGTTTTATTTTAACACATTGCGATATTATTTAAATAATGATTATAATAATAATTTTATTACATCTTCTTATCTTAAGCAAATATACTAACTTAATTATTTGTTAACCATAAAAAGAAAAAACAAACATTTAAACGTTGCCCTAATGATTTAAAAGGTGCTTTCTATTGCGTCAGATATTATGATAAATGAAAATGATTTCGTGAATATAAAAAGCGACAGAATTTTTATAACCATTTGGTTTATAATTATTTGGTTTATAACCACGAAGTTGCCACACAAAAAGTTTTTCAAACGGCGAATTTCGTTATCGATACCAAAATATTAAAATGAAAATTATGTTGTTTTTTTAATGCAGAAAATATATCGAAATATTTATGAAACATTTTTCTTTATTTCTTCTTTATGTCTTAAAATTAATGCAAAGTTTAATTACACCAAAATTTTTACAGTAAAGTATCGACACAGTGGGTCAGTAACGAAAGATTTTAGGCATAAGTCAGCATTTTTTATAGTACACTACTGTTTGAAACAAACTTTCACCAACTATCAGAAGAAGAGCATTCGAGAGTAAACGTTTCGAGATTGACATTTTCAGACCTTTCAGGAGCAGTGCTAAAGGGAGACCCTCAGAAATTGGACATGACAATTGATAAGAAATTTTATTTGCAACTTAAAAGATGTTGATTAGACCATTTGCATTAAGTTACATTAAGTACTAAAATTAGTAAATTTCTCAAGGCCTTATTTCAGTTTTTTTTTATTGGACACTTTCTGCCTCAGTAATGGAATAAAAAAAAAATATTGTATGTAATGTGAGCTTTTTAAGTTGAAATTGTTAAAAATCAACCGTTTGTTCCCCAATAAGAATAAAATTTCTCAACGATTCTTTATATTTTTTCTCTCTATATTTCTGATAACTGCATTATGCTAAAGATTTAGCCAAAATGCTTAAGATTTTACATCTGGACCTTTTTGAAATCATCACACATTATTATGTAGTTTCGATTTTATCACATATGTTCTAAAATCCATTCTAAAGGCTTCAAAAACTTCAAACCGAATTCAAAAAGTCCTGCATGCCTATAGTTATTCTCAAAAATATTTCACGCCTCAAAGGCGATTTTTAATGAAAGAGTTGGAAGTTTGGGGTTTTGGTTTGTCTAAATCTGTAATTATTTTCAGTTATTACCTCACACTCTCCAAGTACAGATATGCACAAAATTTTTATAAAAATATTTTTACAATTAATTATTGTACTCCATGTCAAATATTTGACCATTTTTGCAATGTAATAACTTTTAGTAAAATGTTGATAAATTTCAGAAAGCGGAAAAAATTTTAATTATTTTTTTCCTTTTTTACTTACAAAAAAAAAATTTCGTTGTAACAAATATTTGATTGAACTTAATTTTAAGTTTTATTAATGTTTTAATTGCTTTGATAAATATCGTTGTTGAGTTTTTTTTATTGAGCTTTTTGTGTGCCTTAGAAATAATTATTTTGCAATAAACTATTATAAGTTAGTTTATGAATTAAGTAATTGAGTACAAATTTGTTATTTTTTGTGTAGCCACGGTGTCTCTTAATTAAATAACAGAGATTTGAACAAACTATCTAACCTCAGTGTAAAAATGTAAACTAATGATGTGTATTTACCTAAACACTATATATTGTCAGCTGTTTATTTCATTTCAGCCCCACTGTACATTGATGAAAAGTATTTAAAAAATAGTTGTTGTGTAGATGTTGATCTATTTAATCTATGCACTTCACCTTTTCAACCCATTTTTAAGTGCTTTGTTAATCGTCAAAAGTGCCAAAATTAGCGTAATATTTGTTTCGGGTTACGGATAGTGACGAAAGTAAGTTCCTTAAAAATGAGGCTAAAAAGCGATATCGGGATTTTCTGTCAAGATGTTGTTATATAGCACAAATTATCTTCTTGAAGTGTGCGTTGGCGTTTTTGTAGTCAGAGATGGGTGTCTAGATTAAATACCATTGACATTACTTTAATGAAATAAATTAAAGTTAAATGTTTATGCCAGCAAAGTCACAAACTTTCTAATGCACTTGGGTCGGTACATATATACAAAATTATATCACCTATGGGGACACCCTTTAATTTTGTAATTTAATTTTTTTTTTACTTGTTGTTATAGATGATATAGAAGTACACATTCTGTACAATTTTAAAGTGTTTGATAATAACGTTTATTAGTCGAAAACGCAGTTAATTAATTGACACCCTTTAAATTTTAATATTTCTTTATTTTTTTAATTTTTTACGGTTTAATAGACAAGTAAAATTATTTGTGTTTAGTGGGGACACTCATTAGTTTTTAAAACTATTTTTTAAATGCTATTAATCTATAAGCATGTAATTGAAATTAAATACAAAGAATTTAAAACTCGTTCAGAAGTGACTGAGTTCTGCGAGTAACAAACATAAAGAACCATACAGACGAATTGATAACCTTCTACTTGTTTGAAGTCGTTTGATAACACTTATTGGACCCGATACGAGATTAAATATTTAAAGTAATTTTTAAATCGCTCATTTACTGATAGAACGTCATAACTGAAAAATGAAATTTACTCCACAACCCAAATGTGTCGTTCTTATTGACAGACACGAAATAATTTAACGGCTTATTCTCTGAAAACGTGGAAACTAAAAAACACTTCCGCAGGAAGTTCGAGGATTTGATAAAAATGTTGGTCAATTTATGAATATTGTAAAAAAAATACTTATAAGCAAGCTGTTACGTTACTAATTAAAACTACTTACTTCAGACTATTTGAAGATACTTTTATTTGAGTTTATGTGTCATTACTTGTGCAAAAAAAGGGGGGGATTAAATTTATTATTTTTTTTAAATAAAATTATTTACATTAAACCTAAATTTTAATCTTAAATTTTAGTTGCCATGTAAAATACTGAATTCATTTGGCCTTGCGGCTTGTAATTCTTTAAATAAATGCATAAATAAATAAATAACTTCAAAATTAAAAATTTAGAGTTACGACGTTATACAAGTAAATGAGCGAAATGATTAGTTTAAAAAACATTTTTTATGCGTTTTAAAGCTCAAAAAACATTTTTTGGATTAAATAAATAAAACAGAAGCAAGGAGGAGCAAGATGAATGTGAAGTTATTATTTTGTCCGTGATACAGTTACAGTGAGATAAGCAGCTGCTCACATTAATTTTGACCACTTATGCCCTAAAAAAAGAAAACAGGTTTTTCTAAGACATGATTTTTTTTAAGAAAATAAATAAAAGACAAGAATATATCTTAATATTTTGTCAGTTGTGAAATGATCACAAATTACAGTTGCGATTTAAGTCCTCAAGTGTGTTAAACACTTTACAATTATTAAAACAAGTGTTATAAAAGCTTATATAAAAACAAACACACACACGCGCACATTCATGCATGCATACGTACAAAAACATTAGCATATAAAAATGCTTGTATTTTTATAATAAAAAAAATGTGTTTGTATTGAAAAATATTACATCCTATCGAAATTTTCCACAAAATTACATTTGCATAAAAACACAATTACCACAGAATGATGGCTTTCTAGCTGGCATGGAGTATACAGTCAAAGGCCTCTCAACATAGATTTTTAGTAAAAGTAAATACCTTTAATAGACACATCTCTAGAAGTGTAGGCTTTTTAAATAAATATCTACACACACTTGTGTACATATACTCTTCTACTTATAAACGGTTAAATTACAAATGCATATGCAAGTGTGTGTGTGTGTGTGTGTAAACGTCATAAAATGTATGTTGTATATTTAAATTATACAACGCTTTCTATTTGTAAAATTCAAGTCAAAGAATGTGTGCGGTAAACTCACGGCCAGTGCTAGAAAACTGCATCAATGATATAGATTGAGTGCGAAGTGTTTGAGACACACAACACAACACAACACATAAATCTAGTATAGACAGATAGATAGACAAACAAATATACTGACGGAGTGTTAAACTGCAAAGGTATTCAAAAGTGGCAGAAAAAAAAAAATAAAAATATAAACATTTTCAAGTGCTTGTGTATTTGTGTAATTGAAAGAAAATAATTGTTTTCGGAAAATAAGAAAAATCTTGTGTTTTTTTTCAATCTCTCTTCCATTTGATGAATATGAACATAACAGTATCATACTGCTTGGTACTTCTCAAAATGATACGTAGGCTTCAAAGGAAGGAAGCTAAGTAGAAATTTACCTAAATGGTAGAATGCACACAAACTAAAAAGTTGAAATAAAAAATGTTCAGTATAAAAAAATGTTGATTGAAGGCGGTGTAGTATGAATGCAACTTATATTTGGGTTTTAGTGCATTTTACTAGCTGCATGACAGCAAGACCATCACAACTCAATTGTTGTGATTTTTTTTTAATAAAAAAATGTTATTTTACTGGGAATTGAAGAATCATGTGAACATTTTTGAGTTGTTGTTGTCCTTTTGCTTATTGATTCAATGGAGTTCTCATTTAATCAATTTTGATTTTGATATACGACTTTCTAGTTTTCTATACGAAATTTAGGTAAAATCCACTGTGTGAAATGGCCATATGGATATGCTTACCCCGCAGTAAATTGAAATGTATAAATAAATAAAGTAAATTAAATTAAAATATATTAGTATTAAATATATTAGATTTGGAGTTATGACACTTATGCTGCAATTGAGCAATATGTTTAACTATCTCCCTTTGTAGATATTTCTACTTTCAATGACAGAAGTAGTTTGGCGCCAGTCATTTATTTCGGTCTTAGGCAGAAAATAATGAGTCATGAGTTCAACTCCCAATATAGTCTTGAGTATAAAGAATAGTAATTGTGGTGCAGGAGCCGCTATAGATATATTGTTATCTAGGGGCTAATAAATAGTAAATGTAGAGCAGGAAAGAAAAGCCGCGATGGAACGGGTTGGTAAACACTTCTCAACACAAGAGCGGTAGATGAGCTGGTCAAGGAGCCTGTACATTTTCAATTTAAAATTGTAGAAAAGTCCTTTTTCCGTATGATCCTCATTAACATGATTTTTCTACAGTTTAACTTTAGTGAATTAATTTTAAGCATTGCAAATTTTTTTTCAAATTGAATTTTGGATACCTTAAAAAACAATGCTTAAAGTAGGGTGAATTTTTAAAAACTTATAAAACTTTAAAAAGATATATTCGCCAAACGTAATGTTTAAGAAACCATTTTAAATTCTGAGAATTTGATAACACAGTTTCCAGAAATGGTAAAAACATAAAAAAATTAAAATTTAAGCAAAAAAAATACAATTTTTTATTTGCAAAACTATTTCGGAAATGGCGATGTGGTATAATAATATTATTTTTATAACTGATAAGACTTTATAATGAATAATGCAATTAACTAGATAAAAATTGTATTATACCATTATTTAGTGTCTACAATTTTCTTATAGAAAATGAAAATGTTTCATCATTATAAACCAACAAAGTAAAATATTTTGATAGTTTTGATTTGAACAAACATTTGTTTGAAGTTAATTTAAAGTTTTATTAATGTTTTAATTGGATTTAATAAAAGTTTTAAAATTTTTTTATTTAGTTTTTTATCTATTTTTTGCTTCAATAAACTATTTAAGAATTCAATTTACCTAATTGGTATTAAGTTATTTAATATTATACATTTATTAACTTTTTCTATGAAAAACAAAGTGTTACATTTTTAATAAATCCCAATTTTGTTGTATAAGTGCAAACGAGATAAAATATTTAAAAAAGAGTCGAGGTAGAAATATTTAAATTTGTTTGGTAAAACTAAATAACTTTTAAAGTATGAACGCTTACAGAAATTACTTTACTTTAAAAAAAAAGTACTAATTCGATAGAACTTGCTCTCACAAACTTGTTAAGTACAACATCTAATTGTTGGTTGCCTCCAAATAAAATCACTGAAACGCCCCCTGATCATCTACTACGAACTTTATATTTTCTTGTTTATTCTTATTAGCTAAAAAGTTTTGAATTGCAAAAAAGTTTTGTTTTTAGTTTAACACCGCTGTGCGTTCTCAGATGTTTATAATCGTGTCAAGAAAACTTTTACTTGTTAGCCAAGTTAAACAAATTTTTTTATATATTTTTTTAAGCAAATAATTCTACACATGAAAGTCTGAAGTATCAGCCTGCCACATTCATACAGTTGACCAAATATTTATTATTTTTATTATAATTATCATTAAGATTACTTGGTTTTTTATTTTATTTTATTTTGTTTTTATTTTATTATTTACTTTTTTATTTTATTATTTATTTGTTAATATGAACCGTTATATATACATAACCTCATTTATTTTATTCATATAAAAAAGAAAACTAAATACAAGTATACACTACATGAAATTAGAAAAAAAAATAATAGTAAATAAATAAATAAAAAATGGAAATTTCAAAGTAATTATTTATATTTATTGTTTACCATACAAAGATGAAAAATGCTTAAGATATAAATAATATGTTGATAGATGGTAAGACAAACACACGGATAGAGACAGTCAAACATGAATGCGTCGACACAGTTTCAAACATTTGCACACTCCAATATTTCCACACGCGTTCGTACACATGTTTACCCAGCAAACAATTAAAATTTAATTGCAATTGATAACTTTTTCCTGTATTTTTTTATTTTTGTTTTTTAAATTCAATAATTTTTTAATTTTCATTAAATTTAAATTGGTTAATTCCAAACTTTTTAGGGTGCCCTACCAAAAGTCTTTCCATGTGTCACAGCCCTCTATCTCTGGAACCAAAATAGCTAGACTCTTGAAAATTTCACAGAGGTGTATTAGTATAGCCGCTATAAACAATCAAGCAACTAAAAATTAAAGCGAGTTACAAAACTAACGTGACATTCATAAAAATATTGCTATACGAGGGCATCTCTATATATTTCTGGCCTAATAGTGAAAATGCGAATATTTATAATCAAAAATGGTTATATCGTTTTTCAAAGTATTCTCCAGCATGATTTATACACTTTTGCATGCGCTCAAACCAGTTGTCGAAGCACTTTTTTCACTCCGATTGAGACACCTCTAAAACATGGTTTTTGAACACTTCAACAGCTTCTTCTGGCGACAAAAATCGTTGACCACGCATTTTTTTCTTGATGTGCGGAAACAAGAAGAAGTCATTAGGTGCCAAGTCAGGGCTGTACGGCGGATGACCCATTAATTCGACGTTTTGGCCGGTCAAAAACGCTCTGGTTTGAGCCGATGTGTGAGAGCTCGCATTGTCATGGTGAACAATGATTCAT
The DNA here is from genome assembly GCA_916610165.2 of Gymnosoma rotundatum. Classification (NCBI taxonomy): domain Eukaryota; kingdom Metazoa; phylum Arthropoda; class Insecta; order Diptera; family Tachinidae; genus Gymnosoma; species Gymnosoma rotundatum. Next base: position 12,748,965 of record OU744338.1, on the reverse strand, counting down.
CTTCTCTTGTTGGTTTTTCGAATTTCCCCGATGACTTCAGGCAAACAAATTGTAGTGTACCACTCAGAAGTGACCGTCCTACGTTGCTCAAGCGGAACAGTCGCCACATGACTAGTTTTGCCGAAGAAACAGGCGACCATTTGCTTCGAAGTGCTTCTTCCACGAACAACTTTCGTTGGATTTTGCTCGTCTTTGAAGACCCACACGGTCGATTGTTGTTTCGTTTCCGGCTCATACGCATAGATCCATGATTCGTCACCTGTGACGATCTTATAAACGTCTTTTGAAGCACCGCAATCGACTTTTTTTGAGCGACTTTCAAATTGTGCGGGATCTAACGAGAACAAACCTTTTTTACGGCCAGGTTTTCATGCAGTATCGAATGTATGCTGGTGGAAGAAATGCCCAAGGATATCTCTATCTCTCGGTATGTCACATGTCGATCTTGCATTATGACTTCATGCACGGCATCAATGTTCTCTGGCACAACAGCCGTTTTTGGACGACCTTCAGGGAATTCGTCTTTGAGCGAGCTTCGGCCACGATTAAATTCGTTATACCAACTTTTCACAGTGCTATAGGATGGTGCTTCATCACCATACAAAGATTTAAGTTCGTCAATGCACTCTTGTCGTGATAATCCAAGTCGAAAGTTGTGAAAAATGATGGCACGAAAATGTTCACGAGTTAATTCCATTTTTTTCTATATTAATTTTTTCAAGTCACTGTAAACAACACAAATAATGGTCGTACGTCAAAACTTTTTGAGTACGATTATGCTTAAAAATGACAAACTTTCCAATGGAAATGTCAGATTGCACTTGGCAGCACTCAGTGTTGCCAGGCCAGAAATATATATAGTAGCCCTCGTAAAGGGACGGATGAAGCAGATACAATTAATACTTTTTTGACGGACAAAAAATCATTAAAACACAGCAAGAGCTAGAAGAAAATAAAAAGAAGCAATAAATGATAGCTGTCCAGATATTAAGCGTACGTCAAAAGTTAAGAGTTGCCTAACATCACGTGGACGGAGACGTACTGCTTAAGCCAACGCTCATAAGAAAACAAGTATTTTAATTTATTTGTCAGTAGAAAAAGACAAAGTAAAACGTATGACGGATTCTATGTTCCGGACTTTTAACGCATCTCTCGCAGAAGGCAAACATTAAGAATTTACATAGAGCATGCATGTGAATTATAATTTTAAAAAATTCAGGTGTGTTTCCATAGAAGCTATAATTTTGACAAATACGACTTTATCTCTTCAAACGTTATAGGTAGACTATTAAAATTTGCACGGAGTTGGTATTGGTATCTCTGCTATAAGAACATATATATATATATATATATATATATATATATATATATATATATATATATATATATATATATATTTAACTTATCGAAAGTTCTCCCCTCTATTAAAATAAAAAATCAAATAATATATAAGGGATATTCCCATAAAGAACCCGAGTTATAATAAAATGTCTTATCTTTAGAATTAAAATAAGCAGACCCTTTAAAGTTTCAGCCACAAATAATAATAATATGCCACTAAATATCGTTAGAAGTATTTTTTATGTATAAATCTATTAATTTAATTTTATAAATAATGTTATCCAATCGCTTCTTAAATTTTAATGTTTGTTGGGTAATGTTATATACCTACAATGCATTCTCATAAAGTTTATTTATTTGTACATATTTGTATATTAATGAAAACAAAAAACAATGAACTTTTTTAAACTCTAATAGCAAGTGCAGCACTGCAGCACTACAATTCTGTCGGTTAATAAGGGGCACTCATGAAAACTTATTATAAATTATAATGCAACAAAAAAACAAAAAGAAATATATTTTAAAATGTATAAATAAATATCTACATACACGGTTTTTATTTTTATTAGAAATACACACATACAAAACAATATATTATAAATTACGTTTATTATTTCTTTTTAGTTTTATACGCACAACGTACGTGTGTTTGTGCATGCGTTTGAACGTACATACATATTTTAGACATTTACGTCAGTTGTATGTTAGAATTTATCTGTTTTTATACAATATAAAGTAAAAAATTAATAACGTGCTCTACCTGGTAATTATCTTAAACAAAATGAATTCATAAATAAATACACAACGAATTCATTGAATAGAAGACATCGATGCCCAACAAACAAAACTTGAAACACTTAAAAACTCCTACTTTTATTTAAGTTTCTGGGTAAAAATATTTTTTTTAGTTTAGTTAAAAAGTTTTATTTGAAGAGGGCTATTACACCTCCGAGACAAATAGATGTGAACAATGAATTCAAATTTTAAGGTTGTTTCCATAAAAGCGGCGATTTTGACAATGTGGCCTTAAGGACGTGCTCACCATAAGGACGTGAACTTTTTCTTGGTTATAATTATTTTGTAAACAAATGTTTAAACTTGTTGATAGTGAAAAAAAAAAAAAAATTAAAACGTCTAGTATTTGTACACCATGACCATATATTGTTACATAGAAACATACCACCACCATGGTTTTTGTGTGCGTGTAAATGAAGCCTGGTTTCCGCCAATTGGTACAGAAAAAAATGTTACAATACAATATAAAATTGTTGTATACCAAAAAAACTAATTTCAAACAAGAAATTAAAGCAAAATACAATTTTATACTTTAAGCTTCAGTTACAGCCAATGAAGTAATGCGTTAATACATTTCTTTAAAAGTTTAGCAAAATTTACAATGTGTGCTTGAATTTATTTTTTTCATATAAATTTTCAATTTTAATTCTTATACACAAAATGAAATTTCGTACTTAATTAGTATTTAAAAACGTATGCAAAATGTTTGTTGGGAAGACGTATAACATAAATTTATTACTCAAGCTTTAGCACTTTATAAGTTTTTAGGTTTTAAAAAAAGTATGGCACTTGTTCTCACTTTGTTGTTGTCATAATATGTTGAACACAAGTATTTGAATAGCTGAGGGCATTTATTTGTAAATGAGCACTTCTGAGTTTTTTCGTTAGTGATTTAATGTTGAAAGAAACTAATTAAATCAAAGAAACTTATTAATTTTTCAAATTTGTACATTCGTAATTGTTTAACAAAAATGGTATTTAAGAGTGCATTCTTTAAATTAATTAAATTAAATTAAAAAAAATTAAATTTTAATCCAAAAAACTATATTATTTGAAAAAGGAAAAATGCAAGGAATTAAGCTGTAAAAATTATTTCGAGCTTTTCGCCACTCGTTCTAATAAACAAAATACATGAATAATATTGCCTTGGACATCATGGCCACACTGCAAGTAATCATAAAAAAATAAAAAAAAACGCAAAATTATAATTTCAATAAATCGATGGTTGCGGTCGCCGTAGCGTATTTCCGTTGAATATTTAAAAAATACATTTATTATGGTGCGGTAAGGATCTACATCAACCGTAAGACGAGCTCTTTTTTGCGATTTACTTAAATAAATATAGTTCTGAGAAATAGAAAAGAGAAAGAGAGAGAGAGAGATAGATAGAGAGAGAGAAACAACACACTGATTTGTTTGTTATTTAATTAAACAAAAATTTATTTGCTGTCACTGCGGTATTATTCGCCACAAATGCTTTAATACGAATCCAGGTGAATCAATGTCCAGCGTACGCGAATTCATAATTTTTTACACATAATACAACTGCCAAACGGTTTCAGATGAAAACGGTTTCAGGTGAAAATTAATGAACTCGCCTACGCTGCCACCTGGTAAATAATTCGTCTTGATTCGAACCATGACGAATGCACTAATTTTTAAGAGAATATTGTTTGTCCCGTTGTCCGTTTTTAATATTTGTTTTAATTTAATTTCTTTCGAGGATTTTTTTTTTCAAATTGCCTGTTTTAAAAAAGCTCCTATGAGTCACATACGAAAAGCTATTTTGCTTGAACATATTGCTATGGCTCATTCTTTCACGAAAATAAAGTATTAGAGAGGTCATACCTGAAGATATATATCACAAGCTTTTAGTTACATTTCGAAAATATCTCTTTTCACAGTAAAGAATTTCTTTTCTTTGTGATGAAGGTAAGTATGTACAGTCGGGCCTCGATTATGTGTGATGATCGGGATCAGAAGCATTACGGATAACCGATTTTCATGGTTAATCGAATAACAATTTTGATGATACAATGTTTTTAAATTTTTTTATTATTTAACAAGTGAACATTAGTGTACATACATATTTAAATAAAAAATTAATTAAAACAAAAAGACTGATCTTTGGCCATTACAGTTAAGTGGGGTTACTGGTTAACCGGATCATGGATATTCGATGCCCGACTTTATGTATAAACTAAAGGCAACATTTTATGGTTGTTTTATACAGTTGTATTCAAATTGTATTACTTGCAAAAATAATAATAATATTGAAAATGTAATGATATTATGATGCTCTATAACTATAATGTTGTTTAAAATACATTTATTATGATTTATTCTGATCATATTTTAATAGACCTACAAATTAACACACGAAATTAACACACAACCCAAAGTTTCTTCTTTAGTTGTTTTCTTTATTGGACGTCACTTACATTTGTTTTCGGTTTTTTTTAAATCGTCATTAACATTTGTTCTTGTTTTCTGCTGACAATCTGTTTATCAGCGAAAGCATTTTATTTATTTTATCTTCTCCCTTCGATTTATAATTAATTATCAAAAATTAAAAATATTAAATTGGATTTTGACAATATGTGAAAGTGGTTGGTACTAAATGAATACAATAAGTCGTAATATTTTATAATAAAAATACAATTTATTTTTAAGGCGAAGGCTTGTATTTTGTTTTGTATGATCATCACTAGCTTTCTTTTAGGAAATTTCCAAATCCCCTTTTTTTATATAAAAAAAAAAAATTAAAAATTAAGTCTTATACTCATATTATATTTATATTTAAAAATATTGTGCTGGCAAATTCCACTGTATAATTTTAACTTTAATTATATGTGTGTTATATAAATATTATTACTATTAAGTTCAGTTACTTTTATTATAGAAATTTCTGTTTTAGTTGTGAACGAACACAAATAAATTTTAATTATAGTTTACAAATATAATAAATTTATCTTTTATAAGATACAAATAAATTTATTTGTTTTGCTATGCGAGCAGTTTTAGCAAAAATAAAATAAATAATTGAACAAATTGCAAAAAGTAGCTGCGAAAGTGTAGTGAACGTCATATAAATACTGAGAGAAAAGAGAAAGAGAGAAATAGATAGATAGAGACAAACTGCACAACCAAACGATCTTTCAAATTAACGACATTGGTGTCAATAGAATTTCTATCGGTTTGATCAGTTAGTAGTAAATAAAGAAACAAAAACCTAATTTTTAAAGTTTCGTAACCAGAGGGTAAAAACGCAACAGTATCGTTTTCGTCGCACTGTCTGTCCGTCTGTCACGTGCTTCTATCGCTGGAACCACAATAGAATACTTTTGAAATGTTCACAAAAAATGTATTGCTATAGCCGTTAGAAAAACATATACTAAAAATTAAAGGGTGTTCCAAAAGTGACATAATAGTCATAAATATATTTTGTTTTTTTTAAATCTTTAAATTTACACGGTGCTATAGCCATCAGAAAAACAAATACTAAAAATTAAAGGGTGTGCCAAAAGTGACATGATAGTCATAAATATATTTTTATTTTTATGAAATCTTTAAATTTACACAGTGCACATATGTAAAACTAAGTCCACTGTAGCAACAATTAAAAATATAAAACTTTAAGTTAGAGGGTGTCCCCGAAGTAAAGTGACTTTCTAATTATGTTTGAACCAGATTAGGCAGACACTTTAAGTTTAAAGATTGTGTATGTTCAGTGTAAAAACAAGTACATACAATTTTAAATAAAACTAACATTTAAAGGGTGTGCCTACAGTCACGTCATTGCTTCAGTTTTTCCACCGTCAATAGACAGACTTTTAGAATTAATAAAGTATGTACAAACATATCTGCTAAAAAATAAGTATCAACAATAAATTTACAATTAATGGGTGTTTCCGTGCTTAAAATTTGCATAGAGTTTGGATTGCCATTTCTGCTACAGAAACAAGAAAAAAAGATAAAAGAATTGAATAAAGGGTGTCCCAGTAGAAGCGTTATTTTCACATAATGGCCTTACATTTTGAACCGTGATGGGCTGAGATTATAAATTTAATCAGGGTGAGTATTGCAAATTTGCTATAAATAGAAGCTTAAAAATTTATAGGGTATCCCAATAGGGACATGATTTTCGCGTATATGTTTTCAATTTTTTGCTCTGTTGCACACATGCGAAATTGGAGATAGTTGTTTCCCTCTATTTAAAATATAAAATTAAAGGCCAAAGGGTAACCCTGTGGACGATCTAATTTTTACGTATATGATAGTCTTCCTCACACTTGGCTAAGTTATTTATTACTTTTTAATAAATCAAAAAAAGAATTTTATTCAATTAATATAGGTGCCCGGATAATGGAAGGTAGAGTGTACTGGTCTATGAGTCAAGGCTTAAACCCGTTTAATACATTTTAAAGATTCTGGTATTATTGATTACTCACTATACTACTCCATACTAGGAAAAATGAAGTTATATTTTAATTTAAAATTATATTATCACATAATTTCTAAATTAATATTCATTTCAATTTTTCAAAATTTTGTCAGTTGCATTTATAAATTTGTCTAAACAGAACACTGTGCAATAGCAACTGTGTAATTTCAGTTATTATTTCTAATTCATATTTTTATAACAAGATCAGAAAAATTTTGATTTTATATATAATTTTCTTTCATAAATATTCATGTGTGTTTGTATACAGCAGCGGTCAACAAACTAGTTGCAGTTCTACCTGAAAATCAACAAATGCGTCAATAAGTCTAGAAATAAATAAATGTTTTCTTTTATTAATGAAAAAAAATATATATTTGTTTAGTTTATATTAATTTTTTGATCATAACTACATTGGAACAAACACATGCATAAACTTACACAGGCACACACATACACATGCATAAACAGCATGTTAATTAAATCCGTGCATTGGCAAGGGGTCTGAGATGAAAAGCTGATTTATTAAGATGAGTAATTTGTTTATTTGTAAAAGGAATTATTTTCATTCTGGCGGTCTCTCTAAATGTATGTGAATGAATAAAAAAAAAAACTTACCAAAGCAAATGATTTGTTGGGTGAGGTCTTTGAACTTACTTACGCTGCTATAAAGGCATTTTCACTACACATGGTTCATATTCATAAACAGATATGTACATACAACTACACATATGTTAATATCTATAGGTACAGACATATAAGTATATGTCCATATATAGTGATTCTTGACAACATGTGAGAGCGGTTTGTCTTTAACAACAAAGTTACAAAGATCTTATTTACAATATTAAAGGATTTGAATAATTTGTTCTTAATTTTTTTTAACAAAATTAAATGCTGTTTTTTGTTGAAGAATAATACAATAAAAAATTATAGAATTTTTCTATTTTTTATTTTCCTAATAACTTTATAACTTCAAATACAAGTATTAGAAGTGTTAATTGCCGCAACCAAAATTGTTTTTTTAGGCATTAAAATTTTCGAATAACTTTTATTTACTGCCTGGCCCACGATGTCGATTGATAACTAAAGAGAGCGACAACAAGTCACTCGTTATCGTTCTCATACGGCCCCACTATCTTTCGACTTGTCGGTCGCTAGGACTTACGTTTTTAATGTAATCAATTTACTTATTGTCAGTTGATGATATTGCCACATCAACTATTTCAGACGTTAAACGCTTGTTTGAAAATAAAAATCGGTAAAACAAGTAAATTAGGCAATAAAAATGCAAAATTTTATTTTATAAATTTTTTATTTTATAAAAAATGGAAACGTTTATATTTTTTAAAAATTGTTGTAGATATTTTTGGCTGTGTTCTACGAACAACTGGGCGCAGCTAATTTACACAGTTCCTTACCTTTTTCCACTCAACAACGCTACGCATTGGTGGCCCATGCGAATTCAGTTTCTTGGTGAGCTTTACCCACTGCTCTTCCATTGAGAGTTTGTTGCTTCCATAAACAGCAGATCCTCTTGCGAACTCTAGATTCTACAAGAACTTTCAGCTGCTTCAAACATAATTTTTTTATGCTAAACAAATAATTTTTGATGGTTTAAATTGTATAATATTATTACTAATTTTATATTTACCATTTATTTTCCATTATAAAATTTTTAACATAAACATTAAACTATTTTTTGGTTTGTTTTGTTAAATTTTTTTCCTTTTGTGTCTGTCGACAACCACAACACAAGTGACTGATTTTGACATTTATGATCGCAAGACATTTCATATTGGGGCGCAAAATTGTATGAAAATGATTACGTTTTTGTACGCATTTGTTGTCGATCGACTTGTCGTGTTGAAAACTTTAAGTGAACGATAGCAGTCGATATCGTGGGCCAGGCAGTTAAATTATTTTCAATTTCATTACGAAATAAATACTTTAGATTTTTTATATTGTTACGTTTTACAGCTGTACTTTTTCTTCCGATATATTTGCTTCCACGATCTCTTTTTCACTAAAGATGAGCTTTTATGAACTAACATTGCCATACCTGCTGCACCACTCTGTTACTCTGGCCACGACTGGAATTACTTGATGTCTTATTTAAGCCACTCAGCCAAACTGACCACACTATGTTGTGATTGCGGCAGAGATTTTAATCAGAGTCGTTATCATCATCATCTTTTTCAATAAACTATTCTTAACTAACTAATGCTCTTTTAAAGCTTGCAACACTATTTTGTGGTTTTACTTTACATCTGTTGCTATAATATACAGCCGCCATTGCCAATTAATCTCAGCGGCTGCACTACATTACGTTTGGTTTTTCTCTCAGAGCAAGATTTCTGGGAGCTTTGTACTTTTATTTTCTTATTTTTCTCCAATTAAACAACTTACTTAATACAACTATTTAACAACAATTTGTTTCTCTTAATTAATGCCGCTGATAGGATTTGAACTCATGATTTTCTATTTTAAACAAGCACATAAATAAAATAAGCTTTTGTTCAAGGCGTATTAATTTTATCAGGTGGCATCATTGCGTCAGCTGACTATTTTTTACTTAATTTTTTATGCAGTTGTAAAAAGTTTATAATTTTATATTATAAAAATTCTTTTTTTATATTTTTTAAAATAGAAGTGTAACAAGAATTTTAAATCAATTTAAAAACGAATTTTTTTGAAAACGTTATTAAAAAGAACAAGAAAAAAGTGAAAAAATTAATTATGTTTTGAAGTTTCCCATACACTTAAGTGCCGGTGTTTCTTTCTGTTATTATATTGTTGTAGTAGTGCTGCCACCTGAGTTAATTCGCCTTTACGGATATACACAAAGTATATCTATTACAAGTACATGCAGGAGTTCAGCTGATAGTTTTATTGGTGTGCGTGTTTATCATGTTTTGTGTCAAAATTTGTTTACATTAATTTTAATTTTTATTTTGTTATAATTTTCTCTTGTTTTTTACGTGTTTTTATTTTATTTTTATTATGTTCTATCAGGGATGGTAAACGAAACATGCAAATTAAACTTTTCCAACTCAACTAGCATGTACTTAATATAAATATACTTTGGATATACATATAATGTAGGGTTGCCAGATATAATTTTCGTAAAAATATCTTTGGAAATAACCGCCAACTGGAAATATCGTATAATGCGATTAACGTAAATAATGTTAAATAATAATTTCGACTATAAATTTTGTATTAAAAATAATATTATTTTACTTCGCATTTAATTAAATTATTAATTCCAATTATTTTTTTTTCCGAAAAATTCGCACTCTTTAATAACTTAATTAATATATTAAGAAATTTTTTTCCAGTTTTCTCACAGTAATGAAATTTTGCTATTTAACTAAATTTGGACAATTCAATTTCAATAATTTTTAATTTTGCTGGACAGTTCTAGTCGACCTCTAGAAGAAAAATTATATACGGATATACGTATATTTTTTTTTAATATGGGAGATACTTAAGTTGAGATATTAAATGTTAAAACTGGTCCAGTCGTTTAGAACATATTTTCAGACATCAGTTGTATAAGGTTTTTTTTCTAAATATTTACAAATTACTTTTCTTTTAACTTCAATAAATTATTAAATGGAAATTGAATATTTTCTTTGAAAATGTCGCTACAAGCAACAATATACATACCTACACACATAAGTATTAAAGCGATTCATACTGAAAGCGGAAAAATCATTAAACAAATAAATTTTGTTTTGTTTATTTAAATACAATAAAAGTGTTTTTGTTTACTCATACTTTTCTTTGAAGTCTGTTAGCTGTACTTTATGAAATCATGCCGTTTTTGAGCGCAACAACTCTTTACCATTTTGAATACTTCTTAACTATCAGATGCTGACAGCGGTACCCTTCTGGCATATAATTGGTTAATTAATGTATTTGAATGTACCTATGTACTCGTATATTAAATATTGTAATAAATAAAATATTTTCCTTAAAAGGGTATCTGCAATTCGTTTCATGCCAACACAAATTGTTCTTTTTGTTTTTATTTATTTCACTTTTTGTTTACATTTTTCGTACAGATTGTTTTTTTTATTACTTTACGAATTTTAACACATCTGCTTGAATGCATTAAAACGTGTAATTTATTAAAAAAAAGAAAGGAATTATGTGTGTGTATGTGTGTTTATATTTTAGTTTGACATGACATGATACAAGAACTGAATGCAATCTGTCTGTCTTATTGACTTTAGTTTAAGGCTTGATGGTACAAATAAATGCCTTCCTTCATCCAACTACAAATACATCCGTGTCCATATTCATTTACTTCTGTATCTTTACAATGTGCATTTATCAATATTTAATAGTTTATTATAAGAATATGAAGAAATATACAAATCGAAAAGAAAAATAATAAAATATAAATAAGTAAGAAAAACAAAAATAATAAAACACACTCATAAACAACAACGCAATGCGTTGTATATACGAGGGCGGCACCAAAACAAGTCGAATTGAAATAGAAGCAGCTGCATATAAAATAAAATGACAGATGTATACTGTGGTATCATAAACAAGTAAAGAAATAAATGATGTTTAAATGAATTATACATTTTATAAAAAAAAAAAAAATACTTTCTTTATAGAAATTGTTTTATTATTTTATGAACATCTCTCTTATTCGGATGTCCGCGATAATAAAATAATAATAGTAATAATAATGTAAATATATATGTGATATATGTAATAATATAGTTAATTTTTACTAAACCAAAGAATTTTTTCCAAAAAGTACTTTATTACAGAAAAGTACTTTTTTTCAAAAAGTACTAAAGTTTATAAAAAGTATCTTAAAAAAACCCTTTTAACCAAAAATTATTTTTTTAATAAAAAATATTCTTCCTCGCTGAATTAGAATTTTTAATAAAAAGTACTTTTAAAGCATAAAGTAACAATTTAGCAAATACTCTTATAATAAAAAAAGGAAAAAAGAGTCTTAAAAAAAACTAAAATAAATAAAAAATAAATAAAATAAAAAAGGTTCGTTTCAGTTAAAATGATTTTTCAATAGAAAGTACCTTTAAATAATATTGAATTTAAAAGAAGTCTCTTTAATAATAGACTTGTTTGATTGAAAAAGGATCTTGAAAAAATTTTACATTTTTTAAAAAGAGCTATTGCATTAAGAAGTACTAAAAATATATTTTTTATAAAAAGTACTTTTTTAAAAAATTTTCTTTAAATAAAATCCTCGTTTCAATAAAAAACGATTTAAAAAAAAAGACTTTTATATATAAGGTACTATTTAAGCACGTATTAACTTTTTTAGATAGTTTTGGAATTATGAAGTTATTTAAGATATCCTGTTTAAGAAGGCGAATAAAATGACAATTCTTTTTTAAATGAAATTTTTCTTCTAAACTTAAGTACTTTTATTGAATAAAGTACCGTTTTAGAAATTTAGCAATAATTTTCTTTTCAAATTAAAGTAGGATTTAAGTACAAATTCAACATTTTTTTTTAAAAGGTAAAAAACATACTAAAAAAAGTTCTCTTTTAAACAAAGGTACTTTTTTTAATACAATATATGTATCTCTGAAACTAAAAAAAAAATTTTTTTTTAAATACAAATGAATTTTTAATAATTATAGGCAATTTGCTTTTGTAGTAAATTGACCTATTGAATTTAGGTGCCCTTTTTTTTATTAAAAAAGTACTTTTTTCAATAATTACTTTTTTCAAAAAAGTACTTTTTTGAAACACATATTTACTTAAGGCAGCCTTCTAAACAAAATGTATATTGTCAAAAAAAATTACTTAGAACACCTTTGGATTAAAAGACCGTCTAGGAATACTAAAAACTTTGAAGAAATTGTCAGTGGTACTTTACAATGTTTTTTTTGTAATATTTATTTTTTTAAGAGAAAAAATTTATAATATATAAAACATTTCAAGTACTTCTTTATAAATAGTTTCTTGTAACAAAAATCGTTAAGCATAATTTTCCAACCAACGAATACCGCGGAGAAAGTGCATCGATCCATTTAGGGAAATTAGTAGACGACCTTCATACATAGAGAACTATATGTGTTTGTTTAAAAATAGTTGGTTTTTATTAATTTTTCTGTTTGATTTATCTTAAGAAAAAATTAAAAAAAATGATCATTATTTTACTTAAGATGGATGTATGATTCTGTAAAATTTTTAGTATCTGGAATCGAGTGTACAACAATATCCGTAATAAAAAAGCAGACGTACATACATTTCATGGTGGTATGTTCATTAGTTTATTCGTTCTTTCGTGTGCTTGTTTGTCTACACAACTAAATTATTAATTTTTCTTTGATGTACAAGCGTTTGTGCACACATTTTATTTTTTATTTAGATGGTCAGATTGTTTCTATAAATGGTGTTCTTATTTGGACATTTGTTAAAGTTTAAATAAAAATTTCTTTTCCTTTCTAATTTTTAATTTTCTACAGTTGTGCTTTTAAATAATTATTAACGTGTAGAAAAATACTTGTGAATTTATTTTTTTGTAAATTTTTTTAATTTGTAATTAAAAACTGTTTTTTTCCGAACGATGTATGATGTATCCATAATTATTATTACAATTTAAACGCCTCTTTCTACTTTTGCCTTTAAATTAATTTCCATAAAAAAAGACAAAATAAAAAAATTACCGAATTATAATAAAAAAGAAATGTCAAAGTAAACTTTAGTATTAACGCCTTCGTTTGTAATTAAAACTTAATTACCCATAAGCATACATACGAAAATATTATTGAAAATATCTGTTGTTTATCGAAATATTTCCACTTTGTCTGTATGTATTTGTGTTTAAGTATAAACAATTAAAAATAATATAAGTCATGGGAAAATGATGAGACTTTGTCCACTATTTTAAGGAAATGTTTGCCAACGATGGATGAAGTATCTTCGTATTTAAATTATTCAGTTATTTAAACAGGACCTTAGAAGATGCACTTAGAAAGCAGTAATAATACTGAAATTTACAATAAATTTCCAATCCTAAATAGACCTGGTACTTTTTTTTCATTGACTTTTGTTCTCCATTTCTTCAACCACTTTTTAAATTAATTGCAATGGTCCAGTATTTATTGAAGTGCCAAATTGGGGCCTGTTTTAATTCTAAGCCAAGCTATGACTTCAGTAATGTTCAATTCGTCAACACAGATAACATCCTGGAAACATCAGCGGAACTTTATAATCGATGTATTGTATGCTATTGTTTGCAATTAGACATCTAAAAAATCTCGCCTTCCCTGAGAACTACCTGTAGTGGTTAGACAAATAATGATACTGAAAAGGGAAACTTATTTGTTAAAAACTTGTAAAAGCGCCAAATATATCAACTGGCATAGATGAGGCTCCACCTGGCAGCGTTAAAATTGCTTATATTTAATATTTAAGATATCAAAAAGAGAAGATCATGTAGACATAGAAACATACATACATACATTTATTAATTGTGATAGTCTTGCTAAGACAAATAAGACCTAACACTCTCACGACATGTGACCAAAGCTTTAACCTAATGTTTTTGTTGTTCTATAAAATTTTTTTGTTATACCTTAAAAAACAGAACTGAATAAGTAATTTCTTTCCCACAATTACAAGAATGTATGTGTGTGTGCGAAAATAACACAAGTAGTTCGTGAGTTCGAATCCCAACAGAGCCTTGTGTTTAAGAAATATGTTGTCGTTGCAAATAGTAAAGAACAGTTCAAACCTTAAGTCTCATATTAACCCTCCGATGTTCATATGGGTCTGGCCAGACCCATTCGACCTTTAAATGTCGATAGTTCTTTTTTAAAAAATAGCTGGGGCTTCTTAGTCCATTACTTCCTAAAATATTGTGTAATTTACACAGTGGAGTAGTAAAATTTTAATTTTTAGCATATTTGTTGTACAAAAAAATTATTGTAAGGTACTTTCGTTAATTAAGCTCACATGGGTCTGCGCAGACCCATATGAGCTTTGCATGTAAATTGTTTGATCGTTTGATGTAAACAATAAAACTTCTGACGGATACAGCTCGTTATAACTGCAGCAAATGTACTCGTCCAATATGTCTCAATGAACATTTCATGCAATTACATAATTGCAAACCCAATTGCTCTTTGTAATGCATATTAAAGCACTTAAATAAATAAATAAAATTATTTGTATAACTTTATTTCTAACATTATTTTTATGGGTCTGGCCAGACCCTTATTATGCACTTAACGTGTCATAAGTCACCGAACATCGGAGGGTTAAAATGGATAAAGTACCAGCTTATTAAAACAAAAGATGAGATCTTGGAATATCATGGCTTAATAGTCGACAGAGTCTTGGAGGAAGAGGCAAGTAACAAAATTTCAGAATCTAATTGCTAACGTGTTGCCTTAAATTGAAAACATCTTCAATACAATCACAGAAATTTCAACGAAACAGTGTTAATCATGAATATCCCTACTATAAGCATGTGTTTTCGAGCATTATCATGGCTTAAGGGTCGACAGACTCTTGGTGGAAGAGGCAATTAACAAAATTTCAGTAAGTGGTAGAGTTATTTGATAGGTCTGGTTGGTAGAAGACATATAGATTTAAATATTGATGGAGTCAGAAATAATTATAGCAGACTGCGCTGATTGTCTAAGGCGCATGTTTGTTAAAAAAGTTATCAAGACGTTTGAGTCTCACCAGAGTCACTAAATATGATGGTATGAATGGTAGTTGTCGAAGCCAAAGGATGGAGTTTGTAAAGTCTAGTAAAGTAGAGATCGTTAGTATCAATCCAGTCAGAGCATCACAGGAAGAAATACGAGACAAAAAAAGTATTAACAAAAATCGTAATTTTATTAATATTTATTTCGCAATAGCTCAAGCCTTCCAGAAATTAAAGCTATGCGAAAGCACATGGATGATACCCTGAAAGGCGATCTTTTGGCAATTTCTAAGTGGTCCCTTGCGAGAAGGGTACAAGTTAACGCTAGTAAAATCCATCTAAAATTATGGGTGATATAGATATTAAGGAATCAAAAGCTCTTGATGTTCTTGGCACGAAGGTTCAATATGATGTTCGGTGGAACAAACATATTTTCAGGCCGCAAAAAAAAAAACATTCAAGTGCTTAGATTTTCTAACATGGTGCAAGAAATACTTCACTCCATTTGATCTCCTCGCTATCTATGTCACCTTTATCAGACCGAAATTGTAATACAACTCTCATGTATTGTATCATTTTGGAGTTACTGGACCGCATGCAGGAGCGAAAAAGCTCATTAGTGACAGTAGGGTATCCAGCTCTATTGATTTACTGGAGCATCGACGTAATGTGGGTGTTTTTACTGTTTTATTGTTACTACAACATAATGTGCTCTTATGAAATCAGGAACTTTTCCCTGAAAATCGTAATTTTGTATGAGCAACTCGCTCTGCATCAAGAGCGCATCGTTTTGTGGTTAATTGGCCAGTGAGTCGCACTACGCATTACAGGGAAAATTTGTTTTTAGCCGAGCAGTTCGTATATGGAACTCCCTGCGGAGTTCTCTCCTGTTACTTTCAGTGCGCAAAGATTCAAATAAAATGTCCACATGCTCTACGCCCTCTCTCCTCCCCTCACATAACCTATTATTCTAGTTCTGGCACAATGCGTTGTATAAGTAGGGGTCATCCTCTGAGTGCTGAATCTATTTAAATAAAAAAACTGAACTGGATTCTAAGCATGAAGAATGCATTTCGAACTACTAATCCGAATACTATAAAAACCGAATACTATAAAAACACACAAGTTGAAAAAATTTAGTAAGAAAATAAAAATAATGAATAAAAAATTTTAAAAAATAATTTCTATTCATTATATAATATTCAAAGTTCAAATAAAAATTTAATAAAAAATAAATTATAAGCACGCAAGGCACAGCGAGCATTCATACTTACTTAATAACAATCAAAATGATACTGGAACAGCATCTATAAGGTTGTGAGTAACCAAGTAAGAATGACTTAAAAAAAAAATTTGCATTCGTGTTCAATCGATGATTGAAACAAAGCAAAAACAAATGTACAAGACGAAATACAGAGAGAACAGTAAAGAAATACGTTGGTTTGTGTGTAAATTTCGTCTAACCAAATTAATGTTGATATGAATATGAGTGTTCTCGTATTCTTATTTACAAAGTTAGTTGGTTAAATAGATGACGTTTATAAAATACACAACTAAGGTAGATAGATGCGAAGAATGCTGATGAAGGTCGTAGCGGTCCAGAAAATGCAGCATTTCATTCTGCAAGCGTCTAATTTTTCTTGTTTTCTTTGGAAAAACGTCCGCATACATTTGTAAAAATAAATTTTCTTTCTAAAAAAGATTTTTAGAAATTAAAAATAAATGAACTTAAGCCAATATAATTTCTATTCATTTATAATTGTCTGAAATTTCAGAATCTAAGTTCTAACTTGTTGACTTAAATTGAAAACTCCTCCAATTCGATCACAGAAATTTAAAATGTTGGAAAAATTGGGATTGCTATAAATTCAACGAAACAGTGTTAGTCATGAATACCCCTACTTTAAACATGTGTTTTCAAGCATTAATGAAACAATGTTTGTATGCTTGAATGTATGTGTATATAAAAGTAATTTTTTTTATATTTTTAATTATACACATTGCGATGCATTAAAATAATAAAAATTATACGGAGCAAATGTTATTGTTTGTTTGAATGTCATATGTACATACATACATACATACACAAATATGCTACATACATACTAACATACAAGAAGAAAAATGTGTTATTAATTTATTTTATTTTTTTTTCTTATTTTTTTTTTGTTTCAACAAATACAATACATTTAATTAATATATTTTTCACTCATTATTTATATGAATCTTATTAAAAGGGAACATTTGTTTGTATGTGTGTGGGGGTATGTTTATAAAATGTCTGTTACAATTGTAATTATAAGTTTTCATTAGATTTCTTTAAAGTCATGATGACAGTGCGTGTTTTCTTTTTGATTCTTTTTTTTTCAAGTTTTTAACATTTAAATCGAAAGGTATGAAATAAATTTAATGCATTTTTTTTAGTAACTCGTACGTTATGTTGTAAAACCGAAGGCGTTGATTTGTAATTAAAATACTTTTTTTCTCAGGCAGGAAATAAGAAATAGAAAACAATTAAAAACTTAATTAATAAATAATAATTATAATATTTAATACAAAAATGTAATTAGTTTTATTATATGTATTTTTATTAGGGACATTCACTTATAAAAGTAATATAAAAAAAAGCTTAGATAGTGATAATAATAAAAGAGTTTGGGTAAATTAAAAGTTCGGTACATTTTGAAGGCAAACTGGCAGAAAGAAATTATTATTATTTGCATAGTTATAAGAAAAGAGCAATGATATTTCACATTATCCCAATTTTGTGTTTTTTATTTTTTTTTCAATACTTAAAAATGATAAAAAAAACAAAACTTTCTTTTATAATATCATTTCATTTATTTTTTAATTTAATTTATAAAAATTTTTAGAAAGAAAAATTACTTAAAAATGAGTGTGGACATTTTCTAAAGAAAACAAGGAAAATTAGACACTAGCAGAATGTAATGCGGAATTTTCTGGATCGCTACATCCTTTATCAGCATTCATCGCATCCATCGGTTGTGTTAAAACCACCTCACTATGGGAACACCTCTTAAATTTTGTATTTATTTTATATTTATTTTATTTATTTTATTAATTTATTTTATTTATTTGATTTTATTAATAACCGAAAAGCCTATTCAGAACAAATTGATTAGATTAAATTACTTATTATTATAGAGTGCACAAAAATGCAGTTATAAATAAATCTTATAAAGTTTGGTAGTTTTGAAGTTTTGTTTTCGATTTTGAAGTTTGATTCCACAATTAAGGGCTGCGAACAACGTAGTAACAGGGAAGACAGAACTGCTGCACTGTTGCCATGGTAAGCACATTGAGTACAAATCTGGTTGGTCAAGGTTCAACCCCTACGGCTATCAAAAATACAAATGTTTTTTTCTGTTTTATGGTATAAAAACATATTCAGAATTTATATTTTAGCAAGCAGCCTCCTTTGTCGGTACTTCTTCATAGCACATTCGATGGCGAAGTGCAGTTTTGAATTAAAAATCAAGCACTTTTCCTCTTTCTTTTTTCTTTCAACACCTGTCTTATCTCTGATCTATCCCTTTCCTATATAACGTCTCACGGTTACAAAAATAACTAAATAGGTATTGTTGCCTGAAGTGCCACTTCTTTAAAAAAAAAATTTAAGTGCCTATTGCGGTTCAAAAATAAGGTCACCGTTGGTACACCCTTTAATTTGATTTCTAGATTTTGTAATATTTGTTACAGCGGACATAATTTTACATACACTGTGCAAATTTGACAATTAAAAAAAGAACCATATTTTTATAAATATTATGTCACTTTCGAAGCACCTTTTATTTTTAGATATTCGTTGTTATATCTACTATAGTAGTACACTCTTTCTTGAAGAGTCTTCCTCTTACGGTTGCAGAAATAGAGGGCTGTGTCAGAGGTACAGACGGTCAGAGATTGTAGCAAAAATAATAGGGTAGGTTGTAAATCTTTGGGTACGGGACTACAATAAAAAAACAAAACAACTTATGAAAGAAAATCAATTTATTTTACTTAAACTTTTTTATGCTGAACATAGGCTCCAGATGTTTTTTTTTCACGCTCATGATCACACACATATTTGAAAATGCGATAATGAGTTGATGACTTACTTCCGAGTTGAATAAATAAAAAAAAATTAAGAGTGCTATATTCGGGTATGCAGAATCTTATAAGCCCTCTACCGTCTGTGTAAATCTAGTTTGGTGAAGTAACTGCGATCAAAAAAGCAAATATTGGGGTGACAGAAAATGTAAAAAATAAGAAAAAGAAATTAAAAACTACATAAAAATGTCATCGGCTCTAAAAGGGTTAAGAATTTTTAAAAAATTTTAGCATTTCCGTAAAGGCCTCTTTAAAAGCTTTAATTTGATACCTATATTAATATTTTAAAAAATTTCAAAAGTTCAGAGGCCCGTAACTCGGAAAATATAGGCAATCGCCAATTTTTTCGCTTACTGTTTTTTTATTTTATAGTTCTCTATCGCCCCATATATTTTTTGATTGGAGCTATTGTATTGTTCCAAATAATAGGGAAAAATTAGAGCTAGGCGTGGTGTTTTGACCGATGCGTAGTTAAACTTTCTCTAGCTGATGTAGTGCCTTGACAGACTTGTTTTCAACACTAACACGGACGGACAAACAGACATCGCTGAGTTGACTTCGCTAAGCATAAGAACTCAGAATATATATACTTTATTGGGTCGGAAATGGATATTATATAAATTACAAACGTTATAACAAACTTAGTTATAACCTTTGTTCACTTTTTGTGGTAAAAAAAAAAACGAAAACTTCTATTAGGAAGTGTTTACGCCATCATTCATTGAGGTTTTCTCTTTTACATAAATAGTGTGCACTAAGTTCAGTTTTTCCCCAACTTATTAATCGGTCTTCTATTTAAATCACTTTTTAAATCTAATGGTTAACCGAATATTTAATCGATTAATAGTAGATATTTATTCGATTATTCGATTAACCTATTAATTAAAATTTGCTTTAAAATAATTAATTAAAAAAAAAATAAACCTACAATTATTAATAACTAAAAAACCCAAAAGGAACCAATACTTATTTAAAAAGATAGAGAATTATTAAGTTTTAATAAATAAAAAATACAAATACAAATAGTGAAGTTTATTTTATATACATATATTGGCTTACTAATTTAAAAAAGCGGTAACGAAATGGCCATCGAGACGTGCTTTGACCCTCAATAAGCAATATCGGAAATTGATTTAATCGGTATAATTTCAAAAATAGCAAAAATTTTTTTATGACTTGGAAAAATATTTTCAAAAATCAAGAGTAAGGCTTTTTAAGAAACATGCGTTTTCTCAGTTTGAACTCGTTTTGTTTTTAAAGCAATAATTATTTCTATTAAAGCTCTCTTTGGATTTTTAAAGTGTTTAATCTTCTAAACTTTTTAGGTTTAAACCTATTTACTATTTAAAATGGGAGAGATTAACATTCTCCTTTTACGTCGTCATCTAACGTATTGCGAAAAAAGTTATTATTTAGAAATTTTTCAGAAAAAACTTATTTTCTAATTTCATTGTTCTTTAATTGTATTTGAAAAATTACTCCTGAGCTGAGCAATAAGTTTAGTCTATTTAAAACTTGAATTTGTCTATTATAAAATCTACACCCAAGATTTTTTTATTTAATGAAAATTTTGCAAAAGTATTAGTGGCTCTAATAATATTATTAAATAAATTGATATAATTCTCTCTATATCAAATGTTTTCTTTGTTTTTTTTTTATATCCACGTTCAACGGTTTTGAGTTTGGCAAAAGTTGTCTAAGACTTAAATGGTTGAATTTTTTCCTGTATCTTTCTAGTGGTTTTTATTAAATAAATTTAAAAGAAGAAAAATATGCAAAGATATTAATTCGTTTATTAAACGTAAGAAATAATCGATTAGTTAGTTAATCGAATAATTTATGCCTTCACTTGTTTACAATAAATCGATTATTTAATTTAATTTATTCTACATTTTATTTTATAAAATCTCTATTTACCCTTTTTCAAAAATTTAAGTAATTTTATAATTCTCAAACGGTTTAGTTATATCATGACGTTTAATTTAAATCTCAAAAAGACTTTTTCTCAATCACTCTTACATAATGTCATAATGGTTGTAAGCAAATATAATTGACTTTTTTTATATTTTATTTTTTTTTTCTCTCTCAATTTCTTTAAATACTTAAACACAAAAACTTTTTTATTTTCAAATTATTTGGCCGTTAAATTGGGGATCAGTTATTAATATAATTTATAAATAATTTATAAATATGTATAAAATTGTCGATTGTTGTCTTATTTGTTGTTCTGTTGTTAAAAAAAAATAAATAATGACAACAACAAGTTTAAAAAAAAGTAAAAATCGTTACACGTGCGTTCTGATTTTTTCTTTATTATTAATTTTTCATGTTATTTACGTTTGTTTAAATACTTGATTTAATTTTTGTGTGTTATTTTACATTTTTTTCATTTTTTATTATTTTATCGTTAAAAATTTTTATATCTTTGTGAATTTATTGTTTGCATTAATAATTAATTTATTTAAATATCACAAATAAAATGTGGTTTTGAAAAATGTACCGTACGCTTGCGTAAATCATTTTATTTTATGGATTTCGAATAATTTAATTTAATGTTTTGCAACCAATCAAATACTTTTATAGGCCGTTCATGATTTGCATCAAAATATACAAAATTTCTAATCCTAATTTTAAAGTTTTTTTTTTTTAATAAAAAATAATTTATTTAATATTAGCAACTAATGTTGGCCTGGTTTTTGAAAGACGCAAAGAAATATATAAATGTTAATTTGTTGTTAATTTTTAAATAAAATAAAGATACAAAAAATTTCGTTATTGCTAATTCAAGAAATAAAATCATTATTATTGTTATTGTTAATAAACAATATTTTTTTTAAAGCTAAAATTGATATAATTAAAATAAAACGTGTCTGCATAAATTAATTAATAAATAAAGCTTAAAGCTTTAAAATAAAATAAAAATTAAAAGCGATGAATGCTAAAGAAACTGCCATTTATATTGTGAGTAATAGCAACGGTAAAGGTCGACTATCAAGAGCAGTAAAGTAAAAGCTTTTAAACAACACCGCTGTAAATTTAGTAAAAAGTCGAATAATAGAAAAGCATTCAGCCAAGAGTGAAATAAAAACTATTTTCTTATTTTAAATCATACCTTGATTCCATATACGCAAACTCAATATATTGTGGTTTATTTAAAATATAAAAACACTATATTATTTCAATATTTATAAAAAATATAAATTTTGTTTTTAAATAAAATAAAATTTTATTTTATTTTTATTCAAGTATTGTTTAACACAACTATGTTTTGGTCACCACAATCATATCGCTCATTTATTGCAACATAGTCATATTTTAAAAAAAACTTGAACTTGGGAAAATGCGATTTAAGTTTTCAAGACGGACTTATGTCTTGAAAACTAAAACTGATCTAATTGCCGCAATTGCAATTGCTATAACTTCGGTCCAGCTTGGGATATAAAACTGATTTTTTTTTCAACATATTCAGAAGGTCTAAAAGAGCAGTTTTGCTTAAGTAACTACAAATTTTTAATTTTTTGAGATATGACTATGTTGCAATAAAGGAGCGATATGTTATTTTGTTTTGTTTTTTGTGTAACAAATATTAGATGGATGTTTTTTAAACGCAAGGTCTCAAAAAGACAGCTTGATACTATTTCTATATTTACCTGTAGATTGAAGGCACAAACTATGCTTTGGTTGAATAATGTATCACTAAATTAATTTAATGGACACCATTCTTTTCTTGTTTCCCACACATCGCTTTTAACGCCAGCTAAAGCAATTCGAACTTCTATTCAAACTTTATTTTCAGTCATCTATGGCTTACAGTTTCATGTTGTTACAGAGTCCCTTTGTTACTAGTCATCTTCTTCCAAATGCAGGCTTTCAAAAACGTCAAGGTCTGCTGTCCACATAAATTTAAAAATCAATAGCAACAAAAACACACGATCTCTATTATCGATATCTATCGAGTATTTTTTTAAGCCCGATTAAACTTTAAATAGCAAAAAAGTAACACAAAAAGTTAAATTGTAATGAAGAATTTTTGTATACGAAAGATCATAATATGGCATTAATATTTAATATAAAAATGATTTAGGGCATATGGCCACTGCGACTGCTCATGACGAAGCGCATTCTGAAGAGTATAAATTTCTTCAGGAGAAATTAATTTTTTTAAATTAAATTTCTTTTTGTAAGTTTTTCATTTTTATTTTGTCAAATAGAAATTAGTTGGTGAACTTTAGGTTTTTACTGAATACCGTTATGAATTTTAAAAGGAACATTTTATAGCTGACCAGCAGAACGACAATCTTGTATAATATAAACTCCTGCATTTAGATAAATAAATATTTTTGGTTGTTTTTTTAGTATAAATTTAATTTGTTTTTTATAAAATTCAGGTGTTTATTTCGAAACTAAGGAATTTTAAACTTGCTCTAGTTTTAGATCTAACAAATATTTGGCGATATTAAAAGCTTTATCTGAGAAGTAATACTTAGATTATTTATTGTTACTTACCATGAAGGCGATAGATAAGCAGAGAAGAGTAGCTTACCCGTAGATTTTGTTTTTTTTTTAGCAGTTTTTTCTTGTTATTTTTATTGAATTGGAATTTGTTTGGTATTGCCCCATTTCCTCTTTTTAAATTAGAGGTTTTTATAGTTGTATCGTTTGTTTGTGATTTTATTCTTTTGTAAAAGGAATTTCTTATTTCAGCAGCTTCTCTTTTTGAACTTTTTTTTAATTCCAAAGTTTTGATCTTTACGTGGCTTTAAAAAAAAATTCTTAAATATTATTAATGTTTTTTTTGATTGAGTTGGCTTCTTGCGACTTTCAATTTTAGCCTTTTTTGTTGTCATGAACTTGGAGATTAGGTATTAACAGTAAATCCATTTAGTACGGCTTTATTATTTTTTTTTTTTTTTTTTAATTTTGTATATATTTATTACTTATTTTATTGTTACATACCTTTTTGAGCTTTGGGTTCAGTTTTATAAAAATGTTCACATATTTTTTATTAAAATAAATAAATAAAATTAATAAATAATAATAAATTTTACGTTTGTTCAACTTGTGCATTTTTCTAAATGAACTCCTTTTTTTTACGCTGTCTCTTCTAATTTGACTTTGTGTTATTTCTCTAATTTAAGAGGTTGTGATAAGTTTTGACTTTTTTTTCATCATTTTTTTGATTTAGCAATTAACATTATTTATCAAAAATTTAATTTTGTATGTTTTAGAGATACTTTAAGGGAATGATTATTGTAAAAATAACAAACTGGTTGATAAACTGTAGAAGCTGTATTTAAAGGGAAGGGTGTAAAAAAATAAATATAAAAATAATTTAAATCAACAAATAAATATTTAAAATGTCATTAATTAATAATAACAATAATCAAAAGATATTTGCCAGATACAGACAATTATGCCAACAAAGACGAAAATGTACGAATTTAAAATTATACAGACCCACAAGCGACATGTGTTTATGATTTTAACACACAATACAAAACAGATACAACAGAAACCGCTTTCACGTAGATAAAGACTTTTGAAAAAGATGCTCTGGCTAACTGCTTGCTAGGCTTATTGGTGGTCATTATTATGAATCATAAAGACAAAAACGTTAAATTTTTAAAACGAAAAAAACTTTATTCATTTTAATAAAAGTTTATAGAAATTAATTTAATATTTCCATTAAAAAAAAAATTTGCGCGTGTGTAGGCGTGCTTATTAAAAAATTAATAATAAACAGGATGCATATAAATTTTGTCGAGCGAGCAGATCCCTTTTTTATTGATTTGGAACAAAGAAATAATTACTGCTTAAATAAAGTTTATTTATTTATAATGGATTATATAATACAATGAATGAAATTATATAAGTTAAAAGTACGAGTGCAAACAACTAGGCCTTCGACTCTGAATAAAGTTTAATTTTAGTATTTGACGTACAATTTTTTTGCACAAATGATTTGATTGGAGTTACTTCATTCTCATAAAATATTTATTATTTAAAACTAAAATATGAAATGTATTACTGAGGGGAAATCATTTCCGTATGGCTATTTCTCTACTGGTCATATAGCTCATCAGTAGATTGTATCCAAATTTTGTATAGAAAACTTAAGAGCCTTATATCTCCTTGTAACACCTTTTTAAAATCGAAAGAGAAACTGTCGGTTCATCCTTAAAGTATGCAACAGATATTGAATTTTTTTTTCCAAAAATTGAACCTCATAATTAGACATCACAATTCTACAACTAAATAAACCATATAACATTAGCGTAGCACAATATCAATCGCATAATTTTACAAAAAAAGCCCTATTTGTCTTCAGAGAAGCATTCACTTTCTGAAACAGGAAAAATAAATAACCAATCTAAACTTTCGAAACCTACTTCCCGCTATACATTTAAATAAAAAAAGCAAAAAAATTAGAATTTCACATAATTTATTTTAATAGATGTTTTATTAACATAAAGTCAATAAATTAAAAACAAGCATTTAATTTATTATATACTACTCCTAATTATTAAATTTTTTTATAACCTTTTTTTGTGAACTTAAGCATTTGAAGTAGATGTTGAAAAAAATTTGTCATTGATCGCAAATTTTAATATGCAGCTGTATTTTATTAATAATAATTATAATAAATATTTAAATATTTTTATTTATACAATTAATTATTAATTTGTATTTTTGGTATGAATGTACGATAAATGTATGCTGTTTTATTTTAATTTTAGCTAAATATCATTTTTAAGCCGCACGTGTAGAATAAATGATCAGGGATGGAAAAGGGATTTAAAAAAAAAAAAATGTGAAACAAGTCAACAAAAAAGCCACTTTTAAAAAAGCAAAAAGAAAAACGTAACAGTTTCAATTGTTGGAAGTGGAAATTTGAGCAAAGAGTGGTGCCTTCTTTAGTTTTTTTTAGTGAAGAATGCATAAGAACAGTCGGATACAACATTTGTGCTGGATTAAGCTCTTTATTTTTTTAGTGTTTAAGAGATCGTGTTATTACAAAACCTAAAGCTGTCACGAAAACGCTTAATTATATTTTAATCAAATAATATTTTAGATGAGAATGGCGGTCAAATTTCCATCCCTGGTTCAATTAAAGAAAGACCTGTTTGGGTTTATTTTTTATTGCCAAATAAATTATATTAATTTTTGGCTTTTATTACGTTTATTTATTTAACAAAAGCATAATGGGTCCGTACATTAACTTAATTAATCGGTTTGCTCCATACGGAGAAGTATATATATATATATAAAAATTAAATTAAAATAATTATTAGGCTTCGAACAAAAGATTTTAAAATATTTTCTTAAAGCTAATCATCTAAATTGTCACAAAGTAGTAAAAATGATTATTTTGTAGAAATAAGTTGGGTCCACCCCCTTGTCAAAATGCATTTAAATTAAATGCATAAAAAAGATACATGAGTAATTAATAAGAATGTCAATGCGAGTAAATAGCATTACTTTAAATAAGAGAAATATTAAAATATCACTCGGCAGAGATTTTAAAAAATGTGTCAGTGACGTTTAAAACAGCAAAGTAAATATTTCTTTAAGATGCGTGGCAAGGACTACATCTTCACTTTAATATTTCTTAATAATTAATTCCTGTCTCTAATATAAGTGAATATCAAATGCTTATTTGGTTGCTTTCATAAGGTGTAAAAACATTGCCATACAAATACATACTCACCTGCACCCAACTCCTTCACTCACACAGCAGAGGTTCGCCAGATTTTATGAAGAAATAATAATAAAAAAAGAAAAACTTCTTAAGGGATTTTAAATAAGAAATTTATTTCGCTTTTAATATTAAATGCGAATTTTGGTTTAATATTTGCTGATTAATATATTCAAATAATACACACCACCACAATCGTTCAAACATGTGTGACGTTAATCTATGCAAAGTAAAAGAAGAAGTAGAAGAAGAAATTGCAATAAGGACATTTTTATAGGACAAAGTAATCAAGACCATCACAAAAAAAAAAAGAAAACGAAAATAAAAGAGTGTGCATTGCTGTACCCTGCCATATACAAGTGAAATAATCTTTGCACACAAGCACATGTACATATACATTTAGGTTAAGACAATGTATACCCAGCAAACATAACTGATGTCAAACTGAAGATGTCTTATAGTTAAAACCAGTTTCAAGCGAAAAGCGTTGAAATAAAATTTCACTTGAAAATTTTTAGTATACCAACAAATGAAAGGTTTTTAAGTTGGGCTTAGATTCATTTAT
Organism: Gymnosoma rotundatum; assembly: GCA_916610165.2. Lineage (NCBI taxonomy): Eukaryota > Metazoa > Arthropoda > Insecta > Diptera > Tachinidae > Gymnosoma > Gymnosoma rotundatum. The sequence goes on along the minus strand of OU744338.1, from coordinate 12,721,355 downwards.
CTTTTTGTTTTGAATTTTATTTAGAGAAAAAAAAAAATAATTTTTTCAATAAGTGTTTATATTTTTTAAGATTAATATTTATCTGACGAATTTTTAGGATCGCTACATTCGTATTTCGCATTCTTCTTGTCTCTCCGCTTTAGTATCAAGATAATAAGATAAAAGTGTTATTATCTGCCACTATCTGCTGGTAAGATCAAAATCTGCAAACTCTCTGCTTTCCCCGCTAATAGTCAACCAAATGTATTTTTGCTTCTGTCAACCGACTGTTAGCAACGATAAACCATAATTTTTCAAACTTTTTTTTCAGAAATTTCCACTTCTACTTATTTTAAAATAATTTAAGAATAATATTTGATATTTAATTGAGAAAATATCGTACTTAAAAATTTTTGTTTTTTTTTCTTATTGATATCATTTTAAAAATATAAACCTTCTTCTGCCTTTATAAAGGTTTTTTAGTTGTATTTGATATTAATATATCGCTCCTTTATTGCAACATAGTCATATCTCAAAAAAACTTGAACTTGGCAAAATTCGATTTAAGTTTTCAAGACATAAGTCCTATGATCTAATTGCCGCAATTGCACTTGCTTTAACTTCGGTCCAGCTTGGGATATAAAACTAATTTTTTTTTCAACATGTACAGAAGGTCTAAAAGAGCAGTTTTGCTTAAGTAACTACAAATTTTTGATTTTTTGAGATATGACTATGTTGCAATAAAGGAGCGATATGTATCTTATTTCTAGTATTTGAATACGAGTATTTTTTGTTTGACATTTGACAAATAAGAAAAAAAAATATTAAAAGCTATATGAAATTTTACATAAAAATGTCATCGGATCTTAATGGGGTAAGCATTATAAAAAACTTGTATTTCCTTAAAGATCTCTTCAAAGCTTTTAAATGACGCTCATATTAATGTTTAAAAAATTTGAAAAGTGGGCGAACTCCAATTTTTTCACTTGATGTTTTTTTTTTTACAAATTTTTATTTCTTAATGGCCCCATATATTTTTTTTATTGGAGTTAATTCACTGTTCCAAATGATATAGAAAAATTTTAGGCTGGCGTGTTGTTTTGCCCGCTGCCTTGAAGGACATGGGCCAATATTGCTGATTTTCAATAAAAATATTTTTAAAACTATGTCTGATCGATTGTGTATTTAAATTTTCTCTAGCTGATCTAGTGCCTCGGCAAACTTGATTTCAACACTAACATAAATGTACAGACGGACATCGCTCATTCGACTTCGCTATGCATAAGAAGCCAGAATATATTTATATGCCTTTGCAAATATTTTCTACTATTAATATCATTTACACACATAAAAAACACTTGACTTAAGCTTCCAGAGTGATCAAAAGATACTAAGTATATTTCTTATACGAGTATCCCCTCTATGGCTCTTGCTTTTTTTTCTTTTAGTATAATTTTCAGACGACACTTACATCAATATCAAACAGTTTTGTTTCCAACATTAAACTTTTATGTTTGTTGGGTAAAAAGGTGTAAGTTAATATCTTGATGTTTAAGTGTAGGCACCTTGTTAAATTAAAAGAAATAGAAAACCTGTTAACATTTCTAAAGTAAAGTGGCTTTTTTGTGTTGTTTGTTCTAAACTAAATGCTAAATGCACCTAAAGTAATGTTTTTTTTTAATCCTGCATAAACCAAAGATTAACAGTCAAGATGTTGATGCAGTTAACTAAATATTCATGCATTCATAACAAAATAAATGCATGGTTTTATATTAATAAAGTTTCATTTCATTTATAAATTTTATAAAAGGAAACATATTTATGTGTTATCGCGTTCAAACTTATAATAAATAATTCCGATTACAAGTCCATGACATGGGCTAGTAGCACGGTAATCATTTTAAAAGAATTATAACTGCTGGACTTCTTAAACACAATATGAGACGGAGCTCATCTTCTTAAAAAATAGCACTTTCAAAAGAGTTTTTCAATAGAAAATTGAAATGGTACTTTTTTTAAAAGGTACTTTTTAAAATGGTACTTTTTTAAAAGGTACTTTTTAAAATGGTACTTTTAAAAAAAAAGTTTACTTTATAGAAAATGTGTTTCAGACAAACAAAAGTGTTCTAAGAAAAAAAATTATAAAAAACATCAAATGCTATTTTCTTAGAATTAATATTTATGTAAAACTATATGTATGTAGTACTTAATTTTTATACCCTTCACCACAAAAGTGGAAAAAGGGTATATCATAGTTAGTAATTTCTCCAATATCCATTTTTGACTCCTTATGTATAGCGAAGATTATTGAGCGGCCGTGTTAGTGTTGAAATCAAGTTTGCCGTGGCACTAAATCAGCTAGAGAAAAATTAAATACGAAAATTGATCTGATCGGTCCATTCGAGGCAGAGGACAAAAAACCACCTCTAATTTTTTCATATCATTTGGAACAATGAAGTAACTTCAATAAAAAAAACAAACAAACAGATATGGCGTAAAGAATTAAAAAATAAGAAAAAACCATCAGGTAAACAAATGTGCGGTCGCCCATATTATCGGAGTTAAGAGGCTCTGAAATTTCCAATTTTTTAAAATATCAATATGAGCATCATTTTAAAGCTTTTGAAGAGATCTTTAGGGAAAAATTTAAATTTTTTTTTAAAATGCTTAACCCATTAAGAGGCGATGTCATTTTTATATAAAATTATATATATGCAGCACCAATTTTTATTTAAGTTTTAATTCTCTGTCACCCGAATATTTACTTTTTTGATTGGAGTTACTTCACTAAACTAGATTTACATAGATGGTGAAGGGCATATAAGATTCGGCATATTCGAAAATTAGCACTCTTACTTGGTTCTATTAAATCAGATAGGTTAACATGATACACGTGGAGCCTCTTTTTAAAGTATGTTATTTTATTCTTTAAGCATGTTGCTTGACGATCTAATTAAATTTATCTGCAAGACTCCTTTTTATTTTCGCATTAAATGTGCCTTTTATTCTTGAGTTATGGGTTGGTAATACGGACATACTGGGATCGGATGCTCATGATGTAATGAAGCAATTATTTGATCTCCTTTAAAATCTTTATTAGATCCTTAATAAAATACAAAAAAGAAAACAAGCTAATCGGTGATTGAAGATTTTTATATTCTACTGACTAATTTGAGCGTCAATGCAATGTGGGATATATTTCGTTCTGCTTTATCGTTACCACAATTGAATGCACACTAAAGTAATAAACTTGTTTCCAAAATATCTAAATTTGCAGCATAATATTAATTAGGAGCCCACACGTCAGTTGTTAATTGGACAACACTTGCCATAACGCTTTATAAAGAGATTTCATTTTTCAACTGAATGTGAAAAAAACTGCCTGCAGAGTTTCTTCAAGCTCTACCGATATTCTGACTCGAATAATGTCCACAAAAATGTAATCTCTATATCCTCCCTACCATTGACTATTTTCATAGTTTTGAAGCAAAAATAGAATTAAACTCGTAGCATATAGGTTAGAATACCTGAACCTGGTGCAAGATGTCCGAAAAAGTTATATTGGACTTTAGGTTCTTTTCAAACGAGAGGAGTTAAGTGAAGATGCACTTTAAATACTTTACTGTTTAGACTTTATCATCTAGGATTTTTGATATTTTTGTTTTTTTTTTTTTTTAAGTAAAGCGAACTAGTATACTGTACCATTGACTTGATTCTATATGCACGCAGTATAGAAAAAAAGGCCTCTTGCATTTGTAGATACGTACGAAGCAACTGCGAGTACAATTGCTTAGAATAAGTTATGCTACGAATGTTACTACAAGTCCTGATGATTGTTGTTTACACAGATGCCATCACACATACACACACACACACACTCACACACCATACACACATACACAGATATGTGTAAATATATTTACTTAAGTGTGTATGTTTGTATATATGAATGTGTGTAACATGTATAGAATTGGAATAACTTTGCAGTGTTCTAAGTAACACATTCATTTAATATTTATTTCTCTCTAAATATTAAATATTATTTCGAGGGTTATTCTGCATTTCAAATAATATGGAGTAGACTGTTTCTTTTTATACAAATAAACACACACACACACACACATGCACTAATATTTATATGTAGATATACGTGTGTGTATATAATTTAATGTTGAACTGTATAAAAGTGTGTAGGAACATTTTAGATTCATGAGTGAACAATTTTCTACTTGTATGTCCAAATATGTAGGTTCATATATGTACTCGTATGTGCATAAAAACATACCAGTATGTATATATAAAGATATATATACAGATATTTGTGCATTAGATTTAAAAACCTATGCACTAACTAGTCATCTATTCATTTGTTTGTAAAAAGGAGGAACCTGTGCGGATTTCAAATATGTCACGTTTACTAAACGTCCTTTATATAAATAATCAAACACACACACACACACATACACACCATATACAAGTATATTTAAATACAAATATGTGCACACATATGTGAGTAAGTATGTATGTAGTGTATCTGCATTTTTCGTTTTGTTTCGTCGTTTTGTTCAACTTATTGTGTGTCGTTTTGTTAGAATTATGAACTGCATTCAACGCATTCAAGGTAGTGAAACATATTAAATACATTTTATTATTGTATAGATGTTTTATGTTCTTTTTTTTTACTTATTTCTCTGCGTTCTGTTTTATTTTGTGTGCAAGTGTACGACGATATAAATAAATATTGCAACGGTTGCATTTTTTTTTAATTCTACTTCATATTAATAATAACAAGCGACATAGAAAAAAAAACCTGAAATAAATATTCTTTTACTCACACAATCTCTTGCAGTTCCCCTTAGAAAATCGTCCTGCTTTTTTCTAGGCATAAATCTTGTTTTTTTTTTACTTGCACTTCTAGCACAAAGTAATGGTAAAGTCATTTTAAAAATGCTTTATTTTTTTTATTTTTATTTTATTTATAAGGATCTCTTGGGTTTTGTGTGTCGTTAATTAATTATTAATTTAACTTTTTGTTTTCATTCCTACGAAAAGTAATAGGGAGTTTGTTACTACGTTAACTGTTTTTAGACAAAGGAAAGGGAACAAAAAAAAAAAAAAGAATTATTCAAAATGCCTTTTGACAATCTCTACACAAAAAGGAAATATAATGCTTTTGACCTGTGTCTGTTTCCATGTCCTATCAAAAAATATTCAAATAGAAGTTAGTTACACATATTAAATGAGAAACATATAAATTTATATTTTATTTAAAATTTTTATTTGTGTTTCAATTTAGCTGAGGAAGGATTTTTAACAAAATGTAATATATTTTTATGGTTAAAGTGGTTTTAGAAATGCAAGGAAATATAGCTTATTTGTGGGATATTAATTTCGAATTTGTCAAAATTAAGTTTAAAAATAGCACTTATGATATTTTTTGATCTTAATTAAAAAAAAAAAAAAAAAAAAAATCAGGCATGTGAGTCTAAGCAAAATAAAGCCACTATTGACTATCGTTATTTTATCTAAGCTTTAATTCTTGTGTTTATGAATTTCTTTGTCTAATTCTCATTTGCATTCAATATGCAAAAACAATGTTATGGTGTGATCGCAACCAACATAATATTTTCTGTGCACCAAAAATATGATGGTGGTGAACAAATTATAGTTATTTCAAACAATATTTAGTCACGCAAAAAAATTTTATAATTGTATATAATATTAAAATATGATCATAAGGGGTGTCTCAAATTTTATTTTTACATTTGAATTCGCCGTTAAGATATTGCCGCCAACCAAAAAAAAAAACAATTTGAAAGCTTCATTATTAAATAGTATTTCAGAAAAAAATAAAAGTATACCGGCCGCAGTTCAAAAATTATCCTAAGCGATGAAGTTCATTTTCACTTTGATGACTGCGTTTATAGCAAAAATCGCTTTGCTTGTAATGCGGAGAACCTACATATGATTTTCGATCCACAAATGCACTCAAAACATGTCAGTCTTTGTTGCAAATTTCAGACTGCAAGCATCCTACGACCACACTCCACTTGAAAATAAGGCTGGTTATTTGAATTCAAAGGTCTACGACAACAAGCCTACAACAACCCCTGCATTACAAGAGGTTAATAAACGCTTTATTAAATTAATTAAGCCATTGCGACTTAAGCTCTTGATAAACGTTGACAAAAGAGTGCGTATACTGAGGTGTTGTCTTAGCATTTGCTACCTTCAGAAGGACGAGAATGCTTGAGGTATAAAACTAAACTTTGTTGCCTGTTTCACCCATTCATTTGAAACCAAATTCTACCAGCATTTCAGCAGAAAATAAAATAAATTTGAATTTGTTATTTCATGAGCGTAGCAAGATTTAGAAGTTTAGCAACTTCCCTTTATAATTTACAACTTAATGCAACTTTATTCCTTTAGCACTTTAAAAAATTGCCCTCAATTAGCTTTAAAAAAAAACATGCGACGATCTATCAAAAAATAATACTGCCACAAAAATTAAAACTTTTCACAAAGTATAAGAGAAATATAGGAAAAATATACGATAATATTATGAGTATAATCGGGAACACATCTTTAATGTGAAAATCATCTATGACATAAATTGGCTTTACACAGTTGATCAGGGATGGATAGCTGCCACCTTTTATAATAGGTGTATGAGTTAACTATAATTATAGTTGGATTTTGAAATATTTTTATAATTTCTTTTATTATGTTACACAATAACCATAATATTATTGTAGGATATAACAACAATCATATAATTCAATCGTACTATGTTGCTCTTAGATATAAAAAACGAGTTTGCCCGTCCGTCCGTCCGTCCATCCGTGTAAGTGTTGATTTTACAAAAAAATAAATATGTCAATCGATCAGATATAGTGTCGAAAGAGATGCTATTGAAAATCAGCATTATCGGTCCATGTCCTTCGAGGTAGCAGGCAAAACACCACGCTAATTCTAATTTTTTCATGTCATTTGGAACAATAAAGTTACTAAATTAAAAAAAATAGATAGATGGGGCGATAGAAAAAAAAAAAAAAAAAAAAAAAAAGAAGAAAAAAAAAATAAGAAAAATACATCAAGTGAAAAAAATTGGCGCTCGTCCATGTTTCCGAGTAACGGGTTTGTAAAATTTTCAAATTTTTTAAAATATCAATGTGGGTATCATTTTAAAGCTTTTGAAGAGATCTTTAAGGAAATACTTAAATTAAAAAAAAAATGCTTAACCCATTAAGAGCCGCTGTCATTTTTATGCAAAATAATAAAGGGTGCACCAAATAACTTTTTTTAAATGCTATAAAAAACTACTTGGCTTTAACTCCTGAACCAATTGGACTTTGTATGGCGTCATACTAAGGTCTTTATGCAAAATGCATCTCAATGATGTCTTCGAAATGTTCAATTATTGAGAATGACAGTGAATTGATGTTAATGGCGCTTCACGCACACTGTCTGCCACAGCAGCAATACTCTTGGGTGTACGCACTGTTTTTGGCTTTTCATGCTTTGGTTTATCGATGGAGATGCCAGTTTTATCTTTTTCCACATACGGAGCTGACGGTTCTTCTCTTCTTCAAAAATCCGTACGCAATTTTCGCACACATTCTGCCACTTTACCATGATTTTCAAGGTAATGTCGCAATATTTATCAGCGTTGTTCAAACGTATATACAACCATATTCGGTCAGCAGAAGGATAAAACTAATTATCTGTTAAATCAGACATGAGCTAAGTGTTACCGTTCACGAAATAAGCACTAGTTGAAAAAAAAACGTTAGATGGCTGACTACAGGGTCAGGTACCAAATTTTGTGTGGTACCAAAAATTTTTTTTATTTTTTAATTCTCTGTCACCAATCTTTGCTTTTTTGATTGGAGTTTCTTCACTAAACTTGATTTACATAGCTGGTGAAAGGTATATAAGATTCGGCACAGACGAATATAACAATCTAACTTGTTTTAATTGAAGTTACTTCATTGTTCGAAGTAATACGGAAATATTAGAGGTAGGCGTGGTATTTTGCCTGCTGGCTCGAAAGCATGGACTGATCTTGCTGATTTCCAATAGCACCTCTTTCAACACTATTACTGTCTGATCGATTGGCGCATTAAAATTTTCTCTAGCAGATGAAGTGCTTTGGCAAATTCGATTTTATTACTAACACGGACGGACAGGCGGACATTGCTTAATCGTCTTTGCTATACATAAGAACTCAGAATATATATAAATTTTATGGGATCGGAAATGGATATTATAGAAATCACAACCAGAAAGACAAACTTAGTTTTACCCTTTTTCCACTTTTTGTGTTGAAGGGTATGAAAAGCGTGTGAAAGTGTTGTGCTATATTCTGTCAAAACTGTACTGAAATCTCCTTGTAATTTTTAAATTAATAATTATATCTGAGACTTGATAGCAAATGGAAAATTTTTACATTTCAAGTTGAATTATTAACTTAATTTTAAATATTAAAAAGCTCAAAGAAAGTTAAAATATCTTGATAAAATTTTAATTACATTTTAATTATATATATTTAATTGAGTAAATGAAATTTGAGTTAATATATACGTGATGAAACTCAAGCTCTATTTTAGCACAGTGAGATTTTATAATTTTTTAAAATATTTTATAATAACAAATAACTTTTTATATGATAAAAGTTTAATACTCTTTTTAGGTTAAACCTACTTTCAGTGTAATCTTATTTAACATAACATGACTCTACCCGCATATTTATTTAATTATGACTTCAACTAAACACGAACACGAGTTGTAATTTTCCATTTCTTTTTAAATTAAAGTTTAACGAAAATATTTTAAATAATTATAACTTTTATTTTAAAAGTAAAAATAAATTTTTATAAGGGTTATTAACCAACAAATAAATAAAGTTATAAAAATAGGTGGGTACATATTCATATTTAGCTGTCATTAAAATGTAACCGAACACCCTGCAAATGGATTCAACTTTAATTGTTTTTTGTAGTAAACGCCCTTCACTTAAGTTGCTTGATTTTAGTAATTTCTTTTTGTTGTTGTTTTTTTGAAAGATGCTTCCTTAATAATTATATTATATTTTGTTGTTTAAACTAACAATTGTTTTGAACATTCATATAGATACTATTTTATGGTTTAATTAATTTAATTTCATTTTGAAACAAACGCGTCTTTTCTTTCTCTTTCTACTAAAATTTATAATTGAATTTTCAGGCGTACGTACGTACTTGCAGCAAGCAGTCTTTAGCCACATTTTTTTTTATATGGTTGTATGACTACAATTGTAAACACACATACTTACCTTATATAAATATTATACACACACACAAACATACATACATTTGTATAAACAAAATTTAAAGCGCACACGACAAGCGCCTACAATGTAACAAACAATATTCAGACTTATATTTGTATGACTCTCTTTATCAGAGATTAAAATGAATTAAATCGAATTGAAATGGAGCTTCATAATAATTCTGGGCAGAAGGTTAACAAATATAAAAAATTATGATAAATACTTTGTTTATATTTCAATTGTCAATCAATAACGGTTCAAAAAATAGGTCCATATACATCAAAACACATCAACGTATAGGAACATCCTTTTATTTCTAAAATTATATCAAAGACAATAAATAATCTCTCCTTGTGATTTTACTCTTAAAGTGGCAGTAGCCGTACCTCCATCGACAAAATATGCACTGGCTGTCAAATGTACGGCAGTCAAACATCTTTATATATTTATAGTACCAGGGGCACGCCCTTTAAAATTTAATTTATTTTTTATTACTTTCTATTATTGGAAGCTAGGGTCATACCATTTTTATTAAAATTTTATATGGGTGCCCCTTACGGTTCTATAGACATGTAAAATCATGTGTGAACCAGAGACCAATATGCATCAACATCAGCTTTCAATTTAAAAATAATGCTTCGAATATTTCCAAATCAGTTCCGAAATGACTGAGTTTGGCGGGCTCAAAAATATGAAAAATTTAGACGAATTGAACCTGTTTGAAACTTGGTTAAACAAAACACACACTCAAAGATTTTGAAAAAAAGAGTTGCCAGACTAAGTTGTTATAAAATCGCCTTAACTATTTTTTTAGCGTTAAAAAATCGTAGGAATATTGTTGTGAAAATTTTGCTGAAAATTGTTTACTATGTCAGGGCCGCTGTAATATCTGCTGCTGTAGGTAAAAACCTTTTAAAGTTCTCATAAATTTAAAAGAAAATATAACTTAAACTAAGAAATGGTTGCCGCCGTCCATGTCTTATGTATTTTTATCATACACTTTGCTTTTAGTTGATTGGTATACTTTTTATGATCGGCTGTCAACAGCAACAGAATGTGAAACGCCCCATATATAACGTATTTCGAATTCCAATACTACTAAAGATATAAGAACATAACCACTTTGCTAGGTTTTCGGCCGCATTCTCTATAAGGCAGGATAAATATTTAAACAAACGTTCTGTTATTCATTACATTGTTTCTTCTTATATAGGGTATCCGCCAGGAAGGTATACTACTTTGCTTGTTTCTAATATTTGATTAAATAAGAGATAAATATTTTATTCAATATCGGCAATTATGTATGAATTACATTATCAAACATATTTCATTACATTCTTCCACATTTCGCGTGGTATTTCATTAATTTCATCAAGAAAAATATTTTCAATTATATCACGAAACCAGTACACTAGACTATCACTTTTAATGAATGTAAAGGTGACTGATGAATAATTCGAGGGTTTCTATTGCTCATAACCGACTATTCTGTTTATTCACTTATCCATTCAAATGAAAATGTGCTTTTTCAGTTATTATGATTTTTTCATGAAAATTGGGGTTATCATGGGCGAGCTATAACATCCTGTTGACATATGTACGGCAGCGTTAATGGAAGCAGCTTTTATATCTACTGAATCTTAAATCGAAACAAATGCAAATGCTTGTACAAAATTATGTCCAAAGTTGTTCTTTGAAGGCTAAGCAAGCATCGAATTGAGGTTGATGGATTGTTTTGAATATTTTCTTGAGCAGCAATAATGTTTTCTGCCGACCTGCAGTACGTTGTGGTCCATGCTGGATCCTATTCCCTACAGACCCTCTTTCTTTGAAATCATTCACCACACGATAAATAGTGCTATTTGTTGGCACATTGCTTCTTCTAAAAATTTTACGTAACTTACTCATCGTTACAGTTATCGATGATTAATTTTGATAAAATGTTTTAATGATTAGAACACTTTAGTTTGTCGAATATGTTTCCATAATAAATTTGCCACGTGTCGACTTCACGACTGCCAAATATGAACTGTCAAGAATAAAGTTTAACAAAATGGCGGCAAAACAAGATACCCTGTATTAAGACTTATTTTTAGCTTTATATATTTTCTTCTATATTTCTTAAGTCTAAGAAATCAGCTGTTCTCTCATGTTTACGAAAACTAAAAATCAAGACGAAAATCTTGAAATAAATTGATTTTTTAAATCACCTCTTTACTAGTCCCTTCAATTAAAGATGAAAAATCTATGTTGCAAAACAAACTTAGAATAGAAAGGCATGCTTGCGAGTATAACTAACTTAATGGACAAAGGATTGTTATTAAATAAAAACTATTTTTTTGCGTTGTTATTTAATGTTCAATTTTCCATTTTTTCGTAAATTAATTAAAGATAAATATTTAACTTCAGCTCATCATTTAATAAAATAGAATTATGTATTATAGGATGACTACATAGAACGGTGGCACATTTAAAAAACGTTGATTTTGGCGATTTGTTTTGTTGTTTATTTATCTGGCAACGCTAATAAAATAACACGCGAGCATGTAACATGTTTAAACAAGTTCATAAGTAATACATGATCACACAATTAACTACTTTTAGCATTTTTGGATTTCATCAAACATTAATTTACTTTAATTATTATATTATTAGCTTCGGCACAGATTTGTCCCGAGGGAAACATATAAACGTCTCACTTACTTGGTAGTAAGGGTATCCGTGCAAGAAATGGATAACCGAAACTAATACATATACCATTTTGCAGCAGTTTTATACTGAACGATGTTACCGCTGTAACGCTTTTGGTACTTAATTAAAATTAATTTTTTTTTTACTAGACTAAACCTAATTTTCAACTTGTATTTATAGAAATTTAGTAATTGCGTAGTTAAATCTATTCCAGAGTACAGGCTACGGTTGTTTTAAAATTTTTGAAAAAACATAATGCGTTTCAAGTGGCATCGCTGCACATAGAAGTATTTTGCCAATCGAGCCGGACATTACGCCAAAAATGCAGCTCGACAGATAACAAAATTCTGCATCGTTTAGTAAATTTTCAAGGCTTCTGCAGCAGTTACTTATATTTATTTATAGGAAAATTTTGTTTTAAATTTTTATGATAAAAAATTTGGTTCGAAAAAAAGGATTTTTTTGAGAGTGTTTCTCATCGCGTTCCTAAAAAATTTATATATGACTATAAAAATTAAGATCTCTATTTTTATACTGTAGATAAAAGCATTGTGCGTTTTTTGCGCCTATCCCAATATTGACTAGTATAAGACCCACTCCAAAAATACTTTCATGCTTCCACCTGTAGTTAACGCTGAATAAAATTCAGATTCGGAACAGGTCTTTGAAGAATCAGACGAAGAAGGACCATGACAAATCATCATCATCGTAGTGCAAAAGAGAGGTTGTTTTGAACAAATAAATTTTTATATATTTAAATAAAATTTACCGTTACAATCATAAATAAGCTATTACCATGAATAAATTAATTTAATTCTTGGGAGGCGGAGATTAGTAAGACATTGAAAAGCTTAAAAACGAATATTTTAAGGAAAATGGCAAAAAAAAAAATTAAAAAAAAAATATTTTTTTTTCACAGGGACATTTTTGGGGGTGGGATTAAAGGGATACCACCCTCTACCCATGTAAATTTATTTCTATGGGTTTAAGGCATATGTAATCCATTTCATTTAGTAATTATATTCTTTTTTTAAATAATATTTTATTTCACCGCCCACAAAAAGGGGCGAGGGCTTAAATGACATTTTAGAATCTGTTAAGTCCAACCTTAAGTTCTTTGACCTTTAAACTTGTAATTGCTAAATAAAATGACGGGAGAATTAAAAAAAAACTTGCATTTTTCAGAGATAGGATTAGTTCTTCTAAGGGGAACTTTTTTCTCCTCGATTCGATTTTTCTTGTTTTCTAGCTTCATCATAACAAATTTTTCTGCCAAGTTTCATTTATCTATGTGCACTCAGTAAGTTTTAAAGGCCAATATAAGCCCAAAAAAAGTAATGTCCAGCTAGATTGGCAAAATACCACTCTGTGCGCTGGTTGCCACAGACATCGCGTTATAATTTTCCTTTAAAAATATGATAGAAACTTTGTTCTACGCAATGACAGGTATTTCGGTAAAGGGACCTATACTGTTCAAGGACATCATTAAGCACTTAAATTTTAGCGCATTCATTATACAGCCATTGTGGGATAAACAGGAATTTATGTATCGTTGCTCGTTAAGACAGAGTCTATCATTCTATTTTACTGATCTACACAATCTTTTGCTAAGTTTAAATACAGAAATTTTTCTTTTAATTATCTGCTTTTTATGTGACTTGAATATGTCAGTGTATAAGATTATTTAAGAACAATTACACTCAAACAAACACAGATAAAGAGACAAACTCATAGATACTTGCTCAGCTAACTTAACACATACAAACATGCAGTGTGTATGTGTGTGTGTTTGTAGATATTTACAAAAGTTTTAATAAATTTATATATAAAATGTATTTTAATTGTAATCTACCATTCATTACTCATCGTGATATTTTGTTTTCCAATGCCGCTGCTTTACAATTCAATTCAGCATTGGAAGGTGAAACATGTGAATGCATGCAAAAGCGAAGAAGAGGTAGAAGTGGGTGGGTGGTTGGTTGATTGCTCGCTTGCTTTGAAGAATATATAAATGTATGGGTGTTGTTACGTTTGTGTACCGAAAGGCTAAGAAAGAATATGCTGTCTGTGGACTTTAACACACCCCATTCATATAATAATTTATTTAATTAATTTTTTTTTTTCGTAGCTTTTTCTTCTTTGCAACTATAATTTTCTATAAAATTTATTGATTATTAAGTTGTGTTGTTGTTATTTTATTTTTTCTATATACAAACGTTTAAATGTAAGAAAGTTTGTTTATGATTGTATATGTGTGTGTGTGTGCCTATTTATATGAATGTGTGCTTTAATGTTTTTCCTAGACAATTTTACTTTTGCAATTTCCTTCTACTTTCTATTACTTTTGTAGTCGTTTAGATGTGCGCCCATAAATGTGTTGTGTGAGTTTAAATTATTTTTGTTTGTAATAAAAAATATTTCTTGCCCTTTTAAACTGCAAGAGTTCGCTCATGCTGATATTGAAAGTTGTTTTTTTTTTTTGTTTTTAAATTTATTTTTATTTTGAAACTTTTGTTCTTGCCGGCGTCTAATGAAGTTTTAATTTTACTTTACAAAAAAATCATATTTTTCTTAGTTTTTTTTTTCGTTTGCTTCAAGAAGTTTATGTGTGTCAAAATACAAGTACTTTTAAATTGTTTTTTACATACTGCGTTCGTTGCATTATTATAATTACACTTCCTACAGTGGAAAAGGGAAGACGATTTACCACGACGTTCTTAAAAAATCAATGAAAAACTTTTGATGTTTTTTTCTATGAAAAATACTGCCCTGTTTAAGTTCGACTTCTAATTCCCTGTTGTGAACAGTTGAAATTGTTAAGAAAATTTAAGATTATATTTTTGGTGTAAAAAATTTATTTTATTTCGCAAAAAATATAAAAAATATGTCTACAGTCTTCAACGGCATGAACTAAACACATGGAACTTTTTTACGGGGCATAGAATGCAATTGCGTTTTGCCCCTTTAGAGGGTAAATTTTTTTTCGCAAAGATCTATTAAAAGAGTGGCTTATAATGAAATTACAATTAAAAGAAACATAATATTTATGTAGGAAGGTCCCGAAGTATTATTAGCGCCTTTTCAAAATCTTTCGTTACTCAAATATTTCTGGCAGCCAAATTACTTTCATTTTATTCCACTGTAGTTTTGGTCTGTCGACTGATAACTGTCGACCTTTTTTCTCCTCACAGATCATAATTGCTAACGTTTGTCTAAAGCTTAGCTTCGCTATAGCATCCATATCGAATACGTGTATGCTTGTAGTCCTAATCCTTATAATGGTGACCGCTGCTCTACCATCTCAGCGTCTTCCAGGAACCGTGAGTAAGTATCATCTTCACGATATTAATCCTGGCCAGGTAATACGTGAGGTTCCATGATCAGACACTAACGAAGGTATGTTGTTCAGTTATCTTTGGTATATCAAACCAATTTTTTCGACTTCTTACCGCTGGACTCTATATTGAGGGACTTATTTAAGTCTTTTATTTCTTGCAATTTACTCTTGGCCATGCCTTTCGAGTTACTGCATTGTTTAATAATTGTTCCTGTTCCATTCCAGTCATATTCTGCTACTCCTGTTTAAAATCATAAATGTAAGAATTAATTTAATCCCAAGCAATGATGAAGAAATGTCCAACAACACAGAGCATAGGAAAGTCTGTACTAAAGCTGAAAGTCGGGAGATATTAAGAGTTCACTTGACTTAATTTTGCCAGCTTCCTAGACCAGACCTGACTAGATGCCTGTTACTGCCAGAAAAGAGTAAGGCCGTTTGCCTGCCAGCTGACTTCTTAAACCTTCCTACTCGACATTCGAATAAAAAATGTTAAAATAAAACTTTTGATTGGTGTGGCTTATTTAAGTAATTTACAAGATATAGGTGAAAGGAAAGCTGAAAAACAATGATATGGAAGTTCGTCGAGGTGGCTGGTACACCATTGTATTATTCGGGGGGTTATGTGGTACAAATAAGTACCAACCGACCGGTAAAATATATAAATTTCATAATTACTTTATCGGCTTTAAAAAAATGTTTGTGTATGCAGAAAACTTTTAAATAGTGGCGCTTGTTGGTATAACGATGTCGCGTAGTTTTTACAACAGAAAGAGGCATTGACTAGCGGTTTTCAATTTTAGATATTGCAGTGGTTTTTCGCACTTCACAGATGAATTCCCCAGCTAAGGTAAGCTGAGACCATTATAAATTACCCATGCGTTTCCGTCTATCATAATTATCAAACGGTAAGAAAAACTTTTTTCCCCCACTTATCCGATTTTCTATCGTATTCACAAAGGCCAGATATTTGACCAGCCTTTACATTACATTTAACAAAAATATTCCTTGGCTGGCTTCTTCTAAACGAGTTGCAAAGTGCTCTGTGCATAGAAATAAATTATCGTTGTGTTGTATAAAAGAGCCGAAAAAACGTCAGCCGTATACAGTGGAGAAAGAAAAATAGAATTATTGTTGGTTATTGTTGTTTTTGCTTAAACTTTGATGTTTGCCTTTGCTTTATTGTTTGGACAAAAATCTTTAGTTTATTTAATATGTTTGTCAGAAGTTTCCTAAAGAGTTAAGTAAGCTTTAACGGAACGGCCATCGAGACGCACTTTGACCCTCAATAATCAATATCGGCAATTAATTTAATCGGGATAATTAAATAATTATACGATTAATTAACAAGAACGTGTGATGAATTCTATTCAAGTAAAAAAAACCGCAAGTAAAATTATATTTAGGTGTCACACAAGAATAATGCAACTCAAAATGCAACTCTGTTTGTACAGAAACTATTACTTTATGAATATTTAAAAAAAAGTAAGCAAATCAAGAGACTATTTCAAAAAAGAAACTGTCACACACTTTATTTAATGCACACTAATCTGCTTTTTGGAGACACGTGGTATTTTGAACCGATCTAACGACTAAAACTCAATGCTTTTAAAGGTATCTGATTGCTGTAATACAAGAGACTAAAGATTTCAAATATTTGATTTTTCGATTATCGATTGCTGAGCATAATTAACTGCTTCTTCTAAACGAGCTTCATTGTTGTTTTTTCTTTGCGTGTATTTCGGTATCGTTTACCGCAGAATTAAAACGATTAAAATTGAAAAATTTCATTTTCATGAGCCTACCCGTAGTCGCACATTGGTGGCCTTCCTGGCGAATATTATTATCATATAATAGCCATATGGCATCCCCTAGCATTTTCTAGCGAGTATTAGTAAAGAAACAATTTGAGACCCTCTGAAGTGAGAGCAACCCAGTTTTAAGGAAAATAATAAAGAAGTTAAAACTGGAATAGAAATTGCTTCTATACAAATTTTCTAAATTTACATTTGCACGTACACATATGCAGGTATGTATGTGTATGCTTTAGGGTTAATATTTATCTACACTTACAATTATTTACATTTACATTTATTTGCACTCATATTTATTTACCTTAAAAAATATCAAATTTATAAATATGGCGGAAAGATTAAAATCGAAAATAAATTATAAGAAAAATGTTGTATTTTTGTACAATGTTATGTTTATATGTACACCATACCACATTTAACATACTTAACTTATTTTGTAAGTATATTTTTTGATATAAAATATAAAATATGGATTTTATATTCTTGAAAAAAAGAAACGAACTTTTAAAACTCCCGTAAAATAAATCAAACTAAAAGGATACAGTTTTTTTTTTCTTTTTGTAAAAGAATAACTTAAAGTCATATATTGTAGGGGGTAACTTGTGACAAAAGAAAAATGTAAAAATCAATTTAATAAATATTTAATAATATAATAAATATAAAGAAAATGTAATGCAGAAAAGTTTCAATTCTAAGAACTTCCAATATTTATGAATGGAAAGAAGAAAATGCAGTCACAATTTTTTTCATGTTGTTGGCTTTACAAAAAAGTTGTTGCTTTTTGACAATATATTGACGAGGTTTTTTTTAAATCATTAATACATCGATTACTTTAAGGAGCCAAAATTGCTGAGTTTTTTTTGTGATTATTAATACGACGTTTTCGCTTATTATTAAACAGCTGGGTATTTTCAGAGTATTTTTTTGGATTTATCAAAGGAGCGCTAGGTAGAGTAACATCAATTGCGGTTAGCTCTAGCAATGATCGAATTCATGATTTTGTGCTTGATAGAAGGTCGCCCTTGCCAACTTAAAATAAAATAATTATTGTTACTTTTATACTTTTAAGGCACTGTTTATGTTCCAATTTAAGATCTCCTATTTGAGGTAATTTAAATGGAGTCGTCAAATCTTTCCAGAATTGCTTGTAAGTATGAAAAGTATAATAATTTAGATTAAAATGGAAATGTGTGAAACAGATTTTTGATTCGTCTCACATAGGGGTATTTTGCTAATCTAGCCAGACATAAGGCCAAAAAATTATTTTGAGAAATGTAAAAATTTAAGTACACAGCTGGACAGATTAAAAATTCTGCATCGTTTAGTAAATTTCCAAGGCTTTTGCTTGAGATTTGTCGTTTTGGGACACTGTTAAAATCAGGAAAGTGTCACACACTTCATTTCGCATACGTTTTTATTGACTTTATACGATTTTGAGAAGTTTGCAATATATTTTTTTTTGTGGCTAAACGAATAAAGATTTTGTATTGATTTTAATAAAAAAATAAAATTTTGTTTTTATTTTTATAATAAAAAACCTTATTCGAAATTAAAAAAAGAATTTTTTTGTTAAATTTCTTGTAAAAAAAGAGTTAAAAATTTTAAGAGTGATCTCCATCCCGATCCTAAAAACGTTATATATCACTATAAAATTTACGATATCTACTTTTTAATTAAAACTTAATTGGAAACGAACTAAATAAAACAATTAATAACAACATTAATGAAAGCAATTGAAACAGTAATAAAACTTAAAGTTATGTTCAAATAAATGTTTGTTAAAATCAAAATTATTAAAAATATTGTATGTGCTATTAACTTATTTTAGATAAAATCTTACTTAAATCTTAAAAATCTTATTCAACGATGAAAGTTAATTGTCTGTGATAGAGATGGACATCGCTAACGTGATTGGCGTAAATCGCGTGTGATCGTGACAAATTTTTTTTTTCACTCATGTGAGCTTGTATGAACTTAATATAAAAAATTCATTCTAAGTATGAGTAGAATTTGTGCCTGATTGTTTCGTGGTTATTATTTGTTCCTTCTAAACTTTTTTTACTTCTCTTTCTGACTTCAAAAAAAATTTTAATAGGTGGCAATATTATTACGGTGAATTTAACTATACTTTTTATTTGGTTACAATGATATATGAAACAGGAAGCTCAGTTACGAGAGAAGAGTAATTTCTAAGTTGAGAATTTTTTTAAAATTAGCTGTGACTGACTTTTTGGTTGAATAATAATTTTTATGAAATTATTATATTAGAAAATTATACACACGTTAGTTTTTAAATTTTGGTTGTTCGTTTTTATTGAGAAAATCTCCTAATTTTCACGATGAGTTCTCGTGAAAAATATCTTTTCAAGATCACGTGAGGGTGCATGGTTGTGGGCGAAAAGAAAAAGATTGTGGAATTTTTTTCTCGTGAGTGTAAATAATGAAAAGTCATTTACTCTCCCATCACTAGTTTGTAAATGAAGATTTCGTACATGTTAAAGTGTTTCTCTCTGCTTTAAAGTATTTTGCAGTCTGCATCAATATTAAAATTATATTTGAATGAAAAAATTTATTATTTTTTTTAACAAGAACATAAAAAACCAGGTTTGACTATATGCCTTATTAGTTACCGTTAATATGCACCTGAATAAATAAATCATATTTAAAAAAAAAAACAAAATTATTTAAACTTGAGTTAATTTGTTTATGTTTTACTTTTTATGATTATTGCATTTTATTAATTCATGTCTGGGGCCTGGATCAGCTGCCAAATTTACAAATTATAAAGCAACATTTTTTTAGTTTTTCCTACAAATTTTTTTTACTTTTTATTTAATACAATCTCTAAAGACACTTGTGAGCTGTAAAACTAAAAAAAAAATTTAAGGAAAAATGTTTGATAATAAAAGTATGAAAGTGGGCAAGCATATAAACATTAAGGAGGGTCATTTTGCAAAAACAAAAATGTCAGAGAAAAAGTTATCATCTTGAAGCCTAAAAATTTGTAGACAGATTTTTATGAAAGATTCAAATTTCAGTTGAGTATTTGTGGGATCTGTTTCTTCTCTCGTTTGTAGGTTGTGTTCAATATGTTTAATTTTAAATTATTTTCCACAAGAAAATTAACTTTTATTTTTATTATTTTTATTAATGCCAGCAGAGTCAGATTATTAATTTATTGTTAAAAATCTATTTAATTCTCGATTAGTAAAATGAAGTTTTTTTAATGCAATTAAATCGTTAATTGCAACGAATTAATAGATTATTACATGTCTGTTGATTAACCTTGCCATTACTACTCTGGTATTACTTTAATTTGTAGGCTTAACATAACTTAATATGCTCTTGAGTGCAAAAAAACAGATGGGTGGAGTAACAATAATGTTTTGCTCTTCATATTAGAGCGAGAGCTTTACGTTTAAAGAAAAATCCATTGACTTGACTACTTGACCATGCATGATGGTTGATTGGTTAAGAAGCTTGAGGAGTGGATAAGCTGCTTAAGCCTGAGTGTCTGCTTAAATACTTGCAACCATCTAAGATTATAGAGTATCTTGTTTTGCTTAACAATTAATAATCACCGTTACCTCTAAAGTTATAAAATAGTTATAAATAATGATCGCCAACCAAGCCCGCTTGGGTTTTCTTATGCAATACAACCACAAAGAACTCTCAACAAAGAAAGCAAAATATATTATACACCAGTGTTGCGAGGAATAAGTTATGCGTTTCCTTCAAAAAAGTTAATTTTTTCATTAAAAATTACATTTTGAAATTTCCATTAAATAAATAGTAAATTAATGTAATTTATATTAAATATAGTAAAAAGTTTTATTCCATATTTCAGGGAATATAACAAGGCAACAAATCATTTACTGAACAAAAAGAAAACATAAATAAAAAAAAAATAAAAACGTGTCAAAAAAATTTCATACCATTGATGCCCATGAGGATTTACATTAGGACTTAATACTAATATTTCGATGTGGAAAAGTGGATGCTCTCGCCATTCAATAAAATTAGTCAAAGTAGGATTTTTTAATAAATTCGTTTAACCTTTTTCTTAAAAAATTGAGCTTTGCTAGAAATCACTACACTAATTATTTAAAAAATAACGTTATTAAAGACAAATTTGAGCCTTATTTGCTTAAAATTTTAACATAAAATTACTGAAAATTTTTCTGTAATATAATCCGGCACTTCTAAATCGAGGTATTGGTACACTTATCAAATTTTTTCCGCACAATATTCAACTCATATTATTTCACATTTGAAAAGAATTGTTGCCAGAAACATTTTGATGTTTCTAAACATGAAGCAAGAAACACTTCGTGATTACTCACGAATTAAACTTTTTTTTGTTTATTTTAAACTAATTTTCTATACGGGATTTTTTTGCATTTGCAGGTAACCTTTGTTATTAAAATCCAATTGATATGTTAAGAAAGTTTTTTATATTAAGAGCGATTCTAAACTCAAGTAATGAAACAGTAGTCTTTCAGTAATATTACTTTATTTCGTGTACGTGGAGTCTTCAAAAGTTACAAAAAATTTTAAAAATTCAATGAAACGGCAACACTTTTGCACTCACACGCTAGATCTTAACAAAAAAAGCATTTTCCGTCTGTCCGTACATGTTAGTGTTAAAATCAAACAAAAATTTAAATACGTCAATCGATCAGACAAAGTGTCGAAAGAGGTGCTGCTGGATATCAGCAAGATCGGTCAATGTCCTTAGACACAGCGGGCAAAACGCCACGCCTACCGCAAATTTTTCTATATTATTTGGAACAATGGAGTAACTCGAATCAAAAAAAAAAAAAATAGAGAAGATAGAGAAGATAGAGAATTAAAAAATAAGAAAAAAAGATAAATTGAAAAAATTGGCGCTCGTTCATATTTTCCGAGTACAGAGCCTTGAAATTTTTAAATTTTTTTAAAATATCAATATGGGTATCATTTTAAAGCTCTTGAAGAGATCTTTAACGAAATACTAAAATTTTAAAAATGCTTAACCCATTATGAGCCGATGGCATTTTTATTTAAAACTATATAAATGGATATAAATGTAGTACTTAATATTTTATTCTAATTTTTTAATTGCCTGTCACCCCAATATTTGCTTTTTTGATTGGAGTTACTTCAATAAACTAGATTTGCAAATGGTGAAGAGTATATCCGAATGTAGCATTCTTACTTGTTTTTAACTCTTATAATCATACAAACATGCTTGAATAACTTTATTATTAATGTTAGACATAATGACAATTTAGTCTTATCAATTTTTAAAATTTTAAAACAAACATTTTTATTCGGTGCAAAATCAGTAATAAATTCTTATTTAAAGCACACTCTCTGCATGGCGACCACTGCTCATAAATGTGACTGACAAAATTCTTGTGCTTCAAGGCTTACAACAGCAACCATACTTTTACTTCCATACACTCATACGAGTATTTATTAATATTGGAATAAAAGTTGTAAATATTTCTATGACTGTTGCTCTTCTGTTCTTTTTTTCTCTTTTTGACACTTGTGCTTAAAGCGAAAAAAAAATTGCTCAAAATTCAGGCCAGTATATTATAAATTAGAGTAGTTGTAATAAAACCTTTAAGGTAATAAGGAACAAGTTGGCATTATCTCATGTTAAGAAATAAAACATTACAAATTTTTATATAGAAAGAAAGTAATGAATGTGTTGTGAACTGTGGGCTAAAATATTTTGTTAACTCTAGTAAAAACACAACTACAGAGAAGAACAAGTATTAAGACATTGATTGACATAACTTGTAAGGATTTAAAGGTCAGTTTTACAAATAGCAAATTACAAGGTACCACTGTGCATTAAAGTTAGTTTCTTGCACAATGATCACATACAACATGGACAACATGTACAAACAAAATGCATGTTAAGGTAAAGGCCATAAAGTGTATGAATAATTGACGAAGAAATAAAAATTCCAGCACAAAAAAAAAAAAAAAAATAGAGAAAACTCAAATAACTTGAAGCGAATGTACAGAAAATGTTAAAAGAAAAAAAAAAAATTAAAAACTATATGAAAAATGTCGGAAGTGTTTTTATAGTTTCGTGTTTGGGCAGCTAGTAAAAGACAGCAACTAAAAACGCCAACAAAAACAAAAATAATGGCAAAAGCAATAAAATTGCAACAAACTTAAACTAGACAAGGCTACAATAAACGATATACCGGTAACATGTACTCAACTCAACTCGCTCATTCACACACTCACTGACTCCATTATATCATTTTGGAAGCTACTGTTGCCTGCCACCACACTTACACTTACATTAACAATAACATTATTATCATGATCATTATTGTCATCGTTAACATAATCGTCATCGTAATTATTATTAACAATGTTGTTTTCAACATCATCATTGCCACACTACATCACAGCACACCACACCAGCCATCAATGCCAACACCCGGCACAAAACTTTACGAGAGTAAATTTATTACTATTGAAGGGGGCTTGGCTTGATGGCTGGCTGCTATATGAAAATGGGCTGGTTGTTTCTAGCTTTGCAAGTTGTAACTTTAAACTCTAGCAACCAGCACAGTAACAACAACAACAACAAACAGTTAAATAACTAAAGATGGCGATAGTGATGGCATAGATGGTGCTGAAATAATTTTGTATATAAAATACTTTGTTGATGAATATTTAGCCGACAACACTTTTAAAATGACATGCAGCTGCAATTTAAGTTTTTATAGCCACAGTGTGCCTACGAGTATGTATTGTGTATGACTAATACTAAATACAATTTAAACTTAATGGTAAAACCTTACATCTTAAGAAAATGGTTTTAATAAAGTAAGAGAAAGAATGGCGGACAATTTATTACAGAAATTTCTTATGACAATTTTTTGTTTTAATTTTAATACAAATTAACATTTGGCCTTATTTAAAAAATAAAGTTGTATTTAAATAAAGACATTTATTTAATGCCTGGTTTTTCCTTTATTGTTTTTGCAGGCAAAAATGATTGAAAGCGGACATCCTTGGATGGGCGGTGCATCAACCTCTTCGGTTACAGGTAAATTTAAAATAAAATTTGCATTAGTCTTAAGGAATTTTATTTTGTTTTTTGTTTTTGTTTCTTAGTCTGTTTGTTTGCCATTTTATTAAATGTTTCTTATTCATTTCCGTTACCTTTTCATTTTCCTCACAGACAGCTATCAATATCAGTTACAGTCTATGTGGCAAAAATGTTGGAACACTAATCAGCAAAATCTTGTCCAACAGTTGAGATTTCGTGAACGTGGGCCATTAAAATCCTGGCGACCAGAAGCCATGGCTGAAGCCATTTTTAGTGTCCTCAAAGAAGGTTTGTCATTGTCACAAGCGGCCAGAAAATATGATATTCCTTATCCGACATTTGTTTTGTATGCAAATCGTGTGCATAATATGTTGGGACCATCATTGGATGGTGGCTCTGATCCACGACCTAAAGCAAGAGGACGACCACAAAGAATTTTATTGGGCATGTGGCCAGAAGATTTGATACGTTCGGTTATTAAGGCGGTGGTCTTTAGAGATTATCGGGAAATTAAGGATGAAATGGGTGGCCTTCCGTTCGCCAATGGTCAGCCGCATGTGGTAAGTTGAGAAATATTTATTTTAGCTGCCACAAGGCTCTCACGTTGTGTCTCAAGATCGCGAATCTTAAGGTAAAATCAATGATTTTGAAATCAATGATTTTAGCTCATTTTAGTTAAAAGGGTTTTCCTGGTTCATGCAACACTTCAATTTGCTGTCATTTTTGTAATTAATAAAATTCGAAAAAAATATGCCAAGTGCGCGTTTAACTCACTCAGGAAGACGATTTTTTAAAATTATATTTTATTTGCACTATTTTTTTTACGAATAAATTATTAGTTAGGCTTAAGTTCGTTTATTAAAGGTATACCAGTGTTTAGAGAACGCAATTAAAACTAATCATATTCAACAACGAACTCAAGCCTAACTAAAGAATATTGTATTGATTTGTAAAACATCGTTTCAAAAAAACCAATTTAAAACAATTTGAACAAATTTATTTTATTAATTAAATAAAAAATTTAATCAAGCAGCTTTTTAACAAATTTTTTTTAAATTTTCCTTACTTTGTTTTTAGGCCATCTTTGGCAGTTCACCTAGTGGTGCGGGAGTTTCGAATGGTTTTCATAATGCTGCAAAGCTAGCTGCTCAAAATTCTGGCCTGGGACAAGAGTCCAGCAGTCCCCTCTCAACAATGACTGAAAATTTACGCCGCCAACTTATGTCACAACAACAGCAGTCACCAGTTTCACAATCGATGAATATGTACAAGTCACCTTCGTATGTACAGCGATCCGAAATAGAGGACCAGATATCAGGTGCAGCTTCAAAGCAGCATGCAGAACGGCGCAGTTCTGAAAATATGCCAGATCTAAGTGCATTAGGTCTTATGGGTTTGCCCGGTCTCAATGTGATTCCCACTGGCGGATCACGCAATAACCAAATGCACTCGAATGCTGCAGCCTTTTCAAGAGAGCGTGAACGTGAAAGAGATCGAGAACGAGAAAGAGAAAGGGAGCGTGAACGTGAACGAAATCGTGATAGGGAGAGAGAGCGTGAAAGAGACCGAGAAAGGCAGTACAGCAATCAATCACGTGGTTCGGCTGCAGGAGAATTACAAAAATCAGCGGGTTCTGGCTCTCCTTACTCACAAATGAAAATGAAAGATCATCCGAATTATGCCTACAACAAACGGTTTCTGGACAGTTTACCACCCGGCATAGATTTTGAGGCCATAGCAAATGGTTTATTGCAAAAATCCACCAACAAAAGTCCGCGTTTTGAAGATTTTTTTCAAGGCCAAGACATGAATGATTTAATGGCTGGCCCAGAATCAGTAGTACCACACTTTCCCTCTCAACGAGAAACAAATCTTATGAAAATTAAATTAGAACATCAAGCCACAGAACTGCAACATGAGGATTGATTTTCTTCGACGGTGCTTAAAGCAAAGGACTTTTAATCATCCTCCATCATGATGGTGGCATAAGAATGAAATATTTTTTTTTTGTTTTTTGGTTTTGTTTTGTGTAAACATAATGACTGCTATTTATCCCCAACGTTGGTAGGTTAAGTTCAGTAAATTACAAGTATATAGAGTAGTATTTAATATTAACACCCACAAATACATATACACACACATATATATAAATACTGAAGTTAAATTTGCCTAAGACTGTTTAAGTTTTTATTTAATTAAAACACTTTTGTATTGTCAAGCCTGTAAAAGCTTTAATTCTGAAATAAACAGATAAACAAATTTATTTGGATCGATTCATTCAAAGGCACATTTACCTTGAGTGAAAAGATCCCAGGTTAATTTGGAAAAATATCAGTGAAAGTATCAATCGGTTTTTAAGAACTATAACCACAACCCTTAAAATATAAAAGAAAAAAAGAAATATTCCAGATTTATTAAAATTATTTCACATTCAACCCAACGCATTCATCACTCATCAGAGAATTATCAACAATTTCCTATTACTTATTTAAAGATTTAATTCTAAAGCAATAAATTACTTCTTCTCTTTATGTTTATAATTTTTTATTCTTTCATGTAAATAGAAATTGTACAAATTGTAGTCTTAAGAATTATTTAGGTTCATTTATTTTAAGCAAACGTAAAATAAATAAAAAGCAAAGAATGCAAAAAAAAAAAGAAGTCAAATGTGCATACAGGCACACAGACACACAAACACACCCAAATGCATGGCATATTGTAAAACAATAAATATTTTATTTAATAATTACAACCACAGATACACACACACATGTACTTTTAATTATAAAATTATGATATACATATGAGTAAAAAATATTTTTTAAAGAGACACACAATAATATAAATAAAACAGAATAAAAAAAAATAAAATAAAATAAAAAAAAATTCATCATCACATAAAATTATTTTGGTTATTTAAAACAAAAATATTTAAAGAAACAACAACTTCATTAGTATTATACGAGTATAAGATAATGAATGACTTTAATTCATAATTATTATGTGAAGAAAAATTTTAATTAAGAAAAAAAGAAAACAACAATAAAATATAAAACATTTCAAATGTGAATAAAACTTTTCAGTTAAATATCTGATACAAAAAAATAAAAAATCATGTCTTTGGATTTCGTTAAACAATTTGTGTGAAACGGATGATGTGGTAAGTAATTGTAACAAGACACGAATGAGATGTCTAAGTTCATCACATAAATCTTATGCCAAATACACACGAAGCAACAGTAATTGGAACACAGCTTAGAAACCATAATTATTTTTTCACTATAGACGAGGTAACCGCAAAAGAAATATTAAAACCTGAACAAGAAAAGCAAAACGGTGCTAAAAAATTAAAAAAAAAGAGTTAAATTTTTAAATTTTTTTCTAATCAGATTCGAACCGTTGATATTATAAATAAATTAGAATTAAATTATTTTTGGCTTTGGTTCATTTTTAAATTTAATTTCAAAAAAAATTTTTTAGAAAGAAAAATTATTTACAAATGTATGCGGACGCTTTCCAAAGAAAACAAATAAAAATCGACTCTAGCAGAATGTAAATCTGCACTTTCTGGACCGTTACGTTCTTCATCAGCATTTGTTAATAGGAATACGAGTAGTATTCATGAACCAAAGCCGAAAATAATTCAATTTTAATTTGTTAAAAAAAAAAAAAGAATTTTTAATTGAAAGGAATTACAAGAATCCCTCGCACCGTTTTATAGGTTTAACCAAATAATACAAACAGTAAATTTCGATACAGACAAGGAAACATCTTGTTAGGAAATATTTAAATACCAAAACGTATCGGTATTTCAAGTAGCACGAATTTTAACAGGAAATGTTGCTACACACGAGGCAACATTCAATGGAACCTGCTCTTGGTTCCTTTAATGTTCTCTCGTGTGTATCGTACAGGGCAAGAAACACTCGAGTTGCAAGTCGTGCAAGTTTATTTAGACTATAGTTCGCCTTGTGGTTAAAATTTGACAAAATTTAACATGTCTTGAATATATGTGCATTTTTTGCATGTGTAGTGGTTGCAATTTAATGTATCATTTATTTCTTAAATACTGATTCGATTTAAATGAGATGAGTTGAAGACGGTCAACTTAAGCACGAGAATATATAAAAATATTTGAAAGAATAAACAAAATCGGTTGACAAACAGAAGCGAAAAAGGAACCCGAAGATTTGTATTTGCCTATTTAGACAAAGATATACGTGTTTCACTTGGGGGATGTTACCATTAATTACTTTCATTTTACTTTCATTACAACAATTTCATTTAAGTGTTTGGTTCTATAAATCTTGTATCAATAGACATTCGCTAAATTATCGTACAGTGTGCTCCTAAGCATTAATTAATAAGACAAATGATTTGAGGGCAGCAATGCGAATAAATCAAACAAAGGAAGCTAAGACGTTATCAATCATTATATATGAAAAATTCGACCTTCTTCCTAATAAGACCCAACCTAGAATTGAAACTTAAGGCCTATTGCTTGTGGTAAACTACCTATCTATAACCCCACATTTAATGTCAGAAATTTCAGACACTGTCACCTCGTCAAAAATTTCTATTTGCTAGAGTTTATGAGCCGATACAACTACTGGTCCTTATCAAAATGTATTCGTGATCAGCGGGGTGTATAGAGCTAAGAAAATCAATGCTTTACATGTTGTACGATTCTGTTTTACCAACAGAGCAAACAGCGTTCAAAAAATCAATTTACAAAACGAAAACTTCTGACTTCATATTCCTCAAATGGGTTGCGGAATTTAAAGTCTTATGTGTGAGTACCCGGCTCCGGATATTTTCAATAAATACGCCCTTTTAACAAACTAACACAGCCCCTTAAACGACAATAATCTCTGGCTGTATGTCTTGTTTAGCAAATGTGCGCCCTATCCAAAAGACAGTACGCTCTGGCTGCGGCGTGACTGGAACTCATTATCAGTGTTGCCAGGGAAAGATAGGAAGTGTAAGTGTAACCATTTTTTTTTTTTCAAAAAAGGTAAAATTGTTCATTAAAAATTACATTTTGAAATTTACCTTAAATAACTAGTAATTTAATATAATTTATATAAAATATAGTCAGCCCAATTATGAATATTCTCACGGAATTTCTTTCCCACGGAAAAAATTTTTCTCGAGAAAAGATTCCTCCAATTATGAATTCCGTGGGATTTAAATAATAAAAAAGTGGCATCATCGCAATTTGAAGGGAGTTTTTTTTTTTTATTTTAATATAATTTTTATTTTATAATTTAGAATATCTACTTTTTTCTTCCGAATTTTTTTCACTTTCCGCAGTCAATCAAAAGGGGAAAAATTTATAATTGGAAAAAAGGGAAAAGTGAAATAACTCGCACGGAATTTTTGTTTATAATTGGGCTGAGTAAAAACGTTTATTTGATATTTTAGGGAAAAATAAGAAGGCAACAAATTCATAAAAAAACAAAACGAAAACAAAATAAAAAACGTGTGAAAAGAGCATTTCATACCGATGATACACATGAGTATTTAAAGAAGGACTAAATACCAATATTTCGTTGTAGAAAAGTGCATGCTCTCGACATTCAATAAAATTGGTTAAAGAAGGATTTTTTTAATAAATCCGCTCGACCTTTCTTTGAAACATTAGGGAGCGATAGAATATACTACTTTAATTATTTTGAAAATACCATTATTAAGCATAAATTTGAGTCTTAGTATTTGCTTAAAACCTTATCATAAAATTTCAAATTATTTCAATTTTCCATAATATAATCCGGCAAGGAAATTAAAAGACAACCTTTTTTTAAATCGAGGTATTGCTATGGCTGTCAAATTTTTTAAACGGAATAACCGAAGTTGCTAACAATTTTCGGAAGTTTGAACAGATTGCTTAATTTTCAGCACGAAATACAGCTTATATTACTTCACAGTTGGAAAAAATTGTTGCCAGAAACATTTTGCTGTTTCTAAACATGAAGCAAAAAACATTTCGCGATTTCTCACGAATTGAACAGAGTAATCCTTCAGCAATGTTATTTTTTGTTTATTTCAAACTTATTTTTTATATTTGATTTTGGTTGCAGGTAACCATTGTTATTAAAATCGAATTTATATATTAAGAAAAAAAATCGAATTTTAATGACACTTATGGGGACACCCTTTAATTTCTATATTTATTTTTGCATTACTTTTTGTTATTGGGAGCTATAGTAATACGCAGTTATTCGAAATTTTAAAGAAGTGCCCTTTACAGTTCATAATACACCTAAAAATATGTATGTTGTATGGGGACACCCTTTAATTTTGAAGATTATGAACTATTTTTTAAACGGGACCAACAAGTATACGTAAAAGTCACATGAAAACTGTGTGGACAGTATTGTATGGTTGAGAAGCTAAAGGACTGAGACAGCAATTTAGTGACTAAACCTGCTCTACGTGCCTACACTATTGGGAACGGCTATTCAAGCATCTTGAAGTGTCGAGGAGCTAAAAGACTGGCTACAGTACTTTAGTGCCGAAACTCACGGGACGTACCAGCACTGGGAACATCATCAGTTGTATCAGCACTATGCCGATCATCAGTGTTACCAGCACTAGGCCGATTATCAGTGCTACTAGCACTAGGCAGGTCATCAGTGTTACCAGCACTAGGTAGGTCATCAGCGTTATTAGCAATAGGCAGATCATCAGTGTTACCAGCACTAGGCAGACCACAAGTGATACCAGCACTATTCCGATCATCAGTGTTACCAGCTGTTACCAGCAATAGGCAGATCATCAGTATTACCAGCACTAGGCAGACTATCAGTGTTACCAGCACTATGCCGATCAGCTGTGTTACCAGCACTAGGCCGATTATCAGTGCTACTAGCACTAGGCAGGTCATCAGTGTTACCAGCACTAGGTAGGTCATCAGCGTTATTAGCAATAGGCAGATCATCAGTGTTACCAGCACTAGGCAGACCACAAGTGATACCAGCACTATTCCGATCATCAGTGTTACCAGCACTAGGCCGATTATCAGTGTTACCAGCACTAGGCAGATCATAAGTGTTACCAGCACTAGGCAGGTCAACAGCGTTATTAGCACTAGGTAGATCATGAGTGTTACCAGCACTATGCAGATCATAGTATTACCAGCACTAGGCCGATCATCAGTGTTACCAGCACTAGGCTGATCATCAGTGTAACAAGCAACAGGCCTACCATAAGTGTACCAGCCCCACGACGGCTGTACGCTTGTTTGTCATAAAGCGCCGATATGCAGCCACCAGTAGTATCTCGACATTAGACTGTTAGAGAGGAAAACTGGAAAATAATTGTAACTATCAGAAAACAAATAAAACAAGGAATGTTTATAACTTTGTCTGAATAAACCCGTCCTTTACTCCAAAAAACCATCATATACAACGATCAAGAATTCCGCTGATACTGCCCCAGCCACCCGCGGAAAACGTTTTGTAACATTTTAGTTTAGACATTATGAACATGAAACTGCTACAGAATAACTCGCACATTCTAGGCTATTGATGGAAGAAGTGATCTGAATACTATGATGTAGTTATGAGCAATTTTACGTTATGTTTTTGAAAGTCAACAAAATCATTTCAAGATGGTACATAAATATTTGAGTTGTTGATACAATACAGTAAATTAAACAAAATCACATTTAACGGCAGAATCCTAAAGATTATTTGAGTTTTTTGTTGTGCGTTTAGTTAAAACTTTAAGAACGAAGTTGTTATGATAATAAACATATACAACATGTACACTTTACCTATAATTTTATCCTTAATAAAAATGAGATTAAATAAACTAAAAGAAAATAGCGCTTCTATAAAATACCAATTAACTCTACAATTAACTTCCTTGACATACAACAGAGTTTTTTGTTTGTTTTATATATAAATTGTTTTCTCAATTACTTCTTAATGGAGTTATACGAGCTTATCACATTATTAAAACAAAGATTAGCAACTGTATGAATGAATGCCTTTGTTAAGCCACATTTTGTTATCTTTGCGGTAAAAAAGGAACGAACGAAAAAAACTTTAAACGTTTGTGAATAAAACAATGAAGTCGTCATGACAGCAACAAGTAGAGAACATAATAGAGAATCCTTTTATTTAAAGGACAACAAGCAACATACAGCATCATTAATGTAGAAATGCCAAAGACAAAAAAGAATAAAATGTAATAAAATAAAAAAAGTACAAAATAAATAAAAGACATCAACATCATTTCGCTTGTTTTGTGTTTTGGTTGAGTGAAATCGTCTCAAAAAATGTGGTTCGTGTTTTCAAAAAATATTTTTTAAACTTAATTTTTATTAATACTAAACTTAGAGAAAATACCAATTTTGAACTCGCGAAATGGTTAGCTAATACCTGGTTTACACAGGATCAGTATTTTTGTATGATTTCTTTGGAAGAGAACGAAAAAGAGGCTTTTATTCTTTCTAGATCTCCCACAAAAATTAGTCCTACTTTAAGAAAACTTTCCCTTTTTGAATTAGGTATAAAGAGCAAGTGTTTTTATTGCTTCAGGCGTTCTGGAGCCTCGTGTTAGAAGCGGAGAAAAAACATGTTCACTATAACCATATTATGGTCTATTTTGCAATGTATGCAAATTATACTTCTTTTTAATAATACTTCCGTCTCGATAAAAATTTTTTTGTTTACATTTAATCATTATATGTTTACTATGCGTAAAAGATGCAACATGGTTGGTTTTCACTATAAGAAATTCAAACCACAACAAAATACTTATATTATTTAGCAATAATGTTTGATTAAAAGAAAACAAATAATTTTTATTTGAACTAACGAGAACATATTATGATTCAACTGCATTACATGATTTTTTCTACCATATTATGATTTTTTATTTTAACGACTTAAAGTTTATATTTGAGCATAATATTTAATTACAATATGAAAACATTTACGATTTTAACTGTAACAATATTATGTTTCGCTTACAACCCTATAATACAACCATTATATGTTGCTTTCAGATTATGGTTGACTCCATCATGTTTTTCTTTGCGTGTAGTATAAAGGAAATTGAGTCACGTGCAATCATGCACTATTATCAATTAATTTTTCAATTGTTTTCTCAGCACTTTCGCACTTACTTAATTTCTCACAGATTTCATTTTTACTTTGCGTTTCTGTAAAATTTAAAATGACTGCGTACTACTATAGCTCCCAAAATCAAAAAATTATACAAAAATAAATCTAAATAAAAATTAAAGGGTGCCCCCATAATTGATGTAAACTTATTTATATGGGCCTATCTTTTGCACCGTTATAGACAAACGCTTGCAAATTGGACAGAATGTCGATTGCTATGGCCATTATAGCAACAAGTATTAATATTACAAATTTTAAATTAAAGGGTGCGCCAATAGTTCAATAAATTTGATGTATGTGGCAATACTTTTGAACAGTTTTAGACAGACGCTTGAAATTTACATCGAACCTGTATTGCTAAGCCCGCTATAACAACAAATATAAAATTTGGATTTGGAAGTTAAAGGGTGTTCCAATAGTTAATGTCATTTTAAGTATGTGACCGAAATTTTGAACTGTTAAGACAGAACGCTGAAAATTAAAAGGGACCTATTTTGCTTAATCCGCTATATCAACGAGTTTATAATTTGAATTTAAAAATTAAAGGGTGTCCCATAATCGATAAAGATTTACTTATATGAGTCTATCTTTTGAACCGTTATAGATAAACGCTTGCAAATTGGACAGAATGTCGATTGCTATGGCCGTTATAGTAACAAGTATTAATATTAAAAATTATAAATTAAAGGGTGCGCCAATAGTTCATTTAATTTGACGTATATCGCTCTACTTTTGAACAGTTGTAGGCAGGCGCTTGGAATTTACAACGAACCTGTATTGGTAAGTCTACTATAACAACAAGTATAAAATATGGATTTAGAAGTTAAAGGGTGTTCTAATAGTAGATGTAACTTCAAGCGTGTGGCCGTACCTTTGAACCGTTATAGACAGAACGCTGAAAATTAAAAGGCACCTGTATTTCTAAGTCCGCTATATTAACGAGTTTAGAAATTAAAGGGTGTCCCATAATAACTATAGATTTACTTATATAGGCCTATCTTTTGAACCGTTATAGACAAGCGCTTGTAAATTTGATGCAATGTCGATTGCTATAGTCGTTATAGTAACAGCTGATAATATTTAAAATTATAAATTAAAGGGTGCACCAATAGTTCATTTAATTTGGTATATGGCCATACTTTTAAACAGTTGTAGACAGACAATTGAAATTTACAAAGAACCTGTATTACTAACTCCTCTATAACAACAAAGAAAAAAATTTGGATTTGGAAATAAACGGGTAGCCCAATTGTTGATATAATATTATATAGACAGATAGCAGATGTTTACAACGGACATGTTTTGCTAAGTCCGCTGTAACAAGAAGCCTTTAATTTGAATTGTGAAAGTAAAGGGTGTGCCCAAAATTAATGTAATTTGCTCTGTATGGCCGTAATTTTTGAACGGTTGTATACAAACACCATAATTTTAGACAGAATGTCCACTACTTTATTTGGTATAATAAGAAGTATAAAAATGTTATATTATAAATTAAAAAGTTGATATAATCGGATGTATATGGGCAAACTGTTCAACCGTTACAGACAGACAGTTAAATTTACACAGAACCTGATTGCTAAATCTACTACAACAGCAAGTATATAATTTGAATTTGGAAATTAAAGGGTGAAGCTTTAGTTGCTGCAATTTGATGTATATTGCCAAACTATTGAACAGTTGAAAAAGTATAAAGTTTAGAGATATAAGTGTGTCCCAATAGTTAAGGTAACCTTATTTATGTGGCCATACACTTGAGCTGTTATAGGCAGACAGATGAAATCTGTTTTCAAGTCGGGTTTTTTTTCGCAAGAATTATTTAAATTACCGTTTGTATTCATAAAGGTGGTTGTTGTTTGAGAAATTGGTGAACTTTCACTTTACAAAGTAACGTTTTCATTTACTAAGTTGGAACAACAACCCTAAGGGAAGTATTACTTTGCCGATTTTTTATTCAAACTATTCAAGGGAGTATCTACAGCAATGTACAATTGGTTTTACACTCGTACATGGTAAAAAGTATATAAGATTCGACATAGTCGAATATAGCACTTTTATATAACTTCTATTTACTTATTCCTAATTCCATAGAAATAGCCATAATATTCATGCTTCAGTGAATATTTGAGCTCTAAGATGACATTAATTTAATCAACAAAAGCGTTCGATTAGTTCCTACTAAAGTTCTAGGTATTGTCAAGATTTTTAAGGATTTGTTAAAATTAATCGGCTCTATGCAAAAAGTTTATTAATTTATTTTTTTAAACACAAAGATGGAAAAGAAAAAATTTACTGCCGAAAATTTTCGAGTGTATTTCAGTGTTTCTTTTTTTCTAAAGGATATTTATGTTTTCTTTTTTTATTTCTGAGTTTTATGTTTTTATAAAATTAAACAAAATAATAAAGAATGGTTGGGAGCAAAAAAAGGTTTCACATAAAACAGTAAAAATTATAAATCGGAGAGTGACAGTGTTTTAAAAATTTGTCGCCTACCATTTGGCACTGTTTTGTGGCTGGTGTTGAGTGAGTTAATCGCTTGTAGAGTAATTGTTCATTGTAGATCAAATAAATGTTTTTTTTGGTTTACAAAAGGAAATAGACAAAAAGGACTTTTTGAACCTTTTAGCAATAAACAAACATATGTTCACTTGTGAATATTTTAAACCCATGTGTCAGCTTTATTTTTTCCTGAGACATTCATGTTGGGCACGAAAGCAACTAAATTGAGGAATGTAGAAATTTATTTTGTTACTTTAAATTTATTTTATTATGTCTTCATGTATAAGTTCTTCTTTATTTGAGGTTAATTGTTGTACAATAAACTTGTTTTATGTTGAGAATATACATTTGAAAATATAGAACGGACCGAAAATGTTTTACAGTAGATAAACTATTTTCATGTTAAATTATAAAGGAACCTTGAAGGTCACTTACACAAAAAAAAAATTTATTTGAATTTTTATTTTTATGTTCTGTGCAAGAAAGGAAAAACTAATTAGTGACAGAAAATATTTTTGGTTTTAAATTTATTAAATCTTCTTCTTTATTGAAATAACAATAAGTGTTCCAATCTTACGGGCAAAGTGTCATTTTTTTATTATTATTTGCTGTTGAAAATTAAGATCTTTTATAAGGCTTCCTTAAAGTTTAGATTTAATTTTTTTTATCGAATCAAATTGTGTTATGCATGCAGAGAAAAAACATGGTTGTGGTATGTTCACAATAAACATATTATGTTATCGGTAACAAAGTATAGTTGCGGCGAAAAACTTTTTTTTTGCTTCCAACAATACTTCTCTGTAGATGAAAATTTGTTTGTTGACATTTAATCATTATACGGTTACTATGCATAAGTAATGCAAGGCTGGTTTTAACTAAAAAAAATTGAAATTACAACCAAAGTTTTTTTAACTTATATTAGTACTAAACAAAGTATAAGCAAATGAAAATAAATAATATTTTAAAATTTATCGGGCTAAATATTCCCATCAAACTATTAAAATAACCAATATTGATTATTAAGGGTGAAAGCACGTCTCGATGGCCGCTACTGCTTACTTAACTCTTCAGAAAACTTCTCACGCACATTATAATTAGTATCATTATTTTTTTAAAGATTAATTAATTTAATGTTCATGTGATATTAATTTAATTTAAAATTAATAATTTTTAACAACTACGTTATTAATAAATGTAACCATACTATGTTTTGCTAACAACCATTTATATGGTTATGTTTTATTACAACTATAATATCGCTCCTTTATTACAACATAGTCATATCTCAAAAATTTTAAAATTTGTAGTTACTTAAGCAAAACTGCTCTTTTAGGCCTTCTGTACATGTTGAAAAAAAATCAGTTTTATATCCCAAGCTGAACTGAAGTTATAGCAATTGCAATTGCGGCAATTAGATCATAGGATTTATGTCTTGAAAACTTAAATCGCATTTTGCCAAGTTCAAGTTTTTTTGAGATATGACTATGTTGCAATAAAGGAGCGATATGTTGCTAGTAGATTATGATTACCTTAACAATGTTTTTTCTTTGCTTGTGCTAAAAAGAGAAAAGGGATTTTTTTAAGCGAGACTGTACATGAGCCTTAAATATCCCATGCTCTAATTGTATTGCCTATTAGGGTAGAGGTTATGTGGCAGGACATATCGCTCAATTACTAATAGAAGGTCATAGTAAAAAAATAATTAATTTTGAGATGATGACAGTTTAACTTTTTGACACGTTCTCACCATCGAGAAAAATATCAGACTTTTTTAATTATCACTGGAATTTGTAAAATGATTCATAAATGAAAAGAAAAGAAAACTTTCATCAAATATATATTAGAGCGAATGTCTTGGAAAAACTATGTGGAATGTTTAAATCATTACGTTATTGCTGTAAAAATATATCCGCTTCAGTGTCACAAACTAAAATGTGTTGTTATTTGTGATAAGAAGAACTGAGTTTTACTTAAAATTTTTTTCATCAACACATAACAAAAAAAAAAAAAAAAAAAATACATTATATGCAAAAAGACGATACATTTTAACAAGATCACTTTTTCATATATACAGTCATAAACCGAAATGTGGCGATGTTTTAAAAAGCGATACAATCTTTACGTTATAAAGTTTACTCCACAACCAGTATTGCCGTTTGGTTACATTTTTTACGTTATTTTTTTCTAAATTTTGAAAGCTTCACGCAACATGTATAATTTTGTTATATTTGGCCAAATTTTCGTAACTTTTGGTACAGATACGAAGTAAAGTAATATTACTGCATAAGCACTATAACAGAGGTAATCTGCAAATGCAATCAAAATCAAATATAAAAAATTAGTTTGAAATAAACAAAAAATAACATTGCTGAAGTTTTACTCCGTTCGATTCGTAAGAAATCATGAAATGTTTCTTGCTTCATGTTTAGAAACAGCAAAATGTATCTGGCAACAATTCTTTTCAACTGTGAAATTATCACCCTTATCGTGAATCTTAAGGGAATAATAATAATTTTGTTATTTCTATGAACCCTAAATTGGCATCGCCAATTGTTAGGGAATAAAATAAAACATCTGTTGCAATTCGAACCCTCTATTGTTAATTGATGTAATATTACTTTTTACGCGTATTTTTGTGATTTTTTAAAATAAGTTGTTATTTTCTTGCAAAAAATTGTTAGAAGAAAACAAAATTATTTAC
The DNA here is from genome assembly GCA_916610165.2 of Gymnosoma rotundatum. Lineage (NCBI taxonomy): Eukaryota > Metazoa > Arthropoda > Insecta > Diptera > Tachinidae > Gymnosoma > Gymnosoma rotundatum. Next base: position 12,682,827 of record OU744338.1, on the reverse strand, counting down.
AAAATAAAAAGAACCGTCAAATCCACTGTATTTATCAGAAGCAATGTAAGTGAAAACAGAAAGAATTGTTGGCAATATACATACATACATACATAAATAAATTCTTTGCAGGTTCCAACAACATTAAAGAGTTAGCAAAGTAGCTTTCAAATATCGTTTAGATATATTGGTACAGAACTGCTTACCTGATAGAAAGTCCTTAGCGATTTCGTTGGTAGTGAAGCTTGCAACATGTCTACGCTTTTTTGCAGAAGGAAGCTATCAAAAATGTGTTCGGCGGCAAATGGACTTTGGTACAGCGCAATCTACTTTTCGTGAGGTGTTGGCAGATATTTTAACGATTTTTAAAAACAAACTTTGTCGGATATAAATTTGTTGGCCAAATATAGAAGAACAACACTTACTTGTGCTTGCAACCATACATACATCGGACAAACTGGACGAATATTAAAAACAAGGTTTACAGAACACATACGATCATACAAAAGGAAAAGGGAAGACTCCAATTTCGCAAAACACCTTAACACACATGGACACGAACCAAAGGAAATAGATGAATGTATGACAGTATTACACCCAAGTAAAAAAGGACGAAGACTAGACATTCTTGAAAACATGGAAATTTACAAAACACGAACGTTTAACAGAGACATTATTAACGAACAGGTAAACACAACCTCTGACACGATTTTTATACCACTAAAATTACTAAAACACTCTTACAAACGAAAAATACCCACAGACGGTCACACTTACCTATCCAATAATAAGAGACCCAAATATTAAACTATCTACCCCAATAAACAAGACAGATATCAGGGAATCTACCTGCATAATACTATTTAACACGGACAAAAATTACCTAAACCCACCACCTTTTATTCTTAACACTATCTATTTTTAACACTATCTCTTCAGTTTTAATAAAAACGCGGCTTGAAAATGATGTTATCACATCGAAAGCGCTCGCCGAACATCCAAAGTCACAGCCAGTGACGACGATTATTACCGAAAATTATAACAACAGTTTATTATATACTGGTGGAATCAACCCAATTAATTTAATTAAAAACTATTTAAAAAAACAAGAAAACTGCTTACATTGTGTTTGTTCTTTTATCCCCATGGGAATAAAAATCGGCGATACCATATTTTCTCGAACATGCGAGTTTTTTCACGTGGAAATAATTCACGATTGCAACTTTAGAGAGAAGGGAAATATTTCAAGGGAAAAATATTCACGATAGGGATAAATATGAGTTGCATTTTATGTAGAAAACTAAATATTCTGTTCAAACTTGCGAAAATTGTGAACAACTTTTCCTTTATTCCGCTTGAAAAATTTGAAAATCGTAACAATACCTCGATTTAGAAGACTGTTGTTTGTAATTTCCTTCAAGAAGAGCCGGGTTATATTACAGAAAAATTGTCAGTAATTTTGTGCTGTAGTTTTAAGCAAATAAGGCCAATTTTCTTTTCAATAATAGTAATTTTTAAATAATTATTGCAATTAATTCTGTCGATGCTCAATTTTTCAAAGAAAAGGGTAAAACGGATTTATTTAAAAACTCCTACTTTTACTAATTTTATTGAATGGCGAGAGCATTCGGATAATTAGTATTGAGTCCTAATTTATTTTCTCTGACTATCATCTTCATTTTTATATTTTCGTTTTGTTCAGTAAATGAATTTGTTGTAAAACTTTAAACTATATTTTATTTAAATTACATTAAATTACTGTTAATTTGAGGCGAATTTCGAAATGCAACTTTAAATGAAAAAATTTTACTTGTTTGAAGGAAAAACTTTTTCCTGCCTTTCCCTGGTAACACTGTCCACAACTCAAATGTATCGTTCCTTATAACAAAGAGAGTTTCCAAAAATTATATGAAATAACGACTTATTCTCTTTAAACGTGGAAAGTACAAAAAAATAATATCCATCTAAGAGAAGCACCGTCAGCTTTGTCAGCTTCGTATGTTTGTTGTATTGTGAAAAAACTGAAAGAAACGCATCCTCATCGATAAATCAAAACGTAAAAAGCCAAAAACAGTGCGTAAAGCCGAGAATATTGCTGATATGGCAGAAAGTGTGCTTCACGCGCTATCAACATCTATTCACTATCGTTCTCAACATTTGAACATCTCTGTATGATTAATTTAAAAATTTTAAGTTTTAAGTTATGACGTTTTACTAGTAAATGAGCGACAGGTTGGCCTTATCACTCTTATTTTATTACGGCAAAATTGTCATTTCAGAAATAGTAATAACCACTGTAACAGATCTGTTGTGCTCAAGTACTTAACCAAAAATTAGATTAGTGACTTATAAAAGAGTCCTTCGAACCCAAAATATTTTAATAAAAAAAATAATCCCTTAATCAATGGTGCTTTTCGTTCTCTATAAGCTGATTTAGCTTTTTTCATTGCAGTGCAGTTGTCATTAGTTTTTAACATAAAATTCATCTTTGTCTTTGTTGGGTTAATTTCAAGGACACATTAAAATAAGTAATTGCTACAAAACTTCACAAATTGATGGCTAATCCTTATAAAAAATAAGAAAATAGCGAACAAAAGTCAAAAAAATTAACACCAGCTACAAGTGACTGAAATAATTAAAAACAAAAAATTGATGTTAATCAAATAGTCAAGAGTCAACTTCCAGCATTAAAAATATAGAGTCAGTCAAGTTGGAAATAAAAACTAAACAGCTTGTGTGTGTGTATGAATGAGTGTCTGTTGATGGTATTGGCAACAATTCGTGTTCATACAGCTTTGTCATTTGGTATCGTGGTTTAATAATCTTGACAGTCATTTGTTGCTTCTTTTGTGGCTGCTTCTCCGCTTATTTGTGTTGTAATGGAAAGATATCTCGGAAATTGCCATACAAAGGCGTTACAAATTTACAAATTGCTTGATGTAATGGATAAATGAATGGATTTGTCTTGAGTTTTGTTGTCTTTGTTTTTTTTTTGTGTTAAACATGTTAAAATGTACAAGCATTCATTTTGAATGTATGAGAGAAATTTTTTTCTTATTTTTATTTTCACTCTTAAGTTCTTTATCCTGTGTTTTTGTATATTTAAAATTCGGTCAAGGTATTTGATATCAGATTGTTTATTATGTTGTCTTATTCAAGTTTAAACCATTTAATAAAACACACATACATACGGGTTTTTTAGTTTTCACAAGCTGATAAACGTATTTGTTTCTTAATATGTTGCCGTATGTATGTTTATTAGTTTGTTTGTTCGTTTGTGTGGACAAAAGACAAGGTCGTTGAGTGTAAGTATTTGTTGAAAGAAAACAATAGTTCAAGCAATCAACAGCTTAACGCCCCAAAACAGTAACCAGACGGACAAAAATGTACAAAACAAATGTACAAACATTGGTGTCTGCAGACAAAACAGAAAACAAAAAATTATAAAAAGAAAGCAAGACACTTGCAAAGACAGACAAACCCACAGAAAGACAGACAGACAGACAGATACTTGAGTAATATGAGATATCACCAACCCCATCGTTATCAGCTTTAGCAACAACAACACAAACATCATCATTATCAAGGTCACCCAGAGTTAAATGTAGTAAAAATAGAACAGGAAATACTAATAAACAAAAAAAAAAAAAAAATGGCACACAGCAAGGGAAACCAAATGAATGTTAAGTATTCAAGCTAAACACACTTGAGCAACAGCATTAGCTCATCTCAAGTTGGCTGGCACATCCTTTGGAAATTCACAAGAATAAACACTCTTTTCTACAGTTGTTTTCGTTGTTGTGTTATAGTGGTGGCAGTCTTGGTTGGCATTCTTTTAAATGATACACAACCACAGCAAAACACACACACACACAGACAGTTATGTCTCTGACAGCTTGACTTTGAAATAAAGATTATTTTTCTACATAAATACTTTAACAAATGTAAGTATTTAGAGTTTATATTTGTATGTAATGTATGGATGTAAGTATGTATGTATGTATTTTTCCATAGTGTTGTATTTGTGTGAAAGTTTGTCGATACAATTTCCTTTCGAGAAATCAAACCAAAATTATTCTATGACTTCTTGGTCTGCTTAAAATATGAACATGGACTTGTGAATGAAGAAATAAACAACAAGTGTTTGTTTGTACATCCATCCTTTTATACATTCATTCATCTATTATATTTCCACAGTTTTGCATACATACACATACACTTGCTCGGTTTGCAGTTAGTTTGGACTTTCATTTGTTAACTAATATGTGTATGCAAAAACCGACAAAAAGATTCTTAGAATCTTTTTTTTTTGTTTGTTTGGTTGTGAATCAGTGCAGTACAGCAACTTGCCTTTGCCTCAAATCTAATGCAGTTGTTGGTCGTCTCAAAGTTGTAGCTAAACAGCATGTAAATAACTTAATTTTTGTACTTGCAATACGAAAGGAAGACAGCACCAACAACAACAGTAACAACGATACTCTTGTCTTCAGGACCAAAGAGAGAAAATAATCTTAACAAGGACAAAATCTAAAAGCATACGAATATATTCCTTGCTGTTCGTTATGTTGCTTGTGTTCGTTGTATTATTTGTTAGCTTTGCATATGGAGTATTTGTTTGTATATGTGTAAGTGTGTGTGTGAATGAATATTTACTTTTAAGTAGTATGATAAACTCAATTGTGGCATCAATTGTGTTTTCAGGTTGTTGTTTGTTTTTGAATTGTTTGCCAATGTGTGAACTTTAGTCTTCTTATTCTTACAGAAAGTGTAAATATTTTGCTGAGTGTCTGAATGTATGAGAAGAAAGCTGAGCTAAACGTCCTTGTCTCTATGACTTTTGTAGACACACAATCTTGTGTGTGAGTGTATGTGTGTAAACTATTTGTCTGAATTGAATCATGTCTTTTCATATGTGAACCAGTGCTCCTTGACTCATATGGATTCATTTTATTGCTTGTTCTTCTTTAACGTTTGAGTTTTGGCAAGTACTTTTATGTCTCAGAGGAAATCATTTTCTTGGTGTCGAGAAATTACAGATAATTTTCAAATATGAAACACAATATTGTTGTTGTTGCTGTTGCTGCTGTTGCTTGTTCAATGAAACACAATGAATGAAAGTGAAAGTTTTGCTTCCTCTTAGCTTACATATGTATGTGCGTGTGTGTGTTAAAGTTAAGGAATGGTAGATGTCTAAGGGAAATAAGGTAAGAATTAATAGTGCTAGTGCGTATGTATGTGTGTGTGTGTGTGTGTTTGCATGATGGAAAAGTGGTTATAGTTCTGTTGTTTTATTAAGATGCTGTTGCAACTTTTGAACTCCTTTTAAAAATTTTTCGAATACTTACCCTTGTACACACACATACACACAAACACACTTATTCTTATTCATATTTAGTCTATTTTCTGACTATTTGTGTCTTTGTCCGTCCATCCGTCTGTCTGTCTGTCAGTTAGTTAGTTGAAATGTAGTATAAGTCCTTGCATGCACTTCATTTCTATGAATGAAGAAAATATGTGGCAAGGACTTTTGGTGCATTATATGGAATATATCTTAGATGTGTGCTTGTGTCTTGGTAAGTGTGTGAACATCTTTCTATAAGATTCATATGCTGCTTGTCAGACTAGACATTTAAGTAGACACAGAAATGAACACAACAAAAAAAAAATGTAAACTTTGCATACATCTGTCTAGATTGCATTAGTAAGACAAGGGAATTCCTCAAGGTTACTGGCACAAGTAGTCCATTATAAAGTGGTTATAGTTTTCGAGTATGCGTATAAATAAACACAGGCACACATATAGAAATTTTTCAATTTTTTTGGTATACGAAATAATGGAAGAACTGAAATTTATCTTAATAAGAAAACAATAAAATTGATTTAAAAATTTTAAAGATACAAATAGAGGAAATATGTAAGAGTAAATATTTTAAGTGCTTTTTCTATTACAGGTAGACAACAATATTTTATATTTTGTCATTATTTTTTTATTTAACTTGAAATATTTAAACAAGGAAAAATTTTTTAATTACAATCATGCATATTCATGCCAACAATAGAGAAAGATACGAAAGAAAAAAACGGGTTTGAATTTTTTGTTGTTTTACTTTTAATAAAATACAATCCACTAGTTATTGATTTTGAATAACTCTTAAATCTTTTTCGATATTAAAATATGTATACACAATAACTTTATGCATAATAATGTATTTTCCAATATAAACCGCTTAAGAATATTTTACGTAACAACTGCAAACAAACTTATATATATTGTTTGTTTTTTGTTGTTGTTATTGTTGTTGCATATTTTATTATATGTATGTATGCAATAAACAATAAAGAAAAATAAAAGCTAAAAGAAAAAAATGAAAAATACTAAATATTCTATAAACCCTCGTACTCTAAATAAAGTATATCAACGTACTCAATCATTGAAGGAATTAAAACAAAAAAAAAAAACAGAATAAAAATAATAATAATATTTAATCCAAACGGTATGTGTAAGTACTGCTGCTCTTCTAAGGTAAAAACACATTTAAATACACACAGACACTTACTACAAACACGTACAAGGAAACGGATAAAACAAATCTAAATAAAATATAGAATTAAAAAAAAAAAAACAAAATAACACAAGTGCAATTGTAACAAAAATATCATCGGCAACACAAGCAGGAGAGAAGAAAAAAACATGTTATTGCAAAAAAAAAAAAAGGAAACAACAAGAACAACATATATTTTAATTAAAAATTCAATTTTAATCAATGCATTAGCAAAAATGTCTCGCTTTTCTACCTTCACAGCCAACAAAATATAGAAAAGAAAAAGAAAAAAATAAATAAATAAATGTATGAAACTACAACAAACTAACAGCAGCATTGGCATAAACGTCAACACTACCACCAGCACAAGCATTAGAAAAAGCGATAACGTTAAAGACACTTGAACCTCCAATAACTCTTCCTGCCAACAAATCATCATCATACTGACACTGCCAACATCAGCAACATCACCATCACCCAAATTCAATATCGTCATCATACTCATACTGACACTCACACTAACACTCATCATCGGCAACGTCATCTCAGTATTGAAGTACTATTGAGTAAAGCAATAATTTTGTTTTTTTTTTCTTCTCAAACTCATATAAATGTGTTTTTGCATAAGGAAAAAATCTATAGAATCACCATATTCTAATACAATATTATTGTTGTTGCTGTTGTTGTTGTTGTTTTGTATCTAGAAACACATGCATGCAAGTGAACGATTAAAAAAACAAACTTGAAGCAAAAACGAAATATTGAACACAAAAAAAAAAATAAAAACTTACAATACAAGTAAGAGTACATCTGTGTTCATGTGTGTGTGTGTTTGTGTGGGAGTTTATTTTTAGGAAAAGGGTACCACAAATGCTATATGTTCATGTATGTGCAATTGAATTTAAGTTTTCCTCTGCCAGTATGAATGAGTGTTCTAACAATTCTTAAATATAAAATACGTGAAATAATTGACTACAGTTATGACGAACATAATGACTGCTAATGAAAATCGCATTCTGCGTACACGCAATTAGGATTTTATAACTGTGTTTTTTTTTTAGCAAAAAAAAAAAAAAAGAAACAAAAAAAAAGGGGAGCGAAGGTTAGATTACTCTACACGGGCAGTATCTTTGCCCGTCTTAAGTTCAATTTGACAAGAAAATAATCTTGTCGAAGATTGACTCAGCTACAAGATTCTAAGGCTTACTGCCTTAGAGTGTCCAAACGTAGAGGTTCCTCTTGATTTCGATTGCAAATGACAGCATGTCAATTTTTATAACCTTAACCACAGATGGAAAAGGGTATATTTCAGTTTGTAGTTCCGTGTGTAAATTCTACAATATTCATTTTCGATCCCATAAAGTATAATATATTCTGAGTTTTTATGCTAGCGATGTCCGTCTATCTGTTCGGGTTAATCTCATTTTTGCCAAGGCACAATATGAGCTAAAGAATGTTTAAATACGCTAATCGATCAGACATAGTTTAGAAAGAGGTGCTATTGGAAATCAGCATGATCGGTCCATGTCCTTCGAGGCAGCGGGTAAAAAACCACGCCTACCTCTAATTTTTTCATATCATTTGAAACAAAGAAGAAACTCCATTAAAAAACAAATGTAAGGAACGATAGAGAATTAAAAAATTAGAAAAAAAAATATCAATTGAAAATATTGGCGCTCGGCTATATTTTCCGAGTTATGGGGTTCTGAAATTTTCAAATTTTTTGAAATATCAATATGTGTATCATTTTAAAGCCTTTGAAGTGATCTTTAAGGAAATACTAAAATTTTTAAAAAATGCTAAACCCATTAAGAGCCGATGTCATTTTTATGTAACATTATATAAATGCAGTACCAATTTTTTTTTATTTTTTAATTCTCTGTCTTTTTTGTTTGATGGTACCCAAGGTCTCTTATTTACTAAACTTGCAGTCATCCAGACTATGTCACAGTGTTAATTCGGTGGTTTAACAAATATGACCCTTTTCGCCAACTCAACCACGACTGCCTGGTTATTTTTATACAAGCATTTGAATTATCTTCTTTAGCGACTACACAATAATTATCTTCCAATTTCCTTGCTTTAAACTAAAGGCGTATGGTTACCATTTTAGCTGTTGTTCTCTACTTGAACACTCCTTCGTGAACTTATATGCCGCGGCTGCACATAATAATTGTGTTTCTATATCTAATCAAGAAACCGAGAAGAAAGCGCTGCTATTATATATTTTTTTATTCATGCCGCCGATAGGAATTGAACTCTGGATCTTTTGTTTAAGAAAACACGCAGATACTTCTACTAATGCAATTGCCGCGCATGCTTAACATGAGCTATTTAAATTTTGCTTTCTACCTTCATTTCGGAACAAGACAAACACCAAATAAACAAAGGTCCGTCCTTTCTCCTACCCTATTTGTTATTTTTCTAAACAATCTTCTACGTCACTCTTCCAACCCTATTTCTTCTTTCGCAGATGACAGTAGCATATGCCATTCATATTCCATTCTCAATAAATCAAGCCTTCCGGGAATTGGGGCTATGCGAAGGCTTTGTGCTACCTCATCTTTAATTATGGGTGATATATATATATATATATATATATATATATATATATATATATATATATATATATATATATATATATATATTAAGGCATCAGAAGCCCTCGATGTTCTTGGCATGAGGATTCATTGTTATGTTTGGTGGCACAAGCATATTTCTCAAGTAGCAAAAACAGCATTCAAGGTTTTCTAAAAGGGTATGAGAAATATCTAACTTCATCTGAACTCCTCGCTATCTATGTCACGTTTATCACACCGAAAATAAAATACAACTCTCGTGTATGGGCCAGTGCTTCAAAGATATCTAGCTCTATTGATTCACTGGAGCATCGACGCAATGTGGGGTTGATTTTTACTGGTTTATCGTTACTACTATGCTTTGTGCTCTTACGAAATCAGGGAACTTGTTTCTGAAAACCGTAATTTCGTACGCCAACGCGCTCTGCGTCAAGAGCGCATCCCTTTGTGATCGATTGACCAGTGAATTGTACTACGCATTACAGGGAATAAGCTCCCTGCGGAGGTTTTGCTTATTACTTTCATTATGCAAAAATTTAAATTAAATGTCCCCAAGTACTATTCCCTCTATCCCCCTTCCCATAAATTAGTTTCCTAGTTCTGGCACAATACGTTTCATAAGTAGCAGTCATCCCCTGAGTGCTGGTCCTAGTTTAAAAAAAACAAACAAATTAAGTCCAACAAAATATGTCACGGGATGATAATAGAAACTGGCCTTACAATTAATAATTAATTTAAGTGTATTTATTTAGAAATGACTTATGGGTGATAAGAACGCTGAAAAGAGAATTTATATAAAATAATCATAAAAGGAATTTAAGTCTTAAGTCTGAAAATATTCCTTAAGAAAAAGTTCTGTCTTTTGCCATTAAATGCTGAATATTGAGCTGTGGTATATTCGATGCATTCAGAAACTTAAAGTAAAATTAAATGACAGAAAGGATTTAAATATCCCATTGAAATTTTTGTTCATAATATTTAATATAAAATTATTTCCTTTGCTAGAATCTGTTGTGCACATTTTCATGAATGATTCATTGTCTAGTTTATAGTTTTTAAGTTAAAATTTTCTGCGATGAAATTTATTTATTATTATTATTTATTATCGATTGGTGTTTTCTGTTAAGAAAAATGTAACATATTTATTTTTTAATTTTATCTATCGTTTCTGGGCTTATTAAGCGAAGAAATATGGTAACCTTGGGCGAGATAGCCAGTAGGGTGATCATCCAACAATTAATTTATTTAATAAATCAAGCATTATTGGTCCTTCAGTAACGCTGTAAAACATAATTGATACCCTCAATATTGAGCTCTTAAAAATCTCTGACAGATATAGCGTTATACGCCTTTGCACAGAATTAAGAATGAATATGCTATCTCAGATGTAGTTAAGTATTCAGGAATTGAAAGCGTTCGATGTGTTTGGCTTAAAATTTCTTTTTAAAATTTTTCAGTTCAGTTCAGTTCATTTTATTTTAATTTTTATATTTATTTCCCAAAAAAATCATCATAGAAAAACACAACTAAAACTAAAAATATTATTAACCAAATAAAAGTTTTACACATTTCAGTGAACAGCCATTTACAATAAAAAAAAATTTAAACAGAAATTTCCTAAAAAAATTAATTAAATTATTTAAAAAAGATAAATTTAAAACTAATTACACATTTAAGAAACGAAATAAAATAGAACAAAAGTAAACAAAAAAATAAATAAAATTAAATACTTAGTGAGCAGTGTTATAAACTGTGATAAAATAGCAGGTTTGCACCCTCGTGAAGAAGCCTAGTTCCCCAAGGGTCAACAAACCTACTGGAGAAAGGTACTTTGCTGCTTAACCGATTTCCAGACTTGACGCTCGAGAAAAACATTCTCTCACTAAAATGTTTTCCACGGAACGCACATCTTCCATGAAATTCAAAGCTTACCCGACCATAAACGAGTCTATATGGCTAAAATCGACTGCACTGTATATAGAGCTACAAGAGGGTCTACGTAACTCTCCGTTATGTCCTATATACGATCTCATACTCAGCCACGCAACAAAAAGCCAAGATTCACTATCATACTCAGTCGTACGATCTGTCAAAAGTTGCATGTGTGCTCAAAAAGTATGATAGTGTGCATTAAAAGTGTATGTGTGTGACAGACTTTTTGACAGATCTGTACGATTTTATGACCTTTTGAAATAAATCATAAAATATTTTTCTCTATGCGAACAGAGTTGATAATAGTGTGGCACCTACGAAGCCATTTTAAAACGATTTTTAAAGTAGGAATAAATCGTACGATTGTGTATGATAGTTAATCCCGGACATAAGATCCGCCTCTCCTATCTCCTAAGCCTCTCTATTTGCGCAGAGGAAATTAAAAACCAAGCTTGAAAGGTATTGAAGATGAGACAGCGTATGATATGATATCACTTTTAATGTATAGATGTTTAAATAAATTGTTCTGCATTATCACTCCCACCACAAAGTTATAAGAGTTCACCCTTTGAGGAACCGCCAAAATAAAAAAAAATTTGATTTGCTGCATTGCACAGTCCTTTGACTTATCCACACTTGACTTCTAATGTCCTTTGCAAATATAAAGAGCAGACTCCACTAAAAATATTAAATCAAATCGCTCCTTTATTGCAACATAGTCATATCTCAAAAAATTAAAAATTTGTAGTTACTTAAGCAGAACTGCTCTTTTAGACATCCTGTACATGTTGAAAAAAAACCAGTTTTATATCCCAAGCTGAACCGAAGTTATAGCAATTGCAATTGCGGCAATCAGATCATGGGACTTATGTCTTGAAAACTTAAATCGCATTTTGCCAAGTTTAAGTCATTTTGAGATATGACTATGTTGCAATAAAGGAGCGAAATGATCTCTGCAATAAAGTTCTGTTTCGAGTTTGGGATTATTTTGCTGTTGTAAGAATTAACAAAAAAAAAAAAAAACAATAAATGTCTGATTCGTCACTTCCCTTTATTACAAAAAATAGTAAGTCTGGGCCTTTCTACTTTAAAGACCCTTATCGACACTCCTCAAATGACTGGACATGTTTTGTCATTCTTTAGAGTTAAATACTCCTCCTTGTCCAAAGTAAAATTTTATTTTAATTCTACCTCGAATGCTGGAAGCCTTTGAAAGAAGAATATTTAGCAACTTTTTATCCCACTTGATGATTATCACAGAAATATAATAATTTGATCAATTTTTTTTTTGGAATTTTACAGCTGATGTATGGGTACTGAATCATAATTTTTTGTGTCATAAATTTTGATTGTGTTACAAAATATCAAATTAGTGGGGCTGGCAATTTATATAGAAACAACAGCCTAAGCAATTTATCTAGTTCCTTCGAATATATCTAAACAATACTGTATGTATCGATATGTATTGATGCATGTATTCTATCTAGCTAGTGTGTGTGTGTGTGTGTGTATTTCTGTATAAAAGATATACAAAAACTTGTATACGGTGAATTTTTATTATAAAGACTTGAAAACGTTGATAACTCCGCCTATTTCTAAACGTAACTTATTCTAGCTACGACGTTTGCACAATGAAGTATTGAAAGAACAGCACCACATGAACGGCATGAAGGGAACGATTTTTTTTGCAATTTCAATGGCTGGTAGGGGGTAATAAAAGTGTTAAGTCTGTCTATAGATATAAATATGTACATACATCTGTATGTATGTCTATATTAATGTGAGCTTGTAACTAACACATGAGTGTAGAATTCGATTCAATTTAATATGGATGCATACAATGTTACATACGAGCACCCGTATGGGTACAAGAAAAACAGTCATGGGCTCCATAAGCGTGAGAGCTAGAGGACAAACGGGCTGTAAGCAAGCACATCAATACCTGCATGATGTTATTGTTGTTATTGCTGTTGTTGCTATTATTTTTCATGATGATGACGATGATTTTTTTTCTTGTGGAATATTGGGAGCAAGTGAAGTTTTGTTGTAATAGTCCACACATCTGAGTCTAGTTGCTTCAAATATTTTTGACTCGAAATGGTATGATGATTTTTAAGGCATCAATAACAGCCACCCAGTTAGACACACAGTAGCTGTCGTAATGCAATCTAAAAGTGAAAAGTTTGTTGTGTTTTTTTTTTGTTTTGCTTTTGGTATTCAACCAAAGAATCTCATGACTTTGCAGTAAAACGTTCTTCGTTAGAAAAAATGTTGATGCGTACGGTTGTATAAAAAAAAGAAGGAAATGTAAGAATCCTTTGGTGCATCAATACGTTACATACGTATATTGCCAGGATTTAGTTTTTTTTAACTTCTTTTCTCTTCCAGGTTCGTGGTGTATTGATGTTAAAGCTAAAGTTTCCACTAAAAACTGTATGATCTGAAGTCTGATAGGAGTTTGGTAAAATCACCAGCACAACCAGTGTTCCTTTGGATAACAAAAAAAAAATTTTTTTAAAACATTGCATGGATTTTGTTAGCTGGCCCTTTCTAAAAAACACACACACACATAAAATTGGATACAAGCCTACTTCTTCTATTCTTTTATTAGTATTTGAAATAGAAAAATTCTTTATATCTACGACAAAATGTATTCATATCGTACACATTTTTTGTTTATGAAAATACATGGAGGAAACGAAAAAGGAACCTAAAGAATTGCGTTACTCATTGGCGATGCAGATTCAATCCATACAACATACAACAATAAAGAACCGTAAATAAACATATAGACAATCAGACATACACACAGACATTATATCACTTATAGATAGATGGTCATTGGAAAAGGACGCCAACTCCCAAGAATATATTCTAATGCAACGCATAGAGACTAGAAAATATTAAAAGAAACAAAAAAATTTCACTGTATATATTTTACTGATCCCAGTTTTTTCATGGGACTTGTTAGTGTGTTATGTATGCACTCATATGTGTACAAAAACTACAACAAAAAAAAAAAAACATACACCATTGATGCAATACATAGTTGTTGCAGCCATATATTTTCCACTGGTAACAAATGGCAACCAAGTCATATAGTTGGAGATGTTGATGAGGGAACATGAAATAGAAATAATTAAAGAAATTTGAGAGCTGGTGATAAGGTTTCTGTTCGAGCCTAAAGTGTCAAGACAACAAATTTATTTATTGAATAATACAATTCTGCTTAATACTATTCTATTTAAGACCTTTAAAAATTTTTTTTTATATTTTTGTTATTAAATCATTTGATCGTTTAAATAAAAATTATATTTTTAAAAGTTAAAGCAACATAATTGTTTTTGGGCGTAAAAATTTAGATACTATTTATACATAGAGAAAAAAGTTGGTGTATCTGTTAAAGGCAAATTGAAGTTCAATTTAAAGTTTTGAGAGATTCAATTATTAATTATTAATAAGAATATTGTTTTCTTCTTTCTTTATTAAATATATAAATTATTTAGTAATGTATTTGATTAAAAATTCTGTATTTAGTTTTTAATTAAATATATAATTTAATTTTGATTTGAATAAAATAAATTTTTTTTCTGTGTACCTTTTTACGATGTAAAATTTATAAAAGTCTAGTCAAAAATATTTAAAACAATTGTTGGTTTTTTTTTTTTTTGGATAGAAGTCGCATCTTTGATGCAGGAGAGAAATATCTCAGTTTGAGCTGAAAAAATGCGTTTAATACCAGTGTTGCCGTTTGGTTGCATTTTTTACATTTTTTGTAACTTTTGAAGAGTACACGTAACATATATAATTTTGTTACACATATATGGTCAAACTTTCGAATCTTTTAGTACCGACACAAAACAAAGTAATATCAATGAAAAACTACTTGTTTCATTATTTCAAGTAAGAACCTCTCTTACCATACCTACTTTTCTTAACATATCAATTTGATTTTAATAACAAAGGTTGTCTGCAAATGTAATCAAAATGTCATATAAAAAACTAGTTCGAAATAAACAAAAAATAATATTAAATTAAAAACACGGGAAATAATTATTAAATTAATTAATTTTCCAAAAAATTTTGTGTGCAATTTTTTTATATTATCCCAATTTAAATAATATATCACCGATATTAATTATTGAGGGTGAAAACACGTCTCGATGGCCATTTCGCTACCGCTTACTTATTCGCTGAAGTTTTACTCTGTTCAATTCGTGAGAAATCGCGAAATGTTTCTTGCTTCATGTTTAGAAACAGTAAAATGTTTCTGTCAACAATTCTTTCCAATTGTGAAGTTATATGAGCTGTATTTCGTGCGGTAAACTAAGCATTCTGTTTAAACTTGCAAAAATTTTTAGCAACTTCAGTTGTACCGCACCAATACCTCAATTTAGAAGAAGTTGTCTTTTAATTTCTTTCAGAAAGTGCAGGATTTTATTATATTATTATATTAATATAGTTTTTATTTGACCTTTTTAATTATTTATTTTTTAACTTATTATTCAAGCACAAGGTCTTTTGTGTAGCATCATCAGGACAAAGAAATATGTATTTGAACACAAAAAGCAACATCAAATAAATATTTCTTTGTCCTGATGATGCTACACAAGGGAGTAGCGAAATATTGAAAAAATAAAAAATAAAAGTCCTTGTGCTTGAATAGTAAATTAAAAAATTATATTATTATATAATTAGTGTAGTAGATTCTATCGAAACTCAATCTTTCAAAGAAAAGGATCAAACGGTTTTATGAAAAAAAAAACCTATTTTGACAAATATCATTGAATGGTGAGATTATGTACTTTTCCATGCCGAAATATGAGCATTGAGTCCTAATTTAAATCCTCATCATCTGGTTGAAATTTTATTCATACGTTTTTTTTTATTTTCGTTTTTTTTTTGCTCTCTAAATGAATTTGTACCTTGTTATTTTCCCTTAAATATGGAGTAAAACTTTTTACTATATTTTATAAAAATTACAATAATTTACTATTTATTTAACTTATATTTAAAAATGTAGATTTCATTGAATAAATGTAATTTTTGAAGACAAAGAGTAACTTTTTTCTGTCTTTCTCTGACAACACTGATTAATACTTTATACCCGTTTAAAGACAAAGTCAAGGTTTTTAGCTTAGACAAAGGCGTTTTTCTGCAGAATATTTCTGCATGTATTCTTAGTTATGACCCTCTTGCAGTAAAGGCTTGACAGTCTTGTCTTTCCGTTCGTAATTTCTACTAAATTCCTTGCATAATCGATGGAATCTGGATCCTTATATAAAAAGAAGCAACTTATGCGATTGCGTTTGAGAATTGGTAGTGATATGGTACGTTTTGAACTTTTTGTTGTACGTTTTTACTTGGTTTTGATTCGTTGTATTAAACACCAAAAATTCATAAAGAGTTCTTGAAAAAATCGTTTTTTCAACAAACAAGCAATTATAATATTGCATTTTCAAAGAAAAAATTCTTAAGAATTCTATTTCATTATACGTCAAAAAATCGCGAAAAAAACACGAAATTTACAAAAATTCAAGTTTCGAACAAAACGCAATTTTAACTTAAAATTAAAAAAAAAAATTATAAATAAAATACCTGTAAGTATGTTTCTGTTTTTAGCTTTAAGTGCTATTTCTATATTACAGGCGATCAACACGTCTAAAAAATTTTTAAATTTTTTTAATTTAAAATTTTTTTTTATGTAAATATTAGTTTTGCTCTTAAAACACAAGAACTGAAATATCTAATAATTCTTGCAAAACAAAAAAAAAAAAAAACAATTTCAAAACAATTTCATCTGTCTGTCTCTAAGGGTTTAAAACTATGGCCACATACATTAAATTACATAAAATATTGGGACACCCTTATATTCCATCTCCAAACTTGGACTTGGCACTATAACTCTTTGTTGATTTCAACGGTCTGTCTACAACTGTTCAACAGCTTATCAATAAACATCAAATTACAGTAACTATAGAGGCACCCTTTAATTTCCCAATTCAAATTATATACAGCTTGGCCATATACATCAAATTAATCAGCTATTGTAAATTTGTTGTTATAGCGGACTTACAAATATAGCAATATATTGTCTGTAGCTATTTAAAAGTGTGGCCACTTACATAAATTAACATCAAATATTGGGACAGTCTTTAATTTCCAAACTGTAAAACCTACAAAAATAAATACAAAACATATCGCAGCAAAAAATTTTAGGAATGTAATCGAGTGTGGAATTAAGCATTTTTACCAACCTAGTGATTTTAGCAAGGCGTGAGGCTTTTATAATCAATTCCTGAGAATCGATAACATCAATTACTGTAGGATATAATGAGAACCATGAGTTCGTATTTTAAGGTATTCTCTTTTAACATAAAGAACTAGTTCCATTACTACAATTTGCTAGTGGTTCGCTCATACTGTGACTCTCATACAGACTTAGAAAAAATATACTCACTTTTATTAACTTTTAATATTCAACATTGTTGGTTTCAATTCCACATGAAATGTTCAAGTGCATCTTATACATGTTCTTTCGCAGTTACAAACAAATGTTACCGGAAACATGTTGCAGCCAAAAGTACAAGCTGCCAGAAACATTTCGCAACTTTTCAAAAAATGTATAGATTTTTGATAACATTTAGCATGAAATGCTTAACAGCAGAACAGTAATATCAAATTAAGCTCGACATTAACTATCAAATCGAGCAGGTAAAGAGATCCATTTGGATTTAAGCAAGTAAGAGTGCTATTTTTGGCTATGCCGAATACCCTTCACCTTATATGTTGATCTAGTTTAGTGACGTAACTCCAATCAACAAAAACATCAAATATTGGAGTGAGAGAAAATTAAAAATAAGAAAACATTAAGCGCTGTATATAATTTTACTTAAAAATGTCATAGGCTCTTAAAGGTTTAAACATTTTTAGAAAATTTTAGTATTTCCTTAAAGTTCTATTTGCTATTTTAAAAAATGTGATGTACAATCGTACTTTTCCATGAAAACTTTAGTGGCCCATGGCTCGGATAATATGGGCAAGTGCCAATTTTTTTCTTGATATGTTTTTCTTGTTTTTTAATTCTCTCTCTTTCCATATATTTGTTTTTTAATTGGAGTTACTTTAGAAAACTAGATTTGTTTCAAATGATATGAAAAAATTAGAGGCAAGCGTGGTATTTTGCCCACTGCCTCGAAGGACATGAACCGATCTTGCTGATTTTAAATAGGAAATTTTTCTATGCCTGATTGATTGGCGTATTTAAACTTTCTCTAGCTCATCTAGTGCCTTGGCAAACTTAGTTCGAACCCGAGACAGACAGACGAAGATTGCTTAATCGTCTTTGCTACTCATAAGAACTCAGGATATATATACTTTACAATGTCGGAAATGAAAACTGTAGAAATTATATATGAAATCAAAAACTAAGTTAAAACATTTTTCCACTTCTTGTGATGAAGTGTATTAAAACAACAATTTGGATAAAATTAAAATTATATATTATAAGTTTTTATCATAAAAATTTCACATGTTTCTTGTCATCCAATTTAATTTTCAAATCGGCTTATGTGTTCAGAAAATGAAAACACTTCAAGTGACCCGTTGGATATTTTCCGAGTGCTTTATTTGTTACAAAAAAAAAACCTTTTTGATGTAATCCTCGTATAATTGCATATTTATGCTGTTATGGCCAGAAAACTATCCATTTCTCTCAGCTTTATGTCACTTTAAAAATATTGAGTTAAAAAAAAGAAGAAATACAAAATAAATAAATTTCCTTTGATTGAAAACTAAAGCATTTTGTTGCTACCAGACTTTAACACTTTTCTCAGGAGCTTATTTTAAGCTTTGGCACCATAGAGTTCTTATTTTTTTTTTTGCTTTACTTTGTGCAAATTTCCGTACAACCAACACAAGCACAAATGGGTGTGTGTGTCAATGTTTGTTCCTATATTCGCATACAAACACACAAACAGGATATAAATTTATTTAAGTTTTGTATTATTTTTTTTATGTGTTTTGTTGAAGTAAACCTTTTAGAAAATGGATTTCAGATTGACATTAGAGTTAATAGGCATATGGCTCAATGGTTAAGGTAATAGTTTTGTGTCAAAGAAACAAATGGTTGGCAGCACAACAATTTATTATCTTTAAGCAACCAACCAATATTAAATTATGTATTTGTTATGCAAAATTAAAGATAAGCATCGTTAAATATATGTTATTTATGTACGATATCGAGTTAAATTTAAGAAGAAAAGTTAGACTTTAATTCTTGATTTTTTAAGCAAAATAAATAAAACAAAGGAATTAATTTATCTCGAATGTTCCCACAGATCAATACAAAATGCATATAAAAATGAACAACAATAATAACTACTGCGTTCACAAGAAATCCATAATTGGATGATATTAACAAAAACAATTCGATTTTCATAATAAATAAGCGAAACAAAAAATTATTAAATACAAATAAAAAACAAAACATTATTAAAATCATTAAAACGCATTATTACAAACGACAAGAAACTTCTCAAATATTCTCATTTAAAGCAATAAGATAAAGAACAAGCAAAAGAACTGAGCCAGCAACAGCAACAACCCAAAATACTTCTGTTGCATGAGGAAGGAAGATAACAAAAAAAGAAAAACAATTTAGCACAACTTCGGCAATAATAATACTCCAACATTATAATAATTTGTTGAGAATATGATTAAAGGTACCTACTGTTTACTAACTGAGTAACAGAATGACGAACGCTGTAGAGTTTCTTGGTGGTGCTTAGGCTGATGTTGCACTCTATACTTACAGCCAGAGATGATTCCATCATTTATCTGGAGTTTGATTTTTTTTTGTTTTGTTTGCTTGCAAACATTTACTGACCGTTTTGATGAAAACTGTTTTCGTTCAAATATGTTTCAAAAGAAATGTAAAATTAAAATACAGAAAACATAACAAAACAAAGTTAAATGAAAATAAAAGCTTCAAATTTAAACAAAAAAAATTTTAAATAATCAAGCAAAAAGATACACAACACCAAATTGTTCGTTGTGGGCATATTCCATCATTATAATGGCCAAATAACTACAATTTTGTTAAAACCGAATAAGCACTGGAGTCAGTTGGTTAGTACAGTGAAGCACAAAACAAGTTTAGCTGTGCGCATTTGCAACTTTAATGTCTTCAGGTATGATTTTTTTCATTAAAAAGTTAATTTTATTTTTTTTTCTCTATTTTAAAAATGTATAGTAAAAATCTATCTGATTATATATGTATAATCAAATAGGTCATATAATTGAGTTCTATACCAATTCTGTTTGGCAACCAAAGAATATAAAATCTGTCACTGCTCTTTCCGGAACGGTAACGGATATGTGGTTTGAGTTCTTTAACCGTAGTAGGAAGATATGTTATCAGCTATAAAAGTAATCGTAAACCACAAATTAAAATATTAAAGGGTGTTTCTATAAAGGGCATTATTTAGGTGAATATGGATTTATCTTTAAGCAAAGATCTTTAATTTTCAATACCAAATAAGAAATTGTCAAAAATTGAAAGGTGACAGGAATATTGCTCGGAACCCTTTACGAGTCAATCATATTGGTACTTGGAGGACTTTTAAACCATTAATTTGAACTAAAAACAATGCCGAATCTTACATAACCCTCACCGTATAGAAAAATCTAGTTGATTAAAGTAACTCCAATCTCAAAAAAAAATTATTGGGATGAGAGAAAATAAAAAAATTAAAAAAAAAATTAAGTTCTATATATAATTTTGTATAAAATATCATCGGCTCTTAAAGAGTTAAGCATTTTTAAAAAATATTGGTATTTCCTTAGAGATCTGTTCAAAAGCTTTTAAATGATACCCATATTGATATCTTAAAAAATGTACTGTACAATCGCACTTTTCTATGAAAATTTTAGAGGCCCGTAACTCAAAAAATACGGGCCAGCCGCAACTTCTTTACTTCATGTTTATTTCTTATTTTTAAATTCTCTATTGCCTCCTTTATTTGTTTTTTTTTATTTATTTTTATTTTTTATTTTATTCACTAAACTAGTTTTGTTCCAAATGATATTCGAAAAATTAGAGGCAGGCATGGTTTTTTACCCGCTACTTCCACGAGCATAGACCTTTCCAGCTCATTTTCAAAAGCAAAGTTTAAGAAACTATATCTGATCGGTTGGGATATTTGAGTTTTCTTTAGCTGTTCTAGTGCCTTTGGAATGTTTATTTCAACGCAAACATGGAAGAACAGACGGACGTCGCATAGTGGCGTGAAATACAAAAAAAAATGGGATAAAAGTCTGGAACTTCTAAACTACTTGCCCGATTTTTAAGAAAACAATCCTTAATTTATAGAGGAGGTCATAAGCTTTTCGCCTATTACATTTGGATACACACTGTGTCAGTACAGGGTAGTACCACAGAGCGTGAAAATAGGTAACCTCGAATTTGAAAAATGTTTCAGAGCTTATAACTTTAACAAATGTGAACCGATTTCAAATGAAATGTATATAGATAAATAAAGAAAATACGTGCTTGGAATTTCCTTGGTATCTCTTATACTTTTGAAGAAATTCGACTTTTAAATTTGAAATACAAAGTATTTACCTTGGCATTTTTTAGATTTTCACTTGTAGTTTTTTTTAGTAAATTTATAAAATCTTTAACTTTTTCTTTAAGACAAGGCCTTGTGTAATCCATCTGATAAGCTTTTATGGAATTTTTGTGAACCACCCTACAGTCAGCATTATTCGAATATGGGAAATTATTTAACAAAAATCTGAAGACTGTGAAAAAATTGCATGCGGATTTTCATTATTTTCATAGCCAAGTGTTCCAGTATGATGGGTTTTCAGTAGTTTTCCAAATTTTGTAGACATCCTTCGTATAAATGGGGTCTGGGGAGATGATTGATTTTATCTACACAAAAAATAACATTTTAATATATTGTTTGCCAAAATTTGTATTGGTTTGAGTTATCCACATATTGGTGTTTAACGGGATGAAAACCTGATTTAATATCTCTTATATGTTCGGAGATATTCAAGGTAAAATTTAATTCGCAAAATTTCACTTTTGATCTTTTATTGGTTTTTAGCAGTATATTTTACAGCGTTTTTTTTTTAATTTGAAAAACTACTACAAAAGCTAAGCATAGCTTAATAGTAGAGGTAATTACCTATCCACTGATATACAATTATTACACCTTTTGCATTACAACAGCTGTAAATGGTGCACACAGTTATGGTAGCTCGTGCAAAGAATCTCTTTTTTTTGTTGTGTTCTTCTAATAAGTGCTTCTACTTTTTATTACGTTCTTCTTTTAAATCAGCGACTTTGTTCTTTTTCTAATGCAGCAATTAAATATTTATAAAAGTACAATGCAATATAAAACCAATTTTGGAAATAGTAGTTTATATTTGTGTTTACTAATAAACATAGATCTATTGCTATGAAATACATTAGCAGCAACTAAAGCGGTACTTCCTCAAGGTAATGAGACCCATCTTCCAGTTCCAATTGTGTCCACACTTCGAGGGTTTTTTAAGGGGGCACCTCTTGTTAATACTAACAAAAGCATCCAAGTATCAGGACTTAATAATTTATTAAAAAAAAGTGGTTGAAGAAGAATCAAGGTATATGAGTAAAACTAGTCGCGTATAGTGTTCTCTTTGAAAACAAAATAAAGGCTTCTCTATTCGAATATATAAACAAATTATACCCAATTCTCTAGCCCGTAACATTTTAAATTATTGTGGAGAAATTCAACTAAAAGGGAAAGACCTATCTTTTCTAGGTTGAAATCTATTTGCAGCAACTTCGTTAATTGATTCTTATTCGCTCTTTCTAGATTTAAACGAGAATAAATGTCAGGTAAAATATCTAAATATGTTAGCTTTTTCTTTGAAGCATTTAGCTCTTCGTTTAACCCTACTTGCAGCCGATGATCTACGTAAGAGGCCTTAAAACGCTTTTTGGGTGGAACCTTTTATTATATTCAATCGCACAATAGTCGCACTATTTTTCATGGCAATTGACATGAATACGTATATCGTGTCTAACAACTTGGATCGTTGGACTCTATGTCGACTTGTTTAGGAATAAGTTATCACTTATTCATTATTATTATTAACAGTTAGGAATTCGTTGCTTTAACTGCTTAAAGTCACAAAAACATTTACATTTCAATATTTTTTTTCCACTGTATACGGCTGACTTTTTTTCGGCTCTTTTTATACAGTTGAAAGGGGATGAAAAATTAATTATCGTAATGTTTAGTGATATTTGATTTTTCATCCTCTTTCAACTGTATAAAAGAGCCGAAAAAAAGTGAGCCGTATACAGTGGAGAAAGAAAAATAGAATTACTGTTGGTTATTGTTGTTTTGCTTAAACTTTGATTTTTGTCTTTGCTCTATTGTTTGGACAACAATTTTTAATTTATTTAAAATGTTTGTCAGAAATTTTTCTGAAGAGTTAAGTAAGCGGTAACAAAATGGCCATCAAGACGTGCTTTGACCCTCAATAATCAATATCGGTAATTTAAAAAATTAATCAGGATAATAGAAAATAGCAGGAAAAACAGACTTTCCTTGTTTTTTTATTCTTAATTTGTCGATGCTACCCGTTTGACCAGGCTTTTATGAAGTGAAGTAGATCTTTGTATGGTTTATTTTCGCAGTTCAGAGAGAATGTCTTTTAAATGTAAATACAGGGCCAATTGGTCTTTTGCCTGAATGTATAAAATTAGATTTAATCTTAGCTACGGTGGTCTGCTGGAAAGAATTCGCAACAACAAAGATTCTCACATTTATTTTCGCGAAGAAATTATTTCTGCCTTGTGTAACTTTTTTTATTTTTATACCAACTTCGTGACTGCCACGTCGGTCCTAGGACTTTAATAGTCAAGAAACTAAGGTATGACAGTAAATAACAAGTAAGTCTACTACGTTTCGTAGGAGCGGAATCATAGGAACTCCGCTTAAGACGCCGTCATACAAATTGTTATGAAAATGCAAATCAAAAATTACTGAGCTACAGGACAGTTCAGTTTTGCTCCAGGATGTATAAAAATATGGTTTATAAAACACTTTTCTTAAAAAAACGTAACGTACGTAGAAAACTTTTTGAAGACCTCGACCTTCATAGATACAGAATGAATTCTAGAGTGGTCTAGGAATAAATTTGATTTAATTTAATTTGACCTCAGTACAAAATTATTTAGTAAAATTTGACAGTCACTGTATAACACATATAACATTAAACTCAAATAAAAAAAATTATTTGTATGTAATAATATTTAAATATTAAGAGGAAGAGAGAAAATATTTAATGCCAAAAGCAAAAAAAAACAGTAGCTGAAGCTCATAATTTAAGTCATACCATCCAGCAAACCCTACAACCATTTAGACAGTCAGACAAAACGTTCAACTAATCGAACGACCAAACGTTGGCCAAGGAATGTCAGTAAGACGTTTAAAACTACTGATCAATCAATTCACTCACACATGTGCTAAAGTCTGCTGTAAACGCCAACGTCTGCCACTGGTACTGAAGATCAGTAGACAATTTGTTAAGGCAAACGCTTAAGTTTTTGTTTTTATGCTTTTACTGACTACTGTTTGATGAGTAGTTAGAATATCTGACTGACTATCCCTGCGATTTATTTTGATAGTTGGTTGTATGTTTGTGTGCCTGTCGAGTTGGCTGGCTGGATGTTTAGCTGCCTAACAGGTTAACGAAATGATTATTGTAGCATATGCAACAAGTGAGAGATGGCTGATGATGCATCAGGTATTGATTTTAGTACTAAAAAAAATGTTTATTATGTTGCAAACAAGCCCGTCATGCAGCTTCTGTTATACGCAGTAATTTTGCACGTTATTCTCTACAAAGAGGATTTTTTTTTGAGCATGTCTGTGTGTGTAGACTGAATGTACATTTATTTTTACATATAAGTGAGTGTGTATGTATCGAGAATATTATTAAAATATGTACAAAAAAATATATCGTGCGTTACAAACTGTTTATTATCATTGAAAAAAAAATATTCGTGATCCTAACAATCTGTACATTTTGCAGCTCTCAATTTATAAATGAACGTCAAACACACTAGAAAAAAAAAATAACAAAAAGAATAAAACTATAAAACAATTTATTCAGTATTTTTATTATAGACTTTAAATAATTTCAAATGCAATATTTCTTTTTCAGATACAACTTAATAAATACCTTTAGTTTACTAAAGGACCAGCAGCAAATGTATTACAAGCTACGAATTCAAAACTTTTAAATCTCATGAGAAATTTTAAAATGAAAAAAAAAATAAAATTTTACTACGTTACATACACACATACATGGCCATACAAACTAAGTTTATATTAAGTAAAATTATCTTAAATAAGAGTGGTAATCATGCAAAACATGGAAACTTTTAGTTTTTAAGAAGAGGATACAACAGCATAAAATATCTCTAATATGTTTCTTTTCATATGAGTTGTTAGTTGCTTTAAATTTAATGAAATCGAATGTAAAAAAAAATTGGATAAAAAAATTTTAATAAAAAAAATTGTATTACGTTTTTAACAAAAAAAAATCATATTTTCCAGGAATGTGTTGTAATCTTTGCGTAGGTAATTTATAAACGTACAATATGTTTTTTAAGTAACTCTTGCGATAAAACCGACTTTCTTGGCAAACTTGATATCAACACTAATGCTGATGGACAGATGGACATCGCCCAATCGTCTTCGCTATGTATAAGAAGCCAGAATTTATGTACATTATGGGGTCGGCAATGGATATTGTAGATATAACATACGAATAATAAATTTTAGATGTACCCTTTTCCAATTTTTGTGGTGAAGGGTATGAAAGAAAAATAAAATAAATTCACATGTTTTACGGCATTTACACTATGCAATTTTTCATGAAACTAGCATGAAATATTTGTTTGTTTGTGAAGCAGGAGTAGTTTGAGTTTTGAGGGGATGTTACTGTTGCTAATGTTAACTTTTAGATAACGCATAATGCTGTGACTTAAATAAAAAATTGAGAAAAAAATGCCCAAAGAGATTCCCAAAGTTTGAAAAGTAAAAATTTAGAATATAAATGATTTATTTGCCAAAATGAGTAACTCCATTTGAAATTAGTTGAAAATAGTTAGACAAAAATATACACCGATCAGAGAACTTTTCATTACGAGTAATAATTAATTTTAGGGAAAATTACTAAAACAAAACTTGACGTGATTTTAGTCATCCTAGTAATTGAAGCGTTCATAATGTACGAAACCTGGAAACTATCAATAATGTAGAATGCTGATTAAAACAGTAGCGGATAAAAAAAAATGAATTTAGTTTCCTGGTTTCTGCAAAATAATCGCATCATTTCTGTATTTTACTACAAATCAAAACATTCCGAATTTTTGGTTGAATAATTTTTTTTTAAATGAAAATTGACTAATTTTAGGCTTTTTGGTTCATTTTTAATTTAATTTCTTAACATTTTTAGTAAGAAGAACTATTTACAAATGTAGGCGGACGTTTTCCAAAGAAAACAAGAAATATTATACGCTAGCAGAATAAAATGCAGCATTTTCTGGACCGCCACATCCTTCATCAGCATTCTTCAGCTCTATCTATCTTATGTTATGTACATCGTAAACATCATCTATTTAACCAACTAATCCTAATGTTAATTTGGTGAGACGAAGTTCACACACAACTTAAAGCATTTCTTTGTCGTTCTCTTTGTAATTCGTCTTGTACATTTGTTGTTGCTTTTGTACTATTCTCCGGTATAGCCACGAATTTTTTTAAAACAACCATTTTTGGGATTTTGTCATGGTCATTGAAAATTTCATTGGCATTGTTTGAAATAATGACAATGAAAGAAATATAACTACCACTTAATGCTAATGATTTTATTTTAATTATAATTGTTTTTACTAATGGTAATGAAATTTTAATGTTATCGTTTAATAACTAATTAAAATTGAATCAAAAATAATTTTTTTAATGGAACGCAAATTTTTATTCACAGAAACTCAAAAGAAACTATGCATAAAATAAATAAATAAATCTTAACACACTAATAGATAGATATATATTTGAAAATTGTTAAAATTTATCAAGTTTAAGTGAGATAATGGTATCTAAGATCTAAAGTCACCTAAAACCCCACATAACAAGAACTATTACTGACATGAAGATACAAATATGTTCTCATAATTATTAGTTAATGGTAATGATATTGTTTTTTAATTAAATATCAATGAAAACTTTTCATTAGCATTACTTCTCATTCAATGGTAATGAGATCTTTAATTAATAAGTCCATCTAATTAATTACTCCCATGAATGATAACAACAATACTTTGAAACTTAAAACAGAGCCAAATAGCACATAAAAATAAGTATTTAATTCAAACAAAATACAATTGGGGAAAACGATATAAGGTCAACTTTGAACACAACTTATCTGCTGCAATTGGAGATGACAAACAGGAAATCACGAATACCGAAATCGCGGTATATTTCGCAGTTGATAAAATTGGATCCCAATTGTTTCTATTTAAAATTTCATTTGGAACTTTTCACGTCTTTTGTTTGAAGGTATTTTGCATATTAAATTAAAATTATCTAAAAAAATTAAATTATTTTCTAAATTTTATCTGATAAATTTTTTAAACTGATAAATTAAAAGTAAAAATGATAGACTATTAAATTTTTAAAAATTATTAAATTATCATTTTTAACTTCCTAAGTGTTTATTAAATTATTGGCAACAAATAATGATTACTTTCATATTAAACTAGCGGCTCCCGACCAGCTTTCCTACGCAAGAATATTAATGTTGAATACCGTTTGTATGAAGCCAGCATATGGTATACATACCGCATACGCTTATTGGCACCTACATACTTGTTGTTGTTTTTTTTATATTGAAAAAATCACATGTTGTCATGATAAGTCATAACTCACGAATGCGACAAGCGATTTCGAGCAAACTTTAGAAAAACCATCTACACGACCATACGAACAAACAACAAAAATTAAATCGCATTCGGTTTGCTCGATCGTTAGTTATAAAGTCACAACGTACTTGCAATAATTTCTTATATATTGTTACGTTTTTCCCTTTTTAGACAAACGTACGAATTCTTTTGATTGCAAATATCAATGTGGCTTATTATAAATTTTGTATTCAAATTTTATGGCTTTCTATGGCTATACTTCTTGATCCTACCGGTCTTGTGAATTCCATGGTCTCATATTTACTAAAAATTCGTTATTATTACAAACGCAGCCATCCAGGCTACACTACTGTGTTAGTCCGGCGAGACATGAACTACTCGATGCCTTGATTAGTAACCTTAACCATCTACAGACATCTCCACTACTCCTTTTATCCAAGGCAGTCATCAGTCATTTCCTTTTATCTAGTCCAATAGCCACAACATAAGTCTGCCATACACTGTTGTTATGCTGTTACACTTCCCTGCGTTAACCGCTACCGTTCTTACTTTTTGTTATAAAGGGCTTTTAGACAATTATCTGTTACTCTTATATTAAATTGGACGTCTCCACTTAATTATCTGCCATGGCTTCACACAATAATTGTCTTTTGCCTCTCGGGAGATTTGTACTGCTGGTTCGTAATTTTTAATTGCATTACAACAATTATTATTTTCCGTTGTACGTATTTCCGAAGGCGGGATCGAACTCACGATCTCCTGTTTTACAGCACGCACCTCTACCAACGCAGCCATTGAGGTTGCTCAGCTTTTGTTAGCTAATTGTGGTATTATTCTATACACACACCATTAGTTAAAGTGACTTATTCACCACACTCATGCTGTTTTACAACAACAGGGGTTACCAGATCTTGCTTTCTTATTAATATATATTAAATCCAGTGGTTACCAGTTATTTTGCCAAAAATATTGTAAACTAAAAGGCACAAGCTATCAGAAAGTCCAAGGCGAATCAAATACCATGTGATGGCGATGGCGAATTCATCCTTTTTCGCCGGTAGCCTAACTGTCAAACTTCGCATATAAAAAAGTACCATCACCTGGTATTAGATTCGCCTTAAGAACACCGGAACATCTAAGAATTCTAAAAGTTTACGAGATTTCTAAAACCGGAAAATTCTTAAGTCAAAATTCGTGAAATCAAAAATTTCGGGATTCTTAAAAATAAATCCGGATAAGCATTCCTAAATAAATTGTGACTTAATACACATAAACGTACAAAAAGGTATCAGAATAAAAAAATTATTATAATTTAATTAAAAAAAATAACAAACCAACTTATAAGAGAGTGACAAAGCCTACAATTATTTTTACTACTTAAGTTTACAACAGTATTTATATTATTCTACCACAGATCTTATTTTCATTCACACAAGAGCAAAATAAAAAAAACATCAATGCATGGGCTTTAATCTAAAATTAGGCAGTATCGGCAAACGTCGTTTGTTTTAAAGTTTGAATGCAAGAAAACCACAGCAACAAAATTTTTATACAAAAAAAAACTGCACACAAAAATAAATTCAAATGTTTTTCAAATATGCAATTTTTTTGTTTGGGTTAATGGGCAAACACGACAATACAAGTGTATGCAGAGAGGAGTGAGAGAGCTCAAGGTGGCAAACAATTTTCACTTGTGTGGATAATGCAATTTAATAAGTTACGCACAAGAGCACCACCCAGTAACAAAATTCCTAATGAAAAATACAGCCTTATTTTTATTTATATGTATATATATGTGTGTGTGTGTTCATACATGAATCTTTGAATGCGTACATACATACATACATGCGTGCATCTAATAATAACTAGTGCAATCGAAAGGTTTATTGTTGTGTTTGTATGCTTCCTATACATACGTTCATCTCTTACTTCACCTCTATCCCCACAGAAGGCTTCAAAATGTATAAATAAGCCATTTTTTGGGGGCTGTTTGGGTTGTGTAGTTGAGGTTTGCAGAAGCTAAAGTTTCTCAGCCTACATGACGTTTTTGGTGTGTAACTACTTTTGTGTATTTGGTGTCTGTCAGTGAAGTTTGAAAATAATGGGTGCGTATTCTAATGGCAAGTGTAGAGCCAGTTAGCCAACAGACCCTACAAATCAATTCTAACTTTCAAACAGCAACAACAACAAAACAAACGTTAATACTTGTACATTTGAAGCCGTTGCTCGAATCGCATTCGTACAATTTTTTTTCCGTTTCTTTATTCATTTTTCGTATTTCCGCACTCTAGAATTCTTTATGTGCTTATTTTTGTGTGCTTGTGTGCTTTTTCGTTTGCAACGTTCTGGTGGAGGTGTTTTTACTATTGTCGATGCCATCGTTTTAGGCTCAACTTGTTCTAATAAATGATGGTGCTATTATTTTCGTTTCGAACGAAGCCTTTTCAGTTGTCAGGAGATTTTATTTTAAAATTTTTTTGTTTTGTTTTTTTTTTTTTTTTTTTGGTACTCTAGTAGGCCTTGGGCAACGTATGTGTGATTTATTTTTAATTGAAATTCTAGAATGCGTTCAAAATTGCACTGGCATAAAACTACTTGTATAAGTGTAAATAAATGTTCTTGTGTGTGTGTGTGTGTGTAAATATAAATGTGCGTTAAGCATATAAGCAGCACTAAAACAATAGAAACGCACAGTCTAACAACAACACTAACAATAACAACATCAGCGGCAATAACATCTATTAAAGACCAACAATCTAGCGTCGTATAAATTCTACAATACGATTGTATGCGTGAATATATTAAAATGTAGAATTATTTGGAGGACCAAATTGAGGAAACTAACTCGCAATAGAATCACACATTACATACACTTGTATATTTATATGAATATATGTATATGAATTTATGTATGAACATAAACTATAAAGTATAGATGCGTAAACGAAACGCTAGATGTACCCAACTGTTACAAACATTCATACAGAAATCTACAAAACACACACTTAAGAGAGTGGTCGGGTTTTAGAGAAGAGTAGCTGCTAAAAAGTCCTTGTGATATGAGCAGAGAGAATTGGCAAAAGGTGGACAATCGACAAAATTATTGTAAAGGGACCGGACCACTATGTGTGCCTGCCATTTTTGGGCCATCTAAATTTTAATTGCGTTTGTATGTTCTTCATTATGCGCTTTCATACATTCATACATAATATACATACATAATCACACATGTGTGTGTTTGTTTACTTTGTATGTGTGTGTGTGTGTGTGCGCTCTAAAAATATTAATGCTGATGGTGATAATGATGATGATGACGACGACAACGGCAACGAATACCCACCATAGCAATAGAAGTATTATTGATGGTCTTGGTGGCAGCAGCATAAAATTTTCTACAGCAACAAAAAAAAAAAAAAACAAAAAAACGAGCCTAAATGGAATTAATTTTTGTTTTTAGACATTTTTGATAGAGATGACATACATACACGCACACAATGCACTTTTATATTAAGAAGAAAAATCTAAACTGAAAGGATCTTTCATACACATTAATCTAAACAGAAAATCACACACACACACTCAAGCATACAGTGGTAATAAGCTAAAGTATTGCAGCATTTGATGCTTAATGATAGAACAAGCCCTCTGATAAAATTTCACACTTTACATAAAGGAAAAAACAATAAAGGAGATTCCTTTTTACGTTATAGACATTTAAGGTAAATTTGTTCGTTTTTAACGTCTCTTAATTCCACTGCCAACGGAAAGACAAGATACATTATGTCAAAATTTTCAATTGGAGGGCCGCATTTTTTTATACATTCATCATTTATTAGGCGATAAAAATTTAACTTAAACTTTTAAGACATGTTTATTGAAGTTAGCCAAAATACGCAGTGTTTATTATTGAAACTTAATTTAACCCTTTTAATGCATGTTTGACTGCAAATTATAAAAGAAGATCAAAGACTTTCGTAATTAAGCTTAATTTCCCATTCTATAAGAATACAATATAAAAAAATTTTCAAGAATACAATCGATACTTTTGCGCTCCGTTTGGGATAAAGATTAAACGGTTTTATTTTAAGCTTTCGTCGGTAATATATAGAAGTTAAGTTAACTTTTTTTGGGACAAAAATGTGCTAAAATGTGTTTTCAGAGGAATTTTCTGGTATAAAAATCAAGGATAAAGTTTAAGGCTATTATTAGTTTCGAGGCGGTCTGCGAGGCTATAGGGCAATTTCTTTTAACAGCATACAAAGAAAAAAAAACATTGTTAAAGTAACCATAATCTCAGAACAACATAAAATGGTTGAACTATATAATTTAGGTAAAATCATATTATTATTATCTGTAATAATAATGTTGTTGTTCGAACCATATTGTTTTCAGATATAATAATAACATTGTTAAATAAATAATAATAAATGAGCATAATATGATAAGAAATCTAATTTATGATCAAATGTAAACATTATATTGATAAAATAAATGTCATATATTTTGATACCCTCTACCAAAAAAAATGATGAAACTAAGTATGTCATTCCGTTTGTAATTTCTACAATATGCATTTTCGACCGCAAAAAAGTAAAGTATATATATTCTATCTTCTTATGCATAGAGAAGTCGATTTAGCGATGTCCGTCCATGTTAGTGTTGAAAGCAAATTTGCCAAGGCACTATATGAGCTAGAAAAAATTTAAATACGCCAATCGTCAGACACAGTTTCGAAAACTTTGAAAATTAAAAAATCTGCAAGAACAGAGGCAGAGGGCAAAACAACCCGCCTGCCTCTAATTTTTCCATATCATTTGAAACAAATCTAGTTTAGTAAAGTAATTCCAATCAAAAAACAAATATATGGGGCGATAGAGAATTAAAAACTAAGAAAAAAAAAACATTCAGTGAGGAAATTGTAGCTCGCCCATATTTTCCGAGTTACGGGACTCTAAAATTTTCAAATTTTTAAAATTATCAATATGGGTATAATTTTAAGGCTTTTGAAGAGATATTGAGGGAAATACTAAAATTTTTTAAAATGCTTAACCCATTAAGAGCCGATAAAATTTTTATGTAAAATTATATAAAGCACTTAATTTTCTTTCTTTTCTGTATTTGTTTTTTTTTTTTTTTTTTGATTGAAGTTACTTTACTTATTTAGATTTACATTTATGGTGAAGGATTTATAAGTTTCGGTATAGCAGGGTATGGTACTCTTGCTGCCTGGCATCTAAAGTTATAATTTTAAGAAAATTTTTCAATAGTTTCACTTTATTGTAGAACTTTAATTATGTAGAACATGACATGTTTGATATCTATTTTTTTAATGATTTAATTAAGTATATTAATATTTGTTTATTTATTTATGCGATGAACGGATTTCGGTCGAAAGACGTTAGAAATAAAACAAATTTGTGTGTATGAAAATTCACACAATTTAGAGCGACGAATGAAACTCGTCATGCGTAACGAACACAGTGACAGTTTTATATCTATTGTTTTTTTTTAAGACGAGCGAGGCACGCCTATAAAATTTTGGGATAGTTTTATTTATTTTTAAAGAATCCGTACAAAGTGTAAAAACGGCAACCTATTTTTTCCTCTACAACGACTGCGGACCTGCCCGTATATTGCAGCTCTTATCTCTGCAACCGTAATGGGTGGACAAAAAAAAATGTTTATATTAAAGCGTGTCCCAATAGTGGTGTGACTTTCATGTACATAGTATCTTTTTTTTTAATAATTTTGTCGTCCTGAGTTTAAGTTCTCAAAATTACGCAATTTTTTTCATCTGCCTTCTTCGTCGTGTACATTTATTTTTGCTTTTTGTCACCAGGAATGCAATTTTTTTTTTAATATAATAATATCATAAAAATTTTAATTTATTGATCTTTGTAGATATTGAATTCTGGTGTTATATAAGTAATAAAATGACATGTACACTAAAAAAGGAACTATATAAGTTAATTCGAAATGTGATGGTCTTCTTAGATTATATGCAATACTCTTAATGCAAGAACGAACTCGTCAAGTCTTAAAGTCTTAAGATACGATTTTTTTTAGCCTGATTGCTAAATTTAAGAATTTGATTCTACTTAAAAAAATTGTCGTATTGGTTTTAAGAGACAATCTAATTTTTATTTGTTGAGGGAGCACCAGAGTTTAAATTACATGATTTGATTTTGGGGAAAAATATGAAAAATTTACTTGAATTTAAAATGTGTTTTTTTCCCTTGTTCTGATATTGAATATGATTCTTTTGGAACTAAATTCACCTACGTAGACATCATTTATATTTTTTCTGATGATCGTTTAACAAGAAAACAATTTTCAACTTTTCCAAAAATACTCGATATCGAAAGTAAAATTTAAGCTCATTGAACTTTAATATTGAATAATATTGCCGTACGCCCCAAATATCACACAGTTGGCCTCTAAGATTCCAAATGCTTCTGTTTTATCAGCATAGAGCAGTCAGTGACTTCAAGTGGCCCTACAAAAAATAGTCGAATGTTGCCAAAGGCACAACCTTTTTTTCTCGAAGTCAACAGATCGCCATCTTTTGATTTCATTAAATCTACAGTTTGGATCGCCGATTGGCACAAAGTAGCATTCTGTTGAAACCATATCACGTCCTCACCAATGTCATCCATATTTCCAAACATAAAATCAGGAATCATGATGGTATATTAACATCTGCGTGTAAAGTGGACCAAATAGTAAATTCTTGAATATAATGGAGTCTGTAGGGTTTGTTGTGTATTGATTTCACTTAATATGTAGCAATTTTAACCCACAAACAAACTCGTTTAGCAAAAAATGAGTCACGTCACTAAACAAAATATTGATGACTGAATCGATAACTTTTGTTAAGGAGTTTTTGTCCATTCAAACCCCACAAAAGATTCGGCAGCTGCTGTTGTTTCCTGTAACAGCCACCTCGTTACTCTCTCTAGTCTTTAAAATGAAGGAGTGCTATTTTCTGCTACCGATAAAACCTTACAGTTTCTTAGGTTTAAGTTTAAGGACGCTGCCAGTTTTAAGAAATGGTGTTACACTCCACCAAGAAATTAATGGCGTCAACAAGTCAATATGGATACACCTTCGTACACAGAGGAGTTAATCACGCTAGGCAGTTAAATGTAGAAGAAGATACACAACGAAAGTTTTTTAAAATGTTTTTTATTACACAAATCAGCACTACATTTGGCGAATAGTCATAGAAATAATAAGAAAAAAGAAGCCTTTGTTATTATAGGAATTAAAATCTATATAATATATAATAATCTATATATATCTGGTCGGACATCGGGAAAAGTTACACATCATAGGTAGGTTCACACTGTAGATTTTTAATTAATTTATCTACTAGAGCATCCCAGGGTGCTTTGCTACGCATAAATATTAACATTGAATGAAATCCTTATACCGCATACGCTCATAAGCGCCCACGTATTTGTTGTTGTTTTTTCATACGTACAAAATCACATGTTGTCATGAAAAGTCAGAACTCACGAACGCATCAACGATTTCGTTAGATAAACCAACCATCTACACGACCACACAAACAAACTCTACAAATTTAATCGAATTTGTTTTGGCCGATCTTCAATTATAAAGTCGCAAAACACTTGCAACAATTTCTTATATATATAGTTTTACTAATGACTACTATGAATATCCCTAAGGATCCCTGTACAATCCCCTTCATTTCTGAATACAAGCGGTAAGAATTATTTATGTAAAAATTTAAGCAAAATGAATTGCTAGAATAAAATAATTGTTTTTGCTTGCAATTCATCAAATGACAAACATTTTTTAACAAAACATATTTGACAAATTATTCAAATTTATAACCTTTCGATAGGCTTTCTATAAATCTTGTTTTTTTTATGCATTTCTTTCGAAGCAATCAAAAGCCAAACAGCGAAATGGCCGTCGAATAGTTGAAGAATTAATTCAACTCAACTTTAAGTAGGAGAAATGCGTAAAACTTTCAAACGGACAAGAACAACGCCTAACTTTTCTTAAACAACTATTATATGGAACTTATATACCCAACTATATATTAGACGCATGTATGTATGTGTTTACATGTTTGAGTGTGTGAATGTGTGAATGTTTGTATGTAAAAGATGAATACCAAAGACCAGTGGCTGATGAACAGCTTCAACGGAAATCGACAAAACATTGTGAGCACCAATGACCGGCCATTCATGAAAAAGAATGGCAGCAACAACAACGACATAAAAAACTATTCTCCTTAAACCCAAGATGTGTTTTCTATTTGATTCCGTTATTGTTGTTGTTTTTATTGTATAGTTGTTGTTATTTTCTTTATATTTTCTGTGTGTGTTTTCGTATGCATGTGTGTTGCGTTTTTCCAACTTTTATTCATACACGGAAGCATCCAGAATTCTTTTTCTATAAGTGATGAAAAGAAAAAAATCAAACACAAACTTATACGTTGTCGTACATATGAGTTGGCGGAAAACGAACAGTAAAAGGCCGAAACAGGCGTAGTAAAGAAGATGGTTGAACAGCGGTGATGCCAGCTGGTTGCACAAGTTTCTATACCCTTCACCACAAAAATTGTGTGTAATTTCTACAATATCTATTTCCGACCCCATAAAGTATTAATATTCTTAATTCTTATGCATAGCTAAGTCGATTAAGCTATGTCCGTCTGTTCGTCCGTGTAAGTATCAGGGTTTTCACAAAAAAGTAAATATGTCAATCGATTAGATATAGAGGTGCTATTGGAAATCAGCATGATCCGTCCATGTTCTTTAAGTCAGCAGGTAAAACACCACGCCTACATCTAACTTTTTTATATCATTTGAAACAATAAAGTAACTCTAGCAAAAAAAAAACAAAAATATCAATAAAAGCTGTAGGAAAATACTAAATTTTTTTTAAAAACGCTTAACCCATTGAGAACCGATGGCATTTTTATGTAAAAATTTATACATATATGAAATACCAATTTTTTCTTATTTTTATTTCTCTGTCACCCCAATATTCGCTTTTTTGATTGAAGTTACTTCACTACACTAGATTTACATAGATGGTAAAGGGTATATTAGATTCGCCATAATCGAAGATAGCACTCTTACTTGTTAATTTAAAAATGAAGACAAGGTTAATGTACATGATTAGGATGAAACTGATCATTACTGCGAATATTTTAAAGTTAAGCTTGAACTTGAAATCTAAATAAATAAGTGGATATTTTTAAAATTAGAAAATGTTGAAGTATGAGAAAAATGGACTCTCAGAACTCTCGTTTAGTTGGAAAAAGTTTTGATAAAATTTTATTATTTAAAATTTATTTACACAGGAGCGTTCACAGGAGTGAGGGGTACTTTGATACTTTATTTTCTGCCGCGAAATAAATTTTAGTGAATTTATTAAAAAATAATAATAATAAGAGGATATCGTGGTAAATATGTAAAAAATAATTTAAAGTCAAACTTAAAAAGTTTTTAATCTAAAAAAAAACTTGTTACATTTAATTAGTAAAAGCGTCTTCTATTAGAGCCTTCATTTAGTTTCATTGAATATTATTCCAAATTTTATAAAGTTTAAATAAAAATATCAATAAACAGCAAACAAAATATTCGATAAATTTAAAATCTAAATTTAGCTTCGAAGTCCAGGTTTGTATGTAAAGTTCCTCCAAGTCTCCTTATAATTATATAGATTTTTGAATAAAAAATTCAAAATAATTTCCTAAGTCTGGCAACTACTGTCTACCAAAAATCGCATACACATCGTTAAATGAGCATTGAAAATACGAAACGCATTCCCATACACTCACATAACATTAGATGTAATAAAAACAAGAGCATAAAAGAGTTTTTTTTGTTGTTTTTTGGTTTTTGCGTTAGTTTTTTTTTTTTTTTTTGCTTAACACACATAAATAAGAATACACATATACACGCTGAAATTTGTATCCTTTAGAATTCAAATGTATGACCAGCATAAAGTCTCACCCATACACGTATATATTTTATTACGTGTGTGTGTGTGTGATTGTGCGTCTTTATGCAAAAAATTTTCTATGAGTGAATACGTTAGACCAGCAAATGTTGCATTAGCCAAAGAGAAGAATATAGAAGAAAAAAATTACATTGAAATATATAAGGAATTGATCCAAGCATGAAGATACACTAGACGTGATCTTCAAATTTAAATGTTTAACATCATAAATAATTTAAGGTAAAATTTCTTTTAATTAAGTGAGAGAATACTAAATTCTTATTATTTGGAATAAAATCTGGAAAACAGTATTTGTCACACATTTTTAAAACTTGGATTAAGCAAGAATGTGTTTGCATCCATGAAAGGTATTTTATTTCTCAGATTGAAATTTAATTGAATTTTAAATTAAATCAATAATATACTTTATTGAAAAAAAAAAAAAAAAAAATTTTCAATTAAATAATTAATTGAAGCAATTATATATTAATTTATAAAAAGAGAACAAAAATTTTCAATTAAATAAATTATTGAATTAATTAAAAGTTTAATAAAATTGCATTCTGAAAGCAAGTAAAACTTTTAATAGATTAAATTTTTTTTCTTAAAAATTTATAAATTGTTTAAAATTTTTTATTCTTGCGTGAAATTTTAATGCAGTGGAAACTCAGAAATTAGAACACTTTGTGCACCGGGTAGTTCGAAAAGTTCGAAATTCTGGACGTTTTTTTCTTACAGAAATTGATTATATTAGATAAAGCTAGTTATGTAAGCTTTATTTTTAACACAAAACAGTTCTTATTTATAAAAATTCATATAAATGAACACATCAAATTCATAGAAACACTTTAAAAAAAATTTATTACATATTATGCACATATCTACATATACAGATATTTAATTGATTTTTGATATAAAATCAGTAATATTTGTTTGTTTTTTTATTTATTTATACTGGGTACAACGATATCGTTACGTACTTCCAAAAGGTTAGCCATATGTTTACTGGAAAATATATCACTGGATTTGCACCATTTTAAAACATTATTGATACCTTCAAGGACTTTTAAATGAGGAATAGCAGGTGTTACGTCGATAACATTGATATCGCTGCTATCTGAAGCCTCCTTATGACTCTTCTCTGCATCAGATTCGTCAATAGAGACATCTTCATTCCATTTCTCGATTTAATTCAAAAGGTCAAGATTTATATGAAGAAAAATTTGGAACTCAAAACATGGATTTGCTTAACCTTATTCTTTGATAAAGATTTGCGTTTCCAATAACCATTTTTCTTCGACTTTTGCACGAAATCTATGTAGAAATGGAGTGACCTCTCTAATATCCCTCGATAGTATTTCACCACCGATTTTTAAAATTTAATTTAATGTTTAATTCCATGCGGGGTTTTAAATTTGGAAAACCATCCAACACATGCAGTAAATGCACTTTCATCTTTATCAGGGTACAATTCCTTAAAAATTGACTTAGCTTTTGCTTTTAATATGGGTCCTGTCACTGTGTTCCTCTTTTCATTTTGATTTAAAAACCACTTATAAAGGCGCTCTTCCATTTCCACATATTCTGCCTTATGTTAAGATCTTTTTTTTTTTTTTTGCTTCCTGATAGGATTTTATGTAAGTAGCTGATGGAAGATTTTGCCACATAAAAATCCTGAGCTAAACGATTTCCACTTACCCCTTCATTAAGTCTTTTTAAAATTTTAACCTTAGCATCAAAAGATAAAGAATTTTTTTAACGTTTGTTTGGCATTTTTTTATTTAACTTTCACACGTATGAACACTTTACTTTGACCTTCAGTCATCAACTTAACCAAATTCTAAGGCATTTAAATTTGGTTTCTCCTATTTAGTTTAAAATCATAAAAAACAAAATGTTTTCTAGTGTAAATAAAAACGGAAAAAACTCTCTAAAATTAGAACCATACGTGGAATACATTGATATAGGTGGTTATAATTTCTGGACGGTTCGATAAAGTTATACAAAAATTTACTCCCAACTTTGCAGAATTCATTTACAAATAAATATGTTTCCATGTCGTTTAACGAGCATCATTTTTTATTTTTATTTTATTTTTTTTTTTTTTGTTTGATTTGTTTTACTTTCTGGCTGCATATGCTTGATATAAATTAATATGTATTTAAAATAGGAGTTAGGTTTCAAGTACCAAAACCCTTGAAAACTTAAGGTACTCAAGGTTTAAAACTAAATTTCTCAATAAATTCTTGTCACTCGCAAATATGAGGAGCTGAAAGATTTTTTCTCCATTCTGTTGTTAAGTTAAGAACAAACATAAACACAAGTAATCATAATTACGTTGGTTATTATCTTCATTAAACCTGTTGCAAGACACTTTTTAAAATATTTTACACTAAATATGGGACTTTTTTCTAATGTACACAGAGAAAAGAAATTCGTCATGAGAACCGAACTTGTTGCCAATCGAATTTGGTCGGTTGCCGTTATTATCTGAAATTCGATTAAAAGGACGGAATAAATACGGTGCTTCCAACTATTTTAAAAATTGATACGATAGTCGATAAAAAATAGTATTGTGAATTAAATAAAACAACTTTGCTTTTGCATTTTCATATTTATCTTTATTTAGGAAAAAAGAAAAAGAAAACAAATAATACAGTTCATGATTGTAACATGAACTTTTGCTTCGGCACTAAGCTTTCCCGTCTCCCGTCTTTATTCCATCCTTTGCGCTTCTCCAGTGCGAAATAAATAAAACTTTTAAGAACCAAGTTTATTTACAGATGTTTTTAACACACCTTTAAACATTATTGTAGAAATTTTCCGAACTTTTAATAAATCTTATTGCACAGTTATCTATAAATTTTTCAAATTTCAATATTTTTTTTAAAAAATATTTATTTTTATCATGTTAAAAATTCCTAAGAGATAAAGCAATCGATATTTGTGGTTCTGACTACAAATATTAGGGTTTCGGTACTTAAGTGCTGAATAGGTTTCGTTACATCTCCCAGTAACCAGAATAGATTTTAGTAAAGACACAAATTGTTTGGGTAAACTTTATTAACTGTTGTTGCGACCAACTTTTCAGATCTAATATAATTTGTTACTTCATAATACAAAAAATATGTCAAGATAATATTTTATTTATTATAAAAATTAAATTATGATGTTAGTTGTTGAATTTTGATTATTTTAACTGATTTTTCACCAAATTTTTTTCTGGAAAGAAATCACACATACTAACATGCATATGTTTAAACTTTTTTTAACCGTGAATAATGATATTTGGTATTTGGATATGTTTCCTACATGCGTGTTTATTGCATTTGAATGTATGGAGGTGTGATCGTGTTAGTATTAAATTGAAAACATAAAATTTTAAATATTCACATAATTAGAATCATGTGCTGCCATTTCTTCTCGGTTTTTGTTTAAACATCTAAATGAATAACTTTGTGAAATTAAATAAAAAAAACGAACACTTTTATTTTTGTTTTGATGTAAAGTATTGTAGAATCTTTTAATAATAATTATTAATTATAGCAATATGCAACAAAATCAATATATAATAATTCAATTTGATATGTTAAGATTCAATTTTGCAAGATTTACAAGAACTTTTAATAGTCGCCAGGAAAAAAATTTTTTTCCCAACTTAAAATTAAAAAAAAGCCGCGTCAAAGTCTTTAAAAACTCAACTCAATATTTAATTGAAAAATTATGTAGAAAATTAAGTGTCAACTCTTATATTTTTCAAATTATTATTTTTTTAATCAGACATTTTTTTGATGAAGTTCAAAAGCAAACAGCCTGTTTAATGACATCTGACATGAAAAACTGTAAGGTATGTGTTTTATAGAGACATTTTTACGCTGTAAGACTGTTATAACAAGTAACCTATAGTTAAAATTAATATTTTATAGACCATATAATCAGCTTTTGCTGAGACTTTAATATAGAATATGCCAACAAGCTGAAGTATCGGTGATCAGTCTTTGGACTGGTAACTCAATTTTAGTTTAAAGTCTACACGAAAGCGAACTTTAAGCACAACAGAATACTTAGTTTAACTATTGATAAAAAATGTTACTTCCTAATGATGTAAGTATTAAAAAAATATATTCAAAAATGCATTAAAAAAATTATGGTTTTGGAATGGTTGTAAGAA
This sequence comes from Gymnosoma rotundatum, assembly GCA_916610165.2. Lineage (NCBI taxonomy): Eukaryota > Metazoa > Arthropoda > Insecta > Diptera > Tachinidae > Gymnosoma > Gymnosoma rotundatum. Next base: position 12,640,647 of record OU744338.1, on the reverse strand, counting down.
CCATATTATGTTGTCTGTAACAAAACTTTTTTAACATTTGATCTTCAAATTATTGTTATGAAAAAAACAAACGCAAAAACCACAATAAATTCCATAATAATATAAAATTTACAAGCATAATATATCATTAATAAAATAATATGCTAAGTTCACTTTTTTAAAACTAAAGAAAATTAGGTTTTAAAAAAACTTTGTTTTTGTTCTTTGCCAAGTGTTTTTCTCTTTGTGAAAAAATTTCCTTTACATACGAACTTTTTAGCGCCAGTGAAATTGCATGAAATTTTATTGGAGAATGTCATTGGATATAAGCTAAGTGCCTTTAAATAAAAATTATAATTCCGAATTATGTTTATTATTGTATTATTTTATTTAATTTTTGTTTAATTTTCTTACAATCTGCTTGAAATTATAATAATAATTTAAAACATAACACTCTCTGTAAGTTTGTGTGTTAATGCGTAAATCACGATTTAATAGCTGCATCGATTTTAATAAAAATTGATTCATCAGTAGATTCTTAACTGGAGAGTAAAACACGATATAAATCTTTTTAAAGGACTTAGAGTGGAGATAAGGAAAAATGGCAAATTTTTTTGTTAAATTATTAGTTGAGCTCTTTGATATTTGAACAAATTAATTAAATTAATTTCGGCTTTAGTTTAACTTTATTTTAATTTCTACAAAGTTGTTTGACAAACGCCATTTTCGCAATTAACCCTCTCGAACAAAAAACAGTTGAGTACAAGTTACCTCTAAAAGCAGAAAGCCCAAGCGGCCAAATATCTGCAGTGACGCAACTAAATGGAAATTTTCAAGTCTCTATTAACATATATACGAAATTGAAAGGAATCGCTGTGGGCGTACGCTCCATGAAGAAACAACAGGAATACAGTATGATAAATTTTTGATGCACAGAAAAAAGTTTTTGATTCTATTATCGGTTTTGTTTGTTTTCTTATTGAGATTTTATTCAATTTTTAATTAATTCAATTATTCATTTTATTGAAATAATTGAAATACAGATTTCAGCTACCTGTCTATAGTATTTTTAACACCGGACTTAGCAAAGCAGATTGTAAATCTCAACCATCTGTCTAGAAGAGCTTGGGTATATACATCAAATTACATCAACTACAGAGGAACCCTTTAAGCTGTAAATCAGCTGTCTTTCTAGAACGGTTCAAAAGTTTGTTCATATACATTAAATTCCATGAACTATTGGGACAACCTCTTATTGCCAAATCGCAGTTTTATATTGTTGTTAAAGTGGAGTTAGCAATATAGGTTCCCTGTAAATTTGCAGCTGTTCAAAAGTATGGCCATATACATAGAATTAATTGAACTATTGGGGCACCTTTTAATTTATAATTTTAAATATATATATTTGTTATTATAATGATCATGGTAATTGAAATTATATCCAATTTTTTCGTCACTTTACGTTACTTATGGGGCACCCTTTAATTTTTAGATTTATTTTTGTATTATTTTGTGCTATTAGGAGCTATAGTGATACACAGTTTTTTTTTTTAATTTTAAAGTGGCGCACTTTGCGGTTCATAATACACGTCAAAAACGTGTATGTGGTATTTGACACCCTTAAATTTTTAAAACTATGAATTGTTTTTAAAACGGGACAAATCTGTCAGCAAAACCTTTCAAATAAAAAAAAACTCAAATTCGATCCAGAAATGACCGAGTTATAAAGGCACAAATATACATATAAATAAACAAAATTCAGTTGAATTCAGAACCTCCTTCTTTATATGAATTCGGTTAAAAATACAAAATTTTTAAAATAAATATTTAGTTGAATCAATTAAATAATTAATTAAAAAACAATTAAAAGTTTAATAAAAATTTAATCTAAATACTTTTATTTATTTATTTATGTTATTGAGTTAACTTTTTCGATCCTTTTAATTACTCAGTTTTGTCTTTGATAAAATCTTTGATGACAGCAGAAAGTGAGAGTGGCTTGACCATGAAACCTTCAATTTTAAGCTAAAAATTTATTCCATTAAACATGTGAATTTTGCTTGTATAAGAAATAAATTTTTAAGAAAATAAAGAAATACGACCCCCAATGCTCAGTCTTCTAGGTCTCATTATAACGAATTTCATGTTAAAGCTACAGTTTAAATAACTAACATCTAAACATTAGGATGGCTTCCCCTGATGGAAGCAAAAAATTATTTTATAATCATTTCAAACTCTTTTTAAAGCAAAAAGCAATTTGTTTCTAGACATTTTTTTGTTGGACATTGATCATGGATTTTTATTTCTAACGAATGGGGCCACTCTAATGACGGCATGTTTATTGCCGTCAAAGGAAAAATAATAAAAATTATGTTTATATTTGAATGTGAATGTGTTTATTTCTTATTATTTTGTTCTTCTTCTTCTTCTTCTTTTTGTTGTTATTATTTGTGTTTGTATAAATAAATGTTTATGTTTATTCATGGAGTTGTAAGTGAGTGAGTGAATATATTGTATTTTATCAATAATTAAAATTTTAATTAAGCAACAATGTATTGGCATATGTTTTGCATTTAAAGAAAATATCAAGTTTCATTATGCCAACCAGCCAGCCTGGGTTTTTAAAATGTATAATTTGCAATCATCCATTTATTCCAATATACAAGCGGGATTAACACAGAGGCTGGCCAAATTATTATGAACATCTATTGATTTAAAATTTTTTAGCAAACGTCCAGTAGTAAATATTCTCTTATTATAAATGTTCAATAGTACGATAGGCAAATTTTTTGTATTATAGGTTCTATTGAACGAATGGATCGACAGTTTTTATTTAATTCGAATAAAAAATTTAATTTTAGAAAATTCTTAGTTGCATTGAATGTTGGTAACGAAACAAATAAAATTGCAAGATAATTTAAAAATTATACAAGATTAAGAAAATGAAAAAAAATCTTATACTACTGTTAAAAAAAATAGAAGGCCCAACAGATGTATGGATAAAAACGTATATTGATCCAAAAATTTTACATTCCGGTTTGACGAGTGCAATTAAAATGTAAAGCTTTGGAATTTCATAAGAAATTCTTACTTTCAACTATTTTGCAGTCGGTTTACAAAATTTAAGAAATAATATGGTATGAGGTATTCATGAAAAGTATGTGGGCGTACCTGTTTTTTCTTTAAGGAACTCGTGGCTCAATTTGTAAATAATTTATGAGTCTAGAGTTTATTAGAAAATGTTGCCAAAAAATATACCTAAATTAAAAAAAGAAGTAATAGCGCCGTATTCGGCAATGCCGAATACCCTTCACCAACTACGGGACAGAGAATTAAAGTGTAAGAAGAAAATTTAAGTATCACATAAACATAATTTTACATGAAGATATCATCGGCTCTTAGTGGGATAAGCATTGTTAAAAATATTTAGTATTTCCTTAAAGACCTCATCAAACGCTTTTATATGATACCCAAACTGAAATTTTAAAAAAAATTTCAAATTTCAGACTCCCTTAACTCGGCAAATATGGGCGAGTGCCAATTTTTTTGCTTGATATTATTTTCTTATTTTTTAACTCTCTATCTCCCCATACATTTGTTTTTTTTTTTTTTTATTGGAGTTTCTTCATTGCTCCAAATAATATGGCAAAATTAGAGGTAGGCGTGGTGTTTTGCCCGATGGACCGATCTTGCTTATTTCCAATAGCACCTCTTTCGACAGTATATCTGATCGATTATTGTATTTTAAATTTCTCTAGCTAAGCTAATCTAGTGCCTTGGCAAACTTGATTTCAACACTAACACGTATAGATGGACACCACTTAATTGACTTCGCTATGCATAAAAACTCAGAATATATAAATATTTTATGGGATTGGAAATTGATATTGTAGAAATTACAAACGGAACGACAAACTTATATGTATATTTTTCCAATTTTTGTGGTGGTGAAATCAGGAAGTAGGCTGAAAACAGGGTTATTACCCCAAAATACAACCATTTTTGAAGCTGAAACAGTAGCAATAATTAATTTACTACCAAGTTTTACACAGAAAATATAAATTCTGCACAGACAGCCGGTCCGTATTTGATGCTGCCTAAAATCAAAACAATAAGAACGAATTAATTATATGTATACAACAATAAAAATGAATAACAAGATGAAACTTTTATGAATACCAAGCCACATTGGCATTACGGGCAAGGAGGGAGCACACCTAGCTGAAGAAGCAATATACCTGAAACTAACATATTTATTTATTCCTCAATTCAAAAAATTGTTAACTACATGTGCTACCACAAGGCTCAATATGTCCGTAGAACACAAATGAACCAATTATAATCACCCCACAAGATCTTTAATCCCACAAAACAGCCCTTAATTATTTCATATTTACCCAATTTTTTACAAAATAACACGCCTTACTCATCAATATTTGATGAACAAAACTGGACAACCAATATGAACTTTCTGTGGCTCTTTACCATTAACAGTTCTTAACCTCTTGTGAGACTGTCCGTCTCTCTTAAACTTACGTGTATCAATTTGCAAGTCTTTTAACCTATAAAATTTTTAGATTATGATTACCTCAACCATGTTTTTCCCTGTATTTTAATATTTTAATCTGTAGAGTCGTTACTATTGCAGTTCACAATAAATTGGCCAACCACTATGCAAATTGATATAATAGCACATGAATTTGAATGTATGTGTTAATACAAATAAACATTTTGATTTGTTTCACATTTAAAAATGTATTATTTTAAATATTTTATTGAGTAACACTGCAATAAGCAGGATCTTCATTTCTCAGCAGCGCAGTAAGGCAAACAACGCAGAAAAGTATTTTACAAATAAAAATAAAAGAATAATAAAAATAAAAAAAAATCAATAACAATAACAACCAACCAGTCAACAAACAAATCAACAAGAATCATACAAAAAGCCAGACAGCGGATAAAGACGACACTGATCGAAACAACAGCATACAACAATGTTGCAAGCAAACATGCGTTAATATGTTGAAAAGCCGCAATTCCTTCGATTAAATCCATATTAATATGAGGTTTTAACATAATTTTTAATAAAAATGTCAAATATGCAGCAAAGAATTGTCAATAAATTGAATTCTTTATAATTAAAATGTGCAAAAAAGTTGCACAGTGAAATACATACAAAAATAGTTATTGGACAAAACCGTATGCTAAGTAAAAATACAAAATATGTTTTTATTAAAAATACATTTTCACACATACACACAAACATACATGTACACAGCTCTCTTTATGAACAGGTTACGGCTTTATTTAATTGTTTTTATGTAATTTTTTTTTATTCGCATGTACAATTATTGAAGTTAAAACGAACAAATACTGTTGTAAACCAACAACAACAAATTTATAATAAATAAAATATAATTCATGTTCAAACTTGATGCATCAGGTCAAAACGAAAAAACTAAAAATTATGAAGCAAGTTATACAAAATTTTTTGCAAAATCAAAACAATAAAAGAAATTTCTTTGCCTTAATTGGATGATATGAGACTCGCTGTGTCATTTCTTATGCCGCTATTAGAATTACACCTACTTCACATGATTTTCTATAGAATTTTTCTGTGTGGTTGATGGGGTTTGATTTCAAAAATCCCTGCTAAGAATTATAATTAAAATGTGTATCATTATATTTATTACTAGCAGTGCCTACAACTTTGTTTGTGCGTCATTTCTAATTTTTGTAAAATTTAAATTTAACTATTTATTCTAGAGTTTTGTAGATAGTGTTAAAAATTTTCCATCTACAAAAATAATAAGTGATTACAACTGTTTTAGTGCTTTAACTATTTTGCTCTTTTATATACGAAATGACCTATTATTACGAGAAAAAGGAGTACTCTATATTGGAACCTAGGTTCTATGGGACCTTCTCGCAAAACTCTGTTCAAATCCATGCAGTAGTTTCTACGTGATGCGGACACAAACAGACAGACAAAAATTCCAAAAATATGTGTTTTATTTTCTATGTCGAATACTATCTACACCAAATCCTAAATTTTAAACAAATATTTCATGTACAGAAATTAACCCATTACAGTTTTATTATATGTATGGATAAACGTACGTGTGAACGTAATAAAACTGCAGAGCCTCAGAAATATTCTCCAAATTCGCTGGCCCAAAACCATATCGAATGAACATCTATGGAGAACTACTCACAAGAAAGATATCAATGCTGAAATATGAAAGAGAATATATGGATGAATTAGGCACACTCTGCGAAAGTCCTACGACGAGAGCATGCTGCTCTAACCTGGCACCCGCAAGGCGTGCGGTTCCGTAGAAGACCGCAAACAATTTGGCATAAAACTGTCTGTAGTGTAGCCGGCAAAATGATTAACGCATTAAGACTATTAGTACACGACAGAAAAAAATGGAGATCTTTTGTTGAAACTTGAAGCTCCCGAAGATGGAGTATAGGTTTGTTGATATTGTTGTAATATGGCAAAAAATACTAAAACGTTTTTTATATTGTTCTTCTATTTATTTAAGTTTTTGTTTTTATTATTATTTTATTGAGCAGTATAATAAATAGACAGCAAACAAGTCAATGAACTTCAGCCAAGAGCGAAAATCAACAATTTTTAAAAAACAAATTGTTTTGTCCGTTGTAAGTTGTATTTTGCTTATATAAAACAAAGTTAACATATTATGTTTATTAACAATATTTTATGGTTATAAATACTATATTATTTTGGTATTCCATTGCATCTACACAAAATTGGTTTTGACTTTTAGAAAAAAATATTTAACCAAATGATCAAATTTTACTCAGACTTCAGTTAAAGAATTTGTGATCATCTATTGTAATAAACAAAGAAAAATTATTTTGTTTTATTTTTAAAAGCGCGCAGAAAATATTAACACACTAGCGATTTCGTCTTCAACATTTTTCATTTCTGTCTACCTCTGCGAGTGTATTGTTAATATTATCCAATTTATTTTAGAGGAGATCACTGTTGCCAGATATTTGAAGTTCAAAGTCAGACGACGAGCTAAGTTGGCGGTAGCGAAACGGCCATTGAAACGTGCTTCACCTTCGATAATCAATACCAGGAAAGTAGCACGATAAATTTAAAGATTTTTTATTATTATTACTTCGGCACTAAAACTAAAACAACATTCACAGGCTGTTTTAGTTAATTTTTGAAAATATTTTGTGTAAGAGATTTATTCATGGGTCCCTTTTCTTAATGATTTCTTTGTTCAGATTTACTTGGCTTAAAATTCTTTGAATAAAAAATAATCGTCATTTTGGGGTTAAAAATCAGCAAATAATAGATTGGAATTTCTTATAATAAAAATCAGCATTTTGTCGCTTAACCGGCAAATGTGACAACATTGCTAAAAATGCTATTCCAGCATGAAAAAATAAAATTTCTTTTAGTTCAACTTATTGATAGTGACCAAAGTTGTAGCAAGCACAAACAATTCATCACAATCATGTTTTTCCTCTGCATATATCATATGGATGAGTTAGCAACCGGCAATTGTAATGATTTACAAAGAAAATTGCTAAATTTTACCTCTCTGAGAGAAACTTAATAATATTTGAAAAAAAAAAATTAACCATCTGCACCTTCCACCGGTTGCATTGTCCATAAATTAGATGTTTGTTTTCAAATTTTCCGTCAGCTGCTCTATGCCGATAATTAAAAAAATAAAGATTCTTGACATATTTTTTATAAATCATAATTAAAAACAATTGATGGTATTAATAGCAAGAATATGCAAATTTTCAATTCTAATGCCCAGCTCTTTTTATTTGTTTCTACAGAATGCTGTCCAAAAACATGCTTAAAAAATGTTGCAATGTTGCAGATTTAGCATTGTGAGCAAACAAGTGAAATATTTCTAGCAACATTTTCTCAGAGATTTAAAATGATGCAAGTGAGTTTTTTTTGCGAGTGGAACTTTTCACACAACAGCTGATCACATATCTCTTGTTCAAAATTGCGAATTAGACACCACAATTTAAATGTGAAATTTTTAACATGAAATAATTATTGTTACTTAACAAACAAAACTCACAACACAAAAATTATCAAATTTTTATACCCTTCACCACAAAAAATGGAAAGAGGTTATATCTAAATTTGTCATTCCGCGTGTAATTTTTACAATATTCATTTCCGACCCCATTAAGTATATATATTCTGATTTCTTATGCATAGCGAAGTCGATCGGTTCATTTCCTTTGAGGCAAAACACCAGGCCTACCTCTAATTTTTTGATGTCATTTGGAACAATAAAGTAACTCAAATCACCAAAATAATGTATTGAGCGATAGAGAATTAAAAAAAAAAATTGAGGAAAAAAATTGGCACTAGCCCATAATTTCCGAGTTACGGGGTTTTGAAAATTTCAAATTTTTTTAATATCAATATGGGTATCATTTTAAATCCTTTTAAAAAATCTTTAAGGAAATACTAAAATTTTTAAAAAATGCTTAACCCATTGAGCCGAAGTCCTTTTTATATAAAATTATATATATATATATATATATATATATATATATATATAGTATCAGTTTTCTTTTATTTTTTAAAAAATATTATTATTATTATTATTATCATCAATTTTTTAAATAATAATATTAATTAATAAAATTACAACAATATTTTTAAAAACAGTTTTAGCCTCTCCTGATGTTTTATGAATATTGAGTTGTGGCTGTTTATGATTTTGCATGCTGTAAGTGAGCACACAATATTTCTACAAACATTGTAAGTAACTTCTAATTTTATTTTTCATAGATTTACTAAATGTCGCTGGGTGAAAGTGAATTCCTATTTTTCTATACATACGATTGTGTTATTAAATTTAGTTTTATTTTTGTTTTGAATTTTATTTAAATTGTATTGTCTTTATTTTTGAAATTTATAAAATTTGTAAAAGTCCTACAACAGAAACTACCACAGCTTATTTACAACTACTCTGATTGTATTAAAAACAGCTTACAATTTACAAGGTCTGACTTGTACAACATTCTTTAAAGTTTAGCTTCCGATAACAATTAAAACAAAATCGAGCTAAATTCAAAATATCCTCATAAAAGTAAAAACTAAATAAATACACTTGAGTTAAAAGAAAAACAAATAAAAAATAGATAATTAATTTGTTTAAAGCGGAATGTTTTTAACACAGCAGTTATCACGTAAATATAAATAAATGTTTTCAACGTGGTAATACAATCTTTGGCGGTATAAAAATACGATAAATTAACGATCAATCTATTGACTTTTTAATTGAAAGTTGTTCAATTTAAGTATCAGACTTACTGATTAGTTAACACTAAATGATTGTTTCAATGACTATTTAACTACCTGACTGGCTGACTGCCTGATTGCTTAATTATACATACTGTTGATTAGATGTGACTGACTAAATGATCAGTAAGTTGTCACTTGAAGTGGCACAACAATTTTTATCGAAAAAACTGTTAATAATTATTAATAAAACGGAAAACATTATTTCGATACATTATTGAAAATATGAAATATTTATTTGTTTGTAACAATATTATGATAAGACTTTAATTTCAATTTATGATAATAATTAGTAATTTTATTGTGTAAAAAACTAAAGCTATTTTTACACTTGTGTTTAAAATATTATGCAAACTTATTCAACATATTATTGCAATATTTCATAGCATTTTATAATAGAAAATGCTAAACCTTTATTTAGATTTTGAAAAGCTAACAAAATTTTTTCTGTTAATAAAAAAACTTCATTGACAAAACGAGAATTATTTTTAAAGACAAATACAATAAGCTTTAAGCTTTAGGTTTGTAACATATTGTAAAGTACATAGGGATTAATTTTTAAAAATTTCCGATCTTTTTCGATATCCGTTAATATCGATGTGTTGAAGATTAGCCTGTTTGGTGTTGTGAGAATATCTGGAAGAAATGTATTCGAAATTTATTTAATATCAAAAATATAAACATGTTTCCATTTCCATACATTTCATGTTCAATCATGGAAGTTCCCTTAAAATAATTTTTATCACATTTTTATAACCTTCGCCACAAAAAGTGCAAAAAGGGTATACGAGTATCTAAGTTTGTCATTCCGTGTGTAATTTCTACAATATCTATTTCCGATTCCATAGAATATATTTATTCTGAGTTCTTATGCATAGCGAAGTCGATTGAGCGATGTCCGTTTGTCTGTCTGTTATAGTGTTAGTGTCAATCGATCAGATATAGTGTCGAAAGAGGCAGCAGGCAAAACACCACGCCCACCTCTAGTTTTTTCATATCATTTGGAACAATAAAGTAGCTCCAATAAAAAAAAAATAAATATATGGGGCGATGGAGCATTGAAAATTAAGAAAAACATCAAGTGAAAAAATGAGTACTCGTCCGAGTTACGGGGCTCTGAAATTGTTAAATTTTTCAAAATATCAAGCGGGTATCACTTTAAGGAAATACTAATATTTTTTAAAAATGCTTAGCCCATTAAGAGCCGATGACATTTTTATATAAAATTATATAAAGTACAGGGTGGCTGATGAATATTGCTTCATTAAGAAACTCAAATAATTTTTTTTCAGTGTATGGAATACATTTTTCTTTTATTCACGTTAAAGGTCATTAACTTTTATTAAATATAGTTTAATTTGTTTAAAAAATAATGGAATTTAAGTACAGCAAACCCCCCCCCCCCCCCCCTTCTCGTTGATGCATGTGCATCATCTTAGCAAAAAGTTTTTTATTACCACTTGGAGAGTTGAGGCAGGAATAGCCGCAATTGTTGCCCGAATAGATTGCTTTAGTTCATTTAAATTTGTTGGTTTTGCTTTGTATTCCTGTTTACAATAACCACACAAGAAAAAGTCAGGTGCAGTAAGGTCAGGCGACCTGAGTGGCCAACGGAATGTGGAGTTTCTGGATATCAGCTTATTGGGAAATTTTCGTCGCAATTCTGTCATAACAGGTTGGGCTATGTGAGGAGGTGCACCATCTTGCTGAAACCACACAGAGTTAAGAGGAATTCTCTTTCGGCGTAATTCTGGATAGCAAAACTCTCTCAACATGCTCAAGTAACGGTCTCCAGTAACCGTAACGGGGTGACCGTTTTCTTCGAAGAAGTAGGGCCCGACAATGCAGCGTGATGAAACCGCACACCACACTGTGACACGAAGTAGATGTAATTCTGTCTCATGGAGTGTCTGTGGGTTGGAAACACTCCACATTCGACAGTTTTGTTTGTTTACGTTGCCGTTCAAATCGAAATGGGCCTCGTCAGACATGAAAAGACAGTTCAACATCCTCTTCCACCATTTGAAGCATCTTCTGGCAAAATTCCAAGCGAATCGGCAAGTCTGCAGCGTTCAGTTTGTTGGCCATTTGAATTTTATATGGGAATAAGTCCAAATATTTGTTCATAATTGACTGTAATGACTGTCTGTATATACCCATTTGAGCAGATAAGCTTCTTGTCGAAACTCTTGGATTGTGTTGTATCGCAGCAGCTACAGCAGCGATTATTTCCTCCGTTCGAACTAAAGGGCTTCGATGGTAAGGTCTTCTGTTGAATGTCCCATGCTCGGCAAAATTGTTTATAAGTCTCATTATGGTCCATCTGCTCGGAGGATTGGCGCCAAATGTGCGCCTATACTCTCTTTGAACCGAAACTACGGACTCCAGTGCGTGATAACGGCGGACAACCCAAATTCTTGTTTTGGTGTCCCAGTTATCTATTTTTGTCAAATCTAAGAATCAATCTGCAATATAAAAAAAATGGACCCCATTCATTAAATAGAAAAAAAGTTATTACTTTTTTTTTTGGTAGCGGCTTTCATCAGCCACCCTGCACTTAATTTTTTATTTTTTAATTTTCTGTCACCCTAATGTTTGCTTTTTTGATTAGAGTTACTTCACTAAACTAGATTTACATAGATGGTGAAGGGTATATAAGATTCGGCGTAGCTGAATATAATACTTTTACTTGTTTTATTTCTCTCTGAGGGCCATATTTCAAGGAGTCATTTTTTATTAACAAAAAAATATATTGTTATTCCTGTGTTAACAAAAGCTATTCAAAAATTTTAATTTGTTTATTAAAATCTTCAACTCTTAATGCAGGCGCAATCATATTTGAGCTCCCAAGTGTAAAAACACACAACAAGTAAATGAAGTGATTAGCGAACATTTCGACCACCACTGTTAATATTTCTCTTACAATTTTTCATAAGTTTTCTACGTATTAAAAATTTAAAAAAAATCATTTTAATTATAAATTGTTTTATGTTGATGATAAGCAAACGAAAAAAAAAGAAGTAACAAAATACAAATAATAATTTAAACAAATATTTGATAAAAAAATCTACCAGAAACAAGTAAAAGAAAAATAACAAATTCATTTTGAATTATAAAATGTTTAGAAAATGACAAAATTAATAAACGATAACATGCAACACTACTTGAACTAATTCAATAATGATTGTTGTTGGTGTTGTAAAAAATACAAAAAATATCAAATTATAATGTAAGAAAAAAAGTTTACAGTTTAATTCTTTATGATTGAAATTATTTGATTTAATTTAAAAGTTAATGGCAACTTTTAAGCAGATTCAAGTTTCTTAAGATAAATAAAGCAAAGTAAAAAAAAAATATTAAAAAATAAAATAAAATGTATTTAAACTGCCTGTTTACAGACATTCATACAAATATTTAATTTCTCTTCTACTTCTATCTAAAACTATTCCAGACATTAAAGCTGTTTTGAGAGTGTTTTGTAGTTGTTTTTATATATATTTATTTATAAACATGTTTATACACACACAGACTTGCTGGCTTTCTGATGGTCTGACTGACAGTCTGACTGAAGTTCTTTGCATTGTAATAAAAAATTATAGTTAATGTATAAACATTTAATGGCGACTCGTTTATTACAAATTTTATTTCAATTTATATTTTTAATGCTATTAATGCAACAATGTTGTTGCATGCACTAACTTTAGACTTTATGGCCTAAACCGAGGCCTCAAGTATCAAAGAAATTCTGGCTTCTACAACAGCAACAAATAAGATGATTGTGCGAATATTTTTATTACAATTTTATCAATGTATGTGAGTAAGAGAGAGAGAGAGAAGAGAGAGGGAAGAGACAGAGAGAGAGCGAGTGTGTAAATATCTTTGCTAGGGTTAACGTACTTATCTTAGCAAATTATTTGCGTAAATTCTTTAGGATGTTAATGGATAATTTAATACAAAGTTAATATTTTTAATGTTTGCGTACTTAAGATCGCAATAAAAGGAGCTTAATTTCTTAGACTTTAAAATTGTATGTTTTCTTAGTTTTTATTAAAGCTATTATTTCTCTTTTAATTTCTAAAAAAATTATCAATGCAAGTGCATTCTTAATTCGATGGGCTACTCAAAGATGCCGACATGGAATTAATTTTTTCATAGGCTTGTTTTGTGGCATAATAAAGATACCACAAAAATATTAAATAATGATATAATATCTAGATTTTTTTCTGTACTCTTCTAAACCTCTTTTGGAAAGTCGAGAACAGAGAACTTTTGGTAGAAAGAAATTTAAATAGAGCAGACGTGCTTTGTTAATGAGGCAACGTAGATGTAGGTTAAAGGTACATATATTAAGATGTGCACACGTACCTTCTCTTGCTGAAGGGGATGACATGCTGCGAAGAAAGTTTCTACAACGAATGACATTTTGTTTCGACATTGCTTCAAAGAGCCTCTTGCGGAAAAGTCTAGAAAGTTTATCGGATATAGCCGCTAGTGGGTTATATAAAGAATTTACAGAAGCATAAGTACTACACAATGGTAGCCTTTTTAAACAATATCGACCCGATAGCGAGCACTTAGGCTCTCAGGGAGCTGAGCGCTGACCGGTTGATTATCGACTTCGTAACATGCTTGGTTAGTTGAAGTATAATAACGTCTACTTCTTGCACGGCAGAGTTCACTAGAGAGGTGGTAGGAGGCATGCCATCCGGTGGAGTTCTATCTCCGCTGTTGTGGATTGTTGCAATTCACAAAATGCTTATGGAATTGGACTCTATGTGCTTTAGGACTATCGCCTACATGGATGAAGTGGCGGTGGCAGTGTCTGGAATTAACGCCGATACGGTGTTACAGAGGTTGGAAACAGCATTCATGGTAATCTACACCTAGGAGGAGCATAGCAGACTAGGAAATACAAACTTTCTTCCTTTTGTTTATCTACACTGAATGAAGTTCCACTTAATCTATCTTCTTGTGCAAAATGTTTGGGCATTATCTTGGTTAGTATGCTGTCTTGGAAAATGAGTATCTAGGCTAGGGCCTCAAAGTTCATTGCGGCTATGAAGCCCCACCCACTCGGGTCACTAAGAGTCTGGCTGTTCTAAACAAGATACAGACAAAGTGTTCTCCGGGTATGGGGGAACTAGTCCCCCGGTGTGCAGGCATCAAATGTGAATAGGTAGTGGGGTACTGTCGAGTGATTTCCAGTGTCTTTTAATAAATTGGCACCACGGGAACCGGTAGCACATACAAAGAGCCGTCCATCTATGTAGCCGAATATTGGTGATGTCCCTTCGGGCAGGTCTGATGCGGAACAGATGGAGTTGTGCTGTGGAACTCTCAAGTAAGCGGCAGTTCATAGGCCTGCAAGCCATGTTCTTAGAATTGCAACTCTGTTGGCTACGTCCGATGGAGGGCACTAGTCGACACTTTGTATTTCAGTCAGTGGCAAGACCACCGTCAGGAAAGGGCTCCGGCCAGGTACCGGCGTTAATCTTGAACATAACCTGTCTTTTTGAAGCAGTCATCAGGCCGATTTTGTTCTATGGAACTCTTGCCTGGTGGACACTGCGGCGAATGTCTTTATCTTGGAAAAGGTGCTACGCGGTATGGCAGTCTTAATTTCTGAGCCATTAGATCAATGCCTACAACGGTGATTTTTTGCATGCTCAACTGGCTTTCCGTGCATCTTATGATCAAAAGGATGGAGCTAGGAATGACAGCTAGATTAAATGTCATAGGTGCATGAAACCACAGATCAACGTGGTACGGATCAGTAATGTTTGTCCTGATCTATTTCACTATTGCAACCCAAAACCTCCTTTACAAGAGATTTCTCTTTGACCTGACTGAGGGCCACTTTCTCCCGTTTCGAGCACTCTGTACATACACAAGGTGCTCTATATTAAGGAATTTGAGATAAGGATGAATTTCAGAGTTTAAGATGACTGTAGTATTTAACAGGCAGAAATATCTGCTTTAACAATAGCGGCGGGCTGGTTAAGGGTATCATAATATATCCCACAGGGATATCCTTTTCTGTACCAACAGTAAATCCGCTAATATATCCCTTGAAGGTGTGTTTATCACACCTAAACTTCTCTCGGAATGCCAAGCATCCCTGAATGGTATAGTTGAGGTTTTAGCAGTCAACCTAAAATAGGAGAGGGGTCATGGGACCGACCTGGGGCAAAGAACGGGGCCAATGCTTCAAGAGGGTGCCATTGACACCTTCTGTGGTACATCCCTCTCTAAAAATGTATGATGTATTTTAACTCTAACAATTTTAAAATTATTATTATTATTAATTGGTACAATTTTATTTTTTTTGTGGAGTACGAGTATTTATTTGTTGAAAAAACTTGTAAGAGCACCACACATAAATTTTACAGTTTTACAATAAGGCAATTTTAAGTAGTTATATAAAAGCCTTTTACTACAGCTATAACGAAAAATTTTTCTAACAAACGAAAAAATTTCAGTTCGCTCGGAGTTCTAGATGAATTTTATTGCAAATAGAAGTAAATAACATTTACCATGAGATGAATTGAACTGATTATTTTTGTCATTATTTTTAAGGTGGATACGGTTATTTATTCTGCGTACTCCGGACTCAGAATAAAAAAAATGAAATTCGCTTTTCATTTTCTTTTTAAATATTTAAAAAATCAATCATTTTATTTAAATTTTAAGAAAGTCTTCATGAAGTCTTTGATAAAAAAAATGTGCGCATTAAAGACATTTGACAGATTATTTGTTTTTAATTAAAGGTTTCTTTTTCTCAAGGGCTTTAACAAAGTAACAACATTAACAACAACAGACTGTCGTATATTTAAATAATAAACAAATAAATATAAGCCGAATCTTTAATATTGACATGTATTTATGTAAGTATTCATTTAAATAATTGTATCTGTATGTGTGTGGCCTTCTGTAAACAAATGCAAAAAAAACAACACTCCTTCCTTTAAATTAAAACACACATTTAAGAAAAACTAAACAATTCTGAATGCTGTGACCATAAAATATTTTTTATATTTTGTATATTTCATACAAATATATTTTTTTTATTATTTTATAACAGCAAACACATAAAATGTGAAAATCTGTTTAAATGTATTTCTTTCGTATTGTGCAGGAAGATACGTTATAGGGTGTTAAAATACGTTGTTGCATCAACTGCAGCGCTTGTTTATTCTGATGGTGTTGATATATACAATTTACAAAAACGAACTAAAGATCAAAGCAAAATGTCATCGAAGAACAAATTAAAATTTAATATTTTTATTCTTAAGTAAACACAGCACAATAATTAAAAAGAAAATTTTTTTGATTTTTTTCTTAAAAACAAAATGTTTGTCTTTAAAGCGATTGTATCAAAGACATCTTTGTATGTGAAATAAAAATAATAATATTTTAAACACAAAAGTATAAATAAATACAAACAGAAAAGTGCATTAAATAAAAAGCGGAAGAAATAGATTTTCAATCGATTGTGTAGCATATGATTAACTTAATCATCTGGGCTCCTGTTTTAACCGCTGGCAATCAATTATGCTTTTCAAATATCAGCTAAAGGTGCACATAATTAGTCAACACAGTTGTGTTAAGGTATCATAACATACTCGTTTCCAACAGGGATATCTTTTTCTGCAAAGTCAGTAAATATGCTTTTACGTTCCTTAAAGGTGTGTTTACCACATCTATACTTGTCTCTAAATACCAGACGTCCCTGGATGGGATGGCCGAGATTTCAATAGTCTAAGGTAAATGGGTAAGGGGACATGGCACCGACTTGGGCAACCATATTGCTGAAGACTGGAAAACAACGTTTCGTTTTCTATCTCTTTCACCTGCTGTCCGTTGTTTTAATCATTTCCCAAAAAGAACAGTCGTGATAAATTTTAGACCACCACATGTCTGACTATTTGCAACAGGATCATTCCCTACTTAATTTATTTTTTGCATTTGTTGCTTAAAGACCGGTGTTCTCAATAACCTCAGCATTTTTTTTTGCCGCTAGGAGAAATAAATTTTCCAAAAATACAATATGCTAAAATTTTATTTATTTCTAAAATTTCATTTGATAGTTGAGATCATAGTTTTAGTGCTGGCAATAAAATTATCGAAAATCAAATAAAATTATTGATAATGAAGTCACAATCATAATGGGCCTTTTCGATTAAAATTACTCAAACAACAAACATAAAAACATTTTCAGAGTATCTTCTTCTATTAATAATAAAACTTGATTTCACTACTGTGTAATGGAAAGGACAGCTTGTCAATGTCAAGGATTACGTCTGCTAAATCTCCTCTGAAGGAGCGAAAGACATTAAATGGACTAGTGGGATTAGGCGATGCTTAACATATCTGTAACAATAAAAGCTAATGTTGATACGGTCCTTGGCATGTTTACATCTCAGTGAGAGTTCCAAGGTGTGAAGCAGAGATAGTGCCCCGTAACTTAATTGCAGAACACCACATTGCTTTGAAGTTTAAATTAAACAACAAAAGTTTTTGCCAATAAGCAAGAATAATTTTGCTGCTTTCATTTTCATTTGTATTACCTTTTTTCTACATGAGTCTTCCAAGCAAAGCTCCACTCTAAATGTAAATTAGTGTGGTGTCATTATATTATGTATGCAAACAAGAGAGCATAACTCATTTCCACTTTTATAACAATTTTTCTAAATTTTATATAAAATATGTAAATCTAGTTCAGTGGTGTAATTCTAATTTAAAACAAATATTGGGGTGACAAAAATTAAAAAAAAGTAAAATAAAAAAGAAATTCAGTACTATATATCATTTTACATAAAAATGCTCTTAATGGGTTAAACATTTTTAAAAAATGTTAGTATTTCCTTAAATATCTTTACAAGAGCTTTAAAAAATACCCATATTGATGTTTAAAAAAATTTTTAATTTCAGTGGCCCCGTACCTGGGAAAATTTGGGCGAGCGCCAATTTTTTCGGTTGATATTTTTTCCTATCTTTTTAATCCCCTATCGCTTTATATATATGTATGTATATTTTTTTATTGAAGTTACCTCATTGTTCCAAATGCTATGAAAAATTTAGAGGTGGGCAAAGTCTTTTACCCGTTGCATCGAAGTTCTTGGACCGATCGTGCTGATTTCTAACAAGATTTCTCTAGCTGACCTAGTGACTTGGAAAACTTGATTTCAACACTAATACGGACGGACAGACGGAGATCACTTAATCGACTTCGCTATGCATAAGAACTCAGAATATGTATACTTTATGAGGTCGGAAATGGATATTGTAGAAGTTACAAACGAAATGGCAAACCTAGTTATGCCTTTCTTCAACTTTTTGTGGTGAAGGGTAGAAAAATAAATATTCTAAATATTGAAACGCTTGAAAACACTAATGGCGTAGTGTAGATTCGGATGCTACTTAACATATTCAAAGTATACAACAAATATAAAAGAGGTTCCGATATACTATCCTCGGGAACTCCAGCTTTTTTAGCAGTTAATGTGATTTCTGGGAAAGTATAGCTCTAACTTGTATATAAAGCCTTTGTGTCATATTTTGTCAAAAACCCGAGACACGTGTATAAAAAACCTTTTACTCAACGGCCTCTTTAACGACATTTACTAATCTGTATCCAGCAATACAACCTTTCTCACTTAAAATTGGGTTCTTATTGGATCTTATGGTTCCACTATTTTGTAGCCTTTCCCTGACCTAGGGATTAGAATTATCAAAGACTCCCTGCACTAACGGGGAAAAGCACAAAAGATAAAATAGTGTCTGGATATTTTTTAAGACAGAAAAACATGAGTTCACTTCCTATCGATGGCTTAAATAAAGCAAAAGTAATTGCGATAAGATAAATTGCTTAAAAAGCTGAAAAATGGATATAGCAGTACAAATCTCTCGGAGTCTCGATAGAATAAAATGGCAAGCAATTGGTGTGTAGCCGCTATAGATAAGTTGGTAAGGTCTACTGTTTATAAAACAATATATATGAGGTTGTAAAGACGTATGATAAAATCAGCAGGAGTCATAAAGTAGTAAGCTCCGGATGGTGGGACGGTTTAACAGTGACTGGTTGCCGAAAAACCACAATTGTATAGCGTGTATGGCAAAATAAGTTTATAAAAGCGCATCATCGGTACGTAAGACACCAAGCGAACGAATATGGTCAGACACATACGGAAAGAAATGGAGAATTGATTATGTTCCAAAGAACCTTGCCAGCCTTTAGTAGAGCATTTTTAGATAGAAGCCAATTCTTCGTTACTTCTTTACATTAAAAACCCAATTTAACATAAACATAATTCTGTTAAAGTAAACCGACTTAAAAAAAATTTCATATGTCTGTTTTTAACGGTTCAAAAATATGGCCACATGCATCAAATTACACCAACTATTGTAACACCCTTTCATTTATAATCTTATATATTTATATTTCTTGCTATACCAAGAAAAGTAGTGAATATTTCGTCTATTTTTCAAGTGTTTGTATAAAACGATTAAAAAGATACGGCCATATAGGTCAAATTACATTAGTTTTGGGGACACCCTTTAATTTCCAAATTCAAATTTTAAACTTATTGTTTTACCGAACTAAGCAATACGGGTTCTTTGTAAATTTCAAGCGTCTGTCAACTACTGTTCAAAAGTATGGCCATATACATTAAACTAAATTAACTTTTGGAACACCCTCTAATTTACAATTTTAATTATTATTAGTACTTGTTACTATAACGGTTATAGCAGCCAACATTCTGTCCAACTTGTAAGCATTTGTCTATAAGGATTTAAAAAATAGGCCAATATAGGTTAATTTACATCAGCTATGGGAACACCCTTTAAGTTCGAAATTAAAATTATTAACTTGTTGTAAGTTTCAACTGTCTGTCTAAAACGGTTCAAAATTTTGGGTACATGTATCAAACTACATTAACTATTGGGACACCCTTTACATTATAATTTTCAATGTTTAAACTTGTAACGTTAATAGTAATAATTCTGTCCAATTTTCAAGCGTGTGTCTTTAACGGTCAATTTACTTCACATATGGGGACACTCTTTAATTTTTAGATTTATTTGTGCATTACTTTGGGAGCTGAAGTAACACGCAGTCATTTTAAATTTTTTAAAAGTTCATAATACACGTACAAAGTATGTATCGTGCATGGGGACAGCCTTTAATTTTTAAGATTATGAACTTCGATCTCTAAACATAAAGTTCGAATTCAGTTTTATATTTTCAATTAGGGAAATTCACGACACGATTTATTTTTTTTTATTTTTTTAGGGTTTCTTAAAAAATTTCAATCAATTTAGTCCTGTAAGTCCTCGTCCAGACATGTAATTTTTGTTACTTCAATTTCCTTAATTCTCTTTCGAAATTGTATTCGTGTCCATACATTCAAATTTTGATTCAACA
Source organism: Gymnosoma rotundatum (assembly GCA_916610165.2). NCBI lineage: Eukaryota > Metazoa > Arthropoda > Insecta > Diptera > Tachinidae > Gymnosoma > Gymnosoma rotundatum. The sequence continues at coordinate 12,619,918 of OU744338.1, read as the reverse complement.
ATTTCGGCATTGATTGCAAGTACATGAAACTGTGTACACGTTTCTATTCGTATTTCCACTCTCACTCAATGTAGAGTTGCGCAATAAAACTTGCAAAGTGTAAACGTGGACTTTTTAGTCCCTTTCTGCGGATAGAACAAAAAAAAAATTGCTGAAAAAGTATTGATTTAAAATTTGCAAAATTTGAACATAAAATTTATTTTAGGAGCACCACAAAGTGTCAACAGTTTAATTGGCAAAAAATACTAGCGTATCAGCCTGTAAGTTGTGGGTTCGCCTAAGTCCAAAACTCTATTTGTTCTTCAAAAACATTTGAGGATCTTAACTTTAAGACATTCGACTTGGTTTCAATTTATATAAAATCATTAAGCAAATAAACTTTATAATTTAAAATTTGTATATTGTTGTTTTTATTCGAATACTTGCTGAGATCCTGGACTCATTCTATGTACAAGTGTTAATAATTTTTCAGTTAATTCTGTTAATTAAACTTTGCATCATGATACGTTTCCTTATATCAGTGTTGAAATACAAGACAATATCGAAGTTAAAGCATCTTCTTTAACAAAAAATGCATCATGAAGGGAACAGGAATACACATGATTCTAACCACTCATGGATATGCAGACACCCTATAAACTTCAGATTACAATGCATGTTTTGCTTACTTTGTTTAAGGTTTTGGCTAAACCCAACTCACACTCTCTTCTAGGGCCGATGCCTATCATAACTTCATCTCACACTCCATTTTACCAGCTTTATGCAGGAACAAAAAAAAAATTTATTTCTATTTCTATAAATGTTCCAGGGTAGAAATCTCTTCTTGCTTTTAATACAATCTACTGGTCAGTTACTACCACTACCAAAACTGCTAACACTCTAACTACCAACTCCATCTCCTTTTTTTTCATTTGACTAAAGATATTTAGTCGTATCTAGTGCGCTTTATTTTTCAAATCAGCAAATGTATTCGTACGAGTATTTTGCTAAATTTCCTGCGTTTGCAACTGCTTTTATCTGGGCCTCTATTCATCCAACCGTTCTTACATGTCCACGCTGTGTATCGAAGTTAGACGAAGGAAAATAAATTGGTTGAATGTGTAAATGTTTGTGGACGTTAGTGTGTGTATGGAAAAAAGTGCCTTATTTTCTCTATATTTACTTTGTGTGTTCATATTTGTTGCACTTGTTTAGTTGTCATCTGAATGAATCAATAGGAAACTAAAACAGTGGGTCAGTAGTAAACAATTGTTGATATTTACTGCCGTATTCATAAAATATTAAAATGGATTTCAAATGTGTTTTAGGACAAATTTTTATGAAAATTTTGTGATAAAACACATTTCAAATTTATTTCATTTTTTATGAATATAGCAGTTAAACTTTAAAGTTGGTGTTTGGCTCTTGTGCTTTAAGCTGTTTTGATTCATGGACGCGGTACAACAGCAAAAGCAAGACTTAAGCTTTAAGGCTATCAGATATGAGGAAACTGTGTTTCCTTTTTTAAACCTCATGTTTTTTTTTCTTTTATCTGAGAATTGTAATTCACGAAAGCCATTGTTACTTGACGAGCGTAAGAGAAATTATTCGTGCGATTTCTCAATCAATTAATTGAGACTCTATGAGAAGAAGAGGTCGATGGCCGCCATCTGTTTTCGGCAATATCTGACAAATTTTTCGTATTACTAATATCACAACAAAATGGAATGTGATTGAGCAGCCCGTGAGACCAGTATCAGGGACCTTACATAGTGAAAGCATGACAGATATAAAAATGAGTAAATAATTTAACTCTCAAGATGAAAACCAGCTCACATTTGTTTTCTGGGTTTTGAAAAGGTTTTAAGTCCATGCCATGCTTCCTTTAAATGGGACCATCGTTCATATATTAAGCTAAAACTATGAGTCATATTTATTGAAAATTTGAATTTTTAGAATCTTTCCAAGTGTCATATTCAAAAAATCAAGTCAATAAGTTTCGTAACCAATCAATACTTATTACAAAAACCTTCGTTTTAGAAAAAGTCAAGAACTGAAGTTGCATTAACTATAACGACCAATAGATCTTTCATTAGATTGAATTTCGTTGGAACTTGTTGTTGGAAATGCGTAAATGTTTTTAATTTTCTGTTCCTTTATAATAGTATAATTTATGGACAAATATGTTACAAACACCTTTGATCGAATCCCTGTTTATGTGATAATATTAGGTAAGTCCTTAATTAAAGCTACATTGGAAGGTTTTCCTGCATCTTCTTTGTAGTTTATAAAACCAGTTATTGCACACGGCATCGCTATGAGCTCTCACTCGTTTTTAAGAAAGTGTAGAAATTTAACTGGAGCCATAAATATATCTTTGCTTATCTTTACAAGTTGTGCCGCTACTGACGCTTCATTTACTGACGCTTCCTTTACTGATGCTTCCTTAACTGACGCTTCCTTTGATACTAAAATATATAAGTGCTCATATTTTTTAATAAATAAAGTACACGATTTCATGTTAAGAGGAATTGACACCCAAAGCCACAACTACTAGTCTTACTCGATATTCAGTTGCCTGTTTTGCATACTTTGCATCAGAAAAAGACTGAAGAATGCTTCTTTAATCCTATTGGACGTTTATCTCGCCTATCACTCTTCCTCCTGCAATCATTAATTGCGTCTACAATGCTTGTTGTCTGTCGAAAATTAAGACCTCGTTTTTTACCTTTCATCATGGATATATAGTGTACAAAAACCAGGAATGATGTTTATTAATGGCAATGCTTTGAAACCAATTAATCATTAGTCAATGATAATGGTTTTAACTCAAATGACACCATGGGACTATTAATCAAGTCAATTAATTTTTAATAATTATCAAGCCATTTGTTTATCCCAATTAAATTAATAAATCATCGATATTGATTAAAGAAGGTGAAAGCACGTCTTGGTGGCCATTACGCTACCGCTTTTTTAGCTTTTTGGAAAACTTCTCACAAAGAATTTAAATAAACTAAAGATTTCTGTCCAAACAATAGAGTAAAGACCAGATTTTTTAAACTAATTTTTAATGAAAATTTTTCATTAAGGAGCAGTACCATTAGTGAAGATAATGGTTATGCTAAAAAAATCATTGGCATTATTTGACATTCAATGCTTATGAAATTGCTAATTAAAAAGGCCATGTAATTACTTACCCCCATGTTAAAAAATTTACACTATAAATTAACCTGTCTAGAAACGTTCACCCCAGTCACAAATACAGACAAGGCTTCCTGTAAGAGCCCCGACTTGGAAAGGGACTCTGTCTAGAGTCCACACCTCAGCATAAAAATTCCGTGATTTAGGGTAATTTTGTAAAGGAATTTAATTCTTTCCTCTTGATTTTTGTGGTCAGTACTCCTGCAAGGAATTTGCTTTTAGCAACACTTATCCTTTATTCCATTGAAGCAACAACATTTAAAGTCAATAAAACAATTTTATCCTTCAACTTATTTATCTCTGGCCGTTTGCACACTGTGCACATTGGCTTAATAAAAATACAAACTTTCACATTCATACTCGAACACATATACATTTAAACATTCATATATTGTATTTGATATGAATTTTCTCAATTTTCAATTCTATTTTTCCTAATGTTTTTGTTGTTAATTCTTTCATTTTGGTTAGTTTTATTGTGTGTATGTATGTGTTTCGTATGCATGTCCATAGATTCAGATGAGGGCTTCTATATGCGTTGTCGTCATCGTCGTTAGTTTTTAAAGTTTTACTGTTGTGGTTGCACTTGTACTCATATGAATGGTGGTGGTTGTGTTAGTGTTCATGCATTCAAGATGAGATGGCCGAGGTGCTTGTACATTTGTATTTGTTGTTGTAGTGTATTTTTTTTTGTGTGTTTCTAATGTCAATTCTAAGCGAAAATTCGTTTTGTTGCGCCTAGTTTCGTATGTGAATGCAAATTTAGGAATCAAGTATTTTTGCATGCATACAAAATGCGAGGGAGAATAAAAGTGTGGGAATAAATGTGAAGCTTTTTTCTTTCAATTCGTTAGTAAAAATGTGAATGTTTTGGTGAAGTTTGTGCGTGCATGCGTGTATGTAAATTGAACAGTAGGATCTCAAACACTAACACAAACATATGAAACGGGTCTGTTTGTCCGCTTCAGTCAGTGGAGGCACTGATGAGGATTTCTGCATTATTCTCTTCTTTATGCTTGATGATGTTAAACGACTGTAGCTTGTGCGTTTCCTATATTCATTTATATCCTGGCGCTGTTGTAATTTAAATGTGGCTTGTGGTAGCTGCTCGCATTGTCTCGACCGTCTTTTTTTTTTTTTTTTCTAAGCGCTCTTTTTATATTTGTTTTTGTTTTAGAAAAGGTGGCACAGAGCGAGTGTATAACTACTACAGGAGATAGGTGGTGCTTGGGTGTTAAATTTGGCAATTTTGCAAAGGAATTATAAATAGTACATATATTATCTATTATTGTGGCTCGACAGCCGCACTATGCAACTCCATTTATTGATGTCCATGATGCATACAAAATTTGAGCAACAAATTATTAATAACAAAATATATATCGAACAAAAACTATTTTATATTTCAGCAAACAGAAACTTTAAGTTACGAACACCTTTGTTATAAATATTGATAAACATACAGATGAAAGGAAGAATGAAATACACTGCCGCATAAATTTTTAATTATCACACAACCCATGGAATTTTATAGGATTTGTTTTCTAACTTCTGCCATTATTTTTGCAAATGAAATTATGGCAAAGAACATACCAGAAAGAAATTATGCCATGACAAAATTGTAGTTTTGTTTCGATGACTTTTTCGGTAATTTCTCGTATGAGCATCAAGTGGGACATAAATTGACCTTAAATTTTGCCATCCTACAAACTAATACCCCTTCAAAAAAGACGATCCGAGAAAAACATTGATGTGTTACCATGCTATCTGGCCTGGAAAATAAGTTAATACTAAGTTAAAACAAGTGAGAGTTCCATATTAGGCTCTGCCAAATCTTATATATCCTTTATTATATATGAAAATCTAGTTTAGTGAAGTAACTCCAATCATAAACGCAAATATTAGGGTGACAGAGAATTGAAAAATAAGAAAAAAATTAAGTAAGTTAATGTAGATATATACAGTTATACGTAAAAATGTCAACGGCTCTTAATAGGTTAAGTCTTTAAAAAATAAATTATATTTTCTTGAAGAACTCTTCAAGAGCTTTAAAATGATACCCATATTGATACTTTAAAAATTTGAAAATTTCAGAGACCCGTAACTCGGAAAATATTTGTGGGCGCCGATTTTTTTTACTTGATGTTTTTTTTTAATTCTTTATCGCCCCATATACTTATTTTTTAATTGCAGTTAATACATTGTTCCAAATGATATGAAAAAATAGAGGCAAGCGTGATGCTTGGCCCGCTGCCTTGAATGACATGTACCGATCTTGCTGATTTTCAATAGCACCTCGTTCGACACAATCTCTAATCGATTGGCATACTTATATTTTTTATTGCTGATCTAGTGCCTTGGCAATCAAACTTTATTTTAACACTAACACGGACGGGCAGACGGACATCTCTCAATCGACTTCGCATACATACATACACTTTATGGGGTCGGAAATGGATATTGAAGAAATTAAAAACGGAGTGACAAACTTAGTTATACCCTTTTTCCACTTTTTGTGGTGAAGGGTATAAAAAAAGTTCTTTAACTTTTAAACGTTTCTTAGGGAAAGACTATACATCGAATTTTAAGCAAAATGGTTGTAATATTTTCATGAGGTTTAAAGTTTGTTCAAAAGTAACAAATATATACAGCTGCATATGCTCTCGAAGCTTTTCAGCAGTTTTTGAAATTCTTTTTAAACAAATTTATTGCAGTTTAATTTATTAAGCGACATAAAGACATATGGGGCATCCTTACTGTAACCAATAATATTTGATTTTCTTGCTGCATTTAAATAAATGTTTATAATTTAATAAGAATTTTTTTTTTATTTATTTACTAAAAACACACACGTATTTTATTCTTGAACTCTTTTAATAGAATTTTAGAACACATCAAAGTAACGATTGCAACAATAATATAAAAGAATATAAATAATGAGTAAATGAATTATCATGGACGTACATTCAATTCAATAATTATCATGTTCGTCCATACTGCTGACATTAATATGAACAGAAAATAAAAGAAAGAAAGAAAAAAAAAAAAAACAACAGATGCAAAAATATTACAGCAAACAGATAAATAATTGTGAGTAAATAAATAGAAGTAATTACACAGAAAGAAAAATTTATATTCTAAATTTAAATAAGTTGCTTTGTTGATTCAATAGAGTTTTCATTTAATCAATTTGGATTCTAATATAAGAATATTAGTTTTTCTATACAAAATTTGAGTAGACTCCACTGAAGAGCTATATGAGCAGTAGCGAAATGGCCATATGGATAAGTTTTACTCGTTTAACATTTCATTTTGTAATTTTATAATAATAAATATTTCATAAGAATATCGTGAAATATATATATTTTTGAAGAAATCAAGCCCAATTAAAGTAAGTTAACTTTAAATAAGTTATTTTTAATTGTTTGACCAAGTCGTGCTTAAGTCAGGCGGAAATTTTTCTTTGTTATTAAATTAGTTGGTTAAAAATATGATGTTTATGATGTTTCATAACCTGAGAGAGATGAAAAATGCTGACAAAGGATATAGCGAGTGTCCGCAAGTGTTAAATCTTTCCTGTTTTTTTCTAATGTTGAAATGTATATATTCGCGAACTTAAGCCAAATTAAAATTATTCAAGTGAAAAAGTAAAATTCTTAAATTTAGTTATCAGTTTAAATCGCAGCTTTAATTTAGAGTTCAAAGGGAGAAAGGTTCGTTCGTAGATTAAGAGTTTTTAAGTTGACTGCAATATTATTCTATTAATAATCAAGGCACTGTTGGGATTTGAACTCAAGATATTCTATTTAGTGGACAACAAGTGGACACCTTCACCAACACAAGCTCAGCTATAGTTCAACATGTGTCAGCTAACGTAGAGTTTTATGCAGTTTCCAGGCACCACACTTATTGGTGGTGACAGTAAGAAATATTTGCACAACATTTTAAAAGGTCAACATTAGCTTTGAGTTTTTTATTACAGAAATATTAAGGTTTGAAATCTTAATTCCATAACATTGTTAAGAGAAATATTTTCGTGAGTAGTTTTTAGAATTTTTTGATCAGTAGGATGGAAGTCAGGAAGTTTTTCTATTGTAAAACGAATTTATTTCTTATCATTTAATAGAGTTACTAATTAAAACAGAATAAGATATCCATCCAACCAAACATGTGTTCACTTCACAACCTGCTCTAGGGATGATAAGTCGTCGGATTACATAATAGTTACCCAAAAATTAATGATAACTTGTGAGAAAATATATACTTTAACATTTTAGTACTCATATCCTTACTAAATATCGTAAGAGAAAAATTAAATTATTTGTGTAAAATCATATTCCCATATTCGATTGAGCGTTGTCCGTCTGTCTGTCTGTCCATGTTCGGGTTGACATCAACTTTGTTAAGGCACATTATGACCTTAAAAAAGATTTAAATATTGCAATCGATCAGACATAGTTTCGAAAAATTTTCTATTAAAAATCAGCATGATCGGTCCATGTCCTTCGAGGCAGCGGCCAAAACTCCATGCCTGCCTCTAATTTTTCCATGTCATCTTGAACAAATCTAGTTTAGTAAAGTAATTGCAATCAAAAACAAATATATTGAGCAATAGAGAATTAAAAAATAAGAAAAAAAATATCTAGTGAAAAATTTAGCACTCGCCCATATTTTCCGAATTACGGGGCTCTGAAATTTTCAAATTTTTTTTAAAATATCAATATGGGTATCATTTAAAAGCTTTCGAAGAGATCTTTAAGGAAATTTTAAAATTCTTCAAAAATGCTTAACCTATTAAGAGCCGATGATATTTATATGTAAAATTATTTGTAGTACTTAATTTTTTTTTGTATTTTAATTCTCTGTCACCCTAATATTTGCTTGTTTGATTGGAGTTACTTCACTAAACTAGATTTACATATATGGTGGAGGGTGTATAAGATTCGGCATAACCGAATACAAACTCTTACTTTTTTATAAAAAAAATTTTTTATTATTTTTAATCTACAAAATTTTCAAGTTTTTAGAATCTGAATAATAGAAACTATAAGAGAGAGTTCATAACGATCCTGGTTGTATTTGATACAATATAAAAATTACAACTCATTCTGACTTGAACAATTATTTTCGTATAAAATCATACAAAGAAACACACACAAATGAAAACAGATTTAAAAGACAAAAATCATCAAACCGATTATATTTTGAGAAATAAAACTAGAGGACAAATGCAAAGAACAAGGGGCGAAAAAGTTTTGTTGTAAATATCAAAAAATTCTATTAAAATTTTCCTACTGGCACGAGTACATTTAAATTGACACAAAAACTTTCTGTTGTCAATGAAATGAAATCATAGAAAAATTTTTGCAAACCTTTCATAAATTTATGTAAATGGTGAATTTTGCAGTGTATGGTCGAATTTATATAGGAAAACAGAGATCAACACCCCATATCGCCCTCTAAATTCATATCTGTATGTGTGTGTGTAAATAGTAGTGCAGTAGTTTTATGATTAGAAAAATTCTACAATTTCTACATTAGATGGATACTGATGATGATGATGATGATGATGCCAGCTAACTGTTTTTGCAATGAACCACCATGTCATGCATCAAAATAATTGCAACTAAGAACAACAAAAAACTAAACTAAAAACAATCTGTACATAAAAATAAATAATTAAAATCAAATTTTGATGCAATCATCATCAAGTGAAATAAAATTGAGTCGATTGTAACAAGACCAGGCGAAATTATATTCAATCTAAAGAATTCATACAAAGTAGTTGACACACACACAGGCACATGAATTATAGGAATAAATGCATACATACAAGCACATTAATATGATTATCTTTTTTTGAGAATTATTTTTTGCAGAAAAATAATGTCATACATATAAAAATTTTTTAATAGTTTAAATTTATTTTTTACCGCCACAATTTAGTTTTATTGTAATGACAATTTCTAGATAATTTTTACAAAATATTCAAGAAAATAAATTTGAATTTTAATTATGAAATAATTATGAAATAATAATTTTCTAAAAATTGCAGCAAAAAATATGATATATAAAACAGCATTAGCAACAACTCCTACAGATGGCGTTCTGAAATTGTTAAAAAAATTTTACTGAAATAAGTCGATGTTTCTAGTCCGAAATATTGACTTTCAATCAGCATTGTAGCAAATCAAAATAATTTGCCTTTCACTTTAGCAATGTTGGAAAATATTGCAAACTTATTCCTAAGATCAGTGCTCTCTTTTTTCAAACTGTAGGTTTGTTAAAAATATATTTTGACTGAAATGATGCACTCACGGCGGGTGCTGCACATGGAGCTATTTTACCAATCTAGCTGGACATTACTTTTTTTTAGCTTATATTGGCTATCAAAATTTACTGAGTGCACCTAGATTAATGAAACTGAGCAGAAAGATCTGCTATGGTCATAGGCTGTAAAAGCTAGAAAACAAGAAAAATCGGACAAAGGAGAAAAAAGTTCCCCTTAGAAGAACTAATCCTACCTCTGAAAAATTCAAGTTTTTTCTTTTTAATTTTCAAGTCATTTTGTTTAGCAATTACAACTTTTAATGTCAAGGAAGGAGAGAAAGAGATTCTTAAACGCTATTTTTCCCCGCCGCTTTTTGTGGGCGGTAAAAAAAATATTGTTTGAAAAAAGTATGTAATTATTAAATGAAATGGATTACATACGGCTTAAAACAATAGAAATTAATTTATATGGGCAGGGGGTGGTATCCCTCCAAACCCAGCCCCAAAAACGTCCCTTTGAAAAAAAAAATTGTTTTCCATTTTTTTTTTTTGCGAATTTCCTAAAAATATTCATTGCTAACATTTCCAATGCCTTACCGATCCCCGCCTCCCAAGTATATTATTAAAACGATATTTTAATAATTTATTATTTTATTGTATTTTATTTATCTGAAAATAATTAATTTATTCATAATATAATTTATTTATGATTGTGACGGTAAATTTTATTTAATATTTTTACAATTAATTTATTTAAAAGAAGTTCTTTTAAAGAACTTCTCTTTGCATTAAGATGATAATAAGTGCCATGATCCTTTTTCGTCAATTCTTCAAAGAAATCTTCCGAATCTGAATCCTCTTCAGAGTTAAGTGCAGATGAAATCATGAAAGAAAGGTAATAACTTTTTTTGGAGTGGGTCTTATACTAGTAAATAGTGGGGAAGGCGCAAAATCGCCCAACGTTTTTTCTACAGTATAAAAGTAGAGCTCGTATATTTTATAGGGATATATGACATTTTTAGGATTGCGATGGACATCACTCTCAGAAAACTTTTCACTTTATTTTTACAAAAAAATCTTTTTTATATCTTCAATGGATCTTTTTTTATAAAAAAAAATTTAAAACAAAAATTTTTGTAAAAAAAATCAAAACAAAATCTTTATTCGTTTTTAGCCACAAGAAAATATATTGCAAACATCTCACAATCGTTTAAAGTCAATAAAAAAATTATGTGATTTATCCAACTTTTCTTACTTTAACAGTGTCCCAAAACGACAAATCTCAAGCAAAGGCCTTGAAAATTCATTATACGATGCAGAACTTTACTATCTATCCAGCTGCCCACTTAAATTTTTACATTTCTTAAAATTAATTTTTGGCCTAAATTTATGTAAAAAGTTCATGAGACTGTTTTGATAGTAAACAACACTCATGGTAACCGTTGGTACAAGTAGATTACGTGCTGGCAGGAATGTGGTTACTGTGACCGCAAGTCGGCAAACTTTTCTGAGAACGTCATATAGCCATCAATCTCAACTCTGAATCACATATATCTCAAGATGGTAAACATTTTATGTGAAGGTCTCGGATTATTTTCTTACAAGGTCCAATTAATACAGCGATTGAAGAAAAACGACCATCTACTTTGTTATGGTTTCTCAATTTGCAGCTTAAGGAAGTTTCGACAGAAATTGCATTTCACCAAAAAATCTCGTTTTCTGACAAGTTTCATTTTTATTTTGGTGCCTATTTGTTATACCAGAGGATCAAGAAAATTCTCGCTTCATTGTCAGTATCGAGAAGCTATCACCATTGAGAGTGCATTCACCGAAAATGACACGATGCGATGTGCGGATTCAGTGGCTCATCTTCTTTTTAAAAATATTGCAGGGAGGGAGCGATATTTCAGTCAACTTTTTATAGCTCGAAATAGATGATGCAGCATATCACACCATCAAACAATCGGTAGTGACAACAGATACAGTTGAACACGCTCTAATTTCGGTACTGATGTATCAACGGACTTCCTGATGGCAACTGACCCAGATTTTAACTTTTAGTATTTTTTTTTTTTTTTTTGAAAGCCCTAATAGTCCGATGCCATTTGTTCAAGTAATCCAGAAACGATCCACGTCCTAAGGGCTAATATCATCCCAGCCTTTCGTGAGATACAGGCAGAAACCGTCAACAAAGTCTTGGAAATTTGAGCTACGAATTTAGGCTTCTGCTAAACTAGCAGCCGCAGTCACAGGTTACAGATAAAATTGTGTAAATAATGGGAATATTTTTTACTCTATTACAGCAGCAATTAATTAACACTTCAATTTATTTTATTAAATTTCCTCAAAGATTCTTGTATTTCCATTATTCCATTATTTTAGATATTTTTGGCAATAACAAATGGCCTTTTAGAACCTGACTAAACCTTATTAGTTTCATTTTACAGCTTTATGAGAACTTCTTCTGTATCAAAAATCCACTTCATCACAGTTTTAAAAAAATAAACTTGCTCTTCAAAATTTTCTAAAGACAAGAATTTACTTCTCTGAACGCATCACATAATTCCATACTGCTTTAATGCAAAAATACTATGCTTCAAAATAAATACATCATTGCAAAATTGTTATTTAAAATTTAACTAACAAACAATGGCAAACATTTTATAAAGACTTTTCAAACAATCCTCTTTCACATTCCTATTTAAATACAGAGATGAAGACAAACCAATAACAAAAAAAAAAAAAAAACACTTTGAAGTTGAAATTGTCATAATTTCACAATTACATGTAAATATTCTTCTCTTATAGTTGCTGTTGTTGTTTTATTGTATTTAGCATACAGTAGTAGTTATTGTTGAATACAATAAAAAAAAAAAAGGAAAAAATGCAACAGCAACAAATCATGTTTAAAACAATGGCAAATTTTTCTTCAACAATTACATAAATATTAACTTTATTTATTTATTTATTAACGAATAATTTAACAATGAATAATGTTGAACTAATATTGTTGTTATTGGTTGATACAAAGGAGTGCCTTTAAAAGAAATACGGCTAACAAATTTTTTTTATATTAAAAAAATATAATATATCTGGCAACCCTTGTTTTTGTAAACAGTATGAGAGTGGTGAATAAAGTTACTTCCACTAATGGTGTGTATAGAATAATACCACAAATAGCTAACAAAAGCTGAGTAACCTCAATGGCTGCGTTGGTAGAGGTGCTTGCTGCAAAACAAAAGATCGTGAGTTCAAGCCCACCGTCGGACATGCGTACAACGGAATATAATAATTGCTATAAAGCAACTAAAAATTAAGAAGCAGCAGTACAAACCTCCCGAGAGGCTAAAGGCAATTATTTTGTGCAGCCATGGCAGGTAATTTAGTGGAGACGTCTAATTAAATAAAAAGAGTAACAGATAATTGTCAAGAAGCCCTTTATAACAAAAAGTAAGAACGGTAGCGCTTAGCGCAGGGAAGTGTGACAGCATAACAACAGTGTATGGCAGACGTGAGTTGTGGCGATTGGATTAAACGGAGATGACTGGCTTGGATAAAGGGAGTAGTAGAGATGTCTGTGGATGGATAAGGTTACTAAACAAGGCATCGAGTAGTTCATGTCTCGCCGGAGTAACACAGTAGAGTAGCGTGGATGGCTGCGTTTGTAATAATAACGTATGTTTAGTAAATACGAGACCATGGGATTCACAAGACTGATAGGAATAAGAAGTACAGCCAGATAAAGCCATTAAAGTAAGAATACAGAATTTATAATGAGTCACAGTGGCATTTGCAATCAAAAGAATCCGTACGTTTGTCTAAAAAGGGACAAATGTAACAATATATTTGAACTCTCATATTCATAAAAAATTAAATAACTTTGAAATGTTCTTTATGACAAAATTCTCTTTTTTAATATTTTATGAATACGGCAGGAAGAATGCTTGAATAAGAAAAATTGTATAATTTATCTTGAAAGTCCTACATTTTCTAGTCCACTGAAGTTGTTTAATGTTTTTCTTAAATTTTCGAAATTAATTGCAAACAAAAAAAAAAATGTGAAAAATATTGTTAACTGTGTACCATCGAGGGATTCAGGCTTTAGCTGCTAGCGTAGGAAAATATTAGCTGAACAGCAATTTATGGCAGAATGTGGCTAAACAAGGATAAAATGGGACTGCCTAGGATCTAAACAAGAAGAAAGGCAACACCTTAAATAGTCGTAATAGGACAATTTATACTAAAACAAGGAGTCGATAAGTTCATGACTCGCCGAAAATAACTCAGTAGTGTAGCGTTGATGGCTGCATTTAGAAGAATGCATGTTTAGTAAGCAAAAGACGAGACGGTAGGATAGAGTATAGCCAGAGTCACAGAGTAAAAAACAAAGAGTTTAAATGTGCCACACGAACGTTTCAGAAGAGGGAAAAACGTAACAATTATCCGGCGATAAAAAAAGTTGTATTTTATAAAAACAGTTACGCACGAACGATTTTTTTCAATCCCTGATGCAGATAGTGCAAAAATTACAGATAAAGCTTAAAATAAAAAAATAAAAACAGGTAAGAGTGCTATATTCGAGTATGCCGAACCTTATATACCCTTCACCATCTACGTAAATCTAGTTTAGTGAAGTAACTCTAATCAAAAACCCAAATGTTGGCGTGACAGACAATTAAAAAATAAGAAAGAAAAAAATTAACTTTAGTATTTTCTTTAAGATCTCTTCAAAAGCTTTTAAATGATACCCATGTTGATATTTATAAAAATTTGAAAATTTCAAGGGCCCGTAACCCGTAAAATATCGGCGAGTGCCAATTTATTTACTTCAGGTTTTTTTGGTTTTTTTAATTCTCTATCGCACGATATATATATATATATATATTTTTTTTGTTTTTTATTTTTTTTATTAGAGTTACTTCATTCTTCCAAATAATATGGAAAAATTAGAGGTAGACGGTGTGTTTTGCCCACTGCCTCGAAGGACACGGACCGATCTGGCTGATTTTCAATAGCACCTCTTTCAACACTATGTCTGATTGATTGGCGTATTTAAATTTTCTCTTGCTGATCTAGTACCTTGGCAAACTTAATATTAACACTAACGTGGACGGACAGACGGACATCGCTCAATCAATTTCGCTATGCATAAGAAGTCAGAAAATATACACTTTATGGGGTCGGAAATTGATATTGTAGAAATTACAAATGGAATGACAAACTTAGTTTCACCCTTTTTCCACTTTTTTGTTGTGAAGAGTATAAAAATGAAAAAATAGAAAATTATTAAAAGAAGTTCAAAAGCAAGTACGTTCGTCTAGTTTGAAAACTAGGTGACGCCATAGGGGAGTAAGTCAGAAGACCATCACGAAATCTTTATAAGTTGTGAAAGTGATAGTATTCCAGTGTGTTACAGAACAAATTAGGTATTGGTACGTTATCACCTCTTCCTTGTCATGAATCGAGATTTCCATCCTTTTCAAATGTGTTCTAAATGTGCAATGTATAAGGATCGTAGTCTCTTAGGTTCCGTAATAGGACTTTCTATTATTCTGTCATTTTCCCCCTATACTGCAAAGGCCAGAATATCCTTTAAGTTAAACAAGTCGACTCATAGAATCCTTCCGTTTCAGCTGGATCTTAAAATGTAAAGCTAACATATTATGAAAAGACTTTCACAAAGGATTATTATTTAGAAAGATTTTCATTTGTTTTCTTAACATTTTCAGGTGCCAGCAAACATTCAATTAAATTAATTCAATTAATGAAATAAACAAACAAATAAAAATTATTTCAGTGAAAAGATCATCCATCCAATAGTTTATTTAGCTGATTGTACTTTGTACGGCAGA
The DNA here is from genome assembly GCA_916610165.2 of Gymnosoma rotundatum. Taxonomy (NCBI): domain Eukaryota; kingdom Metazoa; phylum Arthropoda; class Insecta; order Diptera; family Tachinidae; genus Gymnosoma; species Gymnosoma rotundatum. The sequence goes on along the minus strand of OU744338.1, from coordinate 12,604,613 downwards.
AATATTTCCTAAATTATGCAATAGTGTGTGCGGTATAATAAAACATAAATTTTTAAACACAAAACAACGCAAAAATGTCAAAAGAAAAATTAAAAAATTTTTCACAACATTAAGAAAAAGAAACACTAGAATAGAAAATAAAAATTTTAATTTTTTGCTATAAGATTAATATGAATTTGAATGCTTCATTCATAATCCTTTTGTTTTCCTTTGCGGCAAAGCTTTTAAAATATTGGCAAGAAGTAGAGAGTGTGCATGTGATGGGTTGGGAGACTAAGCGCCACAGCAACAAGCAGTTCGGCATTATTGAAACAGGCAAATTTGAATACAACTTTTTCGTATCGCCCACGACGAACACGAAAACGTGAATTCTAAGTCGGAGCTTAAAACAAGGTAAACAATAAGAAAAGAAGAGTAAGAGTAAGAGGAAGAAAAAAGTTTAATGTAGAAGCAGAAGCATTCAGTAGCGTTAATAAAGTAACAACATAAAAACGCAGGCGCCCATGCTCAACAAAAAACAACTTGCAACGATTCAACAATAATGCAAATGCTACTGTCTTACATCTTGCAACAAACACACACACACACACACAGCTGCAATTATTTAAATAGCCAAAAATCTCCTTTGTTGGTCTTGTATGTTGTGTTCTGTTGTATTGTGTTGTATTGTCTTGAGTTGAACTGCACCGAACTGTGTTATGCATTTACGAACTTCACTTCAATGTATTCACAACATTATTTGTTAAGCTGTTGTTTTTTTTGTTTTCTTTGATTTTTTCATATTGTTGTTGTTGTTTGTTGATTGTTTGTTGTTGCTAATGTTATTGTTTAATATTATCAACAACTCACTACATACAATTGCTGTCTTTTGGTTTTATTTTATTTTCGTTTTGCTTTATTTTTTTTTGTTGCTGCTGCTATTGACGATGAAGCCGATGATGATAATGACGATGACGGTGCTGCATTGTTTTGCATGGCTTGTAATATCTTCACTAAAAGCCTTATAAAGTTCCTAATTTCATGCTTCCATAGCTGTCTTTTCCTCTTCTACTATATGACTACTCATACCTGCCCCATAATAAGTCTAGCAGTAACAACAAAAATAACTCCCTCTTGACTCTTTTAAATGCCCTCTTGAGAATTTTTAAGCGAACTAACGTACGTATGTACATTTGTATGTATATTAAACTTACGTATGTCTTTTTTTTTGTTTTTGTTTTTGTTTTCTTAAGCTGTTTGTGTTTGATCGTTTCTTACTGAACTTATTTTTCCCCTTAGACAGGTTTAATAAATATGTTTAAGGAAATGTTGTTTTTGGTAATTGTTTTATGATCGTTACTTGTTGCTATTTTGAATAATTTTATACACTTAGAGAAATTAAAACCTAAAAGCATTCCGATCAGGGATGTCAGATATGGTGATTTCTCGCCAAACGTGGTGATTTTTAAACTTATTTGGCGTGATATTGTTCAATTTAGTGACAAGTTTTTTTTTACTATTTTTTCGTAAGCTTTACTGCCGTCCCTAAATAAGCGCATAAAGCGCAAGATATCTGTCAAAATTTCTCATGTACATACAAAATGTATGAAGCATCCCTAAATAGCACGGCGTCAACGCTTAGCAATTGGAAAATCCAATTTTGACAGTGCGTTAGGAAGTGAAGTTGGCTGCTTGTTGGTTTGTTTTGTTTTGCTATAGTTGAAAAGTAATGACAATTTAATTATTTTCAAGGTAATCTAACGGTTTTATCTCTTCTTTATTCTTATACAGCGGGTTTTATAAAATAAAATGAATTAACATTACTGTTAAAGACACAAAGTTGACGCTCTTATTTAGGGATGACATTCCAGCGCAAAAGCCATGAATCACATTGCTTTGCGTCTTACTCGCTAATTTAGGGATGGCAGTTAATAACCAGTATACTTTTCTTAACAAAAGTCGTTTCGAAAAAAAAAATACAATATAGTATGGCATCTCTTTACTTTATATTATGTTATCACAATAAAGTGAATGATTCGTCAATATATGTAGCAGGGATGGTAAATTTTGTACTACTTTATTTTTATTGGGAATTTTAACACTAAAAGTTATTCTGATTAGTGAAATCTTAAAACCGTAAAGTTTAACATTTTCCTTTACTGTTCCTTATTAGATTTAATTAGTAATGCCTGTGTTAAAACGCTGTACCATATCTGCTTATCAGCGATGAATCATAAAGGTCATTTTAGTTATATTAAATTTCTTTGAGTGTTTTGCTCGTAAAGTAAGAAGAAGATTATCAAAATCGCACAAAATAAGTTTCTAAAAATTTTTTATAAAAAAAATTAAACGTCGAAAGGACTTTCATAACATTTTTCCAGTCTGACGTTGACAGTAAGCTTCGTTTTTAAAAGTTCTTGTTGCTTTTTTTACAAATAATTCTGATGGTTACAAGTTAATCGAGGCCTAGTAAGAGATCCCTTAAAATCTGAACGGAGGAGAGGAGTATCACTAAATTTTTTATTGTGTAAATTTTATATCATATTAATTAAGATGAAATGGTAAAATTTGCTTTATAACTATTACTGGAAATCGCTGACAAAACATATATTTTATAAAATTAAATTCTGATGGCAGCAAAGCATTCATTTCGTAGAAGTTGGCTGGTTTATGGGGTCACAAAGCTGCCGTTTAGATTACATTAACTATTAGGACAACCTTATATCTCCAAAATTTATACTTGTTTAACTGTTCAATAGTTTGGCAATATACATTAAATTACAGAAACTATAGCGTGACCTTTTAATTTCAAAATTCAAATTATTATTGCTGTTTTAGTAGATTTAGCAATCAGATTCTGTGTAAATTTTAACCGTCTGTCTTTAACGGGTCAACAGTTTGCCCATATACATCAGATTATATCAACTATTTAATTTATAATTTAACATTTTTATACTTCTTATTATACCAAATAAAGTAGTGCTCATTCTGTCTAAAATTAAGGTGTTTGTATACAACGGTTTAAAAAAATACGGCCATATTGAACAAATTACATTAATTTTGGGAACGCTCTTTAATTTCTATATTCAAATTAGAAGCTTCTCGTTATAGCGGACTAAGCAAGACATGTCCCTTGTAAATTTCAGCTGTCTATCGATAACGGTTCAAAAGTCCGGCCACATATACCATATTATATCAACTATTGGGACACCCGTTTATTTCCAAATCCAAATTTTAGACTTGTTGTTATAAAAGAGTTATTAATACAGGTTCTTTGTAAATTTCAATCGTCTGTCTACAACTGTTTAAAATTATGGCCATATACCAAATTAAATGAACTATTGGTGCACCCTTTAATTTATAATTTTAAATATTATCAGCTGTTACTATAACGGCCATAGCAATCGACATTGCGTTAAATTTACAAGCGTTTCTCTATAACGGTTCAAAAGATAGATCCATATAAGTAAATTTACATAAAATATGGGGGCACCACCCTTTAATTTTTAGAATTTTTGTATAACTTCTTGTTGTTGGGAGCTATAGTAATACGTAGTCATTTTGAATTTTACAGAATCAGCCTTTAGAGTTCATAATACACGTAAAAAATATGTATGTTGTATGGGGACACCCTTTAATTTTTAAGATTATGAACCGTTTTGAAAATGGGACCAATCTGTGAGCATAATCTATCATATTTCCACAAATATAAAAAAAGCAACATGCAGCCGAATTGTTTAACTTCCTTCCTTTCTAAAGTCGGTTAAAAATCAGAATGATCGATTCATTAATATACACGGCTATATAAATTACAACAGATAAAGTTGGACACACACACAAAGGGATGAATACAGTGTATGGTCCGATTGTCAATTTTATATTTCCTATTGTTGTTTACAAGATAAAGCAAAATGTGTTTAAATCAGGTCTTCTAGTGGAAAACCTTTTTATTTTTTTTATTACAGTGGGCCCCCCTAAACGGGTATAAATTTCAAGTCTCTGTCTAGAATAGTTTAAAGCCTATGTGAAACTTACGTCTATTTGGGGACACCCTCCATAATAGTGCAACGTCTGTGTAGATTTTAAGAGTCTATTAGGGTTCTGGAAACAGGGACCTGACAAACATTACAGCAATAGCACAATTTTTCCTCTAAAAGACCTATTTAAACAAAAAAGTATAAAACTCACGAAACACTGTAGACATTTTAATATTTAACTAAAATCGAAAATTCACTATAAAAAAAATTTATAAAAAAAAAACCGTACCATGCAAATTTTGCTTAAATGGCAAACTAAGGTTTTGTAAAAAAGTGAAACATTTGACTATCATATCAATAGTAAACAATTCGGAACTTTAAAAATATTTTGGTAACGTCATATGTTTTATTTCTATTTGCCGGACTTGTGCCATTAATTGAACATGAGATTCTTAACTTCAACCATAAAAAAAACCACCTGAAATTATCAAAACGCATTATTGTGTCTCTCGCAAATCACATAATTATTGAGTTCAGGTAGCAGCATTACAAATTAAGTAAATTTTATAAAATTTTGTTGAGCTGAAAAATTTTAAATAATTTTCACAAAACACTAATATAAATAACAACACTTATAATTTTTATCAGTGTATACAACCATAAAACGATTATTATATTGTTTTTTTTTTTTCAATATAAAATTTGCTGTTTTACATTTATAAAAATTTACTGTAAAATTTCAAAAAAGGAAATACTCCGCAATGGACCTTCACTATCAAAACTTAAAGATCTTTGAATTTTTTTCTTTCTATTACATTTTTTTGTGGCATCTAAGTTGCTGGTAGTAAATGTACTTTTCAAATCATATTGGGAAATTTTGCTATTACGTATTCAACTTGAGTAACGTTTAACAAATATTTGAAACCATTAACCAAAAAAAAATTAAGCAAAACTTAATGGATTTAATGAGGTGTACAATACATAACGATGTTAAGTTAAAAAAATTATTTTTTTTTGAGCTTTAAAAACTATTACCATATTTATCTCAACTTAGAAAATTATTTCAAATTTCCATTGCAATTTTACCAAATATTTTTTTCTATTCTTTACATTGTCTTTAAAAAGTAAACGATCATGTTCACATTTAATATTTTATTACGGAAGAAACTTGCTACCAAATAACGGATTTTTTTTATTATTTTTTTTTTTTGGTTCAAAAATCTTCTACTAAAGTCTATTGAAATAAAAGTGACATATATTTTTAGTACTTAATATTCTCCAAATTGCAATAAAACAATAAATATTTTTTACTATTTCGTATTTAAAATTTCCGATTTTAAGATTTTTGTCAAAAGGTGATGGACGATCAATTGTATTATTGCTCATAAATATTAATATAAAAATTAAACTTTTTTGTTTGAAAAAAAAAAATAATAAGAAATAATGTTAGTCTGCTTGAAAAATTAAAAATTTTAAAAGCATAAACATAAATATGATTTTATAAAACCTTAGTGAACTATTAACATCAAGTACCTCGTCAAAAAGTGCCATTTAAAAAGGATGTCTAAACGCCACCTTGTTTAAGGTTCCATCTAAAGTGAAAAAGGAACTCTTTCATTAGCACATTAAAAATTTATATTTTGAAAAGAACAAAATAGCAATTTATATCATGCTTGAATAGTACCTTTTTAGACTATTTCAAACTGATTTTAATACGTAGAGAAAAAAATTTCTTTTGCCAGGTGTTTAAGTTTAAAATTTTGTAAGAAGCATTTCTTAACATTAATTCCCAGAGATTCTGTCATATTTGAGTTCGTTAAGCATTTGAAGGAATCTTCTAGTAAATGGTTTAGTTTGATCTGTTTATAAAAAAAATACCACTCTCAAAATGGCGTTCAAAACTTATTTTTATAAAATGAATACTTAAAATTAAATTTCCTTTAATCAGAAAGAAATAAATTTTAAATCTATCTTTTTCAAAAAAGTACCTTTTTTTCCTAAAAAGTACTTTTGTGTAAAAGTATCAAAAATTAATTTTAAAATATGTAACTTTTATTATAAATGTAATTTTTATAAAAAATACAAAAAATATAATTTTTTTTAATCCAAAAGCTTTTGATTTAGAAATTTATGTTTTAAGTAGATTTTTATAACAGAAAGGTACTACTAAACTAATTCCATGAATACTTTTAGGCGTTGTACATAATATTATTTCAATGCTTGAGTTACCATCAATATAGTTCTCCTTCTAAAAGTGCCACGTAAATGTGGTCTCTTAAAACGTATTTTTTCAAAGTTCCATCAGTTTCCCTTAAAAACGTACTTCATTGGAAAAAGAACTCTTTTATTAGCAAATTAAAAGATTAAAATTTTAAAAGAACGAAGAAGGAGTTTATCCTATAAACTTTATAGCATGTTTTAAAAGTCTCATTTTGAATAGTTAAAAACGATTTTATTTTATTTTACTTTTGCTAGATATTTATTCTTTTTAATAACAATTCACAGCTGTTGTGTTATATTTGTTTTGTTAGGCGTTTCTTGGGATCTTCTTATAAAAAGGTACTTATAAAATAGGTACTTTTTCAAAAAGTACAAAATGCTGTTAAAAATGTATTTTTTTTATAAAATAATCAGTTTTAATTAAATTTCCTTAAATTAGAAAAAAAATAAAAACTATCTTCTGCAAAAAGATACCTCTTTGCCAAGAAAGTACTTTTGTTAAAAGTACTTAAAAGTGCCAAAAGATTTTTAACTTCTCTTATAGAAACAACCTTTTGTAGAAGAAATATAATTTTGTAAATCCAAAGTATTTGGTTGCGAAAACAAATTTCTGCTTTAATTATTTTTTCGTACAAAGCTCAAGCTCGAATATTGGTTTTTCACACTTATTTTTTCATACCTTTATAAATTTTACTAAAAAAAATGCAATTAAATGATTATCAAAAGCACAAATATAGTTACTTAAAGTCCATCCTAAATGTTATAGAAGTGAATGTTTGTAAGTTTGGACTTTCAGAGCTTTGTTGCTTTCTCAGACCTAAACGTTTCAAAAATTTAGAAAAAGAATTTCTCATTATCAATTCTCAGAGATTCTGTCATATTTGTGTTCGTCAGGCATTTCTTGGGATCTCCTAGTGAATTGTTTATTAAATATTTCCTTTGTTTATAAAAAAAAGTACTTTTCTCAAAAAGTACAAAATGCTGATAAAAATTTATTTTTTTTAAATAAATAATTTAAGCTAAAATTCATTAAATTAAGAAAACAAAAATAAATTTAAAAAACTATCTCTTCCAAAAAAGTACTTTTTTGCCTAAAAAGTACTTTTGTGAAAAGTAACCAAAAAGTACCATTAAAATTTTTTTAAACCTTTTCTTATAATTAGCCGTTTGCAAAAAAAAAAATAAATATAATTTTTTCAATTCAAAAGTATGTTTGTTGCTTAATCAGATCTAAACGTTTGTAGAGAGGTACTACAATACTAAAATAAACTTTTGAAAGTTTAAATATCGACGTAGTTGCGACTTAAATTAGTAACAAAATAAATCATAAAGTAATATTTAAAATGATGAATTCAAGTTAAACTTTTTTATTAATAAAATATTACAATTTAACTTCAGCTGGTCCCCATTACGGAAGGAGCTTAGAGACACTGTAAATTGTCTTTAACAGAAGTGCGAATTGAATACATGTGTGGAAAAATAGTCTTTTGATTGTCATTGAACAAAGTTGAAATGCTATTAACAACCATTGCAAACATACGTAAAAAAGTATCTAGATTTATGTTAAAAAAACTATATAAAACGTACATATACACAAATCTATGTAAATTAGCTCATACCTAAATCATTTACTCCAAAAACAACAGATTTATACAGTTATGCAGATCTAAGCCATCGTTGTACATAAAAGAAACAGGCTCCAATTTCCGAAAAATAAAAAATTTTAACAAATCACAAAAAAACAAACACAATATGGAAATCACTGTCTATTTTGTTGGTTACCAAAAAAAAAGTGTTTCTATTTACTAAAAAATACACATCCACACACACATACAACTGCAAAAAAAGAATAAAATAAAATTAAATAAATAAAAAACAAATAAGTTAATATTTTGTCCGCATCATAGGAGTGAAAATAAAAGCAAGAAACTATCTATTATTCATCCATCCATACATCAATCCATACATCCATCCATACATTCATCCATTCATTCGTCTATTCAACCAAATGAAGACTCACTTGTTGTCGCTGGTTGGGGATAATAGAAGAACATATTTTGGGTACAACGTTTAGTCTCACTTCTTAATATTGATATTGTGGATGATGTTAATGTCATGTTGTTGTTCGTACCATTTCCTCCACATATTATCCGCTTCTAAAACGCTTTTTTTCGATGTGTTGTACTTTTGACTGTCATTTAAAAGCGAAAATGCCGGGATTCATTTAAATATATAAAATATTGTTCATTACAGTAGCAGGAGTAAAATTTGCACATTTATTTAAAAAACAAAATATTTTGCACGTTTTTTCATAATATTTGAAAGAGTTTTGTTAAACTGCTTTAATTGCATTCATTATAAAATCAAAAAAATTAAACGTGTCTGTGTGTTTTTTATTCAATATAAACAAATAATTTTAAAGTAAGCTGAAATCATTTTAAAGCTTTGATTCTTTTTTAAAAATGTTTCATTCTTTGGGGGTTTCGCTTAGCTCTAGCATATTTTTTAATTTCTTTAATTCTCGTTTAGTCTTAAAATTTTAAGAAGGTACTAATTACTAAAGAACAACGCGTTTTAGAAATGATATTATATTTTATAAAAATTAATATAATTTTGTGACCTTTTATTTCTTGATATTTCAGAAGAATAACTTAAAACAAAAATGTCTTAAGAATTAAAAAAAAAAAATATTTATTTATATAAAAATTTTTCAACAAAAACAAAGTCCAGATTTACACTATGCAATTTTTTTAAGGCATTTTTTTTCTCAATTTTTTATTTCAGTTACAGCGTTTTGCGTTATCTTAAAGTAAACATTAGCAACAGTAACATCCCCTCAAAACTCAAGCAACACCATATTGCTTACTCCTCCTGTTTCACAAACAAACAAAAGTTTCATGCTAGTTTCATGAAAAATTGCATAGTGTAGATACCGTATAAGCGAAAATCATAAAACTGTTTGTTTTTGCAAATAATTATTTTCAAGGAATCAAACACGATAAAATTAATTCTCATAAAATAAAAGACTTCAAGCCTAAATATTTACATTTTTTTTTAAATAAACAGTTTTAAATAAGACAATACAATTATACTTTATATGACGAGCTATCCTTCCCCTCATTCTTATAACTTTAAGCTTTTGCTAGAAAATCCACGTTCTTCTTAAAAAGACAATAATCCATTTTACACTATTTCACGATTTTAGTTCTCTAGATCCAGAATGATTAAGAATTATTTTGTAACAACAAGATCAAACAATGAACAGGTAATCAGCTGTTGTTTAAAAAATTCCGTATGAAAACGTGTACCCAGTAAACATCCACCAAATATCGTTGGTTTTTGTACTTTAATAACTGTGGAGATAACAGGGAAGTACATTTTCGCTGGAATCGGCTCGGAAGATATTTTGCTCGTTTTTTGGGCAGTTTTTATTTTGAGTGATGGTATTATAATTTCTGTGAGAAAACCAGAATTTTTATTTTTGTAACAACGCTTTTTTATACCCTTCACCACAAAAAGTGGAAAAAGGGTATATCTAAGCTTATTATTCTACATTTTTTATACGTAATTTCTACAATATTCATTTCCGACCCCATATTCTGATTTCGTATGCCTAGCGAAGTCAATTGAGCTGTGATCGTCTGTTTGCTTGTACCACCGTCCGTGTTAGTGTTAAAATCAAGTTTGCCAAGTCCCTAGATTAGCTAATCGATCAGATATAATGTCAAGAGAGGTGCTATTGGAAATCATCAAATAAAGTAACTCCAATAAAAAACAATTAATATATGGGGCGATAGAGAATTAAAAAATAAGAAAAAAAAACATCAAATGAAAAAATTGGCACTCACCCATATATTCCGAGTTACGGGGCTCTGAAATTTAAAAATTTTTTGAAACATCAATATGAGTATCATTTTAAAGCTTATGATGAGATCTTTAAGGAAATATAAAATTTTTTTTAAAAATGCTTAACCCATCGTTTTTGTTTTTTTTTTTTTAATGTAGATTTCTTACGCCGAAGTGAAAATGTATTATTTATACTAAATAATATTGCTGGCAGTGAAAGTATAAGGAAAAGAGAGTTCGAGCTTGTTGATTCTGCATAAAAAGTTGACTTTTTGCAATCATGTGTGGAGAATATGTTGGGACGTTTCTACAAGTCTCATAGATGATATGTACTACAAGCCATATTTTCACTAGCGTTTATAGGGCGCGCCATTGACACACAATAGCCGACCAAGATTGAGCAATATACCCCATTAGAATAATTTTTGTGTATGATTTCATTTAACTTATACTCGTTTAAAATATAAATACCAACTTTTAAAGCAATATATGTCGTACACAACAAAGTCAAGACAGTAACTTTAGCAAAATATTTTTTCACACAAAGTATTGTGTTGCTGTTTTTAAGATGCATTTTATTAAATAAAATTTAATTCTTTACTGCCTAATTTTAATTGTTAAAAAATAGTTTTCGCCATAAAAAATAACAATTACAAAAGAACAAGCTATGGCACTGCAAATAAAATATCAAGCCACTTTTCTAAGCCTTAAAATATTATTCAACAGAATAGTACAATCACATACATATGTAATTTATTTTGTGTCCATGAATATTTAGTAAATTAATAATATAAAATAAATTATTTTTAATAATCTTAACTTAAACAATTAACATCATGAAATATTTATATTTGAAGGAATCAAGCACATTAAAAGTAAATTAAAATATAGAACTTAATTTTTTTCTTATGTGCTGTTTCTGTAGTACAGGCGATCAACTAGTCTGGAAAATTTATATGGAAATAACTCAAAAAACTGAGTGCTTTTCATACAAATTTTTTAGACGAGTTGATCGCCTGTACTACAGAAACAGCACATAAGAAAAAAATTAAGTTCTATATTTTAATTTTCTTTTAACGTGCTTGATATGATATGATATTATCATGAAATATTTTTTATTTTAAACTACAAACTGAAATGTATTACTGCGGAGAAAGCATATCCATATGGCCATTTCACTACTGCTCATATAGCTCATCAGTGGATTTTACCCAAATTTTGTATAGAAAATCTGAAAGTCTTATATCAAAAGCCAAATTGATTGAATGAGAACTCCATTGAATCAATAAGACAAAAAGACAACAACAACTTCAAAATGAGAATATCGTGAAATATTTATATTTAAAGGAATCAAATACGTTAAAAGTAAATTAAAATCAAAAAGATTCCAAATAATAAATTTTCATATTGATTAAGTTCTATATATTATTTTACATAAAAATGTCATCGGCTCTCAATGGTTTAAGGTTTTCTTAAAATTTTAGTATTTCCTTAAAGATCTCTTCAAAAGCTTTTAAATGATACTCATATTGATATTTGAAAAATTTTGAAAATTTCAGAGGCCCATAACTCGGAAAATATGGGCGAGTGCTAATTCTTTCACTTGATGTTTTTAACTTATTTTTTAATTCTCTATCGCCTCATATTTTTGTTTTTTTTTTATTGGAAATACTTTATTGTTCCAAACGATATTAAAAAATTAAAGGCAGGCACGGTGTTTTGCCCGCTGCCTCGAAGGACATGGAGCGATTTTGCTGATTTCCAATAGCACCTCTCTTGGCACTATGTCTAAACGATTGGCGTATTTCAACTTTCTCTAGCTGTTTTAGGTCCTCGGCCAACTTGTTTTCAACCCTAACACAGACGGACAGACGGACATGACTCAATCGATTTTGTTATGTATAAGAACTCAAAATATATCGCTCCTTTATTGCAACATAGTCATATCTCAAAAAATTAAAAATTTGTAGTTACTTGAGCAAAACTACTCTTTTAGACCTTCTGTACATGTTGAAAAAAAATCAGTTTTATATCCCAAGCTGAACCGAAGTTATAGCAATTGCAATTGCGGCAATTAAATCATAGGACTTATGTCTTCAAAACTTAAATCGCATTTTGCCAAGTTCAAGTTGTTTTGAGATATGACTATGTTGCAATAAAGGAGCGATATGTATATAATTTATGGGGTCGGTAATGGATATTGTACAAATTACAAATGGAATGACAAACTTTGTTGGTTAATCCACTTTTTATGGTGGAGAGTGTATAAAAACTGAATACTTTTATTATAATTTTTTAAAACGAAATGATCTCTTTAAATATAGAAAACAGTTAATATGTAATTAGATACGCATTCGAACAATTTACGAAGAACTAAAGATTTATTAAAGAATTATTTTTATTTATTTATTTATTTTTTTGTGTCATTTCTTTTTTTTTTTTAATTTCCTTAAATGCAAGTAAATATTTTTTTGTCCACCCAAAAGATTAAACGGACTTAGAAGACAAACTGAATTAAGGGAAAAAACTGCTTCCTACTAATAAACCAGATCCTTTTGACATCTTTACTTAATTTCAAATATTAAAAAAAAAATCATTCAAAAATCATCTTTTAATAATGAAAATATTTTCCACTAATAATATTAACATCACAGGCCATTAGTTTGTTATCATGTGATCAAAAAAAAAAAAAAAATTATCTGCATCAATATGTTAGTGACAGGTGTAGGTGTGACAATCTCTAATAAGTTTCAACAGTTTTGCATTTGTTCATTGAGTTTTTTCTGGTTTTGGATGTGTGTATTTTTGCATATTTCAATTCTATTCTTTTTAATTCTTTTTTTTTTTTTTTAAATCAATGAATGAAAATTTTGTAGCGCGTGCCACATAACATGACATTATTGCTGCAACTCAACTTTTGGAGGGATAGTCAATGCAATATTGTAGCATAAACACACGCACACTTGCATTGTGGCACGAACAAGTAAATATATGCATTTGAACATAAACATAATAACACTTGCACGTGTATGTATGTCGACATGTGTGTTGCCATAAGCATTTGTATGTTTGTATTGTGAATGAATGGTATTTTTCGCAGTTTACTAACCACTAAAAAAAAACAACTAAAGCAAAAAATGTGTAAATCGCTTTTTTTATAGACTGCAATTTGTTGATGACAGACTCACTGGTGCAACTGGTTGTTTTCGTCTTTTTTTTTTCTTCTTTTCGTTATCGCTGTTATAGTTTTTTGCAAGTATTTAATATTGTTGTGCACATAGATGCAATTGCAACTGCTGGCTATATCGTGCGATCTAAAGTGTGAGTGCAGTTTGTTTGTTTCACTATGATGACGTGTTGCCGTGATTTAAAATCGCTTGTTTTTTTCCGTAATTTCTCGTTTTATTTATTTTACTTTTGGTCACATTACTTCAATTCATATGAGACCATTGAAATCGAAAGTGTTGCACTTTTTTAAAAACACCTACACACAATAACACATGTTTTACAAGTGAGAGTATGTTTGTATGTGAAGTAGACCGGGTGCTGTTTTATGACAATTGCAGTTGTTAACAACAAACAACTTTGATGGTATTAAATATTTTGCAGTCGTTTTAGCCAATTTGTTTTACACATTTTGTTTTTTTGTTAATCGTGGGAAAATTATTTTGTTGCTGTGAGTTTGTGTTTTATAACTGCGTTGATGGCTTAGATTAAAAAGATTTTTCTCGACTGATAATTAGCAATACAACTTCTGATTGCAAAGGGAATTTAAACCAAATTTATAAATAATTTTTTTTTTGTCCATTAATATTTAATGAATGATAATTCTATTCAATTCCTTTTGACAATTGCATTAGTTTTGATCCAAACAAAGTGATTGATTTGGTTTAATTATTTTATTTTCTGTAGAGGTTCATGAGCTTGATATTAAACATTTTGAATAGAATTCCAGTACTGGTCTTGATGCAGTACTCTTAGATGTTGGCACGTTCATTAGCAAAACTTTTCACCATTTTGTATCATGTTGGTGAATTCCCATCATTTTGGAAGGTTACTAATGTAAGACCAATCCGCAAAAAGGGAGAAGCTGGAAACCCTGATAATTACCTCCCAACTGCAATTTGCTCTTCACTTTCCAAAGTAATAGAAAATATGTTTAAAATTCATCTTGTGAAATATCAGAATTCGAAAAAAACTTACTTCTTGGCCGGCAGAAGGGCTGCCGTAGGGAATGCTCTACGGGTGACTTACTGGCCTTCTTCTCCGAAAAATGGTTTCGGCGAAAGTAATGCGGTGGCCTTAGGTATTTCCAAGGCGTTTGATAAAGTGTGGCATGATGCACTAATATCAAAACTTGTTGCTTTTGGTATCTGTTATAGATTCTCTCGATTTATATTGAGCTTTCTCAAAAATCGCACTATACGAGTTGTTGTAGATGCGATCTAGTCAAACAAGTTAATTATTGATTCAGGGGTACCGCAAGGTTCCGTCCTTTCTCCTACCATTTTTCTTATTTGTCTTAACGACCTTCTACGTCGGACTTTCAACCCTATCTATTCTTCAATATTAAATTTGCAATAGGCCAAGCCTTACAGAATACAGATAATAAGGAAAGAGAAGCTCTCGATGCTCTTGGTATGAAGATTCAATGTGATGTTCGGTGGAACAGTCATATTTTTCAGGTCGCAAAAGAAGCATTCAAGTACCTTGGTTTCCTGAAATGGTGTTAAAAATACTGCACTCTATCTTATTTTATCCGATCGAAAATGGAATACAATTCTCATGTATGGGCCAATGCTTCAAAGACTATTTTAGAACTATAAGACCGCGTGCAGGAGAAAGCAAAGATCATCTGTGACAGCAGAGTATCCAGCTCTATTGATTTACTGGAGCATCAACGCAATGTGGGGTGTGTTTCGCTGTTTTATCGTTACTACAACGGAATGTGCTCTTATGAAAGTTTTTCAGAGATTAACAGTTTTGGTATAAAAAAAAAAAAAATAAAAAAACTGCGTATTGCCCTAAATGGAAAAAAGTAAGAAAAAAATAAATCTAAAAATTAAAGGGTTCCACATAGGTGGCGTAAATTTATTTATATGGGTCTATCTTTTGAACCATTTAAAAAAAACGCTTGCAAATTAGACAGAATGTCAATTGCTATGACCGTTATATTAACAAGCATTAATATTTAAAATTATAAATTAAAGGGTGTACCAATAGTTTATTTAACGTGATATGTATGGTTATATTTTTGAACAGTTTTAGACAAACGCTTAAAATTTACAATTAACCTGTATTGCTAACTCTTCTATAACAACAAGTATAAAATTTGAAATTGGAAATTAAAGAGTGTCCCAAACGTTGATGTAATTTGATGTATTTGGCCAAACTTTTGAACCGTTACAGACAGACAGTTGAAACTTACAAAGGACGTGTATTGCTCAGTCCACTAAAACAGCAAGTTTATAATTTGAATTTAAGAATTAAAAAAATTTATTTAATTTTACCCATGTTGTAGCATCTTTTAAACCATTAAATACAAACACTTAAAAATTACACAGAATATCCTGTGATTTGTTTGGTCTAAGAGAATTATAAATGTTATATTTTAAAGGGTGTTACAATAGTCGATGTAATTTGATGTACATGGCCATAATTGCGGTAATTTGAAGTATACTGCCAAACTGATTAAGAGTTGTAGACAGACAGTTAAAATTAACAAGGAGCTGTAGTTCTGGTGTCCTATAACAAGTATAAAGGGGTCCCAATAATAATGAAATTTGATATATATGACGATACTTTTGAAACGTTATAGGCAGACAGCTGAAATATGTTCTGAAGTCGGATTTTTTGCAAGAAATATTTTACTTCATTATTTTATTATTTAACATAAAACATGGTAAAAACTACTAATCTTTACTACTACTATCTTTATGCCTTTTTTTTGGTGCCATAATCCCTCCAATACCACAAACTTTAGAGTGCTACTTAAAAAAAGAAGAAATATTGTGAACAATATATTTCATGAATTATGGAAGAATGCCTTGCAATTGAAAATCTTACAGCCAGTTTACAGAACACAATTTGCCGTATAGACGCACAAAAACGTTATCGTTTCCATGTTTGGGTTTTTAAAACGCGAATGTCGTTTTGTTTTTTAAAAATCGTAACAAATGGCAATTGTTTCTGGTTTATGTATCGCGCATTGTAGTGTCAGACACGTCCAAACTGAGCGAAAAAAAAAACTATTCGTCAGGAGTTAATATTGTTGGGCAACTGTTCATCATAACACTTTCACTTATAGACACATTTATTAGTATTATACATACATTTAAAAATTATTGTTTATTTTTATAATTATTGTTTAAACTTTTATATTTTCACAAATTTTTGTTTTGTAAATAAAAATTTTTACTTCATTGTTTGATAATTTTGGTTTGTTTATTTAAATCAGCTGTTTCTTTTTAAGCGCCGAAGCAGGGTTACCAACATTTAAGGCAAAAACAAAAAAATTTATAAGAAAAAAAGTAAATAAAAAACATTCATTATTACATTGGCAATACTACGATTTGGCACAACATTTATTTATACGAAACACAACGTAAGTTAAATTAAAAAACCGGTACGTGTTACACGGACGCTGATTATTACGTATTCGTCCATATGCCATCCGGTTTCGTTTCGCTCTTGACGTGTTCTATAAACAGGCTGTTACCCAAAAAGTAAATTACTCAATTAATGTAAAATTAAAATGTCCATTTTTTGGTGATTCCTAGATTGAATCAAATCAAGTTGTTAAATTGATATAAAAAAGTCACAAGAGAAAATTATCAAGACCCAATTAAGTTTTATTGTTAATACGAACAGAAATTACATTATTGTTTAAGCGTATCCGTATATGTATATATGTATGTATGTATGTATGTATTTATGTATGGATGTAGAATTAATCGTTTATTATTGTGGCAGGTTATTGATTTGGCTGATACGCGTAAATATTAGAACACATATATATTCGTACTAAATTTATACAATTACACATACATACAGAGATTTACATTTCACTAAACATACACATGAGTATTTGCAGTCATACACTAACATGATATTTATGTACGATTTTATGTACAATGTATATTAGTCCTTGTATATAAACACCGATTTGTAGAAATGTATGTAAAAAGTAAAATAATGTACTTGTATTTGTGAACGTGTGTTGATGCAAAGTTTTAACTGCAATATTCCACAGTCAACGATATATTGCACTCAAAGTGCATTGGCCACAACACATACACATACGTACTTACATATATGTGTGTTTGTATTAAAACGCGAATATGTGAACAGACACACATTTGTATGTTTAAGCACGTGATGCTAACACAAAAACAAAAACTGGTGGCATTGAAAAATTTTGTAAAAAACACAAGTGTACTGTGGCACGTGAAAAAAATGGCTATGCGGCGCCAAAACAAGAGATACTCCACATCAAACAAAACAAAAATAACAAAAAAAAAAAAAAACACTGAAATGTAATGAAAAAAAAGACCCGAACTGATTTCAAACAACATCCCAGTAAATACACAAAAAAAGCGCATAAAAAACGAGAAAAAAAAGAAGAAGAAAATACATGCAACACACAGATGCACAGACACATTTAGTGAAAAACAAACGCGATATAGAAAAGTGCAACGGCATTAATGGTGCCCGTGTTGCAGCATGTGCATTCGTTCGACCGAACTTTCGAGTATTGGTTGGCATAATTTTTCAACGTGACCTTGACGAGAGTGGTGTCACTGATGCGTGTTTAACAATCATCTAGGTCGCGGTCAAATTCAGTTTATGTTGTTGCTGTTGCTGTTGTTGTTGTTGCTGCTGCAATATTTTTTGTTTGGTGGGTTTTTTTTTTATTTCGTTTGTTTTTGGCGTATGGGGTTTCCCCCAAATTTCAAAATGGGATAATAGTGTTGCAACTGCATATCTGTGTGAATGAACTTTTGTGTGTGTATTGATATGTGTGTGTAAAAATTTATCTCTAGATGCGGCTGTGTGAATGATGTCGTTTATGTTTGTACAACTTTGTTTTGTTTTTTTTTTTTGGTGGTTGTGTGTTGTTTTTTGTTTCATTTTTTACACAACCAATAATTTTTGATGCACCGCACCCACCAACCATCACGTCAACAAATTTCTTGTTGCAATTTAGCTTCACTTTTATATCCATCATTCATCCTTTTAAACATCAGCAGGCGAGTTAATAGAGACACTTTCATACCTACACACACACACACACACGCACACACATTAATATGATGCAGACATGCAGTCATGCTTTGATGCAAGTGATGCTTTTTATTACGCGTCCACTGAAGATCATGGGCAATCACTGCAGTTCAATGAATTGCGTGCCTGAACAGTAACGACAGCATTTATGAAACAAGACTTGTGTAAATCTTTTTTTTGTTGGGACAGAGTTCTGTTTTTGGCTACAAATAAAACTGATTGATTTTATTGCCCGATAAAGTGTTCTTTCTGCAAGTTGAATGTGGATGATGGCTTAATGAAGTGCACAGATTTTTTAACCAGTTTCTTTTACAAGACAAAAGAGCACCTTTAGCGTTAGCGATGTGCTGGCAAACATTATTTACATTGCTGACAATTTTACACATGCATCATAAGGTTTTTGTTGTTTTATTAATTGACTGGTTACATTTGCTTCTCGTGTTGTCATTTTTGAGTTTATGACTTTAAATATGTTTGGGGCTCATTAATGGTCATCGATTTTGTCAATAATAATTATTTTCGTAGAGCAGTCTGGTTAAGCATAACGTTTTATTTTGGCATGTTAACGCTTTAATAATATATAAAACTGGTTTTTAAGAAAATGAAGCAAATGTATCAATCAACCAACTGTTTTTCTTGAAATGCACGAGTTATTTTTAAAACGATTAAAAAGTATTTTTTTTTCGCTGCTCGCGCTGATTATAAATTAACTGCATGAAATTTCTTAAAAGCCACTTGAAAGTTTTATTTTCGTTAATAGTTTGCGGCCATTAGTTTTAAGGAAGTCAATATTAGTGGCGTAAAAGATTCTTTTGCTGTAATTTGCGCTCAGCTTATAAGCCGTGTAGTTTCTGTATAGCGAAGCAATTAATAACAAAGCTTTCATAGACATGGAGATTTAAAAGCGTTTATTTCTTCCTCGCACGACATTTCTTATGCCGCCTGGCAGAACCTCCTAACTGATGATACCTGACTTCGTTTTGTGTCATATAAGTTTTCACATACAAAAATTGTGTAGTTCCAAAAGTCAGTAACGCACTAAAATATTCACCAGAATACAGAAATTTTAAACGCCTTAAAGTAGGCACAAATTTATGAAGATTAAGGAGGATGTTTCTTACATAATTAATATTGTTATTTTTTACGTATTTTTTTTACTAATTAATGATAATTTTGTGTGTATTTAAAATACACAAAAACAGACACACATATAATACACACACACGCAAATGGTGAAACTCTTCTAGACGACATTTTCTTCGAGGAAGTATTTAAAATTTGTTTGTTTGTTTGTCTTGTTAAAGTTTTCTAGCTGCAGTGCCTTGTACATTTACTGTCTTCTGTCCATATGCATGGATAAGCACGAAATGAGCAACAATGTCTTCAAATTATTTGTGCTTTAAGCTCGTTTTTTGGCAAACTCTTCAAATTGCGCATTGTAAATAGTTAAGCACATGTATATAAAAACCAATTTGAGGTAACGGGTCTCCCATTCTACATTTGTAGTTAATAGTGTGAAGGTGATTGTCATATACATATGTAAAAGAAAAATTATCACTCTTTTGTTATTGTACGATTTCGTCCATTTAATTGAAGCTTTTATTAATATTTTCTCCACGATCTACTACTGCATACATCGTTTTAAATGTCTCAAAGTCATGCATGTTAAATACAAGCGATAAGGCTTAAAACATGATTACCCGCACACGACCTTGGATCTGTATTGAATCTGCTGCAGGTCTATCAAATAATCCATTTGGCTTTAGGAAAGCAAAATTAATTGTCGATGCCATATACGTCGTGGTGAGAAATGCATCCGGAACTATAGAAGACGAAGAGCGTTTCGCAGGGACCGGGAATTATGGAATATTAAGACTTAAGCTACTAGTATGGCTTTACTTGGAGAATGATTTAGCATTAGTGTATGTTGCAAAAGAGATGCAAGAATCGGAAGATGCTACCTGGCTGTCTTCTGCGGTATTGTGATTGACTCCCTGTAGTATACAAGTTCAAATGGTACAAGAACATTTTGGCACTTTCCGGAATAACAGCAGCTACAAGGGGTACGAAAAATCTGCAGAGAGAATTGGTATATGAGGTTTTAAATAGTATTATCTTGCTTGCCATATGGTCGGATTCGCTGAAAGTTTTTTTTATATGCAGAATTTAAGACTATGGTGTTTAGGCCTATCTTCTGTTATTGCTACACTTATATCTATCTCTTTGCATGCTAGGAAATCGGAACATACCACATCTGCAATATAGCTGCTATAATATGGGCGCAATGACTGGTCTGCGTCTAGCAATACATATTCACAGGTTAAAAAAAACATTGCCATAAATGTGAAAGTCACATTACTATCGGGACACTCCTTATTAAATTTTATCCTAATTTTACTTGTCCATATAGCAAACATAGCGGTACATACTCTCTGCATTTTCAGATTTAAAGACTTTGCCTCTTACAGTTTTAAAGATAAAACGCGACCTCTATGGAAGCACATTTCAATATTTAAATTTATTGCTTAAACTTATTTTTATAGTGGACATACAAATATGCTCTATATAAAGTCCAAATGTCTGCTTACTTTGGGTTAATATGCTAATATGACGTCTCTATAGGAACCAGTGTTGCCGAAACGGCAGATTTCCCGCTAGATCTGGTGGTTTTTTTCTCTCGTAAAAGTGGGAAGTTTGAAAAAAACCGCTAAGTTGTTTTTTTAACTGGAAAAATCTTAGTTGGCGGGTTTTTAGCGTTTTTTTAAGCTACAACAAGTTTTGTTTGTTACAAAGTAAGCTCAATTATGTATTTGTAACCTTTTATATAAATATATAGATTTTCCATCTCTGCCTTGTTTTTTTAAACTATTAAAACAAATAATCCAAAAGTAAATAACGAAATATATTTTAATTTGGCCAATAAAAACTTTTTCTAACTAATGGAAACTGTCATTTTAGATTACCAGAAAATCGGGACATTTTAGAAAAAACTGATAACTTATCAGCAAATAACGTATTTATAAGAAAAGAAAAAAACTAGATTATAGTCCGGAAATAATCGAAACAATTTTAAATCAGCTTAATAATATAAATGCTATAAAATGGAGTAATCTAATGGATACTACATATTTTTGTTACGAAGTTTTTGAATATCAAAATTCGGCTGGAAATAAAATTTTCAAAGAGCTAGCTGAGTTAGCCTTGCGATTATTTTGCGTGCGGTGGTCTAATACGGAAGTTAAGTGTGTCAATTCTTCAATTTTTTTATTTGCCTCTTTATAATTACTTTGTTGCTGTCGGCATAACAAATACTGCTACGATTACAAGGTTCTAAACTAACTAAACTAAACAGTTCTCAAAACGAAACTTATATGTATAGATAATCAAAATCTTAACTAGAGATGAACAATTATATCCATATTCATAAAAAACAATATAAGTTTATTTTATGGATATAGCAGTTAGTATGTATTTAAAAACAGTATAAAACAAGTAAGACTGCTATTTTCGGCTATGCCGAATCTTATATACCCTTCACCATGTAAATTTTGCTAAGTGAAGTAACTCCAATAAAAAAAACAAATATTGGGGTTGCAGAGAATTAAAAAATATAAAAAATGCGTACATATTATTACATAAAAATGCCATCGGCTCTTAACGGGTTAAATATCTCTTCAAATGCTTTAAAATGACATCCATATTGATATTTTAAACAATCTGAAAATTCCAGAGCCCCGTAACTCGGAAAATACGGGTGAGCGCCAATGTTTCTTTCTTACCTTTAATTCTCTATCACCCTATATATTAATTTTTTTTATAGGAGTTAATTTATTGTTCCAAATGATATGAAAAAAATTCGAGGTAAGCGTGGTGTTTTGCCTCGAAGGACATGGACCGATCCTGCTGATTTCCAATAGCACCTCTTTCGACACTATATCTGATCGATTGACATATTTATTTTTTTTTGTGAAACCCAGTTAGCCTCGGTGAAGGGTATAAAAATAAATTGTTCAAGAAATTTTTTAGCGGTTTATGTCAGCGTTTTTTTCGACTAGATAGCGGTTTCTAGCTTTTTTTAAACTAATATCTAGCGGGAAATGGTTCGATAGTTTTGGCAACACTGATAGGAACACTCTTTATTTATAATATCTCGTATTTGTTCTTGTATGGGACATAAAAAATACTTAAACTTAAAGTGTCTGCTTATTGCAATTCAAAAATTAAGCAACGTCCGTAAAAGTCCAGTCACAATTGGGACACCCTTTAATCTAAAGCTTTATTTTTTCTACATAGTTCTATTGACACTGGTCAAATTTGACGTGTCTGCCTATCACAGTTGAAACAAGTAAAAGAGTGATATATTCGGCAACGCCGAATCTTATATACCCTTCATCATCCATGTAAATTTAGTTAAGTGAAATATCTCTAATAAAAAAGCAAATATTGGGGTTATAAGGAATTAAAAAATAAGATAAAAATTATATTATTTTACAAAAACATGTCATCGGCTCTTAATGGGTTAAGCGATTTTTTTTTAATTTTAGTATTTTCTTAAAGATCTATTCAAAAGCTTTAAAATGATACCCATATTGATATTTTAAAAAATTTAAAAAATTCAGAGGCCCGTAACTCGGAAAATATGGGCGAGCGCCAATTTTTCCACTTGATGGTTTTTTCTCAGTTTTTCATTCTCCATCGCCCCATATGTTAATTTTTTTTTTTTTGATTGGAGTTACTTTATTGTTCCTAATAACATGAAAAATTAGAGGTAGGCGTGTTGTTTTGCCTGCTGCCTCGAAGGATATGGACCTATCATGCTGATTTCCAATAGCACTTCTTTCGGCACTGTGTCTAACCAATTGGCGTATTTAAATTTTCTCTACCTGATCTAGTGCATTGGCAAACTTGATTTCACCACTAACACGGACGGACAGACGGACATCGCTCAATCGACTTCGCTATGCATAAGAACTCAGAGTATACATACTTTATGGGGTCGGAAATGACAAACTTAGTTATATATAAACTTTTTCCACTTTTTGTGGTAAAGGGTATAAGGATAACAATATTCTCAGATATATCACGTCACTTTCGGAACACCCTCTAGTGAAAATTTTAAGAGTCTTTCTACTTTGTTTCCAGTAGCGAAAATAAGGGAGTTACCATTATACACTTTGTTTACGGAACCTTTGAAAGCAAAAATTATATAAAACAAATAAATTTTAATCAAGCATTCGTTAAATGTTTTTTGCTCTAACCCACAAAAACGTACAATTTATTTTTAATCTCTGCATTTGCTTTGTATCTTAAAAAATTGCAGGAATAAAAATTAAAAGAAACATCCTTTGTCGTCATTTTAATATTTTTCTAATTTGCACATTGTGATTTCTTTGTTAAGCGTTTGTTTTATCGCGAAAATTATTTCATAGAAATATTAATAATAAAAACAAATCTTAATACAAGATGAGTTCTTTAGCATCAAAGAGTTTTAACGTTTAGATAGTTTAACGTTTTGAATGAAACATTTTCTGAAATTTATGAAGAAGCTGGCATTTAAGCGCTAGAGCTGTAAACAGAAACCCTAAAAAAAGCCAGAAAAAATATTCCTTGTAATTTCTTATTATTGTTATTATTAAAGAAAAGTTGGAAAGAGGGTAATTATTTATTTTTGCATCTCAATCGAGAAGTAAAAGAAGCCAATGTTTTAATCAATGACAATATTTTAATACTTGATTTATGTAAAAGTACAAATAATTAAGGGACTTTTTAAAAACAAGACTAAATAAGGAATACAAACAGCAGCAATAGAATATACAGTGGGTGGCATTTTAAAAGGAGGTTTTCATGCTTTAAAGATATTTTTAATTAGTTCGACAAAAAATAAATAAGAAAATAAATAATTTCTTTTATTCAGTAACTGAAGCAGTGCCTTTTAGGACGTTAAAAAATCAATGCGACTTTGCTTGTATTGATATTTTGTAAAATATCAATTCTAGTGTTTTTGAATGCTTTTGAATAGAATTTAAAGCGATGTCAATTAAACCGTCAATAATATTTAAATGTGTACCTCGCGTTGAAGTTTAATTTATTTATGCTATCGCAAATACGTACTTGGCGCCTTGGGTTTAACTTGGCTCTTTTACACATTCACAGAAAAAATTTTTGCAACAATTCAAGATTTAACTGTTTTTAGATTTAAATTTTATTAAATATTTAATTGACTTAATTAAACAGTTAATTGAAGAATAAAAAAATTTTCATTAAATTATTAATTGAAATGATTAAATATTTAATTACAAAATTCTTGCAAAAAAAAAAACGACTGAAAAGCAAATTTTATCTATCTGCCTTATAATTATTCAATATTTTGGCAACATACATCAAATTACAGCAACTATATGGTCACCCTTTAATTTACAAATTCAAATTATATACTTGCTGTTGTAGTAAATTCAGCAATCAAGTTCTGTGTAAATTTCAACTGTCTGTCTATAACGGTTCAACAGTTTGCCCATATACATCAGCTATTGTAAAACCCTTTAATTTATATTTTAAAATTTTTATACTTCTTATTATACCAAACAAAGTAGTAGACATTCTGTCTAAAATTGAACTGTTTGTACATAACGCTTCAAAAAATACGGCAAACAAATTACATTAATTTTGGGAGCACCCTTAATTTCTAAATTTAAATTATAAGCTTCTTGTTATAGTGGACTCAACAATGCAAGTTCCCTTTTAAGTTTCAGCGTTCTGTATATAACGGTTTAAAGGTTCGGCCACATTCACCAAATAACATCAACTATTGGGACACCCGTTTATTTCTAAATCCAAATTGTATACCTTTTGTTATAGCGGAGTTAGTAATACAGCTTCTTTGTAAAATTTAATCGTCTGTCTACAACTGTTCAAAAGTATGGCCATATACATCAACTTAAATTATTAATTGGTGCACTCTTTTATTTATACCTTTAAATATTAATACTTGTGACTATAACGGCCATAGCAATCGACCTTCTGTCCAATTTTCAAGCGTTTATCTGTAACGATTTGATAGATAAGCCCATATAAGTAAATCTAAATCAATTATGGGACACCCTTTAATTTCTAAATACAAATTATAAACCCGTTGATAAAGCGGGCTTAAAAATACAGGTCCCTTTTAAGTTTCAGCATTCTGTCTATTAAGGTTCAAAATTTCGGCCACTTAGTTGAAACTACATCAACTTTTGAAGCACCCTTTAAGTTCTTAATCCAAAGTTTATACTTGTTGTTATAGCTGACTTAGCAGTACAGGTTCATTGTAAATTTAGGGCGTCTGTCTACAACTGTTTAAAAGTATAGCCATATACATTAAAATCGATGAACTATTGGGGCACCCTTTTAATTATAGTTTTAAATATTAATAATTGTTACTATAACGGCCATAGCAATCGATATTCTATCCAATTTGCAAGCGTTTATCTGCAACGATTCAAAATATAGGCCCATATAAGTACATTTGCATCAATTATGGGGGCACCCTTTAATTTTTAGATTTATTTTTGTATAACTCTTTGTTATTGGGAGCTATAATAACACACAGTCATTTTTAATTTTACAAAAGTGCCCTTTACAATTCACAATACACGTAAAAAGTATTTGTGTAGTATGGGGACACCCTTTTGTTTTAAAGATTATGCAATCTGTAAGCAAAGTCTATCATATTACCAAAAATTTTCAAAATCGGTTCAGAAATGACTGTGTTCTGCAGGCGCAAACGTAAAAAAGCAACATTCAGTCGAATTGATAACCTCCTTCTTTTTTTGAAATCGGTTGAAAAGCAGAAAATAGTTTGCTTTAAAAAAAAATAAATGAAATCGATTAAAAGTTTAATAAAATTTCAATCTAAAAACCATTAAAAACTCAAGCTTTATTATCAGTTCCCTTATTATAAAATTTCCGTGAGAATATCCACCGCGGTAAAAGTTTGTCGTTTACCCATCAAAGTCTAAGATTTATTTTTTTCTTTTGAACGTCCCTCCAATTTATTTGGTCTACTGTGAAAAGTACATTTTTTTCTTCACGTCTTAACAGTGTGAAATAGTTTCTAAAACATTGAGATTATTTATTATATTTTAAAGAGAACTTTGCACTCGTTGTTATTTATTTTTATTGCAATTTTAACTCCTCTTTAATCTTTTTAGTTTTCGGTGTATCATTCTAGTAACAAAAGATTGTTAATTGTTTTAAAACTTTAAACTTTTCTTTGACGATTGTCAAAGTTAAATTGCCTAGTTAAATTATTTTTTTTTTTTAAATAGGGTGTAGGGTTTCCCATCCTACAGAAGCAGCATTAGATTATTCTGAATTACAAGCTATGCTGCGAAAAAAAAAGCATAATCAAACAAAAGCATGATAGCTAAAGGCAGTTTTGAGAACAAATTACTAGTCTGCAAATACTTTTAAAAATTTCGTTGTTTCTTAAATAACAAAAACAAAAATTTTTTTATTGGGATAAGGAAATAGCACAATATTTAAAAAATAAATTAATTTATTATTATATTCCCGTAGTTTATTTTAATAAAGAATTTTGCAAGTGCCCGTGCATAAAACAAAAATAAATCATCGTAGTGTTTTGTTTATTTTATTTGTTGTTTTAATTTTATTTTTCATCATCTTTTTGCTGTATAAAAAAGCCGAAAAAATATCAACCGTATACACAGTATAAAGAATAATAAAATTGTTATTGGTTATTGTTGTTTTTGCTTAAACTTTGATTTTTGTCTTTACTTGTTTGTTTGGAGAAAAATCTTTAGTTTATCAAAAATGTTTGTGAGAAGTTTCCTGAAGAGCTAAGTGAGCGGTAACGAAATAGCCATCGAGATATCCTTTCACCCTCAATAATCAGTATAGGTGATTTACTTATTTAATGGGGATAAACAAATAGCTTATTAATTATAAAAAATAAAACTTATTTAATTAAATATTTTTTTTTTATTTTAATATTTTAAGAACAACAAAATTTAGAAAAAACCAAACATAAGATGATAAACACTATATTGTTTGTATAGCTGCTTTACATTTTTTGAATTGCATCCATTACCCTTTGCTGTTTAGTTTTTTGTCTGCTACTTTTTATAATTTTTCCTGCAAAAGTGAAGACACTAACGTCAATAAAATTGTGCAAATATGAACAACCTCCATTCTATTTATCAGAAGAAAATTTTTGTTTAAATTATTTTAGAAAAATAAATTTAGCCCACAACTATTTATTTGCGGCTTAATTAACATTTTAGAGAACAAAAAACAAATTATTTAAAATAAATTTATTGCTGTCTTTTGTCAAACGAGTAGTTGCCTCAATCATTTGCAGAAATAAAAGAAATAAATGTTTAAAGTTGTTTTAAAAACAAATTTGTTCATGTCAAAAGATTCAATTCAATTTCTTTTTACACACAAAACCAACAAAATCAAAAGGGCGAAATAGAGAAAAAAAACTATTTTAACTTGCTTAGAATGTCTTCTCTCTACATCATGGCCTGGTCAGCGACAAACATCCATCCATAATTTTATATACTCAAACATCGAATAGAATTATGAATACAAGTCGTAGTTGTTTTACAAATGGTCTAGACATTTTTGGCCACGTACACTTCCGCTAACCCCTCTAAGTACAATAAATGTACAAGCACAGGCACACACACACACACACACACATGCATGCATATTTACAATACTCATCAAGACGAAAATAAAAAAATTAAAAAAAAAGAATTATGCAAAAACCAACAACAAAACTAAAACAAAAATAGACAAACAGAAATAACGATGAAAAAAAATGGAAAATATAGAAAATAATTCAAAAACGAAACAACAACAAATCAAAAAACATTGAAAACAACTGCAATATCAACAACTAAAGTGTTCCCCCATTTTTTGTCACTAAAAGCATGCAAATGAAGCTTATATCTAAACCACACATGCACACACACACATACACATACACTTATATGCACATAAATATGTTTTAATATATACTAGAGGTTTCATGTAAAATATAATATACATGTTGGTCTCGTTGTTGTTGTTTTTGTTTAGTAAGAATCTACACACTCAAACAAACAATGACACTCATAGTTACAACATGCATGATTTTAAATATAAATGTGACTATGAAGGAGCGCACCATGGCTCAAAGGACAGTGTCAAAATAAAAGAAATCATCGTCGCCGCTTCAAAAGAATCAGATTTTTTTTCACGTTTTTAAAAGTATTTTAAACTCCAACTCTAACAAATAACAGAATGTATTTGTTGTTTGCATTTTCCAAGAAAATAAATATGCAAAAATGCTTAGAAACAAATTTGTAGCCAAACTACAATGAAAATCAAACATGTTGAACATGAGCTTTGCTCCAGCCAAATCGCATGTAAATTATGAAATGGGAGCTAGAAGAAGTGGCAGTATTTGTGCATATGAATATGAAAGTTTAGACGATGGAAAAACATTTGTTTCATAAGAAAAAGCTGGGTGGAGGGAGAAAGACGAGTTACTGTTATGGTCTGAACCAAAATGACGGTTTTGGAAAATGACGCCTTAAAATAAAGAAAATCATCCAAAATCAAACTAAAATGTTACTTGACTGCCTGCTGCCTGCCTGCCTGCCTGTGTGTTTTCTAACATGAGGAAAAGCAGTTCGTCACAAAAACTTTAAAAGAATTAAAAAAAAATATATATTTATACTTATACATTTACAAAAAGAAATGCAAAGCCCAGTTAAATATACAACATCTAGCAGAATATCACATCGCATCACATCACATTGCTATTTCCAAAATAAAAAAGAACACAACCAAATAAAATAAAAAGAAATGAAATAGAATAGAATAGAAAAGAGTGAAATAGAATAAAATACCATTCATTGTATGTAAAACATACGTACATACGTACGTATGATGAAATAGAAAACGCGTATCGTATCGAAATATTGCAGACACCAATATGCAAAAATACAAGTCGCCGAAAAGAAATGCAAGAATGGGAATAACTACAAGAGTTGCTGCACAATAAAACACAATAAAAGTGCACGACTAACAACAAATCTAATAATACAATGCCTCGTCCACTCGTACGTAAGTCGTCACTAAGAGCTGCGGATATTGTGCACGACCACCTCTACACGACCAAACACCCATCTACCGTTTTCCCTCTTGCAGTTAAAATTTTACTACCATTTTTCTCTAATACTCCCCCATCGCTACACACTTCCTACGATGATGATAAATGTATTGTATGCGAAATGTTTTTAAGTATTTGTCAAAATATTAGACTGCAACATCTTTTTTGGGGGAAAAAAACACAAATTATTATTATTTTTTTCCTTCTAAAATTTAATTTTTTTGGAAAATTATTTTCTATGTGACACTAAATGACTTTCAACATCAATTGCACAATGGGCCAAAAACGAAATATTTTGGGAAATAAAATGATAAAGTCTAAATCGATAAGACTAAAGATTTTTTTAATTCCAACCTTGATTTTTCCAGACCTATGGAAGGGATGCATAGGCTTACAAATTGTCACCTTCGACTTGTGTCGTTTTTTTTTTTAGTTTGTCATCAAGGTTGTTGCACAGGCCGTCGGCGTAAAAGGTCGGTCTATTGGGTCACTTGGGTCTCAAAAGTCCCGTTGTCAGCAAAGTATGTATGTAAATTTGCTTGTATGAACAAAAAAATTAAAAGGTTTAAAAAATTATAATTTTAGATTTTTTATAATTTTAGTTTTTTTTAATAATTTTTTTAACCCCGATAAAAATTTAAATTAAAAAAACAAAACACTAAAAATTCAATTTTGATAAAAAATTCTTTCTTATTATTTTCAGTAAAATCTGGCAAATCATTATGAAGAGACTCACGCTTGAACAATGCTATCAAATCATCCAAGTTTACTTTGAAAATCAGTCAACAATTCGAGCATCTTATAGACGAACTCCTGATTTTTATGTTGCACATAATCGTGCGTCTTAGCAAGCCACCTTTCTAGAGGATACATTAACACCAACACGTCGAAGGAATGTGCGCACTTAAGAAAATATCGCTGCTGTAAACGAAAGTGTAAGAAGATTTAAATTTATCAATTGGTCATCGGTCGCAGGAATTGGGGCTCTGTCCGTCTACTGCGTGGAAAATTTTAAGCAAAGACCTTGGCCCACACCCGTATAAGATTAAGCTAGTGCAGGAGTAAGGGCCACGAGACCATTATATGCGTCGTTCTTTCACCGATTGGGCTCTAGAGCAGTTAGAAATTAACCCGTTCTTTTATCACCAAATTGTGTTTAGCAATGAGGTTCATTTTAAGCTTAACGGATTTGTTAATAAGTAAGTTGCCGCATATGGAGTGAGACGAATCCACAAAATACCCTACAGATTTCATTGCATCCAGAAAAATTCATCGATTGGTGTGATTTATACCCTGGTGGCATCATAGCACCCTATTTCTTCGAAAATGAGGCCGGAACTCACGTTGCCGCACCATGAAAAATGATTTTTTATTTGAATATATGGATGACATTGATCTGGACGAAATGTGGTTTCAACAAGATGGCGCTATGTGTCATACGGCGAACGTAACCATCGAGTTATTAAAATCATAATTTGGCGATAATTTGATTTTATGAAATGGACCAATTGGCCTCCAAGTTCGTGCGATTTTACACCTCTCGATTATTTCCTGTGGGGCCACGTAAACTCACTGGCTTTTGCTGATAAGCCAATAACAATTGACAATTTGGAGGCTGACACTGTTCGTGTTATTCGTGACATACAGCCAGCAGTACTTGAAAAAGTAACCCCAAATTGCACGTCCAAAATGCGCTTCGTCATGAGCAGCCACGGTGGCCATGTGCCCGAAATCATTTTTAATATTAGTGGCATATTCTTATCTTTCGTGTAAAAAAATTCTTCAACTCAATTTAATTTTTTGTGTTATTTTTTACAATTTTAAGTTCTATCGGGCTTAAAGAAAACACCCTTTATTTCTATCTCGTTTTTAGGTTTTTCATTACTAATTTTTTTTCAAGAGCTCCATTTAGTTCTTTTTTTTTTCAAAGCTTTATTTAAAAAAAAAATTATAATTTATTTTAATTTAAAATTTTAGGAATCGGTTTCTCTAGATCTAGAAAAACGAAGATTACAAGAAAAAGTTTAAAAAGTTCTAAAATAGGAATTTTTTATACAGGATTGACGAACTTTCGCTTGTATTTTCTCTTAACCTAGAAAAACGAGAATTACGGTAAAAGTATAATAATAAATTCTGGTTTTAATATTTCGGAATCGGAAATTTAGGAATTTTAGGATTCGCTTTTCTTAAATATAGGAAACTTTATTTTGCCGACAAAAGTTAAAAAAAAAAATGTTGGGTATTTTTGATGTTGATATGAGAATTTTACGATTCAATATTACCAAATCTAAAAAAGTCGATTAGCCGGAAAAATTAGAATTTTGGGAATTTTTTGCATGATTTAGGAATTCTTGAACTCGGTTTCTTTAAATGTATTAACGTGGATTTTACGGACTAAAGTTTTAAATATTCTAATTTTGAGATTTTTGGTAAAGGATTTGAAAATTTTTGCATTCGGTTTCTCTAAATCAAAAAAAAAAAAAAAATTATTTATAACCAAAATTTTTAATAAATTTAAGTTTGGGATTTTTATAAAGTATTTGGGAATTTTGCATTATGTTTCTTGATCTAGATAAGTGGTTTTACGTGCAAATAAACCAAAAAAATTTTGCAAAATTTTAAAAATTAAATTTTATGGAATTTTTTATGCATAATTTTGGAATTTTGGCATTCGATTGATCTAAATCTATAAAAAAAAATGAAAAAATGGATCACAGGAATATAAACAAAATTTCAGTTTTTTAATTTCTCTAAATCTTAAGGGTGAATATTACGGCATAAATTTTAAAAATTCCTGTTTTAGCATTTTAGATTTGGGATTTGGTTTTCCTAAATATAGAAAAATAGAGTTTACAGACAGAAATTAAAAAAACAAGCGCTTGTAATTTTTGATGTATGATTTATGAATTTAGGCCATCGGTTACTCTAAATCTGGAAAATTCGATTTCATGGGCAAAACCTTTAAAAATTCAAATTATGAAATTTTTGATTTGAGATTAAACAATTTTGGGATAACAATTTCTAAATCTATAAATGTTTATTTTATGGGCAAAGATTGACAGGATTGACGATTTAGGAATTTTTGATGTGGGTAAAAAAAAATGTGATTTTATATACATGATTTACGAATTTAGGCATTCGATTACTCCAAATTAGGAAAACAAAATTGGAAAAAGTTTTAAAAATTCTAATTTTAGAATTTTTTTTTGTGAACTTTGGAAAGTGATATTTACGGACAAAGATTTTAAAAATTAAACTTCAAGATTGTTGATGCATGGTTTAGGAGTTTTGGGATTCTGTTTTTGTGCATCTACATTTCTCATCGCTTGTTTTCTTTAAAACTAAACAAATATTTGACTAAAAGTGTTAAGCTTGGCAATAAATTTAAGAATCCATGTGTTCGAAAAGATTTATTGAATTCCATTCGTAAGCGCTAAAATAAATATTACAATTTGTATCCATAAAAATTTTAACTACAATAATTTAAGTGATAAAAAATGGGTCTTGCGATCTGCTCCAAACTTTGGCTCATCACAATCTTTTCGAAACTTAGTTATGATATGATTGTTTGCATTCACTACAACGCTTAAGTTTTTTCCCCATATTAGCTGGGACCAGTCTAATAGACTTCATCATA
Source organism: Gymnosoma rotundatum (assembly GCA_916610165.2). NCBI lineage: Eukaryota > Metazoa > Arthropoda > Insecta > Diptera > Tachinidae > Gymnosoma > Gymnosoma rotundatum. The sequence continues at coordinate 12,571,513 of OU744338.1, read as the reverse complement.
TGTAAATTTTGATGTATGTCTATTTGAGTGTAGCTACAACCGAATATTAGAAACTACTCTGGCCAGAATACTGCAGAATGTAGAAATTAAACTTAGTCTTTAACTTTGTTCATCGATAGCACTACTAGCCAAGGGGTAGCCATTAATGACTCCAACTCGCACTTCAAACCAGCGTTACTGCCCCACCTATAGGCCATCAAAGTTTTTGGTTTTCTTTTTTTTTTATTTAATTTTTTTTTTTATATTTTTTGATTTTCAATACGAGTTTTCTCTATACTCTAAACAAGGTTTGGTAATAGCATTAAATAGGTACGAGTAAGTAAGAGTGTGTACAAGTGCCATCTCAGTTACCAGCATCATGGCTACAAAGGCATTATGAAAAACATTATGGTATGGGGACCTGCATTTAACGAGGAATTTCACTTGCGGCATATAAATAGCGTACAAGGATCAAAAGCATTTGTTAGTTTGCGTGTTGTATATTGTATGTATGAAGTTTGTCTATTTGTTTGAACGAACACACATGCTGCGATAGACTTGACCATTTTGACGTTTACGTATACAACGTTACTCGATTATTTTTGCCTATGGTTCCTTCTTGCATTAGAAATCAAGTACAGTTTCGCGTTTAATATTTCGCGCGTTCATATTTTAGACGAATATTTGTAAGTATGCAGCCGTTAGTTAGTAAGTAGCATTTGAATTGTATGTGAGTATTTATGTAAGACTTAAAAAGGGTGTTGTATGCACATCTATATTGGGGCGCTGATACACACAAACATACACACGTGTTGTATGTGGTGCTTATAACTTGTCCATGAGCGTCGTCTTAAATGCGAATAATTTAATTTAATTTTGAAATGACATTCTTTTCTCGAGATAATATAAAGGTTTAAAGAAAAAAGTCTTGTTATTAAGTCTTCCTTTTCTTTAAATTTGATTTTCTTGCATGAAACTTAGTAATTTCTAAAAGAAAGTTGCTTCACCTATTAAAATAAACGGTAAATTCTTGACGGCACTGTTACGATTTCTATATTAATGGAGAGACTACGACAATCTAGAGCATGACATTATAGTTTAGAGCGCACATTTTAGGAACTTTATTTCGTACTCAAAGAATAAAATTGGAAGCCTTTTATTACCGTTACAATATGGCTTTGATACCTGGAACCGGAATTCCTAGACAATCTATGGTGTCTTATTAAGCCCGCTATAACAGCAAATATAAATATGAAATAAAATGTAAAATGAAATTGTGTCCCCATAGAGAAATAATGTTCTGGTATATCAATTAATATCTAAAAGCGTTATGTTATAATATATCCGCTATAATGTCAAAAAAATACAAATATTAAAAGTAAAGGATGACCTATAAATGCCATGATTTTTACGTACATAGGCCAATCTTTTGAAACGCAAAAGGCAGAACTTTGCCATTTATATAGAGCACTTTAACAACAATTATAAAAATATTATATTTAAAATTAAAGGGTGCCCCAAAAGAAGTCGTATTTTTTTAGTTAAAGTCTTAGTTCTTGAACAACAACAAATAATAAGAAAATTTCCCACAACCAAATAAATTTAAATTTAAAGGGTGGCCCATACATAGTTAGGGAATTCAACATTAGAAGCGTCAACCTGTACTTTGCGAATTTTAAACTATTTAAAATAAAAGTGTAAAAAATAATTTAATATTTTTTTATTCAAAGCTTTAAGTAATAAGTCATGTTAAGGATTGCTTGCCATTATCCGTCTTTCTAACAATCATATCATGCACCTATTCCCCCAGATGTATCACTAATTTGGTCTTTAGCCTCTCGTAGACTTTGAACGTTGTAGAGATGAAAACGAAAAGGAAAATTTAATTTTAGAATATTTTTTAATATCCCGGTCAAGCGAAGAAATTACGAAAAACAAGGAAGAATTCAAGAATTAAATTGTAGCGCTAGCTGCGCTTTAATTTATATTTAGGTGTGTTTTACTGCCTTAACTTCAGTCTAGCAGAGTTATGTAGCGTTAAAGTGCTACTTTCTTCATCTTAACGTTTTGTAGCTTTAAAACTTGCAATCAAAATTTTCAAAACTTTTAACAATCTGTACAAGACTTTTCTACAGGACATTTGTCTTAATGCAAGACACTCTTGCCCATAGCTTTAAATTTATTCCATTATCCTTTAGAAAAAATATACTTTAACTATTAACAAAATAATCCCAAATCTTTCATCTTGGTATCGAGCAAATACCATTTGATACGCCATTGAAATCTTATTGTCCATCATTCGTTCGTTCATAGAACGTTAAACTTGACAGCAACGAAAAAAGAAATTAAGCTTCAACTAAGTTATTGCGAGACATAAGCCTCTTCTAGTAAATGGAACAGAACTGATACAGACGACCCCTTTAAAAGTACTACTCACACCGCTCCCGTATGTCCGGGACAAGTGCTTGTGAATGGCGTTAGACGACGACGGTACAAATAGAAAAGCAGTAACAATCGTTAACATCTCAAATGTTGGCTGCATTAAATTGGATACAAGTCACCACACTCACATAAATACTGATATACACAACAAAACAATCATACACATACACATACACATGTGCATGATGCATTTGTATAAAAATAATATTTGTGTACATGCATGTGCAATCGCTTACATACACACATATAAATATTTGCCTGCATACATGTAAACACATGTTGTTATGATTTGCGCGTAGTGTAGTTGTGCGAGGCAATTTTGCAATCTTTTTGGGTGCAGAAAAGATGGAGATTTATCAATTTCTCCACGAAAACTAACGATGTTGGCCTTATCGTTGGCTCATTTGATGCAAGTTTTTGCGGAATGTCAAAAGTAGAGATTTCATAAATGTATTTCTTGGAACCTGGATACTTATTTTTATAGGGGAATAATTTAATTTTTAAAAAGTTTTATTTAGTTTGAGTTTAACAGCTGCAAATTTATTTTAAAGCAATTAAGAGTTCCAGTTAACAAAATAACAAAGTATTGTATGTGGTGCTTATTACTTGTCCATGAGCGTCGACTTAAATGCTAATAATTTAATTTAATTTTGAAATGACATTCTTTTCTCAAGATAATATAAAGGTTTAAAGAAAAAAGTCTTGTTATTAAGTCTTCCTTTTCTTTAAATTTGATTTTCTTGCATGAAACTTAGTAATTTCTAAAAGAAAGTTGCTTCACCTATTAAAATAAACGGTAAATTCTTGACGGCATTGTTACGATTTCTGTATTAATGGAGAGACTACGACAATCTAGAGCATGACATTATAGTTTAAAGCGCACATTTCAGGAACTTTTATTCGTACTCAAAGAATGAAATTTGAAGCTTTTTATTACCGGTACAATATGACTTTAATACCTGGAACCGGAATTCCTAGACAATCTACGGTGTCTTTTTAAGCCCGTTATAACAGCAAATATAAATATGAAATAAAATGTAAAATGAAAGGGTGTCCCCATAGAGAAATTATGTTCAGTTATATGGCTTAATCTATAAAAGCGTTATGTAATAATATACCCGCTATAATGTTAAAAAAATACCAATTTTTAAAGTAAAGGGTGACCCGTAAGTGCCATGATTTTTACGTACATAGGCTAATCTTTTGAAACGCAAAAGGCAGAACTTTGACATTTATATAGAGCACATTAAAAACAAATATAAAAATATTATATTTAAAATTAAAGGGTGCCCCAATAGAAGTCGTAATTTTTTCACACGAAGTCTTAGTTCTTGAACAGCAATAAATAATAAGAAAATTTCCCACTACCAAATAAATTTAAATTTAAAGGGTGGCCCATACATAGTAAGGGAACTTAAGTTAACAAAATATAAGAGTAATACCCTTATTCCTCATTATTATTTTATCTGCTTCGCTAAAACAGAATTCTGTTGTATCATTTAGACAAATAAATCATCGAGGCCAAAAGTTTTCGCTTCCTTGCCACAGCACTTAAAGGATGGTAGTCCGGAATAAATAATAAACAATGTTGCTGAATTTGCATGCTGTTTTTTCATAGCAAGTTGCGTTATGATGTTATACATGTTTATATACAGAAAACTGTTTCTGGCAACAACTTTTTTCAACTGCGAAATAATAAAAGCTGCACAAGATCAAACAATGTTGCATGTAGTTGTTGAAAACAAATAAAAACGTCAATTTGCTGCTAACTGGTGTTGTTGTTGTCACCACTACTCAAATTGTTAAATTTTTTAATTAAATCCTGGTACTCTGTTAGAATTTGTGAAAATTGTTAAGCAACATTTAATATTTCTCTCTCACGATTTCGAAGAATTTAACGTTTTATTGTTTTCACATGCACTTCATTGTTTTAAAAATGTAAACAAAAGATATATAATCAGCTGTTGTTTGAAAAATTTGAATAAAATAATGCCTATTTGCTTTTTAACAGTTTTAATAAAATGTTGCCGGAAACATTTCGTATGTTTTTTCACAGTAAAAACAGTGTATTTCTTCTGCAACGCTTTCGTACTAATTTTTTATATATAGTATGTAGTTTGACGGCTTAAAACAATTAAAGGTGCTATACAAATTTTATAATTTGAAGAGAGCATTTAGATTAATTAATTTAAAAAAATGTTGCTGAAGTAAATGTTTCCGGCAACATGAGTTTAAATTGAAAAATGTTTCCAACAATATTTTTTCAAACTGCAAAATAATATTTAAACGCAATAGAATCGATTATTTACTTCTAAATATTTCAAGAAAAATTAGTAAATTATATTTAATTTAATTTTTAAGCAATAGGTCTTTTTTATTTTTTATATATATTATCGATATTCCGCTACTCCATTGTGTAGCATCATCAGGAAAATATATCTAAAAAATAAAAAAGACCTATTGCTTAAAAATAAATAAAATATAATTAATAATTTAAAAGGTCAAATAAAAACTTTTTTAAAAATAAGTAAAGTTACTCATCAATTTACGGAAATTTCATTAAACTCCGACCACTATGCGAAATATCTAATAAGAAAATATGTAATTTATGCCGATGCGGTGACAAGAATAAACCTGTGGGTAATTGAAATAAGCCTAGAGCAGCCCACTGCTGTCTCTAAATATTACAGACTCTGTTTCCTAAATCTAAAAGATTCCGGTCTTAAAATATTCAGCCATCTCGTATTAAAGAACTGTTTTGTTCTCCGGAACACTGCTTTATTATTGACACAATTGGTCCACACTTTCCTTTAAATAAAAACCCTAAATACAACAAAAATTTTTCCTATTGCTTAATGCAGACAAACTGCAACAGTCTTCAAACTACTAAAAGCTGAATAAATACATAAACAAAACATAAACACAGGAAGGCAAAAAAAAAAAATAAAAAAAAACACTTGTTCAGCCAACCAATGCAATGCTTTATTTGGCATTTCTTCTTCGTCTTCATCTAATGCACCATATATTGCGATGCCTGTGCATTTCTTTCTATGGAGAGAACTCAAACACACAGAGACCCACACGCGCAAAAAATAGAAAGACAAAAAAAAAACAATGCAGACGAAAAATATTTGTTGAAGGATATTTCCAACGGAAACTTTATTCTTTTCTCTTGGCATTGTACTGACACATGTGTGTGATGGCTTCAATAACAATTAAAGTACGTTTGGTCACCTTCATGCACTTTAAAATTTCATTATGATGTTCTTTCAAATCTAAAACTGTTTGCGTTTGTAATTGTGCGGGTGCTGGGTACTTGCATGCATTTAATCAAATACTTTTAAAGATTTTTAAATAAAGAAATTTTTATTGCAAATGCTTCATGTAGATGTTAAATTTAAAACTAAACTCATGTGAAAAGCAATAGAAAGTTCAAAGTAATGCATTTCTCGATAATAAAAAAAATTGATCGAATAGGCCGGTTTTTCTTTTTTAAGTATCAATAAAAGCATTTTCATGCACTTATATTTTATAGCATTCACAGTTATCCGATAGACTCATAACATAATGTATTAACTAACCCAAGGCGAATTAAATACTAGGTGGCCTAACGGCTAAAAAAAAACCTAATATAATCTTGTTGTTGCAGAGCATCACGTTGATGTCAAAAATAGCTGACTTAACAAGAAGAAGCCGGATTTAATTTATTCTTTTATCATAACTAGATACTTTAAATGAAGTTGTACCAGTTAGTTTATTTCTCCTTTATACGTAGCAATAACTTATATTTAATTTTTTTTTTTGGTTTGAAAATTAATTTTATACAATTTAAAAATTGTTACTTATTCAAATTATTTGAATTTTTTTTTATTTTTAAAATTATTTAAAAATTTAGACCACAACGTCAAACATAAATAAAATCTAATTAAATACACGGGAATATTTTTTAAATTTATTTAATTTTTATTAAAAGCTTCGTGCCATTTTTAAATTATCCCGATTTAATTGATTACCGATATTGATTATTGAGGGTCAAATAAAAATAAATAAATAAAATAAATAAAAATCAGCTGGGCTATTAAGAGCACCTATAAATTAATTCGTTTTGAAAATAAAAATAGAAAACAAATTAGAGTGCTATATTTAGCTATGCAAAATCTAATATACCCTTCACCATCTATGTAAATCTGGTTTAATGAAGTAACTGCAATCAAAAAAGCAAATATTGGGGTGGCAGAGAAGTAAAAAATAAAAAAAAAAAATTTTTGGTACTGCATATGTATAATTAAATTAATAATAATTAATAATTATATAATTAAATAATAAAAAAAAGTCAATGAGCTAATGTAATTGTAAAATAGTCTCAGAAAACTTTTTTTTAAATATAAATTTCTTAGTGTCCTTTCATTATTATTTAGAGTATGCAGCTCCAAATTATGCACACAGAAAAAGGATTGGTAAAAAATCGGTTAGTATATTTAAAACTTAACTACTAATATCATAATTTAATATTTTTTATATATAAAATATAATCTTGACACATTTTTCATATTAAAAACTAACAAGCGGCATTGTATATTAAAAGCTGGTTGCAATTACTGTTAACCAATTTAACCTGACGGATTTGTGTCTTCACTAAAAAATTTTCTGTTAATTGGGAGATGCAACAAAACTTGTTCAACAAATTTCTTCTAATACCTGAATGTTGGTAGTTAAAATTATAAAATCAACCGTATTACTTCTGAAAATCAAAATAGTTTTGATATATACAATAAAAATAAAATTTATACATTTAAAGTTAAAAAATATTTTAGTTTTTAAATAAAAAATTTTATGGCAGCAATAATTTCGCAGTTTTTTCGAATGTAAGTTCACGATTAACTAAAAAGGACTTTTTATGTAATTTTTGGTAAATAAAAACAAATAAATAAAAACAAATAAATAAAAACAAATTTATTTGATTTTATTAAAAATAATATATTTTACAAGAATTGTGCAAGAATTCATAAAAAAAAATTAAATTGCAATTTAAGAACTAAAAATTCCTTTTAAAAATTTCGTTTGCCATCTCTAATACAACAAAAAGTAAATTTTAAACAATTATACACAAGAAAGAAATACTAAAGAAAATATTTACATATTAATAAAGAATTTAATGGATATAACTTGATATTGATATTCTTTGTCCAGCTGTAACAATTCTTACTATTTATATGAACAAGGCCTGTCACTTTAACAGGGGGTCAACTGACAATATTTTAGTACTTTGTGACAGGTGTGATATAAAACCTAAATGAGATTTAGACTTTAAAAATATATAATATTTGAAAGCGAAAATTTTCGATGGAATCTTATTTTCAGTAAGTTATCCATTTTTTTTTTTCATTTTTAAGCCAGCTACCTGATGTGCGTAATTTTGATAGTTCAACATTTATGTATTTCACCTTTTTTATGGCATTAAAAAAGTACAATAAGACCTATTATCCCCTGCAGGATAATAATCTTCAGGGTTCACACAATTACCCATATGAAAAAAATGTTAACTAAATAAAATAACTTTTAATTCTTGACTTTTATTTCTTTATCCGTATTTCTCATTTGTTTTGTTAAATTTTTATATATAAAGGCAGCCTAGTCGTCTCTAAAATATGATTAAAGTTTTCTGAATGACTTTCTCATATACAGAAAAAGGACTTTGCACCTATTAAAAGTTTTAACTGCTTTCAGATTGAGGTTATATTAAAGTTTTGATTGATTCAATTATTTTTATAGGTATAAAATTATTTCTCATAATTTTAATTAAATAATTAATTGAAGCAATTAATTGAATCAATTAATTATTTAATTAAAAACTTATTGTATTAATTTTTCAATTTAATATAAAATTAAAGTTATTAAAATTTTACTTAAATTCAGGAAAATTTTCGTAGGCGTTTTTGTACTGTAGCAATTTTATTAGATGTCGAAAAGGCTTTTGACAGTGCTTTTCACATTGGTATTCTTTTCAAGATGACTGAAATTGAATTAAGCTCAACCACTATTAAACTATTTCAAAGTTTTTTCTCCGAAAGATTATTTTGTGTTCAATTTAATAATAAATTATCTGATTTTGGGAATGTTAACTGCGGCGTACCCCAAGGTTTAATTTTGGCGCCACATCTCTACAACATTTTTATGTATGACTTCCCTTACATTATTCTCAACTCTACTGGTTTACTTTATGCTGATGACTCTCTCTTCTCTATTCTCATAGTGAATCTTCTAATGATGCTTTAAGACAAGTTTCTAACCATCTTCAAGTTGTATAGCAATTTTATGATGAATGTGGAATTAAAATAAATGCTTCTAAAAGTGTATCCGTAATGCTTCGGGGAAATGTAAGTATTTCGTTGTTACAGAAAGTAAAAGGTTAAATCTCTTTCTCAGTGGTATTGAGATCCCTTTTGTTGACGACTTAAAATATATTGGAATCAACTTTAATAATCTGTTAAAATTTAATGGTTTAAAAAAATTTTAATGGTTTAAAAAAAAAATCTTATAAGATAATGAGTGGATTTTCGAAAGTGTTGTGTAACAAAAACTTACCCAAAACTAAGCTTCTTTTATATAAAACCAGTATAAGACAAATTTTCTTATACGGTTTTTCTAGTTGGTTTAGTGTTTTAGCTACTGTTTTGAACGAAATAAAAATATTTGGAAGGAAAATTTAAAGATGTTTTATTCAGAAAAATTTCGACTTATTAAATAGACAGTATTCAAACGCGTATCAGTATTGCTATTCAAAAGAAACTCCAATCGGTCTGTATGTGCGTGACAATCTTAGAAAGTTTATAAATAGACTAGAAGTACACCAAAATCATTATGTTAAACAAATATTAAATGAACAGAATGTGTTTAATTGGAGTAACATAAATAATCTCTCACCTATCTGTTTTTTAAATGAAAATTCTCCTAATTTTAATTCAAAAATATTAATTTAGGGCATTGTTTTTTTAACAAAACTACGCCTGGCACTCACAGAGGTTAGTGCCCTTTTTTTGGAATTTTTTGCTTTACTTAATTTCATAAATTTTTTGTTTGTTTTTGTTATTATTTCTAATTTAGGTTTAAGTGTATTTTAAGTGTCCTAGGGATCACGGGCAAATTAACTTTTGTGCTAAACTTTTTTAGTTTATTCTTATTTTAATGGCTAAGCAAGATGCTGGAGTCAATGTACTATATTTTAAGATAATGCATTATAGTCTTAAGTAATCTTTTTCATTTGTCATTTATAAAAAAAATCTTTCACTGTTAAAAAAAAAGGCTCAATAAATATTAACTTAAACTTTAAATTCAGAAAACGATTCAAACCTTTAATAGGTGACAAAACTTTTAATTGTATTTATTTATTTATCACGGGACCAACTATTGTGATTTTGTTTTAATAAAAAAAATCAGTATAGTTTTAAAGCACTGGAGGCTATTGGTCCTTTAGTAAATTCTAATAGCTAATTAAAATGAGTCAGTAATTATAAGAAGCAATTAAAAAAGTATGTATGTATGTATGGACACGTTAATTTAATATAAAAAAAAATCCCTTAGAACATAACAATCCGAATAAAAGTATATGAAAACTACAATATTGTTGCTATTAAACAATTAAAACAATTTTTTTTTTTTAGAAATCCATAACATTGCCTTTGTGCGCCAACTCTTCAATGTGAATGTGATTGTTTCAACACATTTGAATAGATTTTATTTGTCACATTGAAATGTTAGTGTAATTGAACAAAATATAAAATAAAAGAAAATTTTTCAATTCTATTGGCCATATATTTATATAATTTTTTTGTATTACATATATAAATACATACATGCATACATAAAAAATAACACAAACTAAATCTGCATTTAGTTAAACATGTACATATGTGCGTGGGTGTAGTTTGCATTATACGCAAAAGTTGCTATTTTTCCGTTTGGCTTCTAGTGTGTATTAATGTGTTTTATTTTATTATGTGGTAAATGTATGGCAATTATAAACTAAACGCACAACAAAAAATATACTATAATATATACTATGTAGAATACTATGTATGATTACAACAAAAACTAAAAGAAAAGGCTTTAACAAAGCTGACGAATAAAATATAACAATTTATTCAGCCAGTGTGAATGAAAGCTTTTTATATTCTTTAAAAGAAAAACATCATCATTCATATCGTTCGTTCTCGTTCACTCTTTTTATATTTTAATAGAATAAAATATATTATTTCTATAATATACTCATCTGTTTATATACACATGTACAAGCAATCATACAACCCTACACACACACACAAACATATCTACATTCTACCTAATGTGTGTATAAAAATATATTGTATGTAAAACACATTATTTATACCTTTCTAGTTTTTATAAAATATTTGTATGAGCATATGTAGCATACATTTTACACACGTTAGGGCAAATGCTAGATGGTGTATGAGTAACTAGTATTAGCGTATGTGTGCGTGTGTGTGCGTTTTATGGGGGCCTACTGCACATGTGAGTGTTTTAAATATCAAGAGCACAAAAAAACCGTTGTAAGAGTATGAGCAACTCTGAGAAAAAATAAGTATTCACTAAGAAACTACAACAACAACAACAAAAAACCAACAACAGCAAAAGCATCGTGAAAAAATACATTATTAAAATAAAACTAAACAAACTAAAAATTTGCTAGAATATTCATGCGTTTGTATGCATGTGCGAATTTTGTCACACACTCGCATACACACATACATACGTAACAGGCTAGTTGGCTGATTATTTCAGTGGATGGCTGGCTGGTTTCTTGGCTGATTGACATGCACAGTTTAAGAAAAACAAAAAGCAAGAACCTGTTACGGATGTACTCAAGTAGTAGTGGGTACAAAAGCAGTAGGGGCCGGACTTAAATTGAAGGCGTTGAATTAAAGAAGCAACTAAGAACAACAACAACAGCTTGTTAGACAACATACGTACATGCATGCATGCAATATGGCTACACATCGTGTGAGAACTTTTTATATACGCGTATGCAATATAGGGACACCTACGCATATTGTACGTACCCTTTAAGGATATAAGCAAAAAGTGCCGGGTAGAAAAACGATCCTTTTTCCCATACTTAGAAAGAAAATAAATCCTGTTAAATTTACTTTAAATACTTTTCTTACTCCTTAGTTCTTAAGAGCACAAAGACTTTTGTAAGGCAAATTAAACCTTTTCAATATTTTCTCTTCTCTTATAAGAGTATTGTTACTCTTGTTACTTATTGAATTTAAAAACTTTAATATGCTGGTAATTCGCTCGGTCTTGTACAGCGAATTCACAACAAATAAGTTTTATTCCATATTGTCTCACTTTAGTTTTGTCAAACTTAAAACACTCACACACACTTACACATGAATTCAAGGAACAGCGTTGCCACACAAGAAATTGACTTCCTACCAATAATTTTTAAAAATCCTACCAAAACCGTTCACAGCCTACCAAAAGTTTAAAAATACATTTCTGGCACATAAACCCTGTTATACTCACTTGGTTTTTTTTCCCGCAATTGTTGAGATGGAAGTATGTCTTTTGATGATTTTTAAGATAGGTGTTATGATTTAAAATAGTTTTAGAGCATACAATGAAGAATGAACACCCATCCCTTTCCTGGAGCTAATCAAATTCGCTCAACCATTCTATTCAAAATTTTCTTTTGACTGTTTCTTCACAATGTTAACTAAAAGTATTATATTATTTAAAAATGTTTTAAAACAAAAATTTTAAGAGTTGTTCTACCTGGTCGAGGGAATGTCGTCTTCTAAAGTTATATTATTTTCATTTAATGTTGGAGTTTTTTATTAAAATTAAAAAAAAAATACATGCAATATTAGTAAATATTTATGTAATTAATAGGTACATACATATGTATTTACAATTAAAAATTTACTTTTCCATTTTGTATATTAATTTTTTTAATACATACACTTGAAAATAAACCTTCACTCAAAAATATTGTTAACTTCAATTTCATAATATTGTTCGCGTTTCTTAACCCAGAGATGGTTATATCTTTATTCATCTCTATGCAAAAAAGCAGAGATGTTTTGTATTACACCTAAAACAGTTTTTAAAAACATTTTTGTTGTTTATTTAATTCAAAGTTACATTTTTTTTATTTTATGTTCTGAATTTTTAAGGTGAAAAATTCACTATTGCTAAAAATTGCTACAGGAGGAAAACCTACCAAAAATTTAAAAAAATGCAACAAACCAACCAAACTACCAAACTGTTTTTTAAAAACGAAAAACTACCAAGTTTGGTCCGATTGGACCAAAGCGGCAACGCTGTCAAGGAAGCCAAAGTGCTTTTAAACTGAGCAAGAAAATCGGAAGAAAACTTAAAAGATTAAAGAGAGAGGGAGTAAAACCTGCAGAGTAAGAAAATAAATATGAGAGAAAAAATAGGGATTAAAATTAATAACTTGTGATTTAATTTATTTACACCAAAAACTGCATTTATGCATGTGTGTACGTACGTAAGAGCAGATAGCAATTTATAGGCATTTCTTTTGAAATATATTAATAAATAATTTGAATATTTTTTTTGTAATTACACACAGAAAAAATATTTTAAAGAGGTGCATTAAAGGTTTTTTTTTGTTTGCACATTGAAATTTTATTAAATTATAATTGATTCAAAAGTTTATTTAATTAAAAATTACTACTTTTTAATTTTTTTTATTTAAATTCAAAATTGTTTCCATTATTTAATAAACAATTTTTTATCTATTTTTCAATTAAACATATAATTAATACAACTAAAAATTTTAGTAAATTTCAATTTGAAGACAAAACCGTTAATAGATGCAAAATATTTTTTTATTTAAAGTACTAAAAAAATAGACTTAACCCCCTTTTAAACAATAATTCTCATTAAGCCATTTACTTAAAGAGACATTTTAAAATTATATTCTTTTTAATTATTAAACACGAAAAATCTCATACTCTTAATTAACACTACACTTTAAGTTCGCTATTCGGGCCCCTGCTCACACCAAATTTATTCTCGTCCCATTTTTTACAGCCACTCCAAACGCCTTTTTGAACCTCTTTTAAACTATTCTAGCTATTTTGTTTTTACTTTCTTGTATTAAGTGCAGTTGCAGTTGCAAACTCCACATACTGCTTCCGATAATAGTGCAACAATAAATACTCTCATAATTTCTATGATTTTTGTCTAACTCGTCTTGCTCCACACACTCTCACTCACTCACTTACTACTTAAATAACGCATCTTTAAAATAACGCTGACGCTAGCTAAAACATGCACGTGCACGTTAACGGTGTTGGGTCACGAGTGTAAATAAAAACCCAAAGACTCTCAGCTGAAAAACGAACAAACAAAAAAAAAAAAAAAGAGAACATGAAACTTAAGCAAAACAAAGTCATCTCACTGTTTACTTGCGAAATGTTGTAAGTGCACAGGGAGAATATGTTTCAGGGAGAATGCGAACAGGGACTGGCACAAGAAAAGAGCGCTTTCTGTGTGATTTGCTTAACTGTCTGCTTGTCCACGAAAAAACGTCGCTACCACTTGCTTAACACACACAGACACAACTAATGTTGCAGCAAGGAACAAAGTGCAATGTTGAACGAATAGTTAACAACAACAACAACAGAACTGGCAGCAACAACGACATACATCATTGCCGGCAACAGCAACGTGTGCGATAAATTCCTTAACATGGAAAATAAAAGCGTCGCTAACTTAACGTTTGATTATGACATCGAAACAAAAGATATCTGTTGGTTGGTTGGCTGAATGACTGACTGACTGGTTGGTTGATTGTTTCTTTATGAGCGCGTAAAAGTGCTCTTTGTATTGTCGCTAGTAATAGTTGTTGTAGTTGTGTGTTGCTTGCAAATTTGCTTCTTAGGCCTACAATAACACTGAGCAACTATTTTGAGAAATGCATTCGTTGCATGATTTTAACTGCGCGTATGTGTGCGTACATCTGTATTTCATATGTATGAAAGAGCTTCTAGAACATATGAGTGCGATTGTGTGTGTTTGTGTGTGTGCACTAATATTCTTTGCGCCAACTTCTTTTCGTTGTTGTTTTGTTTTCAAGTTCTTTGTCGTGTACGTAGACGTTGCAATATTTTTCCTGTTGGCGCGATAAACACAAAGCATCTCACTAGGAACCCTTGGGTCGGCACGACCAACTCTACAACTGCAACAACTATCATGCGAAGTTCAATAGTTTTTCTAATTCTTGTTGGTTGATATTAGATTTAGACGCCTATTGTGACATCGTAAACGACGCATTCGCGTTCATTACAACGACATCATTTCCAATAAAAACAATAACAGCAACAACAGCTAGAAATCCAAAGGAAAAATTACCAAAAAAAAAAAAAGGAAACAAAACAAACGTTTGCTGTTGCCGCCTCGAAAAAGTTATTGTTAAACAATTTTCCTACTTACACATGGTCTTAGAGTGCCTCTTGGACAGTGCGGTGAGAGTCTTCATGGTTTGGCGTGAAGTGTGTGTGTCTTTGTGTTTGTGTGCGAGCCTTTGTTTTGCAAAAAAAAAAGCAATCAAGCAAAATGCAAGTTGTATTCAAGAGCAGTAAAAGTAGCAGAAGAATAATTGCGAGCAGTAGTAAGAGAAGAATTAAAAACTAAAACTGCTTAGCAAAGTGCGCCTTGTCGATGTCGTTCTCGTCGTCGTTTTCGTTTGAGTCATCACCATTATATTGCATGGTGCTTTTTTTTTTGCTAGATGTTGTTGTTATTTTTATTGTTGGTTTTGTTTTTGTTTTCGTTTTCTTTTCTGTTTGTTGGCTGTATGTGCTTCAGTTTTTCCTCATACACAACAGTACAACAATTTTAAGTTTGTTTTGAGTTTTCCGTATTAAAATGTGCGAAACAATTTCAGTCTAAATCAGACGGTCGTGCTGAGAAGACTTTCACGTTAACAGACAATTTATATAAACGAAATATTTGAGATTGTTTTCCCAGAATCATTTATTTGGGTTGTCGTATGTTTTGGCAATGTTCTGGCCACACTTTAACTGTTTTATTGCTGTTGTTGCTGTTGGCGTTTGCGTTGCCTTAGTCATTATTGTAGTTGTTTAAGATTTCATTTATAAGTGAGCGAGCGTAAGTGAGTGAGTGAGTTAGTAAGTGTGTGTGTGCGTGTGTGTATGTATGTGTAAAATAATAATTGCTAAAAGGGAGATTAGTATCGGTGCTCGACTTCTAACACTTCTACCAACACTATTTCGTATATTGTACTCGTGCTCACTTATACACCTACAAAAAATACCGATTCGTTGATCTACGTACCAAACACATGCCATCAATAAAATACCAATGACAAAAACAACAACAACAACAGTAAAAACAACATTAACAAAATGAATTGAATTGAAAAATAAACAATGTTGCAACTTGTTAAATGTCAGCAGCCAAATAGCGGCAGAAAAAGATAAAGTAAAGAGCACAATTTCGCGTATTCAATAACATCGTTTCGCTAATTTTTGTTTTTGACAAATTCGCGCGTATTACAAACAACAACAACAACAACAGCATAATATGTAAAATTCTTTCTTTCCGTTTACAAAGAAATGAGAACAATGACTACTTGTGATGCTGGTGTGCGTACGAACTGGGATACTTAAATCGAAAGTGCCTATTTATGATGTAGTTCGGCTTGGATCCCAACTTGGGATAAATTGTATAAATGAATTAATACACTTTAATAACCGACTCAGTAATTAGTTGTGTTAAAATATTTTAATGGAATCTAATAGTCCTACACCACGTGCTTTCGGCACTCAAGCCCAAACGGTTGGTACAGGGCTAAGCGATGTAGACTCATCGTTCCGAGAAGGTGAAGAAACTAAGCCTTGCTCACCAAGATCCTCTAGGCCCTCTTCAGTTTTGCCCGGTATTTTGGCTACTTTCGTTGGCAGCCCTACAGCATCAGGCACCCAAAAGGCCAGTCCAGAAAGAAGAGAAGAAGGCTTACACGGTAAACAAAGTCCTGTGATTGAAACATCTTTAAAATCGCCCACAGCACACTCGGATACTTGTCCTTCAACACCCATATGCGGTATACCACCCTTCTCACCACAATCAGATCATTCGTCTTGTGGATCAACATCTGCAACTGCGCCCCAACAATTTTGTCTGCGCTGGAACAATTACCAAAGTAATCTTACTAGTGTCTTTGATCAGCTGTTGCAAAATGAATCTTTCGTAGATGTTACTTTAGCGTGTGACGGTCGTTCAATTAAAGCACACAAAATGGTACTTTCAGCCTGTTCGCCCTACTTCCAGATGCTATTCTCCACAACACCCTGCCAACATCCAATAGTTATAATGCGTGATGTCAATTGGTTCGAGTTGAAATCTATAGTCGATTTTATGTACAAGGGAGAAATTAATGTAAGTCAGGATCAAATTGGACCGCTGCTAAGAATAGCCGAAATGCTTAAGGTAAGAGGCCTGGCCGATGTTGGAAATATAGGAAGCGGAACTGGTAGTGCAACACATTTAAGTACACGGCAGGAGCAAACTATCGATAAGGAATTATATGATCCACAAACGGTGATGGAGTCACCTGAAAGACATCCAACATTAACCTCTCCTTTAACGAAACGACCTCCGAGCCAGTCACATGATTTCGATAATGAACGATCCGAACATGAGCGAAACGTTTCAAGTTTGGACAAAACAGAGAAAAAAAGTCGGTTGGAACAATCAAACTGGGACCTTAATAGGCCTGTAAAAACCAGCGACAGTTCAAATTTAGAACTAAGATTATCACCCCTGCAGCATCAACATTTACTGGGAAGAAATATAAGAAAACGTAGATGGCCGTCCGCTGATGCAATATTTAATCCGCCCGAGAGTCCTCTCAGCAGTTTAATAGCTGCAGAAAAAGCTGAACAGGAAAGGGAACGAGAAAGAACGCGCGAAAGAGAACGAGAAACAGCCAGAGAAGTAACACTATTTACACCACCAATTCCTGTTACAACTTGCTCTTCCGGCGCCACCTCAAATCTTAATAGTGGGACTAACACTTTGATGTTGGACACCAGCGTTCATATGGATATAACATCACCATCTCCCACACCTACACCTAATTTACTTCCACCTGCGAGAACTCCTTCGGGAATGCTGACGCCATCACCTCATTTACAGATCTCACACCATCATTCGCAACAGCCCCATCATTCGCATCGTTCTTCACCTGCCTCTTCTATTACTTCAGCACACCCGTCCAGCATTTTAAATAGACCTCTGACACCTTCTCCTGCCAGTGTGAGTCATTCGACAGCCAGTAGCAGATTAGAAACAAGTCAAATAAGTGGAGATTCTCATCGATTTCCTATGGGTCCAGCTCAAGCTGCAGCCATGGCAGCAGCAGCAGCACAAATGGATTTAGGTCCAACATCTTCTTTGGTTATGAGACCGCATTCTTCTTCTGCACCATCTATGTCATCGGCACCAGGTCATCATACACCTTCCATTGTTGATGACCTAGAAATCAAACCAGGAATAGCAGAAATGATACGCGAAGAAGAAAGGGTAAGTCCTATATTTTAAACATAAGAAAGCATAATTGAATATAAAATAGTGATTATTTATCTAGTATTAAAATAGAAAAACTGGATTTGTCCTTAGTTATTTGATATTGCAAGTAGCAATCGATCGATAAAAAAATCTTATTTTTTGCTTAAGTCTTATTGTAACATTTATTACCGCATCGTTCTAAGTGTTACTTATCTTATAAGAATTTTTTGTAATTAGGGAAAAAATTTGATTTACTATTTTTATAAAAAATTCTCTTATATTGAAATCGAAAAAATCAAAATGAGTCTAAAGCTCACTTTACAAAAAATATTAAAGTTAATAACAAATACATATTTTAATAAGTCGCTTTATTGCTATATTTTTTTATCCAAATCTATTTTGCTATCGAATTCTACTCACCACAAAACTTTTAATTTTGTTGATAAAAAATTTAAAAATTTTTTTAAACTGTATGAGAATTATAAAAATGTCAAAGTATCGTAATATGGTTTTTAAAAACACCAACAAGTAATCTGTTATTTTTTCATTTATCTTTCTTTTAGTTGAATTTCAGTTTTGAATTTATTATATGAAATGACAAAAAATTAAAAAACAAATAATTTTCAAATGTAGGGACAGTTACCTAATTGTTTAATTCAAAACCTGGTGTATTTATTTATTACCATAAGGAAGCTCTTTAGGCAGAATTGCAAACATGCAATAAATAATTTAAGGACTTCGTCAAATTTGAAGTTAGTTTACGTTTTTCACGCTACACTTTAAATGGGTGGCCCAAATACATCAAAAGATTTAAATTTGCCGCCATTTCGGCAGTAAATTGTTAACAACCCTGAGAAGAGAATTATTTGAGAGTTGAAAATTTTGGGTTAGCAAAAGTGGTGTCTTATCGATATGGCGACGTTTTTTTAAGCAAATTCATTACAAGCGATGAAGCAAATTTTTATCTTGATGGCTTCGTTAATCGCCTAAATTGCTATGGTTGAATTGACGAACAATAAAAGCATCCACAACGTGTCACAGTTTGGTGTAAGTTTTGGAAAAGTAACAATTCAATTCTGGGGTGGTTTGAAGCTAAAGACCTATGACAACATTCCCACAATCACCCAAGCATTACAAAATTATGCAGAAGAGTTCGTATGTCAAAAAGAAGCCGTGGTTGATATTTTAAAAAAATTGATAATTTCAGAGCCACGTAACTCGGAAAATATGGGCGGGTGCCAATTTTTTCACTTGATGTTTTTTTTATATTTTTTAATTCTTTATCGCTCCATGTCTATATTTTTTTAACTGGAGTGACTTTATTATTCCAAATGACATGAAAAAGTTAGAGGTAGGCGTGGTGTTTTGCCTGCTGCCTGGAAGGACATGAACCGATCATGCTGATTTCCAATAGCACCTCCTTCGACACTTTATCCAATCAATGGACAGATTTTTTTTGCCGAGGACGGCATAAGAAATCAGAATATATATAAAATATATGGGGTCGGAAATGGATGTTGTAGGAATTACAAACTTAGATATACCCGTTTTCCGCTTTTTCTGAAGGGTATAATAAGCTCTGTTATGGATGTAGTTGTAGGAATTGTACACTCTATAAAAAGGCAATTTCAATTCATTGGCAATTTTAAGATTTTTTGTCTGAAATCGAAGTTGAATATGGTGACGTTTAGACTTGTGCCAAATCGTTTATTTCAGTGAGCGATAATTTTGCGCAAGAACCACAAGTGAACTCGTTCGTTTATTTTCTCGCTAGCCAAACAAAAACATAGAACTTTGTGAATAATTGAGTATTAAAAGAAGAGAAAGGTAATAAGTAGTAAAAAATTAACTATAATTGGCGGCACTGGCAAAGTTTAGTGAAAATTCTGAAAGAAGATTTCTTACAAATCAAGAGGAAAAGAAAAATTTATTAATATTCTAGTTGATAAAAAATCAAGTCTATTTATAAACCTGCTTCTTAATACAACTAAATAAAAATAGCAAAGTAACTGGATCACTTCGTTTAGTTGTGTGAATCGTTTAATTATTCTCGTTCGTTGATGAACGACATAGATCTAGTGACGTTATTTCCTACACGCAAAGAAAAAATATGGTTGAGGTAACCATAATCTAAGAGCAACATAATATGGTTGCTAACAAAACATAGTATTGTACATTTGCAACCATATTGTTGTTTAAGTATAAACATAATTATGTTCAAATATAAACATTAAATGGTTAAATTAAAATATAATAATATGGCTGAAAATGTCATGTTATATAATTTAATTATAATATAGTCTCGTAAGTGCAAAATTGTTCTGATATAAAAAACTGATTATTGTTTTATTTATTAACGATTTGTCATAAAAATTATTTAAAAATACAAATTCACATAAAACTCAATTATTTGCTTAAAATAATAAATGAACGATTTCCAAATTATGCTTCAAACGCAAAAGTAAAGATTTATATGCTTACAATACATACACATTTACTTCATCTTTTTTTAAATGTTATGTTCCCTTTTTATTTGTTATCATATTTTGCATATTATTTTTAATTATTTATTTTTTACACAAATTTTTATTCTTTTCAATTTCTTTAACAATAAAAATTTCAAATTTTAGCTATCAGAAAAATTACTAAACTGTCAAGTACGAGAACAAAATATTTTTAAGCGTAAACATTATTCTGTTGCTTTTAATCATACTTTGATTAACAATAATATATTATGATTATATATTTTATATTATTTTTAATAAGTTATAAAACTTTGGTTGTGGTTGAAATTTTTTTAAGTTAAAACGAACCATGTTGCATTTTTTGTGCACAGTAACCATATAATCGTTAAAATTTACCGAAAAATGTTTGTCGTGACTAAAGTTTTGGCGAAAACAACTATAATTGGTTCTCCGCAACTATACATTGTTACAAAGAACATAATATGGTTATTGTGACCATATAACAACCATGTTTTTTTTTCTGCGTGTATACGGAAGTAACTGCCATCCCTAAATTAGCGCGTAACGCGCAAGATATCTGTCAAAATTTCCCATGTACATACAAATGTATGAAGCATCCCTAAATAGCACGGCGTCAACGCTTAGCAATTGGAAAATCCAATTTTGCCAGTGTGTTAGGAAGTGAAGTTGGCGGCTTGTTGATTTGTTTTGTTGTGTTATGGTTGAAAAGTACTAACATTTTAGTTATTTTCAAGGCAATCTAGCGGTTTTATCTCATCTTTATTCTTATACAGCGGATTTTATAAAATAAAATGAGTTAACATTACTGTTAAAGACACAAAGTTGACGCTCTTATTTAGGGATGACATTCCAGCGCAAAAGCTATGAATCGAATTACTTTGCGTCTTACGCGCTAATTTAGGGATGACAGTAAGATCGATTAGCAGAGGAAATGTATTAAAAATATTTTTTTATTTAAAACATTCAATTTATTGATATAAATATTATAAAATATTTGCATGACCGAAGCGTATTTAAAGTTTTAAGGTAAAGACCAAGAGGATCACGAATCATTTTCAAATATCAAATCATTTTAAATAAAATTAGAGTTACTTAATACCCAGTTCAGACATCACTTTAATCAAATTGAGTAATTAATTTTGGTGTTCACACATATAAAATTTAATTTACTCAATTAAAATTTAACAGTAGAATATAGTTCTGTTCAATAACAAAAAGTTGTTACTAATTGTCAATGGAAAGTGCAGTTCTGACTGCACGCTACCTCTGAAACTCCATTAAATTTTCAAAAAATTGTCATTTCATTTAATTTGAAAATATTTTATTTTTTATTTTTAAGGCATTTAGTTTGTCATTGTATAAAATTTTCTCTCACTGAACACAACTCACAAGGGTTGTATAAGGAGACTTAATCAATTAATGACTCAATTAAGTACTAATTGATCAATTTATTAATGAATTTCTTATATGGTGAATTGAGTTCAATGAAGGCCTTAATTGCGTAAATTCCTTTATTGCGCAATTAAAACGTATGTCTGAACAGGGTGTAAGAATGACGTTAAAGATGAAGAAGTATATAATTTTCAATTCTGAGAAATGTATTTAAAGATTCTGGATTATCTGCATTCCAAGGAAATTCAAATTTTTCAAAATTCATTTATAATCGATATATGTATTTGTATATTTAAATCATTGATTTTGAAATCATTATTTCAAAAAACAAACCTAAAACAGTTTTATTGAGCAAATTTTACATTTGATCAGTCTGTAAACAAGATTCTCCTCAAATTTTATTTCAATCAAATGTCTTTTGTCGTTAACATACCACCTTATCAGGTGGTTTGGCTAATGGTCATACTTCTACACCCAGTTATCTTATTTAACTTCCACTTGAAGTCGTTTTATAACTTTTGCACATTGATGATCATTAGTGTTGCTTTTCTTAAGCATTAGCACGCATGTGCCAAACACAGAAACGACTTATTGTATTTAAAATATAATAATGCCAACAATTTAAACTAAACTTAATAACTTAAAATTAAAATAAATAACTTAAGTTCTCAGAAAATAAATCGACGAATTTATTTTTATATAAAAAAATTTTAATTATGTCGACTGTAAAGCAAAAAAGTCTTAAGCTGGTTCATTGAACTTTAAAAGACAGATCAAAAAAAAAAACAGAGAGGAAATAAGAAATAAATAAGAAAAAGATAAAATATATAACAATAATATTTATTTTATGTATATTTTTTTTATTTATTTATTACAAAAATGTAGATGCATTAATTTTCTTAAGAAGAAAACAAAAAAATAACACAACCAATATAAAAATGCAATTAATCAAAACCTAAAAGACATGCGGTGTATAAATCCCCTTTGCTTATACATTCATACACAATTTCTTACGTTCATACAAACATACAAACATGCATTTATATTAATAAGTATACAATCATTCATTCATACATGCATCCAAACGCACAAACTTCTTAACAAAAAATGTGCATGAAAACAGGCATTCTGACAACCAAATCGACCAAACGACCTGACACTTATCTCTTTTTATCTGCATTTAAAATTTATAAAAAATTAAAAAAAAAAGAAAAGTACAAGACAATAAAATACAAACACACACACACACACATACTTATTGGCAGCCAAATACTATAAATTGATTTTTTTACATTTAATTCTCTTAAATGAATGTTTTCGGTTTTACTGATGTTGTTCGTTCATTAGTTTATATTACGAGGCACTGTGTATGCATGTGCATTTGTGCGTGTGTTATTAAATGTTCATATTTATTATTGTATTTATCCGCAAACACACACACACTCAAACAATAAAATTCATCTGTCAATATTTCAGTTTTACTGTTCCTTTTTTCAAATACCTTCTCACATAATGATGTTTTTTTAATGTTAAAAATAAAAGAAATAAAATAAAATTATTATTATTAAAATCGTATAAAATTGTACAGTTTGAGTTAAACAAAGAATCAGCCACCACAGATATGGAGCGTTTGGAAGATGACACACACAAGACAATAAATTGTATTTCTTGTGTAAATAAATTAAAATCTTAAAATATCGTTTTATAATTATGGGTGGATGTAAAGAAAAAAAAAATCAGTTTAAATTGTTGCCATTACCAGCAAAAATAATATGAAACAATTTCATCAGAATTTGACATCTTTCCCTGAATCAAATCTACAATTTATCAAAGACGCTCTGGTTTGAGCCGATGTGTGAGAGCTCGCATTGTCATGGTGAACAATGATTCGTCTTCTCTTGTTGGTTTTTCGAGTTTCTCCGATGACTTCAGGCAAACAAATTGTAGTGTACCACTCAGAAGTGACCGTCCTACGTTGCTCAAGCGGAACAGTCGCCACATGACCAGTTTTGCCGAAGAAACAGGCGACCATTTGCTTCGAAGTGCTTCTTCCACGAACAACTTTCGTTGGATTTTGCTCGTCTTTGAAGACCCACACGGTCGATTGTTGTTTCGTTTCGTGCTCATACGCATATATCCATGATTCGTCACCTGTGACGATCTTATAGACGTCTTTTGAAGCACCGCAATCGTATTTTTGCAACATTTCCTTGCACCAATCGACACGAGCCTTTTTTTGAGCGACTTTCAAATTGTGCGGGATCCAACGAGAACAAACCTTTTTTACGGCCAGGTGTTCATGCAGTATTGAATGTATACTGGTGGAAGAAATGTCCAAGGATGTCTCTATCTCTCGGTATGTCGCATGTCGATCTTGCATTATGAGGTCGCGCACGGCATCAATGTTCTCTGGCACAACAGCCGTTTTTGGACGACCTGCACGGAATTCGTCTTTGAGCGAGCTTCGGCCACGATTAAATTCATTATACCAATTTTTCACAGTGCTATAGGATGGTGCTTCATCGCCATACAAAGATTTAAGTTCATCAATGCACTCTTGTCGTGATAATCCACGTCGCAAGTTGTGAAAAATGATGGCACGAAAATGTTCACGGGTTAATTCCATTTTTCTCTATATTAATTTTTTCAAGTCACTATAAACAACACAAATAATGGTCGTACGTCAAAACGTCATCATGAACAGATTGACGCTTAAACAGCGATACTAAATTATTCGGATTTACTTTAAAAAGCACTCACTAATTTGGGCAACTTATAGGCGACTTCTTCATTTTTATGTAGCGCACATTATAGTCCATCTGATTAAGCCGTCTGACGAACTGAAGATCGACTTAATAATTTACTTTCTAAATAATTCAATAACACCAGCAAATTGAAGTAGACCGGATAATCGGTCTATTACTCATTAAAGCATCAAAGCAATGTGGGATGCATTTCACTTCTTCATTGTTACTATAACGGAATATGCTCTGATGACATCAAATAACTTGTTTGTAAATATCGTAATTTAATTTGTGTAACACATGTTCAATTAGCCAGTAAACTGCATTACGCATTACAGAGCAAATTCGTTTGTATGTTGCTGAGGTCCTTTCTGTCACTTTTACCGCCGTATGCAAAGAATATAAAAATTAATTTTAAAAATTTGTCATAAAATACATTTGAAATTTATTTTAGTTTCTATGAATATGACAGTTAATATGCAAATTTTTAATTGAATGGCCACAATCACTACTCCCTCTATCTTCTTCGTGGACAATAGGTTGCCTCAATACCAGTCCCTGCTTGTCGTATAGAAAATTAAATTAATTAATAGTAGGTCCTACAGGCTCCCTTTCACCGCTTTGAATATTGCAAGGTTGCCGCTGTAAAAGAATGTCAAGCTTTCAATAAAGAAATAATTTCATATTGAAATCCTATTAAGTTTTTAATTAAATCAATTATGTATTTAATTAAAAAAAAGAAATAAAAACAAGTAAGAGTGCTATATTCGACTATGCTGAATCTTATATACACTTCACCATCTATATAAATCTTGTTTAGTGAAGTAACTCCAATCAAAAAAACAAATATTTGGGGTGACAGAGTATTTTACATTAAAATGCCATCGGCTCTTAATGGGTTAAGCATTTTTCCAAAATTTTAGTATTTCCTTAAAGATCTCTTTAAAAGCTTTAAAATGATTGCTGTTTTTTTTCTTATTTTTTAATTCTATATCGCCCCAAATTCAAACGATATAGACATTTTAGAGGTGGGCGTGGTGTTTTGCCCGCTGTCTTGAAGGACATGGTCCGATCTTGCTGATTTTCAATAGCACCTCTTTCGATACTATGTCTGATCCATTGGCGTATTTAAGTTTTCGCTAGCTCATTTAGAACCGTGGCAAACGTAATTTCAACACTAACACGGACGGACAAGCAAATATCGCTCAACTGCTACGCATAAGAAATCTTAATATATATACTTCATTTTTTTATTTTTTTTATTAGGACCAGCACTCAGGGGATGACCCCTACTTTTTTCACTGGATTTTTTTAGCAAACTTTTCAAAAAGAATAACAAAAGATTTTTAGATTTTTAATAAACAAAATTTAAACGAACCTAACTCTTACAAACTGTCAAATCCTTTCGTAACTATTGCAGGAAATCGTGCCCTATCCTTTTGATTTTTTGGAGTATTAGTTTGGTAAAAATAATTTATTCTTTAACTGTTCCATCCTTAAGGGTAATAATGAAAAAAAACTATTTCAGTGGAATAAATTACAACAAACACTTTTGTAACAATTTTTCTGCAATACAAAAGACTAGACACTTAAATCCATTTACGTTGAACTAATCTCTAAATTTTCTCTCGCCTTCACTCTACTTTCAACTGAATTAAGAACAACATTTTGCTTAAACAGAATTAAGAATAACATTTTGCTTAAAGAATTTTAAATAATATCATTCAGTAGATGCTATTAATTGACTTGAAAGATGCCTATCAAGTTAAATTCAAATCGAAATTTAATTAGATTGTCCACCAATAATGCCATTGAACAAGTAGTTTAAATCAAAAATGTTTAACACATTAAAAATAATTATGTGTTAAAATTGGTCTAATGGCTTTTGTAACAAACTCAAAGGAGTATCAATCAATTTACTTATTATAAGAAATAAAAGAAAAAACATTTTATTACCGGTATTATTATAAACACTTATGGCAAGACACAGGCACTGTTAAAATATCAAATATCTTTCAGGAAAGAAATTGAGAAATTTTATTGAGTAGAAAAAAAGAAAAAAAAACTGCAACCTTCAAGAACAACACTTGTGACAAATGCACACATCTTGATACACTAACAGTAATACATTCTTATACATTTAACAAAAAACAAAAGACGATACCCAACAAACAATTAAATTTGCTTTTTAATTTTAAGAATTTTTAATAACATTTTTAATAAAAATTTTTTAACGAAGTGAATCTTCGTCAATGTCAATTATTTTTCACAAAAAAAAAAAATAAAAATAAAGAAAGGCAAGGTCTTCTTTATTTTTTCCATTAAGGCACCCCTTAATATCTTAAAACAGAAATATTTTATTTCACTGTGAAAATTTTTTAACTCAAAAAGTGTTTTTTTTTTTTAATGAAATCTTTTCTTGTGAAAGTTTAAGCAGAATCTGTTGCCTTGGAAGAAATCTGCAAATAATACTTTCGATGCTTTAAGGATGATGATGACGGTAGAAAAAATTTGACAATAAAAATTAAAAGGTCCAACGATTTGGACGATGATCCGCATTTAAAAAAAAAATGCTGTCGTTGCAAATATTAAAACAGTTTTTTACTCCCATTTATATTTATTGGAAAAGAGTTAAAATTGGTGGGATGTCACAACGTCAATAGACATTATGTCTCACCAGGAAGTGACATTATGTCCATGGAAAATCTTTGGTAAATAAAGTCGGTGTTGATTATACCATAGAGGAGAAAATCTTTACGCCCGTCCAAATGCCGGCTATGCAGGAAATTTTCTGCAATCGAAGCCATTATTGTTTAAAGTATTTACAAACGACAAAATGTCCAGACACATTATGTCACTTGTCCTTGGATATTATGACATGCCACCGAAAAAATTACCTATTGCCGTAAAGTGTGCTCTAAATTCAGTATGATTCGAAAGCCATGGTATCATCTGGAACAATTTTCAACAACATTAAAAAAAACCGTCGGAGAATAATTCACACAATACAAATCCAAACATAGAGCAGTAATTTATCATTGAAGGTGACATCATGTTGCTGTACCACTTCGTAAAATTTTACCTCAATCGCGTTTCAACCCAGATCTTTCCTCCTTTGGTTGCCATTCACTGTGGTTAAAGCCACGAATATTTATGACACTGATAGAACTGATATTGCATACTTGATGAAGCAATTTAAATTTTGAAGAGAAATTATAATTTTGAATTTAAATTTTAAAATTTTCAACCCCTGAAGAAACCTTTAATTGTAAAAATTAAAAATTTCTATTAAAATTCCGTTTTCTTGTCTTTTGAAGTACCAGAAATCATGCGATCTTCTACAGTTCCTTTAGCGTTGAGATTCCTTGCATAAAATTTAAAAATATAAGAAGATGATCAACGAAGTTGATCGAAATATTGGGAAAAATCAATAAAATAAATCAGAAAATAAATAAAAAAGTTTTTCTTTTTTATGTATTATTTTATTGAGTAAAAGAAAAAAACTGACCTCAAGCCAAAAAAAGAATAAAATAATAAAAAAATGTTAATAATATTTATATGCAAAAACCCTTTAAAATTTCGTATTAACTATTTCACAATGTTCAACGAAAATTTTAAAACCCGGCAGCTTTTTGCATTAATTCTAGTTCATTAAATCCATAAATATGATCATAATTCAACTTTGGAAAAGAAGTAATAAAAATATTTTTTGTTTTACACTTAAATTGAAAGTCGAACTCGACGTATTATTCGCTTTTGGCAAATCCTGTTATGTCTCTACGTCATTATACTACTGCTTCCATATTCTCTCAGCTCTTTATCTCTCTTTCTCTCTGTTACAAAATGTGAACTGCAGAAAATGTAATCAACTTGAAGAAACTTGTTTGCTTGGTTACAAGTACCACCCACACACACACACAGAAGCACACAAAAATAAATAAAAAATAAACGAAACAAATCCAACCGACTGAAGCACCGACAAAATCAAGTGTCGAGTGTAATGACTTTTGTCGTTTGGGTTAAGTAGATTGTTGGCTTCCTTTCCTTCAATTGCTTTTGTTACTGATTTCTAAGACTGTAAGTAGTTTTGCACGTGAGATATTGTTTCTTACTGAAATATATATACGTCTTGCGAATAGAATTTTGATGCTGCTAAATTATACAAATATTAATAAAAATATAAAAGTTCAAAATTTCAATATAAAGATATGTACCGATTACAATTGCATGAGGAATTTAAGAACTGAAATTTTAAATTTTACAATTAATTTATGATTTCACAAGAAATAGTTAAAAGTTTTATTTTTTATTTTCTTTCAACTGTATAAAAAGCCAAAGAAAAGTCAGCTGTATACAGCAGAGAAAGAAAAATAGAATTACTGTTGGTTATTGTTGTTTTTGCTTAAACTTTGATTTTTGTCGTTACTTTGTTGATTGGAGAAAAATTTTTAGTTTATTTAAAATGTTTGTGAGAAGTTTCCTGAAGAGGTAAGTGAGCGGTAACTAAATGGCCATCGAGACGTTCTTTGACCCTCAATAAGCAATATCGGTAATTGATTAAATCGGGATAATTTAAAAAATAGCACGACGTTTTTTTATGAAAATTAAATAATTTAAAAAATATTCCCGTGTCTTTAAGTTTTAAAAGTTTTTTAACTATTAAGGTTTGTTAGTAGGAAGTTTTCAAATTTTAAATATAAAATAAAATAGTTTTAAAAGCAAATAACTCCAGATCTCTTTTTATTTCGCTGATATTAATTACAGCTAATATTTTGAAAAATTCGGCTTCGAATAAATGAAAAATAATAAAAGTTTTGATTTAAAAAAGCAGGCTGTTAGGATCAAGACTCCACAGTTTCAGTTTGTGTGAAATGAAAAAAGCAACACGTTAGAGTTTTAATTCCTTTCGAGAGCTAATAAGTCGTTAAAAATTTTAACCATTTTCATTTCTCTAACATTTTAAATGACAACAGGCGTAAAAGAAAAATCGCACAAAAGAGAAAAAGTTCTCTTTAGAAGAACTAATCCAACTTCTGAAAAATTCATGTTTTTCCAAATTGTTCCGTCATTTTGTTTAGCAATTACAACTTTTAAGGTCAAAGAATGTTTAACTTAACTTAAAGTTGAAGTCAACAAATTCTAAAATACCATCCTGGCACCGTACCGTTTTGTAAGCGGTGAAATAAAATATTAATTGAAACAAAAAGAATGTAATTATGAAATAAAATAATTACATTCTTAAAACCATATATGGGCAGGGGGAGGTATCCCTCCGGATCCAACCCCGGAAACGTCCCTACGAATACAATTTTTTTAATTTAATTTTTTATTTCATCTGAAAATAATTTATTTATTCATAGCATACATGGGAGTAATTATTAAATGGACTAATTAATCGACGATTTCATTGGCATTGAATGATAATTAATGCTTATTATTTTTTTTTTAACATTATCATTATTTTTACTAATGGTAATGCTTTTTAATGAAAATGTTTTATTGATAATTAGTTAAAAAACAAAATCATTGTCATTGACTAGTGATTAAATGGTTTAAAATCATTATCATTAATAAAAATGTTTCTTGTCTTTGTCCCCTAAATATCATTTTAAAGCTTAGAAGAAAAATTTTAATTATTTATGAAAAATTTTGTGAATTATTTATGTTTTAACTTTCTCAGAAATAATCAGACACTTTTAGAACCTATTTTTGTTTTCGTGTAAATAATAAGAGCTGGTAGTTGTGGTTTTAGGTTACTTTAGGTCTCAAACATCAAGTCTTACACCTAGCTAATTTAAAAATAATAAATATTTAAAATTTTCAAATACACATCTATGTACAAGAATTTTAAGATTTATTTATTTAATGCAAAGTTTTTTTTTTAGTTTCTGTAATCAAAAATTGGTGTTTCATAGAAACAATTATTTTTGATTCAATTGTAATTAGTAATAAAACGATATCATCGTAATTTCATTTACATTATTAGAAACAAATTTAATTAAAATATAATCATTAGCATTAAATGATAAATAAATTATTTTTCATTGCCATTATTTCAAACAATGCTAATGAAATTTCAATGGTAATTAAAAAAATCCCAAGTATGATGCATTGTAATAACTTGTTTATGATAAGAGCAGTAAATTTTATTTAAATTTATAACAATTAATTTATTTAAAAGAAGTTCACCTTTGCACTAAGACGATAATGAGTGCTATGGTCCTTCTTCAAAGACCTCTTCCGAATGTGAAACCTCTTCAGCGTTACACAGGCGGATGCATTAAAGAAAAGCAATAACCTTTTTTTTTGAAGTGTGTTAGTCGCAAAAACGTGTAACGTTTTTTCTACAGTATAAAAGTAGAGATCATTAATTTTATAGCGATATATATCATTTTTTGGACCGTGATGGAGTTTACTCTCGAAAACCTTTTCACTTTTTTAAAAAAAAAATTTAACAAAAAAATTCTTTTTTATAACTTCGAAGGAAATTTTTTATCATAAAAATTTCAAACATAATTTTTCTAAAAATGAATATAAGTAGCTGCAAATATAGACGTTTTTTCAGATTAAAAACAATAAATACAAAATCCTTATTTGTTCAGCATCAAGAAAATATATTGCAAACCTCTCAAAATCGTTTACAGTCTATAAAAAACCACAAATCATAAGCAAAAGCCTTTCAAATTCACTATGCGATGCGGTATTTTGTTATCTATTCAGCTGCGTACTTAAATTTTTGCATTTCTCTAAAATAATTTTTGGCCTAATGTCCGGCTGGATTGGCAAAATATCCCTATGTGAGGCGATTGAAAAATGTTGGTAATAGACCTCCATTCAGCTCTTATGATGGATTGAGGAAACTTTTTTTAATGTTGAAAAAGAACAAAAAATGCTTGGCATGTCTGCTCCAGCGTTAACAATCAGTCACAATTAGATAAATTATTATTAAGTTGGCCATACATTAAGTAATGATAAAACATTAAGTAAAATCCACGAAAAAACCTCAGGAGATTTTCACGATCCAAACCTCTCATGTATGGCGCAAAACAACAAAATTATCTGCACCTCTTAAAGATTTGGTTTCGTTATGAAATTAAACTTAAAATTTTTTAATTACTCTTAATCAATATGCGCTTAAAGCAAAAGACTAGAGAATAGAATCTACTCCCAGGGGAATCAAAAATTATGCTTAAATTAAGTGATCTTTATTGCTTATGCAGTATAATAAACTTTTCCAATTTTTTTATACCCTTCACCACAAAAAGTGGAAAAAGGGTAAAACTAAGTCTGTCATTCCGTTTGTAATTTTTACAATATCCTTTTTCCGACCCCATAAAGTAAATATATTCTGACTTCTTATGCATAGCGAAGTCGAATGAGCGATGTCCGTCTGTCCATGTTAGTGCTGAAATCAAGTATGCCAAGACACTAGATCAGCTAAAAAAAAATAAACATGTCAATCGATCAGATATAGTATCGAAAGAGGTGCTATTGGAAATCAGCATAATCGGTCCATGTACTTCGAGGCAGCGCCTAAAATACCACGCCTACCTCTAACTTTTTTATGTCATTTGCAACAATAAAATAACTCTAATCAAAAAAATAAATATATGGGCGATAGAGAATAAAAATAATAAAAAAAAAAACATCAAGTGAAAAAATCAGCGCTCGCCCATATTTTCCGAGTTACGGCCCTCTGAAATTTAGAAATTTTTTAATATCAATATGGGGGGTATCATTTAAAAGCTTTTGATAAGATCTTTAAGGAAGTAGTAAAAACTTTTAAAAATGCTTAACGCGTTAAGAGCCGATAACAATTGTACTTAATTTTTTTTTTAATTTTCTGTCGCCCCAATATTTGCTTATTTGAGTGAAGTTACTAAACTAGATTTACATTGATGGTGAATGGTATATAAGATTCTGCATAGCCGAATATAGCACTCTTACTTGTTGGTTTTGATGCTGTTTTTCTTCAAATTTCTGAGGCGATGGGTGCAAAATCTAGTAAAAATTATTTCTCGTTCTACATTTTTAAACTCCGGGAAGTTCTTATACCCGTGTCATAAACATTTTATTGCCACTATTTTAAAACATCTGCCATACAAATACGACATGGCGGTCAGATATATAAAAATTATAGATTTTTGTTTAACTAGAAATTTAACATCTGTTCAAACAATCAAACACCACTATACACCATACAAACGGCTTAAGCAAAACATCAAATTTAGTCTAGTCTATCCAACAGCTAGTGTCATTAACTTAACGATTTTATTTAAACAAGAAAAGAAAACGAAAAAATTCAAATAATTAAAATATCAAATGTATACATATATGTGTTGCAAACAAATTCGCTTATAATGCAATATTTAATCTTTAAAAATTTACAATATATTTTTCATTCGTTGCCTTGTCAGGCGTATTGTATTTGGTATTGTATTGGTTTAGTGGATTTATGGGCATAAATTATTTTTGCTGACTTTGGCAATATAAAAAGAAATAATAAATAAATAAAATAAATTGGTCCAAGAAACGAAAGCTGCTTACAAAACACACATGTGTGTTAAAAAGAAAAAACTGAGAATACTTCAATACATATATGAATGGTTAAATGTGTGTTAATTTATAAGTGTTTGAATAAAAATAAACATTCTTACAATGTTTATAATGAAAATAAATTTGTGAATGTGGAGTTTTCTTTAAGTGTTTTCTTAGGTTTAATTATTAATTTATTTTTATCAAATACTAAAATAATCAAACAATAAAATAAACATTGTCCAAATTGCAATTTTTTATTCGTCAAACTAAAAATATTAATTCTTTTTTACATATTCCAAATAATTTCTTTTGAGGTTATGTTTGAAACAAAAAATTAAAATACTTGGTACTTCAGGAAACCTTGTCTATTTAATTAGTAACCGTGCTAAGTTCTTTAGGAGAGGGATGGAGGAGCGATAAGACAGGTGGAGAAAGTAGAAAAATAGAGAAATTGCTTCATTTTTTATTCAACACTGACCGCCATATGTTGTGGTTAGCCGGTTGATTATGAGCAAATAGCCAATAGTTCCGATGAAGGAGGCTGCATGCTGTATGTTAATTCTGAATATGTATTAATAAAATTAAACAGAAAAAACAAATATTCTTCCTTTTTGTTTGACACAGGGGTTGAACCCTGGCTAACCCGATTTGTAGTCAACGTGATTACTACCATGACTACAGCAAACTTTGTCTTAACTGTATTATACTTCAACCATACTCTCCTCCGAGTATCAAAACATTTATTACTTAGTCGGGGCAAAATTTTAAGTAAAAAAAGTGTGGCGCGAAATTAGGCTTCCGTGGTTGAAGTTTTCAAGCACGTGCATTGAGGAAAATTAATACTTCGTACATGGTGGTGGTATATATTGGTTGTTTTTGTTTATTTTATAGCGCACTGCCTTAATTCAATAGAATTATTCGATATTTATTTTCCCTTTATTTAAAATTTACATCGCGCATAAGATTATTGCACTCGACCCATCTTTTTTCGTTAGCAAAGATCCAATCCAAAATAAAAACATATTTTCAAAGCCTCATTATCATTTGATTTCAATAACAATCGTTTGTCGGATTATTTATTTAGACGAAATTATATAAGTAGCATCGCTTTAAAATATAACACAGCGAAAATTATTTTTTGGCTGTAAATTTAATTATTTCCAGAAAGAAGGATTTTCGCTGAGTACCAAATGTTATTTCCAAACTTTAAAACTTGCGATGAAAAATATTGTGTCATCCAAATACAGATCTTTCCCAACAAAAACTGAATAAAAACAGGTAAATATTTGCAGTGCCATAGGATATTTTATAAGTCCTATAGAACTTAATAATGTTAAAGAACACAATTTATGGAATTTTAATCACATTAAAATTTAAAAATGATATCGGGCATTTGGACGTCTAATTTCTTGTCACTTTTGGCCGAATGTTACCATCCAAGTCTTCTTGATCAGCATAAACCAGTGACTTCATTTGGTCTTTCAGGATATATTTGCATTGAAGGCCAACTGACAGGTTCATTTCTCGAAACAAATTGTTGCGAAATTTTTACTGCCATAAGCCGATGGTTCTGATCCTTGCATGGCATGCAGCTCCATTTTCAAACAAAAGATCATTGATCTTAATGTGGTTACGATCTTCAACGAACGTAACGCAAGCTCCGGTTTTATTTTAGAACAATTAACGGCAATGATGACGCGAGCGTGTAAACCATGAGAAGAGCAGCCCATTATTCTGAATTTAATAAAGTCTATAGGGTCTCTTGTGGATTAATTTCATTCCATATGTGCAATGTTTTTTTTATTATTTTTTATTAAAAAGCCCGTTAAGCTAAAAATTACGGTCATCGTTGAACATAATTTTTCCGAGAAATTAATAATTGATTTTCCAATTTAAATCTGGATAATTTTACAGCGTTGTTCAAGAGGCAATCTATTTATAATGAATCTCTCGGAGTATACTGATCATAAATATCTAAAAATGAGCGATCTATGATTATAAGAGAAAAAGGAGAGGGGGAATTTTTATGCATATTAATCAATTTTAACAAAGTCTCGGCTAAACGTACTTTCCAGAGCTAAGACCGTGATGAGTGAAAAAAGCGGAAAACGGGCACTTGCGTCTGAACCGATTGCCAGTCCGTTTGTAATTTCTACAATATCCATTTCCGACCCCATAAAGTATATATATTCTGACTTCTTATGTCCGTATGTTCGTCTGTCCATCCGTGTTAAAAAAAGAAATATGTCAATCGGTCAGACATAGTGTCGAAAAAAGTGCTATCAGCATAATCGGTCAATGTCCTTCGAGGCAGCTGGCAAAACACCACGCCTACCTCTAATTTTTTTATGTCGTTTGGAGCAATAAAGTAACTCCAATCAAAAAAATAGAGAATTAAAAAATAAGAAAAAAATATCAAATAAAAAAATTAGTCCTCGCCCATATTTTCTGAGTATTGGGGCTCTGAAATTTTCAAATTTTTTTTTAAATACCAATATCGGTATCATTTTAAAGCTTTGAAAGAGATTTTTAAGAAAATATTAAATTTAAAAAAATGCTTAACCCATTAAGAGGTGATAGCATTTTTATGTAAAATTATATATACGCAGTACAACAATTTTTTTTTTTTAAATCTCTGTCACCCCAATATATGCAGTTTTGATTGGAGTTACTTTAGTAAAGTAGATTTACATAAATGGTGAAGGGTATATAAGATTCGGCATAGCCGAAAACAGCAATCTTACTTGTTTGTACATAATTTTAATGACATATAGTTCATTACTAATTTTAGTTTTTAAATAAACACTTCTTTATATGAAACCCAATCGAATTATTTAGTTTAAGATCTCATTTTTTATTACCTTTTACGTCTTTTTGATTAAATAATGTTTATTTTAAAGATCTGGTTATTATTAATATTTTATTTATATTATTTATATCTTCAGGGCTA
Source organism: Gymnosoma rotundatum (assembly GCA_916610165.2). NCBI lineage: Eukaryota > Metazoa > Arthropoda > Insecta > Diptera > Tachinidae > Gymnosoma > Gymnosoma rotundatum. Next base: position 12,535,397 of record OU744338.1, on the reverse strand, counting down.
TAAAAATATGAATAAAGATGAATTCTTTATAAACTTTTTATTTTCCATATGTCAAGCAGATGTTTTATTTCCATGAGTTGAGTTATTAAATCCAATCAAATAAATAAAAAAATTTCTATAATTAATGTAAATCATAATTTATAAAAAAAATTTATTTTAAAAAATTGCCTATTAATGCTGCTAAGGAATTTGTTGAAATTTTATTCTGAAGGACGAATTTGAAAGAACAAAATTTTTCCAAAGGAAAGAACTTTAGATTTTCAGCAAAATTATAACAAAAACCACTTACATATACATATACTTATATAGGTATAAGTGTATATATTAATGTATAAGTGCAGAAATTTATTAGAATAATTGCTTCCGCCAAATAAAAAACCCAGACCCTTGTGTACTTTTGTCTGGTTTCAATACAAAAATAAACAAGTTACAAAGAAAGAAAAACGCTTTAACATATTTCATCATTAAAATAATAAATATTTATAATAATAAGAAACACATACACACATTTATACATTTATACTTACAATGTATATAATTATGGTTGAGAATTTGTGTGTGTGTGTGTGTGTGTGTGCATTTGTATAAATGCAAATAAATATTTTATTGCTTTTTTGCATCGTATTGTTTGCTGTTCGTGTTTGTGTGAATGAATTTTTTATAATAAAATATAATTTTATCTTTGAGAACTAACAAACGACCAAGAGATTTAAAAAAACACACTTTAAAACAAAAAGCGCAAGTGAACGATGTGAACTAAGTGTGCCATTGTGGCGTTTTTTTTAAGTTTTGCGTTTTTTATATATATTTGCTAGTTTGAATATTAAATGCTAGTATTAATTTTTAACGGTTTATGTAGTCGTTTAAATTGAATTTTATTTAATTATTAAAAAAAAAGGATTTGTTTATTGGATTTACAGGAGAAACCGCTTATGTTTAAGACGATACAATGTTTAATTTCTTAATGATCTTCTTAATATGAGCAGTAAACAAATTGTCAATATAAGATAAGTAAGAGCCTGTAAATATTAAATATGAATAAAACAATTTGCTGTAATTCTCGTATTGCAGTTTCTTAAATGAGTAGTACACAGCCTAAAGCACAAGAAGGCGCAAATGTTATTATCATATTGGAAGTTGCTATAATTTTGTTATTATGGAGTAAACAGTTACAAAATAAACAAAATAAACACGGAATAGTTGTTTCAATTTTCTTGAATAATAATTCGCAGTTTGAGCTTAGACCTCGATTTCACGGTCGTTTTGCTGAGATTATAGAGTAACGAATCCCATAATATCGAATAAGTGACGTGCAATGCATTTGGGCATTAATCGTTTGTCTTTATAGAGAATTTTAATTAATGACTTTAAGATGTACCTGAAAAAATGTAGATAGCTCAGTCTAACGCCCAACGGGGGTAACCTACGCTTAAGCCAACCTAAAACCTCGAGAACCAGATTGAAGCAAACTTTTCATTAAGAATCATCAAGGGCGACGAGACCCTTAGACAGAGATGTGCCACGAAATTGTTCAAAATCATCATTAATTTCTGATTGCAAGCAGATCAATCTCCTTCTAAACTTTGTATGTTTAGAATTTTGAAAAGATATACACACTCATCTTTGCTTGTAGGGCTATTAGAATTTCCTTCCACGGGAAGAATAAAGTATAAATTTTAAATTCTAAATTAATTTTTATTAAATTAGAATTTTTGAACTGTGAATATTATAAATAAATTGAAATTATTTTGGCTTTAGTTCATTTTTAATTTCTAAAAATCTCTTTAGAAAGAAAATTTATTTTGCGGACGTTTTCCAAAGAAAATTAATTTAAGAAATTTAAATGTTGAATTCAACATTTCGGTTTTTGTCCTCTAAAAGAAGAAACCGCCAAAAATAAATCTCATGCAAAATTTAACCGAAAGAGTTGACACCTCTGAAGCAAATAATAAATGTTGCACACAATTCTCAAGAAAAGGAGTTGTGATACTACTGCACACAATTGTAAAAAGGTAAAAAATTAAGCAACAAAAACAAACAAAACTAAGAGAAACATTTGTAATAATATAAAGACGTTGTTGGTCGAACAATACAAAAACGGAAAAAAACACAACAACTGCAACAAAAAAAAAACAGATTCAACAAAATTACACTCCAACTAAATGAAGACAAACCCGATCAACAAGACTCTCAAATGTATGAAACATTCTTTAATTTAAATGAACAAAATAAAAAAACAACAACAACAGCAACGAAAAAAATGAAATACAATAAACATAAATATAAAATAAAATAATAATAAAAAATTTATATAAAAAAATGAAAAATTATATATAAATGAAATAAATAATATGTGTACATTTGTGCTTAAATCAATGGATGTTGTGTTGTGCGTATGTTTATATGTGTGCATGTGTATGTGTGTTATAAAAAACAAAAATTATTAAAAAAAAAGGAACAAGACAAAACCCGGGTGGTTAAAGGAAGGCCAGAGAGTAAGTGAAGGAAGAGAAGATCTACTTATAATAAAAAGTATACATTGTTATGATTGTTTTTATTATTATTATTATTATATTTTTTTTATTGTATTGCCTTGTTTTTGTTGTTGTATTGTATGCACGTAGGTTTGTGCATATTTTTATTGTTTAGTGCTGGTGATGGTGATGGTGGTAGTTGTAGTTTTCTTGGCTGTAATTTATAATTTTTTATAACGATTTATGTTTTTTTTTTTATTTTGAAGAAAAAGAAGTCCAACAACAACTTAAGCTACAGTAGGTACAGAAAAATAATGACAGATTTTTGTACTCTTTAAGGGGAGTAAATTTATCTAAGTCCGTATGTTCTTGTTTAAGTGGAAAAATATATTTTGTTCGTCTTTGATAAGTTGTGGAACCATGTAGTGGACCAGATCTATCCGATATAGTTTTAAATAGCTGAGGTACTTTAACGGGCAAGATTGCATCTATTATGTTAATTGTTTTCCTTTTTCGGAATTAAAACAATGAGATTTTACTTAAAACACCGAAATATAAACAGCAAATCATACTTCGCCAAAAAAAATTTGTATCACACAGGTGAAAAATTTAATAAAAAAAAAATAAATCACCGTTTTCTCTACCTAAGCTGTCAGTTGTCAAATGATCTCTTGCAGAGTTGCCAACTCCCTGCTCCACAATTGGCATCTAAATTAAATCTTGGGTGAACAACCATAAAAGGAATGAATTTCATTTGGCCAATGTTTTAGATGCCAACTTAATAAAAAGTTTATTTGATGGAATTCAAGCACTGGTCTTGAAAAAGTGCTCTTCGACGTTAACACGTCCATTAGCCAAACTTAACAGCATTTTATACCGTATTGTTGAATTCCCATAATGTTGGAAGATTGCTTATGTAACACCAATCGCCAACAAAGGGAGAGGCTAGCAACCCTGATAATTACCGCCCAATGGCAATTGGCTCCGCACTTTCCAAAGTAACGGAAAGTATGTTAAATTTTCATCTTGTAAAATATCTGAATTTTAATAGCTTACTTCGTGGCCGGTAGTACGGCTTCCATAGGGAACGCTCTACGGGTGACTTACTGACCTTCCTTTCGGAAGAATGGTGTCAGTCCATTCACCACTTCAGCAAAAGTTAGGTGGTGGCCTTAAATATTTCATATCAAAATTAATTGCTTTTGGTATCGGTGATAAATTTTCTCGATTTATATCGAGGGATCGCGCTATACGAGTTGTTATAAATGGGATCTCATCAAATGGGTTTATTGCTAATTCAGGGGTATCGCAAGTTTCCGTCCTTTCCTCCACCCTTTTTCTAATTCTTTAACAACCTTATATGTCGGTCTTCCAACCCTATCTATTCTTTCGCAGATGACAGTAGCATATTCCGTTCATATTCATTTCGCATTAGCCAAGCCTTTTGTAAATTAAGGCTATGCGAAAGCATATGGACGACACCTTGCATCGCGATCTTTTCACAATCTCTGAGTGGGGCCTTGATAAGAGGGTTCAACTTAACGCTCGTAAAACCCAGTGATGTGTGCTTTCGCAAAAGCGTATGGCTGAATATGCTCTTTATCTGTAATTATGGATGATATAGATATTCAGTAAGCAGAGGCTCTCGATGTTCTTGACATGAAGATTCAATGTGATCTTCGGTGGAAAAGGCATATTTTTACGGTCGCAAAAGACGCATTCTAGCGCCATCTCATCTCCTCTCTATCTATGTCACTCTTATTATACCGAAAATAGAATACAACTCTCATGTGCTTCAAAGACTATTTTGGAGTTACTCAACCGCGTGCAAGAGAGAGCGAAGAGACCCATCGATGACAGTAGGGTATCCAGCCCTATTGATTCACTGGAGCATAGACACAATGTGGAACTTATTTCACAATATAGCAGAATATGCTCTTATGAAATCAAGAAACTTGTTCCTGAAAACATACAATTTCATACGTGCAATGTGCTCTGCATCAATAGCGCATCCGTTTGTGGTTGATTTGCCAATAAATCGCCCTACCCATTACACAGAAAATTAGTTTTTAAGCCGAACAGTTCAAATGTGGATTAAACTCCCTGCGGAAGTCAAACATCTACAAGCCTTACTCCCTCTATCGCCCTTTCCATAACTTAATTTCCTAGTTCTTGCACAATACGTTGCATAGATAGGGCTCAACCCCTGCTAATCCTAATAAAAAAAAAACGTAACACTGTACGTTTTCAGGCCCGTACAAATATAAAGCTGTCAATGCAAAGCAAGAAAACTTTCGGCCGAATACTGAAAAATGGCTGTATGATGAATGAGTGATTGCAGTAAATGCATAGATGAATTACAATAATTGTCAAAACTCTTTTATTTTTTACTTTTGGAAAACCGTTTACAAAAGAATAATTTGCTTAAAATATTTTTGAAAAAATTTAAAAAAAAATCCTTTAAAGCACAAACAAAATGTATACCATCATTAAAACTTCGATTTTTTCATCAATTGCTCCACTGTTAATATTGGCTGCATGCAAGTGTGTAGATGTGTGTTTATCAGTTCGTTTGTTTATAAATTGCAGCTGCGTAGGAAATAATTCTTATAAAATTGAAGTTTATGACGATGAATGGATTCGTTTTTCTTTAATTTGTTCAAATACTGACGGACGGTCAGCCGCATAAACAAACGTACAAAAGAACATTTCTGAGGAAACTTTCTTTAAATCAATAAGACTAACAAACACACACTTGAAAGACCCTAAATTGTAGTTTTTCAATATCACCAGCAATTGAAGTTCTTTCAGTTCAGTTAAGAGAGGCATTTGATCGAATGCTAACAAACTACTGACCATATTGATGCATTCGAATGCCATACAATGTGTAGGGGAATCCATCGAGTCATAAATAAATGAAATGAAAATAAAATAAGATACTGCCATTCATTTTTATAATTCGTTTGTTGTACTTTTTAAACATACAAACTCATAGATACATCACGTCATACAAACAAAAACTTATTTTTATAAGTCATTTCAGCGAAAGACGACCGACGTTTTAAAGATACAATTCAATGGATTGGGATAATGAGGACAAAGATGATGATAAAGATGATGATGATTATTATGATGATAATGATGGGAATCCATGAACATCGAACTTTTTAAATATTTGAATTCAAAAGAAAAACAGAACAGAAGTATTTTTTACAAAAACAATAACAAAAAGAAAAAGAACAACTAAACAAAGTCTCTCTCTCGAATTGTTGAGTTTATTACCGTCAATATTTAAAGTGACTGCTGTTAAGTCAATCGGACGTTTGATTGTACGTTGAGTAAAGCATTTGGTCATTGGCTTGGCTTTCAGTCAGTCAGTTAGTCGCTCAGGCTGGCTGTCTCTTTGTCTGTATCTCTGTCTGTCTGTCTGTCTGTGGTCAGTAAGAACACAACAAACTTATAGAATCTTTGCTGTTTTTGTTGTTGTTTTTTTGGTAACTGCTTTTTTTCATCTTAATAATTTTTGTTATTGTTTTTGTTGTTGTTATTTATCATTTAATTGATTTCTGGAGTATTTATAAAATTTAAGAAAAAGAAAATAATTTACAGCATGCGAAAAATAAAAACAACAACAACTCTAAACATAAAACAATACAACAGTTGCACTCATTGCCAGCGCATATAAAAGGTCCATCTGCCACACTCTTATAAACATACATATCAACATATATACATACATATGCATGTACATAAATATATATCTTTGATCGTTGATCAATTTTAAGAACAGACAACATCTTATTTTATGACTTTTCCAGGATTATAATTATTTTCATTTTAAATTCAAATATTACGTAGCAATAAAAATAAAAGACCATTTGTAATAGATATTGAAGCCTCGTTTTTTTAGTTTAACACCGATTTCTACATTTCGTATTAAAAACTAAAAATAGTTTCAAATTTTGAAAAAGATATCACCTTATTGTTGGGTAAACTATTTTTCAGAAATTTTTCTTAGATAATTTTTACATTTGAAATTAAAGAAGTTTGATTTTTTTATGACTTAATTTGACGACATTTATACGATGATTTTTTTCATGATTTAATACATTTCTTTTGGTTTATGTTTATACGAATGAGATAGATGTAATCCAGCGGATAACCGAAACTATTCCATTTTAAATTTTTTCCTGAAATATTTACTTTTTTATATTGAACTGTGTTGCCATTGTAGCGCTTTTAGTAATAAATTGCATTTTGTTTATTAATCTGAATCTAATTTTTTGCTTGTGTTTATAGATATTTGTTTAATAAATTTCAAAATTCGCATTTTCTAATTAAATCTGTCACAAGTATCAGGCTTAAATCGTGTACAAATTTTGTAAGAAAGTCATATGCACATTTTTTTTGGCTTTTTTCTCACAATTAACGATTATTCCATTAATAAGGACTGTAAAATTATCGATCAAATGTACGTTACCTGCCTGATAGGGAAGGTAAAAATGAAAACAAATAAGGAATTCTCATTTTAAATGATTTCCTTTTACGAATACAATTTTATACTTGTCCTTATAATTCATTGATGTTCTTTTCTGAAAGAGTCAAGTTGGTTAAAATTATAATTCTTATTTTGGCTTTAACAATGATGGTCGTCTTACTGTGACTACCATTGTTACTAGAGAGGCTCCTCTTTTTATACCCTTCACCACAAAAAGTGGTTAGAATGGAATAACTAAATTTGTCATTCCGTGGGTAATTTCTACAATGTTCATTTCCAACCCCATTGAGAGATGTCCATCTGTCTGTCCGTGTTAGTGTCGAAATCAAGTTTGCCGTGACACTAGGTGAGCTTGAAAAAAAATAAATATGTTGATCGATCAGACATAGTGTCGTAAGAGGTGCTATTGGAGACAGTATGATTGGTCATGTCCTTTGAGGCAGCAGGCAAAACACCACGCCTACCTCCTCCCTTTTTCATGTAATTTGGAACAAAAAAGTTACTCCAATCAAAAAAAATATATGGGGCGATAGAGAATTTAAAAATATAAAAAAATACATCAACTGAAAAATAGGCGCTCGCCCATATATTCCGAGTTACGAGGCTATGAAATTTAAAAAAATTTTAAAATATCAATATGGGTATCATTTTAAGGGTTTTGAAGACATATTTAAGCAAATACTTTTTTTTTTTTAATTCTTATCCCATAAAAAGCAAATGGAATTTTTGTGTAATCCAAATCCTTTTTTATTAATTTTCTGTCACCCCACTATTTGCTTTTTGATTGAAGTACTTTACATAACTAGATTTAAGTGAAGGGTATACAAAATTCGTTATAGCCGAATATAGCACTCTTACTTGTTTTTACTTAATATTTAATAATAAATAAAATTGCAATGTATCATGCTTATAACTAAAGTAACGAATAATTGTTCAATTCATGACCCTCCTTGTATCGTAATTAAATACACTTTTAATTGTGCACGCCCAATTAATATTGATAAATGCAAAATAAAATTAACTAAAGCTAATAAAGTATGAATTTCTTATGATAAAATTAACAATCAAATTGAAAAATATTAATTAATCAATTTAATTTGTATAATTATTTCGCATTGACTTAACCTTTTTTGACCTAATTAATTTTTCCTTCTTTTTAAAATAGGCATTCATATAAGATTGATAGCATTCACTGTACCATTTTGAAGCAAGAAATTTGAAAACAAAAATTACACATTTTTTCTTAAATTTTTACGATACTGTCAATAATAAAAACAAGAATTCTTTATATAAGAAATCTACTCGATTTTTTTTTGGCTACATAAACACTTTTTCGCCACATTTGCTTTATGCTGCTGTGATAAAAGTTAAGGCAAGGATTCACTACCATACTTAGTCGTAAGATCAGTCAAAGCTGCATGTGTGCTGGCTGGTGGCATCATCAGACTTTATTTCTTCAAAATTGAGGCCGTATCTTACGTTACGGTCAATGAAGATCGTTAGCGCGACACGTTTATTGATTTTTTGTTTGAAAATATGGATGACATTGATCCAAACGAAATGTGGTTTCAACAAGATGGCGCTACGTGCCATGCGGCAACCGCAACCATCGAGTTATTGAAATCAATATTTGGCGATAAGTTGATTTCGAGAAATGGACCTGTCAATTAGCCAGCAAAGTCGTGTGATTCGACACCTCTTGATGATGTACTGCGAAGCCATGTGAAGTCACTGGTTTTTGCTGATAAACCAGCAATAATTGATGCTTTGGAGGCCAACATTGTTCGTGTTATTCAAAAAAAACTGCCCGTAGTGACCCAAAATAGGACGTCCAGAATACACTTCGTCATGAGCAGACGCGGTGGTCATATACCCGAAATCATTTTTAAATAATAATGACATGTTCTGATCTTTCGTATACCAAAAGTTTGTCATTACAATTTAATTTTTTATCTTATTTTTTACAAATTAAATTTTAAAAAACACCCGATATGATAGTGTGGATTAAAAAGGTGTGTATGTGACAAACTTTTTGACAGATCTGTACGATTTTATAATCTTTTGAAATAATTCATGAGGAGAAAGAAAACAACAACATATTAGCACCATATGTTTTTTGCATCTTTTTTGTATAATACTATGAAACCTACGATGCCCTTTTGAAACGACAGAATTCTGTCAGACTTTTGTGTGATTAAATCGTACGCTTGTGTATGATACTGAATCCTTTATAGATCAATAATTGTGGATATCAAACAACAAGTTCAAGACTTTCATTTAAAAATACACTGAATTCATTGTAAATGGAGGAATTGGCTGCCATATAATATAAAGTCAAGAGAAATCGTGCACGTTAAAAAAAAAAAAATTCAACGTTAGAAGAAGTAGAAGTGGTTATGCTTCATTATCAGTAAAATGTATAATTAAAAATCAGCAAATGAATATAATCATCCAATGTACGATATTCTGTTCAGTATTTCGTGAAAAATAAAATAATTGGTGTGAAATAAATTAAAAATATTAATGTTTTTTTTTCATTTTGTCAAAAGTTTCTAAATGTTTCTGGCTTCATGTATAAAAGCAACAAAATGTTTCTGGCAAACATTTTTGTTCAACACCTAATGCCAGGAACACTACTGGGACAAACGACGAATTTTTGGTCGCAAATATTCGTTTTTAAAAATAAAATACATTTTTGTATATGAAAATTCATACAATCATGACGTACGACGAAATTCGTCATACGCAGCGAACTATGCAATAGAATTATTTCTATTTCTTACGCCGGCGAACGACGAACAAATCAGAACAAAGTGACCATGTTTGCCTGTAGATTCAAAGTCTTTTTTACTTAAAAAATTATGTATTTTTATTTCGCAGCATTTTTAATAAGCGTACAGGTTATAAGTTAAATATAAAAACAGTTTTTAGTTGCGTTTTTGCTTATGTTTAACTTTTTAAATATTATTATTTTTTTGATGGTCACTTTAGCAGCTTACAAAAAATAAACAACTTCAAAAATTATAACAGCTGTATTATTTGGTCGTTATTGTGCTTCATACGGCGAATTTACACAACGAATTTTTGACAACGTATTTGTTGTGGTGGACGAAACTCGTCGTACGTCCTAGTAGTGTTCCTTGCATAAACTATATCAACTAAACTTCGTGCAGTAATAAAAAATAAAATGCAATCATATAAAAATGAAAATTTCTTTCTATATCGTAGTGTTGGCAACTCTTTTAAGTTGTTAAGTTTATTCGAGATAAACAAGTAATATTGCTAAATAATTTCTTAGCAAATTTAAACAAACCGCTAAGCCTAGCACGTCTTTGGATCGTGTTGGTATCAGAACAGAACATTCTAACTGGTGTAAGCTTTAATTTATTGGAGACATTCAAAAATTAGCTGCATAAGCTTTTTATTTGCAGGGAATTCTATCTGTTGCCAGAAAAATGGAAAACAGTGTCAATTGGAAGGGCATTGGGTAGAATGTTTGGCGAAGACCTTTCTACAGAAAATAAAAATCTGGCCACACTGAATAAATTATATATTTTGAAATTTCATTAACTTGTGTTTTCAATTGCATATCCCACCATAAAATGTATTGCAATTGTATTTAAATTTAATTTTAATTCATTATTTAAATTCCATTCAATTTAACAAAAGTTTTCTCACAAAAAATGTCTACAAACTAAAATTCCAATTTTTTTAACTAAACATTTGAAATAAGAAAACTACCTATTACTTACAGTGTAGGGTATTTTCCTTCTCATATTTTACAGCCTTCGATATCAATTATTTATTTTACTTAAAATATATTTCTCTTTCTCTTTACCTTCATTTTTTTTAATGTTTTATTTTTTGTATTTTATTTTATTACTTTTAGTTGTCTTTAATGGGTGAAGTTTTTTTTACTCTTGTTGTGGTTGCTGTTGTTTTTGTGCCATAAATATGTATAAAGAAGGATTATATATGTTTATATTAATTACAATTTATTATACAAATGTCATACATATATTTTATAAATGTTATTTTTTTTAAGGTTTACGTACAACAACTTCAAACGTTAAGTTTTTCTTTTAACCTGTATTTATTATTGGCAGGTACGTTTATTGGGCCCTATAGCTTGAATAGTGAGAGAATTAAATTTAAAAATAATAATTCGATTTGTAAGTTTGCACAGACTTTATTTGTTGTATTAAATTTAAGATTTCTTTAAATATTTTAAGACGTTTAAAATGGTAGCACTGACATTAACTCAAGCAGGCTTATCTCTAAAACTGCCAGATCTTTAAATTTTATACAGAATGTAGTTCAACTCGGTCTTGTAAGGTTTATTTCTGTTTACTATTCTTTTATCTAAAAATTGTTTCGTATTCGCTTTGTTACTTCTGTTTCAATATAAAATATTTGTTAAAGAAAAATCCATATTCTCATTTATTATAAAAAAAACTGAATTTATTATTTAAACTTTAAAATTTTTATATCGTGCTATTTTCTCGGTATTGATTATTGAAGGTGAAAGCACGTCTCGATGGCCATTTCGCTATCGCTTACTTAGCTCGTCAGGAAACTTCTCACAAATTAATTATTAAAATTGCAAGTGCCTGTGCATAAAAGAAAGAATAAAATAACATGGTGTTTTGTTGTTTTTATTTTTCAACATCTTTAAACTGTATAAAAGAGCAGAAAAAAAGTCTGCCGTATGCAGAGTATAAGGAAAAATAAAATCAAAGTTGATTATTGTTGTTTTTGCTTGAACTCTGATTTTTGTCTTTTCTTTAAAGTTTAGACAAAAATCTTTAGTTCATTTAAAAATTTTTGTGAGAAGTTTCCTGACGAGCTAAGTAAGCGATAGCGAAATGGCCATCGAGACGTGCTTTCACCTTCAATAATCAATACCGAGAAAATAGCACGATATAAAAATTTTAAAGTTTAAATTATATTATTAATTATTCCCGTGTTTTTAAATTTGAATTTATTATATTCCATCGTCTTCAGTAGCTATTGACGAAGCTGGCCTTCTATGTCTAAAGTACAAAGGTACTAAAAACTGTTATTTGTACCACAGTGTATGAAGAAAATATTTCTGCTACCAAATCAAGTCTGACTTGACTGCAAAATGCACAAGAAGTTGTATACAACATGAGTTTTTCTACCAGGCGTTCAGTCAATCAGTTATTTAAAAAGTTGCTGTTCAAACGTAAGGATAAAATATATTTAAGTAAAGCACAGTTCTTAGTGCACTTGTTGTATGTTGTTGTTACTGTTACTTCTTTCCTTTTTGTTACTTCATTTGTGTGGTGCAGAAAAATGTGTGAATGTAGAAAAAAAATTACAAAAATTAACACTCAAAATATAATTTATCCAAGCATGGTTAAAGGAGATATTACAAATAAACTGTAATTATTATTTTGTAAATTTAACAATGAAAGTTAAAATGTGTTAAAGCTTTTACTAAAGAAATGTTCATATAAAATCCTGAAAATAGAAAAATATTTAAAAGTATTTCATTCGCTAACAGATGTTTTGTGTGAGTTTACACGTTGCAATTTTTCTAGCAATAACTCTGAGCTTATAGGAGGATAAGAAAGAAAAAGCGTAAAGGATTACGTACCTGTGGAAGCTTCTTCATTCCGTTTGTTATTACACCGAAACATTGTTACCCAAAATTCCCTAGTTATTCAACAATTTCGGAAACTGGGATGTTTCATTCCGTAAAGCAATTCAGCGAATTAATGTCTAGGACTGTCACATTTTTTTTGTTTTTAAAAAATTAACAAGCTCTTCAACCCCCCTCTGGTTGAGAGTCTTAACTCAAAATTTTAAATTTTCGATTTAAATATACAGAAGACTTATTTAGTGATCTAGATTTATTTAAATAACAAAAATAAAATTATGAATTTAGCTTTAACCTAAAAATTTCAAACAGTGTTTCCTTTCTGTAAGCTTCAATATTTATAACAAAAGAAAAGAACTTTTCACTTTTTGTGATTTTTTGAGTTAAGACACTCTTGCCGAAAAGGCTTGATATATTTAGAAATTATGCAACAGGTAATACATTCATAATTCCTGCGATTTTTATAAACCATCCGGTTGAGTTACAGAAATATGCACCTACAATTAAATCACCTTCTTAAATTTTTTACTTTGAAAAAAAAACGTCTTGTTTTGATTGCAAATACCAGAACCTCTATTATTCTTTTCCTTTTCTATAACTTTGTTCACTTTCTATTGCTCTGGCTTAACACGAACTGCTCGATGTTTTGTTTAACATCTTTAATCCGCGTATCCATCTACTCCACGAAAAAAAAATTCATGATCTTTCGGTATACCACCCACGATCAAACTAACTTAGAAATAAATAAAACACACTAGTGTTATGTTGCTATTTTCCTCACTAACTAAAGTATCACAGTGCCACACAACAATCATATTCTATTTTTTTTTTTTTTTTATTATTAAAAAAATTGTTTATTTGTTCACATTTTAACAATACATTCAGTGGGGCTTATCAAAAAACACTTATTTTTCTTTATACTCAAAATTACTGTTGGGTCTTGAACTCATGTCTTTACTAATTAACCCAACGCAGCTGGTCATTATGTGTAAGATTATTTTTTTTTTTATTTCATTCACACATTCCACAATTTAAGAAGTTAACAACTTCATAAGCTCTGTTTACCACATTCACCCGCACGAACATATTATTTATTGATACTCCACTAGTCTAATTATAAATACGTGATATAAGGAAGAAAAAAATTTTTTTTTGTTAGCAATGTTTTGAAATAAGCTTCAAGAGAAGTAAAACTCAATTTATCTTCTTTGGAAATAAAAAGGGAAATTGCAGAGAATATACCGCTCATTTACTTCAAGAAAGTCATAACTCAAAATTTCAAATTTTGGAGTTAATCCTACAGAATTGTTCGCCATTTCATGCTTTATATTGTGCATAAGTTTCATCTTTATGTCTTTTGTACTTTCCACGTTTTAAGAGAATAAGACGTTATTTCATTTAATGTTTGAAAACTTTGTTTCTAAATAAAAACGACAAATTTTGAGTTGTAGAGTAAACTTCATAACGAAAAGATCATATCGCTTTCTAAAACGATGTCACATTTCGTTTTGTGACTGTGTATATGAAAATAAGATATTTTCAAAATGTATCGACTTTTCGCTTATAATGTATTATTTTCAATTACGGCTGTGTTGATAAAAAATATTAATTGAAACACCGTTTTTCTTTTCACAAATAACGAGGTATTTTAGTTTACGACACAGTATCGGATATATTTTTGCAGCAATCGTATCGGATATATTTTTACAGCAATGAAACATACCACATAGTTTGTCCAAGACCTCCCCTTTAGTATATAATTGATAAAATTTGTCTTAAATGGTTTTTTTAATTATAAATCATTTTACTAATTTTAGTGGGAACTTACGCAGTCTGATATTTTTATCGACGGTGAGAACGACTCAAAAACTTAAACTGCGATTCTCTCGCATTAGAAGAGTGTTGCAGCGCCTCTGATGTTCAGTAGGCGTGTTATAGTTCTTAAAGCTGGCACTACACTTACTATTTGACCTCGCCGATCACTTAATGCTGCTTAATAGCGAGGCCGCTGTATTATTATCAGTACATCGTTTAGCAGAAAGTGAGAACTAGCAGTAGGGAGAACTAGAACAACAAAATGGTGGTAAACCAACTTAGCTATGGATTATAAGTATTTCTCGTATTCTTATTTCTTAAAAAGGTTTGTTAAAAAAATGATGTTTACAATGTATACAATGTATACTAAGGTGGATAGTTGTAAAGAATGCTATCGACGAGTATAATCATCTAGAATATGTTGCTTTACATTCTGCTAGTATTTAATTTTTCCGGTTTCCTTTGAGAAAAATGAGCAACAAAAAATCAAGCAAGTGTTCTATATTAGGCTATGCCGAATCTTATACACCGTTCACCATCTATGTAAATCTTGTTTAGTGAAGTAACTGCAATCAAAAAAGCAAATATTGCGATGACATAGAATTAAAAAATAAAAAGATTTGGTACTGCATTTATATAATTTTACATAAAAATGTCATCGGCTCTTAATGGGTTAAAAATTAAAAAAAAAGGTATGTCCTTTAAGATCTCTTTAAAAGCTTTTAAATAGTACCCACATTGATATTATAAAAAAATTTAAAAATTTCAGAGCCACGTAAATCGGAAAATATGGGCGAGCGCCATTTTTTCTATTTGATGTTTTTATTTTTTTTTTTTTTTATTTTTTATTGCTCCATATATTTGTTTTCTTTTTTAAATTGAGTTACTTCATCGTTCCAAATAATATAGAAAAAATTAGAGGTAGGCGTGATGCTTTGCCCGCTACTTCGAAGGACATGTACCGATCTTGCTAATTTCCAATTGCACCTTTTTCAACACTATGTCTGATCGATTGGCGTATTTAAATTTTCTCTTACTAATCATAACTAATCATAACAAACATAATTTCAATACTAACACGAACGGACAAGAGACTTCGCTCAATCTACTTCGCTAAGCATAAGAACTGAAAATATTTACTTTATGGGGTTGGAAATGGATATTGTAGAAATTGTAGAAAAAACTTAGTTATATCCTTTTTCAACTTTTTGTAGTGAATTAGTAAATAAATTTCTTTTTAAATAAATTTAGATATTAACGAACTCCAGTGGGATTAAAAATATTCATGTGGTTGTAATACTTAAGTAGTTCGTCTTACAATTTAAAAAATAAAAATATCCAAATTACTATTGTGAAGTCGATAGCGGCTGGGAAATGAACTCAAGCAATCATATTGATTGTATACTTATTCTTCAACTGACTGTGGCCTCGCAAGTATCAAAAATTCTTCAACCAAATAAGAATTTTTAGTATGAGCGTTAAAATTTTGATAATTAGCTGACACATAGAAATAAAAAACAGAGAAATATGACGATATTTATTATTGAAAATATTTTTTATAACTTTTCTCTCATTAAATTAAGAAACTTTCAAATGTGTGGAACAAACACAAACAAGAACCAGAAACAACAAAGAAAAAATTTTAGTGCCAAAATGAAATTTTATTTCTCAAGTTGTTAAATTAATTTAATTGCATTAAATTGTTATTCGTTTTGTTTCATTGTATGCAATTTTTTTATATTTTTATTTCACGTTCATTATATTTTGTTGCAGTTTATTTGATTGCGTTTTTATTACAGGCGGCATTACATTAGAATTAACCATTAAGTGGTAATAATAATTGTAATAAATGTTGCAACATTGTTAATGAAAAAAATTTTAAGCAATGAAAGGAACTAGAAATAATAAAAAAAATGAATGAAAAAAAGTAAAAAAAAAATAGAAAGAATATGACGCATAAATGCATAAAATAAACAAACTTTGGAATAGTAACGAGACCGACTTTATTTCATGTTGCACATCAAGACACACAAACAAACAAACAAACATTCATATGTTGCCTAATAAAAATTGCAATTTTTAGTGCAATAAAATAAAATAAAACAAGATTGCTTTTCCCTGCAAAAAAAAAAATAATAAATTATATACAAAAAATATATAAAAATGGGAAATGTTTTTATGACCGAATAGTGTTGGTTCGTTGTGGAGTAGATTGTTGGTTGGCGTGTGTACGAATATAAAAACTCGTAAAATTATTGTAGAATTTTTGCTATTCTAGTGTCTTTGTCATGTTGTTTCTATCTGCTTCTGGTTTTTCTGCGAGTAAATTTTCAACAGCTGTCGCTATTCGTTTCTAAGCAAAACTTTTCCTGAGACAACAACATGTCGACGGTACAAGCGGTAAAAGTCTTAAAGTGAATGCCTGAAAACACAAGTGTCTTTATACGGGTGTCTGTAGAGTGTATCATTGTATGTGTGTGTGTGTGTGTGTAAAAACTCTTCAATTGCATGTTCCCTTAAGCGCTTTTTGGCTGCATTTTAATACAAATCTAGTGTTATGTTTACACATTTTTTATGTGTTGAATATAAAATTAATGAATGAAAATATAAATTTTGTTTTATTTATTTTATTCTCTTGCTGGGCTGCTGACTTAGCGATGGCAAGAACAGACAAATGTTGATATCTCTGTTAGCGGACAAAGTTATTTATGAACATATAACTAATTTAAGTTTTATAAATTATCCGACACGCATAAACACAACTTTTAGAATGCATCTATAAAATCTAAAATAAAAAGAAAAATAAATTAAATGCGAGTACGAAAAAAAACACTACAACAATAACAACAAAATACAAATATTTTTAACGATCCTACAAGTTTGTTGCAAATAATTTTGTTTTTATAAACAAACAACAAAAAATTTGTGACTGTAAAACATGCATTCATCCATTCATTTAGTTCTACATGCAACATGCAGTCAGTCATCATTTAATGCATCCAGCCATCAACTCAGAGTGATTTTGTTGCAATGTTACTTTGAATTGTTTTTTATTTCTTTTTCTTTTTGCATTTTATTCATGCTGTTGTTGTTGTTTTAGTCATAAAAATAAAATTGATTAAAATAAAATCATAGTAGATTTTAGATATTAACAACGCCGCCTTCATCAGCATCCACTTCTTCCTCATCATTTTCTTCGCCTTAAAATCCTGTTTTGCTGTTTACAAAGTGTAATTTTTTAATATTTTATTTGCTTAAAGTTCTCAAATGATTCATAATTCCGGCTGCAGTGTGGTGCATAAATAATGTTCATTATTTAAACAATTTTTTCTAAAAATAAATATCATCGCCCTTTAAATATAAAAACTCAAACATAAATATAATAAATTTAAATTTTTACAAATTTAAAATTTTTAAAAATTTCTTAAGGTTTTGTAACCAAAAGGTAAAAACGTAAACCAACGTGTGTCCGTCTATGTCTGCAGCCGTAATAGCTGGACAATTTAAAGTTATATTTCGATGTCCGCTACAAAATTAGCCATAAAACGAAAATAAAAATTAAAGGGTGGCCCCATAGGGCAGTCATTTTCACGTGTTAGGCTGTATATTTCACACTGTAAAAAGCAGACACCTGTAATTTACATAAAGTACTATGTACACTTTAGGGAAAAGTTGAAAAACTCTAAGTTAATATTAAAGGGTGTCCCCATAACAATGTGTTTTTAATTTATATCGCCTTATTTTTTAAACCGTTAGAGGCCGGCATTTTTAAATTATTCAAAATACGTGGCAGCTGTAACAGCAAATTTAAAAAATTCAAATTAAAGGGTGTCCCCATAGTAATAGGATTTGTACATATAACCACTTATCTTTAAAATTTTTAAAGGATAACACAGAGTATTTAATAAAAAGTAATAAAAAGTTAAACAAATATAATTAACACCTAAAGGGTGTCCCCATAGAAAGCCTGATTTTGACGTATAGAGGCCTAAATTTTGAACTATTCAATTTAAACATTTTTAATTTTAAATTAAAACATAAAATTAAGAGATAAAATTTCAAATTAAAGGGTGGCCCGTATACTTGATATTAATTATTTACGCAAGTTATACACGGGCAGGTTTTTGTTATTTAGCCTGGACGTACTTACACATCTTGCTAATGCTCTTTGCAGCTTCTTCGTAGTCTGCCAGCCGATTCTATAAATCACGTCATTCGCCATTCAGTCGTCACCTGTATGAAAGCTTACGAACTTGAAAACTTTGGAATCTTTGTCGTTCTAAGCCGAAACATTTTGATGTCCTTGTACTATATATTGACTTCTGCTTAAGACAAACTGTATCGCTTCTATCCTGCTATCCCGCTTCAACTTCGTGATTTAATTAACATGAGTTGAGTATGTTTATTGCAAGAAATTCTCAGAGTGCTTTCGCTTTGGTGCCTGCAATTCAAGTTAGTACTTTTTACTAGAAAGAATCCCTTAAATCTTTCTATAATTTTTAAGTTCATAAAACTTTTTAATTTTTATTAAACATGAAAAATTTTCTTTATGTGATTTTATAATATTTAACTAACACAGGAAAAAGTAATGTATTTTCCAAGCACACGCTTACTTTTGTACAACACTGTATCTATCTATTAACTTATTTTAATACGTTATAAATACATGAACTCTTATATAAATGTGCATGTGTGTGTATGTGTCATTAACCTTTTAGTTTCTCAATAAAATCTTTTTATTTCCTTAAGAAACTTTTTTTTGTTTCTTTTGCATACAAAAATTAAAATCAAAAATAAAGAAAATATAAATTGAGAAATATAACACAACAACTGACTACAATAGCAGCAGGAACAATAACAACAAAAAAATGAGATTAAAAAAAGGAAAACGTTAAATTAATAAAATTTATAGCGTTAAAACAAATAAATAATGTAAAATAAACAATAATTTTTAAGAAAAATTTTAGCGTTTGCAAATAAAGCAAACACACACAGAGACACACAAGCATATTAAACCTTGTAATTAAAACTTACACACTTACAAATGTGGCTAAACTTATGTATACAAAAAAGATGCACATTTTTACGGTTTCAATTCTCCTCAATAATTTTCTTTTTTTTGGAAACAATTATCGGAAAAAATTAAAACTCACCTGAGCACCAAATGATTATGGATGAAATTCGTTTAAATTTTATAGGGTTCTGCATTTTAACTGTAAAAATGTGATCCTATTGTTTTCACTCTGTTACGTCTGTTACAGGTCTCTTTCTCTGGAACCGTAAAAGTTATACTTTTTAGGTTTTCAGATAAGTTGTATTTCTATAGCCGCTATAACCAAACATACTAAAAAAATTAAGGGGTGTTCCAAAAGTGACGTGATATTCATAAAAATTAATTCTTTAACCGACTTCAAAAACAGAACGAGGTTACAATTCGACTACAAGATTATGCTTTCAGATTATAGGGTGTCCCCATACAATATGCATGTTTTTTAATCTCAGTATAAAACGTAAGGAGCACCACCACTCTAAAATTAGAAAAAAAAAAACTGAGTTTCACTATCTAAATAAATCTAAAAAGTAAAGGGTGTTCCCATAGGTGAAGCAAATTGCCCTATATGGCCCCATCTTTTGAACTCTTACAGACAAACGCTTGAAAATTCAACAAAATGTCGATACCACGACCGTTATAATAACAAGTATAAATATTTAAAACTATAAATTAAATGGTGTCCCAATAGTTTATTTAATTTGATAGTATATGGCCATACTTTTGGACAATTGTAGACAGACGGTTGAAATTCTAAAAGAACCCCTATTGCTATGTCGACTATAATAACAAGTATAAAGTTAGGAATAGGAGCTTAAAGGGTGTGCCAACAGTTGTTATAATTTAATGTCTGTAACCAAACTTTTGAACCGTTATAGACCGACAGCTAAAATTTAAAAGGAACCTGCGTCTGCGATAACAGCGATTATAAAGTTTGGATTAGGAAATTAAAGGGTGTGCCAACAGTTGTTATAATTTGATGTATGTAACCAAAGTTTTGAACCGTTATAGATCGACAGCTAAAATTTGCAAGGAACCTGCGTCGGCCATAACAACAAGTATAAGATTTGGATTTGCAAATTACAGGGTGTGCCAACAGTTGTTATGATTTGACGTATGTGACCAAACTTTTGAACCGTTATAGACCGACAGCTAAAATTCGAAAGGAACCTGCGTGTGCTATAACAAGTATAAGATTTGGATTTGCAAATTACAGGGTGTTTCAATAGTTGATGAAATTTGATGTATGTGACCAAACTTTTGAACCGTTATAGACAGAGTGTTAAAATTTACAAGGAACCTTTATTGCAAAGCCCGCTATAATAACAACTATACAATATCAATTTATTATTTAAAGGGTGTTCCCATAATTGATGTAATTTGACCAATATGTGCCTATTTTCCAAAATGTTACATACAATTACTTGAGAAATGGAAAAAAATGTTTACTTCTTCGTCTGGTATAATAAGAAGTATAAATATTTAAAATTATAAATTAAAGGGTGTTACTTTAGTTGATGTAATTTGATGACCAAACTTTTGAAAAGTTGTAGACAGAAAATTTAAATTTACAAGGAGCTGTAGGTCTGCTATGATAACAAGTATAATTTTGTTCTTAGAAATTAAAGGGTGTCCCAATAGTTAATGTAATTTTATGCGTGCTGCTAAATTTTTAAACCGTTATAGACAGGTAAATTCTGTTTTGTAATCGGTTTTTTAGCAAAAATTATTTGTATTGAAACTTACTAACGCTCACAAAAATTATAACTTTTTTGGGTAAATGAAAATTTTTACACGTACAATTGGCACACTTGCAATTGATGCTATTGAATATTCATAGCAGACAAATGTTATGTCTGTGTGGCTCTGCTGTGTGACATTAAAGATTAAAATATATAATAATACTAATAATAAGCAGCCCCGCACAGATGGAATTATTTTCCTTTTAAATCAAATCTGGCAACTTACTACCATCTAAAGACTGCACTAATAATTTTTCAATCAGCTGACCTTTATTGAAACCAATGAAATTACAAAAAATAACACAAAACGAGATTTCAGTGTTGGAAACAGTTTTGTGAAAATCATCGTAATGAAGACATTTAAATAGTGTTTTTAAACATTTTATTGCTATCATCATTATATTTTTTTTATATTTTTAATCCTACAAACCATAAAATTATTTATGGAATTGAAAAAGTTGTAAGTATTTTTAGAAAAACTTATTTCGAATTGCATTAATTAAAATTTTTCAAGTTATTTAGTGTTTATTTGTGGCGAATGTTTATGTTTTTTTTTTTTGCCTTAATTTATTATTTTTAAGTTGTAAATATTCATCCTCATACTGCTGCATGCATGCGTATGTATTAATTTATTTATGCATGTGTATGTATTTTTCAAACTTTAGCTTCTATATACTTAATTATATCCCATCATCAAAACGATAACATTTAATTAAATCCACCTTTTTTTTTTTTGAAAGAAATAATGTTTACAATAAATAATAATGAAAAACACATGCTACGAAACAGATTCATTCACTCTACAGCAAGTGAACAATATAACTACAGTGTTCACAGACTAACGAAATTCTAAAAATGCTAAATTGTGAAATTTATAATCTCAAGAAATTTCTGATAATTCTGGCAAAATGAATTGTAAAGAAAGCAGCAAAAGTTAGATACCAGTAGAATGAAATTTAATTGTTAATTCGCTACAACCCTCGCCAGCTTTCTTTGTATATGTCCACGGTTATTTTAAAAATTATTCAAAAATTTAAGCCAAACTGATGCTTGCAGGGACCAAAACGGGTACAAAAGCGTCCGTTTAGTAACCATAAATATTTTTATTATTTTATTATTTAAATAAAGAGACAATCGACTCGAAATATATGTACAAAATGTAATGAAAAAACCTTTAAGTTATTAAGCAATTTCACAAATCTTGTACAAATCATTTATTCCTGCCACAGCGAAATTCTGCTCTGATCGAAAACAGTGAAACAATCTAAAGACAAAAGTCACAATGCCGATACCACAAAGTGATCCAACATTAAATGTGAATGTGTAAGATATGAACTCGTATCTTACGCCACTGCATCGATTATATATTAAAAATATTTATCTTTTTTATTTTTACAACAAATCCATAAGTCTGTTTGTTTGTTTGTTTGCATGTATACGATTGGCATCCAACATCTTCTTCTTGTTTGCAGTTGTCTTTTTTTTCTTGTTTTCTTTTCAAGTCTCGCTAAAATAAATTTTTTTAAGTGAAAAAATAATAAATTAAAATAAAAAATAAATAATAATAATACTTAAAATAAAATAAAAAAAATAACGCATACAAAGCATACACACGCACAAACAAATAACAAGACAAGCCATTGAAATCGAATGAGATGCAGAGGCACAAGGAGTCTGTCTTTAACGCAACCAAAAGTCTTATTGGCAACAAAGTTAATAAAAAAAAAGAAATCAAAAGAACAAATGCAACAAAACGATTGAATACAACAATGTTCATCTAAAAAAAATATATAAAAATTAAGTTGCTCTGCAAGTAGAAATGATAAAATAAAATATAAAAAAATAATAATAATCAATGCAATATGAATAAAAACTATATTCAAGCGATAAAGGGAAAAAGGCCTTAAAAGGCAAAAATTAAATGTGTAATAATTATGGAAGCATGTTAAAAGTCTTTTTAGAAAACTTGCGAAAACTTTGTGGATTAAAACATTACAAAGGATGTCTTTTTCTCCTTCGCCAAATTATTCTTGAAATTTTTTGGGAAGAAATTATTTTTATTCAAGTTCATTTTTATTTCCTTCTACAATATCCATTTCCAACCCCATAAAGTATATATATTCTGAGTTCTGATGCATAGCGAAGTCGATTAAGCGAGATCCTTATGCCCGTCCCTGTTCGGGTTGAAATTAACTTTGCCAAGGCACCCGAGCACCCGAGCTACAGAAAAATTTAATTACTTCAATTGATCAGACATAGTTTTGAAAGTTTTAATACTAAAAATCAGCAAGTTCTGTCCATGTTAGCGACAGCAGGCAAAACACCACACCCGCCTCTAATTTTTCCATTTCATTTGGAACAAATCTCGTTTAGTGAATTAAATCCAATCAAAAAAACAAAAATGTTGGGCAATGGGGAATTAAAAAAAAAGGGAAAGTAAATAAATTAGCGCTCGCCCATATTTTCCAAATTATGGGCCTCTGAACTTTTCATAGAAAAGTACGATTGTATGCCATATTTTTTAAGATATCAATATGGGTATCATTTAAAAGCTTTTGAAGGGATCTTTAAGGAAGTTCTAAAATTTTAAACCCATAAGCAGCCCATGACATTTTTATGCAAAATTATACCCATTGGTGCATTACGAGGGCTGCTCTATATATTTCTGGCCTAATAGTGAAAATGCGAATATTTATAATCAAAACTGGTTTTATTGTTTTTCAAAGTATTCTCCAGCATGATTTATACACTTTTGCATGCGGTCAAACCAGTTGTCGAAGCACTTTTTTCACTCCGATTGAGAGACCTCTAAAACATGGTTTTTGAACACTTCAACAGCTTTGTCATGGTGAACAATGATTCATCTTCTCTCTCACTGTCGATTGTTGTTTCGTTTCGGGCTCATACGCATAGATCCATGGTTCGTCACCTGTGACTGTCTTATAAACGTCTTTTGAAGCACCGCAATCGTATTTTTGCAACATTTCTTTGCACCAATCGAAACGAGACTTTTTTTGAGCGACTTTCAAATTGTGCGGGATCCAACGAGAACAAACCTTTTTTACGGCCAGGTGTTCATGCAGTATCGAATGTATGCTGGTGGAAGAAATGTCCAAGGATGTCTCTATCTCTCGGTATGTCGCATGTCGATCTTGCATTATGAGTTCACGCACTGCATCAATGTTCTCAGGCACAACAGCCGTTTTTGATGACCTTCACGGAATTCGTCTTTGAGCGAGCTTCGGCCACGATTAAATTCATTATACCAATTTTTCACAGTGCTATAGGATGGTGCTTCATCGCCATACAAAGATTTAAGTTCATCAATGCACTCTTGTCGTGATAATCGACGTCGAAAGTTGTAAAAAATGATGACACGAAAATATTCACGAGTTAATTCCATTTTTTTCTATATTAATTTTTTCAAGTCACTGTAAACAACACAAATAATGGTCGTACGTCAAAACGTTTTGAGTACGATTATGCTCAAAAATGACAAACTTTCCAATGGAAATGTCAGATTGCACTTGGCAGCACTCAGTGTTGCCAGGACAGAAATATATATAGCAGCCCTCGTAAGAATTATTAAAAAGTATTAAAAATAATTTTGAAACTATTTATTAAAAAAAAATAATAAGCTTTGGTCTTAGAAGGTGTCCCTTATAAGGGTCATTATGCAGTGTAGTTTTTTTGGCGAATGAATAATTTTTAAAACATCCTTTTCCCGGAAAACGCTTAGTATATTTAAAACATATTGTTACGTTTTACCCTTTTTAGGAGGCAAACGTACGGATTCTTTTGATTGCAAATACCACTGTGGCTAATTTCTGTCTTCGAACTTTATGGCTTTTATTCTCGATCCTACCGGTCTTGTGAACCCTTGGTCTCGTATTTACTAAACATGCGTTATCACCACAAACGCAGCCATCCACGCTACACTACTGTGTCACTCCGGCGAGACATGAACTACTCGATGCCTTGTTTAGTAACCTTAACCATTCACAGACATCTCCACTACTCCTTTTATCCAAGCCAGTCTTCTCCTTTAATCCAGTAGCCACAATACACGTCTGACATACACTGTTGTTATGCTGTTACACTTCCCCGCGCTAACCGCTAGTGCTCGTACTTTTTATTATACAGGGCTTCTTGACAATTATCTGCTACTCCTTTTATTAAATTAGACGTCTCCGCTAAATTGTCTGCCATGGCTTCACACAATAATTGCCCTTTGCCTCTCGGGAGGTTTGTACTGCTGTTTTATTAGTTTTAATTGTTTATAACAATTATTATTTTTATCGTTGCACGCATGCCCGCATGCGGTATCGAACTCGGACCCTCTGTTCTGTAGTACGCACCTCTACCAACGCAGCCATTGAGGCTGCTCGGCTTTTGTTGGCTAACTTGTGCTTTTGTTATTCCGTAAACACACCATTGGTTGTTGAATTAACTTTATTCACCACACTCATACGGAAGCAACTACAGGGGTTGTCAGATTTTATTATTCGTAACAATATAAATTCTTCTTAACATTTTCAAACGAAGATGATTCAGATTTCCTTTTTGTTTGTCCTTCAGAGAAAGAACAGCAAAAATTTTGTTTTACAAACTATATTCCTACTTTTAAAATATGTACATAATGCAGAAATTATAAATATAATGCAGAAAATATACATATATTTCTTCTGTACTTACTCTCCACGAGGCTTTTAAATTCCATTAAGACTGTAATCCAATTTTAGTTCAAATAGTCCCACTTGACACAAATGATTATAACGAACCACCTGTTATTATAACAACAGGTATTCACTAGAGTGTGGTAGCATATTAGTCGTAAGATCTGTCAAAAAATGCAAGTGCGCTCAAAAAATATGAAAATTTGAATTAAAAGTGTATATGTGTGACAGACTTTTTGACAGTTCTGTACGATTTTATAATCTTTTGAAATAATTCATAGAGGTTCCTCATCTTGAAAAAATCAACTCTGATCGTACAGAAAAAACTATTTTATGAATTATTTCAAAAGATTATAAAATCGTACAGATCTGTCAAAAAGTCTGTCACACATATACACTTTTAATCCACACTTTCATAAATTTTTTGACACATCGTACGACTAAGATGCTGCTTGTTACTTGTAAAAGGCCAAGATTCACTATCGTACTCAGTCGTACGATCTGTCAAAATATATATGTGTGCTCAAAAAGTATGATAGTGTGGTTTAAAAGTGTATGTGTGTGACAGACTTTTTGACAGTTCTTTACGATTTTATAATCTTTTGAAATAATTCATAAAATATTCTTCTCCATGCGATCAGGGTTGATTTTTTTAAGATGTTGAGCAGGAAAAACAACAAAATATTAAAACCATATGTTTTGCATCTTTTTTGTATAATAATGTGGCACCTGCGACGCCATTTTGAAACGATTTTTAAAGTAGGACAGAATTCTGTCAGATTTTTGTGTGATTAAATCATACGATTGTGTATGATAGTGAATCCTGGCCTTAAGCAAACATTCAATTTTTAACAGATCGTACTACTGAGTATGGTAGTGATAGTATGACAGTGCGATTAGAGTTGACTTTCTTGGGATGAAGAGAAAAGAGCAACAAAATACTAAAACAATATGTATTTTGCATCTTTTTTGTATGACGAAACGATTTTTAATGTTAGACAGAATTCTATCAGATTTTTGTGTGATTTTATTGTGCGATTGTGTATGATAGTGAATCCTGGCCTTTAATTATATTTCGGTGTAGAATAATTTTACGTTCCTTTAAAGGAACTTTATGCACTAATGGGTTAATTTTGAAGGTGACAATGTTATTTTGTGACACGGCACGCTATAAAAAAATTAAATTGTCTGCACCTCCTATAAAATAAACCGAAGTCTTTGTTGCATGAAATCATTTGACTAAACAAAAAAACGGCTTTTGTATTCTTTTTCACGATATCGCCACGATTGCTGGTAAAGATGTAAACTTTAAAAACTTAAAATTAAAATATATGTTTCTTATTAAATAAATAATCATAATTTCAAAG
Organism: Gymnosoma rotundatum; assembly: GCA_916610165.2. Classification (NCBI taxonomy): domain Eukaryota; kingdom Metazoa; phylum Arthropoda; class Insecta; order Diptera; family Tachinidae; genus Gymnosoma; species Gymnosoma rotundatum. The sequence goes on along the minus strand of OU744338.1, from coordinate 12,508,152 downwards.
GCATGTGCAACACATTTGTATTCATTCTGGTCCATTGTACAACATTCTCACAACTACAAAAAGAAACAAATTGCGTTTGAACGTTAACATGAAGTGCAACAAAGGCATTTTAAAGATTTTGCTAAAAATAGAAATGACATTTTTGTGAGACCGACTTTCATTTTATGCCGGACGAATTCTTAGATTTTAATAAATTTATGCGTAACTTAGTTTTTTTTTAATTTTTAAATTACTTATTATAATATTTTAGTATTACAAGCAAATTAATAATTTTAATGCGGCTTAAGTTCATACATATTTCAATTTCTAAATTTATTAAAAAAGAAAAATTAATTGCAAATTTTAAAAAGAAATATAAAAACTAAACATTAGCAGGATATATTGCAGCATTAACTGGATCGCTACATCCATCATAATTCTTTGCATCTATTTTAACATAATTTCCTTGATCATGCAACTTGAAAAATTGAAATACGAGGAATACTCATAATCAATCACATATTAAGTTGGTTAAATAAAGTCCACACGCAAACGAAATCTTTTTTCCTTATCTTGCATTCTGCTAATCATCAGTTTATTAGCAAATAATACTAAATAATATTCTTATTTAAAAGTAAAAAATCCAAAACTTCTTTCTTGTAGCGAGGTATTGACAACCCCAAAAATAATTCGATTTTTTGAGCGAAAACATCTTTAAAAATAAAAAGTCATTTTTATGTTAGCTTTCGGTGAAATGGCTGCATTAAGAATTCACAGAGGTATCACTGTTTGATTCGGTTTCATAGATAAAGTCATCATGAATCTATTTAAATTACCATCCATGAGCAACAGGTTTAATTCTCAGAAGGAATCGTTGGAAAACGTACTACCCAGATGGTTTACCAACTTAATTTAGTAGTATGATTGCAGGAGTTCTAGAATTCTATTGCAGACTCCCTGTAATCAACGTGGCACACTTGTGGCTTTTTTGATCGCTGCCACATTAACGCACATGCCAGCAGAGTTAAACTCACGTATAACAACTTCTGTAATAAAATTATAACGAGAACACAGAAAAGAGCTTTTACACTTGTTAAAACTTTTATTTGTTTCAGATTGAAAATTGATTAAAGTTTTAATTAATTCAATTATATATTTATATAGAAAACTATTTGCTCTTTTTTAATTATTTATACAATTGATTCAGTTATTTATTTCATTTCAAAATGTTGTCTATATTTTTTCAATTAAATTTTTAATTAAGTCAATTAAATTTTTAATTAATTATAAAATTGATTTAACTATTTATTTCATTTTTAAGTGCTGTCTATATTTTTTCAATTAAATTTTTAACTAAGTCAATTAAATTTTTAATTAAGTCAATTAAATTTTTAATTAAGTCAATTAAAAATTAATTAAGTAAATTCAAAATTTAGTTAAATTTCAAGCTATGCAAAATAATATAGTTTGTATTTGAGCACTTGAATTTTCTACTAATATGGTTAAAAAAGAACAGTGATATTAGATTTTGTCGTTGTTTTACCTTATGAAGAACATTTATTATTTGTAATCTTTATTATATTAATTTACTTTAATTGTGCTTGATGTCTTCAATTATAAATATTTAATGATATTTTTATGAAATATTTATTATCTTAAACTACAAATTGAAATGTATTACTCTGGGGAAAGGCCATTTCCCTACTGTTTATATATATGTCATCAGTAGATTATACCCAAATTTTTTAAGGAAAATCTCAAAGTCTTATACTGAAAGCCAAATTGATTAAATGAGAACTCCATTGATTCAATAAGGCAAAAAGCCATAAAAAACTCAATAAATTTGAATATAAAAACACAGTAACAATTGAGTAACCTTTTTTTATTTAGAAAAATTAAAGGAAAAATAAAAATATTTACTCAATGGTTACTGTGTTCTTGTATTGAAATTTTTTGAGTTTTTATAGCTTTTTGCCTTATTGATTCAATAAAATTCTCATTTAATGAATTTGGCTTTTGGTATAAGACTCTGAGGTTTTCTTTACAAAATTTGAATAGAATGAGCTGATGTGAGCAGTATGAGCTTTTTGAGGATGCACATTTTTTGCAGTCTGAGAGAGTAGAACGTTTAAGACCTTTCTTGGACTAAACAAATTAACTCATCTGATTGTTTTACGAATGGGCTGAATAAGACACATAAAGGATTACTTGTACATGCTGAATCTGGTCTCAAGTATTACAAAAAAATATCTAGAACTCAGCCCTACCTAAACCGCATAATAATGATAAATTTTTAAAATTATTTTGCGTAAGCAAATACTGTTGTATTTTTACTATCCCATACGCCAAAATTTGCTTGTTTTTAAACGCTTTATTACTTATATGGTAATGCTTCAGAAGAATTATTATATGGTCGTCAAGACTAATAAGTCCTCTAAAAACATTAATGAATCCAGTCATCAAATGATTTTTATTGACAAAAAAATTTTTATTATCGTTTTTTTTTAAAGAAAACTTTATATTGAAATTGAATAATTAGATAGTTGTATGTGTTTTTGATTTATGTAAATTTCATAATTCCTAACAAAGATTCAAAAAATCCCAAAACTCGGAATGTTAAAATTTCATATTCAATTTTCCAAAGGAACAAAATTTCAGTTGCTTTAATATTTAATAGATGTTGAAAATTGTTTTTCTGCTTAGAGATTCGAGCAAATATTCCCCAAATTTTTTATTTTCTGCAAAAAACGGTTGATTTAGTTGTATTAATAACAGAAATTCTAAATTTACGCCTTACGTCTGCATTAAGAGTCGACATGTAACCAACCTAACGTACCAGGGAATGTAAGCAAAAAAACAAAAACATGGTTTGTTTGGTGGTAATTTTTGCTAAAGCCTGAACATTTCTGTATTGGTTTCTTAAGTAATTCTCATGTTGTTTTTGAAGTTTTTATACTTAAAGGAAATGTTTTTGGATTTTCTAAAAATTTGGATAAAGATTCCCAGATGAGCTGGCTTTAGCACCCAGAATAGATACCTGCTATTCCAAACCAACAAATAAATTGCATTTTTATTTAAAAATGTTATGGGATATTAGCATAATATAATTAATAATTCTGCATTTATTTATTATTTATTTATTTTTTTTTTTTTTTGTATTATTTTCCAAAAAGAAAATTCATTTCAATAGATATAAATATTTTACAATTTTTAAAGACAACTTTTGAAGTCAACAGGCTTATATTTTTCGCAAAAAATTTTATTAATACAATTTAAACCACCTTTATGATTAGTTTGGACAAAGAAAATATTTTCTTTTTCAACTCTTATCAATTTTTATTAATAAAAAGAAACATTTTTATAAAATTGAGAATGTTTATGCTCCGCTACTGATATAAAGAAATTCGAAATTTTTACAGTGTGTGAGTTATAACCTGCATGTACCTTAATTTATAATTAAGTTGAATTGTAATTATAATTATATTCTTTTCTTACTCATTAAGTACTAGATCAGTTTTTATTATTATTATTTTTTTTATAGTTCAAACCCAAAAATTGGCATTAATTTATAATGTTAAAAATTGGCCTTAATGCTAGGAACACAACTGGGACGAACGGCGACTTTTGTACAACACGACGAATACATCGTCAAATAATCGTTGTATAAATTCGTCTTGTGAAGCACAATAATAACGAAAAAATATAGTTGTTATAATTTATGAAGTTTTTTACTTTTTGTAAGCTGCTAAGGTGACCATCATAAAAATAATATTTTTATAGTTAAACATTAACAAAAAACACAATTTAAAACTATTTTTTTAAGTAACTAATAATATGTTCACTTATTATATTTGCTGCAAAATAAAAATACATAAATTTTTTTGAGTAAAAAAACTTTATTAACTAAAAAACTCAAAACTAAAGTCAAACATGGTGGCATTGCACTGATTAGTTCGTCGTTTACCGGCGTATGACGAATTTCGTTCGAAGTCTTGATTTTGTTCATTTTCATATACACAAATGAGTTTCATTTTTGACGACGGATATTTGCGACTAAAAATTCGTCGTTCGTCGCAGTGATGTTTCTTTTATAAACTAGAAATCCGTTTAAGTAAAACTGTTCGTATGACCGAGGGAACATTATTACCATAACTCTTATTGTCTGAAGAAAAAAGAATAAAATGTAAATATTAAGAAGTCTGTTTTAGGCTTCAAAATCTTCTTTCTTCAGTTTTGTAAAAAAAAAATTTTGCCTGAGTTGTTTAGTTTATTTAATTACCCTGGAGTTAATGTCGACGTCGTTGACGGCGTCAAATGTCAAAAAAAGTTGAATCGTATGAAATTGTATGAGAGCAGTTAATCTCAACGCGTTGAAACGCTGTAAAAGTTCAATCTGTTTCAACTTTTTCGGCGTTGAAACGCCGTCAACGACGTCGACATTAACTCCAGGGTTATAGTTTAAAAATTTCTGAAATAATTATTTAATGAAAAACTTTTACCATGATATTAATTACTTATATATTTTATATTTTACCTAATATTTACTGAGGTTATTTTTTTTAACCTAAATAGCTAAATATGTATGTAATTATTTAAAGAGTATAATTTAAAAAAAGAGAAATTAGTTTATTTAATAGGACTAAAAATTCATATGTTTGTCGTTTGTTTTAAAGGACATTTTACTTTTAATATTTTTTCACTTCGTTTTTTTTTTTCTTTTTTATTACAAATCAAACGGAAAAATCTAATTCAATTGTGTATGCCAAAGTCAAATTTTCTGTCCCATGTTTTAGTTGGATCCTTCTACGTTTGCTCATATTTAAAAACTGAATAATTGAGGGTTGATTTTTTTTTTGTGTTTCTATCAGTGACAGTCTGTGTATGAATGTATGTTTCAAAAATAAAATATTTTTCTACCTTCAAGCTTGAAAAAAGGACATTTAATTATTTTATAATTTTTTTTTTTTGTTTTCTTTTATTGATTGAGAAATAAAATCAAAAGATGTTCTGTGGACATTTTTTCAACGTTCGCGCAATCTATAAATTGAGCATAAGAAATAAAAAATAATAAAATGTAATGAAATTATTGCCATTTGCCCAGCATTATGCCATATTTTACATTTTATTTCTCTCTTTTATAATTTTTTTTTCTTTTAATTTTGACATTTGTGTAAATAAATATTTCTTGTCATTTCCAACAAAAGAATGCAATATGACAGGATAATAAAATGTGAACGAATGAAAAAACTTAAAATCAAATAATATGGCTGCTTTTATTATTCAGCAAATTTTAAATTTAATAAATAATTTGTAATTGTAGTTGAGAAACAATAGAAATAATGCATTAATTTTTTAGTTTTTACTTTGCTGTTCTCCTTTTGAGATGTTTGTACACTAGTACCTCGATTTTTCTTTTTATTAATATCAAAGTATTTAGTTTAAAAAAAATCTTTACATTCCTTAGGTCTTTAAAGAAATTCTTTTTTTATTTTTTTTTATTTTTTTTTTTATTTCTTTAATAATTCTCGTAAGACATTTTAATTTACACCTCACCAACAGTGGTGGATGGATAGTGCAGTGAAATGCGTAAAAAATTTAATTATTCATTTCATTTAATTCTGCGTATAAAATTATAAAGAATAAAATTTCTTTAAAAAACAACAAAATTTAAAGAAAAGCGAAAGTTGTTAGTTTTTGCTTTTAGAACAAAACTTTCCATTAAATTCACTTTTAGCACCAATTAATAGTTTAATTAATTTTCAAATTGAAATTTAGTTAAATCTTTAAATAACTCAAACTAAATAATAAAAATAAATACCAAATTTTTGTATATAATTAAATCAACTATATATTTAATTAAAAAAGAAGAAGACAATTTTATCGTAAAATGAATAATTGAATCAATTAAAAATTTAAAATGAAAATTAATAAAATTTTGAATAACACATTCCATCATTACTGACCTGCCTCAAGAAGGACATTGACCACTTTGATGGCGAACAAATTTGTATTCACAACAAGCACTTACATCAGTGACAAGTATTCAGAGTTAAATAATTTTTTTTTATTTCCCTTTTAAGCATCAAGTTAGCAAAACTGCAGAACGATAGATTGCAAAATTATACATATTTCTTTTTCAAATAGTGGCTGCGGTATGAGAATTTACCATATGACATAAAAATTCTTTTCGTTAACACATCACGCTTTAAGAAAATTTTCATTTAAGGTAATTTTTTAATAAATAATAAAATTCGTTTCAAAACAGATTTTTTTCATTTCCATTTTATTCCAAAAAAAATGTATAATTTTTTTAGGGATTTTCTATATCTGTAGAATATATTTTCGTTTTCACACGAATAATAGGTCTCATTTTTATTATCCCTTACGAGTGTTGGAAGTATTAGCTGAAAACTATTTCTAGGATGTATTATCGTTTATTGCTTTGTGTTTCGCTTCTAATAAAATTCTCATTCTGTTTTTAAGAGCTGCATTTCTAATGAAATATTTTTCTTTGAGATTTGGGTCGACGTAGAAGTAAAATATGTTGAATTGACGCCATATTCTTTTTGTATTACGTCATGTGCCAACCAACCTTTAACACGTTTTTGTTGAAGTGTTTATTTTAGACAAGAAACAAACCACTCCTTTGTATCAACTAATAGGTTCTAGGGATGGTATGACTACTGGCCATTGTATTATCAGGGCAAGAAAAAGTAGATTGGTAGGCAGTACATCAGATTCTGAAGGATATGGCAAGACGAGACAGAGATAGAAACTTAGTCTCTGAGTAGATGTTTTAATGGACCATTGGCATTGGCACAACCCTTTCCAACCGAATCTAACCATCTTCTTTGGCGATTATGCGGTAGTTTAATTTTTTTTATAAATGTTTATCACAAAATTAAGCGGCTGGGATATGAACCTAAGCCATTGAAACAATCATATGTAAGCAAATATGATAACCTCATTCGGGTGTGCCGTTGTTATTGCTAGACTATAAATATTATAAACAATTTTTAAAATATTGTTACGAAAATAAGATATGGCAACCCCTATATTGTTGTACGTATGAGGGTGGTGAATATGTTACATCCACTAATGGTGTGTTTATAGAATAATACCACAATTAATTAACAAAAGCTGAGCAACCTCAATGGCTGCGTTGGTAGAGGTGCTTGCTGCAAAACAGAAGATCGTGAGTTCGAGCCCACCTTCGGGCATGCGAACAAATTATTGTTAATATGCAATTAAGAACTAAGAAGCAGCTACCGAGGAGCAACCGACAATTATTGCGTGAAGCCAAGGCAGATAATTTAGTGGAGACATCTAATTAAATAAAAAGAGTATAAGATAACTTTCAAGTCGCCCTTTGTTATACAAGTGCTGCTCTATAATTTGGCCTAATAGTGAAAATGCGAATATTTATAATCAAAAATGGTTTTATTGTTTTTCAAAGTATTCTGCAGCATGATTTATACACTTTTGCAAGCGCTCAAACCAGTTGTCGAAGCACTTTTTCCGCTCCGATTGAGACACCTCTAAAACATGGTTTTTGAACACTTCAACAGCTTTTCTGGCGACGAAAATCGTTACCCACGCATTTTTTTCTTGATGTGCGGAAACAAGAAGAAGTCATTGGGTGCCAAGTCAGGGCTGTACGGCGGATGACCCATTAATTCGACGTTTTGGCCGGTCAAAAACGCTCTGGTTTCAGCCGATGTGTGAGAGCTTGCATTGTCATGGTGAACAATGATTCGTCTTCTCTTGTTGGTTTTTCGAATTTTTCCGATGACTTCAGGAAAACAAATTGTAGTGTACCACTCTGCTGTGACCGTCCTACGTTGCTCCAGCGGAACAATCGCCACATGACCAGTTTTGCCGAAGAAACAGGCGATCATTTGCTTCGAAGTGCTTCTTCCACGAACAACTTTCGTTGGATTTTGCTCGTCTTTGAAGACCCACACGGTCGATTGTTGTTTCGTTTCGGGCTCATACGCATAGATCCATGATTCTTCACCTGTGATGATCTTATAAACGTCTTTTGAAGCACCGCAATCGTATTTTTGCAACATTTCTTTGCACCAATCGACACGAGCCTTTTTTTGAGCGACTTTAAAATTGTGCGGGATCCAACTAGAACAAACCTTTTTTACCTCCAGGTGTTCATGCTGTATCGAATGTATGCTGGTGGAAGAAATGTCCAAGGATGTCTCTATCTCTCGGTATGTCGCATGTCGATCTTGCATTATGAGGTCACGCACGGCATCAATGTTCTCTGGCACAACAGCCGTTTTTGGACGACCTTCACGGAATTTGTCTTTGAGCGAGCTTCGGCCACGATTAAATTCATTATACCAATTTTTCACAGTGCTTAAGGATGGTGCTTCATCGGCATACAAAGATTTAAGTTCATCAATGCACTCTTGTCGTGATAATCCACGTCGAAAGTTGTAAAAAATGATGGCACGAAAATGTTCACGAGTTAATTCCATTTTTTTCTATATTAATTTTTTCAAGTCACTGTAAACAACACAAATAATGGTCGTACGTGAAAATGTTTTGATTACGATTATGCTTAAAAATGACAAACTTTCCAATGGAAATGTCAGATTGCACATGGCAGCACTCAGAGTTGCCAGGCCAGAAATATATATAGCAGCCCTCGTAAAAAGTATGAATGGTAGCGGTTAGTAGGGAAGTGTAACAGCATACCAACAGTGTATGGCAGACGTGGCTATTAAATAAAGGGGATGATTGGCTTAGATAAAAGGCGTAGTGGAGTATTCTGTGGATGGTTAATAAACTAGGCATCGAGTAATTCATGTCTCTCCGGAGTAACACAGTAATGTAACGCGGATTGCTGCGTTTGTAATAATAACGCATGTTTAGTAAATACGCGACTATAGGATTCACAAGACCGTAGGATCAAGAAGTATAGCCAGATGAAGCCGCAAAGTTATATTACAGAATTTATTACGGGCCACAGTAGTATTTGCAATCAGAAGAATCTGTACGTTTGTCTAAAAAGGGAAAAACGTAACAATATCATTAAAAACATACGTAAAAGGTTGATTCCAAACTAATTGTGAACAGCAACCTGCTTACGAATTAAGCACTTCTTTTAGCCTGGGAAATAAAAATAAATAAATGACTGGCCAAATATAAAAAACAAAACAAAAAAAAAAGGAAAATCGTGCATTTCTGAATTAAATATAAATTTCTTATATAATTCAATGTGATTATAACTTCTTTAATTTTTGCCATTGATATTGCAACAAAAAAAATGCATTTGCACACATTTCTAAATTAAAAGGGAAACAAATCTCGCATTTAAAGTGCAGACAATTCTAAGTAAAATACATATAAAGAATAAAACAGCAACAAATAATAAAAACTGAATAAAATTTAGTAAGAAACATTTAAAATTTACCAAAAGGCTCTAATTGAAGTTGCAAAATTATATGGTACAAAAACACAAAACACAACAAAAACAAAAGTAAAGTACAAAAATTATTGCTTCCAAATACAATAATGCACCAGTGGTCATCATTTGTTGTGTACGAGCAATACACCGCACCGCGATGGTGCTTCATTTAAAGTCGATATGTAAATTTGTCTTAATGTGAAAAAAATAATGCAAAACACAAAAACAGCTAAAGAAAAGAACCAAAAAACAACAACAACAACAAAAAAGAAACTAAACCAAATAAAATATTGGTGAGGAACATTTATTTAGAAACCAAACTGAGTTAAACCATGCAACACAATAAATACAGACATAAATATATTCAAATACACACACACACACACACATATTTACAAAAAAAAGAAAACATATTGAAATATGTTTATGAGGAGTTTACATCAACTCTAACATTTGAAACAAAAATAAAAATATAAATTCATTTCCGGAATATGATTAAGATTCATCCGAAAAAAATATATGCACATACATTTATACAAACTAATGAAAACTTACCTAATTTATATATTTATACACACACATACAAACATATATGCATATGCAATATATACAGTGTGATGCAAAAATGTTTGCAAAAATAAAAACATGTATTCTGTCTTAACAATCTTATCGTAAGTTTATCTGGAAATCCTAGAATTGTATTTCTGAAATCATAATTTCGATCAAAAGCTGATAATTTTTGGCCTTGTATCCAACGCCTTAGTGGCCATCCGAATCTCTGATCATCTGATTAAAATATGACACAAAAAATGTAGATAGTGTGGGTGGTCTCTTTACCAAGGCGAATTGGATTAGTAAGTAGGGCCTAAGAGGTCTTGTAAATCTTTAAGAGTCTAGGAAAATTAGTCCGTCAGGTAGTTTTTAGAAGGATAAGGAGACCTTTGCTAAGAAATTGGACCTTGGCTTTGTTACCTTTGGTACAATGCTCGCTTGTGTCTGATGGCGACTGTTCATCTTGGTAAGCTTTAACACCTTAACGTTTGTGCTTCTTTCGAAGTCTGACCAGTGTCTAAACTACTGGTACCAAGAAAGTCGACAGTGCTCAGGGATTATAATCTTTTATGTGCTGAGGCATCCTCAATAGAATGCCGCCAAGGATGCCATGGAAGTTTAGATATTCTCCTTCTGTTAAGCGAGGCATAAAGTCACGGCCCTGCAAGTTGAGTGCTTAAAGTTGCTATTCGTTCTATACATTCCGAGTTCACATTATACTTATGGCTATATATTGACCTCAATCTGTATCTAGAGTGTCCTTCGGGAAGGTTTCCATGATAATCCTGACTATATGCGATGTGGCACCGTCTTGTTGATACATCATGTTAATCAAGCCCAACGCATGCAGATGTGGCGTTAAAAAGATTTCGCTCCGTCACGCCGTTTTCATTTTTAAAGAAATGAGGTCCAATGATTTCTCCGGGCCAAATTGCACACCAGACTGTCACTTTTAGTGGATGCAAAGGTGACTGATGAGTAATTTGGGGGTTTTTCATTGCCCAGAACCGACTATTTTGTTTAGTCGCATATCCATCCAGATGGAAATCTACCTCGTCACTCATTATGATTTTTCAATAAAAATCGGGGTTGTTATGGGCGAGCTGTAACATCCTATTATCATATGTACGGCGACGTAAAAGGTCTTGTTGAAGAAGCTCTTATTTCAACTGACTCTTAAATGGAAGCAAATGCAAATCCTTGTGAGAAATTGTGGTCAAAGCTGTTCTTTGAAAACCAAGCTCCTAAGCACAGCGTTGAATTGGGGTTGATGGATTATATTGAATAGTTTCTTGAGCAGCATTAATGTTTTCAGCCGATCTTGCAGTTCGTTGAAGTCCGTGCTTGGGCCAATCACCTACAGACCCTCTTTTTTCGAAATCATTCACTTCACGATAAATAGTGCGTTTTGTTGGCACGTAGTTTCTTCCAAAAATTTCACATAAATTTTTCATCGTCACAGCAATCGAAGATTGCTTTTGGTAAAGTGTTTTAACGATTAAAACGTGTTGGTTTATTGAATATTTTTCCAAAATAAATTTGCCACGTGTCTACTTTACGACTGCCAAATATCAGCTGTCAAGACTATTGTTTACCAAAATGGAGGCAAAACAAAGTAGTACACCTTCCCCCTTCCCCTGTATACATTTGCATCAGTTCATTGCTTTTGTGTGTTTGGCTACCGCACTCTCGCCCATTTATGTGCATTTTCTATGCGAATGATTATATGGATTCTGACTAGTAGTTACATCGATCGCGAGAAAAGAAACTTATTTGTACTGCTAAGTGCGTTAAGTACTCTTGATAATGGTCCGGCTGTTTTAGAGCTATGACATGGCTGTGATTTAGACATTAATCATCGAGAGGGCGTACGTTTGATGTGAAGGTACTTTTCATGTTGGCTGCTACAATTTTGTAATCGGTATTACTTTTAGTAAAAATATTCTTACTAAGAAAGAGACCAAGTTTGACTGCATGGTTTCGAACTGTAGCAGCTGAATATTCACCCAGCATTAGAAGTACAGCAAAAATGGGTTCGTCACCCTATAATGGCAGACCGAAGTTTGGAAGCTACCATTTAGTTATTTAAAATTTTATTCGGTTATTGATTTTTTTGCAGTAGGTCTTATTTTCAGTGTGACTGCAGTCTAACTTGGTCTCCTTCGGTTTTTAAAAACTTTCTTAAACTTAATACGATCCGAAATTATAATTTTTATGAGAAAATGCACATTCAATCAACACTTTTTAGCTAAAAATAGCCGATCAAATATTATAAATTTTAATTTACTTTATTCAATTAAAACACGGGAATATTAAATAAAATTAACTAACTTTTTTTTCGCTTTATAGATTCAATAAAGAACTTTTAATTAATTTGGCCTTTGATATAAAACTCTAAGGTTTTTCTATACAAAATTTGGGTAGAATCCATTAATGGATATGCTCTCCCCGCAGTAATGCATTTCATTTTGTATTTTTTAATAATAAATATTTCGTGAGAATATTATAAAATATTTATATTTCATGAAATATTTATATTCTATTAAGGTAAATTAATATAAAATTAATCTTAAATTAAAAGGCAGAATTAACATAAATCCTTAATGTTTTTGTTAAACATTAAGAAAAAATTTTTTTATTTTGACCCACTTTTGTACCACACTGTACATACAATGACGTGTATCGAAATGGTATCAAAATCTAAAAACAAAAAAGAAACAATCTTGATTTCAACTTTACTGTGTTTATTTTTTTGCTTTATATTCTTTGAATATTTTTTGTATGTCTATTATTGTTGTAGTTATACAAAAAAAAATGGAGTTATAATTTCCATAATGATTTTAAAAATGTATTCAATGATAAGTTAACAATTTATAAAATCAATTCAAGATAGATGCAAAGCATTGTACAAATTTTATGAATTTATTTTGGGTAAATAAAAATTTCTTCCAACAGAAACAATAATAAGAACAACATTTTGAATATTTTAAAAAGTTTAAATGTAAAAAAGTTTAAATGTATATTAAACGTGCAACAAAGTTAAGTAATTTAATAAAAATACTTATTAAAAATATTTTTTAATCAGTAATTTTAAAATAGTGCCTTCAAAAATATACCTTTTTTAGAAAAGGGACATAATTTCAAGAAACTTTTTTTTAATATTTTTTCTAGCTGATTTTGCTCAACAAAAATTAAATTTTTACACAACTTACAAATAAGCTCAATTTTTAAAATATTAATTTTATATAATGAGTATTTTTAAAAAACTAAAGTGTTTTATGAAAGCTAACTTGTTAAAAGTTAAAAGTAAAGAGGTACCTTTTCAAAAGTACTTTTTTATAAGACATATACCTTAATCCTTTTTGCAAACTGTATTACCATTTTTTAATTTACTTAATAAATTACTTTTCTTAATTGTTTGGTTTTTTGTAAATTACTTTTCTAAATTGTTTTGTTTTTAGGGAAACTTTAAAAAGTTTATTCAATATTTAATTTTTTTTAAATAAACTTTTAAAAAATTAATTTCTTAAAAAGATTAAAAGTCATTTAAAATACTCTCTTTAAAATACTTTAAAAGACTATTTTATTTAAAAAAATATCATTTTTTAAAACGTCCCTTTCTCAAAAGGTACTTTTAACATTATTTTTTTCAAGTTTTTTTTAAAAAGAAACTATATTTTTTGATAATTAACCTGTTTAAGTATTTAATAGTTAAGCTGGCAGACCCACTTTTAAAGCAGTACTTTTTCAAAGAACTTTTATTTAATTTACATTCGTTAATCACCTTTTTAAATTGCATTGTTTTATTTTAATTATTAAAAAAAATATTTTAAATAGTTTGGGATTTAAGTAAACTTTTAAAAATATCTTTATCAAGCTCTTCCATAAGAAATGACTTTAAAAGGTACTTAAAGAATTGGACTTTTCTTTTTGAAAACGTATTTAAAAAAACACATTTTTTTAAATACTTAATAAAAAGTACAGCAATTAAATAAAATCCCTTTAAAAAAAAAAATCCATTCCAAAAAGTACTTTTAAAGATAACTTTTTTAACATCAGTTTATAGACCATAAAATAACGATTTTTTTTTTTTTTGTTTAAAAAAAACGTTTTTTGTACCCGATATTTTAGATTAGTACTTCTATCTAATTATTCAGAAGCTTAAAAATTATTTATTTACTTAATAATCGGGTGAGGAAATGTTTTAATTTAACACTTCCTACACGGTAAATCTTAAAGATTCTTCGTTTTACAAAAAGTACCATTTCTAAAAAGTACCTACTAAAGCACATTTGTAGACTTTAAAACTAGCAGTATGTTTATATATTCTTATGCTTGTATACATAAGAAATTTTTATTATAAAACTAATATTATTAAAAAACCCTCTTCTAAAAAGGTACTGTGGGTTTTTAATGTCTCCTCGTACGTACCTTTTGAAAATATTTATTCTTAACAAAAAAGGGTGTTTAAAAAAATCCTCAGTGTTTTTTAATAGATTTTTTTCTTACCAAAAAAGGATGTTTAAAAAAATCCTCTGTGTTTTTTAATAGATTTTTTTCAAAACCCTACTTTTTCAAAAAATCTTTTTTCTTTTTGGTACCTTTTTTATTTTCTCGATTCAAATTTATTGAACGGAAATTTTCTGGAAGGTACTTTTTTAAAAATTTTTTTTATTGGATATAATTTTCAAAAGTACTTTTAATATAAGACCTTTCGCCAAAAAAAATGGTCATTGTAAATTGGCGTATTTAATTTTGAAAGTATTTATTTTTCTTAAGAAAAGTACTATAGTTTCCTTTAAAATAAATTTTAAGAAAACAGTTTCTTTCGTTTGAACATCACATTTTAGAAAGTACTTCTTAATAAGTTTTCGTTTTCGTCAAAAAGAACTTTAAACATGAAAGGTCTAATTAAATCCAAAGTTACTTTTTAAGATACAACAAATAATACCTATAATAAAAGGCAATAATTTTTAAAAATCAAATTTGTATTGAATTTTATGGTAGCGAACATATTTATTCACATAATTTAATCTTGTGTATGTTTTTCATGTTCGGAACTTAACGAGTTTTTTAATTATTTTTTATAGTTTAAAATACAACTAAAATTGGCAAAAAAAAAAAAAGGATAAATTTACTTTTAATTTGTATTTTATTGGCATTAAATTTTTACACTTACTTCAATCGGACATTGTAATTTACTTTATTTTGATAAATAGATTGTAAGCAGTGATTAAAAAATAAAATTTTTTTTTAGTAGAAGTTAAACCTAATAAAAGTGTACAACAACATTGTAATAATACGAACTTAGAAAAATAAAATAATAAAGAAAAAAACATTCACATTTTGATGGTTTCACATTTCAGATTGTTTTTAAACGTTTCGTTCTGCAACAAAGTATTTTGCGAAGTTGTAATAAAATGATTATAATAAAATGGATTTTTTTTCTTTTATTTACGCATTTATGCACATAAAACTAACATGTACATTAGGGTGGTGTAGTTTTGTGAAAATTTTTGGTTATCTTATCAGTAATTTTGACTTGTATTATTATTTTATTTAAAACTGTGTGTTTTTCGCCAAATTTAATTTCACTTTTATATGCGAAATTTGTTTAAAACAAATTTTTTTTTTGTTTTACTTTTACTTCTGCTCGTTGAGGCGCATATCGTATTGAAGGACGTACATTTATTCTATAAAAAGATCTTGGAATTTTTTACAGCAATTAAAATTTTTAGAAAATTAAACAAGCATACATAAGCTTGGTGTCCCTTTCGCAACTTTTGCCTCGTCCTGCAGATAGATTATAATACACTTATAACAATGAGTCAGGCTAGATAAACCACTTGGTAAACTTGCTTAACTAAAAGCTTGTCATAAGCGCAATTAAATTGCATCATCTTTTTGTTGTTATAGCTTGCAGGGTATATGAGGCAGTAAGATAATTTTCCTTGATTTCTGATCGGTGGCCAACCACCACTTATAGCTTTAATAGATACAAGGCCCCTATCTGGTATACTGTGTAATTATTTTATGGAGTCCGCTATGTACCCTACTTACTGCTGTATTTCACCAAAGGCCATCAAAAATGTATAACATCGCATGAACAAGTAAGAGTTCTATATTCGGCTATGCACAATTTGATATACCCTATACCATCTATGTAAATCTACTCAAGTGAAGTAACTTCAATCAAAAAAGCCAATATTAGGGTGACTTCGACTTAAAAAAATAAAAAATAAACTATTTTACATAAAAGTGCCATCGGCTCTTAATAGGTTAAGCATTTTTTTAAAATTTTAGTATTTCCTTAAAGTCCTCTTCCAAAGCTTTAAAATGATATCCATATTGACATTTTAAAAATTTTAAAAATTTTAGAGCCCCGTAACTCGGAAAATATGGGCGAGCGCCAATTTTTTCACGTTTTTTATTATTTTTTAATTCTCTATCGCTCGATATATCTACTTTTTTTGATTGAAGTTACTTTATTGTTTCAAATGACATGGAAAACTTAGAAGTAGGCGTGGTCTTTTGCCTGCTGCCCTGAAAGACATAGACCGATTATGCTGATTTCCAATAGCACCTCTTTTGACACTATGTCTGATCGATTGACATATTTATATTGTGTTTCTAACTGATGTAGTGCCTTGATAAATTTAATTTCACACTAACACGGACGGACATCGCTCAATCGACTTTGTTATGCATAAGAAATCAGAATATATATACTTTATGGGGCTCGGAAATGGATATTGTAGAATTTACAAACGGAATGACAACTAAGTTTGTTCCCTTTTTCCACTTTTTGTAGTGAAGAGTATAAAAAGAGCTGCCAAACGTTTGTTTCTAAGAGCAGCTGTTGTTTTTTGCTGTACTTGCGTCAGAGTAGGCTCACCTTTATATTGATAGGCGAATTGGACTACATGGTACCCGTAATATTAGGAGGAAATTGATTGATATTGGTCTTTTCTTAAATCGTTTTGCACGGTAAATTTTTTTTATATACAAAAGGTCATTTCACAATCTCGAATGGACCCAGAATTGTATTAGTTCTCCTCAGTGGTAAGACCATTAGAGCCCCCCAAGCAGGGTAGCGTCATAAACCTTACTGCGGGTACAACGTTATCTACGCTGGATTAGAACTGAACAATATTCTCTTCTGTTCTGAGGTTACAAAAGTCTTAGCAAAATTATTTTAGAGGCCCCATTCAAAGGTTATTTGCCTTTCTTTTGGAGAGCACGCTTACAAAATAATAAATACTGCAGAAGCTCCCACTATGAAAAGGAAGAAAAGGAAACAAATCTACTCTGACTTTGGTGTACTACATCCTAAATTGTTAAGGCCTAGATAATGCCTAACCATAACAGATGCGTACTCTTGATTTAACAGGCTTAAGTCCTTTTTTTTTTTTGAAGCAGTAATTTTACAAATCCCTCCAAGACTTCTCATACCACTTATATTATTGGGATAAACAACTCATTTTTAATTTTTTTTTAGGGTTTTCTTTTCTGAAAGAAAACCAATTTTTAGCCAATCTCTCTCTTGCAGATCATCAAAGAATCGTCCTTAATAATGTTTCAATAAGCGAATGTTTGCGGTCATTGTACTGCACGTAGTGCCATTCTGTTAAAATCATAACTCTCACAGATTAATGTCACATATAATTTAATACAAAAAAAAATTTTCATAACACAATAATAATATCCAGCGATTCAAAAATAAATTTCTTCTTCACTTTAGAAGAAATAAGGGGCAGTGATGCCACCTGCGTGTAAACTGCTCCCAAAAGCTTCTATTTCTGGATGTAATAGAATCTGTAGGTTGGTTCTGTTTTGGATTAGTTCCACTCCATATCCGGCAATTTTGTTTTTTATCAAATCTGACAGGCAAAAAATAAGATGAAACTATGAAACATCGGATCATTTTCAAAATAAATCTGAATAATTTCATACCATTGTTCAATACTCAATCCATTAACGATGATTTTCCAGAGTACACTGATCATAAATATCTAAAAAAAAATTAGCGCAGTACGACTAATCCTTTCGTAATTTCTATGCGCCTTGAAAAACACTAAACTGAATGCCCTTATATTCACTCAATTGAGTTTCATTTCTTATTTTAGGTATGTGTATGTGATAAACACTCAATTGGCATTACTGAGTTGCCGAATAAAATTCTTCGTGTTAGGACGGCATTGTGATGTTTAGTTTGCTTGAATACAATTTTGCAAATAAATATTTTATATCTTTTTCTTTAGTTGCAACTTGTTTAATGCATGAATTTCTTTATTTTTATTTTACTTAAGTTTTTTTATAACTTTATATAACTGCTATTTTTATGGCATATAAACAACGTTCAAGATGCATATTTACAGTATTGGTGCAATCCTTTAGATTTATAACAACATGTTGTTGAAGAGATTTGTTGCGCACTTAAAAAAACTTTTTAACTTTTTAATAAATATATTTATTTTAACAAACATCTTAGAAAAATGCATTTTAAGCAAAACGTAAGGAAATTTTAAAAACATTTCTCAAGTTTATATTAACTTCTTTTAATCAATATTTTTTAGATTCGAAGTCAACTTTAGAGTAGATCCGTTATTGTGCGTGCAAAGAAAGTAAAATAAAATTTTTTTATTGATTTTAACTATTGCAATAATAAACATTTATATCCCCTGTTTAAGTTACATATATCAAACATTGACTTGATTTATCTTTGAATACGAGCACTTCCTTTAGGATGCAATCCATCCACAACGATGAAAAATAATGGTAAATGGACATTACATTGAACGCCATGGTAACTGTAGATCTTATAGAAATCACATTATTTATTAGGCAAACCTTTGACATGATGCCTTTGCATAAGATACAAATATAATTACAATCTGTTGAAAAGCAGAGCTAGAAAACAATGGACTTGTTTATGTTGTTGTTGTTAAATATTTCCGCCACTATCAACTGAGATACTGGCGAGATCTGTTAGCCTTCCTATGAGAAAAATAATGTACTTTAATACGTCTCTTTCTTCTTTCCTGTGCACTATTCCGTTTTTGAGGATTACTGTAGGAAACCATATAAGATTTGATCTCCTTATGCGAAATGAAATAAAGTAATAATGTGTTGTATGGGCCAGTACCATATTCACTTCAAAACAACAATTCATCGATGCCCAGCAAAAAATTTTAAGAAAGTTATCCGAGTGTGGAATCATTTTTTGCGGAAGGACTTCCCAACTAGATTACCCACCAAATAATTTTAACAAGCCATGACACATTTATAATTAATTGCTGGGAATTGTTGCATTAATTATTAAAGAAAATTATGCTAATCATTAGTACGTATTTTAAGATATTCTCTTTTAATTTAAAGAAATATTTCAACTACTACCCCCTTTTTTTGCGAACTAATGTGTAATGTGTTTTGTAAGCGAGTAACAAAATATGGCAATCACAAAAGCAAGTCATTATATAGCAAGTATAGCCTCAACCCAGTGAATATATTGGGCATAATTTTTATTACTCACTTTGTTGAAATGTCCAGTATATTATTAAACTCTAGTTTCCCACATCAATTGCTTAAAAATTATAAAATAACGGTTTCTAGGGCTTTATTGCATTATGCTATACGATTTTGTTCTAAAAGAGAGAATGGTTGCCCTTAACTCGGATTATATGTAGTTTCTGTACTGTACTGTATGGTACTGTACTGTATGGTACTGTACTGTATGGTACTGTACTGTATGCACTGTACTATATGGTACTGTACTGTATGGTACTGTACTGTATGGTACTGTACTATATGGTACTGTACTTTACTCCGTTTCTATAAGTAACGTCAATTGGCTAAAAATTACAAGACCCCAGCCTCTAGAGTTTTATTGGATTAAACCAAGCAAATAGCTTCATTGTAAAAAAGAGAACATATTTTGGATTTTGTATGACTTCTATATACACGCTTGGTACTGCCATACTGTACTGTACTGAACTGTACTGCATTATCCTGTCCAGCACTCATTTTCTACTAAGACCACATCAACTGTCCAAAAATTACAAATAACACAGCTTCAAGGGCCTCATTGTTGTGCACAGTATTGTACTGTACTCCATAGTACTGTACTAAACTACTATGTACTATACTTTACTGTTACATACTGAAACGTACTGTAATGCACGGTTCTCAGATTCTATTATAAGAAAGAAAGTCTAAAACAATTCTAAAACCTTTTCTAGTGCCGCTTTTTTATACCCTCTTACCCCTCGATTAATATAGCGTACATTTTGTGTCTCATATGTTGCATTTTTTTCCTTCATTATTTTTTAATTTCTTATAAATTTTATTGCCAATCTTTAGTGGAATTTCTTATATTTTCTTGCCGTGTTATTGTTATAGCTGCTGCTTTTTTTTGCTATTGCTGCAATATCAAAGTTTTAACTCGACATATTGTAAGTCGTAAAGGATGGGCGAAGGATTGTAAAGGTTTAGCTTGGGTGCATGCATGATTGTATTAAAACACAAGTGCATTGCATTCATTCATTTTATTTTATATCTTTTTTGTTTTTTTTTTTTTTTTGACGCTGTTATGGTGCAACATTTATTGCTACTTCAGGGTGGTCAATGCACACTGAATAGCAACATTTTATGTTTTATGACCAACAATAAGAGAACTCAAACTAACTGAAATAAATAAATAAATAAATAAAAACTAAATAAATACAAATACACATACATACATACACAGCCAAATAAATAATGGGCTTCTTTCAATAGAGTTTATTTACACACCATACATACATATAAACAAAAGTATGCATAAAATGTTGCAACAAACCAAACTGTTGCAAACTGCTACACTATTACTTGCCCCAAAACATATACTTACACGCTCTCGTCACAACCTTTTCTATCACTTATGGCACAATTCCCCACTCTCTTAAAAATTTTGCTAAAATAAAATATAAAATTCCGGTTGTAAAATGTTGCTCGAGTAAAAATAACAAAAAATAACAGAAAAACTTTATGGGAAATTTATAAAAAAAAATATTTTTACAACAAATGTTTATAATATTAAAAACATTTGAATTTTTAATGTCAGTGGATATGGGAGTCTAAGAATTTATCCTTTTGATTTTCAAAAAAGCAAAAATACAAACACAAACAACCTAAACAAATGTGTGTGTGTGTGCGTGTGTATTTAAGCAAGTGCATTTGTGTCCGTATACGTTTATGTGTTTTTATGTTGGTTTGTTTGCCTGTTTGTTAGTATATATTTTATTATCCTATAAAAAAAGTAAATCCTTTATAATGTGCAACATTGTTTTACCACAACTAATTGTGCGAATGTCTTGGTCGTAATCCAAAGCAAACGCACACAAAAAAAAATTTGTAATAAAAATAAATGCAAAACAATAAAAACAAAACAAAGGGAAAAAAATATAGAATTAGTATTCGTCGTTGTATTTATTTTTCTAAATGTTATTGGCTCGAACTAAGCGTCATATTTAAAAAGGAAAATAATAAAAGTTTTTAAAGAAAATAATGCGTCCTTCCGATTTTACGGGTGCATTGAACAAACTAAATACATACATTGTTGTAAAGCATAAAGAAAGATGAAAACAAGTTCAGAAAATTTGAAATAAGACAATCTTGATGGACTTAAACTTATTTGATTCGAAGACTTAAGAAACCTTTTCTCATTACAAATTCTTTTCATTTATTTTAGTTTGTTTTAATTCTAAAATTTTAAAATTTTTTTAAAGTCAAATTCGATTTTAAGTTTCAAATACTTATTTTCGAATTATATTAAATTTCGAAATAATTTCAAAATAATCTGAGAGTTTCTCCTTTTATTAGAATTAAATAATTAAA
The DNA here is from genome assembly GCA_916610165.2 of Gymnosoma rotundatum. NCBI lineage: Eukaryota > Metazoa > Arthropoda > Insecta > Diptera > Tachinidae > Gymnosoma > Gymnosoma rotundatum. The sequence goes on along the minus strand of OU744338.1, from coordinate 12,486,323 downwards.
TTAGAATTAAATTTTAAACATTTAATGTAAAAACATTTTTCGAATTTCGAAAACAGTCAAAACAGCGAAACTATAAGTTCGAAAGTTCTGAAGGGTTACATAAAATTTGCTAATGAAAAAATTTCATTTTCGTATTCAAATTCGAAAATTTATAACAACATTTTTTAAGCTAAGGTTCAATATGTTATAAATTATTTAATACGACTTTAATAATTTTAACTTAAGTTTGTAAATTCACAAAAGTCGGCTTTCGAAACTAATTTGACAATTTCGAATTTATGTGGATATTAATTTAAGAGCTTTTATTGTGTAAATTGTATTATTTTATATAACAAAAATGTTTTTGGCAAAAACTGTGTTAGGCCTGACCAGCTTAAGATTATTTGACGAATAAAATACAAAATGAATTTCAAAATATTAAAAATTAAAATTGCGATGATTCTAGAGAAAATTTAGTAAATGTATAATGAACGCCAAAAGTGCAAAGTTGGAAATTAGAATGGCGGGAAAATGTAAACTGATTTTCGAAATTAACAGCTTTTACAGCTTTTTATTTTATTTTCTTACATTATTTTTTTACATTATTTTCTCTAATTCGAACTAAATGTCAAAACTTAGCAACAAATTTATATTTTAAGCTTCAGTTTCTAGGAATTAAAAAAAAATTTGCGAAATCTTTTTTCGCAACTTATTTTCGAATCTTTTTATTTCAGTAGACTATCTATCAGTTGTAAAAACATAATTTTTGGAAAAATATAACTGTGAACTTAATTAACATATTTCTTTGAAAAAAATCGAAAATTCGAAATTTCGAAATAAATTTTGAACATTTAAATTTGGTAAGTTTTCACTTTTTCAAATCAATTTTAAAGTGTTAGAAAACAAACTAAATTTTAAAACTCATAAGTTCTCTATTTAAAAGTCAATATTTTAAATCTACAATTTATTAAACATTTTTCATAGAAAAATTTTATTTAAAAATTTATTAATTCAACTAATATATCAATTTTGAACATGATATTTAAAAAATTACTTTACCTGCAAAATATTTTATATATTTTATTTATTCTGTAAATTTTTTTATCCCTGAAGAATCATATTTAATTTTTACAAATTTTTCCAATTTAAAATAAAGTCCTTCTGCTTCAAAATAATATTTTTATAAATTTTATTTCTATTAAATTTAAATAAAATATTACTTTTTGAACTCTATTTAAAATTAATTTCACACTAAATATTCTAACTATGGCAATGTTTTAAAATCTCATTTCTTATGACCAGAAGTGTAAAATTTTTAGTTTTAATATGTTCGAAAATTCGAAACATAATTCTAGTTATATGACAAAAGTAAAGTATATCAGCTTTTGTAGAAAGTTCATGCAAAATAAAAGTCGTTCATATTTTTAACACTTTAAAACAAATATTGCCTTAATGTTGCTAAATAAATTTTACATGTTTTTCGCATGTTTACTCTGTTCATCATTTCGTGCGAAATGTTAAAAAAGTCCATCTAAAAAAATTACTGCGAAATAAATACAAAATAATGTTCCTGAAGTAGTACCCTGTTTATTTGTGAATTAATCACGATTGTTTCTCGCAACATGTTTATTAACTAAAAAATGTTCTTGGCAACATTTTTTTTTTCAACTACGAAATAACATTTGTTTTAAAATTTTGTCATAAAGCTCATTTTAAATGTTTATTTATTTTTTATGAATATGACAGTTAAAATTTATTGTCAGCTGCCAACTTGTTTTAACACCAAGAAAACACAATGGCAAGTGACCAACTATAATTTTAAAAGTTTCATAGGAAATAACAACCACATCCGCGTTTATTAAGAAAAATTATGGTGTTTAACATTGTTTGCTGTTGGTAACAGTTTCGCACAAAATAAATGCAGCTCATAATATTCATATGATATTGCAGTTGGAAGAATATGTTGCCAGAAACATTTTGCTGTTTATAAACATGAAGCCAGTTACATTTCGTGACTTCACAAAATGATCAAGGTACTATTAAACCAATATTTTTTTTTTATTTCTTTAGCTCAAATTTTCTATGTGGACTTTTGACAACATTTTTTACGAAATGCTAAACAAAATACAGCCAATCAATAAAATATTAATTTAATAAAATTCAATCCCCATATCGATGAGCTTCACTTGCAAATTGATAAACAGTTGAGGCATTCATGTATCAGTCATATTTAAAGGGATAATATTTTTAGTCAAAGTAGAGACATTTTAACGCTTGTATCCTTATTCTTCCTTTGGAACATGGTACATAAGATTTTTTGTAATTTATTTTTTTAATTGCTAAAGTTCATTATTAAAAACTTTTTAGACCTTTTAAGCAGATTCTTTTAAAGATTTTTTCTTTTCTTTGTACTAAAGTTGAAAACCCCGTCTGAAAACGTACACAAGGATACGTTTGATAATTATAACGTTTTCTTTAGTTTCAACATCCAAATTGTCAAAGTGATTTATTTAATGAATGAACAGGTTTAATGTATTTTTAAAATACTTAAAAAATAAACAACAACAACAACAACAACAGAACAACAACTACAAAAACTACAAACAAAATGCGTGTTGAGTATTTATTTTGCGCATTTTGGTTTTGCCATTAGCCAAACAGCACCCGCCACACATCTACAAGAATATGAAATTAGAAAAATAATAGACAACAATAACTACACACAAAATGCAGAGAAGTGCGTTACGTTTAATGCTGCTGCATTTAACAGAAGCGCAGATAAAATTGATGCGAATCTCTTTGATGACAACAACAAGAACATCACCACATAAGATAAAATTTTCAAAACCAAAAATTCAAAACACCCTAATTTTCTGCCACCACAACTACTAGGCGAATAGAGATGCGAAACTTTGGTTGGTGTTTATAGTTTTGTCGTTGCACTATTTGCACTGTGCTCTTTTTTTTAACCATCCAAAGGGAATCATCATACACTTTCATAAATAAATGCGAGAGCGCTTAAATAAAACGAAATATAAACACAAAGACAAATAAGGGCAGATTGCAACAGAAAAATGACAAAGAATGAAAGAAAATAACGACCGACTCGAAGTCGAAATCGTAGTTGATGGGCTGCTTAGGTTAGATTTTAGAAAATAGTGCAAGAACAATAAAAACAACAACGACAAGTGCATCGAAATCGGTATTTTACTTATACATAAATTCTGGATACACAGCGGGGATGAAATAAGACACTCTTATACACTCACACATACACAAATCGTGCATTTTATTACTAGCTTTCGCTCAATATATTTTTCGCTGCATCTTCGAAACAGTTAAAAAAAAGAAATTTTTGAACGTGGTTATGCGGTCTTAACGCACAATGAGAGGATAAATAAAAAAAAAAAGCTCTTGAAAGAACTGTAATCCAGTCTAAGTTGCGCATTTGAATATTTCAGTTCTTAGCGGGCCAAAGGCACAACCAAGACAATGTTAATTTTTAAATGATTTAAAAATTTTTTAAACCGATTATAAGACTTTTAATTTGCGGAGATTTTTTCTTTAAACATTATTAAGAAAAATTAATTCAAGTCTTGCGTCACTACTAGAACCAGAGAATTCCGAAAAATACCTATTTATTGAGGAAAATATGAATTTTAAAATAAAATACTTCTAATTATTAAACTAGAATTAGAAAAATAAAACCTGTTTTGTCTGGAATATTTTGCAAAGCTTTCCCAAAGAAACACAAAAAAAATCCCATTTTGGAAATTTTTTAAAACATCTTGGGAATATTGTTATTTCCATTTATCAATTAATTATCTTGTAAATTTTTTTAATTCTTCTATTAACTGTATAAATTTAAATAATTTTAGAAATTTTGTTTAGAAAACCATTTATTTTTTTTTTTTTTATAAAAATAAAATATTATTGAAAAAGTCTTCTAAAATATCTTAAAATTTTCAACTTTTTTAAAAATAAATATTAATACAATAACAGTGCTTTTTACTGATATTATAGATTTTTTAAAAATATTTTTTTTGCTAACTCCCCCACTGTGTAATATATAAAGGACTAAATGTGTGCACTCCTTAAATCATTGTGGTTGCATTCTTTGTTGCAAGTTTTGCAACCAATTCTTTTAAATTAAAAAATAAAAACGCATTTATTTCTTATAGAAATGTGATGCCAAAAAATGCATTTGAATTTTTGTACTGTATAATGACCAGGCGTTCATCTTTACTTAGAAAGTTCTTAAGATGTCTGTCCCACACTGAAAGCAAAGTAGCAAAACAAAATCTTAAGAAAACTGCGCGCTTTTTCAATTTTTATAAGATTTTGCAACAACAAAAATAAACAAGAAAAACCAACAAGAAAATGTTTAACGATTTTATTATAAGAAATGAATTTTATATATAAAATATAACTCAAGACAGCAACAAATAATGCAGTCATACTTATATCTCAGACTCTATACCACACTCACCCATACACACACAGCAATACAATTAGGAGTATGACAGCCGACCAACAACCCCATCATCACAACATGCTGGAGGGTTACACTTGTGTAGAATAGAAAGTGTAAGTTAATCTTTTATAGAATTTCTCCTGTTAAATTTATTTTCAAGGCAGACAAAAAAACAACACTTGCACATAGAGCCAATGAAATATAAATTAGGGCAAGAATAATAAATTATTTTTGTTGAAAAAGTATTAAAGTGTAAATCAAAGAGTTATTTTTTTTATAAATTCTTTAATTAATGAAATAATTTTATATGATTTTAAACGGCTAAAATCTTGTTGAGACTTCAGGTAAACTCCTAGAATTTTCATGTCTTAAGATGAAGAATCAAAACAACACAAAAAAATCAAATTACGTATGTTTAAGTGTGGGTGTGTGACGGAAGCATGCCAATAAATCTGTAAGCCCTTTAAGGGACCCTAAATTTCTCAATGACTTCTGCTACTCAGTTTGCAATACAAGGCTACCTTATGGGTGTCAATCAATTTTTTCATAACTTGGTATGTATTTTATGTATTTGTCCTAGGAGTGGGTCTGTCATATCGTTCACATTAAATCTGTTTCTGCTTGGGGTTCTAATCCCTAATGCTAGATTGTGCTGGACATCATCTTTTGAAGGGTGTTTTTTAAGCCCGATAGAACACAAAAAATTAAATTGTAATGAAGAATTTTTTTTTACGAACGATTAGAAAATGGCATTAATATTTAAAAACGATTTCGGGCATGTGGCTACCGCTGCAGCTCATGACGAAGCGCATTCTGGACGTCCAATTTTGGGTAAATTTACTGCTGGCCGTATGTCACGAATAACACGGACAATGTTGGGCTCCAAACCGTCAATTGCAGCTGGTTCATCAGCATAAACCAGTGACTTTACGTGGCCCTACAGAAAATAATAGACAGGTGTCAAATCGCACGACCTTGAAGGCCAATTGACAGGTCCATTTCTCGAAATCAATTTATTGCCAAATTTTGATTTCAATAACTCGATGGTTGCGGTCGCCGTATTGCACGTAGCGCCATCTTGTTGAAGCCACATTTTGTCCGGATCAATTTCATCCATATTTTCAAACAAAAAATCATTAATCATGGTGCGGTAATGATCTCCATTGACCGTAACGTGAGATCCGGCCTCAATTTGCAAGAATTATGGTCCGATGATGCCAGCAGCGTGTAAATCACACCAAATGGTGCATTTTTCTGGATGCAATGGGGTCTGTAGGGTATGTTGTGGATTGGTCTCACTCCATATGCGGCAATTTTACTTACTTACAAACCAGTTAACCCAAAAACGAGCCTCATCGCTGAACCCAATTTGGCGATAAAACAACAGGTCAGTTACTAACTGCTCTAGAGCCCAATCGGCAAAAATTGGCATATAATAGTCTCATGGCTTTAAATCCTGCCTGGATCTTATACGGGTGTAAGCCAAGATCTTTGTTAAAAATTGTTCACGCAGTGTATGGAAAGAGCCCCAATTCCTGCGACCGACGATGAATCGATAAATTTGGATCTTCTTCCATACTTTCGTTTACAGCAGCGATATTCTCTTCAGTATGCACATTCCTTTGACGTGTTGGTGTTATTGCATCCTCTAGAGAGCATTTGATACGAAATATATCCATGTGGTATCTATCTATCCAGATGGACGATTATGTGCACCATAAAAATCATGAAGTCGTCTATATGTTGCTCGAAATGATGACTGATTTTCAAAGTAAACTTGGATGATTAGATAGCGTTGTTTAAGCGTAAGTCTATTCATAATGATTTGTCAGAGTATACTGAAAATAATAAGAAACAATTTCTCATCAAAACTAAATCTTTAGTATTATTTCCTTTCAAATTTAAAGTTCTATCGGGCTTTAAAAAACACGCAATACATTGTCGACTTCTCTCAGGCAGAATCTGCAACTTTCATCCTCTATGAGAATTAATCAAAATTTGCTTCAAGTTTCCAGGACCTCTGACTTATGCAGTTATTCTTATACACTAAATATATTCAAGCATCTTGAACCATTCGAGCTTACCTACCTGCATCATTCCACCATTCTATAACGCTTGCTTTCACCATGTTATTTTCTAGTGCAATTCTCGGTTTTGGTTCTTGATTCTCTTCTAGACGTGCCTTTCGCCGCTTCATTCTAGCTGTTACTATACTAACTGTCACTTTACCACCTTTACGCTGCCCCATTTACAGAGACATATCTCTTTTTTCTTCTTCTTCTTTTTCTTCTTCTTCTTCTTAGAATGTACATTAATTTGCTTCATAAATTGGTTGTCTAGTGCAAAGCAAACTCTCTTACTTAATCTTGGCTTTCCAACAACTGATCTAACGCATACAGCAACTCAAGCAAATCTGCTTGCCCTCTCCCAGATGCAACCTGCTGGATAGTTTCAGTATAACTGTATACACACCTGCGCCTGCTCTACATATATAGCATCAGTAAAAACGTCTCTCCCCTTAAAATTATTGCGCATTGAGATATCTGGCATGACCGTAACCTAACCCCATTGTTAATTACGTACAAGATATTCTTACACGTCAAGTTTAGTACAAAGCTATATTGTATCCGTTTTCATATGCTGAGCCGAGGATAAGGCCAACACCGCCCTGATTGTCTGCTGTTATACAATGCGCATTGCTCGTTTGGCTGAAAGCTCCAGGTTTGATAAGCAAGAGTTTACGAGTACGATATTTATCAGTATATCCACTTTCGACTGGATGGCTACATGCCTTAACAGTACACGTTTGTTAAGCAAAACATTATATGGAGTGTCGCTAAAGTAACAGACTGTTGTAGCGCAAGTGTGTCAAGGCTCAAATTTTGGTTACAAGAGATAATAGAAATACAAACAATTAATAATTTTATTTAAAATAAGCACATGACACACAATTGCATTAAGACATTGAGATTCAATTTGTATTTTACAAAACGTATACATTTATACCCAGCACACATATTTGTATAAATTGATTAACTGGAAAATTTTTGGTTTTTTTTTTGTAAAATTTTATTTTGAAGTTATTCGTTTTCTAGTGACTCTTCGATATTATGTGGAAATTAACTTTTTGGTTTTCATAAAACGATTTTTTTTTTGTCTAAGTTTATTTCAACGTTCGACAGTTTGTTGAACTTTTAAATGAACTTTGCAAATTGTTTTCATATTATAATTATCTTTCAAATTATCACCTTCTTTAATGCGTAGAGGTTTAAAAGACTGCTGGCATAGACCTTTACCTGCTAATAACGCTGTATAAACAAAAACCCAATCGTAAAAAATATCACGCCCCTTAACTGATCACCAAAATATTAGACCACTCAAACACAAAATGTTTCAAGCAGTAATTAAGTTTAATTTTGTGAAAAATGTTTAGCTGTATGCATTATTTCGCTTGAAAGTTTTGACAATTAGCTTTTAGTGCCAGCACAGCGTTTTAGAAAATAATTATCGTTTTTATCGCCTTCAAGAATTCCACATTTCCTGGAAAAAATTTTAAAATTTACTAAAGCCTAAGAGAAATAAATACTCAGTTACCTCATCCAAACTTAAGGAATTTATCCCATAGGTACATATATGTTTTTGTTTTTTAATTGCAGTAATGAGCAAACGCTTTTCTGCCTCAATAAATTAATTTTTGTTATTTTCTCTTTTTATATGTCCACTTTTTTAATTTTTCATTTATAAATTTTTTTAACCAAAAAAAAAAAAATTCAAAACATACTGTCTTAAAAAATTGTTTTTAAAAAACTCCGTACGAAAAAAAAGTGATGCTTATGTTATTTCGTAGTTGAAAAAAAAAAATGTTGCAAAGAAAATTTTTGGTTAATAAACATGTTGCCAGAAACATTTCGTGACTAATTCACAAATAAACAGGGTACTACTTCAGCAACATTATTTCTTTTTTATTTCGCAGTAATTTTTTTTACATGGACTTTTTCAACATTTCGTTCGAAAATGCGAACAGAGGATTATGTTTAATGAACAAATTTTGCGTCTACATTACTACCTCTTTCCACTGATGCCTCTGGACCATAACTGCACCAACCAGTGACGTCTTGTAGACATATTTCTTATTCAAGAATTGACGACACAATTTACCGCAATCATGTGCATTAGGTTTTACAAAATTAATTTTGCTCCAAAACCTACCACCTGAAATCGTTACCCGTTTTATAATCAAAACAATTCTTCAAAAACAAAATCCCAATGATTGCTGGGTTAGGGGCATATTTCTACATTTACAAAAAAAAAAAAACAAATTAAATTAAAAAAATATATATTCACTAATAACTACAACTTAAATAAAAATGACAACAAACAACAAAAATTGCAAATCAACTTAATAGAACCACATTCTGTGTCATTATTATTAGTGTGTGTTCTTGTAGAAATTATAAAAACAAAACAATAACAGAAATACTTAAAATAATAAAGAGCCATTTACTTGGACATAAATGCTTTCTGTTTCTGTTTGCGTTTTTTTTACGTGCGCCAAGATAGCGTCGAAGAAATAGCGTCGATTTTGGGAATTAAAAACCGGGAAAAAACCGGGAAGTAAAATTCCCTGGGATCGGGTATTTTGAATTAAAAATTAATATTTGAATAAATTTTGGCGTCTAGAAGAAGAAAAATTTATTTATATTGTAAATAAATAAACAAAACATTTGTGTATTTAGAAAATAATTATAAAAAAGCGTTTTTAATGATCACAAAAACCGTTGCTGACTTTTCCCTTGGAAACTATTATACTCTCACCCCAAACGGCAATACATTATTAAAATAGAGACATTAATGAACAAAAATTGCCAACCGTGCAACAATTCCGCCTAGCCGTTTTCGAGAAAAGTGGCTTCATCCTGAGTGGGCCAAAAAAGCGTTGCTAGTGTTTTCCATGGAAACTGTAACACTCTCGCCCATTATGGCCATACATTATTAAAATAGAGATATTAATGAACAAAAATTGCCAACCGTGCAACAATTCCGCCGAGCCGTTTTCGAGAAAAGCGGCTTCATCCTGAGTGGGCCAAAAAAGCGTTGCTAATGTTTTCCATGGAAACTATAACACTCTCGCCCATTATAGCCATACATTATTAAAATAGAGATATTAATGAACAAAAATTGCCAACCGTGCAACAATTCCGCCGAGCCGTTTTCGAGAAAAACGGCTTCATCCTGAGTGGGCCAAAAAAGCGTTGCTAATGTTTTCCATGGAAACTATAACACTCTCGCCCATTATAGCCATACATTATTAAAATAGAGATATTAATGAACAAAAATTGCCAACCGTGCAACAATTCCGCCGAGCCGTTTTCGAGAAAAATGGCTTCATCCTGAGTGGGCACAAAAAGCGTTGCTAATGTTTTCCATGGTAACTATAACACTGTCGCCACAAATGGCTATACATTATTAAAATAGAGACATTAATGAACAAAAATTGCCAACCGTGCAACAATTCCGCCGAGCCGTTTTCGAGAAAAGCGGCTTCATCCTGAGTGGGCCAAAAAAGCGTTGCTAATGTTTTCCATGGAAACTATAACACTCTCGCCCATTATAGCCATACATTATTAAAATAGAGATATTAATGAACAAAAATTGCCAACCGTGCAACAATTCCGCCGAGCCGTTTTCGAGAAAAATGGCTTCATCCTGAGTGGGCACAAAAAGCGTTGCTAATGTTTTCCATGGTAACTATAACACTGTCGCCACAAATGGCTATACATTATTAAAATAGAGACATTAATGAACAAAAATTGCCAACCGTGCAACAATTCCGCCGAGCCGTTTTCGAGAAAAATGGCTTCATCCTGAGTGGGCACAAAAAGCGTTGCTAATGTTTTCCATGGAAACTATAACACTGTCGCCAAAAATGGCTATACATTATTAAAATAGAGATATTAATGAACAAAAATTGCCAACCGTGCAACAATTCCGCCGAGCCGTTTTCGAGAAAAATGGCTTCATCCTGAGTGGGCACAAAAAGCGTTGCTAATGTTTTCCATGGTAACTATAACACTGTCGCCACAAATGGCTATACATTATTAAAATAGAGACATTAATGAACAAAAATTGCCAACCGTGCAACAATTCCGCCGAGCCGTTTTCGAGAAAAGTGGCTTCATCCTGAGTGGGCAAAAAAAGCCTGTCAATAACAAAGGAGATAATCTTGCCAACCAACGTGTTTATAATTTTTCATTAAACAGAGCTGTATTTTTTCAAACATTAAAGGTTTTAGCGATTTTTAACACAAAAAAAATAAGATATGCTTATTTAAGAATGACTATTTATTGCATAATTAGCGCCACGAAAATGTTTTTATTTATTTATTTATTTATCCATTAATATCCCTTAAATTAAATTCATAGAATGACTTCTGGAAATGTTTTTATTATATTATTTTATAAATAAAATATTACATTGATATTCAAAAATAAATTAATTATAACTTGCGCACTTTTTATCATATACTTAATTAGCAACGCTTTTTTGGCCCACTCAGGATGAAGCCACTTTTCTCGAAAACGGCTCGGCGGAATTGTTGCACGGTTGGCAATTTTTGTTCATTATTGTCTCTATTTTAATAATGTATGGCCATTTTGGGCGAGAGTGTTATAGTTTCCATGGAAAACATTAGCAACGCTTTTTTGCCCACTCAGGATGAAGCCATTTTTCTCGAAAACGGCTCGGCGGAATTGTTGCACGGTTGGCAATTTTTGTTCATTAATATCTCTATTTTAATAATGTATGGCCATAATGGGCGAGAGTGTTATAGTTTCCATGGAAAACATTAGCAACGCTTTTTTGGCCCACTCTGGATGAAGCCATTTTTCTCGAAAACGGCTCGGCGGAATTGTTGCACGGTTGGTAATTTTTGTTCATTAGTATCTCTATTTTAATAATGTATGGCCATAATGGGCGAGAGTGTTATAGTTTCCATGGAAAACATTAGCAACGCTTTTTTGGCCCACTCTGGATGAAGCCACTTTTCTCGAAAACGGCTCGGCGGAATTGTTGCACGGTTGGCAACTTTTGTTCATTAATATCTCTATTTTAATAATGTATGGCCATAATGGGCGAGAGTGTTATAGTTTCCATGGAAAACATTAGCAACGCTTTTTTGGCCCACTCTGGATGAAGCCACTTTTCTCGAAAACGGCTCGGCGGAATTGTTGCACGGTTGGCAATTTTTGTTCATTAATATCTCTATTTTAATAATGTATGGCCATAATGGGCGAGAGAATAATAGTTTCCAAGGGAAAAGTCAGCAACGGTTTTTTGTGATCAATAAAAACGCTTTTTTATAATTATTTTCTAAATACACAAATGTGTTGTTTATTTTTTTACAATTTAAATCAATTTTTCTTCTTTTAGATAACAAAATTTATTCTAATTTAATTTTTTAATTCAAAATATCCAATCCCGGGGAATTTTACTTCCCGGTTTTTTTTCCCGGTTTTTAATTCCCAAAATCGACGCTATTTCTTCGACGCTATCTTGGCGCACGTGTTTTTTTTTTCTTTTTTTTTTTTTAATGAACATCTGTGTTTACAGTGTTGGACAAAAAAATAGAAATTACAATTAATTTTTCCATATATATTTGCATACATCGATTATTTTTGAAGCCCTATAGAATTTACGAAAGAGTTTCTCTGACAAAAGAAGATGAATAGATTTAAGCTAGAACAACGCTACCGAATTATACAGATTTACTTTCAATATCAGACAACAATTCGCGCAACTTTTCCAACTGAAGGTGTCACCTGTCGGGTAAATTTCATTTTACAATAACAACTACACATCGAAGTAATTTGTGTGGTGAAGCAAATATCGCCGCTGTAAACAAAAGATTAAAAGAAGAGCCTGATTTATCGATTCGTCGTCTGTCGTAAGAATTATGTCTTTGTTTGTCCACTACTTCCAAATTTTGCCCACAGATCATGTATGATCGTGTATGATCTACGACAGTTGGAAACTCATTCGATGATTTATAGCAAAAATATGTTCTTCGATGCTGCTTATTTTTGGCTTCAAAAATTTTTTAATAGACAAATTGTCGCATGTGAAGTGAGACCAATTAATAACAGACACTGCAAACTCCATTACATTCAGAAAAATGTACCAATTGTCGGTGGTATCAACATTGGAATTTATTTTTTCAAAAAGGAAGCAGGAGCTCGCGTTGTGGCCCTATGCATGATCAATATTGGTCTGGAGACATTTATCTAAGCCGAGATGTATTTTCAAAATGTTGGTTGACCACGTATTGGCATACCACGACCGCAACCATCGACTTATTTAAATCAAATTGTGGCAATAAATTAATTTTCATAAATGGACTCGACAATTGTCAGTCAAAACCATGAGACTTGACATTTCTTGATTATTGTTTGTGGGGCGCAGTGATGTCACTAGTTTATATTGACAGATCAGCACTAATTGATGCCTTAGAGGCCAACATTATTCGCAGCTGTAGTCTTAATGGCATTTATAAAATTAAAGTTCTATCGGGCTTAAAATTTAGTTGTGCGATCATCTTTTCTTAACAAGTATCGTCAGAAAAATTTTGTAGTCATACTTAAAGAAGTTCGTTGGAATTATTCCAAAGATTTTCTTAATTTATTGAACTCATTGAGAATTTCTCTTTAATGTTTTTTGCTAAGCTCCGTAGGCGTATTTCTTCATTTAAGGAATATGTTGCTGTCACATACCAAAGTATCTGGGCAACCGTTTAGTTATTTAAGCCCTCCATAAGCCAACAGCAATAAATAAGAAATTATTTGTTTTAATTATATTATTTATTTTATATCTTTATACGAGTACATAAAAAATTGTTGCAAGTGTGTTGTGACTTTAAAACTAACAAACGGTTAGACCGAATTCGTTTAAATTTTTAGGGTTTGTTCGTATGGTCTTGTAGATGTCCTTACATCGTTGACGACAAATATGAAATCACGGGCGGTTCACGGTCAATTTTGTCAGTGTCATAATACTACGTACTTAGTACATGATCACAACCACACAGGATACTGCACGCTCAATTAAATGATCTGTAAGAAAAATAATATTGCCAAAAAATAAAGCAGAACTTTCGAGAATGCAACAATGGAACCTTTTAGAAATAGATTTGGTCATAATATCTTTTTCGTATCCTGTTACGAAGGACTAAGTTTTAACATTACCCTGAAAAACCACTTTTTACATTCTCATTTAGACTTCTTTCTGGATAAGTGTAGGGCCTTCAGTGATAAACATTGGGAGAGCATCTACCAGCATATCGCTAACTTGAAAAAGGATACCAGACCAAGTGGAACGTTTCAATGTTAGCGTATTACTGCTGGGCTTTTTATCGAGATGCCCCAGCAGCAGAATTCAAAAAGAAAGCAAAGAAACCATGTCGCAATTCTACCAACGAATAAAAGAACTGTGTAATTTTCATTATTTTTTCAAAAAGCTTGAACATTTTTTTCTAAGAAATGGTAGCTAATTTAAAAATATATGAGTCATTTTTACATGCAGTATGTAAACATTCATAAAAGAAAACTGCTTACCCTAAAATACACCTTTTTAAAATCGGGCGTTTTTTTAAGCCCGATAGAACTTTAAATTTAAAAAAATAACACCAAAAATTAAATCGTAACGAAGCGCTCATTACGAAGCGCATTCTGAACTTCCAATTTTGGGTCACTTCTTTAAGACTGCTGGCTGTATGTGACGAATAAAACGAACAATGTTGGCCTCCAAAGCATCAATTGTTGCTGGTTTATCAGCATAAGCCAGTGACTTCACGTGGCGCCACAGGAAATAATCGAGAGGTGTCAAATCGCATGACCTTGGGGGCCAATTGACAGTTCCATTTACCGAAATCGTTAAATTTTGATTTCAAGAACTCGATGGTTGTGGCCGCCGTTTTGCACATAGCGCCTTGTTGAAACTACATTTCGTTCGGGTCAATTTCATGGATGAAACAAAACAAAAAATCATTAATAATGGTGTGGTAACGATCTCCATTGACCGTAAAGTGAGATCCGGCCACATTTTTGAGGATATGATGCCACCAGCGTGTTAATCACACCAAACGGTGCATTTTTCTGGATACCATGGACTCTGTCCATTCTCTATGTTGTGGATTTTTCTTACTCCAAATGAGGCAATTTCGCTTATTAACAGACCCTTTAGCCAAAAATTAGCCTCATCGCTGAACAAAATTTGGCGATAAAACAACGGGTCAGTTACTAACGAACTTTTGACTGATTTTCAATGCAAGCTTGGATGATTTAAAAGTGTTGTTCAAGCGTGAGTCTATTCATAATGAGTTTGGCAGAGTTTACTGAAACTGATAAGAAAAATTTTTTTCATCGAAATTTAATTTTTTAGTGTTATTTTTCAATTTCTATCATGCTTATAAAACATCCCTTAATAGTGTTACTTAAGTCAGCAGCCATAATAGAATAAAAGCATGCTTTCGGTCGCTTCAACCGGTGTCTTAGTAGGTCGCATAAAAATAATTTATTTATCCATAAATAATTCAAATTTAACAACTTTTTTTGTACTCTTAAGCCCTACAAGATTAAGTCTTAAAATAAAATAAAATTTTGTTGTCCGTGACTTAGAATTTTCCAGCAATTTCGGTGCTTGAATTGAAGTTCAAAAAAAAGTTCACTTGTTTTTACGCCACACCTGTACAAATATAAATAAACGTATGTGCGTGTTTATAAGAATAACAGCGTAAATTAAATAGTAAAGACAACTTTACATACAAAGTTGCAATAAAACATCAATCGATAGAATGTTATTACGGTTGACTTGGATCTTAACAGGCGAACGTGCATTACATCGTAGATATTACTTACTACTGCCACAACAACAGCAACAGCAATGCTAAAAAAAAATTCATGCAGCATAAATATTTAAAACCAAGCAACAAAAGTATGCAACCAACAACAATAACAAATACCTGTACCACAATTAATTTAATGTTAATACAAACGAATACAAAGACGCAATAACAAATAGACAAACTTATAAAGAAGCAAATAACAACGCGTTTTAACGCTACTTTAACAACAACAACAAAAACTGAATTAACAAATATCACACAATACTATAGTTTGTTGGCAATGTCACAGATACTTGTATAAAATAATATTAAATCGTTCGCTTCAGCACTCTTTGCTGTTTATAACTCTAGACTGTTACACTAACTGGCTGTCAGTGTGACTCTTTTGTTTTTACCCTGCCTGCCTGCCTGCCTGCCTGACCTTCTTTGTACAACCATCTGATGTTGCACAAAAGCAATATTTATTACGACGATTCCCGTTTCTGTCCATGTGAGTAAGTGTGTATTTGTATAAAGAAAAAACGTCAATTAATATTTATATTTTTGCTTGCCACAATAAAACATTAATAATGACATTTGTTCATTCATTTATACGTTTATAAAAAGGTGCTTCAAAATTCACGCAGGATTTGAATTTGCTGCCACTTACGATTTATCAGCCACTTTAACAACAGCCAATTTGACAGCTGACAATTTAAAACCATAAAACTACGCGTTTTCATTGTCAATTTTTCGAAAATAATAAAGATTTAAATGATGCAGTTCCATACTGCAACACTGGACTTAAAGTTTTCGAAAACAAGTAAAAAATATTCATACAAACGACGAAGCACTTTTCTCTCTTAATGGTCTTCTTTGGAGTTAAGAGAACTTAAGTCGACTTGCGAAATTCCAGCCAAAAGTATTTTTGTACTATAGCGGGTGGCCCAAGCGTTATTTATATTTGGTACTGATAGCTTTTTTCTGTTGGAAATATTATTTATTTGGCAGCATCACCGAAAACCAAGTCCCTTCACATTAAAACTGTAAACTTATTTCTATAATGAATCGTGTGTTGCCCAAAAGTTTTGGCAGTGAAAATCGGACACGGGGAGGAGGTCGTCTTCCTTCCTAGATTTCGGATCAGGATGAAGTTTAGGCTACAGGATTAATGTAGCGTGATTCAGGCTGAGATCTCAGCCATTAGAAGGGCGGCTTGATGGATGAGGTACCACGGAATATATGGAGAGGATATCCGGATCCTTACTGACAGCAAGGCCGCGATTAAATCCCTATCGGGTGTCTATACGACATCCAGATTGTTTCGAGCATGCCGGACATCTCTGGACGAGATGGCGAGACATTTCAACCTGGAACTATTTTGGGTGCCGGCTCACTCGGACATACTCGGAAACATAGTTTTGGACGAACTCGCCAGATCTGGAACTCAGATGAGAGACCAGAAGATAGATCCACTGGTGGGAGTCCCGTTAAGCTGCTTTAGGGCTTTATTTCAGCGGGCAAGTGAGTCGGTGTCATTACGCTGACAGCCTATGCAACCTAACCTAAGCTATTGTTGAGAAGCTGATGCATCCAGAGAAAGTAACAGTTTGGTGTGGATTTTTGGAGTATTGGCATCATTGGAGCATTTTTTACAAAATTACTACTAACGACGCCATTCAAGTTAACTGCGAATACAACACAGCCTTGATCAAGGAACTTTTATAGCCTGAGATGGAAGTTATAAATTCGGATTATCGTTGCTTTTAGCAGGATTGTTTAACATGTCAATTACACACAATTGCTTGATAATTTAAATATTTGTAATTCCTAATCAAGCCACTGGTTTCATTTAGCGATTTAGTTTAATTTCATTTATTTAAAAAATACTTATATTTGGACCGCCCGTTTTTCCACTATTGAATTGCATTTTGAATTCAATATAAATCTTGCATTAATTTTGAATTAACCTCTATTAATTTTCTGTTGCTTGTTTGTACGCTCCTTTGGTCGGCCGGTCGCCTGCTCATTCTGCCAGTTTATAATATTTTTTTTTGTTCCTAGACACCGCACAATTTCATTCATCCGTTCATACAAACATTCAATACCACAACGACACAATCGAAGCAACGAAATTAAATATAAAATAAAATAAAAAAGAATAAATAATAAAAATAAATTAATATAATATTTTATTGTCATTTTGTAATTATTTGTTTGTATTTGTAAGATATTAAATTTTGGACGCACATAAATTTCAACCAGGAAAAATTTATATTTTCCGCTTCACATGCGGCCCTCTTTTTTGCTTTTTTAAATTCATTATAAATTTAGTTGCATTCCACTTTTTATTGTGTGTAATAAGTTTAACTTGAATTTTATAAAAAGTTTTGAATAAAAAAAAATAATTTTTTTTCAGCGACTTGCACTAAAGAGAAGGGTTATCAATTTGTTTGTTTTATTTTTTGTGCCCGCAGAACTCAAAACCGATTTTGAAAAAAATTTTTTCTTGAATTATTACATATAGACTATTTCCATTTCAAAAACAGTTTATACAGTTTTAAAAATTACAGGGTGTCCCCATATTCCACTCATGATTTTTGCAGGTTTATTGAACCGTAGTGGACACTCATATAAAAATTTAACAAAATTGGTATTACTATAGCGCCCAATAAAAAATATGTAGTAAAAGAATTAAATTTAAAATTAAAGGGTGTCCCCAAAGCTGACACGTCTATTAAACTACAACGGATAACTATATAAAATTTTAAGATAAATGGCATCACTGAAGCTTCCAGTAGCAAACTGTAATAAAAAAGAAACTTAAAAATTATAGGGTGTGCCCATACGTGACTTAGTTTAACTTATATTTTTTTAACCACTGTAATCAAACACTTGAAAATTACACAAAATGTGTTATTCTGCAGCAATAAGCACAAATGCTGAAATTTAGAAATTAAAGGGTGTACCCATAAGTGTTGTAATTTATAAAATCGTTATAGGAAAACGGTTGTAATTTTTAAAGGACGTGCATTGTTACGTCAGCTATAATAGCAGCTATAAAATTGAAAATAAAGGGTGTTCCTCTAGGCGATGTTATTTGCAGTATATATCTTTTGAAGCGTCTGCTTTGAAGTCGTTTTTTCTTGCAAGAGTTGTTTTTAATTTCGCAATAATAATCATGCCATCATGAAAAAAAATTCATGAAAATTACGTGTGACCTGTTTCATAATTTGCATGAAATATTTCCGTTTGTGTTACGTAAATCTTTCTTTAAATGTACGAAATGTGAATTATCGTAGAGAAGAAAACTTCCAGAAGGCTATTAAAGCCTTCATTAGTTCGGCTTTGGCAGCAAGCTCTGGTTTTGTGATGATATTTTAGAAACTTCCAAGCTCCCGTACTCAATGAGGTTTTAAATAAACAAACAGAAAGACAATATTTATTATTGAGTACTGATAATTTATATACAGAAAGTTTAGGACATAATTTTAAGAACACGAGAAAGCAAAGTCTTTATTATAATTATTCATATTTAAAAGAACATTCTTTAAAAGAATTATGAAATTAAGAAAATCCCTGTGTTGTTATTCAATTAACAGACCACATTGACCTTAAGATTTCCACTTAAATAATGACTTTTAAAATAAAAAATATAAAACACAACAAACATTTATAGTTCACAAAAGCAAGTGTTGACTACTTCATTTGTGGCGTAATATTTTTCTATTTTTTATCTCACACTCTTTTGTGCAATTTCTTAGCCAGTTATTGTTGCTCGATTGCCGCACAAGTATGTTAAATCCAGCAAAAGTAACAATGTAAAATTAAGTGCTACCAACTCAGACAATAAGGACGAACGACCCTCAGACAACATACAACAAATAAAACACACAATAATTGCTACAATAGAACTCTAACATTAAGCAATAGTTGTGGATTTCCAATGGTTTAACGTTAGTGAATGAATGGTTGGCGCCTTTTGCAAATACAAAGAATTAGGGAAAAAAGGAAAAGCTAAATAAAAATTAAAATAAATCAGCAAAGTGCGAGTAGTAGTCACACACACGGAAAGTTAGGTACATACTTTGGGTGGGCCAATCTTGAAAATAAACGGAATTTGTTTCCACCTAAAAAAAACACAAGAAAAAAGAGCTCTTAGCTACATTATTGCTGAATATTCTTAAGCAATATTACCAAGTGTGAGTTAGTTAGTCCAAAACTTATGACATCTTGTTTCGAAGGGCCCACTGATTTTCAAATTGCTTCGACACCCAAAAATAAAAATCGGTCACCAATTTCGGAAAACCGAGTGTAGGGTTTTACTTTTAGTAGTTGAATCGAACCTATACTGTCAAGCCTATAAAATAATTCTTGCAAAAATAAACCGACTTAAAACCAAATTTCATCAAGCAGAGGGGCACCCTTTAATTTCTAAATTCAGATTTTATGCTTCCTGTTGTAGTAGACTTAGCAATGAGATTCTTTGCATATTTCAACCGTCTGTCTGTAATAGTTTAACAGATTTGTCACACATATCAAATTACAGCAACTATTGTAGCACCCTTTAATGTATAATTTAAAATAATTATACTTCTTATTATTTAAAGTAGTAAACATTCTGTTTAATGTTTAAGCATTTGTCTATACGGTTTAAATGATACGGCCATATAGGTCAAATTACATTAATTTTGGGAATACCCTTTAATATCAAAATTCAAATTAAAAAATTGCTGTTATAGCGAACTTAGCAATACAGGTGCAATGTAAACTTCAGCTGTCTTTCTATAACGGTTTAAAAGTATGGCCATATACATCAAAATACATCAACTATTGGGACACCCTTTAATTTCCAAATCCAAATTATATACTTGTAGTTATAGCGGAGTTAGCAATACAGGTTCTTTATAAATTTTAATCGCTTGTCTACAACTGCTCAAAAGTATGGCTATATTCATCAAATTAAATGAATTATTGGGGCACCCTTTTATTTATAGTTTTGAATATTAATACGTGTTTCTATAACGGTCATAGCAATCGAGCAATGCTATCTAAATTGCAAGCGTTTGTATTGTTATACAGTTCAAAAGATAGGTCAATTTATGTTAACTATAGGGACACCCTTTAATTTTTAAATTTATTTTTGTATTATTATTTTGCCATTGGGTGCCGTTTATGATTCATAAAACACGTATGTCGTATGGGGCACCCTTTTAATTTTAAAACGTTTTAAAACGGCACCAAGCTGCAAGCATCACCTTTCAAATAAAAAAATTCAAAATCGATCCAGAAGTGGCTGAGTTATATGGAGCCACAAATATAAAAATATAACATTCAGTCGTATTTATACCCCCCTTCTTCTTTTTTAAGTCGGTTAAAAATATTTTTGATTGCGTAATGCTCAAACGTGGGGCTTCTTTAGATTACAAGTACAACAATTTCAAATGTTTATTTTCTTTTCCATTTCTTGTCTTCTTCATTTATCTTTCGTTGAAACATCAGCTTCATAAACCAACACAGCCAACAGAGCAATACACTGTAAGATTATATTTTTTTTTCTTCTCTTACCTAGAGTACTTGGGGACTTGAGATCACGAATGACGCCTTCGTTATCTCATCTATGAAAGATATACAGCAATTGTTTTCTTATGCGTCTTTTGAACAACTTCTCCTTCGCGTCTTTGCAATAAAAATTTAATTTCCTTACACTCAAATCTTTGTTGGGATTTAAACTCAGGCAGTTCCTTTCTGATTACTGACTTAGCAAATACCACAGCTTTAGAGGTTTAGAGGTAAAAAACCGGACGAAGAAAAAACTTTTTAGAATCCTAACAAAATACGTGAAAATAACCTACTTTAACCGCAACTATTAAATGTTTAATTAAATTTTTAATTGATTCATTTATTGAAAGTCCCAATTATTAATTGCCCAGGTTTTAAATTTTCATGTGTAGCTGAACTATAAAAAGACGGTTATTATGAATATTTAAAGATACCAAATGGCATACGAAATTAAATTAATTATTAAAAATAAAATCATTGTTACAAAAAAATAATAAGAACAAATAAAAAAAAATAGAAAAAAAGGTTGGGTTCAATAAAATTAATTCTATAGATTCGACACATAAAGAGAAAAAAAGCTAAAGCAATAATCTTGTTTTTTACTTCCTTGGCCGATATCGAGCTGCTTACAAACGCCTTTTAATATCACCCACACTCACGTTCAATAAAAGTTCAAACCCTCCACACACATACACACAAATGCCTTCTTAATATTTTATAATGTAATTTTATTTATTTTTTTTTTAGTAATTTCAGCTTTTGTCTTCGGCACAAAAAAATATATAATAAAAGAAATTAAAGAATAAATAATAAAAATAATAAAAAAAACATATAATAAAAATAAAAGAAATCTCAATGTGGAAGTGAAATGAAGAAAATCCCATTACGACACAAAAGTCAATTTGCATAAAATCGATTTTTTTTCTCAACCAGCCGTGCAGTATTTAACGTTTGTTTTATTTTTCCTCTTTTTTTATTTTATTAAAAAAATATATATAAATGTTTTTTAGATTAAAAATGCTGTGTAATGTTTGGTAAATTGTATTAAAAGTAAATAATAAATGAAAGGCGCAAAACGAAGAAATACGAAGAAAAAAAACAATATAAAGCAGACAATGAAGACCGGGAAGAGCAAGAGCAAGAAATGAAATAAATATAATTATGTTTAATTTGGCTGGCAAGTGAAGGAAATTAAAGAATACGAAAAAACGCGAACGAATGAATGAGTATTAATAAATGCACAATGGTGTCGTTAGACTGAAATGATTTTTATTTAAGAAAAAAAAAACATATTTACAAGTATTTGAAGATCTCAGACATTTGTCATTTTTCTAGCCTTTACCACAAAAAGTGGGAAATTTGTAACATATCAGAGTTTGTCATTCCGTTTGTAATTTCTACAATATGCATTTCCGACTCTATAAAGAATATATATAATGAGTTCTTATGCATAGCGAAGTCGATTGAGCGATGTCCGTCTGCCCGTCCGTGTTCGAGTTGAAATCAACTTTCATATAGTTTCGAAAATTTTGCTATTGAATATCAGCAGGGTCAGTCTATATCCTTAGAGTCATTGAGTAAAACACCACGCCTCAGTCACAACTTTCGACGTGGATTATCACGACAAGAGTGCATTGATGAACTTAAATCTTTGTATAGCGATGAAGCACCATCCTATAGCACTGTGAAAAATTGGTATAATGAATTTAATCGTGGCCGAAGCTCGCTCAAAGACGAATTCCGTGAAGGTCGTCCAAAAACGGCTGTTGTGCCAGAGAACATTGATGCCGTGCGTGAACTCATAATGCAAGATCGACATGCGACATACCGAGAGATAGAGACATCCTTTGACATTTCTTCCACCAGCATACATTCGATACAGCATGAACACCTGGAGGTAAAAAAGGTTTGTTCTAGTTGGATCCCGCACAATTTGAAATTCGCTCAAAAAAAGGCTCGTGTCGATTGGTGAAAAGAAATGTTGCAAAAATACGATTGCGGTGCTTCAAAAGACGTTTATAAGATCGTCACAGGTGACGAATCATGGATCTACGCGTATGAGCCCGAAACGAAACAACAATCGACCGTGTGGGTCTTCACAGACGAAGAAAATCCAACGAATGTTGTTTGTGGAAGAAGCATTTCGAATCAAATGGTCGCCTGTTTCTTCGGAAAAACTGGTCATGTGAGGACTGTTCCGCTTGAGCAACGTAGGACGGTTACTTCTGAGTGGTACACTGCAATTTGTTTGCCTGAAGTCATCGGAGAAATTCGAAAACCAACAAGAGAAGACGAATCATTGTTCACCATGACAATGCGAGCTCTCACACATCGGCTTATACCAGAGCGTTTTTGACCGGCCAAAACGTCGAATTAATGGGTCATCCGCCGTACAGCCCTGACTTGGCACCTAATGACTTCTTCTTGTTTCCGCACATCAAGAAAAAAATGCGTGGTCAACGATTTTCGTCGCCAGAAAAGCTGTTGAAGTGTTCAAAAACCATGTTTTAGAGGTGTCTCAATCGGAGCGGAAAAAGTGCTTCGACAACTGGTTTGAGCGCATGCAAAAGTGTATAAATCATGCTGGAGAATACTTTGAAAAACAATAAAACCATTTTTGATTATAAATATTCGCATTTTCACTATTAGGCCAGAAATATATAGAGCAGCCCTCGTAGAGAATTAAAAAATAGAAAACACGAATTAAAGAAATTTTTTCTCCCCCATATTTTCCGAGTTATGGCCCTCTGAACTTTTCATAGAAAAGTACAATTGTGCTCCATATTTTTTTTAAATATCAATATGAGTATCATATAAAAGCCTTTGTCAAGATCTTTAAGGAAATACAAATATTTTTTAAAAATGCTTAACCCATTAAGAGCCGCCGATATTTTTATGTAAAATTATGCATATTACATGATTTTTTGTAGTTTTTAATTCTCTGTCACTCAATATTTGTTGTTTTGTTTTTTTTATATTTGATAAAGGATATCTAATTTTCGGCATAGCCAAATATAGGAGTCTTATTTGTTATAATGTGAAATTTATACGAATTTATTTCGATATATTTACAGACGCAAGTACAAAATATGCAACGCTTTAACTTTGGCTGTGTTCGTTTTTTTTTATTTATTTTTTTAATTTAAAAACACTTCATTTCCATATAAAAAAAATGTAATAATCAGGCATGTCACAAATTCCGATCGGAATGGTTTTAATTCCGTATTAACAAATCCGATGGATTTGGTTTAAATTTCTTCAGATTCCGATCGCTTTTGCTTATTTCTAAAAAAAATGCTTAATGTCCACCCTTTCATTTAAATGTGGCAATATTGCGCATACCAAAGTAAACACAAGGCTAATCTAAATAAGGACACGTAATAAAAGTCAACAAGAAAGTCGCAAATAACGAAATTTTAAAGAATCTAAATTCAACTTTGAAATTTAAAAGTGGTTTCATTCTGAAGAAATTTGTCGTTTTTCGTTTTCTGAAGAACGATATTACGGAATTTAAACCACTCTCGATCGGAATTGAGTTCTGTGAAGTGCCTGAATAACTGGTGTAAAATAAAAAAAGGAGTTTAGCCAGCTGAGGTAGTTTAAAACGATAGTGAGTTAAATAACTTTCTGAAATAGTAGCAGCCTTAATCTAGTGATCAGTGATTTTCTATAGAGAGTCGAAAATCATTTTAATTTATTTGCTAGAAACCTAAGTTTACTAGTTAAACGTAAAAAAGCTAAATAAAAAAATTTAAACCGGAATAAGTGAAACATGGCTTATTTGACGTCCATCCCTGCTTAACCCTTAACGGCCCGGTATAATTTCAAGTTCAATTCCCAACAGGTCCAGCTATTTTTCATCCTTACTACTGCTATCATCTAAATTATTTATATTATATTTTATAATTGTTAATAAAATTACATATTATAAATTAAATTGTGTAAAGTAACTGCTGAAATATCCAAACAATACTGCACTTGTATTCAAATAACACAAAAGTGCTAATACAAAAAAAGATAAAGGAACATAAAGAACAAGCAGAAATAAATCACACAAAGATCATGACACTATACGTAATGCGTCACTTGTATATTTAGCAACGGTAATATAGTTTTTGGGGCTAATATGCGCCATTGAACCCAGTAAGTAAAATAATCATGTCGCCTATTCCGCGCACATGGTCCGTTGAGGGTTAACAATAAATTTGGCGATTGATTGCCAGTGAGTAATAGTTATCAATCATTAATTCTATTTTTCGTAATCATAGAACTCTGTACCTTGTTTCTGTAACTTAAGTGAGAAATTTCTCACACAAAATAACACAGCGTAACCTTAAGTTAATAATAATATTTTAATTTTTTTTTTATATCATATTGTTACATTTTTGCCTTTTTAGACAAAAGAATGGATTCTTTGATTGCAAATACTACTGTGGCTCGTTATAAATTCTGTATTCTTACTTTGTGGCTTAATCTGGCTATACTTCTTTATCCTACGGTCTTGTGAATCCTATGGTCTCCTATTTATTAAACATGTTATTATTACAAACGCAGCAAATCAGGCTACTGCCATACACTGTTGTTATGCTGTTACACTTCCCTGCACTAACAGCTAGACCTCTTCCTCTTATTGAAAGGGCTTCTTGACAATATCTGTTACTGTTACATGTATTAAATTAGATGTCTCCACTAAATTATCTGTCATGGCTTCCCACAATAATTGTCTTTTTACTTCTCGGGAAGTTTGTTCTGCTGCTTCTTAATTTTTAATTGCATTATAACAATTATTATTTTCCATTGTACGCATGTCCGACGGTGGGCTTGAACTCACGATCTTTTGTTTTGCAGCAAGCACCTCTTCCAAAGCAGCCATTGAGGTTGCTCAGCTTTTGTTAGCTAATTGTGGTATTATTCTATAAACACATAATTAATGGAAGTGACTTTATTCACCAGTCTTATACGGACAACAACAACAGGGGTTGCCAGATCTTATTTTCGTAACAATATAATAAAATATAATAAAATTCATAATTAATTATTGTTAACTTCTGTATAAAACAAGATGACTATAATAATTTATTGCAAGAAATTTATCACTTTAGTAATAGACACGGGTAGCCGTTGTTTATTATTTGTGGTAGCAATAAAGTGCAGGATAAAGAAGATTCGTGTTGAGTTAGGTGTCACATCCTTGAATAAAAATACAAATGAATTAAATAATTCGGCTTAAGTTCATTTTATGAATGATTTCTGGATTGCTAAATCCGCCATTAGCATTCTTCGCATCTATCAACTTTAGGTTGTCTACATTGTAAACAACATTTATTTAACCAACTAAATTTAAAACTAAGAATTCCAGGAATGTTCATAATCAATAAGTATTAACTTGGTTAGACTAAATGCACACACAACTAAAGTTCTTTCATTGTTCTTTTTATAAATCGTTACATTCATATTTGTGTTTGCTTTCTGCTTACCGTCGCTTTAGCCACGAATTTAATTTTTATTATTATTATTTTTTAATTTTTAGTTTTTGTTTAATTTTTTTCGGACCTTAAACCCAAATTTCGATTTTACGGGCAAAACTTAAAAAAATTTTTAATATTGGAATTTTGGGTACATTATTTATGAATTATCGAATTCAGTTTTTCGAACGCTGCGATTTTCAATTTGTCATACTGCACACACTTTTTTTGACATTTATGATCACTCGTAATAACACCTTAAGAAAAAAAAAAGTCGTCGCAATGTTGAGTGGGTTTCACTGTTTTATCGTTACTTTAAAGACGCAAAAGACGCATTCAAGCGTCAAAGTTTTCTGAAACGGTGTAAAAAATACATCACTCCATTTGATCGCCTCGCTATCTATGTCACCTTTATCAGACCGAGAATGGAATACAACACTCATGTTTAAGCCGATGCTTTAAAGACTATTTTGGAGTTAATCGACAGCGTGCAGGAAAGAGCTTAGAACCTCTATTGTTTCACCAGAGCATCGACGCAATGTGGAGTGTGTTTCACTGTTTCATCGTTAGAACAACAGAATTTGCTCTTATAAAAACATCGAGCTGGTTCTTGAGAACTGTAATTTTCTACCCACAACACGCTCAGCATCAAGAGCGCATCCCTTTGTGATAGATTGACCAGTGGATCGCAATACGCACTACAGAGATAATTCGTTTTTAAGCCGAACATTTCGTATGTGGAATAAACTCCTTGCGGAGGTCTTTTCAGACTCTTACAGTGTGCACAGATTCAAAGGAAATGTCCACAAGCACTACTCCCTCTATGCCCCTTCCCATAACTAAATTTTCTAGTTCTGGCTCAATGCGTTGCATAAGTAGGAGTCATCCCCAACGCGAACACATAGAAGGAATTTTCGTAGTGAAGAGAATATCGTCGCTGTAAGGGAAAGTGTAGAAGATCTATTTTTATCGATTCGTTATTAGTCGCATATACTGGGGCTCTATTTGCCCATTACGTTGAAATTTTTCACACAAACCTTGGCCTACATCCGTACAAGATCCAGTTGGTGTGGAAATTAAAACAATCGGATTAACATATGAGTCCGTCTTTTGCCGATCGAGTCTGCTAATAAACAGAATTGCTGCATATTTAGTAAACCAATCCAAAATGACCATATAGACCAGATTTGACACCTCTTGATTATTTCCTGTGAAGCCATGTGTAGTCAATAGCTTATGCTGATAAACCAGCAACAATTGACGCCTAATATGGCAACATTGTTTGTGATATTCGTAATATGTGACCAGCAATGATCAAAAAGATTTCCAAATTTCGACTTCCACCATGCGCTCCGTCAAGGGCAGGATCTTTCGAATAAAAGTGTATTTTTAATTTAAGTTCAATCTTTGTGTTATTTTTTGCAATTTAAGGTTCGATCGGGTTTAATAAAAACTATATCACAGATATCAAAAGTGAAATATATTAAAGAATTTCAACAGCTTGGAATTTTGAAATAAGAAAAAGGCCTCTTTCTTATGCCGACTTGGCAATTATTAGTGTGAATTTATATCAGATAAATAAAAATTGGAGAGCTTAAGTATTAGACCCAGTATGTTATTTCATTTATTAAAGTTTTCTTGGTCTCAAGCGGTTGACGTTGCCGCTAATTGTTCAAGACACTGGTTGGAGTATAACAAAATTCAAAATGATTCTCAGGTTTTTTCTTATTGCAGCTGTTCACTTTTCATTTGTAAATGTTTTTTTGTTTTCTTAAATGCTGTGAAAAAACAGCTGTTAATAATTACTTATGTTTTTAATTGAGTAAAAATATTTGGAAATATTTGTAATGAAAATCACAGATACAAAAAACTAACGTTCGTTTGTTTGTATGTAAATTTTCGTAGCTTTTTTAAAATGAATTGTTTTAATTGGTTAATTAATTTATTATGTTAATTACCGTTATATAAAATATTAAGTAACCTGCTTATTAATGTTAAAGTTTTCAATTAATCAACAAAATAGTGACTTAATAACTAAATATACGAGGATTGAAAAATAAATTTTGTTTCAGACTGCAATACTTTAGTCAACAATTTTACACTTCGAGTTTTTTTTTTCATTCAAAAAGCTTCTTTTTACGTCAAGCCGTAATTTTTTCAATTTAAAAGCAAAAAATGCTAAATGTTAGCAAAAATCAAAGAAACTGCACAAGTGTGAAACTGTATGCACTCGAGCATAAAATTAATGAAATATTGAAAAATGGACCTGTTTCTTGGCCTCCAGTGTTGTGCGATTTGATTAGTTTTTCTGGGGAAATGTGGTCACTAGTTAATGCTGATTACCAGCAACATTTTACATCTTGGAAGCCTAACGTTTGTGTTTACTATGGCGTACAGTCAGCAATGTTTGAAAAATGCATATCGTCAAGCAGGGTTGGCCACACTCCCGAAATCATTTTTCCTCATTTTCATCTTTCGAAAAAATTTTTTATTTATATTTAATTTTCTGTTTTATTTTTTAAAATTTTAAATATTATTAAGTGCTGTTTCAGTATTACAGGCGATCAACTCGTCTGAAAAATTTATATGAAAAGCACTCAGTTTTTTGAGTTATTTCCATATAATTTGTTTAGACGAGTTGATCGCCTGTAATATAGAAACAGCACATTAGGCTTGAAAAAACATCCAATATTTCAATCATTGCTTGACTTAGGAAATCCTTTTCTTTATGTTTACAAAACCCATAAATATTTTTTAGCATAAAATACCAAAACTTAAATAAAACAACAAACCACTTTTTTTAAATTTGTTTTTGATTTCATGTTGAGTGATTACAAAATCTCTTCATCTTTTGGAACCTGTGATTTGCTATTTTTTAAAATTCTTAGACTGCTTAAGATTCTTAGTGAACCCTCGTAGTGCTAGGACAGAAAGATATTAAAAACTATTTTTGTTTAAATATTCTGGGGACTTAATCTTTTCATATTAAATTAAAAACAATAATTACATTTTTAAATTATTTATTTGGACAACAATTAGTTGGATTTTTTAAATGTAACACATGTGACAAAATGTTGGACAAGAAATTAGTAGGGCTACTTTTTTGACCGCAATGTTTGTCACGCATTATCTATGACAATAAGAATAGTCGTTAGTTATCTTTGTTAAGTTAAAAAATTAATTAAATAATTTTTTATTTTTTTTTTGTTTATCAAGTCGTCTGAATGTTGCTTGTTTTCTGTTTGTGCCCGCAGAACTTAGTCATTTCTAAACCGATTTTAAAAGTTTTTTCCTTTATTTGAAAAGTGATGCTTACAGATTGATTCCGTTTTAAAAACAGTTCTTAATTTTAATAATTAAAGGGTGTCCCCATACAACATACATGTTTTTTAAGTGTAATTTGAAACGTAAAGGGCACCACTTTATTATAAAAAAAACTGCGCATCATTATAGCTCCCAACGGTATAAAGTAATACAAAAATAATTCTAATAATTAAAGGGTGTCCAAATAGTTAAGGGCTCTCTTTTAAAAAGTTTAACACAAATGCTTGAAAATTGGCCAGAATGTCGATTGCTATGACCGTTATAGCATCAAGCATAAATATTCACAATTATAAATTAAAAGGTGCCCCAATAGTTGATTTAATATTTTTTATATGACAATACTTTTGAAGAGTTGTAGACAGATGCTTAAAATTTACAATAGACCTGTATTGCTAACTTCGCTAAAACAACAAGTATAAAATTTGGGTTTGGAAATGAAAGGGTGTGCCAATTGTTGATGTAATTTTTGTATGTGGCCAATATTTTAAACCGCTACAGATATGCAGCAAAACTTACAAAGTACCTGTATTGCTAAGTCCGCTATAACAACAAGTTTATAATTTGAATTTAAAAATTAAAGGGTGTTCCCATAATTGATGTATTTCAACTTATATGGGCCTTTTTTTGAACCGTTATTGATAAACGCTTGAAAATTGGCCAGAATGCCGATTGCTATGACCGTTGTAGTACCAAGTATCAACATTGATAATTATAAATTAGAGGGTTCCCCAGTAGTTCATTTAATTTAATATATATGGCCATACTTTTTAACAGTTTTAGACAGATGGTTTGAATTTACAAAGAACCTGCATTGCTAACTCCGCTATAACAACAAGTATAAAATTTGGATTTGGAAATTAAAGGGTGTGCCAGTAGTTGATGTAATTTATATATGTGTGGCCAAACATTTAAACCCTTACAGACAGCTAAGACTCACAAGGGCCCTGTATTGCTAAGTTCGCTATAACAGGCATGTCACGGAATGGTTTTAATCCCGTATTTATTCCGATCGATTATATTTCACTGATCGATTTTGAGTATTCCTAAAAAAATGCTGAGTCTCCACTTATTTATTTAAATGTGGCAATATTGCGTACAGCAAAGTAAAAAATATAAATCCAAATACACAGACATGCCACAAATTCCGATCGGAATGATTTGAATTCCGTATTAAGAATTCCGATCGATTTTGTTTTACCTTCTTCCGATTCCGATCGTTTAATCTCCACCTTCTTATTTAAATATATCAATATTACGCACACCAAATTAAACAACAAGTCTAATCTAATCTAATTTGCGATTAGGCAAACAACAAAATATTAAAGAAACTAAATTCCATTTTGAAATTTAAAAGTAATTTTATTCCAAAGAAATTTTTCGCTTTTCGTTTTCTAAAGAACCAATTTTCGGAATTGAAACCACTTTCGATCGAAATTGAGTTCTTTGACAGAACTGATATACATATATAAATTTAAAAAACACAAAATAACAAAATTTTACTTCCACTTTGTAATTTCATTCTAAAGAAATGTTTTGTTACTCGTTTTGTGGAAAAAAAATTTGCCGAATTAAAACCGTTTTCAATCGGAATTGAGTTATGTTACATGCCTGCATATAAATTTGTAATATTCTCAAAGAAACATTTATTACCGTTATCGAAAGTCTTTTTTTTAATCAACTTTAATTATACTCGTAAATAAAAAATAAAACATTTTGGCATGGTACATTTCTCACCACTGAAAAATCTGTTGAAATTTTTTACCTTTTTGGTCAATACACGAATAATAATTAAAATAATCCACCACCAAAATGCCATTATTTATTTTATTTTTATTCTGCTTCTTTATTTAATAATTCCTGATGCTTTCTTTGGCAAACAGCCACAGATAGCACCATAC
This sequence comes from Gymnosoma rotundatum, assembly GCA_916610165.2. Taxonomy (NCBI): domain Eukaryota; kingdom Metazoa; phylum Arthropoda; class Insecta; order Diptera; family Tachinidae; genus Gymnosoma; species Gymnosoma rotundatum. Next base: position 12,454,748 of record OU744338.1, on the reverse strand, counting down.
ATACATACACACGCATTATTTATAAGTACAAGAGTGCTGTATACAATACAGCAATATTTATAACATAAATTTATAAATAATTAATATAAAAACGAAACAGAAAGAAATATAAATAAAAATGTTAAAAAAAATTTGAATGCATAAATTAAAAATCCACCCCGATAAAAATCATACGTTTCATACAGTTAGTTACTGGCGTATTAAATAAATCACCCTCTACGTACAACAAAAGACGATGACTGTTGTTTAAATGATTATATTTATTATTAAAATATAAATAGAAAATCGCAAATAATAATGTTAGCAAAACAAAAATTCAACAGAAGAAAAACAAGTAAAAGAAGCAACAACAAAAAAAAAAAAAAGATATGAAAATAAATAAACATAAATTATATAAAAGTCAAAGTTTTTTTTTTATGGAACACACAAATAAACACACAAGCACACGAATATACGAAAATACACATACACTTAAATACTGACACGTTCAAGCAAAACACTTGCATACGCGTACTTATTTTTTTAAAACCTTTAGAAGTGTATGTGTGAGTAGAAAATTTTTTGTCGAAGTATAAATAAAAATAATAAAGGCAACAGGAGCAACAATAACAACAACAGCAGTGGTAAAACCAGCGACAGGATAAATACAAGCGATAACCACCACTACACATAAATTAATATGCAATAAACTCTGCCTCACTTAAGTCTGCTTTTAAAGCTGTCCAACCCCTCTTGCGCCCCCTGCAACACTTGCCACTCAAAATAATTTACAATTATTTCTAAAAGTTTAAAATATGGAATGAAATTTATATTGTACAATATAAATATATATTTTATAATAAAAAAAGAAGCAAAACAAAAAAAAAAATATATGTAAAATAAATAAAAAACCGACAAAAAAATGAAGTGAAATAAGGCGCAAATAAAATTATTTAAATGGGAAACCAAAGAACAACAACAACAGCAGTCATATAAACGACGCATATACAAATTTTGTTACAAAGTATTTAATACAACTGCAACAACATTGGCCTCAAACAACCCATTCTTAAAATCTTAAGTTTAACAAGAAAACAGTAGAATGTAAAAGATTTTTGTATACTGGCACTACTTCACACATCAACACCCACACATGTATACATACGTATATTTTTAAATGCCACGATCGAATAAAGTTCTATAATTCAAGCAAAAGCCACAAAGTCGTCGTCGACACCAGTAGAAGTTTAATTTTATTTTTTTAAATATTGAGATGATATAAAGAAGTCAATGGTGTGACGTCTACATGAAGAAAATATGAAGTAAAAACTTACATACACACGTACACACATACTTACTAACAAGAAACCAACAAAACGAAGGCAAATGCAAAATTTATAATGAAAATATTTATTTCAGTTCGTAGAACTAGTAGTTCAGCAAAGTCGAATTTGGAAGACTCTTTAGTCGGTTAATCTTATATTTTAAACTCTACATTTGATATGACTAAGAAAACACGAAGCCAACTCAAGAAGTCTCTTAACAATTAGAAATGGAGCATTAAAAATGTTTAACAATTTAGAAATATCATTCAGTGTGAAATATGTAAAAAATAAAAAAAATAAAAAATCGCACGACCTTGGAGGCCAATTCACAGGTCGATTTCTCGAAATCATCTTATCGCCAAATTTTGATTTCAATAACTCGATGGTTGCGGTCGCCGTATGGCACGTAGCGCCATATTGTTGAAACCAAATTTCGTGCGGATGAATGTCATCCATATTTTCAAACAAAAAATCATTAATCATGTTGCGGTAATGATCTCCATTGGCAACGTGAGAACCGACATCAAGAAATAAGGTCCGATAATGCCACCAGCGTGGAGTCTATAGGGTATCTTGTGGATTGGTCTCATTCCATATGTGGCAATTTCGCCTTCTAACAAGCCCGTAAAGCCAAAAATGAGCCTCATCGCTTAACACAATTTGACGATAAAACGACGGCTACGTTACTAACTGCTTTAAAGCCCAATCGGCGAAAGAGAGAGGCATATAATGGCCTGGTGGCTTTATTTCCTACACTAGCAGGATCTTATATGAGTGTAGGCCAAGATCCTTGCTGAAAATATTCCACGTAGTGGACGATCAGAGCCCCAATTCCTGCGTCCGACGACGAATCGATAAATTTGGATCTTCTTCCACACTTTCGTTTAAAGCAGCGATATTCTCTTCAGTACGCATATTCTTTTGACGTGTTGGTAATATTGCATCCTCTAGAGAGTATGTGGTACGAAACCTATCCATGTGGTATCTATCCTTCCAGATGGAAGACTACGCGCACCATAAAAATCACAAATTCGTCTATAAGTTGCTCGAATTGATGACTGATTTTCAAAGTAAACTTGGATGATTTGAAAGCGTTGCTCAAGCGTGAGTCTATTCATAATGATTTGCCAGAGTTTATTGAAAATAATAAGAAAATAATTTTTATCAATATTTAATTTTTAAAGTTATTTTTTATAATTTCAAAACACCATTTACATCAAATTACATCAACTATTGTAACACCCTTTAATTTATAATTTTTAATAATTATACATCTTACAATACCAAGCAAGGTAGTGGACGTTCTATCTAATTTTGCAGTGTTTTTATATAACGGTATAAAAGATAGGTTCAAAATATAGGACAAATAACATCAATTATGGGAACACCCTTTAATTTTAAATTCAAATTATGAACTTGTTGTTATAGCGGACTTAGCCACACAGATAAATTTCAGCTGTCTGTCTGTCACACATGTACATTAAATTATATAAACTATTGGGACACCCTTTAATTTTTAATTTTGAATATTTATACTTGTTATTTTAACGGTCATAGTAATCCACATTCTGTGCAATTTTTAAAAGTTTGCCTATAAGATGGACCCATATAGATAAATTTACGCCACCTATGGGGACACCCTTTATTTTTTAGATTTATTTTTGTATTACTTCTTGCTAATGAGAGCTATAGTAATACGCAGTTTTTAAAATATTTAATCTGGTGCCCTTTAGAGTTCAAAATACACGTAAAAAAACATGTATGTTGTTTGGGAACACTCTTTAATTTACCCCTTCTAAAAAAGAAAAAAATTTCAAAATCGGTGCAGAAAAAAAGCAACATTCAGACGGATTGATAGCGTGCTTCCTTTTTTGATGTTGGTTAATAAAAAGCACATGCCAGACTTCTTTTATAGTCTAACAAGAAATGTTAAATAAATTCAATTCACATACAATGCATTTCAAAGAAAAAGATGCTGGCGAATACCTTAAGAATAAAGTATACAAAATTTTAGAAATATAATATTCATGCTTATCACGTGAGTTTTATCCATGTTCAGTTTTAGGCCACAAAAATCATCTGATATTTTTAAGATTACTGGCAGTGCCAACGACTTTGTCTGCGTGTCACTTCTAATTTTCTTCTTTCACAATTGTATCTCAATTTTGTCACGAAATGACCTATTTTTAGGAAAAAAATAGTATTCTATATTGAACCCAGGGTTCTACCGGACCTCATCACAAAATTTTGTTCCTATCCATTCTGTAGTTTTTACGTGAAGGGAACACAGACAGACAAAAATTCCAAAAATATGTGTTTTTTATTATATATCGAATACTATCTACACCAACAACAAAATTTTTACCTTGCGCTGAACGCTTGAACAACGCTAGGAAATATTGCGAGATTACTTTGAAAATCATGGTAATGTTGCAGAATGTGTGCAAAATTGCGTACGGCTTTTGGAAGAAGAGAACCACCGCCAGCTTCTTATGTTCGTTATCTTGTGAAAAAGTGAAAGAAACTGGCATCCTAATTAATAAACCAAAGCATGAAAGACCAAAAACAGTGCGTACACCCGAAGATATTGCTGCTGTGGCAGAAAGTGTACGTGAAGCGCCATCAACATTAATTCACCGTCGTTCTCAACAATTGAAAATTTGGAAGACATCATTAAGATCAATTTCGCATAAAAACCTTGGTATGACGCCATACAAAGTCCAATTGGGTCAGGAGTTGACCATCCAATGCGTTTTTTTTTTATAGCAATTTAAAAAAAAGTTATTTGGCACACCCTATATATAAATATGGTGTACAAAAAGAGTTTTGATGGAGATTTGAAGCTCTTTAGTTTTCTAAGTGGGCTCGAAGGACCATTCGCCATGATTATTTTAAGCTAAGTTTATTATTTCTTAAAAATGTGCAAGGATTATTATCTAAATACTTGATAATTATATATTAAGCTTTAATATTCCCTTTTGTCGATGTAGTAACTTGAACTACTAATTTCCTCCCACTTCACTTTCTTTCCCAAAACACGGTTACAAAAGTATTAAATAGAATAAATTAATGTCAGTCTTCTTTATTCCCATAAAAAAAACATTTAATAAATATAATAACAATAATACTGGCCATCATGCTAAAAGCCTGGGTTAAATAGTAAACAACTGCTACTTCCTTTCAAGAAACTATAATAACTTTTCATGTTCGTTTACATTTACCGTTAGTAGGGTACTAAGACGTTGAAATAAACAGAAGAATGCATAGTGTTTGTTGTTTTCACTGCGTTGATAATTTTTCATTAAAAGTTGGCAATAAAAGTTTATTTAATGGCAGCACAATCACACACACACACACATACACAAACATTCGCACACCTTAAGAAATACGGGCCAAACACATTTTTAGCATTTTACATTGTACGAGTGCGTTTGTATGCAAGTTTGTCTGTTTTTAAGACAGTCTAGTGCTGTTGCCATTAATATTTTATACTTAAATTATTTTAATGATACCAACGAAAAAATATTATAAAATAAAATAAATAAATTATATACTGAAAGGTATATAATAAAATACGTTTTTTGCTAATGTGTTGAAGGAAGGTATAAAAGATGGGCCGAGGTAGAGAAACTGTTCGTCTAAAATATGGATACAATTATCTTATCGTTGTAATTTGATTAAAAGTAGAAGAATTAAAGTGAATTTAGTTTACCAAAGGTCATCGAAAAGTTAAAAGGGGCGTTGCAAATGAGGAAATGAGATTCTCCTCATTTTCCTTAAGATTTGGATATAAAACGGCTACACGCGTGCTTACACAAGGCCTAAAGGGTAATCGTGGGGGCCTCTACAATAGAATGCTTAGCAATGTTTCATCACTACATTTTACGTCATTTGGCTAAAGTAGGAAGTCACCACAACACACTAGAGATGAAAACGGGTTAAAAACTTTTTCAGCATTTCACTTTCTAAAAGACTGTCTTTTAATAAGTTCATAGTCAGTATTGTTTGGAATACATGTGGTGTCGTTTACATAACGTTTGCCTTTGAAGCGAAGCATTAATTATTATGACAATGCAAAAGCATACATGTGTGCTGCGAGTTGCCACCAGACATAAAACCTCTTTAGAGTATTTGATGTTTAAAAAATTTTTAAATGGCTTTTAAAGGATGATTTGGATTAAATGGAGAGTTCGTTACCAAAACAAACGCATACTTTGAAGGACCTTGAGAAAATCTTTCACTTTAAGCATATAAAGACCAAAACTGATTTTTTAGAAGAACCAACATGTTTTTATAGACTTGCCAAGTTAAAGATCTCTTGTTTACTAAACTTGCGATTTAACAATATCTCGAAGCCATCCACCCAGCAAACTGTAACAAAGCGTCTGCTTAACACCTGTTATTCGGTTCACACACCACAAACTTTACCACCACAGTTTCTTAGTGGTGGAAAAAACAACTTATATACCTTTATTTACCACACACATAGACAACAATAATATTAACTATAATTGTTGCCAGTAATACCGTTTGATTACATTTTTTGCAACTTTTGAAGCCTCCACGTATAATTTTTTTGATTATCAGGCCAAATTTTCGTTACTTTTGGTAAAGACATTAAAAAAAGTAATTTGACTGAGAGAGAACTTGTTTCATTATTTAAGGTAAGAATCTCTCTTAACATATCAACCTTTCTTAATATATCAATTCGATTTTAATAACAAATGGTACCAGTAAATACAATCAAAATCCCATAGATATAAACAAAAAAAAACGATGCTGAACATATGTTATCGTTCACCGCTAATGGCGCTGAGATAAATTTTATTTTATTTTCTTGTCGGTTTTTATTATTCTCTCACATTTAGTCTCTCACTCTCCTAACAATATTGCCACATTTTTCCAGAAATATTTGTATTTTATAAGCATTTGAATTCATGATAATAGCAAAGGCACATTAATTAATAAAAAAATAGAACAAAATTTCAGGAATGATAATAATTAAAAAAAACTGATATGCGTAAATGGAAAACATAATTGAAAAAGTAGAAAATATGAAAATAAAATTGGTTGCAAAAATAACTAAAAAGGTGAAAAATATGAGCCCATGTATCATCTTAAATCAGTCATCATTTATTCCTTGTCCCTCTCTCCAATCTGTATGAAGGTTTTGAAAAGTCCTATTGAATCCCTTGCAAGATTAACCAGTCCAGTAGACTCTAATGTCATGTATATGTCATATGTACTTAATATTCTTTACATTTCATCGATTTTTTTCAAAGAATTCACCTGATTCATTTAAATTTAATAAAATATTAAAAAATGCAATTAAAATAAATATTATTATTGCCGTCAGAGAATCATCGTTGTTTTGTTTACTAACTCTCAGTAAGGATAAATCGTTTCGTTAATGTCGTCTGTTGTGTTCCTACAATTCGTGAGAAATCACAGAATGTTTCTTGTTTCATGTTTAGAAACAGCAAAATGTTTCTGGCAACAATTGTTTCTAACTGTAAAGTAATATGAGCTGCATTTTGTGAGAAAAACTAAGCATTCTCTTCAAACTTGGAAAAAGTGTTAGCAACTTCAGCTTCTCCGCTTGAAAAATTTGACAACTGTACAACCTAGATTACAGAAAAATTGTCAGTAATTTTATGTTAAGGTTTTAGGCAATTAAAGCTCAAATTTGTTGGTATTTTTTAACCCTTTCGGGACTACTGGGATAATACGTCCCAGCAATTTTCAAACTGTGTTTTTTCTTTATTTTCAACGCAATCGCCAGGGAGGTAGAACTGCCAAACGTCCAAAAACGGATAGCATCAATATTGGAGACCACTTGCCAGTAGAGCAAGAGAAGCATTGTCGCTGTGTTCGCTGTTCTTCACTTGGCATAGAAAAGCAAACAAAGATGATATGCTCAGGTTGTAACAACGCCTTATGTTACAAGTGTTTTGGGCCATTCCACAAATAAATACCTAATTGCATTCCTAAAATGTTAAAAATAAATGTAAACTTTTATCTCAATCTAATAATATTTATATTTTAGTTATCTTTTTAATTTCGAATCGCTCTTCGAGAACACTGATTGTGATTTTATGCCCGATGAAAACACTTGTTGGGATTATATGTCCCAGGATAAAAGGACGAATATAAAATTTTTAAGTATGGAGAACATAATACTTTTATCATACCTTTTAGAATATGAAAAAAATTTTAACCATACATAATTTTTTTTGCAAAATAAAACTCCGTCCCGAAAGGGTTAAACTAATCAGTGTAGTTAATTCTATGGAAGTTAAATATTTCATAAAAAAGGTAAAGCGGATTTATTTAAAAAAATCCTACTTTAACTAATTTTATTGAATGGCGAGAGCATGCACTTTTCCATACCGAAATATTAGTATTGAGACTTAGTTTAAATCCTCACGAGAATCATGGTTATGAAATTTTTTTCATACGTTTTTATTTTTTTTTTTACTTTCATTTTGTTTTTGTTTAGTAAATGAATTTTTTGCCTTGTTATTTTTCCTAAAATATGAAAAAAAAAAGTTTTTATAATATCTTATATAAATTACGTTAATTTACTATTTATTTTAGATATATTTTTATATATAACTTTTAATGAAAAAATTAAATTTTTTTAAAAGAAAAGCGTAACTTTTTATTGTCTTTCCCTGGCAACACTGATTGTTGCAGATATGTGGAGGGTTACTGAACTTAATTTTCGTAGCAATATTAATTTAGAAAAGATTTCATTTCTACAGCACTCTCAAACAAGTAAAACAACAAATACTCTGTAAGAAATATCCCGGTCATAAACTCTCCCGTTTCGATGATTAGAGACGGCATCCCAATTCATGTGGTTTATTATTAAATGGATTTTTAATTATGGGATTATTTTAAGTCAACACCCGCGCCTTAAGGAATGCGCTTCTCCTTAACATTAAAAAAATTTCAACCAAATCAACCATGGAGATTTCTGCAAAAGGGTAGAATTTCATTAAGGTTCTGTTCCATTTGTGACTTTAATCTATAAACTTTAGGATTCGATTAAAAAAAAACCAAACCCAGCAAAAAATGTTTTTTTTTTCAATTAAATTTTTGTTAAATCTCTGGATATTTTGAAATATGACCAACTTTGATATTTTTAAGGAAACCGCTTTATTTAATTAACCTGCATTTTAAAAATTACGTTTTATTAATCTAATAAAAACTGTTGTTCTCACAATTTGTTCAAATTACAAAAATTGTGACGAAATACTTAAAACACTCATGTATTTGTTATTGTTTCTAATTGGGGTAAAAAAAATTAATGCATAAAAGAATTATAATAAAAAACAGCAAAAACTATTATTTATTAATATAAAACGAATTCACACACTTACATACACACACGTGAATACGTTAAATTAAATACTGTGGTAAAACATTAGGAAAAAACCTAGAAATCATTTATGAATGACGAGTGAGTGTCTACCAGTTACTGGCAAACACACACATGTGTATATGTACCCATAGTCATATTTATTAAAAACATTTGTATCTACATATTTTAAGTGTTTTTCTTTTTTTTTTAGCTTTTTGTATTTCTTTGTAATCTTTGCGCAACGAAGCAAACTGCAGGCAACAACTGCAATAGTTGTTGCAGCCACACAACAATAAATGTTGCACTATGTCTACAATTTAAATTTATTATTTAGCGGATGTTTAATTGTATCTATTTAATTTTATACGTTTTTTTTTTATTATTTCTATTTACTATTTTCATTGCATTTAAATTGTTGTAATTGTTGTCCGACAGCCAACCAGTCATACACACACACACACATTCATTTATTCATTCATACAATCTTTTATCTAACCAACCGACCGGTCATTCGTGTAATTAGTCACTTATGCGATTCTAATATTTAATTTTATTTGAATTTTTTTCTAAGTAAAAAAAATCGAAGAAAATAATTAAATATGTATTTTATTCCTCAATTTAAAATGATTGTTTTTATTTTAATTTTATGCAACAAAAAATATTACAATTAACAATTTTTTATAAAAATTAGTTAAATGAAAATATAGGTCAAGTAAATAAAGAAGGGCCCATCACCAAATTTATCTTGTAAGCAACCACAGTGCAGATATTAACACCAGACGGCAGGCACCTGTTTTTTTATTAATACCTTCACTTATACTCTTGCAAAGACAGTTTTTAAGAACTTTATTTAAAAGGTACTATTTTAATGTGTACAATTTAAACAGAGTGATTTTATAAGTTTCGTTTTAAAACTTTTTTTTAATATTCTTTAATTCTTGCAAAAAAAAAACAGACTTCAAAACAGATTTTATCAAATAACATTCATTATGGGGTCACCCTTTTATTAAATCTCCAAAGTTTATTCTTGTTATAGTAGACTCTGTACTACAGACAGTTGCTTGTTGATTGCAATCGTCTGTCTAAAACTGTTCAACAGTTGGCAATATACATCAAATAACAGTAACTATAGGGGCACCCTTTAAATTCTAAATTAAAATTTTTTTATGTCATTACAGTAGACATAGAAATCAGGTTCTTCTTAAATTAATTTTTTTTTTTTTAATTTAAAAGCGGTGCCCTTTACAGGCCATAGTACACGTAAAAAACACGTATGTATGTTGTATGGGGACACCCATACATTTTTAAACTGAATAACTTATCTTAAAACGGGACCAATCTGTTATCAGTACCTTTCAAGTAAAGAAATAATTTTAAAAATCGGTTCAGAAATGACTAATTTAAAGAAACATTCAGTCAAATTAATAACCTCCATCTCGTTTGAGGTCGGTTTAAAATAATTTTCACAAAATGAAATACTTTAGGAGTACAAATTTTACAATTTTTTTAAGGTATTTTTTAAGAAAGTCCAGATTTACACTATGCAATTTTTTTAGGCATTTTTTTCTTAATTTTTTATTTAAGTTACATCGTTATGCGTTTGCTAAAAGTAAACATTAGGAAAATTAAAATCCCCTCAAAACTCAAGTAATACCATATTGCCTACTCCTCCTGCTTCACCAGCAAACAAAAATTTAATGCTTGTTTCATGAAAAATTGCATAGTGTAAATGCCGTAAAAGCAATTATTTAAAATGTCCTCAATGTACTTTTCTTTTTAAAGTATCTTAATTATAGTACTTTTTTGGAAAGTAGTTTTGAAAGTGTTTTTTCTCTCTCTCTCTTTCAATAAGCACATTTCTTTGCGGTCCTGCAAGGTTTTTAAAATAAATACTTTTTTTAAATGTACTTTTTAAGGTACTTGTTTTAAATAACTTTTTCTATTCTCTGTAGGTACTTTTTTAAAAAGATTTTTTAATCTAATTTTTTAGAAAGCATTTTTAGCGAAGCTTTTCTTGAAAAATACCTTGACACAGATTCGGTTTTAAAGAAACTTTAATACAAGTAAATTTTTCTTAAATATACTTTCTTAAATAACCTTTTCTATTATCTAGGTACTTTTTTTGAAATATATTTCACCAAGATTCATCATTTTTTCATGAAACACATTTTCAGATATATTTTACTTAAAACTACTTTTTTAAAGTACCTTCTTGGGTACAGTTTCGAAAGGTACTTCTTCAAAACAAGCACATTTTTAAAAGGTACTTTTCTTATGGTTATTATTTTGAAAGTCTTTTTATAATTTTTTGGAAATTGATCCCTAAACATTTATTTTTTTAAGTGCATTTTCGTAAAAGTACCTACTTAAAAGATACTTTTTATGAAAGATTTTCTACTACGATTAATCTTTTTTGAAACACATATTCAGATATATTTTACTTAAAAGTCATTTTTCAAAGGTACTTTCCTGTGGTAAATTTCGGAGAGGTACTTCTTTAAAAAAAACATTTTTAAAAGGTACTTTTCTAATGGTTATTATTATGAAAAGCTATTTATAATACATTTTTCTTCGAAATAGACCCTTAAACATTTAATGCCATATTCATAAAAAATAAAACAAATTTGAAAACTGTTTATGGCAAATTTTCCATACAAACAGTCCTAAAAAATACTTCAAATCTATTTGAATACTTTATGAATACAGCAGTTATTTTTTAAGTGTCTTTTCTTAAAAGGAACTAGTTGTTGAATAATTCTTGCTACAGGCTAGTTTTTAAAAGGTACTTTGCTACAAATTCTTTTTACAAAAGTTATCCTAACATTATTAAATTGTCCTGTCTACAAGGTACTTTTTTTCTAACAACTATTTAAAGTGCAATTTTATTTTTGTACAGGGTCTTCGTATCAATTATTTTATTATTTTTTAATTTTATTTATGATCCCTTTTTCAATGATTTCAAAGGTACTTTATTACAATAGTTTTTAAAAGGTACTTTAATTAAGTACTTTTCATAAAAGTTTCTTTTATTAATAGCTAAATTTAACAAAAGTGTTATTTAAGCAAAAATTTTTGGGTACTTTTCTTAAAAATCGTATTTAAATGTACAAAAAATACACCTAATTGTACCCTTCACTAAAATATGTTTTTTAAATCTTCTATTAAAATTTTAAGTTTTCATAAAGTTTAATCACAGCTTTTAATAGAACAGTAGAATTACTAGTAGTGTAAGAACTTAAATTTTTTGTCTCAGATTTTAAAAATTTTACTTTTTATATTAAACAAACTGTTTTCGCTCTTTTTAGTATTTAAAAAATTTTTTATTTACTTTCCTACATAATGCACCTCAAAACTCTTATGTGCATTTAGTTACAAACAAACAACATCTAGTTTTAATTTCAATACTAAATATTTTGTTATTTGCATTTAATCATTATCATTTAACAAAATTAAATTTCAAATTATTTTATTTTTACAAAGATTCGCTTTAATCTGATGTGAAAAATCTTTTAATTTTTTTTTACAAATTTTAAACAAAAAACAATTTGCATAATTTAAAATAATGTGTTTTACTAATATTATGGAATTAAAATAAAAAATAGCATTTATTTACTTAATAAATTTCTTTAATTAAACACTGAAAGAAATTTTGTTCTACTACAAAATTTACTATGTGCAGAGTCTGTATTAAATAGTTTAGTAGTTTTTTCAACTTTTATTTTCGAATATTTTATTTAGTTAAAAATTAAGATTTTTTATTATTTTAATTTTATTCTTTTTTCTTTCACAAGCCGAACATTTTGGAATAATTTTTTTTTCGCTCAGCAACATGTTGAAGAAACATTATGCTAGATACACACAAGGCAACATAAAATCAAATAGTGAGGCAACCAGAGAAGCCACGTGCTTTTAACCAAATACCTTAAGTAAAACTCTAAACATCGATATAGACGAAAGACCATTGTATTAGAAAATATGACACACAAATAAAAATTTTACTTTTCAGTCAACATGAAAGGAAATTTATTTCATTAAGAATGAACTTAAATAAGACAAATTTCTACCACGAAGGAGCATTAAATCGAACATGTTAAAGTTTCCTTCAATGCTCTGTCGCATGTATCTAGCCTTATACATCAAAATGATTTGCAAGTGCAATCGTACATATTGGCTAGAGAGTGTCCCATATCTTCAATTTCAGTTAATTGTTAAAAAGAAAAAATTTGAGGTCGCAAAAGACAGATTCAAGTGCCTAGGCTTTCTGAAGCGGTGTAAGAAATACTTCACTCCATCTGATCACCTCGCTAACAATGTCACCTTTATAAGACCGAAAATAGAATACAACTCTTATGTGCTCACTGGAGCATCGATACAATGTAGGGTGTGTTCCACTATTTTATCGTTACTACAACGGAATGTGCGCTTATAAAATCAGGGAACTTGTTCCTGGAAACCGTAATTTTCTACTCGCAGCGCGCTCAACGTCAAGAGCGCATCCCTTTGTGGTCGATTGGCCAGTGCATCGCACTACGCATTATAGAGAAAATAAGTTTTTTAGCCGAACAGTTCGTATGTGGAAAGTCTTTCTTGTCACCGAGGTCTTTCCTATCACTTACAGTGTACACGGATTCAAACGAAATGTCCACAAGCACTGCTCCCTCTATTCCCATTCCCATAATCTAATTTCCTAGTTCTGCGACACTGCGTTGCATAAGTAGAGGTCATCCCCTGAGTGCTGGTGCTAAAAAAAAGTTAAGCAGAGGAAAGACTCCTCCTACCGTTTATTTCGAAAAGTATCACTGTGAAAATCTTAAACTTGTATTTAAATTTTAAAAGAATCATATCCGTATAAAATATCCATCTCTCTGCCAATAGAATTCTACATGCAAACCCGAACTGCTGCCCGTTCGTCTTTATTTTTCTATCTTTGTACCCACGGAACTTAGTCATTTCTAAACCAATTTTGAGAAAAAAAAATTAAGTAAAAGCTGCTGCTCACAGATTAGTTCCATTTTTAAAAACAAAGAAAAAATAAAGGGTGTCTCTACACAACTTACATGATTTTTACATCTCTGCAGAATCGTAAAAGACACTCGTATAAAAATTTAACATACATATATAGCTGCCAATAAAACAATGCTAAAAGAAATCAAACTTAACAATTAAAGGGTGGCCCCACTTGTGACACAATTTGGCTTTAATGGCCCCATCTCTTTTATAGTCAAACACTTGAAAATAACAAAGAAAAATATTTAAAATTAAGAATTAAAGGGTGTTCCAATAGGTGATTTAATGTATATGTCCGTATCTTTTGAATCATATCCGATGCGTCTCTGCGCATCTGCCTGCCTTGAAGGCAAGACATTTAAGTAATAAATATTTAAAAAACTCAATGAGAATTCTATTAGAAATCCATTTCGAAATTGACTAAAATATTATTTGTTTGAAAAGTTCCAGAGGTTTCAAGCTGATCTCACATTTCAAAGGAAAGTTAAATTAAAATTTTTCAATTTCGACCATCTTGTAACTTAAAGAAATTGCTGTAAATAAATGTTTCGCTAAATTTACAAAAACGTTTCTGAAAAGAATTAAACGAATATGACATTAAAGTCTCAAATGGTTTGAACACCGCTATAGTTCATTTTTCTTACCGGACTTGTTTTAAACTGTTGCAAGTAATTTTTGCTTTAAGTGTAAAATGGTGTGTGAGTGTGTGTGGAAAACTAAGAAACTAAAAAAAAAAATAACGAAACGAAAACAATTATTTATATTACTTATGATTTCCTTTGCATGTTAAATGTGTGGAAATAATATTTGTTATTTCTGTTGTTATTATTTTTTTTTTCATTTAATTTATTTTGTTTTTTATTTTTTTTCTTACTATAACGTCGCAAAAAAGAAATAAAAAGTGAATTAAAATATACAAGTGATTAATGGAAAAATATTTAACATGCGAAATATTTTCTATTGTTAAACAAAATATCATGTTTACAATGAAATATCTTAATACACTAACAATTTAGGAATAAATATTTACACACACACACAAACATATAAATGCATATGTTTATAATATTGACAATTTAGTAATAAATACTTATGCATGATTGTAATTATTGATAATAAAATGATTGTAATTATTGAGAAGTTTGAAAAACTTTGTTGCAATAATTATGATTTTAAGCCCGCTAGAATTTACGAAAGGCTTAAATGCCAAATTTTTCATTTTTTGACATTTATGAAAGGTATACTTTTGCTAAAACATTGTGAATAGTTTCATGCTTGAACAATGCTACCAAATTACCAAGATTTACTTTGAAACTCAGTCATCATTTGGCGCATTTTACAGATGACTTTGTGATTTTTCTGGCGTCTACAATCGTTTGTCTATCTGAGCAAGCCATCCCTCGAACTGTGGATAGATGTAATTCCACTAACTCTTTAAATGTTGCATCAATACCAACACGTCAAAGAAATTTCCGTACTGAACAAAACATCGTCGCTGTAAAGAAAAGTGTTTTTGAAGACGATCTTTACTAATCGAACCGATTTTAGTCCCAAGTATTGGTTATCTGTCCGCCTACTACGTGGAAATTTTGCACACACATCTTGGCCCTCACTCGTAAAAGATCTAGCAAAGGCAGGAATTGAAGCTATGAGAGCATCATCGTTTGCGTTGTTCTTTCGCCGATTCGGCTCTAAAAAAAATTGTCGAGGCTGCTGTAGTCATGGTAGTAAGCAAGTTGACTACAAATCTGCTTGACCAGGGTTCAACCCCTGCGGCAACTAAAAATAAAAATCTTTTTTTTCTGTTTAATGGTATAAATACATATTCAGAATTTACATTATAACACGCAGCCTCCTTCGTCGGCACTTCTTCAAAGCAAACTTTCACCACGGTTACAAAAATAACTAAAAAAAACAAAATGGAGTGAAAAGATCTAGAAAAAAAACAAAGTTTAATGAGCTTTACATCCTGGTGGCATCACTGGATCTTATTTCTTTAAAAGTGAAAGCCAATGCTCTTATTACAATCAATCGTGGAGATCGTTACCGCATCAAGATTAATAATCTTTTGTTTGCAAATACGTATGACATTCATTCGGGCTGGATGTGATTTCACAGTATGGCACTGCGTGGCAGACGACAACCACAACCAGCAACTTATTCAAATCAAAATATGGCAATTATTTTATTGATTACTAGAAATTGATCTGGCAACTAGACTTTAAGGTTATGCTGTCGATTATTTCCTGCAAAGTCTCAGGGTAAAGCTGATAAGCAGGCAACATTTGACGACATAAAAGCCAACACTGTTCGTCTTATTCACTATATCGACCAGCAATGGTCAAAAAGTGATATAAAACGGATTATAAGGAACAGTAGTGCTGGTCATATCCTCGAATTGTTTTTCAAATGCAAATGCACTCTGTTGAGCTTTTAAATTTAAGAAATCTGATTTAGGATTTGATTTTGTGTTATTTTTTTTATTATAAATTGAAATAAATAAATGAAAGTAAATCCGTTTTGCATTTAAGGAGAAAATATACATTTTAATTTTAAGAAAAAAATACGAAATTCAGAAAATTGAAAAAGCTCATGTCTTAGGAAAGGCGTGCAGCACACATATTCGATATGCAGAGTCGTACACAAGTCTCTCCTTTATGTTTTTATAATAATCAATGGAAGAAACCCTGCTTAATATTTAATTTAATTCTTGATTAAATTTTGGGACAACTTTTATGTTTAGACTTTCGTGAATGAATTCTGGACTTTGAACATAAAATGCCGCTCAGCAGATTATTGACTACTATCAGAGTTACAATCATTTACCCATAACAGCAGAAAAAATCTTATTTCTCTCAAATCCCTTTATTTTACATAAATCCTTTAAAAGTATTATGTTCGTTATTCAGATTATTGATTATTTTTTTCTTTTGTATTGAAATTATTTTTTTTTTTTAATCTGTTAATAATTTTATAATAGGATGAGGTGTATTGGCACCTTTTAAACATTCACTGATTATAATAAATGAATTTATGAAAAAAAAAATTTTTATAATTATTGATTGTAATTTTATTGTTTAATCCAGTTTATTATATTTTATTTTTCCAGTACAAATAATTATTTTCTCTGTTCTTTTTACTTTATTTTTCTTAACAACAGAAAAAAAAACATTCTTAATAAGTGCACTTAGGCTGGTTGGTAACCTTGTATTGATTAATTATGTTTGTGGTGCTGCACACTGGGGGATTTAGCAACAAAATAAAATAAAAATAAACAATGTTTTTTTTAATGAAATTAAGAAGTGGACTGTTTATATTATTATTTAATTTCTACAAACTTTTAAAAAGAAAAATTATTTATACATGAAAAGAAAAAAAAATTTCTGGATCTTAGGTTGTATACATTGTAAACATCATCTATTTCACATTGTCGTGGGTATACAGTATTTTTTTCAAGAAAAGCAACAGTTTTCAAGTTAAAAAAAAATATTTTATATTTATTACTCAAAATTTGCAAAAAAAAAATATTTTCAAGTGATACAAATAATTTTTTTTAAGTGTAAAAGTAAACAAGACACAATTCTTTAAATCAATATGTTAAAAATTGTTTGAAAATTAATTCGTACTTTTATAAAAATTTTCAAAAATATTTTTAGCTACAAAGCAAAATTTTTTGAATTTAGTTTCTATTCATTTAAGTTTTTAAGTTCCTGTTGAAAAAATAAAGCAGCCGTTGAGTATTACAGAATTGAACTTACTTTTTTTTTGGCAAATCCCTCACAGTGTGTTGTATGCTACTGACTTCCTTCCTTTCTTCAAATGAGTTGGGCTGAGCACTAAACTGTTCTAACAGTTTATTATTTTAACCAAACAATTCTAATTAATATTTATTTGTTGTTTTTTGTGTGTTTGTTTTAATAACCAATAATTTACAATAATTTTCTACATTAATTAACGCTGAAATAAACTACAAAAATCAATAGAAAAGTAAACAAAAAAAATTATAATTTCACCTTAAAATAAAAATATGAAATTACAGATGTAATCATGTCAGGTTATTATTATAATATTAGTTCTTTATGCATTTTTTATAAAATCATACAAAGGCAGCTATCGAACTTTATTAAGTTTTTAAACTGCATTTATTTAAATTGTATTTAAAAAAAATGTAATCGATGTAAAAGTTAAACAAGAAAATTTCTTCAACTTTTAATTTATATTTTGCAAGACCAAATTATGACGCCTTAAAAGGTTTTGATTAGGAATGGGAAAGATATCAAGACTCGATACAAGGTTTCAGGGGTACGTTATGTGACATCTTCGGATAAAAGCACTTAAGTACCTTCGAGACAATCGAATAAACTCGTTTTCCCTTAATATTGCATGTGAGCCTGCATGTTTGCAGTCGTCTACACGTGCACATTATCGGCAATATTTGATTGAGGACAAAACCATGCTTTGTGAATAACGAGATTTTGATGCATACTGACCAAATAATTATGTATAACCCTTTATCGAATAAAATCAATGTTTACCAGCTTTAAAGCTGGAATCCTTTTCTAACACGAAGAAAAAATACAATACAAATTATTGTTAAAAATCTCTAGGGCGCAATATTTATCGTAGAGCTACAATACATGATTCAAAAAAATTAATTTCATTCAGCCGTTCTCTTTTATATTTACCTTCTTCTTTAACAAAATTGCACACGTCTGCTGCGAAATCAAAATGCCATTATGCCAAATGCCAAAATAGATCGTCTCCAAGGAACTTTAATGCTCTGATACATGTCAGCAAAATGTGACAATTTTTAACATAAATATTATAAAAATTCATTAAATATTCCTTCAAAGACTCCCGAACAGTAACGATGTCACCTAACAATTTTGGGTCTTTCGTTGCCACAAGGTAGCAATCAGTTCATCATTTTCTACAATTGATTTTAATTAAAAAATCTATTACCAACTGTTTTCATTATAGTTCTTTGATAAAGTAGCTCTAAATTGGTGACACCTCAAATACGCCAAACGGTTTTTAAGCCTCTAATAAATTTTATGTGTTTTACATTTAAACTATTATATCACCCCATAACGTGTGTTAAATTAAGTTGACAAAATTTCAAATAGATTGCGTTCCATTTTAATCTGGCAAAGCATTTCATATCAGCTGTTGTGAACAGAGGTGGAAATTATATCAGATGTAATCGTACAAACACATGTGACCAAATGTTGTGCCAATACCAATTTCGACAGATACGAGTATGTAGAAATACTTACGAGTCACAAAGTTAAAAGGTCTCATATAGAGAAAATATCGTTTATAAGGTACATATTTTACAATCAGAGATCAAATTAAAGCTTATCCATCTCTGCAAAATAACCCGGAAAATTCGTTTCATCTTTTAAAATGAATATTAAATTTCAAACTGTACTAAAACTTCTTAAGTTATGGTACAACATGTACGATAAACTTTCATACTGTGAAGTGCTTTTAACACAGTTTACTCAGCGTTCGACACACGAAGAGTCTCAACTATATTCAATTTTACAACTTATATAAGTGTAAAAGGATACAGAAGTAATACTTCAGTTTGGTTCTTCCACTATCCGTAATAGTTCTGTCTGGCTCAAGTAATTGTTGGTCGCAGACCTTCTATAGCACTGCTAATTGCGCTTAATATCTAGTCGAAAGGCCGAAGTTCTCAAGGGCTTCCACATTGGCAAATATATGCTGAATCAAGCCTTAGACTCTTCTAGATGCAACTTGCAAATATCATAGAATTATGCCTAAATTTGTTACGTGGTATATCTAAAGAAGACTACGCTTATTATTTTTTTTTTTCTTCAATAGATCACAGCATTTTCACTTTCGTCTTTTCACTTATTTGGGCACAGATTGAATCTGATTTTTCTCCGTCGGAATTTTTCACTTCTGAGACTTTGACTAACTTTTTCACGGGAACTCCTTTAGGGATAAAACTGATCACTCGTTGCAAGCTTCAACGCTCTTCCTATTCGATACCTTTCAATTCTTAGTTTGGGAGAAAGATTGTCCTTTCATTGTCCTTTACAAGACACACAAACAATCAGGTATGATTAATAATGTATGATGTTGCCACATTAAAATTCAGGAATGAAGATTCAGCACTTTTTGAAAAAAAAACTAATTTAATTGGAATTTTTTGAAAGTAAAAAATAAACCCGACAGGAATGGTTAATACGGAATTAAAAACATTCCGATCGGTTTTGTTTTTTTTTAAGTACTGAATCTCTATTCTTTAATTTTAATGTGGCAATACTGTGCATGCTAAAACAACAATAAAAATTGAAAGCAAATTAAAAAACCGCATAAACACAAAAATGTAAAGAACTTTAAATTTTACTCGGAAATTTAACAAGTAAGAGTGCTTTATTCAATTATATCGAATCTTATATACCCTTCACCATATATGTATATCTAGTTTAGTGAAGTAACTCCAATTAAAAAAAAGAAAATATTGGGGTGAAAGAGAATTAAAGAATAAGAAAAACATTATGTACTACATTTATATAATTTTACATAAAAATATCAGCGGCTCTTAATGGGTTAAGAATTTTTTAAATTTTTAGTATTTCTTTAAAGATCTCATCCAAAGCTTTAAAATGATACCCATATTGATTTATTAAAAAATTTAAAAATTTCAGAGACCCATAACTCGGAAGATATGGGCGAGCGCCAATTTTTTTACTTGAGGTTTTTTTCTTAGATTATTTATTTTTTTGTCTTATATTATTTTGTATATATATATATATATATATATATATATATATATATATTTAGTTTCTTTTATTTTTTTTTTTGTTGTTTCGTTGAAGTTATGAAGAAATTAGAGGCAGGCGTGGTGTTTTGCCCGCTGCTTCGTACGATATAGAACGATCTTACTGATTTTTAATAGCATAATTTTCGAAACTATGTCTGAACGATTGGGATATTTAAATGGTAAAGTTGATTTTAACAAGAAAACGTACGGACAGGCGGATATCAATTAATCGATGGATATTGTAGAATTTACACACGGAATAACAAACTTAGATATTCCCCTCTTCCACCTGTGAGGAGGGTTTAAAAATGATTTATTCCAACAAATTGTTCGTTTCGATCGAAATTGAATTCTGTGACATGTTTTGGTTTATTTTCATTTCAAATGGAAAGATTATTACCATCAGACAACTAAAAACAGAAACACTTCCGAATAAATAAATGAATGCAAATATGTATTTTAGCTAAAGTGTTTAACAAAATAATAATTAGAAAGAAAAGTGCAACAACTAGATGCGAGTTGTATGTTGCATAATGTTCATAAGTGCAATAAATATTTTTATGTTCAACGTAAAATCTGTATTTAAATACTTGTAGCTCTAAAGATTTTTACTCAAACTTTTACAGACATAAAAAAAATAAAAATTACAAACATACATAAAAATATGCATTTATGTATGATACATATGTATAATAAACAATGTTTTCTTTTTTTGTTCTTCTCTCTCTTTTGAAATTATGCCAGTTGTGTCGGTTTGTCTGTTAAAGACCGTTTAGTTGGTTGTTTATTTCTGGCCTGTATTTTAGTATTTTTTTTTTTTTTTGAACGTAACTACGATTAAAAACCTACTTAAAGGCAAATAGAACGGTACTAAATACTCCACAGCTCACACTTTCATACATAATCACATTCTCTATCAAACAAAATACATTTTAATTCTGTAAACTAGGCGAAAAAATAGTAAAAAATACAATAATAACAATAACAACAACAAGAGGAATATATTATAACAAACAAAATGTTTGAAAAACAAAAATAAAACACCAACAAACTAAATGTATAACAAACAAAATATTACATTTCTACTACAATTTCAACACTAAAGCAGATACAGTGTGTCGCCTACATTTTACGACTAAGAAAACAATAAATTATAAGATAATTTTGTGTTAATTTTTAGTACGATATAAAAGACATTTCTGATAAAGAATGCTTGTTACACCCTTCATCACAAAACGTGGATATACCCCATATCTAAGTTTGTCATTCCGTGTGTAATTTCTACAATATCCATTTCTGACCCCTAAAGTATATATGTATATATTCTGACTTCTTATGCATAGCGAATTTAATTGAGCGATGTCCGTGTACCCGTCCGTGAAAATGTTGAAATAAAGTTTGCCGAGCAAAAAAATAAATATGTCAATCGATCAGATATAGTGTCGAAAGAGGTGCTATTGGAAATCAGCATGATCGGTCCATGTTCTTCAAGGCAGCAGGCAAAGCACCACGCCTACCTGTAATTGTTTCATGTTATTTTGAGCAATAAAGTAACTTCAATCACAAATAAATATATGGGGCGATAGAGAAGTAAAAAACAAGAACAAACACATTAAGTGAAAAAATTTGGCTCTCGCCCATATTTTCCGAGTTACAGGGCTCTGAAATTTGCAAATTTATTAAAATATCAATATGGGTTCATTTTAAAGCTTTTGAAGAGATCTTTAAGGAAATACAAGAATTTTTTCAAAATGCTTAACCCATTAATAGTTGATGTCATTTTTATGTAAAATTATATATGCCATACCAAATTTATTATTTTTTGCTTTTTTTTTTAAGTCTCAGTCACCCTAATATTTACTTTTTTTATTGGAGTTACTTCACTAAACTAGATTTACAGAGATGATGAAGGGTATATAAGAATCAGCATAGCCGTATATAGCACTCTTACTCGTTTATAATAACTTTTCCTTTTAATATTATTTAACAATAATTAAATAATGATAATGTTATTGTAAATTACTTTATCAAGCTGCATAATATCCTATAGTGCGTAGAACATTTCTATATTTCAACACTAATGTTAATACATTTGCAGAACGTAAATGTTTATTAGAGATTATGTAAAAAAAATAAACGAACATAGATCAAATTTGCATTGAAGGAGAAAATTTATATTTAAAAAAAAAAAAATTCAAAAAATTTACGGCTAAAGAGGTGCATGTCTCAGCAAAGTCGTACAGGCCACATGCTCGATATCCTGATTAGTACATAAATCTCTCCTGTATGAATCAATAATAAACAATGGAAAAAATATTTAATATTTATTTAATATTTAATTAAATTCTTGATTAAATTTTGGGACTTTCGTGAACGAATTCTAAACTTTGATCATAAAATGACGCTCAGCAGATTATTGACTACTATCAGAGTTGCAATCATTTACCGATAATAGCAGAAAAAATCTCATTTCTCTCAAATCCCATTATTTTGCACATATATCAAACTCAACCCTTAAAAAATATTACGATCGTTATTCAGATTATTGATTAACTTTTTCCTTTTATTGAAATTATAATTTTAAAAAATCTGTTAATCATTTTATAACAGGATGAGGTGTATTGACACCTTTTAAACATTCACTATTGTGCTAATTTAAATGCGAAGCTTTAAGCTCTGGTTTGTTAAGCAGCATAACGTTCATACTTGAAAATTAAACTCCACTACAACTTCACTTAAGCCTTGGCGATTCAATTTCAATGTAATCAGGATAGCCGTTTAAGGACTGAGGAATTATTCCAGTAATATTTCCATTTTTTTGCCAAATCCCGCACTGTACAGGGCAACCATCGAGACCATAAAACACTATGATAAAATTCTAAGACATTATTTTATCACTTTTCTCACTAACCAATGAGCCATTAAGGTTTGCACAACGATATCTTTGTTTTAGTATAATTGCGTCATAATAAACCTTTCTGCTATCAAATGTACCAACTTATTTACTGCGACTGTACAAACATTGTTTTTTTTTGTTATATAAACAGCTCACCTCCCGCGGTGCTACTCAACACCAATTTATTTTTCTACTAGGACTAAAGACTGTTGGGATTTAAAGTCATGAACTTCTGCTTAATACACAACCAATGTAGCCACCGTGAATGCTTAACTTTTCTCTTACTTACACTATATTACTACATACACTCACACCGATCTAATATGATCTAATATACATATCAGAGAACTGCACGAGTACACCGCAACTCATGAGTACACCGCATACTTACTCTATACTTTTCATACTCGAGTATTTTAAACACCGCAATAAAAAGTTGCGGTGTTTATTTTACCCATTCCTGCAAAAACGAGTATCAAAAATATCGCAATCAGAATTTTAAGTATTTTTTATACTCGTACGCCAGAATTTTTTAATTCACTTTATTTGTAAGTAACGTTGCCATATTTTTACCCTATTAAAGTTTTTTACTGCCGTTTTATGAAATACTGCATTGTATGCAGATCTATTTATAAAAAATAAAAACAAAATTTGATCAAATCTATTGCTAAACATTATAAGAAGCAAAACAGACAACAACCGTTTTCATAGGTATGAAATACAACACATATTTAATGAATAAAATGCTATAAAAACCGCTTAAAGGCACAGCTTTTGTACACTATTTAACGCAGGTATACTTATTTTGTTGCTGTTTTTTATGAACAATTATTTTCAGTTTATGCGCCTTGTTGTCATAAACGTGCTACTAACGGTATTTAGCAAAACAAAATGATAATATGAATCCGTGAATAAAAGGAAAATTACTTAATTTTTTTAGTTTTAACAAAACTGTATATACGCAGATGTAATATTGCATTGATGAATAGACATAGACCTCATAAATAATAATAAATAGAATAAAGTTTTTAGTTTACATATTTTATTTTTTAAATATAATTATTGCTTTTATACCTATTTATTAATTTTAAAAATCTATTTGCTTAACGAATAGAATTTTTAAATTTCTCTCCTGTGTGACTTAAAAAAAACCCTAACAAAAACGTAATATAATAAACAATGAACTATTCTTGAGATATTAATAAACTTTTGTTGTGTTTTTAATAAATGAAAATATGGCGAATTTTACGGGTTCTATTTAATTTATTTTCTGTTATATATTAAATAAACTTTCATAATTTCAGATGTATGTATGTATGTTAGCTAATTTAGACATTGGCGACTTTTGATATTGTGTTTGATTTAATAATTCTGATCTGATAACTCTGTTTTTCTCTCACTACACACGTTAAAATCTCTCTCTTGGTGTTTGTTGTGAGTATGAGTACGAATAAAGTAAAGACAGCATCGCAAACATTTTACTTGAGTATGCTAGACACTTATACTCAAATGGAATGGGTATAGTAAATACTCGCACTTAAGAAATGCGGGGGCGATCACACCGCAACCGCATTTAAGATGAGTATACTTAGAGTATTAAAAACAGACACTCTTGCAGTTCTCTGATACATATTTTTTTAAATGTCTAAAAACTTAATTGACACACTGTTGTTTCTCATACATGTTTTCATATAAAGTTATTCGTATATTTGATTGTTTGTTTGTATGAATTTAGTACATTTTAACATAACATTTTGTACATTTTGAACATTTTAACATTTTATATTGCACGTCATTACAGACAATTAAATGCAAAGTAGTTTCCTGTTAAACGTTTAATTTTTTTTTTTTTTGTTGTTTTGTGTTTTATATTTGCATTATTTTCTACAATCTGGTTTTCCTTCTATTATTATTATATTTTTTTTATTATTATTATTTCGCTGTTGCTTTGCTTCTAAAATTGAAGATTTAAATTGTTTTGATGGAATAATAAAATATATTTTACCATAAATTGCGAAGGCGATGTTAGAGTTTAAATAGAATAGAATGATCATTTAGCCGCACAGAATCCAAAAATTAGTTTAATAATTATTTTTTTATTTATCTCATATTAAGTGATACAAAATGACTTATTATATGAACTAAGACCTCAAGTTAAAGTTATAAGAAACCTCAATTAATAAACAAATGATAAAATCTGTTATTTTGTTTTCAACAGTATTAAATATAAATTAAATACTTAATTTATTTTGATTTTTTTTTATTCAAGTTTAATTGTTATTTTGCTTTAAGAAAATTATAATTTAAGAGCAATAAATTATTTTTTTTATTCTTAGGAAATATTTAAAAATTTTTGCTATTGTTTTTGTTATAGTAACCCAGCAAAGAATTTTTTTAAACAATTGTTACTTTTTATACACTCGTTAAGGTAATTTTATTAACTTAAACTTATTCCTGTTTGCGAAGGTTACACACTACCAAAAAACACAATTCAAAATTTTTTTATCGCTCTCATCGTAAAGAAACTTATTCAACCCTTTATTACTCAGTCGCCCAAAAAAAATAATATTTATTTATTTTTTTCTTATACAATATAATTTTCAAAATTTATGTCTTTTAAAGAATTAAAAGTTTAAAAAAAATTCTAAAAGGACCTTTGTAAAAAGTTACTTTAAAATAATAAAATTAAATTTTATTTTTAATAACAAAATAACTTTTGAAAAGAGCTGAAAATAATAATTAAAAAAATACGTTTTTAAAAAGTACTTTAGCGGTGCATCAAAAAGTGGTCAAAAAGTGCATTTAAAATAATTAATAATTTTAAGTTTTGATTGAATTAAATTAATATAAAAAACTTTTTAAACATTAGATTTTACCAAGAAGGCACCTTTGAATAAGTTATCTTCAAAAAAATAAATATAAAAAAGTACCGTTTTAAAAATTAGTATTTGTTAAAAATTCCTTTTTAGAAAGTATTTTATAAAATATTTATTTACCTTAACACTTAACGGACGGGTCGAATCTGCTCTGTCTTTCCTAGTTTCCGGGCATTTTCCAGGGGAATTAAATAAAGAAGAATGTATGGATTTAAAGCGTTGTAACTACAATAAAACTTTATTAAATCAATTATATTTCTTATGATATTTCAAAAAAAGTATTTATTAAATTTATTATTATTTAGTATTTTTTAAGCGTGTGATATGCTGTAAAACATTCACCTTTATGCAGTGGCACCTGACAAAAATGGCAAACATATCTAGTTTCGCTCCTTTTTCCATGTGAGCTGCAGACTTTGCACGGTTTTTGTGGATATCTTTTCTTCCCAGATAGTACTATAAAACAATGTGCACAAAAGAAACACCCTAATGCAGCATACTAAATATTCATGCAAAAACGTAGATCTACGTGGCCCGTCCTAGGAAGTCAGAATGGAAAAACGTAAATCTACGGGGCCCGTCCGTTAAGTGTTAAAATAACAGAGTTAAAAAAGTACTTTTTTTAAAAAAAAAGTACCTTATTAAAAAAAGTACTTTATTAAATATAATAAAACAATTTATAAAATTATTATCTTTAAAAGAATTAAAAGTTTTATTTAATAGAGAATTTTTCTAAAAGTTAGTTTTT
This sequence comes from Gymnosoma rotundatum, assembly GCA_916610165.2. Taxonomy (NCBI): domain Eukaryota; kingdom Metazoa; phylum Arthropoda; class Insecta; order Diptera; family Tachinidae; genus Gymnosoma; species Gymnosoma rotundatum. The sequence goes on along the minus strand of OU744338.1, from coordinate 12,427,752 downwards.
TTTTAAATAATTGAATTAAATTTGAATTTTAGTATTAAATAACTTTGGAAAAAAACTGAAAATATTAATTAAAAAAAACCTTTTTGTAAAGGTACTTTAGTAGTACTTTTCAAAAAAAAAAAAATATTTTTTTTTTTAATCTGATTGCATTAAGTTAATATAGGAAAACTTTCTAAACACTAGATTTTACCAAGCCACCTCTCATTAAAGTAACTTGCAAAGAAAAATCAACATGAAAATATTGTTTAAAACAAGTACTTGTGAAAAATTCCTTTTTTTAGAAAACGCTTTTTAGGTACTATTCACATAAAAAAAAATTACAAGGAGTTCTAAAAAGTACTTTTACAAAAAGTACTTTATATACATATGCTTTCACTCAAGAAAGTTCGTTCAATAATAATATCATTAAAATATTAATATAGTTTTTATTTGACCTTTTTAATTATTTAGTTTTTAATTTATTATTTAAGCACAAGGTCTTTTAATTTTTATTTTTATTTTCTTAATATTTCGCTACTCCCTTGTGTAGCATCATCAGGACAAATATTGAAATAAATTAAAAAGTAACTTAAAAGGATTTTTTTTAAATAAAGACCTTTAATAATAGGCCTTTTGAATAATAGTACAACAAAGTACTAAATAAATAAGTAATTTTTAAACGAGTGCATTCTTAAACATAAGTCTTTAAATAAGGTACTTTTAAGTAACATTACCTACTGAGAAATTGAACTATTGTAAAACTTTAACAAAACTTAAAACAAAAAGAGGAACTTTAAAAGTAGATTTGTATAAAAAGTACCGTCTTAAAAGTGTTTCAAAAAACAGGTCCTTTAAAAATACTAAGTTTAAAAAAAAGTTTTTTTTTACATAAATTTTCTTCAAAACTGATCCGGTGTGGGCAGTTTAAATTGGAGCATTTGCAGAAAAAGACCTTTTAAATATTATAATGTATAAAAATGGCATTTCAAAACGTCCCATCAAACACAGGAGTTTTTAAAAATTCTTAAAAAAATTATATAGTTTTAAAGAGAAAAGCTTTTAAATAGACACATTTGAAATATGCCTTTTTAAAACCGTATTAGTAACTAGAGAACACGCATCGTTTACAAACTTAAAACGCGACTATTTTAAAAACATAATTTTGTAAAAAAAAAGTTCCTTCGAAAGAAGAGCTTTCGAAAAACTTGCATTAAAAATAAATAAATAAATAAAGTACTTTTACAAAATAAAAAATGGAACACTTTGATAAAAGAACCTTATAATGGTGTCTTATGAAAAAAGTACCATAACAGAAAAACGTCATAAAAATCCTAAATATTTTCAATTTGTTTAAAACGAAAATAAAATGTAAAATATGAATATTTATCTTCGATCGAATCCTTTACAAACTTAAAGCTTTCATCATTCAAAATTTAAATAAAAAAAAAAGAACTTTGGAACGAAGAAACTTTCGAAAAACTTGCATTTAAAATAAATAACAATAAAATACTCCTTAAAAATAAAAAAATGGAACACTTTGGTAAAAGAACCTTATAATGGTGTCTTATAAAAAAAAGTACCTTAACAAAAGTATCTCATAAAAATCCTAAATATTTTCAATTTGTTTAAAATGAAAATAAAATGTTAAATATGAATATTTATCTTCGATCAAATTGGTTAAAATGTTGGGTTTATAATTCGTTACCCATTATTCTGTCGTTCTTCTCACTTTGTTTTTCACTCGCCTAATAAACATATCGCCTGTCAATGTTCATTTGTTTACTATACTTTACAACTACAATAATATTAATAAACAAATAATTAAAAGTCTAACAACTTCTTCCAATATTTACTACAACAACAAAGTAATTATTACTAGAACGAATGCAAGTGCATTATTTAATTTATATGGTTCACCACTTTATTATTGTTATTAGCATTTTCTACTTTATGTACAATTTTTCTTTTTTCCTCATTTTTGTTTGTTTTTTTTTTATTTTTTTATTTTAATATAAACTTTTTATAATGATTTTTTCCTTCATTTGTGCAATATATTTAAATATTTTTATTGTAGTGTAATTATTATTTTCTGTTTTAATACGAGTTTATTTTTATTTAATGTTATGTTGTTGTTGTTGCTGTGTTTGTTTTCGTTGTAATATTATTTTATTACTTTTTTTAATTTTTGTTGTTGTATTATATTGTAATTATGTTGAATTGAAAACGTGCAATTAATCGTCAGTCATGCTAACTTTGTAAATAACAACAACAAAAAACCTTAAGCTCTACGCACAGTGTAACAACTCAAGGCATTAAATTTCTAAATGACATAATCTAAAAATTCAACCGGACCAATTTATTTTAATTTTATAATTTGTAAGATGGACATCAGCAGGTTATCCTGCATCTTTAAATCTATTTACTGCAGAAATGCTACTTCTTCTTTGATGGCCCTTTCTCATGGTTTAACTAATGAGTGACAATACATATGAACATTGATAAACATATTAAAAGCAATTCTGGAATATGCGCGGCAAGAGAAAATTTATATGAAAATCAAAAGCGAAGATGAAAAATTTGCGAACAAATAAGCTGCAGTCAATGAATATTTCGGGGATCACGGCTGTTCTTTACGAAGCGCTAATCTAGCCGGACATTTTTTTGTTAGCTTACATTGGCTTTAAAAATTTACTGAGTGTACCTAAATGAATGAAACTTGACAGAAATATCTGCTATTATCAGAGGCTGTAAAAGCTAGAAAACAAGAATAATCGGCCCAAGGAGAAAAAAGTTCCCCTTAGAAGAACTAATCCTACCTCTGAGAAATGCAAGTTTTTTTAATATTCAAGTCATTTTGTTTAGCAATTACAACTTTAAAATTTAAGGAATGTTTGAAAACTTAAAGTTGGACTCTAGAGATCCCAAAATGCCATTTTGGCCACGCCCCTCTTTGTGGGCGGGAAAATTAAATATTATATGAAAAAAGAATTATTTATTGAAATGGATTACGTACGCCTTAAAATCATAGAAATTTATTTATATGGGCAGGCAGAGGTTTTCCTTCCATCCCAACCCCAAAAAGGTCCCCGTAAAAAAAAATATTTTTATTATTTTTTTTTTTGAGAATTTTCTAAAAATATTTATTATTAATCTTTTCAATGCCTTACCAATACCCTCCTTCTAAGAATATTATTAAAACGATATTTTTGTAATTTGTTGCTTTATACTATTTTATTTATCTGAAAATAATTAATTTATTCATAATATAACTTATGATTGTAACGGTAAATTTTATTTAAAATTGTCACAATTAATTTTTTTAAAAGAACTTCTCCTTTGCACTAAGATGATAATAAGTGCCATGGTCCTTTTTCGTGTAATTCTTCAAAAAACTCTTCCGAATCTGAATACTCTTCAGCGTTAAGTACAGGTGGAGGCATGAAAGAGAGATAATAACTTTTTTGGAGAGGGTCTTATACAAGTAAATAGTGGGTTAAGCGCAAAAACGCCGTGCAAAAATAGAGGTCGTAAATTTTATAGTGATATATAGCATTTTTACAACCCCGATGTAAATCACTCACGAAAACCTTTTTACTTTGTTTTACAAAAAATTTAACAAAAAAATATTTTTTTTAATTTCGAATTAAATTTTTTATCATAAAAATTAAAAATAAAATTTTTCTAAAAATTAAGTAGCAGCTAGTATAGCCATTCATAGCAAAAAAAAAACATCAATACAAAATCTTTATTAGTCTAAACACAAAAAAAATAAATTGCAAACCTCCTAAAATCGTTTACAGTCAATAAAATAGTATGCGAATTATTCAACTTTCCTGACTTTAACAGTGTCCCAAAACCACGAATCTTAAGCAAAGACCTTCACTATACGATGCAGTATTTTGTTATCTTACCAGCTGCGTACTTAAATTTTTATATTTCTCAAAATAAATTTTTGTTAATGTCTGGCTAGATTGGCGAAATATCCCTATGTTTAGCGTGTAAACCGCATAGAATTCTGCATTTTTCTAGACGTAATGGTGACTGTACAGTTTCTTGTAAATTCATCACAATTCTTATGCGACAAATCTGTTTATTAATAAACCCACAAAAACAACAATGAGCCACATCGCTGAACACAATTCTGCGATAAAAAGTCGGATCAGTTTTTAACTACCTCAGACCCAAACCAGCGAAAGTAAGACACATATACTGATTTTGTAGCTTTAATTCTATCAGCAGCTGGATCTCTTGTGGGTGTAGTCCGAAATCTTTTGTGCGAGCTCGCAAAATTCTTTACATAGTGGGTGGACAGAACATTAATTCCTGCGACTGACAATGAATCGACAAATAAAGCTTTTCTAAACTTTCGTTTACAGTGGCGGTAATTTCTTCAGAACGCAAATTCCTTCGACGTGTAGGTGTTATTGCAACACTTAGAAAGTATTTGTTATGAAATCAATCTACAGTTTGACGCATGGCTTGCTAAAATAGACGATTTTGTGCGCCATAAATATCACAAAGTCGTCCATAAGTTACGAGAATTGATAATTGACTTTGAAAGTAAATCTAAATAATTTGGTAACGTTGTTCTAGTGCCAATTATTCGCAATGATTTGCAAGAGAATTCTGTTTATAAATGTCAAAAATTAAGCGCAATATAATAGTTTGTTTGACAGTTAACGGAAGGGTTAAATTCAATCCATCTTAAAAGATCATATTCGGTAATTTTTCCCAAAAGATTGTTTTTGAAGATGTATGAATCATTTATTCCGCCATCCCAAAAACTACCACCAACGATCTTGACTTACAACATGCCATGCCATGCTATTTTTCCAATGCTGTTTTGAAGTTTCAGCGATTTTAATCGCTTCCTTTTATGACGATTTATTTATTTATTTGTTTTTTTTTTTTAATCTGTATTTGTACATTTCGCTTTTACTTTGATATTATTTATTGTATTTGTTTGTGTTGTTTCAAATAACACACAAACAAGTAAGAAATCATCCCTTCAGAATTCAACCCATTCCATTTTCCTTACCCCGCTTGCTTCAATAAATCTCTTGCCAACAAACAAAAATTTCATTAAATTTATTTCATGAAAAATTTCGTGGTGTAAGTTGGCCTTTAGTATCGCCCCTTATAAGACAAATGTCTGACCAAACTCAGCTTTTAATCAAAAAATGCCTATCATCGCTGGCAACATTTGTGTTAACAATACGTGATGCAGATTAACGTCAGTACCTGCCATTGATAGCCTAACCCGACGGTGGTCTTACCACTGAGTGAAATGCAAAGCATCGACTAGCGCCCTCCGTCGAACGTAACAGAGTTGTAATTTCAATAACAAGGCTTGCAGGGCCATGAACTTCCCCTTGCTTGAGGGTTGGAGGCTATCCGACGCCGTCTGTTGTGAGTGCAACAGCACACTTCCATCTATTCCGCGCCAGACCCGCCGATATAGACTTTTTAACCAACAGCCCCCACGTGTATCCCGAAAGTACCTCACCAATAACCAACTACAAAGATGGGCGGCTCCCTGTATGGGCTACCGGTTCCAGTGGTGCCAGTTTATTTAGGACACTAGTGCATTCCTCGAAAGTTTAGAACTGTCTATCCAGATTTGGTGCCTGCTCACCGGGGTCTGGTTCCCCCCATACCCCCCAGAACCCTTATCTGCACCCAGGTTAGGTCAGAGCAGACTCTTGGTGCCCATGGGGGGAATTTGTGTTAACAAACACCCTTTTTGAAAAGGTTTGGTCTTTTACACAAGGTGCTCGGATGGTAGATTTAGAAAATGCTATCGAATTAATATTTGGCCGCGGCATACTAAGAAACTGGAGCCGTTTTGATTGGTTAACCGTTGTAGGTGTTTTAAAAAATATAGACTGGTTTTCTGTATTTCACTTGCTTTTAAAACGTTTGGAATTTTTTTAATAAATGGTTGTTTGAAAATTTTTTTATAAAAACAATTTTTCTTTTTTAAACAACAAATTTTAATAACAATTGGTCCCATTTGAAACACTGTTAATAGTTGTAGATTTATACAAATAACAACAACAATACGCACTTACATTTATCTAGCAAATATTTTTCTTTTTTTTTCCTTAATTACAAGTAGACCACTCCACTGTATCGTATAAATCCATGTTTATTTGTTATTTTATTTATTTATTTATTTTTTTTTATTGTATAATTTTTACAACTAGAAAAATCCCTGCACAAACAAATGAAAATGAAAAACTAGAAATATAATTCATTCATATTTTTTGTTTATTTAATTTATCCACTTTGTACGACATACAAGAGTAATTTACTTTTACATAGTTTGTTCTACACGTTCGTACATTGATGACTTATTAAAATTAATTACTTGGCGAATTTATTTAGAACGACAAATGGAAATACAAGAGACGGCGGAAATAAATATTCATATTCATATAAACATACACACACACATGTAGATAAATTTATAGTTTTGTATGGGAAATTATTTTTGTTTAAAATATTAATGAAAATTGCCGGGTTTTAAGTAAATAATATTTTTTTTTAAACAAGGAACAGGAGGTAGGAAGCGGCTATAAGACAGATACAGATACATTATAAACATTTGAACACTTTTTTAAGGGCCCAAATATTAGTGTTTGATAACAGAAGTTGAGATATATTTGTTGACTATTGTTGCAAGTGTACTTCGGATACCACAATATTTGTACAAATTTTGTCATTAGTTTCTATGTAAATATTTCGTACAACACTAACAGCAATTTTTGGTATGTTTCCTAAATGATGCAAAAGGAAAACATAATCAGCTTTTTATTATACATATTTTAATAATTTTATTTTAATTTCCATATTAATATTTTAGTTTTGACGTTTTTAAAAGTTTAAAAAATTAAACTAAAATTATGTGTTTACAACTACTCTGGTTGTATTTGATACAACATACAATAGGCTATGAATGGCACAAATGAAATTTTAAGGAGCTCTGTAAGCTATGAAAACGGATTTTTTTTTTTTGCAAATCCTTGTGCATAATTGTGTCCAAAGTTGTTCTGTGAAGACCGATCTCCTGAGCACGTCGCCGAATCAAAGTTGATGGATTGTTTTGAACAATTCCTTGAGCAGCAGTTATGTTTTCAGTGGATTTTGCAGTACGTTATTGTCCATGCTTGGACCTATCACCCTGGAGGTCCTCCTCTATCTTCGAAGCCATTCACCACACGATAAATAGTGCGTTTTTTGGAACATTGTTTCTTTCAAATATTTCACGTAACTTTCTCATCATCACAGAAATCGATGATTGATTTTGATAAATTGTTTTAACGATGGTTTATCGAATATTTATTTCCATAGTAAATTTGTCATTTGTCTTCTTCACGACTGCCAAATATAAACAGTCAAAACCAATATTTACCAAAATAGTATAACTTCCCGGCGGACACTCTGTACCCCAAATTACTTTAAAAAAATTTGTCAAATCATAATCAATTTTCTATGCATAAAATCATCAACACACTTAAAGTTGGTCAATTGTCATCAGGCTGGCAAATTTGTGTCAAAATATAACGGCCATGGTCGGTGGCTATTTCCGCTTATAGTATGAACAAAGAAAGCCACTTGCCGGCAAGGCAGTATATTCACTCACATCACTGATCTTTGGTACTTTGCATCAAATAGACAAATATGGAAAGAATTTTTAGACAACCCTTAATCGACTAGACGACGGGCAATGACGAAGCTGTTTTCCTTTTTTATCACGTACAGATTTAATTAAAGAGAATCAAACAATCAAGCCATGCGGTGTAAAATTACCTTTAGGTTCTTGAAAAAAAATTATTTGCTTGGGGGTTCTAAATTATTAACAGCTGTATATACATATAACAAAAACAATGAGTTTGGCATTAGTGCCGTACAGGCTGGCACTTAAAAACTTTGTAAACTTTTGCCGTGACCCATAACTATATTTTGTGACTATTTTCAGTGTCAAATTGTGTAGAGCGCCTTGTAGAGACCCTGCTTAGTTTCTTTACTTATGCTAACGTCATGTTAAGTTTTTGTTATGCATACATATGGCCGTAAGTAACTAAAGGCAAAACAACTTTTCATTTTTATTATTATTTTTTTTTTTACTTTTAATATTTTTTTAATGTGGAAAATTGCTTATGGTGGGGTTTTGTATGCCACTATTTTATTACCTTCTCGCCTTGTATTTTTTTTTTGGGCTTTCGCTTACAAAATGGTCCATGTTTAGACGTGCGTTATATAGTGACTTTAAAAGTCCCAAGCTGTTGCTTCCAATATTTTCGTAAAAATTTTAATCATTAATATTTTTCAGAATTTTTAAATCAATTTCACATTTTGGGTCAAACGGTCGAAGGTGAAACGTCTAAAGAAAAACTTTCGACTCAATCAATTTATTTTTAAGTTCTTCTTCATAGCTTAAACACAAATGATGGTGAGATTTTAAATTCAGTTCTTCTAACACAAACAATCTCACTTGTATAACAAAAAAACCTAAAATCTCCTCTGCTTTCTATTTATCATCTTCCTATTCTTCTTTTTCTTGATAATTCATTCCATATTGTCATCCTATTTAAGAAGTTGAGTTTAAAAGTTAAGCTCTTAGTATGAAATTCATTTAAAAGATTATTATGTAAATTGATTCTTTTAGAAAATATTTTAGGTGTTTGTTTCCTCAATAAAACAACGTTTTATATAAATTTATTTTTTAACAATTTATGTGCAAATTTTTGTATTAAACACAAGTTACCACTTGTTGCATGTGAAAAATATATTGGGTTTTATTTTTTTGTGCATTTAATACACAATTTTATTTTTAACGTGTGTGTGTGTTTGTGTGTGTGTGTATGTGGTACACATGCTGTTCTACAAAAGCTTTAGTCCAGACCCATATTTTCATACCTACATAAGTAACAAAATCTATTGTCCATGAATGTGTTAAATGTTATTTCAATTTTTTTTATTTTTTGTTGTTTATGAAAAACATATGCGCAGCTATGTTGAGATTTTTTCATGCCTTTGTCACTGGTATGGTCATCTATTCCAGCCGATTTTAGTAAGATTATTTAAAATATTCAAATTGAAGAAATCAAATCTTTCGAAAATAAATCAGCTGTATAAACATCGAGTACCAGAAGGGACTTTTAAGTATCAATGTATCCCTATTAGAAAACCCTATATTTAAATCATTATCATTTTATAACTCTTTAATAAGATGTTCCTCCACAGTTCACTATAAGTGATGATACCTCTTCCCACCCCTGTAAATAGTATTTGAAATAATTTCTAAACAGAAATTGTAGCAGGCAAAAATGTCTGTAAAAAAACTGTCGTGAAATGTCTGTATATTTTCTTTATTCTCAATCTTTATTCGATCACATACTTTTGGCAAAAATTAGTGATTTTTTAAAGGTGAAATTGATATTGAAATGTAAAATGTAAAATTTCAATTTAGCGGAAATAAATATTTCGAAAAGTGTAATACGAATTCGATGTCGCCTTCATAATGTTGCTATTTTACTTTTACCACAAAAAGTATTTTGGGACCAGCAGTAATCCCTTTTTTGTTTTAAGGACTAACAATTCCCCACCTACATATCCATACGTGTGAGCCCAGCATTGCTAATATTACCACTATAAAACCTTTGTCTTGCTTACTGTACTTAGTGATCTCACCAAACGAATTACACTAAACTTTACATTTTTAGCAGTAGATCATCAAATGCTAGAGCATCATTCATAAAGAGTAATAATAACTAATAACATTCGTTATTACTTAAGCCTCATTAAAAATATTCAAGTAAATGGTGGCAATAGGCCATATAAAAAAGAAATTAGTGCAAATAATGTTGCTAAGCTTGTTATACAATAATTTTGTGAAAAATAACCAAATATTTCTAACAGCATGTTTTTAACTGCAAAATGTTTACAGCAACATTTTTTCAACCTGTAAAATACTATAAACTGCATGTTTTCTTCTATCGAAATATCAAAATTTTTTAAAGGAAATAAGCAAAGTTGTCAAACAATTGCCCAAAGTTTGAAGAGAATATTAAACTAAATAAAATAAAAAAAATGTTGCTGAAGTTGTACTCTGTTCATTTTGTGAAAAGTTACAAAATGTTGGAGGCTTCATGTTTATTTACAGCAAAATTGTAAAGGCTGGAGCACGTAGAATCCGCCATTCTTTGTCTTTTTCAACTGACAAGTAACTTAAAATATCGGGTGTTTCATTAAGCTCGATAGAATCTTAAATTGTAAAAAATAACACGAAAACTTATTTGTAACGAAGTTATTTTTATACGAAAGATCGCAACATGGTATTTATATATAAAAATGATTTCGGGCATAAGGCCACCGCGGCTGCTTCTGGACGTCCAATTTTTTGGTCACTTTTTCAAGTTCTGCTGGCTGTATGTCAAGAATTGCTGGTTTATCAGCATAATCCAGTGACTTCACGTGGATATAATCCCACTGGATATAATCGAGAGATGTCAAATCGCACGAACTTCGAGGCCAATTGACAGGTCCATTTCACGAAATCAACTTATCGCCAAATTTTTTACTTTATAACTCGATGGTTGTGGTCACCGTATGGCACGTAACGCCCTCTTATTGAAACCACATTTCGTCCGGATCAATTTCATCCATATCTTCAAACAAAAATCATTAATCATGGTGCTGTAACGATCTCCATTAACCAAAACGTGAGATCTGGCCTCATTTTGAAGATGTAAACCACGGTGTATTTTTCTGCATGTAATGGAGTCTGTAGGGTATGTTGTGGACTCTTTTCACTCCATATGCTGCAATTTTGCTTATTAACAAACCCGTTAAGCCAAAACTAAGCCTCATCACTGAACACAATTTGGTGATAAAACAACGGGTCAGTTACTAACTGCTTTAGAGCCTAATCGGCGAAAGAACGACACAGGACGAGTCTATTCATAATGATTCGCCAGAATTTACTGAAATAAGTAAAAAAAAAAATGTTAATTTCAAGCTCTATCATGCTTAAAGAAATGTTTTAATATGAGCGTTGTCACACGTTTAATACTTTGATAGCTATCATCCGTTTCTTCTTCATGTTTTTTTTCACTGTGTTTTAATGATTTTTTGTACGTCAACAAAGCATTAATTTTGTCAGCCTCATTTTTTTTTTTGTTTTCAGTTAAATACTTCAAAGTTTACGTATGATGGATTCTATGTGCCCCGGGTTTAAACAAGATCAAAAAATTTTGCACCCTTAACAGCAATAAAAACTATTATTAACTTCTAAATTAAAGGATTGAACCCATTACCCAATATCCCAAGGATTTAAGCGAAGTCATTAAAGTTGCTAATAAATTTTCGCAAGTTTGAGAAAAATTCCTATTTTCCTTTTAGAATGAAATAAATGGAAAAATGTTTCTGGCAACAGAAACATTTTTCTGTATATATGCATGAAGCCAGAAACATTTCGTACCTTTTCAAAATATAAACAGAATACAACTTTTGCAACATTGTTTTATATTAATTTCACACCAATTTTATTATACCGGCTTTTGACAGCATTTCACACGAAATACTAAACAGAAACCATGCAATTAAATATTTTGTAAACAATTTTTACTTTTTGAACTGCTGGGTTTTGGCAGGCAGATGAATGAACAAATGGATTTTTATTTACAACCTCTTTTTTGTTGTCCTTTTTTTTTGCTAATTTTATACTCGGTAACACGTGATGCTTTGACCATTTAATACAAGGTCAAGTTAAACAATAAAAACTGAAGTTTATGAAATACAAAAAGATGACTTTTGTGTTAAAAACTCCAAAAACCAACCATTTTGTTTGTATTTATATCCTGCACTTTTTTAATTTTTTTTATTTAAGAAAATTTAGATTACGGGATTTTTTGATAAACAAATTAACCCATTGCTTAATTAAGCGAATAGTAGAAATAATCTTAATTTAATATTTTAATTCAGGTTGTTTTATTTAAATACACTGATCCGGGGAAAAAAATCTCGTCCTACTAGAGTTTGAACTGCTTAACAAAAAATCAGCTTTCTTTTTTCCTATCACGATACAAATTGTTAAGAGGCGTGGAAATTAATAAATCAGTCACATTAATATATTTCACCGTAACTCATGATGAGTTTAAAAATTTGGATAATTGAAGTAGCGCTGTAGGGTTCAACCCTTGCAGCAATCAAAGAATAAAATGTTTTTTCTGTTTAATAGTATAAATACATATTTATAATTAACATTAAAAACATGCAGCCTCCTTCGCCGGTACTTCTTCTTCTTCATAGCATATTCGCCGGCGCAGTAAAATAATTATAAAATGGCTATAACTATCTCCTTTCACCACCTGTCTATCTCTTATCTATCCCTTTCCTATAGAATGTAGTAGGGTTATTAAAAATAACTAAATAGGTTACGCCTTAAAAGCTACTTACTTCCCTTTAAAAACTTTCGAAAATTGAATGACTTTTAACGAAATTTTGTCGCCACTAATTTTTGACGAAATTGTCTTCAATTAATTCCAAGACATTTTAATTCCGTGTGCTGCTATTTGTTAAATTATTTTTGCCACAATTTTGAAAAGTATTCCAAAAAAAATACTCCATCGTTAAAGACTGCATATTGGATTACTGTGGCGAAAGCATTTGCAAATCCATATCCAATATTTCTCTTTACTATTTTTAAAATAGGAAATATTTTACCACTACCAGAACTTTTGAAATAAAATGTTCTTTTAAATATGTTCCAGTTGTTATTATTAACAATGGTTAGTATTACTGAATTCAAATATTAAATGAGAAAAGCATGGACTGATTAAGCTGTTGTGATAAAAGAAAGTTTTTTTTTAACATAAATACATAAGTTTTTGTTTTAAACAATTTCCTAAAATCCTTCCTGTTTCCAGTTATGTTTTGAAAAGGTATGGCAACTCATCAATATTCAAGTATGACAAAGAAATGAAATAGAAACAATAATATTGATTTAATATGAAAAAGTTTTTAATCCGAAAACTCCATTCACATCGTTGGTGCAGTAAAGTCATTTAGGGGAAAATCTACAACGCGGCCCCTCCCCTTCTTCTTCAAAATACTATTGCCACCATAATATTAAAAAATACTTTTTGTATATTTTTTTCGCTTATCATTTTTTAGATGAAAATAATTTCCCCACCATCAACCCCTTGTAAAAAAATAAATCTATCCATGTCTCAAGCAATTTTTCGATTTTAAATGCCGGATTCTAGAAAGAAATGCCTGAATCTATTATTATTTTAGTATTGAAAAATTTTTTAAATATTTACGAAAAAATAATTATTCCTTCGGATATTAAAATAATTTGCAAATTTCTTAAAAATATTTAATTTAGAATTAAAAAAAGATGATACAAATCAAAGAAGTAAAAAAAAATAATTATAAAATATTTTCTGTTTTTTATTATTAAAAAATCCTATGAATATTAATATTTTTTTCACGTCTTTAATCTTCAATGCAGATGATGTTTATTTTGTGTTCTTGAAATGCATTTACTTTTATGCGTTAAATTAAAAATGTTTTTTTTTGTATTTGTCTTTTGCCTTAAATATGTATAAAAAGAAAATAATAATAAAGAAACAAACAATAAAGGAAAAAATGAAAAAAAAAAACAAATTATCCCATCCATTACCATTCTAAAACTTATAGAATATTATTTTTCTTTATCTTAATTTATACATATGTACATACAAGCATACATTCGTACATCATAGGTGATGAATATTTTATAACTTTCGGCAACGTGCATTCATCTGCGCTACATTTTTAATGAAACTTGAAATCTTTATGTTTATGTCAGAGATGCATTTTACTCACATGCACTTATATAAAAAAAATTCTAATGGTGTGTGTGTGTGTATTTTTATGTTTTATTTTAATACATATCAGGTGAATAGAATGTTGTTGCAACATGCACTGGCATGGAAACTAAAACACATGCATGCACATAAAAATTAATTTTTACAAAATTCTTTACTTTTTTTTCAAAAACAAAAATATAACAACAAATAAAATACATAACAACAACACTAACAACAAAAGAAAGAATTCATTCTCTATTTTAATACATTGTTGGTATTCGTTTATGAGGATATGAGTGTATAAGTGTGTGTTTCTGTGTTAGAATTTACAAATAAGAAACAAAGCTTTAGAATAAATAAAAAAAACACTAGCAAAACGAACATATCCGGCGTTTTCATTTTATACAACAAAAACACCTGTGTTTCTTACAATAAACAGAGGTGAAGAGGTTTGAAAGAAGGTGCATGAATGTGAAAGTGTACGACACTATTGTTGTTTTGTAGTACAAATATGACACCTTAATAACAAAAACAAAAAAAACAAGAATGTCAAAGGATGTATTTAAAATAAAACCCCTTTCGCATATTCTATGTTTAAATATAAAAAAAGGAAATCAATGGATCCTTGTAAATACAAAAATATTTCTTTAATATAACTTTTGATGTGTTAGTGTGTGTGTGTGTGTATGTAAATAAATACCCAGTAAACTTGTTAGTGTGATTTGAAATAATTAATGAAATAAAAGTAAATACTTGAATTTAACATACTTAGAATTTTTTCATTACCATTGAAATTTCATTGGCATTGTTTCAAATGATGACAATGAAAAAAATTTTACCAATATTTAATGCTTATGATTTGATTTTAATTATAACTGTTTTTACTAAATTCTTTAATTACTAGTTTCAATTCAGTTCAGCAATTTTTTGCTTCAGCGGTAAAAGGGAACAGTATTTACTTGAACCACTTTCATTTCCTGAAATACTCACCCCTATTCTGAGTTTCGATTACGTCTCCGCATTCAGTTACGCTACAATCGTAAATTGATATTCTAAACGAAAACTGAATCGAAAGAAAAAGAACTGGTGGATCATTGGCTCAACTACACTCAGAATGGTGTTTTGCTGGAAATATAAAAAGGAATTAGTTTTTTTTTATTAAATGTGCTTTAGATTTTATCTTATAACATGATTTATTATATCGTTGCACTTACCTACAGAAAAGAATGTAGCATTGTTTTGATACTATTAATATGCGGAAACTGGTAAGTATTATCTGAAAATAAAATATGTATTATTATCTGTTTGCTTAAATGATCTTACATATTAAAGCCCCTTTTAGGGCTCCAAAACCCTTTAAAAAAGAGATAAACAGGTCTGTTCTACAAATCACTTTTTGTCAAAGTGATTTCAAATCACGCAAAAGGTGTTTTGCGTCAAAACATACTGAAATCACGTGATTTAAAACATTAAGCAAAATGACTGCCGATTTGAAATCACTTGCTCGTTTTTTCTAATTATTTCGCTTAGAAAATAATAATGGCATTATATATTTAAAACGATATGTCTTCTTCTTATTTTTGCAAAAAAATTAGATTTTATACACATAAAAACGAAATTAATCATAAATATTCAAAGACACTGCATATTTTATAAAAATTGTCCTGCTTTATTTAGTAATGCTCGTGATTTTCTCTTTCTAGTTAGCTGGTTGTGGTTTCAAAGAATATTCTAGTGTTGCAAAATTGTCAAAGTATAAAATGTCATTTAAGATTTATCTTATTTATGCTAATGTTTCCCGCATCAAATGTAGAAAATATTAAGTGCAAAATATAAAATAGTAGCAACCTCCTAAACTTTTTGCATTAATTTTCACATTTTGAATTTTAATTTGAACGCCAAATTTTAAGCCCTTCGATTAACACCAATAAGTAAATGAAAGCACATGTATTACAACAAATAAAAATCACTTATAGTATTTTAATTACAAATGTAAAAAAAACACACAACACAAATTAAAAAAAGCCGTTTTCTCCTATTTTCGAAAAATTAAAACCACGACGAAAAATTGAAAATCACGTGATTTGCAGAACAGCACCAAATCGTCTGCGTGATTTTAAAACCGTTCGTGATTTGAATTCACGTGATTTTCAGAACAGACCTGAAAGTAAAACTTTAAGAAGCCCTTTTGAGGGTTCCAAGAATACTTAAAAAATAAAAGCAATTTAATATTTTCAAATGTCCTTCTGAGGGCTACAATATAATATAAAAAGAGACAAAATGAAAATGTTAGTGATTATAACATTTTGATTATTTTGAAATTCGTGAACTAGATACAAATTGGTTAAGTGATGGCTGAAAATAAAATGCGCCATCACTTAAAATAATTTGTACTTTCTTCTGCAGCCACTACTACAGTTATACAATACAATACAGTTTCTTCTACTATGTTTAGGTACTAAATTTTTTGACAATTTTCAATTTATCTTATTAAGTTTTTGTTAAGTAATGTTTTTCTAAGGCTAAAGCCCTCAAAAGAGTTGTTCAAAAAATTTTTTTATCCCTATTTCAAAATATTTTGAGCACTGAAAAGGGATTTTTAAGGTTTAATCTGTTTATTTACAGGCTCTTATATATAAAAAAGCCCTTTTCAGGGCTCTATTAAATCAAAAACAATTATTTTTTTTTAAATATAAAGTATCGATCAGAAAAACTTGAAAAAAAATTATGCATAAAACTAATTTATCTTAACATAATTTATAATTTTTTAGTGACAAAGGTGTAAAACTTCACCTAACACACCAGCTAGCAGGATCTTATGACTTACGAAAATACAAAAATATGTTCCTATAATGAAAGAAAGTTAAAACATATATATTTCCTAAAATATTTTTTAATCAAAATGCTATTTTAAAATAATGCTCTACTATAATTTAAGATGTCTATTTAGTGTACAATAACAAGGAATACATTCATTAATGATAATGATTTGAAACCATTTAATCATTATTTAATGGTAATCATTTTGTTTTTTAACTAATTACCAATAAAACCTTTTCATTAAAAAGCATTACCATAAGTAAAAATAATGATAATTCTAAAAAAACAATTAGCATTATTTACCGTGCTAATTGATTCGTCAATTAATTAGTTCATTTAATTTATTGCTTCCATGCATTAGATTTAATAATTTAATTTAATTATTGAAAAAAGTACTTCTTAAAAGTTAAGGTTTTGAAATTGAAATGAAAAAATTGCAAAGTAATATCGTGGCTTTCTCAGTAGGACGAAAATATTTCTTCTTTTTCTTTCTCAACTATCGCAAATATTAGTGGAACGTTAATAAGTCAAAAATTCAACCAACTTCATTCCTTTGAAAATTCAAAGGTCAGTGATTGTGGAAATAGATTTCCGATGAAGCCAGTATTTTTTTTTTTTTTTTTTTTTTGAACTGTGTCAAATTTTCAGAGTTCAGTAAAATTATGTGAGATATTGCAAAAAGTACAAAAAATAAAACTTTGTATTAAAGGATTTTCCAGCCGTAATGAGACTTTTGCGTATATTGTTTTTTGTTTTAGTTGCAATTAGCAGATACTTTATGTTTAAGTATTGTCATGTCCAACATGAAAATAAATAAAAAAATATTAAAAAAAAACTGTAATATAGAGGGTTTTCCTCAAGTAATGCTACTTTAACCTATATGACTCGTTTTTAACCGCAACAGGTAGAATTTTTATTGATTTTGGAACGCTGTCTAACAAGGAAAGATTATTAAAAATTTGTTATAATTATTTTTTTTTATTTTAATTATCCTGAAAAAATATGTGTGTGAAGCTATTAGTTGATTGAACCATTTTTTTTACTTGTATTTTTAATAATGCAGTCCAGAGTATTTCAAACGTTTGTTATTGTGCTTGTTGGGTGAGATTATTTAGTCTGAAGGTTTTTTTATTGTTGTTATTTAAAAAATAATATTATTCGTAGACTATTGACATTTAAATTAAATTCTATTAGAAATTGTATTAAAAACTACAACCAGCAGTGAATTGTAATATATGTGCCCATAATTATGAAAGTGGTTTAAGTCATATATTTCTTGTTTCGATATATTTAATGAATTGCACTTAAATAAATTAAAAAATATTTTTACATCGTGCGACAATCACAATCTAATGGTTCATTTTTGACAATTTCGTAAAAATTACATTGAATAATTTTTTTTTTAATATTGACTTAGACCACTTTCATAATTATGGGCACATATTATATTTTAATAAATTTTATAGCTTAAAAAACTTGTAAATATAAATGTTCTATCGCTATACAATTAAAAATTGCAAATATTAATAAATTTGGTTAAAACCGTATTTGTTGCATCTAAGAATCTCTCCTTCCAAAGTATTTGTTTTTTGTTTTTGCCTTTGCTACAAGAAAGTCATATCTTAAAAAGGCTCCCATTGATTAACATTTTGAAAACTTAAATAATAATGACTTATATGACTGTTTTGGACTTAAGAAACGACATTAAGTGTTAAATATTGTTTTTGAGTTTATCTAAAAACACACAATTATCTTTAATCTACTGATTTTCGCAATCAGTGTTGGGCTTAAGGGGACAAACAGAATTGTCAAGTACAATAAAAATATCCCTCTGATGAACTTGATCAAGCAGCAAATACATCAAGCTGAATATCTCTCTCTGACGTTTTCTCTAAACGTAAACAGCAGAACAACTTAAATTCCTTTGTATATACACCTGCACACCCTCTAAAAGTTATATGCAATTTAGCAGTTTTGACTTGTTTGTCCCCCCAAACAGGAAGGTCTGACTGTCAGTGGTTGTCTACTGTTTTTCATATTCATATTCTGGTTGTTGCACTATTTCTCTACCTCTACCTTCGAAATTAGACTGGATTTGAAAACATCTAGGGTATTATTCCACTACAGCCCAGTGCACAGTGGGGCAGAATCAAAATATTTTGGAAATAACTCCGCCATTTGTAAATGTCTAGGCCGATTGATAAAATTTGCCGTGAGCATAAGTTTCGAAGCCAATTTCCGGGGATGGCGTTATGTGGTCTCAACGTTGGGTACCTCGTACTTAAAAATTTTTCTCTAATTTTTGTCCGATCTTTTAAAATTATACATGGTCCTAAGGACCTCGTGTAGTTGGTCAACTAAAATCAAATGGCGGGAAGTCTGCAATATTGAGGTAAAGGAAATCCCACTATTGCCAAAATAAATATCAAAAATCCCAAATTTGGAATTTGTTGCTCTTTTGCTTACAAAGACCACATATGGACTAGGGTTTATGAAATGCATTCAGCAACAATTCTAAGGATACATAGTTTTCTTAAAGTAGTCTTGTTTTTCCGTTCCCAGCCTTGGGATTTTAGAAAATATAGGCTAAATTCAAAATTTTAATGTAAAATAGATCAAATTGAAGGACCCCTATCTTCTATTATAATGAACAATTTTATATGAAATTTGGTTTGAACATACACACAAATAGTTAGCTTAAATAAAAATATGAAAAATTTTATATATTCCATAAGAATTTTTTTTAATCTAAAAAATTAGACTGGTGGGCCTTTTTGGGATAAAAAACACAAAAATGCAATTATGTTGGATTTTTTATTTATATTTTTTGTAGAATATTTTACTTCTTTCTCGCTAACTACGGTAAAACATTCAAAAAATTTTCTGAAAATTGTACCCAATATTTTGAAAAATCAAAAATTTTCATTTTAAAATGCTTATAACTCGATCATTTTTAAACATAAACATGCAGGTAGGTATTGACGAGGCCTTTGGGACCATGTATTTTTAAAAACCGATCAAAAATTTAAGAAATGGTGCAAGGTACCTAACCTTCAGACCACATAGCGCCATCCCTGAAGAATGTATTGTACCCAGCTTCAAAACTTAAGTTTAAATGTTCCTCCGCTATGCTCAAATTTGGATCAATCGGCATAAACCTTTACAATTGGCTGATTTATTTCCAAAATATTTTAATTCTGCCCCACTGTGCATGGAGAATTTGGCTAATAAACAGTTTTTCCAATATGGATTATAAATATCAGTTTTGAATTTGTATTTTTATCGAAGAATTTCTCCCCACATCATTGTATGTCCTCTAGAAGTTTAGTGCAATAGAATAACGTCATCTCGTCCATACATTATATCATTTTTAAAAATCATGAAACGTACAATAAAACAGGATTGATAGATAAAACATCACTATGCCGGACATGTCTAAAGACTGATGCTGTAAAATTACTTCCGGCAAATTCTGACGGCCTTAAGTGAGATCTCATGACCCTCATTCTTTCACCAAATTTGATGTGTTCAAGCTTGAAGAATATCATAATATTCCCTTTGTTTACCCATCCCCTAACTTATTATACCCTTTAAAAACCAACTGTGCACACTCCCAGTGCTCTAGATGTACAAGAAATAAATAGAAGGTCTGTGCAATAATTTTTACGATTGCTTCATGAGCAGCTTGCATTTAATCTAACACCAGTTTTAAGTGATAGCTTTTAGGCCATTAGATCTTATATTGCCATCCAAGCATAAGTGATATTATGATTTCTATAATCAAAGTTGCCATATGTTTTTACTATTTAAATACCAACAACTGTTGAATTATTAATGTGAATATTGAATTTCGCTTGATTTACATTTATTGGTATTTTATTGATATATTTTGATATTTAAACAAACAACGATTGATATTTATTTGAGCATTTGAAATTTTTTTTCTTAATTTGTATCAGTTGTTGGTTCCTGTTATTGCTGCTGATGTCATTCATAATAATTATCATGGCATTTACTTTTGTATAAAAACATACAAACATACATCTGCACTGTTACTTCTCCAGCTACTTGTATACACACATACATACACACACCTTTACATTATTGCAAATTTACAGTGAATTAAATTTTATAACAGTTAAAAAGTTGACTATTTTAACTTTCGATTTTTTTAACTTTTATTATATTTTTTCAATAATTAATCCTGCTGCTGGTTTTATTTAATTATTTATGTTTTTTTTTTTTGTTGTTATTATTTTTTTATATTTCGCTGTCGCTTGGGATATTAAAATGTAATTAATAAAAATTAATACAAAAATTTTTAAATATAAAATTGGAAAAATAAAATTAGCAAACAAAACATCAAAAATATAATTTTTTTTCCAAAATTTCCAATGTTGCCACATTATTCAAGTTTGTTAGATATTAACGTTTGTATTATATTTTTTTTTTTAACCGACTTCAAAATGAGGTTATCAATTTGACTGAATGTTGCTTTTTTATATTTGTGCCTCCATAACTCTGTAACTTCTCGACAAACTCTTGTCAATATGATACTGAAACAGCGTCTATAATTTTGTGTATGAATATGAATAATTAAAAATAAAAAGTTGCACTTCGTGGATATCCAATGGCTAGCATAAAAAAGCAACAACAAATGTACATGAATCAAATAATATTATTAATATTAAATTATTATTAATATCAAATAATATTATTATTATTATTTGATTCATGACAAATGTACAAGATGAGTTACAAAGAGAACGACAAAGAAATGCTTTAAATTGTGTGTGAACTTCGTCTCACCAAATTAACATTAAGATTAGTTGGTTAAATAGATGATGTTTACGATGTACATAACATAAGGTAGATAGATGCAAAGAATGCTGATGAAGGATGTGGCGGTCCAAAAAAAAGCGGCATTTCATTTTGCTAGCGTCTAATTTTTCTTGTTTTCTTTTGAAAACGTTCGCATACATTTGTAAATAATTTTTCTTTCTAAAACTGTTTAGAAATTAAATTAAAAATTAACCAAAAAGCCGAAAATAAGACAATTTTCATAAAATTTAATTTTTTTTAACTTCTTGTCGTGCTTAAAAATAAACTTGTTTTCATACATTTTTAAAATTGTTTGTGTCTTTAAATCGATGAAAATTAATTACACTCTTTAAAAACGACTCAATAATTTTGTTTTTGGCTGTCTCTTCAAAAAAAAAACAAAGAACACATTTTTTTATTCCTGCGGTCTATTAAAAAAACTCTTTTTAATCAAGCAAAATAATAATAATCTGGCAACCCTTATTGAAACGTACAAAACAAATTTTCGCATCCGCCAGCTCAGTTGATTGAATGCATTTTTACTTTTAGACTTGGAATCCTCAACTGAAACAGTAGGGTTCTATTTCTACCCTTAAATCTGCTGCATTTTCTATGAATTTCTCATTTGTATTTGTTTCTGTTTGGAAATAGAAATCTTGTTTTATATACGAGGTCTGATCAAAAAATAACTGTTATTTTCAATTTTTTCAAAAAGTATTTATTTATTCATTGATAACTATTTAGTCCCCTTCAAAGTAATTCCCCTCAGATATAATACACTTATGCCAGCGTTGTTCTCAATCCTCGGAATACTTCTGAAAAGCGCTTTTTGGTATCGCCAACAGCTCTGTTTCGATTATTCCTTTATCTCCTTAATCGTGGCAAAACGCTTTCCTTTCATTGGTGTCTTCAGTTTTGGGAAGAGGAAAACGTCAGCGGGCGCCATGTTCGGTGAATTCGGTGGTTGAGGCCAAAAACTTAGCAATTTTGGAACAATCTTCGCTGTCTCATGTGTCATGCCTAAAACATCCGTAAAAATTGCTTGGCATGAGCCGAACGATATGCCAACATCATCAGCAACTACTCTAATAGTGATTCGGCGATCATCCAAAATCATTTTCTTTGCTGCTTCAATATTTTCATCGGTTGTAGATGTGCTCAGGCGACTAGGGCGAGCATCGTCATTGACATCTTCTCGGCCTTCCTTGAACCGCTTATACTACAATTGAACTTGTGTTCTGCTCATAGTAGACTCTCCAAACGCCACAGTCAATATTTCAAATGTGCGCATTTAATTTAAATTTTTACACAAAACTTTGATTGATTTTTTTTGAATAGTAAAAAATCGAAGAGCACACTAAAACACGACTAATCTTTTTATCTGTCAAAAACAAACTGACAATCCAAAATTACATTTTTTCCACATAATAGAAAAGAAATGCAAAAATTGAACATACGTAACTCATGAAATTTAAAAATAACGGTTATTTTTAGGTCAGACCTCGTGCATACATATTTTGTAGAGGTTTTAGAAAGTGAAAAATTTTAAACATTTAAAAAAAATAAATTTTATTGAAAATAATAATTCACTACCATGCTCCAAAACAAAAAAAAAAAATCCTCTGCCTTCAAGCAGTTTATTTAATTTATAATTGCCGAAGAGTCCGCTCAACAACCCGGATATTTAAAAAATATATATATAAATAACACACTTTCCAAAATATTAAATCAAAAAAATTTTAATTTTATTCATTTTTAATTGACTTCAAAAGAAGGGAATGTTATCTTTTTTTGTGCCCGCAGAACTCAGTCTTTCCTGAACAGATTTAAACAATTTTTTTATTAAAAGATAATGCTTACGTATTCGTTCCGTTAAATAAAGTTTATAATTTTAAGAATTAAAGGGTATCCCAATACATTACACATTATTTCTACGTGTCACTGAACTGTAATGGACATCCTTCAATTGCTTCAAAAGCAATAATGCATATGAAAATAAGACTTTCTCAATTGAACATTAATTAATAAACCAACATACAGATACATATATTTTTAAAGCCAATATTTTAAACTTTAAGCTGCCGTAATAATAATCCTTAATTATAACATTTAAAATTTTCCATTTGAAGTGCGGGTGTCTTAATTTAATTTTACTCACTGTTTATGAACTGACTGTTTTTGAGTGTGTGCGTGTATTTAATACAAAAACATAGACAGAAATCCAACAAACATATTTGCATATATACAA
The DNA here is from genome assembly GCA_916610165.2 of Gymnosoma rotundatum. Taxonomy (NCBI): domain Eukaryota; kingdom Metazoa; phylum Arthropoda; class Insecta; order Diptera; family Tachinidae; genus Gymnosoma; species Gymnosoma rotundatum. Next base: position 12,404,025 of record OU744338.1, on the reverse strand, counting down.
ACTTATGTATACATACATACATACGAGTATTTGCATGATTATTGGTATGAGTACAATATGATTGGTTATTAATATTTCTGAAATTCATTATTATTGTTTTATTTTCTGCGTTTTCCTTTTAACTCAGCTTTTCAAAACCACACACACACACGATCACTCACGAAAGCCATTAAAACAATTTAACCAACAGTATGAGAAGTATCATGCAACATATTAACTCATGCAGCAGCAAACAACAACAACATAATACGACTACTAAAAATATTGCTACTACTGCCACTAACTGAACTGTTCTGCTCATAACGACCATGACAATGATGCATTTCTACATGGGATTCATGAACAAAAAAAAACAACAAATTACTGGAAAAGAATTGCTTTAAATGAATTGAACAGCAAAATAAAAAATGCAAAACAAAATCAGATGGTTTTTAAAAAATAACACACTGGCAAACACAAACACACACACACACACAATCCCCTACAACTTTAAAATGTTAATGAAAAAGAGAAAATATAAATAAATAAATAAATAAAATGCGAAAGTGTTTGTTGCATATTTTGACACTTTCATTGCCCGATACTGGCAATATTAACGAAATTAAAAAATAAACAAGTGAATATTAATAATGCCACATCAGCCATATACTCGAACGTTTAAAAATATGTTCAAGTGTTTGAGTATTTGTTTACATGAAGGAATGAATGTATTTTTAATATCTGCGTAATTTTCAGAACCTTAAAATATTAAATCGCTAATTGAAAACTATTAAAGCAATCGCTTTAAGTTGCAGTTAAAGTTTACGGCCAAATTATAGTTGAGTACCAACTTCTTTTTTAATATTAAAATACCTCTGTCAGGAAAAGTGTTCTTTCTCCACACAAAAAAAAAACTGTTTCTAACGGAATAAATTAAAAAATAATTTTGAATGCTATTGGTCATTTTAAAAGTTTTTATAATTTATTATTATTCTTTTCTAATCAAGGCTTTGACAGGATTTGAACTCATGGTCTTATTTTAACAGACAAGCAATCACTTCTAACAGCGCCCAGGTTTCTGAAATTTTTTCAGCCAACTTTCCTTAACTACATAAACATACACGCACCACACTTGTTAGTGGTAAAAAATAACAACTTATTCAGCTCTCTTTGTCCTTACTTTATTGTTTGGGCAAAAATCTGTAGTTTATTCAAAATATTTGTGAGAAGTTTTCTCACGAGTTAAGTGAGCGGTAGCGAAATGGCCATTGAGACCTGCTTTCTCGTTCAATAATCAATATCGGTAATTTATATAATTTATTAGAGAAAAAAGCACAATGATTTTTAAAGTTCAGCTTACTTTTTTCTAAGATACAATTCAAAATTTTTAAGGAACAAAACCAATAATATCAGACGTATTTCAAACGGCCGGAATTGTGATTTAACAGGAAGTTACATCATCAAAATATTGCAACAAAACTATTGATTTTCGCTCAGCCCCCTCCCTCTTCTCGCACTTAAGAAAAATCGAAACCACCAAGGCTAAGAATCAGTCATTAATCGATGCCGTAATTTGTTTTCCCTTAACCAACCCCTGGGTAAATCCATTTCACATGGTATAAATGAAAATTTTTGAGTAGCGGCTTTGTGCGAACCAGGGGACATGAGATGTTTTATATCGATGTCCAATTACAAACACCCCTGATTTTTAGCATTAGCTAGAAGGCAACATACATTTTTTGACAATCTATTCCATAAGAACATACAGCTAAATTCCCTTTTGAAGTACCATTAACAGGCATAAGACATCACCGTACGGCATGTTTGTATTTATTCACATGACACTTGATTTAAAAAGTGCAGGAATCAATATTCACTGTATCATCGGTTCTGCTTATGCTCATCTAGATCATAAAGTCCAAAACACATAGATAAACACTGTGAAAATTTTTTTTAAAAATTCCAGAATCATAAAAAATATTTCTTAATGCTTTTTCCATATATTAAAAATGAATGCCGTCTTTGGCAGTTAAAAGAAATGGCATGCACCTACCGTAAAGACAGTGATAATAATAACTCTTTATAAATTAAAATATAAAATGAACGATTTAAAAAGTTTTATGCGAGCAAAGCAAAATGTATGTATGAATCAGAGAACTGCACGAGTACACCGCAACTCATGAGTACACCGCATACTTACTCTATACTTACTCTAGACTTTTCGTACTCGAGTATTTTAAACACCGCAATAAAAAGATGCGGTGTTTATTTTAGTGGTCTTGTAAAAAGGAGTATCAAAAATATGGCAATCAGAATTTTAAGTATTTTCTATACTCGTACGCGAGAATTTTTCAATTCTCTTTATTTGTAAGCAACGTTGCCACATTTTTACCCTATTAAAGTTTTTTACTGCCGTTTAATGAAATACTGCGTTATATGCAGATCTATTTATAAACAATAAAAAAAAAAAAAATTTTTTGATCAAATCTATTGCTTAAACATTATAAGTACAAAAACAGACAACAACCGTTTTCATAGGTATGAAATACAACACATATTTAATGAATAAAATGCAATAAAAACCGCTTAAAGGCACAGCTTTTGTACACTATTTAAAGCAGGTATACTCGTACTTATTTTGTTGCTGTTTTTTATGAACAATTATTTTCAGTTTATGCGCCTTGTTGTCATAAACGTGCTACCAACGGTATTTAGGAAAACAAAATGATAGAATGAATATGTGAATAAAAGGAAAATTACTTAATTTTTTTAGTTTTAACAAAACTGTATATACGCAGATGTAATATTGCATTGACTGAATAGACATAGACCTCATAAATAATAAATCGCAATAAAGTTTTTAGTTTACATTTTGTATTTTGTTAAATATAATTATTGCTTTTATATCTATTTATTAATTTTAAAAATCTATTTGCTTAACGAATGGAATTTTTAAATTTCTATCCTGTGTGACTTAAAAAAAACGCTAACAAAAACGTAATATAATAAACAATAAACTATTCTTGAGTTAATAGTAAAATTTTTTTTGTGTTTTCAATAAATAAAAATAAGGCGAATTTTACGGGTTCTATTTAATTTATTTTCTGTTATATATTAAATAAACTTTCATAATTTCAAAGAAGTATGTATGTTAGCTAATTAAGACATTGGCGACTTTTGATATTGTGTTTGCTTTAATAATTCTGATCTGATAACTCTGTTTTCCTCTCACTACACACGTTAAAATCTCTCTCTTGGTGTTTGTTGTGAGCAGCGTTGCCGCTCTGGTCCAATCGGACCAAACTTGGTAGTTTTTCGACTCTAAAAAACGGTTTGGTAGTTTGGTTGGTTTGTTGCATTTTTTTTAAATTTTTGGTAGGATTTCCTCCTGTAGCAATAGTAAATAGTAATAGTAAATTTTTCTCCTTAGAAATTCAGTACATATAATTAAAAAAAAAATGTAACTTTGAATTAAATAAACAATAACTTTGAATAGTGCTACCACTGTTTTCAAAAACTCTTAGGTGAAATAAAAAACATCTCTGCTTTTTGCATAGAGATGATTAAAGCTATAACCATGGCTTAAGAAATCCGAACAATATTATGAAATTGAAATTAACAATATTTTTGAGTGAAGGTTTATTTTCAGAAGACGACATACCATCAACCAGGTAAAACCACTCTTAAAATTTTTGTTTTAAAACATTTTTAAATAATATAATACTTTTAGTGATCATTGTAAAGAAACAGTCAAAAGAAAATTTAGAACCGAATGGTTGAGCGAATTTGATTGGCCTCAGGAAAGGGATGGGTGTTCATTCTAAAAAGATAAACTTCCATCTCAACAATTACGGAAAAAACCCAAATGAGTATAACAGAGTTTATGTGCAAGAAATGCATTTTTAAATTTTTGGTAGGCTGTGAACGATTTTGGTAGGATTTTTGAAAATTATTGGTAGGAAGTCAATTTCTTGTGTGGCAACTCTGGTTGTGAGTATGAGTACGAATAAAGTAAAGCCAGCAACGCAAACATTTTACTTGAGTATGGTAGACACTTATACTCAAATAGAATGGGTATAGTAAATACTCGCACAAAAGAAATGCGGTGGCGATCACACCGCAACCGCATTTAGGATGAGTATACTTAGAGTATTAAAAACAGACACTCTTGCAGTTCTCTGGTATGAATGCAGTTTGGTTATAATAATCATATTATTTTCTCTGTAACAATATATGGCTGCAGTTAATAACATTATGATTGTTTTAAGCAATACTTTAGTCACAATAAACAAGTTTTTGTAACATTTGATCATTAAATAATCATTTATACATAAACAGAAAAACATGATTGAGTAAAATAATATTATTTTGATGCTTCCATTCTAATAACAAAAAAGTTTTTATAACTATCTGCAAATAGTAAAGTAATTGGTCCGCCAAATACCTTCCTTTTTTTTTGAAAATGCTATACAAAAACTACTGAATATTTTCCCAAATTTTTTTTTTTATTTGAAAGTACAATCCTGCCGAATAATAATGGGAAATTTTTCATTCAAATGTCTGCCTCGGCTGGCCATGCAGTAGCCTACACGATCCGTCCAATTTTTAAGCACACTGTCGATTGTGTGCAACTGTATTTCACCAATGGCCTCACGAATATTGTCCTTTAAAGCATTAATTGTCTCTGTTTGTCGCGTAACACTTATCTTTGACGGGACCCCACACATAAAGGGGTCCAAGTCCAAGTCCAAGGGTGTCAAATCCGAGGTGGCCAAACGACATCAGCTCTACGGCTGATAATGCAATCTTCAAAAGCAGAAACGCAAAACATCGAGTGTAGCTTCGGCTGTGTGGCACGTAGCGCTGTCCTATTGAAACCAAATGTTGCCAATATCCTCCTATTCAAATTTTTTGTGAACAAAAATTCGTTTAACATGGCCCCATAACGATCGCCATTGACTGCAACCGCCATTCCTTGCTCATTTTCGAAGAAATATGGCCCAGTTACACCTCTGGACCAAATCCGCTCCGGATTTTCAATGTATGCGTGCAGGTTTTCTGTGCCCCAAATGCGACAATTTTGCTTGTTTACATACCCGCCAAAATCTGTACGCAATTTTCGCACACATTCCAAAGTAATGTCGCAATATTTCTCAGCATTGTTCAGGCGTAGACACAACCATATTCGTTCAGCGGAAGGATAAAACTAATTATCTGTCAAATCATACATGAGCTAAGTGTTACCGTTCACGAAATAAGCAACAGTTGAAAAAAAAAACGTTAGATGGCTGACTCTGTATTTATCAATATTAATCTTAGATTATTAGCAATTCTCGGGGCGCTTCGCTAGCCCAATGAGAATAGTCTTACCACAACCACTCTTCCAAGCAAGTTTTTATTTGATTAATTTGGAAGTTATAACAGATTTTCTTCTGCCAATTGAACTTAATGAATCAGGATTTATTTATCTTTTAAATATTCTTAAAAATGCGATTCCGCGCATTTTTCCTCTCCTCCACTTACCCCTCCTGTTCCTTATTTCTTAAATAAGCATACTCTCTTAGAACTTCTAAATAAATATCTATCTCTGTTTTAAATTTTTTTTAAGATTGGTGCAGCCGTCATAACTCGCGAATGCTTCAAACAAGTTCGTGCCAACTTTAGATAAACCATTTACACGATCATACAAACAAACCCTAATAATTTATTATAAAGATTTATTTTTTTATTGTTTTTGCTAAAGCAGACATAGTTTTACACACACTGTTCAAAATTTGACGTGTCTTTCTGTCACAGTTCAAAATATAACAATATTAGTACGAATATCACTTCACTTTTCGAACTCCCTTTAATTTTCAGTTGTTGTTGTTATAGCGGTTATTGTAATACACCTCTGTAAAAATTTCCAGAGTCTACCTACTACAGCTCCAGACATAGAGGTCTGTAACAGACAAATAGACATACGTACGAACAGGTGGACAGACATTGTAGCAAAATTAATAGGATAACATTTTACCCCTTTTGTTACGGAGCCCTAAAAACAGATAAATAGTATACTCACCTATAATTGACCTGATGGTATGATCAACACATATTGACCGTAATTAAATTCAAATGAACTGAAAATTAAGTCATAAAAAACGATATTGTAAAGCTCTGTTTGTTAACGTCATTGTATGAGTGTAAGTATACATTTAAGCATTTGAAAGCTTAAAGTTGATGTGTGTATAATTATTTGTTTATGCAATATTGTTGTTGTTATTGTTGTTGGTGTTGTATAAAGCAACTAAAATAGCAACAACAAAAGCAGTAATAACAACAATAAAGTGCGATTTTTCACACCATCTCGATTATGCGTGAAATAAAAAATCATATGTAAGGATATGCATGATTGAATGAATTTTAATACACTATGAATTTTAATACACACACACACATATATATATATACAGTCATACACACATAAAAACAACGAAATAAACAAGCAAACATACATGCAAACATATTGACATAAATACATTAGGATGGCTTTTTATAATAAAAAATATTATTTGGGTTTATTCGTTCGTGCACTTAGTAAAAGCAAAGAAAAAAATATGTTTGAGGTAACCATAACATAATAGCATCATAGCTGCTACATTTACATTTGGGCCTGCGTCATAGAAAAAATAATTTCGCTAGTGGACATCAACTGTAATAACATTCTTGACATTGGAACCATATTGTCGCCAGACATAATTATAATATTCTCAAATATATCCATAATTTTAAGTAAAATATAAAATTGTGGTTAAATTATAATTTTCTATTTTTTAACTTTAATTTTTAGTTTTTAAAATAAAAATATTGTTTGTTATTTTTATTTTTTTAATATTTCGCCACACCGTTGGGAAGCATCTTCAGGAAACAAGAAACAAAAATACTAATAATAAGTTTTTTTTTTAACACAAAATTAAATTGAAAAAATATTTTTTGCCATTCAAACTCAAAATATTCAAAAACCAAAAGACAAAAAATACAAATATTTAAATATACATATACGAGTACATTCTCATAAATTTAAAACTCAGAAAACATTCAATACAAAAAATTCAAATTATTATTTTTAATATTTCTTAAATAGTTGCAAATATGTTGCAATAGTTATTGATTGCTTACTAAATTTTTTTTATTTTTTATGCCCTTCACCAAAGGTGGGTCTATTGCAAAGCAAAAAGATCGGTCGAGGCAGCGGGCAAAACACCACACTTACCTCTAATTTTTTCATATCATTTAGAACACTGAAGTACGTATTTGGGGCGATAGTGTTACGGGCCTCTGAAATTTTAAAATTTTTTAAAATATCTATATGGGTATCATTTTAAAGCTTTTGAAGAGATCTTTAATTATGTTTAACCCATTAAGAGCCCATGGTATTTTTTTGTAAAATTATATATAGTACTTAATTTTTTTTATTTTTTAATTCTTTATCATCCCAATATTCGGTTTTCTGATTGGAGTTACTTCACTAAACTAGATTTACATAAATGGTGAAGGGTACATATGATTCGGCGTAGCCACATATAGAACTCTTAATTAATTCTTTGTTTCTTTTTTCCTTTTTTGTATTTATTATTTTTTTCTTTTTTTGTGACCAGCAATTACGTTTTTAAGCATGTAGGCCGGAAAAACCAAAATATTTGTATAATCAAACATTATTTGTTTGCTTGTAATCATACTTAGGTTACATGCAAATATATTTAACATATTATATTTATTAATAATAATAAAGTATAATTACAAATGCTGCATTATTTTATGATATTATTAAAAAAATTATTTGGTTAAAATTTCAGCAAAAAAAATATTTAGTTCAAAGTAACCATGTTACTCTTTTTGTACGTTATTAAATGATTAACCACTAACAAAAATCTAGTAATCCTAATCATAATATTACTTAATGAAACTATAGTTTGTTTAATGTAATCATATTGTGGTTATTGTCACAACGCCCCAACCATGTTTTTGCTTTACGCGTGAGAGAAGCATCTTTTAATTCCTATTTGGTTGTATAATAAATTACTCCTAGTTCTAAGTTTCTAGGTTTTGTAAATCATGTTCAAGAGAAAAGCTTTAAGTGCTACAATTAAACTTATGGCTGCTAGTGTTTGCTTCATGTGAAAAAAGATCACATTCTGTGTGATTTTTTTTAGCTTGCCAATTATTAAACTAAGAAAACTTGGATTGAAAAAAGTGTAACTAGTTTATGAGTAAAAAACAAACGTAGATTATTTCTCTGTATAAAAGTTTAAATCCAGCACATTGACAGAAAATCCTGCTTGACACACTTGGCTTAATATTCACACAATACAAAAGAAGAATTTTCTACACAAACAAAAAAGCAATTTTTATTTTTGCACAGTTTAATCGGGACCATCCTATTCTTATAAATCAATGTCTGTATATTTGTGAGTAAATACATGTAAAATAGTTTGTGTAAAAATATCTACATATATACATATGTCTGGCATCATATCATAATGATATTATTTGTGTCATTTAAATAATTCAATAATTTCATTTATGGTTCGTTATGAATTTTCATGCTGACACTTATCGTTTACGCAGTCAATAGTATATTTCTCACCAACTCATTGTACATTTTTTTGTTCAGAACTTTCATACGAGAAACAAACTTTTTTTTGTTTGTTTGCCGTTATTGGCCAAAAGTAAAAGAAACAAATAATGGACGAGCTATTAATATAGAAGAATTCCACCGCTAATGTATTTATTATCGACATTTTTTACTCAATACTCATGATACATTTATCGTCCTAAAGGAATTTTTATTCAAAACAGATTTTTAATTCTTGTTTAAATATATTTTTAAACAAAATTTTTAGTATCAAAAATTATATTTAAAAGAACAAAAACTGCTGTATTTTTAAAAAAGATACGACTCTAAGATCTGCTTTTATAAAAGGCAAATTTTAGATATTTTCAAAAGAAAAAATAATCTTTTTTAAGACAATTTATTTAAAGACAGTTTTTAGAAGAGACACTTTTTTGAAAAAAGAGTTTTTTTTTTAATTTTGATTTTTTGTTAAAAGAAACAAAAGGAGGTACTTATTTTTAATAAACTTCGTTATAAAATGCTTTTTAATGAAGTCCGAGTTGCAAAACGTGATATTTTTGAAGCAAAAACTTGTAGTTTTGGAAAGGTACTTTTTATAAAAGTACTTTTTTTCATAAGTACTTTCCAAAAAAAGTACTATTTTTAAACAAAGTTTTTTATAATAATATACTATTTCAAAAGGGGAACTTTTAAAAAATTAACATTTAAAAGCGACACGTTTAACGTTCATTTTTCTTCTTGTCAAATCGATTAACTCCCCTTTTGTTTCGTTTGCAGGTGTTAAATTCAAACCACTTTTGAACTATGCGGTAGAAATTTATATAAACATGAATACTGAAGCTACAAAATATAAAAATAAGAACCGACGTTCTTAAAGAACTGTGGAAATATTTAAGTCATCAACTGTAAGGATGCTTTACGAAGTTTTTCCTGGTTCTAAATTTGTTCAGCAACTTTTTCTTCAAAGAGAATATTTTAAAAAGGTACTTTTTGAAAAGTACTTTTCTTAGTGGAAACTTTTTTAATAATATATTCTTAATGTTTCTTTTTTCAAAGCAGGTCTTAATAAGCACACCTCAATAAAGTACTTTTTATCAAAATACTGTTTCATAAAAATTGTTACTTGAATTAAATTTAAAACGTAGCTTTTTCGAATATAACACCTTTAAAAGTTCTTTATGTAAGAGTACTTTTTCAAGATTATTTTGTGTTTTTCAAAAAGGTACTTTCATAAAAAAAATTTAAAAACGTTTAAACTTTTAACCCATTAATTATAATTATACACAAGGAAATTTGTTAATTATTTTGTTTTTAGAGGAAACTTTTTCAATAATATTAGAATATATATCTTTTTTTAAAGCAAGCATTAAAAAGCACACCTAAAAAAGGTACTTTTTATCAAAATTCTGTTTCATAAAAATTGTTATTTGGATTAAATTTAAAGCGGAGCTTTATCAGAATTAATACCTTTAAAAAGTTCTTTATGTAAAAGTACTTTTTTCACGATTTTTTTGTTATGTTCTTCAAAAAGATACTTTCATAAAAAAAAAATTAAAGACGTTTTAACGTTTAACTCATTTATGATAATTATACTCTTTGTTCAAAGAAAATTGTTAGGGGCTTGTTGGAAAAAAAAATTATTAAGTCCTTTTTTTAAGTAACATATAAGAGTACTTTTTCAAAAATAAAACTTTTAAAAGCATATTCTAAAGAGGTACTTAAAGTAAAAAAAACATATTTTACATATGTGATTTTTTTTTCCTTAAATACATTTTTTTTAAAAGCCATTTTTTCAAGTATTAAAATTTTTAAAGGTACTTTTTTTTCTTCTAAGAGTCTTTTTTTATTAAGTATTTAACTAAAACTTCTGGTTTTTTAAATACGTTTTAAAATAAAATTTTTTCTCGTCAAAGTGCTTTAAATAAAGCACTTAAGTTTAAAATTAAGCACAGTTTGTAAAAAAAAATTACTGGGCCTGTAAAAGCAAAAAGACTAAAATTATATAATTTTTAAGGCTCTTCCTAATCTTCCTAATGTACAATATTTGGTACTAAGTAAATTTTATAATTTTGACTAATCATTTGGACCACTGTATTTTTTTTAATTGTCTTTATTATTTTCTGTCTCATCATGTTACTTTTTAATTGAGTGTTGAACATCTTATCTACTAAGTTTGTCTCTGGCATCAAGGTTGGCCTATGTTCTTTTTTAATTTTAAATAAATTCTTTTCAATTCACCTAAGTTTCAACTCTTAAATTGGCATCCCAAAAAGTTTTATATTTAAAAATTACAACTGACCACGAGCAATTAGGAAAAAAACGTGTCAAGCATGAACGACTCTCGTAATGTTCAAGTAAACAAACAAAAAAAACACAAAATATTTTTATTATTAATGTTTTATTGATTTCGGCCTCTATTAGTTGTTAATACCAACAACAAAAACAACAGGAATATTACTAGTTTTATTAATACAATCATCACAAATACTACGACTATGATTCCATATTTTAAGCACAGCCCGTAGGATAGTTTTTTGGACGGCGTAGCGTATGATTGATATTTACATTGCTCATACGCTAAGTGTGACCATGAAAATATTAAAAAGGTTTTTCGGCAGGCCTTATGTTTACAGCTTTCCAGACAAGTTTAAATTAAAAAACTAGTTGAGAATACCAAACTAATTACTGGATAGAGGATTGTAAAAATATTTTAAAAGAAAAACAATAAGCAGAGGTGGATTTAAGATCTGAAAAAAAACCTTCCTTATTAATAAATCGCAAGCTGAAAATTTTATAAAGTAGCAACAAATACATTCCAAGTGGCATTGCTGAGCCCTAGTTATATAAAGACACTATATAAAAATAAATCTTACAGAGAAAATAAACTCGACAATACAGACAGACGGGCATATGAGACACCCTTTAGTTTTTAGTTTTATACTTATTTTTATAGGGAACATATCATTAGACTTTCTTTGTAAATTGTTTGTCTGTAACGATTCAAAAGATATGGTCATATACATTAAAATATATCGCCTATGGTTCACTCTTTGATTTATAATTATAAATGTTTATAATAGTTGTGTTATAGCGAACAAAAAAGTACAAATTCTGTGTATTTTTGACGTGTTTGATCATAAACTTTCAAGATATGGGACATCCTACAATTTTTACGTAAATTTTTTTATTGAATGCTGCTATTGGTTCAATAGACATGTAAAACTCGTGTGTTTTGTATGAAGACACCTTTACTTTTTAAAATTATGAATTATAAAATTTGAATTAAAAAAACGAGAAAAAACAGTTTTAAAAATTTTAAATCTGCGAGTACTGACATAAAAAATTACAGGCGAATTGATGACCTTCTACTTCTTTTAAAGTTGGTAAATAAAAATTAAAAATATACACACTATAAATTTTTTATAGTTTTGAGCTAAAGGATAAAATTTCCGTAGCACGCAAGCAGCAACTTTTGAAGCATTGGAATGCAAATCAAGCCAGCATTGATGCCATACGGCAAGATTTATTAGAAGAAGTAATAAGAAATTGGATTGATGTAATTTGCATCTACGGCGGACTTTTACCAAAAATCCAGTTGTTTAAGAATCTGTTGCCTTTGACAAATAGGGCGGGGGGTTTGCAAAGAAAGTGAAAGGCCGTCTCCACCATTTTGGAGTCCAAGTCGACCTGCATGCTTCCTAAGCATCAAGTGAGCCATCAGTGCTACCAGCAACCTCAAAATATCCTTCAATGTTCAGTTTATAAGTTTAATACTATGCTTTTTAAAGAGAGCCAAGTTTATTTAACCTTCCTACAAGTGGCCACATTTTCTTTTTTTCTTAGCCTTGTCCAGGAATGTAAGAAGTTGGAATTAAAGCTGACATTGCAATGGCGACGCTTAAAGCAGATCTGAAAACATTTTTAAGGCAAAGAAAATCTGTTTAAACATTTATTTCTAAATTCAATTATTTTATATACATAAATGCCAACATAAATTTTTTTAATAAATTATTAATTATTTCTATTAAATAAGATTCTTAGTGAAGTCCTAGCAATGTCGTTAAGTACATTGTAGGCATCCTTAAGTAAATTATAGACATCCTTAAGTCCTCAAGTAGATTATAGACGTCATACATTTAACCAATTTTTACTATATTCGCTTCTGCTACCAGTTAAAAGTTTTATTACTTTTTTTCTACTCATTTTATTTCTAGTTATTTTATGTTTAACCCTCGTATATATACGAGCATAATGAATATCATATTTTATATAATCCTAAACAAAATACTTACTGAAATCTGGTAACATTTTTGCTTTGTTTTTATAATTATTTTTTTTTTTTTTTGAGCCAAATCGTTTTAAATGAAACATTTGTTGGCTAAGAGCACGTAGTTGGTTTCAAGTTGTAAGACATTTAAGAGCATAAAGGGTGCTTGACAAGCAAACGAGTAAGTATCTGTCTTTTGTCTTACAAATAGGAACAACAATAAAAAGGAACAAAATAACACTTGATGCAATTGTTTTATTACATTTTTTTTTCTTAAGTACATTTTAAATGTGTTAATCATATTTTATATACAAAAAGTCAACTGTAATGTGTAGAGGTCTCAAGACTAAAAGTGGCATTAAATAATATAAAATATATTTTAATATGTGTTAAGTAATGTTTGTTTTAAATGTCTTCTTTCTTACCCAAGAAATATATATTTTTATTTATGATAACACTCTTACGTAACCCTTTTACCTTTATTATTTCTATGCTTAAGTATACTTAGGAAATATATTTTCAATGCTTTTAACAAAAAAAAAGTACTTTTTGCAAGAAATTTTTTTAGTAGAATCTTTATAAAAGTTCTTTTCATTTCACAAGCAGTGACTTTATCAAAAGTAGCTTCAAGGGAGAACCTTTTAAATAAACGTTATTTCAATAAATTAAAAAATCAAGAAAAAATAATAAAAAAAGACTCTTTGAATTAGTACCTACAAAATAGTACCTTTATAACATTCCAACAGTTCTGTTTTTCAAAAGATTCTTTAAACAAAAAAATGTTTTTTACTTTGTATTAAAATTCGTTTTTTAATTACACTTTGAAATAAAGTATTTTTTAAAAGCCATGGAAAAACTGTATAATTTCTTCAAAAAGTACCAGCCAAAACTTACCCTCAAAACAAAGCCAGTTAAGAGCAGAACACTTAAAAACCACGTTTTAAAAGTATATTCCTTAAAAAACTTTTTGCAAATCGCATTTAAAAATATAAAAGCTTATTTGTAAATGTTTATTTGACCTTTTTAAATAATTTTTCTTTTCTAATTTATTAAGCACTAGGTCAGTTTTATAAATAATAAAAATTAAAATGAAATTATTTTTTCAAACAAAAAAAAAAAAAAAAAATAATTTCATTTTAATTTTGTTATTTTTGAAAAAAGAAAATTTAATTTTTTGTTTCCTGTTTCCTGATGATGCCACCCAAAGGTGTGGCGAAATATTGAAAATATAAATAAAAAATTTTTATTATTTATAAAACTGACCTAGTGCTTAATAAATTAGAAAAGATAAAAGCTTATTCTTATTTAAGTATCTTATACAAGGCAGGTCAAAAAATTACTCTTTAAAAGTATTACCCTTCAGTGGTAGTCTAAAAAATAAAGGGTCATACATGTTTCTTTGAAATAAAACACAAACTATTTGCAATTTTTTCAAGCTGTTTTTTTATTAAAAGTATGATCCGTTACAATTATAAGTGGAATAGAATATCATTCAAATGTCCACCATGACTGCGTCTGCAGATATCAATCCGAATATCGAAATTTTCAATGACTTTCCGACATGTTGCTGGTGTTATTTCACGAATTGCAACTTGAGTGTTGTTCTTTAGATCATTAATTGTTTGTGGCCTGTTAACATACACTCGACTTTTCAAAAAACCCCACAAAAAAAATCTAATGGTGTTAGCTCACATGACTTTGGAGGCCAATTGAAATCTGCATTTCGTTAAATTACACGTTGAGGAAATTTTGATCGCAAAAACGAAATCTTTTTTCGAGTTGTGTGACATGTAGCACCGTCTTGCTGGAAATAGACGTCAGACACATCAATGTGATTCAACTGTGTCCATAAAAAGTCTCTCAACATTGATTGATATCGCTCAGCATTCACAGTAACAGCATTTCCAGCATCATCTTCGAAGAAACATGGCCCAATGATTCCATTTGCGCAAAATGCACACCAAACAGTAACTTTTTGCGGGTGTAGAGATTTTTCATGAATAACACGAGGATTTTCATCACCCCAGATACGACAATTTTGCTTATTGACGAATCCATCCATTCTGAAATGAGCTTCGTCACTAAACAAAATTTTGCTTTGGGTATTTTTCAAAGAACGCCCATTTTCATAATAACTTTGAATGATGTAAACGCGTTGTTGCAATGTGTACCTGTCCATGCGTCACATTTGGATGACCCTTTACCTTCCCCCTCCTTTAGAAAATATTCCTAAAATAATTTCCATTTCAAAAAACGTTCGCAAAACAGGTAATTTTTTTTGGGAAAAGTACCTTACAAAAACTTCTTTTTAGTAATAAATTTTTGAAAATGTATTTCCTTTAAAAATACAATTTTAAAAAATTTTTTAAGGCTTTAAGAAAGTAGATTTAAAAATAAATTTAAGTTTGAAAAATATACTATGTCGAAGACTATTCACAAATAAAAAAAATACTTTTTTCAGATACACTATTTTTTAGTATCTTTTAAAAAGATAAAAAGTACCCTACAAAAAAGTACCTTCAAAACGCACTTTTAAAAAAATTGCTTAAAAACACTCTCAAGATAATACCTTTTAACAAGCATCGATTTAAAAAAAAAACTTCTTTTATAAAAATGTCTTAAGAAACATTAGAAATAGTATTCTCTCAAAATGTATTTAATAAAAAGTGTCAATTAAAGAGTAACTTAAAAAATAATGTACGTTTACTAGGACTCCTGTAGAAAAGAAATAGTAATCTTTAAAAAAAGATTAACTTCTATTTTGAAAAAATAAAATGTCAAAAAATACTTTATGCAGAAGCTTTCAGAATCAATACTTTATGAAAAAAATATTTCTCGAAGAATAAGAAAAGTACCTTTTGTAAAAGTACCATATTACAAAATAATTGCGAAAAAGCTTTTTTGTTTTAAATTATTTACGAAAAAATACGTTTTGAAAAGAGTATCTTGAGAATTTTTTTTTTTTTTCAAAAAAGTACCTTTCGAAAAAAAATCCTTATTTTTATTTTCTAGCATTTGTTAAATTTTCAAACAGGACATTTTAAAAAGTATCTTTTATAAAATTTTAGCTCTTAAAAACACCTTTAAAATATGTTAGTCATAAAGTATGAAAAAAATATTTCACGAAGAATAAAAAAAGTACCTTTTGTAAAAGTACCATATTACAAAATTATTTCGAAAAAATCTTTTTTGTTTTATTATATTTAGGAAAAAGTACGTTTTAAAAATAGTATCTTGAAATTTTTTTTTTTTTCAAAAAGTACCTTTTGAAAAAAATCCTTATTTTTATTTTCTATCATTTGTTAAATTTTCAAAAAGTATCTTTTATAAAATTTTAGCTCTTAAAAAACACCTTTAAAATATGTTAGTCATAAAAGTTACCACTGAAAACAAGTACCTCCTAGAAATTAATTTAAAAAATATTTAAGTTAATATATAAAAAAACTAGAGGTTTAACAAAAGTATCCTTAAAAGTAGCTTACCTTAAAATTAGCTCTGATAAAAGTTTCGGTTGAAAAACAACGTTCTCAAAAAAATAGATTTTAGGAAAAACTACATTTGTTAAAAAAAAATACTTACAAAGTACCTTCTCAAAAGTACTACATGTCGAAAAAATCTTTTTGTGGGGCCTTACAAATTTGGTATTTCAAAAATTTAAATTTTATTTTGTTTCTTACTTTTTTCGGGCAATTTTAAGTGCAGTCATTACGTTTGCAGAGGTGAAATGTATGAACAATACTTTACTTCTGTTTGTATGTAACAACTACATTCGAGATGTATGTATGTATGTATGTTTAAGTTTAACTATTTGTTTTTGTTTGTTTATTCTAATCGAACGAACATTATTATCAGTTAAATCATGTGTGAGTTAATTTAAATAAAATCCCAGTTGAAAAGTTTAATTTTTCTTTTTCTCCACCTCTATTTTTCTTTTAATGAAGTCTGTATGTGTACGTGTATGTGTGTTTGTGTTTTTTTTTCTAAATAGACGCAATAATAATAATGTGCAAATCAAGCGAATAATATCAGAACAACAAGTCAGATTTATAAAACTTTTGACTCTTAACTGCTGCAATCAAATTACGTAAATTATTATAGTTTTTTCTTTTCTTTTTTTGTTTTTTTTTTTTTTTTTTTTTTTGTTTTTAATAGTTGTTTTGTTTTGTGTAATTCGCAGAAAACAAAAAAGTTTTAAAAACTAATCCAATACCATAGATTTATTTTTACTCCCATTCATACAATTTAATGAAGGTTTTTTTACTTAAGTTTGAATACATTTTTCATCATTTTTAAAATAGAACTAAATAACAAATAAATGCGTTTAGATTGCTGTACATTTTAGTTTGCAAAAAAAAAAAATTGTGCACACATGTTTATGATAAGTAGGCACAGTGTCGAGCAAAATAGAATAGAGTGTATAATGAATGCTGAGCGTAAGGTAACAGCAATAATTTTTTTTTTTTGTGGGCGTTCTCGCAATAAGATATGAAATGTTTGTTAACCCAGATGGACAGATCTGCCTAAACATAATTTATGCAGAATGGATTGTGTGGTATGCAAAGCCGTTTTGCTGGGACCATATAAATCATGTACCGAAGTACAAATCTTGCACGAGTTCCATTTCCTTGAAATGACTGTTATCCCTCTTGATCGACAATTGTTCTTGCATACAAATTATGGTTTTAAATATAGACTGACGACTGTTCCTATTTGGCAGTCGTGAAGTAAACACGTGATTAATTTATCTAGAAAAATATTCGATAAACCAACGTGTTTAAATCGTTCAAACATTAATTCAAAATCAATCATCGCTTACTGTGGCGATGAGAAAGTTACGTGGAAGAAACAACGTGCCAACAGAATGCATTATTAGTCGCGTAGTAAATGATTGCGAAGAAACAGGATCTGTAGGTGATAGGCCCAAGCACTGAACATAACGTAATGCAAGATCAGCTGAAAACATAACTGCTGTGTTTAAAACAGTCCATCAACCTTAGGAGCTGGGTCTTCAAAGAACAAAATTTTGCACAAGGATTGGCATTCGTTTCGGCAGTGTACTTATGCCAATATGATGCAGCAGTTTGCCTGACAACACCGATTTTCATTAAAAAAAAACCATCATCGTCACCTTTGCGCCATTAAAAGTGACAGTCTGGTGTTCAATTTGGTCAGGAGGACCTTATTTCCTACAAACTGAAAATAGCGTAACGGTAACAGTGATATGATTGAAAACTATTTTCTATTATCCCGATTAGTTATTTAAATCAGTGATATTGATTATTGAGGGTGAAAGCACATCTCGATGGCCATTTCGCCAAAACTTTTCAACGCCACAACTTTATGCTTTGGGCTTCTTTAACATGTGGTTTAAAAAAGGCGGTGCCACATCGCAAACAGCCATGATTACAATGGAATTACTGCGAGATCTCTTTCCACAAGTTATTTCAAGAGATAGTGCTGTTGATTGGCCACCACAGTCACCAGATTTGAGTGCTTCGAACTTGTTTTTGTGGCGATATCTAAAAAGCAAGGTTTATACAAACAAATCAGAAACGCTTGAGGAACTCAAATAAAATACTCGTGATGAAATTAATGAAATACCGCGTAAAATGTGTGAGAATGTAATGAAAAATGTGCTTTAAAGGGATCGCATTTGTGAGGCGAACAGAGGCGCATTTTTATCTGATATTGTTCCATACAAATTTGCCGAGATTAAACAAAACAGTTATCAATACGACATTCATTCTCTTTCATTTAAAATTAACAAACAAAGTAGTATAACTTCCCGGTGGAAACCCTGTACAATGAAGAGATACAAAACTGCTTTTTTTTATTCTGCTCATTTTATTCTCCACTGTAACTTAAAGTAAATTCAACATACGCATATGACGCCCACCGCCCTCCTTCTTTCACTTAGCTCAAACAAATAATTATTCTAACACACATAAACATACACACACATACACACACAGCCACTCAAAGGTACGTACATACATATGTACGATTATTCACATTAAAGTACGTAATTGCCAAAGTGAAGACTTTGAGAATAAGTAATAATAATAATCGCATATATACGTATGTATGTGTGCGTACGTGTGTAGGCATCAATATGATTACGTTTGCAAATACAACTTAAAACAACAACTAATTTGAATTTGCAACTTTTAGCGCGCTTTAAAATACATGTGTTTATTTACAAAGTTTTTTAACTAATTTAACATGAAATCACAAATAGTTTAATAGCAATGGAATCTAAAACAAAAACAACAACAAAAAAACTAAACAAAAAGATATCAATTGTTTGTTAACAATAACATACAACGAGTATCAGGGCATTAACTAGAAACTAAAAACTAAAAACAACGATAATTTGTTTAAGTTTTATGAGTTGGAAATTTATTATTGGCAAAAAGAAAAAAAAACAAATATTTACTCCAAACTAAAGAATAAAATACACTAATTGCATTTAATTATACGATTCAATAAAAAAAAAGAAAAAATTAATTCTTATTACCTAAAATAACTACTGGCATACGTTTCAATGATTTAGGCAAATGTAATGTTTTTATTTCAAGTACTTGAGGTCCTTGTGCCAAAATGCAAATTAAAATTTAAATTCAAGGAATTTTAAGTGTTTAATTTAAGAGATATAAATATTTCTTGATACACGCAAAGAAAAAACGGTTGTGATATGGTCACAATAACCATAATATGTTCTTTGTAACATTGTAAAGTTGCAGACAACAAATTATGGTTGTTTTCAGCAATACTTCAGTCACGATAAATACGTTTTTGTTGATATTTAACCATTATATGGTTACTGTTCTCAAAAAATACAACATGGTTGATTGAGCGTGCAAAAATTTGAACTACGACCAAAATCTTATGACTTATTAAAAATAATATAATATATTTAACCATAATATTATAAAAATAATCAGAGTATGATTAAAAGTAAACAAAATAATGTTTGCACTTAAAAATACTTTGTTCATGGACATGTCAGAATGCTTTCCTATCTGTTTAGTAATTTTTTTTTAGCTTAAAGTTGAAATTGTTTTTATTGCTACAGAAAATGAAAAAAATAAAAATGTATGTAGAAATAAACAATTAAAAATAATATAGAATATATGACAACAAATTAAACGGTAAGCAAAGCAATTCAAAAAATAATTGAAATATACATAAGTACATATGTATGTATGTTGGCATATAAATCTTTATTTTGGTTTTTTAAGCACAATTGTGAAACCATTGTATATTTATTTAAAGCTGTCATATTATACATCAACAATAATTGCCAGATGCCAAATTAACGTGTTAGAAGTCTTGGATAAATGTGTAGTCAGTACCAGAGAACTGCACGAGTACACCGCAACCATGAGTACACCGCATACTTACTCTATACTTTTCATACTCGAGTATTTCAAACACCGCAATAAAAAGTTGCGGTGTTTATTTTACCCATTCTTGTAAGTGTTTTTTGTTGTGTTAATAAGGCACAGCTTTTGTACACTATTTAAAGCAGGTATACTCGTACTTATTTTGTTGCTGTTTTTTATGAACAAATATTTTCAGTTTATGCGCCTTGTTTATGACAACGTGCTACTAACGGTATTTAGGAAAACAAAATGATAAAATGAATCCGTGAATAAAAGGAAAATTACTTAATTTTTTTAGTTTTAACAAAACTGAATATCATTAGACCTCATAAATAATAAATCGCAATAAAGTTTTTAGTTTACATATTTTATTTTGTTAAATATAATTATTGCTTTTATACCTATTTATTAATTTTAAAAATCTATTTGCTTAAAGAATAGAATTTTTAAATTTCTATCCTGTGTGACTTAAAAAAAAACCCTAATAAAAACGTAATATAACAAACAATGAACTATTCTTGAGTTATTAGTAAAGTTTTGTTGTATTTTTAATAATTTTGCAAATAAATATAAAAAAATGAGGCTTGCCTTCACGATGGCTCGCTTTTATTATTTAAATGAATTATTTTTGTCTGAGTAAAAAAAATTTCAAATCCCATATTTGAATATTTTTGAATTTTACCCACAAAAACCAAATGTGGACCAGAAATGGCACAAGACTTTGAAACTGCTTTATGTTAATCTTAACGTGAAGATTTAAGAGCAATTGGGTTTAAATAAATATTTCCAGAAATTTCTTGGGGCAACACTTAAAACTCCTAAAAAAATTTCAAAAATCTCAAAGTTTAATATTTTTACATTTTACTCACAGAAACAATATGTAGACCAGAGATGGCACAAGACTCTGAAACTTCTATCTCAATCAATGTGTTTAGAAATTGTTTATTTCAAACTTGTGGCATCACTGTTAACCAACGTATTATATTTTTTTAAATTATTGTTATAAAATGGCTTTCAAAAAATTATATTTCTAACAATTAAATAAAAAATTATGACGTAAACTGCAGAGATTAAATTTGCTTAAGCTTTATTACCATAAGAACGATCAAAAGAGGGCAGCAAATTTTAATTCCCCGAAAAAAAATCTGATACGAGAATTGTCAAAACCCCTATTAATTTATATTATATATGGTACTCTCTGTCTGAGTCCGTTATAGGAACCAGATTTAGTTACATAGATTGTACGGTGTTAACAACTACACAAACTGATATTTTGTTGACTTTAACGAGGGGTTTGCATGTAAAAGATCTAATAATTGCCGCTGTTTTGAGATTTGAACTAATTAAAATGACTTCTTTTAAAAACCAATAGTGGCGCTACTTAGGTGCTTGAGGGGTTTTAGCTCAAAATTGAAATAAATCTCATGTGTACTAAGTTCAGATTCACTTTCAAAATATCTTTAATTTGTCCCACTGTGAACAAATAGCATATTTTTTTTTCCGCACTCAGTCTTAACCATACTTTTGGCGCTTCTACTACTAAATGACTAACCTACACTATCGTAAGCTTCCCGCATACTCTGTCCTATTTTAAAAAATCACAGAAAATGCAAGTCTGGTTTTATGGATTTTTTTTAATTAGCAAATTGGGCAAATCTGCTAAAAAGTCTTGAAATAATTAAAATGGCTTCTTTTAAAACCCCACAGTGGCGCTACTTAAGTGCTTCAGGCGTTTTAGCTCAAAATTGAAATTAATACTCATGTGTACTAAGTCTATGTTTTTGTAACAATCACACGAATATTTAAATATCTTTAATTTGTCCCACTGTAAACTAATAGCATATTATTTTTTTTATCCGCACTCAGTCTTAACTAGCATTTTGGCGCGTCTACTACCAAATGCTACGATTGACTAACCTACACTATCGTAAGGTTCCCTTATACTCTGTCCTATTTAAAAAAAAAATTACAAAAAATGCAACTCTGATTTTATGGTTTTTTTTTTAAATTAGCAAATCGGGCAAATCTGCTAAAAAGTGTAACACATTTCTTATTTAAAAGCACTTTATGATTTTTTTGGAAGCATATTCCATTTCTGACAGATCTAACAAATAAATACAATATTATATCATGGTCTTCAGTAACTGTCAATTAACTTTTCAAAGTCTGTAAGAAATTTACTTTTATACAATTTAAATAATAAATACATAAATGAATCTCAAGCCCAAATACTTATCGGATATTTGTCATTTTACTTATTAATGTATTTAGCCTGAACATAAATAAATAAAATATAAATGTATGTACAAGTACATATGTAATGCCACCATATTGGTATTGATTTTATATTATTATTATATTATAAACTTAAACATACAAATGTACGCATACAAAAACATACATACGTATGTGTACATGAGTATACGACAGCGAGTCACTTAAGTGCGAAAATATAGAATTTCGACATTTTCTAGTCATATCCGAAGGAAATTGTACCCATTTAATGTTATTTTAAACACATATTAAGACAGGAATATATATTAAATGAATGTGTGTATACATGGTCATATACACATCATACAACTACTTTAAATACCTTCATATATTTATGTAAGTGTGTGGGTGTGTGTGCTTTAAATTACACATGCAAACGTTACGTTTCAATATGCCATATTTTCACGCTAATTAGTTTTTAGATGTGAAGTGCACTAAATATTCGTTATAATTCAAAAAACCACCACTTGATAATTTCCTTGATAATTTTCTTAAAAATATTTTTTTGCAATAACTTTATAATTTATAAATATGTATTAGTTTTTTCTTTTTCGTCTTAGCGGCAACTAACAAATATTTTATTAAGTCTTAAACTGTGTCTGTGTGTGTGTCATATGATTTATATTTAAGATCAGAGATGGAAAATGTATGTCTCTTTTCAAAATTAAAATAATTCTTTCTTTTTTTCATACAACCGTTTTTAAAATTATAATAAAACAAGTAAAAGTGTTATGCAGAATCTTATATACCCTTCACCATGTATGTAGATCTAGTTTAGTAAAGTAACTCCATTCAAAAAAGCAAATATTAGGGTGACAGAGAATAAAAAAAATAAAAAGCATTTCCTTAAAGATCTCTTCAAAAGCTTTAAAATGATACCCTTATTGATATTTTAAAAAAATTTTAAAATTTTAGAGCCCCGTAACTGGTAAAATATGGGCGAGCGCGAATTTTTTAACTTGATTTTTTCTTCTTATTTTTTAATTCTCTATCGCCCCTTATATTTATTTTTATGATTGGAGTTTCTTTATTGTTTCAAATGATATGAAAAAATTAGAGGTAGGAGTGGTGTTTTCCTGCTGCCTCAAAGGACATGGACCAAATATTAGGAGAGCGAGAGAGACTTATGTCCACTGAAAATATTAAATTGTGTTTTTGTTTGGTAAACTTAGCTTAATAAGTTGTTAATTGCACCACTCACAAGTGTGGTGTGTGTTAACAAAAAAAAAGTTATTATTAAAAAAAAAAGTTATTATTGAGTAGCCGCAGTGACTGCGTTTGAGAAATTAGTAAAGGTTTCTGCGTCTTTTTTAAACTAAAGACCAGAGTTTACATCCCATCAAAATCTTGAATAGAACGACAAATAATTGTTGTTGAGGCGAAAGTTGTTAAGAGGCAAATAAATGGAAAACAATATTTAAACATTTTAGCAGTCTTGATCACATAAGAACAGCAATTTTAGTGTTGCCGTAGTAGATGAAATTATGAAAGCGCCTGTTTGTTAGAGCAACAAAATGAGATGATAAACCAAACCCCAACGGATCTTTAGTAAAAGAGAAAAGTAATAACATAACAGTGAATTTTATTTGGGTTTCCTGAAGCAGACCTCCTCGTGTTTTGGCTCCATTTTTAGAAGTACCATCAATAGAACCTTCCTGCACATCACACCAGCTTTACTTAACCTGCTTTTATTCTAGACTATACAATAAACGAATATCTTTCATTAAAGAGTCTTAAGTAACCATAAGACTGAGATTGGTTATCCGGATAATCTCTAAAGTTGCCATAGTCGAGCCCTGCTTAAAAGCATAATTCAAGAATTACTGTAAGTAGTTGCCTGCTCCAATTTTTTTAGCATTCCAAAATCCATTTATTGAAAGCTTACATTGAACCGACGACATCTTTCAAATATATTGTACATTTTGAAATTTAATACCTTTCTCATAAGGGAATCGGACGCATAGTTCTCTGCAATCCCAATATGTCGTTTCTTTATATTTGCAAGAACAAGACTAACGTTGAGTTCAAGCTTGTTTCCCGAACGCATTTAATAATAGTCTGTTTGCCCCAAGCAATAGGAATTTTACTCCGATGAACTTCATCCTACAGCAGTTGGTCTAACATATGCAGTAGATCAAACATCTCTGTCTAATAAAAGTACGCACACTCAGCCGAACGTACAAAGCAAGACAGTTTTAATTCTTTTAAGTATAAGCCTGTATCTGGTATTCCATTCACCGTGACGCTGAGGTGAAGGTATAAAATTTTTTCAAATTTTTAATTTAAAGGAAATATATTATTTTGATTAATGCAAAAGTACCCACAAAAAAGTACACTTTTCCATTCCTGTTAAAAAAAAAAACGAAACAAAACAAACTTCTTACACACCCATAAAAGCCGAAAAGGATGTTTTCATATAAAAACTTGCTGTTAAAATCGTAGCACAAATTGTTGCTTCCTGCTGAGAATTAATAAAATTTTATTTGCCATCAGTTTAAGGGAATAAACCCCTTTTATTCCAATAGTACTTTTTTTCAGTTACCTCCTAAGGCACCCTGTCAGGCAATTTTTTGGAATGATGTAAAAATCAACAAGCAGATTTGGATAAACATAAAAAAACACAACGAAAAATATGAACAAACTTCAGTCACCACAATCAAGTGCACTTTAAATATCACCGCAAAGTCAAGCGAAAAAGACGAAAAATTATTAAGTATCGTCAGTAACAACCAAAAAAAAAAAAAAAAGCTGGTTTCACGCCTCAATAAATGCGTAAATATTAAAGCTCCACAAAAGTCATCAGGGTAGATACACTGTACCATGTCAATCAAATACTTACATAAATATATACAAACACACTTGCAAACAGACTTCTGGAATATATAGATGAATGTGTTTACAAAAAAACAGGTTTATGTGGGTGTTTCCTATAATAAACACGTTTATTATGGAAAAATTATGTTTAACAAAAAATCACACACAAACACACACACACACACATACAAATAATTACTGTCAATATTATTTTTATTCACTTGTAATTGTGGGCGATATTTTCTAAAGTTTCAATTGCACTTTAACTCCAGGTGCTCGTTATAAATATAAAAAGAACTCCCATTTCCTGGTGACATTATCGCTTATCAAATATCTTAGATAAATTTTAAACTTTGGAGCAAAATAAATAATTTAATAATGATCTTTTATTATTTGAATTAAAGGATTTTGGCTGAAAAATATATTTTCTTAATTACTTACACTGCGCGTTATCTAAATAGGGAATTGAATTTGCCAAACTTTTAATGCGATAAAAGGCACAGCTGGGAATATAGCTGCTGATGAAATGACTAAAGCGACATTTGCTGTAATTTGCTGCAGACCAGAACTCAGAGTTATTCTTAGAACTTGCTTACTGCGGATAAGGTTCTAGCTTAAGCAGTATTACTGCGTTAGTGACAGGCGATGGAAACTTTAAGTATCATCTGGGCAAAATGAAGATTGCAGAAGATGATACTTGCAGACTGTTTTTAGAAGAGGTTGTGACTATGAATATCCAGCACTGGCTAGCAAAAGGACTAAAGCTCTGTAAAGACGGTTGTCAGGTCTTACAATATTGTCAGATCTAACAATGTGCTGACAATGACAAGGCAAATAAAATTGTAAACACAATTTAGATTGTCAGTTCACACGATTGCAAGGCATTTGTCAGAAAACTGACAATTCCATTGTAAGATAAATATCTGACAATAAATTTATCTGACAACATTTTCAGACAAAAAATTGTTAGTGCACAGGGTAGTAAGAATTGCCAAGTGTCAGAATTAAAATGTTCAAAAAAAATCTTTTTTTTAATTTCTTTTAATGTAAATTATTCTAAAAGGTACAAATTAATATTCTAAATCTTTATCAAAACAAATAGATATTAATCAAAACGAAGAAACTGCAACGATTCTAACATCTTACGTTTTTAGCGATCAAAAGGAATAATTCTTGCAAAAAAAAAAACAAACCGACTTCAAAACAGATTTTAGGTATTTGTCTAAAAAGGTTTAAAAATGTGGCCAAATATGTACATACATCAACTATTGGCATGCCCCTTTATTTTTAGTTTTAACTATTTATATTTCTTAATATACCAAACAAATTAGTGGACATTTTGTCAAATTTTCAAGTGATTGTATAAATCTGTATAAACCTGTGTTTGTATATACCTTCAAAAGATAGGGCTATATACATGTAAAAATACATCAGGTATGAGCACACCCTTTAATTTATAAATTCAAACTGTACACTTTTTCTTTTAGCGGACTTAGCAATACAAGTTCCCTGTAAAATTCAGTTGTCTGCCTATAACCATCAAAGGTTTGGGCAGATACACCAAATTACATCAATTATTGGAATGCCCTTAAATTTCTAAATACAAATTTTATTCTTGCTATTAAAGAGGACTTAGCAATAAAGGTTCTTTGTATATGCGAGGGCTGCTATATATATATTTCTGGCCTGGCAACACTGAGTGCTGCCAAGTGCAATCTGACATTTTCATTGGAAAGTTTGTCATTTTTAAGCATAATCGTACTCAAAAAGTTTTGACGTACGACCATTATTTGTGTGTTTACAGTGACTTGCAAAAATTAATTAAGAAAAAAATGGAATTAACTCGTGAACATTTTCGTGCCATCATTTTTCACAACCTTCGACGTGGATATAGCACTGTGAAAAATTGGTATAATGAATTTAATCGTGGCCGAAGCTCGCTCAAAGACGAATTCCGTGAAGGTCGTCTAAAAACGGCTGTTGTGCCAGAGAACATTGATGCCGTGCGTGAACTCAAAATGCAAGATCGACATGCGACATACCGAGAGATAGAGACATCCTTGGACATTTCTTCCACCATCATACATTCGATACTGCATGAACACCTGGCCGTAAAAAAGGTTTGTTCTCGTTGGATCCCGCACAATTTGAAAGTCGCTCAAAAAAAGGCTCGTGTCGATTGGTGCAAAGAAATGTTGCAAAAATACGATTGCAGTGCTTCAAAAGGCGCAAAATCCAATTAAAGTTGTTAGTGGAAGAAGCACTTCGAAGCAAATGTTTGCCTGTTTTTTCGGCAAAACTGGTCATTTGGCGATTGTTCCGCTTGAGCAACGTAGGACGGTCACTTCTGAGTGGTACACTACAATTTGTTTGCCTGAAGTCATCGGAGAAATTCGAAAAACCAACAAGAGAAGACGAATCATTGTTCACCATGACAATGCGAGCTCTCACACATCGACTCAAACCAGAGCGTTTTTGACAAATTAATGGGTCATCCGCCGTACAGCCCTGACTTGGCACCTAATGATTTCTTCTTGTTTCCGCACATCAAGAAAAAAATGCGTGGTCAACGATTTTCGTCGCCTGAAGAAGCTGTTGAAGTGTTCAAAAACCATGTTTTAGAGGTGTCTCAATCGGAGTGGAAAAAGTGCTTCGACAACTGGTTTGAGCGCATGCAAATGTGTATAAATCATGCTAAAGAATACTTTGAAAAACAATAAAACCATTTTTGATTATAAATATTCGCATTTTCACTATTAGGCCAGAAATATATAGAGCAGCCCTCGTATCAATCGTCTTTTTACAAGCATCATATATGTACATAAAATTAAATGATCTCTCTATTGAATATTTTTACTTGTTATTACAACGGTCATATTTACCTACATTCTGTCCAATTTTCTAGCGTTTGTTTATGACGGTTCAAAGATAGGACCATGGAAGTCAATTTACATGAAAAATTTCGGTCACTACAATACTTGTTTCGTATTCCAGTTTCAACTAATCGAGCTTTGTTCCTGAAGAACTGTATGCCATTTGCAAAGTGCTTGAAAATAGACAAGTTTTTTCACACCATCAAAATCATCCCATGAAATACCGTCGCCGTCCATTTTTTTAACTTTCTTTTTTCAGCTTGAACATATTTTTTATTTTAAGTTTTTTTAAAGCACTTTTTCACTTTTTTTCATTTACTTTTATCTGACATTGATATCGTTGTCAGATGCTTAAAATTTCCAACATTTTACAATTTATTTTATACCAACAATGTTCTGACAATGCAAATAAAAGCGTTCACACAATTGTAAGATATCTTACAATCTCGTATTGTCAGGTAGAAGTCTGACAATGGTTTTTCTGACAATATTGTCAGATAACAATTGTAAGTTCACACGATTGTTAGGCCTTTTCTGTATATTTTTCTGACAATATTGTAAGATCTGACAACCGTCTGTACAGAGCTTAAGACCACAATGGGCAAACATTTTTTGAATGTGAATACCATGGAGTATATAAGTCCTAGAGACAAATGCTAGCAATTATTAAAGACTCCTTGATGAGTAGAAGGCTGTAGTTACCAATTGACAGTTAAGAGTAAAGGCTAGTTTTAGCAGGAGGCACAACAAAATTTTGTTACACTTTTGAAAGATGGGTTCTGCTGTTTTATTGCAACTTAATATTTTTGTTTAAAAAAGGCATAGTGTTGTGTTAGGTTGTATCGATAGAATAATTAATGCCCCTTATGTTAGATTCACATAAGGCAACATCTAAAGGAACATGGTATCAAAACCATGTTTCTTTCTTTCGCATAAACGAGGCAACTATGCAGGAAACATTCAAATTTCTGCAGGACAAGGGGACCGTCGTGTTAGGAAACATGAAATATTAAATAAAATATCAGTGTTTCAGGCAACCTAAAAGAAAACCTAAATTTTAACAAGAAACATTGCTACACACGAGGTAACATAAAGTGGAAAACGCTCATATATCCTTTAAAGCTCCTCGTGTTTATAAAGTATAGAAGATATGATAGCTATCACTATCAATAAAAATGCTGCAATGACAGCTATGAAATTAGCAACAAGTCACACATTTTTCACTTGAACATTTAACATATGAAGGACAAAGAGTTTAAGAATCAACAAATATTTTTCAATTTATTTTAATAAACAATTTTGTGCTACCGTACGATTGCTGGACAGAACCTTTCAGACTTCTGATAATAATTTTTTTTTGTATGTTCTTTTTTTAATTTTGTTTCTTATTTTAAAAACACAAGTTTTATTTGAATCTTGCAAAATTGCTCTTTAAAAATCTTTTTGGAGAAAAATGTTTAAACAGACCAACGGCCCACATGCATTACTGTGATTAGTCCAGCCGATCTGACGCCTATTTAATGGGTTTGAGTGATAAAAAAAAATGCACACGCACTATGATGTATATGTGTTTATGTGTGTGCATGTGGTGTGTTTAAATGAAGGTGTATTTAACTATCAGCTTTGCCAGCAGTACATGGCATATTCTAACAATTTGTTTATTGTTGTGTATGTGTATTTGCTTAAGAGTCAAATATACAAACATACATAAATACACACATACACATGTATATGCAAATGTGTACTTATGTATGTTTAATTTTATGGTGTATTTGAATACGCCATTTATGTGACATTATTAGAAATGGAGGTGCAATTGTATTCAAGTATGCGAAATTGTTGTAAAGCGGTCCATAAACATACATGCATGCATTTATAAATTTATGCGTGCTTCGTACATATATGTGTGTGTGTGTGTGAATGCGTCATGTGCATAATTTCGATAATTAGTGAAATACTTTTCTCTAATGGTCACAAAAGCGAAACATTCTGACTGTCAAATATGTATTTAAATGCAAGAGAACAGAATACAAAATCTAATTCCATAAAGGGCCACTCAACTCTATAACATTTGATTTATTCGTATGTATTTAAGTATATCACAACAAGAACAGACATGCATTAATATTTCAAATGTTATAATCCTTAGAAAATTTAATTATATTATATTATATTGTACTTAATATAACACATCACTTCTTCACTTCTCTTCACTTCACTTTAAAATATCGTGTAATTTTCTACGAACAGTTTAATAAACAACAAATTTATAGAAATACCGAGAATGTCATAAACACACACGCACACATTCATAAAGATTTACTTAGAAAAACACTTGCTAAAATATATTGGCGTGTATGAGTGCGTGTGTAAGTAAATATTTCCCAGCAAAAAATTAGACATTACTTTAAAAAGTACTTGCCATATAATGACTTACTTTTGTGGTTGCCATATTTTGTTACTCGCTTACAAAACACATTACATTAGTTTCCAAAAAAGGAAGCATTAATGGAACTAGTTCTTTATGTTAAAAAAGACTACCGTACTAATGGTACTCACTATTTCCTACAATAATTAATGTAATCGATTCTCAGGAATTGATTATAGAAGTCTCATGCCTTGTTAAAATCATTAAGTTGGTAATCTAGTTGGGAAGTACTTCTGCCAAAAATGCTTAATTCCACACTCGATTACCTTTTCAAAAAATTTTTGGTGGGTTGTTTTAAAAAATGTTATAAATAAATACCCGCTTCTCATATTTTTATTCCTTATGATGACATCCTCAGAGGCAATTTTTTTTATGGATGATTATGCAAAAAACTGCAATTCATATTAAAAATCTTTTTAAACGCAAAACTGCTAAAGTTAACATAAAAACTAATTAAATAAATAAAACGAAAAATAGTTCTTTTTTCTCCTTATTTTACAAATTCTTAGGGACATTATTACAACTTGCTGTTAGTTAAAGGTAGGATTTTGTCTGTCCGATAGATAGCTTTGCATTACTAAAAATTCCAATTTTTATTGTTGTTATTGTTAACAATAATACTAATTAATGGATAAAAAATAACTCAAGTTTTTTTTAATGCAAATCCTCTTTTTTGGGCCGACAAAATCCTGCCTTTAACTAACGGCAAGTTGTTGAGCCATTAGGCTCTTAATCGAATTATTTTAGTGTTTTAAACCAAATGGATAATTTTTTCTGGCTTAAGTTCACGTATATTCTATTTTCCAAATTCATTAAGAAAGAAAAATGATTTACGCTTTTGGTGAGTCAGATGCTGTTAAAATATTAATGACCTAACGAACACAAGTGGCACGCACGACGAAATTTTGGTTCAAACATCAAAATAAATCGACCAAGCAGGATTATTTATATTTTTTATATATGAAATGGTGGACACAGTTGACAAAAATTCAGATGTCTGAAATATAACTCCATATACGTCAAAAGCATGTCCTTTAGAGAACACCCTTTAATTTTATTGTTTTATTTGCACATTGCACCGGGCACAATAATACACAATCTGTGTAAATTTCAAACGTCTGGTTGTTAGTGTTCAAAACTTAAGCCTATAACGGTCATAAACAGATCTTCTATGGAGTTACCCTTTTATTCAAATTTAAGATTTATTTTTAAATTGTCGTTAAAGCAGACATATAACTAAATATACTATAGGAATGTTAAAGTTCTGTTCATTATGGCTTAAAATAAAAACTACAAAGGTGAAAACTACTTCCTTATGGAGCACACTTTAATTTTTAACTTGATTTTTTTGGTGTAATAAATATAAAATCTTTTGTTTTTTATAAAAACAATAATAAATCAAATTAAACTTTAAATTTACCGTGCTATTTTCCCGGTATTGATTATTGAAGGTGAAAGCACGTCTCGATGGCCATTTCGCTATCGCTTACTTAGCTCGTCAGGAAACTTCTCACAAATATTTTAAATGAACTAAAGATTTTTGTCCAAACCATAAAGAAAAGACAAAAATCAAAATTCAAGCAAAAACAACAATAATCAACTTTGATTTTAATTTTAATTATTATTCCCGTGTTTTTAATTTTTAATTAATAATAAATCAAGTTTGAGTAGATTTATTTTAATTATACAATAAGGCAATATACGTCAATATCTTTTCATCTATAAAAGCACCCTTTCATTTGCAATTTAATTTTTTATACTTCTTGTTTAAGAGGGTACACACTCTGGGTAAATTTCATATGCCTGCCTATAACAATTTCAAATCATGTGTCTACGGAAACACCCTTAAATATAAATTGTTTTACTTGTTGTTATAGTAGACATAGTGCGACAAACTCTGTATAAATTTTAATCGTCTGCATGTAACCCTTTAAAGGCAGATTCGTCAAAATAACGTATTCTATGCGGACACCCTTTAATTCTTAGCAGCCATAATAACATATCTTTTGTAAAAATTATAGTTACAGTTATGTTAAGGAAATAAAGGCCTGATGCAGACTGAAAGACAGACCGATGATAAACTAAGAAAATCATATCTTAAATTTAAAAGTCAAATTACTCTAAACTCAAAGTTCTGAACTCTCAAAAAATGCACGAAAAAATTTGTCTAAATAATACATATACATACATATATCTTTTATGTAATTTTTTATTATTTCGAGCCACCACATTATTTTAAAGTAGATGTAAAATTTTCTTATTCTGACTCTGAACTTCCAAGCTTTACTTTGCAGCACCACTTATATATAAAGAATCGAATGGATTTCGGGTTGCCAGACTTAAACTTTTAAAATACTCAACAATAATAAAAAAATAAATGAAATTTATTTTAAAAAAATTACTTTTTAGGTTATAAAAGTTAACAGATTTTCAAGCAAATACACTGAGAGAAAACGCTTTACCATAATATTTTAATAAAATATTTATTTGCTATTTTTAAAAAAATTCTAAACTTTGTTTTACATAATTTTGATAAATTTAAAAAATATATAATTTTTTTGTGTTCTTTACTGACCTTTAAAAATTCTTGACAAAAAGTATTTTTCCTTGATTTTTTGAACCAATAAAATATTTTGGCAATCTATGAAAATCAATGCCATCTAGCAACCCTTACTCTAATACTTGTCTCAGATCAAGATATTGATGAAAGATCTTTAAACTTAAAATTTATTGTGCTATTTTCCCGGTATTGACTATTGAAGGTCTCGATCGCCATTTCGCTACCGCTTACTTAGCTCGTCAGAAAACTTCTCACAAATATTTTAAATGAACTAAAGATTTTTGTCTAAACTATACAGAAAAGACAAAGATCTAAGTTCAAGCAAAAACAACAATAATCAACATTGATTTTATTTTTCTTTACACACTGCATACGGCAGACATTTTTTCGGCTCTTTTCTACAGTTTAAAGATGTTGAAAAATAAAAACAACAAAACACTACATTTTTTGTATTCTTTCTTTAATCACGGGCACTTTAAATTTTAATAAATAAAGATTAAAAACACGGTAATATTAAATAATATAAATTAAACTTTTAATTTATTGTGCTATTTTCCCGGTATTGATTATTGAAGGTGAAAGCACATCTCGATGGCCATTTCGGTACCGCTTACTTAGCTCGTAATCTTAAAGATCTTCCTGTGACACACATTTTAGATCAAAAACCTTTTTGATTTTTTAATTCTTTTAACGTTTAATTGAAAACGCTTTTGTTTCTGCAATTATTTTTAATAGGAACAACTACCATTCATATGAGTAAAAAAGGAAACTATTTTCCATAACAAAAAATAATTACACACCTACGACTTGAGTTACAAACAAAAAGAACTCGTTCCCTCGCAAGGATAATAAATATTAATCCTAATACATTTAGATCTCAAGTTGTCTGAGAGTTTATTCCTTTAATCTCTTTGAAATGCAGGTGAAATTAGCAATTCAATATATTAAACAGTTGTTGTTGTTGTTGTTGTTGTTGTTGAATAAATGATTTAATAAAGAAATATTTAAAAATTTTGCAACAACTAGACAAATTGAAAATTATTCTTTATGTTTTGCAGGCAAAAATCTTGGAAAATTCACATGCATGGATGGGAGCACCTGGTTCATCAATAGCTGGTTTGTATACATTTAAAAGGAATTTCTAAAAGGGAATATAAATAATGTATGAATATTTGTAATTGTAATTCTATTTAGCAGACAGTTATCAGTATCAGTTGCAGTCCATGTGGCAGAAATGTTGGAATACAAATCAAAGTTTAATGCATCATTTGCGATTTCGTGAACGTGGTCCTCTGAAATCGTGGCGTCCGGAAACAATGGCAGAAGCAATATTTAGTGTCCTAAAAGAGGGTCTATCCCTGTCGCAGGCAGCACGAAAGTATGATATTCCCTATCCCACGTTTGTTTTGTATGCCAATCGGGTGCACAATATGTTGGGGCCTTCAATAGATGGCGGACCAGATTTGAGGCCGAAGGGCAGAGGTCGACCCCAACGTATTTTGCTGGGTATTTGGCCAGACGAACATATCAAGGGTGTCATAAAAACTGTTGTCTTCCGTGATGCCAAAGATCTGAAGGATGAGAGCTTGGGTCCCCTGCCATATGGACGGCATTCGGTAGGTGATGTTGATGATATAAATCACTAGGAGCAGACATTGCATGCTAACCCTGGTTATTGGTTTCAGCCTGTTTTTCCATTTCAGGAAGGACCGCTTGGTTATCCTGGAGTTGCTGGTCCTTGCCCCAATGGAATGCCCACGGGGGGTGGTGGTGGTGAACAAATGTCACAGGAGGCAACAGCAGCTGCAGTAGCAGCCGTTGCTCACAATATCCGTCAACAAATGCAAATAGCGGCTGCAGCCCAACAACAGCATCAGCTTAGCGAAGGTCATAGTGGACCGAATATCTTTAATCTTCCTCCTCATATGGCTGGCGGTGGACCACTGGCTGGTCCATCAGGTTCAGCAGGAGTACCTCTACCCAAGGCAAGTATTTCTCCAGCTCTGAGTTCTTCATCAAATACTGCCAGTATTGGTGCAATGATGGGTCCAAGACATGTTCCTTCACCTTGTGGGCCCACAATGCCCGGCATGCCTCAATTGCCGCCTGGTATGGCCGTAGCTTTGCACATGGCTGGAAGTGGTCCTGTTGGTCGTTGTGATCCAAGTGCCGTTCTTAGTCAACAGCAGCAACATCAATTGCAACATTTGCATTTACAACAACAACATGTGCTCCACCAACAGCAGCAGAAACACCAACAACAGCACCATCAGCATCAGCATCAAATGGCTTTTGGTTCGCATACTTCGTCATTAAGTCATTCGTCAATTATCGGTACTCCCTCGCATACGGTTGTTCATCAGACACAACCAAAACCAACGACGGTAACCTCAACAAAAGCGGCCTCTACCGCATCTTCGCCGTCTAGACGTAACAGTCCCCATAGCCTAACGCCTTTGCATTCTCCCCTAACAGAACTTGGACTAGAAATGAGTTTTAAACCAACC
This sequence comes from Gymnosoma rotundatum, assembly GCA_916610165.2. Taxonomy (NCBI): domain Eukaryota; kingdom Metazoa; phylum Arthropoda; class Insecta; order Diptera; family Tachinidae; genus Gymnosoma; species Gymnosoma rotundatum. Next base: position 12,368,324 of record OU744338.1, on the reverse strand, counting down.
CGTCCATTTTCACCCTCTCGTCTATTTTCCGATGATATTTCTGATATTGTAGGCGTGGCGGCCTCACCCCTACGTTCGCCGTCAACCTCTCATTATCCATCATCATCAACAGCAGTAGTTACTACAGCAACGATAACAACCACTAGCAGTATTAATACAGCCACCGTCAAAGCATCTTCCTTAGAGACATCGGCTTCCGCTATCTCACATACAGCAACAGCAGCAACAACTACAACAACAGCAGGAGCTGGAGCTGTTGATAGTTCAGCATGCGCCACAAGCAACATAAGTTCCACGGGAATAAAACTCGAACCTCTTACGACAAGTAGCGATTAAGGTATTATAATGCATATGCATATTTACATATGTATGTATATTTTACATTACGTGTAAACATTAGTAAATTTCTTTTTTTTTATAACTCTTGATTAACTATTATTAATCAAATATGGTTTCAGCGTGAGTCTTTTTTAACCATAAGTATTATGTGGATATGTGTGTGGTAATTAAATTAATCCAATATTTTTAGCTAAAAACCTATAGGCGTCTGTAAATTCCGTTTTCACTTCAAATGCATAAAGCGCCGACAACTAGTGAGACTGACCGCAAAACTGTTGTCACTTTTTGCTTTAAGAGAAAATTTTCAGCATTTACGAAATAGTCCAAAACAATAATTCTTGCTGTAAAAAAACCCCGTCTTCAAAACAGATTTTATCTGTCTATCTATATGGTTCAGAAGTATGGCCACATACACCAAATTTCATTAACTATTGGGACACTCTTATATTCAATCTCTAAACTTTATACTTGTTATAGCAGATTTAGGACTGCAGCTCCTTGTCTGTTTACAACTGTTCAACAGTTTGGCAATGTACATCAAATTTCAGCAATCATAGGGACACCCTTTAATTTTCAAATTCAGATTTAATGCTTGCTATTTTAGTAGACTTAGCAATCAAGTTCTTTGTAAATTTTAACCGTCTCTCTAAAACCGTTGAACAGGTTTGCATTATACATCAAATTACATTAACTATTGAAACACCCTTTAACTTTTAATTTTAAATATTTATACTTCTTATTAAATAATGACTTTCTGTCTAATTTTTAAGTGTTTTCTTATAACTTTTCAAAACATAAGGCCATAAGCTCAAATTACATCAGTAATGGGAACACCCTTTAATTTCTATATTTAAATTGTTTAGTTATGCTTATAGCGGCCTTAGCAATATAGGTTTCTTATAAATTTCCGCTGTATGTCCTTAACGGTTTAAAGTTTTAGCCACATACATAAAATAAGATCAACTTTTGGGACACCCTTTATATTCCAAATCCAAATTTTTCCTCATTCTTATAGCGGTCTTAGCAATACAGGTTTCTTATAAATTTCAGCTGTCTGTCTATAACGGTACAAGAGTTTGGTTACATACAATAAATTACAAAAACTTTTGGGACACCCTTTTCCAAATTTTATACTTGATGTTATGGCGGATGTGGCAATACAGGTTCTCTTTAAATTTCAACCTTATGTCTACTAATGCTCAAAAGTAATTCCATATACACCAAATTAAATGAACTATTAGGGCACCCTTTAATTTACTATTTTGAATATTTATAGTTGTTGTCATAATGGTCATGGTAATCGATATTCTGTGAAATTTTCAAGCATTTATCTATAGCTGCTTGAAGGATAGGCCCATATAGATCAATTTACATGCTCAATGGGAACACCCTTTAATTTAATTCAATTTACATGCTCAATGGGAACACCTTTTAAGCTACTTTTTGCTTTTGGGAGCTATAATGATAAACGATGCCCTTTACTCCTTCTAATACACGTAAAAAAAATGTATTGTATGGAGACACCCTTTAATTTTTAAGATCATAAACTGTTTTTAAAACAGGACCAATTGTAAGCATCACCTAACAAGGGTGGTTAACATCAGCATACTTTAAAGACTACCCTTAAGCAACAGATTCGGAGGGCCGCCTTCAAATCTTGCCAATAGCTTAACGTTGGATTTTACACTTCTTGGTTTTTACAAGTGTATTTTAACCTAAAATTGTCCGATTCGCTATCGGTCAAATAATCTTGCCTCCGACTTTCACTTTATTTGAAGTTATCATATTTTTGCCGTTATAAAGGAAATTAAAACGAAATAGTAAGAATATTTCAATTAGAGGAAAAATTATTTAAAGGAGTTCTCAGATTCCACCCTAGATGTATGCAACAATAAAAAATATTGTAATGAGATGCCACACTGTTATATTTTTGGCGCAAATTAAAGAATAAAGTTTTTCTTTAATAGTCAGGCTAATCAAGCAAGCAAGCCGTAATGTCAAAATTCAACTGGAACTTTATTCACATATACATACATACATATGTACATAGCTTAACACTAATAATAAAAATAATAATTCATAAACAATATAATTTCAACAATGTGTAGATTCATAACAGAATAAATAAATAAATTTTAATCAAAACAAAACTAAACTTTAAAGATCTCTCCAAATGTATTATTAGTTAAACATTATTATTACTTTATATAAATATTTTATTGCTTATTTTAATCATTCCAATTTAATTAGAATGTAATTAAGAATAAAAGAGAATAAAAAAAAAACTAACAAACCATAAATTAATACACGAATTAAAATGAATTTACGAAATGTGTGCCCAAAATTATACTCGTATGTATTTTGATTTAAAATTTATTTTTTACTTTTTTTCATAAAAAAAAAAAATTCTAAACAAAAATGTACAAAATTTGGAAAAATCTTTTTGGATGAAAAAAAAATAATAATAAAATTTTAGGAAAACAAAATTAAATTTTAGAATGATAAATTTTAAAGAAAATACTAAAAATGCCTTTCGGAATAAAATTCAAAAATTAAACATTAGAAAAATATAACGAACCAAAATACAAAAATACATATTTATATTAAATCAAAACTTAGAATAAGTTTTATACTGAAAAATGTATGTATTTAGGGCAAGAAATATTTACTTTTTTTTTTATTTCTCAATTACAAAATATTGAGAAATAATGGAAAATATATTAAAAAAAATATAAAGTAAAATATCAGACTTATTTACATACACCCAGGAATGCTTGTCTGATGGCCTCAATTGAAACTGGAACCAATGCAGTAGTAGTCGTATTATTTTACAACTTAAAAACGATCTTCCAAAACTATTTTGAAAACAGCATTCGGATAGTAATTTTGCTTAAAAATAAATATTTAAATTGAAAAAGATAAGTTCATTTGATGAAGGTTAAACTTTTAAAGCATCTATAAATGACCTTGAAATAATATATACACGAACCCATTATACATGTACTGAATATGCTGCACAGTAATAAGAAGCATTTTTGCAATTATCATTTAGATGTTGATAACAAATTAGTGAAAGCTTTGGGTTTTTATCATGAAATCGGGGGCAGTTACTGTAATCGCAAGCATTCAACTTAGTTTCACTTCGATATATTTATCTATTGCCATTCATGTTATAGCCGAATTGCAGCTAGCAGGTTATTTTGCATGGTATTTGAATATAATCATCCCCCCATAAAGGAAAAATGAAATTTGTATTCCTCTCGAGGTGAAAATAACTTTTATTTTCAATTTTTGTTTTCTTCATTTAACAGCTGTTTAATACAATGTAAGCTATCAGTGCACATTGAAAGATATAAGAAAAATAAACTATGTGGAAATTAGTTAAATTAAAGCTTAAACGTAAATTATTAAAATGTTTACAATCGAAAGAAGAAAAACTAAACAACATCTTAATGTTCATCAGGATTTTGCGATCTACATCTGAAAAATATTTACCCTCGTCTATATAATTGTTGTTGTTAACGAAAGTGTTAAAAACACATATATCGGGTGTTTTTTAAGCCCAATAGAACTTTTAATTGTTAAAAATAACATGAAAAATTGAATTGTAATGAAGAATTTTTTTTTCATCCGAAAGATCAGAACATTAAGATTTAAAAATCATTTCGGGCATATGGCCACCGCGGCTGCTTCTGGACGTCCAATTTTAGGTCACTTCTTCAAGTACTGCTGGCCGTATGTCATGAATAACCCGAATAACAATGTAGGCCTCCAAAGCGTCAATTATTGCTGATTTATCAGCATAAACCATTGATTTCACGTGTCCCAACAGAAAATAAGCGGGAGGTGTCAAATCGGAGGCCTTGGAGGCAATTCACAGGTCCATTTCTCGAAATCAACTTATCGCCAAATTTTGATTTCAATAAATCCATTGTTGCGGCCGCCGTATGGCACTAGCGCCATCTTATTGAAACCACATTTCGTTCGAATAAATGTCATCCATATGTTCAAACAAAAAATTATTATGCATTGTGCGGTAACGATCTCCGGCCTCATTTTTGAAGAAATAAGGTCCAGTGAAGCCACCAGCGTGTAAACTACACCAAAAGGTGCATTTTTTTCGATGCAGCAGAGTCTGTGGAGTATGTTGTGGATTGGTCTCACTCCATATGTGGCGATTTTGCTTATTAGCAAATCCTTTAAGCCAAAATGAGTCTCGTTGCTGAACACGGTCACGAACTGATGACTGATTTTCAAAGTAAACTTGGATAATTTGATAGCGTTGTTCAAGCCTGTGTCTATTCATAATGATTTGCCAGAGTTTACTGAATATAATAAAAAAAAATATTTTTCTTTAATATTAAATTTTTAGTGTTATTTTTTAAATTTCTTATTTTATCATGCTAAAAAAAACACCTTTTATTACTACCATGTAAAAACACTTTTTTCTTTGTTAAGTGTTTCGCTTAACTGCAATTTTTTTTATAGGCGAGTTAAAACGTCAAGCTTGTTTTAGTATAAAAACATATGGCAGCTGGCTCTTGTATAATTACGTTTATATACATGTATGTGCAACTTGCAAATAGTGTAAAGGAAATCACTGCAATTAAGGGCGAATCAGTAAAGGGAGTTATATAAGTTTAAAAAATTCTCTGCAGCAATAGTGTTTCAAAGGAAACGTCCATCGAGTGATGCGACAAAACAATTTGAGGTACTTCTAACTACATGCGTTCTAGATTTAAGAGGCTTAAGAACAAGCTCTCAACATTTACCTGGGCTTCTTTTAAATTACATTAATTATACTTAATCTTTATAATTTTTATTATTAAATAGATGATTTTTTTTATATACAATCGATTTGATTCGATGTTAATATTTTTTTTTTTATTTTTGTTGTTGTTTTTTTTTTCGCCACCATTTAAAAATAAAAACTTTAGTTTTCCAAACATTTAGTTCGACGTCTAGTAGGAAGTGCCTTCTTTTTCAAATGAAATACAAAATAAAATATTTACATTTTTAGGTTAAGACGACTATGACTATTTATGACGGGTTCTGCTTACATTTTCTTTATTTGATTTTTTTATTTTTTTAAACGACTATTTTTACATTATTCTTGTTTTTTATTTACACGAATCGATTGTATGTCTTGAATTTAATTATAATTAGTTTTAATTAAGTTATTATTGTAAACTTTTGGGAAAGAAATATTTTGGCATAAATTATAATAATTTTTTTTATAATTTATATAAATTGTTTTACTGTAAAATCGAAATTAAAAGCACACAGTTTCTATTATATCATACAAAAAAAATAAAACAAACACTTGCAGTGGGGAAAGGTTTTTCGAAATGGATATGAATGTAATAGATTTTTTTAAATAATATGTGTAAAGTGCGTTTTATGAAATTGCAGTTCATACTGAAACTCCGAAACTAGAAAAATTTGAATACGATAATATATACAGAGAAAGGACTTGCAGATCACTTTAAATGTTTTATTGTCTCCTTTTCTTACTTTTGAAGAAGAACAACAAAATGTAGTCATTTTTCCGGCAGTGCCAGCTGATCTCTTTCCAAAAAACGCATTAAATATTTTTATTATGTGAAATGGCATAAACATAATAAGAAAATCTATTAAATTCTTATCAAATTTCGAAACACCTTAACATATAAAAAACTGAAACAATAATTTATATCAACTTAATAATTTGAAATCTACAAAAGCACTTGTGCATACAATCATACATGTTAGTATGTGTGTAATAGATGTTTCAATAAAAAAAAAAAAGAAAATAACAAACAATATTTATTTAAAATATTTTCAAATAGTCAAATTCCAAAACATACATTCAAATCAAAATAAACAATAAAGAGAAATAGAAAAAATAAGTTAAAAAAATAATTTAATAAAATATAAAAATTCTCATTCAATCAAAAAAAACATATACATACATAATTTCATACAAGCTTAACTAAGTGTGTGTTTGTTTGTGTATAAACATTCTTAACAATATCTTAAATTATTAATTAAAAAACACTCCTTTTTAAAGCCTTTACTGGGCTACAGGCAATAAAAACGGCTTAAACACAAGAATAATATTTAGCCTTTTATTAAAGTTATAGTTTCTTTTTATTGACATAATGGTGGAAAATCTGGTCGCTTAAATGTTTAATCAGAAAATCAGAATTCAAATTAAAAAAAAAAAACAAAAACATTTTTCTGAAGGCAGAGAAGCTTTATCGACTAAATGAGAATTGTTTTTAAAGCCTAATACAAACATTTTGAAACTTTTACATTTTTTGCTAGTGTTTATTATCAGTATGTGCTTTTAGCTGCGTATGTCAGCTTATCCGAAAAAGTATCTTTGATATAAAAAAAATCTTTAAATATATTTTTTTAACTAAATGAGAGTTGTGCAAGGAGCATTAACGCAAAATGTTAAAGCTTTATTAAATATTAAAATTTATATGATTGGGGGTTTGTTGCTTAATCACGCTTAAATGGTCATACCGATACCGATGAAATTTCAAATACCAGTGGCAAGGAACTAGAATAGGTAAAAATTGAATCAAAGCATACTTTTAGGCATTCGAAATTTTTTTTTTTTATTTACAGATGTTACGCAAACAAAGTCGCGTAAAAAGAAATATATTAAATATTTAGAGGTTATGTTTGCTCAATCAACTAAAACTATTCTTAAGTTCAAAGAATACGCACACACACACTTCACAGTTATGCTTTTTGTATGAAATCAATAGAAATAGCCATAATACTTATTTATTATAAAATAAAATGTAAACAATAATTGTAGTTTGTATTTAATATATGGACTTTTAATTCTATTCAATTTGTTAGTATGTACATTGTATGAACTATTTATTGTCACAATAATATTCACCATTCATGTATTATTACAATTACAAAATGTAATTTTAAATTTCTTTTATTTATTTATAAAGATAATAACAAATAAAAATTAATTATAAAAAAGTAATAAAAAAATATATTAAAAATATATAAAGTATAAAATATAATAAATGTAATACGAGAATTATAAAAATGAAACTACATCCAACACTTTATACCACAATAAAAGAATGAAAGTTTTGAAATCAATCAATCTATTACAATTTCTCCATCTGTAAGTAAATCATAATGTAAGTAATAATTCAAAATAATCATAGGCAATTCTATGAACTCTATCCTCATGATATTGTTTGTGGAAATTTTCCACATTAAATAGGAAAACTTGTATTAAACTAATCTGGCAGTTTTAATAAGCTTCTTCTCATTTCACGTGGATGTGTCTTTTTTATTCTGAATGCTAGATTGTTACTCAAGCAAACGACTGCAACAGAAAAAATGCAGGAAAACTTGACATGTGTGAACCAGGAATTAAAACAACTGTTTTCGTTTGCATTTAATACGTTTTTCCTAATAAATAAATTGTTGTCTATCGTACATGTACTTTTTTGCCATCCGTACACGCAGTTATTTTCATTTTTTAATGGATGATTTTCCCGTACACGAATTTATTTTCTTTTACATGTACTTTTCTTCCGTACACGTACTGAAAATAAAGTACACTCAAACTCTCTTTTATGTACGTTTTTAGCCGTACACGTACACAAAGAATAGCTACAGACGTACACTCACGTACGTGTACGCACATAAATATTTCAATTAAACACATTCGTGGATGTGTGCGGAAAATTTCCAAATTTAGAGACACACATAATTACTATGAAAAGAAAAATATGTACGGGTTGGTTTAAGTTGTGTGTTTTTCATTTATGTACGAGAATTTTGTACAGTGAGTATACTTTTCTGGACTCTGTTTTTAATAAAATTTTATATTGTTATAATATTTTTAACGAGTTTATTACTTTATCTCGAAGGGGGAACATCTGTGTGCGAGCAGATTTTCCTTTTTCAAAAAAGTGAGGTTATAATTGAAGACACAACACGCACGTTTTTTCTCAACAGGCTTTAATAAAAATGCCATTCTTTTAACAAATTATAAAATAAAAATATATATATAATTGTTAATAATTCAATATCCTGTTCAGGATTTACCACTTCCTATACGAAGGTAGCCGTTCCTGGAGAGACTGTTTATATCAAAATACTTGTGGGATACCCTGCCGCTGTGGTTATGTACCCCTGCTATTATTAAATTAAGATTTCAAAAAAAAATAATATTTTTAAAAACATAATTTAAGACAATTCCTTCCATTTCCCTTTTTATACCCTTCGCCACAAAAGTGTAAAAGAGTATACATATGTATATAACTTTGTCATTCCGCGTGTAATTTCTACAATATTAATTTCTGATCCCATAAAGTATATATTTATATTCTGACTTCTTATGCATAGCGAAGTCGATTGAGCGATGTGCGTCTGTCCGCAAACTATATGTTTTTCCACTTTCTGCGGAATTTCCGGACATTATGCATAACATGATTGATTTTACTATTGGTTTACTTCTAACTTGGATCGCTGAAAATTGTCTGTTGATCAATACTGAAAAGATGTTATGTTATTTGGAAGATGTAAAAGTTACAGATTTTTATTTAAATTTAATAACAACTCTATTGAATTTGTTGATAAACTTAAATGTCTTGGTGTAATTCTTGGCACAGCCTTAAGTTTTAAATGTCATATTAACTCTCTGGTGTTTAAAGTTAAGTTTACTTTACGTAGATTTTATAGTTGGAATTTCCTATTGATTTTTCTTATTGAAAAAAGAGTTGTACATGGACTAATTATGTCAATTTTCCTATATGCATTAGAGGCATATTCTGGTACTTTTGGTTATATCATGAGAAAGGTAAGATTATCCTTTAATAGAAATAAGCGGTATATTTACTCGCTTAGAAATCGTCAACGTGTTTCGCCCTACGTTTTGAAATTTTGTGATTTTTCGATAATGGAATTTGTTAAGTTTAGGATATTGTTGCACTTTTTTAGATCATATAGGTTACAAACACCTTCCAGTTCTTTAGATCGACTAGAAATAGACAATTAAAAATTCCTACATTAATTCTCATATTGGAGCGTTCATTTAGTGTGAGAGTGGCACGAACTTTTAATGTTTTATCAAAATCTTTGAGGATGTTTGATTGTTATGCGAATGCTTATAAGATTATACTATTTAATGAGCTTTCAAGGAATGGCATGAATTCATACAATCTGTCATACATATATGAATTAATATATTTATTTCAGGCATTCAATAATTAATTGATTACTTTAATACCTACCTACTGAAACCTTTGCTGTTACTTCTATTATTTCTATGGCCTCTTTTTTTAATTGTTTTGTATTTTTTTGTGATAGACTTTTGATATTTTTTTTAATTTAATTACTTTTAATTTTGTTATTAGTTTAAATATTTTTCTTAATTATACATTTTAGTAATTGTTAGTTATTAATGATTTTTAAGCAGAATATTGTAACCGATTATAGCCAAGAGGCTAGGTTATTAAAAATAAAATTAATAAAAAGTAGAAAAAAAATCAGGTTGAAAAATTCGCGCTTTTCCTTATTTTCCGAGAAAATGTTCATAAAAATTTTCAAATTTTTTAAAATATCAATATGGATGTAACTTTAAAGCTTTTAAAGAGATATTTAAGGAAATACTAAATAATTTTAAAAATGCTTAACCCATTAAGAGCCGATGTCATTTTTATGTAAAATAATATATGTACATATATGCAGTACATACCAATTTATTTATTTTTTTTTTTTTTTTTTTAATTCTCAGTCGCCCCATTATTTGCATTTTCGATTGGAGTTACTTCACTAAGCCAGATTTACAAAGATGGTGAAGGGTATATAAGATTCTACACAGCCGAATATAGCACTCTTATTTTCTTTTAAATTAAAATTTTTAAATATAATGTAAAATTATTACCAATGAAAGGATGTCCTCATAGAAAACGTGAATTGGACGTGCGTATATCAACTCTGCCCTCTTGTCTGTTATATATACTGTTATTATACTTTTACTATCCCGTTTAACAACAAACAAGACATTTTTTTTTATGAAAAAAAAAACACATACTTGCATTTTATTTAAATTAAAGTTTATTATACAAAATGCAATTACACATGTTACATACTTCATTAATTTATTTTTAAATGCAATTTTATACTCTTTAGACGTTATTTCCCGTTATCTCTTAGTAAACGCACAAAAAAATGCACAACACAATATTACATACAGATGTTATAATAAATGAACATTATGTATATTGTTAAATAAATACTATTTAAATCAACGTCAATTGCCTATATTTGCAAACCTAATAAAATTTGTAAATTAATTTAATTATAGTTATTAATACAAACTATCAAAAGTTAACAGTAAAAACGACAAAATGCAGTGAATAGAAAAGGCAAACACCAAAACAGAGTTGTTATGTAAATGGTGTAAATCAAAGACAGGAAACACAAGATAAAGAAAACACAATACCAATGAAAGTTAGTCACACTTGCATGAGTGTATGCATGTATTTTATCTTAAAATTAAGGGACTTTTATTTAATAAATTACATAAATTTCGTGCGTTTCACAAAGGGATTGTACTTTTGTACAATTGAAATTAATTAAATTATTATTTTAAGCACATTATTAGCTTTTTTCGCTAACTATTGCTTTAAATTTACACTTGGATATTTTAGAGTTTTGAAATAGTGAACTCTCTAGCAATTCTAATTCAACTAATTAACACTTGCTGTCTCAGAACGTGGAGTGTTAATCTCTTGATGACGTTGTAAAAGACTTAGGCACTGATGCAGGCATTGGGTACTAGCGTTAGATATTGCTTTTAAAATAAGTAAATCTGGATCTGTTGGTGAAAACGTTTCACAGTCCATATTCTCTATGGCACGAGCTAAAGAAGCATTGCTAAAAAGTTATTAAATAAATAAGAACATGTGTTAAAGTAAATAAAACCATAAATGACTTGCCATTGTTCCGTTAAATAAAGTGCCTGTCTAGCGGAAACCATAGCATCCGATGCCGCTAATAACTCACGAGGTGGCAAGGGAGTTGAATTATTTATATCCATCGCCTTGGTGTGACTTTCAACAACAGCTCTTAATCCATCCACCCATTCCTGACGTGCTCTAGCGTCCACAGCTCTCAGTTTTATAGTATCACCCGAAGCACAGCCAATTGAAAAAGTTCTAGAGTCCTCATCACTTGGACAAACTACTGCACCCGCTAAATGAACTTGGCCGCGAGGCGAGCTAGTTAGTACATGAGCAGGTGGTGGCACATCATCTCCAGCAGACGTACAATCCGATAAATAATAACTTAAAATTCCACTTTGGGGATCGACAGTAAACCACCTATATTGCCAACCTTTCAAAACACATTTTAGCTTTAGTATAAAAAATGAGGTCCCTGTAATTTCATTTTAGTCTTACCTTTCATAACGTTGGTATATTTACAAAGCAATCCATTTAGCTGATGTCTAACACCTTGATTTAGCACCTTATTTAGATTCGTTTCCATTTCACTAGCTGCAAATAAAACACTTTTTCCACTAATCGTTTTCCTCACCGGTATATTGTTCTGATTATCCTGGTAAATACTTTCTGCTATGAATTGTTCCTGGAGACCTACACTCTCCAACGAACTGTGTGATAAAAACGGTGATGATGTTCCTGACGTGTGTATTGGCGACTGTTGTTTGGCTGTTTGAGATTTGAGACGGGACTTATTTTTTCGATGCTGCAAACTAGACTTTATTTTACGCAGAATTTTTGCAGCTTTTCTAATAACTATAACAAAAGGAAAAAGAAAAGAACAATTGAAACAACCTTTCCGTGTAAAAAGTTTTGTTTGCAAAAGGATTTTTTTTTGTATACACAAACAGCTGTAAAGTAGAATGACAGCAGGAAAACAAACGACAAATTTATAGCATGTTAGTAAAGTTACAGACAAAAATTATACCAACAAACATTGTGGCAACACCAATAACAAATTTGACGAATTTCAATAACAACGGTAAAAAATAATAACTATAAACTAAACTTTAGTAATCTGAAACAACAAACTCAGGAAAAAATGAAGCCATTACGAAGAGACTTCATTAGTAGGAAATAAAAATATCTAGTGTAAAATTAAAACACTATTTATATTAAGAGCAACACTAAGAACATCAAGTGATAACAAATAGATTTGAATTGTGAAGCGAACTGAATCAAAACCGATTTTAGAACAAATATTTTTTAAATCGTTACTTTAAAATATTCATTAATCCACATAAATTATGCGTATTATTCTCATGGAGTATTTATTATTTAAAACTAAATCAAGAAATGAATTACTTAAAAAAATAAATATTTTATGAGTATATGTATTATGAAATGTTTATAGATTTTATATTTTTCGGATATATTAGGTTTATTTACTTATATAAAAATGTAGAGAAATCTGAATTTCTTGGGATCGGTCAACACATTACCATCGTAACAAAGAAAACAATATGGGTAAAAATATAATTTATTTATTTATTTTTATTTATTTATTTATCTTTATTTTATACATAGGAAGCCTATAAGGCCAATTTTATATGTATATACATATATACATACACATTAAATTCATTTTATGCTACAAAAATATTTTTTATTTTTATGTTATAATATATACAATAAGACAAGATTACTGCTACGATTTCCCACTAAAAAAACAGCTACAATTCTCTTAGTTTATATTCTTTATTAAAAAAATAAGTAATAAAAAATATATGTATTGCCCCTGCCAGAATTTTTTATTTTAATTATTGAAGTAATTGAAAAGTTTTTTTCTATAAGTGGCCACTGAGTCTGAGAAAAATTTAAGTTCTGAAGGTAATACATTCCAAGATCTAGCCACTCTCACTAGAAATGAGTTTGCGAAAAATTCATAGTTAATACGAGGTACAAAAACTTGTAAATTACGTGACGAATGAAGGAAATTGAAGCTTTTACCCAAATCTAGAGGCACACCAAAGCTTTGAACGTTTTCTTAGAAATTTAATCCAATAATCAGTTATGTTAAATGATGAAATGAATATAAATTTGGTATTTTAAATAATCGGTTACATTTTAATCAGTTACTTAGATCTAATCTTTAAATTTTTAAATTCGTATGATTTCTAATATTACATTATCATTATCAGAATGCATTATAATTTTCATATATCTAAGAAGTGACGATTTGTGACTACTCGAAGTGTTTAGACATTGCAAGTTTTTCATGTAACACCTTCAATTTTTGGTTTGTATTTTAAGCATTTATATTGTATTTCTCTATACTATTTTGTAATTGATTCTTGATGAAACAGTTATAATTTTTTATTGAAATACGTTTTTTAATTATAAATGCAGCAATAAAATCTGATAGTGTTGGAAGCTTAGCATTAATTATTTTAATTATAACATATATTTCAGTAAGGTCTCTTCATGTGGACTCTTTGTGTGCAAGGCCAATATAAGTAATATAAGAAGCGTCTTTAGGCCAATTTGAACTATATTACAAAAAATAAATTCCCAAAATAACAGTCAAGATAAATAATATTATATATAATATATATTACAGAGTGAATTAAATAAATAAATAAAAATAAAATCTTTTTGTAATTAGTAAAAAAAAAGTCTTCTAAAAATTTCAAACAAACAAGCAGAGAAAATGCCACTAATAATTTAGCGTTTTTTAGCAACACCAGAATAAAATTACCCGTCACTGGCGAGGATGCAACTGTGAAATTTTTGCTGTATATCAACACTGTTTTCTTTTTGAGTACTCACAAAAGATTTGTCAAGACAGACATGGATGTCGCGTAGAGTATTTTTGCGAAATTAAGTGAATTTATAATACCTTCTATTGGTTTATAGTGAAAATTTATATATATTTGTTTCCTCGACGGCTTCGGTGTTTCAAATATTTCAAAGATAAACAAGTGAAAATGTAATTAAAAGTTAGTAGCGAAGTGAAAAAAATCAATGAGCATCATTTGATTGCGAATAAGCAAACAGCAGGGCAGAAGCTCAAACACCAGTTCACCAACAATAAAAAATATTCTTGATTTTTTATGTGTATGACTGTTTTTTTTTTTATTTGTTGTGCGTGTCTGCTGTATCAATTTCTTTCTCTTGCAAAATCCTAATAAAATATAAAGAATATACACATATAGTTTACATCTATTGTAATATTTAGCTGCAGCCGTAAAGAAATCATTTTCTATATCCATTCCACAAATAAGTTTTCATTGATTTATGACGTTTTCCATTTAACGCAAATTTTTTTCTTGTGTATGTACATACATATATTTCAACTATATGAATATTAACCATACAATGAGAACAAATACATGTAATGTTTGCCGTATGTGATCGGGTATTTTTTGCTCCCATAATTCTACTGTCCACTACTTTGCCAATATGAGTACATACGTACGTATGTTTGTGTATATATTAATATTGTGTTTTCCTAATGGAAATCGTTTAAAATGATTATTTATGTACTTTTGAAACCCTCTTTTAGTGTTGTAAATGCATCTGCAAGGGGGTGGAAAAATAATGCACTATTTCGATAAATGTCAGCCATTATATCAATCAAGAAGCAATATTTGTTTTTAAAGTATTTCTGACTCAAAGTATTGTGTGCCAGTGTTACAAAAAGTAAAACTCTAAATGAACGGATATGTACTTAAACAAAGTAATTTAAGAACTGCTTAAGTATTTTAAGAGAAATATGGACCATCTACCCATCAAAAGCCATATGAAGTAATTTTAAAGTGAAAAGAAGACCATATTTATTGACATATTGCAGCTTATTTAAAATGTCAATTTTTTCTCTTTTTCAAATTCAGACTAGACTGTGGTAAAACAAAAAGCTAAACAACAGAATCTCGCAATAAATAAAAACAGAAAAGGAATAATAAACAAAACCTAAGAAACGATGAAACTGATGCATTCATTCAGTCAGAAATTAATAAATGTTATTATTAAAACTGTGTTTGGTTTAAGCCCACATTATTATAAACATTCTTGGCTGACTTTGTCATTTAAAACATCTGAAATATGAAAGAAAATTAAAAACGGCATTGAATAGATGTTGGCTGGTGTTGACTTTTTGACTGCGGTATATACACACATACTTACATATTTGAATTTATATTTCTTTTCAAGTCTTTCATTTATTTTATATTTCTTATGTGTAAATTTCTTCGTTTTATGTGTTATTTTCAATAACGTATAGAATAGCGAGTGTGTAGTATGTTAAGTTGTGTTTAAATTTCTAATTGGAGAAAAGTGTTGGCCATGAAAATGTTTGCCAAATATTTGAATAAATCGATAAATCTACTTGACCCAAAGTGTAAAATAAAATTAGTTTGAAAATATAATCTAAAGAAGAAATAAAAAAGTGATTAAAAATAAATAATAAGAAAAAGCTGATTTGTGGACAAAAAATAACAATAATCATTTTTAATAACCAAAATTATAGTATTTTTTCAATCACCATTATTTCTTCAACGTCAAAATGGATGGTCAACGCGCTCGCGACATTCTCACATTGTTGCAGGAGCGCGTCGTTTTCCTAACCGGTGGACGAGATCGTCGTGGCGGACCATTATTATGCTTTCCGGCTACACCCAGGCGTGATAGATTGAAGCCAGATGATTTAAGGCGGCTCTTAAGTTATCTAATTATGATACCAAGGTAAGTGACTCATGTGAATTATGCATATTATTTTATTTTGGCATATTTATAAATTAGCATTCGCCCAGGTCACACATTGTCCAAATCGATCTTATGGGCTTTGAACTATTCTCCAATATAATTCTTATTTAAGAGGGAAAAAATCTCTTGCCTATACTTTAATTTTAGCTACAATTATCTGTTTCGAAAAACTTTTTAGAGCAGCTTATATGGAAATTTTATAGTTATTATTTTTAATTGCATACTGAATTGTAGGTATTTATTGTTGTATATATTTTATTCCCATATTGTTATTTGTATTATTTGTATGAATAAATAAGTAGAAATCGAAAATTTGTAACTCCTCTTTCAAAGCATACTTTTAGGCATTGGTAACGATAGAATACTTCTATAAAAGCTAATGATTTGATTTGTAATTAAAAAACAAACTGACATCAGTCTGACAGCCCTGATATGTTATACTACCCAACACCCCTTATCCTGATTAGGCCCTATTAATATTTTCCTTTGTATTACCTAAAAGAATCGGAAATTTAAATTTGCATCGGATTTTTAGTCAAGTGGTGTAATATAAGTCACACATTCCGATCCGAAAGATTTTATTTCCGTATTAACAATTCCAATCGAAATAGTTTTTTTCTCCAAATTCCGATCGATTTTGTATTTTCATAAGAAGCGCTAAATCTCCACTTCTTAATTTTAATATGGCAACATTGTTCTCACCAAAAAAGATGATGCTCTAATCACATAGACCACAGCGAGCTACAGACTACAATCTGTTAAAAGTAAAATACACACGTTCATATGAAGGTGATTTTTTTGAAGCATCTCAGCTACCTGATTACAGTCTCCAATTTAAACTAATTTTTATTTTTAGTTACGACAATTGACAAATAAAGTGTTGAGAATTTGCAAAGAACGCGTAGAAAAAAATCAGCTTGAATATATGGCACGAATTATATATTTATATACATTGAAAAACAAGTTATTTTACCTGAAATACGACATGGAATTTGCGAAAAAATTATTTATTTGATTTTCTTTTTGACCATATTTAGTTTCTTCTATATGTTTCAGTTTTTTAAATAAGTGATTTTGCGTTAAGGCAAAAAAGTTAAAGTGGCAACATTGCAATATGTAGCTGCCGCCTTCAAAAAAATTAATTAGCTGGCTAAACATGAAGGTAACTGCATTTGTATCCATAAAGCTGTGTAGTTTGCTGTGGTCTATGTGGTTATAGCATGACTTCTTCTCTATGTTTGTTGTGTTTGTAAGATTACTGATATTGTCGAGACTTTTTCCCTGAAGAAAAACTTTCGGTTGATACAGAATTTTTTTTTTAAGAGAAGTAGCACTTCAGGCATTAATACCTGCTTAGTTTGTAACCGTGCTACATTCTTTAGGAAAAGCGTAGATGAGAGAGAAGACAGCTGGTGAAAGAAGATAGATATAGCCATTTTATTAATTATTTTACTTCGCCGGCGAATATACTATGAATAAGTACCAACGAAGGAGGCTGCATGTTTTAATGTTAGATCTGATTGTGTATTATACCATTAAACAGAAAAAAACATTTTTCTTTTTTGACTGCCGCAAGGGTTGACCTTGGGGCAGCCAGATTTGTAGGCAACGTGCTTACCGCCTTGACTACAGAAGCATTTGTTGAGTTGACAATATTTGGCCAAATTTAAGTCTATTCGGAACAAAGATCCAATTATCATGGAAACGACGTTTATTTTTATTTATTGTTCTTGTTGTAACAGCTCTGCTACGTTCTTTAAGAAAAAGAACTCAGTAGGTTTAGCAATCTTTGGCCGAATGAGATTCGGGTAGTTTTGTAGCGACCATTAAATTGCGGTTGGAACGGTTTTGTTGAGTTTGTTTGAAATTTTCTGAAATTTTAATTCATTTATATAACTTTCATTTGAATAATCAATTACTTACTTATTTTGGACTTCTTCCTACCGCGCAGTGTAGAAGTTTGTACAGAGACTTCTCCACTTCATTGTACCTTGAGCTGTTGTTCCGGCAGTTCTAAACTCGATTAAAAATTTACTAAAGATTTTGTAGGTTTTATCTTGCCAAGGCACCCTTCTTCTTTTTTGCTTCTTGTACCCCTCGGTCGTGCTTCCAATACCTGTTTCGGCAGGTGGTGTCTGGTATACTGGCAACAGATCAAACTATCTTAGCTTTTGGCGCTCCATCTTATAATTGCTTAAATTATTAAAAAATAGTAGTTTTTAGAATCCTTGCAAAAAGTACCGAAAATTAAGCGATTCCCCCATTCCTCAGTCAGATCAGAGATTTTAATGCCCTGTTCAGACATGTTTTCTTAATTGAGGTAATTTAATTTGTATGACTCGCCATTTTCTTTTTATTTGTTTGTTTATAGTTTATACTTGCGGCTTGTCAATTTTATTTTTCTTCTTCTCACTGAACATACATACTTCCTAGTAAATTAGTTATGTAAATAAGTGCTAATGCTCAATTTATTAATTGACATCTTATATGGTAAATTGAGCTCAATTAAGGCCTTAATTGCCTAAATTCCTTAATTGTGCAATTAAAGCGTATTTCTGAACAGGGTATAAGTTTATTTTAAACTCATAAAACTTTTTGAGCCTTATTATTGTTATTATTAATTAAGGGGCCACCCTAATGTACACACAAGTGAATATTTGTAAATTTGCTTATTCATCGACACTATTCTAATTGCATCCCATTATTATTCGCAAACAACTCCAACAGTAAGTTTTATGCAAATATTGTACTTTGCACTGTTGTATTTAAAAAAAAAGAACTTAAGAAACGTAATTTTTAAAAGGGATTTCGAAAAAAATTATGCCATAATAACAATTGTATATAAGAACGAGCATATTAGCAAATTTTACAATTTTCAGCTTTGCATAAATATTTTTTTAATATCTAAAACTCTTATTAAATGTTACATAAAATAAAAATGAAAAATAATTTTTTTTAATATTGAGATCATGATTGTGCAAGCAATGAAACACAAAATAAAGAATATCTATCAATTATTGAAAATAATACGAACTTCCATTACTTAATTCTGTATATTTAAAAAATATTTTAATACTTTTTTATTATTAAATTTGTCTAAAAATTAAATCTGTTTAATTGCAACTTTTTTTACAAACATTTCTGTTAAGCGACCTTATTCTAATAAAGTTTAATTAAATTAATTAAAAAGCAAAACAAAAAAAAAAATAGGAACCAAATTAAATTGTTTTTAATTGTTGTTTGCTGGGAAATAATGTTTTTAATAAACAGAATAAATGCGTTAAAAATATTTTTTATTGCAATGGCGACTAATTTGGCGTATTTGCGACCAAAAACGAAAACAAAAGTTTTACTTTGTTTAATTAACATAAATAATATGTATGTATGAATGTGGTATGTAAAATCATATATAAAATGAAACTCGTACATAAAGAGAATATTTTGTTTTGCTTATATGGTTTGGTTTGGTTTGCTTTTTTTTAAACAAGAATTTATAAACAGTGCGTGACTCTTTTAGGTTCTTTTCTTTTCAGTCAGTGTTTGCTTGAATGTTGTTGATCCTTAACATGAAATTAAATATTTTTTTTTTAATTTTTAATATGTTCATATGGGTATGTTAGTTTCCAAAAAGTATGTCGTCAGTGAAAATGCAAACTACCCTAATTAACAAAAATATTTTAATACTGGTCAGCTTCATAAAAATACATTTCGTTGATATTTTAGACTTTTCCTACTGCAATTAATGATTTTATTAGCAAAATGTCCTTACTAAAGAGTGTTTTTTTTTTTAAGCCCAATAGATCTTTAAGTTGTAAAAAATAACACAAAAAATTAAATTGTAATGAAGAATTTTTTTATACGAAAGGTCAGAACACATGGTTTTAATATTTAAAAATGATTTCGGGCATATGGCCATCGTGGCTGCTCATGACGAAGCGCATTTTGGACGTGTAATTTTGGGTCACTATTCAACTGCCGTACGTCACGAATAACACGAACAATGTTGGCCTCCAAAGCGTCAATTGTTGCTGGTTTATCAGCATAAACCAGTGACTTTACGTGGTACCACAGCAAATAATCGAGAGGTGTCAAATCGCACAACCTTGAAGGCCAATTGTCAGGTCCATTTCTCGAAATCAACTTATCGCCAAATTTTGATTTCAATAACTCGATGGTTGCGGTCGCCGTATGGCACGTAGCGCCAACTTGTTGAAACCACATTTCGTCCGGATCAATGTCATCTATATTTTCAAACAAAAAATCATTATTCATGGTGCGGTAACAATCTTTATTGATCGTAACGCCTAATTTTTGAAGAAATAAGGTTCAATGATGCCGCCAAAATGTAAATCACATCAAACGGAGCATTTTTCTTGATGCAATGGATTCTGTAGGGTGTGTTGTGGATTGGTATTATTCCATATGCGGCAATTTTAATTATTAAAAAACCCGTTAAGCCAAATATGAGCCTCATCGCTGAACACAATTTGGTGATAAAACAACGGCTCTAGAGCCCAATTTTCAAACAACACTTGGATGATTTGATAGTCTTGTTCAAGCGTGAGTCTATTCCTAATGATTTGCCAGAGTTTACTGATAATAAAAAAAATTTTTCATCAAAATTAAATTTTTAGTTTTATTTTTTATAATTTAAAGTTCTATCGGGCTTCAAAAACACCCGATACAAGAGTGATGAAAAATATGTACAAACAAGGGTTAGCTGGTTATGCGTTAACTAAATACTTTCCCATATTATCAAAGAGATGAATAGATGTACAGGCTAATCATGAGTATTATTTCAGAAATAAAAAAAAAAAACAAAAAAAAAATTTCCTCGAGAACAAGAAAAAAAATCATTGTAATATAAAGTGAAATTGACTTTATACTTTAAATAAAATAATTTATATATTTAATTTGCCAAATTGGCCAAAATAAAAGTATTACAGATTAATTTGTATTTTCATACGGGTATTTCCATGACATTTGCATACCAATAGATTAAATTTTGCTAATATACAAGTACCCGAAAAATAAAAAAAAAACACATTGAGGTCTCAAACATTGAAAAAAAATAATAAAAATATATCAGACATGACAAAACTGAAGTAATGTAATTTTTTTTATATTCTTGTACTACGCCAATCATGTTTTCTTTACAATCCTTAATATTAGGTTAGGCTAGGTTAGGTTGTACAGGCCGTCGGCGCAAAAAGAAAGACCGACTCACTTGGGTCCCAAAGGTCCCATTGTGTTGCCTGGAAACAGGATGTGCAGAGATCAGATTGAAGTCCCTACGGCACCATCAAAAGATCCACATCCAAACCACCCCGAAGACCGGATAAACAAGTTTATCCTAGAAACATCGCATCCTAGAAACGTTTCTAGGATAAACAAGTTTATCCTAGAAACATAGCCGCTCTATTCCCAGAGAGAGCCGGGCAGTGGCAGAGCAGATGCTCCACCGTTTCCTCCTCCTCCTCATCTTGACAACTCCTACAGTAGTCATGATGAGGAAGATTCAGTCTCCTAGCGTGAGTACCAATGACGCAGTGCCCTGTCAGCACGGCCACCAGTGTGCCCTGTCAGCACGGCCACCAGTGTGCCCTGTCAGCACGGCCACCAGTGTGCCCAGCTGTCCCCGAGGAAACCTCAGTAGATTTGCGGATCTTCCACTATCGTACTGAGGCCACAGTGTCCTCAAGAGCCTGCAGGTAACCTCTTCAAACCACCTAGACTGTGCAGCCCTGAAGAGTTCCTGCAGTAATATAGCTTTACAGCAGTTAAAGGGACCCCCACCAGTGGATCTATTTCTCGGTCTTCCAACCGGGCTCCAAGTCTGGCGAGTTCGTCCGCGACCATATTTCCGGATACGCTCGAGTGAGCTGGCACCCAAAACAGTTCCAGGTTGGAATGTCTCGCTATCTCGTTGAGAGATGTCCGGCATTCACGAACCAATTTGGATGTCGTATAGACACCTGATAGGGAGTTAATCGCGGCCTTGCTGTTAGTACAAATCCGGATATCCTCTCCGTATATCCTGTGGTACTTCATCCACCAAGCCGCCCTTCTAATGGCTGAGATCTCAGCCTGTACCACGCTACATTGTTCATTAAGCCTGAACTTCATCCTGATCCTAAATCTAGGGATGAAGACGCCCCCTCCGACCCCCGTGTCCGATTTTGACCCGTCAGTATAGACATCAAGCACATCTCCACGAGGCATACTCGACGTGCCTGACGTTGATGCCACGAAATCAATGTCAGACATGGGGGTGGGAGTGCAGTAATCGATGTTGTCAGGAATAACCGAGGAATGACCCAAGATGGCCGCATGTCCGAAGTCCCCTGACCTCCATGCCACCGCTGCATCCCGTCTGACCGCCGAGTTTTTGGCCAATTGTTTGGCCATAAGATCAACCGGCAGCCAGTGCAGCATTGTAAAAAGGGCCCTCGACGGGGTGGTGCGTATTGCACCAGTGACCATCAAGGCCGATGTGCGCAGTACCCTGTTCAATATACTGCAGTTAGCCAGTTTGCCCAATGCGCGCCACCATACAAGCGCCCCATACATTAGTATAGGTTTTATCACCGTGTCAAAGAGCCAGTACGACGTCCTCGGGTTAATGCCCCAGTGTTTGCCTGTGGCCCTCTTACACACATACAAAGCCACTGAGGCCCTGTCTGCCCTAAAGCGGACATTTGGGGTCCACGACAGTTTGGAGTCCAGGATGATACCTAGATACTTCGCTCTGTCAGACAACACTGACCCTATTTGTCAATAGATTCCATATAAAGCCTATAATCGACCGACTTACGTTCAGTCCCTCCAGGGCCACCGTGATGGCCTCTGGTTTCACATTGTTGAATGCCCCTTCTATATCTAAAAAGGCAACCAATGTATATTCCTTATGCTCTAGGGATTTCTCTATGCATCCCACAAGCGTGTGTGCCGTCTCAACAGATCTTACTGGTCACTGTCTGTTTAGAACCCATACTAGGAGAATGGGTCTTTACTTTTAATGACTTTAGCAGAAGTTGTCAGGACAAGGGGGAGAAAGAAATATTGAAACACCTCCTTAATCTGTGCCTCGTGCTGGGGCATACACGACTGAGATACTTCGGTCAACGGTACTACGGGAGACTATCTGGTAGATTATACAATGGGTCGTTGTGACTCAGTCAATGGGATGAGCACATTCTTTAGCCAACGGTCCTTATCCGGCGGGGTCTTCTCTGTGTTCTTTACGCCCACAGTCCTTTCTCTATTCCTTATTCCTTATCTTTATCTCTTTTTGTACGTTCTGACTTTCTTTTCGTTTTCTGTTTATCTTACTTTATCAGCAGGTAGCACAAAGGGGCCAAATGATGGACCAAAGTTGGCTGTGGCAACATATCTGCCTGCCTGACCTTACCTACCATGCGCCACATTTTTTCTCTGTAGTATATCTTGCTTTGTGTTTTTATTTTGGAACACTTGCAACTGATCAAATACAAAAAACGCAAACAAATATTGGTTTCTCACAACATATATGATAGTATAATAACATCTCTTTCCCCATCAATACTGTTTATTGTATTTGTACGTGCATTCGAAATGTTAAACTTAGATGATAGATCATCAATTAAAATGTTTATTTTTATACCTTTAACCTCAGGTGAAAAAGGGTATATCTAAGTTTGTAATTCCGTTTGCAATTTCTACAATATCCATTTCTGACCCCATAAAATGTACACACCTGGACAGAAAAATAGTTGCGATTTTAATTTTCTATTAAATGTACAAAAAAATGTATCAAAGTGCTTTTAAAGTCCCAACACTATATACTTTAAATATGGCAATACCGTTTTTAATTCAAAAAGGGGAATCCCGCTATAAAAAAGATTATTATTACACAAACACAATTTTTTTACAATTAAGTTCCTTTCTGGTGTGGTCATTGAAATAGGTGTGAATTATCTACAGTTCTTAAATTTAGATTTTTTGAAAAATTATAAAAAGAAAAGTATGTTTAAAATGAATTTAAAATAAATTTGGTGTAAAGAATAATATTAAAAATTATTAGATGGGCCATGCACAACATTGCAGTGTAGAAGAACGAAGACTTGTGCCGGAGCTTCGAAAGCAAGGAAAAACTTATAAATTTATTGCCACATCGTTAGGGCGTTTCCAGAACTTTGTAACCAATGCTCTAAGGCAGAAAGAGATATTAAAATCGCGGGGCAATAAAGAAAACATTCAAAAGCACTGATAATCGTATAATCATTTTAGTAAAGCGAGATCCTTTCATGACATCGAAAGTGATTGCAAATGAAATTGGGAACGTTGTGTCGTGTAGAACGGTCCGACGCAGATTGGTAGACGCAAATCTACCAGGTAGAATTGCACCTAAGTTCCCTTTGCTTAGACATGCTAATTTGTTTAAAAGGAAGAACTTTATCCTCGCTCATAAAACCTGAAAAGGTCCAGAAGGTACAAAAAAAATGGCGAAATATCCTCTGGAGTGACGAGACAAAGATTAATTTGTTTGGTAACGATGCCGAAAGAAGTGTACGTCGCCCGAAAGGAAAGGAATTTCACATCAAATTTACCTGGGAAGGTGTAGGTCCAATAAACCTCATAGAAAACACCATGGACAGTTTTGCCTACAAAAATTTGTTGGAAACGGTTATGCTACCATATGCTGAGGAAAATATACCACCTGTTTGGAAGTTTCAGCAGGACAATGATCCAAAACACTCGTCGCAGTTGGTAAAGGAATGGTTCCGGAACATAGAGACGTTGTTGAATGGCCAAGTCAAAGTCCCGATAAATTAAAATATAAAATATCGCACAAATTCTGTCTCAAAAATTTTTGCACCTATTTTTCTGTCCAGGTGTGTATATATTCGGAGTTCTTATTGGTAGCGAAATCTACTGAGCGGTGTCTGTCCCTCCGTGTTCGTGTTGAAGTTAACTTTGCCAAGGCACTAGATCAGCTAGAGAAAATTTAAGTACGACAATCGAGCAAAATTTTGCTATTGAAAATCAGGAAGATCGTTCCATGTGCTTCGAGGCAACGAGCAAAACACCACATCTCCTCTAATTTTTCCATACATTTTTTTTTTAATTTTGTTCGGATACCTGCAGGTGGTTGTTGTTTATGTTAGAAATTAATGAAAATGGTAAGAAAACTTGGTGAGCTTTTGCCTGTTATATCAAGCATTTAATTTACTAAGTTCGGACAGGAACCCTAAGCAAAACTCATAATTAAAAAAAAAAGTTTTTTCAAACAGAAAAACTCTATTGTAAAAAAGAATTTCTCATGCCGATTATTATTTAAACTTGGGATGCCTACAGTGTGGTACACGTAGTTACATAAGATTCGGCATAACCGAATAAAGATCCTTACTTGTTTTTGTTTTTTTTGTCTCATTTTTTTGCAATTGCTCACTCAAGTCAGCGCATGAGGGAACCTTCCCTATGTTTTAGGTATGCTTAAAGATTTTTCAATCAGAGCGATTTGATTTCTTTGAAAAAAGAAACATAATTATTCTTAAGTAAATTCACAAGTTTTTTATTTAATGTGAAGTACAATTAATACAATTCAGTTCTGAATAAAACGTCATTCAAATGGCCTGCACGACTTCTGCAGGAAGGAATTTGATGAACCCAATTTTCGAGCACTTTTTTCACTTAATCAAGTGGTATGTCAAAAATGGCACCAATGACTTTAAACAGCCACACAAAAAATAGTCTAATGGTGTTTAACCACAACTTCTTGGAGGCCATTCAATATCACAATATATTGAAATAATTGAATCTCCAAAGTTTTCCCGCAACAATTAAATTTTTGCATTTGCGGTGCTGCAAGTAGCCCGACTTTTTGGAACCAAATGTTGTCCAGATTAACTTCTTCCAATTTCGGCTATAAGAGAACGTTATCATCGATCTATACCGCTCTTCATTGACAGTAACAGTGTTACCAGCTTCATTTCGAAAAGAAGTAGGGATCAATGATTCCACCAGACCAAAAACCACACCAAACTTTAAATTAAAGCGAATTTAGTGGTTGTTCATGAATAATTTGTGGATTTTCTTTGCACCAGAGTCGAAAGTTTTGTTTATTTGCATTGCAATTGGAGAACGAACAATTTGTAAACGTTTGTGCTTGCGTACATCTCTTCATCATGAAATTGTAAACACCACTGATTGCAATGAAAAACGAATGGCGGAAACTTTACTTTTAAATCATGTCATCCCTGTTGGAAAACCCTGTACAAACAAAGAAACAATATATTAAAGTTTCAAATGAATTTATAGTGTTTAGAGAAATTAGGCTGCAAAGAACATTTTAGGTAATTTATATCCATCGAGGACATTATTATTTTTAAATATACATATTAATAATTTTAAAACAACTGCCAAGAACTAATTTCCAGTTTTACAAGTACAAAATATAAATATTATTTTGTTTTTTATTTCTTCCATTTAGTGATTCGGCCAAAAATTTAGGCTTCACTGTCATTATAGATATGCGTGGCAATGGCAATTGTTCGACAAATGTCAAGGCCATATTGAAAGTGTTGCAAGAGCACTTTAGTGCCAACATACACAATGTTGTCATTATCAAACCGGATAACTTTTGGCAAAAGCAACGTGCTTCAATATCCTCACACAAATATAAATTTGAAACATCAACAATATCGATTGAAGCTTTAAATAAAATTGCCGAACCTAATCAATTGACTGCTGACTTTGATGGCACTCAAGTGTATGACCATCAGCAATGGACCGATTCTAGACTGGCAATAGAGGATTTCTTTTGGCAGGCCAGTGATTTGGCGGATCGTATTGATGATTTGCAAGAGGATTTACAACGCAATGATTTTGCCGAAGATGTGAACGGAGCACGTCATGCATTGGATCATCATAACGAAATGAAAAAGAAAATTCTTAAGCTGCCTATCGAAGATTTAGATGTTCAGGGCAAAAAGTTGTTAACAAAAATTAATATGAGCTCCGGCTGCAGTGGTGGAGCGGTAATTATAAATTAAAACTTTTGTTTAACGAAAAGCTCTCTAAAACTTCTTTTTTAATTTAATTTTATTTTAGGGTGCCAGTGGCGGAGATTGTAGTGGCAGTGACTCTGGTACCTCGTCTCAGTCTCGAGTACCCACTAATAATCCAGACATGTCTGCAGCTATAAGCAAAGCTTTGCGCCAAATTGATCTTATTCACTCGGGTCAACAGCGTTTACTTACTTTGTGGCAGCATAAGAAAGTCAAATTAGATCAATGTTTCCAGTGGCGTTTGTTTGAGCAGGATTGTGAAAAAATGTTCGACTGGATCCTGCATAACAGAGATGTGTTTCAGATGTCTTATGTGGAAATTGGTCATAACTATTCAGTAGCCAAATCATTGCAAGATGAACACCAAAAATTTGCCGTTGCCTCTATGAATGTGTCAGTCAATATTGATCGTATTTTAGCTGTTGCCTCCAGGCTCATTGAAAGTCAACATTATGCTGCTCAAAACATAAAGACTCTGGCAACACGTTTAGATCGCACCTGGAAGGATTTTGCAGCTGGTCTGGATGAGCGAACAGCAGTGCTTCAATTAAGTGTGCTCTTTCATCACAAGGCTGAGCAATATTGCAACAGTGTGGCATCTTGGGCAGCTGCTTGTCAGGCATCTCAACCGTTGCCTTCGGACATTCAAAGTTTAGAAACGGCAATTCGTACCCATCAGTCCTTATACGAGGCCATGTGTCAAGCCTACACAGAAGTTCATTCTACCAGTAAAAAATTACTTTATCAATTGGATCATTTGGTGCAGGTGTGCAATCAGCCACCGCCTCCTGGTGTGCCGGATCACCGAAAAAATAGTACTTATAATAAATATGGCCGGCAAAATCCTGCTGCTGATTATAGCGAAGGTGCTTCGCATGTTTTGGCTGTCATACATCAAATTCTGGGCCACCATCGTTCGCTGG
Source organism: Gymnosoma rotundatum (assembly GCA_916610165.2). Taxonomy (NCBI): domain Eukaryota; kingdom Metazoa; phylum Arthropoda; class Insecta; order Diptera; family Tachinidae; genus Gymnosoma; species Gymnosoma rotundatum. The sequence continues at coordinate 12,340,274 of OU744338.1, read as the reverse complement.
AATCGAAATGGCATCAAGAAAAGATTCGGCTGCATCAAACTTTGGCTCTAAGACTGTTTCAGGAGGATGTTAAGCAGGTCCTTGACTGGCTAAAAAATCACGGTGAAGTGTTTGTGCGTAAAAATACCGGCATTGGTCGAAACTTGCAAAAGGCTCGTGTTTATCAAAAGTCTCATGAACATTTTGAAAATGTTGCTCAAAACACATACAGCAATGCCGAAAAGCTGTTGGCAGCAGCTGATGAACTTGCTCGCAGTGGTGAAGCGGATCCCAATGAAATTTACTCAGTAGCTCACGAATTAGAAATTCAAGTTGCAAGTTTTGCTGAACGTGTAGAACAAAGAAGAAGACGTCTCGATATGGCCGTCATTTTCTATACTCACGAAAAAGAGGTCACAGCCTGGATCGATCAGTTGAGAGCTGATGTCTCATCGGACGAGACATTGTTGTCACAAGAGAATTTAGAAGGTATTGAGAGACTCTTACAACAATACAGGGAACAGCAGGATAATACGGTTAAAGGTTGTTTGCAAACTATTGCTCAGGGCGAGGCGCTTCTACAAGAAATGCGATCCCTTGAGTATTCAGACAATACTGGTTCCCTTTCGGCCTTGGAAGCGGCACTTGAAAAGCTTTCAAAGCAAAAAATTGAACTGGAAGAATTATGGTCGGCTCGCAAGTTTCGTGCCGATTTAATCTTACGCCTTAGATACTTTGAACGAGACGCCATGGAATTATCTTCCCAACTTGAAATATGGTCTGAAGAACTACAACACGCTGACCTGTCGCGTGACTATCAAAAGGCCGAGCAACTTATACGCATGCACAACGAATCTGTTAGTGATATACAAAATGCCACCTATGAGGTGCTAGAGCAGGGGCAGGAACTTCTACAAATGTTTGAATCGGCCGGTTTTATTTCAATGGCTGATGCAACACACACTGCTCAAGCTCGCATTGAATATTTGCTGAACTTTTTGCGTGAACGCGAAATTGATTTGGAGGAATTGTCAGAAGCCAAGCGTGCAAAACTAGAACAGGCTGTTCAATTGTGTCAGTTCCAAAACGATGCGAATCAAGTCATATCATGGATTCGTAATGGTGAGGCAATGTTAGTGGCAAGTTTTGTAACGCCCAACAGCCTGCAAGAAGCAGAACAGCTACGCAAGGAGCACGAACAGTTTCAGGTGGCGATTGAAAAAACCCACACTTCGGCCGTTCAGGTTAAATACCGGGCCGATGCTCTCATCAATGCCAATCACTACGATCCCCAGTCTATCCGGGAAATTTCAGACGATGTGACCAAAAAGTGGCAACAATTAGTAACTTATGCCGAAGAACGCCACAAGCTGGTCACAGCTTCTATAAACTTTTATAAAACCGCCGAACAAGTGTGTTCAGTGCTGGACAGTTTGGAGAGAGAATATCGTAGAGAAGATGATTGGTGTGGCGGCGGTGGCTCCAGTGATAAAGCTCAAACAATTGTGCAGCTTATATCAAAGCATCAGGAACAAAAAGAAGCATTTCTTAAGGCCTGTACTTTGGCCAGACGGACAGCTGAAACCTTTCTCAAATACGCCAATCGTTCTCAACAGTACTACGAGTATCAGTCTCAAGGCAATTGTGAAAATCGCGTAAAAACAATTTTAGACAAACTGCTAACTCAGGAAAATCAAGTGCTAGAATTCTGGACACAGCGTAAAAAGTCACTGGATCAGTGTCAACAATTTGTGCTATTTGAAAGAAGTGCCAAACAGGCCATCGAATGGATACACAATACAGGCGAAGCCTATTTGTCATCACGCACAAATCTGGTGGGAAAAACTCGTGAAGAAACCGAAGGTTTGCTCAAAGAGCACAACGAGTTTAGAGGCACAGCAAAAGAGACAAGAGAAAGAGTTAAACTATTAATACAATTAGCTGACAGTTTGGTCGAAAAGGGACATGCTCATGCAAGTTCGATTAAGCAATGGGTGGCATCTGTTGATCAAAGGTTAATATTTAATGACTTTTTCTCGCAAGTTCACTAAATGATTTTTATATTATTTTTAGATATAAAGATTTTAGCAATCGCATGGATTCGTATAGAGAACAATTAGAAAAATCTTTAGGCATGTCCATGGTGGCCGAGTCCGATGCCAACACCTCTATTAGTTCCATTCCCGGTAAGAATTGTGTGTTAAAAAAATTTTATTGTAAAAGTAATGAATTTAATTTTCTGTAGGTTCTTCTACATCAAACGACCGACATTCGGATCCAACGCTTGAAGCTAAATTGACAACGTCTACAACGGTAGCAGCAAAAGAAATCAACGAGGAAAAACGTAAATCGGCACGTAGAAAAGAGTTTATCATGGCTGAGCTTATGCAAACCGAAAGGGCATATGTAAAGGATTTGGAGACATGTATAAAATGTTTTCTCGAAGAATTTCGTTCAGGTCAGGGAGCTCCAGCGGCTCTGTCCGGCAAAGAGGATATTATATTTGGAAACATTAGGGAAATATATAATTTTCATCATAAAATATTCCTGCGAGAACTGGAAAAATATGAAACTATGCCTGAGGATGTGGGCCATTGTTTTGTCACTTGGGCCTGTAAATTCGATATGTATGTGAACTATTGCAAGAACAAACCAACTTCGAATAACCTGTTGGTGCAACATGCTGGTACATTTTTCGATGAATTGCAACACCGACACAAGGTAGAACATCCCCTGCCGGCCTATCTAATCAAACCAGTTCAACGTATTACAAAATACCAATTGTTACTTAAAGACTTGCTTTCATGCTGTGAAGAAAGTCATGGTGAAATTAAAGAGGGTCTAGAAGTCATGTTGAATGTTCCGAAAAAAGCAAACGATGCAATGCATTTATCTCTATTGGAAAACTGTGATGTTTCTATCGATGGCTTGGGAGAGGTTGTCTTGCAAGATGCTTTTCAAGCCTGGGATACTAAACAATTGATTCGTAAGGGTCGTGAACGACGAGTATTCTTATTTGACATGTATTTACTATTTGCAAAAGAAGTCAAAGACTCAAATGGTTCCGTTAAATATCAATTTAAAAGCAAACTAATGACAACTGGTAAATATGACAATAAAAAGAGAACAGAATTAAATATTTAAAATTAATTTCTTTTATAATTTAGATCTTGGCATTACAGAGCATATCGAAGGTGATGAGACTAAATTTGCTGTTTGGACAGGACGTTCACCCATGTTATCCGACTGTCGCATTGTACTTAAATCAAATAGTTTAGAAACAAAACAGGTAAGATCAAATGATTTATTCAATTCTTACGTATCGCTTTAAATCTATATTAATTTTTTTAAAGATATGGACTAAGAAACTTCGTGAAGTTATGCAAGAAACTTGTTTCTCTGGCACATCTTTAACTCTGCCCAAATCTCCAGCCAAGAATGCTGGCTCATCTCAACGTTCGTCGAGAGATCTTGATGATCCCTTGACAGAGAATGATCCCGATAGATGTTCCCTGGCCAGTTTTGGTTCCGGCAATACAACTGATAGTGACAATAAGGTATTTATTAAAACCCTATTTATTTTACCAATTGAATTTATTTAATGGTGACTCTTAATTCAAAATATAAATAACACTTTTGAAAGTTTTTTTTTTAATTTATTAAACTCTTGGAAAAGATAAGCGTTCATCACATAACGAGGAATTTTTTAAAACATATGTATGTCATTTAACTGCTTGCATTATAATTTGTTTAATTAAATCACTTCAGGCTAAAATTCGTTAGTCATTTTATAAAAAAAAAAAATGCAACATGAGTATTACACACGAGGGTGTAAGCCAATTTGACTTTAGAACTAAGTAGGTTTGTTAAAATGGACCCTGTTGAATCGAATCCAAACAACTTTTTTAAATTTAAAACGAATTTACATTTTCCGATTTATTGTAATTCAACGTTCAGCCATCTAACTCGTTTTAAAATCGAATAAAACTAATCTGTGCCTCGTTTCTATAACACAGGCTGAGTTAGAGTAATTTATTAATGTTATTATTTAAAGAACATTATTAACTTTATCCCACCCTTATAAAACAATATGACCAGCAATATTTTCATGTGAAAATATTCTCACTTCAGTTTTTTTCCCAAAAAAAAAAAAACTAGCGAGATGCGAGAAAAAACCTTTAATACAAAAATTTTAAGTCTGTTTTTTTATAACGTTTTAAAAAATTGTATAAATTTCTTTTTTAAGAGAACTTTACAAAGAACTTTCGTAAGATTGTTCAAGATTGCAAGACATGACAACCAGTGTTGCCAGGTGAAGTCAAGAAAATGTTACACATTTTCTTCAAAAAAGTAAAATTTTTTAATATAAGTTACATTTTGCAATTTTTCTTAATATAATTTATATAAAATATAGTAAAAAGTTTTATTCCATATTTTAGGAAAAATAAAAAGGCAATAAATTCATTTACTGAAGAAAAATAAAACTAAAATAATAAAAAGAAAAAAAAAATAGGAAAATGTATGAAACAAAAATTTCAGCCCAATCAATGATTGTCATCAGTATTCAAATCGGAACTGAAATCAACACTAGATGAGCTAGAGAAACATACATATTTTAGAAAAATTTTCTATTCCAAATCAGCAAGATCGGTGCATGTCCTTCAAGGCAATGGGCAAAATACCACGCCTGCCTCAAATTTTTTCATATCATTAGGAACAAATCTAGCTAAGTGAAGTTACTTCAAACAAAAAACGAATATATGAGGCAATAGAGAATTAAAAAATAAGAAAGAAAAAACAACAAGTGAAAAAAAGACGCTCGCCCATATTTTACGAGTTATGGGCCTTTGAACTTTGCATAGAAAAGTATGATTGTGCACCATATTTTTTTAAATATCAATGGTTAACCCATTAAGAGCCGATGATACGTTTATATAAAATTATAAATAGCCGATATAGTATTCTTACTTGTTATTGAAATAATTCCAGCGGAGAAAATTTGATTACAGAAGCGATGATTCGATACACACATATAGAACAGTAATGCACACCATCTCATAAACAAACCTAGTATACATTTTCAAATGCATTGCCGCATATGTGGGGTGAATGCAATAAATACACTTGTACACATAGTACACTTGTATACATTAGCACAGTATTAAACACATATGTACATGAAGCAAAGGATGAACGATATTGTTACGAAGAGAAGAGATCTGGCAACCCTGGTGAATAAAGTTACTTCCACTAATGGTGTGTGTATAGAATAATACCCACAATTAGCTAACAATAGCTGAGCAACCTCAATGGCTGCGTTGGTAGAGATGCATGCTGTAAAACAGAAGATCATGAGTCCGAACATGCGTACAAAGGAAAGTAACAATAGAAAATTAAAAAAAAACTCGATTTTAATGTTGGTGCCTGTCATGTGCTAGATTCGCCCTTAGATTGCCTACTTATTTTATTTAGCAATTAAAAAAAATGTTTCTATTGTGAATACTTCAAATTAGAAATATTTTGTTTTCTCAGATCTGTAGTCGAAAAAGCCAATCGATAAAATTCGTTTAAGAATAAGCTAAGATGAAAATTAATAAAATTTGTTTCAAATTGAAAATCTCGCTGAACATAAAATTCAAAGCTTAATAAATATTTTTCAGCACCAAAAATCTCTCAGGTTTAAAGTTTTCTAGAAGAGAACGTTTATCTTTTTAAGTCTTTTTTTAACCGATTTAAATAAAAGGAGAAGATATAAATCAGTTTGTCTGAATTTTTGTAAAAAAAAACTATTCGAAATACTTTGCTTACGAATAGGTCCCATTTAGAATTCATTTTTAAAATAAAGGGTGTCCCCTTATAACATACGTAATTAGGTATTAAATTTAATCGTTATAAACACACATTAGATTTATACAAAATTAATTTTACTACAACTGCTAAGCACAAAATTAGAAACTAAAGGGTGTCTGCTTAAAGACGGGTAGCCATAATATTTCATTCCATTTTTGGATGACCCTATGCCCGCCGTCTTTTTTAAACTCGGTTTTTTTTTTGTGAGATATAATAAAGTTACGTATTCAGCCAGAAAAGTAAACATTCTTGAGAAATTTTTAAACTTAAATTAAAATTCTTCTCTTTTTCACACACATACTTTTTATGGCAACATGATATTCAATCAGAACTGCATACTGTTAAACGTACAAAGACAATTGTCATTAAATAACATTTAAAATTGCAATTTCCCCCACTGGGTTGTTAAACATCGTTAAAGATACAAAAGAAGTGTAAACGAACCACCAAGAATTAAAATCGTTTGTGTTGAAACAGTAAATGATACAGTTAATCAAGTACAAATAAACATAAAATCGAGAAAGTAACGGATTAATATAATAGATCTTTTGTTACCTTAAATAACTCTTCATAATTAAGTGTTTAAAGCATTGAACGTACAAAAGTAAGGAAAAATGAAAAGCGTGTCAGGCGAACAAATATTTAAACGAAAGGTCATGTGTTGCAATTTTACGCACAATGTTTAATATAAATTCTTAGGTGTTGGCATTTTATGTTACTAAACCAGGGCATCATAGTTCTTTTTCAGTTAAATAATGAAATGTGCATCGTTTTTTCTACAGTTGGCAAGTCGTGAACGTAACACAGTCAAGGAGAGGCGAAATATCAGACATTTCTAAACGACTGCCTCGGATAACATAGGACCAGCACTCAAGGAATGACCCCTACTTATGCAACGCGTTGTGTCAGAACTAGAAAATTGCGTTGTAGGATGGAGGGTGGAGAAAGTAGTGTTTGTGGACATTCGTTGCAGAGTGACAGGAAAGACTTCCGCAAGGAGTTTTTCCACATACGAACTATTCGGCTTAAAAATGAATTTTTTTTGTAATGCGCAGTACGATTCACTGGTCAGTCGATCACAAAAGATGCGCTTTAGATGAAGATCGTAGTGACAATAAAACAGTGAAACGCATCCCACATTGCGTCGAAGCTTTAGGGAGTTAATAGACCGAGATGCCCGAGTGTCACCGATGAGCTTCCTCGCTCTCTCCTTTACACAGTAGAGTAACTCCAAAATAGTCCTTGAAACACCGTTCAATACATGAGAGTTAAATTCCATTTTCCGTCCGATAAAATTGGCATAGATAAAATGGTAATCAAATTAAGTGAAGTGTCTCTTGCAAAAGAATCAGAAACTTGATAGTTTCTTGGGTCGCCGAACATCGCATTGAATTTTCACGCTAAGAACATCGAGAGTTTCTGATTTTTTAGTATCGATATCGTTCATAATTAACGGTAAGGTAGCCTATTCTGCCGTCCACGCCTGTGCGAAAGCGAACAACACTGGATTTTCTGAGCGGAGATTGCCAAAAAATCGGTATTATTTGGTATCATCCATGTGCCTTCTTGTTGCATCGATTACCAAAAGGCTTGGCTTATTGAGAAATTAATATGTATGGCATATGCTACTGTCATCTGTAAAAGAATAGAAGGGGCTTAAAGTTTGACATAGAAGGTCGTTAAGAAAAGTAAGAAATAGGATAGGAAAAAAGACGGAACCTCTGAATTTATTCTGATGAGATCCCTTCTATAACAACTCGGATAGCGCGATCCCATCGACTCCAAAAGTTATACGTTTTGACACGAGTACATTATGCAACTCCATTTTTTTCGAAAAATAAAAAAGAGTTTCGGTTTAAACTTTTTTTGAGGAACTCTTAAAATATTTTAAGACGATAATATTGACCACAAAGAAAACCATGTCCAAAAATTTAAACATCCAAGCTCTTGTGTGAATTGATTTCGTTAAAACCGGGTATCAGTGAAATTCATACAATCCTTACAAAATCATGTAAAAAAACAACACGAATATATAAAAAGTGGTAAAATTCTGTTGCATTTTTTTCTGAAATAGTGCTATCAATTTTTTTCATCCCGAAGAAAAAAAAACAAAGAAAATCAAAGATAAATAACACGAAGTTCATGGCTCATCGGCACCAGCAATTAAAAGCGCATCTCAAACATGGTCGTATATTCAAAAATGGTGAACTTTGTTTGGGAAGTCCTATTGAGGCAGTTATAAGGAATAGTTTTGAGTTGGCGGCAAAAACAAACGCAATAGTATAATTGAGACCTAACTGATGGTAATTACCCCTGGTATAAGGTAACATAGGCTTTCACACAGGTATCTTCGGGGTATAGGGGGAACTAGTCCCGCAGTGTGCAGGCACCAAATCTGGATAGACAGTGGGATACTGTCGAATGATGCACCTGGTAGCCCATACAGAGATTCAGCCATCTCTGTAGACAGTTATTGGTAAGGTCCCTTCGGGGTACACGTGGTAGCTGTTGGTTAAAGTTGGTGTCCGCAGGTCTGGTGCTGTGCTAACAAAGTTTGCTGTTGTACTCTCAACAGAGGAGTTTTATGGGAAGGCTGCGACCCTATAACAAGGAGTAAATTCATGGTCCTGCAAACCATGGTCTTAAAGTTGCACAGAATAGTGGTTGGACCACCGTCTGGAAAGGGCTTCGCGCCAGGTACAGACGTTAATCTAAATCACATATCTGTTGGTGATTACAACACCGGGGTAACTAAAAGCCTGGTTAAGCTAACGTAGGTCAGACGAAAGGCTCTCGGGGTATAGGGGAAACCAGGCCCCCGGTGAGCAGGCACCAAATCTGGGTACGCAGCTGGGTGCTATCGAAGGACCGACCAGTGTCCTTATTTATACTGGCACCACAGGAACTGGTAGCTTATACAGAGATCCGCCCATCTCTTATTGGTGAGGTCCCTTCGGGGTATAAATGGTAGCTGCGGTTAAGATCTATATCTTCAGGGATGTTGGGGAATAGATCGAAGTGTGCAATTGCATTTTCAACAGATGGGATTGAACAGTGTCCAACGTTCAAGCAAGGGGTAGTTCATGGTCCTGCCAGCCATGTTCTAAGAATTGCTACTCTGTTGGCTACGCCAGTGAAGGGCACTAGTCGATGCTTTGTATTTCACTTAGTGGTGAGACCACCGTCAGGTTAGGGCCCACACGACCAGGTACTGACGTTAGTCTGTATCACGTAACGTGAAAAAGTGAAAAAATTGGATTTTACAAGATGAACCGATCAAAAAACTACTGTGCAAGAATTGTCGTTTTTTTTCGGAATGTGCACATGAAGCAAAAGTATTCATATTTATCAATAATATGCGAATAAAAAAAAAAGAAATTAAGAAAGCGATTTTGTTCATTAATTAAAAAAAAATAATCTCTCAATATGTTTCTGCATCCACTATATTCTCAAGAATGGTCTTTCAGTGACTTATTCTATTTTAAAATTGAAACTGCGAGACAGAGACTCAAGTAGGTTTCTAATAGATTCTATGGCAGATGTCTAAACCCGCTAATAAAATCCCGTTATGAGCTTGAACTTTTTATTTAACTTGCATGTGCGACTCGATATCTTCGTAGTGATTAAATACTACTCGATCTAGATGTAAAGCATATGGGCATTTCCATGGCACCATACGTGACGTTTGTCACCGATAGATTGGAAAATTTTTTGCAAATATAGAAGTACCTGTGAGAAGAACTATATGTGAGAAGAAATTCAGCACATTCGAAAAATAACGAGTGAAGTAAGAATATATCGTATTTGATATTAACTGGAAGCGATTTTAAAGTACAACTCAAGATATCCAAAATTATTTAAATGTAGGGAGGTGAAATTTAATTATTTTTTTAATATAAATATTTTTTGAAATCAAAATCGAAATATTTTGATCACTCCTAATTTCTTTCATTGCTTTAAAGAAAACAACGTTAAGCTCTGCTTTCTAACAATCAAAGTGCACTTACCCTTGACTTAAATATTTTAAACTTTAACTTGTCCTCTTATAATGTTAAGTATAATTAACTATAAAGTAACGTAGGTTTGAAACCTCACACTATTGTAGTTATGCATCACGCATGCACTGAAAAAGCAACTAAAGAATCATAAATAATTCATTATGACTGACATTTTACTGTTGAGTTTCCTGTTAAAAGTTAATGCCTGTAGAGGTATTTTCAAAGGTGTTTCTAAGTGAGAGCTGTATGAGTTTGTATTGGTGTTTAAATAATCATGCCCTTGTCTTGAAAACACAATTATAGCGATGTGTCGCTTTATTGCTTTTTGTATTTTTATTTTATGATATTTAAAAAATAACACGATGCAGGTTTTTCGTGCAATTTTTTTTTTAATTCTCTTTAAAGGTTGCTACGTATTTTATTACAAGTTTTTGCTTTGCAATTTAAAATGCAATAGGCAGAATCCACTCGGGTTCTGATCTATTCATTTTAAATAATTCAAACATGCTCCTGAAAAGCCCCTATCGCAGGAATTGAAAGCTACATAAGGCAGGGTATAAAAATAAAGAAAACGAAACGTTTGTTTTCGTTTTGTTTTATTTTTTTTGTAGTTTCCATATAGTTTTGTATTGTTTTTGCTTGAAGTATATAAAATTAAATGTATGCAGCCAGAATACAGTACAAATACAAAAGATAGCAAAACTAAAACGTCCCGAGAAAAACGTTTCAGAAACGTTTGCTGATTGTTGTGCTTCTTAGAATAGAGAATGCATTACAGCTTCAAAAGACAATTTATTTCTTTGCGAACTAAAGAAGACAATTTTACGATTGTATTGCTGTATTAAAGCCAGCAGGTGAGTGAAAAGCTAATTTTTTGTCTGCGGTCTTTGCCATTCAAAGAAGTTTTGTTTTAGTTTTGCTTATCTATAAAACAATTAAGATTTTTTTTTTGCGAAAAACGTTTGCAAAACATGTTTTACTCTGGCTGTTTAAACATGTTTTTGTTTCTATCTGAATCGGTTAAGTCAATTCATTGGTCTATATTTCTTAAGCAAGTGAAGAGGGGGCGAAACACATAAAACAGAGGCAACTGATATTTTATTCCGAAACTGCATTTTATCCATTTTTTAAAGAAATAAAAGAATTATTTCAATTAATCGTTTATTAAAAATGAATTGTGCATGTTTCTTAAAACTGCCCAGCCGTTTAAAAACTAGACACATTTCTTAGCATTTCTTTTAAGTTAATTTGAAGTTTACACCTGTAATCAAAGACTGCTTTAAAATATAGTTTTCGCTCTAAAATTTAATTTTGGAAATTCTCGCAAAAAATATATTTATTTTCTAATATTTTCACACAGCTATTAAATGACGGCTTTCTGCTTTATAAACTTCCTGTTTAAAAGACAAATACATAATTATAGTTTAAGAAATTAAAGCATCAAACACTTTATATGATTGTACATCATATCAATTCCAAAAGTTATTACCTTTTTCATATTTCAATCTAAATTATGTTCGTTGGGTGTAATTCACTTAAATCGTGTTTATATTTCTTTTGGGTTGAGTAACACAATAAAAATAATAAACATTTACCCACACATGCCTTACTTTAATAAATGTTGAGCTTTTTCATACAATAAATATTATGATTAAGTACTCACTTTGCTTTTACTTCTTGTCTCTCTCAACAAGGAATTTAATTCTCTTTCGATTTTTTCTTACATCCACTAAAGAGAAAGAGAAGAGCAAACAATGTCCTGTCATACGCATACAAACTTTTTATGTACTTCTTTTGTTTTATTCAAACAATAATGCCAACATATCAAAGTATAAAGCTCTTATATAAAACTGAAAGAAAGTTTTGAAATTAATTTATTTTCGCGCCATAATTTTATTTTAATTTTTGGATTTTTTAAGAGAAAGTAAAATTTGTTGTTTTTTTATCTTCAGGAAACAAAAATATTTAACGGTGTGGCGAAATAAAAAGCAATTTTTTATTTTGAAATCTTACCTAGTGCTTAATAAATTAGAAAACAAAATTTAATTGTGAAGTTCAAATAATTATTAATATTTAATCGAGAATATACCGGGTGTCCCAACTAGAATGCAATTTGTAAATTTGGCGCGATTCGAAGTGTCATTGTTTGACATTTGAACAATCGTTATTGTTTGCTAGTAGAAGGTACGAGGTGAGTACAAATGGAGCGCTACACGAGTGAACAACGCATTCTCATTGTGAAATTGTTTTACCAAAATTGTGAAAGTTTTGCAGCTACAGTTCGCATATTGCGATCAATTTGGGGTCACAATAATGCTCCAAAAGAGTCAACTGTAAATAGATTAATGAATAAATTTGTCGAAACTGGGTCTGTTAGTGATGTAAAGACAACAACGAGCCTTCGACCAGGTCGATCGACCGAAAATGTCACAGCTGTACGTGATGATGTCGCTTAAACTCCATCCACCTCAATTCGACACCGAGCTCAGCAAATTGTTGTCTCTAAATCCACTATGCAGCGAATTTTGACGAAAGATTTGAATCTTCATGCATACAAAGTTCAATTGACTTAGGAACTGAAGCCAGCTGGTCATGGATAGCGAAGGGAGTTCGTTAATTGGGTATTGGAGAGACAACATGAAAATGCTGATTTTGCTGATAAAAATCATTATCAGTGACGAGGAGCATTTCCATCTTGATGGCTTCGTCAATAAGCAGAATTGTCGCATTTGGTGAGAGGAAAATCCTCGAGTGATTCACGAGAAGTAAACGCATCCTCAACGTGTCACTATGTGGTGTGGTTTTTGGGCTGGAGGAAACATTGGACCTTTTTCTTATAAAAATGAGGCAGGTCAAGCGCAAACAGTCAATGGTGTTCGATATCGTGATGTGATAACCAGTTTTTTCTTGCCTAGAATTGAAGAAATGAATGTGGAGCCAGAGAAACAATTAAATTGCTGCATCAGTCATTTCCCGGTCGTGTTATTTCGCGTTTTGGAGACCAGAATTGGCCGCCTAGATCGTGCGGATAGTTTTTTTTGTGGGGTTTTTTGAAGTCGATGGTTTACGCGAATAAGCCGACAACAACTCAAGCCTTAAAAGAGGAAATTGGACGCTGCATTAATGAAATACCGCAACATTTATGCAAAAAGGTCCTTAACAGATCGCGTGTGTGCGGCCATCTGCACGATATCTTGTTCCATACATAACCTTATTCTGTCTACTTTACGATATAATAAAGTTTCACGATTTTTTTTAATATCTGTGTTTTATTTAAAATTTAAAAATTGATTATTATTATTATTATTTAACGCCTTGTCAAAACCAAATTTTCGAATTGCAATGCGTTGCCATTTCGTTGGCGCCGCCTTTATTCGTTATGCTAAATACAAAATGTGCGGGCATGAGAACTTTTGACGGCAAAAAAACGCTTCCTCCACTCGTGTTTAGGTATGTGTGTAAAGAACGCTATCTGCACAGTGTAGGGTATTTAACCGTTACTGTTGATCGAAATACCGATCATTGCATAAAATAAATTTTCTATCACGTTCTTTTGTATGTCTGTAGCAAACAGCGTTGCCATGATATTTTTTTTGGCGAATATCTACCAAAATTCTTTAAAACACACAAAAAATTTATTACAAATTTAGCCTGCTCTTTGGAACACATTTACTTTTAAAAAGTTTTACCAGCTGCGTCTTAAACTTTCCTAAACAAATATCTATAAGCATCAAAAACTGAATCCAAAATTGAATTTAGTCCACTATATAAATTGCATTAATTTTGCCGTTTAATATGAAATGGCTGTTTGTGCAAAATTGTGTATGGATTAGTTTTAGTCTTTGATTTGATTTGAGGAAAATGCCTAATTTTATTTATAGTGATAAAACGTTCATTTTAAAAAAAAGTTCGTTTGATATCGATCGATGAAGAACATCTCTTAGTTGACATGGAATAAATCAATGTGCCTGTGTTTTTTGATATGACTGTTTGAAAGATGTCAAATCTCCAACCAAAAACTTTGCTGCCATGAAAAGTTACCATGTCAGCATCTAATTAAGTTTTTGCACCAGCTAACTGTACATCTGTGATAAAAATCATTAAATGAACCTTTTATATTTATTATCGCTGTTATAGTGTGTTTGTTAGTAGGTTTCAACTTAATATTTTTTAAATAAACATTTTGAATAAACATTCACCACGCTTATACGGAAACAATAACAGGGGTTGCCAGATTTTATTTTCGTAACAATATTTTATTAATCTGACCGCACCTTAAGTTATTCAAAGCAAAACAGTTTGTTTGATTGTGTTAATAAAATGTTAAATGTCAGCTTATACCATTAAACAGGAAAAAACATTTTTTTATTTTTGTATTGCCGCAGGGGTTGAACCCTGGCCAACCAGATTTGATGTCAACGCGCTTCCCACCGTGACTACAGAAAATGTGAGAATGTGTAATTAGAAAATAAATTCAAAAGTTATCAAATTTAAAAAGGAAGCCGATTAAAACAAAAACCTATCGAACAAAATTTTTTGCATGTTCCTTGAAATGTAGACTTAAAGTTTTTTACTTGAAAAATTGATTTTACCTATAAAGCTGCAAAAGAACTGTTTGTAAAACAGCTAAATTGACAACAGTTTTTTATACGTATTTGTTATTCTCTTATATTAACACTAAAGCTTTCTATTGTTTGTAGCAAAGCTTTCAAAATAATATAATATTTGGAAGCTTTTATCGTGTAGCTGAACTCTTATAAGAAAGAATATTTTATATATTCTTATTATACCTATTGGCAAGATTCCCAGAAGAGAAACCATAACAAAAAAAAAAAAATAATAAAAGCAACCGCTAACATTAACAACAACCAAACACTTCTGTTAAGTACTTCCAGTCTCTACTCATCGTTTATTGCAAAAGGTTCAAATTGACAAATTTTAAAAATTTGCAATTTATCCGTCCTCGGACGTTCGATAACATAGTTCTCAAAATCTATTACCCTCTCTTTCTATATATATATAAAAGGGACAGTTGGTCGGTCGCTCGGTCGGTCAATTTCTTAAAACTGTTACAAAATTAAAAAAATAATTATTTCATGTTTAGAAGCTTTTTAAACAAAACAAAAAAAAACAACAACAACTTATCCAAAAATATAAAAAAAAATTATTTAAAAAAAATATTTTTTTTTATTCTAACTTTCATAACTTATCTTTAACTTTAAATATAAAAAAAAACAAATATTAAAGTAAAAAAAAGCTAATTATAACGATTACAAATTAAAACAAATAAACGCCTAAAAAATGTGTCCCCTGTCAAATAACTATTTTCACTCGTTTAACACTTAAATCAAGTAGTGAATGAAAATTCAATATCAAATTAGTTTATATTATAAAGATAAGTGTTTATCAATAAACAAATAAAATGGATGTATATTTATGTAAATACAATTAATAAATAAAAACAAAACCAAAAAAAAAAAACAAGCAAAACAGCAAATTCAATTCACAAGTAAAAAACATTTTTAGCAATTCTGAAATAAATGCAAACGTTCAGACATACGACATGCATACATATAACAGTATTTAGATACATACTGCGAATAACATACATACATACTACGAGTGCTTATTAAAATTAATATATAATAGAAAAAAATAAAAAAGAACACCAGTTATACATATTTTTATTTAACATCTTTTTTATGTAACTTATCGTTGATGAAAACTTCAATTTGTTGACAAAAACAAAAAAAAAAAAATACCCAAATTGTAAATAATTTTTTTATTGCATACAAACGTATGTGCGATAATAAATGAAGAGTATTTTTGTTTTTTTTTTTTCAATAAATAGTAAATAAGGAATAACACACCCATACACACTAACACACTTTTTTACAAACATATTTGAAGTTTCAATTAAATTGCATAAATTGTTGAAGTCCATAATAAATTTATTAGTAACATTTACTATTAATTCGACTGACGATAAGAGCTTAAAATATTGGATTATTTATGATGTTTGAACTAAAGAAATTTCAATTTAACCGTTATCAGATTACACATACATCGGTCGAAACTTACACGGTTCAAACGTATGTTGGTATATTTAACTAACAGCTATTATTTACCCAGCAAACATTATGGTTAAAGGTTAGAAGTTATTATTTGTTATTAAATTTAGTTCTTCATTGTTATTTAAAGCTTGAGAAATACTACCAAGCATGTCCATATTTTTTAAAAGAACCAGTACTTAGGAGGTTATGATCTATACTTATGGAATGCGTTGTGCCAGAACTGGAAAGTTAAGATATTGAAGAAGGATAGAGGAAGTAGTGCTTGTAGACATGCGATTTGAATCTTTGCAGATTGAAAGTGACAGGAAAGACTTCAGCAGGGAGGTTATTTCACATAGGAAATGTTCGGCTAAAAATCGAATTTTCTCTGTAATGCGTGGTGCGATTCACTGGCCAATCGACCAGAATAGAATGCGCTCTTGTTAAAGAATCTGTTGCGCGTACGAATTTACGGGTTTCAGATCCCTGATTTGGTTAAAGCATATTCCATTGTAGTAATGATAAAACGATAAAATGGCATCAAAGCGTCAGAGGGTTAATAGAGCTGGATACTGTACTGTCACCGATCTTTACTCCCGGTCGAGTAATTTTAAAATAGTCTCTAAATTACGGGCACCTACATGAGGGTTGTATTCCATTTTCGCCCCGATAAAGATGACATAATTAGCAAAAATATCAAATGGAGAATGCATCGCCTCAGAGAACCAAGGTACTGAATGGTTCTTTGGCGACTTGAAAAATAAAAATAGTTTAATTCTGTTTTAACAACCAGACCCTTTAACCAACTTAGCCACGACTAATGGCAAAGTTTGAACCCCTACTTTTTATTTTTAAATAAATCTGCCGCGGCTGCTGAATAATTGCTAGCTAATTTATCTGCTATTTTAATTAACCACACATACACCACACTTGTTAGTGGTCAAACGTAACAACTTATTCAGCACAAGACAATATCATTTTTTTTTTATTCTTTTTTTCTTGACGGACAGCAACATCAGCTTTTAGTTTTTATTGTTATAGATACGCAGTGTGTTAAATCTAATTTTCGTAACCGATATGTAATTAGATCCTGAAATGATTTAAAATACAAATCTCTGAAAAATCCCCAAAAGACATTTAAAATTAAAAAAAAAAAATCATAATCGCCAAACAATATTTTGTATCTCCAGTTTTAAAAGATTAAATTGCAATTTATGTGTCACTAGGTGCAATAGGATATTGGTACTCCCGTTATTTTCAACCATTAATTTAAACTTGTTAAGGCCCAGTACTGTATCAGCTGTTGATTTCAAAGCATTGTAAAACACTTTCCATAAAAATTACACATAAAAATATTAATACAGTATTATTTCGTCAATCAATATTTCTTTCTTGTCTGTGTATAAATAAATATGAAAAACAATCACTGTAATAAGAACAAATAAAAACAAAATTTCATTAGTTGGTAAACCGACGGTTAGCAGAAAGCAAAATAAATGACGATTAATCAAGGAAACACCGAAATACTCTTCGAGTGTATATGGACTTCGTCTAACCAAATCAATTATAATTATGAATATTCTTAGTTGCAAAATTAAAAAAAAAAATAGATAATCACCTATATTCTAGTTGTCGGCGTCGTCACAATCAATGTTGATATGTGTCGACGCATTCGATTTGTTATTCTAGTTGTCGTTATTGATACTTATCGATTACTGCTCAAAGATTTTTTGTATTCTATAACAAATGTGACGACGATATTGTATTGACGTGACTCTGTTTTTTGTCGACGCCTTTTTGCATAACGACTGGAAGTGATTTAAACCAAACATAACTTTGAAAATGTAAAAAAGTGAAGGTTGGTGGAAGAATTGAGAAGAATCTCTCTCCATGCAATTTTATAGAAAAAATGAGAAGAAATTGGAAAAATTTTCTCTTGGCCCGCCTAGAAGATTAGCAGATGGATGGTGAAAAAAAAGATGTTTGCTAATAAAGAGGAGTGTAAAGCCACCGGCAGCAGAATGTTTACACAATTTTAACATAGTTCGTTGGAAGAAGCTGTGGCAAACCTTCTTGAAGAAAATGGCCATGCAACAATCCAACTGATTTACTGTAGAAGTACAGCCAGAGACAGGCAAAACATATATACATACCTGCGATCTGGCAAATTAAAAATATTGCAATTCTGCCTAAAAAGTTTTCTTCCAATACAAGTTTTTGTTTTTTCGAGCTTTCATCATCAAATTTTATTTACATATAGAAAACATTTTACCGCAAAAATATCAAACACAAATAAAATTTAACAAAAAACTTAGGGATGTGTATTTTCATTTCACAAAAATCAATAAACCGTCGACGTCGTCACAAGAATGTTATAGAATGCAAAATTTTTTATTGAATTGACGTTGATATTGATACTAAAATGACGACGCCGACAACTATCATTCCATATCAGCTACTACGTGTAGATAGATGAGAATACTGATATGGATGTAGAAATCCAGAAAATGTTGCATTACATTCTGCTAGTGGCTAACACTTGTTTGTTTGCTGGGTATAAAAAGTGTAATATGCTAAAAAAAAGTATAAGTTGAAATGAAATATAACATCCGAGGATCAATTTTTAGGTTTATTCGCCATTTATTTTTTTCCCGTCAAATGGTTCAGCCAAATGTAACTATTCTTGAAAAATGAAAGAAAAAAATTTCATTTGTTTCCCTCAAAGTAATGAACGAGTGCATACTTCGGCAATTTTGTTGCCCAAAAACTGAGTTGATTTAGAAATTACTTACTTTATTCTCTAGATCAGACTCTTATTGATTTTTTTTTTTTTTTTTTTTTTTTGAAAATTTAAAGAAATAGCTCTGCGCAATAGAATACGAATTGAGGGTGTAGGACATCTCTACAACAAGAGCCTTTTCAATACATCTTTGATGATAACTAAAACAGTTAAATATTGCCTGAATGAAGAGCATTAAGGATATAATGTTTAAAATATTTATAAAAATCAAATTTAAAAAGATAATATCCTGCTTGTGTGAAGACTTAGGTCTACCCTCGTATTAACTATTGTTAAGGGAATTGTTTTTGTCAAATGAATTTTGTTTTTCAAAAATTATTAATGAGACTATATTTTATTTAACAAAAACAAAAAAAATTACCAAGGCGCAAAAAAGAATGACCTACATCCCAAATGGTGTAATAAAAATATTTGAATATAGTTAGTTATCTCCTTCCACTATTTGTTTGTTTGTTTGTTTTTTTTTTTTTCTTACTATTGTACCTTAAGGAATTAAAAATTTGTCTATTTGTTTAAGTAATGAACGAAGTAAGGAAAAAAGCAAACAGTTATAACCAGAGCTGCCGTTTTTGGTTATTTCTAACCAAAAGTGGTTATTTTTTTCTTTAATGTGGAGATGTGAATATTTTTCTCATTTTGGTTATTTTTTCTCCAAAATAATAATACACATGTACATATTTTTTATGTTATACTTTTTAATTTTATATTCTTCAATTTTTCGAATTGCTACCAAGACAACTGAAAATAAAACAGCTGTGACTAAAATCGCTAGTGCAGCCACCTTTTATGAATTCGCCTTTATTGCTACTCATTTGCTTATAATACTTTTCTTTTGCAACACTGTCAACAGCTTTTAATTTTGCTAAATGTGAAATTTCATTTCAAAATGCAATAAACTTTTAATAAGTAAATCTGTTGTCTTAAACTATTATACTGTGAACTGCAAGTTTTGTTTAATTTGTTTTAAACAAACTTTTATTTTTTTAAACATACGTGTACAATCGTTACTTATTACATACATACATATGTATGTAGCAGCGTTGCCACACAAGAAATTGAATTCCTACCAATAATTTTCAAAAATCCTACCAAAATTGTTCACAGCCTACCAAAAATTTAAAAATGCGTTTCTTGCACATAAACTCTGTTATACTCACATGGTTTTTTTTCGTAATTGTTGAGATGGAAATTTGTCTTTTGGTGATTTTTAAGATGGATGTTATGATTTAAAATAGTTTTAGAGCATACTATGGAGAATGAACACCCATCCCTTTCCTGGAGCCAATCAAATTCGCTCAACCATTCGGTTCTAAATTTTTTTTTTTTGACTGTTTCTTTACATACAATATTAGTAAATATTTATGTAATTAATAGGTACATATATATAATTAAAAAAGTTTACTTACTTTTCCATTTTGTCTGTTAATTTTTTTAATACAAACACTTGAAAATAAGCCTTCACTCAAAAATATTGTTAATTTCAATTTCATAATATTGTTCGCGTTTCTTAAACCAGAGATGGTTATAGCTTTAATCATCTTTATGCAAAAAAGCAGAGATGTTTTTTATTACACCTAAAACAGTTTTTGAAAACAGTGGTAAAACTATTCACAGTTTTTGTTTATTTAATTCAAAGTTACATTTTTTTTATTTTATGTTCTGAATTTTTAAGGTAAAAAATTTACTATTGCTAAAAAATTGCTACAGGAGGAAAACCTACCAAAAATTTAAAAAAAATGCAACAAACCAACCAAACTACCAAACTGTTTTTTAAAAACGAAAAACTACCAACTACCAAAGCGGCAACGCTGGTATGTAGGTAAAAGAATTTTACTTTTGTTATTATTAATATTAACTGAATTTAAATCACATAAGTTACATTATAAATATGTATCCATTTTTAATGTTATTTAATAAAAATACTACATATTGAAATTTGGTTATTTTTTTTTCTCATTTGGTAACTTTTAAAGCAAATTTTGGTTGTAAAAATTTTTTGGTTGTGGCAGCACTGGTTATAACGAATAGCTTTTTTAAGAATAAATAAACAAATGAAAACCAATAATGTCATCTCAACTTTCAATTCAAATTATCAAATGCCGATACTATTGAATACCCAATTATTTTTCGGTGTATTGACACAAGCCTGCTTAATATTTTAACGGTTTTGTGTTGTTTTTAATTTCAATAATGGATGACAATTTCCAATATGCAGTCAATCAAAAGAGTATAAGTACACTCAACATTTAAAGATAAAAGAAAACACTTAAAAATCACATAATTTTTTTCAATAAAAAATTTTTAGGGCGTAGAGGAATATTTATTTAAGCAAAGAAATAATTTGAAATAAAAGCTGCTCCACCACAAAACTTTTATTTGACATTTTGTTGACAAGACATTTTTAAGCGATTCCTTTCGAATTCTCTTTATCTAAGATGTGGTGCTTAAGGACATGTATGCAGCTCCTTTCCATTGTCAGTCATTAAATGTCTAAATATAAAATGTGTTTTAAGTCCTTACAGAGCGCTTCGTTTTAGTTTATTTGGTAAAATGTCCAAGTTTGTAAATGAAAATCATTTTTATATATCAGCCGTCGCCCCATACTCATCTATATCATAAATCAACTGTCATCGTGTTGGACAGTTGATATTCAATTTTTTATGTGGGTGTCCTTTTAAAGATTTTTTCCTCATTTTGTTCGCAACCATCCGTGTTAAAATGTTGTATTGAAACTTTTTACGGGGTTTCTGTTCTTTTTAAAAATTAATACTTTATTTTTAAATAATTTTCTTAATAAAATTTTAAATGAAATAAAACTAAAAATTGTGAATTTGGTTAAGATTTTATTTTCCTTAGGATATTTATTTTTTCTTTAAAATAGCCTTTCCGCTGTTTTTTTGTTACACATCATCAACTTAAACGAAAACACATGTTACTAACACAAAAAAAAAAAAACAAGTAAGGGTGCTATATCCGGCTATGCCGAATCTTAATACCCTTCACCGTATATGTAAATCTATTTTAGCGAAATAACTTCAATCAAATAAAAAAAAAAAATATATATATATATATACTCGTATATATGTATATATATATATATATATACTCGTATATATGTATATATATATATATATATATATATATTAAGGTGACAGGGAATTAAAAAAAAACGTAAAAATGTCATGGGCTCTTAATGGGTCAAGCATTTTTAAAATATTTAGTATTTCTTTAAAGATCTCTTCAAAAGATTTTAAATGATACCCATGTTGATATCTTAAAAAATATGGCGCACAATCGTATTTTTCTATGAAAAGTTCCGAAAATATGGGCGAGCACCAATTTTTTCACATAATGTTTTTTCTTATTTTTTTAATTCCCTATCGCCCAATATATTTTGTTTTTTTGATTGAAGTTACTTCACTAAACTAGATTTGTTTCAAATGATAAGGAAAAATTAAGGCAGGCGTGTTGTTTTGCCTGCTGCCTCGCAGGATATTTTCGAAACTATGTCTGATTGATTGGCGTATTTAAATTTTCTCTCAACTAGTGCCTTGGCAAAGTTTATTTCAACATAACACGGACCGACGGATAGGCGGACAGATGGATATCGTTCAATCGACC
The DNA here is from genome assembly GCA_916610165.2 of Gymnosoma rotundatum. Lineage (NCBI taxonomy): Eukaryota > Metazoa > Arthropoda > Insecta > Diptera > Tachinidae > Gymnosoma > Gymnosoma rotundatum. Next base: position 12,317,973 of record OU744338.1, on the reverse strand, counting down.
TCGCTATGCATAAGAACTCAGAATATATATTCTTCATGCGGTCGTAAATTTATATTTAAGAAATTACACTTTGAATGGCAAACTTAGATACGATATACCCTTTCTCAACTTTTTGTGGTGAAGGGTACAAAAAACCAAAAGCGGTTTTTTTCTGTTGACTATGGTTTACTATATCAAATGTATCCCTCTATATTAAACAAACCTATTTTGTATTTTTTAATTTTTGAATTCTCAAGATCTTTCATTTAAGCTTATGATATGCTCTGTTTTATTGAAATTATCCTCGACCATTTTGTATAAAAAGAAAGAGGGAAACTTTATGCAGTTACTGATTTATTAATGGGCTGTATTGCATGTGACGATGTCTTGTTCAAAGTTCATCTCGTCAACATCTATATCATTCAGTTTAAACGAAAAGTACTCTGGGGCAAATTACGGCATTCGAAATCGATCGAAATTTACATTTAAACTCTATTGAAATTTCGATCGATATCGAATGCCGTAATTTGGCCCCTGATATTTTATGGATAACGAGTACGAGTAACAACCGGTATTACTTGACCAAGATCATTTTTAATATGGTTCAATAATGCCTTAAGGACAATTTTTTCATTAAACAGTGATAAGTAATGCATTTGCTAGTTCTCTAAACTTAAGATGCAGTAATCGTGACGATTAACAAGGGTGGTAATTTCGAAATTCATTACTTGTCTAGGAAAAATCAAAAAAAAAAATTTTTTTTTTAATGTAGCAGTCCTTAACTCTTAGCTACAAAACATGAATTTTGTTATTTTGCAAAAAATAAATAAATACAGTTTGAAATAAATTAATTATTTTAAAGTACCGAGTACTCCGAAAAAAATCTGATATTTATGGCTTTAACTATTTATACTTCAATATGTATAACTAACTACATTTCTATAGTACTCTGCAGCTATTTACATATTTTTATAATTAATATGTATTTGCTGTTTCTGTCGTGACATTTAAAAACATTAGAATGATGCATGAAAAACTTGCAAAAAAAAAACAGTATTTGATTTTATACTGTTTTCGAGTTGAAATAAACAATCATTAAAAATTTTAAGGTGTTTACTATTTTATTATAATGTAACACAATCGTAAATCAACAAAACAAAATTCTACGAGGGTTGTAATTTCATTCATGGTTTTATTTTCCGTAAAAGAAAAGTTACTTGTATTTCTATGCGTGAGTTAAGTTTTTTGTTACAAAGTTTCTTCATACAACGAACTATCATGCACCATTCAGTTTGTGGCATTTATCGACGCTTGTACAACGATGCAAAACTACTAGATTAACACACAACAGACCCTACAAGCTCTATTACATCCAGAAAAATGCAGAGATTAAAAATCGTATGAAATTTTTTTCTTATGTTTACACCATTGGTGTTGAATAAAATGAAGTAAAATTGAAACAGCTGTTGTTAAAACAATAATTGTTTACAAAAATATTTGTGATGCCAACTGTACTATATTTAGCGGTTCTTGTGCTATTTTGACGAGTTTTACCTTTAAAACGTTAGTATTAATAAGAAAACGCCACCCTGATCTAATGAAGTAGAATAGTTTCTAAAAAATTTCAAAAAATAAAGAGAGCCGTACGACTTTCAAATTTCCATCTGTATTTTCTCTCAATGTCGGACAGTTTTTTTACATATCATGTTTAGACGATACTACTTGTACTCTTCTACACAAAAAATTGATATGTCATATTACTTGTAGTATAATGTAAACCGCCCTTTATTGAAATTAAAATTTGGGAAAAATTTGAATTGGGACATATTGAATTTATATTAAACTAGGGGATACCGAAGTGCTTCGCTACGCATTAATATCAACATTGAATCAAATCCATATACCGCATACGCTCATGGTTTCTACGTATTTGTTGTTGTTTTTTTTTTTTTTTTTTTATACAAAATCACAAGTTGTCATGAAAAATCATAACTCATTAACGCTTCAACCAATCTCATGCAAACTTTATATAAAACATCTAAAAGCCCTACAAATTTAATCGAATTCGATTTTACCGTTCGTTAGTTATAAAGTCATGACACGTAACAGTTTAATATATCAGTTTTATTGTAAAAGAATATTATACATTAATACGAATAAGTTCCCTTTTACAATGTAGAAATTGAAAGGTAGACTGGCGAATTTTATCGGTGAGGGGTTAAAGAGGTAGAGATGTTGTGGCTTTATATAAATTTTCTGACTTCTATATCATGTCTGGCCATCAACTTCTACATTGTAAAAGGGGACTAAAGAAAATTTTTTATACTTTATTTATATACATAAATATTAAGTTGCTCCAATAAATTATATAATCCCAGGTGTGGTTTCGAAAAAAAAATATTCTTCTTTTATCAGCAACAAAAAGTTGTAACGTTGTATTGTAGTACGAAAATACAACGATATGAAAACACAAGACCAAAAAAGTTTACACTATTGCATTATAATACAACCATAACAATTGTTCAATTTACAAGACCCTGTTATCATGTTATAGGGTTTATCGTTAACTTATTTTACAACATTTAATGGTTGTTGGTGGTAATTTGCTTTGAAAAATATCTTATAAATATACAATTTGATTTCATATATTTTGAAAATATTGTATCGAGAGACCATACCTAGAACTTACTCCTATATCTGATTAACTTAATACTAGGGCTGCTATATATATTTCTGGCCTGGCAACACTGAGTGCTGCCAAGTGCAATCTGACATTTCCATTGGAAAGTTCGTCATTTTTAAGCATAATCGTACTCACAACGTTTTGACGTACGACCATTATTTGTGTTGTTTACAGTGACTTTAATATAGAAAAAAAATGGAACTAACTCGTGAACATTTTCATACCATCATTTATCACAACTTTCGACGTGGATTATCACGACAAGAGTGCATTGATGAACTTAAATCTTTGTATGGCGATGAAGCACCATCCTATAGCACTGCGAAAAATTGGTATAATGAATTTAATCGTGGCCGAAGCTCACTCAAAGACGAATTCCGTAAAGGTCGTCCAAAAACGGCTGTTGTGCCAGAGAACATTAATGCCGTGCGTGAACTCATAATGCAAGATCGACATGCGACATACCGAGAGATAGAGACATCCTTGGACATTTCTTCCACCAGCATACATTCGATACTGCATGAACACCTGGCCGTCAAAAAGGTTTATTCTCGTTGGATCCCGCACAATTTGAAAGTCGCTCAAAAAAAGGCTCGTGTCGATTGGTGCAAAGAAATGTTGCAAAAATACGATTGCGGTGCTCCAAAAGACGTTTATAAGATCATGGATCTATGCGTATGAGCCCGAAACGAAACAACAATCGACCGTGTGGGTCTTCAAAGACGAGCAATATTCCAACGAAAGTTGTTCGTGGAAGAAGCACTTCGAAGCAAATGGTGGCCTGTTTCTTTGGCAAAACTGGTCATGTGAGGACTGTTCCGCTTGAGCAAAGTAGGACGGTCACTTCTAAGTGGTACACTACAATTTGTTTGCCTGAAGTCATCGGAGAAATTCGAAAAACCAACAAGAGAAGACGAATCATTGATCACCATGACAATGCGAGCTTTCAAACCAGAGCGATTTTGACCGGCCAAAACGTCGAATTAATGGGTCATCCGCCGTACAGCCCTGACTTGCCACCTAATGACTTCTTCTTGTTTTCGCACATCAAGAAAAAACTGCGTGGTCAACGATTTTCGTCGCCAGAAGAACCTGTTGAAGTGTTCAAAAACCATGTTTTAGAGGTGTCTCAATCGAAGTGGAAAAAGTGCTTCGACAACTGGTTTGAGCGCATGCAGAAGTGTATAAATCATGCTGGAGAATACTACGAAAAACAATAAAACCATTTTTGTTTAGAAATATTCGCATTTTCACTATTAGGCCAGAAATATATAGAGCAGCCCTCGTATATACAATTTCCCTGTGATTATTTTAAATGAAAAACGTACTTTAATAGACGAAGTACAATACAACAGAAACTTGAGCATTGATCAAATCGTTCAAAGCAATTGTAAATAATTTTATTTAAATTCTAAGTCAATCACAAATTTGCAAATATTTTAAGCGTTACCCTCTCTTGTACGTATAAACTATCAATTGCAAGGATGTAAACAAAATCGTAAAAGTAAAAGTATTTTTATTTATAAATGAACCGTTTTTGTTTTTCTCCTCTAATTATTAATTCCACTTCAATGTTTTATTTTTATTTTTCGCCATTGTATTACTGCATTTAAAATAAAAATGTTAGTGTTTGATTATTCCAATGAATTGCGGTAAAATATATTTTCTACATATTTAATTACTCTAATAAAAGATAAATAAAAACTACAAATAAAACACAACACGACAATAGAGAGATGTTTACTTTTAAAAAAAAAAAAAAATTTTTTTTTGTTATAAAACACCTGCTGTTGGTGGGTTCTGATAATTTTGATTTGATTGTAAAGACGAGTTTTTAATGCTTTAAATGCGGCAACGGTAATTAAAATGAAAAATTAATCTTTAGTCGTAGAATTAGATTGGTGAAGCCCCTTCAGAATGTAATTTTATTTAAAATGCAATAAATTAATTAAGATAAAAATAAATAAAAAGATTTAAAAGCGTTTTGCTCCAACTGTTTATAAATATGTATGTATAAATGTGTGTGTATGTATGTTTGGCGTATGTTTATACTTTAAAAAGTTCTCACTTTCGTTTGAACCGTCATTTTTTGGAATTTTAAAAATTACAGAATACAAAGAAAAATTAAACAATTAAGATGAAAAAATAAATGAATAAAAAATCTACAGACACTGAAAAAGTGAACACCATTTAAAGTGCTTTACACGAAAGGAGAGAAACATTAACATGATGCCGTATCACAATTTACTTTATTTAACATTCAAATGTTAAGGTTTTTAGTTATTTAGTTTTAAGTTTGAGTGATTGTGCCTGTGATTTACGATAAGGAAAATCGAAAAAGCACCAATTTTACGCCAATTGTTATAAACATTAAAAAAAACTTGCCGTCCTAGTTATAAAATGCACAAATGTTGTTAACACAAAAATCATGAAGAGTGTAAAAAATTTCTTTATTGAACGTTTGCACAGCATTGATAGTGCTGAGCAGCCAAATTCGGTCAGCTGTAAAACCAAAGAAAAATCTTCTTGTAGAAGCACAGATGGTAATTCAACAACATCGGGTAATTCCGTTTCAGGTGAAGAGTCACCTTCAAATCCTTCGCTAATGGCTCAAACACCTTCTCATGAAGGTGTTAATGTTTGCATGTATTCCACAACTACCCTTTCGAATGAAGCATCTCCTGCTGATTTATCGGCTGACAAATCCATATCAAATCCTTTTGATTTTACCCAAAGTACAACAACAGCAGCAGCAATAAATCAAAAACAAAAAAACCGCCGTAAGATTTCTCTGCCCTGGGGTCGTCAGAGTAGTATCGCAAAAAATCTGGGACTAGCGCGTCAACATACAATCGATACACCCAGCTCTTTTCGGATATTTCGGCAGTCTAGTAACAAATTTAAGGTTTGTGTGAAATTAAATCATTAAACTTTAGCTGCTGTATTCATAGATTTGAAATATATTTTATGGCAAATTTGTATGGAAAATTTGTCATAATACACATTTCAAAGTTATTTTATTTTTTATGAATATGACAGTAAAGCTAAACGTAAAGAATCCTCTCCTTCAAGATTCTAGAAGAGCAGAGGAGTAATTTCAAATTTATAAAAAAAAAAATTTAAAGAATGTGGGGGGAATATATTTACTTGAAACAAAAAATGTTCTATTAATATTTTTTGCATGGAAGGGAACTGGCTGACTACTTACATATTCATAAAGGCCAAACAAATCTTTAAATCAAGACTGTTTATACGTTCGTTGTATTTTGCGGGATAAATGCTGAGTTAGACAATCTGGCTCCCTTATTTACATATGTATGCATATGTTTTCTATAGCAGTCCTACCAAATGATAATGATATAATTTCTCTATGCGATACCACTCAGAATGAAACATATTCGTGTTTGTAATTTGCAGTTAGATTTCGCTTGAAAATTTGACAATTAGCTACTAGTGTCAATACAGCGGTTTAGAAAATAATACCACGTTGTTTGCAAAAAATATAAAATTTACTGAAGCCGGAGAGAAATACTTATCCAAATTTATGGGATTAATCCCATATACATGTTTGTGTATTTCAATTGCAGTAATGAGTAAAAGACTTTTCTGCGTCATTAAATTAATTTTTGTCTTTTTCTCTTTTTAAATGTACACATTTTTTAATATTTCTTTTTAAAATTTTTTAAACACGACTAAATTAAATCATAACAAACGGTCTAAAAAATTGTTTTTACAAAATTCCTTACGAAAAAAGTGCTGCTTATGTTATTTCGTAGTTGAAAAAAATTTTTAGTTGGTAAACATGTTGCGAGAAATATTACGCAACTTTTTTACAAATAAACAGAGTACTACTTCAGCAACATTATTTCTTATGTATTTCGTTATCATTTTTTTAATATGCACTTTTGACAACATTTCGCACGAAATGGTGAACAGTGAGTTAAATAATTACAAATAATTTTTATTTGCAAACAGAGAGCGTATAAACGTAATCAGAGAGCGAAGCCGATGGTGAATGACGACCGACGGCAGTTAAAGAAGAATTTATTAGACGACTAACCATCGACTAAGGCATAAATTGACTAACAAATTTTGAAATTTTTTAGAACAAAATATAAATATATGGACAATTAAAATATTAATAGCTGTTTACAATATTAACCGACTTCAAAATAGATCTCAATCTACCTAATAGTTTAAAAGTATATAAAATTACATCGACTTTTGCGACACCCTTTAATTTCCAAATCCAAATGCTATACTTGTTGTTATAGCGTAATTAGCGATATAGTTTCTTTGTAACGGGTGTTTTTTTTTACGCCCGATAGAATTTTAAATTGTAAAAAATAACACAAAAAGTTAAATTGTAATGAAAATTTTTTTTATACGAAAGAGCAGAACATGGCATTAACACTTAAACATTTTTTCGGTCATATGGCCACCGCGGCTGCTCATGACGGAGTGCATTCTGGACGTCCAATTTTGGATTACTTTTTTAAGTACTGCTTGCCGTATGTCACAAATAACACGAACAATGTTGTCCTCCAAAACGTCAATTGTTGCTGCTTTATCAGCATTAACCAGTGACTTCACGTGGCCCCACAGGAAATAATCGAGAGGTGTCAAATCGCATGACCTTGGAGGCCAATTGACAGATCCATTTCTCAAAATCAACTTATCGCTAAATTTTGATTTTAATAACCCGATGGTTAAGGTCGCCGTATGGCACGTAGCGCCATCTTGTTGAAACCACATTTTGTCCGGATCAATGTCATCCATATTTTCTGACAAAAAATCATTATTCGTGGCGCAACAGCGGCGTCTTTTAATCAAAGTCAGCGGCGACTGTTAGTATATCTTCACCATAAAAAGTAGTTTTATATTAAAGGCAATAAACGTTTTTAATTTTCATTCGCCTTTTCAAAAATAATAATTCGGTTAAAATGCTTAAATGAACTTAATGCCCTTTTTATAAGCCTGCGAGCTTTCAATACTTTGAATTTTAGAATGATTCCAAAAAAAAGCTCCTAGTCAGATGAAATTATATTAGAAAAGGTTAGACATTAAAAGAGGCTCCTCCACTACTTATGTAGGTACATTAATGGTACAACCAATTTTTTAGCAAGTACCATGAGGTCAACCATATCCTAGTGACCACGAAAATCAAAATCTTTTGTAATTTGTTTTTTAACAGGTGTATAAAAAATTATTTAAAAATTTTCCAAACTTTATCATAGCGAAAAAATAACTAAGAGTGGTATATTCGGCCCTGCCGAATCTTTTATACCATTCACCATCCATGTTAATCTATTTTAGTGAAGTAACTCCAATCAAAAAAGAAATATTAGAGTGACAGAGAATTTAAAAATTAAAAAAAAATGGTACTGCATGTACATAAATTTACATAAAAATGTCATCGGCTCTTAATGGGTTAAGCATTTTTTAAAAATTTTTATATTTCCTTAAAGATCTCATCAAAGGCCTTTAAATGATACCCATATTGATATTTTAAAAAATTTTAAAATACAGAGGTCCGTAACTCGGAAAATATAGGCGAGCGCCAATATTTTCACTTGATGTTTTCTTCTTATTTTTTAATTCTCTATCACCCCATATATTTGTTTTTTTGATTGGAGTTATTTCATTGTTCCAAATAATATGGAAAAATTGGAGGTAGGCGTGGTGTTTTGCCTGCTGCGTCTAAGAACATGGACCAATCTTGCCGATTTCCAACAGCACCTCTTTCGACACTATGTCTGATCGATTGGCATATTGAAATTTTTAACACGGACAGACATCGCTTAATCAACTTCGCTATGCATAAGAAATCAGAATATATATACTTTATAGGGTCGGAAATGGATATTGTAGAAATTACAAACAGAATATATAGATAGATACCCTTTTCCAAGGTCAAGGGCATAATAAAAATACCTTCCCTTATAGTTTTTTATTCTCTATCGGACTGTGTTACGCCAATTTTGATATTTTAAAAAATTGTTAAAAGGTTATGTCTCTAATGTACACATATACTTGTGCATATATGTATATATATACATAGGTATGTAAATAATAATAATAATCGCAATTTTAGCAAAAAAAGTACCAATTGTATTAATCTTACCATCACTGGTACATACTTTCCTTCTTGATGCTCAATGTGAACAAAAATGTCAGGTTAAAAAAATATATGGGGCATTATTTACAAGAGAATTGCTTCCTTAACAAAGAAAAAAATATTAGAAATATTATTAAAATTATTCCAATTATCCACAGCAATGTTTAATAAAAATGCAATTTATTTATTGGAATGACAAGCTGGCTTCTTCTGTTCAATAATTCATAACTACCTCCCTTTCCTTTTGTATTGTATTGTGCATCGTCTATTAAAATAAACTTTTTGTTTTTATGGTCGTAAACAGTCAATTTTATTGTATCATTAGCAGCTTGCATGGCAACTTTTAATATTCATGATAATGAACAAATAATTTTTCCATAACATAAAACTATTACTTCAAACTAAAGAAATTTACTGTATAATCAGACAACCAATTATACTTATTTACAAAAAAAAAATCATACGGATGAATGCATGTTAAGCTTTTAAGTTAATTAAATAAGTTAGTCTCAGGTGTGGCTGTAACACTGCTGTTTAATGAAACAAAAATGTATAACTATATCAGATTTTCAGGAAATCTCATCAAATCATCAACAAGTTTTAGCTATTGTTAGGTGAATTTTAAATTATAAAAAAATAATGTCATCATTAAAAAAAAGATCTGATTTCAATCGATGGTTGTGGTCGCCGTATGGCACATAGCGCCATTCTGTTGAAGCACTTTTCGCCCGGATCAATATTATCCATATTTTCAATAGCAGCAACGAATTTTATCGAAACGCGAGGTCCGGCTTCATTTTTCAAGAGATAATGTCCAGAGATGCCACTTGACAGTTCATTTAACAGTTAACCATTACAATAATACAACCGATATACGAGGGCTGCTCTATATATTTCTGGCCTAATAGTGAAAATGCGAATATTTATAATCAAAAATGGTTTTATTGTTTTTCAAAGTATTCTCCAGCATGATTTATACACTTTTGCATGCGCTCAAACGAGTTGTCGAAGCACTTTTTCCACTCCGATTGAGACACCTCTAAAATATGGTTTTTGAACACTTCAACAGTTTCTTCTGGCGACGAAAATCGTTGACCACGCATTTTTTTCTTGATGTGCGGAAACAAGAAGAAGTCATTAGGTGCCAAGTCAGGGCTGTACGGCGGATGACCCATTAATTAGACGCTTTGGCCGGTCAAAAACGCTCTGGTTTGAGCCGATGTGTGAGAGCTCGCATTGTCATGGTGAACAATGATTCGTCTTCTCTTGTTGGTTTTTCGAATTTCTCCGATGACTTCAGGCAAACAAATTGTAGTGTACCACTCAGAAGTGACCGTCCTACGTTGCTCAAGCGGAACAGTCGCCACATGACCAGTTTTGCCGAAGAAACAGGCGACCATTTGCTTTGAAGTGCTTCTTCCACGAACAACTTTCGTTGGATTTTGCTCGTCTTTGAAGACAGACACGATCGATTGTTGTTTCGTTTCGGGCTCATACGCATAGATCCATGATTCGTCACCTGTGATGATCTTATAAACGTCTTTTGAAGCACGGCAATCGTATTTTTCCAACATTTCTTTGCACCAATCGACACGAGCCTTTTTTTGAGCGACTTTCAAATTGTGCGGGATCCAACGAGAACAAACCTTTTTTACGGCCAGGTGTTCACGCAGTATCGAATATATGCTGGTGGAAGAAATATCTGAGGATGTCTCTATCTCTCGGTATGTCGCATGTCGATCTTGCATTATGAGTTCACGCACGGCATCAATGTTCTCTGGCACAACAGCCGTTTTTGGACGACCTTTACGGAATTAGTCTTTGAGCGAGCTTTGGCCACGATTAAATTCATTATACCAATTTTTCACAGTGCTATAGGATGGTGCTTCATCGCCATACAAAGATTTAAGTTCATCAATGCACTCTTGTCGTGATAATCCACGTCAAAATATGTGAAAAATGATGCCACGAAAATGTTCACGAGTTAGTTCCATTTTTTTCTATATTAAAGTCACTGTAAACAACTCAAATGATGGTCGTACGTCAAAACGTTTTGAGTACGATTATGCTTAAAAATGACAAACTTTCCAATGGAAATGTCAGATTGCACATGGCAGCACTCAGTGTTGCCAGGCCAGATATATATATAGCAGCCCTCGTATAAGGTAGTTGTGATATAAAAGGGACTTTTGCTCAAGCCGGTTTTTAAAACAACCTCTGCCCAGCTTTTTAGAAAAGCCAAAATTCCAGGTGATAAGTAAAGAGTTCTTAGGTAGGATCGTTCAGATAGTATCAACAGTGGCACTTTCTACGCAAAAAACGAAAGTGATACACATATCTTAAGGCAGTTTTTTTTTAACTGCCAGAGTGAATTTTTGATAGTTCATACCTTTATTTAGAGTTATAAAGAAACATTAAGTATCCTGGAGACGATCAAATAAACACGTCAATCAGGTTTTAAACAATTTCATACCCGCACCGACATCTTGGCATTCACAAAGCAACTGTTCTTGTGTTTCCAGTAGGAGACGATCAAATAACCATTTGTCAAACATTTTGATTTCAATCAACTATTGCCGCAAACTTAACGTGTAACCAAAAAAGCACGAGTACAAAGCAGTCATAAAATTACCGTCTTCAAAGCACTTTGGTCCTGTTCCTTTTAAACCTGAAAAGAAATAAAATGATCCATATGTTTTCGTGGTGGTTAAGCCATGTGTTTTTATTTCCAATTTAGTAGTAACTAGTGCGATTTTCAAAACAAAAAATTAACTAACAACTACACAGATTCAAAAAAAGACTTGTTATGAGAATTATGCGCTTTACAAAACAATCTAAAAAAAAATAAATAAAAAAAATATTAAGTCATGCTATCGTCATCAGTTATCAATATCTATCCATGTCCTTTAAGAGACCACTTAACATACATAAGCTAAGTTACAATATCTAAAGCAAGGAAAACAATTGAATTAAGTGCTTAACTAGCTAATATGGATATATCCCAATTTGCATCATCTTTTTTCCTCCTTAATTCTTTTCACTTGAATGTACACACATTCTATCAAACATAATCGATTACCATGTAGATTATTACATATATTTTTCCTCCCGTTGTTATTTATTTCAAGAATAATTATAATTCAATGATTGTCTCAACAAGCAGCCAACGTTATCGACACTGCACTTAATATTCTACGATACTTACGTGTGCTCCGACATATCAGTAACAGTTCGCTTAATTAAGCTTAATGCAATAAATAACACTTATACACATGTTTACAAGCACATAAATATGTAATAATTATTGTAAGATGGGTAACACAAGTTACAAATTTTTATATCTAGAACAAAAAAAAGAAGAAAAAAGAAAATATAAACAATGAAATTATCTTCAAGACAACATGCTGATCACATTATTAAGTATGAAGTTCTCCTTTCCCAGGAAGCATTTACACTTTGAATCATGTTGTGTACAAATTTTTTTCACATTTAAAACTAAATAAAAAATGTGCTTATGAAGCTTTTTTTTTTTTTTTTTTTGTCTTGAAAGTGTAAGTGAAATGTCTATAAAGTAATATCAAGAGTACAAACAATTTTAAATACATGAAGCCAAGAACTAGTGATTTCAATGAAATATATCCTATTGCAAATTTAAAACTTATATATTTGTACATTTGTGACTCTTTCAGGTCTGCTTGGCTAAACCAATTTGTTTAAAATTTAAATCAGATCTTGTTTTGGAAATATATTTATGCTTTGTATAATTATTTGAGAACATAACGGAAATGGGTATAAACTTTTTTTACTTTAAGGTGTAAAAAAATTGAAGCCTACTTTAAAGCAACAGGAATTAAATAATCTGCAAACAGTGTTGCCGTTTGGTTACATCTTTTATATTTTTCGTAACTTTTTAAGGCTCCACGTAACATGTATAATCTTGTTATATTTGGTCAAATTTTCGTTACTTTTAACAACACAACCACCAAACAAAGTAATATTACTGAAAATGTACTAGGGGAAAATTACGGCATTCGATGTCGATTGAAATGTCAATAGAATTTGAATGTAAATTTCGATCGATATCGAATGCCGTTGTTGTTTTTTTTTTTTTTTTTTCTTTTTTTTTATTGAAAAGTAATGACAATTTAGTTATTTTCAGGGCAATCTAGCGGTTTTATCTCTTAGTTCTTTCTAAGAGAGTGGGTTTTATAAATGAGTTAACATTACTGTTAAGACACAAAGTTGACGCTCTTATTTAGGTATGACATTTCAGACAAACGTCTGTAAAATTGAGTCCGGACTTAAAAATTTTAATTTATACTTCCGTTTTTAAGTGGATGTGTGGAAAGAATACTCATACAATAGCTGCGTTAATGATGGCTGAAAAAAATAATTAAGTCCTTCAAAACCATGAGTGTTTTAAGTGCAATAATAATATTTTAGTATGAAAAGCTAAATTTTATTCGAATTTTTAGTTAAGAAGCATGGGTCTGAAATTTATAAATTTTAACTTTACGTTTTGCTTTTATTTTAGTTTTGTTTAATAAATAAATTTGTTGTCTTGTTATTTTCTCTGTAATATACAAATACTCACAATATATTTTAAAATATTTCAAAATCTAAGTTTTAAATATGTAACTTTTTTAAAGGAAAAGCATAACTTTTTCCTGTTTACCTCTGGCAACATTGTCTGCAAATCATTTTTTACTTTCAAGAAATAATGTCAGGTTATTTCAATTTCCCTTTTCGATATTTATCACACAGTATGTGATAAATATGCCCGTTATAAGGACAAATTAAACAATATAATGAGTTAGAGAAGAGACTTTCACGCATATGGCCATTATAACCCGACACTTAAAATTTACACCAACTATATGCACACTACAATAGCAAGTACAAATAATTAAACTAAAACTCAAAGGTTGTGCCGATTGATTTACGTAAATTGTTTCTGACAGGCATTAGTTAAGTACTGTTAATTTTTCAACAAAAATAACAAGGATGCTTTTTTAAGCCCGTTAGATTTAACTGTCATACTGCGCTCACTTTTTGACATTTATAATCCGTACTAGTCACAAGTCTATTCATGTCAGGCAAAAAATATGTCTTAAAATATTTGGGTCTTCTTCACACAGGGTGCTTTAATTGTGTCACATTTTATATGGATGATATTAAGGTTTTCTTAAAAAACTCATAAGAAAATTTAAATTACTGTAACAAAGCCACGCCCACCGCCCACAAACTGAAAATCAAAAATCTGGAACAGTACTGCACCAACGAAGCAAAAATACTTTAACTATGCCAAATTTCAGTTTTTTGCGATATCAGTAGGCTTCAGAAAGTTCTGGAAAGAGAGGTGGGCATACATACATCCGGACATACAACGAAATCATATATAATCCGTATACTCTGGCAAATCATCATGAATATACTGAAGTATAAACAACACTACTACATTATCTAGATTTACTTTGAAAATCATTTATCAATTCAATTTATCGCAAAATTACGTGCAGGGCTAGGCTAAAGTTTAGCTTAACGGTTCTTTTATAAACAAAATTGCTACAACAGACCCTACAGACTCTAAGAAAGAATTATTTATCGTTTGATGCGTTTTACCCGTTGGTGTCATCACTGTACCTTATTTTTTTAAAAATAAAGCTGGAGATCGCGTAACCATCGATGGAGTTCGTAACCGCACCATGTTTGAAAATATGGTTGACATTGCTTTAGACGATAATGGTTTCAATAGGTTGGCGTAAGTGCCATACGGCCATCCCAACCAGACTTATTAAAATTTAAATTTGAATATAAATAATTTTGTAATGGACCTGCCAATTTGCCTTCAAGGTCATACGTTTTGATATTTCGCGATTATTTGCTGCAACAATTGACGCCTTGAAGGACAACATTGTTCATGTTACGCCTGCAATAAATCAAGTTTAAACGGTTAAATTGTATTTTTAATCGTTCTTTCCTTGTTAACCGAGACATGAAAAATAAACGACAAACAGATTATATATAAACATTCTTTAAATTGTTGTAAATGCAAATAAATTAATAAACGAGTAGCATATGGGTACATCATAAACATACAAAAGTATCCCAAAATACTACTAAAGTATAAAAATATAAAGTCAAATGGTTTGTGTTGCTTAAACACCAATTTTATGATGGATTAAATGAAAGGACTATCTCATATACAATGTTGTTTGTTTGTTTGTTTTCTCTTTCCACATTTAAATAAATTCATTGGAGCGATTAAAAAATTTATTGATTTCTTTGTGTTCCATCCATTTTAGATTGGCACACATGAAGCTACTTGGGTTATATCCGATTACATTGCATCGCCAGGGTCGAATGAACTTAGTGTCAGCAAAGGACAACAAGTAGAAATTGTTGAACCGCCTACAGCAAACGAGCCAGATTTCTGTGTTGTCCGATTAAATCCACAGAGCGAAGATGCAGCTGTACAAGAGGGTTTAGTACCAGTGTCTATACTAAAACCACCACCCGCTTCTCAAAAGACAAGCTCAAATCGCAAAGAGAAAGGTGATGTCATACAAGACCAACGTAAGTATTTTTTTTTTTTATATATTATTTTCGTTTAACGAAAAGACACTATACAAACAAAATATGAACTTGAGCAAAAAAAATGTAAAAAATAAAAATTAATTTATGTATCTTTTCAGCCAACAATCGCAGTAAACCAGATTCCCTTACATCGTCCACTAAAAGAAGAGGACTTGGGGGGTAAGTTGTAGCTTTTTTTTTTTTTTTAATAAATTCACTTTTATACTTTGAAGTGACATTACACTTACAGTGGTAGATATAAGTATATACATATTTTGTCAAACAGTGCTGTGTGCTTGTTGTTGTTTTATTACTATTAATCTTCATTTGGTGAAACCACTATTATGAAGTTTTTTTTTACAATGATACCACAATATTATGTACAAAATTTTAGAACTTTCATTCTGTAGAGAGAGAGAGAGAGAGAGAGAGAGAGAGAGAGAGAGAGAGAGAGATTTACAGCTTCTAAGGGAAATATATCACGATTTGTTCGTTTGGAAATTAGAAAACAGTTCGTTCAAATCAACCAGAGCTGGACCTTCAGAGTGGAATATAAATACAAGTATTAAAATTGGTGAGAAGACAGTTAACTGGACGACGCTTGAATAAAGCATATTTGAAATCAATTACAGTAAAGCCATTTTAATTTAATGGCCCAAGGAACCAAAGATGATTAGCAAACCCCTATTACTTTTGCATTATGTCCTGAGTGGCAGATCAAAAAGCCTTCAAGTGATCGATTGGATACGTTTCAATGTATTTACAGCGAAAAATAAACAACAATTTAACTTAAAAGGCCTGTTAGTAATTGTTCCAAACGTTTCCTTGACGTGTCTTATTTAACTCTGTCCAGCCATGACCCTCTTGGTTCACATCCATTGCAGTATTGTAGGTGTAAAGCCCCAAGATTTTCTTGCAACAGATCTTCACACTATTAGCGCGTTTGTAGCCTTATCGATAAGCGCCTCTACATTTTTCTTATACAACAACTTCCAATCTGTTATTACTTTCGTGTACTTGCAACACTGTCCACTCAGATTATCCACCAGTGAGGCAGCGCTTTTATTTGCTACTGAAGCCGACTATGTTGGTCTTAGCGGGATTGTTATTCAGTTTTTTTTTTACAGACAAGCACTATTTCTATGTTAATCTGAGCTCATTCTGCATATTAGCACTCAACGTCTCCTTAAACTTTCGTTTTGTAATTTAAACGATATCATCAGCATAGGTTTAATACTCTACACCATTGTCCTTTAATATATGCTGGAGTTCACTACTTGGTTCTTTAAGAGTGGTGAAAGCAACCCTTCTGGGTTTTATCCTCTTTGTATTCCTGCTATAAGAGATTCTTGTTTTGTTTAAGTTTTTGTAAGCCTAACTTTAATCATGACCCATACCTGTTTGTTAATGTTGTTCATAATTGCCTTCCTGCTAAAAGCAAAACTGTCTGCGGTATGTTCTGTTTTGGCAAAAGCTCCTTAAACATTCTGGTATGCGTTATACTGTGCGCGATCCGTCGAGCTAACCGTTCTGTTTGGATGCTACTGTAAGGAATCCCCGCACAAAATAGTCGTTCGAACATAATTATCTATTATTTTAATTTTAAGCATGAAGGACACTTAACTTATGGATCGGAATGACCGGAAGTGTGGTGTCCTTCCTACATATCTTAGGTAAAAGTATCACTTCATGTACGTACCACATGTACGTACCGCAGACGTAAACTGCTAATAATAATCCTTAATATGTGAGGCATTGAAAAAATATGGGAAGGAACTTTGTGAGACATTAGAAAAATATCAAAAGGAGCTTTACCTACGTGCAACCTTATTGAAGGTTCAATTAGACGTGCCATAACCATAGAAAACAGCTGTTAAAACCAACCTTATGGGAAACACAGTACATATTTGAATATTGGTGGCATGCCATATTGCCATAACCATAACCGTAACCATAGATAGCAATTAACCATGACCATATACAGTTGACTATTGAATTTATTTTGTTTTTATTTTTACCGTTTGCTGCATGGTATTGGTTTGTATTAATTTATATATTTCGTTGCGTTGCTTTCCTAACAAATGGTAAAACAAATAATTGCTTATGGCCATGGCACCACTATTCGCTGGCAGTAAATATGATTACGGTTATGGCCATGGTTACGGTTATGATGTTATGGTAAGGAATGTCTAATTGAACCTTTAACACCATTAATTCACTTTAAGAAAAATTAAAGCCACAGTTTTATGTCAAAAAGCGAACAATCACTGGTTCCTTAACGGGAACATTTAAAGCTGCACAAAGGAAATAAAACTTGAATGTGGTAAAAAAAAAGCCCATGGAAAAAATCAACCAAAAAACCCTTTAATTAAATTTGAAAGATCTTTCATCGACATATTGCTAGAACGAAGTTTCAGGGACAATAATGCTTGACTTATGTTTTAAAGAAATTTCTGTCAAAAAAAAAAAGATTAAAGGACCTTCCAAATTCTTAGTTTGCAAAGATCTCTTTTAAGAAGTTGAGAAATCACTAGATCAAGTGTATTAAGCTAAAAGTAATCTTTGTAAGACCACATTTAAACCATGCAATTTTTTATCCTATTTTTTTTTTTAACTCTGTTTTTAAGTTGCAGCGATATGCGTTATTTTAAACAAAACATAAGCAACAATATCATCCCCTCAAAATTCAAGTTTCATGAAAATTTTGCATAGTGTATATTGGCTCTTAAAGAGAAGAGGTGAATCAAGTTAAAAATGTGTGTGTTTTTTTTTTTTTGTAAATACGAGAAAGACGTATATTTTTATATTTAGAATTGTCATTCCATTTCCAGTAATCACAAGTTTGTTTCAGTTAAATCCCAATCAGTTTTGAACCACTTTTATATCTGCTCTGCAGCAATCCAATCTTTGCTTTTCTTTTTTTTATTTATTTGATCCTACAAAATTAAAAACATCAAATTTTAAATATTCTTATGAAAGAGACGTGATTTAACAAGAATTATTACTGAAAAGTTTAATTTTGGTTAGTTGAGATTAATTTCTTATTTCTTAGAAGTATACAAACAAATGTGTAAAAACATGGTATTTCTGTGGCATCCAACTTTTGTTATGTAGTCGCGTCTATAGATCATTTCTTCATATATATATGTACATACCTAGAATTTCTTTTGTTGTATTAAAATAATTTAAGCAGTTGTACTACATATTTAGTCATTCCTTAAACGATACCTATTTGTGAAAATAAATATATTTCTTTCGCCCCTGAAACGAATGAATATATGTAATAATAATAATATCACAGTTTTATTGTTTATTATTATATTTATTTAAATTGTGCACATAAATTGCTTTAAATTGGATATAATTCATCATTAAAATAAGAATTATTGTAAGTACTTAGAGCGATATTCACATTCCAAATATTTGCTTCGTCGTTCCATTTTAAGAAAAGTGTGAGTGTGTCTTACATACAATATTATTAACGCAGTGTTGCCAGAATGCTATTATTTTACTCTTTTTGACGATTTATTTAAACAATTAATGCCGCATTCAAAAAAAATTAAACAAGTTACATTTCAAATCTATTTTAATATTTTATGATCTATTACATTTTATGATTTATAGTTGTACTTTTTCAAAGACAAAAAAAGTTGGAAATATATATCGCACTTGATCAACAAGAGGGTATTAACTCAAACTTTTAAAATTTTCAGTAGAGTCAAAAAACTGTTTGTGGCCACATTTTAAAATTCAAATATACCATAGGAAGCAAATCCCATTTAAAAATATATTTACATCGGTTTTTCCTAGAAATCTGTGCGAGTGTTGCAAAAAAAATCAATTTTTTGAGTTAATACCATTTTTCTAAAATTTTTCGATAATAAATGAAACAAATTTTATCAACAAGACAGTATCAACTTAAAATAAAACCAAATTGAAAAGAGACTCAACTCAAAATAACACCTTTTTTATGAAAATTTACGAATCAGTTCCATGTTAACTTTTGTATTAACTCGAAATAATACCTTTTTGTTGAAATAAAGGTAATCACTACATTATCATGAATATGGTCTCAAAAGTGGTTTTCGAGATGAAAGAGTAAACGAAATACGTTGAAATTTTTACAGTAGATAGATATTGATGTTGTTAGCTGATTTCTTGAAAAAAGTGATATTTCAAAAATTTTTAGTTAATACCCTATTGTTGATCAAGTGCGATATGTTTACTTAATTTTTAGGCTCCCGTAAGAACGTAACCCAATTTTTATTATTACAATATCTATCCAGGCGGAGTATGTTAAATTCTCTATCTCTGAAACCGTAATAGGAAGACTGACATTTTCACTGAAGATGACCATTACTACAGCCGCTTTAACAACAATGACTAAAAATTAAAAGATGTCTCAAAAGTGACGAGTGATATTCATAAAAATATTGCAGAGATGTACAAATCATACATGGGAGTAATTAATAAGATTTGCTAATTAATTGCCGATTTCATTGGCATTGAATGATAAATAATACTAATTATTTTTTTAGCATTATCATTATTCTAATGGTAATGCTTTTTAACGAAACAGTTTCATTAATAATTAGTTAAAAAACAAAATCATTACCATTGACTAATGATTAAATGGTTTAAAATCATTATCATTAATGAAAATTTTCCTCGTCTTTGTACACTAAATACACATCTTAAAGTATAGTAGAGCAATATTTTAAAATGGCATTTAGATCAGAAAAATTTTGTGAAATATTTACGTTTTTTACTTTTTCAGGAAAAATTATTTTTGTTTTTGTGTAAATTTTAAGAGCTACTGGTTGTGGTTTTAGGTGACTTTAGATCTCAGACATTAAGTTCTACACCCATCTCATTTAAAAATTATAAATTATTAAAAATTTTAAATACAGATCTTTGTACAAGAGTGTTAAGATTTATTTATTTTATGCATCGTTTTTGTTAAGTTTCTGCGATCAAAAAATTTGTGTTTCATAGAAACAATTATTTTTTAATCAATTACCATTATTAAAATCAATTATAATTAAAATAAAATCATTAGCATTAAATGGTAGTTAAATTTTTTGTCATAGTCATTATTTCAAACAATGCTAATGAAATTTCAATGGTAGTGAAAAAATCCTAAGTATGGAACAAATATTAAAGGGTGTTTTCAAAATTCCGTCAATTTTACAAATATGGCCTAACCTCTTAAACCGTTATAGGCATTCAATTGAAATTTGTACAGAGCTTGTACTGCTATGTCTGCTATAAGAATTAAGTACAAAAAATTTCTACTTAACCTCAAAATTAATATCTAAAGATACTATTACAATATTTTGATTTTACTTGTTCCCCTTTTTAAAATTCATGTATGACTTTTTGTAAAATTTTGTTATTTTATGTCAAGATAACCGTAAGTTTGCATTGTTGGTGTTTGGCTTGATTTTATAAGATTTCTTTTTATACATATTGTCCAATACGACAATGCTTTATAACTTAGCGTTTGTTCAGATAATATTTTTTTTATTGTTCATGTATATAATTGTTAAAAATATAGCATAAGGTTTTTCGCTTTCTAAATTACTAAAGTTTTTGAGGTAAAAACGGCCCCGTTTCTATTATTATTACCTATTTCCATATAATTACTTTTCCAAATTTCTACGATTAAGTAATTTTACGATTTTGGTATCTGAATTTTTGAATTTTACAAATGTTTAACTTTAGGAAATGCATGTATCAGCTTGCTTTCGGTTTCACTAAAATGTCTCATTAAATTTTTCTTTATAATAAAAACATCCATTAAAATATTTTCTTTATATAAAAAGTTCAGTCCTAAATTTATTGCTAAAAGAAGCTTATAATATCTTTTTCGTTTAATCCCTTTTTATATTTGCACAGATACACTTCATCCAGCAAATTTCCACAAAGAAATATTTCGTTAAGCTCTCAAAAAAGGCATTTGTATATCATCCTATGTATTTACTTTAAATCTTTTCTCCCAGAGCATTATTATGATGAAAAGTCATTTTATATTTTGCCCTAAAGAGCGATTTTCTCGATTTATTTGCGTAGTTAGAACAATAACAAATAACTTTTTAGGGACGTCTACAACATGGCCATAATCTCAAACATTTTTGAATTTAATGTAGGTAGAGAGATAAAAAAGTTAAAAAGTTTGTTTTTTGTAAAATCGCATTTTTTATACATTTCTGGCAACACTATTTATCATACTTATTGGAGAGTGAGAAGAATGAAACGTAAAGAGCATTTTGCATAAAAAACGGCATTGTTATCTTTGTTATTGGTACTTTTTGTTTACTGTCCACATTTCTGATAAGTTGTAATACTTAAATTAAAAAGATTACTCATCGAAGTAACGAGCTTTAAGGGAAAATTTTGAAAAAATAATAATGCTTGGTTTGGAAAAACACAATTTTGGTTAAGGCCTAATATTATCAAAAATATTAGAAAATATGTTTATATTGATGTTGACACTTTTATTTAATACCTTTCAAAAGCAGGAGAGCACAAATACGAGGTGTGTTAAAATAGTTTAAGCAGTTAAAAATTTTTTTCAATTACAGTTTTTTTAGCAGGAATCACGAATGATATTTAACGCAACAAATAAAATAGAAAATATCATTAAGTTGCTAGAGTCAAAAGTAATTTTAGATCATATCAACAATATTTCTGAAATACAATTACAAATTTCCAAAATTGATAGGAGTAATTTATTAGATGAACTAATTAATTGTCAGTTTCATTAGCATTGAATGTAAAATACTGCTAACCATTTTTTAGGATTACCATTATTTTTAATATTATTAAAAAAAATGAAAGAAAAAATAAAAATAGTTACTGAATGTTTGCTGTGTTTTTGTATAAAACATTTTTCAGTTGTTGTTGTCTTTTGTCTTATTGATTCAATGGAGTTCTCATTTAATCAATTTGACCTTTGATATAAGACTTTCTAGTTTTCTACACAAAATTTGGGTAAAATCCACTGATGAGCTATTTGAGCAGTAGTGAAATGGCCATATGGATATGCTTTCCCCGCAGTAATACATTTCATGTTTTAATTTAGTTTAAAATAATAAATATCTCATGAGAATATCATGAAATATTTATATTTGAAGGAATCAAGCACGAATAAAGTAAATTGAATTATTATTATTACTATTATTATTATTATTTTCAATAATAGTAATGGTTTTTAATAAAAAGGATTCATTGATAAAACAAAATGATTTAATGATTTCAAAACTTTACCATAAATGAATGCAGGTCCTTAACCTTGTAACCAAAATAAGCAGCCTAAAGTGTAGTAGAGTATTTTTGCAAAAACATTTTTATGACAAAAATTTGGTGAAACAAATATGTTTTAATATTCTAGAAAAAAAATATGACAATATAAGAATAAATTTTTAATCAACAAATTTTTATAAAGTTTTACACGTTCAAATCAAAATCCAAGTGTAAAGATTTACTAATTTTATACATAACTTTTTTTTAACTTAGTTATTAAACGACATCATAATTTCATTACCAATTGTAATTAAAAAATGAGTAGAATTAAGTGATAGTTAAAATTTTTGTCGTTGTATTTCAAACAATGCCAATTAAATTTCAATTGTAATAAAAAAAATCTTAAGTATAAATGTCTGCATATAAAGGATTAGACCTTATACGTGAAAATAACGCCTCTATGGTGACACCCTTTAATTTTTAACTTTATTTTCTCATTTGTTGTAACTAGTGGCCAAAATAATTCTAGACTTTCTGTGAAAATTTCAGGTAGCTCACTGTAATGGTTATAGAGATAGCGTTGCGTGTTTACCCTTTGAGTACGCAATTCTAATCATGTGTGTTCATGTGGTGTTCATTTGTTTAGAAATTTAAAATATATTTATTTTCGTGTAAACAAAAATTTTAAATTTGTAATAATATTTGTAAAAATAAATTTGTATTCAAAACAAACTGTCAGACGATTATTTAATCCAATTTACAAGTGTAAGCTTTATAAAAAAAATTGTAGGGGACATAGCAATAAAGCATCAGGCATTTGCAAAGCGAATTCCTTAATTTTACTGGACGGATTGTATCACAAAGGCTTATCAAAATATAAAGAAAAAGAAACTATGAAATAAGTTTATGAAATACATTTGTAAATAATTATAAAACGTTTCTTGCACCATTTTTTAACACAAAATTTAAATAATTTTTATGATTTTAGACCACAACAAATTAAACTGATGGTCTATTACAAAAGGAATTCATTATCGCCGGAAACATTACTATCAAACTCCTTATATAAAAAATTCGTATATTAAATAAATAAATTCTCTCACGCTGCTAACTGAAAATTGATTCACCTTGGTCTATTAGTTACAGTCGTTATGAATTCGCCTTGGTTCACCTTTAATATAAACTTATAAAATTTAGCATTTTTAAAACTCAACGATATATTAAACTAAACAGAATAGTTCACATTCAGTTATCTAAACCCTGTTTTAACCCTAAACAAAATATTTTTTTTTTTACTTTACGTGTAGAATGTGAGTAAAAAAGTTTACGACGTACTCTGTTTACTCATAAACTTTTAGTACAAAAATTTATCTTTATACATTTGTATGTATGTAAATTTATTTGCATGTATGTATTTATTTTAAATATTTTTATTAAAATATATTCGCATGTTTATGACTTATTGTTGTACGACAGTATTCCTTCTGATTGGACTGGATTGTTTTTAATGTTCATTCGTCGTCAGCACACTCATTTTCTAATCATTCAGTTGTTGTTTAAACGTGATGAATTAAGGTTCAATGAAAAAGTAAAATGAAGAAATTTATTTAAATAAAATTGTACACTCAATACGATTGCAAATACATACATACACACATACATATGTTTGTATATTATAAAAGACATTATTAGAACGTATGAGCAAAAACTAACCAACCACTACATAAAATAAAATCGTTGTAAAAACTTAAGATAAATCACGGATATAATGTATGATAATACAAGTGTTATTAGGCGGCATACGACCGTGTCAGTGTCATTAACCTGTGAAAATAAAAACAAATTCTCCTGCTTTTGCTGCAGTGAAAATGAACAATTATATGGCCGACACCAGCAACACCGCAAATCATGGTAATAAACTTAGAAGTAGATAAAAAAAAAAGACATTAAATAAACTGTTTTCATTGCGTAAATTTTTAAATGAAAAGGAAAAAATTTATTTAATATCATTTTACGAGGGTAAATTAATATGTCACTCCAAAATTACATGAGGAGCACTAAGAATTTAAAACCAACGAAAGTTGCTGATAAATTTCAAGTTTAAAAAAATTAAGAAAACAAAATCAACTTTATGCTGTCGTCATAAACTTCTACCAACTTGAAAGGCACAACACTTAAAGATTTCAAAGATAAGATTGTTAAATAGATAACGAGTTGAAGAATCAGCTGTGTATATGTCTGTACAACCACAAATGAAGAAGATCTTTTAAAGGTCTCTTAATTGTGTTAATTGCAGTTACTACTTTGGAAATTAACAATAAAATCCACAATAAAGTGTTCACTGACCGTCGGGTTAAAGTGCACTCACACAAATTAAGGCTACAGGACTTTAACATGTTTCAGTGATTTAAATTTTAAGTTGTGTCGTTGAATATAATAATAATTGCAAAAAACCCTGACTTCAATACAGACAGACGGGCAAAGGATCATCGAGTATGAAAACACTAAATTGGCGATTCAAAAGATAAATCTATATGCACTAATTATCAGCTATGGAGTCACCCTTTAATTTCCAATTTTATACTTGTTGTTATACAGGACATAGATGTACACGGTCTGTGTAATTTTTCATTGTTTGACTATAACGTTTTAAAAGATACCGCCACATAAGTCAAATTACGTCATCTAAGGGGGGTCACCCTTCAATTTATAAGTTAATTTTTTTCTAATTTTCTGTTAATGGGAGGGAGCTATGGTGATAACAACTTTTTTAATTTTTATGAGGGTGTCCATTACAGTTCAATAGAGTGAAATCATGTGTGTTGAATGTCAACACCCTTAAATTTATAAAAATTGCATCAATCGCTAAGCATTACCTTTAGAAATGACTGATTTCTGCGGGCACAAACATAAAAATATACAGACGAATTGATTACCTTCTTCTTCATTAAAGTCAGCTAAAAAGTTGACGCGTTTGCACACAAGAATACCCGTAGTCATGTAACTAGTTCAGTACCTTATTTACATTCTTTCTGTCGCGATCCTGGGAAACATATAATCCATGAAACATGCACCCATATTCTGTTTGGCGACGTCAACACAAAACGATGTCGCTTTTCTTCGTTTGTTGTATGTAAGTCGGTATTTCCGTTGTCAATATTGTAATTAATTGATGACTGTCGCCATATGTTTAGTATTTTCTAAGAACGATTGATGTTGACGTTGCCGTTGAGTTTGTCGTCGCCATTTTTGATGTTGAGATGTGATGTATGCAAAGGAAAATTTAAAAAACATGAAAAAGTGTACAGCAATATTTAAAATAATAAAAATTTAAAATAACAAAACAGAAATGGAAAAAACTAAAATTAAAAACTTCTGCTAATTTGAAAAATTAGTGGAAGAGTTAGAAAGAATCCATCCCAGTGAAAAAAAAGGAGCTAGTTAAAGGCAGGATTTTGTCGGACCGATAAATGGATTTGCATTATAAAAACTACACTTGTTATTTTTTTATTCATTTAATATTATTCAGGTATGTGATGGAAATCGATCGATTTGAAAACGACTCGTTTTGAGATATTTTTTAAACAATAATGAAGAAGTTACCCGAAAGTAATTGTAGAAATTGAATAGAGAGTTATTGAAAACTATATTGAAGGTATTTTAAAAACGAAAATAGCAAGCATATCGCAACCATTCTTGGTTTTAAATCGTTTTGATTTCGAAATCGATTTCCATCACAAACCTGATTATTATTGATAATATAGCAATAAAAATTGGAAGTTTTAATAATACAAAGCTATGTATCAGGCAGGCAAAATCCTACCCTTAACTATTGACAAGTTGTAATAATAACCCTTATACTATTTATTTTAATTGTTTGTAATAGTTTTGCTTATTAACTTAACACAATAGAAAACAAATTGAGTCAACTGACTCAAATATTAGATATGTGTGTTTTATTTTTTTTACATTATCGACAAATAGTCAACGTCGTCATTTGTTTGTTAGGGAATACCAAGTTAGTATTGATGTTGTGTAAAGTTGATGTTGTCTCAAATTTGACGACGATGTTGACGACGCCAAACAGAATAAAAGTGATGGATTCAGCCCTCTTAACTAGAAATGAAACAGCAAAAATACTGCACTGAATTTAACCCGGAAAATCAGTCCTAAAGGAAGCAGTTTAAGGCTACTTTTTTCATTATTGTCAGATAGAGGAATTTATCCGCAAAAGTAAAAATAAAAAATCTTGTTTGGGGATTGTTAATTTATTTTTTGGGAATTTTTAATATTTCGGGGATTTTCCAAAGATTTGTATTCTACATAATTTTTAATATTATTTTTAGGTTTGATTATTATTATCATATTAAAATTTTTTTCTCGACAAATATTTCGGTATGGCAACATAACCATTGTTAAAGATGAAAATGTTTAAACAAAAATTGAAGCAACAAAAGATTGATTCATTAAAATTCAATATAAATTTTTACAAAAGATGTATACTATACTATAGCCACTATAACAACAGCAACAACAAAAAATTTTGTTATATTTTAAACAGTCATATGCAGACACGTGAAATTTGTACAGTGTCAGTAAAATCATACAAAATTTTGGGTTAAGTTCATTTTTTAATTTCAAAAAGCCCTTTTTGTAAAAGGCAAAATTATTTTACAAATGTATGCGAACGTTTTCCAAAGAATGTAATGCTGCATTTCCTTTATCAACATTTTTCGCATCTATCCTACCTAAGGTTGTTTACATTGTAAACATTTGACCAACTAACTTTGTAAATAAGAATACGAGAATTATTCATATCAATATTAATTTGGTTAGACGAAGTCCACACACGAACCAAAGTATTTTTTCACTGTTCTCTCTGAAACTCCTCTTGTTTGTTTGCGTAACAGCCACAAGTAGAAAAAGTAAAAAGTAAAATTAAAAGGTGTCCCAATATTGACGTGATTATCACTAATATGGCTTTAGTTTTTCAACCGTAATAGGACCTATTTTTTAAACCGTTATAGGCAGACGCTTAAACACGACTTGTACAGTAGGAAAAAATTAAAAATGAAAGGTAGCGCATCCGTTACGTGATTTTTTTGAACCGAAACTGAATGCAACTATTAATTTATGCAGATTATGTATTGCTAGTTCACTATAAAAGATTAAAGGGTGTACTATTAGTAACGGTATTTTCTAACGGCCTTCTTATGTGCTGTTTCTGTATTACAGGCGATCAGCTCGTCTGGAAAATTTATATGAAAAAAAAAACTCAAACAACTGAGTGTTTTTTTAACAAATTTTTCAGACGAGTTTATCGCCTGTAATACAGAAACAGCACATTATTTTAAATTTATTCAAAGTATGTTTTATTATGTCCTCTGTAACGAGTTATTAAAAATAAAACTAAATATTAATGAGTCAAACTCATACTTGGTGAATTAAATTTTAAACAATTTGTTCCAAACGAATGCTGCAATACAAATAATTTGAGCACTAACGACTTTGGTTTTCACGCAATGGTCACCGTTGGTTATAGGGTTGTTAAGCCGAGCACCGGTTGTAATCTGTATCACATTTGTACACAGAAACATGCGGGTTTCGTGAAAAAGCTCGCGTCTATGCTTCTCCAGTGAATCAATAAATGTTCCACTGTCATCGACAAGTTTCTTCGCTCGCTCTTGCACGCGGTCAAATAGCTCCAAAATAGATTTTTTTTCACTATCCCATACATGAGCATTGTACTTAATTTCTGGAACAGTTTTATGTTTGTGGTATATATAGAGTAACTCTTAAAAACAAAACTAATTAATTTGAAAACTTCTTTAAATGCGTGAATAAATGTTTTTAAAACATAAAACATCCCATTGAATTTCACATAAAATATTCTTCATAATCTTCATTGGATGATGCAACATGTTCGGTCGATCACGCATCTGTACATAAGAAAACAACATTTAGCAATTAAAGAGAAAAATCAACTCAAAAAGTTTTTTTTATATAAATGTTTTTCCAAAGATTTATTTATTCAACTTCCATGAATTATATTAAAAATTAATTCACAGAAAAAATATTTCACAGAAGTGTAAACCAGGCGCAAATTACCGTATTCGATATCAATTATAATTTCAATAGAAATTAAATTCAAATATTATTTCGATATCAAATTTCTTACTCCGTCTCCAACTGTTTAGTCTGGTGATAAGAATCACATTTTTATTTATTTATTTCTTTTTAATTTAAAAAGTTAATTTTAAAGCTTTTGTTTTATTAAAAATGATATTATTATTAATTTTATTATTTCAATTTATTATTGGCGCTAACTTATTTAGTCATATTAAACTTGTTAAGTACAAAAACTCTTTAAAAATATTTATTGATTTCTTTTAAAGAACTTGAAGTTTAGTTGCACGTTAACTGGATTTTGTTATTCACGCTCAAGCAAATTACGTGGGCACTTCTAGAAAAAAATTTAAGAATTCGTAAATCATCTTTCGATGATTTTTTTAAGATTATTTATTGAACTTACAATATATTATCAAATCTTAGACTAAAAAATATACATATTTTACTAGCTATTCCCGGTGCGCTTCGCTACCCCAATAGGAATAATCGTACCATGACCGCTATTCCAATTCAGCCATTTTTTTGTTCGATTATGAACTCTTGTGTGAAAGTTACTTGTACGAAATTTTGAGGTGCTGCCTTTTACAGTTGCCATATGATTATCAATATCAAAAAATTAAGTACCCTATTTGACCAACCGCATGTCTGATAACAAACTGAAAACTCCAGCAAGATCGGTCCACTGATGTAGGCAGCTATAGCTTTTCGACAAACAAACACATTTTGTGCTTTTATTTGCTTTCAACTTGAGTCAGCTTCGCTTTTTTCCAAATCAAACACCTGTCCAGATAAATGCCGAAGTATATGACTTCCAAGAATTGGGATATTATTTTGGGCATAATGCTTTGCACAGAGTAAATGTTATTTGCATACATTTTCCCTTAGTTTTCCATTTCTTTAGCCACTTTTCTAACAGAGGTATATGTTTCTAAAAATATCTGGAGGCTCCATGAGAGTTTCTGTGAGTACTACGAAAAACGACGTATCGCAAGCTTTCGATAAGGTGAGGTCATCAAGGCTTATTATAAATAAAGCAAAACCTTCCCAAAAATAACTATCAGCTTCTATAGGGTGTCTGCCGTTAAGGTATACTACTTTGTTTTGCCGCCATTTTGGTAAAAATTAGTCTTGACAGCTCATATTTGGCAGTCGTGTAGTAGACACGTGGCAAATGTATTATGTAAAAGTATGCGGTAATCCAACGTGTTTTTATCGTTAAAACATTTTATCAAAATTAATCATCTATTACTGTGACGATAAAAAAGTTCTGTGAAACTTTTGGGAGAAAAAACGTGCCAACAAAATGCACTATTTATCGTGTAGTGATGAACGATTTCGAACAAAGATGGTCTGAAGGTGATAGACGCAAGCATGGACCACAACGTGCTGCAAGATCGGCTGAAAACTGTACTGCTGCTCAAGAAAGTGTTCAAAACAATCATCAACCTAGATTCGATGCCGTGCTCAAGAGTTTGGTCTTCAAAGAACATTTTTGGCCACAATTTTGCACAAGGATTCGCATTTGCTTTTATTCAATTGACACAAAAGCTTCTTCCACAAGACCATTTATGCCGCTACATTTTGTACATTTTCATTTAGATGGATATGTTTCTAAACAGAATAGTCTGTTCAGGGCAATGGAAAACCCTTAAATTATTCTTCAGCCACCTTAGCATCGACTAAAAGTGACAGTCTGCTGTGCAATTTGGTCAGGAGGAATCAGTGTACCTCACTTCTTTGAATATTAAAAACGGCGTAACGATAACTGTGAATGGGGAGATATATTGTGATATGATTGAAAACTTTTTACTGCCACAACTCATGCTTTAGGCTGGATTAACATGTGGTATCCACAAGACGGTGCCACATCCCATTCAGCCTGGATTGCAATGGAATTGCTGCTAGATCCTGTGTAAAACTATTAAAGTGACTCTTTGTTATTACTAAAAGAAGGAGTTTTCCTTCTCCATTACCCGTTTTGTCAACCATGTATGATGAACTAGTTAAAATCGTAGTAAATTAATTTTTCCAAGTTTTTGATAGATTTTGAAATTGTGCCTTAACACTGACTGCAATATATTATAAAATATATTTTAACTGAAAAGATCCAAGTTTGCCATTCTTTATTTTGTTAAAAAGTCTGTAATTTTTTTTTATTCTTACCCCACGTCTCCACGAGCCATCAACTTGTAGTGAACATCATGTCACACATGTGCATGTGCAACCATCGTTGGCCGAACATTTGTCTGAGCAATGATGTTCGCCATCTAATATGACTTTTAGTCCAGATGTACACTATTCAATTTTTGAGGCATTTTTTCTCAAATTTCTATTTATGTTACAGCGTTATGCGTTATCTAAAAGTAAAAATTAGCAACAGTAACATCCCCTCAAAACTCAAGCAGTACAATATTGCTTACTCCTGCTGCTTCACAAACAAATAAAAATTTTATGCTAGTTTCATGAAAAATTGCATAGTGTAAATGCCGTATTAGTATGATTTCTCTATTTCCAATTAACGCCATCTATTGATTAATAATGCAAACCCTCTCCTTCTTGTTGAAAACATTGAAACAACCCTGACGACAAACGGAAAATTATTCTCAAACAAAACATGAGCATCGACACGTTTTCGCCACAAGCCACAAGAGCAAGAACATATTAATACCGTTATTCTGCTTGCGTTATGTGCATGTCTTGTTCAATTTGACGGCTAGTGGAGACGTGGGGTTAGGAAAAAGAAAAGTAAACTCAACTTTTATTAAATTGTATGTAAACCATAATTATCATTTCATACATTTGTTAGTTTTGTCCACTGGCAACCGGCTAAACT
Source organism: Gymnosoma rotundatum (assembly GCA_916610165.2). NCBI lineage: Eukaryota > Metazoa > Arthropoda > Insecta > Diptera > Tachinidae > Gymnosoma > Gymnosoma rotundatum. Next base: position 12,286,410 of record OU744338.1, on the reverse strand, counting down.
TAGTTTAAATATTAAATTTTTACATGAAACAGAATTTAATAAAACCATACAAAAATTTCTTCCAGAAGGAGAGTTATGTAGTGACGTATATGTTAGCACTGATTATGTTAGCAGTGAGAAACTTTCTTATTTTCAAAAGCCAAATTTTGCTTCATTTATTATTAGATGATATATCTTTAGATTTTAAAAATAACTTGAATATGATATGCACTCCAATCCTTCTTTTTTTATTCTATTAAAACTAAAACACATATTATATTAACGTCAAGAAAAAAAATCTTTCGCTTAACATGAAAAAAGTGACTATTTCCATTTTTTTTTAATTATATTTATAATCATGGGTGCCGCAAAATTCAAGTAAGATTTCATTATCACATATGAAACCCAGGCTCTTACTTTGACAGCTGACAATCAGTGTCGGTTTTTCGTGAAAAGTCATCTTTAGCAACGAAACATATTTTCAGGTTAATGAAATAATTAATGCCAAAATTCTATATGTTTAGTGGGGTTTTTTTTCAGAATACACTAACGGATCATACTTCTTTCTTTGCAAATAACTCTTCTGTCGTTCTTACAACTGTTATCATTGTCGCAGAAAAAAACTTGATACAGCTGTTGCCGTGTTAAAATTATTCCATTGCTTTCTTCGCTTTCAAATTTAATCAACTCCTCCACTGATTAAAAAATTTTAACATAATTGATTCTATAAAAATGTACTTAAATTTATGCATTTTACAATATTTTAATCAAAAGGAAATTTTAAAAACATTTTAAAATTTCAATCATCTTTTTGTTTTATGGAGTTAATCAAATTGTGCATTAAACGATTCATATATTTATCCAACCAAAGATTTTTTTTTTTATGAAAAAAATTTAATAAAAAGACGAGAAATATTTTGCTTTGTTTACCTCATCATCACGTCAAGTGAACTGTCAATGTCGTAGGTGGTTAATAAATGACTTTAGCAAAAAATGAATTTATGTGACATTTTAAAATTTTTGTTTTTTTTATATCTGTTTAAATATGTATGTTTAAGAATTTAAGTTTAAACAATTTCTTAGTAAAAAGTCTCTTAATGCAACATTTTTAAAGTTATAAAAAATCCAAACTAAAATGAAGTAAGAAATTTTTATATTCACAAAAATATAAAATTCGGATGCAGTGTAATTTGTGTTTTAGTGCCTCTGAAGTGCGAAACAAGCAGAAGTTATTTTTAAACTGACGCATTACTCCAAAACTAGAAAGTTAGTTTATGGGAAGGAGGATAGAGGGAGTAGTGCTTGCGGGAGTTCGATTTGAATCTTTGCATATTGAAAATGTCATGAAAGACTTCTGCAGGAAGTTTATTCCACATACAAACTGTTCAGCTAAAAAACTAATTTTCTCTGTAATACGTAGTACGATTCACTAGCCAATCGACCACAAAGAGATACGGCGCTGTTAACACGTTGACTGCCACGCGTGTTTACAACAAAATCCCCGTCAGGCCACCCGTGCCACTGTAAGATGCGTGCTCTGCTACCGCATGTCTGTTTACATTTCTTTCGGTACTCTCACCCCGATATCTATTACGATCCTCATTTATCACGATATTACTCTGCACGAGCAGTTGTAATCTTTGCCGTGTACTGAGTAGTACAACTAATATCTCAACCGCAACTTTGCAGTGAATGCTTCAATATTTTGCACTGTAAATAATTTTGTTAATAAACGATTTTTAAAAAAAATCAACAGTATTATTATCTCCTGTCATATATTTATCTAAATATGTTCGGAAATCCTTTGGAAGGAGTCACCCGACGTGGCCTGATGAGAACTCTTGCTGTCACCCGAATACGGGTGACACGGCAGTTAACGTGTTAATGAAGAACATGTTACGCGTACGTTCACGTTACGGTTTTCAGGAACAAATTCTTTGATTCCTTTGGAGCACATTCCGTTGTAGTAACGATAAAACATTGCGTCGATACTTCAGCGAGTCTATGCTCTATCGTCGTGTAATTCTAAAATAGTCTTTAAAGCGCCGGCTTTTATATGAGAGTTGCTCAGTCTAAAAAAGAGGACATCGATAGCAAGAAGATCAGATGGGGAGAAGTATCTCTTGCGTCGTTAAAAAAAATTCAGGCACTTGATTTTTTCTTTTGTGAACCAAAACGTATGTTTGTTCCACCAAACATCGCATTGTATTTTAATGCCAAAACATCGAGAGTTTCTAATTCCGTAAATTGCTTTTAATTTGAAAATATGTGGCCACCAAATCGTTAAAAAATTTTTAATGTTGCAATAAAAATCGTGATACGATTGCACGTGATTAATCTTCTCGCAATGTTAATAAGAAAGCAAGTCTTTTTTAAACAAGCGTCGTCTTAAATCCCAGAGATAACTTGGTTAAGCATAGAACTCAAATTAGTCCATGCCATGACATACTCGTATGTATATGATGAGAGCGTTTTCATGAGAGATAACTTCAAAACAATGGCTAATGGAAAAGTGTGTGTGAGATAAATTAAAACGAATCAGTTGCGCTAGCAGTTCTTGCATCTGCCAGCGGATTTTAGTCTAATATATGCCATTTTTAGTAGGCATATGCAAAGAGCTTCAGCCTTTTACAGCTTCAGTTGCTTTTAACAAAAACCTTTTTATACCCTTCACCACAAAAAGTTAAAAAGCGTATACCTAAGTTTGTCATTCCGTTTTTAATTTCTACAATATCCATTTCCGATCGAAGTTCGTCTGTCAGCCTGACCGTCCGTGTTAGTGTTGAAATCAAGTTTACCGGCAGATATAGTGTCGAAAGAGGTGCTTTTGAAGATCATCGTCATTTAGAACAATAAAGTAACTCCAATCGAAAAAATAAATATATGGGGCGATAGAGAATAAAAAAATAAGAAAAAAAATATCAAGTGAAAAAATTGCCCATATTTTCCGAGTTACGGTGGTCTGAAATTTTCAAATTTTTTAAAATATCAATATGGGTGTCATTCAAAAGCTTTCGAAAGAGATCTTTAAGGAAATACTTTTTAAAAATGCTTTATTTTTATTTTGATTGGAGTTACTTTACTTAACTAGATTTACATAGATGGTGTAGGGTATATAAGATTCGGCATAGCGGAATATAGCACTCTTGTTATTATTACACGCATCAAGCTAAGCTTACACACGCCAGGTATTTTGATTCCTTTTTTGATTTAAGTTATAATTCTCATATAATCAATTAAATTTTGAACATTTTACATTAAATTTATTGAAAAAATATCACAAAATTCCTTATAAAAATATTTTTTTTAGAAACAAACATAATTATTTTTTGAAATAGCGTAAATTTTAAAGATAATAATTCTTTCACCTATGAATGTTTTATAATTTAGAACGCTTCAGTTTATTATTTTAGGTCATTAGTAAAAATTTGTCAGTCTCAAGTATTGTGCAAACAAAAGAAAAAAGGCCATAAATAGAATCAACTCAACTCAACTACACCAAAAGTTCATTTACATTAGTATTATTTTTCTTTTTCATAAAAAATAATTATGTTGACAAAAAAGCGTGTGTTGTTATTTGACCATTTTAGTATGAAAAGACTGCAAGTTTTTATTTTAATATTATTTGAAATTCTGCAGAAAAACATACAACAGCAACCAACACACTTGTCTATTTTCCATCAATCATTTTTTTAGGTTAGTTTAGGTCTTGTGTAAGTAGTAGTAATCGCGGGTGTGACAAGAACAGCTATTGTTCTGTTGGAATCTTTTATCAATGAGTAAAAAGCTGAGCTCACATTCGTATTTGAGTTCTCTACCGCAGCTCACACATGCTATAACTGTGTAATTTTTACTTTTTAAATAAAATTTAATTTTCTTGGGCTTAATTTTTGTATAAACAAAAATACATTCCTCGAAATTAATTTCGAGCGTACGTCCATCGCAGCTGTTCTTGTGCCACTTTTGAACAATGTTATCCACCAAGGCGTCAAATGTTGCTGGTTTATCAGAATAAACCTATGACTTCTCGTGCCCCTACAGCAGATATTCGAAAGGTGTCAAAACGTAATACCTTCGATGCCAACTGACAGGACAATTTCTCAAAATCAATTTATCGCCAAATTTTAGTTTTAATAAGCCATCGTACGGTTGCCCTATGGCAAGTAGCGCCTTTCTGTTGAGACTCCATTTCGTTCTTACTTCGTCCACTATTCAGGGTGCGAGAACGATCTTCATTGACTGTAACGCGATCTACGAAAGAAAAAGATTCAATGATGTCACCAGCGTACAAACCGCTGGATATAATGGAGCCTGCAGTGTCTGTTGTCGATTTGTTTCACTCCATAACCAACAATTTTGTTCATTCAAAAACTCTTTTAACCCAAAAATAGGTCTTGTCGCGGATCACAAGTTACGCGAATGAATGACTGATTTTCAAAGTAAACCTGGATAATTTACCAGCGTTGTTCAGGCGTGAATCTTTTCATGATGATTTCGTTCGTTTGGTAGTTACGCCTTTAGTAAGTTCTATCAGACTTAAAAAGCACCAATTATCAAAACATTTGTCCTGTTAATAGTTTGGAATTAAGGCACCAAGTGCGAACTAGGCTCACACGTGAAGGGTATCGTAACATGTTTAGAGAACCCTTTATTTTATTTTGTTTTTTTTTTTTGCTGTTGCAAGTTTAAAGCGTCTACCTACTACAGTTCAAATAATAAGACAATACAAGTCAATTTCAGGTCTTCTATGGGACACCCTTTAAGTTTAAATTTTATTTTTTATGTTTGTTGCAAAAGGATTGTTGTTATACAAAGATCAGTCTGTTTTCTTACAAAATAGAATTAAAAGTCCCGTTTTTTATGGGACACACTCTTCCATTTGATGCATGTTCGAAGTAAATTTCAAGTGCCGGCTTATAATGGTTTAAATAATGACGTCTGTGTAAGGACCTCCTTTTCCTTTTAATTCCATTTTATTATTTATTGTTGTAATACACGTTCCATGCAAATTTCAAGACTCTAGCTATTACGGTTCTAGGGATAGAGTCCTGTGAGAAACAAACAAATATTTTAGCAAATACTACAACTACAAAAAAAAAAATAAAACAACAATGTGCACACAGATGCTTAATAGAATAAACTAAAAACTTGAAAATATTTCTATACACATTTCCTAACAATAACATCTTTTGATTATTTTTATAAAGGCGCAAATGGTTACCGCAGATCGGTCGCAAACCGACTCAAAACAAAGTCGAAAAAACACCTGAGAAATTATTGGTCAAAAAGTTATCCGAGAAAAATTTCAAGGTAATAGATATTCAACTTTAACTCATATCATAATTTAAATAATAAAAATTATTTATATATCTTTTATCAGTTGCCATCGAAACATGCAGAGGATCCCAATACATCACATTTGGCATCAGCCAATACAACATCACAACTAAATATATCACAACAGGACTTTGAAGCCGAAGAAGAGGTTGGTCTTGAATTACCGCCGCCGATGAAACCAATACAGGAACCCCATTTGATTTCGAATGGACCGCCCACATTTACAAAAGACATGAAGGATAATCCATCAGCAATGGTAAGAAACAATTTTTGAAGTTGTTTATTTTTTACTTTCAGCACCATAGAATTGGAATGTGTATATAGATTTTTTCTTGCACGTTCTGCTCTTGAAACGAGATAACAAGAATATGATTCCGTTTTTTATCAAAAATTAACGATCGTTAAGAAATGTCGCAATAATATAATGAATTTAATATCCTGCATTTATACGAACATCTAACTTTACGGACTTCATTCCATCCAATATTTGGAAAAAATAGAACAAATCATGTATAATTTAATTGAATTCTACTCGATTTATATTTAAACTTAAAAACAAAAGATTAGAACATTTATGTTACGGCCTGCGGTTTGTCCCTGACAATCTTTTCGGACCGCTAGACTATGCCTCAGGAGGTTCCAACCGTTTTGTCAGGTTCGCGACAGCAACACAAAACAAAATGTGCAACAAAATAAAAACTAACTTGTTAACACACAACATACCACACACTCGAACATCGATACTGATTTTGGTCTCACCTTTTGCCCTCCCAACCTTGTCATGGTTGGTTTCCGTTAAATAATTCAAAACCACGACCAAAGGCGTAAATGAAGAGGTGAGGATAGTTTCCCAGGGATCATATAGGAGTGAGTCGATTTCTCATGCAGGCAGCGTGTGCAACCTAACCTAACTTATGGTTTCCCAGCTCGGGAGAAAATTATAAACATAACGGAAACTCATTTAGCTGTGACCGCACAAATTAAATTGTCAGATCAAAAACAAAATATGAAGAGCTGTCAAATGGAATAACAGTCTAAATCGCTACCTGTTGAGATTTTCGACGCTTCTCTTAAAACTTCGTTTGAAAATTACGATCAAACCCGCAGAAGAAAATATCCAATTTTGCTTAGTCGTTGTCAGGTTTCTACCAACCGAAAAAAATATATATTTTATTTCTTTTAAAAATAAATTAACGGATTTAGAGAAAAAGTATTCGTGTTCTTCGAAACTAGTGTTATTCAAACAACATGTTCTTCAGGGTTTTCCTATACTCTTGAAATAATCAGGATATTGTTTTCCTATACTCTTGAAATAATCAGGATATTGTGTCGTTATAATGTGGTATCTTCTCACTGTAACAATGTTTTGAGTTCTCCATCACTAAAGCAGTTAAAAGTTGTCGCTAATAAGCCTTAAAACTGGCCCTAACATTTTTAAAGTCTTTTGAACTATTTTTTATTTAGTGAGATGCCTCGACTGCCGGGAAATCATAGAATATCACTTTTACACAATACACCATGTCGTCGTTTTGTCGAAAACAAAATTTTCGCAGTGCCTCGTTAAGACATAATTAGAGGCGCTAGGCTCTACATGTTCTACTTAATCTTAACATTGTCTTCATTTAGTGTAATGCCAACGGTATAGACGCCATAATCACCTTGTTTTTTTGTATTTTATGCTGAACACTTTTGCTATTAAAACGATCCATTGCAACAACTCATTCACTATGCGACAAACCGCACGCAGATCATCCTGCTTCTTAATCTTTTAACCCTTATAGCGTGGCCAAAAAAAAGCCTAAACTGTTTAGCATAATGTTCTTCTATGAAAATTTATTATTCGGAATTTTTTAAAATTTAATTTACTTTATCCGTGCTTGATTCCTTTAAATAAAAATATTTCAAGATATTCTCATGAAATATTTATTTTAAACTAAACTAAAAAATAAAATGTATTACTGCGGGGAAAGCATATCCATATAGCCATTTCACTACTGCTCAAATAGCTCATCAGTGGATTTTACCCAAATTTTGTATAGAAAAAAAGAAAGTCTTATATCAAAAGCCAAATTATTAAATGAGAACTCCATTGAATCAATAAGACAGAAGACAATAACAACTCAAAAAATGGTCTATACAAAGCACGGATAAAGTAAATTAAATAATGTTCTTCTTCTTAGCAAAAAAATGTTTAAAGCATTCAAGTAATAGAAAATTATAAAATAAAACTTTTGTCTAAAATTATTCTTCTTTCCTTCATTTCCACGCGATTACTAGTTTTTTAGAACTTATTTGAAGAAAATCCTCTCTGACTTAATATGGACTCTGGGTCCATATTAAGTCAAGAAGCTTCACAATAAGTATTGTACTGACAGTTTCTCATCATGAAAAATTGTGTCCCTTTGTTTCTAACTGACAACAAAAAATTAACTGCATTTAGTGGAAATAATAATTCAATCCTTATCCTCGGGTACTTATTGATTAAGAAACGTTGTTCGCTCTTGCACATTTTGTTCTTACGAGAGCTAGCTTTTCTTAGGGCGCAAACTTTTTCGTCCAGCCAGTGCCTGAGATTGAATGCATGCATAATAATAAATAATTTAACTTTTGCTAAGTTTGTTATAAAGAGACCCTACAGCCTTCTGTCGCCCTTAACCAGTGTTGCAAGTATTTAGTATTTTATTTCTGAGTACTTTAAAAATACACAACAATAATAATCAACAAATAAAAGTTTCCGAATCTAATGAAAATAAAAAAAAAATCGTAAATTTATCGTTAAATTTTTGTTTTATTTTAAAAACCTTTTCCGTATTTTTTATATTAAATAAAAACGTGCAAATTATATGAAATAAACAAAAAGCAATTACTCCACTCATATGGACTGATTCATTTTGCGGATTTTTTTTTTTTTTAATTCACGGTCTTCTGATAAACTGCTGCTTACTTGTGTTGTGCTGGAGGAAATTTTAAAATTTAACAAGGGTAGATATCATTTCTTAATGTATTCATTACAACAATTTCCTTGAAATAATTTATTTCTTTGAAAGATATCATCAACCTCGAGAATTAAATAATAAAATCTTGCAGGTTGTAGTGCACTGAAATATGATGCATTTTTAAACCCTTATTGCCTGTGATACCATTTATTGTACAAAAAACTCTCATTGTTTTATAAAATTTTGAAAAGGCACAGGGAGCTGAAGACAAACAAATAGAAAGAAAGTCAAATGCTACATGAATTTGAACCGATAGTGGCAATCCGAGGAGCAAACTACTAGAGACCAAATTAGCTTATTCGATATCAAACGAAATATATATTCTACTGATAATTCGATCGATACCGAATGCCGCACTTGGCTTAAAAATATTTTATAGGGGGCCACGATCAAAGTTAAATATGAAATAACCAATGCGCTGATGTAATGCTTTGGATTTATTTGAAAGCTTTAGATTTTTCCATTACGAAATGTTACAAATCGATCAGACTGCCACAAGAGAGTTGTACTGATAACAATTAATATACATATTCGAAAACAGCAATTCACGAAAACCTTCTAGATGAGGCAACTACACACAAAGTTATACTTTTTCACCATCACATGACAATGCTCGTTCTCTTGTTTCTGTATCAATAGAAAGCTACTGAAAACTTTATATCCCTGATATTGCCTCCGTTTAAAAACCATTTGTTTTAGCCAAAAGACTTTTCATTTCAATTGAAAATATAAAAAATAATCTTAATTTGTCTTTAGCACCAAAAAGTGAGCAATTTTTTAGGAAGGAGTCCACCTATTTTCGGAAAGATAGAAAAAACTCACAGCCATGATGTCCAACACTAAAACAAAATTTACAGCCAAATTTTTGTCATTCTCTTGATTTTTGTTTTTTTTTTATTTTCATGGATCAATCAACCTAGAATAGTTAATAACAATATTTGGGTCGTCAGAATGTCTCGTCAAACTTTGGATATAGAAATATATATATGTATATATGTTTTTATAGCCTGCACCGCAAAAACTGGAAAAGGGTATATCTATCCGTTTGTAAATCCTACAATATCCGTTTCCGACCCCATAAAGTATATATATTCTGACTTCTTATGCATAGCGAAGTCGATTGGGCGATGTCCGTCTGTCCATCCGTGTTAGTGTTGAAATCAAGTTTTCCAAGGCACTAGATCAGCTAGAAAAAATATATATATGTCAGTCGATCAAACATAGTGTCGAAAGAGGTTCTATTGGAAATCAGCATGATCGGCTTATGGTTTTTGAGGCAGCAGGCAAAACACCACGCCTACCTCTTAATTTTTTCATTTCATTTGGAACAATAACCAATCAAAAAAAAATAAATATATGGGGCGATAGAGAATTAAAAAATAAGAAAAAAACATCAAGAAAAAAAATTTGCGCTCGCCCATATTTTCCAAATTACGGTGCTCTGAAATTTTTAAATTTTTAAAATATCAATATGGGTATCATTTTAAAGCTTTTAAAAAGATCTTTAAGGAAATACTAAAATTTTTAAAAACTCTTTACCCATTAAGAGCCGATGTCATTTTTATGTAAAATTATTTATATGCAGTACCAAATTTTTTTTAATTTTTTAATTCTCGGTCACCACAATACTTGCTTTTTTTAATTGAAGTTACTTCACTAAACTAGATTTACGTAGATGGTGAAGAATATATAAGATTCCGCATAGCCGAATATAGCACTCTTGCTTGTTTTTAATGTTGTTGTATCTACTAATGTCGTTTTTCCCTTGTAAAGGACTTCCAATTGCTCTGTTGCTGTCGGAAGTTCTTTCCGAAGGAAAAAAAACTTGCGGTTGATACAGCAATCTTTGCCCAAGTGTGACTCAGATCGTTCTGAAGCGAAAATCCAATTGTCATGGGAATTGTATTACGCTGTTGTTGTTATTTGTATGTTAGATTGTTGTGCAAACTAATTATAAGAAACCTTATTCGAGTTACAATACAAAACCTAATTATTACTCACTTCCAAAGCTTCAATACAAAAATAATTGATAGCAAACCCTCACAGCTGCGGACAGTATCATAGGGCAACCAGAAATGTAGTTTCGGTGTAGATCAGCTTATATTGCGCTTATATATAAGTCTACATCAGTATAGTATAATGCTGAAGCAAGAACTGAATCCGAGCTAACAAAAAACAAAACCCTTAATTTGCTATTTTGGAGCTAAAAAGTTGGCCAGATGTCCTGATTTTAGTCAAGAAATCAACTCGGATAATGTGAAGTAGTTACTTATCGACTGTATCATCTTGCGGCTAGTGTTAATAAATTGGATGCCACGATCATGAGACTTGCAAACTATGGAATATTTTCCCAGTGGCTACGTTAAGAGCTTCGTTTTCATTAACAAACAAGTGTACAACTTTCCGGTGAGCTTGAGACAGTACTGCCGGAATAATGCCGCCCATATTGGACCGAACTATTAGACCAACTTTTGAAGTGCTGCGAACAAAGCTAATGCGGCCTTTTGAAGAATTTGCTATTCCGAGCATAATAATATATTTAAAAATAAACTATAGTGTTACTTTTCCATCGTTTTATCTAGTCACCTTTCATTTAATGCAATCTAATTCATCTCTAGCCCTAATCTATTAATAGATTTGGAGCAATGTTTATAAGAAGCAATTTCAAATAATCTTTTCTTAAAAATATGCACAATTTAAAATACATTTTTATTTTGAAAAACTTTAAATAATTATGAAAATGGATAAAAAAAAATAGTACTTACCAACAAAAAAGAAAGGAAAGTATTCCAAGTATTTTAATCCATTGCTTCTTGTGCGTTTTGTTGCTTATGTTTTGCACATCACTGCTTGTATAAAAATAAATCGCCTTTATGCTGTTTTAAAATACTTAATGGATAAAGTATTTCCAAAATTAATTTAAAAATAAAAAAAAAAGGAATAGCAAACGCAAAACGCTTCACTTAATTTCAGTATTTTATTTGATATTTTTAAGTTATTTGAATACTTAATAATAAATTGATGTGTTGTATACCAACATGAGCACTTCGTTCAAAATATTGAACAACAAATTACCAAACACACATACGAGTACACAGAGCGCTTATCTAAACAACAAATTAATTTCGTTAATAGTTTTTTATTAATCATACACTGTAGAGCAAAATTAAAAACTTAGGGACATCTGGTTAGTTTTTAAAATTTATGAACAAAAATCTGCAATTTTGTTATAAATCTTAAAAATCTTAATCTCAAATAAATAACAATAATAAAATTTAATCAATCAACATTGTTAAAATTATCGCCCAAAGATGACATATAAAGCTGATACTATGCAATTGGTGAAAAGACGCAAGACAATCAATTGTAAAGTAGGCGCATGGACTACCCGAGGAGCTTTCGTTAAAAAAAATCAAGAAAGTCAAAACTATCACCAAAAAAGAAGAAGAAGCGTTTGCATAACGTCCTAAACACTGAATATTAACCGCTGATAACACGTCCTGTGTTTAGGCAAATGGAAAATAAACCGTTTAAACTCGAAACGTTATTAATTATTTTGCATCCAGCGTGATCGAGATAGAGAAACTCGATGCTACAATGAAAATTTGTGATCGATTGTAAAACAACTATTGGGCATCCACTAAAGATATTTAAAGACAAATCAGGGATATTTAGACCGATATATAAATCAAGTCATTTCATAATATAGTTGAAAGCATGTCAAAACGTTTGGCGGTAATTTTAAAAAGCAGTGGCATCAGTTTCATCAGACCCTAAAAGTCAATTTCAAGCTCATTTTATCTAAGAATAAAAAAGGGCGCACAAATGAATACTCTGGCAACTAATATTTAGTACACTCTTTAGACTAAAGTTTTATTTTTATTTATATTAACTTAAAATCTTTCAATCAGATCTAAAAAAGTTGTAATTTCCCCCAATATAAAAGTGTCGTTTGTGTGAATAGAAAAAAAAAACTTAAGTTAGCTAGTTGAGTACCCACGGTGACTGCGTTGGTAAAGGTTTAAATCCCAACAACGCCATTAGCGTTATAAAAATGGTTATGTGTAGCCGCGGTGGTTGGATTAAAAGGCAAGTTAATGGTAAACCGCAATTCAAACCTTCTGGGATCTCGATTAACTAGAAACGCTTGAGCAACTCAAATAAAATATTAGTGATGAAATTAACAAAATACCGTGTGAAATTTGTGAGAGGGTAATAAAAATGTGCTCAAAAGGGCTCGCATTTATGAGGCTAACAGAGGAAGACATTTATCTGATATTGTATTCTATACATAATTGCCGACATTAAATAAAACTAAAATAATATATGAACGGTGCATATTAGAATATCATTCTCCGGAACGATCTGAATTAAACGCAGCAGCAACTGTACCAAGGAAAAATGTTTTTCTAATAACAACACCAACTCATCAAAAATTTCAACTATATATAAACAGCGTCATAACGTTCTCAGCGGCTATTCTTATATTCAGACGCCTTCGGCAACTTATTTACCGGAACGGAACGACAATTTTTCATTTTTTATTTCAGCAAGAAATAAATGAACAAAACTAATACTTAGATAGTTTTGCACTAACTAACTTGTAACAATTTTATGTTAAACGGCGTTGCCGTTGTAGTGGTTCTGGAATTAAACTGGAACGAAATTTTTTAGTAGACTCAATCCAAGTTTTGTTTTGCGATTATTGATGTTTGTTTCAAAATTCAGACAATAAAATGTTGCAAAAATGCAAACGTAAAAGCCTAAAAGTGTATTAAATTTTACAAAACTTAGTGGCAACGCTGTTTGTTAGAGACAACACATGTTTAGATCATATTTTTCATTTTGTTTTTATAAATGTGATATGGTGTCGAAAGAGGTGCTATTAGAAATCAGCATGATTGGTCCATGTTCTTCGAGGCAGCGGACAAAACACCACGCCTACCTCTAATTTTTCATGTCATTTGGAACAATAAAGTAACTCTAATCAAAGAGGTAAACATATGGAGCGTTAGAGAATTAAAAAACAAGAAAAAACACATTAAGTGAGAATTTGGCCCTCGCCAATATTTTCCGAGTTAGGGGGCTCTGAAGTTTTCCAATTTTTTTAAAATATCGATATAAGTATCATGTTAGAGGTTTTGAAGAGATCTTTCAGGAAATACTAAAATTTTTTAAAAATGCTTAACCCATTAAGAGCCGACGGCATTTTTATGTAAAATTATACATATATATGCAGTACCAAATCTTTTTTTTTTATTATTTTTTAATTCTTTGTCACCCTAATATTCGCTTTTTTGATTGGAGTTACTTCATTACGGCATAGCCGAATATAGCACTCTTACTTGTTCATTTTATTTTTATAAATTTGATCAAAACTGTGTTCTACGCAATGGCCGGACAACAACAAACATTACAGATATTTAAAGGGTTGCGAATCTTTCAGCCTGTTTATAGAACACGTCAAGCGCGAAACGAATCCGGATGGCATATGGACGAATACGTAATAATCAGCGTCCGTGTAACACGTTCCGGTTTTTTCGTTTAACTTACGTTGTGTTTCGTATATATAAATGTTGTGTCAAATCGTAGTATTGCCAATGTATTAATTAATATTTTTTATTTACTTTTTTTCATATACATTTTTTTGTTTTTGCCTCAAATGATGGTAACCCTGCTTCGGCGCTTAAAAAGAAACAGCTGAGTTAAATAAATAAAACAAAATTATGAACAATGAAGTAACAATTTTTATCTGCAAAACAAAAATTTGTGGAAATAAAAAAGTTTAAACAATAGTTATAAAAATAAACAATAATTTTTAAATGTATGTATAATACTAATAAATGTTTTTATAAGTGAAAGTGTTATGATGGGCAGTTGCCTAACAATATTAACTCCTGACGAATGGTTTTTTTTTCTTCGCTCAGTTTTTACGTGTCTGACACTACAATACGCGATACATAAACCAAAAACAATTGCCATTTGTTACGTTTTTTACAAAAAACAAACATGGGAAACGGTAACGTTTTTGTGCGTCTATACGGCAAATATTGTTCTGTAAACTGGCTGTTATTTTTCATATCAATATAAACGAAAAATGTATTTTCATTGACAAAACAAGTTCACTTTGTGTTTACTATAATTTTGTGTATTTACTTTTGCTTCTTAGTGTAATTAATTGGCTTGTGAGTTTCTTTAATTTCTAAATTGTAGATAAATAAATTTGTTTTTTTTTTTGTGGTAATTCTATATAATTCCTTAATTTGCAATAGTTTAAATATTTCTAAATTTAATTCAATTTCAACAATCGTGAGCTTCTGTTGTTGTTTCATGGTACTTATGATTTAAAATTTAAATTCTAACTCATTTATATTTGAAGCCCTTATCTTATCTAGTTGATTACGATTGGACTTGTTGTTTGACTGTATATTGCAGTTTATTGTAATTCTTTTTTTTTTTTTTAATTTTTAAAACAATGACGTTATTTCGCAATTAAACCAAAAGAACCTTAAAAATTATGTCATACAACAATTTTATTAACGAAACCTTGTTTTTGTTCATTTTCTTTTTTTTATTAATTTAGGCCAGTACGGGCAAAATGGATGGTCTGTCTGAAATCGAACAAATTGTCAAAGAAAAAACGGTAAGAATATAATATAAATTAACATGTTGGTAATTAATATTAAAACTCCACAAAAAAAATTTTTTTCTTTTAGGAAAAACATGAGGAAAAATCAAAAATTTTTAGCGAAAGCAATGTTCGCAATGCAAGTGTTGGAGCAGGTGGAAATAGCAGTAGTAGCGGCTGCAGTGGAGTAGCTGGTGGCATTAACACTTCCGAAAATGCTGATTTTGCTTATCCCAACAGTGAAAGCGGAGTAAAGGCAGAAAATAATGGCGAAGTAAATTCTTATTGAAAAAAACTTATTTAAAAAAAAAATAATCATAAAAAATTCTAAAAACCATATACACACAGCACACACACACCGAAGTCAGTGATAATGAATCTGTACAGAAGCACAGATTTCCGGCATTAGCCGAACTTTTGTCAACCGAGGAAATGTATATAAAGGATTTGGGTGATATTGTCAACGGGTAACGATTACACATTATCAAGGCTTAAGACATTTAGATTTTAATAATAAAAATATTATTTGCAGTTACATAGCTGAAATGAGAAATGTCAATAGCGATATACCATTGCCAAATGATTTAAAAGGACCCAAAGGACAAATAGTGTTCGCTAATATTGAAGCCATTTACGAATGGCACAGAGAGTAAGTAATAATTTGTGTAACTGCTTCGAGTGTTTAAACCATTAAATTTTTATGTTTGTGTTTAGTTATTTTTTAAAGGCCTTAATACAAAGTCAAAAAACTCCAACAGAGTTGGGAAACGTGATAAAACGCTATGGCAACAAATTTCAAATGTACATCACTTATTGCAATAATAAACCAAAGTCAGAACATATTGTTACCGAACATGCCCAGTATTTTGATTTGGTGCGACAGAGATTACATCATCGTTTAGATGTTAGTAAATTTATTTCAAAAACTTTCAATTTTAACTCGTAAATTTTTAATATTTTTTTTTTTATTGAAAATAGTTAAGCGACTTATTAATCAAGCCCGTTCAAAGATTAACCAAATATGTTTTACTACTACACACCATAACTAAACAAATCGAACAGGCCGGTCTTATGGAAGATATACCCATAATGAAGGAAGCCTGCAATGTTATGAACGTAAGTAATAATTTGCCAAATTATTTTCATCGTTTAATAATTGTAAAATATTATTGTTTAGGCCATTTGCAAGGATGTTAACGATATAATGGTTTTGCGACGTTTAAAAAATTTCGATGGCAATATTACAGCACAGGGTAAATTGCTATTGCATGGTCCACTAACTTGCATAGAAAATGGAAAGAATACAGCTGAGGGTAAAATGCGTGAATTGCATGTATTTCTTTTTGAACAGGGCATTTTTTTCACTGAAAGACACAACTCAAAAATTCAATTCACCAGCCCGACTTATATTTATCGTTCGCATATTCAGGTAAGTTCTTTCTTTACTTTCATTGAAATTAAAATTACAATGAATTCAATTTCCGGATGTTTATACGAGGCCGAATCTATAAGTTTGATACTTTTTCATCTTCCTTTAGGTATCCTATTAGCTATCTATCAAATTTGTACCCAGCTCCGTCAATAGCTGTGTATTTATTACCTTGTCAAAGCTTAAAATTTTTGCGTTTTAGAAAAACGGACAAAAAGTAAATTTGAAGTGATAGTAAAACAATATTTTTTAAATAAAAAACCGATTATCTCAACTTAATAAGAAGTTTGGCTGACTTCCAAAACGTCAGTTGCTTTGTATTCAAAAATTGTATTGTGTTTCATAATGCCGTGGTATCAGAAAAGTTGCAGCAAAACTGTATACAAACTTTGTATGAATACATTTTGGAAGTCAGCTTTTTAATTCCGTGTTAACGATTTCGATCGATTTTTTTTTACGTTCTTCAGTTCTGATCGATTTTGTATATTCATTAAAATTGCTTAATCTCCACTTTT
Organism: Gymnosoma rotundatum; assembly: GCA_916610165.2. Classification (NCBI taxonomy): domain Eukaryota; kingdom Metazoa; phylum Arthropoda; class Insecta; order Diptera; family Tachinidae; genus Gymnosoma; species Gymnosoma rotundatum. The sequence continues at coordinate 12,269,526 of OU744338.1, read as the reverse complement.
TAATTTTAGTAAGGCAACATTGGAAAAGTAAATTTAAAAACTGCAAAAAAATTAAATTTTATAGCAAATCAATTCCACTTTGGAATTTAATAGTATTTTTTTCGTTTTTCGTTTTCTTTTTTTCGTTTTCTGAAGAACCAATTTGCTGAATTGAATCGATCTGAATTGAGTTCTGTGGCATGCCTAAATATCGAGATTTTGAAATATGTTGTGGTCTCAAGAATTAATCAATCAATCGGAGTAGTTTTATTTAAATTTATTTAAATGGCCTTTGCACCAGCCCTCTTAGCAAGTTGGACACTATGGAGAGTATTCGTTACCAAAACATTTTCAAACACCCCACATAATTTACTGCAAAGTAAAGTTAGCCGATCTACCGACTGTATATTATGTTCACGTAAAAATTGTCACAATAACAGTTTTACTGATGTCAAAAGAAAATCAAAAATTTACAAGAATTTCTAATTTAACCAAGAAATCAAAATCTTACCAAATATTCAAAAATATCAAAAACCACGCAATAAAATTTTTAAATAAATATAGCAAAATAATTTGATTAAAAATAATTCTTGCTATCTATTTATGACGGCTTAAAAGTTTGGCAACATGGGACACCCTTTAGTTTCCAAATCCAAATATTATACTTGTTGTTATAGCAGACTTAGCAATACAGGTTCCTTATAGATTTTAACTAGCTGCCTGTTTATAACGGTTTAAAAGTTTGGCCACATACATCAACTATTGGGACACCCTTTAATTTCCAATTCCAAATTTTATACATGCTGTTATAGCGGACTTAGTAATACAGTTTCTTTCTTTCTTCCGTCTGTATTAGACATCAGTATATTTTTCAAGTGTTGGTATATAACGGTTTAAAAGACAGGGCCATATAGGTCACATTACATCAATTACGGGAATACCTTTTATTTTCCAAATCCAAACTTTATACTTGTTGTTATAGAGGACGTAGCAATACAGGTTCTTTGTAAACTTCAACCGTCTGTCTACAAGTGCTCAAAAATATGGCCATATTAATAAAATTAACTGAACTATTGGAGCACCCTTTAATTTATAATTTTAAAAATTTGTACTTGTTATAATAACGGTCATAGTAATCGGCATTTTGTTTTTAACGGTTCAAAAAAAAAGGCCTATATAGGTCAATTTATGTCACTTATGGGGAGACCCTGTAATTTTTAGATTTATTTTTCCATTACTTTTTGCTATTGGGAACCATAGTGATACTCAGTTTTTTTTTTTATTTAAGAGTGTTGTTCTTTACGGTACATAACACAGTTAAAAAACATGTGTTGGGTGGGGCCACCCTTTAAATTTAAAGATTATGAACTGTTTTTAAAATCTATTAAATCACAAAAAATTTTCAAAATCGGTTTATAAATTACTGAGGTTTATTTGTTTGCAGGCACAAACATTAAAAAAGCAACATTCACACGAATTGATAACCCTCTTCTTTTTTTGAAGTCGGTTAAAATGTTTAAATTAGTTAATTAATTAATTTAAATTTTTTAACTTAAAAACGAAAATTTACCAAGAAATCAAAATTTTTCCCTGAAATCGAGGCTTCACAAAATTTAGTGGAACAAGAAAGAGAAATTTTGTCGGAAAATTAATATCGAAATTTTAAACAAAAGATCGAAAATTATCTAAAGAGTCAATTTAATAATTTTACTAAGAAAAAAAATTTTACAACAAAATTGAATAATTGCACTTAGGAAGCGATTATATGAAAAAAACTATCAATTAAAAAAATGTAAAACTAATTATTAATATTTTTTTAACAGTATTAGAGTTTTCGAAATTATTATAGTTTGTTCCCAAAAGTCTAGCGGCGGTATGCATAGCAAAAACTTAGCACGAAGTAATCATAAGTGAGGAAACTAAACAGGGTCTCTGCAAGGCTCTTTTTGACACCGAAAATAATCATAAAATACAGTTTTGGGTCAGAATAACAATTTACAATGAATTTAAGTGCCAGCCTGTATGGCAAAACACTTTGAGACTTTGTTAAATTCCTTTACTAATGCCAAGCCCATTTTAAGTTTTGGTTATGCATACGGCTGTAAGTTGTTATAAGATGAAATATATATATTTTTTTTACTTAAACATTCAATGGTAAAAATTCTCTCTACCCGATTAAAGTTTTTTTAAGAAATTATATTTGTTTTATCCAGTGTTTGTGATTTATTAAAGCTGTTTATGTATTTATTTTTTTTATATTAAGGTCAACAAAATGCAGTTGGATGAGTGGCCTAATAATCGTTTTCTACTCAAGTCTACGGATCCCAATCGACCAGACTTAAATATGATTTGTTATGCCGCCACCATTGATTCACATCGTGAATGGCTCGACACCATACGCAAACAGTTGCAATTTCAAAATGATTTTCTCAATGCCTTAATACGACCCATCGCCTATCAACAACAACAGCAACAACAACAAACAAAACACAATCATAACGAACTCAAACATGAACACAGTCGAGAGCAGCTATAGCCAGATTAAAATTAAATAAATACACCAAATAAACTCGGTTATTCTGGTTATTTATCCTAAAAAAGAGACAAAATACAAAAATTATTTAAAAGAAAATAAAACAAACATATAACTTGCAAACATTATGTGTGCTCAGTTATTAATTATACTCAGTAAATGTGAATCAATTTAAAAATTAAGAAAATATAATAAATATATATATTTTTAGCTAAAGTATAATGTAACATACGATACAATTAAATTTAAGTTGATCAGTAAAGAGGAGATCAACCAACATCGTACAGCAAGCACTCTATGAAATATTTGAAATATTTGTGTACATATATATTTCTTATAATTCAATTTAGGTTTTTTGTTGTGTTTAACAAAATTAAGAAAAAGAAAAAAAAACTTTAACGAAAATGTCTACTCGTAAAGATATTAAGAATGATATCAAGCGAAGAAGTAAAGAAGAAGAAGAAGAAAAGTATTATTTCTGCAATGCAAAACGAAATTTATTTGATTTTCTTGTGTTTAAACTTATTCCTTTAAAAACGCCAGTCATAACAATAAGTTATAAAAGTTTAGTTATTCTTTTGTCAGTACATACAAAACTGCATACATACATACATACATACATACATACCTAGATACATAAATACATATATTTTAAGTTTATTTTGCACACTACATTAAGAATTTTTTTTTAATTAATTTTGCATTTGCGAGCAAAAACTAAATGATCGACCAATTATTATTTTTATTTTATTATACGATTATTTAAAGCAATTTGTTTACAAACTTTTTTTATTTATAGATATAAATATACACGTAAAATTTTTTTCCATAAAAATATTTTTTAATTATGTATCTTTATTTTTAGCAAGTAATTATCTAAGTGCTGTTTGAGTGATTCTAAGTAATAAGTATTTTCACATAAAATTACATTTATCTACCTTTATATAAAGAAACAACAAAATCAAAAAAAGAAAAATAATAAATTGTAAATTTTTTTATTTATTAATTTTTAATTTCCTGCAACCACATGTTTATTTTTTTACGTAAACAAACACATACTTCATACTCGAATTGAAAATTATAATAATAATTAAAAAACGAAAAAGAATATAAAATTATGCAATTATGTAATAACTACCCAAAAAAGAACAGGTTTAATAGTGTTTAAAATTCCCAAAAGAAAAAACACAATAAATATGTTAATAATAAAGAACTAATAAATATTAAAAAAAAAAGAAAGGAAAAACATATAAATTTAAAAATTTATTTTTATATATTATTAAACAATAATCATTGTCCAGGTAAAACGGCATCATCTTTACAACTATGGGCCAGTTTTACGATGTGGCAATCGTTAATTCGCTCAATTACATTCAAAACAAAAAAAAAATCCTAAAAAATTGTTTTTGTTTTAAATGTAATTATGCGAAGGAACGAACGATTGTGACATCGTGAAACTGGCCCAATTTCTTAAATAAAAACATTGGGTGAGCTGTCTCTATGTAGCCAAATAAAACTTGTAATAATTGTCGAAACTTTCAGGCAAATCGTGTTATGCTATTTACTGCTAAATAATATAAAATAAGCTTAAAACCAATTAATTTTGTTTCGATAAATGCTTATCGCTTACAAAAGACAACTTATAATTAAATGGCAAAATAACTGTCAACCGCAATCGCACAAAATTTAGCGGCTTCAAACCGCAAACCTATAAGAAGACGAACTGATGCTACTTAATAAATTTGAACTTTAAGGCGTAAATCTTTGAGAACATACTCTAGTGAGTTTTGAGATAAAAAAAAATCCGCGTTTGTCAGAACGTAATAGTTTTTTTTTTAATAATTTGTCTGAATGTCTTACAGAGTTGGTATTTGCTTTAAAAGTGACATTAATCTTTTTACTTTATTGTCAAAATTATCAATACCGAAACAAATTATATTTTATTATTGGTGTTTTGAAAATCGTTAAATTTAAAACAGAAATTGTCAATAGACCTTCATTGAAGCTACCAATAAAAAATTTCTTTGAATCGTATAGTCTGGCAACCCTAAAATTTAATGATAGTGCTTTCTAGTTTATGGGGGTTTTCACACACGATTAATTTTTAATCCGCACAACTTTTGTTCTTTCGTATTCACACTAGACTAATTATGCTGGCATAAAATTGTGCACGTATACACAGCTTTGTGTGTGTTAGTATTTTCTTTGTTTATTTCATGTTTGCCTTTCGTTCGTTAAACACATGCATAAATTGCGGAACATACTTGGATAAAATAAGTTATGATGAATTGGCAGTTAATTTTAGGAGGAATTTCTTAACTTATGCCACATTTTCACAACATTTCAATTAATATTTTATTCATATTTGACAAAAAGTTCGTTTTCAACGTTTTTCCCTGTAAAATACATATAAAAATCAACTTAATTAACTTTAAACTTAAGTGCTGTTTCTGTATTACAGGCGAACAACTCGTCTGAAAAAATTATATAAAAAGCACTGTTTTTTTATTTCTATATTCTATTTTTATTTCTATATTAATCGCCAGAAACAGCATGTTAATTTCCCTTGATAAAATATAAGAAAATTGAATTCAATCATAACAAATCTCAATCATGTACGTAATTACATCATTTTCTTCATATTTATCTTTACTCGTCGATGGACAAGTAAACACTAAAAATCGCTCTGCAAAAAAAAAACACGCAGAACCTGTGTTTTCATAAGTGTGTATGTGTTAGTTTTGTTCTGCTTGTGCGGGGTTGAAGCTGGTTGAAAAAATTGTGCCAACCAAAAACCACTCTCCTCACCGAAAATGCCTACAAACTGCGATTTTATGCCAGCACAATTGTTCCAGTGTGAAAACCCCCTATAACAAGAAGCAGACACACCAGTTTATTACTTTATCTCGAAGGGGGAACATCTGCGTGCAAGCAGATTTTCCTTTTTCAAAAAAGTGAGGTTATAATCAAAGACGCATCGCGCACGTTTTTTTCAACTGGCTTTACTAAAATGCCATCGTGTTTTCAAATTATTTATTTAACAAAACATAACAAAATAAATATAATCATTTAAACTACAATATCCTGTTTAGGATTTATCACTTCCTATACGAAGGTATAGGTCGATGTGCCGTTCCTGGAGAGACTAATTACATATTTCTGAAAATTTATGGGATACCCTGGCGCTGTGGTTATGTACCCCTGCCATTTTTAAATTCAAATTTCAAAAAAAAAAAAAAATAAGCAGACACAATTCTTTCCTTCTCTTAACAACAATCAACAAGCTTGACTTTATTTTGCGACATACTAAATCAAAGCTTTAAATACTAGCTTGTTAATATTATTCTTAAACCAACGAGGGGGACACCGCCCGGCTTTCCTTGGTCAGCTGTAGACTGGGTAAATAAAAAAAAGTAGCTAGTTCATATTAAGAACTAAAAAAAAAAATTATTTTAATAATAAAATAAGAAAATCGTTTGAAATGAACTAAAAAAAACGCAAAACACCGGGTGATTTAGAACATGGTATTCGCTGTGCCTACAAATTTCCATTTGAATTCTGTTGCCAAAATAAGCTTTAGAAATTTTTTACATAACTGTAACAACAACAAAAAAGTTAAGCTAAATTTGGTCAGAGTTCGTTTAGACCGTCTGTACGATTTGCCGAGTTCAAATCCGATTTCTTTCAGAAAACCGAAAATAATATGAGTGTTTGACAAGAAATCATAACGTTATTTTTAATATAATCGAATTCTTAATAATATCTGGCAAATAGCAGATAACAGATTTCCTGATATATGTACGAGGTCTGATCAAAAAGTAACCGTTATTTTCAAATTTCGTGAGTTACGTATGTTCGACTATCGCATTTTTTTCTGTTATGTTGGTACACATGTCTGTTCTATATGTTGGCAATACTAACCATTTTGAATTGTCGGTTTGTTTTTGACAGATAAAAAGGTTAGTCGTCTTTTGGTGTGCTCTTCGATTTTTTATTATTCTCAACGAAAAAACAGGACAAGAAAAAACAAACAAAATATCTTAACCGTAAATGTAAAGTATAATTAAAACTTATAGTTAATCAATTAGTTATAATCGCAACAAACGTAAATTTGTGAAAAACTATAAATATCAAAGATTTAATTATTTTTCATACACGCACTAGAATAAGAAAAAAATTCTTAGAAATAGCAAACTATTTGTTAAGGTTAAATATTAATTTTATTTTGAGTTTCAAATTTATAAGTTTTATAATTTTCGAAGACGGGACTGAGCCTATTTCTTAATGATTTATTGTTTTTGTTTTAAGATAAAAAAAAATACGAACGAAATATTAAGCCAGCTTTAATTCGAGCTTCTAGAATCTAGATCGATTCTAGCAGTTATTAGTTTTGAACATTTCAACTGTGAAGTGCATATTATCACAAACATATATCGCTTAAAGTTGTCAAATACGATTTGAAATGGCCAAATAGGTGTTTGTAAATCAAAAAATAAATCTGACAGCTGTCTATGCTGGGACGAACTGATGCAAATTGTTACAATTTAACTTGAAAGAGAAAATTTTGGGAACATGCTCATATAATTTAAGCGTCAGCATATACATAAGTATGTGGATAAATTATGGTAAAAAATAATACTTCGCTTATTGAAACATATATTATTCATCGCGTATTAATACCAGGTGGCCGCGATGGCGAATTCATGTATTTTCGGCGAAACCCTAAATGTCAAACTCCATACATAAAAAATATGTACAATATTTTTTATTATGGTGTGTGACATTTAACGTTCGTGACCACCTAGTATTGATTCGCCTTGTATTATTTGTTTTAAAATTATTTACAATGATAATAGGGCTCTTAATGGGTTAAGCATTTTTTTTTAATGGAGTTACTTCATTTGATTAATTATAAATGATATGGAAAAATTAGAGGCAGAGTTGATGTTGTGCCCGCTACCTCAAAGGTCATGGACCGATCTTGCTGATTTTCAATAGCCATTTTTTTGTCTCATCGATTAAATTTTCTCCACCTCATCTAGTGCCTTCGTAAAATTTATTTCAACCCGAACACGGACAGACATCGCTCTATCGACTTCGCTATGCATAAAAACTCAAAATATAAACTAAGTGGAAGACATAAGAAGTTAACTGTAAAAATTAAGTTCTTTTAAAGAGATATCAATCTGCAGGTCAAATATTTTTCAAATTCTCCTCATATAAAGAATCAGGGGGAATATCCCTGCAGATAATATTGCGCTACGTGGTCCATTGTAACTGAAATGGACTAGCTACAACATGGTCCTATGTAATGCAGTAATGGCCCATGTTATTTTCCAACAAAAGTTTGTTGTTAACCGACAAGTGTTCGCGTTTTGACGATTGCATAAATTGTTGCCAAGAGGTGTACAGTTCGTGCAGTTAGAACTACGTAGTATGATATTTGTTGATGCCATCCATTGTTTAATTTCGTAAACAATTTTGTCTATGTACATTGTGCAATATACAGGCATGTTCTGAAAATCACAAGATTTCAAATCACTTGTGATTTTAAAATCACAATTGTGGTTTGATGGTGTTCTGAAAACCACAAAAGTTTCAAATTTTCGTTGTGATTTCACCTCTTCGAAACACAAGAAAACAGCTGGTATTTTGTTTTAGTTTGACGAAATTTTTTATGTATTGAAAATTATTAGTGTTTTTCTTAAAATATAAAGTGAAAATAAATTAAAAGTATTGTTTTTATAAAAAAACTAAAAAAACTGACAACAAAAAAGTAAATGCAAAATCACAAAACAAATAACAATATTTCTTGCAATAGAACGTGTCTTTAATTTTTCCATTATTTTATAAATTCTTTGTTGTAAATTGCTAATATTGCTATAAAAATCAATAAAAAACATTTTAAGGTATTCATATTATTAATTTACTTGCGATGCGTAAGCAAGTTCGATGCGACAGGTAGATGTGATAAGAGTACAATTTGATACTCTGTATTGTTTACGCAAACGCTTTCGCAAAATAATTTAAAAATGGAGCAACACCGGCACAACAATATAAACAATAGGGAAGAATGACAAAATGAAATGTCAAAATTTGTAAACAAATTATTTATTTTATTAGTCTTCGGCCGATTAAAAGAATTAATAATATATACATTTAATGCAGATAGCTTTTCCAATATTAATAATATAATGCCAATAATTAATTAAAGTAATTTACTCTTATTGGAAACTTAATGTCAACATGAGCAATTTTAGATTACAAAATAGTTCTTCTCTTTTAACAGAAAAAAAATGTTTCCCCCTCATCAATATATTTTATTTTGTAATTTTAAATAATAAATATTTCATGAGAATATCATAAAATATTTATATATGAAGGAATCAAGCACGATTAAAGTAAATTAACATAAAAACGATTCCGAATAATAAATTTTCATATTTATGTTTACTTACATGATTTGCGTTTGATATTTTGTTAGCGAAAGATATTTGCGCATAACGAACGATTTTGACATAAGCTTTCGTATTGCTGAGTGCGGTGATGCGAAAGGAAAATACGAAAACGCAATAGAGGGTACCAATTGGTCGGTTACGTACCATTTTTCTTGCGCATCGCAATAGGGAGTAACCCCCCTGTAGTGCGCGACATAAACGGCGACTTGGAAAAATAGAAAATTATTTAAAAAGGTTAAGAAGTGCAAGTGAAGCAATTGTATGCATAAATAACCTTTCAGATTGCCAACACGAAATCCTAGGATACCGAAAGTTCCGTGCAGCAGGGTAGTGAATTAGGGCAATGGCAATTATGAAGCAGAACTTCCAGGAAGAACATGAGAGAACTTTTGGCTACACTAAGAACTCATGGTGTAGATGTGCCTCTATCTCCACTGTCGCTTGTCAAAAATATTGAAGCACCACCAAACATAATGACTGTGCAGCCCGGTCTCCCCCCGGGGGCACCAAAAGTCTGTGCTGATCTAACCTCGGTGCAGACGAGGGTCCTCGGGGGTATAGGGGGAACCAGTCCCCCGATGTGCAGGCACTGAAGCTGGATAGACAGTTGGGTACTGTCTAGGGATTTGGCAGTTTTCTTATTTGATAATAAAACGTGAGATTAATAAGACCCTAAATAAACTGGCACCATGGGAGCCGGTAGACCATACAGAGAGCCGCCCATCTCTGTAGCCGGTTATTGGTGAAGTCCCTCGGGGTACTCGTGGTGGTTGTGGTTAATTTGTCTATCTCTGCCGGTTTGGCGTGGAATAGACTGAAGTGTGCTGTTGCACTCTGAACAGAGGAGTTTATGATAGGCTCCGACCCTATAGCAAGGAGTAGATTCATGGTCCTACAAGCCATGGTTTTAAAATTGCACGGAATAGTGGTTTGACCACCGTCTTATAAGGGTTTACTGCCAGGTACAGACGTTAATCTAATCACTTATCCTGTGCAGCCCGGTCAATACGGGCATTTCGGTATTAAACAAAATTTGATGAAGGTGGCACAGTTAATTTAAAGCGCATTATAATGTGAATATATTCTTTGTTGTTTTTTTTTTTGTTATAATAAAAAATAAAAGCTTTTCTTAGTACAAACACTTGATATATCATTAATTGCCGACTTCGATCTGTGTGGGACAATTTCGTAAGGAAGTGGCTATGCGTATGTCTACTTATTAACCATTTGTGTTTCCAAACTAGAATTAGACAATATTATTTTGCGTTCGAGTTTGGATCCTCCTCAAGTGTTTAATCTGTTACGTCCCAAACATAAATGTCTGACTCTTGATTACTCAGTATCAGCCGCAATTTTTTCCTCAACTCACTTCTCCACTAAAGCAAATTTGATAATTGGAAATAGGCAAGGTGCATATGACGTTTGTCTACCAGAATAAACAAAAAACGCTATTTTCTAATTTATAATGATTAAATATATATAATAATTTTGGGAATTTCCTTGCAACACGAACAGAAGAGAATTAGATTCGTTTATTGCACAACTGCCAGTTAATTATTGAAATTGCATAAGAATATTATGAAGATGTGCTCCTCTTGTTCAGATTTGAGATTAATTTCAACAAAGCTTATCTCAGTTGTAGACACTGTGTAAGAAAACATTACTATGACCCAATTTACACGATGCAATTTGCATTAGTGCAAAGAAGAAAAAAGCGGGGTAAGAAAAATTTCACGACACAAGTTTTCAGAGAATGTTTTTTTGCACCAGCTAATGTTTAGAGTTGTATTTTGATATTTGATTAAAAAAAACTAATAAAGTACGATTGGAAACTTTAAATAATAGTGAAAAGAAAAGAAGGGGCTTAAAGCAGAAACAGAACAGCAAAATTCCGAAGAAATGGCTTAATTAGTTCTGGGGGTAGTTAATTCCTTAGCCAATGTTTACACTTTTATTGAAGTCAATGAAGTTATTTGGTAAAATTTTTAACTAAAATTTGTTTTATTTCTTTTTATTTTGACCGTACAAAACAATGTTCATAAATCAATAAAAAAAATTTATATTTATTGCATCATTTTTTTTATTTATTAATAGTTTTTTTAATTTTAGATTATTATAAAAAAATTTTTCTGTTTAGCATAAAATAAACTTAAAATGAATGGATAATTTTGCTATTTATAAAATCTTAAATCAAACAAAATTAGTAAATGGAATGAATTTAAAAATTAAAAACAACAAATATACAGAGTTTAAATTATTGGAATAAAGAAAAAAATCACTTTCAAAAAAAGTACTAAATTACTATGATGTAAAAAAAACTTTACACGATTACGAACATAGTTGTATTTCCTTACTTTAAAATACTCCAAGTAAATTATTAATATTTAAGAATAGTACAATAAATTGAGTTTCAGTAAAGAATAATAAAAATTGTCTATTTGTTTTTATTTATTTTAAAATTTTATTTAATTAACTATCCACGGACAAGTCCAGTGGACTTATAAAAATTATATAAGCAGAACCCAAAAAACAAGATTTTTACACTCTTCATTTTTAGGGTTTGGTACCCAAATCTTCAAAATCATAGAATTGAAAGGTTGGTCCGTAATCGTACGAAAACTTTTTTCTGTAAGTTTTACGATTTGCTTTCTTCAATGCTGGGCGGATCAATAAGTCCGTCCGTGACTTTTGAATGATAATTTTTATTCAACATAATCTGCTTTTAACTCAATACACTTAGTCCAACGTTTCTTTGTATCCCTTTTAAAAAAGTAGTATTTTTTGAGGTCCTTAAAATATGCATTTGTTTGGTCAATAATTTCATCGTTGGAGCTAAATCTCTTTCCACCGAGGTATTTCTTTAGGTTTGGAAATAGGAAATAGTCACTGAAAGTTAAATATGGCGGATGAGGTACCGCTTCATTACCCAGTTTGTAGAATTTTGCAGTTTTACCCAGCCTCGTATATGTTTATTATATATTTATTTTTGTTAGAGCCAGTTTACATTAAGGGCATTGTAGCTGACTTTTTTATCTTTTTCTCTTTTAGAGTATCTCCGTAAGTCATCACGCTCTTACATTATGACTCTTTTGTAACAAATGAGAGAATTTTATGATGTTTTATCAACCAATTTTTTAATTGTGCCATAAACTAAACGTATTAATTTTTAAAAAATTTTTGAACAATATAGATAAAAAAACAGCCATTTTGGTAACACCGCTCAAGCATAGAACTGCAAAAAGCCAAAGAGAGAAACAGGAATGAGAGAAAAAACTGAAAAGAGTCATGAATATTCTTTTCGTGCTACTTTTGCTACCCCGTAAGCTTCTCTACACCTCTTGTCTAGAAACTTCTACATCATGACCTTTTTAGCTGATACACTGCTCTTAATATTAACTGGCTCTTAATAAATTTAAGTTCTACAAATTGTTAAATATTGCCAAAAAAAAAAGTGGCAACAACTCAGTGATTATGCCACATCAAGGCGACTTAATACCAGGTTGCAGCGCCGCTAATACAAAAACAAAAAGATAAACAGGCACTTAAGCGCACTAAGGCCCCTTTCAGATTAGGCAAGTTTACTTGCGCAAGTATAATTTTTACTTTTGTTTATTTTCTCTTGAACTTGCTTTTATGTTCACATTCGGCAACTTTGTTAAGCAAGTTTTATTTTCTTATGCTCGAATTTTCTTAATTTGTTGACGTTTTTGTAAACCATAAATTTCTTCTCGTTTTGGAATGTAGCTTAACAACACACCGAAGAAGAAATAAAAGACAATGTAAAAAACTAATAAATAATCCAAGACAAGAATGACAGCAGAAGCAGAATTGCCAAGTACAAGCAAGTCGGTACTCAAATCTCGGCAAGTCTTTCCCCTTCAAACCGACCTTTCCTCTCACACCCACAAACACAAGACTTGCGCAAGTAAACTTGCCTAATGTGAAAGGGGCCTAAGCATACTTAAGCCTATGGGAAACTTCAAAACATAATAATGAAATAAGTAATTAAATAAATTATTATTTCACTTTTCTCTTACCATTTTTAATAACGTTTTTAATAAGACTTATTTTTAAAATTGATTTAAACCTCTTGTTACAATTCTATTTTATAGAAACTATAAAAAGAACGTTTGTAATATAAAATGATACACTTTTGACATCTGCTCTACACATAAGATAATTAAGCAAAAAAATAGTCAGCTGACGCAACGATACCACCTAGTAAAATTAATTCGCCTTGTGCCATATTTTATCAACTCTGTGGAATGACGGTGAATTATAATAAAATTATATTTTGGAGTTCTCGAAAATAATCAGAGAAAGCTGTATTTATAATTCTGAACATTATTCTCGAATAAAGACTGGAAATTCTGTGGACCATAAATGGAAGCTCTTTGTAAACATATATCAAAGATACGAGTGCCTAGTGAGAACCAAGCCATATATAAAGATGAGTGTGTGTACTCGTACGATAATCCGGAATCACCTACCGGCCTATATATAAGTCTGACAAGTTTCTTAGGACTTGGAGAGGAACACGCTCAAAAGTATGCTGAAAAAACCGGCAATTGTGTGTTTTTACATATTTATCGTGAAAAGATCATTAAAGATGTTGGCTTGAAGGGTGACAATGAGGCTGGCCCTGAACGAAAAATTACACGTCTTGCTATTGGAGTGGAAGGAGGATATAACGAGGATGATTCAAAAAAATATGAATACAAAAATAAGTACAGTATCGTTGTTATGCCAGATATCAATAATAAAATACCTTACCCGAACAATGATTTACCTATGATTGTCACACAATCAGTGGAAGCCATATTGGCACAGGAATCCGCTATATCGAAACTGGAAAAGCAAATGCTTACAGGTAACACCAAATCTTCACAGGAAACATAAAAAACAAATAATAGCTTTTTTGATTAACAGGTACTTGGGATGGTGAAGTGCGTCAGGTTTCAAAATTTTCTGAAAATTTACAACAATTAAACAATGGAAAGAAAATTCCCCCCTCAGGCTGGAAATGTGAAAAATGTGATCTCAGTAATAATTTATGGCTAAATTTAACTGACGGTTCTATCTTGTGTGGAAGAAAGTTTTTTGATGGCTCAGGTGGAAATGACCATGCTGTCAAACACTTTAAAGAATTCGGCTATCCTTTGGCTGTTAAACTTGGTACCATTGCTGCTGACGGGAAATGTGATGTATTTTCTTATCCTGAAGACGATATGGTTATTGATACAAAGCTGGAAGAACATCTAGCTCATTTTGGTATTAACATGGCCGCCATGAAAAAATGCGAAAAATCAATGGTTGAACTTGAGCTTGAAATTAATCAACGCATCGGAGAATGGTCTTTGCTTACAGAAAGCGAAAGTGAACTACAGCCTCTAGCGGGGCCTGGGTACACCGGCATGCGTAATTTAGGAAATTCCTGTTATATTAACAGTGTTATGCAAGTTCTTTTCACATTGCCCGATTTTAAGAACCGATTCGTTGGAAAGGGCGCAGAAACATATTTAAATGAGTTCCCGTCGGATCCAGCTAACGATTTCAATATTCAAATGTCTAAATTAGGTAACGGCCTGTGGTCTGGAAAGTACAGCAGTATAAGCGAAAACAGTTTAGACTCAACAGGTATATGGCCAATGATGTTTAAAAATATAATAGGTAAAAATCATCCAGATTTTGGTACGAAACAACAACAAGATGCACACGATTTCTATTTGCATCTAATCAATTTGATGGAACGTAATTCACGAAATCAATCTAATAATCCCGTTGAAGCATTAACTATTTGCGTAGAAGATCGCGTTGAATGTATGATGAGCAAAAAAGTTAAATACACCCGGCGTGAGGAATACTGTTTGCCTTTGATAATACCTTTGGACAAAGCTACAAATCTTGATGAAGTTAAGGAATATCTGGAAAAAAGGTCCAAATTCCCAAACGCACATAAGAATGATAAAGATATCGTGCGTCATAAAGTCCCTTTGCAAGCTTGTTTAGAACGATTCTTTGCTGCTGAAGTAATTGAACAATTTTATTCATCAGCAATTAAGAGTACGACAACTGCCAAGAAGACAACACGTCTTGTTAATATGCCTGATTATTTAATGCTGCATTTACGCAAGTTTACTCTAGGAGACGACTGGGTTCCAAAAAAACTTGATGTAGAAGTTGAAATGCCAGACGAAATAGACTTGTCAAGTTGGCGATCAACAGGTAAACAATCGCATGAAGAGGAATTACCAGAGACTGAAACTGTTAAGAGATTTGAATGTGATGAAAATATAATTTCGTCGCTAATGCAAATGGGCTTTCCGCAGGAGGCTTGCAAAAAAGCAACTTTCCATACTAACAATGGTGGCTTGGAATTGGCTTCCAACTGGCTAATGGAACATATTGGAGATCCCGATTTCTCCGATCCATTTGTTGTACCTAACACTTGTGCTCCTTCTGGGGATGGTGCAAATTTCGTACCTAATCCAGAAAGCCTACAATTATTAATGAGTATGGGTTTTGATGAACACCAAGCCACAAGAGCTCTTAAAGCAACTGATGGCAATGTAGAGCGTGCTACAGACTGGATATTTTCTCATGCAGACGATATGGACATCTATGAAGCTGTCCCTTCTAACACTGTATCAAGCTCCTTGATCCCAAAAAAGAAATATCGCGATGGCAATGGTAAATATAAAATGGTTGCTTTTATATCTCATATGGGAACATCCGCACAGGTCGGACATTATGTTTGTCACATAAAAAAAGATAATCAATGGGTAATTTTTAACGATAGTAAAGTCGCTCTATCTCAAAATCCACCTAAAAATCTTGGATACCTTTATTTATACAAACGTGAAGAGTGAATATTTAAAACAAACTTGAGTGTTCAGTGCACTAGTCCTTCTAAATTTTTATGATTTTCATAATTTTTTTAATTATCAAATGTCTAAATAAAGTGAATTACTTAAATATCATAATTTTTTAGTTTCGCTTTGCATAGAGCGTTATTGATTAAAATTAATTTGAAACATTTTAACTTTTATTTATTAATTATCAGTAACCTAGTAATTTAACAGTAACATTTGTGTTTTTAATTTTATCGAAACACACTTTGTGCAATGCTACACTTTTTAGAATAGGACTTCTACGAGACGTGTAACGTCACTGAGGACGTTTCGCATTTAATTTTTACCTGTTTAGCCAACCAAGCATACAATTTCCTTTAATTTCTTACTTAAGCCTTTGAATAATTTCTTATCAACAGAGAAATAGACAAGGGGTATTAAATTTAATTAATTTACTTTATTCGTGCTTGATTCCTTCAATTATTTTAAACTAAACTACAAAATGAAATGTATTACTGCGGGGAAAGCATATCCATATGGCCATTTCACTACTGCTCAAATAGCTCATCAGTATTAAATTTATTTTATTAATATTTAAAAATACAATTATTTTAATTGTTAAATTGTAGTTGCCATGTGAAATATTAAATTCAATTGGCCTTGAGGCTTGTGATTCCTTTATATAATGTAATAAGAAAGGTTTAGCATTATTTTGTTTAGCAAATTATTTTTTTTATTCAATAATACAAATTTGAGGCTTTTAATCAATATCGGAAATGATATTTACTTAAAAACTGTTGATTATCTTTAAACCATTATTTAAAGCTCTTTCTTGTTGTCATTGTGAACCAGTTATCAATCTATGATGTTTTTTTGTGACATCTTTGACTATGGTGTCTAGTTTCTGACAAAAAGCTTCAAACGAAAACTTTTGCTGTACACGTTTATGACCCATGGCACCCATACGTTCGCGCAAGCCATCATCTGTTATAATCTTATACATTGCCGTTGCAAATGCTTCAACATTTTGATCGCAAAGATAACCTGTTAAATTATTTACTATGGTTTCCGTTGGCCCTCCTGAGTTTAAAGCAATGACTGGTTTTGACATGTACATGCCTTCTAAAGGAACAATTCCAAAATGTTCGTTAGCGGGGGTGTATAAAAGGCAGTCAGCAGTTTTAAGGAGGATATACTTTTGTTCATCTGATGGGGAGCGTAGCAATTTAACAGCATCTTTCATATTCACATTTTCAATCAGGTCTTCCAACTCATTGAAATGTTCTACGTTTTCGACAACACGCTTATCATAACCTCCAGCAATTACTAGACGACATCGTTTCCAATCATTCAAGCTCAACTTATTTGCTAGCTGACAGAAAGCTTTTATTGCTAGTGGATGGTTTTTTTTGCGTTCGTACCGATTGATGTCGAGAAAAATAAAAGCATTACGTGGAAAATCGAAATTCGGTAATGACAATGTTTCATCGTTGTTTAGTGCATATCTAAGATGCATTTCATCAAAATATTTAGTGTTTAAAGATGGGTACACCACATCTGGAGCCGTATCTATACGTTTGAATGTATCATGGAACACCTTTAAAGTAAATTTTGAATTTACTAAAGTCACATCTGCCTTTTTTATCGTTGCTTCTTCCAAATAGTTTATGGGCGCACGGTATAAACTTTTAAAATAACCACCCCTAGAACTTAATAATTGATCGGGAAAATGACAATAAAATACTATCTTTGGCTTAGACTTGGCTAATTTTAAAATTGGAATGCCTATAGAAATTTGATCACAAAAAATCACATCAATGTGTTCACGACGTGATAAGCATAATGAAGCAAAAAAAGCTGCATATAGCATGCGGAAATAAGCACAAAACGCATAAAATCGTCCAAATATCTTCCTCGGAAGCCAATCTCCAACGACCCTTACTTTAAGACTACCGTTTGCAGTTTCCTCAAAGCAGTGCCTTTGATCATGATGATTCGTTAAAAAGCTGACGTCATGACCACATAACTTAAGGGCCAATGCAGCATCAACGACGAGACGCTCAGCACCGCCTATGCCCAAATCAGGGTGTAAAAATAATACTCGTAC
The DNA here is from genome assembly GCA_916610165.2 of Gymnosoma rotundatum. NCBI lineage: Eukaryota > Metazoa > Arthropoda > Insecta > Diptera > Tachinidae > Gymnosoma > Gymnosoma rotundatum. The sequence goes on along the minus strand of OU744338.1, from coordinate 12,251,598 downwards.
CATTTATAAATGTTACACAAAAATATATTTCAATTAATGAAAGACTATTCATATAAATAATTAATGACAACACAATTGCTTCTTTGTATTAATGTTAATCAGTGTCAATTGATAACATTAGAGAAGGATTGCTAGCACTTTAACCCCCTGTTTACATTAGACAATGCTGTCATGACAATAGCAATAAATGCAGTTTTTCACTAATCCATGTACACATTTCAATTGTCTGAATTACTGTCTTGAATATTTTGAAGACAGTAAACAAGACAGTGATTTGACGTATGCCAACAAAGTTTTTTTTTATAATTGCTTTAACTAAATGAAATTTTAATTAAATTATCTGCCTGGCCCACGATGTCGATTGATAACTAAAGCGAGCGACAACAAGTCACTCGTTATCGTTCTGATACGGGCCCCACTATCTTTCGACTTGTCGGTCGCCAGGAATTACATTTTTAACGTAATCAATTTACTTATTTTCAGTTGGTGATATTGCCACATCAACTATTTCAGACGTTAAACGCTTGTTTGAAAATAAAAATCGGTAAAACAAGTAAATTAGGCAATAAAAATGCAAAATTTTAGCACCAGTAAAATTTTATTTTATAAAAAATGGAAACATTTATATTTTTTTTAATATTGTTGTAGATATTTTTGGCTGTGTTCTACGAACAATTGGGCGCAGCTAATTTACACATTTCCTTACCTTTTTCCACTCAACAACGCTACGCATTGGTGGCCCATGCGAATTCAGTTTCTTGGTGAGCTTTACCCACTGCTCTTCCATTGAGAGTTTGTTGCTTCCATAAACAGCAGATCCTCTTGCGAACTCTAGATTTGCTTCCATATAATCTACAAGAACTTGCAGCTGCTTCAAACTTAATTTTTTTATGCTAAACAAATAATTTTTGATGGTTTAAATTGTATAATATTATTACTAATTTTATATTTACCATTTATTTTCCATTATAAAATTTTTAACATAAACAATAAAGTATTTTTTGGTTTGTTTTGTTAAATTTTTTTCCTTTTGTGTCTGTCGACAACCACAACACAAGTGACTGATTTTGACATTTATGATCGCAAGACATTTCATATTGGGGCGCAAAATTGTATGAAAATGATTACGTTTTTGTACGCATTTGTTGTCGATCGACTTGTCGTGTTGAAAACTTTAAGTGGGGCGCAAATCAGCTGTTTGTCGTTGAAAATCCATGCGAACGATAGCAGTCGATATCGTGGGCCAGGCAGTATTATTTTAATTACTAAAATTTTCTTTGCATATAACAATAGAAATGGAAAATAGCAGGAAGAAACTCTAAAGCTATTTTAAATTTTCCGAGAACGTGCTCATAATGAATCGTCATAATTATTGTCTGGACGCCTATACTTCAGAAGCAATTGTCAGCATTTTTGACCACTAATGTGAATTATTTTATTGTCATGACAGCATTGTCTAATGTAAACGTAGCGTAAAACTACCCCTGCTGATATAAAGATAATGTTGTGCTGCCACACTTTTCACGGTATCTGATGATGTAGGCTCTCCAGTTTTTACATAAATTTATTAGGATTCATAATTTAGACATTTTACTAAGAAAATTTACTTTTACACAGTCAAATTTGTGTCAAGCTTAAGCTAAGATCACACGATTGCCGTAATGCACCAATTTTTACCATTTTTTGTATGCCAATCGTGTGATTGCACAATAAATTGGTTCATGCGGCAATCGCGGTCAATATTGTGCTTGTTTTTACCAACCAAATGCAACCCTGATGCGGCAATCGTGTGACTACTTGATATGCAATTGTGCGGCAATAAAACTTCCAAAAATGTACCAATATTTATTGTGATTTTTTGCGGCAATCAAAGTATCCAATACGCGTCAATATTTTCAGTTTGTTGAGTGCCTTCAAGTTGTTTGTGTACATTTATATACATTTATTAACCGACTTAAAAAAGAAGGAGTTTATACAATTCGGCTAAATGTTGCTTTTTTTTATATTTGTGCCTCCAGAACTCAGTCATTTCTGATTCGATTGTGAAAATTTTTGGTAATATGATAGATTCTGATTACAGATTGGTCCCGTTTAAAAAACAGTTCATAGTCTTAAAAATTAAAGGGTGTCCCCATACAACATACATATTTTTTACGTGTATTATGAACTGTAAAGAGCGATTCTGTTTAAAATGACTGCGTATTACTATGGCTCCCAAAAACAAAAAATTATACAAAAATAAATCTAAAAATTAGAGGGAGCCCCCATAATTGATGTAAATTTACTTATATGGGGCTATCTTTTGAACCGTTATAGACAAACGCTTGCAAATTGGACAGAATGTCGATTGCTATAACCGTTATAGTAACATGTATTAATATCACAAATTATAAATTAAAGGGTGCGCCAATAGTTCATTTAATTTGGTGTATATGGCCACACTTTTGAACAGTTGTAGACAGACGTTTGAAATTTACAACGAACCGGTATTGCTAAGTCTGCTATAACAAAAAGTATAAAATTTGGATTTGGAAATTAAAGGGTGTTCCAATAGTTAATGTAATTTTGTGTATGTGACCAAACTTTTCAACCGTTATAGACAGAACGCTGAAACTTAAAAGGGACCTGTATTGCTAAATCCGCTATATCAACGAGCTTATAATTTGAATTTAGAAATTAAAGGGTGTCCCATAATTGATAAAGATTTACTTATATGAGCCTTTCTTTTGAACCGTTTTAGACAAACGCTTGCAAATTGGACAGAATGTCGATTGCTATGGCCGTTATAGGAACAGCTGACAATATTTAAAATTATAAATTAAAGAGTGCCATACTTTTAAACAGTTGTAGACAGACGATGGAAATTTGCAAAGAACCTGTATTACTAACTCCTCTACAACAACAAGTATAATATTTGGATTTGGAAATAAACGGGTGTACCAATAGTTGATATAATATGGTGTATGTGGCCGGACTTTTTAACGTTATAGACAGACAGCTGCAATTTACAAGGGACATGTCTTGCTAAGGCCACTATAACAATTTCTAAATTCAAATTATAAGAATTTAGAAATTAAAGGGTGATCCCAAATAATGTAGTTTGTTCTATATGGCCGTTTTTTTTTGAACCGTTGTATACAAACACCTTAATTTTAGACAGAATGCCCACTACTTTGTTTGGTATAATAAGAAGTATAAAAATTTTAATTTATAAATTAAATAGTTGATATAATCTGATGTATATGGGCAAACTGTTGAACCGTTACAGACAGATTAATGAAATTTACACAGAACCTGATTGCTAGATCTACTACAACAGCAAGTATATAATTTGAATTTAAAAATTAAAGAGTGACCCTATAGTGGCTGCAATTTGATGTATATTGCCAAACTATTGAACAATTGAAAAAGTTTGGAGATATAAGTGTGTCCCAACAGTTTATGTAAACTAATTTATGTGGCCATACACTTGAGCTGTTATAGGCAGGCAGATGATCTCTGTATATATATATATATATATATATATATATATATATATATATATATTTATATATATTGTTTGTCTACTTCTTGGAATTTGTTTAGAGTCTTCTGGAATGCACCATCAGTAGCCCGTTTTTTAGCCAATCTCGAACCCATTTTGTTCGTTTTTTAAAAATTCTTTTATATTTTATATTTTTTTGTATTTTAAGTATATAAGACACTAAAAGCAGCCGCTAGCTTTTTTTTTTTAATACAACAAACATAATACAAAGTTTGCAAATTAATTATTTATATTTTCCCGAAACTACAGCTGCTGATTCTTGGTGTTGCCGCATTGTTTAACAATCGTATGAACGACAGGCACAATTTATTGCCACAACATTACTATTCACCAACTTGTACCAATAAAATTTTCATAAAATGGGGCAATCGTGTGACTGCAGAAAATTTGATTGGAACAATTTTAGTATTGTGCACAATATCTACACAATAAAAATTGGGCCAATTTGGTGCATTACGGCAATCGTGTGATCTTAGAAGGATTGCTAGCACTTTAACCCCCTGTTTACATTAGACAATGCTGACAACGTAGCGTAAAACTACCCCTGCTGATATAAAGATAATGTTGTGCTGCCACACTTTTCACGGTATCTGATGATGTAGGCTCTCCAGTTTTTACATAAATTTATTAGAATTCATAATTTAGGCAACATTTTACTAAGAAAATTTACTTTTACACAGTCAAATTTGTGTCAAGCTTAGACACACTCAAGGCGTATTTATATTTGATAGAAATTGTTCGTCTTTTATATTTGTGTTTTCATGGGCATTTTTACTTACAATATAGATAGAATAGAATTTGAGGATACAAGAAAGTCGGTACTCCCGAAATAAAGATTGAAAATCGAACTTTTTCTGCTTACTTTATAAACTAACCCTATCAGTCTGGTAGCACGTGCTTATAACATTTATTTTGTTTTAAAATCTTTAAACCAATGGCTAACCTCAAAATACTTTTAGTATTTTTGTTTTTCTAAACGTGTTTTTAGGAGTTGAAATATTTTTAGCCAGCATAAATTAAAAATGGTAAAAGTCAAAAAACCAAGCCTTAAATCTATTAAAAAGGATATTTCTGGCAAAGCCAAGAAAACCCAAATCAAAAAGCCGAAAGATAATTCTTCGAAGGAAAATATAAAAAAGATCGGGAAAAAAATTTAAACTCTTGCTAAACGCAAGGCAAAAAATATTGTTGCAAAGAACAATGGTGATTTGAATGAGAAGTGGAATATAATACCCAAAAAAGTTCTTAAGAAAAAACAAATTGTGGCTAAAGTTCAAGCTAAGGTTAAAGCAGATGCTGTAAAGAAAAAGTCTATTGTAGCAGAAGCTAAAAAGAAGGTTAAGAAGATTATAACTCAAAAGAAACAATTGAAAGAAAAAGGGCAAGTGGAGACAGAAAATATACAAGAGCCGATATTTAAACCTCCTATTTTTGATAAGAATACTCTCAAGTTTGAAGATATAAAAAGGATTGTAAAGGCCTTTAAATACAGATATATTTTGAATGTATCAGGCTATAAAATACAATATTGCTATAATGGTTTGGTAAAATTGTATGTTATAATAATTTTTTTACACATTATTTAAATTTTGCTTAATGGCTATCAAAATTTGTTTTAGAAATCTTGAACATTCGCTGGTTGATGTTAAACTGGATGATATTGAACTGATTGTTACAGACCTCAGAATACCTGAGTACTCTATTCAAGTTTTTGAAAATTTGTTCCGAGAAAATGGACTGGAAAACATTAAAATTATACCCTTTAGTCAATTGCGCAACGAGTTAACGTCGCTTGAAGCCAAAAAGATATTAGCTAATACTTATGACTTCTTTCTAGTTGATGGGCGTATTGCGGGTCTTGTTTCTGAATTTTGCGGAAAGCGTTTTCAAAAGCCTCGCACTACTTTTCATGCTGTTAATTTATTCGATCCCAACACATACATGAGTGAAATTGAACGCGCTCTTAAGCGCACAGCTTTTATACAGCGTCGAAATGTAGATATGATTTCCATACCTGTAGGAAATCACCGTGTTACCGCGGATCAATTAGCCAAGAACATAGAAGTGGTTATTAAGCAACTAAAAACATTATTCCCTGGCGGCTATGAAAATATTCGCAACATATACGTTAAAACTGACCTCAGAGGTAAAAATATTTTGCAACTGTATGGAAATTTTGTGGGTGCACCTGCCGAAGTTTCGGTTGAACGTAAGCAATCAGGTACATCAAACTAGAACAGCGCTTCTATCAAACCTATTCCAACTTTAAGAAAGTTAAAAAATATATATCAGAAGATGAAGAAAACAAAATCAAACGTAGAACAAAGCAAGAACGTAGACAAAGCAAGTGTAACAAATGATGTTTGCTCTCTTAACTTCTAGTTCAAGTATTTACATATACTTATTAATATGCTAAATTTAGGCAGAATTGAATTTTAGCCTAACTAATTTAACCTAACTAACAAAATGTAGTTGTATGAACAACTGTTACAGTGATATATAATTTTTAGGTTTATTGTACATTTATTTTTAATTAACTAATAAGTTTTATGTAGTGTTGTCAAACTTTTACAAAACAAAACTGGGCTTAAATCTAGTTTACGGGCACCGCTCCAAAATAAAAAAAAAGTTGACTACGGTGTGCAAAATGCAATTTTAAGCAAAAAATGTTAAGTGAAAAATTTGGCGGCAACCCTTAGTTCCGGAGTTACGGCCCTCCAAAGTTTTTATATATAATATGTTTTTTATCGAGTAGTTGATGGCGGAATGGGACAATATGAGTATCATTGGAAAGGGAATATAAGAGGCTATTTATTGAACCAGGAAAAATTCAAAAACTAATTAAATAAAAAAATCTGGTGCGGAAAAACATTTTTTTACAAAATAAATTAAGTTATTCGGAAACCTTTAGAAAGCGAAGCCGCTATTGGTTATACCATAGAGGAGAAAATCCTTTCGTCCGGCCAAAGGCCGGCTACGCAGAAAACCTTTAGAAAGCGAAGCCGGTGTTGGTTATACCACAGAGGAGAAAATCTTTGCGCCCGGCCGAAGGCCGGCTACGCAAGAAACCTTTAGAAAGAGAAGCCGCTGTTGGTTATACCATAGAGGAGAAAATCTTTGCGCCCGGCCGAAGGCCGGCTACGGAAGAAACCTTTAGAAAGCGAAGCCGCTGTTGGTTATACCATAGAGGAGAAAATCCTGTGGTCCGGCCGAAGGCCGGCTACGCAGGAAATCTTTAGAAACCAAAGCCGCTGTTGCTTATACCATAGAGGAGAAAATTCTTTCGTTTTTGAGTAAAGTTATGTTTATATGGAAAAAATAGTTTTTTTGGAGCCTTACCTGATTTTTTTATTTTTACTTTTTTCTATTTAATTGAATAGGCCCTTAAATTCCCTTTCCAATGATACCCATATTGTCCCATCCTACCATCGAATACTCGATATGTGCCTTATTAGATACAAAAGCTTCGGAGGTCCGAAACTAAGGGTTGCCGCCAATAATTTCACTCTATATTTTTTGCTTAAAATTGCATTTTGCACCCCGTAGTCAACTTTTTTTTAATTTTGGTGCGGTGCCCGTAAACTAGATTTTTTCCCAAAACTGTGATAAAAATTAAAAATAATTTTAATCTGACGGGAAAAGAATGTTTAATAAAACATTTCGAAAAAAAAAAATAGTTTTTTTATTTGAACTTGACCTTAAAAGGCTAACTATATGAAACTATAGAGAACAAACATTAAATAAATCAATAAAAGGTCGATAAACAATTAAAATCGTAAAAATCTACTTTCACTACTTTTGCACATTCAAATTTGTGTCATGCTTAGACACTAATTTTGGAACAAATCTAGTTTACGGGCACCGCTCCAAAATAAAAAAAAGTTGCCTACGGGGTGCAAAATGCAATTTTAAGCAAAAAATGGAAAGTGAAAAAATTGGCGGCAACCCTTAGTTTCGGAGTTACGGAACTACGAAGTTTTTGTATCTAATAAGGCATATATCGAGTATTCGATGGTAAAATGGAACAATATGGGTATCATAGTAAAGGGAATTTATGGGCCTATTCAATTAAATAGGAAAAAATAAAAAATAAGGCAAGGCTCCAAAAAACGATTTTTTCCATATAAACATAACTTTACTCAAAAACAAAAGAATTTTCTCCTCTATGGTATAACTAACAGCGGCTCCGATTTCTAAAGGTTTCCTGCGTAGCCGGCCTTCGGCCAGACGAAAGGGTTTTCCCCTCTTTGGTATAACCTGCAGCGTCTTCGCTTTCTTAAGGTTTCCTGCGTAGGATTTTCTCTATGGTATAACCAATAGCGGCTTCGCTTTCTTAAGGTTTCCTGCGTAGCCGGCCTTCGGCCGGACAAAAAGATTTTCTCCTCTATGGAATAACCAACAGCGGCTTCGCTTTCTAAAGGTTTCCTGAGTAGCAAATATATTAAAATCATGGCGAATCACCATAGCATTCGAAAAATAATTCTAATCACCTTTCTAATGCTAACCATTTTGTCTCATTCCACCATAAAATACTCGTTATATACTACATTATACATAAAAACTTTCGAAGTTCGTAACTAGGAAACATAGGGTTTCCCCAGATATTACCCGTTTACATTTTTTACTTAAAAATACATTTTACACCTTTATAAAACTTTTTTAATATAGTATTCCGAATAACTTAATTTATTTTGTAAAAAAATGTTTTTCCTTACCAGATTTTTTTATGTATATATTTTTTAATTTTTGCCTGCTTCAATAAATAGGCTTTTAAATTTCCTTTCTAATGATACCCATATTGTCCCATTCCCCCATCAACTACTCGATATATGCCATATTATATATAAAACTTTGGAGGGCCGTAACTCCGAAACTAAGGGTTGCCGCCAAATTTTTCACTTCACATTTTGCACCCTGTCGGCAACTTTTTTTTATTTTGGCGCGGTGCCCGTAAACTAGATTTAAGCCCTAATTTTTATTAGAAATTGTTATATTTGTGTTTTCATGGACATTTTTGCTTACAATAAAGAGAGCAAAAGGGAATTGAGGATACAAGAAAGTCGGTAATCTTATTTTCATTTCCTAACTTTTTTATAAATTCACGACTGAAAATCAAACCTTTCCCCGCTCACTTTATAAACTAACCATATCAGTCTGGTAGCACGTGCTTATAACATATTTAAATCTTATAACAGTGGCAAGCCTTAAAATATTTCATGTATTTTTGTTTTTCTGCACGTGTTTTGAGTTGAAGTTATTTTAGCCTATATAAAAAATGGTGAAAGTTCAAAAACCAACTCCGAAGTCTATTAAAAAAGATATTCCTGGAAAAACGAAGAAAACTCAAATCAAGAAGCCGAAAGATAATTCTTCGAAGGAAAAGATTAAAAAGATCGGAGAAAAAATTGAAAATCTTGCTAAACCCAAGGCAAAAATTATTGTTGCACAGAAAAATGGTATTTTGGATGAGAAGTCGACTATAGTACCCAAAAAAGTTGAAAAAACTGTTCTTAAGAAAAAACCAATTGTGGCTAAAGTTCAAGCTAAGATTGAAACAGGTGCTGAAAATAAAAAGTCGATTGGAGCAGAAGCGGGAAAAAGGCTTAAAAAAACTGTTGAAACAAAACCGATTGAAGTAGATGCTGAAAAAAATGTTAAAAAAATTGTTCAACGTAAAACTGCACTCGCTGCAAAAGTAACAAGTAAAAACCAGAAAGCCGGTATTAAAAGTAAAACAATTCAAAAGAAAAAATTGAACCAAAAAGCGCAAGTGGAGACAAATAATATCCAAGAGCCCATATTTGAACCCACTAATTTTGATGAGAAAAAATTTAATGATATTCTCAAGATTGAAAATATAAAAAGTATTGTAAAGGCCCTTAAAGTTCTTGTTGAAAAAGAGGTTTCTGAAAAGAAAACCCAGATTTTTAGCGATTACAAATATATTTTAAATGTATCAAGCTATAAAATAGCTAATTGCCCTAAGCGTATGGTAAAATTGTATGTATAATAATTTTTTACACCTTTAAATTTTACTTGATCGTTATTAAAATTTGTTTTAGAAATCTTGAACATTCGCTGGTTGATGTGGAACGGGATGATATTGCAATGATTGTTCCAGACCTCAAAAGAGGAGCAAAATTCGATTATGAGTACACTATTCAACATTTTGAAGATTTAATCCGAGAAATTGGACAGGAAAAAATTAAAATTATACCATTTAATCAATTGCGCAACGAGTTCACATCGTTTGAAGCTAAAAGAAAATTAGCTAATACTTATGACTTCTTTCTATGTGATGGACGTATTGCGGGACTTGTTGTTGGATTTTGCGGTAAACATTTTCAAAAGCCACGTACCACATTTCATGCTGTTACTTTAATTAATCCAAAGACATACAAGTTTGAAATTGAACGCGCTCTTAAGCGCACAGCATTTAGACAGCTTGAAAAGGGAGATATGATTTCCATACCTGTAGGAAATCACCTTTTTACCGCAGATCAGTTAGCTCAAAATATAGAAGTGGTTATTAAGCAACTGAAAACATTATTTCCTGGCGGCTATGAAAATATTCGCAACATTTACGTTAAAATTGACATCAAAGGTACATCTTCTTTGCCCTTGTATGTAAATTTAGCAGGTGCACCTGCTGAAGTTCCTAATGTGATTGGCCCGCGAGAACAAAGAATGCTTAAATTGAAAAAACAAGCCAACGAAATACTGTCCAAATTTAGCATGAGCAAAGCTGGGGATTTTGTTAAACTTAGTAAAACTCAGGTTGAACGTAAGCATCAGATACGTCAAACTAGAACAGCGCTTCTATTAAGTGAAAATAAAGATGATGTTACCAACACTAAACATGATCCAATTTTAAGGAAGAAAGTTAAAAAAAATAAATCTGAAGACAGAGAAAACAAAATCAAACCTCCACCAAAAAAGAAAGTTAAAAGAGATATAAGCAAGTCGTCAATTAATGCTAATGATAGTGATGAAGAATAAAACGTAAATAAAAATATACATACTGTGCGTTCAACATTTTTTTATAATTACAATTTAAAACACCTAAAAACAAAGACAAATATGAGGAGCAATAAATCAGAATTTTAGTTTTACTATGCTGACTAGTGATTAACAAAATGACTACCGTTACTTAATTTTATCTAAATATACATACCATCCTATACTTTATTTTCCCATAATGTACGTAACATCTTGACAAACAAACAGGACACAAGTACAGATTTCAGAAAAATCTCACTTCATACATGCACTGTTCGAAAGCAACATATCTGCAAAGATATTTTTATTGTTAAAACTACATTTACTGATAAAATACTCTTATTTTTATTTATTTTCCGGTCGCTTTGCTGTTTCAAAAAGAATAATCATATCACGAACACTCTTTCTTTTTTGTATCTTGAAGTTATAACAAACTTCCTTCTGCCTATTGGATCTTCTGAATCAGGAATTATTTATCTTTCAATAATTCTTAATATTGATTTTTGTTAAAACCCTTTCCGCGCATTTTTCCTCTACATACTTACCTCCCGCTCCATATTGTTCAAATAAACACACTCTCTTCGACCTAAAAAAATACCTAAATTTATAAACCAACCCAAACTTATATGTGTGTTCGGCAAAAGACAAAATTCAGAAAAACACATCATTGATATGTAAAAAAATATGTGTGTATCTTTGAAGTGTGTTTACATTAATGTTTTGCGTACATGTTCTGTATTTTTTCTGACCTCTACATAAGTATAGTTTCTCCAATTATTACAGATTTGTATTTATAATTTGCGCTTTACATTTAATTTTTAGTGCAAAGCATTTCAAAGCAAAGACATTAGTATTTAAAATACTTTAAATAACAGATTTCTTATTTTTTAACACTATACAAGTTTTAAAAAAATAAACCACAAGTCTTGTAAATTGATTCATATGCATATATAACAGAAAACATTCTACAGATTCCCAAACAAGGATATTTGCGCACAGGTTATTTGTTTGTTATATCTGTGATTTGTTTGTTTAATAAGTATTCCTAAAATATTTACCGTTGAATACAAACATTTTTTAAATTAACCTCAATTTTAGTGTTGGAAAGGAAATACCGAATTCTAATATTTAGTACTTGTATTTTGCAACTCTGGTACCAAGGCGATTCATAAAAGGTATACTCACGGCGAAAATAAATACAACACTGCAATAGAAACATGTCCATTTTTTTGTACAAATAGTTTTCGGCTGTCAAAAGCAAAGGAGATGATAAGTTTTGGCACTCGAAGAAGACAAATTACAATAGTCACCTGGGTTGTTAAGGCCACCTGTTGTTAATTCGCCTTGAATGGTACGAATTTATTTAACAAGTTTTTTGTGTCGAGGCGCCTAGAACTTAAATAAGCAAAATCAGTGATCACCTCTAAAATGTATAAAAGTGTAGTTTTATATTAAAAAATACGAAAAAAAAAATATAAAAAATGTATTTTGACCCAAAATAAATAAATTTTTTTATTAGAAAGATTAAAACTTGATCGTCTCGTAAACTAAGCATCCTAGAGCTTAAATAACCAAATCTGCGATCACAACTAAAAAGCACCAAATTTATAAAAATTCGATTTTGACCCGAAAAAAGAGAACGATATGGGTAAAACAGTTCATAAAAAATTAAGCAAATCTTTGATAATACTGTGCAACCACTGTAGTATGATAACTGGAAGGACAACGCATACAAAATGCGAATAAAGTATGCCCATAAGCGGAATTGAAACCAAATGATACCAATTTTAAAAGGAAATATTGTCCTTTATTAACTGGTCGATGTATGATATCACGAATAGCTTAGGAGTAATATTATCAAACTCTTTGTATAATTTTAAGCTATTCTTCAAATTTTTCGAGTTATGACTTCTGAACGTAAGTATTTCCGCAAATAATCTATACCCATACGGAATCGTATTTTTGTTCTATATCAATTGATACCAATTGCTGTGTGGTACAGCTTTTAATTAAGATTTTATAACTCAATACCTATCTCGATCAAGGACAAAGTATTCTGGAAAGTATTTTCGATTTCCATTGCTTAGTGCTACCGACTTTTTTATACTAAATATAAGTAAACTTTAATTAGTTCAAAACTTTTCACTAATTTTTTTAAATTTATTTAATTTTTGAAAGTTTGCAGCTCAATAACTTTTTTGTACAATCTTTAAAGGAATAAGCTATACCATGGTCGATTCCTAATTTAATCCTCTTTCGATTGTATACAGCGGGATATGCGCACGCGAAATAGTTTTCGAGATATAAGCAAAAAACTAAACTTATATTTTTGAGCGATTTTTTCAAATTTGAAAAGTTTGCCGCGCTATAACTTTTTTCGTACAGTCTTTCTGAAAACAAGCTATACCAAGATCGATTCGTTTTCTTATCCTCTTTCAATCGTATATGTGCACGCGGAATAGTTTTCGAGATATATGCGAAAAACTAAACTTATATTTTTGAGCGATTTTTTCAAATTTGAAAAGTTTGCTGCCACGATCGATTCGTATTTTTATCCTCTTTCGATCGTATATAGTGGTATATGTGCACGCGGAACACTTTTCCGAGATATAAGCGAGAAACTTATTTATATTTTTGAACGATTTTTTTTCAATTGAAATGTTTGCTGGCTTATAACTTTTTTTTTACAGCCTTTCAAGAAACGAGATATACCACGATCGATTCGTATTTTTAGCCTCTATCGATTGGCGTTGGTCGCTATAATACACGGCTTTTAGTTTGGTTTTTATAACTAAAAAACCATCACAATTAATGACCATCACAAATAATGACTGTTTTAGGTGTAGCTCCTTCAATTTTAAAATGGCGAAAGTGACAACCTGAAATCTAATTCTGCAAGATTAGAGCTTTTTAACTCAAGTTTTTGTTTTAAAATCTATGAAAAATTAACGAATTGTGGCCGTTTCAAAAAAGTCTTATTTTTTCAAATTTTGTTTACATTTTTGTTATGAACATTAAAAATACTTCTTTTTTGCAACTCTGTAAAAAAAAGCTTGCTGTTTCTCAGAGTTTGTTATCTTCTCCTACATGTTTTTGTGAAGTTTGTGTCACTAAATAAAGAAAAATAAATAGATTTATAATAATGTTAAAGAATTGAAGAAATTTAACAAAATTTAAAGAGTTTATTTGACAGTAAATAAAAGACATATATGAAATAAATCAACAACAAATAATAATAAAGCTTTGGCAGCAGAACGAACTTAAGTCCCGGATATAAATGGAGCAGACTATAACAATAACCTGTGAACATGTTTGGAATATAAGAATAAGGAATTTTATAAAATATAAATTGTAGTGTTAGCATAAGTGGGAAAACATTAAAAATTGTTTAATTAAAAAATTGTAAGTCGTTCTGTTGCTCTAACGGTTGAAAAATAATTGTGATTGCCCTTTAAGTTAATTGAATTTCTTTAGTACCCAAAAAATATCTGCGCTTGGGTTAAGGAAACACTTTTCCTTAAATCAATAAGCACCTGATGTAACAACAACAAAATGCCAAAGATATACATGAAAAAACCATTGACCAATATGGTCAAACGAAACAGAAATACCATCAAAGACGTTGTAATTACGGTAAGTTTTTTTTTGCAATATCAAAATTATTTAAGGAGTTTCGTATAGATTAATTAGTACACGTGTGTTTTTAAGTTGGTCTTTTTGACCGATTTTAATTTATATAACGTGCTTAAACTTGCTCGCTTGATTTGGTCGTCTTTATTTACATTAAGCTCTCGAGACCTTTTAGTTAATAAAATTCATTTCTTACTTGTTGATCAGATAAGGTACATCGAGATATTCATAATTTGACCACTTTTTTTATGGCATCAAAATTAAATAGTATCCTTAATGTGATTCGAAGATACATATATAACCAATATTTGCTGGAGTGATTGTATATTATTATTTTTATATTTCGTTATACTCTAAGAAACTTATTACCTACATGTTGCTCTTTTTTAAAATTATCTGTTCGAAATATTTTATAATGTATTCTTTAATTACTAGAATAGATCGAAGTTGGAAATAAATGCTCCCACTTAAATAATGCTTTTCGTTTAAAGCCAACGGAATTTCTTTGCAATGACATTTAGTTATTATGAGCCTAAATTATAATTGTATATATCGCTGGTCTCATGTAGAAAGGCACTAACTCGAATTTTTACGAAACTGAGTTTTTTCGTTATTCCAATACATTTTACAGATACATCTCGTCATAAAATTTAAATGCAGTAGTATCAAATATAATGGATTTATAAGCATTTCCATTTTTAATATTACAACCCTTTCCTGTAAAATTACAAATATATGAGTTAGGGCCTTTCTACATGAGACCAGTGATATGTGCATATGTATTGTATGTTCGTATTTACTTCATTTGCATCGCTGTTCTCCTTTCAGAATTAATACACTGTAATAAAATTAAATAAAATAATTTATTGCTTAAACTGTATTACTGCTGGGATTTACTTAATGTTTTCTTTTATATTAAATTCTTTTTATAAGGTAAAGGTTCAATGAATCTTCATATTAAGTAAATTTTATTTTTCTTATAAAAAGTAATAATGTTAGCTGCATTGTAATATGTTTTAAAATTAGTGCAGTGGCTTTTTATATAAAATCTTATAAAAAATAATTGGAAGTGCCTTTAAGCCAGATAGAACTTGCAATTGTAACAAATAATACAAAAAAATAATTGTAATGAATTTTTTTTTATGCGAAAGATCAGAACACAGCATTAGTACTTAAGGCCAGGATTCACTATCATACACAGTCGTGCGTGGCCTTTAAAACTGATTTCGGGCTTATGGCCACCGCGGCTGCTCAGGATAAGCGCATTCTTCGTTTTCGAAAAATTGATAGTTAAATAATTTTCAGAAGACCAATGAAGAAACCGCTGAAGGATATCATTTATATCAAACTGCAATGTATAGCTACATTAAGCAGTTAGGTTAGGCAGGGATTTGTTAGACGACTATTACTTTACTTGAAGATCTGGTAGAGGGCTATAATTCCCTGCCTATTTTCCCGGCAAAAACAAAAAATCCACTATACTCCATAAGGTTCACTGTGTATCATTAACCCACCTGATTACCTTGACGAATCTGAACCTTGCGATGTCATCTAATTTATTGAGATTTCGTGAAGCTTTTAGTCTGGATAATTCGGCCAGTCACATGTAATGTGTTCTACAGTATGTAGCTATTGCTCATTGTCGAAAATTCTGTGAAATCCAGAGTTCTGTTTACACCCAGAAACTGCACTTTAAATTGCATAACTATATTAGAAGTACATATGTTAGACTTTTCAATTCCGGACACCCTGAAAACCTTCACTGATTTCTCCCTTATCTCGTGGTTCATTGCAAAATCGTTCGTCAGTGATCTCATTTCCAAATTCTGAAATTATTCTTGTCCAACATTATGTCGTATTACCACTTAACAAACCGCAAACTGGAAATTCAATTGCAACACCTAATTTAAAAACAGACAAGAATTAAAAATGATTTCGGTTCTTTATTAAAATATATATTAATTTAACGGATGGGCCTAATATCATTCCGGCCTATTAATTTTCTTAGATAAACTAAGACCTCCACCGTACCGCTTTAAGTTCTTTACTAATGGGTTATCTAAAAATGTAAAATTACCCTTAGAAGATCGAGGCGATAGATCTTTGTTTAATTTCCCTTTAGAATATAGCTTTTTTTGATTTTTGATCCATATAATCCGGTATCTACCAAACGAAACCTGGGGGCTTATTCTGAATTGCGATGCAAAAGTGAATGCGATGCGAAAATACATAAATGCGAACAATTGCTATTTTGTATTGCGATATTAGCAAAGTTCTAAATTGCGAAAACAAATGTCAAAATAAATTTGACGACAAAATAGCATTCGCCAAGTACAAACGTGTAAGTGAAAGATAATAACTGCAGAACTAAATATCAATGGATCACCTGTTAGAGAAGCTGCAGGATGAAAAAAAAGTATGAAATATATAAACCAGTTCCAAAATATTTGACTTCAACTTTAATTTTAATAGGTTTGGGCCGATTTTAAAGTACACACCAAACAGAAGCTTAGACGATGGGCGATAGCCCATCAAGATAGCTTCTCCTGTTTCCCGTAGAGGAGAGAGTGGTGAAATTATTAAACTTGACGGTTTCCGTAAATGGATTACCGGGCGCACTTTCTTTCAGGGGCAACAATTGCTTCTAAGCTATCTTCTCTGTATCCTTTCATTTTGCTCACGCCCTTTTTTTCTTACAGAATTTTCTAAATAAATTTTTTTAGTCAACCACAAAAAAATTATTTTTATTTTGATACTGACGTTTATTTGCGCAGCGTTGCCACGATTTGAAATAAATTGCGCATGCTATTACGAAAGTCTAACAGAATGCCAATTTTCTTTCACATCGCAATTCATTTGCGCATCACATTGATTTTCGCATCGCAATTCAGAATAAGCCACCGGGAAACGGTCTTTGTCCTTTATCGGGATGTAATGTAAAATTATTTTTTTTTAAATTTAAAGTTAAGCTCTTTAAAATGTTTAGTGAAACTTGGGCGTTTCCAATTAGTCACTGTGTTTGGTTTAAATTGTAAGATGAAAACTTGATGTATAAATTGTTACGCCATTTGAAATGTGCAACGGCAATAAAAAAAATTATTAATGGAATACAAGTGTGGTTTTTTTTGAGAAAAAGGAAAACAAAAACAACAGAAGATCTGCATTATTTTTTTTTAGTAATGATCATTAAGACAAACAACGTGTCTAGTAAGCTGTCTACAGCTACATGTTTTTATCTATCTTTTTATCAGCTTTTTTTTGTAGATTAAAACTTTGTTTACTCATGTATTGTAAAGATAATATATACAGAAACTTTATCACTAACGTTCTATTATCTTTTAAGAAAAAAAAGGATTCTTGTGCTTTTTTACTCGCACATAAAATTGTAATCGAAGAACTTCTCTGAATTTTTCATTTGCCGTCCTAAAATTTTTGTAGTTAGCAAGGCGAATTAAATACAAGGTGATAGCGGTGGCGAATTCAATACTTTTACCATGTATACTAACTGTCAAACTCCATATATAAAAAATTTATCTAACTGTTATACAGATTTTTTATATATGGAGTTTGACAGTTAGAATACCAGGGAAAAGAATTGAATTCGCCACCGCTATCACCTTGTATTTAATTCGCCTTGGTAGTTAGTATGTAAATGAAAATCAGTTAGTAAAGTCTTTTGTGGAAAGACAGACTTATTTGCAAAGAAAGCAAAACTTTTTAACGCACTACATCAGTATCTATTTTAGTTTCTATAAAACTATTTTTTTTAATTTATTTTTTGTTTAATGATGTTTTTTTTCGCTAATAGTTTTTTAATGAGGAAATTTTACCAAAAGAATTAAACATTAAAATAAATTAATATTGACTAAAACTAAAATATCTTAATTATTTTAATAAAAAAATACTGGTGTAAGATAAGTTTGGAATTTACTTGCTGCAAATCTAATGTAATAAAAGGCATGAGAAAAATCCCATCTCAGTATGCCATGAAAACAAATACTACAATACGTAGCTTGTCGATACGGTTATCATTGATTGTTGTGTCAGTTGAAAAACAGAAAAAGCTCGTTCAATAGTTGACATTGGGCGTATCGGGAAGTTATTTGAAATCGTTATTGTCCAAAATTTCAGAAGTGGGATAGAAAATTTGAAAAATAAAAAATTAATTTAAATAAAAGTGACGTTTAACTTGAAAAAGTGTTTCAGAAAAAAAAATATAGCAGAGTGCGATAATTTTTCAGAAATAAATATGACGGAGTATTTTTCGGCGTTTTCGGGTTCATGATCTGCTGATTCGGCATCTACTCGTGATTGAATAATGGATGTGGAGCGGGTGGACCATATCTTTAACTGGGATGATGGGACGACAGTCTCTATACTGCTATACGATTAGGAGAAGCAGCTTTATCTTGGTTTTCATCAATTAGAAACGAAGAATTGTTTTGGAACGATTTAAGGGAATTGCTAAGGGACGCATTTTCACGTGTAAGTGACAAGTCTGATATTTATTTAAAATTAATGTGCCGTGCTAAAGAACCTAATGAAAGCATAGAAAATTTCTTTTGATGTGTTAGCATTAGCTAGGAGAGCAAATTTTGGTGATGATTGTGCAGAAAAGTATATTGTCTCTGGTTTAAGAGACGGAAGGCTTGTTAATGAAGTTAGTGGTTATATACCCAGTGTAAATATTGCAGGAATTGTTATGCCAGATTAAGGGCCATTTATGCACAACAGAAAATCAGAGTAATCGTGAAAAATTTTTAAATAGAAGCACTAGTTCATCTGTTTGGGTGGATCGAAACTTTTTTTATTATTTCATGCAAAGTTATAGATTAAATGTTATCTGCCAATTGCCAGGAAACTGGTCATTTTTCAAGGAACTAAAAAAACTACGGAAAAGACAAGAGGAAACTCTTCACAGTTGTCTGCCGTTAAAAGTCTCTCGAGTATTCTTTAATTGAAGTAGTGGTTTAATGCAAATGGCTTGGGTTGAAGGTTAACATAGATGTAGGAGAGAAGTTTTTTTCTTTATTATACTTGATATGCTGAAAGGATATCATAAAGTCCCAATTAACAAATAGTGTAGGTCATTGAGTGGCTATGTCACTACTAGTGGACATTATCAATACAGAAGGATGCCATTCGGGTTAACAAATGTTCCCGTAGTTTTTATAAGTAATGTTAGGGATGAGAATAACAGCTTATCTGGACGATACTGTTACTTTCGAAGGAAGCTTTGACTAAATTTTAAGGTGCCTTGAATAATTTTTGGTTGTTTACGAAGATATGCACATTACATTCAATCTTGACAAATGTGAGTTTTTGTCAGTAGCATAGAATATCTCGGCCACATAATTACTGGTAAGGGTATATCTCCAGGTGCAGTGAAAACTCAGGCTATAGTTAATTACAGCACGCCATAAGCTACGCGTGAAGTTGTGTAGTTTTTCGGTCTTACTGGCTATTTCTGAAAACTTATCGAAAACTAAGCACGAATTGTCTATTCTTTAAATACATTATTAAAAATAATGCAGAAATTGTCTTGGGTGAAGATCACGAAAATTCAATATATGATCTAAAATGTAAAATATCGGCGAATCTGATTTTTGTCGTCTATGATCTTGATCAGGACCATTAATTGCACACAGATGCCTGTGAAATTATACTAGTAGGTCAGAAACGTCTAGTAGCATGCTTTAGCAGACGGGCTAATAGTCTTGAACAAAAATAATATAGTTGCGAATTAGAAACCCTTGCTGTTGTAGAAAGTATGGAGCGAGTTATCAAAGACGAAAAGAGTTGTAGATTATTTTCGGAATTTGGAGAGTCGAGATTGGGATTAGCATGTATTAGCTGTTCAGTGTTGATTTAAAGCATTGAACACAAAGTTACGTGACAAAGTCCGCAGTGATTGCTATTTACTTTTACGCTACGAAATTTTTTGGGGAATCGAAAAAGTTTTGACCTTGATGGACATCCTGAAGACGAATCGACTGTGAAGAAAGGATGGTCGCAGAAAATAGTATTAAGAAACACCGATTGCAGAATTAATACTTTAAGGGCGATTTAGTACTAATCAAAGCTGAGCACGCATCTACCGGTTAATCACGAAAACTTTTCAAGTATATCTGTGAAATAATACCATTATGTGGTCTCTACGAATTTATTGAAGGTTAAGAGGAAAGAGAAGATGTACCTTGATCTGATGGAGAGGATGATAATAAATAAATGACTATGTGGATAATATTATTATACCTATAAATGTTTGTGAAATGAGATAATCGATACATGGTCTGGTTCGTTAATAAGAGGTGTGCTGACAGATTTTTGAATGGGCTACTACTGTATGGTCTTAAAAATGTTTGGTTAATTTATTTGATTCCATTGTAATTGCTTTATCATGTTGATCATTTTGTGTGTTTTCATGATAATTGTTTTATCATGTTGAGCGTTTTCTTTGGTTCCATGATAATTGTTTTATCATGTTGAGCGTTTGGTGTGGTTCCATGATAATTGTTTTATCATATTGAGCGTTTGGTGTGGTTCCATGATAATTGTTTTATCATGTTGAGCGTTTGTGTGGTTCCATGATAATTGTATTATCATGTTGAGCGTTTTCTTTGGTTCCATGATAATTGTTTTATCATGTTGAGCGTTTGTTTGGTTCCATGATAATTGTATTATCATGTTGAGCGTTTTCTTTGGTTCCATGATAATTGTTTTATCATGTTGAGCGTTTGGTGTGGTTCCATGATAATTGTTTTATCATGTTGAGCGTTTGTGTGGTTCCATGATAATTATTTTATCATGTTGAGCATTTTGTGTGGTTCCATGATAATTGTTTTATCATGTTGAGCGTTTTGTGTGGTTCCATGATAATTGTATTATCATGTTGAGCGTTTTCTTTGGTTCCATGATAATTGTTTTATCATGTTGAGCGTTTGTTTGGTTCCATGATAATTGTGTTTATCATGTTGAGCGTTTTGTTTGGTTCCATGATAATTGTTTTATCATGTTGAGCGTTTGTTTGGTTCCATGATAATTGTGTTTATCATGTTGAGCGTTTTGTTTGGTTCCATGATAATTGTTTTATCATGTTGAGCGTTTGTTTGGTTCCATGATAATTGTGTTTATCATGTTGAGCGTTTTGTTTGGTTCCATGATAATTGTATTATCATGTTGAGCGTTTTCTTTGGTTCCATGATAATTGTTTTATCATGTTGAGCGTTTGGTGTGGTTCCATGATAATTGTATTATCATGTTGAGCGTTTTCTTTGGTTCCATGATAATGTTTTATCATGTTGAGCGTTTGGTGTGGTTCCATGATAATTGTTTTATCATGTTGAGCGTTTGTGTGGTTCCATGATAATTGTTTTATCATGTTGAGCATTTGTTTGGTTCCATGATAATTGTGTTTATCATGTTGAGCGTTTTGTTTGGTTCCATGATAATTGTTTTATCATGTTGAGCGTTTTGTGTGGTTTCATGATAATTTTTTTATCATGTTGAGCGTTTTGTTTGGTTCCATAATAATTGTTTTATCGTGTTGAGCGTTTGTTTGGTTCCATGATAATTGTTTTATCATGTTGAGCGTTTTGTTTGGTTAAATGATAATTTTGTTTATCATGTTGAGCGTTTTGTTTTGGTTGCATGATAATTGTGTTATCATGTTGAACGTTTTGTTTGTTTTGATGATAAATATTTTTATCATGTGGAGCGTTCTGTTGTTTGCCACTGCGGTGTGTGTTAATTTTCACGTGCGATTTTATTTGGCTACATCAGTTATCACTGGGACAGTGATAAACAGGATGGCCGAGTTGTAAGATAAGTTTGGAATTTACTTGCTGCAAATCTAATGTAATAAAAGGCATGAGAAAAATCCCATCTCAGTATGCCATGAAAACAAATACTACAATACGTAGCTTGTCGATACGGTTATCATTGATTGTTGTGTCAGTTGAAAAACAGAAAAAGCTCGTTCAATAGTTGACATTGGGCGTATCGGGAAGTTATTTGAAATCGTTATTGTCCAAAACTGGTAATAGTGATTTCAAAATATATGATTTAATTTTGTTTTAATTTATCTAAAAACACATCTCAGCCATACATGAAACAGCTAAATAAATAACATTTTTTTTTTTTTTTTTTGGTGAATTTAATTTATTTACGGTTGAGTTTTTTTTTACGTTAAGACTTTTTCTTTTTATAAAATTTCTAAAACAGTCTAGAAAAATATGAATAAAACGATTTTGTTATAAAAGCAACGGAATCTAAAGAAACAATATAAGACCGAAAATGCATACAATTTTAAACACTTATCCCTTCTTTAATAGCTCTAATAACTAAAAGAGTTATTCGGCTACTAAAAATTAAGGAATCTTATAAAAAGCATAAAATTATAATTTTTTTAAATACATTTCGAACACGGTTTTTGTTTTGTGATTTGTAGTATAATCGTATCTGAATCTAATGGTTATTAAATTCCTTTATCGAAAACGGTGGCGAATTTGAATTTGTGCATTGAGCGCAGAAGAATTCTAAGGGTAGAAAATAATATTCAAGCTTTAGAAAACTTAGCCAAGCTTACCTTTCCTATTGCAAAATTCCAGCTAAAATATCAAAATAATCAATAGAACATTTAGTTATAATCATTACTTAACTTTATTTACCTCAAACGAGCTTGATTTCTTTATTTTTTTTTATTCCTCAAGTAAACAGTTTATTTAATTGACAACAGGTTTTTCCATCCCTGTGTTATTAAGAGCTTATTATTATTATTTTATTTGTTTCAACCAGTGTTGCCAGCCAAAGTAAAAAACATTACATTAACGTCAAACATGTATTTACAGAGAATGTGTTTAATTTTTTCTAAACAAGATACAAATTTTATGCAATAGTTTGCGTTATTGTGTGCGAATATTACAAATTTTTGACTACATTTTTGGCTGAATAAATCGCTAAACTAACAATTAACCACTAAATCAGGCAGCTAGCTATGTTAATTGTTCTGATGCGCAGCAGAGTTTAAGACGAATCTCTAAATTAAATGTTTATATCCCCTTAAATCCCCAGAAAACAGTTTTTTTTTTACCCAAAATATAAAGTAAAAATTTCCCCAAAAATTCACCAATTTCCTAATAAGATTTTCTATCCCAATTTAATAATAATCTGTATTTTTGGTCCCTTGATTTGGCAACACTCTCTTTCCCGGTAAAAAACATAATTTGAACGATCGCTATAAAAAAATTGACTGAAATAGGTATAAAAGAAAAAAAAAAAAAAAAAAAACACTGTTAAAGAAACGGAATATTGGATTATTTTTTTGTATAATAAAGCTTTTCAACAATTAAAGTTCTATGGTATATACTAATATACGTTTAAAACTACAAATCATTTATTTCTAAATATACGCAAAACAGCTTATTCATTTTTCAGATGGTGATGTAAAATTGTTACATCTATGTTTTGAGAAATATATATTTAACCTTTAAAAAGCTTTTATCCCTTCAAACAGTCATGCTTTCCTTTTCTGAACTAACAACCATTAACACTGAAAAAGCTTTTTTAAATGAAAGAGCAAGTAACGGTAATGTGAAATTTAGTTTTTAAGAAAGTGTTTTTTTTTTTTAATCTCACAAAAAATACTCTGAACACATTTTTTAGTCCCAAATATTAAAAAAAATTGCTCCCTAAACTCGATAAAAAAGAAAATTATTAAGTCTTTAATATAATAACTTGAAACTGGCAATACTGCTTAAAATAAATAACATTTTTGCAACATTTAATTTCACAGCATGTGGTCCCTGTATCTTAAGAATGAAAGCGAAAAGATTTTATTTTATTTTGAAGCTCTATATTTGTATATATGTGTGTGTTATCTACACATATACAGTGGCTCCATTTAATATTCGCCCATTTTATATTTCTTCATTACAAATATGAATAAAAATATAAATTATTTACAATTTTCACAATTAAGGTACAATTATGCGAACGTCCACGTAAGCTAACCTAACGGCCGTTTGTTTTTAAATATACTAAAACAATGCAAACGCTTACCGAAATTAACTGTCACGTTTCCGGAACGCTTCAACCTGTATAAAATAGGTTTTGACGGCATTGTTACGTGACATTCGTAAGATAGTGCTGGAATTATATATGATAAGTACCATTGCGGTACATTTGCCCTTTTTAGGTACTTTTTAAGTATTGATAATAATTGTATCATTCATCAGTTTTTATTATTTTGCTTAATAAAAGTATAATAAATAAATAGTTACATTAAATACATAATAATATTTTTTAAAACAGATAATTAAATTTGTCAATACATTGCACATATTGCAATGTAAAATATTTTTCGAAGCGAAATTAGTACTTTTTCTAAATTTACATGTACGGAACAGTGCCCGTAACTATGCCACAAATCTCGACACTGTTCTGAACAGCTGCAGCAAATTGAAAATTGTGTTAGGTTTTGTAATTTAATATTTTGGCTTTATAGTTTTTTTTTCTTGCAAAACAATTGTACTTATTTCATGGACATCAGTAAATTAATCCTCAATATCCATTTTTAAATTCTTTTCGGGCTTTTGAAATTAATATTACAAACACATTGTGCTGAACAATGTTTTGTTTTTGTTTATTTTATTGACATTCGTGACATTTGTCAAGTTTCTATAAGTACATAAACGACCGTACGTTAAAATACGTTAAGTTTTTCTTACATCAACGTTCGCATAACGAGGCCTTTAATAATATTTGGAACGTTTCATCGTTAGTTGAAATTAAAAGAAGTAAGAAATTAAAAATTAAGTAAAAAGTGTAAATACAAGTGTAATTTTAGTTAACATTAGTCTAAAAAGAACACCAGTTAGATTTTTAAAACGAATATTTTTTTAAAATAAATAATTGCCTTAACTTATATTAAAAGTAATCCATGGGCGAAAACAAGGCGATAAAGCAACAGTTAAAGAAAAACGTAAAAAGTGTTGATAGATCTTTCTCCATCATGAAAAATATTATAGATCGGGATTTGTTAAGCAAAAAATGCAAAAGTGAAGAAAGATCTGGAAGGCCTTAAAAATTGTTAGAAAAGGAAAAACTTATGACATTTAATAGTGTAAGGAAAAAGTTAGGAAAGGTAAATTTGAAAAGAATGCAACCGAAAAAACCGTTTTATGGGAGGATTGCTAGAAAAAAATCAATTCACATATAAAGTAAAAAAAAATGGAAATTAAATGCAGAGTTTTGAAATAATTAATATTCACAGACGAAAGTAAATTTAATATGTTTGCGTAGGATGTGAAAATTTGTTGGCATCAGAACAGCTGGAAATAAAGAACTTGAAGCCAGATGTAAAATAATAAAGAAGTAAGAAAGCTAAATTTTAGCATTGATCATAGGTATTATAGTAGAATATAAAAAAGATAATTTAACAGGCGGTTTTAATAAAACTCCTTTCAAAAATGGTTTATTGTCCCGAAAAGGTAGAAAATCTGTCTACAGACTCTGGATATTAATCCAGTGAAAATTAATAGGAGTTTTTTGGTGACAAATACTAATTCAAATAAAAACTGCCTTAAAAGTGGAATGAAATAAAATATCAAAGTCGTTACTAAGAACCTTGTTTTGGTATTAAACCACACTTTTTAATAAAGTACTTAAACATAAGGAAAGTCTTATAAATTGTTTTTTATTGTTTACTAACTTATTGTACCCACCTTTGCCTAGGTATAATTTAAGGGCACGGAACACGTAAGAAATCCATCAAATCTGTTTGGATCTTATAAGATAGGAGATATATTTCAAATATCTTCACGTTCTGATTTTATTAATACCGATTAATGTTCATAAAATTGCGCGTTTGTCCTGAGCTGTGAATACAGTGTTGTCAAACTAGGGGATTTATCCCTCAAATCGGGGATTTTATTTTTTAAATGGGGGTGAAAATTTCAGTTTGGGGATTGAGGAATTCTTTGAGGATATATTTTTGTATGGTAAAAAAAACATTGTTAAATATTATGACCGGTAAGGCTCTTCATAAATTTGAAAAAGTAATGCCTTTTTAAGCTAATGAAAACCAAAATAAGGAATAAAATGCAGTACTAGAATCTTTATTGAGAATTAATAAACATTCAAAAAATAATAAAAATTGTTGTGAAACTTTTGCTCCATCTTAAGAAATGCTCCAAATGTTTAACTCCAAAAATATGTAAGAGTATTTTGTGTCAGAATTTTTCGATTTTGTCGAATACATATATAAATAATAAAACTTTAACAGCATCATTTATGTACATGAATTATCTTTTGCAAATTTATTACTCGATATGGAATACAAACCACCTATTTTTGGATTTCGTCTGTCTGTCCATCTGTTTGCCTGTGTTCGCGCCACATAAAAACTGATGTACGGATTTGAATAATTTTGTGAGGAGGTCCCTTAGAGTCTTGGTTCTAATAAAGAATACTTGTTATTCGAAAAATATATGTCATTTCATAGTAAAAATAGCGCACATTTTATTTTTGTATATGAAAAATTTTTAAAACTGTTTACAGAACTCTACTTAAAAAATATTATTCTATATTTGAATTTTAAGGAAATTAGAAATGACACGCTGACGAATTCGTGGACACTGCTAATATATGTAGCTTGTATATTGTATATTATAAAACGTATGTTAATACTTAAATTTAATTTAAAAATAAATAGTAGTGGGGATTTTTTGGGGAATTGTTGGAATAAAGTTTATCTAGTTGGGGATACGACTCGAAAAAAATCTGAGAACCCTGTGGTAATCATGAATGATAGAGCGAAGAAAAAAAAATATTGGGCTCCGTGCAAAAATAGTATTATCTAGGTTCTAGCTCTGAAAACAGATATATGTAGATGATGACCTAACTATGTTTCGATGTAGATAATAACATAACCATGTTTCAAATTTCATAAAAATCGATTAGCCGAGACTTTGTTAAAATAGATTCAGAAGCATAGAAATGCTTTCTTCTCCATTTTTCCCATTCTGGTCCGATATCTAAAAATCATAGTCTATTTTACCATGAGGACAAATATCTACCCGTGTTTCAAATTTCATTGTCCTTGAGTTTATAAAATAAAAATAGTTGCATGTAATAAAAACATTTTCCTATAAATTGTGGCGGTGTGCGAACATATTATAGAGCCACTGTATACAGAGTATATACACATACTCGTAGATATAAATGTTATAAATGTGTTTGAAAAAAAAAGTTAGAACAAAATTATTATCTACGTTGTGCTATCAAAATTAAAATAAAATAAAGCTTTCAATTGCTCTCAAAAGCTTAATTGGATATCTTTTTTTCTTCTTTCAAAAAGTAAAAAGAAAGGTGAACACAAAATGCTTTTCCCAAACATTCATCAGATGAAAATGAAACATGAACGCGTGCTACATGTGTCGAAACAAATAAAATATATTTATTTTTTTGTAAATAAATTTGTATAATAAATATGAAAATGCTACAAATTACTTGACGATAATTGAAAATCGTTATTGTTTTATAAATAAATTAAAAATATGCTTACAGCATATGTTACGTTCGTTGGATACAAAAATGTTGAGTGTTAATTAATAGAAAAAAAATGTAATTATTTTTAAATTAAATGTTTAAAAAACTTTGTAATAAATATTAAAAAACAAATAGTGAAAAAATGAATGAATGAATGAGTGTGAATATTGTGATAGTAGCTAAAGTGATGATATAATTAAGTCAATTGAAAGAAAATGCTGGGTTTTTTTTAAATCTGCTGTATATACAAAGAAAGAAATTTCATAAACAAATGGAAAATGTGGAAAAAAACAAAAAAACGAAACAAAACAATATTATATAAAAACAAGAGAAAACAAATTTTTACATTTTTGGCAAAATAAACTTTTTAAAGCAGAAAAAAAAAATAATTCAATTTCCTGTGCTTCTGTTATGTATTTTCTGTTTAAGGACATTTGTACTTGCTTTCGTTTGCCACAACCTGTGTACGAGTATTTTCTCATAACAAAAGCTTTTTGAAATGAAAGTGTTTGTTGTCAGGATATTTTCTTAAAACACTTTCTCCGTCATTTGTAAACTTAATAGAAAACAAACCAAAATTTAAGAAACTTGTGTTTTAAGTTTATTTTTAAAGGTTTAAGCGTATATAAATATGCACACATACATGTGTATGTGTGTACCTGCTGATTTTTGTTTGTCAATTAATTTTCAATAGCTATTTTCAAACTTCGTTTTTGTTAACCGTAACATCAAATAACTTTACAGGATAATGTCCTTGAAAAATAAAATTGAGCAAGCAACAACGCGAAAGAAAAACACAAAGAAGCATTTGTTTTTCAATTTCGTATTCAACCATAAATTAAGCACCATTAATAATTTTTAGCACAGAATTTTGGCTGAAATCCAAATTATAAAAACAAAAATCAATGCCTATTTTTTTTGTTGTAAAAGGAGTATGTGACATTGCTAGTGAAATTTAAAGACGGCAATAAGTTTTGACCTTTATTTTAAAATTGAAAACCAATGCATATACTCCTCTAACCACTAACATTTAAATAAAAAAAAATTTTGTTGAAGGAACGTTCGTTAAAAAAGACAATATTTAAATGCATGTTCTTGAACATACATGCAGAAGTGTAACTGAAGTACCTTGGTTTTATATCATTAAAACAAAAAAGTAAAGAAAATGTTATTTTAAAAGAAGGTCTGTCTGTGATTGCTTGGGAAAAAAACCAGAAAAAATTAAATATAAAAGTTTTATTTAAATAATTAAATATAAATAAGTGTGATATGTAAAATAAAATCCAACCAACACTTAAACAAAAGTCAGAATATTGTAAATACCAAATTGTGTGCAATTATTAATATACAATAATACATTAAATGGACATTGTTTTGGCGTGAGGTTGCTGTAATACTAATAATAATATACAAAAACATATGTTACAAACTAACGAAAAAAACTGCGCGGACGAAAAATCTATTAAATTGTTACGAAAACAAAAGTTAACGTGATGACACGTTCTTATAATCATGCACCGTCCATTGAAAAAAATGAAACTCAACTAAAAAGAAATGCAGAAGATAACGATAATGATACAAGTTTTGAAATTGATGAGCCTGAGGATGAGGAAACTGTTTTTGTAATTAAAAGGGATGATGCTGCTGCCTATACGCCTACAAATGACACTAATGCAGAGCAAATAAATTTGCTTTTAAAAAGCCAAAATGAAGCACCAGCACCAGTAGCAGCAGTAGCAGCAGCAGAAGACACAACAGATGGTGTACATTTTTGTGTAGAGAAATGTGAAAATAGTAGTATAGTGAAGGGCGAAAATGTTCCAAAAGTTGACAACCCCGATGAGAGTAATGAAGATTCTGATTATTCATACGATTCTTATACATATTCTTCCACGCCTACAACTGCAGATGTGGCTGACGTTAAGACAGTAACTTTATATCATGCTGGCATCAGTAATAACGGCAGCGGCTGCAGCAGCAAAGTTATTCGACAGCCCAGCAGACGAGTGGCCGCCCCCTCGGCTAATGTCCTAGTCATTGCAGTACAACCAAGTCATATAAATGATATAGCATTAGCAGCAGATAATAATGATTCAGGTTCCCTAGAAACAACAACGACTGATTACGAAACAGAAAATATAATAATAAGAAGTCCCTATTATAGACGACATCAGCCTGTGTCGAATGTTTCTAATATTACGTTTAATTCCGCAACACATTCCATACCTTCAGTACTGTTAACGCATCCCTCTGCTGCTTTTCAAAAAACAGATACAAATGCTATCGAAATATCTTCTGGGAATGCTAAGCGCCACAATCGAACAATGTCTTCGATATCTCAACGTTCAATAGCCTCTCAACACTCGGTGCGCACTGCTAACACAACATTGTCCATCACAGAACCGAAAAGTAAAGTCTGGAACTGTTTACGATGGATGTGTTTATGGTTTAAGGTGACTATTCTTACCGAATTATTATTTTTTTGCACTTATTTTACGTATTTCGTTTAAGACACTTTTCGGTTAAAGAACACGGAAAAAGTTTTTTTTTTTTTTTAACTTTAAAAGAAAAACTTTTTAAAAATTCTGGTATCTCATGAAAAATTGTCATAACGCTGGCGAACAAAACTTTAAAAATAGCGCGTTAAGAAAGATTTAGTTTCTACGAGGGCTGCTCTATATATTTCTGGCCTAATAGTGAAAATGCGAATGTTTATAATCAAAAATGGTTTTATTGTTTTTCAAAGTATTCTCCAGCATGATTTATACACATTTGCATGCGCTCAAACCAGTTGTCGAAGCACTCCTTCCACTGCGATTGAGACACCTCTAAAACATGGTTTTTGAACACTTCAACAGCTTCTTCTGGCGACAAAAATCGCTGACCACGCATTTTTTTCCTGATGTGCGGAAACAAGAAGAAGTCATTAGGTGCCAAGTCAGGGCTGTACGGCGGATGACCCTTTAATTCGACGTTTTGGTCGGTCAAAAACGCTGTGGTTTGAGCCGATGTGTGAGAGCTCGCATCGTCATGGTAAACAATGATTCGTCTTCTCTTGTTGGTTTTTCGAATTTCTCCGATGACTTCAGGCAAACAAATTGTAGAGTACCACTCAGAAGTGACCTACGTTGCACAAGCGGAACAGTCGCCACATGACCAGTTTTGCCGAAGAAACAGGCGACCATTTGCTTCGAAGTGCTTCTTCCACGAACAACTTTCGTTGGATTTTGCTCGTCTTTGAAGACCCTCAAATTCGATTGTTGTTTCGTTTCGGGCTCATACGCATAGATCCATGATTCGTCACCTGTGACGATCTTATAAACGTCTTTTGAAGCACCGCAATCGTATTTTTGCAACATTTCTTTGCACCAATCGACACGAGCCTTTTTTTGAGCGACTTTCAAATTGTGCGGGATCCAACGAGAACAAACCTTTTTTACGGCCAGGTGTTCATGCAGTATCGAATGTATGCTGGTGGAAGAAATGTCCAAGGATGTCTCTATCTCTCGGTATGTCGCATGTCGATCTTGCGTTATGAGTTCACGCACGGCATTAATGTTCTCTGGCACAACAGCCGTTTTTGGACGACCTTCACGGAATTCGTCTTTGAGCGAGCTTCGGCCACGATTAAATTCATTATACCAATTTTTCACAGTGCTATAGGATGGTGCTTCATCGCCATATAAAGATTTAAGTTCATCAATGCACTCTTGTCGTGATAATCCACGTCGAAAGTTGTGAAAAATGATGGCACGAAAATGTTCACGAGTTAATTCCATTTTTTTCTATATTAATTTTTTCAAGTCACTGTAAACAACACAAATAATGGTCGTACGTCAAAACGTTTTGAGTACGATTATGCTTAAAAATGACAAACTTTCCAATGGAAATGTCAGATTGCACTTGGCAGCACTCAGTGTTGCTAGGCCAGAAATATATATAGCAGCCCTCATACTTTTTATTACACAATAAGTCGTCATCTGGTTTCATTTTGTGTCATTGAAAGTATGTTTGTGTTGTCAGTTGTTACACCCTTTACCACAAGCGAAAATGTACATATAAATTTATCATTCCGTTTGTAATTTCTGCAATATCCATTTTCGACCCCATAAAGTATATATATTCTTAGCTCTTATGCATGGCGAAGTCGATTGAGCGCTATCTGTCTGTTCGTCCGTGTTAGTGTTGAATTCAAGTTTGCCAAGGCACTAAATAAATACGGCAATCGATCAGACATAGTTTCGAAAATTTTGCTATTGAAAATCAGCAAGGTCGGCCTATGTCCTTCGGGGCAACGGGCAAAACACCACGCCTACCTTTAAATTTTTCATATCATTTGGAACAATAAAGTTACTCGAATCAAAAAAATAAATTTATGGGGCGATAGAGAATTAAAAAAAAAAGAAAAAAAGCATCAAGTGAAAAATTTGGCGCTCGACCGCATTTTCCGAGCTACGAGTCTCTGAAATTTTCAAATTTTTTAAAACATCAAAATGGGTATCGTTTTAAGGCTTTTGAAGAGGTCTTTCAGGAAATACTAAAATCTTTTAAAAAATGCTTAACCCATTAAGAGGCGATGGCATTTTTATGTAAAATAATATACATGCAGTACCAATTTTTTTTTATTATTTAATTCTCTGCCACCCCAATATTTGCTTTTTGATTGGAGTTACTTCACTAAACTCGATTTACATAGATGGTGAAGGGTATATAAGATTCGGCATAGCCGAATATAGCACTCTTACTGGCTTTTTTACTTCTTTATTTCAATTAAACAAAAATTTAAATTTAAAACTTTAAAAATGGGTTTTGATAGGTTTAAGTAACTTAACGTTGAATTCTATTTCTACTGATTGATTTCAACACCGAAAAAAAAATTTATTGGCCTTACTTATATGAAATGAAACAATATTTTTCAACATTAGCGCAGTAAGCGCAAATCTATCTGTGAAAAATTCTTATGTTTATAAAAAATGTTTCATACAAATTTTAATAGCGCAGCGTCAGCGCTTAACATTTAGAAAATCCAATTTTGTCAGTGTGTTAGGTAGTAAAGTTGGCTATTTAAGTAATTTGTTTTTATTAATTGTTATTTTTGTTATTGTAAAAAAGTAATGACAATGTTTTTGAGCTTTTCTAAAAATTTTGATAAAGATTTCCTGATGAGCTGGCTTAAGCAACCGGTGAAATACGTATAGATACCTGCCTTTTCAACCAGCAAATAAATTACATTTTTATTTAGAAATGTTATGGGATTGAGAACAATATAATAAATAATGACAATTTAGTTATTTTCAGGGCATTTTACCGGTTGCATCTCTTTTTTATTGCTATACAGTGGGTTTTATAAAACAAAATTAGTCATCAGTTTGTGTTTAAAACACAAAGTTCATGCTCTTATTTAGATATGACATTTCAGCGTAAAAGCTAGACGCTGGGCATTAAGCTTAACGCGCTCTTTTAGGTATATCCATAACTTGCTAAGAAATTTTATTTCATTGGTGTAAAACAAATATGGCTCAATCGAATGTTTAGGTCCGGCTCCACTTCTGCCACACTTTGCCTTTCACGGCTAAAATTAGTGGGCAAACTGTTATCTTAAATCATCTATTGTAGCAAAAGTACATTGGCACAATAATTCGTATTTTGTTTTCCTTGCGGTTATAGCTTTAGATTACACACTGCTGGTAAGCGTTGGTATTATTCGGTAAATGCATACATCGGCATCCTGTCATTCCACCGTGACTCGTTTATTTAGGTGTGCCAACCGTTAAAAATCTGTACTTGATACAAAAATTCTCCATACTTATTCAATTTACCTTCAGCGGAGGATTACACTGCAGTATACTGGCCAATGATATTTTTTAACGAATTCTCTTTCTCCTTTTTAAGAGAGGAAATTGTGTAAACTACTTATCCTTCTTGAAAGAAAATACATTTTTTTTATTTAAGTTTTAAGTTTTTTAGGGTAAGAGTTGTCTTTCAAATTTAGTAATTGTTTTCCAAATTTAAATAAAATGTTTTTGTATTTAGACACAAGCAAGCATTCTGCGTATCTATTCGCTTGGTAGTATTAAGCCATAAACATCACCTAATTAAGCAATTAGAGTATAATATAGGGCCGCGAGAATTTTATAAATTTAAACAGTTTCTAGTTGTGTTAAACGAATAATTAACAAGTTAGAGTGCTATATTTGGCTATGCCGAATCGTAAATACCCTTTACCATATATATAAATCTAGTTTTGTGAAGTAACTCCAGACAAAAAAAAAAAACAAATATTGGGATGACAGAGAATTAAAACCTAAAAAAATTGGTACTGCATATAGATAATTTTACATAAAAATGTCATCGGCTCTTAATGGGTTAAGTATTTATAAAAAATTTTAGTATTTCCTTAAAGATCTCTTCAAAAGTTTTTAAATGATACCCATAATAATATTAAAAAAAAATTAAAAGTTCAGAAGCCCGTAACTCAGAAAGTATGGACGAGCACCAATTTTTTTACTTGATGACTTTTTTTGTTTCTTTTTATTTTCTATCGTCCCATATATTTGTTTTTTAGATTGGAGTTACCTTAATAATTAAAATGATATGGAAAAATTAGAGGTAGGCGGCGTGGTGTTTTGTCCGCCGCCACGAAGGACATGGACCGATCTTCCTGATTTTTAATAGCACCTCCTTCTATACTATGTCTGGCACATTTAAATTTTCTCTAACTGATCTACTGCCTTGGCAAACTTGATTTCTACACTAACACATAAGGAGTTAGAATATATATACTTTATGGGGTCGGAAATGGATATTGTAGAAATTACAAACGGAATGACAAACTCAGTTATACCCTTTTTCCACTTTGTGTGGTGAAGACTATAAAAATATTTATTATTGGACGCATATTGTACTACCCCGCTAGGATTTCCTTGGTCGAACCGTTCGGTCCATTTATGCCCCAAGGTCCTGCTGTCCCCCAATAAATGCCCACTAAAGTCCGTTTTCTTCTTCTTAAAAAGAGCATGACTAGGAAAACACAAAGTCAGCATTGACTTGTCGGAAAACCCTTCTCCCTTTATATCACCATCCGCTACTGGGAGTTATCCAATTTTCATTCCACCTTTGGGGGTCCATTGGCTTTCCATTTCCTGTTTATTACAAAAAAATTATTTATTATTTATTTATTATTGTTTATTACCATATTAATTACTAAGGGCAAGGATTCACTATCATACTCAGTCGTACGATCTGTCAAAAATTGCATGTGTGCTCAAAAAGTATGATAGTGTGGATTAAAAGTGTATGTGTGTGACAGACTTTTTGACAGATCTGTACGATTTTATAATTTTTTAAAATAATTCATAAAATATTTTTTTCCATGCGATCAGGGTTAATTTTTTTTAGACAATAAGGAGGAAAAACAACAAAATATTCAAACCATATGTTTTTGCATCTTTTTTGTATAATAGTGTGGCACATACGTCGCCATTTTGGAACGATTTTTAAAGTAAGACAGAATTCTGTCAGATTTTTGTGTTATTAAATCATACGATTGTGCATCATAGTGAATCCTGAGGTCAAATTTACATTTAAGTTCCATTGAAATTTCGATCGATATCGAATGCCGTAATTTGCCTCCTGGCCTTAAGCGAACGGAATAAAACAATGATACCTCCAGCCTTTGTTTTTATGTGGCTTCTCTGAACCCAAAATACGGCAAATTTCATTTTCTGGTTGTAGTCTTGACCTCGGAAACGTGTAGGCAAATTACTTAGGAAACAGGAATTTTTATAACAGCTGTGCTATTAAGAAGACCGGTTTCTGGATGGAAATTGAAAATTAGCAAGATCGGTCCATGCCCTTCAAGACAGCGGGCAAAACACTACGTCTGCCTCTAATTTTCCTATATCATTTGAAACAATGAAGTAGCTCCAATAAAAAAAAAAACAAATATATGGGACGATAGAGAATTAAAAAATAAGACAAAAACTACAAGTGAAAAAAATGGCGCTCGCCTTTATTTTCTGAGTTATGGACCGCTGAACTTTTCATAGAAAAGTACGATTGTGCACCATATTTTTTAAAATATCAATATGGATATCATTTTAAGGAAATACTAAAATTTTTTAAAAATGTCTAACCTATTAGGAGCCGGTGACATTTTAAATTTTGCTAAAAAAAAATATTTTTAATTGTGTTTTAAAAGGGTACTTTTAATTTGGCGATTTCTTTGAATTAAATTACCGATAAAACCGATATTTTTTTTCAAATATGCCGATTTTTTGCCAAAATCATCTGGCATCCTTGGGTTCGAGTCATATGAACAGGTCATTTCTGCAAGTTTAGTTTAAGGTCTTTTCGAAATTCGAGCTCAAAGAAAATTATTTTTATGCATTGTAGATGCAATTTTTTACAGTGTATCTGTGCAGTTGTATCTTTCCACCGAATACAATTTTTAGTATTTAATTTAATTTTATTTTAAGTAATATTTTATTTTAAGCCTTGATCTCTGATGATGTGAACAAAATGAAACTATTTGCTCTATATTTAGAATAAAACAATATTTAGAATCTGGTCTAACATGGTCGTTTACATTAGATACTTGATCATTGTGATTATTTGATTGTACTGTTTCTCATTTTATCGTCATCACAATGAAAATGATAAATGTGCTCTCGAATTAAACTTAACTAAAGAGCTTCTTCATTGAACAAGTATAATGATTTAAATTTTTAAATTGTTGATTTCGATTTGTGGTGTGTAGACATTAAATTATATTTTAATACATTTATGTAAATATACACACATAAACACTTTAATGTGAAATGGTTAAATGATGCGATAATATTTGTCCAGGTCAATAAAAACTGTTTAATAATATGAACATTTTTTCTATCAAAATTTTGTTAAGAATTAACAAATCAATAATAAATCTTATTTTTGCTTTCTTTTCAGAGTTCCGGCATAGGAGAACCAAGTGTACATCATGCTTTAGTTGTAATATTTTTAGAGTTTTTTGCCTGGGGATTGCTAACGATGCCTGTTATTTCGGCAAGTTCTAATATATTTATTGTTGTTGCTTTGTCATTATTTAAAAATAATGAAAAAAAAAATTGTAATTATATTTGTTTTTAGGTATTAAATCAAACGTTTCCCGATCACACATTCCTTATGAATGGTCTAGTCATGGGAATCAAGGGTATACTATCATTCCTAAGCGCACCTCTAATTGGTGCTCTGTCAGACATTTGGGGTCGCAAGTTCTTTTTATTAATAACAGTATTTATCACATGTGCTCCCATACCCTTAATGACAATAAACACATGGTGGTTTTTTGCAATGATCTCAATAAGCGGCATTTTTGCCGTCACATTTTCAGTCGTATTTGCTTATGTTGCCGATGTAACAACAGTAGAAGAACGATCACGAGCTTATGGTTTAGTATCGGCAACATTTGCCGCCAGTTTGGTATGTTTCAACTGAATGTTTATAAAATGTTTGACTGACTGACAGATTTACTGATTGATTGATTTTTTTTTTTTATTTACAGGTAATCTCACCTGCCTTAGGTGCTGCACTTATGGAAAAGTACAGCGATACATTAGTTGTTGCTTTAGCTACAGCAATAGCGGTACTAGATGTCTTTTTTATTTTAGTAGCGGTCCCTGAAAGTTTGCCAGACAAAGTGAGAGGTTCATCATGGGGTGCTCCTATCAATTGGGAACAAGCAGATCCTTTTGCAGTAATTTTTTAAATATTTAAAATATGTCTTTAATCTATAAGAAAAAATTTTTTTATTACTTCTTATTAAGGCTTTACGCAAAGTCGGTACAGATCATACTATTTTAATGCAGTGTGTTACCGTTTTGCTGTCATATCTACCAGAAGCTGGACAATATTCATGCATATTTGTCTATTTAAAATTAAAAATGGGCTTTAATACAATGGAAGTAGCAATTTTCATAGCAGTAGTTGGTATTCTAAGTATAAGTGTTCAAGTAACTCTAGGATATTTAATGCGGTAATTTTTATTATTAATTTTTCTTTCATTATTTTGATTTATTAAACTTTTGGAAATTTTTTTTATATAAATCTTTGACAATACAGAAGAGTGGGAGCAAAACGTACTATAGTGCTGGGTCTAATATTGGAAATGACACAACTATTTTGGTATGGTTTTGGCAGTAAAAAATGGTAAAAAAAAAATCTTGATACCAACAGTTTGAAATAAATTTTAAATTTAAATTATTTTTATTAAGGATGATGTGGGCTGCAGGAATTTTGGCTGCTTTAGGCTCAATAACCTATCCAGCTATCAGTGCATTTGTGTCCATACACTCTACGGCAGATAGTCAAGGTAAACAAATTGGTAAAAGAAAACTTAAATTAAATAAAACTTTAATTTTTATTTATAATAAGGTGCTGTTCAAGGAATGGTTACCGGTATGCGTGGTCTCTGCAATGGCTTGGGTCCAGCTATGTTTGGTGTCATATTTTATTTATTCAATGTTGACTTGAATAACGAAAGAACGCTACAGGAAAATTTCAATGATGATAGCTGGTTTCAATTTCCAGGGCCGCCATTTGTCTTTGGTGGCTTTATGGTAATTCTAGCTATACTTGTAGCACTGTATATACCAGAAGTTCATGGTGATTTAAATTTTGTACGTTCCCCCATTGAAAAGAAACGTAAGTTGTTAGTTGACAATTGAAGAGTTGTTATTGTGTAATTGTTATTTCATTTAAAAATAAAATTAATTGAATTCCTTCGTTTTGGAAAAGGGGCTTCAGTAGATGTACAATATGAAATTGAAGGTGGTATTAAACCAACAAGTCCTTTAATGCGTTCAGATTCGATGGCGCAGCTGTAGTATTGTTACCTATTAATAAGAAAATTATTGTGTTAAATTGTAAGCTTAAAAATCACACAAAAGAAACAAAAAAGAAAAACCAAACTAGAATGCTTTTTATATACATACATACATACATATAAATCAAGCAAATAATGTTTTCGAAATGGTTCTTCAATATATATATTTATTATTTTTCCATCCAGCCAATTAAAGATTCATATTCTAATTTTAATATGTTACTCACTCATACATTGGAAACGACAGTCAGTAAAAGCTCAATATTTTACATATTTTAAAATAAAGTCTAGCAAAGTTTTCTTTTAATAAACAAGTTGTTAATTTTATTATTTACATTATATTTTATCCATAAGATTTATTAAACGTCTGTTAAAGCGTTTACCAAAATAACAAATCTTATTTATTATTTTCACAAATTTTATTTACTTTCCAATACAATGAAATATTTATACAGAATTTTAAAAATTTTATTAAAAAAATGTATTATTTTGAGTTTTAATGCTACTTTTTCCTTTATTGAGTTTGAAAACAAAAAAGAATGCGCAAAATTAGAAGTTACTAATTTCGTTTTTGATGAAAAGACTTTTGCTTAAGCAACAAAATTTTCTATTTTATTTTGTTAAGCTATTTATTTATAACAATTTATTATTACAATAGTATAATATTATGAGGCAAATGTTTAAAATAAATCTAATACTTTATTGTTTAAAATTACAATCAAGCTCGTTGCTATAAAGAAAGTTAAGATAAATTTTAAATATGTAGCCACTTACTTTTTTTTATTTTATATACATATCGTTACCTGAAATGCAAGAAGTAGCAAGAAGCACTTAGAAATTTTCTGCAGCACAATCTAAACAATTTTATTAAATATAAAGTAAAAACTATAATTTATTTAATTTTTAAGCAATAGGTCTTTATCCTTTTATTTCTATTTTTTCAATATTTTAATTTATTTAATTTGACTATGCGACTTTTCTAAAAGATACTAATACGGATTATAAGTGTTTAAAGAAAAACAGTGATTAGATTAACGTCTGTAACTGGCAGTAAGCCCTTATCAGACAGTGGTCAAACCACTATTTGTGCAATTTTAAGACCATGGCTTGCAGGACCATGAATCCACCCAGTGCTATAGGGTCGGAGCCTATCCTTAAACTCCTCTGTTGAGAGTGCAACAGCATACTTCCATCTATTCCACGCCAGACCCGCAGAAATAGACTAATTTAACCACAACCACCACGTGTACACCGAAGGGATCTAACCAATAACCGGCTTCAGAGATGGCCGGCTCTGTGTATGGGCTACCGGTTCCCGTGGTGCCAGTTGATTTATTGCTATTATTATTCATACGTTATTATCATTTAGGGAAACTGGTAAAATCCTTCGACAGTACCCAACTGCGTATCCAGCTTCAGTGCTTGCCACCAGGGGACTGGTTCCCCCTATACCCTCGTCCGCACCTAGGTTACGTCAGCACAGACTCTTGGTGCCCCCGGGGATGGGGGGAGGGAACCGGCTTAAGACAATAAGGGACAAAATTATTAAAGCAAAATCAACCATAACTTTACTGATTCGTTGCAGAAATACAGGAGTTGTACCAAAATTTATCAGCAACTCAACCAAGAATGTTTTAAGAATATTTGATGAAAATAAGTATTTCTAAGTATATACAAGAATATGTTAGAAATGTTACAAATAATTAATTTTAAAGCAGACACATAATGTACCTCAGATATAAAAGATTTAATTTTATTTTTGTTGTAACAGTTCTGCTGCTGCCAAGAGTTTTTCCCTGAAAAGATATAAAAAAAGCAACATTCAGCCGAATTGTATAACCTCCTTCTTTTTTTTAAGTCGGTTAAAAAACTCAATTATATGTACGTGTGTCATCAGGTGGTACTGGGAGGTGGAGAAATTGCGCAACCTTAATTGGTTGTATCCATATGTCCATAGGGTGTAAATTCGTGGGCCTATTGGGACAAATAAATGCACTGTGTCGTGAGGGCTTTGGAGACAGTCTATGCAACGGTTTAAAGTGCCAGTTGAGGATACTGCACCAACCGGCTCTTAATTGTGCTAGAATTGATCTCGTTTCATCTTCTGAAATTGCGGGTGGGTGTTCGTTTAGGACTTTATTACATCTATAGCCATTTATGGCGTCTGAGACCGCCTGCCGATGTAATAGTTTTTGGGTATCTGCAATGGTCATCCGGTTTATTGCCGATGAAATAATATCCCGAATGTCATTACGATAACGCCTAAAGTTCTGACGGATGTGTCGGGGCGGGGGATCTCGCATTACCTCGTGGTTAGGGTGATTGGGCAGGTGACAAGCCACTAGGAATAGCTTGGTCAGTAGCTCACTGTGTTGTCTGACCAGAAGCATCCTAGTCTCTTCATGGAGGTGATCTATATTTGTCATTTTAGCACATCCTGTCGCGATTCTGAACTCGCCATTTGGTATCACGAAGGAACTGGTCCCTCTCTAAGGGAGAGAGCGGCCAATTGCTTTGTACGTTGCCACTATCGTCTCCTTTGCCACTCCCCAAGAGGGATTTTAGGACTTTTTTAATTTTGTAGTTTGTATTTGTTTTTTAAAAATGTTTTATGTGACAAAATAATTTTTTGCCTTTTGAAATATGTTTTAAAAAATTTTTTTTTATTTTTTTGTTGTTGTTTTATTTTATGTTTAAATCAATATTTGTTTTTTTCTGTTGATGCTACACAAAGGAGTAGCGAAATATTTAAAAAAATATAAATAAAAAGATAAAGACCTATTGCTTGAAAATTAAATAAAATGCAGGATATTTTTTCTGTTAGATAAAATGTACGAAAAAAAGCTGGATTGCTGGCATGGTGTCTTTCACATACCCACATATTTTATTACAAATGTATGACCAGCTTAATCGAAATGAATTTTTGTTTTAATATCAATTTTAATATTTTTTTTACAAATATGGAAAATATCAAAGATTTAAAAAAAAAAAGTATTTTTCAAAAATTATTTATTTTCAAAAACACTTTTTTTTAATTTTTTTTTAAATTGTTCTTGTCAGAAAAATTCATTTTCTTGAAAAACTGAACATTTTATATAAAAAAGTTAAAATCTGAATTTAAAATATAACGAAAAAAAGTAATAAAGAAATTAAAAACATCCGCATAAATTTGTAGATAAATATTCTTTTTAAATAAAAGCTGAACTTAAGCCAATTTAGTTTATTAAAAACTATACAAGCTTTTAGCATATTTTTTAATTAATACTTGAGAATATTACATTAAGGTAACGATATGGTTAAATACACAATCCTGTTCTGCAAATTAAATCTCTTTTAAAATCGGCTGATTTTCAAAAACGAATATTAAAGAAATTGGTTTAAAGTAAATTTAAATTTCGAAATAAGCATTCACTAAAATATTTTTCATGTCAACAACTTTTTTTAAATAACTGTAAGCACAAAAGAAATAATAAATGAAAAAATGTTTAATATTTTTAAGAAACGCAAATTTATTTTATAATCGAACTTTAAAATTATTGTGCTAATATCCTGACTAAATTATTAAAACTAAATTATTAAAGCTTAAACTTTGATTTTTGTCTTTACTTTATTGTTTGAAAAAAAATATATTTAGTTTATTTATAATGTTTGTGAGAAGTTTCATGAAGAGCTAAGTGAACGGTAGCGAAATGACCATCGAGAAGTGCTTTTACCTTGAATAATCAATACCGATGGTTTTAATAACTTAGTCGGGATATTAGAGCAATAATTTTAAAGTTCGATTATTTAAATTTATATTCCCGTTTTAAATTTATTTCGTTTAACAAAACACCAAACAAGATTAATTATTTTTTAAAACCATGAATTTACAGAACAGGCGGTGTAAAACAGCTGCTAATTTGAAAATCCCACCACAGTTTTTTTATGTTTATTTCTTATATTAGTTCATCTGTTTTGAAATTAAATTACTTTAACAATAAGAGTAATAGTTTGTTTTTTATTTAAAGGAAGAATCGGCTGTGATTTTTTCTTTGAAGAATTTAAGCTTTACTAAACTTTATTAAAACTAGTTCTTAGAAAAATTATTAAAAATTCATTAAGGCGATATAAACTAATTTTTAAATTCTATATATTTTTTATGATACTGTTTTGAAATATTTAAGTTATTTTATTAACTTGCCACAACTCCTATTTAAAATTATTTGAATCTTGAGAAATTTTATTTTGATTTTCTAACTTTGTGTTACTAACATATTATTTCCTAAAATATTTTAGACAATAAGCTGTTTTATAATTGTACATACTTACATACATATATTTAATGAAATGAATGATGAACTATCTGGCCGTAAAAGTTGTTAAGAAAACTAAATTTCTAAATTTTTTTTATAATTTATTATATATAAATTATAAAAAAATTTAGTAGTATACAAAAAAGGTCGGAAAATTAATAAAACAAAACTAAATTTCTTTTATATGTAGCAATGAGTGCTTATATTTTTTTGTTTCATTATAAATTTAGTTGTAACACACACACACAAATTACATAAATATATTTAACTTTATAATAGATAAACAATTAGCTGTAACAAATATTATAAACTGTCAACAAACAAAAAACAACTAATTATCTTTTAAACAAATCCATCTTCTACGTAAATTAAATCTATCCAACGATTGACATCTGCAATATGAATAAGTTTATAAACTGTGATGATAAGTGTAAAGAAAGGAAATTTATTAAAGTGAAGGTTTTTTTGTTTCTAGTTTTTATAATTGTACGAAATAATTACCAAAATTATTATTATTATTATTATTTTTTTTTTTTTTTTTTTTTTTGAGAATTTTGTGTAATAATTCGAAAGTAAATTTTAGTGCAAATGCATGATGTATAATATGTGTAAATAGTTTTGTAATTTGTCAATCGTTTGGATGTTACAAAAAACGAATTATTTTAGCAATATGTTACTAACTACTAGAGTAACTTGTATTTGTTAAAAAAAGAATTCAATTTATTTAACATAATTAAAATTTTAGATATTTGTCTTATGTTGGTGCTGAATCCAATGTTTAATTGATTTTAGTTTTAAATACCTTTAAATGTTCTATAATTTATTACGGGTGGTATACGGAGGTTAGCCGGTTTAATTTCTTCAGAGGCGTGAAAAAAATAGCAAAATAAATTAAATACAAAAGATCATTTACGCATTCCAACATAAGTTGGCCATCAGTGAAAACATTTTATAAATAAATTTAAATTAAAAAAAGAAACTTCTTAAACCCAATACTTAGTTTTTATTATTTTTTTAAGAAGCGATGTTAAAAAAAAATACATTTTGAATTGTTCAGTTTTAGGACAGTTTATCCCACAAGTTTTCA
The DNA here is from genome assembly GCA_916610165.2 of Gymnosoma rotundatum. Taxonomy (NCBI): domain Eukaryota; kingdom Metazoa; phylum Arthropoda; class Insecta; order Diptera; family Tachinidae; genus Gymnosoma; species Gymnosoma rotundatum. The sequence goes on along the minus strand of OU744338.1, from coordinate 12,207,634 downwards.
GATATAAATAGTGTCTCCAGGAACTGCACATCGACCTTTACCATCGTATAGGAAGGATATTGAAGTATTAATGATTATATTTTTTTTCCTATTTGTTAACACGATGCCCTTTTTATAAAAGCCAGCTGAAAAAAACGCGTTGAGTCTTTGATTATAACCTCACTTTTTTGAAAAAGGAAAATCTGCTCGCATACAGATGTTCCCCCTTCGAGATGAAGTAATAAACAGCTTAGGCAAAAATTAGAAAAATTTCATTTCGGAGTGTTGAATGAATGAATGGCCGACTTCCTAAACGCAAGTTGCAATGCATATTTACAATGCATAGATTTCGTAAATGAATATGCCAACGTCCAATGTTACTAATCGTTTGTCCACTCATTTTAATGAGTATCAGTTTTCAAAATCGCTCATCATTTTTGTTTTGTATGCAAACATTTGAGCTGCAATGGCGCAGTAAGTATTTTCTTGTTTATTTATAAAATAAAATATGAAATAAAAATGTCATCATCCATTAATTCAATGCATTCATCAAAGTTTTTATTTTTGATCAAGTTTCTTCCCGGGATTTTTATTGTCCTTAACAAAAGTTTTCTCTTTTTTTTTCTTGCCAACAACATGGATAAATAATTTTTGTAACCTCAATTTAAAAAAAAATGCATTCAATTTTATACCATATGCTTTTAACATTTGTTTTATGTATGAGTTGCATAGCTTCGTTCCGATAAAATGCAAAAAATGTCTCTGCAAAGCAAGGTTGCCGTTAAGATATGTTTAGCATTGCATACGCTTTTTTTTAAATTATGTATTGCAACTGGCATTAAGGAAGTCGTCCAATATTATATAATAATTTCGATACAAAAATATTTCAATTAATTATTTGAAAATTGGCTCAGAATTTATGTTTTATAGTTTATATTCCAGTATTTCGTCGTCTCATGGGACATATTGCTCATTTACTAACACAACGTCATAACTGAAAATTTTAAATTTTGAAGTTAATCATACAGAATTGTTGGCTATTTAAGGATTTATATTGTGTACACGTTTCATCTTTGTCTTTCGTACTTTTCACGTTTAAAGGGAATAAGTTGTTATTTCATATTATCGTTGGAAACTTCGTTTGTCAATAAGAACGACACATTTGTGTTGTAGAGTAAACTTCTTAACGCAAAATCAATTCGCTTTCTAAAACATCGTCAGATTTCGTTTTGTGACTGTACATATTAAAAGGTGATTTTTTTAATGTATCGATTTTTTGATTATCTCAAAATAAAATTTTTTAAGTTATGACATTTTATAAGTAAATGAGCGCTATGTGAAAAAATGGATCTGTGTTTGTTTAGTTTTATTTAATAGGAATTTAAGCCCTGAGATGAACGTTCGAAAATTTAGCAATCGGCTTATAAAACTGAAATTAAAATATATTAACCTTGCGTTTAAACGGTCTAGGGGAAAGTATACTCCCAATGTATTCTATATCTAAAGAATTACAATAAAAACTTTATTTAATTTTCCCTTAGGCTCCTCTGAGACTAACGTGCATTTTCAGGTGAAAGCTTGCTTCTTTAGGAAGGGGTGGACGCGTATTTCACTTACAAAGTAATTATTAATTTTCTCACATTTTAAGATCTAAATTAGTGACACTATCGTAAATTGACATAGGCTTCTCCTGAACTAGAGAAAACGTACGTTAAAGTTTGGCGGACTACAAAGTAATTCGTTTTTCTACATCTTGGGAACTGGCGCGATGGGTTCTCTATATAAAGTAGTTTTGAATTACCCTATATCTGGAGTACATGAATAAAAATATATGTATTTATATGCATACGTAGCATACTAGAACAAAAAAATTGTAAAATTATAATAAATAAATTTTTGTTATAATTTGAGAAATGCACTCATTTCCCAGTAATGAAATCTCATGTCTATTAATAAATATAATTTCAAGGCTAGAGCAGGCCCCATGCTTTTTAAAAGCATTTTAATGTTATTGATTTTTAAATATAAAATATATTGATGCAACTTTTGACAGCTTTATATTGGTGTCGAAATAGAGCTACTATGTGGTTTTGAAATCATTAAATTGGTTTGTTTTTGTTGTAACATCTCTTTTAAATTATAAACTGCATAAAATTTTTGTATAAATAAAAAACAACAATAATATTAAGTAATACTTTACACTACACAAATGTATCGCTAAGAAAAAAAAAAAGTAAAATAAAATGTTTAATTTCGTTAACTGCTATTTTATTTTTTATAACAGCCATACCTAAATAAAAACGGAAAGCGGAACGTTCTCTTTCACAGAGCCTTTACGCCAACGATACGTCAAAATGATGAAAACAGGGTTATTAAAAAAATTAAAGTTGTTGTTGCTAATGATGTACAAATTAAAATTTTATTTTTTTTTTAAATTTGAATTTAAAAATGGCAGGGGTGCATAACCACAGCGCCAGGGTATCCCACAAATTTTCAGAAATGTGTAATTAGTCTCTCCAGGACCTATACCCTCGTATAGGAAGAGATAAATCCTGAACAGGATATCAAAGTATAAATGATTATATTTTTTTTTGTTGTTTTATTTATTTAAGAACACGATAGCATTTTAGTAAAATTGACAGTTAAAAAAAAAACGTGCGCGTTGCGTCTTTGATTATAACCTCACTTTTTAGAAAAAGGAAAATCTGGTTAAAATTTTATAAAAAAAATAATTTTTTTAATTATTATTATTATAAAACGCCTTGTCAAAATAGAGCTTTCCCAATTGCAAAGCGTTGCCCCCGTGTTATTTCGGTATGCTACATACCAAGGCACATTCATTTTACTAGGTAGTAGCTGCTTTACAACATTGACAAAAACAACATGCCAACATGTGCGTTGGAAACGTCAAAAACACAAAGAGAAATAAAAGATAATTGCTCTCAATACAAATGCTTGCTTTGTTTCGCAAACGCTTGTTGTTAGTGTTTTTTGAAACTAGCAAACAAACAAAGAAAAATACAAACAACGACACTACCTAGTAAAATAAATGTGCCTTGCTACATACAAAATGTATGGGCATGAGAACTTTTCACAGCAAAAAACGGTTTCCGCTTTTGTTTAGGTATGGCTGTAAGAGAATTTATTTTCCATTTTGTTTGTGTGAAATATGTCTATTATTTCATTTCTAGGGATAATTCTGTTGAAATAATTCTCTTAAAATGTAAGTATAAATATATAGAAATAGATGTTTTTAATTTTTAGGAAAAGACGACCAAATAAAAGTTATATTTGAACTTTAAATTCATCGAAATATAACTTAAATCGATCAAAGATAAATTTATTAAAGGAGATAAGGAGAGCATCGAAAAAAATTTGCTACTGTAGGTGACCTGATTTTTTTATATTGCAAACATTAGTGAATTATTTTTTATTATTAAAAAGAAACCAAAATAAAATATATATTTGATTTATTTTAGATTTAAAAATAATCAAAACAAAATCAAAGTCAAGAAGATTTCAGTCCCACAACAAGCTAACTGGCTCATTTTAGGCTTTTATTTGCATTAAATACCAGTGTGCGTTACTTAAGCATTGTACCAAACTTAGGTTTGACTTGTAAAGAATTGTAAATAAAAACCTTTTTTCTAAAACTAATACTTATTTTTGAAAATTTCTTTTGGAAGTTTTTGTATATTTTCCGCTTATCCTGTTGCGGCATTGACAATATTTTTGATTTATTAACGTTCGCTGCATCGTACTGGTGACTTTTAATTTTTATTATTTGTTGCGAATATTTTTTTAACAGAACCAGTTTCTTTAAAGGGAAACATCAACAGTACTAGAATCGTACTTGATATCGCTGATCTAATGCATTTTCAATCTCAATTTTTTTATTAGACACAAGGAAAACATTAATCTCAACAAACTCTAGCTTGATATGTGATTGTTTTACAAGCAAATTGTTAAATATGTTTTATATATTCTTAACTTCTGACGTAATACTAAGGAATCGTTGGAAAAGAACCCATTCGTTTTTTTTATATTTCAATTATAATTAATTTCAAGTATTTTTTTAATGCTACCGGTAAAAGTTTTTTTTCAATTTGGCAGCATTTTAAAAGTACTCTAATTTGGCAGCATTCGACAAAAAATGATATATATTTTATTACTGGCAACATTTCATAATAATGTGCTAACTGGAAGGTGGCAGCATTTAATATTAACCGTTTATGAGATTTTGAGCACTTTATTTGCTTGTTGTCGCATTTCTTAAATCATTGATTATTATTGGATTTTGTGTTGCTATATTTTGACAAGATTAAAAGCTTTATAAGAAACAAGTTTGAGACATAGGTTACTTTAAAAATTATCAATTTTTATCGTATTTGTTTTTTGTTTTGTTGTTGCTAGCACATTTTTTTTAAGAGAAGTAGCACTTCAGGCATTAGTACCTACTTAGTTTGTAACCGTGCTACATTCTTTAGGAAAGGGATAGATGAGAGAGAAGACAGGTGGTGAAAGGAGATAGATATAGCCATTTTATTAATTAGTTTACTTCGCCGCCGAATATGCTATGAAGAAGTACCGACGAAGGAGGCTGCATGTTTTAATTTAAAATCTGAATACGTATGTATATATACTTAGTTTGTAACCGTGCTACATTCTTTAGGAAAGGGATAGATGAGAGAGAGGACAGGTAGCGAAAGGAGATAGATATAGCTATTTTATTAATTATTTTACTTTGCCGGCGAATATGCTATAAAGTAGGTCCGACGAAGGAGGCTGCATGTTTTAATTTTAGATCTGAATATGTATATATACCATTAAACAGAAAAAAACATTTTTTTTCTATTTTTGACTGCCGCAAGGGTAGAACCCAAGGCAGCCGGTTTGTAGCCAACGTGCTTACCACCTAGACTATAGCAGCCTCGAGCTTATACTGAGCTTAAACGCAAAGATTGGTTGTTAAGTTTTATATATATTAACTTGTAGAATCGATATTTTTTCTTTTTATTGGTAATTTTCTACTTTTCTTGATATTCAAAACAAACAATAATAATTTAACAAAAAGCAGTTTGTGAAAGAGAATATCTGGCAACTTCAATGTGTCACAACTGAACTTATTTTTGTTTTTGTGTTTTCAGTTCATTTTGTTCATTCGTTGGAAAAGGTTGTTAAATCGGTACATCGCTGTGGTTGAATGCAGGTCGTTCTGCATTTAAAGTGTGTATGTGTTGTGCGTGTGTTGGTTTCTCCTAAAAAAGAAAAATTACAGATTTCTACAAGATTTTGGAAAAAGTGATTAATTTATCAAAAAAAATATTTAAACAAAGAATTAAAACAAAACAAATTTCAACATTCAAATAATATATTGGATGCAGTAGGAAAATATATATAGATGGTGTGTAAACAAATATTGTGTTTTAAAGATAGTTTTTTTTAAGTCCAGTTTCTAGTGAAACTAAAATCGTGTTTCTGGTTTTTTATTACATCTAAATTTAAATTAATATAATTATGCTTCAATTAAACAAAAAAAAAAAAACAATTAACTTAGATGGTCCTAACGCAAAATTATGCTGTTTGTTTAATTCAAAAGTTTTTGTGTCAGTGATATTTTTATTTAAACCCCCCCTACTGCGCACATCCCACTCTGTTGATTTGCTCTCAAATTTTATAAGTTTATTTTCCTACTTGTTTTCTTTGTTTAATTTTTATGCAAAAATGAGAGATAATTGGTGGTCTTTTTACCATTACTTTTTTATTATTACAATACATAAGTATGTATCTACATATGCATATAGTTAAGAATTTTATGTAAATAGGCACTAAGAAAGCCATATAAAATAGAAACATTGTCCATAACACTGTACATAAATATACTCTTAATTACATACATGCATGTTAACATTGCAGAGAGTGTAATGCTGAGTACAGACAACGCAATTTGTTTCTGCAACACGTTTCACATTCAGGTTTCATGTTTTGACACAAATACTGAAACCAACAGTGAAACATAAACGCAATCTCAGATCTGTTATTTTATATCAAAACGTTAATATCGAGCGGAAAAGAGGATGCAAAAATGAATCCTGTTTTTAACTTTTTCAATGCTTGCGTTTATATCAATTTTTTTATATTCAATTACTAACTTTCAAATACTGCTGCTTTTATAATTTTATTTTTATATTTATCCCTTTTCACATCCCATTCTGTTCTTTCTTAATTACTTAGATGTTTACAGCTTGCTTGTTGTCAATGTACTAAACACATAAAATAATGAAACAGCAATACAAACAATGCAATCTGTTTCAATGCAACCAGAAAATATCAAAACATTTTGATGTTAATGAAACCTGGATTGCAACCTGAAGTGAAACCTGAAACACGAATTCAGACGACGCAATCTGTAATGAAATGCAACAGATTTCAGAAACACATTGCGTTGTCTGTAGCTAGCTTAAGGAATACTCTATAAATAAATGACTACAAATGCACGTATGAAAGCATGTGTGATATGCAGCTTACATTGTTGTTTTTTTATTTAATTGATAAGATTTCTTCTCAAACTAGTGTTGCCACTTACATTTTGTTTAATCCTTAATTAAAAATGTCGATTTTGACTTATAAATACTTTTTTTCTGAGTGGAATCGTTTTGTTTTAAAAGTTATTAATTTGATCACTTAAAACCATTTTATAATTTTATTTTGTCTTTCAATTTCAGTTGTAAACTAATAACTTAAATATCTTTTTACAATAAATATCGGAATCCATATCATTTCTTAAATATGTATATTTTCACATAATTATTCAAATTTCCTAGGTATATAAATTATATATTTATAAGCCGTTTCCTTTATTGCCGGTATTATTCGGGTTTATAATATTTTAATGTGTTGTTCTTTTTTGTGATATGTGTAAGTAGGTATAGCTTAAATAGTAAACAAACAAAATTTGAAACTGTTTTTTTTTTAATTTAAGAAAGAAAATTCATTCCCAGCCCCTAAACAGTGAATTGGTAAAACTCAAATTTACAATTACAAAATAACTACAAACAAATTGTCATTTTTGATAAATTTTTAATACCTAGATAGCAACATTTATGAGAATTTATATTACAGCATATAACGATGGCGATATAACTAAAATACTGTTATTCTTTTCAATTCACAGTTTTTATTTGTTCTTATTTAATAAGACAAAATTCCATTTCATTTACACGAGTTATTAAATATACGCCCGATTAACTTATTGCCGTTTTAACTATATTTAACTATATAAAAGTTTGTTGTAAAATACAACCGTGTATTTTTCTTAAAAATGCAACCATGAAACGCCTAAAATGCATTCTTGCAATGTTACAAAAGCATAAATACCCGCATTTTTGGTGTAGCGTTACAAATACCGTTACGAATTTTTTGAACATGATCTTTTATTCATTAGTAAAAGTTCATTAGGTAAAACTGACGTTTAATTTTTAACCGCCTTCTTATTAATTAAGTTACATTAGTAAAAATGCCAAAAACTAAAGAAATTTCGGAAGAATAATTGTAAAATTTGGAAATGAGGGAAAAGTCAACTGTACAGACTATAATAAGAAATTATTAAAAAAAATTGGAAATTATGCCAGTAAGCTACGATCTGGACGTCCTGTTCTAAGTGAGAGAATCCAAAGGACGATTATTAGATCAGTGAGGGAAAATCCGAAACAAAGTGCGGTCCAAATTGACCATGAAATGGAGTCCAATCATAAAATCAAAGTTTGCACCCAAACTGTTAGACTTTGCAGTAAAAAAAAGTGGCTTCGTTAGCAGAGTTGCCAGGAAAAAACCTTTGCTAAGAAACGTGAATAGGTATAACAAAGCGCTTGGAATAAGAAACAAAATATCAACATGTCCACAAAAGTTATCCTTCCTTTTGGGAACGAGTTATATATACGGACGACTGTAAATTTACGGTTTTTGAAGAAGATAAACGTGCTAAGGTTTGGAGAAACCCAATGAGGAGTTTTTGCCAAGAAATATTAATTCAACTGTCAAGCATGGTGGAGGCTCCTTAATGGTCTGGGGATGTATGGCCGCAGGTGGTGTTGGATGTCTAAGGTTCATCGAAGGAACAATGAATAATACCATTTATATTCAAATTTTGAAGGATAGCTGTCTTTCCAGCATGAAAAAACTAGGGCTAGAGCAAAATGGGATATTTATGCAAGACAACGATCCCAAGCATTCCTCTAAAATATTTAAAGAATGGTTGCTTTATAATGGTTAAAAGCAATTGGAGCATTCACCTCAGTCACCAGATTTGAATGTAATAGAACATTAATGGGAATAAATTAACCGGGCCATCAAATAAAAAAGGCATATTGAAAGGCACATTGAAACAGGTGTTGACCAAGGAATCGAATTTAATTTCTACGGAAATGAGCTGTTGTTAAGGCCAACGGATGTCACACAAGATATTGAAATTTTGTTTTTTTCTTATATTCTTATGCTCGTATGTGTACTTTAGTTATTTTGTAAATACATATGTGAAATACCTATGGCATGTTTTGGATAATATTAAATTAATTTTTTTCGTTTCTTTTGTTTTTATTAATATAAGAAATATAAACTTATTTTATTTTCAATTAAAGACACGGGAATATTTTTTAAATTATTTAATTTTTATAAAAAAAAAATTTGTGCTTTTTTTAAATTATGCCGATTAAATTAATTACTGATATTGATTATTGAGGGTCAAAGCACATTTCGATGGCCATTTTGTTACCGCTTACTTAACTCTTCAGGAAACTTCTGACAAACATTTTAACAAACTAAAAATTTTTGTCCAAACAATAAATCAAAGACAAAAATCAAAGTTTAAGCAAAAACAACAATAACCAACAGTAATTCCCTTTTTTTTCTGCATACGACTGACTTTTTTCGGCTCTTTTATGCAGTTGAAAGAGGATGATATTTTCTTCAAAACAGAAGTAATATGCCGTATGTATACTTTAGTAACTGTGTGTACTTAAGGCCTAATCTAGAGATGTAATAATATTTTTTCAATAAAACTTATTTATTGATAGATTGCCATATTAATTAGCTAGGATGTCATGATCGATAATTAATAGTTGTGATAGAGAATAAGTTTGTGGTAACCAATAAATTTATTAATTATATAACATTGAAGTTTATTTGCCACTTTATTGCTTCTAATTGTAAACGACATTGTTATTTATGTTTTTCTACATTGTGTTGTTCTTGTTTTGTGAGAAATGCAAGTGTGTTCCTGTTTAAGCGAAGAACCGTTATTTAATTCTTAGTTAAATAAAAAAAGTTATTTTTTTTTTTTAAAAGTGTGGTTCGTTTTGTTTGAAAGTTGTTATGTTAAAGTTTTCTTTATTTATGTACTGTAAGGTACAATGGATTAATTCTTTTGACTAAACAAGTTTTACACAATTGCATGCAAGAACAAATCATGAAAACTGTGCTAGAAAAATTTCTATCAAACAACCCAGTTTATTTTTAATAAATTACCAAACTAGTACTTCAATATATAAAACAATGCAACAATGTAATGCAACGGTAATGAATGCATTTTAAGGTGGTCACACTAGATCGTTAGAAGAAAACAAAAGTGTTTTACTGCTGTTTCGCTTGCCTTTGTCGACTTAGCAACACAAACATTCATGACTAAGGGGCGCCCATATATTTTCATTTATCTGCGTTTTAAGTGGTTACTGGCTGTCGGTTAATTGTTGTGGTCCTCTATCCCTGTCATGGAATGTTGATCTGTCATCGTATGAATACTAACCCGCATGGTCAGCTAATATATGAATTTGCAAGGACTTTTGGACATCAGTGCAATTATCCCTATTTATCTAGGTAACTTTGTAATTTTCTTGTCGTCTAAAGGCCCGCAGAAATCCTAATAATAATAATACTGAGGATTTTGCTATTTTGATGCCACGACTACGGTAATAAAATTGTCATCCTTAAACCTCAATCATAAACTACAATCACACTGCAAAATTATTTCCCTAATCGTTTGTTACTCACGTCTTTGTGATTTTTTAAGCCGGTTCGTCCACTTTGCTATTAGTCGCATCCCCTTCAACGTAGATCTCTATTGCCACCTGTATATATTTGCAAATTATAGTTTTTGACTTTTCGAAAATGAATAACAAATATACAATTAATATTTGTTATTCATATCACTACAAAATTAGTCATTTCAAAGTTATCATTGCTTTTATTACTGTTTTTAATTTATTTCATTATTTTATGGTACTTTACCTGAACGGTTTACAATTCTCAACTGATAATAATTTTTTCGTAATTTAATTAATTTATACAGTGTATTGAATAAGTGAATGCTTCTTCTTTGTGTAATTTTTATTTTACTCTCTTTACTACGTCTAGAAAGTTTTTCAATCTGCATGTAATTTCATTAATAATCTTTTGCATCTTTAGAATATAAATATATGCTGGACCTTTCTTAGTACGTCAGTCCATTTATCACAGACCATCTGTCAACATTCTGTTGCTAACTTTTAATCATACTAAATGGAATGACAAAAATTAAACGAAAAATAAATTAATAAAAAAATATCATAAAATCAAAGTCTTACCAAAACATTACATTTTGGTTCAATTCATCGACTAGTTAAAGTTTTACCAAAAAGACGCAAAAAAGCCTATAAATCACAAAAAATATCAAAAGATAAAAAAAACAAAAAAAAAATAAGTCCACAAGATCGGAATTTCACACAAACAAAAATAAAAACTTAAAATTTCAACAATTCCTTTTTTTTGTAAATATTAGAATTTCACAATATAAATAAAAAATAAAATTGTCTACAACCCAAAAAAATTCTTTCTTTTTGTTCGAAGCTAACAATTTAATTAAAGATTTGATTCTCACACACACAAAAAAAAACATGAAACCTCTAAAATGCATCAAAATGTTATGCCACGTGTAGATTTCAATGGCCTGCGCATACAAGTTTGAAAGGGAATGCTAATTACGTAAAAACCACGTACATATGGAGACTAAATTTTAATATTACTTTTCGCTATTACGGACATTATACCTGCTTTCAAGTAAGCAGGTACCGTTAATTCAATTCAAGTGACTGGTAACCACTGTAAATAAATGCGAGTTAAACGTTTTTATTCTTTATTCTGCTCTTTGCAGCACTCTTTTATTTTTAATTTTTCAATACCTTTTATTGTAGAACTTTCTATGAACTTTCAAATGTCTGTTTATAAAGTTTTCAAAAATTAGGCCATATTTGTTAAAATTACGGTCTTTGTTGAAACACTCTTTAGTTTTTAAATTTATTATTCATATATTTGTAAATTTTAAATGTCTGCCTACTGAAAAATTAAATCCATACACGTTAAAATAACGTCACTATAGGAACACCCTTTATATTTTAGTTTTATATTAATACTTAAACGTAATGTCTGTTTAGAGCGAATGTAAAAAAACACGTGGTTAAAAGTCACATTACTATTGGGTTACCCTTTAATCTAAAGTGTTATTTTTTGTACTTGTTGCTATAGTACGCTTAGTTTTTCATGGACAGTGTGTAAATGTGTAACGTCTGCATATCACAGTTTAAAAAATAATTTTTTTTAAACAAATATCACGCTAGTTTCGGAACACCCTTTAATTTTTTAGTATTTGTTGTTATAGCGGCTATAGTTTAACACATCTTTTGAGAAATTTTCAAGAGTCTACTTATTTCGGTTCCACAGATAGAGGGCTATGATAGACGGACAGACATTGTAGCGAAAACAACATGGAACCTTCAAAAGCATTTGGTTATATTTAACTGCAAAGTTTTCAAGACGTTTTGTAAATATGAATTTATTACAATATTGATTAGTGTGACTATGTGTCAAATAAGACCAAGTTGTGTTTACGGGTCAGCAAGATCTTCAGGCAATAATACCTATTTAGTCTGTAGTTTGTAATTGTGAAAGGGTTAGATGGGAGATAAGACAGGTGGTGAAAGGAGATAGATTAGCGGTTTTATTAGTTATTTTACTTCGTGCTAACCATCTTGACTGCAGCAGCCTCAGTATTTAAAATACGTGCGGTGTCAGTCGCATCAAATACGTTTCAACATAACAAGTCAATAGAATACATACGTGGTGTGATATTGGGAAAAATTTAATACTAAATATAATCAAATACTACCCCTTAAGTAGCTCCCTGTAACCTTTATACCCTTCACCATAGAGTGTGGAAAAAAGGGTATATCTAAGTTTGTCATTCCGTTTGTAATTTATACAATATTCATTTCCGACCCCATAAAGTACATATATATATTCTGAGTTCTTATGCAAAGCGAAGTCGATTGAGCGACGTCAGCTAGAGAAAATTTAAATGCGCTAATCTATCAGACATAGTGTCGAAAGGGGTGCTATTGAAAACCAGCAAAATCGGTCCTTTCCTTTGGGGCAGCGGCCAAAACAACACGCCTGCCTCTAACTTGTCTATATCATTTGGAACAATTAAGTAACTTAAAAACAAAACATCACGTGAAAAAATTGGCGCTCACCCATATTTTCCGAGTTACGGGGCTCTGAAATTTTCAATTTTTTTTTTTAAATATTAATATGGGTATCATTTAAAAGCTTTTAAATAGATATTTAAGGAAATACTATTTTTTTAAATACTTAACTCATTAAAAGGCAATACATTTTTATGTAAATTTATTCTATTCCGTCAAAAAAATAAATTATTTTTGTGAAAGTATATAAGATTCCGTATATCCGAATATAGCACTCTTTCTTGTTTGCTTTAAAATCTGCAATAATTGCGTAGCAACACGATCTCGGATAATGGAGATTATCATGGACATTTGTGAATACTTTAATAAAACAAACAATTTTGAATAAAAATTATATTTTAGTAAATTATTTTTCTTTGAACAAATTATAAAATTTTTGGTATCTGAAAGTAACTCAAATGTTAAATTTCGCTAACTTTAAGATGTTTGAAAATGCTTCTTGCAAAAAAATTTTTTGTTATTCACATTATAATATTGTATATTTTTTCTCTTAAGATTATTTTAAAACACACATTGTATGCATTTGTTTGTGCATAAGCTTGTACCTTTGATTTGACATCGATGGTATTGAGGTCACATTATTTGCTTAATGTTATAACAACAATACAAAAAGGTTTAGTGTCCTCGTAAGAAATTTTCGCAAATGAGGCCGAAGGTGGTTTTATTTTTCCGCTATTTTTCTTATTGTTCCGCTTTAATTCATCTAGATCATCTTTTCCTATTTATCTCTATTTCTGCTTTGAACTAATTTCTATGGTTTTAAGTTAGAAAAAAAACTAAGACACAAATAAAACAGAAATTAGAATTCAAGTCAATTTGGGGTTCACTACACTTCGCAGCATCCTGCGAAGGGTCAGTGAACATTCTCTCTCTGTCCTTTTAAATTTACAGCTAAAGCGCATGTGTATTTAATATTATTTATTTTTTAATTTGTGTTCTTTCATTAATACTTCTCCTTAGAACAATTATAATATACAAGTGCATGTAAGAAGTGCTTTTGTATTAAAAAAAATCATAATTAAATTTTTTAATTATTAAAAGGCATATAATTTGAAAAGTAATTAAAAATTTAAAGTTGTAATTTTATACTATAAATACTAAGAAAGAAAATATTATTTGCGGTTAGATATATTTATTTCGAATAAATAAAATGTGTGTATAACATCAACAAAGTATAAAAGATAAAAAAAAAATTAAATAAATGAGTGTGTATAAATAGAAAAATGTTTACAGTGCACTTGATAAAAATGTAAAAAAAAGAAAAACGATTTTCAATTGTTTAATTAGATAAATAAATAAAAGAAATTAACACCACATATAAAATTTTGTTCTCAAAGTAAGAGAGAGTTAAAAAATTTAACAAACCGGAAGTAGTAATGAAAACTTAGATTTTAAAAATACAGACTACTAGAGTCTTTCGCGGGAGAAACACTCGCCTACCCCCACACTGTTAAAGCAACACACTAATTACAAGCCAATGGGGCAATAATAATTTTTTTAAGTAAAACAAAAATTAATAATTTGTTTTTTACCAGTTTAATTAATGTCCAGGGTACTATAAGAAAATTTTCCCATTTTTTTTTTCTTCAGAGCTTTAAAAGCAACAAAATATAAATCTCTGATTCGATTTTAAAACAACGATTCAAAAAATAGTAACTTCGTTTTAATAGGCTCTTATTTTAAATTTACCCAAAGTATGTTTGACTATGTTTGTTGTAACAAGTTAAAAAATAATATTAACAAGTATAAGTGATATATTCGGCTATGCCGAATCTTATATACCCTTCACCATATACATATGTAAATCTAGTTTAGTTTAGTAACTCTAAAAAAAAAAAAATAAATATTGGGGTGACAAACAATTAAAAAATAAGAAATACAATTTTACATACGATATATAATTTTACATAAAAATGTTTTCGGCTCTTAATGGGTTAAGTATTCTTAAAAATTTTTAGTATTTCCTAAAAGATCCCTTCAAAAGCTTTTAAATGATACCCATATTGATATCTCAAAAAATATGGTGCACAATCGTGCACCAGTTCAGATGCCCATAACTCGGAAAATATGGGCGTGCGCCAATTTTTTCTTATTAAGCCCTTCACCACAAAAAAGGAAAAGGTTTTATCCAAGTTTGTCATTCCGTGTGTAATTTCTACAATATCCATTTCCGACCCCAAAAAGTATATATATATTCTGACTCCTTATGCATAGCGAAGTCGATTGAGCAATGTTCGTCTGTCCGTCCGTGTGCCGTGCTGAGACAAACTTGATTTCACAAAAAAAAAAAATATGTCAATCGATCAGATATAGTGTCGAAAAAGGTGCTATTGAAAACCAGCATGATCGGTCCATGTCCATCGAGGCAGCCAATAAAATAAAAAAAAAAATATATATATATATATATGAGGCGATGGAGAATTAAAAAGTAAAAAGTCAAGTAAAAAAATTGGCACTCGCCTATATTTTCCGAGTTACAGGGCTTTGAAATTTTCAAATTTTTTCAAATTTTAATATGTGTATCATTTAAAAGCTTTTAAAGATATCGTTAGGGAAATACTAAAATTTTTTAAAAATGATTAACCCATTAAGAGCCGATGTCATTTTTATGTAAAATAATGTATATGCAGTACCAAAATTTTTTTATTTTTTAATTCTCTGTCGCCCCAATATTTGCTTTTTTTGATTGGAGTTACTTCACTAAACTTGTTTTGTTCCAAATGATATGGAAAGTTTAAAGGCAGGCGTTGTGTTTTGCTCACTGCCTCAAAGACCCATGGACCGATCTTGCTAATTGTCAATAGCAAAATTTTCAAAGCAGCGTTTAAAACACTACGCACACATAAACAAAAATACATTTCGTCTCAGTTACGTTTATATCATAATTTGTTTTTTTCATTCATATTTATTTTATAATAACAAAACATATATGGGTGTAATTCATTACATAGTTGAATTAATTGTCAATTTCATTGCCATTGAATGATAAATAATGCTATAATTTTTTTAGCATTATAATTATTTTTATTTTTTTAACTCGTAACAGTCAAAATGATAGTGGAAAAACATCTATAATGTTGTGAGCAAACAAGTATGAATAATTAAAATAAAAAAAAAATTCATTTCGTGGCTGTACCGAAGGTTAGTACGAAAGCAAAAGACAAATGTACAGGACGAGTTACAAGAAAACGACAAAGAAATGCTTCTAGTTGTGTGTAGACTTCGTCTCGCAAATTAATAAATTAATATATGCTGATAAAGGATGTGGCGGTCCAGAAAATGCTGCATTTCATTCTGTCCAGCGTCTAATTTTCTTGTTTTCTTTAGAAAACGTCCGCATACATGTTTAGAAATTAAATAAAAAAACCAAAAAGCCGAAAATAAGTCATTTATCATTATCATTTTTTTTTCACTAATCGTAATGCTTTTTTTTAATGAAATAATTTTATGATCATTGAATACAAAATATATTTTTCGCGCTTATTTTAACAAAAACAATAACAAAATAAATATTGATTGATTATGAATAGTGATCGTATTTTTATTTAGGAAATTGTTTGGTTAAATAGATGATATTAACAATTTAACGTAGATTCGAAAAATGCCAATGTCGATTGAAGCGGATGTGGCGCTGCATTACATTCTTCTAGTGTCTAATATTTCCTGTTTTCTTTTAAAAATTAACACAAATATTTTTAAACAACAGTTTCTTCTTAATAAATTTGGAAACATATAAATGAATTAAAAATTATTCATTTTATGATATTGAAATAGTTCGACTAACAATTTAATAAAATTGAAAACTATATTTATTTTGTTGTCACGGTAAGATTTCAAATTATGCAGGGAAATTTGTGTAGAATATTGTTTCTTTCAAACTAAATGGCTTTGACCAAGATAATATTGACGTAGAACATTTTATCAGTGGCCACTGAGGAGGAAAACAAATGTGAATTAGTTTTTTTTTTTGATCGAACACCTGCTTTGCTCTGATGGTTTCACTGAAATTTAACCTAATAAAATATTTGTAAACATGATCTTTGCAAGACGAAAGTGGCGTTAAAACGCTAAACAAAAAACAAAAAAAAATCACTGATGCAAAAAGTTTCAATAAATTTGAAAACCTTCAAGCGTTTTGATTCATTGCACGTTAAAAAGTTTTTGATTCAGACTTTGAAAATTTTAAAACTTTTTCAGTTA
Source organism: Gymnosoma rotundatum (assembly GCA_916610165.2). Taxonomy (NCBI): domain Eukaryota; kingdom Metazoa; phylum Arthropoda; class Insecta; order Diptera; family Tachinidae; genus Gymnosoma; species Gymnosoma rotundatum. Next base: position 12,190,886 of record OU744338.1, on the reverse strand, counting down.
AAGAATTTCAACAGCAGCAAACATTGAAGGAACTCTTTAGACAAAACTGAGTTTTAAATTTAAGTCCGCTTCATTGTTTTTGTCTTAGTAATAAAATATAATTTTAAGCAGCTTTTAAACAAAAACTTACAAAATGTAGAATACAATTTTAGTAATAAAAACTATTTATTTATTATTATTATTTTTTTCAATTTTAAATTGGTTATTAATCTTGTAAATGGTGGGGAGGTAACACGGCATTCTGTTACTAAAGCTGAGGTTTTTATAAATTATTTTTTTTCTATTAAATATTTTATTTAACAACCACTGCTTGTTGTTTGCCAACCTAAAGAACATGTAAGAGAACAAATTTTGAAAGTATATAGACACTTGTTACATACATACATATATAAATTAAAATAACTTTGAAACATATTTACTTGTTCACTTAAGTGGAAAATTAATCAATCTGAATAACCCAACAAACATTTGATTTGGTTGGAATTGCTTTTATTCAAATGAAATTGGTTATTAAAAATTAAGACTAATAAAAGTAGAAAAAATTGAATTAAAAAAAAAATAATAAAAAATACTGAGATAACAAGCGTTAAATCCATTAAATGTCAAACGAACGTCAAACCGCAAAAATCGATGAATTCATAAACGCCATCACATGGTAATTGGTTCACTTTGATTAATGCAATAAAAGGCAAATAGTTTTTTTAAATAACTGAATATTTCTCCCAGTGCAACTTTATTGTTCTCACCAATACAGTTACATTTTTAGTTTTGAACGTCATACACCAAAGTTATGAAAATAAAAAACTGAAAATTAAAAAAAATTGATGAAACATTTAAAAATAGAAAAGTAACTTTCTTTTACAATAATTAAAAATACTTTAATTTATCTCACTTAATTTTCACGTTTCTTTTTGTAATTTCCTTCATTTTTGCGGACTGATGTAAGTTCGCTAACTTTTTGAATCCCCTTCAAACCCTTTTTTGTTCCTTAGTGACGAGCAAAAATTTTCGACCAAGAATGTCGAAAAAGTTCCGTTAGTGGTACTCGTTGTATCCGCATACAATGTGCTGCTGGCTGTGATACTTATTCTAATGCTTGGTAATAAGCATCTTTTAAAAGGCTGCCTCAATGTTGTTGTCTCTAGCAATTGGAATTCTTCCCTTGCTTGTAACAATTTGGTTTCCCCCTCGCACAGCTGTAACTGTTTTCCGGGCTGCAACTGAAGCATCTTCTCTGTAGTTTTCTAACTCTTAAGTTGTTTCTACTTTCATCTGCATTTTCCGCGCTTACGGTTGCTCAGCTTCTGACGTCGTGTTACGCTTGGATGCATCTGTCCTTTCAGCATCTTCATTGGACGGTGCGATCTTGTAACAGCTTTAATGTTGTCGATAATTTTTTCCTTAAAAATATATAACATTTTATTGTGTGTGAATGTGTCATCAGATGGTACTTGGAGCTGCAAAAATTGCGCAACTTTAATCGGTCGTATCGATGGATCTATAGGGCGTAAATTCGTAGATCTATTGGGACAGTTAAATAAATGCACCAACGGCTCTTAATTGTGCCAAAACTGGATCGCGAGGGATGTACATTTAGGACTTTGTTGCATCTATTATTATTTATAGCTCCTCAGAACGACTGCTGAAGCAATTGTGTTTGGGTACAAACAATGGTCATCTGGTTTATTCTAGATGGAATGACATTTCGGATGTCAGTACGATAACGCCTGAAGTTCTACCGGATGTGTCTAAGAGGCGGATTTCGAGTTATCTCCTAATGGTTGGGATGGCCAGGCAGGTGACAAGCCACTAGGAATTGCTTAGTCAGCAATTCATTGTAATGTCCCACCGAAAGCATCCTACTCTCCTCATGGAAACGATTTTTACTTGTCATCTAACACATCCGGTAGCATTTCTTATTGCATTATTTTGTATGTATAGTTTTCAAACTTATTATTTGGTATCGCTAAGGAACGAGGTTCATATCAGGGCAGCATAATTAAGGAGATAGCGACCAATTGCTTTGTACGTTGTCACATTAGTGTCGTTAGTCACTCCCCAAGAGGTGCCAGCCAGTGTTTTAAGGATCTTATTTCAAGTTTTTACTGTGTCTTCAATGTAGGTGGGGTAAGATGAAAAGTGAAGAAGGCTGTCGAAGACTAAAATTTTCAGCTTCGTACCGATGGTATTTCATATCAATGTCCCACAATTTTGGTGAAATGGGTATCCGCCTGTGCAAAGCTCCATAGCCCAGGTAAGTTGATGAAAGATTCAAGTCTAAATTACCTCTTTGCCACGCAGCTCTTAAAGAGAGAGATAAGGCTTTTTTTCATCAATAACTTCTAGTAAAGGCTTCCATTTCTGACCGTCATATTAAGTAGATATAAGTGTCGGTATAATCACATGTTTTTTGTCTTATATTTCGTTCGTATATTGAAAAAATTATCTGCAGTTCATTTCATTTAAAAATGCCGTTTTTGCCTGGTTTCGCCAGATTATTTGCATTTATAGAAATCCATTTTGTGTGCTGTCCCATATTGAAAATATAAACAGAAAATATTAATAACGTTTATCGTGTATATTAAAAGAAAAAAAATCCCTTAATAAGAAAAATAATAAATTTCTTGGAAAATATGTATTCACCTGACTTAAATTTAATATTTTTTTCTTTAACAAACTTTAGAAAACATTCTTACTATTAATTAAATTATTGATACAATAATCAAAACAAGCAAATACAACTTTCATTAATAACTTGTGTTGATATAATTTGTATTTTTCTATTTTAATTATTTTTTATAATTAAAACCTTTGAAAGTCAATACCTTTCGTTATTCATTGTTGTTTTATAATATTCAAATTAATTACATTATGAAATTCTTTCATGAATAATAATGTGTTTTAGCATTATTAATTATGGATAAAAGGTTTGGCAGAATATTAGAATAGTTCGTTAAAATATGTCTTAAAAATATAAAGGTGTGTTAATTTCTCATTAGCTGATTGACCTTTTGTCAGGACATTATTTAACATTATATATTCTAATTTAATAAATATTAGTTTTCACAAGTAAAATGCGTATCAAAATGATAAAGTTATTTGAATATTATTGGGGTTATGAAAACAAAGTATTAAGTTACGTAAAACTATTTTTAATTAAAATTTTTTTATTCGCTCTTATTCATTTACTGCAGGCAAATATGAGAGTAATTAGTTACATGGACTAAGTAATTGTCAATGTAATTAGCATTAAGCAAATACTGATTAAAATGCAAAGTCCTTTTCATTGACTAATGATTAAATGGTTTCAGAGCATTACTGTTAATAAGAAGAACATTATGTTAACAAGACATTCTTTTGGTAAAAATTTGATAAATTGAATATATTTTAACATTCTCAGGAAAAATTAAAAAATTTAGAAATATATTTTTGTTTTCCCTTAAGATATAAAAACTGCTAACTGGAGTGTTAGCTGACTTTAGCTCTCAGACATCAAGTTCAAATGAATCAAATATTGATTCATTTACAAAAGGTTTAAAGTTTTTTTTATTCTATCACAAATTTACTTTTTATGAAAACAATTATTTTTTCTGATTTTCTAATTTTAACTGTTGAGTTTAAATCATAAGCATTAAATTGTTGTTAATTTTTTTGTAATTGTCATTATTTAAAGTATGACTGTTAATAAGTTCTTGATGTTATGAATAACAATAAAAGTAAATCAATTTTTTTCCAGCAAATTGTCCAAAATTTTAATTGTTTTATAAAAGCATTATAACAATGAGTTTATTTTTAGCTGTCTTATCAAATTATACTGATTGTTTTTAGCATAAAAAAGCTGTACGCACTATAAGTCTCCACATCATCTTGAATTGTAGTGATGTCTCGTTGAGAGATAATTGTCTCTAAAAACTAAATTTAAGCCTATTGAAGATAACGCCAAATCTGACCTCATCGCCTCCAAAAAAGTTTGAAATTTTTTTCTTGATTTATTTTTTGTATAAACAAGGAAAAGACAAGTAAGAGTGCTATAATCGGCTATGCCGAATCTTATATACCCTTTGCCATAATGTAAAACTAGTTTAGCGAAGTAACTTCAATCTAAAAAGCAAATATTGGAGTGGCAGAGAATTAAAAAATAAAAAAATTTTACATAAAAATGACATCGGCTCTTAATGGTTTAAGCATTTTTAAAAAATTTTAGTATTCCTTTAAATATCTCTTTAAAAGCTTTAAAATGATACCCATATTATTTTTTTAAAAAAATTTGAAAATTTCACAGCCCCGTAACTGGGAAAACATGGGTGAGCGCCAATTTTTTCACTTGATTTTTTTTGTCTTATTTTTTAATTCTCTATCTATTTTTGTTTTTTTATTGTAATTTATTGTTCCAATTGATATGAAAAAATTATAGGTACGCGTTGCATTTTCTCCGCTACCTTGAAGGACATGGACCGATCATGCTGATTTTCAATAGCACCTCTTTCGACACTATGTCTGATCATTTGGCGTATTTAATTATGCTCTAGCTGACTTAGTGCCTCGACAAACTTGATTTCAACACTTACACGGACGGACAGACGGATATCGCATAAGAAGTCAGAATACATATACTTTATGGGGTCGGAAATGGATATTGAAGAAATTGCAAATGGAATAACAAACTTAGTTATACCCTTTTTCTAATTTTTGTAGAGAAGGGTATTACAACAACGTGTATTCATTATTAAACAAGTCGTTCAAGTATTAATATTAAAGCAGTAATTGTGAGCAGTAACTGTTGCTGGTGCTCGATATCGGGTCATGATAACAGAGTTCTTTCTGCCGAAATTGTGTGCTCTTATTGCAGCTAATACGTAAATTCAAAAAAATTATGCCACATGCCATACAGTCAATGAAACGATTTAATTACTGCATGAGACATTCCATAATCGTGTTCTCTTTTTCTTTTCGGTGATTAGAATTTGACTCATAGATCGTCTGATTTAACACTATTAGATTTCTGCTTATGTCGTTATTTAAAATCAAAGGTCTATGTTAACTTGGACATAACTATTAGTGCATTAAAAACGGAAATTTAATAGTGTATCAACGAAATTCTGCTAGAATTATGTAGAAAGATTACGAAAAATATCGTAAGGAGTGCGTATGTGCCAGTAAAGAAGTGTTTGCATTTTGCCTGATGTGTTATTCCATAAATAACATATCCTATGTATTTTATAAGTGAAATAGACAAAAATCTGTGTTTTCTGTTTAATTCATATTGCTACGAAAGTAAGATCTGGCAACCTCTGTTGTCGTTAACAGTATGAGGGTGGTGAATAAAGTTACTTCCACTAATGGTGTGTATAGAATAATACCACAATTAGCTAATAAAAGCTGAGCAACCTCAGTGGCTGCGTTGGTAGAGGTGCTTGCTGTAAAACACAAGATCGTAAGTTCGTGCCCATCTTCGGACATGCTTATAAGGGAAAATAATGATTGTTATAATGCAATTAGAAAATTAAGAAGCAGCAGTACAAACCTCCCGGAGAAGGAAAAGACAATTATTTGCAATCAAAAGAATTCGTACGTTTGTTACCAAAAAGGGAAAACAACGTAACAATAGCTTGCGTTTAGTGTGGGACTTTATTATAAATAGCACAGATTTGCAAACAAAAAAAAATTATAAAAACGTGTTTAACGCGCCTAATAAGAAACTGGCTTATAATGAAGAGGTAACATTAAGGTATTTTACCATAAATCGAAAATGGATTACCCGATTTCGACATTGTAACTAAAGGTGTAACTCATGACGATGACTCCATCCAACTCAAAAGTACAATCACGAATTAAACCTACGATTTCTGAAAAAATTATTCAATCGGACGTTGTGAACGTGGTTTATAATTCAAGTTTAAATTCTTTAACACAACTGAAGATTTTCCTAGTAATAGTGTGCCATGAGCTTTTCTTAAAGTGTTGGAAATTTATTTCATTACATTTTTCTAAGCCATTACTTAAGAGAAAACCAATTAATAAATTTTTTTGGTGTTAATAATGATGGATTTTCCAGCCAGACAGCCCCGTTCTTTGAAAATTTTCAAAAATCGACTTTATTTTTAATTCTTGGTGTTTCTTACATGATTTTGTTTTGTTTATGTATATGTTCTTAACCACCCTCGTAGCACTAACATAACAAAATTGAGAGGAAATGGTAAATACTTATAAAAAAACAAAAAAAAGTTTTTTTTTGTTTTTTTTTTTTGCGTAACCGTACTCCTGGTATGTATTTTTGCTTAAACAGAGGAAACATATTAATTTGACGCGTACCTCAAATAAAGGGAAAATAACAAAATTTATTGGCAGAATAATACTTTAAACATATAAAATAATGAAGCAACAAACACAACAAAAAATATGGAAAAATCAAATCAACTGTTTGTTTTTTAAAGATCATATTAAATGACAGAAATTACTAAAGAAAACGAAGATACTTTATTGAGTTTTACTTTGATTCAATTTCTTTAAATTTAATTTTGTAAATAATAATGGAAAGAAAATGAGAATTTCACATTATTGGTAACTAGTCTTTACAATTTCAAATGATTGAGTTCGTGTTGAAATTTAATAAAATACCAGAGGGTGTTACTTCCGTCACTAGGTGTGCTGTAACACACACGAGTATGTTATAGTATATTTACGTTACTTGTCGCGTAGTTGCTTATGTGTAAGAAAAAAAATATATAAAAGATAGGAGACAATCAATTTTATTACTTTACATTTAATAGTTTTATCAGTTATTATGATGTTTTTAAACATTCTTACACACTTTAAAAATTTAAAAATATAGCACTTAATTGTTTTTTATTTGTATCATAGATAACTGCATTCAAAATTGCAGTAAAAAGTAACTTTTTAATGATAATTAAATTTAGTTTGCATTATCAGTTTACTGATTACTGACAAAAATGGAGTAATCTGTTTATTTTTACTGATTCAGCAGTTTAATTTCCATTAACAATAATTTTTACTGATTACTGGAATAAAATCAGTCCCCTGTAAATTTTACTAAAATTTTATTTGCTTTACCAGTGAAAAAGAGTGTTTATAAATTTACGAGTAATAAACATGTCATTAATAACACACATTATTATGTTGTTATTGCGGTAATTTTAATACCAGTTTACTTATAAATCCATTTCTTTTGAAAATCACCTTATTTATTTAACTTAAAAATAATGTGTGTTCTAAACGACATGCTTATTATTTACTACGAGTATTACATTCATGAGCGGAAAGAATTTACTAGTAATGCAAATAAAATTTCCGGTAAATCTTACTAGTTGCTATTTTTCAGTAATCATTTAATGAAAGTTGAATTGCAGTATCGTTAAAAAATTACTGATTTTTGCATATTTTCAGTAATCAGTAAATATTTACTGGTAATGCACACTTAAGTTAATTCTCAGTCACAGTTTACCTTTTACCGCAATTTTGAATGCAGTTAATTGGGGTACAAATTTTCAAGATTTTTATTTTTAATGTCTTTAAAAATGGTTGCGAAAATAGAATTGCATTATCATTAAAAGTTTACTGGTAATGCAAATTAAGTAGCAGTAATAGTGAAAATTGTGTTACCATCTTCTTAATGATGACACATGTCATCGCATCAAGTAAAGAATTCTGTTATGAAGAGATATCGCCCAACAGCCAATTTTTGTTAGGAAGTAATCTCGGAACTAATCAGACGTAAGATCTCGATACTCACCGCGCTAGAAATTTGAGAACTGACAATGTCACCAAGGTGAAAATTTTACCTGTCAAATCACTCCTTTAGATTTGCCAACATTTATTACGTAAATAGTAGCAAATTTTCCACTTTCTCGTATAATAGGTGTTTTCATAAAGTTAATCAGCTTCGTTTAATAAAATATGTATTTTTGAAACTACTATAGCCGACTCGAAAGTCTTGGAGCACGGTAGTTCTCACAACGGCAATGACCCTATGTATCATCTCCTTTCTCTCTCTAGTTAAATGACTTAAAGTCGAATTCGGGTTGCCAGATTAAAATCGTTAAAATGCTTCATAATAATTGATGACAAATTTTTAAATATTTACACTTAATGAAATGACCAGCATATTTAAAAGAATTTTCAAATTCAGTTTTGTTCATTTTAGTTGCTGAGGTTTGTTTCTTAAGTTCAAACTCTGTATAAAAAGTTGCTCCAAATGTCATTCGCAAATACTGCTATTACCTGATAAATAAATGTGCCTCGTTTTCTATAAAAACACATTGTTATAGTTAAAAGAAAATGTCTCTACTTTAGATACAAAGAATTGTATCGTTAAGAATTCTTGCAAAAAAAAAAAAAAAAAAAAATAGACTGTAAAACAGATTTTAGCTATCTGTGTATAACAGTTCAAAATTTTGGCAACATACATCAAGTTACATTTACTATTGGTGCACTCTTTAATTTCCAAATCAGAATTTTATACTTGTTGTAATAGAGGACTAAGCAATACATGTGCTTTGTTAATTTTAACCTTTCTAAAATAATATGGCCATGTACATCTACTTTAATAAGCTATTGGGGCACCTTTTAATTCATAATTTTAAATATTAATTCTTGTTATTATAACGATCATAGTAATCGATATTATATCCAATTTTCAAGCGTTTGTCTACAAAGTTTTAAAATATACGCCCTTATAGGTGGGGACACCCACATAGGCAACGTTTTTATATTTTATATGTTTTTGTGCTATTGGGCGCTAAGTGATACAGTTTTTTTAATTTTAAAGTGGCGCCTTTTACGTTTCATAATACACGTGTAATTTGTATAGGGACACCCTTTAATTTTTAAGATTATGAACTGTTTTTAAAACGGGTTTAAACAGTCTGTCTGTAAGCATAACCTTTCAAATAAAGAAACAAATTTGAAAATCGGTTCAGAAATGACTGAGTTCTGCAGGCACAAATCTAAAAAAGCCTAAATTGATAAGCTCCTTTTTTGAAGTCAGATAAAAATAATAAGATTTCAAGTAGATTTCGCCGAAAGTAAGTTCTAAAACGTGATTTCCTATTTTATGGCAAATCTAGTTAAAATCACGTTCTATTAACTAGATTTGCTTTATAATCTAACTTAAACTAGGTTAACAATAATTGAACCATTAAAAATTACAGTAAATCAAGGCCATCTGGCAACCTTATGTGGAATATATATTTATTAAAAATTATTTCCCTTAACTGTAAAATAAGACTAGTAGCGTGCGCATTATTTTGAAATAATGGGCCTGTTCGTAAATGCATCAGTGCTCTGCATAATATGGTTATTCTGCACTGCCACTGCTAATCAGCTATTCCGTATGCTTTGTTTTGCTCATTTTAGTGTTTGCATTAACGAACGAAGAAATACTGTGAAAATAGAAAAATTGATAATAAACTCGATTTGTCAACTAGATGATATAAAAATGATAAAAATTTGTGTAACATACTAAAAAAAGAAGATTAAAGAATAAAAAACTAAATTTAATTCTATAAAAATTATTAAACAGAGAAAGACGTTCATTGCATCAGCCATTTTTATGATTACTTTTTTGCTTTTATTTGCGCATAATATACTTCAGTGATGCATTTACGAACAGACGACATTTGCAGTGCTGCCACTTTTTGCATTTACGAACGTACTGCGCATCATATGCAGTGCATCAGATGCATTTACGAATAGGCCCAATTTTAATTTATTTTGAAAACAAATAGTTGTACTTGATAAGTAGATAAATAATTAGCAGCTGGTAATTTTGATAACATAATGTCAAGTGTAACTGTGTATTTAATATTACGTTAATTATTACATTACGAATAAAAGAAAAAACAAAAACCTCGTTTTTGTACTAAAAACTTGGTTTAAAAAAATAATAAAATTTTTATTGCAAAAATGTCTATATTTGTATTTTTGTAGGAAGTTAGAAGATTGAAGCCGCGTTAATGAAATGTTGATCACATTGACATAAATTTAAATGCTGATGCTTTCTTTTCAAGACATAACTTAAGTTTTAACTGCTGTAAGCATTGTGTAAGGTAAAGGTTAATTGTGATGACACAAGCCAATTTTAGTTGTTTTTTTTTAAGTTATAAATTTAAATGTTGTTTTATTAATTTGACGTTGACTGCACAACAAGTTTTACAATCCCTGGCTTCATACTAAGAGTTGTTTATAAGGAAAGACTTAACAATGTTTAATTTCAATTTATTTAAAGTAAGTTATTGTTACTTATTTTTAGTTCGTTAAGTAGGTATTATATAGAAATATTTTTAAACGATTCATGCATTACTTTGTTGTAATTTTGTGTTTTTCCAAGTTAATTTAAATTCATTCTAATTTAAAAAATGTGTAAATAATTATTAGTCGACACTTTAATCGATCATTTAAATAACTAAATACTTTGATTTTTAAAATATTTAAAATTATTTTTAGATTATTATCATGCTTGATTATTTGAATCATTTTTGTTCTTCCGTTATATTTTAAATTATTTAGGTTTTTTTTCAAACGAGTCATCGGGCTGCTGTATTCCACTGCGCCGAGTAAAAACATGAAGTTGCAGTAGATTTTGTTCTTATAAATGATTCAGATTTTAGAAATATGTAAAACAGAACTGTAAATGAAGCATTAATTTTGCAAAAAATTCGCAAATCATTCATCCACCGAATTAGTATAGTTAGAATTAATTTTTTTCACACAAAAAAACAAATTTAATGAAATTTGAGTTAATTCAAATGAATTTGATAAAAATGAATTGGTTACTAATTCAAATGAATTTGTAAGAGTGAATTGCAATTCATTTCCAATTCATTTGTAATGAATTGATTTAAATTTTATTCAATTCTTGATTTGAAAAGAATTCAAAATTTAGCTAATTCCATAACGAATTAAAATTAAACAAGTAAGAGCGCTATATTCGGCTATGCCTTATCTTCGCCATATATGTAAATCTAGTTTAGTGAAGTAACTCCAATCAAAAAAGCAAATATTTTGGTGACAGAGATTTAAAAAATAAAAAAAAATAATGTCTAATTTTTAAATGATACCCATAATGATATTTTAAAAAATTTGAAAATTTCAGAAGCCCGTAACTCGGAAAATATGGGGGAGCGTTATTTTTCCACTTGATGTTCTTTTTTCTTATTTTTTAAATCTCTATCGCCTCTCTAGCACCTCTTTCGACACTATGCTTGATCGATTCGCGTACTTAAATTTAACATGGACGGACATCGCCCAAGCAAACGGAATGGCAAACTTAGGGTATAAAAAGAATGATTCATTTACAGCTCTTTTGTAAAATGTAAGTTTTTTATGTTTATGTTTGTAAATTGTTATTATTTTCATTTTCAAATTGTTGTGTAGGGAGGTATGTGTCATGAAAGCTGGTAAGATTTAAATATTGAAACTAAATTTTGAAATTTCATTAAATATCGTAACTATGTCGTTGTGATGTTATGGTTTTAATTATCTTCTAATATCACATTATACTAAATTTTTAATTAGAAATAAGATTTCTATTATTTTTGGTTAAATTCCAAATCTTCAGGTTTTTATTAGTAAAATTTTCAGTTTTTAATAAACTTAAGATTTTAGTGAATCTTTGTTTTTTTGTTGTCTTGTTGAAAATTTCAGTAGTGGAGTTTGTTTACTGATTTTTTTTTTTTTTTGTGAAATAACCATTTTGAATTTTTTGCTTTTTTTGTGATATAGTCGTTTTCGTGTGGATTCTTCTAGTTAACCCTTTCGGGACTACTGGGATAATACGTCCCAGCAATTTTCAAACTGTCTTTTTTCTTTATTTTCAACGCAATCGCCAGGGAGGTAGAACTCCCAAACGTCCATAAACGAATAGCATCAATATTGGAGACCACTTGCCAGTAGAGCAAGAGAAGCGTTGTCGCTGTGTCCGCTGTTCTTCACTTGGCATAGAAAAGCGAACAAAGATGATACGCTCAGGTTGTAACAACGCCTTATGTTACAAGTGTTGTGGGCCATTCCACAAATAAATACCTAATTGCATTCATAAAATGTTAAAAATAAATGTAAACTTTTATCTAAATCTCTTCGAGAACACTGATTGTGATTTTATGCCCCATGAAAATACTTGTGGGGATTATATGTCCCAGGATAAAAGGACGAATTTAAAATTTTTAAGTATGGAGAACATAATACTTTTATCATACCTTTTAGAATATGAAAAAAATTTTACCATACATAATTTGGTTTGCAAAATAAAACTCCGTCCCGAAAGGGTTAAATTGCGATTTTTAATGGATTTAAATTTTTGTGGAAATTTGTTCGTTTTTTGACTGTTCAGTTTTTGTAGCTAAATTAAATTTTTGGTAAATTTTTGTTTACACAATTTTTTATCATCAGTTATACCGTTATGTGACGCATTCCGATCGTAATGGTGGCAAATTTATTAATTTTTGGCGTTGCAGAAAATTTCCAAATTCATATAAAAAAATTTGACGCGTACTTTTAGCAATACAGGTTTCTTGTAAATATTAGTTGTCTATCTATAACGGTACAAAAGTTTTGATACATGCATAAAATTACATCAAGTATTGCTACATCTTTCAATTTCCAAATCGACATATTAAACTTGTTGTTTAAATGGACTTAGTAATACATGTTCTTTGTAAATTTCAACCGTCTCTCCATAACCGCTCAAAAGTTAGGCCACATACATCATAATAAATGATCTAATAGGGCACCCCTTAACCTGTTAACTGATTATGTCGTATATATGCGTTAATTTCAAAAGTTCATTTTTTATTTAATGTCGCATATGTGCGTCTGCTCATGTCGTAAATACGTGTCTTTGCTTGAAATTAATTCAGCACATTAAATCGAGCTTGCAAAAAAAAAAAAACTAATCAGTTAACAGGTAAATTTATAATTTTGAATATTTATAGTTTTTATTATAACGGTCATAGTTATCGACATCCTGTCTAATTTTCAAGCGTTTGTCTATAGCGGTTCACAAGATAGGCCATTATAGGTCAATTTATGTTGCCTATGGGGACACCCTTTAATTTTAGGATTTATTTTTGTATAACTTTTTGCTATAGTGGAAGCTATAGTGTATTTGAGAGGTACCGCTTACGGTTCATAATACACCTAAAAAACATATATACTGTGTGGGAACACCCTTTATTTTTAAAATTATAAACTGTTTTTAAAACGGAACCAATCTGTAAACATACCTTTTAAATAAAAAACATAACCTTTTAAATAAAATCGGTTCAGAAATGACTGACTGCGGGCACAAACATAAAAAACCAACATTCACACGAATTGATAACCTGCTTTTTTGAAGTTGGGTTAAAATACTTTTATTTTTGTTCACTTACTACAGCTGTTTTTATGTTATTAAAAACAAAGCTTTTTATTTCAATTTGTTTTGAATGTACCAATTCGTGTGAATTACAAAACAGATTTGTCCATTTTTAGATTTTTTTTTGTAAATGAATTTTAAAAAAGAAGTGATTTCCTGAACGTGGTTGTTTCATGCATTTTTGTAAGTTCTTGCATTTAAAGAGCACTTTATTATTGAAAACAAATATATATTTTCTTAAAAAAAAAGCGGGTTTAGCACCGCTTTGTTGAAATCGTATTTAAGAGAACACTTAATACAAGTGTCGATGAGTTTACGTACTCATATCAGCTTTTACTTTCGATAACGCACAAAACTGTTCAGTATAAACACGCTATTATACAATTAAGAAGCAATAATTTAAAACGTGACGTGATAAAAGAGGTATCGATGTTAGGGTGTCTTGTTGTTTTTATTTATATTTTTTTTTGTTCTTATGGCAAAACTGTATTTATGCCAAACACAAGATCTTGTTGCTCTTGCTGTTTTTTATAATTTTTTTCTATTTTCCGTTGCTTTTGATTCATTCTTTGTTTAATTTCTTTTTTAAATGATAAAAATGAAACTTCAGTTGATTAACAACAAACAACTTGTTTGTACGTATTTATTTTATCTTACGGATACCAATGTGTTGTTTGAAATTTAAGTGTAAAATTATGTTGTTGTTAATGTAAAGAACACATAATATAATATATACTCTCAACTATATACTTACATATTAATTAAGAACATTGTGTATCGAAGAAAAGCCCACCATTTTGAAAGTTTTAAAAAGTAAAAACTAGGAAAACACAGTAAATTATGCAAATTACAACAAAAAAAAGGAAAATAATAATTAGTATTTAAATTAGTATATCCGCTGGCTGACTCATAAAATATTTAAAATACATAAAAAATGAAGATATTAAAAATAAGATGGAATAATGGTTTGTATTTGAAAATTAAAAATTTTAATTAAAAATAAATGTTTTTTTTTTATTAGATACTCGTACAGCAAATAAATATGAATAAAAATTAAGGTACAAATAAATAAACAACAACTTCAATGTACATGATGTTAACTAACAAATTTATTAATTGATGATATGAAGTGATTGTTTTCTATATTTTTTTAAGTGCCACTTGAGACAATTTTTTTTCGAAATAATTCTTTAGGTTTTCAATTGTTCGCACTTTTATGCAAAGCATTTTGTGATACGAGTTAGAAGCAAAAAGAAAGTGTAAAAAAGCTAACGTTTCGCCTCCCGGTTAAACTTAGTTTATCATGCGGTAAATTAACAAGAAACTTGCACTGGCTTTGATCGATGAAGTGGTTTTTTTTACAAATAGATTTAAACCTGTCAACTTTGCTGTCATAGTGTTTATAAAAGTGTTAAAAAAAATTGAAGTGAATAATAAAATTAAAAAAGCTAATGAAACTTAACAAAATATGAATTAATAATCAAAACAGAAATCAAAGTTGTTTTGAAACTGGTTTAAACCAAAAAAGTAAAACTAAGTGCAAGAAAAACAAGCCAAAAATTAATTAAGCCTTCAAATGCCAGACATGGGAAATTGAAATTTTGAATAAGTCTATATTTACACTAAGCAATTTTTTGAGGCATTATGTGTTATCTAAATGTAAACATTACCAACAGTAACATCTCCTCAAAATTTAAGCAATACTATATTGCTTACTACTCCTGCTTTACCAACAAACAAAAATTTCATGCTAGTTTCATGAAAAATTGCAAAGTGTAAATGCCGTATAAGAAGAACTGAGTGAAGATAAACAGGCCAAAAATTGTTTAAGCCTTTAAATGCCAGAAATGGGAAGTTGCAATTTTTAAATAGAAATTTAATGTACTGATTTGTGAAAATTTTTTTATTTAGTTATTTTTTTTATTAAAATAATGAGTGATCACAATTGTGCTAAAATGTTATAAGGTATTTTTTTTTAATATGTTCGTGTGATTAGCGTGAATTAATTTCTGTTTTACTCATGTGAGAGTACATAAATTTTATTTAAAGAAAAAAAGTATCACCGTGAATTGGCACGCTTTACTTCTTTTTTTGTGATTATAGTGGTTTTTTAGTATTTGTCATTAAAATAATTGGAATAAGTTTTCTGGCGTGCATTTTATTTCACTTCTATTTGAACAGAGTCAAGACGGCACTGTTTTAAAACAAACACTATTAATATTGCTGTTAATATAGAAATAATTAACTACGCTTTCGCTTCAATTGTTTTCACTTGTGTTTTTCTTTAATTTATTGATTTATCGTAATTTTTAAACTGTTTTCTTAATTTGCAAAAAAGATTTTTGGAACAGGCTTTTATGTATTAAAAAAACAGAAAGGAAAGGAAAAAGGATTTATTTAAATATTTCTTTGGACCATTTAAATTATAACTTACAGTTTAATATTAATAATTCGAATTTTAAATACTTTTCATTATGACAAAGATTTTGAAAGTAGTCATGAATATAAAATAAATCATCTATCATGTTAAATATTTTGGATGTGATAATCGTCGCATCACTTGTGCCACTTTTAAAGTATTAATATTTCTAATTTCCTAAGCTACGTAAGTTTATACTGATAGAATAGTTAAATTATTAAAAAATTTCTTTGGAAACTGTTATAACTGTCAAAAATGGAGTTACACCAGTTTTAAAACGGCAAATTTTTATTTACATATTTAGAAAAATTTTTCAAAAAGCTTTTTGCATACTCTGTTTGCATTTTAGAAGCTTTTATTCAAAAATTTCAAAAAGTTTTTGTGTATGTCGTGAGTGTGAGATTTTCGTGAACGTGACTACTTATCACTTCGTAAACCAGCACGCACAAATGAGCTAAAAAAATAAGGTTATTCATTAGTAAAAAAAAATTTCATTATCGAGCATGATATGAGTGAAAACCCATTCACGAACCCATCTCTACTTTAGTGGTATGTTTATACCCTTCACCACTCAGTTTGTCACTCCGTATGTAATTTCTACAATATCCATTTTCGACTCCATAAAGTGTATATATTCTGAGTTCGAATGTATAGCGAAATTGATTGAGCAATATCCGTCTGTCCGTTTGTCCGTCCAATCGATCAGACATAGTGTCGAAAGAGGTGCTATTGGAAATCAGCAAGATCGGTCCATGCCTAATTTTTCCAAATATATAGGGCGTTAGAGAATTAAAAAATACGGAAAAAACACCGAGTGAAAAATTGGCGCTCGTCCATATTTTTCGAGTTACGGGCCTCTGAAATTTTCAAATTTTTTTAAAATATGAATATGGGTATCATTTAAAAACTTTTGAAGAGATCTTTAAGGAAATGGTAAAATTTTTATGTAAAATTTTATATATACAGAAATATTTGCAGTATTTACTTTTTTGATTGGAATAACTTCACTAAACTTGATTAACATAGATTCGTCAATGTAAAATGCCATAACTGGAATTCTAAAGATAAGTAATTGCTCTGGTAATGATTTCTATAAAATGCAAGAAAGATAGAATCGAATAGTGTCATCGATCAAAAATAGATTAGATTAAAAAAACTTTTTTTTAGTCAAGAAAACTATAAAAATTTTCTGCTTGTCCCACGATGTCACACGAATTCGTAGATTTTCACAATAACATTGAAAACAAAAGCAATTCTTTTTTAATTAGTTAAATTACTTTGTGCGAATGAACTAATACTTGGGACTTCGCAGAACAGTCAAATATTCTACCTTCTCAAATTATACTTTTTTTTAATGCTAAAATACTTAACCTATGGTTTTTTTTTTTAATTTTTTGTAATTTTTCTCTAAAAAACTTATTTATTGAATAGTTTCCGATTCACTCTAAAAGTCTTTTACCTTTTGCTTTCTCTTTTCAGCATAAAAAAGATAATATGATGTGAGTAATTTCTAAAGAAACTTTTAGCTTTAATTTTTCACCATCACTAAACAAATAAAAATAACTTATCTAACAGTCGTTAAAGTTGTTAAAAAATATCTTAATTGTTAAAAGAATAAAAAAAAAATAGTTTTCTCCTCTACTTGAAATTATAATTGTTGATAAGGTGTGATTTATAAATCTTTTCTTTTATTTTTATCAAAAATATGTTAGACAACAACTTATAAAAACAATAATTGTAAAGATATTAAATGAACTTAATAATGTACATTATTTTTTAAATTTAAACACGCCCATTCATTCGAAAGTGTTTGGTATTTAAAGTGTTTCTTTCAATATTTGCAAAAAGCGAAAGAGCATTTTCTTGTATTTTTTGTTAAAGATATCGATTATTGTAATGTCAAATAAAACAAGTACAATTTGTGCTATGTTCAGCTGGGCCGAACATTACACATTCATTCTTCGCTATATTTATTTAAGATATTTAATACTAGTGATACCTAAACACATAACTTCAGACTATACGATTGTGTTGAAAGCATCAGAAAAAGCTAATTTTTTAAATTTATTTTATGCAAAAAGTAAACAAAGCAACACGTGCAGCGTACGTCTCTCTTTGTTTTTTTTTCCACTCTTGCAAGTATGGGACTTCTGAATGGTGATTATTACAAATATGAAAAAACCAATTATATGCCCTTCACCATCTACATATGTAAATGTAGTTTAGTAAAGTAACTCCAATCGAAAAAAGCAAATATTGGAGTGACAAAGAATTAAAAAATAAGAAAAAAATATTAAGTACTACATAAAAATGCCATCGTCTTAACTGGTTAAGCATCTTTTAAAAATTTGAGTATTTCCTTAAAGATCTCTTCAGAAGCTTTAAAATGATACCCATATTAATACTTCCAAGAGGCCCGTAACTCGGAAAATATGGGCGAGCGCCAATTTTTTCACTTGATGTTTTCTTCTTATTTTTTAATTCTTTATCGCCTCGTATATTTATTTTTTTTATTAGAATTACTTCATTGATCCAAATGACGTGCAAAAATTAGAGGTAGGCGTGGTGTTTTCCCCGCTGCCTCAAATGACATGAACCGATCATGCTTATTTCCAATAACACCTTTTTCGACATTATGTTTGATCGATAGCGTGTTTAAATTTTCTCTAGTTGATTTAGCGCCTCGCCAAACTTGATTTCAACACTAACACGGGCGAACAGACGGACATCGCTCCATCATTTTCGCTATGTATAAGAAGTCAGAATATATATACTTTAGGGATATGGAACTGGATACTGTAGAAATTACAAACGGAATGACAAACTTGTTATACCTTGTTTCCACTTTTTGTGGTGAAGGGTGTAATTAATGATAAAAAAATTCGTTTCACATAAATAAAAAAAAAATCAATTTGGATTTAAACAAATTCGATATTTAGTCAACTAATCTTGTGCCAAAGAAATATGTATATTCTTTGAAAAAAATTGTAATTATTGAATATACAATTTCAGTAATTGAATTAAAAAAAAATCGATCCCTCACAAGAACAAAAGCAACGGGGGCTTTTATAATTGTAATCAAATTTCATTTTTTTTCTAAGTAAAACCAAGGCGATTTAAATATTATTAGGTGGCCGCACTGCTACAAAAAAAAAAAAAACCTGATAACATTTTGTTGTTGGAGAGCACCACGTTGATGTCAAAAATAGCTGACTGCACAAGAGGAAGCCGAATTTCATTTATCCTTTTATCATCATTTGGTATTTTAAATGAAGTGCAGCAATAACTCATATTTCATTTTTTGGTTTTGAAGTTTAATTTACTTTTTCAAATTATTGGAAAATTTTTTATTTTTAAAATTACTTTAGAATTTTGACAACAACGTCGAACATTACCAAAATTTAGATGGTCTATTAAGACCACCTATAAATTAATGCGTCTTAATAAAAACGTATTTAAATTTTCGTTTTAATTTGACAATGAAGAAGACTTAAATTTTAAAAAAGTTTAGAATATATTTACCATTTTTTTAATGAAGTGATGCCTTTAAAATAAACTAATAAACTTATTGGAAAGCTGGTTTCAACTTATCTGGACAAGATTAGCGGAAATATAAAAAGACATAAACTTTTGAAAGACTAGTAATTCTTTTTTTTTTTTTTTTTTTTTGGTGATAATGCTTTAAAAGAAATTTTTAAAAATTGAAACTGACTGCAGTATTTGATAATTTGAGTTGTAGTGCTATTTGCTTTAAAAATTTCCATCTTACAATCGTGTCTATTTTGAAATACGATTCCACAAAGTGAAGCAAAGAAAAACAAATAACTAGAAACAAAGAGAAATAAATGCAAAATTGGTTACTAATCTTTTCAATTTCAAACGTTTGAATTGGTGTTGAAATTTAATTAAACACTCAGCGGGTGTTACTTCCATCACTAGATAACTGCTGTAGCAAACGATTAGGTTTTAATTTACTTTTCTATTCCTGTAGTAGCTGGACGTGTAAAGAAATACATAAAAAGATAGGAGACAATCAATTTTATTCACCCTTATTCTAGTTGTCGACATCTTCGCCGTCGTCGTTTTAAAATCAATATCACTTCGTATCAATGTCGGCGTCAATTCATTAAAAATTTTTCATTCTATAACATTCCTGTGACGACGTCGACGGTTTATCGATTTTTATGAAATGAAAATGTACATCCCCAAGGTTTTTGTTAAATTTTATTTGTGTTTGATCCTTTTATGGTAAAATGTTTTCTATAACTAAAGAAAATTGTAGTATGTTTTACCTGCTCCTGGCTGTGCTTTCAACGACAAATTCGACTTCCGCAAGTTCCATGTCATTAGAATCGTTTTTCATATCAACCATTTGAACTCCTTTTACCGCTCCTTCAAGATTCAAATGCTTGTGGAAGTTAAGAAGGTTTGTCACAGCTTCTTCCAGCGGACTGAGTGAAAATTGTTTAAACATTCCGTCGCCAGTGGCTTTACATTCCGCTTTATTAGCAACCATCTTTTTTTTACTTTTAATTTCGCCATACCTTAAAAGTTATTGTTAGAAACTTATTTATAAATCCCTATTCGGTTCTTTATTTTGTTACCTTTTGCCATCCATCTGCTAATCTTCTAAGCGGTTCAAGAAAATTTGAATTTCTTCCAATTTCTTCACATTTTTCTTAAAAATTACGTGAAGCAGTGCCTCTGCGAAAAATTTTCAATTTTTCTAATTGATTTGCAACCTTCACTTTTTTACATTTATATTTGGTTTAAATTTGGTTTATATTTGGTTTAATCGATAAGTGTCAATAACGACAAGTAGAATAACAAATCGAATGCGTCGACACATCAACATTGATATGTGACGATGTCGACAACTAGAATAAGGGCGATTATTGTATAGTTAATAGTTTTAACATTTATTATGTTTTAGATTTTTAGACTTTAATGTAGGTTACTCGAAAATTAACTGAAGATTTCAATTAAATAGAAATTTTATTTTATTGCTTTGAACTGTTATTCTTTTGTTAAATTATAATGTACGCAGGGAATTGTAATGTGTAGAATAGCTTATCCAGCTAATGGCCCTTATGCTGCCTCATAAGCAGTATTTGAGCTGGTTTTTTTGAAAGTGCTATTAGTCGCCTTTTGCAAAAAACTAAGTTAACGGTAATTTTAATGAGCTATAGACTCCTCTCCATTGTTACAATCAAATTTTTAAGTTTTACCTTGACGTAAAACAAACGAAAACAGTTTTGTTGTTATTTCTTTTGAAAGTGGAATAAGTCCATTCCTAATGACAGTAATTGAAACAAAGTTCATTATTTTCTTCCAAACGACAAATATTTTGCAGTTGTGGAAACCAATTATACATCCCGAAGACTATTATAACAAGGGCTTGCCGAAAAAAAACAGCTTAATTTTTTATTTTGTATGAAATGAAAAGAGAAGACTTTGTCTAAACTAAATCTCTACATGAGGCAATATTAAGCAGAAAATATATGGACAGAGAAATTTTAAGCTGTCTTAAAATATATCGGATGAAGTTTAAAAAGAATGAAGCTTACAAAATTTTTTATAAAATTAGTGTAGAAGAAAAGGCTAAATTTTGTTTCTTACAACAATCGATGGTAGTGGACTTGTAGGCATAGAACTTCACTATTAATATGGGTTAAAACACCATAAAAATGACGTCATTGATTTCGACTAGGTGCTCTCCAGGCGTCTCTGCCTTTTTGTCGAGAAAAATTTCCATGGCTGTTTTTAATTCACCTGTATTCGCATGCAACGGTTTGTATATTTCAAGCAGCAATTCTTCGTATCCGAATTTGTATACCCTTCACCACAAAAAGTGAAAAAAAGGTATATTTAAGATTGTCATTCCGTTTTTAATTTTTATAATATCTATTTCCAACCCCATAAAGTATATATATATACATGTGTGTGAAGATAAATACGTCAAGTTAAATACGTTTTTTAAAAAATGTAGCATGCAAAAATTTTTTCTCCCATACATACAGTACAATTTGTATAGCAAATTCCGGACTTTTTTAACGAATACGATTACAGCTACAAAACCCTACGATCTCGCGGAATTACACCTATTGGGAAATCAAGAGCACATATAGAGCTATTATTCTGTAAACACAGTTTATTCAAATTGAATTTGAGAAATTTTTTATAAGACGCGGAAAATTGACTTGGTGTAATTTTCTCATATACGATGAGTCAATTTTCCGCGTCTTATAAAAAATTTCTGAAATTCAATTTGAATAAACTGTGTTTACAGATCAATAGCTCTATATGTGCTCTTGATTTCCCAATAGGTGTAATTCCGCAAGATCGAAGTGTTTGGCCACATTGACAAAATCCCTCACAGAACTCATCGTACATGAGAAAATTGCACTAAGTCAATTTTCCGCGTCTTATAAAAAATTTCTCAAATTCAATTTGACTAAACTGTGTTTACAGAATAATAGCTCTATATGTGCTCTTGTTTTCCCAATAGGTGTAATTCCGCGAGATCGAAGGGTTTGGCCACATTGACAAAATCCCTCACAGAACTCATCGTATATGAGAAAATTGCACTAAGTCAATTTTCCGCGTCTTATAAAAAATTTCTGAATTTCAATTTAAATAAACTGTGTTTACAGATCAATAGCTCTATATGTGCTCTTGATTTCCCAATAGGTTTAATTCCGCGAGATCGTAGGGTTTTGTAGCTGTAATCGTATTCGATAAAAACGTCCGGAATTTACTATACAAATTGTACTGTATGTATGGGAGAAAAAAATTATCGCATGCTACATTTTTTAAAAACGTATTTAACTTGACGTATTTATCTTCACACACATTATATATACTGATTGTGTGGGTGTTTCTTTTTGCATATTGTGGTTACCTGTAAGTGTCATAGATTTCCTTAAGCATAGCAGTGCGACCCTTAAGTACGGGTTGACGCAACGTGAAATTTTTTTTTATATAAAGTTTGACATTTCCTGTAACGGCGAAAATTTTTAAATTCGCACTGCCACCACCTGGTACATGATTTCGCCATGATTTCGATTTAAATAAAAATGACAATTGGCCTTAAATATCATGCGATTAGACACCTCAAGATTATTTTCTATGATTTTACGTGCAACCAAAATTTTATGCTGATAAACTAGCAACAATTGACGTCGACGCCTTTGAGTCTAAAATTGTTCGTGTTATTTGTCACTTGCAAATCCAATGCCTGAAAATGTGGTCAAAAATTGGTTGTCCAGAATGCACTTCTTCAAGCATAGCTGCAGTAGATATATTCTCAAAACTATTTTCAAATGTCAATGCCGTTTATTGTTTTTTCGAATGAAAAGTATTTTTTTTTAATTTCTTGTGTAAATTTTTACAGTTTAAAGGTCTAACGGGCTAAACAAAAAACACGCGTTTTAGAATAAAGATGTAATTTACCAAACCAAATAAAAAAGTATTATTTTCCATAAAAACAATTTTTTAATACTTAAGTATCTTTTATATCCGGTGTGGTGTTGTAAAAATAAGTAAAATAAAAATGTGCTGTTTTAGCAAAAAATTTGTGAAATCCATAATGTTGCATTCCACAATATTTGTACAAATGTTTTTTGTTGTTGGTAATTTCTATGTTATCATTTGTTTAGTGAATGTCGTAGGAGGAAAAAATTTAAGTAAAAAAATTTCGCACCTTTCTGTACATATTTTAGTAATTTCTATTTGAATTTAATTCCATATTTAAATTTAAATTTTTCAACAACAAAAACTTACAAGTGCTCTGGTCTTATTAAAATATATTTGTATTTATAATGTATATTCATCATCACAAGTGAAAGAGAAATATGTTGTAATTTTTTTAAAACTCGCGGTGACTGTAAAAATATTACTTAAAAATTTTGAAAGCAATTTTTAAAAATAAATAACACTAGATGACCCGTGCGAATATTTCGCAGCGTTAGTTGTCATTTTTGTAAGATAAAATGAAAAAATAATTAATGGAAATTTTAGTAATTTCAATAGATTTTATTAAAAGTATAAAAATATTAGAAATCATAATATATCATACATATTTACATACATACATACATACATATGTATGTTTAAATGCTTTTATAATATTTCTTTGAATACAATACTTTTTGCCCGTACGAATTCTTAATACAAACAAAAACATCTTTTAATAGACGGCATTATAGTAAATAGCGGTATTGCCAGAATGGATTTTAATACATACTGTATTATGTAGAACTGCACTACTGTATTACCACACTTGAACAAAAATATATAATCACTGTATTATCATGCAGTTCTATATAAAATATAATTTTTATCAATGATTATATCAATTTTTCAATTTCTAATTATTTTTCGTCATTCGTGTTAGAAATAAGCTTTAAAATGAGATATCATTCATTAAATTTGATGCGGTGGTATGGGAGATATTTGCAACCGACAAAAAAAAGTGCTTTAGAAATAATCAGGTATGTGATGGAAATCGATTTCGAAATCGAGACGACTTAAAACCGTAAATGGTTGTGATATCCTTACTATTTTCGTTTTTTTAATACCTTCAATATATACTTCAATAACTCTCCATTCAGTTTCTACAATTACTTTGGAGTAACTTCTTTACTTTTGTTTAAAATTTATCTCAAAACGAATCGTTTTCAAATCGATCGATTTCCATCACATACCTGAATATATATGATTTTTACCTTTTGAAAATGTGTAGGAAAGATTACAAAAAAGTTTGAAATTATTTTATTTATTATTATATTAAACTATTTACAATACAAATTGATATTTAATATTAAAGAAACAAGGGCAAAATTATAAATATTCAAAAATATTTAATGTATTTATTTAAACATATAAATCAGAGACGGTAAAGGCGAGTTCACCGGCAAAAATTTTGTTCCGAAACATTTTTTTTTTTTATATGTAGTTTGACATTTTATTTTTTGAGAGAGAGAGAAACTACATATAAAAAAAAAAATGTTTCGGAACAAAATTTTTGCCGGTGAACTCGCCTTAATAGTCGGAAGTTAGTTGTTGTAATCATAAAAAACTAATTACAAATCCTTTGAGGATTTTTAACTAGTCTTTGCATATGCAAACAATACATTTTTAGGTCAACAACATTTGTTAGTGTTGCCGATATAGCCGGTCATGAGACTTTCAAATGACCCCTAAAGTTATATGTAAAAATTTACATTAAAATCAAGCCGCTTTCATTGCAGGTTATTGCATTAGCTTTAAAACCAATTCGCCTTCACAAATTTTATTCTGTTGTCAAACAGTTCCAATACAAAAACAAGTAACAGAGCTATATTCGGCTATGCCGAATCTTATATACCCTTCATCATCTATGTAAATCTAAATTGGTGAAGTAACGTCAATCAAAAACGCAAAGATTGGGGTGACAGAGAATAAAAAAAAACAGCAGCCCTTAATGGGATAAGCATTTTTAAAAAATTTTGGTATTTCCTTAAAGATCTCTTCAAAAGCTTTATAATGATACCCATATTGATATTTTTTAAGAAATTTGAAAATTTAAGAGCCCCGTGACTCGGAAAGTATGGGCGAGGCCAATTTTTTCACTTAATTTTTTTTTCTTATTTTTTAATTCTCTATCGCTCCATTTATTTATTTTTTTTTAGAGTTGCTTTATTGTTCTAAATGACATGAAAAAATTAGAGGTAGGCGTGGTGTTTTGCTTGCTGCCTCGAAGGACATGGACCGACCATGCTAATTGCAACACTATATCTATAGCACTATATCTGATCGATTGACATATTTTTTTCAAGTTTGCCTAGGCACATTTGATTTCAACATTAACACGGACGGACATCGCTCAATCGACTTCGCTATGCACAAGAAGACAGAATATATATACTTTATGGGGTCGGAAATGGATATTGTAGAAATTAATCACGGAATGACATACTTAAATATGCCCTTTTTCCACTTTTTGTGGTGAAGGGTATAATAAGTTTTGACATTTGCAAGTTAAAAATGACAATCATTATGAATGTTGCACAAATAAATGCATTCACCTGTTGTTGAAAAGCCTTCCAGCAAAACTTAATTTCCTAAAGATTTTGTAGTAAAATTCTTTACAGTCTGTTATTTTTTTTTATTCGATTTTAATAGAAGTCACTTTGACAGTGTGTAAAATTTTAGTCCAAAATTGTATCCCGATACAAGAATTTTGACAATGTGCTTCCCAAAAAAAGTTGCTTTGATTTAAAAAATTCGCCTTGCATACACTCGTAATTATACCATTAACATTTTAAAATTAAATTATTAATGGGTTAAACATTTTTGAAAAATTTTCGTATTTCCTTAAAGATCTCATCAAAAGCTTTTAAATGGTACCCATATTGATATTTTAAAAAATTTAAAAATTATAGGCGAACGCATTTTTTTCACTTGATAATTTTTTCTTATTTTTTAATTCTCTATTGCTCCAAATGGTATGGAAAAATTAGAGGTAGGCGTGGTGTTTTGCCCGCTACCTGGAGAACATGATTTCCAAAAGCACCTTTTTTGACACTATGTTCAATCGATTGGCGTATTAAATTATTTTCTAGTTGATCTTGTTCCTTAGCAAACTTGATTTCAACACTAACATGGATGGACAGACGGACATCGTTCAATCGACTCCGCTATGCATAAGAAGTCAGAATATATATACAACTTGGTTATGGCCTTTTTCCACTTTTTGTGGTGAAGAGTATCAAAAGGAACAATTTATTTCTATATTAACGAAAATTTCAATTTAAAATAGTTTTTTACGCATTATATCAGCCACAGTTTGTTTTTGAGAAATGTACGTTTTAAATAAATTTTTTAAAGAACTTTTTCAAACTCTTTAAAGGCTTGGAATGCAAAATCCATAGATATAGAGGTGAAATATTTTGAATTACATTAAATACGTGTTTAATAAAAAATACATGATTCTTAATACTTAAAGAAATTAATAAGAAATGCTAAATGGATGTAGTTTTTAAGTTAATTGAAGTTTAAGCGGTTAAATATATAATGAACTTCCTTTAATTTTTTTTATTTATTTATTTATTTTTTTTCAGCTTTTTCTAAATGGATATATTGAACGCTGTTTTGAGAAACTCTCACTGCCAAATGCTTTTAATACAAAGGAAACCAACTAAACTTTAATTTAACGCTAGTGTGCAGAACTTCAGTCATCATTACAATAAAACAAAAAACAAAAGAAATAAAAAACAACATTCCTTCAACACGTAATTCAAAAAAAAGACATTAACAGTTTCACAACAAATTTTTAACAAAATGACGTTAAAAACATCAAATGTCGTTCATCAAACACGATTTAGTGAAATAAAATCATTATGGAACATAATGAGCATTTGTTTATTATTATTGGTTGTTGGCGGTTTATGCAAAACAACAAATGCATTTGATTTAAATACAAAACTGAATTTAAAGCCCACAAAATATACTGAATGGTCTAAGAACATCACATATAAAAGTTCAACACAATACAATGCCTATGGAATGAAACCTCTTTATGAAATCACCCAAAAGGTGATGTGGCTCTTGATTAGAGGAGAAAAACCGTTACCAGATGGTTAGTAAAAATAAATTTACAAATTTTTAAATTTAATTTCTACTATTTAATTATTGTCAATTTTTTTTAAGGTTACTTGGAGTTTAGAGATTCAAAAATACGGCTGGGTCCTAAATTAGAAAACAATGAGTGGGCCGATTTAATAATTCATTACTGGCCAATTATTTTGATTGTTTTGATTGTTGGAATTTTAGCAGCCTCCATGCCTATAATAGGGTAAATAACGTTTACACATTTTTTTTTTTTTTTAATTCCATAATAATACAATTATGTGCGGTTTCTGCATTACAAGCGTTCAACTCGTCTAAAAACTTTGTGTGAAAATGACTCAAAAAACTTGTTTTCATATATATTTTTCAGACGAGTTGATCGCAGAAAAAGTACTTTAATTTTTAAATTGTTTACTAAATATAAAAAATCGATTTTATTAATTAGGCTCGAGTTTGTATTTTTAATTCCTTTGAAAGAAAAATTTTCTGATGTAAAAAAGCAGTACGATTATATAACGAATGGTGAAAATACAAGTTTACTTTTAAATTATGTGTTATATTGACGCTGATACATTTTCCTCTGTCCAAAATATTGACTAAATCGCTTTACGCTTAAACATCGTTGGGAAATATTACAAACAAATTTCGTGAGATTGGCTGGTTTGTAACGAAATCTATGGACGTGGAATTATGATTCATCTCAACATCTCGGCATTTTACGATTCAGCTTGATGAGAATGTTACTCAAAGATCTCGGATTGTTTAATTACATGCTTCAAATTACTCAGAAATTGAACGCATTCGACCATACTTCTCGTTAAGCTTCTTCAGTTTGAGCCAGCTATACATGAATCATTCATTTTTGAATTAATTCGCGAATCAATCAGGCAAATTAATTCATTTCACAAAAAAAAAAAAAAAATGAATGAAATTTGAGTCAATTCAAATGAATTAAGCAGAAATGATTTTCAATTCCGTTCCAATTTAAATGATTTGGTAAAAATTAATTGCAATTCGTTTCCAATTTAAACGAATTTGTTAAAAAGAATAGCAATTCATTACCAATTCGTTTGAATTGAATTGATTTTGAACTAATTCAAATAATTTAATTTGAATTGATTGAAATTTGAATTGATTTTGGAAGTAATTATGCATCAAGCCTTTTATGTAAAACACATCAAGCATTACTTCCATTTAGTATATCACCTAGTATAGTCCAAAGACAAAAAATTTTTAAACTTCCCATGATATACTATAAACATCTTCTTGAAATATTAGCTCCAAACACCATGTTTTCTTTGATCAAGCGCGGATCCACGACAATGCTTTTTGACTTTGCACTGAATATTTTCATTTTGATAGGAATTATTTCCAGTTTTCATTTCCCTCAGATCTGTTCTTGAATTTAATTTATTACAACTCAATTTTGATTTCATTCATTTGAGTTTCAATTTCTTGTTCTTATTCATGTGAATGAATTTAAAATCAATTCAACTCAAACGAATAAAAATGAATTGCTATTCTTTTTAACAAAATCATTTGAATTGGAAACGATTTTTTTTTTATAAAGAGAAGTAGCACTTCAGGCATTAATACCTACTTAGTTTGTAACCGTGCTACATTCTTTAAGAAAGGGATAGACAGGTGGTGAAAGAAGAAAGATATAGCCAATTTATTAATTATTTTACTTCGCCGGCGAATATGCTATGAAGAAGAAGTACCGACGAAGGAGGCTGCATGTTTTAATGTTGATTCTGCAATTAATTTGGCAAATTCATTTCTGCATAATTCGTTTCAATTGATCAAATTTCATTCAATTCTTTTTTGTTAGGAAAAGAATTACTTCTTTTTTTTTACGAAGTATATTTAAATCTCGACAATTATGTCAATAAACAAAAATGTCGCATTTGGCTATTGGAAATTTCGTTCGTCATTATCGCGAAGTTAATGGTTTTTTTAAAGGTGGCATCATTGGCCCATTTTTTCGAAAATGCTGCTAAAACGCATTTTAAAGCAAGGACGAGCGCTACAGTGCCATGATCACAGACTTTCTACGACCTTAAATGGAAGATATGAAATTGTATAGTCTTTGGATCCAGCAGGACGGCGCACTATGCTACGCGTGATGTGAATTAGCCACCTTGAAGCTATAATTTTACACTTATAGACTTTTTCCAGTGGTGTGTGCGAATAATTCAGAAGTGGCCATCACTGCAGATTAATAGCGTAGGAACTATTCGTAAAACACAACAAGTAACCGTCACCAATTTTTTTTTTATTTTTATTTAGGCTGACGATCTAATAAGCTACTGCCAAGCCAGTCGCATGAACGAAATCGTAAACCATAAATAATTGGAATTTTTATTATTACTAATGAAGCTGTATAATACCAATTTATACAATTAAAAAAACAAAAATACTTTTATTTTTACCACCCTGTTAGATTTATGGAGAAGAAAGAAGAAAATGTCAAGTTTCGTCGTAGGCAAAATAAAAATAAGGAAAAACACTATTTTGGTTTCTAGTTGCTCCTAATCTATATTTTACTTGAATTCAAAAGAAAAATCTAATGCATTGTTATTATAAATAGAATGTTATTTAGTATAACAATTTTTAGAAAAATCCGAAGGTTTGATTTCAAGTGAAATTCTGAACAGTCACAACTTCCCTTAATACAAAAAATAATAGAGATAAAATTAGTAGTTTAAAATCGCTTTACATTCTATTGGTGCCTTATTTAAGATTTTTACTCTCTTCCAAAAAAAATCTAAAATTTTAAAGTTTTGAAAAGAAATGAAAAATACAGACTCAAGCCTAAATAATGAGTTTTTTTCGTTTGATGACTAATAAATTTTATGTAATTTTTAAGGTTGTGTTTTTGCTGCTGTCGCTGTGCTGGTGCATGTGGTGGTCGTTCAGAGCCATTTGACAAAAAACACGATACTTGCCGTCGAGTTTTTTTAGGATTCTTTTTAATACTCTTAGCTACAGGAATCGTGTAAGTATGACTATTTAAAAAGCAGTTTTCTTTTAACTAGATTTAAAAAAAAAAACTTTTTAACATCATTTTCTTTTATTTTTACCAGCTTTGGAGTTATTGTTGCATTTGCCACTAATGGCTTAATGCAGTATGGTATCGATGAAAGCACTAGCGTGGTACGTGCCGGTAGCAATGATACTCAAACATTTTTGGAAGTCACCTCAGACCAGTTGGAATATATTTTAGTTAACAATTACAAACAGTTATCAGATCAATTGGAATTAATACTAAGAGGTATTTATTTTAAGGCTTTCCTAAGATTTTAAATTCTAACAATTTTAAATCGAAATTAGAAACATCCGATTTTATTATATCCCAGTTGGAACAAAAATCGATGGCCGTTTCGGTAGGTTATCTCACCGATTTTCTTAAAAAACTACCAGATCTGCGGCAAAAACTACAAAAAATGAAAATCATAACAAATGATCTACGAGTCTATGCATCTCAATTAAGTGACGGTATGTAGGCATTTTTATTTATAATTCTAATTAAAATATGTAAAAATTTTTTTTTAAATGAAATTATAGGACTAAGAGGTGTAAAACGAGATTTATTGATTATGCTTAACAAGTGCTCAGACCAGTCATGTAAGGACGTTTTGAATAGATATGAAATTGGCAAACTGGATGCAAACGGCATACACTACGATCAGGTGGGTTTTTTTTTTGTTAAATTTTTATTTTGTTAAGTTAAAAATAATAAGGCGGTTTCAATTTATGAAATTGCTTTTATAAAAAAAAAAAAAAACAAAACCGAACTAATAGTTATAAAACGTTATATTTAATGCTGCCATTATAATTAATAAAACAAGATGGTAGATCGTTATTTTCCCAAGGTATGTTTTAAATTTATATTCAGGTATGTGAATGAAAGCGTTCGATTCGAAAATAAAAAAATAAAAAAAATAAAAATAAAAAATCTAAATAATCTAAAAAATAAAAAACAAAAAACAGATTTTTAAAAATGAAAACAAATTAAAAAAAATTAATTTACAAATCGATCGTTTCCTACCACATATTGCTAGCTGATTAACTAGAATTTTAAATAAACAATATACATAATGAAAACGTTTTCTATATCTATATTTGAAATTGTCTTACAATTGTTGTATAATTTTTTTCTTATGAAAAGCTGCCTGATGTGACTATTATAATTGAAAACTTAGAACAATTGATTAACGATGACATAGCATCAGCTGGGGAACGTGGAAATAAAGCATTACAAGCCATGCGTAAACATTTAAATGATACTATCGCCATTTACACACCGCAAATTGTAGATGCCATAACAAAAGCTGGTTAGTATTTTGAATATAAATATAATGAAAGCAATATAATTTTAAATTAAACTAATTAAACTTACAGGACAAGGTTTGTTTAAAGCTTCAAATGACATAAAAACCGAATTAAGAAAAGTTTCTAAAGTTATTGGAACGAACACAAATAAATATGCCAATATAGCGGATAATTATCGCATCGAATATGGCCCATACAGATTCTATATGGGTATCAGTGTGTGCTCAATTTTATTATTAGTAAGTTTGAAAAATAAATTTTAATTTCTTAAAATTATTATTATTTTAAATATAACATCAATTTAAAGCAAATGTATTTTTGTGGTACGCAAAGAGTATCAAACATTTTTAAGCGAATATTATTGTTTGATGCTGAATTAATTTTTTTTTAATACACAAGACTATTAACTTTAAATTTCAAATATAACACATATGATTATAAAATTTTGAAAGTAAACCAGGTCATGCTTATCTTTCTCTTTACATGACGTTAGATCATTAGAAATTTATAAAAAAGCATTAAGACCTTTAACATTTTGTCGCTTTGGTAAATCTTGATACATTTAAAACATGACAACAAAATGCATACATTTCTAATTTACTATGTTTGAACCACCTACAAGACTAGATACTTTGGTATATTTGGCGCCATATTGGTTTTTGGTCTTTCGATTTCTTTACCATACGAGAAAAATCTTGAAACTTTTGCCGTTTTTTTTTATAAATGTAAATAATTTACACGATTATATGGCTAGAAGCTTCTTAAAAAAATAATAAAATACTATAAACGTGGGACTTTTGTTTTAAATACTTAATTACACTGTGCTCGTCAAAAAATGTAACAAGCAAAGCTTACCGTTGTTTTACGTTGGCTCCTGTTGAAAAATAAAGATTATGTTTAGAAGTATCTTAAATTTTAACTCATTAATTTTTATATCGATTAAAAAAACATATTATTGATGAACATGTGTTCTAAAGAAACATGCCATCAGTGTTCCCAGGGATAGACAGAAAAAAGGAAAGGTACGGCTTTCCTTCAAAAAAGTTACAGTTTTTCATTAAAAGTTCCATTTTAAAATTCTCCTTAAAATAATAATTAGTTAAAAGTTAATAATAACAAAAAAATAAATTCATTGACTGAACAAAAAAAAAAAAAAAAAAAAAAAAAACAAAAAAAAAAACGTATGAGAAACGTAGAAAAATTTTTAGCCCTATGATACTATGATATGAGTATTTATATTAGCCAATATTAATAATCTGGAAAAGAAAAATTTCATTTAATAAAATTGGTTAAAGTAGATTTTTTTTAATACATCGGTTTGACCTTTTTTCTTTAAAGATTAAGCTTCGAGTCCTATCTGCTTACAACTTCAACATGACTTTCAATTTTTCCGCAATATAAACCGTCATTTCTTCAAGGAAATTAAAATACAGCTCTCTTCTAATCTATCACTAGCAACTTGTAAAATTTTTCAAGCGGTGTAACTAAAGTTGCTAATAATGTTCGCAAATTTGATCAGAATACTTTTTTTTCCGCACGAAATACGTATTATTTCACAATTGAAAAAATTGTTGACAAAAACATTTTGCTGTTTCTAACATGAAACAGGAAACATTTAGTTATTTCTCACGAATTGAACAGAGTGAAACTTCAGCAATTTTATATTTTGTTTATTTCAAACAAATTTTTAATGTGGAATTTTGATAGCATTTGCAAGTAACCTTTGTTATTAAAATCGAATTGATGTGTTAAGAGAAACAGCTGTTAGAGAGGTTCTTACCTTAAATACTGATGCAAGTACTTAGTCAGTAATATTACTTTATTTCGTTTCTTTACCAAAAGTTACAAAAATTTGGCCAAATATAACAAAATTATATATATTACGTGAGGCCTCCAAAAGTTACAAAAAAAAAAAATGTAAAAAATGTAACCAAACGGCAACACTACATCTCATTACAAAAATAAATAACCGAAAAAAGTTTTTAAGTGTAATCGCAAAAAAGTGAACAGTTGGCTTTATGAATGTTATAATTGTCTTCTATATGACTTTCTTCTTTAAATTTCCAACAAAATATTATTTAATAGTGAATCTCGTTTTTTTTTTGCTAATGTTCCAGTTTCGAGCCTTGATCAGATTTGGCTGGTGAGTTTTCAGCGAATTTTCCTACATAATGAAAATAATTTTGTTGTTTAAGATACTTTTAACCATAACTTTAATTCGTTATTATTTTTCAAACCAAAGATAACCTAAAAATAAGCAGCAACTCTGCAGTCAATGAACTCGAATAAGGTTTACTCGCTGGTTGCTCCGTTTGTTACAAACAAATTTTTCGATTCGAGCACAGTGTTATTAAAGCCTCTGAATATTAGTATAAATATCTTAATTTAAAAGTTAAGTATCCCAACTGCATTTTCATTAAAAGCTTGACTTTGTTTTGCCTTTCTTTGTGCAGGATAAAGCAAAGATTTATTTGTTAATTTTTTTTTAAGAAATACATCGTTTCTTTGTTTGTCGCATAAACAGCGTTACGCTTTTTAATTAATAAGTTTGTCTTTTTAAAACTATAAATAAAAAACACGTTCTGTTTTACAATTGACGTATAGCTCTTTGTTTAATTGATCAATAAATTTGCATACACACTTGAAATAAGTAAACATACATACAATTATATACACTGCCGCTTACTTGAGCAAGTTTACAATTTTCCTAACATTCAAGTTGTTATTTTTTTAGAAATAATAAATTTTTTAATTATAAAAAATTATTCAACAGCTATTTTTGCATTCTATATTATTGTAAAAGGCAAAAATGACATTAATAAATAATAACTGCTTCTAAAAATAAATATTTTTTTTGCTATTCAAAAGTTCAACATCATTTATTCAAAAAACCATCAAGAAAGTGTAATTTTATTTTTAAAAATATTTAAACAAAATACGATTTTCGAAAGATCAAGTTTAAGTAAGCAAAGACTTTTCGGCCCAAGTTTTTTAATACCTACAATTAAAACTTACTTTTTTTCATATTGTCAGTAAACGTTGTGATTTTCTAAAATTATGCAAATTCCAACCATCTGAACCTTTCAGATTAAAATTTTTTCGGATGAACATAAACTACCCTAATAGGAATAATGGTACCACGACCACTCTTCCAATCCGGCCAGTTTTTTATTTTTGATTATGCACACTAATATGGAAGTTACTTGTATGAAATTTTAAGATCCTTTCACTTAGATAAAAGTCAACGACTTTTCACTTTGTATGGGAGGTACCATAACCAGTATTTCACTAGACTATGCGAGGTACAAAAATTCACGCCATTCGATATCAATTGAAATTTCAATAGAATTTAAATGTAAATTACGATCGACCCAAGTGGGTCGGTCTTTTCTTTTGCGCCGACGGCCAGTGCAACCTAACCTAACCTACGATCGATATCGTAAATTGCTCCCATGGTTTTGCGTGTTATAATTCTCTAGATACACGATGATAATTTTTCTCTTGGTATGGGAGGTACCACGCCTACTGTTTTAATTCAGACAAGTTTTTCTTCAGCTTTCCACATTATCAGAAAAGTTACTTGTTTAAAATTTCAAGACTCTACCTATAGTAGTTCGCTAGGTACACGATGATTTTGTATGGAGGAGACCACGCCCACTATTACAATCCAGTCTGTGTTTCGCTTAACTGTGTATATTGATATGGGGTTTACTGGTGCGAAGAGTTTCAAGAATCTATATTATATAGTTCTCCAGCCAGTTTTTTTGCTTCATTGTGCATATTATTCTGATAGTTATTTGGTTAAAACTTCAAGGTTCTACGAGGGCTGCTATATATATTTCTGGCCTGACAACACTGAGTGCTGCCATGTGCAATCTGACATTTCCATTGGAAAGTTTGTCATTTTTAAACATAATCGTACTCAAAACGCTTTGACGTTCGACCATTATGTGTGTTGTTTACAGTGACTTGAAAAAATTAATATAGAAAAAAATGGAATTAACTCGTGAACATTTTCGTGCCATCATTTTTCACAACTTTCGACGTGGATTATCACGACAAGAGTGCATTGATGAACTTAAATCTTTGTATGGCGATGAAGCACCATCCTATAGCACTGTGAAAAATTGGTATAATGAATTTAATCGTGGCCGAAGCTCGCTCAAAGACGAATTCCGTGTTGTGCCAGAGAACATTGGTGCCGTGCGTGAACTCATAATGCAAGATCGACATGCGACATACCGAGAATTAGAGACATTCTTGAACACCAGCATACATTCGATACTGCATGAACACCTGGCCGTAAAAAAGGTTTGTTCTCGTTGGATCCCGCACAATTTGAAAGTCGCTCAAAAAAAGGCTCGTGTCGATTGGTGCAAAGAAATGTTGCAAAAATACGATTGCGGTGCTTCAAAAGACGTTTATAAGATCGTCACAGGTGACGAATCATGGATCTATGCGTATAAGCCCGAATCGAAACAACAATCGTCTTCAAAGACGAGCAAATACAACGAAAGTTGTTCGTGGAAGAAGCACTTCGAAGCAAATGGTCGCCTGTTTCTTCGGCAAAACTGGTCATGTGGCGACTGTTCCGCTTGAGCAACGTAGGACGGTCACTTCTGATTGGTACTCTACAATTTGTTTGCCTGAAGTCATCGGAGAAATTCGAAAAACCAACAAGAGAAGACGAATCATTGTTCACCATGACAATGCGAGCTCTCACACATCGGCTCAAACCAGAGCGTTTTTGATCGGCCAAAACGTCGAATTAATGGGTCATCCGCCGTACAGCCCTGACTTGGCACCTAATGACTTCTTCTTGTTTCCGCACATCAAGAAAAAAAATGCGTGGTCAACGATTTTCGTCGCCAGAAGAAGCTGTTGAATTGTTCAAAAACCATGTTTTGGAGGTGTCTCAATCGGAGTGGAAAAAGTGCT
The DNA here is from genome assembly GCA_916610165.2 of Gymnosoma rotundatum. NCBI lineage: Eukaryota > Metazoa > Arthropoda > Insecta > Diptera > Tachinidae > Gymnosoma > Gymnosoma rotundatum. The sequence continues at coordinate 12,154,215 of OU744338.1, read as the reverse complement.
TCGACAACTGGTTTGAGCGCATGCAAAAGTGTATAAATCATGCTGGAGAATACTTTGAAAAACAATAAAACCATTTTTGATTATAAATATTCGCATTTTCACTATTAGGCCAGAAATATATAGAGCAGCTCTCGTACCTATTACAGTTAGCAAGTAACACGATAATAAATATTTATTTTGTATGGGAAGTGCCACGCCCTCGTGAAATATAAAAAATGTTTACCCTATTTTACCAACTGCATATCCGATAACAAGCTGTGAAAATTCCAGAAAGATCGATTCATTGGCGGCTTTTATTATAGACTATCAGTGCACACGACTTCGTCAGCGTGTCATTTCTAATTTTCTTAAAATTAAAATTTAAAAAAATGTATTTTAAAAAGTTTTTTTTTATATTGTAAGCAGTGTTAAAAATTATCCATTTATAGAAATAAAATGTGCTGATAACTGTTTTAGGACCATTATACCGGTAAAATTAAGTGCTTTCACATTTGTTATTTTCACAAAAAAGGTTCTATAAATTTAAATCAAGGTTAAATCTCACAAAATTTTATTCAAATCCATCCAGCAGTTTTTACGTGATGCGAACACACACAGACGGGCAGACAAAAATTCCAAAAATAGGTTTTTTTTTTGTATTCCATATCGATTACTATCTACACCAACAACAAAACTTCCAAAAGTCTGACTTCTAAATATTTTTATAATATTCCTAAGTCAGATTCCATTAACGCCTTACTTTTGCCCTCTTTCTAAAATTTACATGTGTTTTAATGCTTTTTGCTTTATGGCAAACAAAAGATCTCCCAATTTTAATTGAAATAGTTGTTTTCGAAAACTATAAATTAAGCGAAATTAAAATAAAAATGCAAAAATGTGCGAACCTAATCAAGTGAGCTGCAGTGTATTAGGAATTATGCGTATTTAATTTATTTAAATAATTTACATTTTACCTATTTCATTTTAAGGTTTTAATATGCTTAGTTGCTGCATTATTGTGTGGCATATGCGGAAAACGCCCGGATGGTTATGGTGATGATTGCTGCAATAAAGGTTCTGGTTCCAGATTCCTTATGTTGTAAGTTTTTCTTGTCTGTTTCTATAGTCGACATGTAATATTTATTTTTTTCATTCCAATTAATTTCTTTGTGAAACATTTACTGCATAATTTTTAATATATAATTTATTTATCATGTTTTAACTTTCAGTGCTGTTGCTATTATATTCCTGACGATTTCAGCAATAACAGTGATTGCGTTGATTCATTTCCTAATTGGTATTGTGGCATATAGAGGCGTTTGTGTACCATTAAAGTAGATTTTTTAAATTAAATTTTTTAATAACTTTTATTAAATATTATTTTTTGTTTCTTTTAGGGATCCACAAAATGATGCTTTGTTTGCTAAATATGACAATTTAGTTGATCTAAATGAAATTATGTATCCATCTAAAATCAAGGGAAAGGCTGCCTCAGGAAAAATGCCACCGTTTAGACTTTCTCATGTTATAGCTGCCTGCCAAAGCAATCAAACTATTTATGAAGTTTTGCACATTAAAAACCTTGTTGACATTAACGAAATTAATGAATATCCATCGCATTATAAAATCAATCAGACTCTAGAAAATCTAGTTCAAGGTATAGATTTTGACGATAAGGGTGTAGAGATATTATCTGCCTCGGACAAACAACGTATAATGAGTTTAAAGGAATCTGCCTTAAAAGATTTTGATTCAAGTCATTTCATTGACAATTTAAATGACGATATAACTAAACATTCTCTAACTGAAATTGCTGTTCAGTTGCGTGAAACTGCCAAAAAGATCATAAGTCCAGACATGAAAGACGTTCAGGTATCGTTGCGCAATCAAGCTTTGCATTTAGAGACTTATGATCAAAATCTTGTTATACCTATGAAAAATCAATCAACTGAATTAATTAAATTGGCTCAAGATTTAGATAAAACTCTTAGTTATAAGGACCGTCCATTCCAAGACTCAATACCACTGCTAGTACAGGAAATTGAACGGGCTCAAGCTTTTATACAAAAAGATGGTCGAGCATTTGTTAAAGCAACAGCCGAGAGTTTTACCAATCACTTTGCTGGTGAAATAATACGCTATTTGGAAATGGTTGTTACATCTGTGGAGAAGAAGATTGGCATATGCGCTCCCATGGCTAGAGTATACGAGGCTGGAGTGGTAGCCACTTGTAACAGTATTGTTGATCCTTTAGTAAGTACTGTCTGCCTAATATTAAAAATAATTTACTGACATTTTTTTCAATACAAATAGAATGGTTTCTGGGCTGGTGTATTCTGGTGTGTGTTGCTTTTCCTACCAACTTTAATAGTTGCTGTCAAACTGTCTAGTCTTTATCAGAAATCTGATCCATATCCTGGTCCCTTGGTTGAATCGTAAGTAAAAAATTTATTGTTTACTTTATTTGAAGTAGCACTTCATCTCTCTAAACAATTGTTGTACTTTAAATGCTGTAACAATTTTGAATGGCGGCATTTCTTTCGAATGATCTAAAAGTAGTTCTTTTATTTTGTTGTTTAACATTTCGATTTTTATTATTAACATGTAGTTTCTTTTTCTAAAAATGTTTGTTAAAAAAAAGAAAACTTTGTATTATAAACTAAAACAAATAACTTTTCAGGGAGTATTTATATGATGCTTACAGTGAGCGTGATCACATTCCATTGGCAAAGTAAGTGATTTAAGAACCCTTTTCAGTTAATCATATCCATTTTTAATAAAATATTATTTAAAAAAAAATCGAAACAGAAAAGTAGTAGAATCTTAATATTTGTTTTGTTAAATTATCATGTCGTATGTATGATGCAAGGATTCGGCAAAAGGACTGTGACTTTTTTAATTTCTTTCGTAGCTTAATAAAAAGCAACAGTCAATATGTTAATAGAGACAATTCAAATTTTGAGCAAGCACCGCCGTTATTTAATAAAACATTTTTTGTTTTAAGCCTACTTCCTCTTTGTAAAATGTAGTCTCTAAAGCAGAAGCCTACGAAATTAAAGCTTATGATTTTCAAGAAAGTATACTGTTATCATTAAAATCTATGAATTATTCTTACAATTGATACTTCGTCAATCATTTTCAGAATTATCCACAAATGAATGTTTATTAATTAATGCTGGGTATCTTTTTGTTTAAAAATCATATGATATTTTATTATTTTTTAGTTTTGGATATAAATTTAAAAACACAATTTTTTAACTTTTTTTTGAAAGTTTTTTTAATTTTACTGTTTTGTTGGAAAAAATATATTTTCGGGGTATTCCATATTAATAAAGGGCCCATTCGCATTAATATCAGTCTTAAAATTTGCATTAGGTTTTTATACCCTTCACCACAAAAAGTGAAAAAGGCAATATCTAAGCTTGTCACTCCGAGTGTAATTTCTACAATATCGATTTCCGACCCCGTAAAGTGTATATATTCTGACATCTTATGCATAGCGATGTCCGTTTGTCCGTCTGTCCGTCCTTCGAGGCAGCAGGCAAAACACCATGCCTCTGCCTCTGATTTTTTCATGTAATTTGGAACAAAAAAGTAACTCCAATCAAAAAAATAAATATATAAGGCGACAGAAAATTACAAAAAAAAGAAGAAAAAAAAAAACATATTTCCGAGTTACGGGGCTCTGAAATTTAATTTTTTTTTAAATATCAATATGGGTATCATTTTAAAGCTTTTGAAGAGATTTTTAAGGAAATATCAAAATTTTTAAAAAAATTTTAATAAATTTACTTCAGTAAAATAGATTTACATAGATGGTGAAAGGTATATAAGATTTGGCATAGCCGAATATAGCACTTATACTTGTTTTTGTTGTGATTGTCAAAAAATTCAACGTAACATTACATTTTGTTTCTACACTATCACACTTCAAGTAGAATGAAAATTCCCAACAAACCATATGAATCAGAAAGGAAACTTTACCAACTTATTTCTCGTAGCTTTTGCGCTCATAAGGGGTACGAAACACTCATTTGCCATTTGAGAAATGAGGTCATTTTCTTTCTACTTAACTGGTTCAGCTTAATTTATTTCAGATAAGACAATTTTTTTATATCTTTTTTTTCTCTAAAAGAGCTCTTTAATTTATAGCTTTGAAGATATTTGAGTCTCATGTAGTAGGAGTCATGGCATGTGCCATTTTAAGGCATGCTCAGAAATAGCTTTCTAGGTGGGTTAATCTAAGAGTCTCTTTTTCAGAGTGCTCATTTAATGGTTGGCTGGGTTATGAGCCTTTCCGTATAATTTAACTTATAAATGCATTATATTTGCTTTCACTCTACCCCACTTTTTGATAATACATAGTTATTTGACAAATCTTAATAATCAGTATTATAGTGTGAAACGGGCTTAAGTGGGTGTTAATCATGAAATAAAGATATTTCTTGTATTTCGACTAGTGATCTCTTCATTTTTCTGGACTTAATATTGAGTTAAACTGTAACGTAGTGTGTATATTAATCGTTTTTGTCAACCAAACTTGTTCGCAGTTGAGAATGACAATACCACAAAAAACAGTGACACAACTAAAATGTCAACCATGTCTTGAGTAGAGAATGGCAATGCGAATTTGTAAACGACGACCAATTTATTTTAAAAGTTGTAAACAGCAATAGGACATAATTTTAATACATCAGCAAAAAGAAATAATAATTGATTTTGTATTTATTTTGTTTGTGTTGCACAAGTTTAAATAACTTGCATAAAGAAAGTGAAAACAATTTTCGTGCAAATTGGGATCCCAAAGTAGAGAAAAGAAACGGACCTATTTTTTTTTAATAAATGAAATAACGTAATAAATAAAACGAAACTAAAATATACATACATATATAAAATGTTAAAAATTCTATCGGTACTATTACATATGTATTTTTTATTAACAATTTTTTATTTGTTTACTAAATTTTTTTTTTTGACGGTCAATATAGCGACGGTCAATATTTGCAACTGACAAAATAAGCACTATTATTTTTGCACAAGTTTTTTTTTTTCAAAATACATACGTACTTTATTTTGTTGTTGTGTTAGTAAAAACGATGCGTTATTGCACATATTTGCATCGTTTATACAGTTTGCTCTACCCATCGTGAAGACCCTTAATATGTGTAGAAATATTTTTGTTTGTTAAAAAGTGTTTTTTTTTTCAAAAGTTCATGGACTTTTTGTAACTGTACTCGTCTTTAAATTTTTATGTTGTCATACATAGTTTCATGATTATAATCAATAGCATTCAATATTTTAATACTTTTCTTGTTAAAAAAAAAAAATATTTATAACATTCTATTATTATTTTTAAATTTTTATTATTTGCGCTCTTCTCTCTTTTCTCTTCTCTTGACACTCTATATACTTTGTTTTTATTTTTTAATCGTAAAAAAAAATTCATTGCATTTTATATGTTATGTTTTTGTCCTTTACATGTTTAGTGGTCCAAAAAATAAACGACGCAAGAATAAAGATCGACGTCGCCGTGATTATTATGAGGATCCTGTTGGATCAACCTCTCACGGAATACCACCGGCAGCAGCTGGTGTACGTGATACACGTTACAGTGACATGGCACCCAAGTAAGTTATTGTTAAACCTTAATTAACATCCTTCTAATCCACAACTATTCATTTCTTTTTTTTTTAAATAAATAACTAAATAGTTTTTTTCGAATCTTAAATGATTTAAATTTTTAACAGTTTGATATTGTTCAATAATTCTTTTTAAATGTGGTTTAATAACTAACTGGGAATGCTCTTTTATTTGTTACTACATATTTACTTTGAAATAATTTAGTAGTTCTAAAAGAAAGAATATGTAAACATTCGAATTAACTTAAATATATAACAGTTTTAACATTTAATTTATATAAACCTATATACAAACATACATATTTATCATAATAATTATAGTGATCTAATTTTTTTAATATTAATTTTTTTATATAAAAATGTAATTTTTTTTAAATTTTTTTTACACTTAGAAATGTGGTTGAGGCTACTGATACTAGACCAAAAGCATTGTTGGCAGATGGTTTCTTTTAGGTATTAATCCTTTTTTTTTAACTAAACCACCACAGTCTGGTCTGTGGGTCTGTTTTTATGTGGTACGATGTGATCAAAAATGTTTTTGTGTGCTTTCACATTCGAATTGTTTATTTTTTTGTTTTTAATTTAAATTTACCACTTTCGTTTAACGCATATTTCATTTTAATTCGCAATTTCGTTTACAAAACTAATGTACAGAATAATTTAAATTCATTTTTTAACATTTCATGATCATATTTTTGTTATCGTCTTGTTTGGTTCTAACGTTATCTGCACTAAAAACTGTCGATGTAAAAAATGCTTTTCAACTAACTGCAATTTTTAAGATCAATTTGAGTAAAATTGTAAATCTTTGAAGTAAGAAAGAGCACAATAAGAACATGGTAAACAATGTCTTAAGCGTTTGTCAGTAGTCTAGGATCTTCTACATAAAACTGTGGTAATTCGAAGTTCGAAATTCGCGTACTTTTTTTCGCGCAACAGAATATAATAAACATGCCTACATACGCATATGAACTTAAGTTGATCGTAAAATCAGTAACTCGTTGCTGTAACTAAAGTAAAAAATTTCTCTCGTAAAAATATTTTGCCCTATTCTAGTTGTCGTCGTCGTCACATATCAATGTTGATATGTGTCGACGCATTCAATTTATTATTCTACTTGTCGTTATTGACACTTATCGATTACTGCTCAAAGATTTTTTGTATTCTATAGCGAAAGTGACGACGATATTGTATTGACGCCACTCTGTTTTTTGTCGACGCCTTTTTGCATAACGACTGGAAGTGATTTAAACCAAATATAACATTAAAAATGTAAAAAGTGAAGATTACAAATGCAAATCAATTTTAAAAATTGAAAAATTTTCGCAAAGGCACAGATCCATGCAATTTTAAAGAAAAAATGGGAATAAATTAGAAAAGTTCTAAATTCGCTTGTTCCGCCTAGAAGATTAGCAGATAAATGTCAAAAGGTAACAAAATAAAGGATTGAATAGGGATTTATAAAAAAGTTTATAAAAATTACTTTTAAGATATGGCGAAATTTAAAATTAAAAGTGAAAAAAAAGATGGTTGCTAATAAAGCGGAATGTAAAGCCACTGGCGGCGGAATGTTTAAACAATTATCACTCAGTCCGCTGAAAGAAGCTGTGGCAAACCTTCTTACACTTCCAGAAGCATTTGAATTCTGAAGGAGCCGTTCAAGGAGTTAAAATGGTTGACATAGGAAACGATATTTATGACATGGAACTTGCTGAAGTCTAATTTGTCGTTGAAAGCACAGCCAGGAGCAGGCAAAACATAAATACATACTTGCGATACGGCAAATGATAAATATTGCAATTCTGGCTAAGAAGTTTTTTTCCAATACAAGTTTTTGTTTTTTCAAGCTTTCATCATCAATTAAATCAAAATTTTCTTATTTTCTTATAGAAAACATTTTACCATAAAAGTATCAAACACAAATAAAATTTTACAAAAAACTTGAGGATGTGCATTTTCATTCATAAAAATCGATAAACCGTCGACGTCGTCCCAAGAATGTTATAGAATGCAAAATTTTTATTGAGTTGACTCCGACAATGATACGAAGTGCTATTGATACCAAAACGACGACGACGACGACGCCGAAAACTAGAATAAGAGTGATTATAGTATAGGTACACAGGCTGAGCTGGTGTAAATCATTTGTTTTAGAATATAAAGAAATAAAAAAATTTCATAAAATTTCTATTCTGTGTAAAGTGAGATAAATAATATTTTTATGTAAGATATTTCTCACTTACATGAAGAAACAAAGCATAGACTACAAAGTTTAAACCATTTCCCTAATAAAACCGAACGGAAAATATTTCTTTCTCCTTGTTACATTTCTGAAAAATTTAGAGTATCATGATGCTCTGAATCTGTGGCGATATTTCACTTACAAATCTGCCTAAAATGAGAACTTTATTTCTTTAATAGCAAAAAATCTTTGCATGATAAAAAAAATTCGCCCCACTGCAATTTTAAAAACCATGAAATCTAGTGATCCAGAAGATATAAAGATAAATTTGTGTTACATAAAATACTGATGACGCGTCAATCCAACTCTATACAAAATAAACCTTGTGTTATCGCGACTCCTTTTAATTATATTTTGCAACAATTTTGAATTTGTGTGTAAATTGAATTTGATGGCATTTGTGAAGCCAATATGTTGTCAAAACAAAACCCCGTTTGACATCTGAATGTAAAGGGGATAAAAATTAAGTTCGTGATATTTAGGTTTGTTATACTTTCTTTTGCATATATAAGTTTGTAAGACCAAGGGGATAAAGGATAAAAATCTATATCTTTAAAAAACTGATATCTTTTCTCTAATGAAGGGTATATAAGATTTAGCATTTTTGTTTTATAGCTTGTTTCTATTTAAAAAAAAAATCAAGAACAAAATTCTAGGTTTTTTGATATTAATTTGTAAACATTTCAATTTTCAGCTTCCTTAAAAGGCGTGAAATTTCCCTTCTACCCTACGTCTCCACTAGCCATCAAATTGGTATGATTATCATGTCGCACATGAATTTTGCTAAGGTAGACTCTTAATGTTCAAGTTCCGTTCATGTGCGAGCATCGTTGGCCAACCATTTGTCTGAGCAATGATGTTAGCTATCAAATATGATTTTTAGTATGATTGATCCATTTCAAATTAATACAATCTATTGATTAACAGTGCGGACACTCTGTTGCTTGTTAAAAATATTAAAAAAAACCCTGAGGACAAACAGAAAATTATGCTTAGAAAGAACAATAACATCAACAAGTTTGTTGTTCATTGTTCTGCCGGCATTATGTACATGTCTTGTTCAATTCAATCGCTCGTAAAGGCAGTAGGGTTTATTAAATCCATATCATTTACAAGTACAGAGGCATGATTTGGTAACTTGTATCAAATGTAATAAACAATGACAAAGTACTGATAATCTTTGTATTTCATAAACAACATAAAATAATTCTTATGATCAGCTTTTTTTTTTTGAGGTTATGTCCGAGAAATATTTGAGCATTTTTTAAACAGTATAAAATAATTCTCATGTTGCTCATTAAATTTTGTTAGTTAGAATGTTAGCAACATTTTTGTTTTGGTATCCTGTAAAATTCTTTTTACTCGATTTACTTTCGATGGTAAGACTTTTTTTCGAAAGTGAAATAATTGCCATTGTTCGTATTTATTTATTCGTTATTTTTCTTTTATTAACAGCTGTTTTCGTGTTTTATATCTTAAAAATATTTTGTTTTGGCTTTGTTTGGAGTAAATTTTGAAGACTCCAATTTTTCAATTGAATTATACTCGGTTTTTATAAAGGGTCTTGATCTAAAGAACTGAGGTGGCTTTCTTAATTTTTTTTTATCTTACATCGCAAAAAGAATAAGCGATATTTATATTTATAAACTTAAAAGAAACTTTATTGCTGCCGGACATAATGTCTGATATTTGCAAGTAATTTCTTCTGTATCCTCTAAGTCAGGGATGGGCAACTTTTTTGTAATGCCGGCCAAAATTTAAAACAACCCAACTTAAGCGGGCCATTAACAAAGGTTTTGTAGGTAAATGAAAATTATGTTTTCATAAAACGGTGAAGACAATTTTTAGAAGTTGAACAAAAATAAAACATTTCTGACAAAAAACTTTTATAATACTTTTTACTACTGCGTTATAACATTACAAACAATTAATAATAAGTAGTATAATTACATTAATGAGTCACTTGCCACTGCTTATTTATGGATAAGGTACATATGTTTGGTTCAATTTTAGTAGTAATTCGCGATCTATATTTTGCTTTAAAAAAGTCATTTCAACAATGTAATATTTTTTTTGCGTTATGAATTAATTGCGGAAATATGTGAGCATCTAAATTTTTGTAAAATTAAATTTTTGATAATTCCATAAATTTCATTTTTAATTCCTTTCGTTTTTGCAGTTCCATTAATTCTACTTTGAATTTTCGGGAATTTTGGGCACATCTGTAAGTGCCAGTTTACATTGGACAATTTTTGTCGCTGCAATTCTTAGTTTGTTGGCGAGAAGAGAGAGAGAGGAATTAAAGGTGGTACACACATATGCGTATACCATGAAATTCGTTACGTTTCCTCATTCGTTTTCAAGCATGAAGTCAGCACATGTATACACACATGTGTACATCTATAAAAATTGCTGCAATAAAAATTGTACAATGTAGAAGCAAATGCGATTTTAAGAAGAAAAGAGAAAAAAATTGCAGCGACAAAAGTTGCATAATGTAAAAGCGGACTTAACGACAATCGAATTGGAAATAGATCAAAATAGCATTCTTTACTGCTGAAATCCATTAATCTTCTTGATGCAAAGCAAATACAATATTTATATATTTTTGTTTTTCGTAACTATTTTTAACGTAACTTTTTCCGTTATGATTTTTAAAGACTGTTTTATGTTGGTGTTTTATATCTCGTTCGAATACAAGACAAAAGAATATAATTTTTTCTTAGTTTTGTTTTCTTGTTTGTTTTTGGGCTGCAGGTTGCCCACCCCTGCTCTAAGTCTTCAAACAATTTCCAAACGACATTTCTAAAAAAGGTTATGTATGGGCTACTCCAAAAGTCAAAATGGAAAATATGCTTTCGCATTTGACAAATTCATTTAAATTGGAAACGTAATGCCTGTAAAGGTACGGTCAGATTAGTCAAATATTTGACAAAAAAGACGTAACCACTAAATTATGGAAAAAAATTTTTGTTCTTTAAAAAAACTTATTAAAAAATAAGACTGAATAAATATTTGCAAAAATAGTGGTTACGTTTTTTTTTCTTTTTTGACTAATCTGACCGTACCTTTTGACGTAACAATTTCAAAATAGAATCGAATATTTTATTGTCGATATTTCAATTCGAAAATGTGCGTTCATTTATCAAAATCTGTATTTCAGAACATAATTGTACGTACGTACCATCGTCCCTTCAAAGCCTTGTAAATTAATCATTATTTAAACAAAAAAAAAATTTGAACGATACTGCAACGTATAAAAATACTAACATTTGTTTTTAATAAAATAAAAGTATAAATAAATCATGATTTATGCATTCATAATTATTTATAACAATTTGTATAAATATGTATAAATAAGTATGTGTTTTATAGTGTTACTAAAAACTAACAAACACGAGCCCTTTTGCTCACTACCAAAATAACGATTTGAAAGTATCCCACTACATAAAATTTATTGAAAACAATAACGTGATTTTTTTTTAATTATTTTCTTTTTTTAATATTTTTCTCTTAGGCATTGGGATGGCGGTCCACCCAGATATCAAAACCCACCAATGGCACCTCCAGCATCCGAATACGAACGCCCACCTCCATATTATTATCCTGGCGCTTCAGATCAGGACTAAGTGATCTATATTGAAATTCAGTTTTAAGCTGATGTATTCTCATTGAGCAACTAATAATGGCGGAGAACTTGGGTTAATTACACAAAGGAAAAAGAATGAAAATAAAAGAACGATTACAAAGGAACGGAAATAAAATCTTAAAGAGCCATCATAGTTTTATATATTTATTGTTAAAGAAATGTACGTTATTATTTAATTTACAACTTTCGTTTTGTCAAAACTCTTATTTACTAATTGTAACTTGAAGCAGTATTGCCAAAATGTGTTTTTATTTTATTATTATAAAAAAAAAATTATTAGAGTCATTTACATTGCAATTAATATAATAATAATAATATTATAATAATCGAAGGTCGAATTAATGATATTGTTGAAAACAATGATGAGTTTACAGTAAAAAGGTTGTTAATCGTGAAGGCAACAGCTTTAAAATTGACATTTCAATTTTTTAAAATTTAGTACCAACTACTTTTAGATAGACCCAAAATGTTTTCATTTTAATATATTATTATACTTACATACATACTATATTAAACGCCAACATCTCCAAGGCTAACTTTATTAGTTGGTTAAATTAATTAACAACGTTAAATGACCATTTATTTGTAGTTTCATGTTACGTTAATCTAACCAGCGCAATGGAGACGTAAAATTATTTTCTATTATTAATATTTTATTATTAATCAGTGAGACTGTAATTTTTTATGAGTTTAAGAATTATTAGATTTTTTTTAATATAATTATTAATTAATTAATTTTTATAGTTTATTATTTTTAAACATCAACAATTTTGATGATGATTTATATAATGAATTTTTATAATAAATAATATGCATTTAAATTATATATAACGAAATTGTTAAACGATTCAAATTAATACTTGAATATTTGAATTTTTTTTTTTTTTTTTGCTACAAAAATCAAATCCAGTTTTAATATATACATCCATATAATAATTATAACAATGATCCAATAATATATTTTATTTTTTATTATTATTATAATTTTTTTTAATAGCCATAGTTGTATTTAATATTACATAGATTTAAATAAATGTAAATTTAAGGCATATTCCAAAGGAATGTGCAGATAATCGCAACAGAAAAAAATAAAGAGAAATTAATAAATCATAAAGCAAAAAAACAATAAACATAAAACAACAAGCTGGTTAATGAAAAGTCAATCAATCAAAATTATATTTATTAATTGTCCCCTTAAGGAAATTTTAATATACATTTTCTTTTAACACTTTTTACTTGCTGTAAAAGTGCAATATTTTTAGTTTCAATTGAAAAAGTCATACGTATGAAAAAAAAATTTCTTCTTTCTAAAATGGAAAACATATATATAGAAAAAACTTAGCTTTAGTTTTCCACTAGATTGAAAATAACTGGTAATCGAATTGTTTTTAAGTTAGGATTTTCATAGTTATCTTTCGAGCTGTTTATAGCAAAATAGCTTTAAGTATTAAGTAGCTAAGCTTGAGGAAGATTTTTTTAAATAAAAATATTGATAAAAAAATTATTTGTCCATTATGATTCATAATATTCCATAGAATAGAGAAACATTAAAAAAATATAATATTAATCTTTGACCTTTTTAAATTTCTTTTCTAATTTTTCAAGCACAAGGTCAGTTATATAAAATAAGAATTTTTTTATTTACTTATTTAGGATTTTTTTTTTTTTTGGTTTCTTTTAATATTCTTGTTTTCTGAAGATGCCACCGTTGGTTGGGCGTAGCGAAATATTGAAAAAAAAAAAAAAAAAAAAAAATAGAAACAATATTCTTATTTTAAAAAACTGACCTTGTCCAGATTTACACTATGCAATTTTCGAGGAATTATTTTGCAATTTTCTAATTAACTTACATCGTTATGCGTTATCTAAAAGTAAACATTAGCAATAGTAACATCGCCTCAAAACTCAAGCAATACCATATTAACTACTCCTCCTGCTTTACAAGCCAAACAACAATTTTGTGCTAGTTTCATGAAAAATTGTATAGTGTAAATGCCGTAAATAATAAATTAATAAGAAAATTAATAAATTAGAGAAGAAAGTAAAAAAAAATTTATGAAAAATATTATTTAAGATGAAAAGTTCGAAATCAATATTTGTAAAATTGACGCTTCCTTTTGAGAGAACTTTTTCTCTCACTATTGTCCAATAAATATGTTGAAATAAAAATAAAAACGCATGTTCTGAATTCACACGAAATTCTCACTTCAAATTTTTCAAGGCATTGTTTTTGCTTTGAAAAAGCAGAACATGCCTGAATAATTAAAATTATAATATTGTCAAAAAACGGCATAAATAGGACAAAGTTTCTATTTTAAAACAATTGTAGTTGATGTAATTTCACAAGATTTCGAAAAATATTTTAAACGACGAATTTATTATTATTACATGATATTAAACTTATATAAATACATGGCTAATACTAAGAAGAAAAAAATCAGCACTAGCTACCAGGGCTATCAGCTGAAAACCACGAATTTACTTGTAACAACTACACACGATTCGAATTTTTCTTCAATATCAGTTTTACGCAATACTCAGTATTCCTCATCTAGAATCAGCATAAGAAAGATAATGCCCCGGTTTGTTGTTGTTGTAAAAGCACTGCTGTTGTCGAAAGTTTTTCCCTAAAAGGATATACAAAATGTAGGTATGTGTATAAGTGTCACCAGACGGTACTTGGAGGTGATGAATTGCGCAACTTTAACCGGTCGTACCCGGTTTATAGACCGTAAACTCGTGGACCTATTGGGAAAGTTAAATAAATGCACTGTGTCGTGCGGGCTTTGGAGGCAGGCTGAGCAACGGCCGAAAGCACGGTAGCAGTTAAATATGCTTCATCAGCCGGCTCTTAATTGTGCTAAAAGTGATCTTGTTTGCCTGGGTAAAGCCTCTAATTTTCTGAAATCGCGGGGGTGGGGGGTTGTTCAATCAGGACCCTGTTACATCTATACGCATTTATAGCTTCTGAGACCGCCTGCTGATGCAATGGTTTTTGGGTTTCCGCCATGGCTATCCATGGCTATATGTGAAATATTCCTGATGTCATTGCTATAGTACCTGAAGTCCTGCCGGATATGTCGAGGAGGCGAATCCCGGGTTATTACCTCATGGTTAGGGTGACTGGGCAACTGACAAGCCACTAGGAATCGCTTAGTCAGTAATTCATTTTATTTTGTTTCGGTTTGTACAACTTTGAACAAATTTCTTTTAAGTTTGTTCATCTCAATTGTTGTTGTTTGTAAAAAATAAAAATAAAGAAAACATTTCTTGATATCCTTATAAAATTATCACTCTTAAAATCTATTAAATGTGTAATGTGAAACTGCGGGGCAAGCATATCTCTATAGCCATTTCGCCTAAACTCAGAATTCAATTTTTCTAAATCTCAAACTAAATTTATCAAATGAAAATTGTATTTAATCAAACAAGCAGTAAAACATTTTAAACTTAAAAGTTATAGTGCATATTTTATTAATTGCTATTTCACGAAAAGAGAACTTTGAAATAATTTTTATCTGTTTCCATACAATTTTTCTCAGAAATCTTAAAATACTCCAATTTTTTAGTTGTTTTTGTAAAGCAATCATTTCTAGTAAACTTGCTCTTGGTATTTAAACTCTATAAACTTAAGGTATTTTATTGATACTCGTACGATCAAATTGAAACCACAGAAATCAACTGTTTGTTTGGTCTTAATTTCGACTAAGGAAAATCACATCGAAACATTTTAAATCGCATGATTGTAAGAACATTAGGAAATCATCAACGTTATTACAGCGGTACGCTGTAGTATATAGGCCAAGGAGAATTCGATAAAAGTGATTGCATTAGCTCACGTGAAAATTGCTTATAAAGGTAATACCATTAGGAAATAGTACCAGGTGGCCGCAATGGCGAATTCATTAGTTTTCGCCGCATATGCTAAATGTCAAACACCATCAGGTGTATGATGGAAATCGCGAAATTTCATACAAAAACTCGATTTTCGATTTCTCCAATATTCCAATTTTTTTGGAGGGATTTTCCAAAAAATTTTTTCCGTTAAGACCTTCTCCTCGAAAATACGAATAACTTACAAAATTTTTTACAGAAATCGGCCTAGCCGCTCTCATTTTATGAATTACTTTACATTTTTTACACAATTTTTATATAGATTACGAAATTTTTTTTTTCGAAATAAGATGTTTAATTAATGGTAATAAAAAAATACAGTTTATTTAAAAAAGTTTTTTTTTTATTAATTGTGACCTTGAGCCAGAATAAAAAAAATACATTTACTAACATAAAACAGTTCAACTATTTGAGAAGATATGTATATGGAAAATTGTTAGTAATTTTATGTTGCAGTTTTAAACAAATAAAACTCAAACTTGTCCTTAATAACGGTATTTTTAAAATTATCAAAATAGAAAATTCTATCGAAGCTTAAAGGATTTATTAAAAAAAATTCTACTTTAACTAATTTTATTTAATGGCGTGAAGATGCACTTTCCAACCACGGAATATTAGTATTGAGTCCTGCTTAAAATAATCATGAGAATCATATGGTTGAAATGTATTATTTTTAATTTTGCATTTTTATACGTTTTTCTATTGTTTTTTATTTTTGTTCATTAAATGAATTTGTTGACTTATTATTTTTGCTGAAATATGGAATAAAACTATTAACTATATTTTATATAAATTTAAATAACATAAACGTAAATTTTTCTGTCTTTCTGTGGAAACACTATTCCTCACATTCACAATTAAGAAATTTAGTCCAAATTTACACAAGGGATCATTTCATGCCATTTATTTAATTCTCTTTTAACTAATTTCATGTTGTTTTTGTTTTGTGTACAAATAATCCCCTGTGTTAATTTGGACTTAAACAGAAAATGGATGAAATTGAAAACAAAGTAATAGTTGGAGGATTATGTAGCAACAAGTTTTAACGGAAATTTTTTTCTGCCGATATATTGAAAAATATCTGATTTAAATGGTGAACATAAAAATATGAGTAAAATGGAAAATTTTTATATTTTGCATGAGCGTGAAAACTTTGTTTATGTCGTGCGTGAAAGTAAATGGTCATAAATATTCTGTTCATTAGAATGTGTAATCGTATAAATGATATAATTTGCCATATGTGAAAGTACATAATTTAAAACGTGTTGTGATAGTGAATCAAACAAATCAATTACGAGTTCATCTCTAGTTTTTATTAATTCTCTATTTGCTTAAATTTTTTCATTCTAGTACTTTTATGTTGTGTTTAAGAGTACTTTTTTTAAATGCTCTGTAATTGTATGCTCAAATACTAGATTTTACTCAAAGGGTACATGATTTGACTTAATGCAAAACGAATACGGTTAACGGAGAGTTACCATATTTATTAAAATTGTATTACATCCAAGTTACGTTTAATAATAAATAATTGTAATTATTTTGTATATATCACAATTACAATTGTTTATTTTTTAAGCTTTTAATTAAATTATTTTTTTTAAGCTTCTTAAATGAGTTTTGTTGTCATATTGATGTTTAAAAGGAAATTAAAATTTATTGCCCAAAGTAATTAAAAATCGTAGCATAATAAATAAAGAAAAATTTACTGAGACCTTAAATTAATTTATGTCTTTTTGTTGGTATTCAAAGAATAATATTCTCTATTATTTTGCATTAAGGGGACATTATTTAATTATATAATGAAAAATGAAAAAAAATATTTTTAAAATATTAACTCAATGAAAAAAAAAATAACTTTGTTTATGTAAGTTATAAGTAGAATTGCTAAGAAATAAGAAATTTAAGGAAAGAAAATGCAAAAATTCTAAAATTTTGAGCACACGTAAAAATGTTAATTAAAATAAAAAGAACGCAAAGCAGGCAATGTTCTATAGTTGCCAAATAAAACTAATAGAAAGTTAATTAAATCAATAATAAATCTTTTTAAAGAAAAATAATAAACTCAAAATTAAAAAAAAAGAAAAATAGTTTATAATGAAATAGAAAACTGTTTTAAAAATTATTTCCATTTTACTATAAGCGAATTAAAGAAAGAGTTAAATTAACTTACATATAGACAAAACATATGATGTATGTATTTATATGTATGTATGTATTTCTCATCTATTGTATTATTAATTATTACACTGACATTCCAGAGATTAATAAAAAAAAATATTAAATACCAATCACCATGAGTTTCAAAATCATAATAAAAAATAGAAAAATAAATAAAAAATATTCACATATCACTTTCAGTTTATTGCTAATAAATTATTTAAAGGGGTTTAATAAATTATTATTTCGCTATTGTTAGACCCATTTAACTTGACATCAAAATAAATAAAACATAAAAATATTTAATCACTGTTGCTTTTCTTTTTATTGCTGTTTTTTATATAAAAGTTTCCTTATAAAGCGTGTGGTTTTAAATAGATTTTGTTAAATATAAAAACAAAACCTTTTAAGAAATAATCTGTATGTTAACTAATACAGTTTAATAGCATTTAAATTAATTTTACAAGCCATAGTTTTTATTTTTTTATTTAGGTGATGTGTATAATTTTTTTTACTTAGAAACCTTAAAACTCATTTATCTCGGTAACTAAGCGTCCTAGGAGGAAAAGGGCTTTAATCTCTTAACTTAAAAATATGTAATTTTTTCCCAAAAACTCAATTTTCTTATATGAAACTACTTTTAAATTACCTATCTCTTCTCTACCTAATATTTTTTAGTTGAAACCCTTTTAAAATAAAATTAATTTTACCTTTCCTCCCTAATATTTCATTGAATTTCCCCTCTGTCCCTAATCTTTAATGGTATAAATATTTTTTAAAAAATCAAAAGAAGAAAAAATTACAACAAAAATGAAAAATTTTTTAATCTACTTTTTTGTTGTAATGTTTTCTTCTGAAACTGTAACGGATTAATTTCTGTATATGAAATATATTTTGAAAATTTTGTTGTTGGTGCAGATAGAAATCGATATAGAATACAAAACATTTACTTTTGAAATTTATGTCTGTCTGCCTGTGTGCGCACCTCGTAAAACTTACTGGATTGTTTTGAATAAAATTTTGTGAGGAGGTAATTTCGTGACAAAATAGAGATACATTTTATGAAAGCACCCACTTTTACCGATATAATGGTTATAAAACAGTTGTCAGCACTTTTTACAGAACTCTAGAATAAATAGTTGAATTTGTATTTTAAGAAAATTAGAAATGACACGCAGACAAAGTCGTGGGCACTGCTAGTTCATAATAATATAAAACAAGTAAAAGTGTTATATTCGGCTATGCCGAATCTTACATACCCTTCACCATCTAGGTAAATCTAGTTCAGTGAAGTAACTTCAGTCAAAAAAGCAAATATTGGGGGTGACAAAGAATCAAATACTAAGAAAAAAAAAATTAAACACTACATATAAATAATTTTACATAAAAATGTCATCAGCTCTTAATGGGTTAAGCATTTTTAAAAATTTTTAGTTTTTCCTTATAGATCTCATCAAAAGCTTTTATTTATACCGATATTGATATTTAAAAAATTTTAAAATTTCAGAGGCCGGTAACTCGGAGCACCAATTTTTTCAGTTAGAGCTTTTTCTTTTTTTTTTCTGATTGGAATTTCTTCACTAAATTAGATTTGTTTCAAATTATATGGAAAAATTAGGGGCAGGCGTGGTGTTTTGGCTGCTGCCTTGAAGGACATGGACCGATCTTGCTTGGGCTAGCACCAATTTTTCACTTGAAGTTTTTTCTTATTTTTTAATTCTCTATCGCCCCGTATATTTTGTTTTTTTTTTTTTTTTTTTTTTTTTTTTTGATTAGAGTTACTTTATTGTTCCAAATAACATGAAAAAATTAGAGGTAGCACGCCTACCTACGCCCTCAAAGGACATGGACCGATTATGCTGATTTCCAATAGCACCTCTTTCGACAATATATCTGATCGATTGACATTTTTTTTTGTGAAATTAAGTTTGCCGAGGAACGGAGGGACAGACAGATACTGCTCAATCGACTCGCTATGTATAAGAAGTCAGAATATATATACGGAATGACAAACTTAGATATACCCTTTTTCCACTTTTTGTGGTAAAAAGTATAAAAATGGAGTGCAAATGATAACAGAGTTGCCAGATGACACAAATGTGGAATAGCAACAGCAGTTAAGGTTTAATGACTTTTCAGCGTTTTTCAGCGTTTATGATAGTATATCAGTAATCGTTCTGCTCAATCGTGTCTGTCTGCAAACGCAAATCCCACTAAAAGTGATCCAGTAGTTTCAAGTCGCTTAGTGGGAAATCAGCACCTCACAAAAAAAATTCTGCTCATAAACATCAATTGTGTTATTGTCTTTTTAAAACCAAAGTTTTTAAAACATCAGCAAAAATGAATTGAAAAATATAAAAGGCATTCGACCAAACAGTCACCTTTTATTGAAGTGTAGACGCGTTGTTAATGTGATTTTAAATGGACAGAAAAGCTTTTGGCAGTTACTGTTACCCGAAATTTATTCTAGAATTTTGTAAAACATTGTCTTTTCGTGAGAAATAATCAACATTAATGTATAAAATGTAGTTCAAAGTTTTGTTTTTTTAAATTAATGGATTAGACCAGTTAATAACGGCTCATAATAAAAAAGGGCTTAAAAGTAAAGAAGACGAACGTTGGGTTGAAATTCCCAATATTTATAAAAAGTAATCTATTTCAGATTAAAGAAACCAAATTGTGCATCACAAGTTATCATTTTCACTTTTCTATGTTATCTACTTTTCGAGTTGTGCGTTGTCAAAGTTGAAGTTTTTTAAGTTTTGGAAAACAGTGGTAAATACTGAAAAAAATTTTTTTTAATTAAATTTTTTTAAATTAAATTTTTGTATTTTCCTAGCCTAAAAGTAATATTTTTTCAATGGAATCTTCAACTTCAGGTATTTTTGTTGTAGAAATATTTTTAATAATTTTTTTTTCAAAAATTATTTTTTTAAGTAGTAATGACCCATTAATACTTTGAAACGAAAAAATAAGTGCTATCTCTAACACCTGAATTAATAGCCATTTATAGCAATTTTAACCCAATGCGCGACGTGCATTAATTAAAATTTATAAGCTTTTGCGACTTTACACCAATCGAGTTAAGAAAAAAAAAACTCATGAGTACTTATAAAGGTGAAGTTACAGGTTTTACTATTATCCAAGCAGTAAGTTTTTTCTGATCACAAATTCTTTTAAACTATTTTGCGTTTTTTTTTTATTTCTACGAATAGTTTCCGCCACCATACGTTTTGTTTGGTCCTTCTACAATATTAAACGTTTAATTGAAATATAAATAAATATATTAAAGAGTAAAATATATTGGCGATAAAAGTATCAAAGACAAAAATGTTTTGCGGGTTTTTTTATCTTCAACTAAATTATTCATTTCTTCTAAACCTTTTAGCGCAGTAAGCATTTTTAGATGTTTTCTTGACGATAGCATCTTCAAAATAAAATTGCTTTAATTTTCGTGCAGCCTTCGTTACAGCTGTCAATTTAAATGAATTTTAACAAGCATATGCGGTTGCTGGGTAAGTTACTAAAATTATGTTCATTTACTAAAAATTTTTACAAATTTGTAACAATTGTTACTAGAAAGCGTTCATTAACCCAAAAAATTTGCAACGAGAGAGCGTTCAAAGAGCGAAAAATTGAGAGACAGAAAAATTCTTGCAAGTTTTTACAAGTAAAATTTTTACTTGCAATAATTATTCAAACAGCTGTTTTGCTTTTGTGTTTACAAAAAAATATTTCAAAATTAAGTTAAAAATGAAAATATTTTGGAAAATTTAAGAAATTGTAAGTAAATGTAAACTTTTCAAACGATAAAAAGTATTTAAAAATTAAATTTATTTTTGTGTATTTTAGGAACAACAGAAGCAAAATAAGATGTCTAATGAAATTGAATTGAATTGAAATTTTTTCTTTAATTTTCACAGGCCGGCTGTTAATCTTAGTGTTTTAAATATTATGAGTAGGTAGCTACTCGGTAATTTACACTAAACAGGTAAAAAATTTAATTAGTTCAAATATATATTTGCAAATAAATTTAAATTAACACATAATTTATTAAATTACTTTTTCACTGCTTCTGATATTTTATTTTGGCTAAAGCTTTTTATTTAAATTTGTTTCTTTGAAAAATATATTTAACCCTTTTTTCGCCGGCTGTTTATTATTATATTTTGGAAACGATTGCAAAAGCGGAGCATTAACGTTAGACAATAACGAACAAAAATTCTCCTTTTCAACTCACATTTGTTTGCCTCTTAATGTAGTTTCTTATTAGTGTTTATTTACATAAATAGTTCTTTATAAAATCACATTACAAAATACTTATTATTATATAATTATAATAATAACAACACAAAAGGTGTCAAAATAATAATATCTATTAACGCATGCTTATTCTACCACGCATTAAAAACACCATTTTATGAAAATCGCTTGGAAAATAAATCACAAAGTTGGAAATAAACATTTCTGCGACTGTCGTTATTTCCGATATATAAAAAAAATCTATGTGTAGGCAGGCTGTTATAACGTATAAACTAATTAAAAAAAGATATTTTATTCATTAATTTTATTCAAAAGCAATTAATCACCTTTATCGTATATAGCGTATTTCGACTACATCAGGTACTAGATTAAATAAAATTGCAAAACTTTTCATTATTCTATAACAAGCCGTACTCGAAAAACTCCAGTCACGACAATGCTGAATATAAATGACCATAATCACATCATTTTTATAATATTTATAATTTTTTCGAAAAATATAAGGGTAGTCATTGAGTACTCATATGTACCTATACATTACAACACTATTTTAACTTGCAAATTTTAGCTAGTAAAGTGTTCATTTACCTTTTCACATTTTTGAGAGTAATTTTTGAAAATTTCTAGTTACTCTCTTGTTGCAAATTTTTACTAGTAAAGTAAATGATCACACCTTAAGTTTAATATTTGCACTCATTTGCATTTCGTGACATAGAAATCTGGAACTGCCACAAAGTAATAAACAACTGATTTAACTTCTGTTTCAAATTTGGACCCGTCTAATTTCTCTACAGCGAAAATAGTAATAAAATTAAATTTGTTTTATTTAACATTCTTTTAGCTACAAAATAACATTTAACATTTTAATTTATAGAATTTAATTTTATTAATTTCCTTCAACTATAATACAGATATTTATTATATTTTTATTTGTTAAGGCGAAATTTAAACAAATTTTGTAACAAAAAAAAAAAAAAAAAAAATTAATGCAAAAAAATAAACAAACAAACAAACTGATGATTTCGTTTGGAAAGAAAAGCAAACAGAAAAATTAAACAAAATTTTAGAAACGTTTAGTTAAGAATTATCACAGTTTTTTATACAATAGAGCGTGCTTTTACATTTTTAAAATTTTTTTTATTAATAGTATTTTGTGATCTGGTGTTAAATTTAAATTTTCTTTAATTTTGTCTTATTGATTATAAAGAGTATTTTATGTTGTTCTTTTTGTTGGAAATAGGCAAGTAATATAAAAAAAGTTGAAATAGAATAGTTAAAGAAAAATATAAAATAATAATTATTATAACAAATTGAAGGTTCCCAGGAAAATTTTAAGAACTTGTTGAAAGATCTGTATTTCTTTAATGTCTCGGTGATTTTGAAACTAGTTTTATTTTAGTTTGATCTAGACGACTTTCTTAAGCTCATTAACAAGGAAAATGTAAAAAAAAATTTCTTTAAATGGATTTAATAAAAAATTAATTTTTTGATTGTAAAACGAAGTATTATTTGGATATGTGGTGGATAACATTGGACTTAAAGAGTTAACCTTTTAAAAACTTTAGTAATATTAAAAAAAAATACACTTCACGTGACAGTTTTTAAGCATTCCAAATTTTAATTAAAAAAAAGTGAAGAACAAATCTCAAAAAGCTTTAAAATGTAATTTTAAAATATTCATTATTTATGTGATGGAAATTGTTTGACTTAAGAATTGTTTTCTTTTTAATTTATTTTCGCTTAAAAAATTGTTCTGCGGGGGTATTTCGAGTCAACATAAAAAAAACGAATACAATTTTTGATATTTTCAATTCGTTATAGTATTAAACACATTTTGCTTTACGTACCGATCAAGGCGAATTTGTTATCAGATGGTAGAAATCATGGTGAAATAATACCAGGGGGTCGCAATGTCAAATTTATTAGTTTTCGCCGCATAGCTAAATGTCAAACACCATATAAAAAAATTATACATTTCTTTTATAAATGGAGTTTGACATTTAGCGTTTACGGTGAAATTAATGAATTCGTCATTGCGGCCACCTGGTATTATTTCGTCATGGTAGAAATGACGAATTCATTCATTTTCGCTAGTAGCCTAATTTTCAAACTTCATATAATGGCAAAATTATATACCAGGTGGTGGCAGTGGCGAATTTACACATTTTCACCGTTGCAGAAAATGTCAAACTTCATATAAAAAAATTATACGCAGATTTTTTATACATGGAGTTTAACATTTCTAGCAACGACGAAAATGAATGAAATCGCCACTGCCACCTACTGGTACATGATTTCGCCATGCTTCAGATATAAAAAATCTGTATACTACTTTTTTATATGGAGTTTGACACTTAGAATAAGGGCGAAAATTAATGAATTCGCCGTATCCAATATCTGGTACCGATCTAATAAAAATTGAAAATCTTATAGAAGCTTTGTAAGGCATTTGAATTTTGGAAACATAAAAAGAAAAATTGAGTTAAATTAATTTTCAGAACATTTTTGTTAAAATCGAAACACGTCTCTTCGAAATCCACAAAGCAAGAGCGGTGGAACTGATATTAAACAGTTACAAAATTCCAAGCCATTAATACGCGTTAAATAACTCAACATCAAACCTATACCTGTTGCCATCATAACGCTTTCGTAGTACTACAATTTGAATTAAATGGCAACACCAAATTATAACGAGTACTGATGTCATTATGCTTTAGTTCTAAAACAAGTTTGATTTTTTTCCTGGGAAGAGCTATTAAACTATTAAACAATAAACTTGTATGTATGTATGTATCTCTTTCTATACATTTAATTACAAACTAAAATTTAATTACAACTAAATTAATAGTAGAGCAACCATGCAAATTAATTTAAGTATTGCATGTAGGGCAATCGTCAACACGAGTATATAATTTTCTTTTTAAATTTAAAATCAATGAGTATTAACAGGCTTGATATTTTTAGCACAAAGTTAGAAGCAAATTTAAGGAAATACAAAAAAAAAATAATGAAAGCGTTCGTCGTTTATAACTCGTTTGAAAAGCCAAAAAGGAAAATGACCTTTAAAGGGGTCTTATCGAATTTTATATATGTATGTGTATGTATATGTACTTGTTTGTAAATAAATACTATTTACAGAATAATTATACTTGTCCCTTTTTTCGAATTTAATGATTACACTGGGCAGTGAGAAAGGAAGTCAGTAAAATAATAATAATAATAATAAAAAAGAAATAAAAATTAATTAAAAACTATTTTTAGGCTGGAGCTTCGGTAGGTACATGACAGCCCTCTACATTCTCGGGCCAATCGCATACATTTTCCTGGGGATTGAATACTAAATTGGCAGGACATGGCATATGATGTTTGCGTTCACCTTCACACATAAAATAGTGAGTGCAATCATTCCAATCCTTGTGATAACTAATGTGACCATCCTCCTCTTCGCAAGAAACTTCGTGAGCTAAATTTTTAAATTTTTTTTTTCAGTTTAAAATAAAGCATATAAATAAAAAGAAACATTTAATAATACTTACGATCTTTTGTGGTGTACGCTCCTCTGGGTCCATGAGTTTCATAGGGTCCATCGTATTCTAGTGTAACTTTATAATCCTTAAGTTCATCATTTAGGGCATTAAGTAATGGATATTTTCCATTACCACAACGACCGGTAAAGTCATCCATATCAATAGACCATACCATAATGCCACCAAAGCCTTGTTCCTTTAACCATTCCATCTAAATTTTAAAATACAATTAAACGAAATGCTCATGATTACTGGAATAAATACAATACCTTGGTTTTCAAAGAACGTTCATCGTCAAAACCGACCCATTGATTTTCGCGATAAGCAAATGGAACCTGTTGTTCCGAGTCCCAAACTAAAGTTGTATTATCTGCTGCCAGGAAGGAGCATACTTCGTAATAACTCAGGAAACCAGCTTCGTTGGTAAACTTTCCTGGCTTACCACCACCCGAAGCGGGTGCTCCAATATCGAATTGTGTCTCGTTTATTAATTCAAATGAACGTCCATAGGTAGGCATACCGATTAGTAGCTTTTCTTTAGGAGCACCTTGCTTTACCCATTCGCGTGCACTGTAATCCACTGTTAATTTCTTTTGATAGCCAGTAGCCGATTCAAGCGGGAACAATGGAGAATTATGGCCTACAGTGCGCTCCCATTGGCCATGGAAATCGTAAGTCATAACATTTATAAAGTCAAGATATTTTGATATTTCGGGTACATCATAACCGGCTGCTATAGCCTCAAATGAAGCTGGTACAGCGGCAGTCAATAATAGTCGAGGAAGACCCGAAGATTTTGCCTCACCTTCAAATGCCACACGCAATTCTCTTAATAGATTAACATAAGCCCCACGGTCATCTGAACCGCGAGGATATTCCCAATCAACATCAAGTCCATTGAATTTATAGTCACGTAAGAAATCGATGGCTTCATAAACAAATTGATTCATGCGGAACACATTTGAGGTAAGTTCTTTGAAAGGCGTGGAGCCAAACGCCCATCCACCTATGGCCAATAAAATTTGAAGATCGGGATTAGTATCGCGCAAAGCAATGACTTGTTCATAATTATCAGGATCTTCATCGCTATTTTCGGCCAGTTTGTGGTCCTTAAGTGTTGCAAAAGCATAAACGACATGAGTGCAAAGCTTGGGATTAATATGAGACGGTTCAAATTTGCCAGCACCGGGACGTTTCGAAGACCAGCTTGTCATATAGCAAAAAACTTGAGCCGGTCGAGCTAAAGTTAGAAAAACAAATGTAAAAGGTTCTTGTCTTCTCTTAAATTTTCTAATTAATGCTTACAATTTTGTTCCACCGCCAATAGGCCAGATTTAATTTTGTGCTTTTTAATGGGTTTGCGAACCTTTGAAAGAACTTCTTCAACCGAGATTTGAATGGGTTCCGGTTTTTCGATCTGATAAATAAAATAATGAATTTAAGTTTAAGAAAAGAAAATTAAAATTGTTAAATATACTCATACCTCCTCAATATCTTCAAAAGTAGCCGCTACTTCAGTCCAATTGACATCCTTGGCTTCCTTGCCTCTAGAAATGCCCAACAGTTCTTCACGCATTGCACCAATAAGAGGATATTTCACATTTCCTCCACACACCTCACCCTTAAAGTCATCCATATCAATAGTCCAAACCATTGCACCACCATATCCATTAGCCTTAATCCAATTCATTTTGTTGCGAATGGCACGTTCATCATCAAAACCAACCCACTGGTCTCCATCCACCAAATAAGGAACTTTCATTTCATCATCCCACACATAAACAGCACCATTCAATAGCATTTCACAAATCTCATAATAGGCCAAGAAACCACTTTCTTTAGTATAAATTCCCTCACGTCCGCCACCTGTAGCTGGTGCATTGGGACCATGCTTAGCTGTATTGGCCAAGGTAAATGAGCGTCCATATGTTGGCATACCAATGATTAATTTTTCTTTAGGGGCTCCCATTTTAACCCACATATTAGCGGCATTATCTACAGATAATTGTTTACGCCACTCTGAGTCAGTTGAGGGAGCATAAAGTGGGGCATTATGTCCTGTTTCACGTTCCCATTTACCATGAAAATCGTAGGCCATTAAATTAATAAAATCCAAATAACTAGCCACAGCGGGTACATCATAGCCACCACGAACATTATCGGGACCCACAGGTACAGCCGCCGAGAGTAATAAACGTTGTCTCTTCAATTCTTGAGCTTCAGCCTCAAATGCCTCTCGCAATTCCTTAAGCAAAAGAACAAAATTCTTCTTATCATCAGATCCTTTTGGATATTCCCAATCGAGATCGAAACCATCAAAACCGCGTTTACGCAAGAAAGGTATAGCCGAGTAGATAAATGTCTGGCGTGTATAGCGGGTTGCGGACATTTCTTTAAACTTCTGGGTACCGAAGGACCAGCCACCTAAAGCCAAGAGAACCTGTTTAAAATAAAAAATTTCCGCAATTATTCATTCAGCAAAATAATTGTTATATAAATTTATAAGAAAAAAGAAAATTACCTTTAATTTTGGATTAGCCTTTTTCAAGGTCATCATACGGTCATACAGGCCTGGGACGGTATCTTTTGTTTCATCGTTCGATTCGTATGAGCTTAATTTACCCTTTTTCAGCCAGCCAAAGGCAAATATTATATGAGTGCACAAATCAGCTGGAATATCTTCAGGTACGAATTTGCCAGTCTTTGGCCGGTATTGAGACCAATTCGTATAATAACATACGATTTTCTTTCCTCCATCATCGGCCTTGGCCTTCTTTCCCTTAAGACTGGAACCGCTAGCTATTAAACCAGTACCATCACTACGCAATTTCGATTTAGAGCGAACTCGAGAACGTGTAACAGCTGTTGATGGCGATGTTTCCTGATCTGTTTCTTTTTCTGGCGTATTTTCTTTAGCTTTCTTCACTGAAACTCGAGTGCTGCGTGAGCTTGATACAGAGCTGGATACCGAAACTGATGATGACGGTTCTTCTGGAGAACTTGTTGGTCTTCTAAGTCGTCTTCTTGTCTTAGCTTTTTTTTTTAAGTGAGTAATAGTGAAAAATTTTTTGTTATTAAGGTCTTTTTAAGATAAAAAACAATTTGAAATTTTTCGAAAAGAAAAATTTAATTATTTTAAATGGAATGCAGTCAGTCCATTATTCATGCAGAAAATTTTATTATTCACCACTATCATGAATATCTTTTTCTTCAAAATGGTTTTCCCTTTTTCCAAAATTGCAATCGTGAATAATTCACGTGAAAAAATTGTTCACGTAAACAACAATTCCCCTTATGGTGATTGATTTTATCCGTCGAAATTTTTCTCTTTTCCCTTTGATTTGTTCATTAAAATTTTGCTGGGGAACACATTTTTTTTAAATTGGATATCAATTACTGCTCGACAAGATGCAAAACAAAGAGATCTATTTCTTGTAAATTTATGAAGAATTTTTGTTAAAAAATCTGATACAAGAATTTATTTTATTGAAGTGGGTCAGTGGCAGTGTCTCGGGTAACTTCCAGGGGTTATAGGGGGCTAATACGTTTCCAAAAATTTGTTTATTTTTATACCCTTCACCACAAAAAGTGAAAAAAGGGTATACATATATATGTTTGTCATTCCGTGTGTAATTTGTTCAATATCCATTTTCGACCCCATAAAGTATATAAAGGGTCCGCCAAATAACTTTTTTTTTTTTGAAAATGTTATAAAGAAAAACGCATCGGATGGTCAGTTGGCTTCAACTACTGAACCAATTGGACTTTATATACCATCATACCAAGATTTTTATGCAAAATTCGTCTTAATGATGTCTTCCAAATTTTCAATTGTTGAGAACGACGGTGAATTGATGTTGATGGCGCTTCACGCACTCTTTCTGCCACAGCAGCAATATTCTCAGAAGTACGCACTGTTTTTAACTTTTCACGCTTTGGTTTATCGATGAGGATGCCAATTCCTTTCACTTTTTTGACAAGATAACGAACATACGGAGCTGACGGAGCTTCTCTTCTTCCAAAATCCGCACGCAATTTTCGCTCACATTCCGCAACATTACCATGATTTTCAAAGTAATGTTGCAATATTTCCCAGCCTTGTTCAAGCGTTCAGCGGAAGGATAAAACTAATTATCTATGAAATCAGACATGAGCTAGGTGTTGCCATTCACGAAATAAGCACTAGTTGAAAAAAAAACGTTAGATGGCGGACCCTTTATATTCTGACATAGCGAAGTCGATAGAGCGATGTCCGCCTGTCCGTCCGTGTTAGTTTTGAAAAAATAAGTATGTCAATCGATCAGATATAGTGTCAAAAGAGGTGCTATTAGAAATAAGCGATCGGTCCATGTCCTTCGAGGCAGCAGGTAGAACACCACGCCTACCTCTAATTTTTTCATGTTATTTGGAACAATAAAGTAATTAAAATCAAAAAAATAAATATATACGCGGCGATAGAGAATTAAAAAATAAGAAAAAAAAAACATTAAGTGAAAAAATTGGCACTCGCCCATATTTTCCGAGTTACGCGGCTCTGAAATTTTCAATTTTTTTTAAAAATACCATTATGGGTATCATTTTAAAGCTTTTGAAGAGTTTTTTAAGGAAATACTAAAATTTTTAAAAAATTCTTAACCCATTAAGAGCCGATGTCATTTTTATGTAAAATTTTATATATGCAGTCCCAAATATATATTTTTTTTATTTTTTAATTCTCTGTCATCCTAATATTTGCCTTTTTGATTGGAGTCACTTCACTAAACTAAATTTACATACATGGTGAAGGTTATATAAGATTGGGCATAGCCGAATATAGCACTCTTACTTGTTAAACTTCAATTTTACAATTTTCACTGAGTTTATTCTTCTTACTTACATTCAATGTGCACTGATAGCTTATGTATTTTGAACAGCTGTTTAATGAAGGAAACAAATATTTCATGGGAAATCCATAATACCAATTTTCACTTCGAGGGGAATGCAAATTTCCTGGGAACTAAATTTTACTTCTTATTTACAATAGGAGTGATTATAATTATAACAAATTTCATGTGTGTAAGTAGAGAAATTTCTAAAAGGAGCTACAGCCTTTAAATGAAAAATAGATAGAGGAAAATAGTGTCATGTATTGAAAGTTCTATAAGTAGAATCAAATTGTTGAGGGCGCAAGGAGCAACATTTTTTCTGAGGGTGGATTAGCCCTCCCCAGACAGGCCTTACTATGCCAATAGCGACATTTAAAACAAAACGGAGTTTAAGTTTATCATTTCATTATCAGAGTTTATAGTTTTTTTTCTTACACCTCACATAATAAAATAAATAATTAAATTTCTTAAATTCCATAATAAATAATTTACTTACTTTGAGCACTATCTGTCGTCTGCGTTATCAAAATAATTATTAAACATATCAGGAACACGAATTTAAATATTCGTGGAGGTAACTGAAAAATAAAAGAAATAACACAATTAATAAATTTTTCAAGCATAACATGTAAGCGTTTTAAAAACATATTTATAATTTATACTGTAATTAGTTACCATTAATGTTTGTTACTATATTTATGCACAACTAATGATATTTATAGTCATCAGCAATTTGGACAAGACTGCATTGTTTCGAATATATTTTTTTTTTTTTGGTTTCCATTTATTTTTACAGCCTTCACAACAAGTGAAAACAATTTATTTAAGTTTGTCATTCCGTTCGTAATTTTTATAATATGGCATACAGCCTCGGGGTTTTTCAAAATTTATGTAATTCTTGAGTTCAACTACAATTATGCAGTCATTTGGTAGCAATTATAAACACATTGAAAGCTGACAGATTGGGCCAAGAAAATAGACATAAATTAAATAATAAAAGAGTGTTAAGGCTGGTGTATTGAGCCAAGAAGCACACTTTCAAAACAAAGAATTAAGCTTCAAAATTTCAATTTAATTTTTTATGCAGCCCAATCATGAATATTCTTACTGAATTTCTTTCCAACGGAAAAAAAATTTTTCAAGAAAATATTCCTCCAATTATGAATTCCGTCGAAACAAAATGATAAAAAAGTGGCATCATCGTAATTTAAAAGGAGTTATTTTTTTATTTACATTTCTAATTCATAATGCCTACTTTTTTCCCCATTTTTTTTTTCACTTTCTGCAGTCTATTAAAATGGGGAAAAATTTATAATGGCAGAAAAGGCGAAAGTGAAAAAACTCGCACAAAATTTTTGTTTATAATTGGGCTGATTAAATTAGGAGTTGAACTGTTGATGTTATAAATGAATCATTTTTAATTTTGGCTTAGAAAGAAATTTTATAATTTTTTTTACAAATTTATGCAGAAAACAAAAAAAATCACTCCAGCAGAATGTAATGCTGCATTTTCTGGATCGCTACATCCTTCAACAGCCTTCTTCGTATATATCTACCTCAGGTTGTGTACATTGTAAACATCATCTATTTAACCAACTAATTTAACCAATAATAATTTGGTTGGACGAAGTCCACACACACCTCAAAGCATTTCTTTGTTGTTCTCTCTGTAACTCGTTTTGTTTTTGCTTTGTACCAACCTTCGGTATGTTATTTGGAATAATAAAGTAACTTCAATCAAAAAAGATAAATATATGAGGCGATAAAGAATTACGAAATAAGAAAAAAACATGAAGTGAAAAAATTGGCGCTTGCCCATATTTTCCGAGTTACGGGGATCTGAAGTGTTAAAATTTTTTTAAAATATCAATATGGGTGTCATTTTAAAGCTTTTGAAGAGATCCTTAAGGAAATACTAAAATTTTTTAAAAATGATTAACCCATTAAGAGCCGATGGCATTTTTATGTAAAATTATATATATGCAGTACCAAATTTTTCTTATTTTTTAATTCTCTGTCACCCCAATATTTGCTTTTTTGATTGGAGTTACTTCATTAAACTAGATTTACATAGGTGGTGAAGTGTATATAAGCACTCTTACGTGTTATCATTATATCTGGATTCAAATTGGCGTTTTTTTCTTGAATATAAGTTTTCAAGGCTGGCAAAGCTTGTGAATGATTTAATGGTTAACGAGATTTTTTGATTAATTTATATTCTATTTTCCATTAAAAATAGTAAAACAAACCGGCTTAAAAAAAGTTTTATACTGCTTCAATGAAACTCTATTTACAGTTTTTTGGCAACGCTAGAGACAAAAACTGAAACGATGAATATTTTTAATCGTTATAATAGTGTCCTCAATATGAACAACGAAAGAAAAAAGGCAGATGTAACAATGTTTGCAAACTTTTGTACTTAATTGTCAAAAAATGCTAATTTAAACAATAGGGCTTTCAAAGCAATTTATAACATAAAACTAGTTTTATAATTGCTTATATAAATGTATGTTTTAATGTGCGATATGTACGTACATATGTAAATTAAAATAAAAGTGCTGAAATATTATGATTTGTTTTTAATGAGCTTTTTAACATTGACCTAGTTCACGGACGGTATAAAAAAAAGTTAAAGAAAAAATTTAAATTTTTTTACACAAGTAAGGAATGAGCTTTTTTATGATTAAATATAAAACATTTTATATTTTTGCTTGTTTAATAGGAACTAAGGAACTATTAGAGAAAACAAGTAAGTAATTGAAATTTTTCGTGATTCCAATACATTTCACACATATACACCTTGTCAAAAAATTTCAATGCAATAGTATCAAAAATAACGGTTTTCTAAGCATTTGCATTTTTAATATTACATTGTGATAAATACAGTTTTTACCATGTTTTTACCTTCTCGTGTAAAGTTACTTATATGCGAGTTAGGGCCTTTCTACATGAGACCAGCGATATGTAAATCTAGTTTAGTGAAGTAAATCCAATTAAAAAAACAAATGTTGGGGTGAAAGAGAATATATAATTTTACATTAATATGTCATTGGCTCTTAATGTGTTAAGCTTTTTAAGAAAATTTTATTATTCCCTTAAAGATTACTTAAAAAATATTGTCCCAAATCGTACTTTTCTATGAAAACTCGACAAATATGAGCAATTTTTTCAATTGATGTTTTTCTTTTGATATTTTTTAATTCTCTATCACCCCATATGTTTGTTTTTTTATTGGAAAAATTAGAGGCAGGCATGGTGTATTGCCCGATGGATATGAACCGATCTTTTTTTTATAAAGAAGTAGCACTTCAGGCAACAATGTCTATTTAATTATTTTTGTAACCGTCCTACATTCTTTTAGGAAAGGGATAGAGGAGAGATAAGACATATGGTGAATGAAAAGAGATAGAGAGAGAAAAGCTTAATTTTTTATTTAACACTGCCATTGCCGTTAATGCAGACGCCGGCCAAATGTTGTTATTTTAGGCGATTGTTTTTTGAAGCAAATAGACATTTCATTAGTTATTTTACTTCGCCAACGAAGGAGGCTGCGTACCGTAATGTTAGTTTCTGAATATGTATGTATACTATTCAACAGAAAAAAACATTTTTTTTTGTTTTTTGGTACCACAGGGGTTGAACCCAGGCTAATCTGGTTTATAGTGAATGAATCCATGTCTGATCGATTTAGATTTTTTCTAAGTCATGTAGGGCCTTGGCAAAGTTGATATTAACTCGAACAAGGGAGGACAGACGGACATCGCTCAAACGACTTCGCTATGCATTACAAGTCAGGATATATATACTTAATGGGGTCGGAAATGTATATTGTAGAATTTACACATAGAATGACAAACTGAGATATACTTCTTTTTCACTTTTTGTGGTAAAGGTTATAAAAAAAAAACAAAATAAAACAAAACTCTGCCTTAAATACAAATTTTGCATAAATTTTGGAACACTCTTTACATTAACCTTGCCTAAAGTCTATCAAGTTCATTGTTTATTTATTTAACATAATTATCTCTTCAACTAACAGCTGTAGCTTTTTAAGTCGATCTTTAAATAACCTTAACTGAAACTTAATCGCTTAATTTGGAAATCAATTGATTTTCATGGAAAAATTAAACAGTTATTTCTCCTTTATTGATTAATGCTAATCTCATGGGCAATTTAATTCTCTAACCCCTAATAGCAGAGCCAAATTACAATAGGATTAATAATAACTACAATCGACAATGAGTTGACTGTATGCAATGAAAAATATCACCCAAAACCTGACCACAATTTGGATTGCATACGTACTGTTTGTAAGCTCAATGTCGTCTGTGGTTATGGTTCCAATTGTTATCTAGTTGAAAGTATGTTGATAAACATATTTATATTACACACATATAAAGGTTCGTCAAAAATCCTATAAATTGTGGAGCACTGTTATCGCTAAAAAACAAACCTCTTTTTTCAATAAAAATAATATTTAGTTCAATGAAATTATTTATTCAACTCAAATAATTTTTTTTCATATAAATATCAAATAAAAAAATATTTTTTTAACCTTCTTGTAAAATGATTGTTTTCAAATATTCATCAGTGCAATTTTAGCTTTGTTCGTATCAAATCTTTTTTTTTCGTATTTTTTTACGTTTATGTGAAAACCGGATACAAGCAAACATACATATTTAAACAGGCAAATACTAGAGTTGGTAAGATAACCATTGTTTTAAAAATAATATTTGAAAAAAAAACTCCACAATCATAAAAGCTTTTATGGAAAAAAAAGAACATCAAGGTCTTTTATTTTTTAAGCTAAAATTAGGTT
Source organism: Gymnosoma rotundatum (assembly GCA_916610165.2). NCBI lineage: Eukaryota > Metazoa > Arthropoda > Insecta > Diptera > Tachinidae > Gymnosoma > Gymnosoma rotundatum. The sequence continues at coordinate 12,119,181 of OU744338.1, read as the reverse complement.
TTATATTGTCTAAACTGAATTTATTTTAAAACTACAAAAAAACATGATTTTATTTATGCTTTATATCTTCATTTAAAATATACAAACTTAAAATGATTATAATATTTTATACATATTGACACAAATGTAAATTGTATTATTTTATGTATTAAACTATTGTAAACAGTTCATTGTATTATTTAAACAGCGATTCTTAGCACCCTGGTGTAACAGTTAATTTTATTAATTATAACTTAAACGGTTTAATTTATTCAAATATTTAAACATCAAATACTAAAATTTAAATATTTAAACATCAAATACTCTTACATGGATTTTGAAATAAATTACTATTTTTAATATATTTTCAAAGGCAGAACATTTAAATTTTTTTTTAAATGGACATGAGGTGTCAATTCTTAGGCAAATTTTAACTTTAAGCTTTTAACTAAGAATACATAAATATATAGAATTTTTTATTAAATGATGTTCCATGATTTTCATTTATTTGAATAGCAAAAAAAATTGTAGCCCTAACAAAAATTGACAGCTGACATTTAAGGTTTTAATATGAGAGAAATCAATTTTTATTTTGAAACAGTCGCAAACCAGCTCTGGGTTGATTAACAAGTCATGCGTCCTTGTTAATATCTGTTAAGGTAATCAGACGTGTTTTTTATTTTCAGCCTTCTAAAGTTTTGCGCCTCAATCTCCCATTGTTAATTCGTTGGACCTCAACTAACTTTAGCCTTTTATGGTTTTTATTTATTCTATTTTATTTAACACTAAACAAAAGCATTTGTTAAAAAACATAAAAAAAAAAACTTAAGATCAAGTGAAGAAAAAGAGCAAAGTACTATTTTCGATAGTAATCATTAATGCATTAATAAGTAATTAAAAGAGATGAAATATGATTATGGATTAGTCACAAGAATCATGTTATGTTTACTACAACAATATTACACTGAACAAATTATAGTTGTTCTAAAGAATACTTTAGTCACAAACAAATTTTTTTTAGCATTTGGCAATCAAACATGGTATATTCTGGACATAATAAGGGTCTTTTCATTGCCATTGAAATTTAATTTAATTACCATTTAATGCTAATGATTTTATTTTAATTATAATTGGTTTTACTAATGGTAATTGCAATTACAATTGGAAAAAATAAATGTTTTCATAAAAAATAAATTTATGATAGGAAAAACTTTTAAACGAAGTAAGGCTGATGTCAGAGTGCACGCTACAAGCGAAGCGATGCTAGAAGCTATAATAATCTTACTATACTAATACTACAGGATGTAAGAGTGGATACTATATTAAACAAAGCGACTTGTTGTGTTTTTAAAATACTTTTTTTATATCGTCAAACATTTTTGTTAGAAATGGGTTCAGATGAAGAATTTTTTATTTCAAATTATACATATAATTTGTTTTCTAGTAAAAAGAGAGGAATCCACGATATAAATAAAAGTCGCAAGGAAAAAGGCGAATTTCATAATTTGTACCAAGAAATATTAAATATCAATATCCATTATTTTATAAATATCTTTTAAAATCAATGGAAAATTTAAACACGCACAAATAAAATAGACAAATGAAAAATGTTAAACTACAATGTAAACAAACAACAAATAGAATAACGAAGCGATCCCATGCTACAAATCATTTCACAACCTGCTTTGTCGCTTTGGCTTTCTTGTAGCTTCGCGTTGACTTTGACATCTTTTTAGCATTGACGTAAGAAACACAAACAGAGGTTTGTAGCTCATTGTAGTGCGATATTATAGCGCACACTCTGACATCAGCCTTAAACAAAAAAACCTTAGCACAAGGTATATTTATTTTACTAGCTAGTGTCGTTCGCCAAGCTGGTTTATAGTTGGAAATTTAAAAAGTTGTTTGTATTTTACTTTGTTTGTTTACGAATTTTAGAAAACACTTAACCAATTATCTTTTTTTTCTCTTCCTGTTTTTGACATTTCCAACGGACAAAACACCAATAAAAAGCAATGTTGTATTTGTTGTAGAGCCGCCAGTAAAATAAAGGTACCTTGCCTTAACAATTTGAATTTGGTCTTTAACCAATTATCAATGAAACGATTCGCTTATGACTCGCGTTTTTGACTCATATTCGGAACAGTTTTCAATCGTACTTTTAATCAAATTCGAAACTTTTGACTCGGATAATTTTTTAATCATATTACTAGCCGTAATCGAGTCGTTTTCCTATTATATTATACGGACATTTCTAATTGTCTTTTCTCAAAGCCAAACATGGCAAATAACATTTTGCTTATTTTTTATTCGATAGCGTGCTATTTCTAATTTTCTTAAAGTTCATTTTTCTAAATTTGGAAAAAAATTCATTTAAAAAATTTATTTTACATTTGTATCTCTATTTTATTAACGAATTGACATACATACATATTTTTAATGAAATTAAAAAAATAAAATATTTGAATCATTTTATCATCATTAGGCTGCGTTAAATATGTCTCTAAAATAATTCTAAAAACAGTCGAATTTCATTCATTTGCTTTTTGTAATTTTTGTTTTTTAAACAAGTCGCTTTCTTTGCGTTTGTCGGAATTATATTCGAGTCTCTTTTTAAACGCACAACTGGTTAATCAGTTTTAAGTCATTTCAGTAGTCTTAAATGACTCACTTTGAAGATTTTTGTAAAAACAATCTTCCAAATTCTAACTGGGATATGTGTGTTTTTTTTATGTGCTGTTTCTGTATTACAGGCGATCAAATCGTCTTAACAATTTATATGAAAAGCACTCAGTTTTTTGAGTTATTTCCATATAAATTTTTCAGACGAGTTGATCGCCTGTTATATAGAAACAGCACTTTAATTTTTTCTTTTCATTCGAAGAATTTCTATTTAAGACGCAATAAAGTTTAAAAAATAATAATTAATAGAATTATATAGTGTATATAGTGTATACAGTTTCTTTAAATATTGTGTATTATTTTTCTTTTGATCATTGTAATTAATTTTCTTTTCTAATTGTTATTAAATAACCGTATAATCATAATATGTCACTCTTAGTTATGGTTACCACAACCAAGCTGTTGATTTTGTTTTTTTTTTTTTTGACAAACTAAAATCTTCTTCTTGCTGTTAGAAGGCAAAAGAACGCTTACTTGTTTGTTCTGTTTTTAAGGTTTTTTTTCTCTGTTTTACACTGTAGAATTTAAACACAAATTGTGTGAAGTTTTTGTCATTGACCAGAACACTGTGCTGAAACATTTTGTGTTGATTTCAAGATACAATGCTTGTGGACTTAAGCATTTAACATTTCTTTAAAAGTAGATTCAAAATGGCCAAAGAATATTAACATTTAAAAGTTTTTAAAAATGTTACTGCCCAAATAAACTTCAGTTAGCTAAAATAAAATACCTCAGCGTAATATAATTTTCAAGTTCAACTCTCCCTTTAGTCTTATTAAATTAAGAAACTAAATACAAGCTCCAATGCTAGTTTACAAACCATATAAATGAAATAAATAATAAATAATCAGGGTATTAATCAAACTTAATATTGAGTTAAAAATGTGTATTTTGAGGCACTGGTAGATTTTTGTTTAAAAAAAATAAACTATTTTATTAATAAATTTTATTTTTATTAAATAAAGTTTTGTACTTTAAATGGCAAAAAAGTTACTTTTGTGGAAAAGCCACTTACTACACGATACGTAGCTTTTTTTTACCAAAAATGTTAGTGATTAAACTGAAAACAAACTTTTTGCAATTTTTTTAAACTCCCTTTTGCAACTAAAACTAAAAAAGTTTTAAGTACTATTCATAAAAAATAAAATAAATTTTAAATGAATTTTATGACAAATTTTTCATACAAATTTGTCGTAAAATACATTTCAAATCTATTTTAATATTTTGTGAATACGACAGTAAGTGTCTTCTTACGGAAAAAGACATTTTTGTACACAAAATTTCCTTTCTTATAAACGTACCTTTTTACACGAAAAGTATCTTTTAGCAAAAAAATCGCTTTTTTAACCGTAACAAAAAGTCACTTCTTACTAATATGTCACTTTTTACAATAAAATGATACTTTTTACACTAAAATTAATTTTTTTTAAAACGCCTTTTCATACTAAAAGTCCCACAAAAAAACTCAGCGCGCGTTTTTAGCCAAAGAATTATTTATCCGACAATACAGAAAAAGTTGTTATTTTAGTTATTTTAAATATTTATCCAATTTTAGTTTTTAAAAATTTTACCAAAAATATTACCGAAAATGTGAAAGGAGGTACTTTTTACACACAATATTATTTAGGCCCCTCTAAAGTGTTTCTAAGATCGTAATTATAAATGTTTACCTTTAATAAATAAAAATAAATAAATAAATAGAGTTTTTACTAAAAAAAACATCTTTAAAAATCCCACTTTACACAGAGAAACTTTACGTAAAAACAGATTTTTTTAAATAAAGTAAAATCATTTTTTACGAACAGTTTCTTTATGTAAAACTATTATCTTTTTAAAGCAAAAAGTCTCTTTTTAAACAAAAGTTCTCTTTTTAAACAAAAGTTTTAACAAAAGGTACTTTTTACACAATAAGTTGATTTTTTCAAAGGTTCTTTTTAACTAATAGAGTCCCTACTTAGTCAAACTATCACTTTTTACATAGAAGCTTAAAAAAACTTAACTCAAGAAATCTTTTTGTAAGTAACACAAAAATTTAATTATAAACAAGTCAGCGCTTACATGAAACAATTATTTAAAAAAAAGTAATCTTTTGCACAAAAGTCCTTTTTATTTTCTACCAAAAATCCCATTGACTTCTAACCCGAAGCAAACTTTTTGTACAAAAAATGACTGTTTAAAAGAAAACGGCAACTTTTTGTTAACAATCATATTTAGCTTTTACTCGTTTATATGAAAGCGATATTATTATTAAGCCATCAATGCAAACAATAAATATGTTGATTGCATCAAACAAATAGTTACACGAACAGATGAATGTACTTATATAACCATGGATTTAAAACAAAAATCTTACATAAATTTGTTAAATATTTATCAGTATGTGCACTCCTGCTTCCTATTTAAGCAACTGGTCATTTGCTTTCAAATCTTTAATTTAAAAACATTAGCTAAAGTCTATGAATGAATGAATGAATGTAAAAAATGTATGCAGAACTATGATCTGCAGTTGGGTACGTAGTTGTGATCTCAAATATGATTGTTTTTTATTTTTAAATAATAACAAAAGCGAAATTATTAAATTTCAAAAAGCTTTAGAAAAGACGTTTTTCAACTTTTATTTAAGTTTTACTTACACAGACACTATTAAAAATGTGTACGTATGAATACGTACTCATAAACATAAGTACATAATACTACGTATATACAATGTATATATTTTGCATTTATATGAGAGTACAAATGTTTAACATACAACAATAACATTTTTTTCATTTCGCTTTTGCAGCTGAATATCTAACAATAAATGTTAAAATTGGTAAACTGCATTCCTCTTGCATGATTGGTTTTTGTAATACAATTCCATATTCAAATGTGTATATGTTTTTGTGTGTGTGCGCGCGCCTGCAATACCCGGGCAAACATTTGATAGTAAGTTTTATCGTCCATTGCCCTAGACGCTGCTTTGTCGTCACTTGAATGGAATAAATACCAATGAAATGAAATGGAAATATGGACTACACTTTTCTGAACTTTAGACAGATGTAATAAATTAAAGATTAGAAATTGAATTGTTTTTTATTAGGCTTTCTTAAAATCGAATGTTTCGTTTGATCTCGTCTTAAACGTTCACTTGGAAATAAAATATTTCAAATGCTTTTATATTAATTTTAGAAAAAAAAACTGATTTCTGTATTGAGATCAAAAATTGGCTTAATTAAAAGATTTTTCAAGCAAATAATTTTCTACTTCAAATCGAGATCAACATTTTTATTTTTTATTGCGTTGAATACCAGGTGGTCAAACTAATAGATATTTTCTGCCTGTTATATTGACTATTATTGCTATCATGCAACTGCTTATCAAAACGAGTCACTTTATGCTTAAAGAAAGTTTTTGGTGGAAATGAACCACCCACTGCGAGTGACTTACACACATTTGTTTATAAAGTTCATGAAACTAACTTACTAGTGGACAATAGTCAATGTGTATTATTATAGGATACGTATGTTGAAAATATAGCTGCTGTGGTCGAAAGAGCGAAACTCAATTTAAGAACGTCGACTCACTCACCATCGATCGCACAAGTCGGTACTTAACGCACCAGCATGAAGAGAATTTTCCATCAAAGATCTCGTATAATTTAGTTACAATTTAAGGCGAATAACCTTCAACTTCTTTAGGGCTTCTTAGAAAGTCCAATTAAACTCTAAATCTGGCCGAAAAAATATCTTTTCTGGCGAGTGTCAATATCACCTTGGTGCTTATGTAAAGATGCCATATTATCGCATCTTGGAATGGACAGAATGACGGTTTGTTGTAGACTTTGTAGTGATGACATTATTGTCCCATGTTTTTTTTTTTTTTTTTTTTTTTTGAAACTGATGTTAGAAACTCCATTTCAGTCAACGGCGAACGCTTCGGCACCATGATAACTTGGATAATATTTGGTTTGAGCAGGACGACAGCTTGTGAAATTGTCAATCTAAGTACGGAAATTGTATTATCAGCCGTCTTTGCGATATCAATTGGCTACCTCGGAGCTGGGATTTTACCTCTTTAAACTATTTTTGTGGGGTGGCTGCGGATAATTCGAAAACGATTCACACTCTTAAGACAAATATCGAGATACAAATAGCAACTGCTGGAAAGTCAGCCGTGAGAGTCATATAAATAAAATTCTGTTCTCTATATAAAATGGAAATACGTATTTATTATTTTTATTAATGAATAATATCAATGTTACAAAAAAATGGAATTTTGGAATTACTTCGTAATTTGACTTTAATTTCGAATTATCAACCTTTAAAATCGAAAACTTATCAAAAATTAGCAACAAACTAAAATAAAAATTTCATAAAAAAACTAAAATTCACAAAAAATTTAGTTTCACTAAAAATACAACAAAAGAGAAAATTCAAAATAACTTAAAATTAATTTAAAAAAAATAAATAGTTTTAACAAAAAAACTTAAAAATCACAAAATTAAATAATCCAAGATCAAACGTTAATAAAAGGAAAATTTAGCCAATACTCAAGTACAGGGTGTGCGCCGGGAATGTATACTACTTTATTTGTTTAAAATTTTTGATTAAATGAAAGAGAATGGATCTTATATTGATAAGTAAATTATTTAACGTCGGCAATTATATATGGAATACAATATTAGATAAATGTTCGACCCTGTTAGCTTTACAGCTTTGAGCACAATTTTCATTATATTCTTAGACATTTCACGAAGTATTTCATTCATCACGAATATTTTTTTTATTTGCGTTTCTAGTTTGTTTGCATTAACCTTGCTTTTCAGACAAACACAAAAAGAAGTCTGGAGCAGTCAAATCAGGCGATCGCGAAGGCCAATCAACATCACCATTTCTTGAAATAACTTATTGTGGAAAGAGGTCTCGCAGCAATTCCATTGTAATCTTGTTGATACCACATGTTAATCAAGCCCAACGCATGCGGTTGTGGCGTTAAAAAGTTTTCAATCATATTACGATACAGTTAGTCCTCTTTTACACACGTCAGGTTTACTTGAGCAGTGTTTGATTAAGTTTCTTTTGAACCTGCATTTGTGTTTGTCACCGTCAAGTTTGTTTCATCAAGTTTCGTTTTCTTTACTTTCAATTTCTGCAACTTTTATTCTGCAGCCAACTTCAAGTATAAAATTTTCTTAAACTTGATGGTACGGTCAGGTTTGTATCTCTTTCTATTCTCTTCTTCTCTCTCTCCCAAAAACTCAAGACTTGACGAGTCAAACTTGATGTGTGTGAAAGGGGACTTACCGTTATGCCGTTTCCATTTTCGGAGAAGTAAGATCCAATGATTCCTCCTGACCAAATTGTACGCCAGACTGTCACTTTGATCTTGCAGTGAGTTGTGGTCCATGCTTGGGCAAATCACCTACAGATCCGCTTTCTTCGAAATAATTTACTACACGATAAATAGTGCGTTTTGTTGACACGTTGTTTCTCCCAAAAATTTTACGAAACTTTCTCATCGTCACAGTAATCGATTATTGATTTCGATAAAATGTTTTAGCGATTAAAACACGTTGGTTTATAAAATATTTTTCTATAATAAATTTGCCACGTGTCTACTTCACAGCTGCAAAACATGAATTGACAATACTAATGTTTACCAAAACGGTGGCAAAAGAAGGTATACCTAGGGGGACAACCTGTATAAAAAAAAACTGATGCTTGTCCACAAACTTTCAAATTTGCAATTTGAATTTAAAACAAAAAAATGCAAATTCCTAAAAATTTTAAAATTAAACAAAAATTAAAAATACACAAAAACTTTTAAATTTACCGAAAAATAAATATTTCCTAGGCCATTCATATTATAAATTCACTAATTAGCTAAGTTCTTAATAAATAAGCCTGTCCTGCTTACTGTTCAAAAAATAAATGACTTGTCTTTTTTAGGCAACTCATGACCTGCAGGGTACTTAAGTGTTTACATACACGCATCTGTATGTGTGTGCATGCAAACAATAATAATAATAATAAACTTTGTTACTGCTATCTTGCAAATAGTCACTTTCACTTTTACTCGTTTTCAATGTACAAGTTTTACATACGAGTGCCCGAGTGCAGCGCCATTCAAAATGTAGGAAAAGTTTATTTAATGGAAATAAAATCATAGAAATAAAATATTCAAAAGTGCAAAAGCTTGTAGTAACAGTAATTAAATTAAAACGCAATTAATTATTCTGAATCTTGTCAAAATATCACTGACAAATTTTTGTACAAAATTCTTTTTATCCTACACAATTTAAAAAAAAAATGCTAATTAAGGCTTGATTGGTGTTGCGATTAATACAACTGCAGCTTGGTAATTTATCGTTTTCTTTTATAGCGGTATTCTGGTTTTTGTCGTTCTAAAAATTGCAAAAACAAGAATGTTTTTTTTTTATTATTAAGTACTTTATTTTATTTGTTCTGTTTGTTTTACTTGTTTTTAAAGCTTAAAAGACAAGTGTGGATATCAACAAGGTCATCTGGTTTTAAACTTATTGTTCACTTAAACACGTATAATTCTTTTTTTTTGCTACAGATAATAGTAATTACACACACAGTATAAAATACTAAATTAAAACTAGGAAACATGAAAATCCAGATTTAGGATTTCAATTTTAAATAATATAACAGACAAGAGTGTAACAGCCAAACCTACATAGCGCTTAACGGGCAATCTATCTATTAAAAATTCTCATGTACATACAAAAAGTATGAAGCATACCATAATTGCGCAAACACTGAGCCATTGGGAAATCCGATTTTGACAGTGCGTTAGGAAGTGAAGTTGGCTGCTTTTTAATTTAGTTTCTTTCTTTATTGTTAAAAAGTAATGACATCTTAATTATTTTCAGGGCAATCTAATGGCTTTATCTTATTTTTAGTTCTATGCAAAGGGTTTTATTAAATAAAACGAGCTAAGATTACTGCTCAAGGCAATTTTGTGCCGCTCTTATTTAGGTATGACATTTTAGAGCAAGAGCTATGGGCCAGATTGCGTTGCGCTTTACACGCTTATTAAGGTTTGTCGGTAAGAAACTTTAGCAGGGTATCCGCCGAAAAGGCACCGCCACTACTTTGGTAAACATTAGTCTTGAAAGTTCATATTTGGCAGTCGTGACGCAGAAGGAAAATGCCTCAGACGAAGAGGGAAAATGCCAATTATGTATTTTATTAAAAAAGAAGAAAATTTGATTAATTTTCAATATGAAAACATACAAGTCAGAGTGCTATATTCGGCTATGCCGAATCTTATATACGCTTCACCATCTATGTAAACTTTGTTTAGTGAAGTGACTCCAATCAAAAAAGCAAATATTGGGGTGACAGAGAATCAAAAAATAAAAAAAAAAATTGCTACTGCATATAAATAATTTTATATAAAAATGACATCGGCTCTCAATGGGTTAAATTTTTTTTTTTTTTATTTTAGTACTTCCTTAAAGATCTTTTTAAAAGCTTTAAAATGGTAACAAAAAAAAAAATAATAAAATTTCAGAGCCCCGTAACTCAGAAAATATGGGAGCGCCTGATCGATTTTTTTTTTTTGTGAAATCAAGTTTGCCTCGGCAAGTGGAAAAAGGGTATATCTTAGTTTGTCATTCTGTGTGTAATTTCTACAATATTCATTTCCGTCCATATAGTGTATATATTTTGACTTCTTGTGCATAGCGAAGTCGGTTGAGTAATGTCCGTCTGTCCGTTTTTCTCGTGTTAGTTAGTTTGCCTCGTCAAACTTGATTTCCCAAAAAAGTAAATATGTCAATCGATCAGATTTGTTGTCGAAAGAGGTGTTATTGGAAATCAGCATGATCGGTTCATGTCATTTGAAGCAGCAGGCAAAACACCACGCCTACCTCTAATTTTTTCATGTCATTTGGAACAATAAAGTAACTCCGATAAAAAAAAATTATATATATGGGGCGATAGGGAAGTAAAAATGAGAAAAAAAACATTAAGTGAAAAAATTGGACATATTTTTCGAGTTACGGGGCTCTTAAATTTTAAAATTTTTTAATATATCAATATGGGTATCATTTTAAAGCTTTTGAAGAGATCTTTAACGAAATACTAAAATTTTTTAAAAATGCTTAACCCATTTAGAACCGATGTCATTTTTATGTAAAATTACATTTATGCAGTACCAATTTTTATTTTATTTTTGAATTCTCTTTCAATCCAATATTTGCTTTTTTGATTGGAGTCACTTCACCAAACCAAGTTTACATAGATGGTGAAGGGTATATAGGATTCGTCATAGCTGAATGTAGCACACTTAGTTGTTTTTTTTATTATTTTTTTTAAATGAAAACAAAGTGCCAAAGGTTTGAAAGTTTGACAATATATATTTGTTACTTAAATCCTATTAAGATATTTAATTAATTGTTTGTTATCTTAAGTAATTGAAACAACAGTCAAAGCGCTTAATAACACGTGATAATAAAATGTTTATATTTATGCATGTGTGTATGTACAATACATGTTCTTGAATTCGCCTAAGAAAAGAGAGCACTACCTACGACAATAAACTTGTACTGATAATAACAATTATCACTTACAGTGAAGAGTATAAAAACGTGTTTCTTTTTTTTTTACTAACAGTGACTAATATACAGGAAAAGTTTAGAATTATATTAAAACATAAAGGCGTTCAGACTATATTTCAAAATACCGGATATAGATTTATATATTCTATAAAACCACTCCTATTTTTCTTAATACAAAGATTAAAATTACTTTTTTATAAAAATTGAAGCCAGTTTTAAATTTACGATACAAAAGCTATTGTATTTTTAATGAACAGTGTTATAAGTTCAAACAAATTTATGGTTTTAATTAAAAAGGTTTTTTTTATTATAATAGTTTGAGCTCGGTATGACGAATAGTACAGACGTAAGTACATCATATGAAAGCTCTTTTTAAAATAAAGATTGAAAAACATGAAAAATTTTAATGCGATTGCGAAAAAGTTAATAATTAGATTATTTTGAAAATAAAATTAAGCCTTCGAATCAAAGTGACGAATGCGACTACTTCGTGCCTTAGAACAGTATTTTTATGCAACTAAATAATTGTCAATACCTTTAAATGTTAACTATTAAATACTGAAATTGAATCAAACACAATAATATTGAGAATGCTGCTGCTTCGATGATTGGCGTATTGATATTAAAAAAAAAAAACCATTCGTCAGGAGTTAATATTGTTGGACAACTGCCCATCATAACACTTTCACTCATAAAAACATTTATTAATATTATACATACATTTAAATTATTGTTTATTTTTATAACTATTGTTTAAATTTTTTATTTTCACAAATTTTGGTTTTGCAGATAAAAATTTTTACTTCATTGTTCATAATTTTGTTTTGTTTATTTAACTCAGCTGTTTCTTTTTAAGCGCCGAAGCAGGGCTACCATCTTTTAAGGCAAAAACGAAAATTGTGTAAGAAAAGAAGTAAATAAAAAACATTAATTAATACATTGGCAATACTACGATTTGACACAACATTTATTTATAGGAAACACAACGTAAGTTAAACGAAAAAACCGGAACGTGTTACACGGACGCTAATAATCACGTATTCGTCTATATGCTATCCGGTTTCGTTTCGCTCTTGACGTGTTCTATAAACATGCTGTAATAATAGATATAACATGTTTTCAGTTAGTTTATGTAAAATATTAAGAGGAATATTTTTTATATGAGGATGTTTTGTAACTTCTGCTAAAAACAAGGTTTGGACTCTATATACATACATCATATATTCGCTTGAATATTAGAAATTAAAATATTGTTGTAAAAGCAGATTTATTATATTTTTTTAACAGCTGAAAGAAAAGCACTCTTTATAAAGTTTTTAAAAATATAAAAAACAACGTAGTTAGTTTCTTTTAGTACATAAAAGAAATTATTAAAAAAAAATATATATATTAAGCTGCCAGATCTTACCATATTACAAAAATACAGACGTTTTAGCTCGCCTATAAAAAGAATTCGAAGTTACATGGCAGCATTATTAGAATACTTAAAAGAACTGAATAAATTAATTGACATAAAAAATAATTTTTGGTGTGTTTTATTATAAATTAATGGATCAATGAAGAGTAGGCGCATTGGAATAAAGTTATCTGTCAACACTTTCTCTAAATAGCAAAATAGCTCCTTATGTTGTTCTGTAACTTTAAACTTATGACTCATTATGAAAATTTTATTCTATTCAGTTAGAAAAAAGGAACACGGTATTTGTGGTATTTGTTTTACCTCGTACCTACTGTATTAATATCAATAAATTAAAAAATATGCATATATTTTCTTGAGATATTAAACCTCACTTTTTTTTAAGTCATGAATACAATAACTTGTTATGGTGACCCTGAAAGTTGTTATGGTCAATGATATTTTTTCAGCTGAAGCAATTTGATAAAATACAACAACAATAAAAAAGGTGCGAATATATTAAAAATAAATTGAGCTGTAGAAAATTATTTCCAATTATGTTACACTCATTTCCTAAGAACTCTTTTGTGAATACTAATGCCGCGAGTTGGTCTTATGTTTCAGTAGCGATTTTTTAATAAAAAGAATAAAATCTAAAAGAGTGAAACGAATGGCATGAAAAATAGCAATACGAGGGCTGCTCTATATATTTCTGGCCTAATAGTGAAAATGCGAATGTTTATAATTAAAAATAGTTTTATTGTTTTTCAAAGTATTCTCCAGCATGATTTATACACTTTTGCATGTGCTCAAACCAGTTGTCGAAGCACTTTTTCCACTCCGCTTGAGACACCTCTAAAACATGGTTTTTGAACACTTCAACAGCTTCTTCTGGCGACGAAAATCGTTGACCATGCATTTTTTTCTTGATGTGCGGAAACAAGAAGAAGTCATTAGGTGCCAAGTCAGGGCTGTAGGGCGGATGACCCATTAATTCGAGGTTTTGGCCGGTCAAAAACGCTCTGGTTTGACCCGATGAGTGAGAGCTCGCATTGCCATGGTGAACAATGATTCGTCTTCTCTTGTTGGTTTTTCGAATTTCTCCGATGACTTCAGACAAACAAATTGAAGTGTACCACTCAGAAGTGACCGTCCTACGTTGCTCAAGCGGAACAGTCGCCACATGACCAGTTTTGCCGAAGAAACAGGCGACAATTTGCTTCGAAGTGCTTCTTCCACGCACAACTTTCGTTGGATTTTGCTCGTCTTTGAAGACCCACACGGTCGATTGTTGTTTCGTTTCGGGTTCATACGCATAGATCCATGATTCGTCACCTGTGACGATCTTATAAACGTCTTTTGAAGCACCGCAATCGTATTTTTGCAACATTTCTTTGCACCAATCGACACGAGCCTTTTTTTGAGCGACTTTCAAATTGTGAGGGATCCAACGAGAACAAACCTTTTTTACGGCCAGGTGTTCATCCAGTATCGAATGTATGCTGGTGGAAGAAATGTCCAAGGATGTCTCTATCTCTCGGTATGTCGCATGTTAATCTTGCATTATGAGTTCACGCACGGCATCAATGTTCTCTGGCACAACAGTCGTTTTTGGACGACCTTCACGGAATTCGTCTTTGAGAGAGCTTCGGCCACGATTAAATTCATTATACCAATTTTTCACAGTGCTGTAGGATGCTGCTTCATCGCCATACAATGATTTAAGTTCATCAATGCACTCTTGTCGTGATAATCCACGTCGAAAGTCGTGAGAAATGATGGCACGAAAATGTTCACGAGTTAATTCCATTTTTTTCTATATTAATTTTTTCAAGTCACTATTAACAACACAAATAGATAATAGTCGTACGTCAAAACGTTTTGAGTACGATTATGCTTAAAAATTACAAACTTTCCAATGGAAATGTCAGATTGCACTTGGCAGCACTCAGTGTTGCCAGGCCAGAAATATAAATAGCAGCCCTCGTAAGAAAGGAAATTAAGTAAAACAGAAGTTAAATCTTATTATTGAAACTGTATTTTAGGTCTTCTTTAAAAGGAAAGAGGCATTCAATAGGAATGGATAAAAATTTATATTATACACGTACATAATTCACAAAGCAAGTAACATAGCCGAGCTTTACGTGCAAATGGTTAAACTACGGTCACTTTATACTTGTTCAAAGGCCTAATGGAAATCGACATCAAAGACATAAAGCTTAGGCATACATCATATATAATATCATAAATATAACTTTAAAGTTTAAATTTTTATATTTACCTCTCTCTGCTGGAAAATCCTTTACGTTTAGTCCACTTAAAACAATTTAGATCTTAAAAGATTAAATCTTGAATTTAATTCAGTTAATATTTTAAATGAAATTAAGAATTTTTGAAGCAAAGGCGTTTAATAAATTTACCGTTATTAAATAAACATGCTATTTCGTGTATGTTTTGGTTGTGTAGTTAAAAATTTAAAAAAGCTTTATAAAATTCGTACGCCTGCACTTATATGTATCATTATACAGTAATGGTCAAAACGTTAGGTGTTAAGACGGAAAAGCGAATGAAAAAAACGTGATGTTAAAAACATCTGACAACTCACGCAGAGAAGCTTAAAGCTTGTTGCCTCTGGAAACTATTTTTTTAACTACAAAAAAAAAAGATGTGAAAGTGATCGACTAGCCTTCAACGATTTATTTAAATGCACAAGGTGGCACAAAAGTTGTCACTCGATATATCTTTACTGTGTGCGTGTTGTTTTTTTTTTTTGAAAAACTTTAGGTTTTCCTTTTGGATTGTGTACAAGATGTCTAATTTGGTTTTTCTTAAGTACAAAAAATGATATCGGTCAAGTGGCTGCTGACAGAATTGATGACCATAGGGACCAGATTTATGGCATCTTTTATCACCCATTCCTGACAAAAATTCTCTTTAAGGACCTTAAGAGTCTGAGGCTTGTTAAAATAGCAACCCCACAAAAAGAAGTCTAGAATAGTTAAATCGGGCGATCTTAACGGCCAGTGCCAGTCACCAACACGAGACTTAGAAATGCAGTCGTTAGAAATTCAAACGTTATCGTGCAGTATTTGCCATTGCTCCAGCATGTTGGTACCATACGTGCTCCAGTCTCAATTCATACAGCTGAGCTGGAGTTTAGTATGGCTCTGCCGCGCTCGCCGTTCACAGTACTCAATGACGCATTCACCGCAAGCATCACACTATACAGTAACTTTGACTGCGTTTATTGGAGTTTCGCGTGTTACACGTGAATTTTTAGTGCCCTAGATGGATAAGTGATCATGTTCGATGTAAATTTTTCTTAGGATTATTTGTGCGACTCATTTCTTAGTGAAGTATATTTTATATTTATTTACTTCAAAAGATCAAAGTATAACAGATATTTACCGCCATTTGCAAAAGTTATTGCATCTTCCGATAGGGTGATTTCTTTTGTGCCACCTTGTACATATATTGTTCTGCTGGTTACATGTATGGGCGAATAATCTTCTGACAGTAAAACTACGCCTTAAATTTGCAATATGATTTAAATTCATGTTGTTCTGTAAATCAAAGTTTCCTGCTTAAATTAAATGACAACTAATATTTGTTCACAGTTCGATAATTAAAAATATAGAAAATAATCGTGCTTTTATTTTGTCTATTATTTTCACAATACCCTAGGTGAACTGGAAAACTAGGTTTTGCTCAAAATAGAATTTTTGATTAAATTAATTTCGAGCATTCATGATTCCTTTCACCCGAAAATGTTTTTCGATCAAAAGAAGCAATCATTAAAAGATGATGTAGTGATACAATTTTAATTATAGATTGAATAAAATACTTTTCGCATTCAATATCCTACATACATATGTACGAAATGCTGGCCAGTCTGATTTCTTCCTATCCAATACTTTTAAAAAATGTAGTCAAATTAAGTAAAAATTTCAATAAAAATAACAATAATTGTATTCAAATAAAGAGCGTATGATATAGAATATTTTTTTGCTTTGGAGTGTAAATGTAGAATGAGGATGGTTACCCAACTCTGGATAAAATTCCTAAATTGTAAAAAGTCGTTTGCAAGTTAAAGAACAACTGAAATTGGCAAACCATAAGGTACATATGATGAGCTGCCATATATGATAACTGCTTACAGCGCCACCTATTGAGAACTTTTCTTTTTTTGTTTTTTCTTAAACCAATAAGGTCCGTTTGGTCATTTTCAAGTTTTAAGCATTTGAACAAACAACGATACTTTTGTACATATTTATGTTTTTACATAGTGAGTAATTAAAAAAAATTTTAATAATCGGACTTAATCATGGCTCTTCTGTAAGACTTACAAACGTTTAAAATTAAGTTTAAAATTGAGCAAAAAAAAATTGTCATTTAGAATTGAAATGTTGTGATCACCACTGTGTACACAAATATAAAAATAAACACACAAACACCGCATATAAATGTAATAATTTTAAAATTTATTTTGATTGTAGATTTTTATTGCCAATTAAATTTGATATTGAAATTTATTTGCTTTGTTTACGTACATTCTTTCATATGTATGTATGCACGTTTATTGAATATTTGTTTCATAGACAAGAACTTAAGAACTTGTATCTGTTTTAACATTCAAATAACAAAAAACTTGACATATACCTATACATTCTCATTTATGATGTATGTATGTTTAAGTATTTACGTGGAAGATTATAGCAAAAAAATAAAGAAAAATATTCTTTAAGATTTTGCAATGTCCTTGATTTGTATTATTTCAAAACTGAAGAGTTTAAGCTTTTAATTTCATTTAATTAAAACGACTAAAATTTATGCAAATGAGCATTAAAGCGAATAACTATAATTTAAATCGATACCTGTGATTAGAATATTAATTCAACGTTCATTATTAACTTTAATTGTGCACAGACATTTTGTTTAAGATATTTGCTTCTTGTGAGTCATTATCATTTCTGAAAATGCCAACTGAAACACGTGTATAATGTCAAATATTTTTGTTTTGCGAATTAAAATATAAAGTTTTTATTATTTATTTATTTATTTATGTTTTTCAATACATAATTTACGAAAAATATGTTAAAATCGTGGGTGAATTTCATAATCTCTCCTTTTATTGCTAAAACGTTTTGTAAAAATGTAGAACTTTTTTCGTGTTTTTTTACAGAGTGTATTAAAACTAAAAATACAATAGAATCCCGATAATTGATACTCAAAAGGGATCATTAATTTTTTTTACAAATTATTGTGATTTTCGTTTTAACAAAATTTCAGTTTTACCGCGTTCAAATATAAAAATATAAAATTAACGTGGATGAAAGAAATTAAAAAAACTAATGCTACTCGTAAATTTTGACTTGAACAAATCCACACATCCTTTTAGTATACAATGAAACTTGAACGAGTTGTATGATATATCAAGGACTTTAAACTAAAAAAAATCGACAATGAAATTTGTGGAGCTTTAACGGTTAAAAACGACTTTTGCAAAGTACTTCTAATTTTTCCAAAAGTCTTGAAACGAGTTATCGCGGTTAATATTTGCATTTTTAACTAACAAATATAATAAAAAGCAAATTAAATTGTTAAGGCTTTTAGAACAACGCTTAAAGTGTGCAATAATTTTCAACAAGAAGCACTTGAATAGTAATAAGGATTCGTCATTTGACCGTCACTAATGAACGAAATACCAGTCTTTCTATCCCATTATTAGAGAAAAACAGTGTAAGGATGTTATATTCGGCTATGCCGAATCTTATATACCCTTCACGATCTATGTCAATCTAGTTTAGTGAAGTAATTCCAATTAAAAAAGCAAATAATGGGGTGACAGAGAATAAAAACTAAAAAAAAATTGGTATTTTATATATATAATTTTACGTAAAAATGCCATCAGCTCTTAATGGGTTAAGCATTTTTTAAAAATTTTAGTATTTCCTTATAGATCTCTTTAAAAGCTTTTAGATGATACCTATATTGATATTTAAAAAAAAAATTGTAAATTTCAGAGCCCGTAACTCGGAAAATATGGGCGTGCGCAAATTTTTCACGTGATATTTTTTTTCTTATTTTTTCCTTTTATATTTTTCTGATTGGAGTTACTTCATTGTTATAAACGACATGAATAAATTAGAGGTAGGCGTCGTGTTTTGTCTGCTGCATCGAAGGACTTAAACTGATCATGCTGATTTCTAATAGTACCTCTTTCGACACTATGTCTGATCGATTGACATATTTATTTTTTTCTAGCTAAACTAGTGTCTCGGCAAACATCGCCCAATCGACTTCGCTATGCATGTAAAGGGTATAAAAGAGAAAAACTTTTGTGTATATGTGATGTCTGTAACAAACAGCGTTGCCACATGCATTTTTTTTAATTTCCAAAATTTCTTAAAAGTCATTCACTTTTTACAAAAACTTTTACAAAAAATTTACCCTTACCCTGTAATAACAAAACCTTTTCTGCTATGTACATAAAAAAGAATTTTAAAATGTGTTTTACGACAACTTCTCCATGCTAATTTCTCCTAAAATACATTTCAAATGTGTTTCAATATTTTAAGAATAAGACAGTTTATATATAAACGAAGCAAAAAAAATTAAATTTAGAGTCTATCAAAAAGATTTCATTCCCGATTAACTCTAAAAGCGCTACAACGGCAACATCGTTCAATAAACAATTGTTGCAAATGTTTTGTAGTGCAAAATTGTTGTTGCAAAATTTTTGTTGCTGAGAGCGTAATAAAAATGAAGTGATCGTAAACAAAAAATAAAAATAAAAACTATTAAAATATATAAAAAATTGCATACTGCTTTCAAAAAATTATAAAAAAGGAAATAAAAATATTTATTACTTTTGCTCTAGTAAAAAAAAAACTGCATTATAAATAATAAAAACTAACTAATACATATTTTAAAAATAAGTACTTTTTTATCACCAACAAAGTTTAATTTACAAAAGTTTTAAAATCTTATTTTTTTTTTTCAAATTAAAATTAACATTGTCTGTTTAAAAGTAAAAGTTAAAGTGTTATTATTTTTTATTTTTTTTTTTTTAAAAAGACAAATTTAAATATTTTATTATTATTAAAATAACTTTATGCGGAAATAGTCGATTAAAGTCATGGTATATAATTGATAGACCGATTGGAGAATGCATTTTAACAAAGCGTGTACATTACATTTTGTAGAAATATTCGTATATAAAAAAGCTATTAGCAATAATTGTTAAAGGCCTAGTTCATTAATTGCGCAAAAATATAATACCTTATTCAGCATAATCCACGGATTGAGCCCCTTGCGACTATTTAATTTTTCCGAACTTAAACAAATACTATCGATTATTTCGATAGTTTTATTTTTGGCTAACTATCGGAAGGTTTTTTTTCGATAGCAATAGTAGCAGATAGCGATAGTTTCCAGTATTAGCTTAAAAAAATTTTATAGTATTGATAGCACCGATAGTTTTGAAGCAAACTATCGAAAATAACGAATGTGCCGACTGTCGATAGTTTTGCAATTGTATGGTAATAGGTCATCCTTGACACAAATGCCTACTTCGAGGGCTTTGAAAGTTTGTATTATTTCGAGCAAATAAAACAACTCGAAAGTTGCTGAAATTATTATATTGCCCTGTAAAGTTATTTTTTTTTTTTTTTGCATGCTCAAGGTAACGAACGAGACATTTGTTCAATGTATATAGTAAATCGATCTGTCTGTCAGCTATAATTCATGAAATTATAAAAAAATTATTATACCAACTTTTGTTTTGCACTTTTATTTGTTTCATATCGTGCCCTTGCTTTTTGCCTTGTTCTAAACTAGCTATTCCTGGAGCGCTTTGCTGCCCCAATGGGGATAATCGTACTATGATCACTCTGCCAATCCAACTAGTTTTTTTTTATTCTGCACACTAACATTAAAGTTATTTGTACGAAATTTTAAGACCCTTCGTGCAGTTCCCTAGGTAAACAATAACAACTTTTCACTTTGTATGGGAGGTACCACGCCCACTTAAAATATTCCTCCAATATTTCATAGACTTTTTAATAAGGAAGTATCTCGTAAAAATATTTACGGCTCTAGGTGTTATAATTTTCTAAATATACAATGATAAATTTTCACTTTGTATTGGAGGTGACCCACCTACTGTTTTAACTCAGAAAAAAATTCAAGACTATACCTATTGTAGTTCTCTAGGAACATGATAATATTTATTCCCTTTCTGTGGAGGGTACCACGCCCACTATTTCATTCCAGTCTGTTTTTCGCTTAACTATGATATGGGGTTTACTAGTGCAAAATCTTAAGAGCCTATCTATTGTAGTTCTCTAGCTGCTCGATAATCATTTTTTACTTTGTATAGGAGGTACCAAGTAACACGATAGTCAATATTTACTTTTTATAGGAAGTGCCACGCCCACGTAAAATATAAAATATGGGTACCCAATTTTACCAACTGCATATCTGATAACAAATGGTAAAAATTCCAGAAGAATCGATCCACTGGTGTAGACATCTATAGCTTTCCGACAAGCAAACAAACAATATGTATATTATGTTACAAAAACAAAATTTGGCAACCCTTAATAAATCTATAGTAATAATAAAATCTGGCCAAACACTATCACAAGTATGGAATTCTTGGGCTTAATTAAAAGAAGAGGATATACTTTGACAAATAGCAGGATAAAAATGGAAATCAAAAAGATGTACTCTTAAAAAAACCTAATAGAAGCAACACGAAGACAGCGATAGAAAAAAATCCCTGAAGGTAACAGGAGTAGAGGATGTCCAAGAAGAACAAGAAAAAAATTAAAAATAAAAAAACCCTGCAAGAAATTCAATTGTGATCTAATAAAACAATAAGTTAGAATTCTTCTACAGAAGCGATATATTCGCAAGTAGAATAAAAAAAATACCAAAAAATAAGAGCCAACGCTATTGTTGTGCGTGTATGTGATAAACAAGAGCTGAATAAATTGTTACTCCATGAGTTCAAATCCTAACAGTAGTGTGAATATAAAGTAAATAAAGTTGTGTAGCCACGGTGAATGAGCTGCACAAGAGGAAAAAAAATAAAAAAAAATAGCAGTGCAAATCTATCAAAGTCTCGATTACAAAGACAGAAAGTAATTGTTGTGTAGATGTTAAAAGATGGGTCTTGAGCTTAACATACATAGCATTTGTAAGTAAGGAAAGAAAGCAAATACGAGGGCTGCTATATATATTTCTGGCCTGGCAACACTGAGTGCTGCCAAGTGCAATCTGACATTTACATTGGAAAGTTTGTCATTTTTAAGCATAATCGTACTCAAAACGTTTTGACGTACGACCATTATTTGTTTTGTTTACAGTGACTTGAAAAAATTATTATAGAAAAAAATGGAATTAACTCGTGAACATTTTCGTGCCATAATTTTTCACAACTTTCGACGTGGATTACCACGACAAGAGTGCATTGATGAACTTAAATCTTTGTATGGCGATGAAGCAGCATCCTACACTGATAGAAAAATCATCATAACGCTAAAGTAATTTAACATCAATTCAATGACAAATGTCTTCGTTTTTGACCCCGTGACACTTGTCATTGTTGTGATGTCAACCATGTCATTATTTGCTTATTTTGTCATCAATCCCAAGGATCACAATTTTGTCATCAATTCAATGACACGCTGACGTAAACGGAATGAAAAACCGATATCAATTAAATGACAAAATTACATCAAAATGATGACGAAACTTTTTGGTTTAATGAAAGAATGTCATCAATGCCAAGACTAAATATTTCGAATGAATAAAAAATGTCATTAGCGCAATGACGAAATATTTCGATTTAATGAAAAAATGTCATTAATGCAACGACGAAACTTTTGTATTCAATTAAAGCATGTCATCAATGTAATGACGAAACTTCTTGATTTAATGAAAAATATCATCAATATTTATTATATTTATTATATATATATATAATATAAACTTAATGGCAGAATATCATCGAAGCAGCAATCATTGATGTAATACGGAAGCAATAAAAGTTTCAAATCCATGTGTTTTTCTAACAATAAAGATACACATAATTTTTATTTACAATATGTATGTATATATTTCACAAAACAGAAAACTTAAGAACTTCAATTTTTATACTGTTGGTATAATTTTCGGTAATTTTTATGTTATATTATAATTAAAATAAAAAGTTATAAAATATACATAAAAAATTGCGTCAACAATATGATGCTAAAAGTTCATCAATCTGATGACATATTAACATCACTCCCTATGAATATGAGAAAATTCTCTGTGTTTAGCACTTTGCTCTCATTACTTTTTACGTTGGCGCCAAATTTGATGATTATAATCATAATTATGTGTCATCAATATAACGACAGGGTGTCATCATCTTCGTTGTATATATGCTTTTGCTTTTTAATCATTGTTTTCAAAAGGCCGTGCATATTTAGTTATATATTTGTTTGGTCATAATAATGATGATGAACTTACATCAATGTGATTTTATTTTTTAAATTCATAAAAACGCTTTTAAAAATAAACATTATGAAAAAAAAATAATCAAGTTGCAATTAAAATGCTAACTGGAATTATATAACTCTATTTACTTTTTTCTTAAATATATATTTTACGAAATAATCGTATACGAAATATTGCATCAAGTTGATGACATTGTAGTCATAACTTAGATGACATCTAAAATATGACAAAATTCTATGATGATGTCTGTCATTGCATTGATGCCATTTTATACCTTATTGATGACATCTTTCATAACATTGATGTTTAAATTTTGATGTTATAGCGTCATCAAACCAACGATGATTTTTTCTATCAGTGTATAGCACTGTGAAAAATTGGTATAATGAATTTAATCGTGGCCGAAGCTCGCTCAAAGACGAATTCCGTGAAGGTCGTCCAAAACCGGCTGTTGTGCCAGAGAACATTGATGCCGTGCGTGAACTCATAATGCAAGATCGACATGCGAAACTACGAAGAGATAGAGACATCCTTGGACATTTCTTCCACTAGCATACATTCGATACTGCATTAACACCTGGCCGTAAAAAAGGTTTGTTCTCGTTCCGCTTGAGCAACGTAGGACGGTCACTTCTGAGTGGTATACTACAATTTTTTTGCCTGAAGTCATCGGAGAAATTCGAAAAACCAACAAGAGAAGACGAATCATTGTTCACCAAGACAATGCGAGCTCTCACACATCGACTCAAACCAGAGCGTTTTTAACCGGCCAAAACGTCGAATTAATGGGTCATCCGCCCTACAGCCCTGACTTGGCACCTAATGAGTTCTTCTTGTTTCCGCATATCAAGAAAAAAATGCGTGGTTAACGATTTTCGTCGCCAGAAGAAGCTGTTGAAGTGTTCAAAAATCATGTTTTAGAGGTGTCTCAAGCGGAGTGGAAAAAGTGCCTCGGCAACTGGTTTGAGCGCATGCAAAAGTGTATAAATCATGCTGAAGAATACTTTGAAAAACAATAAAACCATTTTTGATTATAAATATTTGCATTTTCACTATTAGGCCAGAAATATATAGAGCAGCCCTCGTATCAATAGTGTGTAGCAGTCGTGGTTGAGTTGGTTTAAAAGGGCCTCGCAGAACAATGACTTGTGGATGGCTGTGTAATTTTGTTAGAGCTCCCGTTTAGTAAATAAAAGATTGGTGGAAACAAATTTTACCATGTCCACAAAATAATAAATATAGATTAAAATAAAAAATAATGAAAACAGGCTTTTCAATGCAGTACATTATATATTAACAATTTACACTACACTAATTAATTAATTTTTTTTTTCTTAATATTGGTAATTTTTTATGTGGATGCCATGGGGGCTAAACCTTGGACAAATGCTAGTAAATTCTAGGGATTCCGACAGTTACAGTTGACTAAATTACTAAGGTAAAGAGCAAAGGTTGATAGTAACAAGTGACTCAATGAAGGTAGGGTTGCCGTAAATTACGAAATAGTTAACTGCAATCTTTGTGGAAGGAAGCTGGTTGAAAATACACCAACTAATGAAATGTTCTGCTTGGATAAAACAGAGTACGACTAGATTTTGCATAGATTTTTTTAAAACCCTATTGGAAAAAGTAGTCCTTCTTGTATGAAAAATCCAGTAAAAATCAACTACATTTTATTCGAAATCTCGTAATTGCTAGAAATAAAAAATTCGCCTACAGCTTTGTCACATAATT
Organism: Gymnosoma rotundatum; assembly: GCA_916610165.2. Taxonomy (NCBI): domain Eukaryota; kingdom Metazoa; phylum Arthropoda; class Insecta; order Diptera; family Tachinidae; genus Gymnosoma; species Gymnosoma rotundatum. The sequence continues at coordinate 12,094,312 of OU744338.1, read as the reverse complement.
CCACAAAAGTATAAACATTTTACAAAAAAAAAAAAAAATAACAATCACTAAAACCAATAGAATTTTCGAAAATAATAGTATATTTCTCAAAAAAAAAAAAAAAAAAAAAGGAAATCTCAAAACAAAATATAGTTCATCAACAAATATTAATTTCACCTAAATGTTGATATTTTTAAAACTTGCAGCTACCGATAAATTGACATATTAATTGATTATTTTTATTTTAACTATAAAGTCAAGTCATATTTCTCACCTGCATTTAGAATTATTATTCTTGTGACGTTTAACTTGATTTCAAGAAATTTAATTCACTTTGGAAAGGGTTTTTAATTAAGAAAATTTTAAAATATAGATATTTTCATACAAGAAAAATTTAGATTTTTTTCGTCTTTTTTTATTATTTGCACAAATCTAAAACTTGTGAAACTTATGATTTTTTTGTATTTTTTTTTTTTTTTTTTGAAGAGCAAATGTTTCAAGCAAAACAAAAACATGTTTTTTTGGTTTTAAAACTTAAAAGCTTTTCTAACCTGTTTTCAAATTATTTTATATCCATTTTATTTTGTGCTATATTTTTATATTTATTTCTGTTTTTATTTTATTTATTTTTTTTATTAATAAAAATAATTTTGTTCAAAAGTGCATTGCACACATCTTCAGGTCTGTGCTCCAACCTAATAATTATATTTATGTTTGGCTGTGTGTGCATGTTGTATAAAATCTATGCTAATTTCAGCAAAGTAATTTCAATTTGAGCCAGGTTTGATTTTGTTTTCTTCTATCATTTGATATTTATAACATTAAACAAAAAAAAAATAGTTTTAGTCAGGTGTCTACTAGTTTTAGTTATTTCCATATTAACGAATAAATATTGAACCATGTCTATATACACATATACTTAGCTACACTAAATTTAATTTGTATGCATGTGTGTGTACATTCGTGTGCTTTTATTTACTAATGAACATGTGTTTATAAGTCTTTGAAAGTAAATACGAATTTGCAGCGAATAGTTTTTATCTACAACAATGACGATTTCAGGTTTTTTTTTTCTTTAGCCGCAACTTTTACCTGTTTGGCAATTTTTTTTAAAGTTATTTTTTTAATTCGCATACGAATTTTTAATTAACCAACAAAAAGATAAATACACCATCAACAGATCTTTCAAGTTTTTTTTTCTTTTTTTAATTAGTTTCAACTGAAAGGGAAATTAATTATGATTAGAGTTTATTGTTAAAACTCTCCCATAAATATAAAAATACATTTAAATGAGTTGTTTATGGTTTCTTTGATTTGTTCATACGATTGGCTTGGGATTTGAATTTATTTTTTTAATATGTAACGCTTATTTGTGGCAATAATGTTATAACTCCAACTAACAATGGCTTTAGTTATTTTGCCATTACTTTGATTACAATAAGTCTATTAAATAGCGTGTTTGATTTTTTTTAAGGAATAACAATGTGATTTTGCATTAAATATAGTTCGTTGTCAAAAAATTATTAAAGAAAAAGAAAAATTTTTAAATTTTCGCAAGCTCCAATAGTTTTCTGTTTCTCTTTTCGTTTCTTTAGCAGAGATTACTGGGGCTCTTCGAACTACCGCGACAAAGGCTCTGTATGCCCTTCTCCACTGATTACCTACCAAACTTCTGGTGTTGCAAGAGGCCAAGTGCAGTGCAGCCAGACTTAATGCCCTCTCACGCTGGCTTAGGCTGGACATGGGTCACTCCAAGATTACCGTCGGGATGTGCCCATACCATCAATGGTAGACTACATATCTTCTACACCTGCTCTGGACTACGGGTTTCAAATCCATATTCCCAGTAGGGAGGAATGGGTCTGTAACGAAGTGGTTGTGAGCAATACTGTACATCTACAAGGACAGGACGGCAGGGTCGGTTGAGGAATCTTCTCCAATAACCTTGGACTGAGACTCTTCTTTAGACTCTCTGACTACTGCAGCGTCTTTCAATCCGAGGTAATGGCTATTCTGAAAACATCCGAATTAGTGCTTAGGGGCGAACTTCTTGGCTTTGGCATTCTAATCTTTTCGGACAGTCAGACGGCAATCAGGGCGTTTGCTGGTGCATATTGTACATCTAAGCTGGTCGTGAGATGCGATCGGAGCGACAAAGATTGACCTGTTTTGGTTCCCTGGTCTCAGGGATATCCTGGGTAACTGTCAGGCCGATGATCTCGCCAAACGGGAAATATTGCTTCCTAGTGTCTCTTTATTACATGACATTGGAATTCCTGTGGCAACGGTTAAAATGGCCATAAAGAACCACTACCTCAACTTGGCTCGCAAATTATGGATGGAGGAAAGTTCCTGCTGTATATCCAGACAACTGTGGACTACACTGGACCTCAGGCGAATCAGGTAGCTGCTCGGACTGGACAGGAAATCCATAAGTATCACGGTCTCGGTACTTACTGGTCACTGTCTAATCGGCAGTCATGCTGAAAGACTGGGTTTGCCCTATAATTACTTCTGTCACAGCTATGGCTCGGAGGATGTGGAAGAGACCGTATTGCACCTGCCATTGGCCATTCCTGGCTCGAAGAAGATTTTGAATTCTGGGCTCTCCTTTCTTCGGGACTCTTACGGAACTATCATCTTACTCTATAGGGGACATAGCGAAGTTCATCCGGGAATTTTCCTTCCTTTTGGTATCACAACGGGCCATTCAATTGTGCTCAAGTGAGCTTCGTCGTGATAGGCTGCCACTCCTATCTAACTAACTAAGATCTTCGAAGGCTGACAGATACTCAAGTTAGTCCTGAACACATCACGTTTAGATATTGCCTTAAAGTTTGTCATTTAACCTTTATTAGTAAATTTAGAAAAACGACAAAGTGAAATATGTAAAAAATAGTTTTTTAACACGAATCACTCATCGACTCTATTTGCCACATTAACATTATTCCTTCTTTTATAATATCCTTCACCACAAATTGTGGAATAAGGGTATAACTAAATTGTCATTCTGTTTGTTATTTCTACAATTACCATTTCCGACCCCATAAAGTATATATATTCTGACTTTTTATGCACAGCGAAGTCGATTGAGCGATGTCCGTCTATCCGTCTATCAGTGTGTTCCTCGCTTTAGGTTCTTGAAAAGTTTGCTTATGCAGATATCACTATGCAAATTTTTTTTCCTTTCAATTGTTTAACCGGGCTGAGTTTCTCCGCCCTACAACTCACTGTAGGATCCTATTTTTGAAGTGCTTTATAATCGAATTTGTTTAATAAAGTACTATTTTTTTCATAAAAAGTACTATGGCCTACATTATTACATTCGTGTTAAAAATAGTCAAACGTTATTTAGAGTTTCAAATAAATGAGCCTTTTGTATTTCTTTGAATTAAATATTTATTTATTTGCTTAATGAAGCAAATATTGGGGTGACAGAGAATTATAAAATAAGAAAAAAATGTTTTCGGCTCTTAATGGGTTAAGTATTTTTAAAAAATTTTAGTATTTCTTTAAATATCTTTTCAAAGGCTTTTAAATGATACCCATATTGATATTTTAAGAAATTTGAAAAGTTCAGAGGTCCGTAACTCGGAAAATATGGGCGGGCACCAATATTTTTTACTCGATATTTTTTTCTTATTTTTTTAATTCTCTATCACCTCATATATTTGTTTTTTTTTATTGGAGTTATTTCATTCTTCCAAATGATATGGAAAAATTAGATTCAGTCGTGGTGTTTTGCCCGCAACCTCGAAGGACATGGACCGCTGAATTTCAGAGCTCAAGCGTCGTCATTAAAAACTAGAAAATACTTTAAATCAAAACTTGCAATTTAATTTAAAGTTCGATTGCAAATCTAAAACCCAATTATCCATCTCTGCTTTACAGAAATCCATACAAGACAAAGTTCTTATAGTCAATAATAAATAAGTAAATATTTCGTAAGAACATTTGTGCAGCTATGAGTGTGTATATACTATGACCAAACAATTCTATTAAACGTTATTTTTCTTTGGCTTTTAATGTTTTTATGTTGTTTTCGTTTTTGTTTTTGTTAATCATTTTGTCGTATGACACAGTTTTGCAAAAATTGTTTTTTTTTTCTTTCAACAGTTTTGTCTGTGTGCAGCGCAAAATAATATTGGTTCTATGCGTTGTACATAATTATTATGTATTACAAATTTATATAATAAATACGTTTCTATGTATTTAAACTAATACAATTACAAGGCATTGTTTGAATTAAAATGAAACCTAAAAATATTGGTTGGTGTTTGTGCGCAATAATGATAAACGAAATTGACTTTTTATTGTACTCAATACTGATCACGAACTATTTAGTAACAATTTTAAAAACATAAATAAAAAAAAAATGTTCTTTATATAAAGTTTTTATTACTTCAGTTGGAGTAGAAACATTAAAAGAAAAAAAACAAAACGTGATCTCTTGGTAATATTTTCAACGTGAAGAATAGAATTAAAATTTTTTAAAAGTGACTGGTAACTTTATGACATAAATATTACGAGGGTCATTTGAAAATATAATGCCATTATTATTCTGATTTAATCTATTGTATTTTGTAATACATAATCTTACATTTAATGAACATATTTTACATCTAATTAAACACTAAGAAATTTACAAACATAAAAAGACAATGAACTCGATGACAAACAGAATGTAACATATTTGAATCAAATCTGATCATACATGCAAGTAATGAAATTAAAAATGTTTCAAAACAAAATTTATTGTTTGCAAACATTATTTAAAGTTAATCGTGCTGATTGATATTTTTTGTCAGAATATCACTCAATGGTTTGTAATTAGAAGATATTTTCAAGAAATTAATCACGATGAACCTCGTTCTGAAATAGCAAAATAGATTAAAAAGTATGCAACAACATCAAGATATGAATAAAATTTTAGAGCAGAAAAAACTATATAAATCCAGCACGTTAAATTTTAAAGTAGTCACGATTTTTCGTACCATATATCGGTCATCCTTTTTTTTAATTTTAATTTGTTATAATTGTTCCTGAAGATTTAAAATTTTTACCAACAACAGTTCAAAATCAGGTATTCTATAACGACACTCTTTAAGTTTCAATTTTATTTTTTTAATTGTTATAATTTTGCCACTTTTGTGTCGAAATTACACACAAATGATTCAGTGCCAGTATGGGCGACCCATCCTTTTCAATTTTATATTGTTCATAATTGTTATTAAAAATTGAACGGCAGAAAAAAATAAATTCGGCAACTTTGAGTTGGTATCACAAACGAAGCATCCCAAATCATGTATGGGCTACCCTTTTATTCTTAATTTTATGTTTTTATTGTTTTCTTTAATTTAAAGTGTTTGCTTACTACAGTTTAAAAGAAATAACAACAAAATTCCAAATTGGGTCCTTTAATGGGACACCGTTTACTATTAAATTTTTATTTTATAAATTGTAATAGCGGGCATGCAAACTGCTTTCTGCAGTTCTAATAATAGGGTTATATACGTAAAACTCGCATCTCGTATGGGACACCCTTTAATTTTTCATAATATGTTTTTATACCCTTCACCACAAAAAGTGAAGAAATGGTATACATAAGCTTGTCAATTCGTGTGTAATTTCTACAATATCCATATCCGACCCCATAAAGTATATACATTCTGACTTCTTATGCATAGCGAAGTCGATTGAGCGCTGTCCGTCTGTCCGTCCGTGTTAGTATTGAAATAAAAAAAATATGTCAATCGATCAGATATAGTGTCGAAAAGTTGCTATTGGAAATCAGCATGATCGGTCCATGCCCTTCGAGGCAGCAGGCAAAACACCACTCCTACTTCTAATTTTTTCATATCATTTAAAACAATAAAGTAACTCCAATCAAAAAAAAAATTATATATGGGGCGATAGAAAATTAAAAAATAGGGAAAAGACATGAAGTGAAAAAATTGGCGCTCGTCCATATTTTTCGAGTTACAAGGCTCTGAAATTTTTTTTAATTTTTTTAAATATTAATATGTGTATCATTTTAAAGCTTTTAAAGAGATCTTTAAGGAAATACTAAAATTTAAAAAAATGCTTAACTAATATATTAATATATTTCTGGCCTAATAGTGAAAATGCTAATATTTATAATCAAAAATGGTTTTATTGTTTTTCAAAGTATTCTCCAGCATGATTTATACACTTTTGCATGCGCTCAAACCAGTTGTCGAAGCACTTTTTCCACTCCGATTGAGACACCTCTAAAACATGGTTTTTGAACACTTCAACAACTTCTTCTGGCGACGAAAATCGTTGACCACGCATTTTTTTCTTGATGTGCGGAAACAAGAAGAAGTCATTAGGTGCCAAGTCAGGGCTGTACGGCGCATGACCCATTAATTCGCATTGTCATGGTGAACAATGATTCGTCTTCTCTTGTTGGTTTTTCGAATTTCTCCGATGACCAGGCAAACAAATTGAAGTGTACCACTCAGAAGTGACCGTCCTACGTTGCTCAAGCGGAACAGTCGCCACATGACCAGTTTTGCCGAAGAAACAAGCGACCATTTGCTTCGAAGTGCTTCTTCCACGAACAACTTTCGTTGGATTTTGCCCGTCTTTGAAGACCCACACGGTCGATTGTTGTTTCTTTTCGGGCTCATACGCATAGATCCATGATTCGTCACCTGTGACGATCTTATAAACGTCTTTTGAAGCACCGCAATCGTATTTTTGCAACATTTCTTTGCACCAATCGACACGAGCCTTTTTTTTAAAGACTTTCAAATTGTGCGGTATCAAACGAGAACAAACCTTTTTTACGGCCAGGTGTTCATGCAGTATCGAATCTATGCTGGTGGAAGAAATGTCCAAGGATGTCTCCATCTCTCGGTATGTCGCATGTCGATCTTGCATTATGAGTTCACGGACGGCATCAATGTTCTCTGGCACAACAGCCGTTTTTGGACGACCTTCACGGAATTCGTCTTTGAGCGAGCTTCGGCCAAGATTAAATTCATTATACCAATTTTTCACAGTGCTATAGGATGGTGCTTCATCGCCATACAAAGATTTAAGTTCATCAATGCACTCTTGTCGTGATAATCCACGTCGAAAGTTTTGAAAAATGATGGCACGAAAATGTTCACGAGTTAATTCCATTTTTTTCTATATTAATTTTTTCAAGTCACTGTAAACAACACAAATAATGGTCGTACGTCAAAACGTTTTGAGTACGATTATGCTTAAAAATGGCAAACTTTCCAATGGAAATGTCATATTGCACTTGGCAGCACTCAGTGTTGCCAGGCCAGAAATATATATAGCAGTCCTCGTAAGAGCCGATCGCATTTTTATATAAAATTTTTTATATGCAGTACCCATATTTTTTTTATTTTTTAATTCTCTGTCACTCCAATATTTGCTTTTTTGATTGGAGTTACTTCACTGAACTACATTTATATAGATGATGAAAGGTATATAAGATTCGGAATAGCCGAATCTAGCACTCTTACTTGTTATGATTATAATTGAAACGGATGTAGGACATATTTATATGTTTAAATTTTAAGTGTCTATTTATACCGGTTTAAAAGAAAAACCGCATAAGCTAAGTCTCTATAGGCACCTTGTAAATAAGAATTGTTTGCACTAGCTTTACCGCGGATATATTGCTAGATACTCTGTGTAAATTTCAAATGTCTGCCAAAAACGGTTAAATAATTACGTCAAAAAAAAATAAAATAACGGCTCCAGAGATAGAGATCTGTGACTGATGGGCTTATAGACACTATAGCAATATTAATAGACTTCTGTTTAAATCTCTGTAGTACGGAACCCTAAAAATGTATTATTTGATCTAGGCAACATTAAAAAGAAATATACTTGGTTTACATTTAAATGATGGACTTAAGACTAACGTGCAAGAAAAGAAAAACAGAGATAGAGAAAATAGTCAAACGTGAATAAAGATTGATTTTAGTAAATTATCTAGTCAATAATTTCATCATTCGCTAATCAGCAGAAATTGAATTGCCAACATTTAGTTAACAAAAAATTATTAGTTCAGCCAACAAATAAAAAAAATACCGCTGGTCTTTTAAATGCTTTGCAGCTATAAAGAGCAAGCTTTTCGTAACATCTAACATTTACAAAAAATTTAAAAAAAAACCCACTTAAAGAAGAAAAACAAAAAATAATAACCACAAAAAAAATGAAAACCAATTAAAGCATTATTATACATATTGCTAACTGAACTGTTTGAAATCGATGCCAAAAAGATTGTCAACTAAACACTGCAGGAGTTTAAAAATTAACAACCTGCCACTTGGGCACATATTTCAAGCAGCGGAAAATATATAAAACTTTATTTTCATTTTAGCCATTTTAAGTTTCTTGGTTTTGAAGTTTTAAATTTATTAGTTCTTTAAAATTTACTTAATATAAATATTTTATGACATTTACGTAAAAATAAATTTTTTAGGGTTTCTAATTTTATTGTTTTAAATTTTTTGTTTGATGTTTCTTTTTTGTTTTTGGTTACTGTCTAAATGCAATTCTCATTTAGTTAAGGCATAATAATCAGGATTACTTTTGCAAAGATTATGTAAAATTTACTGATGAGCTAAATTAATACTAGGGAAATGATCAGATGCTATTATTTTACTAACAGTAACTACTTAAAAATAAAATTCTTATAAAACTTATTTAAAATCAAAATTATTTTTAACACAAACAACAGTCAGTTATTGTAAAATTAGAGGCAAAATGTTGATTCTAAATAACTTTTGAATTTTAAAATTTTTTTAAAATGACATTTGTTGCTAAGCTTTGAAAAAAGCTTGTAGTAATAAAGGGTACGAAAGTTCACGCAAGAATTATGTTCAACCCCATTCGAGCCGTTCATTTAATGGCATTTGATTGTTAAACTATATTTCAAAAACAATGAAGCTTGTAAAATCATAATCTACCTTAACGCTACAACACATTCTTAAAAGAACACTGCACAGTGGGGCAGAATCAAAGTATTTTGGAAATAACTTAGTCATTTGTAAAGGGTTAGCCCAATGATCTTAAGTTTGAGATGAGTATAGCAGAGAAGTATCTGAGCTTAAGTTTTGAAGCTAAGTACCATCCACTTTTCAGGGATGGCGCTATGTGTTCTCTCTCTGTGGGTATCTCGCTCCTGCAAACTTTTCCAATGCTTGGCATTTCTTTAATTTTAAATCAATTGGCCTAACCCTATACAAATGGCTAAGTTATTTAAAAAATACTTTCATTCTACCCCACTGTGCACTGTCACAGCTTTTCAAGCAGGGACTGTTAGTAGTGATTAATATCGTTAAGTTATAACGCATTTCTTTTAGAATAAAATTATTGATTCAAAAGTGCCATCAATGCCCTACAACCCTTGAAACAATTCATTTTAGGCATGAAAGTAATTCTTATGATAAATTTTTTGTTCCAGTTTTTAAAGTTGCTCCACTTGACTGTCTATTTAATAATATTGATTGAATTTTTATGGGGTTATTGAAAATAAAAAATCCATGACAAAAATCTCACTACGATGAGTATATAAATAAGAAAGAAGGAACGTGATTGAGCTCGAGATTCTTTAGAGGCCATTATTCAAAAAAATATTTAAAAAAAAATATAACTCTTAACTAAGAAATTGTTTTTTCTATTTAACCCAAATCTAGCATTAATGGTGGGACACTTTTATCCCAAAAACTGATGTTAACGCTTGCTGATACAAAGAGATTTTAAACAATACAATTAATTGTTATATTATGGTCACAAAAACCTAACTAAACTCACTATAACAATATATGGTTGCGGGGGAAAAAATTATAGTTGCTTTGCACAATACTTTAGTTACCATAATAAGTTGTAAACATTTGATAAAAAGTGACACATGTTGAATTTGAATCATATAAATTTGACTAAAATTCTAATCACAACAAAATGTAGATTTACTTTTTAACAATATATTTATGTGTAATTTGACAACAAAAATATGAATCAATCATAATGTGTTCCTCTTGGATAACGGTTACCTCACCCATACATTTTCTTTGGATGTATATTACTATTGGACACCCTTTAATTTACAAATCCAAATTTTATATATATTTTTTTAGCGAACTATATCGTCTGTCTTTAACAGTTTGGCCATATGTAGCAAATTACACTAAATTTAGGGGCACCCTTTAATTTCCAAATTGTATAGTTGATGCTATATCGGACATAGCAATACAGGTTTCTTGTAAATTTCAGCTGCCAACCTATAACGGTTCAAAAGTTTGGCCACATAAATCAAATGACTCCAACTATTGGGACACTCTTTAATTTCGAAATCAAAATATTTTACTTGTCGTTATAGCGGACTCAGCACAAAATATTCTTTGTTGACCATCTGTCTATATCTATTCAATAATATGGTCATAAACATCTAATTTATTGAACTGTTGGGGCACCCTTTAATTCAAATTTTAAATATTCATTCTTGTTATTATAACGATCGTAGTAATCGATATTTTGACCATATTTCAAGCGTTTGTCTACAACGTTTTAATAGTTACGCCCATATAGGCAAATTTACGTTAGCTTTGGGGCACCCTTTGATTTTTAGATTTATTTTAGTATGATTTTGTACTATTAGGCGCCCTTTGCTATTCATAATACACTTAAAAAACCTGTATGTTGCGTGGGGCACCCTTTAATTTTTAAGTTATGTACTGTTTTTAAAATGGGACCAATCTGTAAGCATAACCTTTCTTATAGAGAAAAAAACATTAAAAAAAGCAACATTCAGACGAATTGATAACCTCCTTTTTATTTTGAAGTCGGTTCAAAAGAGAAAAAAACGCTGAATTAATAGCCATCAACAAATTGTTCATTGTGTTAACTTACTCCATTCCTACCTTAATGTCAGATTAAAAAAGGGAGGTATAATGCATGACGAATTCTGTGTGCCTCACCCTTTAGTTATTTTGTAAGTTTTTATTTATTTTTTTTTCTTTGTTTGCTTGTTTGTTAATGCGTCAAACAGACGGCTGAACTGATTTTAATGAAATTTAAGTAATAGATATGTTCTTAACCAGAAAGTAAAACCAGCAATGAGTCTTATTTTAAAACTCGATCACGAAGGGGTGATAAGAGAGGAAAAGGAGCAGTTTCATGCGGCTATACTGATTGTAACAAAATTTTAAATACAGATAAATCCTTAGCTAGAGGGTTCAATAGACTTCGTCTTTTTCCAGACTCTGATCTGGAGAGGAAATTATGCGAAAAAGCGGTATTTTTTTCGATTCAACATATTTAAGTTAAAGACTATGGCCTATAGTCTAAAAGGTGCAATAGGCTGAATATTTTTAAAACTCGGACTCCCCTTGTAAAAAAGGGACTATTTTTTCGGGTTAACCGATTTTAATAAAACCTTAAATTAGAAAAATACTACGCCGGATTTAAAAACTTTGATTTCCAGCAGAGAAAAGGGGAAAAACGACAAACTTATGTATAAGAATCACGATTAATTGTATTCGTTTATGCTAATCTTCACAGGTACGCCAGCAATTTGAAAAAATTAGCATTTCTGTACTTTTGGTAACGACTCTTATAGGTCATCTAATGGGACAGACTATTCTTGAAATTAAAAAAATATTTTATCACTAAAATAACTTTTTCGATTATAAAAATGTTACTTTGACTTCAAACTATAAGCTTGACAAAGGCTACAAAGTGCCTAGAAAGACTCTAAAAATAAATCATGACAACTAAGGATACAATCAGCACAAGTTAACAATGTTATTAATAAATAATTATATTTTCTCAACGAAGGATTTAAACTATAACTGCCGTATACATTAAATATTAAAATAGATTTGAAATTTATTTTAGGGCAAATTTGTATGAAAAACATGTAATCAAATACATTTTAAAGTTATTTTATTTTTTATGAATATGGCAGTAAATATTTAAAAATAAAAATTTATAATTTTATAAAAAAAAAAAACAATTATTCGTTTTATTTCTAGAAACGTGTAGGTTATCTTTATTTCACTTAAAAAACCGGACTTATTAATTAACAATTCCAAAAATAATACTGGAATTAAGACAATCTGGTTATTAAAAAAAGTTGTTAAAATCTTCCTCTTTTAAAACTTAAAAGCAGTGTTTTAATTAAATATAAAACTTGAATATTTTGAAAAACACAATTGGTTTTTAGCTTTCGTTGTTGTACTAAATGCCAAAATTGTCTTTACATTTTTCTGTATAAAAAACGCAAAAATATGTATGAAATGCAGTCCAATCCATAAGGGGTGTAAGAAAATTTTTTAATCACAAAGTAGATATTTATGGAGATTGATCGTATTAAAGTTTTGTCTACTTACCATTTTGAGCATTTATAATATTATCCAAATTATTTGTAAGTTATTTAGGATTAAGTCTACTATCCTTTCACTTTGTCAAAAAAAAAGGCTATAAATATTTTTTATCCAATTTGCACGAAAATTAACTAAAAATTAAGTAAAACAAATTCTTATATAAATTTAGGAATTTAACACTTTAAAATATATAAAAATTAATAAAATAACGTATTTTTAATCCTGTTGATTTATAAATACAACTTTAAAATTATTTATTTTAAAATGAAGCTTTATAAAATAAAATATTATATTTAATTATTTTCTCATAAAAAAAAAATTTTTTTATGGTTTTGGTTTTTAATTTTTCTTTGAGCACAAACCGTTGTAACGATCTTACTCTTTCAAATTGGTAACTTAAACTGAAGCATTCAATATGCGCAAAACCACACAACTAAAACGGTAACGGCTGACAAGAAAGAAAAAAAAAATACTTTAACACCGAACAGAGTGTGTTTAGCTGTATTAAAACAAAAACACAAACCAAAAGACTGAAAAAAAAACGAAAGCTTAACACTTAAGTTGACTTTTATGTTGTTGTATAAACAATCACCACTCTTTTTAATTTACTCAACGAAAAATCAAAGGAAAAATACAATACAATACAATATACATGCGCCCAACTTTACTACATACATTTGGAACAACACACAAAAGTTCATTTATAAATATTAAATATGCATGTATTTACGTATGTTTAAATGTCTATAAGTAAAATACAAGAAATCGAAAAGAAAATTAAAGTAAATTCAAGAAAAACAAACAAACATTCATTTATTTAAAAGTTTTTGTAGCTGTGAGTTGCATTGATAATTAGCTTGATTCAAAGCTATTGGGTTTTAGTTGATATAAAAGCTTTATTTTTTTATATGCATTGCTATGAGGCTATCATGTGTGTTTGTTTATATGTTTGTATTTGCAGTTATACGAGTTTCATTTTGACGGGCTGTAAAAAGCCACATCAAAACGAAAGACTTAAGAAACGAACACAATACATTTTAATACACACACACACGGTTTTGCTTTGTTGTTGTTTTTGTTTTTGTTTTTGCTCTATTTGGAAAAATTATGTACAATTATGTAGACACATATGTTTATACATAAATATATACATATATATGTACATATCTAGGTACATACATACATACAAATAGTTTTTTGTTCAAATTTTAAAAATTATTCAGATTAAATTTAATTTCAAATATAATATGGAATAGATACATATGTACAAACATACGTAAGCAACAATTTATATATGTTCACGAGACCTGTTCTGCTTTGTATGGAAAGATTTTTTAATACGTTTTTGGCACATAAACGTATTTATAACAAATTTTTATTTAAAAGCAACTATAAATTTAGAAAAAAAGGGTTTGAGTTTTTTATTGCTTAAATCCAATAACGTTATTAGACAGAAAGACATATACGTTTATTTTCAACAACTATTCACTGAATTAATTTAGAAAAGAGATACTTGCACAACTTTTAGAAAAGTGTAAGAATTAGCAAACCATTTTATAAAATCCGGAGTTTTTTATTGTTATAATTTTTGGTAAAAACCGTCGTCTCTGGCTGTGTATTTTGTATGTTTGGCAAAGACGACGCTTTTTACCGAATATTATTACAACAGTTTAAAATATACTGGCGGAATTAATCCAAATAATTTAATCCAGAGCTTTCATTTGAATAAAGAAACGAATTTAGTGATAAGCATTTTTTTTTATTTTTGAAGAATACATAAAAATGTTAATTTAAATAATTTTTGAATAAATGCGATAGATTTTAGCTATTTGTCTCTAACGGTTCAAAACTTTAACCGGACAAACCAAATTACATTAAATATTGGGAAACCCTTTAATTCCAAATCCAAACTTTAAACTTGATCTTCTAGTGAATTAAGCACTATATCCCTTGTAAATTTTAACCGCCTATCTAAAACATCAGCTATATAGAGGTACCCTTTAATTTTCAAATTCAAATTTTATATTTGCTGTTGTGGCGGCCTTAGTAATCAAGTTCTGTCTATAACGGTTTAATATTTTGGTCACACACATTAAATTACATCAGCTATTGCAACAGCCTTTAAATTATAATTTTAAGTAATTATACTTCTTATTATACCAGAGCCAGTAGAGGGCTTTCTGTCTTATTTTAAAGTGTTTGTGTATAACGGTTCAAAAAATAATGCTGTATAGGCCAAATTAAATTAACTAAAGGGCTTCATGCGAGCACTCGGTCGAGAATCCTCGTCGAAAACATTCGCTTTTTTGGTGTACTAAACTAAGTCGCAGTAGCAGCAGGTGATGGTCCTCTTTAATATCGCCAAAGACTTACAGTCTTCTTCACAAAAATTTTTTATTTTAATCTTAATGCATATATTAGTTATTAAACACTTTTTGTTTTATTAACCATTAATAAGAATTTTTATTCACAAACGTTTAATAACACAAAATTAACTATTACACAGTTTTTATAGTATTGTAGTTTTATGTTGGCAACATCATGTCTTTTTATATGTCAATTTACGTTTAGTGATGCATACAATAATGAACCAAATATTTAAATAATGATTTTATAGTTAAGAAAGAGTAATTAAATCAGCAGTAATATTATTTGACATAACTTAAATTATCATTATTTATTGTTTATTATCAGATAAATTTAAATTAATATAAAAAATGGTGTTAAAATAAAAAATATTTTATTTTTCAAATCAAGAAAATTCTTTAATTATGAAAAAACAAATCATTAAATTATGATATTTTCTCTATTCTAAACATATTTTTCCCAAATATTAATAGTTAATTTGATATTTATTACCTGGAAACGTATCGTTTTCTTTAATTGTGCAAAACAGATAAAGTGATAACTAAATATTTTGCATTTAGGCGTTATTGTATTGTATTTGATTTCATTTGCATTTTGTAGTCTTAAATGGTGTAACGCAAATACATATATGTAGTTGCTATTTATACCCGGAGTTACCTAACAAGCGTCCTCTAAAATCGCCATTTTTAAAACGTTGCTTGATAACTCACTTATTAAAGATGCGGCAATTATACGTACTGCCTCTCCATCTTGCCACTGAACCTAAAATGTGTTTCGTATTATCTAAAACTATTCGCCTCGCAAAGCCACCAAAACGTGTAACTTGGCTGAAGTTCCACAGCCTCTTTTATCTAATTCTATCTCATCCTTGGCCATGTTTATAATTTTTTGAGCAGTTTTCTTATTTAACCTGTATCTTGAATTATATAGATAATTAGGTAGTTGAAAAGGATCACTTCTTCTATAAAAGTTTTAGGACGTTTTGAAATTTTGGGTAAGAGTATCTGCAATAATTTTGCATTTTATAAAATATTTGCATTTATATTTAAGTATGTTTTAAAAACTTACCTACTGTAGAAATTAAATTTATTATATCGTTGTATTTTTTATTAACAGTTTATCGCACTTTTTCAGTAACAAATTTTACGGGAAAAATGCTTTTCAAAACAGGAATACCGACTTATTAAAAGTTTAAAGAAGGGTAACTGCTACATTAAATATTTGAAATTTATCAATGATTAATAACAGCGTAATAAAGCTATTAAGCATTTGTGAATACTGCTTTAGCGATTTTTGCTTGTTAACCTCTTATTAAGCAGTTTAAAATTTTTGTAAATAAGACTGTTATAAAATATATTACAATAATTACAAAAATACTTATAACGCTAACTTAACTTAAAATAACAGACAGCCGAAGCCGCTGTGGAAAATATTCAGCCGAAGCCGCTGTGTAAAACAGTTAGCCGAGACGCTGTGGAATACACATTAAACACATGTATATTGTATGGGGTTACTGTTTACTTTTTAAAATTTTAAACTACTTTTAAAACGGGACCAATCTGTAAGCAAAACCTTGCAAATAAAGTAAAAATTTCTAAATCGGTTCAGAAATGGCTGAGTTCTGCAGACAAAAACATAAAAAAGCCACATTTAGTCGAATTGATAAACTCCTTCATTTTTTGAAGTCGGGTCAAATGTTTCGATATGCCGTTTATAATTTAAAGTAATGAGATGTTGGTCTTATAAGTTTATGATAATAAGTTAAAGAACAGAAAACTACTGTGAAAGCTAAGAAATTTAATAAAAGGTTAATTACATATATTTGAGTCAATGTTTATGCACGATTTTCTTTAACGTAGGATTGAGTTACACGTATGATTTCAGCGAAAATTTGTCTTTGTGTATTTTTGCTCACAAAATAAAAATTATTTATACTTAATTAACTCACTGTTAACAAAGCAAGTTGCACACAAGGATATTTTCAATATTTAGTGGTACTGGATAACAATTAATTGATAGCATTTCTATAGAGAACATTTAAGCATTTTATAATTACACTCGCTCAAGATTTTTGCACAATTTTTTTATGCACAATATTTCATTTTCAAACGATTTTACTCAATTTTACTTTTTAAAATTTTTATGACATACATACATACGTACGTACTTATGTTTAAAAGGCCTGATAGATAAAAACACTTAAAAAATAAGTAAAACAAAGTGGCAGCTTTTTAGAAGTTATTTGCAAATAGTGAGCTAGCTATTTGCAAATAAAACATTAACTTACAGTTTATGCTGTAAATTTTTATATTTATAATATTTTCATTTGCGAGTAAGTTATGCGTACAAAAAAAGTGTAAATCCGATAAGTGACGCTGTGTCTAAAATCTTAAACGTTTTTTTCTCCGAAATTACTCTCTGGATTTCAAAAATGGATTTGCTAGTTTGGAGTGAAGCCACAGAATGAAAGTGGTCGCTAACATTGAAATCATAACTGCTAAGATTCAAAAGGTTCTTTTTTTATTGGTTTTTACCAACATGTAAAGAGGTAATGTATTCTTTAGCATTCCATGCGTAAAGGTATGGTCAGAGTAGTCAAATATTTGACCAAAAAGCGATATGGAGAAAATAATACCATAAAATAAAAACGCAGACAAAAATTACTAATATTGGATTAGAGTAACGGAAACGACAACATGAAAGCAAACCGTGGCATTAACGCTTTTCAATTGGAATATCCGAAGTTGGCTGCGTTCTTTTGTTCAGAATTGTTATTGTTGAAAAGTATAGACAATTTAGTTATGATCAGGTCAATCTGGCGATTTTATCCCTGTTTTCTGTTTTATTCGGTGGATGCTATTACAATGCTGATTGTCTTTTTATACCCTTCACCACAAAAAGGTTATATCTGAGTTTGTCATTCCGTGTATGTAATTTCTACAATATCCATCTTCGACCCCATAAAGTATATATATTCTGACTTCTTATGCATAGCGAAGACGATTGAACGATGTCCGTCTGTCCGTTCGTGTTGCCGAGGCAAACTTGATTTCACAAAAAAATTAAATATGGCGAAAGAGGTGATATTTAAAATCAGCATGATCGGTCTATGTCCTTCGAGGCAGTAGGTAAAACACCACGCCAATCGAAAAAAAATATATGGTACGATTGAGAATTAAAAATCGGAAAAAAACATTATGGGTGCTCGCCCATATTTTCCGAGTTACGGGACTCTGAAATTTTCAATTTTTTTTTAAATATCAATATAGGAATCATTTTAAAGCTTTTGAAGAGATCTTTAAGGAAATACTAATTTTTTAAATGCTTAACCCATTAAGAGCCGAGGTAATTTTTGTGTAAAATAATATATATGTATTGCATGTACCAATTATTTTTTTTTATTTTTTAATTCTCTGTCACCCCAATTTTTACTCTTTTGATTGGAGTTACTAAACTAAACGAGAATTACATAGATGGTGAAGGGGATATAAGATTCGGCATAGCCAAATATAGCAATCTTACTTGTTTCTATTAATGCCTTAAAATCTTCTCTTATTTCTTGTCCCCTTATCTTATCTCTTGACTTAATTTTTTATGGACGGCCGTATTGACTGTGTTATAAAAATCATTCGTGTTTGCAAAATTTACTTTAAAGTGCTTTGAGCGTAACCCTCGTACTCAAACAGCACAAAAAGACTGCGTTCACATACATTTCTACAAGCAGACTCACATACATACATACATTAACTTTTATTGGTTTCATTTAAAAATGAATAAAAAATAAAAACAAAACTTAATTATTCAAAATCATGTTATTTGCTATAAAAGAAAGTGATTTTTAGTAACATCATTAACATAAACAAAAACTTACTGAAAGTTTTTGTTACATAAGTTTAAAGTTATTATTAATTTCTTTTTGTCTAATCTTTGCTATTGTTTTTTTTAACGATATTTTTCTATCCTGGTCCCAAGCTGTTAAAACGTCTTTTCAATTTGACTTAATGATTAATTGGTATTTTTACAAGACTCTTTTCAAGTCAAGCATAACACATTTGGCATTTAAACATGTCATAAATTTCTTTAAAAAACATCTGTATTATCAAGATATAGTTAATGAAGAGATGTCCAAACTAATCTTTTGTAATCGTGATTGCTTTAAATCATATTTTGCTAATTAATTGGATGACATCATTAAGGTGAAATAGAAATTTTTTAAGAGCCGTTGATTAAATATTATAAATAATCAAGGAATGAGCAGATTAAAATAATTACTTTTTTAACGTTGCGAAATTTAAAAAATAATATTAAAAAAAAGAAAAGTGGCTTCATCCTGAGTGGACAAAAAGGATCCACTTTTCCGGAAAAGGCTCTGCAGAATTTTTGCACGGTGAGTAAATTTTGTTCGTCTAGGTCTCTACTTTTATAATGTATGACCAGTTTGGTCAAGAGTATCATAGTTTCCATGGGAAAAGTCAGAAAAGCTTTTTTTGTGGGCACTCAGGGAAGCCACTTTTCTCGAAAAAGGCTAGGTGGAATTTTTGCAAAATTTACAGAAGAAAAATATATGAAATACAATTGTGTAAACTTTCCCTCTTATTTTGTGAAATGCTGTCAAAAGTCCATATAAAAATATGGGCACGAAATAAATGAAAAAAAAACAAGTAAGAATCGAATCTTATATACCCTTCATCATCTATGCAAATCTAGTTTAGTGAAGTAACTCCAATCAAAAAGGCAATTACTGGGGGTTACAGAGTAAAAAATCAAAAAAAAAATGGTGCTGCATATACATACATATGTATGTATATAATTTTACGTAAAAAGTACATCGGCTCTTGTTTCCTTAAACATCTCTTCAAAAGCTTTAAAATGATACCCATATTGATACTTTTGAAAAATTTGAACATTTCAGAGCCCCGTAACTCGGAAAGTATAGGCGAACGCTAATTTTTTCGCTTAGTGTTTTTTCTGATTTTTTAATTCTCGATCGTCCTATATATATTTTTTTTTATTGGAATTTATTGTTCCAAAGGAAAAAATTAGAGGTAGGCGTGGTGTTTTGCCTGCTGCCTCGAAGGACATGGACCGATCATGCTGATTTTCAATAGCACCTCTTTCGACATATTTATTTTTTTTTTTGTGAAATCAAGTTTGCCTCGGAAATACGGACGGACAGACGGACATCGCTCAATCGACTTCGCTATGCATAAGAAGTCACAATATATATACTTTCTGGAATCAAAAAAGGATTTTGTAGAAATTACACACAGAATGACAAACTTAGATATTCCCTTTTTCACTTTTTGTGGTGAAGGATATAATAATATTGCAGCACTTGTACACTTTTTATTTTGTGAAAAGTCACGTATTTTTTCCCGCTTCATGTTTATTAACAGCAAAATGCTTCTGACAAAAAGGTTTTCCACCTGCGTAATAATAATAATTTGAACAAGGTACTTATATAACTCTACGTTGTGACGATCTGAAACAGACTTCTAGTAGATCGAGTATATTCTGGAGATGCTGGCTAAATAATTTGGGCAAATGGAAGTGGACTCTTTAGTATAAAATCTTAATCCCATGTGGAAGAGCATTCGCTAGCAACGCACAACCTTAAAATAGCTTGGTTTCTGAGGTGCCAAATCCGAATACTTGTCAGAGCCCACTTTTAATATATACTAACATATCTAAAGGAGTTCTGTGCAGGTCAAGAAATAATTATGTGACGTCAATAGAAAATAAGTCACAAAAAAGGTTGGCGAGTTCTAGCGGTTAATCTTCAAAGACACACAGATCAAAAAAAAGCTAAGGGAAAGAATGGACCTGCCAAATTGTTGATAGAAAAGTCATTTGGCTTAAACTTACAGCTGAGTGCACGTATTAAAAACGCATGGAGGATCTATAGATAAATAAGCGACGGAAGTTAACAATGTCACAAAACTAAGCAATAGGACTGACACTATGAGTTCGTAGTGAATAACAAAGCTATACCAATCCCATGAACCAAAGAGCAAGAGCTGCTACTCTGCTTACTGGCCAACGATAATATTTAGGGGTCTACTAAGGTGAAGCAGGTACCTATTTTTGGCAGAATTAACTTATATTGCGCTGCCGAAAGCAAGTGTCCGGCATTGGATCATCTGCTGAAAGATCAGCTTAACAGAGGAAAAATTGTCATTGCCACTAAGAAAACAAGCAAACTCAATATTGAATGTGGAATGTGTTCTAAAGTTTTAAGACTAAGAGCTCCTCTCGGCATTTCAGGAGAGAATTTTGTGTTTGAAAATTTAGAATAACTTTGAGTATTTAACAGTACGAGCTTAGGTGCCATAATGGTTAAATTCAATGAAACTGAAAAGATAGCTGAAGATAGACACATGCAGGCAGCCTAGAATGGTTTTTAAAAGGTCATAGAAGCTATATACCAGACGGAAGATGAATGACTAATTTCATTCCAATGAAATGCTGGCAACTATGCAGAACTCTAAAATGTAAAGGGGCGTAGAAAATATCGACGATTGGCTTGTGGCTCGTTAATATTCGGGAAGGTCTAAATGTTATAATTCTTACTCATCACTGAAAACGTCAGAAGTTGAAGAAGGATGACGATCTGCTTTAATATTTATCTTACTTCAGAAGTAAAAATTTTGAGTACACGAACACTCATAAAACGAACACTCGTAAAATACTCTTCCACGATTGAAGCAGGTGGTGAAATTAATTGTCTGCAATGTCGTACTCTGCAGCCTTATTCTGTAATTCTCGTAGCTAAATCTAATTCTAGATCGCTTAAAAGCTAAAAATAAATTACGGCAAATATTTTAGCTATATCTCCAAATTTGTATTCTGTATCTATAATCGCTTAGCTAAAATTTTATATTTTCGCCGTAGCTAATTTGCTATCACTACTTTGCTATATCTACTTTAATAAATTGCTGTTAAAAAGAGACAAATATATTGACAGCTTCGTATTAGAGTTACCTTACTTTATGATTCGCTTTCCTTACAATGATTAGCGTTTACCCACAAAAAGTTTTCAATATATGTATATGATGTATTTATAAAAATTATTTTAAATTTATAGAAAATTTTTTAAATCCTCCGAATATACACACTTAAAACGTATGTACTTGAATAAAAAAATGTGTAAATTAAATGTTGCGGTTAGCCATGGAATTATTAACCGCCGCAATGATGGAAACATATTTTCAAGATGCAACACTATTTTACACTAATATTTTGTACAAAAAGTTAGCACAAAACAATCGTCAACAACAGCCTTTGAAGAAAAAATAGATTTAAATTAAAAATAATAAGCATTTAAAATTAAATTACGCGTATTTTAAATTAAATTTATTACCTTAAAAAAAATTGTGCTAATTATGCCGAACAAATTATTAAAATCACCGATATTGATTATTTAAATTGGCGAATATATAGTGAATTAGCATATATTCCTGCTCTTTCATTGCTAAAATTAATAAAATTTACATAAAAAACACAAATAGAAAATGTATATGTTTTACCCAAATTTTAGCACTCAAACATATTCGTTGCTAAAAATTTTATTAATTTTTTATTTAAAATCGCTTATTTGAAATAGAGAATACAATATTATAAAATTTTAGCGATGACGACAAATTTACGGCGAATTGGATTTTTAGACATCGCCAAATTAAGCAATATACATTACAGAATTGCCTTTACAGCTAAAAATCGCTAAATGGATTTTTTAGATTTTTAGCGATGGAGTTTTAGCTTTAGCAACTTACAGAATAAGGCTTCTGATCGCCCAAGTTTAGTTTAACGGGAGGAAATGTGTCCTATTAGCGACTCTTCCGTTAGAGTCGTATACGATGCGCTTGAAACAATTGTTTAAGACTCTTTAAACTCCTCTTCTCTCCTTCATTAAACGAATCGTGAACCAATCGCATTTATGAGTATATAAAGAGCTCATTATGAATCCTAAAAATATGCTATAAGTTAAAAGCGATTTTTGAAGTTTTGTACAGAAATTCTTTTTGTAATATGAGAGTTTTAATTATAAATTATAAATAAAGTTAACAACAATTATGAATTAACAATAATTATCAATAAGAAAATAAAAAGATCTTTAAGAGGAATTAAAAATAAAAATGTCAAAACTTAAAATTAGTTGTCAGCCAAATCCTTCATCCCGTCACCTTTTTCGGTTTGTTTTTTTAAGTTTGTTACTAGCAGCTTCGTCAATTTCGGAGAATTTTAAACGGCACGCTTCTATATAAAAATAAATAATTAAGATTATTCAGAATAAGGAATTTATTTTTTTCCACCACGTTGCTTAAATTAATAAAGACAGCGATACTTTTTTTTTTTTTTTTTTTTTTGTAATTGATAAAAACCGAAAGAACGTTCTAATAAAAATCAATATATTGGAATGAAAAAAAAATCTGAAAAATATTAAACAGAAAATTAAATTAATGAAATAAGTTTGCCCAACTATCGCCAGAAAGTTCAAGTTAAGATTGTGGAATTCCATAAAAAACAATCGTGCAACAATCAATAAAATTGCTCGTAACATCATCATTTGCAAGAGTCTAATGCGATCTTTGACTACTAAAAATCTTCCAATGCTCTTCGAAATGAGACGATTCACTCACTCTTCTAACAATCGTTAAATGGGCTCGTAAAAGCATAATTTTAAAGAAGAAAATACAATTGCCTGGACGATTGGAAAAGAGAATCGTAAAATGATAGCGCTCGTCAAACAAACCTTCAAATGCCAGCTGGGTGTATTTATTTATAAACGTATGAATGTATCTATGTATGCACATATGTATGTACATTCTTAGGCTGATGTCAGAGTGCGCGCTATAAGCGATGCTATAATATCGCACTACAATGCGCTACAAATCTCTGCTTGTGTTTTTTTACGTCAATGCTCAAAAGATGTCAAAGTCAAAGCGAAGCTACAAGAGAGCAAAAGCGATAAAGCAGGTTGTGAAATGATTTATAGCATGGCATCGCTTCGTTATTCTTTTTGTTGTTTATTTACATTGCAGTTTAACATTTTTCATTTGTTTATGTTATTTGTGCGTGTTTAAATTTTCCATTGATGTTAAAAGATATTTATAGAATAATGTATATTGATATTGAAAAATTTATAACAAAAGTGTTCACAATTTCTTGGTACAAATTATGAAATTTGCCTTTCTTCTTGCGACTTTTATTTATATAGAAAAGAAATTATATGTTCATCTGAATCAATTTTTTACAAAAAAGATTGACGGAATAAAAAAAGTATTTTAAAAACACAACAAGTCGCTTTGTTTAATATAGTTTTCACTCTGACATCCTGTAGTATAAGTATAGCATGAATATTATAGCTTCTAGCATCGCTTCGCTTATAGCGTGCACTCTAACATCATCATGTACATAACACACGTTTTTTATTTAATAGTTTTTTTAAGACTAGACATTAAAATAAATTAATGTTAACGTTTAAAATCATGTTTTTAAAGATTTTTTTTGTTTTGTTTTGTTTTCATTTCAATCTAGCACTGAGTCATCGAATTATCACTTCAAACTGTCAAATTTAAACTCTCATTTATTGGATGTTATATATAAGTATGTACAAACAAGAAGAATGTAGAAAAATGAAGTGAAAAATAGTAAAATCTTTTAAGTAAACGAACGCAATTAAAAATTTGGCTATATTTCTTAGCTACACCCTCTGCACTTGGTTAAAACTTGATTATCCGCAATGAATAACATAAAACACAAATTAAGCCTTACTAAAGATAAACAATTCATTTGTCATTTAAACAGTTTAAAGCAAAATATAATTTTAGCTTTGAGATAAAATAAGTCTGTTAACAACTACACATTTTAGTTGAGTGAAAATGTTTAGTGTACTTACTTACATACATACATACATACATACATACATACATACATACATACATACATATATACATACATACATACATACATACATACATACATACATACATACATACATACATACATACATACATACATACATATGTATATGTGTGTATGGATATATTTATAAGAGATGTAGTACATGTTTATGAGATGTATTACAAGTTTGTTACTGCACCAACAAATACAAATCAGCTGTTAAAGTTTTAATTTCATGTTCATAAAAAAAAGCGAAAGTTTATTGACGCTCTATTAATGTTGGGTGAAAAATAAATGTCATGCATGATTTTTGTTGATGAATATAAATATTGAATGTATGAAAATAAAAATAAATGTAATTATTGTACACATAAAGTTATTTTTAAAAAAATATTAGGATGGTACAAAGAAAAAAAAAATAGTGTGTCTTAATTCGATATATTTAAACGTAAAATATTACTGCGCGAATCTTGTAGTTTGGACATTGCAATGCTTAAATATTGATACATTTTTCATTTCCATAGGTAGGGATCTTTCGATCGCAAATACCTACACTTCAAGTAAAATTTTTACTCTTGTGTGGCACTTTTTATTATTTTTCAATTTTCTTATTTTATGTTATAGCTGGATTTGCTTTTACGTCATCTTGTTTAAGAACATATACTTACTTTCCACAGGATATTGCACCGATACACGCAACATCACTGTAGTACTTAAGCGAGCCTCAAACTACTCGATGTCTTGTTTTTTCAAACATGATCCTTTAAACTGTTCAGCCATTCAGACTACACCAAGATATGACTTCGGTAGAGACTGTAAGTCCAGATTTACACTACGCAATTTTTTGAGGCATCTTTTTCTCGATTTCTATTTAAGTTACAGCGTTATGCGTTATCTAAAAGTAAACTTTAGCAACAGAAACATCCCCTCAAAACTCAAGCAATACCATATTGCTTATTCCTCCTGCTTCACCAACAAACAAAATTTTCATGCTAGTTTCATGAAAATTTGCATAGTGTAAATGCCGTAAAAGTCATAATCTCCTATCATGTATATCACCCAACAAATTTTGATCAACTCAGTAACGACACTGTTGCAAAATTGTTGCTTTCCTCGGTAACTAATACTCCTTCTTTGGTATAAAATACAGGGACCTACATCACCTAATTTATCTATACGGCAGCCACACATTAATTGTTTTTCTTTTCGCTTTACTGCACACGCGTCTTTTAGCTTATCAGCTGCTGTTCTCAAATTAAATATCCTTAACCTCTCCTCCTTTTACTGATGTTTTACAAATATTAATTGTTTTTAAAAAGATTTTATCCAACAACAATTATTTTATCTGAATTTATAATGGATGAATTTATGGCATGGATGGGTGTTGAACTCATGACTTCTTTAGCAAACAAGTTGGATAACAAGCATTGGCAAGCTAATTTTTTATCGTTAGTCTCACGTAAAAAGGTCCTAACTTACTAAATTTTAGCTTTACCAGAGAAGGTAAGACCATAATAGAATCTATATAATATTTAACATAAGAATCCTTGTAAAAACGTTTTTTTAGTACTATTACATTAACTTTTTGTAGGGCTTAAATTTGGGTGAAAGGCATCACTTAAAAACTCAATATCTAAAAATATGCTAGTTAGGGCTTTTCTACATGAGACCAACGTAAAACAAGTTCTAAGTTCTTTCTTAGTTTAGATACAATCCATCATTTTTAAAGAACAACATTAACTTTTGATGTTATAAAGTTGCAAAATCTTATGTTCGTAGCAGTATTTTTTTTCATATCTACATTCACATGTTAACGAGAAAATCTTAAATCAAATAAAAATTAAAATCATAAAAGCAATGTAAATTATTTAAAGTTTTTAATTCTACATAAGTGTGGAGCAGCTTAATATTATTAAGATTAACAATTCTAAAAGAAATGAAATTAATACAGATTTTTGCTAAGCTTCATTCTTCAGATTCACATCAATTTCATGCTGCTGCTGTGTTAATTATAAAATGAGCGAAATTTTATTTTTGATTTCCTTTTTTGTTTTCTGAATATTTGATTTATGAACAACTTAAAAATATTTAGACTATGAAAGTAAGAGCTTATTACTTTATTTTATTAATAGAGCAGAAAATCTATAACAAATGAAATATAAATTCAGACCCGCAAAATTTCCTAATTTAAATTTCCGTTTAAAAAAAAAATAATAAATGAACGCATGCTTAAGAAAAAAAGGTGGTTCGTTATATCTCATAAAAAGCTTATTCTTATGAATACTTATCAAGCTCGAGGTCAAGTTTTTTATAAAAATATTTTTATTTTCTTTAATATTATCCTGGTGTCTGCTAGACACGATCTTCAGAAATAAGGAGTAACAATTAACAAAATAAAAACAAACAAATAAGAGTGCTACATTCGGCTATGTCGAATCCTATATACCCTTCACCGTATGTGTAAATCTAGTTCGGTGAAGTAATTCCAATCAAAAAAACAGATATTAATACTATACATACATTTACATAAAAATATCAGCGACTCTTAATGGGTTAAGCATTTTTTTAAAATTTTAGTATTTTCAGAAAGATCCCTTCAAGAGATTTTAATGATACCAGAGGCGCCAATTTTTCACTTGATGTTTTTTTTTTCTTTTCTTTTTTTAACTCTCTATCGCCCCGTATATATTTTTATATTGAAGTTACTTCACTAAACTAGATTTGTTCCAAATGATATAAACAAATTAGAGGCTGGCGTGGTGTTTTGCCAGCTGCCTCAAAGGACATGGGCAGTTCTTGCAAAATTTTCGAAACTATGTCTGATCGATTGGCTTATCTAGTGCCTTGGCAAAGTTGAATTTAACCCGAACACGGACGTACAGACGGACATCGCTTCATGGGGTCGGAAATGAATATTGTAGAATGACAAACCTTTTTCCACTTTTTGTGGTGAAGGGTATAAAAAATTCATGTTTTTTAAGAGAAAAGGCTGAAATATTTCTTATCACAAGAGTGAAATTAGAAAGCAATCTCTATTTCATGATGAAGATAAAAAGAAGTGAACCTTAACAAGTGTATAAGAAAAAAAGTATTTCACATGATAGAAGAAGACATATAGAAAGTTAAAGCCTTCTAATATAGCAAAATAGTTTCGAGAATTTTGCTATTAGAAATCCGCAAAATTACCAAAGAAATGGCTAAGATATGGTCGAATATCTACATCTACTTTTCTCTCACTTTTTTTCGTTTGGTATGGACGGTCATTTAAAGAAGGAATGAATTACAATTGGCCTAACCCAACGTCTATACCTGATATAAATTTGACCTGGTACGTAACAAAACGTCGGCAGAGCAGCTGTCTAGTTTTTGTTCATATCAGTGTATAGGGGAAGACGTATTTTATTATCATGACAAATTATAATTTCTTTTTTGTCCTGAAGGTAGGTTGTTATGCACTGCCGGACTTCTGCCAAAGATTTTTTCCTTTATAATAAAGATTTTCTCCTTTATAATATGTGGAACAAATCCACACATATGTATGTTTGTATGTAAAGCTAACAACCGGAAAAATAAAAACGAATAATACCTGCCAAAAATACAAAATTTACTTTTTGGCGCAATATATTTGTTGAATAAGAAAAAAGTAAATAAAAAGAAATGACAACTTATTGACGTTTATTATCAAGACAAAGTTGTCTGAGGTGGAGGACAAAATTGTCTTAACGTTGTAATAACACTAATAAGAGGAGTCTAAACCTGATAAATTTTTGTCTCGACAATGATTTGACTTTTATCAAGACAAAAATATATCAGGTATAGACTCTAGGTAAAGCAGGCTCAATTGGCACGCCAACTGGTCCCAAGAGAGCGGTTAATGGGCACAAAGCCGGCTAATAGAGCTCATGAGACGCCTAATGGACCGAATGGGAGCCTATTGACGCCACGAGGCAATGACTTTAGTGTTTTAAACGTTTTTTCTAAGTAATGGATTATGAGAGCATTATGTGGGCCACATTGGCAAGCAATTAGACCCCATCTGGCGTTCAGCGAACACAACCGGCCGAATACCGACCGTATCGTATTACACTTTTACTTAAATACCCACATGCACCCGTTTTTATTGACAACTGTACTTTAATTGTACGTCTGTGTTAAATACTTTGTTGGAGTAGAAAAAAATACACACTTCTAACTTCGACTACTCTTATAAACGTTAAGGTACGATCAGATTAGTTAAATACTTAACTAAAGAGACTAAACCACTAAGTTATGAAATAAATTGTTTGTCCTTCTCAAACACTTATTAAGAAATATAAGATCCCACTCAATATAAAACGTAAGATATAACATATATTATATTATAAATCTTCATTCGTAATGATAGTTGTCAGCAAAGATTGAATAAATGTTTGTAAAAATAGTGGTTACACTTTTTTTAATCAAATATTTGACCAATGTGACCGTACGTTTAAAATGTTTTTATTCCGTTATAATTTAAAAAGCAACTGGTGAATATGGGAAAAATTAAGTTTATTTCAAAAAGACAAAATTACAAAATGATAAATAAAAATAATAAATAATAAAAATTTTTAAAAGTCTTTTAATAAATAGTTATTGTTGTTGTTGTTGCCAACTAGAGTAAAAAGAAGTCCCACAATGATAAAAAAATTAGGCATTTATTACCTTTCTAAATTTTCCAAAAAGTTTACCGGGCCTAAACCAGGAAAATCGAAACGGAGACAAAACTCTTTTGACATCGGCCGGTGATGATGATGATGATGATGACACTTGTGCTGAGTTTGAAGCTGAACTCTCATTTTGGGTTTCCTTTAATTTCTTTATTACCTTTTCTTCTTCCTTTTCCTCTGAAAATAAATCGTTGTCATCATCGATTTTGCTTAAATCGCCCAAACCCAAACCATAATCGTGTGATTCTTCCTGATTGTCTTTGTTTTCCGCTAAAATGGAAGCGCTCTCATCTGTGCGACTGAAATCATTTTTAAATAAACGAGAATAAAGACTTCCAATAAGATTTTCGCGTGATTCTACACGTTTATTTTGTTCTGATGGAAAAAAATCATGTTGTTCATCTTGATTCTTTTTGTTTTCCTCTAAAGTGGAAGAGCTCTCATCTGTGCGACTTAAATCATTTTTAAATAAACGAGAATAAAGACTTCCAATTAGATTTTCTTGTGATTCTTCACGTTTATTATGTTCTGGTAGAAAAGAATTCTTTGCATTAATTTTATCACTTTTCAATTTATGATGGCTGTCAGCAAAATCATCATTAAATTTATTTTTTAATTTTTTCGGATTTATTGTTTCAATGCTGCTTGAATCTAGTTTATTTTCATATTTGGAGCTACTTAAAATATTAGAGCTTTTACGATTGTTCAGTGGCCTGGGCGTTAAATTAATTCCATTATTATCGAAAATCCAAGAGTTATCAAATAATGAGGGAACTTTAGAAAATCTTGGTTTTTTTATTGGTTCTTCTACTTTACGTTTATGGCCACTTAGAGGTGCTGGCCTTAATAAATTATTTCTTAAATCACTAAACCAATCATAATGATTGCTAGATCGTTTCACTTTTTTTGTCACATTAAAGACGTCTTTTATTGGCGTATTTTTCAAGTTGGAGGAATCAGCTGATGGTTTTGGATGCCTGTTATTCTTGCCTTTATTTGGTTTATACACGGTAACGGTTGATCTTTTATTACGATATTCTGGTAATTTGTTTTCTTCATTTTGCTCGAACTGCAAAGCGTTGCGAACAAAGTTATTTGTTTTGGGCCCTTGAATTAAGATTTCATAGGAAATATTCAATTTTTGAGCATTTTCTTGAATTCGTCTAATGCATTCAGTATCGGAATGATCAGTGTTACACTCGCAAATGCATTCTTCGCCACAATAGAAGCCCATACATCGACATTGTTTGCATAAACTCTTGCAGTTTCCTGTACTTTTCAATTCATCTTCGGCATTATTTAAAGGCAACGAAAGTTTATTATTGACATTCGTATCGAAATTGAATGCTGTTGTTAAAACAATTATCCAGAAAATAAGTAGCGCAAAAGTGTACATCCAAAACTGGCCATTTGAAACGACCGACATTACTATTTTTGTATCCTTTCCAAGCAAAAGTTTAGAAGCGTTCACCGTTCACGTTTATATGGTACATATGACATCATTTCTGCGTGTGATTTGTCTTTTATATTGATGCTTTTCAATGATTCTTTTTTAAGTAAAATATTTGAAATGAAAAAAATTAAATAAATAATGTACCTCTACAATCGGTACAGGCCGACTCATAAGGTATGTTGATTGTTTTCGGTATGAGCTTTTT
Organism: Gymnosoma rotundatum; assembly: GCA_916610165.2. Taxonomy (NCBI): domain Eukaryota; kingdom Metazoa; phylum Arthropoda; class Insecta; order Diptera; family Tachinidae; genus Gymnosoma; species Gymnosoma rotundatum. The sequence goes on along the minus strand of OU744338.1, from coordinate 12,063,340 downwards.
TATTTTAGATGTCAAGAACAGCTGACCACTTACCACAATTATTGTGTCGTGACTCGAACGAACAATCAGTTAAAGTGAAGTTTTAGTCGCATACTGGAACTGTAATTTTGAGTTTCTTAAAGTCTCGTGAGAAAAATTTGTTCAAAGTTACGGTTTTGGTATGTGAACAAAATTTCTCTCAAACCGATTACTCTCTCAGACTATACCGAGATACTTTATGTACTTCAGCGTTATATAATTGCCTATCACACGTGAAGCAAAACCTTCAAATGGTTGTCGTAGCTTTGCTTGAAGGACCCATTCGACAAATAAAAGTTTTTGGTGCATAAATCTTAATAAATTTGAGAGATCGATTCTTTGTGACTAATTGGTATTGGTCGACTCAAGAAACACCCATTTAAGAATTTTAAGCTTATTAAGTCGCACGGTATGGAAGGTTACAAGAACGATCCCTAACCTATCCTTCTATCTCATGTTTTCGAAATAAACAATATATATTTTTTTATTCTTGCCGCTCCCAGACATATGCTGATCATAGATATTCAGGTATGTGATGGAAATCGATCGATTTAAAAACGATTCGTTTTGAGATAAATTTTAAACAAAAGTAAAGAAGTTACTCCAAAGTAATTGTAGAAACTGATTGGAGATTTATTGAAATATATATTGAAGGTATTAAAAAAATGAAAATAGTAAGGATATCACAACCATTTAAGGTTTTAAGTCGTCTCGATTTCGAAATCGATTCCCATCATATACCTGATTTTAAAAAAAAATAAAGTTAGTTAAACCAGTTCGATCGTCCTCAAATTATGAAGCTGCCAAAGAACATCGTATCTTTTATATGGTTCCGCGCCAATGTCAGCCCCTACGAAACAGCCTTATATCTGTGGAACAGTAATAGCTAGACCCTTGACTTTCGAAATTTAAACAGAGTGGTTGCCCATTGAAAGGACCTAATTTTGACGTGTATTGTCTAATCTTCCGGTTGATACTGCTGTTGCTTAGTTAACAATTTTTGACCGAGTGTGACTTGGGTCATTACAATACGAAGCACTAGTTGCCGTGGGAATGGCGCGTTTAGCACTTGCCTGCTTTTTCAGAATTGCCACATGCAAGTGAAAGAATTAGCTCATGAGGATGACTGATAAGATTTCTTCTTTCAGTATTGTGTTTTAAAACTGAAACGTATTTTTCAAAAGCGATTTCTTTTGTAATCTAATGGAGTTACCAGCTATGAATTAGCCTTGGTACATATAATCTTGATTTCATGGCTAAAGGCCGTGTCAGATAAAACTTTATCGCTTTGCGTGACGTTTCAAACTTTGAAAATAAAAGCGTATAACGCAAGAGGTATGTTACAATAAAAACTTTAACAGCGCCTAATTATTGTTTGTTTTTATAAGTTTTTCTTACATAATTTTCTAAAAAAAATAATAAAGGAAGAATATATAATAAAAAAATAATATTTTAAAATTCTTAACTCTTTTACGTTCGATTTTGCCAAGAATAATATACAAATGTATAGCAGCTAATTGTCAAAGCGCGCAAAAAGATGAGTGTTGCCCAACTTTGGGCTTTGCTTTGCGTTAAAAGTGCTTTATGTGACATACTTCATATAAGTTCGTGCATTTTATCTTAGATGTCAAAGCGAATTTGTAACGCAACGCAAAGCAAAAGTTTTATCTGACACGGCCTTTAATTATATACCAGGTGGTGGCAGTGGTGAATTTATACGTTTTTGCTGTTGAAGGAAATGTCAAACTTCATATAAAAAAATTTGACAGATTTATTTCACGGCAAAATCATGTACCAGGTAGTGCCAGTGGCAAATTTATACATTTTTATGGTTGCAGGAAATGTCTAACTTTATATAAAAAATTTGATACTGATTTTTTATGTATGGAGTTTGCCTTTTATAGCAACAGCGAAAATTAATGAATTCGCCACTGTCTCCACCTGGTACATGATTTTGCCATGATCACGGCGAATAAAATAAGGTGGTAGCGATAGCGAATTCGTTCATTTTCGCCGCAAGCTCGAATGTCAAACTACATTTTAAAAAAATAGTATACAGATTTTTTATATATGTAGTTTGACAGTGAAACTACCGGCGAAAATTAATTAATTCGCCACTGTCTCCACCTGGTACATGATTGCATTGATCAAGGCGAATCAATCACAAGGTGGTAGCGATAGCGAATTTGTTCATTTTCGCCGCAAGCCCGAATGTCAAACTACATTAAAAAAAAAGTATACAGATTTTTTATATATGGAGTTTGACATGTAAACTACCGGCGAAAATTAATTAATCCACCATCGCTACCACCTTGTGATTGATTCGCCTTGGCCATGATTTTTTATATAAGTAGTTTGACATTTCAAACAATGGCGAAAATTAATGAATTCGCCACTGCCACTACCTGGTATATGATTGCGACAATGCTTGAGCTGTTACTTTCTTCTTAAAAAGTATTACTATTCATAAAAATAAATAAAAAGTCGATAGTCTTTATCGGTGTTGTAGAATTATATCTTATAGTCAAACAACATAACAGCAATTACCTTTTTATATTTTATAAAGGCGTCAAGGTAAAATATGAATTCAATACCGTTTTTATAATAAATTCAAGGAATATTATTGTAAATGCAAACAATGTATAAATGTTGCTTATGTCATTTTATTTACATTTAGTTTCTACTGCTGTAACATAAAATTAAATAAAGTGAATAACTTATTCGACCATCTCATACAAATTTATATTTTATAAAATTCTGCTGAATACCAAAAACTATTTTCACAAAAAAATGCTGAAATATACAATAAAAAAAATTGCTCTTGAAATCTTTATATTTTTTCACGATAACGTGTTCTTTTGTTTTAAATATTTATTTTTACTTAAATTTTTGTTAATTCTTGTAGTTTATTTATATTAAATTATTATTAGTTGTGTTCGTTTACTAATTCCTAACAATAATAGAAATGTGACAATTATACTTCTCTCACAACTTTTGACAGCAACACCCAAGATATAAGAAAATGTTAAATGTGCGTGAACGTTGTAACGTTGATATTAGGGATGTATGTACATATGTCTACACAATAAGCAGTCTTTTTAATTACTACCCTAAAACATGTAAAGGTGCGATCAGATTAGTCAAACATTTGACCAAAAAAAAGGAAGCCACTAACTTTACAAATATTTATTCAATATTTCCTAACACAAATCATCGGTGATTTATAACGTGGTATCTTATCTCTTATATTGAATAGGGTCTTATATTTCTCAAGAAGTATTTTAGATGAACAATTTTTTTCATAATTTAGTAGATACTTTTTTTTTGTTCGAATATTTGACTTATCCTACCGCACCTTAAGAATTAAATTAAAAAAAAAAAAATTTTAAAGCAATAAAACATCTGAAACAACAACAACAAAAAGTGCTATTTTTTAGGCTGGAGATCTTGAGTTCGAGTCTCGTCAAAGCCACATCGTATTACCACAATCAGGTGTTAAACTTGACTCTCAACTTGCAAAGATTAAACCTCTAGATAAAAGTTGTTACAATTGTTTGTCTTATTACCCAGTATTTATTAAGTAAGTGAATTTAAGTTGAAAATTAACGAAGTGATCTATTGTTAAGCAGCATTATCTAGTAACAAAAATGCGATAAAACTGCATGCGAATTAAACTACAAAAATTCTTACGTTTCTTAACGTTCTTCTCTTTCAGTTTATAACAACAACAAAATTTAAATTTAATTTTTCATATGTGTTTATGTTCGTTAGTATACGTGATTATTAATAAAGAAAACAAAAACTTTAAAATTATTTACACCCTCATTTTTTTAGTTCTGTTTTTTGTATATCTTTTATTTCGTTTTTATCACTCTTAAGCATATTTGATATAAATAAAAACCTTTCGTTACCGATTGCAGAAATTATGTAATTTTGTTTTAATTACATATGTATGTATTTATTTATTTTTGATAACTTTTTATTTTTACCACAAACCTGTTGAAGTTAACTTATATTTCATTCAAACTATTTATTGGCAAAAAATAAACATTCATTTTTTTATATTTATTTTTTTTTTTTATTTTATTTAATCTTGGCCATAATCGGTTACAATATTCTGCTTAAATATTATTAATAAACAATAATTATTAAAATTTATGACTATGAAAAATGAATAAAAATTAAAAATATTTAAATTTTTTTTTTTGCACTAATTAATAAGAAAAAAGTCTGACACAAAAAATTACAAAACAATTATTCCGCTACTGGAAACAAAGAGAGATAGTCCACAGAAATAATAGAAGTAACAGCGACGGTTTCATTAAGTATCAAAATAATCAAATAATTATTCATTCTTTGAAAGCTTATGAAATATTTTAATCTTATAAACATTCGCAGAACAATCAAACACCCTCAAAGATATTGGTAAAGCATTATAGGCTCGTGCCACTCTCACGCTAAATGAACGCTCCATAATAGGAGTAAATGTAGGAATTTTTAATTGTCTATTTCTAGTTGATCTACAAAACTGGAAGAGATCAACCAAATACCTAGGTGTTTGTAACCTATATGATCTATAAAAGTGCAACAATATCCTTAACTTAACAAATTTCATTAACGAAAAGCCACAAAATTTCAAAACGTAGGGCGAAACATGCTGACGTATTCTAAGCGAGTAAAGATACCGCATAAAGTCAATTTTCTTTTGGACTTTAGTAGTTTCTAAGCAAAGTTAGGTAAAAAACACTGATAAGCTATGTAAACAGTTAGCAAAATAGCTATATGGATATGATTTTCTCACAGTAACCTATTTTGGTGTTTATTTTCTGACAATAGATTATTTGTAGGCACATCAAAAAAATTAAGAAAAAAATTTTTTTATAGGAATCGAGTACGAGTAATGTCAATATTGTTAAATATTCAGCCGAAATATTAACAAAAATTCCGTGCGATTTTTACTATTAGAATTTTTCGCCTTTTATTCAGCCCAATTAGAAACAAAAATATTTTTTTTTTTTTGAAATTTGAATTTAAAAATGGCAGGGGTACACAACCACAGCGCCAGGGTATCCCACAAATTTTCAGAAATATGTAATTAGTCTCTCCAGGAACGGCACATCGACCTATACCTTCGTATAGGAAGTGATAAATCCTGAACAGGATATTGTAGTTTAAATGATTATATTTATTTTGTTATGTTTTGTTAAATAAATAATTTGAAAACACGATGGCATTTTAGTAAAGCCAGTTGAAAAAAACGTGCGCGATGCGTCTTTGATTATAACCTCACTTTTTTGAAAAAGGAAAATCTGCTTGCACGCAGATGTTCCCCCTTCGAGATAAAGTAATAAACTGGAAACAAAAATATTGTGCGAGTTTTTTCACTTTTCCCTTTTTTTTTCTTCCATTATAATTTTCCCCCCTTTTGATTGACTGCGGAAAGTAAAAAAAAATCGGGAAAAAACATAGGTATTACACATGAATTATTACAGAAAAATTATATTTAAATAAACAAAATAACTTCCTTCAAATTACGATGATGTCACTTTTTATTATTTTGTTCCCACGAAATTCACAATTGGAAGAAACTTTTCTCGAGAACAATTTTTTCCTTTGGAAACAAATTCCGTGAGAATATTCATGATTGGGCAGATTGGCTGTGGAAATTGAAAACAATTCAGGGGGAAAAGGTAGGTATTATAAATCATAAAAACAAAACAGCTCCCCTCGGTCCATGTCCTTTGAAACAGAGGGCAAAACACAACGCCTGCCTCTAATTTTTCCATTTCTTTTTTCAACGCTCATTTGTATTCCTGCAGGTGGTTGTGTTTGATAAAAAATTAATCAAAAAGATAAGAAAAATTGGTGAGCCGGGACAACAACCGTAAAAAACTTACAATTTTGAAAAAAGGTTTTTTAAACACATAAACTTTATGAATTTTTTATACCTATTTTTTTAAACTTTTAAGGGAAAGCTGCAGTATGGTTATACTGGAAGAGATCAGAGATAACGGCTTCGGGAATCACCGCGTAATAATATTTCTTTGATATCCTTTCGATGCGTATATACATAATATATTTTTAACATAGAGCATGATGAAGATTACAATTATTGTAAATTTTTACAAATTATTAAGCCTTAAAGTCTTCGGTTTTATTTTTCATTAAGTCCCTTACTGTTTGTACTCAATGGATATAATAAATTTAAAATTAATTAGAAAATATATGAAGCTTTTTGAATTAAAATATTTTGAAATTTCCTTATCGCAGAGAATAATAATACAATTTGTAACACAATAAACAAATAAAACATAAAACTAGTGCTTTATTTAAGTACAATAATTATTATCCTGATGATAAACTTGGTGATTAGCTATAAGCACGCAAGAAAATTTTATAAAAGTTTAATATTCCCAAAAATTTTATTTCTTTTCTTTCATAATTAAAAGTGCTCTGTATACGTTAATATCTTTCCTTAGATCTTACAGTATGCAACTTTATTGCTTTAAAATTAAATAAGAATTTTTGTAAAATAAAAAAAAAATTCAAATGACAATAAAACTTTAATACAAAAACTAAAAGATTAACGTCTCTTGCCTTTGCCTTTTTTGCCACCTCCGGCACTAGAACTACTGGGTTGTTGGACCTGCGGGTATTGGTTTGATGCCTCACCTCCTGGTTTACTCTGGCGTGTTTTGAGCTGTGGAATTTTATTTGCAACGTACAACATAATAGCTTCGCGACTTGCCAGCTCGGGATTACAAAAACTACCATCATCATTTCGCATTTGAACACGAATTCTTCCACGGAATTTTAGTTCCTAAAATATTGTTGAAACATATGGATAATTAAACACCTATGACAACAAATTTTCTTACTAAAACTTACTCTACTTCTCTCTCGACTATATTGTTTATTTTCAACTACGACCTTTAAATTGGTAACAGACAAGACATCTCTGATCTCAACATAAGTTGGATTTTCTACACAATGTTCCTTAGGTATACGGCGACCTTCCTGTCTAGTCTTTTTGCTGTTAATGTAGGCTGGATAAATGCAAATCCATCTGGAGAGTAACATATTTCGTTTATACATGGTGTGTTGTTAAGAATCATACATTGAACGAACCTTTCAATATCACTGTGTTTCTTAGATGGATGCCAATTAGTACGCACTGGACCAGCAGTTGCCATTGCTTAAGTTTAAATTTTGACTCCTTATTTTAGAAACTCAAAAGATAACTTTCCATAAAAATTGAAAACTAAAAGTTTTGACACGTCTCGACCAAAAACGAATGTCAAATACGCAAACTATAGAGAATATTGAACAGTTGTATTGGTTCGTAACAAGGCAAGACACATTCATTTTGCTAGGTAGTAGCGGCTCTAAACATCAACAAAAATAACATGCTCTTTTATTGTTGCTTTGTGCGTTTGAAATGTCAAAAACACAAAGAGAAATAAAAGATAATTGCTCTCAATACAAAATCTTGCTTTGTTTCGCAAACGCTTGTTGTTAGTGTTTTTTGAAATTCGTAAACAAAAAAGAAAAAGGAAAATACAAACAACTTTTGACATTTCTGCCTTGTTCCAAGGCATATTTATTTTACCAGGTAGTGTCGTCCGTCCAGCTGGTTTTGTCAAAAGTTGCTTATATTTTACTACGTTTGTTTACGAATACCAAAAAACACTAACAACAAGCATTTGTATTTGACATTTCCAAAATATACTTTGATATAATTATCTATATGCTAAAAAGCCATGTTGTTTTTGCCAATGTTGTATTTGTTGTAGAGGCGCTACACTCAGTCAAATAAATGTGCCTTGGTACCAAGGCGAATCGAATTAATAACAAGTGGTTCTGAAAACCCAGGTGTCTAAAAGTTATAATCTCCTATTGTACTTATTTATTTTTGACAACCCAAGATAATTTGTTCAAAAACAAAATGTACATATTTCTTTCGCAGTGTCAAATTCATTGTCACCGTGAGCTTAATCGTTTTAAATTCGTCTTGCGTGAGGTGATTAATTCCACAACATACATGAATTTTAGGTGTATTATGAGCCGTAAAGGGCGCCGCTTTAAAATTTAAGTAATACAAAAATAAATCTTAAAACTAAAGCGTGTCCCCATAGAGACGTAAATTGACCTACATGGACCTATCTTTTGAACCATTATAGACAAAGGCTTGAAATTTTTATAAAATGTCGATTACTATGAGCCTTATATTATTATATTATATTATTATATAAGTATATATTTTCAAAATTATAAATGGGTAAAAAGGGTGCTCAAATAGTTCATTTAGTTTAATGTACAGTGAAAGCTCCCGTGGGCGGACAACGACCGTCAGAGCAAATTTTTCAGTTGTGGAGAGGTGTCCGTCTATGGGAGAGTTGATTAGAAATGGTCGGCATTCACTGCTATTAAATATTCTATTATGTATTGATATGTAAGTGTAACAAGTTTGAATGCATACTCGGACATCGAAGGGACTGAAAAAATTGTCCGCTCAGTAGGGTGTCCGCTCAGTATAGGTGTCCGCTTGCGGGAGGTGTCCGCAAGTAGAGTTTTCACTGTATATGACCATACTTTTGAACAGTTGCTAAGTCCGATATAACAGCCAGTGTAAAATTTTTGATTCGAAATTAAAGGGTGTCCGAATATTTAATGTAACTTGACGAATGTGAGCAAACTTTTGAATCTACATTGCTAAGTCCACTATAAGAACAAGTAAACAATTCTAATCTGTAAATTAAAGGCTGTTCCCATACTCGATGCGAGTTTAGCTAATTGCGCCCATATTTTGAACCATTATACAGAAACACTTGAAAATTAGACAGAATAATAAGAAGTATAAATATTGGCAATTAAAGGGTGTTACATTAGTTGATGTAATTTAGCCATGGGACGACTTCGTAACGCATCTTGACTAGCAAATTTTTTGTCATGATAACTAACATAATCTTATCTAGACATGAAATTAAATAGTAAAATAAAGAGTATTTTTTATGCAACGCTGTGTAATTTAGCATGTTTCTTTCAACTTGTACTTCAATCAGCTGATAGCACAAACAGAGCAAATTGTTGCGGCCACCTTGTGTGGAATCTATTTAAGATATTTATTTTTATTTGTAATCAAAAGCACTAAGCATATATTCGGTGATCAAAAGTATTAGTAGATAGACGGTTTGTGTTCAGGAAAAATAACAAAAGTTTTAAGTTAAATATAGATAAACAAAAATTCTATCAATAAAAAAATTTTCATTTTATTGATAAAACTAAACAATGGATGAGCTGAGCAGTATTTTGGATATGACCAGGGATCAGTCCACTCAAAAAGAGCAAGATGAAGTAAATTAATTTTATTAAAAACTTTTATATTATTTCTATTTAAAAATTTGTGCTAATATAAATTAAGATATTGTTGCAACCTTTTGCATACATTCAACAAATTCCTGGCAAACAATTCCGGTCCCAACTCTCAGTGGCCTTCAACTACTGGCTTCACATACCCGATGAAAAGCTTCAATTAATAGGGGAAATTGTTCAAATGCTTCATAACTCTAGCCTTTTGTAAGTTACAGACATTCTATTAATTAAAAGTAATTATTCCTTTAATGCATGCTTTTGTCGAATATACTGATTTGTGTGTGTATGTGTTTACATTAATAGAAAAAAATTAGTGCCCTTAAGAGGAACATGTTCAAAATCAATTAAATATTCAATTATTATCAATTTATTTAGCAGAACTTTTATTTAGTCATGTGAATAAACGAATTTTGTTGCAAATTTGAAATCAATACATGGAAATATATTATAATTTAGTAATTAAATTTGTATTTCCAGATTGTTTATTGTTTACTAACACCAAATATACACTCAACCGTTTATATAAAAGTGCGTATGCTTTTGTGTATGTGTTTATGCATGAATTTTAATTTCATAAACAATTGTACAAAAAATTATTCTAGTTGTTTGGATTGTTTTCTGAGAAATATCTTTCGTTCTTATTTTTTTAAGATAATGAAATATTTTGTTTTTTTCTATAAAATTGTGTATGTATCGTTATTTAAATTAGTTAATAGAAAACAAATGTTTTTTGTAACATAAACAATTAAATATTTTTATAAATGAAAAAACTTAGTTATATCCGTTTCACATATAGAATAAACACAGAGTTTAAATTAATTCGTATACTATGTAATTTATTGCAAAGGCAAATATGTATTTTAAGTTGTACCATATATTTACATTATATTTTTATTTGATATAGGGAGGTATTTATAGGTTAACAACTTAGTACAGTGATGAAGAAGAGTTCAATCTAGAATATAAAATAAGTATCACGTTCTGACAGTTATTGACTTTATGTGTTCTCTTTACCATTTATCACATAGGATACCTAATGTGCATAAGCCTAACTAAAAATAAATAATAACTCATTTATATATTTATACACTGACTATAAAAAGTTTACGTACAAAATTATACTTAAATCTGCTATAGATACAGTTTTTCTAGATATTTCTTGAATTTTGAGGTTTTAGTTGGCTCAGAAGCAGGAAACATGTCAGAACCTAAATTTGATTAAAAATTATTGTGATCATTCATGCTTGTTTTTATTGTTTTTTTTTTTAGAAAATTAGAATTTTCAAAAATGTTAAGTTTTCCTTTTTTTATATTTTTAATTATTTTATTTTTTTAGAAACCAGCTGAATGCTACGCATTTTTCGGATAGCTACATTTTTCTTTCGCAATTATTAAAAAAATTTACACTGAAGTAGATAAGCATGCTATTAAAATAGTAAAAAAATAATTAATGTTGTTTACTAACACTAATATTTACAGAATTGATGATATTGAAGACAATTCAATACTTCGCAGAGGTGTACCAGTTGCTCATTCAATATATGGCGTGGCAAGTACAATAAATGCTGCGAATTATGTTTTGTTTCTGGCATTGGAAAAAGTACAACAACTTGGTCACCCTGATGTGAGTTGAGAAAAAAAAAACGGCAAAATATAAAAAATAAAATTCATCTGCATTTTATTCGTAGGCTACAAAAGTTTATACCGAACAATTGCTAGAGTTACATCGGGGACAAGGTATGGAAATTTACTGGCGTGATAGTTTTACCTGCCCTTCCGAAACTGAGTATAAACTAATGACTGTGCGTAAAACTGGTGGACTGTTTATGCTGGCCATTCGCTTAATGCAATTATTTAGCGAAAATAAACAGGATTTCTCGAAACTAACAGCAATTTTAGGCTTATACTTTCAAATACGTGATGATTATTGTAATCTAAGTTTAAAAGAAGTAAGACAGAGCTTTAATTTTAGCATTCAAAACCATTAATTAAATTTTTTATATTAAGTATTCTGAAAACAAAAGTTTTGCCGAAGATTTGACAGAAGGAAAATTTGGATTTCCAGTAATTCATGCGGTTCGAACACAAAAACATGATAAACAAGTACTTCGTAAGTTTTTGATCGATAAACAAACGCTATGAATTTCTTACTTAATTCCTCTTTTTTTAAGATATTTTAAGACAACGAACACATGATGTTGAAGTAAAAAAATATTGTATAGCTTTATTGGAAAAGCTTGGCAGTTTTCAATATACACGAGAAGTGTTGGAGTCATTAGATGAAGAAGCCAGAACAGAGGTAATAATTATTAAACTTTAATATTTTACAGACCAACATATAGGCATTTCCATGGCATCGTACGCAACATTTGTATGCTTATAGAGTAGAAAAAATAATAAGAATAATAATAGGACATTATGTTCCTTAGAGGGGGTACTACATATTTAAAAGGGAATTGGGCAAATTAGAAACATTGTGTTCCAATATCGTACGATTTTAAGGTTCAACTAAAAATTAGGGATTTTGATTTTTAATATTCTTGTGCTATCGATTTTAATATTCTTGCCGATCGATTTTGTTTTACCTTTTTCAGATTCCTTTTTATTTAAATGTGGCAATATTGCGCACACTGTAGTAAACAACACGGCTAATCTAAATAAGGACACATAATAAAAGTAAATTTGAAAGCCGCAAATAAGAAAATTTTAAAGAATCTAAATTTCACTTTGAAATTTAAAAGTGGTTTAATTCCGAAGAAATTTTTCGTTTTCTGAAGAACCAATCTCTGGAATTGAAACCACTTTCGATCGGAATTGAGTTCTGTGTTATGCCTGTATGTTTTTATCAGCGTATTTGTCATTAGAATAACATCTAAGATAAAGAAAAAAAAAAAAAATACCGCTAATAATGAATTTTAAATGGTATTTTCTAAAGGCTGAAAAATTATTTACTTCAAAACATAATATTCGTTATCATCAGATAAATACGTAATTAACTATTGGATGTAATATTTATATATCATTATACGTTCTTGGGTCCTTTTTCGACCCCCGATACGCACGGTAGTGAAGAGTCAGAAACACTACAATTGACCCTTTCCGCTTATCAACAACTCATGAACTACTGACCCGGCTTAAGTGATTTCAGGTCGGCCGGTGACTGATATTTTTTCTTCCTCCTGGCTCACAAAGCGTCTCTCACATGACTCTTCACCCACCATAATGTCAGTTAGTTTATATCTTGAAATTCTAAATCTAAAGTCTTTTTCTTTTTTAGTAGAGCTTTGAACTTTCTTAATATATTTAATATATCCGCTGTTAGAAGAATTGTTGCTTTTATTAGATTTCAAAAAGAAGTAAAAATGTTGGAGTGTACGTACACATTATATGTATAATTTTTTATTTCTGTAGGTAAATCGTTTGGGTGGCAATCCGTACATGGACATTTTGCTTGATAAACTTTTATCCTGGCGCTTAGCAGAGAATACGCAAAACAATCATGCCAACAATTCGGCAACCAACAGTAACTGCAATTAACAACCAAAGAGGCAAAGAAGGGAATGTTAAAAAGTTTGAAACAAGTTCACCTTTTTTGCTGCTACTTACTTAGATAATTAAGCTCTCTAAAGCCTTCACACATCAGCTTTATTAATTAAATCTTTATTACTTTCTTTGTATTGTATGTAATTTTTTTTTTTTTTTTGTTAAATGTCATGTTTTTAGTAATAAGTTTAATCATAATCAATCAAATTGATCGAGGCATATATGCAACACATTATTTTTAGTTTTGATTTAAAAAAGAAAAATGATTCGGAATCTGTTTGACTTCTTTTTATTTATAAAAATCTGCACAATCAACTGCAATTACATAAACCACCTCACGAAAATGAAAATAGCTTAATTAAATATATGCAGGCATATTTGTTGCATTTGTGTCCTTTATGCTAACATAACATAAAATATCAACACGTTTATTTTTTAATGTCCTTAAATATGTATGTATAGGTGTTTGTATTCATATAAATGTACGTACGTGCTAAAATACAATACGTCTGTGTTTTCTTTTAGAATGACAAAGGTGGGATTTTTAACTACAGACAAAAGAAATTTAGTTGGTACGTGACTTCCTTCTAATCAATTTATCATTTAAATTTTAGAGAATTATCTATAAATTTTTTTTATTAAGTTAAATAAATATTCCAAATTTATTTTATTGCGTTCATTGACTATTTATTATTTATAGATTGTTAGAGCAAGGAATACATAAGTACAATTACAAAAGAACAATAGTAATTGTAATAAAAATTATAAGGTTTTAGAAAAAAAAAAACATTTAAAGAAATAACTACTACGTATATATATATATATATATATATATATATATATATATATATATATATATATATATATATATATATATATATATATATAAATTATCAAATACTAAGTATAATTACATACAAGTAATAACAACACTATTCTATTCTAATAGCATGTTGTAAAACGACAATACTCTATGATTTCGATTAGACTCAAAGGTTTTTCTGCTTACCAAACAGACTATTTCAATCAAATAATGTTTTCATAAAAAACTGCTATTTTTTTTATTTAATTATCCCGGTTAAATTAATTACCGATATTGATTATTAAATATTTAAATTTCATAAAAAACTTAGTACTATTTTTTTATTATTTAATTATCCCCATTAAATTAATTACCGATATTAATTATTAAATATTTAAATTTCATAAAAAACTTAGTGCTATTTTTTTATTTAATTGTCACTATTAAATTAATTACCGATATCGATTATTATATTTAAATTTCATAAAAAACTTAGTGCTATTGTTTTATTTAATTATCCCGATTAAATTAATTACCGATATTGATTATTAAATATTTAAATTTCATAAAAAAATAGCATGAAGTTTTTTATGAAAATTAAATATTTAAAAAATATTTCCGTGTGTTTAATTAAATAATTTGCAAAGTGCCTGTGCATAGAAATAAATTATCGTAGTGTTTTTAACTGTAAAAAAGAGCCGAAAAAAAGTCAGCCGTATACAGTGGAGAAAGAAAAATAGAATTACTGTTGGTTATTATTGGTTTTGCTTAAACTTTGATTTTTGTCCTTTCTTTATTGTTTGGACAAAAATCTATAGTTTATTTAAAATGTTTGTCAGAAGTTTCCTGAAGAGTTAAGTAAGCGGTAACGAAATGGCCATCGAGACGTGCTTTGACTCTCAATAATCAATACCGGTAATTAATTTAATCGCGATAATTAAATAAAAAAATAGCACGAAGTTTTTTATGAAAAAAAAAACAGTAAAAATGTAATTCTGACTTGCGTAGTATCCATCTCATAACATATATCCAGTGGTTTTGAACAAATTTCACTCTAATCAAGCAATAATTTAAATTTGTAAACAACCAGGTATGTGATGAATTTCGATCGACTTCAAAAGTAAATCGAGTTTCCAAATCGATAAGAGTGTGATGAATTTCGATCGATTTCATTTTCCATTTTTGCTTTAATTCTATGTTGTCTTAACAAAAATTGCAACCGTGCCTTCAAACGCAACTTTGACTTAGATGACATACTACAAAGTGAACAGGTGAACATTGTGCAGCAAAAAAAAAATAAAAGCCTATGGAATGGGTTTTATTGGATTTGCCGAAAAACATGTGACATAATTTTTATCATAAGATGACATTTTTATTTAATTTATTTTTAGATTTATACAAGGTTTTCGGCTCAATAAAGAAGGATTTATGATTGTCCTTAATAAGATCGAAAATGTCTGGGAAGATATGTAAGTTGATTCCAATTGTATTGCAATTGGCAGCTTCACTACGATTTTTAGCTGAAGGAAGTTTTAAACGATTTGTTGGAAACGATATCAATATAACAATGCATCGTACATCAGTATCAAAATAATTGGGAAAATGTAAAACTGCCTGGAAAGAAAAATTTTCCCAGTATTTATTAAATCCAGCAAAGAAAATTTAAGAAAATCTAAACAATTTCTTTTTGAAAAATATGGTTTACTTGGCGTTATAGGAATGTGCGTTCCCTCTATACACCCAGTCAGCAAGAAATATTGTAGAGAGGACAATTGGGGTTCTGAAAAGTCGGTTTGAGTGTTTGTTTAGAACCTTGTGGTATTTACCGTGGAAAGCAGTTCAAATTATAAATATTTGCTGTGATTTGCATAATCTATGCAACTCACACACCTGAAATTGTTATTGAAGGCGTCAGCAATCAAAGCTATAAAATATATGACAAAGAAGCCCCTTCGGATCTGCCCTTTAAAATGAGGCTGTAGCTACAAGAAATGACATAGCTGGAAATTTAAATTCGATTTTTTAAAATATATAATTTCGAAATGAATGCAAAAACAAAAAAATTTTAAATAAAAATTTAATTCACATTTGTTTTGATAAAAAAAATTAAAAATGACATTCCATAAACTTTATGAAGGCATCCTCTTGCCATAAATTCTTATTTTCATGCTTATAAAAATTTAATTTACATTTTTCTTTAAGTTTGTAATATGCAAAACAAACTTCACAATGCAATGCTAATGTGAATCAAAAACGAGTTCAAAGTTATAATAACGATTTTTATCACATGGCAAAACGATTACTTTTTTCATAGAACGAAATGGAATTTGAAATCGAGAACATAAAAACAAAAAAATTACCACATCACACCTTTCACCTTATTCTACTCGATTTTATATCGAATAAATATTTTTCATGCAATCTACAGAACTTTGAACTGCAAGTGCGAATATTGCACGTATACAGTATTCTCTTAAATCGGTTTGAAGTAGAAACCTGATCAAGCAAAAACTTTAAATGCATAAAAAGCATACGTATAAATTTTTAATCCGAATACATACCTATAAATCATAAATCATGAAAACAAGATTGCGCATTCAGCCGTTCAAAAAATATTTCTACTGCGCATCTACGTCACAATAGAATTATAACGTGTGTTTTTTGTACTTTACTTACTTTACTTTAATTTAATTCTGTTATACTTTCCATACAAATAGTCGTATTTCTACGTCACACAAAAGAGACAACAAACTAACGGACCTGCGCAATCTTGTTTTCTTGATTCATGCCTATAAATAATTTTCTCATCTAAGGGTTAATAAAATATCTTTGAACAGAGTTGACAACAACAATAGATGTTAATCATGATGTTAATGGATTATATTTTATCCGTACAAAGTTTTCTAACAATTTAAGAGTCATGAAATAAGTGCGTTTGTAGTTTCTCATTTAACTGAAAGAGAAAAAGACGCAGATACATATGTAACAGTGTTGCCGTTTAGCTACATCTTTTGTAACTTTTGCAGGCTCAACGTAACATGTAAAATTTTTTTATATTAGGGACAGGCACGAAATAAAGTAATATCACTAAAAGAGTACTTGTTTTATTATTTAAGGTAAGAATCTTTCTTAACATATCAACCTTTCTTAACATATCAATTCGATATTACTAACAGAGGTTACGTACAAATGCAATCAAAATCCCATGTAAAGAAATAGTTTGAAATTAACAAAAAATAACATTGCTGAAGATTTACTCTGTTCAATTAATAAGAAATCACGAAATGTTTTTACTTCATGTTTAGAACCAGCAAAATGTTTCTTTCAACAATTCTTTTTAACTGTGAAATAATATGAGCTGCATTTCATGCGGAAAAACAAACATTCTGTTCAAACTTTTAAAAATTCCGCTTGAAAAATTTGGCAACCGTTGCAATACCTATATTTAGAAGAAAGTTGTCTTTCAATTTCCTTCAGCAAGCGGCAGATTATATTACAGAAAAATTGTCAATAATATATATTATGAAGCTTAGGCAAATAAGGCTCTTTAGCAACGGTATTTTTTAAATAATTAATGTAGTTAATTCTTTTGAAGCTAAAACTTTCACAGAAAAAGGTAAAACGGATTTATCAAAAGATCCTACTTTAACTAATTTTTTTGAATGACGAGAGCTTGCACCTTCGATAAGTATCATCAGTATGAAATTTTTTCTTTTTTATTTTCATTTTGTTCAGTAAATTAATTTGTTGCCTTGTTATTTTCCCTGAAATTTTGAATATTTTAAATAAATTAATATATTATTTATTTAAGAAAATTGTTAAAATGTAACTTTTAATGAAAAAAATTTTTTTAAGGAAAAGCTTAACTTTTTCTTGTCCTTCGCTGGCAACACTGATTTGTATCTATACGTTCACAATAGGCGAGTTCGCGTTTTTGGCGATTTTTAGTAATTGAATAAAATAATTGATACTGTACCTCGTTTCTGTATTTCTCGCATCGCGTAAAAGTTTTCGCATGAAACAAGTGAATTTTTAGGAAAACGATGTAAATTGAAACAAAAAATGGGTTTTCTCACACAAGTGTTTCTGTATCTTTAAAATGCGAGAACTATATGTCATTTAAGTTATTTTCCAACAGTTATTGGAAGTTTGCGAGAAAAAGTGTTTCTGTACCAATATTTTGTGAAAAGTTTTACGCAAGAACTGTCAAAATAACTCACATTTCAAAACAGCGCGAGAACAAGTAAGATTTAAAAAATATATTTAAATTTGTGTAAACATGGAGTCTAAATCAGCCGAAAGATAAAAAGCAATTTAAATTAATAATAAACAAGTATTATCAAGTATTTATGCATTTATTTATGTTTTATATCTTTTTATTTAGAAAATAGAAAGAATTTCCAAACAGCAAAAGCTAATTGATTACATGTCCTCCACACTGTATTATACATTTTTTTCGCTATATTATTTAAAACTTATTTTATTTATTAACTCTTTTCTACACTTTCACTATTTTTCTATATTGGTTGATAATTTATTTCTTTATTTTGACGTTTTGTTTTTATTTGACAATAGTACTGGAATTATTCCAGTAAAAACAGAATCAGTGCTGTCTGTTTTCGCATTAAGAACCAGAAACACTTTTTACTCGCATCGAGAAACGATGAAATTTTTTGTTTCACTCTTGATGTGAAAACTTTTACGATGCGAGAAATACAGAAACGAGGTACTGGATTACAAAAGAAATATACTGAAATTTTTAACGTATGACACTTTTATCTGCTTCTTAACGAATCATGCTATTATATAATGTTTTAATAATGTAGACATATATGAACATCAGTGAAAATAAATTTTCCAATACGAAGAAATCATTGAAGCATTGACGCATTTATGGATGCGAGTCACTTGTTTATCGTTATGATAAAATGCATTTTCCGATTGCCTGATATTTTTTCCTTTAATACTCTCTATGACCCACCCACATGCACTTGAGTGTGTATTTTTTAAAACAAAGTTGAAAAAGAAAATTACACAAAATAAAAATAAGCTTAACATCGCATCAAAATAGATTTAAAACGTATTTTACGACAAATTTTTATTACAATTTTTTCATAAAACAAATTTCAAACTCATTTTATTTTTTATGAATATGGCAGTATTTATACATCTGTTACAGAAGCGCAACTTTACTTTGGCGACAAGAATGCGTGTTTATTTCTTTATACCAATTTTAAACGATATTTTTCTATATTTTAGCTGGCAACTATTGGTGCAAGTTGGTTTTTAGTATAAAAATTCATGAACCTACCTATTGAGAGTAAAAGAGATAATCTCAAATTAGTGAAAACACAATAGATCCTGGAAGGTACCAATTCTGCATAAAACCTATAATATAAAATGTAAATTTTGTAAAAAGTTAATTTTAATTATTTGTCTATATACCAACACATATGTACGTATAACACATAACAGTTGTATAAAATTTAAAGATTAAAGTATAAATTTTTTTATTCCTACTTTTTAAATTTTGAATGAGAGGACGTGTAAAAAGTACCAATTTTGTTGCTTTTCTCTATATAACTCTTAAATATATTCCACAAAAGAATCAAACGTAACACACACACATACATACGTACTAGCTTTCATATGGCCAAGTAGAGATTTTAGCTACATTGACTGGAATGAATGTGCATTAAATCTTCCTGAATTAGTTCGTTACTTCAACTACACTAGTGTCAACGTAATACGTTGGGTGCTAAAAGCGCTTAACTTTTTTTTTGTTGTAATAAGTCAATGCATATATCTTTGTTAGTGTTCTTTTTGTAACACGGAATTTTCAAAACAAAAGATACATATCCGGATGTCAAAAAAAGAATTATAGAACATGAATTCCCATTAAATATGATTAATTAAAGATTAAAGGTGAACACTTGCCATAAATAATTAAAACAATCTAAAGTGATGTACATATGTAAATAAAATTTCATTTTCTAATATGAAATCTACATGAAATATTTAAGTGTATACATTTATGTTAGGAGTTTTGTGTGAGTGTGTTTGTGATAGATAATATTTATAGATACAGAT
Source organism: Gymnosoma rotundatum (assembly GCA_916610165.2). Classification (NCBI taxonomy): domain Eukaryota; kingdom Metazoa; phylum Arthropoda; class Insecta; order Diptera; family Tachinidae; genus Gymnosoma; species Gymnosoma rotundatum. Next base: position 12,043,515 of record OU744338.1, on the reverse strand, counting down.
GCATTTCTATAATTAAAAAAAATCGTTAGTAAATGAAATATAACTCGTAAGTAAAGCTAATGCATGCAACATAAAATACAGTTTATGCGAAAAAAGAACAATAAAAGAAAAACAAGTAGAAAAATGTTGTAAAAACCTTTAAACAAGTTTGACATATAAATTTCATTGTGGTGAAAAACCTGTTGCTTGACGTTTACAGTGGATTGTGTGCGTATGTGTACAGAGGCTACAGACTATAGAATAAATATATATTCACTAGCAGCACAAACGAGAGTTGAAACATGAAATTGCACTTAACATCGTCACTTTATAGATTGCATTTGTGAAAACATGTAACATGTGCATTATTATTCCTTCAAACAGAATTTTATACACGCTGCACAAAACAAACAAAAATATATATATTAAAAATTTAATTGAAAAATTAAGTTCTTTAAAGTTTGATTTAATATTTTGTGAAGAGAAATCTAATGTAAAATGTGCTCATATCCATATAATTTTATTTTTAATTTTTTTTTTTTTTTAAATCAAAAATATGTTTTTATTAATATGGCCTTCAATATATACATACATATTTATGAGCCTTGAGTTCGTTTTTTTTAAATTAATTTTCTAGTAATAGACGAATATAATAATAGGTAGGTATTATTATTTTGAAGATAACTGGTTTTGGGACGCTAACAGAATGTAAAGCATTTTATAGATTCCTGTGTCCTTATTTCAGCATTCAACTATAGAAAGAGCTGTGTGTAATCCGTGGACCCTTTCGGTTTCAATAACTACCTCGGATTTTTATTGTTTGCGAAAGTGATTGATTGTATTGTAATTGAAAGGTTCACCTTATTATATTGATGTTTAATAATTAATTTTCTCCTATATGAAAAAATTATAGTTTAATAAAAAAAATAGTCACAACCGGTACACGTTTCCTGAAAATGTTTAGTATGTGTGTGGAGATAATTACGTCGGATCAAGCACCTCTTTTAAAATATAGCATACGATAAAATTTTTGACTTAAATATTTATTTTAGCAAACGGCAAATTCAATCTCAACGAAATTTTTTCTTACGTGTAGTTCTCAAATTAGTCTTGTTGCAGTGTCATGATATTTACCATTGTTTTTGTTGAAAGATCTCATCAAAATTGCATGAAATAACGCATGCAACTAAAAATAAACTCGCAAAAAATTTATTTTATTTATGAAAGTACGAAAGTTTACTTACATTTAAGATCGTTAAAGTTTTTATGATTAAATAAATAAAATATTTTCGGAAATTGACTGGGATTGAGTTTAATTGCATGAGATCTCTTATAAAAACCTTCCTATCACTTATGTATATCAAGACAGGGAAATTAATCTAATTTTAGGTCTACATATAAGAAAATTTTCTCTGGAATTGAATTTGATATTTGTTGAGACAATAGTTTGATAGCCCAGATCTCAATAGTTAAAGTTCGAATTTTGTGGGGCAAGAAATTAGGGATTTATCTTATCATAAATATTCCTCGATAGTGAAAGCATTTTTAGTCACAAATTACAAAGTTTGTTTTCTAAAATGGAAAATGTCTTCAATTTTATAATTTATTAATTATTAAAAAAATATAAATTTATATGAGATCAATATAGGAATATTTAACTACAAACACAGACGTTTCTTTTACTTTTCAGAAATTCAATTTAAAAAACAAATTTTGACCAGAATTTAAACATGGCTGATATACGTTTACGTATAGAACAACCGGCTGTCCATTTAGCAACTAATTTGGGAAGAAGACCAATTCATCCTTTACCTAAAATTCCCCTAAGGTAGGTTTCGTGCAATTAATTGAAAATGCAATCGACTTAAAAAGTGTTATAAAGTTATATTAATTATGAAATTCTGTTTTAGTTGCAATGATGACAGAAATATAAGTAAACTTATTCCACCCCATCAATTACCGCTCTCACCTAGTTCAGAGGAAGATAATTCGCCCACGGAAATGAATAATTGTCGGCGGCTACTAGACAAACCGCCCTTGGTTAGTACACAAATGCATCTATTGGTGAAAATAAAGTTCATTTATTGACCAGGTAAAACATTTGCAGGTAAAGCGTTTGACAATGGGTATGGGCTTAAAGAGATGCACTGAGGACAGTCGCCCTTTAGTACACACGACATCTTCGTCATTTAATTCGTATACAACTCAAAATATATGTGATGGTTATGTTAATGAAGCTATATGTGATCCAGATAAATTAATTTCAACACGATTCGGAGATTCATGCCGACAATCTTTAACGGATTTGAAAACGACTCAATGTCTTCAAGAGCAAAACGAGTTTGGTTATCAGAAATCCTTTTTGAGAAAGACCAGTAGTGGTAGGTTTTAAATTTAGCTATGTTATACTTTTTAATTTACCTAAAGTAAAAATAAATATAATTTTTAGCCAACTCAAGCCCTAAACACATTTCACCAAGTACACCTTTGCGTTGGGAAGGTCTTAGCTTAGCAGAACAAAACGAATTGAGGGGTGCTCCTTGGTTTCAGGCCGGTATACCAAGAGATATATCTCTAGAGGTCTTATCAAAACAAAATCCAGGTGCTTTTTTAGTACGTCAAAGTAACACTAAACCGGGATGTTTTGCTTTGTCGTTACGTGTGCCACCGCCCTCTCCAAAAGTGGCTCACTATTTGATTTTAAGAACACCGAAAGGCTATAAAATAAAGGTAAGAAAAAACTCTCTAACAATAATACAAAGACAATTTTATAAGTAATAAATATTTTCAGGGTTTTACAAAAGAGTTCTCATCACTACGAGCTCTTATAACACATCATTCGGTCATGCCTGAACTTTTGCCTGTACCATTAAGCCTACCTAGACCTACAACAAATGGCGCTAAAAACAGTAGTCATACTAGTATTTCAGAAGATAGTTTCGATACATACGGTTCATTAAATGACTTTCGCAAAATGATGTCTGATCTCAATGCATGACTATAATTAAAGAAAATCTTTTTATACTGCAAACTGAATTAGGAAAGGTTCAAAAATTTTAATATATTAAATTTACATTGATAGCTGACATAAGACACAAAAAGCCGCTAACTAAAAGAAGACTGTAATATTTTTATCAAAATTATTCCCATGCTAGTTAAATCCTTATTATGACAATTTGAACACAAAACATTTTAAGATCACGTTTATTTTGGTTTATGCTGTAATTTTCTATAATCCTTTCTAAGCGTATGAAAATAGAATTTACCTCAAAATTCTTTTAAATGTTTTTAAGGATTTTAATTTAAATACTGTTGAAATATTTGCTTCCATTAATTTTAATTATGTTTCTTTGCTTAGAGTTAAACATACAGAATTTTCAAAAAAAAAATTGAATAATACGGCATTTACACTATGCAATTTTTCATGAAACTAGCATGAAATTTTTGTTTGTTTGTTTGTGAAGCGAGAGGAGTAAGCAAAATGGTATTGCTTGAGTTTTGAGGGGATGTTACTGTTGCTAATGAATTATTTTAGATAACGCTGTAACTTAAATACAAAATTGAGAAAAAAAATGCCACAAAAATTGCATAGTGTAAATCTGGATTAAGTGAGAATTTTCGATAATTCTACAAATTAAAATTAACCCAGAAAGTTCGACACTTTTATTTAGTTAATTATACGATTTTGCTACCACTTAGTAAAAATAAAAGTTTAATGACTCTTAGAGTTCGCTGAAATGTTTTATAGAAAAACATTGCGAATGATTTGATCACAAAATTATTTTCTAAAGCTGTGCTCAAGTGGGTATTTGCTCATTAAAAAATTAGAAATAAAGTTGAACTTTAGATACTACATTACTTTTTTAATATATATGTTATCGTTGTTTCTGACTTGTACTTAAAGAAATTATTAAAAACAAAAATATACATATGCATGTATGTAAATCATAGTCTAATTATCTGTTAAAATAAGATATAAAAATATTTTTTTTTATAAAAGCCTGCGTGTGTGCATATAAAATGATTGTTTTAATTAATATTTAGCAAGGTTTGTATTAAAAAATTAAAATACGTAGGTATGTATGTACATCAAAACAAAAAAATTTATATGGAATCATTATTTTATTAATCACCGAGTTCACACACCTCAATTCTTCTTGCAGCAGTTTTGATTTTTGTATGTGGGAAAAAGAGGAATAAAATGATTCTAGACTCTTTTCTCTTCCAGAAAAATCAAAATTGTTGCAAGAAAAATTCACGTGTGTGAACTCGGTGTATGTAGAACGCATTCGTGTGATCGTTTTGTAAGTTCTTACTATAAGCTAATCAGTTTATTTACCAAACTCCAACTAAAAAAAATCGTAGACTTAATTGATTAAATGAGAATTATATTAAGTCAGGAAAATACAAAACTATTAAACACAAATCACAGTAACCACTGAAAATTTCAAAACCTTGCTGTGTCAAATTCTACAATCTATAATTTTTTTTATTAAAATGCAGCAAACAACAAAATGTGTGTAATGACAAGAAGAGTAGAAACTAATTACATATCGCTCCTTTATTGCAACATAGTCATATCTCAAAAAATTAAAAATTTGTAGTTACTTAAGCAAAACTGCTCTTTTAAATCTTCTGTGCATGTTTAAAAAAAATCACTTTTATATCCCAAGCTGAGCCGAAGTTATAGCAATTGCAATTGCGGCAATTAGATCATAGGACTTATGTCTTGAAAACTTAAATCGCATTTTGCTAAGTTCAAGTTTTATTGAGATATGACTATGTTGCAATGAAGGAGCGATATGCATTTGAACTAATTTTATGTTTAAATTATTATACCAAAAAATTTTTATGTATAGAAAATGAAAAGTGCACTTTGTGGCCAGAAGTATATGGATAAAACTTTTCAATTTTTACGCTCATCACTTGTGCGACGTGTTCAGTGAACATTTAAATTTACAAACTAAACACAGTAAAGCAACAAAACACACCATACATTTGTAGTTGGAGCAGGCCAACTGGTGAAAGATTACTTATAAATTTGTTGAAGATTTAATTTATTAAAATAAAATATGGCAGCGAAAGTAGCTTCAGGCAATAATAAAGTTTTCCAAAATGTAAGCAAGCAATCCAAAAACAATTGGTATCCAAAAAATTGTTGAAAGTTGTGATAACTCTAACCTAACATGGATCGATTAATCAGGAATTGCTATAAACAACATATAAAATTAAAAATTTATTAAGCTGTTTTTACATTTTTAACTTAAAGCACGATGATGTCCATATATCCTTTGAAGATCAACAAAAAATAAATCGTTTTGCAAAACATAATGCTCGCATGGATGATTTAAAAGTTGAATTGGAAATGAAAAAGAATGATTTGAAAAGTGTAGAAGAAGCATTGGATGAGATTGAGCTGTTTGATGAAGAGGAAGACATACCTTTTTTGATTGGTGAAGTATTCCTATCACATAAACTATCCAGAACTCAGGTGGGTACCAGCTATGAGTGACCAAACGATACTTTTATTATTTTGCCTTCTATATACAGGAACTTTTACGAGAAGCCAAAGAACAAACTTTGAAAGAAATTGCTACCATTGAAGCAAAAGCAAATGATATTAAATCTGAGATGAATGAATTAAAAGCTCAACTTTATCAACGTTTTGGAAGCAATATATCACTGGAAAGTGACGATTAGATATTTTTATTATATAAAGCAAATATCTTAACCCTCAAAAGTTTTTCTCATTTTTTATATAAATAATTAAACCAGTTACGTATTTTCATTTTATAAATAAAATTTAATGTTCAGAAGCATTTGGAAAGTTGCTTTAAATACAATTGAATCGATTGTTTTCTTGAACAAAGCATAAAGGTACGTACGGTCAGGTTAGTCAAGTGTATGACCAAATAGACGTGACCACTAAATTATGGAAGAAATTGCTGTCCCCAAATATAAGTATACTTTAACATCCTACTAAATATAAAAGATCAAGGTGTACCAATACCAGATGGTCGCGATGACAAATTCATTAATTTTTGCCGAAATCCTAAATGTCAAACACCATATATAGAAAATATGTATAATTTTTTAATATGTTGTTTGACATTTAGCGTTTACGGAGAAAATTTATAAATTCGATATCGCGACCATCTAGTATTATTTCGCCATGGGTAAGGTATTACTTTAGAAATCGGCCAGGTGGCAGAAAAGGTTGAATAAACATTAGTAAAAAAAAATTGGTAATGTTTTTTTGGTCAAATATTTGACTAATATGACCACTATGTTATGTGCAAAATAAAATTCGATACGTTACGATTCCCAAAAGTTACAAAAATGTTTGAAAATAGATATTAGGTAGTTAGTTTAACGGATAAGAAATGAATTAAGTTTCAATGTTCCTTCTATTAACACTTCAGTGATATGATGATATATTGGACGTTCCTTTGGTTATCTGGACGATTCTACTGCATTATCATTTATTTCCATAAATATGTTTAAAATTTTTTGGGTTTAAGGCAGCTCTGAATCACTGGAAAATATCCGGTTATGAGTTTTTGAAATAACCAGAGGAGTTTGTGATAAAATATTTTAAAATTAATATAATCAAAAGATAAAAATATAAATTTTAAGGTCTAAGAACCATATTTCATCTAAGATCAGTAATTTTGCTAACTAGATGTGGTTACTTTAGCTACTAACTTTATAAATTAAAAACAAATGAAAAAAGTACTAAAAATCGCAACACTGCGAGTTAAAAATGAACAAAAATTTAAAATATTTAAGGACGCTTAAATTAATGAAATGCGCTTTGTATGGATTATATATACTTAAAAAACTTAGTGCGGCAAGGAAGAAAAGAATACGTTCATGCTCAGCCAAGCAGGTAGAGGTAAATAGGAAGGATAATGGATTCTTTTTTGAATCGTTTCTGGTAATGAAGGAGATCGACCATCAACAATTTTTTATATATACGCGAATGTCACCGCGGATGTATGAGAATTTACTTGAACTTGTTAGGCCGTTTCTTGTAAAGAATTCATTGAGACAGCCCGTCCAACCAGAATGTCGATTGGCCGTAACATTACTGTAAGTTTTTCATTTAATATTCAGAAACATTTTTCATTCTCTATTCGAAAAAAGATATTTAACACAGGGAACCTCTATCCAATCACTTGCACGTTCTTTCAAATTAGGGAAGGAAACTGTACGAGGGATTATTTTTGAGACAACTGAAGTGATTTGGAAAGCTCTGAGCAATGCTTATGTATGTGAGCTCAACGAAAACGACTACAAGCAAATTGCTGAAGATTTCTGGCGGCTTTGGAATGTGCCCAACTGTGTTGGAGCTATTGCTGGCAAACATATGGCCATTCAATGTCCTCCTAGAAGTAACAGTCAATTGTTATCTATCGTCTTGATAGCAGCTTGTGATGCCCGATATCAGTTTACCCACATAGACATTGGAGCATATGGAAGCCAGACTGATGGTGGTAGGGAACTGTACATTAAAATTATTTGGACTTAATTAATATTTTAATATATGTAATACATAGGCATTTTTCAACTTAGCCGATTTGGTAAGAGGCTGCTTGGTAACAAGCTTCCAATTCCTCCACCTAAAAATTTACCGAATACTCAGTTAAAAACTCCACACTATTTTGTTGCTGATGCTGCTTTTCCTTTAGCGATGAACCTAATGCGTCCTTACCCTGGCGAGCAGTTGCCACCTGATAAAGAAGCTTTTAATAAAAGATTGTCGAGAGCCTGTCTTACAATCGAAAACGCTTTCGGAATTTTAGTGTCTCGGTGGCAAGTTTTACGTAATACTTTCTATTTACTTCCTGAAAATGCTGAAAAAATTGTATTGGCCTGCATTTCTTTGCATAATTTTCTAATGCTAAGTAATGAATCTTCCTATATTCCTAAACATTATATAGATTGGGAGGATTCAGAGGGCAAAATTCATGACGGAATATGGCGGAGTACTATTAAAAATAATATTCCATCGATTCTACCATCAGCAAAGTCTCATCAATATGGTGGAAAAAGGTCAACAGAAATAAGAAACAATTTATGTAATTTCTTTTCAAATATTTAATGTTTCTATAATAAATAAAATAAAACAATAATTTAGCATTTTAATTTGTTTTTATTTTATAAAAAATTATGTTTTATGAACATATTAAATCTATTTTAAATAAAATTTTGTTGGTAACAAAATAAGGTTCAAAAATAAAAATAATTTACAAGTTTAAGGTAAAAATTGCATTATCGGCAATAATTTTTTAATATTCTATGCTCGTAAGTTATATGAAAAAGTTCAATGGTATTTGTTTTCTCGTCGCAGTCTATAAAGTTCTTGCAGCATACAGGCTTGAAACTCCTCCTTAACCGGCTCCGTAAGTTCCTTCATCAAACAACTTACTATGTTTAGGAAGGCATCGTCTAAAGGGTTTCCTTCAGTAGTTGATGAACAACTTTTTTCTAGTTTTTCAATACTCGCTTCAAATTTTTGGCAGATACTGTCGAGGGAAGTTTTCTGCTTCTTTTTAGTTGGAGCTGTAGGAGTTTTTACATCCTCCAAGCTATCTTCTGCACTAAAAACAGAATTATCTAGTGTCATTTCTACCTCTTCGTCGTCAACATTATCGCGAGTGCTAAAAAGTAACAATGTCCGGTTTGAAATAAAGAGATACTTTAAATATATATTTTGTATACCGTCGTGGTACAAGGGAGTCTTTTAAAAACATCAACGATTGTAGAAACTTCCACTGGTGCTTTGCGATGCCTGATGAAACATCTGGCTTTTTCATCTCCTTGACAAACCGTTCCCGCAACAGCTTCCACCTATGCTTGCAGTCAGCGGCTTTTAATTAATAAAAATATAAAAAAAAATAGTAAACTCAACTTGCAAAGAAATACATAAATTACATATAGACGTACGTACCACTTTTGCCACATTTTTCTGCAATTTCGTCCCAAACGCTCTCCTTAACACTTCGGTTATAATAAAAACCATCGTTTTTATCATACAGGCACTTTTGCTTTTGTACGCTTTCTATTAAATTTTCTATAAAAATGCATTCAGCATCCATTGCAACTTTTGTTTTATTTGTATTAATTTTAAAACAGAACTCATAAACAGATTCAGTGTTTGCTTAAGCAAATCACACGACGAAACTTGACGAAAAGATATTTATTTGCACAGTTGCTTAAGTTAGCATAAGCACTTTATAGTTGTCCTGAAATCTTGGTAAGACTGTTAAGAGTGTAGTAAAAAATAAATATCTTATACATTCTATGTTATATACAGAATGTATGTTAATTATTATGTGTTAAATGCGGAAGATTAAGTTTTATTTCTTTTTAAAATTTTTTGTTTGAACATAACTTTCGTTTAGGGTCCGTTGAGGAAAAATAAGTTAAACGGGTTAAAACAAGTACAGATTTATAAATTTTAATGTAATCCATTTTATGCAAGTGTGCATTGCTACTATTTAATTCAACGAAAGGCAATCATTTTCTTTTGCTTCCCGCATTTTGTAACATCTTGTTAGCAATAGACCGTTTTTTATTTTGGACTTTTGCAAATTATTTCTTGTTCTTAAAATTAAATATTATTCTGTTTCTATCGTTAGTCCTTGTTTTCAGCTGATAAGCTTGTCAATGTTCTTTAAAACAGGGATGTTATGGACAGAGAGTACAATAAATGATAAAAGAAATTTTAATTTTTAAATGTGAACGCATGTTTTGTTTTAATAGCACCAATTAGCAATGATAACATATATACCAGGGCTCAATGATTCATTAGGTATGGGCAGTATTTGTAAGTAAAAAATTGTAAGTGTATTGCCCCTTTTAGGCTTTCTCTTTTATGTGTAAACGCTTTATTATTTGTCGTCTTTTATCACCGTACACTTGTCAGAAAACTGGCTCTTTAAATAATATGATTTTGAAGATATTTAGACTTACGCTCAAAAGGTTTGTATTTTAAAGATTCCACTACCCTTTAGTAACAAAACTGTCATACGGTTGTTAGATTTGAAAATTTTAATAACAATAATGCTCAGTTTTATCGCTAGAATATAAATAATAATACCAGAACTACACCCGCAAGATAATTTTAAAGAGAGCGGTTCAGTTCGCCGAGCGCTGTGTTTATTTTACAGGCGACACATTTGACTATTCGTAACGAAGAAACAATTGCTGATGTGGGTGTCTCATATGTGTTGCGGCCAAAAAATTATTACCTTTAATTGTGGGTCGTAGAAAAAAGTCTTATTGGAAAGCATCTACGACATGGTTGGGAGGGCAAATTAGACGACCATCTGTCTCAAAATTTTTTGTGTGCTATACTGTGTGTGTAGTTTCGTTAGTTTTGTTCTATTTTATATTTTTCGGATACGCGGCTGGTGAGAAGGGTTGGAACCGCCAACCGGTCCATAACTTGTGACTTGACTTGTCATTGCGTTTTTGTTGGGTTATGTGAATGTTTCTAGTTAAAATAAATTTTTAATATCACGCCTCTTAAAAAAATAAATAAGAAACTTCGGTCCTATTGGAACACGACCAAACAAAGTTCTCATAATTACTACTATTATAATTCAAAGTTAAAGTGTTTTAAAATTAAACATTTTTTACGAGCATAATTTTTTGAGTGTACAATTTGGTGGCAGTAGATATTTTTTCACTTCATTATTCATGTCTGCCACGTTGCTCTTCTTGTACATTACGTTTTTACATTTATAAATTATTCGGCAACACTTAATTTTTTTTCTGTTTGCCACAGATACTACATTTGCAAGTCTTTTGCTATATGCCGTACATCTACATATTTGTAACCAGTTTCGTTTAGTTTTTAAATGTGTGTGTAAACGTTGCATTTTAAATGCACTTTCCAAACACACATTTTTTTTAGTTTCCAATGTTTTATTGTACGATTTCCGAGTTTAAAATAAGTAACATATTTACCATGTTGTTGTTTTTGTTGTATTTATCGCCAGCGTTGCCGCTTTGGTCCAATCGGACCAAACTTGGTAGTTTTTCGTTTTAAAAAAACAGTTTGGTAGTTTGGTTGGTTTGTTGAATTTTTTTCAATTTTTGGTAGGTTTTCCTCCTGTAGCAATTTTTTAGCATAGTAAATTTTTCATCTTAAAAATTCAGAATATAAAATAAAAAAATGTAACTTTTAATAAAATAAACAATAACTTTGATAGTGTTACCACTATTTTCAAAAAATGTTTTGGGTGTACTAAAAAACATCTCTGCTTATTTGCATAGAGATGATTAAAGCTATAACCATCTCTGGTTTAAGAAACGCGAACAATTTTATGAAATTGAAATTAACAATATTTTTGAGTAAAGGCTTATTTTCATGTGTATGTATTAAAAAATTAATAGACAAAATGGAAAAGTAAGTAAACTTTATTAATTCTATATATGTATATTAATTACATAAATATTTACTAATATTGCATGTATTTTTTCCGATTTTTATCAAAAACTCCAAAATTAAATGAAAATAATATAATTTCAGAAACGACATTCCATCAACCAGGTAGAACCACTCTTAAAATTTTTGTTTTAAAACATTTTTAAATAATATAATACTTTTAGTGAACATTGTAAAGAAACAGTCAAAAGAAAATTTAGAACCGAATGGTTGAGCGAATTTGATTGGCTTCTGCATGGTATGCTCTAAAACTATTTTGAAACCAATTAATTATATGTGATATTTTTTGTATTTTAAATTCTTTTTGTTTTTTTTTTATCTGTATACATTTTGTATACACATACATACATCCATTATTTTAAATGAAATATTGCTTTTTTGTTGTTATTTTATGTATATTTTTATGTTTTTTATAAAAACCGGAATTTTTTATTATATTACTATATAAGCCAAAATAAAAATTTTGATTTTATTGAAGAAATGCATTTTAAAATTTTTGGTAGGCTGTTAACGATTTTGGTAGGATTTTTGAAAATTATTGGTAGGAAGTAAATTTTTTGTGTGGCAACGCTGTTTATCGCCCATTCACACAAAAGAATGATTGGAAGAAAGAAAGCAAGCTAACTTTTTTTGGAATAGGGAAATATTTTGAATTCCCATGAATTTTAAAGGAAATGGCAAGAAAATACAATTTGTATAGGAACAATAAATGTTTCCTTTAGTTAGGCAAAAACGAAGCAAATAAACAATATTGAATGCAAATAGAATTTGTAGTATTTTGTAAAAATGCTTTTATAAAACGTGTATTAAGTAAATTAATTTTTAGAAACATGTGCATACATACATACATGCATACAAGGAAAGACAGGAAAAGTTACACTTTTCCCTCAAAAAAGTTAAATTTTTTTATTAAAAGTTACATATTGAAATTTTTCTTTAATAAATATTAACTTAATACATACTTAGAAAATACGGGTACTAAAAAGTTTTATTCCACATTTCAGGGAAAATAACCAGGCAAAAATAAAACAAGAGAGATATATTCGGCTATTCCAAATCTTATATGTATATGTACCCTTTATCGTATATGTAAATCTAGTTTAGTGTAGTAACTCCAATCAAAAAAGCAAATATTAGGGTAACAAAGAATTAAAAAATAAGAAAAAAGTACTATATATAATTTTACGTAAAAATGTGATCGGCTCTTAATGGGTTAAGTATTTTTAAAAAAGTTTAGTATTTCGTTAAAGATCCCTTCAAAAGCTTTTAAATGATAGCCATATTGATACGTTAAAAACTTTGAAAAGTTGTGAGGCCCGTAATTCGGAAAATATATGCGAGCGCCAATTTTTTCACTTGATGTTTTATTTTTTAATTCTCTATCGCCCATATATTTGTCTTTTTGATTGGAGTTACTTCAATGTTTCAAATTATATAAAAAAATTAAAGACTAGCGTGGTGCTTTGCACGCTGCCTTGAAGGACATAGTCCGACACTATGTCTGATCGATTGGCGTATTTAAGTTTTCTCTAGCTGATATAGTGGCTTGGCAGACTTGATTTTAATACTAACACGGATGGACGGACGGAAATCGCTTAATCGACTTCGCATGGCATAAGAACTCAGAATATATACATATATATATATAAGACAGATTCTTACTTCAAGCAATATAATAAGTACTTTTTCAGTGATATTAGTTTATTTCGTGTCAGTACCAAAAGTTACGAAAATTTGCCCAAATATAACAAAATTATACATGTTACGTGGAGCCTTCAAAAGTTACGAAAAATGTAAAAAATTTAACCAAACGGCAACACCGGTATTAATTTAAAATTTTTATAATTTCACTTTTTGCAAGAAATCCACTAACAACATCGGTATCGCATTCCGATAACTCTTTCATCTCTAAAACAACATTTGAGACCATTTGCGTGATTGTGTAGTGCAGGGATGCCAACTTTTCAAAGACAACAAGCGTCTACTCACCGATCTAAAAAGAGATAAAAAGCAGGGACCGTAACTGTTATAACTTTTATCGTAAAAGTCAGAAAATAAAAGTTATTTTATTTTGACTTTTATTTTTTCGAGCAGAAATAACAGTTATTTTTAACTTTTATTTTTTTGAGCAAAAATAACAGTTATTTTTGACTTTTATTTTTTCGAGCAAAAATAAAAGTTATTTTTTGACTTAAATTTTTTTGAGCAGAAATAAAAGTTATTTTGTGATAAATTCATTATATTTATTAAAAAAATTCGCACGTTTGCAATGGTAAATCGTTAAATTTACTTATTTAGAAAAGAATATTTGGAATATTAAGTAATAATTTATTTGTAAAAGGTGTTGAAAACACAAAAATAACTTTTATTTTTGCTCAAAAAAATAAAAGTTAAAAAATTACTGTTATTTTTGCCTGAAAAAATAAAAATCAGATTTTTAAAAAGCACCGCATTTTCTGACAATTTGGTCCAAGACTTTCAAAATGGTATACTTGGTTTCATTCTCCGACATTTCCTTGAGGTCGCTTTTTTTTAATCAAATATTCAAAAATAACAGTTATTTTCGGTCCCTGATAAAAAGAGCTAATTTGAAAAAAATAATATTTATTAATCTGTCTATTTCATTATTATTTGTACGTTATATAGATATTTTTTTACATTGCCAAGGAAAGTCTTAATTAATACAAATATTTGCATAAGTAATTGTACTAACGTATTAAATTTTTAATAATAGAAGAACATAAAACAAACAGACATTTTCTAAAAAAGTAAAATTATTATTTTGTTTTGATGCAGTTTTTATTTGAACTTATTTTTGCACAATCATTCAACATTGGAGTTAGTGGCAAATAATACAGTAACCAAAGACGTAGTTGCAAAAGGAATATGCTATTTTTTAGAAATTTAATATAGTACATAAAATATATGAATTATAAAGGGAAAACCCGCAGAATTTATTTGCAGATACAAAAAGTCCCAAATGCGTTGTTTATGTGAATAGAAAGCGGCAATAAAAAATGCTGAAAATAGCTCTAAAAGAGGTAAGTTGGCATCACTGGTGTAATGACTACCTCGCAAAAAATGAGTAAGCGTTAATAGGTCTGTTCCAGATGCATAATAAATAGAATAAAATTCTGCTGCGTCATTTGTTGTACGAAAAAATATTTCTTTCCCTGCAATGTTTAATTAATTCATGGGAATGGTCAGGTTTACGTAAGTAATTCAACTTTTTTTTCGTTTTCATTTTTGGATGCAAAAAATTTGTTATCTATGATTTCAATATTATCTGATGATTTTTAATAACTTACTCGTATAAAATCTACTTTAAAATCTTATTAGCTTAAAGCATTTTCGTAAATATGTACAAAGTTCATTTTTGAAATCACGAAAATTACATTAAACTAATTTAGTTTAAAAGAGAAGGAATTGGTAAACTCATTTTTTTTATTTTAACTTACATCACTTTCATTCAGCGTGCCCATTTTAGCACTTTCGGTGCTAGATTCAGCACTTCTTTTGTTGATTTAGCAGCAAAATTACCGATTTAGCACTTGGCACTGTTTTTAGCACTTTCCAACTCTTCATTTAGCATTTTTTTAGCACTTTTAATTAATTTTCCAAAAAAATAATTAATGGGCTTTTCTGCAAAGCACTACTTTTCGCGTTTAACAATGGCAATAACCTTTATTGATATCTTTGAATTAAAAAGTAGTATATTCAAATCTTACTGCAGATACCTAGAGTAAGTTTGTCTAAGTACATAATATACGCGTATATATGTGTATCTCGGGGCTTAAATTGCTTGCTTAAAATAGCATCAGTACTAAAATTGCATTGCATTTTGCATCCATGCTTTTCAGCAAATAAAAAAACTAAATAACTCAGCATTTACAAAACATTTCATTCTAAAAGAATCAACAACAAAAAGCAAAAACAGAGAAAGAAATGCATTTGCTTCAGCTGACTACGTGTTTCTTTCTGCAGCAAAGCAATCAGCAAAGCATTTATTTTGAAAACGTTTGCTGTTGCTTAAGCAGTAAGTTGATGTTTGTTTCTTCTTTTGCTGTTGCTTTTTAAGAAACAAAAAAAAAAAACATTTAATGGTCTAAAAAATCAACGTTTTTAAAATGATTCAAAAGTTTCCAAGTTTTAAAAGTTTCCAAGTAACAGCAAGAAAAAGTAATCGTAATTAGCCACGACTTCATAGTAAAAAGTTAAGCAATAGCAAAAATAAAAAGAAAGAACGACCGAATGCTTAAGCAACAGCAAAAGTTTCAAAGAAAGAAGCTGACTATATGAGCTCAAGCAAATGCGTTTATTTCTTTTTTTTTGCATCTGCTGCACATTTTTCCACAGCAACAGTTAAGCAACTGCATATGCATATACTAAAACAAAGTTACAGTGTATTAAGATTTTATCGAGAAAATCGCCAAATCGGCACTTTGATAATTTTGAGGCAAAAAATCGGCAAAATGGTGATAAGTCGGCAAATATAGCAGGCCTGCTCAAAACAAAATATTTTAAAACAACTTGCCGGTTTGAGCTTTATTGGTCTATTGAATTCCTGGCAGTCTTAAATGATTCTTATATTTCTTTAGAGAGAAACTAAAAAATATTTTATATTATAATTATTGGAGAGTTATGAGAGTTACATAATTTAAATACAAGTTCGTAAAAGCCTCAACATATTATCGTATGTTTACATTAATTTGTGTGAAAATTAAAAACTTTAAAGTGGATAGTGACGGTAACTGATAACATACGAGCTGCATCTTGTTTTTTATCTGCTGCTCTCACCTCAAAAATTTTTTACAGAGTTGTATTGCTACATGTTTAAAAATTTATTTTAATTCAAAAAATAGCTGTAGGTTATTTCTTATGTGGACTGAGTGCAGATACTTTCTTTCAATTTGTTTGCATTCAACTTTTATGTTTTACTAAAGGGTTGCTATTAAAAAGAAATTATTTATCTTTGAACCGTATCGTTTAAAAGAAGACCTGAAAAATATAGCTCTCTTCTTGATAATATTAATTGTTAAAGCATTCAAAAGAAAATTATTCTTTTGATGTCCTCGCATAAAAAAGAAATCGCATACAGTCAAGTTAATCTTCCTCAGGCGGAAGTTTGTGTTTATACTTACATATGTACAAATTTGTATATTTGAACATTTATGTTGAACATGTTATTTATGACAATTGCTAAGGGAGTCAAGTTATTATAAACATTTTAAAATAATAAAGAAAGACGTTTTAAAAAGACAATAAAAAGTATATTTTTCATTAAAAATCTTTTAATTTTCTATTTCGGAATTAGTATTTTTTTTCCTAAAATCTCTTGTACTTTCCACTTTCGCTTAATTTTGACAGTTCTTAGTTTGTCCAAGGAAAAAAAAAATAATTTTCTGTTTTTGATTGCAAAAGAACAACTAAAAAGAAGAAATGAAATTTTAATTAAATAAGAGAAATGTAAATGATTTAATTTCAAGTCCATATACTCATTTAATGTGGGGAATAAACATACACAGATACTCAGTAAAATTGTATAGACTAGAACTATACCCAGCAAACATAATAATTTAAACTTAACTTGGTTACGATTTGATATAAAATTGTTTCTCAATGTACAATATTTTAAAAGTGATTAAATTTGTAACAAACAAGTAAAACTTTTTTTTAATAAATTTAAACTCAAACATTTCTACATTTCTACATTTTTCCAAAGCTGATTGACGCTGATTTTTTATATATGGAGTTTGACATTTCTAGCAACGGGGGCCACTGCCACCATCTGGTACATGATTTCGCCATGATCAGTACTTTTGGAAAGACAAGTGATACGCGTAGGCTTAAAGTTAACTTTTTAAATATAAAATTACGCGTTTCTCAGAAACAAAAAAAAAAAAAAAAAAAAAAACAACCAGCACGGTAAGAAAAATTATAATTAGCCCGCTTGAAAAATCTATCAGACAAATCGGGATAATAATTAAAAGATCATATACATACGTTAAAAATATTATTGATAAATATAAAATAATAAAAAAATTAACAAACGGCCCAAGCCGTGGGCCACTACCTTTAATATCTGAAGCCCAAAAACGTTTTGTCGTTTAGGAAATAAAAAATATTCAAAATTACCGGATACAAAAGGCCTTCAACATAAAGTGTGGTTAAAATATTTGTGTTAATACAGTTTTCAAAGCTTAATTCCATTTAGAGTTGCTACAAAACGTCTTGACTTGATACTAAAATGCATTAAGATAATTCCAGGGAATCTTGAAATCGCGTAATTTTTAAAGACGAAAGTAAATTTAAATTATATGGTAATACATAATGAAAGTTGCAAGGTGTGGAGGAAGTCTAACCAAGAATTGAATGATGCAATGATTAAAACATAAGTGCAGTTAAGTTTTGATATGGGATAAAAAATCTTTCGATACTATAAAACACATTTGGTCTGCAGCGTACAAATTGGGTCTGCCGTCAAATGATGTTTTTATTCAAGGCAACTACCCCAAACATATCGCCATCAATTTAAACCTGCAGCTCCTGTATAATATCCCAAAATGGATGGCAATATCTCCTTAATCTCGAGATGCAAGCTCAACGGAAAATCTCTGGGAACACTTGGATAGAAAAATAACAGAAAAAGGAATTCGCAACAGAAACGATTTGATTCCGTTTTTTCAAAAAGAATGGGTGAATATTTCATTGGTATTCGGAAGGGACTAAAAACCAAATCAGAAATAAGAGAGGACAAACCAAATATTAAATATTATTAATAACTGTGTTCTAAGTGATTTTTGTTTTATTAATAAAAGGTGACCACTCATTTTTTGGAAGTGTAAATTAAGTTCTATTTATGTTTTTTATTGTATAATAACATATTTTCTTGTTTTTAAACCTATATTGTCATATTACTGAAAAATAAACTAATTTAGAAATGTGAAATTCGCCCTTAAGTAGATTTTTAATCTGTTTTAATATTTCATGAATACGACAAATACATTTTTAAGTTTAATAAATGATGAATATTAGAGCAAATATTATTTTATACAAAAAACTGCCTTTGTTATGACAAACTGAAATTCAGGCAAGCTGCATACTGGCCTTTAGTTGGAACGTAAAGTTTACAAATTGGTTTGTTTGTAAAATAAATCAAATATATTTTATTATCTAATTATCTTGGCTTAAGGTCGTTTTCAAAAAATTATTTTATTATATTAATTTTTTTTCTCCGATATTTCCAGTGGGTAGCATCCCCCATTTAATATATTGCTAGTCTTTTTACACGTAAAATGGGTGATTAACTTCTTTTGATAACAAACGTTAATATAATTGAACGAAGTTTTAAAATAAAATATAAAATGATGAAAATAATGCATTTTAACTAATTTCATATTCGGTTTAAGAAACTTTCTGTACGTACTTTTGTTATTTATAAAATATTTTTGAACAACAATTAACATCGCATTGAATTTGTAAGTTTTAACTTGAGTGATTATCAACTTCTTCAAGTTCTAGCTTTAAAAGTATTGAATATTGAGTATTGCGCTCAACAACAAATAAAAAAGCATTTTATATTTCAAATATTTATACATATTTTTGTTTGCTGGGTATGGATGATTTTTATTATGTTTACCTCTGCTGGGAGCACAGTGTCTTGCTGCGCTTCACACAGAGTTGTTGTGTTGTGTAACTGTAATGTTTTTTTTTTTTGTTCTAAATCAGTATTCTGTTGCTCATTTCGTTTTATTTTTAATTTAAATTTTAGTTACTTAAATAAGTCCATTTTACTTGATTATTCTCTAGTTTATGTACGATTTTCAATATTTATGTGGAGGTGGCAAAGATAACAAAAAAATATAATGAAATTTTTAACACCCTAAAAATTAAGACAAAATTTTAAACAAAAAATAATTAACAGCGGGCTTAAATGCGTAAAGAAATTCTTTATCTTTCTTTCGTTAGTAACAAATTAAGTATTGAATTACAATTTAACTTTTTCTTGTGCTTTAGTTTAAACTTTATTGCTAATGTCTATAATAATAATGTTTATGCGAAATGCAACAGAATTTAAGTTAATTTCGTTTACAGCTTCTTGAAACCGCAAGCCATCCGTTTTAATGCCAACCAAAGCAGACAAAAATATTTCTGTTATGTGGTGATATAAAATAAAAAAAAAAAAGCTAAAATACATGTATAAAACTGTTAAATAAAAATTACAACCAGATAGCTATTTTTTACTGTTGTTCTATTTTTATTTCCTCTTGTTTTTTTAAATTTAATTACGTTTGCTTAATTTCTTTACCTCAGATTTAAGAATAAAAAATTTAAATATACGAAAATAAATGGAGTTACATTTATAAAAATGCCGATTATAATCTTTTTTTAACCTTTTTTTATTTCAGCCAAGATTTTAAATATTAAAAAGGTCTTTTAATTAAATAGTAAATTAATCATGATTGCTTATCAAGTTTAAGGACTTAAAACAACCAAAGGCCTAATCTCTGTTTCTTGTCTTTTGTTCTTTCATTTCGCTATAAAAAGAAATGCGAAAAAGTTCCTTTTGTAAAATAAACTTAATTTTTTACATTCAGTTCCACTTTTTTTAATTGTAGTAGTTTCCCAACTATTTTGATTAATTGCCTTTTTTAAAAAAATACCTCTTCAAAAGTAATTTTTTAAGATCCTATTTAAGGTATCAACAAAAAAAAAAAAAAAAAAATATTTGTTACAAAAGTACCTTTTTTTCAGTATTCTTAAAAATACAGTCATTAAAAATGCACGTTTTAAAAGTTTCTTTTAAATTCGTTACATTTTCAGAAAGTACTTTTTAAAAAAAGTACTTTTAAAAAAGTACCTTAAAAAAGTACCTTTTTGGAAAAGTTTGTAAAACTCTTTAATTTTCGTTTGTTTTAATAAGGTTACTTAGTAAAATAGTTTATAATATTCCCTTTCAATAAAGCAACTATTTAATAAAGGTACCTTCTGAGGAAGGACATTTTAAAAAATATCTTTCCAAAAAAAGCCTTTTTAAAGAGAAATCAGTAGTTATTGCAAGTGATACCAGAGAAGAAATAGAGGAGAAAGCAGTAGTTATTGCAAATGATATATACAAGAAAAGAGACAATGGGAAAAATTTTCCCCTTCTTTAAAACAGGGCCTATTAAAAGAAGTTTATTTTAAAAACGATGCTTCTAAAAACCAAAGTTTCTCTTAAAATAGTATCTTTGAAAAATTTAAAAAGACTTTAAAAAATATTCAAAAAAGTACCTTTAAAAAAAAAGAAAAAATCCCTTTACAGAAAGTTCCCTAAAAAACCTTTTGAAAAAGTAATTTCGAAAAAAATACGTTTTCAAAAAATGATTTTAAAAATAAACGTAAGCATGTTGATTATAAATCCGGCTGCCCAGGGTTCAACCCCTGCGGCAATCAAAAAATAAAAATGTTTTTTTCTGTTTAATAGGATAAAAACACATTCAGCTCGTAGCCTCCTTCGTAGGTATCATAAAAAATTGCTATTTCTTTCTCCTTTCACCACCTGTCTTATCTCTTATCTTTCCTTTTCCAAAAGAATAAAGCACAGTTAACTAAGTAGGTTTTGTTGCCTGAAAATAATTTTAGAATTATTTATACTAAACTGATGAATTATTGTGCCATCAAAGGAGTTAAAAAAGTACCTTTATAAAAGATTCTAATTTAAGCTTAAAAACAAGCAGAGGTACTTAACTGCACTATTTCCTTAAGACTTGATTTGTCCAAATTTATTTCGGCGGTTTTAGGAAGGATCCGTTTAAAATCAAAACTATTTGTTTCCCTTAAGACGAACAGCAATTTGGTCACTTTTTATAACAACGTTTTATAGCATATTTGCCGAAAAAAATGTGATTAAAATTGTATAGAAATTAATGTCTTTGTATCCACAATTCTTATTATTGCTATAAATAATCGTATTTCTTATTTCTTTTAAAGTTAAACTCCTCCATTATAGATATTTGTATTTTTACTTTGTATTAGACGCGTTGCATAAATTACTATTTTTTCTGCTGTATCTTGTAATATGCTTCAACAAATCTTTCTTGTCATGCTTAATGGTTGTGAAAAGATTTATTGTGCCTAATATGCGAACCTTGGCAAGATTGGACACGATATCAATCAAAGTAAAGGATGAGTAGAAAAAAAGACAAAAAAATGAAACATTTTGTTAAGTTTGCTCTTGTTTCGCCAACATATGTTGTACTTAAAACAAATGTTACACATACAATATTTGTGTTGCAACAAAAGAGTAAGTATTTACTACACAACATTTACACTTAAAAAAAAATATAATACTCCTATACTATTTTTTTATATTTCGAATGTTCAGCTTATTTTCTTAAAAAAAGCAGAATAAAGGGTGTGGAGATAGCTCCTTCAGTTAGCTTCGTTTTAGACAACCCTGTTATAGTTTACTTACATCCAGCGTTGCCGCTTTGGTCCAATCGGACCAAACTTGGTAGTTTTTCGTTTTTAAAAAACAGTTTGGTAGTTTGGTTGGTTTGTTGCATTTTTTTAAATTTTTGGTAGGATTTTCTCCTCTAGCAATTTTTTATCAATAGTAAATTTTTCATCTTAAAAATTCAGAACATAAAATAAAAAAACTTTGAATTGAATAGTGTTACCACTGTTTTCAAAAACTGTTTTAGGTTTAATAAAAAACATCTCTGCTTTAATCATCTTCATAGAGATGATTACAGCTATAACCATCTCTGATTTAAAAAACGCGAACAATATTATGAAATTGAAATTAACAATATTTTTGAATGAAGGTTTATTATCAATTATTATGCTCTAAAACTATTTTAAAGTTTATGTGCAAAAAGAGTTATGCAATCCAAAAGCAAGTGTGTGTGACATGCTGAATTAACTTTAGCAATGTTCTGCATTACGCATAAACTTCCTTTCTTATTAATGGATTACTTACCGGCTCTTATTGCGGAATGTTTGTTTTTTTAATAAAATTGTGATTTTATGTTTGTCCTTTACGATATTTTATAATTATACTTAAAAACCAATGAATTATATGCGATATTTTTAAATTTTAAATTCCTTTTGCTTTTTTTATCTGTATACATTTTGTATACACATACATACATCCGTTATTTTAAATGAAATATTGCTTTTATGTTGTTATTTTATGTATATTTTTATTTTTTTTATAAAAACTGGAATTTGTTATTATTATTACTATATAAGCCAAAATAAAAATTTTTATTTTATTGAAGAAATGCATTTTTAAATTTTTGGTAGGCTGTAAACGATTTTGGTAGGATTTTTGAAAATTGGTGGTAGGAAGTCAATTTCTTGTGTGGCAACGCTGCTTACATCTCATTCGAAAAATGTTAAGTTAACAGAATTTAATTATTTTAACATTTGCGTTTGAAAAATAATGTATAAAAAAGTATATACCCAGTAAAAAATAGGATCATCCAAAGAGTAATCTTGGAGCGCTCCTTTGCGAGTAATGGATTACTCCATAAAACTCTGAAACACATTGGATTTTTAACATAGCATGTCCGCAAACACGAGTACTCCTTTTAAGCTCCTAATGGAGTACTCTCTTTGATCTCGAAAATGACGACAGAGAGAGTAATCGTTTTTGTCTCCTAAAAGAGCATAAAGGAAGTAATCGTTTTTGCCTCCTAATCAGCGTTGCCACACAAGAAATTGACTTCCTACCAATAATTTTCAAAAATCCTACCAAAATGGTTCACAGCCTACCAAAAATTTAAAAATGCATTTCTTGCACATAAACCCTGTTATACTCACTTGTTTTTTTCCCGTAATTGTTGAGATGGAAGTTTGTCTTTTGGTGATTTTAAATGGGTGTTATGATTTAAAATAGTTATAGAGCATACTATGCAGAATGAACACCCATCCCTTTCCCGGAGCTAATCAATTTCCCTCAACCATTCGGTTCTAAATTTTCTTTTGACTGTTTCTTTACAATGTTCACTAATAGTATTATATAATTTAAAAATGTCGTCTTCTGAAATTATATTATTTTCATTTAATTTTGGAGTTTTTGATTAAAATCTAAAAAAAGTACATGCAATATTAGTAAATATTTATGTAATTATTAGGTATATATTTACAATTAAAAAAGTATTTTACTTTTCCATTTGTCTGTTAATTTTTTTAATACATACACTTGAAAATAAACCTTCACTCAAAAATATTGTTCATTTCAATTTAATAATATTGTTCGCGTTTCCTAAACCAGAGATGGCAGAGATGTTTTTTATTACATCTAAAACAGTTCTTGAAAACATTGGTAACACTATTCAAAGTTATTGTTTTTTTAATTCAAAGTTACATTTTTATTTATTTTATATTCTGAATTTTTAGGGTGAAAAATTTACTATTGCTAAAAAATTGCTAAAGGAGGAAAACCTACCAAAAACTTAAAAAAATGCAACAAACCAACCAAACTACCAAACTGTTTTTTAAAAACGAAAAACTACCAAGTTTGGTCCGATTGGACCAAAGCGGCAACGCTGCTCCTAATAGAACATAAATGGAGTTAACATACATATACAATATTAATTTGTGTTTTTTTTTTACAAAAACAAGAAAATATTCATTTATTTAAATTTTTTTTTAATGTTGCTATTTTTTTTTTTGCATTCGACGAAGTCGTAGTTTTTGTCAAGTAGGTCTGTTGGTAAATAGTTGCTTTACATTTACGAAATGCCACCTTGAAAGATTTTTCATATTCCGGGTATGTTGGATACGTCTCTTTAAGTGCTTCTGCAAGAACATTGAAGAAAAAATAAAACGCAATATATTATTAAAGACATGATATTAAAAATTCAGCTATTACCGAAATAAAAAAATTAACAAATTGTATTTGTTTGTTTTGATCCATCCGAATTTAATTTGACCAGCATATTTTACCGATCATTTTGCGTATTGCTTTTTCAATTTTGATTTTGTCAAACAGCAGCTTAATATACGAAATCTAAAATAAATTAAAATAAAATAAAAACAAAGAATTTTGAATACTTACTTAACTGATTGCATTAAAAACAAACTCAGTCTTACCACTTCTAAATCAGGCTCAGTTTTAATCAGGTGTTCTGCCGAATTTATTTCCTTCAAAGAATCAATTGGGGAAATTTTTATTCTTTAACTTGATGTGTTCTTCCACAAACCGAATTGACTTTGATGAGCTTTTATAAAGCGGCATTCCATCCACAAATATATCGATCAGTAGTTCGGCATTTGCATTAGGTGATATGTATTTGCCTTGCATGATCAGTGCTTTTTCTAAACCACCTGGTGCCATATCTATTATTTCTGGGCTCACTGTGAAGCAGCGTGGGTTTTCTGCATGCACTGCTTTTAACAATGTTTCTCTGCATAGTAGAACGTCCATACCTTCACTTTTTAAAATGTAGAGTAGTGAATTACAGCATTCGTCCGAAACACGACTTTCAATTACCCAAGAAGCGAACTTCTTTTAAAATTTTTACTGATATCATAATGCACAACAAAGTTTTCCGTTTGGCTATCTTCATTTGTTAATTCATTGATTTTGTTAGATACTGATGCCTCTTGTTCACTTTAAGTCTCCCGATTACAATTTGAGAATTTTTCAATTTCTTTTTTAACTAATTGCCTTAAATGACGCTTAGAAACTAAATTTTCAAACATTTTTAACAAATTTGTAACTATACCCGTACCTTTTCGCTTTTTTTAAAAACACGTCTTTAACTTTTTAAAACTAAACTGACTAAATATAAAAACAAAACGAAAACATCAACAATTAAAAGATATGTCACAAACAAAAACAACTGATACATTCCCCATTGATCCATTTGGAGTATTAAGCAAGGCATAAACATAAAAACAAAAAAATTGTTTCTATAGCTCGCTTATTACTCCAAATGGATGGGTATGTATGTACATATGTAAATGTTTAAGTTTGTTATTTATAAAATGAGGTCTAAAAATTAATGTTATTTTTTCTTTTTCATACAAACATTTATCAAATGCCCAAAAATGGATAAAAATTAAAAAGGTGCGTCTTAGCGGACCACTGGGGGCGAAAGCTACGGATTTTTACATTTCAGAACTGTAGAGGTTATAGAATTTGTATAGGTTTTTAGTAATAGAATTAAGAAAAATGTGAAATTACGCGATATCAACTGGGCAAACAGTACTGAGTTTAGCTGCTCTCTTAAAGAAGTTTGAGATAACACGAGATGCTGTCAGATGTGGGTGAAACTGGAGCAGCCATTTTGCATAGAATATCATTGCTTTGTTCGAATATATCGCAGTAGACTATGAAATATCCACCAGACCACGTGCCATACAATTGAACTTTAATCAGCGATCTTTATAGAGATTTTCGGTGAAAGACTTGAATGTGTTCTCTTGCAAAGTGCCGATAATGCATTAGCTTTTAGCCGTTGACTGCCAAGTGCGTATAATCTATGCTCAGGCCATTATACATCTCGACCTCGAGCAGGACAACTTTTCACCGAATATCGTCATTTGTTACAAGGTTCCTAACTATCATCAGTGAATTAAAAAAGAAAAAAAAATTAAGCAATTACATACAATTTTACATTAAAATGTCAACGGCTGTTAATGGGTTAAGCATTTTTAAAATTTTTATTATTTCCCTATAGATCTCATTAAAAGCTTTCAAATGATACCCATATTGATATTTAAAAAAAAATTTAAAATATTTCAAAGCCCCGTAACTTGGAAAATATGGGTGAGCGCCAATTTTTTCACTCGATGTTTTTTTTTATTTTTTAATTCTCTATCGCCCCATATATTTATTTTTGTTATTGCAGTTAATTTAGTATTTCAAATGATATGAAAAAAATAGAGGTAGGCGTGGTGTTTTGCCTCGAAGGACATGGACCGATCATACTGCTTTCCAATAGCACTTATTTCGACACTATGTTTGATAGATTGGCGTATTTAAATTTTCTCTAGCTGATGTAGTAACTAACACGGACGGACAGACAGACATCGCTCAATCGACTTCGCTATGCATTAGAAGTCAGAATATTTAAACTTTATGGGGTCGGAAATGGTTATTGTAGAAATTACAAACGGAATGAAAAATTTAGTTATGCCCTTTTTCCACTTTTTGTGGTGAAGGGCATAATAATAATAATAATTTTTTTTCTTTTTCTTTTCTAATTTATTAAGCACTAGGTCAGTTTTATAAATAATAAAAATTTCTTTTTTTTGATGATGCCACCCAAAGGTGTGGCGAAATATTGAAAATATAAATAAAAAATTTTTATTATTTATAAAACTGACCTAGTGCTTAATAAATTAGAAAAGAAAAATTATTTAAAAAGGTCAAAGAAACATTTACATATAATTTTTTTTCGCCAGGGTGGAAAATGCTTTTACGTATTCACTACGCCGCCGTGTTAGTGAGATGTCGGACTCCCTTAATTTAGACTACCGACTAAAAACCATCCTGTTTCCCCTTGGGAGTTACACCACCTCGGTACCGCTTCCGCATTACTTCGAGGTGGTTCCCTTTATGGGCGTTTTGCCCGATACAATCTTCGCCCATACCATCTTCGATTGCATCCAAGTACGCTATGTTTTATCACGGTCAATTTTCTTCCGCCTTAGTATGTTTTCTTAGAAGTTCGCTACAAAATTCCAAGTTTCTTCATGGTCCGTCATCTTCTCTACAATATTTTCCAGCGTTATAGGGCCTATTACAGCGTTACAGGGCTTTTTTTTTTGCCCACTTCTCTATGACAGGAATTAACTTTGCCGTCCATCTACCCTTTCTTTCGCTATTCCAGCGAGTCTGCCACTTTCGCAGGGCGTCTGCCTTATTAAGACTTGGGACTGCTTGTCCGTTCAGCTTGGCTTTGAATGCTCTCATGCACTCCTCCACCTGCAGATCTATTGGCATCATCCCCGCTATAACTTGCACGGCCGCTGCTGACACCGTACAGTAAGACAATGCAACCCTTAGTGCCGCGATTCTCTGTACAGATATCAGATTTTGTGATCTCTGCTGTGTTTGCAAAGTCGTGCCCCAAATCTCGCATCCATAGGAAAGAATACTGTTACACGCCTTCATAAGTAATCTCCTCTTTTTCGTAAGAGGAACTTTAATGTTTGCAATAAACCTGCTTAGTGTAGCCGTAATACTACTTGCCTTCTCCGTGGCATATTTATGCCAAGATAATTTACCGATTTCTTTGTAGCTATTTCCATGTCGCCTGTCCTTATAGTAATCTCGGTAGGGATGCGGCGCCCAGTCATAAGCAGCAGCTCTGTCTTATGTGTTGCCAACTCTAAACCGCGTGATTCTAACCAGTTTCGTGTACGTATCATGACCTGGTTAAGTTTCCGTTTCGCGTCATCCATGGTCCGTGCCAGTATAATAATAATATATTATTACCATATTGATAGAATTTTAGTTTCACAAATACACAGAGAAAAGAAATTCGTTATAAGAAGCGAATTTGTTTCCAATCGAATTTTGCCGGTCTTGAATTCGGTTGTTATAACTAAATGAATATAGCACCCACAACTATTTAAAAAAATGATTCTAGGGTGATTATAAAGTATTATTGTGAATAAAATAAAACATTAATTTATTTTAATATTCTCTTTTATTTAAAAAATAAATTATGGGAATAACATTCTACATCATAAGTTTCACATTTCGACCCATCGAATTTAGCCTACTCCTTCCTTTACATCTCCATCCCATAACTCACGTTTTGTTGCTGCAAGGTATATTAAACAATTTAGATTTTTTTTATTTCCAAACGTTTTCTGAGATTGATTTTGTACTTACCTTTGAACAATATTAGAGAACTTTTCACCACTAACAATATATCTTTGTATTTTTAAACTTAAATATTGATTTTTTTTTTTAATATGTAAGAATTTATTTTTATTATGTCAAACACTTTTCGATTTTAGAAGACGTAATCGATTTTTATGACTCTTACTACCAAAATTTGGTATTCAGTAGTAATGTGCTGTATAAGTTTAGTTGCATCATCCATTTGATAGAATAAATTTTAGTAAAGACACAAATCGGTCAGGATAACTTTTTTAGGAGGTGTTACAACCAACATTTGGATGCAAATATTATTTGTTAGCTTTTAATATTAAAAATAAGTTAAAATTATAATTTATTTATATTAAAAATCAAATAAATATATTAGTAATTAAATTTTGAACATATCAATCGAATTTTTACCAATCTTTTTTCTGTGTGTAATTTTTATCTTTTCATTATTTTTCTTTACGTGTGTTTTTAACATGAGGATAAGAATATATATAAAATAAAATGTTTGTGTGTGATTTAGTTGCTAATAAAATCATACTAAAATTAAACACATTTTTATCTCAACTCAATATGCTGAGACTACGATTTTATGCAATATGCACATATTTATACAAATTAAATTAGCATTCGAATGTGACTAATAAATTTTTGGTAATTTTTTCATTTTTTTCAATTTGGAGTTGTTTGGTTTAAAAGTTTAGGGGAATAAAAAATAAATTTGTGGAAATTTAAGTGTAAGGAAAAGTAATAACAAAATGTACTTGATTGAAACTAAATTAATTGAAAGGTTTTATGGAAACAGTTGACTTAGAAAGCAGCTTTTTTCAGATCTTAAGTTTCCGAATTCTTTCCTGAGCTCTGTGCAAGGGAATTTTTCTTAGCGTTTTTTATTTATCGTGATTGAAAGAATGAGAAGTTGCAGAAAGCTCATTTTATTTGACGATTTGACCAAAAATATTGTCACTTTGTCAATGTCAATTTTAATATAATTATCTCTATTTCTTTTCGTGTATTTATTCTTGTTTATTAAACAATGTCTTTTACGAACTTATGCAACAATCCACACCACAATACTCTCTCTAAATTTGGTAAGAGTTTAATTTCTCGATGCCTTCTTTAAAAAGCATGCGACTTTAACCAGTACAGTCATACATACCGCAACGCTCAAAGGCACCGGCAGGACTAGAACTCAAGATGTCTTGATTTGCCAACAGATCTTTCAATAGTTTCAGCCACGATAGCTGCGAGGTTTATTTCATAATTTCCTTGTTTTTACTTTACAGTCGCCTTCACCATCTCATTTTGCTGTTCTAACACATAGATGCCTTTAAAACTTATTTAACACAGCTACAAAACAATTATTTTCCTTTTCTAATCTTTTGAAGGTTAAGTTGCTGCTGTTTTCATTTATTCCCCTTTTTGACAGCTGATTTGCCGCGGCTACTTAACAACAAGTACGTTCCTTTAAACTCAAAGTCGCTGCTGGGATTTAAACTCATGACTCAAAAAATTTAGCAAATATGCTGACATCTCTACCAATGCAACCAACGCGGCTGCTCAATTCATCTTAGCTATCATTTCTTTACTATTTACCACACCAGTGTTGCCAGGAAAAGACAGGAAAAAGGTACGATTTTCTTAAAAAAAAAAATACATTTTATCATTAAAAGTTACATTTTGAAATCTTCCCTAAATAAATGGTAATTTAATATAATTTATAGTAAAAAGTTTTATTCCATTTTCAGGGAAAATACTCGTAACAAGGCAACACATTCATTTACTGAACAAAAATAACACAAAAATTAAAATTGAAAACCGCATGAAAAAACATTTCAACCCGATGATAATCATGGGAATTTAAATTAAGACTCAATACTTATATTTCGGTAGTGGTTAAGTATACGCTGTCGCCATTTAATAAAATTGCTAAGGTGGGACTTTTTTCAAAAAAATCAGCTTGAGATTTTTCTTTGAAAGATTGAGCTCCGATAGAATTTGCAAAAAGGAATATTATTTGAGGTCGCCAAATCCTATAAGAAGGAAAACATTTTTGGTGTGTATGGGTTAAAACTTTTTCTGGTGGTGGCTAATCCTTTCCGTTTCCTTAGATAGGCCTCTACGCCAATGACATTACTGAAAAACAAAAAACAAAGAGATCCAAAAAATAGTCTTTTTCTTCTTCTTTAGATCAATTTAGGTGTCTTTAACATACAGTTACATATGTTTTCGTGATAAACCACCGCTTCAGTGATCTTGTGAAAGAGCTTTAACGCATCGGCATTCTCTTGCTTGAATTTTAAAGTTTTGTGGAGAGAGAGATTAACTGCATGTACGCGATCGAGTAAATTATATTCTGGTTAAAAGTCGGCCTATGATTAATTTCTAGGGCAGTAGGATCACCAACAGTTTCCACAATATAAGCCTTATTGTGATTGTTGCAAGATCGACAAAGTTCAAACCGCTCGTCTCTCTGTTCAGAGAAGAGTTGCTTAAGGTTGTCATAACATACTTCGCCGACAAAATATATTGCTAAGCAATCCAAATTTTTGTTTCATCGTGCATGTTAGAGCTGCAAAACAATTGATAGCACAATCGATATCTTCGATAGTTTTCTAAAAAACTATCGATGCTACAGTTTCGATAGTTTATTTAAAAACTATCGATACTATCGCATTTTTTAATTGCTTATTCTATCGCTATCGAAAAACAACTATCGATAGTCAGCCAAAAATAAAACTATCGATAGTACTATCGATTGTTTTGCAGCCCTAGTGCAAGTCGTCAGTTTTCATCATTCATTCACGTATATTCCCTTAATTTAAGTTTATTCAAAGAATTCATTCCACGAGTCTTACTGACTGTGTTTGTAATAGAATGTAAAAAAAAGAATGGTTTGTCTAGAATGTGACATGTTGGTTGTTATTTGTATTCGCTATTCTGAAAGACCATATGTGTTGTTTTTACAAAATGTATTTGTCTACGTTTTAACATTCCATTAAAAATAAATAAGCCAACAAGAACAAAGAGAAACCATGTTTATGGCACCAACTGTTATGATTTAGGAAATAAAATTAAAAACAGAGTCCTTCATACTAATACACGCTCTTACAAAAATTGTATTTGAATTGAATAATAAACCCACGGAACAGTTGCCAATAGAACAAGTGGTGTCTTCAAGACAAAGTATTAATTTTCTAAAATGTCGTTTCTCTTCTAAACGAACTCCAGTTAAAGTATTTAGATATGTAATTGTGGATATGAACCTGAGACATCTTATAAATTTTATTTAAAGGAACTAAAATATTGTGTTTTTTTCATTCCCATTTGTTTTTAATGGCTGTTGATTACAAGTGTTCGTGCTCTTGTTTTGGACCTGAAATCTTCTCTAGCATCTAAATTAATATTTGCTTTACGCTTTTGACTCATTTTTGTCCTTTACTGTATTTAAGTTCGTTTGGTGCAGCTTCTTAAACCCCCATTCAAGTTATTTTTTTACGTTGCTGTTTTCTGCTTCTTTTGCTTTTTAAATTTGTTTGTTATTGTACCTGAATCGCTATCAGGTGTTACATCGAATATATAATCGCGCACATTATACATTTATTTGTTATTTTTTGTAGCACTTTATAATAATATGTGTGCTGGGTTATATCCATGTTCGCGTAAATGCTATATTTAAGCTATTTTCTAATTTTCTTTAACTATAACTCATAGAAACGTTATATTCTATAAGAACACAGGCTGTAATAGAATGTGTTCTTGAAAGAATAGAAAAAAGGTTTTGATATTAAAAAAATACTTGTATTGACTAAACGCGCTCTTACAGCATTTAACGGGCAGTTCCATGTTGAAACAGCTAAAATAAAGTACTCTACTTTGTGGACTGCAACCAAGCAATTTTTAAGAAAAAAAAAACACAATGGAACACACCCAGAAACTTACTGGACTGAAATATTCTTGTCTAACAATTGGGACACGTAAACAATATTTCTTAGAGCCCTGGTTTCACTAGAATGTTTCACTAGAATGTACACCAACTTTTTCACAGTAAAGTAACAGCCGGCATCGATTTATCGAATATACTCTGGAGCATATTCTGAATTACTGCGTTGCTTTTTGTCGCAGAAGACAATAATAGCTGGGAATCCTCAGAATAGTAGGTCTAGATGTGGTGTTCTTACATCTGCCAGGGGATACAATTTATCATTTGGCCGTAGTAACATACAATCTAACCATATAATTATTTTATTCTATTTTTTCTACTCTTTTCTGTTTTTTTCTATTCCTTTGTACACGCTTCACCACAAAAAGTGGAAAAAAGGGTACACATATATAAGTGTGTCATTCGATCAGTTATAGTGTCTAAAGAGGTGCTATAGGAAATCAGCATGATCGGACCATGCCCTTCGAGGGAGCAGGCAAAACACCACGCCTACCTCCAATTCTTTCATGTCATTTAGAACAATAAAGTAACTTCAATAAAAAATAAATATATGGGGCGATAGAGAAAAATAAGAAAAAACCATCAAGTGAAAAAATTGGCGCTTACCCATATTTTCCGAGTTACGAGGCTCTGCAATTTTCAAATTTTTCAAAATATCAATATGGTTATCATTTTAACGCTTTTGAAGAGATCTTTAAGGAAGTACTAAAATTTTAAAAAAATGCTTAAGTCATTAAGGGCCGATGGCATTTTCATGCAAAATTATATATATGCAGTATAAAATGTTTTTTATTTTTTAATTCTCCTTCACCTTAAAATTAGCTTTTTGAATTGAAGCTACTTCATTAAACTAGATTTACATAAATGGTGAAGAGTATATAAGATTCGGCATAGCCGAATATAGCTCTCTTACTTGTTTGTATTTAATTTTATTTTAGTCCATTTTTTTCTTTCGTTCCATTCCATTCCGTTCCATTCTATTCTATTCTATTCTATTCTATTCTATTCTCATCTATTCTATTTAATTTAATTTAATTCTACTTTTTTCTATTCCTTTTTATTCTATTTATTCTATTCTATTCTATTCTATTCTATTCTATTCTATTCTATTCTATTGTATTCTATTGTATTCTATTGTATTCTATTGTATTCTATTGTATTCTATTGTATTCTATTCTATTCTATTCTATTCTATTCTATTCTATTCTATTCTATTATATTCTATTTTATTCTATCCTGCGCTATTCCATTCTGTTATATTTCATTCTGTTCAATTCCATTTCGCTCCATTCTGTTCTGTTCTATTGCATATTATTCTGTGGTATTCTATTCTATTCTATTTGATTTCATTATATTTCGTTCCGTTATGTATTCCGTTCCGTTCCGTTTCATTCTATTCAATTAGATTTTATTCCAATCCGTTCTATCTATTCTCATAAATAAACAGTTAATTCATTATTTTTTAAAGCCTTTTTCTCGTGCATATTAAAGACTTAAAATCACTTAAATACTTTCAAAGCCCTGTCCTATTACATTTATGACCCGTCAGGGCATGTGGTTTTGGTTTCCTTTTTCTATGACATTACACGAAGCGAAAGGATTAAATTAAATATTGTTTATTTCTAAAAGAAATATTGTGGACGTGAGACACCACGAAATATAATTTAATTTAGACCACATACTCATACACACACACGTCTGTCCAAATCTGTATGTGTTGGTAAAAGAATAATATTTTTAAACAGATTTTTATGACATAAATAATAAAACTGTCATTCTATAATTCAAATGGAATAAATAAGCTACATCTTTTTACGAAAATTATACAACAAATGCACAAATGAAATTTCTTTCTTCCTAAGCATCTTTAAGCCACAAAATCGTTTACCATGGTTTCCTCTTTCTAAAGTTAGATAATTTGTTTATTTGTAAAACTTATCGTTTTTTGTTAAAACTTTTGCTTTTGCTTTTTATATTGATTTCCTTTTACAAGCTTAATGGATGAACACAAAGCGCAGTAATAAAAAGTTAAGCAATTATATTACAACTATTTTGGATGATAAAATACATAATGGTTAAGAATAGACAATTTAATTTATTGGAGTGTACAAAAAAAGTTTATAAGCCATCTTTATGCTGTCGCAGGCATTTGTATTTAAATATAATTTTTATTATATTTTCCATTAGTTCATTTTCAATTTGGCCTAAATATTAAAAGTGTTATAAACCTCATAAGGTTTATTCATGAGTATCGTATATATTATTAAGTATCGATATCTATCCGATATTAAACAAAAGTACTGGTATTTTCCAGTTTATTTGTCTGTTGGAAAAGCTGATATCTATATGTATTTCGCTGCTCGGTTACGCTAGCTCATTAGGAACTCTTATTAGAAACTCTTATTAGGAACTCTTCATCCAAATTTTTAGAAACCAAAAAATTTATGTACATTATCAACATGAGAATTGTTTTTAAAGCCCATTGTTATTTCTGTTGTGAGCTCAAACTGTGTTGGTTGGCTTTTCGTCTGGATATGGAGTCGCCATGTAACCAACCTACCGCAAAATAGGAATGTCAGAAAAAGGTAAAACCTGGTTTGTTTGTTAATGATTTCTACTACTGATTTAACATTCTTGCGCGGGCATTAAAAGCAAATCTCATGTTGTTAATGAAGTTATTATTTTAATATTTTTCAAAAATACAAAATTTTTTTTAATTTGATATTTATTTTTTTGTGAACACTTTTAATAAAATACAATAAATGCTGAAAATCGCGGGGTTTTGTTTTAGAAACCTAAGTCTTGTGAGAAGTGCATTTCACTCGGGAAAAATTTTGGTAAAACATAAATATGGTGTTATCTATTATTTTTCATAATATTCAATTTTTGCAAAATCTATTACTTTTTATTTAAATTAAAAAATCTTAAAAAAAACTTAGCTAAATTTTTTAATTGAAATTTTTACAAACTTTTAATTAGTTCACAGATTTTTATTTGAAATTTTTTAAGAAATTTTTTTATTGCCTTAATTAATATTTTAATGAAATCAATTAAATTTTCACTTGTTTTTATTTTATTATATTATTGTGAAACGTGCATTTATTTCTTGGAAGCAAGGTTTCCTTTTTTGCAAAACGAAGCTTTTGCAAGAAAGAACAATATACGAAAAAAGTTTTCTCTTTGCGAATGGTGCGATTTCTAATAAAAATATTATTAGAATTTTTTAGAAATGCATTTTTTAAAATGTGAAGTTACTTAATTGAAGAAATGTCGTGGTGCAAAAAGTTAATTTTTTTTATATTTTAATGTTTTTTTAACACAATCATTTATTTTACAGTTACTTTTAAAATCTCCCTCGATTTTATCATAGTTTTCTTACAAAGTTCAAATAAACAAAATAATAAAATATTACGGTTTGAATTTCATAATAATCTTTATAACTCAAATAAAAACTCAAAGTCAAGCGTGAATTTCAAGTAAACTTTAACTAAAAGTTTTCTTCTTCATTACTTACGAAACGTAACGTCTATATTGTTGTTGCTGGTGATGGTTGTCTAGCGTTAATGTTCTAAAAATTGGTGATGATGTTGATGTTAAAAATACTTCTGTCTTTAGTAATATTTAGAAAAGTTTTTATGTCGTCTACTGAAATTAGGAATGTCAAATAACTTATTAGTTTTGAAATGATTTGTACTGACTTGAATTTTGTTTGTGGCAACTTTAGATTGGCAAAGTTCTGTGACAAAACTTCATGTTCACGAAGTAATTAAATTTCTAAAAATAGATGAGGGAATAGTTTAAATTAATATTTTCAAAAGGTTAAAAAGCTTTAGGCCAATGTTTTTTTATTTTGTTGGCTGCACTGTTTCTGGAATATTAAGATTTCACGGTATTAATTAATAAAATAATTGGCGATTTTCTTGCTAATTTTTAGATAATCATTAATGAATTTGTCTTAGCAAATATCGAAATGAAAAATATAAATAATCATATTATTAAAAACTTTTTACTATAGACATTTTTATGTCATTATTATAATCTGGAAACTTTACACTTTTACTTCATACTTTGTTATTACTGCAAAGTGAATGATTTACAAAACATATATGGTTATAAATAGTAAAGTGAATACTATTTTTTTTTCTTTTAAACATTATAAAACTGAAAACTAAAATAATACTTTAAAGGCATATTTGGTACAATATAATTGCCGTATTCACAAGCTCTGCTAAGGTGTAGGTAGTATTGCATACTACCTTTTGTTTACTTCTTTGTGAACAACCATTGTATCAGTGTGCCATTGTACATTGTACTTCATATGTCAAAAAGTAAATTAGAAGAAGAAAAGTGCTATTCATCATTTGTTATTTATAAGCCAAATGGGGAAGAAAACAAACAAAAAAGTAAATTAATAAACTTTTTGTGTGAGGATGAAATTCAAGACATTTTTAGGATGAACCTAATGTACTTGCTCTCCAGTCGCAGAATTATACATTTAGGGCTACCAAAATCATCATTATGGGTTTTAAGATATTTTGATGAAAACAGATTTCTTCATATGATACGACTACGGCCAGAGAAATTTGCCTATATATTCAACGTTATAAAAAATGACGATGTTTTTCACACAATTGGCGAAAGGCTCCAACTACGCATTGACTTGCAGCTTAAAATTGTACTTACTGCTTAGGATCTTCAGGAAATGGTGCTTTTGTTCGTAAGGTAGCATCTCTTTTTGGTATAGGTGATGGCGGTACCATACAAAATATTAGAAATCGAGTCATTAAAGCAATATTAAATCTTAAAGAACAGTTTTTATATTGGCAACTTTCAACTTCAACTTTCTAATAAATCAGTCAAATCAATAAATTAAATAAATAAAACTAATAAAAATATCTTTTAATTCAATTTAATTTAATATAATTCACACATGAACACAAAAATAATAATTCATTTAAACATAAAACATTTAAACAAATACAACGTTTGAAAAACATATGAAAAAAAGTACAAAGTGTTGTATCGCATGTTTGCATGAAAATTACCAACAACACAGCTAGCACCGTTGTATTTTGTTAGCACTTAGCACGTACTAGGGGGCTTGTGAATAGGGCAAATAAATTTACCAGATTTACATTGCAACAGTTTTTGTAGGCCTACTGTTGTTATTCTAATTTATTAAATCTAAAAGATTTAAGTTTTACCCCTTTTACTTCTGCCTTAACCACAAAAAAAAAATCATCAAAATCGTTTTTATTTCAAAGAGCGATAAAAGTTAAACTGCGAAAAAAAAAATTACTCTTAAAAGTAAAAGTTTTCTTAGCAATTCGAGAAAAAAAGCTCTTAATTTAATGTTGTGTCAAGTGCGTATAAACGCATCCTAAAATTCTTCAGAAATCTGGTTTAAACAAATCGCTGTAAAATACTTTTTCTTGTTGTTACATTTTAATGTTGACTCACATAAAATGCAATTAAATTATGGAAAGAAAACTTTTTCCTACGAAAATTGCTTGTCTGCAATATTAGATGATGGCTGTGTTTATTTGTTTTTGTGATTAAATGAGTGAATTACTAAATGTGTGTGTTTGACTGTTTGTTGGTGTTTAGGCAAAGTTGCCAGAAAAAGTTAAAGAAAATCGCTAAAATCTTCAACAAACATTCTGTTTAAAGTTTTTAATACTTTTAAGAAAATTCAATTGTTTTTACAAAATAACATCTATATATTTATAAAAATTGTTGCAAAATAGCTGTGACTTTATAACTCACGAACGGTCAAACCGAATTCGATTAAATTTTTAGGCTTTGTTCGTATGATGGTTTATCTAAAGATTGATTGAATTTGGCGAAGCATTCAGCTTTTTAAAAAAAGGAACAGGAGGCGTAAGTGGCAAAGAGGAAAACTTCGCTGAATCGATTTTAACAAAAAACAATTTCAAGAATATTTGATAGATAAAAATGTCCTGATTCATAAGGCAGAAGCAAATCTTTTATAACTTCTACATCAATAATATAAAAAACTTACTTGGAAGAGTGGTCGTGGTACGATTATTTTCATTGGGGTGGTGAAGAGCCACTGGAACAGCTAGTGCAGTATAAGGACGAAAGTCAAATTTCTAGGAAAATCTTTCAAATAATGAATGTTTCGAGGTTTCCTGCTAGTAAGGTTGCCAAGGTTTTTTAGTATTAATATATAATTACTTTTATCAGTTATTTGGAAAGAAAAAAAAAAAGTAAATAAAGATTATTGTTTGTCATTATTAAGTCATTAAAGCGAAGAAGGTTTTAGAGGACTCTCCCTTTTGGGAAAAATATAATTTTTGACTTTCTATCAAAATAACATTTGAATGCATTGTGCCTTTTCGATGGTAAAAATATTCGACTTGAGTTTTATTTTCACGATATTTTATATGAGAAATGGCGTTAATCATCTTTTCGCAACTTTTTTATAAAAAAAAAATTTTAACCTCTAAACCGTGGCATCAAATATATTCGTGTAGATTTAAACGAGGATTTTCGGTGTAACTCTTTCAATTCGATGTTCTGGAGGACGTTCAATATTTGTGGCTTTAAGCCCAATTTCAGATATGGGCCTTTAAATTTTAATGAATCTAATCTTAACAGAGTCACTGCTATCATAAAAACCAGCAACTAACTAATCGTCTTTAGCTTGAAAAATAATTGTTCAGAAAAGTCATCGCATAAAGTGTACAGCTTTCAGAAATCTAGGAATTCATTTTTTATCAAATGAAACTAAGTGTTTGAACGATTCAATTATTTATTTATTTAGTTGTTACTTAAATATCTAGCTAAAAAAAGCATAAAACTTTTAACAGAGCAATTTTTGTTTACTCTCCCCTCTCATTTCTGATCAGTAACGTTAATATGCAGAACCACCACAATCAGTAACTGGCCAATATATATATATAGCCATCTCTTGTAAGTCCGATGAAACCTATAAAGTAGTATTAATTAGAAATTTGTTTAACTCATTTGAAAAATATTAAAAGTTGTGTCATTGAAACTGCTTAAAATAAAAAACAATTCCTTAATCTTAATTTCTAAAACGCCAAATTATTATTTTCAAATTTTAAAGTCTGGCAACAGCGACAATATATAAATGAGTGCGTCTCTTGCCTTTTAAGGTTTATAAAATATTTAATAATTTGCGAGTTGCTTTTCTACCCCCATTATTTCGTTACTTAATGGCAATTTAAAATGTTTTTGAAATTATTATTGCTTGTGAAAACTGCTGGATCCAACTTATCATGATGAGGATTGTTTGTTGTTTTAGAGCGCTGTTGCAGCTGTGTGCCTTCCAACACTGTTACCACTTTTGCGGTTTAAAAGTTTGAATAGACTTTTCACATTTATTGTACACATTTTTTTCTTTTGGAATATTCTTGGGTATTTTACCACACGCAGAGTTACTGATGATTAACAAACAAATGAAAATTGCTGTTAGTCTTTGTTAAGTTTAAATAATTAAAATAACGGCTTTTTGAAAAGTTTTCAAGTGTTTTTCAGATAAAAGCAGCTTATATAATTTGTAATTGTTAGGATTCAAAATAAAACAAAAAAAAAAAGCTTTAACGATTGTCGTTATTTTGATTTAATTACACGTTGTATTTATAAATTTTGTAATAACAAACATTTAGCGGGAGAATACGTAGTCTGATTAAAATTTAGGTGGATGAATGGAAGAACGTTGTTCTTTTGTTGTTTGATAAAGAAAGGAGATGGAATGCTCATCTACTTTATATGGCCAATTCCATGAATATTTCAGCCGAGGCAAACTTGATTTCACAAAAAAAAAAAAAAAAATTAAATAAATAAATTTGTCAATCGATCAGATATAGCATCGAAAAAGGTGCTATTGCAATCAGCATGATCGGTTCATGTACTTCGAGGCAGCAGGCAAACCACCACTCCTTCTAATTTTTTCATTTCATTTGGAACAATAAAGTAACTCCAATCAAAAATATAAATATATGGGGCGATAGATAATTAAAAATAAAGAAAAAAAAAATATTTAGTGAAAATATTGGCGCTCACCCATATTTTCCGAGTTACGGGCTCTGAAATTTAAAATTTTTTAAAATATCAACATGGGTATCATTTTAAAGCTTTTGAAGAGATCTTTAAGGAAATATAAAAATTTTTTAAAAATGCGTAACCCATTAAGAGCCGATAGCATTTTTATGTAAAATAATATATATGCAGAATCAAGTTTATTTATTTTTTAATTTTCTGTCACGCCAATACTTGCTTTTTTGATTGGAGTTACTTCACTAAACTAGACTTAGATAGATGGTGAAGGGTATACAAGATTCGTCATAGCCGCATATAGCACTCTAACTTGTTTAATTTGATTTCGTTTTATTGTACATTGTAGAAGTAGCTTTAGTAATTCACTCTCATTAGCTTCGACGCAACGGCTTCACATTGCAAGATTTCTTACTTGAAGTCCGAATCACCAGGTCCAGGGTTGTGTCCTAAATTTTCTTTAGTTCTGATTAAAATATAATTTTATTTTATTTATTTTTAAATCAAATTTCAATTTAATTTTTATATTCTTCCTGTCTGCACATCCTCCCACCACTATTACATACTCTCATCATGATGTAAAATGTATACATCGATTTAGAGGGGGTTATCACCAACGGTTAAATACTTTTACTTCTTGACCTTTTTCATCGAACCCTCGTCACTTAATGTTGGTTTAAACTTATCCAGTTATCAAAAACTCTAAAGTGGTTATGGTTGCTTGCTGTCTTAATCCTAACTCAATTATCAGACTCTCTCCACGAAGTTAAAATGTTCATTATGTTGTAATGTTGTATCTTAACATCGTAGGTTTTATATGTCTAGCAATACTGAAAAAAATTTATATAAGATAAAAAAATAAGGTAAACAGAACTGCTACTAAAGACCTTATGCCACTACCCTCGTTTCAACGCTAAAGTTTCAAAAGAATCAATTAAATAAAGGTACACAGTCGAAGACCTTTTACAACTATTCTCGTTATTAGATTAAAATTAAGGCAAAGGTGTAAATTTTTAATAGAAATAACTGATCAATATTTACGGCTTGACTGCCACTATTAAAAATGTGTCAGTTTTTTTAAATAAAAAAATATAATTAATGTTAAAAAATTCTTCTTGCTTTAATTCTACACAAATTATTGTTATTTACATTTTTAAGAAATATATGTTTTTAAGCCTTATCCCATTATCTGCATGTTAAGCATAAATAGAAATTATTTCAAAGCTTTAACAACATTTTATTTACATTAATACGATAAACAAATACATCTGACTGTTTGTATAGATGTATGTATGTACGTACATGAGGTGTTAAACCGCAAATTATAAATTAATTATTCATGCTTCAATTCACTTTAGAATACCGTCATTGAAGCATGGAATAGTTACTAGAACATGCAAACAAACTAACATTCATTTATACATACACTCTTATATTTCATGTATTACATCAGTATTCAGTTTAATAAAGTGCAATACAATTGCAAAACTTGTAAACAGTTTGTTTCTGATGAAAGGATGTCAGCTTCAGTACAAGATCTTTTGCAATCTGAATGTAAATTTGTTGTAAGTATGTGTATATGTACCCGTATTTATTTAATTGTGTTAGTGTGTGAATAAATAAAGAAAGAGTACCCTTTAAGAATATTTACCTCAATATGTAACGACGGACGTTGCCGGAAGGAAGTTACTTTTCCGTTGTTGGCACAAAAAACATTAAAAATTTATTTGAAATAAAAAAGACAACTTGTTATGAGATATTTCCAGTGCTTGTATATGACATTTAATGTAATGTCTTGTTTTTAATCAATAGGTTGGTTGGTTGATAGGTAGGTTGGGCTAAGGTATGAAGCTCAACAGGTTGTACTGTTACAGTCACTTATAAGTGATTATAACAAAATTTTTTTTATAAAACCATAATTCAATAATAATTATTTCTATTAAATATGACCCAATTTTTTCGGTTGGCAAAGTCAGAGTTGCCAGATTGTTTTTTAGGTTAAATTCCCAAATTAAAAATATTTTTCCCTAAAAATCCCCCATTAAAGTAATACTATTTTGATTTAAACCTATTTAAGCATTTAAATAGACATACTTTACTTTAACTGTAATTAATTTCAGTTGTCAAAATATATGATATTTTAATTTCTAAATTTTTTAAGAAAAAAAAAATTAATTTTTAATTTTTACCCTGACCAGGATTCGAACCGTCGATTTTATAAATTAATGAAATTTTACTTTATTTTCAGCTTTTTCATTCTGCTAGCGTCTAATTTTTCTTGTTTTCTTTGGAAAACGTCCGCATACATTTGTAAATAATTTTTCTTTCTAAAAATGTTTAGAAAATTAATTAAAAAGAACCAAAAAGCCGAAAATAAAGTAAAATTTCATTAATTTGAAAAAAAAAATGTTATAAATTTTTGTGATCATTTTTAAAGAAAATAGCAAAAGTTTGTAAGATAATTTTTCGGATCCACAAGTTGTACAAATGTAAAATTGATGGCTGTCAAAAAATATAAACGCTACGTAAGTAATTTTGCCCTTAATACGGTTGCTACAGATAGTCCGATGCCTGGCCAAAGGCGCAAGTCACGTGCTTGGCTATATTTTAAATACCCTTACTTTTTTTTTATCAAATTCAGAAATAGTAAGTTTAATTTTGATGCCCTATTTAATCTTAATTTCGGCTTATGATCTCATATGTTTTAATTTCTAAAGTTTTTAACGAAGAAAAATTATTTAAAAATTTTTGTAATCATTAAAAAAAAACGGGAAGAGTCAGACACAAACACAGCAGCATTCTCCGG
Source organism: Gymnosoma rotundatum (assembly GCA_916610165.2). NCBI lineage: Eukaryota > Metazoa > Arthropoda > Insecta > Diptera > Tachinidae > Gymnosoma > Gymnosoma rotundatum. The sequence goes on along the minus strand of OU744338.1, from coordinate 12,000,449 downwards.
ATCTACGAGTTGTACAAATGTAAAATTAAATTGATGTATATATCCAACGACTGTCAAAAAAATATAAACGTTATGTAAAACTTTTTAAGTGATTTTGTCCTCAATACTGTTGCTGCAGGAAGTCCCATGCCTGGCAAAAGGCACAAGTCATGTGCTTGGTAACATTATTAATGTTTCGAATTTTTTAAACAAATTTGTTTAATAGTAAATATTTAAAGAATGTTAAAGTCATTTGGGGATCTAAATGTCATTTTAGTGCCCAATTAGTTAATGTAGAAAGTGGTAAAGGAGTGTAAGTACGAGGGCTGCTATAGATATTTCTGGCCTGGCAACACTAAGTGCTGCCAAGTGCAATCTGACATTTCCATTGGAAAGTTTGTCATTTTTAAGCATAATCGTACTCAAAACGTTTTGACGTACGACCATTATTTGTGTTGTTTACAGTGACTTGAAAAAATTAATATAGAAAAAAATGGAATTAACTCGTGAACATTTTCGTGCCATAATTTTTCACAACTTTCGACGTGGATTATCACGACAAGAGTGCATTGATGAACTTAAATCTTTGTATGGCGATGAAGCACCATCCTATAGCACTGTGAAAAATTGGTATAATGAATTTAATCGTGGCCGAAGCTCGCTCAAAGACGAATTCCGTGAAGGTCGTCCAAAAACGGCTGTTGTGCCAGAGAACATTGATGCCGTGCGTGAACTCATAATGCAAGATCGACATGCGACATACCGAGAGATAGAGACATCCTTGGACATTTCTTCCACCAGCATATATTCGATACTGCATGAATACCTGGCCGTAAAAAAGGTTTGTTCTCGTTGGATCCCGCACAATTTGAAAGTCGCTCAAAAAAAGGCTCGTGTCGATTGGTGCAAAGAAATGTTGCAAAAATACGATTGCGGTGCTTCAAAAGACGTTTATAAGATCGTCACAGGTGACGAATCATGGATCTATGCGTATGAGCCTGAAACGAAATAACAATCGACCGTATGGGTCTTCAAAGACGAGCAAAATCCAACGAAAGTTGTTCGTGGAAGAAGCACTTCGAAGCAAATGGTCGCCTGTTTCTTCGATAAAACTGGTCATGTGGCGACTGTTCCGTTTGAGCAACGTAGGACGGTTACTTCTGAGTGGTACACTACAATTTGTTTGCCTGAAGTCATCGGAGAAATTCGAAAAACCAACAAGAGAAGACAAATCATTGTTCGTCATGACAATGCGAGCTCTCACACATCGGCTCAAACCAGAGCGTTTTTGATCGGCCAAAACGTCGAATTAATGGGTCATCCGCCGTACAGCACTGACTTGGCACCTAATGACTTCTTCTTGTTTCCGCACATCAAGAAAAAATGCGTGGTCAACGATTTTCGTCGCCAGAAGAAGCTGTTGAAGTGTTCAAAAACCATGTTTTAGAGGTGTCTCAATCGGAGTGGAAAAAGTGCTTCGACAACTGGTTTGAGCGCATGCAAAAGTGTATAAATCATGCTGGAGAATATTTTGAAAAACAATAAAACCATTTTTGATTATAAATAGTCGCATATTCACTATTAGGCCAGAAATATATAGAGCAGCCCTCGTACTAATAGATTTTTAGAATATTACTTCTGATTATATACTGAATAGGAGAGGAGATAAAATACATCCTTGCGGATGCCTCTATTTATATACAGGTTTTTTATACGTTTCATATCTTCACCATTTATATTAAACTAATTCAGTATATCAATGAACTTGTTATGTTGTGGTCTATCGAATGCTTTTTCTTAATCAATAACGCACAGAAAGACATGCGTAGTAACATCACGGTAATTTTGGACAAGCAATCACATTGAAATATTTAAAATCATTTAATTTTTCTGGTTGGAAAGTAAAAAAGACCATATAATGACCATTTAAAAATATTTAATGATCACGCACGAATATAACATGATCATTTTCAATCACTAAATTATATTTTTATGGTTATTTTTTACATTGTTATGGTTATATTCTTACTAATCGCATATAATACGTTTGAGAAGAACAGTTGGTTTTTTGTTCGCTTTTTTTTCAAATAATATAAAAAAGAGTTTGTTTGTGCTTAACTTTTTTTTTTAAAGTGTATGAGCGGTTTTTGGTCTTTGTGTTTTCAAAAATACATTTGTATTATAAACACCATAAAAAATGCTGTAACGTTTATTGGTTTCCATTAGTTTTATTATAACATGTACCGTTATAACTTTATTTATATTAGACTGGTACAAGTTTTATGAGAAATGGTGAAATATCCTCGTTTAGAAACTTAGGATTTGTTTCAATTTTTTTTTAGAAATAATCCCATCAGCTACCGCTTAGTACTAACAACATTGATCCTTTACCTGGTAAATGATCATGCACACCCTTTTACTTAAATTAAAAATCTAATTAAGTAAAGGGAACGCAGTTTTAAAAATTTTATTTTCCTTAGTTGATATTTTGTTTTAAATAGTACGACGAAATTTTTGAGCAATTATCACCTTTCCTCAATTGAAAATTACGATTAAAAATAAAATATTTCAATCTATTGTATTTCCCTAATATCCTCCATACGAAATTATCTATGTTTTATGTGTGTTGGCATCGGTATATTTATGGCTGTGTTCCTGTTTTATATGTTTCAATATTTCACTACTATTTTTTTTTTCCAAACACGTTTAACCCTTTGCTCCATTTAATGCATTTAATAAATATTTAAGTGAATTCTATAAAAAGGGACGTTTTAAAACATGACCATGCATGCATGTACATATATACTTCTGTATAAGTATATGTTACATTTATGAATGAGTAAATGTAGCTGTGCTAAAAATGGTTGCATGTTGTTGCTACTTTTTATTTCAAAGATTGTGTTGGAAATTTTTCCGCATGATATTTTCTATAAACATTTGCATAAATTTATTCCAATAGAGTTTTATTTTATTTAAATTTTTCCACAGTGATTTTCTTGAACTTTAAACAGAACGAAAGTTTTATGGCTTTAGAAAATTCTAACAGCTAAACCTAAATTAGCGCGTAAAGCGCAACGCAATTTAGCACATGCTTTTGTGCTGAAATGTCATACCCAAAGGCCAGGATTCACTATCATGCACAATTGTGCGATTTAATCACACAGAATCTAACAGAATTCTATCCTACTTTAAAAATCGTCTCAAAATGGCGTCGTATGTGCCACACTTTTACAAAAAAAAATTTAAAAACATATGGTTTTACTACCTTGTGGTTTTTTCCCTAATCTTAAAAAAATCAACTTAGAATTATTTTAAACGATTATAAAATCGTACAGATCTGTTAAAAAGTCTGTCACACACACACACACACACACACACAAAAACACACCCATTAAATCCATACTATCTTAATTTTTGAGCACACATGTAGAGAATAGATAAAACTGCTAGATTGCCCTGAAAATAACTAACTTGTCATTACTTTTCAACAAAAGAAAAACAAAACAAATAAAAAAGCAGCAAAATGCACTTACTAACGCACTGTCAAAATCGAATTTTCCAATTGCTAAGTTTTGACGCCGCGCTATTTTGGGTTGCTTCATACATTCCAAGGAGAATCAATTATAAGGTGGCAGCGTAGGTGAATTCAATATTTTATAAAAAAAATCTGTATATATTTTTTATATTTGAAGTTTGACAGTAATGATTTCTTTCAGTGAAAATAAATGAATTCGCTTTCCACCTAATAATTGATTCGCCTTGATACATATTATATCTACATACATGAGATTATTCGAGCGTTAGATTTCACGCGCTAATTTGGGATTGGCTGTGATTCTGCTTAAAAAATTTGACAACTAGTTAGTGGTGCCAACACTGTGCTAAAGAAAAAAGTTTTCGTTTTTTATCGCCCCTAAGTATGCAACATAGTTTGCTGATGGTAATTAACCTACACTAAATATGTTGCCAGACACATTTTTTAGTTGCGAAACTCACTCAAGAAAACATTTCGTACCTTTTTATAGAGTAAATCTTCGGCAACAGTAGTTTAACTTATTTTATATCATCACAGCATTTTAAACGGAATATATGTATGTACATATATAATATTTATTTAAAATTATAGGTTTTTCTCATAATAAATATTTATTTTAGCCACAAGAAGATTTACAACAGTTAAATTAATTGTTTTGTAAAACTATAGGATGCGCTGCAAAAAGAAGGAAAGTCTATCTCTTTTATGCTTAAATTTTCCAAAAAATCCCAAATATAAAACTGTTTCTTTTACCAGAAAATAAAGCAGTTCAAGTAGTGTCTAGTGCTGTTCAAGATATTTATTGGTCATGCATTATAGGGTTGAGTTCTTGTAAGAAAAGTTGATGATCACAAATCAAGCTTATTTTCTTTACTGGGATACTAATGTTTGGTGAGCGACTCGTCTAGAAAATTTGTATGAAAAGTACTCAATTTTATGATTGATTTCTATATACATTTTCTACAGTATAAAACAACGCCACAAAATTATCTACACTACTTTGAAAAATAATTATTAATTTGCGCAACTTACAGCTTCGTGAATTTTTATGACTTAAATAATTGTTCATTTGAACAAGCCATCCATCTGAGCATAAAACAAAGTCATAAAGAAAATGCTTACTGTGGAGAAAATCGCTGTTGTAAACGAAACTTATCGATTGAATATCGGTTGCGAAACTTGAAGCTCTGCCCGTTAAGTATGTAGAATATTTTTAGCAAAGACCTTGCGCTACATTCGTTTAAAATCCAGCTGGTGCAGGAATTAATGACACGAGAACATCATTTGCGATTATCGTCTTATTGAAATTAAAATTTCCCGATGATTGATTTCAAGAAATAAGCCCGCTAAATGATCTCCAAGATTTTGCAATAAAAATTTTGAAAAATGGACCTACCAATTAATTTCAAAGGTTTAGCGATTTTACACTTCTTGATTATTGTAGTGGATCTTCCTAATGTCACTGATTTATGTTGATAAACCCGCAACAATTTACAGCTTGTATGGCAACATTGTTTGGGTTATTTGTGACATACGACCAGCAATGCTGAAAAAGTGGCCTAAAATTAGACCTCCTGAATTCGCTTCATCAATACAGACACGATAGCCAGTTACCCTAAATAATTTTCAAATGTTGATCTGTGGTTAAAATTTAATTTTTTACACAATTTTTTACAAGTTGAAGTTCTGTGGACTTAAAAAACACCCTTTAGAAAAGTTTCGCCTTCATATTGCGTGTATATGTGGTAGAAAAGCAAAGAAAATGATTTTTTTTTTTATTTTGAATTCAAATCTTGCATACATTTTAAGACACACTTTATATTTATAATGTTCATGTGGAATTTATGAAAAGTTTGTCACGTTCAAGGTTTTTGTATGTGTTGTTGTTTTGCATTTTTTTTTTTATTATAATCCTTTGTTTTGAACAATTCCCTAAATGCGTGCTATCACCTGCACGAAAAAGTCATAAAATGGATTTTAAAGTCAAACATGTGGCATTAAAATTATGACGAAAAAAAATTAAACATTTTTATATTCAAGTACATTCAGGAGTTGGTTTTAGTTCTAGTTGCATTCGTATAATTTTAATTCGTATAAAGAATTCCTGGGGAGTTGATAATTTGCGAATATTTTAATGTGATAATTTGGTGTGAGTCTTTAAATAAATTATTGCATTTTAAGTATGTTAATTTAGTTAATAATTCGTAGAGTTGGTGAGTTTTGTTTAATAGTGAAAATTATAGTTTTTAGTCTTTAATTATAAAGGAATACATTTTAAATAAATGGGCAGATTTCATACATTTTTATATTTTTTTATTGTTTATATTCTTCATACAATAAAATTATATCCCCACGAGAAGTAACAGCGTTATAATCCGCGCAAATTATAAAACTTTATAATCACCTCTAGCCAATAGATCAGGTTATTGTTATCTAGAAATTTTGAATCATTCAATAAAGTCAGTTACTCTGCATTCATGTAGGCCACATAGTAGTCAGCAGTTAACTTGAATGGTCAAGTGTATAAATATAATCAAATATTGACTGGATACGTTTGCAAAATCTTCAATCTAATTTATATGCGAATTCATTTTTACACATGTTTTTAAATCGAAAAATCAACATTTGGCATTTGCATAATTTTATGGCAACAAATTCTCCCTTAATATTTTCTTTTACTTTTTTATTTTATTACATTTATCTTAAAAGAAATCAACACACACACATGTATAAAAATATTCATATAAAATTGTGTGAGTTTATAGGATTAAATATTCTAAGCTTTGTTCATTATTATACATTTAATAATAAAATAAAAAAATAAAATAAAATAAAAAAATAGATAAAAAAAAGAGAATAATGAAAACGTTAACAAAACGTTTAAAAATGAAAGTCATTGCTGTTGTCACTACAATAACAGCATCTTTTACGCTAAAAGAATCAGCGATAATACCGCTAACATCCCCTCATCCATACCGCACAAAATAAGAAGCAACAGTCAAAACAAATCCTCACAAAATCAAAATCGAACCATAAAATGTCAACAAATCCTTTAAAAGCTAATAAATACGTAATGATGGGATTCCATGTCAACTGTAAATAACATGTGTAAAAATTACCCACAAAAAAAAAAAAACAAATTCACATACACATATTTATAAATACATAACAAAGGATAACGAAATTGCATGGATTTTAATATTTTTATTTTTCTTTTTCTGGCAAATATTATTTTTTTTATTTTATTAATTATTATTAAATTTATGTAAATGTTAAGAGTCATTATCTTTTGTCCAGAGAGCAGTTAAGCACTTAAAATAAGTTATAGATTTTTTTGACATTAAAATTCAACTTTTAAATATTCATGAATTTGAAACGGTTAATAAAATAGAAATAATAGAAAAAACAACAGTTCACCCATCGCGGAATCTTGATAAAAGAAAGGAGGTTGCTAAATAATGGCGGTGGTAAAAATAAGAAAATCATGATTTAAATTTTAAGGGATTATTACTAAGGGCTGTCCAGACTAAGAGCAGCTGAGAGGTAACCGACTAGCCTGAGCGTCATGTGGCTTATTACTAAGCGCCTTTGCGGAGTCTTTAAAATGTCAGTATCAAGATAAATTTGTTTAAAGCTTTTGAGCGAAAATCATATTTACAAGAAGTTAATTCGCTTAAGAAAAAGAAGATTAAGATTTCAGGTGATAACAATGGCGAATTAGATAATTTTCGATGTAGCCCAGAATATTAAACAGCATACGACAGAGATTTTTTACAACGGCGAATATTAATGTATTCATTGACCAGCATATGGCGAAATCATATACCAGGTGGTGGCAGTGGCGAATTCATTCATTTCAGCCGTTACAGGAAGTGTCAAACTTCATATAATAAAAATTTGACATTGACACTGCAGGAAATGTCAAACTGCATATAAAAAAAATTGACACTGACATTTTATAAATGGAATTTGTCATTTCTAGAGGAACGGTGGAAATGAATAAATTCGCCACTGCCATCACCTGGCACATGATTTCGCCATGGACCAGGATTGCGATTTGTTGTCGCCTTAAGACTTCAAAACTCATTTAAATTATGTGGGATTTTTTAACGTATGTATAAAAAAATTTGTAAAGTCCAGAATTCACTATCATACACAATCGTACGATTTAATCATACAAAAGTCGATTAAGAGATGTCCATCTGTGCATCTGTTTGTCTGTTATAGTGCTGAAATCAAGTTTGCCGAGGCAAAAAAATTAATTATGTCAAACGATCAGATATAGTGTCGAAAGAGGTGCTATTGGAAATCAACACGATCGGTTTATGTCCTTCGAGGCACTAGGCAAAACACCACGCCTACCTCTAATTTTTTCATAGCATTTAGAACAATAAAGTAACTCCAATAAAAAAATAAAATAAATATATGGGGCGATAAAGAATTGAAAAATAAGAAAAAAAACAAGTGAAAACATTGGCGCTCGCCCATATTTTCCGAGTTACGGGGCTCTGAAATTTTCAATTTTTTTCAAATATCAATATGGTTATCATTTTAAAGCTTTTGAAGAGATCTTTAAGGAAATACTAATATTTTTTAAAAACGCTTAACCCATTAAGAGCCGATGGTATTTGTATGTAAAATTATATATATATGCAGTACCAAATATTATTTTTTTATTTTTTAATTCTCTGTCACCCCAATATTTAATTTTTTTGTGATTTGAGCTAATCACTAAGCTAGAATTGCATAGATGGTGAAGGGTATATAAGATTCGGCATTGCCGTATAGCACTCTTACTTGTTTTTAATTTAGGCTTTAGAAATTATATTCAACTTATTTTCGAAATTCATATTTTCAAAATTTTTTTGTTTCTTAATTCTCTGCCACCCCATTATTTGCTTTTTTGATTGAAGTTACTTCACTAAACTAGATATACATTAATCGTGTAGGGTATGTAAGATTCACCATAGCCGAATATAGCACTCTTACTTGTTTACTCTTAAAAATCATCTTAAAAAAATCAACTCTGATCGCATAGAGAAAAATATTTTACGAATTATTTCAAAAGATTATAAAATCGTATAGATCTGTATAAAAGTCTGTCACTCATATAGACTTTTAATCCACACTACCATACTTTTTGAGCACACATGAAATTTTAGACAGATCATACGACTAAGTATGATAGTAAATCCTGGCCTTAAGGGGTATTTCAAATTTTTTTAAAAATCTATTTTGCAAGTTTAATAAAAAGTTTTTTACTTTACCATTTTGTTCTCTTTAATATCTTAAAATTGTTCTACAGCCTCAATCCAGCAAGAGGCCATTGCCTTGTATAGGTGCCAACATATTTCGCCATGCGCTAAAGAAAAGAGAAATATCAATCATATAACTTTATATTAAAAGGTGGGTATTCCATATTTAATCAGTCTTTGAAATCGTTTGATTTAAATGGATTGATATTAAGTATTTGTGTCTTGCTGGCTTAACAAAGTACTAGGGTTGCTTAAGTTTGTAAAAAGCGCATGTTTAGTAAATGAGGAATCGTGAGAAGAAATCTAGTTACAGTCATAAAGAAAGAATAAAAAGAAGAAGAAAAGATTAAAACAAAAATAACAATTCAACAAAATAAAAAATAGACGCGTTTTAAATAATATTCGCCGTTGATTGATCTATACATATTGTTACGAAAGTTAGATCTGGCAACCCCTCTTGTTGTTAACAGTATAAGAGTGGTGAATAAAAGTTACTTCCAGTAATGGTGTGTGTATAGAATAATACCACAATTAGCTAATAAAAGCTGAGCAACCTCGATGGTTGCGTTGGAAGAGGTGCGTGCTGTAAAACAGGAGATCATAACTTCCGATCCCGCCTTCGGACATGCGTACAACGGGAAATAATAATTGTTATAATGCAATTAAAAATTAAGAAGCAGCAGTACAAACCTCCGGAAGGGCAACATGAATTCATGGCAGATAATTTTGTGGGGAAGTCTATTTTAATGTAAGAGTAACAGATAATTGTCAAAAAAGTGAGGACGGTATCGCTTAGCGCAGGAAAGTGTGACAGCATAACAAAAGTGTATGACAAACGTGTGTTGTGGCTGTTAGATAAAGGGGATAACTGGCTTGGATGAAAGGAATAGTGGAGATATCTGTGGATGGTTAATATAGTAACACACTAGTGTAGCATGGATGGCTGCATTTGTAATAATAACGCATGTTTAGTAAATACGAGACCATAAGATTCACAGGACCGTAGGATCAAGGAGTGTAGCCAAATAAAGCCACAAAGTAAAAGAATACAGGATTTATAAAGAGCCATTGTGGTATTTGCAATCAAAAGAATCCGTACGTTTGTTTAAAAAGGGAAAACGTAACAATATTATAAAACTGTGATGAGGTGGGGACATTTCATGTACAGAAAATATTTGAAATATTTTTGTTGGTGTAGTATTAATCGATATAGATAACAAAACACCTATTTTTGGAATTTTTGTCTGTCTGTGTTCGCATCACGTAAAAACTATTGGATGGATTTGAACAAAATTTTGTAACGAGTTCCCGTAGATCCTTGATTCCAATATAGAATATTCTTTTAAATAATAATAGGTCATTTCGTGACAAAAATAAGATACAATTATGAAAGCATCCAATTTTACGGGTATAATGGTTCATTATTGTAAATGAAAAATTTTTAACATTGTCTACAGAACTCTAGAATAAACAGTTAAATTTGAATTTTAAGAAAATTATAAATGACACACAGACAAAGTCGTGGGCCCTGCTAGTTTGTAATATTTTAGTTAATGTTCAATGCAAATAGGACAGGAGCTATTTCTTCGTCTTTGGTATATTGTAATGTGTAACCATGGTTACATTGAAGATCAAAAACCAACTCTTCTGCTTACTGCTAAAAATCGCTACAATATTTCTTAAGCTGATCACAAGGTAGCGCTAAGGGCCTAATGTAAGCAATAGCAGCATCCATTTGAATAAATACGCCAACTGTATTAAGCCCGCACAATTGGAATGCCTACAACAGCCAGCAGACAATTTGTGCCATTTTCTTTCAACAAAGATTTTTCGTTTTGCTGGTGTCCGCCAGTTATAGAAATCCTTTTTTAATCCATCCGAAATTTACTTAAATAAGACTCATGACAAGTAAAAATGTTTTGGATATTATCAATGTGACGTATATGTTATGTGTGACACAAACACCTCAACGTGGCATTGAAAAGTCGCATGGTATAAGACTCTTGTCCGCTGTGTTTAGGATATTTTAGAAAATATTTATAGATTAAATAAATCTTTTAAGGTGCTGAGACAACTTTTGTGTCCCGATAGGTTCCATAGTATCGCCTAACATTTTGACACTTATACGCAGTTGAAGCAGCTCTTAAGTTAATGCGCAGTTAAGAGTGTCATAACTTGTTAAATATTGAATTTTATTAAATAAGGCACTAAGCTGGACTTTTCGGAACAGTTTCTAATAAAACTGAAATGGTTGGATTGTGAATGTATTTTTATTCAAACTTGGAATTAAAATGACGCCGTTGTTGTAACGTTTTTTATGTAAGTAAGAGTAAGTTTTTTTTCTTTTTGGTTAAATATTCTTTAGGTTCTAAATCCTCACAAATCTTTTCGAAACGCTTATGCTGTTCATATATTTTTCTGTTTAAATATATTTTGATGCAATAATCCTTTTGTTGTATGCACGTTGTAATAGCGGTTGTAGGAACAAAAAAACAGCCACATTTTAGGCTCTTCTGATGTGGGTACAACACAAAAACAACAACAATAAAAAAAAAACAAGCAAAAAGTAACAACAATAACTGTGACAAGAAAAACAAATGACCTTTATTATAATACAAACTCATCCACACACACAAACGAATTAATACACAAACACACATACACAGAAACACATTCAAAGGAAGTATTTACCCAGTTAGCATTATTGATCATATTCGAGTCTTTTTTGACTCCTCGACACGATTAAAATAATCGATTATGCGCTCGTTTTAGAGTCGAAAATGATTGTTTTGTCGGTAGAAAATGGTACCCTAGCCGCGACTCTTCTGAACGAGTCCCTTATGACTCTCGTTTTAGACTCATTTTCGATACTATTTTCAATCGTACTTGTAATCAAATACGATACTTTTTCGAGTCAACTTTTAATCATATTACTAGCCGTATGGGAGTCTTTTTCGAACCATATTATACGAATATTTCTAATATATTTTTTCAAAATGAAAAATTGCAAACAACGGTTTGCTTATTTTTTATAACACGCCGTATTGGCGAGCCATTGATTTGTTCAAACATTAAACAATTTCATGTCCGCACATTAAAATGGCTATTGTAGACCATCGTTGTCGATGTCATGTCGGCTTCAAACAGCGAGAAAACGAAGCAGTTTTCTCCACGCAGATAAACATGAACAAATGTTTGTAACCTATTCTGCTGACGTTTTGTTCATGTGCGAACAAATCAATTGCTCGTCAAGGCGTAGTGTTACATTCGTTAGCATGTAATTCCTAATTTTCTTAAAATTCAAATTTAAAAAAATTAATTTAAAAAAATTTTAAAACATTTATTTTACATTTGTGTCTCTATTTTTTTACGAAGTGACATATGTATGTATGTACTTTTACGAAAATTAAAAAATAAAAATAAAATATGTATTTGAATCATTTTTTCATCGTTAGGCTGCGTTAAATATGTCTCCAAAATAATTCTAAAAACAGTCGAATTTCAAGCATTTGCTTTTTGTACTTTTTGTTTTTTTAGAAAGTCACTTTCTATGCGTTTGTCGGAGTTATATTCGAGTCTCTTTTTAAACGCATAACTGATGAATCAGTTTTAAGTCATCTTGGGTAGTCTTAAAAGACTCACTTTGGTGATTTTTGTAAAAACAATCTTCCAAATGCTAACTGGGTACAAACATATTTACTTTAATAATATTTTACATTTCAATATGGCAATGAAAAATTTTTTTTTTTATTTTATTTTTATTTCTTTTATTTGTGTTTTTTCTTTTGATTCAAAAACACAAGATTCAGGATTCTTACTTAAACATAAATACAATAACAAAAGAATGAGAAAATGTCTGTGTGTGTGCTGTGTGCGTTTGGATGGGTGAGTGTTTGTGAATGTTGGATTTCTGAATAAATGATGAAGGATTTTCATATTTAAAAATTCTGACACATTTTGTGGCAACATAAGGTCCAACAATAACAATATGCTAATATATCCTGTATACAAAATACACACACGCGCATATTACAAAGTACGGTACCTAAGTGTACATACACCCATACATTCATACAGATGAAAGCATGCCTTGTAAAACATGTATGTAAAACATATTAAGTATATTTACACATCATACCTATGTATGTATGTATGTATGTATGTATGTATATAAATTTGTGTGTGGTAGCAAAGTAATAATAAAACATTAACTTATTGATCATTAGAAAAACATATATTTCATAATTTTGTAAAAAATATTTTTAATTATTTGGAAAATTGCTTAGTATATAAATAAATTATTCGCCCTTATTCTAGTTGGCGACGTCGTCACATATGAATGTTGATATGTGTCGACGCATTCGATTTGCTATTCTACTTTCGTTAGTGACACTTATCGATTACTGTTCAAAGCTTTTTTGTATTCTATAATAAAAGTGACGACGATATTGTATTGACGTGACTCTGTTTTTTGTCGACGACTTTTAGAATAACGACTGGATATAATTTAAACCAAATATAACATAGAAAATGTAAAAAATTGAAGGTTACAAATGTAGCAATGCAATTTTTAAAAAAAATGTGAAGAAATTGAAAATTAAAAGATTAGCATATGAATGGCAAAAGGTAACAAAATAAAGCATTGAATAGGTATCAATAAAAAAGTTTGTAAAAATTACTTTTTAGGTATGGCGAAATTTAAAATTAAAAGTGAAAAAAAGATGGTTGCTAGTAAAGCCATTGGCGGCGGAATGTTTAAACAATTTTCACGCAGTCCGCTGGAAAAAGCTGTTGCAAACCATCTTAACTTCCAAAAGCTTTTTAATCTTGAAGGAGCAGTTCAAGAAGTTCAAATGATTGACATGGAAAAAGATTCTAATGACATGGAACTTGCTGAAGACGAATTTGTCGTTGAAAGCAATTCTGCCTAAAAAGTTTTTTTTTCCAACACAAGTTGTTGTTTTTTCAAGCTTTCTACATCAATTAAATCAAAATTTTCTTCACTTATATAGAAAACATTTTACCATAAAAGTATCAAACACAAATAAAAAATAAATGCGATGTACATTTTCATTTCATAAAAATCGATAAACCGTCGTCACAAGAATGCAAAATTTTTATTGAATTGATGCCGACATTGATACGAAGTGCTATTGATACCAAAACGACGACGACGACGACGCCGAAAACTAGAATAAGAGTGATTATAGTATAGGTACACAGGCTGAGCTGGTGTAAATCATTTGTTTTAGAATATAAAGTGTGTGTAAAATAAGATAAATAATATTTTTATGTAAGATATTTCTCACTTAACTGAAGAAACAAAGCATAGACTACAAAGTTTAAACCATTTCCTTAATAAAACCGAACGGAAAATATTTCTTTCTCCTTGTTACATTTCTGAAAAATTTAGAGTATCATTATGCTCTGAATCTGTGTCAACATTTACATGTAATGTAGATATTACATGCGTTTTCACTGTTTCCATTTATTTACTCAAGACACTTTAAGATTTCGACTGCTTTTTTTCGTTCGTTCGCCTTTCGAACAACTTGTCGAACTCGGTTACTCAACCACAATTATCTCAATATCTATAAGATGTTTATTCGACCTTTTTGTGGTTATATTCGAGTAATGGAAAGGGTTGCCAAACTTTTCACTAAAAATAATTTAGGTTTGAAATGTATTTTAAAACAATTTTTTTTTTTATAAAATTCATTTTAAAATAGACTTGAAACCGAAAATTATTATTTTTTTGTAAATAAAGCGAGAAATATTTTTAGTTTTTGTGGGTCTCCTATTTATTTGATAAGCCAGTTACAATTAATTTTCACTTGACTTTTAAAATTTAATTTTTATTAAACTATTAAATTAAATTTTAACTGCGTCGTATCTTTGACGCTTTTAATAAGTTAAGGTTGATCTAATCGTAAATAATGCGCCTTTCGGTCTCAAAGATTGTTCTAACAAATCTTAAATATAAAGCAAGAGGCTTATTCTGAATTGTGATGCGAAAGTCAATGCGATGCGAAAATACATAAATGCAAACAATTGCTATTCTGTATTGCGATATTCGCATAGTTGAATCGCATTTCAAATGCGAAAAGGTGGTAAGTCGGTATTCTAAATTGCAAAATCAAATGTCAAATTCGCCAAATTTATTTAACAACAAAATAGCATTCGCAAGGTACAAACATGTAAGTGAAAGATAATATTTTATTTGTTTATTCATCATATATTTATTATTTAATTCAGAGAAGCGAGCAATAAGATCACCAAACCGCGTCAATTTTAAATAAAGCAGCCAATTGGTAAGATACCTTTTGAAAACACCAAATGCGCGTCACACCAAACAGAAGCTTAGACGAAATAAAACCGACATTAGCGGTGGCCCATCAATATATAATCCAATATCTCCCTTAGAGGAGACCGTGGTGAAATTGTTAAACTTGATGGATTCTGTAAATAGACTAACGGGCGCACTTTTTTTCGTGGCAAAAATCTCTTCTAAGCAATTTTCTCTAATATTCTCTCTTTCATCGTCGTCGAACCACAGTGCCACAGAATCCATTTTATTATTTTCTTCTTACAGAATTTTCTAAATCAACTTTATAAACAATTTTCACAGCCAAACACAAATTATTTATGTATTTTTAATTTGACGTTTGTTGATACTGACGTTTATTTGAGCAGCGTTGCCACGATGTGAAATAAATTGCGAATGCTATTGCGAAAGTCTAACAGAGTAACAATTTTCTTTCGCATCGCATTTCATTTGCGCATCGTATTGTTTTTCGCATCGCAACTCAAAACAAGCCCCCAGGACTTTTACATTGAAAACTAAAAATTTATTTCTTTTCATATAAAATTCAAAATATTTAATTAGTGGGACGGACAAAAAATGTTGTATGAAACGAAAATGATTTGAGATTTTTATTTTAACTAAGACATCATCCAACATTATTAATTGTAGCTAAAGAAAAAAAAACCCACTGTGCGCGTAACTAATTTAATGTATTTGTTGTTGTATACTAGATACATATTATTGGTGTTAAGCTATTTGTGGCGTGTAACACTTGTGGGATTTAATACCTTTAAAACTTTACTGAATTGAATTAAATAAAACGAATGAATGTTTATCAAGTTTAAACGAACATATGTTTGTATGTACATATGAATGTAAGAACAGAGCAGGATAATATTACATATGTATGTATGGATGTATGTAGATGTGTGCCTATATAGTTTGTGTTTGAGGTTTTTATCTTTATTTTTTTTACATGAAGAAATTTATTTGTAAATTGTATGGACTCAGGGGAATTGAACAAATATTTTTAGTTAATTTGTCAATGTGTGTTCGTTAAGTGTTAAGTGCTTTAAGCAACAATCGAATGGGCTTGAAATGTAGACATAGATATTATGCATTTGACAGATACAATTACACATTAAGCTTTTAATACGATTATAATTCTACTTAAGTTAAGCCAAACAATATAATTGATTTAGCAATTGTATAAAAATGCTTTAAAAACCATTTAAAGCATTACAAATTTTCTTTTAACTTTGCTGCATACATATGTAAGTATGTATCTTCATTTATAAATTAAAGGTTAGTAAAACTTAAAAATAAAAGGATTCTGTTTTGTTTTTTTAAAACAAAATTCTAAAAAATAAAAGAATGTTTTTTCTAAAGCCAACAAGAAAGAATCGATCCATTGTGTATAGATTTTTTATCTGCTGTCAAATCTTTGTTACACGTAAAAGATTTGAAAAATTACATGACTGATATTCATGGCTAAACATAGTTGACACTTTAATTGAATCATAATACCCCTGACTCAAGGGAAGGGATCAATGAACAGTGATTGACTATTTTTTTATCTTTGTTAGCACAAGTTTCATGGATGAAAAATATGATGGAAAATAAATCTTATGCAGACAAAACTGTTGGCGTTTCTTCTATTTTCACCACGCTAATCATCTGTGGTCGTTTATAGTTAAAATGCTGTAAAAAGCTTTAAAAACAAATGGGATCATAATGAAGGGATGGTAAATAATAAAAAAAAAAGTTTTATAACATCTTTGTAATATTAGCGTCAATAAAACTTATTTAAACATAAAGATAAATCTCTTTGAGTTAAGAAACCAGCATTTTATATTTTAATGGGAAAAGAATTATTAGAAATTATTTTTATGTTTTATTTAAAATGCTAAACAAAATCATTATATTTTAAATTTTGAATTCGTGAAATAAAAGACAGTCATGCTACATGAAGAAAACAAAAACTTTTAATAATTATTTAATTTCTACTTTCCATCAAAATTTAATTGAAACACTTTTAGATTCATGGAACTGGTGCGGAACGCGTAACCTATTTCAAAATTGCAATTTTAAGCATCTTTACTTATTCCGCTAGTAATATTTGATAACTAGCCAGTGTTGCCAACAACACAATTTTGAAGGAAATTCTTGCTTTAATTGCCCTTATGTATGCAACATTGTTTCTTGTTTTTTACAATTAAGCCACATACATAAAAAATTTGTATGAAAAAGTCATGAAAAAATGTTGCAGAAGTAGTACTCTGTTTTTACTGTGGATAAACATATGAAATGTTTCTGGCAACATTTTATCCAAGCTGTGAAATAAAGCAAGTAGGCATTGTTTCATGCGGAATTTTTCATACAACAGCTGATCGTATGTCTTTTACTTACGTTTTTAAAACAATGATACCACACTTTAAATGTCAAATATTCCACATGAAATAATCAATGTTGCTCAACAATTTTCACAAATTTGAACAGAGTACCAGGCTTAACACACTAAATAAATGCAGCACATATGTGTTGTTTTGCAGTTGGAAATAATTGTTGCCAGCAACATTTTGCCGTTTATAAACATAAAGCCAGAAATATTTTGTAACTTTTTACAAATTAACAGTGCTTAAATTGAGTAATATTATTTTACCCTTCACCACAAATGGTGAAAAAAGGGTATATCCAAGTTTGTCATTCCGTGTGTAATTTCTACAATATCCATTTTCGACCCCATAAGTATTCTGACTTCTTATGCATAGCGAAGTCAATTTAGCGATGTTCGTCTATCCATGAATATGTCAATCGATCAGATATAGTGTCGAAAGAGGTGCAATTCGAAATCAAAAAATAAATATATGGGGGGATGGAGAATTAAAATTCAAGAAAAAAACAGCGAGTGAAAAAATTGACGCTCGCCCATATTTTCCGAGTTACGGGGTTCTGAAGTTTTAAAATTTTTTAAAGTATCAATATGGGTATAGTTTTAGAGCTTTTAAAGAGATCTTTAAGGAAATACTAAAATTTAAAAAAAAAACCCATTAAGATCCGATGCCAGTTTTATGTAAAATTATATTTGGAGTACTAAATTTTTTTTTTTATTTTTTAATTCTCTGTCACCCCAATATATGCTTTTTTGATTGGAGTTACTTCACTTAACTACATTAACATAGTTGGTGAAGGGTATATAAGATTCGACATAGCCGACTTGTTTTTACTTAAAAGCAGAGGTTAATCTAAAATAAAAATTGTTGTAATTATCATACATGAAAGTAATTAATTAGATGGACGATTAATCAATTATTAATTAAATTATTAATTAAATAATTAATTAATTATCATTAGCATTATTTACCATTCAATGCTAATGATTTTTTTGGCTTTACAATTATTTTCACTACTGCTTTTTAATGAAAAGGTTTCATTGATAATTAGTTAACAAATAAAGTCATTACAATTGCCTAATGATTTAATGCTTTCAAGTCATTATCATTATTGAATGTATTTTTTGCCTTTGTACACTTAATACACATCTTAAAGTATAGTAGAGTATAATTTTGAAATGGCATTTCGATTACAAAAACTTTGTGAAACATACATATCGCTCCTTTATTGCAACATAGTCATATCTCAAAAAACTTGAACTTGGCAAAATGCGATTTATGTTTTGAAGAACTAAGTCCTATGATCTAATTGCCGCAATTGCAATTGCTATAACTTCTGTTCAGCTTGGGATATAAAACTAATTTTTTTTCAACATGTAGAGAAGGTCTAAAAGAGCATTTTTGCTTAAGTGACTACAAATTTTTAATTTTTTAAGATATGACTATGTTGCAATAAAGGAGCGATATGTATGTTTCACAATATTTTTCAACTTTCTCAGAAAAAATGCTAGTTGGGCTGTTAGTTGATTTTAGATTTCAGACATCAAGTTTTAAACCTTACTCACTCAAAGTTGATAAATTTAAAAATTTTCAAATAAAGATTTCTCTATTGGATGTTGTAAAAATTACCAACAGGATGGTAAGCTTAGATATATCCTTTTCTATCTCTGGTGAAGGGTATAAATATAAAATGTAAAAAAGGAATTAAATAAAATGGGAATTTTTTTTGAAGTTGGATTCATCTGATAAATCTATTAACGTCACATATAATTATGCTGTAAATTAGTGTATTAATATATTTAAATGCAATTGCTATGCAAATGTATGCAAATACAAATGTAATGCAATTTGTATGATGGTGTATAAAAACATTTGCATACAAACATATAAATTTTGTAAATTAAATCCGTTCTTTTGTTGTTACATTTTCCGTTTCCGCTATCAATCGGATGAACACAAGCACAACCTACAAAACCTATACAATCACACAGCCTTGGCGCTTAATATTAAATGAATGTAAATAATATTTGTAAATATGTATTTGTAGCTGTATATGAATATGTATAAGTATGGGTTTATATTTACAATAGTATAGTGTGGAAACAATAATTGTATGTAAATTCAATGTTGTTACTGATGTCGTTGTTGTTAATACAATGTACTTTTGTGTGTGTGCGTGTGTGCAAGTGAGAATGTGCAAATACTATACAATTCATTCAAGTATTCATTTATAACTACGAGTATCTATGCACGTATCTGCATTTGTATTTGTGTTTTAGTATGTGTATATGCATGTGTGTGTGTGTGTCACTGTGAGCCAATGTAAGCAGCATGTGTTATGTTTTATTTACATTATAAATTAAACATTTATCTCTGTCGATATTTACTTAAGTTAATTGAATTTTCCATAACAAAATGAAAATTGTTTAATAAAATTTCCAATATGATAATTGAAAATTGTCTACATACTTATACACACACAGATACACCCACTAACACACTTATATACAAACACATTAGAAACACTCAAATACTGTTTCATTTTTTTTAGTATCAAAGGTATCCATTGCCAAATATTAAATATGTATGAATTCATCGAGTTGACATCAAGTTTTTAATTAAAAATAATAATTATACATGTAGTTATGCATTAATTAAAATATTTATGAATAAAGTAAAAGTAATAAAGCAGGTATTAAATTTGAATTTGTATTTAATATAATTTTTATGGCCGCTTAGATTTTTGTAACCAAAATAAACAGCTACAAGTTGCTGTTTGAAAAATACACACATATAAATACACTGCATTATAAAAGTTTTTCTACAGTTGAAAAACTTTATAAAAATTTGCAAAAAATTTCAAAAGGATGATAGTTAATTTTTTATTGAAATAAATTAGCCAAGTGTGAGTTGCACTCACGTACGAAGAGTTCCGCCGCATTAGTGGGTCACCCTGTAATTTTAAATTTTACATTTTTACTATCGGCTGTTGTATTTTTTTTATTAAGTTTCTTAAGATAACACAATATAAGACAAAATCAGATGTTTTGTATGAGAACCCCTTAATTTTTAATTTTATTTTTTGTATAGGGGGCATACTGTGTGAGTAAGTTTCAAATGCCTTTCTATAACAATAAAGAAGTAATGTCTTTTACGTGAATGTCAGGCAATACCGTTTAATTTTAAATTTTAATTTGTGTAATTCTCCTTAAAAAGGACGTAGAAATATATATAGAATCTGCATAAGTTTCAAATGTCTAGCTACAAAGTTTAAGATAAAGTCACTTACGTGTCCTTTTCTAAGGACATCCTTTTTTTAATACCCTTCACCACAAAAAGTGGAAAAAGGTTATAAAAAAAGTTTATCATTCAGTTTGTAATTTCCGTCCGTGTTAATGTTGAAATCAAGTTTGCCGATGCACTAGATCAGCTACAGAAAATTCAAATACGCCAATCGATAAAACATAGTGTGGAAAGAGGCTATTGGAAATCTGCATCATCGTTCGATGTACTTCGAGGTAAAAGGGTAAAAGACCCCGCCTACCTTTTATTTTTTAATATCATTTGGAACAATAAAGTAACTTCAATAAAAAAAAATTACAAAATAAGAAAAAAGGGAAAATTTTTCTCTCGCCCATATTTTCCGAGTTACGAGTCTCTGAAATTTAAAAGTTTTTTAATATATGTTAATATGGGTATCATTTACAGGCTTTTAAAGAGGTCTTTGAGTAAATAGTAACATTTTTTAAAAGTCCTTAACCCATTAAGTGCCTATGACATTTTTGTGTAAAATTATATATATGCAGCACTTACATTTTTTTTCTTATTTTTTAATTCATCTGGGTATATAAGATTCGGTACAGTTAAATTTAGCACTCTTACTTGTTTCTTTTAAAATGTAAAGAATATTGAGCTTATTACCTTCACTTCTATTTTCGGGAATATTCGCTTTACATCCAACTTAAGGTGGTGAAAATGTTTACTTAACGTCAGCATCAGTTTCGGCTCTTACTAGCTACAGCAAACCATCCAGAAAATAAAAGACAAGTTTCACTGCATTTAAAGGTCTGAAGATCAAACAGGTTTTTAATAAATATCAATATTATCTCAAAGTTGTGATAAAAAAATAATAAAATCCAGGTGTATTTATATTAATGCAACGTAGTGTATCATAAATAAAGTTCGGTCGTGTGTAATATACGCAACACTACAAACAAATCTCAAAGTAATGTGTTAGCAAATTAAATATGGTTTTAATTTGTATTTTAATCAAAGGATACGGTTTTTACTCTTTGAAAATTATTGATACTTTTGAAAATATAATATTTTTAAAATAAAAAAAAACATGTTGTTTTGTGTGTTTTTAAGCTTGTTTATTGTTTGTACTAAAAAATTGAAACAAAAATGAATGTTATTTGAATAAATGTACTGACCTAGAGCCCCAAAAAAGACAAGTGAACAAAAATTATATTTTTTTAAGGTCAAATAAAATATAAAATTAAACATAAAAAAACAATAATTTTGAATATTTTTTTCCTTAACCCTGGAGTTAATGTCGACGTCGTTGACGGCGTTTCAACGCCGAAAAAGTTGAAACAGATTGAACTTTTACGGCGTTTTAACGCGTTGAGATTAACTGCTCTCATACAATTTCATACGATTCAACTTTTTTTTTGACATTTGACGCCGTCAACGACGTCGACATTAACTCCAGGGTAAAAATATCTACATGAAAAACTAAAAACCTTAGTTCAATTTAAAATAGTTTTTATAGCATCAAAGATTCTTAATACTCATTAAAAATTTCTTAAGTGGTTTTATTTAAGAGAAATTTGTCTTATTCACACACGAACATAGGAGAAAGTTTTTGCACCTATTAAAAGTTTAATTTGTTTTTACAATAAGATTTTATTCAATTTTTAAATTGGCTCACATATATATTTAATTAAAAATGCATACAAAAATATATAGAAATTGCATCAATTGTAAATTTATTTAGAAGAGAAGAAAACATTTTGAAATTAAAAAAGTAATTGAGTCAATTAAAAATTTAAGAAGAAATTTCATTATCTGGCATCTTTTTTATATTAATTTACTTTAATTGTGCTTAATTCCTTCAAATATAAATATTTCATGATATTCTCATGAAATATTAATTATTTAAAACTAAAAAATGAAAATTATTACTGTACGGAAAGCATATGTATATGGCCATTTCGCTACTGCTAATAGCAGTATTGCCAGGAAAAGACAGAAAAAAGTTACGCTTTCAGTTCAATAAAAGTTATATTTAAAAATTTTTCCTTGAGCATAACATGATAATGTGGGTATAAGACATAACCCTGAGTATAATATGGCATTTAGAAAGGAAGTCTGAGAAAACTTTCAAAGTACGACCATAAAATTGTAATCTGAATAATAGACTGTAGTCTCAATGACAGATCTTATTCTAAGCGTGAGACGTTATTCTCAGTATATTAAAATAGTCTGGCTATACGATGATAATCTGAGTATAAGACGGAAGTCTGGGTATAAGACGGTGGTCTCAGTATTAAAGGGTATATTTATCAAATGACCGTGCTTTAAGCTAAAAACATAATGGGTCTGATTATGATCTGCTAGTAAGAGCATAAAATTATATTCTAAAAAAGAATAGTATAAGACGGCACTCCGAATATTACAGCTAGAAGTCGGTATGAGATGGCAGTTTTAGTATATTACACTTCTTTGAGTAAAATACGGAAGTCTCATTATAAGGCTGTAGCTTTAATATAATACGCTACGCTCTGAGTATAAGAAGATAGTGTATGTATAAAACCAAAATGTGTGTATAAGACGGTAGTCTAAGTATAAGGCGATAATTGAAGCGTAATATATGAGCCTGAATATTATGAGGAAGTGTGAGCATAAACCGTATTGTAGTATAAAAAAATCATAGTATAAAACGGTACTCTGAGCTTGAGACTAAGGTATGTGCATAAAATGGTGGCCTGAGAAAAAGACTTTAGTTTGTGGTAGTTAAGAGCACTAAATGTCAATTTAAATATAAGATGATACCGCGAGTATTAGACGGTTATGTGAGTATAAGACTGTAGTCTAAATATAATATTGTTACGAATAATAAAATCTGGCAACCCCTGTTGTTGTTTCCGTGTGAGCGTGGTGAATAAGTTAATTTAACTAATGGTGTGTGTATGGAATAGTACCACAATTAGCCAACAAAAGCTGAGCAACCTCGATGGTTGTGTTGGTAGAGGTGCGTGCTGTAAAACAAAAGATCGTGAGTTCGATCCCTCCTTCGGACAAGCGTACAAATAAAAATAATAATTTTAGTAATACAATTAAAAATTTAGAAGCAGCAGTACAAACCTCCCGAGAGCCAAAAGACAAT
This sequence comes from Gymnosoma rotundatum, assembly GCA_916610165.2. Classification (NCBI taxonomy): domain Eukaryota; kingdom Metazoa; phylum Arthropoda; class Insecta; order Diptera; family Tachinidae; genus Gymnosoma; species Gymnosoma rotundatum. The sequence continues at coordinate 11,976,592 of OU744338.1, read as the reverse complement.
TATTGTGTGAAGCCATGGCAGATAATTTAGTGGAGACGTCCAATTTAATATAAGAGCTACTACAGATAATTGTCAAGAAGCCCTTTATAATAAAAAGTAAGAAGGGTAGCGGTTAGCGCAGGGAAGTGTCACAGCATAATCATAATGTATGGCAGAAGTGTGTTGTGGCTATTGGATTAAAGGGGATGACTGGCTTGGATAAAAGGAGTGGTGGAGATGTCTGTGGATGGTTAAGATTACTAAATAAGGCATCAAGTAGTTCATGTCTCGCCGAAGTAACACAGTAGTGTAGCGTGGATGGCATGCGTTTGTAATAATAACGCATATTTAGTAAATACGAGACCATGGGATTCACAAGACCGGTAGGATCAAGAAGTATATTGCCAGAGAAAGCCATAAAGTAAAAATACAGAATGTATAATGAGCCACAGAGGTATTTGCAACTAAAAGAATCAGTATGTTTGTCTAAAAAGGGAAAAAGTAACAATATGTTAGTCTAAGTAAAGAATTAAAGTCTGAATATAAGCTAGTCTGAATATAAGATAATAGTATAAGAGGTTACAACTAGTATAGGTTTGATGTCTGCGTATAAGACAGTAGTCTGAGAAAATGATGAAAATATAATTATAAAATGCTAGTTTGAATGTTAGGCTTTGGCTTGAATATAAGACTTCAGTGCAAGTATTAATCGGCTTTCTGACTATAAGACAGCAGAAGTCTAAATATAAACACATGATATTCTGACCTTAAAAAACGAAAGTTGGAACTTAAAATTACTTTTTTTGTATAAGACAAATTGTGGAAAGGTTGTTTGGGTATAAATATGATTCTAAATATAAAACCATAAAGTGAGTATAAAAGCATGTATAAGTCATTAGTTCAGGCTTCCGAATAAAAGAAGGCACTCTGAGTATATGACGGTCTAATGATTATAGTGGTGTTATTAAAGGCGTTTGTATGGTGTCCACGGTATACGGAGAAAACCAATCTCATTTAAAGAGTCAGTCTAAAAATACAATAATGTCTTTTCCGAGGCATTAAAACAAAATTGTACACATACGCGCAATTAAACTTTCCTTATAGTTTTAAATCATGTCAATCTCTTTTAATTTTAATTTAGTTTGACTTTTTCATTTTCATTATTTTTTCAACAGTTTTTCTTTATTTTATTTATGCCTGTATATTTAACGTCTGCGATATGGAAAACTCAATTTGCTTAAACAAATAAATGCTTAAGCTATTCAACGAGTTATTTAACAAATAAAATCTATATGAATAAAAAAATAAAAAAAGATAGAAAAGTGGTATAAATACCAGTCTTTCAGCAGTCGGTTTAATACAACATGGGATTATTTTATTTTACACCAGAGACAAAAGTAAAAGCAAAAACTTATAAAAAATGCATGTCATATTTATTCTTCATTTAAAGTTTTTTCAATGTTGCCTTTACTATGAAAAAACATTTAATTAAATAATTTTTAGGAAAATTATTTTAAAAGAAAAATGCTTAAAAGGGACCCTAAAAATTTTTTTAGAGAATGTAAAATCAATTTTAGAAGGACAAAAAATTCTGGGTAAATATATAAAAATATTCTTAAAATATCCTAAAAAAAATCCTTTTGCAATAGTTAACTTTTAAAACGCTGCTTCTTACAAAAGTACTTTTTTAAACGAGCATTGTTTTTCGAACCAAAGATCTGAATTCTTTAAAAAAAGTATCTATTTTCTAACTAAAGATTTTGAAATTGTTAAGTACAAGCAATTTTTTTAAAAAAAGAAACTTTTAACATTGTTTTTGTAAAAAGTACTTTTTAAAATATATTCCTTTTCAAAAAATGTAGCTGTTTAAATATTAATTTAAGAAAAATCTTAAAAAAAGTTCTATTAAAAAGAAAATATTTTAAAAGTGTTATTTAAGAAAAAAATATAAAAAAATAGTAAAATGTTTTAAAACAAATACCTTTTACTATTTTTAGTAAAAGTACCTTTTATGAAAATTTCTTTACAAAAGTAAAATTAATTTCAAAAAGTATTATAAAAAATTTCCTTAAAAAAAACTAAACCTCAAAACGTTGAATAAAATTAACAATTTTTAACACAATAACTGTTTTAAAATTATTAAAGTGGATTAAAAAAAGTAAACTACCTTTTAAAAAAGCTACTTTTAAAATAGGACCTTTAAAAAAATTAAATTTAAAAGAAGAAGAATTAAAATAAATATTTAAAAAAAGTACTATTTTAAAATAAGTTTTTAACAAAAGTAAAATATATTTAAAAAGTAGTATTCAAAAATGGTTCCTTTTAAAATAGTTTCCTTTTAAAAATCGCAATTTTTGATAAAAATGAACTTTTTAAAAAAGTGAATTTAAAATAGTACCTACTAAAAATTTGCATTTAAAAGACCACTTTAAAAAGTGTAACATTAGATAGAGAATACTTCCAATAAGTACTTTTTTAGGGCAATTTATTTTACAATAGTTAAAAGTTTAAAAAGAAATGGCTTTCAGAAAAAATATCTAAAAAAGTTGAGTATCTTTTAAAATTTCTTTGAATGATATTAAAAATACGTTTAAGAAACTTTTCTTGACCAAAAACTAACTTTTTAATGTATATTACAAAAAAGTACCCTTTTTAAAAAAAGTACCTTTTAAAAATAAAAACGAATTTTAAATATAGTACCTTGAAAAAGAGAATTCTTTAAAAGGTTTGTTTTTTTAAAAAGTAGTATAGTCGAAATATAAAAAAATGGTTCTAAAAAGTACCTTTTTAAAAGGTTATTATAAATGTAACACAATTTATAAAGTGTTTAAATGTAAGAGGCTTTAAATAAGTCATATTTTTTTAAAAGTAAATGTTTAGCATTTTTTTCAAAAAAGTCTACAAGTTTTAAAACTTAAATTAAAAAAAAAAATACTTTTTAAAAAGGTAGCTTGAAAATAAGAATCCCTAATAAAAAGTTGCTTTTCATAGAAAGTACATAGTAAGAAAAAGAAATTAAAAAGAAAGCTTTTAAAAAACGTATCCTAGAAAGTACATTTTAGAAGGTACTTTAAAAAAGGTACCTTTTCAAAAAGTTACTTTAAGCACATACATTTGATTCGATAATTAATAATTTATTGACAAATAGTTCATGGTTTCAAAGGCATATAAAATCATATGCTGAAATTTGTAATGGTACCAGTAGGGTGAATTCTGTGTCGGCTTATGTTTTTTCCTTCATACAAATTTTTTTTCGCTTTATTTTCGCGTTCACTTTTTGTGTGTTTTTTTTTTTTTTGGAAAGGGGTAAAAGACTTATTTGTATGCGAATGTACACAAAAGATGATATGAACACGAATGGCTAAATTCTGACTCGAATTTTACATATTTACATACGTTGACTTTTTTGTATTTTTCTTAGTTTATTTGGCTTCTGGTTTCTTTTTTTTACGTTTCGTTTTTCAACAGTTGCAAAGCAAATTGTTTTATTTGTTTATTATGACACCTGTAGGGAATTGTTTGCTTGTCATTTTTATTCAAAAGATGTGTGTTGTTTTTTTTTTTTTTTTTTTTTTTTTTTTTTTTTTTTGAAGAAAAGAGTGCGGGAAAATGGATGAATGGTTGGTAAGAGACTTTTTATTTGAGACTTTTTATTTGAAACCATTTTTACCATGAATTCTTTTGTTAATTTATTTTGGGTTTTCGATTCAATAAGATTGTTTTGAAATTTGCTAATACCCGTAACTATACATGCAAATATTTTTATTGGAAATATATTTTCTTACTCTAGGGAGTCCATTTTTATTGTAACGTGTATTAAACTGAATACCAAATAAAAGTAAATATTTTAGGATGAGATTATTTTCACTTTTGTGCCATAAATTCTGCCTTTGGAATTATTCAATTCGGAATTAATTCCTAATAGAATTTATAAAAATGAAGTTAATTAATTTTTGTTTCAAATTTTTTCTTTAAAAAATTCATCATTTTGTCCAATAAATATAACTAAAAAATTTCAAAGGAAGTAACAAAGCGAGCACTGTGACTTAAAAGAAACTGTATTTCTGTAATTCTTTCAAATAATGTGAATAAAATTTCTATGGTAGTGAAAAAATCCCAAGTATGGTCCTACTGAAGTAGAAATATAGTCGAACTCGCAGTTGAAATCCGTCTCTGATTTCTGGCACTAAAATAGTGTTGAGTTTAATGTTGCAACCAAAAAATTTTCCACTTAAATATTTTATATATTTTTCACCCTTTTCAAACCATTAACTTTATTTAGAAAATTACTTAAAGTTTTTCGTATTTTCTATTTTTCCCTTTTAAACTTTCAATTTGCACTTCTTCTCCTGAATTTTTAAGTTTTAGAACATTTATCTGCTTTCAGCATTTTTCCTACACATGATGAAGTGTTTTTTAAAAAAGTTGATTTCCCCAGCGTACTGTTTATTTCCACACACACACACACACACAGACACACACACACACACAAAAAAGAACAAATAGTACTCTTGTAAACAACAGCTTTTTTTGTATAAAAATTAGAAGAATAGCACTTGAATATTGTTAAAGAAAAACATTTTAAAATAATACAAACATTTTATGAAAAAAAAACCCAACCACAATTTTCTTTTGCTCTGGCTTCGTTATCTTTGTCTATTTAAATGTTTCAGCTGTTATTTATTTGTTTGTGAATGTTTTATTGCACCCACATTAATAACTCATGAAATAATGTCGAATGTTTTAAAAGGTGTTTTATGTAGAAAAAGTTGTCAAAGGCACATCGAATGTATTTTATTGCTTTTAGGATTAAAAACTTAAGCAAATAATACAGTCATTGTATTAGATATGTATAATAATATTAATAAATGTTGAGCAGCTTAAAGAATTTCTGATTGATTTTCGGTTTTTGAGTAGTTGTTGTCTTCTTCCTGGTCGAGCTTAATTACGGCATTTACTTTCTAATAGAAAGATGTCTGGGTGCCGAGTGTTATTTTTCAGTTTCTTTTACAAGGTCTGCGTATAAGTTTCAGGCTGAAGTGTTGCAGGCATCTGCTTATTCACTATGTGTATGTTTTTGATCCTTAAAGAAATGCCAACGAATGCCAAGCTCGCTTGGATGTTATTTGAAGTTGCTTTGTTCGTCACCCATATCGTCATCGAAAGTAGGACACCATCAAGTGTATCAAAACAACTTTTTCACTTTTCGTCCAAAGGCTCCTTAAGCATCCTGATGGCATTATGTTGTCCCATGATAATCTTTAAGGATAATGGGGACTTTAAGAATTTCTTTGTCTTTCTATGCATACTTTCTCTATTAACCATCAACTTGGTATGAACCTTAAGCAAAATTTATTTGGCACATGAATTTGTCTGGTGTACACTTTGTATATTTCTTCGAACAACCATGTCTGCCACGATATTTGTCATTAAATATATATTTTATTTTAATGACTCCCATTCAAAATTATACCATCTGTTTATCATCGATAAAAAGTGTTGACAAACAAAAAATTTGGCTCATACGGAACTTTAACATCAACGTTTATTTGCCACACACAAAATTGTAACAAATTAATAACGTTGCTCTGGCTGCGTTACAATCAAATCAATAGCGCATTAAGGCCTAGTGCAAGGCGAATTGATTACCAGGTGCAATTAAAACCAGTATTAAGTGGACTTACGTAGTTATTGTCTAATACAGGCCAAAAAACCTCGCAAGTTTTTATAATTATGCTTCTAGTTGTTTCCAGGACTATTCGGAACTTTATAGATAGAACATGAAGATACAACCTTGAGCTAAAAAACTGTTTTACATAAAATACTAGAATCCGAATCAAATAATAATTGAGTTGACATTACTTAATTTAAGGTGTTGTACAATATTTGCTCTGGTTTAATAGGCTTCATGGGAGAGATTTTTTTTAGTCAAGGTTTAACTAAATTCAATGTTAATATTCACGCGTGGCGAAGCAGTGCATATAATTTTACATAAAATTGTCATTGCCTCTTAATGGTTAAGGCATTTTTAACATTTTTTAGCGTTTTCTTAAAGATCTCTTCAAAATCTTTTAAATGATACCCATATTGATATTTTAAAAAATTTTAAAAGTTCAGACGCCTTTACTCGTAAATCAGAAATTATAGGCGAGTGCCAATTTTTTCACTTGATATGTTTTCTTATTGTTTATTTCTATATCGTCGCATATATTAGTTTTTTTTTTATTGGAGTTACTTCATTGTTTAAGATTATATTTTTATATACATAAATAAAAAATAATTTGCTTTTTATTCAATTTCATGGCCTAAAATTTTCTTTTGAGGATGAATAATACAATAGTGAACTTTCAATTACGTGCAATTTAAAAATTATCTTCAATGGCATTTTGACATGTTGTCATATTTTTTTAAAATGGGAATTTTAATATTTCAATTACCGCAAGTTTTATCAATGAATTTCTTTTAAAGAATTTAATAAAAGCACAATTACAATGAGACAAATAAAAATCTTCACGACTGTTGTAAACTTAAACCATAATTTTTAACAATAGTTTCGCTTTTTATTCTTTCAACTAAAAATTATTTTATTAACAATAAAAAAATTAATGGCTGTTTTCATTTCATTGTAGAGTGTCCTTTTCCAACAAATTGATTTTTATTAAAATCATTTACATTATTTATGTTTTGACAACCATTTATTTTCTAATAAAATGAAAAGAAAAAAAAATCAATTACAGATACTTATTTAAAAGTCATTAACATACTTTTATTGGAAATACACACGTGCATGTAAAATGTTCATGTAAAAATTCATGTCATATAAAAAAACACAGAAAAAGTATTGTGTCCAGCATGATGAATGACAAAGAATTTAGTTACAAATTTACGTATACTCACTCACGTATACTCTGTCGATTGACTTTTATGACCTTAACCCTTTCGGGACGGAGTTTTATTTTGCAAACCAAAATATGTATGGTAAAATTTTTTGCATATTCTATAAGGTATGATAAAAGTATTATGTTCTCCATACTTAAAAATTTTAAATTCGTCCTTTTATCCTGGGACATATAATCCCAACAAGTATTTTCATGGGGCATAAAACCCCAATCAGTGTTCTCGAAGAGCGATTCGAAATTAAAAAGATAGCTAAAATATAAATATTATTAGATTTAGATAAAAGCTTACATTTATTTTTAACATTTTAGGAATGCAATTAGGTATTTATTTGTGGAATGGCCCAAAACACTTGTAACATATGGCGTTGTTACAACCTGAGCATATCATCTTTCTTCGCTTTTCTATGCCAAGTGAAGAAAAGCGGACACAGCGACAACGCTTCTCTTGCTCTACTGGCAAGTGGTCTCCAATATTGATGCTATTCGTTTATGGACGTTTGGGAGTTCTACCTCCCTGGCGATTGCGTTGAAAATAAAGAAAAAAGAAAGTTTGAAAATTGCTGGGACGTATTATCCCAGTTGTCCCGAAAGGGTTAAATTGCCAAAATTGAAGCAGTTTTTTACATTTTAAGCTCATTTAAGTAAAAGAAAAGTCATGTTCCTTTATGAGCAAAATTACTTTCTTTTAAGGAAATGTAAATAATGTTTTGTTTTACCCAGTAGAGCGTAAATAGTATTTACTGGAGGTTCAAAAGTTTTTATACCCTTCACTAAAAAAAGTGGAAAAAGGGATATCTAAGTTGGTCATTCCGTGTGTAATTTCTACAATATCCATTTCCGACCCCATAAAGTATATATATTCTGACTTCTTATACACAGCGAAGTCGATTGAGCGATGTCCTTTTATCTGTTTGTCTGTTTGTCTGATTGTCCGTCCGTGTTAGTGTTGAAACCAAGTTTGCCTCGGCAAAAAAAAAAAAATAAATAAATATGTCAATCGATCAGGTATAGTGTCGAAAGATGTGCTATTGGAAATCAGCATGGTCGGTCCATGTCCATCGTAGCAGAAGGCAAAATACCACGCCCACCTCCGATTTTTTCTTGTATTTTGGAACAGTAAAGTAACCCCAATCAAAAAAATTAATATATAATAAATAAAAATAATAAGAAAAATAAATTAATAATAAAAAAATAAAAAAAAAAAATCAAGTAAAAAAATTGGCGCTCTCTTCTTCTTCTTCTTCTTTAAGAAAATGCTAAAATTTTCTAAGAATGTTTAACCCATTAGGAGCCGATTTTTATGTAAAATTATATGTAATGTATTTTCTGCAAAGACGCATCAACAAAATCTCTTTTTTTAGCTCAAAATATTGAGTCTATTATTTTTTCAATATTTCTATGCCTTCAAATAAAAGGATTTCTTGTTTTTTATCCATAACTTTTAACATGGAGCCAAATTCCTGGGCAGTTTGATAGCTTATAAGACACATTTTTGCCCTGCACAGTGGGGGTTTTTGTACAAAAAGGATTAACAATTCTGCAGTTTTTAAACTAGAAGACTGATAAATATTATAGAAAAGTGGAAATGAGGTATAAGTTTTCAATCTAAAAACTATTCCATTCAAAGAAGAACTGCCAGAAGCCGTCAAAGTTGGTCACCACGTAAATTCAAGAAACTAAAACCAGCGCCAGATTCTTATTTTGAATGGGATTGTAAAAAATTTTATACCTGTAGATACCTCTTTAAAATACTTAAATTAAATCTTGTAAATTTTTACTTTTTTCTTTTTTTCTGGGATTTTTGGAAAAATTTTTGGAAATTTTTGGTTTTCATTGTTCTAATTTTTTGAAGTTTTTTGTTATTGTTTTTTTTTTAAATTTCATTATATTACATTACTAAGTACATAATTTCTATTCGGCTTAATTTCACCTATTCGTTTATTTTTGAATTTAAAAAAAAAATTATTTGACAAATTTTGTTTAATTTTAAGGAAAACGTAAAAATTAGACGCTAGCAGAATGTAATACAGCATTTTAATGATCACAACATCTACCATCATAATTCTTCATATCCATCTGTCTTATATTGTGTGTGCTTAACCGTCGTCTATTTAGCCATTCAATTTTCTTTCAAATATAGCTTTTGTTTACAGTCGTTTGGTGATTATTGATCTGGATTCGCGCATAAGTTTCCTCTTCCCTTTTGTTGACTTAACGTCAGTACTTTAGTTTTAAGCCAAACGACAACCAGTGATGAAATTTCAAACAGCTTTTTAAAAGCCTTAACTGAAAACGTTGCTTGCTTATACATTTATTGACTTTAGCTTTCCGTGTCCTGTTATTAGTGTAGTTGTCCATTAAGGGTTCTTAATTTATAATTTTTAATTTTAGTCACCTTCCGATTCGAACTGTGGATCTTATAAATGATTTAAAATTGACTTCTTTTCGGCTTTGGTTTATTATTAATTAAATTTCTAGACATTTTCTCGATATATATTTTTTATCTCTTATCGAAGAGATCTGGCCGGAACAACACGGTGTCCTAAAATAGAGCATCGGGGACAGAAATTTTTAATTAATTTTTTGTTTGTCATTAGATTTTAAAAATTTTCCACGCTTTATTAAGTTCTTAACAAGGTCTTTAAAGCTAAGTTTAAACCATGGTTAAAGAGTTATTAGGATTTAAAAATTTTAATAATTTTAAAAACTTGGTCCTGCTTTTCAAAATATCCGACACATTTTGGTCTGTAAAACCTAAAGCTAATAAAAGTTTTGATTTTGTCAATCTGCGATTAAGCTGTGGATTTGATTTTCCATAGTTGTTTTCACTAATTTGCTTTGTCGATTTTTTACACTTCTATGTCTTTATGAAATACTAATTGGGAATTTCCGATATAGAGACTGGCCTTTTATGCCACTTCTAGGACTGATTTGTCTATTTTATCGAATTAACACCTCTTGCGGTGAAATAATATTTATCATTAAGGAAATATCTTTTTAAACTGTATAGCGACCGAAGAGCAATCCACCTCTTGGCAATTCATCATTTGATAAGGGTTGTTTGTGAATTTTTTGACAGGAGTTCACATCCCTCGATACACCGTTTAGTAGCCTGTTTTTGGGCAACACACTAAGGTGATAATATTCTCTTTTTGGAGAACTTAATTTTGTCCCTATTTTCAAAATATTTTTGGGCACTGTCTCTCGTTTACATCTTGGTGAGGGTGCCACACCATAGCAGTATAGGACGACCGAATATAAACTATGACAATCCTTGTTGTTGTTGTTGTCCGTATGAACGTGGTGAATAAGTTACTTCGACTAATGGTGTGTATAGAATAATACTACAATTAGCTACCAAAAGTTCAGCAACCTTAACGTCTGCATTGGTAGAGGTGCGTGCTGTAAAACAGAAGATCGTGAGTTCGAGCCCACCTTCGGACATGCGTACAGTGAAAAATAATAATTGTTATAATGCACTTAAAAATTAAGAAGCAGCAGTACAAACGTCCCCAGGAGTAAAAGAAAATTATTGCAATTATTGTGTAAAGCCATGGCAGATAATTTAGTGGAGACGTCTAATTTATATAAAAGTAACAGTTATTCCCAAGACGTCTTTTATAGTAAAAAGTACGAACGGTAGCGGTTAGCGCAGTGTATGGCGGACGTGTGTTGTGGCTAATAAATAAAGGGGATGTTTGGCTTGGCCAATACAGTAGTGTAGCGTGGATCGCTGCGTTTGTAATAATCAGCGTTGCCACACAAGAAATTTACTTCCTACCAATAATTTTCAAAAATCCTACAAAAATCGTTAACAGCCTACCAAAAATTTTAAAATACAATTCTTCAATAAAATCAAAATTTTTATTTTGGTTTATATAGTAATATAATAAAAAATTCCAGTTTTTATAAAAAACATAAAAATATACATAAAATAACAACATAAAAGCAATATTTCATTAAAAATAACGGATGTATGTATGTGTATACCAAATGTATACAGATAAAAAAACAAAAGGAATTTAAAATACAAAAAATATCACATATAATTCATTGGTTTTAAAACAGCTTTAGAGGATACTATGCAGAATTAACACCCATCCCTTTCCTGGAGCCAATCAAATTCGCTCAACCATTCGGTTTTAAATTTTCTTTTGACTGTTTCTTTACAATGTTCACTAAAAGTATTATATTATTTGAAAATGTTTTAAAACATAAATTTTAAGAGTGGTTCTAACTGGTTGATGAAATGTCGTTTCTGAAATTATATTATTATATTTTTTTTCATTTAATTTTGGAGTTTTTGATAAAAATCTGAAAAAAATACATGCAATATTAGTAAATATTTATGTAATTAATAGATACATATTTAGAATTAATAAAGTTTAATTACTTTCCCATTTTTCTATTCATTTTTTAATACATACACTTGAAAATATACCTTCACTTAAAACTATTGTTAATTTCAATTTCATAAAAAAGTTCGCGTTTCTTAAACCAGAGATGGTTATAGCTTTAATCATCTTTATGCAAATAAGCAGAGATGTTTTTTAGTACATTCAAAACAGTTTTTGAAAATAGTGGTAACACTATCAAAGTTATTGTTTATTTTATTAAAAGTTACATTTTTTTTTATTTTATGTTCTGAATTTTTAAGACGAAAAATTTACTATGCTAAAAAATTGCTACATGCGGAAAACCTACCAAAAATTTAAAAAAATTCAACAAACCAACCAAACTACCAAACTGTTTTTTAAAAACGAAAAACTACCAAGTTTGGTCCGATTGGACCAAAGCGGCAACGCTGGTAATAATAACGCATGTTTAGTAAATACGAGACCATAGGATTCACAAGACCGGTAGGATCAAGAAGTATAGCCAGAGAAAGCCACAAAGTAAAGAATACAGAATTTATAATGAGCCACAGTGGTATTTGCAACTAAAGGAATCAGTATTTTTGTCTAAAAAGGGAAAAAGTAACAATATGTTTTAATTTCAAAATCCTCAAAAAAAAAAAAAACTTTGAACAGGCATTTTTCTCTTGAAAATTTAGGATTAAGTAGCCTTTTGCTACTCAAATCACAAGTTCTTCAATGTATTCAGATGAAACTCAAGTACTTCCTTTTAATCATAAATATTTAAAATTTTAAATTCAGCAATCGTTTGTTAGCTGCATGTCCTTGTTGGAAGCAACAAAATAATCACTGGGTTCATTGTGTTTTAAACAAATGACATGTGACAAGTGTTTAATTTTATAGTCAAGTGGCTCTGGTCTTTTCCTTTTAAAGTTTTGTATAAAAGAAAAAAATCCAAGTGATTTAGTGGCACATTAAAAACAGTGACAAAAGCAAAGAAGACATCAAAAAGCGGAAAAAATATAAAATAAAATTTTAGCCCAAGAAGACGTGATATTGTGAAAAAAGAAAAAAACAAAAATCCATAAAATTTTTAATGTTTGAAACAAAGTATAAATATTTTAATAAGAAAATAAAAATGTTTTTGTTGCTTTTTATATTAATGTGGTCATTAATGGGGCAAAAACATGTTTATGATGGTAAATCATCAATGTATGACGCCGGAATTGTTATGGTTGCTGATGCTGCTGCGATAGATTTTGATAACGTTACTGATGGCATACGGAAAACGATACAAGAAAATATTGCACCAATAATAAGGACAAACGATGCAATGAAAACATCCTCGAAAATAATAGCAACAACAGAAACCACTGAGAAGAAAGTCAAGGGTATAAATGTTGCTACCGCAACGATTTATGGGCATATTAATGAAAAAGATAATAATTCCAATAAATTGCCACAAAATGTTAAAAAAAGAGACCAACAACAGCCAAACATGATGTATATGAACATGAAAACGCCAGCACCATCGCAAACGACATCATCAGCATCATCATTATTATCAAGAATATCTGCAGGAGTTACAACAACACAAACAGCAGGAATATTACAAAGAACAACAGAGTCATTGCTGATGCCAAAAGATCAATTAAATAAAACAGGAAGCCATGAAAATGTAAAAAGCAATAAAAATATACCGGAAGATAGTAAAAAAAGAAAAATATTAAAGGTGAAATTAAATGATAAGCGAGCCATCGAAACTGTTGAAAACAGCAGTAACAATAACAACATCGACAACAACATTCTAAAGAACAATATTAATAACGAGAACAAAACAACCGATTCGAATCTATATGAAACATCAAATTCCAAAAAATTTATTAAGGTTAAAGATAAAATAGGAAAAAATATTTTTGGCCCAGCAATTAAATCATACGAGTCAATAGAACATGTTCACCGACAGCTCATTTCACAATTTTCTCTGAAAGTAAAAAAAATTCCAAGAGTCACATATTTCACTTGTAAAAAATCACTTAAACCGAATGAGAGTTTTAAAAATGTGGAATTTGTAAGACGTATGTTCTCTTTTGGGACATCCAAAGATTCGAGTCTTATGATGAGAGTTGTATTTATAAATCATCTGGCAAATAAAAATCAGGCAAGCGTAAAAAACAATGAGGCATTTGGTGCAGCAAATGGTTCAGCTTCACGTAAATCATTTAATCATCTCAATTGGTTTGAGCATATTTTACGTCCAGAAACATTACGACAAATTGTTGTTTTGAATTTGTCTTGTGGAGCATCAAGCCGTCGTCTGCTGGAAATGGTGAGTTGTTAGTTTAAAAATGAATAGAAAATATGTGCCTTTAGCAATCCTATTTAATCAGTTTACAGTAATCTTGAGTTTTGGCGAGACTATTTTAGAAAACTTAGCCAGGGTTGCCAGACATAGTTGTTATGTTGTTACTTTTTTTACTCCAGCTAGTCAGGGCTTTTAGGGGCCTGAAACGGGCAGCTAATAAAATTTCTAAGGTCGAACTACTATTGTTACTAATATTGCGGCACCCGGTAGTCCACAGGTGTAAGGATGTCTGTGTCAGTTACGGGTTTGGTCATTCGGCGAGTAACCTGGTGGCGGTGGTTTATATGATGTTGCTTTCTCGATAGAATATCGCTAACAGTAGTGCGTTGGACTAAAGATGAGCTGTAACTTTTAAGGAAGAAGTGACGCTTGATCCCACAACCCGTGTGGACAAAGTTGCTACTTGGTCCGCTACGCACACCGAGGGCGCTGGTAGACAAATTGTATTCATCCAGTAGTAAGATAAACGTCAAGTTATGGCTCCACAATCACATACTGACATGAAGCTGTATCACTTTTGTAAATTTCCTCATCAAATAATGCTTCATTAAAGTTTTCACCACGATTTTTTTATTTTTACTACACAGGCGCCGCACATAGCGATCTTTTGCCAACCCAGGCGGACATTACTTTTTTTTTAGCTTATACCTATGGCTCTAAAAATTTACTGAGTACACCTAGATTAAAGAAACTTAGCAGGGAAATCTATAATGGTCATAGACTGTTAAAGCTAGAAAACAAGAAAAATCAGACCAAGGAGAAGAAAATTCCCCTTAGAAGAACTAGTGAACCACTGAAAAATAAAAGTTATTTTTTTATTTAGCAATTACAACTTTTAAGGTCAAATAATATTAAAAAAATATTTTTGCGCCACCCCTTTTTGTGGGCAATGAAATAAAATATTATTTGAAAAAATAATGTTGTTGTTAAATGAAATGGATTATATATGCCTTGGAACCATAGAAATAAATTGATTGATAAATTGATGCGCTACAGTATAAAAGTACAGATCGCAAATGTTATAGTGATATATAAAAGTTTTACGACTGCGATGGAGATCACTCTCAAAAACTTTTTCACTTTTTTTTACAAAAAATTTAACAAAAAAAAGTCCGTCTTTTAATTTCGAACGAAATTTTTTATTATAAAAACTTAAAACAAAATTTGTCTAAAAATTAATATAAGTAGCTGCTAATACAGCCTTTGACAGGAAAACAAGCAGCAATACAAAATCTCTATTCGTTTAACCACAAGAAAATATATTGAAAACCTCTCAAAATCGTATAAAGTCAATAAAAACGTATGCGATTTATCCAAATTTTCTGACCTTGAGAGTGTCCCTAAACGAAAAATCTGAAGCAAAAGGCTTGAAAATTCACTATACGCTGCACATTTTGTTATCTGTCCAGCTGAGTACTTAAATTTTTACATTTCTGAAAACTAAATTTTGGCCTAATGTCCGGCTAGACGGGTAAAATACCCCTATGTGCTGCGGTTTATTACGAAAAAATATGCAACTGTGTATTAAAGAGACCCATTTTGATCTAAAGAAGAAAAAACACGACTTTTTCGGGTTAAGAGTGTTAACCCACAACCACCCAAGATTTTTCCTTCTTATCGATTTTTAAGCCCCTTTTTTCTAAAGAGCTACAGCCCCCTCCAGAAAGCCTCTTTAGTTACGCTAACGAAGGAAGTGAGATTTTTCCTACCAAATAAGGCATAAGGCTCAGGACCCTTCTTAACATTATGTGTTTGTCAACTTCAAATACTCATTCTATAGAAGCTATGAGACATAACCTTAAAAGGTAATTTATCTCGGTTTTCATCAGTTACAATTGGTGGTCGATAATAATAAAATTTGGCAACCCTTTACAAATCTGTAACAAGAAAAATCTAATTTTGTTGTCTGTGTTGTTACTTTCTTTCTACTTTTACCACTGCCAAGTGTGGTGTATGTGTGTGAAAACAGTAAAAAAAAAAACGTTAGCCAAGACATATTGAGTAACCGCGTTGGCTGCATTGGTAAAGGTGTCAGCATATTTGCTAAATATTTTGAGTCATGAGTTCAAATCCCAGCAGCAATTTTGAGTTTAAAGGAACATAGTTGTTGTTAAGTAGCGGCGGCAAATCATTTGTCAAAAAGGGAAATAGATGGAAACAGCAGCAGTTTAACCTCCAGAAGATTAAAAAATTAAAATAATTGTTGTGTAACTGCGTTAAATAAGTTTATAAAGGCGCCTGTATGTTAGAACAGCAAAATGAGATGATGAAGGCGCCTGTAAAGTAAAAACAAGGAAATTACAAAATAAACCTCGTAGCCGTTGTGGCTGATTCGTTTAAAGTACTTGTTTGCTAATCAAGACATCTTGAATTCTAGTCCTGCCGCAGCATCCATGCAGTGTGACCAGATCCAAAAAATTTTTTGAGCTAAATTGGCACCATAAAAGGGCAAAAAAGTGCTAAAACATAGTGCCAAAATTTAAATGTCTTAGTTTTAAGCAAATTTTTTTTTTGGCGGGTTTATAGTTTTATTATTTATGCTTATGTTGCCTTAGAAAAATTTATTTCCATTGAAAAAAAGAAATGTCTTAAAACAATAAATCATTTATTAAACATAAAAATCTTAAAAACACAATAAAAATAATAATTCAGTTTTTAAATTAAATATTGCATACATAAGTGATTCTAAATGCTTGACTATTATCAATTCATATGTAGTTGCTTAACTTTAGCTGTCGAAAAATGTGCAGCAAAAGCAAAAAGCAAATGCAAACGAAAAAGGAAAAAACGGATTTGCTTTAGCTGACTATGTGTTTCTTTCTGCAGCAAAGCAATTACTTTGAAAACATTTGCTGTTGCTTAAGCAGTCAGTTGTCCTTTAATATTTTTTTTGCTATTGCTTAACTTTTTACTTTGAAGTTTTGGCTGACTACGATTAATTTTTCTTGCTGTTACCTGCTATCACCTTCTGCGTTTTTTCTCTTTTAAGATTTGAAACGTATTTACGTATACATTACTTACAATACATAAGAAAATACATTTAAAAACATTGTTTGTATTACAGCATTAAATACTGTTTTTTGTTTGTTTTTTTTTTTTTAAGCAATAGCAAAAGAAGAAACAAACATCAACTTATTGCTTAAGCAACAGCAAAAGTTTTCCAAATAAATGCTTTGCTGATTGCTTTGCTGCAGAAAGCACATAGTCAACTTAAACATGTGTGTTTCTTTTTGTTGTTGCTTTGTTTATAATAATATGTTTTGTAAATGCTGAGACATTTAATTTTTTTATTTGCTGAAAAGCATGTAAGCAAAGCAAAGATTTTAGTGCTGTGATTAGAACCCTGACATACACATATGTACATACATACTTGTACATTATGTACTTAGGCAAAATTATTCTAGTTATCCGCAGTATGATTTTATTTACAACTTTTTAATTCAGAGGTATCAAAAAGTGCCTCAAAAGGTTAAAAATAAATTTTTAATTATGTTGCCAGACTTACGTTGCTATTATGCAATAGTTACACGCGAAAAGTAGTGTTTGCAGAAAAGTGCATTAATTATTATTTGGGACATTTTGTAAATTATATTATTTAAAAGTGCTAAAAATAGTGCTAAGTGCTAAAACGGTAATTTTGCTGCTAAATCAACAAAAGAAGTGCTGAATACAGCACCGAAAGTGCTAAATGGTGGCATGCTAGCAAAAGTCGCATGTTTGTTAAAAAAGACATCGAGAAATTGCGCTCTCGCTAAATTTAGAGAGAGTATTGTGGTGTAGATTGTTGCGTAAAATTGAAAAAGAGTATATTTAATAGACAAGAGAGCGTAAGAAATAGAGAGTATTAATTTAAAATTGAAATTGACAAAGTAATAGTGGACTAACATCGCCGATGAAGTATCATTGAATTATGTCTCCACCCTTAAATCAGATTTGCAAAGTAATTTACTTGAAAAATTGTTTGTAAACTTAAGCCCTAGAACTTTTAGTATTTTAAATATACTGCTCAATAACGAGAGCGTGTTAGTCTCATATCTAATGCTCTATATGTTAACAACCCGCCAAAGTTAGTTGTCAAGTAAAGGCTTTTAAGAGTTGCTATAATTTTACGGTACATAATAGTGGCGAATTTAAAGTTTGTGAGTTTTTGGGGAAAAGCATTGCAAACATATTTATCGCTCCAGTTCGGGCTAAAATTTTAGCAATTTTGAAAACTTTAAAAATTACTCTTTTAAATTTCGAAATTAATATAATTTTATGGTTGTTGAGATTTTTTTTTATACAATAACAGTAATTTATTTTTGGTTGATTAGTCTATCTTTAGACTTACATTTCATGACAATAATTATACAGTAATCATATTAAAAAAATCATGCCTTTTCATTACTTTTTATTATAATGTCTTCTTTATCATTCGTTTCATTTCTTATTTTATTAAATGCTTCCGTATTTTCATCAACATAAATGGTGGAATTTAATAAAATAAAAATAATAAAATGTACATAATAAAAATGGAGTACTACTTGTTTATTTAAAAAACAAAAAATACAACAACAACAAATACAAACAAAAACGGAAACGGATATTAAACCTTTTATCTTTGCATGGTGAGTCATAGAATACTGATGGCATTGAAATGATGTTTAAAACTCTGTTTACTTCTCTTAATACACTTTAACTACAATATTTACTTTTGTATTCTACTTCAACTTTATATTTTTACGTGCCTGTTGAAGTGAATCGATATATTTGTCCATGTCTGCTTATGTCATTCAATGAATGGATATCTATACGAATGTATGTCTTCTACTCATTTTCGTTTTCATTTGCAATTTAAACGAAGAACATCAACAGGCCTCAAATAAGGATTTTTTTAACTCAATGTATCATTGGTTGTTGTTGGAGGATTATGTACTTAATCGACAAACTGAAATCGATGATGCGAATAATATAGAAAGTAAGATGACGGGCCACAACTACATTCACAGCACAGAGGCTGATAAACGTTTTAAGAAGGAAATTGTCAACAGCAGTAATGTAACAAATCTACAAGTAAGAAAATTATCTACATACCCAACGGATGTTGTTGACACCTCCACATCCGACTCCGGCCTACAGAAACAAAACAATATTACACCACGAACCAACTTAACTGCCACGTCATACTCTGTATTTACAATGCTTGCGGATAATTGTCAGGAACAGTGTTTGGTAGACAAGAAGTCGTCTATATCGGTGAATGCCAGTCGTGCTGGAATAACAACAGATGAGGATGACATAGAGATTATTGAAAAGTTTCTTGAAAAACTCAACATCAATATAAATACAGAGTTAATATTGGCAAAACGTTGTATGCGTACCATTATGGCATCAACAATCTCCTCTACAGCCACTACATTCAATATGAAGACAACACCATCACCGTCACTATTATCAGCTTCATCGATGGAAAATTCTACATCAACGGATTCGAATGATTATAATACACTTCAAAAGATGGATTACTACTTGTTATACGATGTTTGGTATGTTGCAATATTTGTTCTATAATGTTGTTGTTTTTGTTGCTTTTTTTTATTACTTAAGTTCGAACGTAAATTTGCTTTTTATCTATTCATATACAATCACACATATGGCTGTGTATACAAACAGTTTAGAAAGTCAGACGTTGAGAGTGTGTGTGAGGGAGATTAAAAAGTTTTTATCAAACATTATTGTTGCATTGAATGTTTGAATAGTTGCAAAAGGCATATTTGTTGGTCTCAGTTTACATCAAGCAAGTTTTCTTTCTTGATTTTGGGTTTAAAATTATACGAGTAAGGCAATTCACTACACTTTTTTTAAACGATTATCGGTTTGTTAAATTGACTTAAAGACAAAATTGTCGATTTTTCGGTAACACTTTAAACGATATTCGCTGTTGCTAAAAACCAGTTAATAAAGTTAGCAAGTTGCTCATCGTAAAGAAAGCGACTATAATTTTGGCTTTGTTAAATATGTCGACAAAATTTACGACAAACAACATGTGAAGAAAAATTGCGCAAAAAAAATGTCTCTACCCTATATAAGAAGAGATAATCCCAACTCTACAACAAAACACATGTATGCGCCTCGCTTGAATTCACTTGTTTTTACACTTCTCTTTTCGTTTATTTGTTTACGGAGATGCCACTAAATTTGAATTTGTGTTAATAGTTAATGAATTAATCGTTACTGGAAGCATCAAAAAATTTCGACAAATATAACGATTATCGTATTGTTTATAGTTAGTTAATCGCAACACAGGAAATTTTTTTTAGCGATTTCTGGTTCAATGCCTTAAATATTTCTTGAGCGATTTATTTTTTGGCAGCAGAAATGAAGCAACGGGTATATATAAGGCTTTATTACGATATAATTTTTGTTCCCAAAGTTTATTGAAGGATTTGTAACTCAAGAATGGCTTAGAAGATTAGAGCCTTAAGAGTATGTAGCCATTCTTACTTATTGCCACAAGGCCATAGGTGTTATTTCGCAAGTCTGGGGCGGACTTGACGCCGCCAAGACTGTTAAAAACATGATTAACGAATTTGGTATTCAAAAGATCGGTAATTTGGTGAGCTGTTTGACAAAATCGAAGTTCATATCTCCAACTTCAGTCCATAAGGGGTTTTAAGTCAAGAGTCTGAAGCACTAGCCATTGCTGAAATGATATTTCCAGCAGCGTTTTAGTAAAAAGGGCTAATGATACCATCAATCAAATGAACTACATCAAACTGTCACTCTCTGTGGATGTTTTGGTTTCTTGAGAATGACGTGGTTTTTTCGGTCCCACATATAATAATTTTATTTATTTTCATAGCCGCTGAGAATTCGCTCGTCAGAGAATGTGGTTTTACAATTACATGCGACGCCTAAGTAGAGTCTCTGTGAGGGCCAAACTAAGACGCCGTGATAAGAAATCTATGAGCGTTTGTCATCCATTGCTGACTCAATTGATCCTTAGAAGTAAATAATAATTTTTATAAAATTCTTAACATGTTGGCGCGTGAAACGCTAAATAGTTAAGATAGATGGCGTGTCGACGTTTTTGAATTGAGTAGCACACTTGTCCACAGCGGCTATATTTAAGATTTACTTCAGAACCTGCCATTATGGCCCTATATAATGGTGGTATTACTACTTAGCGAAATACGATGCGTTGACTAGCGCTCATTATTGGCGTAGCTAACGAAGTTTAAAATCTAAGAACATGGCTGTCAGGCCTATGAACTACCCTTTGTTTGAGGGGTTGGAGATCATACAACACCGTCTATTGTGAGTGCAACAGCACACTTCGGTTAATACCATACCTTCCCTGCAGAACCGACCTTTACCACAGTCACCACGAGTACCCCAAACAGACCTTACCTGCTACCGGCTCCCGTGGTACCAGTCGATTAGGACACTGATTAGGCCTTCGACATTCCCCTTAGTCTGAGCCTAGGTGTTAACGACCCCGACAATTAGCACCCACCGGGAGAACCACTATGAACACTATAATTGTTGTCCAAAAACAATCCAGTCTCATGATCTTTTTTGTACAGCTCTCGCGATTAGTTCGCATTTCAGCAATTTATTTTAACCAAAGGCACAAGTTGGGACACACAGCACTTCTTTTGGACATAAATTTGCAATATTTCTTAAAGTTCTTGATGTGTATACCGACTCATTGTAATCAGGAAATGTGTGATGCCTAACTGGTAGTCGATCTTTTGGACAGAAAAAACCATTCTGTATCAAATTTAGATTAACCGGTAAAGATTTGCACTTGAAATTTTTTCTCTTTCGCAATTTCTATTTTTTATCTCTTTTCCTATTCTCTTCCTTTTATTCTCTTATTAAAAAAGCCATATTGGCAATTAAAAAAATTTGCTTAATGTAAACTGAGACATTTATGCTGTCACGTTTTTTTATTTACTTTTTTGAAAAAAACTTTTCAACATTTTTTTTGTTTCATTTTTGTGTTTGTATTTTACCAGCAGATGATAAATGGAAAAGTTAAATCAAGTCAATATAATTTTGTTGTTGTATTTACATGTTTGAAACTTAATCTAGTTAATGACATTCATTTAAAATTCTATTCAACCACTTTAAAAGAATCTATAAAAATATTTTAAAACTTTTTTAAAAATACTTTAGAAAGTCGTTAAACTTGTAAAACTTTGGAATTTTGTTTTGAATAGGAATCCAGGACATCAGTATGGTGGTAAATTGAATGTATCGGAAGTTGGTCACTTTACTCCCAGCAAAGGATTGAAGTTAAGCAAATGGTATAGAACAACATCGACCACAAAGAGAAGGATTGATATGCAGTTGGCCCGAATACGTTGTTTAATTGTGGTAAAGAGATTTTAAGGGTCTGTATAATCCTGCTGCACGTTGTAATATTAATTTTTAATATGTATTTATCTCATTAAAAAGAAAAAAAATTTTAATTTTTTTGATTGCCGCAGGTATTGAACCGTGGACAACCAGATTGTAGTCAACGTACTTACTACCATGACTAAAGCAATCTTATTACATTATTTTCAAGAATTTCGCAGAGTTTATTTCAAATATCGCTCCTTTATTGCAACACAGTCATATTTCAAAAAAAACTTGAACTTGGCAAAATGTGATTTAAGTTTTCAAGACATAAGTCCTATGATCTAATTGCCACAATTGCAATGGCTATAACTTCGGTTCAGCTTGGGATATAAAACGTATTTTTTTTTCAACATGTACAGAAGGTCTAAAAGAGCAGTTTTGCTTAAGTAACTAAAAATTTTTGATTTTTTGAGATATGACTATGTTGCAATAAAGGAGCGATATGAACAATGTGACTGAATATAAAATTTCTTGAAACCCAATAATCGATTCCAGGTTCGCCAATCCAACACAAATGTTTAAATCTCAATGAAGAGCATAGCGTTTGAAAAAACTATGGATAAGCGTAACAAGCTTCATGACTTATTTTTTTAAATAAACGCTAGTAGTTACGATAATTATCTAAGTGATATTCTTACATACAACCACGTTCCTCGAAGTTATACTTAAAAGCATCTGAGCCTTTTTTCTTTAACTAAAATGAGATATTTTTCTTTTTATTTGGGTGAGCTGGAGTTAATTGACCTTCTTCATGTTAAACTCTAAAACATATTGTGTTAAACCTGATTACTTAAATATTTTTGTGCAAAGTTTCCAACATTAGTTATAGAAACGAGGCTCAGCTTGTGCAATACAGTTATATTGGACAGATAGAGACGTGTCGAATAAGAAGAAGATTAAATGGAATGAAAAGGAATTCTTTTGAATATTTTTTTTGTGATTGGGAAACATTTTTAATCAAAGGAATTTCACGTAGGAATTTTTTCCCTAGAACATCGAAAGATTTTCGAACGTTAATATATATTTTTTTTCTAAGAAGAGCATAGGGCCTTGATAAAGATCAATTGCTTTATTCTTACCCGTCGCTTAAAAGGATTTGATTGCCCGCCCGATATATTTTGCTTCCGCAGCATCAGCGTTTCTAAGGCTTTTTCATGTACGGCCGTTCTATGACCATTTCGTTTTCCTTGCGGGTTCCGTCCCAGATCAGTACATATTATGCATGAAAATTTTTTTCGGTTATGGCCAACCTACGTTAAGTTACGGCATTTAATTTTCAGCCAGAAATGATGCATCGATTTACGAGTGTAATTCTTTTTTTCCTGCATCTCACGCTTCGCAACCACGTTAACACATTGTGTTCCCAAAAATATGGGTGGATAAAACGCGTAATTTTTCTAGAACATTGAAGTGGCACTAACATTGCTGATGGGGTACCGGGTGCTTTTTGCTAATTCAATACTGACCGACAGAAGGAGTGGAGAGTTTCGAGTATTTTGTCTGCAGTAGTGAGTTGCTGAGTGTTGCTTATGTTAATCCTCATTATTTTAGTCTCGGGGATGTTGATGTACATTCCTTTGGAGTAGCATAATATGTGAGATACCTTTCCATATTATCTACATTAGCATATCTGTGATCCAAGAGCCACATTTCAAAGATATAGTCAATATCTGCAGAATTGTCTTGAAGTTTCCATGTGATTTTTCGGTTGCTTTGGCACACTTGTGACATTATACTATCGAGAACCATATTAAAGGCCATTGGAAATCCAATAATAATAAATCTAATGAACTTTAATTTATATTGTGGTCAGCGGAAGAAGTACGTATACGACAAGGAAGTGCCGCAGTAAGTAAATAAAATTTTTTATGGATTGAAAACAATAGGCCTCTCACGTGAATATCCTAAAATGAGTAAAAAGGACTATGTTATCACGTTATGATATCGAGCAAAAGAAATAATCACTGTTTGGCCAGCCCCTCTTCCGAGGATATATTGCCCAAGAATGCCTTTTCTTCAGAAAAATTTGCATCAAACAGTAACGCATTATTGATGTAATTCTTCTCTGCGGTTCTCTTAACCTTAAGTAGAGCGATTTTGAAAATATTAAAATTTGTATCAGCACTTAAGACAAGTTTGGTCGAGGAATCTGTGTTTGATCTGAAATATTTTTCACTTAATAAAAGGGATGTTTTCCCACCATTTTGATTAGCCCTTAACTGTTAGCTGTGAAATTCAAATTTTTTTTAGCAAATAAGTGCTCGCTGTAGATTGTTTCTGTAACTAAAGGTCGAGGAATCTGTGTTTGATCTGAAATATTTTTCACTTAATAAAAGGGATGTTTTCCCACCATTTTGATTAGCCCTTAACTGTTAGCTGTGAAATTCAAATTTTTTTTTAGCAAATAAGTGCTCGCTGTAGCTTGTTTCTGTAACTAAAGTGAGAAATTTCTCCCGTGAAAAAATTATAATGTTCATTATAATACATATTCATACATAAATAAAGACGTTAAGGAATTACTCTACCTCATTCAGTGCAACACGTAATGACTACTATATTTTCATGTGAGAAATTTCTCACTTAACTTACAGAAACGAATCACTGTATGTTCGTTCTGAAAATAATACAATTTATGTTTTTATAACAAATAAAAGGAGTTTTTCATTAAATCTTTTTTTCATACATTCATTTTCTAAGAATCGTTTTATTAAACTTTTAAAGTAAATTTTTTTTTATTTAGGTCACTCACAAAAATCGTTCTGATACCTTAGAAGAATATCTAACTTCGCACTATGACACACATTTGGACTCAATGAATCGTTTTAATTACGCTCTACTAACTTATGTGAAAGATATATTCAATTTCAGGTTTGTTTTTTGTTCTTAAGTGTGTGTATGTGCCTGTGTGTTTCATTATATCCTATTTGTGCAAATATAAGCACGTTTTGCACAAAAACATATTTTTATTTGTTCGAAATACTAAATGTTGATTCTTCATTAAATAAACAAAAACATCATTAAATCATATTCGGCAAATACTTGCACCTGTAGTTGCTGTGTGGTCCAAGTATTTGCACTTGGTGTCGTGTTGTGAAATGATAAGCATTGTGAAACACAAATGAATAATATTGTTTTGATATTCATTCATACATATCATGAATATAGTCCAGATACCGCTACATACAGTGATATTCACTTCTGGTCGAGTAATAGTCAATGAGTAAAATGAATTAAAAATCTATTTTTAATTCATTTGTTAATGTTTATGTTTAAAATATAATTTTAGTCTGTAGAGAAATTCCCACTTGATTGGTCCTTTAGTGGTGGTTGGCTACTAAATTTGTTGGGATTTTGTGGACCATTGAATTTAGTGAATATTTTATTGGACTTAAAACTTAATCGTTGAAACGATCAATTTTTGGTTGATAAATATAAAAATGTCCTTTTTTTAATAAACAAATAAATCGGTTTACTTCTGTCGAATAACCGGTATTTTACATATAATTAATTTTGACTGCTTTACTTCTAAAACCAAATAGTTTATTGAAAAAGATTTTTAATCGAATAATTTAATTTTATCCGATTCAAAAAAAAAAAAAAAAGTTACAGCCAAAATGTTTAAATACTGTAAAATTTTAAAATATACGCTATTTGGTTAATCGAATAGCATTTATTTGACTATTCTCGGAAGTGTAAATCAAAAAATGCTTTTGTAAAATTTTTGAGTAAAAAGGAGTAAAAATTATTGATAGACCAATGTAAATCAATGCGTCAAGCGTAACGTTATAAAATCACATTCTTAAATAAGAGTGGCAACGTTATTTCATGAATAGCAAAAGAGAAAAAATCGCTAGATTGAGCTGAAAAAAACTAAATTGTCCTTATATTTCTACTATGAGTTAAGAAGTTCTTTACTATCTAACGCGATGTTAAGATCCTTTTTTTTTAATTGAAAAGCGTTAAAGCTGCGCGAATTGGGATTGCTTACACGTTTTGTATCAGCTTAAGAATTTTTGACAGATAGAGAACTTTTAACGCGCTGATTTATATTTGGCTCTTACGAAAATGTTGCTTTTCGTTCCCGGTGTTATTCGCTACACATAAATATTAATACTGAATACCGTCTGAATGAAATCAATCCATAGTGTACGCTCATACGCGCCTACGTATATGTAGATTATTTTTTTATATAAACAAAATCAAATGTTGTAATAAAAAGTTATATCTCAAGCGATTTCGTGCAATCTTTAGATAAACGATCTACACGATCATATGAACAAACATTAAAAATATAATCGACCGAATGCACTTGCAATGATTTTTTATATATAAGAAGATATCTACAATACAAAATAAATTTAAAATGAGTTTAAAAAATTAATTTAAAAAAATTCGACGTTATTTCGGTTACCTGTGCTGGACGCGACGGCAAGTCTGAGCGTAAAATTAATTGTTATAAAACAGTCGATTGAAAACACAGCATAGAAATTTGCCATTTTTTGTTTTAAAAGCCTAGATGTCCGTTCGATTTTGCGAAAAATGTTGAGCAATATGCATTATTTAGCTTAAAAAATTTGACAATTAGTTAGTTTAACAAAAAAAAAAAAAAAAAAAATCAAAACGTAGTTGAAAAAAAATGTTGCCAAGAACACTTTTTAGTTGCAAAACATGCTGCGAGAAACATTTCGCGACTTTTTCTCAAATAAACAGAGTACTACTTCAGCAACATTATTTCTTATTTATTTCTCTGTAATTTTTTTACCCTGACTTTTGATAACATTTTGCACGAAATGATGAACAGAATACTATGCTTAAAATCAATCAAATTGCAAACGTTTAAAAAACGCAGAACTATTCTTAATGTCTTTTCTGTAATCAACCTAATTAATGGAGAAATTACAGCAGAATTTCTAATATCAAATATCTTGTTCCTACAGTTTTTCCGCAATAACTATTCAAACGCAGATTCAATTAGGGTTAAGTATTAAGTATATAGACAAATTAATAACAACTATTTCGTAGAGAATTGTTATCAACAGCAAACAATGTTGCATACTTAAGCTCAATCAAGAGGAAAATGTTGCTTTCAAATCGCTATTACTAACACATGGTCAGAATTTTCAAGAGGAATAATACTCGTAAGGTTGCCTTATGCTTCAGTAAATCGTCACTTTTAACGGACTTTAAAAAAGAAGGAGTTTATCAATTCGTCTGAATGTTGCTTTTTTTAATGTTTCTACCTGCAGAACTCAGTCATTTCTGAACCGCTTTTGAAATTTTTTTTTTATTTAAAAGGAGACAGATTAATCCCGTTTTAAAAACAGATAATCTTAAAAATTAAAGGGTGCCCTCATACAACATTAATGTTTTTAAAGGTGTTATGCAGCGTAAATGACGCCACTTTAAAAAAAAAAAAACTGCGTATCACAATAAAATATCTAAAAATTAAAGGGTGTCCTCATAGGTGATGTAAATAGACCTCGAAAATGTTTGAAAATTGAACAAAATGTCGATTACTATGATCGTTATAATAACAAGTATGAATATTGAAAATTATTAATTAAAGGGTGTCCCAATAGTTCATTTAATTAGATGTATATGGCCATACTATTGAATAGTTGTGGCTAAAATTTACAAAGAACCTTAATCCGCTATAACAACAGCTATAAAATTTGGATTTGGAAATTAAAGGGTGACCCAATAGTTAATGTATGTGGCCCAGTTGGGTAGACAGCTGAAAAATTATAATGAAACTGTATTGCTACGTTTACTATAAGAAGTATACAGTTTAATTTGTAAATGAAAGGGTGCACCTCTATGTGATCTAATTTTATGTGTAAGGCCAAACTGTTGAACAGTTGTAAGCAGACAGTGTAAATTTGTAGAGAAACTGTATTGTTAAAACCGCTTTTACAAAAAGTATAAAATTTGGGCTTGGAAATTAAATGGTGTCCCAATAGTTAATGTAATTTGATGTATGTGGCCAATCTTTTGAAACGTTACAGATTTCTTTTGAAATC
Organism: Gymnosoma rotundatum; assembly: GCA_916610165.2. NCBI lineage: Eukaryota > Metazoa > Arthropoda > Insecta > Diptera > Tachinidae > Gymnosoma > Gymnosoma rotundatum. Next base: position 11,948,586 of record OU744338.1, on the reverse strand, counting down.
TGTTTTGAATTCGATTTTACTTGCAAGAATTATTGTTATATTTGATGAATAAGAATAAAATATTTTAATGGATTTTTTTTGTCCTAATTTTCTATTAAAAGTTTTTTTTTTATATCAAAAATCAATATTTGAATTAAATTTATGGCAACATATGTATAACCTTAAAACACTTCCTTTAATACCATGTTTGCACTTTATGATTTTTTTTTTTTGTAATTGAAGCAGAAAAACAAATACTTTTTAGAATTCATAACAATCTTCATCTCAAGTCTGTTCAATATTTAATTTAAAGAAATAGAAACAAATAGAAAAAATTCAATTTACAAGTCATCAATTATATTTTCTTATTTCTTTTTTGTTTCAACAATCTTTAGCCATGTGAAGCAGTACATACCACGTGTAGTGAGAAAAAGTATTTTAAAAGAGAAACACAAAAACTCTTAAGACGTGCTGCTGTGTCATTCTAAAACACCCTACAAATTTCATTTGGGAATTAAAGGTGTGAAATTAAGATGAATTAGTGGTTGTTGTAATTAAATTAAAAATCGACTGATTGAATTGAATATTATTGAGCTCATTTAATCCCTGTGAGTTAAATTTATTTTTAAGAACTTGTCATGAGCTAAAACGAACACCTTTTGGTAGTGTGTTGATTTTACTTTGCATTCCTATACCTGTAGTTTTTCTTAAATCCATTTATTATATTCAATGGAAAGCTTTTTTTGTATAAATTATTAGGGTGGCCCATATTAAGGGATGTGTTAGTCAGGGAAGAAGTAACTTTATTTTAATTTAATTATGTTACTTGTGACTGGAGTAAAGAAACCAGAAATAAAGCAGAGACAGATACAAATCTTAATTTAATTATTTTTTACTTTAATAATGAATTTAAGCTTTAACACAGATCACCAAGGAGATCGATAAGTTTAAGTTTACAGAGAGAAAGCAAAATCATAGCTCGAGTCCCACAGTAGAGTTTCAACGATTCAACACTTTATTTTCTCTTATCTATTTACATACGATTGATCGAATTTTTATACATTCATTAATGAACACGCACAGTGGCAAGTCGTATTAAAGTTTACAATTGTGAGGTGCCCTCCTGTGGAAACCATTTACGCCGTTCCAGCCATTTAGAACTTGTAATTTTCTGCCAAAGTATTGTGATACTGCCTCAATCTACAATGTCGTTTTTAAGCTCATGCCCAGCTCTTTATTTGGCATCAGAGGGATCTGATTGATTGAGACGCTTGATGATGAAGTTGAAAATTTACTCAATAGGTTTGAAACAATCACTTAAGTTTTTTGCTCAAAAAGGGGAGTTTGTTGTTTCCTATGCCTTCGTACTTCCTAAGATTGAAAACATATAAGAGAACTTCATTAATGAAGTGAACCAAATCTTTGTTACGGTGCGTTCGACGTGTATACACGTCAAACACACTTAAGAGGTTAATGAAGTTCTCTTATATGTTTTCAATCTTAGGAAGTACGAAGGCATAGGAAACAACAAACTCAACAACACGTCGTGAGTAAAAAATTACCATCGAGTTTAAAATCTCTAAATTTTAATGAAATCCAATACGAATATTATTTGGTTATTATTATTATTTTTATTATATTATTATTATTATTGTTATTTATTAAATGCTTGCAGTGACTAATACGAAACAGTATCAAAAAAAAAAAAATAGTTCGACGTATTCGATCGAAAAGATTTTAATTCCACACACGGTGGAGGTTTTTTAAAACTAAATTCCACGCTTAACTGGTTAAGAACCGCAGCAGTTAAATGTGAAATGGCTAATTACACTGTTCTACAAAAAAAACTTTTTCCTCCTTAAAAAATAATAAAATTTTTTTGCTGCTGAGCTGTGAGCTGATACATAAACTTAAAGGTAATTTTGCATTATGGCGGAATATATTTATTTAGCCGTCTTATTATTAACCATGCCTTTTCAAAGAAACTTTCCATGATAGAGAAAAAACTTTAACCATATTTTTATTAAGTTCATGGATCCCTCTATACTCATCCGGCTTTCGTTCAACTATGGACTTCTCTATGGAACAGTATTATTGGTAAGATTTTATAAATTTCTTACACTCTTGGTTTCATGAATGCGATGTGATAGTGAACAATTGGTCAATCCAAAATATATCCCTTGAAGGTAAGTAATCTATTGTATTTTGGAATTTCCCATGAGTAGCATTTAAAAGTCATCTTAGATCTCTCTTAGAACAGCTTCACTTATCAGCTTACTCTTTAAGTCTGTAGTAATGAAAATTTTAACTGAAATCGTTTTGGCATATTCGATTTTTTTTTTAAGAGAAGTAGCACTTTAGGCAACAACACCCATTAAGTTATTTTTGTAACCGTGATACATTCTTTAGGAAAATGATAGATGAGAGATAATACAGGTGGTAAAGGGGATAGATATATCAATTTTTTTTAGTTATTTTACTTTGCCGGCAAATATGCTATAAAGAAGTACCGACGAAGGAGGCTGCATGTTGAAATGCTTATTCTGAATTTGTATTTGTACCATTAAACAGAAAAAAAAAATTATTTTATAATTGCCGCAGGAGTTCAACCCTGGCCAACCAGGTTTCTAGTCAACATGCTTACGACCTTGACTACAGCAGCCTTTGAATTTTAGATGGACGAATACAGTAACACGTAGTTCTTTTATGTTAAGCGCTCATTTTCCCCTCATTTCTCACCAATCTAAACCAAGTTTTTAAACAAGGCGTTACATACCAGTGATCGGCAATAAGTCGTTTTTTCGCTATTCATAATCACTTACAAAATTTTAAATTCAAGTGAGTATAAATCATTTAAATTTTACTATTCAGATTTGTTCGCACTCACTATAAGAGTGACTAATAAAGACAAGTTGTATGATTATGAGTCCTACGTCGACATCGAACTCATATATGTATGATTCGTGAAGTATGTCGTTTAGATTTATAATTTTAGAACAGTACTCTGAATACTTACAACTCATTTAACTCATTCAAGCCACTCAAGAAATATTTACGGTTCTATTTTTTAGTACTTTACAAAAGGACGGCGATTGTTACATTAAAATATAGGGACAAAAATAAAAATATAAAATATTTTTTATCAATATAGAAGTGTGTAATAATCAATGAAAATGTAATAAATGAAAACTAATAAAATGTAGAATCAGCATTAAAAACCTTTCTTTTTTAAAAACCACTAGTAATAGGGCTCGTTACTGTATTTTTAAACTCTGCCTAAAACTTATAAAAAAGTTTCAACCAAAAAATTTTCCTAGGAAAACTTTTACTAAGAACGTTGCCACGTAAAAATTTTCAATTAGATTTTCTCCAAAATTAATTTTGCCATAGAAATGTTTTCGAAGCTTTTGTTTTTTAAGCAGTTTTTTAAACGTAAAAATCTTTTTGGTTGAATTATATATGCAAGAGTTAAAAAGGTTCTACTTCGAAGCATTGTGAAAGTAATAAACATCCCTCTAAACATTATTCCAAAAACCTTTAAAGTTACTAAAATAATAAAAAAAAACATCTCACACGCCACTGTGAAACCTTCTACAGAGTATTTTATTTTCCGTTAGCGAATCATACTTATTTTGTATTGACTGCATATAATGAGTTAGTGAGAGTCGAAATCATCAACATCATACATGTTGTTAAGTATGAATACTCAGAGTAGTTCAAACCTTTGAGATGTTTGGTGTTTAGTGAGTAAAAAAAATGTATGAATGCGTATAAGTACAAAAAAATAAGAGCCATGATTCAACTCCACTTGTTTCTCCACTACTCATAACCGATCACTGTTACATACCCACTTTTTATAGAAGATACCTAAGTACATATGTAAAGAATTTTCCTTAAATTGACATACAGCAATGCTCTTTTCTTTCTAAACAATTTCTATCCATCACTTGCAAATCTCTATCTCGGAAACCGTGATAGATAGACTATTAAAATTTTTTTTCCACACAACTGCTCTCCACGACGATTTTAATATACTATCTTGCATCAGCCAGTTTACATTGTGTGCTTTGTGTTAGCTACATAAGTTGTGATACAGAATTAAATGCAGGGAAGTAGTTAAAGAGGCACAGATTAAAATTCATTACTCATTTTAGTTTTTTCTACCAATTTTATCTCATTCATCTTCCTCGATTTGGATTTTTCGCTAATTTATAAATGAAAGAAATAAAAATTGGAAGATTAAACATCATCTCAAACTTGCAACAAAAGAGTCGTAATGTAAACGCGTTTTGACTAACCGAGATACTACTGAAGAAACTGCCTCTATGAAAAAAGAGTCGTGGTCCAGTTTTGTTTCATTTTTAAAATGAAAGTTCACTCTTTTAAACCGTTACAGGCAGAGTCTCGAAACCAACATGAAGTATGTAGCTCTATGTCCGCTACCGCAACCAGCAAATTGATAGGGTGTCCCAAAGTGAGAAGTTATTTCTTTAGGTACACGAAATTAATACATCGTGTGTGGGCTCTATAAAAAATAAGTATGAAAAGAGTATAAGTATAAAAAAGTAAGAGTGCTATACTCGGCTATGCCGAATGTTACATACCCTTCACCATGTATGTAAATCTAGTTTAATGCAGAAACTCCAATCAAAAAAGCAAATATTGGGGTGACAGAGAAAAAAATAAGAAAAAGTTAAGTACTACAAATATATAATTTTACATAAAAATGTCATCGGCTGTTAGTGGGTTAAGCATTTAAAAAAAATTTTAGTATTGCCCGTAACTCGGAAAATATGGGCGAGCGTCAATTTTTTCCCTTTTAATTCTCTATCGCTCCATATATTTATTTTTTTTTTATTGGAGTAACTTTATTATCCCAAATAATATGGAAATATTAGTGATAGGCATGATGTTTTGCCGGCTGCCTTAAAGGACATGGACTGATCATGCTGATTCCAATAGCAGCTCTTTCGACACTATGTCTGATCGATTAGCGTATTTAAATTTTCTCTAGCTGTTTTGATGCCTCGAAAAACTTGATTTCAACACTAACACGGGCGGACAGACAGACAGACAAACGGACATCGCTCAACCGATTTTGTTTTGCATAAAAACTCAGAATATTAGAGTTGTGCAGTTCGTACGACGTTGTGAGTACTTCAATTGAACTATATGGAACGCTCTTTTTACTCAGCTCTTTTGGCTCATCTTTTTGTAGTTCGTCATTATTTATATTAAAACAAATATAAATTTAAAACTTGAGTGAAACCTTAAATCTTATTTTGTTAGAAATTAAGCAGATCAGAAAATATGTTATTATGGAGCAATATTTTTTTAAATTTTAACGGTTTACAAAAATAAATTCAGATAAATGTGCATAAATAAATAATCTCTTAATTGATTTTCAATTGCACAATTTTTTATTAGTATGAGTAAATGTGTATTTAATGTCTGATAAATTTATCACAGAGCTAAACATACCAAATATAAGGGCTCAGTTGTTGCAGCTCACTAAGTGAGCTTTAAACTAAATGAACGAACATGTTCGTTCTTATGAGCTGAGCTGAAAAGAGCTGATAAACCCAACTCTATAGAATATATACACTTTATGGGGTCGGAAATGGATATTGTAGAAATTACATACGGAATGACAAACTTAGTCATACCCTTTTTCCATGATTTGTGGTGAAGGGTATAAAAAGGATGTTCCTATAGAAACATTTTAAAGTTTAAACAAAAATTATTAAGAGCATAAAACATAAAATAAAAAGTAGCCCAAAACACGGTATAGAACCCTTCATTTTTGTTTTAAATATAAATCTTATCTTTCATTCAAATTTCTTTAAAGTCGGTTAAGCAGTTCACCAGTGATTGACACACAAGCAAGCAAACTGTTCTTTACTTTCTTTGTAAAAATGTAACGAATGAACTGTTGTTGGTGACGATTTTGTGTGAGTGAATGTTTTTCTTCGCGAATATTTCGAACGTTTAACTCTTGCTCTTTTGTCTAATATTTTCATTAAGACTTTCAAAAGTTTTGCTGCTTGTTCAAAAACAACCTTAAAAAATATTAAAGAAAGAAAATTGTTTTTAAATTCTCAGTTGCTTTAATTTTGAACTTTGACCTCAGTCAAATATTTTTCGTTCAAATTATATTAATGCCAGTAAGTTATTGTAGCGCCCTAATAATTTACTTTCTTATCTTTTTGTTAGCAAAACTTATATTTTTATATGAATGTTTGTACATGTATTACCATGTTGCACACTTGTATATTGTTTTGTTGTTGTTGTTTATATTCTTGCCACATTTTGTTGGTTTACATTTACTTTATCTTTTTGTTTATTGTTTTTTCACAATATCGATACGGAATTATTTTGTGCAGTATCATTTTGTCGAAAACCTCCAGCTGGGGTTATTTAAAAAATGGCAAATTTGATGGCATGATTGGTGCTTTGATGCGAAAACAGGCGGATATTGGGGGATCACCGATTTTCTTGCGCATTGAACGTGCCAAAGTGATTGATTATACAGCAAGAACATGGGTGGCCAGGTATGATTAAATATAATAAATGTTGTCGATTGGCAATTATATATTTAAACGATATTTATTAAAAAAATATGTTTAATTTTTCATTGATTTAAAAATAAAAAATTTTTTTAGGCCATGTTTTATATTTCGCCATCCTTCCACCACCAAAATGGATCGTATTGTGTTTTTGCAGCCATTTTCCTATAAAGTTTGGATGTTTCTGTTCTTCAGTGGCTGTTTAACTGTTGTGTTATTATGGCTGTTAACAAGTTTGGAGCGTAAATTTAGTCCCTACGATTTAGGAGTGAAGAAAGTTGCAAAAACATCATCTCCGGATGTCAAATGTGTGTGTACTAAATTTCAACATAACCTCAAAGAAAATATTCAGCCTGACTTAAAGAGAGAGGGTTTAAATAAAAGGTATACGCTGTGGTTTAAGCTGTTGACTATAAAAAAATCTAGAAGCTGTGTGGGTTTGTTTTTTGATTCTTTTCTATTTTATATTGGTTCCATATGTCAACAGGGTAATCATTTTAATTTTATCTCATTTAATTAATTGTATTTATTTTAAGTTTTTTCTAGGTCTATCGTTTTCCACAGGTTTCTTTTCGGGTCGCTGTATCGTAATCACTTCTTTGTTGTTTTCCTTTGCCATCTATCAATTCTATTCTGCCAGCATTGTGGGCACCTTGTTAATGGAAAAACCCAAAACTATACGCACCTTACGCGATTTAATACATAGTTCCCTAGAGATTGGTATTGAGGATATTGTTTACAACCGGGATTATTTTTTGGTAAAAAGAAGTGTTTTATTTAAATTGAAATGTAAAATGAATAGCGAAACTCACTCTTGACAGCGTTTTTGGCAGTAGGGCGAATTGGCTACAATTTTTTGCTACAAGGTGTGAGTTCCTTTTTATCAGCTGATTTCTCAGATTTTTTCAATGAAAAAAAAAAATTAAGATTTATTTAATTTATATAAAAAACTTTATGCTATTTTTAAATTATCCTGATATAGTTAATTACCGCTATTGATTATTGAGGGTAAAAGCATGTCTCGATGGCCATTTCGTTACCGCTTACTTAACTCTTCAGGAAACTTCTGACAAACATTTTAAATAAACTAAAGATTTTTGTCTAAACAATAAAGCAAAGACAAAAATCAAAGTTTAAGCAAAAACAACAACAGCCAAAAGTAATTATATTTTTCTTTCTCCACTGTATACGGCTGACTTTTTTTCAGCTCTTTTATACAGTTGAAAGAGGATGAAAAATAAAATATCAAAAAACACGACGTTAATTTATTTCTATGGGAAAATTAAAAAAAATAGCTCGAAGATTTTTATAAAAATTAAATAAATTAAAAAATATTAAAAATTTTTTTTTTATATTAATTTCTAATTTTAAGGCCTGTAATGATTAGTATTAAATAATAACTAAACTAAAGCTACTTAAAGTCGTCGCACTGTGTCACGAGTGTGGTCAAAAATTAGTTAAATCAATGTTAGAATTTGAACGTTTTTTTAATATATATTTTTTAAAAACACTCTGCGTAGATGAGATTTAAAGTATCTTCTTAAAATGTTTAAGAATTTTAAAGTTGAAGTGGTTAGAAGTTAAGGTTTGTGTACAGCACAAGAAATTTATGGGGAAATGCCAAACTTTATGTTCATTTACAATAGTAAGAATTTAAGTATTTGAATGTCACGGCTAACAAAATTTGTAACTTTTTGTTATAATAACAACTCTGTTTTTGTTTAAAAATATTGATCATTTATCACACACCGTAAGAAAAAAGATGGTAGTGAGGCATTGTCAAGATTATTCAGCAACCGTGAATTTTCGCAGAGAATTTAAAAGAAAGAAATAACACTTTTCCTGTTTTTTTTGTATTTTGTAGCTACAAGTATATATTTAAATATATTTAAAGTTCAGCTGCACGATTTTGCCCAAATTCTTTTTGTAATTGTTTTTTAGTGTCAACCTCGTTGCGGATACTATTTTTTAACTGTGGCTAGAGATAAAGCAAAACAGACCCTGCGATGTTATGCGTCATGTTAAAGATTTTGTAGAAAATCATTTTCAACGAGCATTATTAGAAAGGGAACAACAAAAAATAAGGCTTATTATATTATTATTCAATGAGAATAAAAAGGTGACAAGTGGAAGAATTTCTCGTTTGTTGTATGCGAGGTGGGCGTGGCGTTTGACCGATTTTTTTGAAAATTGGTACTTTGTTACAATATTACTAAATATATATTACTAAATATATTCTTATCTGAATTATAATTTCAAAATTATGACTATTTTTAAATTTTGTTTGTATGAGAGGTGGGCGTGGCGTTTGACCGATTTTTTTAAAATTGCAATATATTTAAATAATACTAAATATATTCACAGCAAAATTTTAATCTTAGTGGATCGCTAACTTCTTAATTATTAAAATTTTTAAATTTAGATTGTGTGGGAGGTGGGCGTGGCACTTGTTAGATTTTCCCAAAATAACTCATAAGCACTTTCTTTCCCAAAAGAAACATTTATGCTAAATTTCACCTCCTAACTCTAGCTGTTTCTATTTTTTCCAGCCGTTGTATGAAATCGCAACACAGTGCGGCGTGACTGAATCGCAATTAAAATTTCAATTCCAACGCCATCATTTTCAGGAGTGAGAACTTCGATTTGAGTTTATTTTAGAGATGGCAACTGCCAACTTTAGTTACCAAATTGCCAACCATATATTATTGGTTGCCTTGAAGATTTTCTACGTACAAAAAAGTAATAACGTTTTTTAATTTATTTTTTTTAGGAAAGTGTAAGTATATATTTTTTTTTCAGTAGCTGAAAATTAAAAATAACGTTTACGATAACTTCTCGGCAACTAAAAAAAGTTGCTAATCATAGTATACGTTTTTTTAGTTGGGTTGTCAGTAGGCAACGCGATTAAAATTCAGTTGCTATCCATAATCGACTTACTAGACTCAACTCATATGATGACTTTTTTGATGAAACACTTTTAGGCACTTGTTTCTGGCACTTGCTTTGCATTGTTCGAGATTTCAGTTTTGTGATGCACACAATTAACTATAATATATAATATCAAACTAAAAGCAAAATATAAAATGTCGATGGTTATGAAAATTTTACCTTTAAAACGTTAGATTAAACCCCCTGCCACTTTAAAAGAGAATTGAAAAAATGGCGTATAAATCGGGTCCTAGATACACACGCAAACCTGAGAACTTTTTATTAATAGTTCCTTCGAGTGTAGTAATGTTTCATTTCATGTTGTCTAAAATGTCAATATTATTAAATATCAATCTATACCCTGCAACGATACTGTGCACAGAAATTCTCACTTCATATATAAAAGTTTAGGTCGGTATGCGAATCCTGGAAAAGGCGATAATGATAACTTGTTGCTTTATTTTTCCTTTTTAGATTTAAATCTCAAAAAAGAAGTCTCATTGTTACGTTTATTTAATTTATAAACGCTCAATTTATTGAGTTCTTTTATTGAAAAATAATTACACGCTAATCTTACAGGTTTAATTAAATGACACTATTTAGGCGACTATACACCTATTCGCTAATAATACACTAAAAATGAACGATTGCAACTTTACTACTTTTGTAACGCATAAACGGTTGTACGGCAAGGTCTCCGCTAAATGACGTTCACAATCAGAATAAATCCGCTTTTTTATACAATAAAAAAAGAGCAACACTTTTGACAACTCGCAAAAAAAAAACTGCAAACATATGTTGACCACATGATCTAATGCAGTCACCTTGATGTGGGCATTGTTATTTACTTGTAGAACCTTCCATTATTATTTCAGTGTCTGAATGATGTGTTTTCTTATTTAGTTGTGTGTGTCGTTGGTTTACTTTTCGCTTTGTGTTAGTTGTTTTTGTTTTGTGATCGAGTAGTTTTGTAGAAACTTCTTGCTTTACAAACACACACGTAGGTCATTTCGTTTCACTTTCTTGGTGACAATTATTATTACGTTTTTTTTATGACTTAAAGAAAGAATCTTCGCAACAATATGTTTGTTTTGTATTTTTACAAAATATATCATATTTGCTTAACTTCCTATACCTTCAAGCTTTGCAAATAAGAGTGAGCTTCGCTATTAAAGGCATAAAAATAAAAGTATAATTTTTAAAGCGCACCAAAGATCCAGATGCCCAAGAATTGTATGCCAAAAAAGTGACTAGTGTGCCCACGAAGAAAGGCACTAGTTTCGTAGATACACCAGCAGATGGCTTTGCTTCGCCCACAAAAATGACAGACTTAACAAATGCCCAAAAGGCCAAAGCGTATCGTAATATACTGCACAGTCATAAAACTGGAGCTCATGCCAAAACTAATGAGGCCTCAAATTGGTACGAACCTGATTACGGTGTAGCCAAACTTAAAAAGGGTGGCAAGTATTAAGAAATCTTAACAAAATATTCAAAATTAATTAAACAGAATTAAATTGATAGGTTTTGCTTTTCATGTCGATGTGGCTACGGCTTACAAAATTATAGCTGACACTTTTAGCGAGAAGGAGATTTGTGAATTAAGTGAAATACAATTGTTTCCACCTCAAAAAATGGTCAGCATTGTTCAGAAAGGTTCACCTTTAAGAAAAGCTCTAACATACGGGTAGGTCTCTGTCACTTGACACAAAATGTCACACTCTATTAATTTAAAAAATTTTAAATTTTATTTTAGATTACGTCGTATCACCGAGGTTGGTCTCACAGATTATCAACGTAAAGTTTGGCACTCACCCAAACCAAAATGTGTTAAGCAATTACATACTGATGACTTAAGGGTGGGTTAGATGATATTTTAATATCCACGCAATAATTGGATTAATGTGTTTTTGTCATTATACTCGAATGCTTTTGGAAGCAAAGTTGTACTGAAGTGACATTCACATATTAAGTCGGCTTTTTCATAACGTTTGCATTATTCAAAGTGCAACAACACTCTCGTTGCACATTTCCTTAACTTTATACACAACATTAATGACAATAAGAGCAGTCATTTATTCATTCATTCAGTCTTTCATTTATTTATTTATTTATACAGTTTGTATTTTGTATATTTTAGGTTGATATACCAACATTTACATCAGCATTGTTGGTTCTTATCTTTGGTTATGCAGTCAGTCTCTTGATTTTAAGTTTAGAGATTGTGCACTTTAAGCTATGGCAACGTTATGCGATGTCAAGAGCATAAACAACAAGGACATCATCATTATAAACATAATTATCATCATCATTATAGGTTGTGGAACTATAAGGATACAACTACAACAAATTACTTTTCATAACCATTGTTTTTGACAGTAATTTGCATGTTGAGCTTAACTTTAAATGGATTTAGATCTTCTGTCTTAAAATTCAAATGCACTTGTAGTGAGAGAATACACAATTCAATAAACTTTCATAATGAACCTTTTGTTTATTTGTAGTTTAAATTATGACAGGTATCTTACAACCACAAGATTTTTTTTGTAATTCAAAATAGCTTTCAAGCTACGTAAAGTTAAGCAAGTTTTCTTTTAATTAATGTTACGAGTAATTAAGACATTTTAAAATATTATTTAATTTATATTTTTTTTGTTTGCTACTTCAGAACTCCATCATTTAGAAACCGATTTAGATTTTTTTTTTATTATTTTAAAGGTTTTTTTTCAGATTGCTGTTATTGTAAAAAATATTTAATTAAGGCCAAAACTAAAGGGTGCTTCATACAACACTTACTCGTATTACTTGCTTCGAAAACCAATTAGCACACAATTAAAAATTTTATAAAAAGTGGATCGCTTCGGCCTCTAATAACAAACGACAATTAAAAAGCATCTGTAACAAAAAAATTGTGGGTCAATAGTAATGTTATTTACACGTTACGGTCACTGGGGTCGTTACCGCACCATGATTAATGGTTTTTTGTTGAAAAATATAGATGACATTGATCCGAACGAAATGTGGTACCAACAAGATGGCGCTAGGTGTCATAGGGCGACCACAATCATCGAGTTATTGAAATTAAAATTTGGCGATAAGTTGATTTCGAGAAATGGATCTGTCAATTGGCCTCCAAGGTCGTGCGACTTGACACCTCTCGTGTCATACGGCAAGCAGTACTTAAAAAATTACCCAAAATTGGACGACCAGAATGCGCTTCGTTATGATCAGCCGCGGTGGCCATATGCCATCTTCTGTATAAAAAAGTTCGTCATTATAATTAAATTTTTTTGTATTATTTTTTACAACTTAAAAGTTCTATCGGCCTTAAAAAACACCAAAAAGAAGTACGAAATTTCCAATTAAAAAAATAATTGAATCAATTAAAAATTTAATTAAATTAATTAAAAATTTAATTAAATTCCATTTTGGATTCAATTAAAAACTTAATAAGGGAAATAACTATTGTCTGTTTTGTCTGCGAACTGGAGTTAATCAACTTAATATAGAGGAGATAAAATTAATTATCTAGTGGTCAGTCTTCGAAATCATCTGCTCCTATTAACATTTAAAAAAAAATTACTCTGAATCGTAGGTTCATAGGAAATTAGGTTGGCTGAAAGTAGATAGACTGACAGACTTTGAAATATAGACGTTACTTGGTGAATTTTTTTAAATATTCTGATAACTCAGTTTTTAATATGTAAAAATTTTACGATGATATGGAAGTTTCATTTGAACTTACATTGCCAGCATATGTTTGGTTCAACGGTGATTAATAAGAGCATATTTCATATTTCATCACATAAAGGGAACTAAGTATCTTTAAAATATATATTCTTATGATAAACTTTAAAGTCTCTTAAAAAATTTGCTTTAGATCAAACAAAAACTTACAAAATTAATTCGATACGTCTGACAAAATATTTTTACATATTTATGAGCAAAATACTTTTAAAAGTGAAAAGTGAAATAAATTTATTCTTCTGCCAGATGTTTCTTTTTATCTTGTCTTGTTGTTGTTTGTATGGATTAGGGCAATTTGTTACTTTAATATGTTAATAGATCTTTTCAGTTCTTATTTAATTTTCATATTTTTTCATTGGTTGAGTTTTAATATCTTTTAAAAATATTATTCTCTTTGTTTAGTTGTGTGCGTGTGCTTGTTTGCAATGTTTATTTTAATACTTTTATTCAAACGCTAAGAACCATTCAATATATCAGCGCATTGTTAAATATTTATGAAAAAAAGGACTCTGAATGGTTCTTAACCAAATATGAACGCAAATACTTTGGTTTATACAAACAAAACAAACTTGTATGCAAAAGAAACAAGCAACAACAGCCCACAGTGGTGTGAAATAACAAAAAAGGAAAATTATTTTCTAATTCTTAACAACAAACCAAGGGGACATTATTAATCGATTTCCAAGGAGATACGATTATTACTTCGTGTGTATTTTCTATATTTTTAACTCAGAACACTGTAATTTTTGGACTGTTTTATATACATTTTTTATGGAATTTTTGGAAGCAGTATGTACACACTGTGATTAAAGAGAGGGTCACCAAATCCAATAACCAACAGGCCTATTTCTTGGCTACGAACTACAATCTTTCGAATTAACTTTGATTCAGCGGTACAGAATTTTAAAATTTATAGTCGATTTTTTTTTTGTCCCAAGCCACTGTGGAGCATTTGGTCAAAGTTTTTTTTTTGTTAGTTTAGCCTTGGTAAGCAGTGAAACCATCCATAACTTTATGAATAAAGGAATAAATAATATACAGATTATAAAGAAAGGAAAATAGAAAAACGAAAGAAGAAACACCAAAGCAGCACCAACACTAATCCAATCTAATAAACAAATGGACGAATGAACGAGTAAACTTTTTTAAATAATGTTACGCCAGGGAGAATGAAAAATGTTAAATGTATGAAAATTTTAATAAAAATCCATTTAAGAAAACGACCGTTGCGTTTTGCTCTGTTAAAAAAATAAATACATCAGTTTGTATTAAATATTTATTTATATATTTTTCTTTTGCTAATTGCAAACGAAAGCGCACATGTGTATAATTTTTGTTTAAAAAACTAAGTAAGTAATGAAGAATAATAATGAAGAGAAATAATGAAGTAATTTTAAATCTAACGCAACAATAAATGGCACTTAAAAATTTTTAATTGTATTCAGTTGCAATATGCATGACTTTTATTTTTCATATGGAATTTTTAAGTTAGTTAAAGGAAAACCAAAAAGAGTACGTTACAAAAGTACCCTTTTTAGAAGCAATTAAAAAAATTTTTACAAGGTATTGAGTTAGGGGCACGTTTAAAAAAGTGATTTTTGAGAGTATTTTTTTTAAAGGGTACGATTAAAAAAAACTTTTTAAGGTACTACTTAAAAAGTTGAGGTTTTAGAAAGGTACTTTTTGTAAACTTTTTTTTTTAATTTTGAAACGAAGTTTTTCAAAAGTAATTTTTTTAAAGCCACTAATTATAAAAAGTACTATTATAATTTTTGAAAGAGTACTTTTTGTAAAATTTTTTTCTTTTAAAACGATACTTTAAAATAAATTTTTTTAAAGTACTTTTTTTAAAAGGTACTTATTTCAAAAGATACGACTAAAAATATACTTTTTGATATACAGCTAATATTAAGAAGTTTCCCTTTAAAAAGGCACTTTTTGTACAACTTGTATTTTTTTAATATTTTTTAAACGAAATTTTCCCAAAAGTAATTTCTTAAAGGCACTAATTTTAAAAAGTACTATTGCAATTTTAAAACGGTACTTTTTGTAAAATTTTTCCTTTAAAACGATATTAAAAAAAATTTAGAGTACTTTTCTTAAAGGTACTTTTCCTAAAAGCTACTTATTTTAAAAAGTACACATTTGTTTAAAGGATTTTTTTAATGCTTAAAATATTAAATTTGTTTCTTTTTTTAAACTCTAAAATAAAAAATTTTCATTTATATTAAATATATTTAGAATTTATCCTGTTCTGTTAAAAGGTATTTGAATCTATATAAACTTTTTGAGTAACTCTTAGAGCTTTTTTTAGGGGGCATGTCATTAAAGATCATTTTTAAAGGTATTTGCAATTAAAAAAATATATATTTTTCTAAAAGGTACTTTTTTGGAGGTACTTTTTTAAGGTACTTTTTTTAAATCAGGTACTTTGTTTCCTTATTATTTTAAAATAATTTTTCAAAAGAAAATTTTTTACTTCTTTTAAATAGTTTATTTTCAGAAAGTACTTTGTAACTCTCTAAAGAGGTTAAGCTTAGTAACAGTTTTAGAATAAATCTTCATTGTTATAAAAATATCTACTCCAAAAACACATATACACCTACACACATGCACCTACACAAAACCACACATATGTTAGGTATTATGAAGTAACTGAAATCTTGCTTAAATAATTTTATTTCTTAAATCATAATAAATGTTTCTCATTATGCTATTTCCTAAATGAAATGATTATCATTATTGTGGCCACATTCGTAATTATTAATAAAGAAATTTTCAAATGGTAGAAAAATTTCGTTATAATATTTGGTTTATGACATAAAGAATATAACAACAGAAAATCATTCTAATAAATACGATATAATACACACAACCATTCAATTGCACACGCCGACACGAGGAGGAGAAGAGCAAGATTTCTTGGTCGTTATAAACATATTAAAGGCATGATGCCAAGTGGCAATTGGTTGCTTGTTATACAATTTGTTTCAGTTAAGTGCTCTTGTTTTCTATGTACTCTGGGTTTTGTTTGCTTACAGATATTAACACCAATACATTCACAGCACAGTAAGAAAATAGCCCTGTAGTTTGCAGGCTAGATATTACGTAGCGCATATAAGTTGCAAATAAAAAATTTATAAAAAATGACCTTTTTAAAATGCATTAACACATCTTAAAAAAGTACTTTTAAAATTAAAAAAAAGCCATTTCAGGAAAGCCACTTTAGGAAATCTACTTTTAAAATGTTACCTTCTCAAGCAAGTACATATGAAAAAGTGCTTTTTAAAAATTAATTTTGATTTGAATTAATCGTAAATTTAAAAAAGTGCAACATTAAAATGTATAAAAAAATTATACATAAACTTTCACAGAAAGTAGTTTAAAAATACCTAAAAAAAGTTTCTTATAGAAGATAGTTTTGAAAAAAGTACACTTAATAGGACATTTTGATAATTGATTCTTTTAAGCTAAAACCTTTTTAAAATGCATTTTAAAGGATTTCTAAAAAAGAGCCTTTAAAAAAAGCTTCTAATAATTAACGTTTTAAAATATACATATTTCTTAAATAAAGTACCTTATAAATAAGTACCTTTGGGAAAAGTATTTTTTGAAAAAGTACCTTTAAAAATTTTGTTCGAAAAACAGCATGTTATAAAAACAATGATTTGAAAAATTTAAGCCTAAAAAGTTTCTTTAACATAAGTACATGTAAATTTATTTTAAAAAAGTACCCTTTAAATAATTACATATTAAAAAAAGTACCTTGGAAATAAGAATATTTAAAAAATTAACCTTAAGAAGAAATTTACTGTTTATTATAGCTATTTGTTTTTAAATAATCTTTTAAAACAATTTCTCAAAAGGTACTTTTCAGAAAGTCCCTTATAAATAAGTAACAGTTTTTGAAAATATTACAAAATAATCTACATTTAAACAAATAACTTAAAATAAACTTTTCAGGATAAGTACGTTAAAAAAAGTATATAAAATTGTATTTTTTAAAAAAGTTCCTTTTAAATTACCACAAAACAAACATTTAGAAAAGTTGCTATAAAAAGGATTATTTGCAAAATCAGCAATTTTCGTTTACAAAACAGAAAAGATATCAAAATAAGTTTTTCAGGATAAGCACATAAAAAAAGTACCTTAAAATAGTAGCTTTTTGAAAAGGTAAATTTTAAAGTACCACAAAACAAACGGCTGAAATGCCTTTAAAAAAGTTTCTATAAAAAATTATTATTTAAAAAATCAGTAATTTTCGTTTACAAAACAGAGAATAGTTATTGTTGTTGTTTAAATTACTCCCCAGACATTTACTTTTGATTCAATACATCTTTTTGATTTCGACTTAGATGATATGGATACTTGTTACTTTATTTCTTTGGCGTCCTCCAAGATCTATATCATATTATTATTATATACAAGCCGTCTCATTAAAGTGAAGTTGTATAAATCTCATTGGCTGTGTCTACTTTTCTTTCCTGAGACTAAATTTTTTATATAAAATTGAAAGAAGCGAAATCAATAAGAACAAAAATAAAAGACTCTCCAGCTGTTTTACATTTTAAAATTAAAAGGCTGCATAGCCACGTTCAGAACTGCTGGGTTAAGGTCACTACTATAACATCAGTTTATTTTTCTTCTATTGCGAGTATTTTTTTTTTTGCAGTTTGTCCTTTAAAGTTTGTAGACACATCTTTCTTGAAAGCTTTTCTTTCTTATTATTTTTATTGTATTTTTTCTTTTTTAATATTTATTTTTATTTTTTTTTGATGTTTGTTGTTTCTTGTTTTCGTTTCCTTTCACTGACTTTGTGCCCGACAAACGTACAACACTTGTTATGGATAAGAACTACTGTTAGTGTTGCTATTGTTGTAGTAATGTGTTTTATTTTATTTTACTCTATCAGTTGCCAGAAAGAGCAAATAACAAAACAACAATACGCGTGTAAACATGTGTGAGCAGTTTTTTTTTTGTTTTTTTTTTTTGGTCAATAAGGAAACGAAAATTGTCTATTTTCGCTTTGAACACAAGAGGAAGTTAATGAAAATAAAAAAAAAAACTAAAAATTCCACAATAAATTTATTGTCAATGTTAATGATGATGATTATGTTGCTGTTGAACATTTAGTGTCACAAATGTTATTTTTTCTATTGTAAAATATTTGACGGTCACATTTTTTTGTCAGCTTATACCCATCATTGGACATGTTTAATGAGGTTGTTCATTTGAACTTTGATTCCTTTTTTTTTTTCTAATCATTTTATTTCTTTTCACTTTATTGTAATTTTTTTTGTTTTTTGTAAAACCCATCATTATTTATTTTGTTTAATATTGAAAAAAAAAAACACAAACAAATTTAACAATTTTCTCCAAATTACAAATCAGCCAAATAAACAACCATTTTATCAAGGTCACCATTGTTATTGGTGTTGTTGTGGTTCTATAAACTTAAAATTGCTAGAATGAAAGTAAACTATAATTTGAAGCATTTTTGAGATGTCTTAATTACACGTTTTTGTTTTTGTATTGACTTGGAAATGTATCTGGTTCAGTTTGGTTGGATTTTATTTCATTTAATTTAGTATTTGCTTTTTACTTGCTTAAAATCTAGTTTTCAGGTTTTGGTTTTGTGCCATATCCTTATATACTAATGGATGTGTGTGATTTTTAGGGGTAATTTTGATATATTACCCAATTAACCAAGTCAAGTGCAGGTTATTGTTTTATATAAATTGTGTGTGAATTTCTTTTCTTCGTAAGCAATCTATGTTTAAATTTAGGATGGCTTACAAGACGTTAGATACTAAAAACTCCGTACACAGAAATATTCACTTGCCGGGAAGGTCTACTTTTTTGTTTAGGCGCCATTTTGGTAAACACTAGCCTTGACAGTTCTTATTTGGCAGTCCTGAAGTAGATACGTGGCAAATTTATTATGGAAATATATTCGATAAATCAACGTGTTTTAATCGTTAAAAAATTTGACCAAAATCATTCATTGATTAGTGTGACAAAGAAAAAGTAACGCTAAATATTTGGGCCAAACTACGTGCCAACAAAACGCACTATTAATCGTGAAGTGAATGATTTCGAAGAAAGAGGCCAAAGCATGGACCACATCGTACTGCAACATCGGCTGAAAATATTACTGCTGTTCAAAATAGTATACAAAATAATCCATCAATCTCAATGCGACGCCGTGCTCAGGAGCTTGGTATTCAAAGAACAACTTTGGTCACAATTTTGCACAAGGATTTGCCTTTGTTTCCATTTAAGATTTAGTTGATACAAGAGCTTTTTCCACAAGGCCATTAACGCCACCGTACATATGACAACAGGATGTTACAGCTAGAACATGACAACCCCGATTAAAATAAAAAAATCATAATGAGTGACGAAGCACGTTTTATTTGGATGGATATATAAATAAAAAATAGAATAGTCGGTTCTGGGGAATGGAAAACCCTGAAATTATTCATCAGTCAACTTTTCATCCATTAAAAGCAACCAGACTGTTGCTGTAATTTTGTCAGAAGAAATCAATAGATCTCACTTCCTTAAAAATAAAAACGTAAATGCATAACGGTAACTGTGAATACAAAGCGATTTGGAGATATGATTGAAAACTTTTTAACGATACAACTGCATGCTTTGGGCTTGAGTAACATGCGGTATTAACATGACGGTGTCACATCGCATATAGCCAGGATTACAATGGAAAAAAAAATAAACAAATAAAGTAGCAGACCTTACCTTTCTTAATTTTGCAGAAGGCCTTAAAAAAATCTATGCGAATTTCAGTTGACTATCATCACTTGACATTTTTTTTTGTCGTAAAATCCATTGCATAGTGGGGCAAAAGCTAAATATTTTGGAAACAAATCAAAACTTCTACACGGCTGCTTTGATTAACAGTTACTTTCGTACACTGATAACCAAGTAATATTCCAGCTTAAGCTTATAGTATGAACTTTCCGGAGCGGCGCAAAAGGACCCCAATTAGGGCACCTTGCTTATGTTCATTTTGCGACCAGCAAGATTGTTTGACAAGGCCTTTAAAATCAAGTAGAAGCCGTAAAATTATTATCAGTAGTTAAAGAGTTTTTTGAAATTGAAAATTCTGAATTTTTTAAGGGCATCATTTAAACTTTTGTTGACAACTATTGTCGAAATTTTTCTTAATGTAGCTACCCAATAAAATTGCGAAACTTAAAAATTTAGATTATAAAATATGCAATTTAAAATTGGTTTTGCTTTAACCCTTTGGGGACTACTGGGATAATACGTCCTAGCAATTTTCAAACGTTGTCGCTGTGTCCGATGTTCTTAACTTGGCATAGAAAAGCGAACAAAGATGATATGCTCAGGTTGTAACAACGCCTTATGTTACAAGTGTTTTGGGCCATTCCACAAATAAATACCTAATTGCATTCCTAAAATGTTAAAAATAAATGTAAACTTTTATCTAAATCTAATAATATTTATATTTTAGTTATCTTTTTAATTTCGAATCGCTCTTCGAGAACACTGATTGTGATTTTATGCCCCATGAAAACACTTGTTGGGATTATATGTCCCAGGATAAAAGGACGAATTTAAAATTTTTAAGTATGGAGAACATAATACTTTTATCATATCTTTTAGAATATGAAAAAAATTTTACCATACATAATTTGGTTTGCAAAATAAAACTCCGTCCCGAAAGGGTTAAATTTTTAATTTTTAAGTATTTTTAGTCAAAAAAGTACCATCAATCCCCTACTAATAAAAAGAAAACTATTTTTTTTTTTTTCTGAAAGGTACCAATTTCACTAGTTTGCTAAATATATTACTTCGGGACCTTTTCGAGAGAAACCCAAAAATTAATTTGTATACGATGTCATGGTAAGGCTCCACGGACTCAAATGGGAGGGCTTAATTTTCCTGGTAATATATCAGCCACAGGAGTTATTGTCGTGTGTGCAGGCAGGGAATAATTGTATAAGGGCCGAAGCAATCCTGCCTTATACAATTATTTAAATT
The DNA here is from genome assembly GCA_916610165.2 of Gymnosoma rotundatum. NCBI lineage: Eukaryota > Metazoa > Arthropoda > Insecta > Diptera > Tachinidae > Gymnosoma > Gymnosoma rotundatum. The sequence continues at coordinate 11,927,338 of OU744338.1, read as the reverse complement.
TATGTTTAACTTAGGTGGTATGATTTTTTTGTAGCTGCTGAAACAACCAGACGTACTGGCAAGAACCACCCCAAGACGCGAAGCCCAAGCCGGTGGTAGTCCTCAAATATTTCCGTTTATTTTATAAACACCAGCTGCAATTTATATATTTTTTTATTTATAATTTAAGCGATATTTTTGAAAATTCTATAGCTGAGACACAAAAAGTTCAGCCGGTTTTACAGGACTTTACTGAATATAGTTTTTCTTAAAATTCGATTTTTGTCCATGAAAATAAAAATTCTAATTTTGGGATTTTTACGGGATTTGGTTTTAATACCTATTTTATTTAGTAGATCAAATACACATTCAAGCGTTTAACATTTCATTGGAATATATTTAAAAATAAACATGTTTATTGCATATTAAATTTTTGTAGTGTCAATAAATATAAGAAAGTTTCGTACAACTTGGGTGCCAATTCAAATAATCGAACAAACTTTTGAAAGAACTCAGTTAATTTTTATGTTGCAATAAAATAAAAAAATATTTATAAAATATTCTTTTTTTTGAAAAATTACATACATTTTTTTGACATCTTTTAAGCAGAAGTGTTTGACTTTCAAGTCGAATTAAATTATTTCCCCATTTTTTTAAATGGTAAAACGTGTTTTCACGAGTGACCTAATGACAGACATTTTTAAGAATATAACACTACTTTTTTACGATTTTCAGAAAACTATTTTGTTTTAAATTCTTTACGTTCCAAATATGATTTAAAAATGACATTTCAATACGCAATAAATATTAAATTCTCATTTGGTACATATTAAAGAAGATATAAGTGATTTTACGATGTTTTAAAATATTAAAAAACACAGAGTTCAGCCAAATATGAAATTCAGAATAACCTGTGTGTTATTGAATGTGTCTTCAGCGAATGGCCAATTGTGATATTTAATGTTTTAGGATCAGTGCACAAGCGTTTTTTTGCCTGCTAATGAAAATGTCGTCTGCTTAAATTATATGTTTTCAAACAAAAAAAAAAAAAAAAAAAAAAAAAAAAAACTTAAAAAAGTAAATAAGTATAATAAAGGCATGAATTATAATACAACCTGATGACAACAGCAACAACAATAAATTACCTAAAGTTAAAAGTAAATTAATTTATTTATACTGTGTCGACACAGTGACATAGTAAACGTAAATTGCCATTAAATGATAAAACTTATAAAACTACTTTACTTGCAAAGAAACCATTAAAGTTTTTTTTTATTAATTTATTTCCAAAAATTTGAACTACAATTATTTAAATGACCCACAGTGCCTTTAATGTGGCTATTAGATATTTTCAAAGTGATTTGGAAGTAATTTCTGTTTAAATAATTATACAAATTCAATTAATTGTACATTAAGTTTTCAAAATCAGTTCAATTAAATTAAAAGCATTTCTATATTTTAAAAGTAGATAAACTTTCAGTATTGATTTAGGTGTCAGCTTACACAATGCAAGTTTTCTTGACAATTGAAAAGAATTTTTTTTACAAGAGTGCTAATGAAAACAAAACAACAAATAAATCATAAATATTTGAAAGGCTGTACGCATTCTTCTTTCCTCACCCACCTACAAATTTAGATATGGTTAAAAAAATAATGCATAGTGTAAATCGGTCCTTATTGAGTCTTGAGATTATAGAGATAGAAAAGAGTAGACTTTATTATCCTCGACAGCAACTTTTAAATTCAAATTTATACGCCTGCTGCAGACTTCATTGCAATTAAATATTGTACGAGTGACTGTCTAGCTTTTGATTCTAGCGAATAAGGGTTTTGTAGTCATTTGTACAGATACAATATAAAAATTTCTAAAGACTTGTGCGCGTTTTCTGTATTGCGAGCGAGCGACTCGTCTAGAAAATTTGTATAGGAATCACTCAAAAAACTGAGTGCTTTTCATACAAATTTTTTAGACGAGTTGCTCACTTTTAATACAGAGACCGCACATTAAAGTCTGGGGACCATCACTGACACTGTAAGAATCTTGAACAGATAAGTGAACTAAAATTCTGAAGACCACTTTAGTAATCGATGGGGTAAAATTTTAATCTGAAGGATTTAAATACAAACAATAATGCCAAATTTGGGACTTGTATAATTCAAGACAGATCTAAGAAAGAAGAAAGAACTGTTACAAAATATGCTTTGAGCTAAAGGAATATCATGTCACAATTATTGTGGAAACGATTGCAAAATATATATGTATTGATATCATCAAAGAATGTCTTCAACAGAAGTTATAATTTCACCACTCAGCGACAATAATTGGAGTTATTTTTTTTTAGTAAATTTGTCTTATGCTAAGTGGTCTGTTTCAATTGCGAAAATTGTTTATTTTGCTTGAAAAAACTTGCTATCAGCTGGTGGTAGTAACATGGTGTTGGTAACATCACAGCAAACAATGTTGCATACTAAACATTGTTTGCTGTTGGTAACAATTCCAAGCGAAATAAAACAACTTATATTTTTTCCTTTGAATTATAAAATGTTGACAAAAACATTTTTCTGTTTATAAACATGAAGCCGGAAACATTTTCTAACATTTAAGAGATACAACTTAGCAACATTATTATTCACTTATTTCGAACTATTTTATTTTATATACTTAGACGTTTTTCAGTATTTCGGATGAAATGCTGATCATAATAACCGGCTTAAATTAGGACTTGATTTTAGATTAATTCCTCTATATATATGAAAATAAGATTTGAAACCTTTTTATATCTTTAACTTCAATTTTATAGCTAATGTTGTCCTGTAACAATGTTGGAGTGTTTTCTCTGTTTCAACTTGCGGAAATTTTACAACAACTTTAATTATTTCGTTAAAAAAAAATTGACACTTACTAGTGGTGCCAATACTACGTTTTAGAAGAAAATTTTGGTTTTTATTGCCCTTATTATGCAACCACGGCGAATCAATTGTCAGGTGGTCGCGATGGCAAATTCATTAATCTTCGCCGAAATCTTAAATGTCAAATACTAAGGCTAAGTAAATACTAGGCGGCTGCAAAAACAAAAACCTAATGTAGTTTTGTTGTTGTAGAGCACCACGTTAATGTCAAAATTAGCTGATTAAACACAAGGAGCCCAAATTCAATTTATCCTTCTATCATCATGTAGTACTTTAACTGAAGTTATACCAGTTGGTTTATTCCTCTTGCATATGCAGCGAGACTTCATTTTCATTTTTTGGTTTTGCAATTTAATTTTATAAAATTTCTAAATTTTTACTTTTTCCACTTATTTAAAATTTTTTTATTGTTAAATTTACTTAAAATTTTGACAACAACATTAAACCTAAGCAAAAATCAGCTTGCAACTTGTAAGACCAAACACCGTATGAAAAAAAATTGTACATTTTTTTATATATGGAGTTTGACGTTTAAGATTTCGGCAAAAATTAATAAATTCGCCATTCGCAGGTTGAAACAAATGTTGCTGGTAATATTTTGTTGTTAAAAAATATGTTGCAAGAAACATTTTGTAATTTTTCACAAAATAAGCAGTACTAACAGTAACTTTCTGTAGCTTTTTTTATTTATGGGCTTTTGGCAGCTTTTCTCATTAATACTGAACAGAATATCATGCTTTAAAAAAAAACAGAACTCAAGAAGTTGTTACCTCCACAACTGAAAAGTATGGTATGTTTGTGTGTGTGGAAAAAGCTAAATTAAAATATTCATCTAATCTTGAGCAGCTGCCATGAATGAGTTGGTAGATATGTGTAATAGTTTGTTTAATAAAAGATTATGAGTATGAGTTCAGTTCCCGACAGAGCTTTGAGGAAAAAGAAATATAATTGTTCTTTCACTTTGCTGAGCAGTCACGATGAATTAGTAGTTCTAAAGGAAAAGAAGCAGTTCGATAATCCCGGAATCTCGATTAGAAATTCAAAACCCATGAAATTGAGCTGGTGAAGGGAACTGCATATTAGAATAGAAGAACATTTGCTGTGTAACCGCTGGGCTTCCTTGAAACAAGGATTTCGATGAAATCTGAATGCAGTCTTACGTTGAAAATAACAACGTAGTAGGTGTTGGAAGCCGTGGTGGAGACTATGATAAGCCACAGCTTACTTTATGTGTTTATGTTTGCGCTAGTTAAAGGCGCAAGTTTGCTAAAAAAAGGCTTCGAGTTGTTCGAGTCTCGCCAGGGTTGCAAAGTGTTGCATGTCTCGTATATAATTTTCATTTTACTACTTACTTCCAAAAAATTCATTATAAAAAAAGAAACTGAAACTAACAATAGATTAAAAAGAAATTCTTTACATACGAAAGTATTTTTCAGGGATTGTTATAATATAATAAATAAAATAAAAAAAATTTGTACATTTTAATACAACCATTAACAATTTAAATAAAATTAAAAAAATTTCCCAAAAAAGGAAAAAAAGGGACGCAATTAACAATTAGAAAAAAAAGATAATAAACTTAAAGCTACTTACACACTAATGAAACAAAACAGAACAAAACAAAACAAGCAAATAAATAAAAAACGGTCTCAAACCAAGGCACGCAACTAAGATCCGCCTCTCCCATCTGGGCGGAGGAAATTCTAAACCAAGCTGAAAAGGCGTTTGAGATGAGAGAACGTATGATCTGGCGGTACACCAAAAAGCATACATTTGTATCGAGTCCACCTCTTCGCTTTAGCACGTTGTCGAGCACATTGTCGATATGCCGATAAAACTCAAAGTTTTCATGGAAGGTGTATCAAGTTACTTTAACCTATCCGAAGTCCTGATCATCTCACCTACAACTCTCAAACACGGTCTGAAGAATCGGAAATTCGGGTATATGTATTTTCGCCTTTCTTCGAACATCAATGAATGTTCAAGTTGAGGCCCCACCTATTGAAATAGTCCGTCAGTGCTGTCAAGTATTGATTGAGTCGTTCATTAACAGTTCTTGCCCTTGCTCCTGAAGAAGCAAAAAAGATATCATCAGCATAGATCAACAAGAGATCTCCTTGCGGGGTGGAGGTATATCTGAAATGAAGATATTGTACAAAACCGGGCCCAGCAACGATCCCTCTGGGACTCCTGCACTTACAATTGACTTGAAAATATCAATCGCCTAGAATTTATTTTATGTGCTTTCTTTCAGTCTTTTAAAATTACGATACCGAAATGAAAAATACATAAACGTCTTGAGGAGTCGTTAACTCTTAATTTTAATACAATATAAATTTCTGCTCCTCATTACCCACTAATACTGGTATTCTTTCTAAGCAGCAGGAAACGTAAGATGTCACATATCTCGTTAATTTTCTTAATTAGTATTAAAGAACGTCCGCTGATGTAACATCGTCCATGCAATAGTTTTTGTCATACTAAAATATTAATTTGCTTCACTCCAAAACAGTAATCACTTAACGTACCAGAGTATAAAGTATACTCTCAATAATGTAAAACTATGCTCTCACACTCTCACGCTCTTATCCTGAATTATCCTTTCGTTAAGTTTAAATACTCTGTTAAATAACAGAAACAAACGACCTACCTCAACATAAACATGAGAGAAAAATCCGAATGCATATCATTAAAATTGTTGCATAAAACTAATGAAATAATTATAATAAATTGCATCTTGGAAAAGCAATACTGTTGCAATAAATTAAAACAAAATTTTGATTGATATTGGAGTAAAAAACCAATAAAGTTTTAGCACTCATTTTTGATTTTTTATTTTTAATTTTTAGAGATTATTTGTGCGCATGTAAATTTCTGTCAAATTATAATTCGGAATACATTTTCCTGATGAATTTTTAATACGAGCAGTAAGAAAAAAAATATACATGACAATATGTAGCAGCCAAATTTGATGTACTAGACGAAATAAAATTTAAGCTGTTACGCTGTAATTTTAACAACTTAAGGAGACATTCGGGCGCTAATGTCCCAAGAAAAATGTCGCTAAAAAATACAAACAAATGAGAAAACATATAAAAAACAGGCTGGCAAAATAAAGAGCAAAAAAGAAAGAAAAAAAAAATGGAATTACTGGCCTACAACAATGAATATGTTACACACGACTTAACACAAAATAAGCAAAATATAATAACAGCAGAATAAGCATAACTCTCATTGGTGGAATAGAAAAAATAACGACAGGGAAATAATTTCAACAACACGGCGCATCTAACTTGTGATTAGTTATTTACAATTGTATTTTAAGTAGATTTTGAGCTGTGTATTTATTATGATTGGCACATAGCTGACTGGCTGTTTTTTTTTTCAAATGTGCACATGTCTTCGTTAACATGATTAATCTTGTGATAGAACTAATTAAAAAAATTTGTTGTAATCAATAATGTTCAACAAGGATTTTGTTACAGTTTTTTCTGAAGATGTGGTAGCGTAATATATCGTTGTTTGACTAATAGTGTAATTAAAAAAAGTTTTTAAGAACTTTATTTTAAAAAAATGTGTCTGAAAATTTGTTATAAAACGAAAATAATTTTTTTTTAAATTGATAGATTTTTATTTAGTCATCAATTATACTTTCTTACACGTAAGATTATGTCTATAAGTTGCTTGAATTGATGACTGACTTTCAAAATAAACTTGCAGAATTTGATAGCGTGGAGACCATTCATAATGATTTGCCAGAGTTTACTGAAAAAAATACGAAAAAAATTTTCATGAAAATTTAAGTTTAAGTGTTATTTTTAATAATTTCAAATTATATCATGCTTAAAACACCCTTTAGCAACATATTGGACAAATAACGTCTAAAGTCTTGCTTACACATATTTATCTCATCGACATTTTCCGACAAGACGGTTGAGTTTTATTGATGCAACTTTGAATTTACTCTTTGACTTTAATGTGTCTACAGTGGTTGTCTTGTGTTTTTCAGTTTGGCACAACATTTGTTTATATACATTTTTAATATTTAAGCCTAGTACCCTGCTCGAGTTTGCGAAAAATGAACATCAATTTTATTGGTGACAATACAGCGGTTTAGAAGATAATTGCCGTTTTTATTTTTTTATGTTTAGGTTTTTTTATTGCATCAATGCAATCAATGCATTTTTTATATGCATCATTAAATTTATTTTTGTCTTTTTCTCTTTTGAAATTTGTTCTTTCTTCTATTTTTTTACTTTTTGACCAGAACAAAATTTAATAAATAAAATGGTCTAAAAAAAATGGTTATCAAAAATTCCGAACGAAAAAAATGCTGCTTAAGTTATATCGTAGTTAAAACAAATTGTTGCTAGAAACATTTTTTGTTTAAAAACATGCTGCAGAAACATTTCGCGGCTTTTTAAAAGTAAACAGAGTGCTACTTCAGCATCATTATATTTTTTTTACGACAACATTGTGCACGAAAGGAAGAACAGAGGAGGTGAAATTTAGGAAGCTCCTATAGCTTTAATGAAATGACATTTACCTAAAAAACTGAGAAAATGGCAATAAGGTGGTCTTTTTGAGAAACAAAATATGGAATTAAAATTGCCATAAAATCAAGACGCATAGAGATATGCTTACAAAATTTTGAAATTATATAGATAAATGATAAAATAAACTTATTATTCTATTGTTTTAACATATTAATTCCCAGAACGGAGAAAATTATCCCCAAAAATTTTTTTTTTACAAAATCGGCTGCCCTTATTAATCCTTTTTGGAATATATAGCTAAAAATTGAGGATTTTAAAATCAGTTTACGTGTTTTTAATCGGTGTCTTGCACTTCGAGGAATTTTATAGTTATTTGAAAATGTTGCTTTAGAATTGATTATGTTTGGATAAAGCTGGAAGCAGACCCGCAATAACTTTTGTCTTAACATTTCTTTCAGTCGCATTTGCTATAGCTTGTCCGTTAAATGGTTTAAACAATTTGCTTGTATTGAAGTAAGTTTAAATTACTTAAGCAAAAAAGAATACCATCTTTTTTTTTTTTGGGAAAATGTTGATTAAATTGTATGGCTACATTTTAACAGTTTAGAGGCTTTTAACTTTTCTGCAAGAAGCGCAATTAGAACAAAACTGAAAACTTGCTCTGATTTGTATATTTATTGTTATGTATATAGCAAATGTTTGAAAGTATTAATCCGATCAGTAATGAGTACACCAGGCCAATAATACTGAGTTAAGATCGGTCAATATTCCCCCAAACTATAAAAAAATAACCTAGATCCATGGTCCTGCAGCCATGGTCTTAAAATTGCACAGAATAGTGTCATAAGAATAATCTTGTTGGTGAAGATTAAGGTGCTATATCTTATAAGCCTCGTTCCTGGTTCTATATGCCGATATAAAAGAATCAGGAAGGTGACCAGCAGAATAATTTGTGGTCTTTACCGACACAATGCGCGATGTATTCTTTGGATGTGCAAAGAAGAGGAAGACAAATTGTTCTCCTTTCCTTAATTGATAAAAGTTTTAGGAGCCAAATGGAGGGCTTCACTAGGCTCTATTTTCCATGAACTTTGAAAATGAAAATCAGAACATAATTTTTTTTTATTGTCTGTATCGGAAAATCTGGTACCTTTACTTTTCCGCTGGTCGCAAGCAGATGTCTAAAAATTAGAAATTTTAGAACTTCATTTTCTGTCTGCGTCTGTATTAAAGTTTGAGCTTTGACTCCTCTCGTGTAGTTAGTTAGCATTAACAGTATCGCCAACATGAGAAAAAATTACATAAAATATAATCAATTTTTAGTCCGGCTTAAGTTCGCATTTTAAGATTTAAATTTCTATCCCTTTAGAAAAAAATTTTATTACAAATACTGATAAAAATTTTGTTTATAATAAAAATAGTTTGATTAATAAAAATGAGAAAATAAAATAAAAAATATAAAAAGAAAATGTTTTCTTAAGTCCTTTGAAGCCATAAATCAAAAACTTGCATTGGTGTCATTTTTAGAGTTTTATGTGGCAAAGTAAAATTACCTTGGTCTTTATTTGTTTGTTTGTGTGTGTGAGTAAAGGTGTGAAATGACCTTTAACACTTTAACAAGTTACAAAATTATTTTTTTTTAATGAAGGTTACAAATAAAAAAGAAAAATAACACAAATTTAATTTTTCTTTTGGATTTAAAGCAACATTATCATTTTCAAACAAACACAGTAAACAAATAAAAATATGAAAAAAATTAAAAGTCACAATAATAATTTTGATAAAAATTTAAAAGCTTTTTTATACATAAAAAATCATTTTGTTAAGAACTTGCCTTTTAATGGGAGCATTAAGTTAATAATAAATATTGTGTCTGTTTTTTTTTTTCAGTGTAAGAGTTTCTATAGTGCACTCTATACGATAATTTAAGCAGAGTCTATAAATTTTGTAAAAAAAAACATTTTTTTACCTAAAATGGTTTCACTACCATCCATTTATATTTTATCTTATTGTTGCTTTTTCTTGGCGGGGAAAGTTGCAAACACTTGATTTTGTAAGGAAAACAAAAATTAAAAAAAAAAAAAATATAAAAAAAGTAATAATAATAAAATAATTTTAAAGAATTAAGTTTTGCTAAGATGCATTTGAATAATTTTATTTAATTTTTTTAGAGGCCTTAAAGTGTTGCTTATTTTCTCTTAGTTTTACTGAGTTCATCCTTCGGTTATTTTCGACATTTATTTGTGTTTTAGTAAGAAAATGCATTCGTTTTGCTTAAAAAAATGAATAAAATAAAAGCAACAAATTTAAAATAAACGTACAATATATTTGTGTTCTGTTTATGTGAAAGTCACAACGACTTTTTTGCATGCTAATGTCTGGTTTTATATTGATTTATTTGTTAAATTTATATTGAAAAATTAGACAAAGTGCCAGAAACGTTGGAAAAAATAACAATACACTTTTTAAGAGAATAAAAAATATCTTTCGAATCTCACGAACAAATTTAAGACTTTTCAAAATCGGGCTAGGACGCAGGGTACTTTAATAAATTATAAAAATAACAAGCTCAACATGTTTTTTTTAAATTTTAAATGTTTTGAAATCAGGTTCTTGTTAAGGTCTAATATTCTAGACTATATAAATATTTGGTGGTTGGAATGACATTTGACTAAAAAAATTATAAAAAATTTGTGTCTGAGCGGAGATTTTATCGTTCAAGTTTTTCATTAGAAAAACTCAATCACGTTTAGAATTTTATAAAAAAATTAAGAATAAATTTTTAAGTAGAATTATTTAATTCTACATAAGAATAAAAACTTAGTGAAAATAAAAAAAAAAAATTATTTTATTTTTTAAAATAATTAGTTAGTCAATTCGGCTTAAGTTCATGTTTATTTAATTTTAAATATTTTTTTATAAATAACGAAAAAATATTTAGAAATGTTTGCAGACGTTTTTCAAAGAAAACAGGAAGAATTAAACACCAGACAAAAATTTAAGACTTACCACAAATCCGTCTTTGTCAATTTTAAATTAAAATATTATTTTAAGCCTCCATTGAATTTAGATAAAAACAAGAAAATATGTGTTTATTTTTTTTTTTTTCAGTTCTCGAAAAACCTCATTATCAAAAAAGCGTTGGCTCCTAAAGACCGTTTTTTCTAAAACAGTTGGATATTCCTTAAGAAACAAATACGAAGTTTGATGTATTTTAAGCCGAAAGATCGATTTTCGATTAAAATATGAATGCTGTTCTTCTAAAGAAACTGACATAAAATTCTTTAAATTAAAAAAAAAAAAAAAAAATTTTCAGGAAATGAACCTTTGCCCAATTTTTTACTAAAATATTTCCTAAGATACTTTTCTACGCTTTTCTTTTCTATTGCTGGTAAATAAATGATATTTTATTTTAATTCGATATTTTAAGTGACTTTGAAATTGGGTGTTTAATATTCTGTTATACCCAACAAATATTTCTCTTTTACCTCTCGGCGTGTTCTTTCGTATTTTGTTTTGAAACTGTTTAAACGTGTATCTTCTGGTAAGATTAAACTCTGCAGCCGATGTAAGTCTCTTAGTGCACGTTTTTTTTAAATTTTATAGAATATTTAAGTGGTAGACTCGTTGTTTTAAATAAAAAATATATTCTTGCATTAACTTATGCAACAATGTTTATATACATGTACTCGTATTCATGCCCAGCAGTTCTAAGAGGTTTCCTTAAATTCTGCTACGCCTTTAGTGGGCCCATTATTATTTTTAAAATACCTTATAAAGCGCTTTATTTTTTAATAAATCCTTCTTGCTGGCTGTTCAGATTTACTTTGCTTAAAGGAAATTAAGTGCTAATTCAGTCAGACAGCTTACAAAAATGCCATCTTGTATACTTTGATCTTATTTATTTAGAAGTTTTGTTAAGAAATCTGCCAACTTCTCTATCAAGAAAAAATAATAATAAAAATTGACAACATTTGAGGGTGTTTAGATACGTTTTTGCAAATTAGGGTTAGAGGCAGTGTTGTATTTCTGGTTACATTTTTGGTAATTTTTGAAGGCTCCCTACGTAACATGTATAATTTTGTTATATTAGGCCAAATTTTCGTAACTTTTGAAACACACACGAAATAAAGTAATAACGCTGAAAGAGCACTTGTTTCATTATTTGAGGTAAGAAGCTTTCTAAACACATTAACCTTTCTTAACATAACAAATCGATTTTAATAAACAAGGTTATGTGCAAATGCAATCAAAATCCCATTTAAAAAATTAGTTTAAAAAATAAACAACAAAAAATATCTTTGCTGCAGTTTTACTCTGTTCAATTCGTGAGAAATCATGAAACGTTTCTTGCTTCATGTTTAGAAACAGAACAATGTTTCTGGCAACAATTCTTTCCAACTGTGAAATAATATGAGCTGCATTTCGTGCGGAAAACTACGCTTTCTGTTTAAACTTGCGAAAATTGTTAGCAACTTTAGTTATTCCGCTTGAAAAATTTGTACGAACCGTAGGATTACCTGGATTTAGAAGAAAATTGTATTTTAATTTCCTTCAGGAATTGCCGGATTTATTACAGAAAAATTGTCAGTAATTTTATGCAAAAGTTTTAAGCAAATAAGGTTCACATTTGTTTAATAATGATATTTTTAAAATAATTAAATTAGTAAAGCTTATCGATGCTCAATATATCAAAGAAAAACGTCAAACGGATTTCTTAAAACTAATTTTATTGAATGGCGAGAGCATGCACTTTTCTTACCGAAATATTGGTATTGAGTATCATCGGTATGAATTTTTTTCATACGTTTTTCTTTTTCTTTTTATGTTTGTTTTGTTTTTGTTCAGTAAATAAATTTATTGCTTTGTTATTTTCCCTAAAATATGGAATACAAATTTTTACTATATTTTATATAAATTACATTAAATTGCTTTTTATTTAAGGAAAATTTCAAAATGTAACTTTTAATGAAAAAATAATGCTTTTTTGAAGGAAAGACTTAACTTTTTCCTGTCTTCTCTTGGCAACACTGTTTAGAGCGCCCTCTATTATATTAAAAATTAAACAGAATTTTAAAAACAATGGAGTTGCACAACACGTAGAAATAAATATGATTGAAGAAAATATTAAAGTCATATTATTTGAAGGAATTTTAATAAAGTTCTTTAAAATAATAGAAAAGATCATAAACTTATTACTCCAGCTTACTCTGTGTAAAGCAAGATAACTATTGAATCTCTTAGATTTCTCAGTTAAGTTACAGAAACTAAACGCATTAAAGAGATAAATGTCAGCCTACAATAAAGTAATAGATTTAAGATGAATTCAATAACTATAAATTGAAGATTTTAAATCCTATAATTAAAAGAAATAGTTGTTTGAATTATTCATTAAATTTTGCTAATTAAATTAATCTAAAATTTGTTGCTTTAAGGGGGCTTCTTGAAAAGCTACGAACTAATAAGACCTCATTTGAAATTACTACAACTGCTGGGTACCCAGAGCAAGCAGATTAATGGGCTTCCATTCTATAGATTAAAGAAAGTATACACAAATGTTTTGTTTCTATTGTTAGTTCTTTTGTAGAATTGAATTTATTTTATGTTTTTAATGTACAAAACAAAAACGTAATCGAAGTTTTGGATTAATGTTTGTAAAAAAAAAAACAAAAATTGAAATTAAAACGCTTTTAAGGAATATTTTTTTAGTATTTAAAAATAATAATGTAAATAGTTCCAGGCCTAAATAACATTTGATTGTAAATAATTTGCCTATTTATATTTATTTTTTTAATTCCACTGACCCAAATTTTAAATACCAGCCTACGCCTCCGGATTTTTATTTTTTTGCTAAAAAAAAACATTTTCAACTGTATATTTCTAATTGTTTTTGCATTAAAAGGAGAGTTAATAATTAAAACCCAAAATTTTGTTTATTTATATTAAAGAATAAATTCATGTGAAAATTGATTTTGCTTTGTACCAACCATCGGTTGTGTGAATAAAAATTTATATCATTAGTTTGTGTTCAGACTTCGTCTAAGCAAATTAGTGTTGTTTAATAATGGATACTCTTCGTATTCTTTTTAAAAAATTTAGTTGGTTAAATAGATGATGTTTACGATGTACACAAAGTAAGGTAGATAAATGCGAAGAATGCTGATGAAGGATGTAGCGATCCAGAAAATGCAGCATTAAATTCTCCTGGTTGGTTATTTTTCTTGTCTTCTTTCACATACATTTGGAAAGTAATTTTTCTTTTTTGAAATTCATTTATTCAAAAAAAAAAAAAAAAAAAAATATCTTGTTAGTTATATTCCAACTCTGAAGACACTATTTTAATACAACAATAAAAAATATTCCTGGTCATGAATTTACATACGCTACCGACTTGTATCTCAACTTCGTGGAAATTTATTCGCAAAGTCTGACGGCAGCGTAAAAAACCTAGTCTTTACTGTTATCTAGACATCAAATCCTACTTAAATCAAACACGAACATTTTGACACCATAATCGTTGCCAGATTGCTGTTAAAACGAAGATCTGAGATATAATAAATCCGACAAGTGTGACTTTGATGCACACATAAAGGGTTGCGTATCATGTATGGATAACTCTTTAATTTATGATTAAATTTTTTAAAATTTAATTTTAAATTTTAATTTTTTTTCAACACATAATTTTATAACGAATTCTAAGTGTCTGTGTGAATTCTTAATGTCTGCCTACTACGGTTGAAAAACTAAAATTCCAAAAGTGGAAATCATTTCCATATTGGGAGACCCTTTAATTAAAAGTCTTATTTTGTTGGCTTAGCGTACATAATTTTTTGAAAAATTTTAGAGTCTGCCTATTACGGTTCCAGAGATAGAGCACTGTGATAGACGGACGGATGAACGGACAGACAATGTGACTAAAACAATAGGGTTACTTTTTATACTTTGAGTACGGAACTCTAAAAATGAAAAAAATACGTCTTTGGTATAATTAAAGAACGACTTTTGAGAACAAAATAATTACTTTATTCAACCGCTAAGGAAAATTATACATCAAATAGGATTTTCGGAAAATTATAAAATTATTTAGAAATTTGAAATAAAAAGTTTTTTTTTAAGTTAAGAATCAACTTCTGCCATTTACTATTTTTTATTACAGAAAATTAAAAATTAGCGAATATTTTGTGAACATTTAAGAATAATAGCACAATAACTTTTTTAAAATTAATTCAATAAAAAATTTATTTTTGCCCCACTGTAACTAGCTTTATATATGGTTGCCTGTAAGTATTTGTGCGAATATAAAATATAGAGACTTTTTTGCTAAGATAACAAATTTTCCAATATTTCAGTTAAATTTTATTCAAACAATTAAAAGGTAAATATTTTTCAATATAAAGGGTGATGTTTTAAGAGGAATAAAATGCAAAAATTTTAGAATAATAAAAGAAAAGAATGGCCAGCACTTTAAAAGTAAAGTATCCGTACTCCGAGTCCAATTGCCATACAGATTAAAAAGAATTGCGTTTAAGTAAAACTTAAAGTATTGATGCGAGCAGGCCTTTGTGCATCTTAGCAGAAATCTACGCAGGATTTATTGCCCTACAACAGCAACAATTTCTGTTGTGGGATGCTTCGGAAAAAGTAGTATTTTTTTAAAAAATTAATTGTTCTAATCAAAGGTTTCTTAAAAAATAAATTATGTCAAATAAAAACTTTATTCCCACCGTTAAGTTTGATGTATCTCTCGAGAACTACTCTCTATTGATTTACAAAATATGTTTCAATTTATAAATAAAAATGGAAAAAAATTGCTAAATATGCACGTCTGGTTGGAGTTGAATGTTTAGAATAAATAACAAAATCAACAACATATTGTATGTTTAAAGTTCAATTTTCTTCAGAAATGTTTTAGAACATTTTATATCTTTGCATGTCATTACAACCCCGTAAACATATTTGCAAGACCTTAAAAATTATACATAATGAAGGAAAATATTTTTTGTAAAGAATGAAACATCTAACACTTACATTTATTCTTAAAGTAAATACTGCAGCCACCATAAAAAGTGCTTCGCTTGTGGAAAATAATAAAAAAATGTTTTTTTTTAAAGATTATTAAAATTTGATGGATTTTAAATTTCTATGTTGCTACAGTTTGAAAATTCTTTATTACGAGTAATAAACTAAAACATTTATTAAATTTTTATTAATTTATTAGTCCATCAAAAAAATACGTTAAATTTTTTTGGGAGCCATTGGGTTGTCGCAACCTTAACTCCATGTGTAAGCCAGCTAAGTACTTTGCTAAAGAAATCGTAAAGGTGATTTATTATGAAATTTAGATTTAAACAGTGGATATTATAAATGAATTGAAATTGATTTTAATTTAATTAATTTTTTTTAATTCCAAAAATCTTTCTTAAGATAAACAAATGTACAAAGACGAGTTACAGAGAGAACAGTGAAGAAGTACTTTGGTTTTGATTTGACATTTAATATTTGAGATTGTGGTTAATATTTGTTGGACTGTGAAAAATATTTCGAGTTTTTTGCATATTGAATTATTGTTAAAAATAAGCAAATATATTAATTTGAAACTAGTTGAAACGCGGAAGAAAATTAAAAATTCCAAAGTTTTAGGTTTTTAAAAATTAGACGGAAGAAATTCAATTTCTACTAGTCTCAAAAGAACTGCAAGAAAGATTTAATTACGCTTAAGTTCGTATTTTTAATTTTAATTATTAAAAGAAAATAATTGTTCTCCAGAGGAGAAGAAAACCAATCGTTATATATAACTAATTATTTCTTATATTATTATCACTTAGGTTAGTTGGTTTTGGAAAAAGTGTTGAAAAGGTTGTAGCGTTTTAGAAAATGCATAGAATAATAATACGAATAAAAATACGAACTTGATCCTGATCCTGTCAGTTAATAATTATCAAATATATTAAACTCTTTGTAAGTTTGCTTGTTTGTGCGTCAGTCAATCACGTCAATCTCCTGATCTATAAGATTTAAATCGATTTGATGTATTTTTCACATGTTTGGAGCAGATATCCAAATCAAAGAAGGGAATAATATATTACACAGTGCCAAGAAATTAGACCTAGGCAACACCGCAGCCGAACATTTCTTTATTTTAGTTTATATTGGCTCTAAAAATTTACTGGAAAATCTAGTTATAGGCTGTTAAAGCTGGAACGAGGATATTCGGACCAAGGAAAAAAAGTTCCGCTTAGAAGAATTAATATTACCTCTGAAAAATGAAAGTTTTTTTTTTAAATTTAGTTTATCACTTATAACGTTTAATGTTAACGAAAGTTTAAAAGCTTTAGGTTGGACTCAAGAGATTCTAAAATGCCATTTTTGCCCCGCCCTCTTTGTGGCCGGTGAAATTAAATATAATTCGAAAAAAGAATGTAATTAATTAATGAAATGGATTACATATGCCTTAAAACCATAGAAATCCATTTATATGGGCAGGGGGAGGTATCCCTCCAATCCCACCCCCATGAACGTGCTGTGAAAAAAATTTTTTTTCCAAATTTTATTTTTACCAATTTCCTAAGTATATTCATTATTTAGCTTTCCAATGCCTTACCAATCCCCACCTCCCAAGAATATTATTAAAAGGATATTTTTGTAATTTCTTACTTTTTAGTATCGTAGCGGCGTACCGTTGAAACCAAATGTTGCCAATATCCTCCTGTTATATTTCTGTGAACAAAAATTCGTTCAACATGGGCCGATAACGATTGTCACGATTGTAATGGCCCAATTATGCCTCTGGACCAAAATCCGCAACAAATGCGACAATTTTGCTTGTTTACACGCCTGCCAAGGTCAAAATGAGCTTTATCTGAAAAGATGATTTTTTTTTGCAAAATCTCATGCATCTGAGATGATGATGAGTCCCGTGGTCCTTCTTCATCTGATTATTTAAAGACCTCTTCCGAATTTAAATTCTCTTCAGCGTTAAGTACAGGTGGAGGTAGTAAGAAAGGTAATCACCCCTTTTTGGATTGGGTCTTATATAAGTAAATACAATATAAAAGGGGAGATCTTAAGTTGTATAGTGATATATAACATTTTTACGACTGCGATGGACATCAATCACAAGAAACTCTAATCTTTTTTTTTTGACAAAAAATTTAAAAAATCTTTTTTTTTTTTTAAATTTGAACGAAATTATTTATAATAAAAATTTAAAACAATATTTTTCTAAAAATTAATGTAAGTACCTGCAAATATAGCCTTTAAAAGAAAAAAAAATCAATACAAAATCTTAATTCGTTTAGCCACAAAAAATATACTGCAAACCTCTCAAAACCGCACAAAGTCAATAAAAACGTATGCGATTTACTCAACTTTCCTGACGTTAACAGTGACTCAAAACGACAAATCTAAGCCAAAAGTCATGAGAATTCACTATACGATGCAGAATTTTATATCTGTCCAGATGCGTACTTAAATTTTTACATTTTTCAAAACACAGATTGGCAAAATACCCCTACAAAAAAGTTCCTTTCTCTTGCACAAAATTTCAAAAAGATTCACATAAAATTTTTTTTCCCAATTGAATCGTATGCTGGGACCTTTAAAAACATACTGGCACATATTTATTGTTGCATGCAGGTTCATGCACATTAAGTATTTGTATTTGCTTAAAATTTGTACCCTGCAATATGCGTGATGAAACGATGAAACCATATTCCTTCAAATAGAAAATCATTACAATTACAATTTAAAATTTGTGATAAAACTTCTTTCTTTATTAAAAGTGACTTTCGAAAATTTCAATTATTGAAGTAATAATATAAAGGCATCACATATTGAAGTTTATTGAAACTGAAGAAATCATAAAATGTTTGATTAATATAAACTTCGACATGATCATTTCGCTGTCACTCACTAAACATTTTTGAAAGATATCAATTTTCTTACTTTCTGAAGGAAAAATATCTTCTTTTTTCTTTCTTTTTTTTTTCTTCTTCTTACTGCAGGCATTTTTTTCCAACACTATTTTTTGTACTCTAATTCCTCTTTTGCTACGATGCATGCATTTCTGAAACCCTTAACAATTGTTTGTTTATAGTCTTACAAACAACAACAACAACAACAACAACAACAACTATTGAGTTCATGTATCCAAATGTATGCATATGAACGGATGTGTTTGTCGATGTGAATATAGTTTTCTTTGTTTTGAGGCGTTCAGGTGGAAATTTACATGTGCTGACGAGTGGCATATGGGTTGCATGCAAATAAATTGAACCAGCATATGGATGCTAGAAATATCAGTTGAATACAATACCAAGATATTACTCTCTTATAGAAAATTGTATAAATGTATGAACAAATATGAATACATGTAGGTGTGTTCGTGTGTGTGCAGTGCAGTAAAAGTTTTGTGTTGGCACTAGTTCATATACTCTACTTACTTTCGTACTTTCTTACTTACTTACAATCTCTATAGTTTTGTATATAAATTTTTGTAATTGTGACTGTTTGCATGGTAGTGTAAAGTACATAAGTACATACATACATACATTCGCAAGCATATACTGATTTCTGTATGTATTTATGTTTTTTGTGTACAAAATTGTACAATATGCACAAATTTGAACAAGTATCGATAGATACAACATTTGCATGCTTAAGGGAGCTCAGAATTTCTTTATGATAATAATTTATAATAAAATAAATAAATATTAATCTGCTTAAGAAGAGTTTAGAAAGTATTTAATATGTTTACAAAATATACAACACAACATACGACACAATTTACAACATGAAGCCTGGTATTCAGTTCAGTGATTCGTGCAAAATGCGGCCAAAAGTCCATATAAATAATTAATGTGAAATAATAAAAAATATATGTTTTGAAATTTGTTTATTTTGTAATTAGTTGCAATATGTTTCTGGCTACATGTTTATATATGGCTAGCAACAATTTACTCAGCTGAGATAACATATGAGCTGCACTTATTTCATATTTTTAACTTAGTACTCTGTTCGATTTTGCGAAATTGGTAAGCAACTTCCATTAAACCCTATTCAGACATACGCTTTAATTGCGCAATTAAGGAATTTACGCAATCAAGGCCTTAATTGATTTAAATTTACCATATATGAAGTCAATTAATAAATTAAGCAATTAGTACTTAATTGCATCACTAATTGAATAAGATACGAAATGCAACCCTGATCAAGAAGTATGTTTATTCTGGGAACTGTATTCAGTGCGAAGAAAGAATACATAAAATTGACAAGCCGCAAGTTAAAAATATAAACCAACAAATAAAAAGAAAATGGCGCGTCATACAAAATAGCTTTTGACACTTTCAACTTCAAAGCAACAACAAAAATCCATGTTGTTTGTGTAATGAAAAGAAAAATAAGCTGAGCCGACGACACTACCTGTAAAATAAATATGCCTGATGCTAATTGAATAAGCTTAATTAAGCATGTATGATCACCAAATTAAATTGCGCAATTAAAACTAAACTGACTCAATTAAGAAAACATGTTTGAACAGGGTATTATAATGCTTGCAAATTTTGATATTTAGCTACTGGTGACAATACTGAGATTTAGAAGATAATTATCATTTTTATCGCCTTCAAGAATGCACCATTGTTTTAACAGTGTAAACAAAAAGCATATGTTTTAATATTGTGTGTCTGGAAAAAAATTATGAAGACAAAGAGAAATACTTACTCAACTTATTAAGGCTTATGGAAATTCTTCCATGTACATATGTTTTCTTTATTAATTGCAGTAGTGACCAAGCGATTTTTTACGTAATAAAGTTTTTTTTTGTATTTTTAACTTTTTAAATGAACACTTTAATTCATTTTAAAATTTTTTAAACACAAAATTTAATGAAACAAAAGGGTTTGAAAAAATGCTTGTCAAAAATTCCGTACAAAATAAAGAAAAAATATAGTACTCTGTTCATCATTTCGTGCGAAATATTGTCAAAAGTCCATATAAAAAAACTACAGCGTAATAAATTAGAAATAATATTGCTGAAGAAGTACTTTGTTTATTTGGGAAAAAGTCGCAAAATGTTTCTCGCAGCATGTTTACCAACTAAAAAACATTCATGGCAACATTTTATTCAACTACGACATAACATAAGCAGCACTTTTTCGCACAGAATTTTTTAAAAACATTTTTTTCAGACCGTTTATTTTGATTTAATTTTTTTGTGTTCAAAAAATTAAAAAAAAAAAATTAAAAAATGTACATTTAAAAGCAGAAAACGACAATTTAATTAATTTAATGACGCAGAAAAGCCTTTGCTTATTACTGCAATTAAAAGACAAAACCATATATGAGATAAGTCCCATAAGTTTGGATGAGTTGGATGAGTATTTATTTCTCTTCGGCTTCAGTAATTTTTATATTTTTTTCAGACAGTATGCTATTCTTGCAGGCGATAAATACGATAATTATTTTCTAAAGCGCTGTGTTGGCACTAGCAGTTAGTATTCAAGTTTTTCAAGCGAAATAATGCATGTTTGTCAACATTTTTCGGAAAATCGAACAGAGTACTAGGCTTTATGTTATTTCGTAGTTAAAAGAATGCTGCCAGAAACATTTAAGTTTAAATAACATGCTGCAAGAAACATTTGGCAATTTCTTCACAAATAAACCGAGTTCTACTTCAGCAACATTATTATTTATTTATTTTTCAGAAATCTTTTTATATAGACTTTTGGCAACATTTCACACGAAATGATAAAGAGAGTGTTATGCTTTAACCGTGGTATTACATTACTAGCTAATCTTCAAACTTTTCAAGGGAAATAAATAAAGTTTGTAAACAATGCTCGCAAATATGTAGCAGTTCCTTTGAATTTGTAAAAAATGTGCAACAATGATAATTGGGAAATTGTTTTAAAACACATTTTTCTAAATTAGAATTTTAACAAAAGTAGAACGGACACGCAGACGAAGTCGAGGGCACTGCTAGTAAAAAATTTGTCTAAACTCTTTTATGATAAAATAGCAGGTCTGCAGCCTCGTAAAGAAACTCTACTCCCATAATAGTCAACAAATTCATTAGAGAAAGTTACACTCCCTAACCAAGACATTTTTCAAAGATCACGCACTTGTTTTAAATATTTTTTAATATTTATACCAGATATTTAAATTTTATTGGCAGCTTTCTTTTAAAGCATGGTACTCTGTTCAGTTTTTATGCGAAATGCTGTCAAACATTAAAAATTTGTGTGAAAAAGACATGAAAAAATGTTGCAGTAGTTGTACTCTGTTTTTAGTGTGAAAAAACATAAAATGTTTCTGGCAACATTGTATCAAAGCTGAGAAATAAAGCAAGCAGGCATTATTTCATGCAGAATTTTTGGCATTTTGTCTTTTGCTTAAATTTTTAAAACAATGTAGTACACGTGAAAATAATAAAACGTTAAATTCTTCTAAATCGCGAGATAGACACCACATTTTACACATGTAATAAACAATGTTGCTCAATAATTTTCACAAACTCGAATAGAGTACCAGGCTTAATACCAAGAAGACTGTAGTTTGAAAAAATTCCTCCCAAAAAAAAATTACACTCTTGCATTATTTCACAACTATGAAAAAATGTTGCCAGAAACATTTCATATGTTTTTTTGCTATTACTGCAACATTTTTTCCTGCATTGATTAAGCTAGGAACTTGAACTACAAAAGTTGGTTTTTTTATACTATAAGTCTCTTCAGTTTCTTTTAGATAAAATATTACGAATTTTAGAACTTGAAAATGATAAAATTTAAAGTCACGTAATAAATCTTAATGTCTTTGAGCCTCCTTATTTAAAGAGTTACAAGAGTTACACAATACCTTCAGATTGCTTTTGAATATTGAACGCAAACATTTACAAAAGATATTGAATGTACTGGCTGGTTGATGTTTATGTGCTGAACACAACAGCTAAAGTATTAAGAAACATGTAACAGAAGAAAAAGTAGAATTTAAAAACTTTGTTTAGTTGCAAAGTTTTCTTATGCACGACTTGACCAGAGTGCAATCTTTTTCACACAGGCATACACACTCTCAAATACATTAACATAGAAATATATTTACTCAATGCTTGGGGAATGAGGTTTAAAAAATTCTTTGAGTTTAAACGGTTTGACATACAGAGAGCATAGAGAATTAAAGTCATGCATTTATTTGCAATTCGAGTAGAAAATTTCGTAAAATTATAAAAAGTAAATAAGGATTTTTTTTTTTGGCAAAATCATCAGAAATGATAAATCATTTAACAATTTAGACAGTCGTTTTTTTTTTGTAGGTTGTATGGAAAAAAATGGCGTATGCTAAACAAGCCCACGTAGTCCTTTGAGACATTCCTTGTGTGACAACTTAACAAAATTTGTGAACGAAATTGATTTAAAACTTTGTGAGAATAAATTTAATTTTAAGACTTAATTTAGGAATAAATAAATATATTTAAGAGAATCAAATTGGCTTGATGTAAATTTTTATCCAATTTTTAATCAACTTCAAAATACATCTGTGACAATATTGAGAATATTGGGTCAGTTCACACTTCATGCGATTTTACTTTAGTCATTAGATTTTTTTTCTCTTCTTTTATAAAATAAATATGTTAATCGATCAGATATAGTGTCGAGAGAGATGCTATTGGATATCAGCATGATTGGTCCATGTCTATTTTTTTCATGTCATATGGAACAATAAAGTAACTCCAATCCAAAAAAAAATATATATATGGTGCGATAGAGAATTAAAAATTAAGCAAAAAACATTAAGTAAAGAAATTGTCACTCGCACATATTTTAAGAGTTAGCGAGTTCTGAAATTTTAAAATTTTTTTAAATATCAATATGGGTACCTTTTAAAATTTTTTGAAGATATCTTTAAGAAAATACTGAAATTTTTTAAAAATGCTTAACCCATTAAGAGCCGATGTCATTTTTATGTAAATTTATATATATTCACTACCAATTTTTTTATTGTTAAATTTTCTGTCACCCCACTATTTGCTTTTTTGACTGGAGTTACTTCACTAAACAAGATTTGCATGATTGATGAAGTATATATACGAGTAGGAATCGGCATAGCCAAATATAGCACTCTTATTTGTTTGTTTTACTGTTGTAAAACTAAAAGAAAAATTATTTTGTTGTAAAACTTACTAAAGAAAGAATTACAGACACTATTTTGAAAAGTGTCTTAAAAAAGTCCATATTACTTATTTGCTTTTCAATTACAAATATCTCTTTAACTATAGATAATAATTTTACGGTCTGTATGTACCTCAAGCCAAGTACAAAATTGTAAATTTTTTTTTAGCAAGTTTTCTTTTTTCGCTTAAAAAATTTCGCAGACAATTGGCATGTGGTGCCAATACCACGATTTGGAAGAAAATTTTCGTTTTAATTACCTTGAAGTATGCAATATTTTCCTAGCAACATTTTGCTGTATATAAACATGCAACTATAAACATTTCGTCACTTCACAAAATAAGCAGCACAATTTTTTTTTTAATTTTCAATATTTTCTATATTTCAATATACGTTAAATTCAGGTCCTATAAAGGAATACCCTTTCACATGTTTTTATAGAGGCACACTTTGGAATGATTTCAAAATATTTATACAACCGTTTAGAAGTTAATTTTAATGTAACCTTCTGGGGTTTAGTATCTTGCTTTTACGATTTAAAAAAACATAACGCCAAATACTTAAAAAAAACGTCTCTATGGGGACACTCTTTAATTTTTAGTTCTATTTTCAACCTTGGGTGCTTACATTACTGCCTCTTAGGATGTAAAAAATATCATCATTTACTATGGGCACACCCTTTAGTTTTTAGTTATCGTTGTAGCGAGTATAGTAATAAACACGTAATGTTTATATCTCAAGCTATCACGGTTCCAGCGATAGAGGCTTGTGAGAAATAAAAAGGAGTACGAACAGACATATAGCTAAGCGGATAGAGATCATAACGAAAACAATAGGGTATGCTTAAGGTACTTTAGGAACCTAAAAACGGAAAACCTTGCACAAATCTACTTTCTTTAAAATCACATTCGCCGCTCCTGAAAAGTCTGGAAAGCTCGGTCCCTAAATTAATTTAATTCATAATATTTCCTGGCAAATGTTTAAGTTTGTTTCAAAATGTTTTCTCATAATTTTATATCTGTATGTCTGGGTTTCATTGAGTTTTCTTTTTTACCGTGGTTATTGATTTTAAAATAATTAGAAAAATGCAATTGTCTTAAATAACACTTTGAAGGGGATCGATTACGAGTATGATCACAGAAATGCTTCAAGTAGTTTTGAATAACAGCTGATCAGGGATCGTTTGTTGCAACCGATTTGCAATTAAAGAAATAAAAGACGTTGCCGTAAAGGTGTTTTCAGGTCAAAAAAAAGCATTCAAGTGCCTTGGTTTGCTAAAAGGATACTTCACTCCATCTGAACACTCTGAGCTTTATCAGACCGAAAATGCAATACAATTTTCATGCTTCAAAGATTATTATAGTACTTTAGTAATATTCAAAGATTTTATAGTGCTGTCACAATGCTTTGTTTAAGGTCAAGGTCATTTCTTAAGTGATTGTCTAATGCAAATAATTTAATTGATTTCTCTTAACTTTCCTTATTTCAAATGTAACTTTAAGGTTTCCTAAGAATATTTTAAATAGAACAACTGATCAAAATTCGCAGTTTAGAAAAAAAAATTTGTTTTAATATAAATTTCCATGATTATTTTAAGTATAGTTTAAAAATTATACTAAAAAAATAATTTTGAGAATTTAAAACTTATTAAGGATGATATAATTCAACGATATCCTTGCAAAGATTGAAATCTAATTTGACTCAAAGCTCAAAATCATGATTCTAAAGCCATTTTTATATTTTGCGGCTTAAATTTACTTTAAAACAAGTAAGAGTGTTATATTCGGCTCTGCCAAATCTTATATACCCTTCAGCATCCAGGTAAATCTAGTTTAGTGAAGTAACTTCAAATGAAAAAAAATATTAAAAATGATATCGGCTCTTAATGGGTTAATCGTTTTAAAAAATTTTTAGAATTTCCTTAAAGATGTCTTCAAAAGCTTTTAAATAATATCCATATTGATATTTAAAAAAATTTGAAAATTTTAGAGCCCCGTAACTCGAAAAAATATGGGAGAGCGCCAGTTTCTTTACTTAAAGTCAGAACATATTTACTTTATGGGGTCGGAAATGGATATTGTAGAAATTACACACGGAATGAAAAACTTAGTTATACCCTTTTTCTACTTTTTGTTATGAAGGGCATAACAAAGGATTAAAAAGTAAGAGTGTGTCATTGCGCTAAATTGTAATATTTTCTAAAATTTACTTATTTATGAAAACTCTTTAATTTAATCATTTCATTAAATTACTTGAACATTTTATTTTCTTCTTCTTGTTGTTGTAGAACCATTTTTCATTATTCTATTATTTTGTTAGAAAATCTTAAGCAGCAGCCTTCATCGTTTACTTTCATTTAAGTGTTTGAAGTGTTGTTTTCCGTTTCATGTGCAAAATGTTTGACATTTTGCTTCTTGTTATTTGTACTTTGAATATGCTCAACTTAAAGGCAGAACAAACCATAATGCTCACCTTGAGGGGAAAGATAAAAAAGACTGTCAAACACAACGCCTCCAACATTTAACGACAAACGGAGAAAAGAAAAAAAATCCAGAGGCTAAATTTCAAGTGCTCTTTAGCAAAAGGTGTTTTTGCTACTTTACGCCTTAACTTTTTCGTATGTGTTTATATATATATTATTTTTTTTATCTACAGGCCTTGGATACCTTGTTCATTTTACTAGACACGACAACAAAAACAAAAACAACAACAACATCAATTTTCAAATTCAACAAATGATGAGATCATTAAATATAAAAAAATATTTAAACAGATGAAGAGAATTAATTATGAATCAAGAGTAATGATGGCAGTAAAGTGCAACACAAAAAGGGTTAATTTGTGTAATTAAGAATATTAAAAAAAAAACTCAACCCTGCTTTAATTCTTATCATATGAGTAGATTAAACAAATTTGCATTTTTATGATTTTTTTGCCTTTTCGCGCAGCAAAGAAAATAACGCCAACTTACTTTTGCCTTTTTTGTGTGTTTGTGTGAGTGTGTATTTGTCTTATTGACTTTTGGGTTTATGACTAAAAGCAAAATTAAAGTAATTAAAGTGTTCATTTTTCCTCTTGTATTTTTCATTTTATTTTCTTTTCTAAGAAGAACTAAATTTTATGCAAGAATTCTTTATAAAAATGCCTTGAATTTTATCATTCGTGAAATTAAATGTCTTTTAAGGTTTCGAAAGCATAACAACAGGCAATTATTTGTATAATTTCGTTTCTCTCTTTAGCCATAATTAAGGTAAATATAATGGCGATATCTGTCTAAACAGGAAAATAAGAAAATATATAATTAAACTTAAAAATTGTTTTCTTTACACACCCTAAATTTTCACATTTACATTTGCAATAAAGTCCAGTCAATTTTGATAAACTTTAAAAAAAAAATTTCAAAGTAATTTTAAAAATTTCTTAGAGATTTTTATTAAAAATTTTTTAATTTCAATTAATAACGAAAAAAATCTGTACTTAATTGCTGCTGTTTAAATTGTCTTCAAGTTGCTGTGCGATGATGTCGTCAAGACAAACCACTTTTGCCATTTATTAATAATAAAATCATAACACAAGAGAGTTGCTTAAAGTTTACTTTAAAGTTTTAACGGACACAATAACGACAACAGCAACAAAGGAAATGAAAGTAAAAAAAATTAAAACTAACAAAAGAAAACTTTCAACAACAGGAGAATCTTCTTTAAAGCCACCAGAGATGAAGCAAAATGGATGGCAAGTAACTAAACTGACAGTGAAATGGTACAGTTAGTTAAAAAAAAATATTAAAAAGCAATAACATCCAGCACCACAAAAAATAATGCGGTTTTTTTTGTGAGGGAGGAAATGTTTCACAAACTCAGTTAATTGACAAATGCAGGAATTTTATGAAAATAAAAATCCAACAAATCATGTTTAAGCATGTTGTAAACAAAACTCGTTTGGATTTTAAGTCTTTGCTCAAAAAAATCTTTTTTTAATATTGTAACTAAATTAATAATATAAAAATGAACAAGTAAGAGTGCTATATTCGGCTATGCCGAATCTTATATACCCTTCACCATCTATGTAAATCTAGTTCAGTGAAGTAATTCTAATCAAAAAAACAAATATTGGGGTGAAAGACAATTAAAAAAAAGAAAAAAAATTTAAGTAAGAAAAAATTCATCGGCTCTTAATGGGTTAAGTATTTTTAAAAAATTTTAGTATTTTCTTAAAGAACTTTTCAAAGGCTTTAAAATGATACCCATATTGATATTTAAAAAAATTTGAAAATTTCAGAGGCCCTTAACTCGGAAAATATGGGCGAGCGCTAATTTTTTCTCTCAATGTTTTTTTTCCAATTTTTTAATTCTTTATTGCCGTATATATTTGTTATTTTATATTTAATTATTATTTTTTTTATATATTGTTATTTTAGTTGGATTTACTTCGTTGTTCCAAATGATATCGATAAATAAGAGGCAGGCGTGGTGTTTTGCCCGCTGCCTCAAAGTACATGGAGCGAATGTTCTGATTTTTAATAGCACCTCCTTCAACACTATATATGATCGATTGGTGTATTTAAATTTTCTCTAGCTCATTAAGTGCTTTGCAAACTTGATTTTAATACTAATACGGACGGACAGACGGACATCATACTTTATGGGGTCAGAAATGGATATTGTAGAAATTACAAACGGAATGACAAACTCAGATATACCCCTTTTCCACTTTTTGTGGTGAAGGGTATAAATATCAAAAAAAAAGAAAATTAATTAAGTCAATAGTTAAAGGATTTTAAAAAAATCACAAAAAATTTAAATTTACCATCAGGGCAGTTAAGCATTGGCAATCCTTAAAACAATTATTTATATTTTAAAAATATTAGAAACAAATAATTAAATAAGAGAAAAATGTATTATAATTGTAGAGAAATATTTATTGCTATTTCAAGGTAAATTGTCTTTCCTAATAAAATTAGAGATATAAAATAAATGAACTTAAGCATTAATAAATATTAATTAAAAATTGGTTGGTTATTATATCATTTTTGCATTCTATTTGCAATGTACACTACTGCATCAAAATATGTGATCACTTAACCGTCACTATTGATCAAAATAACAATCACAAAGTATCTATTAAGGTACGGTCACATTAGTCAAACATTTGCCTAAAATCGGAAAATATTGGTTTGCCGTAGTCTGACCATAAAATATTTATTAGGAGCAAACTACGCCACAGCTGATTTTGGCCAAATAAAATTATTTGCCCGCAAACAAAATTGCTTCTAATGTGAACATAGTGTGACCACTCGATGGCAAATATATGACTCATTTTTAGACAAATAAATATTCGATTTTACTTCTCGTACAAAGTATAGGAAGAATATATTTTAGAAACAGAATAAAAACTTGATTTGGAACTTTTAAAGAGATGCGTCTGCCTAGATGGGAAAAATGTTCCTACATTTGTAATTTTTGTTCCAACTATAAACGGTTGTTTTTTATTTGCTTTGAACTTATGTATATTGTACTGCAATTAAAGATTTAACAGAAGCAACTTTTTTTCGTCACTTATAAATATTGTTACGAATAATAAAATCTGGCAACCCCTGTAGTTGTTTCCGTATGAGCGTGGTGAATAAGCTAATTCAACTAATGGTGTGTTTATAGAATAACAAAACCACAAGTTAGCCAACAAAAGGTGAGCAGCCTCAATGGCTGCGTTGGTAGAGGTGCGTACTACAAAACAGAGGGCCCTGAGTTCGATACCGCATTCGGACATGCGTGCAACGAAAAAATTATTATCATGCAATTAAAATTAATAAACAGTAGTACAAACCTCCCGAGAGGCAAAGAAAATTATTGTGTGTGAAGCCATGGCAGACAATTTAGTGAAGACGTCTAATTTAATAAAAGGAGTAACAGATAATTGTCAAGAAGCCCTTTATAATAAAAAGTAAAAGCAATAGCGGTTAGCGCGGGGAAGTGGAACAGCATAACAACAGTGTATGGCAGACGTGTGTTGTGGCTACTGGATTAAAAGGAGAAGACTGGCTTAGATAAAAGGAGTAGTGGAGATGCCTGTGGATGGTTAAGGTTACTAAACAAGGCATCGAGTAGTTCATGTCTCGCCGGAGTAACACAGTAATGTAGCGTGGATGGCTGCGTTTGTGGTGATAACGCATGTTTAGTAAATACGAGACCAAGGGTTCACAAGACCGGTAGGATCAAGAAGTATAGCCAGAGAGAAAGCCACAGAGTAAAAAGAACACAGAATGTAGCCACAGTGGTAATTGCAATCAAAAAGAATTCGTACGCTTGCCTGCTAAAAAGGGTAAAACGTAACAATATATTAATATTTTTAACATTTTCTTTGCAATTACTTCGAAATAATGCCGAAGAAATTTAATGGCACTGAAGACATCCCATGCGCAACAGTTTCGGAACAAATGTATTTATGTTTTTTGATCAAATATATTTTTAAGGCAAATACGAGTATTATTTTAAGTGTGACCGCACCTAAAACATGTTTGCCTGTATTTTATTTGACATTATTTCGTAGCTGTTTAAACAAATATTAATAGGCAAATTAATGTGCATAGTGTGACCACAAAACAAATTTTGTATTGTTTTAAACAATTTAGGGCAAACAGGAGCAAACAAATTTTAAGCAAATGTTTGTTAAATGTCACCGTATCTTTACATTCTTAAATGCAAAATGTAAGAAAAAAACAATCAAAACTTTTGTCCACATGTGATGCCTATGGAAAACACTGTGTCTCAAGTGACCTTTTTTTTCGAAAAACTACCTAAAATAATCAATTAATTTTTTACAGAAAATTTGCAACAAATTAACCTCGATCTTTAGATCAGATTTAAGTATTTTTTTAAGCTGCACCTTAATAAATATCTATAAATACAAGCGAAAAATAAAATTTAGTAAATTTAAAAAAAAAATTTTTTTAAGATCATACAAAGTGATGCAAATTTGTCAATGTAAAATTTGTATGTTTCTGTTGTCATACATTTATTTTTTTGGTATTAACAAACTTTGGCAACTTGCCAACGACCAATATTTTTCAAGAATGAGTCTGGTCAGTTAGTCACTAAACTTTGCTACTATACCAAAGGAACTGTTCTGTTGTTTGATGTTTTGTTTAATTTTGCCACCCGCTATGCTATTCGTAACAGTTATTTCTATTTATAGGCGAGTTAAAACGGCTAGATTTCTAAAAATTGCAAAGATCTGGCAGCTTTTTATTTTGTTCTTTTTTTATACTTTTACTATACTCTTGTAATTATTCTCTTAAATGTGGTGTTTTTTTTTATTATTTTCTAAAATGTAAGTTACATAAAGAGTGTCACAAAATTTTGTCAAAAACAAAAATTAAAAATAAAATTAAAATATTCTATTGAATATATTTTACGTCGCTTCTTTTACATAAATTTGGCTGCATTTTAAATTTATTAAATTAAATTAAAATTTTGGATCTTCACCGTTTCTTTACGTATAGACAACAAGAATATTAGGTTATTCGATTTAGTCAACGCAATGGGAAATAACACGACTTTTCTAGTCTAGTTTTATAAAATAAATAAAGGCTGTGCACTATCGTTTTCATATTTTATGTCGTCCATACATTTGCGTTATGAAACGCTTTGTTGTGGAATCTAATTTTTTTAATCAGTAAACAACATTATACTTCACAAATGGCTAGAAATTCATAACTTGAGTAAATTCTTGTACGCTCTTTATAAGGCCACACGTACACACACAGAACGTGTTTGTACGTGCGTTCGATTATTTGTGTCTTAGAAATTTATTTCTACTCGCACCATAAAGCAAGATTTAGTTTTGCTTTGCTTTTGTATTTATAAAAATTATTTGGTTTGATTCTCATCATCATGGATTTTAGCTTTTCCTGTTTGTTGTTGTTTTTTTTGTATTTTTTATAAAAAGCAATTTCATTATAACGAGTACAATCATTTCATATTTTTTTATTTTTTTTCTACCCCAAAACTAAAACCTTAGTGTGGTGCTTGTTTCTTTGTTAAAGGATATGATGGAGTACTTGATAATTTTAGACCAATACTGGATTGGCTTTGGCTAGAGAAACTAGACAAAGAAAACTTGTTGTTGTTTTTGTGGAGGAAGTTACTGATAATGCTATGTACTCGTAACTTCAGCCAGAGATGGATGATAATTATGATAAATAGAAACGTGCAGCAGATGTTGCAAGTACAAGCAATCAACTAGACGGAAATGTTTTGCTGTATTTCACAAAGAAAAAAACACAATAACTCTTGCAACGAAATAAACTGACAGTCAAAGTATAACAGGATGAGCATGAAAACAAAAGTAATATTCGTGGTTTTGCCAGTAATAATATTTTTCTACTTTGTGTTATTTTTTTACAATAAATATACAGCTTTTGTAAGACTAAACAAGATGCAGTTGAACTCTTTTAGATTTTTCAACTAAGTTCAATTTAAGTAATATGAAATTGACTTCCATTTATTTATTAGTATACAGTACGAGAAATAAGTAAAATACAACTGGAGTATTTTAATAAAATGCTATTGCAGAGAATAATTAAAGGTTACTTTACGTTAACTGGGAAAGATATGGTTTCAACAAGGTGGCGCTTCGTACCATACGGCGATCACATCTATCAATTAATTAAAATCGAAATTTGGCGAAAAGCTGATTATGTGAAGTAGACCTGCCAATTGGCATCCAAGGTCGTGCGATTTGACACTTCTAGATATCTTCTGTGGGGTCGCAAGAATCACTGTTTTATGTTGATAAGCCGGCAATAACTGGCGCCTTGGAGGCCAACTTTTGTGCGTTATTCTTGATATACGGCTAGAGATGTTCGAAGAAGTGGCCTAAAATTAACTTTATCAAGAACAGCTGCTTTGGGTATATGCCCGCAATCATTTTCAAATGCTTATGCGAAATAGCGATTTTTATAATAAAGAAAATATAATTTATAAATGAATTAAAATTGATTTTCAGTTTAAGTTCATTTTTTTTATTTTAATTTCAAAAAGTTTTTTTTAGTGTTCAAGATGAGTTACAGAGAGAACACTGAAGAAATGCTTTGGGTTGTGTGTGAACTTCGTCTAACCAAACTAATATTGATTAAATTAATTGGTTAAGTAGATGATGTTTACAATGTAAACAATCTAAGGTAGATAGAAGCGAAAGATGCTGTTGAAGGATGAAGCATTAGATTTTGCTGGTGTTTAGTTTTTCTTGTTTTCTTTGAAAAACGTTCGCATGAATTTGTAAATTATCTTTCTAAAAAAATTTTTAGAAATTAAAAAAAAAAGAACTTAAGCAAAAATCAATTTCCATTCATTTATGAAATCGTTAATGTTTTAAAAATTTCTATGAATTTTTTTGTTTGAATTTCCGATTTTATTTATTTTTTTTTGGAATTTAAATTTTTTTTAGAAATTTAATTTATGGGTTGGTGGGTGCCTTTGCAACATGCTTTAAAAAAATTTTTTTAGTGGTGCGTGTCTGTTTATTTTCTTCGCTTTATATATGAATGTAGAGTATTTTTTGTAAAATTATGATTTTATATAATTTTGTTTTTTTTTTTTTTTAATTAATAGATAATGTTTACAATGTAAACAACCTTAGGTAGATAGAAGCGAAGAATGCTGATGAAGGATTTAGAGATCCAAAAAATGCAATGTTACATTCTGCTGGGGTGTAATTTTTATTGTTTTTTTCGGAAAACGTCCGCATGTATTTGTGTTTAAAATTTCTTTCTAAATTTTTTTTTTTAGAAATTAAAATAAAAAAATTAACTAAAGCTAAAAATCAATTTTAATTCGTTTATAGTTTTGATGTCATAAAAAAAATTAAAATAAAATTCAAATAAAAAAAATTTGATAAAAATAAACTTTTTGTGAAACTTTTTGTAATTAAAAGTTTTATTGGACTTGAAAAAACACCCTTTGCATGTACACTGTATTGTATTACTATAAGTACACTTTGACCACGCCATTTTCTTTTGGAAACTATTTATTCCATTTAAGCAGCTCCCAGTTTTGTGTCAACTAAAAACCCCGCAGGATAAAGGCTTTGGAATTATTCCTTTAGCAAATGCGAAGAAAGACCCTAAAGTGCATCCAGGCAATGTCAGAAATTTATTATATATTTGTATTAAAAATAAACTTATAAAACTTCAACTTTTCATACCTTAAATAACAAAAAAAAAAAAAAAAGAAGAAGAAGAAGAAAAACTCTAAAGCAATAAACTTGTTAAATAATGCTAATGAATATTTGATGTTTGTTTTAATAAAAAACGGACACAAAAACAGACACAAATAAAATCCAGCAACAAAAATTACCCTCTAAATATCATCTACTTTAAGACTCATTCACTGCTCATTACCTTAATAGGATTTTCTTGTGCTACGCCTTGGAAGTTGTTATTATTTCAAGAAGTAAGCAATTCAATCAAAATAAAAAACTGCTGATGACTGAGAAACCCTCATTTACGTACAAAAGGCAGAAGTCTACTAAATGTTGTCTTTGTTGTTGCTCTGTTGTGTCTGTTTAAACTTTATCAGTGATATCATGATTGGCCGTAATACTATTGTCGTCATTTAATGGTATTTCTGTTTTTTTCATTTTTTTTTCTTTTTTTTTGTTTTGTTTAATAATGACTTCTTTGCTCTCAACTTGTTGCCCAAAACATAAATATGCTGATCAGGAAAATATGATAGCGTACACATTCAGGTCAGGATGTTCTTATATTCGTATCTGAGGATGCAGTAGTTTATGCAAATAAAATTTTATCTTTTTTACAAGCGTGAAAGTGTCTATGAGCAACAAACAGTCAATGCCAAAGAACAATGGAAATGTGGAACACAAAAAAAAAAACTCAAAATAAGTTTATCTTAATGGCCTTAAGTAAAAAAGGTCATTTAGATTTGAAATTCAAGACTTTTTCATTTTGTATTTAAAATAAAAAATTCACAGCTTTAACATTGAACTTTAACTTTGTTGGAAGTTTTTATTTAAAAGCAATAAATCATAAAACGTGAGGAGGAGTTAAATTATGTTTCGCCATGAGAAGTAGTTATCAACTTTAAAAATTTTAAATTTATTTTATCTCAGGAGAAAAAAATATTGTTATCTGTGCTAAAGGGTGTGCCAAAATTAATACAAAATTTGAATTAAAATAAAGTAATTCAGTTATAGTAAATTGAAAAAACTTAATTTCAAACCGATGTTTGTCAGTTATAATTTTATTTGAATGCTCACAGCGAAATTTTTCTAAATAAATTATAAGTGTTTTTACCTCCTTTAATGGAGAACCAATTGCTTGTCATGTCGACAATGCATCGTTTCAGAATCTCAGCAACTACAGCGCAACTTTGGCCTCCGTTTAAAAGTTTGTCTTGTTAGATGTTTGATTTCACTTTTTCGCTATGACTGGTAACAGGTTCCAAATAAGGAGAGGCCATTGGCTAGATTGTGTCATGCGAACTCTGGTAACTTGTTCAACTCACTGTAGGTGCCTTTTGTGGTTGGCCTGTTATAACTAAAAAGACCACTCCACTAGACCTTTATAGTTTTCAAATGGCATAAATTCATTTTTTTAGGCCTGGCAAACAGGTACATTGAATCTTCGAACTCTGTCCCATTTTGAGTTTCTATCGAATTTAGAAAGAAGTTACCTGACTGATTACAGGATTCTCTATAATATTATGGAGAATAAATGGGAGGCTTTCTTTTCATCTCTAAATAATTAACAAGTGAACGCTTACACAGATGAATCCAAAAATGATAAATGGTACAGAAATTGGCGTGTTTTATAAGGAATTTGGAAAAACCTTACGGCGTAAGAAGAGATTGCAGCATCTTGCAGATGGCAGTACGACAAATATCAACATTACAAATATGCAGCTGCATTATTAGTTTTTTTTTTAATTTCAGAGCTGCTATTAAGGCACGGGTAATATTAGATTCAAGATAGTAAACAGCTGTCATATAGTTTTTAAGGCTTTTTCCAAACCGGATGGAGGTCTGGCATAAGTAATATTTTATGTATGAAAAAATCGGAGGAATTAAGATGAAGAGCTTAAGGAGCTCTGTGTAGAGGGTGATCTTTCTCTTTGAAGTATAGAACTCTGTTCATCGTTTCATTCGAAATGTTGTCAACAGTTCATATTAAAAAAATTACTGCGAAATAAATAAGAAATAATGTTGCTGAAGCAGAACTCTGTTTGTTTGTGAAAAAGTCTCGTAATGTTTCTAGCAACATGTTTAACAAATTTTGGGAAAAATGTTGAGTAACATGTATTATTTCGCTAGAAAAATTTGACAATTAGCTACTAGTGCCAACACAGCGTTTTAGAAAACAGTTATCGTTTTAAAGTCGAAGAGAAATACTCATTCATCTCATACAAACTTATATACTTATACATATATGTTGTTGTTGTATATGCAGTAATGAACAAACGCTTTTCTGCGTCAATAAAATATTTTTTGTCTTTTTTTCTTTTTAAATGTGCACTTTTTTAATTTTTCCTTTATAAATTTTTTGAACACAAGAAAATGAATCAAAACAAACGGTGTGAAAAAATTGTTTTTAAAAAAATCCGTACGAAAAAAGTGCAGCTTATGTTATTTCGTAATTGAAAAAATTGTTTCAAAGAACATTTGTTAATTGTAAAACAAGTTGCGAGAAACATTTCGTGACTATTTTACAAATAAACAGAGTACTACGAGTACTTCAGCAACATTATTTCTTATATATTTCTCAGTAATTTCTTTATATGGACTTTTGACAACCTTTCGTGTGAAATGTTGAAAATTCCGTACGAAAAAAGTGTGGTTTATGTTATTTCGTAGTAAAAAAAGTGTTTCTATAAACATTTTTTATCTTAGAAACATGTTGAGAGAAACATTTCACGACTTTTTCACAAATAAACGGAGTACTACTTCAGCAACAATATTTCTTAGAGCGATTTTATGCTAAAGCCTAGTACTCTGTTCTATTTTGCGAAAAATGTTAATCAACATGCATTATTTCGCTTGAAAAATTTAACAATTAGCTAATAGCGCCAACACATCGTTTTAGAAAATAGTTATCGTTTTTATCGTCTTCAAGAATTCCACATTTCCTAGAAAATATTTAAAATTTACTGAAGCCGAAGAGAAATAAATACGCTTTCACTTCATCCAAATTTATGAAATTTATCCCATATATGTTTTTCTTTTAATTGCAGTAATGAGCAAACGATTTTCTGCGTCAATAAATTAATTTTTGTCTTTTTCTCTTTTTAAATGTCCTATTTTTTCAGTTTTCTTTTATAAATTTTTTGAACCCCAAAAAAAAAAACAAACGGTCTAAAAAAATTGTTTTTAAAAATATCCATACGAAAAAAGTGTGGTTTATGTTATTTCGTAGTTGAAAAAAATTGTTGCAAAGAACGTTTGTTAGTAGGAAAACATGCTGCATGAAACATTTCGTGATTATTTCACAAATAAACAGACTACTACTTCTGCAACATTAGCTCTTATTTATTTCTCAGTAATTTCTTTATATGGACTTTATCAACATTTCGCATGAAACGATGAACAGAGTACTATTCTTAAGCCATTTTGCATGAAACTAGTTTCTTGTTGTTTTTCTTTTGTGTACAAATTCCGATGCCATTAAAAGAGAATTGCAAAAATGGCATGTTATAAATTTGGACTTGTTTATTTCGCAGTAATTTTGTATATGGACTTTTGAAAACATTTTGCACGAAATGATGAACAGAGTACTATGCTTAAGAAATAACTTACGCAGCTTTTTTTTCGTACGAAATTTTTGGTAACCTTTTTTTCAGATCCGTCGTTTTGATTTAATTTTGTTGTGTTCAAAAAATGTAATAAAGAAAACTAAAAAAAAAAAAATAATATGTATATATTAAATAACACAGAAAAGCGTTTAAATCGAACAGAGTTCAATTTTGATCAAATCAAAAAGGAATGCAAAATTAAGCCCCACAAGAGATGGAAAAGTTAATCACCAAAAGAACTCCAGTTTTTATTTGGGAAAAGAGAAAAACAGGAGAGATGGATAAGACTATCTTAAAAGATGTAGATGAGTTAGGATCTAAAGCCCGTCTGCAGAAAGTTCTGAAAGTTGCTTGGCTTTAATTAAGGAAACTTAAGCTGCATAACTGCGTTGGTAGAGACAAATAATGACAATTTAAAGTATCATCTGGCCAAGCTGAAAATTAAAAAAAATTATAACTGCATATATCACTGAAAGACGCATAGAAGTAAACTTACAGTAATGGGTTACATTAGCCTTAAGAGTGTGGGCAAACAAACATTAATGGTAGATGTCCGGGAGGGGGCCTTTAATCTTAAAAAAAGTTGCAATTAAGGAAAATTGTTATGAGACAGAAGATCACCAGTTATCAGTCGACAGTCTGAAAACACAATGCTCCATAGTAAAGGCTAGTGACAGCACAATGCTCAATTAAACTAAGGAAGCCCTAAATTTACAGTCAGTTACAACAAACCATCAAGAAACCTTTAAGTGCCAAAAAGCCCCCATAATGTTAATGGTCTGCATTGGATTAAACTGGATTAATATTTCCTTACTATACTTTAAACAGTTAAATTTAAAGATCAATGAACATGTTTAGGTACTAAAAAGGCTCAATATTTCTTTAAGGTTTAAGAGACTATTAGAAATGTTATGTTTTATAGCCCTAAGTCTAGTACTGCACTTTGAGGTTTTCGAAACCAAAAGTTAAACCCTAAACTCTATTGTTATCATCACAACTACTGTCCTCTTGTCGCCGTCCCTCAATAACGAATAACAAAAAAGTTTAAAAAAAACTTAAAGGGTGTCCCTATAGAAGATTTGATATTGACGAATGTGTGATTTCTCTAGAATTATTAATCATTTATCTTGTTTTGAATTTGTAGCCTTTTAACCTTTTAACGTTTTTAAATATTGACCAACAGTGTGATTTCAAATCCCAGTTAATTCTATTAAAAGATGGCCTTTCGCGTCAAAATAATATGTGACTTTTTACTCATAAAGGACTCTATTTATAATATCGTATATATAATAATTAAATATTATTTAACATTTTTACACTC
The DNA here is from genome assembly GCA_916610165.2 of Gymnosoma rotundatum. Classification (NCBI taxonomy): domain Eukaryota; kingdom Metazoa; phylum Arthropoda; class Insecta; order Diptera; family Tachinidae; genus Gymnosoma; species Gymnosoma rotundatum. The sequence continues at coordinate 11,888,670 of OU744338.1, read as the reverse complement.
CGCCCTCAAACTCGTTGAACATTTTAAGGTCACAGTTGCAAGAAATGTTAACTAAAAATAATATTTATATTTAATGTTTAACATTTTCATTTGACATACTTTCAACTAAAAAAGAAAGACCTTGGTAATGGAATGAAAAAAAAGAGAAAACAACATTAGAAAAAAAAAATACAACTTGAAGCTCAATAAACACTTTATAAATTAACCTTCTTCTTCAATACATTGAACTTGCAAGCCCCTGAGGCGTATTAATTGAAAATATGTACATACATTCAGACAACAAATGGGTAAGAATATCTTGGGTATAAAAGTGAATGCAAGTATGTGGCAATAAGGCTAAGTCGCAAGCTCAAACACAAAAACAACAAAGGCAAGAAAAGCACACTTAATAAAGCCACTGAAAACAAACAAACAAACAAATAAAAGACGATTTATTGCAGACATCATATGAGCGAGTGTATGTATTTGTGAGTTAAAACACTTAAACAAATATCTACATACAACATGTTCATAAAAATATTTATTTAACTGGGACAACTCTTGCCAAATATAAAGAGAAGTTCAAGAACGTACATAAAGTAATCAGTGTCCTTAAATGATTAAAGAGTTTAAAAAAGGAAACAAAAAAGACCAACTAACAATTATGACCTCGTTATTGCATTTCTGCAGTTGTACATTTTGCGTTTGTCAAAATGGGTAGTTTACACAAACTGACAGGGACATTTGCATTTATTTAAAAAAGAAAAATTTGTGTCAGTGCTTGTTTATTTGATATAATTGTTTGATAATTTATAAACTGAGATAAAAAAAATTAAATTAAAAAAGTCACGGCACAGCGCATGTACATTCCTGCTTAAGTCATAACAATCAATATAATACTGAAACAGCATCTATAAAGTTGTGAAAAAACAAGTTTAGTTATAAATAAAAATTCCATATTGTGGCCATACCTAAGGTTGGTACAAAGCAACAACAAATGTACAAGATGAGTTATAGAGAGAAGAATGAAGACATGCTTTGGATTGTGTTTGAACTGCGTCTAACCATATTAATGTTGATTAAATTAGTTAAGTAAATAGATGATGTTTACAATGTATACAACGTAAGGAAGTTAGCTGCGACGAATGCTCATGAAGGATGTAGCGAGCCAGAAAATGCAATATTACATTCTACATTCTGCTGGTTTCCTGCTTTCTTTGGAAAACTTACGCATACATTTGTAAATAATTTTTCTTGTTAAAATTTTTAAGAAATTACAATATGATCTTTAGCTGAAAATCAATTTTAATTAATTCAAGTAATTTGAGAAAAGGGTAAACTTCGTTTTAATTTTATTTTAAAGTCGAATTTAAAAATAATTTTATATGTATATAGAGATAAAGAATAAAACATTCGATAAGAGTTTTGTCAGTCTCTTCCTTTATTTCGTAACACCCGATTTACAGAAAAGTATTTCTGATGATAGAGATTCTTCAGTTTAAAAACAAAATGTACTTTTTGTATAGATTCAATTTGGTTGCACAGACTGCCGGACCCCGCATGCAAGAATGACTTACTTGGTTCTTAATATATCCATCGTTATGCCTGAAGATGGTGGGTTTCACCAAATCCTATTCACAAAACATACCGGAACTTAAGAGCTGGAGTAAAAGCTGCTCCAAATTTCGTTATGCTAAACAATTGATTTTCTAACATGTGTAACAATATCAGTATCCTGTAAGCAAATCCCCTTTGTCCCCGAGGGACCCTCAACAATTTGCAGTTCTGCTATAACCATAAAAGCCTTCAATAGCGTGTAATTGGCTGATTCGACTATCTGTTCTGCTATCAGCAATTTCCTCTGTAAAGTTCTACTGAGAGTAATTTAACGGTATACCAATTAGTCGACCCATCTTCTAATTAGGCGGCTATCCGATCAAGAAAAATCATCCGCATGATACCAAGCACCGTCGAGGTCTCCGGTACCCAAAAAAAAAATGTCAGGTTGAAATGTCTCGTCATCCCTGTTAGAGATGTGCGGTATTCAGCAAATATTCTATTTGTCGTATACACACACCCCAAGGAATTTATCGTGGCCTTGCTATCGATGTATTTTCTGGTGTCCTCTTTAATATTCTTTTGTACCTCAGAGAGCAAGCCGCTTTTTAACTGACTTAAAAAAATGAGGTTATTAATTCGACTGAATGTTGCTTTTCTTTATATTTGTGCCCAAAAAACTAAGTCATTTCTGAACCGATTTTGAAATTTTCTTATTTATTTGAAAGGTATTGGTAACAGATTGGTCCCGCTTTAAAATCAAATTATAATTTATAAAATTAAAGGGTGTCCCTATACATGTATTAGAGCCTTAAGAAGCACTGTTTTAAAATTTAAAAACCTGCGTATCACTATAGCCTCCAAAAAGTAATACAAACTTAAATTTAAAAATTAAAGGGTGTCCCCTATGGGGACCTATTTGTGCCTATCTCTTAAACCGTTAAGGATAAACGCTTGAAAATCGGACAAGATTATAATTACAAGTATAAATATACAAAATTGTTAATTAAAGGGTGCTCCAATAGTTCATTTAATTTATTGTCGGTTAAAATTTCTAAAGAATCTGTATTGCTTAATCCGCTACAACAATAAGTATAAAATTTGCAATTAGAAATTACAGGGTGTGCCAATAGTTGATGTAATTTGATGTATGTAACCAAACTTTTAACTAAAATTTACTAGCAAGTCATATTGCTAAGGCCGCTATATGAACAAGTTAACAATTTTAATTTAAAAGTTTAAGGGTGTTTCCATAATTGATGTAATTTGAACGAATATTTTGCCTTGAAAAAAGCAAAAATAGTTAAAAAGTTTTTTACCAGACATTAAAAAGGATGATAATTTTCACAAATTTTGGGACGAATAAAAGAAGATATGAATTAAATGAATAGAAATTATTTTGGCTTAAGTTCATTTATTTTTAATTTTTAAAAAATTTTTTTAGAAAGAAAATTTATTTTTATTGTTTTCCAAAGAAAACAAGAAAAATTAGACGCTAGCAGAACCAAATGCTAGAAATTAAAAATAAATGAACTTAAGCCAAAATAATTTCTATTCATTTATAATATTCACAGTTCAAAGAATAATTTAATAAAAAATTAAATTAGAAGATATGAATAAAATAAATGTTCTTCAGTTACAATGAAGTTTGTGTGCAGATTTGTACACGTTCGCTGACAGAAGAAATGCGACGTAAATTTTGTTTGGTTACTAGATTCCCTTCTTCCATTTTGCTGACCTGCACCAGTTTTTCCAGCTTTCAAATGAGAAGGACATCTCTATAAGCTCTTTAACAAAAGCCATGAGATGCTCGGAAACCATTAAATGAATCTTGTCGAATTGTAATTAGACTGTGCTGAGTAAACAAAATGAATCGTTTCTCTACTTAAAAAAAAAAGAATGAAACGGTTTCAAAACTGTTTTTAAACCCCTTAAAGTTATTAAGTTATTAAAATGAAACATAAAACTAAATTAAAGTCACCATTTAAATTCTTTGCTAATAATAAAAAAAATGTGTTGATAAAAAAAATATTAATAAAAGAAGTGATAAAAAAGTCAAACCTCGTTGCATGTTCACATTCACATTCTTTTTTGTTTTAAAACATTTTATTCATAAAACGAACAGGAGCTAAAAACTTGTATATTCTTGTACATGTTTTGCATGTAAAATTAAAATTATCTCTCATTTTTTGTTGTATTTATATTTGAATTTTTTTTTTTAAACTATTTGATACAGTATCTGAGAAATTTTTTGTTAAATTTTAATTACAGGAAATATCCATTTTAGTTAATTATATGAATAAATAAAAACATTTAAAATAATGATAGAGTAATAAACTGAAAAAGAAAGGAATTAAGTAGGAATGTTTGAAAATTTTTAGGATTTTAATTTTTAACATTTGGTTAACAAAAAAAAAAAAAAAGAATTTTGTAATTTTCACAATTTTTTACCTTTGAATTCTTTAAGTAAAATGGAACGTATTTACGAGCTGATTTACAATTTTGCGTAAATAATTATCAATTCGACTTTTACAAATCATCGAAAATGTTTAAATGTGGATTAGCATTATTCCATATAAGTTTTAAGCTCTCAAGTGGTCTTAATGGTCTCCTATCGTAGTAAATTGTTATGCTTAAAAATTTTCAAATATAAATATGATGCAAATATTTTGTGGTTCTGATATACTTTTACATTGTGGGTTTTAAATTCTAGTTTTGTCTTTTAAATTGCAATGTTTCTACTTGCAGTTTTACAGCTTTACAGTTTTCTGTGATGCTAATTGATGTTCAAGTTAAATAGCTGATCTCATTTATTGTAAATCAATTTTTTGTTTTGCACTTGACAAGAAAATTTCTCATCAAGTTGCGTGCATCCTACGTCACACTCTGTCACGAGGGTAGCCAAAAATGGTTAAAGTTCAGGTTAGAATTTGAACGTTTTGTTAAATTCTATTTTTTTAAAACACTCTACGTAGATGATATCTAAAATATCATCATAAAAAGTTAACAAATTTGATTCAAACTAAAGGTACAGGTGTACAGCATAAATTTATTCGACACAGTGCGTCACAGCTATGAACTTATATATACCTAATGAATTATCGTACCCTGACTTAAAAAATTATAATAGCAGAACTCATCCTTCTTTCAAAGTTTTGCACTTGCAGAAGTTTACCTAAAATGTTGGGTTTTAAATGGCTGCAACTGCAAAATATTTGAATCTAAATTTTGATACCTTTCAGTAAAATTGCTAGATAAAAATTTTTTGCAAAGAAAACTTGCAAAAATATTACGAGGGCTGCTATATATATTTCTGGCCTGGCAACACTGAGTGCTGCCAAGTGCAATCTGAAATTTCCATTGAAAAGTTTGTCAATTTTAAGCATAATCGTACTCAAAGCGTTTTGACGTACGACCATTATTTGTGTTGTTTACAGTGACTTGAAAAAATTAATTTAGAAAAAAATGGAATTTACTCGTGAACATTTTCGTGCCATCATTTTTCACAACTTTCGACGTGGATTATCACGACAAGAGTGCATTGATGAACTTAAAGCTTTGTATGGCGATGAAGCACCATCCTATAGCACTGTGAAAAATTGATATAATGAATTTAATCGTGGCCGAAGCTCGCTTTAGCGAATTCCGTGAAGGTCGTCCAAAAACGGCTATTGTGCCAGAGAACATTGATGCCGTGCGTGAACTCATAATGCAAGATCGACATGCGACATACCGAGAGATAGAGACATCCTTGGACATTTCTTCCACCAGCATACATTCGATACTGCATGAACACCTGGCCGTCAAAAAGGTTTATTCTCGTTGGATCCCGCACAATTTGAAAGTCGCTCAAAAAAAGGCTCGTGTCGATTGGTGCAAAGAAATGTTGCAAAAATACGATTGCGGTGCTTCAAAAGACGTTTATAAGATCGTCACAGGTGACGAATCATGGATCTATGCGTATGAGCCCGAAACGAAACAACAATCGACCGTGTGGGTCTTCAAAGACGAGCAAAATCCAACGAAAGTTGTTCGTGGAAAAAGCACTTCGAAGCAAATGGTCGCCTGTTTCTTCGATAAAACTTTTCATGTGGCGACTATTCCGCTTGAGCAACGTAGGACGGTCACTTCTGAGTGGTACACTATAATTTGTTTGCCTGAAGTCATCGGAGAAATTCGAAAAACCAACAAGAGAAGACGAATCATTATTCACCATGACAATGCGAGCTCTCACACATCGGCTCAAACCCGAGCGTTTTTGACCGGCCAAAATGTCGAAGTAATGGGTCATCCGCCGTACAGCCCTGACTTGGCACCTAATGACTTCTTCTTTTTTTCCGCACATCAAGAAAAAAATGCGTGGTCAACGATTTTCGTCGCCAGAAGAAGCTGTTGAAGTGTTCAAAAACCATGTTTTAGAGGTGTCTCAATCGGAGTGGAAAAAGTGCTTCGACAACTGGTTTGAGCGCATGCAAAAGTGTATAAATTATGCTGGAGAATACTTTGAAAAACAATAAACCATTTTTGATTATAAATATTCGCATTTTCACTATTAGGCCAGAAATATATAGAGCAGCCCTCGTATTATAAAAACGGTTGAGTACAAACAACAAAAGATCTATGCTGGCAAAATTTAATGGCAGCGATTATCGGCACCAAAATTGTCGGCGTTGCCTTTATATTGCTCGAAACATACTGGTGTGTAATACAGGAGGGCTATTAAAATTGCAAGTGAGAAATTTCTTATGTTCTCACGTTAGCTACAGAACAGAGGTAAAAGTGTGCTCCCAAAAATCAACACTTCTGTTGTTAAGCAGGTGCATTTCTTACACTGTAGGGTGATCCTGAAGAGGAGAGGGCATGGGCATGGAATGTAGGTATTGATAGATAAACTGAATAATAATTGTCTGGAATATAAAATCATCTATCTGTGAAATAAAATAACTAAAAACATGTGCGTCCCAAGGGCACCCAAAAACTGTATTAATTTGTAGGTCTCTTATGTATAGCGAAGTCTATTTTGCGATGTACGCCTGTCCGTCCGTCTTCGTGTTAAAATCAGCTGGCACTAAACAAGCTAAAAAAATCTAAATAGGCCGTGACAAACTTGATTTAAAAAAATAATAAATAAATACGTCAATCGATCAGATATAGTGTCGAAAGAAGTGCTATTGGAAATCAGCATGATCGGTCCATGTCTCTCGACGCAGCACGCAATACACCACGCCTACCTCTAATTTTTTCATGTCATTTAGAACCATAAATTAACTCCAATCATAAAAATAAATATATGGGGCAATAAAGAATAAAAAAATAAGAAAAAACATTACGTGAAAAAATTGGAGCTCGGCCATACATTCCGAGTTACGGGGCTCTGAAATTTTCAAATTTTTCAAAATATCAATATGGGTATCATTTAAAAGCTTTTGAAGAAATCTTTAAGGAAATACTAAAATTTTTATATAATGCTTAACCCATTAAGAACATCCCTATGTAAAATAATATATATGCAGTACCAATTTTTTGTATTTTTTATTCCTCTGTCACCCCAATATTTGCTTTTTTGATTGGAGTTACTTCACTTAATTAGATTTACATAGATAGTGAAAGGTATATAAGGTTCAGTCGAATATAGCACTCTTATTTGTTTCAACTTTCTTTTGTATTCCTGCAGGTGGTTGTGTTTATGATAAAAAACGAAAATGAAAAAGGTAAAAAAATTGGTGGCTCTTAACTGAGGTTGCTCTACATTTTCATATATTAAGCTAAGATAACAACCCTAAGTAAGGTCATAGGAGTAGTTTTAGACCCGAAGCCCAAGGCCGGCTATTTAAAAAATCTTTGTTAAGAAAAATCGGTGTTGGTTATACCATAGAGGAGAAAATCTTTGCGTTCGGCCAAAGACCAGTTATGCAGATACCCTTTGGTAAGCGAAATAATTATGGTTAAAGAGCGAACATCATCATACTTTTAAAAGTGTGACTATGTCCATACCCAAAACCACTCAATGTCCATTGATATTATAATGTTTATTAAAGCGACATACCGTCAATAGATATTATACGAGGGCTTCTCTATATATTTCTGGCCTAATAGTGAAAATGCGAATATTTATAATCAAAAATGCTTTTATTGTTTTTCAAAGTATTCTCCAGCATGATTTATACACTTTTGCATGCGCTCAAAGCTCTTGTCGAAGCACTTTTTCCACTCCGATTGAGACACCTCTAAAACATGGTTTTTAAACACTTCTACAGCTTCTTCTGCCCACGAAAATCGTTGACCACGCATTTTTTTTCTTGATGTGCGGAAACAAGAAGAAGTCATTAGGTGCCAAGTCAGAGCTGTACGGCGGCTGACCCATTAATTCGACGTTTTGGCCGGTCAAAAACGCTCTGGTTTGAGCCGATGTGTGAGAGCTCGCATTGTCATGGTGAACAATGATTCGTCTTCTCTTGTTGGTTTTTCGAATTTCTCCGATGACTTGAGGCAAACAAATTGTAGTGTACCACTCAGAAGTGACCGTCCTATGTTGCTCAAGCGGAACGGTCGCCACATGACCAGTTTTGCCGAAGAAACAGGCGACCATTTGCTTCGAAGTGCTGCTTCCACGAACAACTTTCGTTGGATTTTTCTCGTCTTTGAAGAACCACACGGTCGATTGTTGTTTCGTTTCGGGCTCATACGCATAGATCCATGATTCGTCACCTGTGACGATCTTATGAACGTCTTTTGAAGCACCGCAATCGTATTTTTGCAACATTTCTTTGCACCAATCGACACGAGCCTTTTTTGAGAGACTTTCAAATTGTGCGGGATGCAACGAGAACAAACCTTTTTTACGGCCAGGTGTTCATGCGGTATCGAATGTATGCTGGTGAAAGAAATGTCCAAGGATGTCTCTATCTCTCGGTATGTCGCATGTCGATCTTGCATTATGAGTTCACGCACGGCATCAATGTTCTCTGGCACAACAGCCGTTTTTGGACGACCTTCACGGAATTCGTCTTTGAGCGAGCTTCGGCCACGATTAAATTCATTATACCAATTTTTCACAGTGCTATAGGATGGTGCTTCATCGCCATACAATGATTTAAGTTCATCAATGCACTCTCGTCGTGATAATCCACGTCGAAAGTTGTGAAAAATAATGGCACGAAAATGTTCACGAGTTAATTCCATTTTTTTATTTATTAATTTTTTTAAGTCACTGTAGACAACACAAATAATGGTCGTACGTCAAATCGTTTTGAGTACGATTATGCTTAAAAATGACAAACTTTCCAATGGAAATGTCAGATTGCACTTGGCAGCACTCAGTGTTGCCAGGCCAGAAATATATATAGCAGCCCTCGTATTACTATGACATGCTACTTATTTTGCATAACAATAATTTAATACTAAATACAATTCGAACTACATTGCTACTGCTTGCTACTTAAAAAACAATAAATTAATTCATACTGCACTTATTCACATTAGAATGTATCCACCCTGTAATCTTGGTAAAAAAAATAATAAACACATTTATTGTTTGTGTTTTCGAATACTTGATTTTCTAGAATGTGTGTTTGTTGCACCTAAGTACATTATATGTAACAGTTTGTATGTGTATACGAGTATGTATATACATACTTATGAACATTAACATTCATAGTATTAATTACATTGTTAAGGTGTTAACTTGTATTTACAATTTCATTTGGGAGTATATGATGATGTTGATAACACATTAAGATTTATGTCTTGTTTACATGATCTAAAGCAAATTTATTCACTAAATTCATTCATATGTGTAAAATTTTAATCGCATATACACACACACATGCATTAAAATTAAAGTATGTAAAAAACCAAAAGCATAGAAAATTACAAATTAATATTCCTTAACATGTGCATATTTGTAAGTATGCGAAACATGTACCTGTTTGAGTTAGAATGTATGCATGTGTGTGTGTGTGCAAAGGAGCGTGTTGACTTAAAATATTTAGTAATAAAGTTAATGTTATAGATATTAGGCTGGAGGTATTTTATCCACCATAAATTATATCAAGTGATTAAGAATTACCTTTTCGTCGGTTAGACTGTTTGTTGTTTGCAAAATCCAATTTTAAAGATAATTTAATAAAGTTGTATTCGTGCGCTACGTATAAAGTGTAAGTTCAGGTTAGAGACTTTAAAAAATGTCTTGTAAAATTATCAGCCTGATATAAGTCTTCATAAGTATTTATATAATCAGTAGACAAGGCATTTACGGTAGCAATAATCCATTTTTGATCAGTATATAATGAACCTTTATTTGGTTTAAGATAATATAATTAAATAATTTTTTTTTCTAGAAAGAATAATACATCTGCCGCAAGGACACCGAACAATTGAATTAATATAAAAAGAGTTAAACCGAAGAGAAAATTTTCACACTAAGTTTTTTGCGAGTGTTTTTCATTTGCAGTGCACAGTGTAATATGTTTACACCAACCATAATATGTTGCAGTAAATGAATTATAGTTCTTTCGAACAATACTTTAGTCAACATCAACACGTTTCTGTAAACTTTTAAATCTTAAATGATTTTAGGTACATAAAATGCAACGTAGTTGCCATTAATAAAATGAAAATGTGTAAAAAAAAATTAAATAATTATTTAAAAAAAATATTAAAAAATTATTTGAATAAAAGTATAAAAAAAGGGAGATTAGAAAGTTTGATTTTTTTTATCATATTGTTACGAATAATAAAATCTGGCAACCCCTGTAGTTGTTGCTGTATGAGCGTGGTGAATAAGTTAATTCAACAACCAATGGTGTGTGTGTAGAATAAAAACCACAATTAGCTAACAAAAGCTGAGCAGCCTCAATGGCTGCGTTGGTAGAGGTGCGTGCTGCAAAACAGAGGGTCCTGAGTTCAATACCGCATTCGGACATGCGGGCAAAAGAAATATAATAATTGTTATAATGCAAATAAAATAAAGTTAATAAACAGCAGTACAAACCTCCCGAAAGGCAAGAGACAGTTATTGTGTAAAGCCATGGCAAATATTTAGTGGAGACGTCAAATTTAATATAAGAGCAATAGATAATTGTCAAGAAGCCCTGTATAATAAAAAGTAAGAGCGATAGCGGTAAGCGCAGGGAAGTGCAACAATATAATATAATATAATATAATATAATATAATATAATGTATGGCAGACGTGTTGTGGCTACTGGATTAAAGCAGATGACTGTCTTGGATAAAAGGAGTATTGGAGATATCTGTGGATTGATAAGTTTACTAAACAAGGCATCGAGTAGTTCATGTCTCGCCGGAGTAACACAGTAGTGTAGCGTGAATGGCTGCATTTGTGGTGATAACGCATGTTTAGTAAATACGAGACCAAGGGTTCACAAAACCGGTAGGATCAAGAAGTATAGCCAGAGAAAGCCATATAGTTCGAAGACAGAATAATGAGCCACAATAACAATTTTGAGTATACAATTTTTTTAATATATTTATTATTTAGGAAGTGAACATTAGTGTACATACAGATTTACATTATAAAAGCTTAATGCTTCTGTCTAATCATACGCTAACAAGGGAATTTCTCATTTTCATGTTTATGATGTAAACTATATGTATGTATGTTTATATGAATTTGAAGTTCATAAAAAAAATCTGCCATCACGGATAACAGAGGTTTTCACAGTTAATCGACCAAATAATTTGAAAATATTGCAAACAAAAGACCATAGACTGATCTTTGGCCCTCAGGGTTTATCGGGATTACCTGTTTTTTTTCAAACACAAAATAAATTGAAAACTTTGTCAAAAAAAAAAAATCCAAAAAACATTATTCTTATTTTATATTATAATTAATTAACTTAATTAACTAAAAAAGAAAATTTAAATAAAAGGTCAAAAAAATATTAACATCGAATAAAATGTTTTGTTTATCTTCAAATTGAAATTAAATAATTTTTTATTTATTAATTTAAAATATGATAGCACAATATTCTAATTTAATGAATCAATTATGTATTCAAGTTAAAAAACAAAAAACCCTTTTTTTATGAAATGATTAATTGAAGCAATTAAAAATTTAATAAAATATGATTTCCTCTATAAAGTGTAATTTATGTTTTGCATCGATTAACTTTTGCAACTTAAAATTTTTTGATTCCATTTCTCATATGATTTATTTATCTATTTTTGCCATCAATAAACGTAGATGCTTTCAATTTGTCAGGGTAAAATATCCTACGGCAATATATGATGACTTGTGCTTAAAGATTAAAATGATTTGTTGTTGTTGTCTTTCTTTTTAATTTAGTTTCATTGTAGTTTTAATTTTAAATGCATAAAAATTTATCTTGTCGTATGAATTCTTTTAATTAAAACATTACATGCAACGAAAGGTTAACTTAACTGTTTATTATATTTTTTGTTGTTGTTGTGACATTTTACTTGTCAATACAATTTACTGGAATTCAACAGCAACAGCAACAGCAAAATTGTTCTGAACATCTGCATGATGATTGCACTTCTTTACACCCACACAAGCACTCAAATGTTAAATAGATGAATGAAAATAATTTGCAACTTGGATACAAATTATGCGCAACTGATGACAAAGAAACATTTTTTTACTTACCAAGGATGCAAAATTAACGTTGGAATAAAAAAAAAACTAAAAGTTTAACGCTTCTTTTTTTTAATCCAAAAATATTTGTCGTGGAGCAAAAGCAATTTGCAAGAATCAAATAAAGTCGGAACTAACGATTGAAGAAAGAAGAAATATCATGCAGTGAATGTGTATAGAGTGAGGTCAGTCGCAAGGTAATGTTTTTATAAGAACAGTTTTTGTTTATCAGATCTGTAAATTAAAATGTTGATGACAGTTACATAAAACAAAAACAATAATGTTTCCAATTTTCACTCTTAATTGCAACGTAGTTTTCAGATATTGCCAGCATCATCATTTGCCACCACTAAAAAGTGTGGTGTCTGTGTGTTATTATTATTAAAAGGAAAAGCTAACACATTTTAAAGCTCCATGGTGGCTGCGTTTTTATAGTTTATCTACGTGTTTGTTTAACAGAATACCACAAGTCATGAGTTCAAATCCCAACAGCGATTTTAAATAAAATGAAAAAAAAACTTTTGCTAACTAACCAAAAGGGCGCAAAAATAGCAGTTCAAACCTGCGAAGCTTCGACTAGAAAAGAAAAACACTTGTGTGTAGCCGCAGTAAGACAGGGAGTGAAGGCACCTCTTTAAGAAAATGGCAGATGAGGTAAATAAAGTGTCTTTTAGAAAGAAAAGTTTATTGTGGTTCAAATCTGAATGGCAAATTGTTTAGAAAGAAAAATAACAATGTAACACTGGGCGGCAGTATTGGGTGTCACGGTTAAAGGCCCTGGGTGGTAAACAAGACGTTGTGAGTTTGAGTCTCGTGGGAGTCAGAAAATATTATGGTACGGAAGGCTGGCTGCATAATTTTGTTAAGGAGATGTTTAGTGAATAAGAAAGTTCAATCGAGTCAAAAGGAAAAAAGTGTGTACATCCACCAAAAACTTGTTCTAATAAATAAAGATCGATTTTTTTATTTTTCGTTAACAATTAGTCAAATTAAAATATCTATTCCAATAATTTTACTTTATATTTGGTAATCTACTAAAAAATTCGATTGTTTTCAATAATAAAAATTTTTCACAAATTTATTCAATTTCCTATTTTTTTTTCTTTTTTTTTTATACAACCATTTTCAATAATTTTGCAACCTGAAATCATGATAAAAAATCAAACAGTGTGTAAAAAGTTCAAAAAATAATTATATCCATATATTATCAACTGATTCTAAAATAATGCAGAATGTTATTAGAATTTTTTTCTCCTTTACATATTTTTATATCGTTCATAATGATTGTACATACGTTCATATGTTTACTGGCAAAATAACATATACTTTCATACACGTATTTATTTCAATATTAAAAACATTTAAACTTTTGCATAACGACACTTTTAAAACTGTGTGAAATTGGATTTTGTAAAAACTTAATTTTAAATAGTTTTTATTTTGTCACACTAATGTGTATGACATTACAACTACCGTTAGTTCTTTGGGTTGTTCTCAACCCAACGGGACTAATTTATTTTTGCAGGTCCTTTGACCCTTGTTTTTTCCTTCTTAAAGAATAATATCTTGGAAAGCACTGTCTGTTTGAGAAACTTCAGTCAGAGGACAGAAAAAGAGAGAGAGAGAGAGATTTGAATGAGAAAAGTTTTCCTAATTTAGTTTTCTTTATTCTTCTATTTAAAAAGAAAACTACCTTAAAAGCCATAGAAAAGCTAAACGAAGCCACAGTTTATTTTTAAAAATAAAATTTTTATGATTTTAATTTTTTTTTATAAAGTTTAGAATAAAAAATCTGCCACCGTTAGATAAAACGCATTTAATCACGCAATCATTACCAGTGTATGAAAACAAACAAAACGCTATTAAAAGGTTTCATGCAAAGATGTAAATTTACTAAGAGCACAAACTAAACAACTGGCTGTGCTCTCTCTACTTGCTCTGAAAAGCCAATAGAATCGATCAATTGTCTTGTTTTGTTTGCTAAGCATCAAGTGTTGCTTCTGAAGCATTACTGAATTTCTTACTGTATTGGCAAGCGGTAGTGAAACGTTTTTTCTCAAACCATTTTATTTTCTGTTCCCATTATTTTCTTTGCTCACCTGTCTCATTGTTTCTGTTTTTTTATACCGTTCACCACAAAAAGTGGAATATCCAAGTTTGTTCTTGCGTTAGTAATTTCTACAATATATATTTCCGACCCCATACAGTATAAATATTTTAAGTTACGAGTACTATCCATATTAAAGCCAATTGAGCGATGTCGGTCTGTCCGTCCCTGATAGTGTTGAAATCAACTTTGCCAAGGTATTAAATGAGCTATAGAATACGCCAATCGATCAGATTTGGTTTCGACAATTTTGCTATTGAAAATCATCAACGTCCTTCGAGACAGCGGCCAAAACAACGCGCCTGCCTCTAATTTTCCATATCATTTGGAACAATGAAGTAAATCCAATAAAAAAATCAAATATATTGGACCATAGGGAACTAAAAAATAAAAAAAAAAAAAAAAATAAAACATCAAGTAAAAGAATTGGCGCTCGCCCATATTTACCGAGTTGTGGGCCTCTGAACTTTTCATTGAAAAGCACGATTGTGCACCATATATTTAAAAAAAATCAATTGGGTATCATTTAAAAACTTTTGAAGAGATCTTTAAGGAATTGCTAAATTTTTTTAAAAATGCTTAACCGATTAAGTGCCGAAGACATTTTTATGTAAAATTATATATATGAAGTAATCAATTTTTTTTTGTGTTTTAATTCCCTTCCTCCCCATATCTGTCTTTTCTGATTGGTGTATCTTCATTAAACTAGACATTAATGGTGAAGGGTATATAAGATTGGGCATAGCCGAATATAACACTCTTACTTGTTTTGTTTCACACTTATTTTTTTCAATAACGATCCTGATAATTATGAAAATTTAGTATTCAGAATCTTTCTTATGTTAATTTACTTTAATCGTACTTAATTACTTCATATATAAATATTTCATGATATTCTCATGAAATATTTTTTATTTAAAACTACAACTTGAATGTATTACGGCGGGGAAAGCATATCCATATGGCCATTTCGCTACTGCTCAAATAGCTCATCAGTGGATTTTTCCCAAATTTTGTAAGGAAAATTAGAAAGTCTGATATCAAAAGCCAAATTGATTAAATGAGAACTCCATTGAATCAATAAGGCGAAAAGACAATAACAACTTAAAAATGTTTTATACAAAACACAGCAAACATTCAGTAACTATTTTTAGATTCTCTTTCATTATTCTACATAAGGGATCCCATCGGGATAAAAAAACATTTTTAAATTGTTATTGTCCTTTATTCTTATTGGAAAATAATTGGACCTTATTGCTGAACACAGATCTTGTTCCAGATCATAAATATACTCTTCACCATATATGTAAATCTAGTTAAGTGAAGTAACTCTACTCAAAAAAGCAGATATTGGGGTGACCGGGACTTAAAAAATAAAAAAAAATTTGGTACTGCATATTACATAAAAATGTCATCTGCTCTTAATGGGTTAAGCATTTTTAAAATTTTTTAGTATTTCCTTAAAGATCTCTTCAAAAGCTTTAAAATGATTCCCATTTTGATATTTTAAAAAAATTTGAAAATTAAAGAGCCCCGTAACTCGGAAAATATGGGCGCCAATTTTTTCACTTGAATATTATTTTATTTATTTATTTTTTTGATCTTTTATCATCCCATATATTTATTTTTTTGATTGGAGATACTTTATTACTAGAGGTAGGCGTAGTGTTTTGCTGCCTCGAATTTCATGGTCCGATCACGCTGATTTCCAATAGCACCTCTTTCGACCTCTTTCTTTGAAAAACCGACCTTTATTTTATACTTTTAATAGGCGCAAAGCTTGACAGTATTTGTCTTAAACATCCGAAAACAGATTAATTTAAAAATGATAAATTAATTGCGAATAGATTAATAATTAAGAGCAGGTAAACTAACGATCAAAAAACCACTTAAATCGGAGTTAATGACCAGCTGCTATCAGCGACACAAGTGACTTGCTACATCACTAACAAATTACTACTCTGCATGAAATGCGAATTACAGGGTTTAATTTCGTTTTGTGGTACATGTTTGTGTGTGTGTGTGTGTGTGTTGAGCGTATAAAAGTGTAAGCGAGTTTTTTTTTTTATTGAAAAAGCAATTATCATAAATTCATTGGGTGGGTGCAGGGAAAGAAAAACATTTAAAAATGAAAATAATTTACGCAACCAGGGAGGCAAACCAACGTATCAGTATGTCAGCTTTAGTTGGTTGTAGCTGAAGCCAGTCAAGTGCAGTTTTAAACATTACTCCCAATGCTTTTAATGGACAATTTTAATGACGACACTGCTAAACACACTCTTGTTGAAATCATACGCATTTTTCTGTTGGTTCGCATGGTTGAGGTATAAATTGTTTTTTTTAACGCGACTAGAGGATTGAGTCATCATTAAAATAAAATGCAATTGATAATATATTTTATTATTGCATGTTGTATGGTCAGTTTTACATTATTTGACATTAATTTTGTTGTTATTGTTTGTTGTTGTACGTTATTAAAAATTAGCTTAAATGGCACAAATGCGATTCAGACGCCTTGTGTGTGCGATACGTAAATGTAAATTTGTTGGAATTCTTAGCGAATGTTTATAACGAAATAATTGTTAAAAATTTAATTACAGGCTGAGTTTTTGTAATAGGTATTTTGATTTTTCTAAATAATTAGCAGATTTTTATTAGTTTTGGTAATGTGTGTAACAGTAATTTGCTGTAATAGTTTGTTTTCAATATTTTTGTTGTATTGGGTTCGGTTGTGTCGCATAAGAATTAAGGATGTTTTAATATTCCGGGATCAAGAAGCAGGTTTTAGTATTGATTTTTTTGAAGTGAAATTTTACTTAGCAAAAAAAACCCATTTCACATTTTAAGCGCTAGTTAACCTTGAAAAGAGTCGCATTTTAGTTTGAAGAAATCGATGTGTGTTATGGGCTCTAAATTTTATTGGACTGTAAATTTTTCAAAATGAGGCTAAGGTGAGTGACTAAAACAACAGGTTATTGCTGAGGAGAATTTGTGGTAGTATAGCGTTTCAGGTCACTATTAAGACCTCAACAAATTAGACACACATAAAGGCAAATGACAACGAAAACTGTTAAAAGTAAAATAAAATGCGTATAAGCAAAGCAATGGAGGTTTTTTACTCAACAGACTTTCCATTGAAAATTTTTTTTTAATACGTATAAATTATAATTCAATAAAAAAAAAGATATAAAAAAGAAAAATTTTGCTTTTTAATTAATTTTACTATTTAATTAAAAAACACATCTTGAAGAAAACTTTTGAAAAAAAAAAAATCTGGAAAATCATGATTTTCAAGAAAACCAAAAACTTAATGGAAAAACAAAAATTAAATAAGAAACTTTTATTTTCTTAAAAGTGAACGATATTAAAAAAATTTTTAACAAATAATTGAAATTTGGGCAAAAATAAAATTTCGTTTCAAATTATAAATCCACAAAAACTGAAACGAAAAATTTGAAAATTTCGTAAAATTCTTGAAATACAAATATTGAGGAAAAATCAATAAATCGAATTTAAGTCCAAATTTTGACCAAAAATTTATTCAGAAAAAAAAAGATAAATTCCACCACCAAAATGTTAGTTTAACCAAAACCTAAAACTTGGTATGGCCACATATAACAAATTACATTAACTATTGGGACCCTCTTATATCCCATCTTCAATCTTTATACTTGTAATAGCAGACTTAGCACTACAGCTCCTTTGGTCATAAACATCCAATTACATAACATTATTACATAAATTTTGTAACACCCTTTAATTTATAATTTAAAATATTTATACTTTTTATTATAACAAACAATGTTGTGAACATTCTGTATAATTTTTAAATGTTTGTATGTAACGCTTTGATACGGCCATATATATGGGAACACCCTTTAATTTTTAAATTCAAATTACAAGCTTGTTGATATAGCCGGCTAAAAAATACAGACGATTTGTAACTATCAGATGTCTATCTTTAACGGTTTAAAAGTTTGGCCACATACCTAAAACTATAACAACTATTGGGACACCCTTTTACTTACAAATCCAAATTTTATACATTCGTTATAGCGAATTAAGTACTACAGGTTTTTTGTAAATTTCAAACGTCTGTCTACAACTGTTCAAAATCATGGCAATATACAGCTAATTAAATTAACGGTTGGGACACCCTTTAATTTTAAATTTTAAATTTTAACACTTGTTATTAAAACGGTCATAGCGATAGACATTCTCTCAATTTCAAGCGTTTGATTATAGCGGTTCAAAAGATAGGCCCCTATTGCTCAATTTTCATCACTTATGGGAACACCCTTTACTTTTTAAATTCATATTATAAATTCATTTTTTAAATTCATTATATAAAGCCGGTTTTGCAATACAAAGCCCTTGTAGCTTTCAGCTGTTTGATATAACGGTTAAAAAGTTTGACTACGTATATTAAATTTCATCATCTATTGGGACACCCTTTAATTTCAAGATCCAAATTTTTTACTTGTTGTTATGGCGGAGATAGCAATACAGGTTCGCTGTAAAATTCAAGCGTGTGACTGCAAATGTTCCAAAGTATAGCTATATTCATCAAATTAATTAAACTATTGGTTCACCTTTTAGCTTATAATGGAAAAGTAGACAATTTTATAAAAATTTTTAAAAATATAAAATCGGCATTTTAGAAACAAAATAAAATAAAACAAATTTAAATTTAAGAATTTAAATTTAAAAAATCTTCATTTGGGCAAAAATTAATTTAGAAAAAATGAAATTAATGTTACCACAAAAATCTTAAAAAACAACAACAAAAAACAAAGTAAAAAAATTATAAATCAAAATAGAATTAAAAAAAATTGTTTTTTTTTATTTAATACAAAACTTACGGCGGCGCACAGTGAGACAACGCCGGCATTAAATACAATGAGTCATTGTAGAGCTCTGAAATTTTGTACAGGTTATTTTTGGGACAATTCCAGTTGAAAAAAAAATTAAGAAAATTCGCCCACTTCTACGCCCACCTCCCATGCAATAGAAATTTGTAAAATGCCGTATTGTCCGTAATACTTTAGGTATAACTTTCAATTTTGATATACTTTTTTTTAACTTTTGCCCACTTTTGGCCATTTTTACCCCCACCACCCATACAACCTCAATATAAAATTATTGATATTTAAAATGTTTCATGCAAAAATTACAATAATACACCCACTATTACGCCCACCTCCCTCACAACTTAGATAAGAACAACAGCTGAGACTTCAATCTTTCATTTGATATAATTCTGCACCTAGGGCGAGTGGCGGCTCTATATTTCCTACTCTATTGAAAATGCAAAATGTTCCATTTTTACACCACAATTTTAAAAAATTTTTTTGTTTTTTTTTCTCCTACTAATTCTACAGCAACTTAATTAATTTAATTAATTATATAAAAAAATTATGTATTTTTTTATAAATAAGCTTTTGATTAAACATATTGAACTAACACATTTCAAGCTAACTAAACTTTGACTTGCTCTAGACTGAATTTGTCAGGGATTTGTTACTCATATATCTGTTAATATGGTGTAAAAAATTAACGACACGCCGAAAATCATTTTTGCCGCGGTTGCTATATGGCTGTCTCACTGTGCGGCGCTGCGAGCAACACTAGTTATTAATAATTGACATTCTAAATTCTACCTGCTCATACTATTCATAACGTATTTTTTTAACTGTAACACAACCGATTGCAGGAGGCTTATTCTGAATTGCGATGCGCAAATGAAATGCGATGCGAAAGGAAGTTGGTATTCTGTTAAACTTTCGCAATAGCATTTCACAATTTATTTCAAATCGTGGCAATGCTGCTCAAATAAACCTCAGTGTCAACAAACGTCAAATTAAAAATAAATAAATTGTTTGTGTTTGGCTGTGAAAATTGTTAATAAAATTTATTTAGGAAATTCTGTAAAAAAAAAAAAATAATAAAAAATGGATTCTGTGGTACTGTGGTTCGAAGATGAAGAAGGCTGTGAACAAAACAAAAGGATACAGATAAGATTTCTTCGAAGCATTTGTTGCCCCGAAGGAATGTGCGCCCGGTAATCCATTCACGGAATCCTTCAAGTTTAGCAATTTCACCACTTGCCTTTCTAAGGGAGACAGTGGATTATATCTTGATGGGCCACCGGCATTGTCGATTTTATTTCGTCTAAGCTTTTGTTTGGTGTGTACTTAAAAATGGGTCCAAACGTATTAAAGTTGAAGTCAAATATTTTCGAACTGGTTTATATATATTTAATACTTTTTTCCATCCTGCAGCTTCTCTAATACGTGGTCCGCGTTTGAAATGCCATGAAAAAAAATAACTATGTGGATATCGCAATACAGAATAGCAATTGGTTGCATTTATGTATTTACGCATTGTGTTGATTTTCTCATCGCAATTCAAAACAAGCCTCCAGATCTCGCCATGCGATCGTTACTGCGTATGATTAATGTAATAGAACGTGAAGAATGAAATATTACTCATACGTGGTAGTCAATATTTTTTAAGAACTTGGATTGATTTCAATCACTGCAAAACCAGCCTCAACACCACTAATTATTTAAAAAAAAAATCACATAAATTAGATTTAAAGTATTTAAATATCTCGTTTTTTAAATTGTAAATTTGCTTAAAGTATTTTTGTTTATTTGTAAAATTTTCTATTTTTCTTTAAATATTTTTAGATATTTTAATACTTTCAAAATAACACATACGAGTACATAAATTTATAAGAGCACTAAATTATCATAAGCCTGCTGTTATCATATTAAAGTGTTAAAAATTAAGGCTAGATGAGGTTTCCCTTTTTTTTGTCACTCAGGATATTTCAAATGAAGTTAAAAAAAAACATGTTACACACAGGACAGCAATAGAAAGAGGGATAAAAAAGAACTTTGAGAAAATAAAAAATAATAAATAATAATAAAAATTGCATTAGGCCATAATGTTTTTTTTTATCATGTTTTCATTTTTAAATATATTAAGTGCTCTGTAAGCAATATGAGTGACATATAAAAAAAAATTAAAAACTGACTACAACAATTATACACATATTCTCCTTTTTCTAGAACACAGTATTCCCGAACAATTATTTTTTATTTTTATTTAATTAAAAATAGTCAAAATGGTTGTAACATTTTCCGAATATGTATGATTTTCTTTTTCCCAGGAGGTATAAATTTAATAAAATAACTGAATTCATTACAGTATATTTTGAAGTGTATGCGTGCTTATGTTTGTGTGTTTGTCTTGTATTTTGATTAAATTTCATTTTTTTATTTTTAAAAAGGACATTTGATTTTAAGTTTGTTTGTTTTGTGCATTTTTTCCCTTTCCTTTTCTGTTTTGTAATTCATTGTTCAAAGATTCGTAAAATGAAATGAAAACGTAATATTCATATTTATGTCATCATATTATCCTTGTAAATACGGAGGGTTTTTATATGAATTTATTTCATTTCATTTCATTTCCATAAGAAAAAACTGCTCAAAGTTTATATTTCATTAATGCTTTGGGCATGTAGAATGAATCATCTCATCATCATCATCATCATCATATTTTTTTAAGTTTCCTTCAAATGTCTTTGCGGCAACAGTTAAAATGTATGTTCAACACTACAAAACTGTTATATTCCGGCTTTTTTTTTTTAGTTTATCTTAACTTTAGTTTAAAATGCTTTTTTTTGTTTGTTTTTTTTTTTTCATATTTATAGTCCTCATAGTTGTATGTTTTTTCTGTACCACTCCTCTGGCTAAATTCTGATGATGTGCAACATTTCTTAAAAGTTGTCAAAATACAGCCGGCTATAAAAATAATAATCAAGTTTATTTGCGAGTATAAATATTTTAGAACAAATTAAATGAAAATGTTCAAATATATTTTCTTCTACAAAAATAATGACAAAAAAGAAAATATTTTTATTTTTGAATTCATAACAGATTGTGATTTATTTAAGAATTTCTTTACTGTTCTCGAATTTTTAATACACTTTTAAAAAATATTCTTAAAGGCCAGATAAAATGTATTATCCCCTGAACAACTTTGATAATATGCAGAATTTGCGACTTATCAAATCAACTTGTGATTATCATCATAAAGAACTGCTTGTACAACGAGAATTCTGGTCAGTCGATCTAAAGTAGTCTTACTTTTATGAAATAGCGGTGAATTTGAATAGCATTTGTTACAAATACATGACAATGAATTTTCTGTGGTCTTAACTGGATGGAATGAACTTGACGTTATGTGTATTGTGCGCGACGCATCCACATGCGACACTGTGCATTAAAAAATAATTTTACAATTGCAAACATTAGGAGACTGATATTTAATTTGCAGCAGAGAATGCGAATTTCTTTTGTGTTCCCTTTTACAAGGCAACCTAAACAACTTTGGTCCCGCATACAAATGTCCAATAAACTATTGGTGAGCAATTAAAAGCTCTTCTGTTCATTTCGTTTCCATTCCGTTCTATTCTATTCGGTTCTTTCCTAATTTATTCAATTTTGTTCGATTATATTCGAATCTATTTGCTCGGTTGTATGTTCTATATTCTGTTCTGTTCTGTTCTGTTCTGTTCTTTTCTATTCTATTCTTCTCTATTCTATTTTGTCTATTTTGTGCTATTCTATTCTGTTCTATTATATTCTATTTTGTACTATTCCACTCTATTTAATTCAACTCTGTTCTATTTTATTATATTATATTCTATTCTGTTCTTTTTTTTCTATTTAATATTATTCGATTCTACTTGAATCTGTTTGCTTCTATATTTTATATTCTGTTTTATTCAATTTTATTCCATTCCATTCCACTCCGTTCCATTCTATACTCTTTTATTCTATTCTAGACTATTAAAGTCTGATCTAGTCTATTCTTTCCTATTCTCTTCTATTCTCTTCTCTTTTATTCTATTCTATTCTATTCTCTTCTATTCTATTCTATTCTATTCTATTCTAGTCTAGTCTATTCTAATCTATTCTAATCTATTCTATTCTATTCTATTCTATTCTATTCTATTCTATTTTACTCTATTCTATTTTACTCTACTCTATTCTATTCTATTCTATTCTATTCTATACTATTCTATTTTATTCTATTTTATTCTATTCTATTTTATTCTATTCTATTCTATTCTATTCTATTCTATTCTATTCTATTCTATTCTATTCTATTCTATTTTATTCTATTTTACTCTATTCTATTTTACTCTACTCTATTCTATTCTATTCTATTCTATTCTATTCTATTCTATTATATTCTATACTATTCTATTTTATTCTATTTTATTCTATTCTATTCTATTCTATTCTATTCTATTCTATTCTAGTCTATTCTAGTCTATTCTAATCTATTCTAATCTATTCTATTCTATTCTATTCTATTCTATTCTATTCTATTCTATTCTATTCTATTTTATTCTATTTTACTCTATTCTATTTTACTCTACTCTATTCTATTCTATTCTATTCTATTCTATTCTATTCTATTCTATTATATTCTATACTATTCTATTTTATTCTATTTTATTCTATTCTATTTTATTCTATTCTATTCTATTCTATTCTATTCTATTCTATTCTATTCTATTCTATTATATTCTATACTATTCTTTTCTATTCTAATCTATTTTTTTCTATTCCATTCTATTCTATTCTATTCTATATTATTCTGTTCTGTTCTGTTCTATTCGTTTCTTCTCTAATCTATTCAATATGATTCGATCCTATTCGAATCCGAGTTGATAATCTAAAGCCTGAAAACTTCAAAACGCGGGACGAAAAGTTTTGCAATCAGTTTATAAAAAACAAATTAGCTGATTATGTACAAGAAGCCACAATTTAAAGAAACTTGACCTCTTCTTTTATTGCTTTATTGCAATCATTTGTAACTAAGTCCTCAACTATGTGGCTATTTCCTATGTTGTGGTTTGATTTATATGTGGTGTCTATGAAAAAGACAATCTTATTCATAACCAATGAGGCTAATTAGATACAAAAAAAAAGATGCCAACCGGAACCAAAAAGAAAAAGACTTTCATCAAAAGCAACAAAATTGAGTTTCAAATTATTGTCACATCGATAAGAAAAACCTTTTCTTAATCAGCTATTGTATTTTCTTCAACTAAACTAATTTGGATAATAGCACAGTGTATTTTATTTGTCGTGGAAGTAATTACAGCCAACTTTAACTTATTTCATTATAATTTATGTTCACTAAATAATTATTCTTTCTAAACTCGAACTTTATGAACAAACATGTTATTAAACAGATACAATTTCTTTCTTATTAATGGCTTAAAAGAAATAAAACTGTTGACATTCTAAGAACTATATGAGATTTGACGCAGTCACATTTATTCTATTAGTTCCTGCTCAAAATGATAAAATACAGATACACAAGAATTCTATACAAAGAGGACACACATAAAACACACATCTCTAAATTTTTATGTATTTACAAGTGCAGTTATGTTAATTAACACATTCAAATGTGTAGATACCAGCAACTAGCAAATGAGTCATGAGTTTTATGAATGAACTCGTTAAATACAACTGCCTCTTAAAACATGAAATTATGGAAAAGTTTCAACGAGTATTTAGCAATTAATTCTACTGTGTGTAGAAAACTTTAGATAAACTTTAACAAAAATAATGATTATCGAGTTAGAAAAAAAACCAAGTAATTAAGTTTGTTTTCGGGGAGGAGGTGAAATATGAAGCAGGTTAATTATTTGGGATAATTAAAAAACCATTGTGGTAAACATTAGTGATTTATAATTAAAAGTCGGGATATAAAAGAGACTCACATTAAATCGTTTAATAAAGTGTGTACTTTTAATAACAATAAAACTGTAATTTGTGAATAATTAAAAAAGAAGCCATAATAAATATTACAAAAAAAATATTTCTTTAATTAATATAAGAAAATAATTTTTAGCTGTTCTTCAAGAAGCTCATGCTCGACATCTGATTTTGCGCTCCCAGTTGTCCATTGGTGCCGGTTTATCAGCCTAAACCTGTGGCCCATTGAAAGGCCATTTTCCCGTAATCAACTTATCGTAATTTTTCAAATAATCCTGAGTTGCGGTCGTAGTATCGCACGTATTTTATGTATTTTTTTTATGTAATGGATTTCGTAGCGTCTGCTGTGAATAGCTTTTACTTCCTAATCCTCAATCTTTTTATTTTCAAAAAATCCGTTAAGAAAAAAAACTGAGCTCCATTGCTAAACACAAGTATACGATAAACTGATAAATTGATTTGATGTCTGGATAATTTAGTAGCGTTGATCAAGCGTCAATCTATTCATTATGGTTTGCCAGAGTATATTGTTTATTAATGTCAAGAAGTCAGCGCACAAACAGTCATATTGTTCGACAATTAAGCCTTTCGTAATTTCTATGGGACTAAAAATGTAAGAAAATTTAAATAAAAAAAGACTAAAGGAAAAATGTTGTTTATTTTCTTAATATAAAATTCGCGATTTAAGAAATTTTAAAAAGAGAAATTCATAGAGAGTCACTTCCTTCGATTAATATTAGACATTGTTAATGACAAGAGTAGGAATTTAAGCCAACCCATTTTCTATTTATTTTGCTTAAGCCTTCAATGAGTCGTTTTCTGAGTGCATTTTTGTTCTGTTTATCAGATATAAATTGAATTGAAATAAATTTTCAAATATAGGGGCAACGTTTACTTTGAGACACCACTATTACATTCTTATACAACAAGGTTCGGCTCTTAGTGGGTTAAGCATTTTAAAAAAAATTTAGTTTTTTCTGAAAGACCTTTTTAAAGGTTTCTAAATGATACCCGTATTGATATCTTAAAAAATATTGTGCACAATCGTACTCTTCTACGAAAAGTTCAAGGGCAAATAACTCGGAAAATATGGGCGAAGGCCAATTTTTTCACTAGATTTTTTTTCTTATTTCTATTTTTTTCTTTTATCTATTTTTTCGAATCGAACTAGGTTTAATCCAAATGATATAGAAAAATTAGAGGCAGACGGTGTGTTTTTTCGCTGTCTCGAAGCACATGGATCGATCTTGCTGATTTTTAATAGTAAAATTTTTGAAACTGCGTCTAATCGATTGGCGTATTTCAATTTCCTTTAGCTTATCTAGTGCCTTGGCAAAGTTGATTTCAACCCGAGCACGGGCGGAAAGACGGACATCGCTTTATCGACTTCGCTATGCATAAGAACTCAGAATATATAAACTTTATGGGGATTGTAGAAATATTGTAGAAATTATAAGCGGAATGACAAACTTATATATACTTTTTCTTTATTGTTGTTGTTCATGGTGTACAAATTATAGGGTGTCCTATAATTTTTACTTGCATTATAAGCCGTAATAGGGGATACTTTAAAATTAAAAAATATGTATCATTATAGCTCTCAATGTCAAAAGGTAATGGAAAAATAAATCTAAAAATTATAGGGTGTCCCCATAGGTGACGTAAATTGTCCTATCTGGGACTATCTTTTGAACTGTTGTACACAAACGCTTGAAAATTGGCCAGAATGTCGACTACTATGACTGTTATAGTAACAGGTATATTTATTTAAAATTATAAATTAAAGGGTGACCCGATAGTTCATTTAATTTGATGTATATGTTCAGACGGTTGAAATTTAAAAAGAAGCTTTATAGCTAAGTACACTATAACAACAAATATAAAATCTGGATTTGGAAATTAAAGGGTGTCCTAATAGTTTATGTAATTTGATGTGTGTGGCCATATTTCTAAACCGTTATAGACCGATAGCGAAAATTTACAGGGATTACAGTATTACTTACGGTATTAATCAGTCTGCTATAGCAACAACTATAAAATTTGAATTTAGTAATTAAAGGGTGTTTCAAAAATTGATGTATTTTTTCTTGTATGGCCCTATCTGCTATATACAAACACTTGAAAATTACACAGAATGTTCACTACTTTGTTTGTTATAATTTAGAAGTATAAATATTGTAAATTATAAATTAAAGGGTGTTACGATAGTTGAGGTAATTTGATATACATTGCCAAACAGCTGAAAAAATGTTGACAAACGGTTAGTGTAGTGCTAATTCTGCTCTAAGAAGTTTCAATTTTGGACTTGTATATTAAAGGGTGTCACAATAAGTACTTTTGCACCGGTGTAGAGACACAGGTGAAATCTGTTTCGAAGTCGGTTTTTTTACATTTAATTTTTGTCTCTGTAATTTTAGGCGTCATCGGATTTCTAAAATTTTTTTTACGATTTAAATATTTAAAATTAGTGGCACTTTGGAAATAATTATTACATGAATTAGCCGAGAACTATAGGCCAAATTAAGCCAAGTTATTCTTCTGACTGTTCGATATAGAGAGAATAAAGTGAATTAAATAATAAATCTTTCTCTGGTGGCAAAAAAATTAAAAACATTTCGACCAGTCTAAACACCGCTTCGAAATACTAAGTTTTTTTATACCCTTCACCACAAAAAAAGGAAAACGGGTATATCTAAGTTTGTCATACCGTGTGTAATTTCTGCAATATCCATTTCCGACCCCAAGGCACACTTGATTTCTACAAAACAAAAAAAAAAAAAAAAAAAAATAATAATAATAATAATAATAATAATAATAATAATAATAATAATAATAAATATGCCAATCGATCGATATAGTGTCGAAAGAGGAGCTATTGGAAATTAGCGTAATTGATCCAGGTCTTTGGAGGCAGCAGGCAAAACTCCACGCCTACCTCTATTTTGTCATGTCATTTGGAACAATAAAGTAACTCCAATCAATAAAATAAATATATGGGGCAATAAAGAAATAAAAAATAGGAAAAAAACATCAAGTGAAAAAATTGGCGCTCGCCTAAATTTTCCGAGTTATAGGGCTCTGAAAATTTTCTAATTTTTTAAATATCAATATGGATATCGTTTTAAAGCTTTTGAAGAGATCTTTAAGGAAATACTAACATTTTTTAAATGCTTAACCCATTAAGAGCTGATGTCATTTTTATATAAAAATATATATTTTTTTATTTTTTAATTTTCTGTCACCCCAATTTTTGCTTTTTTGATTGGAGCTACTTCACTAAACTAGATTTATATATGCGGTGAAAGGTATATAAGATTCGACATAGCCGAATATAGCGCTCTTAATTATTTGTTCTAACGTCATTTATTAGGATTTCTATTTAGCAACGTTACTCTGCATTTAATTACAAAATTAAAGTCATGCTTTGAAATAACATTAAGTGTTTCAAAATTCGTTTACTTACTTAAATACAATTTAATATGGTCCTTGATTCAAAGTTATCCAAGGGAAATAGATAAAGAAAAAAGCTGTTATTTTAACGTATCAAAAAAGGAAAATATTTAAATTAAATTTTGGCTAAATGCCATGAAAATAACCACAATATATTTCAATTTGTTGTTGCTGGCATTACCACTGCCATTTCTACAATCACAAAAAAGCATTTAGTTACATTCAAGATAATATTTCTTATCACCAACAGCAGTAGCAAAAGCAGCAATAGCAGCTGTTTAGTGTTCACACACCTGTTCAATTTTTACAAAGAACAAACTTATAAATTTCAATAATCCATAAAGCAAAATTACTTTTGTATAATAATCGATTTATGAAATGAAAAAAAAAAAATTTTTATGATAATAAAAATAAAAATCATAAATTGTGAACAAGAAACTCAAACAATATTTTCATTTGCTGGGAAATGGTGTTGGGTAAATGAAGAACACCTTAACAATGTTGTAGCTTGTATTAATGCATGCATAACATTTGCTAATTGAATATGTACATGATCATAGTTGTCGTTGGTGGTGGCTGCGCTTAAAAGGGTAGGCAGCAAAAGTTATTTGGCAATTTTCCAAAAAGCCTCTGTTGTGTCAGAGTGTTTGTGTTTGTGTGTGTGTTTGTTTTTTTTTGTTATTTTATTATTTCTAGTTCATTGTTTTTTCGTTTCTCTATTTTATTATTATTTTTCACAAGTTTCTTGGGAAAAACTCATACAACATGCGCTGCTCACAGCATTATTTTTTTACAAACCAATAACGACAAACTGCTATAGTTTTTCGTGGGTTATTTTTACATGTGTACGTTTTTGTTTACACAAGAGAATATAAATTCATATATTTTTATGTATCTTTCTAATGCATTCGCCATACAACTTATTGCTGAGGGCCAAAAAGTCACTACTTTTAATATTTTGTATTCAAGTGTTGTCAAATTATTATTTATAAAATGTTTAAAAAATAATTTTTGCGATTTAATTTAAGCTTTTTCAAGCTGATATGATTGGTGTTCATATTTTGAATAATAAAAGTTCTTGTAAGGTATTTCATACAAGATTTGTCAAGATTTACATTTAGCGAGATAAAAGGGACCTTTAGCGCTCTCGCAGCTGCGCAGTCTGTACCAAAATCCAGGGTGGCTATTTTTTGCTTCATGGTCAATGGAAGTATGTTCTTTCCATTTGATGGATAGCTGGAAACTGACCTGCATCTCATTGTGTGCAGCTTCTGTCCAACAGTACTAAGGACACAAGGACCTCTCCATCACCTGAGTTCAAGCTACATTAGAATATGAAAAGGTACTTTTTCTAATTGTATTTTAAGGCAGTTTTTTTTAAAAACGTTTAAAATATTATTTTTAATTTTCACCCTGACCAGGATTCGAAACATCGATTTTACAAATTAATGAAATTTTCGGCTTTTGGTTCTTTTTAATTAATTTTCTAAACATTTTTAGAAAGAAAAATTATTTACAAATGTATGCGGACATTTTCCAAAGAAAACAAGAAAAATTAGACGCTAGCAGAATGAAATGCAGCATTTTCTGGACCGCCACATCCTTCATCAGCATTCTTTGCATCTATCTACCTTATGTTATGTACATCGTAAACATCATCTATTTAACCAACTAATCTTAATGTTAATTTGGTGAGACGAAGTTCACACACAACTTAAAGCTTTTTCTTTGTCATTCTGTTTGTAACTCGTCTTGTACATTTGTTGTTGCTTTTTTTGTACTAGCAATTTGATAGTCACAAATGCAACTTTTTTTTTATTTTTAATTATTCATACTTGTTTGCTCACAACATTATAGACACTGTTTCAGTATCATATTGACTTTTATGAGTTAAGTATGAATGTAAATACGCGATGCCTAGCGTTTGTTTTAATTTTTAATTTTCACCCTGACCAGGATTCGAACCATCGATTTTACAAATTAATGAAATTTTCGGCTTTTGGTTCTTTTTAATTAAAGTTTAAAATATTAATTTTTAGTTAAAAGTACATTTGTAAAATTTAAAACTGGTACTTGTTTCAAAAGGTACTTTTTTATCCAAATAGGTACTTTTTAAAAGAGGTACTTTTTGAAGATAAAAAGTTTCTTTTAAAAAATTGTTTCTTACTAAAGAAAATTTTAAAGCTAATATTAAAAAAATAATAAATAGTAGTTTTTTAAACAAATCGTGTTTAAAGGGAGATTTTTTAAAGAAAATATTTTAAGAAGGTTCCTAATTGCGGTTTTGTAAAAATTAGTTTGTTAATTGTTTGCTCAAAGATACATTACTTTTTATATACTTAAAAAGGTGTTTTTTCAGTTCCCTGGACAAAAGTGATTTTTAGACCTATTTTTATTATTTTCGAGAAGGTTCTTTTTTGTACTCTTTACCACAAAATGTGGAAAAAGGGTATATATAACGTGACTTCTTATGCATAGCAAAGTCCGTCTGTCCATCCGTGTTTGTGTTGAAATAAAGTTTGCAGAGGCACTAGATCAGCTTAAAAAATGTCAATCGATCAGAGATAGTGTCGAGAGAGGTACTATTGGAAATCAGCATCGTCGGTCCATATCCTTACAGACAGCAGGCAAAAGAATACGCCTACCTCTAATTTTTCATATCATTTGGAAAATAAAGTGAGTCCAATCAAAAAAAAATAAATATATGGGCGACAGAGAATTAAAAAGCAAGAAAAAAATAGCAAGATCATATTTTCCGAGTTACGGGGCCCTGAAATTTTCAAACCTTCTAAATATCAATGTTTAATAGATTAAAAACCGATAACATTTTTATATAAATCAACTATTATAGATTTTTTTTTTTATAAAAAATAACACTTTTCTCAAGAATAACGCACATATTTCGAATTTTATATATTAAAGTATAAAAAATTTATTTACTTTTTTAAAGACACTAAAAACTGTTTAAATATTTCTCCTACAATAGCCGAGTGGTTTAATGTTCACAGAAATATCTTTAATATTTTAAAGTTTTTCCGAATTATGAAATTTCCATAATTCTAAGCCGCTTAAAAATTTGTTAAAAATATCAAATTGGCAACATTGTGCTTTTTTTGTGTTAAAATAGTTTTTAATTTTGTTACATTGGTTTTTCTTTAACATTAAAGCAAACACTCCTATTAACCCCATTTTTAGCATGGAATCGTAATTACAGGACAATAACTGGTTAGAAGAAGAAGCGTTTGGCTGAAGGCACCCAAAAAGTTTTTCTTATGAAAATATTGATATAAATTTAAAATAACATTATTGTTGTCATTGTGCATTAAAGTCGATTATTTATAGTTTATTTTTCATTTTTGTTCATACTTTTGTGGCGGTGTGTCACAAACTTGTGTGAAAGATAAAAGAAAATTATTTTCCAATGTCTTTGTTATGATTTCAGCAAATACATTATCAACAGAAACAAAAACAAAATCGACAACATTAAATAATAATTATTTAAACAGATGGTATAATATCTTTAAATATTTATTTTACCTGATTGTAGAAATGGTACAAAATATTTTTTAAACAGAAGGACGCTCAAATAAGACTTTTCATAACCTTGTGCCCTGTTTAATTATATAATGAATTATTTATTATTTTACTAATAGTTATAAGGTACTCAAATTCAGTTGAATTTGCAAAAAAAAACTCTTTAAATTTAACTTTATTCTTAAAAGTACTTTTTGAAAGCCTCTTTTGAAAATTTATTTTGACTTCACTACTACTTGTAAACAATATTAAAATTATATTTTTTTGTTGTAAATTATGCAGAATTACATTTCTAAGCTATATAATTTTGAAATGTACTATTTTGGAGAATATATTGTAAAAAGTACTTTTTTAAACACTTAAATTGTTTGGAATTATTTTTATGAGATATCATATTTTGAAAGATACTATTGAGAAAGTACTATTAATGAAGTACTTTTCAAAAGTGCACTTTTAAAATTTTTATTCAGTTTTTTTCTGGGGGATGTTTTTAAAAAGCTTTTTTTAAATTTATTTTAAAATGTCCATTTTAAAAGGTACTTTTAAATAATAATTCCATGCAAATGTTGTTTATTAGTTATTTTTCCGTTATAAGATAATTTTGAAAAGGATTTTCTTAAATGTAATTTTTATAAGTCAAATATTTCTTCTAAAAGGTATTTTTTAAACTTAAATGTACTTTTACTTTTGAGATGAATTTCTCTTACAATTTTTCTTACATATTAAAAAACACGTACATTGTTTTAAAGTTAATTATTTTGCATTACTTCTTTCAAATATCTTACTTTTAAAAAGTACTGTTTTTAAGGTACTTTTATTAAAAGTACTTTTTAAATTACATTTTTTAGAGGCAAATTACTTAAGAGGTTTATATTATTAATAGTACTATTGAATAAGTACTATTTTAAAAAGTACTATTAGGCAAAAAAACTATTGTAAAGGGTACTACTTTAGCTTTTCTAGAAAGATAGATTTTTAGAGGTATTAAAAAGGTACTTCTTACCTTTAAGTCTATAAAGTTGAAATATATTAAGTGGGATACTTTTTTATAAATATTTATTTTAAAGTTTTTTATAAAAGAACACATTTTTTGTATAAAATTCTAAATAGTTTATTTCTTTAAAATATCCTTTTTTTCTAAAAAAGTAAAGCTCCTAAATTTTCTCTGTCTAAATTTAACTTTTTAACTTCTATTTTGAAAAGGTACCTTTTCAACATGTTTGGTTTCTAAAAAGTCCTTCTAAGGTGTTTTTTATTATAGTGTTTTTTTAAATATATAATTTTAAAAAGTAATAAAAAAAAAATCATTTTTAAAGCGTGATTTTTCTGTGAGCTTTTTTTGTAAAGGTACTTTTCCAAAGGTACTAATTTGTAGGAACTATCTTAAATGTTAAATGAACTTTTGGAGATAATTTAGTAGACGTACTTTTTGAAGGTACTTTTAGAAATGTACCATTTGAGCTCGTTTTGTAATTTTACTTTTTCAAAGACACTTTTTGCAGAAAATATCTTAAATGTTCAATTTTTTAAGTTTTTTTAATAGTGTTTTTTATTGGTACTTTTAGAAAAGTACTATTTTTTACACAAAATTATTTTAATTTTATTCGTTACCATTTCATATATATATTTTTTAACTTAAAAATTATTTTTAAGAAACATTTTTTATGTATTTTCAGAATGTTTGTCTTGAATTTTTCCTTTTTAAAAAGGGTCAGGGTTCCAATATTTTTATTAGCACAGTCTTTGCCAGCTCACACAGAACCATACAAATAACAAATGTATCTGGTATTTTACTACTTGTGTTTAATGTATTTTCTCAATTCATTTATTCACTTGAAAATATAATTATTAAACTTTATACAATGAGATTGAAAGCGTACGAGCTTTTGTACGTTTAATTTTTCCTCTGCATTTAATTGTTACTTAATTGCACTTAACATGATCTTTCAAAACAATAAACAAATTATTTTTTGGCAATCCTCAAGAATGACAAGCAACTTAATTTTACCAACAACCCTTGGAAACAACAACTCTTAGAACAACTAAACAAAAAGAAAAATTTTGTGGATTAAGGTGAAGCAGTCGAAGACATTTTGATGATGATGATGATAATGATGAAGAAACAAAGAACAAAGTCTCATTAGAGAAGTAATTGTGTAACGTAAAATGACAGTTTTGTTGCTCTTATTGTAGTTTTAGTTGATAAATTATGTTGCAAGGACGACGCTATGAAAAGAAAGAGGGCAAAACATTTTAAACTTTTAAAATGTAAAACTTTAAATAGAAAAGACGTGCTTACAACTATATCTTTCTGTTAGCTTAAGGTGTAGTTTTGAAAATTTTCTAGAACAACAAATAGATAATTAAAAAGATAGCAAAAAAAAACTGAAAACACTGAGTACTTTATGGCACAAAATCAACATTTGCCCAAGAAAACTTAATGAATTCAATAAAAATTTGTTAAGTGTTTGTAATGGAATCATTAACAAAAATTTCAATAGACGACACTGATTGTTTTGAATGAATAAAATTTCCTTAATTCAACATTTTATTTTTTTTTATTTTGCTATAAATTTTATTTCTTTGTCTCTATGCTGCAACAGTAACTGTTTGTACTTGGAGCAATTAAAAAAAGACTAAATATTCACAAAAGCTGTTGATTGAATTTGTTCTTTGAAAAAGAAAAATAATAAAAAAAAAGGAAACGAAATTCTAAATAGAGAAAGTTATTCAGGAGCAAATTATTCGACAAGTGGAGCAGATTTAAGAGGTTCAGTTTATCTTTCGCCTTTTGGGTTTTGTTTTATTTAACTCTTATCGTTTTTAAATCAACTACTGCTACTGTCGGACTTTTATACCCTCCTTTATAGCCATAATCAATAGCACAGTGTCGATATTGGAAAGCAAAAAATGGCAAAGTTGTTTGGAAATAATTTAAGCGAAATGAAATAAACTGAAGCCATATGCATAAACAATTTAGCATTAGGTTGGCTTCAGTGATCAATCCTAAGCCCTAGACTACTTCTTTTCACGACTACACTTTATATGATTACAATTTTTAATGTCAAATATTACAAAAAAAAAGAATAAAACGCTGAAATCCTGGGGGGTTACTCTCTATAGCCTGGTACTCTGTTCAAATTTGTGAAAATTGTTGAGCAACATTGATTATTTCATGTGGAATATTTGACATTTAAATTGTGGTATCATTGTTTTAAAAACGTAAGTAAAAGACATACGATCAGCTGTTGTATGAAAAATTCCGCATGAAACAATGCCTACTTGCTTTATTTCACAGCTTGGATAAAATGTTGCCATAAACATTTCATATGTTTTTCCACAGCAAAAACAGAGTACTACTTCTGCAACATTTTTTCGTGACTTTTTCATACAAATTTTTTATGTATGCGATTTGACAGCATTCCGCATGAAAAGCTGAACAGAGTACCAGGCTTATCGCGATGGGAAAGCAAGTTCGATGCGATAAGAACACAACGATTTCGCAAAATAATTTAAAAAAAACAACACTGGCACAACAAAATAAACAATAGCGAAGAATGACAAAATGAAATGTCAAAATTTATAAACAAACACATTTATGTTGTTAAATAAAACACAAAGCCTCGCGGCCAATACAAAGTATTATTAATTACTTAATTTAATGCAGATAACAAAAAAAGAAGATCTTTGATGAACAAAATATTATAATTATAATTTACGCTATTTTAGTCTGTGTGGTTTTTTTTACAAAAAAAAAAAAAAAATAAAAATGAATAAAAAAAAATACTAAAATAAACTAGTGAACTAGTAAAAAAACTTGTTCAAGCTCTTTAATTGCTGTAAGATCTTTAACATCGTAGGTAGCTTTAGTACTTGTGCCAAAGCATTTTGATGTTGGCATCCCCTTGTCCGCTCCTTTCATATGCAAAAGTTTTAATATCTGCTTCTCCATAGATGGAAGCGGGCAATTTTATCGTTAGTTTCACATTTTATATAAAAACACACATAATGTCGTACCCGCTTTATCCCTTAAGCATAGTACTCGGTTCACCATTTCGAGCGAAATGTTGCCAAATGTCCATATAAAAAAATTACTGGGAAATAAATAAAGGTACATTTAGCCGCCCGTAGAAATCGTAAATGTAATGTAATTGTAGCTGTACAATAAATGTAAATGTAGTTGTGCTTATAAAATGTGTAAAAACGTATCATGTATTTTTGATATATTTCTGTTTGTCAATAAATAACAACGTACCACTTTCGATTTTGTGCAAAAAGTACTTAAATATTTCCATGGTACTAAAAATGACTTTGTTTTGCAATAATGAAAATTATAATATTTGTATAAGTTATACTTAGCCTAACAATTACACAAAACACTACGTTTATAACATATTTAATTTAGAAAAAAAAACTCCATAATTTATAAATTTAACAACTTAAAAGTTTAAGTAAAAAAGGACAAATAAGTACTTGAAAAGGGGGTTTGTACTTCACTTAAATTTTTTATAATATCACTGGCTACATCTGTCACGTAATCTCGTATTGAAATTATATTTTCAGCAGGTTGAAACGTTACGACTAAATGACATTTCAGTCGGCTTAATGTACCTTAAGAAATAATGTTGCTGTAGTTGTACTCTGTTTCAGCGTTGCCGCATTGGTCCAATCGGACCAAACTTGGTAGTTTTTCGTTTTTAAAAAACCAGTTTGGTAGTTTGGTTGGTTTGTTGAATTTTTTTAAATTTTTGGTAGGTTTTCCTCCTGTAGCAATTTTTTAGCATAGTAAATTTTTCATCTTAAAAATTCAGAACATTAAAAAAAAAAAATGTAACTTTTAATAAAATAAACAATAACTTTGATAGCGTTACCACTATTTTCAAAAACTGTTTTGGGTGTACTAAAAAACATCTCTGTTTTTTGCATAAAGATGATTAAAGCTATAACCATCTCTGGTTTAAGAAATGCGAACTATTTTATGAATTTGAAATTAACAATATTTTTAAGTGAAGTTTTATTTTCAAGTGTATGTATTAAAAAATTATTAGACAAAATGGAAAAGTAATTAAACTTTATTAATTCTAAATATGTATCTATTAATTACATAAATATTTACTAATATTGCATGTATTTTTCCAGATTTTTATCAAAAACTCCAAAATTAAATGAAAAAAAAATATAATAATATAATTTAAGAAACGACATTTCATCAACCAGTTAGAACCACTCTTAAAATTTTTGTTTTAAAACATTTTCAAATAATATAATACTTTTAGTGAACATTGTAAAGAAACAGTCAAAAGAAAATTTAAAACCGAATGGTTGAGCGAATTTGATTGGCTCCAGGAAAGGGATGGGTGGTAGTTCTGCATAGTATGCTCTAAAACTATTTTGAAACCAATGAATTATATGTGATATTTTTTGTATTTTAAATTCCTTTTGTTTTTTTATCTGTATACATTTTGTATACACATACATACATCCGTTATTTTTAATGAAATATTGCTTTTATGTTGTTATTTTATGTATATTTTTATGTTTTTTATAAAAACTGGAATTTTTTATAATATCACTGGCTACATCTGTCACGTAATCTCGAATTGAAATTCTATTTTCAGCAGGTTGAAACGTTACGACTAAATGACATTTCAGTCGGCTATATGTACCTTAAGAAATAATGTTGCTGTAGTTTACTCTATTTATGAAAAAAGTCGCAAAATGTTTCTCGCAGTATGTTTTCCAACTAAAAAATTTTCTTGGCAACATTTTTTTTTCAACTACGAAATAACATAAGCAGCACTTTTTTCGTACGGAATTTTTTAAAAACCATTTTTTTAGACCGTTTGTTTTGTTTTGATTTTATCTTGTTCAAAAAATTTTAAAAGGAAAAATTGAAAAAGTGTACATATAAAAAGAGAGAAGACAAAAATTAATTTAATGACGCAGAAAAGCGTTTACTCATTACTGCAATTAATATATATATATGGGATAAATCCCTCAAGCTTGGATGAGTATTCCTCTTCGGCTTCAGTAAATTTTATATTTTTTCCAGACAGTGTGGTATTCTTGAAGGCTATAAAAACGATAATTATTTTCTAAAACGCTGTGTTGGCACTAGTAGCTAATTGTCTAATTTTTCAAGCGAAATAATGCATGTTGCTCAACATTTTTCGTAAAGGCGAACAGAGTACTAGGCTTTATAGGAAGCCCCATGGAATTGAGGTCGTCCGCCAGTTTGGACTACAAATTTTTGCCTCGTTGTTTGGCATTCTACTGCAATTGTCTCTTGACCAAACCGCTGTGTTGCACAATAAAATCGAATTTCGAAATGCCGTTGCTGAGTCAGTAACTTTTTTGTCTTTTCCCTGAAAAAATTTAATTCAGATATGAATAAAAATTTATTTGTTTCGTTACTTTTGCATTTGATATTTTGATGGAGCAAAATATTTGCGCATAACGAACAAAATTGACCTAACTTTTTTTTTTTAGAAAAAAACTAGATGCCAAACGAAATTTCGAAAACGAAATAAAATGTTCGCTTACGTACCAGTTTTCATTCGCATCGCAATAGTGGGTAACCCCCCTGCTATAAATCCCAATCCAATACCAATTGATTGGAGAACATTTTGATACATGTGAAGTAAGCTAATCATTATATTATATATCGAATTGAATCGTAATATTTAAGTCAATGTAATAAATTGAAAAATGCGTTTAATGTAAACAAATGTTAATGCTGAATTAAGCATTTTTGGCAGAAGTAATTCTAAACTTGATTGCCAACTTAATGATTTTAACAAGGAATGAGACTTTTATAATTAATTACTGAGAATATATTACATTAATTACACTCTTCTGCACGAAAATCCTCCTTTAAACCAAAATATGCTTTCTTACTGTTTTCAAATGTGCTGAACACGATTTTGAAGTCAGATTCTGTCTATCACGCACAGTTTTTTTGAGAAATTCTAGTTTTTTTTTATCCAAAAAATGTGAGTTTTTTGTAAATTTGACGAATTTTTTTTTGGCATGAAAACATAGTGAAAAAATTCAAAAGCCCGATGATTTTGAGCGCAATTAAGTATATTTGAACAAAAGAAAAATTTGATGGGAATATT
Source organism: Gymnosoma rotundatum (assembly GCA_916610165.2). Taxonomy (NCBI): domain Eukaryota; kingdom Metazoa; phylum Arthropoda; class Insecta; order Diptera; family Tachinidae; genus Gymnosoma; species Gymnosoma rotundatum. The sequence goes on along the minus strand of OU744338.1, from coordinate 11,849,498 downwards.
ACAAGTGGTTGAAGAAATATGGCTAAAACTTTTTTTCCTGTATGTATAATCTTACAATTTATTTTTATTTTTTATGGTGGTATCCTTTTCATTCAAATACCTACCTGTCCCCCTTTCACCCTCAATACCCCAACTCCCCCCATTTTTTTACAGTTTTAACAATAAAATTGCAATTTGAAAATTTTCTTGAGAGTTTTTTAACTGTCTGTTTGAATTGTTTACTTTTGAATTGGCGATTTATAAAAATATAATTTCTTTTGATTGTAACTTTTTTAAAAAGAAAAAAGAAAAACGCCAGTAAATCGTAGCGATTACAGAACATGCAGAGATACATTTTGGATTTTTTAAAACCTAAGCGAGTTGAAAACGCAGTGTTTTCCAAAACATATACGATAGTCAACTAAAAAAAATATAATTATAATTTGAAGCAAAAAGTGCTGCAACGGCAACTCTGTTTAATATAAAATTTTTGCAAATGTTTTAATGAAAAATGTATAAATGTGTATGTGTAAGTTTTGGTTATTTATCTCTTGCTGGGTTGCCTTAATATTTTTTGAAAATTATTTCTAAAGAAATTTCAATGTCGGTGAAAACAATCCCATCTATGGTAAAAAAACCAAATTATATTTTTTATGATTATATTGATAAATATTTTTACATTATTTTTAGAATTTTGAAATACTTTGGAAATTTATTTCCTGGGATATTTTTTTTTTTCAAATTTGTCACAGATTTTTTTTATAATTTTAATGTTGGTATTTTCGAGTCATCAATTAATTTAATGGTTTTAGCTGAACATTTTTACATTCTTTTGATAATTTAATACTGTTGAACGTTATGACTCACATTCGTTGCGTTTTTCTATTTTGAGGTTCGGAATTATATTAAAACTCTTTTTTTACTTACACTTTCTTAATTTTTGACTGCTGTCATAAAACCTTTTTTGTTTTTATTTTTATTTTTAGCTTTAACCACATCATTTTTTTTTTGTATTTCAAGTTTAACCTTTTCACTAAAAACTTGTTTTTTTTTCTGTGTGTGTAATAGTTTTTTTTTATTGTTTTTGCCCAGCTCCTGTTATAGACTCTCGCTTAGATTAAAATTTATAAACTTTGTCTGAAGTGGCAACTAAACTAAAATGTTGGCTTTCTGCCAAATGCCACAGACGTCAGTTGCAATAACCTCAAGTGTTGTCAGGAAACAGTTTCACATAAAAAAAGGCCTTTTGCATTTTTTTTTGTTTGTTGCATTCCTCCTGCTTTATAATGTTTCCAGCCTTTGAAGACCTCGTTTATTTAAAAAGTGTACTCGTATGTATTTATTCACTTTGTTTGAAGAGAAAGTAACACAGTTTTACAAAAACAAAGAAAAGAAAAAAAAAATATACACAAAAATAATACTTAAAAAATTATTCAGCGAAGAGCTTGTTTTTCTTAATGGTTTGTTTTTTCTTTTTTTTTTAATGAAATTTATCCAACATTTTTGTAATAAAGTCAATTCCTGTATTTCAAAAGCAAATAGTAAAAGAACGAGGCAACCTGTTGTTCTATTGAGCAAATTTATTTTGTTTAAATTGTAATTCAATTATAAGTTTTTTTTTCAATTTGAAAAAGAGAGAGAGTGAAAAACAAGGCACGAAAACTTCAATATTGCACGTGAATAGATGTGCAACAAATGCCATCATTTCAGTTCAATTGGTGGCAAAGATTTGTTATTTTTGTGGGGCAATATTGAACTGTAATTTTTATAACCTTCACCCCAAAAAGTGGAACAAGGGTATAAAAAAGTTTGTCATTCAGTTTGTAATTTTTATAATATCCTTTTCCGCCCCATAAAGTATATATATGCTGACTTTTATGCATAGCGAAGTCGATTGACCGACGCCTGTCCGTTTTAGTGTTGAAATCAAAGATTTAAATACGCCAATCGATCAGACAAAGTGTCGAAAAAGGTGTTATTGGAAATCAGCAAGATCGGTCTATATTCTAAGACGGAGCGGGCAAAACACCACGCCTACCTCAAATTTTTTTATATTATTTGGAACAATGTAGTAAGTCCAATAAAAAAAAAAAACAATATACGTGGTGATAGAGAATTAAAAAAGAAAAAAACATCAAGTGATAAAAATGGCGCTCGCCCATATTTTCCGAGCTGAGAGGCTCTGAAATTTTCTAATTTTTTAAAGTATCAATATGGATATCATTTTTAAGCTTTTAAAGAGATCTTTAAGCAAATGCTAAAATTTGTTAAAAATGCTTAACCCATTAAGAGCTGATGGCATTTTATGGATTTAGCATAGCCGAATATATCACTTTTACTTGTTTAACTTGAGTTTTAAATTTTTAAAAATCCTTTTTTTTTAATGAGTTAAAATTAAAAAAAATGGGTTTTTTTGTGTTTTAGAAATAAGAAAAAAAAACAAGTAAAAAACACGACAGCGAATGCACGAGATCTGTACAATTCTTCGTGCGTTTTTTAAGCATTATACGCACAATTAACAGTGAAGAAAGAGCCGTTGACTACTTGACATCTAAAATATTTATATCAATCATCATTGAATATCTTCGCAATTAGCGACCATTAGAATTGTTGAATTCTATAACGTTTGTAGTTGTGGCATAAACGACTTAGATAAAAAAACTAATTAGAAAATAAATAATTCTACTAACTGCTGTTTAGTTTCACATTCTCTTTTGCAATGTTTATTTTTATTTCGATTCATTTAGAATTCAAGTATTTTCTTAAACTTTAGTCTCGAGTGCTGTATGCATATCAAGTGCATAAATGGGATAGATTACTACTAATAAGATAAAAGACAAAGGACTTGAAAACATCTGCTACTAAAATTGATGAGAATACTTATTCATGTTCCTCTGGATGAGTTCTTTTATGCTTTGTGCACTTGTTTTCTGTTTATATTTCTATTTGTTTTTGTGTCAGCTTTTGTTTGGATGCACAAGTATTTGTGTTACATAAATGTTATAGACAACATTTTTAGATGCAGCAAGCAAGTGGCAGGAGAAGGATATTATATACAAAACATTAGACTTGCATACTTTTTCTTGTTCCTTGGACTCTATGTGCTGCTTTTATAATTTTGAATGATGCAACCAGTACGAATTAGTTGAGAGTTTATTATGGCATAAAGATTATTAAGAACATCTGAATTATAAAATAGTTGTCATTATTATTGCTAATTTTTCTCAAGACAAATAACAAAAGCAGAATAAATAACTAAATACTTAAAAATGTTTGCATGTAGATGCACATCTGGTTTTGCCAATAACAATAGAAATCTTTACTCCAAAGATAAGTAAGTAATAATGAAATATTTGTATTACTTCGTCTTAACAAAAAATGGTTTATTTAAGAAATCCAAAAAGTTTTGGTACTTTTTCAGGCACCAAAAGGTAAAAAAAATTTTAAAATCCCTTATAATCTATAAATCTAGTCTTCCAAAAACGGTGTTAAAGTAAAATAATAAAAATCCTTATCTCAAGGAACAATTGGAACAAGAAAAGTACTTTTAAAGGAAGGTACTTTAAAGTAAAAATCCTTAAAAAGTAGATCTTTAAGCTAACGCATATGTTTAAAAAAAGGACAATTAAAAAAGCGATTTTTATAAAAAGTTTTCTTGAAAGGGGAATTAAAAATAGCCCTTAAAAAAGTACCTTTTAAATATGTACCTTTTTAATAAGTAATTTTCGAAAAAGTATATATTTGCAAGTAGCTTTTATTAACAGATCTTGTAAATATCTTTTAAAAAGAAAATTGAAAAAAAGTACTTTTTCAAAAATTTTTAAAAAAGTACAATTTAGAAAACATACTAAAAAAATTAATTTTCATAAAAAAATTTTTAACAAGGATACTTCATAAGTATTTTAGAAAAAAAGCTATTTAAAAAGACCTTTTATAAAAAAGTACTTTTTACTATATATAATAAATAAACTTCTAAGAAGTCTCCTTAAAGAAGTAAGTTAAGAAAAAATATTTATGGTAAGAAAGCTTTTATTAAAACATATTTTAGGTGCATTAAAAAGTTCCCCTTACATAAGTGCCTTTTCAAAAAGATTTTACAAAAAGTATAAATTGGCAAATAGCTTTTATTCAAAAATCTTGTAAATATATTTTAAAAAGAAAATTTCAAAAAGTACCTTTTGAAAAACTTTAAAAAAGAAAATTTTAGAAAATATATTAAAAAAACTAATTAAGTGCATTAAAAAGTACCTTTTACATAAGTGGCTTTTCAAAAAGATTTTACAAAAAGTATAAATTTGCAAGTAGCCTTTATTCAAAATCTTGTAAATATCTTTTTAAAAAGAAAATTTCAAAAAGTACTTTTTAAAAATCTTTAAAAAAAAACATTTTAAAAGATATATTAAAAAAAATAATTTTAATTACCTTAGAGAAAAAGTTTTTCTAAAGAGGTCTTTTATATATGTATATAACTTTTAAAAAAGTACTTTTTATTACATATAAGAAAATTTCAAGAAATCTCCTTGAAGTAGTATTTTTCACTGGAATGCTTTCAGAACTTGTTTTGAAGGTTTCTTAAAAATCAGTTTACCAAAAAAATTTGCCTTTAAAAAAGTGTTAATAAAACTAAAAAGTACTTTTGGAGGTACTTTTTTAATAAACCATTTTCTTTTAAAGGCGAAGCTATTAAAAGATATCAGCTTTTTCCGAAAGGAGTTTTTATAAAGCAAAAGAATTGCTTTTCAAGAAAGGTATTTTTTTAAATAAGTATCTTTTAAGGGTACCTAAAAAGGTTATCTTTATAAAGTAGACCCTTCAAAGGATATCATTTTTAAAAAGCCTCTTCTGATTAACTCTTTAATTTTAAAAGTGACTATTAAAGTACTTTTTTAAGGTTAACGGATAAATAGTAAAAAAGTAGTAAGTAGGTTTCAAAAAAGACTTTTAAAAATGTATCTTCGTGTTTTTTAAGAAGAGGAAAAAAGTACCTTTAAAAAAGTACCAATGAAAAGTACCATTAAAAAGTACCATTAAAAAATACGTTTCAAAAATACCTTTCATAAAGGATAATTTTTAAAGATAAAGCTCTAGAAATAACTTTAAAAGGGTGTGGTTTTAAAAAAGACTAACTACTAAAAGACTTAAAAAGTAAGAAAAGTTATTTAATAATTTTGGCTACAATATATAGTTAAATTAGTAAACTTTAAAATGATACAAGTTAGAAATGTTTCTACCTAATAAGTGTGGTTTTATTTTCAACAAAATTGGTTGCTGTCTGTTAAAATGGACGTCTCAAGTCATGCTTTTAAAATATTTCAATGATTTTTTTTAACATTAATTTTAAAACGAAAGAAGTAAGACAAAATTTTAATGGATTTCCAATAAAAAATGTTTTACATTTCCATTTTGTTGTTTTTATTGTCAGTTGCATGTTGTTGTTAGTCTAACGAAAGCATTAAATTGAAAAAAAAACACGTCAACAAATACAACATTAAAATATCTACTCGAATGTTGTTTTTGTTGGTTTTTTTGTGTGCGTATGTAACATCGTGTAGAGAAAAAAAATATTCAAAATATTACAAGTCTTGGTGACACACAAACAAAATACGTGAGAAAAAAAAAGAAGAAGCTGAAAAGAGAAAAATGTCAAATGCAAACCACTAAAGTGCCACTTTAGTTACAATTGCATAAAATTATGATGCAAAAGCTTTTTCTATTCACTTTATTCCCCGCTCCGTCCTCATCAACACTTTCTAGTCTTAATAGAACCATTCTGTGTTGCACTTAGATTTTAGTTGAAGGCATTCTCAAGAGTGTTTTAATTTTTTTCTTATTTTATTTTGTAATTTTTGTTTTGCCTTCTTGGCAGTTGTTTGTTGAGAATGGTGTTGGAATGTTTATATGCATCTGCATAAGTACAAGCTTATAGCAGCTGACTGTTTACATGAGTAGATTTAGAATAAGGATGCTTAAGTTTTAAATAACAAAAAATAAATAAAAAAGAGCTACTGAGTGCTAAGTCCCTGTATAAAGCATCCTAATTGTGCATAAGATTTTGTTAAGAGATATTATTATCCTGTTATATCAGCCTAAAGTAGGCATGGATTTTTTATTTCTTCAGTACCAACAAAATTTATTAACTAATGAATTTATTAATTATTTGAATTAAGTCTGTGCTACATTTGATTTTGATTTGATTTTTCATTATGGATGCTGCAGTTCGCAATTCGTATCTGCAGTGCTTAGTTAGAAATGATACAAAATAATTTTTCCACTGAAACTTTTTTTAATCTTTTTATTCCTTCTAAATCAAAAATTTTCTATGATGCTCACAGTGGCCGTTTATTTTGCTGATGGCTAAAGTTTTATCACCAACTATTTCTTTCCGCTTGGAGCTAGTTAATATAGAATCTGTGAAGCAGATGAGTTTAGCAGGTATCTAAAGGACTGGTTTCATGAACGTTTTAAACGACAGACTTACTTCTATTTCTTTTTATGTTTTTTGATATCCTTCACCACAGAAAGTGAAAAAAGGGTGTATATAAGTTTGTCATTCCGTGAGTAATTTCTAAAGGGTCATCCAAATGTGACGCCTAGATGTCAGCACTATATAATTTTTACATGTGACATCTTTTCAAATGACATAAGCCAATTTGTTTTATAAGAAGGTAGTACAGTTGTAACCATGGACAGGTACACATTGCAAGAACGCGTTTACATCATTCAAAGTTATTATGAAAATGGGCGTTCTTTGAAAAATACCCAAAGCAAAATTTTGTTTAGTGACGAAGCTCATTTCAGAATGGATGGATTCGTCAATAAGCAAAATTGTCGTATCTGGGGTGATGAAAATCCTCGTGTTATTCATGAAAAAATCTCTTCACCCACAAAAAGTTACTGTTTGGTATGCATTTTGTGCAAATGGAATAATTGGGCCATTTTTCATTGAAGATGATGCTGGAAATGCTGTTACTGTGAATGCTGAGCGATACCAATCAATGTTGAGAGACTTTTTATGGACACAGTTGAATCATATTGATGTATCTGACGTCTATTTCCAGCAAGACGGTGCTGCATGTCACACAACTCGAGAAAACATTACGCTTTTGCGATCAAAATTTCCTCAACGTGTAATTTCACGGAATGCAGATTTCAATTGGCCTCCAAGGTCATGTGATCTAACACCATTAGTTTTTTTGTGGGGTTTTTTGAAAAGTCGAATGTATGCTAACAAGCCACAAACAATTAATGATCTAAAGAACAACATTCAAGTTGCAATTCGTGAAATAACACCAGCAACATGTCGGAAAGTCATTAAAAATTTCGATATTCGGATTGATGTCTGCAGACGCAGTCATGGTGGACATTTGAATGATATTCTATTCCACTTATGATTGTAATGGATCATACTTTTAATAAAAAAATAGCTTGAAAAAATTGCGTTTTTTGGATGACCCTTCACAATAACTATTTCCGACCGCATAAAGTATATATATTCTGACTCCTTAAGCATAGCGAAGTCGAATGAGCGATGTCCGTCTGTCCGTCCGTGTCAGTGCTGAAATCAAGAGCGCCGAGGCAAACTAGATTTCACAAAAATAAAAAAAAAATAAATATGTCAATCGATCAGATATAGTGTCGAAAAAAGTGCTATTGGAAATCAGCATGATCGGTCCATGTCCTTCGAGGTAGCAGGCAAAACACCACGCCTACTTCTAATTTGTTCATGTCATTTGGAACAATAAAGTAACTCCAATCAAAAAAATAGTATACCGGACAATAGAGAATTAAAATATTTATTCCGAGTTACAGGGCTCCGAAGTTTGAACGTTTTTCAAAACATCAATATGGTTATCATTTAAAAGCTTTTGAAGTGATCTTAAGGGAAATACTAAAGATTTTTTTAAATGCTTAGCCCATTAAGAGCCGAAGTCATTTTTTACATATGCAGTACTAAATTTTTTTTTAATTTTAGATCTCTGTCAGCCCAATATTTGCTTTTTTGATTGGAGATACTTCACTAAACTAGAGATACATAGATGGTGAAGTGTATATAAGAATCGGCATAGCTGTATATAGCACTATTAGTTGTATTGTTTTTCAATTTTCCTTGAAGTCTAATTTATTATCACTTATATTTCGCCACATATTTTTTAAAATTTCGACTAAAAATTCAGAATTACTGAAAACATGAAAATTTGCTATAAAAAATGTATATTGCATCCCAAATTCGTTGACTCCGCAGAAAATTAAATTTTTAATCCAAGCACTTAGAGTTCCCCTGAAAGTAAAGGTGCCATTAATAACTAGAGACCTACAGAAAAACTGAGATCGGTTTAAAATAAAATAGGAAATAATTTAGAAAAAATTAATACTTAAAAAAAAAGATTTCGCCGAAATTTTAAAAAAAGAATCTGGAATTTTCCAAAACATTTTCTACAACAAAATTTCACAAACAAAAAGGATATTTTACAAAAGCATGTTAAGAAATAAAAAAAAAAACTTCTGTAGATTTCATAAAGAAATACAAATTTCGCAAAAGTTGATACAAAAAACTAAAGGTTTCACTAACTAAACGAAAAAAAAAAAATATAAAATAAAATCAAAATTTGATTATTGATGGTTTAAGGCACAGACACAGCAGAAAAATAATTTGCTGCTAATTTTTTTTGGTCTAAAATCAGACTTGCACATTAAATGATTGTCAACTATAAAACAAGATCTACCAATATCAAGCTAAGTTAAAGCTCAAATTGGTTTAAGACAGGGCTACCAAGTCATCATATAGATGCCGATTAAAGAATACAGCAACTTTTTATATTATTGTTTGTGCTTTTTAGCAACCGATCAGTTATCTCATGTCTAGCTTAAAAATTCAGTACCGTCAAGCATTTGAATGAATATATGTGTCATAGGCCTCAGTATAAAATCTAGGGCTTACTTCGACCTATCAATATGGTAGAGAAATCAAACACAATACATCCATTTACAGCAATATTTTATTATGTTTTATGTGATTGGGTTTTGCACCTCGATTTGAAAAGCAAGAGCCGAAGGACAAACTCTTTTAAACACAATCAATTAGAATCTAAATTTGAAACAAAATAGATCGTACTAGTTAAAAGAGAACTAAGAGCATTTTGATTTATATATTCTATTTTATTCTTTATCCAGTAACTATGTATATCCTAACTGACCAGAGTATTCCTAGAAATAAGGATTTTTTCTCATGTTGTACTAATATTTATTTGTTGAAGTATCAAGTAAATCGATGATCTAGTCGTTCGTCTCTTCAGGAAGCTTTCATCAGATATTCTTCCTTAATCTCCTTATTGTTTCTCTGCTTATGAAATCAAGAAATCTTAAGCTGACAACACTATGAAATGTAATAAGTGTCTGGAAACTAAAACTGAGTACAACTTCTAGCTTTTCGATGAGATTTTTCAAGTAGCAACGCATATGAATTTTGAACCGTTGGATAAAAGGCCATTGAACACTGCAAATGAAATAAAATATGGACGTGGGCCGCACAATGTGTATGTGTTTGTAGCAGTATTATGGGTACTTTGCACTAAGGATTTGAGGGGATAGTATTTTAGCTGAGTTGACTTGTACTGGCTATAAAGATGGAAACCTTTAGCCCTGTATGTTTTTTTTTTAGATTTGCTGAAGTTGCATTTCTGAGTTCTTAAGCGATACCCTCAAAATTCAATAGTACCTGTTCCATTACTAAAATGAAATGTGGTCGAGTAATTAAAATTCGATCATGGTTTAATTTCACGAAAAACTTACTTCGCGAACATTTAAATGGCATTTATGAAATATGTTTCATTGAATTTTAACACTTGAAAATCTTTTATGTTAAAAATTTTTAAAAAAATAAAAGATTTTAATACTTTTTGGTTCATAACTAACTTTTAATGCACTAGTAAAAATTAACGGACGTATTCATAAAAAATTAAACAGATTAGTAAACCTAAAATAGGCAAATGTTGATAAAACTTTAGACGATTGGGACTAAGCTGCTATTGATTCGGTGGCCTGGATTCATGGTCAATTTCAACTTTAATCTTTCAAAAAATATATGTTAAGATCTGTTTACTAACATTTAAACAAACGTAGCTTCCTTCTTTGCTAGTACTATCTTACAGCAAGTCGTCATCGTAGCTTCAAAAAGTAATGCGCCTGTTATTACCAGAGGTGCCGCAACATTGTTTTAAAAATGAACATAACGTGCAATTACAATGTTGTAAAAAGAAAATGAAGAATTCCATCTATAAATTTTCTTCAGCACCTATATTCTCTACACTATTCCCTTCAAAAGAAGGTAACACAACGAACACAATTAATAAGTAGGCATTATTGTCTGAGCGGCCCTATGCTTCTTGCAGGAGTAAAAAGATCAAATATTGTCTGAGTGTTACTTCTATTACAAAAATAACAATTTTTAAATTCAACGATATTACTATTGGGCTTACCCTTTTTAAAACCAAAAATAAAATAAATTTTTAATTAAACCACGGGAAAATTATATTAATATTTTTTTTTTTTTAAATATTTGCTATTTTTTATCCCGATTTTCTCTGTACTTAAAAAAATATTTTTTTTATTGAGACATTTTTGTATTAAATAAAAGTTTGTCCTGGGGTAAAAAAGTAAATTTAAGGTTAGAATATTATATGAAGAGAAGTTCGGCAATCCATATTTTCCAAGTGATATCTCAAGCTTAAGTGGCAGAATAGGTAAATTTGGGCATAATAGAAGAATTTATCAAGATTCCTGTCAAGCGCTAGCAGGCAGTTTCTTAGGAAATATTTATAAAAAAGTCACCATTAAATTTAGTTTTAGCAAATATCCCGTAACATGAATATACAATAAAATGTTATTCCTAAAAAAAGGACCAATTTTTGTTTAACAAGGTAAAAACTCGAAAAATTAAAAACAACAATTCAATAACATACAACCGACTTGTTATGGGCTAACATTATTATTTTAGCATATTTTTGTTAACATTTTTGTAATAATATTTGAAATATTGCATATTTCGCCAACTTCAGAAAAAGAAGGAGGTTATCAATTCGTCTTTTTTTAATGTTTGTGCCTACAGAACTCAGTCTCTTCTGAACCGATTTCGAATACTTTTACTTTATTTGAAAGATTATGGTTAAATCTAATAGTTTAAAAAATTAAAGGGTGACCCCATACAATATACATATTTTCTATGTGCCTTATGAACAGCAAAGGGCGCCACTTAAAAAAATGTACGTATGACTGTAGCTCCCAATAGCACAAAGTAATAAAACAAATAATTTAAAAAATTAAGGGTGTACCCATAGATGACATTAGTTGATCTATAGGGTCCTATATTTTGAACCGTTATAGAAAAATGCTTAAAACTTGGTCAGAATATCGATTACTATGTCAGTTATAATAACAAGTATGAATATTTAAAATTAAAAATTAAAGGGTGCCCCAATAGTTTATTTAATTTGATGTATATCGCCATTATATTGAACAGTTTTATTTAGACGGCTGAAATATACAAAGAAGCTTTATTGATTAGTATGCTAAAACAACAGACATAAAATTTGGATTTGGAAATTAAAGGGTGTCCTAATGGTTAATCTTATTTGATGTATGTGGTCTAACTTTTGAACCGTTATAGCTGAAATCTCTTTTGTAGTCGTTTTTTTTTCTCATAAATTATTTATATAAAATCTTGCGGCGTTCATAATTTATAAATCCATATTTGAATAGTAAAGTATATAAAACGTAAACATCTCGTTATAGAACTTTATTCATTATTCGATACTTTTTTATTTTATCTATGACAAAATAGCAAAACATATCTACATATATATAAAATTGTTGCTAGCGAATTGTGACATTATCACTCACGAATAGTCAAACCGAATTCGACTAAATTTTTGGGGTTTGTTTGTTTGTTTGTTTTCATGAATTCTGTCGTGAGTTTTGACTAAAACGGCTTTACCGATTACAAAAAAATCAAAAATAGATAATAGAGATAGAGTTTTATTCAGAACTTTCTATTTAAAAAATAGAATCGCGACGGATAAGTGGGAAAGAGAAAATATGCGCAGAATCGATTTTAACAAAAAAAAAAAAAAAAAAAAAAAAATTCAAATAATTGAAACATAAATAAGTCCTGATTCATAAGGTCTATTAGGCAGAAGGAAAACTCTTATAACTTCCATATTAATCCAATAAAATAGTTGCTTGCAAAAGTAGTCGTGGTGCGATTACTGTCATTGGGGTAGCGAAGCGCCCCGGAAACTGCTAGTTGATTTACAAATTTGTTTATTACGTTTATTGCTTTTTGTATTTTTTAATAAGCAGAACATATATTTAAATTTAAAAAATTCCTTTTTTGCGTAAAATGACATATGGTTTTTGGATTAATTTAAAATTGGCTTTTAATGTTGCTACAAGTTTTTAAAATTGGTTAATTAAACGAAATATGTTTAATAACTTTTTTAAACTTTAAACCTAAAATAGAAACTTTCTATGAAATAGATCGTAAGTATAAAGCACTTATGCATTGATCTATTTGTGTTATGATTATATTATCTTTGGAGCATCTAGTAAAATTATCAAGTTCTGTTTTAAAACCTTTTTTTCAGCCTATAATTTTTGTTCATTCTGTCTCACTTTTATTTTTATCAGCATTGAAACTAGACTTTTTCATTTGCTAAAACAAAAACGAAAAAAATTTACTTAAAACTGCTTCCAGTTAAAGAAACATTGACCAACGAAAGCACTTAAAATACACAATTGTGCAAAAGTGCAAATTATAGCTCCTTAAAAAAAGTGTTGTTTTATTTGAAAATTTAGTTAATTTTTGCTTTTTTTACAATTTTTACTTTCAGGTAAGCACTCACTAACAAACACACACATACAAATAGACATTCAGAGGTATAAGTGAAATGTTGAAATGTTTCCAAGTAAAAGTGTGTTACAGAAAAGGAGCGAAGGAAAGATAATATTCGAATGTCTGTCTGTGTGTGTGTGTGTGTGTATGTGTGCATGAATGTAAGTAATAAATTATCACACTTAGACAACTTTTGCAATTTAATAGTCTAGGAAAGCATTTATAAATGTGTTAGAGCGCCAAGATAAGTAGCAAAACTACTACATTTGCCACATACCCAACATGTTGCAATGCCATACGTTCGTACATAAGGAAAACCTTTCTGCAGCATCATTTTTCATGAAATGTGTCAGGTCATAGAAAGAAGTTCACAAACTCTTTAATAAAATAAATTTAAACATTCAACCAACAGTTAGAATTCAAGAAAATAAAAATATTACATCTTCTTTTCAATTCAGGCGCAATTGTTTCCGTCTGCAAATGCATAACTTTACAGCATTTTTTAAATTTAAGTAATTACACTATGTTTTTTTAATAAATTTTAATTTTTGTACTTCAAATTCATTATTTCTTCAATAAAACTACAAATTATATTTGCAAAGTTTTACACTCTTTTGTTTAATTTAACTAAATTTTGTTTAACTTAACACTCTTTTTCTTTTTATTTTTTCTTACTCTGAACTGTAAGAATAACAAAATTTTAATCGCATCAAAAGCTTGCAATATGTAATTAAAATAAATGCAATTATTTCCACTCCAAATGCATCATAAATTGGCTCTTTTATGTTAAAAGGGAAAGAAGAAAAAATTAATTCAAATGAATTTCATCAAAAATGTTTAAGTAAAATCACAAATGGATCTCTAAATATGTTATAATTATATGAGTGCAAAAATACTACCCAGCAAACATTTTGCAATAATAAAGAAAAATTAAAATACTTTGGTATTTAAGCAAATTCTTTAAAAATAAAAAATACTTTTAAAAATAAAACTAAAATAACACTAGTGTTAAAAAATGAGTTTTTAAAGAAGTACTTTTAAAATTAGATTTTTTAAATATTTTTTTAAAGGCACGATTTTTGAAAAATAGTACCTTTTAAAAAATTTAAAAGATAAAGTACCCGTTTTAAACATTAAAAAAATATTTTTCAAATAACTTTAAATACTTTTTCATAGGTAAAAATTTTAAAGAAGATAATTTCAAAAGTTGTATTTTCCATAAAGCTTTTTGTCAAAGGTTCCGTTTGAAAGCTATTTTTAAGAGCACCTTTTATAAAAGTACTTTTTAAAAGCTAATATTTTAATTGACTTTTACTAATTATTTTTGGAACATATCTTTCTTATTTTCTAAAAGTTCCCTTTGATACCTTTTTATGCAAGGTACTTTTTTAATGTTACTTTTTGAAAGGTATTTTTTTTACACAGGTAGCATTTTACAAGTTTACCTTTTTTAAGTGATAATTCTTGTCTCTATTTGCTAATTTCTATTTGTAGCTACTTGTAAAGTGCTCACATGATTTTAGTACTTAGGTTTCAAGATCTTTAGTATACGAATAAATTCAGTTAAAAGTTTTAGCTTTAAATTATACTTTTAATTAACCTTTGTGTTTTTAAGGAACTTTTTTGAAAAAAATTTAATTAATTTTTTTGCTTACTTCTAGTATACTTTAAAAGTTATTAAAAGGTACTTTTTTGAAAGTACTTTTTTAAACTTACTTTTAGAAAGTACTTTTTTAAAAGGTACCTTTTTAAAGGTACTTTTTGAAAGTACTTTTTTATAGGTTCTTTTATGAAAGGTATTTTTAATAGGTTCTTTTATGAAAGGTATTTTTTGGAAGGTACTTTTTTGAAAGTACTTTTTTAAAAGATAATTTTTATGGAGAACTTTTTTTAAAAGATAACTTTATAGAGAACTTTTTTTCTTTTTTCATCGTTTTAAAAAAGAGCTATTTAAAGACACTTGATTTTCTTACAAGTATTATTTTAAAAATATTTTTTTTGCAAGAAATTTTTCTAAAAAATTTCTTATTTACGTATTTTGTAGGTACTAGATAAAAGGTACTTTTTACGGTATTAATATGTTAAATTTTATTTTGAAAGCAAGTTTAAAAAAATGGCCATTGAGAGAGACGTGCTTTGACCCTCAATAATTAATATCGGTAATTAATTTAATCGGGAAAATTAAAAAAATAGCACAAAGTTTTTTATGAAAATAAAATAATTTAAAAAATATTACCGTGTCTTTTAATGTCTCTATGAATTTTTGGAAATAATATTTCCTTGTGTTAAATTACGGTTTAAAAAGAGTTTAATTTCTTTGATGTATTTCTTTAAATTCACTAATTAATTATATGTATTTTTTTTTTTAAATCTACAAATTACATACCACTAGTTAATGGTATTTGTGTATAATTTGCTCATAAATTTAATTTTATTTTACATTTTATACATGGTCCGGTCCATTAACACAAACAACTTCTGCCAAAAAGCCGTAAATACAAATTGTCTGTGCATTATTTTAAAATTAATATTAATGTTCAAATACACTTATCAAATATTTTATTTGCCTGTTAACCAGGGCATGTGCAATTCTCGTTCTTTCAAACATCATACACAAGCAGACACCTTACAATCCCTTGAATTTTACACATGTAATACTTTAACACATACAAGCATAAATAAATAAATAAAAACATATGCATGTATGTGTTTTTATCTTTGTGTAAATAAAATATAACATCAATATTTTACATACTTCGAATTTTAACAAGATCATGAATGACTTTTTAACATTTCCCGAGCAAAACATTTGCACAGACATGAAATGGGATTTGTTCTTGAGTGTCGTGTAAAAATGTTTGCATGAATGTGATGTAACGTTTACGGTTGCATCTTAGATGTTTGGTTTTACTTGTTGTTACAACAAATGTCTTCATTTATCTTTCCACAACAGAATGAAACTGTAACAGATATAAAGTCTTGAAAGTTTTTGGTGTAAGACTGAATAATGTTTCAATTTAAACTTGATGTTTCCATATGAGAACGAAGTTGATGCTGTTGCAGTATGTGATTTATTCCTTATAGAATGCGTCATGCCATAGAGATGCAGCAAATGATTTTCATACACTGGTATTTTGTAAATTAATTATGTTTTATGTTTTGTTTTTAACTAAAAATTTAAATGGAGTCACTGAGAAAAATAATTAATTATTTTAAGATATTTAAGCTCCATAACAATGGGAGAGCTAAAGTAACTCTAGAAAATACTTTATAACAATATCTCCTGAAATTAATTATTTGAAAAGGACCTTTGAAAATTAAAAACTTTAATGGCACCTTAAACAATAACCTTTTTAAAAAACCTTTAAAATAAAAAATTGTACTTTTAAAAGTATTTTTGGACAACACCTACAAAGAAGCACCTTGGCTCTGAAATTTAAAAATTTTTTTAAAATAACAAAATGGGTATCATTTTAAAGCTTTTGAAAAGATCTTTTAGGAAATACTAAAGTTTTTTAAAAATGCTTAATCCATTAAGAGCCGATGTCATTTTTTGTAAAATTATATATATGCAGTACCAATGTTTTTTTATTTTTTAATTATCTGTCACCCAGTATTTGCTTTTTTTGATAGGAGTTTCTACACTAAACTAGATTTACATAGATGGTGAAGGGTATATAAGATTCAGCATAGCCAAATATAGCACTCTTACTTGTTTTTCTTTAATTTTGAATAGCAACATTAAATTAAGAAAATTATTTTAGTAAAAGGCCTTTCTAACAAAGTTTACAATTAGAAGGGTACTTTCTATACAAACATTTTTTAAAATTCCCTCCGAAAAAGTACCTCTAAAAAGGTACCTTAAAAAATTTTAAGTAAAATTTTTAATCAAAAGCAACAATGTTTAAAAAACTTAGACTTAAAAAAGTTTTCTATAATAGTACCTATCAAAAAGTACTCTGAAAAATTTCCCCATTCAAAAAAGTTTTTTTCAAACGTGTTTCACTTCCCTTTTAAAAGAACCCTTAAAACAACTATTTAAGAAAAGGATGTTAAATAATTTAAATTTTAAATAAAGTATCCCTAAAAAAATTAAAAAAAAATATCTAATCAATAAAATATACCTATTTTAAAAATACCTTTCTAAAAGTACTTTCAAATTAACTTTGAAAACTAAGTCTTTGAGCAGGTCCCCTAAAAAAAGGTATTTAAATAAAAACTTAAAAAAAAAATTAAAATGCCGGTATAAGAACAGAAGTAAATTATCTTGCTGTTTTGTGATATTTTATTTGTTGTTTAAATTTTATTTTTCATCATCTTTTAACTGTATAGAAGAGCCGAAAAAAAGTCAGCCGTATACAGTAGATAAGGAAAAATAAAATTAGTGTTTTTACTTAAACTTTGATTTTTGTCTATACTTTATGGTTTGGACAAAAATCCTTAGTTTATTTAAAATTTTTGTGAGAAGTTTCCTGAAGAGCTAAGTAAGCGGTAGCGAAATGGCCATCGAGACTTTCCTTCACCCTCAATAATTAAATCGGTGATTTTGAATTTATTCCGGATAATTAGGACATTAAAAAAAAATATTTCTTATTTGGCTTAAAAAAATAACCTTCTAAAGCTTTTAGGATAAGGTACTTGTGAAAAAGGTCTTTATAAACTTACATTGGAAAAATTTTTGATTTTAATTTAATTTGCAAAATTTTAAGAGAAGGTGCAACGAAAAAAGTTTACCGTATAAAAATTATATTTAAAAATTATTCTTTTCAAAAAGTGTTATTATTATTATTATTTCTATTCAAAGGAGTTTTAAAAAAGGTTGCTTTTGAAAAGGTACCTTTAACAAAAGGTATTAAAAAAATGAGGCAATATATTGCCACTTGTAAAGAGTTTAAAAAAGGAATTTCCGAAAAATACCCTTTAAAATAGTACTTTTCAAAAAGTACCTTTTAGAAAGTACATTTTAAAAAGTACCTTTTAAAAAGTACATTTAAAAAGTACCTTTTAAATTTTTTAATTTTTTTTTTAAATAATTTTTTTAATTAAGTTTCTTAAGAGTTTCCTTTAAAAAGAATATTTTAAAAACCATCTTCAAAAATTTTTTTGAATAGCACTTTTTAAGAAAAGTACGTGTTTTAGTATGTTTACGAAAATAATATCAAAATAATTAAAATTATGTTATTAATTCTATTATGTTATTAAGTGTTTACTTTCAGTTTGTAAGTTGCTACAGTAGAGGTGTAATTTATAAACTTCTGTGAGATGGTTATGTTTTTATACCCTACGAATGGAAACCTAAAATATTATGTATAAAAAAGTATTGTTTAAAATAGTACGTTAATAAGTGAATATTTTAAAAAGTACCTTGGATAAAAAAATTAAATAAATAAATAAAATAAATAAATATAAAAGACCGTGACTTCCAAAGATACTATTTTAAAAAAGGTACCATTTAAAAAAATTCCCTATGAAAAGTATATGCCTTAAAAATTAATTTCTTTTAAAATTTGTCCTGTTAAAATAAGAATTAAAGAAAAGAATTACATAATTACATTAAATAAAAAGAATATTTTAAAATGCATTTAAAAGAAGCATAGTTTAAGAAAAGTACTTTTTAAAATATTCTACCTTGAAAAATGAGTTTAAAAAAATTGAACGAAAACCTTGGTTTGCACTTTATGCTTTGAAATGTAGTACCTGTTTAAATACCCATTCATATTTTGTTTCTAATATTTCTTGAAAACAACTTTTCAAATAAAGCAAAATTGGAAAAAAAAAATAACAGAAATAGAGAAAAGGATGCCTTTTGTGTTGCCTTGGGCATAATTATTCATATTTTATGGCAAAACTATTGCTTTTCAAGGTAAACATTAGATTTTTTTTTACTAAAAAATTAAAATGGAAAATAAAGTTTTAGCTTGTTGCTGTAACAACTTCATTCATCGTAGGTACGTCTTAGTTTATATTTATTTTGTGTTTAAATGTACTTTTTTTCAATATTTAGAAAAAAATAAAGTATTTTTTATTAATATTTATTTTGCACTAGTTTCTTGCTTTCTTAGTTTGTATTTGTATTTGTTGTTGTTTTTCAACTTTTGCTACCTTTTTTATTTATTTTATTGCCAACAATACATTTTCTTTGTGTTGCTGGTGTCGCCTTAAATAACGCCTCTTTATGTGGCTGTAAACGGCAACAAGGATAAAAGCTGCAACAGCCAAAAAAAAAGAAACATTTATATGTTCATGTTAGTCACCATTAAGGATTTGCTAAAGGGGTCTCCTAGTTTTAACTGTGCTGTGTGCCTGCCTCGAAACTCGTTGGTTTCTTTTTTCCCGAATTTTTCTTTTCGTTTATTTTCTCTACAATAGTATTTTTTATTTTTAATAAAACGAAAATAAAAGAAGCAGGAGAATAAAAAACATAAAGCGAGACTTTTGCCACATTGTTTTTTAATAAATAACAAATTCGAAAAGTTGTTTTTGTATATTAAACACATACACACATACCTCCATATTACATACAGCCCAAGTGTTTCGATATGTTTGTATGAAAATTTTCTATTTTAAAAAATTCTCAAAACGTTTCGCTGACTCTGCTGTTTTAACCCGTTTCTATTGAACACACACAACACATTCAAGTATCTATGCTTTGCCTTCATGCAATAGCAATAAAAATATATATTTACTCCAGCATAGTTCTGTTAATATTTAAGTTTTTGTTTTTGTTTTAATTTTTTTTCTTTTCGTTACAGATTCATTGGGGTAAAAAACTTTCAGGCGTAAAATTGAAACTGAAGAAAAGAAAAAAAAAACTTTAAAACTTTCCTCTTTACAATTTCTTAAATTGTTTACGCTCTTTTGACGGTAAGACAGAAGACAGAAATATGTTTTTAAGTCGCTTTTGTGCCATTTAAAGTTAAAAGATTTTCACAAATAGTACTTTTTGTTTCGGAAGTACTTTTATATTTAACAAAGTCTTTTTTCTATTTCAAAAGAATATTTTTGTTAAAGCAAACTTTTCATACAATTGTGAATTAATTAAATTGTTTAAGGAACAATTAAAACAAAAAGCATTTGAAAACAAAATCTGTTAAAAATACAGGGTGTATTAAAACTAAAATTTTAGTGGAGTAGAGAACACATTTTTAGGACAAAAATGTAACCTTATTGAAATCAGTACAATGTCTACTAGTAGTAGTAGGCTGGTCACCTGAAGATGTTTGATTATGGCAACTTTAACAAAGCTGTAACTTTCACATATATGGCGCTGAAGTTTTTATAATGTATTTAAAACCACGACCGATTAACCTACAAGTATAAAAACATAAAATTGAACATCAAAGGGTGGACCACACAACAACAACAACAAAACGCAACAAGAAGATCTTAAAATTTATACAGGGTTTGTACCTGCTATAACAAGTCTTACAATATAAAATACTTAATTAAAATTTAAAGGACGTCTTCTTATTCTAATTGTCTCAATTTTTATAGCGGCACTTTCATTTCCGAAGTCGTCGCACAGTGGGGGGTTAGTAAATGGCAACTTTGGTTGCAAAACTTTTTACAATTATAGAATATATGAAAGTGTATTCGAGTTTATACTTAACATATGGATATTATACTGCTTAGGCAGACGTACCGTGTTGGTTTTAGATTTAAAAAATTCCGGCAATCGCTCTTATCCAGCTTATAAAACCTACTCATTATTAGCTTGAATTTAAGATATTCGGCCTTTTAAATAAAAAAAAATTTATTTCCTACCTTCTTCTATCTTGTTAATTTAGTGGGACTGAAATCCTTTCGATTTTTTTTTCAAATTTATTTTTTGGGATCGTCAAGAAATTTTCTAGTATTCAGGAAAATTTATAAAAAAAAAAACACGTCCAGGCCAAAAGTTACACGAAAATTAATTTAAGAAATCAAAAGGGCCAATTTTTAGCTTCTATTCTTTGTTGGTTATTTGAAGAATTGTAAAGAGAATAAAAAATTCCATTTTTAGAAATTTTCAAAATTTCTATGGGAATTGTGGGATTTACAAAATTCGGTCTTAATATATGATTTTTTTAATTTTAATGTGTAATTAATGAAAAATATTTCTTTCCAGTTTCCACAAATTTTTACACTGACCTTTTAAGCCGTTTAAAAACTAAAGATTTTTTATTTATTTTTTTTTTACCAAATCCCCCACTGTGCTTTGTCCCGTAAACAAAATTAATTGTACTGAGGAATATATTTATTAATACTGTTATGAAAATAATATCAGATATATTAACACATCTGTAACAATGAAGCTGAAATCTACTACCACTAATAACTGTGGTGTGTAAAAAATTTAGCAAAAACATGTTTAGCAAAAAGTGCCAGTTCAAACCTCCCAACTTAACGAGTCGAAAAGGAAAAGTGTTGTGTATTAAAATAGCAGCAAATGATTTATAAAAATAACAGATGTATGGTAAAATAAGAAAATCGTGACTTTAACCTAAACGGAGCCTAACTTAGAAAGAAAAGTAGCAACATAACAACAGCATCTGGCAGTCCTGATTGATTTGGTTGAAAAGACATGGTGAATAAAACAAATTGATCCACAGAGGATTGTGATGTGTGGATAAAAACTATTTTTTTTATCCTTTTTTTCTATATTAATTTTTATTTAATACTAGATGAACCCGGTGTGCTTCGCTACCCCCCTCGTTAATAAATAAAATTAAAAGTATTGCGAAAATTTAAAGACGATTGGTCCAGTAGTTAAGACTATATTACGATTTTTAATTTTTCTAAAAAGGGGCCGGGTCCCACCCACTTTTATCCTGGTACGTATTCCTAATTATGCCAATACCATATGTACCAAATATCGTCGACGTAGGTAAAAAAATTGCCAAAATATGGCGATTTAAATTTTTGGGTTATATGGGCGGTGCCACGTCCCTTTCTCCAATTAAAACTTCATATAGACTATCATTCCTTCCAGAGTCACAGTAATACGCTGTGAAAATTTCAGGAAGATCGGTCCAAGGGTTTGGCCTCCTATAAAGCACAAACAAACAGACAGACATTCATTTTTATATATATAGATTAAATATAATTAATGTAATGATGTTATATCATTTGGTTTTTTGTCTTCTAAATAAATTGTATATCAAATTCTGTAACCCTGACTTATCAAGTGTTCGTATTATCGTCAGTCATTTGTAAATTGAATAACTTTTCCAGATGTCACTTTTATCCTAAAAATAAAAGTAGGGCATTAAAGTGTCATAATTACTTTTAACTAAACTCAACGATAGACAAACATAAAGTAAAAAGTTTTTTTGTGAACATTTTTCCGCCACACCTGTGCTTAAGTAAAGAGAACACAAAAAAAAATTAAATGACAAAAATGTCAAAAAAGTTTTTCTAGTGTTGTTATGAAATGTCATTAAGGTATATCTGTGTGTGTGTGTGTGCGTGGATATATTTTTTTTTTGAATATTTTGTTGCTATTTCTAAGAGGAGTTTCGCATCCTTTGGAAATTGAAAAAATAAGAGTATTATTTTCGGCTGTGCATAGTTTTTTTTAACTCAATTAAAATTAATTAAAATCGACATCAATATTGCCATAGCAGACAAATTATTTTATTATTTTCACGAGTTTTCGAATTAATGTTAAATTTTCAATTTTTGTTTCTTTCTTAGTTCTTTTAGTGGAAATTGTTTTCCATTAAAAATCAAAAACAATTAAGAGTGTTATTGTTGGGCACGCTGTATCGTACATTTTCTTTACCATAGTGAATAGTTTTAATAACTTTTTTTTTTATTTTGCAAATGAATCTGCTCAATATTAAAAAATGATTAAATAAAAATTAACATCAATGTTGCCATAGTAGACAAATTATTATTTTTTATGCAAACTTTGAATTTTATTTTAAATTGACGTTTATTCCTAAAATTAGAGTACCGAAATGCTCTCTCACTTCTCACACATGAGAGAGCATTGAGACATTTTAGTTTTTGTTGCTTCTTTTCAAAAATGTGTGAGAGGCTAGAAAATATTTTGGTTTTTTCATTAATGAATATAATGATGTAAAATTTTTTCTTTCTCTTCAAAACTGAAAAAAATGGGAATATATTTTTTTCACACGAGTGCTCATTTATGAGATTTTATCATTTTAATAGTTTTTCATAAGTGAAAAGATCGTAGAAAAATTTTCATCAAGTGTTTGCATATTTTGTATGTTGTGATGCCAGTGTATATACACGTACGTTACAAATTGTTGTTTTTTTTTTGGTTTGTTTTGGAGTATATGAAGATGTAAAATTTGTACTTTTGAGCTATTATGGCTTACTATGTATATTCTTCAGTCACCTTTAAAACATTACTCTGCTACTAATTTTAAAACTAAATACATATTTTGTACACTTGCTTAAGCTTATGAATTTCTAATGTATCCGTTGAAGTCAGTATTTCGTATTAGGAATAGCAGCTTAATAAATGTGAATAGATTGATGATTCTTTATTTTAATTATTTTTCATTTTGTTTAAAATTTCATATGTTTTAAGCAATTAATCCAAAAGAAAAATATTGTTAAAATTTTCATAGAAATTAAATATAGTTGCATACATTAATAGTACTGTTTCAACGAAATAATAAGAATTTAAATTTACGTCTGTATGTATATTAATATGTTAATAAATTTACATTTATATAGCTTTTAATAAATTTTGTTTTCTGTATGCCTTACTGTTAATTTCTTGTCTTTTATAATACGCATTTTCTTTATTTTTCACCCTTACTGCCATTAATGCTAATACATACATACAATCATGTGTGATGGCAGGCAGATCATTTTTTGTTATTCATTAATGACCGTGGAAAAGAAAAAACATTTTTTCTCATTTATGAGAAACTTTATTATTCTCATCTTTGAATGTTCATAAATGAGAAGTTTTCAACGCTGAAAAATTCTTCGCATTCGTTGATGAAAAGTAGCATAATTGAGAATAATTTATTTATATCATATATAGTAATGCTTAAAAACGAAAGAGACACACACATTCATTCATGTATGATCGTAGTAAGAATAGTTTTTGATGGTCGTTTATGACCGTGAAAATAAAAAAAAAATTTTAAGAAATCTCATTTAGGAAAAATATCATAAATGTTCATTGAATGCACATAATAAAAAAATTTGGAACTCTGCCTAAAATCTCTATTTTGTTTCAGTAGTTTGAAACTCTACTCTCCGGCTTCTTATAGTTCTTTTTTAAAACTTACTTTAATATTAAAAAGTCTATTGTTTTTATTTTTCAAAATTTTGAATTATTTGGTTTATTTTCTTATTTCCTATTTTAAGTGAAATTTCAGTTTCAAATCATTTTTTAATTAGTTGTCGGTTTTATCTCAGATTTAAATTTGTTAATCGGGATTTTGGTAATTTCGATTTTGTAAACTTTTTAGAGATAATTTTTTATGGAAGATTATTATATTTGTGAATATTTTTTTGTTTCGAATTTATCGATTTATTTAGTGAATTATTAATTTTGTGTATTATTAAATTTCGGTTTTTTTCTGTTGTTTTTGTGTAAAACTTCGACGGCGCTGTTTATATTCCAACTTCCTGCTAATTGCTTTTATTGAAACTTTGGTGAAAATGTGGCCTTTTAGTGAAATTTCGTTGTTTGCAAATTTTTTTTAAATTAAATTTTTTAAATTTAAAAATGAAAAAAAAAACAACATGCAGAAATGGGAGGATAAATGAAGCCCTACTTTTTTTACTGCCAGATTTCAATTGTTCGTAAAAGGGTTCTACTTAATTTCTTAAGCAAAATTAGGTAAATTTTATACTTTTTAAAAATATTTATGGCCGCTTCGAAAAGCTTAAGCCAGACACACTTTCAGTGTTTAGTCGCCTCCTTCGCCTAGACGTATACGTATCCAAATTTCATACACTTTGTTGCCTCAAAAATGAATTATAAAAAACTAAAATCTTATCGTTTTCCCTTGTGGCCGCGAGCGTAATAGCAAGTTAATTTCCAAATGAAAAATTATTCTAGCTCGAGTTCGACCTGGACAAACAGGTTGAATAAATAAACTCCATAATTACTATTAAGCAATTTTTATACAATTCACGAACTTGGTAAAAAAATCTGAAGAACATGTATGAAAGAAACAATAGTCTAGTTCTAAATTTTGTAAAATGTTTTACTTTTTTTAAACCAAAAATATTATTAAATTAATTTTATTTTTGAAATATTAAATTAAAATTTACATTAAAAAATCATTAGCAATCAAAAACAAACTCTTCTCTCTTTAACATTTTGCATCCAACCACCCACTATTTAAACATTTAAACTTTAAATAAATTTCAATAAATGGCTGACTGGTTTAAAAAGTTTTTTTTTTCAACATGTAGACCATAATTTGTGTATGCTTCATTGAATAACAATTTGGGAAAAGTTAATAAACTAAATTATGACATTTTGTAACAGTTTCGAAAAACATACACAAACAAACACAAGCTCATACAACGGCATGTACGCATACACATATACATACATATTTGGACACAGAGAAAACATATTCAATGTGCCAGAGGAACTTGCTGCCAAGCAGAGTTTGTCGGATGTGTATTTACTGTCGTTGAGTACAACATTTTAAAAAATTAAATAAAATGCTGTGAATTCCATATTTAAGGCTGGAGTTACGATTGAATTATTTTTCACTGTTAGTAAAGCTGGAGATCGCAACGTGATAAGAGATTTGTTATCAAAAAAATTGTATGATATTCATGTTTAGGTGAGAATTTGGTTTCATTTAATCTCCAATTAATCACAGCAGATATCAGGTAATCATATTATGATTATAAAAGCCTTGATGTTTATTATTTTTCTAATGAAATGTGAATTTGAGACACAATGAATTGAGTCCATAAAGTTGGCTTTTCAAATTCTTTTATATAAATATTTCAGTTAATTTTAGTTTAACAAAAATGTAATTTTGTGTCTTTTCCAAAAACAGAGACTTTTAAATTTCTGTAACCATTTTTTTCTCTGTGTATATATATGTGCGAATCGCATAGATATAAGGCTGGTACCAGTTTAAGAATTTGGAAAAAACTTTCAGGGTTTCGTTACACATTTAAGGTAGAGTTGCCAGACACCAAAAGTCAAATAACTGGACAATGGAAAAAATTCACCTGGATTTTGAAAAAATAACTTACTTATTTACAGTTAAAAAAATCAACATTTATTTTTTTTTTCAATTGGAAAATCTTTCGGCAAATTATCTAAAGCTTTTCGCAGCCAAGAGAAGTCATTGTATATTATATGGTTGCCAAATAAATTTGATATTTCTAAATATTTTGAAAAGTCCGATAAATTAACACATGATAAAATAGATTGTTTTAAATTTAAAACGGATTTCTTTTTTTTTTTGATTATACATTACTAATTCAACTGATTATATATTCGCAAGCACAATTGTATAAAGGAACAACATATTTTGTTTTCTTTCTATTTAGTATACATTTTTTTGTAAAAAATAATAATTTAAAAAATTAAAAAATATATTTTACAAGAAATCAATATTTTTTAAAATTAAAGAACTTCTTTTTAACCGGACAAATTGTATTTTAACTGGTAACTGGAAACTAGTAGCCAGAACTGAACAATGCTGGTCATTCCAGGCCGTCTGGCAACCCTTGCTTTTAAAAAATTGATCAAAAAGCAAGTATTGGAATTAACTCCTGAGGAAAGCTAATGCTGTAATATATGCAAGTCTCGCAACTGTCAAACGTATAGTGATTTTCTGTAAATAAATTTATTATGGAAAAATATTAGATAAACCAACATGTTTTAATCGTTAAAACATTTTATCAAAATCATTTATCGATTACTCTGAAGATGAGAAAGTTACGTAAAAATTTTGGGAGAAACAGCGTGCCAAAAAAACGCACTATTTATCGTGAAGTGAATGATTTTGACAGGGCCTAGAATGGACCCAAACGTACAGCAAACATCGGCGGAAAATATTACTGTCGCTCAAAATAGTGTTCAAACAATCCATCAACCTCAATGCGACTCCGTGCTCAGGAGCAACTTTGTCAAAAATTTTTCACAAGGATTTGCATTTGTTTCCATCTTAAATTCTGTTGACACAAGTACTTTTTCAACAAGACCATTTACGCTGCCGTAGAACAAGCTTGATTTTCATGAAAAAATCATAATGAGTGACGAGGCACATTTTCATTTGGATCGATATATAAATAAACAGAATATTCGGTTCTGGACAATGGAAAACCTTTAAATTATTCATCAGTAACCTTTGTATCCACTAAAAGTAACAGACAGAAAAAACTTTAACGCCACAACTGCATACTTTGGGCTTGATTTACATGTGGTATCAACAAGACGATGCCACATTGCATACAGTCAGGATCGTAATGGAATTGTTGCGAGGACTTCCCTGTACTTTTCAAAACAAGCAACAAATATTGTAAGTTTTGCTGCTATAATTGTGGCGAATAAAAAGCAAGAGGTGAATAAGTAGTTGGAAAATTAGAGGCAGGCGTGGTTTTTTCACCGCTGCCTCGGAGAACATAGACCCATCTTGCTGATTTTCAATAGCAAAATTTTCGAAACAATGTCTTATCGATTGGCGGACACACCGATAGCGCTCAATCGACTGCGCTGTGCATTAGAATTTAATATATATATATATATAAATACTTGTTGGGATCGGAAATGGATGTTTAAAAAATTACAAGCAGAATGACAACTTAAGATACACCCTTTTACCACTTTTTGTAGCGAAGGATTTAAAAACATTTAACATTTTAGTTTGAAATTATTTCAGAAGGGTTTTCAAAAACCAAGATGTAGATGAAACGGGTTAAATGCTCGTAAACTTATGTTCAATCTTATTTACAAGAAGTAGGCTTTCAAATCATTTGCAACACCCCTAATAAACATTCTTAAATTTAATACAGCAACTACGTGACAAAGTGTTTGTTCATCAATGTTAAGCTTTTCATTTGTGGGACTTTATTTCTCGAAATGTTTTCTCTATAATTCATTTTAAATGTTTCTATATGGCTTTTGTTGTTGTTGTTGTTGCTGTTGTTATTTTTATTATTTTTCAAAGCAGTAGTACAATTACAAACGTGTCATTCTAAGCTGTTTTGGCTGTATCAATATATGCCCGTTTCTAATATTGCTCTCGATTTAACCTTGTTAAAGCATCTGGTCAAGCCATTAAAAAAAGAAAGAAAAAAAAATAGAAGAAATATCTATATGGCTGCATGTGAGTTCAATAAATAGAACGATTCAATGTGGTGTATCAAAATACATTTTAACCATCGGTTTTTTATTTGAAGAGCAACGGGCGACAAATGAATTAAGTTTGACACAGATTGAATACAAACACGGTTGATTTTATATACTGCAATGGTATTTGTTGTAAATGTTCGTTACATTAATTACATTAAATGATTTAGAAGGGAAAAACTGTTTTTGGGTTTTTCTTAATAAAACAAAAAATGATTTCGCTAAATTTTGTTCTACTTGTTGCATGTTCAACAATTTTCTGTTCATTAAGCTTAATGAAGTAACTTCAATGCATATGTACTTTTTTTATCTTTGATTTTTTCCTTCTAAATCTTATATTAAATTTACTGTATAAAAAATAGAATTAAAAGAAAACTGTATCATGCAACGCAAAAATCTAAATGTCTATTAAAAATGTGGTATTGTGTCTTAGATAAAAAAAAGAGGTGAATTAAAAATTACCACCACTTATAACAGTTGAGTGTGTGCCTAGTTTAAAGCATAAAACTAAAGTCAACATACAACTCTTGAACAGTCGTGGTGGCTGCTTTGGTAAAGATGTCTTCTTATTGGTTTAATAAAAGATCAAGAGTTCAAATCCCAACAGCGTCCTGAGTATGAGGAATAAAAGAGTTAGTGTTGAGTATACAGGGTATGGGGAGTTTTTGAAAAGGCTTATAAATGGAAAGCAGCAGTTCAATCGCTACCAGAGTCCCAAATAGACACCTGTGTGAAAGGCTTAATTAAAAAGAAAAATAACACTTTAATCGCATAATAATGTGTGGCAATCATTGCTGATTGGATGGAAGGGACAGAGTGTTAAACATGAGAGTGTCAGTTCGAGTCCCAAGGTGCGTTGTGCTTTAGAAAGCTGCATACATTTTTAAAAACGAGTTTCAAGACTCCACAAGATGTCAGAGTTCTTCGAATGGTAGTTGAAGCCTCTGACGTATTGCGTCCTAAATTTAGGTGACACTCAAAAATTATACCCAGTGAAGTAATAATATTTTCAAAATCTGTTCCAAAGCACATTTCAAGTTAAGGTTCCTAACCCAATTCAAACTGTTATTGAAGCGAGAATCGATGTGACTTACAACGGCTGGCTCTTAATTTTAAACCCACTATGCTGTTGTTA
This sequence comes from Gymnosoma rotundatum, assembly GCA_916610165.2. Classification (NCBI taxonomy): domain Eukaryota; kingdom Metazoa; phylum Arthropoda; class Insecta; order Diptera; family Tachinidae; genus Gymnosoma; species Gymnosoma rotundatum. Next base: position 11,820,194 of record OU744338.1, on the reverse strand, counting down.
AGGAAGATTGAAAAAAAAACGGACAAGTAACAAAAGCAAAAGAACAATCTGAAATTTAGTTTGTCAAAGACGTGCGGCGCAACTACTATTTGTAACCGCTTAGAGCTTAAAACGGAAAGAAGTTTTCTTTTTAATAAAGAGAGTAAAAAGAAACTGTAATGAAGGAGAATTAACTTTTGAAACAGGGAGATTTTCAAGAAAATTAGAATCACAGAAGCCTCGTTAAATAAAAGTCAACGAATTCGATTGGGTTTGATTAGTGACTTAGTAAACAATCTTCGTCATAACGGGTCCGCCATCTAACATTTTTTTTCAACTAGTGCTTATTTCGTAAACGGTATTACTTAGCTCATGTCTGATTTGACAGATAATCAATTCTATCCTTCCGCTCAACAAATATTATTATGTATACACTTGAACAACGCTAGGAAATATTGCGACATTAATTTGCGAATGTGTGCGAAAATTTCGTACGGATTTTGGAAGAAGAGAAGCACCGTCGGCTCCATATGTTCCTTATCTTGTAAAAAAAGGGAAAGGAACTGGCATCCTCATCTATAAACCAAAGCGTGAAAAGCCAAAAACAGTGCGCACACCCGAGAATATTGCTGCTGTGGTAGAAAGCATGCGTGAAGTGTCATTAACATCAATTCACCATCGTTCTCAACAATTGAAAATTTCGAAGACATCATTGAGACGAATTTTGCATAAAGACCTGATGATGCCATATAAATTAGTGCAACTAGAAAACATTTTTGGAGGAGCCTTAAAACTTATACAATAAAATTAGAAAATTATGTCATGTATTACAAATATCACACGAAGGGAAAAATTTTGGGGAAGCTAAAATTGTTTTGAGGTTGGCTAAGCCTTCCCGACACAGACATATGTTGAGAGTACGATCGCATATATTCAATAAGTGTCTGTTTAAGTGAAGCAGTTCTTGTTTCTTACTCAAACAGTTCAAATACTGTGAAAATTGCGGTTCCTTAGGTCATTAGTGTTTTTGTTTTTCGAAGTAAAAAAAAAGTTTGTTAAAGGCTTATCTGGATAACCGCTACAATGGCTCAACCCCACGGTACCTTTAACACAGGGAGAAATCAATACGATCATCAGTGTCCTGTGTAGCGCAGAGGGACATTCCAAATATCATGGCAGGTAGGACAATGCTCTCACCCCTACTTAAAGGGCCGAAGACTATTAACAATCACACCGTCTATTGCAATACAACAGAACGTTAGAAGCAAGTGTCCTCCTCTCAAGGACAGGATAAGTGATAAGATTAACGTCTGTAATTGGCAGCAAGCCTTATCAGACGGTTGTCAATGTCATGGCTTGCAGGAGCATGAATCTACCCCTTGCTATAGGGTCGGAGCCTATTTTTAAATTCCTCTGTTGAGAGTGCAACAACAGACTAGAATCTATTCCACGCCAAACGCGCAGAAATAGACTAATTTAACCAAAACCAATACGTGTACCCCGAAAGGTCCTCACCAATTACCGGCTACAGAGATAGGCGGCTCTCTGTATGGGCTACCGGTTCCCGTGGTGCCAGTTTATTTAGGCTATTATTATTCATACATTATTATCATTTAAGGAAACTGGTAAATTTCTTCGACAGTACCCAACTTTCGATCCAGCTTCAGTACCTGCACACCGGGGGACTGGTTCTCCCTACACCCCCGAGGAGCCTTGTCTGCACCCAGGCTAGGTCAGCACAGACTCTTGGTGCCCCTGGGAGGGTCATCGCAAGGACATACATGTCTTCTTACAAATCGCTGCGGGTAGACGATGTTAGTTGAACATCGTAGCTGCATTGGTAACTTCTGTTTCAATGCAACAGCACATAGAACCTATAACTCCTGCACCCTAAGTAAATATTACAATTTCGCTAGCAGTTGGTGCTATAATTTTTAATATTGATGACAATTTGAGTCACTTCTTCTAGTTATATGGAAAACAAAAACTCCAGGACTTGAACATAGCATTTAAAGGCTTCATGTTTTTGAAGAAAATTTGCTTGACTCTCCACCAAAAAAGGACAATCTGTTTAAAAGGACTGTAGAAAACACAAGGCTTTAAAATAAAGTTTTGTCAATTGCTCGAGTGGCCTCATATCTCAATTTCCCTTACTTTGATTATTTTTCTCATAATTAAAATAGAAAAGAATTTTTCCCACATTCCTTTGAAAGTACCCGTTTTAATTTACATTCAAATTGTAGTTTAAGTTTTAAAATAAACATCATGGAATTTTTTAGTATTAAATAATTTATCTTAATTAGGCGAGTTTTGTCACGTGCCGATTTACAATAAAGTCACGAAAATTTTAGATGAAGTTCAGTCCTTGATATGAGGAATAAATAAGAACATTTAAACACACATTGAATGAGTTTTTCATATTTTTAGAAAATTTTTTATACAGGGTGTCTGCCAGGAAGGTATACATACTACTTTGTTTGCTTATAATTTTTGATTAAATAAAAATGAATGGATCTGATATTAATAATTATTTTATTTAATGTCGCACAGTGGCGTGAAATACAAAAAAATGGAATAAAAGTTTGGAACTTCTAAACTACTTGGCCGATTTTCATGAAACAAACTGTGATTTATAGAGGAGGTCATAAGCTTTTCGCCGAGTACATTTTGATGTACCCTGTGTCAGTACAGGGTAGTAGCACAGGGCGTCAAAGTAGGTAACTTCGAATTTAAAAAATGTTTCAGAGCTTTTAACTTTATTAAAAGTGAACCGATTTCTAAAACTTATTATTTTTAGTAATTTACACAGATAGATAAAGGAAAAACGTGCTTGGAATTCGCATGATATCTTTTATACTTTTAGAGAAATACCACTTGTAAATGCAAAAGGCGAAAAGCTTATGACCTCCTCTATAAATCACAGTTTGATTCATAAAAATCGGGCAAGTAGTTTAAAAGTTCCAGACTTTTATTCCACTTTTTTGTATTTCACGCCACTGTGTATCGACAATTATGTTTGGAGTATAATATCAGATAAATGTCCGATACTATTAGCCTCACATATGGAAGCCCTTTTGACCGCATTGTTCCTTATATTCTCATACATTTCAAGGGGCATTTCATTAATTTCATCATGAATACTTTGCTTAAAATGCGCAAGCATATGTTTTTGCAACAAAAGGTTTCGCAGCAATTCCACTGTAATCCTGTCTGTATGCGATGTGGCACCGTCTTGTTCATACCACATGCTAATCAAGCCCAAACAATGCAGTTGTGACGTTAAAGAGTTTTCAATTATTTCACGATATCGCTCCCCATTCACAGTTACCGTTACGCCGTTTTCATTTTCAAAGAAGTAAAGTCCAATGATTCCTCCTGACCAAGTCGCACACCAGACTGTCACTTTTAATGAATGCAAAGTTGACTGATGAATAATTTGAGGGTTTTCCATTGCTCAGAACCGACTATTCTGTTTATTCACATAAAAATGTGTCTCGTCACTCATTATAATTTTGTCATGAAAATCGGGGTTGTCGTGGGCGAGCTGTAACATGCTGTTTGCGTATGTACAGCAGCGTTAATCGTTTTGTGGAATAAGCTCTTGTGTCAACTGAATGTTAAATGGAAGCAAATGCGAATCCTTGTGAAAATTGTGGCCAAAGTTTTTCTTTGAAAATGAAGCTCCTGAGCACGGCAACGAATTGAGGTTGATGTAATATTTTGAATATTATCTTGAGCAGCAGAAATGTGTTCAGCCGATCTTTTAGTACGTTGTGGTCCATCCCCTCTTTCTTCGAAATCATATATATTATTTCTAAAGCACTTTTTTTGTCGGTTGCAAATATCTCCCATAGCACCGCATTTAATGTACTGATGATAATACAGTGATTATGTGTTTTTTGTTCAAGTGTGGTAATGCAGTGTCGCTTCTGCATGATAATACTGTTGTCATTATGATTATATGTTTTTGTTCAAATGTGGTAATACAGGGTCGCTTAATAGTAACGCAGTTCTACATAATAAAGTATGTTTTAAAATCCATTCTGGCAATGCCGCCACATAATTTTGTTTATATTAAGAATTCGTACGGGCAAAAAGTTAACGATGATCATGTCATTACCTCCAACATTGTATTCAAAGAAATATTATAAAAGCATTTAAACATATGTATGTGTGTAAATATGTATGATATATAACGATTTCTAATATTTTTATACTTTTAATAAAATGTATTGAAGTTACTAAAATTTCCCTTAATTGTTTTTATTTTATCTTACAAAAATGACAACTAACGCTGCGTAATATTCGCACGGGTCAGTCTAGTCGTGATAAATAATGCGTTGTGTTGGGACGCTGTTTCTCCCATAATTTTCACGTAACTTTCTCATCGTCAGAGTAATCGATAATTGATTTTGATAAAATGTTTTGACGATTAAAACTCATTGGTTTCTCGAATATTTTTCCATAATAAATTTGCCACGTGTTTGCTTCACGACTGACAAATATGAACTGTCAAGACTAATGTTTACCAAAATGGCGGACACCCTGTACAAAAAGCCATACATTTCACAGCCATAAATTTTGTTTAAAGAATTAAAGTCATTGCATTGCGTTGCGTTGATTTACAAAAAGAGCAAAAAGAGTCCGTGTGCTAAAATGTCTTTGGAAAGTGTTTTGTTGTTTTCAGTATTTTACTCTGAGCAAACAATTCACTGTGTGTGGCCCTTTGTATTTAAATAAACATAATTGCACTTAAATTGTTAATAAATGCTTCAGCAATCTACACAGGAAGTGTTGTTTGTTAAAGCACTCCCCAAAGGTCATATTCAAATGATTTCACTACAAATTATGCAAAACTCTGCGGAGTAAGTTTCTCGCTTTTTTTTCGTTTTTTGAATCATTCGTGTGCTTTTTAGATGGCAAAGTGTGTTTTTTTGCCATTACCATCATTATTACGACCATCATCACCACCACTCTCACCATAAGCAGAGAAAGGCGAAAAAAAAACGCAGTTGTTAAAATGAAAAGTTTAAAATAAAATTAAAGGTGGTGGTGGGTCACTCGAATGATGAGGCGAATGTAAGCAATCGTTTGTTGATTTAAATGATCGGTCTTTTTGTATTTATTTTTAAACTCAAAGTACTTTAAAAAAAGAAGACCTTCTGTGTACCAAAAAGTATGTTGACTCTATATTTTATATCCAAATATGCCCAAGCAAACTGTTGAAGTGAACTTGTTGTTACCAACTTTTTCTTCATATATCACGCGTATATGTATGCACTATGTGTGTGTGTGTGTGTGTGTCTGTGTTTTGTTTTTGTATCTGTTGTATGTAGTTATTGTTATTATGATATTTTTTAATGTTATTTTCTTTTTTTTACATTTCTCGTTGAAGCATGTTGTTAAAAAACACTTAAATTTACATAATTTGCCAAGTTTTTGTTTTTTTTTTGTTTTTTACATTACGCGTTAAGTTTACGTAAATTCGTTATGCCTCTGTGTATTTGAAAAAGTTTAAGCATAAAACGTATTAGATTCACTTTTTTGCAGAAGACACCATATTTCGTAAAGCAGGTGGTTATTTTTTGATAATTTTAAAATACGACTTCTGGTTTAAAAAATCGTATTAAAAATTAAGTATTGACTGCTATGTTTAAATAGTAACTAACAAAAGTGTACTCTAGGTCTAGGCAAAGCAGTGAAACATAAAGTGTGATGGTCTTTATAAAGGGTATTTTAAGCTCTTGAAATTATAAAAAATAACACTAAAAATTAAGAAAAAAATGTATTTTTATTTTCTGTAAACTCTGGCAGATCATTGTGGATAGACTCACACTTGAACGACGCTGTCAAATCATCCAAGTTTAGTTTGAAAATCATTCATTAATTTGAACAACTGGTAGACGACTTCGCGATTTGTATGGTGAACATAATCGTCCGTCTGAGCAATCCATCCGTTAAACTGTAGATAGATTTCATACCACATACTCTCTAGAGGATGCAAAACACCAACACCTCGAAGGAATGGGCATACTAAAGAGAATATCGCTGCTATAAACGAAAGTGTGGAAGAAGATTTTATTTTTTGATTTATCGCCGGTAGCAGGAATTGGGGATCTGCCTGTGCACTACGTATAAAATTTTGCGCAAAGATCTTGGTCTACACCCGTATAAGATCCAGCTAGTGCAGGAATTAAAGCCACGAGACCATTATATGCATCGTTTTTTCGTCGAATGGGCTTTAGAGCACTTAATAACTGACTCCATGTTTTATCACGAAATTGTGTTCAGCGATAAGGCTCATTTTTGATTTAACGGTTGTGTCAATAAGCAAAATTGACGTATATGGAGCCAGACCAATCCACAACATACCCTACAGACTCCATTGCATTCAGAAAAATGCACCGTTTGGTGTGGTTCGTAAATATTCAACAAATATCAGAAATATTAAGGAAACTTTGTACACTCTCCATTTAAGCTGTAAAAGAAATACTCTACACTAAATGTAACGGCGTGTAATACTCATGTACCTGTCTTTGTGTGGCAACAATTCACAGACACATAGATTTTACTGTAATTAAATGCAGGCTTAAAAGGGAACTGTAAACAGTTTCTGTGTTATCACAAAAAAAAAATAAATAAAAATTAGAAATGTTGTATAGAAACAAAAAATCTTTTTAGGCAACAATTTCATTTCTTGCAGGAGACAAATGTCCACACTTTTCCATCCTACATTTACTGCTTTAATACTGTAATCTGACGTAGTCGTGCACGTTTTAAACAAAAATTAAAAATTTCGCACAAAAACTGTTAATACCCAACTTTGGAGACATGCAAAAAATTTTTTAAACAAAACGAGAAAATATCGCCCAAAATCAGTATGTGAGTTCATTACCGACAAGCACATTTTAAGTAACGGTATTTGAAAAATAAAAAAATTTATCTTATTTTTTTTATCCACTCACTTTGTATTTAAAAGTGAGTTTGTGGGTATAAATGTGAGCGTGTGTTTGTTCCCATTAAAACAACATTTTTAACGAAATATATCTGTCGTTGTATTCAACGGCTTAATTTAATTCGCCCTATAAAAACAGGCAACTTTAGTGAGTATTTAACCTTTCTATATATTTTTATATCCGAACATAAAAACTTCTGAAGTGTGTAGACAAATTGTTTTTGTATTTTATGCTGCAATTTTATGGATTTATATACATTTAGATTAAAATGTTTGGCTGCGTGTGTTTGTGTGTGTGTGTGTGTCTTGAGCGTTATTAATACATATACTAGATTCTTTCCTAACATCAGATGAACGAATACATCACGTGCGACATGATTATTTCATATGAACAACTACCAAGAATTTACAATTGTAAGTTACTTCTCAGCCAGAAGATGAGCGAAAAATATCAAACTGTTTCGATACGTGACTGTTTCAATGACGATTAAGATGAAAAACTGCAAAAGAGTGAATAAATAGAAACGGTAAATGTGATACGCACAAAAGATGTAATGCAATGATATGTTTGTATTTGTATTCCACGATGATGTGTACATACACGGCGTACACGGCGTAATAAAATACAAACACGATAAGATGGTATACGACAGCTAAAATGAACAGATTCAGGAGTAAATTCCTACATTGGTGTAGGAAAATACCGTGCAAAATGGTAAATTATCCAATACTTAGTTTTAATTTTATATGTTTCAACATGCGCGTGTTTTTCTTTAATTTACTGACTTGATTTTCAATCAATTGATTTAAGTTTTCTATAAGAAAAGAAAAAAAAATTAGGTGTTAAAAAAGTTTATACTTTATTGCACTAAACTTGTAAAATAACTGATTTAAGAACTAAAACAAAATTATCTTCTTATTTGCAGCAACTCAGGCGACTGTTCAAAACTATTATTCGAAGTTTTTTTTTTTTTTAAAGCGAGATCTTAAATTAAGAAATTTAGTTTAAAGTAAAATTTTCAAAAATTTATCAACGAAAAAGACTTTATTATTTTGTGGAGAAAATGCAATTAAAAAAAAATATTTTTTTAACCGACTTAAAAAAAAGAAGGAGGTTATTAATGCATTTTTTTAATGTTCATAATTAAAGGGTGTCCTCATACAACATGCATGTTTTTTAAGTGTACTATGAACCGTAAGGGGATTCACTTTAAAATTAAAAAAAATTGTGTTTCGCTATAGTACAAATTCACTGAAAAATAAATCTAAAAAACAAAGGGTGCCCCATATGCGACGTCAAATAGCAAAAAATATATCAATGGGCGTATATTTTGGACAGAATATCGATTACTATAATCGTTATAGTAACAAGAATGAAAACTTAAAATTATGAATTAAAGGGTGCCCCAATAGTTCTTTAAATAGGATGTATATTAGTATAGTTGAAGACAGATGGCTAAAATTAACAAGGAACATGTACTGCTTAGTCCGCTATAACAACAAGTATAAAATTCTGATTTGCATATTAAAGGGCGCCCCAATAGTACTTTAAATAAGATTTATTATTGTATAGTTATAGACAGACGGTTAAAATAAACAAGGAACATGTAATGCTTAGTCCGCTATGACAACAAGTTTGAAATACTAATTGGCATATTAAAAGGGTGTCCCAATAGTAAATGCAACTTGATGTATGTTGACAAACTTTTGTACCATTATAGACAGATAGCTGAAATTTGTTTTGCAAGTGGGTTTTTTTTTGCAAAAAATATTTGTAAAAAATTTATTAACTAAATTTTTTTTAGTTGAAAGAAGTCCTTTTTTATTTTCTCTTATTTAGTCTAAAACGCAACAAAGAATATTATTATCTAATATGTTATGTTCGAATTTATAATACTTTATTAATAAATACATCTTAACTGTTTGAAAATTTTTACCTTAAAAGCTTTATATTAAAAATAAAATCTATTTAAAAAAGGTACTTTTTGTAAATGTACCTGCACAAAACGAGACTTTTAAAGACACAATAAATTTAAAATTAAAAAAATTTAAAAAACAAATGTGAAGTTTCAAAAAAAATTAAATTCTTCTAAAGCTGAAAATTAACAAAAAAAAAACAAAAAAAAAGTAAGAGTGCTATATTCGGCTATGCCGAATTTTATATACCCTTCAGCATATATGTAAATATAGTTTAGTGAAGTAACTTCAATCAAAAGAGGTGACAGAGATTAAATTTTACACAAAAATTTCTTTGGCTCTTAATGGGTTAAGCATTTGTAAAAAGTTTTAGTATTTTCCTAAAGATCTGATTAAAAGCTTTTAAATAATACCCATATTGATATTTAAAAAAAATTTGAAAACTTCAGAGGTCCGTAACTCGGAAAATATGGGCGATCGCCAACTTTTTCACTTGATGTTTTTTTTCTTATTTTTTAATTCTCTATCTCCCAATATATTTATTTATTTTTTAATTTTTCCAAATAATATGAAAAAATAGAGGTAGGCGTCTTGTTTTGCCCGCTGTCTCGAAGGATATGGACCGATCGGGCTTATCTCCAATAGCACATCTTTCGATATTATGTTTGATCGATTGGCATATTTAATTTTTCTTTAGCTGATATAGTGCCTCGGCAAACTAGATTTCAACACTAACTCTGAAGGACAGATAGACTTCGCTCAATCGAATTCGCTATGCAAAAGAAGTCAGAATATATATGGGGTCGGAAATGGAGAAATTGTAGAAATTACAAACGGAATGACAAACTTAGATATACCCATTTTCCACTTTATGTGGTAAAGGTTAAAAAACAAAAAATATAAGAATATAAGAATAAAGAAAAAACTAATAAAAGTATATCGAGACCAAAATTGGAATTTAACTAAATAAATAATTTTTACAATTAAATTTAAAATGTGTTGGTTGATGTTAATCGGATTATCTTTTATATGACAATATTAAAAATAAACTTTTAAAATTCTAAAGTTTATAAATTTCTACCTTAAATCATTATATTACGGAGTATAAAAAATTTTTTAGTTATGAAAGCAGCACTCTTACTTTTTGTAGCCTGGTTTCCCAACAACAATTATTTTCTATATGCGCATTCAACTTCAACTACAAAACATTAATAAAATTTATCCTGTCAATGTTATCATTCTATAGAATTGTGAAAAAACAAAGAGTCAATGAAAAACGGAACTGCATGTTACGTTGTTTAAAGAATCATGATAAAAGCTTTCAGAAATGTTAAAATAATATCTACCTGTTGTCTATTATTGTTCTAATATCTGTTCACAATTGTCTTATATTTAACGAGCATTCAAAGTTGTTGTATGGATAGCATTGAAGTTTGCAATGAAATCCTTTTCAATACATAAAGGATTCCATTGTAAAACATTTTAATAATATTTTGATACACATTTCCTTAGTTTTAATAACAAAAAAAAAAAAAAAAAAAAAAAATAATAAAAATAAAATAAAAAAGGGAAGGCAATATTTTTTTCTGTTTTTTTTTTTTAATTGTCTAGGACGTAGTAGTGCTTAGATTACAAAGAAAAAAATCTTGATTAATGGCAAATCTTTATTGAGCCACGTTCTAATGTGCTGGCAACTTAATAAGTGTTTGTTAATAAGATTATACGTGACTTGAAGCTCTCAACATGACCACCATAAATTTTAATTTAGAACTGTTTAAACGAGTTGTTATTAAACAATAAAAATATAAAGAAATTTTATTGAATAAAATCTAATGCTCTTGATGATGTTAATATTAGTTAAGGGTTATTTTTTTTAAAGAAGGAATCTTTATAAATAAATAAACGAGTGAAAACTTAAAGAATCGCTTTTTTTCGTTAAAATAATCTCGTCCGTTTTAAACGTTAAATTTGTAAACTTTCTAATGGAGTAAAATACGACATTATATAGAGTGAACTTCTGTTAGTTTATAATTAAAATATCTAGTAAAAATAATATTTTAAGGCATATCAGAATATTCTTTTTGTTCTACCCTGTACTTACGTGCTATTGTTAAATATTTTTATATACTTAAAAATATTCTTAAAAAAAATATTTTTTTCAATATCTTAAAAAAGAATTGTAATGCTGTAAACGCATTTGAGACAGCAGCTGCCGACTGCAAAATGTCAAAATTAGAATGCACGCTGCAGTCAAATTAAACTAACTTCTATATTTATTGGCGACAATAAGCAGTTAAGTAATGTCAGTACTTTTAAGAAAAAAGAAAGATTTAAGTGTAAACCTATAATAAAACTGTAACAGGATAATTTCAGTACATGAATTATTTAAGGAAAATATTGTTGCTGGTGAAGGTAATAATTAATTTGGAATACAAAATACCTATTGAATTTTTATCTGTCTCACGTAAGTGCTGCTGGATAGATTTGAGTAAAATTTTGTGAGGAAATCCTTTGAAATCTTGGTTCAAACAGGAGGATAACATTCAAAATCAATTATTTTTTTTAAAAAGGAGTACTTTATTACTAAGTACTTTCTGCAAGAGTACGTTTCGAACAGGTTACCTTTTAAAAAAAGTACCTTTTTAATCATAATATTTTTTTTTTAATTTCTACGTCTTCTTTCGAAATGCTATTTTGTCAGTGTTTTTTGCAACCAAAATATTAAAGTGCAACTTTTCGTTTTTATAAGCAAAACCTAAAGACCAATTTTTAATGTCTGCAAAAAAAGCAAATCGTTTCGTGTTATCTGGTATAATTTTATTATCTGCTTAAACAAATTCCTCAAAAACTAAACTAATGTGAAGTTGGTTCAAATGTGTGCTTGTAGACAATTGTGCAAATTCTTTAACTCTTATCTAATTTCCGAGCAAACTAAGCTGGAAAGAAGATGCATAAATCTCCGATTAGAATTGTCCAAATGTTTGTTTGGACTCTTGTTTTTTATTTGTTTGTTTTAGTTGAATAAAAAATACCACATCAAAGGTAATTTTCAAGAACTAACAACTCTTTCCAGGTTTTTATTATACTTTAATTTTTATATTTTAGGATCAAATATTTAGGAGTGTGTGAAACCAACACAAAAAAAAACAAACGCATCCACAGAAACTCATGCATGCATATTTAGATACAGGTTTACACTTTAAATCCAGAACTAATCCACAGTAAACATTTGAGAAGACATGACCCTATAATGTTAAACGAGTCGTGTAAATGTATGAGTTTTTTTAGGCCGGGTGTGTGTGTGTGTGTGTGGTGGTTAAAAACTCCACTCGCATTTTGTCTGCAGTGGAAAATAAGAAACTAAAACTTAAAAACTTGTTCGTTATACTGGAGTAAATAGAATAAAATTGAAACATTATGTTCTCAGTATAAAAACATGCGTGTTTGTATATGTGTACATGTGTCTGTGAGCAAAAAAGTTGAAATAGTTTTTATATTAAAAAAAATTTATTTATTTCTTATTTTGAAAGGAGGTTTCTTCTTTAAATTGCTTGGGTGTTTAACGTGCGGCAGGTATTCCATGTTGGCTGTTATAAAAACTATTTACGATTTCAATAATTAAATTTAAAAGAAAGTGGATTATTCTCACACACATACGAGGGCTGCTCTATATATTTCTGGCCTAATAGTGAAAATGCGAATTTTTATAATCAAAAATGGTTTTATTGTTTTTCAAAGTATTCTCCAGCATGATTTATACACTTTTGCATGCGCTCAAACCAGTTGTCGAAGCACTTTTTCCACTCCGATTGAGACACCTCTAAAACATGGTTTTTGAACACTTCAACAGCTTCTTCTGGCGAAGAAAATCATTGACCACGCATTTTTTTCTTGATGTGCGGAAACAAGAAGAAGTCATTAGGTGCCAAGTCAGGGCTGTACGGCGGATGACCCATTAATTCGACGTTTTGGTCGGTCAAAACGCTCTGGTTTGAGCCGATGTGTGAGAGCTTGCTTTGTTATGGTGAACAATGGTTCGTCTTCTCTTGTTGGTTTTTCGTATTTCTCCGGTAACTTCAGGCAAACAAATTGTAGTGTACCACTCAGAAGTGAAGTCCTACGTTGCTCAAGCGGAACAGTCGCAACATGACCAGTTTTGCCGAAGAAACAGGCGACCATTTGCTTCGAAGTGCTTCTTCCACGAACAACTTTCGTTGGATTTTGCTCGTCGTCGATTTTTCGTCGATTTTTGTTTCGTTCCGGGCTCATACGCATAGATCCATGATTCGTCACCTGTGACGATCTTATAAACGTCTTTTGAAGCACCGCAATCGTATTTTTGCAACATTTCTTTGCAACAATCGACACGAGCCTTTTTTTGAGCGACTTTCAAATTGTGCGGGATCCAACGAGAACAAACCTTTTTTTAGGGCCAGGTGTTCATGCAGTATCGAATGTATGCTGGTGAAAGAAATATCTCTCGGTATGTCGCATGGCGATCTTGCATTATGAGTTCGCGCACGGCATCAATGTTCTTTGGCATAACAGCCGTTTTTGGACGACCTTCACGGAATTCGTCTTTGAGCGAGCTTTGGCCACGATTAAATTCATTATACCAATTTTTCACAGTGCTATAGGATGGTGCTTCATCGCCATACAGAGATTTAAGTTCATCAATGCACTCTTGTCGTCGAAAATTGTGAAAAATGATGGAAATGTCAGAATGCACTTGGCAGCACTCAGTGTTGCCAGGCCAGAAATATATATAGCAGCCCTCGTATTTGTCTTTCTTTATGTCATAAAGAACAATTTAAAGTTTAGTCAGGATCCTTTTTTTTTCTCATTTTTATATACGCATTAACTTTAAGAAATAATGATTTAATTAAATACATTTTTCTTTCTTCTTCTCCAAACACATAAATCTTTACAAAAGATTGAATTTCCCTTACAAACAAATATTAGGAGTTCTTGTTTCAGCAGCTGTCATTTGGGCTTATGGTCCCTGCTCAAATACAAAAACATATTTGAAACAATGTATTAAATGACTTTCTTTGTATGTCATTCATGTTTCAACAATAATCTCCTAAAAATGTCGCATTAGCTTTTAAAAAATTTTCCCTCAAAAAATTATTAAATACTCTACAGTAAATGATTTTGTCATAATTTTTATATTAATTTCTTTCCTATGTCCATTATTATATTTTCATTGTCATAATTTTTTGGAATCCATTTAGATTTGTAAAAAGCGAAAAGCATATAAAACATTTCTTGTTCAAACATAAGTGACCACCACTTTTCGGAAAATATTCATATTTAATTGTCTTTATTTATAAATGTGTGTTGTTTTGCAAGACCAAGTGTACCCTGTAGTTCATGGCCGTTAAAATTTAATTGCCTCGATTCTAAAAAAACGAGCAAAATATCTTAATTTCATATAATGTTTGTCTGCCCTTAGATATTAGCCAGAGCTTCAGTCACTTTTAGAGGTGACTGTTGTACACATGATTGACAACACTTCTAAACACTTCGGTAATGTCTATAATGGCTTCTAGCTTAATTCTCGGCTAAGCAACAAGGCTCTATCATACTAAAAAACTCTTGATCTGCATGTGTCGATCATCTTACTTTGGCCATGTGATTTCCTAGAGATTCAAATTAACCGTGTTGGTTGATATTGTTCGATATTGTGTACCTCTGCAAGCATAGATGTTGATCAAAGTAAGGAAAAGCTAGTAATGCAACTCGGAAGATGGGGTTAAAGCGGGCTTTATTCCTAGATAACTAAAATTTTTTGTAAAGATTTCAGTAAGACTCCGATTAGCTTCTTATCGTGCAACTACTTGGCATACAGTTTGGTTTAGTCACGCCAAGTGTCTTTTAACTAGCTGGCAATACATTTCTAGCTGAGTAGTGAACCCGGAGATATTACAGGAGAAGAACCGCATAGATTAAAAATGTATCTGCAAGATCGCGAAATATAAAACCGAGGCCAGATAGCCTCGTGCTTGAAGGTCTCTCTGTGGGCAAATGAAATTATAGGAAAACTTTAACTCTAGCAGAAGACACTCGCATCTTAATAAGTACCCTGAAAGCTGCCCTAAGTGATGTATATAACATGCATCTGAACCTTCGGTACAATGACTCCTCTATTAATCTTCATTATGTAGAGAAGGAGAAAATTGCTAAAGTTTTTCTCTGATAGTTGCGAAACTACCGAACTTTTGCAGCAGTCAGAGTTTGCAGAACGTGAAATCCTTTTGAACTAGGAAGAAACAGTAAGCTTTAGCTCAAAAAGCTAAGTATTTGGCCAAAGGAGGGAAAAATGCATCATGAAGGCACCTACGATTTTCCAAACATAGTCGTCCTAAGGGGTGAAATACGATTTTCCCATAATGTCATTGCTAACCGTTAATATTGCCGGTTATGAAAAAAAGAAAAGTCGAAAAAAATTTATAATATTCTTTGTGGCGTACGAGTATGTTGCCAGTATTGAGTTTTGAGCAGTGAGCAGCGACTACTGTTGTTCAATATGGCGACATAAAAACAAGAAATTTTTTTATCCAAAATGATTGATAATTTCATGAACTGCAAATGGTTTCAGTAACATTTTGTCACGTGTCATGCCTTGGATTTCTCCAAGACAAATGCTTACAGAAACTCGTGCGTTAAAGGAAAAAACTTAATGCTAAATTAACGAAACAAACAAACCTGTTAAAATATTTCATATACCACAACAATAGGAAAAAACTGTGCCTATTTATTAAATATGTTAATTTCTAATTATGTAGACTTGCTTAGACTTGGTATTAAACGAACTGCAGGGCATTAAGTTCCAAATGCATTAAAAAAGGTCTGTTCAAAAGCCATCTAGAACACATTTATAATAATAATCCTTTATGTAAATTTGATAGTTTTGCTTTTATTTTATATTCTACCACAACTGTACATGGACTTTGCATTAATGTTTATTTAGAATACGAGGGTAGGTCTAATGTATCTTGATAAAAATAATGTAATTTCTTTTTTAGAGATATTTTAGTCGATACGCTAGTTTAGCTTCTACCTGACTTTAAAATTATTTTTTCATCGAATTATTTGCTTTATTTTGAAAACAGGAAAGTCTTTTTTTTTAAAGTGAAATCTGGAAACTCATATGTAGGATTTGAAGACACGAAATTAAAAAAAAAAATGAATGAATTGAAATTGATTTTTTTTTGGATTAAGTTCGTTTTTTAATTTCTAAAAACCTTTTTTAAAAATAAACATTATTTAACAAATGTATGCGGACGTTTTAGCATTTTTCGCATCTATCTGCTTCAGGTTGTGTACATTGTAAACATCATCTATTTAATCAACTAACATTTTAAATAAGAATAAGAAGAGTATTCATATCAACACTAATTTGGTTAGACGAAATCCACACAAACCAAAATATTTCGTTACTGTTTTCTCTGTAACTCGTCTTGTACATTTGCTTTTGCTTTGTACCAACCGTCAGTTGGTCACGAATGCAATTTTTTGTAATTTAAATCATTTTTACCTGTTTCTCACAACATTATAGATGCTGTTTCAGTATCATATTGATTGTTATGAGTTAAGCATGAACGTACATGCGCTATGCCATCCGTTTTTAAATTAAATTTTTTATTTAATTTTTATACAAAACTTCGTGCTATTTTTAAATTATCCCGATTTAATTAATTACCGATATTGATTATTGAAAGTAAAAGCACGTCTCGATGGCCATTTCGTTACCGCTTACCTAATTCTATAGGAAACTTCTGACAAACAGTTTAAATAAACTAAAGATTTTTGTCCCAACAATAAAGCAAAGACAAAAATCAAAGTTTAAGCAAAAACAACAATAACCAATAGCAATTCTATTTTTCTTACTCCACTGTATATGGCTGTCTTTTTTTCGGCTCTTTTATACAGTACAAAGAGGATGAAAAATAAAATGTCAAAAAACACTACGATAATTTATTTCTATGCACAGGCCTTTGCAAATAATTTAATTAAAGACACAGGAATATTTTTTAATTTACTGAATTTTTATAAAAAACTTCATACTATTTTAAAGTTATCCCGATTTAATTAATTACCGATATCTATTATCATTAATTAAATTTTTTATTATTAATTTAGGAGTTGATAGTATAAAAACGGAAAACGTCCACATACATTTTGAAGATTTTTTTTATTTCTATTTCTAAAATATAATATGACAAATTCATATGGACTTGCCCTCGTATTAAGAACTGTAATATTATTGTTCTTATATTTATGGTACAATAATTGTATATATTTATATTTATGTACTTCTAAGGTACATAAGTTTTTAAATATAAAAATATGATTTATGAACTTATGTTTCAGAAACTGTATAAAAATATATGCATTTAATGGCTACAAAATATGTTTAATAATGAAGAAAACTGTTAAAGCACTGTAGTGAAAGAAATCCAACTTGAATGAAAAAAAAAAATGATTTATGTTATTTCTAAAAAATTTTTCTAAAATCATTAAAAAAGTATTTCTTCTCAATTCTTATATTTTTTATAGTCTGGACAAAGTTCTCATATCCATTTTGTGTTATTAAAGTTGTAATCAGTAATCATTTGGACTTTAAAATGTTTCAAGACAGGCTGAAGTATTAAATTTTTAGCTTCTTTGTGTAACCAACCAAGAGCTCCAGTTTCGAAAGTTTTGTTAATTTTTTCGAACCTTAATTATAATTTCAATATTGGTTTTTCAATCATCAATTTTGAAACTGAAAGAAATTTGCTTAATAGAAAAAAATATTCAAAACTCAACCTCAATGAATACCCTGCCTTGTTTGCACTGTGTTTTTAATAACAAAAGTTGTTTATATTTTTGATTGTGTGACTTCTTCTAAATTTGTTTCTTTCTGTTAAAATCAATTTGAAAATTCTTCCAATAATATTTTTAAAGTTTGCCAACATATTTTATATTCTTTAATAATATTTCCATTGCACATACGAGTTTGTAGTTGATTGCTATTGTTGTTGTTGTTCAAATTTACTGCTGGCATAAAAAGGAAACTTTTTTTATTCAAGTTTTATGCAAAAAAAATTTCGTCAATAAATTGTTAGTTTTTTCATGTATTCTTTTTACATTTTTCTGTTTTTTTTTTGAATTTTTTTTTGTGTTGGCAGCAAAGATAAAGTTTCTATTAAAAAGTTTAAGAAATGAAATGCAACAACCAGGAACTTTGATGATGATATTTTTTTAAAGACTTTGAGAAAAAAAGAGGAGGAAATCGTTATTCAAAATGGCAGGCATTATTTTGCCTAAAGCTCATAGAACTTGTTATGCAACGATGTATTTATTGGTCTCTAAATGGATAAAAAAGGGGCTAATTTTTTTTTTACTTAAAAGTTAAAATTGACGAATGCTGAACACAAAATAAACTTAACGTGGGGATAATGCTTTCGTTAATTTAAAGAAGAGCTGCTTTTTTTTAGCATTATTGTCATGAAAATGAGGGTATGCGACTATTTGTAGAAAAATTTTAAATTACACCAGCTGGGTAAACAGCAAATTGCTCTTAAATATATTTAATTAAAAATTATTATACCCCTGAAGCTTGTATTGTATCTAGGAAAATTGTTAATGGAAGGTAGAATTATGGAAATACGAGTGTTGCTCTATATATTTCTAGCCGAATAGTGAAAATGGGAATATTTATAATCAAAAATGGTTTTATTGTTTTTTAAAGTATTCTCCAGCATAATTTATACACTTTTGCATGCGCTCAAACCAGTTGTCGAAACACTTTTTCCACTCCGATTGAGACACCTCTAAAACATGGTTTTTGAACACTTCAACAGCTTCTTCTGGCGACGAAAATCGTTGACCACGCATTTTTTTCTTGATGTGCGGAAACAAGAAGAAGTCATTAGGTGCCAAGTCAGGGCTGTACGGCGGATGACCCATTAATTCGACGTTTTGGCCGGTCAAAAACGCTCTGGTTTGAGCCGATATGTGAGAGCTCGCATTGTCATGGTGAACAGTGATTCGTCTTCTCTTGTTGGTTTTTCGAATTTCTCCGATGACTTCAGGCAAACAAATTGTAGTGTACCACTCAGAAGTAACCGTCCTACGTTGCTCAAGCGGAGCAGTCGCCACATGACCTGTTTTGCCGAAGAAACAGGCGACCATTTGCTTCGAAGTGCTTCTTCCACGAACAACTTTCGTTGGATTTTGCTCGTCTTTGAAGACCCACACGGTCGATTGTTGTTTCGTTTCGGGCTCATACGCATAGATCCATGATTCTTCACCTGTGACGATCTTATAAACGTCTTTTGAAGTACCGCAATCGTATTTTTGCAACATTTCTTTGCACCAATCGACACGAGCCTTTTTTTGAGCGACTTTCAAATTGTGCGGGATCCAACGAGAACAAAACTTTTTTACGGCCAGGTGTTCATGCAGTATCAAATGTATGCTGGTGGAAGAAATGTCCAACGATGTCTCTATCTCTCGGTATGTCGCATGTCGATTTTGCATTATTAGTTCACGCACGGCATCAATGTTCTCTGGCCCAACAGCCGTTTTTGGACGACCTTCACGGAATTCGTCTTTGAGCGAGCTTCGGACACGATTAAATTCATTATACCAATTTTTCACAGTGCTATAGGATGGTGCTTCATCACCATACAAAGATTTAAGTTCATCAATGCACTCTTGTCGTGACAATCCACGTCGAAAGTTGTGAAAAATGATGGCACGAAAATGTTCACGAGTTAATTCCATTTTTTTCTAAATTAATTTTTTCAAGTCACTGTAAACCAAACAAATAATGGTCGTACGTCAAAACGTTTTGACTGCGATTATGCTTAAAAATGACAAACATTCCAATTGAAATGTCAGATTGCACTTGGCAGCACTCAGTGTTGCCAGGCCAGAAATATATATAGCAGCCCTCGTAGAACCTTCCTTATTACTATGCATTGTTTTTAGAAAAGCTATATCGTTACCAAGGGAACTGTGAGGGGAAGAGTTTTAAAATTTCGTACAAGTAACTTTCATATAAGCGTGCATAGTCAAATAAAAAGCTGGCTGGAGCAGAGAAGCGCACTCGAAATAGCAAGTTAAATATATAAGATATTCAATTAAAAAATGATAATTGATTTGATTAATTATTTGATTAGAATTTATTGTATTTAATTTTTAATTAAAAAAAAATCTTATTCAGTTTAAAGCTATATGTTAATAAATTTTTCAATAGGTACAAAAATTTTTTTCTGTGTACGAAAACTTATTTACAAATTGCGTCAGATCAGTGAGTAATGTATTCGTGATAAATACAGTTATTGAACTGAAAGAAACGCTTGCCTCAATAGCTAAGTATTGGCTCCGCCGGAGACGGCCAACAATGAAACATATATTATACTGATTCCTCCAACGAATCCTCTTGCTCTTTATAAAGCTGTAATAAAAGACGCTGCATGTCTAGTAGCAAAACCAATTAGACTAATAATATGGCGAACCCGTTAAAATAAATTAGCATATGTAGGGACGGCATTTGTCACTTCTTGGGATTATTCCTTACGTTATCTAAGACATTATCTCTAGGGCGTGATGAGATGTTTCTCATTTTGTTGGGAAGATTTTGAAGCCCATAGAAACAACGAAAAATTACCAATAAACAGACGACCATTTAAAGTTTTCTTATGTTAATTTGTGCATAAGCATGTTTACATACCGACCCTTTATGCAGACGTAAGGCGTGTTAAAATTAAAATCAACACAATTAGATGGGTGAAACCTTTTAAAACTTCCATATTTTAACTCTTTTTAATATCAAAGTCTAAAATTAAAAATCATGTTTAAAATAATATTCGTATTTAAAAGTCATGTTTTTTCAACAATGTCTGCAAAACCAAAAATTATTTTTTTTTAAATTGCATTACAATAATATTAATATTATTAATTATAAATTAAATATAGATATTTATCATCTGTTTCCTTTCAATACGGCCGGTGACAAACCGCAAATGTGTTGATGTTATTGAAAATCATTCATGTCACAACATTTCATCATTCATTTACATAAAAATAGAGAAATAAAATTAAAATAAAATTATTAAATTTTTTTTTTATCATTTAAATGAATGGGTCATGGGTAATTTTGTTTTAACCCAGCAAAAAGCAAAATTTTTACATTTATTTAAAATAAATTTAAAGAAATTGTTCTTAAATATTTTAAATATTGCTGAAGCTTATCAGAATTTTTTTTATGAGTTAAGGTTCTATAATTATTAACCGAACTAAATATATATAAATATGTATATATACTTTTTTTGTGGAAATGTTTTCCCTTAATTTATGCCGACCGTAGAAGTTGTTCTTTGGAATTTCAATGAGCTTTATATAGAGCGAACGTGGCCGTACAAAGTTAAAATGTTTGCTGGGTTCATTTTGTTTTCCATTATTAAGCTGTTAATTTACATTTCCATAAACATTATTAATATATATGTACATATGTATATTAAATAAACATTAAAATTTACTTTTTGTTGTTGTAGTGCTTCAGTTGTATATTTAATTAAAAATTTGTCAATAATTTTTCTAATGAATATAAATTTATATTTAAAATAAACATAATAGACAACAACTATTAGCAGCTAATATAAAAAGTCAAAACTTTAAATAATGAATAGAAATTATTTTGGCTTAAGTTCATTTATTTTTTAATTTCTAAAAATCTTTTTTAGAAAGAAAATTTATTTGAATTAAGAAATACATAATATTTCGTAAAGGAATACTTTACCAGTGAATGTCTAAAATAATAGTCAGCACAGAAATCTACTTGACGTTTTATGTCCACTTTAAATCTTTAAGTATTTACAATATAAACTTCGGAATAATAGTAACACAATTGGAAAATATATTGTCACAGTTGAAACACAATATTCTGAAATATCTGGACATAAAAAACAATGATAGAAAAATCTATTTTAGAAAAAATTACCTTTGTCATGTCATGAATTTTTATGAGCAGTTTAACCCACTTTGAAAATGACAAAAAAAAAAAAAAAATACCTGCTACTTGCAACTTTGTATTGCTAAATGTGAAGTAATATAAACATTAAGGGAGAGTTAAGAAAGTTGAAATATATTTTATTGAATCAAAAAAGGTAGTTATTGCTGTTTTTATATTCTGACAAGGAGATAACAATATATTTGTCATTCTAACGGGCTCTTTTAAGTTTTTTTTTTATTATTTTACTTTTTACTTCTTTGTATATAAATTAAAGATTGTCTGTGGGGCGGAATATGTAACAAGGTCTATATTTAGCTAATAAAAATCCAAAAAACTACTATGAAAAATATAAAAGTTGTCCTAAGATTAAAAAAAGTCAAAAATGTAAGAATTTCATAAGAACAAAAATAAAATGTTACAAAAGTTCAATTATCACAAAAAAAAAAAAAAAAAAAAAATACTAACTAACCAAAATTTTGTTATATATTTAAAATTAAAGCAAATGTATAAATAAAAATACCATGAAATTGAAAAACAAAATTTCACCAAATATTTGAAATTGTAAAAAAAAAAATCGGAAATGTTTAAAAAAAGCAAGTTTCATAAAAAGTCGGCTTAAATATAGTCAAACCTCCCAAAAAAAGGGGGAACTAATTTAATAAACAGATCAAAATCGAAAATTTATTAATAAGTCAAATTCCTATGAAATTAAGTTTTCAAAAATTCTAATTTTTATTAACAAACAAAAAAAAAAAAAAAAATAAAAAATTATAATAATATAATAATAATAATATTAATAATATTAATATTAATAAAATAAAAAATATCCATATTAAAACAAAAAAATAAATATTAAGATAAAAAAATGAAAAAATATACGTCTTTAACTAAAAAAATTCTTTACAGACAATTATAGATACCAAATCGAAACTGTACGATCTAAAAAATACTTCATTATATTCTGCATATATCTGCTCTGTCTTATTTTCTTAAGAAATTAATGCAAAAATCAAAATATAAATGAACTTAAGCCGAATTAAAATAATTTATTTGTTCATACCATTAAAATAGTTTGAATAATAATCTCTTATCAAAATTTTACAAAAAATAAAAAAAAGAAACAATAAAATCTGCAAAATTTAATGAAATAATCGAGAATCAATGAGTTATTGGAAATTAATCAAAAAATTGAAATATAAAAAAATTTAAAAAAACACAAAACTAATTTTTGCCAAAAAAGGGAAACACAAAATAGAAAAATTATTATAGTGCGTGTCGTTTTTAAGCCCGATAAAATTTTTTTATTCAAAAGGTTAATGCATTCACACTTGGAAATGGTTTCGGTCATATGGCCACCGTGGCTTTTCTTAACGAAGAGTGTTCCGTACGTACAATTTTTGCTGATCATATGTCACGAATAACACGAACAGTGTAGGCCTCTAAAGTGTCCATGATGCTGGATAATTAGCATAAATTAGTGACTTTATGGGGCACCACATACGATAGTCAAGAGGTTTCAAATCACACTACCGAATTTACTGGCCCATTTCTAGAAGTAAACTAATCGCTAAATTTTTTTTAATCAGTCGATGCTTGCGGTAGCCTTTTGCAACGTAGCATCATCCTATTGAAACTACATATTAACCGGATAAAAGTAATTTCTATTTTAAAACAAAAAAATCATTGATCATCGAGAGGCAGAGATCTCGAATGTAATGTAACCCTTCATTTTAGAAAAAAATATAATACAATGTTTCCTGGATTGGATCAACAAACCTTACAAGTCAAAAATAAGCTTCATCACTGAACACAATTTTGCGCAAACTGATCACTGATATTCAAATAAAATCTAGATAATTTAGTAGCATCGTTTTAAACTTGTAAATATTATAAATTTGTAAATAATTTTCAGTTGGCGGATACATTTCTTTATTTTATATTTTTCATATTTTTTTTAGATTGGAACTACCCAATTGGCTTGCTACTCTTAAACAAAGTAAAAATTGCATGTCAAACGTTGTCAGCTGTGTACAATTGTATCAGCTACATTTTCCAAACAGTGATGCTGGTCATAAAACGTGGCTTACATTGTTTGTTTCCTTAACTCTGAAAACCTCGTAAACTGAAAACATCCACCTAAATGTTGTTTTTAAGATTGATACCTCCATGTTTTTTGCACAATTTAAATACCATTACTTTTGTTTTTTTTTTAATTTTTAAATTATTCTAAAAAAAAAACAAACAATAAACTGTCGCTAGATTTAAAAATAAAAGGAAAGAAATAAATAGAAAACATAAACCTAAACTTAATGACGATCATTTATAATTTTTTATATGAAAAACGCATTAAATGTGTAAAATCAAATTTATTGCTCAGCGAACGTTGGCAGGCGAAAGTAATAAAATTATTAATATTTAAAAATTAATACAGTAAAGGCACATCAACAATTTGCAAGCAAAAAGTATTCAAAGTCCTATGATTGTGTAATGAAATGTGAAGAATTGTAGGCACAAATAATTTACAGATGACCCTTAACATCTTAACTAAGATCTTTTAGAGTTGAAATGATATGTAGCGGAAAAAAATCTTAAAAATTCTCATTTAGTTTACAGAATTGAATGAACATGTCTTATAAAAGTTTAAAAAGGTTAAGTGCATTAAATAAATGCTTTTTTATATTTTAAAAATAAATTTTCATTGCTAACTAATATTTTTTTGCTTGCTAGAGTGCCACAATTGCTTTGAAATTAAGGTTTTAAGGGTTCCATACGTCAAGTGTAAAAATGTATCTAAACGTATTGATACAATGTCTATCCGTCTATCACTGTTCTCTATCTTTGAAATCGTAAAATTTAGACTTTTTGGTCGTCTGGTTTTTTTTACTTTTGATCGGTCTACAAAATTTTTTATTCATGTGCGAGTAATATTCAATTTTACCCTGAGCTTTTATTAATTATAGCTGGCCGAGATAAATCAAAATTTCGTTCTTATTCTAGAAATTTTGTTTTTTGTTTTTAAGGTGTCAAAAATGTTCGTCTTTTCCCTCGATATTGTGGTCTCGTGTAATAAAGGTATTCGGCTGATATGTTCTTTAGTATATAGTTAATTGCTAGACATTGATTTTCCCATATTTCTGGTACGAGCACAATGGCCAATCGACTGCAACAATAGAAGCAATAGAAGTAATACCTGATGAATATTAAGGTTCTTGGTGTGTTCCCTTGATTTGCTCATGTCAAGTGTTTTTTGTTACTTGATTTCCCATACCTTTTTCATGGTACAATTTGATTTACTTCAAAACATGTCGAAAATGTGTTTTATTGTTACGAAAAAAAAAAATGTTAGTGTTACCTCACACTACATTTTTTTAAAGACATTTCAGGAAAAAAAATAACCCGACGTGTTTTTCTCAAAACAAAGGTAGAAGTTCTTATTAATTAAAATGATGCTCTCTTCCCCAACCGTTATTTTCCGAAAAACTAAATATTTCCCTTCCAAATTTCCGTTTGTTTAAACTCAGACTATATTGTTTCCAAGCATGTTTAAATTTGGTATTGCAACATGTTGCGCAACATGTTTTATCTAAACAATACCATTTTCGCCGCTTTTTCGCAATGTTATTGAAGTACAAGAGCAATTTTTATCTGTCAAGACTGTTCTGTACTTTTACTTTTTTAATTTATACTTTTTTTAATAATAAAATTTTTATGTATTTTTTGAATTTTAGAATTTTTTTGTTATGTCGAAAGGCGATTGAGTTAGCAAAAATGCTTTTAAAACAAGACAGTACGAATTATGTTTTATTCTTTTACTATTAAATTAAGAAAAAAATAAAAATAATAAAATATTTTTAAATTTTTTGTAGACCGATCAAAACTAAAAAAAACAGCCGATCAAAAAGTCTACATTATACGATTCCAAAGATAGAGAACAGTGATAGACGGATAGCCATTGTATCAATACGTTTGGATACATTTTTACACTTGACGTATGGAACCCTTAAAACCTTAATTTCAAAGCAATAGTGGCACTCTAGCAAACAAAAAAATATTAGTTAGCAATGAAAATTTATTTTTAAAATATAAAAAAGCATTTTTTTAATGCACTTAACCTTTTTAAACTTTTATAAGACATGTTCATTCAATTCTGTAAACTAAATGAGAATTTTTAAGAAATTTTTCCGCTACACATCATTTCAACTCTAAAAGATCTTAATTTAGATGTTAAGGGTCATCTGTAAATTACATTATTTGTGCCTACAATTGTTCACATTTCATTACACAGTCAGTCATAAGACTTTGAATATTTTGCTTGCAAATTGTTGATGTGCCTTTACTGTATTAATTTCTAAATATTAATAATTTTATTACTTTCGCCTGCCAACGTTCGCTGAGCAATAAATTTGATTTTACACATTTAATGCTTTATTCATATAAAAAATTATAAATGGAGTTCTCATTTAATCAATTTGGCTTTTGATATAAGACTTTCTGTTTTTCTATACAAAATTTGGGTAAAATCCACTGATGAGCTATTTGAGCAGTAGTGAAATGGCCATATGGATATGCTTTCCCCGCAGTAATACATTTCATTTTGTAGTTTAGCTTAAAATAATAAATATTTCATGAGAATATTATGAAATATTTATATTTGAAGGAATCAAGCACGAATAAAGTAAATTAATTAAATTTTAAAAGATTCCGAATAATAAATTTTCATTTTGATAAACATTATATTATATTATGTTTATGTTTTCTATTTATTTCCTTTCTTTTATTTTTAAATTTTGCGACACTTTATTGTTTGTTTTTTTCCAGAATAATTTAAAAATGTAAAAAAAAAACAAAAGTAATGGCATTTAAATTGTGCAAAAAACATGGAGGTATCAATCTTAAAAAAAAAAATTTAGGTGGATGTTTTCAGCTTACGAGGTTTCCAGAGTTAAGGAAACAAACAATGTAAGCCACGTTTTATGACCAGCATCACTGTTTGGAAAATGTAGCTGATACAATTGCACACGGCTGACAACGTTTGACATGCAATTTTTACTTTGTTTAAGGGCAGGAGACATTTAAAAAAATATAAAATAAAAAATGTTGTATTTTTACTCTAATATTTGTAATAATACAAAAGCAACCTAAAGATGTTGAGTGAAACAAAATTAATTTCTCTACAAATTGAGTGCAGAAATTAGATGTTAATCAGTACAAAAATGATATAACTTCTCATAGTCAAACTTTTGTATCATTTTTAAATGTTGCTCGATTTCAAACTATGCCGCAATACTTTATCAGGTGAGTGCAGTTTTGTATAAAGTTTTTTTATTATTAGATGTCACAATACAAATAAAAATAATTTATTTAAATCTTAAAGATGCACTCACCTGACGAGTTATTGTACCATAATCGAAATTATGCGCTAGTGTTAGAGATTAAGAGAGAGAGAGAGAGAGAGTTAGAGTGCTTGCGATAATATTCACAGTAGGATGATAGCTCACACTTTTTACTTGCTTTTATTTAAAAAAAAAAAAAACTAACCAACCGAACATGTCCGCAAAGAAAATTTTTTGTTATCACTTTTTTTAATTTTGATCGCAATAAAAAATATTATTTTGTCAACTTTTAGAATAGTCATCGTTAGCAATTAGAACGATCTATTACTAAGCAGCTTCAAGATCATATTCCAAGTAAAAAATATTATCTTTTTGTTTGATTTTGTTTTAAAATAAATTTTTTTCTTTTGTTTTTATCAAGTATTTAAATAAATCACGTATCATTATAATCCTAAGTAACACAGCCATTCCAACTTGAGGTTATCAGCAGTCGCATATAAAAATTTCACTTAGCAGTTGCCCTCAATGAAAAAGGGACTACTGTACAACGACCCTGTAATATTTTTTTATTGTTTTCCGTTTAAATAAATAATAAATGTTCGCTTTTCTTTCATTCAACATATGTTCGTTATAAACATAAATGTTTGAGGGAGTATAACGAGAATGTTTTAAAAAATAAATCAAAATTTTTTATTATTCTATGTTCGTGTATGTTTGTCAATATTTGTGTAAACACAACCACTTACATACATTCATACATAAATTTTACATATATATTCTGTTGTAGTTTATGCACAACATTAGGGTTTTTAATAATGAAATAAATCCTTATGTTTATCTTGTTCTTCTTTAATACATTGTTTTTCCATTAACTTGTTTAAAGTTATAAATTTTAACGATTCTGTAAATATATAAAAACAACAGATTACAGAGTTTTATGTGCGTAAAAAGATATAAAAGAAAAGAGGAAAAGAGTAATTCTTGAAACCCTTTTTGCTGAAATGGCGGGATGAATATCAGATAAAATAAAAGTCAGGCTTTAAAATGATGCCAGAGTTGATTTAAATTCATGTTGTTGAATAATGGGGTTTCTTTTTGAGGCAAGTAGAATTTAAGAAAGGTTAACTTTCAATCTGGCTGTCACTCACTGGCTGGCGCTCACTTTTAAACTATATTATAATCATTAAACTCTGGCAAATTATCATTAGCGGATTATTGTTTGAAGGGCGCTGATAAATTAGTCAGATTTACTTTGAAAATTAGTCGTCAGTAACTTATAGAAGCAACTTTGTGTTTAGCGCCAAAGCTCATTTTTGGCTCAGCAGGTTTGTAGGTAAAAAATGAACACATATGACATTTCTTCACAACAGACCCATCGACTCTATTACATTCAGAAAATGCTAAAATGGCATCATTGGAATTTATTTCGTGTTATTCGTCACATAATATCAACAATACTCGAAAAGTTGTAGATATCCAATTTTAGACCAATTCTCTCCTTCAAGACAAATCTTGGCGGCAGTGTACCGGATATAATTTTCAAATGCTAATGACATATCGCTGGTCTTATGTAGAAAGGCCCTAACTCGTATGATTGTGATTTTACAGGAGAAGGTAAAAACATAACAGAAACTGTATTTATCACAATGTAATATTTAAAATGTAATTGCTTGTAATATCGTTATTTTTGATACTATTGTATTAAAATTTTGTGACGAGGGGTATTTGGATGAAATGTAATGGAATCGCGAAAAAACTGAATTTCATAAAAATTGGAGTTAGTGCCTTTCTACATGAGACCAGCGATATATTGATGTATGATGTTTAAAATAAAAAAAATGTGGCTAAATAAAATTAAAATATTTGATTTTCATTGGGCTTAAAAAGTACTCTTTGCTTGTAGTTAAAAAAAATATTAAGCAGCCAATAAGAGTGCGCAAAAATGTTTGACACAATGAAGTATTAATTAAAAGCTTAGGTTTATGTTATTAATTTAGAGCCGGTTGACGTGAAGGACATGTTTTTATAACGTAAAGACTGACCCGTCTGTTGTTTACTTTTTAGCCAATGCTCTAATAATACTAAGTAGCATGATTATGTGGCAAGTATATTTTAGGAAGCTTTATTATCAAAATATCTGTTCGTAAAAGTAATTTATTAAAGCCGAGAAATTCTTTAGGTTTTCTTACTCGATAGATTGATTTGACCATTTCTAAGCCTAACTTTTTAGGAGGACCTAAGGAGTTAGGTGTAGTTACATAACCCTAACAGCGATTTCTTAAAACTTCACTAAAGAGTATTTTTCTAATTACGTTAATAACTCCTCTAGCTCAGGATTTTCAGAATTTTTTTATTGAATATTTTAATTTAATATTTCAATATTTCCTTTTTGTTAAATAGTATTTTATTTATGCAGTGTTTCGACATCGAACTTTTTTTTAATTATATAATTTTCCATTGAAATCATTGTGCACGTATGAGTTATTTTATATGTATATATTTAATAACACTTATACGCATGTATTCTCAACCTTTTTTTTTTTTTTGGGTACGGCACGCTTTTAACGATTTCAAAGTTTGGCGACACAGAAAGAAAAATATAAATCTTAAAATTATTTATTTACCTCCTATAACACCCTGCGTAAAATAGTTTATGATAATAATATTTTTTTTTATTTTTTATTTTATTAGAGTTATATAAAACAATAAATGATATTATATAACAAATGAAATAAAGAGTACGAGCAACTAAGGCCTTCGACTCAAATATAATATAAATTTCGTTGTTTAAAAGTTATGGATTAGATTAAATCATATTTAATAATTTACATTTATTAATAAAATTGTAAATTGTTATATTCTGATGAGATGGGTCAGCGAGTAAGGAGCTAGGTGTAGATGTGATAATAATATGTTAATAATATGTTAATAACATATTGTGAAAAAAGAACGTACGTTTTTAAAGGATTAACTACAAGTAAATAATAAAAATGCATTTGATGCGAAATTTTAGCTTAATGTTTTTTGATAATTTCATTTATATTAGCACGATAATAATGTCTCTTTTATTTATGTCGTCTTTTTTCCATTTTTATTTAGTTTTAATTTTGATAATATTAAAAATCCAAATTCACAAAAATATGATGTAGAAAATTGTTATAATATGTTTAAAGCTTTTTGGCTATTAGTAGTTAATCTTATTTAATGTTAATCCAAAATTAATTAAATTATTTTTCTAAATGTTTTAAAATAAATCTCGATTTTTGAAGAGCAAAGTGATACTAAGTAACGTACAAAAACTACTATTGTCACAAACTGACCTTAAAAATAACACAGACATAGCTCCTGTTTGAATAAATAAGGTGATATTTTCTTTCGCCGTTTTAACATTGCAAACATCTAAGTCATTCAGTAGCAAAAAGCTTTATGTCGCCACTTATTATGTTTGCTGGCACCACAGTATTATTAACAACCCAGTTTTTTATAATTCATATTATTTAATAATATAAAAATTTTTATATATCTAAAATTTGGCGGCATATTTTTAAAATTTCATGGCACACAAAAGTGCCTCGGCACAGTGGTTGAGAATCACTAAATTAGATGATTAAAAACAAATCATGTGCATTTGCTTAGTTAAATAATAATTAACTAAAAATTACTTCATAAGTGGTGCAATCTAAGATACGAAAACGTTTGTATTAATTTAAAAATCAACTATTTACTCATTAATTGCACAAAATTTTTTATATAAATCAAAAATCATCTATGTTTGAATACATTTTCGATAATTCTGTAGCTGCTGCCATCAGAAGCTGTGTAGTGAAAATGAACAGCACCCTTATTTTCTTAACATTCCTTATATTTACTAAGATATAGACGTTAGAAGTATTAAGGTTAATTTTCAAAATACCTTTCCAAATTTATTTCTTAATTAGCTTTAATATAAATCTTTAGTTTTATAATTTTAAATAGCAAAAATTTCCAATAAAAATAAAATTGAAAACCCTAAACATCAAACATTTACACACTAAATTGTGTCAGTGTGTTTGCTGTTGTAAAATTCTGTCAATTTTTATTACATTTTTCTTTAAAAATTTGTTAAACTTAAAGCTGCTGTTTCGCTGTTGTTGTTAATGGTTGTAAAACTTTTTTTCATGTTTTCTTGTCTTTATGTTTTTACATTTTTGCTATTTTTAAAGTCATAAATTTTCTTTTTATGCGTGCGAATGTTACGTTTCATTGTCAATGCAAAAAAAAAAAAAGAACAGAAGAGAAGCAGAAAAAAGCACCTTGTCTAAAACAAGTAAGCCAAAAGTAAACCATATGATATAATAACATAACAAATATTTATTTTATATTTACATACTCTTATAGATGCGAAAATATACACCCACTCACACATATATTCCCATTAATGTTTTTATAAAAACCTTAATTTTATGTGTAAGAACATGTTGCAGCCGGGTAGAGAAGGGCCGAAAGAAGGTCTCAGCTGTTTTCAATTCTGTTTCTTTAAAGAAAACTTTTTTTTTAATTTTTTTCATACGTGTGTTTTATTATGTCTTTGATTTTTAATCTATGGCATACATGAGGATAAAAGGACCATCTAAACTAAGCAAAAAAAAAAAAAAAAACGAAGAATAAGAATTGCAGACTTAAAGCAACAGCAAAGAGGAGAATTTTCCAGCTTAAGCAAAAATGTAAAAATAAATTTGTTGAAATAAAAAAAAAAAAAAAAATACAATACAAACTAGATGATTTATTATCTTCGATTTATGTTTACGAGCAAACTTAAGCCAAGTTTTAAAAGCTTATAAGAGAACAAAAATATGAACAAATATTTTAAGGTTTTTAATGTAATTGTTTTCAATCGAAATTGTTTTTTAAAAACATCTAAGAAAACAATAAATATTTAATTTAAAATTTGTTTTTATATTTATTTTATTGCCGCAGCTTTGCCTTAAAGCATCTTGAATTTCTGAAGCAAATAAAATTAAATTTTTTATTCCATGCAAAATATATTTTGATTATTTCTTTCCCTGAAAATTAATATTTAATTGAACCATAACTTTTACAATACAATGTATTGAAACTGGTAAAATGGTGGTTTCTAATCTCGGCAGAATTCTTAAACAAACTGTCATACTGTTTATAGCAAAAGTTTATAGCAAACTTGTCTTCTGAAATTTGGTTAAATTGTGGCTTAAGAAGTTTTTTTCCAACCCAAGCTGTCGAAAATGGTGAGACATCAATTCCTTAAAGCACATCTACAAAGTTTTACTTTAACTTGTGTTTCTCTTATTTCTGATTCATTAAATAATTTTATTCTATTTGTTTATAATAGATCAAAATCGTGGCCACATTAATTTTTAAGTAAGGGTTCACCCTTTAGCTTTTAAATTAAAATTGTATGCTTAATGTTGTAATAAAGCAATAAAGGTTCTTTGTTATATTCAACGGTTCAACAGTTTGGTCATATACATATAATTATATAAAATATTGTAACACCCTTATTTTATCACTTTAATTATTTATACTTCTTATTATACCACACAAAGTAGTGGACTTTCTGTATTTTTCTAAAGCATTTGTGTATAACGGTTTAAAAGATAGGGTCATACAGGTCAAATAACATCCATTATGGGAACACCCTTTAATTGCTTAATTCAAATTTTATACTTGTTGTTGTAGCTGACTTGGCAATATAGATTCTTTAGAAATTTCAAGAGTTTGTGTATAACGGTTTAACAATTTTTCCATATATATCATCAATTATAGTAACACCCTTTAAGTTATAATTTTAAATATTGCTACTTCTTGTTATACCAGACAGAGAAGTAGACATTCTGCCAAATTTTCTAGTGTTGATATACAAGGGTTGTAAGGATATTGATTTATAGGTCAGATTATATTAATTATGGGAACACCCTCTAATTTCTAAACTTTTATACTTGTTGTTGTTGTATCTGACTTAGAAATACAGGTTCCTTCTAAATTCTAGCAAACTGTCTACAACTGTTAAAAATTATGACCTAGTCAATAAAGTTAAATGAACTATTGGGGCACCCTTTAATTTATAATTTTCAATATTTCTAAAGGTCATAGTAATTGACATTCTGTTCAATTTACTAGCGTTTGCCTACAAGATAGGCGCATATAAGTAAATTTACATCAATTATGGTGACACCCTTTATTTTTAGAATTTTTTTCATATTACGTTTTTTTTAATTTTAAAGTGATGCCTTTTACGACTCATTATATACGTAAAAAATTGGTGGGTTGTAAGGGCCCACCCTTTATTTTTTAAAAGCATGAAATGTTTTTAAAACGGGGCCAATCTGTAAGCAAAACCTTTGAAATGAAGAAACATTTCTACATCACTTCGGAAATGACTGATTTTTGCGGGCACAAACATTGAAAAGCAACATTCAGACGAATTGATAACCTCCTTCTTTTTTCGAAGACGGTAAAAAATGAAGCCGAAGCTACCGTTCGTGATGCCACCATGAACAATGAAATTTTTTTTCACCGTGTTCAAATAATTCGTGTAATAAAATATCTACGACTTTAAAATTTTTTAAACTAAATTCTTGCTATAAATGTAGAGGGTAGCCGCCAGGAAGGTATACTAAATATTTTACTTAATTATCAGCAATTACTTTTAAATATCTCTAATGCTTCAATATTCAAAAATCTCATTACTTTTCTTACGTTTTGTATAAAATTCTATTTGTCTTGTTTCACACTGCTCTTAATTAAGAACACAAAATTAATTGGTAAGCAGAATCTTTGATTGTTTATTGTGGCTTCATTTGTAGTTGGATCTTGGCTGAATGATTATCATTTCAACGAATCATCATTTATACGAATTTATAGTGTGTGATTTTCTCATTAAATTGATTTATTTCAAACAACCAACATCAAGCAATAACAAGTTCATTTTGAAATTCAAGTCTTTTGTTTCTTCGTAAATCAGAAAACAAAATATAGAATTATGTCTATTGTTAATGTTAACATTTGTAGATGTGTAATCTTAGTATTTCCCAGTAAACATTTACTACAAAAACACATTTTAAACACAAAAAAGTGGCCATTCTTAGCTCAATTTTGGGACCAAATCCATAAACGGGTTAAATCTTCTTCCTTAAAAATATAGATTTACTTTGAACCGATCATGTTCCTGCATAATTATGCTTGCTAAACCATTTTAGCAGTTCACATGATCCAAGTGATTTGCTTCAGTTCTACGGCATTTACACTAAACAATTTTTCATGAAACTTACATGAACTCAAATAAAAAATTGAGAAAAAAATGCCTCAAAAAGTTGCATAATGTAAATGCACTCTTCTTATTGTATTTGATAGTACAACGCAAAATTTTTCTCCTTTTACACTGTTACGCAACTATTTTCAAATAAAAATCGCCTTTCAAAGCCTCTCGACTGCAGATCGAATGGCACCTAAGCTTCTTGCTTCCTCTGCCTAATATGGATCTCGTACAGTGTTGCCAATTCGAAATTTTTGAAATTTTCGTGATTTCAAGATATTCTTTTTCTTTGATATCAAAAAATAAATTCAGAAAGAGATTCCTTAAAAACGAGAACGATATGTTCACAACAAAAACTTTTATACATGCACCTAATAAATGTGTTATTAAGCTTTAGATCAAAATTAACCTAAATTTTTAATTGATTCAATTATTTATTTAATTAATAAATGTATTTGTTCTCTGTAATTAAATAA
The DNA here is from genome assembly GCA_916610165.2 of Gymnosoma rotundatum. Taxonomy (NCBI): domain Eukaryota; kingdom Metazoa; phylum Arthropoda; class Insecta; order Diptera; family Tachinidae; genus Gymnosoma; species Gymnosoma rotundatum. The sequence continues at coordinate 11,785,255 of OU744338.1, read as the reverse complement.
ATAATTCATCCAATTATTAAATTAATTAGTAAATTGTTTAATTTTCTTTCTGTTAAATAAATAATTTTATCAATTAAGAAATTTATTAAACTAACTAAACTTTTAATAATAATTTAATATTTATTTTGCAAAAAATAAAAAAATATAATTCTGTGAAAACTTGTGTTTACAAAACAATAACAATACAATATCTGCCACTGCAAGGCGCAGATGATTCATATAAATAAATCTTCCACTTATATTCCTTAATTGCTGGGTTACATTTTTTTTTGTGTATGTATTTTGATGTAATTGTAGGAGCATGTGATTTTTTATAACAAGAGTGGCCGGGTACGCTTCATGAATATTTTGGTTAACCAAAATTCTTTCCTGATACTTTTAGTGACCATTGTGGTTGTGAGAGCAAAAAGGGGAAACAAATTATAAGACACACATGAGCAATAAAAAAAAACAAGAAACGAAAAGTATTCTCAACGATTAATAGCACATATCATGAATAAAACTTTATATATTCTATGCAAGTATGTATGTATGTATGTGTGTATGAATTCTATGGGTATGCACATATGTCAGATAATAAATGACTTTATGTAAATGAATTGAAGTAAAATGGAGTATCATGCAACGAAAGTTTCACACAACTATTATTTACAAACTCACATACACATACACATTAATAAGTTAATGCTTCTTACCAGCTGTCCGTTTGTAGTAACATGTTCATATAGTATTCCAGGGATGGGATTTTATTTTAAGCCAGTGTATTTTACTTTAAGAAAAAGTCTACAATTTTAAGGATCGTTGTATAAAGTAGTACTTGGAAAGATTTTAGTTTAAAATCTAAATAAAATATTTCTAATCTCTTTCTATATACTTCATCAAATTTTTTAGTCTTTATATATATATATATATATATATATATATATATATATTTTACAATAAATTAAATAAGTTGCAAACATTAACTCTATTGTGAAAAAAAAGTTGAATTGGTATCATAAATTTTTGATGAAACATTTGTTTCCTTTACAAAAAAAGTGATCAAAATGAGACAAGTTATTAGTGCACATTGAATGTAAATAAGAAGAAGCTCGGTAAAAGTTGAAAATTGATGTTGGTTTGCTATTAACCCATTTCAATGAAAATTATGGTGTTTGTATTCGATTTCTTAAATTTACTCACACAATAATTATGGGTTATCAATGCAAGAGTTATCTAGATAAACACTTGCCCTTATTGGGGGTAGCGAATAGCACCGGGTACAAGCTAATTATGAAAAAAATGAATAGAAAAATAGTTGGATGTAAAAATGTGTATTGATAAAGATGCAATAAATTTTATAAAAATAAAATGTACCAAATTATACACAGCCACTAAGTACTAGAGACCAACACATTGCTCTAACACAAAATAAAAAAAAAAAAAAACAGAGGAGACTGAATAAATCATTGAAAATAAAAATGAAAGTCATTTGCACAAAATTGATTGCAGTTGAAGTTAGGCAATAGTTTTTTTTTTTTTTTTTTTTAAATAAAGCAAGTCTTTTTAAACATAAAATATTTATATCAATACAATTAATGAAAATATTCCAAATAGTAGCAGTTAAGTGGATACAAGTGATTTTATTCATGATTCATGATCTAAATGATAGAAAAGCTTTAACTAAAGAACTAATTTGTATGAAATATAAACGTTTCAATTTATATAATTCACAAAAATGTCACTAAGTTCGCCTAGTTATTCGATAAATAAAAAAAATTATGCTAAAACTTTAATATTTGTATATGGGTTCCAAAAATAATTCTCAAATTGTTGATGAAGTTTTTTTTACTTAAAGAAAAATATTATTTGCCATCTTAAAAATTTGACAATTCTTCATTTAAATGAATACCATAAACAAGGATATTTTAAAAATCAACACTGCTTTCCTATAATTTTTAACCGATTTTTAGCAATTTTAAAGCAAGTAGGGAGCGAATGAAGGCAGAAAATATTATAAAAATGTAAAAACGTATAACTCGTGTAATAAAAAAAATAAATAAAAAAATTATGAATATAAAAACCATTTAAAAGTCACTTCAAATGCCCAGATAAGCCAAAGGAAGCGGGTCTGATAAATTGTACCAACCGAATTTTTTAATCATATTTCAAGACTCGAATTGTACTAAATTCACCTTCATATGAAATTGATTTTATTCGAATACAAAAAGTAGTTTCAAAAACGAAAAAAAATTTATATAATAAAAGGCAAAAAATATATCTTAAAATAAAAATTTCTTTAATATTAATTGGGTTTCTCTATTTTTAATACTTTGCTTTCAATAAGGCCACATACACACACAAACTCTTTATTTTTTTTATAACCCTGCTAAAAGTTATTGAAATTGTGTTCAACCCATTTTTGTTAATTTAATGATTTCATTTGCTCTAGTATTTTTCTTAAATATTTAATAAATCGTTAATATATTTTTCTTGCTAAATAAAATAATATTTTTAATAATTATTAATATCGCATACAAAAGAAGGGCAGTTGTAAAGATATAATGAAGAATGTTAATTATATCCAAATAGCCTTGTTGTATGCAACTATTCAGTAACAATAATTATGTAACATATACACACGTCAATATAAATAATAATTTTTGTACATGAATGGCATTCTGTTCTTTCAACCTTTTGAATGTGTATCATTCAATAATCTTTTTGTTTAATATTTTTTTTATCTTTTATTATGTTGTTGTTATTTCTGTTGTTTTATGTAGATTGTTTCATAAAAAATTTATATTGATGAATGCTCCAGTTATTTAAATTTTGCTACCACTGTCATTACAATGACCTTTTTCGATTGAGAAATTTTTGTGCTGCTTTGGATCTAGTATACGTTCATACAGCATTAATATTCATGCATTTTTTATAGTGTATGTATGTGTATGTGTTTTTGTATGCATGTATTTTTTATATTTTATATAGCTGCTTTATATATTTTTGTTGTTTGGTTTTTTCTTTTTTTTTTGTTTGTGTATCCAAATCCTTTGGGTAACATTTCAGTGCGTATGGGATAACCAATAAATTGCTTCTGTTGACTGGATGTCAATGTTGCACAAATTTTCTTTTTTATTATTATTTTGCTGTTGGCATTGCAATTTTATTAGGGTGGCTTTTAAGTGTATATACGTTGGACGAAGTCATAAAATGTTTTTTTTTTCATTACAATTATTTATAAATTTCAGGTAGAATTTTACATTTTTGGCTTAAGTTTAAAGGAAACAGGTTTTGCATACTTTTCAAGTTTTAGTCAAATTTTTAATTGTCGCAAATTTATACAGTGTACCCGCCGGAAGAGTATGCTACTTCATTTTGCCGCCATTTTGGCAAACATTAGCCTAGATAGTTCATATTTGGCAGTTGTAAAGTAGACACGTGGTAAATTTATTATGAAAAAATATTCGATAAACCAACGTGTTTTAATCGTTAAAAAATTTTATCAAAATCAATCATCAATTTTTGGGCAAAACAACGTGCCAACAAAACGCGCTATTTATTGTGTAGTGAATAATTTTCAAGAGAAAGGCTCTGCTGCTCCAAAAAGTGTTCAAAACAGTTCATCAACCTCAATTCAGGGCAGTGCTCAGGAGCTTGGTCTTCAAAGAACGACCTTGGCCACAATTTTGCACAAGTGTTTGCATTTGTTTTCAATTAAAATTCAGTTGACAAAAGATCTTTTTCCACGCCGCCGTATATATATCAACAGAATGTTACAGCTCGTCCATGACAAGCCCGATTTTCATGAAAAAATCGTAATGAGTGACGAGGCACATTTTTATTTGGATGAATACGTATGAGTAAAAAGAAAAGTCAAATACAGCCAGAATTACCATGGAGTTGATGCGAGACCTCTTTCCACAACAAGTTATTTCAAGAAAGAGTGATGTTGGTTGGCCTCCACGGTCGCCTGATTCGTCTGATTCGTACATATGTTGTGGGGATATCTGAAAAGCAAGGTTGTGAAAACAAATGCTTGAGAAACTCAAACAAAATATTCGTGATAAAATTATTGCAATACAGCCTGAATATGTGAGAACGGATTGAAAAATGTGTTCAAAAGGGCTCGCGTTTGTGAGGCGACATTACGTAAAACATTTGTCAATATAAAATCCATTTTCTTTCATTTAATCAAAAATTATAAACAAAGAAAGTAGTGTACCTTCCCTGCGGCCACTCTGTTTTATACTAGAATTTTATGCGTTAAAGAAAGTTTAAATTTTGTATGAAAGCAATTAAAACTTTAAATTAGTATAAAGAAATTTTATACCGTGCCAATCCTAAATAGTCCCATATATTTTTGACATTTTTAAAAATTCTTTTTTATTTCTTTCAAACAAGAGGAGTTCTTTTTTACATGATCACTTCTTGTATCGATTAATCGCAAAAAAATTGTTACACCTATTTAAGGTTTTATTATTTTTGGAATTTAAAATTATTTAAATTTTTAATTGATTTAATTATATTTTTAATTAAACAAAAAATTTAAAATTTTCCAATTAAATAATTAATGGACTCAATTAAAAATTATATATAAAATATAATATGAAAATAAATAAAACCATTAATACAACATTTTTTTCTGTGAAAATTCTTTCTATTCACCCACTAAATGCAGTTGCTTTTTGCAAACCAATTATTCAATTTTTACCAGGGCGACTACTTGTTTAAGCACCTGTACAATATTTCCCTTTAATTTCGAATTTGTGATCCGAAATGACTGTGAAAATAGTTAAAATGATTAACACTCCCTCTTTTCTTTTTTCACGCACGTTTTATCGGAAATCTTTACTGTTGCCTTTCGTTTATTGCGATATCAATATTTTTACTTTTTAAGGACTTTTAAAAAAACTTTAGTGTTTCGAAAGGGTGCGATTAGAAATTATTTGTTCCAAAAATTTTTAAAATTTTTTTTCTCATTTGGTCGGTCGGATGGGAGCTAAAGTTTCAGCGCATTATTTGATCCCAAGTAGGTCTTCAGTATGTAGAAAACTCGATTCACAAACGCCACTGTTGTTCTGCATATACAGGAGATGGTAAGTTCTTGTTTAAACAAAGCAATTTATAAACTCCAACGTCCACAAAAGCTCTGCAGAGAGAATCATATTGTTTATGACTTGAATTTTCTTTAGGAACGAACAACTTGGTTAAATGTGTTTCTCATGGAATAGGATTTCCAACATAAAAAAGCATGGCGTACTTATATGTGACTAGATTATCCATCTGAAAATGCCTCTGTCAAGACTGGCCTATTGAGTTTTATTTAAAACTTACGCAGCCTGGTGAATCATAATGATCTATTACGTAAGTGTTTTGTATCTATTCAGAGTGGCAGTTTCTCCTTTTTCTTCCCTGGCATCAAGAATAAGAAGTATAGGAGTGAGTGAATTACCTATTGGCCAAAAAAAGCTAATCACTGCTAATTTCATTAAATCTCTTTAAGAAAAATTGCTGCTTTTTATATATTTTTTTTCTGCTTTGCTTCTTTACGAAACTCAATCTAAGGTTCAGCCTGTTATCTGCAGTCATTTACTAAAACTGAATAAAAAATTAAATTTAAAGGCAAATAACAAAATATTTATTTATTTCTGCATTTAAGGATCAACATAATACACATTTTTTAAGTTGTGTTCGAGTGTGTGTCTGTATGTGTGTTTAAAACTTATTAATTTATTTAATAAATTGCTAAGAAAACAATATAAACGAATAAACCCGGAATGAATTGATGTTGTTTTTTTTACTGGAATTTTTGTATGAAAATAAGTTTTTAAAAACAGTAAAAATTTTCATAATTTTATTATGTATTTTAAATCAATAAATAATATTAATTAATTAAATGCTGAAGCTAAAAACTATTTAAAAGTTATGAGTCAAAATCATGATAAGTTGCAGGTGATATCCCCAATTAGATAAATTTTGTTTCCACAACTCCCCAAAAAATAATCTCAACTATCACCAAAAATTCCCAATACAATAAAATAAATTAAGTTTTTATATAAAAATGTGATAGTATTTAGCATTATATAATAAATAATATCCTAAAAATTCCCAAAATCTTTCAAATTTACGGAGTGACTTACATGTTATAATTTAGTAAAATTTATTTCATAATACAAAAATTACAATAACCAAAAACAGAATTTAAAAAAATTCCCAAAAAATCTCTTTAAATCCCCAAAACGCAAAATATAACCTTAGAAAAATCCCCAATCTCCAAACTAAAATTTTTATTACCATTTTGAAAATTAAATCCCAGATTTGGTTATAAATCCCCTAATCTGACAACCCTGATAAGTTGAGTTGCATTTGTTTTCTAGGAAATAGAAAAGGCAACAAGAGCCTGTTACGAGCTGACAATATCTTTTCTTCACTCTAGAAAAAATTATTTTTAAAAATTATTATAGATGGTAAATACAAATGAAAAACTCAAATTACAATCAGTTACATTTTGTTGACATTTTATCAATCACCTTTGGGAATGATTTTTTTCAACACAAAAAAAAAATTCGTCTTTTTATTTGTTTTTTGTTTTTTATAAATTTTATTTTAGAGAGCACATTACAGTGAATTTCTTTATGATTTTCTTAAAGAAATTTCAATATAAAGAAGAATTTTTATTCTGAATCTTGCGTTAATATGTAAACACCGTCCACAAGTCACACTTGTGGCCAAATTCACCGCTACAGAGTGGCAATCAGCTGGTGGCTAAAATTAAAATTTTATTCATCATTGCATTAAGAATAACGTTTGACTTTTAAATGGCGTGATTGTTTAATTGAGGTCAATTAACCTCTTTAAATAAATCGAAACATTTTTATTTTATTTTTTCAATGCTTTGAAAACCAATGGCTGGTAAATAACCCTTTTATGCTGCCGGTTTCCCTCTCTCTCTCTCTCTTTCTCTTTTACTCTTTCATGACGTTTAAAATAAAAAGATTTTGTGGTCACATGGATTTATGTTCATTTTTATGTCCATTTAACAAGGCTACTGTTATACACACACACACTTACATACATTTAAGTTTTTTTATTGTTGGATTTTTCGTCTTGCAGCAATAACGTATGGGAAAATTATTGTTGAAAACCTGAATCATGTTGAAAAAAATCGAAAAATAAATAAAATTAAATTGAATAAAATTAAATGTGATTTTATTGCATTACAAGAGTTGCATTCTTATCAAATAAAAATTATAGAAACGTGGATTTTGTGAAACGATTTATTAAATTTTACCATGAAAAAAGAAAAGCAAAAAAAAATTAAAAATTAAAATATTTGTTGGCAATATATTTGATTTGGTTTACAGATGTTTTGGTTAAATAAAATCAATAATAAAAATATTCTAGGAAGCAGTTATATGATTTTTATAAAAAAAGAAATTAAAATCGGATTTTTTATAACAATAACTAAAACAATATTGAAATATTGTAAAAAACAACTCACGATTTCTTAAGAATTCGTTCGTTCAAACAATCACATTTAAAGCAACAACAAATTCCAAAAAAATTGTGTTATTTCAAAAATATAATTGTGCGAACATACAATATCAATCTTGTGACATGGTGGGACAGGCACTTTCTTTTTCGTTCGTTTCTTCATTTAATTTGTATTTATAGAAATAAAAAAAGTCACTTTTTGAAAGCAACGTAGTAGTTGTTTCATTTAAAAATAAGAGTACATAAAATTAATATTTGTTGTTCTATTTTATCTTGGTATATTAAATATATGATTATGTAGCTCGTTTCTATAACAAGTGAGAAATTTCTCACATAAAAAATTTTATTCATTTTGTTTCATACGCGAGAGTAATTCATCAGATTTATAACAGATTTATAACACTTTTCAGCTGAGAATTTTTTTTAAGAAAGTTACGGAAACAATGGCTGGCTATATTTGTACTCACACTACAATGAACTGTGGCTCTGGCGAGACTCGTATTTATGATCTACAGTTCGATCTACTCTTTAAGTCAACTCATACACGACTGCTGTTGTTCTATCATTACTTTTATTATTTGCTGTTCTAACATAAAAATGCTGTGACTCGCTTTTGTCAAATTATCTAAAGCGCCAACACATTTACAGTTTTTCTTTTCTATACGAGACTTCGGAAAGTTTGAACTATAGTTATCTATTTATAGGACTTTTACACAATTTACACCCCATAAATTACTAACAATTGCTTTATGTGTTGAGGTTCAAACTCATGATTTTCTGCTTAGCAAATAACTTAAAAGCTTTCCGATGAAACCTCAGCTGCTGCACAACATATTGTTACGAATATAAGATCTGGCAATTCCTGTTGTTGTTATCCGTATTAGCGTGGTGAATAACTTAATTCAACTAATGGTGTGTGTATAGAAAAAAACACAATTAGCTAACAAAAAGCTGAGCAGCCTCAATGGCTGAGTTGGTAGAGGTGCGTACTGCAAAACAGGAGGTCCTGAGTTCGATCCCGTGTTCAGACATGCGTACAACAGAAAATAATAATTATTGTAAAGCAATTTAAAATTAATAAAAACAGCACTACAAACCTCCCGGCAAAATACAATTATTGTGTAAAGCCATGGCAGATATTTAGTGAAGACGTCAAATTTAATATAAGAGCAACAGATAATTGTCAAGAAGCCCTTAATAATAAAAAGTATTCTTACTTACTATTCAGCGCTTGCGCATGGAAGTGTAACAGCATAACAACAGTGTATGATAGACGTGTGTTGTGGCTACTGGATTAAAGGGGCTGATTGCCTTGGACAAAAGGTGTAGTGGAGATGTCTGTGGATGGTTACGGTTACTAAACAAGGCATCGAGTAGTTCATGTCTCGCCGTTGTAACACAGTAGAGTAGCGTGGATGGCTGCGTTTGTGGTAAAACGCATGTTTAGTAAATACTAGACCAAGGATTCACAAGACCGGCAGGATCGAGAAGTATTGGCAGAGAAAGTCATAAAATAAGAAAACATAATTTAGCCACAGTGGTATTTGCAATCAAAAGAATCCATACGTTTGTTTAAAAAGGGAAAAAAACGTAACGATATTTTAGTTAACTTTTTCCTTTATTTTTGCTCTCACACACTGCTCCTTTTAGCCGTAGAAGAAACAACTTATTGAGCTGTTTTTAAGACTCGGTTTAACATTATTTACCATATTTAACATCACATTTAGCCTTTTTTTTAAGCATTTTAAAGGTTTCGAATCTTATTTGGTGATTTTTTTACTAATCGAATATCAAAAAGTTCCATGTATTTTTCGAAAACCTATTTTTATTCGCTTTCAAAAATATTTAAATCCGACTCACATAATCTTTAGTGGAACATCTTTTAAAATTTGGTTATAATCCGAAGTCACTGAAGTTTGACTCTAAGGAGATCCGTGGATGGTGAAAGTGCTTCGCTTCTGATAGCAATAATTTTCTGAATAAAATATATTGTTTTTCCTTTACTTTTGAGAAAGCTGTTCCTAAGTAGTACACTTAATCAATTCAATATCTCTTAAGGCAACAAATGAGCTGCGGCAATTTTCATGCAATTTTGAGTGAAAACATTTATAAACAACTTACGCAGCGACTTAAAAGTATTTGTAACCGTCTTTTTTTCTAATTAGCTCGATAGCTATTCGAAACTTTATTTCTATTTTTTTCAAATTTTAATTTAATGCAAAAATCATGCAAATGACTGAAATATTCTGTTAAACAAATATTTTAATTAATTCAATTTTTATTATTATAATATTTTTACAAATTGTCCATTATTATTACACTTATTTAATAATTAACTAAAAATATATTTTTTCTACAATATAAAACCCATTCGATAATTATAACATTGCGGCTTGTTAAAATTCATTTACTTTTTAATCGAAAATCATATTTATATTCAAATAATGTTTAAATAAAAGTGCCCTTAAGCCCAGCAAACTTAATAAGTGATAATAATAAAAGTATAAAGGTTTCTTTGCTGTCATTAAAAAACTTTATCAAAACTTAGGACGACGAATTACAATTAGGTGAGTGTTCATTGAACAGATAATATTTGGGTTGTCACTTTTAAAGTGCTCTGCCAGGTAAATCTCTAAGACTTTAAGTGCTTTAAAGTGTCTCTTTGATTCTATTATTCATGCCTTTTTTAGACTAATTGCTCTGAATTCCATTTGCATCATCTATACTTGATAACATTGACTCCTGCTCCTTCACCCTGTTATATGAGAAAAGAAGTGTTTCCATGCAGCTGATGTCCAAACAGAAAACAATCGCAAAGGCACGAAAATCTACTTCTCCAATATCTACTCGTCATCTTGATTGATTTGGGAATGACGAATATTTTTAAAGAGATTGAGACATATTTCAAACTCGAACTCCTTTTAGTTCTGATGCTTACAAAGATACCCAAAACTCAATTGCAGACGAACTGGGAAGGTCAGGAATCCATGATCAAATACGGAACTTTAGTTAAAGTGCTGCTGAAATTGCTAAGCATAACGCAAGCCAGACAGTAAATCGTGGTAAACTTTTTGATTTCAAGGTCTCTTTTGTCCGCAGGTCGCTAGTGATAAACTAGAAAATTAATTCTAGTAGAGACACCTTAATGTCGAATTGGCTTTACTGACTGTACTACGAGTAGAGGCGTAAATGGTAGGAGGCTGAACTTAATGTAAAGGGGCTTTTTTTTAGAAGAAGGCGTAATGAGAAGTAGACTGTAGAGCTTCTACGGTACTACATGCAAAAAAATATTGTTGAGGTAATCATAATCTAAGAGCAACATATTTCGATTAAATTATACATGTTCATTAATCAATCATATTTTGGTTAAACCTAAATTATGTAATGTTACTGTTAGAATCATAGTGTTGTCCAATATAAAAATAACGTAATAAAATATATAATCATAATTATGATTAAAGTATAAACGTATTATATAAACATATTGTGGTGTAAAATGACTATAAAAAAATATTTAAAAAAAATATAAAACTTAGAGAGAATTAAAATTCCTTCACTTCTTTTAATTTTATTCAAAATTTTTATAATTTATTCGAATCGAAGAAACGTGCAGACAGTTTAACTAGAGAAGCATTCTTCCGAATGGGAAAACAAAGTTTTTTTTTTTTTAAACCAACCATGCTGTGTTTGGCTTTCGTCATACTTTGATTACATTCGAGTTAAGCTTAACATGTAACGGTTATTAGTATTATATTATTATTATAGTTATTAACTTCATGCTGTACATTCGTTGTGTTAAAACAATTAAATGTTCAAATGCTAAGGAAATATTGTTTATGGTAACTAAATTATTTTTTGGAACAACCATATTTAGGTAACTGCAACCATGTATAATATTACAGCGAAAATTAATTGATTCTGCTGATCGTACCATAACCATCTTTTTTCGCTGCGTGTACAGCCTTTCACTTTCAGGGAAATGCACTTGCTATCATCGAATTCCCAGACAGCAGAATCTTCTTTCTAGACATGTCAGACGCAACGTTCTAAAATTGTCCAGCCGTCCCTCTATAGGTACCAGAAAAAAACCATCAGTAAGTCAGTTTTATGCACAGAATACATCATCCAAATACGGAAATTAATCTAAACAAAAGTTTAACAGCTGGCATTCTGTTACCATTCTTGGCTTAGAGCTGCAATAATTCTGAGGAGACTATTGCGGCCAACTAATTTTAGTTTGTCATCAATGTAAGAAAAGATGATGAAAAATAAAGAATGATAAAATATTTGGGAGTCTTTATATTGCTAAGGAAACTCTTTAAAAACTCCTCATATAAGATTCTCAAATGTTGATATAGTTTTGAGCTTCTTAAGTGGTGCGACAAAAATTGTTTTAGTCAACGCAAAACATCTTCCGTTTATGGGCTTTTTAATGTCTAAAAGCAGGAAAGTTATAGATGGCCAGGCCTAGTGAATGCGGTGTTTGAGTTACGGTAACACCCTTATACAACTTTAACATTTCATCGATTTCCCTTAAATTATGCTCATCTTAATCTGAAGTTAGTGCATTACATTTAAATATTTATTTGAATCACCCATAATGATTAACTAAATTGTTGATATATTTATTATTATTATTTTTTTTAAACAAACCACTCACAATTCATCACACTTATTACATAATTGATTGCTTTTTAGTTTTTAGTAATTAGATTTTTATCAAAGTCTTAGAAAACTGTTCACTGGGGAATGCCTGTACAAACAAACGGAAGTGATTTCAATAAAATAATTTGTTTAGAACCAATAATTAATTCCAAATTTTGTCTTTATTTGGTGATAATGTACAAATAATTGTTTGTGCTAATTACCAAATCGAAATGTACTTAAATATTGTGTTGAAATTATTTAAACAGGCAGGGTTTCATAAATCGTATTAAAGCGATATCAAATACACATTCAATTAAGTTTAATAGAGATAAAGCTGTTATTTGTGTATTAATTTAAATAAATTAAAAAGTCTTTAATATTTTTGTATATCAAAATGGCTAATAATTTGAAAAATATATAAATTAAGATTATGAAATACTTAGTTTTTAAATGTGACAAAAAATGTTTTAAAATTAAAAAGATTGTCTTCTTATTCTTATTGCATTTTTTTTGTCTGCCATGTTTTATTAAGGCTATTTTTTATGTAAATAAATTTTTTTTGGTATTTGTATGATTCATAACAAAAGCTGTTTTTATTTATTTGGCCAGAACAAAAGCATATTTCTTTTATTAAAAGCCATTATGGCAGATACACCATTAAGGATTTTTACTTGAACATTTATTTAAGCAACTAATTTTTATTTAAAGCAAATAAAGTGTGTCCCAGAATTTTTGCAAGTTTTGAATTAAATCATAAAGAAAATAAACAAGAACGCAGGTATGTTGCGGCCCAACAGGCCAATGCCTTCTTTGGTTCAGTTAGATCCTTTTAAGTTGGCAATTCTTTATTATAGCGCATAGTTTCTCCTTTCACTGTACGATTTAAAGATTTCCATTAAAAGAAGAAAATAAAAAAAAAACAAAAAAAAAAAAAAAATGGAATATTTTTGTTGCCGAATTAAACGAGTTTAAAAAGGTAAATTGTCTTATCTAATTATTAATGTTTTTACAGGCTTTAAGCTTGCCTTGTTGAAGCAACAAAACGTTCTCATAGATATCGTTTTGTGATATCGAGCACCAGTAACATTCACAACTCAGACAGGAATACTGTAGAATTTGAGGTTGACGATTGCCAAGAGTCCAGCATGGGTACCATAAATTAAAACAGTTGGGCATGATTTTGCTAATCGACAATCACTTGCATGTTTTCTGAGCAGAAATTCCACCGAACACAGCTCTTCCTATTATAATTTTCTGAGTCACAGAATGTAAGTTTATAATAATTAGTATACACTTTTCAAAATCTACGAATGTTTAACTCAATTACATAATGCTAGGAACACAACTGGGACGAACGAAGAATTTTTGTTTGCGAATATTCGCCGTCAAAAATAAAACACATTTGTCTATATGAAAATGCACACAATCATAACTTAAGACGAAAATCATCATACGCGGCAAACTATGCAATATAATTATTTCAATTTCTTACGCCGGCGAACGACGAACAAATCAGTACAAAGGGACCATGTTTGACTTTAGATTTAAAGTATTTTAATAAATAAAGTTATTTTACTTAAAACATTTATGTATTTGTATTTTGCAGCATTTATAATAAGCGTACAGATTATAAGTAAAATATAATATTAAAGTTTTTAGTTGTGTTTTTCTAATGTTTATATTTTTAAATATAATTTTTTTGATGGTCACCTTAGCAGCTTACAAAAGGTAAACAACTTCAAAAATTATAACAGCTGTGTTTTTGTTTTTCATAAGACGAATGTACACAACAAATTTTTGACGACGTGTTCGTTGTATTGGACGAAATTCGTCGTTCGTCCTAGTTGTGTTTCTAGCATAACGCTGTATTTATCCAGTTCTTACCCAGCTAGCATTTAGAAGATTGTTTTTACATAAATCACTAAAGTCAGTCTTTTAAGACTACTCAAGATGACTTAAAACTGATGAATCAGTTGTGCGTTTGGCAACATGTTTAAAAAAGAAAAAGCACAGAAAGCAAATGCTTGAAATTCGACTGTTTTCAGAGTTATTTTATTGACATATTTAACGCAGTCTAACGATGAAAAAATGATTCAAATATTTTTTTTTATATTTCAGTTTTTATAAAAATATGTAAATTCGTTAAGAAGATAGAGATTCAAATGTAGAATACATTTTTTAAATATTTTTTTTTAAATATAGAAAATTAGAAATAGCACGCTATCGAATAAAAATAAGCAAAATGTTATTTGCCATGTTTGGCTTTGACAAAAGACAATTAGAAATGTCCGTATAATATGATAAGAAAACTATCAAAATATGACTCAAAAAATTTCGTATTTGACTAAAAGTACGATTGAAAACCGTTTCGGAAATGAGTCAAAAACGCGAGACATAAGGGACTCATTCAGAAGTGTCGCGGCTAGGGTACGATTTTCTCACGACAAAACAAACATTTTCGACTCTAAAACGAGCGCATAAACGATTATTTAATCGTGTAGAAATGTCAAAAGAGACTCGAATATTTTCAATAATTCAAAAAGATGCTTGCTGGGTAGGTTTTCGTGCCTAAAGATTATAAACATTACCTCATTATTTTCGCCAAAATATCCACCCGTCTGTCGGTCTGTGACAGTCTTCTGACTCGGGAACCGTAATAGGTAAACTTTTAGAATTTTTGCAGGAAGTATACAAATATATATTTTTTGAACTGGCATAGGCACAGTGTATGTAAAACTATTGGCGTTTTCTTTTCTGGCAAAAATGTTGCATATGTTTAACACTTTTTACACCTTTGTGTTCTTTTCTAAAAAATGTACGATCGTGTAAATTAAAAGTATGTTCTTTTGAAAATATGTTGCACGAAAAAGTGTAAAAAATGTTACATATTTTACCCTCAATTTTATGTAAGGGTAAGTATGCTACACTTTTTTTAGTAGTTCTTACTCTTGATAAGTGATGTTTGCTTTTGTTGCTAAACCCAATGTTATACTACTTTATGTTTAAAACGCTAATTAAACATTACTGACATGTAAAGATAGTTAGAAAAACTCAATAACAGTTTTTGTTCTATTGTGGTTTTAAAATGTGTAGCAATTTTTCGGGGTTTTAGCAACATGCAAACATTTTATGTGATTGTTGGGTAACATTTATTTTCAGAAAAGAAAACGCCATATGTTTGCTTAAGCAACAAGTACAAAAATTTAAATTCTAAATTAAGGGATGTCCGAAAAGTGTGATTTTAATGTACATGGCCTTGTTTTTAAATCGCAATAGGTGGACTCTTTGACTTTAAGTATTTTTATGTCCCTTATTAGAACAAAAATAAAAAGATTAAAAATGAAACTAAATTATAAAGGGTCTTCTTATATAGACGTGAATATAAAGTATATGCATTTAGTTTTTTTAACTAGAATTCGTACAGGGTGTGTAGAAATGTTAATGCTATCTCAGTAAATGTGTACAATAAATTTAAAGATTAAAGGGTTTCTCCCTAGAGGCAGTGATTTAAAGTTATTTCATAAAATTTAAAGGGCGTACCCCGTTCATTCTCCTAATCGCCCAAGCATTTTAAAGGAGTGTGCTCATCAGCGTGGCTATTTTAGCACCTTTGGTGCTAGATTCAGCACTTATTTTGTTGATTTAGCAGCAAAATTACCGATTTAGCACTTAGCACTATTTTTAGCACTTTCTGCATTAAGCATTTTTAGCACTTTTAATTAATATAATTTATTATTAATGCTTAAGCAAGAGCAAATATTTTCAAAATAAATGCTTTGCTGATTGCTTTGATGCAGAAAGAAACACAAAGTCAGCTAAAGCATATGCGTTTCTTTCTCTTTTTTTTTTGCATTTGCTTTCGCTTTTGCTGCACATTTTTCCACGGCAACAGTTAAGCAACTACATATGTATGCATTGAAAATAGTCAAGCATTTTTAATCACTATTATTTTTATTGTGTTTTTAATGTCTAAGAAATTTAGTTTTTTTCAATGGAAATAAATATTTCTAAGGCGTCATAAGCAGAAATGATAAAACTGTGAACTCTCCAAGGAAATATTTGATTTTAGCACTTGTACACTATAAGAAATATTAACTTTGTATGGAAAATGCCACGCCCATTTGAAATGTTAAAAAAAAACACATAAATCAGGGGATTGCTAGCAACTACAATAATTTCAAGCTTTCCGGAAAACAACCAAACACATTTTGTGCTTTTTATGTAGATTTGGACATTTCAACCAGTTCAGATAAACAAATTCTTAAAAGACCTTTCTTTGGAGATTTTTCTTATATCAACTTGTTTAAAAAAAATTGCTGCTGCCTTCTTAGAAGGGATAATAATTTGCTACAATATTACTATGGACACACTATTATTTTAAATCTTAACGATTCATTTTCATAGCGGCCGAGCATTTCCATATTAACGAAAACAGCAATTATATTTTTAACAACCAAATAATAATGCCTACCAACAATTTTATAAACTGTAAACCTTACCGTCAGTATCAGTTTCTTTTGCAAAATGAAAAGAGAACATATTTTACACAAAAAAAAAACCAAAAGAAAAAATTGCATGAAGTTTCTGGGACCTGCACAGCATTATATATTTGTACTCTGCCTTTATTGAATATATTTCAAATGTAGTCAATGTTAAATAAATCATTTTCACCATTTGCTACTTAATGGTTTCAAAGTATTTATGATGTAAAATTTTTGTGGACATCATTCAAGAGATATAATATTTGCTGCAAGTACTCGTAATAAAAACGAAATATGACTTAAAAATTGATGAGTAAGAAGAGAGGAAGAGGCTTTAGTTTACCCGGTGTTGTTTATAACTGCTTTTTACAGAAACAGCAATCTGTTTCTCTGGGAGACAAAAAACGATTAACTAATAAATTTTAGAATCGTTTTCATATTACTTAACAATTGTTTATAACTTTAAAAGCAGCTTAAAGATTAGGAATAAATCTTTGAAAACCATGTTTTTTTTACATGTTCTAGTAATTTAAAAAAAGGAAAATTGTTAACTCGTTAGAAAAATATCTTCATAAACATTAATTTCCTTTCAAAAAGTACTTTTTCAGATGAGTACCTTTTACAAAATAGTACCTTTTTATAAATAGTACCATTTACAAAAACTAACCTAACTAATATTGATAGATTTTTTATAGATTTATTATTATTATCTTTGTAACATTCCAAAACACAGTTTTCTTGAAAAAGATCCTTCAAAAGTACCTTTTTAATAAGATCCAGTTTTTCAAAGATCCATTTTCACATATATGAAGTTTTAAAACTACCACTACCTAAATGAACATTTTAAAACGGTAATGTTTAAAAAACATCTTTAAAAAATAAAAAAAAAAACATTTAAAAAAATTTTTTTAAAAGTACCTTTTTTACAAGGTACCATTTACAAACATTAACCTTATTTATATTAGTGTTTTTTATAGCTTTCTTAACCTTTAAAACTGTTTCTTTTCAAAAATTCAGTAAAAATATTTCCTAAGAAAGTTTCCCTTAAAAGTACTTTCCTCAAAAGTACTTTTTTGTTCATAAACATGAAAAAACAGCTGGGTAAACAAATTTTTTAAGAAGGGGTCCACTTGAAAAATTCCTCAAAAAAATAAAAAAACATAACTTTGCAGAAAAGATCCTTTCCTAAAAAGGTACTTTTTAAAACATTGTATGTATTTATATATAAAACTTTTTTTAAAACGTAGTTTTTAAATATCCTGTAATTTAAGATAACTAAATTTATTTATATTGATAGATTTTTTGTGGATTTGTTACTTTTTTGGAAAAGTCAAATTTAAAACAATACGTTAAAAAGTACCTTGAAAATATTTCTTAAAACAGGTACTTTACCTTTTTGTTTTAAGAAATTTTTCTAGAGGACAAATTATTTGGTAAACACAGCTATTTGAGGTTTTCTTAAAAAAAGGAGCCACTAAAAAAAGTACTTTTTAAAAAGCTGAAATAGTGTTTTAATTAAAAAGAACTTTCTTAGTTATTTGAATTTAAGATAGTATTTCTTTAGAAATGAAACCTGTAAAAATATAAATAAATGGTTAAAATTATAATTATATAATGAAGATAATATAAAATGAATGAAAAAAATCATGGTGAACTCAATACGAAAATATTATTAAATTTTCAAGAGAAAAACCTGACATAAAATTAATCATTATTTTTTTTTAAGTTTTACAGGCAGCACAGAAATTTAAAAATTAAACCTGCAACATATTGAAACAACATTTTTAAAATTTTAAATATTAAATAATGTTTTCTTGATTCAAGTCAACATATTTAGTAGTCATGTAAAATTAAAAGTTAAATAAAAAAACGTTTAAAGTCAGGTTCAAATAAAATGAATTTGGGAAATGTTAAAATGATACGTGAAAATATTTATGGTCTTTTTTTTTTATCAAATTTTGCATGTGGTACTGCTGTTTTGTGGTAAGTAATGTCTGCGGTCAACAACCACAATATTAATTTATCTAATGCTATGCAAAATTAAGCTATTCGAGGGGTATGAATGCGTTAATGAACTAACGTGATTCGGTTCTATGCTGAGCACTGTGACTAGAAAAGCTACGGCGAAACCAACAATCAGTCACTCACTACTACTTTAATTTCATTTTAATTACATTTATTTAGTCCAGGATACGTATAGAACACTGAAGGGTTTCAACCTGTTTAAGACTTTGGGTAACAAATTCTTTGGATTTTTATAGGGGTAATTACGGATCTATTCTCGTTTAGAACTAGAAACTGTTTAAGAGGAATTGGCGCTCAGGATTTTTGTTATGTGCAAATGCATGAAGAGAAGCTCTTTGAAAACTGTTGATGATAAGGACCAGGTGTCATAATGAAAGATAAATCGGATTATTAAGGAGACGGACTAGGTCTTCTAGTAAAGGAGTCATCACCTAATACTACCATTGCTTAATGTTAATTGTGGCTAATGATCACAGATAATAGCTTATCTTTACAACAACAAAGCTAATTGTATTTTAAAAATAAAATACAACTTATATTCTTATTTTAATAGAAAATTTTCCGGCTAATGCATTTAAAATTATTAAGCATAGAAACGCATACATACTTAACAAGTTTTTCTTCTTCTTATTTCTCCATAGAAATCATGTCGAGATTTTTTTTTGTTATAAAATATTTATTTTTACATAAAACTTGAAAACTTTTCTAATTTGTTTTCTCACAAAAACTAAATCAAATAATTCATATGGGACTTTTAATTCAAATTAAGTCACATACACTTATACAGAACACATACACATTTACACAAGACTTGAATACAACAATAAAACTAAAACTTTGTGGGACACATACGCATATTTAAAAATGTTTTCAAAATTTCTCTTAAGATATTTTTGTTTACAAATAAACTTTTTTTTATTAGTGGAAGCCAAAGGAAATTTTTGAACTTTAATATAGATATAAAAAAATTTTTTTTGAAATTAAAAAAAAAAAGAAATTATTAACTAGAGATTTAACAATAATTTATTCCTTAAGATATTTAGATATTTAATGATTACTAATTATATTTAAATTATTTATTTTCTTAAATTTATTTACATATTTTATTTTCTTTTGTGCTGCCTTAATTTGTTAAATGTTTTGACACTGGCAGATGTTCATTTGTGTATTGAAATGTATTTTGGGGTCCATATAAATAATAATGCAACTTTGCATGAATTTTGTACATGACTTTTGAACTGCATTTTCATCTAAATACAATCACGCTCTGTTTAATTTGAATTATAATCAAATTTTAAGTAAGAATATAACACAAATAAATTAATTATTTTTCTTTTTAAATAGAATTTTCAATTATTAGTGTAATTATAAATTAAATATGTAAAAATAATATTGTAATTATATGAGAGAAAGTCAATACGTCTATACAAAAATATAGTGTTTGAAAATTTTAATCCTCTTAGCGAGCCATTTTGCTAGTGCTTTAATACCTACGAAAAATAATATTTATTTCGCAAAACTCTTTACAAAAAAAAAAAAAAAAAAAAAAAATCCACAAATAATTCCATCAAGCAGGTTGGACTCATACACAAAGGGTTTTGTATCATGCACGGGCCACCCATAAATTTTCGATTTTATTTTTTTTTTAATAATGAACTAACATTAAAATAAAAACAAGACATTAGAGGAACACCCTTTAACTTTAGAATTTATTATTCACACTCGTTTTTAAAGCGTACATATTTCTACAATTTCAGTGTGAATCTTAAATATATAAACTAAAGTCATATATATATATATATATATATACTAGATGACCCGTGCGAATATTTCGCAGCGTTATTTGTCATTTTTGGAAGATAAAATAAAAAATAATTAATGGAAATTTTAGTAACTTTAATACATTTTAGTAAAAGTATAAAAATATTAGAAATCACAATATATATTATACATATTTACATATATGCATACATATGTTTAAATGCTTTTATAATACATGATGATCGTTAACTTTTTGCCCTTACGAATTCTTAATACAAACAAAAATATCTTTTAATAAACGGTATTATAGTAACTGCATTACCATTGAGCGATCCTGTATTACCACACTTGAACAAAAACATATAATCACTATATTATCATGCAATTCTGTATAAAATATAATTTTTATCAATGAAAATATTAATTTTTCAATATCTAATAATTTTTGTCATTAGTTTTAGAAATAAGCTTTAAAATGAGATATCATTCATTAAATTTGATGCGATGGTATGGGAGATATTTGCAACCGACAAAAAAAAAGTGCTTTAGAAATAATATATATGATGATATGTTTACCCTTTATGATTTTGATTTATTTTTAATTTATTTATTTGTTCGTAAAATTAACTTAAGAAGTGTGGCATATCACCCTATGATAATTCTGAAGTTAACAATGCAGTAGTCACGGCCGTAAACACGCTTACTATAAATTTGGTCAGGGTTCAACCACTGCGGTAATGTAAAAATTAAAATGTTTTTTTTTCTGTTTAGTGGTAATAATACATATTCAAAAATAACATTAAAACATCCAGCGTCTTTGGTCGGTACCTCTTCATAGCATATTCGCCGGCGAAGTGAAAAACTAATAAAATGTCTGTATCCTTCTCCGTTCACCACCTGTCTTATCTCACATATATTCTTTCTTTAAGAATGTAGCACGGTTACAAAAAATAACTAAATAGGTATTGTTGCCTGAAGTGCTACTACTCTTTAAAAAAAAAAATAATTTGTCACTTTCGGCACACCTTTTTGTTTTTATTACTTGTTGTTATAGCAGCTATAGTAGTAAACCTTCTCCCTGTTTTGGTTCCAGCAATAGAGAGCTGTAAAATTCTTTGTAAGGAAAGCCATAGTGTTACCTTTTTACCGTACAGTGTACAGAACCCTAAAAAGAGTTTGTTGCAAACATTTTTTTTTTTTTGGTTCGTTTTGTATATTTTAAGCGAGTTATTTCTTATAAACCCAAAAAAAATAATAAAATGTAGCTTAAAGGCACATCAGAAGAAAGTGATTGAAATTATAATTTAAACCGTAAATGTCTAGCACTTGAAAGTTAAATGCGGTTATTAATCTATTAGAATTTTGGCGTTTTATTTTCTTAAAAGGTTTTTGCTTTCTGCTTATAGAAAATTAAAAAAAAATCGAACAAGTCCCAATGAGGAAAGTTCAAATGTCTTGGTCTTTAATGGATTAGATTCAAGTAAAATGATACACAGATTATGTTTTCCATTATTGATCATAACACAATAAGCTTCATCCAGTCCTAATTGTTTAGCTACTTTACCGCCAGCCAACATAAGGTGGCCCAATAATTTAGCGGCAGAATCTTCGGCTTGCGAAAGGATTGGAACAGGCTTGCGTGGTATAACTAAGAAATTATTTGGTGCCTGAGCATTGATGTCGTGAAAGGCGTCACTCTTATTATCTTCGTAAATAAAACTACATGGTATTTCTTTACGCAAAATTTTACCGAAGATTGTATCACCCGACGGTGCTGCCGCTTGGGCCATATCAACTTCATTCGACATTCCAGCTCTTGATGTGTCTTGCAGGTTATGAAAACAATTTTTCCTTATAATTACCCGGATCCTGGAAAATATAGTCAATAAACTCATTCGTCAGCTCGTTCTAGTTACACTGGTAACATTCATTGCCTTGACTCCTATTTCTTATACAGTGTAAGGCAGTGAACTCAAATTTCATCAGCGACTATGTATCGGCAAAAAGAAAAAATTCATTAAATCTACAGAAAATGGGTCATATTCTTGTTGTCTTTAAAAATTAACACAAACAGCAGAGAAAGAAAAATAGAAATTGGTCATTGTTGTTTTTGCATCAACTTGGACACAAATTTTATAGTTTATTTTAAAAAGTTTGTGAAAAGTTTCCTGAAGAGTTAAGTAAGCTGTAGCGAGATGGCCAAGGAGACGTGCTTTCACCCTCAATAATCAATATAGGTGAATTATAATTTAAATCGCGATAAAATAAAAAAAGCAGAATAAAATTTTTTTTTGGAAAATTTTCATTTCTACGTAAATTTAAAAATTAAAATATACGTAAGCCCAACCTGAATTAAAATTAATTATTCAATATTCAATTATTCGATTAAAAATTAATTTACAAAAATTAGAATATCGCACAGAATTAGGTAATGTCCCTTTTATTGTCCTTTCCTTTTGAATTGAAGGTCAAATGCTTCTTTCTGCCTGTCTTCACTTTAATTTTTCATGCATATTTGACTATTTGATCGATCTGTTATTTGGCACTCATCGACCCTTGCAATTCTTCGAATAAAATTATACTTATAAGCCAACACTCTTTTGTCATGCTGTTCCTCGACACTACTTTCAAATCTCTAGATATATTGCTTCACAAATTAAAACATGATTTAATTTTATATTTCATGGGGAACAACAACTGTTGATTTTCAACTTGGGGAGGGCAACTGACATTTGTATTTTTAGCAAAAAATTTGTCTAAAGTCAGATAAAAAATCTCTTTTAAATTCAACCTGTTATTTAGTCATTGTGATTGAATTATCAATCGTTGGTCACTACGTTCTTCTTTATTTATATATGAACAAATGATGAAACATTTTTCTGTTATTTTTTATTATACCTTAAGACACTACTCGGGCTTTCAAAGTCCATAATATTTAAAACTCAACATCGAGAATACGTGTAGGTTCGCACGGACAGATAACAATTTTGTGTTTATTTTCCAATTTAATATATAATTGAGTAAATTAACATTTTATTTAAAATTAAATTGAAAAATAAATAAAACTCTGAATAGGTGCAAACAAATTTTTCTGCGCCAATGCACGGAACTATAAGTGATACTTCCAATGGCATAAATAGACACCAAGTAACTATCACCTGGCAACGACTTTTAAATTAATTACTTAATATTTAATTTAAGCATTTTCCTTAATTTACTTTACGAAGTAAAAAAAGAAAAAAAAAACAGTAATAAAAACTAATCATTTTAAGCCGACATCATCAGTTTTTGTTTTCAAACTCATACTTGTGATTGCAATGTATTACAGTGTTGTTGTGTGCGAAAAACAATTTCTTCTTCGCTTTCGATTTTAATCAATTTCATGGTGTCAATGTAATTCAATACCTGTCAAAATCATAATGTCGCTTAAGTTCTTCATTGAATGATGGCAACAAACTTAAACTAACGACTAGAAATTTAACTTTTACATTTAAACACAAACGAATAAATGAGAACGACAGAAAATAAGGGAAAGACTACCAGGCGATTATACATCAATAAACATACATTAACACTGACTGTGTTGGTGTTTGTTAGATGAAATGTTAAGGACTAAAATGAGCCTCCTCCAATGTTTGATAGACATACAAACATTTGTATGTATTGACCATCGTGGTAAAGTTATAAAAGCTGCAAGTCCCTTAATGTCAGTTAAATTTATGAAAAGCATTTGGCAGCAGCTTGTCTCGACTTTTGAAATGTTTATACATCAAACTCGATTGAATTTTATCTCTGACGTCCACCAGCCAACCATTTCATGCTCTGTGTAGAAAAATAGTTTCCAGACAGGCAAAGTATGAAAGAAAACAAAAAAAATTTTCAAATTTAAATTAAAGTAAAAGCAGTTCTCTAGTCACTCTCTAGAAAATGTTTTGTTTTCTTAGCATTTAAGATTTAAGTTTCAAAAGCAAGTTTATTTAATATTATTGATTTTTTTTCTTTTTGTTTTGATTTATGTATGTATGTATATTTAATTTAATTTTAATTTTAAAATTTTCATAATTTAATTTTAATGAAAAAAAAAATATTACCATTAACGTTTAAAAGAGATTTTCGGCATAGGGCCTCCATTGCTCTTCTTGGAGCAAAACTTTCTAAATTTCCAATTTTAAGCCACTTTTTCCAGCATTTCTGGCCATATGTGGCGCATAATTTGTTGGTTTATTAACAGAGAGGAGTGACTTCACGTGGCCTTACAGGAAATAATCGGGAGGTGTCAAAACATACAACTTTGAAGGCTAACTGACAAGTTTTCGAAATCAAGTTATCGCAATATTACGATTTAAAAAATTCGATGGTTGCAGTAGAGCTGCAAAAAAAATCGATAGCACTATCGATAATATCGATAGCATATTTTTTGGCTATCGATAGGATTTTTCTGAAAGCCATAAAGGTAGCAATAGTTTCCTGAATTAGCTCCTTAAAAAATTGACAGTATCGATAGTTTTTAAGCAAACAATCGAAACAATCGAATGTGCCCATTATCGATAGTTTTGCAGCTCTAGGTTGCGGTCGCCATATGTCACGTAACGTCATCAAGTTGAAACCTCATCTCACCCGGATCAATGTCGACCAGACTTTTAAACAAAATGTCAATGATATTGATGTGACAACTGTAATGCGAGCTTCGCCTATATTTTAAAAGAAGTAAAAATCGCGATATTCTCTATAGTACGCAAAAATCTATGTCTTGGTTCTGTTATTAAGTTATTTAGAGAGTATGAGATATGAAATCTATCAACTGTTGGGCAGAGGAGTTGCTTAAATGGTAATTATCATCACCATAAAGATCATGAAGCCGCATATTTTAAATCTGGATAATTTGGTAGCGTTATTTAGGCAACAATCATAAGTGTCAAAAAGTGAGAGCTGTATGACATTTCTTTGACATAAAACACATCCTTAATAATAAAAAATAAAATTGTTACCCAGTCGCCTTTCAACTACAGAAATATTTCAAAATAAGTTTTTGATTTATGATTACTGGTGCTTTATAAATTATTGTAGGGTACGTATATGAATTCAAGTGTTAAAATCATTCAAGAGCACTTAGTCAAATGAAAGTGCAACCCCAGTCACAAATCTTTTCAACATCATCAGAAGCAGCGCAGCAGCAGAAGCAGCAGCAGCGGCAACATAAAAACAACTTAAAACATTCAATTCAAACAAAATGTAAAATTCAATAAAAATCAAAGTCAAAAGTTATTATTTTATAGAAAATAATCAAATGATGTAGATATCTATGAAATAATGTAGATATCCATGAAATGATATTGCACAGTGAAATAAAAGGAGTAAGAATGCCATATTGAAAAAATGTAAATTTCTATGCTTTTTTTTAAAGTAGTCTGGTTACAAGCAGAACTTTTTTTGTATCACTTTCTTAAATGTGATTAAAAAATAATACGAGTCTTAAAATCAGCAAAAAAAGGCCAGAAACTAAAACTCATTTACTTCAGTAATGTGTGGAAAAAAATAGCAATACAAACATAAATATGTTTGTGTTTAGTTCGAGAGAATTTCAATAATTGAAATGAGCAAAAAAAAAAAGAGAAAAATATGAAGCGATTTAATTTTTATTTCGTTTATTGATTTTGAATGGGTTTTTGTTTGTGTGTAAATTATGAGCAGCAAATGGAATTGAAATTTATTATTGTCGCTTCATAATCACAAATGTGTTCTATACAAATTTATTCATACAGTAAATACAAACATAAAAACGCACAGAAACTTACACACATCATTTTGTGAATTTGTTTTTCAAAGATAATTTTCAAATGTGATTTAACTATGTTGTGTGTGTTTGTGAGTGTGTAGAGAAATTCAATTTTGATATAAACATGGAATATGTCTGTATAATTTCACTTAACGTATCAACATATAAAATGATAAAGTGCTTGTTTTAATGAACTTAAGTGGTGTCGTGCTGTGTTTGCATAAAAGGCAAGTGACTGAGTGAATATGTGTAGATGAATTTAAAAAGTTTTCGTATTATGAAGATGTACTACACTTTTACAGAGATACCAGATCCTTTTTAGCATAATTGGATATTCTTTAAAACACCTGAATTGCCAAATAAAAGAGGCTTAAGTGGAAGGAAGTTGCAAAATGTTTTATTAGGTTTTTCTATTGCTTATATGTACGAGAGATTTTTGTGAAACCTTGAAACCTAAAACTTTAGTTTCTTTACTACGAAAAGTAGGTCCATATTACAACAAACTAAAAGAATAAATATATTATATTTTTCACAAAAAATAAAAGGGGAGGAATTAAAGAAAATATCTTAAGATTGACTATATTTCTATTTTTACAAATGTACATTTTTATATTAAAAGCTGCTTTTTCCACATAACCTCACTTTGGTTAATAAAAAACTCATATCTTAAATAAAAAAATCATTAACAGCTAATTCCTTTTGGTAAAAAATTAGTTTTTTTTATTCGAACGTACATTTTGCATAAAATAATAATGTTAGCACAATGCAAATCTTGTGTTTATATAAATTTTTTTTTCAAAGTAAACCGATAATTAACTAACAGAATCCATATATTTGCGCAAAAAAAAACTTTCTTCAAAAATAAGACCGGATCTCAAGTTATGATCAATGGTGATCGTTTCTGCGCCATGATTAATGAGATTTTCTTTAAAAATTTTGATCCGGACGAAATATGGTATCAACAAGATGGCGCTACGTACCATGCGGCGATCGCAATCATCGAATTATTGAAATCAAAATTTGGCGATAAGTTGATTTCGAGAAACAGACCTGTCAATTGGCCTCCAAGGTCGTGCGATTTGACACCTCTCGATTATTTCCTGTTGGGTCACGTAAAGTCACTGGTTTATGCTGATAAACCAGAAACAGTTGACGCTTTGGAGACCAAAATTGTTCGTGTTATTCGTGATATACGGCCAGCAATACTTGCAAATTGGACGCCCAAAATGCGCTTCGTCATGAGCAGCTGCGGTGACCATATGCCCAAGATCATTTTTAAATATTCTGATCTTTCGTATAAAAATTTTCTGCATTGCAATTTAATTTTATTTTTTTTTTTTGTTATTTTTTACAATTTAAAGTTCTATAGGGCTTAAAAAACTCCTTTTAAAACATAATTTTTACAAAAAATTACATAAAAAATTAAAAAAATATATAAAAATAAAAATAAATAAATAAGGATAATAATAAGAAAATCATACCCTTAAACAGAAAGTTAATTTTAGTCCCAAAAGATCTTGTTCTCAAAAAATTTTTTTTTACAAAAATATTTTTTTATTTTGATTATTTTTATATATTAAAGTTTTATTTTGGTACACATATAAAATTTTTTTTAAAATATTGGTAAACAAATTACCATTTTTTAGATCTATAAACCTTGAAATAATTACTTGAAAATATTATTCTTTCTTAAAAAGAAAGATTTGAAAATATGAACTTAGGCCTAATTAAATATTTTTTTATATATTTACAAGATAATTCACTTAAACAATAAACTAATTTAAAATGCATAAATTGTCCTCTCAATTATATTTTAATAAAAATCGCAAACAAATTTCGAATGAAATAAATAATTGAATCAATTAAATATTTTGTTAAAGCTGAAAATGATACCAATTAAATCCTTTAATGAGTGCTAAGCTGTTTTCGGATTAAAAAATTTGTTCACGAACTTTTTTTTTTTCATTGAGGTTATTTCTTTCCCAAAAATTAAAAACACTTTACGTTGACACCACTATACCAATCTCCACATGTGGTAGCACTATTGTTAAAGAGTTACTTACACAACTCATTGCTATGGGCTGAAAAGTAAATTGTTTTGAAATGTTACAACAAAATTAAGTTTTTCATCTTAAAATGTATAAGAAATAAATATTTTATAACAAAAGCTGGTAAAATTATTTTTTTTTTTTTTGTAAAATTATTGAATATTTTCTTTTTTTTTTAATATTTTTTTTTTCTTTATTATCCTATAGTGCAGATTATTTTGCTCGTTTTTGTAGGATAATCGAATGAAATGAATTTTTGTAATAATGAAAATGAATATTTGTTTCTGCAACTGACATTTATTATATTTGTAGTGCCCTTGTCGGCCTGTCAAAACTTTAGCAATCGAATCTTAATAATGGAACACAAAAATGTTGAATTACGAGTATCATGTTATTGAAGGATTATGATTGTGTAATTGTGCATGTATTGGAAAGAAAATACAATTATCACAGCAATTAACTAACCCTCATTAATATTATTTTTCATATTCTTTTATGTGCGAGTTATTTAAGAATTTTTATGACATTTAAATTTAAAACAAGAAAAGAAATATTGAATTATTTTAGGACAATGAACAGGGATTAAGTGTGTGTGTGTGTGTGTGTAGCCAGATTTGAAACAGGTATATAATTAACATCACTTGAAGTGGTTGGGTAAAATTATTATTTCTGGAATTTATACGTTTCCTCCCCATTTTAATGCTTCATTAATTTGAATAAACCATAAATAAAAAATAAAAAAATAAAATAAAATACATTTTCATTACTTTTATACTCGCATTTGCTAGCAAGTGAATGGGGATTGAATAAAATGATAAATTCATAAATTTATGCAAATTTTGGAAAGTCTTTCATAAACGAAATGCAAAATTTTACTTATTGCCACTGGCTGGACTATTGCTTTGGCAAAAAAAAAAAAAAAAAAAAATAAAACACGTGAAACCATTTTATTTAATGAAGATGAATTTAATTATATGAAATTGCAATGAAAATAAATGTGCAAATTGTAGGTTATAATAAACGAACGAATCCTTAGACTTGTTCTCTACACAAAAATGCAAGGTAAATATTTTCCTGCAGAGGTTGCTAATCGAATTTAAAGTCTGTGGTTGTCGTGACACAGCAAAGACCATCACTAGTGTTTTGCTGACCGCACATTAAGCATTAGCTAAAACCAAAAAAGAAGAAAAAACTAAAATTTATAAACTTTAATAAAGAAAGCAAAAATAAATACCAAAATGTGTTTATTAAAATTATAAAAAATAATTTTCCTTAAAACTTTTTCTTTCATCTTCATTATTCTTTCAATTTTAAATAAGACTTGTGACTGTAATTTAATTTTATTGAATTTTCAAAACAGTCATGACAGTCTAAATAGATGCCTCTTGAGCCTCGATAATGCCGATTAAAATGGACATTATCCATTCTTTGAATGTTTGAATAAACAATAATGAACTAGAGGTCCTCTAATAGGATTCCCTGCTAATTTTATACTAGTAACAGGCGGTTCACGTCATTACATTTTAAACCTTGTCAAGAGGCCAAGCAAGCATTGGGATTATTGAAAAATTGTAAAAATCGCACAAAATACACTTTAATAAGAAGCTGCGTCTCTTCTACTTAAACGTACTCTTCGAGTTGTTTTAAGACTGTGAGTCTTGAAACCTTGCAGTCTTGAGGCGTACAGTCTTTATAAGTAGTCTTCAACGGATTTCTACAAAGGAAAAATAAATCCCATGTTCAGACTTATGAGAACTTGTGTAAGAGATACGACTATCCATAAAAAAATAAATGGGATTTGATTGGAAATTTCGTGAAAGCGAATTAGTATTTAATAGCATTCACAAAGTGTCTGCTTCCAACTGAGTCCAGAGAAAATGGCAAATGAAGAGACAGGTCTTGTACTGCTAGTTCAATAGACAAATACGCTGCCACGGCTGAAGGTATCAACAATATTTTTTTAATTTTTACCCTGACCAGGATTCGAACCATCGATTTTATAAATTAATGAAATTTTACTTTATTTTCGGCTTTTGGTTCTTTTTAATTAATTTTCTAAACATTTTTAGAAAGAAAAATTATTTACATTCTTGCATCAGTCGGTGAATGTTTATAACAGCGAAACCGTTTTGGTATTTTTTGCCCGCTGAACTTCACCTAATGTGAATAAACTGCCCCGATATAATGAACTTAAGAAAAGATACTTTTGTATGTGAAATCATAATATTCGATGAAACTCATTTCCGCTTGAATTTTTAAAATTTTGAAGTAGAAAGAACCCATATGAAATTCTATATGAGCCAATACATGCCCTATTGTCGTTGTGGGGTGTGACTTTTGTAATAAAAAAGTCATTAACTCTCATTTTTTCAAAGACGACAACGAAGCTAGTGCAACCGTAATTATTCAGATGTTAAATGAGCTTTTTCCGTAGATAGCATGATGGAGAAATTTACCGCACAGCTCGGGCAACGATAAAGATTTCGAAACAATAATTCCCAGCTCGAATTCCAGTGTTGACGATTTGGACGGCAGCAGAATTCTTCTTATGAAATTTTTTGAAATCTAGCTCTTACCACAATGTGATTCATTGCTACAAGTCTTGAAAGTTTAAAGAAATCCCAAATTTGAATGCCAAATTTGAGGAGCAAAAATTCATAATGCCGTAGCACTAGTGCAAATATACAACTACTCGAGGCGTGAGTATTTGATCGACATAAGTTTTATAACTAAATGTCACCAACTTGGTCCTAAATAATTTTTTGAAAAGCTTTTTGAAGTAAGGCATTTCAAGAATAATGGCAAGTCAACTAAAATTGTGACATTACTTTTGATCTGCCCGGCAAAAATCAACGTGAAGTTATAAAAGAGGTGAACTTAAATGACAATGTATTTTAATTTTGATTTTGCTTAAGCAAATTTATAAATAGTACAGAACTTATCAGTTATTCTCAGATATCTGAACGCTTATTTAGCAAGCACTCTCCAGGTTCACACTCTTCAACGATAAAAAAAAAACAATTTTAACATAAACTTAGCGCGCAAACCGGACCAACTCGTTCTCCACTGTATCTGCTGCATGTGCTGACAACTCCACTGAGCCATTCCATGTTTTTCTCTTTTGATTAGGACCAGCACTCAGGGGTTGACCCATAATCATGCAACATATTCTGCCGGAATCAGGAAATTAGGCTATGGAAAGGGGAATAGAGGGAGTAGTGCCTGTGCACATTTGTTTCGAGTCTTTGCACAGTGAAAGTGACAGGAATTACTTCCGCAGGGAGTTTATTCTACAAACGAACCGTTTGGCTAAAAAGCGAATGTTCTCTAAAATGCGTAGTACGATTCACTGGCCAATCAAGCACATAGAAATGTGCTGTTAATGCTGAGCGTGTTGCGTGTACGAAATTAAGGTTTTCAGGAACAAGTTTCCTGATTTCATAAGAGCACATTTCGTTGTAGTAACGATCAAACAGTGAAACATACCCCACATTGCGTCGATGCTACAGTGAATCAATAGAGCTAGATAACCTACTGACAGCGCTGAGCTTCAACGCTCTTTCATGCACCCGGACGAGTAACTCCAAAGTAGCCCTTGAACCACCAGGCTACACATGAGAGTTGTATTCCATTTTCGATCTGATAAAGGTGACAAAAATAGCGATAATGAAAAATTTCTTATACCGTTTCAGAAAATTTAGGAAGTTTAATGCTTCTTTTGAGAGTTGAAAAAATGCTTGTTTAATCGAACATCACATTAAATCTTTTTGCCAAGAACATCGACAGCTTCATAGCCCTTAATATCTATATCAACCATAATTACATATATTTTACAATCAATACATAAGATAATTTGCTGTGTTGACTTGCTGAAAGGATTCGATATTATGCATCCAGTTGAAAATAATAAAATTGAAATCACTCCGTCAGAATATTCATTTCAGATAAAGGAAATTTCTTACCCTGGTTTAGCTCGTGTTGAATGCATCCAATTTTTTCTAAATTTAGAATTTATCTGTCTTAAATATAAAATCTCCCCAAAAAGTTTCTGAATCATGGTGATTGTTTTCTTTGATAACAACGTAATAGCAACAACTATGAAGGAAATGAATTTGTGGGTTTTTAATTGCACTTTTGTTCATTTTGACTTTTACATTCCAACAGAAAGGGGGATGGATTTTTGTTGTCCTAGTCTATCATTAAATAAATGCATACTTTGTCTTTTGCACTGGTGGAACTTAAGGTGGCATGTCATAACGATGGCATGTCATAGTGTCCAAGAACATAATGTGCATCGACTTTATGTCGCACTCAAAAGTGACAGAATGTTCATGGACATTATAAACTTTATAATGTCCATTGACATTGTTTCGCTTTTAAACACAACGGCTTCGCTTGCCAAAGACGTCCTGCACAGACGGCCATCAGCCGGGCATAAGGTTTTTCTACTCTATGGTATAGCCAACACCGGCTTTTTATCTTCAAGCCAGTTTATAAAAATGTTGCATCTTTCTTATGAAGACGTTATGACGCCACATTGATGGACATTATGTCGCATCGTAGTGTGACATTACGTCCATTATAGACTAGCTTGCAAAATATCTTTGGCAAGCAAGCAAATCCATAGAGAAGAACATTTTTGCGGCAGCTTTGCAGGAAATGTTTAGTAAGCGAAGCCGTTTTTGTTTTAAGTGCGGCCATCATGATACATTCATGAGTGACACTAAGTGCATACCTAAAACAACACAACGTCCATGGACTTTATGTCACTCTCAAAAGTGATACTCAAAAATTATAGTATGGACATAGTGTCAATAAACATTATGTCACTTTTAAGTTCGACATAAACTCCATTGACATTATGTCCTCGGATAATGTGACATGTCACCGAAGTTAAGTTGAATGAACTTTTTTTTACTATTGTTACTATTGGTTCATTTACATTGCAAGTGGAATGACAAAAAACACGACAGTTAAAGTCATTTTTAAATCCATGAGTAAGAATATGAAGAAATAATATTTTTTTTTTAACTTTCTTTTGTGGTCAATTTTGAAATGAATGATAATCTTTTTTGTCATTTAAAATCATAAGGATTAAAAGTTTGAGGGGTCAGCTTTTTCTTTCAATTTAATAAAACCAATTTAAAGGTATTCCAACAAATGTTTTATTACCTTGATGCTGCACAGATATTTCTTCCGAATCGTTGCACAAAAATCAAGTTACCTTTGACAATAAAACATTATAAGAGATATTTTTTAATTAATTTCTATGCTTTTTCGCATTCTAAATCGAGAGAGATGAAAGTTTTTGCATGTACCTCGTTGCAGTGACAATGGAATATTTAAGTAATTTTTGTTCTGTAAAGAGGGTTTGAGAAAAAAAATTCAAAAGTTGAGCAGTCGAGTTTTCCAACTACTTGGAGTTCGTAAAACTCTTTATAACAATTGTAAGATTAAAGAATTATTTCATTTTTAATAAAGGAACTAAAAATATTTTATTATTTGTGGTTGAAGCTAAAATTTGCAATGTACTGAAGAAGTGCTCCCTTATTACTTTCGAAGAAAATTACATATATGAGCTGTTGTGTTCAACAATTAATCCTCTACTGATATTGTCATTAATCAGGAAAAAAATTAGTCTTTTTTAATTGTTGTAAAATATTTTATTTTATACGGCCTTAGTCCACACATATTTTAATTTCTATATTTATTAAAAAAAAATTTTTTTTATGATAAAAAACATTTCATAATCTTAAAAATTAAAGGGTGTCTCAAAATAACATACATATTTGTATTATGTGTATTATGAACTGTAAGGGGTTAAAAGACACGCTCCCAATGGGTAAAAGTA
Source organism: Gymnosoma rotundatum (assembly GCA_916610165.2). Taxonomy (NCBI): domain Eukaryota; kingdom Metazoa; phylum Arthropoda; class Insecta; order Diptera; family Tachinidae; genus Gymnosoma; species Gymnosoma rotundatum. The sequence continues at coordinate 11,751,190 of OU744338.1, read as the reverse complement.
ACATAAAAATAAATTTAAAAGTTAAAGGGTGTTCCCATAGTTGAAGTAAATTTACTTATTTGGGTCTTTGTTTTGAACCCTTATGGACAAATGCTTGCAAATTGGGTTGCTGTCACTGTTGTAGTAACAAATTTTAATATTTATAAGTTAAAGGGTGCACCAATAGTTCATTTAATTTAATAAATATGGTCATACGTTGGAACAGTTGTAGGCTTACCCTTGAAATTTACATACTATTTGATTGCTAAGTCCACTAAAACAGCAGTTATAAGATTTAAACATTAAAATTAAAGGGTGCCCCTCTAGTTGATGTAATTTGGTGTATGTGGCCAAACTTTAGAAACGACAGAAAGCTGAAACTTACAAGGGAAGTATGTTGCTAAGTCCGCTACAACAACAAGTTTTTATTGGAACTTAGGAAATAAAGGGTGTTCCCAAAAATAATGTAATTTCACCTATATGGCCGTAACTTATGAACAGTACAAACGCTTGAAAATTAAACTGAATGTCCACTACTTTGTTTAATATAATAAAAAGTATAAATATTTTAAAATATAAATTAAAGGGTGTTACAATAGTTGATGTAATTTGATTAATATGACCCAACTGTTGAACCGTTACAGAAAGATGGTTGAAATTTAGCAAAGACCTGATCGCTAGGTCTACTACAACAGCAAGTATAAAACTTGTATTTGGAAATTAAAGGGTGCCCTTATAGTTGCTGCAATTTTATGTATATTACCAAACTGTTTAACAGTTGTAAACAAACAGTTGAAATTACCAAGGAGCTGTAGTGCTGCGTCTGCTATAACAATTATAAAGTTTGGAGGTGGAATATAAGAGTGTCCAAATAGTTAATGTAATTTGATGGATATGGCCAAACTTTCGAACCGTTATATATAGGCAGCTGAGATCTGTTTTGAAGACAGGTTTTTTTTGCGACGAAGATCACAAAAATTTTGTCCTTTCTTTTTTAAAATGCAATGCAAATTGGCTTTTTTTTAATTTTTTTTCTGTACATCACAGTAGATACTGTTTCAAAATCATACTGATTGTTCTAGAGGATAAAAAAAGCTCCCTTTAGCGTAAGTGAAAGAAAAAAAATCATCAAACTTATTTACGCAGACAAAATGCAAATTATCTCGTACTGACATTTTTATCTTCTTCGTTTATACAAATTTTTTTCCAAAAATCTGCTTAATTTTGCTTTAACCCTTTCGTGGTAAATATGTAAATCCTTAAACTTAAAAACCATTATGCAAATTAGACTTTTAATGTGATTCAGACAAGTGGTTTTAAGAAATTAATGTAAAGTCTTATAAAAAAGCCAGATAAGGCGATAAAGATAGAAAATTTAAACAATTTATTTTTTTCTAAAATAAAACAACGACAAATATTATTATAACCAAATGAAAGTCAATTATATTAAATACCACATCTGTTATGGCCTAAGGTTTCTCAAAACATTTTTTAATAGTTTGAAAGTTCCTTAAGAACTTTCAAAAAATAAAACATCAGTTCTTCCCTTTCACATATATTTTTATTTTAGCGTTTTGTTGAACTTAATTTTTTTTTATTCCATACCGGTTAGTTCTAGCTATATTTTTTGCCACAATGACTTGTCTGAATGATGAATTAAAACAGGGACATATACCTTTTTTTAATAATATTTCGCGGTAGAACGCAGTCATAAGATAGAATATATTTTATTTTGAAAAGGATTATTGTCAAAGCCAAATTAGACTGCGAAATTCATCTCGTCCTTATACGAAGCAATTTTTCACGGCATCGGAGTTTGCACATTTGTTGTTTGTGTTCTCTAATATCTTTGTATGTTTGCTTGTTTATTTCAATGTTTATTTGTGCTTTCGTCGATGAAAGCTAAACGATAACCGATTATTATAAAATTTGCCAACCGGGTAGATATTTGCCCTGATTGTAAAATAGGGCGTTAATGTATGCATTTGAAAAGAGTACCAGGAGAGAAGAAGAACTTCCTCCTTTTCCTGAATTTTAAGTATCCCAACCGATTTAAAAATTTAAATCGATTTTAATGAAATTCGGAAAATAAATCAGTCCTCAACTAGAAGGTCCAATACGCAATGTCTATTTTCAAAGCTAGGACCCAGATGAGAGGAAAAGGGGAAAAACGGGCAGACAGAGAATGATATTTATTTAAGAGTTTGAAGAGAGTACGCATTTTTAACAGGAGTAAAAATAGGAGGGGTAAGAGTGGGAGTTGGATAACGAGCGTAATCCGTTTTTACATAATACGAGTTTAAGAATTTTTGAAATCTGGTTGAGCCCCATTAGGCGAAAGGAAATCTGGTGTAACTTCTATATAATTGTGAATAGCCAAATAAAAAACTGGCTTGGAAGAGTGGTCGTAGTACGATTATTCTCATTGGGGTAGCGGAACCTACCGGGAATAACTAGTTTCAAATAATACAAAAACAAGCAAATGTATGCAGCGAATTTACACAAAGCAAGTGCAAAAAAAACATCCTCTAAATAATGCCGTTTTGCTTACCCCGCTTGCATCTCACGCCTCTTGCGTAAAAAAACAAAACTAGTTTCATGAAAAATTGTTATTTTATGCAGCGTAAAAAACCAATTTTATATAGAAAAAAAAAACTAAGCGACTTTATCTCTTTTTTTCTTTGTATTAAGTGTGCTTTACAAAACAAGATAAGTCTACAGTACTATTGGGTTAGTCATAGTTTCGAATTCTCACTGTGGCTCACCAAATTTTATGAAAACATAATCAAAACTTACTCATGATATTTTTTATACGAGCCTTATTAAAAAATATATTGGTTTTAATAGCGGAATATGAGAATTTAAGTATCAAAATAACATCACCGAAGAGTCCGTGTTTCTCAAAAAAAAAAAAAAAGATCATAAGTTCAACCCCCAACAGCTTCATTTGTATAAAGAAAAATAATTGTTTTTAAGTATCTGTGGTGGAGAAGTTGCTTAAAAAGAGATAAATAATTGGAATTTTAACTTAGAAAAAAAAGGATAAGTGTTGTATAGCCGAGCAAATGAGTTGGCAAAGACTTTTGTTGGTTAAAAGAGTAGAATAGTAAAGATAAACCACTGGCTCCAACTAAATATTTGAAACTACATATTTGCTGCACGCCATTTATTATTCTTCTTCTTCTTTTTCTGATTTACTTACCAAAAAAATCTTTAAAAATAATACTATTTCATTGACATTATGTCTTTGGAGTATGTAATTGTTTAAATTTCTTTATTATTTATATTCATAAATATTTGTCAGTTTACATATTTGTATTAAATTAATAATCGCTTAAACTAAGATTTCATTTTTTTTCTTATAATCAATAGTTTAAATGCTTGAAAATATTGCCGCTCTAAACGGACAACATTTGCAAAGTTACTTTTAACAATACAATTTTATTTTGGTAATTTAACACTCTAATTTATTTAAATTGATTTAGTTTTAAAAAACCTTTTTGTTAAACTAAAAATAAGTAGTTAATATCAAACATAAAAATTAAAGCATTTTATGAAAGCCTTTTCAACAGAATAAATAAACAATTTTAGCAGTCATATTCAAGGAAAGATTTAAATTTTAGGTTTCGAAAAAGAAGCTGGTTTTTAAGTTTTAAATGTTTCAAATCGAAAAATCCGCTTAAGCGAATTTTAAGCTTACTCTAAGAACTTATTTAAGTTAAATTGGTAGATCTTTTAAGTAATGATGTACATAAGCATGTAAAATGCCAAAATATGCGAATGATGTACCAAATTAGGAATAAGAATATCCCTGCATGCTATTTATCAGCTGTCATTTTCACAAGAACCTTAAGACTTTTTTGTCGTCAGCGAAAAATGGAATAATACGCGTCTTTGTATTACTTCGTTTAGTATATAAGCTGGCAATTTATATTATAAGGTTCAGAATTAACTAGACTATCAAAGAAACTTGTTTTCTTTTCGAAAAAAGTGGGAATTTTGATGAAGAAAACTAATTAGACATATTGTAACGAATAATAAAATCTGGCAACCCATGTAGTTGTTTCCGTATGAGCGGGGTGAATAAGCTAATTCAACTAATGGTGTGTTTAAATAATAAAAAAAACCACATGTTAGCTAAAAAAAGCTGAGCAGCCTCAATGGCTGCGTTGATAGAGGTGCGTGCTACAAAACAGAAGGTCCTGAGTTCGATACCGCATTCGGACATGCGTGCAACGAAAAATTAATTATTGTTAAAATTCAATTAAAATTAAAAAACAGCACTACAAATCTCCCGAGAGGCAAATGGCAATTATTGTGTGAAGCCATGGCAGATAATTTAGTGGAGACGTCCAACTTAATATAAGAGCAACAGATAATTGTCAAGAAGCCCTTTAGAATAAAAAGTAAGAGCAAAAGCGGTATATGGCAGACGTGTGTTGTGGCTACTGGATTAAAGAGAAGACTGGCTTGGATAAAAGGAGTAGTGGAGATATCTGTGGATGGTTAAGGTTACTAAACAAGGCATCGATTAGTTCATGTCTCGCCGGAGTAACACAGTAGTGTAGCGTGGATGGCTGCGTTTGTGATTAAAACGCATGTTTAGTAAATACGAGACCATGGGTTTACAAGACCGGTAGGATCAAGACGTATAGCATGAGAAAGCCATAAAGTTCGAAGACAGAATTTAGCCACAGTGGTACTTGCAATCAAACGAATCCGTACGTTTGTTCTAAAAGGGAAAAACGTAACAATACTATAAACCCTTTGAAAACACAATTATAATACCAGCATGACAATCGTATTATAATTGCGACTTTTTAACTTACTCGAGCTAACCACTGAAAAGAAATGCTTAAGAAATACAACATAAATAAGACCTCTGTCGCCTTTTTAAACTTTTTATTAAGTTCATGATTGGCAGTAGTTTCAGCTATGAAGTTGGACTAGAAATTTTATGTTTTTACTACGACGGTCAGGAGTTTCTGATGCCTTCGAAGGGATTTGATAGCTGCGGTAAAAGGGTATAAATATAGTAAAGCTTAAGCCTAATCGAATGTTAGATAGGCTTAGCCTTTTGTAATTAAAAATCTATTTTAAAATACATGTCAGCAAAACTGAGGATTGGCTGGCAGTTTGTCGGTCTTGGGTTCGTTGGAAGACTCATAACTCACAATACCCTTCACCGAGGATATACCTTTTTAATGAGGCTTGAGTTTTTTCGGGTACTTAAAAATGTAAGAAAAAGACTGTCGAGCTCTGACAATATGTAGGGTATCTGCATGTTGCTATTGTGGAGCGCGTCATCTTAAAGAACGAAAGCAGGTGATTGGTTTCTCACAAAGGCTCTGCAAAAGGCTTCGGTTAGTATTTCGGTAGATGTTCGAAAAACATACCAAGCAATTGATGCGAAGTTGTTCATGAACAAAAGCTTAAACGGCTTCTCTCAGCCGCTATGAGGATAAAATTTATTATTCAAAATTGATTATGGACTACCAACAGTCCATAACCTACTGACGTTTACCGTAACTACATCCAAGATAGCGTCTTCGGAGGGTTTGCATTTATGACGACGCTTAACTCCATTAATAGATATTAGAACCATCAAGATTGTCTGTTATGTAGGCCAAGTTGCTAACTAGCAACAGGTAAGGCTTTTCTATAAAAATAAAAAGATTGCGGCAATTTTAAGAACTTTAATTATTAAGGGCTCTTAAGTTCACGTCGGTTCTTAGCTGATCATAAAACTACTGTACGAAAAATGTGTGAATGGATATCTTGAAAATTTGAACTACCTTGGTTTTTTTTAATCCACAGTAGTGTAGCATTCTTAGCGGTTTAAAACCACTCGTTTGGCAAAAATTGACAGAGTGTTAAAAAAATTCATTGTAATTCTTTCACATGACAATGAAAGCTTTCTTTAATTGTTACAAATAAAGAAAAAATGCAATTAGGAATCAAGCCTCGGCTATGCAGATTCTATCAAAACCTGTGACAAGTCGTTTTTTAAGATAAAAATTTCAAAATGCAACAAAAATATTTTTAATGCATAAAAAAAGTAAACTTTCATTATTAGACTGACAATATTTTTCTTTGTTTGAATATGCCTGCAATTTAATTCTGTTTATAATAATTTTGATTTTTTGAATTTATTTAATATTCAATTGTCGAAGTACTTACTACAACATCATTTGCTCATTTGAACTTATTACGCCTTAAAATTACAATTGAAAAGTTTTATAATACAATTTTTTTTATTTTTTAGATTATTGACAATATTTGCTCAAGAACAATTCAATTTCATTTATTACATATAGTATTTATATTTTTAGTCAATATATATAGCAATTTTTTAATTTAGTTTTTGAGTTAAATTTACATCGTTAAGTAGTTGAGTTTGTATGTATGTATGTCCTGTCTCCTCAGGCAAAATGTATTTTCTGCTTAAATTTGTTTACTGTCTAAAGACAAAAGTTAGTCTTTAAATATTTTTTAACTGCATTAAAAAAAATTTTTTATATAACAGTCTATTGCTTGATATCGAAAAAGTATGTTCGTTTTGATACAAAAGAAATTTTATTTGCTGGTTATTTTAGCAGGAAAAAAATGAAACTTTTGAAAATGAAGCTAAACAAAATTCATGGGAATTAATGTAATCTTTGCTGGCGTCACAGCAAAGAAATATATTTTAAAAATTTAAAATTTGTAAATATTATTAAATTTGTTACTCCTCTCAAGATCGAATATTTTTTGAATTAAACTATTTACATTTTTTTATGTTTTTTTATTACAGTTTGTTGTTTTTATTGTTCTACATTTCGAGCCCGTTCGGTGCACTGCCTCTGGGTAATTTTAATAAAGGCATTTGACCATATTCAAAGAGAGTTTAAGGCTTACTGTCAAAGTTGGCATCCCTGAAACATCAATTTGACAGCTGATATTTAATGTAGGACAGTTTGAACAGCGAATATAACTAAAAATTATTGTCGATTATTGCGATTGCCGTAAGAGAGTAATAATTATTTAGTGCGAATTTGAATTGTAGGCATCAATGGACCATGCATTTTAAAGAAATAAGGCTGTCATAGCGATACCTTGTGGTAGATTTGATTTATAGTATTGTTGTGGTTGACATGCGATAAATTAGGTTTATTGATCGTATAAACAGACGTTTTAGTAAAATAAATTTATTTCAAAAATTGAATTTTAAGTTACATAAATTTTTGAGTTATCCGGATCATCTTTAGTGAATTTTGTTCATAAATTCTTTAATTTCAAAATATTCGATACAAATTAATATTAAAAATATTTACTTCGGGAAAAACAATCATTGTTTTCTAATTATTTGTTTTTATATTTTCCTTTCCTTCAGGTATTATGTTATCCATTGTACAACAATCTGTTAACAAATTGCTATAATCTTTATGATCATTTCGATCAATTGAGACCTTTTAGTCAACAGTATGAAATACTTATTTAATTCTCTTTGTTATGGTAATCGGCTTCTAACTTGAAAAAAGGAATATTGCAGATAATGATACAAAAATATCCTTTTTTAATAACCTCCAAAATTGTGTCTATTCAATACACACAAAATGATTGTTGCATCAATTAAAAACCTTGTTTAGTTTAAGATTCAAATTTAATTAAATTTTTCGTTGATATATTTTTCTTATTAGAAAAAAGTAATAAATAATTTTTCAATTAAATAAGTAAATAAGAAATTGATATTGAATCAAATCCAGATACCGTATACGCTCACAGGGGCCTACGTATTTGTTGTTGTTTTTTTATATCGTCAAAATTATATGTTGTCATGAAAAGTAATGAACTAGACCCGATTTCATGTAAATTTTAGATAAACAATCTAATAAACCAGACCAACAAATCATAAAAATTTAATTGAATTCTGTTTGTCCGATTGTGAGTTATAAAGTCACAACGCACTTGCAATCCTTAATAAAGAGTAGGAGTTTTTTCCATTATTAAGTGGTCTTTTTATCAAATATTTGAATAATCGGACCCCACATTAAGGGTTTTATTGGGCTTCATACAAAAATTTAACCCAAATTGAACTTTACTAGACTGATTTTTTGGTGGCATATACGAGTAAATTATATATCGGATTTGCAACCGGTTTCCGACTAACGTTTTTGCAGTTTGCTAAGTTATTCATTCAAATATTGTAAACTATGACTTAACTCTACATTATGAAACAAACCATTTGGATTTGTTCTAAAATAACAAACAAAAAAGCGGGCTCAATACCTCGATATCTTAATTAAAACTCTTTTTACTGGGTGTGTAGAGTTATAAAAAAGCAAAAGCAAGTAAGAAAAAATCCGTGCATATTTATCACCCCTCAATTCCACCGATCAACTTTCAATAAAAAAATAAGAAATTATTAAAAAAATCTTTTCTATATTATGGAACAAATTTACTTTAATACATATAAAATTGTACAAATTTCTCATGTTGCAAGCGTAACAATAAAAGTCTCTATGTTTTCTAAAATTATAATATAAATATTCTTTAAATTTTTCTTATTGAACATTAATGATATTTTATTTTCTTAGATGAAGATATGTTTTTCCAAAATCTGCTATAATTTTAGAGGTTTAATTTTCTAAAAATATTTTTTCTCGATAGTTTTTTTAATTTTAGTGACAATCCAATATTATTCATCTAAGTTATAAATTATTTAGCATTAAATATTTTTATAGTTTATATCGGTATTAATTTATATATTTACATGGAATAAATATTCTTGTATTATAATCGTAATTGTAAAATCATGACATGTAAGTAAATGAGTTTCCTTTATACGTTTACGTTTTCTGTGTCCTCAGTAAAGTTTTTTAATGAAAAAAAAAAAGAAATTATATTGAAGTAATTCCGCTAAATACCTGGTTGGAAATAGTTATTTATTTTATAAAGATCAGATTACAGCTGCGAAATTTTGAAATAATTTTTTGTCAATTATCCGATAAGAAAAAAATAAGTGCAAGCAACATTTGCATTGACCACCATTTGCGCAGTTTCACCGTTGACAGTCAACATGCTTTTTTAACAAGAGAATGGTGACTCCTTAAATAAAATAACCCATAGCGAAGAAGCATGTTCTCATATTGTCAATAGTAAAAACGTTGATTACAAAAAAAAAAATTCCACATGGAACGAACTCACTGCATGAAATATTTCCTAATCGTATCACTATCGTTTTCGTGATCACAAGTGGGTCACTTAGAAAATATGTTTAAACAATATTGGGCTTCCTTTTGATTTAAACGACTATAATACTTAATAATTTCAGTTCATCAACGAAATTTAACTAAATACTGCCGTATTCATAAAAATAAAATAACATTGAAATATGTTTTATGACAAATTTTTCATGCAAATTTGTCCTAAAATATATTTCAAATGTATTTTGCTTTTCTAAAAATACGGCAGTAAATGTTCATAGAAAATATCAATAGAAGTATAAGTGTTTTATAGCAATTGCTGTTAGGAGCACTTTGGCTTTGCAATAGAGCTCTCTGATGTATAAGAACTGCAAACGCAGGTTAGTATCATCTATCTTTAGCACTGTATATGCACATTAAATTTTCGAAAAGCGGCGGAGAGAAAAATGTTTGATATAATTTTAGAAGAGTCAAAATCAGTATTCTACTCTTGAAGGTGCAGACAGCGGTTTCAGCAACGTTAGTCTCACCTTGCATGAACTGAGAAGCCACCTAGTAAAAAAATAGACATTACCTTAAGAAGTACTTGCCATATAACGACTTACTTTTGTGATTGCCATATTTTGTTACTCGTTTACAAAACACATTACACTTGTTCCCAAAACAGGAAGTATTAATGGAACTAGTTTTTTATGTTAAAAGAGAAAACCTTAAAATACGTACTAATGGTTATCATTATTTCCTACAATGTAATCGATGTCCAGTAATTGATTATAAAATTCTCATGCCTCGTTAAAATTATTAGGTTGGCAATCTAGTTAGGAAGTACTTCCGCCAAAAATGCTTAATTTCACACTCGACTACCTTTTTAAAAATGTTTTTCCTGGGCAGATGTCTAACTTCATGTTATGTCAAACACTTTAGAGTAGCGATATCATAGATTCAGTGAATAAGAAAGAAGCAGAAAAAATGGAATAAGCACAATGTAAATGCTTATGATCAGCAATGAAATTGACAAACGCAGAACTCCGAGAAATTCAAGATTTACTTGATGGAAACCTAATGGTGGTGGTGATTTAGTATCAAACGTACGATGTTACTTTTTATTCTATAAAATAATATTGAATATTTAAGTGGAACGCTACTCTTCTTAATTTCTTAAGCGTATCAGTGAACCTTCCTGTAAATTACTAAGCGTCGCACCACTCCATCGGCTTTTACTCCACTCAAGTGATTTAAGGCCGTCGAGTGACTTTTTTATCTAGTATTCTGTGTACTTGCCAGCAGTTGTTTAGGGTTGAGGTCTGCTACCTTATTCACATTCAGTGTCCGTCCGTCTTTCTTTATTTTTAACCGACTTCAAAAAAAGAAGGAGGTTATCAATTCGACTGGATGTTGCCTTTTTTCATTTCTGAAACGATTTTAAAATTTTTTTCTTTGTGTGAAAGGTGATGCTTACAGAATGGTTCCATTTAAAAAACAGTTCCGAATCTTAAAAATTAAAGGGCGTCCCCTTACAACATATAGGTCTTTTACGTATGTTATGAACTGTAAAGAGTACCACTTTAAAATTAAAAAAACTGCGTATCACTAAAGCTCTCAATGGCAAAATGAAATAAAAAATAAATCTAAAAATTAAAGGGTGTCCTCAAAGGTGACGCAAAATAACTTATATGGGTAAACCTTTTGAACCGTTATTGACAAACGCTTGCAAATTGGACAGAATATGGGTTGCTAAGACCAGTATTGTAACAAACAATAATATTCAAAATTGCAAATTAAAGGGTGCCCCAATAGTAATTTAATTTAATGTATAGAGCAAGACACTTGTGGAAAGAAGGTTGATATTTACAAAGAACCTGTATTACTAGCTCCGCTGTAACACCAAGTCTAAAATTTTGATTTGGAAAAAAAGGGTGTCCCAATAGTTGATGTAACTTGATGTATGTGGACAAACTTTTGAACCGTTACAGATAGAAAGCTGAAACTTTACAAGGGCACTAGGTTGCCAAGTCCTTTATAACAATAAGCTTGGAATTCAAATTGAGATATTAAAGGGTGTACCAAAATTAATAAATTTAACCGTATCTTCTGAACCATTATAAAGAAACACTTGAAAATCAGACCGAATCTCCGAACTATAAATATTTGAAATTATAAATTAAAGAGTGTTACAATAGTTGATATAATTTGATTAATATACCAAACTGTTGAACCGTTATAGACAGACGTTTGAAATTTCCAAAAAAATCTCATATTGCTAGCTCCGCTATAACAACAGGTATAAAATTTGGATTTGGAAATTAAATCGTGCCCCAATAGCTGATGTAATTTGATGTATGTGGCCATACTTTTGAATTGTTATAGACAGACAAATGAAATCTGTTTTGAAGTCGTTTTTTTTTTTGCAAAAATTATTTTTATTGCGCACGATATGCGCTACATTGTCATCCTCTTGCAGGCACAGCCAACAAACCTAAGCTTTGGCAATTTTCATCTTAACATACATATAATAATAGGGTTTAGGTTACTTTATCTGTAACCAAGTTTCATCTTCCTCTTCTTACTTAAGGGCTCCTTGAACAGCATTCAACCGTGGCTGCATGTAGTTTTTTCTATGTTATTTTTTCAGATATTTAAAATTTAAGAATTATCAAACTTGGGCTCAAACAATACCGTCTCATAAGACATAAAAGCTTCAGTAGAGGCATTTGCCTGTTGGCCTTTTAATCCTCTCGAAATCTCATTTATAGAATTACATTTGCTAAACTTTCATTTCATTTGCTAACTTAAGGCCAAAGTTAAACGTTGGTTATTTTTTGACAACATTTATTTAGTAAAATAAAAACATGATAAATTTGGATGCAAATATAAATAGTTAGCTTTCGTTTGTTTGCTACCAAATTGAATTAGTTTAACAAAAACGAATAAAAATATTTACTGAATATTTTATAAAATATTTTTAAATTATAATTGGGTGATATGTCTTTATTGTCTCTTTGAAAATTTAACAAAAAATTGCAAATTATAATATTTAATACTTCATTATTATTCATTGTCGATTTATTCTACAGTTTAATTAAATCATATATTTTCTCTTAACAATTCTATCTCTTGTATTTATTCATTTAACATGAATAAATAATCGTCTTTCTATTTCTAGTAAATTAAATGTCTAAGTTTTTACATAATTTGAATTTTTAGTTATTTTGTGTGTGTATGTGTTTTGTATTTAATCGTAACCTAAATCTTAATAATACTTTGGCTTTTTACATTTAATTTAATTATATTACACTAAACTAAATAGAAAATAAAATATTTTACGCTCGATATCTTAATAATAGAAATACTAGAAAATGAGCAGTTAAATTTAAAGCATTCGTTGGTTTGTAAAACTGGGCTGTAAAAATTTTTAAAATACCAGGGAAAATAGAATTGAACTTAAAAGTGTTATTATTGGTCTTAAAAAGAGCTTTACCTGCAGTATCAGCTAAGTGATGTGGTGGATGTTCAGTGTAGACCATACTTTTTCCTATCGCCAATGAACCTTTACGTTCAATAGCGTTGCCAGGTGAACCAAAACTTGATATACTGTTGCCAGCAAGCGATGTTACCGACGATGTTACACTGTGGGAAGAAGATAATGAAGACGACGATGATGCCGATGAGGATGAAGTTCCTATTCCCAGCAATTCATTTTTCATTAAGTTAACATCGGTTTGTAAGGATCTGCTGGAATCGTTGCGAAAGGGAATGATGTTGTCTGAAATATAAGCATTCAAAATTATTAAAAATGTTTTTGACAAGGTAATTGTTAAAATATTTTTCTTTTTACTAAATATATCGATAAGGCAGTCTCACTGAATATAATTGTATTAATTATATAATTTTTATTATTTTAATAATATCACATTTTTTTTGTCATTCAGTGTAGGGGAACAATTACCAAGTGGAAGCTATACCGAGTTCATTAATTTTTCTTGTTACTTTAAATGTTAAATTTTATACAAAAAATTATTTTTTATATCTTTTGATATTAAAGGCAGTGACAAAAATAAATGTATGTGACATTCTAAAATCGTAAATTCTCAAAAAAAAACGCTAGTATATAAAACAAGGCACAAAATTTAAACGGTTTCCTGCAGTAACGTTTAATAATGAGATTCTTGTTTTTTTGCTTTGTTTTGTAAAATACTCAGGAGCAACAAGGTAAAATTAAGGCAATATTATTGAGATAACGCATACAGTGTTGCCACAACCAATAAATTTTACATTTTAAATTTCTTAAAAAAAAAGCCAAATGAGAAAAAAATCAGAAAAGTTGATATGTTTTAATAGTTGGAACAAGAAAAAAGGCCTTTTTTGATAAATGAAATAAAATTTAAAGGATATTAGGATTATATATAAATGTTTTTTTGACCTTTTTAAATAGTCTTTCTTTTCTAATTTATTAAGCACTAGGTCAGTTTTATAAATAATAAAAATTTTTATTTACATATTTTTTTTTTTAATTTTGTTATTTTAAAAAAAAGAAAATCTAATTTTTTGTTTCCTGTTTCCTGATGATGCCACCAAACGGTATGGCGAAATATTAAAAATATAAATAAAAAATTTTATTATTTATAAAACTGACCTAGTGCTTAATAAATTAGGAAAGAAAAAGGATATTAGGATTCCTACACGCAAAGAAAAAACATGGTTGTGATATGATCACAATAACCATAATATGATCTTTGTAACATTGTGAAGTTGGAGACAATAAATTGTAGTTGTTTTCAGCAATACTTCAGTCACGATAAACACGTTTTTGTTAATATTTTACCATTATGTGGTTACTGTGCACAAAAAATACAACATGGTTGGTTTAGCGTAAAAAATTTGAACTACGACCAAAGTCTTATAACTTATTAAAAATAATATAATATATTTAACCATAATATTATAAAATTAATCAGAGTATGATTAAAAGCAAACAAAATAATCTTTGCACTTAAAAATACTTTTTTCTTGGTCTTGACAGAATGCTTTTCTATCAATTCAATAATTTTTCGTTAGCTTAAAATTGAAATTGTTAGAGAAAATGAAAAAATAAAAATGTATGTACAAAATAAACAATTACAAATAATACAAAAAATATGACAACAAATAAAAACATAAGCAAAGCATTTCAAAAATACTTGAAATATACATATGTATGTATGTTAGCACATATATCTTTACTTTGGTGTTTTAAGCACAATTGTGAAACCATTTACGTATTTCTTTATTTAAAGCTATCATGTTATACATCGACAATAATTGCCAGATTATCGTATTAGAAGTCTTGGATAAATGTGTAGTCAGTACCGAAGTACCATTACCTTCCGTATATCTTTAACACGAGAATATCACGTTTACTCCATAAATGTATATTCACATAGGAATGTATGCAGATAAGATGCCTATATTTGGGCTTATATATTATATTATTTTTATAAATGATTCTTGTAGCCTGTGTGCTTAAGCCTTTTAATTACGTATAATAAGCAATGAATTGTTATTTTTGTGTATTTATATTATTGAATAACTTTTCTAACAAATCAATAATAATAATAATAATAATAATTCAATTATATAATATGACATTTTCAACGATATGATGATGTTTTAATTTAACCATTTATTGTTTATATTTTAACATAACTATTTTTAGATTTTACCATGTTAATGATACGCTAGACAATAATATGGTTGCAACAACAGCTTTAATTTAACAATACTATGTTTTGTTAAAAACAATATAATATAACCATAATATGCTGCTCTTAGATTATGGTTACCTCAACCATGTTTTTTCTTTGCGTGTAGATAGATCAGTGAAAATTTGTATTTTTGTGCTTTTGGTCACAGTATGGATACAGTGAACTCGGAACGTGGCACTGTTTCTAAAATCTGAAAGTTATATCACTGAAATTTTTCTAGAACTGAAAATCTAATTGATCAAACCAAGTAAATTCTCTACTAATGGGTAGAAAGTCACAATTTAAATAAAGCGTGTATTTTTGAGCATACCGCCGCGAAGACAAATTTCTTTTGCAGTGTTCAAATGTTTAAAAAAAAATAATCGATTTTGGTTAAAAGCAACCAAACAGCAACGCCGAATCTATAATTAAGAAATAAAAAAATTTTTCTTAAAAGAAAACTGAATCTCTTAAAATTGTCGGTGTTTCCCAGTTTTCTTTCATTATTTATATTGCTATACCCTTCACCACAGGCGGAAAAGAGAATATCTAAGTTTGGCAATCCGTTTGTAATTTCTACAATATCCATTTAAGAGTCCATAATGTATATGGTATATAAATTGTAAATTCTTATGCTTAGCGATGCCGATTGAGCAATGAGAAAGTTTAAATACGTCAATCGATCAGACATAGTTTCCGGAATGTTGCAATTTCGGTCCATTCCCTTCGCGACAGTGGGTACAACACCACGCCTGCCTCTAATTTTTCCATATCATTCGGAACAAATCTAGTTTAGTGAAGAACCTCCAATTAAGAAACCAACTATTGGAGCACGCCCATATTTACCGAGTTATGGGCCTCTGAACTTTTCATAGAAAAAAATAAATGTGCATATATTTTTAAAGATATGGGGCGATAGAGAATTAAAAAAATAAGAAAAAAACATCAAGTGAAAAAATTGCTGATCGCCCATATTTTCCGAGTTACGGGGCTCTAAAATTTTCAATTTATTTTAAATATCAATATGTGTATCATTTTAAGGCCTTTGAAAAAAACTATAAGGAAATACTAAAACTTTTTTGAAAATTATTAACTCATTAAAAGCCGATATTTTTTTATTTTAAATTATTATTTAACTTTTAGTACTTAATTAATTTCTTATTTTTTAATTCTCTGTCACCCTAGTGTTTATTTTTTTGACTGAAGCTAATTCACTTAACTAGATTTACATAAATTGTGAAGCGTATACAAGATTCAGCATAGGCGAATATAGCACTATTATTCAAGGATTCAAAAGTCATGATCAGTACGAATGTTAGTTTTGAAAAAGGCGGATTTTATTTTTTGTAGTGAAACGAGTTCTAATGTTTTCGGTCATTGTTAATATCGAAAGTAAAAAATGTGCTTGCAAACTCATTTATTTAAAATCGCTGGGTTTATTAACAACAAATTTAATATTTGAGGCCGTTGCTACTTCAGTTTGAGTTTGCAAATCTCTAAATATAATAAGACGATCACGATAATTTCTGTACATCAAATATTTTTTGAAATTTTTTTTTGTTGGTGTAGATAGTAATCGTGTTTGCATCACGTAAAAACTGCTAAATGGATTTAAATAAAATTTTGTGAGGACGTCCTTTAGAACCTTGATTAAATGTGATAGCACCCGACAATTGGCAGCACTTTTAATTTATGTAAATGGAAAATTGTTAACACTTCTTACAGAATTCTACAATAAATTTTTAATTTGAATTTTAAGAAAATTGGAAATTAAACACTTACGAAGTGGCAAAAATTACAAGTAAAATATTAATTCAATAATTTAATTGCAAAGTGCCTGTGCATTGAAATAAATTATGGTGGTGTTTTATGATATTTTATTTTTCATCCTCTTTCAACTGCATTAAAAGCCGAAAAAAAGTCAGCCGTATACAGTGAAGAAAGAAAAATATAATTATTGTTGGTTATTGTTGTTCTTGCTTACACTTTGATTTTTGTCTTTGCTTTATTGTTTGGACAAAAATCTTTAGTTTGTTTAAAATGTTTGTGAGAAATTTCCTGACAAGCTAAGTAAGCGGTAGCGAAATGGCCATCGAGACGTGCTTTTACCTTCAATAATCGATATCGATGATTTATAATTCAAATTAAAAGAGTATGTATTTTCGTAGTACTTCTAATTCTGTGAACAATTTGCAATAATTTGCGTATAACTATAACAGAACAACTGGTATAAAGTTCAAAGCTCCTAGGCTTAGATAAAAAAATCTGCATTTTCAATACTCACTTTCTCGTGTATCGATGGTGGCATGTGTAACCTGTTTTGAGGCCGTAGAGGGTAAAGGTATTTCTAAAAATAAAATAATGATATATTTTTTTTAATATTTGCAATAAAATTAATAATAAATAAATTTAAAATACAAGTTCAAAATCAAATTTCATTTACCGTAGACACGTATTGAACCCTCTGTTTCGCCCAGGGAATTCTTGGATATGCATCTGTAGTTGCCAAAGTCACCATATTGTAAATTTCTTATAGTGAGTTTCATATGAGCTCTTCAAGCCATTAAGAAATTCCCAAAATAATTAAAGAAAAAAAATATTTCATTTTAGTAAACTATTAAATTAATATTATTTTTAATACATTTTACTAAAATTATTGGGTAATTTAATATTAATTTCATTTTCAAATTTAAGAAAAAAAACTTTGAAAAATTTCATCTTCTGTCATGATAAAAGTATTAAATAATTTAAACTTTAAGCAAATTATAAAATATTTAAATAATTTGCATATCTACGATATTTAAACATTTCAAGTCAATTGCATATTAGTGTTGGACTCAATATGTCCTAAATTGTTTTCATACGAATAAATGTCATTTATTTTAAAATACATTTTCTTTTAACAATCTGCTGCATTGACGTACGAGTTTATAACAAGTGACGTTTACGTGTATGTGCAGTTGTCATATATTGATAATCATAAGTGCATGTATATGTGTGTGTATATGTACATCTATATATCTTTGCATTTTATGTTTAAATTTGTGTGTGTGTGTGTATATGTATGTGTAATTTAATTTGTTTCTTTAGTGTTAATAGCAATCGTTGTTGTTGTTGTTTTTTTTAATAAAATTCTCTTATATTTAATGTTTATTTTACTTTAAGGAAATAAACTTTGGAAAGTCTCATAAGACATTTTACGCTACTTCATCTATTCCGATGCATAAACAATATGAAAAATATGTGAAAATATATATGAGTGTTTTTGTTAGTGTAAGTAAAGTTTCAATACTCAGTTACTACAAGGCATTGAACAGTGGGTTTTTGTTTGTATATTCTATAAAAAAAAATTAATTCTGGAATGAAAACAAGGCAGCTGAGGGTTTTCTTAGTTCACCAGTAATTAATTGTTGCAAGTTTTAACTGGTTTTATGATACTCTTGCATTGTAGTTTTAGTTCATTCCTCAAAAGGCAGCATTTCCAGTAATGCAAAAATATGACGTTGGCCTCCCGCTTCATTATAGATATTAATCTATAGTGATAATAAGGATTTCCAATCAGTCCTAATTTTTCGACACCATAGGGATCATAGGGATTATTGGGTAAGCGATATTGAAGGAAATTTACACGCAGACTTGTCGGGTCATCGCAGACGTCATTTTCATCAAATCCCTGGTAAAAGTATTTCCTTCGATTTTTAATGGAAATCTGCTCCGTGACAACTTGAGAATGCTCTACGTGCGGACTGAAAGTAATTTAGTGCTTTAGTTTTTAATGAAGGTTTTTGACTTCAGTCAGATCAGAAATGAGAAAGTCGTTTTCGTGTCCTTATATTGACCCCTTTAAATGAGTATGATTTTCAAATTTTCAGGTCTACAATTAAAGACTGTTTGACATCTCCAAATTAAAAACAGTCGCTAAAAGCTTCTTCTTTGGGCAAAACTTAGAATGATAATATATTTTAAGACATTTTTCTATGAAGTCCATATCATAAGTTAATGCCTTGAGTTATGGGGATTATATCTTTGAATATGTATCCAGATTAATCAGTCAATGCTATCAATGGGCTCAGGGTGAACCCAACGGTATTTGCACAGCTTCCGTTTTTTTTTTCAAACTCAATTTTCTTTCTTTCGTTTAAATGACTTATTACCAGTACTATCGATATTCCAAGGATATCACCCTGGTATTAAAGTGCTCTGAATGAGACCTTTCAAGAAATTGGAATGACATTAACATGTAATATGTTTAAATGGTGATGACATGAAAATTGAGCGCAATATTAGATGGACTTAATACATTTTTCAAATCTTTAAAGAAGCTTTCTGTGCAATGATTTTTGAGTCGCTTAAGAATAATTTCATTACATCTGATCTTTCTGAGATAATATTCTTTATATCCAGGCAAATATCTATTAGGGAAGTTATCGCCCATATGAGAATGTAGAAGCACGTCGGTGATATAAGGGAATTCTCTAAATCACATGTTTGACTAGGAGACACTACCGTGAGTACTATGAGTCGGAGCTGACCTAATCTAGGCCGAGGTATAAGAGGAAATTATCTCACGTTGTGCAGGCACCAAAATTTAGATAGATAATTTAGTATTTGCCGAAGGCCTGATTAGTGTCCTTATTGACTGATGCCACGGGAGCCGGTAGCCCATACAGTGAGCCGCCCATTCCTGCAGCCGGTTATTGGTGATGTCGTTCTGGGTTCAGGAAATGGCTGTAGTTAAGGTCGATTTATAAGGAAGGTACATTTCCCACCGAGTATGCTGTTGCACTCTAAACAGACCGGGTTGGATGATCTCCAATCCCTCAAGCGAAAGGTAGTTCATGGTGCTGACAGCCATGTTCTTAGATTTGCAACTTCATTGGCTACGCCAGCGAAGGGTGCTAGTTGACGCATTGTATTTCACTTACTGCTAAGATCACCGTCAGATAGAGCTATCAAGGCATAGTCTGACGTAAATTTTGGTCACGTTATCTTAAAGACAGTAGCGCCGCAGGCTTACTGAGACTCTTGCTAAAAGGTTAGAATCTTTAAAGCCTGTAGCTTAGATTTATCCTCCATTCGCCTTGGTTCCCTATCCCGTTTAGTTCCGAAGTCAATCGTGGAATTATTTTGTGGAACTACCGAACGTCATTGTTTCCAATGACACCCTTTCAGCGTCATGTTTGTCTCAGTCTTTTGGATGCTGTTGCTTTTGTGGTATAAGGCTGCACTTATCACCTGTTCTCGCAGGAGCTTTAAACTGCATGATAAGGACTTTCGACGTGTGATCAAAGGCAAATAAGTGGTACTACGGAGAAATGGTAACCCGCAAGAATTACAGTAGTATTGTACACTATACACTCTTTAGTACAACGATAAGAAACTAAAATACTGAGAACAAATTGTTTTAAATTTCTGTTGATGTTGTTGGAGAACAAATTACTCTACTTTAAGTATTTACGATTTTGTGTGTATTCGACTGATTTTCTTCTTTTCTTTACTTCTTGATTTAAGTGAACAACAGTTTATTGTTTAAGATAAAACTTTATAAAAGTTGATGTTAATGTAGTGTCATTTCAAAATGTGAATTGATTATTATTTTTATAAGAGTTAATAAATTATTTGAATATGAAAAATGAACGATATTTTGCGGTTCTCGCTCACAAAACAATTGGTACTAATTTGGTGATGAGTTCTGCAATGTTGGACTTAAGGATTTGTAGTTGTTGTGATATATGCGTTATTTAAAAGAGCCCTAAATGTAGAACGGAAAGTTGACAATAACCCAGTTACAATAATTTCGCTTTGTTTAGATGCGTATCGCTTCAATGCTTGATAGAAATTAGTTTTTTTTTCTGCATACAACATGACAGACCTTTGACTTTACTTTTGCGCCACCCTTTTATTTTAAAAAATTTTTTAATGTGAATATTCTTAAAACAGATGTTTTAAATCTCTAAACTCTATTGTCAATTCCACTGTAAAGCTTTAAATATATTTAAAATGCATATTCTTCAGCTAAGTGTGAATATGGATGTTAGTAAAATTAATAAATTTTAGTTTTTCTGTTTTTCTCTTATGGTTTTTGTAATATGTTCAACAATTTACTATTTCTATTACTCTTATTATGTTTGAATATGATTAGTTTGTATATGATGTCAAAGTTTTCACTTCATATTAAAGTTTGCTATTTCACATTTTGATAAATGTAAACTTAAAAACATTCATATACTTATACACACATATATGCACATATAAATACATACATGCGTTTGCATATTTTAAATTTTAATAGAATTTGTTCAAGACACATACAAACTCGTACTTCAGTTGCTTTAGACGCAAATAGAATTTTAGTTCATATTTTCATATGCTCCAGAGACAAGTTTAGTTAACTTTTGATAAAATGACTTTTGTTTATTAGTTTAAAACACTTTGGAGAATATTAAGAGTAAAAGTTGTTTAAGAAATCATATTGTTCAATGGGGAGAGTGTTGTTCAAATAAATGGCCTTTCACCCTCCTAAACATACGAAAACTTTAAACAATTTATTATTAAAATTCATATTTCATTCAATATTTGCTTATGAAAAATAATAGCTGAAGTTTTAAATAATTTAACTGTGTAAAGAAGTTTAAATTTGAATTTTTCGGCAAAAAAAATTTTTTTGTGAGAAGTTTCCTGAAGAGCTAAGTGAGATGTAGCGAAATGGCCATCGAGACGAGATCACCCTCAATAATTAATATCGGTGATTTTAATAATTTGTTGGGGACAATTGTTACGATATTTTTAAATACTAATTAATTTAATTTAATATTCCCCTAATTTAATTTAAAATAATTTTTCATACCTGTAAGAGTTTTCCGTGTAATCGGTTTTATATTTTTTGCTAGGCAACACCATAACTGAATTATAAACCCAATATATTATGGCCCTAAGTAAATTAAAAATAGAAATACAAATACAAATAAATAGTAAATCATTTTAATAATTGTACAAGTAGAGAGTATAAAAATTTTGTTGACCTTGTGACAACAACTTACTTGGGATGGGCTTCTGTGTGACAGTCTATGGTAACATCTGTACCAGCTGGTGCTCCAACAAGCTGATTTGGCACCCATATCATGGGTGAAACTAAATAAGTTAAGAAGAAGAAGAAAAAAAACAAACAAGTTAAGCAATTTAAAACGAGAGTTTGTTTCAGAAAATTTAACAAAAAATAAATCCTTTAAAACTATAAAACTCTAAATTATACAGTTTCGTTTATGTATGTGTGTGTATGTGTTTTAAGTATAATACCTTGAATTTTTATAAACCCAAAAAAAAAACAATTTACGTGCTTAGCTTTTGTAAGAACACTATTTTACCCATTACAAGGGACGTGTAAAGAATCCGCAAGTGTACAACATTATCCTGTACATATTTTGTATTTTAATAAATTAAAAAAAAAAAAATAAAAAAAGGTGCTGTGGTTATATCCAACAACATTTTTGAATCTTATCGCCCCTTGACTATTTTGGCTTATAATCTTTTTTATTTTCCTGCTAGCTTCCCATTCTTCTTTCCTTCTCTAATGCAAAAACTTTAACGGCGCCCAACTTCAATGTTCTTTTTAAGGAACAAGCTAAAGCAAACATCAATTTAAATTTTCTTTTTGTTTTTACTACCAACTAAAGTGCAATTTTTCTAAATGACACTTGCTACGTGACTCC
The DNA here is from genome assembly GCA_916610165.2 of Gymnosoma rotundatum. Lineage (NCBI taxonomy): Eukaryota > Metazoa > Arthropoda > Insecta > Diptera > Tachinidae > Gymnosoma > Gymnosoma rotundatum. The sequence goes on along the minus strand of OU744338.1, from coordinate 11,728,597 downwards.
TGTTTTAAGACACGTCTTTTGGTAACAGTTGGTAAACGAACAATGTCGTCTAACAGAATCAGTAACTGAATATGCACTTTATCAAATGCTGTATTATTAAAAAAAAAAACACGACAAAAATTTCTTTCAGTTAGCAAAAAATAAAAAAACTAAACAAAATATAAGTTAATAAAAATAATACACCTTTTTTGTATTTTTTTAAATATTTGCTAAAAATTTAAAATTTTTTTGTTACCCTGATGACTACAAATATGTCAATCACTATGTGTGTTTGTGTGCAACAAACAGTTTATTCGCCTTTTTTAGCTTTTGCTGCATTAATGGACATTAAAACTCTTGTGTCCGTAATATAAAAACTAATGTCCATCTTTTATTAAAAATGCAAAAGTATCCTCTTGTCTATTTATTGCTTAAAAAACGGACCAAAAAAGAGTATTTTAACTTGCAAAAATAAAAGTGAAATAATAGGATGCTCTTCTAAATATAAACGTTCTATGTCCAAGGAAAGTTACCAAAAATATAATATACCAAACTGCCCAAATTCAAGGGATCAGAAATTTATATACTTTCTCATAACCAAAATTGCTTCATGGAAGTTGACAAAGCTTGCTTGACAATAAAAAGTTTTTTTTTTAGGTCAATTATTTTTTGAAATTATCTCGAGGCATATTTCACGAGCTTCTAAAACTGTGAGTTTAAATAAATTGTGAAATAGTCAACCAGACATTGTGGTGTACGAATCTTTTAGTTTTAAGTATAGGAAAACTGTAGGATATCTGATTGAAAAATCAAAATATTTTTGATTAAATTTTGACATGTTATATGAATATAAATCCCTAAGATCATTCTTACAATTTTGCATGAAAATCTTTGCTTTATTTCTAAGCAGGGTGCCAAAATAAACAAAACGAAACGTTTGCTTTTCTTTTGTTTTGTTCTTTGTAGTGAGTTAAACAATAACAAGAACATAAATTATGTGGATGGATTGTGTCATTTATTATTTCTACAATATCCATTTCCGACCCCATAAAATACATATATTCTGACTTTATATGCATAGTAAAGTTGATTTAGCGATATCCGTCGGTCCGTCCATTTTAGTGTTGAAAAAATAAGTAGGTCAATGGATCAGATATAGTGTCGAAAGAGGTGCTATTGGAAATTAGCATGATCGGTCCATTTCCTTCGAGGCACCGGCCAAAACACCACGCCTACTTCTAATTTTTTCATTTAATTTTAAACAATAAAGTAACTCCAATCCGATAGATAATTAAAACAAAGAAAAAACACCAAGTGATAAAATTGGCGCTCACCCATATTTTTCGAGTTACGGGGCTCTGAAATTTTCTAAATTTTAGAAATATCAATATGGGTATCGTTTTAAAGCTTTTGAAGAGATCTTTAACGAAATACTAAATTTTTTTTTAAATGATTAGATTAAGAGCCGATGTCATTTGTATGTAAAATTATAATTATTCAGTACAAAAAAAATTGTTTCTAATTTTCTGTCACCCCAATATTTGATTTTTTCGGATTGGAGTTACTTTACTAAACTAGATTTACATAGATGGTGAAGTATATAAGATTCGGCATAGCCGAATATAGCGCTTTGGCTTGTAAGCATAAATTATATATTAAGTTAAGCCTACGCAGCCAGAGAAGAAAACAAACAACACTGAAAATATTAAAGCGTTTACGGAAAACGTTTCGCAAAAGTTTTTTAACTTGTATGTACGTACAACAAGAGCCAGCAGTTTAGCGAAAAGCGAAACGTTTCTAAAACAGTTCTTTCGAAAAGAATTTGCTTTGATTTTGCTCATGCACAAACCGATTAAAAAATTAAAAAAAAAAATTTATTTCTTTGCATGAAAGAGTTGCAAAATGTTTTCTTCGTACACTGGTTTCCAGTCCATTGCCGTTACCGTTGCATTGTTTAAAAATGTGCAACTGTTTATTCTTATAAGAGGCTGTTATCTAAAACACAAAAGAGAATCTAATAAATATCATCCATTTAATTTAACATAACATATTCCACAATCATTTGTTTATGAAGAGAAAATATCATATCATTTTCTGAGGACACTTTTGTGAAGAGCTGTTTTAAAAGTGAAAATACTTTGTTAGTTTTTTTTTATTTGTTGAAAAGTGAAAACATTGCGATTAGCCGAAACCTTAAAACCATGCAGCTCCTGACTCTACCTACTATCACTAGCTTCAGAAGACAGCGTGGTGAAATAGAAGCTAAATAAACTGATCACGGCCCATTATTACTAAACACAATTAGTGTGTTTTAGCCAATAATTCATCGAAAAACTACCACAACAAAGTTATTCTTCGATGTGGCAAGATTCGGCCGTTAAAAAAAATTGATATAAGAATTCTTATCCCAAACCGCCGTACACATTGTTATCTTATACATAATCTAAGAATATATAATAATCAACTTGTTAAATATAACCATATTTTTTATAGAATTGTATTAATAATAATAAAAGAGCCGCAAAAAATTCAGCCGTATACAGTGGATAAAGAAAAATAAAATAATAGTTCTTTATTGTTATTTTTTTTTTGCCTAAACTTTGATTTTGGTCTTTACTTTATTGTTTGCATAAAAGTCTTCAGTATATCTAAAAAAGCGGTAGCGAAATGGCGATCTCGATGTGCTTTCACGTTTGATAATTAGTACTGGTGGTTTAAATAAATTAATCGTGAAGAGTACTGAAAAAGATGCCTAAATAAGAAGGAGGAAGAGTCGGTTAAACACCTTCTCTCCTACTGTCCAGCTCTGTATGAACGTATGCTAATAAATTTGGAAAAAAATTCTTTGACGATATTGCCTGTCTTAGGATTGTGCGAAAAGCTCTAAGGAACTAGGGATCTTGTGAGGATGATTAATCGTTGGGGCATCACAACGGGCCGTAAAACCTCTAAGCGAAGTCAATACATGTAGAATACCCGCTTAACCTAACCTATCCTCGTTTATTTATAATTTTCAGTTATTATTTATTATTTTATTTCTATCCTTTTTAATTTAATATGATTTTTAAATGACTCGATGTCTGGTAAGCAAATTATTAAACTGATCGAAAAGCATCCAGCAACTAAATAATAGTTTATGCTAAAAACTCTTTATTAATTTGAAATAGTTATAAAAATTTGATTTAAGTTAGAATTTTTCATCAAAATTTTTTTTTTTCAAATTTAATGTTTTTTTTTAATTGAATGATTAAAAGTTATCAAAAAATTTGTTTGTCAAGACCAAAATATTGCTTAGATGAATTTTATATTTTCACATCTACCATACATTGTTATAGAGAACATAATATGGTCCTTATGATCATATCACAACCATAATTTTTATTTTCATTGTACATGCCTCTAATAACTTAAATAAAATATTTTTCTGTATTTCTTTTAACTGAAATTATTTGTTTCTGACTAAAAAATAGTTGAACAATATTTTATAAAAAAATATCTGTTAACGAATAAAAACAAAAAATTAAAATTTTTTATTCAAATGAGAGATGTCCTAATAAACTTCAAATTAAAGAGCACAATTTAGAAGTCATCCATCTATTACTTACACTCAACATCAAGTATAATACGTTTTGATACTGATGGTGGTACTCCATTGGTGGCAATGCATAAATAAGCACCCATTTCATTTCGACTCACTTTGGTCAAAGGCAAGACCTCACCATCATACACCAAAACTACAGCAGGCAGGCAAGCAGACAGGTAAAAAAAATAGTCAAGGATATTGAACAAAGAAAAAAAATAAGGAAAAAAATAGAAAACACATAGAGTGGTAATAGCAACATTTTTCCAAATATTCATTGGTAATAGTTGGCCAAAGTTGAATTTGTATTTCATTGTTCGTTCATACACATTTCCAAAAACGTAAAAAAAAGATAACAGAAAAGCAAGTTAAAACGAAATACAAAACATATAAATTGTCAGCATATTGTTTGCAAAAAACAACAACAGATCCATTGAAGTTGGATGCAATAGCCAGCAGCCGTAGGTTTCAAATAAATATATTTTGTATTGTTGGACGTTAGTTACGTCCAGGTATTATGAATTCATTGCAGCAATAGAAAGGAAACAGATTTCCAAATATTGTAGAGATGTAAGGTTAATGTATGTGTGTATGTGTGTTAGTATTTATGTGTTGGTGTTTGTTTAGAAAGATTTGTTTTTATTTATTTGTTTTTTTGTAGTTGTTTATTGCCAGCAACATCAAGTTTGTAGTTTAGGTCGAAAGGATTTGCATGTGAAGTCATCAATTCCAAAGGAGATTAAAGAGACAATTTAAAAAAGAAGACAAAAAAGATATTGTTAGTTTTTTATTAAGTTTTCGTTTTTTTTGTATTCTGTTTTTTTAAATCGAAATAGATTAATTTTAAATTACCTTTCTTTTTCTTTTCGACTGCAATTTCTTCACCATCTTCTCTACGCCAAATGATTTTAGGAGCTGGAAAACCATCAGCACGGCAGGTCATGTTTATATTTTGATTTTCTCGAACAGCCACCGAGGAGGGAGTACTTTCAATGTCCAATATATTTGGTGGCACTACAAAGGCACACAAAGTGATACAGATAAATAAGAGCAAATGAAAAAGTAAAGAAAAAACAAAAAGAACAAATTATTTTAACATGCAGCCCATATTTATACAGATTTATTTTCTATTTTCTGGTTTTTTATTTCTTTTTTTTATATCTGAAAACATACCAACAACTTGCAAATAACCCACTTGACTTATCATGGGATTCGTATTCACTTGACACATGTAGTAGCCACGATCATCTTGATGCGCCTGATTCACATGCAACAGCCAAGTGTTTGCATTGTCGTATGTGATGCTATAACGTGGTATCCTTGAGATAACATGTCGATGTATAGTCAAAATCATTTGTCTATCAATGTGTATCCAGGCAACCTACAAGACAAACAAGTCATAAATAAATTTCTGCACAAAATAAAATACCAACAAAAAAAAAAAAAAGAAAACAATTCAAATCAAATAATTTAAAAGTTCGTTTGCCAGCAAAGCAAATATGTAACAAGATTTAGAGAGCTTTTAAAATAATACTGTTTTAGAACTTTCAATTCGTATTGCATTCAAATCAAACTGTCGATTGTTGTGTTTTTATTGACTTAATTCTTCATAGATTTAAAGGCTACAAGTACAAAAGAAATTAAGATGTATTTTATTTGATTTATGTTTTGATACATTTGGAATTGCAACGAGGGTGGTTCAATATGTGTCTTAAAAGTTTCTTTGTTTTGTTAAATTTTTCTTCATGAAATATTTAACAATTATTTAAATCTTAATTTCTGTATTCACAGAAAAAGTTATCGTAACTTTTTATCTCAATTACTTTTTCAATTAGAAAATTCCTTTTTTTTTGTTTAATTAATTATAAAAAAGTAAGAGTGCTATATTCGGCTATGCCGAATCTTATAAACCATTTACCATGTATGTAAATGTAGTTTAGTGAAGTAACTCCAATCAAAAAAGCAAATATTGGGGTGACAGAGAATTAAAAATTAAGAAAACAAAATTAATTACTACATGTAAATATTTGTACATAAAAATGAAGTCGGCTCTTAACGGGTTAAGCATTTTTTAAAAATTTTAGTATTTCCTTAAAGATCTCTTCAAAAGCTTTAAAATGATACCCACATTGATATTTAAAAAATTTTTTAAATTTTTTTTCTTATTTTTTAATTCTCTATCGCCGCATACATTTATTTTTTTCATTGGAGCTACTTTATTGACATGAAAATATTACAGGTAAGCGTGGAGTTTTGATTGCTTCCTCGAAGTACATGGACCGATCATGCTGATTTCTAATAGCAGCTCTATCGACACTATTTTTGATCGATTGACATATTTATTTTTTTGTGAGGCAAACTTTATTTTAACACTAACACGGATGGACAGACGGACATCGCTCAATCCTCTTCACTATGCATAAAAACTCAAAATATATACACTTAATGGTATCGGAAATGGATATTGTAGAAGTTATACACGGAAATACGAAGTTATATATACCCTATTTCCACTTTATGGTGAAGGGTATAAAAAATGCATTTGTGATCAACTGATGGTTGGTACAAAGCAAAAACAAATGTACAAGACGAGCTACAGAGAGAACAGTGAAGAAGTACTTTGGCTTGTGTGTGGAATTCTTCTAACCAAACTGATATTATTTAGAATACTAATCGTGTTCTTATTTACAAAGCTATTTTGTTAAATAGATGATGTTTACAATATACACAAACTAAGGTAGATGGATGCGAAAAAAGCTGCTGAAAAATGTAGCGATTAAAAAAATGCAGAGTTATATTTTGCTGGGATCTAGTTTTTTTGGAAAACATCCGCATACATTTGTAAATAATTTTTCTTTCTGAAAGAAAATGTTTTTAGAAATTAAAAAATGAACTTAAGCCAAAAGCAATTTCAATTCATTAAAAAGAATCAAAGAAAAATATTTCGTTTATTCTTACACAGAGAAAAATGTTGATATTAATTCAATGTTGATATTAATTCAATTAAATTTTTAATTGAAATTTAAATACCAAAAATTTTAATTACATAATTAATTGAATTGAATATATATACGAGGGCTGCTATTAACATTTCTGGCCTGGCAACACAGAGTGCTGCCAAGTGCAATCTGACATTTCCATTGGAAAGTTTGTCATTTTTAAGCATAATTGTACTGAAAACGTTTTGACGTACGACCATTATTTGTGTTGTTTACAGTGACTTGAAAAAATTAATATAGAAAAAAAAAATGGAATTAACTCGTAAACATTTTCGTGCCATCATTTTTCACAACTTTCGACGTGGAATATCACGACAAGAGTGCATTGAAGAACTTAAATCTTTGTATGGCGATGAAGCACCATCCTATAGCACTGTGAAAAATTGGTATAATGAATTTAATCGTGGCCGAAGCTCGCTCGAAGACGATTTCCGTGAAGGTCGTCCAAAAACGGCTGTTGTGCCAGAGAACATTGATGCCGTGCGTGAACTCATAATGCAAGATCGACATGCGACATACTGAGAGATAGAGACATCCTTGGACATTTCTTCCACCAGCATACATTCGATACTGCATGAACACCTGGTCGTAAATAAGGTTTGTTCTCGTTGAATCCCGCACAATTTGAAAGTAGCTCAAAAAAAGGCTCGTGTCGATTGGTGCAAAGAAATGTTGCAAAAATACGATTGCGGTGCTTCAAAAGACGTTTATAAGATCGTCACAGGTGACGAATAATGGATCTATAAAGTTGTTCCTGGAAGAAGCACTTCGAAGCAAATGGTCGCCTGTTTCTTCGGCAAAACTGGTCATGTGGCGACTGTTCCGCTTGAGCAACGTAGGACGGTCACTTCTGGGTGGTACACTACAATTTGTTTGCCTGAAGTCATCGGAGAAATTCTAAAAACCAACAAGAGAAGACGAATCATTGTTCAGCATGACAATGCGAGCTCTCACACATCGGCTCAAACCAGAGCGTTTTTGACCGACCAAAACGTCGAATTAATGGGTCATCCGCCGTACAGCCCTGACTTGGCACCTAATGACTTCTTCTTGTTTCCGCACATCAAGAAAAAAATGCGTGGTCAACGATTTTCTTCGCCAGAAGAAGCTGTTGAAGTGTTCAAAAACTATGTTTTAGAGGTGTCTCAATTGGAGTGGAAAAAGTGCTTCGACAACTGGTTTGATCGCATGCAAAAGTGTATAAATCATGCTGGAGAATACTTTGAAAAACAATAAAACCATTTTTGATTATAAATATTCGCATTTTCACTATTAGGCCAGAAATATATAGAGCAGCCCTCGTATAACTTAAAATAAAGAAAAATTAATAAATACCTGAATCAATAAAATATTTAATAAATTTTCAATCAGAAAACAAATAACAGAATTAATAGGTGGAAAAACTTTTTTCTGTGTAAACAATTCTAACAAAAATATTCTGAAGAAATTAAACACATTAAGCAGAAAGTCTACGACACTTTTTTGCTTTTATCTGCCTATATAATTTTTAACACTTTAAATAATAAAACTCATTTAACAGATGTAATTATTTCAAAAATATTCGGAAAGCATTCACGATATAAATTGAAGGAATCAGTGACTTTTTCAAAAATTTTCCTTTGCAAAGAAATTTAAGTCTGAAAAAAGTACAAGAAAACTGGGTCATTAGACACCCTAATCCTATGACCGATGCATAGGCACGTTTTATTCTCGACGAAAATTTTTGCCCCATTTCAGAACTCTCACTACACATCAGAAATGAAGCAAAAATCACTTCCAATCGAAGCATTAGAAAGTTAAATTGGCGCTGTTAATTTTTGACCGCATATTTTCAGGATGTGTATGGTATCCGTGCTTTATAATAAAGATCTAAGTTAATCAATTGATTAACTTTGAACCATAAAGCTATATTAAACACCATGCGAAATTTAATTTGTGGTAGCCCGCAAAAAGTAAGGGAATCGCTGGCTAAAGTATATAGAGCTAAAAAAAAATAAGTTTTCAAATATTGCTATTTCCTCGTATGTAAAGTAGAACTTGTAGAAAAGTTGTCGTGTGGTCAATGTCTTTTTTTATTTTAGTTTTACTTTAAATTTTTTTTTGGAAAATAAATTTGTGTATCGTTGGACATAGATGAACAAAAATCTATGAAATTCTATAATTATTTCTTATTAAAAATAAATAACTTAAAATTTTACAGCAGAAATGTAAAAGTTTTGTTGGGATAGTTTTTTTTTTGTGTTGAAGCCGAGAGTTTAACAAGAGTTCTAAGATAAAACACAACGAGCAAAAATTATTAAAATTTTTTTAAATTTTAACTTTTGGCTTCTTTATATAAGAGATTATTATGATTGAAATAAAAGAATATTGAATAAAATTTTGATTTACTTTTAATAATTAATTTACTTTTAATATTTAAATTTACTTTTAATATTCGAATTTGCGTAGACCGAAAAAATATACTGAAAATATTAAAAAACAAAATATTTCCAAAATTATAAACAACAAACTTCTTTAGAGGATATAAAATATAAATTATTATTAATATTATTGAATTAAATTATATAAAATATTTAATGATGTTGTTAAGTTTTATCAGCTGTACATGTTCTCCTAAATGCAATATAAATACAGTAACATTTTTTGCTCAGTGCGTTGATAGCACCGTGAAACAACGCTAGGGATAAAACGATACCACTAGGGTATTGATATTTTTACGGTATCAATATCAATTGAAAAATATCGATACGTACTCAATATCGAACAAAAAGTATCGACTATTTCGTAAAATTAAAGCAAAGAAAAATACATATGTATCGCTGGTCTCATGCAGCGTGATCGTTGTTGCTACTAAAGTATCAAATTCCTATTTTTTCGAATGCTTGACTCTTTTAGTGCCCTCTTTTTAAAAATAGCTAAGTCCGCCACTTTTTGATATATTTTACCCTTTTTTGCCCCTTTTTTGTTATACGGCACTTTGTGTTTGATTTTGAATTTAGATGATTGTTTTTAGAGTCTGTTGCAAGAAGAATATTGGAGCAATGGTGAATTTTGCAAAATTTTTTTGTAACTCGGAAAATATGCGCGAGTGGCGTCATTGCCGTCGTTGCAGGAAATGTCAAACACCATATATAAAAAATCGGCGTCAAATTTTTATATATAAAGTTTGACATGATTTTGCTTTGTATATATAAGTCTTTAGAGTTAAAAATCAGAGGGTAAAGGTACCTCAAGAAAAGGCAATATGACAAAAATTACAAACTGTTAAAATTAAATGAGATATGGCATCGACAACAACAAAAGTTTCAATAAAGAAATTATCGATGAATGAATAAAAAATTAAAAGAGGAAAAACGTTTATAAAATTTGTTTTTGAATATAGACAGCATTGAGTTTTGCACAAAATTTTAAACTAAATTGAACTAGACTGTTTTAAATATAACTGATACGTTAATTTTACAAGAAAGTTGTTTTCTATATTTAAAAAAGTTGGTAAATGAAATGCTTGATTGACTTCCAGAAAAAATGTCTTTTTTCGAAGCTTATTGTCAATTTTCAATTGCAAAATGCCGTAACTCTGTATTTCAAATTAAATATTTCCGCAGTTAAAGAAGTTTTCTATAGATTTAGAGACCCTCTTGACACTTATAAAACACAAGTTAGATTCAATGTTTCGATAATAAAGTACCAAAACAGTCTATACGAGTTCTGGCTGGTTAATTTTGAACCGTTTTGCCACAGATAACTAATTTATGCACATTTCATAAAGACTTTAATCGCGTCACGTTCAACATTAACTTTCGGTCAATATGCAACGGTACACGGTGGTAAAGTATCGATGTTAAAAGTACTTGGTATCGAGGAGGAAGAATCTAATTTGTATTTATATTTACTCGTATCGTTTCATCTCTAAAAAAGGAATTTCTTTTCTGAAGATTATTCACTATTTTTACCTATTTCACTGTTTATAAAAATAGTCTTAATTATATTTAAAAAAATTTCTAGGACGAAAATGAGAGTTCTATAAGGAATTCACATGCTTTTAAAAATCTTTTTAATAACATGCGGATTTTTACAAAAGATTTTAGTCTTAAACTTTTATTATATTATATTTTATCCTCTAACAATTAAATTTCATTTGTGTTAAAAGATGTTATGCATCCATAAAATAATTTTATAAATGTTATTTTTGAAAATATTCGCACAATTTTAATGAATCTTTATTGCGTGAAAGTGTCTTTATGAATTTAATCTAAAACGCCGTGATACACATTTATATATAGATTTTAATCTTCAAAAGTTTATTATTAAGAAAACAAAACAATTCATTTATTGTCATCCTACCTTGTAACCACCCAAATGTTCAACGACACATGGTAAATTGGCATCACGTCCAACGGCCACTGTTACATTCGGTATTGGCTGTGCAAAGCGCGGTTCATTCATCATAACTGTAAATACAAAAAACAAAAATAATGAATAGAAAGATAACTTATTTTAAAACAAAATTTAAAAAATAAACATTAAAAATTATTTCGTAAATGAGCAATTGTCAAGTACGCGGGCGTTTTTAAAAACAAATTGAAATTTTCTTTGTTTCGTTTAATTAAGTAATTTCTCATTTGGGAAAATCATGCAAATGTTTTCAAAGTTTTTGCATTTGAATTTGTTTCTCTATTTTGGCCAAAATGGCGGGAACCAGCATTTGGTTATTTCAAACTTTTTCATCTTTATATAATTAAAACACAAAATTTTTAAGAAGAACAGAGTGGAAAGTATAAAACAATTTTTTTTGCTTGCTGTAAAATTTTAAGTAAAATTTAATTTGCTTTTAAGGATTTAAAGATTTTATGGAATTCCTTTAATTTTTGTTAAAAAATGAAATTGCTTGTTAGTTATTGGTAAACTTCTTTTATAAAAATAAAAAAATACATTTTTTAATAAATAGTTAATTATTTATATTTCATTTTTAATAAATTGAAATAAATAAAATATTGGTTTCGAATGAATTTTTTTTACAAAAGTATTTAACAAAAGAACTGATTAAATGCTGATTAATTGTTGACTTGATTTGTGGGCCAAAAATGAAATATATCGCATATGCATCAGCAACTTTTAAATAGTGCAACCAGCTTAAGTTATGTTTTAACTCCTAAGTTATTTTTCTTAAAAAATAAAAAATAACAAATATGTTATGACAATTTTTAAAGAGGACAAGAAAAATTAGACACCAGCAGAATTCAAAGCAGCATGCAATCATCAGCATTTTTCGCATATAACAATCTTAGGTTACGTACGTTATAACCACCATCTTTTTAACCAATTAATTAAAAGAAAAGTAAAATAAATAAGTATATGTATAAGACCTTTTTTTTGAAAGTGGTATAAATCCACTTTTTAAAAAAACTAAGTTCATAGTAATTTTAATAAAAAATAGACTCCTTCTCTTCATAATCACAATCAGACTTTTAATAGAGTTCTATCTTGATATAAAATAAAAAAAAAAAAATAAACAGTTTTGCTGTACAATTTTATCGCAAAAATATTTCTTTTTAAAGTGGGATAAATCCATTCCTAAGAGATTTCATTGAAACAACTTTCAGTTATAGAAACAGTACTAAAGAAAAAGACTAATTATACACTGTCCAAGACTATTTAAATGCAATAAATACTTGCCGAAAAAAAACAACAGTTTCATTTTTCATTTTTTAGGAAATGAAAAGAGAAGACTTAATCTTAACTAAATCTCTAGAAGTGGCAATATTAAACAGAAAAAAATACGGACGGAGAAATTAAAAACTGCCTTAATATATTTTGGATGAGGTTTAAAAAGAAAGAACTTTACAAAAAATTTTTTTATAACATTAATGTGAAAGAAAATGCTGCATTAAAAACAATATTTTTTTTTTGTTTTTTACATATGAAAAAATGAACTTATACCACTTTAAAAAAACCAACTCATATGTAAATATAGTTTAATGAAGTAGCTTCAATCAAAAAGGCAAATTGGAGTGACAGAGAATAAAAAAATAAGAAAAAAAAAAATCCGTGATTCGGTTAACCAAAGATCGGTCTTTTAGTTTGTTTGCAATCTTTCTAAATTATTTGCTTCAATTAATCGTGATGGCAGAATTTTTTTATTAATTAAAAACATACATGCAATATATAATAAACATGAAAACGGGCAATTTTCTCTAGTTTGCATACGCTAAGGCAGACGCATTAATTTTATTTTTAATGAAAATCTATATGTACACTTATGTTCACTCGTTAAATAATAAAATATTTTTTAAAATTGTTATTCGATTAACCGTGAAAATCGATTGTCCATAATGCTTCTGGTCCCGAGCAACACTGATAATCCAGGCCTGACTGTATAGTTTTACATAAAAACGTCATGTGGTGAAGGGTATGGAAATGAGAATAATCTTGCAAAAAAACCGACTTTAAAACAGATATTAGCTTTCTATTTATAACGGCTTTAAAGTTTGGCAACAGGCATCAAATTATATTAAATATTGGGACACCCTTTAATTTGTAAATCCAAATATTAAACTTGTTGTTAAAGCGAATTTAGCAATATAGGTTCTTTGTAAATTTCAACCGTTTGTCTACAATTATTCAACATTGTGGCTACCTACACCAAATAGCATGAACTAATGTAACACCCTTTAAATTATAATTTTAAATATTTAAACTTCTTATTATACCAGACGAACATTTTTTCTAATTTTTAAGTAGTTGTATATAGCGGCTCAGAAGAAACGCCCATATATGTCAAATTATATCATTTATGGGAACACCCTTTAATTTCTAAATTCAAATTGTATTTTTTTCTTATAGCGGACGTAGCAATACAGGTTCTTTGTAAATTTTAACCGTCTGTGTACAAGTTTTTAAAAATATGCCATATACATAAAATTAAATGAACTTTTGGGGCACCCTTTAATTTATAATTCTGATTTTTTGTACTTGTTAGTATAACCGTAATAGTAATCGGCATTTTAATCAATTTTCAAGCCCGTATAAGTCAATTTACGTCACCTATGGGGACACCCTGTAATTTTTAGATTTATTTTTTGCTATTGGGAGCCATAGTGATACTAAGTTTTTTATAATTTATTTAAGAGTGGTGCCCTTCACGGTTCATAACACACTTAAAAATAATGTATGTTGTATGAAGAAACCCTTAAATTTTTAATATTATGTTTTTACAACGGGACCAATATGTAAGCATAATCTATCAAGTTACAAAAAATTTTTAAAATCGCTTCGAATTGATCACCTCTTTCTATTTTTTGAAGCCGGTTAAAAATAGTAATTTGCATTATCAAACAATATTAATTGGGTTTGAGCAAGTCCACATAAAAGCCGAAAATTTTTTCGTTGTTTGGTTTTAAATCGTCAGATATATTTTTATTTTTGCTTGCTGCTAACCGTCGGTTTAGTTTCAAATGCAATATTATTTCATATTATTACTTCAAAACAATTTAGATGGTGTTCCAGTTTCTAGTGATTTTGATTAACAAATCGCGAATTCGATGTTTGTTCCATCTAATTTCATTTTTTAAATTATTACTCCATCTATTTTCATATAACAAGACATACATATATTTTATTTTCTATTTTTTTATAAGAATAAAGAAACAAAACTAAGAGTGGCATCCATCATGTCTTAGAAGGTCATTTGCTCGTGTACCTCATTTTATTTAAATTTAAAAAAATATTTTTGATCCCTTCCATGAATTTTAATTAAACCATTTTTTAACATTATAATTGCGCAAATAACACTGGAATAAGTATGAGTGTAAAGAAATATTTCCTAACACTGCGATGAGTAATATGGAAAATTTATTTAAGTGGTATAAAGCACTCTAACTTTTTTTCTAAAAAATTTATATTTTTTATTACTTTTTACAAATTCCTTAATACCAAGTTTATTTTATAAATTTTACCATCCAACACATTAGCGCTTGGTTTTATGTTTAATAAAATACAAAAATTTATTTAAAATGCTTTTGCTACATGCGTTTATTTCTACATTCAAATTTATACATTTTAATATGGAATTAGTAGTTTAAATTTTGATAATAAACGGGCTTCCTTAAAATATATTCCAGGAAACACACATTTACACACACATACGTTCTCACATATTTGTAAGAAGAAAAGTAAAAGTAAAAAAAAATTTACAATGATTCCTATTTTGTTGTAGAACATCAATTTCCGAAATCCTCTGAGAGCACTGAAATATTAAACCACAAAAATTTCCTTGCACACACACTCACATAAACACACACCCCCACATAAACACACACCGAAGTAGATTAGAAATACTTTTACTGCAGCAGCAACATCTAAATTTAAAAATCCAATACATTTTTAAATAATATTTTTTTTCTTCTTTGTTGAAACATAACACATAAGTTCACCCACACTAACCGACATAAGAAGATCCCAGCCACCAGCCACCATGTGTACAAATGTGTCTGTGCTTAAACCACAAATCACCAATTAAATATTTATACTTCAATCTACTCAACGAAACGAATGTAAAAAATGTTAAGGGATTTATACGTGAAGTAAAAAATAAAAACGATAAAAAATTTTGTGCATTACTCCCACACTCATTAATAAATACATGTGTATTAAAAGTATTACACAGTTCAAATGTAAAGGGTGTAGTAAAAAGACATGCATAAAGTCTTTTGGGTTTCTTATAAAAACATAAAATATTTTATGGTGAACAGTTTGTGGATTAGAGCAGAATTATTTTGTGTAAATGCATTTAATACACAGCTTTTTCTTGATAAGAGAGATTTTAAGTTGATGTACACAGAGCCTGAACTTCAAGATGCACTTTAGAATAAATTTCCCTTACTTTCAGCGGCCTGTTATGATATTACGAAAGGAAGTTTAAGTACCTTTTTAAGGGTTCATTTGTTTTCATATTAAAATCTAATTAAAATATGAATTGTCTTAACTAAAAAAATAGCCAATTTAATCAATTAAATATTTAATTAATTAATATAGTTTTTTATTTGACCTTTTAATTAATTATATTTTAGTTTATTATTTTTTTTTTTGATGATGCTACACAAAGAAGTAGCGAAATATTGAAATATTTAAAAAAAATAAAAATAAAAAGACCTTGTGCTTAAAAAAATAAATTAAAATAGAGATGAAAAAAATTTTCTAATTAAATAAATAATTAGAAAAATAAATAAATAATTGAATTAATTAAAAATTTAATTAAATTTATATATTAAAACAAATATAAAGTTAAAAACTTTTTCTCCAAATTGAAACGCTAAATTACACAATTTGTTTAAAGCAGCAATCCTCTTGTTTAGAGAAGTATTTCCATTGGATTTGCGAAATTTTCTTCATTTTATTCGTCTTCAATGCACGGCCGAAATACAAAATTATAATGATGGCTTAGTCTACATTCTAGGGACCCAGTTTCGAACACTAAAATGAGAGGTACCAGAAAGTTTTCTACGCCGTGTTTGAAATTTGTGAGTTCATATTCTCCGGTTTATTAAGCAGACTTTTTTAACTAAGGCAGTCATGACTGCTACGAACAGTTGTTACCTTCCGCTCTAACCAAGGCGCATGTTTTACTGCATTTGCGTCTAAGACATCTAACCTTTAGTTTTTTAGTATAATGGCGCCTTAACCAACTTATCCATGGCAGCTACACGCTATTATTTGTCCTTTCTACTTTCAACTCTGGTAAGAATTAAAGTGCGATTTTTGTTATTTATTCACTTTACAACAACTCGCCTTCCGAAGAGACTCAATAACAATTATAGTTTCTTTCTACTCAAAGCTCTGTTGGGATTTGAACTCATGATCGTTAAAAAAAAGAAACCATCATCTACCTCTACCTACTTAGCCATTTTTCCATTTATTCTATTTATACACACCACTCTTATTAGTGGTAGCAGTAAAATCCTAGTCGACTCTATTTTTTTTAAATTTTTTTATTTTTTATTTCAATTTTATTATTTAAGAGACAATTCAACAGCATTATTTTTCGATTTATTGTTATAGATATGCATTGGCTTCAAACGTTATTTTCGTAACAATATTATCCACTATCGCTACAATCAGTTATTGACTTACAATAAAAATATTTGCTTGACCAGCCTCTTTCTCAATACAAGTTGAAGCCAAAAGGCATTTATTTTAAAAACCGTTCGAAATTATTTTTCGATAAATATTGCATGAATTTTTGAACCCTCTTTAAGGAAACATATATTTGGAATGTAAGTTAAAGTGAAAAACCGTAAAGATGTAAACTCATCACAAACATCTGCATGGATGAACGAATGAATCTTAAATTACTTGCGTGTAAAGTAAATTTACTTATTTTGTGGATTACACACAACGCACTTTCATACTTACAATAGATGGGAGCATATTTAAAAAGGAGAAATTCAAACAAATTAGATTTTTTCGAACACAAAAGTAATCCAAATATATTTGTTGAAAAAATACAATAATTTTGTGAAGAAAATCTGCATAAAGATATTTTCTAATTATTTGGAAAAAAATATAAAATCGTTAAATTTATAAAATTATTTTGGGATTTTTAATATTATTGAAAATTATTATTACGATAACCCATAGCTTGACTGGAGCTGTCTTTAGCAACGAGCAAAATACGTATATATAACAGCTTTTTAAGCCGACAAATAAATCTTTTAATTTCGATAATGTGCCCAGAAAAAAGTTTTGAAATTTAAAAAAATTTTATTAATTTTCAGATTGGAATTTTGTCAAAATTTTAATTAATTCAAAAAAATATTTAAACAGAAAATTTCTTTCCTTTTTTAATTAAATGTATTATTTATACGATTAACTATTTAATTGAAATAATAATATAAAATTTTAATAGGTTGCAAAAGCTATTTTTTGGGCACAACAAGGGAAGCACAGTTGATTTATTTAAAAAAAATGATAATAAATGCTTTTAAGATCACGATATGGACATTGATAATTTGTTACTTCGGAACAAAGAATTGACTGACTTTAAAATAATATAAACTGCGGGATCCATTCTGCTGTCACTAAATACAACTCTGTCAAAAGCTGTATAAAATCACGCCACTTTTTGCGGATGCAGTTTCATTCCAATAGCCACAAAATAAAATTTGTCACAGCTAAGGCCCTTCTTAAAAACCCCTGTTGTATTCTTTAAAGATCTTTAAACGTCACTTTACAAAAAACCGTCCTTGCGCCACTTTAATAATTAATAACTTCTTGTTTTTCACCCGTCAATTAAAATATCAATTCCTTAACTTTAAAATTAAAAAATACGAGTATTTATTTGAATCAACTTAATATTATTTTTCATAATTGAATTAATTTTAGATTCGAGATTTAATTCTGGACCAGTCTAATATTTTTAAGTACTTAAATTTAGCATGTTCAGATTAAAATATGTAGTCGCTAGATACCGGCACATGATATTTTTAATAATCTGCTCATAGTAAAGAGTTTAAGTTGAAAGGATACTTTTCATTACTTTTTTTTAATAAGAAAAAAGTATCAACAAACTAATATTTTAACTTCTCTTAAACAGAAAAAAAACAAAAACTTTACCGACAATTGTACCTGGTGACAGAGAAATAAATTTTTCTATTTTGTCTCCTTCTTCCTTTTTTTTATTATTATTTTTTTTTTTATAATTTGCAAAAGATGCCAAATTCTGACAATTCCATTGGCAATTTTTAATTTTTAGGGAAAATGTAAAAGCTGATATCATTATCACTTGCATGTAGGGAAAGATTTTTAAAGCAATTTCGTTACTTCACCACGGGCATTAATACTCTGTTGAGACATATTTTCTTAATTAATTAGTTAATAAGTTAATTTAGTTTTAATTGCGCAATTTAATTTAGTATTTACACATGCTCAATTAAGCTTATTCAATTAGCACAAGGCATATTTATTTTACTAGATAGTGTCTTCCGCCCAGCTGATTTCTCTTTTTGTTACAAAAACAACGTGGAGTTTTGTTCTTGCTTTGAACTTAGAAGTTTCAAAAGCCATCTTCGTATTTATTTGTTTATTTGTTTGTTTATATTTTTACTTACAACCTGTCAATTTCATGAGTTTTTTCTTCTCACTGAACATACCTCCCAGTAAACATAATTGTTGGCAAGGGTTGCATTTCGTATTTTATTCAATTAGTGATACCATAAAGTACTAATTGCTCAATTTTTTAATTGACTTTTTATATAGTAAATTGCGTAATTAATTGCGTAAATTCCTTAATTTCGCAATTAAAGCATATGTCTAAAGAGGGTGTAAAGGCTACTGTGAACTTTTGCTAAAATCAACTTGGTTTCACTGTTCAGTCATCAATTTTCTTATATTTGGAATGGAGCCAACTAAAATCCATGAATTCGCTAAGCAAATTTAAATTCAGCCGTATTTTGTTGCAAACTGATTTACATTGTTAATTTATTTAGGCAAGTCTTGGGATCTTTTTTTATTTTCTTTTCAGCTGTTATATTAAATTGTACAAAAAAATACCCATTTTTAATATTAACAAAACAAGCAGAGGTAATTTAACTCTGGAACTAAGAAGACATATTATTTCTTAGTGGTTCATTTTATAATTTTAAAAGAGCTTAAAAGCCAAACTTAATTAGTGCGTAACGCGTAATTTATCTGTCAAAAATTTCATTTAAACTCCTTCAAAATGTCTGAAGCAAACCATAATAGCGCGGCGTAAAGGAAATTGGGAAATCCGATTTTGACAGTTCGTTAGAAAAAGAAGTTGCCTGCTTGTTTGTTTTTTTTTTTCTTGTTATGGTTGAAAAACAATGACAAAATAGTTATTTTTAGGGCAATTTAGCGGTCTTATCTCTTATTTATTCTTATTCAGCGGGTTTAATAAAATATAATGATTTAATAATAATATTGACGTTCTTATTTAGGTATGACATCCCAGCGCTACGCCCTTATATCGGCCGCCAATCTTTAACCCGAAATCTTAAAATTAAAGACTGACGTTAATTGACCGATATTGGCCTATTTTTTGACCGTTATAGACGAACGCTTAAAAATTTTAAAGCATTTGCCTATTATGATCGTAACAACAATAAATATTAATGTTCATAATTGAAAGGTGCCCCAATAGTTTTTCTAATATGAAGTATATGGCTTCTCATATTCGAACAGTTAAGTTAAAGGGTGCCCAAAAAGCTAATGTAATTTAATGTATGTGACCAAACTTTAAGCCGTTATAGACAGATATCAAGTAAGAAAATCACAAATAAATTTATTGATATAATGCAATACGTTTTGTACATTTGCATGAACAAATCAAAAGTCATGTGAGTTTATCTTTTAAATTAAGGACACGGAAATATTATTAAACTATTTTATTTTCAAAAAAACTTTGTGCTATTTTATAATTTAAATTAATTATCGATATTGATTATTGAGAGTCAAAGTACGTCTCGATGGCAATTTAGCTACCGCTTACTTAGCTCTTCAGGAAACTTTTGACAAATATTTTAAATAAACTAAAATTTTTTTGTCTAGGCGCTAAAGTAAAGACAATAATCAAAGTTTAAGCAATTCTATTTTTCTTTCTCAACTGTATACGGCACATATTTTTCGGCTCTTTTACACAGTTGAAAAAGAGAGAGTCTTTAATTTAATAGTTTGCAAAGTGCCTGTGCATAAAAATGCATTATCGTATTTTTTTTTTTGATATTTAATTTTTTATACCGTTTCAACTGTGTAAAAAGAGCCGAAAGAAAGTCAGTGGTATACAGTGGAAAAGAGAATAATAAAATTATCATCGGTTAATCGGGATAAATTAAAAAAATAGCACAATGCTTTTTTGAAAATCTAATCTGTTTTTGATCAACAGCTTTTGTCGACTTTAAAATAGCATCCGGCGCATCGTAATCAATAGAATAAAAGTGCTTAACTCACGTATTTTAGAGAACCCAAAATATAGTTTATTATTAAATTTGAACCTTTTTTTAAACGCTTCAATTCAATAACAATTTTAGAATATAAAATTCTAAAATTAAGTTATTATTTATTTAATATAACAACACAATTCGAAAAGTTATTTATAGCGAAATGAATAATTATTTAAACTCTTTAAATTCTCTTCCATTTAAATTTATAAATTTATTTTATATAATACTAAAAAAGCTTATTCTAGAATAAAAGTAATTATTTATAAATTCTCTTTAATACTCACCGTGTGTTACTAGATTTGTCAGATAGATGAGAAACATAACTTTGCGATTTGTAAAGCGGCTGGGAAATAAATTCAGTGCTATAAGAAGCACTTTTATAACAGTCATCAGGAACATCATACTGCTGACTTTGTTGTTTGTATCTCAAAATTTATGTTTGTTTTTCTTTTTCAATTTTTTATTTATTTTTCAGTTATTGCACTTGTGCTATTTTGTTGAAGCTTTAAAATTTACTATAATTAAAATATTCACTTCATTGGTTACTTTTACTGAAAATTATGCTTTGTTTATATTTATTTTTTGTTGTGAGAATTAAAATCAATATTGCTGGATCCTATTTATTTTGAAATCTATCTGCATAAATGAAAAAGAAAATAAAGGATTAAAAGCATAATTAAAAAAAGTTGTAGCAAAACTTTCTGATTTTCTTTGTATTGAAAAGCAAACAAGTGTTTTTGTTTGCATGCATGAGTAATAATTTGTATACGAGATGTGTTCGAAAATGACGACAGTTTCAAAGGGGGCGCTACAAAAGCCATCACAAAAAAAAAAAAATAAAATAAAAAGTATTTATAAATGAATTGTGTTGAAAATAATGTCGTTTTTCAAAATTAAGCATTCGTCTTTAAGTATTCACTCTGTAATTTAAGTGAGAAATTTCTCACATGTTTTAAATTTTCAAGCTTGACTACCTTTTACAATTATCGCTAAGTAAACTCTAATAAATTTTGCCTTTAGATAAAAGGTATCACGCCCACTGATTTAGATTTAGTTTTGTGACACTGCAAATTATATGGAAGAGCCATGTCCAGTTTTCAAATAATTATGATTTAATTGAGAGAAGAAACGAGATGAGTTTACGCTTCAAAATTTTTTTTTTTGTAATTAAAATTAGAAGCGTAACGGTGCCGATCAGTAACGAAAAACTGCCCATCTGTCGACGAACTAAAAACAATTTAAATTTGAGAAATTACTTTAAATCTTTGCGAAGTTGCATTTAAATACCAACAAATATTTGTTTAAAGAAGAACATTTTCTTCAACCAGAATTAAAATATTAAATTGTTTAAAATCATTTTAATTGCATTTACGACCACAATATATTGACAATCATTTTAAGTTACTAAATTTATTGCACCAGTTAATTATTTACCCAATTTCGCACGTATCACGTTCAAGGGTTTTAACAGGTTCCCTGTCCGATGTATCAAATGTGATACAAAAATATTTTTTTGTACCATGATTACAAAGTCCATGTATCATATATGATACATGATACCCTCAATGAATCATTAGTGATACATATCACATATGATACATGCAACGTATGGGATCTAATTTCAAAACGACAAGTTCATGTAGCATATTTGATACATATATTTTTACCGTTATAAATCCAGTAAAGATTCGTATGGCTAATTAAAAAACACATTAGTAACCTCGAAAAATATCTATAACATTAAAATTACAAAAATATATGTGGGACGTATACAATTAAAAAATAATTTTTGTATGGGGACAGGGAACCTGTTAATAATAATAAAACAATTTTAATTGAAAATAAATGAAATGTTGGTTCTGTTTTTTTCAATTAAATATTTAATTTATATAATTAAGCACACAATTTTTGAGCTTTATTTTCAAAATAAAACAACAACAGAAATAAAAACGAGAGATGTTGTATAAAGGTAAAATATTTCATCGTTTGCAAGCTTTTAGTGTCACTTGTTTTAAATTTTTTATTAATTTTGATACAAAAAATTTATTCCATATTGCAAGATTATTTTAGTACGCGAGTCAAATGGCAGTTCATGCGCTTTTTTATTTCTAATAGTTGACAATTAAATTAAACATTACATGAGTGAACAATTAGCCATATATGTAAGTAGATAAGCAGAACATAATTTTCAAAAAAATTAAAATCCATACAGAAGTTAGAAAATATTTTAAAAATATTTAAAGAATATTTAAAAACTTTATCAAAAATATTGCAAAAATATTCACAAAAATATTTCAAGAATATTTGAAACAATACTCAAAAACATTTCGATAATACTCACAGAAATATTTTAAAACATTTTAAGAGTATTTTAAAAAATTAAGATGAAAATTCGAAATCTTTTTTATTTTAAATTAATTCAATTGTGTTTGATAATTCATAAGAATATCATAAAATATTTATGAATGGAAGAACTCAAGCACAATTAAGGAAGATTAATATATTTAAAAATATTTATAAAACATTCAAAAATATTTTAAATATATTTCAAAAATAAAAACAAAATTATTTTTAAGATATTTTAAAATCTTAAAAAAATATTTCAATAATGTTTCAAAACGATTTCGAAGATATTCCAATATAGTTTAAAAAATGAAAAAAATATTCAAAAATGTTTTAAAAATATTTTAAAAATATTTCAAAAATATTTAAAAAATATTTTCAAAATGTGTTCAAAATATCTCAAAACTATCTTAAAAATATCTTAAAAATATTTTAAAAATGTTTTAAAATATTTCAAAAATGTTTAAAAATATTTCAAAAATATTTCAAAAATATTTTAAAAATATTTCCAACATGAACAAATCAAGCACAATTAAGAAAGATTAATATATGTACAAATATTTATAAAACATTCAAAAATATTTATATCAATAATAATTCAAAAATATTTTAAATATATTTCAAAAATAAAAACAAAATTATTTTTAAGATATTTTAAAATCTTAAAAAAACATTTCAATAATGTTTCAAAACGATTTCGAAGATATTCCAATATAGTTTAAAAAATGAAAAAAATATTCAAAAATGTTTTAAAAATATTTTAAAAATATTCCAAAAATGTTTCAAAAATATATTCAAAATGTGTTAAAAATATCCCAAAAATATCTTAAAAAGATTTAAAAAATATTTCAAAAATGTTTTAAAATATTACAAAAATATTTATTTTCAAAAAAGTTTCCAAAATGTTTTAAAAATATTTCAAAAGTATTTAAAAAATAATTTTAAAATGTTTTTGAAATATCTAAAAAAATATCTTAAAAATATTTCAAAAATATTTTAAAAATACTTCAAGATTATATCAATAACAGTTTAAAAATATTTTAAATATATTTTAAAAATGAACACAATATTACTTTTAAGATATTTTAAAATCTAAAGAAAATATTTCATTAATGTTTCAAAACGATTTCGAAGATATTCCAATATAATATCAAAAAAATTAAAAAAAAAAATATTCAAAAATGTTTTAAAAATATTTCAAAAATTCCTTAAAAATATTTCAAAAATATTTTAAAAATATTTCCAAAATGTTTTAAAAATATCTTAAAAATATTTAAAAAATATTTTCAAAATGTGTTAAAAATATCTCAAAAATATCTTAAAAATATTTCAAAAATATTTTTAAAAAGTGCTAAAAATATCTAAAAAATATCATTAAAATATTTCAAAAATATTTTAAATAATTTTTAATAACATTTGAAAAATATCGTAAGGGTTCCGAGTTTATCCTGTGTTAATTTAATGTTATGAATTAATGTGGAGTGGTTCTGGCTTTTGCATACTGAATGTATGCCACTAGGCATCTACTCATAACAAAGATATTGCAGAACAGGACGTTCTCTCTCGTTTCGATGTTCATAACTAACCTGAAGTTAAAGGCTGCTTTTATTCAGTTTACTGATCACTAATGCATTAAAGGAGAAAATTTCATACGGCACCGAAAAGGTCCGCTACATTTCTGCATAAATGTCATGGTAAACTTCGACGGTGTTACTTTTTTTTATTAAACTGAAATCTTGTGTTCAATTCTGTTTTTGCTTTGTGTTATGACACCTTAAAATTTACTCAAATTTAGCAAAGAATTTTATAAATTTTATATAAGATAAAAATTACTTTTGAAGACTTTTAATTTGGAGATGAGTTTTTGTTTTAAAAAATTAGAATCAACGAAAATTGTCTGATATTAAATTAACAAAAGAATGCTTCGAGTTTAAAAAAATATACAAACAGCATTTTTTCCAACTGTAACGAATTTGCGGATGTGAAAGGTACAATATAAAATGAGTAGAATAGGGAACTTGAGTTACAAAACCAATTTAAAAGTTTTGCCAAATATTTTAGTTCAATAATATCATTGAAGGGAGCTAATTGTTTCTCCCCCACCGTGTGGTATTTCATTTATTTGATCGTGTTATTATTCGCCACGCCTCTGAAAAACTCTGTACATGACAAATAAAATAATTTTAAATTAAGTCCGTTTAATCTTCATACTCAACCAGTTTTTACAAAAATGGACTTCTCTGCAGAACAGTGTTTATTTATTTTAATTATTTTTCTCAAACAAACTTTGATGCCAATTTTAAAAATGTTCTGAAAAATGTATATTAAAATTTATTAAAGTTTTCTACATTAAACAAAATTAGCCAAAAAGGCGAGTTAAAGACATCTGTTTAGGGCCTGTACTATATGAGCTAAAACAACAAGAAAATAAAAAATTGTGTACGTCAATGCACCTATCGTTATATTTTAGTGCTGTCGCCGCTTACTTTGCAGCAAATTTGGTGTATTTATGAAACAATTTTGCACAAATTATTATCGGATATTTAATTCTATATTTAATTCAATCGTCTGCTTTTCGCAGATAACTAGAAGTAGAGTATCTTGGACTCTAAAAACGTATATTTATTTATTTTAAAGTTGGTGTTGATTATAAAAAAGGGGAGGTAGATTTATGATGAAGACTTTTCATGTGCAAAGATTAAAAATTCCAATTTTTACCCTAGAAACCATTATTTGAAAACTTTTATTAACCACTGTAAAATTCACTGTTATTGCCCGAGATAAAAATGTATACGACGTACCTTTTTACGTATTTTATATATTCACATATTAAAAATGCATGTGTTCACCCTGCAGTTCTGGGAATTAAAAACCGTATACTTTTATAGAATTTTGAAATTTGTTTTTAAGCACATGTATTTGTTAACTTGGGCAGTTGGTAATAATTAACTGAAAATATCATATGCAGAATTTAATGTATTTGAGAGGCTGTAATGCATGTGGCACCGTTTTGTTGAATCTGCATATCGCCTTTATTAATATCATCAAATTCAGGCTGCTCGATTTATGTTGGCGATATCGCAGTGATTGTCTTATTTTCGGAGAAGTTTCGTCCAGTCCTAAATCTGTCCGCAACATTAGCAGTTTGTGGATACTTTTTTGTAATTGTGACACTGACTTTTCTCCAAAAATCTACATCTTCTTCTTTTCCAAACTTTTATAACTTTAAAAATATTTTCCAACAGTGAAAGTCGTTGTACTCAGCTGCCAAATTGTTTTTGTTTCTTGGGCATTGTGGGACATTTTATATTTTGATGAACTGGAATTTTATTTCAACTA
This sequence comes from Gymnosoma rotundatum, assembly GCA_916610165.2. Lineage (NCBI taxonomy): Eukaryota > Metazoa > Arthropoda > Insecta > Diptera > Tachinidae > Gymnosoma > Gymnosoma rotundatum. The sequence continues at coordinate 11,702,402 of OU744338.1, read as the reverse complement.
AAAATAAAATTATACTTTTAATTTTTTCGAAATATATTTTTTTACTTTTTAACCTTTTTTTAATCGGAGCTTGGGGTCACAGTTTTTATTGTAATGTTTTTCCCTTGTTAAATTTAGGGGCTGTATTGATTGCAAATAGCAGCACAGCCTCTTTGGCATTTTGTTTCTTTATTCTCTATTTATTTTCTCCCTTTTCTATCTATCAAACTCTGACCGGACCATATTTTACAAATTTACACAGCCATCCACGCTACGCTACTGAGATACTCTGGCGGGACTCTTTTATTTAAATGTCTTATTTAATAAAGAAAAATCTTTAATACAACAGCCACACAGAACACGTTAGGTAATGACTCAAAACTCACGAGATCCTTTCTATTTACGAGGTCTTTTCAACAAAACTCAGCCATGACTGTCACACCCTTTTATTATGCTGTTAATTCCTTTACTAAGGCTCCATTTAGACTTGTAAAACGATTACTTTGTTTTAATTATTAAGTCGCCTTAAGCATCTCATCTGCTGTTCTTATACAAAGACTCCTTCCGCAAATTATAGAGCCGCTGTTTTCCGTTTGTTCGTCAGCAAATACTCAATTTATTTTACACTCATTTCGCTGGTGGGAGATGAACTTATGTCTAACGTTTGGCAACTGCACAGACAGCTCTGCCGAGACAAACTTGATTTCGCAAAAAAAATAAAAAAATAATAATATGTCAATCGATCAGATAAAGTGTCGAAAGAGGTGCTATTGGAAATCAGCATGATGGGTCCATGTCCTTCGAGGCAGCAGGCAAAACACCATGCCTACCTTTAATTTTTTCATATCATTTGAAACAATAAAGTAACTCCAGTCATGTAAATAAATATTTTCCGAGTTACGAGTTAATGTCGATGTCGTTGACGGCGTCAAATGTCAAAAAAAAAGTTGAATCTTATGAAATTGTATGAGAGCGGTTAATCTCAACGCATTGCAACGCCGTAAAAGTTCAATCTGTTTCAACTTTTTCGGCGTTGAAACGCCGTCAACGACGTCGACATTAACTCCAGGGTTAATATCCTGTCACGATAACATTTGCTTTTTTGAATTTTTTATTGGAGTTACTTCACGAAACTAGTTTTACATGGATGGTGAAGGGTATAAAAGAACCAGCATAGCCGAATATAGCACCATTTCCGACCCCATAAGGTATGTATATTCTGAGTTCTTATGCATGGCAAAGTCGATTGAGTCATGTCCGCCTGCCCGTCTCTCCGTCCGTGTTAGTGTTGAAAAACAGTTTGCTAAGACAATAGATCAGCTAGAGAAAACATAAATTTCCCAATCGATCGGACATAGTGTGAAAAGAGGAGATGAACCAAATCATTTTATTTCCTTCGAAGCAGTGGGCAAAACACCACGCCTACCTTTAATTTTTCCATAGCATTTAGAACAATGACATAACTCCAATAAAACAATGAAATATATGGATCGATAGAGAATTAAAAAATAAGAAAAAAATTCTAGTCAAAAAATTGGTTCTCGCCCGAATTATGGGCCTCTAAACTTTGAACTGAAAATTCAAAATTCAAATTTTTTTTAGTTCCAATATGGATATCATTTAAAACATTTTGAAGAGATCTTTTAGAAAATACTGAATTTTTAAAAAAAAGAGCCTTTCTGTTTTTTTCTCTGTCATCCCAATATTTGTTTTGTTTTTTTTTTGGAGTTACATATATGATGAAGGATACACAAGATTCAGCATAGCCGAATTCAATAAATTTTATTTATTATTTTTTTTTTCATAAATTAAACTTGTCTACTTATTGATACTTAATTAATGCCTAGAACTATTGTGCCTATAGAAACATTGAAGATAAAAAAGTTAGTGTAGTCCTAGGCATTTACATTTAATGTAACAATTAGTGGAAATTACTTTCTGTTAACAAAGTTAAATCTCTTTACAAGTGATTACCTGGAATATAAAAAGTAAGCAATTCTTTTTTTGCGCTGTCTTAATTGAAACCTAGTGTTTAATGAAGCATATACTGACTGCTGGGTACCGCTACTAACGGCTGCAAAAGGCTTTGAAAAACGAATCGAATAAATTTGGCAATATTCACTGGACTGTAGGGCATATTTCAATAAAGAGATGAGAATATTTACTTATTTGTTTATTTATCTTTTTTTTATAAACGTGTGTGAATATTCTTTTGTAGGCAGGTATATTTTTAGTTGTAAAATTTAACTGTTGTTGGCACAATGTTGTTGCTGCTGCATCAATTTTCCAAATGATTTATGAATATGAATGCGACACTACTTCCTGCTGCACTCTGCTGACCTTTTTTATTATATTATTTATGTATAGTTTTTACTTGTGTATATTTGAAAACACGTATGCATGTAAATGATTTAAATAAATGTACTCGTATATCTGACAAATAAAATATCAACATTTAGTTTTTTTTAATATTTTCTCATTTTATGTACAAATGTAATGTTTGTTCAATATAAAAAAGTATGTAAAATGTTGTTCAAATATATATGTATATACTTTTTTATATACAACTCACACTGGCTCAAATACATTTAAAAGAACATTTACTCCAGTACGTGTCTACGTTAAAGTTTAGCGTGCATGTTCATGTTCATGTGTGTATCTGCAGTAAAAACTTTAACTGTTACTGTATGATTTTTCATTTATGACATACTCTATACTAAATACACACATACATTTATATATTTACAAAGATACAAAACGTGTGAGGCTTAATTTATTTTCACTCATACATTTGTACTTTTGAACTCACATTGCATCCTGTATTTAACAACAACAACAAAAAAAAAAGAACTACATTCATGAGAAAAAGTATTTACGTTGTTGCATTGTTGCTTGCTACAACAACTCAAATGAAAAAGGAAAATTTATAAATATATTAAAATAATGAATATGACATGAATGTAATATATAAAATTTTATTATTATTTTTATTTGATTTTTTTTCTGTCATTGTTTCATGCTGTGCTCTCTGGCTTGAATTATTAAACAAATTATTTCTTATGGCAAGAAAATAAAAATGCTTAAAAAAGAATACATTGTACATACACGTATAGATATATTGAAGTAATTGTACATACAGTGGTGATCAGAAGACTTGCAGTGATGGTCTTGTTTTAAGCAATAGCTTTAATTTTGTTTCTGGAAAATAAGACTCTTTTTGATATTTTTTGGAAATTCTGACTTAAAATAAAGAATCCTTTTCCATTTCCATTTCTATGAGGAATAAGTTTTTTGTTATTAATTCAAATCCGCTAGTAAACTAAGAAGTGAGAATCAAAAAACTAAAAACTGTATGTAAAAAATAAATTCGTTTTCCTTTAAATCAAATATTTTCCAAATTCTGAGAGATACAATAACAAATATAAGAACATAATTTCTTCATATTTTCTGGAAAAATGTTAAGGAAGTTACAAACCTCATTAATTTTTTCAAGCCCGAGGTGGACAAATTTAGCCACACTGTAGTTTCGTTATTGCTAATGCCACAAGGCTACAAGTAGTTTAGAAGTTCCAGATTTTATACCATTAATCTTGGGAAAATACCCACGGTGTATTATTAAGACAAATGAAAATATTTACAAAACACTTTAAATTTTTTGTGTTTTTTTTTGCAATCTTTTCTAATAATAAATGATAAATAAATTATAAACAATCTCAAGCCTGACAAAAATTTTTTTTTGATTATACACTCAAATATATTAACAAATAAATTAATTTATTTGGGTTTACTTGTAAATATTTTTCTTTCTTAATTGAATTAAAAAAAATAATAATAATTAATTCATTATTTATAATATTAAACAGTTCAATAAGCTGAGGTTGCTGTAGTCAAAGCGGTAAGAATGTTGACTAAAATTCTGGCTGCCCTGAGTTCAACCCTTGCGGCAGTCAAAAAATAAAAAAAAAATTTTCTGTTTAATGTTATAAATACATATTCAGAACAACATTTAAACATGCAGCCTCCTTCGTCAGTACTTCTTTATAGCATATTCGCCGGCGAGGTAAAATAATTAATAAAATGGCTAATCTACCTCCTTTCACCACCTTTCTTCTCTCTCATCTATCCCTTTCCTAAAGAATGTAGCACGGTTACGAACTAAGTAGGTATTAATGCCTGAAGTGCTACTTCACTTAAAAAAAATTTTTTTGACTTTAATAAATTGAAACCTTAATATTTCAACTAAGGATTAATTTCAAGCTGAATAAATAATTCATAAAATTCTTGAATACATGAAAATTTTACTAAAACCCAAAAATACCGTTAGAACTTCCCAATTAATAAAAAGTTCAATTTCATATAAAAATAATTTAAAAAGAGTGACAGAAAAATTGGCAATTGAATAAAAATTAAAATATAAAAAGAAATCTAGCAGAAAATTTAAAATGTAAAACAAGTCGAAGTATCTAAACTTCAGCAAGTAAGAGTGTTATATTCAACTATGCCGAATCTTATATACCCTTCGCGTTCTATGTAAATCTTTAAAATGAAACCCATATTGATATTTTAAAAAATTTTTAAATTTCAGAGCCCGTAACTGGGAAATCATAGGGGAGAGACAATTTGTTCACTTGATGTTTTTTTCTTATTTTTTAATTCCCTATCGCTCCATATATTTATTTTTTTGATTGGAGTTACTTCATTGACATGAAGAAATTAGAGGTAGACGTGGTGTTTTGCATGCTGCCTCGAAGGACATTAATCGATCATGCTGATTTCCAATAGCATCTCTTTCGACACTATATATGATCGACGGACAGACTCACAGACGGACATCGCTCAATCGACTTCGCTATGCATAAAAAGTTAGAATATATACGTATGCTTTATCTGGTAGGAAATGATATTTAAGAAATTACAAATGCAATGACAAACTTAGATAATCTAACATATAAAACAAGTCAGCTAAGTATCTTAATTAAAAAAAAAAACTAGGCAACTAGAACGTTTATATATACAGCTGTAGGCATTTCACAAATAATTTAATTTTTCATTTAATAACGAATTGGCACAGGTACTTGCTGGATCAGATAATATTGTTTTTGGAAAGCTTGACAAACAAAAGGATTCCGAAACTCCAGTTCTAGGAAAAACTTTCCAAACACAGTGTACTAAGTTGGGAAAATGGCCTTGGAAATCCTTTTTTAGTTCAGCCAACGATCCATATAGGTTGCCATAAACGGGCAACTAAGTAACTACAACGCGATGCCACATAACATACAACATTTTTTTGATCACCGATCCTCTGACGGCAAAACGTAAAAAGCAAACATAAGTTTGAAGCTACAACTGCTTGGCAACAACGCATCACATCACAACGGCGAAACATTACTAAATTGTTCTTCAAGCTTAATTATTTAATTTGTATTGCAAAAAGATTAACAAGAACTTTTTATTTAAGTCGTAAACTTTTTTTCTTAATAGCGTGAATGAATAGTGGAAATTATGTTGATGCACGTACATCACAAAGAAAAAAAGGAAAAGTCATTATTCATCTATTTGCAACAAAAAAAAAAAAAAAAAAAAAAAATATTAAAAATTCTATAGAAAATACATTTGAAGTTTCCACAAAAAGATAAATTTTAAAAATATGAGCATTCTGTTCTTAAAAGTGAGATAAAAATGAAGAATAGAAAAACTTTGTCCCAAATGTCTTGACCATCATTGTACCTTTAAACGTTAAACTTTTTTTATACTTTTATTACATTTTCATTTTATTTTTCTTCATTGTGTTTTTTATTTTTTCTTTTGCTGTTTGTTAGTTATTTGCCATTTAAAAATCTTATTCTCTTTCTGGTTGGTCACAGCAAGTGAAACACATATTCGTTTAACTGTGTCCGTATTTCTCAGAAAGTTTATTTTCACTTTTTCTTTTCTTGAAATTTCAACATAATAAACCTTTTAGTATTCTGTAAAACTGGTCATTTTATTTGTCTAATGATAATCAAAAGCGGTTATTTTTTATTAACATTTGTGCGTTTAAACAGTTTCTCTGCTTGTGACAGCTTTTTTTCTTTTGAACAGAAATTCTGCCCTTCTGCCTTTCTGAACTATTGATCAAAGTTTTATTTATCCAGCATTACATTTTGTTATAATTCTAAAATTTGAATTAAAAGGTTTTTGTTTTATTCGTGCAATTTAAATTGGAGTTTTATTTCTCTATTGACGTATTGGCTTAATTTTAAAATTATGTCCAGTATAATTTTAATGGTTACTTTAAAACTAACGATTCTAGAAAATTCTACTTTTAAAGTTGTATGAAACTAGTGGCCAATATTTTACTTTCAAAAAACAGACCAGCTTCAGAAATGATTCCAAGTTATTAATCTTTTGAAGCGTCAAAAGACAAATTCTTATTTCATGTTTATGAAGTAGACTATATTTCGCCAAATAAAATTATTAATAGCAAAAAATTACGAAAATAGGCAAGAGCTTTTCTATTTGCTTTTTCTTAAAAAAATATTAACAATTACTTGACATTAAAAAGGCTTAACATTCTGCTAATAATTGTATAAATGACTTCCTTAAAATTCGTAATATTTAGTAAAGAACTTAAGCCTAATTGAAAGCTTATAATTCAATTTTAAGTTGTTCTTAAAAAAAAGTACATCATGTAGATTAGGAAGAGCGAAATTATATTCAACAACTAGAGTTAAAAAAACTGTAAATTTTCTAAATTTACATGTTAAAAATGTAATACGAGTATGTAATAAAGTTTAATTAAAGTAGAAATAAAAAAAGGCCTGCAAATTTGTGATTTTTTGTGCTAATTTAAAATTTAAAAAAAGACCAAGAAAATTAGCGGCAAAGCAAGGACATCGGCATGGATGCTCACGCTGCATTTAAACGAAGGCAGAAAATTCGTCAAAAAAATAATAAAAATATTTTCACGTTGTTCTCCATCTGTCTGCAATATAGACTTAATATTATAATTAATTTTTTTTGCATTTTGCTAAAATTCACCAAAAGTACAAAAATAGCAGTAACTCGGCAACAAAAAATATTAATAAAATAATTGCCCTTATTCTAGTTGTCGACGTCGTCACATATCAACGTTGATGTGTGTCTACTTGTCGTTATTGAAACTTATCGGATAATGCTCAAAGATTTCTTGTATTCTAAAAAAAATTTGACCAAGATCTCAGCAAAAAATTAGACATTACCTTAAAAATTACTTGCCATATAATGACTTACTTTTGTGATTGCCATATTTTGTTACTCGGTTACAAAATACATTACATTAGTTTCCAAAAAAGGAAGTAGTAATGGAACTAGTTCTTTATGTTAAAAGAGACTACCGTACCAATTGTTCTCATTAATTCCTACAATAATTAATATAATCGATTCTCAATAATTGATTATAAAAGTCTCATGCCTTGTTAAAATCATTAAGTTGGCAATCCGGATGGGAAGTACTTATGCCAAAAATGCCTATTTCCACACTCGATTACCTTTTTAAAAATTTTTTGCTGGGATATTGTATTGACGTGACTCTAGTTATAATTGTGTCAATGTTTTATTTTTTACAAAGTTTTTAAATTATGTAAATGGAAGATAAAAATATTTTACTGGTCTAAATTTAAGAATATTAGCAATGTCAGTATAATATATTTCTTAACTCGTTATAAAAGTTTAAATTCAAAAACAAATAATATCAAGGACAAGTTATAAAAGTTTTTCTTTTCACTTGAACATTCTAAATGCGATAAAAATGGGTTGATGTTTTTTTTCTTTTTTTTTTTTTTTGTAAAAGTTACAACTTCAAAAGTAATAAACGCAATCACAACGCAAATATTAAATGAATAATAGATATGGTAGATTTTTTTGGCAACATAATTTTAAACGAATGAGAGTGAGTGTTACACTCGACCGCAATGAATCTTATATATTTTTATCATAGTGTGTAAATGTATTAACTTCTTTTAATTTATGCATTAATTATATTTAAAAAATAATACAATACTAATTAACTTAAGCACATAATAGACAAATCTTTATGATTTGAATAATTTTTTTTTTTAAATAAGCTATTTTTTGGACTTATATCACTTTAAAAAATAGCCCTAACATAAGATATACATAAAAATTGTTTCGTTAGACGACGAAGATTCAAATGATTATTTTTCTTTTATTATTTTTTTTTTACAACTTCAAGAACAACGATTTAGAATTCAAATAAATGAAATTAAAAATGAGTTGCAATCAATCCAATTTACAAAGTTAAAGTTTATTTAAGTAGCCGCTATAACAACGAATTCTAAAAAGAGACGGTTGATCTGAAAGTGAACCGATATTCATAACAACATTAAACAAATTTCAAAAAAATTAAAAATTAAACTAAAATATAAAGGGTGTTTCTATAGTGATGTAATTTTGATATATATCGCTCCTTTATTGCAACATAGTCATATCTCAAAATATTAAAAATTTGTAGTTACTTAAGCAAAACTGCTCTTTTAGACCTTCTCTACATGTTGAAAAAAAATAAGTTTTATATCTCAAGCTGAACCGAAGTTATAGCAACTGCAATTGCGGCACTGAGATCATAGGACTTATGTGTTGAAAACTTAAATCGCATTTTGCCAAGTTCAAGTTTTTTTGAGATATGACTAGTTTTTCAACAGTAGCAATCTAGCCGGACATTCCATTTTTTTAAGCTTATATTGGCTCTAAAAATTTACTGAGTGTCATAAGCTGTTAAGGCTGGAAAACAGGAAAATTCAGATTAAGGAGAAAAATTTTGCCCTTAGAAGAACTGATCCTACCGCTGGAAAATGCAAGTTTTTTTGAATTTTCCCGTCACTTTGTTTAGTAATTACAACTTTTAACGTCAAAGAATGTTTAAAAACTTAAAAGTTGATTCAAGAGATTCTAAAATGCCAGTTAAGCCTCGCCGCTTATTGTAGGCAGTGAAATAAAATATTATTTGAAAAAGGAATGTAATTGTTATATTTAATGCCTTAAAACCATAAAAATTAATTAATATGGGCAGAGGGAAGTATCCCTACAATTTAACCCCTAAAAACGTATCTATGAAAAAACAATTGTTCCATTTTTTTTTTTGCAAATTTCCTAAAAATATTCATTACTAAGATTTCTAATGCTTGTTACTTTAAAGTATTTTTTATTCGAATTAATAATAAGACAAGAATTAATTTATTTAAAAGAACTTCCGCCTTGCACTAAGATGATAATGAGTGCCATTAGCCTTGTTCGTCTGATTCTGCAAAGTCTTCTGCTGAACCTGAATCCTCTTCAGATAGCAGCCCAATATGCAACAATTGTTTTTGGTGCGAGTGATAACAGTATTAATTGTTACGATTACAAACCTAAACATTTTAATAATATAAAAAGGTTTCTTACTCGTATGTACCTGTAGAAGGTGAGAAAAAACAGAAAAAGAGCAAAGGCGCAAAAATGCACAACGTTTTCTTTTACATTTTAAAAGTAGAGATCGTAAATTTTATAGTGATAAAAAACATTTTTAGGATCGCAATGTAAATCACTCTCAAAAACCTTTTAACATTCTTTTTATTCGAGAAAAAATTTTAACAAAAAAAACCCCTTTTTTAATTTCGAACGAAATATTTTATCATAAAAATTTAACACAAAAATTTTTTAAAAATTAATATAAGTAGCTTCTAATATAGCCTTTCGCAGGAAAAAAAATCAATTCAAAATCTTCATTCGTTAAGCTACAAAAAAAATATTTCACTCCTCTGAATTTTAATTTCCTGGGTGGCAAATAATTTTAATAAAAATTACAAACGGACTTAAAATAAATATCATTCCTCCTACCAGCGGTGAAGCATATAAAACCAAACTATTTAATATTGCAAAATTCTCTGTGTTGCAGAGCACTTCACCTGAAGTATTTCATTAAGCCCATGGCATGAATACATTTTTCAAACATCCTTATTTTATTCATAACTTTTTTATACCTCAAAGACTCGAAATATTTTTTTAAGGCACAATTTAAACAAACTTTACGTTAAATTAATTTACGTCTATTTATAACAATTGTTGTCTTAAGAAAACAATTTCTTTTACTTTTACTTTGCTTTCACTTCTTCATGCAAATAAGTTATTGTTGCACTCAATTTGCTGTTACCAAGAAAATTATTTTATTTTTTGCAAGTTTCAAGCCTCCTTCAAATAGTGGCTGCTTTAGACAACATAAAATGTAAGTGAAGTTTTTCCAGCACGATGAAAGAAAAAAAAAACTGCATGTTGACGATGACAACCACTTAAGACAGGAACATCGAAAGAAACTATTAAACTTCGTTAAGGTAAGGACTGCTGTTTTATTATACAGCCACTGGAACAGGGAAAAAAACTTGCAACAAAAAAGAAAAAAAAAATGTTAATCAGCAGTAAAAGAAGGAAAAAAAAATGGCAAAACTAAAATGGAAAAAAATATACTGGCGTGTCGCGGCGGAGAAGTTAATATAAGCTGGCAGTTAAGAATGAATGTGTGTCGTTCACTTAAAACGTTTCCATTACATTCCTTGCAAGAGACACTGATTTTCTCTAATTTAAGAATAATTTATTTAAATCCTCTTATACGTTTTAGATTTTATTAAAATTTTATTAATAAATGTTTTTTTTTTTTTATTACAAGAAGATGTTTGTAGTTTCTTTTTTTATTTGAAGTAAAAAAAAGAAATGTTTTCATTTCTAGGTTTGAAAATAAATTAAAATTTTTTCTAGCTACTACACAACTTTGTAGCAGAGATGGAAAACTAAATTTATATTTTTAATCTTTCGAAAAAGTTTTAGTCGGCCCGCCTTAATCGTATTATTCGTATTAAAAAGAAATTATTAAAAAAAATTGTTTTGAAATTGATTGCTGGTGAGTAAATCGGGTTAACAAAACCATTTCATTAGTGTAAAGTAAAGTACGATCCCTGTCGTATATAAAAAGAAGTGAAACTTATGATCCCGTTAGCTTCTCATTCTCTTCGAATTAAAAAGTGTTATCATGAATTTCCTGTGAAATATTTGTTCAATTTATTGAATAGCTGTTTAATATAAAATAAGCTTTCCTTAAACATTGAATCTAATTAAGCAGAAGAAGAACAAGATCTATAGAAATTTTTGAAATAAAGTTTGAAAATAATTAAATAAAATTTTTAAAACCGATTAAATAATTTTATAATAAGAGGGAGAGACTTGGTCGGGTTTGGCAAAGATGCATTAAAGCTTTTGAAGTAACTCAAAGCTTTGCTACCGAATTAGTTCCATAAAAATTTTAAATTATTCTTGTTTAGGACACTAATCTTAAATTAAAGCACACAAAACAAAGGGACATTTGAAAAAATTTCAAGGAAAAAATGCATTCATCGTAAGGTGACCTTTTCGTGTTTATATATATATTTTTTTTTTAAATTTACTCATGATTAAACTTTTAAGGAAAGGGAAAATATTTCGAAAGGAAAAATAGTCACAATAGTGATAAATATTTCATAAAGCGTCCGCCAAATAACTTTTTTTTTGAGAATGCTATAAAAAAAAAACGCAGTTGGCTTCAACTCCTGAACCAATTGGACTTTGTATGGCGTCATACCAAGGTCTTTATGCAAAATTCGTCTCAATGATGTCTCCGAAACGTTCAATTGTTGCGAACGACGTTGAATTGATGTTGATGGCGCTTCACTCACACTTTCTGCTACAGCAGCAATATTCTCGGGTGTACTCACTGTTTTTGGCTCTTCACGCTTTGGTTTATCGGTTAGGATGCCAGTTTCTTTCACTTTTTTCACAAGATAATGACGGTACTTCTCTTCTTCCAAAATCTGTACGCAATTTTCGCACACGTTCTGCAACATTTCCATGATTTTCAAAGTATTGTGGCAATATTTTCCAGCGTTGTTCAAGCCTTAAGTGAAAGAATAAAACTAATTATCTGTCAAAACAGACATGAGTTAAGTATTACCATTCATCAAAATAAGCACTAGTTGAAAAAAAATGTTAGATGGCGGATCCTTATAATTTTAATTTTTTTTGTTTAAAAAACTAAGAATAATAATTAGAGTCAACGTATTTCCGGAATAAGCGGTTTTGAAATCTTCTCCACCTTTAAAAAGAGCATGTGCATTTTTTCCAATTTAAATCTGTTTCTACGAGGGCTGCTATATATATTTCTGGCCTGGCAACACTGAGTGCTGCCAAGTGCAATTTTACATTTCCATTGGAAAGTTTGTCATTTTTAAGCATAATCGCACTCAAAACGTTTTGACGTACGACCATTATTTGTGTTGTTTACAGTGACTTGAAAAAATTAATTTAGAAAAAAATGGAATTAACTCGTGAACATTTTCGTGCCATTATTTTTCACAACTTTCGACGTGGATTATCACGACAAGAGTGCATTGATGAACTTAAATCTTTTTATGACGATGAAGCACCATCCTATACCACTGTGAAAAATTGGTATAATGAATTTAATCGTGGCCGAAGCTTGCTCAAAGACGAATTCCGTGAAGGACGTCCAAAAACGGCTGTTGTGCCAGAGAACATTGATGTCGTGCGTGAACTCATAATGCAAGATTGACATGCGACATACCGAGAGATAGAGACATCCTTAGACATTTCTTCCACCAGCATACATTCGATACTGCATGAACACCTGGCCGTAAAAAAGGTTTGTTCTCGTTGGATCCCGCACAATTTGAAAGTCACTCAAAAAAAGGCTCGTGTCGAATGGTGCAAAGAAATGTTGCAAAAATACGATTGCGCTGCTTCAAAAGACGTTTATAAGATCGTCACAGATGACGAATCATGGATCTATGCGTATGAGCCCGAAACGAAACAACAATCGACCGTGTGGGTCTTCAAAGACGAGCAAAATCCAACCAAAGTTGTTCTTGGAAGAAGCACTTTGAAGCAAATGGTCGCCTGTTTCTTCGGCAAAACTGGTTATGTGGCGACTGTTCCGCTTGAGCAACGTAGGACGGTCACTTCTGAGTGGTATACTACAATTTGTTTGCCTGAAGTCATCGGAGAAATTCGAAAAACCAACAAGAGAAGACGAATCATTGTTCACCATGACAATGCGAGCTCTCACGCATCGGCTCAAACCAGAACGTTTTTGACCGGCCAAAACGTCGAATTAATGGGGCATCCGCCGTAAAGCCCTGCCTTGGCACCTAATGACTTCTTCTTGTTTCCGCACATTAAGAAAAAAATGCATGGTCATCGATTTTCGTCGCCAGAAGAAGCTGTTGAAGTGTTCAAAAACCATGTTTTAGAGGTGTCTCAATCGGAGTGGAAAAAGTGCTTCGACAACTGGTTTGAGCGCATGCAAAAGTTTATAAATCATGCTGGAGAATACTTTGAAAAAAAATAAAACTTTTTTTGATTATAAATATTCGCATTTTCACTATTAGGCCAGAAATATATAGAGCAGCCCTCGTATGTTTACTGAGTTATGTGATTTAATTTTTGTTTAACCGAAGCCACAATGATATTTAATTACAAGGTCGCTTACATTTTCAAATAGAAAAGTTTTTTTTAATATTATTTTGTTAACATATTTAAGCAATTTATAAAAACTTTTTTTTTATTAATTTACATTTCAATTGCCCTTTTCCCACTGTTTTCGAATTGTGATAAAAATATCCACTTCTATAGATTTCAACTCTTGTGGCCGATTTTCTTATTTTTTTCTCAATGTTTTTTTTTTCTTTAAATTTTAAAGAAGGCCTGTTGTAACGTCCATGGACATAATGTCCATAGACATTATAAAACTAACATAACTGATACCATTGCATACTAAAAACGACTGAATCTCATAATGTTCATTGACTTTTTTTAATTGGTGATAGAATTTATTCCTGTATATATAGGGTTACCGATATTTGCTTATAATTTTTTATCAAATAAAAGGGAATTGAATTTATATTTATAAATGTTTTATTTAATGTCGGCAATTATGTGCGGAATACAATATCAAATAAATTTCCGCCTCTGTTAGCCTGAGAAATGTGAACCCTTTTGAATATATTTTTTAAAACATTCTCACACATTTCACGCGGTATTTCAATAATTTCACTTCGAATATTTTGCTTGAGTTGTTCAAGTGTTTCAGGTTTGTTTGCAAAAACCTTGCTTTTCAGATATGCCCACAAGAAAGTCAGAAGCAGTCAATACAGGCGACAGTGGAGACCAGTCAATATCACCATTTCTTGAAATAACTTGTTGTGGAAAGTGATCTCGCAGCAACTCCATGGTAATCTTGGCTGTATGCGATGTTGCACGGTCTTGTTAATACCTCATGTTTATCAAGTCCAAAGCATGCAGTTATGACCTTAATAAGTTTTCAATTATATCACGATATCGTTTCCCATTCACATTTACCGCTACACTATTCTCATTTCAAATTTCACACCATACTGTCACCTTTAATGTATGCAAAGGTAACTGATGCATAATTTACGGGTATTTTATTGACCCGCATCGACTATTCTGTTTATTCAAATATTCAGCCAAATGAAAATATGCCTTGTCACTAATTAGGGATTTTTTATGCAAATCTGGGTTGTCATGAGCGAGCTGTAACATCCTGTTGCCATACACACGACTACTTAAATGGTCTTGTGGAAGAAGCTCTTGTGTCAACTAAATCTTAAATGGAAACAAATGCAAATCCTTGTGCAAATTGGTGACCATGGTTGTTCTTTAAAGACCAAGCTCCTGAGCACGGCCTTGAATTTAGGTTGATGGATTGTTTTGAACATTTTCTTGAGCAGCAGTTCTCAGGCGATATTTCAGAACCTTGTGGTCCATGCTTGGGCCTTTCGCCTACATTACCTCTTTCGTCGAAATCATTCACTGCACTATAAATGGGGCATTTTCTTGGCACGCCGTTACTCCCAAAAATTTCACGTAACTTTCACATCGTCACAGTAATCGATGGTTTAGTTTGAAAAAAAAAATTTTAACGATCAAGGCACGATATTTTACCGAATATTTTTCCATAACAAATTTGCCATGTGTCTACATTACGGCTGTCAAATGTGAACTGTCAGGACTAATGTGTTCCGAAATGGCAGTAAGACAAAGTATTATACTTTCTTGGCTGACAACAGTATTTTTGGTATTTAGTTCTATTTCTGATTTTCAACATTAAAGGCAATGGCCCAAATTCATAGTTATAGAATAAGTCGACTCTTGCTAAAGTATACTCTAAAATAAAAAGCTCTTATTATCTTGTTTGCTTTCATAGTCAAGAATAAAGTATACTTTAAGTTTAGCCGCCTTCCACTGGGTGTCAACTGTAATTTGATAAATGTTTTCATACAATTTCTAAACATACATTTGAAAAAAGTAACCTTGTTGTTATTTTGTTCACTTTGGTATAAAAATCAGATCAAGAGTATTGTGTTCTTAAACCAAATAAAATAATTTTGGAAAAATGAGTTAAAAACAGCTTTGGGTAGTTTTAAATTTAGAGTTGACTTTCTCGCCAAACGTATATTTTAAATTGTCTATGAATGAATTAGAGTCGACTCTAAAATAAAACCGACTTTAGTTCCCTTAAAGTATACATTATTTTAACTATGAATATGGGGCAATATTATTTAAATAATTTTGATTTTTTAATTTTTTTTTTATTTTATTATTTTTTTCGTTTTTTTTTGTGGCAAAGATTGTAAAAAAAAATTTTTTTTTTACTTATATGTTAATTTGGCTTAGCGCTGAATCAATTTTTAACAGCGTTATATTATAGCGATCAGATCCAAATAAAGGCCTAAGACTTTGGAAAAATCACTACTATTACAACATTCGAAAATACTAAATAAAAAAAAAACATAAAACAGTAATTTTAATAAAATTAAATACACTTCTGTAAAAAAAGGATGTTTTGGATTCTAATTATATGAAAAAATTTAAGTTATATCCATTTTTCCAACCCTGCAGTTTTCTGTGCTGCAAGAAAATTAATGCGTATTTGAATGAAGTTTTCAATTAAGTGTCTTCTTTTATAATTATTTTTCTACATTTTCCCCTCACTTTCATGCACTCTTTGTCAGCTAAATACAAGCAGTCAGCCAGCCAGTCAGCCAACCAACCATGTGTTTTTGCCATTTACCTTGGATGCCTTAAAAATATACGAACAAACGATTTTTAAAACATTTGCATCTGTTGCACCTTTGCTTTGTTAATAGAAAAATGTAAATGCATGTGTGTGCGTGCATTGTGTCTGCCTGTAGGTTTCTATGTATAGAAAAGAAAAACTGATGGCCGTTAAATGTTTGCAACTAATTTTTTTTTTGTTTTTTGTATCGTAAAAGAAAATGAAAATTTTAAATTTTAAAACATTTCAATTCATGATTACGGCTTTTGCAGCTGTTTTTAATGATGAGAAAGGATACTCGTACAAGTTACAAAAACAAATCCTTTAATATATTCATACTGCGTGTTAAGTTTGCTTATGGTAGCACAACTTTATATGCATTTGTTCTGAAAGTTTCATTGTGTCCCATTTTAGATTTTATAATTTTCATTCTTTTGCCTTCTTTTTTTTTTTTTTTGCAATTTGTACATTTGTTTGCCACTTGACATAAGATAGTTCTATATAACAGCCTTTTTGATTTTATATTTGTATTCGGACTGTCATGTATTCCCTTTTTACACATTAATCCAGAACTTTTTATTAGATCACAGTCATACAAGTAAAAGGTAAAAAGTTATTGACAGTTTTATTTGATATTAAAATGCCAATAATCATTAACATCTTTAATTTAATTGATATATATTTGTTTGAAGTATAAATCTTACGTTACGGAAATAGATAATTATAAAAAAGATTTAAATCTTTAAATATGTTTTTTTTTTTTAATGACAATGTGGAAAATAAACGAGACGGACTTTAAAGGTGCAGTTGGTGCCAATTCCCTGCAAACAGTCTGTCATTTTTGAGATCAATAAAAATTCGTGAACAGATTTTTAATGATCCTAAGCAGCATAAAATTATTATTTAACAAACCTAATGCTTACATTAGACTATAAGAAGTTCTCCATTTTTTTTTTTTTGCTAAAAATTGAAAAAAAAGTGTGATACTTAGACGTCGTTTTATCACATTATAAACGTACAAAAGCAGCACCACTTATTAGATTTTTTTATGTGATTTCTACTGAATTAGTTTCCCTCTTTGATGTACTTAAGCTAACTTAAGCCAACTTAAGCAACTGAACAAATACATATAATTTATCTGCGGCAAACTGGAATGTTCTTATTGAAACTTTTCCTCAAGTTTATTCAAATCGTCATTTGCTTAAGCAAAGTACGAAACTGGTAGAACATTCCGTACGGAAATAGATAGCTGTTTTGTGATAATTTCTTTTTTTTTAATTTAACAGAAAAAGTAGAAAAACCTAATTTTTTTTAATTTTTTGTCCATTTTTATCAAACACAATTCGCAAGAAAATATAATTTTTAATTATTTATGAGTTAAGTCATGCACAGCACTTAAGTTTGTAGCGATGTTGACCAAAAAAACAAAAACAAAAAAAAACGTTCATTTATTTGAATCGAATATATCTAATAAATAAAAAAAAATATAAATACTTATGCGAATGTTATTTAATATATTTTCTCTTTTTTGTAAGTACATTGTGGTCACCTAATATTATTTAATACGTTGCTTAAGCCTTTTAAGTGCTTAACGATTTCAGGTTACTTAAGTTTTTGAAATTTCATCGATTCATGTAATAAAAATTTTTAAGGACCTTTAAAAAAAGACTGTTAAACACGAATTACAAAAATTATAAAAATTACCCTGTCGTTTGGCTGCAGCTAATTTTTGACATAAAAAACTTTTTCCAACAGTGCATTTAGTAGATGAGTTTATAGTTAAAATTTATGTTAGAAACATAAACAAGAAAATAATTTTAGATCACAAACAGGAATACTCGTATACAACAGCATAGGGCCAGTCTTAACATATCAAAATTTAAAAGTATTTTGTTTTAATGAAATTTTACTTTATTTTCGGCTTTTTGGTTCATTTTAATTAATTTTCTAAACATTTTTAGAAAGAAAAATTATTTACAAATGTATGCGGACGTTTTCCACAGAAAACAAGAAAAATTAGATGCTAGCAGAATGAAATGCAGCATTTTCTGGACCGCCACATCCTTCATCAGCATTCTTTGCATCTATCTACCTTATGTTATGTACATCGTAAACATCATCTATTTAACCAACTAATCTAAATGTTAATTTGGTGAGACCAAGTTCACACACAACTTAAAGCTTTTTTCTTTGTCGTTCTCTTTGTAACTCGTCTTGTTTTTTCAACAATTTAAACGGTCAACAACAACATTATTCTTGTTTTAAATATTTTAAGATGTTTCAATTTTATGCTAGCTATACACGTGGCAACATTGTTTAAAAACCAATGTTTCTGCTTTCAATGGCGAGGTTACAATACAATAATCATTTAAAGAAACATTACTTTTGTGTGTATTTTATGGAAAAAAATTATAAATTAGCGACCCGCAAATCATAAAGCAAGCTCAAGTATCAAAAAACTTTGATAATATCAGGCAACATAAAAAAAATATAAAATATAAAAAAAATATAAATTTCAACATGTAACATGAAACATTGCTACATACGAGGGAACATTAGGTGCATCATCTTATATTTTAATCAGCGTTCTTTGTTTGTATCTATTGTTATTTTAGTAACAATATATTAAATAGAAATATCTTCTTCTTTAATAGTTTTAAATATCTTTCAAGTCTTCAATGTCTAATATAATAATTTACTCAAATACTAGCAATGTATTTTTCGTTGTGATCTTTGTTCTTCGTTCAATATTTTACAAGATTTGAATTTTTGTAGAAAAAAACTCTTTGTCAGCCATGAGGAATAATAAAAAATCCTTTTATGATATTTTTGTGAAATAAATCTTTATAAAACATTATATGAAATTTTAATCTATCTTCTTCTTCTTCATCTTCCCCCAGAAAAACCGTTAATTTTATGCTAAACAGAACCGCAGAATCGTTGGAGGCGAACTTAAAGCTCTTTTGTAAAATAAAACCTGAAGGATTCCAGACAATTATTTCAACTGTAAATTTACTTAATTCCATATTACGTGAAGTTATAAATGAAGTTTTCATTTCTCAACACCGAATATCCCATTTAAACGTGTACAACAAAGTTTTTAAATAAAAATTTTGTCATCAAGTACATGTTAAATGCAAATCATACTGTTAAAAAATTGTTTAAGTTTATTTAAATTTAATAAGTTTTTAAATAATTGCAGCTGCAAAATTCATGTTTGAATATGACACTGAATTTGAATTATTTAACGGGAATTCACAACGATCGAATTTAATTTTATTTGATTTAATATATTTAAATTTTTATGTGGAATGTAAATTATCATTTAATAAAAGTCACTCATACGACAGAAGGGCAATAACAAATTATAGAAATTAAATAATTAAAAAAAAATAACAAAAAAAATTATTAAAAATTGAATAGTATTTTCTTTTAATTTTTGGTATGAAGGCAAAGTAGCCTACACTATTACATACTACATACATATAATAAAACTATAATGGAGTCATTCTTTACATGAATTATTTTTTGAAAATTTTTTTGTTTTTAGATAGTAATCTGTCTGTGTTCGCATTACGAAAAAGGTACTGGATGGTTTTGAACAAAATTTTGTGAGAAGATCCCTTAAAAACTTAGTTCCAATATAGAATACTTTGTTTTTTCGTAAAAGAAGGGTATTTCGTACAAAAAATAGAGATACAATTGTGAAAGCACCCAATTTTACCGGTATAATGATACTAAAGCAGTTATCAGTACTTTTTTTTTTTTTTAGATTCTAAATTTTTACCACTGTCTACAGAACTCTGGAATAAATAGTAAAATTTGAATTTTAAGAAAATTAGAAATGACACGCAGATAAAGTTGTGGGCTTTGCTAGTACTTCGTATATTTCAAATTTTTTAAGTAGGCGTGGCACTTCATAAAAAATACAAAGACAGTGAAAAAAGGAACACAAAATCCTTTGAAAAATAGAGGAGAAAAAGGATCCCGAAGTTTTGTCTTTGCCTATTTATACAAAGACGCTGGTAGAAGTATTTCGTTAAGCAATAAAAGAAAATAAAACTGTGTTATACGGCCAGGTAAGAGAACTGACAATGCATGAGTTGGGAACTTTTTTTGTTTCTGCAACAGGATCTTCAATGAGGCCTTTGGCTAATTATAGGGTGGCAATCAAGCTTCTCAAAAGAATATGGCGTTACTGTTATAGTGAGTATTTTTAAAGGCCGACAGAAATTTAAATTGTAAAAAATAACACAAAAAATTAAATTTTAATAAAAAAAATTTATTTAAAATATAAAAACATTTTTATTTATTTATTATTAAAATTTTATCGAATTTTATTAAAATTTAAAAATGGTTTTTGCTATATGGGCATCGTGTCTGCTCCTGATGATTTGCATTATGGAGGTCCAATTTTTTTTGCATTCCTGGCAGTATGTCACGAATAACATGAAAAATGTTGGCCTCAAAGGTGTAAATTAATGACTGTTTCTCAGCATAATGCATTGACATGACGTAGTATGACATTGGACGTCAATTGATAAAATTTGATTTTTAAAAGTTAGTGATTGCGGTCGCCCTATGGCAGGTTTTAACAAAGAGTCATTGATCATGGTGCGGCAACAAAAGCCATTGTCCGAATATCAAGCACCAGCTTCTCTTTTGAAGAAATAAGATCGAATGATACCAATAGCTCGTAAACCACACAAAATGGTGTAATTTTTTAGGTATAATGGAGTCTTTAGCGACTGTTGTTGATTGGTCTTACTACGTAATATGACCACAAATACGCAATTTTTCAATAGTGTAAAAGTAGAAATCTTAAATTTAGGATGCAGAATTATTCCCAAATATCGAAAATTATTACACCAATTATGGGTAGGTAGATAACAAGATTTTTATTTTCTGGTAAGAACGGTGGCTTGCGACGCTCGTGAAAAAACAAACTTTCACAAACTTTTTATTTTGACAAAAAATATATTGTATTGTAAAATAAGTTAAAAACAACTGTAGCTATTTTTAAATTTAAAACCAACTTTAATGCCAAAATTATATTTTGAATTGTCTATGAACGAGTTAGAGTCGTTTCTAAAGTAAAACCGATTTTAGTTCTTCTTCTGACTATGAGTATGGCCATTTTTATTTAAGATTATATGCTTTCTCCAAAAAAAAGAACTTAAAGTGTACTTTAGAATCAAATTTTCATATAAAATCTACTTTAAAGTTTATTTCAAGTTAGCTTCATTATTATTATTTTTTTTTTTTGATATGCGAGTTAGTGTTTATTTAATGGGGTTCAGAAGAAGAGTCGAAAATACCCTTTAATTTAGATGACCGCTCAGACCGCTTTAAAAGCTGGTATTATTATATAAACGCAGTGTGAATTTCAAAAGATCTGCATATTACAGTTTAAAAGATATCGCCATATTCGCCCAATTCACGTGTTTTCAGGCACACTCTTAAATTTGTAGGATTATTTTTTTTTATTACTTTATATTCTACTATGGTCACGTGACCAACTGAAACACGTCACAACTGCAAATTTAAAATTTTGGAGTTACTCATACAAAATTGTTCGCCGTTTCATGTTTTATATTGTGTAAACGTTTCATCTTTATGTCTTTTGTACTTTCCACATTTTAAGAGAATTTTTCGTTATTTCATTTCATGTTCGGAAAGTTTGTTTGTCATTAAGAATGACACATTTTAGTTGTGGCGTAAACTTCTTAACATAAAAATCACATGGCTTTCTAAAACATCGTCACATTTCGTTTTGTGACTTTATGTATGAAAAAGAGAATTCAAATTTTAGCATAGAATGTATTTTTTGAGTTATAACTTGTGTTGATGAAAAATTTTATTAAGTAAAACTCTGTTTATCCTTTCACAAATAACAACACATTTTAGTTTACGACACAATTTTGGATATTTTTTTACAGCAATAACTTCATAATTCAAACATCCCACATTGTATGTCCAAGACATCCCCTTTAAAG
Organism: Gymnosoma rotundatum; assembly: GCA_916610165.2. Classification (NCBI taxonomy): domain Eukaryota; kingdom Metazoa; phylum Arthropoda; class Insecta; order Diptera; family Tachinidae; genus Gymnosoma; species Gymnosoma rotundatum. Next base: position 11,680,292 of record OU744338.1, on the reverse strand, counting down.
TTTTCTTAAATGGACTTTTTATTTATAAAACATTTTAATAATTCTAGTAGGAACATAAGCCTTCTTATATTTTTCTCGATGGTGAGAATGAATCAAAAACTTAAATTGCGATTGTCTCGAAATAATTTTTTTTACTTATAACATTCTAGAAGTAAATGAGCAATGTTATTTGCTTGAACTTTAATTTTTGTCTTTACTTTATTGTTTGGACAAAAATCTTTAGTTCATTTAATATATTTGTGAGAAGTTTCCAGACGAGCTAAATGAGCGGAAGCGAAGTGGCCATCGATACGTGATTTTACCTTTAATAATCACTTCCGGAAAAGTAGCAAGATAAATTTAAAGTTTAATTAATTTAATTTAATACTGCCATGTTTTTAATTTTTAAAGGGACCAATCTGTACACTTGCTGTTTCTAATGCATAAACAATGTTAGAGGTCTCCAGTTATAAATATAAAAAAATAAAAACAAACTAATAACTTTCTTTTTTTTAAAGTCTGTTAGATAGGAAAATATAAGCCTTCTTCTTCTTCTTCTTCTTCAGGTATAGTTTTCGTTTCACTTAACACACTTTATCTTTCATCATAAAGTGAATGAGAAAGCTTTTTTTAAGCCGATCTATACATTTGACATTTATGTACCAGAAGCGTACAAATGAGCAATATCTTGAGTAAATCTCCCAATTTGTTTGGCTAAATAGGAGAAGTTTTAGTTGATTCCTTGATGATTCTCAAAAAAAAAAATTTTTTTTTTCAATTCAATATTTTCAAACCATGAGTATCTTAACACATGTTTGCCATAACGCTAACCAGTCTTCTTTCCATTCGTGGCAATAATAACAAGCAAAATACATTGCTACTGATTTATCCAGAAAATTGCTTTCATAAATAAGTTTTTGTGCGAAATATAAATAACTCCATCCCTTTCATGCCTCACGTCAATACCAATATTAATACCTTTGATAACTAAAAAAGGCTAAAATGGCAACACTTGAAACATCACACTTAAGCATGAATACATTATGAAAATATATTTTTTTGTTATTTAATACAGTTTTTTAAAACACTTAATATTAAATCCATAAATTATTTTTTTTCTGTTTTTTTTTAAATCCCTGCAAGTTGTTAGTGTTGACAACTTATGTTACAGCTAATCTAGTGTTCGTTGAATTCATATGTAAAAGTAAACGATATGTTGCAATGACAACTGCTCCCTTGTTTTTATTTTATGTCAACCGTTCGTTAATACAAAATATTTTATTACATGAACGAGTGCAGCCGCAAAAACACATAAATTGTTTTCATGGGCATTTAGTTGGTTAAGCCTTTTTTTCGTTTTGCTTATTGTTGTTGTATTTAATTGCCTGTTAAAACATACTTAATTTTCCATACATTTTTTTATTGTTGTTTTAGTCCTTTATTGTATTTGTAGAAGTTGAAACACAAACTTTCCTCTGTTGCTTTTAAAAGGCATTTAAAACATGTTATTTAAAACGATGTTAATGTGATTTATACTTGTGTGTGCAATAACTTTAAATAGCAACAACAACAACAACAATAAAAAAAGTTTATTATTTGTTAGAGTGAAATGCACCGTAACAAAAATCACATTAAGAGAAAATTTACCTTTTCTTTTTATGTATTGTATGAATGTGTGATTTTGTGTCAATGTGTTGATTGTGTCTATGGCGTAGTATACAGTGGTGGTTAAAAAAAGTCAAAACTAAGATTTAAATTTTTGTTCTATGAGTAAAATAAGTAATTATCTCATAAGTTAAGTTCATTCGTAAATCACGTAAATCACTATTTCCGTGTTAGTTTCTTTACTCAAGCAACGCGCGTTCTGTTTATTGGTGGTGAAAATTTTTGTTTTATTTCCAGCAAATTCCGGTGTAGATAAAAGGTTACGACAGAAATATTACAAGTAATAATGATATATTCGCATATGGCAAATCCTGTAAACCGTTCATCATATATGTAAATCTAGTTTTGTGAAGTACCTCCAATCAAAAAATGAAAAATTGGGGTGGCAGAGAATTAAAAAATTGGTACTATATATATATAATTTTACATTAAAATGACATTGGCTCTTAATGGGTTAAGCATTTTTAAAAACTTTAAGGATATCCTTAAAGATCTCTTCAAAAGCCTTAAACTAATACCCGTATTGATATTTTAAAGAAATTAAAAATTTCAGAGCCCCGTAACTCGAAAAATATGGGCGAGCGCAAATTTTTTTATGTGATGTTTTTTTTCTTAGTTTTTAATTCTCTTTTGCCTATATATTTTTATTTTTTTATTTTTTATTGGAGTTACTTCACTATGCTAGATTTGTTCCAAATGACATAAAACAATTAGAGGCAGTCGAGGTGTTTTGCCCACTGCCTCGAAGGATATGAACCGATTTTGCTGATTTTCTATAGCCAAATTTTTGAAACAATATATGATCGATTGGCGTCTGTAAATTTTCTCTATCTGTTCTAGTGCCACGGCAAAGTTTATTTCAACCCGAACACTGACGGACAGACGGACATCGCTCAATAGACTTCGTAGAAATTATAAACGGAATGACAAACTTATATAAACAACTTTTTGTAGTGAAGGGTATAAAAGGAGCGGAGCAGATACAAAAATCTTCCTAATCCTAAAGATGTTTTGAAACGTCTACGAATCGTCTCTGTTTAAATGGGGGTTTTTAGCTGGCAGCATCTTTGGTCTCTATACCTTTGCGATTGAAGTCAAAGACGGTGGCGAGCTCTGCAGTTCGCTGATATTCATTTTGTGCTGGCGCAAACTAAAAAGGTTTCATTAGGCATAGAAGATGTTACAATGGATATTTTTCATGAAGTAAGATGAATTTTAAACCATGTAAACTTTTTCGTATAGAGTTTTCTAATGTCACAATTAACCAATTAGCTCAATGTAACGATAAGCAAGAATATCGCTGATATTCCAAACTGTCTCCTCGCGCACTCAAGGCATACGCTTGAGCAATATTTATACATAGAACAGCTAATTGGGTCTATCAAAAGTTTTATTTGTATTCAAATTATAATTTAATTAAATCCTTGATTGGCTTACTTACATATATAAAGGAATTTTTTAATAAAATAATTAAGTCGATTAAATTATTAATTAATTTAATTAAAACTTTTACGATATTTCAACCTGAAAACAAATAAAGCCTTTAAAAAGTACAAATACTTTTTTGTATAATGATATGTTCTGCCTTTGATTTAACTGGTCGCTAAAATAAGACGATTTTATCTTATTTATATAAAAATATATATTTTCCAAAATGTATCCCAACGGATTTCAAGAAAAAGGTCTATCGTTGTTCATTTTAACATGTTCCCGTTTAAGTTTTTTATTGCAGCTGGCAAGATCGGATATTCACAAGAACTGTTAATCTGAATAAAATTTAATTTTTATTTTTATTAAAAAATATTTTTATAACAATTTTTTCCACCCGTCATTTAAAGCGAAATATGTATATGAAGACAATAAACAGTAGTGTAACCCTGTGCTTTGTCTATTAAATAAAATCAAAAGCTTCAACTGGAGAAATAATTTTTGTATCGCAGCAAAACTGGAGAACGTCTATAAAAATATTTCCAAAAACTGTTTCCATGATTCCAAAATTCAAGTTTTTCCTTGATTATTATAATTCAATTCTAGTCTTTCATACAAGGAATCGGAAATTGGAAGTTGTAAATATGTCTAGATGATTATTGTTTTCCTTTGTGAACCTTAAATTTAATATTTTGCAAACAAATGTTTTATAGAAAATCTTTTAGATAATTTTTTTTTAATAAAAAGGAGCATTAACCTGTATAATTCTGAAACCTGTGCCTTTCGTTTTGAGTCTTAAAATTTTTTTCACGTGCCCGGGAAACGATCAAAAAATTTTTTTTGGATTTTTTATGTACAAGGAAAAACTCAACTTTGTATATAAATATTTTAACGTAAAATATTTTAACTTAGGTCACGGATTTTATAGAGTTTTAAAATCAAACTGACGCTAAAATATATTTTTTCTACGGCAAAAGAAAGCATTCGGGATCTATTTCTATTTTCCCAGACAGTTCTTTTCATCGAATAAAACTTCCGCTGGTGTTTTTTTTTTTCTAAAATAAGGAGGTCTTTCCTCTAAATTAATTATTAAAATTGTCACAGAGTTCAAGCCCAACATATATTTAGTTGTAATAATTGAAGGTGTATTTCAATTTCTATGGATTTAATAACATTGGAAGTTAGACACCCAACAAAAGACTCTTTTCTGAAATAAATGATCGCTGCATTATTCAAACATTTATTGGAATGGGACAACTTTTCAGCTGCAAATGATAGTCCTAGAAATAATAGATCGAGAAAATGCCTTAAAGAAATAAAATAAAACCATGAATTAATGAAGACGAGTCACGGGGCGTGATACACAGGGCTCTTTTTTGTGACATTTCACTAGTCTCACTTATTTTATGATTGATACATTCTTAATTTGTGAAGTTCTCAACGTTCTGATGACTGACTTGAGAGTAGAAATTTTAAAAACAGAAATCGAATCATCCATGTGCAGTAAAAAACTACATAAACCATGATGAGGGAGTTGGGTTGAGTTAAAGTTGAAAATTGTGAAGTAATGATAATTGTGGATAGAAGATTTGTAAGAGAATGCTGGGACTAATTTCAAAACAGGTGGTCCTATTTTCAATGCAATATCGGCGGGCAGTGAATTGTTTTGCAAAGCTTTTGAATATGAGAAGCATAGAATATTAAACGTTCATAGTGGGAAGATTATACTTATTTTGTGTAATTTTAAAAATTAATTAAATTTCATTTTTGCTGTATGCAAAAATTTTTTTTTTAATTGCTGAGATGGTATTTCGTGTTCATAGTTTCAAATATTTTGACCATCACTGTTCATGCATATGTATGTGTAAATTTATGTTTGTATTGTTGCTGTTTGTAATTGCTTAAATAGGATTATAGTAGCACTGTCGTAGTAATAGTAGTTGTAAAGCAAATTCTGGTAGTAAAAATTATTAAAACCCACGAAATAAAACGTGACCCGTTTCGTACTGCGAATTGTAGTTTAAAGTAAACGTTACTGCAGTTGCATTTGACCGTGGCAAATAAAAGTAACACGCGCTTCTCTATTGAAATCCAAGCACGTTATTCGGATATGAGGCGATTTATGAAATTAATTATTTAGCATTAAAGTTTTGAAGATTAAATATTAACACACACACACGCGCGACTGATAAATAAGAAAATAATTTTTTTTCTTTAATTTACACTTTTATCCATAATTATATTAATGTGATTATTATCATCATTTACTTTTGTGGTATTAATTTTTAATTCATTTTCCTTCTCTTTACACATTCACAACACAACAAAACACAAAAAGAGTTGATGGCAACAGCACGTCCAATACCGGCGCAAGCTTAAAACATACTGAAATACAATAACATTTTTGATATGAAATATTTTCCTAGGACTTTTAAATTAAAATGCATTGTTAACGGTTCGGCTTTTTGTCGTATGACTCTGTTAATACAGCTCGTTTCAATTGAGAGTTTCGTTAACTTTTAACCATAATAAACGCGCAAACTCCCAATAATTTTTCTCCTTTAAAGTCAAACGTTGTATAAAGGACGATAAGATGTTACAAATTGTTATGCATTAAATAGATAACAGTTTGGATAAGAATAACAGTAGATAACAGTTGTAAATAATTGATAATTAACATTCACATATACAAATAAAAGGTGAAAGAAGTGACCTACCTCAAGGATACTAAAAACATTATTTAATTATTTCTTACATGTAAACAATTGCCTTTTGAACATAAACGATAATTGTTTTTAACAGTTAAGTTTGCTCACTTAACCATAAATCAGTAAAGGGAGGGATTTTTTTTAGTAATAATTAAACCGCATTTCAAAAGCTATGTGTAATATTTCTCTCAGTTTGCAAGAATAAACAACTCTTTAATAAGTTAAGTTTTCTTTGAACTGATAGTTCTATTTTACTTTATTGACAAAATTTAGTGAATTAAAAAGGGAAACCTTTTATTTCAAAAAAACATCACTTTTTCAATAAGCTTTTTAATTCTAATGTCAAAGCCATTTCTTAAATATCTTATATTAACGAAAAGTACTTTTTGTGGTACTTTAAAAAAAGTACTTTTTTGTAAACAAATTTTTTGGAAATTCGTACTTTGCTTTTAAAAATATACTTTTTTAAATGTACTTTAAAAAACGTTTGAAAACATTTTCTTTTTAAAAAGCTAATTCTTCAAAAATGTACTTTTGCAAATTAAATTAAATTAAAAGATTAAATTGTTTTTAAGTACTTTTTTGGAAAGCAACGTTTTCCTTTAAAATTTTAAGTTTCTTTAACTATCTAGCAATTTATATAATATTCACTTGTAAGTCTTACAAATCTGTTGTGGAGTAAGAATTTCTTTAAAACATTCAATCATTTATAAAAGTTAAATAAAATTTAAATTTTGCTTTAAATTTTACTATTGGAAACAGTTATATTTTTTTGAAAGATTTAAAGAAAAAATAAAAATAAAATTGTAAATAGTGGGTTGGTTGCTATGTAGAAAGACGACAAAAAAACAATAAAAATAATTACTTAATTGTTACTGTGCTTTTGTATAAAAAATTTATAGTTTTTGTTGTCTTGTTGCTTTATTGATTTAATGAAGTTCTCATTGATTCAATTTGATTTTTGATATAAGACTGTTGAGTTTTCTATACAAAATATTGATACAATTAACTGATGCTCCCTGTGAGCAGTAGCGTAATGGCCATATGGATATGCTTTCCCCGTAGTAATAAATTTAATGTTTTATATGAAAATTTATTTTTTTTTAACTTTGTTATATTATTTTACCTTTAAATACAAACATTTCATTATATCCTCATGAAAGTATTTTAAAGAAAACAAGAAAAATATGACGCTAGGCAGAATGAAATGCTGCACTTTTTGGAACGCTACGTCCTTCATCAGCATTCTTCTCATCTATGTACCTTAGGTTGTGTACATTGTAAACATCATCTATTTAACCAACTAACTATGTAAATAAGAATACGAGTAATATTCATATCAATATTAATTTGGCTAGACGAAATTTACACACAAACAAACATCCGCATACATTTCTAAAATATATTTTCTTTTTAAAAAGGTTTTTGGAAATTGAATTAAAGGAACTAAGGCCAAAATTATTTTCATTTGTAAAATTATAATATAATATTAAAATTATATATTATAATATTTATTATATTATGCTAATATCCCATAATATTTTCAAATAAAAATGCAATTTATTTGTTGGTTTGGAATAGCTGGTATCTATACGTATTTCGCTGGTTGCTAAAGCCAGCTCGTCAGGAAACCTTTATCTAAATTTTTAGAAAAACCAAAAACATTTCCTTTAAGTACAAAAACTTCAAAAAAAACATGAGAGTTATTTAAGAAGCATAATATAAAAAAAAAACAAAAACAAAAAAAAACAAAATTATTTTCGTTCATTGTTAAATACTTATGTTACCACAATAAGTCACGATTTTAAACTTTTTTTTTGCTATGAAAATCTAAAAATAAGGAAAACTTTCTACAAATGGGCTGTTATAATATCCATGTTATCCATTGACAATATATCATTTCAATGTCTTGAGTATTCCATTTTGTCTGAAGGAGAATACAAATAATTGTGCTAAAAAACATACGATTTAGTAAAAGTGCCTTTACAAAAACAAAACTTTTCGAAAAGGTATTTTTATAATAAGTACTTTAGTAAAAAGATAACTTTTAAGAAAACGAAACAACATTTTCTAATTAAGACTTTCAAAAATATAACATTTAAAAATGTACAACCATTCTTTCTTTAAGGAATCATTTTTAAAGGTAATACATTTTTATAACTTATATTGTTAGCATTACTATTATTTTTAGTATGGGTTATCCTCTTTCTTAAAAGATTTCACTGTTAAATAGTTAAAACATTCAACAGTGAAATATTTACAAAAATTTCTTAATTTGAGCCTAATGTGTACATTCATTTTTAAATACTTTTTGTTTTATTAACCATTAATAAGAGTTTTTATTCACAAACGTTTAATAACGCAAAATTAACTATTACACGGTTTTTACAGGATTGTAGTTTTATGTTGGCAATAACATATCATATTATATGTCAATTTACGTTTAGTGATCCATACAACAATGAAACAAATATTCAAATAACGTTTTCAAAAATAAAAAAGAATAATTAAATCAGCAATAATATAAGTTAATGTTCGTATAACTTAAATTATTGTTATTTATTGTTTATAATCAGAAAAAATTGAAATTAATATAAATATGGTGTTAAACCTTTATTTATAAAATGATTCACAGAACGAGTACAAAAAATATCTAAATACCGAGCTTGGCATTACTGTTTGTATATCACTAATAATGATTCACTATATTAGTTTGTTTATTTATGATACAAATTTGTGAATTTTTAAATGAAATATAAAATGGAAAATCAAACTAAAAGAAAGCGTGCCTGCAACTGGTGTGAGAAGAACAAGGTAAGTACATGTGTACATAAATATATTCAAACGCAAATACGCAAATATTTATATTGTTTTTATCCTTGACCATGTTTTTAATTTTTTTAAACCGTTTTCTTATTAAACCTATATATATATATATCTTGATTTAAATAAACGCTTATATAGAAACGGATTCCTTCTGCAATTAAAAGTTTTACGACGTTTTGATATTTATGCAAGAGTATCTGAATATCAGATATTTATCTGTATATTTTAAAAACTTACCAATTGTAGAAATTAAATTAGTTATAAAGGGTCCGCCAAATCACTTTTTTTTGAAAATGCGAAGCGAAAACGTATTGGATGGTCAGTTGGCTTCATCTCTTGAACCAATTGGACATTGTATGGTCTTTATGCAAAATTCGTCTCAATGATGTCTCCGAAATGTTCAATTGTTAAGAACGACGGTGAATTGATGTTGATGGCGCTTCACGCTTACTTTCTGCCACAGCAGCAATATTTTTCGAGTGTACGCACTGTTTTTTGCTTTTCACGCTTTGTTTTATGGATGAGAATACCAGTTTTTTTACTTTTTTCACAAGACAACGAATATACGGAGCTGACGGTGCTTCTCTTCCAAAATCCGTGCGCAATTTTCGCACACATTCTGTAACATTACCATGCTTTTTAAAGTAATGTGGCAATATTTTCCAGCGTTGTTCAAGCGTTCAGCGAAAGAGTAAAACTAATTATCTGTCAAACCAGACATGAGCTAAGTGTTACCATTCACGAAATAAGCACTAGTTGAAAAAAAACGTTAGATTGCGGACCCTGTATTTATTTTATTTTTTCAATAATATTTTTTCTCACTTTCAGTAACAAATTAAACAGCAAAAATGCTTTCAAAACAGGAATACTAACTTCTTAAAGGTTTACAGAAGGGTAACTGCTGCATTAGAAATTTTAAATTTATTAATGATTAATAATAGCGTAATAGTGATATTAAGCATTTGTGAATAATACTTTAGGGATTTTTTCTTATTAATCTCTTATTAAGCAGTTCAAATTTTATCATTAATAAACTTATAAGACAATACGTTAATAATAATAATAATAATTATAAAATGTCATTTTTATCACAAAAATTTAGTTATATATTTATGCATGTTTTAACATGCTCAAGCAAAACATGAGACAATATAAGAACACGTTTTTCTTTAGTATACAACCCCAGATGTAATACAACCTTAGATCTCATAAATCAATTTAAACACCTATCTCATATAAAATTGAAATATTAGAAGAATTTTTAGCTACAGATCCCTTTATTATTATGCAGAAGCGATAACAAATTTTCCTGGCAGAAAAACAATTAATTTTTTCTAACTGTAATTAGTAATTACACAATTTAATCAAATTTTTTTTACTATCAATAAAATAATTATACTACATAAAAACATTATATAATAGCATTATATAATAGTTAGATTTGTTGTCTTTGAAATAATGCCAATGCAATTTCAAAGGTTACGAAAAATGAATTTTTGTAATTAATACTTTCTTCCCGCTAATGATGTAGCTTATACTTTAATGAGACATACACATAAATAAATCTATAAACAGAATTCAGTTTATTTTGGCAACATAAACATTAATTTTGAATTGATTTATTTATATGACAACAACAATTTAAATTTTTTTAACCAAAATATATCTTAACTTAAACTGTGCTATTTGTTTAATGTCAGTCAATATACAACATGACGAATAATGCTGCATCATCATAAAATAATAACAGATTTATCGATATCTCTAAGGTGTGTTACAACATGGTAAAAGGTCAGCCAAAGTTGTTGCTATGTTTATCATTATTTTCTAAATTACTTTTTGAAATACAAAAAGAAGTGTTTCATTTTTATAACAATGCTGTGGTGCACCTTTACAATCAAAGTTTCGATCATAAACGACCTCAGCAATTTTCAAACGTTTCTTGTTCTTATTTAATGCGACAGTATGAAACCAGATGCCACAAATGACCCAAAATATATACAAACATTCCTTCATGCATTCACATATAGACAACAACGATTTTATTATATTCAAATTAGAAAACAGAATAACAAAACACTGTAAAAACATAAAAACCACAATCACTAGATAAATCATTTGGCAACATTTACACACACACACACACGCACACACACCGAACATTCTGCAGACGACTCTAATGCCAATAGATGCAGTGTTTAAGATTTTCTTTACATTCTTAAAATCACATTTTTTTTGTTGAAGTTGAACAAACACATGTGTAAAAAATGACAACTATTAAGGTATGTAAGTGTATGTGTGCATTCATTTATGTTAATGGGAAAATATGTAGAAGATTTGAATTTTAAAAAGGTAAAAACGCACAACAAAATAAAATATTTCTCTTTCCGCAAAACTGTCAAAATTGCTTATACTTCTTCCTCTTCTCCTTTTTATTACAACGAAACAATGAAGTTTCTTCTCATACTATAAATATTTTTACTAAAGGAGCAAATAAATGGTCACATAAAAATGCCATAGATTTCTTACAATGCAGAGATTTTTACCAACATTTACATACATTCATACATACGTCAAGTTAGAGTAATACATGTGTGTGTGTTTGTATGCATTGATATGGTTGTAGCTAAAGTTTCTTTAATATGAATAATAAAACAGGATTGTGTATCCATATGCGCACACTGGATTATCTACAGAATGTACACAAACTAAGCAAATCCTTTAATAAAAATTGTTCTGGTACAAAAAAAAAAAAAAGAGTGTGACTTTTTTTTTGCAGAAGAAACGTTTAAATGGAACCAACTTAAAATGATCTATTGCAAAGAAAGTGACATTTAGTGAAAAAAAAGTGCTGTAAGAACTTTAGGAAATGACACAAACATTGTAAAAAATGTATTCGATCATAGTTGAAAAATTATGTATATATACGAGGGTAAACCGAAATGTCCTTTTAAAAAATTTTAAAGAAAATTAAAAATTTTAAAGGAAGTAAGTTTTCTCAAAAAAGTCAAGGTTCTAAAAGACAGTTATTCATTCTGTTTTTTTTTATAAAGTAACTCAATAGTCAGAACATTTAAGGGCAAAAGACAAGTTAGAACAAGTTCAAGGAACATTTACGCGAGCGGACATGATAAACTTTTGATATTTCGTATTTGTAGACCTCTTGTAAAACAAGATTTTAATCGTAGGAGAATTCGAGCTTAAGTTTTGGATTTGGGCTGTCTTGAGATCGCAGTTGGCAATTGGCATCTCATAAATTTGTTTTTGTAAGTTTTTGCATCAGACTTAATTTACATTTTTTCGAAATACCTGGCGATAAGTTTTTTGGATCTAAAAATTATAAATTTTTTCAAATCCAGTTTATTTCCGAATATTGGACACTACTTCCAAAAATGTTTTATGCTTATATATTTCAATTTCTTTTGAGAAGAGCTACATCCATATAAAGCTTAGTAAAATCATTTTCACGGTTTCATTGGAAATTTAGTGTAAGAATAGTTTCAGGTTGAGCAGGTGAAATAATAAAAGATTAAGCAAATCCTTAATTTTATATATTTAACAACAAAGGGGAAATACTAAAAGAAAGATAATAAATATGAAATTTTATTTAAAATTTTTTTCCCGGTTTTCGGAATTTACCCCAAACTTTACTAAAATTTCTCAATTAAAAAAAAAAACACATTTGTAAAGAAAACTACAGTAAACAGAAGTAGAGCAAACTTCTGAAAACAAATAATTACGCGTTTAAATAAATCAAATATGTAAATTCCTAAATAATTTATGAAAAACCCCAATATTGAAATTTTTAGAATATTTCACCCATAATCTCACATTTATATTTAGGGTCATGAAATACCTTTGAAACTTTTAAAAGCGGTTTTAGTTTTTGAATTTCCGCCTTGGGATCCTAAAATTAATTTTTTAATAACAAAAAGACGTTTTAAACAACGGGATTTTTTTTAAATAATTATATTAATTAATTTTTAAATTTTAAAAAATTCTTTTTTTCATGCTATTCTCCCGATTTATTATTTAAATCACCGATATTGATTATTGAGGGTCAAAGCACGTCTCGATGGCCATTTCGTTATCGCTTACTTAACTCTTCAGGAGACTTCTGACAAATATTTTAAATAAACTAAAGGTTTTTGTCCAAACAATACAGCAAAGACAAAAATCAAAGTTAAAGCAAAAACAACAATAACCAATTGTTATTCTATTTTTCTTTCTCTGCTGTATAAGGCAGAGTTTTTTCTGCTCTTTTATACAACAGTTAAAGGAGGTCCAGGGAAAAACAAATTGGTATTTTTCTATGCAACAGTAATCTTAACTGTGACGTTTTTCAAAAAGGTGGAATACAATTATACGTTCATTAGACTTTTTTAGAATAAGGATTGATGATGCCTTAAGGTCACAAATACTCGTATGTACGGGTTTGACTCCCAAACGAAGGGTTCCGTAGAATGTATAGACGAATTTTTGATTTTTTATTAGTTTGTTATTGAAAATTTAAGGTGTCTGCCTGAAATGGTTTACAACATAAAAACATATTCCTGAAAATATTGACCTCTATGGCAACACCCTTTAATTTTTAGATTTATTATTCACACTTATTTTTATAGCAGACATATCTGACAAACTCTTTATAATTTCTAAATCTTTGCCGACTGCTTTTTAAAATCGAAGGCCATTGGCATACGTTAAAATCAGGTCACTATAAAAATGCCATTTATTAGTTTTGATAGCGGCCATAAAAATATTAAAAGTATCCCTCTATTATGCTTCAACGTCACGAATTTAAAATTCACGTTATTTTGGGGACAGGCTTTGTTTTTAAAGTTAATATTTTTTTTACTTGTTTTTACAGCGCATATAGTTTTACTGAAATTGTGTAAAATTTTCGTATCTGCTTATCGTAGTTCAAATAATAATAATAAATGCTTTTGTATGAATATCACATCGCTATTGGGACACACTTTATTTTTTTGTATTTATTGTTGTAGCGGCTATAGTACTGGATCCGTTATAGCCTACATTATAGTTCTAGATAAAGAGTGCTATGGCGCCCGAAAAAACATTGTAGCAAAAATAAAAGGGTTACACTTTTACCCTTTGAGCACGGGCCTTTTAAAAAGTTAACATCTCTTAAGGTGCATTGCTTTGGGCCATGTTGTACCACTTTAAACTTTAACTTGAATATCCCTCTGCTACCAGCACATCAAATTTAGTTTTAATCAGACTTGTCAGAAAATGCTGACTTTTTTTAGAATAAATTGTTTCTGGCCCACTGTGCGTTACCTAAAACCACAACTTTTATACTTTATTTGACTTATTTACTTACTTCACCACTAAACATTGTAAAAAATAACAACATTTAATAAAAAAGATTCAGAAACTTTTGGGCCACCCTCTATAAACTTAAGTAATTTTGTTATCAAAGAGATTTCCCGTAATATATTCACGACAAACTCATTTGCATTTTGTTTTATTGTATTTTAAGATGCATACAAAACACACGTATCTAAAAAGAGATTTCTGTGTGTCTAATTTTATATTTGTGACAGAAGGGTTCAAGTTACGTGTCTTATTTATTTCGGATATTTTTATATGCAGCTCATGACAAAAATTTGTAATAATATTTGACGTTTAACATCTCAATAGCATACAAAAAACACCTTTTAAAGTCAATAGGGTTTCTGCTTTGACAGTCATAATAATGAGGAACGAAAAAGAACTTTTTACATTTCTGTAAAATACCAACGAAAACTTTAATACATTTAAGTTGTAATTAGTAATTTGTGGCTTCTTGACATGTAGTAATGGGTAAATTCGGCAAGGAATTTAGGGTGCTTATCAGATGGATGTTATTTCAGTGACTGTTGTGTATAACAATGAAGGAGTTATCTGTGACGTTTGCATATCAATTTAAAAGGTAATAAAAATAGTTACAACGATACGAAAAAAAGCGAATAAAATCAAAGCAGTAGAGTGATTTAAAGTTATGATTTTACCGGAATTGCGACAGAAAATGCGCTCGAGTTATTTAACTTAGGTCTCGTTCTAACTAACACGTTTGTCTTGCTGTTCGTTTAAGTTTAAGCCTCCATGAGTTAAAAAATGAATTAAATTAGTAACAGAAAGCCAGCCGAACCTCATCAGCTTTTATCCTTAACGGTTGACTGAAACAAAATTTCTTTTGCCATAAATCTTTTCTTTTCTCAAATGTATCTCAAGTCAAATATCTTATTTTTGTTACAAAATGTCATCTTTGATACTTTTGGTCAAAACAATGGTCATCCTGTAGGGCGAAAACTTTTTCACTACTCTTGTCACAAAAACATTTTTTGTCACAAAAATATATTTTTGTCACAAAAAGATATTTTTATCATAAAAAGATATTTTTGTTACTAACAATTATTTTTGTCCCAAAAATTTATTTTCGTGTCAAAAATAAATTTTTGTTTTTGTCTCAAAATTTAATTTTTTTCACAAAGAGCTATTTTTTCACAGAAATAAATTTTGTTTGAAATAGGTCACTAACAATAAAAATCGCTTTTGTCAATTAAGCATTTTTTTTTACAGGTAAAGACATTTTTTTGTTTCTTCTATTGCGACAAAATGTAACTTTTTAAGTACAAGTTAATTTTCCAGATGATGATTGCCCATAAAGTAACCTTTATAGAAAAAATTTATGTATTTTTTTTTATTTGGTTTCTCAAGAAAATTCTTTAACCAATTTACACGTTTCACAAAGTTTAAATAAAAAATTACGGAAAAGGCTAAATTAAAATTTAAAATATTTACAAATAAATTCGCAAATATGTAAAAATTAAAAAGAAATAGATTTTATTATTTGTATTAAGTTAAAAAGAATGCTGTTTTAATATATGTATATAGTTAAAGGCATTAGCTATTGGAATTGAAAGTAGTTTTCTGTTTTTCTGCTCTCTTTCTCTGCTATAAATCAAACTTAAGCAAATAAACTTTAATTTTTTTCTGGCTTTAAATTCACTTAAATTTATTTTAAAATATTAAGACGAAAAAATATTTTTTGATGGCGCTACACACATTAAACCCATATATGTAGCTGTACTTATAAATATTTCTACACGTACACATATTGCCGAATTTTTATAAAGTTTTTATGTTTCACATTTTAACTTCTTTTTATTTAATTCGTATACATTTGTGCCAATCGTATATAAATGCGAATTGTGCACAACTCACATGGAAAATTATGTTGCACGTGATGTGTTTTGATAATTTATAACCCCCCACACACACAAACACACACAAGTACACTCTAAACCTAAAATTCTTACACACACACTCACACATACATATATATATAAAGTATATGCGTTTGTTCTTAACCACTACAAACAAATAGATGTACAATACATTTAAACATATAAATAGTTGTATCGTCTTCAACGTTTTACACAATAATCCGGTACATTTATTTCTTCTGGGGCATCCACAAATTAAAGTACATATTTTGCTTATTTTATTTTTTCATGTTTTTTTTAGATTTTGTATTTTTTTATTTTATAATAACCACCTACCTGATACACACACACATGCATACACACAAAACAACGTTAATACATTGAAACAAACAGGGATTTCATCTGTTATAAATGTTTTTAAAGACACGTTGAGAGTTAGCACCCACATCTACACTTACACATTCATACTAACGTACATGCTGACTTAAAATACATTTCTATAGACACATAAATTTATATGAATGTTATTTTACACACTCATTTTGAATTTAATTTGATACTTCTCTTTAAAATTGTGCATAAAATGTTTTTCATCTGACACTAGTTAAGATGTCGTGATTTAATTTATATTTTTCCATATGTATCTTTTTTTACATATCTTTAATTATACGTCTTAAATAAAAAAACTTTATTTTGCATTAAACTTTTCTTTTTATATTTTACGAATTTTTTATTGTCAAGTGATATTTTGAGACTGATACATATATTTTTTATGCCATGGACCTACATAATTCGCTTAACATTGGTGGAAAATATTTCTAAGGTGAGTGCTGTGTTTCTGGGCATTTTATAAAAAGAAAAAAAATTCGTGGACAACTTTAATGTTTCTCGAACGTCGACGGGTCATCGATCTTAAAAACTAGCATTTTACTCACAAGCGAGATAAGACTTTTGAAAAAAGATTCACAAGTCCAATTGAAGACAATCCACCATCTACTTCGTTAAGGCTTTTCACTTGTGTGTTACAAAAGCTGCAATCGAATATTAAATGCTTTTCTGATAAGGTGCACTTTTATATCGACGGATATGTCAGTAAACAAAATAGACGCATTTGACGATGAGAGAACTCACACGTCACACGTCGAGGAACAATTGCACCCACAGAATGTTGTATTTTGGTGCGGATTTTAAAGTGATTAAATCATTAGTCCATTTTTTGGATGCTGTTAGGCGCGCTATTTCAGACAATACCAGCATGGCAATCCATGTCACGCAGCTCATTGAACAATCAATTGATTTTTTTTAAAGCAATAAGTGTACCCTATAAACGGTATGACCGCGACAACGTCGTATATCAATGATGATCGAAAGGAAAAAAATAAACAACTAAGCAGATAATATTACTCGTATATGAACTAAACGACATAAGCTGTATTCAGTTGAGATAACAATATGATCATATCAACATTATCCAATTTAGCGCGACATATAAATTAATGTAGCGGTATATCTAAACAGATTGCGTCTATGGGTCACTTTTCGACCCCTTCGATTAACGAATTGATTGTATTGAACCGATTCGTAATCTATGACTTCAATACTTTAATGGTGTCTCGTGATCTCACTAGCCTTTACTCATGACTATAGTGATTTCACACAGTCGGCTGATACCTGTTGTGTGGAGTTTGACAATCTACCATCGAGCCTCTTCTTCTTCTTGCCAAGATGATGCTTGACATAAGTTAATAATAAAACTTATTATATTTTAATATACAGCATGAGTCACCGCTTGAACAGCATCATTTAGAAAGAAGTTGCTTTCTTTCTTGTCTCCAGGCCAAAATCTGTACCCGACAATGACACACCATAAGTGCAGGATTTGTAGTATATTATGGCATTATGTCCCAATATTACACAGCTGGGGAATCCTTCCCATTGTCTCAGTTGTTTTATGTTCTAACAAGTGTTTTAAAATTTAATAAAATAAAAAAAAAATTATTTAGATTTATTTCAGTTCTTAAAACTGCCTTCATTAAAAAAATATCAATCTAAAGCATTTTCATTGTTCAATTTAACCCAATTGAAAATGTTTATACATTTTGCTATTTCTTCTATATTTCCAAATTTTTCGTTAATACCAAACACATCGAAAGGCATCGTTAAAGGCATCGTTAAAAATGACTGTCAACATTCCCTGAGGCATATTTGTATTCACACTTACGCTAATGTCTCTTCATTGTCTTCTCAATATTATGTTCATAAATACGTCACGATGGCATTATAAGACAAAGATGTTTATAAACTGTAAGTAACAGCATTCGTAACGGTAAAACGATATTTATACGTTTGCGTGTATTTGTACGTGTAGAAGCAGACACGTTTAAAGCAACACTTTACATGTTAAATGATAAAACGGTTTTATAAGGATTTTACATGCAGACGCAACTGTTTGTGAAAGATATTCGTCGTTTGCATGTGCCTTTATGGATGCGTGTAGTGATAATCAGGTTATTTAGTGCGATTGGAAAGAAAAGGTTTCATACACTTGCGTTTGCTGTGTGAGTATTTTGAATTCTGTTTAAGTGTAAATTGATTACAGGTTTCGTAAGAAATAAAAAACAAAATCACTCAGTTTCTTGAATCCAGATACCAGGAGTTTGTTGGGTTTGCATCATACGAAGATTAATAATCATATTTTGTATTTCTGCTTTTGAACTATAGCTTTTCAAGTCCGGGTAAGACTTATGATAAAAAGCAAGAAATAATTTAAACAGTTTACAAAAGTTTGCTTTAAATATATGCGAAAGGTTAAGAATTTAACTCGCACACACGCATTACGCCCTTTTGAAAAAATAATCAACATTTTTTAAACCTTTTGAAATATTGCTTAAGAGATCAATAAAGTGACTTCCACCAAAATGATGTAAATTTTTACAACAATTAGCTAAAACAAGTTGAGCAATATCGGTGGCTGCATTTTTGCTGCAAACAGAAAATCGCGAAGTTCTAAATTAGAAAAGAAAGAAAGTTATTGTATGAAGCCATGGTAGATATTTTAGTTAAGGCGACTATACGAAGGCTGCTATATATATTTCTGGCCTGGCAACACTGGGTGCTGCCAAGTGCAATCTGACATTTCCATTGGAAAGTTTGTCATTTTTAAGCATAATCGTACTCAAAACGTTTTGACGTACGACCATTATTTGTGTTGTTTACAGTGACTTGAAAAATTTATATAGAAAAAAATGGAATTAACTCGTGAACATTTTCGTGCCATCATTTTTCACAACTTTCGACGTGGAGTATCACGACAAAAGTGCATTGATGAACTTAAATCTTTGTATGGCGATGAAGCACCATCCTATAGCACTGTGAAAAATTGGTATAATGAATTTAATAGTGGCCGAAGCTCGCTCAAAGACGAATTCTGTGAAGGACGTCCAAAAACGGCTGTCGTGCCAGAGAACATTGATGCCGTGCGTGAACTCATAATGCAAAATCGGCATGCGACATACCGAGAGATAGAGACATCCTTGGACATTTCTTCCACCAGCATACATTCGATACTGCATGAACACCTGGCCGTAAAAAAGGTTTGTTCTCGTTGGATCCCGCACAATTTGAAAGTCGCTCAAAAAAGGCTCGTGTCGATTGGTGCAAAGAAATGTTGCAAAATTACGATTTCGGTGCTTCAAAAGACGTTTATAAGATCGTTGCAGGTGACGAATCATGGATCTATGCGTATGAGCCCGAAACGAAACAACAATCGACCGTGTGGGTCTTCAAAGACGAGCAAAATCCAACGAAAGTTGTTCGTGGAAGAAGCACTTCGAAGCAAATGGTTGACTGTTCCGCTTGAGCAACGTAGGACGGTCACTTCTGAGTTGTACACTACAATTTGTTTGCCTGAAGTCATCGGAGAAATTCGAAAAACCAACAAGAGAAGACGAATTATTGTTCACCATGACAATGCGGCCAAAACGTCGAATTAATGGGTCATCCGCCGTACAGCCCTGACTTGGCACCTAATGACTTCTTCTTGTTTCCGCACATCAAGAAAAAAATGCGTGGTCAACGATTTTCGTCACCAGAAAAAGCTGTTGAAGTTCAAAAACCATGTTTTAGAGATGTCTCAATCGGAGTGGAAAAAGTGCTTCGACAACTGGTTTGAGCGCATGCAAAAGTGTATAAATCATGCTGGATAATACTTTTAAAAACATTAAAACCAGTTTTGATTATAAATATTCGCATTTTCACTATTAGGCCAGAAATATATAGAGCAGCCCTCGTATAATATTAGAGTTGAAGAAAAGGTCAAGGCTTTTAGCAAGAAGATAACAGCATAACAATGGTGTATGACAGATTTCTCTAAGATGGGTGGTTGTTAAAGAGAAAAAGAAGGTTTATGATAAGTTGAAGTCTCTGCCGGGGCAACAGAGTAAGTGGTTTAATTTACTAAAATCAAAACAAGGCATCAAGAAGTTCGTGTCTCCCCGGAGTAACACACTAGTGTAGCATGGATAGCCGCGTTTAGAATAGGCATAAATTATAAGCAAGAGACAAACATATAAAAAAATTTTAAATTCAACAGTTTTTTAATTAATATTTTGTATCCTTAATGGTGACTAAGTTCATTTTAAAAATCAGGCAGTCACGTTGGCATAGTTTTTCAAGTATCCTATTTAAATTCTATATAATTACATGTAAAATAGGAAAAATCGGACCAAGGAGAAAAATGTTTCCTTAGAAGAACAAATCCTACCAAAACAAAAAAATATTTTTACGGCAGGAGGAGGTATCCCTCCAATCCCGCCTCTGAAAAAAAATTTTTTTTTTGCCAATTTTTTAAAAATATTTATTTTTAAGCGTTCCAATACCTAACTAATCCCCGCCTCTAAAAAATATTATTAAAAACAATATTTTCATAATTTTTCACTATTTTCTTTATCTATAATTAATTTATTCACAGTAACAACTCATTTATTAATGTAAGATTAAACTTTCTTTCATCACTTCGGATTATTTCATATTATTTTCGCCAAAGATTAGGTTCCAAAATATTGAAAGAGCCTTTAGAGATATAATCTGTTTTACTGTATCCTCTTGAACAGCATTGTATGGTTTTTAAGGTTTTGTAGCTCTTAAAGGAGAACACACAATTTCTTTAAGCAGACTTGAGGCATTTTTTTCCCTCAAGTTTTTAATTGTGTGTGGGCAGCATGCATCAATAAGTCAGCATCAAACTGATTTCTCAAGGTTTCAGTTTTTCTTCTCTTATTTCTTTCCGTTAATTCAACCAAGAGCTGTTGTAGTCGTTCTGAAGACGCGTAATGTTACTGTTCCTTTCATCCATGCATAGTTAAAAAGCGATGCATTTTTCCTTGTGCGGAATGTCAATATAATTTGAATTTTTTCCTCTTGGTATTTTGAAATGTGGCACAATTTTCTATATAAAAATTGCAATTTCTATACTATTTGGATAACAATTTTGTACACTAACCACAATTTACAGTAAAAATTTATTTGTTTTTTAAACATGCTCAAAATAAGATTATTCTTGTCTGCAAATCAAAACTTCCTCACTTTCATCTCGCGCTATATGCTTAATCATAAGAGCTAGAGGTGTCCTCTTGGATATAAAAGAGCTTTTAGAATCTTGTCTGTGGGGTTTGCACACTTTACAACTTAGATGTTCCGGAGAATACTTTACATTTTATTGGTATCTGTTCTATTTTCAACGTATTCAGAAGTAAATTTTTCAAACAAAGGCAATTAAACCTCACAGAAACTTTAAAAATATTCAATGGCGAGTCCTATAATTTCTGCTATCTTGTCAATTACTTAGGCTGATGTCAGAGTGCGCGCTATAAGCGATGCTGTAATATCGCACTACAATGCGCGTGTTTTCTTACGTCAATGCTCAAAAGATGTCAGAGTCAAAGCAAAGCTACAAGAGAGCCAAAGCGACAAAGCAGGTTGTTAAATGATTTATAGCATGGCATCGCTTCGTTATTCCTTTTGTTGTTTTACATTTTTTTTTTTGGATTATTTTATTTGTGCGTTTTTAAATTTTCCATTGATTTTAAAAGATATGTATAAAATAATGGATATTGAAATTGAAAAATTTATAACGAGAAGTGTTCAACTAGAAATGAGGCCTAAGATTCAACGGGTGTCCAAAATACATATATTGCTGACTCATCAAATTTGCAATGGCCTGCTTACGTGCCATGTACTTGTTTCTCTAAACCCTCATGATCGAAATTAATTTTATATACTCGTATATTATAAATAATTTTGCATTTTTACAACATATTAAATACATTAACTATTAAATAATTACCTTGAAGTTATTATTAATTTTCACAAGACTGTTTGGGGTTTGTATTAAAATTTGTCCAGTTTTTTTTAAGCTTGCTCTGTTTTTTTTTTTTTCTAAAATATAATCAAAAGTGGATATTGACATCCTCAAATAGTTAAAAAATTTGTCTGGATCTTTTTTGAGTTCTTGGTACAAATTATGAAATTCGCCATTTTCCTTGCGACTTCTATTTATGTATATCGTGATTCCTCTCTTTTTACTAAAAAAAAAAAAAACAAATTATATGTATAATTTGAAATAAAAAATTCTTCATCTAAATCCATTATTAACAAAATAAATTGACGGAATAAAAAAAGTATTTTAAAAACACAACAAGGCGCTTTGTTTAATATAGTATCCCCTCGGACATCCTGTAGTATAAGTATAGCATGAATATTATAGCTTCTAGCATCGCTTCGCTTATAGCCTTAGAAGCTTGCTTAAAATACAGGAAACTTATATAAATGAGTTTGATTACTTCCATAACTTGTTTCAGTGAAATAATATAAATATTTCTTGCTGTTTTATACCTACATATGTATACTAAATCACTCTTGTTCGAAATTATAATACAGTTTTTTTTATTGCCAATCTGGCTTACAACTTTAAATTATGCCAATTATATATCATTATTTGATATTTAAATCTAATTTTGTTAATATTATTTTATAGATCTATTAATTAAATAAAAATAATAATAAAACAATACATTTTTGCTTCATGGACTAGGGTCTTTTATAATGCAGCTGCACAGGTATGTATACATGTGTGTAAGCTATGGGGGAGATAATATTACTGATTTGCTCATTTGCCCGTTTTTTACAGATAATAACAGTGTTAGATGTAATGATTTAAAATAAAAACATCTACCTTTAATTATTAAAAACCAAAATATTTTACGAAAATAAAAAGGTATGATAAAAAACAGAAAAAGGTGAAATTTCCAAAAACGGGCAAGGTTTTTCTACAGTATAAAAGTATAGATCTTAGATTTTATAATGATATATAACATTTTTAGGACCGCGATGGAGATTACTCTCAAAATCCTTTGCACTTTTTTTTGACAAAAAATTTAAAAAAAAATCTTTTTTAATTTCGAACAAAATTTTTTATCATAAATATTTAAAATAAAATTTTGCTAAAAATTAATATAAGTAGCTGCTAATATAGCCTTTAACCGGAAAAAAAATCAATACAAAATCTTTATGCGTTTAGCCACAAAGAAAAATATATTGCAAGCCTCTCAAAATCGTATAAAGTCAATAACAACTTGAGTGTTTTATCCAACTTTCAGTGTCCTAAAAACTACAATTCTGAAGCAAAAGCCTTGAAAATTCACTATACGATGCAGAGTTTTGTTATCCGTCCAGCTGCGTACTTAAATTTTTACATTTTTCAAAATTATATTTTGGTCTAATGTCCGGCTAGATTGGCAAAATACCCCTCTGTGCGACGTATATAAAGTAACTAGTGTGGGATTTTAACGACAATATCCTTTTTTTTTGGATGTAAGTAAAACAGTAAAATCACAGTGCCGTTGCTACACTGTCTTCAGGACTCTAATAAACAACAAAACTAAAATGTTACCATTATTACGCAAACTACTTAAAAATCATTACATTTAACAATAGCTTTTTAAATTATTAATTTCTTATATTAATTTTTAGCAACACATAAAAATATTTTGTTTATTGTTTATTTTTAATTAAATTTTCCAACTTTTCTCTGAGGCATTTATTTCATCTAATCTTTATTATCACTT
Source organism: Gymnosoma rotundatum (assembly GCA_916610165.2). NCBI lineage: Eukaryota > Metazoa > Arthropoda > Insecta > Diptera > Tachinidae > Gymnosoma > Gymnosoma rotundatum. The sequence goes on along the minus strand of OU744338.1, from coordinate 11,656,334 downwards.
TTTCTATACCGTTGGCGAAAAAGAATATTATTTTCTTTTTATACTTTACACACACACACACACACGCACGCATTTATTAAAAATAAACAATGCAACTTAAGCTCATAGAAAACACAAATTGTGTCATGTATAAAAGCACTGCTTTTAGTTACTTATTTTGTTGTTTTTATAATAATTTTTAAATCTCTTTTAAATCTTAATAAAGGAAAAAAACTACTCCCCTTAATTTCCAGCTAATAATCACGATTTAAGTAGTTTTTTATTTTACAAAAAAATAACTGTAATCACTGGACTTAAAAAATACTGAAGAACAGAATTTAAATGCCTGTGTGTATCTGTACCCGATGTCCTTATTTTGTTATCCATATTTATATGATCGAGAATGAAATACATCTCTCATGTATAGATCGGTAAATCTTTTATGTGAATAGAAGTAACCAAAGTATTTCACTGGTGGCAATAAAGTATTTAACATTATTAACGTTCTTACTTACTTCAATAAACTTATTGAAATATACCCAAATGCCATCGGAAACTTGTTCTTGTTTTGCATTTTTTATTTAAAAAAAACCGATTGTCGTTTGTGACAACGCTTTAAAGAGAAATTAGCTTTCCAGCCATACAGTTGGATTCCGTAATTTTCTACTTGAGGCCTGGAAGTACCATCTTGATATTGTCATGAATTTACTAGTGGAAATACAAGACTGATTTTTGATTGTTGGTTTCCGATTATTGGTCACTGTGGAAAATGGATATTCCGAAACACAATTACTGCTTAGGATATCCTGCTTTGCTGGACTTGCAACGCAGGTATTATGGATCATGTGACCGTGATAGGGGCTGTCATTATCAGAACGTCTATGGTGGAGTTCGTAGATCTCCCTCTTTCTATCCCTTCACCACTTAGTGTTGTGATAAGGGGAGGTCTGATAAGGACTTAAGTAAGGCGACCTCTTTTATTCTATTTCAGCTGCCTGGTAATCTATTCTAGCCGTACAGTGCCATACATGAAATAAATTTCCTGCATACGTGTATCCTCTTTAATGTCAAAAAGTTCAACTGGATTGTCCTGCCCATGAATTGATTTCCTTGTTCCAGCATGTGTAGAGGCAAGAAAGGAGGCACAGAAAAAGTTTTTACACCTTCTAAAGGCTTTAATTGTTTTCGGATTGAAATTAAATAAAATGTTTTTTGTCTCTATAGTACGTTTAATAGAAAATTAAAAGAACTATTAAATATTTAATTAAATCAATTAAAAATGTAATTAAATTTCAATATATAAACAATTAAAACCTTTAATAGGTTACAAGGCTTTTTTTCTATGTTTTTTAACTTAAAAAAACTCAAATTAAACTACAAACCCGGGAAATTTTTATTAAATTAATTTTCAAAAAAATTTTGTGCTATTTTTAAAATTATTCCGATATAATTAACAAATCACTGATATAAATTTTTTAGGGTAAAGGCACGTCTCGATGGCCATTTGGGTGCTATTTTGCACCACATAAAAATTTATCAAAATAAAATTATTATCGAAAAAACAGAAAGTAAACACATCATTAAACCATTTTCTGTAAAACCGCAGTAAGGACTTTGGACAATCCAATATATTGATCGTTGTCTGACGCAAAATATTTTAACTTCGAAAAGGCGAAACTTCTAAAGAAGCAACTTGTTGTTCACCTTAAAGTTACGGTTAAATTTTTATAAGTCCTCTAAAATTCTATTTACTTACGTACTTTTTCTTCACTACAAATCATTTCAAATATTTTTGTAAAGACAAATCATAAATAACGTCCTTAAGTACTTTCTTAATTTATTTAACAAATGAAAATATTTATAAATAAGTGTCCAATTTCTCTTGATATTATTCCATTAATTTTAACAAAGGAAAACAAGTTAATAAGTAAGGCAACACACACACACACGCTACACTATTTTCTGTTTATTGGTAGAAAAAAGAATAAAACCATTAAAGTTTGAAAGATTAAAAACACATTAATTTTTTATTTTTCTCTTTTTCGCTGCTCACAATTAGAAATCAAAATTTTTGTACGAGTAATAATAAAAAAAAAAACAGAGAAAATAATTGTAAGAAAAAATTAAATTTATTTTTTGCCACCTGTAAGTTTTATTTACTGCTCGTTGTCCGTGCCATGTAATTATTCGAACTTACATTTTGTAGTTGTTAGTATGAAATCATCATCATCGTCGTCATTAGTTCCTCTTGTTAATTAAAGCAGTGGCAAATATTTCAAAATGTAATTTTTGGTTTGATTGTGTAAAGTTTGAAATAAATCCTTATAAGAAACATAATGAATGTGATACCAAATGAAGTCTTTAACAGGTTGTGAATAAAGAGCATTCTAGAATGGAGAAATGAAGAAAATGAGAAAAAACTTAAGAAAAAAAATTGCAGTAACATAAATAATTTATTACAATGACTAACAATTTCGCTCATATGATTTGTTAATTTGCAGTTACAATCTGTAGGTGGAAATATAATGTTTCCTTTAAGATGGAAGAATTATAGAAGCAGTTTCTTTTTTTCCTTTCACAATTGATGTAGTATTAAATGTAAACAAGTAAGAGTGCTATATTCGGCCATGCCGAATCTTATATAGCGTTCACCATATATGTAAATTTAGTTTAGTGAAGTTACTCGAATCAAAAACACAAATATTGAGGTGAAAGAAAATTAAAATATAACAACAACAAAATCAAGTACTATATATAATTTTATATAAAAATGTTAATGGCTCTTAATGGGTTAAGCTTTTAAAAAAAATTATGGCATTTTCTTAAGCTCTCTTCAGAAGCTTTTAAAGGGTACCCACATTGATGTCTTAAAAAACATGATACACAATCGTGTAATTTTCTATGAAAATTTCATAGGCCTATAACTCGGAAAATATAAAGATCGTCCATTTTTTCAGTGGATGTTTTTTTTCTTATTTTTAATTTTCTATCGCTTCATTTATTTGTTGTTTTTTTTGACTTACTTCAATAAACTAGATTTATTTTAAATTATATGGAAAAATTAGAGCCAGGCGTGATCGTTTATCCGCTGCATCGTAGCGTATGTATGATCGATTGGCTGATTGGCATTTTCCAATATGCTCTAGCTCATCTAGTGCTTTGGCAAAGTTGATTTCAACCAGAGCACAGACGGGCAGACGGGCAAATGGACATCGCTCAATAGACTTCGCTATGCATAAGAACTCAGAATATATAGATTTTATGGGATAAGAAATTACAAAAGGAATAATAGACTTTTTAACTTTTTGTGGTGGAGGGTATAAGAAGAAATTTAAACAGCCAGAAAGTAACTGTGGCATCGGGCAGGTTACGATACAAGGAGAACTGCTTACAAAACTGCTTCTAAAATGCTGTGAAGTAGTAAAGCTTCATTTGTGAAATACTTGATAATGTTCGCTACTTAAACAATTCGTATTAACGGTCGCTGATACTCTGTACAGTGTTAGAAAACAGTTCAATAAAAATTGAATAAATATGAAAAAAATACACACAAAGATTGCCGACTGTGCCAAAGTACAAGGCTTAAAAAAACCAGACTTGCAACCTACACCGGTACAAGGATCAGATGAAACCCCAACCTGGAAATTAAGGTGCCAATAGAAAATTCCATAGAAGTATTTATGGCAATAATCGCGTAGTATTAAGAATATAAACACCCTTTAGCTTAGATGAGTGAAACGTCGGCTGATAACCATGTGATTTGATGGTCTGGGTTCATATCCCATCCGTTGCGATTTAACAACATAGATATTTTAGATTTGTATTAGATTCCTTAATACTGTTATATATCACAGCTTGAAATAGTGAGTATTTGACAGCCACGAACATATCTTACATTGAACCATACTTTTTCGGAAGTGTCTCTTGCTGATGTTCGTTATCGTAACATGATTAAATAAATATTTGAGCCTTATGTATTGCACACCTAGTTCAAAAGTGACACAACTCAAAATTTTAACTCTTCAGAAACTGAATTTGACCTGAATAAAAAAAGTTAAATACAAAAACTTTGGACTATGTAGTAGAAAATCCATACCGATTATGATATAAAAAGTTCTTTTTATTTGTTTAATATTTATATATATTATCTAATGAACAATTTAATTAAATTTTGAATTGTGTCACTTTTGAACTATGTGTGCGATATACTCTATTCAGCACTATGCAGTACCGCTGAAATAAAATCAAAACTTAATTTTTACTGATACTGCAATTTAGCAGTAATTTTTTTTTTGCATTCACAGTAAAACACTTTTCATTACTTTTTAACTGTGCCCTTGTGAGAAATCTTTCTTTTAAAAGAAAGCAGTGATTCGAAAATTTTAATTGGTTACTGAAAAAATTGCAGTAATCATTAAGATTATTTAGAAATGCATATCAATTTCAGTAGCAGTAAAATTTGCTGATTGGTGAATTTTTCAGTATTCTTTAAAAACTTAACGCGTAATGCAAATTACAGTATGAGTAAAAATGTACTGATAATGTAAGCAAAATTTTAGTTTGAGTAATAATCCAATTCTTACTGCAATTTTAAATACAGTTATTACAATAAATAAATCTGACAAAAAAAAACACCGACTTTAAAACAAATTTCATCTGTCTGTTCAAATAATTAAATTACATTAACAATTGCGACGCCTTTCCAGACTTTATACTTGAAAAGCGGACTTATACTATGTTTCCACGGAGCCCAATATTCTTGCTTCGCTCTCTTTTCATGATTCATAGCTCAATCACGACCGAATCAACGTGCTTCGCCATATAAAATCTTGAGAGCGAAGCATTTTGTTTTGAGACGATTCAGCTTGAATCTACTTGCGAAGCATGAAAAATTTCTGTCTTCCCTAACTTTTTATCGCAAGTTTATCTGAACTAGGTGTATATAAATGTAAACAAAAAAAGTAAACCAATATTAAAAGTGCTGTGTGAATATGTGTTAATATAAAAACAAATAATTATATTATAATTTAAAATTTAATTAATAACAAACACTAAAATTAAAACAAAAAACCAAATTTTAGAACAGAAGTCAATGTGAAGCATGTAGTAAGTGTCGTGGAAACGGCATGCTTCGAATTCATGATTCAGAGAGCGAAGCAAGTGCTTCACATTGCCGTGTAAACATGCTATTAGCACTTAAGCTCCTTGTTAATTTCAACCGTCTGTCTATATAACTGTTAAACAGTTTGACCATATACACTAAATTACATCAACTTATTCCACATTCAAATTTTATACTTTGCTATTATAGCAGAATTAAACAACATAAACTATTGTAACACCCTATATTTTACAATTTAAAATATTCTTCTTCTTTGTATATCAAACAAATAATTAGACATTATCTCTAATTTTCAGGTATTTGTACATAACGGTTCAAAAGATATGGCGATAAAGGTCAAATTACATCAATTTTGAGAATCAAATTTTCAAACTCAAGTTGAATACTTGTTATTATAGCAAACTTAGCAATACAGGTCCCTTGTAAGTTTAAGCTGTCTTTGTATAACAGTTCTAAAGTTTGGACACGTACATCAAATTACATCAACTCTTGGGTCACCCTTTAATTTCCAAATTAAAATTTTATACTTGCTGTTATAGCGGTATTAGAAATACAGGTTCCTTGAAAATTCTAATCGTCTGTCAACAACTGTTCAAAAGTATGGCCTTATACATCAACTATTGGGGCTCCCTTTTATTTATAATTTTAAATATTAATACTTCTTACTATATCAGTCACAGCAATCGATATTCTGTCCAATTTTTAAGCGCTCATCTGTAAAGGTTCAAAAGATAGTCGCATATAGCTCAATTTACGTCACCTATGGGGACACCCTTTAATATTTAGATATATTTTTGTATTACTTTTTACCTTTGAGAGCTATAATGATTCACGTAAAAAACACTTATGTTTTTAATTTTAAAAATTATGAACTGTTCTTAAAGCGGGACCGATCTGTTTTGGTAATAAAAATAATGATACCACTGGACTTGTTTTTCTATAATCATTTTAAATCTACCAGGAACGCTGCAATAGATGATCTTTATTCAGGGGAATTTGATCATTAAAAGAAAATTGTGCAAGTATATATCACATAAGCCGTGACGGCCATATGAACAAAGCGATAAACCATACACAACCTTGTAGATTTACTTTACTATGTAAAGGTGGCGAAGTAACCCTGTTTGAGAGCCATAAACAATAATACTCGTATGTAATTAAAAAACTATTTAATTTAAAAAATATAATTTTGTTCACTGTAAAAATGCAATTATTTTTCTACATTTCTTTACTGCTTTATTTTCATTCTGAAACAATTTTCAACTTTTCACAATCGATTAAAACAGTAAATGAACTAAGAAAATGAAAATGTATTAATTGTCATACATATTAAATACATAAAAGAGAACAAGTTTTATCTGTAGTTATGAATATTTGTTCTTTTTAATTGTTCCTTTTAAATACATTACCTGCGATAAAAAGTTTTCCTTTTGCTTAAATCAGTTTCAACATCCTTGAAGAAATATTTGCGGATGCCGCTTAAATATGATCGAAAATATTCATTCCAATTAATGGTGGCCGTATTGAATTGTAAAACTTTCTTTTCTTCGTTTGTCATCAATGCATCCAATTCAACGATATTTTGATTGGAAAACATCCACTCTTTGAGACCAAACCAGGACATCATATTGATGATTTTTGACATCTTTGAATAGGCTTTAATATAACTATAAAAGAACAGAGGAAGAGGAATAATAAAATAAAATAAAATAAAAAAATTAAAAAAGGACATCATCTTTTGTTGTCTTGGACTGCTTTTTCTGCTGCTTTTATTGTATGAATATTCGTTTTTATTTAATTTAATATGCTTTTTAATAACCATTCATGCCAAACTGTTTTTTTTTTTTTCTTTATTTAAGAGTAAAAATAATTGTCACACTTACATGCATTTTTGTCCAGTAGCCATGGCAATTAAATCGAGTACATAAGCCGGAATGTGATGTAGAAAAATGGAGGCGACATAATGTAATGGCTTCCATGGTATTATAATGTACGAAAAACACCTGGTCAATGTAGAGAAAAAAAAGAAACATTTAAAAAACAATAGAAAAGTTTACACAATCTACACATATGAATTTGAAAGTTTTAGTAATACTTTGTCCATCCAATTGGTCATCTGTCATTTATTGGTTAAATAAAAGAATGACAATTAAAAGATTTCTTATTAAGATATTGCTTTCTTCTATTAGCTTTTACTATGCAGTTACCAAGTATATATTAAATCGACTATTTTTCAAATAAGTGCTTTTTAATCAAACAAGCGTTTTTGTTTTTTTTTTTTTTTTGTAAATATAAGGCTTTTTATAAGAATTTTAAATAAAAACCAAATAAATTCAATAAAATAATAAAAAAAATTTTAATTCAATGAAAAACATAATTTTATGAAATAGTCATGATTAACGGGAGAAAGCTTATAATTCGCGTTCGTTCAATGTTTTCTTTATTAAATTATTTCTCTTTTCATCTTTAATTATGCATTTAGCGAGTTTTTATCAAAAAAGCCATTGTTTAATAATAATAATAAATTATTGCAATAAATAAATATTATTACAATAATAATAATAATAGATAAATTATTGCAATGACAAGAGATTTTCTTACCAACTAAGCGATTTTTTGTAAATAAAGTTTTTTTTTTTTAAATTTAAAAAATAAATATATTTAAATAAGTTGAATTAAAATAAATCTACAAAGTTGGTATGACGGAAAAAATCTAATAAATCGTTCTATAAGCCGTTTCACTAGACAAGTGATTATTATCACTTGACAATAGACAAGTGATTATTATTAGTGATTACTTATCAAAAAGGCAATTTTTTAATCAAATTAGCGATTTTTTTGTGAATACATGTGTTTTTATAAAAATTTAAATAAAAATAAAATAAAAACTAATTTTAATTCAAACGTCCAAAAAGAGTTTTTAGTTTATTACTATAAGTTCCTATTTGGATAATGAGCTTTTATTTATTTATTTATTTATTAAATGTGAGTTTCTAATACAACAAGACATTAAATCTTATAAATTAGAGTATTAGAATCAGGCAAGTAACATAAGGGTTTAAAAAAAAAAAGACAAAAAATGCAGGAAAAAAAAAATTATTAAGTAAAAAATAATATAAAATTGCATATAGTATTAAAAAATATTTAAAAATTTACATATAATATATTCGTTTGTGTGAGTAAGGATTTTAACTTGACAGTTTGAATAGAGTTAAAGTTAATCTCGAAACGTTTGCAAAAGTAAAATTTTAAATTTAATTTAAATATTTACCAAAAAAAACTTTATGTATTCACTTTTTTTAGTTAGATTTTTTAATTAGTTAGTTGTTCAAGTAAATTTTAAGTTAAAACAAAAATATTTTACACTTTTTATTTTTTTACTAAATGAGAATTAATTAATAGGAGTAGCTTTAGGTGTTACGTGCATAAGATTCTCTCTAAAGATTTTAAAAATTTGGCTGAAAATAAAAATAACAGTCAATTCTTATTTTTTTAATTTTTTTATATATATTTGTTTATTTATTTATTTTTTATTATTATTATTATTTTTATTTTTGTTTTTTTGTTGATAATTTAATTCCTTTACATTTTCTCTTTTTAACCAATATTTTCCATTATTATCTTGTAACTTGAAATTAATTTTTACTTGAAATTTTTATATTTCTATAAACCAAATGGACAATTTTAATTTATGTCTAACTGCACATAATTTTTATTTCTGATTTCATAAAGCAATCAGAAATTATAATTGAATTAAGATTGATTTTCGGCTTAAGTTAATTTTTTTTTCTTAATTTCTAAAGATTTTAGCAAGAAAAATAATGTTCGGCTAAAACCATTTTAATTCGTTTTTATTATCCATAGCTAACCTCCTGATTTCGCTAAAAATTAAATTAAAAGACTGAAGGCACGGCGCACGTACACTCATAATAAACTTATAATCAATATGATACTGAAACAGAATTTATAATGTTGTGAGGAAAAGTGTTTGAATGATTAAAAAATAAAAATTGCATTTCGTGCCATACTAAGGGTTGGTACAAAGCAAAAACAAAATGTACAAGATGAGAGAACAACGAAGAATTTCTTTGGGTTGTGTGTGGACTTCCTCTAAAAAATTTGATATTGATTAAATTAGTTTGCTAAATTGATGATGTTTACAATGTATACAACATAAGATAGATAGATGCAAAGAATGCTGGTGTGTAAATTTTCTTGTTTTTTTTTTTTTGGAAAACATTCGCATAAAATTTGTAAATAATTTGTCTTTTTAAAAAATTTTTAGAAATTAAAATAAAAAATGAACTTAAGCTAAAAATCAATTTTAATTCCATTTTTAGTATCCACAATTCAACTCCTGATATCATAAAAAAAAAGTTAAATGAAATCAGACATCTTCAACTTGATATTAATTTCTGAATTTTTTTACAATTAAAAAACTAATAAGAAATACATTTTCTATATTTCTTGACTTATATTTTCAAGAGTTTCTAAAAAAAACATAATATTAATTTTTAAACATCGATTTCTTAATTTAAGCGATTTTTTATGATTAAGACGCGTAAGGCATATACCAATCAAAAAGAGAAACGGTGAAATTTTTAAAATGGTGTTTGCATATACTGGTTCTAAAGTCATTGGTGCAACACATTAAAAGTAATGTGATAAAAAGTCTGATCGAATGTAAAAATAATTGCAAAACTTTTTTTTTGTATGGATGTGTCACTTTCAGAGAGTTTTTTTGTTTGCTATGTGGTGGTAAGAGCGTCATACCACAATGTTTGTGACATGTGCACTTTTTGTGTTGCATACGCAAATGAGTTCGATTGAGTGTTTGTATATAATATACAATATTTAAACACACACATACGTGCATATGCAACATGTATATTTGCCATCACTTCTATCATCATATGGTTGATATCAATATGATGTATCGGTTTTTATGTACATTGCAGATAAAGTTATTGGAAAATAAAATTGTTTGCCAAGTATTTTGAATTGTTATGGCTTGAGCTTTATAAAATATGCACTATATGTTTCACAATAGAATGATACAAATATGATTGAATGAATGATATTCTTATTCAAGGACGTCACTAATTGGTTTCCGCTTTAAAGTTTGGATGATTTAAAAATTCCTATTAGCAGCCTCTTTAAGTAAAAAGACAAAATGTAAAGAAAAATTCTAATAATCAAATTTTATGTTAAATCTTAAGACTCGTGAATTGCAATTTTTCTTTTTAATTGGAATATCGAACCGAATATGTATTTCTGGAACGAGTATTTGTGGTTGCAATTTTCTATTTTGATTTATCGGTATAAAGAGGTAACTTTTATTTAAAAATCTAAAATATAGTTTTATTAACATACTTATATTTTTGTAAAAGAACTTGTGCTAAAAAAGTAATTAAAAAAAATTATTGTTGAATAAAGAAAAGTTTAAAAAAATTTTATGAAATAGTTTCATTTTTAGAAAGAGGTAAATTTTAAGAATAATTACTTTTTCCATGGAAAAGTATTGTTCTCTTTCTAAAAAATGCTTTTTTAAAGCTACCTGTTAGAAAAAAGTTTAAAACAAAACGAAAGGGTACTTTTTTAACCAAAAGATACTTTTTTATGTACCGTTTTAGTGAAAAGTAACTATTTTTTAAAGAAAATCTGAGAAAATTATAACAGTCGTATGCATGACAAAAACTTAGAATGAGTTTAGCATGAGTGAAAAATGTTGTAAGGCACCTAGAATGTTTTGCTGTACGGCCTGGCACTAAAATTCATTGTAGATTATTGCCGTGACTCATAACTATATATCGTGACTATTTTCGGTGTCAAATTGTAGGGACAGCCTTGCAGAGACCATTTTTAGTTAAGTCAGTTATGCTAACCTCATGCTAAGTTTTTGTTATGCATACGGTAGTAAATATATGTTAAAAAAAAGAGTTCATTAAAAATTTATTAAAATTAATTAATTTATTAAATTAATTAAAATTATTTTTAATAGAACGAGCTTTTTAATTAAAAAACATGTATTGTATGTACTGTGTAAGAAAAGAGTAAATAATTTGTTTAAAAGAATTCTTTTCAAAAACCTTATTTAATTAAGAAAACTACTACTCTTTAAAGGAAAATGGTTTTTTGAGAAAAATTTTGTTTAAGACTCTTTCTACTTGGTAGAGGAAAACGCTCCCTTTTAGCAAAAAGTACTAAAGAAGTTTTTAGAATTATCACTGAAATTTCCTGTTAAAAAATTACTTTCCATTGTAAGTATAGAAATAAGTTTTTATTAAATTAAAATTTGAAAATAAAACGAATTTTTAAGAAAAAAAATTTTTTTAAACAAATTAATTTTTAGAAGAAAAAACTTTTTAATAATATTTTTACAAACGTGAAGTTTTCGAAAAGATTTATTTCTTAAAAAGTAATTTTTCTAAATTGTATTTAAAAAAGTACCTTACTAAGCAAAAATACATTTTAAATAAATAAACAATCTCTGATCAAGGAGCGTTATTAGAAACGTACGATTCTAAGAAAAATTATTTTCTCAGGTTCAAGTACATTTAAGGCAGAAGGACTTTTTAAAGATCAATCCTTCTTTTGAAGAAAAATGATATTTAAAAAATTTTTTTTTAAGTAGAAAGAATTTTTTTAAGCAAATGTGCAATTTAACGAAAAAGTACTTTTTAAGTAAAGGGGTTTTTTTTTAAAGAAAAACCCGGCTTTTAAAGAAAAAGGACATTTAACAAAATACTTCTTAAGGAAGAATATTTTTTTTTTTAAGAAAAACTGAATTTTGAAGAAAAAGTATTTTTTAAAGACGAATATTGCTAGAAGTAAAAAATCTAATATTGTCTTAAATTTAACAAAATGTGGTATTTTCAAATAATTATTTTTGTGTTGCTTCTAAAAGATAATTTCTTTTTTAATACAATTTTAAAGGTTCTTAAAGCTGAAATTCACGAGGATTTTTATATCAAAATTCCTTTTATAACAGTAGCAATTTTAACCACTTTTTCAAGAATGCTAAAAAAAATGATATAAAAAATTAACATGTTCAAGAGCTCACAATCTAAAATGAACATTTTTTATGGATGTAGTGTATTCCTGTATTCAAACGTTGTTACGACTATTCGTTGTTGTACTTTAACAATTTTATAGTTTGTTTTTTGCATTGAATCCATAAAACATGTCAAATTCATTCGAGCACAAGTCGTTAAAAAACCACTATTGAAATACACAAAAAAAAAATACTAAAATGTTAAACGGGATATGTGAGGTGTTTTATTTGTTGTTTTTGTAAGAGAATCCAATAATTTTAAACTGCAAGTAGTTAAAAATTATTTGAATTTAACTCAATTGAACTTGAAAGAAAGAAATGTTTGTAGCTATAAAAGTGAACTTTGTATAAGGATTGTTTACTTATAGTAAAGTAAACAAATGCATATGTACGTACATAAGTTCTTATGTATAAATCTATGAACTTTATATTAGAGCTTATTTTTTCAATAAGTTTAAATATAAATTTTTATTTTATTTTTACATTGTTTGAGTTTTTACGAATGAAAGTTATTTTTCAATTTTAAGCTTTTAAGCAGCAACAGTTCAACTAAGGAAGTCAGAGCTTGTAATAGTTATAGCTTAATTGAAATTTAAACCACTAAGCTATTGCAAACATTCTAAAGCAATTAAATTTTATGTATAATATTTAAAAAAATGTAATGATTTTTTAAAGGACATTAGAACAGTAGCTTTTCTTAAAAATGTACCTGGTAGCAAAAAAGTACCAAGTGGTTAGAAAAGTCTCTTTAAGAAATATATTTAATTAAAAGTCGCCTTTTACGGAATATAACTTTCAAAAGAGTATCCTTTAAAATATTGCCGTTTAAAAAAGTATTTTTAATTAATATTACTGAAGATCCTTTTAAAAGTATATATTATTAAAAAGTACTATTTACAAAGTATATTTAAAAAATACCCTTTCAAAAAGCTCTTCTAACAAATACCATTGAAGAAAATATATCAAAATAGTACCCTTTGAAAGTGGCTAAATACCTTTTAAGCCAGCGGCCTTTAAAAGCGCAAATTTGACCAAAAGTACCTTTCTTAAAAATGCCTTTTAGACTTACATGATTTGATTTTAATACATAATCTTATAGAAATGTAAATTATTAAAACAAAAACAACTTCTATAAAAGCGCCTTTTTTGAAAAGTATCATTAATTAAAAGTACCTTTTATAAAAACAATTAAAAAAAGGACTTTGTAATTTAAAGCGTATTATTAAAAAAAAAAAAAAAAATACCTATTTAAAAAGCTGCCTTAAAAACTAACTAAAATTTACATTTTAAAAATAGTACTTTTTTGCTATAGGAATTTTTACAAAAAGTACATTTTTAGAAAAACAAAACCTTTAGGCAAAATATTTTTAAAAATATAACATTTTTAACAAATGATAAAAAAAAAATAATTTTAAGAAAGTACCATTTAAAAAATTACCCTTAAAAGTATGATTTTAAAAAGTACCAAGAGCACAAGTAAAGCGCAAAAGGAATTTAAATTTAAAATGTATTTGAAAAAATTACATTTTTGTATATAAAAATGCAGCTTGATATGAAAGCTCCGATAAGGTACTTTTTAAAAAGGTAACTTTTAAACAGAGGTACTTTAAACAAGAGCGCCTTTAAAAAACCACCTTTTGAGATATTCTTTTATAGAAGTTAGGTTTTAAAAGAAATTTTTTAAAAATATATTAAAAAAGCACTTTCAAAAACAGTACCTTTTAAAACAGTGCCTTTAAAATGCACCATATTTAAAAACTGTTTCAATCAAAAGACAAAATATGTATTACGTGACGATTTTAAAATAATCGATTCCATAGTTCACGATTTCTACAACTACTAAAGCAAACTTGTTAATGCATCTTTTTACTAAAATAAATCGTCTTCTCAATTTTTAACACGTATAATATTTTAGCCATTTTTCTTACCATAAATTTTTATCAAATGGTTCATGAAATCCTTTTCGTGACAAATGCATGTACTGTCCCCAAGTCAAATTATTTTTTTCAAAAATATAATTATATACAGGAATTTCCGGTCTTATTTTTGAGTCCTTATTCAAGGCCTTATATCTAAAATTTAATATTAAGTTATAGGAAAATTTTAAATGTTACCATTTTACAAGTTTAAAAACATACCGTCGTGAAATATCCCAGGCGCACGATATCATAGCGTTAACACAATAATCTGCTGGTACCATATTTGCCTTACATTTAGAGTTTCCATAAATGGTACGTACTAGACCTCTTGCTGACCATGTACAGAGACCCGAAGGACCATATAGATTGTCCGTCCAACCAGGTATGGGATCTTTATATGTAGACATGACTTTAAATAGAAAATATATAATTTTTTATTTATTTTAATTTTTTATTTTATTTAATTTTTTTTCCATTTTTTTTTTGGTTTAATGCATTTTATTTTCAGTTGACATCACTAGTAACAACTTCATATCGTTCCTCGTTAGAGAAAATTTTACTTTAACCACTAAACCACAAATTACTTAAAATTTGTGGTTGTATTTCATTATTTGAGTATATGATAGCGCTTGTTTGTGAAAAGACTGTAATAACTCTAAATAATAATTTTCTTTAAAATATTAAATAAATACTATTAAAAAGAGATTATTTTTAAGTTTAATTATTACCATTACAATCACTAGCGAAATTTTAATTGACATATAATAAAATAGGTTTTTCAATTAAACTACATAAAATGAGTTATTACACTATTCTCTTAAGCGCCCAATACCTAAAAGTGCACAGTAAGTGTACTTTATTAATAAGTGTATTATGTTTATATGTGCCTGAGTGTATGTGCAAGCAAATAGTTTGTTAGTTATTTGTTTGTATCTACTTTTTTACTTGTGCATCTGAATGACAAACTTTTGTTTGGTTTGGTTTATCTATTTACATCTTTTGCTCTGATTCTCAGGAGCAAGAAAAAAAAAAACTTGTTTTTACTTTTATTTGAATTTAAAACATAAAGACATTTGCTAAAATTTTACATTTAAATAAGTTAATATAAGGGTAGAGCAACAAATGTAAGTAAAAAGTATCTTGTTAGGAATATAATATTAGTTCAAGTTAAAAGCTCTGATAGAAAAGTTACCTTTAAAAAGGATTTATTTTAAATGTTCTATTGTTTGTATTTTGAGGACGTTGCTATTAAATTGCAATTTTTATAAAAAAAAAAACAAAAAACATTTTTAAGGAAGATTTTATATTTTAAGTAATATTTATTTTTGAATTATTTTTTAATAATTTTATATTTGTTAGTAAATACTATTGTGGGAAAAAATTTTGTTACAAGTTATGTATTTTAAGGAGTACTTTTAAGACAAATCTTTTTAGAGAAATTTTATTTTAAAAGGTACTTTAAAAAATGTGCTTTGGGAATAAAGTTATAATATAAACGCACATAATGCAACCAATTTTTTTGTTAAAAGTTTATTCTGTCATTATTAACTTTTTTCAAAATCCAATTTCTAAAAACATAATTTTGTTAAAATTTACGTTAGAAAAAATTCATATCTTTATTAAGATACTTTTAGAAAACTTATTTTGTTAAAAGGTACTTTTGTGAGAAATAATTTTGTAAAAGGTACTTTTGAGAAAAGTACTTTCTGTTAAAAGTACTTTTGTTAAATTAATATTGTAAAAGATAATAATTCAAAACAGATTTTGTGATAAATAATTTTGAAAAAGGTTCTTTTATAAAAAGTACTTTTGTTAAAAGTACTTTTGTAGAAAATAATTTTGTAAAAAATTCTTATGTAAAACAGATTTTTTAGAAATAATTTGCTAAAAAATTGTTTCGGAAATATTTAGTTTAATAAAAAAATACTTTTTAAAAACAAAATTTAGTAAAAGGATATCTTGTTAAAAAAGTTGTTTTGTAAAAAGGTCCAAATAAAAAAGTGATATTAAATTGCAATATACTTCAAAAAATTAAATTAAATATAATTTAAACAAAATTTCTTCCCTTTATCAATTGGGTTTTATAAAACTGTTATTTAAAACATTAGTATTGTTGGTTTTAGAAGTCCTTTGGTAAAAGATTGTTCTTTAAAACGATATTTTTGTCAATAGTCACTTTTGTTATATTTTACTTGCTTCGTTTTCAAAAAATATGTAAAAGGTACACTTTTGTATAATATTAAAAAAAAGTTTATTTTTAAAGTTATTCAGAAAAAAGTACCTGTTTTTGATTTGTTTTTTTTATTACTACTTTTAAATTTTATTTTTATAACACGGTACTTTTTTATAAAAAAAAATTTTGGTACTTTTATACCGATATTTCAGTATAAAATGTTTTGGTAAAATCAAGACTTTCAAAATTTTACTTTTTTAAGATGAACTGTAGTAAAAAAGGAGCTTTAAAAAATATACATTTGTGAAAATATATTTAGTAGTACAATATTTTGAAAAAGTACGGTAAAAAATATAGTACTATTCAATATGGTACTACATATTATTCTATCTAAAAGTTGTCTTAAAGGCAAACTTTTATTTTCGCATTTTTTGGGAAGATTTTTTCAGAAAAACGGATGCCTTTAAATTGGCTTCTTTTTTATCGTTAGTGTTATGTAAAAAAGTACTAACTCTCATAACCCTAAACCTATAGGAAACTGTAAAATATTTGAAGCCTAAATACCTGTAGAACTATTTTATTTGATGATACACTTGCAATAAAAAATTCAATTTCGAAACAAATAAGAATTAGAGCGTTTTTAATTGAAACCAATATTAATTGGATTCAAAACATAGAGGTCCACTTTAAAATATCAAAAAGGAAAGTTGTAGAAACATTTTAATCTCTGGTGAGCGTACAAAAAAGACACCAAAAAGGCAAAACATTTTCTTATTTTATTTTGGAAGCATCCTTATTGAAAGTTTAACTTAGAGCACAAAGAACGTTACATAACCATTGGGACAACATTTGACTCACTAATGTTAACGTTGCTAAAGTAGAAAGATAATTTTGGAAAATACTAATTTTTTATCATTTAAATTCTTTACTACAATTTGAACAAACTAAAACCATTAACTGACTGTTATAATGACTTGCAATATTTTCTTTTTTTCTTCCTGATTTTTTCTATACTATTTTTAACGTTTTTTAAACCCCAGAGGTTTATTGTCTGCTTAATTCATACGTACTACGAGTACAAAACAATAATCTTCCAGTGTTACAATTATTTAATATAGGGAGAGGAACAAAAAAAAATAGAATAAAATAAAATAAAGTGTCTTACCAATAGGTGGTCTAAAGATGCCAGCCGGTAAATGGAACGCTCGATGATTGACTAAATTTTCAGCACATTTCTTTGTCATTGTGTAGGTGTTGGGCATTTCACCGATCAGGCAGGGTCTAAACTTTTCTAAAGTTTCATCATCAAAAATGCGAAATATCTAAAAGTTGTAAAGAATTTTATTTATTTATTACATAAACATTCCTTACAAAATAAATAATTAAATAAATACCTGCATTATTTTCTCATAACCAATTTCATTTTCATAAACTTTTTCCTGGATTTGTTTAAGATTGCAGTTGCAATACAAAGTAGAAATATGTACAAAGGACTGAAAGGAAACAGTATTTGAAATGAATTAATATTTTTTTTTTAATTTTTATCAAACTTTTTGGTTCATATTTGTTAAATAAGAGTTCTTTAATTAATAAAAACAAAAACAAAGTCATCATTTAGATGTTAAACATACCTTCAGGTTTTTCATTTCCATGGCTAAATCCAATATTTTCTTTGTTCCCAAAACATTGATATCGATGGCGTCGCCAATTTTTTCATTAAATTTCACAGAAGCAACAACATTAAATACAATCTGTAAAATAAATAAAACAACAACAACAATAATAAACAAAAACAACCAACTGAAACTAGTGAAAAATAGAAATATCCTTTCCATTAACTCATTGATGAATTACAGCAACAAATATTTGTTTTTACATTTTTACAAATATTAACTTAATTACATCGACATGTAAACGAATACAAAGGATTGTAAACAAACATATAACTTACAACATACGATTTTTTTCTAACATGAAACAAATGTTTGTATAGTTTCTAGGGTTTCTAAGAATTTATGAAAACATATGCTGACATCAGGTCAAGTGAAATCAGTTTAAATTTTATAGAAAAAATTCAAAAAATTCAAAAAAAAAGTTTTGAAAACTTCGGAAACTCTTGATGTATTTTTCTTTTAGTTATTTTTGTCAGTTTTGTAAACTTCAAATAAAATAAAATGTTGCTAATGATTTAACTCTACATTTCCTTTAAATTAGAAGGACGAATAAATTGTGTCAAATATCCTGAGAACTTCAGACTTCGATTTGATGCACACAAAAAAGGTCTTTTATTGGTACCATTCCTCACATAAAGCGGACACGTTTAAAAAATACACAAAGCAAAAGAAAAGACCTTAACTGATAGTTCCGTATGGTAGTGTGAGTTGCGATGTATAGTCAAGCGATCTAAACATCTTTATATATGAGATGACTACATTGTTTTTCAAGAAGATATTATCTTGTGTCTTATTTTGAAATAAGTGTTTTATAATCACGTACTAAAACCAAACCTTGCACTTCCGGCAACTGTCTATTAGAATTACTGCGTTCGTGCTAGCAGTCCTTATGTTCAATACCGTTACTTATCACGGCCTCAAGGTCTGTTTTAATGCTTAATTTACTTATATCACAACATTCTGTTTTATTGGAGTTTCAGATTTTACATCAATATTGTTCTCTAACGTCAAACTGTCACCAACATTCGGTCTTGCGGCATACAATTCCTACATGCTCGGCGCGTTCACTTTCATTTGGATATTCTGAATACCACAGGCATCATCAGCAGTTCCCATTTCCCGCAAGAAATGGTTTATTTTTAATAAGCGGCAGAAGTCTTCACAGGTCCTTTAGCAGCTATGAGTTGTAAAAATGCGTTAAGGGACTAAGGAACCTTCTGTTTCAATCAGAAAATTCCCTGGCTTCTTTTTCACCTGGTTTCCTTTTTAATACTTTGCTAACTCTTAAACAGCCGCTCCTAGCAATTCCTATTGCTAGTTATTGCCTCGAGCAGAATGTACGGCTTTGTTGTTACGGGCAATGGAGATGGTTACCGCACCAAAATTAATGATTTGTTTGTTTGAAGATATCGATGGGCTTTGACACTTCTAAGGCATTTGATAGAAAGCGGCGTGATGAACTTTTTTTTTGCAGTAATTTTCGTGTTGATGAGCACTTCTCTAGATTAATATCGAGCTTTAAGATCTCACGACTAGAGTTGTAATCTAATACGTCTAGAAAATGCAGCGTTCAATCAGGAGTTGGATAAAGCTCTTTTCTTTCTCCTACGAGTCTTGTTAATTATATTTGTGTCATTATTCTATGTTGAATATTCCAACACAAGTTATTCTTAAGCAAACGGTGGGAAAGGAACTTTTAATCAGTGTCTTCAGACAATCCCTAAACGTACAAAACTGAGGTGAGACTGCTAATTATCTTAATTTTCTACAATCAACTGCATTGAAAATTTTCCATCATTTTAAAATTGTTAATAATTTTGTATTGCTGCTTTTTTAGTATGTGATGCCAAAATGATAGTTCTTCAAATTTGATCACCTCCTGTACGTTTTCTTGGCAACATTCCAGAAGAGAAATGGACGGTATCTTTTATTTCCTTTACCTTCTTTGGCAACGACCTATCACATATAGTATTACGATAATTTAAAACCTCAGAGGAAATCATTTTATTTCCTAAAGTTGACGACGAACTTAAACTTGACCATTTTACGTCACACAGGCATTTGGTGACCACCATTGAAAACCCTTGAGTTCAGAGATTGCATATAAATACGCAAAAATTATTTTTTTTTTACTTTATTTTATAAATGTTATATTAATGTTAGCAGTGATACCTTCACTACCACGTCTAAATAATGTGTGTGTATTATGAGTTGCAATTTAAATAATTAAAATTCAAAGAATAAGTTTTTTATTTCAGTAAAACTTTGGTAATATGAGATTAAGTTGTTTTCACACGAAATGTTTTTTACATATGAACTGTTATTGTCAGTGTGAAAATGAATATATTATTACTCATGTCTATCAATATTATTAATTTCTAGATGACTTATAACAGACTGCACTGTAAATTTAATTTTGTCACAAGACTATATCTATGTTCACACGGCACCTATTTGTTTTGTAGTGTAATAACCTTTTTACACTTGTTCACATCTTTCATCAATTTGCCATCTTCCCTATAAGAAATACATGGGGCTATAAATCCCTATAAGAAATACATGGGGCTATAAATCAACGTCTGTCAACATCTTTACCATTTTGTTTCACTCAACATCTTTCGATAATTTTAGTGTCATCACTAGAAAATGGACATTAAAATATAAAAACTAAACACTTCTCAAAAAATACAATGAGTAACACAGAAGATACGCAAGATTCATAAATAATAAAATAATTTTGAAATGTGTTTTATGACAAATTCTCCATGCAAATTTGTGTTAAAATACATTTTAAACCTATTTTAATACTTTATGAAAACGGCAGAAAGCAGAAATTATTTAAAAAATTTTTAAATAGTTTTTCTTTCTAATACGAGGGCTGGTATATATATTTCTGGCCTGGCAACACAGAGTGCTGCCAAGTGCAATCTGACATTTCCACTTAAAAGTTTGTCATTTTTAAGCATAATCGTACTCAAAACGTTTTGACGCTCAGAAAAAGGCTCGTGTCGATTGGTGCAAAGAAATGTTGCAAAAATACGATTGCGGTGCTTCAAAAGACGTTTATAAGATCGTCACAGGTGACGAATCATGGATCTATGCGTATGAGCCTGAAATGAAACAACAATCGACCGTGTTAGTCTTCAAAGACGAGCAAAATCCAACGAAAGTTGTTCGTGGAAGAAGCACTTCGAAGCAAATGGTCGCCTGTTTCTTCGGCAAAACTGGTCATGTGGCGACTGTTCTGCTTGGGAAACGTAGGACGGTCACTTCTGAGTGGTACACTTTAATTTGTTTGCCAGTAGTCATCGGAGAAATTCGAAAAACCAACAAGAGAAGACGAATCATTGTTCACCATGACAATGCGAGCTCTCACACATCGGCTTATACCAGAGCGTTTTTGACCGGCCAAAACGTCGAATTAATGGGTCATCCGCCGTACAGCCCTGACTTGGCACCTAATGACTTCTTCTTGCGTGGTTAACGATTTTCGTCGCCACAAGAAGCTGTTGAAGTGTTCAGAAACCATATTTTAGAGGTGTCTCGATCGGAGTGGAAAAAGTGCTTCGACAACTGGTTTGAGCGCATGCAAAAGTGTATAAATCATGCTGGAGAATACTTTGAAAAACAATATAACCATTTTTGATTATAAATATTCGCATTTTCACCATTAGGCCAGAAATATATAGAGCAGCCCTCGTATATTTAGAAATTAAAATATACGTGAAATTAAGCGGAATTAAATTTTTTCATTTCTTTAAAATACTGAAATAGTTTACCTAACAATTAACAAAATTTTCATAAATGGTTTTGTATAAAAGCCGCTTTGAAAAAACAAAAAAATCCGGACAAATCTTATTCTCAAAAACTACAATTTCTTCGTTCGCCAGCATAACTTCTACTAATTCTTCAACAGCAATAATTAAATCAATTATTGTAGATGTTTTTAGCTTCAGTTTATTTAATAGCCTAATATTTCGGTACACGCATAACAAAGTGTTTGTCAAAGATGACAGATGTTGCAAATGTAAACGATTTTTTTTTTTTTTATTTTCAAAATCTTTCACGCGTTTCTCATAGATGTATGCAAGTGTAAAAAATATGACAAGTAATATGTAAGAAAAAATGCAATCACATAAAATAAATGATAAGAGCCTTTTCATGATAGATCTCTTAAAGACGAACTCTCAATTAAACGCACCCAATTACAAATAAACGGCATTAGATTTTTAAATGCAAAAGTTTAATTTTTTTTTAATAATGAAGTACAATATTTTTGGAAACTTACTGCACAGAAATAGAAAAGAATTGAATAAATGACCTGCACGACTGTCACGTAATTATTAAATTTCATGAGATTATTATGAGAATTTTAATTGAAGTATAGAGATAAAATCGTAGAACAATCAGAAAATAAGTAAAGTGTTAATGCCGCGCTTTTTCGATTTGCTTCATACATTTTCTATGACCATAAGAATTTCTGACAGATAAATGATGCTTGATGAGCTTATGCTTACTCATTTTAGAGTTACATAATAATTTTCTTAAGTTTAACAGCTGATCTACTTCATAACCTCAAATTTGCTCACGATTTTTACAAAACAAGATAATAACTAGCTGAGACTTGTATTTTGAGATTAGGTAAAAAAGTTGGAAATAATTCTCATGTGTATCAAAAATTTAAGCACTTTCCAAATTCTTATATTTTTTCTCTGCTTTTAGGATTCTTGCGGTGGCTGTTGACAAGCTCTAAAATGCATTGCTTAATATTTGCATTATCTTTTAAAGCTGTGGAGATATTTGGCTTTAAAGAAATTAAATATAATGTCCTATTTTGCCTAGTTTTTTCTTGTACTGAAGCCAAGTAAGAGTGCTATATTCTGCTATGCCGAATCTTATATACATTTGACTATATACATGTAAATCTTATTTACTGAAGTAACTCCAATAAAAAAAGCAAAAACTGGGGTGATAGAGAATTAAGATAGAAGAAAAACAAAATAACAAATTAGGTACTTTATTAATTTACTTTAATCGTACTATATATAATTTTACAAGAAAATATCACCGGCTCTTAATGGGTTAATGGTTTTTTAGAAATTTTAATATTTCCTTAAATATATATTTAAAAGCTTTTAAATGATACCCATATTGATATTTTGTAAAACTTGAAAAGTTCAGAGGCCGGTAACTCGGAAAATATAGGCGAGCGCCAATATTTTCACTTGAAGTTTGTTCTTAATTCTCTATCGCCCCATATATTTGTTTTTTTATTGAGATAGGCGTGGTGTTTTGCCTCGAAGAACATGTACCGATTTTGCTGATTTCAAAGAGCACCTCTTACGACACTATGATCGATTGGCGAATTTAAATTTTTTCTAGCTGATCTATTGCATTGGATAGACGTACAAACGCATATCTCTTAAGGACTCTGAATATAGATACATACTTTATGTGGTTGGAAACCGAAGGACTAACTTAGATATACCATTTTTCCACTTTTTATGGTGAAGGATATAAAAATGCTAAAACGTCTTTTCTAGGTCAAAACTTATACGAAAGAAAATTTTAAAAATCTTCAAAAATCGATTTTTTTAATTTTGGGCTAAACGTTGCGTATATTTTTTAAGAATTATTCAAAAAAATTGTAGCACATACGAGGGCTGCACTATATATTTCTGGCCTAATAGTAAAAATGCGAATCTTTATAATCAAAAATGGCTTTTATGTTTTTCAAAGTATTCTCCAGCATGATTTATACACTTTTGCATGCGCTCAAACCAGTTGTCGAAGCACTTTTTCCACTCCGATCGAGACACCTCTAAAACATGGTTTTTGAACACTTCAACAGCTTCTTCTGGCGACGAAAATCGTTGACCACGCATTTTTTTTCTTGATGTGCGGAAACAAGAAGAAGTCATTAGGTGCCAAGTCAGGGCTGTACGGCGGATGACCCATTAATTCGACGTTTTGGCCGGTAAAAAACGCTCTGGTTTGAGCCGATGTGTGAGAGCTCGCATTGTCATGGTAAACAATGATTCGTCTTCTCTTGTTGGTTTTTCGAATTTCTCCGATGACTTCAGGCAAACAAATTGTAATGTATCCATCAGAAGTGACCGTCCTACGTTGCTCAAGCGGAACAGTCGCCACATCACCAGTTTTGCCGAAGAAACAGGCGACTATTTGCTTCGAAGTGCTTCTTCCACGAACAACTTTCGTTGGATTTTGCTCGTCTTTGAAGACCCACACAGTCGATTGTTGTTTCGTTTCGGGCTCATACGCATAGATCCATGATTCGTCACCTGTGACGATCTTATAAACGTCTTTTGAAGCATCGCAATCGTATTTTTGCAACATTTCTTTGCACCAATCGACACGAGCCTTTTTTTGAGCGACTTTCAAATTGTGCGGGATCCAACAAGAACAAACCTTTTTTACGGCCAGGTGTTCATGCAGTATCGAATGTATGCTGGTGGAAGAAATGTCCAAGGATGTCTCTATCTCTCGGTATGTCGCATGTCGATCTTGCATTATGAGTTCACGCACGGCATCAATGTTCTCTGGCACAACAGCCTTTTTGGACGTCCTTCACGGATTTCGTCTTTGAGCGAGCTTCGGCCACCATTAAATTCATTATACCAATTTTTCACAGTGCTATAGGATGGTGCTTCATCGCCATACAAAGATTTAAGTTCATCAATGCACACTTGTCGTGATACTCCACGTCGAAAGTTGTGAAAAATGATGGAAATGTCAGATTGCACTTGGCAGCACTCAGTGTTGCCAGGCCAGAAATATTTTTAGCAGTCCTCGTAGTAGGTAATATTTGTACTACTTTTAAAACTATTTCTATATAACACTACAAAAGAATTCAATATTTTTGAAAATTCTCGACCCATAGCCGATTAAAATAGACCAATATTTTTTTTAAATCGACCATAAAAGAAACTACAGATAAATTTTCGCTTTTTTTAGCAAACCTACCACTGTGCGATTGTAACAAATAAAAACAAATAAAAACAATAATGAACTACTTACCTCAACTTCGTTGCACAACAAATCACGATCTGTGGGAGTAATGTCCAGGTCAAATGCACTAAAATTGGCACGTATGGGATAAACTTTGTCAAATAGTTGTTTATTTTCCGTACGTATTGTATCAAATATCTATGAAGAGACCAAACATTAATTAAATACACAACAGCATTTATATGTAAATAATTGCATATTATGCATGTGTTTGTTTATAAACAACTTTGTCGGTTGCTGTATCGGTATATTTATCACTCTTTTTGTTGCAACTTCTACCTACCGATTCATTGAAATACTGTTCCAAACGTTGTTCGATTGTCATGTTATTTTTACAGCGTATTAACATGTAAATTTTACGCACTTCAAAAGAACGCAACAGTTTTTGAATTAATACCTTTCCCACGAAACCCGTACCGCCTGTGATTAATATGGTGGCATTTTTGTAAAAGTCCTTTATTGGGGTTTTACTGGTGTTATTGCTGTTGTTATTATTGCTAGAATGTTGAATGGTCTCATTATTAACAGTGTGGACTTTGTTGGTAACAGCCGTATGATGTTCTCTGTCCTTAATACTAGTTGTAACATCAATAACATTTTGTTGGCTTTCTCTGTTACACACAACTTCATTTATATTTACAGTATTGCTGCTATCTGCACAAATTTCATATTCGTTTGTATTGGTCCCAGAGGAATTACGTGGTAAAATGGGTGACAATAATGCTTTCGTCGATGCCGGGGAAAATGATTTGTTATGCATTTTATTATTGCTCTGCTCCTCAACTAAAGGATTCATGAAAATACTTCAAATTCACTTGTTTGTTTCCCAAAAGGCTTCAGATTTTAATTTACCTTTATGTGTTTTTAAATTATTCATTTTGATATTGTTTAATAATATTTAAGGACATTACACTAAACTAAACCACACTCTGCTAACTTGTCTTAATAAATGACTAAAAATTAATAATTTTACAGGTATAAATATTTTTTGTTTGACCATAAAAATCGAATCAAAAAAACTCTTTAAACATATTGCCACACACAATGAATCAAACTTAACCAATAAATTAATCAATAAGTAACAGTTAGATTTTTTTAAATAATTCCCACAGTTCAATGACTAAATGCCGCATTGCCGGACATACAAAGACAAAGTAATTTTAAAACACGAACAATTGATTCAACTATAGTTACACTAACACTTACGCATGTTAATAAGTAATAACACTTTTTTTTATTGGAAACGTTTTTAAACAAAATTAAAGTGAATGAATACTATAATCAATAATTGATTCTCTTAATATTTTATAGTAATTTAGTGAGAATGATTTATTTATTACGTTTAGGCTAAATTTTCGAATTTTAATGAAATAAATGTGATATATGTTGTCACACTTGCTATACCCGGTGCTGCTCGATACACCAGTAAGAATAGTCACTACCATAATTGATATTATTCTTGTTATTATTAGTATAGGAGATACCATGTCTACTGTCCAACTTGAGCCAATATTTCACTGGGCCATCAACATTAAGAAGTGAATTTCTTATAAAAAGGTTCAAAGTTCCTTGTGCTATAATTTTCTAGATGCAAGATAATAATATAAATGGTATTTTTTCAAGCCCGATAGAACTATAAATTGTAAAAAATAATACAAAAATTTAAATTGTAATAAAGAATTTTTTTTTATACGAAAGATCGGAACATAACATTAATATTTAAAAATAATTTCGGGCATATGGCCATCGCGGCTGCTCATGACGGAACTCATTCTGGATGTCACTTTTTTAAGTACTGCGAGCGGTATGTAACGAATAACACGAACAATGTTGGACTCCAAAGCCTCAATTGTTGCTGGTTCATCAGCATAAGCCAGTGACTCCACGTGACGCCACAGGAAATAAACGAGAGGTGTCAACTCTCATGACCTGAAAGGCAAATTGACAGAACCGTTTCTCAAAATCAACTTATCGCCAAATTTTGATTTCTATAACTCGATGATTGCGCACGTAGCTCCATTTTATTGAAACCACATTTTGTCCGGATCAATTTCATCCATAGTTTCAAACCAAATACCATTAATCATGGTGCGGTTATGAAATCCATTGACCGTAACGTGAGATCCGGCCTCATTTTTGAAGAAATAAGGTCCGATGATGCCACCAGCTTATAAACCACACTAAACGGTGCATTTTTCTGGATTAAATGGAGCCTGTAGTGTATGTCTGTATGTATGTGGATTGGTCTCACAAAATGGTCTCGTGGGTTTAATTTCTGCACTATCTGGATCTTCTACGGGTGTAGTCCAAGATCGTTGAGCAAAATTTCCCACGTAGTGTACGGACAGAGTCTCAATTTCAGCGTCCAATGACGAATAGATAAATTTGGAATTTCTTCCACACTTTCGTTTACAGCAGCGATATTCTCTTCAGTACCCACATTCTTTCGAAGTGTTGGTGTTATTGCATCCTTTAGAGAGTATGTTCGAAGTATGGCTTGCTCAGACGGAAGATTATGTGCACCATAAAAATCATGAAGTCGTCTATAAGTTGCTCGAATTGATGACTGATTTTCAAAGTAAACTTGGATGATTTGATAGCGGTGTTCAAGCGTAAGTCTATTCATGATGATTTGCCAGATTTTACTGAAAATAATAAGAAACAATTTTTCATCAAAATTTATTTTTTACTCGTAGTGTTATTTTTTATAATTTAAAGTTTTATGGGGCTTTAAAAGAACGCTCGATATCACTTTATGTGAACGGTTCTACGGCTACCCTTCTAATCCAGGCAGTTTTTTTTATGCATTATCAGTCTGTCTATTACAAATCCTGATATTTCTCTTTATTTAGGAGGTTATGTTCCAAACAATGCGCAGTTATTAAAGGGTCACTTGTTCAGAGTATCGACGCTATACGTGTCTTTTTTCTCAAGGAAAACTATAATAGCTTTTCGCTTAGTAGGGGAGGTACCATGACCACTTTTTTGTTCCAAATATTTATTTGTAAAACTATGCGCATTGCTAAGGGAGTTATTTGTACATAATTTAAAGGTTCTGACTACTGCAGTTATCTTGTTAAACGAAGTCAAATATTTACTTCCTATGGGAAGTTCCAGTTTCCACCTGTTTGAAATGTTGAAAAAACTATATAACGAAACTAGTTACCGAATCGCTACCCAGCAAAAAATTAGACATTGCCGTCCAGACATTTGTAAAGTATTTTTTTTTTCTAAAAAAGGTTTTTAGAAATTAAAAAAAATGAGCTTAAGCCAAAAAATTAATCTCAGTTCATTTATAGTATCCACAGTTCTACTCCTAATTTAATAATTATAATGATAAAAATTAGACATTATCTTTAGAAGTACTTGACATATAATGATTTACTTTCGTGATTGCCATATTTTGTTACTTGCTTACAAAAAACATTACATTAGTTCGCAAAAGAAGAAAGAAATAATTGAAATAGTTGTTTAAAATGATCATCATTATTTCCTACAATAATCAATGTTAATAATTCTCAGTAATTGATTATAAAAGTCTTATGCCTTGTTGAAATAATTACGTTGGTAATTTAGTTGGGAAGTCCTTCCGCCAAAAATGATTAATTCCACACTAGATTACCTTTTTTGATGGTAATAACCAACCGAAATTCAATGAAATCTAGTTCACTGGTATGAGCAGCTACAACACAAACAAACAAACTCATTTTGTACATCTGTATATACTGATTTGTTTTTTCTTGTGTCAAACATAGCTAAATGGCTTTACCGATTTCAAAAATTTTGAAACATGAAAACAGGTGTGTCTTTACAAAAACGGAAAATTGTATACCAATCAATAGGCTGAAGTGAAATTCGAGACATAGAGACTGTAATAGGCAATGACTTTCTTCAAATCTAGAGACAATATTATGGGAAAAGAGTGGTATTTTATACAAATCTTTCAGAGCGAATGAAATACGAAAAATCGACAATAGGCTGTATCTGTTAGTTTAAGCCTTACAAAACATAATGCCTGATTTTAAGATTTAGATCCTTCGTAGAGAAAAACGAAAAACAAGTAATTTTTCTTTGTATTCTTATATAACCGAGATCACTCTTTTGTTTCAAAAATTGTTTCTGTTGTGTTTGAAGTGATGCCACAAAGTTTAAATAGACTCTAAAAGAATTTTTAATCTTTGTCTAGGAGGACTTATATACCTGTCTAACCAACCAGCCCCTTACCCGGCTTAAGATGTGTTCCTAGCAACTTAAAATAAGTTTAATTAAGTTTTATGATTTCTTTTCGACAGTGACCTCTTCAGGCTTCAATTCAGGTAGTTCAATTATTTTGGAAGTGTTGTTTTTCCTTAACTGCCATCCCTAAATTAGCGCGTAAAGCGCAAGATAACTGTCAAAATTTCTCATGTTCATACAAAATGTATGAAGCATCCCTAAATAGCTTGGCGTCAACGCTTAGCAATTGGAAAATCCAATTTTGACAGTGCGTTAGGAAGTGAAGTTGGCTGCTTGTTGGTTTGTTTTGTTTTGTTATGGCTGAAAAGTAGTGAGAATTTAGTTATTTTTAAGGCAATCTAGCGGTTTTATCTCTGTTTTTATTTTTACACAGCGGGTTTTATAAAATAAAATTAGTTAACATTACTGTTAAAGACACAAAGTTGACGCTGTTATTTAGGGATGACATTCTAGCGCAAAAGCTATGAATTTCATTGCTTTGCGTCTTACGCGCTAATTTAGGGATGGCAGTAACTGAATTCCATAGCTACAGCCTGGTTTAGAATCAAATTATAAAGTAGAAAGTTGCAGTCTAAGCTAAGACAGAAGTTTCAGATTTAAAGCTATATTTTTCTAATGCTCTCAAGATTATCTGCCTCAACTTCGCTTTCATATGGTTTCTCCAAGTAAGGACACTATCAAGATATAGTAGAATTCGAAAGGACATTTTTAATAATATGTGGAATATAACCAAAGAAGTATTAAACAAATTTGCTATCGATAGCGTTCTTTATTAAAAAGAAAATTTTAATTAATGTGACATTGACAAACAATTATTTAAAATTTCTTATTTATTTCAATTTATTTACAGTAATAAAGTTGTAGCTTATTATGTTAGATACTGTACGTTTTACTAACAACAATTATATTTTTTCCTGTTATTTGTAAATGCTACGTTGACATAATTTAAATACATATTCTAATTTCAAACACAACACCCAACTAAAGCGTGGGTTTGGTAACGAGAGCACAGAAGATATAAGTAGATAATTATAAATTCGTTGTCAAACTAAAGTTATTAACTGAGAATTTATATTTGACCTTATTTTAAAAACTTTATTCAATTCTTTTCCCATGTATTTTAACTGACAAACTCCATATATAAAAAATCTGTATGAAAGTTAGATAAATTTTTTATGTATGGAGTTTGACAGTTAGAATACCAGGGAAAAGAATTGAATTCGCCACCGCTATCACCTTGTATTTAATTCGCCTTGAGGAAACCTATAAAAAATCTAAAACTCAACTGGAAATTAAATATAAATTTTATTAAAAAGATTTTACTAAAAAAAATTATGGGAATTGTACGCATAAAATAAAATACACCAAAATATCAAAAGTTAAAATAGATTTACCTTTCACCCAAAAATGGCAAACTCATTATGGAACCTAAGTTGGTCATAAAAAATTGTTGTATTTTTTAAAAAGAGAGAAAATTTGCTGTGTTTTTAAACCGTCTGGAAAATATATTAAATGATATTTGTTTACTAGAGCTTTTATAAAAGCTTTTTATTTTGAGCTTTTAAATTGGTTGAAGTCTTAAATGCATACAAAAGCTTTTAGCTTTTATTTAATAAACTTTTAGTTACGATTAATTCCTACAGCTGGCGCATAAAAGCTTTTTATAGAGGATTGCCAAGCTACATAGAATTTAAAAGTCAGCCGTCTCCAACAACAACTACAACTACAAAACAGTAAACTGATAAAAAAAACAAAATTTTTTGAATATGATTTGACAGATGACAGTTAATCGGAATGACAGATCTTAAAAGTTTATTCGTTAAATGCCAAATGTTGAGTTTAAGCCAACTGGTTTTTGGTCACTGTTCAATGTAGTTTGTTGCTCACACATCCATAAGATTATACTTCTTGGAACATGATTCTGTTAAACTTTAACTGCTACTAGTGCGGGATATAGCAACAGCTTAAAGGAGTTCTTTTTACGTTAATTCAACAATATTGTTAGTAGGGATGAGCGATCCCGTGGTTTTTGCAGAACATCGTTACCAGTGAACGTGACTTTCAAATCACCGTTCTTTAAAATAGTTACCGTGATCACCGTTTGTAGTTCTTGTTTATTTAAACATACATGTATACATAGAAGGTATATAATACTAAATACATAATATTTTATACAAACAGTAATCAATATGGAAAAGGTATTTTGATCTTTACATTCAAAGTAGCTGTAATTAAATTTGCCTAAGGATATGGAATTCGCTAACACTGATTGATTATAGGTTCAAATAACAAAAGCACACACAATTTTCTGTTACATATGTATGCGTAAAATTTGGAGGAAGAATAGCTATTGTTAATTAGTAGAAGCTACACAACGAAGAAGCTGCTTTGACTTATGAAAGAATGAAAGAATCAAAAGTACTTATGTTTCTCTTTCACAAAGTTCAATTAAATTTTGTGTGTGTGCAAATATAAAAGAACGTTCTTACGCGGAACTGTTACTTGATCACTGTAGTGACCTGTGATTTTTAAATCACAGTGATTTAATCACAGTTACTTAAATATCGCTCATCTTTAATTGTTAGACATTAATGGTGTCCACAAGTCTGGATTAGAAGCTACAAGGTCTTTGAAACAATTCATATATTGCTAATACCAACATCTTTGATGCAGACAAGTACTTTCTTAAAAGGGCCATTTCTCGGTTATTTAATAAACAAATGAAATAAGAAAATTTTATTTTAATGATAATATTTTTATATTAATTCCTTTTATTTTATTTACAGAGATTCTTTTAAAAAATTTCATATATTTTTAATTTAAGTACATAATTTTCTTACAACAAAATTACATATTTACAGTCTTATATATTAATTTATTCTAAATACAATGTAACTACATAGGTAAACACGTACATACAATGTCTTAAAACTATTTAATTTTAATACTGATTATTTAAATAACTTATAAATGGCAATTATTCTATTTTCACTTAAAATAATTAATTAGCTGCACTCTTTTTTAACTAATTGCATGCAAGATTTTATTTCAATCCAGTTTTAAATGCAAAAAAGTGTTCTATTATTCTTTTATTCCAAAAAAAATCAAATAACTTTCTTAATTCATGGAAAGTTGCTGGCATTTTAAAACTGAGGATTTTTAAATTATTCATTTTTGGTAGAGCTTAAATGAATCGTTCTTTTTGATTTTAATTCGTTAGGAATTAGCTAAATTTTGAATTAATTCTTTTTACAACAAAAAGATTTCAATGAAATTTGAATCAATTTAAACGAAGATTACGAACATCGGGATCAAATTTTCAAAAACAAAATTCAAAGGCATTAATGAAACTTAAAGTTGAAATAATCTTAAAATATATTATTGCCTTAATGACAATGTTAATAAAATAACCTAGACCGCATTAATACTTAGGCTAATGCTCGTTTAACCTTATCTTACGGACAAAAGTACACATTTTGAAAAGACTGTAAATTTTAAAAATGTTTTAAAAAAATTCGTAAAAATCGGGACAAACACGAAAATTTTTTTTAAATGAAATAAAACGGAAAATTCTTTTAAATGAAATAAGACAAATTCTTGGGAATATCACAATGAAGGCAAAATTCTACTAAAATAAGAAAGATACGGTCTAAAAAAAATAACTTAAACGTTTATTTTTGAAATCTCAATATTGATGAAAATCCATTAAAGGTTCCAATAAAGGTTCTTATGGAAAGAATAAGCAGTACCCATTTAAAATTTACTGATTACTGGATTTTTTAAAAATATTTAATTTTAATTTTTATAAAATTATTAGTTAAACTGTTTGATATCATAACAAATGAAATAAATTTATTTTGGCTTAAGTTCATTTTTATTTTACTTTCTAAAAATTTTTAAGAACGAAAAACTATTTCCAAATGTATGAGGACAGTTTCCAAAGAATAAAGAAGAAATAAGACACCATCAGAATGCTGATGACGGATTTAGTGATCCAGAAAGTGCCGCATTATATTCTAATGGTACCTAATTATCCTCTTTTCTTTGGAAAATGTCTGCATTCATTTGTAAAAAATTTTTCTTTTTTAAAAAAATTTTAGAAATTAAAATAAAATGAAACTTGAGCCAAAATTAATTTGAAATCATTGGTTACAGTATTGATATTTATAAATTTAATGAGGCAATAAAAATGTTTTTAGCACATGTTGACGCAGCTAAAAAAGTGATTTGATGTGTGCACTAAAAATATACTGGGCATAAAAATTAAATTCCAGTATAAATTAAAATTTATTTTTACGGTAATATTACTGATACTGCAAATGCCCAT
The DNA here is from genome assembly GCA_916610165.2 of Gymnosoma rotundatum. Lineage (NCBI taxonomy): Eukaryota > Metazoa > Arthropoda > Insecta > Diptera > Tachinidae > Gymnosoma > Gymnosoma rotundatum. Next base: position 11,622,822 of record OU744338.1, on the reverse strand, counting down.
CTCTGGTTCAATTCACAACCTGCTACAACATTTACAATATTACTTTTATATGTTTATGAATGTCGTTGAAAGAAAAGAAGTTATTTGAGTAAAAATATATTCTCATATCCCCGAAATTTTGTTTTTTTTTATTGTAATTAAAATTTTTGCCATAAAATTGTATTTTTTTGCTTGACAACTCAAATGAACCTGAGTATAGTAACTGTGGGTGTGACAGCGGTTTAACTCAGGATTTTAATTTTCAAAATTTTTATCGATTTTAGAAGTTTACAAAATTGAGAACCACAACAGCATGTTCACACCTACTCTAGTTGTGTTTAATACAACATACAATTTACAATATGTTGTGAATTGAACAACTGTGTTAAATTTATTCCAATTTTCCTATATTCTTGGAGTAATAACTTAACTTCACCTTTATTTCTCCTTTCAGAGAGACTTGTGTTGTTCATGAATGTAACATTTCATGCCAACATTTAATCAAACAAATTGTAACAATTCCACAACAATCATAAAAAAATACGTTTGTTGTTTTGGTTATTACTGTAGAACTGCTACCATCTTTCTGATATACATACATACATAATCTCTTTAATGGATCATTTGATTTATGGCTGACACATTATTTAACATTTATTTACAAGGGGTTATTTGGTATGTTTTGACTTGAAATGTTAAAATTGCTTAATTAAACTATAAAATATTGACTAGAATATTAGAAGGTTAGATAATGTTTTAGATGAATGAAAAAAAAATCCTGTTCTTACATCACAGCTTTAGGCAGACGCAGAATATCTTAAAAGTTATTTCTATTTCTCATATCGTTGTCTGGTTGCATCCATAAATTCTTGAAATTCGTTGCTTTAAGAAACTTTCAAATAGAGTTTCCATTTAATTTTACAATTTTAGGTGGCATTGCCAACTAGATGTTGTTCAATGGCGCCATTACAAGGCTGATGGTTTTTCTCTTCTATTAAAATTTGATCTTCATCGCCATCGAACTCAATAAGTTCTGGATGTAAAGGACGAAAATTATTTTTCTGCCAGTGCAGCAAAGAAGGTGAAGATATTTTTTGTATACTTGGGCTATCGTACGACGCTTTTAAGTTTTCACAGTTATTAAGCAGTGTTTTTGTACCTTCTGTATGATTTTCTAGCTTTTTATGTGCTTTTAAGGAGGCGCGTTGCTGATGATTATGATTGCTGCCATTAAGCGTGATGCATCGTAGGCGCATTTGTGTCTGACCGTAAGTTGATCGCACCGAGCTGGCTCGTGTGTGCATGGAAAGTGTGCGTTCATTAGCTTCCAAACTGGTTTGAAAGTGGCACAGACACACGGCAAAGCGTTTGTTGAATTCTCTTTTAAATTTTTCCTAAAAATATATATTAAAATAAAGGTTTTAAAAATTTTAAATTAATTAAAAGAGCTACGAATAAATCTTTAAATAAAAAGCAGTTATAGCAAAACAAAACACACCAACACATTTTGTGTGCCTTTTTGGGAGCGCTGTTTGTACCACACGTTCCCCGGGGGCACTAAGAGTCTGGCTGATTTAAGCTAGGCACAGACAAAGGGTTCTCGGGGTATAGAGGGAACCAGTCCAACGGTGTGAAGGAACCAAATCTGAATAAACAGTGGGGTACTGTCGAAGGATGCACCAGTGTCCTTAAATAAACTGGCACCACGGGAACTGGTACCCTACGCAGTGACCGCCCCTCTCTTTAGCCGGTTATTGGTGAGGTCCCTTTGGGGTACACGTGGTGGCGGTTGGTTAAAAGTCTATATTTTCAGCTCAGATACGGAATAGATGTAAGTGTGCTCTTGCACTCTTAACAGATGAGGTTGGTAGTCTCCAACCCTCAAGCAAGGGGAAGTTCATGATCCTGCAACCCATGTTCTTAAAATTGCAACTCTGTTGGCTACGACCGCTTTGTATTTCACTTAGTGATAAGACCACCGTCAGGTTAGGCCATTGTGGCAGGTACTGACGCAAATCTTGATGACATTTGTACCTCACGTTAATATTTTTTTATATTTTCCTTGCTTGCAACAATAATAACAAAAAGAACATATATTCCTTTACTGCCATTTTATGTCCGCAAAATCCATATTTTAAGCAAAATATTCCACTTCACAATGACAATTGGAAACATAGAACGCACGAACTTCTTTTTAGCTTCTGTCTTACGGCGCAATGATCCCAACTGAACCGAAAGCAATTCAAAAAGGAGACAGTGACGAGAAACAAGATTTTTAAGTTCCAGTTTTCGGCTCCGATTGCAGTGTATACCGAAATCCTAATTTATCAGTAGTACACATGTTAGCTAAGTTCGTTTTTAAGAGATCTTTAAAATAGGGGCAATCATCTACTCATTTCTTTAGATCCTTTTTCTGCTACGAAATTCCTTACAAATAAATTAATAATGCGGTTTTCGAAAATTAAATGTTGTGAATACGGCATCAATTCGAAATTCTACCTCCTATTTTTTTTCGTTAAAAATAAATAAATGCAGGGTTCCGTACACAAAGCGCACAAACCTGACCGTATTGTTTTATAGCCAATATAACGACAACAACTACTAAAAGGGTAAAGTGCGTTCCGAAAGAGACATGGTATTCATTTTTTGAATTGTAACAGCATGTTTACAGAACACGTCAAGAGCGAAACTAAACCGGATGGCATTTAGACAATTACGTACACGATCTGGTTTTTTCGTTTAACTTGCGTTGTGTTTCGTATAAATAAATGTTGTGTCAAATGGTAGTATTGCTAATGTAATAATTAATGTCTTTTATTTACTTTTGTTCTTATACATTTTTGTTTTTGTCTTAAATGTTGGTAGCCCTGCTTCGGCGCTTAAAAAGAAAACATCTGAGTTAAATAAACAAAACAAAATTATCAAACAATGAAGTAAAAATTTTTATCTGCAAAACAAAAATTTGTGAAAATAAAAAGTTTAAACAAAAGTTATAAAAATAAACAATAATTTAATTATTTTTATAAGTGAAAGTGTTATGATGGGCAGTTGTCCAACAGTATTAACTGCTGACGAATGTTTTTTTTTTTCTTCCCTCATTTGCGACGTGTCTGATACTACAATGCGCGTTACATAAACCAGAAACAATTGCCATTTGGAACGTTTTTTATAAAAAAGGAAAATGGCATTCGCGTTTTAAAAACCCAAACATTAAAAACGGTAACGTTTTTGTGCGTCTAAACGGCAAATTATGTTCTGTGAACCGGCTGTAAGACTATATGTCCGCTATAGAAACAAGTACAGAAAAACAAACGTGAGTTTTACCCATGTGGCTTTGTTTTTTATATGTTTGCTTTAAGAACAAGTGCAGAAATTAAAAATAAATCTACTTTATACAGGGTGATCCTATAGTAACGTTATTTTTCTACTATATAGCTTTAGTTTTTTAACTGTTGTGGTTAGACATTAAGAATTTATACATAAAATTTGTGTAAAAAATAAATTAAAAAATTAAAGGCTGTTTCTATAGCGGTCGTAACTTTAAGCCGTTAGAGGCAGACGCTTGATATTTTCACAGAGTATGTATTGCTAAGTCTTTAATAAGGAAAATAAAATTAATAGAAAGGTGTCCCAAGAGTAATGCGATTTTCACGAATATTGTCTTATATTTTGAACCAATAAGGTTTTATTTTCAATAAGAAGCAACGAAACCATTAAATGTAAAATTATAGGGAGCGTTATACATGGTGGCAGATATATTTATTATATCGATCGTAATGATCAGCATAAGTCTTCGTTTATTAAAAAAAAGTTTTCCCAGAAAATTAGGTTTTTAACTTTACCTACCGATTCAGCTTTCTTTTGGACTGATTCACCTAGTGGTTTTCATTGCAGGACTAAATTAATTAATCTATAAATTATCAACAAATACAAAATAGTAAAAATAATTAACATCGCTAAAATATATTTTTTGTTTTAAACTGCCAAGGCAAACAAACATCCCAAATAAGTTTAGCTATTTTGATGCGACCGGTTAAGGATCAATACCAAGCGAGGTTAAATATTTATGTGTCATTTTGTAATTTATGGAATAAACTAGACGCTCCCTAGTGCATAAAATTAAACGTGTAAATTATTCTTACTTACATTGTAAATACCGTAAATGAAAGGATTGTAACAGCTATTGCTCATGGCCAACCAATCGCAGCAAAACCACACGATACTTATAAAATGGTATTCATTTATTTCCGGTATTGTAACATACAAGATATTGTACAGCTGCAGTGGCAACCAGCAGAGACCAAAAACCACAACAACAATAATCAGCATTTTTATAACCTAAAAGTAAAAAAAAAAGAAATTGGCAACCAAATTAAACAAGTCAAGGGAAACGAATTTTTCACAAACTAAATGTAGAAGTGTGAGTGTGTGTTAAGGAATGTTGATTAGGGTTTATGTTTACCTTTTTCTTATTTTTTAGCAATGTTATGTCTCGTGAGTCTTGAGCATTGCCAGGCGCTCGGGTGCCCCACAACTTAATCGTCATTTGAATGTAAACAAAACTGATGACGCAAAATGGTACCAAATATTGCGCAAATACTAAAGTGTAACGATACGTCAGTAGTTGATTTTCCGACAAATTAACATTTGAGCAAAATGGTCTTGTCACATTGTATACAATTCCATTCTCTTCAAAACGAAATAAAATGTTCAAATTATGTTGTTGTTATAAGAAGATTAAGTTTAATTTCAAAGTTTATGTCTTATTTATGTCTGCTATTATTATTATTATTATTATTATTATTATTTTTGTAAAAGTTTCTTTAACTACAATACGAGTATATTTATTAGATACCTTTAATACGTTCATGTATTTCTTCCACACGAAATGCTATGGCACATGGTAGAGCAAAGGCAAATGCAATCAGCCATATACAGCCAATGATAAATTTGGAAACAAATTTTGTTGGACGAGCTCTGCAAAATGTAAAGAACGAAACTAATTATTTGCCATCTAAATAAGAAAATAAGTAAATAAATTATCCAAGAAAACTTAGTGAACAGAAACGAAATATACAAGTTATGCCTTAATAATGCTATTTGATATTATAAATTAAAGACACATATTTCTTTGTGTTTTCGGGGTTTGAGGTTTATTTGTTTAATAGCAATTGATTTTTTACTTTACCTTAAGGGATTTATAATTGCACGATGTCGATCAACCGCAATTGCTGTCAATGTAAATACGGAAACGTTGACGCTTAAAGCCTGCACAAATGGACAAAAGCCACACATAAACCAGGGCAAATTCCAACGTTGTAACAAAGCAGCTTGAAACTGTAAATAATAGAAGAATAATTAATACTAAAAAAATGGAAACTTAAAAAATTTATAATTATAAAATTTTAGAGTTCTAAAAATTAAATTCGTTTAAGAAAAACGAATTTGAAAAAATCTTGATAATTCAAAAAACAATTTTTTTATTTATCTGGTAAATGTACCAGCTTGTTACACCCGACGTTGCTTAGGTATAATTTTAGTGCCTTTCTAGGCGTTTTATAATATGCCTCGCCTGTATGGGGCACTACGCGTAAGAAATCTATCAAATCAGTTTGGATCTTATAGATCAGGAGATATCCATGTTTCAAATAGATATATAATATAGAATTATATAGAGGGGACATGGCACTGAGTTGGGCAACCATGTTGCAATTGAACTGGCAGAAAAAGAGATATTGCTTGAAGAGGGAACCACTGACACCTTCTGTGGCATACCCCTCTCTGCTTGCGAACAACATATTGACGCTGCTCTATCCAATCTGGCTCAGTTTAAATGGTCTAACGAGTCAAATTGTTTGATCGCCCTTTTTGGATCGTGGCAGGGCGGCTGCACATCTACTGCTATGGAGGAGGCGATTGGGCGACTTGGTGGCTGCTTTTACTGGGCACTGACTGTTTGGGACCCATGCTAGCAGAATGGGTTTCCCCTTTAATAATACCCGCAAAAGTTGTCCGGACGAGGAGGAGGAAGAGACGGTAAAACACTTCCTTTATCTGTGTCCCGTGTATACGACTGAGATATCTTGGTCATCGGTACTACGAGAACCTATTTGGAATAACATCACTGGGACCAGGTAGGATCCGTTTCTTTTTGATACCCAGTGGGTGGTTCACTGGCCCAGAAATGGACGTTTTCCAGCGGGAAACCATATATGGTGGGGTCTTCTCTGTATCATGCACGCCCTAGGTTCTTTATCTTCTCTTTCCTTTTTTTGTTCATTATTTCATATTTTCGTTTCTATACTTTCTGAATTTCTTTTATCTCCCTGTTTATTTTTCCTTCTCAGTGGGTAACACAAATGGGCACAGCACAGCTGCCTTCCTCACCTATGTTTCAAATATCTTAAGAATCTTATTTTGTTTAAATTCTGAAGATCCATAAAATTGCGCGTTTGTCCTGTCCCCCACTCCCCTCTCCTATTCCCTTTTTTTTCAAAATAAACATAGAATATTCTACCCTTTACATACATATCTACGAGTAACAGTATTAAATTAATTGGGTTAATTCCGCCAGTATAAATTAAACTGTTGTTATAATTTTCGGTAAAAACCGTCGTCTCTGGCTGCGTACTTCGTACGTTTGGCGAGCGCTTTCGATGTGATAACATCATTTTCAAGCCACGTGTTTGTTAAAACTTTAAAGTGTTTAAAATTTTATTGTAATCGGTACAGATGTAAATGGTTGTATTTCCCCTTTTTCCCTCATCTAGCTCCCAGCTCTGGTAACAGGTATAGATGAGGATCTTTTCATTTTTCGAATATCATTGAAGAAAAGGAAATTCTGCTAATACCCACTCACTAACGACAGTTTGTTTTACACGTTCATACATGCTCACGCGAGTGAAATAAGTTTCAGTCACGATTTTGCGTGATTCGCGCTATCACATAAGTGATGCCCTTCTCTAAAAGTAATTACAATTTTTTTTTATAATTTAGCATGGAGCTTTTTCTAAAAGCTTTTTTTTATATGAGGCTTCTTAATTCTCATTTAGTTAAAATATGAAAAGTTTAACTCAATGCATTTTTGAATTTTATTGAATCTTAAAGCTGTTTTAAAGCAAATTCCTTGCTGTCGTTAATTAATTTAAATTAAATTTATCAATTGCGGTAAGGATTTTTTTTTATAAAATTTATTTAAGCAAAAAATTTTTTTGGGGTTTCTTTTTGTAGAAAATAAGAACAAATCACCTTGAAAAAATTCAAAAACTTAACTAACAAAAACTGAGTTTACTTGGGCGCTGCTTGCTGTTTACATGGTCATTCTCTCCGGTAGATTATTTTACGTTCCGTTGGCAAAGTAGCAGGTTTCTATTAGAGTGCCCAAAGTACAGACAATTATTTTTTTTTTCTTTGGGTACCAAACCTTATAAAAGTGCAAGTACGAATGGAAGAAATTCAAGGTGAGTGTTAAACAAGTGACTGAAATTTAACTGAACTTCTAGTAAGATTTGCTTAAGACCTCGATCATCCATAGAGTATTTGTAGGTTGACAGGAATATTATGGGCCAAACACTACAACCTAAAGTATAAAGATTCTTTCATTGCCATAATTTCAGCATTTTAAAAGGAACATAAATATTGTGAAATTATTAGCAAAAGACATGAATGAATCAAAATTGCTCCTTCTAACTGACACATATTTGCAAATTTAATTCAATTTGTTTGCTTGTGTTTTATAGTTGTTCTTAAATCTTTTTAATTACTTTATGAGTTTTATAAAACAAAAAGAATAATTTACTTTCTTTTTTTTGAAGCACAGTGAAAATAAGGAAAAATATTTAACTTCCTGTGACATGTATTTAAAATTCGTTGGGGTTTTTTTTTGTTGAATTCTTTAATGACACTTGCAATAAAACTCAAATGTGTTGGCATGTGTCAAGTATACAAAAAAAATATGCTGAAACTAAGAAATAAAACACGAACAGAAAACAAAGAAATTTGAAAACGTTTAAATATACACACACATACGCACAAACATTCTAGCATATTTTTAAACGAAACTCTTCAAAATTCATAAATATTGAAATGCTGTGTTTGGGGTAACAAAAGATAAGTTCTAAAATGCTTTTTGCCTTTAAACAATTTTCCAAATACTTGTTCGTATCAAGAAAAAACTTTTTACTGGAACAATTTATTTACATATATTTTTTTTTTCTTTCTTTACAGGCTCTTAGTGTAAAGATGTAAATGCCTCATAATTTACGTTTAATTTATTAGTTTGAAACTTTTTGTTGTTGTTGTTATTGTCTGTATCCTAAGTAAAATAGCTGACACAGTGTTTTTTATGTTAATAACACGTTTATCTAACACCTGTCTAAAGTTTCGTTTTATTAAATAAAAAATGTGTTCATTTCAATCAAGGAAGAGGAATCACGTAAATTTACATAAAAATCAGAATTCTAAAACAGTTTGGATTAATGAAAACTGAAAAGTATTTTTCTTTTTTTTTTTATTTATTTATTAATATAATTTGGACTTACCTGGAATGGTATGCAGAAAAGGCCAATAATAACATCGGCACACGCTAAATTTGCAATATACATGTTTGTGACTGTTCGCATTTGTCGCGTTGTAGCCACCACCCATATGACCAAAGAATTGCCAATGATTGCTAGGACACTTATGCTGCCATAGAAAATTGACAAAAGAACTATAATTTCAACTGGAGCCGAGTAAAGACTTTCTTAAAAAAATAAACAGAATTAAAAACAAATTAATTAAATCAATTGTTCTTCTTTGAAAAGCTTGTTTTATTAAGAGCTCTTATAAACTCTTGAAGGGATTTTTAAAGATGCACTTTTTAATAGATGAATTTATTTTAAAAAGTAAATATTTTAAAAGTAATTTTTAAGATAAAAATTTTTGCGAAAAAAAAATATTTTTTTTTAAAAGCTAGTTTAGCTTTCCAGTACTTTGCATACTCTATTTTAACCGTCGTTTTTATTAATGAAAATTGTTTACTTAAAAGGCTCTTTCAAAAAGGTATCTGTCCATTTCTAAAAAGTTCTTTTAAAGGTGCTTCTCATAAAGGGTCTTTTTTACGTTAAAAGGATCTCTTTAAAAAAGCAAAAGTTTTAAAAAGTGTAAATTTAAAAAGTATTATTATGTACTTTTTTACCTTTGTAAGGAACTGTTTTAATGGTTACATTTTCAAAAAGTATTTATTAAAAAAACAATTTTTTTTAACGAACCCTATATAAAAGTACCCTAAAAAATACTTTCTAAAACCTTTTTTAAAGGTACTTCTAAAAAGGTACTTTTTGTAAAGGTACTTTTTGCAAAGGTATTTTGTTAAAAGTTATATGTTACTGCTGAAATATACCTTTTTTAAATTACTCTTTTCTAATTGCTTCGTGTTACGATATTTTTTAGACTTATTTCTATGAGAATGTAATGACTTCGGTACTTTTTAAAACGTAATTTTTTAAAAAGTGTGTTTTATATGATTTTTTGTTAATTTTTTTTAAATACTCTTTCTTAATTGCTTCATGTAACGATATTTTTTAATTTATTTTTCAGAGTGCATTATACCATAGGTACTTTTACAAAAGTACGTTTTTAGAAAGTACTTTATAAGTTCGTTTTTTATGATTTTTTTTTTTGTTCATTTTTTATTTATTCTTTCTCAATTGCTTTATGTAACGCTATTTTTTAGATTTATTTTTAAGAGTACTGCAATGATGTAGGTACTTTTCAAACCGTACTTTTTTTAAAGGTACTTAATAAGTTTGTTTTTTATGATTTTTTTGATCATTTTCTTTCACAAGCCCTGTTTTGTGTAGAGATTTTTTGCTTCAAATGTACTTTTTGGCAGGTACATTTTGAACACTTTTTTAAACTGCTACAGATAAACTTACTTTTGAGACTTAATGTTAAGATTGACGTGCACGTGTACACTAACGATTTTTTTAAGGCTTTTGGTATATCTAATAATATATTTAAAAAGTTTGTCTTTGGTCTCTGATTTACTATTTGATTTTAAAAGTTTTACTAATATGTTAAGTATAGACCCACAAATTCAACTAAATCCAAAAGAAGTCACGGGAAAGTAAGTGCCTTAAAATAAACTTAGGCAATGGAATATAATATGATGGTATTAATGACAATAAATATTTTACATCAATTCTTGGATGATTTCACAGTTGAGTACACCGTGTTGGTGTGTTGGTGGTTAAGACATAATTTATTACTTTATTTATGAATTTAATACGAAACACTAATATCAGTATAAAAACACACGCAGCATGAATATTAACAAGGGCAAATTAATTTTTTAACTTCCATTGCTTTCTCTAGTACGCAACCATAATATTGTTGTTGAAAAAATGTACAAATTTTATTACGCTTGAAATGAAAAAAAAAATAATAATAATAAATTAAATCATTCAAAACGGAACTAAGTGATAAGAGCCAGCCAACGTACGGTAATAAATAAAGGATGCTTAAGTTACTTTTATGAATCATTTGTAATTTCTTTTTTTTATTACGGACAGTGTTTTCAAAATTTATTTTATTGCTGAGATTATACATCACATAAGAATACTTTTAATTTAATTTTATATTTTTCTTTTTCTAACATGAAAAAGTTCATTTTGAATATTCTCTATGGTTACAAATTGTATTTTTTTTTTCCCCTTTATTGGCTTCTCGCACTAGAGCTTGAATATTATTTTGTATCAGTTGAGCTAACGTTTTGATGGGTGCTTAAGTTTAATTTCTGAAAAATTATTCTAAAGGAAAATCCTATTAAAAAGATATTCAAAAGGAATCTTTTTCATATTCTACTTAACTGTTTTTTTTATGTTTTTAATAACAACTTAGTAGTCGTTCTTTTTAATACAAACTTTTTTAATGATTTTTAAATGAGAGCAAACCTTAATATTAAAAGGTCGTCAATAAAAAAGTATAATTCATGCGTAAATGAAATAATATTTTTTTCAAAAGTTACAACACTTGCCGCAACAGATATTGGCAATTATAGTTCTTTTGTTTGGGGTTTTTGCATATTCAAGCGTTAACAAGATTTCTGCCACAGTATCTGCTGCTTTAGTGACGCACACGCATGAACATGTTTTTTTGTTTTTATTTATGTTGCCTTACTATTACTTTTTTATTAAATGTAGCACAAGCAATATTTTGCAGACTAAGTGGAATGAAGATTTTTTCCATGTTTTTTCTTTTTTTTTTGGGAAAAAAATAACCCTTGACTCGTGTCAATTGACAAAATGGGTGGCAAAAGTTTTAATGGTGATATATATGTAGATCTGACAGACAGATTATAGAAACCAGAAAAAGAAAAGAATTATTACTTTAATATAAGAAATAAAAAGTGATAAAAGTTACAATTAAATGCCTTTACTTTGCATAAATTTCCGGACATAATTCTACAATATATAAGTGGTGTCAACTTATTGAGTTTATGCAGAAGCAGTATTTTTTCCAAACTTTTACAGTAGTGACAATAGGGTTTTTTATTCAGAGTGTGTCTTTCACAGAATTCCGTAATGCAAAAGGAGTATTTTTAATTATTACCATTGTATTTTGGTGGTTTTTCAGGAATCTCTAATCTGGCGATTTAGACGATTTAAAAGTCATTATTTCTATAACCATCTCTGTCAATAGACAAAAAAGAATAATAAACAACGATTTGTAAGCTGTGCTCGATCATTTTGCATAGAATTATTACGGGCAATGAAAATATCGCATGTAAAGCACAGACTACCAGAAGAAGCAGCACCAGTGAGGAATATCCACGACGCCAAGGAAATGCAATCAATTTATTTACTTTCTTTTATGATCTACTAAAACGGCGTAGAACTGCATAGAAAATAAGTGGCATGTCATAACGTTCAAGTACATAATGTGCCGTGATATTATGCGACGATGCGTCATAATGTTCATCACGGTATATTCTATGTAAAAGAAACGCAATGTTTTTAAAAACTGGCTTGCAGAAAATCTTTGGCAAGCGAAGCCGATGTTGGTTATACCATAATGAAGAAACTCCTTGCGCCTGTCAGAAGGCCTTCTAAGTAGGAAATCTTAGGTAAGCAAAACCATTCCTATTTTAAGTGCAGACATTATAACACTTTCAAAAGTGCAAATATGTCCATGAACATTATGAGGTTTTTAAAGCCACATTACGTCCTTGGACACTATGACATGCCACCTAGAAAACAACTACAAACTCGAGTTCTTAATTTTCCATCACAAGAATACTTGGCGTTAGGTTGCGTGACAAGTTAAAAAACTAATTTGAAAACGGAGAATAGAAAGGTTTCCACCAAACTGCCAAATGTCTGGCTGCTCTGGCAACGTTTTGTATCGTTCGATGCAGAATGTAATGCAAGATAAAACAAGAAAATCACTTTATTCGTTCGTGGTTCTGCGATGGGTCCACCAGTTGCTAGAAAACTAGAAATTTTATAGCTTCCGATAAGCAACACATTGAATTAGAGAAAACAATTAGAAACAAAAAAAATTTAACGAGGCGAGAAAAAAAGTATTGTTTATGAACGATTTTTATGATGGTACAAATGATAAAACGTACGAAGACGTACGAGTACGCCGTGATACTTAATGCAATGGACTGGCAAATCAAGTGATTAAGTTTTTCTAATTTTTTTTAACTTAAAACGCGTTATTGTAAATGAAACAAATAAGCCGAAGAGGATTGAAAATCAGCTCCCCAACGTTAATTGAAAATAAAGTTGAACTGGTCCTTTTTACCCTGAAATCAAAAAAGGAGAAGGTTATCAATTTGTCTGTATTTTTGGTTGTCAAATTTGTGCCCACAGAAATCAATTATTTCTAAACTGATTTTAATTTTTTTAATCGAAAGCTTATGCTCACAAATTTATAATTTACAAAACGAAAGGGTGTCCCCACATAACACACGTTCTTATTTCATGTCTATTGAATCATAGCATACACCCATATAAAAAGCTTATATCACTACAGCTTCCAGTAACAGAAAATAATAAAATAAGTAAATTTAATAATTAAAGGGTGTTCCCATAAGTGACGTTATTCAAGTTTTAGGGCCCTATATTTCGAAACTTTTTATTCCATAACTTGAAAAATACGCACAATGTCTGTTTGACCAGTAAGTGTAAATATTTAGAATTAAAAAAATCTAAAGGGTGTCCCCATAGGTGATGTAATTAGATGCATGTATGTATGCGGACTTATCTTTCGAACCGTTATTAAAAACACAGTATACTTTCAAACAAAGTGATAGAAAATCACAAATATAAACATAACTAAAGGGTGTCCTCATAGCTGTCGTAACTCGGCATTTAGGGCCCTATACATCGATTCAATATATTTAACCCCTTGAAATTTATACACAATATGAAATTCTATGTCCACTAGAATAATAAGTATAAATATTTAAAATTAAAAACTAAAGGGTGTCCCCATAGGAGATGCAATTAGATTCATATATGTGGACTATTTATTCGAACTGTTATAGACAGTTAGTGGAATTTCAAACAAAGTGATACAAAATTACAAGTATAAGGAAAATTAAAGGGTGTCCTCATAGCTGATGTTATTCGCTTTTTAGGGCCCTATATGTCGATTTATAATATTCAGCCTCTTGAAAATCACAGACAATGTAAAATTATATGTTCTCTAAAACAAAAAGTATAAATATTTTAAATTAAAAATTATAGGGTGTCCCAATAGGTCATGCAATTACATATTTGTCCTTATTATTTGAACCGTTATAGATACACACACATGGATTTTACTATTAACGTGATTGCTATAGCCTCTACGACAACAATTATAAAGTTTAAATTGGAAATTAAAGGGTGTCCCCATAGATGATGCAATTTAATTTGTATGGCCTTTTCCTTTAGCCGTTATAGGCAGAAACTTATAATTTACACAGTAGCTGTATTGTTATGAAACAACAGAAGTAAATTACAAAATTAAAGGGTGTCTCTATAGATGATGTAATTTGATAAATATGTACATACTTATATTATGAAAACTTTAAAATATACAATTAAACATTACAAATTGATGATTCTCTCGCCATGAGTCTGTTTCAAAGTCGGTTTGCTTTTTAAATGACATTACACTTGTTTATTTAAGAACTTAAGAACATTAATTATTGCTCTAAGGCATTTAATTTAACGTTTACATTGAAAATTATTCTATTTTAAAATTAATCTTTTTTTTTGGTATCAATTGATTACAACTGTTTCTTTGAAAGAAGACAGAAAAAAGATCAAAGAATTTTCTACGAAAATTAAAAAAACCTTTCTCACCATTATAAATTAATGTTTGATGTTTCTTTTTATTACTTACCAAACTCCTCATCATCGAGTATTTCATCAGGTTGGGTTCTAACTATTGGAAATTCATCCATTGCTGCTTAATATTCTTTAATCCTTTTTAATTTTATTTTTGTAACAAATTCGTTGTCAGGCATTTAAATCTGTTTTTTTGTTTTTCTTCCAAAGTCTGCTTAAAACTTTTAATCTGTTGGTTTTGTTTTTGTAGAATTCTTTGGTGTCCAAGAAAAAAAAAAGAGAATAAATAAATAAATTTATTCCAATCAAATAGTTAATACGTTGTCCCAAAAATGTATGTTTCACAATTAAGTGATTTTAAGGCTTTTACTTTGTTTTTTGTTTCAAGTCAGAAAATTTGTAAATACCATGACATTTTACAGGTGACTGAAAATAAAGAAAACCCAAAAAATAAAGTTAATATTTTTATAATGTTGCACAACAGCAGACAAACAAATAGAAAGGATATTTAGACGTTTTATGATTTTATTTTTATATTTTTTATTTTTCTATCTAACAGTCTCAACACGTACATGTGTAATTACGTATGCATTTATTAAGGATTATTCGTGTATAAATAGGATAAAAGACAATACCCTATAGATTTATTTGTATATGTATGTGTGTGGCAGGTTAATTTTAACACTTTTTTGCAAACAAAAAAAAATCTGTTAAAGGTGAAAATGGAATTTACATGTTTGCCATTTTAATTGACAGCATAACAAGCCATTACCCTTGAAAACGTTTATTTACAAATATGACACTAATGGTTACAAGCACAACAACAATGTAACTTTGAAAACAATGATACAAAAAATAGGCATGTAAATCAGACATATTAGGGCGGCATTTACTTTTTATTCTTTTGAAATCCCAGACTAATTAATACTTTAACACTTAATTTCCTGTTATAATGTAGGAACTGTATATTTTATATTATAATTTAAATCATCTGAGAATTTTTCATTTTATCGCTTTACTTTTTATACCCTTCACCACAAAAATTGGAATAAGGGTATATCTAAGTATGTCATTCCGTGTGTCATTTCTACAATATTCATTTCCTACCCCTTAAAGTATATATATTCTGAGTACTTATACATAGCGAAGTCGATTGAGCGATGTCTGTCTGTCCGTCCATCCGTAAATATGTCCATTGATCAGATATAGTGTTGAAAAAGGTGCTATTCGAAATCAGCATGATCGGTCCATGTCATTCGAGGCAGCAGGCAAAACACCACGCCTACCTTAAATTTTTTCAGGTCATTTAGAACAAAAAAGTAACTCCTATTAAAAAAAATAAATATATGGGGCGAAAGAGAACCAAAAAATAAGAAAAAACCACCATGTGAAAAAATTGGCGCTTGCCCATATTTTCCGAGTTACGGGGCTCTGAAATTTTCAAATTTTTGAAAATATCAATATGGGTATCATTTAAAAGCTTTTGAAAAAATGCTTAACCTATTAAAAGCCGGTAAATCCCAAATTGCTCTAGCAAACCAATTGAATAAAATTAAATCAATAGTTTCCCGACTTATAAAAAAGTATAAAGCGACTGAGAAAGTAGAAAAAGCTAATAGCGGTGGGCGACCTCGAAAAACTTCTCAGCGAACAGACCAGAAAATTTTCCGTCTAGTTAAAAGAAATCCATTTATTTTGTCGAAAGACATAGTGAATGAGCTTGAACTTCAGATTAGTTCTTCCACAGTAAGAAAACGTTTATTGGAACAAAACTTGAGAAGCTTCATGCCATCTAAGAAGCCTGTGCTGACTAAGAAGCATTAAAAAAAGACGTTTGTTTGATTGATTGCAACGTAGTCTCTGATTTTCACAGCTTTTTGGTTGTTTTAGGATGGATTTTGCTAGAGCACATATAGATTGGACTATATCCAAATGGAGAACTGTTTTGTTTAGTGATGAATCTAAATTTAACTTACTAAATTCAGATGGAATTTGCCACGTGAGAATACCAAAATGAAAGCGGCTACATCCTCGGTACTCAACAGCCACAATAAATCGCGGGGGTGGAAATGTGATTGTTTGGACTTGTTTTTCGGCCAGTGGTGTTGGTCCCTTTGTAGAAATTCAAACAAAAATGGACCGTTTTTTTTACAGAGACATTTTAGCAACTCACATGCTTAACTATGCTGAGTGGGAATTGCCACTTCAATGGGTGTTTCAACATAACAATGGCACAAAACACTCATCGAAGTTAGTCACGGATCGGTTATTAGCTAATGGGGTTCAAGTTTTGGAGTGGCCACCTCGATCGCCAGACTTGAATCCCATAGAGAACCTCTTTGGAATTTAAAACGGAGAGTTGGAACTCGACGCTTTAAAAATAAACAGGAGTTGATGAACTGTCTAAAATCAGAGTGGGAAGCTATAATAACATCTATTCTATCGAATCTTATTGAATCTATGCCCAAAAGATGCGCTGAGGTCGTAAGAAACAAAGGATATCATACCAAATACTCGTATTAAAAGTTGCTTAGGTTTTGAACAGCGAATTTTTAAGTTAATTTTGTTTTTATTTTGTTATAACTTCCAAAGAAATAGAATTTAATTTTGTACTTGTAGGTTAAGAAACCACCTCAACAGACCTGGTATTGAGAATAACAGCCACTTTTGATTAAATGGTAATGACGGGGAAACTCCAGAGGATATTCTAAAGGACTGCGATGCTTTATTTTGCAGCAGATATTACGAGCTAGGCAAACACCAACAGGAAGTTAGGGATCTGCTAACACCACAACAAAGTTCGATCATAAGAAGAATAGATCTAGATAAGATGCTTTAAATTCTAGCAGGGGACACAATAAATCGTTTTGATTGCAGTATCCTATTTAAATCTTCTAATAATTATTTTATTCCATTCTATTCTAGTCTATGCTGTTCTCTTCTCTTCTTTTCTGTTCTATTATATTCTATTCTTTTAAGGAAAACTATTTAAAATTAAAATTTTTAAAGTAGAATGAAGAGATTAACACTGAATGCATGTATCGTTTGGATACCTCAAAGAAGGATTAAATACTGAATATCGAAGGACTTAATGTGTTAAGAAATCAAACCGAGAAAATATAAATAAAGAATAAAATAAAAACTGAAGAACCCAGGCATCTTATTTTCTTCTGAAAGTATTCTACCAAAACAGTGACATTCAATTAAACGGTTGTCCGAAATACCGGTTTATCAATAAAACAAGAGGTCTGTTACTTATTGCTGCTAATTGTTAGTAAGTAGAACGTATTCACCAAAAAAGAGCGTTAAAATATAAAAGATACAACATTTTCTTGCAAATTTTGGCTCATGCTACATTTATTTTACTAGGTAGTAGCGCTTATACAACAAATACAACATTACAAACACAAGATGGCCTTTTATTTGTCTTTTGAAAATGTCAAAAACAGAAAGAGAAGTAAAAGATAGTTGCTCTGAATACCAATGCTTGCTTTGTTTGGCATATGCATGTTGTTGTTATTTTTGAAATTTGTAAACAAACTCATTAAAGTACAAACAACTTTGACATTTTTAACTACAAACCAGCTGGCGGACGCCACAACTTAGTAAAATAATTGTTTTACGAAAATGCACGTATTTGGCAATGGAAAGAATATAAAAATAATATTATTTTATGTTTTGTTATTTTTCGTTAATTTAGCCAGAGGAGTTTACAACAAAGTTTAAAACAAACGAAATTTGGTTTAGAATATTCTGGCAGGTGTTTTTGTTTTTTTTTAAGAATTAAAAGAAAACAAGCCAGTGATGACACGTTCAATGCAATGTACTTTTTTTTTGGACAATTTAATATTAATATTAAAATGTTTAAGTTCAGTTATAAATAAGTTTTAAATAGCTTGTCCAAATATGATATTAAAAAAGCTGTATCACCCACAATTTCTTCACATTTTATAGTTAAATTTATTAAGTAAACGATTTTTATATATCAAATAAATAACTGAAACCTAATTCTATTGGTGTTGATATCTAAATAGATAAGTTTGAGTCTTTCTTCTGTTAACAGCTGATATTTTGTTTACTGTCAACCAATTTTCACAATAAATAATCGTGGTTGTAAAAACTCTGTTGATAGTTTTTCTTACAGACTTTGTTAAAAAGGTTTATCTATGATACTTTGAAAGTAAACTTAGTGATCAGAATAAATCTTGGGTCCCTATACATTGTATAGGGGTTTATAATACAAAGCATATTGCTGGGAAACTATGGGTGATAAAAAAAACAGGGTTTCGAAAAACTGCTATTAGCAGTCACATTTTACTAAACAGTTCATGTTTTTTCAGTTACATGCTGAAAATAAACAAGAAAATTCAGTTTTTTATTTTATGCCAACTGAAAATAGTTAAATTTAACACACACAAAACTGAAACCAACTGAATTCAGTTTACTATTTTCAGCGGCCGTCTTTTCAGTTTGCGCAAATGACAATAAAATCCGCATTCGTCGCCGCGCCCTATTTTATTTGTTTTTTCTCTGAGATGCGGAATCCGGCGCCGCAACCGTAAGGTTGTATTTCTACTCTTAAACAAAAAAAAAACATATTTTACATTTGGGAGAACAATTTTGCTAGTAATTGCTAGCAAAGTTACTGAACAGACTCAAAGTCTGAAACTTTTGCATACATGTGAGTTCGGTAGCAAACAGCGTTGCCACTGATTTTTTTAACAAAAAATTTTATAAAAATTTATCCAAATCTTTGAACAGATTAATTTACAAAGTATTTTTCAAGCAGCATTTTGAACTTTGAATAAATATTTATAAATAAAAGTCAAAAAGTTAATTTAATCTACTAAAAAAAATTCTAATCACTTTAATACCATAAACTCTACAACGTTAACGGCGCTTTATACAAAATTGTTTCAAATCTGTTGATTCAAAATAATATTTGTATAAGTTTTGGTCATTCATTTCTTGTTAGGTAGTTACTTGCATGGTTCTTAAGCAAAAATTATTATTGTGGAGTTATTTTGTTTCATCCACGTTTGAATTGAATTAAGGTTCATCCTGAGGTTCCATTAAATTTTTAGCTCGTCGCATATAATTTTATACTTAAACTCTCTAAATAAACTTTAAAATTGCTTCCTTGTGACTTCAATATTTTTTCTTTTAACTAAAAAGGCCTATCTAAATTGAAAAAAAAATCCCAAAATGTTGAGGACTCATACATTAAGGCTCTGCTGTACATAAATTCATTATATTAATTTATTCTGCTTAATTTTTATTTGATTTAATACTTTTAATGCTCAGAAGTAGTGTACTGCCAACAATAGATGCTTTAGAGCAAAACATTAGAAGCTTTAAGAGAGTGTTTTTATGCACAGTGACGCAGTATAGTAAAAATGTTTATAAATATTTAATTCTAAAAAAAATAATCGAATCAACCTATTACGGATAGAACTTGAGTGTTTGGGTTAAAAGTCATCTTAGAAGCAGCACTACGCTTCTCAACGCACTGTAGCTGTAGCGCGGGCTCTTAGTATTTAAACCGGTGACAAATTCTAAATCATTTTTAATCAGTTTCAAACATCTTCTTAAGCTCTTCTAAAGCCCTACCAAGAACTTGATTGTTTGAGTTATTTTTTCATACTCAGAGAGTTTAACTCACAAATTACTCCATTATTTATGAAAAAATTAAAATTTTTAAAATTAAATCAAATACCATTTATTTTAGGGTTTCGCATCCAAAGGATAAAAATATAACCCTATTATTTTAGCTAAAAAGTATGTCTGTCTGCATTACTATAGCGCGCTATAACAATAAATACTAACAGTCTTATTCACAAAAATGTTAAACTGCTTAATAATAGGTTATTAAGATAAAATCGCTAAAGTAGCATTCACAATTGTTTAATAGCACTATTACGCTGCTATTAATCATTAATAAATTTCAAATATTTAATGTAGCAGTTACCCTTCTTTAAATCTTTAATAAGTTTTGAAAAGCATTTTTCCCGTAAAATTTTTACTGAAAAAGTGTGAAAAAATATTAATAAAAAAATACAACGAATTTAATAAATTTAGTATCTACAATAGGTAAATTTTTAAAACATACTTAAACATAAATGCAAATATTTTATAAAATGGAAAATTATTGCAGATACTCTTGCCCAAAATGTGAAAACGTCCTAAAACTTTTAATTGGAAAAGTGATCCGTTTCAACTACCTAATCATCTATTTAATTCAATTTAATTAAAAATGGCGATTTAAGAGGATGCTTGTTAGGTAACTCCGGGTATAAATTACAACTATATGTATTTTCGTTACACCATTTAAGACCACAAAATACAATTGAAATCAAATACAATAACGCCCAAATTATTTTGAAGTTTGGAAGGAGCGTTTTCGTGGTTTATATGTAGATGGACTTACAATTAGTTTTTCAAATTCAAAAAATTTATTTAGCACTTTATCTGTTTTGCATAATATTGCTATTAAAGAAAACGATAGGTTTCCAGGTAATAAATATCAAATTAACTATTAATATTTGGGAAAAATATGTTTAGAATAGAGAAAATATCATAATTTAATTAATTGTTCTTTCATAATTAAAGCATTGTATTTTATTGATTTGAAAATAAATAAAAAATTCACAAATTTGTATCGTAAATAAACCAAATAATATAGTGATGTACAAACAGTAATGCCAAGTTCGGTATTTGGATACTTTTTTGTAGTCGTTCAGAGAATCATTTTATAAAAAAAGGTTTAACACCATTTTTTATATTATTTTAAAATTTTTTTCTGATATAAAACAATAAATAACAACAAAATAATGATAATTTAAGTTATGTCATATATTATTGCTGATTTAATTATTCTTTTTTAATTATAAAAACACTATTCAGTTATTTAGTTCATTGTTGTATGCATCACTAAACGTAAATTGACATATAATATGACATGATGTTGCCAACATAAAACTACAATACTATTAAAATCGTTTAATAGTCAATTTTGCGTTGTTAAAATAAATGAATAAAAATTCTTATTAATGGTTAATAAAACAAAAATTGTTTAATAACTAAAGTACACATTGAGCTTACAATAAGAAATTTTTGTGAATAAGACTGTAAAAATTTAAGAGTGATACCAAAGTGACATGATATTCATAGAAATATTATTTTTTGAACGCGCGATATTGAAACACGTACAACATCTAAAGGGTATGAAAAAACTGTGCCCATACGACAGGTGTACAAAAAATTTTTAATTAAAGGGTGTCCCAATAGTGATGTGAAACTCATTTAAGTAGCCTTGTTTTTGAACCGAAATTATGTTAAAGTATGTTTTATGTCCGTTAAAAAGAAATACACAAAATTAATAATAAAACTAAATTATGAAAGGTGTTCCTATAATTGGGTGATATTAACGTAAAATTGTTTAATTGTTAACCCTTAAAGTGCTTTAATAGAGGCCGTAAATTTGACGAATATGTGCATATTTTTTAAACAGTTATAGGCAGACACCTAAAATTTCCAATAAAACAAGAAAGAGTGATATGTTTACCATCTATGTAATTCAACTTTATTAAAGTAACTCCAATCAAAAAAGCAAATATTGCGGTGAACGAGACTTAAAAAATGAAAATTGATACTGCATATAATTATTTTTACATAAAAGTGCGATCGGCTTTTAATAGGTTAAGCATTTTTAAGCAACTTTAGTATTTCCTTAAAGATCTCTACAAAAGCTTTTAAGTGACACACATATCAATATTTTAAAAAAATTTGAAAATATAAGCGAGCGCCAATTTTTTTTCACATAAAGATTGTTTCTTATTTTTTAATTCTATATCGCCCCATATATGTATATGTTTTTTTGATTAAAGTTACTTCATTGTTCAGGTACGCGTGGTGTTTTGCCCGCTGCCTCGAAGAACGCGAACCAATCTTGCTAATTTTCCAATAGCACCTCTTTCGACACTTTGTCTGATCGATTGGAGTATTTAAATTATCTCCAGCTGATCTAGTGCTTCGGCAAACTTTATTTCAACACTAACGCGAACCGGCAGACAGACATATGGACATCGCTCAATCGACTTTGCTATTCATAAGAAATTAGAATATACATATCGCTGGTCTCATGCAGAAAGGCCCTAACTCGATTTTTAACGAAATTAAAATTTTTCGTCAAAATTTGAATGCAATAGTATCAAAAATAACGGTTTTTTAAGCATTTGCATTTTTAACATTACATTGTGATAAATACAGTTTCTATTACGTTTTTACCTTCTCCTGTAAAGTTACTTATATGCGAGTTAGGGCCTTTCTACATGAGACCAGCGATATATACTTTATGGGGTCGGAAGTGGATATTATAGAAATTACCAACGGAGTGACAAAAGAGGGTATCTTTTTCACTTTTTGTGGTGAAGTGTATAAAAAAATATAAATGTGTAAATACATGCTACGGAACCCTTCATGTGTGAGTCAAACTCGATTTTATTTAAGAAATTTTTTTTTTCTTTAATTTACTTTAATTATTGCTCAAACTGTTCTAGTAGTATAATCCACTGAATAAAAAAAATTTTAAAATAAGAATAAAGTGTATTCTACGATAGACCGATGGTTAGCAGAAAGCAAAAATTAATAAATGTGACGATTAAAAAAAGAACAAGGAAAAAAGCTTTCGGTTGAGTGTGGATTTTGTCTAAACAAATTAATATTGATTAATTTTAAATATTGTATTTATAGAGGTCATAGTGCTACACACTATGTGAAAAATTCTAAGAGTCTGTTTAAGAAAGAAGGCAACCCCACAT
This sequence comes from Gymnosoma rotundatum, assembly GCA_916610165.2. NCBI lineage: Eukaryota > Metazoa > Arthropoda > Insecta > Diptera > Tachinidae > Gymnosoma > Gymnosoma rotundatum. The sequence continues at coordinate 11,599,700 of OU744338.1, read as the reverse complement.
ACTACGTAGCAGTAAAACCTTTAATCTTTAACTATTATTATTTTTTGCGGTAGAAAGAAGGTGAATTACTACTATTTTCTGTGAAAATATAAATTGCTCAACAATTCTTTTTGTATAGAATTGACTTTACGCAATTGCTCAAAGCAGTTTTACCAAAGTGTTAAAACAGTTAGATGCTCGTTATAGTCTTGGGAAAATTATATAATAATTATTTTTAATGCATTCAATCATATTTACTATTACATGAAGCCATAAAAAATTTTTTCTTCTTAAATGTACAACGTGTATCGAAATAACTTTCATTCTTTCCCACTGTTCGTTATCTGTCAAAAATATCAAGTCATTTGTTTTTGGTTAGAATTATATTTAGGCGTTGAGAAAGGAGGCTGGTGAAAAAATGTCCACACATTTACTAAAAATCTGTCTTGGTCACGTTCTAAGATAGTAAAATCATTAAAATGGACAAATCGTAGTTGGTGTGAGGAGCCTCAACAAAAAATCTATTTGAAAAACATGGAGTAGGAATAAAAGTTTAACTACAATAAGCAGAAGCAAGAAGCATTTTACCGTTCCAATGCTTTTATTAAACACCATGTAGAACACAGAATAGCAAAATTTAATAATAAAGTTTTAATTAAATAATGCTGGTTTTACACGGTTTGTATTTGTTTGATCAACTAGTAATTTCATGTGTATGTCAATGTCAGCGTTTTGCAAAAAGTTCATTATTTTTTGTTATCAAACGTGCATGTCTAATTATATTTGACATAACGCAAAAGTGTTTATAACAGCTGTTGTCACATGATTTGACACATCAAATTAGAACATGCTCCAATTAAAAAACCTTTCATCTGCATAGTAAATTTTAACAAACTAAAGTTTTATCTTAGAAAAGCTTTAAAAGATGTGTATAATTTTAATATATAGAAAAGTAACATGTCAATACAAATACAAATACACGCCAAGTATACAAATATAAAAAAACTTCGCAGAAAACTATTTTTTTTCTATGTTTTACTAATTATTTCTGCGACTACGTCTGCAATGGCCATTACAAAAACAAAAGTTTTGCATATTTTAAAAGTTTGTTTCAGAATAAAGAAATAAAAAAATAAACAATTTTTTAATTAAATAAGTCATTGAATCAATTAAAAAGTTACTTCAATTTTCATATGAAACCAAAAAAAAAGCTTTAAATAGGTAAAAAAAACCATTTTATCTCTGTATATTGTAAAATATATAATTAATGTAAATTTCTATTACTGGAATTGCCTCACATAAAAAAGGTGCTGCCAAGTTTCCAGTGTATTTTTATACCCTTTACCACGAAAAGTGGAAAAAGGGTATATATTTTTTTTTTTTTTTTTTTTTTTGAGTTTAAGTTTGTAATTCCATTTGTGATTTTTACAATATCCATTTCCAACCCCATAAAGTATATATATTCTGAGTTCTTATGCAAAGCGAAGTCGATAGAGCGATTTCCATCTGTCCGTCCATGTTAATGTTGAAATTAAGTTTTTCAAGGCACTAGATGAGCTAGAGAAAATCTAAATATGTCAATCGATCAGATTGTGTGTCGAAAGAGTTGCTATTAAAAATCAGCAAGATCGGTTTCTGTTCTTCGAGTTACCAGGCAAAACACTACGCCTATCTCTAATTTTTTCATGTCATTTGAAACAATAAATAACCTCAAATCAAAAAAATAAATAAATGGGGCTATAGAGAAGTAAAAAATAAGAAAAAACATCAAGTTAAAAAAATTGGCCTTCGCCAATATTTTCCGAGTTATGGGGCTCTGAATTTTTAATTTTTTTTAAACATCAATATGGGTATGATATAAAAGCTTTTGAAGATATCTTTAAGGAAATACTAAATTTTTTTAAAAAATCCTTAACCCATTAAGAGCCGATGTCATTTTTATCTAGTACCAATATTTTTTTTTTTTCTATAGTAGATTTACATAGATGGTGAAAGGTATGTAAGATTCGGCATAGCCAAATATAGCACTCTTACTTTTTGATTGGTAAAATTGCGTACATTCCTTAGTTTTAAATTTTTCCTTGAAAATGAGAAAAATTACCAAGTAGAAAGTAAGGATACTTACCCGGATATTGACCCGGATATATTGGTACCTCTCTACAAAATTTATAAAAAAAAACAGAGCTGCAGGCGAAAATTCTAAAAATTGATATTTTGTATTCTTAATAAATTTAATGCACAGGGACGTTTTTATTTAATAAAGCTTTGCGCTATAAATGATCATATGGGCAATTCCATGAATATGTCAATCTAGTCTGAAAAATAAAAACCCTTTTCAAAATTAGTCAATGAGAAACCACACACTATGCGAATGATTTATAGCTTTTTTGAATATTAAAGAGCAAGTGACTAAACTCGGATATTTTGGATTCACGGGAACAGGTCGAGTTCGATTAGTGGTATTTTTGATTTGCGGTAGATAATATGTTAATGCCATATACGTCATTAAAAGCAATTAAAAAATGCTGACTTTAAAAACAGGAATTTTTATTTTAAGGAAAAAAGCAAATTTTACCTCTTTATATTCAAAGAAATTCTAAAACCCTTAATTGCACCTCAAAATCACTTTTCTTACACCACGTACGATATATCCTTACTTTGCTGGATATTTTGGTTATTATTGTAAAAAATTCTTTTCCATACTTAAATATGTTTAACTGAGATAACTGCGTTTTAAGTTTAAAATTTTGTTTCAAGCCTATAGAGTTCATGAAAGCTTTTTATCTTAAGAATTTACAGGTTTGAAGGTAAAAACATATCTTATTGTGCTGACGTTGAGGTTCATAACGGGAAAATATTTCTGCAGTCAACTTAGAAATTAAAAATTTAAAGCTATCGTTCTCTTACAGCAAAGAATCAACATGTGTAGATATAAAAAAAAATATAAAACGGTGACCACAAACTAAAAAAAAAAACAAATCTATTTAACAAAAAAAAAAACAAAAAACAAGAGTGCTATATTAAAAAATTTTAGTGTTTCCTAAAAGATCTCATAAAAAGCTTTCAAATGATACCCATATTGATATTTTAAAAAATTTTAAAAATTTCACAGCCCCGAATTTTTTAATTCTCTATTGCCCCATATATTTATTTTTGTGATTGGAGTAAATTTATTATTCCAAATGGCATGAAAAAATTAGAGGTAGGCGTGGTGTTTTGCCTACTGCCTCGAAGGATATGGACCGATCATGCTGATTTCCAATAGCACCCCTTTCGACAGTATATTCGATTGATTGATATATTTTTTTTTTGTGAAATCAAGTTTAAAGAAATCCATTCAACTGCCTGAAGACATACGTTTATTAAAAATAAATTATTTTTTTTTTAGTAAACTCTTTTTAGAAAAGATAAAAATAGTTATTCTCCAAATTGTGCCATCTACTCCGATTATTTTATTCTGTCGAATAAGTGTATTAGCCAACCAATCTCAAGGGTCTTTGCATAGATACTGCTAATTACTTTGGCAACCATTCAAATCATGCGATTAAATTTTCTTATCATTATAAAACAAGTGGAAAATAATTATTCATGTTTTATTTTAAATATCTTTTGAGAAAAAGTTATTTTATATTACTTTTAAAACACTGATTGTTGTCTGAACTTATAGGGGAAACTTTAACCACATTTTAGCTACGACTCCGCTACCGTTATATGTTTAAAAATTTAATTGATCATATGAGAAATTTGAATAAGAATTTTATCAACACATAAAACAAATTGTAAATAGGTATTTAATTTTATATATATTTCTTCATATAAATGGTTCGATTTTTTCGAACTAAATAATTTGTTATAATAAAAATTTAATAGGTATCAAACTTCTAAAACTCACAACAGATTATTGAAAAATTATTTTTTGAAATTTTTTTTTTTAAATAACTTGTATTTTATAAAAAGCAGTATGGTATATACAATATATTTTCTGGTATTGTTAGACTTTGTTTGGCTAGAATTAACAAACCGTTTTTATTCAAAACAATACTTTTACATTAAATCCACTTAAAACAGTAATTCTTAGGTAACACTTTATTAAAATTTTAATCAGTTTTAATTAAAATTTATTTTTAAAACATTCCAATGTATTTTGCTAACACATAGGTTTTTTGTTTTAATTTTTAATATTTCCATTATAATCCAATTACTTTTAATTTAAACACATGAGAGCTAATAACTATTTTTCCATTAAATTCATAAATGTGTATTTTCCGGTATATATTAACCAAAAGTTTTAAATGCGCGCTTACATATTGGCTACTGAGTTTCCAATCTGTTGTTTGTTTTGGCTAAAGCACAATTACGCACAAAAGTTTGTTGCAACACCCAACTTCTTCACTTGTTGTCCTTAAAACATATTTGAAAAAAAAAACACAGAGAAACTTGTATGTAACAAGCAAAATTCATTCAATACCCTACAGTTAAAAGTTTGTTGACACAACCACTTAAAAAATAATCTTTTTTATAAAACAGAAATTACATTTCTTAGGACCTTTCGTATACAATTGTTTAAATAAGAAATACATTTTTAGCTTACGAATTTATTACACTGTTTTAAATGCATTTCATAAAAAATATAAAACCGAGAGTCATATACGTGATTGCACCAAAATCTTTTGTAAAAAAAAGAAAAAATGCTTCAAAAATTGTCAGAATAAATGTAATTATAAGAAACTTAAATAAGTCATTTGTGTACATGAAAATTTTTTTTAAATTTTGATGTTGGTGTAGATAGTAATCGATATGGAATACAAAACAACTATTTATAGAATTTTTATATGTCTGTCTGTGTTCGCATCACGTAAAAACTAATGGATGGATTTAAATAAAATTAAGTTAGGAGTTCTCTTAGAACCGTGATTCCAGTCTAGAATACTTTTTTTTTCGTAAAAAAATGCCATTTCGTAAAGAAAATAGAGATACAGTTGTAAAAGCATCCTATTTTACCGGTTTAATGGTCTGCAAACTTAATTTTTGTAAATGGAAAATATTTAACACTGATTACAGAACTCTGGAATAAATATTTAAAAACACAGTTTTCTAAATGTAAAATTTAAAAAAATTAGAAATGATACGCAGACGAAGTCGTGGATACTGCTAGTTAAAAATAAAATCGAAATTTCACCGAATATTCGAGATTTAAACTCAGAGGTTAATACGCCCTTAAAACTTGACAAACGGAAAGATATGTATTTACCCTTTCCACCTCTGGTGAAGGGTATAAAAATATTCAAGCTTATATACAGTGGTGTTCGATAAAATAGAGCCACCTTAATCTAGCATATTTCAAATTAAAAATAATGTACAACAAACGTTCTAATTATTTCTTTTTTTATATTTCAGTTTACTCATAAACTAAATGATACAAAAATAATGCAAATGTGGAAATACAAAACTTAAAATTTAGTTACCTAAAATAAATTTTTTTTACTGATTGGATTTTTTCTCATTAATTATTATTTCTTTTGCTGAGTTCTTCGTTGAATAACCCTTATTTTTTATGCCGTCTGAGCATCGTTTTGGCATTGAGTCCACAAGTTTTTGGCAAGTTTTTATAGGAATATTTTTCAACGCATTCTGAATTAAAGTCCAAAGTTCGTTTTTATTGGATGGATTCGAAGACACATTTTTACTATTTGCCACAAGTTCTCGATATGATTTAAGTCTGGGGACTGTGCCAGCCAGCTTAAAACTTGTTTCCTGTGTTTCGGGATATTGACTTGTTGAAACACCCATTGAAGCGGCATTTTCAATTCGTCATAAGGCATCAGAGTGTCATTAAGAATATTTGTATAATAAGCGGCATCCATCTTACCCTCAATCCGAAATAAAGCCCCAAAACCATAATACGAAAAACATCACCATACCATTATGTTTCCACCACCATGTTTAATAGTTTTTGTGGTGTATTGTAGACGAAATTCGGTGTTTGGAGGTCTTCGTATAGGAATCTTGCTTCTGTCTGATCTAAACAAATTAACTTTGGCTTCGTCAGACCATAGAATATTTCTCTATTTGCTTACAGGCCAATCTACATGATTTTGGGCAGATTCTTATCATTTCTTTAGGTGCTTTTACTTAGATATGGGACCTTTCTACTACTTCTAGCTTTCAAATTATTTCTAACAAGCCTTTATTGTTGAGATAGAAACTTCTAGATTATGCTACTATTTAAGGATGGAAGAGATGACAAAAGGATTTTTTTTACATGACGCAAAACTTTTCGCTTCACTAGAGGTGTTCCTTTGTTTTCTGCCTTGCTTTCATATTTGACGGTGTGTTCCACCATTTTTTATAGCATCTAATTATTTCGGATATTTGTCTATAATTTTTTCCTTTATTATGGAGTTCTGTTATTGTCTCCCAGTTCTTAAAGGTACAATGTTTTCCTCTGCCCATGGTAAATAATATTAAATAAAAATATTGTGAGATTCCTTTCGAATTGTACTTAAAAAACACTAAGCTTACCTTTTTATCCTCTTTTAATTAAAAAAGAAAAATTTACTTTGTAAAAGTTAATTATTTTTCAAAACTGGCCCTATTTTTTGCGCACCCGTTGTCGCATCCAATTTTATTCTGATAATACAATGAAGATTAATAACGCTGAAGCTATTTTAAACATAACGGGATTACATTTGTAAGAGATATGTATAATTAGTGGAACAATTTTTTTTATGAATTTTTTGTATGAGAGATTTATAAGGTGTAAAAGTATTGGAGATTTATAAGGTGTAAAAGTATTGGGGATCAGGTGGCTCTATTTTATTGCACATCAATGTATATCGAATGTATAAGCTTGAGAAAAATTGCGATCCGAGTAATACTGAATTTCTCAATTTGATTATTTTATTTTATTCCTTTACGAAATCGACAATTTGGTCCCAAAATCGCTTTTGACCCGCCATAGACAGATACTTTAAATTTTTAACAAAAAGTAGTTAAACGAAAAACAATAAAAAAATTAAACAGTACAAAACATTACGCATGTAAATCTAACACACTTTTGGCTGCTTTTTTGGAGTTGCTTCGCTTAACTAGATTTGATACTTTTACATTGACAAAAGTCCCTTTGAAAAAATTAAGACCAACTTCATTTGCTTATTATTATAGTTTTGTGTTGTGAATAAATTGAAGAATTTGACATTGAAAAATAATTTTAAATAGGTTAGTATTTCAACATTTCTCCCAATCGTTATTTAAAGCAAACGATGTCATTTTCTGTTCTAAGTATTAATTAATCAAGTAAGTTATAAGTTCATATATACTTTCTAACACTCTTTGAATTATGCATAAATACATTAAAATTTAAAAATTACCGTAAGAAAGTTTTACATATAAAGATTTACATATACTTATGTAGAACAATTTGTTATTGAAAACCCAATTCGGCTTTGCCCAACTGTAACAGAAATAAGTAAGACAGGCATTTACAACATGTTGAATCAAACATGCTGTAAATGATACAAATTTTAAATGTTAGAAATACCTGACAGATTTAAAAATTGTTTACTTTACAACTATTTATGTTCGAGTGTGTGTGTGTGTGTAACACATAATAATTCTTCTGAACAAATTTATTGTAAATAACGATTTGCTTTTAGAAAAAATTCCAATAAGTAGCAAAAACATATTCCTGCCTGCTTCCTGCTTGTTTTAACTTTTGAACAATTACCTACATATTTGTGTTCCTTTTGTCTTTTCTAAATTGTTGGTACATAAATTGTTGCAAAAGTTTTGCTTTTTTTCTATTTTAATTATTTCCTTCTCTTGTTACTTTATGCGGGAGAGAATATTGTTTTAATTAAACAATGAGTGCGACATCCTGAGTTTCTACTTCATTTTTTGTTTGCCCATGAACTTAAAACATAAAAGATGTTTTAAGTAATTAATTTTTTATGTAAAAAATGTTGCTTTAGGACAGATAACATATTTAGGTTCTTGGTGATGAAGATGATAGAAAACACATGAGATTTTTTTGTTGTTTTTGGGGATTAAAAATAACACAAAGACCATGTCCTATTACTGGGTAATGATAACTATGCATTTAATTAAAAGGAAAATGAACGAATTATCTATCGTTTGTTTCGTTTAGTGGTACAATAAGTTTTGTTTGAAATTGAGCTGTACAATTTAATAAAATCAAAAACAATTTCAACAATATCAGTAACTTACAAAACATTTAAATAATAAACACACAAAACTAAACTAAATTAAGGTGTTGTTAAACAAAACCATATTTTCTGGTTTCAAAAAGAAAATCCCTACATTTGTGATACAAAAGCATTTTTCTTTTTAAACAGACCAGCGCAGCACTGTGAAATGTAGCGCCTTTATAGTTTAAAAGTAAAATGAACCAATGTACCGTTGCCTGCTAATTGCTCCAAGCGATTTGCTTTAAGTAGGAAATAAATAAAAATATAGAAAAAAGAGGTCTAAGGAACAATTGTTCACATTAATTCCGACTTTATACACTCAATGAGTCACTTAAGATCATTAAAAAATAGTTCTAGAGCAAAATTCTTGTTAAAAATACTGTTGGGGAAATAAATGTATATGTTGTAATCAGCTAAGACCTTGTCCACACCTTGCAACCTTTGTTGCGCAATACTTGAGTTTATAGATGAGAGGAAAGATGAGTAGAAATGGATACACTGTCTCATGTATATACTTGCAATTTTCTATTTTTTTGTGATTCGTCTAAGCAATTAAGACCGAAATTGCAGAAACAAAATTGTAACGTGTGGACAGGAACTAAGAGAAATTTAATATTTTCTATTATTAAACAATAGATGGCGCCACAAATCAGTTTTAACCTTATTACCCAAAAGTGTTTTTTAATCCGGCTAAAGTATATTGTTTTTTTAATTTATAACAAGTAAGAGTGCTATATTCGACTATGCCGATTCTAATATACCCCTCACCATCTATTTTAATCTAGTTTAGTGAAGTACCTCCAGTCAAAAAAGAAAATATGTCATGGGCTCTTAATGGTTTAAGCATTTTTAAAAAATTCTAGTATTTCCTTAAAGATCGCTTCAAAAGCTTTTAACTGATGCCTATATTGATATTTTCAAAAATTTGAAAATTTCACAGGCCCATAACTCGGAAAATATGGGCGAGTGGCAATTTTTTCACTTGATGTTTTTTTTCTTATTTTTTAATTCTTTATCGCCCCATATATTTTTTTTCTTGATCGGAATTACTTTATTGTTCCAAATGATATGGAAAAGTTGGCGTGGTGTTTTGCCGCTGCCTCGAAGGGCATGGACCGATCTTGCTAATTTACAATAGCACCTCTTTCGACATCATGTCTGATAGATTGACGTACCCTAGCTGATCTTGTGCCTTGGCAAAGTTGATTTCAACACTAACACGGACGGACAGGCGGACAGACGAACATCGCTCCATCGACTTCGCTATGCACAAGAACTCAGAATACACATATATACTTTATAGGGTCGAAAATGGATATTGTAGAAATTGCAAACGGAATGACAAATAACCTTTTTTCCACTTTTTGTGGTGAAGGATAATTCTTGTTGAAAATAATGTTAAGAAATAAATATATTTGTTGCAAACAGGTAGGAGGAATATAATATTTTGTCTTTTTTTTTAACAATAGATCAGCTTAAACCTAAAACTGTAATCCAAATGTGTTATTTTCAATCCGGCTAAAGTTCCTTGTTTTTTAATTAATAAAAATTAAATTTATTATAAAATTGTGTTAATTTATAAGTAGAAGGGAAAATGCACCATATTCTGACCCGCATAGAATACAAAAAGATTCTCTGCTGACCATCGGCAATATTATTAAATTTTACTAGAAATCAGTTATCATGTTTTAAATTTATTCTCTAAAGAATTTCTGGAAAATATATTAAGTTTTTTATTTATTTTTTTTTTAATTAGCAGTGTTATTAATGAAAATGTAAAGCAATGCTTGTATGCATTGAAACGACCTTATATTTTTTAATTGTCACAAAATCTAAACTGTGCTGTTTCTATATATTTGAAGCTTCGTGGTGCAAAAAGACATTAACAAAAACAAAACATGAACAAATATATGTATATGACAAATGGTGAGAGTAATAGAATATTTACATTTCCAAATTAAAATTAAATAAAAAATATACCAACAAAAAAATGTATAATACAAAATATTGTATTTTCGTTCAGAATTTTGCTTAGAAGAAAGGAACACCGCTTAAAACTGACTTTTTCTCAAAAATTTTACAAAGAAATTTTTTATCTGTAAAAGTTCAGATTCAAAATAAATCGAAATTGTATCTAAAAAATAAAAGTTATATTTTCGAAAAAAAGAAGAAAAACAATTTTTTTAAAAAAGTATAATTTGATAAAAAAAACAACGGAATTTTGCCTAATGACAGAAAACTGTAAAACAAGACTCAGTCAAAAATAATTCACAAGAAAAAAATTCTTATTTATGTGAATGTTTTATATTTTTATATTACACCAAAAATTATGTTGTCGATGGCTAAATAGGCCAAAATTCTCTTTGTACGAGGGCTTCGCTTATAAAAGGCAGCCCTTTTAATTGTTCTGACTAAAGAGCTTAAAATATCGAACAAAAAAAGTCATTTTCTTTGTTTTTTTCTTCTTTAAATTTAAGTTTGTTATCTGATTTTATTCCATTTTATTAAATTTTAATTAAATAATAATATTAATAAAATCAATATTTACCCAACCCTTATTGTTGTGTGTAAATTAATGTCGTTTAATAAATTCATTTTCTGCACAAACACACACACACTCACACATACACGTACATGCATCCATACATACATAGACTCTGCAGTGTGTAGTATTTTAGTATAAATAAAAATACATTCACACCCTGCAGAGTAAAAATCAGGATTCATTCACTATTTAAGCCTTTTTGAAGGCTAAATTCTAATATTGTTTGCCTTCAATAAGGCCTAACAAATTAATCTTTCAGTGAAATATTTAACAGGTGACTAATCAACTTTCTAATACAAAACATTGAATATGTTTTATGCAAAGTCATCTAATAAAATAAAAAATACAGGCTGAGTTCTGGAGGCATAAACATAAAAAAGCCACCTTCAGCCGAATTGTATAACCTCCTTCTTTTTTTGAAGTCGGTTAAAAATTAATAATACAGTGTGATCTAAAATAATCAAATGCAGCCTCTGTGCTGTTTTTTAATAGACTGCCAAAAAAAGATGGAAATTAACAATTCGGCTGACTGTTAATTTTCTTTATGTTTGTGCCCATGGTGCTTGTGAAAGGTGTTGCTTACAGATTGGTTCCCTTTTAACAACAGTTCATAATCTTAAAATTTAAAGAGTGTCCCCATAGAAAATATGTGTTTTTTACGTGTAGTATAAATCATAAAAGGCACCTCGCTAAAGTTAAAAAAAAAATGCGTATTACTATAGCTCCCAATGGTAAAAGGTAATATAATAACAAATCTAAAAATTAAAGGGTATTCTCATAGGTGACGTAAATTCCTTTATATGTGCCTATCGTTTAAACCATTGCATACAAACACTTGAAAATTAGGCAGAATTTCGAGCACTATGACTGGTATAGTAACACCTATGTATTAATATTCAAAATTAAAGGGTGCTCAAATAGCTTATTACTTTGATGTATACGGTCATACTTTTGAACAGTTGTAGACAGACGGCTGAAATTAACAATGAACCTCTATTACCAGCTCTGCTATAACAACAAGTATAAAATTTATATTTGGAAACTAAAGGGTGTCCTAATAGTTGATGTAATTTGATTTATGTAATCGAACTTTTCAACCGTTATAGACATTTAGCTAAAACTTACAAGGTATCTCTATTGCTAGTTACGCTATAACAACAATTAAACAATTTAAATTTAGAAAGTAAAGAGTGTTCTCAAAATTAATGTAATTTAGCCCATACGGTCTTATCTTGTGAACCGTTAAATTCAAACACTTTGTCTGGTATATTAAAAAGTGTAAATATTTTTAATTATAAATTAAAGGGTGTTACAATAGTTCATGTAATTTAATATATATGGCCAAACTGTTGAACCTTTATAGAAAGACGGTGGAAATTGACAAAGAACCTAATTGCTGATTGTTATAGTAGACAACAGAGAGTATAAAATTTAAATGTTGAAATTAAAGCGTGCCCCTATAGTTGAAGTAAATTGGTGTATATTGCCAAACTGTTGGACAGATGTTGGACAGATTGGAGATAGAAAATAAAGGACACACTTTTGACTCATTAAAGACAAACAGATAAAAACTTTTTTGAAGTTCGTTTTTTTTGCAAGACTTTTAAAGATAGTAAAAACACAATATTTTTTATTCATTACATTAGGTCTGCTAAAATTAAAATTCAAATTATCCACTTTTCGGGAATAAGCTTTGAATAACCACTCTCATAAAATTTTAACAGGTAATAAAAATTGCAGTAACCAATATATTTCTGCTGATAACCCAATTTAATTATCATTACCATTAATATTTAATTACACTGAAATTAATGTTGGGTAATGATTACCTACTGATGTTTGCAGTAAACATTAGCAATTTACTTTTTACTGCATTATTTTTTTTTCTTAGAAAAAGGATTTCTTAGAAATTTAATAAAAAAGACATTGAATGAAGGCAAAAAAGTGTCTTGCAATGGCCTTATTTATTTAAACTAAGAATACGTTAAATGTTTAAAAAAAATAAAATGTGTTAGAAATGACAAAATTATAGCAATTATAAAGGGAAAGCTTTTTACTGGTAATGCAAATAAAATTGCAGTCAAATTTACTGATTACTGATTTTTTCAGTTGCCAGTAAAAATTTAGTGATTATTTTAAATTTTTTAATAATCAAAAAATTAACTGGCAATGAAAATTCAATTTGAGTATCAGTAAGAAAGGAACCAGGACCAAATAAGATGTTACTTCCGCCACAAACAAGAGTTGATGTCAACTAATACATTTTGAGCAGCCAATAGCACAAGATTCCTGTAAATTTTTCAAGCGCTGGCTAATAGTTTTGCTTCGCCTTCAAAAATGCTTCTTATGCTTGTTAGTATTTTGTAGTAAAAAATAATAAATTAAAACTTTTACAATTATTAAACCAAAACATCACATGGCGACAAGGTGGGTGAACGATTTACACTTCTGTATGTTGCAGCAAAAAAAAAGTTGGTATTGCTAAACAAACAAAATTACCGGAAAATTAAAAAAATTCCTTCTTTTTGGGCTATGATTAGTACTTCTACGGAAAAAAGTTTTTCTCCTTGGTTCGATTTTTCTTTAACAGTCTATGTTCATAAAAGGTTTTTCTGCCAAGTTTCATTAACCTAGCAGCACTCAGTAAATTTTTAGAGGCAATATAAACTTAAAATAGGTAAGAGTGCTATATTCGGCTATGCCGAATCTTATATACCCTTCACCATCTATGTAAATCTAGTTTAGTGAAGAAACTGCAATCAAAAAAGCAACTATTGGGGTGATAGGGAATTAAAAAATAAAAAAAAATTAATACTGCATAAATATAATTTTACATAAAAATGCCATCGGCTCTTAATGGGATAAACATGTTTAGAAAATTTTAGTATTTCCCTAAAGATCTCTTCAAAAGCTTAAAAATAATACCCATATTCATATTTCACAAAATTTGAAAATTTCAGAGCACCGTAACTCGGAAAATATGGGCGAGCACCAATTTTTTCATTTGTCGTTATTTTCTTATTTTTTAGTTCTCTATCGCCACACATATTTATTTTTTTATTTCAGTTACTTCATTTTTCCAAATGACATGAAAAAATTAAAGGTAGGCATGGTGTTTTGCCTGCTGCCTCGAAGGACATGGGCCGATCAATCTGATAAAAGACAACAAAATAAGATATTCAATGAGGACTGCTAAAATAAAGAATAAAAAAAATATGCTGTCTTGAACAATTTTGTCTAACAAATAAGGCCTTATGACAGGCCTTTTTTTCTCCTTCTTTATACTGCTTAACATAACTTACTAAAGTCTCTGTAGATAATGATCATATTAATGAAATGAACTACAACAATTAATAAAGAAAAAAAGATTTTTGAAACAGAAGAAACTTAAAAAATGATTAATGTGTAATATTTACAAAATTTAGCCGAAAAAAAAAAAAACTTAAAGTAATGAATCTAATTTCAAACAAAAAATTTATAAGGAAAAGTTTTTATATCCATCCTCCTTAAAATAAAAAAAAACTAAAATATTTCACAGGCCTGGAAAAATATTTTTGCTTTTATTGTTATAAGTTTTCTTAAGCAAAGTTTTGTGCGCATAAATAAAAACTAATGATTTATTAAGAAACCACGGGAAGTGAATTACATAAAAAATGTTGCTTTTATTCCTATAAGTTTGCATTGTCACTAAAATCGTAGTTAGTTTATATGCCGGCCCTTGGCCTGCAAATCATTATTAAGGAGAAAACTTTTTTTTTGAGATAAAGTTCTTTGACCCTTTTTATACTTTTGTTAAAGATTTATCGAAAACAATTAAAAAAGGAAAAAAGACCAAATGGAATTATTATTGAGTGTTATTTAGCATAAACCAAAAAAAGAAACATAAATCTCGCTTTCTTTCTTTTTCATTTCATTTCGTTTCGTTTTAATTTTTTTTCTTTTTTTTTGAATTAACGATTTTTTTCTTTTTAATATTTCTTAAAAAGTATTATTTTATTCCATTTGATTTTGACACAATTTATTTAAATAATCCTTAAAAATGGAAAGTTTTGTCTTGACACGTTGTACATTGTTGTGCAAAATGTTAGTAACGCCTTTGAAAACTGCATTTGAGATAAAATAATTTTTGGAAAAAAACCGACTTCAAAACAGATATCAGCCGTTTGTTTGTAACGGTGCAAACGTTTGGCCACATACATCATATTTTATCAACTATTGGGACACCCTTTAAATTCAAAATCCCAACAATTATTATTGTTATATTTCAACTGTATGGCCATATACAATATAAAAAATAAAATAAAATTAACTATTGGGACACCCTTTAATTTGAAATTTTTTATGTTTATAATTTTTACAACGATCATAGTATACAGCATTCTGGTCAATTTTTAAGCGTTTGTGTATAACATGTCACCAATGGGGACACCCTTTAATTTTTAAATTTAATTTTGTTTTACCTTGTGCTATTCTAGTAATACGCAGCTTTTGTTTGTTAATTTTAAGGTGGCGCCCTTTACAGTTCATAATACACATAAAAACATGGATGACTGTAGTATGGGTAAACCCTTTAATTTTTAAAACGGTACAAATCTATAAACAAACACTTTCAAATAAAGAAATTAATTTCAAAATCGGTTCAAAAGTGACTGAGTTTTGCAGGTACAAACAAAATAGCAACATTCAGATGAATTGTTAACGCCCTTCTTTTTTAAGAAGTCGGTTGATAAAGCGAAAGACCATAAATATTTTTTTAAACTAACATGAACATTTAATGAAAAAAGGAAAGGATATTTCCGACGAATACTTTCATATTTTTAGAACATTATGGACAGATACCTTAAAATTTTCTAAAAAATAAAAATAAATTCGGGGTTTTTTAATAAAATTTTATTTTAAATCTTCGACCAGAACTCGAAAACTTTTGCATGAAAAAATAGTAGTCATGTTCACGAAAAATCACGCTTACAATTTGCTCACGAAAAGAGAACAGAAAAAATAAAAATTATATTTCAATTTACTTTATTTGTGCTTGATTCCTTCAAATATAAATATTTCATAATATTTTCATAAAATATTTTTTATTTAAAACTACAAATTGAATGTATGACTGCGTGAAAAGCATATCCATATGACCATTTCACTACTGCTCAAATAGTCTTATATCAAAAGCCAAATTGATTAAATGAGAACTCCATTGAATCAATAAGGCAAAAAGACAATAACAACTCAAAAATGTTTTATACAAAAAACACAGCAAACATTCATAAAAAATATTTCATGAGAATATCATGAAATAATTATATTTGAGGGAATCAAGCACGAATAAAGTAAATTAAAACATAAAAAAGATTCCGAATAATAAATTTTCAGATTAAAATTATATTTTATTTTTCATTGTTATACTTTATTGAAAATATTTCTCAAAAAGAAAAAGCAGTTATTGCTGCATGATAAAAATTGCATTCATGCACGCTCATTCAAGAGAAATTTGTTTACGCTCACGCTCATGTAAGCTCTTTAAAGTGAAGTAACTGATGTATTGACATTTTATCATTAACTACATAAGTTTCTACTGGCAAAATAATAAAAACTTTGAAGGATTTTTTATGAACTGTTTATAAAAATTAAGCATAGCAGGCTGCATTAATTGTTGCCATATAATATTTTTTTTTAATGGACTTGTTACAGTTTCACAGAAAGCGGCTCATATTAAAGTATTAAAAATTTGGAGGATGAAATGAACGAACAACAAGACATATACACATAAGAAGGAAAATTGTTTTGTTTTTTTTTTTTATCTTAAAAAATACATAAATGGACATTAAAACTTAAAACTGAATAAAAATCGTTTATTTGATTAAAAAAAATTAAAATAATAAATTTATACTATACTATACCCAGCGAGTTAATTACTAAACATAATTTTAATGTTCCACAGAACAGACAATAAATCAGATATAAAACAATAAAATGAAAATTCCTGCATTTAATTGCTTTAAATATATTTTAAGTCATTTGTAGAACCACATGATAAAATTCAAAATATATTTAAGAAAACTGTTCTGTTTTTTTTTTAAATAATTTTGAAACTCATTGACTAGCAGAAACTATAAATAATTTAAAAATAAATATTTATTTACCAAGTATGAATGAAAAGTAGTTTTAAACAGATTTTATACATTTTTTACTCACTTTATATTTCAGCAGACTAATTTGTTAAAAAAAAAAAGATTTTAATAATATTTTCCTGACGTTAAGTCTAAATAAACTAAATCATAAACAAAAATAAATTCACTACACTACACTTCAGTTCATTTCATTTTTTTTTTATTATTTTTTTTTTTTTTTTTGTCTTTATAATTAAGAAATATTTTTTTTTTTGCACAACACTTTTATTTAGTAAATTGAATAATAATCACTTGATTGTTTTTTTTATTGTAATTGTTTGTAAGAAGTTCTTAATTTTTATTTTCTTATTTTCATAATTAAACGTTTTATGTCTTTAGTATGTCTGGCCATTGAAAATGTTATTAAACGACTGACGCTCAATTAGAACAAGTAAAAGAAAATACTACTTTTTGTTTCATCTGTAAGCTTCTGTGTCTGCAGCGCTCTAACGGTATTCAATGCAAACTTAACAATACTTTTTATCAGTCGCTAATTCAATAATATAAAATTGTTTTTTGTTTTACGTTTTCTTTGCGGTTTACGGTTAACCGAAAACAAATGTATACAAAATATCCACAAGCAAATAAAAACTAACACACACTCACACACACACACACCAAGCAAACCCAACCACTAAAACAAACAGCCAACCAAACTTATTTTAAACCATTTGATGTTGGTAAGAAAATTTCGATTTATAAAATAAAAAATTGTTTGTTTGTTGATAATAAAAATTGCAAATTAGAACACATGTTGCCGTGTTCATTAGAATGGCGGAAGGAACACCTCTTTTGTCGTAAAGGGTAAATTTTCCTGTCAATATCTTCCTTTCATCAACTAATGAGACTAAAATAACAATCATGGAGACAACAACTTTAGAGTTGATTATGAATTACATTTTGTATTGTTACGGAAATAGGTTTTGCCACCAACCCTTTATATTTCTGTAAGTGTGTGTTAAACAGAGCTAATTATAATGATACTTCCACCACTATGAAATGTGGTGAGGGCGATCAAAATAAAAGAAGAAAATTAGCTAACCCACGTGTCGCGATTTCATACAATGGGTGGCCAAAATTTGAAGCAGCTAGAGTAAGGAGGTGAGATTTTGCTCGCGCGATAGTTTTCTAGAAAAGAAAATATGGAGAAAATCTAACAAGTGTCATGCCCATCTCCCATAGAACCTAAATTTTACAGGTAAGAGTGCTATATTTGCCTATGCCGAATCTTATATACCCTTCACCATCTCTGTAAATATAGTTTTGTGAAGTAACTCCAATTAAAAAAGCAAAATTCGGGGTGACCGAGACATAAAAGCTAAAAAAAAATTACATAAAAATGACATCGGCTCTTAATGGGTTAAGTATTTTTAAAACGTTTTAGTATTTCTTTAAAGATCCCATCAAAAGCTTTAAAATGGTACCCGTATTGATAATTCAAAAAATTTAAAAAGTTCAAAGCCCCTTAACTCAGAAAATATGGGCGTGCGCCAATTTTTTCCGTTAATGTTTGTTTCTTATTTTTTAATTTCTATCACCCTATATATTTATTTTTTTGAGTGAAGTTACTTTATTTTTCCAAATGGCATGAATAAATAAGAGGTAGGGCGTGGTGTTTGGCCTACAGCCTCGAAGGACTTGGACCGATAATGCTGATTTCCAATAGCTCCTCCTTCGAGACTATGTCTGATCGATTGGCACATTAAATCTCTCGCTGTCCTAGTGTTTCGGCAAACTTAATTTCGACACTAAAACGGACGGACAGAGGGCCATCGCCCAATCGACTTCGCTGTGCATAAGAAGTCAGAATATATATACTTTATGGGGTCGGAAATGGATATTGTTGAAATTACAAACCGAATGACAAACTTAGTTATACCCTTTTTTAAATTTTAAATATCAGTATATTTCTCAATATTATAATATATCACCAACTTAAAAAAAATCAGTCAAATGCTACGCCCACCTCCCATACTAGAAGCGACAAGTTCTTCCACTCACTTTCTTTTTTTGCCCATTGAACCCTTCTCATAAGAAATATTCGGTCCATTTAATTCATCCATTCCATTCATACCACCCTTATTAGCTTCCTAATTTAGCACAACACAATTTAGTTTTATTGCAAAAACAAAACTTTATACGGAAACTTACATTACAAATGAATTCACCAAATAATTCGCTGTTAAGCTAGTCACTCAATTTAGGTTCACATCTATATCTCAGGCGATGATATTTAGACCAATTGTTAGATACTTTTAAAAGAGAAGCCTTAGTTTTAATTGTTCCCTTTCTAGTAACACAAATTTATAATAATTTTCTACAAAATCTGAAACAGGACGCATAACATCGCTGTTTTGCTTTATCTTTAGCCACAGTTGGGTTTGGGAAATATCGAGGCAGCTAAACTTTAAATATATTAAAATACAATTGTAGCTACAAAATACCAAAAACCAACAGAAAAAGAGTTATTTCTGTTTTTTTTTTTAATTCTCTACTAAAATTCACGGTTGCTGAAAAATCTTGACAATGCCTCACTACTATCTCTTTTCTAACAGTATCTGACATATGATCAATATTTGTAAACTAATAAACAGTGTTGCCATAAAAACTAGAAGTATCACTTACAATCCTGTTACAAATTTTTGAAGACATTACATTCAAATATTAAAATTCTTAGTATTATAAATAAAAATAAAATTTGGGATTTTCCCGTAAATTTCTTATACTGTACTGAACCTTAACTTTGAACCACTATATCTTTAAAATTTGCAAACATTTTAAGATGATATCTTAGATATCATCTACCCATTGTGTTTCTAAAAAAATAAAACTTAAAAAAATGTGTAAATTCTAACATTGACTTAACCATTATTGCCACCCTCGTGACACAGTGCGTAGCGGCTGTTTGTTACATAGTTGATCTTGAGTTCAAATCCCAGCAGACTCCCAAATACAAAAAAAAATATTGTTGGGTAACCGAGGTAAAAAATAGCAAATAAATTAAAAGCTACTTTCATACTTCATGGACAGACACGGCAGATGATCTCTTGTGTAGTATATCCAGACAATCGTGATTCAAACTACAAATGAGCCTTATTTAGAGAGGAAAGTACAAAATAGCATCAGTGTGACGCAGTCAAGGCTGAGTTGATTAAAAAGGTGCGTAGTTGGTAAAACAGGAGTACCTGAATTTGATTCTCGTTTCAGTACAACGTCTAAGTGACTTCAATGGCTAAAAGTTAATACCTTCTAAACAAAACATTGAGTAGTTTAAGTCTCGCAGAAATCGCAGGTATTCTATAAGGAAGAACTTGCTGACGTCACTTTAATAATGGGTCCTGTTTCTTATGCCAGCCTTTTTGCTAGAAGTCTGGATATTGGTTTCTAACGTAATTTAATAATATAAGACTGTGAAGTAAGATCTCATAATTTATAGATTTTAAATCGAAATATTTTATAAATAATTCTCAGTGGCAACACTTGACACCATTAACGAAATAATAAAAACAAAATACAACAACAAGCATAAAGTTTAGATGGACACAACAACAAGTGTGCGAATAGAATATGAAGGTGTGGAAAATTTGAACACTTTAATAGAAAAAAAGTATTCACCTGGTTGTTGTTGTTGTTGTTGTTTTTATTTTATTTACCCGATTCATTTATTATTTGTTTTAGCTTAAGCAATTGATTTCGGTAAAATTGTTTATTGAACGTCTTGGAATTGATCGTATTACAAATGTATTTTATTGAAAACATTTTTCTTATCGTTTTTATTATCTTTTCTATAATAAAAATTCGAAATGAGCTGGGCGTTGGTGGGTTTTTATATTTGTTTTTTCTCGCCAAAATTTGTCTAAAAGTTGGATGAAAACAATTAAAAACAAAAAACTTTAAGAATTTAAAAAGTATATATTTCTACGGTCTCAAAACTTGCTGTATATTTGTGCAAATGTCATATTAATAATGATTTTGTATTAAATAGTCGAAGGCAATTATTAATTATTGGAGGAAAATTATAAGGAAAGATGTTTTTAAATAAACACCTGACCAAAAAAAAATAAGTTGAGGAATTATTATGATTGTTGAAAGCAAACGTCTGCTGCTAATTGAAAGGTACTTATTTAATTAAGTCAATCAAATGCTTTACTGCACTGTGGGATGGAATCAATATTTATGGAATTAATAAGGAAAGATCAAAAATATTGCAGATTGCAAGAAATAACACAAAAAATTAAATTAAAATAAAGAATTTTTTTTTTGTACGAAAGATCAGAACATGTCATTATTATTTAAAAAATATCTCGGACATATGGCCACTGCAGCTGCTCATGAAGAAGCGCATGCTGGGCTCCTAATTTTTAGTCACTTTTTCAAGTACTGCTGGTGTGTACGAATAACACTAACAATCTTGGCTCCCAAAGCATCAATTGTTGCTGGTTTATCAGCATAAACCAGTGAGTTCTCGTGGCCTAACAGGAAATCAAGAGGTGAAAAATGCTCGACCCAAGGCCACGAGGCCAATTGAAAGTACCTTATTGAAATCAATTTATCACCAAATTTTGATTTCAATAACTCGATGGTCGCGGTCGCTGTATGGCACGTAGCGCCATCTTCTGTATGCAATGGAATCTGTAGAGTATGTTGTGGATTGTTCTCACTCCATCTGCGGCAATTTTGCTTATTGAGAAACACGTTAAGCCAAAACAAGCCTTATCGCTGAACACAATTTGTCTATAAAACAACAGCTCGGTTACTAACTGCTCGTGGCTTTAATTCCTCTTTGCGCAAAATTTTCCAAGTAGTGGACCGACAGAGCCTTAATTCCTGCGACCGACGACGAATCATAAAATTGCATCTCCTTCCACACTTTATTTTACACCATATTCTCTTCAGTACGAAAATTCCTTCAACGTGTTGGTGTTACTGCATCCTCTAGAGAGTATGTGGTACGAAATCTCTTTACAGTTCGATAGAGGGGTTACTTAGACGAACGATTATCTGCACCATAAAATCACCAAGTCGTCTATAAGTTGCTTGAATTGATGAATGATTTTCAAAGTTAACTTGGGTGATTTTGTTTAAGCATGAATCTATTCATAATGATTTGCCAAAGTTTACTGAAAATAATAAATTTTTTTCAAATTTTAATTTTAGTGTCATTTTTTAAAATTTTAAGTTCTATCATGCTTAAAAAAACACCCTTTAAAAAGTCCAAGAAAGAAAAATCCAATATATAAAACTTTTCCCATACAGTTCACTTAGTCTTAGGTTGGTTAAATAAATTGCGCTTCAGTTTTTTGATATTCAGACCAAAAGAATAAGTTTTGAGATATAAAAAGAACTGGAATTACTTAAAATAATAATAATAATAATAATATTAACAATAATCTAAAAGAAAAAATCAGTCATTTTTAGAGTTCTGAACACAAAGTATACGCTACAATGTTCGTCCGTCTTTCTGTCAGTTACAGGCATCTTTCTCTGTTTTAGTTACAAGTAGACTCTTGAAATTCTTACAGAAGGTTTATTACTATACCCATTATAACAACCGATGCTTAAAATTAAAGGGTTTTCCGATATCCATACAAATAATAATATTTTTTAACTGCTATGGGTAGATACGCAAGTTTGTGCCGTGTGAGTAAAACTAGTAGCAGAAATAAAACTTTTAACTAAAGGGTGTCCTTCTGATGATGTGACTTTCACGTTCTTGGTTTTTCTTTGAAGCATATACCTGAAGTACTGTTATGCCTTCTAAAATAATAAATAAAAAAATTAAAAATATAAGGAAAATATAAAGGGTGTACCAATAGTGACGCATTAGGCAGATATTTAGAATTTACACAAAGAATGTATCGTATTTATCTCCGCTATAAAATTAAGCGCAAACAATGAATTTTAAAATACAGGGATATTTTATAAAGACAGTGATTCTACAAGATACAAGAGCGAAAAATCCGAGTCTTCGTAAATAAACTATTTTTACAGTCTAAAAAAATTTACAAAATTTGATTATGTTCTGAAAACATGAGGTGGAAAAACCAAAATTTCTGTGTTCATCTCACATGGACTTGCCCTATAGCCCAGCTTTTGAAATATGTAGAGTTGTGTAGTTCGTAAACGACCTAGTTCAATTGAGCTACTCACTCCATTGAATTATATGGAGCAGTCGCTTTACTGAGCCTTTTTGCTCAGTTACTGAGCGCCGTTTACAGCTCATCATTATATGAAAACAAATATAAAATTACAACTTAAGTGAAACCTTAAAACTTATTTTGATACAAATTAAGGAAAAACATCCTTTTGTAATTAGAAAATATATTATTATGAGCCAATATTCTTTTTGGTTTTAAAGGTTTTAAAGTCATATAAAAGTGCATTATTACATACAGTTAATCTTTAAATTGTTTTTCCGTTGCACAATTTTTAATTAGTATGTGTGAATATGTTTTTAATTTCTGATAAATTTATCACAAACCACTAAAAATAGTGTGAGCTAAACAAGTCAACTGAATTCGCTCAATTGTTTTCAGTTCACTGATTGAGCAATTGAACTAAAAACAATTGAGCTTAACATGTCAACTGAATTCGATCATTTGTTTTAGCTCACTTAGTAAGCTTTGAACTAAATGAACGAACTAGTTCGTTCTAATGAGCTAAGTGGAAAAGAGCGTTTTTTATAAGGAGCTGATAAACCCAACTCTTGAAACGTGCAATATTATGTACTGCTATGAATGCCGTAAAAATAAGAAAACTAATTTAATAAAATGAAGCGTATCCCGATAGTAACGTGAGTACTATATCTATGGCCTTATTTTAATCTTAAAAAAATCTACATTTTCGTACATAAGAAACTTTTGTGGATTTTTTCTAGAATAAAATTTTTAGCTCAAATAGTCAAAATTTTAAAAAGCTGAGCCGATGGAAAGGAGAATTTAAATTTTTTACAAAATGCTTACTTGTGTACATAATTTTGTTTTTCATTTGTATAAAAACAAAGCAAAACTGGCAACGTTTAAAAATTTATATATGCGAGTTATCCAACTCAAAACTTTAATTCCAATAGGTGATTCGTTATTATCTTAGTTTGAATATCTTGTATTCTGTTGATATACAGTTATAAAATTTAATCTCATTTTTTTTATATTTTTTTTCTTCTGCCCCACTATTCATTGTTCAATAATTCATAACTTTCTTTTTACCACTAATTAATGTGATTTCACTTAATTAATTATTTAAGTAGTCTTTTCACAAGCATACAAATAAATTTAAGAATTTACTCTACTGATTTAGTTGAATCATTAAAATTTATAAATTCGTAAATTAACATCTTTTATTAAATTAAGTTTAATAAAAAATGTGCAAATTGTATGAGTTTTATTTATTGACCTTATTAATTTGAATCCTTTTATTTTGGTTATGGAAAAGAATTATTTATTTAATATACCCTACATAGACGTGGGTGGACAACAACAATTTAAAAAACACTCTCTAGAACGTGTATAACAACAGCTAGAAAATTAAAATAGCCCAAGCCGGCTGAGTTTCTTTTCATGCTGTTATAACTGATTAACAAAAAGAAAATAGATCATTTTCATTTTAAACAATTAAAGAAATGCGCTCCTTAAAAAGGGACTCCATTTAAAATTTTCCAAAAAAAAAAAAAACATATTCGAAAAATTTAAGTGTGCAGCATTTATATTTGCCACCTTGCCCCTAAGTGTAATTTTCCTTTCATGTCTGCATTAGGTAAATTATTTAAAATTTATTTATTTATTATTGACCTTGTAATAATTCTTATTTGGTTTTAAGAACTTCTTATCAGCTTTTGAGATTAGATATTGTAAGGTTTTTTCTTTCTTCTTAAACGTAGAAATTCTTTTTATTGTTAATAAAATAAAATCAATTTTTATTTTTATTCTATTTCTCGACTTTTTTCCCTTTCTGCCTCTCTGGTGAGATTATTTGCTACTGCGAATTTTTTGTTTATTAAATATCAGACTCAATAAGCATAAAAAGACATCTGACCAAAAAATTGCGTGTTCTGGCGGGAGACTCAAACTACTTCACTCTACCAACCAGGCTCTTCAACCCATAAAGCTCCGTTTAGAGTATAACTATCTTATTTTAATTATACAAGCATCTCAACCATCTCAGCTGCTGTTCTTATACACAGACTAACCAAGGTAATTTACATGCTCTAATACTAAGACGTCTCCACGGCCACACTATAATGTCTTGACTTTTTACATCGAGACTCCAGAAGTTTTGTACTGCTTTCTGTCATATATTCGCCTTTTTTAACAACTCATACAATCACAATTTTATTTTCCAATATTTACATGCCACCGATAGGAGTTGAACTCATGATCTATTTTTTAACAAAAGCTTAGGCCACTCTAATAATGCAGCAATCGCGGCTGCTTAACATGTGTTACCACACTTTTCCTTTGAAAATGTTCAAACATACAACAAGATTTGAAAACACCGCTACTTATTCAAATTATTCACTGCTTAAAGGTAAAATCTTTTTCCATTTTTTTGGAGCATGTCCTACTGCAAAATTTTACCGTTGTTTTTTTTTTTGCTGGAGTTCTACTGAGTTCATATTTCAGGTTATTAATTTAAAATAAATTTATTGAAGGAATGTAGCACTTTACCTCATATCTAAGTAAATCTAAGTTTGTCATTCCGTGTGTAATTTCTACAATATCTATTTCCGATCCCTTAAAGTATATATTTTCTGACTTCATATGCATAGCGAAGTCGATTGAGCGATGTCCGTCCGTGTTTGTGTTGAAATCAAGTTTGCCTCGGCACAAAAAAATAAATGTGTTAATCCATCAGATAAAGTGTCAGAAGTGGTGCTATTGGAAATCAGCATGATCGGTGCATGTCCTTCGAGGCAGCAGGCAAAACACCACGCCTACTTCTAATTTTTCATGTCATTTGGAACAATAAAGTAACTCCAATTAAAAAATTAAATATATGGGGAGCTAGAGAATCCAAATTAAGACAAAAAAACATCAAGTGAAAAAATTGGCGCTCGCCCCTATTTTCCGATTTACGGGGCCCCGAAATTTTCTAATATTTTAAAATATCAATATGGGTATCATTTCAAAGCTTTTGAAGAGATCTTTAAGGAAATACTAGAATTTTTTAAAAATGCTTAACCCATTAAGAGCCGATGCCATTTTGCTGTAAAATTATATATATGCAGTACCAAATCTTTTTTTATTTTTATTCTCCCTGTCACCCCACTATTTGCTTTTTTGAATAAAGTTACTTCACTTAACTAGATTTACATAGACGGTGAAGGGTATATAAGACTCGACATATCCGAATATAGCACTCTTACTTGTTTCTATAAAAAACTGTTTCTATAAAAAATCATTGAACTTGATTTTAAATTATTTCTGTGAGTGTGGAAAAAAAGAAAAAACCTAAAAATGAACACTGGAACTTTATATTTGCATAAATATTTTAGTTTTCCTTTTTATAGCGTACCGCTTTTCAGACTTGCCGGACTATACATTTTCGCATATTGTTGTAGTAAAAAGAACCATACGCGGTAAATTCTTTTAATCTTTTTTTTAGATTTGCGATAAAAATTACTGCAACTCCTTAAAGATTTTAAATAATGTAAATAGAAATGAAATTAATTAATAAATCTTTTATGAACTTTATTGTTGTCGAACTAAGCAAGTCGACTTCACAATCAGCTACTTTGGATAATGACATAAAATTTTTTGTTAACGAATTACTTAAGTTGGCTTTTGTTAAAAGCTTTGAATACCAAGAAAAAAATTAGATACTGAAATCCCAGAAATATAATCTCTTGCTGCCTGTGTAATGGGTAGCGATGATGTTTTTCCCAAATCTGTGCGCTAGCTGGATGATTATCTATGCGTCAGTTGTCTTGCATTTGACGTAGGAGAATAAGCGTTTTGATAAAATCATTTATTATTTCCACGTGCTGTTTGATACTATTATGCGCCATGGTGATAATTGAATGAAAAATTAACTGTATATCCTACAAAATATGTATGTGTGTGTGTGCTATAAGTCTTCTTACAAAAATAATAATAGAAAAAATATTATTTTCTTACAGGTTTTTGTGCTCCTAAATATTACTTTCTTTATAAAGGAAGGAAGCACTTAAGTAAACATTTCTACTTTTCAAACTTAAAGTAAAATGTATAATGAATTTCAAAATTAAAAGAGAACTTTTTTTCCACTTCTATATAAATACGAGGGCTGCTATATATATATTTCTGGCCTGGCAACACTGAGTGCTGCCAAGTGCAATCTGACATTTCCATTGGAAAGTTTGTCATTTTTAAGCATAATCGTACTCAAAACGTTTTGACGTACGACCATTATTTGTGTTGTTTACAGTGACTTGAAAAAATTAATATAGAAAAAAATGGAATTACCTCGTGAACATTTTCGTGCCATCATTTTTCACAACTCTCGATGTGGAGTATCACGACAAGAGTGCATTGATGAACTTAAATCTTTGTATGGCGATGAAGAACCATCCTATAGCACTGTGAAAAATTGGTATAATCAATTTAATCGTGGCCGAAGCTCGCTCAAAGACGAATCGTCGTCTAAAAACGGCAGTTGTGCCAGAGAACATTGATGCCGTGCGTGAACTCATAATGCAAGATCGACATGCGACATACCGAGAGATAGAGACATCCTTGGACCTTTCTTCCACCAGCATACATTCGATACTGCATGAACACCTGGCCGTAAAGAAAGTTTGTTCTCGTTGGATCCCGCACAATTTGAAAGTCGCTCAAAAAAAGGCTCGTGTCGATTGGTGCAAAGAAATGTTGCAAAAATACGATTGCGGTGCTTCAAAAGATGTTTATAAGATCGTCACAGGTGACGAATCATGGATCTATGCGTATGAGCCCGAAACGAAACAACAATCGACCATGTGGGTCTTCAAAGACGAGCAAAATCCAACGAAATTTATTCGTGGAAGAAGCACTTCGAAGCAAATGGTCGCCTGTTTCTTCGGCAAAACTGGTCATGCGGCGACTGTTCCGCTTAAGCAACGTAGGACGGTCACTTCTGAGTGGTACACTACAATTTGTTTGCCTGAATTCATCGGAAAAATTCGAAAAACCAACAAGAGAAGACGAATCATTGTTCACCATGACAATGCGAGCTCTCACACATCGGCTCAAACCAGAGCGTTTTTGACTGGCCAAAACGTCGAATTAATGGGTCATCCGCCGTACAGCCCTGACCTGGCACCTAATGACTTCTTCTTGTTTCCGCACATCAAGAAAAAATTGCGTGGTCAACGATTTTCGTCGCCAGAAGAAGCTGTTGAAGTGTTCAAAAACCATGTTTTAGAGGTGTATCAATCGGAGTGGAAAAAGTGCTTCGACAACTGGTTTGAGCGCATGCAAAAGTGTATAAATCATGCTGGAGAATACTTTGAAAAACAATAAAACCATTTTTGATTATAAATATTCGCATTTTCACTATTAGGCCTGAAATATATAGAGCAGCCCTCGTATAAATGCACCAGAGCAAATGAATAATTTGTTAATAATTCCTGCAAACACACTTATTGTCGAGTACTTTTGTGTTTAAAGTATTCACGAAAGTAAATAAAAATTGCAATTAATTTATTATCAACATTAAAGGTAAATACCTTAAAATCATTATTTAGACGTTAAAGTAATCTAAAGGCAAAAGATAAAATGTTATTAAATAAAAAAAACAACAAAGAAAATATTTAATTCAAAATGTGTGTTCTAGTTTAAATGTTCAAATTAAAAACACCTTGTTTTATGATTTTTCCGTTGTTGTCGATGATTGCCGGCAGTAAAAGTTATTTAACGCGTATATTGACTATAATAAAGTGACGTAAATCCATAGCACATACATATATGATCATGTGAACGATAACTATGAATTGTGATAATTTTTAGTTTGTTTTTAATATTGGAAAACATAAGTATTTTAATTTTTTGGTATGATAAGAAAAAGACAGACAATTGTGTTTTCAAAACTTACATTTAACGCATAACGCTATTTGAAAGTCTTTTAAAAATAGTAAATTATAATCAAAACCAATGCGTTAACAGAGTCAATGAAATAAACAGTCGTCAACAAATATATTTTAAGAAGGTGAATTTAAGTTGAAAACTAAATACCGAAAACAATTATTTAAATTAGTTGTAAAGTATTTTTTTTTTATAAATCTTAAAAAGTACCTTAAAAAGTACTTTTAGAAAAATGTTATTTTAAAATCAGTGTCTTGACACAGGTACTTAAGATAATTTTTAGAAAGTACCCCTTAGAAAAAACTACATCCAAAAAGGGAGTTAAAGATATAAACAAAAAAAAAACAGCATTCAATCAGAACCCCTATAAAGAAAATTTAGTTAAAGAAGTACTTTTTAAGATACGCACCACAAGAGTACTTAAAAAAACGCAAATATGTACATC
The DNA here is from genome assembly GCA_916610165.2 of Gymnosoma rotundatum. Taxonomy (NCBI): domain Eukaryota; kingdom Metazoa; phylum Arthropoda; class Insecta; order Diptera; family Tachinidae; genus Gymnosoma; species Gymnosoma rotundatum. Next base: position 11,570,319 of record OU744338.1, on the reverse strand, counting down.
TTTTAAAACAAGTATTTTAAAAATTGATAAATTTCGTATTTACCCTTGAAAACAATACCTCTTAAGCGGAATTAATTAAAAAAATTACGATTTATTATTGTGTTCTTAAAACCTTTCAAAGAATTACTTTAAAAAACTGGAACCGAAAAAGCACCTTTACAAAAAGTTTTGTATTTAAATTTACCTTTAAAAAATCATATACGAAGCTCCTTTCTCTTCATAATATTTTTTGAAAAGGTACTCTCTACAAAAAGGACCTTAAAAAAAAGATCTTTAAAAAAATGACCAGCACAAAAACAGCTTGTAAAAACGTAAGCTTTTTTGGCAATAGTATAAATGAGAAATTATTTTTTTTCATTTTTTTTTCAAAAAGTACCTTTCAAAAAGTACTTTAAAAAGTTAAAAATATAGTACCTTTTGTAATAACTTTTTAAAAAGTATCTTTAAACAAATAATCATTAGAATAAAATATTTTAAGAAAAGTACTTTTTACAAAAAGTACCTTAAATAATAATAATAATAAATACTCTAATAATCTAGCTTCAAATTAATTATAAATAATAATAAATAAAATTTTAAATAACAGAAATAATAATTAAGACAAAATTTTTAAATAAATTTCTTTTAAAAAATAATTAAATAAAAATAAGAAACTACCTAAAGAGGGTTCCCTTAAATATATAACGTACCTTTAAAATAAATGATTTCTAGTAGCAGTCGTTCTTAAATAATTCGGGTTTTTTAATAATACATTCCGTAAAAATCATTATCATTATCATTCAAAAACTTATAAATGAATTGAGTAATCCTTTTTATATAATGTGCCTTTATTTTTAAAAATTATCCATTTTTTAATGAATTTTTTTTCTGTTAAAGTAGTTTTTAAAAAGTGCAACAAAAATGTAAAAACATTCTTTACATTTCCACAATTAATATGGAGGGCTTAATGCATTTCTTCTGAAAAAAATTTACAAAATTTTCTTATTTTTAATTTTACACTGTAGGTCGCAAACATTTATAAATATATAGTTGTTAAAAACTAAAAATTTTGATTTTGAATTAATATTATTAAAATTTCATTAAAGAAGAGTAGATACGCCAAAAGTAAAATCAGTTAATCTGTCAGCTTTTTAAAACGTTTCTTTTAACAAATAATTAATTAAATAAAATAAAATAAAAATAAAAAAGTACTTTTAAAAAAAGTACCTAAAATAAGTACTCTAATAATTTAGCTTCAAATTAATTATAAATAATAATAAATAAAATTTTAAATAACAGAAATAATAATTAATGAGCTTAGCTCTGATCGAAATAGTTTATGTTTATTACAAAATATTTTCTAATAAAGCGATATTTGAAAAGACAAAATTTTGAAATTAATTTCTTTTAAAAAATAATTAAATAAAAATAAGAAACTACCTAAAAAGGGCTCTCTTAAATATATAACGTACCTTTAAAATAAATATTTTCTAGTAGAAGTCGCTCTCAAATAATTCGGGAATTTTTAATAATAATTTCCGTAAAAATAACTATCATTAAAAAGCTTATAAATTAATTGAGTAATTCTTTTTATATAATGTGCCTTTATTTTTAAAAATTATCCATTTTTTAAGGTACATTATTGAAAAAATACTTTTTAAAAGAACGCTTGTGTAGTGAATTTTTAATAAACTCTTTTTTTAATGAATTTTTTTTCTGTTAAATTACTTTTCAAAGAGTAGAACAAACATTTAAAAACATGCTTTACATTTTCTTAATTATTAGTAAAATCTTTATCCATTCCTTCTGGAAAAAAATTTATTTATTCTACCTTTAATTTTACAGTGTAGGCCGCAAACGAAAAATTGTTTGCATAATAAAAGTACGCTTGTTGTTAAAAACTAAGAATTTTGATTTTTAATTAACAACATTAAAATTTCATTAAAAAAGTCTAGATACGCCAAAAGTAAAATCAGTTAATCTCTCATGGTAATAACAGTGTTAAACATTTAAAATTAATCCACAAAACACTTGCATATTTTTAGGATAATTAAATTATTTGATTGTAGTTGATATGTGGCAAGAAGCTAGCTGTGTTATAAATTTTGCTGCCAATTCGCTGTAGTAAATAAAACAATAGTTTAATTAAAAATGTTTTTACTATTAAAAATGTTCTCATCAAACATTTAAAATATATTTTATTACAGCATTTGAAATGAAAATTATATTTAACAACAGATAACAAGTTTTTATTTAAATGTTCTTCAAGCAAGTTGACACATTGATTTGTTTAAAACTATTTTCGCAGAAAACATATACATTAAAATGTTTATTTATTTACTTATTTTTTTTATTTTAATATAAATAACAATAGTTCTTAAATTATATTGGACATGAAAATGACGCATAGAATGAATAGAACTAGTCAATCTGATCTAACCAACAACGTGTAGTATTAAAGCATTCTTTTAAACTTTAAAATGTATTTAAAACTTTAAACAATAAAAAAATTCTCACGCATACCTTAGCTTAAAGATCCAATAGCTTAATTAAATATTGATACAAAAACAAAGCTTAAACATATTTTAATTGTAACCTCTAAATGTATATGACACACGATCCCCTTCCCGGCTGCCGTAGTTAGCATTTGTTGCTTTTGGTAAACCATATTTATCGGTGTTGGTATAGTAAGCGTAACCAAGATTACGTTGCCCTGTATAGGATGGATCCCAATAGCCGTAGTATTGACGTAAACCTCCATTACCACCATAGCCGCCATAACCTCCATAACCACCACCCAAAATATTAGTACCAATTGGTGTATTAGTACCAGTAGTGGGATAATAATTATAATTGGGAACATTAGTACCAGTTGTGGGATAGTAATTGTAATTTGGTGTATTAGTACCAGTTGTGGGATAATAATTGTAATCAGGATAATATCCGGCCACATTTGTTGTTGGATACTTGCCGACACTGGGATAAAAACCTCCATTCGTATTATAATTATAATTTGGATAGTAGCCTGGCCTATTATTATTGGGATAATAGCCAGTGTTGCCTAGACCAAGCAAGCTGCCCAAATTTATTACTGAAAATTTAAAACAGATTTTTTTACACAATTATTTAAAGTATTAAACTATTATAATGGAAGCTAAAAATTTTGTTAATTTTTAACTTTAAAAGCATAATGAATGTGTCTACCTATGGTAGACATAACCTCAAATATCTTCTTACCTTGTCACTGCCACTAACTCTTTTAATACACGTTTTACAACAACAATAGAAATGACGTACTTAATACATAACAAAAGCATAAAAGTTTTCGTGAAACTTCTAGAAAAATAAGTCATTCCAAGTTACTGCGATAAGAAAAAAATTGGGGAACGAATATGAAAAAAAAATCTAAAAATGGTAAATTAAGAGTGTCAGACAAATTATAAAGGAATATAAACACTTCCTCCTTATTGCTACACAACAGCAAATGTCTCTAATAAGTTAATTTTGAATTAATTTAATCTGGATCGCCACATCCTTCATCAAAATTTTTAACATCTATTCACCTTAGTTTGTGTACATTGTAAACATCATCTATTTAACCAACTTACTTTTTAAATAACAATACAATCAATTTATATTAATGCGCTTAGACGCAGCTCAGCCACAACCCAAAGCATTTCTTTGCTGTTCTCTCTGTAACTCGTCTTGCTTTTGTACCAACCTTCGGTACGGTCACGAAATGCAACTTTTATTTTTATTCACTCAGAGAGTTTCGACACTTATTTAATTAATAGTTTTTAATAATATAATTTCTAAAAATAAATTCCGATGGCAGTTTCTTATTAGTTTGAAGAGCCAATGGAAACCCCCATATAAATGACGTATTAATTATTGCTTAAATAGAACGAACTAATTACGATTAATATAAAATTTAGGATTAAAAAAAATGGTAATGGTCTTAAAGGATGTCGTAGTCGTAGTACATTGAAAAAATGACTAGATTATATCACTTTAATGTGCGGTACCTCTCATAAAAATAAAAATTTCTTAAGTTTTTTTTAAAGAACAAAATTAATTAAATAAATCAATCTTTGTACAGGCTCTGCACTGTAGTCTACATAAAAAAATTTCCGATTGAACTATTTAATTAATTTATAATAAGATTTTATTAGTTTAAACTCATAACAAAAACAATTTTCCTCACTTATGATTTTATATTTATGGACAATTCATATCTAAACTATTAATAAATACAAATAAAATCTAATTGTATTGGAGAAAAAGAATTGCGATAAGCTCTTTATTGATTTTAACGATATTGGAAACATAAACAAGTCTAATGCTTATCTGTTACAGGAGCTAAGAACGTGATCAGGAGAGAGCTGCAAAGATTTAAATAGAATTTGAAACATTGTTACTTTTACTTGCGATTGCAAAATATTGTTTTGTTCAGAGTGAACCCTCATGGTAAACGATACTTTTATATTTTACATATTACCTAGAAGGTGATCAAATTAGATCTAGGCAACATCGGGTACAACAAACTATAATTTTCAAATATATTTGATTTGATACTTTCCCATTGGGAAGCATTCATATGTATTTGCTGTGTTTTTTGTATAAAAGATTTTTAAGTTGTTGTGTTTTTGTCTTATTGATTCAATGCAGTTCTCATTTAATCAATTTGGCTTTTGATATAAGACTTTCTAGTTTTCTATACAATATTAAGGTAAAATCCACTGATGAGCTATTTGAGCAGTAGTGAAATGGCCATATGGATATACTTTCCCCGCAGTAATACATTTCATTTTTTAGTTTAGTTTAAAATAATAAATATTTCATGAGAATATCATAAAATATTTATATTTGAAGGAATCAAGCACGAATAAAATAAATTAAAATATAAAAAAGATTCCGAATAATAAATTTTCATAGTGATTTATTTAAAAATTTTTAAATTAAACTAAATGAGAATTATACCATTTTTATTTTTCTACTTTTACAATCACATTTCCGATGCTATACGAAGCTGTAGTTAATAGCTTTGTGACAGAGAATTAAAAAATAAGAAAAAAAATTCAAGTTATATATGTATATAATTGGAATTAAAATTTTATCAGTTTTTAATGCATTAAGCATTTTTTTTTTTATTTTAGTATTTCCTTAAAGATCTCTTCAAAAGCTATAAAATTATACCAATATTGATATTTTAAAAAATTTGAAAATTTCAGAGCCCCGTAACTCGGAAAATATGGGCGAGCACCAATTTTTTCGCTTGTTGTTTTTGTTTCTTATTTTTTACTTCTGTATCGCCTTATTTATTTGTTTTTTGATTAGAGTTGCTTCATTGTTCCAAATGATAATAGAAAAATTAGAGGCAATACCACGTGTATTTTGCCTATTGCCTTGACAACACGGAACGATATTGGTTCTTTTCAACAGAAACATTTTGGAAGCTATATCTGATCGACTGGCGTATTTAAATTTCCAGCTCAGCTTGTGCCTTGGCAATGTTGATTTTAACACGAAAACGGACGGACAGACGGACATCGCTTAATCGACTTCGCCAGGTATAAGAACTCAGAATATGTGCACTTAATAAGGGCGGAAATAGATATTGCAGAAATTACAAACGGCATGACAAACTTAGATATACATTTTTTCCACTTATTGTGGTAAAGGGTATAAAAGGAATAAGATAAGGGTTTAAGTGCATTTAAGTCGGAAAATATTTTAAACAAAAGAATAATTTTCATAATCCAAAGGTAAAAGGTAAGCACGCATATTCCGATGCGCATGCAGCGACTTGGTGGAATTTCTATTAATGATTTTTGGAAGAGATGTATAAACTTTTTTTTGTTAACCTCATTGCTTCAAGAAGTGCCTAAAACTTTACAATGCTCTTATAAAGGAATTAATTGAGATAATTGTGTTGGCTCTTAATATTGGTTGAAGAACTTTTCGTATATTTAGATACGGCAAATGTAATTGAAATAATGGTAAAATTTAATTAAGATGACGGCATTGATGTGGTAAATGTAATACCAGAAACAATAAGTAACAAAACTCATTTACAGCAGAAGTTACTCACGAGGGACACATACAAATGTACAGAAAGAAAATAAGAGGAAGAAAATTAGAAACTTCATAGTAGTAGCATTGTCACTTTAAGCGCTACTGCAGCATCTTTAAATTCGCATAAATGTATAATGTTCTTTTTGAATGTCTATTAAACAATCACAACAGAAAATATTTAGAAAATTTGTTTTTAAAACTCACAAAAAACGAACGTAAATAAAATGGGAAAAATGCTAAAATTTGTTTTTTAACTTAAAGTTAAAAAAAAAAAATTAATTGCAAATATTTTAATATTTTTTACATTTATACATACACACATTTTACTTCAGTTCGAATTTATACATACATTTTGCAGATGTTGCTGACACTTGCAAATCGGAAGTGTTTGCTCCAGCATGTTCATTATCCTTGTTAATTACAGCAGCCAAAGTACCTGAGAAGCCCACAAACACCTAAAAAGTTTTATGTTAAATAGAAAAGTTATTTACAAAACTCTAACTTATTTAATTGTTTTTGTTTGAAAATATTTTTCATTACCACTAATTTCAACAAAATTAAATTTAAACTCATTATTTTCAATTAAACACTACGAAAAAAGCCAAAACAAAAAAAAAACACAAAGTTAAAAAGCAGCTTAACTAAAAGACGTTCAGAACAATAGTAATGCTAATTTTTAAAATGGAGTTGTATTTATATTTTATCACAAGTTTTCCGGATGAGTTGTTGAGTGTTTGTTTGGCAGTTAAGTTGCCCATTTAAATTGTTTATTACTCATGTTTTGTATTGTTTCTTCAAATTTAAATTCATTAATGAAAAAATTTTCAGAAAAAAAGTATCATGTTTATTAAAATGACACAAAAATAAGTAACAACGAAGGTGGTTCTAGAAATAATTTAAGCTTAGGTAGTATATATGAAAATTGAAAAAAACTAATTATATATTTATTTATTTAATATTGCAGTTCGCTATAATCTTTTTATTTTATCACTAAGCCATTTTTAAATCTCTAAAAAGAAAATTTTTAACAGGGACCAAAAACTATTGAGAAATGCTTTTGAAAAAAGCTGTATAAAAGAGCCGAAAAAAATTCAGCCGTATACAGTGGAGAAAGAAAAATAGAATTACTGTTGGTTATGTTTGTTTTTGCTTAAACTTTGATTTGTGTCTTTGCTTTAAATTTTGGACAAAAATTTTTAGTTTATTTAAAATCTTTGTCAGTAGTTTCCTGAAGAGTTAAGTAAGCGCTAACGAAATGGCCATCGAGAAGTGCTTTGACCCTTAATAATCAATATTTGTAATTTATATAATTAATCGGGATAATAGAAAACAGCACGAAAAAAAAAGATTTTATTTTGAAAATTAATTAATATAATATACATACCTTTTTAAAGAAAAGTTTATTTTAAAAAAGTACCTTTTGAAAATATTACTGCTTTAAAACAATTATTAAGAAAAAAAAAACTCAAAACGGCCCATATATAAAAGAGTACTTTTAAAAATAAATACCTTGCTTTAAGAAAAATTTTGTTTGAAAAAAATTTTAGCTTTAAGAATTACGTTAAAAAGACTTGCGTACATAAAAAAGGGGTCTTGGAAATTTTACAATTTAAAAAAAGTACTTTTTTAAAGAATGTAGTTTTTAAAAATGCTTCACAGAAAAAACCATTTCAAAAAGTAAATGCAAAAATACATCTTTATTTTCTAACAGTATCTTAAAAATTTAAGTACCTTGACATAAGTTACCTTTCAATAAAATTTACTTTAAAAATTATAGTATAAAAAGTAGCTTTAAAAAAATTTAAAAAGTACTTTTTGAAAAAATAAATTGTTAAAAAGTACTTCTTCAAAGTAGTACCTTTTAAAAACATAACTTTTAATAAAAAGTCCATGTAAAAAGGGCTTCTTAAAAAGTTAACTTTTTAAGGAAATAACTTTCAAACATGTTCTTTGTAAAAAGAAGAAAGTGAGAAAAAATACCTCCTTAAAAACCTTTTTGAAATAAGTCTACTCAAAGCGAAATTCACTTTAAAAAAATCTTAGCTTTATGAATTACGTTAAAAAGACGTACGTGCGTATATTAAAAAGGGAGCTTGAAAAATAAAAATTAAAAAAAGTACCTTTTTAAAAACTAATTTTTGAAAAATGGTTCATAGGAAAAATCATTTCAATAAGTTAATGCAAAAATACATCTTTATTTTCTAAAAGTATCTTAAGAATTTTAAAAAGTACTATTTAAAAAAAGTACCTTTTAATAAAACTTACTTAAAAAATTATAGTTTAAAAAGTAGCTTTAAAATAATTAAAAAGTACTTTTTGAAAAAATAAGCTGTTAAAAAGTACTTCTTCAAAGTAGTACCTTTTAAAAACATAACTTTTAATAAAAAGTCCATGTAAAAAGTGCGTCTAAAAAATTTATATTTTTTATGTGCAGATTTTTAAAAAGTAAATTAATATTTCATTGTCCATTGAACTGGCGAGATCATCTCACGCAGTCCACAAATTCTAGGCTTCATGCCTCGCATTCGTTTTAAATGAAGTTTCACATTTATTAAAGTAAATTCAAAAATGAGCTTGACACTAAATTATTTGGACTTAAGAGAACATCATGTATCCAAAATTTAAAATTAAGTTTAGTAATATTTATATAAAGTTCTTTTAAGTACACCCTCGTTCATTCATAAATATTTTTAAAATGTAACTAATTTTTGTCGGTTCGATTTATGCTTAAGTATTTTGCTGATACTCATACAACTGAGTGTCTGTTCAAATAAGCATTTTTAGATTAAATTAAAACATTAAAAAATTTCAATGTTACGATGTCATTATCTATATTAACTTTAAACCCATACGATAACACTGTAACAAGCAGAAATTACTACAATTATTTCCTTTAGTCGCTGTCTTTCTATTCTTATGACTCTTACTATTGTTTAAATGTGTTTTCATCACCTCGTTAAAACAAATAATTTTCAAGTTGCGTATTTTGTGAGAATTTTAAAAGAAAAAAAAAACTGTAGCACATTTGTGTGAAGGCGGTACTTTTTCAAAAATAAAATTTCCTAAACTCTATTTACCAGTAAACTGTTTGTGGGACTTAATTAATATTGACTTTAGATAAATAATAAAAACAAAACCATCTTCAGCACCTGCAAGTGTATTAGGTAACAATAGTAAATATTTATTTGTTAAGAAAAATAACCATTGTATTTTTTTAATTTTATTATGTTAAGGCTTCAAGCTAAATGTTATTTCCAATGTCTTAATGTTTATTAAACGATTAAATAATTGCTAAAATAACACAAAGATTCGCCATGATCGCAAAAAAAGATATTGGAAGAAATAAATAGCTTAAAGCAATAATGAATTATTATTTGTCATTTAGGCTTAAGTTATTTTTTAAAAAAAGTTTGAATAGAAATACGAATTTAAAACAATAATATTTTGAAAAATACTTAACTAATAAAACTAGGTAACCATAAAATTTATAAGCAATAAATTACATGTAATATCTCAAACACAGGTTTATCGCCCCATTGATTTGTAAATGGCGCAGACATAGACGGAAAGTACCAATATCTGTATTTACCTCTAGCTTCTGTTGTTTTTTGTTTATCTTATATGCAGTTGTAAAACCGAAAATAATGAAAATATTTAAAATTCTTTAAAAACTTGAAAAAAAATCGCAATTTCAACCAAAAAAAAAATTTTCAAAAAATCTTAACTCACCCTCAAATTGACATTTAAAGAAGAAGTGAACACATCTTTGACTTAAAAAGAAATGGCGCCAATAGAAACTTCAAAAGAAATCGATATTCATACAAAATTTTTATTTAAGCGACAAAATCTAAATTTTTTAAAAGTATTAACTTTAACTAAAATTAAAATTAACTATTAAAAATGTCTTTTTTTAATAAAGGACACGGGAATATTTTTTTTAATATTCAATTTTCACAGAAGAACTTCGTGCTTTTTTTTATTTAATAATCCCGATTAAATTAATTACCGATATTGATTCTTGAGGATCAAAGGACGTCTCGATGGTCATTTCGTTACCGCTTACTTAACTCCAAACGTGTCTTTAATTAAATAATTTGCAAAGTGCCTGTGCATAGAAATAAATTATCGTAGTGTTTTTGATATTTTTAATTTTTCATCCTCTTTCAAGTGTATAAAAGAGCCGGAAAAAAATTCAGCCGTATACAGTGGAGAAAAAAAAATAGAATTACTTTTGGTTATTGTTCTTTTGCTTAATCTTTGCTTTATTGAGTGACAAAAATCTTTAGTTTATTTAAAATGTTTGTCAGAAGTTTCCTGAAGAGTTAAGTAAGCGGTAAAGAAATGGCCATCAAGACGTGATTTGACCCTCAATAATCAATAAAATTAAAAAAGTCTTTAAAAACGATTTTATTATTTTAATAATAAAAAGTACATTTTGAAAAAATCTCTCTTTTAAAAAAGTACACACAAAAAACCTATTACATTAAAAAACACAAAACTAAAAAGAGCTTTAATATAAAAAAATAGTTTTAAAAATAAATACCTTTTAAAAAATATCATCTAAAATCTCATTTCAAAATAAATTTGCGTGAAGAAAAAATCTCCCTACAAATTTTTATCTTTAACGTTAAAAAGTCTTACACGTAACATACGTGTACATACATACCTTAAAAAGGGGTCTTGAAAAATACAAATTTTAAAACAAGTAGCTTTTTTAAAAAGGTAGATTTCGAAAAATGGTTTAAAGAAGTATATTAAAAAATACTTTTTTCTTTTAAATTCCTTAAAAATTTAAGAATTTTAAATAAGTACCATTTATAAAAAGTACCTTGAAATAAAGTACCTTTTGACAAAACTTGTTTTAAAACGCACAGTTTGAAAGTAGATTTAAAAAACTCAAAAAGTACCTTTTTCTACTAAGAAGTATTTCTTCAAAGTGGTACCTTTTAAAAACATAACTTTTGATAATATTTTACAAAGGTGCAGAATTTAACATTTTTAAAAGAAACACCAATTTCTAAATGGTTGGGGCGATTGAATTTAAATTTCATAAGCCGACAGCAGTAAAATTAAAAGTTTAATTTTAAATACTTTTGGACTAAAGAGTGATATTATAAGCAAACTATTTTTACTATACTCTTCCTTAGCAAGACAAAAAAGAATAACCAGATTGCTTTTAAAATATCAAGTTATTTTCATTTATAAATTTGCTAATCTATGTCTAAATAAGTTTTTTTTAAATACTTTTGAGAGGTAACATAGATTGCAAGGGACGAACATTATTATCAGATTTGGGAACTGAAATAATTTTCGCACCATTGGCTGGTGGTAATAATGGTGTAAAAAAAGTGTTTTAGGTATGGCAGCAAGACGAGAACTTACGATGAATGTTTTCATATCCGATAGCATTGGATTTCACAGCTCTAAAGCAGATAGTACATCAATTTGCATAACACAGGAGAGATTAAACGATCCAAGTTATACGGTAGGATATCTTTTAGCCAGAGATTTACTACCCTTTATTGAAGAGATTGTATTTTTTTTCTGGCACTGTAGGTAAATTAGTGAATAGTTCGTTTAACTGGATTATGAGATGAGCAGTAGCCTGTTTGAGTATTTCCAATACCAACTTCGCGTATGGCTTTCCATGTTTGTTTAGACTTAATCGCTGAGCTAAGTCTTTGACTGTAGTACTTGCATTTTACCATTATTATTAAATTATTAGTTTTATTTCTAGATATCTATTGGTCTTGAAGGCCCTGCCAAGGGCTCTTTACAGGTAAAAAAACAGTGGCAAGCCTCACATAATTACCATGCCCAGGTGCACTATCGTGAAACTCGATTTAGCTGTTCCTGAAAGGTGTGCAAAACTTAAACTTTAAGCTTAAACTTATATACTCTTCTTCTTCTTCTTCTTTCAGCACTTGCAATTTAATATTAATCGATTGATTCATTTAGAAATTGTTGATTTATTTCCAAAATATTAGTTTCTTTTCCACTTTGTTATGTTATTTTATTAATAGAATTTTACGAATAAAATAAAATCCGAATAAGAAAAAATAATAAAAAAAAATACGGAAAATTAAAAAAAAAAAATAATTTTGAAATATGGCAATGAAAGGAAAATTCTCAAGGGCACAACATAACACAAGTACGAGGGAATTGTGGAGAATACTAAATCAGAAAGTACTTTTCATGAAATACATTAAGAAGTAAAGACAAACGATAAGCTTAAAAAAAGATTACAAACTTTAAAATAATATTTCTTGTAAAACACTATTCGGCTAATGCTGCAATGCGCACTACATGCGTAATTTCAGACATCGTTCAGATGATCACTTAAAAAAACACAAGCTGTGGTTTATAGCACATTTTAACGTAAAATTATATTCTCTTTCTCGTCTCGTGTTTTTTAGTAGTTATTTTTAGTAGTGATTTATATTTTAAAATTCCTATTCATTGCTAGAGTTCGCACTATGACTTCCTCGTTTAAAGAAACAGACGCTCTTACACCGCTACACAATAATTGTTTACCCTTTTCTAATATTAACTTTGAAAGATATCAACTGCCGTATAATATTTGTTCATCTTTAATCTATTCATCGACCACGGCTACTTAACGACAATTATTTTTTATGCGCAAGGCTTTGTTGGGATTTGAACTTATGACCTTATGTTCAAGAAACAAGTAGACATCTCTGTAAACGGCTGCTGAGATATTTAAAAGATTCAAATCTTATTTTCTTAATAAAATTGAGTAGAGAAATAAATTATATAAAAAATCATCACAATTCAATGCACATTTCTAATATTTATGTGTCAAGTTTTTCATCCCAACCTCTAATATATATTTATTCAAGAACTAATAACCATTTGAATTCCTGTGGGAAATATTTTTACTTATCTTTATCAAGTCCCATACTTTAGGAATTATGAAATAAGTAAAATATTTAACTAAAATAAAATACAAGACTATGGGTATTAAAGTGAATATTAAACGAGAGCAAGCAAATCAGTACAAGCCCATAATTAAATTTATTTCTTAAATCTCGACTTACCATAAACAATTATTTTTAAAATATAAAAACCTTTAATTTTTACATTTTTTTTTCAAATTTAATTAATTTCTTTATTATTATTATTTTTTTTGTGATTTTTCGTTTAAAAGAAAGATTTTGTTGTATTTTTTATGAATAAAACAATGATTATGTTTTCTCTTTTTTCTTTGTATTAAATAAAAACTATTATCTAGAAATTAAAAAAAAAAATGATAATGAATATAAAAACAAAATAAAAATATTTAAAAATACATAAAAGTAGACAATAATGAACAACATTTCACAAATCAAATAATAAAACAATATTAATCAATAGATGTACAACAGGATTATTGTTAATATCATTATTACTTCATTCATTAAGGCATTGATTAGGTGATACTCACAGACAGTGAGCGAGAGAGGAGACAGAGAGAGTAATAGAGAGTTATAGAAAAAATTTAACAATTTTAGTAACAAGTACTACATACATAAATACATAACACAGTACTGCAGTAGTAATAAGCAAAAAAAAATAGAAATAAAATCAAATCAAAGTAAAAATAAAATAAAAATAAAAAATTAAATAAAAGCGAACACATAATTATTGTTATCATTTGAGTTAGTAGATAATCGCATTGGAATTTTGGGAAAACAGGATCTGTACGTAACGGATTGGTTGACAGGAAGCAGGAGTTGGAAGCCAGGTTCAGAGGAAATCAGGATTGATAACAGGAATATTTACTCAAAAGTCGTTTATTCTTTTTTCTCGTCCTCGGCCACTACAGCCACTTCTTCATGTTCAGTTGCGGCCGATGTTGTCGTTTTAGTTGCATTCGTATCGTTTTCCTTTGTCTCGGCTATAATCTTTTTGTCATTTTCACTCTCGCTGCTGACAACATTTGTCTGTTCGATCTTTAGATCACCAGTTAGCTCTTCAGAAATTAGAATAGCTGCTGATGCATCAATGTTTTCTGCTTCACGTTTTGTATGAAGACGTTCAGGAATATTTTGTGTACAGGAGCAAGGGCACATGCACTGATCCTTTTTAGCGCCATTAGAAAAAATAGAATTTACATTAAATCCGAATGGAATTGGTGCGGGCTGCACTCCCAGTGGATTTTGAATATGTTCACTTGAAAATTGCTTAGAGTTGTCATCGCATTTAGCATAGGCAGCTTCAGGCAATATGATGACTGGCATAAAGGCGATTATAGCTCCTTTGGGTATATTGTTTGGTGCATAGAAAGCTGGATGTCCGGGAACTTGTGGAACAACTGGTATTTGTTGCAACAGTGGTATCGAACTCGTAATGCTACCAAAGTTTGTCTGGCTGTTTAAGCTGCTGCTTGGATGGGAAGAGGAAGGATGGTTGTGCTGTGATGTGGAGTAATCATTGTTGGATAAGGAAGAGGTGGAGGTTTTTGATGAATAAACCTTATCAGCTAGACACGGACAAACGTTGTCTTTATTCTGTGTAAGGAATGGGGAGGAATTGGGACGAGGAGTTACATTTTGTTGTGTAAATGTTTCAGTTTTTGTCACTGCCTTAATTTGTGAATCGGGTCTTTTCTTCTGATATTCGTTATTGCTCACATATGTAGTGGTTATCTTTTCTATAGCTTTCTCTTTTTTAACTTGGCTAAATGGTTGTGGCTGCTGTCCTGTATAAGTGGTTGTTATTGTCTTGTCCTGGTTGTAGGAGGCAGTTGGCTTTGTCTCAATTTTTTCGGGGCTTTTGTATGCTGTCGTTATGACCTTTTCAACTGTAATAGGTTTGAATTTTTCTTGCGTATTTATCTCAACAACTTTTTGTGGTGGTATATACGTCTTCGTGACTGTAGATTTTTCCTCTGTCTTGGGCCTGGTATATGTATTGGTTGTGGTTACTTTTTCTATCACCTGTGGTCTTGTGTTAGTTTTTAAATTTTTATTCGTTTCGGTTACTACGACTGTCTTTTCTTTATAAAATTCAGCAGGTTTATTATTACCATAATTTTGATGGGTTGTCGTCGTTTTGGAGTAGGTCGTTTGGGGTTTGTCTTTCTCAATAGTGATATCCTGGACCTGCAGATTTTCGGTTTTAGTCAGAGTGTATGTGTTAGGTGTGATTTTTGGTTGTGGTTTGGGAGTGGGAGCGGGAGAGGGAGAAGAAGGCGGAATATATTTAGTATTGATATTTTTCTCATTTAAATTATTAAAATTATTCTTATTGCTATTGATTGTGTTTGTGGAAGTGGTGGTTGTTGTTGTGGTGACCTTCTTTTGTGTATATTCATTATTAGGATGATAATTGGACACAAAAGATGTCTGCGTATTGGTGTTCGTTGGTGGTGGTACACTATCTACTGGGTATGAATAAGTGTTAATAATTTTATTTATTTTACCAGTGCTCGGATGAGGAGGCAAGTAACCAGGAACAGACAAGTTAGACTCTCTGGGATCTTTAGTGGGTTTTGATGGTCCTGGCGGTCCATAAGGACCATATGGTCCTTTTGGACCAGGTCCAGTTGGTCCTGGTGGTCCAGGAGGTCCTTTAGGGCCTTTAGGTCCAGGGCCAGTAGGTCCGTATGGTCCAGGGGGTCCAGGAGGGCCTGGGGGTCCGGGAGGTCCTAAGAAATAAATTTCACAAATAACTTCATTTACAAAAAATTTAAAGAAAGTTATTCTTACCGTTGGGGCCACCAGGGCCTTTTGGTCCACCAGGTCCTTTAGGTCCACCAGGTCCATTAGGGCCGCCAGGTCCTACACCGCCACCATCGCCATTGCCTCCATAGCCGCCTACACCGCCGTTGGGTCCAACAATATGGACATATGGTGGTGCTGGAGGGCCAGTGGGACCTTCAATATGAATATATTTTCCAGAATTATCATGATAATATCTACCGTCATTAATTCCTGCAACAAGACATACATACACAAAATTAGTAAAAAATCAATATAACGACAGTTTTAAAGTTACTTACCCTTATATCTACCATCATCGTCTCTATTTTTATATTTACCATTTGCTATATAAATAATGAAGGTAAATTAAAATAAAAAAAAAAACAAAAGCAAAATTAGAAACATGAAAATTAAGTTTGTGGTTTGTTATATAATTCTAAAAACTACAATTAGAAGTGTATAACTACTCTAACTAAATTTTAAATTAAAACAAATCATAAATTAACTAATACATCATATATAAATACATATACATACATATATAACATACAACTATAAAGCATTAAGCTAAAGCCCTTTACCATAAGCCAACCAAAAACAAAATTTGTTATATACATAAAGCGTTCAGGTTTAAATACTTCAAAATGTACGTACTTTGAGGTAACAACAATATGAAAACCTTTTACCAACTCAAAATGCAAAATGTTGTTAGCACTTTAAACGAAATGTTTACTAATTTATGGTTTATGTGTAAGCTGATGAATGTGTAGGTGGGTGTATATGTTGCGCTATAAATGCAGATGTTTGTGAGAGTGCGAAACAATATCGGGTATTTGCTTTAATATTTATATACATATAAATCATTTCACGTGTCTAGTAGATTTCTCTCTTCTTAAGTAAAAATTCGAGAAATTAAGTCATATATCAAAAGTGTAAAGGAGAAAGATTAAACGAAAGAGAGTGAGAGAGAGAAAGAGAGAGAGAGAGAGAGAGAAAGAAAGAGACAGATAGAAGAAAGTAAACGTGTGCTTGAGCAAAAAAACTGCAGTGCCTTCAAAAAAAAAAAAAAAAAAAAAGAAAGAATCCCTAAACTACAGTTCAACATTTCATTCGTATGTAATAAGTTCTCCTACAGTGCTGTTACGATAGCGGTCATTTTATTTGCTTACATTTTTCTGAAATTTGATTTTTTAACCTGCTGAAAATAGAAATAAATTCTTAGATAATTAAAAATACAAAATAAAAATTAGCGTATAATGAAATTATAGCGAGAAATTGAAAATATTGGAAAACTTAAAAATACTTTATACATTTAAGGAGCTTGGATGCACACAAATATTGTATACGATACCTAAGTGCATATGTGTTTGTATATGTACGAGTATAAGTATATTGATCATGTGCCATTGAATTTAAATTTTGGTTATTTGCATATTTTTTTTTTTTTTGCATTTGCTCTGAAGTGTTGTTAGTGCAGTGCAGTGGGGCGTTTGTGAAATGCTTTAGATAAAGTGGGATAGCTTGAGAAGAAGACTTCATCCTGTATTTGATAAATGAGTATATAAATATAACGAATATCAGTTTCAATGTGTGTGGTTAAGTAACATGTTGCTTTTGAAACGTTTTTGTAAAAATTCATTTGTGTGGAAAATAGGCAAAGCTCTTAAGAATTATATGATTTCGATGCAATTTGTGCACGCGATCCAAGCTCCGGTTATGTAAAAGTGTTTGCTAACCTTCTGTGTATCCGATGGCCCCAGGAAAACCGGGCACAGAGATTCCCTCATCGTGTTTGTAACCCGTACCTTTGTCCACACTAATTTTTCCGGAATCGCTACCGACTACGTACTGTCCGGGTTTTCCTGGGGATCCAAATCCTGAGTGTCCGTATTGGCTGGGTGCAGCTGGATTATAGCGGATGGGAACAGTTGGTTCATGGTGGCTAAACGCAGCTTCTCCAGCAGGTTCCCGATTTTGTTTTTCAGTATTGCTTCGGGTTGGATTAAATTGGATGGGTGCATTTGGTTCATTGTGGCTAGATACAAGTGATCTAGGAGGTCCTGGATTTAGTTTTTCAGAACTGCCCCGATCGGGATTATAGCGTTGGGGTACCGTTGGCTCATGGTGATTGGATGGAGCTGGACTAAGAGATTCTCGATCTTGTTTTTCAAGACTGCTCCGGTCTAAAGTTTCATGGACAGGAACTCTTGGTTCATGGTGGTTCGATGCAGCTTGACGTAGAGGTTCTCGATTTTCTTTACCAAGATTGCTTCGCTCTTGATTAGAGAGGACGGGTATAGTTGGCTCGTAGTGGCTGGATGCAGCTGGTATATGAGAATCTACATATTGTTTTTCAGAATTGCTACGCTCTGGATTAGATTGGATAGGCATAGTTGGTTCATAGTGGCCAGATGCAGCTGATCTAGAAGATTCAAGATTTGGTTTTTCAAAATTGCTCTGCCTTGGATTATACTGAATGGGTAAAGTTGGTTCATAGCGGCTGGATGCATCGGGTTTATGAGAATCCAGACTCTGATTACCGATATTGTTCCGATCTGGATTATACTGGATGGGTTCAGCTGATCTAGTAGGTTCTCGATTTTGAGCAAAGACTTTAGGATTGCTCCGGTCTGAAGTATACTGGACGGGAACTCTTGGTTCATAGTGGCTAGATGCAGCTTGTCGAGAGGGCTCTTGATTTCGGGTTCCAAAATGGCTTCTGTCTTGATTATAGCCGATAGGAATTGATGGTTCATATTGGCTGGATGCAGCTGGTCTATGAGGATCTACTTTTTGTTTTTCAAGATTGTTCCGCTCTGGATTAGATTGGATGGGTGTAGTTGGTTTATTGTGGGCGGGTGCAGCTGATCTAGGAGATTCTATATTTGGTTTCTCAGAATTGCTTCGAGCTGGACTATACTGAATGGGTTCAGGTAATCTAGAAGGTTCCCGATTTGACTTTTCATTATTGCTCCGGTCTGGATTATACTGTAAGGGTATATTTGGTTTATTGTGGCTTGATGCCAATGGCCTATGAGAATCTATGTTCTGGTTTTCGTAATTGCTCTGCTCTGGATTAGATTGGATGGGCTTAGTTGGTTTATAGCGGGCGGTTGCAGTTGATCTAGGAGATTCTAAATTTGGTTTTTCAGAATTGCTTCGAGCTGGACTATACTGAATAGGTTCAGGTAATCTAGAATGCTTCCGATTTGACTTTTCATTATTGATCCGGTCTGGATTATACTGTAAGGATACATTTGGTTCATAGTGGCTTGGTGCAGCTGGTCTATGAGATTCTACATTTTGTTTTCCAAGATTGCTCCGCTCTGGATTAGATTGGATGGGCTTAGTTGGTTCATAGCGGGCGGCTGAAGCTGATCTAGGAGATTCTAAATTTGGTTTTTCAGAATTGCTTCGAGCTGAATTATACTTAATGGGTTCAGCTGATCTAGAAGGTTCCAGATGTTGCTTTTCATTATTGCTTCGGTCTGAATTATATTGTAAGGGTACATTTGGTTCAGAGTGGCTTGATGCCAATGGTCTATGAGGATCTAGGTTATGTTTTCCGTCATTGCTCTGCTCTGGATTATATTGGATCGGTAAAGTTAGTTCATATTGGCTGGATACTGCTGATTTAGAAGGTTCTGGATTTTGTTTTTCAGGACTACTTCGGTCTGCGTTATAGCGGCTGGGTACCGTTGCTTCCTTGTTGGTTGCTAAAGTTTGTCGTGGAGGTTCTCGATTTTGTTTTTCAGAATTACCACCGCCTACACTCTGTACCGATTTTAATTGATAATCAGGTTCGTGAGGATTTGGTTGTCCATATGGACTGTGCTTGACTGATTCATAGAAGCTGTTTACAGAAGGCTGATATACTTTAGGAGGTTGCGGGTTATGTATTATATTATTACCACTTCCTGAATATTCTGGCGAACCTACCCGTTGGATTGCCTCTTGATTATAGGTGCTAGGTGCAGTTGATCCAGGTGGTCCAGGGGGTCCCTTAGGTCCTGATGAAGATAGTCCGGGAGGTCCAGGGGGTCCCTTAGGTCCAGGAGAAGATAGCCCAGGAGGTCCGGGTGGTCCTGGCGGTCCTTTAAAGCCAGGTTTAGTTGGTCCTGGAGGGCCTGGTTGCCCTAAAGGTCCTTTTGGACCAAAAGGCCCTAGGCCGCTAGGTCCGAAGGGACCAGGAAGTCCAGGTGGACCATTAGGTCCTTTTGGTCCAAAAGGTCCGTTTGGTCCAAAAGGTCCGTTTGGCCCAAAAGGTCCGTTTGGTCCAAAGGATCCTTGGGGACCATTAGGTCCAGGCAGAGCAGTTGAACCGGGGTGTCCATTTGGTCCATGGAGACCTTCGGGACCAAAACCTCCAGAGCCGCCTTTACTACCAAGGCCATCATTACCACCGCTTTTTCCCAGATCATTATTACCACCAAAACCGGCATTGTCAACGCTTCCTCCATAATCACCATTGCCTCCAAAACCTCCCTGGTCACCACTTATACCATGTTCTCTATTACCGCCATTACCCCGGTGGTCGCCATTGCCACCAAACCGTCCAGTGCCGCCACTACTTCCGTGGTCACCATTACCACCGAAACCGCCATTACCTCCACCTCTTCCACCATGTTGTCCATTAGTTCCAACTCCGCCATGTCCTCCATTACCTCCGCCATCACCATCATGTCCTCCATTAGCTCCACTTCCGCCACGTCCTCCATTACCTCCACCATCACCATGTCCTCCGTTACCACCAATATTGCCGTGTCCTTCATGCGCACCAGCAATGTGTTTGTAAGGAACAGCATCATTATAATACTGGCCAGCATCTTGATCTGAAACACAAACATACCTTGGGCTAATGCCAGTTCGTTGCCTTTATATTACTTTAAATTCGCTCACTTTTGTCATTTATATTTCCACTTGGCCTCAGAGCTGCAACAGAATGAAATGATGGCGACTGAACACCTGGAGACCCTTCGTACGTATGCCCTTTACCGGTGTCAAATAGACCTGTGCCACCACTAACACGCTTATTAGTGCCTTCAGCGTATCTATGAATTTGTGGACTCTTTTGGTCCGAACCATTGTGCACTATACTGGGAAATTTAGAAAATCCTGGAGTGAATAAGTCCTTGCCCTGATTCTAAAAATTATCATTTAGTTACATTAAAATATATAGGCAAACTTAGACGTACATCATCAACGAAAATTAATGGTACATTGGGGCGGATACCACCTTCGAACTTTCCGCAACCAATAGGGAAATAAAGATCTTCCCATTGCAAAAGAACACCAACATTTTTACCTGCAACTTTATCATCAGGCAGGGGATATGTCACTACTGGCTTTTTAGGCTCGACTGTACGATAACCGTGATGATCGGCAACATAATGTGTGGCTCGTAATATATGGTAGGGATCTATGTGACCATAACAGCCATAGGTGACGCCATCAGGACCACGTGTTTCGTGATGGAAATTACCGGTCTTACCAATATCGTAACCATAACGATAAGCATCTTAATATTTGGGAATAATTAGAATTTGGATTTGTGTTATGTAGCGGATAATTAAAAAATGTAATAATTTATAAACAGCTAAATAACCTGCATTTAGTTTGCAACAACTCCTAATCTAAACTGAACTGGAACTTGTTTGACACAACCGACAATGGGCACAGGAAAACATATTTAGGTTTCAAAGCGGCAAGGAGACACTGCTCGCACAGATGTAAAGGAAAAGTAAAGGAATTAAGAATGTGAGGAAGGAATAGAGGGAGTAAGTAATTAGTTAATACACAGTCGAATGTTAGGATAATTTGGGTGGGCGGTAATAACTGTCGTCAGTTTATCATCAGTCAGTCATTGAAGTCAAGCGTTTTTTTTTTTTTTTTTGTTTAGAAATCAATAAGATTTAATTCACAGAATGAATTTATTGTTGTTGTCTCTGTTGACTGAGCTGAACTCTTTTTCTTAATAATTTTTATTGTTATTATTTTTTTATTATTAGTTTGTCACGAAATAAAAAGGATGGTAAGAGAGAGGGTATGAGTATGCGAAGCTGATTATGTACTACGAACTTCCACTTACATATACAATACATACATACAATAGAGTGTGTGGATTGATATTGTGGCTTGTTTGCTTATTTGATAGACTGAGATTTTGTTTTATTGTTGTTTGAGAGGAAATATTTACAAGTCGATAAATAGCTTTGAGTTTGAGACGATCGCTATAAGATGTACTGTTGATAACTGATTACTACTGCGTTGTATTTGGTTGGTTGGTAGATTGGCTGTTTGCTGGTGGTTTTCTGATTTTAAGTTTTAGTATTGAAGCTACAGGTTATTCAAATGTAGTACTTTTTTTTGGTTGATTATTATATCTTTACTCTTTTTTTTGTTTTATTTGGCTTAATTTTGCATACTAAATACTACATTTATTTTTTTTAGCTACAAAATGAATTAGCTTAATAAAACTTCATCCAGATTAGATCAATATCAAAACGTATTTAATGTGAATTTGTTTTGGTTTTTAAGGCTACAGCACGCTACGTTAAATATAAATAATTGACATTAAATAAATGTTGCGATTTAATTTTACAACACAATAACAAATATATATTTTCTTTTAATCTAACAAACCATAAGATTGATTTAAATTTTTTATTTTTATTACAATGATTATAATTTGGCAACAACAACAACAACAACTAACTACAAAAAAGGTATTAGTTAGGTTTTTATTATTAGTTTCAGCTTGAAATTAATTTTAGATGAATTGATTTTTTTTTTATATTATAATTTAATAACGCTCCAAATTCTAAGAAAAGATATACATAATTTCTTTTTTTCAATAAATTTACTTAAGGAAACGGAAAGTAAAATAATGATTTTTGTTTAATTCAGGATGCAATGAATAATTTGTTTGAAAATTTCTTTAGCAAATAATTTCAAACAAAATGACCCATTGTGTTATCCTTGATGAGTGTGGTATGATGAATTTTTTTTTTTAAAAAAGAGTATCAAATATTTTAAGTATGAAATAGTATGCAGAAATAGAGTGAGAAAGAGAGAGAGTAATCAACAATAGTAAAGGGGATAGAGAGAAGAACTAAAAATATATGTCAAATTTTTGCCTTTTTCTAAATGGAGAATAGGATTAATTATTAATGAGTTTTTTGTTGTCTATTTGCAATTAAAGATTATTTGAAGAGCAAAATAAAACAAATACTTACTTGTGTCAAAATTTGACGAATAATATTGGTTATTGGTAGTTTTCTTATCTTTAATGTCAAGAATTAAACGACGATTCTCTGAATCTAATTTAACAGAGAGCACGCATTGCACTAAAATGCAAGCGATGGCCTGTTAAATAAAAAAAGAATAGAGTAACCAATTAATTATAAATAAAAATAATTTTATGTAATTAAAAAGTTGATGTGACACAACAAAACTATTTTATTGTTAAATAAAATTTTTTATTTTGCAAAATTGTTCGCCACTTGTTTGTCTACGAAGCCAGCTTACCATCATTTCAGCCACACTTTTGTTAATTTCCATGTTGTATTATTTTCAACAATAACGTTGATGACTATTTATATAAAGAATTAATATGTGCCTCTAACGTTCAATCCTAATGAATTGTATTCGTATGTGTATTTAATTATAATTATTTCGCCTGCATGTGAAAAAAAAAACAAATGAATACCACACGGTTCTGGTGTTTGTACAGCTATTTAATATGGCCTGATGTCTATTTCAGCTTAGATTCTAGTGAACAAATGTATATGGTTGTTTTTAGTCAAGGCTTTAGTTCTAGACTGTTCTATAGTTCCCGCCCAGGTTAAATATAATCATAGATAATAGCGGATTTCTTATAAAGCATCCCTCCTTGCAAATACAAAATTTCTTAATATTTCTACTATAATTTCTTTTCAGCGTTCTTACGACTTTCGACCAATTTGTTCATTTAGCATTTTCTGTCCTTTATTTCTTAACACTCAGATATTATGCCTTACAGTGTAATAAATATTCTCGTCTCTAGTCTAGTAAATTTTTAATAAATTATGATCTTGTTACAATCTCTGAATTGGGTAATGCGAGCCAGTTCGATTATAGTGCTCGTAAGACCTAATTTTGTGTTCTAATACACAGACATACGACCGAACATTATGACGCCTCTTTAATTATGTGTAATATATGTATGTTTGTATTTACTAAAGGATTAAATGCTTTTGATGTTTTAGCATAAAAATTACGTGTGTATAGACCATTCAAACTGCATGGTAATCTTTGGTACCCTTATAACTGCTGGGTATTTAAATATTCTTTTCATTTAATTACGGCTTAATTTCGAAAATCCCACAATACAAATAAAAAGGAATTTAAAGAAAAAAATATATATCTTAAAGACAAATAGCCAATTAACGGTATCTTACTGTGAACGTTTAATTTTTTCTTTCGAGGCAGATATTTATTGTTTTAATTTTTTATGTTTTTTATTTTTTTTTCTGTCGTTGCTTATTAGTTTGTTACCAGTTATTAAGATCCGGTTCAAATACTGTTTCATTTTTTAAATGTCAAATGCACTCATTCATTCATTTTGCTTTAACTTTTTTTTTAAATATTTAAATATTAATATATTTTGTTTTTTGTTTTTTTTTATTATCTTTTATTTCTTTTTGTATTGGGATGGCAGATTTTAACATCAAAATGTATTTTAAAACAACAAATAATTTGCATTTCGGTACATTTTAGTAAAAACAAACGCAATTGCGTTTAATTTTATAAATAATAGCAAAATTTAATGTCAAATTATTAACTGAATATTCAATTTTATGCAAATATTTGCTGTGTACTGATTATGTAAGATAATTTTTTATTCTTGTCATTTCTTTGCCGACTATCGTACAAGTTGGGAATTTTTTAAAGCTTCTTTAAATTGCTTTTAACACACAATATGTCAAAAATAATTACTTGTCATTTTCATAATATAATTTAATATATTTTAGAACCATCTGTTCTGCAGACTTTAAACTTTTTTTTATTGATTTCATACAAAGAGTCGATGGCATACCTTGAAATATTCATAAATTCTCTTAATATATTTTTCTGGTACTAAATAAAAAAGTATATGGTTTTCAATGCTAATTTTTGTATTGTTTAGTCTTGACCCACTGTGCAATAAATAAGCAGCAGCCATAAATTCTACATTGTTTTAAGCGTTCAGCATTCTTTTTGAAAACTCTTTTTTGTTGACATTTCGTGTCCATGTACTTAAAAAATATTTGAAACAATCATTTGCCTTGAAATTGAATTTTTAAATATTCATATTGAGAAATAACCAATCGTAGTTTTGTTTTATTTCTTCAAATTTATGGCCTAAGTAAATGATATTTTTATCATAAAAAAAATAACAAAAGACCATTAACAAATTATCACCATTTAGTTTGACAGTTTACTTTGATTTATAAACTGTCAAATACTTTAAACAAAAAAAAAACATCTTTAAAATGAGTTTTTTTTTAAATCCGAACGCCATGTAATTTAATTTATAGCTTCAAATTTCTCAAAGGCATTTCTTGCCTCATTAGTTAGAGACAAGGTCGGTCTAAAACTAATAGAAAGAATACAGGGTATTGAAGACTGCAATAATAACAGAATATCTTCTGAAAATCCCTTTATGCGAATTTTTCAATCTCGCTTTGAAAACAAGTTTAGCTATTTGGCCACTTCCCCGTTACATTTTTGTTGTTATTAAAAAAAGTTCTTTAAAAAGCATCTAATCAGGGATGTATAATAATTTGTATAATTCGAAAATAAAAAGCACCATGACACAATAACGTCTCAGTTGGCACAAATAAAACAAGTGTTGTCTATTTTGTTTTCCATAATCTTAAAAGCTAATTTTGTGTTCAGGTGGTGCAATACGTCAGTTTTTTTTTTTTTTTTGTGTAAGCTGAAAGGATACTAAAAGTTTGATATTACCCAATTTTTTTTTTTTTTTCACCCTGTCACGCTTTAAACAAATCACAAAACTATAATAAAAATAATATATCATTTGTTGCTAAAACTATAGTAAAGAAAAAAACAGGAACAGCATGAGAGTGGTGAATAAGTTACTTCCACTAATGGTGTGTATAGAATAATACCACAATTAGCTAACAAAAGCTGAGCACCCTTAGTGGCTGCGTTGGTAGAGGTGCTTGCTGTAAAACAGAACATCGTGAGTTCGAGCCCACCTTCGGACATGCGTACAATGGAAAATAATAATTGTTATAAAGCAATTAAAATTAATAAATAGCATTACAAACCTCCCGAGAGGCAAAAGACAATTACTGTGTAAATCAATGGCAGATAACTTAGCGAAGACATCCAATTTAATATAAGAGTAACAGATAATTGTCAAGAAGCCCTTTATAATAAAATGTAAGAACACTTGCGGTTAGAGCAGGGAAGTGTAACAGCATAACAACAGTGTGTGCCAGACGTCTGTTGTGGCTATTGGATTAAAGGGGATCACTGGCTTGGATGAAAGAAGTAGTGGAGATGTCTGTGGATGGTTAAGGTTACTAAACAAGGCATCGAGTAGTTCATGTCTCGCCGGAGTAACACAGTAGTGTACCGTGGATGGCATGCGTTTGTAATAATAACACATGTTTAGTAAATACGAGACCAAGGGTTCACAAGACCGGTAGGATCAAAGAGTATAGCCAGATAAAGCCATAAATTAAGAATATGGCATTTATGAGCCACAGTGGTATTTGCAATCAAAAGAATCCGTACGTTTGCCTGCTAAAAAGGGAAATACGTAACAGTATTATAAAAGGAGCCTTAGATTGTCAGTGGACTTATTTTATCCAAATTAATATAAATACATATTCATAATATTACTTAACAATTTAGTTGGCTAAATACATGATGTATACAACGTATTCAAGCTTAGGCTAAGACGTATGCAGCGATCCTTTTCAATTTTTTCTGTTTTCTTTTAAAATTAACACGAAACTTTTAAATAACTTTTCTTTCTTAATGTATTTTGACATTAAAATATTTAGTTGGTTAAAGAGTACTGTTTTAATTTTTTTTTTTTTTTTTTTTTGGTTGGTTCATAGTTAAACAAAATATTAGTTGATGGTGCAGTTTAAAAATTTGAGTAACGTAAATACTTCTATAAAAAATCCAAATAATTTTTAATGCTTAAAGAAGTGATAAAGACAAATTTTTTAAAAAGTAATAAAAGTTTAGAAAATTATTTTAAATATTATTTATAAAGAAATTCAACAAGTTGATCTGTTAAAAAAATTGTTGCATGTGTGTTGTAACTTTATAACTCACGAACGATCATACCGAATTCGATTAAATTTTTATGGTTTGTTCGTATGGTCGGTCATGCAGATGGTTTGCACGAAATCGGTCAACGTGTTGGTGATTGCTTGCCTTTTGTATATGAGAGCGTCAACCACGGCTAAACGACTAAACGAAAAATGAAATTGAATTGATATTTGTCCTCATGGTAGAACAGAGTAGTTATATTTTTAAATAGCCTTCCGGGAGGGCAGTAAAAGGGGAAGTTGGCATTTTTATGTACATGAAGCGATTTTAACAAAGTCTTGGCTAATTAATTTTAATAAGATTCTAAAGATATTTGGTATATAGGCTAAAAAAATATACCTAGGTCTGAAAAGTTAAGAAAAAAACAGTAAAAAGCTTCTTTTACCATCCCTGCTCCTAATAAAAATTTTAAGTTGATGTAGATACGTTCAAAATACTCATGCAACATTAAGGCGGTAACAGTTGAAAATATATTTTTATGTGTTACGGCGACGATGCTGGATGAAAAGTGAAAAAGCTTTGTTACTTAGCATGATGTAATTTCAGTTCGAATGAAATGTAATATTTTTGGCTACCGCAAATTTTAGTGAAGAAAAAAGAATGAATTTTGGTATTTATTGAAGCTTTCTGATCTTTTCCTGCCCTTCAGTATGTGAGAAGATCAGAGTATTATTAACATAATTTGAAAGATTAACAATTTGGAATAACTTTTAAATGCTATAAAAATAAATAAATGCATTTTTGATGAATTATTTAAAATGTGTATATCAAAGTATCAAGCTTACACGAATTAGACATCAATCATTTTAATGGCGCCTAGATCGTGTAAAGTTTGTCGTCATCGAGAGAGAGAGAGAGAGAGTCATATAACTTTATTTGAACATATATCATTCACATATGATTAACAAAAAAAAAATACGTGTAGGCCTTTCCATTGCACCATTAAAATTAAAAAGCAGGGGAATATTAAATCAAATTAAGCAAACTCTAAAGTTATCGTCTATTTTCCCGAACACATTATTTAAATCACCGATATTGATTATTAATGAAATGAGCGGTAGCGAAATGGCCATTGAAACGTACTTTCATCTTGATTTAAATAATTTGTTTGGAAGAGATCGAGTCACTTATATCGTATGTGATACGCAACAGTGAAGTGCAATTTCTTTAAATACAAATCGCTTATTTACTAAAAGAACGACATAACTCAAAAAAATTCATTTCAGTACAATTTTAATATGAGTGTTTGTCTCGTTTTCACTGCTTAAGTTTCCACCACAATTAGTAAAATGATCCATAATAAATAATTCATTTAAATTTAATAAAACTGTCATCAATTATATATTAAAAGGGAGGTCTTGAACAAACTACATGGGATGTTTGAATTATGACGTTATTGCTTTTAAACTTTGGCCAACTAACATAAAGTTACGCCCTTTTGTAAATTTTCCAAAAAAAGATTTGCAAAAAAATCCCATCTAACTTGTAAAAAAACAGATTTAAAAATATATTATCAAAACTTATCTGGAATGCGAACAAAAGCCAAAGAAATGTATGAATTTTCATCACAGTGTGAATTTGATGTTATAATGCTTACTGAAACATGGCTTAATAGTGATTTTTTGGATGCTGAATTTTTTGATAGTAACTTGTACAACATTTATCGCAAAGATAGAAATACCAGTCTTACTGGTTACTCTAGAGGAGGGGGAGTGTTAATTGCGGTGAAGTGTAAATATAAGTCTTACTTATGTACCATTGATAACAAAAATGGTTTACTTGATCAGCTAATTGTATCTATAAATAGTTTTAATACTCTATTATTTTTATGTGTATCATATATTCCACCAAAAAGTTTAGATGAATTATATGAAGCTCATATATCTAATATTATTAATGTTGAAAAAGAATTGTCGTCTAACTCTCATTTATGTGTCTTAGGGGACTTTAATCTTACTGATGTGTCATGGACACAGATTAGTGATCATATTGGTTTTTTACCAACAAATGTGAATAAACCACACGAAATAAATGTTATAGATGGACTGTTTTCTTTAAACTTATCACAAATTTGTAATATCTCTAATAAACTAAATCGTTTTTTAGATTTAGTTTTTGTGCCACATGATTGTAAATTTTCATTATACGAATGTTTATTCCCAGTTTCTCCATCTAATGTTCATCATTCTGCCTTGGTAGTTGAGATTAATTCATATAATTTTTTTGAAAAATCTCAAATGTGTAATGTTAAGTTTTTAAACTTTAATAAATGTAATTTTGATGTGCTTAACTCTTTACTAGATGTTGTGGATTGGAGTAGTGTATTTTCATGCCAATCTGCATCTGTATGTTACACAAAGTTTTTAGAAATCTTTTTGAATATTTGTGAAGAACAAATTCCTCAGAAAAAAGCGAAACCGTACAAGTTGCCATGGTACACTAAAGGACTTAAAAAGCTTAAAAATCTTCGCAATAAATCTCACAAACGTTTTATTGAATCTAACTGTAGTGATTATGACAGCTATGTTAAATTTATTTACTACCAACGGGAATTTAATTTTTTAAATAAATTTCTGTATAAGCAATACATTTTACAAAAGGAAATTGATGTTAATGCTAATCCTAAGTCTTTTTGGTCATTTGTTAAGTCAAGAAGGAAAACTTCAGACATTCCTTTAAATATGGTCCTTGGTGACGATGTTTCCGTATCAGGACAAGCTACAGTCAATATGTTTGCTAAATATTTTAAATCAAATTTTGGCCCGTTTTTGAACCAAACACCCAAATACTCCAACTCTTTTCATATGTTAGATATTGGTACCTTGGAAGTTTCGGAAAATGATGTTTATATGGCAACTCTAGAAATAAAAAATAATTTCAAGTCAGACTCTGATGGATTATGTTCCTTTTTATTAAAAAAATGTGTATCTTCTATAACTTTTGCATTAACTTTTATTTTTAATTTATCACTCAATGAGGGCAATTTTATTCATAATTGGAAGAAAGCTACTGTAACGCCTGTTTTCAAAGTTGGTAATAGAAACGATATAACATCTTACAGGCCAATATCTAAGTTATCTTGTGTATCTAAAATTTTTGAACATATAGTATTCAAGAAATTGTCTTTTTTGACAAAGTCTTTAATTTCCCCACATCAGCATGGGTTCTACTCTGGTAGGTCAACTACCACTAACTTGGCAGTTTTTACTGAATTTTGCATTTCTAATTTAGAGCAAGGAAATCAAGTTGAAGCAGTTTATGCTGATTTTAGCAAAGCCTTCGACAAAGTTTCGCATCATATTCTTCTTTCTAAATTACATTCCATTGGATTTCACTCGAAGTTCCTCAAATGGATAAAATCATATTTAGATAAACGATTAAATAAAGTTGTTGTAGAAGGTTATGAGTCTTTTACATATATACAGACTTCTGGTGTACCGCAAGGTAGCATCTTAGGTCCGCTTTTATTTAACTTATTCATAAACGATATATCAACATGTTTCACTTACTCTAGTTTTTTGTTGTATGCTGATGATTTGAAAGTGTTTAAAAAAATTTCGAATATTGCCGATACTCTAGCCCTTCAAAGTGATTTAAATCAGCTTATTGTCTGGTGCTCGCAAAATTATTTAAACTTAAATTTTAATAAATGTTTTCTTATGTCTTATTCTAGAGCGCGAAATCCTATTATTTCTGTTTATTACCTTGATTATCACATCATAAAATCACAAAAAATGATGTTAGATCTTGGCGTTATGTTTGACACGACCATGTCATTTAACTCACACATTGATTATATTGTTCCTAAAGCTTATGCTGCACTAGCATTTATAAGAAGAAATTGCTATAATTTTATTGATCCTTATACAATAAAGTTGTTATATATGTCTTACGTTAGGTCCAAGTTAGAGTATGCCGCAGTTATTTGGAATCCATATTGTGCACGTCAATCATCTCGCATTGAAAGAGTACAGCGAATATTTTTAAAGTTTGCTCTATCGTCAATAAGATTTGTTGTGCCATTACCATCATACAAATCAAGATGTTTATAGCTAGGCCTGCAAACGTTAGAATATAGGCGTGGATTTCAATTAGCTTTATTTGTTTACGATATAATAAATAGTAATATTGACTGCCCAGACTTACTTTCACGGATTCGCTTTAATGTTCCACCTAGAATTCTGCGTCATCAGCACATTTTTAACGTTCAATTCCATAATAGAAATTATGCTTTAAATAGCACACTCACTCGTGCTTTTAATTATTTAAACTTAATTAATGGCACTTTTCCTACTCAAGGTTTAGAGTTTTGCACAACAAAAACTGAATTTAAAATGCAACTTTTTAGAATTTTAACCTAAGTTTATTTTAGTACTTTTTATATAATTATAACTTTAGTATAAAATACTTTACATTAAAGTTTGTTATCTATTTAATTTAAGCATCGTCTGTAAGGAAATGAATGTTCCATAGACTTGAAATAAAATAAATAAATAAATAAATAAATAAATTATACGTTACTCTGTCAAAAACGTTACTCTGTCAAAAAACCGAAATGTATCGTTATTTATGAATAGAACAAAAATATCACCTTTTCAAATAAACAGACACAAAACGAAATATGATGATGTTTTAGAAAGCGATATAATCCTAACGTTATGAAGTTTACTCCACAACTCAAATGTGTCATTCTTATTCTTTTTTAAAGAGAAGTAGCACTTCAGGCATTAGTTTGTAACCGTGCTACATTCTTTAGGAAAGGGATAGATGAGAGAGAAGACAGGTGGTGAAGGAAGATAGATATAGCCTTTTTATTAATTATTTTACCTCGCCGGCGAATATGCTGTGAAGAAGTACCGACGAAGGAGGCTGGATATTTTAATGTTAGATCTGATTATGTATTATACCATTAAACAAAAAAGAAAATTTTTTTTTTTTGACTGCCGCAATGGTTGAAACCAGGGTAGCCAGATTGATTGATTAACTAAAACATTTGAAATTTTGAGTTATGACGTTTTATTAGCAAATGAGCGAATTTTTTTTTTTCTTAATAATCTGAGCGATTCAATGACATGATGTCTCTGAATGATTTTAAAATTACTTAAAAAGAAACAAAATATCATTCTTGACACACTGTGCGTTTCAAAATTACTTTAAGTTCGTAACATTTGCGACCAACCGCTCAAATCGAACTTTAACTTTTCTCATTTCCTCCAAGTCGTGTGCAGTGTAAGCGAATTTACTTACTAGAAAACTGTAAGTTCTGCTTTTAATTATTGTAGATATCTTTAAATACTTTTCCATAAAATGTTTTTCCTTTTAACTTTATTTTAAAAGAGTGTCAAGGGGTTTTTTATTTTTTCAGGCGTAATTGACATATTCATGGAATTGCCCATATACATTTAACTTCTTTTATATTGTAAGAAAAACGACATTATTGTGAAAGAAGGAAATTAAATATCTTTGACAGACAATCTAAATTTAGAAAGTAATAAAAATTTGTGTCATCTATCGTCAATAACAAATCACAAGTGGAGTCAGGTGTTGAGAAACGGGCGGTTATTGAGTAATTTTTTTCTGCAAAGAATACCTTTAATTATTTCCATACTTTATTATTTCGGTAGCAAATAATCTGCTGGGATTTAGATTGACATTTTGGAAAGTTAATAAAATAAGAAAAATGAGCTTTTTAGCCTCCCTATAATTTATGGTGTACTCGTATACAAACTTTCTAATGTGAATTGCTAATGTCTTACCAGCATAAATAGAGTTTTATAACAGTTAATTTATACATACAGATATTTATATATTTTTTTTCTATTTATAAGCAATATAGTGTGGTTAAGGCCAGAGGGCGAAAACAATCTGTTTAATACTTTTATAATCAAACATAAATTTTTATTTAATAATATTCGGTTCATGTCAAATTGTCAGGCACAACAAATCACTAACAAAAAATACCAAAACACCTAAAAATCTCATTAATCTACATACTACCAAATTTATATTTAGCCGTAGTAGTTGAACGGCTTATAAAGGCTGGCAGCGGTGTGAACGCCCCATTGATATTACGTGGATTAACTTTAGCAAACATCACGTTTTCTTTTTATTATTTTTTTAGCATTTCTTGTTGTTGTTGCTGTTGTTCCCATAGGTCATTTGTTTGATGTGTGCAAACAAAATGAATTGATTATGGCCCCCACCCCACTATTTTTACATTAACATTAAGTGTGTTTTAATTAAGAACCAGTTGAGTGCAAATAATAAATGTACACAAATTGTATCTAACGTTTTTTTTTTGGTTAGTTTGTATTACGTCTTATGTATGTATGTATGTATGTGTGTGTGTATGTGCTGTTGGCTTAAAACATTCAACCTAAAATGATGGCATATTGAAGAGCGTCAAAAAAGTGTTACAAGCATTAATGCGTGCATTTCAAATTGTAAATATTCAAGTGGATTTAAACTTATGACATTTTCTAAAAAAACGTAATCTTTTGTGTTTAATTGTGTATAACGAATACATTTCATTATTCATACAATTGAAACTTCAAATTTAATTTGATAGATTTTTGCTTTTGAAATTCTACAAGTTGTCAGTTACCATTGAAATGCACGCAGGCAGGCTGTCTGACTTTAATCTGTGTTTCCGAAATGCTAAATTATCTGTTAAATCATTTTAAAGCATTTTTGTTTAATAATGGCTTTTTTATTTTACAGTTTTTATACATTAACAATTTTGAATACAGTTACACGTTGATGATTAAAAAAAAAACAATCGTTAAATGCTTTACAGTCCCCAGCCGGATTTGAATGTTTTTTTTTTTGAAAATTTCTTATTCTTTTTTAAAATTTGTGTCCACACATTATAACTTTGGTTTTGTCATCTTTTAGGTTTTGATTTTATAGCAAGCACATACTCTGTTAATTTTCAAAGGTCTGCCGGTTTCTGTTCAAAAGTTGAGTCCATATGCGTTAAGTTCACACCTAGTATGGGCTCACCCTTTAATCTTAAATGTTACGCTATTATGCTTGCCGTCTACATACTTTATTTAAACTACAACTGGCTGCCTACAAGGGTTTTAAAAAGGCCCTTAAAAACTATGCTGTCGGGGAACACCCTCAAATCTTAACTCCACTTTATTATTGTTGTTCTTGTAACGGGTTGGGTTCTCTGACAGACGGGGAAACATTATTGCGATATTAATTGAATTACATTTTTTCACTTCGATAAAGGAAGTTATATCACTGAAATTGAAATTAGAATTCTCTTGCTTCGAAAAGTATTTAATTTTATTTTTTATTTAAAAATCCATAAAAAAAATCTCGTTCTTATTTAATTCCGCATTTTTTAATTTCAAAATGGAATAATTAATTTTTCTTGCAAAAATAATTCTAGCTTAATATAAACTTTTATTCTACGTATGAAAATTTAACAATTTTTATTACTAAATAAATTTAAAATTATAATTTTGGTGACTAGAAAAAGACCGCTCTATAAAAGAAATAAAATAAGAATAATATAAATATATACGTTGAAAAAAATTGGCTTACGTATATAAAACTATTTTACTCGTAAGAATTATTTAAAAAATACGAGGGAAATCTACAAGTTTAAACCAGTAACGATTTAAAAATAAAATTAGTTTTAAAACAAAGCTTGTCTATATTATTTTAGCTACATTTAATTTATCTACGTTTGTCAAACTATTTTCTCAGCCCGAAAGATTTTATTAAATAATCAGTTCAATTAAGTCTGTCCTTGTCTTAACGAAACCCAGCAAACAGGGAAAGTGTGTCAAATCTGAAGAATAAAAAGAACGGACCATCTTTAATTCGAAACTTAAACTATTTAATTTTATCGTCGAAGCTTCGCGAAAACAATCTGTAATCTATACTAATGTTAATAAATTTTTTAATTTAATTTTATTTATTTAATATATTTTTATATTATCTTTATTTCAGGTAAGCCATCAAATCCAATGCACTCAGCAAAACTTATCTTTCGTAATTCGATCTTCAGTCTAGCTAAAAGTAATTAATACATTTGTGATAAATTTTTATATACATTTAAACTTTCAGGAACAAATTGAGAATTACATAGGAATTTTAGTAGAAAAAAGCGCAGCTTTAAAAAAATACAAAAAAAAAATATTTATATTTTTCTATTTCACTTTTCTCTTTTCTCCAATTATAAAATTTTTCCCCTTTTGATTGACTGCGAAAAATTCGGGAGAAAAACTAGGTATTATAAATTATAAAATAAAAACTATATGAAAATATAAAAAAAAAAAATTTCTCTTTAAATTACGATGATACTACTTTTTTATAATTTTATTCCCACGGAATTTATAACTGGAGTAATGTTTTCTCGAGAAAAATATTTTCCGTGGGAAAGAAATTCCGTGAGAATATTCATAATTGGACTGTATATTATGCTAATATCCCATAAAATTTTTAAATAAAACTGCAATTTATTTGTTGGTTTGGAAAAGCAGGCATCTATACGTATTTCGCTGGATGCTTTAGCCATCTCATTAGGAAACTTTTATCCAAATTCTTATGAAAGCCAAAAACATTTTCTTCAAGTATAAAAACTTCAAAAACAATATGAGAGATATTTTTGAAGCCCTCACAAAAATGTTAATGCCTTAACCAAAATTACCAACAAAGAAACCACTTTTTTATTTTTGCCTACATTTCCTTCTGCGTTAGATTGGTTACAAGCTGACTCTTAATGCAGAAGTAAGACGTATTAAAAATAAAAACAACACAGTTATATATTTTTATCTTTTTTAGTTAAACGATATGGATAATTAAATGCGTATGACACACAAAACTATGGCTGTTTTAAGTTATGGCCCATAACCGTGCCAGCCGAGTTTGCCAACTCTACTTTCATAGGCAGGTACTGTTTTAGATAAATATTTACATTAAATATTGTTTAATTTTTTAATCATTTACAGTTATGTACCAGCAAACAAAGAAGAATCACAAAGTCAAAAACTTTAATCCAGCTATCACACGATTCATTTATTTCTCAGTTGAAGCAACAGCCGAAATTAATGTTGTTGCTACCAATATTTTATGCCAACACAAGGGGACCAGTCAATGGACCCAAGTGGGCTGTGGTAACACGGCTGCCTGCTTGAACTAACATTTTACGCCAGTTTGGAAACGTTCACCTGCTATGATCATGTATATTTTGTTCACCAACACCTATAAAAACACGTTGATGTGGTATAATTCCAACAACCATGTTATGTTCTCTATACCAATATATGATTGCGGTAAAAAAGTTATAGTTATTTCAAAAATCACCTTATTCACGCTAAACAAGTTATTGTTATCATTTGATTATTGAATGCTTACTTTGTAAAAATAGGTGTATTATGGTCGGCTTTATTTAAAAATTATTTGCACAAATTTTAATACTCATACATAATATTTTATTTATTTATAATATTTATTATTTATTTTATTTAGTTTATAATTATAAAATGCTCTAATTGTTATTATATAATAACAAAATTGAAATAGTTAATTCGTCATAAGCTGATAAGGGATGTATACGATCCAGACAACACTTCTGTCTAATTCCTACCATTGTCTTTAGAGAACTCAAGCTAAATTAATTAATTCATTTAATATCACCAATTATTATAAACATTATTTTTAAGTTTATTTTTATGTAATTAAAGATGGACAAATAATTTCTCAAAATAAATTTAATAATTTTTTATCATATTATGGTCATAGTAGATTATAATTTTTAATACTTGAAACATAATTATGTTAATGTTTAACAATGTTCTTATTATAATAGATTAAAGTTGTTTGCAAAAACAATGTTATTTTCATGTATAAAGAAAATAATAAATCAATCACAACATGTTGCTATTATATTGTGGTTACATTAACCATATTTTTTCTGTTTGTTTAAAACCAAATCTTTTTTTCATCCAAGATGTTCGAAATTGTTGTTTTTTGCTTCAACCTGTTCTGTTTCAAAGGGCATGTGAATCACATATAACTTTGTTTACACATATTGACCCTACCTCGTATGAAAAGATTTAAATTTTTTTAAATGTCATTTTAGGAACTTAACTTAAAATTTTATGCCTAAACAGAGTACGTTTATCTGCTCATATTTCTTAATATTTTTATAATTTTAACCAAAAGGCAATATTATAAACAACAACAGCAACAAAAATCTTCTAATAAATTATCATAACTAGTTTGAATGTTAGAATTTATTTGAAATAAAATGTTATATAATTTGTTAGAACATGATCATGCAGACAACTTTTAAAAATATTTCTCATAAAATTTTATTCTCTAGCTGTGATATTAAAAAATAAATTTTTGTAACCAAGAAGAAAAAAATAATTATTTATTTATTTGATGACAAGTTTAAATATAAAAACACAAAAAAAAAAAATAAAACTGGACAAACCAACTTGACCATCATTTTACGCACTTATAGATTTATGTTTAAATGAATATCTATCTGTACATATGAATCTATGTATGTATGTATGTATGTATTTATTTATTTTATTTATTATAGCTTTGCTGGTTAATAGCTTGACTACCTTTACATTTGTCTCTGCAACTTTTTGAGAAGGTCAACTAGACAACATAATCATTCATACTTTTTCTATTATGGATTTATGTGATGCTCATTTTTCGTTTGAAATTTTAGAAAAATTTGTTGCAACAATTTAGCACAAAAGAAACAAATGAATTCATGAGCTCATGGCTAAGCTTCCAAAGAAAAAGTAAAAATTATCTGGTCACCTTAATTATTTGCTTTAGTTTAAGAAAAATGCTAAAAGTTTGTATGAAACTTTAATACAATTTCTTACTTTCTTAACAAAAATACTTTAAAATATTTAAAAAGCTTTAATATTTCAAACTCTCAATAATTTGATAAACTGAAAACAAAAGTCTGACTAAGAGACCTGTTTTGAAATTTTTGCTTAAATTTTTTTTAAACCAGTTTCCAATAATTATTTTCTCATTTTGTTTGGGAATAACGCTGACCATTTATATATTTTGTAACGTGCACTTTTGAAGGTCTTCTTTATTTTATATTTTCTGTTTTTTTTTTTGTTGCATCTACACATCATCTGAGTTAATGTTACTTCAAGAGATAAACGAACTTGAAATGACAATGTTTATTTATGGACTTTTCCTTGCATTTATTATTAAACTTCAAAAATCCTTAACTTTTTACTTAAAAAAAAAAATAATGTTGCGTGATTTTCTGTAATTTTTTTTTTCTTTTTTGTCGTTTTATTAATTTTTGTTACTTAGGGGGAATAAATTTAATATTTAAGTTGTTATTTCTTAAGCAATGTCTGACATACTTTTGGTTGTGTATTGGAATTCCTGCTGTTAACTCAACTAGCTAAATAATTTAAATAAATAAATAATTTAGGTTATTTACGGAATAAAATCTATAATTAACAAAGAAAGCGACTTTTAAAATTAAAGAAAACCCTGCATTAATAGATTTTTTCAACATGTCCAAAAAGGAATTACATACAATTTAATTCACCACCTGCTTGTAAAAAAACAATTTAAAAAAATTGTTCTTTGAAAATCCAGACGAAAATAATTGTTTCAGATGCCTAATTGTGCAGTGAAAAGCTCAAATTCAATACTGATTCCTGCTACATGTATGTGAAATATATGTACAAAAAATGGTTTTTGCGCCAATTAAAAAATTTATTTGTTTTCAAACTGAAATTCAATTAAATGTTTAATTAAGTCAATCACATATTTAATTAAACAAGTAATTGAATCAATTAAAAATTTAATAAAATTTCCATATCTTTTCTGTGGAAATAAATGAAAAAACGGTTTTATTAAAGCAAATTGAAAATTTCTCCTGGTCACATTTAAGAGCAGCAAAGCGTTTAAAATGATCTACAGTAAATTTTGTGATGACAAAGTGAAAATTTATCTTAAACGAACTATGAATAAAAACAAATTCGTCATCCTGCCGACAAAGTAATTACCTCTGGCTAATAGATTGAGATCATTTGAACTCTAGCATACTACCAATGGCTTATGCTGCCATACAATGGAACATCGTTGTTGTAACTTCACCACTTTCATAGCTAGTTCGTTTTCGTGCACTGATCGTAACACAGTGCTGAAATGCTAAAAATTTTTAAAAATATTTTTCTCAAAGTTTATGACACTTTCAAGGCCCGCAGCTAAAAAAAAATATATTTCTTAAGAACATATTGGTTTTTCGAGCTCTGATCATTTTTCTTCATCGTTTTTTGCCATACCGAACAGAGGTGGGACTAATTTTAAGGTGCGTAGGAAAAATATGAATTTAAGGTTAAAATGTAAAACCAGTATCTAGAAAATCTGTAATACTTTTCTTTTAATGAAAAAATTCAGTCAGACTGTAATGCCCACTAATTAGCTATGTGACCTTCTTAGGATAGGAATAGAACACAGAAGATAAGGCATTAGAAAGGTTTATAGATAATAAGTTTTATTTTTCACTAGCTTTGTTGCCATTTTAAATATTTTTTAATTATTTTTTAAGTAATTACTTAATTATTTTAATTAAGTATAACAACAATTTAATTATTAGTTTTAATTAATTATTTAATTATTTTTTTAATTATTTTTATAAATTGTTTTTATTTTTTGTTTAATAAATGCCGTTCAGTTATACCGGCGAAAGAGAGCGCTATAATATTTACTACACAGAAAAAAAGATTTTGCACTTATTAAAGTTTTATTCGTTTTTGAATAGAAATTTAATTAAATATTTAATTGATACAATTAACTATTTAATTAGAAAATTTTTTATATTCTTTTAATCAAATATTTAATTGTGACAATCAAAAATTAAGGCTTTAATCTGAAAACAATAAACTCTTTAAAAGGTGCAAAATCTTATATCTGTGTAGCATAAAGAAGATGAAAAAAAAATACTGCACAAAAATGATAAATTGACAACGACTACAACACGAACCTAAGCCATCAAACCAACCATATACAGCTTAGCTACAGAGCCTTCAATAGGCCTTCAATAGACATTTCTTAAACCGTATCATTACGTTGGAAATGCGGGCTTTGTGGTCGATAAATCAAAAATATTTCGACCTTCTAAGAAAAAGATGTCAAAATGTCACACAAAAATCTGGGTTTTGTTATTTGTTTATTTAACTAACAAATAAATAATGAATAAATGCTATTTTCACTATGAAATAATTTTGAATTCAAAAAAATCTTTAAAACAAATTTTCATAAAAATTTTGAACAATAAACCTTTTGTAAATAAAACAAACACTAATTAAACGGTCATTTGTCAGTATACCTGTATTTAACATTAATCAATAATATTTAATTACAAATTCTATTGGTTAAATGTTTAAAGGCATTAAAAAAATATTTTGAAAATTTACAAACTCGCTGTAAATTTACTAAATATTTATTATTTTGCCGATTTTGTTTTTTATCGATTGTTTTCTCAATCAGTCGATCATAAAATTTTTATTCAAATTGTTAGATGTTAAATATTGTTTTTATATGATTTTATTTAAAGCAACCTAAAAAACCAGATACATTAATAAAACAATAAACGTTTCAGTAAACAGCACGTTTAAAAAATAAATAATTTTTATTAAAACTAGATTTTGCTAAAATAAAATATCTATATATTCAAAAAGCTACCTTCAAATGTACCAAAAGATGATGTCATTTTCCAAAAATAAAAAAAAAATAATAATATTTAAATAAACTAATCTTTTTCAAACTAGTTTAATTAACTTATTTAAATTTTTGGAATCTGGACTAAAAACTTAATCAAAAATAACTTTTCTTCAATTAAGAAATAATTCTTAGATATAATTTGATGTGCAGTCGCTTAATATGAATTTTATTATTAATTATTTAAAATAGTATTTAATACCCCAATAAATGCATTAGAAAAGTGTTGTTGAACTTTCTGGCCACTTACTTGCGTACTAAAGCACGTTGTGTGCCAATTTGTGGCCAAACATTTTTCTACTTCAAACTATTTAAAATTATTTTACTATTTTGCGGATAATGTCTAAAAAGCTGATTTTTTTAAATGTTATGAAAAATGAAGACACCACCAAGTGTTTTGCATTCATCTCACGAATACAATTTTGTTTTAATGATAATAATTGATAATTTAAACAACCTCTTTTAATACATTTCAGTATAGAAGGAAACATATTTTATCGTAGTTATAATTTTTGAGGACAAGGCAGAATTCAGAAATCACTACCGTTAGAAAAAATCTTAATCAGTCTATAGATGACAAGCATTTAGCCACAAACATCTGTTCTTATTTGCTGCTCGATGAGTCACATATAATTTAAAAATTTTTCAATTTTTAAATTTTTTCTGTAGGTAATAGGCCCAAGCATGGACCACAATGTACTGCCAGATCGGCTAAAAACATTATTGCTGGTCAAGAAAGTGTTCAAAACAATCTATCAACCTCAATTCGACGCAGTGCTCAGGAGCATGATTTTCAGAGAACAACCTTTGTCACAATTTTGTAAAAGGATTTAAATTTGTATCCATTTAAGATTCAGTTAACATAAGAGCATCTTCCAAAAGATCATTTACGCCGCCGTACATATGCCAATAGGATGTTACAGCTCGCCCATGACAACTCCGATTTTGCATGAAAAAATCATAATAAGTGACGAAGCACATTTTCATTTGGATGGATATGTGAATAAACAGAATAGTCGGCTCTAGGCAATGGAAAACCCCTTAAATTGTTCATCAGTCACCTTTGCA
Source organism: Gymnosoma rotundatum (assembly GCA_916610165.2). Taxonomy (NCBI): domain Eukaryota; kingdom Metazoa; phylum Arthropoda; class Insecta; order Diptera; family Tachinidae; genus Gymnosoma; species Gymnosoma rotundatum. Next base: position 11,528,416 of record OU744338.1, on the reverse strand, counting down.
TCCATTAAAAGTGTTAGTCAGGTGTGCAATTTGGTCAGAAGGATTCATTGGACCTCACTTCTTTGAAAATGAAAACTGCGTTATGGTAACTGTGAGTGGGATATGAGATATGATTGAAAACTTTTTAACGCCACAGCCGCACGCCTTCGGCTTGATTAGCATGCGGTATCAACAAGACGGTGCCCCATGGCATATAGCCAGGAGTACAGTGGAATTATTTCAAGAAATGGTGATGTTGATTGGTCTCCACGGTCGCCTGACTTGACTGCACCGGATCACCGGACTTCTTTTTGTCAAGATATTTTAAAAGCAAGGTCTATGCAAATAAAAAAGAAACGCTAGAGCAACTCAAACAAAATATTCGTGATAAAAATATTGGAATACTGTATGAAATGCGTGATAATGTAATGAAAAATGTGTTCAAATGGGCTGGAATTTGTGTGGCTAACACAGGCAGACATTTATCTGATTGTGTATTTCTAATTGGCGACATTAAATAATACAGTTATCAATATAAGAACTATTCATTTAAACAAAAATTGATCCCGGCGGTCACCATGTAAAAGGAAATTTTGCACACAAACAAAAAAAATTTTTTTTTTAAATCGAAGAATATCAAAACCGTTAAAAAAAGAATCCAAGAAATATAAATTTTTTTTGAAAAGAAAATATTTACAAAAAAAAAAAAAAAGTACAAATTGACCAGAACAAATTTTAATTTGAAAAAAAAATATTTTTATTTTTCTATAACTTGAAGATTTATAAAAAGGCCGAAAAAATTATTATATATTACTAAAAATATTATTTTTTAATTTCTACACCTTTTAAATTCAAAAATTATCCAGAAATTAAAAACTTTCGCAATAAATAGTTTTTAAAAATAGTTTTTAAATTAAAAAATATACAATAATAATTACGAAAACTGAAAACACACAAAATAAGTCTTAAAATCAAAACAAGAAGTTGAAAACTCTAATGGAGCATTAAGTTTACAAAGACATTTAGAATTTGGTTGGAACTAAAAACGTTTAAATTATCAATACTAATAAAAAAAATTCTCAATAATAAATATAAAAATATATTTAAGAATTAAAAAAAATTTAATTCAAACTCATCCAAACCTTAATTCAAAAATAAGGTTACGAAACACCCAGTTATTTAAAAAAAAAAAATTAAATGAAAAATCGCCTTCAATAAAATATCTATAAGTCAACCACAAATTAAAATTTACACCAAAATATTTCATATTTCAATATTTATATTGAAACCTTTAATTTCTTTTATCTTAAATTAAATAGCGTTTTACCACATTTTTTTTATAATATTAATTTGAAAAATCAATTTCATTGGCCATTAATTTTTAGTGATATAAAACGAAAAAATATGAATGTAAATTAGAGTTGAAGTGACGCAACATAGCGCTCTCATTTAATTTATTGTTTAATATAATTTTGATAACATATAAAAGTTCCCAAAATACTCCATTAAATAGTTGTTTATTGTCTAAAAGAAATATGTGTTTTGTTAACTAATTAACGTGTAAGATTTTATTTTAAATATATTAACTGTGAATGAAGAAAGTTATTTCCGGCAAAAAGTTAAATAAAATAATGAACATAGAACTTGAAAAAATTTGGTGATGATTATTTTTTTAAATAAATAAAACTGCTGGAAGAATTGAGATGTTGTTACTAAGTTAAGCTTAAAATGAAATTAGCAGAGGCAGTAGCTAATTTTAAATGCTAATGATGATGATGATCATTGCACACAACATTATAAAGGCAATTAAAACTCTGTTTTATTTGACCTTACAGTGCGTTGCATTATAACAGACACTGTTTATTTTTTATTTAAATAAAGTTATTAAAAAGCGGTATCATTTTTAAAATGTATTATTTGAAAACTATGGAAAGCATTGCTTTTGTTTAAGGTTAAAATTATATGTTTGTGATAAGCTGCCATATTTATAAAAAATATATACATATATTAACTGCCGATTTTTTCACATGCTTGTATAAAAAAAAAATAAAAAATAAAAACTTGTCCATAATTTTTTTCGTGCTGATCAAATCATTTTCCAATTTTAAAGTGTAAAAACAGAAAAGAAAATTATCGTGTATCTATAGTGACGCTGCACACTATATTTCTCAGTTAATAGAAAAAAAAAGAATATTAAGTGGAAGAAAAAAAACATTAATCTTCAATTTAATTTCTTGTAGGTGGTTGATGCGAAAGACGAAGTCATTTACTTAAAGTGAACATTAAAAGCCGCAATGTTTAAAATCTTTTGGAAAACATAAAAAAGACATGGCCAAATTTGGTTGTTTTTATACACACGTGGAACAAGTATGCGGTCAGTCATTATCTCTTAAAGTGCTATTAAGTCTACAGACATCTGTAGTCAATAAAATAATATTAAAAATTTGAAAAACCAAAAGATAAATGTTAAGAATTTTCGTAGCACTGATCTAAAAAAAAATTATAAAACTCTCTGTATGATAAAAAAGACTTCTAACGAGATAGAGAGAGAGAAAGAGAGTGTTAGAGTGTTTAGCAGTGTTGCCGCTTGGTTAATTTTTTTACATTTTTTGTAACTTTTGAAGGCTCCAGGTAGCACTAAATTTTGTTACATTTAGTAAAATTTCCGTAACTTTTGGTACAGACACAAAATAAAGCAATAGCTCATAGCCTCATTATTTGAGGTAAGAATCTCTCTTAACATATTGACCCTTCTTAACATATCAATTAGTTTTAAATAACAAATGTTACCTGCAAATGCAATCAAAATTCCATATAAAAAATTAGTTAGAAATAAGCAAAAAAAATATATATATATATATATTCCTAAATGTTTTACTCTGTTCAATTCGTGAAAAATGACGAAATGTTTCTTGCTTCATGTTTAGAAACAGCAAAATGTTTCTGGCAACAATTCTTTTCAACTGTGTTATAATATGAGCTGCATTTCGTGCGGAATACTAAGCATTTTGTTTAGACTTGCGAAAATTGTTAGCAACTTCAGTTATTCCGCTTGAAAAATTTAACAACCGTACCAATGCCTCGATTTAGAAGAAAATTGTCTCTCAATTTCCTTCAATAAGTGCCGGATTATATTACGGAAAAATTGTCAGTAATTTAATGTTGAAGTTTTAAGCAAGTAAGACTCAAATTTGTCTTAAATAAGGATATTTTCAAATAAATTCAAATAAATTCTATCGAAGCTCAATCTTTCAAAAAAAAAAATGTAAAATGGATTTATTAAAAAAATCCTACTTTAACTAATTTTTATTGAATGGCGAGAGCATGCACTTTTCCATAACGTAATATTAGTATTGTGTCCTAATTTAAATCCTTATGAGTATCATCAGTATGAAATTTGTTTCATACGTTTTTTTAATTTTATTTTCGTGTTGTTTTTGTTCAGTAAATGAATTTGTTGCTTGTTATTTTCTCTAAAGTATGGAATAAAACTTTTTACTATATTTTATATAAATTACATGAAATTACTAATTATTTAAGGTAAATTTCAAAATATAACCTTTAATGAAAAAAACTGTAACTTTTTTGAAGGAAAATCGTAACTTTTACCTGTCTTTCCCTGGCAACACTGGTATTTACACGCTTTCTTTATCTACTTTAGGTAAATGTAATGAAATAATTGGCTGTTAGAAAGAGTCTTTTCAAAAAGTATTTATTTCTTACAGATAAAGCTTACTTAGCGCATAAATAGCAATATAATCTGGCTCATAGCTTTTTGTGTCTTGAACAATAATTTTGGCTAATTTTATTTTATAAAACCCCCTGTATAGAAATAAGAAAGAGATAAAATCAGTAGGTTGCCTTTAAAAGAACTAACTTGTCATGACTTTGCAACAATAAGAAACAAAAAAAAAAAAAAAAGAACCACCCAAGTTTACTTCCTAAAGAAATGTCAAAATCAGATTTTGCAATTACTCAGCGTAGACGCCGCTCTATTATAATTTACTTTATACATTTTGTATGTACTTGAGAATTTTTGACAGATAGACTGCGTCTTACGCTGTAATTTAGGATTGGCTTTTCTTGAAAACAAAAGTAACGTCTTTTCGCTTTAGCAATGAAACCACATTAAAGTCACCTTTTCAATAAAAAAGCAGATAATATAATTATTTGCATAATCGTTGTTTTTTTTTTTTGACAATAACGTAGGAATTTTGCTTAAATAAAAATGAAACAAAATAAATTTATAATTTTTATTAAAGAAAAAAAAAATTCGATTTGCATAATAGCAGCTTCCTCTTGAAAGACTTGTACCAAGTTTTTTTTGTTTGGTTAAAAAAAAAAAACTATTTGTATATGAAGGTAAAATGATTACTAAAGTCACGCATTGTCTCATAAATAAAATAAAGTTTGAGCGAAAATAAAAGTAGTGGGTTTTTGACGTCAAGTGAAAAAAAAACTATTCTTTTTACTTGGTTTTGTTGGGGGTGTATTGATTTGTTTGAAAAAAATTTTTACGTTTTACCTTTATGTCAACAAATAAAAAATTGTACATATGTACGTCATGCCCGGGTATGTTCATATATTTTACATGGAACTCTTTTGTCGCTAAGCTTATTTCTGTGTAGTGCAGTGAAGACAAAGCTGCAGCCATAACTGGCTTATTTTTTATACTGAATAATAACCTACGCAGCAATTACGTAGCAGGTCCATGCGTGACAGTTGATGAGCAGTTGTATGCCTTCCGTGGTGTACTGGCTTTAACCAATACATACCATCGACACCCGCTAAGTACGGAATTAAGACATGGTGGGTATGTGACTATGTCTCGTCCTATGCAATGAAAGAAAAAAATTATACTGGATTGCTGGTATCCAGCAGAGGACTTGTGCCTCCACTAATAATTTAGCGAAAAGTTTAATTCCAGCGGTTTATCAATTTTACGTACAGTACGTATTTATGCCACCAATTAACAAATTAATAAATTAACTAACAAATATAAAAGACCCAGTTTTTTTTGTTTTTGTTTTTTTTTAACGAAGGAATATGAAAGTTTTTTTTTTGTCTCACTTGAAAGCAAGTTTTTGCATGAAAAATTAAGCAGCCTTGAGTAACGTTTAGTTATTAAAAAATTGGCTAAATCTATAATTAATTTAGTCACACTTAATTCTATTTCTTCATTTGGACTTATTCGTCCAATATATGACGAAGTAGATTAATCATTTCCAAAAATCAAAATGAAATTTTTAATGTTTAACATTATGGCAGGTTGGTTTTTTTACTTTTAGCAAAAACTACGGCACAGTCATACTCCTATTGATAAGTCATAAGCAAAGTACTGTCTGGGAATTTACCGTAAAGGAATCAAACAAAAACAAGTAAGAGTGATAAATTCAGCTGTGGTAAATCTTATTTGCCGAAGAAATTCTTTCCAACCATTAAGCATTTGGTTAAGATTGTTGTCCCAGCTTTGGACATGAAAAGGTTGCTGTATCACATTATAGTATTAGTGTGGTGAATAAGAAGCAAACACAACCACCTGCAGGAGCACAAACGACAGTTGAAAAAACATAAGGAAAAACTATAGGCAGGCCTGATGCTTTGACAACTACCTTGAAGAACATAAACCGATCTGGAAAATTTTCAATAGCAAATTTTTCGAAATTATGTCTGATAAATTGGTGTATTTAAATTTTAGCTCTAACCAATCTAGTGCCTTGGTGAAGTTAATTTCAACACATGACAAACTAACTACCCTTTTCCATCTGTGGTAAACAGTGTAAAGAAATAAAAGCAGGAGGGTGCTTATGGTTAGTCAGGTTCCAGTAAATGCACTTTTCCTGGAATTCAAGAAAACTGAGAAGAAGAACTTCTTAGGTGCTATTTTTATTGCAGAAGGCAGGGTGAAAATGGAGAGCCTCGAGAGCCACAACAATGTAGTGGCTTCAGGGGACATCACAACAGTCTGTTGCTTCAAAGTCTTTTACCGAACTGTTTGGAAACATTTACGAAATTGGTTCTTAAAGAGTTTCTTGAAGAATGAAGGCGGCCTGAGAATAATTGGACTCAGGTGTAAGAACCTTTGAAGCATCTTCCAGTGCGATTCGAGCATGTTAGAACTTCTATAGAATTGGATGTGTATCAGGTAGAAAGACATTTGCAAACAGGAGGTATTTGGATTGTAGTAAAATTTAAGCAGATCATTTTTATTAGTTAGACGACAAAAGAGCTCTTCTTCTATAAAATGAGAGCTCAACTAGATAAAAAATTAAGCGATTCTATAAACTTTGGATGGAACTACAGCATATCCGATCATGATATTCCCGCAGAGAAACATGGGTTTTTAAATTCATAGAACGTAGCATTTTTTTGTAAGATTACTTCACTCAGACCATAATGCATTTAACCAGTTGTACGTTCTTTGAAAAAAAAAAAAAATGGAGGAGAAAAAAAGATAGTAAAGAAGAGTTATGGGTAGAGGACTTCAATTTTTCACAACCCTGCCTTTGCACCTTAAGTTTATGTTAAAAAGCGTTGCAGCGCCTCTGGTGTTAAGTAGGCGCGTTATATTTATTTTAAGATAGTACAAGTATTAAAATAATTTCGTTACCGAGTGAAAAAGCGGCGAATATGGTCGCTATGCTGATGATGATGATACTAGTATCAAAAACCTTTATACCTTATTTTAGCAGAGGCTGGAATAAGAACCTAAGCCACCACCACCAAACCGGTTATATGCTTAGCAATTCACATGTTAGCACACTGTGTTACTCCGGCGAGACATGAACTTTTCGATGGCTTGTATAGTTACCTTAACCATCTACAGACAACTCCATGACGCCTTTATCCAAGCCAGTCATCCCCTTAATCTAATAGCCACAACGTAAGCCTGCCATACCCGGTTGTTATGCTATTACATTTCCCTGCGCTAACCTCCTAGAGCTCTTTTTTTATAGAAAAGGGCGTCTTGACAGTTACTTGTTACTCTTATATTAAACTAGACGTCTACACTAAATTATCAGCCATGGCTTCACACAATAATCGTGTCTTGCGTCTCAGGAGGTTTTTGTACTTCATTATAACAATTATTATTTTCCGTTGAACGCATGTCCGAAGGTGGGTCCAAACTCACGATCTCCTGTCTTACAGCACGAACCTCTAGTAGCCATTGAGGTTGCTCAGCTTTTGTTAGCTAATTGTGGTATTATTCTATACACACCATTAGTGGAAGTAACTTATTCACCACGCTCATACGGACAACAACAACGACAGGGGTTGCCAGATCTTATTTTCTTAACAATATGCCAAATAGCTTACAACTCAGGTAATAAATGCCGGAACTCTTTAAAGCATTTGGTATTAAAGAGTCGACAGTATGAGGACATTGCTGAAGTCGGACTTCGTATTTTAATAGGTGGTGCTAATTCACAATGAATCTAGTTAGGATTATATATTAAAACACGACTGTGAAGCCCATGAATATCAGGTTTTGGGTTTTGAACACAAACTGTAGCAACAGTCAGTCGAGGTTTTTATCTAAGAAATATAAATATAAGCAAGACAAATGTAGCAGGTTGTCAATAGTTTTAAAATTTTACTTTCCGGAATTGCAAATTTCTAAACCCTATTGGCAACATGCAGACATTTGATAAACCAAAAAGAGCTCTACTTTAAAAGCTGACCTCTAGCCTTAGCAAATGGTCAGAGAATGGTCTGGGCTGTCATGGGCTAAAACCATGGAGTGTATATGATGAATTGTTTTTGTATTAAATATTGTCATTAAGCCAGTCATAAAAACAAGAAAGTATTACAGAATATTTCTGAGGCCTAAAGTTATAAGATGGGTTGTTTGTAATAAAATCCAATATCATAATGTCCAACCACTTAGTGCCATACCTTAAAACTCTATAGTGTACAAAGGTATTATGTTATTTTCAGAAATTTATTATTATTTTAAGAATTTTAAAAGTTTTAAGGCCTCATGTCATCATTGTATTCGTATTGATTTCTATGCAATTCGGCAGAAAATAAAAAATTAAAAAAAAAAAAAAAACATTTAATAGTTCCACTGTCAATATGTCTTTAAAATACTGAAATGAAAACAAATTTAAAAGTTACAAATATTGTATTTTTTGTTAAGGCTCAGCCACGTTTGGTTTGAAATTTCAAATCAATAATAAATATTCAACAACTTAAAGATGAGTTGTTTTTTTTTTAATACTTCCAAGTCTTGTTATTTGTTAGCACCTTTTCTATCGTTTAATAATTAAATACAAAACCTTGAAACTCAATTTTTGCAAATAACTTTAAATCAATAAATAAAACGTGCGTGATTAAGTTTTACTACCAGTTTATAAATTTCAAAAATTTGTATGAAAAAATAACTGATGAATTCTTTTTTTAATTTTCTTTTTTCCATTAAACTATATTTACTTTCTGTTAAGGCCACGAAACTTACAATGTTTTTTGTTTGTAATAATAATTAACAAAAAAAAAAAAATATGATTCTCACTATAAACTCACATAATAGCAAATAAAATTGTGTTTCATGTGATTGATTTGAACTTTCCTTTGGCATATGATGAAATGTTTTTTTTTCAACACACATTTATGCAAAGTTGACATGGCAAATATTCGCATTTATTCCCTTTATGGCGAGTTTATAGAAAAACAAAACCCAAATTTACCACTTATTAAATTGCAAATTCTTAATTTCCGCTAGAACAGTAAAACAAAATTCTCATTGTGTTGAAGTGAGTCAATGGTTGTTGACAACATATGGTTTTGTTCTCTACTATTGCTTTTTATACAAAGTTTTAGGTTATTGGCTAAATTATTTTTCGCGCAAACAGAGAGGGGATTAAAAAAAATATATACTGTCGTCGGGCGAATTCAATAATTCGAGTATAAATTAGGGCCAGATAGCACCTGCTATTTTTGGAGCAATTATTTTGAGAAGATCAAGATTGATGAAATAGTTTCGAAAATTTTTCAATTTAAAATCAGCAAGATAGGTCCATGCCCCTCGAGGGAGCGGACTAAACACCACGCCTGCCTCTAATTTTTCCATATCATTTGGAACAAATTTAGTTTAGTGAAGTCACTCCAATCAAAGAAACGAATATACAGGGCGATAGAGAATTAGAAAAGTAAGAAAAAAACCTTAAGCAAAAAAATTTTCGTTCGCCCATATTTTCCGAATAATGGGCCTCTGAACCTTTTAAAGAAAAGTACGATTGTGCACCATATTTTTAAAAATATCAATATGGGTATTGTTTAAAAGCTTTTAATAAGATCTTTTAGGAAAAATTAAAAAAAAATTTCAAAATGCTTGACCCATTAAGAGCCGATGACATTTTTATGTAAAATTATTAATAGTACTTTTTTTAATTTTTAATTGTCTTTCACCTTAATATTTGTTTTTGTGATTGGAGTTACTTCACCAAACTAGATTTACATAGATGGTAAAGGGTGTAAAAGATTCGGCATAGCCTAATATAGCACTTTTACTTGCTTTTAATTTCTTTCGTGTCATTTTTTTAAAAATTGCTTTAATTAAAGAATGTGAAAATAATATGCCTTTTTATAGAATTAATACTCTTAAAGCTCTGAATTCAACAAAATTGCATTAACGTTAGATTTTAAAGCAAATGAATACTTGATCATCTTTATTGGAAACACACACATATAAATAACAACAACAACAACAACAACAGAAAAGACGTTTATACATTACGTAGTATATTATTTATATTTGATATTTAATTAGTTAGCAATTTTTATTTTAATAACTGAAGTTATTTACATTTTTATTGATGGAACCGGATTTTAAAAGAAAAGAGAAACATTTCAAAATGCCACAAAGTTAATTAAATTACCAAATTAAAAAAGTCACACATATTTGCTTTTTTTCCACATGAGCGTTGGTGGCTGATCTATAGCAGGTTTAAAATTTCGTTAAAAAATTACTGTCATATTCATAAAAAAAAATAAAATAATGAAATGTATTTTATGACAAATTTTCCATACAAATTTGCCTAAAAATACATTTCAAATCTTTTCTAATATTTAATAAATACAGCAGTTATTTGTTTACCAAAAAATTTTTAAAAACTTTTCAACTGAAAATAAATGAAAACGCCTGAGGTGCTTAAGTTACTTGCTGCATTTAAGTGTTTTGTCCAAATAAAGAAATAAAAAACTATTCAATCATAAATTACTGTAACTTTATGTGAACAAAAGATTTCAGACAAAAGACTTCTTAGATTTTCTCAATTTTAAAAAGCCAACCATTTGAACATGTAATTGACATTTAAAATTAACGTTAAAAATTTGCGGCTGACAACAGAGTTCAGTTTGCTGTTAAATAATTGTTATTATTACTAGTAATTTATTTCTTTAATTGCAGTTAAAAATACTCAAAAGGTATTTCTTAAGGAATTTTAACTGTAGACATTCATTGAAGTACGAGTAATTAGCAGCTATTGATACTCAAGAGCTGTCGTAACACATTTGGCATCTCTTGTTGTTTTGTTTCTGTTTTTTTTAATACAACAAGCACTTTAAATATTGTTAGCTTAACACAATAAGTTTTGATGACTTTAGTTTTTTTTTTAATTAAACAATTTTCAAAATGTTAAAACACACTCACCATGCAAAACACTGCACGCGCCATTATTTTTGTTTTTTAGTTTTTATGCTTTTAAACTCACAGCTATTTTAAATTTAGTTTGTTAAACGTTCTTATAGATCCAATTAATAAATCTTGAAAAGACAAAAAATATTATTTGTAATTAATATATTTCTGAACACTTTTTAAGTTTTTTGTTCAATAAACAGTCTTTTTTTAAAGTCTCTAATTCCTTTGTCCTTTAATTATATTTTTTATAAATTAATTTATATGTTATAAATATTTTAATATGTTATGTTTTTTTTTATTAATATATTTAAAAACAAAAAAATTACAATTTAATTTAGCTATTTATTTATTATTAAGCCTGAGACCGTACCGTTGTGATCGATCTTTGAGAACTGAAGAAGATCCCTCGCAAACTTTGCAATATAAACAAAGCTTGTGCGCAAACGTGTGTACCGTCTACAAAGAATTTAAATAAATTTACACAAACACACCTACAGACGCAAACAGCACAAGATGCGTTGTGTTGTATATTAAGCGAAGAGTGTTAAGTATCACATCTATATCGGTACAAAAAAAAAAAAACAACATCTGCTTACTCAAAACTTATTCAGGGATTTGTATAAATGATGCCAGACTGCACAAGTCCTTTTACATCGTTTTTATGTTAAATTCACACGCACATTTACTGGTCCATCATTAATAAGGAGAAGAAGATATTTTTGCAAACTTTAAATATAAAATAGAAAATTTTTAACGTTTTCAAATAAAACAAAAAAATGAACCTTACAAACCCTTCACTATTAATTTAAATATAGTTAATTGAATTAACTCCAATCAAAAAAACAATTATTGGGGCGACAGAAAAGTTAAAAATAAGAAAGCAAAGATTAAGTATTTTACATAACTTTATATAAAAATGTCATCGGCTCTTAATGGGTTAAGCATCTTTAAAAAATTTTAGTATTTCCTGAAATATCTCTTCAAAAGCTTTTAAATGATACCCATATTGACATCTTAAAAATAGTGGTGCCCAATCTTACTTTTCTATAAAAATTTCAGAGGCCCATAATTTGGAAAATATGGGCGAACGCAAATTATTTTTACCTAATGTTATTTTCTTCTTTTTTAATTCTCTATTGCAACATATGTATATTTGTTTTTTGATTGGAGTCACTTGATATGGATAATTTAGAGGCAGGTGCGGTGTTTTGTCCGCTGCCTGGGAGGACGTGGACCGATCTAGCTGATTTTCAATAGCAAAATTTTCGAATTTATGTGTGATCGATTGGTGTATTTCAATTTTCTCTAGCTCATCTAGTGCCATGACAAAGTTGATTTCAACCCAAACACGGACGGACAGACGGACAGACGGACATCGCTCAATCGACTTCGCTATATATAACAACTTTATGGGCCGGAAATGGATATTGTAGAAATTACACACAGAATTAGATATAACCTTTTTTCAATTGTGGTAAAGGGTCTAAAAAACTGGAATTATAAATTAACCTAAGAATATGACCGTGTGTTTGCTTGCGGTAAAAATATTAGCATGATTGAGGATGCGCAATCAGGAAACTTATAGAATAGCTACGATTAAATACAAAAAAAAAAAAGCTCAAGTGTGAATTCCTTATAATGTATGGACCACCTTTTAACACCTTACTTTATCTTTTTCGTGTATGTTGTTGACAGGTGTCTGCCTATAACTCTTAAAAATAATGCCATATCCGTCAAAATTGCGGCTTGCAAGGAATCAAACTGTAACTTTTAAACCACAGAGATTATATTTGTTTATGCTCGGTATTAATTTTAAATCTCAGCTGCCTACGTTTGAAAAACTGAAGCCATATAAATAAAAATCACTTCACTATAGGCACACCCTTTATAGTTTAGTTTTATTTCTTATTGTTTGTAGTTGTTCTGGCAGTCGAGATAAAAATTCTTAAACTTAAAGTATCTACCTAATGCGATTTAAAAACAAGACCACGTATTTAAAAATAAAATCACTTTTGGGACACCCTTTCCTTTAAAGTATTTTTTTGCCATAGCGGACATGTTTTAATAAACACTACTCAAGTTAAACATGTCTGACTATTACAGCTCATAAAATGACAATATTTTTAAAATTTTCACGTCACTTTCGGCACACCCTTAATTTTTTATAATTATAGCGGACACAGTAATACATAGTCTGTAATAATTTCAAGCATTTACCCATTACTGTTCCAGAGATAGAAGGCAGTGATTGAGGGACAAACCTTGTAGGGAAAATAATAGGGCGGTGTTTTTACCTTTTGGATACGAAACCGTAAAGAGATATTATATTGTCCGCTAATTTTTTATATGTAAGTAAATTATTTTTTTTTAAACTTTTTCATTTAATTTTTCAAACATTAAACATTTTTCGAAGCCATGAATTACTCACCTCAAAATACTGCTCATGCTCATGTAAGATTTTAAAAACTAAATAAAAGTGTATAAAAATACCCAAATTTAACATCAATATTTTACTCCAACAACATAAATTTTATCTCTCCAAAATATATTTTTTATATAAATATTTTATATTATCAAATAATAATAAAATTCTAGGAATTAATTTCAAAGCTAAAAGAAAAAATCTTTAAAATTTTTTAAATAAAAATATTCAAAATCTGGCAACTCTTTGTATTTTGCTCTTAGTCCGTTAAGTTTTGTGTTAACAATATGTTAAAAAGGCCAAAAGCAAAACAGCAAGTAATAATATTGTATTTCCCAGATTAAAAACAAGTCTCTTTCAATTAAGAGATAATTTATTTCGTAGAGAAAGCAACAGCCCTCACATTAAGCGAAACTCTTGACAGATTGCAGAATTTTTTTTTAAATGATTACAATTTTCTTACAAATTTACTTACAATTTTTATTCAAGGTCAAGTTTAGTTAAAGTGTTTTTTTTCTGGTCCATCTTTCATAAAACATTTAAAATTTCTCTTAAGACCTGAAATTAATAATTTAATATTTAATCTGATTTAAAACAATAACAGTTAATCCGTCTAATTAGATTAATAAATTTTGTTGTTGTTTTCTTTTTATTATGTCATCTATTGATAATATTATTTATTATTAAATCATTTTCTTATGTTTAAATGTTTGTTAATCCTTACCTTAAATTATAAATTTTATATTTTTTTTTTTTTTTTGGTTCGTTCATAATATTGAAGAACCTGTTGATTAATATGTTTTTAATTATTATTTACATATTTACGTTTTTACTAAAAACGCATCGAGTTTATCTCGTTTTTTTCAAATTATTTATTTCTTTTTTTCACTATCTTAGAAACTAATTTTCAGAATAAAAGTATGAGTTGTTTATAGATATAGACGTTTCAATAAACTTTAGTGAAATAAGTAAAGACAAAGCCAATTATTACCCTTTTGTTCCCTGTTTGTTAGACGACGTTTTTAAGAGTAATTAACAAAATATTTTTGGTTATATTTTAGTAAGTATATATATATATATATATATATATATATATAAAACCCACAGACAGCACTGAAACTAAGCCCTGCTCAATTTTTATGGATAGAATTTTCTAACTCCCTCTTGCTCTCTGTTTCACTCGATCCACTTTGAAAAAAAATAAATACAAAGCCAGGAAATTTTACATGCTCTAATTGAATCCCTTTACAAGCTACATCACATGAGGCATCGTTTTCTTATTTCCAACCAGCTCCTCGTTAATGCAATAAACACAACTGGAGCGAACTACGAATTTTTGGTCGCGAATATTCTTTGTCAAAAATAAAATACATTTGTTGATATGAAAACGAACTTAATTATGACGTCAGACGAAATTCGTCATACGCGGCAAACTTTGCAACAGAATTATTTATATTTCTTATGCCGGCGAACGACGAACAAATCACTACAATGTGACCATATTTGACAGTTTCGAAGTATTTTAGTAAATAAAGTGATTTTACTTAAAAAAAAATTATGCATTTAAATTTTTCAAATATAAAAATAGTTTTCAGTGTTTTTTTTTTTTTTTTGCTAATGTTAACTTTTCAAATTACCTTTTTTAATTAATTTAAATTAATTTTTAAAATAAAATATTTTTTTTTTCATGCTATTTGCTATTATCCCGATTAATTATTTAAATTATCGATATTGATTATTGAGGGTCAAAGCACGCGTCGATGGCCATTTCGTTACCGCTTTAAAAATTAATTAATATAATAAAAAATTCCCGTTGTTTAATTTAAATTAATTTTTTTTAATTTTTTTCCAATCAGTATTTAAACTGTGGATCTTATAAATGAATTAAAATTTACTTATTTTTGGCTTTGGTTCGTTTTTTAATTTATTTTTAAATATTTCTGCTGGCGTCTAATTTTTGTTAGTAATTTTTCTTTCTTTGCTCTGAGGGTCACCTTAGCAGCTCCCAAAAAGTTAACAATTTCAAAAAATTATAACATCTGTTTTTCGTCGTTATTACATTTCATACGGCAAATTTTTTACGACGTATTCATCGTGTTGGGCGAAATTCATCGTTTGTCCCAGTGTGTTCCTACCATAATGCAGCTTAAATTTCTCTCATGAAAATATTTAATATTAATATAATTACTTTTTCAGAATACGAAAATAAGCAAAAGGAAACGTTTGCTTCAGACTTGTTTTATTCTCTGTAGCAAGTTGTTTGTTGATCGCTGGCACAAACTATAAGTTAATTAAAAATTACGCTGACTAAAGAGAACATAATTGCTACATTTTGAAAGAAAGTATTTCGGAAGCATTTGAGGATTTACTGGCTCTTTAGAGTAGAGAAAAAATAAAACTTAAAAGATTTATTTTTTCGTTGCGAACCGCACTACACAATTGTGTACGGTTTTATTGGTTTTTTTTTATTAACACAACTAAAATTTTTTATTAGATTTCAATTTGAAAGCAAATTAACATTGAATAGGTGTACGAGTAAAACCTCTTTTTTTGTATGCTGTCTTAAAGTAGCTGGAATGGAATTCTATAGTTTTTGTTCCTGAAACCTGCTAGTTACAGAGAGCATTACAATGTAGGAACTGGTGCTTGCGTTCTTCCTCAGATAGATTCTCTTGACTTTTTTCAAAATTTTTTTGATTCCTCTAAAATAGGATTTTAATTTTTTACTTGGTTTCCTTTAGTCGACAGTTCACTTATGCATTCATTAAGCTCTGCTTCCACTATCAACCTGTCATTGTGCTGTTGCTATATAGATTTGTTCTCCCCACTCAGCTTGTTAATTTAGTGCCCCCAATAGCAACTCGCTTTCGATTGACGTCAAAACGGCATATATACATATTCTACACTAGTCAAGTGACGTCTATTGTATTCTCAAATTTTAGGCTAAAGTTTAAAAGTGTGCTCTGTTTTAAAAGCAGTATTTTTATTGATGCTCCTTAAATATGTAAAGTGTCTTCAAAGAAGTTTTAGTTCGCTAAGTAATTAATTAGGCAAATTTGAAATTTTTTATTAGAAAACTGCAAATTTTGTAGAGGCCATTACAGTCATAAAAACTTATCTTAAGAACTGTTCATTTAAAATCTGGCCATAGTTAAGTTTTTAGAACTTTTAAATAAGAAATTTAATATTATTAATTTACTTTAAGAAATAAAATGTGTATATTAACAAATAAAAGGACAACAAATATAAAGGCAGCAATATTTACAAAGAGAAATGATTTTTAGAGTGCCACACACTAAGGCAGAAACATGACCCTATTGCTTTTGCTACAACGTTTGTCTTTTTAGCATAGAACCCTATCCTTGGAAAATAGGCGGAAACTATTTTCATAGAAGGTATAGTACTACAACCGATATAATAACAAATATTTAAAATCAAAAGGTGTTTCGAAAGAGAAGTGGTATTGAGAAAAATATTGTTTTTTCAAATGTGTCAAATTTGCACAGCTTACTTATGTAAAATTATGTCGAATACAAAAAAAGTAAAGTTTTAAAATAAAGGGTGATGAAACTTTCAAGTACGTGGCTTTGTTTTCAAAACGCAATAGGCAGACAGTTCTAGTTTAAGTATTTTTATGTCCGTTATAGGAAAAAAATAACAAAAATTTCCAACAAAAAGGGTGTTCCACTAATTGCATGATTTTAATGCATATGGCTTTTAATAGTTAGAATTAAGAAAAGAACAGGTACCAATATATCCGCTATAAAAACAAGAGTGAAAAATAAATTAAAATATTAAAAGGTGTTTCCATGGAGGCCGTGATTTCCGAATAAAGTGTGTATTAAGGTGCGGGCAGATTACTCAAATATTTTACCAACAATGGGCAAACACTATTTTTATAAATGTTTTTTCAATCTTTTTTGGCACGTATCATTTAGAATGATGATTTGTAATATCATTTATATTGAGTAAAATCTCATATCATAGTGGTTACGTCTTTTTGATCAAATATTTGACTAATCTGAACATACTTTTTTATGTCGGCTATAATAAGGACAAGAAAAAATGAAAATTAATTTAAATGAGAAGTGTTGTAGTAAAATGATTTTGCACGTACAGAGCCTTATTTATTTAACTGTAATTGGCAAGACCATAAATTAAAACAGATTATGTACTGTAAGTTCGCTATTAAATGAAATGATCTTTTATAATAATTACATGCTTTTAAGAGCACATTATTTGAAATTTAAGCAAACTATGTATTACAAGATCTACTCTTACGAGTGTAAAAAATAATTGTTATGTTTTTTTCCCTTTTAGAAGCAAAGTACGGATTCTTTTTATTGCAAATACCACTGTGGCTCATTATAAATTCTGTATTCTTACTTTATGGCTTTCTCTGGCTAAACTTCTTGATCCTACCGGTCTTGTGAACCCTTGGTCTCGTATTTACTAAACATGTGTTATTATTAGAAACGCAGCCATTCGCGTTGCACTATTGTGTTACTCCGGGGAGACATGAACTACTTGATGCCTTGTTTAGTAACGTTAACCATCCACAGACATCTCCACTACCCCTTTTATCCACGCCACACATCTCCTTTAATCCAATAGCCACAATACACTTCTGCCGTACATTTGTTGTTACGCTGTTACACCTTCCTGCGCTAACCGCTGCCGTTCTTACTTCTTATTGTAAAGGGCTTCTTGACTATTATCTGTTACTCATGTATTAAATTAGACGTCATGCCATGGCTTCCCACAATTATTGTCTTTTACTTTTCGGAAGGTTTTTACTGCTGCTTCTTAATTTTTAACTGCGGGATCGAACCCACGATCTTATGTTTTGCAGCACCCACCTCTACCAACGCAGCCATTGAGGCTGCTCAGCTTTACTTAGCTAATTGTGGTATTATTCTATACACAACATTAGTTGAATTAACTTATTCACCACGCTCATACGGATAACAACAACACGGGTTGCCAGATCTTAGTTTCGTAACAATATTATAATTTAAACGGTGTCCCTTCGTATGTGAGTGCAACTTACATTTGGTGGATTTCCTTCTTCCTTCTGCTCATTAAAATTTGCTAAACCATTTTTCAGCAGAATATTTATTTCAGACTCTTCTCAACCAGTTTTCGTTTTGACTCTCTATCAACTCACTTTTACGAATAGATATCAATAACATCTTTAAGTAAAATTACTGGAAGCTAAAACTATCAATTTATCTATAGAACGAGAAGACAAGCTGTTTCATGTATTATAAATTTTATTAGAAGCAAAAAATTGTGTTTGGGCCCTCCTCAAAATGTACTCCTTTGGTAAGTAAATAAAATACAGGCATCCGAATTTTAAAAGTATAATAACCAATAGATTTGTTTATTTTAAATAATAAAAATAGTTCAATAAAACTAAACAATAAAAAAAAGGTTTAAAATATTTGGAATGTAAACAACACGTCAATAGGGCTATAAAATGCGTCCTCGTCACGAGCTGCTGCTTCAAAATGAAATAAAAAAAAATCAATTAGGTTATTGGCAATCAAGGTTTTCAATAGTTATCAAAGGGATCTTTAATGATTTCGAAAATTTCTAATCTTTATTTTTTGTTTTTTTTTTTATTGTTAGTTTGTTGTGATTTTGCAAAAAAAAAAAACGATGTAAAAAAAATTTAAGGTATTTAACTTTTAAATCTGTTTCTTATTATAAATACGGGTACAGACAGATATACATATTGTGAGGTACTTACAATCATAAACTAATGTCAGAAATATTACCATTTATTACTATATGACTTATGCAAAGTTCATTCTCCATCCTTGACATAAATCTATCTGGCTTTTCTAAATATTGTACCAGAAAATGTAAATGGGTGTCGCGATTGCTCTCACTTTACCATAAACGCAACAGTGTGTTGACTACTTCAAGGAGTGTTCAAGGAGAGGTCAACAGATATCCATAGTTCGCAAAGCTCATATCTTCATAACACTAATATGATTAGTTCCACTCTAGATTAAAATGTTGTTTACTTATTTTCGCCCGATATATGGAGTCAGTAGTCTACGCTGACACACCCACTTAAAGTTAGCTGCCAACTTTCACCACGAGAAGGTAAAATTTACATTTACGGCATATATAAGCTGACGTCGTATTAAACTCAAGTTTTATTTATAAAGAATTAAATTTTTAATTAAAAAGAAGATACAATTTATAATTAAAAATTTCAACAAAAAATCTTATTTACGAGTATTAAAAGCAAATTAATTAATCATATATTGATTTTATTTATTTTAAAGTAATTCTTTAACTCTGACTATTTGTGCAGTTTAAAAAATTAAATAAAATGCAATGGAAAATAGTAAATTTTACCAAAATAATTTAATATTTTAATAAAGTTTTTTTAGTTGACCTTTTTAACTAATAATATTTTATTCAATTTTTAAGCAATAGGACTTTTTTATTTTATATGTATATATATATATATATATTTTTTTTTTTTTATATTTCGCTACTTCATTGTGTAGCATCATCAGGAAAACAAATAATTATTTAATTAACAAAAAAAAAAACAATAAAATGTAATTAAATTTTTTTCAAACTAACAAAAAAGACCTATTGCTTAAAAATTAAATAAAATATAAGATAATTTTATGATATTAAAATTTAGTCTCTCGGCTTATATTGTTATATTTCTTAAAAAGCTATTATTTATAAATTATTCCTTTTTTAAAAGGAACTTTTTGTTTTCGTCTATAAAAAAAAATACAGGCGTGTCTCTCATTTGAAATTTTTTTCTTCCACGTATGGATTAAACTCATAAAATGCGCACAAAAATTATGTTTCTTTAAATGTTTTTCTGATTGTTTTGTTGTTGCGTTGCCTGTAAAAAGGAAAAATTTTTTTCTATACCTTGTTATATTTGAAGTTGCCTCGTGTGTATCTAACACAATACAAGACTACATAGATTTCGATTTCAAAAATTTAATTAATTCATATATTTTTATTTTTTAACTAGGCTTAAGTTTGTATTAGATATGAAAAATAGTTCAAACAAAATTAAATTTAAAATAAATTTTATTTAATTAAAACGTATACGAAAAAATTAATTTTTTTATTACAGTTCCCTCAAATTTTTTTTGTTAAAAAAATGTATGTAAAAAATTCTTTAAGTCATTGTGCCCGTTTACCTTGCCAAATTTTCAGGTTTTTTTTACAAAACAAATAATAATTAAATCTCGCCTCTGCAAAAGGTCAATGTAACAGTAATTATAATTTCAATTAAAACATTAAAATATTGATTGTAATAAATTATCAAACGATTCGTCATTTATGTTCAGTATGAACTTATAATTTAATGCTTTTGAAATATTGTAGCGCCCATCTCATCATCTGCTGGGAGTGAAGTTTTTTAAATTTATATTTAGATTTTTTGTTTTAATTTTAATTATTTGTGTCAAATCCAAGTATATTTTCGACAGTAACAATTTTATAAAATCTTTATGCGAGTGTGGTTGCAGAATAAAGCGACTAAGCGAATCAAAAATTAATATTTCTTATAATTTTTTAGGCAATTGCATATAGCAAATAGTCCAATGACTTAGGAGTCATTAAGTCACAAGAAACATATTATCGTTTTATTAATTCTTATCTTCGAACTGAAACGTTGCAACATTTTTAATTATAATATCGGAAAATATCAAAATATACCAAAATCGGCTGGACAGTTTTTATATCGCATGTAAACGATAATTTAGTCTTCTTTTGGAACTTTTTTTTATGGTTACTTCATTTTAAGTTTCAACAACGTTTAGATTTTCGAAATATCCATTTAATTTACATTTTCATTGTTGAAAAATATTTTTAATAATTTGATTTTGATTTCAAAAACAGAAGGGACACATTTCTTTTTAAGAGAAGTAGCACTTCAGTTATTTTTTGTAACGGTACTACATTCTCTAAGAAAGGAATTGACGAGTGATAACACAGGTGGTAAAAGGAGAAGGATAAAGCTATTTTATTAGTTATTTTACTTCGCCGACGAATATGATATAAAGAGGTACCGACGAAGAAGGCTGCATATTTTAATATTAATTTTGAATATGTATTTATACCATTAAACAGAAAAAAAAACATTTTTATGTTTTGTTCAACGTAGGGGTTGAACCCTGGTCAACCAAATTTGTAGTGTACGTGCTTACCACCATGACTAAAGAAGCCTTCTTTTACTTCCAGTTTAGCTTTACCTTACCTTAAGCAAAGGCTAAGTTATGTCTACATAATCAGGGAACGAAGCCGATGACAAATTGCTATCGGCGGCGGCTAAGCAAAAAATTTACGGCGGCGGCTCAAAGTCGACTGAAGTCGACATATTTTCGGCGGCGGCGGCTAAGTAAATATTAATTCAGCGGCGACTCAAAGACGACTAAGCCGGTGACGGTTATCAATAAAATTCAAAATATATATTTTCATTCAATTTATTTAAAAAAAAAATATAAATTAAAAAATAATAATTTTATTTTGATTTTTACGGCTTTTTAAAATAAATAAATAAATACTTTCATGAAAAATGTTTATAATCAACCAAAAATTTTTAATGTATTAGTGCGATGAAAGCATATACATATGGCCATTTCGCTGCTGCCTATATATGTAGTTAATCAATGGATTCAATATAGGCAGTAGCGAAAAGACCTTATGGACATGGTTTAACTGCACTAATACATTTAAAATTTTTTGTTGATTATAAATATTTTTGTTTGTTAATTATAAAAATATTTTATGAGAATATCATGAAATATTTATTTATTTTCTTTTTTAAAATTCAAGCACAGTACGTTAAACCTTTCATTAAAAAATCATGTCAAATAAAACAAAATTTTAAAAATATTAACAACTGATGAATTTAATCTGGTAGAACTTTGCTTTATTTTAATAATAAAGTAATAAATAGCAACAATTTTTCTTAAAAGCTGTGTAGCCAGAACTCCAAATTTTCGATTTATATGAAATTTAGTGTTTTTAAAACGTACTGCTATTTAAATACTTAAAAAAGCATACAGAAGGTAAACCCATCTGTGTTAACGAACAACAAAACTTAAAACAGCTAAAAGTTTAACATTACCCATGATTTTTTAGACAAAAAAGTAAAAAAGGAAGTAGTTTCAAACAATTTTAATGAGTAATTGTTCTTTATTTGGGGGCTTAGCTGACACAGTCGGCTAATATTTTTAGCCGATGCTAGCCGTCTACTTCGGCGGCGGCTCAATAATTGAATTATATGTCGGCGGCGGCCATTAGTCGACTATGAGCCGATCGGCTTCGTTCCCTGTACATAATCCTTGCATTTGCTATTCTTTATATTCTAGACAATTATTCTAGACATGTCCCAAATTAAAGACATTAAGTCCTTTTTTCCTTTAAACTTACTCTTTTGGTTAAGTCTTTATTGTACTTACGAAGTGTTAAGCCTTTATTGCAAAGAACGCTCTTGTAACCTCATCATGTTTATAAACTTTCGTATTGGGCACACATTTTTTATATCCGAAATATAACTCAGTATGCAATTACGAGATATCACAAATCTTTTGCACAAAAACATGTCTCACTTTACACAAACCAAAGAGGTATTTTTCCGGTCTTTGCCATAAAGCCTACAACGACTCGTAACTTAAAGAGTATAATTTTGCATATACGAAACTTAAAAAAGCTAGTGAAGCCTTTTATACAATTGATGATCAAATTAATTGCTCGCGTTAATTTTGCAACACTCGTAATTAGGATTTTTTAGTTATCAGTGCCTAGGGACTGGGCTCAAACTAAGCGAAGCGGTAATTTAAATGAGACGAGGCCATCTTAATTCAACTTATGGGACGGGCGATTAATGTATATAGAAATTCTCTGTTTCACATAATTGATACTAGTTGAAAAACCGCAAACGAGAAACTAGATGTTAAAAAAGCTTATCAAAAAGGAGACTCACTTTCCGAAATTGCATACTATAAACGACTTACAACAACTTTATAGGCGCTAAAACTTTCAGCAATACAACACTGCAGAACATCTGTGACAAGACTTAAATCTCTTGTTTGTAGCCACCGTCAAAAATATTTAAAAATATGTCAGAGGATGATAAGAAAACGACCAATATTGGCAACACGAGGATATCGGAGGCGAGTTTATATTCTTCTCCTCGCACACATCAATATTAAAAGAGAAACATGGACACAAGCTCAATACAATTGGGGAAAAGTTAAGGCGATGGCAAAACTTCTTTGGATCCCTAGTGATCAAAAACTCCGTCACACAAATGCATGTGGAAAACTGTCCTTAGCTCTCTGTGTGCCACACCTAAGCAACTACCAACGCTCAACGTAATAGACTCTACCTGCAGAACTTGTAAAATATGGTTCATTGCTGGGCATTTATACGATTATTAGATATTTTAAGGAGACTAATATGATCTCCCAGTCTTGGAAGGATGGGCTAATTATTACACTACCTAAGAATGGTTACTTTTGCTGTCATAAGAAATGGGGAGGTATAACACCCTTTAACCTGATCTGCCTTAGTTGTAGAAAGCAGAGTTCATGTATAGGTCACATTAATCCGGTTCGCATCATTATCCAGCAGATACATGAATGTAATATCCACCACTGTTTTCTATTAAAATTCCAATATTCGATTTTAAATATCTTTATACCATTTATCAGAGGTTATATTTAAGTTTTTCATTAAGTGTGTAATTTCTACAATATCCACTTCTGACCCTATAAAGTTTATAAATTTTGAATTCATTTGCATAGCGAAGTTGATTGAGCGATGTCCGCCTATCACCTGTCCGTGTTCATGTTGAAATCAACTTTGCCAAATACGCCAATCGATCAAACATAGTGTCGAAAGAGGTGCTATTGGAAATCAGCAATATCGGTCCATGTCCTTCGAGGCAGCGGAGAAAACACTATGTCTACCTTTAGTTTTTCCATGTCATTTGGAACACTGAAGTAACTTTAATAAAAAAAAAAACAAATATATGGGGAGATAGAAAATAAAAAAATTAAGATAAAAATGTAAAGTGATAAAATTGGCGCTCTCCCATATTTTTCGAGTTATGGGGGTCTGAACTTTTTAGAGAAAAGTACCAATGTTCACAATATTTTTTAAGATATTAATATGGGTATCGTTTTAAAGCTTTTGAAGAGATCTTTAAGGAAATACTAAAATTTTTATGTAAAATTATTTATATAGAATTTATTTTTTTTTAAATTTTTTTTATTTATTTTTTTTTTTTTAATTCTCTGTCGCCCCAATATTTGGTTTTTTTTTTTTGATTGGAGTTATTTTACTAAACTAAATTTACATATATATGTGGTGAAGGGTATATAATAGAATATATCATTCTAACTTGTTTTTAAATTAATATTTTTCTTTTTTTTTCCTTTTTTTTGTGAAATTTAATTTTTTTCACTTTTTGTTTAAAAATTTCTATTGTTTAGCAAATTTAGTTTTTTCTTTTTTTGGTGAGATATCGATTTTTCTTATTTTGTGAAATATCAGTTTAAATTGAAACTTGTTGACAAGAAATGACAATTTTTGTTTTAAAATTTACATTTTGTAATATCGAATTTTTGATACTCTCGTATCATTTTTTAAGGATTTTGGGCTACTAAGCCAACATAGAAAAGCAAGAATGAATTTAACTTACTTTCCTGCATATTTGTCATTTAAGGGACGTCTTTGCTGATTTTATCTTTAAGTTATCGGGTCTCGTTAAAATACATTTTTACATCAACACGACCGTGTCATTGTCGAGCGAGATAATATATTTGTAACCTTGCTATCGATGGTGAAGTGTATTATGCCTAGAACTCACCACTCTAATTTTAGGACTTTTCACTTATAATTCGCTACTATTTAAAAATTACCAAACTACCCTCGTTGCACAAAATAAGGAATATACATCAACTCTTGCATAACATTGTTATTTTTGAAAAAAAAAACGCCTACTAAAAAATCCCGTGTAAAAAAGAAATCATGAGTAATCCGTGGAAATATATTATCGTAATATTTATCAAATAAAACCGACATAAAATTCTTCAAACTGTTAAAAAACTATTTTACAATTGAGCATAATTCCAAGGACAAAAGTAACTGCTTTATGATGCTACAAAAATTGAAATTCCACAGACACCTCAAGAACACGTATTAACGCAACAATACAAATGAGTCATTCAACTTGACAAGACAACATGAGTGCATGTATGTGTGTGTGTGTGTACAGCCCAGTACTGGTTACTTACCAACAATTAAATAAACGAAAATAAAGACTTAAGGAAGCTTATCATTCATTCATTCATTCATCGCCTTGAAAATGAACTTTCGAGGTAAAAAAGGGTAAGAGCAGCTGAAATCCCTACGAAAATATCAAACTGTGTTTGTACTTGAATGTTAATAAATTATCAAGCTGCATAAGAGTTAAGCAACTGCAAATACAAGACATAAATGTATTCACAATCTCACTTTTAAGATTTTTTAAATTATTAACTTTAGACTTCGTACACGTCATGTTTTTATAATGAAAATAAATGCCTTTTAACCTTTTAAAAAAATTTTGCTTTTATTAATTTCATTTTTTTTGATTTAAAATTAAAAAGTATGAGTAATGAAACATTTACATATGTGTATGTATTGTTAGCATGAATGTAATCTTTAATGTCCTTGTGTAGGATGTTTCGAATATGATAAGTCCACTTTGGATTTTTTTCAAACACCCGCACAAATCATAAGCTATTGTTAAGTGATTTGAATTACTTTTTACAATATAAAATTATTAACAGTGAAATATATTTCAAGAGCAGACAAGCACCAAGGGTTTATTTTATTAAAAAAAAAAAAAATTACTTTAAAAGCAAAAATTTCACTTAAAGTTTTTTCTTCATTTTCTGGAAAAATTAATTATTTCTAAAAATATATATTATAAAATTTGCCAAAAGTGGCCAGTAGATTTTTATAGCTCATGACAACTTGTTTGTTACACCTTTTGTAAATTTTCTATTTTTTAATTCGACCTCAAAATAAGAAAGAGATTTTCAATTCGTCTAAATGTTGCTTTTTCATATTTGTGACTGAAGAACTCAGTCATTTTTAAATACAGTTTGAAAATTTTTTTTCTTTATATTTATAGATTGGTCCCGTTTTAACAACAGTTTATAATTTAAAAAAATAAAGAGTGACCCCATACAACATACATGTTTTTTACTACTATTATAAACTGTAAAGGCTACCACTTTAAAATATAAAAAAACTAAGTACCACTATAACTTATAAAAAAATTAATTATGTTAATTAAAGGGTGTCCCCATAGGAGAGACGAAAATTTACCTAAATGCGTTTATCTTTTTAGGCGTTATAGACAAACGATTAAAAATTGGTCATAGTATAGATTACTATGACCGTTATAATAACCAGTATAAATATTTAATATTATAACTTGTCTATGTTCATACTTTTAAAGGTTGAAATTTTCAAATAACCCATATTGCGAAGCTCGCTATAGGAGCAAGTAAACAATTTGAATTTATAAATTAAAGGGTGTTCCCATAACTAATGTAATTTTATCTATATGGCCATATCTTTTGAAACGTTATATGCAATTGTTTGAAAATTAGAAGGAATGTATAATAGTATAAAAAGGAAAACATATATTTCAGATTATAAATTAAAGGGTGTTACAATAGTTGATGTTATTTGATGTATATGGCCAAACTTTTAAACAACTTTAGGCGAAGGTTTGCAATTTTCAAAGAATCTGTATTGCTAAGCCCGCCATAACAATAAGAATAAAATTAGGATTTGGAAATTAAAGGGTGTCCCAGTATTGATATAAATTGATGTATATGGCCAAACTTTTGAACTGTTACAGACAGATAGCTAAAATTTAAATTTACAAGTAACCTGTATTGCTAAGTTCGCTATAACCCCAAGTTAACAATTTGAATTTATGAATTAAAGGGTGTTGCTAAAATTAATGCAATTTGACCTATACGGCTTGTATGGCAGCAAAGTCTACATTCAAAGAAAAAACATAGCTCTGCTATGATCGCAATAACCATATTATTTTCGCTGTTACAATGTATAGTTGCGGGAAACAAATTGTAGTTATTCTCAACAATATTTTAGTGATGTTAAACTCTTTCTGGTTAAAATTTAATCATAATATGGTTAATTTGCACAAGAAATGCCACAAGTTGGGTAAAAATAAAAAAAATCGAACAACAAAAAAAGCTTTTCTATCAGTTCAATTATTTGTTTTTAGCTGACGAATTATGTAAAAAAACTTTAAATTGAAACAGTTACTTTTTGGTTGGAGAAAAAGAAATAAATAAATATTAATACGAGTAAACAAAATATTTAAACAAATAAAAAGGTAAGCAAAACTTTACATGAAAACATAATATTATTACATATAATTACAACATATTTAGATTTATAATATAATTACATTTACACCTACCATATTATTGTTATGCTAGACAACAGTATAGTTCCAAGACCAACTATATTAATTTTACGTGTAGCAATACAATGCTTTGCTTACAACCATATAATATTGTTACGAAAATTAAATCTGGCAGCCCCTACTGTTGTTTCCGTATAAGCGTGGTGAATAACTTACTTCAACTAACGGTATGTGTATAGAATATTATCACAATTAGCTAACAAAATCTGAGCAGCTTCAATGGCTGCGTTGGAAGAAGTGCTTGCTGTAAAAAAGAAAATCGTGAGTTCGAACCCCCTTCGGACATGCGCATAAGGGATAATAATGATTGTTATAATGAAATTAAAAAATTAAGAAACAGCTAAGAAGTCAGAAAATGTAGTGGAGACGTCTTATTTAATATAAGAGTAACAAATAATTGTCAAGGAGCCCTTTTTAATAAAAGGTAAGAACGGTAGCGGTTAGTACAGGTAAGTGTAACAGCATATCAACAGTGTATGGCAGACGTGAGTTGTGGCTATTGGATAAAAGGGGATGACTGGCGTGGATAAAAGGAGTAGTGGAGATGTCTGTGGATGGTTAAGGCATCGAGTAGTTTATGTCTGGCCGCTGTAACACAGTATTGTAGCGGGGATGGCTGCGTTTGTAGTAATAACGCATGTTTAGTAAATACGAGACCATAGGATTCACAAGACCGGCAGGATCAAGAAGTATGGCCAGATAAAGCCAGAAAGCAAGAATACAGAATTTATAATGAGCCACAGTTGTATTTGCAATCAAAAGAATCCGAACGTTTGTTGAAAAAAGGAAAAAACGTTACAATATGTTACTCTTAGATTATGGCAACCCCAAGATGAACTTAAGCCTGATTAAAAATTGCTAATTTGTTTTAAAGAAGCAACAACTTTTTTATTTTAGAAACAATATAAAGTTCAATTACATTCTTCGTATAAGGAAATTAAATTTTTTTAAAAATATGAATTCCTATTATGTTAAAGTTGTTTTCATATATTTAATTTTAATCATATAACCTTTAAAAGCAAACAATAACAAAAAAACCCAAGTTTAATAAGACTCTTATCTTCTCTCTTAAATCTCCCAGATAATTAATCTGCTTAAATTTATAAATCAAACATTATATTTTAGGCATCAACTTTGATTAATAAGAATCATAATGACATTCAGTAAAATGTTATAATGTTAAATAATAAAAAATTAACATGTTTAAATTTGCTCTTTAAATATAAGTTTAAAACTTAAATTATTAGTGTCTTAATAAGTTTTTGTGTTTTATTTTTTCTAGTAGAATTAAATAAATTTTTTAGTTTGTAGTTTTTATTTTTATTCCGTTAAATCTCGGAAGTAAGCGTTAATCAACTGGATGTTTTTTTTTAATATTTAAAAATGAATCAAACTGGCTTAAGAATATATAAGTCCTCTGATAATAATTTCAATTTAGTCAGCTTTATTTTGTCATTTTATTTGTACCTTCTCATTATACTCTATTCTGCGATGCAGTGCAACCTTCAAGAAATATTTACATATTTTTTTTTTTTTTTTTTTTTTTTTTTTTTGTTAATTTTTATTATAACGGTTGAAAGTAATAAACAAAAACAAGAAATACAACTTTTTTAAATTAATATATAAATTGTGTAATTTATTTGATTTAAAAACATTAAGTAATAATGTCTCCCTTTATTTTGCATCCAGATACAGAATGGTACAAAGTAACCACCTACAGTCAAGCTGTTCCATTGGCCACATTTGTTTTTGTTTTCGTTTCTTTTTTTTCTTGTTTCAAGGGTAATTTGCTGATATTAATGTAGGGCACATCCCTCAATTTGCAGTACATTGATGTATATTCATGATAAG
Source organism: Gymnosoma rotundatum (assembly GCA_916610165.2). Taxonomy (NCBI): domain Eukaryota; kingdom Metazoa; phylum Arthropoda; class Insecta; order Diptera; family Tachinidae; genus Gymnosoma; species Gymnosoma rotundatum. Next base: position 11,499,007 of record OU744338.1, on the reverse strand, counting down.
TTTTTTTTCAAAATAGCAAAAGTTGTCTCCATCAAGTTTTTTTTTTAATCTACGAAAAAATATTTTTAATGTCCGTAATTAAAAAAAAAATAATTATTTCAGGCGGTAAAATAATATTTTTTGCCTATTTTAAAAATAAGTCTGAAGACCAATTTAAAATTAATTTTGAAGATATACTGAGCTGTTTTTCAATAGACCTATTCAAAGAAATTGTGTAGGTTGTGCAGAAAGAAGAAGAAAGCTCTCTCTTTATCCAAACTTGTAGTACAGAAGCAGTTTTTGTTAATATTGGGACCCCCGGGAACCCAAAGTTGAGTACTGAAAAGCACCTATTTGATCAATCTAATAAATATCTCATGTGCATTATTATTTGTTGGGGGGCGTTAATCACATGTGTTAAAATGAAAGAACCGACCATTACAAATATCAAGGTGAAAAATCTTGACGAAGAATAAATATAGATTTAGTGACGGAACAAAAATATACTTAAAAAAATCAACTAATAGTTTCCTTAAAAAAAACTTAACAAACCGTGACACTATTTTTAAATGCGCAATCTGTGGTCCCTTGGTGCTTAGAAAGGCCATTAAATTTGTCAAAGGCAACGCCGGGTACAATAAAATGATATGTAACATGACAAATTATTATATCCGTAATTGCCATGCCCAAAGAAAATAACATGATTGAGGTAACCATAATCTGAGAGCAACATATTATGTTTGCATTGTCGTTTGCATTGTTTTATGTTGTAAACAAACAGTATTATTGTTACATTTAATAATAATATAGTTGGCCTTGGAGCCATTTAATTCTCTAGCATAACAATTACATGGCAAAGTATAATTACAATTACGTTTAATATGTAAAAATATTATAATTAAATGCAAACATGTTATAATCAAAAGAAAAAAATCCTCTGCGACGGGTCGTGTGGACCACCGGAACAACCTCCTAAAGCGCCTGGCATTCCTTCGTACGTATCCAGTTTGCAAGTCACCATTAAACGCCGCCCGACCCGTCCTTCGTTAATGACCAAGCACATCTGCTCAACCTTCTGCTCCACCGGTAACTGTCTAAAAGTCACTATCAACATCTCTAACGCTACCGCCCTGTTGTAGTCTGCATAACTTGACCAATCCGCGCCATGAAGCTGCCATCTGCGGGAATACGAAGACTCCAGCATTGTCACATACCCTCCACCTAAAGTCATAGGCTAATACCACCGCATTATTCGCTACAGAGACGTCTATATCGCTTACACCAACTGGAGCGTCAAACGTATATAAATCGCTAGCTTTACTTAAAACAGAAGCACCCTTTACGACCAGCCATTTATTAAGCACATTTTATGGAAATCAAAATAAAAAGAAGTGCTTTCTGTAGGCTACCAGCACGATATTGTTAAGCTTAAGGCTCAATGCGTGCGTAAGAAAGTTAAAGCCAGATAAGCTGTCACATTTTCAATTAATATTCCTGAACTAAGTTTAGTAGACAGTCTTATGGAAGCTTTGCTTGATCACGAGTTAGAGTTTGGCAAAGTTTTAATCGGCAGCAACTGCGTTACGGAAATTGACAGCACTAAAAGTTATAGTAATGAAACTGCAACAAATTCTGATCAAATTTTAAAAAGTTTTTCGAAATGTGCAGCTGATGATGTACGCAAAATAAAATATACTTCCCCTCACAAACCTCTTTATTTAATAAAAAAAAAAAAAAGAGAAGATATTGCTTAATGAGTTAAAAACAGCTTTAGCTAGTTTTAAATTTATAGTCAACTTTAATGCCAAAAGTATATTTTAAATTGTCTACGAATTAGCTAAAGTCGATTCTTAAGTACTGATCTAGCTATACTTCAAATTATGTTAAGATCGGCTGATAAAAAATTGCTCTTATTTCTAAGATCTGCATTTTTTCGCAGACAAGTCAAACTTAACCCTGCGCCTGAAGTTAAATGAAATGGCTTTAAGGTCCGACCAGAGAACTAGAACTATGTCAATGTAATTACCATTTGAATTATTATTTGCCATTTTAAAGTAATTTTGATTATTATTATAATCTTCACAACTGTTATCTTGAGATTCCAACGGTTTCCCACTTTTCTTGCAAACTTTTAATCAAAATTAATTGTTAAATTACATTAGTAGTATATTGTATTGTATATTATTAATAATTAATTAATCTATTATGGATTCATGATTCTAAATATGCGGTGAATATCTCTAAATTTTTGTTGGCTAGCCCTCAGATCTTTATCGGTTTTTTTTTTTTAGCCCGTTAAAACTTTAAATTATAAAAAAATAACACTAAAAAAAAAATAAATATTGATAAAAAATTTCTTCTTTATATTTTCAGTAAACTCTGGCAAATCATTATGAATAGACTCACACTTAAATAACGATATCGAATCATCCAAGTTTACTTTGAAAATCAGTAATCAATTCGATCAACTTCTAGACGACTTTGTGATTTTTATGGTGAACATAATCGTCCGTCTGAGTACGCCATCCGCCGAACTGTGGGAAGATTTCGTACCACATACTCTCTAGATGATGCAATAACAAAAACACGTCGAAGGAATCTGCGTACTGAAGGGAATATCTCTGCTGTAAACGAAAGTGTGAAAGAATAGTTTATCGATTTGTAATCGGTCGCAGGAATTGGGGCTCTGTCCATCCACTACCTGGAAAATTCTTCGCCAAGATCTTGGCCTACACCCGTATGAGATCCAGCTAGCACAGGAATTAAAGCCACGAGACCATTATTTGCGCCGTTATATTTGCCGTATTCACAAGCTCTGCTAAGGTGTAGGTAGTATTGCATACTACCTTTTGTTTACTTCTTTGTGAACAACCATTGTATCAGTGTGCCATTGTACATTGTACTTCATACGTCAAAAAGTAAATAAGAAGAAGAAAAGTGCTATTCATCATTTGTTATTTATAAGCCAAATGGGGGAGAAAACAGAAAAAAGGATATTAATAAATTTTTTGTGTGAGGATGAAATTAAAGACATTTTTAGGATGAACCTAATGTACTTGCTCTCCAGTCGCAGAATAATACATTTAGGGCTACCAAAATCATCATTATGGTATAATCGGGTTTTAAGATATTTTGATGAAAACAGATTTCTTCAAACGATACGACTACGGCCAGAGGAATTTGCCTATATATTCAACCTTATAAAAAATGACCATGTTTTTCACACAATTAGCGAAAGGTTCCAACTACGCATTGACTTGCAGCTCATTAAAGCAATATTAAATCTTAAAGAACAGTTTTTATATTGGAACTTTCAACTTTCTAATAAATCAGTCAAATCAATAAATCAAATAAATAAAACTAATAAAAATATCTTTTAATTCAATTTAATTTAATATAATTCACACATGAACACAAAAATAATAATTCATTTAAACATAAAACATTTAAACAAATACAACGTTTGAAAAACATATGAAAAAAAGTACTAAGTGTTGTATCGCATGTTTGCATGAAAATTACCAACAACACAGCTAGTACCGTTGTATTTTGTTAGCACTTAGCACGTACTAGGGGGCTTGTGAATAGGGCAATTATTATAATACCAGCTCCTATGGCTCAATTGAAATTAGGAAGACCCATCTCTTAATTTCTTTATTAATGAAAGAGTAAACATCTTTCAAATAGAACATAGATCGGCTTATATACGGTTTTAACTGAGATAACACCCTGGATCACATAGCGATGACAATTTTTGATCGTGTTTAAAAATGGTGTCAGAAGTTAATAAATTTCCATAAACATTTAGTTTAAAATCAGTTTTTTTTTTTTTGAAAGTCGAGTTGTTTTTCATCATCCTTGTAGAAGTAAAACGCTGCTCTCTATAAACCTCATGGCATTAAATGTCTAATAGTAAGTTGTTTTGACTTTCAGCTCTACATAAATAATAAAATTAATGGAACTTGTTGTAAAACATATTTTAATTTCAATATAAATTATTTAAAAAATGGTTCCATAAATTAAAAAACAATATAAAAAGCATTAATTTATGCTATTTTAAAATTATAGTTATTATCAAGTTAAATAACCAACAAATACAATTAAACAATTAAGCCATGAGAACCTTAAGAGTAATTTACATTAATTCCACTATGATCTTAACATGATTTATGACATTTTCAAAATAAACAATAAAAATAAATATTTGTTCCAATATTTAGACTGATTAACATATTTTTTTTTTTTTTTTTTTTTTTTTTTTTTTAAGAAGTAACTAGTTTTAAAACAAATAAGAAATATATTCCTTCTTTTATGTAATCATAAATCATCAATAGAATAAAAGCCAAATTTTATCGTAAAATTTATGAATGCTGTATAAGACATGTTTGTTTGTAACTTTTAAAGGTCGTTTTAATTTTGTAAATTTAAATGATTACAAGAAATTTTCACTACCTGCATTTAATTATAAATGTTAATTACTTGCTTTAACGATTTACGAAATTTAAATTTAAATAAATGACCAACTTTAAAATTTACAGACCAAATTAACTTGGGGAAAAAAATTGCCAAAATAAGGGTTTTTGTTTTGTCACCACTCAGAACCAAATTATATATTTTTATAACTTGAATGATAAAATATTTATGGCTTTATCTGGCTATACCTCTTGCTCCTGCTGGTCTTGTGAATCCTATGGTCTCGTTTTTACTAAACATGCTTCATTATTACAAACGCAGCCATCCACGCTGCAATACTTCTTTGCTCCTACGAGTCATGCACTACTAGATGCCTCGATTAGTAACCTTACCTATCCACAGACAACTCCAACACGACTTTTATCCACGGCAGTCATCCCCCTTTATCTAATAGCCACAACATACGTCTGCCATACAATGATGTTATGCTGTTACACTTCCCTGCGCTAACCGCTGCCGTTCTTACTCTTTTTATTATAAAGGGCGTCTTGAAAATTATTCGTTACTCTTATGTTAAATTAGACGGCTCCACTAAATTATCTGCCATGGCTTCACACAATAATGTCTCTTGCTCCTCCGGAGGTTTTTGTCATGCTGCTTCTTAATTTTTAATTGCATTATAACAATTATTATTTTCCGTTGTAAGCATGTTCGAAGGTGGGCTCGAATTCGGGATCTTCTGTCTTACTGCACCCAAAGCCATTGAGGTTGCTCAGCTTTCGTTAGCTAGTTGTTATTATTATTCTATTGTTATTATTCTGTACGCACACCCTTAGTGGAAGTAACTTATTTAGCACGCTCATACTAACAACAACAACAGCGGTTGTCAGATCTTAATGAATTATGTGAATTATTTTTTTGTCTTTCTGTCTGCTCGTCTCTCTGTGTTCACATCACGTAAAAACTACTGGATAGATTTGAATAAATTTTTTCAAATATTTATTTTATAAAGCATAAGACATAACCTATTTAGTTACAAGCACCGAGTATACAGAGGCGACACGAGAATATAGTCATCTCGTTTTTTCTATGCATCTCTTTATTGACATCCTATCGACTACTACAAAACAAAATTGAAGTCGATAGGATGTCAAGCAAGAGATGCATAGAAAAAAAAGAGATGACTATATTCTCGTGTCGCCTCTGTATGCTTAGTGGTTACAAGTAACCGTACTACATTCTTTTAGGAAAGGGATAGTTATGAGATAGACAGATGGAGAAAGGAGATAGATATAGCAATTTTATTAATTATTTTACTTCGCCCGCGAATATGCTATAGAGAAGTACCGACGAAGGAGGCTGCATGTCTTAATGTTGTTCTGAATATTTTTTTTATAATGGTATAAAAACAGAAAAAACCATTTTTAATTTTTTGACTGCCGAAAGGGTTGAACGCAGGGCAACCAGATTTCTAGTCAACATACTTACCACCTTAACTACAGCAGCCTCAGAATACTTTTTTCTGTAAAAGTAAGAATTAGTCATTTCGTAGAGGATACAGAGATACAAATTTGAAAGCATCCAATTTTACTGGTGTATTGGTACTAAAACAGCTATCAGCATATTTTATATTCGTAAATGATAAATTTTTAATACTGTTAACATAACTCTACCATAAATATTTATTAACTAATTTTTCAAGATTTTATTTGCAGAAAATTCGATATGACACGCGAACGAAGTCGTTAGCACTGCTAGTACTAAATAAATTGTGGTATTTTTTTTGTTTTAGAAATTTTTAAATTGCAGTCGTATTTCCGATTTTAATCTTATTATTTTTGAAACTCTAAAGAAAGTACGAGGGCTGCTATATATATTTCTGGCCTGGCAACACTGAGTGCTGCCAAGTGCAATCCGACATTTCCATTGGAAACTTTGTCATTTTTAAGCATAATCGTACTCAAAACGTTTTGACGTACGACCATTATTTGTGTTGTTTACAGTGACTTGAAAAAATTAATTTAGAAAAAAATGGAATTTACTCGTGAACATTTTCCTGCCATCATTTTTCACAACTTTCGACCCGGATTATCGCGACAAGAGTGCATTGATGAACTTAAATCTTTGTATGGCGATGAAGCACCATCCTATAGCACTGTGAAAAATTGGTATAATGAATTTAATCGTGGCCGAAGCTCGCTCAAAGACGAATTCCGTGAAGGTCGTCCAAAAACGGCTGTTGTGCCAGAGAACATTGATGCCGTGCGTGAACTCATAATGCAAGATCGACATGCGACATACCGAGAGATAGAGACATCCTTGGACATTTCTTCCACCAGCATACATTCGATACTGAATGAACACCTGGCCGTAAAAATGGTTTGTTCTCGTTGGATCCCGCACAATTTGAAAGTCGCTCAAAAAAAGGCTCGTGTCGATTGGTGCAAAGAAATGTTGCAAAAATACGATTGCGGTGCTTCAAAAGACGTTTATAAGATCGTCACAGGTGACGAATCATGAATCTATGCGTATGAGCCCGAAGCGAAACAACAATCGACCCTGTGGGTCTTCAAAGACGAGCAAAATCCAACGAAAGTTTTTCCTGGAAGAAGCACTTCGGCAAAACTGGTCATGTGGCGACTGTTCCGCTTGAGCAACGTAGGACGGTCACTTCTGAGCGGTACACTACAATTTGTTTGCCTGAAGTCATCGGAGAAATTCGAAAAACCAACAAGAGAAGACGAATCATTGTTCACCATGACAATGCGAGCTCTCACACACCGGCTTAAACCAGAGCGTTTTTGACCGGCCAAAACGTCGAATTAATGGGTCATCCGCCGTACAGCCCTGAATTGGCACCTAATGACTTCTTCTTGTTTCTGCACATCAAGAAAAAAATGCGTGGTCAACGATTTTCGTCGCCAGAAGAAGCTGTTGAAGTGTTCGAAAACCATGTTCTAGAGGTGTCTCAATCGGAGTGGTAAAAGTGCTTCGACAACTGGTTTGAGCGCATGCAAAAGTGTATAAATCATGCTGGAGAATACTTTGAAAAACAATAAAACCATTTTTGATTATAAATATTCGCATTTTCACTATTAGGCCAGAAATATATAGAGCAGCCCTCGTACTTCCTAAAGACAATTAAATAAATTTTTATATTTCTGAAATTATTATTTAGTCAAACTATTTTAGTTTTATAACTAAATAAATAATAATAAGTTTGTTAAAGTGAGTGAAAGCATAATTTTCCCTCATGAAGATACAAAAGTATATATATATATATATATATATATTGTATATATATATTGACTTCTTATGCATAGCGAAGGCGATTGGGCGATGTCCCTCTGTCCGTCCGTGTTAGTGTCGAAATCAAATTTGCCGAAGCACTAGATCAGCTAAAAAAAATTAAATATGTCAATCGATCAGACATAGTGTTGAAAGAGGTGCTATTGGAAAGTAGCATCGGTCCTTGTTCTTAAAGGCTGCAGGCCAAACACCACGCCTACCTTTAATTTTTTTTAAATTCATTTGGAACTATAAACAATATAAGGGGCGATAGAAAATTAAAAAATAAGAAAAAACATCAAGCGAAAAAATTGACGCTCTTCCGAGTTACGGGGCTGGAAGTTTTTGAACTTTTTTAAATAACAATATGGGTATCATTTTTTGATTTTGAAGAGATTTTTAAGGAAATACTAAAAATTGTTAAAAATGCTTAGCCCATTAAGAGCCGATGTCATTTTTTATGTAAAATAATATATATGCAGTACCAAAATTTTTTTTAAATATTAGCTGGACTTAATACATTTTTAAATTACATGATAAATGATTAAAATCTTTGTTCTATTATTTAATCTCATAAATATTATAAAATATAAAATTACTAATTTTTTAATCATATTAAAATATTAAATTAGTATTGTTTATGCTGTAATAATTAATCAATAAATAAAAGACCAATTTAAAGCTGGTGTAACGTATGCTGTCCATCTTGTTTATTATTTTTAAAGGTCGAGTTTGAATTATTACAAAAATGTTTCACTTCCTGCATTTAATATTTAATTTTAATTACTTGATAGCAACAAAAATATTCCCATAAACTTAAGATTTAATTTACAGTTTGTTTATGTTTGAATATAAATTTAAAAAAATTGTAAATAAAAATATTTTGAATTATTTTTTTTTCATAATTAGGAAAGATTTATAACTATAAAATATTTAAAATTTCTTACGGGATTTTTTAATGGGAACTGGTGGATTTTATGATTTATTGAATTAAGTTGTTTTTAAATTATAATTTTACATTTGACATTTTGTGTAAAGATGTTGACCTTAAAATAGTCTGACAGATTATACTTTTGGTGACTTTGTTGCATAAATCATTTGATCAAGAACTTAATATAACTCCACAAAGATAATCGATTGAAAAAGAGTGGCTTTATTTAAAAGCAACAGTTACATACACATCGTTGCCACAAAATAACGCACAATTTGTTTATTAACTCACACAAAGTTGTACGACTTTGTGACCTTCAATGGATGTTTGCTATTATAATATAGAAAACCGAAAATAAAAAATATTATAAACTCAAGGAGGGTTCTTGGCAACTTGCACACTCCCAGTATTGACAACTAGAAACTTTCTTCTGGGCGAGTCTATCGCCGTTTAATGAAGAAAAATATTATGTTATGTATTTCATATTCCTTAAGAAGGAAGTAATAATTTAGATGGGGTCTTTATGTTCTTGGGGATGGCTCTGCTCTTTCCCAGACAGGCCTAACAACGCCAATGCCCACACCACCATTTATTTAATGTCTTACATTAAATATAAAAATCTGTTATATATATTTTTTTCTGTGAATAAAAACAACATTTAAAAGAAACAGGTTATTATTGTTATTAAAAGAAAACAATAGATTTACAATAAATTCAAATAAATTTTTATTGTTATTAAGAAATTAACAAAGAAAAATAAAAAAAAAAATCGGACAGTTATAAATTTATTTGCAATTAAAATTCTTCAACAATTTAATGATTGATCTAAACGTTACGAATACAATAAATAGAAAATTAACTCTTTTAGTACAAAGAAATTAAATTTTGAAAGTAAAGTAGGAGGAATAACCAAAAAAATATTTAATAAATTTCAAATTCTTTCAACAACCCAACTGGCAAAAGCATGACACATGTGGCTTTTATCGGCAATAAACTTATAAATTGAAGTTTACGAGAAAATTAATAGAACTTGAAATTATAAAAAATTATAAGTCATTATGAATAGACTCACGCTTGAAGAACGCTATCAAATCATCCAAGTTTACTTTGAAAATCAGTCATCAATTCGAGCAACTTAAAGACGACTTCGTGATTTTTATGGTGCACATAATCATCCGTCAGAGCAACCCATCCGTCGCACTGTAGTTAGATTTCGTACCACATGCTCTCTAGAGGATGCAATAACACCAACACGTCGAAGGAATTTGCGTACTGAAAAGAATATCGTTGCTGTAAACAAAAGTGTAAAAAAGATTCATATTTATCGATTCGTCGTTGGTCGTAGGAATCGGGATTTTTTCCTTCCAATACGTGGAAAATTTGAGCAATAATTTTGACCTACATCCGTATAAGATCCAGCTTTTGCAGAAATTAAAGCCGCGAGACCAATATATGCGTTGTTTTTTCGCCGATTGAGCTTTAGATCAGTTAGTAACTGACCCGTTGTTTTATCGCCAAATTGTGTTCAGCGATGAGGCTCACTTTTAGCTTAACGGGTTTGTGAATAAGCAAAATTGTCGCATATGGAGTGAGACGAATCCACAACACACCCTACAGGCTCCATTGCACCCAGAAAAATGCACTGTTTGTGTGGTTTATACGGTGGTGGCATTATTGGACCTTATTTCTTCAAAAATGAGAACAGATCTCACAAAACGGTCAATGGAGATCGTTATCTCACCATAATTAATAATCTTATGTTTAAAAATATGGATGGTTTCTATAAGATGGAGCTACGTGCCATACGGCGACCGCAACCATTGAGTTATTGAAATCAAAATTTGGTGATAAGTTGATTTGGAGAAATGGATCTGTCAATTGGTCTCTAAGGTCATGCGATTTGACACCTCTCGATTATTTCCTGTTGGACCACATGAAGTCACTGGCTTATGCTGATAAGCCAGCAACAATTGACGCTTTGGAGGCCAACATTGTTTGTGTTATTCGTGACATACCGCTCGCAGTACTTAAAAAAGTGACCGAAAATTGGGCATCCTGAATGCGCTTCGTCACGAGCAGCCGCGGTGTTCATATGCACGAAATCATTTTTATATATTAATGTCATGTTCTGATCTTTCGTATAAAAACTTCTTCATCACAATTTAAATCTCTGTGTTACTTTTACTTTTTAAGTTTCTATCGGGCTTAGAAAATACCCTATACTTAGTTTTTTATACCCTTTACCACTTTACTTCAATATCTATTTCCGACTTCTTATGCATAGTGAAGTCGCTTAAGCAATGTTCGTCTGTCTGTCCGTGTTAGTACTAAAATCAAGTTTGCTGAGGCAATCGATCAGACATAGTGTCGAAAAAGGTGCTATTGGAAATCATAATGATCGGTCCATGTCCCGCAAGACAATAGGCAAAACACCACGCCTACCTCTAATTTTTCATGTTTTTTTGGGACAATATGGTAACTCCAATCAAAAAATTAATGCATGGGGCGATAGAGAATTAAAAAATAAGAAAAAAACATCAAGTGAAAAAATTGGAGCTCGCCCATATTTTCCGAGTTACAGTGGTCTGAATTTTCAAATTTTTTAAAATATCAATATGGGTATCATTTTAAAGCTTTTAAAGAGATCTTTAAGAAAATACTAAAATTTTTTAAAAATGCTTAATCCATTAACAGCGGATGACATTTTTATGCAAAATTTTATATATGCAGTACCAAATCTTTTTTTTATTTTTTAATTCTATGTCACTCTATTATTTGCTTTTTTAATTGGAGTTACTTCATTTAACTACATTTACATAGATGGTGAAGGGTATATAAGATTCGGCGTAGCAGAATATAGCACTCTTACCTGTTTTATTTAACAGACATCAACTCAGAACGTCAGAGAGATGGACAACAATCTTATAACTTGATCATGTGGGATCTTCAACAAATATGTGCACCATTTTTTCACGAGCCCCTTGGTAAATCCAGTGTAGTTGTTTTTTGTTTCTTGTTTTTAGCAAATGGCTGTATTTTTTAAGAAATTTTATTATTCTTTTAATATCTTGATGTGACTGAGTCAAAGTCATTGGCCGCTCTTAAACAACCTTCAGTTGGTTTGGCTAAAATGCAAATGAAAATATATTTCTTTTTTTTTTTAATTACCTTAATGGGATTTAATATGCTAAAAAATAGAACCACAAATTTAGTTCCTTTTTCTAACGTCATAGCATATTGTGGTCTTAAAAAATGTTCTAAATAAAACATTTGTTTTTTATATATTTATCAAAACTTTAACTTTTATTAGTCATACATACTAAATTAAGAAGTAGAAAAAAAATTTCACTTAAAAATTAATTTTTCACTTAATAAAAAATTTAAATAGGGTGATTATTTTTGTGTTAAAAAAATTTTACGAATGTTAAGAATGTTCTTTTGAAATTATAATACTTTCTGGCTTAATTTATGTAATAAAATCTTTAAAAAGTCCAAAATGTAAAATTACTCTTAAAATTAATTACTCGCACTCCAATTGCAAAGTGATATGTAGTGACTAAAATGGAGTCTTAACTCACCACCGATTTCATGCATTTCGGGTGCATCGATTAAAAAAAATAAAACAGAGATATATATTTGTTTAGAAGTTCCAAGAGGGAATGCTTATTTAAAAAGAAAGGAACAGGAGGGGTAAGTGGAAAAGTGGAAAAATGTGCTAAAGATAAATATGTGCTGATTCATAAGTTCCAATAGCCATTTAATCAAACAAAAAAAAAACTTGCTTGGAGGAGTGGTCGTGGTACGATTATTCTCATTTAAGGTAGCGATGAGCCCCAGGAACAGCTAGTTACTAATACAAGAAAGTAATTTTTTTTTCTACTCTTCTATTGTATTTTATTAAGAACAGGACTTTAAGCCTGTTAAGCCATTCTGATCACATTTGCTGTGGCTCCGGCGAGACTTCTTATTTTTCGAACTCGTCATTTTTAATGATTTCAACTACAATTTTCATACACTATTGTTATGTAGTAACTTCCTCAGCTAGTTAAGGCTTCTTTAAGGTGTGGAAAGTATTTTCCTTCTTTTAACTATATAGCAGTCTTAACCCTCTCGGCTGCCTACAAGCGCCTTCACACACACCTTTACCACGGCTACACAACAATTGCTTTGCTAATATAACTTATACACCTTTCTTGTCTAACAATTATTTTTGGTTATATTCTTGGCCCGATGGGATTTGAACTCATGATACCTCTTTGATACCTCTATCAATACAGCTAATATGACTATTCTCAACATGTGTCAATAAACTTTTTCCATTTTGTCTTTGCACACACATTAAACATAATCCTAAATAAATAAATCGCTAGATATATAAAGTGTTGCCATATCTCATTGCAGCTAAAAAGTACTTGTCACTATGGCTAACCACGATAATTAAACATCCGGATTAGTAATTTCACACCTTGGTTTTTTCAGTTCCTATGACAATTGAACTAATTGATATACAAATTATTTTAAAGAATATACTTTTGAATTTTTACTACTCCAGAAGCAGGAAGTACAATTCTGTGATGAGATTTTATCGCTTAAAAGTCCATATACTATAGAATCATAATTTTTGAAGAAAGTTTTTCTTATTTGTGGATAAATTCACAACCCTCATTTCGTTAGGCCTAGAATTTACTTCTTTAAATTCTTAATCCTAAAGAGCACTTTAAGCCAAAATATTAATATTATAGGCCGATTTTTATTTATGTTTAATAAATTTAATTTTATTCATATTTTATCTTTTTTATTATTTAGGCAAAAATCACAAAAGGAATTTTCGGGTCATAAAATATTTTAACAGCATTCTTTGGCCAAATTAAATATTCATTAAAGCAAAAACTACCTCCAAATCACCAAGTGGATTTTTTTAAGCTTTAAGCTCCAATTAATTCATTTAAGTGGTTTTTAGCATTTCATCTTTATTTAAATATTTATATTTAAATAGAACTGCAAACTTATGTGATGTTTGAAATAAAAACATTTATTAAATTAAAAATAAAAATAAAAACGAGATTAACCACTAAATCCGCTTTTTATTTTCGCTCAAAAACAAGAATTCTATCTATTTTAAAAGTTGCAAATATGATTGCTTAAAAGCTTATTCAATATTTTTCAATTAAAAATATCTAAATGTACATTGATAAATAAAATATTTTAGCGAAAACAAATAGTATCAAAGCAAAAAAAAAAAATTAAAAAAACTAAAAAAAATTAATTTTTTATAGAATATTTAACTCGATTTTAGGTGATAAGATAATAAGAAAATCTCTTAAACTTAGAAAATTAAAATCTGAGTTTCCTAATTTATTATTCAAGCACAAGGTCTTTTAATTTTTATTTTCTCAATATTTCGCTACTCCCTTGTGTAGCATCATCAGGACCTAATGTCCTGAAAAGACCTTATGCTTGAATAATAAATTAAAAAATAAATAATTAAAAAGGTCAAATAAAAAACTATATTAATCTGAGTTTCCTTAAAAAAAATTCCCAGAAAAATTTATATTTTCTTAAATTTCAAAATTAGCACAGAACATGTAAGAGTGCTATATTCGGCTAATATTATATATCCTTCGCTTTATTTATATGTAGGATGTAGTGGAGTAACTCTAATCAAAAAAAACTTACACTTGGGTGACAGAGAATGATTTAAAAAAAAACTTCTATTTATAATTTTATTTCAAAATGTCATCGACTCTTAATAGCTGAAGCATTATTTTTTAAATTTTAATATTTTCTGAAAGATCTCTTCAAAAGCTTTCATATTGATATCTTAAAAAATAGGCTGCACACTCGCAAGTTGGTATAAAAAGTTCACAGGCCCACAAATCAGTAAATATAGGCGAGAGCCTATATTCTTTGATTCTCTATCGTTCCTTGTGTTTTTTTTTTTTTTGGAATTACTTCGTTGTTTCAAATGATATGGAAAAAATTAGAGGCAGTTGGGGGGTTTTGCCCGCTGCCTCGATTGACATGGACCGATCTTGCTGATTTTCAAAGCATATTTTTTTAAACTATGTCTGATCGATTGGCGTATTTTAATTTTCTTTAGCTTATCTAACCCGAACACGGACGGACAGGCAAATTTCTTAAATCAACTTCGCTATGCATAAAAACTCGGAATGTATGTATATACTTTACTGGGTTGGAAATGGATATTGTAGAAATTACAAATAGATTGAATAGCTTAGATCTACAAAATTTTCACTATTTGTGATGAAGGGTATAAAATTAAATTATAGCATGAAATGTATTCATTCAAAATTATTTTTTAAAAACATGAAAATTTTTACAAAAAAAAAGTCCCAAAAAATTATAAACTCACGCACAAAAAGTTGTATTGAAATTTCAGAAAATTTTAAATATAAAATCTGCAAAAACAAAAACTAAAATTAATATAAAAAAATTTAATTACAGCGAAAAAGTTCACTGAAACTTAGCAGTCATCAGAAATTTAACCACGTTGACCACGCATTTTTTTGATGTGCGAAAACAAGAAGAAGTCATTAGGTGCCAGGTCAGGGCTGTATGGCGGATGACCCATTAATTCGACGTTTTGGCCGGTCAAAAACGCTCTGGTTTGAGCCGATGTGTGAGAGCTCGCATTGTCATGGTGAACAATGATTCGTCTTCTCTTGTTGGTTTTTCGAATTTTTCCGATGACTTCAGGCAAACAAATTGTAGTGTACCACTCAGAAGTGACCGTCCAACGTTGCTCAAGCGGAACAGTCGCCACATGACCAGTTTTGCCGAAGAAATAGGCGACCATTTGCTTCGAAGTGCTTCTTCCACGAACAAATTTCGTTGGATTTTGCTCGTCTGTTGTTTCGTTTCAGGCTCATACGCATAAATCCATGATTCTTCACCTGTGACGATCTTATAAACGTCTTTTGAAGCACCGCAATCGAATTTTTGCAACATTTCTTTGCACCAATCGACACGAGTCTTTTTTTGAGCGACTTTCAAATTGTGCGGGATCCAACGAGAACAAACCTTTTTTACAGCCAGGTGTTCATGCAGTATCGAATGTATGCTGGTGGAAGAAATGTCCAAGGATGTCTCTATCTCTCCTTCACGGAATTCGTCTTTGAGCGAGCTTCGGCCACGATTAAATTTATTATACCAATTTTTCACAGTGCTATAGGATGGTGCTTCATCGCCATACAAAGATTTGAGTTCATCAATGCACTCTTGTCGTGATAATCCACGTCGAAAGTTGTGAAAAATGATGGCACGAAAATGTTCACGAGTTAATTCCATTTTTTTCTAAATTAATTTTTTCAAGTCACTGTAAACAACACAAATAATGGTCGTACGTCAAAACGTTTTGAGTACGATTATGCTTAAAAATGACAAACTTTCCAATGGAAATGTCAGCACTCAATGTTGCCAGGCCGGAAATATATATAGCAGCCCTCGTATTATATAGTCTCCATCTCTATTACCATAAATAGGATTAATTAACTATAAATTGTTTCCATAGCCCGATCACAAATTAAATTATTGGTTTAGTTTATATATCAGTTTCTTATAAAATATTAAATTTAAAACAATTATGGGAAAAGAACTAAACATATAATTTTTAGTTTTAGCATATGCATGGGTACCATAACACATTGTAAAATTGTTATTGTTTCATTATTATTAAGGTTTATTAATATACATATTTTTTTCTGCTGCATGGTGTAGTTATGGTTGAAATATGGTGATAATGAGAAGACAATAGACTTTTAAATAGACACGTTAAATCAGTTTATTACACAAATTAAATAATAAATTTAACACAATTTTAGTATTCAATAAATACGAGTACAAACAATATTTACATATTAATGATTTTTTTTCTTCTACCTTCGTTACTTTTCGCTATTGATTTGTAACTGTAAGATGCCAAAGTTTTCTGGCTAAGAACACTTAAGTACAGTAATTTTAATCAAATGTAAAAATTTAATTATTTTTAATTAAAAAAGCCCTGAATGTTTTTTCTTCGAAAAAATGTAAAAGCTTTTCTTCGATTTTAAAACTTTTGTAAATAAAGTAATCGCTGCTTTAGCTTACATAGAAGATAAGTAAATTTCAGTTACCTATTTCTTAAAGTAAAATCAGATCTCCGATTCTTTTAACTTATACAGATTTAAATTTCATTATTATACCCTCCACTATTTAATTAATTAATTTGTTTATTTAAAATATTCATAATATTATATCTTTCCCTTTTTTAGTTAAGGATTATACATCCAACACTCTTATAAGTATCCGCATGCAAGGATTTTGCTGCAATGTCTGCAAATCTGTCTAATACTGTCTTTGAAACCATATAAATGTGTAGTGCTTTTTTGTCCATTATAAGGACCAAAAAGAAATTTATATTTACAACAAAAAGGTAATCTACAGAAGACATGAAATTCCTAATCTTTTGAACAACAATCAAAAGGACTTTGAAATTTACACAAAAAAATTTGATCGCTATAATAACAGCAAAAGAAATATAATTAAACCGTGATGATAGAAGGCCTAATTTTGATGGTTTTTGCCTTTTACTTTTAGACTTTTATTTTGAAATTTTAACAAAAAAAATATAATTATAGGGAAAAAATCGAATACAAAACAGACTGACTTGCAGAGGCTCATTCAATATAAAATAAAAATTGTAATATATACTTTGTTTTAATTTCAGTTTTTTTATCTATAGGGGTTTAGGTTTCATAACCTATTTGGACACCCATTAATTTATAAATTAAAACATTTATGCGTATTATTAAAGCGGGCATAGAAATAATCTTTCTTTGTTACTTTAAAGCGTTTGACCTATGGGAAGATCCTATAATATTTATCTTTTAATTACTTTCTGCTATTAGAAGTTTTAGCAATGCCAACTTTGTTGAAATTTTGTATGAGTTTTCACTTGAGCTTAAGAGACATATAAAAATAATGTGTCTTGCATTTTTAATAATATGATTTTATTTTAATAGTATTAATCTGTAAAAGCCATGATTCACTATCATAATCAGTCGTACGATCTGTCAAAAATTGCATGTGTGCTCAAAAAGTAAGATAGTGTGGATTTAAAGTGTATGTGTGTGACAGACTTTTTGACAGATCTCTACGATTTTAGAATCTTTTGAAATAATTTATAAAATTTTTTGCTATATGCGATCAGGGTTGATTTTTTTAAGATTATAAGGAGAAAAAACAAGGAAATATTAAAATTATATGTTTTTGTATCTTTTTTGTATAACAGTGTGGCACCCACGACGCCATTTTAAAACGATTTTTAAAGTAGCACCGATTTCTGGCAGATTTTTGTGTGATTAAATCGTACGATTGTGTATGATAATAAATCGTGACCTTAAGCATCACCTTTCAATTAAAAAAATAAGTTAGAAATCAGTCCAAAAATGATTTGGTTTTGCGGGCACAAACATGAAAAATATTTATTATACTTTGCAGTATCAGTAAATTTGCAGTAAATAAATTTTTACTGACACTGCAATTTCATTTTCATTACCAGTAAATTTTTACTGATTACTGAAAAAAAAATCAGTAGTCAGTAAATTTTACTGAAAATATTTATTTGCGTTAACATTAAAATTGTGAAAGTTCTTCTTTTTATTCTTTACTATAAATCGTAGTGGATAAATCCCTCACCATAGTTGGAAAAGGGTACATTCTATAACATCCATTTTCAGCCCCATAAATTATATACATTCTTAGTTCTTATGCTTACTGAAGTAGACTGTGTGATGTCCATCTGTCTTTGTTACAGTCTGCGTTCGTGTTGAAATCAACTTTCCTGCAGGAGTAGGATTTTGTGATAAACATTTTATGAGAAAGGTAAGAAAACTACTTATTCATCACTGAATATCGTAGGACTTGATAGAGTAACCTTTTCATTTAATAATCTGCAAAACTTACAATTTTCGAAAAGAACGAAAAGAATTTCTTATGCCCATTTTTATTTAAACTATTCAATGGGACATTTGAAGTATGTTACATATGGTTATATATATGTATATGGTGAAAAGTAAAAAAGGTTCGGCATAGCCGAATATTTTACTCTTAACCATGTTTTTAGTTTAAAACTGAGTTACAGTTCTTTAGCAAAAAAAAATGAGCCTATGTCTGCGGTCAGAAAACCCAAAGCCCACATTCGAACAAATAAAAAATATTTAGTGCCACCTATTTCCCTAAACAAAACATGATTATTTTATCTTTAAAATAACGATATATAAAATTTCTTAGAAAAGAAAAACGCAGCGATAGTGCAAACTCTCAGGAGTGTTGGTGAGCACCTCTTTATGTTAAGACAGCATTTATAATTTTATTCAAAAATCCACAATCAAATCTTTGCGCATAATTCGGTATGATTCAAGTTTTGTAAAATATTAATTTGTATATTTTAGAATTTTTTCTCCATTCCATCTTTAATAGTTTATTTTTTATTATGTTGTTCCCAACATAAAAAGAATAAGTTACTAATTTATGTTGTTGATATTTTTCTTTTCATTTTCGTCACAGAATTACATTATTATTCATACAGATCGCAAAATAAATTCACTTTAAATTGCCTTCAAATTTAAATTAAGCATTTTTAATATTGAAATGTATTTTATGGAAAATAATCTAGTAAAGTTGGTTATTATATAACGTGATATCTTTAACGACCACATTTAGAACATTATCATGGGATTAAACAAAAATTATAATTTACGTAGATACACCATTTCCTATTTACTGTAATGAACTTTCGTAAGTTGTATATAGTTTGACAATTTAGATATTGACTTTTCATAAACATTGGCCGAATCTTTCTTTTTGCTGAAAGCCAAAGAATAAATTTTATTTTTAAGAAATTTAAAAACATATGATTTATTTATCTAACATAAATATAACAAATCCGTCACGAGCAAGCTGGACTCAAAAACGAAATATGCCGTCAGGTCCCATATTGGAATATCCTTCTATTTTTATTTTTAATTTTTTATTTATGTTTTTATAGAGAGCACACCTTGTGATAAGTTCAAAATGTATAAATAAGCGTTTAAATGATAAGAACATATACTTGAAAATCACGTCTCTATGGTAACACTGTTTAAGGTTAATTTTCCATATTTGCCCTTATAGCAGACTTTGCAATATCTACTCTGTTCAAATTTCAATCAATATTGCTTTAAAAAATAAACTTACGTCACTATAGGAATACCCTTTGTATTTTAGTTTTTCTTTTCATTTTTTGTAAATTCTTAGACTTGAAGTATCTGCTATGCGATTTAAAAACATGGTCATGTACGCCAAATTAACGTCATTATTGGCACATTATTTTTTTCGGTCGTCGTTTTACTTATATACTGTACTGTACATATTTGACTTGGATGCATATTACAATTCATGTCGTAGGCATAGTAAAATAATAATAAAAATTTAATGCGCCTACTTAACACTAGAGGCGCTGTGTTAAGGCTCTAAAACTGATTTGCAACTTCAGTTTTGTTCAAAACCAAAGTGACTTTTTTGCCATCTGTGTCCTCTATTCTAAACTGAAAAATTAAATATGCTGCTGAGATGCAAAGAATATTTTTTTCAGATATTTTCGTTAGAAAACATCAGGAAACATGTCCAAGATTTATTGAAAAAAAGGAAAATTTATATTAACTATGGAATATTAATCGTTAGAAAAGACTAAAGATTCTAGATAAAATCTCACGAAATGTTTCTAGATGCATGTTGCAGCAAAAGTTTCTGGCAACAATGTTTTATAACTTTGAAATAACATCAGCTTCAGTTATTACGGGGTGTCCGCCGGAAAGGTTTGTTTCCATTGTAATCCTGGCAGTATGCGATACGGTACCATCTTGCTGATACCAAATGTGTATCAAGCCCAAAGGATGCAGTTGTGGCATTAAAAAATGTTCAATCATATCACGATGTGGCTCCCGTTACGCTGTTTCGTTTTCATAGAATTAAGGTCCAATGATTTTTCCCGACTAAAGTGCTCACTTTTAATGGATCAAATATGACTGATGAATAATTTGAGGGTTTTCCATTGCCCACAACCGACTATTCTGTTTATTCAAAAATCCATCTAAATGAAAGTGTGCCTCGTCACTCATTAGGATTTTTTCATGAAAGTCGTTGTTGTCATGTGGGAGCTTTAACATCTTGTTGGCATATAAACGGCGGCGTAAATGGTCTTGTGGAAGTAGCTCTTTTGTCATCTGAATCTTAAATGGAAACAAATCCAAATCCTAATGCAAAATTGTGGCCAAAATTGTTCTTCTGAGCACGGCATCGAATTGAGATTGATGGATTGTTTTAAACACTTTCTTGAGCAGCAGTATTTGGACGATCTTGCAGTACATTGTAGTACATGCTTGGTCCCTTAACCTACAGACCCTCTTTCTTCGAAATCATTCACGTTTTGTGTGCACGTTTTATCTCCAAAAATTTCAGGAACTGTCAAGACTAATGTTTACCAAAATGGCGCCAAGGTGGACACCCTGATAATTGTTGCATATTTAAAGGTACTCAAAACGATAGTTTTCTTCTAAATCATGGTATTATCTCCAGAGACTACCAGTCTTAAGGATATGGTGTACTCCAAAATATAGAATTCTTGCCATTCTCGCTTTCAAAATTTTGTTTCTATTGTTGGTTTTCTTTTAATTTTATTATCTTCCCGGGATGACAGCATCAGTTAAATTTTATTTTTTTTTTTATCAACAGCCACAAATTGAACAAAAAGCAATATCGTCATTTTAATTAGTTTAGAACTGGTTACCTTTTGAAACAACAAAAACAACTTCTATTTAAATAATTTAATGCAAATTAAAATGAAAATTTATTTGAATGTATAAATTAACAAAAGTGGTTCTTTTTTTTCTTTTTGTTTATGAATGTTAAATTCTTTTGTAGTTAAACACTGTTGAAATACGACATAAAGAATCAACTTTTGATGTAATTAATACACTTTTCAATATGAACAAGTGTTTGTTTGATGTTTAAAATTTCTTTTAAGGAAAGATTTTGCGAAGGCGTTATTTTGCAAATAAGTCTATTGAATTGGTCAATAAGTTCATGTGAATTAACGCCTTTTGGTTATTTTTGCTGGGATTATATGGAGTCATTACTTTATGGGATTTGGCAGCTAAAACGGCATAAAAGTTGCGCTGTTTTTCTCTGAAATTATGCCATCTTACGCCATTTTTTTTTTTATTAATTCAAAGTTTTACACCTTAAAACACACTACTTTAATTTAACACTATTATAATATGTTGCCACTGTTTTGCTTTTATTTTATTTTTAACTGTTGGAAATATAAAAAAAATTGTTATATATAAAATAATTATATTTATGAACATAACTATTTCTCCCTCTTTCCTGATAAAGTTATAACAGTGTAGTGATAAAACTGGTCACTGAGGCGGCATTTACTTTTAATTTTTTTCAAAACGTGTGTACATTTTATCCCAACAAGAATCTTTATAAGACATGCAATAAATATCTGAAAGTAAATTGGTAAAAAAAAAATAAAACAAAAATTTTGTTGTACTTAAGCTGATATTCGAAAGTGGTCTTAATATAGTAGAAGACGTAACGAAGTCATTTTTTAGGGTTGTGTAAAATAAAGTTCAATTTTAGGAAATTTTGCGCTATTTTCGTACTTAGTATTTTCCTCATTCAATATAATTTGTTTTTTTTTACTTCGTTTTTAATTTTTTTTTTATTTTATATACTGTTACGTTTTTCCTTTCAGAACAACGTACGGATTCTTTTGATTGCAAATACCACTGTGGCTCATTGTAAATTCTGTATTCTTACTTTATGGCTTTCTCTAACTCTACTTCTTGATCTTACCGGTCTTGTCACTCCCTTGGTTTCGTATTTACTAAACATGCGTTATTATTACAAACGCAGCCATCCACGCTATACAACTGTGTTACTCCGGCGAGACATGAACTACTCGATGCCTTGTTTAGTAACCTTAACCATCCACAGACATCTCCACTACTCCTTTTATCCAAGCCAGTGATCCCCTTTAATCCAATAGCCTCAACAGACGTCTGGCACACACTGTTGTTATGTTGTTACACTTTACCGCGCTAACTGCTGCCGTTCTTACCCTTCTTATTATAAAAGGCATCTCGACAATTATCTGTTACTCTTATATTAAATTAGACGTGCCCCCTAAATTATCTGTCATGGCTACACACAATAATTGTCTTTTGCTTCTCGAGAAGTTTTTTCTGCTGCTTCTTAATTTTAAATTGCATTATAACAATTATTATTTTGCATTGTACGCATGTCCGAAGGTGGGCTCGAACTCACGATCTTCTATTTTACAGCAAGCACCTCTACCAACGCAACCGTCGAAGTTGCTCAGCTTTTGTTAGCTAATTGTGGTATTATTCTATACACATATCATTAGTAGAAGTAACTTTTATTCACCAATCTCATACGGTTAACAACGACAGGGGCTGCCAGATCTTACTTTCGTAACAATACATGTAAAGAATCTTAATCCGGTAACATTATGTTAACATTTGAGGTCAATCGTACCCACGCGTAACTGTCGAAAAATAAATATATGTATTTAAAACGTGTCATTCTTTCGGTTTAGGACGCAATTCCATCCCCTCAGTCCGTCAAGGAACCTCCTGCATTGTACGAGGGCTGCTCTGTATATTTCTGGCCTAATAGTGAAAATGCGAATATTTATAATAAAAAATGGTTTTATTGTTTTTCAAAGTATCCAGTATCCAGCATGGTTTATATACTTTTGCATGCGCTCAAACCAGTTGTCGAAGCACTTTTCCACTCCGATTGATACACCTCTAAAACATGGTTTTTGAACACTTCAACACTCCGATTGATACACCTCTAAAACATGGTTTTTGAACACTTCAACAGCTTCTTCTGGCGACGAAAATCGTTGACCACGCATTTTTTTCTTGATGTGCGGAAACAAGAAGAAGTCATTAGGTGCCAGGTCAGGGCTGTACGGCGGATGACCCATTAATTCGACGTTTTGGCCGGTCAAAAACGCTCTGGTTTGAGCCGATGTGTGAGAGCTCGCATTGTCATGGTGAACAATGATTCGTCTTCTCTTGTTAGTTTTTCGAATTTCTCCGATGACTTCAGGCAAACAAATTGCAGTGTACTACTCAGAAGTGACCATCCTACGTTGCACAAGCGGAACAGTCGCCACATGACCAGTTTTGCCGAAGAAACAAGCGACCATTTGCTTCGAAGTGCTTCTTTCACGAACAACTTTCGTTTCATTTTGCTCGTCTTTGAAGACCCACACGGTCGATTGTTGTTTCGTTTCGGGCTCATACGCATAGATCCATGATTCGTCACCTGTGACGATTTTTTAAACGTCTTTTGAAGCACCGCAATCGTATTTTTGCAACATTTCTTTGCACCAATCGACACGAGCCTTTTTTTTGAGCGACTTTCAAATTGTGCGGGATCCAACGAGAACAAACCTTTTTTACGGTCAGGCGTTCATGCAGTATCGAATGTATGCTGGTGGAAGAAATGTCCAAGGATGTCTCTATCTCTCGGTATGTCGCATGTCGATCTTGCATTATGAGTTCACGCACGGCATTAATGTTCTCTGGCACAACAGCTGTTTTTGGACAACCTTCACAGAATTCGTCTTTGAACGAGCTTCGGCCACGATTAAATTAATTATACCAATTTTTCACAGTGCTATAGGATGGTGCTTCATCGCCATACAAAGATTTAAGTTCATCAATGCATTCTTGTCGTGATAATCCACGTCGAAAATTGTGAAAAATGATGGCACGAAAATGTTCACGAGTTAATTGCATTTTTTTCTATATTAATTTTTTCAAGTCACTGTAAACAACACAAATAATGGTCGTACGTCAAAACGTTTTGAGTACGATTATGCTTAAAATGGCAAACTTTTCAATGGGAAATGTCCAATTCAGAAATGTCAGATTGC
This sequence comes from Gymnosoma rotundatum, assembly GCA_916610165.2. NCBI lineage: Eukaryota > Metazoa > Arthropoda > Insecta > Diptera > Tachinidae > Gymnosoma > Gymnosoma rotundatum. The sequence goes on along the minus strand of OU744338.1, from coordinate 11,474,378 downwards.
ACTTGGCAGCACTCAGTGTTGCCAGGCCAGAAATATATATAGCAGCCCTCGTAGTGATCAAAATTAATTGCTTTGCTAAGTTTGCAACCCTCGCAGTATTAAATTTTGGAGAAATTATAAAACAGAGAAAATGACTACTAATGAAAACGTAGTTTGTAAGTGATTTTCTCACATCGAAAGCTCTCGCCAAACGTACCAAAAAAAAAGCCAGTGACGTCGGTTTTCACCGAAAGATATGACAACAAAAATGACTATACCTACTTAAAAGTAGAGGCGCTTTGTTGGATTTTTTATAACATAGACCAGCATTCAGAGCATGACGCCTACATGACAGGAAAGATCTCTGCAGGAAAATGATTCCGTACACGTTTTGTTCTTTAAGGCTTTTTAGCACTTTGCTTCAACGCCTACATTTTCTACTCTATATATGTATTTTCAAAGAAGATAACATGAATGATAAGTAATCCTCATTGTGCCAGAGGGTAATTAATTCTGTAGAAATTCTAGATCGATCATTTTTTTTAATGTTGATTTATTTAAATTTAATGTCTACGACAAGATTTCTAAAATTAGTGCACTGCATCAGGCAATGCAGTCACTTTTATGCAAACTGGCTACTTTTACATTCTGACACAAATCGGTGAATACTTTCCATCTCATTGACCCAAAAACGTACGATGATGTCCACCGAATTTTTATTTTATATTTCGACCATATTCATTTCTAATTTAAATTTAATTTAGCAATAGCTATTTATACCCAGAGCTTCCTGGGTTTACTTTGAGTCTGAGTTTAAGTATTTTAAGAGCCCTAGTCCAAATTTGGACTTAATTGGCAAAAGAACAAAAAATTCCAATTTTGGGATTTTTGGTATTTATTTTGGGAATTGTTGGATTTCCTTTGCACAGAAAATTTTATTTGATTTTCATCAGTGGCCCTGAAGGCCATTTTCCCGACTCAGGAAAAAAATATAATTCATTTAAATCAAATCAGGCTTAAATTGTATAAAAATTTTATATAAAAAAATTTCACGTAGAATTTATAAAGAAATGGAAATTTACTCAAAAGCTAAAAAAATATTTTAGTGAATATTTTATTGAATCATTTAAATTACAAGGTAATAAACAAAAAATTTAGGTTCTTAGAAATTATACGAAAATTTGTTACATCGCTGTTACATAAATATGAAGCAAATGTGTTTCAATCATCTCAACTAATGCCAGAAGGTTCAATCGTTTAAATTGTTTTTCACTTGTGAACAGAAGTTGATTGTTGAAGAAAAAGAGAAATATATGAAATTGGCATAAAAATTTAAGTGACACCATTAATAAAAAAAAAGTAAATCATTGATATTCAATCACCCATTGAGACAGCGTAATAAGAGTAGATGAAAACATCATGTGACACTTAATGGATACATTCATATGCCAAAGCATTTTTCAAAATAAAATAAGAAGGGTTTAAATTACCCATAAAAATAAAACATTTAGGTTTGAGAAGTTTTATGGAAATATTTCTGGCACAATAGTAGCTGAAAAGCAAAATACGTTTTAAGGTATTTATCTTTAATTATTTTTTAAATTATTTGATACACTTCGTGAGAAAAATTGCACAACTTTGAAATAGACTTTTTATAAAAATGCCAAAGCGGCTTATAAGTTTTAAAAATTATCCAAGTACTTTCAATTATCACTGCACAAAAATATTTCGGACCCGAGGATGACCAGAAGTAAAATACAAGTATTTCGCTAATTGGTTAAACTTTTGTGCGGCAACGATCTTCATAAAGGTGCCTTTAAGAAAAGTGGGGAAAAATTATAGATTCATTGAGAATTTCTTTTTTCAAGGAAGAGTACATGTGCTTTTTAGTGGCATGTCAAAGTGTCCAAAGACATAATGTCCATTGACTTTATGTCGCACTCAAAAGTGTACATTATATAGTTTTTTATAAGAGCAGTAGTAGCACTTCAGGCAAACCATATAAAGCAAACCATATCAGTTAGGAACGACTACAAGACAGGTGATGAAAGCAGATAGATAGATATAGCAATTTTCTTAGTTATTTAACTTCGTCGGGAAATATGCTATGAACAAGTACCGAAGAAGGAGGTTGCATGCTGTAGTGTTAGTTCTGAATATATATTTATACCATTAAACTAAAAAAGTATTAAATGTTTTGGTTGCTGCAGGGGTTGAGCCCTGGCCAACCAGAATTGTAGTCAAAGTGCTTACCACCATGACTACAGCAGTCTCAGTTATGAAATGCCACCGTACTTTTTGACATAAATAGTTCTTAATAAAGCTCAAGGTTACCGTATTATTCAAAATACTGAATAGAAAGAATTTTCGCAATAGTTCACTTTTGAAGTTCGGGTGTTCCATCCAGGTTGTTTTCCAACGACGGCAAGTGGCAGCCCGACGGGTGATGGAAAAAAAAGCTTTTAAATATCTTAATATGTCTATCTATCATCACTAGTTGCAATCTAACACATGCATGCATACATGGTGCAATATTTCCTTAAATTATAGTGGTTAAGAAATAGAAGAATACTTCTATTTAATTTATTTATTCTACTTGTTAATTAGTTTTTTAATTGCTTAACACAAATAATTTAATTAATAACACAACAACTTTAGTATATCTTTTATTTTATTTTATTAAATTTATAAGCAGCTGATTACTGCTACACACGGTTGTGTTTGCTTTCAATTAATTAAGTAGTATTTTTAATACTTTTTATGAAAATCGCTTAAATGTACAGAAACCCTCAATCTGGTACCATCTTGGTTCCTAAGACTTAAGAAAGAAAAATTTATAAACGTAAGTGTTAGCAAACGAAAGTGAGTGACTGCCTTTCTCTGGTTAAGTTTTCTTTCGTTATTTTGAAATTGGCTATTGAATTACCGTTGAAAATGTTGGTTTATGTCTTAGATAAATAGCAGAGTTAAATAAATTATAACTTCCACCACTCACAAATGTATGAGTTCGTGAACACAATGAAAAGCTAAGGTTACATAAAACAGTAACCAGCCATGATGGCTGCGTTGGCAAATGTTACACATACATTAAAACAGATCATGAGTTCAGTTCCCAAAGCTGCCGTAAATAGAAGAAAACAATTGTTGTTAAGCAGCAATGTTGTTAAGCAGCGACTGAATCGATTATATTAAAATTTGAGACACGCTTAGATATTTATTTATATTTAAATAAGGGTTTTTCATTTTCAAACAGCGGACCAGGACCATTTACATTAATCTTTTTATTCTGATTGAGTTCAAATTTTTAGCTGCTTTCAATTTTTATGAAGCGTTTTTCTTTATGCAAACAGATGGCGTCTTTATACTCGCTTACAAAAAGTTCGCAATATAGACTTTTATAATTTCATGCTTAATCGTGGCCTTAAATACTAATAACAGCCTTATGCATTACAAAAATTTAGAATGAGTTTGGCATGAGTGAAATTATTAATAAGGCTTCCAGTGTATTTTGCCATACGGTCTGGCACTTACAATTATTGTAGATTGTTGCCATTATCCATAACTATATTTTGGGACTATTTTCGGTGTCAAATTGTATAGAGACTCTTGCAGAGACGCTGTGTAGTTTCGTCACTTATGCTTACCTAATGCTAAGTTTTTGTTATGCATACAGTTGTAATAATCGCATGTGAATGTAGTTTAATCGAAAGTTGACTATTAAGCATAATTTGTTACAAAAGATTTCAGCGTAAAAATCAAAATCATGGTCTTAGATCTAAATCTAGAGCTATTTATTAATAATATATCAACACATATAGAAATACATTAATTTTATTTTTTTTTATAAGATTGGCTTTTCCAATATTTTTAGAGGATAAGTAACTGTGATGACTCTAAAAGAAAGAAAAAATCACATTCATGCTATACAGCTTACACGGTAATTAAAACATGACTATATATTATCACATAATAAAACATTCATTCGCGTCCGCCTCAATAACTATTTGTTATTCGAACTACGCACAAATAGAAAAAGAATTGTTTGCTATATTGTTCGCTCGTACTCGATTCCATCAGTACATTTACGGATTAGATGTAACAGTAGAGACCGATCACAAACCGCTGGTGTCTTTGTTTGATCGTCCACTTCATGATATTCCCGCCAGATTGCAACGATTTATGTTACGTTTGCTAACATACAAAGTCAAAGTCATTTATAAACCGGGGAAAGACCTAGTTTGTTAGAAATAGATCGAGAGATAGACTTGCATTGTAATATGATGATAATTTACCAGATGTTGCTATAGAGAAGGTAAAAGAAAAAAACCAAAACGAATTATGTGCTACAAATTTTGTTAGAATGTATAAAAAATGGTTGGCCAAATGTGAAGAAAAAAGCGAATGAAGCTATACTTCCATATTTTACAAATCGTGATGAAATCGTGTTATCATTCCCAAAAGTCTCCAGAGAGAAATGTTAGAAGTTTTATTATGTGTGGTCAACAAATGCAACCGTCATTCTAAACTTTATTAAACATTATGACCTTCGTTAATACAATACCTAATAATCAAAGTAAAATCCTGTATTGAAATATTAATAAGGTGGGTGACAGTAAAATGTGTGAATTACGAAATAATTTATAATAAGGACATGTTAGAATGCGGAGTTTCAGAACAAAATTCCTTTAAAAGTTAAAGAACCGAACAATACAAATACCAGGGGCTTATTTTATCAAGCTACAAGTTAACAATTACAAGTGTTTTTGCCTGTAGAATTGTAAATTTGTGAATAATTGTCTTTCATCAAAATACAATTACAAGTTTGTAGCTACAAGTGAATTTTACAAGTTACAAGTCTACAAGTCATACTTCTACAAGTGGTTTTGTTTCACTAAACTAAATTTGTAATTTTAAAATTGTAGAAAAAAAAGTAAGAGTCGACGGAGACCCTCAGAAAACATTTTACAAGTTACAAGTGAGAGATTTAATTTGATTTTTAACTATTTTTTTTTTATTAAACACAAAATCAAACAATTTTAAAGTAATTAACATTTATTTATTTATTTTGCTTATTTTTAATTATTAATAGAAATAGAAATTATGAATAAGTGGCAACACCACTGATCATATGTTATAAAGAAATAAACACACGTGCAAGTGCATCATATAATATATAAAATTGTTCATAGTTTTTTAGTGCAAAATGAATCTTTTATATGATGAAAAGATACTGTTGATGAAAGCGATACTGTTTTTCAAGTGAAAATTTTTATTCTGCAGCTTCAAATTTTCAATTTGTAAATCTATCTTTTCTTCGTTTTTATTTTTTTTTTATGTTTGCCCAAAAAACATCGCGCACGTATTTGGCGCTTTTGCACTTGGCATCAGTCTAAGTGCAAAAAAAAGGCCCTAAAATTTGACCAGGGCACAGCTGGATAGAATAACCCAGCAAAAAATTAGACATTACTTGTTATATAATGACTTACTTTTGTAATTACCATATTTTTTACTCGCTTACAAAACACATTACATTAATTCGCAAAAAACGAAGTAGTAATTAAACTAGTTCTAGAGAAGAAAATACCTTTAAATACGTACTAATGATCATCATAATTTCCTACAATAATTAATGTAATCAATTCTCAGTAATTTATTATAAAAGTCTCATTCCTTTTTAAAATCATTAGGTTGGTAATCCAGTTAGGAAGCCCTCGCGGCAAAAATGTTTAATTCCACACCCGATTACCTTTTCTAAAATTTTTTGCTGGGAAGCTAGTTATTCTATAATGTGTCCATATGTATATTGTCTATTGTACCTTTTTAAAATAAATAAATAGCTTTTACGTGTGATGATTACGTAGTTGCAAAGTAGGTGTCATTGTTAGTACGAAAGTTCACTAAAGTATTCGTTAATATGACAGACAATCATAAATCATATCAGTTACTCATATTAAACATCTTTATTTTGCGATTGCAAATGTCAGCTAATAAAGTAAGAAATGAAGGCAAAGCAATATGAGAGTGTGTACGAGTATGCATTTGTTAAATTGTTTAGCAATTGTTCATATATTTTTGTTTAAGCAGAATTAAGTGCAGAATTCCCAGTGATCTAATTTAAAATCTTTTTCAATATTTTGTTTTTTTTTTTTTCTTTAAGAAAAAGCTGTGTTTAAATATTTATTATTCAAATTCTACCCACGGGTTTTTGTTTTAGCCTTGGCAAATACTACAATCTTATTGTTCTGTTTCTTTTCTCTTTTTTTTTAACTGGTGAATAATTTCGTTTTTTTTGTTGTTTTAGCAAAATTAGCACAGAGATTATTTTTTGCAAAGTAATTTTTTTTTTATTTCATTAACTGTTAATTTTTTTCTTAAGTTTCGTCTAAGTCTTTTTGGAATTTTGTGGATTTTTTTTAACCAAAAAAAAATTTTTTTTTTTTTTTTGATTTAAATTATTCACTTTAAATATGTATTCACTTTCTAGTGTTTCTAACAACAAATATAAAAATCTGTTAATTGTTTAACTGTCAGATAAAATTTATTGTTGGCTAATAAACTACTGTGCCTAACTTTTACGTATTTTAATTTGGAGTGTGCTTTTAATAAGTTGTATGTATTTTGTACAATAGCCTGAAAAAAGTCAAGAATAAAATTATCTTCTATGGTTAAAATTATTTTGAGAAATTCTTAAAAAAAAGCACTCAAAATTTATAAAATAAAATAGAAAAACCAGAATTTGTGTACACTTTTGATGATTCATCAAGTAGTTCAATTTTTTAAATGTGCATGTAGCTCTATGATACCAGTTGGCCAAATTGTCAAATACCAAATTGTCTTAGAAGATTGATAAATGACATTTGTTTTTTTAATACAGAAAAAGTTGTCTTGATGGGTGACTGTTGGTGATAAAGTCCTTGATACTGTTCTCAAATTTATCAAATTTTTCGCGCTTGAAGTTTTGCTAGATGTCCTTATAAATAAGGAAGCTTGGATTTTTATAAATTCTGTTTTTGAGGTAATTAAATTAAGAAATAAATTATAAACGTTTTAAAACTTTAGACCTTATGAGAGAATTAAATAAAAGATGCGTAAAAAATTAAGTTAAATTAAAAAAAAAAACAAAAAAAAACAAATTTGGTGGGTAAGTCAATGAGTGAGTATAAAATGTAGAAAAACTCGAATATTTTAATTATTTTTATCCATAAACGGTGTAGTGTGCACAATAATAAAGTCGACTTTTATGAATCTCATCGGTTAAAGCTTAAAACAGTTTGTGCAAGTTGTGTGATGCAAGGCGAGTTGAGTAAGAACTTTCGTCCTAAATTTTTTATAATAATTTTAACTGTATTTGCAACTCGCGAACAATATTTTTATGGCAGACACTTCAAGATCAGATTTTAGTTAAATACTCCTCTCGAATTTAATTGATTCCTCTCTTCAAGTGGATCAAGAGTTATATGTTTAATTCTTCTTTGGTAATCTAAGCAATTTGCAGCATCCCAAATGGAAAATATGGGCAGTAGAAACTTCGCTTTGGCACGCTTTGAACGGAGCTTGACGTTTTTAGAAGAAAAATTAGCATATCTTTAGCACATTTCCCTTTAAACCTTTCAATTTTTCTGCACCAACATCTCTCTATTATGTTCTTTTTCTTAAACAGCAAAATCAACAATTTGGAAACATGAAAGCTAATTTTTAAATAAGGTTTCAGAATGAGTACGCTCTTAATATGCTTCCGTAAGAAAACTATGGCCCATATTCATAGTTATAGAATAAAGTCGACTCTTGCTAAAGTATACAATAAATTAAAAAGCTCTTATTATCTTTTTTGCTTTCATAGTCAAGAATAAAGTATACTTTAAGTTTAGCCACCTTCCAATGGGTGTCGACTGTAATTTGATAAATTTTTCATACAATTTCTAAACAAACATTTGAAAAAAGTAACCTGGTTTTTATTTTGTTCACTTTGGTATAGAAATCAGATATAGAGTATTGTGTTCTTAAACCAAATAAAATAATTTTGGAAAAAAGAGTTAAAAACAGCTTTGGGTAGTTTTAAACTTAGAGTTGACTTTCTCGCCAAAAGTATATTTTAAATTGTCTATGAATGAGTTAGAGTAGGCTCTAAAGTAAAACCGACTTTAGTTCCCTTAAAGTATACTTTATTTTAACTATGAATATGGGCCTATGACTTTTACAGCCTAATGCTTTATTCTGCAAGAAATATTTACTTTTATTTGTTTAAAATTTCATATTGTCAATTAAAAAAAACACAAAACCTTGTGTTACAAGCTCGACCATCCCGTGTTAAACATGCAGAACAATTTTCAACAATACAGCACCTACACTCCTTAAAACACATGTCTCAACTCAAACTTCACATGTACAACAACGGTAGAAGTTCTGCTCTATTTTGATATGAAGAGTGACGTATGTAAAGCTAAGATCACACGATTGCCGTAATGCACCAAATTGGCCCAATTTTTATTGTGTAGATATTGTGCACAATACTAAAATTGTTCCAATCAAATTTTCTGCAGTCACACGATTGCCCCATTTTATTAAAATTTTATTGGTACAAGTTGGTGAATAGTAATTTTGTGGCAATAAATTGTGCCTGTCGTTCATACGATTGTTAAATAATGCGGCAACACCAAGAATCAGCTGTTGTAGTTTCTGGCAAATATACATAATTAATTTGCAAACTTTGTATTTTGTTTGTTGTATTTAAAATGTTATTTAAAAAAAAAGCTAGCGGCTGCTTTTAGTGTCTTTTATATACTTAAAATACAAAAAAATATAAAAAATAAAAGAATTTTTAAAAAACGAATAGTATGGGTCCGAAATTGGCTAAAAAAACGGGCTACTGATGGTGCATTCCAGAAGACTCTAAAAGAGTTCCAAGAAGTAGACAACCAATATATATAAATATATATAAATGTATATAAATGTATACAAACAACTTGAAGGCACTCAACAAAATGAAAATATTGACGCGTATTGGATACTTTGATTGCCGCAAAAAATCACAATAAATATTGGTACATTTTTGGAAGTTTTATTGCCGCACAGTTGCATATCAAGTAGTCACACGATTGCCGCATCAGGGTTGCATTTGGTTGGTAAAAACAAGCACAATATTGACCGCGATTGCCGCATGAACCAATTTATTGTGCAATCACACGATTGGCATACAAAAAATGGTAAAAATTGGTGCATTACGGCAATCGTGTGATCTTAGCTTAAGCATTAGGACCTGTGTCAAGATGTTGCAAAAAACATTTTTATCAAATACTGAAATTGTAATAACATCTCAAATATCTAAAAAAAATTTCCAATTTCCTAGCCCTAAAAAAACTTACTGAACAAAGCTGGTTTAACATGAAACCACCGAATTCAAAGCCAAATTTAATTTTATTAAAAGAATGCTGACAAAATAAATTTTCTATTTTCATATTTATAAAAAAGACCATTAATGTATTCACCACTGATTTTAGTTTCCAAGCTTTTAATACTACCATAGCCTGTTTGTCAGCGGTTCGAAGCTTAGCTAACTAAATAGGTGCTGCCATATTCACCACAACTGATTTCTATTCCGTTAAGCCAAGTCACAGTTCACCATTTAAAATCCAACCTTATTTAGAGAAGGAAAAGCTTTTAAGCAAGAAATTTCCACATATAAATATTTAGATTAAAAACCTGATTTTTTAAAAATTACTCACTGTAAATATTAAAAAGCATTTTAACAATTATTTATTTTTCAATTTTAAAATAGTTTTCAAAATTTGTTAACTTTCCACATGTTATTTTATATTAAGTGATTGAAGGTTTTATTTTTAAAACATTTCCTTTAGAGGTCCTAAGTAATAACAGCTTCAATAAGGGGTTTATTCTTGTTTATTGTGTGTTACTTAGAAAAACAAATAAATAAAAATAATATTAAGTTGCCTCTGGGTAAAAGGACAAGCCAATATCTAGATTTGATATAAATTTCGATTTAATCCAAAAAACCTGTTAAAGCACTGATTGAAGTAAATTTGTAATTTCATGTTTAAAAAATGTAAATATTAATTTTTATCGCTTTCTGTAATTGAACTGCTCACATGGACTTTAATTTTTACTTTTTTCAAGTTTTAGTGTTTTTAGCGGAAACAAAAAATCTTTTTAAATTTTTTTTATGAAATAATTTTTGTTTGGGTTAAAACTAAAAGGATAAAGAAAACATTGAATCAAACAAAAAACGATTTTGTGGCATTTTTGGAAATATATATTTTAGTAATATAAAATATCTAATATCTTCTGTTAGAATTGGATGTATCGGGTGCTTTTAAGCTGCATGATATAGCTCACTCTGTGATAAAGTGCGTTTTTAATTAATGATCGTGGTAATGTATAAGAAGGGATACCTCCCTATAAGTAGTAACTTTTAATTAACTTTTACTAAATAGCGGATTGAAAAGTGTCCGGCTGGCAAGATAGCAGAAAAAATCACGATGGATAAATGAAAGTAGGAGCTATAAAAATTACGAAAAAAAATAAAAATAAAATTTTGTTACTTTAATTGCTTTTTAGGGTATAACGAAGACCTTATTAAAAACGAATTATTCTAAAAGTCTTAAAGTTCTAAAAATTTCAGAAGGGGTTTCTAAATTTAAAGCCTTAAATTTTTGCGTCTTTTCACCACATGGCCCAAATAGCGTCAGATAGAAATTGATTTTCTTGAAGTTTCTAATAAATACCATTTCTTTAAAGACATAAAAACAATTAATATTTTTGTGTAACAAATTAAAAAAATAAAAATATGTATTTAAAAAAAATGTATACTTCTTTATCCACTAAGTGAGCCCGTTTATATAAATACAGGAAACAAATGTTCATTCGCATTTACGTAGAAAGGCCCTTAATTTAAAGAGTTCCAAATCGTTGAATTACATTGTCGCACATATGAGTATTCTGCCAATCTAGCCGGACATTTCTTTTTTTTTTTTTTGTAGCTTTAGATTAAAGAAACTTGGCAGAGAAATCAGCTATGGTCATATGTCATAGATAAAGCTAGGAAACAAGAAAAGTTGGACTAAGGAGAAAAGAGTACCCCCTAGAAGAACTTATGCTACCTCAGAAAAATGCAAGTTTTTTTTTAATTTTCCCGTCATTTTTTTGTTACGCAATTACACCTTTTAAGGTCAAAAATTAATTAAAAGTTTAAACTTTGACTCAATAGATTCTAAAAGGCCATTTTATCCTCTCCGCTTTTTGTGGGCGGCAAAATAAACTAATAAATCAATTTTAATTTCTCCTACATTATAAAAGTAGAGATCGTAAATTTTATAGTGATATATAACATTTTTACGACCGCGATGGAGATCACTCTCAAGAACCTTTTCACTTTTTCTTGACAAAAAATTTAACAACAAAAAAAATGTTTGTTTAACCATAAAAATTTAAAACAAAATTGTTTTTTAAAATTAATATAAGTAGCTGCTAATAGAGCCTTTCATAGAAAACAAAAAATCAGTACAAAATCTTTATTCGTTCAGCCATAAAAAATATATTGCAAACCTCTTAAAATAGTATAAAGTCAATAAAATCGTATGAGATTTATCCAACTTTTCTGACTTTAACAATGTCGCAAAACGACAAATCTCAAGCAAAAGCCTTGAAAAATAACTATACGATTTTTTATATTTCTCAAAATTAATTTTTGCCCTAATGTGCGGCTAGATTGGCAAAATACCCCAATGTGGCGTTGTCTGAGCTTGAGTTCTACGTACAAAAAAGATTTATTTCTCACACCTGAAAGTATGCTTGGAATTATTTCTTATACATCTTAGTTTCCTTCCGGTTATAATTCTGCAAAAGATGTTATCTATATGTTAAGTGGTCTGAAAATCTATCTGTGACCAAAAATCTCATTGAAATCGGCTCAACCGTTTAGATAAGATTGACATCCAAACTTACCTCCACATTTTTATTATTTAAATTATTTAACTTTTTTTAAGAATAATTTATTATGATAAAGTTTTCTTTTTATACTTTAAAATTCCTGTACATTACCGTCAAACTTATTGTTCATGCAACACTTCCTGCGCCAGAGTTTAACAGACCCAAGAACTTTATTATTTTGCCGTTTAACGTTAAGGTTGATGGAGCACCACCAAACATCTTCCATTAAATCAGTAACAAGTTAAACTTTAGTAACCGTTCTACCTATGGACATTCAAACTAACAATTGCATAGAGAAAAAGTATCCATGAATGTGTGGGGTGCTATCATGGTCTTAACCCATTAATATTAAAAAAAATTTGTTGAATTTTATTAATGCTTCCATGATCAAGTTAATGAGACACTCGTCTTTAGCCAAGTTTTAAATACTTCATTTATATACATACACACACACGCACACATCAATGCATACTTGGAAAATATAAGTCAAAGAACACACGCCAAAAAATAATTGTTTTATTGTTGTTTTTCCATTTTTTATTTATATAAAGAGTACAAATTTACTTTGTAAAGCAATAGTCTGAATGTGTAAAATTATGTTAAATTTAATAAGAAAATTCAACAGTGTTACTGCTGAGTAAGAAAGGGCTGCTTTTCATAATAAATTATGTTTAAAATAAAAATCGCTTTACTTATTTTTTTGTGAATGAAATCCTCTTCTTTACAAGAAGTGGCACGAGCTTAAAATATTAGGGCGCCACTGAATAATATAAAATTTCTTTCGAAGAATAAATTGTAAATATTTTAATAAAAATAAAAAATAAATTAAAAAATTTAAATATTATTATTTTTACAAATTCACACAAACAAATAGCAGTTATAGATTGAAATTTAATTTAAATTTAAGTTGATTCAATTATTTATTTTTTTAATAAAAAAAATTTGTTCTTTATTTTGAATTAAATATTTAATTGATTGAATTAAATATATAATTGAATTAAATATTTAATTGATTCAATTAAATATTTAATTGATTCAATTAAATATTTAATTATTTACCTCAATTAAATATTTAATTATTTAGCTCAATTAAATATTTAATTAGAAAATATAGTATTAACTTTCTCATTATATAATTAAATCAATTAAAAATATAATTAAAATGCAATCAGTTAAATAGAAACCCATTAAAAGAAGCAAACATTTTTTTCAGTGTATAGATAAAACTTTGCATAGATATAAGTTCTCTGTATTAACTTTAAGAATTTTAAAAATTCTAACAATCAGCGATAAAATTCTTCTAAATTTAAATTTAAATTTATTAATTATAATATTTTCTAGTTGTTATATTTTTCATTTAATAACATTTGAAATTATTCAAGTGCAAAAATAGTCTTTATTGTAATATCCAATAATGCAAAGACGACCCTAATATGAAGTAACCATCTATTGTTGAATATTTATGAAGAAATGAAAGATTCACTTTAATATTGTTTTTAATACACTGTACAAAATCTTTTTTAAAGAAAAATACTCATATCAATTTTATACATTTTTCTGTTGCTCCTATTAGGCTGAGAATAAGGCCACTACGAAATTGTTGCATTCAGAGTTGTTGGGTTCTAAAGTTTTATATATTTTCTTGAGTGGCAGTTTTAATTTCAATATATGACACTTACGGATTTGCTCAAATATTTTATGTACATATAATTCACCAAAAGCTCTTGGTCTAAAAGAAAAAAAAAGAAAAATTTTGAAAAGAAAAAAATTTTAAAAATTAACCAAAACATTAAATTAAACTGCGGGAATATTAAATTTAATTAATTAATTTCTAAACACTACTATGCTACTTTTTATCCCGATTTAATTTCTTAAATCACCGATATTGATTATTGAGGGGGAAAGAACATCTCGATGTCCATTTCACTACCGCTTACTTAGCTCGAGATAAAAAATAGCAATATATTCTTTAAAAATGTTTTAAATTAATTAAATAATTTGAAAGTGCCCGTGCATAAAATAGAAATAAATTATCGCATTGTTTTGTGATATTTTATTTTTCATCATCTTTTAACTGCATAAAAAAGCCGAAAAAAAGTCAGCCATATACAGTAGATAAAGAAAAAAAATCATCGTTGATTATTGTTGTTTTTGCTTGAACTTTGATTTTTGTCTCTACTTTATTGTTTGGATAAAAATCTATTGTTTATTTAAAATGTTGGTAAGAAGTTTCCTGAAATGATAAGTGAGCAGTACTGAATTGACCATCGAGAAGTGCTTTCACTCTCAATAACTAAAACATTAATTAATAATCTGCTAAGAAATACATATTGCTCATCATCTCAATTTTTTCCCCATTATTTTTCTCCTGGCTGCAATACTAAATAATACAATCCCTCTTATTGTTTCTATTTTGTTATTGTTTTACTCTCTACAAAGAACAAGAAAAAATAATAAAAGAGAACGTTTCGTTTTGTTCATTTTTCTGCTTGAAACATTCAAATAATAAAAGACTTTAATTTCAGGAAAAAAAATTTAGAAAAATAAGTGCAGAATTAAGAGTAAAAAAAACAAAATTTAAAAAAATATTAATAGAATTTCACCCAAAATTTTTAATATGCAATAAAAGATATGATTGCTGCATGACATGGCCTTGCTGAAAAAAAGCTAAAATTTACTTGTTAATGTTCAGCAACAAATTTAAGAAACTAACCTTGCTATTCAGGGCCAATTGTGATTTACAAGTATTAAGAAACAGATCCTCGCACTTTTATAAACTCTATTTGTTATTGAGCGATCAGTATATAAAACATGACTTCCTGATTCATTTTACCTAAATTTTCCCATCAATATTCGAACCATATGTTTTTCTAAAATTTTCGAAATAAAGCCGCCAATACTTTTTTTATTTTTGAAATATTGTTTAAATTATTTACTTTTACCTACGTGCTCTAAACTCTCACAATTGCCTGGAAATATACTCAACTTTCTGCACAAAATATTTGAAGCTAATCCGTCCTTTTGTTCAAGTGTAGTTGTTACCTTTATTTATTGTAGATTTGTATTGTTTATTACAAATAGTACAAATATAAGTGAATATCTGTTTAAAATATGTCTATGTGTGTGAATGTGCTTTTCAACTACAGCTTTAATAATGTATCAAACCGTGAAGTAATAATAAATTTATACAAAACAAAAAAAAAACGGTCGCTACTATCTTGTACATAGCGAACATGCTGAAATATGCACGTCTATAACATTAGGGTGTTCAAAAAATATTCGTAGGAACAACATAGAAAACAATTATTTTAATTTAGTGAAATTTTACTTTATTTTCCGCTTTTTGGTTCTTTTTAATTCATTTTCTAAACGTTTTTAGAAAGAAAAATTATTTACAAATGTATGCGGACGTTTTCCAAAGAAAACAAGAAAAATTAGACGCTAGCAGAATGAAATGCAGCATTTTCTTGACCGCCACATCCTTCATGAGCATTCTTTGGATCTATCTACGTTATGTTATGTACGTCGTAAACATCATATATTTAACCAACTAATCTTAATATTAATTTGGTGAGACGAAGCCCACACACAACTTAAAGCATTTTTCTTTGTCGTTCTCTTTGTAACTCGTCTTGTACATTTGTTGTTGCTTTTTTGTGCTAGCAATTTGATAGCCACAAATGCAACTTTTTTATTTTTAATTATTCATACTTGTTTGCTCACAACATTATAGACACTGTTTCAGTATCATATTGACTTTTATGAGTTAAGTATGTATGTAAATACGCGGTGCCAAAAAGCCGAAAATAAAGTAAAATTTCATTAATTTATAAAATCGATGGTTCGAATCCTGGTCAGGGAAAAATTAAAAATTATTTTAATTTCGTACAAAGAATTGTAATATGATATTTAAGGCAGTGACAGCTTAAAATTAATAAACCACTTATATTTTAAGATTATTAGTAATCTGGAACAGGGTTGTCAGACTTTTTTTCTCCATAGTGGAAAAAATCAAAATGTCTAAAATTCATCAAGAATAGAACATGTAAATACTTAAAGGGTACGCCAAATTACTTTTTTTTTTTTTTTTTTTGAAAATGCTATTAAAAAAACATTGTAGCTTCGGCTGTGTGACATGTAGCGCCGTCCTGTTGAAACTAAATGTTGCCAATGAACAAAAATTCGTTCAACATGGCTCGATAGCAATCACAATTGACTGTAACGGCCACACCACTCATTTTCAAAGAAGAATGGCCCAATTATGCCTCTGGACCAAAATCCGCACAAAACAGTGACACGTTTTGGCTGCACCGGCTTTTCAATGTATGCGTGCGGGTTTTCTGTGCCCAGGCATAAACACAATCATATTCGTTCAGCGGAAGAATAAAACTAATTATCTGTCAAATCAGACATGAGCTAAGTGTTACCATTCATGAAATAAGCACTAGTTGAAAAACAACGTTAGATGGCGGATTCGTTATATTCAAACATATGATTTTTGTTGATTATTTATTTAAAACAAAACAAAGTATGATTAGTGAACACAATAATTCTTGTTAAAAAAAACTGTTCAAAAGTATGGCCACATATATCAAATTACATTAACTATTAGGACCCCCTTGTATTCCATCTCCAAACTTTTACTTGTTATAGCAGACTTAACACTTAAGATCCTTGTTAATTTCAATATACATCAAATTTTCCGTGTATATATATATATATATATATATATATATATATATATATATATATATATATATATATATATATATATATATATATATATATATATATATATATATTGTTACCCTTTTAGAACAAACGTGCGGATTCTTTTGATTGCAAATACCACTGTGGCTAAATTCTGTATTCGAACTTTATGGCTTTCTCTGGCTATACTTCTTAATCGTACCGGTCTTGTGAACCCTTGGTCTCGTATTTACTAAACATGCGTTATCACCACAAACGCAGCCATCCACGCTACACTACTGTGTTACTCCGGCGAGACATGAACTACTCGATGCCTTGTTTAGTAATCTTAACCATCCACAGATATCTCCACTACTCCCTTTATCCAAGCCAGTCATCTCCTTTTAATCCTGTAGCCACAACACACGTCTGCCATACACTGTTGTAATGCTGTTACACTTCCCCGCGCTAACCGCTATTGCTCTTAGTTTTTATTATAAAGGGCTTCTTGACAATTATCTGGTTACTCCTTTTATTAAATTAGACGTCTTCACTAAATTGTCTGCCATGGCTTCACACAATAATTGTCTTTTTGCCTCACGGGAGGTTTGTTTATTAATTTTAATTGCTCATAACAATTATTATTTTTTTTTTCGTTGCACGCATGCCCGCATGCGGTAGCGAACTCGGACCCCCTGGTTTGTAGTACGCACCTCTACCAACGCAGACATTGAGGCTGCTCAGCTTTTGTTGGCTAACTTGTGGTTTTGTTATTCTATAAAGACACCATTAGTTGAATTAACTTTATCCACCACGCTCATATGGAAACAAAAGGGTTGCCAGATTTTATTATTCGTAACAATATCTTACAACTCTATTAAAAACAAGTTTCATTTTCTTAAGAATTTAACCCATGGTACCACAGTAAACTTCTAAGCCATTCGTAATTATTGACATAATCAAGCTATAAGCAACTTATTTTTTGACATGAAAAGGTAAAACTAAATCTAAATTCTATAGTAAAACAAGCCTTAAAAACGACCGTATCAATATGATTTTTAAAACTTAATTTAGAATCAATAACAAGTCCAAGGCAATTAAGTTTTTCTACAAATTTAATAAAATTGTCATTCAATGCAATATAGACATTGCTATTAGTAGAATCACCAAAAAAATCATTGCCTTCATCAGACATCCACCCACATAATAATCCAACCGTGAAATCTATCATATTCTGCCTAACAGTTGCACATAATCAGCAAATGCGAATGGTTGACACATAGTACTAGTCACGGTCGAAAAAAGATCATTAAGATACATTATGAAAAGCAAAGGTCCAAGGACTGAACTTTAAGGCACCACACTGCGAACTGAAAGCAACCTAGAAGTAGAACTACAGCTAACAACATACTGCTTTCCATCAGAAAGATAAAAAGATATAAGCTTACACGGTCTTGTGAACCCTTGGTCTCGTATTTACTAAACATGCGTTATTACCACAAACGCAGCCATCCACGCTACACTACTGTGTTACTCCGGCGAGACATGAACTACTCGATGCCTTGTTTAGTAACCTTAACCATCCACAGACATCTCCACTACTCCTTTTATCCAAGCCAGTCATCCGCTATAATCCAGTAGCCACAACATACGTCTGCCATACACTGTTGTTATGCTGTTACACTTCCCCGCGCTACACGCTATTGCTCTTACATTTTATTATAAAGGGCTTCTTGACAATTATCTGTTGCTCTTATATTAAGTTGGACGTCTCCACTAAATTATCTGTCATGGCTTCACACAATAATTGCCTTTTGCCTCTCGGGAGGTTTGTACTGTTGTTTATTAATTTTTTAATCGCTTATAACAATTATTATTTTTCGTTGCACGCATGTCCGAATGCGGTATCGAACTCAGGACCTTCTGTTTTGCAGCACGCACCTCTACCAACGCAGCCGTTGAGGCTGCTCAGCTTTTGTTAGCTAATTGTGGTTTTTATTCTATACACATACCATTGGTTGTTGAATTAATTTATTCACCACGCTCATGCGGAAACAACTACAGGGGTTGCCAGATTTTTATTATTCGTAACATTATTTACATGCAAGTTGAATCTTAATAATGTGCTCAGCCAACTTTGATAAAATTGCTAAAATGGAAATTGGCCTCAAAACCTCAGTACCACCAACTACTTTTCCAAATAGGAACAACTTTTTCTAGTTTCTATACAAGTAGAAAGTTAGAGGTAGTCAAAATAGTGTTAACCAACTTTAATATGAGCGGCAATAACAGACCAATAGATTTAATCATATTAAAAGCGGAAAACAACTCAAAAAGGTGAACATTGTGAAATGAGAAACCATACCGCGGAATACCAAAAATATCTACACGAACGTTACTATGCTCTGATTGATTCAAAGAGAAATAATTATTTAATTCATCCAGGTCAAAACTATGTAACTCATCATCACTACGTCCGACTCCCATCCTATTCAGTATAGATCAAATCTGCCTACTATCGTTATTTACACAAATAAATTTTTTAAGCTTTAAAATCATGTAAATTTCGTCAAAGCAACTAAAAGATTTTTATTTAAATTTTAAATTGCTGTTAAAGATAAATTTTTTTATTTTCTTTATAATTATCTTTGACAAAGGGAGCCTCCCTAGTGCTGCGTGCATGTATAAAAAACAATGCAGGTATGAAGTAATTACTCTTATTTTAAGTAGTATTTACTTTAACAATCAATAGGAGTTTTCATTATGAATTGTGCTGCATTTTCTAATTGTGTTTAATTTTATTCTCCCTCTAAATTATCAAAACTTGAATACGAGGGCTGCTCTATATATTTCTGGCCTAGTAGTGAAAATGCGAATATTTATAATCAAAAATGGTTTTATTGTTTTTCAAAGTATTCTCCAGCATGATTTATACACTTTTGCATGCGCTGAAACCAGTTGTCGAAGCACTTTTTCCACTCCGATTGAGACACCTCTAAATCATGGTTTTTGAACACTTCAACAGCTTCTTCTGGCGACGAAAATCGTTGACCACGCATTTTTTTCTTGATGTGCGGAAACAAAAAGAAGTCATTAGGTGCCTAGTCAGGGCTGTACGGCGGATGACCCTTTAATTCGACGTTTTGGCCGGTAAAAAACGCTCTGGTTTGAGCCGATGTGTGAGAGCTCGCATTGTCATGGTGAACAATGATTCGTCTTCTCTTGTTGGTTTTTCGAATTTCTCCGATGACTTCAGGCAAACAAATTATAGCGTACCACTCAGAAGTGACCGTCCTACGTTGCTCAAGCGGAACAGTCGCCACATGTCCAGTTTTGCCGAAGAAACAGGCGACCATTTGCTTCGAAGTGCTTCTTCCACGAACAACTTTCGTCAATTGTGACGATCTTATAAACGTCTTTTGAAGCATCGCAATCGTATTTTTGCAACATTTCTTTGCACCAATCGACACGAGCCTTTTTTTGAGCGACTTTCAAATTGTGCGGGATCCAACGAGAACAAACCTTATTTACGGCCAGGTGTTCTTGCAGTATCGAATGTATTGCTGGTGGAAGAAATGTCCAAGGATGTCTCTATCTCTCGGTATGTCGCATGTCGATCTTGCATTATGAGTTCACGCACGGCATCGATGTTCTCTGGCACAACAGCCGTTTTTGGACGACCTTCACGGAATTCGTCTTTAAGCGAGCTTCGGCCACGATTAAATTCATTATACCAATTTTTCACAGTGCTATAGGATGGTGCTTCATCGCCATACAAAGATTTAAGTTCATCAATGCACTCTTGTCGTGATAATCCACGTCGAAAGTTGTGAAAAATGATGTTCACGAGTTAATTCCATTTTTTTTCTATATTAATTTTTTCAAGTCACTGTAAACAACACAAATAATGGTCGTACGTCAAAACGTTTTGAGTACGATTATGCTTAAAAATGACAAACTTTTCAATGGAAATGTCAGATTGCACTTGGCAGCACTCAGTGTTGCCAGTCCAGAAGTATATATAGCAGCCCTCGTATTAGAATTCATACGTAATACCGCTTGTTTGAATTACAACTGAATTTTTTTGGTTATGGCAACTTATTGGGAATTTGAAAAATGAAAAAAAACAAGAATTAAAAATTAGGCCTGATTTTTTTATTTTTTACTAAACAGACGTTGTGTACTCTAAATCAGTTAACAACAAGTTTAAAATACTACACCACCTGTTCAAAAGTTTTTTTTTATATTCTTATTTTGTAATGTTCGCTCAATTGGGTTGTAGGTTTTATTAAAGGTTTATTTGCGTTGTAGTTGTTGTATTTGTAGGTTTACAACAACAAAATCACTGAACCATCCACCAGTAAATACCTAAAACTACATTATCAAACACCACCATCATCACCATTACAACCGCCACTGCCACTGACACACTACAAAACAAATGCCACTACGTGGTGTGTGTAATTGTATTCCACTTTTTTTTTTTAATCAAAGTTAAAAAAGTAACGACTTAAAACTTTAGTTTTAAAACTAACAAAACATTTGTTATTTTACTATCTTCCACAACACAACGTTGGTTCTTTAAGTCCAATAGAAATTAAAGTAAAATTAAAATTTGTGTTAAAAATTAAAAACAAATAAACATCAATAATTTAAAAGACAGAATACATGCAGCCGGAAATAAAGTCAGAAGTGTGACCAATTCATATTGAATAAAAACTTTTATTTTTTCGATAGCATTAAACCATTTAAAATTAAATTATTTTCTATCTAAAAACAACATTTAACATTAAAATACAAATAATTTTCTAACAGCATAAAAAGAAATAAAAACCAAAAAAATTATTTTAAGACAGATGAATGAGTGTTTTTTGTTTATTTTCTTTCTTCTGATTTTTATTTATCTGATCTTATTTTTTTCTTCTTCTTCTGTTTGAAAAGCACGTGCTTGTTGTAAAATGCATAAATTATTATTTTTTCTTAATTTCAAACAAGATTTAGTTGACAATTTTATTGGCTAAAGTTATGACGTTGCCCTTAGCTTCGCTTATATGGAATAACAAAATAAAAATAAACTTATAAACGAACAAAAATATTTAAAATAAAAAAAAAAAATAAAAAATAATAAATCAAAAACAATGTAAAAATAAATTTTAAACTATAATTTAAAAAAGAAAGTGTATTAAAAAATTTTATAAATAAGCAAAAGTTTTAAAAGGAAACATTTTAAAAGTTTACTTTATTTCAAACTAAACACCATCATGTTGCTGCTTAAAAAACTTTACAAAAAACATCAGAGAAATAACAGAGCAGGTAAGTTTTTGCAAAACAACCGCTTTTATTTATTTATAACAAATACATATGAAAACATGTTGTGTTCAAATCCGAATGCATTAAAATCTTTAAGAATATTTAATAAAAAACTTTTAATTTTTTGTTGAAGAGATACACGAGTAACCCTTCGTGTGTAAGGAGGGTTTCATGTCATGTATTAGCCACCTTTTAATTTTCTTTTTTAATTAATTATTGTCAGAAATTCAAAGGTTCTGTCTCTTATCTTACTATTTAAAAGAAAAGCAAATACATGTCAAAAAAAAACGTTACTACCGGAATACCCTTCATTTAATTTTATTTTCATTACAACAGGCATATCAATACATACTGAGTGCAAATATCATAGGTCAGCCAGTAGCGGTTTCAAGGATAAAGTCACATTCAGTAAAATTAATACCTCTATAGAAACACCCTTTAATTTCTAAATTTATTAGTCACACCTTTTTTTGTAGCAAACTTATTTGTACACACTCTGTGCAAATTCTTAATATCTTCCCACTAAGTTGAAAAAATAAAGCCATAAACGTAAGAAGCACGACACTATTGATCCACCCTTTATATTTTATTATTCATTATTTACACTTTCTCTAAGATGGGGACATAAAAATACTTAAAGTGTCTACCCATTGCCCTTAAAATATTAGGTCAGGCTTATGAAAATCATGTCACTATTGGACACACCTTTTAATTTGAAGTGGGGCAGACAATTTAGAAACCAACAAGCAATTTTCAGATCCGATTAAAATAAAATGTAACTTGGTAACAGAGGAGTATTCTTGCTGGTCATAGATATTAGAACCGATTTAATAGAATCCCAGAGTCGGACACAGTGGAGTCGTTGACGTTGTTTTTTTTTATATACAAAGTTTAGATAGTATTAGGTTTTGTTAAAACGCCTTCAAATTCAGATACAAATCGTAAAACTTTTTTTTTAGTTAACGAGTTAATTCCATTGGTAAGTTGAAAATTTTGAGTTTTTCAAGGCCAGTTGTTGCAGAATATTACAATCTATTTTATTAAATAACTTTTCATAATTCTCATTCAGTTGGCCTTCCCTCAAATTATAAAAGTAAAAATCCGTGTGGACATACCACATAGAAAAAGGTATTTTAATGGAAGTATTACTTAAAGAATAAAATTTCAAAGCAATATTCGGATAGAAAAAATATGATTTTTTTTAATTGGGGTGTCAAGTAAAACCTTTTCCTCTTCCAGATTATGCCCGCAAACTATACAGCTCTTTATTAACATACATTAGCAGCAGATACTTAATTTTATTTTCTTATGTCAGTATTCACAAATTTAGTAGCATTAAATTAAATTAAAAAAAAAACAAAAATTTTCTGTTAAATTTTTGTCATTTTTTGAAGGATGGTGTTATTCTTTTTAACATAAAAAGGATATTTGTTACTAAACCTTTAAACTTTTACCACTTTTTTGAAAGGCTCTGTTGTAGTAATAATTTCTCCTAAATAATTTATACAATTCACTAGACCTATTTTTTTACCCTTCTCCACAGGTGTAAAGGGTATTTATAAGTTTATAAGTTCTTTGGCACAGTCGATTGAGCGGTGACTGTCAGTCTATTCGTGTTCGTGTTGAAATCAACTTTTCCAAGGCACTAGATGAGCTAGACAAATGTCAAACGTGCCAATCGATTAGATATAGTTTGGAAAATTTTGCTATTGAAAATCAGCAAGAACGTTACTCGTCCTTCAAGGCAGCAGGCAAAACATCTCGCCTGCCTCTAATTTTTCTACAATTTTTTTTATAACTTTCGTTTGTATTCCTGCAAGTGATTTTGTTTCTGATAAATAATGAAAATGTTAAGAAAATTGGTGAGCTTTTCACATGATATATCAATCTTTTTATATACTAAGCTGGGACAACAACTCTAAGCAAAGTTTTTTTTTTTAACAGCAAAACTTTGATGTAGATATCGATTATGTCAATTCTTGGAGTATATTACATGTGCTTATTCATATATGGCAAAGAGTATAAAGGATTTGCTATAGCCAAATATAGCACATTTACTTGATTCAAGGAATTTTGATTTTAGCCCATATTTTCTATAATTCCAAAAATGAAGTTCAAAAACTGCGATTGATTTCAGAAAACTCATATATACCTTAAATTATTCTTAAAATTTTAAGGCATAGAGGCTTAAATGAGCAGTTTCTGGGCAAAAGTCTAAAATTTCCAATTTTGGGATTTTTGATAAATTATTTGGGAATTTCAGAAGCCAATTAGTCGAATTCTGGATATTTATTCTAACCAACGCTAAGACCTAATATTTGAAATTCTTTCGAAAAAAAATTTTTGAATAAAATTTAGGCTTATTTTCAGAAATCGGAAAGAATTTTTAATGACCATTACAAATTTTTTTTACACGTCACATTTGGTTTAAAAAATCTTGGTCAATTGCTTGAACATTAATTAAGTGAATGCACTTATTGTTATAACATCCCTGTTATAGGAAATAAATATACTAGTTTCAGCTGCATCGTACCAAACGAAACGGAACAAACCTAAATTTCAGGATAACTTCTTAACACACACCTCGCATGACAAGCTGCATACCGGCCTTAAATAAAGGCCAGGTGTTCTGAGATCTTCAAAGTGTCAATATTTCCAACATAAAAATTTACTAAATAGTAAGAAAAATTCATTTGCATTATCCCGTTTTGTAAACTTATTAAATTTTTATGTTTAATTAGTATTGCGAATAATTAGTTTCTTTATTAATTTAATCAATGTTGTCAATGTTGTCGATTTTTTTTTAAGTATCGTCATAAAGTTGCCCAAAAGCAAATGTGACAAAGTGTTCATAAAAAAGTCATAAAAAATCATCAGTTAAACGATAAGATTTTTAAATTAAACAAAAAAAAAAAAAAAAAAAAAAAAAAAAAACATCAAAACAACATATTTTCTCCAACACACACAAGCAATCAGGTGAACTTGCATCATAAAATCATTGATAATTTGAGAATTGTTATTTTTTTTTTCTTGCTTTCTTTCCATTTGTGTTTAATCATAAACATACTTTATGTTACAAAAAAAATACAAAACATTTAAAGAGAATTTAAAGCCGATTAAATAAAACAAGAAAAATATTAACGAGTCGGGGGAAAAACGATACTTTTAAAAACGCTAATGCCACAAAAAGTGAGAGAGACCCCAGCAATGGCAACAAACAAACTGAACATCTTCTACAAGCATCATTAAGAATGCATGTATTATGATAAAGTTTTATGTGTTTCAATACTTAACTACAACAAAAACAACAGCAACAACAACAAAACAATAAAAATAATAATCATAAAATAATAACAGACCAACTAAGAGGCGATCAATGTATCGATCAAACGACTCAAGTCAAAACAATAATAAACAACAAATTACGAGCAACAACAAACAAACAAACAAACAACTAGAAAAGAGAGTGTCACTCTAAATGCAGTTTAAAAGAATGATTTTTTTTTGTTTGCTTTTTTTATATTTTATTAACTTTTATTAAAATAAAGACGACAAATTTATGTGCATATTTCAATTGGATTATTTTGATTTATCAGATAATAAATCTTGTTTTTATTTTCAATATTTATTTTTTGGGTGTTGTTTTGTTTAAATTATTATTTTAAGACTCTGCTTAAAAGACAAACAAAACAACCTGTTGTCGTCAAAATATGTAGCTTTCATCCAATGAACGACACATTAAGAGTGAGTTGGTGTTGATGATCACAGTTATTAACATCAAATAACCACAACTCACATTATAATAACGATTTTATGAATTTAAGCTCCAAAGAATTAAAGCGAAAGAAATTTAAGCTGGCAATGACGACTATAATTAATCCTTCTTTTAAACAAATTTTTTTTTTTTTATAAAAAAAAGCAACCCTAAATAGTGACATAATAATGGTTTTGTTCTTAGAAACTTAACAAAGTTTTTTTAAAGAACTGTTCATTTAAAATCCGGAGGCAACAGGCTGTTGATAACTTTTACGAATTTTTGAATTTTTATTTTTAATGCCTTCCGTTTAAATTTGAAATAATATTTTTTTTTTAATTTTATGCATCATATTTAATCAATTTTGTGTAGACTGAAAACTTAAAAATAAAAAAATTTAAAATAAATTAATTTTTCTTGTTTTATTTGGGAATCGATACAGGTCCTTGTAAACAATTTTTCTTTCTTAATAAATTTAGAAAAATTACTATTATTAGTCATTAATAACAATTATTTATTTCTTTATAAAATAACAACATAAAAAATATTTAAAGCCAACAAGTGAACTAAAGTCACTTGTTTTTGAAATAGAGTGCCTTTTTTAAGAAGAACAAGATATTGTAACCATAAATCAATACAAAGAAAGGTTTTTTTCAAAATGTAGAAAATTGACAAAAAATCATCGATGTTTTAAATATTTACAAATATTTAAATTCTTTTACCGATAGCTAGACAAAAAGCCAAAACAAATGCTTGAACAAATTTCAAAAGGTGTCTTTCTATTACAAATGCGTGGGCGTAGTGGTACACAGAGCAAAACTATTTTTAGCAAGTAAATAAGTAAAAGGAAACCTTCTGTTTACAATTTAAATTCCAAAAAATAACTTATCAGCTTTAACTAACCATCCGAGCTTGGCAAAAATGCATTCAAACATTTTTAACCGATTTAAAAAAAAAATTAAGTGATTGCTAAACTTTCTTCTTGCCAGTGTTTTCTCTTTTTATAAAAATTAAAACAGTAAAAAGAAAGTAACTAAGATAATACATACGAGGGCTGCTCTATATATTTCTGGCCTAATAGTGAAAATGCGAATATTTATAATCAAAAATGGTTTTATTGTTTTTCAAAGTATTCTCCAGCATGATTTATACACTTTTGCATGCGCTCAAACCAGTTGTCGAAGCATTTTTTTCACTCTGATTGAGACACCTCTAAAACATGGATTTCGAACACTTCAACAGCTTCTTCTGGCGACGAAAATCGTTGACCACGCATTTTTTTCGTGATGTGCGGAAACAAGAAGCCAAGTCAGGGCTGTGAGGCGGATGACCCATTAATTCGACGTTTTGGCCGGTCAAAAACGCTCTGGTTTGAGCCGATGTGTGAGAGCTCGCATTGTCATGGTGAACAATGATTCGTCTTCTCTTGTTGGTTTTTCGAATTTCTCCGATGACTTCAGGCAAACAAATTGTAGTGTACCACCCAGAAGTGACCGTCCTACTTTGCTCAAGCGGAACAGTCGACACATGACCAGTTTTGCCGAAGAAACAGGCGACCATTTGCTTCGAAGTGCTGCTTCCACGAACAATTTTTGTTGGATTTTGCTCGTTTTTGAAGACCCTCACGGTCGATTGTTGTTTCGTTTCGGGCTCATACGCATAGATCCATGATTCGTCACCTGTGACGATCTTATAAACGTCTTTTGAATCACCGCAATCGTATTTTTGCAACATTTGTTTGCACCAATCGACACGAGCCTTTTTTTGAGCGACTTTCAAATTGTGCGGGATCCAACGAGAACAAACCTTTTTTACGGCCAGGTGTTCATGCAGTATCGAATGTATGCTGGTGGAAGAAATGTCCAAGGATGTCTCTATCTCTCGGTATGTCGCATGTCGATCTTGCATTATGAGTTCACGCACGGCATTAATGTTCTCTGGCACAACATCCGTTTTTGGACGACCTTCACGGAGTTCGTCTTTGAGCGAGCTTCGGCCACGATTAAATTCATTATACCAATTTTTCACAGTGCTATAGGATGGTGCTTCATCGCCATACAAAGATTTAAGTTCATCAATGCACTCTTGTCGTGATAATCCACGTCGAAAGTTGTGAAAAATGATGGCACGAAAATGTTCACGAGTTACTTCCATTTTTTTCTATATTAATTTTTTCAAGTTACTGTAAACAACACAAATGATAGTCGTACGTCAAAACGTTTTGAGTACGATTATGCTTAAAAATGACAGCACTCATTGTTGCCAGGCCAGAAATATATATAGCAGCCCTCATATCTACTTCATATATACAGCGAATAACAAAAAGGTTTTAAAATACCTTATTTTTTTAATTTTTAATGAAAAAATTAAAAAATGGGCGAATCAATACAGATTCGAGGAGTCTTATCTTCAGGCAATTTGACCCCTGCTAACTGACACCTTAAAGTCAGAATTCAAAACTTAAGCTCGACAGCCTCTCATTTCCATTTGTGAGCCGTTTTAGTAAAATAGTTTCCATTTTTTAAACAGATTTGTTTCCATATTTTTTTTAATTGTATTTTTGTTTTAACAGAAAATTTCCGTTTATTCTTTAGTGATTGTGTCGGGCGGTCCATTGATTATGAAGCAAGAAAGTTTTCCTATTGTAAATATTTAAGATGCGAACTTTGGATTCACTGTCTTAATAATCAAGTCCCTTAACCCAACTCAGTTCATTATGTTATTACTTCCCCCTCTTAGTTTCGGCCACTATTTTTTTGCTTAACTAATATACATAGATGCGCCCTACTCATCCATTCCGGTTACAAAACAAAAATTATCCTTTAAAAAAGAAAACTCGGGAGGTTTGCTGCTGTTTCCATTAAAAAGCTTTTTGAACAACTTATTCACGGTAGCTGTTCAGAAACAATTATCTTTATTTTTACCAAATGTGCTGTTGGGATTTTGAATTCATGACCTTTTCCTCAACATACTAATTGCCCCACCGCTGCTGTTCAATATATGTTAGCTAACTTTGTCTTTTGTTTTCATAACACACATATATACACCACTCTTTTTAGTGGTGAAAGTGATAGCTAAATCAGTTCTACCACACATTTCAAGAATTTTAACGAGCAACAATAAGTTTTACTGATTAAGAAATTTTTATACTGATAAAGCATAAAATTTTACATAAAATGTCATCGACTCTTAATGGGTTAAGCATTTCTAAAACGTTTAGTATTTCTTAAAAAGATCTCTTCGAAAGCTTTTTAATAATACCCATATTGACATATTAAATAATTTTTTGCTGCACAATCATACTTTTCTATGAAAAGTTCAGCGGCCCATAACTCGGAAAATATGGGCGAGCGCCAATTTTTTCACTTGATGTATTTTCTTCCATTGCTCCATATACTTGTTTTTTGATTGGTAAGAAGGTAATCGGTTCATCTGCGTTTTATTTTTGTTATTATTATTATTTTTTTGTTGTTTTTTGTTTATTGGTATATTTGCTTTGTAAATTGTGAACCGTTTTTGAAAACAAAATTTTTATTTGAAAGACTAGAGGCCATATTCTGTAATACTCTCAGCTAAAACTTAAGCTAAATTGCTTAAATGTTAAACTAACTATTGAGTCTAACTCAATATATAAGACAGTGTTAAGTATAGGGTTAAATGTTCCAATGTCTTATTTGTACAAAAAAAACTGCTTTGTTAAAATTAAATTATTTTACAGATGGCGATTTAGCTTTAGCGACTTACAAAATAAGGCTGCAGCTTACAAGTTAATCTCCATTTAAAATAGGAGGCGTCCCCATCAGGTATGTTAAAGCATTTTTCTGCTACATCTCTTAAAAGTTGTGCTTATGGGTTTTTCCCATCCATTTGTATGGAAGCCGGGTTTTTTCCAAGAATTATATTCAATAGAAAAAGAAAAAAATGCTTTCACTTCACCATTATTATCGCTCTTATGGCCCGACTTTGATACATAAGTTTATTAATTGCTTTGTCCCCATATCTCATCAGGTCAATTTATTTGTTCAGCATGAAGGCAGCTTTAGCTTAAAGCCTCCTTGATTAGTTGAGTTGAACAATCAACGAACAAGTTTTGATGAAGAGTGTGTATAAGATTCGTTACAGCTGAACATAGCATTCTTGCTTGGTTTTATTTCATTTTGCCTTTAAGAATGTTATAGAAACTTTGTTTTAAGCAATGATTAACTCAGAGTTGCAATTTCTAATCTATTGGCGGCTTTATTTTATTAAGTCGTAAACGAATATTGTGAAAAATACAAACGTTGTGACAAATATCAATGGTGAAAGAGGATCATTGTATGCTTATCTTTATTATTACGACCAATATTTTCGCCCACAAATAAAAATTCTGCATTAATTTAAAATACTTTAATGAAACATATAATCAATAATTTATGCATATTTATGTAAACACACACCCTTTAAAATATGTTTGATGCATTTTTTAGACTCGTTTAAAGTCAAATAACTTTAATCAAAATTTATGAAACTCTCTCTTTAACAATTCGTAGCAATAACAAGAAAAAAAAATCAATATCTCATAAAACGTCATGGGTGGTCGTCATATTAACTGGGCAAACAAATAAATGGTGACATTTTTATTCTAATTAAGTATTTTTATTTTATTTAAAAGTTGAAATCAAAGTAAACAAAAAAGCTATAGATTTAAAAAAAATGAACGATTTAAATACAAATTAAAATTATTTGAATAAAAAAATTATTTTAAATGCATAAATAATAATTTTTTTAAACATTAAAATTCTTCATTTTAGCTAACAAAACGTTTAGTGTGATTTTAAAAACATTTGTTACCTTTGCCAATATATTTACTTTATCGTTTTTATTGGAACTTTTGACTTATTTTGACTTAAACAAATTTTTGTCTCAGTGTAGTCGAATTTTAAATGCATAAATTTAGTATTAGGTATAAAAATATAATTTATTGTTATAGTTTCTTGATCTTTTTTCACTTTAAGCCAACATTAATTATTTGTGTTTCGAAAAATATAAATTCATATGAGTTTTTCAAAACAACATAAAAATTTATTAAATCAAAAAATATTAAAGCTGTAACCACTTTGGCCAAAGATCAGGTTGTTTGGTTACACCTTGCAAATTCAACATTTATTCGATACTTAAAATGGAATTTATTATATAGAAATATTTTAAAAAGTTAAGGAGAAATTTAAAAGTAATAAAAACAAAATAAAATCTGTTGAAAGAGGTGAAAATGTTAATGATCATAACGACAAATGTAAAACGTTAAAGATTAAAATTAAAATAAAATTGATAGTGAATCTGTAAAATGTTGGCTAAAATATTTAAGATTTGTTTTAAAATAAGAAACTAATGGAAAAAAATATTTAAGTGGTTTTTTAATAAAAAGTAGACAGTCCATTTTAATAAAACTAAATAAGCGCGTAAAGCGTAAAGCAATTTAGCGCATAGCTTTTGCACTGAAATGTCATATACCTAAAAAAGAGCGTCAATTTTGTGTGTTGAACAATAATTTTGTTTTATAAAACCCACCACATTTTTGGTTTTTACATACGAAATGAGCAAAAAAAACATGAGGATACGAGGTTTATGATGCTCCTATAGCTTAAATATATGCTCGATATACATATATGTAAGTAGCATTAAAGGAAAGCTAACGACTTTTAGATTAATAATATTATAATGATTTTTTTGCGCTACATTTTTGAAATGCTTAATAAACTGGAAAAATCATGTTAAGGTGTGTTTTTTTTTATAAATTAAATATAGAATTAAAATTGCCACAAAAACAATACGCATCAAGCTATTTTTACAAACCTTTGAAATTATATAGTTGCTAAACTAAATTGGCAACTACCATATTAATGTTACGTTTTTCGAGAGACTAGAAACCAGTTAAAAGCGATAAATTACAGAACAAAAAAGCAACAATAAGTTAAAGTCAATAAAACAGCAAAGTTAATTATTTTGTTTTAACATATAAGTTCCCGGAACGGGGAAAAATATCCCAAAAATATTTTTTTTACAAAAGAGGCTACCCTGCCCATATTAATTACGGGGATGTCAACTCCTTTTTGGAGTATGTAGCTAACAATTGGGGACTTAAAAGCCAGTTTACCTTTTTTTAATCGGTGCTTTGCACTTCGAGGAATTTTAAATAATTTTTAATTTTATTTATTATATTATGCTAATATCCTATAACATTTTCAAATAAAAATGCAATTTATTTGTTGGTTTGGAATAGCTGGTATCTATACGTATTTCGCCGGTTGCTAAAGCCAGCTCGTCAGGAAACCTTTATCCAAATTTTTAGAAAAGCCAAAAACATTTTCTTTAAGTATAAAAACTTCAAAAACAACATGAGAATGAATAAATTGCATTTTTATTTAAAAATGTTATGGGATATTAGTATAATATAATAAATAATATTATAAAAATTCCCAAAATAATTTTTAAAATAAAATTTATATGCAATTGCTTGTGCAAACTCTTGGCATCACTGTTGTTTTTTTCTTTCTCTTGAGAAATTAAAAAATAACTGCGTTGTTTTTATTTTTAATACGCCTTACGTCTGTATATATAACCAACCTAACGCAGAAAGGAATGTCAGCAAAAATAAAAAAGTGGTTTGATTGCTGGTAATTTTTGTTAAAGCCTTTACATTTCTGTATTGGCTTCTAAAATAACTCTCATGTTGTTTTTGAAGTTTCTATACTTAAAGGAAATGTTTTTGGCTTTTCTAAAAATTTGGATAAAGGTTTCCTGACGAGCTGGCTTTAGCAACCGGCGAAATACGTATAGATACCAGCTATTCCAAACCAACAAATAAATTGCATTTTTATTTGAAAATGTTATAGGATATTAGCATAATATAATAAATAATATTATAAAAATTCCCAAAATAATTTTACAAATAATTTTTAATTTTGTTCCAAAATTGGCTATATTTGGAAAAGGCTGGCGGAAGAATCTTTGTAATTTTGGATAAAATTTTGCTTTTATTCGCATTTGCTATGGGTTGTCTTTAAAATGGTTTAAAAAAAATTTGATAGTACTGAAGCAAATTTAAATTATAAAAGCAAAAAAGGAATACAACTTATTTTAGGGAAGTTGTAAAAAAACGGATTTTTACGTTTTCTCTATTCAAAGGCTGTAACTTTTTAACAAAAAGCGCTATAGAACAAAAGTTCAAACTTTTTTATTCTTAATTTTTATAATATAAAAAATTGTGAGGCAATTTTCTCTTAAACTAAAAGAGATAACTTGAAAATTTTTATAGATATTTTCAAGGTCTAATTAAATTTAGAAAATCTTAAGATTTGAGTTAAACATAAACTTTTTATGACATTTTCAACAATTTATTTTCGAGTGACCCAAATTTGGTGCCCTACCCACAAGCCCCAACTCCAACACCTAGGTTGGCCGATCGTCCGTACATTCACTGAGAAACACCTCTGCTTTGCCTCTGTAAAATATCGTTAAGATATCTGGAGTGGTCATGTAATACCGAATTTTGACAAAAAAAAAATAGTTTTCAAACCACCATAGAGAAATAAAAAACAAATAAAACAACAATAAAACAAAAAAACAAGCAGCCAACTTCACTTCCTAAGGGCCAGGGCACACAGAATAGGTCATACGTTATACTTTGTCTTTTTCAACTGACAAATTAGTGTTTCCACAATCAGTACGTCTTCGTCAACGTAAAATAAGAAATAAATTAAAGTATAAATGTATCGTGCTACTTTCCAGGTATTAATTTTTGAAGTTGAAAGCACCTTTCGATGGCCATTTCGCTACTGCTCACTTAGCTCGTTCATTTTAAATGAACTAAAAATTTCTGTCTAAACAATAAAATAAAGACAAAAATCAAAGTTAAACAAAACACAACAATATTCAGCTTTAATTTTATTTTTCTTTTATAAGAAAGTTGGGTAACATTTAAATCGGGACGTACCTGAAATACTTTGACAAATATCATTTAGTGCTTCTTCTTGTTTTGTTTCAGCTCTTGCTGTGTTTTAATGATTTTTTGTCTGTCAACAAAGTACTCATTGTGTCAACTTCATCCGTCGTTACTTTTTTTCAGTTGAATACGTTAAAGTACAAAGTATAACGGATTCTATGCGCCCGGCCTTAACACACTGTCAAAATCGGATTTTCCAATTACTTAAAGCGTATTATGGATTGCTTCATACATTTTGTAAGTACTCGTATATGAGCATTTTTGACAGATACACTGCGCTTTACGCGCTAATTTAGGTTTGTCTGTTAATCTTAAGTTCGTAATTAATTGTGATTTTTCATAAGGAGAACAGCAAAATTTAGTAGCAGAATAAAAAGCACTTTCTGGTTAGTTACAACCTTTTTTAGCTTTCTTCGTATTTATCTACAGTGTATCCTAATTTTGCGGTTTTTACTGTCTCTAGAAATAATTTAATATTAACGAACTTAAGCCTTTATTGAAAATAAAAATTTATTTCTAAGAATATTTTAAATAAACTATTATAAACAACATTTTTAACAAAACTGTATCTGCCGTATTCATAGGAAATCAAAATAGATTTGAAATATATTTTAGGACAAATTTGTTTGAAAAAATTAACATTTTTGAATAAAATCCAATTGCTTTTTGTTAGAAAAAAACAATCAAATTAATAATTTTATTAGGAATTTAAAGAAAGCAGCATCACTTGAAGCCTGAATTGTTATACTTCCAAAAGCAATAATTTAAAATTCGTGAAAAGTCTGATCCATCCTTTAAGTAGAAAAAAACATTAAAGTCTTCATTTTCAGAAAACAAAATAAAAATAATAATTTCCTTAAATTATTCTCTGCAATACAAAAAAAAATTGAGATATCACATGCTCTAACGTAAGAACACTTGATATTAAAAATGTCTGAAAAAATTTTTTTTGATGAAAAGCCTCTTCATAAAATTTCTGACACTTAAAAAACTTGCGTTTATTGGTGAATTTTAAATAACTTTGAACTCATTTCCAAATCATGGAAGGCCATAACTTACAGACGAAATGTTTTAATAACAAATGAAATTTTAAACGACCAGTCACTTAAATGCCAAAAAGACGAGAAAAAACAAGAAAAGAAAAATTATGCCAAAATACAAATAATTGCATAAACCCAAAAACAACTATACAACAGTAGAAAATAAAAAAAAAATGCAATCCACGCAATAGG
This sequence comes from Gymnosoma rotundatum, assembly GCA_916610165.2. Classification (NCBI taxonomy): domain Eukaryota; kingdom Metazoa; phylum Arthropoda; class Insecta; order Diptera; family Tachinidae; genus Gymnosoma; species Gymnosoma rotundatum. The sequence goes on along the minus strand of OU744338.1, from coordinate 11,439,490 downwards.
AACATCAATATCCTGGCAACAACAAGCAACAGCAGACAACTAAAATTCCAAAAATACCAAAAAGTCAAATAGACATTCCACTTGAAGTTTCAGCCAGAAAAAAACGCTTAAAATTTTTTTACAAGATTTACAATTTGCATGATCAATATGAACGAACTAGTGTAAGTTACTCCTTGAAAATGTATATATACAAAAATATGTATGTATGTATGTTTGTACGTATGAAATATAATGAAATTATTTACTACAAAACGAAATCTCATGGAATGTTTTAAGAAAAGATTTTGTGAATTATTATCTTGGCAACTGCATTGAACAGTTCAGGTCACGATTATCGTTAGTATGGCAGAACGATCGACCGGCCCAACGATCAATGTAGTGCACTTTACAAATTTCATTATTACTTTTGAAGTTATTTGTTGTTGTTGTTTTTGGTCTTTTTAACATATTTTACGTATTTTTCATTTATTTTATTTTTTTTTACTATTATTAAAAGTGTTGCGGGGGATAATGATGGTTGTGGGATAGTGATCATTATTATCTGCATCTTGTGGATTATTTTTAACCAACAAAAAAAAAACCTGCGTAAAATATAATGCAATTTATTAAGTTCATTTTTTTAGTTTGGGATATATTGCACTATGGGTAGTTACTGGTTAAAATGCTTTATAAAGAAAGTTGCTTTAAAGGGTGATATGGAATAAGGATTGGATAATAATTATTAACAACACTGTTTTGCCAAGAAATCCTTTTTTAAACAAAAATAGCTTAAATATGGAGCCTTTAAATAATTTAAAAATATGTTGCAATTATTCTATCACTTAAGGAAAATATTTGATTCCCTTGAAAAAAAAAAAGAAAAAACAAAAAAAAAAATCATTGCAATATTTCACAACTCGAGAGTGGGTTTCTTGGTTAACTAAAACAGTAAAATTACTTTAATTTTTTCGAAAGTTTAGATTAATATGATATTGATTATTTGCTGAATTTACATACTTAATTTGATTGATTTTTTTCGTTACTTATTATTTTATGGTAAATTTTCGAATTTTGGAGAATTTGTGATTTTATGTTATTTATTTTCGATTTTTTATAATTTTTATTAACTCTTATTGAAGTTGGGATTTTTGGCTTTTTAATTTTTGGCTTTTTTATTGCGATTTATTGATTTCGACAAATGCCATTTTCGGTTAAACAAAGTTTCAGTTTTTTTTTAATTTTTTTTTTTTTCATATTAATGTACAATTTCTAATTTTTTCGTTAAATTTTAATTTTCGGTGCATTTGCCACTTTTTCGTGTGGTAAATTTATTACTTTGTAGTAATGTTTTTAATTTCCTAATTTATTAAATTTAAAATTTATATCTAAGTGTCTGCTTTTTTTGAAAGTCGGGTTTCTTTTGTGCTTTTTTCTTGGAAAATTTTTGTTTTTTTTTACGCGATTTTTTTTAGGAACTTCAAATTTGAGATGATTTATGCTTTTCCTTTTCTTATTATAAGTATTAGCCTTTTAAATCTTAAGCATCATATACATGTATTATTTCTAATGCACTTTTTTTGTCGGTTGCAAATATCTCCCATATCATCGCATCAAATTTAATGAATGATATCTCATTTTAAACTATTTAACACTAATGACGAAAAATTATGAGAAATTCAAAAATTAATATTTTCATTGATAAAAATTATATTTTATATAGAACTGCATGATAATACAGTAATTATATGTTTTTGTTCAAGTGTGGTAATACAGGGTCGCTCAATAGTAATGCAGTTCTACATAATACAGTATGTATTCAAATCCATTCTGGCAATACCGCTATTTACTATAATGCCGTTTATTAAAAGATATGTTTGTTTGTATTAAGGATTCGTACGGGCAACAAGTTAACGATGATCATGTCATTACCTCTAACATGGTATTCAAGGAAGTATTAAAAAAGCATTTAAACATATGCATGTATGTAAATATGTATGATATATTATGATTTCTAATACTTTTATACTTTTAATAAAATGTATTGATGTTACTAAAATTTCCATTAATTATTTTCATTTTATCTTACAAAAATAAAAACTAACGCTGCGAAATACTCGCACGGGTCATCTAGTTCTTTTTAAGTTTGAATCTTTGTTTACAAAAGAATCAAAAGAAAAATTTCTTGATTTGAGAATCGAAAATACTACAATGGAAATTATTCTATTATTCTATTCGTTAAAAAATATGCACCAAAATTTGACGTTTTTTTAACCTTCAACACAGGTGGACAAAGGGTATATCTAAGCTTGTCATTCCATGTTTAATTTCTACAATATCCATTTCCGATCCCATAAAGTATATATATGTATATTCTGAGTTCTTATGCATAGTAAAGTCGATTGAGTGATGTCCGTCTGTTCGTCCGTGTTCAGTTTGAAATAAACTTAGTCCAGGCACTAGATGAGCTAAGGAAAATTAAAGTACGCCAATCGGTCAGATATAGTTTTCAAAAGTTTGCTACTGAAAATCAATAAAATCGGTCTATGTCCTTTGAGGTAGCGTGCAAAACACCACTCCTGCCTCTATATTTGCCATATCATTTGGAACAAATCTAGTTTTATGAAGTAACTCCTATCAAAAAAGAAAATATATGGGGTGATAGAGAATTAAAAAATAAGAAAAAAAAATAATTAAGTAAAAAAATTGTGCTTGCCGATATTTTCCGAGTTATGGGCCTCTGAACTTTTCATAGAAAAGTACGCTTAATATTATTTTTACCAGTTGTTACCTTTCATATTACTCAGTTATTGAAGTTGTTCGGGTATTTGTTTATTCCCTTAGTGAATATTACAACCAGGATTACCCACAAAAAAATTTAACAAAAAGATTCTTAAAATATAACAAAACTAACTGTATCGCAAATCTTTATTACACCATCTCTGAATTTGATTATCGGTCTGTATTAACTGATATTGCTTTTTATAAATCTTAGAAAGCTATAAGTGTTTTATTTTTTATGAAAATAAAAGGTCTCTATGCCTGGTTTTCATCGTTCCAAACGGCAGCCATAATTACAACAAAAATCAGGTGTAGAGAACAAGAGTTTCTATTCAGTAGCTTTAAACAGAGTGGCAGTGAGAGTGGGAGCAGATTTTATATTTCTTTGCTGTTCTTTGTGTTTCTTTTTGTGAAGTCCACACAAGCTAGTGTTTGATATTACTGACCCATTTTGCACTAACTGTAACTCTAAATATAATAAATAATATGGTTGCTGCGAATTTACAGTTATCATTAGTATTAAAATTATTAAAAAAAACGGTATTAACCAAAACTCTGGTAAGTTTTTGGTTTGCTACGAAATTAAATTTTTCTCAACAATTTTTTAAGTTTCCACGCCACAGTGTTGCCGGTGCATGGTAATCTTTAAATCATTGAAATTTTTATAATAAACTAATTTTGATGATCGCTATTTTTCTTGAAGGTTTTAAACTTAATATATAAATTGGCTTTCGATTAAGGCCACATACACACATACACCTGGTGTGGGTGGTGGTAGTGTTGGGGGGAAAAGAGTATTAAAGGGGCCCAGATTAAGGGGAACAGATTTAAAGCAAATTAAAAAAAAAACAGCAAAAAAGAAATAAATTTTAAAAAATATACTAAACAATTTGTTGATCTGCCAGCTTATAAATAAAATGATTTGCAAGGTTTCTTGTCTGTTATTGGCTGTTGGTGATGTTGTTATTAGGTGTGATTACTGCCATTATAGGTTTATGACTTAAACTCTTCAATCTTGTGATTTTTATTTTATTTCTTTTTTTTTTAGCATAATTTGATATATCGGCGTATAGGGCAAAATTTAACGTTAAGAATCTTTTTTTTTAAGTTAATACATAAATTTCTTTTTTATTAAATTTTTTTTTAGAACGAGTTGATAATAGCGCACTTTAAAATATAATCATGACCTTAAGGCCATTTATATTCATTTCGATCGATTTAAGCGATAAACGATTACGTATAAAAATTTTATAAGAACCAACAAAACAACTGTAATAAACTGCTGATAACAACATGTTTTAACTGGTTTAAATCTACAATTTTATCATTAATTTTTTTGGTGTTTTTTTTTTTGTTTTAAAATACTTAAAAATAAAAAAAAAAATTAAATTAAAGCAATTTGTTTATTAATGTGTTTTTATTAATAACTTTATAGTTCATATTAAATTCTTAACAAATTATCAATTCATACATTTAACACTCTTAGTAAGTCAACATTTTAATCATAATCTGTCTTAGGCCAGTTATTAAAAATAAGTAAAACCAAAAAGTGAAAATGATTTACAAAAATGATTTAAACAAAAAAAAAATTATATTAAAACTCCACCTGCACGCCCTATCAGGTGTTTAAACATTTAACAACTTAAGCCGCAAAATAAGTTTAAGATTTGACATCTTAAATTCATTCGTAAACATACGCAACACTCGCACTCTCATACTCACACTTACAAGCTAACTGGACTGCTCTTCGCAGCTTGAAAAAGATCTTTGTTAAGCTGGTCATGTTATAACAATCCTAAAAATGAACCACCAAAAATTAAGATAAAAATAAGAAAAAGAGTAATAAAATATTCGCATGAGGCGAAAATTTAAGGCGGTTACAGCGTATTAACTTGAGAGCACCAAAAGAATGAAAAATAAAAAAATTAAAAAAAAAAATGCGAAAAAATCTTTAGCATACCATATGGATACAGACTGGAAGACAGACAGATGGATAGAAGGACAGACAAATATATTTAACAACAAAACTATACGAAACATATAATCCAGCATCAGCAACCTCTGACCGAATTTTATATATTTTTTTGCAGATAACTATCGGTTAGCGTGCAAATATGCAACAGCCTAAGAAGGATTATTTATTTTTATAACACACCCTACAGCTAGCAAATTAGAACATAAAGTTGACAGGGTCATAGCTTTTATATAACAAAAGATAAATGGACTAAAACCAATACCTGGTAACAGCTGCGATTTATTTTCTTTTCTCTTCGAAGATAGATAATATTGAAAGATTGTTTAAAACCATAAACTATTTGTTTCTAGAATTACATTGGGAGTTTTTAAATTTTCAGTAAAATTAGGAATCATTTGACACTTCACCAGCTGAATGGGTCTCTTGTAGCATTCAATATCTTTAACGTGGTGATATCTTTCTACTCCCACAGAAGGTATTTGGTTAAGGTGACCATAATATAATATAATATAATTATTAATTTTCTAGGGTTGTAATCAAATCATATTCAGCCCAGTTATCAATATTCTCACGGAATTTTTTCCCATGGAAAAAATTTTTCTCGAGAAAAGATTTCTCTAGTTAAGAATTCCATGGGAACAAAATAGTAAAAAAAAGTGACGTCGTCGTAATTTGAAGGAAGTTATTTTGTATATTTACATATAAATTTTCTTTAATAATTCATAATGCCTACTTTTTCTCCGAATTTTTTTACTTTCCGCAGTCAATCAAAAGGGGGAAAAATTTGTAATGGGTAAAGAAAGAAAAGTGAAAAACCTCGCACGGAATTTTTGTTTATAATTGGGCTGATTGTTTTTTTATACATTTTGTTTTTCTTGTAACCCTATTGTTATCTGACATAATAATTAATATTATTGTGCTTAAGGTATTCACGTGTAAACATATATATTATAATATTATATCATCATAATATGATAAAATAAATTCATAAGAGATAGTTTTTTAATATTTTTACAACACATTCAGTAAATAGAAAATCAATCCCGCTCAACCAGGACTTTAATACACATATGTTAAATACCAAACATTATATTTTCTTTTTTGGTCATACTATGATTACATAGGAAGAACCTTAACATATTATGTTTATTAATAACATACTATGCTTACAAAAACTTTATTTTTTTTAGTATCATTAATAAAAGTTTGGTTGTGAAGTAAGACTTTGCTTAAAAACTATACAAAAATGTTAATACAAAGTTGTTTACTGTGGCTTAAATGTTGTTTAGAAGCACTATAGTTTGCTTACTGCAACCATATATTGTTGCAGAGACCATAATATGGTTACTGTAACCATACAATGTAAAAGTTTATTCTCTGCATTTAAACATTCGTATATGCAAAATGCTATCGTTACTATTCGGCTATTCGAGCAATATAATACTGGAGATTTTAAAAAATCCCAGGAGGAATTATCAAAAAAGTCAGCAAGACAATAAGCCGTAATTTGCCTGACCATTTAGATTTGACATAATTTTTAACATTGAAATATCACTGCTGAGCTATCATATAGAAGATTGTTAACATTTCAGTTTACAAATAGTGGTAGATATACATTAAGGACACCCCTTATCAAGAGGTTACCTAGCTTAACAAGTTTTCAAAAATATCAAATACTGGTTTCTGCTGTCACTAGTAATGACAACTGCAATTGATTTTTGAAAATACCAGGATATTTGATTTTGAAAAATCTTGATAAAAATCTTGGAATTTTTTAGAAACTCAAATTCTTGAAAGCTCTTTGAATATCGGAGTTTTTCTAAATTTCTGAATATCTAAGTGTTTCCTTAGATTACAATATTTTTGCCTTCTGAAAAAATATTTTCAGTAAATTATGCTTATTTTAGAAATTGTTTTGGAAATTTCTCACCTTTATTAGATTTTTTTAATAATGTGCTTTTGTTAACAGAAAAACCAGAAGAAAAGTTAAGAATGATATTTCAATTTTTTTTTTAATGATTTAATTTTATCAAGTAAAATGGCCCCAATCAAAAGGTAAAAAATGCCTCTATTCAAGGAATATTTTTAGAAATAATAATTGATTTAATTATGGAAAAAGGAAAAAAATTGTTAAAACTAAAATGGATAATTTGTCTCAAATGTTCGCATCGTTATACTCCACAGAAATTTGCGAAATGTTTTATACCTGTCACCATAAAAAGTGCGAAAAGCGTATATCTATGTTTGTCATTCAGCTTGTATTTGCTATAATATCCATTTCCGATCCAATAAAATATATTCTAACTTTTTATGCATACCGAACTCAATTGAGCGATGTCTGTCCGTACGTCCATGTTAGTTTTAAAATCAAGTTTGCCGAAGTACTAGTTCAGCTAGAGACAACTTAAATACGCCAATCGATCAGGTATAGTGTCGAAAGAGGTAATGCTGTAAATTAGCATAATCGGTCTATGTCCTTCGTAACAGCGGGCAAAATAGTACGCCTAACTCTAATTTGCCCTATCATTTAGAACAATGAAGTAAATCCAGTCAAAAAAATAAATATATATAAAAACATCAAGTGAAAAAATTGGCGCTCTTCCATATTTTCCGAGTTACGAGGCTCTGAAATTTAAAAATTTTTTAAAATATCAATTTGAGTATCTTTTTAAAGCTTTTAAACAGATCTTTGAGGAAATACTAAAATTTTTTTTAAATGTCTAACCAATTAAGAGCCGTTGTAATATTGGGGTAAAATTATATATAGTGTATATAATTTTTTTTTTACTTTTTTGATTCTCTGTCACCCCAATATTTGCTTTGTGAATTGAAGTTATTTCACTAAACTAGATTTACAAATATAGTGAAGGGTAAATAATTTCGCCGTTTGCTTAAACCAACTCATCAGGAAACCTTCAACCAAATTTTTAGAAAAGCCAAAAACATTTTCTTTAAGTATAAAAACAACACGAGATTTATTTTTGAAGCCCTTACAAAAATGTTAAGGCTTTAACAAAAATTGGCAACAAACAAACTACGCTTTTATTTTTTCTTACATTCCCTTCTGCGTTAGATTGGTTATATGCCGGCTTTTAATGCAGTTACCATTATTTTTTTAATTTCTCAAGAGAAAACAAAGATGAACAGTGATGCTGTTATTTTTGTATTTATATTATTCAAGTACTAATAAAAAATATTAAATATTTGTAAAATGTTAATCAACTTTAATTTTGCTTGATTCCTTCTAGTATAATGTATGATATTCTCATGAAATATTTATTAATTAAAAATAAAAAAATGACATTTATTATTGCGGGGAAGGAATATCCATTTTGCTAATGGTTAAAAGAACTCAGTTTGTATATGAATTTAATTCTCCAAAAATCTCGGTATTTAATTTTGAATACATCAGAATTTATTAATCCCGAGAAAGCCGAGAAAATGGAAGTTCGGGATTTCCCATGTTCGCATCACCCATCATTATTTTGCTAAAGAACCAAATCCAAAATCAACAAGGAAACTGAAAACTTCTGTTTATTTCCTTGATTATCTGATAGTCTTACTACAACTTCCTATTGATGTAGCTCTCTGACTGTCCACCGTCAACCGAATGCAATAATTTTTTGTTTCTGTTTGTTGATTTTCCCGTAATTTCGTTTCAAACAAAATACCACACAAAACAATAACAAATGAACGTACTGAAAGCTTGTCTTAAAGGCATTTCTTCTTCTTGTTTGTGGCTGTTATAGTTATTTTTACCTCAAGCCCTGGGAATTATTGAGGGCGAAATCTACTGCAGCGTGCAGTTTTACAAGACCAAAAAAAAAAAATTTTACACACCAACAAACTCATCTAATAACAGCTAAATTTATGTATATTAATTTTTGTGTGTTAAATATTTTTTTTATTTTTAATTTTTTTAATTTATGATGGCAGCGAAGTCTGATGGTGGATATTATTTGGAGTTGGTGCCGGTGATAATGATGTTGCAATTGTTGGTGGTGGTGGTTCGTGGTGTAATGTGAAACTAATTAAATTAAAAAGAAATTTATTTTAACATCTTTAACGCAAAGTTTCTTCCCCCTTTTTTTTAAGATTCTTGTTTCTTTCTTTTCTTGGTGTAAAAGAAGGTTGTTTTTTCGTTTGTAGGTGAATTCTGTATTTCAAAGGAATTTTTTTGATATTGATACAAATAAAATGATAGACAGGTAAAAAAGAAACGTGTTGATTTTAAACAAGATGGACAGATCGACTAATTAAAAGACTAAATGGCAGTCACTGAATTATTTTACTTTTGTTTGTCAATTATACAAGAGTACGTTCTGGTGAGTCCCTGTTACTAGTGTTCCAATCAACTTCACTTTCCTTTTAATACAATTTAGGGGTTGCATGCAAAGTTTGTAAAGAATCGTGTGCAGGAATACATATGGCTTCTTGTTAAGTATGCAAAATAGGAAACACTTAACAATCAATTAATATTGTAACTTTAGCACGTGCTTTCAAAAACATGAAAAAAACAAACAATAATTCTATAGGTAACTTTCTGTCTAAAAGACACACACACACGATTTTAATCCTTTTAAAAAAAGTTTGTTTGAAAAACCAATTGCCACGAGGGCTAATCAATTTGTATAAATAGAATTATATAAAGAATAATAATGTTCAGCTTTTCATGCGGAATGCTGTCAAATCGCATACATAAAAAATTTGTATGAAAAAGTCATGAAAAAATGTTGCAGAAGTAGAACTCTGTTTTTACTGTGGAAAAACATATGAAATGTTTCTGGCAACATTTTATTCAAGCTATGAAATAAAGCAAGTAGGCATTATTTCATGCGGAATTTTTCATACAACAGCTGATCGTATGTCTTTTACTTACGTTTTTAAAACAATGATACCACACTTTAAATGTCAAATATTCCACATGAAATAATCAATGTTGCTCAACAATTTTTACAAATTTGAACAGAGTACCAGGCTTAAGGAAAAGTTTAAGTTTCAAAAAACAACAGGCCTCTTTTTGAAGAAATTACGAGGGCTGCTATATATATTTCTGGCCTAGCAACACTGAGTGCTGCCAAGTGCAATCTGACATTTCCATTGGAAAGTTTGTCATTTTTAAGCATAATCGTACTCAAAACGTTTTGACGTACGACCATTATTTGTGTTGTTTACAGTGACTTGAAAAAATTAATATAGAAAAAAATGAAATTAACTCGTGAACATTTTCCTGCCATAATTTTTCACAACTTTCGACGTGGATTATCACGACAAGAGTGCATTGATGGACTTAAATCTTTGTATGGCGATGAAGCACCATCCTATACCACTCTAAAAAATTGGTATAATGAATTTAATCGTGGCCGAAGCTCGCTCAAAGACGAATTCCGTGAAGGTCGTTCAAAAATGGCTGTTGTGCCAGAGTACATTGATGCCGTGCGTGAACTCATAATGCAAGATCGACATGCGACATACCGAGAGATAGAGACATCCTTGGACATTTCTTCCACCAGCATACATTCGATACTGCATGAACACCTGGCCGTAAAAAAGGTTTGTTCTCGTTGGATCCCGCACAATTTGAAAGTCGCTCAAAAAAAGGCTCGTGTCGATTGGTGCAAAGCAATGTTGCAAAAATATGATTGCGGTGCTTCAAAAGACGTTTATAAGATCGTCACAGGTGACGAATCATGGATCTATGCGTATGGGCCCGAAACGAAACAACAATCGACCGTGTGGGTCTTCAAAGACGAGCAAAATCCAACAAAAGTTGTTCGTGGAAGAAGCACTTCCAAGCAAATGGTCGCCTGTTTCTTCGGCAAAACTGGTAACGTGGCGATTGTTCCGCTTGAGCAACGTAGGACGGTCACTTCTGGGTGGTACACTACAATTTGTTTGCCTGAAGTCATCGGAGAAATTCGAAAAACCAACAAGAGAAGACGAATCATTGTTCACCATGAGAGCTCACACATCGGCTCAAACCAGAGCGTTTTTGACCGGCCAAAACGTCGAATTAATGGGTCATCCGCCGTACAGCCCTGACTTGGCACCTAATGACTTCTTCTTGTTTCCGCACATCAAGAAAAAAATGCGTTGTCAACGATTTTCGTCGCCAGAAGAAACTGTTGAAATGTTCAAAAACCATGTTTTAGAGGTGTCTCAATCGGAGTGGAAAAAGGTGTCTCAATCGGAGTGGAAAAGTGGTTTGAGCGCATGGAAAAGTGTATAAATCATGCTAAAGAATACTTTGAAAAACAATAAAACCATTTTTGATTATAAATATTCGCATTTTCATTATTACAGCTGATATATTGTTACAGAAAAAACTCATCACAATAATTTAAAGAGCAGAACGGCACGGAACAGAACAGCAACTGAAATGAGGTCTTAACACCATAAACCTTTAAACATTTGGTTTTAAAAGAACCAAGATTTCTTATCAAAACTGTTATAGAAAAGCTAGGGAAAAAAATTGTGTTTTTAATAAGTAGTTAAAATTAAGAAGATTTTTATGCAACTTAAATTAAAAAAAAACCTCTTTTACTTTAATAACAGAATGAATAAAACGAGTATGAATTTACATCAAACAATCTACTTAAAAGAATTTGTTTCTTTCCCACCAAGATTTATTTTGAACAAAAAAAGCTTTGTTTTCAGAAGTGAACCTAATTTTAGGTTACTAAGCAGGATACGATGTATGTTGATCCAACATTAACTGATGCAAATAAATTTAAATGATAAACTACCTGAGTTGCCAAAGTACTTATTCAATGTTCGTAAGATAATAACACGATTTAAAATTATCGTTCAATTATAAGATCATAAAAATAATTTAAAAATCGATTTCTCAAATCCATAAAATTTCAACATGTACAACACCTTCTTCTAAAGATTTTTAAGTTGCAAAAAGGATATTTTCTGGCAAAAAAAAATGGAGCAAAGAAAACCAAATTGAAATGAAATATGTAATTTTGCAACAATATTTATTTATGCTTTTTTCGACTTACAAAAAAACTAAGAGTATAATGTTGTGTAAAAAGCAAAAAGAAACATCACGCAAATCACGATCAAGCGATTATTAAAAAAAAAATACTTCAACCGTGATTGATTGCGTACCAGCAAACAAACAACAAAAAAATAAAAAAAAAACTATAAAATTCTTTCAATTATTAAAAGGAGAGATTTTTATTGTTTTTTTTTTTATTTTTTCAACAAATACAAAGCAAAAGGAAAATCAATGCCAGGTCCAAAAACAATGAGCCAAATAAAGATAAATTGTTGTCGACACCAAAGTACACAGCATTATTGGAAATCCGAATAGAAAAAAGTCGTTAAATGAAAAACGATAACCATGTTGTTCGGCTACACCTGACGAAACAACATTAGCCGAGGCGCCTATTAAAGTACCATTGCCGCCAAAACAGGCACCAAAAGCCAGGGCCCATATCAAAGGAGGCAAAGGTAAATTCAGTTCCTTGTTTTGGCACAATTTCTCCACAATCTTAATCATCATGGTAGAAACGGGTATGTTGTCCAAAAAAGCGGAAGCTATGCCAGTGACCCACAATATTATTAATATGGCGACCAGCAAACGATTGTGAGGTGCAGCTTTAAGTATTATTTTGACACACAATTTCCCTAAGGCGCCTATAACACCCAGTTCTGCAAGAGCCTCCATTAGTATGAACAAGCAGGCAAAGAAAATTAAGGTCGACCATTCGACTCTCGACAAAATGGCTTCTATATTGACTTCAGCTAAAATTATTAGTAGTATGGCACCGATTAGAGCACTCCAGCCTAAAGAAAGATGCTGCAGGTCGGGCATAGTGTGCAAGAAAAATAACACCAATACAAATCCAAAAGCTATGGAGGATTTAATCAGTAAAGTTTTATTGCGTATCGGATAGGCCACTTTCATTTGATTTAAAATGACCTTATAATCGACCTCTATAGACCCGCCCTTTACTTCCAGCTCCTTTAGCTTCTGTTTCAAATCTTCAGCCTTCTGTATTAAAGTAGTTTGAACAACCTCCTCATCTGTTGTAGTGGGCTGTATATTTTGGGCCGCTTTTTCCCACACCATAATTTCATGTTTCAAGGCCTCAACTTCAAGTGAGTGCTTATTCATGTAACCGTTAATATTGGGATATTTAATAAACAAGTAACCAAATATTGTTGATATGCCCAAAAAAACGCCTGGCGCCATATGAAATATAAAGTTGCCGAAATTCACACCATTTTCTTGCACATAATGATTGGTCATAATAATAACATTGGGTGGATCTCCTACGGGGGTTAAAGCTGCACCCGCATTCGAATATAAAACCATGCTCATTAAAACCGGTACCGGATTTAAATTGGTTACCTCACACAGCCGTATTGTCACAGGTACCATTAGCAGCATCATGGTAACATTGTCCAAGAAGGCCGACAAGAAAGTGGTAAAAAAACACAGTACATAAACTAAAAGAATAAGTTTACCTTGGGCTATCTCATAGGCATACACGGCTAAGTAATCAAAAATACCCGATTCCGAAAGTATGGCTACCAACACCATCATACCAAACAGTAACATTAACGTTTCCACATCCAGCCAATTTAAAATCTCTTTCGTAGGTGGCCGGGCATTCAAAGCAGCCAATATTCCTATAGATAGTGTAGATGCCACTATTGAGGCCAGAGTCTGATGTATAAGTTCAAATACAATTAATATATACAAAAACAACAAAACGAAGGTGCCATATATGATGCCTAAACTCTCATCTATTGGTGCCATGCGGCAAGACAATTCCACCGCCAAATCCTTTTCTATATTTGTTTCCATTTTTAAGAAAAATTTTACTTTTTCGTCGTCATTGTATTGGCCCATGTCTTCGCTTAAGTCAAAATGTATTTTTTTCGCCACCGATAAAACGTATTCCAAGTGTTGGGCTCTTTCAATCAGCAAACCCACTTTTTGAGATATATTTTTTATTTGACCATCGCCAACATCCATCAGCACTTCTAATTTTAATTGCTGCTCCGTATCCTTGAGCATTTCGGTTACGTCTTGGCCTTTGGAGAAAGGTCCCTCTAATTCGACTCGTATAGCATTTTTTGTTGTTGGTTGGGCATACAATGGAAACAGCTTTACCTGTTTTGCTACTACAGCCAGCAGAACTGGTTGAATCGTTTCCTCACCATGACTTATTATGGAAATCGTATAAATGCACCATATTACAAATAAAACAACAACTTTTATCACATGTATTACATCTACTTTAAGTCTTTTTAGGAGCGATTCAGCCTCTTTGGCTGGCTCCACTTTTTTGTAAGTTATTTCCTCTGTCTCATACTCGACGTTGGGCAAATCATCTTTTTCTTCCGGTTCATCTGATTTATTTGCGCCTGCTCTAAAACGTTGGAGATAGATATTAGGCGGTATTACTTGTACTTCATCATCAATATCTGCCTTCATTTTATTAGAAAATAAATTCTACACTTTTGTGAGATTTTCGTAAATATTTTTATTTAAATGACAAAGAGAAACAAAGCCAAAAAATGTATCAAAAATCAAATCAAATCAAGTGAATGAAAAATATTTCACACATGTGTTGTTTTTTTTTAAATCTGTATTTAATAATGGCAGGAGTACATAACCACAGCGCAAGGGTGTTCCACCAGTTTTCAGATATAAACAGTCTTTCCAGGAACTGCACATCGACCTATACCTTCGTACAGGAAGTGATAAATCCTGAACAGGATATTCAAGTATAAATGATTATCTTGATTTGCTATTTTTTTACAAGATGGCATTTTTATAAAAGCCAGTTCATGGCGAAATAATACCATGGCGAAATAATACAGTTGGTCTCATGGCGAAATAATACAGGTGGTCTCGATAGCGAATTCATTAATTTCGCCGTAAACTCTAAATGTCAAACCATGGCGAAATAATACAGGTGGTCTCGATAGCGAATTCATTAATTTCGCTGTAAACTCTAAATGTCACACCCCATATATAAAAAATATGTATAACAGTTTTACATATCACAGTTTTACAGTTACACATATTTTTTATATATGGAGTTTGACATTTAGAGTTTACGGCGAAATTAATGAATTCGCTATAGAGACCACCTGTATTATTTCGCCATGCATATTTTTTATATATGGAGTTTGACATTTAGCATTTAAGACGAAATTATTGAATTCGCTATCGAGACCACCTGTTTTATTTCACCATGATATAAACGCCATCGAGACCATCTGTATCAAGGCGAATCAGTTACCAGGTGGCAGCGTAGGCGAATTCATTAATTTTCGCCGTGAACACTACTGTCAAACCCCATATATATAGAAATCTGTGTATATTTTTTATATATGAAGTTTGACATTAGTTTCTACCAGCAAAAATATAAATATCGCCAATGCTGCCACCTGATAATTAATTCGCCTTGATCTGTACTATTTCGCTACGAGCCAGTTAAAACAAAAAGTGTGCGTTTTGTCTTTGACTATAACCTCACTTTTTTGAAAAAGGAAAATTTGCTCGCACACAGATGTTTCTCCTTCGATATAAAGTAGTGGGCTCCACTTGTGTGTATTAGAATAAATAAAAGTAATTAACACAGGGTTCGATTGATTATTTCCGTATCTATTCATATAAATAATTGGCGGGTTTTTTATGATTTTTGTTTTACAATTAAAGGCCGGAATTCACTATGAAAGTCCTGGAAGCTATCACAATGGCATGTTTGCTCAAAAAAAAATATATACACTACACTACACTACACTTTTTACTTAGCCTTTTTAATAACGTTTTCAGTAATCTTTGTTTTACAAATTGCTTAAAAACTCTTGCTACAATTCGATTTAAAAACTATTAAAAATAATTTTTATAATCTAAAATGATGCACTTTTGATAGCTACTATAAATGTAACAAAATTAGTCAGCTGCCGCAACGATGCCACCTGGTAAAATTAATTCGCCGTGATAAAATATTGTTCTCTATGCGATCAGAGTTAATTTTTTATTATTTTTTGTATTTAACGGCCCCATTTTCAAAGGATTTTTTAAGTAGGACTGAATTTTTTCAGATTTGTGTGTGACTAAATCGTAAGATTGTGTATGATAATGAATGCTAGTCGTAACACTCACTTTTGCTGCTTTAGAGATGTTTTTTTCAAATACTTTTTGAAAATGCACTATTTGGCACAACTTTCGACACACTTACATTGGCAAATACAATGCATGTACACAAATACCCTACCCAGCAAACATTTGATTTTGAAAAATATTATTTTTAAAATTTATAAATATTAAGTCAACCAGCGCTTATATTAGAATATACAAATTTATCTAATTATATTTAATTACCAAATAAATCTTATAAAACAGCTGATATTAATATTTTTAAAATTATTTAGGAAGCTGAAATATTAATAAAATTATAAAAGTGAAAACGAATTAAATTTTATAGTAAAAAATACCAAATTTGTTAAAGGCATAAGAGTCCCTATCCTAAAATATGTTTGCATGATTAAGCAGAAAAATTTAAATTAAAAATTATTCTTTACACAAGATAAACAGACTTAAATATATCCAATTATATATTGCAAAGAGATCAGTAAAGGCGATTTCTATAATGTTTTTTCTAGATCGTTACACATTTCTTAAACATTCTTTCCAATGTGAATTCATACATCGATGGCGAATTCATGAATTTTCGCCGAAACCCTAAATGTCAAAAATATGGATGATTTTTTTATTTGGTGGTTGACATTTACCGTTTCGGCAAAAATTAATGAATTCGCCATTGCGAACACCTAGTATTGATTCGCCTTGATTTTGCCCTTTTATCTGTAGGGTTACAATCAATTCCTGAACATTATTTATTAATCAAAATTAACATTGTTTTGAATTCAGATAAAATATAAAATATAATGCTGAAATGTAAGATTATATGTCAAACTGAGTTGATTAAATGAGAATTGTATCTAATAAACAAAATTAAAAGACAATAATTACATAATTTAAAAAAAGCAAGCTACTGGAAAACCGTTATAATAGTATATTCGCAATAATAAATTTTTGCAGTTATAATAATTAAATAAACATTAAAACTAAAAACACAATTTATCAATTAAAGAAATTTAAAAATTCAAAATAAATTTACTAAAATTAAGAACAGAAAGAAAAACTCATGTGTTTTTTGTACTGACGTACTTGACGTATCCTTGTTTATATAGAAAACACAGAGATAAATAAAATAAAATATGTATATTTAATAAGATTACTAATTGCTGGGAAAAGAGTGTTTGTATGTATAGAAATAGAATTTTACATTGATGGTAATTATTAAAAGGCCTACAAGTATTACATAAACTATTATGAGTACACTGAGGAAATCAATTTGAAGTTTTAAATTTGTTTGCAATTTTTAATAAAAAAAATTTCGAAATAAATGTATTAAATAAAATAATTTTTAATTTGAAATTAAATTTAAGATCCTCTATGTTTTTATATTACTTTTTATAGTTGGTTTCTTTCAGTGTATTAATATATATGGTCTCATCTAACACCAACTACTTGTATGAAATGTTTTATAAAAATTATAAAAATAACGGAAACTACAGATGGAGATAACAATTTAGAAATTTTAATGGTTGGTAAAATATAATAAATATTTCTATATTTCTGAAATTCTCCACCAAATGATGTTTTTTACACCAACGGGTAAAACTTTGAATTATAATCAAGAGATAGCGGTGTAACCAATTAGTTATAATACCATCACCTTAATTAGTCTGTACTAAAAAAACAGCATAGTGGCAACTTTATTACTGTCTTATTACTTGCAACAATATTTTCTATCTTCTGAATAATAGGACTTTTAACCTACAAAAGCAGTAGCCAAAGCGAATAAATTATGATAGATAGCGATGGCGAATTCATTAATTTTCGCTATCAAACTGCATATATAAAATATCTGTATACTATTTTTTTATATGTAGTTTAACATTCGTGCTTACAGCAAAAAGTAATGAATTCTCTTGTTGGTTTTTCGAATTTCTCCGATGAATTTCGGCAAACAAATTGTAGTGTACCACTCAGAAGTGACCGTCCTTTGTTGCTCAAGCGGAACAGTCGCCACATGAACAGTTTTGCCGAAGAAACAGGCGACCATTTGCTTCGAAGTGCTTCTTCCACGAACAACTTTCGTTTGATTTTGCTCGTCTTTGAAGACCCACACGGTCGATTGTTGTTTCGTTTTGGGCTCATACGCATAGATCCATGATTCGTCGCCTGTGATGATCTTATAAACGTCTTTTGAAGCACCGCAATCGTATTTTTGCAACATTTCTTTGAGAACAAACCATTTGTACGCCCAAGTGTTCATGCAGTATCGAATGTATGCTGGTGGAAGAAATGTCCAAGGATGTCTCTATCTCTCGGTATGTCGCATGTCGATCTTGCAGTATGAGTTCACGCACGTCATCAATGTTCTCTTGCACAACAGCCGTTTTTAAACGACCTTCACGGAATTCGTCTTTGAGCGAGCTTCGGCCACGATTAAATTCATTATACCAATTTTCACAGTGCTATAGGATGGTGCTTCATCGCTATACAAAGATTTAAGTTCATCAATGCACTCTTGTCGTGATAATCCACGTCAAAAATTGTGAAAAATGATAACACGAAAATGTTCACGAGTTAATTCCATTTTTTTCTTTATTAATTTTTTCAAGTCACTGTAAACAACACAAATAATGGTCGTACATCAAAACGTTTTGAGTACGATTATGCTTAAAAATGACAAACTTTCCAATGGAAATGTCAGATTGCACTTGGCAGCACTCAGTGTTGCTAGGCCAGAAATATATAGCTTTGACTTTTATTTATTACTACAGTTATGCAACTTCTGCAAAACTTTTCAAATGCCTTGAGGTAGAGGATTGCGAGGAACGGTCGATCATTCCAGCGATATTAATTGAGTTATGTTTTATCTATTATGTCCAGAACCCTTAAAAGAAAAAGACTACATTAAAAAAAATAAAGAAATACCAAATAATAAGGACTTACCAAAATAAAAAAAATATATTTCATGACCTGCAACTAGTTGTTTGCCCATCTCTGTATATAAACTTTAGGCTGCTTATTAAAATATGTAATTATAATTTGCAAAGGAGAAGCAGTGTGAATTTAATCGTGTTTCCTTTTTGTTTTGAATATAATGCCATTTTTATTAAAATCTGCTGGCATTTCATGGACAAAAAGATAAGTTGGCCCTTTAAATTTTTGATTTCAGTTCTGTTCTAAGAGGTGCTTCATCAACCAGTTAACTTTGCTTTAGTAGTTTCGTTGAAATTTTCTATTTAGGGGTAATTTTCAAAAAAAAAAAAACTAATAATAATAGTAATAAATAAATAAAAAAAAGATTTTATTCCAACCTTTTGAACTTTCAATAGGTTTTGTTGTTTTATATTTTTAAGAAAATGAGGCAATATTTCAAGAGGCTGCTTTTGTTTATTTGTATTTTATATTTATTTTTTAATTTGTTTGCATAAAATATGAGACCATTCAGTCCTTTGTTTTTGTTTAAAAGTAAAATGGCTGCCATTAAAAAAGGATTACTATTTCATTCAAGAACAAATTAACACACACCTTTTCCTGCCTTAAGAGCGACTAATTTCTAGTGCGTACTTATTTGTTTTATGTTCTTAATAAAATTATGGCATTAGGAAGAAAGAAAGAAAGGAAAGGGAGCTACAACGAGAATAAATTTCACAGACAGTTTTATTGCTTAACAGAAATGTCCTTTTGAGCCACATCTTTATGACCTTGATGCCTAAAAATTATGCTTTCAAAACACGCCTACGCAGTGACTTTCATTATGTTCAAGATTCATCAAGTATATGTGTGTGTGGATGTTTGTGTATAACATACACATTTATGTGTAGGAGTGTTAACAATTATATCCTTAATTGTAATAAAATGTGAATGTTAACATTCTAGAATTCTAACATAAAATTTATATTCATTGTTGACTTGTAAAACATCCGAACAACAAATTATTTATTCGTGCAAATGTTTTTTATGATGCTGCTGTTAAAACAAAAAGTACAACAATAACTTTTTATAAACAAACAACATTTACAACATTATAATAAACCAAATTATACTTTGATTACGAAAAGTATGAAATAAGCGTTAATGTCTGTCCATAAAAATATACCAACGAAAGCAGTAAAACGGAAAAAGGAACAGACATAAAGTTAGCAGTAACCTCAGCAGATGTGTAAAAGAAAGTTGCTCCTTTTTGTTCCTCTATTCTTAGTCTTAGTCTTTCGGCAATGCTTTGTACACAGTAATGATTTTATTACAGCAACATGTTGAAAGTTTTTTATTGTTTTTCTTTCTTTTTTTTTTTTTGCTGTTGTTTACGCCGACATTTATTGCCTTGAGGTGAAAAGAAGCGGGTGATGGTGTAAAAAAAAAAATCACTCACCGTGCATTTGTTTACCTTAAAGTTAAATTTTATTTCATTACAGCTAAAACCATCTGTTGTTTTTAGTGGGAAAAAAAGTCCTCTCAAAGGACTTTGGAATAACTTTTCATACAACTATTTTAAATTTATAACATTTAAATTGAAAATAATTGTGGTTTTGTTAATGTTTATTATTTAAAAGGAGATTACACTGAAAAAATTTTTTGCAATCTATACTTAAATTAATATGGAGCGGTGATAAAAGTATAGTTAATGTATATCTTCTTAATCAAGCCCTGAATTTTAAAACTTTGCTTTAACTAAATTTGTATCTCGTTTCTATAACTAAAGTGAGAAATATCTCACATGAAAATATTGTAGTCATATTGTGTTATACAGGGTTCGCTAAAGTTAATAGTGTTCTTTATAACATAAAAACATAAAATCTTACATGAATTACTCTTGTTCTTCCTATGCAAAACAAGATAAGTACAATATATTTATGTGAGAAATTACTCACCTAAGTTACAAAAACAAGGCACTGAGGCTACTAAATTCCAGATATCTTTTCTATTTTGAATTTATTCTTAGGTTGATTTATAGAAACCCTCTTAGTTTTTATTGTTTTTAAAACACTGGCTGTTAAATCACTATTTTACATAAATAAGGTTAGATTAGGTTGCTCAGGCTGCCGGTATCAGAAAACCGACTCACTTGGGTCCTAAAAGCTCTCGTTGTGCTTCCTGGAAAGAGATGTGTAAAGGCTCAATTAAGATCCATCCCCTAACCACACTGAAGACCGGGTAAAAGAGTTTATCCTAAGAACATCGCAGATCTATAGGTCTGTAAGATCATGCAGTCTCGCACTGCCGAAAAAAACGCTCTGTACCCAGAAAGGGCTGGATAATGGCAGAGTAAATGCTGCACCGTTTCTTCCCGTTCCTCATCTTGACAGCTCTTACAGAAGTCATGGTATGGAAGATTCAGTCTCCTAGCATGAATACCGATAACGCAGCGCCCTGTCAGGACAGCCATCAGTATACCCATCAGTCCTTGGGGAAACCTCAGCAGATTTGTAGATCTCCTTGTGCAGAACTCCTCTGAAATTTAATTTTTCTTTCTGTGTATTTTCTTGATAAACAGTAATTGATATAAAGGATATAATAAACTGTATAACACAAGCTGCATCTGACATTGTTTCAAGGATAACTGATGGATTCAGAAATTCGAAATTTTCAATTTTAAAAGTCTGGTTTATTTCAAAAAGCAGATGTGACAAAAAGTTCAAAGGGTTTTTGTGAGCTCTTCATATTCTTTCTACTTGCGATAACGCTGTTAACAAAATGGTCCTTTGGGCACTTCAGAAAGGCATAAAGATTATAAACTGTGCTTGACTCATGACACCTTATTTGTAGCCACTATGGATATTATTTACCTTCTCCTAAATTTCTTGCAGTGTACTTTAAATTTCAATATGGCAAATTCAACTGTATGACAACGTATTTCTTCTACTAAAAAAAGTTTTTCTTGTGCTACATTTTCTTTGTTATTTCCAATTTTTGTTTTCGTATTTAAAGTTAAAATTATCACACAACTTTTATTTAACATTCTCATTTTATTCTCGTTTATTAAGTTACTTTGTTGTTATGTGCTGCAAGGAAAATTTACTACAAGTACTATGCACGTACGAACATATCTACGTGTGTGTGTGTTTCGTGTATACAAACGTAAATAAATTTATGCATTTGTATCATTTCGCAATTATAAAGAAAAAAGTTTTTTCTTTCGAACTCATGTGATGATCTTGTATTCAGGCTATTTTAACGAAATTGCAAAGGAAAAAATATTTTGTAAAATAATTTTAATATGCTCTTGTTCTTATACTCGTTACACATACATGTAAATCTGAAACTTTTATTTTATGCAAAATATATGATTTTAAGCAAAAAAGCTTATCTACAATTATAAGAAGCTAAAAAGCTATTTGAATTTTTGAAAAAGTTTCAGTAAAATACAGCTTTCATAATTGCTTTTGTACAGAGAATAAGACTGCAGGGCGTCGCTATAAAAGCTTTAATATTATGTACGGGGTTCTAATAGAATACTCATTCTGTTTTAAGAATTTTTCAATGTTTCTGAAATATTTTTTTCTTTTCTAAAAGTGCGGTTAAAATTCTCCTTCATATATGGCCTAGACAAGCAGGTAAATATAAAGAAAGACGCCAGTTTGTACTAGCAAGTATGTTTCTACTTATTGTTTATCTAAAAATACTAAAATGTATCCATGCAGCTATTTTCTCCTTTCGTTTTTCGCAACCAAACTTAGAATGCATTAGAAATAAATAAGAATTTTCATTTATTTGTGGGTAATTTTATAAAAGCTTTAATATTTTAAATTAAGCTTTCAAAAGAATTCTCATTCTGTTTTAAAGATTTAATACGTTTTAATCATAAAATATTCTAGCTTATCAGGTCTAATATAAAATAAAATATGACAGACAACTCTAACTTTGCAGGAAAATAGGAGCAACCACAGCAGGTGAAAATTTCCTCTTGTTTAATAATGTGTAACTTCCAACAGCTTAAACTTGGGAAATGCAACAGCTTAAACTTGGGAAATCCTTGTCATTATATAAAACCAAGTGAAAGGACATTTAATTTTTCGAAAAATTTTGACTTTTTAGGAAACGGTTTAAAGAATCGAAATATATAGCCCAATTATAAACGAATATTCTGTGCGAATTTGTTCACCTTTCCCCTTTTCTCCCATTATAAATATTTTTCCCCTTGTAATTAACTGCCGAAAGTGAACAAATTGGGGAAAAAGTGCATGTTATGAATTATAAAAGAAAAATAATATGTAAATCAATTTTTGTTTATGATCGGCGTTGTTGTTAAATTTCTAAAATAATTTTAAAAATAAAAAATTTTCAAATAATTTGAAAAAGAAAAAAAATTTACAATTTTACTAAATTAAATTTCAAAAGCAAAAAATGAAATATGAGGTATTGCTCCACATGTAGGAGAAAGAAACCGACTGTTAAAAATTCATTTAAAGCAACAAATGATGATAGAAGGATAATTAAATTCAACTTCCTTTTGTTGTGCTCTGCAACAACAAAATGACATTAGATTTTTGTTTTTGAGCCGTGCGGCCTCCTAGTATTTAATGAGCCGTGTTTGTAAATAAACAAAGTAGCTCCCTTCAAATTACGATGATGCCACGTTTTTATCATTTTTCCCACGGAATACATAATTGGAGGAATTTTTTATTGAGAAAAAAATTTTCCGTGGTAAAGAAATTCCGTGAGAATATTCATGATTGGGCTGATAGCTTTTACTCTTTAGGAACAAGTTTTAAAAAAGTTGTTAATAAAGCCTCTTGTTCCGACAGCTATTTCTTATGCATACACTTTAATAATATTCCACATTTAAAGTTTAGTATTCATGTAATATAAATTAGAATGTTTTTAATAATGAGAATTCAAAACAGTAAAGATGTTAAAATTTTTTATATCGAAACTAAATTAAAGAAGAAGGAAAAACTGCCAGCAGAATGCCAAAATGTAACGCACTATTTTCTGGACCGCCACATCAGTCTTCAACATTTTTCGCATCTATGTACTTAAGGTTGTTTACATTGTAAACATCATCTAATATTGTTACTAAAAGTAAGAGTAATATTTTAATTTTGTTATACAAAGTCCATACACAGTTCAAAACTTTTATTTGTGTTCCCTTTTATAAATCGCGACACGTATATTTGAATGCAATTTTTATTCTTATATAATTTTTCTTTCAAATCTTTATTCTACAAAACTTAGTATCATATTTTTCATCAAAATGAAGTTAAGACGTTGAGTTAAAATTGGAGTCATTCCTTAGTTTGGAATACTAAAACTGCCCTACAAATTTTGAGAACAAATCTGGACGAACTGAATTGTTCCTAAGATGAGAAAACAAAACTGCTTTACAATTTTATTGAGAAAAAATTTTCTTGAGCAATAAAGAGCAGTTGTGGAAAACGTTTACTGGATGTGCTACCCTATCCAAATCTATTTCAGTGTACTTAATCATCCAGTAAAAAATAAATTATTTGACAATACTCAGATCTTTTGTTATGTTGACGCTGTGAGCTAATTTTTAACTGACCGACCAATAGAGCTCTAATCTGTTTTGGAAACAGTTAAATTATTAGACTTTATGGATGACTAATGACAGATTCTTCGACATATGTAGCTTTAAAGGAAAACATTCCTCAAGCTTCAGTATGTAAACTTTCAAATTCTTTTCGAACTTTTCTGATAACCCTTAAAATGTTTACAGAATGTATAATGTAACAACAGTAGGATAATTATCATCCTCCTACCTCTTTATGGAGTCACAGCACCACATAAACTTTTATAAAAATAATTGTTGGCCAAAAAGTAAAAAATAAGCCTAGAACTTAAGCTTCTGCATTTCTTGTTTTTCTTTTTCTTCTTCTTCTACTTCATTTAAATGGCGTTATTCATTTCCTATACAAGTCTGCATTCAACAAGAGAAATATGAAAAAAAAATAAATAAAAATTCAACAACAAATTGCAAGAAGAGACTTTTTATTTCAATAAAACAAAAAGGAGTGAAAAAAGCTGTTATATTTAATTTAAAGAAGCTTTATTATACATTATAAATATGTTGAATTAAACTATTCATTCTTTTGAATTCTTTTTCTTTTCGTTTTTTGCTATTTTTGTTTGTCTGTTTGTTTGAACATGTGGGAGTATTAAAATTTTTATTTAAAAACTAATTTGGTGTAAGAATTTAAATAAATTGTAAATGAATATTAAATCTGCTTTAATTTAATATTTTAACACATAATCATTTTACAACTGCCGTAGATTTGAAATGAATTTTAGGACAAATTTGTATGAAAAATTTGCCATCAAACACATTTCAAAATTATTTTATTTTTAATGAATATAGAAGAAAATATTTAAATTGGAAGTAGAAGTAGAAAAAATTTAATATTACAAGGTATTCCGTGTGATAGCGCTGTCTATGTTCAACTCTCTTAAGATTTAAGAATATTCAGACCAGCGATTCCGGAACGAAAATTTTACCTCATTTTAAAGATTTTTAAATCAAAATAAGATTTGAAAATCTTTTTCCTAAACTGTGATTCTTTCATTTAGTTGCTGCATACCTGATATTGCAACTTTTTGTTAAAATTTATTAAACATATTTACTTTTGTGAAATACATTATTTATCACTACCGCTAATGAATAAATATGTAATAAGATAATAAAGATGATATTTGTCAAAACTAAAATTTTTGATATAAAGCTTATTACTACTGAAAGCCTTCTTATATTGATCCACAAAACGTTATTATCAAAAGAGTTTATTCACCAGCATGTCTAATTAAACTTTTTCCAAATTTAATTAAACTCAGTGAAATAACAAATTATAGATGACGAATTTAGGGAACTCCGCCACATAGACTTTAAAAAATATTTTAAAAATTTTGCAAATGTTACAGTGCAAGAGTGGACAATTTTTAGAGCGGATAGTGAGTCAGTGTTTCCAACTTTGTCGAAGTTTCCCAGAAGTGTAGCGTGGTTGGCTGCGTTTGTAATAATAACGCATGTTTAGTAGATACGAGATAATAGGATTAACAAGAACGTAGGATCATAGAGTATAGCCAGATAAAGCCACAAAGTAGAAAATACAGAATTTTTAATGAGCCACAGTGGTATTTGCAATCAAAAGAATCCCAATTTTTGTTAACAAAAAAAAATGGGAAAAACGTAACAATGTGTTATTAAAATCGCAGCATACTTTTAGGAAATATAAAATATTTTTTTAAAATGTGAGTTTAAATTATATCACTATAAAATAAAGGTATACTAACCCAAACAAGTTTTTATGTCAATTAAGTATATTTTTGAAAAAGTTGTAACGCAAAATTAAAAAAAAAAATATTTTGCCATTTTTTATTTATTTTGACTCACTGATAGCGCTAAAGAGAAGCTCTCACAAGGCTCAGAACAGTTAAGCTTCTTATTACCGCACCTAGGGGTGGATCCCAAAAACTATTGTTTCTCAATCAGACTCACCTCAATGTATTATAATGTCTGATAAATCATATCGTTTCTTTAAACGAATTTACAATGTTGGAGGAAGGTAGTGAAGAGGAGTGATAGAGAGGAAGCTTAATTACTCACAAACCTATAAATGAGCGTCTCTTATTTTTAGTAGCCATATTATAGTTTCTTTAGGGAACACTGAGAATACAACAGCTTTAAAAAGCCGTTAATTCATAACAAAAAAAATGTTGTTGTTAAATGGACTGCGGCTGGGATACGAACCAAAGCAAGCTGCAGCACTAGAGTGATGGATTATTAGATATTAAAAAAAAACCGGGTTTCTAATTAACTGCCAAAAAATCATTATCTCTTAATCGTCATATCTCATGTCTAAAATACAATCTAAGGATCGTTCTTTGTTATTTAACTGAAATTCTTTGCTTTAACAACAACTTTTTGGAAAAATACATAAACTCTTTTAATAGACGGTTTTCTTTAAAACAGAAAAGCGGTTATTCGATTTTTGAATAATCGACATTTCAGCTGTAAGGCAGAAAAACTCGGTTTAAGGCGAAATATATGGCCTGAAGAAGCAATACTTGCGATCTTATAACAAGAAAGAATATCACTTATGAATAATGGGTTATCTTAAGATATTTGCCTGCTATTTTCAGAAGCCATAATTTCCTTCTTACTTTATTTCAAAGCAAATTTCTCAAGTTGTTTTAGTAGATGTTGGTACATCTAAGATAGCACATTACATGATAAAATTTCTTTTTTTTTATTGGCAGTAATAGTTTTTTTTAATTTATTTTCAATATTATTTTTTATGTAACAAATTAGTTTTTATTTAGGTTATTTATATAATTTTGTTTTGTACTTTGTGGTTTCCAATTATTTTCCCTATTTATTTTGTTGTCATGCATTAAATATTAATACTCTTTGTTATTATTATATTTTACTTAGAAATGTACGTTTATTGACTTTTATAAATTATTAATAAACACACGTGCCCAATAATACATCGAAAGTAAGCAAAAAAAATAAATAAAGTAAAACAAACAAAAAGCTATTTATAATTCAAAGCAACATTTATTTCAATGTCTTGAAAATCTTGGATTTATATATAATTCAATTTGTCTGATTTACAGCATAGTTCAAGTGTTTTTTGTTTAATTCACAGCATGAAAAATCTAGCTTTTTTGAACCATCCCAGCCAACCAGTAAATTAAAAATTCTGAAATAAACTCTTTAAGATGAACCAGGTTAAAAGAAAAACCCCTCATTTTTGAAAGGTTTTCGGGTAGTAAATGATTGTTTTTTATACTCCAAGAAATGATTATATAAAGTTTCCTTTCTGATTCATATGGTTTGCTGGGATGTAATAAGAACTACATGCGTGTATGAAATTATTACTGTTGCCTAAAAGCATACTTTAATATTTTAAACTTGTTGGTTTAATTACAAAGAAGTCAACTATTCTACACCAAATTTACAAAATTTAAATATAGCGCTGTTCAGGCGTGATAAACAAACATACAAAAAATACATAATAAAACTTTAAACTGTTTTTTTTTTGACAATTGTTCTTAGAAAAATAATAACAATTTAAAAAATCCGTTTAATCACAGTTAGTGTCTAATCCTATATACATTCTGATTATGTATTATGTTGTAGCATAAGTTTGGGAAAATGTTGAAAACTTTTACGAATGTATTTTTTGATTGTTAGGCGAGAGGCGGTAAAATTTTCGGTTTAGCGAGAATGTGTATATAAGTATTATAGTTTCAATAGCATAAACTGCCAAAAAGCTTTGTCAGGTATAAGAGGAAAAGTTATATCATTTTTAGGATTAAATTAAGTCAGTGAAGTGAAAATTTTATTCTCAGAATTTTGTTTGTAAAAAAAAGAATTTTTACAAGTGTTAGTGTTGAATAGATCCTGAACAAAAAGAATAATAGTAGTTTTTGTGCGAAAGACAGAAGATATAGTGTCCTTGAAGTGAAAGAACGAAGATAAAGGCACATCTGTGTGGTGGCGATTTTAAATATTAATAAAATTTAAATATTATTAAAAAAAAAAAAAAAACATAAGGCGAGAGGTAGTTAAAAAAAATTTACAAGTGTGATACCCGTGTTTTCTTTATAGCTGGCTATTAGCAAGTAAGCGTATTGGCTGAAGATTAACTAACGCGGGGCCATCGAACAACCAGTTCGGAACAAATTTACACTTAACCATATTATTCTTATGCTAGACAACAATATATTAATGTTACGTGTAACAATACAATGCTTTGCTTCCAACCATAAAATATTGTTACGAATGTAAGATCTGGCAACCCCTGTTGTTGTTAACAGTATGAGAGTGGTGAATAAAGTTACTTCTACTAATGGTATGTGTGTAGAATAATACCACAAGTAGCTAACAAAAGCTGAGCAACTTCAATGGTTGCGCTGGTAGAGGTGCGTGCTATAAAATAGAAGATCGTGGGTTCGATCCCGCCTTCGGTCATGCGTACAATGGAAAATAATAATTGTTATAAAGCAATTAAAAATTAAGAAACAGCCGTTATAACCTCCCGAAAGGCAAAAGACAATTATTGTGTAAATCCATGGCAGATAACTTAGCGAAGACATCCAATTTAATATGAGAGTAACAGATAATTGTCAAGACGCCCTTTATAATAAAAAGGAAGAACGGTAGCGGTTAGCGCAGGTAAGTATAACAGCATAACAACAGTGTATGGCTGGCGTGGGTTGTGGCTATTAGATGAAGGGGATGAGTGGCTTGGTTACTAAACAAAGCATCGAGTAGTTCATGTCTCGCCGGAGTAACACATTAGTGTAGCGTGGATGGCATGCGTTTGTAATAATAACGCATCTTTAGTAAATACGAGACCATGAGATTCACAAGACCGGTAGGATCAAGGAGTATAGTCAGAGAAAGCCACAAAGTAAGAATACAGAATTTATAATGAGCCACAGTGGTATTTCTAAAAGGGAAAAACGTAACAATATATAACTCTAAAATTAATGCAACCCCTAGATGAAATGAAGCCTGATTAAAAATTGTTAATTTGTTTGAAAGAAACCACAACTTTTTTATTTTAGAAACAATATAAAGTTCTATTACATTCTTCGTATAGGGAAATTCAATTTATTTAAAAATATGAATTCCTATTATGACAAAATTGTTTTCTACATTTTTATTGAAATTGAACAACAAATCTGAAAAACTTTTTTTATTTGCTCTTCAGGGGTTGGATAACAATTTCATTGTAATTTTTAATTAGTTTATCATCCGTTATTTGGGCAGCCAACATCGTACGTGCTTTATCCAAATATACTATAGTAAATATATATAAATATTTAATTTGAAATTAATTATAAATTGAACTTTTCTTATTACGTAATAAAATGAAAAAATTTAGTTAGATTAAAGTTCATGTACAAATTCTTGTAAAGAAATATAAATTTTATTCAAGTGATATTTTGGTTTGTGGATATTTACCCCAATCGATTTAAATATAAAGAATATGAGAATTATAAAACCTTTTCTTTGGTGTTACAAAAAGTAAAAGTTGGCAAAACAAAAGTTGAATAGAAGCAAAAAAGAATGTTTGGTATGTGATGAATAGTGAGGAATTACCAGATATTATTTTTATTTGGTCCGCCCACTACCTCAATATTACTACATTATTCAATACAAAAGATGATTCACGATTTGCTAGACACAGTAAAGCTAAATATGTCCTGCAACTCTAAATCGATCATAAAAAATAGGCAAATTTGCCCAGTTTTTTACAAAAATCCCGAAACTAAGAAACACTGCTTAATTTTTATTTTTTATTTTTTAGATTGCTCATGACTACCTCCATATGTGATAACTTTTCCTTAACATCCTTTCCGCCGAAATATTTTAGTTCATCAAAACTGTTTGGGCAATTGATTTCTTTAAAAAATCAACAAAATTTATGTGCCTTAAAATTGCATAATCATTTATTTTGACATAAAAATTCTAAACATTTTTCCGGTGATTATGCTACAATTTGTTTTACAATTTTTACAGCTTGTTTTCTTTTGTAAATCCCTTAAGTGGATAAGAAAAAAACACAACACACTGCAACACACAGCAACATTTTACTTATGAAAAAAGACAAACTTCAGCAACATGCAGCATCATGTTGCTTTAGTTGTTGAAGCAAATCATTAATGATGTTTATATACATCTTCAAAAGTCATGACTGTGTGTAAAAGAAAACAAAGCGGTTTTTGTGTATTTGTTAACTCATGGGGATTAGCCTTAAGGCGCTTATGGTATGTGGTAAATGAAGAAAATAGTAAACAAGAAAATATACAGCAGCAACAAATATTCCAAATATGTTTCTTGTTGTTGCATGTTGATGCCGCATTTGTACAATTCAACATCTTATTTTAACAATTTTTAAATGTTTGATGACCGGCTAAGGCACTTCAACACAAATCTAAAAGCTCAGCATTAAAAATATAATATTCCCGTAGTTGTTAGCGTTGACGACAGCATCATCATCATCATCGTGAGATATCAGCAACAAGTATTAAAAAAAAGTTGATAAAACCAGTAAAACTTAAACTGAACATTTTTGGTTGTAACAAGTTGCCAGCTGCTGGACCACATTTATACGTTCGTTCATACTAGTCCTGCCTCTACGAGTTTGTGTATGAGCATAAATATTTGTTGCTTATACGGTCAAATGTTATTTCATGTTGTCGTAGTACTATCGTACTAATAAACAAAGATGTGAGTTAAATTACATTTTTTGTTAGATGGTACTTTCTTTATACCTTTGAGGGATGTGGTACCTTTTATTAGTATGAGCGTTCACCTAAATCTTTGTGCATCGATTGATCGAACGCTAGTTATAATTCAGTTTAATTCGATCCGTAACAAATCTTACAATTAGTTCCTCTTTATTGTGCACTAAAGGAAATTAAACGCTGTGGAATATGAAACTGTACAATGTGCAGAAAGATTAATACACGAAATAACTCCAGTAAAAAATGTGATAAATGGTATCAGAATGGGCAAGACTTCCCTATGAAATTTTATAGTAAAACCCTGGATATCTTTAAATGGCCGAAAATTACTTTAGCTCAATTCTAAAAATTCTAAAAACTCCAACTGTTAAAGAAAAAATTTCTAAAATAAACGATTAAGAAAGAATCCGGTTATCAGAGACGCTTAAATAGGGCTTAAGGCAGACCAATTTTAAAACTCCAACCACACAAGGAGAAAAATTCTCCAGAGCAATACTACGAGTATGCTTGCCATCCAATATATGTTTTTTTTTGGGAGGGGGAGGGGGATAAGCCCGTTTTTGTCCCATATAATTCTGAGACAGTTAAGTCGAGCAATACTACAGCGATCGCAGTGTAATCGATATATGACCGTATACCTTTAAGCGATGTCTAAGCATAATAAAAGTTAAGGAAAAGCGTTAGATATTGCGTGAGTATACCCGAAACTGTACATGTTTTCGATGAAGACCATAGAGAGAAAAATACTGAATATTTGGCGTCACGGTAAGCGCCAACATTATTAACCTGGCGTTAACACCATAGACTTTATGTTAATAAAAAAAAAAATATATATATACGAAGATTACGAAACACAATCCGTCTTGCACTACTATCTCTCTCTCTCTCTCTCTCCCCTTTTTCTACAGATTCTGACATAATGTTAGATTTCGTGATTAAATCTGTCAAATTTCTGTGTGATTAAAATTGTTTTTTGTGCTGTATTTTTCTTGTATGACAGTGTCGCACCAAATCATATTTTTTCTTAAGATTTTCTAAATAAGATAGAATTCCATCAGATTTTCTTATGAAAAGTTATTCCTGACCTTTAAATTAAAAAAACACTATTTTTTTTGGTTACTTGTGCTTTTAAAAACTTTTGAAAATTTGTATATTTTGCCTTCTTTAGTAATTTTTGCAAAAGTACCATTTATTTTGGTCCCCGTTTACATCTCTGGTTACTGGCACTTAAAGTATTTTAAGAACTTTTGTTTTACTATAAATTTTTGTTGTTGTCGTTACTATTGTTGTTTGCTGTGCGAGTTGTAGGTATCTGTTGGATACACGTTTGTTTTCATTTTACCATGAGAATTTAAGCTCCGTTTTTCACAAACATCTGACTGTTAACTGACTGACTACACAAAACGTTAAGTTGTTGACTACTACCACACTAAAACCTTGTTTGGGTGTGTGTTTCTTATTATTATTATTATTTTTTTTTTATTCTTATTTTTAATTTGCTTCCAGTGTATTTTGCTCATGTTGTACGTTTGTTGCAAATCTTTAACCTGTCATTATTTAGATTCAGTCTTCGTTCGGCTTTGAATGCGGGTGGTTCATGATAATTTTTCGCAGTTAACGAAATTTTCGCAAACAAATAAAATCTTTTTTAAAGAAAAATTCATAAATATTTTACGTTTTTTCTTCGTGCAAAAAAATATACAAACATTGAAATTTATTTCTATGTCAAAGTATTTGTGAGGGAGTACATATATGTATGTGTGTGTTTGTCAATGAAAGTTGTTATGGGTATGTGATGGCCATGGCAGGAGTATTTATTTGTTATTTTTGCTATTGGCATTTCAGTTTTCATTTGCAAATTTAAATTGTATCATTCGTTCATTCGTTTATTTGATGCGGCAGATTAAAAAAGTTTAAAAAAGTGTGTGACATTATAGCGGTGTACGTGTGTGTGTGTTCGTGAGTGTGTGTAAGAACCAGAAACGGAAATAAAACAGTATTTCATTTGCTGTTTTTTGTTTAGCTTTACGTTGCTTTATTTATTTATTTATTTTTTTGTTTTGTTTTTTGTCCCGTTAATAAAATACTTTTAAGTGTGTGGGAGATTTGTGTAAATGTTGTTTGCGGGTAAACTTGTGTTAATATTAAATGTAAATTGTGTTAATGGTCTTGTTGTTGTCGATTTCGTTGTCGTTATGTTGAGAGAATTTCTTTTGACGTTATTTCATGGCCACTGTTTGTTTTTGTTTTTGTAACTTTGCGACTATGAATCATTATAATTTAATTGAATGTTGTTTCTTACAGCATAAAAACTACAAAAACACAAGCATACAACTGTAATATCTTAAATTCAATTGGTATTTAACATTAATGGCTTAATTGAATCGTTGGTATTTTTTTTTTACTTTTTTAAGTGAAATCTAATTATAAAAGTAAACGTAATAATATTTAATGTATGACAAAAAAAAGTAAATGCAAAAATAAATACTGTGTGATTTTGAAAAAAGCGAAGGGAGGTCAAAAGTTTTCCAAATAACAAAGATAAGAGGATAGTGACCATCAAAAATTTATCAAAGGTTTTAAAGTGGTACAAATAACAAGGATAGTGATCATTAAACATTAACTAAAGGTAAGTTTGAAAGCAAATTTATTTTCAAAATAAAGACGTACTCTTTCAACTGCAGATCGTTAGTATTAAAATTTTTTTATGTTGTCTTTTAATTATCTTAACGTTTAGAATAGTTTTATTTCTTTTTATTTATATAAAACTAGCTTATTGTACTCGGTGTTAGCTAGGTCTAATTTTAGAGACTATCTGGGCACTGTGTAATATATTAGAGCCTTGTTTGCTATGCAATCTATATCGAACGCGTGAAAATTCATCAAATTAGTTTAGATCTTATAGATTAGTAGTTACGTGTATTTCAATTACATTTGTAATCTGACTTTTTTAAGATCGTTTAATGGAAGTTATAACAGATTTCTTATTACCTATTAAACCTTATTAATCAAAAGTTCTTTTAAATATTCTTAAAATTGTTTTTTTGTTAAAATCGATTAAAATTGAAATTATCCGTCCTGTACCTTTTTTTTAACAAGAATACCCTCTTGGAACTTCTAAATAAATATCTATCTCGGTTTTAATTTTTTTTTAAATCGGTGCCGCCGTAAATGCCCGTTTTAGTCATAACTCACGAACGCAGCGTCCAAATTCGTGAGGTAAACTATTAAAACGACCATACAAACAAGCCCTGAAAATTTAATATAATTTGGTTTGACCGTTCGTGAATTATAAAGTCACAACCCAGTTGTAACAATTGTTTGTATATAGATTTAGATGCTTCTTAAACAACACTTTCGGAGTTTTTAAAGCATTGTTGTTTTAATTTTTTTTAATTAAATGTGGAAATTCCAAAAGTCCTGATCTTAAGCAAGTACAAACCAGAGCAAATAATTTCTGCTTTCACCTATTTTGTGAAGATTTAAATTAAACTAATTATTTATTCCGACGGTATACAGTTTTTTGTTTAAACAACAATTTTTATATTTTTCTAATGTGTTTTATGACGATTTATTTAATTTTTTTGATAATTATTTATACAGTCCTACAGGGAAATACTTTTAAAAAACTAAATAGGTTTAATATAAAACGTTTAAAAGAGCTTTCTGCTTTCAATTTTTTTTTTCATTTAGTACAAATTTTATAAGGATCATAGCGATCATTTTATTATATTTCACTATAACTCAAGAAATATTTTTAGGTTTCCGTACATAAAGGGTAAAACGTAACCTTGCTTTTCTTTTGCTAAAATATATATTCGCTTGTTCGGCCCACCATCTCTAGAGCCATATTGGTTGGACTTTTACAATTTTTACAGATATTGTATTACGAGTATTATAGCCGGTATTACGAAAAAAAAAGAATAAACAAATTATAAAAGGTGTTCCAAGAGTGATGTGATTTTCAAACAAATATTGACATTTTTTGAAGTGTGATAGAAAGAAACGCTAAATTTACACAAAGTATGTAAAACTACGTCCTCTATACCAACACGTACATTAAATAAAACTTTGAATTAAATGATGATGTGATATTTTCACGAACATGGCGTTGTGGTTGAATCGCAAAAGGCAGTAAGTAAATACGTTTATGTCCGCTATTAGAAAAAGTACAAAAAATTCAAAACAACACTAAAGTATAAAAGGTGTTCCCATAGTAACGTGATTTTAACGTATATATAACTTAACAACCATAGAAGGCAGCCATTGACAAACTACACAGAGTGAACGCAAAGAAAAAACATGGTTGAGGTAACAATAATCTAAGAGCAACATATTATGGTTGCAATATATGGTTGTTAACAAAACATAGTATTGTTACATTTAATAATAATAAAGCTGGTCTTTGCAATCATATTGTTGTCTAGCATAACAATAACATGGTAAAATCAGAAAATAATTATGTCAAAGTATAAGCACTAAATGATTAAATTAAACATCATATTATGGTTGAAAATGTCATGTTATAGAAGTGAATTATTATTATTATTGATTTGTTACATAAATTCACAAGAAAAAACAATTTTTTGCTTATTATATTTAATTATTTGTTTTTATATATTGTATATTATTTTTAATTGTTAATTTTGTACACAAATATTTTTTTATTTTCTCTTACTCTGGAGTTAATGTCGACGTCGTTGACGGCGTCAAATGTCAAAAAAAAAAGTTGAATCGTATGAAATTGTATGAGAGCAGTTAATATCAACGCGTTGCAACGCCGTAAAAGTTCAATCTGTTTCAACTTTTTCGGCGTTGAAACGCCTTCAACGACGTCGACATTAACTCCAGGGTTACAATAAAAGCAATTTCAACTTTAAGCTAACAAAAAATTATTAAACTGATAAAAAAGCAATCTGTCAAGACCTGGAACAAAATATTTTTAAGCGCGAAACATAATTTTGTTTGCTTTTAATCATACTCTGATTAATAAAACTATATTATGGTTAGATATATTATATTATTTTTAATAAGTTATAAAACTTTGGTCGTAGTTCAAATTTTTTTAACGTTAAACCAACCATGTTGTATTTTTTGTGCACAGTAACTATAAAATGGTTAAATATCAACAAAAATGTGTTTATCGTGACTAAATTATTGCTGAAAAAAACTACAATTTGTTGTCTGCAACTTTACAATGTTACAAAGAATATATTATGGTTATTGTGACCATATCACAACCATGTTTTTTCTTTGCGTGTATGTCAAAATACCTCCGCTTTCAAAATAAGTATAAAAAATAAAATTTAAATTCAAGAGTGGTTTTTAAGAGGCCATAATTTTAACGAATATGGCATATCTTTTATACCGTTATAGTCAGACTCATAAAATTTGCACAGAGTATGTAGTGCTTTGCTATAATAAAATATTAAATGAAGGGTGTCCCAATAGTAACGTGACTTTAATATATTTTTTAACTTTCAAATAATAAGATGAGACAGACACTTTATGTTTTTAACAATAAATAATAAAAAGATAAAATTAAAAATTTAAAGTTGGTAAACACAGGGTACAATAAATACCCTTTGTTTGTAGATTTATATTTGTATTTGTCATAATTAGTCAAATCCGTAATGGTTTCTGAATTATGAATAAAATATTGGTAAATCTTGTAAAATTAAAAAAAATGTTATTTAAAAGTATTTTTAACAATGTTTCATTAAATTGTTACTCAGGATTACAACACATTTCTTGACAAATTTCATAGTGTAAAGTAGCAATAATTGAAATATTTTTGTTTTTATCTTAGCTTTTGTCTGACACCGAATTTCCCAAATTTAATTTTTATTATAGCAATTTTAGACCTTTTTTCTTATCACATGATCACTTTTTTTTTTTTTTTTTTAAAGAGAAGTAGCACTTCAGGCATCAATACCTACTTAGTTCGCAACCGTGCTACATTCTTTAGGAAACGGATAAATGAGAGAGAAGAAAGGTGGTGAAAGGAGATAGATATAGCCATTTTATTAATTATTTTACTTCGCCGGCGAATATGCTATAGAGAAGTACCGACGAAGGAGGCTGCATGTTTTTAATTTTAGATCTGAATATGTATATATACCATTAAACAGAAAAAAAACATTTTTATTTTTTGACTACCGCAAGGATTGAACCCAGGGCAGCTGGTTTGTAGTCTACGTGTTTACCACATAGACTACAGCAGCCTCCCTTGATCACTTGCTAACACTTGTCAAAGTCAAAAATTTTTTTAAACATTCATGTTAAAGATCTGACTGTCCGCAGTGCTCAGTCAAATGCTAGCGCTATCGTTCCAGACTCTTTCCAAGAGCAGTCTTTAATTGCGCATATTCTGTGTCAATTTCAACTGTTAAACTATAAGGGTTCCAATGATAGGGCCATAAAGGTCAAATTACGTCACCTATGGGGACACTCTATATATTTTAAATTTATTCTTTTATTACTTTCTGTTATTGGGAGTTATTGTGATACCTACTTTGATCAAATTTAATATGAGTGTCCGTAACGGTTCAATAGATATTTAAACATTATGTCCAGATTTACACCATGCAATTTTTGAAGCATTTTTTCTCAATTTTCTATTTAAGTTGCAGCGTTATGCGTTATCCAAAAGTAAACATTAGCAACAGTAGCATTCCCTCAAAACTGAAGCAATATCATATTGCTTGCTCCTTCTGCTTCACTTACAAGCACAAATTGCATGCTAGTTTCATGAAAAATTGCATAGTGTAAATGCCGTATAAGTGTGTTGATTGGCGACACCCTTTTATTTTTAAAATTATAATTTTTTAACGCCACTAATTATCTTTCTATAAGAATTTTCAAAATCATTTCAGAAATTATTAAATTTCTTTTTCTCCTATTTTAAAGCAGTCAAAGTCATATATTAGTTAAGACTAAGAACGTCATTTAGAAATAAGAACGAAATATTTTCTATAAATTTTTTAATTACTTTAAAATACTCCTAAAATTTTTTAAACTCCTTCGAGGCTCTTTTGATTACATCAGAAGTATTTTTATTCCTTTAGCAAAGTTTTAAACAAAAATGTGTAATCAAAATTAACCAGAAGATTATTAAATTAAAAAATTTTTAAAAACATGATGCTATTTTCTGTATCCCGATCAAATTGTTAAATCACCGATATTGAGTATTGAGGGTGAAATCACGTCTCGATGGCCATTTTGCTACCGCTTACTCTGCTCTTAAGGAAACTTCTCACAAACATTTTAAATAACCTAAAGACTTTTGTCCCTACAATAAAGTAAAGACAAAAATCAAATGTTTACTTTAAGTTAATTAAAATTAACTTCACACTCTTCATTTTCGATTGTGTAACTTTCAATGGAAACTCTTCAAATAGAAAATTAACTGTAAACAAAAACCTCAATAAAAAGTTTTTGTTTAATGCTCGAGTTAAAAAGGACCACAAATGGTCTAATGCTGCTTTTAATATTAACGATTAAAACTAACAACAACAGCAACTACTTTTATTATTGCAGCACACATTTAAATATGTGCATTTGTGTGCATTTGTGTCCATTATATCACCTGATTTTTTTAACTTCCTTTTAAATGCAAGCAAACTAAAGCTCATACACAAACACATTTTCAAAGCATTAAAATGTTTTCATAAAAATGTCTGTGAGTGAGAGCGTGTTTGAGTGTAATTGTGTTTGTGTACACACCCATTTGTGTATAGTTTCTTCCTACATGCATTTTAAAACAAATTGTAAAAGTTTTCACTCATACAACCGTTAAATAAACACGACCGCCTGACTTATTTCAATAGTTGTTGTTGGCGGCTGACAATCATGACTAAATACGTGAATGGCATAGGCAATGATGTGTTAACCATTCACATGGACAGTGGTCATTGTAAAGCTCTATGCTGAAACTATATTTAAGTCATTTTCATGAAAAGTGTTTTAAAACGATTTTTACAATTGTTTTGAAGTTTTTTGTCACTAGTGTGGAAATTTTGCAATTCTTTCAATTTTTGATTTGCTCACAAAATAATTGACGTCAAATCAGCGCCTGTTTTTCTTATCAGCTTTCAATAAGGTTTTGGTTTCTTCTGGTAAATAAAATATTTTTAAAAGATTAAAAAGGAGGACTCTAAAACAACATACAGCGTCGTCGCCTTGCAATGGGAAAATTTGCTTATTGTTAAAAAGTAATGACAATCTAGGGATTTTATCTGCTTTTTTATTGCGTAAAATTTATTAAACAAGAATATTTTACGTAACTATTCAAGACCCAACATTATCGCTCTTTTTTAGGTATAACATTTCAGCGTTTAACCTAGGCACTAGAAACGTTGCGCCTGGCGCACTGATTTAATTTATACCCAGTCAGATTATATCGTTACTTTTGGACCACTTTGTACGTCCAAATCCAGGTAAGGTGATATTATTATTGAAATTTATATTTTTAACAGTCTTGTATAACAACCTAAGCACTGCTTTACAAACTCTTATCAAGTAAAAATCTTTAGGATTTCTACTACTTTCAGAGATAAAAAAGATCAGAGCAAAATTACATTAATTTTTATTTTTTTTGTTTTTGCCAAGAATTGACTTATATCACTTACCAAAGAAACGACTTATATGATGATGCACTGATGATTATGATGGCGACAATGTTGCTAATAATGGTGACTAGAATAATGGTGATGTTGGTGACACTAATAGTGTTTGCTAATAAATTATTCATGAACTTTCTTATATGGATGGTTACAAATACCAAACAAAGACAAAAACATACACTAACACATATAAAGATATCAAATATTTATAAAACTAAACAAAAAAGTCAGAGAGGGAAAGATAGCAAAAGATTAAGATTAAAAATAAATGTCAAATATATAAACCAATTTTTATGTTATGAAAATATGAAAAATAGTTGGAAGACAAGATTACTTTACATTGATGGAAATAAATTGCAGTTAATAATACAACAACAACAAGCGAAACAGTGGCTTGAAAAACTAATATATCATAGAAAATATGTACATAAAATTTGGAATAAAATTACTTAACCATCTTTTCTAAAAGTGTTAAGTGTGTTTCGCCTTCAAACCATTTAATTTTTACAGAGATAAAAAATCGTCCATTAATAATCGGGAGGATGATTTTGTTATTACTAAAATTTTAATCTTCAAGATAATCCTATTTTTATATTATTTTCGGGGAAAAAAGTTATTGCAAATTAAATTATTTAAATTAAATTTTTAATTGGTTCAATTAAATTTTTAATTGATTCAATTAATTTTTTAATTAATTCAATTAAATTTTTTATTGATTCATTTAAATTTTTAATTGATTCAATTAAATATTTAATTGCAAAATTGCCACAAAAAAAATCATAACGCAGTTAATTAAATCAATAAACAACCTTTATTGAAGCAATTAAATATTTAATGAAACATGAAGAAAATAATTTGCAATTAAATAAATAATTGAATCAATTAAAAAGTTAATTTCTTTTCAATGTAAAATAATAAAATCTTTAATAGGTACAAAGGCAGACCTGTATTGTATGTTATTTTTAAGATAGTTTTTATGTCAAACTGCCATTTATTTTGCCGTTCAATGGGCTGACGGAGAAAATGAGAGTGAATTGACAAAAAAATTGGAACAAAGTGTTAATAGAATACCTGCTCAATTGGTGAGTTTAGAGCCAGCAAGACCTACATTTTTTATGAGTGCTTCTGTGCAATCTTAAGCGCCCTTCAACCCTTGCTGTTAACGCACAAACTGCTTTTAGTTTTCTTACTAAATGACAAATACATTATAATATTGCTTTTGATATCTTAAAATTAATTTTTTTAATAAGGTCTAAATTAGGTATGTAATCTGAGGAATTTCGTAATTTACATTGCTCGTTAGTTTGGTGAAAAACAGATAAGCGGTTACTTCTAGAAAGATAGCAACAAAAAAGAACAGAATTTATCCGTTACTGACGCTAAAGTCTTTATAACGATTTACAGAATGGAGCCTGCTTTTACCACACGTGGTTTTATCATAGCTTAGTCCCACTGTGCATTTGTCGTATAGTTTCAATTTACATTGCAATTAATATTTCTGAAGGATGTGGCGATTCGGAAATAGCAATTAATTTTGAAATTCATTGTAACAAAAAGTAAAAGTAAAAAGTATATAAAATATTTATTTTAAATTTCCTTAAACAAATTGAGAACTGTATGAGAATTATAACGCTTTTACAAATTCTCCAGCCATATTTCTACCTAAACCAATTCAAACGTGTGGTGATTAATATATAATTTATTCTCTTCTTTAACATAAAAATCCAATATAAGGATAGTTTGCTCAAGAAATTGCTTCAAGAATTCTTTGCATAAATTTCAAACTTCATTAAAACTTACAAAACTTTTTATAATTCTTACTTTTGCCCTTCGGAAACTATAGCTAAACTCCATGTACTATTAAATATAACAACAGTTTGCTATTTAATTTTCTCTTATAGTGTTTTTAAATTGCAGCATAAAAAAGAATTGCTCTCTACATAATTGTTGTTTATTTTACTCTTCTCTCTTTCAGCACTTTTGTTCGTAAATTCATTGAAAAATATTTATTGCAAAACTTCAAAATGAATTAATTAAAAGCGCATGATGTTAGTGTATTGCTTTCAGTACTCATATTTTTGACGTAAATGCTTCATTCAACATGTATGTAGATTTATCTATCAATCACAAAACAACTCACAATCAATCGTTCCATATTGATTTAGCTGGAATGTGTCATAATGAATGTGAAAAATTTCAAAGCTGTACATTTAAAGCACTTGCATCACAGATATGCAACGAGTACACCAGAGAAAATTTTGTTAGTTAATAATTGATATAATTTGTTGTTGCGTATTGGATATAAAATTCGAATTTGTATTGTTTTAGAAATAAAAATGAAAAAAAAAATGTTTACTTAAAGAACTGCTACTTTTGGTTGTTGTAATTAATATTTCGCAATTGTTTAAAAAATAATCTGTTACCTTTTTAGCTTTTTTAGTGCAACTAGTTTTGTAAAATACTTCTAAATTTGTCAAAACACTTATTAAGGTGTTAAACTTTTAATACTATTTATATACTCCAGTGCATTTATATAAATGCACCTCTATTACAGTATATTTCTTACACTGAAAGAAAGGAAGCAAATGTGTAATTGGTCATGTTAATTATTCAAATAAAAAACAATTGTTATAAATTATAATTTGATACTTTTTCTTATATGTATATTTAACCCTAGATTCTAATCTCTTTATTTTATTAGATTTTAAAAATTTTAGAATTTCACTAAATATTTTTCTTAACGAATTGTTTGAGGTAAAATAGTCTTATGTGCCTTTAATTTCATGCGACCGGTTTATATTTTTTAAATTTTTTTCCCATCAGGATTTGAACCATATATCTTATAAATAAATGACAATTGACTTATTTTCGGCTTTTTGGTTCATTTTCTAATTTAATTTTTAAACGTTTTTAGAAAGAAAAATTCTTTACAAATGTATACGGACGTTTTCCAAAGAAAACAAGAAAAATAAGACGCTGGGCAGAATAAAATGTAGCATTTCTGGACCGCCATATCATTCATCAGCATTCTGAGCATCTATCTATGTTATGTTATGAACGTTGTGTAAACATCATCTATTTAACCAACTAATCTGAATATTAATTTGGTGAGTCGAAGTCCACACACAACTTGAAGCATTTCTTTGTCGTTCTCTTTGTAACTCGTCTTGTAATTTTTTTTTTGCTTTTCAATATTATAAAGTGAACAATAAAGCAGCCCTCTACATGTTGAGCCCTTTTTTAAACCTTACGTTATCCAGTGATGTGGCTGCTAAATACTACTTTCGAATTTCTATCTCATCACTAAGACCCGCGCCGTTCAACTGGGTTTTACTCTAGACTAGACGACTGCAAATTTTCGACAACATTTTAATTACAAAGTTTCATATAATTACCAACAATTGCTCTGGAGAGAGCCTTAATCACTTTAATATTTAATATTTTCTTCTGCCGCCAGTATTCATCACTCTAATGCCAGCCAGAGGTGGACACTCGTACATGGTATGCAATGCCACGTCAGCCCCTTTTGGTCAGCATTCAAGCCTGCCTGCCTACA
The DNA here is from genome assembly GCA_916610165.2 of Gymnosoma rotundatum. Taxonomy (NCBI): domain Eukaryota; kingdom Metazoa; phylum Arthropoda; class Insecta; order Diptera; family Tachinidae; genus Gymnosoma; species Gymnosoma rotundatum. The sequence goes on along the minus strand of OU744338.1, from coordinate 11,396,243 downwards.
TTTATTTGTCTCTGCCATTATAAACATAACTAGAGAATTTTTCTAGAGAGGGAGACATAAAGTCTTCTATTAAAATGTTCATAAGAAAATTTTTTAATAGTTTTTAAATTATTCTGGAGGTGGCTTAGCATCAATGGACAGGCCTATCTACGCCAATGCCTGCAAACCTTACAGATATATTTAATCTAAAGATTAAGCGATTATGTGAACCTTGGAAAAGAAAGTTAAACACTTTATACAGTTGAGCTATAGCTCCAGGTTGACCATATATTCTGCGTGGGCTTGCCAGACTGCACTTTAGTTATGTAACTACACTATTTCATTCAAAATTGTTTTAAGAAAATTAAATTCAATTAGAGGTAAATGTCAAGGGAAATGCTCGCAAAGTAAGATACTTAAGAGAAGTTAGCACTTCAGAAAATAATACATTCTTTAGGAAAGGGATAGATGAGAGATAAGACAGGTGGTGAAAGATATTTTACTTCGCCGGCGAATACGCTGTGAAGAAATATCGACGAAGAAGACTTAATGTGGTTATGTTAATTCTGAATTTGTATTTATCCCACTAAATAGAAAAAACAACATTTTAAAATTTTGCTTGCCGCCGGGGTTGAACCCTGGTCAACGTACTTACCGCAATGACTAAAGAAGCCTTAGCGAGTAATGTTTCTAAAGTATCACCCTCCTATGATACAGAATAGTAAATAAATACTACAATTCCATCATCCATATCTACATTCAAATAACTGCTACAGAAGTAAATAAAAAGAATTGCTCTAATGCTAACAATTTTATTCCGATTGATTTACCACCAATTGTTCTTGTGATGAGTAATGTAACTTGCATTTCCATTTAGCCTGAGCCAGATTGTAAAGTGCATCACGAAAGCCCAGAAAGTGATTCGAAATATTTTTGGTGCTCTCATTACTCGTCCGCTTGTGAAAATTAAGCCAATGCCAGGCACACAAAAGTAAAGTCAACTTCTTGCTTCCTTGCGTTCACGGATTTTACCTAAAAGCTTTTTCAAGTGTCGTATTCCCCTTTTTTGTAGCAGATACATATTTCATCTTGAAAATTTAGAGCATAAAACATTTTTTTTTTTTATCTTCTTAATGCCTTCCCTTTTCAAATTTTATTCTCATTTACAAGGGATCTTTGAAGACCCAAAGTAGTGAAAAGAATTTCGTAGAAACCAGTTTACCAATAGTATTTTTACTCAGGTCGTCTTTTTATGACATTACATAGCCAATTATATACTCTTCCTCTCATCAGTAATTATATACCCTTCCTCACGAAACACATGTTATTAAAAATCCTTTTTAAATCGTTGCTAATATTATCTGTTATAAAGAAAAATATCAGGACTTAAATCCAAAGAAAATTCAGGATTTTTAATCGTAAAACCCCCAAAGCCTAATAAAAGATAAAAATTTTTAACTTAACATTTTTATTTAATAAAATGACTTTAATGGCAATAAAAACTAAAGAGGCAAAGTGTGTTTTTATATCCCTTAATTAACTTATATCTGCTGTCTATCTTCAGGCTCTGCGTAACAGTTACCCATCTAAATGCCAAATTTAACAAACATTTTCCTATTAGAGTAAGTCAGCAGTATTTAAAACTTTTTAGAAGAGCAGACATTTTTAAACAACGAGTTCTAAAAGTTCAATCATTGAGGAGGTAAATTATATTTTATATATTTTTCTATTTATTTTTTTGCGCCTGGATGTATGTGAACTTTAGTTTCGGTTTCTGTTGACAACGTTGTGTCTAAAGGTCTCAAAGGTGAAAGGCCTTTGCCACTAAAATAACGCTAATATTTGCTGTATTCTATTTTAGTCTGCTCTGTGTCTCTCTGTCTCTCTCTCTCTCACCCTTTACTATTCCTCTACATATTTTATTTACAATTTTTAAACAATAAGACGTTACTTGAAAATAGCAAACAAAAATTAAAAATGTGTCATACTCGTGCTCGTAACACGGCTGTTAAATTTAAATTACTACAAGCTCATACACACACACGCAGTTTCTCGTAGAAATATGACAAAAATAATGTCGAGTGTGTTGACAAGTTGGGGAAAAATAATATAAAGAAAAATATGTATTTAGAATGCATCGTCAAATGGAGTATACAAAAGTCATTTTAGGTAGATTTAAAAAGAGCCAATCAGAGTTGGGAGTTAGGTTATTATTTAATATTTTTATTAATATTTTAAAAAGATTTTCAATAATAAATGAAAATGTAAAGTACTGCTTTACATCACAGATTGCTAACCAGATAACCTAACACTGTCGTTTCAAAAAAAAAAAAACAAAATGTGTTATCTTGTGTTATTACTGCGTTTATTTAAACAGATAAAAAGATCACATTAGACGGTTTAAGTTATAGATTATATATATTGCTATGGCCGTTATAGTAGCAAGTATTAATATTACAAATTATAAATTAAAGGGTGCGGCAATAGTTCATTAAACTTGATACATATGGCCATACTTTTGAACAGACATGCACTTGAAATGCTATAGGCAGACAGATATAATCTGTTTTGACGTCGGTTTTTTTTTGCAAGAATTGTTGCACATGATTTTATATGTCAAACGACAAATTATGAACACAATTTAAAAGAGATAGACATAAAAAAGTATGTCCCTTTCAAATAATGGCAGCAACCGAACAACCCCGTTCTAGTTATTCAACATCTCTGTTATACAGAGTTGTCACATCTATTCTTGTCTATGCTTTACATGCCGGTTTAATTTTTTCATTTGTTTCAAAAATTTCGTAGATAATTCTTGTTTAGTAGGCGAATCTGCCAAATAGTAGAGGGAGCATCAATCATCAATCAATCAATTTTAAAAACGGAAACCTTATTAAAACTTCAATCCGTGCATAGAAAGCAAAGCGAAACATGATGAGTGTCTTTCTGGTCTGTCTTTCGGATGACTGAAGATTAAATTTTATTAGATACCGGTACAAAAGGCGCTAAGGCAAGCTTGAGAAGGTGGTAGGGTACAGTTTATTAAAAACAGATAATTAAAAAATAGAACGGTAAAGTAGGCTGTGTGTTGAAGAATCTGAATTAATTTATTAATTAATGTTCAGCAATGACGGGTTTTAGATAGACAGGTGCATAACTAAAGTATATGATATGTGAGAGTTCATCACAAGAGCTGAAAATAACACCAACTCTGTGATAAGAAAGGAGGAAGAAAGCCACTGCTCGAGGACCAGGAGTTACATGAGCCGCATAGTTACTATAAAATTACTGAATAATTAAAGGGATGCCTTTAATATTTTATTTGTATTATATTTTCCGGTATAAAACGTTTTTATTTATAAATTAAGGAATTAGAATATTTAAATTTTGTCTTCATTTTTTTTTATTTTGTATTCAATAGGAACAAATTTTTAAAAAATAAAAAAGTATTTTTAAAAAGGTTCTCCTCCCATTCCTGTAGCCAACCACTTACTAACATATTGTGATTTTCTCACATTTTATATTAACAATTGCGCAATTATGTGCATAAAAGAAATACGAAGGTAAATTAAAAATTATAAAATTTACTTTCCAATGAAAAATTCTCCAAAGCAAATTTGAAGCGTCCTGACTTCACTAGAATTTGTTTAACAGAAAGATTAAAAATTTTTTTAAATACTTTTTTTCCATAACCACCCTCGTTTATTGTAAATAAATAAGCCTTTCTATACAATAGTTAACATCACTATACTCGTAAAGAAAAATATTTAAACAGTCCTCCATTTCCTAGTTTCTAACCACTTAACAAGTGTTTGTTGGATTTTTCTTACAATTTATTAAGAAATAAATTTTACTTTAATATTTCCTTAATCTAAAACTATTTAATTTTAAATAACATAATAAATAAATGATACAAAAAAAAAGAACTTAAGATTCAATTTATTTACTGTAATTTATTGATTTTATTCCTTGTCTTTTAATAATAATGTGCCATCTAAATGATTCGAAATGTGAAATAAATTTTTATGAAATTCTCTTTTATTTCCGGTTTAAAATTACAATGAAATTCATTTTTATTATTTGATTTTCATTTCCTATTGTGCAGTAGTAAATGTGTGCAATTCATAGCCTGTTGTGTGTTTAGTCATCGGATTTCACAACAATTGTCTTACAACTGTTTTTGGTAATTTTTATTAAAAAATTTTTGCTAAAACAATTTATGTTTACTGAACACTGAACAGAGGTGTATTTTGCCAATCTAGTCGGACACTAGCCTAAAAATTCATTTTGAGAAATGTAAAAAATTTAAGTACGCAGCTGGATAGATAACAAAATTCTGCATCGTATAGTGAATTTTTAAGCCTTTTGCTTAAAATTTGTGGTTTTGGAACACTGTTAAAATCAGGAAAGTTGGATAAATCGCGTGCGTTTTTGTTGTATTTATAGGATTTTAAGGGGTTTGCAATATATTTTCTTGTGACTAAACGAATAAAGATTTTGTATTGATTTTTTTTGCCTGTGAAAAGCTATATTGGCAGCTACTTATATTAATTTTAGAAAAATTTTGTTTTAAATTTTTACGATAAAAATTTCCTTCAAAGTTAAAAAGAGGATTTTTTTTTTGTTTATTTTTTTGTAAAAAAAAAGTGAAAATACTTTTGAAAGTGATCTTAATCGCGGCCGAAAAATATTATATATCATTACAAAATTACGATCTCTACTTTTATACTGTGGATAAAGCCGTTGCGCGTTTTTAGCCTAACCCACTATTTACTAGTATAAGACCCACTCCAAAAAAAAGCTATTACGTTATTTTCATGCTTCCTCCTATACTTAACGCTCAAGAGAATTCAGATTCGGAAGAGGTCTTTGAAGAATTAGACGAAGAAGGACCATGACACTCATTATCATCTTAGTGCAAAGGAGAAGTTCTTTTAAATAAATTAATTGTAACAATTTTAAATAAAATTTAACGTTACAATAATAAATAAGTTATGAATAAATTAATTATTTTCAGATAAATAAAATACTATAAAATAACAAATTACAAAAATATTGTTTTAATAATATTCTTGTTTGCCGGTTTGGTAAGGCATTGGAAACATTAATAATAAATATTTTTAGGAAATTGGCAAAAAAAAATTTATAAAAAAAATTTTTTTCACAGGGACGTTTTTGGGGCTCTTCCCATATAAATTAATTTCTATGGCTTTAGGGCGTATGTAATCCATTTCATTAAATAATCGCATTCTTTTTTTAAAAAATTTTTTATTTCACAAGGGGCGGGGCAAAAATGGCATTTTAGGATCTCTTGAGTTTAAGTTTTTAAGCATTCCTTAACATTAAAAGTTGTAATTGCTAAACAAAATGATTTAAAAATTTAAAAAAAACGTTTCATTTTTCAGAGGTAGAATAAGTTCTTCTAAGGGGAGCTTTTTTATCCTTGGTTCGATTTTTCTTGTTTTCTAGCTTTAAAAGCCTATGACCATAGTAGATTTTTCCGACAAGTTTTATTAATTTAGGTGCACTCAGTAAATTTTTAGAGCCAATATATGCTGAAAAAAAGTAATGTCCGGCTAGATTGGCAAAATACCCCTCTGTGCGCCGTAGGAAAAAAATCAAGTTAAAAATTCTACAAATACATATTTTTTAATTCTCTTTTAGTTCAATTCGAATTGAATTTTTTTTTTAATTTTAAATTTTAAGGTTTTAAAATTAACCAACAAAAACTATAACAGTTCATAACTACTATGATTATAATTAATACAACATACAATTTACAATAGGATGTGAATTGCCCAAATATTTTCTATTTGTATTCACATTCGCGATTCTTATTACTTTCTGAGAAATAAATTTTCATTTTGATTTGTTTATTTTGTTATTGTTTTTTCTTTCATTTATTTTCTGAGATTTTATTTCATTTTAAAATTTTTGCAAAATAATGGCTAAACGTAGATTTCAATAGTCATTTCGCTAAACAACATTTAAGCCAACAACCGAACATTTTATTAAATGGAGCACGTCCATTTTGCATTATTTAAAATTTGTATTTATTCGTAATTGTAACCGTGAGAATAAAGAAATATCCACCAGGTTTTGAGTCGTTAAATGGAATTTAAATATTTTTAGAATAATGAAACAGCACATTAATTTGTGTCATTCAAATCGTTGTGGGAAAAGGGGAAGGAGACATTAATGTTCTCAGCACCAGCATTAAATTTGAAAATAAATAGTTATAAGATGAATATAAATAGATACATATTAAAAATACTCATACTTCGCAAGCCTTTCTATTAGGTTACAGATAATTATTCATTTAATTGTAAATTGCACGTTACGGCCGAACGCATGGCGATATTATACAGGTGGCGAATACATTAATTTCGCCGTAAACTCTAAATGTCAAATACCATATAAAAAAACTTTATATTTTTTTAATACATGAAATTTGACATTTAGTGTTTACAGCGAAATTAATGAGTTCGCCATGTTATATTCGCCGTGGTGCCAGTGTATTTATTGCTTTTATTATTATTTACATGTTATTATCATTTAAGACACCGCTGCAGTTACCCCACTATCTATCCAGATTCAGTGCATGCACTCCAGGGGACTGGTTCCCCCTATACCCCGATAATACCTGTGTCAAAGTCGATGTTCTCTCATCAAGATTGCCGAACAGTTTTATTTATCGTGGCCACTGCATTGCCGCTATTGTTTCAGCGCTCAAGCTTAATCGAATTCATTTAACTTCAGCTGATGGCATCTCTTTTTTATTTATTTAAATTTAGGTAGAAATCATTTAAATGTATTATATTATTTAAATTAAACATTAAATTTATTGTGCTACTTTCCCTTTTGATTATTTTTGACTTTTAATTATTGAAGGTGAAAGCACGTCTCGATGGCCATTTTGCTACTGCTCATTTAGTTTTTTAATTTTTTAAGTATTTTATTATAATTAAGTGTTAATAGCGCGTTACTCTTACAAATATTCCCTCCTTATTTTTAGATTAACCAAACACTTACTTTAAGACTAATTTCATTATCCTCTTTTAATGTTTATCTCCCTCCAAAGAAAAATTAATGTTTCTTTCCATTAAGCATAATTTAATTAAAGAAATAACTTCTTCTAGATGTATATTTTTACCTTTAAATTTACAACAAGAATTAAAAAGCTTAAAACCACCAAAATTTTATGATAATTTAAATTTATTTCTAAATAAAAATAAATTTTCCAGAAAAACTTATTAAACCACAAGAGAATGAAAACAAAAAAAAAAATATATTTCAAAACAAAAAGCAAGAAAATTAAAATAAACAAGAAACTAGATGAAAGACATTAAAAAAGGCAGCCTAAATGGCTGGTGGATTTAGCTTTATTGTAAAACTGTTTTGTATTTAAACAATTATTTTATAGAGGGAATGGAAAATATTTGCTCCTACTATTTGAAAATGTAATTCTAACCAAAAAATATTTTGTATGAAACTTTAGCTAAAAGTACTTGAACAAAATACTGGCAACAAGATGGAAGTCCATTAAATATATTTCACTTTTAATATTACGAATAATAAAAGAAACTCCTCACACTCCCAACAACAATAGAAAAAAAGAATAATTTTTTATATTTCAAACCGCTGATAGAAAAAACAAATAAAAACCGTATGGTAAACAAAGCGTGAATAGGAAAGAACACCTGCTGTGGAACAAATTTAAAACATTTTTAAAAATAAAAAATAAAGTGTTCTCGAATAGAGACACATAGACTTTTACAGTTTATTATTTAATTTTTTTTTTTTATTAATTTTTCCTTTTGCATTAAGAACGAGAAGATTGAGCGAAAACATGGCCACTGTCCTTGTGGCTGGGCACAACAGCCCCAGGAAGTTGTGCCTATAGAAAGGATCTGTGTAACGAACAACGGATACTGCAATGTAAATTTTTATTTTCTACCCCTTCCTATTGGAAAACCTATTTTTGAAAGAAAAACCTTTTAAAATGCCTGTTAACCAGAGCTCTTAACCAATTAGTTTGGCTGTTGCTTAAAACATTCATTGATACGTAACATCACCAGCAGTAGATTCTTTTGTTCTGGAAATAAAAATTAGTTTGAAGCCAGCAAGTTTTAAATGAACATTCGAACATATTTTTTTCGGTTAGATGATTGTGTTGATGATTTTTATCAATGATTGGTAAATAATTCACATTTTCAATGGTTTGTTCGGTCTGGCTTGCAAATGGCCATGGTCAATGCAGGCAGGCATGTTTTCATTAACACAAGTTTTTGTTTCGCAATAGGAAAAACTGGAAATGAATAGTCAACTTGTCCTGTTAATGTTTTCATTCTACAATTTTTTGACAGTTTGATTTTCTTTTTTTTTTTTTTTTTGTTTACACACATATTTTTTTTTTAATATTTAAAAATTTACCAACATTTTCGCAACTTCCTTATTAAATACGTAAATTCGAAAAAATTAAAGAAAATAGTAAATTTTCCTTTCCATTCGAATATTTAAAAAATATATATTTTTAATTTTTTTCTATTTTGTTTTTTTTTTTTGAAAAATGGTTTTAAGTTTCTTTTTCGAATATTCGAAATTAAGATAGAATTTTAAAACATAATAATATTTATCAATATTTTACTAAAAATATGAGTTTTTTTATAATAGTTCTCTTTAATTTTATATTATTAAATTGATTCGAATATTCGAAATAATTTTGGGAATTTCGAACATACTTCAGGAATTAATAATTTATTATTATTTTTTTCTTTTTTCGCTACATAAATGTTTTAAGAATTTCTTACGTTTTAATTAGAAAGCAATTTGTGTTATTGTAATTTTAGTAAAAACTATTTTCGACTAAATTCGAAATTATGTTCGAAATATAAAACACATAAAAATTAAAAAGACAACTAAAATATTTTTGCTTAAAATAAAAAATTGTATTAACATAACGTTTAACTTTTATATTAGGTTTAATACATTCTGACATATGTACATACTTAGAAATTTCGAAGAAGATTTTATATATTTTTGCGATAATGCTTTTTCGTTAGTTTTTTGGAAAAACTTAATTTTTAGAAAATTATTTAAGGTCTTACGTGAAAAACAGTATGCATACCTGTAACATATGCAATTAATTATGTTATATCAAATTCGATATTAAGTTCGAATTTTAAAAGATGATTAAATTACAACATAGAAAATATTTTTTTCATTAATTGTTTTTACTGAATATTGGTTGTATATCGTTAGCACATCTAAACTTTAATATACAAAGCATGTACATATTTCGAAATTTCGAACATACTTCAAGTTTTTAAATTCTCACTTCCTGCGATAATAACAATAACAAAATAATTTTATTACGTTTTACTAGAAATAACTTTTTTCAGTTGATTGTTTTTCAAAAATTAATTTTTAGCAAACATCTAGCTTAATTTCGAATTTCGAAATACTTTAAAAATGATAATATTAAATAGTAATTGATTTTTCTGCTTTCATATTGAAGCTATAGCTTTAAATTGTGGTCAAACCTAAATTCGAAATTAAGTTCGAAATTTCGAACATACTTTAAAAAAAGTATTTTTTTATATTTTGAGAAGTTAACGCAGAATTGTTCTTAATTTATTGTTTTAAGTGAATTTTATGGGCTTTCTTCATTTAAAATTCATTTCTTGATGGTAATTTTTTTTAAATCTTAAATTTTTCTTATTATTTTACGTGACTAAAACAGATTTTTCTTATTTAGTAATTACAAGTATTTTCGCCTTCCGCTTTACTATTCTTTTTTATATTAAGTCTGTTTTGACAATCTACTCTGCTCTTTTTTACTTCCAATGAAATCATCTACTTTATGATTGCTGTATTATAATTTATGGCTAATTTTAAAAATCTTTTAATATTCTGTGTCATATTTCAATCGCAAATTAATATTTAAAAGTCATAACATTTCCACTTTTTTGTTAAGCATGAAAAGAATTTATAATAAAATTTCCTAAACAACCTTTAATTTAAATTCCTTTCTTCCTTTATATCGTTATATCTTTGCCCGCCCTTCCTGGTGCAAAAACAATTTTCGTACTTCAACAAACAGAAAAAGAACGTAATAAAATTGTTGAGAGTTTTCTCTTGCTGTAAACCTCCTGGGACCAAAAATAAAAAATAAAATGCCAAAGAAGACTAAAGCAAATAACTAAAGAGGAATAAAAAGGCAACACGAATAAAAGCTTTCTTACTTCATAATAACAAAAATGTCTAAATCAAATAACTCGAACAGTAGAATAGTATTTCCATGTTTGGCTTTACTATTTTATTAAAGGATTTACATTAAAGAACAAAATAGGAAATAAAAAAGCAATGTTTTACACTCATGTGTGTCAACGTAAAAAGGCTGTTATGACATTTTTTTGCTGTTTTATTTTTCATTTTATTTTCAAAATCAATGGAAACTGAAGATGCCATTTGGTTGACAAATACCCCAGACTTAAGTGCTCATGCTTTTTTATTGCCAATTTTAAGATGCAGGAGAATGATTTCGGGTAAAAATGTCGTGTATAGAAAACATTTATTATTTTAAAAGATAAAAATGGCAAATAGCATTCAGGCATTCAGGCAGGCATATGTTGACAAAATGATAGGAAAATTATTTAGTTATCACAAAAACAAATAAAAAACTATGATCATTAAGTATTTGATAAAATTAAGTTTAAATTGCAGTCTAAAAGCAACACAACACTTTTTATATAAAATCACAGCATAATGTTGACAATGATTATAAATCCTGTTTAAAAATTCTTAAATGCTGCATTCAGTTTTCCTCCTTTTGTTTCTCTACCACAGGACTATTTTTTTTTTTCTTCTTCTGACTACATCCGTTTTAATACAACCAACAATAATGTGTCTGTCTGCTGCACTGCTAAATTTATGCATGAGTTAATGGTAAAAATAACATAAAAAAAGACACCAGCTCGATATTCGGATGTTTGCTCAAGGCCATATAAAATTTGGATTCAGCCATCACCATCATCGTCGTCGTTATATCGCTTTTAACAAAACCAACATTCATTCACTCTGTTGAAATTATCTTTGGCAGCAGGCAAATATTTGACCAGAATAATGCAGAGATTTTTTATATGAAATGCAAATGCACACTAACACATTTGTAATCTCTTTCCGCAGCACACATACTAATTTAAAAAAGGAATGACACATACACAAGCAGAGAGATTAATTGAAATGCAAAAAAAAGGAAATATATGCCAACAGTTTAATTTGGCTTCAATGGTGGCTTTAATGTGAGGCTTTAAACGAGGGTAGATTGGTGAATGAAAGACAAAATTTTGTTAATATTTTTGTAGGTTCGAATTTAGGTCTGACTTATTTTACTATTTGTCAATAAGTAATCAATTAAGCTTGTGGTCAAAATTCCCTTTTAGTTATTTGAAAGTTATGAAGAATTAGACAAACCAAATGTGCTTTATGACTAATGCAAAGCTTCCCCGTTCTATGTCGCCAAATTTTGCCTTGGACACGCCCTTAATTCTCAAAGGGTAATGTCTAATTTAAAGAGTATAACTACTAAATTCTCAACAGATAAGATAATTTAAAATTAAAAATTTCTTGGGAAGTTTCCGTCCCAAAAAAAGGTTTTACTCGAAACCCACGATTTATTAAAAAAAAAAAGGAACAAAAAAATGATCAAATTTGATCCTGGTTATAATAACTACAGGCATTATTTTTTTCTTTTTATTTTTATACCATTCACCACAAAAAGTAAAATAAGGGTATATATATAAGTTTGTCATTCCGTGTGTAATTTCTACAACATGCATTTCCGTCATTGTCCGTCTGTCCGTGTGAGTGAGTGAGTTTGCCGAGGCAAACTGGATTTCACAAAAAAAATAAATAAAATAAAAATAAATAATAAATATATCCATCGAGTTAGCAGGCAAAACACCACGCCTACCTCTAATTTGTTCATGTCATTGGGAACAATGAAGTCACTACAATCCAAAAAATAAATGTACGAGTATATGGGGCGATAGAGAATTAAAAAATAAAAAAACATCAAGTGAAAAAATTTGCGCTCGCCCATATTTTACGAGTTATGGGGCTCTGAAATTTTCAAATTTTTTTAAATATCAATATGGGTATCATATTAAGGCTTTTAAAGAGATCTTAAAGGAAATACTAAAATATTTCCTTTTTTAATTGGAGTTAGTTCACTAAACTAGATTTACATAGATGGTGAAGGATAAATAAGATTCGGCATATCCGAATATAGCACTCTTACTTGTTTTCTTTATTTTTAACTGATCCCCAAAAAAAGGAGGTTGTCTTTTCGAATGAATCTTGCTATTTTTATAATTGTCCCTGCATAACTCAGTCATTTGTGAACCGATTTTAAAATTTTCATAACTTAAAAATTAAAGGGTGTCTCCATACAACATACAAATTTTTTAAGTGTATTATGAAGCGTAGTGTGTACCAGTCTTAAACTAAAAAAACTGAGTATCACTATAGCTTCCAATAACAAAAAGTGAATAAATCTAATAATTAAAAGGTATCCCATAGGTGGCCCAAATTGACAAATATGAGCCTATCTTTTGAACCATTGTAGACAAACGCTTGAAAATTTGACAGAATGTCGATTAATATGACCGTTATAATAAAAAGTAAAAATTTTCAAAATTTTAAATTTAAGGGTTCCCCAATAGTTCATTTATTTATTTTTTTATTTATTTATTTCAAGTCATTTGCTTACAGACTCTGCTTAAATCAAATAGATAATAAACTATAATATAACATCTTTTATATATACTTATAATTATATAAAGAGTACTTAAATAAATTTAGGTTAAAATTTTAAAAAGTTTCATTTTAAATTCGGTTTTTGTTATGCAAAACTCTAAACCTTGAGTAGGGATAGAGCCGTTAATTAAGTTTAAATAATTAAAAGCGCAAGTAAGTGTGCTATTTAAGGCATAATTTCTATTATGGAATGTAAAATTAAAAATGTGCTGATTGCGCAGAATTCTAGGTGGAACATTAAAGCGAACCCGTGAAAGTTAGTACGGGCAGTCAATATACCTGTGTATTATATCGTAAACAAATAAAGCTAATTGAATGCTACGCCTATATTGTACCGTTCGCAGGCCTAGCTATAAACATCTTGATTTGTATGATGGTAATGGCACAACAAATCTTATTGACAATAGAGCAAACTTTAAAAATATTCGCTGTACTCTTTCAATGCGAGATGATTGACGTAAACAATATGGATTCCAAATAACTGCGGCATACTCAAACTTAGACCTAACGTACGACGTATATAACAACTTTATTGCATAAGGATCAATAAAATTATAGCATTTAATTTGATGTATATGGCCATATTTTTGAACAGTAATACACAAGCGGCTTAAATTTACAAAGAAACTGTATTGCTAAGTCATGTGTAAAATTTGAATTTGGAAGTTAAGGGTGCTTCTAAAGTTGATATAATTTTATATATGTACATGACCGTACCGCTAAACTGTTGTAATTTGCAGTCTCATAAAAAATCATAAAATTTGGATTTGGAAGTTAAAGCTTATTTCAATAGTTGATATCATTTGATATATATGGCCATGCAAATATAAAATTTGGATTAGTAAATTATAGGGTGTCCTAATAGTTAATGTAATTTAAACCGTTATAGACGGAGAGCTGAAATTTTTAAGGAACCTTCATTGCTTATCCCCGTATAATAACAAGTATACAATTTGAATTTAAAAATTAAAGGGTGTTCACATAATTGATGTAATTTGACCTATGTAGGCCTATCTTCTGAACTGTTATATACAATTACTTGAAAATTAGAAATCTTGCAACTACTTCATCTGGTATAATAAGAAGTATAAATATTTAATATTAAAAACTAAAGGGTGTAACATTAGTAGATGTTATTTAATGTATAAGGTCAAACTGTTAAACAGTTGTAAACAGTCGCTTGAAAGTTACAAAAAAAAGTAAAAACAATTATAAAATCTGGATTTGGAAAGCAAAGGGTGTCCCAATAGTTAATTTAATTTCATAACAGACAGCTAAAATCTGTTTTTAAGTGGGTATTTTTTTTTTTTTTTTGAAGATTGTTGTCTTTTGCAAGAAAATTTCATTTTTGAAATTAATACGTGCAAAAATCAAATAACTTTAAGAAGTTTTTAAATGAAATATTTTTAATTTAATAAAATTCTTTCGTTAACAGTCTCTTTTGAAATTTGTTGTAAAAATATGCCAGTTATATCCTTTTATATTAATAGCAAAACAATTTCTTGCTTATAAGATTAGAAAAAGAAAAGAAAATACTCACGTTTAAATAAACCGTTGCACAGTGGGGGATTTGAAAAAAAATTGCAGCTAATACTTCGTCGACGACTTAATAGTATAAAGTCATGCCGGCAAAGGAGGACTCTGTGATATGCTGGGATACGAACTCAAGCCAAATTAAAAATTTTTAAAACTCAAAAAATTTTAATTTTATACTTTTACTTCATTTCTGCATTCTGATAACGTTGCTGTATTCAATTCAGCAAATGTCGAAAAATTAAAAAAAAAACAAAAATTTAACACTAAAACAAAAGAAAACCAAGAGTATCTTAAAACCTGGATTTTTCTTTGTAAAACGTATAAATTAGGAAAAGGAAAAATTAGCAAATTTTTTGTGGGAAACTTAATTAAATAAAGACATGAGTTATTTACAGAAAGACAAAATAAAGTCAAAACTTAGGAGGCAAAACTTTTTCATTTTTACGTTTACTGCTCCTGTAACTTCTTTCAGAAATGCTTGTATGTCGTCTTTGAGTTGATTATGGTATCAAGGCTTTATACCTCATTTAGTTGTCATTATATTCGTCAGCTAACAGTATAAAACTGTTCAAAAGTTGTTGCTTGTGCAATAAATAAAAAAAACATTTCAGTACAAAAAGAAAAATATTGTTAGGGATCATAAAGATTTTGAAAGTAAATATCTGCTTAACATTACCAGATATCACACATTATATCAAAGTTTTTGGTAGAATTAATATAAACTAAAAGTTTTGACACCGAAAAAAACAGAATCAGAAGCAATGTGGCGCCATTCCTATAAAATACAAATTGATTATTTGCTTTAAATAGAAGTTTCATAAAATACTTAATTGATTTAATTAAATATATAATTTTAAATATATGCAAATCTGTAATTAAATAAAAATTTAATCAATTAAATGTTTAATTTAAAAATAGGAATATTATTTTCTAATTAAACAAATAATTTAATCAATTAAAAAGTTAATTAAATTCACATACGGAATCAAATAAAACTTTTAATAAAATCAAAAAAACTCTTCTCAGTGTAACTTTCGAAAATACGAACATACTTTCATTTATTTTATTTTATTGTTAAATCACCGACTGTGCATTCGTTGTTTTCCATTACAGCTCAATAAAATACTACACAAAAAAGTTTTTATTCGTCGAAAAAATGTAAGAAACTTTTTCATGAAATTATAACGACAAGGAGCTAACAAAGTGGAAAAGTTTGTACTAAGAATTTTATTACACTTTTAGTGTTTTTTTGTTTCTTGTAGGGTCTGCAATGGTTGAATGGATTCTTCTTCCAATTTCTAACTCCAAAAAAACGTGTAAGTTTTTGTCTATTAAATTGTATTTTGCAAAATACTATACACGAGCAGACAAGCAGAATATTTCTTAACCCTGAATGTAATTTTTCCATAACACTGGCAACAGTATTAGTTGTCTGAGAATTATTCTTAAATACCAATATCTGTAGCCAACAAGTTCGTTTCATTTTATTGATGTTGTAAAATTTTTACACAAGGGTTGTTTAATAAGATTTATGCCACTATATTGTGTGGAATATTGGAAACATTAAATGGATTAAAGTACGTAATTTAGCCAATATAAGAGAACTTTATTGACAGCTAAACAAATATTGTACGACTGACTGGCTTGTCCTACAAACCCATTCTATAATTTGAAATTTTATTAACGTTGTGTTAAGAAACAAGAAAATAATTTCTTGTAACGAAATCAAAGCATTTTTTATTTTAGTAGATACGCATGTATTCTTAAAAGAAAAAGTTTTTCTAATGTAATGTAATGTATATCACAAGGTTGTTATTACTTTTAAAACTTGTTGCATACTTTAAGGCTGTAAAAAACCAACGGTACGTAATTTTGCTTTACAGTGTTTGGAAACAATATCAAAATTAATTTTTAAGCTATTTTATTTACTACCAAGAGATATTATTACACGCTTTTCAACTTAATTAAAAGACGATTTGCAATTTTAATTTGTGAGAAGTTGTCTACCTAAATGCTCTATAAATCTTAAGTTTTCTTTAAAAAATAGTAGAAAGGGCTGCAATAAAATTTATACTTATGTGGTTTATTGCCTGTTTAAATCTTCAGTTTTTGCCATTGAAATATTTAGACAGCAGCTTTTTGTGCTAATTTTTTTTTTTTTTTTGGCACCAGTATTGCTTTCTTCAAGAACTTAAAAGTAGAAACTGGTGGCTACACATAATGACGACTGTAGCAGCACATTTTTTATAGAACTTTTAAGGTTAAAAAGAAGAGAATCTTGCTCGAACATACGAAAATAGGCAATTTTGCTTATAAATAGAGGTTTAGACAGAGAGACATACTCATGGCTGTGGTCTGACTCGAATGTAATACAGGCGTTATAAACTTTCTGAGTCGGTTAACCATTTACAACAGACGTAACAAGTGCAATTTTGCCGCTAGGAAATGCCTTCATATTTTCAAAATAATATTCTATGATCAGTGCTCAATACTGCACAGTGGGGTTTTGTCAAAAAAATTAAATGCACATAAATTTTTTAAATTGGATGCTGTAGACCGCAGGAGCAACAGGACAACTAATTGTTGACCTACTGGGTTCGAACTCTTTAAACAATAATTCTTGCGAACTAAGCCCAAAACAGATTTCATATATAATAAATAATAACACATAATAAAAATAAATTCAGTTAAAATTTTTTATTTGCAAAATTTGAAAAAAAAAATGTTTTTATTTTATTTTAATATTGAATGAAATAAAATATTTAGTTTTATAACTAATTTTGTTGAGGCATAAAAGTATTCAAGACGCCTCTAACAAATTTTACAAGAGGTTTTGGCAATTCTATTTCAAACATTAATGATGACTTCTCATCGCTCTTTGACTTAATGATAGTTTCAATATCAGCACTTTTACTTTTGCCGTCAACACTTGTTACTTCTTTTGCTTGATCCTCAGGTTCTTCTACAAATTCTTCTATAGGTTCTTCTACAGGTTCATCTACAGGTTCCTCTACAGGTTCTTCTTCAAGTTCTGCGGCAGATTCTGTTGCTGAATTAACTGGTTTATTTGCTAACGGTCCTGTAACGAATTGTGTTTGAAAGGGATATTTTAAAGGAAAATACAAATGCAACACTTGAGTATTGGCTGGTATGGTGGCCTGTTTTGTTTTATTTCTGTTGAGTTTGAAAAACTTAAAACCTTCAGGTTTCCATTGAATGATTGTACAATTTTGTACAGGCTTGTTGTGGCTGTTAATATCTTGTACTCGAATTTGATTATTAGCGAGTTGACCTGGACGAAAAAGAGGATGATTCCAAAATTCTAAATCCCTGGAGTTTGAAGGTGTTGATGTAGAATCATTATTTGGCGGTCGAGTTTCTAAAATGCGATTCGGATAAAAGATATTTGTAAAATTTATTCTCCAGTTGGGGGGTACAGCTAAAAATCCAAAACCAAAAGTACTTTGCGTTTGATTGTTGGTCGAAGTATTTGTATTAAAAGGGTTTACAAAAAAAGAGGTTAGAGTGGGTAGATTAGGAAACCAACTGGGATTTATTAAAGGTCGGCGTGTTGTAGTCGGTCTGCGAGTGGTGGTTGGCCGGCGAGTAGTAACTGGTCTGCGAGTGGTAGAAGGTTTTCGAGTAGCCGTAGGTTTATTCGTAGCTACTGTGGGTTTTCCTGTTTGTAAATTGGATGAACTGTTTTGTTTTTGTGTTTCACGAGAAACTGGACTTTTGATTGTGGTCTCAGGTAATTTATCTGCCAGTTGTTTAGAGGGCGTTTCTGTAGTTGAATTTTCAGTATTTAATCTGACATTTGTTTGATTCGATGGTTCAGTTGTGACATTTTCTGGAACACTTTTTAATATCGGTTTACTTGTTATTTCTAAGCCATCATTATTATTCGCTTTAGTTGTTTCTGATACAATTAATCGATTTTGAGAATCCCTAATCGTGAAATCTTTTTCAATTTTATTGGCTTCTGCAGTAAAAATCTGTGGTGGAGTTTCTTGGAATTTCTCCAATATCGTTTCTTCATCTTTCTTAATTACTTCAGAAGAGTTATTTTTGAATTCCTTTTTATCTTCCTTATCATTTTGACTTTCGTTATCTTGTATCTTTTCAAAATGCGGGGGACTTGAAGCTTCCTTTTCTTCTTCTTCTTCTTTTTTTGTCTGAAAGGCCTTCTCTGTGGCAGTTTTTATATCAATTTTTGTTTCCATAACTTTATTGTCTTTTTCTATTGACATTTGTTTTTGCTTTTCTAAATTTTTGGAATAATCAAAATTGTTTGATGAGCTTTCCCTTTCCACTTTTAAATCATTTGTAATTAAATTTGCTTGTTTCTTGTCTTCGGATTCGTTTGTCGTTACATCTTCAGTATCAGTTTTTTTAGAACTTGTGGAGAAATTTTTTCTGTTTTTATTATTCTTTGGATCATTTTCTAACCCACTTTGCGATTTTTTCCCATGTTCACAGTTCTTTGTTTGACTCCTTTTGCTCTCAAGTTTTTGTTCATTATGAGCAGATGTTTTAAGCTCTTCAAACTGCAAGTCTTCATTTTTACTTTCAATTTCATTTAATATGTCTTCGTGTACAAAATCTACCTCATCATAGGGTGGAGCCACAGAATTTTCCGAAATTTTTACTAAAGTCTGCACAGGTTCTATTAAGGATTTTTGTGAAGTTTTTGAAGATTTAATATTTTCATATGCATCACTTAAAGATTGCACTTCTTGTTTCAGAATATTACGTGCTTGTGTGCTCAAGACACACAAGCTTACGACGAACCAAATTAGTTTTAATTTTACCAGAAAATTCTAAAAAGAAATTTTTATTTAAAAGTAACTGAAAGAAAAAAAAAACTTGTTCTTAATGAACTTACCATGTCGTTTTGTAGATCAATACTGAACATAGAAAATAACTTTTTGATTTCATTTATATACAAAACGAAATTTTAATTTGCTTTCTTTTTCCCAAAAACAAAAAAACTGGAAATATATTTTGTTTTTGGTTTTCAAAATTCTCAGGTATTTTTTTAATCGATTTAAATTTGTTTTCTTTGTTGTTGTTATACTTGCGTATCAGTGCCCACGCACTTTCATTTCTCTTCACTTCTAAATTGGACTTTAAGTAGATTTTAATTTTTAGGTCTATTTCTTATTGTATTTGAAATATTATCACTAAAGGTAGGAATTAGTATTGCAGTTAAATGGTCTAAGCGATAAGAAATTGACATTTTAAAACAGCATAAAAATATTCAAAATACATTTATTTTAATTTATGAAGTTTTTCTTTAAAAATCAATTATTTTTTAATGTTTAAAATCGTCATTGCCATCGATATATTTATTGGTTGGTTAATTAGAAAAGTAATTTGTTCTGCAGGATGACTTCAATTTATTTTAAAACTTCTACTAATTAAATATAAATTAATTTCTACTTAAAAATTTAAGAATTTTATGAGATTGTAAAGAAAGGCTAGATTTCGTTTAGAAAATTTTGGGAGATCTATTTTGTTTTAAGATAATGTAGCCACAAAAAATTACCAGAAAAGAAAAAAATATTTTTTTAGTTATGCGTATTAGACTCGCATATGGGCCACCCTTTAATTTATTTTTTTTTAGTTGTCCTTAATATTTTATTAAAATGTAAGACTCTCTGCCTATTGCGATTTAAGACATAAAACAATATACGCCAAAATAAAGTGTTCTATGGGGACACCCTTTAAGTGCAAATCTTATTTTTTATACTTGTTATTATAGCAGACACAATTTGATTTGGACTTAGTACTACATATGTACCTTGTATAAGTTTCAACTGTCTTCCTAAAATGATTTAAATCACATCTATATGGGTTATATGGGGTTACCCTATATTTAAAGTTCTTTATAATATATGTTATAGCATACAAGTATTACATACATATTTCATTGGGAGTTATTTCATTTAGGAGTAATTTCACGGCATCGCTAAGTTCTACATACAGTGCGCAAATTTCAAAGGTTTGCTTACAACAGATTAATAGATAAGGGAATAAACCTGATAATCATCTTTCTACGGCTACACCTTTTTGATTAAAATTTTATTTTTTATACTTGTGGTCTTAGATTACATGGTACTACCTAATCTATGTTTGTTACACTTCCAAAGGTAAGCAGAAACACGCAAATGCCATTTTTTATGGGACATTCTTTAAGCTTAGATTTTTTTATTTTTTTTTCTTTATTTGTAATCTGCGCTATTTACATTATAAATGCAAAAGATAAAAGCGTAAACGTGAAAGTCACATCACTAGTAGCACACCCTTAAGTTCAAGTGTATTTTCTATACCTCTTATTAGTAAGTACTCGAAGTTAAAAAAGTGGGCGTGGCACCTCCCAGATATATATAATTATTTTTTAAGGAGCTTTAAGCGACTAATTTAGTAAGATGCCTAAGACTAATTAGGGGTTTTGTTTATGCTTTAATTTTTTTAACGAAAATACCCAGAAAACGATAAATGCAAATACAGCAAAACTAGTAATTTTATATGATTCTTTCTTTATATTGTTTTTTTTTTTTTTTATTTTTTTTTTTAATAAAAATAGTCCGGAATAGGTAAGTGGTATATCATGAAAGCAAGAAAACGTTTATGGATTGATCCTTGACATAATCAGTTTTAACAAGTCCCCTAGACTGTAAACATTTAATGAGAGAATAATAAAACACAAATCATCAAAAGAGAACCTATTGAATTTCTATAAAAATATACTCGAGTTAATCAAAATAATATTTGTCAATAATTTAAATTATGGTGGCATTTTCTATAATAATTCATTATATTTATGTTTAATGTTTAATCGTAGTTCATTCACTTTCATTGAATTCAGTATCCATCCAGGCACTTCTAACAACCATTTCCAAACTGTATAATGAAACCAAATAACGAGATTTGATTTTTGTCCCCATTATTTGTATGAGTATTTCAACGGCTTTAAGAACTTCAAAATTATTTTCGTTAGAATACAAAATTCATTTTAAATGTTACAACAACAAAACAAGTGGAAGAAAGAGCAATAGAAAAAATTAATGCTACAAGCAGCAGCAAGCAGAAGTCCCCTTTCGCTATTGTACTCATATATGCGTAGTTTTATACACATTTATTCATACTTCAATAAATAATAAGGTTTAATTTCAATAACTTATGAAAATGAAAAGAGAAAGAAATATAAAAAAATAACACATTTTCGTAGCAATGCAAAAATAATAATAACAAAATGATGTTTCTATAGAAAATAAAAACGAATTGAAAGCTAGTTTTTCATGAAAAATAAGTCGATTTTTGCTTGTATTCTATTCCCCTAACTTTAATGTATTGTAAGGTATTGAAAATAAATACTAATAAAGTTTTTAGGGCACAAGGACTATATCAATACACCTACACATACACATACATTAATTGAAAAAGTAACTAATTATATATTCATTAAGTTCCGGAAATAATACACAAAACTCTTCTTTTTTTATTGCAAGAATAAAGTTGTTAATATAAAATCATGCAGAAGGAAAAATAGGAAAATTGAGAATAATCAAGCAATATTCAATGAAAAGATTGTAAACTTTATAAATATATAAATGTATAAGAAATGATTGTGAACATACCCTGTAATTCTGATGAATTTTTTTATTTCGTTTTCGATTAAACACAACCAAGATATCAGGCATATGTTATGAATATAAAAAATTAATATAACGAATTTATAATATTAATTCGGCTCATTAATTTCAATCGCCAAATCTATTAAGAAACCAAAACGATTTAAAAATTTTGTATTAATTTTTAAAGAAAACAGGAAAAATAAGACTCCAAAAGAAGGTAAATGAAGTACATGTAAACATCATCTGCTTAACCAACAAATTTTTTTAATTAGAATACGAGAAAATGACAAAGAAAAAAGCCTCAAAAACCTTTCGCTCCTCCAGAACTGCTGGGTATTAAGAGAAAGTTCAAAGTTGCTGAAATTGTTTTTAATTTAGCAAAATGGTAAACGTAACAAAAACGAAGTAAGAATGCTATATTTGGTTTTTTTTTCGAATCTTAATTACCCTTCTCCATTAATGTAAATCTAACTTAGTGAATAAACTCCCATCAAAAAAAACAAATATTGGGGGGACAGAGAATTAAAATATAAGAAAAAAATTCTATAAAAATTTTTACAAAATGTCATCGGCTCTTAACGGGTTAAGAATTTTCAAAAAAAAATTATTATTTCCTTCAAGATCTCGTCAAGAGCTTTTAAATGATACCCATATTGATATCTTAAAAAATATGGAAAAATATGGACGAGCGCCAATTTTTTCACTTGATGTTTTTTCGTTTTTTTTTAATCTTCTATCGCGCAAATATGTAGCCTTTTCAATTCTTTTTTAATTGGAGTTACTTCACTAACCTAGATTTGTTCCAAATGGTATTGACAAATTAGAGTCAAGCGTGGTGTTTTGTCCGTTGCCTTGAAGGACAAAATTTTAGAAAGTATATCCAATCGATTGGCGTATTTTAATTTTCTCCAGCTCATCTAGTTTCTTGGAAAAGTTGATTTCAACCAGAAAACGGATGGACACACGATGAGACGGACATCGCTCAATCGACTTCAGTATGCATAAGAACTCAGAATAATATAAATGAATAGAAATTATTTAAGTTCTTTCTTTGTTAATTTCTAAAAATCTTTTTTTTAGAAAGAAAATTTTTTTTTACAAATGTATGCGGACGTTTTCCAAAGAAAACAAGAAAAATTACACGCTAGCAGAATGAAATGCTGCACTTTCTGGACCGCCACATCCTTCATCAGCATTCTTCGCATCTATCTACCTTAGTTGTGTATTTTTATAAACATCATCTATTTAACCAACTAACTTTGTAAATAAGAATAAGAGATATATTCATATTAATATTAATTTGGTTAGACGAAATTTACACACAAACCAACGTATTTCTTTACTTTTCTCTCTGTATTTCGTCTCGTACATTTGTTTTTGCTTTATTTCAATCATCGATTGAACACGAATGCAAATTTTTTTTTAATCATTCTTACTTGTTTACTCATAATATTATAGATGCTGTTCCAGTATCATTTTGATTGTTATGATGTAAGTATGAGTGCTCGCTGTGCCTTGCGTGCTTATAATTTAATTTTAGAATTATTTTTTGAACTGTGAATATTATAAAAAAATGTCTCACGAGAAACTCAGAATCAGAATATAATTACATTATGGATATTGTAAAAATTACAAACGGAACGACAAACTTAGATATACCCTTTTTCCATCTGAGGTGAAGGGTGTAATAAAAGCCATACAAAACCGAAATTGATAAATAACCATCCAAAGAATTTTTGGGCGAAATTGTAGGCGCTTAATTTGCGATTCTCTGCTCAATAATTAATCAGTTCAACAAATTGATATAATTAACAAATATTTTGTGCTTGATGGTATTTCTTTCAAAAATTCAATGTAGACTATTTTTATTATTGTTATGAAAAGAGGCGGGTAAAAATAATAAACAGAAACTCTTTTACAGTGAAAATATACAGACATAATAAGATCAAAATTTAGGTATGCAATTTTTGATTGATGTCATGTCCACTCTTGACTTACTTAAGTTTTGGCCTACTTAATAAATGATTTTCAAGTACTGTCTTCAGTTTGTCATGAATTTTCTTATCTTCTTCTACATGTTCCTTTTTAGAAGCCTCGCTCTTCCCTGTATTTCTTTACCATCGCACTTGTTTTCCAACACCTTTCTTTCTAAATCTTTTAATTCCATTCAACCGACATGCCCTACTCACTACTACTAACATGGCTTGTACAGCTGATGGAAAAATAAATTTTATATATGATCTTTTTTTCCCAACTGTTTCCTCTGCTTTCGCAATATTTATTTTGCCATATAGCAAGCGCAGATAGAATAAGAGCGTTGTAAAGTGTAATTTTCATCTCTAAAGAGAGAGAGAGAGAGAGAGAGCTCTGTATTTAAGATGTTTACCGCCTTCAAAGAAGTATCTATTTGTCACCACGATCCTTATTTTTATTTAAGAGCTGATGACATCGTTCTTCTGATGTGTGGTGGTTCTAAAGTATAAAAATTCTAAACGTTACAATTGCATTGGGTGCTTTTCTCGCACACTTGCTACTGTTTCTTTAACGAATATTCGGTGTGTTATTGTCGTAAAAAATGAGCGCGAACTCAAAGTGACTGTTGCCCCTAATTATTTTAAGGCCAGCTGTGAAATTAACATAACCGTTATTAGTAAACGTGTCAAATAAACGTTTTATCATTTTTGGTTTTACACACAACTCAGGCAACGATGTGGATTGTAAAACACCAATTCAATTCCTCGCCCATAAGGCCTCTCATAATTTTTCTTTTATGGTTAACCACAACAAACTACAAAACCTGCATTTTTTTAAACCTAAAGAGAAATCGCCAATTTGGAACCAAATGTCTTACGAGCAACATTTTTAAATGCCATAAAACGAATGCAAACACAATCTTTTTTGTATTTTACATATCGAGAAAAACATTTCATGAAAACAGAGCTAATTTTTTCACTATATATTTTACGCTACCTGTTAAACGGTTGACATTGATTGATCCACTTAATTTTAACAGCTTGTAAAGTAAAATTCTTGTATGCTGCGTTGACTGAAATAGTTGGAGTCATCCTTAAGACTTTAACGGAGAACCAAATCTTTTTTAGACACACAAACTAGGACTTGAGGACTTTTGCAACTTAATTTGTTAATACACATGGTGTTTTTAAAAATATTTTGTACAGATATGCTCTCATTGTAAGAGCTTGACTAAAAAATCAAACAGGTTACCGGTTGGGCTTTCTGGCAGCTATTTAAGTTTTTATTCGTTTGCAATATTCAGGAGAACTTACTGAAGAACATTATTACTAATTTTTTTTCTACCGACACCCTAATATCAAAAGAAGATGATAGAGGTGGTCTGGAGTTGTGGTTTTTGTTTGAGACCAGTAGTAATAATGCGCTGTTATTCATACATCAAAAAACAAATATCCTCAAATGCGTACATATATACAAACAAACATACATACATTTATACAAAAATACATGCATACATACATAGATCGATACATACATAGATAAATACAAATATACATGGTTCCATAAATGCACTCATACCTAAAGGCATACATACACAACTTGCATACACAAACACACATACAAACATAACTATTTTATAATATAACTTTTGTAAAGCAACCGAACTATTTATTTCTCTTAATATTCCTTTAATTTAAACAAGTGTATACTTACATATGTCCTTTTCCTTTTATTATGTCAAAAAGTTAAATCATTATACTTGTAAAAAAATATGACAACTTTAAAATGCCATTAATCAAGTTGGTTTTTCAAGCAACAGCAAAATTACAAAATAAGACAAAACAAAATAAAAACAAAGTCATCTGTTTGATTTTATTAAAAACAAAAAACAATTTAAATAAATAAATATTTGCATATGTATGTACATGACTACAAAAATTATCATTGTTGTAGGAAAAAAAAACTAGCAGGTATTTAGAAAGCTTTGTTTAAGCGGTTTGTAGCAATTTAATTACATACAATTTTATTAAAAAACCACTCAATCAAAGTAGTTAAGCATAATAAGAGGAAAAACATTATTTGTTTTACGCACGATGAATTTTTCATAATGGGTTGACATAACGGAACCAACTAATAATATTTTCATTAAATAATAACACTTATTACAAGTGTCAACAATAGTATCGTTGTCGCTTTTGAGTCGCTCTCACTTTGAGTCAACATCGACACTAATTTGGTATTATGTAAATGAGTTGTGTTGAGACGACTGATTATCGATATTAATAACCACATCTCTAATGTAAGTAAACGCATCTGTAATATACGAAGTATTTTGATTTATTAAATTAATTTTTTGGAGTTGAAAGTTTAGTGAAAATATGTTGTTTATGATGAATTCAAGTAGTTCTTCCAGCGATGAAGAAAATAAAGAAAACCTTCGACGCACAGTTGCTCCCGTAGAGCAAATGAGGTTGCAAAAACCAAAATTTTTATGAGCGCCCACGAAGTTTTGAATAAACCCATGTTATAGGAAACTTTTCAACGATTTCAAATATGCCACTCTTAATAATATCACATTTTTAGTTTAAAAGATATAACCGTTCAAAGGTGACCGACTTTCGTTTTTCAAAAAAACACACAATTTTTAGTCAATTTGTTGCGATTTCAGGTAAAATATCACGAAAAATAGGTAACGAATCGCCATATTTTTTGTTTGTATTGATTGATGTATTTATTAAATGTATAATGATAAAAAAATTACCTGTTTGCTTTGTGTTTCTCCTGATAAGTCTTTTAGATATACCTTCTCTTACGACTTGTGATGAATATTTTACAGAAAATTGAAAAAATTAGTTTTAAAAAAATTAGAGTACTTTCAGGAAATTAGTTTTATTTTTTTTTTATTCGATGACTGATTCTGTAAAACTTCTGATTTTTTCTGTAAGACTTCCAACTCCTTTTTTTATTTCTATTTTAATACTTTTTAATTCCATTTCTTCTTCGAAAAGTTGTTCTTCTTTTTGTTGCCGCCGTTCCATCATTTTAATTTTTTTCTCTTCAACCTCCCACAGTTGGCTGCAAGTTTTCATCATCCCCAAAGCTTCACCTTCCAAATTTAACGCAAGTTCTTAAAGAATTTCATTAGGCGAAGACTGTGCATCTCCTTCAGGGTTTAACTGTTTTTGAAATTGCCCTTAATTAGCAGCAGCCTCTTTTAATTTTGAAAGTGCCAATTGTTTATAAGTCCCACCGCCAGTTGTGTTCACTTCACTCTTGTTGTGGACTAACTTATTTTGCCTTGCATTTAAAATCTCTCCATACCTTTAAATACGAAAATTTAATTAAAAGAAACGATAAATCCAATATATTTGTTACTTATCTTTTGCCAGCCTTCGCTATCTCTGATTGGAGGTCCTATGGAATTTAATTTGGAAGTTATTATTTCCCAATCCTCCTTAAAATTACTTGGTGCTGTTCCTCTATAAAATCCATTTGCTAGCACTGGGTTTTTTCTAGTTCAGCAATTAATAACTCAAATTGTTTACTGTTTGCTATTTTCATATTTTTTTATTTTATTAACTTAAGTACAAGTGCGTCTTATAACGGCAACTAAAACAAATTTTGTTCATGTCAAAAAATAAACAAATTTTGTTCATGTCAAAAAATAAAATGGCGTCCACAAAATCAAAGTCACTTTATGTCAACGGCGTCTTAATGTCGCCTTTCATAATACCAAATTACTGTCAATAGTTATTGATACGATACCGTTTTTGCACTTTCGATGTGATAGGTGTCGTCGTCGACATTCATAATAGGGGTAAATATTTTTAAGTTTTAGTAATGATTAACTTTATTCCGGATTAAATTCAAGTACATACAATTTAGTTTACAATTTTTTTAAGAAAGAAAAATTATATACAATTATTTCTTAACATACGTGCTGCCATATTCATAAAAAATTAAACAATTTTGAAATGTGTTTTATGACAGATTTTCTATACAAATTTGTCCGAAATCTACTTTAATATTTTATGAATACGGCTCGTAAACTTGAGCCAAACTAAAATTATTCATTTTATTTTAATTATAACGAATATTCAAGAAATATTGAAATTTTCAAATCCGCAATATAAAATTTAATCCTGTTTTATTGATTCATTGTTCTCCGTCTACGTTTAATTTACTATATTTATTATTTGCTACACTGGCTATTCTATTAGACTTATTTAAATGAATTATATATTTAAAAGGCATACGATTTATGACTCAGTTTAAATCCATAATTTTCTTTACTTCATGTTTGCTAGTAAAAATTTTAAATTAGATTAGTTGGTTACGTTATTCTTTATATTTTCATTAAACTGCAATACGAGTATTTGCATATGACTATGCAACATGTAAGTACCATTACATTGCATAAACCCTAATTAAATGAAGGTTTATTCTTTATGTCATTATGTTTGTAACATAATATTGATCTGGAACTTCACGAAAAATTATGAAACAGAAAATTTTTGAACTCGTTTCTTTTAAATAAAATACAATTTACCTATTTATTGAATAATAATTTATTTTTTGAAGACCCCAGATAACTTTTAGACATTTTTATCAAACTGAATTATCTGAAAAAGTTTCCTTAATGTTTTATTAAAAAAAGGCCAAAGTATCAAAAGGTGGTCTACTTTTGGTGAATATACATATCGACAAAATGAAGCAAGTATTCCTATTTCTGTTCATTTCTTCCACATTAAAATAGAAACAATAAAAAAAACTAAAAAATCAAAAAAAAATTTATAAACTTAATTTATTAATTTTCTGAAATTACTAGTTTGTTGTACCCAGCGCTAGCTCACCCCCCTCCCCCCTACTCCTTTTTTCTCTACATAAAAAACTATGTTTAAAATTTTGTTAAAATCGATACAGCCCGTAAATTCTCGTTTTTCTTTATGCACACATTAGATGAACGACCATACGAATAAATCCTAAAAATTTAATCGAATTCGGTTTGACCGTTTGTGTGTTATAAGGTCACAGAAAACAGAAAGCAAAAAGAAATAAATATGGCTATTAATAAAGAAAACACCGAGT
This sequence comes from Gymnosoma rotundatum, assembly GCA_916610165.2. Taxonomy (NCBI): domain Eukaryota; kingdom Metazoa; phylum Arthropoda; class Insecta; order Diptera; family Tachinidae; genus Gymnosoma; species Gymnosoma rotundatum. Next base: position 11,367,207 of record OU744338.1, on the reverse strand, counting down.
ACGCTTTGAGTAGAGTGTGGACTTCATCTAACAGAATCAAGATTTGTTTAATATAACTATTGCTCGTATTCTTTTTTACAAAATCAGTTGATTTAATAGATGATGTTTACAATGTACACGACCACAAAAAAATTTTTTTCGAAAGAATTTTCAACAGCAAAATATAAAATTCATCAAATAAAATCGATTATTCACTAGAGATCGAAAATTTACAAAAATAGTTTGACTAGTCCGATGTAATTATTTTTTTTTTATTAAATTCATACTACTAAGCTTTTTCCGTTTGAAATCAATTATCAAAAAGCGGGTGTTTCACATAATATAGAAGAAAAATCAATTCCAGGAAGTATTATGAACCCGTTCTTGCTAAGGAAGGTTTGGAAAGTTTAAAAGAATTTTTTTTAAAATGTTTACAGATATTTAAAATATTATTTTAATATCACATAGTTAAATTTAAACTGTTTTGTTTGAAATTGGTACAAGTCTATTTTTAATAAAAAGGTGGCTTATGATAACATCGACTACAATCTGTTCGATCTTTTGATCTATAAAAAAACATGGTATATTTTCAATATTTTTTCAATATAAATTTAGAAATATAACTAATTTTAATTTTATTTAATCATCCATTACCTCATATGATCACCTGCAATACATAATGACTACTTCAACATTTTTTTTAAGAAAAAAAAAAATAAAAATTTAAATTATTAATTGAAATTTGTAGTAAATAAACTTTAAATGGAGTATTTACAAGTATTTTTGAAATATAGTATTTTTGTATTGTTATTATTTTTTAAGGAGTTGATTAAACATTTTTTTATTGCTTTGATGCAATTAAAAGTTTTCATCAGTGTATGTTTTTTTTAGTTTGTTGACTTTCAAAGTGGTGTGAGTTCATTTGTGATCATTAAAATTTTAAATTGCTTGCCAGTCACACTTTAAAAATGAAAATTGTATGTTATGAAAACATAAAGTGAGCGTATTATCAATATGTTTTTAATGGACTTATACCACTTTTAAGGAAAGCGGGTCTTTTGATATTAAATCATAAAAATATTTTCTTTCGAACGTGTGCCTCTTGCAAAGTTATATTTTGGCCTTAAATTAATTAATTATTATTTTTATTAGTAGTGGATTAATACACTTTGATATTGCTATTGAAAATGAAAAGTAAAAATATTTTTATCAATTTTTGCTAAGAAAATAATTGTTTACAAATACAAATATTTTAGCTTTAAAACCAACAATCCTCTTAGTTTTATTTTTATTGTTTTAGTCGTTGTATGAATTTAAAATTGTTATTATTTTTTCCTTTCATGACTATGATTTTATGGATGTCATATTTAATTATATCATCTGTTGAATTTTGCGATTTACATGACTGAAGAAGTTTGTTTAAAAGATTTTCTCCATAACTCGGATATATTATTCATGGCTTATTTTTTATTGTTATTTTTTTATTAACTTTTTTTCCTACAAACTCCTTTATTGCAGTGGAGTATGTCAGATGTTGGTTTTACGATAATCCATTATATTAAAACTGTTGGCTGTCTTTCGCTTTGTCTCTTTCAATATTAACTAGTTCTGTTAATAATTATTTCCTGCAATTGCTGAAGATGTCACACTGTGGCGTTGTCTTCATGAAACAATTTTTTTTTTATGTGAGAAACTGTTACATTATTTCGTACATTTGCAATGCAATTTATGTCTTGTTTTATGTGAAAGCAGCTCTTTGTGTAACATGTGTAATTATTATTGTTTTTGACAGCACTAGTTTGTTTTTGTTATTATACTATGTTTATAAAAATATGCATTTATAATTAATAAAATACATAAGTTAAAATAAATTTTTATTATTTAAATTTACGTAAAAAAAATTTTATTAATTGCATTTTCTCTTTTTTTCAGGTAAAAATATAAATTTACTGAATTTGAAAATTGTTTCTTTACAACTTTGCAAAATGTAAGTGAATATACAAAAGATGTTTTGGTTTTTGATAATTATGTGAAATAGTACCAAAATTTTTCTCAACCAATTGTGTTAAAAAACTTTTTAAAAATGTTAAAAAAAACATTATTTAATTAATAACTTTAAGTTATTCTAATGAGACTTTATACATCTCTGAAACTATTGAATGTTAGAACCGAGTAAGTTGTTGCTTCCACCACTAATAAGTGTGGTGTATATGCACATAATAAAAATTAAAGTTAACTTATACATTTTGAGCAACACCTGTGGATTTAGTGGTAGAGACGTCTGCTTGTTGTTAAACAGAAAACCACAAGTAAGAAGTTCAAATCCCATTAGCACCATAAATCTAAAGAAAAAAACATTTTTTTTTTTTTTGTTGAACAAAGATAAATAAATAAAAAACAGTCTGTTGTAATAGTTTAAACCTGCTGGAGTTTTTTGAAAAAAAAAAATATAATTATTTATTATTCTACTAATACTTAAATAATTATAATTTTAAAAATTAAAAATAAAAAAATATATCTTCTGAATAATAATTTATTTCTCAGAAGGCGATCAGAAGACGATCTATACATAAAATAAAACTTTTTCTTTTTAAAAAGTCATTTCGTAGAGAGAAAATAGAGATAAATGTGTGAAAGCACCCAATTTTATGGTATGGGTATGGTACTGAAACAGCATATCTGCATATTTTATTTTGTAGATAAAAATATTTTGACACTGTCTAAAAAACTCTGGAGTAAATATTTAAAAAAAAAACATTTTTCTAAATTTTAATTTTAAGAAAATTAGAAATGACACTCAGACGAAGTCGTGAGCACAAGTTTAAAATATAAGTAACTGTATTGGATCATCTGACGTATTAATACTGACCAATTCTTTCAAAATTTTCATAAACAGACAACCACAAGGATTGACGAAAAATAGAATATAATAAAAAATATACTTTATTCTTTCGAATAAATTTTTTCGGTTATTTTTCAATATCAAAGCAACACAATATGAAGGTTGAGCCACGTGTGAGTGCTTTCTGAGACAGATACAAATTATTAATATATTTCCATTAAAAGAGAAGGGAAGAAAAAGTATATTCCATTTATAAAGCATAATATAATTTATTATGAAACATATGCTCAATTCACAAAGTCCCCATGTTACGTATATTAACAACATCTTCTTCATGAGTGGCCAAATTCATTTAAGCAGATGCCAAAAATAGTATGAAACTGATAAAGACTTGGGAGCTTTTAACTAAAAAAAAAAAATTTTGTTCGCTTCCACATTGTGAAAGGTCTTATCCCGCTTCTTATAGTCTTTCTCTTATCCAAATTGAATAAACCATTCTTCAGGTTGAAAAAATATATTTAAGGGGCCGCTTAAGTATTTGTCAGGCCTCTTAAAAATTTTACATGTGATAAAAAAAACTGAAATCAAATTTGTCTGTAGCACCTCAAACACTTCATTCTCATTCTATTTTGGTTAAAAAAAAAAGGATTTCTCGGCAGAACAGTGTTGATGGTATTCACATTTTTGTGTTTTATAAACCAAAAATCAATTTTTGAATAGACATTTGAGCAGCTAGAAATAATTTTTTTTTTTTCTCATGAAATATTTATTATTTTAAACTAAACTAAAAAATAAAATTTATTACTGCGGGGAAAGCATATCCATATGGCCATTTCACTACTGCTCTAATAGCTCATCAGTAGATTTTACCCAAATTTTGTATAGAAACTAGAAAGTCTTATATCAAAAGACAAATTGATTAAATGAGAACTTCATTGAATCAATGAATCATTGAAACAAAATACAATAACAACTCAAAAATGTTTTATACAAAAACACAGCAAACATTCAGTAACTATTTTTATTTTTTCTTTCATTTTTCTACATAAGGGATCCCATTACATATGAATGGTTCCCGTCCGCATACATTTGTAAAAATAAATTTTCTTATTAAAAAAGATTTTTAGAAATTAAATATAAATGAACTTAAGCCAAAATAATATCTATTTATTTATCATATTCATAGTTCAAATAATAATTTAATAAAAATTAAATTATTTATTTTTATATTAAGCAAGTATGTACATTTGTTTTCTATAAAATAAATTACTTATTTTAGTTTTAAATTTTTATTTAAAAAAAAATAACAAAAATCTTTACACTAAAATCAAATTGGATTTTTTTGTAAAAGTGACCAAATTTTTATTAAGCTAAATAACGTATTAATTATTTCTAAAATAATTATTCAGTTTATTTATTCGATTTGTAACTTGTTAAGCTTTAAATGAGAAATTATTATTGACCTCGAGCTGGAATAATTTCACATTTGGAACTTAATTTTTAAAATAAATAAATTAGAATAACTCTATAAATTAAATAAGTTAAACAAAGTAAATTCTTTTGTTTGTTAAATAAATAAACTTAACTGTTAGACATTTAAATATATTTTCTTAAAATTTATTATCTTTAAACTTATTAAATACGTTTATACTAAAATATGTCTTACACTTGACTATTCCCATTCATCACCCATCTCATCATCTATTACCTCTTCAACATCTGGATAATCTTCTTCATCTTGTCGTGAATAATGATTGAATATTATATCGCCACCACCACCACCACCACCGCCACTACTTGATTGAGGCAGGGAATTATCACAATTTGTATAATCGTCATAATCAATCTCATCATAACCCCTCTTGCCACCACCACGATTGTGACGATAACCATGACTATGGGCATGATGACGGTGATGATGAACTTTACCACCACCACCGCCGCCGCCACTGTCTCCTGCTGTTAAGCCGGTATGATGGGTAGAGTAACCCATTATTTTATAAATCGTTTGTTTAGAAGCTTTTCCAACACCATAATTTCCTCCCGCTCCACCACCAACACCGCCTCCACTATTTATCTCCTTACCCACTCCATGCACTTGAGTATAGACAGTGTGTGTATGATGATGGGTTCTAATTTTCATGGGAACATGAATGACAAAACGTTTGCCATGAACCATTTTAGATTTTAACAGACAGGTGGGCATCAGTGATGAGTATAAAATTATTAATAGAAAAACTTTTATCACATTAAAATTTACACTCATACGATTATGATGAATCTGTGACATTTAAAATAATTTTGGTAGTATCTGTTTCTTTTACTTGATGAAACCAAATTGGAAAATGAATTCAATCTGCACAAACTTTACATATTTTATTTAAATTATTATTATTTTTAATTTTTTTTTATTTTCAATTATATCCTTTAATGTTACTCTGGCCTTTAAAAACCATCAACTGTTCATGATTTGTTACGTTTGATGAGTTTTATATGGATTTATATTTTACCCATTAAGTGTAAAAACAACAACAGAAAAGAAATGCAAAATAGTGTTAATTTTTAATTAAGTAATTATGTCTTAAATATAATACGATTCATTAACATTAACAGCATATTTTTGAAATTGTTTACTTTACGTTTAATTAAGTAATGTTTATTGAAAGTGTGTAATTTTTATGTAAAGTAGTTTTAACAATTTGTTGTTTTTTTTTTCTTTTTATATTTGTTGTAATTTTATTTACCACTTTCATGACTCTCGATGAGGATCTTATAATTTGCAAAATTGCATCTCATTTAAAATATTCATTATGTTTTCTAAGAGTAGTTTAAGAGGGGAAGTATTCCTTACGAAAACTGTTTTTGTTTAACTGTTTTTAAAAATTTCTCTTTTAAACATGTGTGAAAATTTATACATTATTATCTTTTATTTAAAAAATAAAAGACGCCAAAAATGATTTCTTCAATGTCTCTTTATTTACTAAACTCTGTATATATATGTTAATAACACTGTTAAACAATAGACGTTTTTCGGCAAGAAGTAACTTCCCGTTCAATTTTTTCAATAATACTGTCATACCTCTCGCAAAGTCGTTTTCTATTTTTAAGCGAGTTAAAACGTCTAGATTCTTAAAAAATAAAAGATCTGGCAGGCCTGTTTTTAATTTTACATTTATAATTACATTTATGTTCGTCTAAATCTGAGCCTTTTATTCAATTCAGTTTATCAACAACAACTAACAAATTTATCTATTCAAGTCAATAAGCCCTTTCTGTCAACGAAATACTGTCAAATTTATGTAAAGTATTTACGATAATTTTCGGCAAAAGTGGGTCTATGTGTCAACAAGGCAGTGTAATCCATTTATCCAAAATATAAAAATTTGTCCAATTTAAAATTATGGTTACTTCTCATGCCCATTAAAACACTATTTCCATATCTTTATGCTTGTTCCCTCAAAACTCATTATCATTATACTATTATACAAAGTTGTTATTAATTGCATTTTGATTTAACATAATAAAAAAGAAAAAAAAGTTACAAATAATGAAAAAAAAATCATGATGAACAAGTGAAATAAAATAAACAAAATTATTCTTCTATCAACTTCCTTCCTTCCCAGTTTAGGGAAGCAAAGCAACGTATTGCCAACCTTTTTACCATATTCGTTATTTAAATTGACTTCAAAAAAATAAAAAACAGTTGATGCAATACAACATTTAAACAAATATTTATTTTATGGCGAATTATGAATATGCACAATATTTGCATATTAATAATTATTTTAATGAATATTTATTTTCGTTAAATAAAATAAAGCAAAACGTCAGAAAAGTTTACTACAAAGAAACCAAAAAGCACTGCAGTTCGTTTTTTAAAACCCACAACAAATTAATAGGTTGGCATGTGGCAAGTGAAATTTTTTGAATTATAAATCTAGACGTTATAAGGAATTTTTTATGAATTTAATTTTAACACTATAAATGATATTTAATATAAAAATAATAATAAGTACGAATAAAGTTTTAAAAGACATGCAATAACAATATCATTTATTTATTAAAGAGAAATTATTTAATTCATTCCCCAATTTAATTTAAAAGTTTTGTTTAAAAAACACAGACAAAATTTATTAAACCAATAAAAGAGGAAGTCAACACGAACCTAATATATTATAAATCTCTTTGCAAGTTTATTTGTTTGTTTGTTTGTTGGTGCATCAGTCACGGCAACACTACTCCTAATAAGATGGGGGAGAAAAGGTTTCACCTTTTTCATAACTTAATCAATTTTAAATAAATTTGAAAAATAGTAGTAGTCTTCAAGTAAAAGATCCAATACAATGCGTATTGGCGTATTTCGTTTCCAAAACCAAGATACAAATGAAAGGATCCTAGTACCGATTTTTGTAAAATATAAAACCGAAAAATAGTGAATTACAGTGAATTTGTTCCACCTGCAATCATAAATTTTTAAACGCAAAAATACTGCTAAATCAATATTAACTACAAAAGAGTTTTATTTAGTCCGTTAGTGAATCTTAATTAAATGATAGGTAAAATCAAAAGGTACATTGTATTTCATCTTGAAAAAATATTAGTATTAATTAAAATAAGGGCACAATGTAAATGGTCCATTAGGAATTGCTATTAAAAAGAGCGGTACTTTTAAACATTTTCTTTTAGTGTTTGATTGCTCATTCTTAAGCACTTCTTTGTAATGCACACTTCCGTTATATCAGTTGTTTTTTAAATATCTTAATATTGGTCGATACGATAAGATCCAATATTAAAACATTTTAAAAAATAACTTTAAGCAAAGTGTTGAAATGCTTAAGATAAAGGACTCTTTTCATCTGTACCAGTATAATGATTCAAAGCATACAGCTTGAGTCGTAACAGCATGATTATTGTATCATTGTCGGCAAATAATTAAAACTCCACCCCAATCACCGAATTTAAATATAATAGAAAATCTGTGGCAGAAATTGGAAATTAAAAAAATAAAAAAACCATATTTCAAACTAGAATTCGTTAAAGAAGGCTCTATTGGAGGAGTGGAGTTAAATAAGCCCCAAAATATACAAAAAAACTTGTGTGATCTATATTAATATGCCTTAAATGTGTAATTCATCAAAAAGAGTACCCAACAAAATTTTTATTATTTTTTTTTTTAGCAAAAAGCGAGTTTAAGGATATATAACATCTATAGATAAGTCTTGGTCACAGATAGATATTAATACAGATTAATGTATAAAATAGACTTTTTTAAGGGGACTGTATTTTTTCCGGGAAAAAAATGTCGGATATTTTTACTCGATTTTTTTTACTTTCAGCTATGTCTTTGTCAAAAATATCTACAAGGCTTCATGACCTACTGAGTAATTTCCACAAGAACTTGAGCAAGCCTTGTGCGGTATTTTATTTGAAATGAGCCGTTCTCTTTAAAAGTGCTCTATGCCCATTCTTCTATATAAATTTTGTTACTGATAATGCGGAATGCAGTTTGCGAGTTGTTATCTATAAAGTTTCATTTAAAGTTGTAAGAAATTAAATTTTAAGAGTAACTTTTAAAAAAATATTTAAATAATTTGCATTCATCTTTAATATTTCATTAGCTTATGACTTTTTTTTTTTTTTGTAAGTTAAAAGTGGTGTGAGTCCATTTTTAATCATTTTTTTAACTAATACTTTAAGAATTATCACATTATATATTTTTTTAAAGAAAACGACTTAAATATTTTTGTACACTCTAATTTAAGTTAAAAAATAATAAAACTCGTAAAGCACGAGACAAAAATAATTTGTCAGTTAATATCTATTGAAAGGTAAAATAAATGTAATATCTCAGTTTTATTAATTTCTTATTACTTTAATGAAAGACATAGAATTAACAAGAAATTCCCTTAACTATTTTGACTGATATTAAGACCAAAATGTGAAAGATAAAGTTTTAAATATGAAAACAATTAGTAAACAATTTTATGGACACTTTTTAACTCAAACTTTTAAGTATTAATTGATAAATTAGTCATAAAATAAAAATTTTAGATTATGAGACAGCCAGCATTCATTTCATTGTTTTTTATTTTTATATCAGAAAATGTAATCGTCGTCTGTAACATTCAATCATAAACTTCAGTTAATATATTTGCTTTTAGTAACAACATCCTACCGCTCGACCACAAACGAAATAAACACTCAGGCATCCATATCCATCCAACCATTAATTCATTCCTTTATTTGGCTTTCAAGAAAACGAGCGTATGGTTAGTTAACGTATTTGTTTATTTACAATAAAAACCACATTTAGAAAAAAATAAGTGTCATTTTAACCATGAAATTACCATGAGATTTGTCAGTATTATAACCAAGTTAAAATGATAACAGGAAAATCTACACCAAAGTGTTCTTTTAGCCCCCCTTCCATCACACATTCAAACACAGATGCACAGCGAGCTTACTGCTGCTGTACACACACACAACAAACATAAAATTCATTAACATGGGTGACCACACAGTGAAATGTAAAATGACAGTTAGTATAGGAGCATATAGTATATTTAGTTAGTAGTAGTTACTCACATACGAGAACAGTTTTAGAAGTATTTGATGTAGAAGGGAAAGTATAAAAAAATGCCATTTAATAGATCGCCGTTTTTAGATCATTACATTTTTTTTGCCGATATTGATTCGCTAAAGTTGATTGATTTATTTTACTGGAGTTCCCTACGAGCAAACAGTCAAGTCAAAAACCCTATCTGTAACCATAAGGTATTTGAAGGGGTCACTGACTCTTGATCCAGATTATCCACAAATATATTAAGTGCAGAGCAATTGCACAGAGGCTGGAAGAATTTCTACTTCATTTCGCTGTTTTAAATTGATCTTTAAACAAATTCTAAGTCACATGTAAGCTTTTTAGGCATATAGTAATTCATTAAAGCATATCGCAGTTTAACCATCTTGTCCGACTATTTACTGAAAAAGTAAGGGAAACGTTTAAAAAAATTAATTTGCGGAAATCCGAAAAAACTTCCAATTTTAAAAAATCTTGATACTTTGGGATTCTATTGTGCTGTTTTGAAAAGCTCTGGAAAGCTCAAATCTAAATTCTTCTTTTACCACCAATCAATTGGTCTAGACATTTAGAAACTACTGATGTATTTCAGAAATAGTTTGATTCTGCAACAAATGAAATTTTGGGAAATTTTTCTTTGCCTTAATAATCGTCGTCACCTGATCATGAAACAAAATAAATGTTATAAATTTAACTTTAAGTTACTTTTGCTACTGCCCTCGTATAATTGTTAAATTTTTTTTCTGGACAGAATTGGATTGTACCTACAATGTTTGCACGGCGGTGTTGTTTATGTGTAAATGGATTAAAAACAATGTCTTTTTAACAAGAACAACAACATGTGTCACATGAATATCAAACATTCAAAACTGACAAATAAAAAATATTAAATTATGCATTTTTTTAAGAAAACGCTGCTGTTGTGGCTTCTTGCTGTCATGTATTCCTGTGATTAAGTAAAAAAGGCTGTTGTTTGTTATTTCTTTAAATATCAACAAACTCTATAAAAACTTTTTTCTACTTAATGTTTTTCTGATTTTCACGACCTCCATTATAAATACTGCTAGAATTTATCTTCTTTAATATACTTAAATATACATATTTTATTTAACAAAAAAAAAAAAACAAAAAAAAAAACAAATTTAATTGGATGTGTGGCTTTTTCTTTAAGGCGTTTCTCTTGCGTCTTATCTACAGAAATAAAATGTTTATATGACGTTTTCTAGCAATATTAAGCATAAATTTCGTTTAATATTTTCGTTTTTATAATCTTGGTAAAAATTAAGTATAATATAAATACAATAACAACAAGGTGTTTATGAATACTTTATTCATTAAAAGTGATATAAAAATGTAAAAGCCATTTTCTTATGCATTTAACATAAAAGCAAAGAATTTCATACAATTGGCTAAGAGAAGGCGCTCACGCTTAAAAGCAACGTCAAGCAATATTTTATGACCACATTTAATTCCTTAATAAAATCAGCCAACACATATTTTATATAAACTATCGGACCACTTATACTAATGATTCTAAAGTAAATTTATATAATAACACAAATTAACAGAAGAGACAAAGTCCAGCTTATGTTTTACAACATCGCCTAATTTTAAACTTGCCTTAAACTACGTCAGCTCGGATGTATGTACAAATTAAAACGATGGGAATTTGCTTTTTTTAAACGATTTATAGAACTCCTTTATATAGACAGAATTAATCTATTTCTCAACAAAAAATGTTGTTCAAATAACTTTCTAATAAAATTACGCGATGCTTAAAGAATTTTAAATGATAAATAGACGAATTAAAACTAAGAGAACTTTGATCAATGTTCTAAAATTCCCATAAAGGTTGTAAAAATGTCCAAAAATGGAAGTTTTTCAGTTTTCTGTTTTATTTACAATATAATTTGGATAAGATAACAAATAAAATATAAAAATAAAATAAAATAATTTATATTAAATTGAAAAGATTTGAACTGTGAATATGTATGGTGATGAAGGACGTAGCAGTCCAGAAAGTTCAGCATTACATTTTGATGGCGTCTAATTTTTCTTGTTTTCTTTGGAAAACGTCCACATACATTTGTAAAATAAATTTTCTTTTAAAAAATTTCTTTCTAAATACATTACGAGGGCTGCTATATATATTTCTGGCCTGGCAACACTGAGTGCTCCCAAGTGCAATCTGACATTTCCATTGGAAAGTTTGTAATTTTTAAGCGTAATCGTACTCAAAACGTTTTGACGTACGACCATTATTTGTGTTGTTTACAGTGACTTGAAAAAATTAATTTAGAAAAAAATGGAATCAACTCGTGAATATTTTCGTGCCATCATTTTTCACAACTTTCGACGTAGATTATCACGACAAGAGTGCATTGATGAACTTAAATCTTTGTATGGCGATGAAGCACCATCCTATAGCACTGTGAAAAATTGGTATAATGAATTTAATCGTGACCGAAAGATAGAGACATCCTTGGACATTTCTTCCACCAGCATACATTCGATACTGCATGAACACCTGGCCGTAAAAAAGGTTTGTTCTCGTTGGATCCCGCACAATTTGAAAGTCGCTCAAAAAAAGGCTTGTGTCGATTGGTGCAAAGAAATGCCGCAAAAATACGATTGCGGTGCTTCAAAAGACGTTTATAAGATCATCACAGGTGACGGATCATGGATCTATGCGTATGAGCCCGAAACGAAACAACAATCGACCGTGTGGGTCTTCAAAGACGAGCAAAATCCAACGAAAGTTGTTCGTGGAAGAAGCGCTTCGAATCAAATGGTCACCTATTTCTTCGGCAAAACTGGTCATGTGGCGACTGTTCCGCTTGAGCAACGTAGGACGGTCACTTCCTAGTGTTACACTACATTCTGTTTGCCTGAAGTCATCGGAGAAATTCGAAAAACCAACAAGAGAAGACGAATCATTGTTCACCATTACAATGCGAGCTCTTGGCACCTAATGACTTCTCCTTGTTTCCGCACATCAAGAAAAAAAATGCGTGGTCAACGATTTTCGACGCCAGAAGAAGCTGTTGAAGTGTTCAAAAACCATGTTTAAGAGGTGTCTCAATCGGAGTGGAAAAAGTGCTTCGACGACTGGTTTGAGCGCATGCAAAAATGTATAAATCATGCTGGAGAATACTTTGAAAAACAATAAAACCATTTTTGATTATAAATATTCGCATTTTCACTATTAGGCCAGAAATATATAGAGCAGCCCTCGTAAATAAATTAATAAACTAAATAAATTAAATAAAGCCAAAATATTTTCGAATCATTTATAAAACAATTTATTTAAAAATAAAAACAAATAAGAATGCTACTGTCCCGAATCTTTTGTATAACCACATGTTTTATTGTTCTAAAAAACGTCAAAAATTATAAATTTTGTTTAGAGTTGTTGCCCCAGCCTGCAACAAGAAAAAGTGCTATAATGTTATGTACCGTTCACCATATATGTAACCCTGTTTTAGTGAAGTAACTCCAATAAAAAAAATTGTTTTGGTGTCGCAGAGAATTAAATTAAAAGTTCAGAGGCCCCTAACACGGAAAATATGGGCGAGCACCAATTTTTGCACTTGATGTTTTTTAAATCTCTATCGCCCCATGTATCTGTTTTTTGATTAGAGTTACTTTATGGTTCCAAACGATATGGAAAAATTTGAGGCAGGCGTGGTGATTTGCCCGCTGCCTCGAAAAACAAAAACAGATTTTGCGGATTTTCAATAGCACCATTTACACACTATGTCTGGTAGATTGGTGCACTTAAATTTTCTGTAACTGATCTAGTGCCTTGGCAAACTTGACTTCAACACTAACACGGACGGACAGACGGATATCGCTTGATCGACTTTACTATGCATAAGAACTCAGAATATATACACTTTATGGGGTCGGATGTGAATATTGTATATATTACTTACATGTGCCCTTTTACACCTGTGGCGAAGAATATAAATATAAATTATCTGCAACTGATCTAGTGCCATCAACACTAACACGGACGGACAGCGGATAGCGCTTGATCGACTTCGCTATGCATAAGAACTCAGAATATATACACTTTATGGGGTCGGAAAATGATATTGTATAAATTACTTAAATATGCACCTTTCCACCTGTGGCAAAGAATATAATAATTCTTAAACTGTGTATAAAAGCTCTTATAACAAGCACAACTTTTAAGAACTCAGCAAGAGTTATTAAAAGAAATAAAAATCTTTTGAATCAGAACGATAAGCTCATGGAAAATTACATTATTTAAGGTAAAAAATGTATGACAACAAGTCTACAGAAGAATGTGTTTAAAGACACTTGCGTGATATGTTATATCACCCAAATCTCTAAACTAATTGCTTATGATTCAATTTAAAATAAAAATCTTAAGAAAAAATTTATATTTTCTATTTATACCAAGAAGTTACGCAAATTTAGGGGGACTCTTTACTTCTTCGGACCTTAAGGCAGTCATGCATTATAAGTATTTTAAGAACTTTCTAAAAAAAAATACATTAAAAACATATTTTTTTTTTTCTACAAACATTTCACCGTTTAAGTTAAAAAGCAAATATATAAAAAAACTTACATTTTAACTGCTGGTAACACCCACCCACAATTTTGCTGATTCTACAAGTTATAAATTTTAATTGGCTAATTGCTTAATAATTATATTTAACATCTTTGAATAGAGAAGAAAAGTTATTGCATTAAAAACAAAAAGAAAATAAAACCTAAAAAACTTATCTTTAATATCTTTAACACCGACATGCCGCTATTAAAATAACTAGAATCTCTAACCATGATAAAAGTTCATAAAAATTTGTATTCTATTGTTCTCTAGTAAAACTTTTTTTCTGATTTGATTGTTGAACAAATAGTTGGATGGTACGACAAAGGCTTGTACAAACTTCTTCTGCAATTGATGTTGATGATTTAAAGCTACTGCTGCAATTTGTTAAAGGGAAAATTTTCATCCCTGCAGCAAAAATTTTTTTTATTTATATACTTGTACAACTTCAATATTACTTACTCTATACTCAGCACCATCATGCTACTGCAATTTGCAAACGCAGCAGGAGCAAAATTTGAAAAAAAAAAACAACGATAACGAAATGAAATTGTTCAGTAGGTAAAAGTTTTTATCAAAAAAGTTTGTATAGTGATAGCATTAAAAAGAATCTTGCAGAAAGATGTGTTACGAATAATACTTGTTATTAATACTGATACTATTATGTTTCATTATTAACTTGATTTAGCATATAAATTATAAAATTTACGGGTAAGCCGTCTTTAGCTAAAAACAAAATTGGTGGGTAAGTTTCTTGAAAATAACTATAATAATGTAGAAATAATTTTTGTATTAAAAAATTTACCCGACAGTTTTGTTTTTTTTTTTTTGTTTTATGTACCACTAATACTTTGCACATGTTACAATCTTTATTTAAAATAGGATCGTGAAGAATATATGAATCGACTTTTATTTAGAGTCTTAAAGGAAAAAAGTGTTTTTCAGGGAATTTTTCTTTACTAGTTTTTTATTATAAAAGGTGCTGCAGAAATTTTACAGCAAGCATTGTATCCCATGTCTAGAATTTATCTTTGGTGCTTAAAATATTGAAATTTTAATGTTAAAGCCAAATACCTTTAGAAAAGACTAAAAAGCTTAAGACAGTTACATAACAGGCGTCGAGGGGGCCAAGTTTTTACGTCTGAAATGCTACTTCACCGCTATAAAAAGACGTATTTTCAACACGAAATCTAAATCATCTATGAAAATGGAATTATAATACAAAATTCTAAAGCCTTAACCATCATCTTTAAAGTGGAACTAACGGGCAATACGAAAACAATAAAAAGATATCCAATGCCAAGCATAAGAAAAATTTGCGAGGTACATAACTTTTTGACCACATAGCGTCATTCCTGGGAAGTCAATGGTACCCAGCTTTAAAACTTTAGTTTAAATACTCCTTTGCTATAAGCGGCCTAGCCGTTTACAAATGGCTGAGTTATTTTCATAATGTTTTGCTACTACCCCACTGTGCAGCATTTTATTTAATTCTATTCCCTGCTTTAACAATCGTTCATGGGTATATCTGACGTCAAAAAAAACACATTTTCTAGTCTTTATTAAAAACACTTTTTTTATTTTCTCTGTAAACCAAATTAAAATACACGAGTGTGTGTTAAATAAAACATACATGTTAGCTTAAGTTTATGTGTATGTGTTTATATTTGTTTTCACTTTATGGCATTGTATGTGTGTGGTCATATTAATGGAAGGAATGATGAAGAGATGAATGATTGGATGGTGAAATGGTTGGATGTCTAAATTGACGTTTGGTGAGTGAGATGCTGCAAATATAAACATTTAAAATTCTCTAGATAAACTTCCTGTTGGGTGGTTTTGAAAATTTAAATTAATGTTTGCGTCTGCGTGTGTGTGTGTATTTTTTTAAAATTGATATATGTTTTCTTAAATTCATTTATTTTCAGTAACATATCAGTGTGCAAAATTATTTCAATTTCATTTTAAACTTCAGCTAACTTTTTAAGAATATAAGGAGTTCTTCTTTTTGTTTTTTATTTCACAAAAGAAGGAAAAAATACTTTCGCAAGTTTTTCATTTCCGTCAAAGATAGTGCAAAAATGTTCTTTTAAAACTATAAAAGTTTAAAACACACATATATTTTAAGCAGCACAAAAGTTTGTAAGCGAATATAGTCATACATAAATTAAAAGTTCATTGCTATACAAAACTTAAGATAAAGTCGTTGTCATTACAAAAGGATTTTGCAACAGCTTCTATATCAAAGAGTTTCTTAGGAATCTGGTGAATGTCAGGATAACTTTTTTGTTAATACGTTGAAAGAATTAAGTTCAACAATATATATGACACTATTAATTTATTCTGTTTCAAATTTAAAGTGGAATTCTTCTTGGTTTTAAAAATTATACTGCACGTGTCTCTTATACTTGGCTTTTTTAAAATGTATATTCTTTCGTAACAGAGAAATTAGAAGTATAATATTAACTATTAAGAACCACTAAATATTGCAATTGCTTATATTGCTCAAACAAATTTTTTTTTTCTAAAATGTTTAAAATAAAATAAACACACAAATTGTTTAAAGGCATTTTTCCTTTAATTCAACCACCCCTCTCTTTAGAGCCTTTGGCATAAAGAGAGATACTAAAGTTGTTAATTTTTTATTTTTGTTTTTTCCTTTGAAACATGTAAACACCAATGGACAAGCGTGTATGTGTTAAAACTCAATTTTAAAAGTTAAAAAATTGTTTAAACCGCCTAGAAGTGCTGAACTTTGTGTTTTTTCCCCTTTCATTTTTGGCTTTGATTCCATGCAAAATGCAACTCTTACTTTAGTCCCAATTTTAATATTAAAAAAAATTTTTGCCAAAATATTAACGCAAACTCTGAATTTACCACTAGTTGTAAAGAAAAAGTTGTTTAATTTTTTCTTAGAAAAATAATTTTTAAACGCAAATAACATAGTTTGTACTTCCTTTTGCAATTTTTAAGTCTAATGAAAAAAAAACAAAAAAAAAACGGCGAGTTTTATAAAAGCTTACGTAACTCTGAAGTACCCAGCTTTGAAACCAACCATTTTCTGCTGCCTCTAAAATATCTGCAAGGCTCATTTGAATTCATTCGGCAATTTTGAATTCATTCTTCGTTTCTGCCCCACTGTGCATAGAAGTGGAAGTAAATGTCTTATAATTTTCCATAATTATAATATTCTAAATCGATATTGGGACACGTTATCCAGTGTAGGAGATATTAATTTGGGACAGACTTATTGTCAACAAAGCGACGCCAGAGTTTTAAAAACCAACAAGAACTTCGTTATCTAAAGCAAAATAGAACAAATTATTCAAATAAACACAATTCAGATTTTTATTATATTATTTAGAGAAAAGTGCGGCAATTATGAATAAACAATAATATTTGTCAAATGTCCACCACGACCACACTGACAGATGTCGATTCTTTCGTTCTTAATTACTTTTTGTCAAAATGTGAAGAACGTCAAGGAATTGACAAATTTGGATCTACTTTAACAATGTGGCTCACGGCTGCAGTTGAACGACCCGGTCAAACAGGCGTTGGTACTTGCACATTTTGTCTCGAGCCTCCCGACAAAAAATTTAACGACCAAATTCTTAATAGCGTTTTAAAAAAGACGATTATGTTGTCCGTCAATATCACGAATTTTACAAAATGTAACTTTAACAGAAACGCTATTTTCATGGTGGATTTAATGCAATTTTCAAACGAAATTAATTTCATTGTAACAATTGCCATTGAATCTACTATGAATGCGTCAAAAAACTAAATGTCGAAACTATTACTTTGTTGGTGTTGCCACAAGTGAAAGACAAAGTTCTTGTTTAAAAATTTTTTAACTTTTAAAGATTTTAAAGTAAAGTTTTTTTTATTAAAATTCATGTTTTCACTCGTAATTATTTTCAAATCTTTTTATATGTTAAACTAGCTTTTCCCAAGGCGCTTCGCTACCCCAATGAGAATAATTGTACCAAGTTTTTTATTTGATTAATGTGGAAGTTATAAGAGATTTTCTTCTGCCTATTGGACCTTGTGAATCAGGACTTATTTATCTTTACCTTTGTTAAAATAATTCGGTGCATTTTTCCTCTCCCCCAACTTACCCCTCCTGTTCCTTATTTTTTAAATAATCATATCCTGTTGGAACTTATATATATATATCACCGCTTTAAATTTTTTTTACAATTAGTGCAGCCCGTTTTAGTTATAACTCATGAACGCGTCGACCAGAATCGTGAGAATTTAGATAAACCGTCTACACGACCATACAAACAAACCTTAAAAATTTAATCAAATTTGGTTTGACAGTTCGTGAGTTATAAAGTCACAACACACTTGCAACAAATTTTTAATTTATATAGAAAACAGGATACAGGGGTATTTAACCATCTAATTTTTTTATATATTTTTTTATATTTATCTTCAAAAAACTGATTTATTTCTGAACTGATTTTGAAGAGTTAAAAAAGGTGATAATTTTCAAAATTAAAGGGTGTCGCTATACAACACGCATTAGGTTTACATGTCTATTGAAATGTAACAGACACCCATATAAAATTTTTTCAAAGTTGGTTTTGCTATAATTCCCAAAAACAAAAACTTATTAAAAAATTAACTTAAAAATCAAAGGGTGTCCCTATAGGTTTTTACAGAATATGTAAAAATAAAAATTATACAGGACATGTACTTCTATTTTCGTTATAAAAGCAATCCTAAAAATGAAAATTGGAAATTAAAGGGTGTCCCATATGTAATGTAATTTGGTGTATATACTTTTATCTTTTAAGTCGGTACAGATAGACAATTTAAATTTGAACAAAATATTTATTACCATTTTTTTCCATATTCCATGACCCTTTGCCCATCTGTCTGTTTTAAATTTAGTTTTTAGGATTGATTTGGTGTTAATTTGCTCTTAGAACTTTTTCCTTTTTTTTTCTCTAGACCCATTTTGAGTTTTACATTTTCAAAGATTTTAAAACACCAAACATTACCGTCTTCTTCAAGGGCTTCTTTTCTCAAAGCGTTTATTTTTAACGTTCCATTCGTGATCAGTGTTAAGGCGTTGCAATAATACATAGCATTGCGCCCGGATTTTAAAAGACCATCTTTCATTTACAGCAATAACAAAAAGTAGAAAGTAACAATTTAAAAAAATAAAATAAAAAAATCAAAGATTTTTCCAATCATGAAACAACAAAATACTCATTTCAATAAATAGAAGTAACATTCCTTTATCAATTAGTATGAATTAAATAGATAGAGATCCTTATTTCTGGCGTTCTTTTTAAATTCTTTGGCATTTGTAAAATGCATCTGAGCTTGTAGTAATTTGTCTCTACAATAAACATACATATTTCAATACACAATAACTCTTACTTGAAATGTATTGATATAAAATTTATTTTATTTTGTTCTGCTCTTGAAAATGATTTAAAATATTAAATTTAAAATGAGTATCAAAATAAAATAAAATGAAAGTATAGTAAATCATTCCAGAACTAACAAACTCCCAGAGGCGAAATGTTGTTGAAAGCTGTTCTTTGAAACATGTTCGAAGAAATACACATACAAAAGTACACACATTAATAAATGCAGATGAACACATACTTGTACATTTTGTTAGAAATTTTCTTAACCATTAAGCAAAAAAACTTAAGTAAAATACATATATCAATATGAAAATTTATTATTTGGAATATGTTTATATTAATCTACAATAATTGTGCTTGACTCTTTCATAAATAAATATTACATGATATTCCTATGAAATATTTTTTATTTAAAAAAAATAAAAAATTAATTTGCTGTTTCTGTATTACCAGCGATCAATTCGTCTTAAAAATGTATATAAAAAGGACTCACTTTTTTGAGTTATTTCCGTATAAATTTTCCAGACAAGTTGATCCCCTGCAATACAGAAACAGCACTTAAATGTACCACAGCAAGGAAAATTAATAAAAAAAATTTGAGTAGTTTGTACAAAATATAAATGTACCAGAGCATGATTGTTCAGATCGTCCAATTTAAATACTCGTCGCTATTAAGAAACGCATTAAAAAAGTCAAAGCTGTTCCGTATGCTTGGATTTGCTAAATTTTGTTTTCGTTTACACACGAAGTAATACTGTGAAAAGAAAAATTAATATTAAACTGGACTTGTAAACCACATGAAAAAAAATGATAAAAATTTGTGTAAATATAATAAATATAAAAAATATTAAGCAAAAAGAAATAAATAAAAAAACATCAAAATTTATAATAACACGTTCATTGCATCAGCCACTTTAATGATTAGTTTTTTGCTTTTGTTTGCGCATAATATACTTTGATGCATTTATGAACATATGACATTTGCTGTACTGCCACTTTTTGCATTTACGAACGTACTGCCTATCACATGCAGTGCAGTGATGCATTTACGAACAGGCCTATTTTTTCTCGGACTCCATTTTCTAGTAGTTTACTTAATATTTCAGATAGCTGGATATAAAATTCAAACTGATATTGTCTGATTACTTTGATTTTCTTTAAATTTTATTGAACAGAATAACAAACTTAAGCCTGACCAATTTTTTTTTTTTTGTGTTATTTTTTTTTTTATAAAAAACGACTTCAAGCAATTGGTGAATTAAATATACCAAGACTATATTTCCACAGCGGAAAAAAAGAAAGATATTTTATATACCCAAATATAGAAAAATATGCTAGCTTTTAAGTTCATAAACTAGTTTTTTAAATCGCGATGCTTCGGGAAAAATCCAAAAAAAATTTCTACAAATGAAATAATAAATGAAATTAAAATATCATAGAAACAAATAAAGTAAAATGAGAAGAAGAAAAAGAAGAAAATTGAGATTGTGCAGCACAAACTACAAAATTCCCAAAAACATTTTCAAATATCCTTGCTTTATTTCAAATAAATACTTACAGCGAAATAAATGGCCATCAAAACAGCTGAGAAGATTTTGGTTACAGCTATCGATTTTAAAAAATTTATAATTAGATTAATATTTTTTTAAAAAATAAATGTTTCAAACTCGATTATCCCCCAAGCCTTAGTACGTAGCCCATACCCTTCGGTTGACTTTCTGTATATTTCAGTTTTTAGGATTTATAAATAAATAACTTTAAAAATTAAATTTTTTTAACATTTAATTTTTATAAATAAATTGAATTGAATCGAAATTTTTAATTAAAAATTTCATTAACTAATAAGAATCGTAATGAATTTTTTGAATTCACAATATAATGACTTCTGATGGCCCTCTCCTTTAGAAAGATTATTTCAAAATCTCCACTGTTCAATGGTTTGCTCTTTATTTTATGCTCTTATAAAATTCTCATTTTGTCTTAATAATTTTTTGTACTTATTAAATAATTGTTTTTTTTAATAGGAGTTAAGGCCTCGTTATGCGAACGTTGATGTAAGAAAAACTTAACGTATTTTAACGTACGGTCGTTTATGTACTTATAGAAACTTTACAAATGTGACGCATGTCAATAAAATAAACAAAAACAAAACATTGTGCAGCACAATTTTTTTGTAATTTTAATTTCAAAAGCCCGAAAAGAATTTAAAAATGGATATTGAGGATTTATTTGCTGATGTCGATATAAACTGTTTTGCAAAAAAAAACTATAAAGTCAAAATATTAAATTACAAAACTTAACACTATTTTCAATTTGCTGCAGCTGTTCAGAACAGTGTTGAGATTTGTGGCATAGTTACGGGCACTGTTCCGTACATGTTAATTTAGAAAAAGTACTAATTTCCCTTCGAAAGATAATTTACATTGCAATATGTGCAATGTATTAACAAATTTAATTATCTGTTTTATAAAATATTATTATGTATTTAATGTAACTATTTATTTATTATACTTTTATTAAGCAAAATAATAAAAACTGATGAATGATACAATTATTGTCAATACTTCAAAAGTACCTAAAACGGGCAAATGTGCCGCAATGGTACTTATCACATATAATTCCAGCACTATCTTATGAATGTCACGTAACAATGCCGTCAAAACCTATTTTAAACAGGTTGAAGCGTTACGGAAACGTGACAGTTAATTTCGGTAAGCGTTTGCATTATTTTAGTATATTTAAAAACAAACGGCCGTTAGGTTAGCTTACGTGGACGTTCGCATAATTGTACCTTTAAGCTTGAGACCTTGAGCATTCCACGAAAGACGTATCAACTTGTAATGAAATTATGTACAAAGAAAAAAATCATCAGTTAAAAAAACGAAAAAATTCTGGTAATACATTATGTATGGAACATAAAAAATATTCCTGTTTATTTATTTATTTTTTTTAATAATTTTACCACGTTTAATAGAGGTGGCATAACGTGGTAGCCTTTTGAAAAAAAAATGATTTTCCAAAATTTTCGTATTTTTTGCCGTTTATTTCTGAATATTTTAAAATGATCTAGTCACCTAAAAACGTCCTTTATGTGATTATATTACTATTTTTCTTTGACGAATTCTAGTATTTTTATTAAAAGGTTGTATTGTATTTTTTATCGTTGTATAGGAAAATATATAATCGGCATTGCCGATATATTTTTCTTTGCACAAACAATTTAACAGAAAAGAAAATCTTCAAAATATTTTATAGTAAATAAAGAATTGTTAAAACATGACTGTTAGCATTGTATTGAATCCTTATTGGAAAATATATCGATCCAGAAGATGCATATTTCACAAAATGTAAAAGAAGTTATTAAATCATCAAGTTTTTAATATGAACAGGCATAAAGATTATTTATTTGAAAAATAGTGTATAATTTATTTTCGATGTATTGTGTTAAAAAACATATTCACACACACACACAACTACAAAACAAACTTATTCGTAAGGAAGTTGTAATAGCAGATTGGTACAGATGAATGAATTTCAATGCCTTTCCGTTAACAACGACTCTTATGTAATTTCTTTCTTCTGCAACAGTTGATAAAAATCCCTTGATTTCCTTCATTGTTTTATGTCGATCTCCCATTCTACTCCTTCCTGTGTTTCTTCTTCTTTTTATTTCACTTTTCCATTGTATATTTGTTTACAACATCAAATTCTTGTTGTTGTTAGTGGTTATTTTTATTTTATTTTTTTCTTATTATTGTTTTAAACAACATCTTCTAATATATTAAAATATTATTCATTGTTTGAAGCCAGGCGCAAATTGAGGGGCCAAAGACAACAACGGCAACGACAGCAGAAATTCAAACAACGAATAAAATGGAAAACTGCAGAAATAATAATTCATGTTTACAAAAGCTCCCAAGAGTCTTACCCCAATTCCTTTCTTTATTCTTATTTCTTTATTTGTTTTATCCTTTTTTGTTTTTTTGTCAAATAAAAGCGCCAAACAGTAGTAAACAAAACATTTAAAACTAAAGTATTTCTTTTTTTTTCAAATTGCTCATTAAATAAATACAATAAACATTTACTCAACTTTAAAGAGACAATTGTTAAGGAAGTAGGTTGTAATTTGCACCACTAATAATGTGTGGTGTGTGTGTGTGTGTATTTGTGCATAGAATAAAAAGCAAAGTTGGCAAACACATGCAAGCAGTTACGTTATCTCTAAAGGTACAATTGCCTGCGTTTTGTAAAACAGTAGATTAAGAGTCATGAGTTCATATCCCAACAAAGCTTTTAGTATTAAGAAAAATAGTTGATATTTAGCAGCCGCGCTGGAGGCAAATGAATTGAAAACAATAGTTTAAACTTGTAGACTAAAGTAGAAAAAGGAAGACGATTTTACGTTCCGCCGGTAAATGACTTGGTGAAGGCTTCTGTTTCAAGGAAAATGCGATCCAAACTTAAACAGAGCATTATTAAGTGAGAAAAGTAACAATATAACAGAAAATCGTAAGTTTGTGTCTTGCTGTTGCCAAAGCATATTGTAATCGGGTTAAAGATACAGAAGCCACCGAGCAGTTCCATTCTTAAAGAAGTGACACACTATAGTGGATAGCTGAATAGCAAGAGATAATAGAAAGAAATCAAGCTAAAGCCACAGAGTAAAAAATGGAAGATATATAGAACTACTAAAATGTAGGTGAAGAGTGAATTCAAAATTAAAGTGCAAGTATTTGCAATCGAAAAGCTCTTACGTTCGACAATAGGAAAAATACTTCGAAATCCTAAAAAATTAACGACGCCTTAGCAAAAATTTAAGAATTATAACAAAATATTCAATACGAGTATAAGGGTGATGCGTTTGCAGTTTCAATAACAGTTGCAAATAAGTTTGACTTTTAAATTTCAAGGAAATATTTTTTAAAAACACACAAAAGTTCTGCTAAAATATAAATTTATTCACAAATGTTTTCGCCACCACATTACATTTATACATCATTACATTGTAATTTATATGATAACAATTGAGTGGGTAACATCAACAACAACAACAGCTTTTATTTCGTTGGGTTAATACATAAAATTTTTTATCATTGCTACATTTGAGATGCCACAAAACCAAAAACTGTTGCACATACACACGTGCCTTTATGTGTATTAAATTTTACTACCACGCACGCATTCAACGAATGTAATGCCAAAGGTTGTGCTAAGGGTCGTTAAAATCTTAGTTGTACAATTATATTGCAATATTTATAAGAGATACTTTAGTATCTCTTGATTTACTTTACCGCTTAAAGCTTTAAGAACATAAAAGTTGTTAATGGTTGTGCAGGGTTTGTGTTTAAAAAAACAACAAATTTTGTTCGCTTCCAAAATTTATTTATAATTTTTTTAATATGAACATTTTTTTATTATTGTTGCTATTAAAATTGGAAGTAAGATTATTTTTACTAAATCTATTACCATCCTCCCATTAAAATGAGTATTCTTAAATGCCAGAACTTACTTTCATACACAATCGTGCGATTTAATTACAAAAAAAATCTGACAGAATTCTATCATACTTTATGGATCGTTTCAAAATGGCGTCGTAGGTGCTAAACTATTATCCAACAAAGATGCAAAAACATATATTTTGTTGTTTTATTTTTCTCATCTTAAAAAAAAAATCAGCTCTAATCGCTTAGAGAAAGCTAATTTATGAATTATTTCAAAAGATTATAAAATCGTACAAATCTGTCAAAAAGTCTGCACTCACATGATCCTTAAATCCACACTATTATACTTTTTAAGAACACGCATGAAATTTTTTACAGATCGTACAACTAAGAATTGCTGGGAACACAACTGGGACGAGCGACGAATTTTTGGTCGCGAATATTCGTCGTCAAAAATAAAACACATTTGTGTATACGAAAGTGCACACAATCATGACGTAAGACGAAATTCGTCATACACGGCGAACTATGCAATAGAATTAATTCTATTTCATACGCCGGCGAACGACAAACAAATCAGTACAAAGTGACCATGTTTGACTTTAGATTCGAAGTATTTTAGTATATAAAGTTATTTTACTTAAAAAATTTATGTATTCTTATTTTGCAGCTTTTATAATAAGCGTAGAGATTATAAGTTAGATATTAAAATAGTTTAAAGTTGTGTTTTTGTCTAATGTTTAACTTTTTAAATATTATTTTTTTTTTTATGGTCACCTTAACAGCTTACAAAAAGTAAACAACTTCAAAAATTACGACGAATTTACACAACGAATTTTTAACGACGTATTCGTTGTGTTGGACGAAACTCGTCGTTCGTCCCAGTTGTGTTCCTAGCTTATGATAGTGAAACCTGGCCTTAAGTTCTACTGTCGAAAAAACACTGTCAGGGTCACCCTTATTTCGTAAATCTTTAAACTTAAAAAGAAATTGATATTGGATCTACAAAATACTGTTTCTTTACAATGATCTTGTTATACCCTTCACCACAAAAAGTTAAAAGATTTCTTAAGCATAGCGAAGTCGGTTGAGCGATTTCGGCTATACCGAATCTTATCTAAATCTAGTTAAGTGAAGTAAGTCCAATCAAAACAGCAAATAATGAGGTGACAGAGAATTAAAAAATAAATAAAAATTTTGCTACTGCATATGTATAATTTTACATAAAAATGGCATCGGCTCTTAATGGGTTAAGTATTTTTAAAAAAAAATTTTGTATTTCCTTAAAGATCTCTTCAAAAGCTTTAAAATGATACCCATATTGATACTTTAAAAACTTTTAAAACTTCAGAGCTCCGTAACTCGGGAAATATTGGCGAGCACTAATTTTTACACTGATGCTTTTTTCTTATTTTTTAATTCTCTATCGCCCCATATATTAATTTTTTAGATTGGAGTTAATTTATTGTTCCTAATGACTAGAAAAAATTAGAGGTAGGCGTGGAGTTTTGCCTGCTGCCTCGAAGGACGTGGACCGATAATGCTGATATCCAATAGCACCTCTTTCGACACTATATCTGATCGATTGATATATTTATTTATTTATTTTTTGTGAAATTTCAACACACACGGACGGACAGATGGACATCGCTAAATCGACTTCGCTATGCACAAGAAGTCAGAATATATATACTTTATGAGCTCGGAAATAGATATTCTAGAAATTAAGCACGGAATGACAAACCTTTTTTCACTTTTTGTGGAAATATTCCCATATTCTCCGAGCTTTAGGGCTCTGATATTATAAAATTTTTTAAAATATCAATATGATTATCATTCAAAAGCTTTTGAAGGGATCTTTGAGGAAATACTATTTTTTTTAAAATGCTTAACCTATTAAAAGCCGATGACATTTTTATGTAAATTTATACTGATATTTTTTTCCCTGTGGCTCATTAGTCTGTATTCAAACTTTATGGCTTTCTCTGGCTATACTTCTTGATCCTACCGGTCTTGTGAATGCTATGGTCTTGTATTTACTAAACATGCGTTATTATTACAAACGCAGCCATCCACGCTACAATACTGTGTTACTCCGGCGAGACATGAACTACTCGATGCCTGGTTTAGTAACCTTAACCATCCACAGACATTTCAACTACTCATTTTATCCAAGCCAGTCATCTCCTTTATCCAATAGCCACAACACACGTCTGCCATACAATATTGTTAACCACTACTGTTTTTACTTTTTATTATAAAGGGCTTCTTGACAATTATCTGTTACTCTTATATTAAATTAGACGTCTTCGCTAAATTATCTGCCATGGCTTCAGACAATAATTGCCTTTTGCCTCTCGAGAGGTTTGTACTGCTGCTTCTTAATTTTTAATTGCATTACAACAATTATTATTTTCCGTTGTACGAACGTCCGAAGGCGGGATCGAACTCATGATCTCCTGTTTTACAGCACGCACCTCTACCAATTCAACCATCGAGGTTGCTTAGCTTTTGTTAGCTAATTGTGGTATTATTCTATACACACACCATTAGTGGAAGTAACTTTATTCACCACTCTCATACTGTTAACAACAACAGGGGTTGCCAGATCTTACTTTCGTAACAATATATATGTAGTACTTAATTTTTTTCTTATTTTTTTTTTCTGTCACCCCAATATTTGTTTTTTTTAAGACATTTTTGCACAACAGTGTCACCATTATACAGTTTTTAATTAAATAAAACACATTTATTTTATTTGATACAAAATTTATTTAAATTGTCTTGCAAATTAAAGATTTTAATATTAATTAAATTTCTTTAAATTGTTTATTTCCTAGCAACAAGATAATATCACCAAAATTCAATAGAAAATTACAAATATTTCCATTTGATTTAACCGCTTAAAGGGTTTCTGTCTCAAGTATTTTACTAAATTTCAATACAAATGATTAATAATTGTGTCAAAAGTCTTTAAAGTACATTTATAGAAATAAATCGAAAAAGGAAAAAAAACGATTTTCAAAGAGAATATTCATACTTGACGCTTTTTAATAAAGAAAATGTTAAACTCTAAATGTGATAAAATTGATTTGTAAACATGATTTGTAACTTAAATAATTTAATGACTCTATTGCAGCTGAAGGCTGTAGAAGGTATTCCAATAGACCAAAGTAAAACAGAGAGAAAAATAGAATCTTTAACAGAAACCTTTTCTTATATCTATAAAGATAAAACCAATACACTCAAACAATTCACTTCAAGCATAAATCAAATTAACTAAAATTGTTATCACATCTCTCAGTTAAATATTTAATATTTTCATCAACATGATGTCTTTTGGTAAATTTGTCACCCATTAGCGTTTATCACGTGCCAATTTAATGATTTTTTATGCATTTAATGATTAAACGATAAAAATTTGATGAAATGAAACAAAACAAAAAAAACTTGTTTCACACATTTCATGCCATAAAAAGTTGATTTTGTTGTGGTTGTGGCAGCAAAAAATAAAAACCATATGAAAAAAATGAAATAAATGAGGCATGAGCATGACCAACATCAACATCTTGTTCATGATCTTCAACATTGTTTCGCCATCTCCATCATCAATAACATGATCAGTATATTGCATTCCCAACATTCTGCCAGTCATTCAGTCAGTCACTTACTAAGCAGCCAACCATCCTCAATAAGCCCAAATAAGAGCCCCATAATGATTCCATTTTAATGGATACTTGTGAAGACAAGTCATATGGGCTTTATGCCTGAAGAGAAGTTAAACACAACATGCACTCATTCATTGAGATAGACAAATGTTTAAAAGGATGAAGATACATATATTAGAGTGGACAGACAAATCAGTGTCATTCAAATATGATTGGCGATGACAAGGTGGGTATGTTGTTGTTGTTGCTGTGATTGTTGTCATGTTGGTCTTACAGTGTATCATTTGATGTTGTATTGTTTTGTACTTTAATTGAATTGCATTTCTAAACAAATCACTTTCTTTCTTTTGTTTTTTCTACCCTACACCCCGTTTATCACACATAAGTTTTAATGGATTCATTAATGGTGATGTACGTAAAATGACAATTAAAATGCAATCAATTTGTATAACGAAAAATTGTAAAATAAAGAAGGTCACTGTTGTTACCGTTATTGAATGAGCTAGCTCAAATTTAAATACACCAATCGTTATGACATAGTGTCGAAAGAAGTGCTATTGAAAATCAGCAAGATCGGCGCAAGTCATTCGAGGCATCGGGTAAATCTCCACCTCTACCTCAAAATTCTCCATATCATTGGAAGCAATGAAGTAACTCCAATAAAAAAAAATAAACATATAGGGCGATAGAAAATTAAAAAATAAGAAAAAAGCATCAAGTGTAAAAATTGGTGCTCGCCCATATTTTCCGAGTTACGGGTCTCTGAAATTTTCAAATTTTTTCAAATATCAATATGGGTATCATTTAAAAGCTTTTGAAGGGGTCTTTAAAATGTTGTAAAAATGCTTCAGCCATTAGGAGCCGATGACATTTTTATGAAAATTTTTTTTCTTACTTTTAATTATCTGTCACCCTAATATTTGTCTTTTAAAGTGGAGTTACTTTAATAAACTAGATTAACAATATATGATGAAGGGTATATAAAATTCGTCATAGCCGAATATAGCACCCTTACTCGTAGAACATTAAAAGAGCTCACTAGAAACAGTGGGGCAGAAATAAAATATTTTGGGACTAAATTGAATGAAATGAAATGAAAATGGACGTGTGTTTTATGAAACTTCGAATTTAGTCCATAAAAAAAATATCACACATATCAAAGCCAAACTCGATACTAAGGAGTATTCTAAATGGAGAGTAAATATTATTGTAAAAAAAGGACTTTGAGGGAAAAAATATTATTCTGTTCTTTTCATCAACGTTTATTCAGCACTCGGCTTTACTGTGATAAAGATACTTTGAAACTTTATTACTAAAATTTGAAATTTTAAACCTAAAGAAAAAGACTAAGAAGGATCTTCAGATCATCCATTAAAAGCAGAAGTGTATACTTATTTACCAGATATCGAGAGGTACAACGAGAGACTCTTTAATTTCCCAATTCAAATTTCAAACTTGCCGTTATAACGGTCTTAGCAATACAGATTCTTTGTAAATTTGCACCGTCTGTCTAAAGCTGCCATATACATCAATTTACATCAACTATTGTTACACCCTTTAATTTATAATTAAAAAAAAATTTACATCTTTTTGTATACCAGACAAAGTAGTAGACATTTTTCAAGCACTTGTCTATAACGATTCAAATTTACGTCACCTATAAGGACACCCTTTAATTTTTACTTTTTGTGATTGGAAGCTAAAGTGATACACAGTTTTTTTAATTTTATAGTGGTGTTCTTTACGTTTCATAATACATGTCAAAAATATATGTATGGTATGGGGACACCTTTTAATTTTTAAAATTGTAAACAGTTTTCAAATCGGGAACAATTTGTTGGCATAACCTTTCAAATAAATAAAAAAAATCATAATCGGTGTAGCAACGACTGACTTCTGCGGGAAAAAACATAAAATAAATAGCAGCATTCAGACGAATTGATAGCCTCCTTTTTTTGAAGTCGGTTAAAAATATAAAAAAGTTTAAAGTTGTCGGTGATATTATCCTAGTAAAAGCTTGGTTCATTCAAGTGTAGGGCAATATATATGTAAATGTAATATTATTTTTTCTGCGTATTTTTTTCATTTCTTCTTCTTGGTATTTATTGCATATTCATAACTTCGGATGTAAGCTTCAGTGTAATAGGAAGTTTCAAATACACTGGTAATCATTTAAGTGAGTACTTGGTTGCAGATGTATCGAGTACTATATGTGTGTGCGTTACTATTATTTTTGTATGGACGTTGCCTGTTTGTTGCTAAATGTATTAATTTTTTTTTTGTAATTTTCTTCAACATCACGAAAATTCGATTAAAATACCAAAAAGATTTTTAACTTTGTTTGAGTGTTGTTATTTTATTTTTTGTATATTGCATGTTACCACACACTCTCTTTTAAAAACACACACACACACACACTATCACTTTCATGGATTTGTGTATTGCCATCAAAACCCACAACATGCAATATAATATTATTACAGCAAAAAAAGGAAAACAAGGCCTTAATATACCAAACTATGCAATGTAAGCATATATTTAAAAGAATGCAATATTAAAATATAAACCTAAGACTTTAAAATATCTTTTGGCATTGAATAAAAGAAAAAAATTAAAAATGTCCTTGTAAAAAAATATTAAATTATTTTAATACCGAAATATTTTAATTATTAATTATTTTATTTTTTTAAAGTACTTTTCTTTAATTTTTAAAGATTGCCTTTGAAAAACAGGTAAAACAACATTTTAAAAAGTTTTCTTAAAAATGCTTCTACTTTTTAAAAAAATAAATTTATAAAACGTATTTTTAAACGGCATTTTTTTAAGATACTTTTTACGATATTTTAAAAGTACTTTTTAAAAAGTACTATTTAAAAATTATTTTTTATAAGCACTTCGCTAAAATTTTCTATAAAAAATTATTTTAAAATGATCATGTTTAAGATATTTTTTTAACTTCCTTTTTAATATATACATTCTGAAAAGTTTATCCCAAAAGGTACTTTTCAGGCGTTACTTCTGTAAGAGCCATTTTTTGAGTTGACGTTATACTTTTTTTAAGGTTTTTTGTTAAAAGACAGTTTTTTAAAGGATTTTCAAGAAAAAAATTCAAAGGTACTTTTTTATTAGGTACTTTTTATTTAGACTAAATTTTTTAAATTTGCTTCTAAAAAGATACATTTTCCAAATGTCTTCGTTAAAAGTTTCTTTAATACAAGATACGCTTTTGGATGCTTTTTTTAAACTTATTTTTTTATACTTTTTAAAGATAGTTCCTAATTGTTTTTTCTAGGGGACTAATGTAAAAAAAACTATTTTTTCATTCTTGGCTCAATTTAATAAAGTACTTTAATTTATATTTTATAATTTACAGTTCTAAAGAAACTATTTTATACTATTTTATGAAAAGTACTTTTTAAAAATTATTGTGATAAAAAAAACCCTTAAATTCATTTAATTCTCCTGCATGCTGCTATTTAGTGTGCAACGTTAGATTCGCAAAACCTTTCTATGGCATGTTAAGAAATCATCTTTTTTCAAAACGTTTTTATGTTTGATTTTCATTCTGAAGAATTGTGTTTGTTTATGTGTGTAATGGTTTCTGAAGTTACTATTGACAAATCCCTCAGGGTAAATCAAAAGCATTAGATGACAACATCAACGACAACAATGACTTTTAGTCTTTTAGTCAAACTTTATGTCAGTCCGAGAGATAATCAAACAATATTTGAAATAAAAAAAAACGTAATAAAGTAACACACAAATACTCATGAATTGAGTTGAAGTGTAAGAAAAGTCAGTCAATCAACCAGACTTACAATGCAACAGCACTACAAATGTGACCACACGATTTCTAACCTTCGTCTTTTTACTACGATGATATGTATGAATAATAAGAAATTATTATATTCCTTTTCTATTGCTATTTCCTTTTTTCCTTTATTTAATACTTTGTTGCGAATAAAGTTTTAAGCTTAACAATGTACCTACCCAAGTGCCCAGCTAACCAACCGATTATGTGGCATAAAAACTGCCATTCTAATATTTAACAATTTTTATACCCTTCACCATAAAAAGTAGAAAAACGGTGTATTTAAATTTGTTGTTCCGTTTGTTATGTCTATAATATACATTTCCGATCCCATAAAGTATATATATTGTGAGTTCTAATGCATATAGGTTAAAGCAAACTATGCCAAGGCACTAGATGAGCTAGAAAAATCTAAATAAAATAAATAAATAAAATACGCCAATTGGCCAAATTTCGCAAAAAAAACAATCAGCAAGATCGTTCTATGTCCATCGAGCCAGCGGGCAAAACACCACTCCTACCTCTAATTTTTCCATATCATTTGGAACAAATCTTTTTTAGTGAAGTATCTCTAGAAATATATGGAGCGATAGAGATTAAGAAAAAATCAAGTAAAAATTGCCGCTTGCCCATATTTTCCGAGTTATGGGCCATTGAACTTTTTATAGAAAAGTATGATTGCGCACCATATTTTTATAAGTAAGCAATACGGGTAGCATTTGAAAGCTTTTGAAGAGATCTTGTAGGAAATATTAACTTTTTGAAAAAGGCTTAACCCATTAAGAGCCGATGATTCTTTCAAGTATAAATGTTTCATAATATTCTCATGCAATATTTATTATTTAAAACTACAAAATGATATATATTATTGCGGGGGAAGTACATCCATATGGCCATTTCGCTACTGCTCATATTCATAGATTCCGAATAATACATTTTAGTACTGATTTTTATTTTTTTTTTTTTTTTTTTTTGATTTTATTTTTAATTCTCGGTCACCCCAAATATTTGTTTTTTTTTATTAGAATTACTTTACTAAATTAGATTTACACATATGGTGAAGGGTATATAAAATTCGTCGTAGCCGTGCATAACACTCTAACTTTCTATAATTGAGTTTGTATTGCAGTGATGCTCCAAAATCGTCTTAGGAGTTTTTAAAGTTTTAATATTCAATATTCAAATTTACAGGGTAGAACAATTCTTAAATATTCTTGTGGATTAATAATTACAAATTAAAAAAAATAAAAGGAATTAAAAATCATTGAAAATGTTCATTAATTTAAATATTTTCTGAAATGCATAAGTACTCATTGGTTATGGTTGGTTTGTCGTGCTGCTGACTGATACTACAGAAGTCGTCGTTTGATCACAACCAGAAACAATGTATTAAACCAACATTAAAAAAAAAAACAATAAGCAGTTAGGACAACAATGTTGCCATTCAATTGCGTTATTTTGATTGAAGTAAGTCCATCAGCCATCCACCAAATTCGTTGTAATACCTTTATTTTTTTTTTTCTTTTTGGCAAAAGAAAAGGGTGTTTTAACAAATACTGTTTTTTCACAGTTTACTGCAAATATAAATAAATATGTATAAATACATGAAAAACTTCGTGCTATTTTTTAAATAAATATTTCCGTGTCTTTAGTTAAAAAAGTTGATATATTTTTTGGTAATACGAATATTTATTTATAATTCGGGCTACCGATTTTTGAAAAAAAAAAATTAAGAAAGTCTTTTGTTACAAAAGAGAAAATTTGAATATTGAAATTCAAAATTTGTATTTTAAGTTATATTTTAGTCCAGATTTACACTATGCAATTTTTTGAGGCATTTTTTTTCTCAATTTTCTATTTAAGTTAAAGCGTTATGCGTTATCTAAGCAATACCATGTTGCTTACTCCTCCTGCTTCACAAACAAACAAAAATTTCATTCTAGTTGATTGTGAGTTAATACTCGTATTTGAATTTCTTTAGTTAGTTGCAATATATACATAGACTAAACTACATACAGGGAATGCTAATGACAGATGTAGCGCTGTAGAAAGTTTTGCACTATATTTTGCTAGTATCTAGGTGACACTGTTTTCTTTAAGAAATTAAATATATTTTTTCTTAATAAAATTTAACAATTAAAACACATATACTCGAACTTAGGCTGAATAAATGATTATTCAACCAATAATTTAATGATATTTTTACAAAAAACTCGCCGTTATTGAGTCGTCGGAAAATAAAGGAAGGAATCTATTACTTTCGGGAAAGCATATTCATATGGCTATTTCGCTATAGCTTTCATACATATAAAGCTAATTATTGGATTTTACCCAACATTCTGTGTAGAGACTGTTGCCATACAATTCAAAGCAAAATTATTTAAATGAGAATTAAGTAAAAAGGCTACTAATGTAAGAATATCTAAGTAATAAAAACACACGGTAAACATTCAAATTTTATTTTTCTTTCATTCTCCTAGACTAGGGCCGCCACTGGGAATCATGATTATGTTAGAAGACGGATAATATGTTACATCTGGATTTCGTTTTACATACGGTCTACACTTAGCATGAGATCTGGGATCATATTTATATCAACAAACGTCAAACTCAATACCAGAGATACGGCCCTGTTCTGTAAAACGAATCCGAGTAAATTTCTCGCTTTAAAACGAATTCACATTTTCTTGGAGTTCTCTAAACCGAATTCGCACAATTTTACTCGTTTTAAAATCAAGTAAAGAAACCTGGTCGAAAGTAAATCGAATGCAATTTTATTGTTAAAAATGACTGAAAACACAAGTAAAGACCCATTGGAATAAAAAATTTAAAGTTTTCATTATTAATCTTCGTTAAATTAAATACATTTTAATATACTTTATATTATAAAAAATTAATTTACAATCACTCTTAAATTGCTTCATATTCTTGCCTCAAGCTTCATGAAATTTAGGTGCATGAATAAAAACATTTTTTTTGGTAAAAGTTTTAAACGCACATACGAAGTATCTTTTGTAAACACAAATTAACAATAAAAGTTCAATTTTAACATATCTAATTTAAATACAAATTTTTCACCAAATCACAAAATTTCTGCAAATTTTTAATAAAGGGATCACAGTTTATTTATATTATTTATAAGTGTAACTTAATATAAATGCTCTAGGCAATTTCAATTCTTGCCTTAAAATAATAAATTTGTTTACTTATTCCATCAACAGCTGATTTTGGTGTTTAAGTAAAAGTTCGAACTTGATTTCGAATAATGCCAAAACGAATGATTTGCAGAACACCAAATCGTAATTTTTTCAGTTTTGAAAATCGCTCGTTTTTTAAAACGATTCGGTTTACAGAACAGAACCGATCATTTTCTAGTAGGCAGGGGTGCCAAATGGTTTTGATCGGCAAATTAAAAGTACCCGTTTTAAATATAAAAGCAATACATGACAGATAACACTAAATCAATAAAAATACCTGTTTTACAAAAAAATTGTTACCGTTATTCGTCTATTGGTCGTATTTCAATATTTCTATATATTTTTGGACATTAGGGTGACTTAATGCAGTTTAAAAAAAAAACTCATAAGGTTCATCTTGCATTAGATTTGGTGCCACGAGACAGATTCACCAGTGGTATTGGTCACTTTTCTTGTTATTGACTACTTCCTTAGAATAAAATTCTGCTGCAACATTCGTTATAAAATATTTCCATTCACAGTAATGGTCAAGGGTTGCATTAGTAATTCTACTTTTCTTATTTTAATTTCTATTATTTTACAATAACTTTTATTTGGTATAAAAAAAGGACTATATACAAACAATTTATGATCTATAATTTTAATATCATTTGACCGTTTTTAAAAACTTATAAACTCGATTTTTAAATTTTCTTAGCTTAAAGCATTTTCTTTTTTAGAAAGAAAATTTATTTTTACAAATGTATGCGGACGTTTTCCAAATAAAACAAGAAAAATTAGACGCTAGCAGAATGAAATGCTGCACTTTCTGTACCGCTACGACCTTCATCAGCATTCTTCGCATCTATCACCCTTAGTTGTGTATTTTATAAACATCATCTATTTAACCAACTAACTTTGTAAATAAAATAAGAATACGAGAATATTCATATCAACATTAATTTGGTTAGACGAAATTTACACACAAACCAACGTATTTTTTTTTTTTTTTTTAAATAAAAGCACATTTTAATTTATAATTTAGTTTAAGGAAATTCATTATCTTATTTAGTTATATTGACTTACATTACTTTTATAATTAAGGATAAAATTTTTCAGGGTACAACAAAATTTATTAACGGCCTTTTTTAATGTACCAACTGATGCCCAAAAGTAATATATGTATTATATTAAAACAAAAAAAGTCCACATTTACACCATGCAATTTTTTGATAAAATTTTTTTTAATTTTTCTTTTTACGTAGCAGCGATATGCGTTTTTTTAAACAAAATATGAGCAACAAGAACATCCTCACAAAATTAAAGACATGACACATTGCTCACCCCTCTTGCTTTACCACCAAACAAAAAATTCATGAAAAATTTTATAGTGTAAATTAACTTAAAGTTACCGTGTTTAGGAGTTTAACAAAATAATCAGTATTTTTGAAGCAAAAATCGGCAAATCATCACTTTGATAATTTTAAGGCTAAGAATCGGCAAAATGCAGATAAATTGGCATATATAGCAGGCCTGCTTGTAGTCCACAAATTAGTCTCATTGCAGTACCATGACATTGATGATTAGAAATTTCATCAAAACTATTAATTAAACACACATAATTACAAAGAAATGCCATTGCATTTTCATTTTGCCTTTTTAAAGTGTAAAAGATCTGAATAAATTTAATTAATACAATAAAAAAAAAGTTAAATTTTTTTACAATTAAATAAAAAAAAATATTTTTTGATATTTACGGCAAAAGAAATAGAGGAGAATTGGCTAAGTTTTTAACACGACTGCCAGATAATTCTTTCTCATGTTATCCCAAGCTTTATCCCAGTTGTAGACACTGTGTTTGTGTAAATTATGAAAATATCTTTTCTTTGCTAAAAAAAAATAATTATATTTTAGTAGTCTGTATTAACGGAAAAAACTCATGAACCTACTGGCGATTGGATGAACAGTTTTGTAACAAAAGTAAAGGACAAACAAAAAAAGTAACTTTTAGAATTTAAAAAAACTACAGTTTGAAAGCTTTCACTTTGTTTGCACGTCTTGTTTTTTGCATATTTGCAAGAACTATCTAAGCGCCCGTCCAGACATGCAATTTTTGTTTTTGCAATTCAAATTTTGTTTCTGCAATTTCGGCTTTGATTGCTTAGACGAATGACAAAACAAAAGAGAATTGTGAGTACATGAAACAGAGTACCGGTTTCTATTCGTTTTTCCTCTTCAGCAACAATCTCATGAATTGCTCCCATTTAGCACTTTCGGTGCTAGATTCAGCACTCCTGTTATTGATATAGCAGCAAAATTACCGCTTTATCACTAAGCACTGTTCTAGAACTTTCTAACTTTCCATTTAGAATTTTTTAGCACTTTTTATTAATAAAATTTGCAAAACACTACTTTTCGCGTGTGCCAATTGCGACGTTAGTCTAGCAACATAATTTAATAATTTATATTTACCCTCTTTAAACAGTTTTTGATATATCTGAATTAAAAAGTTTTGTATTCAAATCTTATGTGTGTGCATATGTGTATGTCAGGGTTTAAATTGCATGCTGACAAATAGCAACAGCACTAAATTCTTTGCTTTGCTTACATATTTTTCAGTAAATAAAAAAACTAAATGTCTCAGCGTTTACAAAACATTTTTTTATAAACGAAGCAAATGCAAAAAAAGGAAGAAATGCATATGCTTAAGCTGACTATGTGTTTCTTTCTGC
Organism: Gymnosoma rotundatum; assembly: GCA_916610165.2. NCBI lineage: Eukaryota > Metazoa > Arthropoda > Insecta > Diptera > Tachinidae > Gymnosoma > Gymnosoma rotundatum. Next base: position 11,329,009 of record OU744338.1, on the reverse strand, counting down.
AGCAAAGCTATTAGCAAAGCATTTATTTTGAGAACGTTTGCTGTTCAGCTTAAGCAAATGCGTTCAATCATTATTAATTACTGATGTATGTGATATTTAATTTAAAGACTGATTTATTATTTTTATTGTTTTTTTAAGACTTTTTATGTTTTATAAATGATATTTTATTGTTTAAGAGATTTGGTTTCTTTCAATGGAAAAAAATATTTCTAAGGCAACATAAGCTAAATGGCAAAACTAGAAATCTCCAAGAAAATATTTGCTTAAAACTAAGGCATATAAATTTTGGCACTATGTTTTAGCGCTTAAAAAATTTTTTAGCACTTTTTTGGTGCCAGTTTAGCTCCAAAAATTTTTTGAATCTGGTCACACTGATTGCGTAACAAAAATTATAAAGTGTAGACGACGACTTATAAATTATTTCACATATTGAATTTTATTTTTAATTTTTTTTTAGTTTAGTATTTTTTTAAGAAGTTTCTATTTAAATTTAAGGCATCGACCACAGATTTTTTTTCGGCCACCTCTGCCATTATCACTCTTTCTTAGGAGAAATTTTTTTTTCTATTCCGGTGTTTTAAAATTTAGCTTCCAACTCTAGCATTGTTAAGTGCTTGGATTTTGTTGTAGAATAATAAAATTTTTATATTTTGTTGTTGTGATAATTCAAACCGTAGGATTTTTACTAGACCTGCTATTACTGCAAGGTTTGCATGAGTAATTTCGCTCTTGTTATTGGATTTGAAGAGTCTCAATGAAAAATTTATTTTTATGCTTTAATAATTAATTATATTTTCTAATATTTATTATATATTTATTTGCTGTTTTTATCAATTACATAATCAACTAATTTTACATAAAAATATTTAATCATGTTTTAGAAGATCTACTTCCAAAATTAAGATAAAAAAACGTTTAAATAACATCAATTATCTAAGACACCTTTAATAATATCTAAAAAGTTTTTTATACCAGCTAACTATTATTTCCAGTTGTTAATCTCATCGTCATCATGGTGCAAATGATCGTTTTGTGGCACTATGTTGCATGCCTCACAACAACTATAGTTAACAACGGCCATCAATGTTCAACAATAAAAATATTCTTATAAAACCCAACCATTCTATTGTTTTTTTCTTTTTCTTTTTCTCTCTTTGAAATATCGTCACGTTTTAGTCATTTTATTTGGCAAAAAAAGCAACAACAAAAAAACACAATAAGAAATAAGCTAAAATACTAAAACAAAGAACTAATACATACGCAGGCAAGGCTTTATTATCTTAAGGAATTTTATTGGACACGCTCAAGTTTAGAGCGACGACTATCAACAATACACCGAGAGAAGAAAAAAACACGAATCACATTTTGATGTTTTTCACTCTATTTCTTTTGAGCTGGCTGTTTGGCTTAGTAGAGATGTTTAAGAGTTAAAAATCAATTTGACGGGATTAGTTAGACAATGGATGGAAGAATGTTAATAATTGCAGAAACAGAAACAGAAAACAACATTTGTTTTTTTGTTCAAACATTTACAAACAAAATATTATTTCAAGTTATTTTTCTTTTTTAGTTGTTTTTTAAAAATAATAAGTTTTTCTCTTTTCTTCTGAGTAACCAGTATAATTAGAATCGTAATTACTTGCCGGTCTGCCGGAGATAAAGAACTATTTTCTTTTAGCCAACAAAAAAATTGTTAAACATTTGCTTTTCAAGGAAATTGTTATGAAAATGTTTATGCTTTAGATTTATTATTAGAATTAGAATCTCCAAGCTCGTCGACAAATATTTAAAGAAGCTACTATAGGTGGAAAAGTATAACGCACATACATACATACATATATACACACATACGAACATATATTTTAGATACTACTAATTTTTTAAGCACTAGGTCAGTGTTTATTTTTTTATTTTTCAATATTTTGCCAAACCGTTAGATGGCATCTTCAGGAAACAGGAAACAAAAATACTAATATTAAAAAATTTGTCACATAAGCTTAAAAATTTCAAAAAACACAAAATGCAAAAAATTCAAATATTCTAACATTTTCATCAATACCTAAAAAATATTTAAGTTATTTTTGAAAATTTCCAAAAAAATAAAACAAAACATACCAAAAAGATTATTCTTGATAAATATTAAGGCGAATTAATTTTGTCAGGTGGCATCGTTGTGGCAGCCAAATATTTTTTACTTAATTTCACAAAAGTTCTTTTTTATATATTATTCAAAATAGAATTTTAATTTACTTTAATCGTGCTTGATTTCTTCAATTAGAAATATTTCAATATATTATCATGAATTATTTTTTATTTAAAACTACAAATTGAAATGTATTACTGCGGCCATTTCACTACTGCTCATCAGTGGATACTTCATGAGAATATCATGAAATATTTATGTTTGAAGGAATCAATCATGATTAAAGTAAATTAAAATCCAAACAATTCCGAATAATAAATTTTCATATTTAAAATAGAATTGCAACAAGAGCTTTAAATCAATTTAAAAAACAAAGCTTATTGAAAACGTTATTAACTTTTTAAAAAAAAAAGTGAAGAAATGTTATGTAATAAAGTGTTTTGAAGTTTACCATACACTAAAGTGCCTGTTTTTTTTTTCATTGTTGTATAGTTTTAGTGGCGCTGCCAGCTGGTAAAAATTCGTCTTGATACGAGGGCTGCTCTATATATTTCTGGCCTAATAGTTAAAATGCGAATATTTATAATCAAAAATGGTTTTATTGTTTTTCAAAGTATTCTCTAGCATGATTTATACACTTTTGCATGCGCTCAAACCAGTTGTCGAAGCATTTTTTCCACTCCGATTGAGACACCTCTAAAACATGGTTTTTGAACACTTCAACAGCTTCTTCTGCCGACGAAAATCGTTGACCACGCATTTTTTTCTTCATGTGCGAAAACAAGAAGTCATTAGGTACCAAATCAGGGCTGTACGGCGGATGACCAATTAATTCGACGTTTTGGCCGGTCAAAAACGCTCTGGTTTGAGCCGATGTGTGAGAGTTCGCTTTGTCATGGTGAACAATGATTCGTCTTCTCTTGTTGGTTTTTCGAATTTCTCCGATGACTTCAGGCAAACAAATTGTAGTGTACCACTCAGAAGTGACCGTCCTACGTTGCTCAAGCGGAACAGTTTTGCCGAAGAAACAGGCGACCATTTGCTTCGAAGTGCTTCTTCCACGAACTACTTTCGTTGGATTTTGCTCGTCTTTGAAGACCCACACGGTCGATTGTTGTTTCGTTTCGGAGTCATACGCATAGATCCATGATTCGTCACCTGTGACGATTTTTTAAACGTCTTTTGAAGCACCACAATCGTATTTTTGCAACATTTCTTTGCACCAATCGACACGAGCCTTTTTTTGAGCGACTTTCAAATTGTGCGGGATCCAACGAGAACAAACCTTTTTTGCGGCCAGGTGTTCATGTAGTATCGAATGTATGCTGGTGGAAGAATCGTCCAAGGATGTCTCTATCTCTCGGTATGTCGCATGTCGATCTTGCATTATGAGTTCACGCACGGCATCAATGTTCTCTGGCACAACAGCCGTTTTTGGACGACCTTCACGGAATTCGTCTTTGAGCGAGCTTCGGCCACGATTAAATTCATTATACCAATTTTTCACAGTGCTATAGGATGGTGCTTCATCGCCATACAAAGATTTAAGTTCATCAATGCACTCTTGTCGTGATAATCCATGTCGAAAGTTGTGAAAAATAATGGCACGAAAATGTTGACGAGTTAATTCCATTTTTTTCTATATTAATTTTTTCAAGTCACTGTAAACAACACAAATAATGGTCGTACGTGAAAACGTTTTGAGTACGATTATGCTTAAAAATTACAAACTTTCCAATGGAAATGTCAGATTGCACTTGGCAGCACTCAGTAACGCTAGGCCAGAAATATATATAGCAGCCCTTGTACAAACAATTAGATAGTATCTAGTATCTAATAGATACATCCTAATATATACTATTTTTTATATACTAATGCGCAAAAAAAAGGTCAAATAAACAATAATTATTTTGGATATTTTAATTTCGGGAAGTCGTTTCAGCAAGTTACGTCTGTCTACCTCCAATCGGGTTAAAAAAATCAGTTTTACCAAGATCTCAATAGAACAACAGCAAATTTAAGTCCATCGTTTTTCCCTTGTTATTTTAAAACGTAAAATAAAAAAAATGAAATAAAAATTAAAAAGCAAAAATTGACTAAACAATAAAAATTTGTTCCCAAAAAATTTTAGATTTTAGTAATAGAATCATTATAGCGACCTGGTACTGACACGCTTGAACAGAATTAAATTTAATGATAAACCGAAAATTCAAAAATAAAACTAGAATTAAAAAAAAAAACTAACAAATCGTATAAACCCTTTACGTCCCAGCTAGTAAAATTTTGGTGAATAAGTAGTTAAGTTGAAGGTTTTGCCCGTTGCCCGAAAGGACTTCAACCAATCTTGCTTATTTTCAATACCAAAATTTTTGAAACTATGTCTGATCAGTTGGTGGATTTAAATTTTTTCTAGCTCATCTAGTGCCTTAAAAAAGTTGATTACAACACTAACACGGACGGACATACAAATATCGCTCAATCGACTTCGCAATGCATAAAAGCTTAGAATATATGTATATATTTTATGGGGTCGGAAATTGATATTAAAGAAATTACAAACGGAATGACAAACTTAGACATACAACTTTCCACATGTGGAAAAGTGTATAAAAAACAAATTTGCAACCAAAACTATTCAAGCCAAGATTTTTAAGATGTGATCAATCCCGGACTTCTCCAAGGCCATGAATTTTTAATTTCATTTTTATTCGTTTTACAAATATTTGCGAATTCACTAAAAAATGGGCTATTAAGACTTTTTACCCCTTTCGTTTTTAGGAAACAGGTAAAACTAGACTGTTCGTCTATTTTAATAGCAGCTATAAAAAATTCTTAAAATTAAAGGGTATGCTGAAAGTGACTTACCTAAAAATTATTTTTATTTTTGGACACGTTAAATTTTTACAGTGCATGAATGACTACATCCGCTATAGCAAAAAGTACATACAATTTAAATTAAAGGGTGTCCTAATAGTGAGGTGATTTTCACGTCCATGTTCTTCTTTTGGAACCGCAAGAGGCAGCAACTTTAAGTTTAAATATTGTATGTCTGCTGAAACAATTAAACAGTAAACTAAAATATACAGGGTGTTCCTATAGTGCTGCGAATTTAACTTATATGGCTTTAGTTTTTTAGGCAGACATGGAGAATCAACACGGGGTATGTACAAATATATCCGCTATAAAAATGTGTGTGAAAAAATTGAAAAAGGTTGTTTATACAGAAGCCGTATTTTGACGAGTATGGTCTTATTTTATGGAGTCCGGAGGAATTCCTCTACTATAAAGCTAAAAAGAGGTACCTGGAAATTTTTGAAATTTTAGCTGCTAAAACCCAGCTATTTCACGATTTAAAACACATAAAGCTGTTTTTAAGGTTAAAATCAGTGGGTTAAATCACCTGCCTGTGGGAGCTCCGCCTAAGGACGCGTATGACTTGTATGTGAAACAAACGACAGCGGCAGCGCCATTTTACATTTCGAGGCCACACTTCTTATCTTCATTCATATTACCACTGTTTACTTTTTTCCTTAAAGAAGAGAAGATATCCGACTGTTTCCGTTTTGATGAACACTTTAATGAATAAAACCGTTAACATTTATCACTATACTGAAATACGACAGTACTACCAATTGCAATCACAAAACACTATGCTTAGTTTCTCGCACTGGTTATGCGTCAGTGTTGCCACATGCCAGACTGGCTCAAATTCCCCGCAGACTTTTGAATGAATTCACCGAATACCGTTAAAATACAAGACATTTTCGTGTTACCAATTTCGTTTTTGCTAATCTGCTCTGCCTGCTTTCGTCGTGACCGCGGGGCGAGAACGTTTACGCTATTGTGTAGTTACCCTACGGCTACAGGCCACAAAGCAACTACAGTTTTTAACGCTATATTCAAAACAGCTTTGTAATAATTGGCACCACCCCCCGTAAATCCGCTACGGGTATGGAACTTTTCGTGTGCCAGTTTCGTTAGTATATTTCTATGAAACTCTATTGTTCTGATAGCATTATCTTTATTAAAAAAAAAAAAAAAAAAAAAACAATGAAAATGTGAGTTCCTTTAATACGTATATCAAAGGTTTAATATTGATTAAATTTTTCCCCCTTGTTTAAAATTTCACTAAAATGAAAAGTGTAAACTCAACTAATCCCTTTTGTTATTTTAACTTCAAGTGTGACAGAAAAGTATAAAGAATAAGAATAAAAACAGAAAAAACTCTTGCTTTAATTTGCATTTCACTAAAAAAAAAGAAAAAAAAAACAAATTGCTGACATTCAACTTGCAACATAAATTGCTTCATTAGACTTCAAAAATAAAATCAATTGTAACACGTTTCATTTTTAATCTAGTTATCCTTAACCTAAATCAATGACAAAAAGTCCTTAAGGCTTATGAAATTAATTGTCGTACTTTACTTTTCCTCTTAAATTTGCAACTTCAACAGTTTTTATCAATGTTTAACACAAAGTATTTTTGCCTGCTCTTGCAATATTTTATGGAGTGACTCTTTTTAACAATAACACTGTACAACACACCAAAAAATTACAAGGTCCGGGCTATAAATTCTGATAGAGGAGACAAAAAAAAGATATACGTGTATCGGCGTTTTGATAGTTTACATCTGGATTTCATTTGAGAGGGGGTTAAAGTTTCCCAGCTCTGGCACATTCTTATTGTTAAACGGCATAAGAAACCATGTGACCCTTACATTTTAGGTAAAAAATATGTTCAGCAGATTTATGTAAAATGTTACGGAGAACATTTTTGTAGAAATGTTAACCCTCTAACTCCTCAATATAAGGGTCTTTTTTGTCCTTCTTTTAAGAAATAGCAAAAAACAACATTTAAACAGGGTTTTAGAGGGTTAAAATGTTCCACAAAAATGTTACCCGTTAAATTTTACTATAAGTCCCTGAATACACCAAAAAGGAAAACTCAACCATTAAGTCAGAAATAAGACCCAACAAAACACAGCTTAGGGTGAGTGCGCATGTCTGATGAAATTTTTCACCATGCTCATCAGATTCTGTTGACAACTGGTTCTCAAAGTAATACATATGGGAATTTAAAAAATGAATTTTTGTTGACATATGAACGCAATAAAAGGTTCCTGTTTCAGCGATTGTTCCATCAACATAATGACTAGGACTTCGAAGTTGTAGCACAGGTACTGGGAGTTCGTCAGAATGCGGAAATGGCAGCATGGCTGATGGCATAGTTTTGTATACAAAACTCTTTCGCCTATATCTATTCAATTTTAATATGGCACACGTAGCACGTAGCGTCATTATGTTCACCTGGATCTAACCACCGCATAGAATACCAAACTGCATTGAATTTCGTTGACCTTCAGCGAGAGTTCAAAAATAAAACTATAGTTTTAGAACAAAAAAAAAATTTTATTACCTTTGGATCACAAAATTAAGCCATTATAACAAATAAAAAATAAGAAAAAAAAACATCAAGTGAAAAAATTGGAGCTCGCCCATATCTGCCGAGGTACGGAGCTTAGAATTTTTCCAATTTTTTTAAATATCAATATGGATATCATATTAAAGCTTTTGAAAAGATCTTTAAGGAAATAGCATTAAGAGTTGATGAAATTTTTATGTAAAATAATATATATGAAGTACCAATTTTTTTTTAATTCTCTGTCACCCTAATATTTGCTTTTTTATTGGAATTACTTCACTGAACTAGATTTACATATACTATATGGTGAAGGGTATATAAGATTCATCATAGCGGAATATAGCGCTCTTACTTGTTATTACAATCTTTAAGAGGAGAAATAATAATGATAAAAATAAATAATGATAAAACAACACCTTATTGAGGCCATAAATACATTTTCAATTACTTCGCAAAATTATTTCTCCTCTTAAAGATTGTAAATAACAATTAAGAGCGCTATATTCGGCTATGATGAATCTTATATACCCTTCACCATATAGTATATGTAAATCTAGTTCAGTGAAGTAATTCCAATAAAAAAGCAAATATTGGGGTGACAGAGAATTAAAAAAAAATTGGTACTTCATATATATTATTTTACATAAAAATTTCATCAACTCTTAATGCTATTTCCTTAAAGATCTTTTCAAAAGCTTTAATATGATATCCATATTGATATTTAAAAAAATTGGAAAAATTCTAAGCTCCGTACCTCGGCAGATATGGGCGAGCTCCAATTTTTTCACTTGATGTTTTTTTTTCTTATTTTTTATTTGTTATAATGGCTTAATTTTGTGATCCAAAGGTAATAAAATTTTTTTTTTGTTCTAAAACTATAGTTTTATTTTTGAACTCTCGCTGAAGGTCAACGAAATTCAATGCAGTTTGGTATTCTATGCGGTGGTTAGATCCAGGTGAACATAATGACGCTACGTGCTACGTGTGCCATATTAAAATTGAATAGATATAGGCGAAAGAGTTTTGTATACAAAACTATGCCATCAGCCATGCTGCCATTTCCGCATTCTGACGAACTCCCAGTACCTGTGCTACAACTTCGAAGTCCTAGTCATTATGTTGATGGAACAATCGCTGAAACAGGAACCTTTTATTGCGTTCATATGTCAACAAAAATTCATTTTTTAAATTCCCATATGTATTACTTTGAGAACCAGTTGTCAACAGAATCTGATGAGCATGGTGAAAAATTTCATCAGACATGCGCACTCATTGAAGAACGCTATAAAGGTAGAAGCATTCATTCGCTTATCGCTGAAATATGCTGGACATTGTATGATAATGAAGTGGAATTGCCTAGAGCTAAAAAAAAAATGTAATTAATGCTATCCAAATTTGATTTAAAACAAAACTCTTAATAAATGCGAAATTAACCCTAAGCTGTCTTTTGTTGGGTCTTATTTCTGACTTAATGGTTGAATTTTCCTTTTTGGTGTATTCAGGGACTTATAGTAAAATTTAACGGGTAACATTTTTGTGGAACATTTTAACCCTCTAAAACCCTGTTTTAATGTTGTTTTTTGCTATTTCTTAAAAGAAGGACAAAAAAGACCCATATCTTGAGGAGTTAGAGGGTTAACATTTCTACAAAAATGTTCTCCGTAACATTTTACATAAATCTGCTGAACATATTTTTTACCTAAAATGTAAGGGTCACATGGTTTCTTATGCCGTTTAACAATAAGAATGTGCCAGAGCTGGGAAACTTTAATCCCCTCTCAAATGAAATCCAGATGTAAACTTTCAAAACGCCGATACACGTATATCTTTTTTTTGTCTCCTCTATCAGAATTTATAGCCCGGATCTTGTAATTTTTGAAAAAATTTGATTTTGTTGTACAGTGTAATTTATTGAAATATTTTTCATTTATTTCTTTTTCTTTTTATGATTCACAGAAAACAGTCACAATAATAGAACGTCCCTTAATAATAATAATAATAATAGTACGCCTGAAGTAGCATCAAGTGGCGGTGGTCGTGGTAATATTACTTTTGAAAATTCGACAACATTGTCATCATCAGTTGTAATACCTCATCGACATCGTTTTGCAACATTGAGTTGCATTAGTGGCAGCAATGGGGATGATGGCGTCAACAACGTTGAAAACAATTGCGAATTTATTGTAAATCGACAACAACCCTTTTTGTGTCGTACACCACCTCCAAATTATCACTCATTGCCTGCAACACCACCTCCTTCTTATGCTTCGCATCCGCCACAACTCCATTTGCAACGACCTTATCAAGAACAACAACACACAGAGCGATTACGTGAAAACTCTAGAGACTACAATGTGAATAATGAAGAACAACAAGAACAACCGCCGCCTCAACAGCAACTGCAAAATAATATTCTTCATCATCATCAGCCGCAACAGCAACAGCAGCAATTGCAATCTTTACGGAATATTCAAGTACCGGAAGCACTTGCTCAATCGCATGGGAATGAAGTATTAAATGGGCTAAATGTTGAAAGAAATGTTTTAAATAAGCCGGAGGTTGTAAATAGACAACAAGGTTTAGCTAATGGAAGATGTGTCACAAGAAATGTGGCAACAGTGTCGCAGCAACAACAGATACAACAAAGAAAAAGAAAGCAACGCAGACGTAAACTTTATTTACTACAACAACAACAGCAGCAGCAACTTCAGCCACATAGTCTTATCCTTGGCAATTATACAACAGATTCTGATAGCTCTTTAAGTTTAACGGATGCGAGTGAAAGTGACAATGACATCATTTGTATTGGCAGCACCAGAGATCAAAGAAGACGTCGAAGGCAACGTTTGCTTAAATTAAGGGGTAAGTTTTTTTTTTCTTGTAATTTAAGATCATCCACTGCCCTTAATGCACGTTTTCTTTAAGTAGAAACTTTAAACAACTCTAAGAATGTGAAATGCGTTTGGCCATTTTGGACGAGAATGTGATAGTTTCCATGGGAGACATCAGCAACGCTTTTCTGCGCCACTTTTCTCGAAAACGGCTCGGCGGAATTGTAGCACGGTTGGCAAATTATTTTCGTCTAGGTGTCTACTTTAATAGTGCATTGCTATTTAGGGCGAGAGTATCATAGTTTCCATGGAAAAAATCTGAATATTTTTAGTGGCCAGTAAAAATGCTTTTTTATAATTATTTTCTAAATACGCAAATGTTTTGTTTTTTTAGTAATAATTTACATTAATTTTCCTTCTTCTAAATGCCAAAATTCATAATATTTTTATTTATTTGTTGGTTTTTCAAATTTCTCCGATGACTTCAGGCAAACAAATTGTAGTGTACCACTCAGAAGTGACCGTCCTACGTTGCTCAAGCGGATCCGTCGCCACATGACCAGTTTTGGCGAAGAAACAGGCGACCATTTGCTTCGAATTGCTTCTTCCACGAACAACTTTCGTTGGATTTTGCTCGTCTTTAAAGACCCACACGGTCGATTGTTGTTTCGTTTCGGGCTCATACGCATAGATCCATGATTCGTCAACTGTAACGATCTTATAAACGTCTTTTGAAGCACCGCAATCGTATTTTTGCAACATTTCTTTGCACCAATCGACACGAGCATTTTTTTGGGCGACTTTCAAATTGTGCGGGATCCAACGAGAACAAAACTTTTTACGGCCAGGTGTTCATGCAGCATCGAATGTATGCTGGTGGAAGAAATGTCCAACGATGTCTCTATCTCTCGGTATGTCGCATGTCGATCTTGCATTATGAGTTCACGCACGGCATCAATGTTCTCTGGCACAACAGCCGTTTTTGGACGACCTTCACGGAATTCGTCTTTGAGCCAGCTTCGGCCACGATTAAATTCATTATACCAATTTTTCACAGTGCTATAGGATGGTGATTTAAGTTCATCAATGCACTCTTGTCGTGATAATCCACGTCGAAAGTTGTGAAAAATGATGGCACGAAAATGTTCACGAGTTAATTCCATTTTTTTCTATATTAATTTTTTCAAGTCACTGTAAACAACACAAATAATGGTCGTACGTCAAAACGTTTTGAGTACGATTATGCTTAAAAATGACAAACTTTCCAATGGAAATGTTAGATTGCACTTGGCAGCACTCAGTGTTGCCAGGCCAGAAATATATATAGCAGCCCTCGTAATAGCCCAGCTGATTTTTTATTATGTTCGACGTTGTTGTCAAAATTCTTAAATAATTATAAAAATTAAAATTTCCATTAATTTGAAAAAGCAAAAAAATTTAAACTAAAGACACTGGAATATTTTTTTAAATATTTAATTTTTATACAAACTTCGTGCTATTTTTTTATTTAATTATCCCGGTTAAATTAATTACCGATATTGATTATTAAGATTTCAGACAACACAACGGGACCATTTAGCACCCAAGTGAGTCGGTTTTCTCATACCGGCTGCCTGTGCAACCTAAACTTGCTTGTAACTAATTTTAGCTTATGTCTTTAAGATATATCTTTAGCTTATATTTTAAGGTTACAGAGATTCCTTCCAAGGATTCGTTGGTGTAATCGGCCCACATCAATTTAATCTGATATTTGTTAATGATAAGTGTATTTCGGATGTTGTTGATTAGAGAGAAGTCACCCTTGGTATTTTGTATTGCAAGAATAGACGAAAAGCTATCGGTTCAAATATTACATTTCAAGTCATTTATAGCGGCATATTGGGGAGCAATTGATATTGCTAAAGTTATTATCATTCTTTCAGTTTTTTCCAGTTCGGGAAATGATTGTAACTGGCTTTTAAAATAAAATTTACAAAAGTTGTACAATTCTTCTTCTAGAATGTAGAGACCATGTTTGAATGTTATAGAATCCTTTTGCGGTTTGATTATTTCATTTTATTATTTCCATTCATTCCATTCCATTTATTTCCATACATCGCTTCTCCTTGAAAAATGTTTTCGACATGGCTTGAATTTCGATCTCACTAAACTAAGCGTAACTTCACCATTTTCCTAAATTTGGATGTAGCCCTTAAACGAAGAAGAATATTTGAAGCACGGTCTAGAAATTTCAATAAAGGAAAAGGCAGACCATTGTCTATTGATCGAAATGACAGTTATTGTACAAAAAACAATAACCTACATTTTTGCCCGAAGAGTCACGGACAAAAAGTATGCTACTATTTTCAAGACCATTTAGAAACTTTACAAATGTTGCTCTCTCATTAAAGGCCAGGATTCACTATCATACATAATCGTACGATTTAATCGGGCAAAAATCTGACAGAATTCTGTCCTACTTTAAAAATCGTTTAAAAATGGCGTCGCAGGTGCCACACTATTATACATAAATAAAGGAAAAATATATGGTTTTAATATTTTGTTGCTTTTTCTCCTTATCATCTGAAACAAATCAACCCTGATCGCATGGAAAAAAATTATTTTACGAATTATTTAATATTATTAAAAGATTATAAAATCGTACAGATCTGTCAAAAATTCTGTCACACACATCACTTTTAATCCACACTATCGTACTTTTTGAGCACACATTCAATTTTTGACAGATCGTACGACTGAGTATGATAGTGAATCCTGGCCTTAAGTTATTATCGGAGAAATTCTTAAATGAAAATAAAACAAGTAAGAGTGCTATATTCGCTATGCCGAATCTAATATACTTTTCACCATCTATATGAATCTAGTTTAGTGAGGTAACTTTAATCCAAAAAAAAAAATATATATTGGGGTGACGGAGAATTAAAAATAAGAAAAAAATTAAGTACTACATATATTTTTAAAAATTTTAATATTTCCTTAAAGATCTCTTCAAAAGCTTTAAAATGATGATCATATGGGCAAGCGCCAATTTTTTCACTCAATGATATTTTCTTATTTTTTATTTCTCTATCGTCCCATATATTTGTTTTTTTGATTGGACTTACTTCATTGTTCCAAATAAAAGGGAGAAATTAGAGGCAGGAAGGACATGGACCGATCGTGCTGATTTTTAATAGCACCTCTTTCGACATTATATCAGACTGATTGGCGTATTTAAATATTCTCTAGCTGATTTAATGCCTTTTTTCCACTTGTTGTGGTGGAGGGTTTAAAAAGGGGAAATTAAACGATTAAAAGTAACTGATGATTACAAAATTTTTGTCTCAACTTCAAAAATATTCTGTAGAAAAACAATCAGTTAAAGAAGTTACGATGTTATTCTCAAAGTTATGTATATGTGCGGGTACCAGCGAAAGGAAAAACAAGCAGGAAATGGCACTTTGAGATGAAGACAGTATAAAAAAAAATTACAACTTAATAAAAATTATGGTTTAAATCAGCCGTAAAGTTAATAATTTTATTTCTTTAAAATAAATTGCATTACAGTAACTAAGAAAAATAGTAACATTAACTATTACACAACTCTTTTGAATGTCTACCCACTCTATTAAATATCAACACAAAAATATTTTCTTGTTCTTCTTCTTTCTCTTACAGATGCTTATTGCCCTGACCTGTTAAATGCTTGTTCATTACTTTTACTTCAACAGCAGACAAGTGATTCTACAGTTGGTAGTTTTACAGATACACCACCACCGCCACCAGAAGAAAATATCAATGAATCAACGGATTACGAGGAAATCAGCGAGTTCCATCAATCAAGCAGCCAACGAAATGATGAACAGAATAATGATCAAATTTTGTCACAAGTTTATGAACGAATCTATCAAAGTGAAACAGATACATACACAGAACAAAACAATAGACTGAATGGAGTTAGAGTGGAAGGAGAGCGAGCAGAGAGAGAAGACGACGAAAACCAAAGATTACACTATAAAAACAGACAGGAAATGGGTCAAAATTTAAGTATACGAAGACCAAGAATATCACTTACCTGGGTATTAAGAGAACAATCACAAAATCAACAACAACAAAACGATACACAGCAACCAATTACTAACAAAGAGGAAAAGTCTATTAATGAAGAGAAAAAAGAGAATAATTTAGATTTAAATAATGTTCTCAATAACAATCAAATTGTAAATAATCGTGATAATAAGCAGGACCCGACCACAGCAGTAGAAAAGAAAAAATATCGTTTAAAGCATATACCAAGCAATGGCGAGGCCCTAAATGGTTATGCTACCACACCTACGGGCTACACCAACGCACCCACAGCTTTGGCTTCACAAAAATTCTTTAGCAATCAAAATTTATTGGAATATCACAAAGATGAGGGAAATCATAAGCCCGCTTCAAAAGATTTACTGTTTGTATGTACACCACAGAAAGCACCAGAGAGTTTTGGTGGTTCCACCATGGACGTTATGGCCTTGGCTAAGAAGCGCAATGAAATACGCAAAAAATTGGCTTCTAAAATGGCACAATTTCGTTCTGAAGCCCAGACACCCCGATTAGTTAATAATATTTGTAACGAGGTGCAATTGAAAAAGGATGCAAAATCCTCTCTCAAGTGCGGATCCTATTCAGAACCTAGTCTTATAGCTGCCTCTGAGGGCAACTCAAGAAGACATCGTCATCGCAAGCGCAGAGAGCGACACCGAAGCCAAAAGTTTGGCTACGAAATCAAAAATGTCGATGAGTTCTTAAATAAATGTTCACTGGCCTCACCGGGCAATATACCCATGGTTTTATCTACCTCATGCATACTATATCAAACGAGACCAGGAGGCTATCAAACGGAGTTATCGCTGCCACTGGGAATGGTGGTAAATGCAGTATTTAAAAATCAAAATTGGCTGTATGTACAAACGCCGCATGCAGAGGAAGGATATGTTAACTACACCATTTGCTTGCCGCTGGGGATTCTACCACCCGAAGCTCGCAAAGAGAGCTCCAATCACATCAAGCCAACACCTTGTTGGGAAACTAACGGTGATATATTTCCCAAACCTTGCGGCAATATGACAGACTCTGAAAAAGAAATCCATCTAAGAGTTGGCTCACGCAGTGAGGGCGCACGCACACCACACTTGAAAACGTCCACTGCAGATAATGATTCGGCCACCGTTATATCCGTAAAGACTGAAAATACCGATTGTCTTAATGGCAACGCCACCTCCTCAATATATGGCGAACAACAAGTAGATAAATTGTATTTGCGGGTGGCTTCACAACCCAAACTTAACGAGAAGACTTCTTATGCTCAATTGAAAATTATACGTAATCATTCATCGGCAAAGTCGCAATCATCGGTACACACTAATGATGAATATGTAACATTGCAAAAGCAACAGCACCAACAGCAACAACAACAACCACAGCAAACACAACAAATCAAACAAAAGCATGTGCATTCAAATCAACCAATACAAAAAACTTATATTACACGCACTTTCATTACCAATGGCCATAATGGTCAACATTTGCATCCGAAAGATATGAAAATCAATCTTCAGCAGCAACAACAACATCAGCAATTACTACAACCAACTAATTGTAACCTAAAAAATTCGAATTCTACAACAATGCTACAGCAACAAAATAATACCTCAACAACGATAACAGTTACTTCGTATCCAGTCCACAAGCATCAACTTCAAACTTTACAGCAACAACAACAACACCAACAAAAGCAAAATCAATCACAATCATTATTACAACATAATCATCAACTACAATTACAGCAACCGCAACAACAACAACAACAGCAGCAACAACAGCATACTTTTGTTGCCCCACGTTCCGTATTGAATGCCATACGTCGTTCCACAGCCCACTGTGGTCAACGTCAGACATTGGTGGCCATAACCACAGATTACAAAACGGATGCTTTGACGCTGCACAAAGGTGATATTGTAACGTTGTGTGAGTGCCGTGAAACTAAAGATCATCATCAATGGTTTTACGTGAGAACACGTGATGGTCGTCAGGGTTATATACCCGCTGAAGTTGCTGGGCATGGCTATTTGTAATTAAATCTATTCAACCAAAAAAAAAAAAAGAAGAGAAAGAAATAAAACAACAAATAGGTTGTTCAAGTAGCAAAAAACTATTTTCAGTAAACTTAAAACTAAAAGCAAAAACAAAATCAAAAACTTTAACTCACAATATCAGACTTTTAGATATTTGATACATTCTTAGCTAAATTCTTATTGATAATAATTTTTTTTTTTTGTAGATTTTATTTTTTTCTTTACACTATAACAAAAAAAATGGATGGCCGATGTAAAACCTTTTAAAATACAGTTGCGAGCAAAATACATGCAATATGTTTAATACAATTATATTATCGTACTCATGAAGGCAGTCTTTAAAGTCATTTTGTGTCGCATAAGAATTTTTCGTCTTCCCAAACTACAAGCTCCTGTCGACATTTTATGCAGTGATTAAAAATGCTTGACTATTTTCAATGCATATGCAGTTGCTGAACTGTTGCTGTGAAATAATGTGCAGCAAAAGCAAATGCAAAAAAAAAGAAAGGAAATCATTTGCTTAAGCT
The DNA here is from genome assembly GCA_916610165.2 of Gymnosoma rotundatum. Taxonomy (NCBI): domain Eukaryota; kingdom Metazoa; phylum Arthropoda; class Insecta; order Diptera; family Tachinidae; genus Gymnosoma; species Gymnosoma rotundatum. The sequence continues at coordinate 11,311,992 of OU744338.1, read as the reverse complement.
AACTATGTGTTTCTTTCTGCAGCAAAGCAATTAATTTGAAAACTTTAGCTGTTGCTTGAGCAATTAGTTTTTCTTTATTTTTGCTTAACTCGTTACTATGAAATTGTGGCTGACTACGATTGCTATTTCTTGCTGTAACTCGCTGCTTTTTATCGCTTTTAACATTGGAAAGGTATTTATGTATTTATTACTAACAATACATAAGAAAATACACACAATAAATACATACGATACAAATGCAAACGTTGTTTTTAATACACCATTAAAAAGCAACAGCAAAAGAAGAAACAAACCCCAATTTTTTGCTTAAGCAACAGCAAACGTTTTCAAAATTAATGCTTTGCTAATTGCTTTGCTGCAGAAAGAAACACATAGTCAGCTTAAGCAAATGCTTTTCTTTCTCTTTTTTTGCATTTGCTTCGTTTATAATGAAATGTTTTGTAAATGCTGAGACATTTAGTTTTTTTATTTGCTGAAAAACATGTAAGTAAAGCAAAGATTATAGTGCTGTTGCTATTGTTAAGCAAGAAACTTAAACATTGATTGAGACTGACATCAGACATAAAACACTGCCAGCTGATTCAAAGACTGAATAAATCAATATTAAAAAAATTATTAGCAAACTCCAACCAAAGATCTATTGTACTGCCTGCCAGGTGCTTAAACACCTAATCTAGACCTGCTGTCCCGAATAATTTCAAGAACCCCTTCATGCAGAAGGTGCCTCTCCAGCTGGTTATATCAGTCTTAAAATGTTTTACTTAAAGGCGTGACAGCCTTTAAAATATTCTGGTCCAATTGTCAGCATGACATGTCGCGGTCCAAAAAGAATTACCCAGTGGTATTCCCTGATAGATTGTGATTGATTCAAGTACGCTAATTTGTTCCGATCTGAAGAGAAAAGGAGCAGGTAAGAAAAATAGGAAACAAGCAACTTGTATACGATAATTTTTGCCTTAAAATTTTAACATAATATCTATATAAGATTTTTCGACACTAAAAGGTCATCGGCCAAACTAGAGATTTTATAGAAAGAGGACTACTATCCTTTGAAGAAGAGAGAAAATATGTCGTTTATTGAAAATAAAGGAAAAAACTGTGGAAAGCGGTCTTCTGGGATTATCGCCTTTCACAGGCGGGGCTAAATTGTGCTAGAATGTTATACACACATATTAAAAAAATTTGTGTCAAATTATATTTTATGCTTTTTCGATATTCTAGGCAAGACCAAAGTGTATGAGTTCTGCTCTTGTTTATTGCATTGTTTTAGCCAAGGCCATGGCAAAATAATTCAGGTGGTCGCGATGGCGAATTCATTAATTTAGCGTTTACGGCGAAAATTAATGAATTTGCCATCGACACCACCTTTATTATTTCGCCATGGCCGAGGCGTATCAATATAAGGTGGTCGCGATGGCGAATTCATAAATTTTGGCCGAAACCTTATATGTCAAACTCTATATGTATATATGGTTTTGACAAGGCGAATTAATTATAAGATGGTAGCGATGCATTGCGAAATAATACCAGGTGGCCGCAATAGCGAATTCATTAGTTTTCGCCGCATATGCAAACTCTCAAACACCATATAAAAAAATATTTTTAATATGGAGTTTGACATTTAGCGTTTACGGTGAAATGAATGAATTCGCCATCGAGACCACCTGTATTATTTCACCATGGTAGCGATGGCCACCTGGTAATTGATTCGCCGTGGTATTTGACACTTAGCGTTTATGGCGAAAGTTTATGAATTCGCCATTGCGACCACTTAGTATTAATTCGCCTTGAAGTTAGCGGTGCTGTTTCATGCTCTCTTCGCCTTTTAAAAATTCCTTGATACTGGTTTTTAAGATACCTCGCTAATATACATTCATTCGCCTTGGTTTATTTCTTACAAAAACATAAGACGAATCAAATATCAAGTTGTATCGATGGCGAATACTTTTAATTTCGCCGTTAACCTATCTATTAAACTCCATGTGAAAAGATATTATACAGATTTTTCTTTTATATACGTAGTTTGACAGTTAGATTGCCGGCGAAAATGAATTCGCCATCGCAACCACCTGAGATTTGATTCGCCTTCCAACTACAAACCAGCTGGGCGGACGACACTACCTAGTAAAATAAATCTGCCTTGCATTAGTTTCTTAAAACTAATCAAAATAGAAAACTTGTTACACCAAACCGACAAACGACCAAAATTGTCTTTATATTTGTGGTATAAATTCAAATTTTGAAAAAAAATGAAGAAAAAAATATCGAATATGAAATTTATAATTCAAAAACTTGTTCAAAAATTAGTTTGTAATTTTTTAATGTTATTTTGCAAAGCAAACCCAAGTCGCTTAGTATTTAGTACCATTTATAGTTTTAAGAAATAAATTTAAATACAAAAATCATATATTTTAATTATAACTTAAAAATATTTATGTTGAACATAATTAAAACAGTTTAATTTGTTACCTCACAAAAAGGGTACTTTAAAAACAATCGTATGATATTATTTAAAACACAAAAATTAAAAGTCATTATTAAATTTAAATAAAATATTAAAAATTCAAAAATATTAAGCAAAATAAATCTTTATTTTTTTAGAAAGGTAAGTTTAAACTGACAATAAACGCTTTAATTGAAATATTTACGATATTTATAGTTTAAGGGCATTTCTAGACACAGTATAATATACGATTACGTTACTTGCTAATCAAACATGTCACAGAACTCAATTCCAAAGGTTTCAAATTCGCAAAATAGTTCTTCAGAAAACGAGAACGAAACATTTTTTCGGAACGAAACCACTATTAAATTCTAAAGTGGAATTGATTTTCTTCTACATATTTTGTTTTGCAGTTTTTAAATTTACTTCAAGTTTGCATACATATTTAGATTAGCTTGTTTGTTACTTTGATATAACCAGTGTTGCCATATTGAAATTTAAAAGTAATATTTTAGCATTTTTTATATAAACATAAAATCGGTCGGAATCTGAAGATGGAAAAACATATTCGATCGGAATGGTTCATAAGGAATTAATACCAAACCTATCGGAATATGCTTCAATTCTAAAAAAGTACTTTTTAGTGTAATTAAACACATACAATTTGTTAAATGTATTAAAAAAAACGCAATTTTCTTTAAAATTTTAAATTTTGAAAATTAAAAATGTTTATACTTTATTAGTTTTTCTTAATTAAATGTGTGGTTTGTATATATTACTGTTTAACAATTAATTTTGTTTATTTTGAACATTTGTAAATATAAGGTTTAATTATTATTTATTTTAAATATTCTTTTTTTCCTTTTTTTGTAAATATATTTCTAATAAAGAATTTTTTATTTTTATAATCCATATGATTTTTTAAATATAAACTGCTAACAGGAGAAACTTTAACTTTAAGCAAAATTTGGCCATCATGTAAGATTAAAAAGTTTTGAAAACTTTTGTTTAACTCAAATTAAAAAAGGAATAATTTTAATTGTAGCACAAGGTATTTTTTGTAAAAAAAAAATATTAAATTTTGATGATGCCGCCAAGTGACGAAATATTGAAAATTAAAAAAAATAATTTTTTTTATAAAAAAAAAGAATCGTGCTTAAATATAACAGTATTGAATAGTAAAAAAGTTATTAAAAACTAAATATTAAAAAAATTATTCTTTGCAAATTGCGTTGTAATTATTAATTTTTAACCTCTAAATTTGGTTTCATTATAATTTTTAAAATTTTCTTAAATCTTTATTCTTTGTTCGATATTTTCATCTAAATAAATTTGTATGTTGAAATTAATTCCTAAACACTTAGGTACTTATTATTAAGAGCTCTTTATTAATTTTGAAAATATAAAAGGAACTTAATTTTTTAATGAATACTTTTTTTTTAAAAAATTTACTATCAATAACTTTTTTCTTAAATGTGCTTTTTTGTTAAATTCATTTAGTTAATGTTTTTAAAATAATTTTTTAAAATTCCAGTCGTTTCACTATTGTAAATTGAAGTTTGTTTTTGACAAAAGATGTAAAAAGAAATTCTTTAAAATTTTTCTGAACTAATTTTTAACATTTTCCGAAAAGCAATCACCCCTATCGTGAACAGTTTTTTTCCTCGAAATATTTTCCCTTTTCCCTAAATTGCAATCGTAAACAATTTTCCCATGAACTGGGAAATGTAATTCAGTGGGGAATAACATGCACAAAAATATTCCCAATAAAAAAAAATCGCCATATCGTGAACGACTTTTTAAAAGTTATTTTTCCCCTTTTTTGCATTAGTTCGTTCACTTTGTTTTCTCTAGGGAACAGGATGAAAATGTATGTTTTTTTTCTTTTTTTATATTTAGATTATTGAAAGTTATTTTTTAGATCTAAATCGACAAATAAAGTGCAAAGCGACATCTTTCTCAATAGGGTTCGAAATAACCGACCCATTGCATGTGGTTTTGTGAAGCTTTCGAAAGATGTAGTGGTCGAATTCTGGAATTTTCTTGTAGGAGAACTGTATAGTACTGGTCCTTCTATAAAAGAAGTATTTGAGTGGAAAAAGATAGTTTTACTTTAAATATTGTACATTGCACATTTTCATGCATACAACATATGAATGTATATAACTATGGTATTAGATATACATAGATAGACCAAAAAAGGTATGTCCGGTCAACAGCTGTCGCTAATTTAAAAAGCAAATGGAAAACAGGAGGTGGCCTAAACCAAACTGAAAGTTTATAAGTTAGCGAGCAGTGTATTTATGAACTGAAAGAAATAAAAGAGTCGTAAATATTCATATTATTGGAGGATTAGAGGCATCTCGCGCAACGAGCTTTTCTCTGTTGCAGTATCACCTCCTCTTGCACAATGGCAACAATCCTTAACATTTCTACCACAGATATAACATTTCTACATTTTTATAACTTTAAAAAATTTCGAATATTTTTTCCCCTGTTTATATTTTCTTCTTTCTTATTTGTATTCATTACGAATTGATAGCGGGTACAAACGTTCCCATGAAATTCACAATAGTAATTTTCCCTTCATGGGGAATAAAAATTGCATGGAAACAAAAATTTCACATTTGGTTCACGATAGGGATGAATATATATAAATCCATTGCACAGTAAAAATACGAAGACTCCTCAATAATTTAATGACAATACAAATAGTTAAACAAAGAATGAATTTAAATTCTAATTTTCTACTTGTAACTGCTTTATTTAATTTTTTGAACTTTTAGGAGTTTTCTTTGTTTTCTTGGTTGTTTATAATTCTCATTTAGTCAGTTAAGTTTAAGATATAAAAACCTATTTACTTATTTAGTTAAAATTTACTAGAGAGCTAGATAAACTAAATACTTTTCGGTAATATTATAAAATATTTAATTTATAAATTTTTTAGAAATCAGACAGGTATAATGTAAAATAACTGCACACAATATATTATTTGAAAAAGGTTAAAAAATCAGACAAATAATTTGTTGGAAGTAAACAAACAAATTGCTTGGAGTTCAAAGAAAAGAGCTTTTATAATTTATTTATTTAATTAATCTTAGAAGTGTTACCACTACAAAAATTACTTTAAATTATCGACGAAAAAATTAGTAAACTGTACGTAAACTTGATGGGGAAGAAAAGGAAATCCATTGCAGCCATTAAGATTTTTTCAAAAAATATTACAAAGCCATTAAACAAGAAAGTGAAAGTATGGGCTTGTTCGGAAATGCATCACTGCGCTGCATCTGATGCTCAGTACGTTCGAAAATGCATCAGTTTGCAACACTGCAAATGTCATTTGTTCTAAAATGTATCAATGAAATATATAATGCGCAAAAAAAGTCACACACGCATCAAATTTTTAATTTTCTTTTGTCGATTGCACACCTTTATTTCATTTTTGCTTTCATCTAAACCAAGAAATAAATTTATGATTATCTTCTTAAGCATTTGAAATTTTAAAACAAATTTTTGTTTGCGCATCAAGTAAGTATTAGCATCAGCTGTTTTGCATCACACATGCGCATCAGATGCAGTGCAGTGATGCATTTCTGAACAAGCCCTATAAAATAGTAATAGTTTTCTGCAGGAGCCTAATTATGGCCCGTAGCGCCATAGTGTTAAGTTACGAAAATCGGCCTTATTACGGTTGTCGAAAACGACATTCGAGAGGACACTTTTTTTGTTATTATTTAAAATGTTCCACTATAAAATATTTTGTAATAGATCAAAAAATAAAATGTTAATTAATTAATTCATTCATTTTTCAGTAGCTTTCTAGGTGATAAATAAATAGTAAGAATAATAATAAAAACAACGACTTCATAACGTCGTGTACAGTTTTGTTTGAATGTTTAATTTTGTTACGTTTTTTTCACTATTTTTTAACGTCAATGAAGCTTCTAACTATTTGTGGATGTTTCTCCATAAGCTCCACCAGCAGATTGAACCGCTTTACGGTAGTTATTTTTATACTTAAAATAAAAAACAGTATGCAAAAAATATATTTAATTAAACATTATGTAAAACTCAAATGTGAACTTGGGACAAATTACGGCATTCGATGTCGATCGAAATTTACATTTTAATTCTATTAAAATTTCGATCCATATCGAATTTCGAAATTTGCCCCCTTATTTCTCTTTTGTTGCCATTAATTTTAAAAGTTTACATAAATTTCAACGACAACGTTCGTAACTAGAGCTGCAAAACAATCGATAAGTACTAACGATAATATCACACCCGCCTTTATTTTTCCCTATCTGATTTTTTTCGTTTTTTTTCATTTCTCCTTTAAGCCATTAGTGCTTACGTTTCTCTAAGAAAAAAAATATTCAGGCATATCACAAAACTCAATTCCGATCAAAAGTGGTTATAATTCCGCAAGTTGGTTCATCAGAAAACGAGAAACATTTCTTCGGAATGAAATCAGTTATAAATTTCAAATTGGATTTTAGCTTTTTTGAAGTTTTGTTATTTGTGGTTTTTAAATTTACTTTTATTATGTGTCCTTATTTAGATTATAGCCTTATTGTTTACTTTGGTATGCGCAATATTGCCACTTTTTTTTTGGAATAAACAAAATCATTCGAAATCTGAAAAAGGTAAAACAAATTCGATCGAAAGTGATAATACGAAATTAAAACCAGTCAAATCGGAATGTGTGACATGCCTGATTACATTGGCTGAACCACTTTTCATTTCATTAGTCAATTTTATTTAAAATTTTCTCATTATCAAATTGAATTTTCCTTTTTTCTCATTTTTAATAAAAATTCCCTTTTTTCTTTAATTATTTTGTAAATGGTAGATGTCAAAATAGCTTTAAAAATATTGTTGTATATTTCTTTGTAAACATTTTCTACAACATTTACAAAATTTATTAAGACTGTTATTGAATGTCGCAGAAGGGATATGAATACAATCGTTTTTTAATTGTTTTCACACATTTTTAAAAACTTTGGTTTTTGGTTTGCGGTTTCAAATCAACTAAAAGTCATCATGTGATATAAGCCATCGTTATCAAATCGATTAATTTCCACTACATGCATAATTTTCAAAATTTTAATTTGAATTATATATTTTATTTTAAATTCATTGTTTAAATTTTGTACAACTACACTGGCTGTATCTCATATTAACTAGAATTTACACAATGGATTTTATGAATTGATTGCTTTTAAATATTTTTTAACAAAAGTTTTTCTTTCTTCCGATTCTTAAAATTTGTATTTGCTGTTAAAATTAAGAAAAGAAATTCCTTTTATATTTGATTTTTTTTTTTTTTTTTTTTGTAATATCGTAATTTAATTTTTGTTAATTTATAATTGCTACATGTTTATGATTTATTTCTCACTCAATGAAATTTTAAATTCGAAGATAAATATTTTTGTAAATGTGTATATAAATGTAAGATTTGTTGGGAAGAGGAAGATAGAATGCTTAAACTAAGTATTTCGTTTTTTTTTCTAATTAATTAATAAAATATGTTTAATAAATTGAGAGGATATAAAGATAATTTACAAAAACAATTAAAATATACATATAAAAAAATAATGAGCAAATTAAAAACAAGGAAAACGCAAGAATTATTAAATACATAAGTATATTCAAAAATATTAATAATAATAATAATAGTAATATTTATAACGTAGTAGAAATAAAATTTAAAGCTCTAATAAATATTACAACTGAGTAAGCGCGATAGAAAAAAATATTTTTAAAACAATTTTTTTATACGAGTTTATAAATAAATGACAGCGCATATTTATATTTTAAATGTATGTGTGTATGTATGTGTGTATTTAAAGCGAATCAGCAACCAGATCGACCAAGGCGAATCAATTACCAGGTGGCAGCGTAGGCGAATTCGTTAATTTTCGCCGTGAACACTACTGCCAAACTCCATATACAAAAAAATCTGTTTATATTTTTTTGATTTGAAGTTTGACAGTAATTTTTACTAGCAAAAAATAATGAGTTCGCCTACGCAGCCACCTGGTAATTGATTGGCCTTGAGGTCGACTTTATTAATTTTTGCTGGTGCCCACAATATCAAAATGCCTACAAAAACTTTTTATAAGAGATTATTTTTATATGGAGTTTGACGTTCTTGGCAGCGAAATATAAGACTGAATTCGCCCTGGTTATTGATTCGATGTGAACTTATGTATGTTTGTATAAATATAAACAAAAAAAATCATAAAAATAAAATTATAAAATAAGCTAAAACCACATTTTGTAACACGAAACGCCAAGCAATAGAAAAATAATTTTTTTTAAAACTCTTTTCGTAAAACGTAAACAATTTTAAGGATTTTAATAAACCAAAAAAAATTTTATGTGTTTTACACAATTCACAATTTCTTTCGTACAAATTTTTAACGTTTCTGAAAGGTGGCATTTTATAAAATAAGAAATTAAAAAAATGTAAATAAATAATTTTTAATGTTTTTACAACTAAATACTAAATATCCTTACGAACTAATTTTCTTGGTATAGGAGTTTTTCAAAAGCCAAGTAGATCGATCATTTTATATGTATATGTTTCTTTAAATTGATATTTTCTTAATCAGGGTTTGATAATATATTGTCCTTAAGTGTGTTTTTGTTTTCTTTTTATGAAACTTTTTTATTTATGTGTCACTAAAAACACTTGAGCAATTTTTTTGTTTCCTATACAGACTTTTTCATTTACTTGGTATTATCTGAGCCAGTTGATAGAGTTGCTGTTGAGGCATTATCCCCATAAATGCTGGTATTACAATTCTCATTATCTTCATTATCGGTTTCGTTGACATTTTCCAGATCACATGATTTCAATAGAACTTTCAAATTACTGGGCTTATCTTCATTGTGATTTAGATTCAAAATGGTGGCATCATTCATGCGGTGATAATGAGGTTTTTGGGATGTACTCGGCCTAGAGTAATCCAAGTGATCGTATTCACCTAAAGCAAAAATAAAAACAAAATTAGATGAGCGTACTTGAGAATTCATAAAAATAAACAATCAAACAACAAAATTCGATTATTTTATTAAAACCTTTTTAAAGCAAACATCACTTTTACAAATATTTCTCAACAATCAAAGTATATCCTATAACAGGTACATGCAGGAGTTTAACTCTGTCAAAATTTTTTTAGTTTTTTTTTAATTTTTTTAAATTAATCTCTTGTTTGTTTAGTGTTTCTTTTAATTTTTATTATGTTTAATCAGGGATGGTAAACTAAATCTACAAATTACACTTTTCCAGCTCAAACTGCATTAAACATCCTTATATTGAATTCTTGTTCTTGACATTGATATAGTCATTAAAAGGTCATTCTGTTATTTTTTTAATAATAATTAAGTAAAATAAATATTAATATTATAAAGATAAAAGATTTATCCACTGTGCCATCTCTGATATACTTTAATCTTTACTAAGTACATGCAAGTCTGCAACCAGTACAATATCAAAACAGCAAAAGGCATTTTATTTGTGTAAAAATTTTGAATTGCGGCAAAAAGGACAAGCCAAGGATGGATTTGTTTTTGTAAAATTAAATAAATAAATAAGAAAATAATATTTTTGTTTTTGGTACTTTATTTGCAATCTGTTTACTATTAAACAATAAGCAAATCTACCTAATACACTTAGAATAATACAAAAGTAGCGTTAAATTCCATTAAATTAAACAATAATTTTTTTTGTTTTTGGCGTTTTTCGAAAATCTTACATCAGCACTGTCATCTAAAAGAGTTATCGCAAAAACGTTTCGATGGTCGCTGAGTCTTTTTAAATAATTTTTGATTTCATCTTTTATACTTGGAACATCGGTATCATTACGAGTTGCAGTATTTCTTTATACCATGGAGCATTGTTATAAGCCTAAGAGTTTTAGACTGATACTTTTGAATAATATCGATGTTGTAAATAATAATAATAGAAATTATATGTTTTTATTAAAAAAATTTAGGTTAGGTTTGGTTGCACGAGCTGTCGGCGTAATAAGACCGACTCAATTGGGTCCCAAAGGTCCCGTTGTGTCACCTGGAAACAGGATGTGCAGGGATCAGATTCAGGTCCCTACGGCAACCTCAAAGATCCACATCCAAACCAACCCGAGGACCGGATAAACAAGTGTATCCTAGCAACATCGCAGACAGACAAGTCTGCAAGACCATGCAGTCTCGGACTGCCGAAAATGGCCGCTGTTCTCCCAGAAAGAGCTGGGCAGAGCAGATGCTCCACCGTTTCCTCCTCTTCCTCATCTTGACAACTTCTACAGTAGTCATGACACGGAAGATTCAGTCTCCTAGCGTGGGTACCAATGACACAGTGCCCCGCCAGCACAGCCACCAGTGTACCCAGCTGCCCTCGAGGAAACCTCAGTAGATTTGCGGATCTCCCACTATCGTACTGAGGCCACAGTGTCCTCGAGACCCTGCAGGTAACCTCTTCAGAGCATCTAGACTGCGCAGCCCTAAGGAGTTCCTGATAAAATAAAGCTCTACAGCAGCTTAATGGGACTCTCACCAGTGGATCTATCTCCCGGTCTCCCAACCGAGTTCCAAATCTGGCGAGTTCGTCCGCGACTATGTTTCCGGGTATGCCCGAGTGAGCTGGTACCCAAAATAGTTCCAGGTTGGAATGTCTCGCCATCTCGGTTAGAGATGTCCGGCATTCACCAACCAATCTGGATGTCGTATAGACACTCGATAAGGAGTTATTCGCGGCCTTGATGTCCGATTTTGACCCGTCAGTATAGACATCAAGCACATCTCCACGAGGCGTACTTGACGTGCCCGAAGGTGATACCAAGAAACCAATGTCAGACATGGTGGTGGGCGTGCAATAATCGATGTTGTCTGGAATAGCCCAGGAACAGCCCAAAATGCCCGCATGTCCAAAGTACCCTGACCTCCATGTCACCGCTGCATTCAGTCTAACCGCCGAGTTCATGGCCAGTTGTTTGGCCGTGAGATCGACCGGAAGCCAGTGCAGCATTGTAAAAAGGGCCTTCGATGGAGTGGTGCGCATTGCACCGGTGACCATCAAGGCCGAGGTGCGCAGTATCCTGTTGAGTATACTGCAGTTCGCCAGTCTGACCAGTGCGGGCCACCATACGAGAACCTCATACATTAGTATGGGTTTTATCACCGTATTAAAGTGCCAGTACGACGTGCTGGGATTGATACCCCAGTGTCTGCCTAAGGCCTTTCTACACACATACAAAGCCACTGAGGCCCTACCCGCCCGAAATCGGTCATTGGGGGTCCACGACAGTTGAGAGTCCAGGATGATGCCCAGGATGATACCCTGTCAGACAACCCAAGCTCCACTCCATTAAGGAGTGGTAGCGGAAAAATTGGAATCTTGTTTCTTCTCGTGAAGAGCACAAGTTCCGTTTTCCGAGCGTTCGCGCTAAGTCCACTCTCGGTACACCACCTACTGACGCAACCCAGCGCCGATTGCCGACATTGCGATAGCGTTTCAGGATACTTTCCTGACACTGCAACCGCAACGTCATCCGCATGTGCCATAGTCCTGAACCCCTTGCAGTAGATTTCTGTCAGCAATGCGTTCATGGCGAGGTTCCAGAGAAGGGGAGATAATATCCCCCCTTTTCGTATACCTCGCTAAAAAAAATAAATAACAGGAATTGTGAAAAAATTAATCAGAAATGTGTTAAGTGCTAGTTAAGACCTAAAAATGCTTTTTGAACATTTCGTTTACCATCTCTGATGTAACAAAAAAAAAAAAACTAAAAAAAAATATTTAAATATTTATAAAAATTAAATGAAAATAACGTGAGAAAAACACAAACTAAAGCTTTATGAATGTTCATAAACAATTGTTTAGTTTAAATCACTTTTTAATGCAATTTTTACACAACACAGGCTGACTTCCAAAATGTATGCAAAGCAACAGATGTTTTGGAAGTCCGCCTCATTTTGCTTGCGAGCACACATAAAAAGTTGTTTTTATTAAAGAAAGTGTTGCTTTAGAAAACGTAAAATAATTACTTTCCGCTGAGCACCTGCGTGTACTTGATAAAGAGATGCTTTGTCAACAATTATACAATTTTTTTTTAATTTTTAAAATATAAATAACCAAGGTTCTACATACAGAAATAAAAATTAAATAAATAACTATGGCCAGTATTTGTTTCTGCCTGTGTAGAAGCGCATACTCGAAAAATTACAATAAAATAATAAAACAATTTAAAATAATAAATTTTAAAGCTATTTAACATAATTCAAAACAGAGTAAAATTTATTGAAAGTAAAAATGCTTGATTCGGCCAAGCCGAATTTTATAAATCATCCATCAAAAGTCATGCTACATTCTACTCTTGGTTTTTTTTAAGTTTAATTCTTACCGGGCATGTTTCACACCTCAATCCCTATCAAAAGAAGTATTAGTTTCACAAATTGGTTCTACATAAAACGAAAAATTTCTTCAAAATAAAACCACTGTGAAATTTCAAAGCGTAATTTATTTTCTATAACATTTTGCTTATTACTGTTTTTAAATTTACTTTTATTTTGTATCGTTATTCAGATAAGCCTTGCCTTGCCACATTTAAATAAAAAATTGAGATTCCAAATTTTTTAGGTGTAAACAAAATTAATTGGAATGGTTAAAAACGTTTGGAACCATTTTAAACGGAATGTGTGAAATGCCTAAATATATTTGTAATAAAAAGCAAAATATTCCTTTAAAAAATTATCATATTGAAAATTTTGTTTAGTTCTTACGTCTTTACGATGTTTTAAGAACTGAACTGGTCTTAAGCGATTAGTATCAAACGTAACAAATGAGTACAGAAGTAATGCGAGATTTGAAAGAACAAGATAAAATATTTAGCAGGTAAAGGCTGCTTATACAAAAAAAATTTTAAATTATATTCTACTTTAAATATTTGAAGTTGGTAAAAAATAAAAGTAAAATTTAATATCAACAAAATTCTTTAATCTAAAAAATAATAAAAAAAAACAATTCTTTGAAGTACACAGTTAAAAGAAACAAAAAGTCGAAAATGTTTAAATTCTACAAACAGTTTAAAATAAAACAAACAACAAAACATGTGAAAGCGAAAACTTGAAACTTTAAAAATTTACAACTTTTTATATTTACGACTGCATTCAGAAAGAATTTTGTAATGATTTCTTACCCTCAGGAAATAGTTTTTTATTATAGATTTTAACTTTTGGTGAAATAGAAACAAAAAACAAAAAATAATTGAATTGATTTTAAAATTTAAAATATGATTTTTATAAATTCACTTACCAGGATCCTTACAACCCTCCTTGTGTATAATTTCATCATAGACATGTTCTTCTTTCAAACCATCTCTTGAATAAACATTGGGATTTGTTAAATCGGCATTTAGATTCTTTTCAATCATGTCACGACTATATTTGATGGAATAAGCGCCAGCTAAATTAAAAAAATACGAAAAAGTTTAAAAAATAAAAAAAAAATCGATTTAGATTTGACTTACCCCTACTACTGGCATTTGAGCCGTCGGCATACATATCTGCTAAATTAAGATTATTAACTTTTGGCCTTAAATTATTTAATAATCTCGTTTCTGGATTAGTTTGTTGCATGCCATACACTGGATTATCGAAATTATGACGATCTGGCCAACCTTGAGTGGGATCACTTATGTACTGCACATGCGCAATTTCAGTTTTCAAATTCGAAACACGTCGACGATAATAGAAAATAACAGCTATTATAATCGAAACAAATAGAATGGCCAATGATAAGCCCCAAGCTAAACCAGCACGACCAGCTAAAGGAATATACAAGTTGAAAAATTGAAAAAAAAAATTATTTTAATATTTTATTTACTTTCAATTTCAGCTTCCTGTATACGCTGTTCCGCTTTTGGTATATCACAATTTTCTCCTGTGAAGCCTTTTCGACAAACACAACCATCTGTGGCCTGGCAAACGAAGTTAGGTGAAGCACACAAGCAGGAACGCATGCAGTGTTCGCCATAAAAACCTTCAGGACAAACTAAAATATAAAAATATAATTAAAAATTAACCAAAAACAGATAAAAATTCGACCCTGTCAACACTATCCTAACTTTCACCACAGTAGAAAAATATTTTTTATTTGATTCAAGGCGAAATTATGAGAGAGATTTTTTGTCTAAAACTTTAAAACTTCTTTTTATTTTATTATCATGCTAAATTGTGCTTTAATTTCTTAAAGCAAATATACATTGAATCAAACCAAGACACGCTAAATTTCAAACCCCAGACAAAAAACTTTATAAATATTTTTTACATATTAAAGCTTTCGGCGAAAATTAATGAATTCGCTATCGCGACTACCTGGTATTGATACGGCTTTACCAAGGCGAATCAATTATAGGCTGATAACCAAGGCGAATCAATTACCAGGTGGCAGCGTAGGCGAATTCATTAATTTTCGCCGTGAACACTACTGTCAAAGTCCATATATAAAAAATCTGTGTACTATTTTTTATATATGAAGTTTGACATTCGTTTCTACCAGCAAAAAATAATAAATTCTCTAATGCTGCCACCTGGTAATTGATTCGCCTTGCTGATAACGATGGATAATCGCCGGTAGCCTAAATTCCAAACCAAGGCGAATCAATTACCAGGTGGCAGCGTAGGAGAATTCATTAATTTTCGCCGTGTACACCACTGTTAAACTCCATACATAAAAAATCTGTGTATAATTTTTTATATATGAAGTTTGACAATACTTTTTACCAGCAAAAAATAATGAATTCTCCTACTCTGCCACCTGGTAATTGATTCGCCTTGTTCCAAACTCTATATATAAAAAATCTGTGTAAAATTTTTTTATGTCTAGTTTGACATTCGGGCTTACGGCGAAAATTAACGACTTCGCCATCGCTACCACTTTATAACTGATTCGCCTTTTAAAATTTGTTTTTATTAATTTCCGCAAGGAAAAAGTATTTATTAATTGTTAGCCGAAACCCTAAATATCAAACTCCATACCATGGCAAAATAATACAGGTGGTCTCGATGGCGAATTCATTATTTTCGCCATAAACGCTGTCAATCTCCATCATGGCGAAAAAATACAGGTGAACGCACGGGCGAAAAAGCCTATCAGCTGTATACATTACAGTTGTCAAAAAAATTTGTCAAAAATAAGTAATTTGTTAAATTTTTTTTTAATTTCATTTTTTTGATTACTAATAGAAAACAAACAATTGAAATTCCTAGATAAACCTACCACAACATGGATTCGTATTTGCAGTTCCTGATGTATATAATCAAAATATGCGTAAAAAGATAGTGAAATTATTGTTAACACATTTATAATTTCTTGTTTTTTTTTGTGGAAGATTATGTTAGTCTTCAAATGGTCAACGTGCAAGAATGGAACGATGCATGTGATTTGGGCAAACTAGTGGTACAAAAGAATTTTGGTCACTTTTCTTGTTTTTTTATTTTTATGTAACTTAATTTTTATAATTTTCTTATTCTGATAATTACAACCACTTTTTTTCATCAAATATGTACGTATATTTTTTTTATTTTTTTTGTTTTTTTACAATATTTTTTTGACAACATACATAATTTTGTAGCAACAAATTGCCTGTTGTTTTTTGTGTTGTTGGATTGTTGTAGCCGTGCGGTCACCTGTATTAATTCGCCTTGATCTCCATACAAAAAACTGTTATACATATTTTTTATATATGGAGTTTGACATTTAGAGTTTACGGCGAAATTAGTGAATTCGCCATCGCGACCACCTTGTATTATTTCGTCATGCTCCATACATAAAAATATGTAATGGTGTTTGACATTAACGTTTCAGCGAAAATTAATGAATTCGTCATTGCGACCACCTAGTATTAATTCGCCTTGCATAACAGTATTCGATTTTTTGTTTATTTTTTTATGAATAATTTATTTTTTGGTGAACTTGTTTTAAATATTAAATTTTTGGCGAAATTTAGTTTTTTCCCTAAATTTTTTTTAATTTGAATTGTTCGCGAAAATATTTTTTTTTTTTTTGTGAAATCAAGTTTCTTCGATTTTACTGCAAATTTTCGTTTTAGTAGTGAAATGTTGATTTATAATACAATCTCGATTTATTTTATTTTTTAACCATTTTCTGTTAAAGTAGCGTAAGTCTGTTTTTTCAGAAGTTTTTGCTTAATACATATTTCATCACTATATGACTTTCATATTTTGTTAACCTTTAAAGCTGTAAATCGTAAGTCCATTTAAGATCATCAGAGGTATAGTTATCTTTTACAAAATATTTAAAAAGAGATCACTTTACACAATTATATACATAAATTTAATATATAAATATAAAACTAATATTAAACGGACTTATGCCACTTTTAAAGAAAACGGCTCATATAGATCCACAAAATTCCTAAAATCTTTAAAAAACCGTTTATTTCAAAAATCATAAATTTTATCCATTTTATATCCCCTAACTGTGGTGAATTCGTCAAATAAGAACTTACCTTCATCACATCTGGTACCCATCCAACCTGGCTTACAAATACATAAACCATCATTTTTACGACAACCATTATCATTTTGACAATGACATTGCTGCGAACAATTCTGCCCATAGAAACCTTCCTCGCAGGTAATATTACAACTTAAGCCCGTCCAGCCAGGCATACATTGGCAAGTACCTGTTATATGATTACATTCGCCGCCATGTTGACAATTACATTTACGTGTACAGCCCATGCCATAGTAACCAGGCGGACAGGGATGTTCACATGTTAAGCCAATATAGCCATCACGACATCTTATTTCTCCCGTTATATGATCACAACTCTTATTGCCATGCACTATAGTGGGACATTTTTCCTTGCAGCCATTGCCATAGAAACCATAGTCACATGGTTTGGAACAATCCTCACCGGTCCAGCCGGCCGAACAAATACAACGTCCAGAGTCGGGATCACAGGAGGAATTATTTTTACATCTGCAAACTTGATCACAAGATTCACCATAATAACCAGCTGGACAATTTGTTTCACAATGAACGCCTTCAATATTGTGTTTTTATTTTTTGTGTTAAATAAAACCAACGAAACAAGCAAATAACGACAAAAAAAAATAATAATAATAAAAAATAATATAAAGGAAATAAATTAAACTTTAAAACTGATTTCATGCATGTTACAAGATTTACGAAAAACATTTAAAGTCATAAAAATTTTGCGGCAGGCAGTAAATTTAAAATTTGATGTAACTTTATTTATTAAGCTCAGTAAATACTGTTAAATGCTGTCATACAACTCACAGGTGCAATTTCTATTAATAGGCGAGTTTAAACGTCTAAATGGTTCTGTTATGGAAAAATCTGGCAGCTTGTTTCAGTTTTATCTTCAATTAATCAACTGGTTATGCGCCCATGTACATACATATGTTTGTAACCCACATGTGTTTTACAAATTCTTCATGTAGACGGCGAATTATTTTTATAAATCATTTTTTTTGACAAATTTTTAAAAGTAAATTTCTTATGTTTGTAAATCTTGTAACATCATATTAAATCTAAGTTAATAACTAATACGAAATGGGAATAAATTCATGCTCATGCAATAATATTTCTAAAAAGAATGTATTCGTTTTCAATTGAAAATATGTACTTGTGTCTATGTTATTAATGAGAGTTGTAAAAATATAATAAAATTTAATGTTTATGTTTACAATAAAATGTATGAAGTTGAAACCACCCTGAACCATGATGAAAAAAATAAACAAAGAAATTTTTTTTCAGTATATACCTCCCCATCCCTGCTTGCATATGCATTTGCCATCAGTAGATTCACAGGCGATGGTATTATTAAAATCACATTCACACTGCTGGGCACAATCTAGACCAAATGTGCCATAATCACATTTATGCTCGCATTTCTCACCCTTAAAACCTGCGGGACAGGTACAAGCACCATTGGCGGGATTACAGGCAGCATTATTCTTGCAATCGCACACACTATTACAATCCTGACCATAATGATTTAGATCACAGGGTCGATCACATTTGATATTTTTCCAACCGGGAGTACAGAAACATTGACCCGTTTCTGGAGCACATTTGGCACCATTTTTACAATCACATTTATGAGCACAATCTTGACCATAAAAACCATCATCACACTGTTCTTCACATGTTTC
This sequence comes from Gymnosoma rotundatum, assembly GCA_916610165.2. NCBI lineage: Eukaryota > Metazoa > Arthropoda > Insecta > Diptera > Tachinidae > Gymnosoma > Gymnosoma rotundatum. The sequence goes on along the minus strand of OU744338.1, from coordinate 11,293,337 downwards.
GCCCTTGTAGCCAGGAGCACATATACAGGTGCCATTGATAGGATTACATTTGGCATTATTTTTACAATTACAATTTAGTTCACAATTTGCTCCATACTTAAGGAAAGCGCAAGGTCGATTACACAATGTGCCACTCCAGCCAACTTTACACAAACATTTACCATTCTCGGGATGACACAGTTCTGTATATTGCATTTCACATTCACAAGATTTTGTACAATTTACACCATATTCATTGGCGGGGCAAATGCGTTCGCTGCAATCTTCACCCGTCCAGCCGGGTCGACATTGACACGCCCCTGTAGCCTTGTCACAGGTGGCATCATTTAAACAATTACACTCTTGGGTACAATTTAAGCCGTACAAATTACTAGGACACTCATCAAAACAACGATCTCCCATATAGCCGGGGGGACATTCACATTTGCCAGTTATATGATGACAGGGAGCACCTTTAAAGCATTCACAGGGTTTTTCACAATTGGGGCCATAGCTGCCGGTTGGACATTTATTGGCACATACATCGCCTGTCCATCCTTCCGGACACATACATTCACCACTTTGTGGATCACATTTGCCATCGTTTTGACAGCGACAGTCTTTTTTACATTGAGCACCATGTTTGCCATCCGGACATTGATCTTCGCATCTTATCGAATTAACGAATTAAACAAAAAATAATTATGACACAAATTCGTAGTGCAATCAGGCATACAAACAACTTACAATGGTCCCGTATAGCCGGGTGTGCAAACACATTCACCAGAAACATGATGACAAGTACCACCGTTCTCGCAGCGACACGTCTCCATGCAACCAGCACCATAATAACCTTTCGGGCATATGTCTTGGCATTTTTCGCCCGTATATCCTTTGTCACATTGACAGGCGCCCGTATAGGGTTCACACGTTGCATTATTATAACAATCACATTGCTTTTTACAATCTACATCCCAATAGCCAGTTGGACAATCTAGTTTTTGAATATTTGAAAATCGATTATAAGGATTTGATTGGTAGGGAAAAATGATTTTAATGTTAAGCCTGGTTGCATCATGTCCTGTTTTGCTATATACACTCAGCTTAAATTTGTGTTAGATGCCGTTTTTTTTTTTATTAAAGGCAATTAATTGAGTTTAGTGCTAGGATTTTTTATAAAAATATTTTACGACAACTTTGTAGTGGTGGTTGGTAATTTTTTGATTTTTTTTTTTTTTACAAATTTGGCAGTAAATATTCAAAAATTATCAAAGAAAAAATTGATGTTAGATTTTAAAAAAACTAAAAACTACAAGCTTTAATCTGCTACAAGCAAAATAAAGAATTTGAAATAAAGTTTAAATCGTGTTTTAAGAACAAACATTAAAAGTGATACCAAAAAAAAAATAAGTTTTCATTTCATCAGTTATTTGAATTATTAAAAATACCACAGAAATCTATGCTTGTTGTGCTGCTGTCATTGCAACTTAAGAAACCTTGACGTGTTAAAGTTATTACCGATTTATAAAAATTTCAAATCCAGGTAAAAAATAATGATTGAGAGTAATAACCTTCGACCACAATTATTTTCCTTGTATCTTTCTAGTAGCTCCCTAATCCCGCGTCTAAAATTAGGGTCTTCTTAAAACCGATTAACGAGGCAGTTGTAAGGACAGGGAGGACAAATTACGATATTAAATTTCGATGATAATTTCTTTAGAATTTAAATGTTAATTATTATCAATATGGAAAGCCCCTCATTATATTCGGGAATTTAATTAAAGGAAATTAACCTCCTTTTGGCTACTAAACATCGTCATAAAGTCACAAAATATTCGGTGTTTATTTAACATTATCTCGGGTATGCTTCCATTCCAACATAAAAACAAAGTAATGATGATTTTAAGGCATGGTTTCAAATATTTTTATTCCCTTTCTTTTCCACATCCAAAAAAAGCCTTTTGATATTTCTTAGGTAAAAATCATTTCACTTTCACTTAAACCAGCATTTAAACTCACTTACAATTTCCGTTAATCTAAGCTTTGGTCTTAGTCCTAACCAAGTAATGTCTTCTATAATGTTTTCCAGAAACCTCCCTCCATCCTGACGACTATAACTGTAGCTTAGACATCTAAAAACTTGACTACAAAACATGAAATTTTTTTTTGGTGGCCCTAGTTCACATCCCATTAGTTACTAATTTAACAAAAAAAAATTTTAATTTCTGACGCTTATAATCTACTGAAATTGTCAGAACGAAGTAAAAAATAAATAAAAATATGATGCAGGGAACACAACTGCGACAAAAGACGAATTTGTGGTCGCGAATATTCGTCGTCAAAAATAAAATACATTTGTGTTTATGAAAATGCACACAATCATGACGCAGGAATTATTTCTATTTCTTACGCCGGCGAACGACAAAAAAATCAGTACAGTGTGACCATGTTTGACTTTAGATTCAAGGTATTTTAGTAAATAAAGTTGTTTTAATTTACTTTATTCGTGCTTGATTCCTTCAAAATAAATATTTCATGATATTCTCATAAAAATGAAATGTATTACTGCGGGGAAAGCATATCCATATGGCCATTTCACTACTGCTCAAATAGCTCATCAGTGGATTTTACCCAAATTTTGTATAGAAAACTAGAAAGTCTTATATCAAAAGTGAAATTGATAAAAAGAGAACTCCATTGAATCAATAAGACAAAAGACAATAACAACTCAAAAATGTTTCATACAAAAACACAGCAAACATACAGTAACTATTTTTATTTTTTCAATAATATTTAACTTTACTACTTTCAAGCACAATTTACTATGATAAAAAAAAAAATAACCGTATTTTAATTTTAGTGATTCTTTGGAAAAATACGTTTTTTCCTTAGGTGTGGTGGTATTTGAAATATATTTTTATGACTTCACGAGAGAGAACTTTACTCTCACGGTTTTAATAAAAAATAACGGGACTGCTGTTTGCGTAATCTTATTATTTGATTCATGTTTCATGAGAATATCATGAAAAAATTTATATTTGAAGGAATCAAGCACGAATAAAGTAAATTAAATTTTAAAAGATTCCGAATAATAAATTTTCATATTGATAAAGTTGTTTTACTTAAAAAATATAAATTTTTATTTTGCAGAAGTTTTAATAAGCGTACAGGTTAAAAGTTATATAAAAATAGTTTTTAGTTCTGTTTTTGCTAATGTTTAATTTTTTAAATTCTTTCTTTTTTCTTTTTATAGTCACCTTAGCAACTTACAAAAAGTAAACAACTTAATTATAACAGCTGTTTTTCGTTGTTATACACAACGAATTTTTGACGACGTATTCGTTGTGTTGGACGAAATTCGTTGTACGCCCCAGTTGTGATCCTAGCATTACTGTTGCAGTTTTGAAAATATAATATGCCTACTTGATACGAGAGGCGCTGCAAGATTGTTCTACAAATAAACATAATTATAAGGGGGACTGTGAAAAATTAAGCTTTTTATCTAGCGCTTTTTCTCGCCACATATATTCTCTACTCCATCCCTTTCCAAAGCAATCATTATTTCCTAAATGTTTTTCTCTTTACAAAAGAAAATGTCATTCCTGACACTAAATGCCACCTCAAAATATAAGTTTCTTGATAATTTTTAATATCTTGAAAATTTTATGCAGATAAAAATGAACACTGAAAATATGTTGATCGGTGCTAGAAATTTTAAGGAAGAACTGCCAGCAAAAATTTGTTTTTTTTTTGGCACAACACTAGACTTTGTGGATATTTTCAAATCAAGGACTGACTTAAGAAATGTGCAATTTAACTCAAAACAATTTCTAAATACATAAAAGTTTATGTTTGTATCATATTTTTAAAATAAAAAATGCATAAAAAATCTTACACAAGTTTTAATTAATAAATAAACAATAAAAGTTTATCGTTGTTGGATAAAGCTTAAACGAAAAGCAAAAAGCATTTTTATAACAAACTTAAAAATAATTAACAGCCAGACCTTTATAAAAGCGGAAAGCGGAACGTTTTCTTCCACATAGGTTAGGTTAGGTTGTGCAGGCCGTCGGCAAAAACGTAAACAAACGCGCCAACGCTATGTCAAAACGATAAAAATAAAAAATATATAAAACTTCCCTGATAATTTTAATAAGAATAACAACTCTGGTGTTTGTGTTGTAAAAAATGAAATTTTATATTAGAAAAAAAATGAATTAATTCTTATTATTATTAAACGCCTTGTGAAAATCATATTTTCCACACAAAAAGCGTTTCCGTTGCGTTGCCAACGCGTTATTTCGATATTTTACATACAAAATGTACTTTTGACAGCAAAAAATTGCTTTCCGCTCTTGTTTAGGTATGGCTGTAATAGAAGCATGAACAAAACAAAAAATTAAAATCTCAACTGCAAAAATACAACATTGAAGGCTTTGGAGAAGTAAAAAAAAAATAAATTTAGATTCTACGAACTTATATCACAAGTAGGTCCTCCATAGCCGTGTTCACATTTGCATTTATTTGGCGCGACACATAAGCCATGGACACATTTGTTTTTACAGTCCGCTATACAGCCATGACCCGAGGGACTCAATTTATAACCATCTACAAGAAATTCAAAATAAAATTTTAATAAAAATGAAATAATATTTTTAGAAACTTAAATTTATAAATCTTACCACAACAATCGTAAACTATACGTTCCTTTGAGAGTATTGTTGTTTTATTGACCACCTTTTGTTTGAGAGTATAAGTGGAACATCTTGGCGGCACATTGAAACACCAAATATTACCGCGTACTTGATAGTTTTGTAATTCAGTTGTAACAACTTCGACCGGGTAACTGAAAGCAAAAAATTATTATTTTTTTTAAATAAAAAAAATGAAATTAAAAAACATTGAAATTTCTTTTAAAGTTTGGGATGTTTTTTATCACAAAATATTCAAATGCACAAAATCTATAAATTCTGTATGAATTAAGAATTCTTATGGAAAAACTACTTCTCTAAAAAAATATTCTATACCTTCAAAACGCGTATATAGTTAAATACTTTTTTAGTTCAACAAACAAACAAATAAACGATTTCAAATCGGAAAACACTCAAAGAATTTCGCCTTAAAGCTTAATTGTAACGAGTTGCATCAGTTCGTTTCAGTACATATGGTCAACTATCATGCCTTATCGAACCCTAATCGCTAATTTTAATTTCGAAGTTCAGATTATATCTAAAACTTTTTAAACACAATGAGAGTTAAGAAAATTAATAACAAATGATTTGTTTGTATTTAAGCTTTTTTTTTCTACATTAGTTTTTTTTTTGTTTAGAAAGAGAAGCAGCACTTCAGGCGTTAATACCTACTTAGAAAGGGATAGATGAGAGAGAAGACATGTGGTGAAAGGAGATAGATATAGCAATTTTATTATTTATTTTACTTCGCCGGGGAATATGCTATAGAGAAGTACCGACGAAGGAGGCTGCATGTTTAATGTTAGATCTTAATATGTATTTATACCATTAAACAGAAAAAAACATTTTTTATTTTCTGACTGCCGCAAGGGTTGAACCCAGGGCAGCCAGATTTGTAGTCAACGTGCTTACCACCTTTACTTTCAAATTGAATGTGTCTGGGTTACGAACCTAGGCCATCGAATCAAAAAATTGTGAGATTTACAAAAAAGTTTTTTTGACGTTAAGTTTCACTTCATTGGCGCTTATTTTAGATAACTTTTTTTTAAATTATTAATTTAGTTGAATAAAAAAATAAATTTTTATTTTTAAACAAGAAAGAGTTTTATATTCGGCTATGACGTATCTTATATAACTTAGTTTAGTGAAGTAACTCCAATCAAAAGAGCAGAGAATTTAAAAATAAAAAAATAAAAATCTGGTACAACATAATTTTACATAAAAATGCCATCGGCTCTTAATGGGTAACGTATTTTTTTAAATTTTAGTATTTTCCTAAAAATCTCTTTAAAAGCTGTTAAATGATACCCATATTGATATTTCAAAAAATTTGAAAATTTCAGAGCGCCGTAACTCGAAAAATATGGGTGATCACCAATTTTTTCACTTGTTGTTTTTTTCTTGTTTTATAATTCTCTACCGCTCTATATATATTTATTTTTTTTATTTTTCTTTTTTTTTTAATGGAGTTACTTTATGGTTCCCAATGACACGAAAAAATTAGTGGTAGGCGTGGTGTTTTGCCTGCTGCCTCGAAGGTCGGTCATCGACCGATCATGCTGATATCCAATAGCTCCTTTTTTGACACTATTTTTGATCGATTGACGTATTAATTTTTTTTTTTTTGTAAAATCAACACTAACACGGACGGACAGACGGACATCACTTAATCGACTTCGCTATGCACTAGAACTCAGAATATATAAACTTTATGGGATCAAAAATGGAACTTACAAACGAAATGACAAACGCCCCCTGTTCCACCCGTTGTAAAGGATATAAAAATCTATATCTCTTTATAAGAAAATAAAATTATAAAAAGTCAAAAACTTTTACAATTCTAAACAAACAAAAAAGTTAAGAGACGATTAATCATACTTATATATCATTATTATTATATATTAGCTGTTGTATTACACAGGAGCATTGTTCTAACGATATGCTTCCTCCTTTGAATTTTTTTTCGCAAAAAAAGCGTTCTAAAAAAGTTTGAAAAAGTATCAAATGAAAAAGTTTTTTCACTCGTTAAAAAATTTTTATTTAAAATATTGTTAGAAGATTTTTTCAGGATTTTTAAAAAAACGAACGAGTAAAAGCTTTTATAGATGATAAAAATTCAGTCTAAAGTTTTACTGCTGTATTCATAAAATATTAAAATAGAGTTGAAATGTATTTTAGAACAAATTTATATGGAAAATTAGTCATAAAAAATATTTAAGAGTTATTGAATAAATATGGGAGTTAAGCTTTACATCAACATTCTAAGGAATGGCTTTTGACCCAAGAGTTTTATTTAAAATTAAAGCGATGAATTGAGACTTTTATTTTTGTAACTATAGATTGTAATAAAAGCTAATAAAATTTGTAATATTTTTTTTATCGCAAAAATATTGTTAGCTTTTTTTTAACTTCATGGCAATTTGTTTAATATTAAATAAGGAAAAATTAGCACTGTATTTTGGAACTGATTGTAAGTTTTTGTTAATTTTATTTTACTATATTCTTTCAAATTTATTTTACTTACATTTCCTTTTTCTTGCAAACGTTTGGGCCTTTTATATCCTGATCATACAATTCTGCAGTGGTTTTTGTTATCAGGGTCACAGTTACTAGACTGCAGCTTAAGTAAAGAAATAAATTTCTATTCCACATTTTTTTTAATTATTTTTAATACAATTTTTCTGACAACTTTTGTTGTTAACTTGAGAAATCCTTAATAAGGCAGTGCTGCAACAGAGAAAAATTATGAATAAATAGCTTTCCTTAAATTCAAATAAACTTTCTTTCATACTTACATTATTAATACATATGAATATTTATTGTTGCAAACTATAAAATTATTTAGTTTAAATAAAGTTTTAAAAACATAATTTACTTGATGATGGTGTTCGTTCGTCTGTATGTTTATAATTTATTTGCATGCAATTGCGTTGAGCACTAAGCAGATAGAACTAATTCCTTTGTGTTTAAAAAGTTTAACAGTTGTGATTTCTTGATGATTCAATTGAAATTTTAGTTGTTCTGTGCTTCACAAGTTTTTGTTTTTGAAAATGAATTCAAAACTACCGTTTATGCCGCAGTGTTGTTCATGGAATGATTATTTTTATTCAGCTTTATTTATCATAACTTATGTGAGGCCTACTAGGTGGAGCATTCATGAAAATAGCTTTAAATTTTTTTATTCAGTTTTTTTTTATTTATTTCGCATCATACTCATAGTACGCAATTAAATTCTGTTGATATCCGAAGAAAGAAGACAAACTGCAAAGAAAAGAGAACGAAATCAGTTGTGTGGTGGCCATAAGATTATGTTTATCTAAAATATTAAATTACTGCAAGTTTTATATTTACAAAAAAAAAAAAATATTTATTAAAAACAAACATAATTATTAGGAATTTTTATTTAAGCTCATTCAGCATTTTATTTTTCAAATTCTTTTTTTCCCTAATGTAGGATTATGTTAAAAAAAAATTGTTTAAACTTATTGTTCAATTCACAACAAATTGTAAGTTGTATGTTATATCCACGTTGGTGTAGTTTATATTGTTAAACTTTTAAAAACATCAATATTTCAATATTTTAAACATAAAGGCCGATAACTCTAAAGTTGGTTTTTTTTCTTTGTTACTAATTTTTTTTTTTTCAACTATAGTCATAAACAAATAAGAGTACTATATTCGGTTATGCCGAATCTTATAAGCCCTTCACCATCTATGTAAATTTAGTTTAGTGCAGTAATTTAGTGCAAATATTGCGAATTAAAAAATAAAAAAAATTTAAGTACTATTTATCGCATCCTAAATACTAAAGGGTCATAACTTAAAATTTTCCAAAAATTGACTTTTTTCTTAAATATATAATTTCACATCTCCAATTACTTGAAAAATTTTATTCTCATCATAACTGGAAAAATCCCGTTATGTCTGTTTCTATGTTAATTGCATTGCAGTTTTTTGCCTCTTCTGAAAATTTAAGAATTTTGAGTTGTGACCCTTTATATTTAGGGTGCGATATATATCATTTTACACAAAAATGACATCGGCTCTTGACGGGTTACGCGTTTTAAATCTCAGCAAAAGCTTTAAAATGATATCCATATCGATATTTTAAAAAATTTGAAAATTTCAGAGCACCGTAACTCAGAAAATATAGACGAACGCCAATTTTTTCACTTAATGTTTTTTTATTTCTTAGTTCTCTATCGCCAAATGACATTACTCTATTGTTCCAAATGGCATGAAAAAATTATATGTAGGCGTGGTGTTTTGCCTGCTCGAAGGACATGGACCGATCATGCTGATTTTTAATAGCACCTCTTTCGACACTGTGTCTGGTCTATTGACAAATAATAAATAAATAAATTAATTAAAATTAATAAATTTATTTATTATTTTTTTTTTTTTTTTGAGAAATCAAAAACTTGATTTTAACACTAACACGGACGGACAGACGGACACCGCTCAATCGATATTCCCATGAAATATTTATTATTTTAAACTAAATTAAAAAAAGGAAAGGTATTACTGCGGGGAAAGCATATATATGGCCATTTCACTACTGCTCAAATAGCTCATCAGTGGATTTTACCTAAATTTTGTATAGAAAACTAGAAAGTCTTATATAAAAAGCCAAATTAAGGCTTGAACAAATGTAACGGTCACACTCAAATTTATTAAACATTATTGCCTCGTTTAAACAATACCTGATAACTGAAGTAAAATCCTGTCTTGAATTATTATTTAGGTGAGTGACAATAAATTGTGTGTGTGAATTAATTAATACTTTATCATAAAGTCCAGATTTACACTATGCAATTTTTTGAGGCATTTTTTTTCTCATTTTTTTTATTTAAGTTAGAGCGTTATGCGTTATCCTAAAGTAACAACAGTAACATCGCCTCAAAACCATAATTAAATACCATATTGCTTACTCTTCCTGCTACACAAACAAACAAAAATTTTATGCTAGCTTCATGAAAATTGCGTAGTGTAAATGCCGTAAGTCATGTTGGTATGCGGATTTACAGAATAAAATTCTTTTAATAATGAGTTAAAATTAAAGAACCGACCAATACAAATACCAAGATGAAAAACTTTTAATGAAGAAAAATACAGATTTAATGACAACAAAAATAAAATTGAAAAAATCGACTAATAATTTAATAATAAAAAAAATATATATATAATAAAGCATGATACTAGTTTTGAGCAAAACTAATCGAATTTTGTATATCTGTATCTGATAGGTGACGCATCTTCTGAGATTCTTAATATCTTATATCTGAAATTACTCTTACAACAGTGTAAACAGTAAACAGTGAATAATATATTTTATTTATTTATTTACAGTGCCTGAAATTGGACCCAGGCCCGGTACAATGAGCAAGTTTGGTTATGATGTTTAAAGTTTAATTTGATGGTTTATAAGTTTAACATTTGTTGTATGCAAAAAGCTTTTAAAAATTCCTTCTTTCCAGGGCGAATTCGCCCTGCTTTTATCCAAGCAAATAAAAAAAATACATTTTTGTTTGATTATTCGTTAAAAAAAATTTATTAAATAAAAACACATATAACTTTATAAATAAAAGAATTCTACTCCTAGATATAAAAATAAGATCTTATATGACGCCAAAAGACTTCTAAAGGTAAAAATATATAAAAAATATTAAGAAAAATTATATTTTTCAGTTGGTGGCAATTTTAAGAGAGGCAAATTCATTGCTTAATAATTTCATAATATCAGCATGTTTAAGATCATTACGCTTAAATTTTTTATAATTTTCCTGGACAAATTTAGCAAAGCCGGTAGGTTCCTTAACTGGTGTAGGTATAACATTACCATCTTTATCCTTTTTATTTAAAAATATTTCAATAGCACCATGACAATAAGAACAGCGTATGTTTTCCACTTTTTTCGATTTTGAATGGGCATTAGATCTAAAATAAGAGAGAGAGAGAGAGAGAGATACAAAATAAAATATCTAAAATTTTTGTAAATTCTTTAAATAAAAATTTAAACATACTTGGCCCCACATAAACTACATTTGTAGGTGTATTTATACTCAATATCATATTGATGACAAACACCAATTTTAGGTATTTCGGGAAAAGTATCATTTGCTTTACGTGCCCATTCCTTCCAGGTACTACCATGGCCACCTTCGCCACTAAATATCCAAGTGGCCGCATGACACAGTTCGTGTATAAGAGTGCAGCGCAGACGATCAGCACTCGTTAATACTTTTTCGCTTAATTCTATTACACTAGATCTGACACCCAACCTAAAAGGAATTTTATTTTTTAATTTTTCACGTTTCCTGCTATAAAACGGGTGGTGGTCCAAGTAGAAGTATCTTTTTAAAAATCAAGTAAAATGAATGAAACTTAACATTTTTTTAGTATTTAATCGCTTTATGAAAAATAAAAACTATTCTTATTATTATGGAACACGATTTAGTTCGTGTTACTGCCGAGACTGTCTTCGCAATTGCTTATCCTATCAGTTTAACTTTTCGAAACTTTGCTGTTCAAACTGAGAAGCCCTTATGAAGAGGTTGATCAATTACATTTGTGCAAAATTTTCATCATCCTGATGCATCAATTCCTAAAGTCATCCGCAAGTCGAAGTTAGTCGATCAAAATGCACACTTTCAGTCGCTGTAGTCACATTCTCTTTAGTACGCAGCGTAAGACTACAGGGACAGCACTCACTTCAGAAATAAGTTTGCATGCAGCATTGCCTTGAACTGTTCAGGTCTAAAGCAATATAATACCGACTGATAGTCCATATTTCCAACTTAAAAAATCTGTCAATGTCAAAATGAAATATCGCACTTGTGCAGGAATAGTGTATTAAGTCAAAATTAAGTTTTTTTTTTATTTTTATGAAAAATCGATAATTAGTATTTATATCTACCTACTGCAAAAATCTGTTCCAGCTTCTCCCATTATTTTTTTTTTTTCAAAAAAAATTTACACTACAAATTTTCCATCTTTTCAAAAAATTTTTTGCTTTTACTGAAAAATTTTAAATTTTGAGTTATTACACTGTTGTTGCACAGGCTACGTTAAGTTAGGTTCAGAGAGGTAGTTCCCGTAAAAGAGACTGTACCCCCTGGTATAGTTTACCTGATTTCAACCAGACTTTCCGCTCGGAATGACCACTACGGGTATTCTGCCGAAATCGAGCTCAGTGACCATAAAATACGTAATTTCAGGGTTCAGTGGAGAGAATCCATTGAGCTCGATCTCGTTAGGGTGCCCTAAGATAGCCGACCTCACTAACCCTGATTCAAAAAACCTCAACAAGTTTCTTACAACAAAGCCCTTAAAGTCGCAGATGCAGACTGATGTCCAGCGCCGCTTATAATATACTTCTCGCTGCATCTTGTGATACCTACAGAAACAAACCCTTGGACATTGGCAAGAGTTATCATATGAGACTTTGTTCTCAAAGCCTCTGAAGTGTTAATCTGCTTATGGAGTTCCTGCAGGCGTAGTAGACATTAAGGCCATATTTGTTTCCCTCCTGAATTTTCTTTTCCAAAGCAGTTTAACATCCAGATAAACTCTTCGGTAGTTTCTACTCAACACCACCAAGCCTTGGTGGTTTAAATCCTAAACAACTGATATCTCCAGTAACTAACCTTCTCAAACAACCGTCCCCTAGATCCGAATTAATGATTTTTTTTTTACTAAGGATACGGATTATTTATTCTACCAGATATTTTTTAAAAAATACTTGTTTGTGGACCACCCGCCGATAACAGATTAAATGTTTAAAAAATATTACTTCTTTTTATTCAAACATCTGCCGGCAGTATTTAAAAGTTTTTTATTCCAATTTATAGGCACATCGAGTGTGTTTTGAAATAATTTCTGATTGTACATGTCGTAGAGAATTTTTGTTAAATCTTCCTTCTTTGTGCGATAATTATCACGATAGAACAAGGCATCTGGATGACACAGCGTTCTGCTAATACAAACTAAAAGGTGAAACAAAAATGATTTAAATTTTTTTTTTTTTAATTAATTAAAATACTTTTTGGGAAAATTAAATTTAATTTAATTTTAATATAAATTTGGCGTATATTGTTCCCAAAAAGTATTTTTTTTTTTTGTTAATATAAAATTTACCATCTAGGGATTTCAAAAAACTGTATTTATAGTCTGGAGTTGGACGTAAATTGTTAAGATCTTTTGCTACGCCTTTTGATTTTATTGTTAAGGGTGTTTTAAAATTGACATCTTTGTTAGATTTTGTTTTGGGTGTATTTTCGACACCGTTCTTATTATTCTTATGCTTCGAATTCGGTGTGGTGCTTTGTTTTGTAGGTGTAAGTTGAAATATTGGTTTTCCCGTTTTAACTGATTCCAATTGTTTGTTAACTAAACTTAATACTTTTGGTCGACCTTGTCTATCAAATGGACAAATGCAATTGTCTTCTAAAATCTCGTCCTCTCTCTCATTGTTTCTGTAATTAGTTTTGGCAGTATTTTCTTTAGTCTTATGTTCTTCTTCATTTGTCAAATCAAGTTCCAAATCATATCCAAAACTTGGTGTAAAAAGTTTCCTTTTTGTTTTTTTATTTGATGCAGGCAATTTGGGTTTGTCTTCACGGTGACATGTTCGCAAAATATCTGCTAAGCGTGAGGCAAAGGTTATATCATGATTTGCTGGTGGACTTTCAGGCACTTGATCTTGTACTTCAACTTCTTCCTTAGACAAATCCAGATAAACAATTTCTCCCTCTTTGGTTTGGTCGAGTACTTTTGTTAAATGGTCTGATTTATCACTGCGACCACCCTGACGCTTGGTGGTGTTATGTTTTCTACTTGTGGTTTTAGGCGGTGGTGAATTTTCTGAATCATAATCATCCAGCTCTAAATCTGAGGCGTTTTTACTCCATGATTCATCGGCATCTTCATCGTCAGAGGCATTATCGCCTTCAGAATTTGTATCGTCATCAATTAAACGGCGCCATCTATCATTATCCACCGCTCTTTTATTTCTTAGAACTCTAGCTGTCGGTGGACAATGCGATTTTTGTTCTGTTTGTGGCATATGTTGTGCAGTCGTCTTTTCTTTTTCTGTAAAAGATTTTTTAGTATTTCTTGGTTCGGTGAGGATTTCCTTGTTTCGTTTGACTGGTTTGGGTGTAACAAGTCTCGTAGAATCCAGATTTGTTTTAACAATATTTCGTCGAACTTTTTTTAAGTCACAAAAAGTAAAAATTAACATTATTTTATATTTGTTTTAAATACTGTGAATTTATTTTACAAGGTGACAGCATAACGGCATAACAATAGGTGCTTTGTCTACATAAACAAAATAAATAACCCAGCAAACACGCTAATTTTATACCACATTAAATTAAATAAACTGCGTTTATAAACCTGTCCTTGAACTTTATCCCAAATGTTTTTCAAATGTTCAAAATGCAAATAGATGTGGAACTTAAAGGAAATCAAAACAAACAATTAATTTTATTTTAGACCAAGACAAATAAGCAGTTGTAAATAAGATTTAAAAATTTTCTTCAATATTTTGTTTTGTAAAACGTCTGACTCAGTTATGCCAGCAACGTCACCTTGTAAATGAATTCAGGTTGGGATCAATGATAAAATTGTTCAACGATAGTAGAAATAGTGAACTTAATACTTAAACCAAAGCTTCTGTAAATGAAGATTTAACATCGTACTATGAAATATAATTATTATTATGCTAAATACACACGAGGCAACATCGAACGGAATCTAGTTTAGAAACTATATTTTTTTCAATACAGACGAGGCAACCACACCAGCAACATTTTAAGAAATTTTAGTTCTGTCAATATTTTTTGCGTTAAATACAAACGTGGAAGAAAAAGAATTATACTTGCAATTATTTTTAATGACAAAAAATTGTATGAAGAAAATAAATTTAACAAAAAAAAGGAATATTGTAAAAAAAATAAAAAAAAAACCGAAAAGATTTTATTAACTGCGAATTAAAAAACACAAACTACGGCTGCTTTCAACATCGATACAGACGAGGAAACATCGTATTGGGAAACATGAAATATCAACAAAAATTTTGATAAATTAGAATTTCATCAAGAAACATTGCTACACACGAGGGAACATTAAGTGGAACAAGATCATGTTATTTTCATAATCCCCTCGTATGTATCTAGCATGACACATTTTTAAACCAAGTAAATTATGGAGCTTCCCTATTTTCTTTACACGCGCAGAAATATTAAGAGAAAGATAGAGGGGATAAATAAATATTCTTCTTCTAAAACTTGAATTTCACTACATACCCTGGTCACGTATCTATATCTAGGAATATTCTTGTTGATGGTGCGGCCAAGGAGGCTTATACTTGCGTTGTTCGCGTGAATGTCAAATGGTCAGTCTACGATTCTATTATGAGGATAGAGACTCGCTGAAGACTGGCGAAGACAAGGATTCTTTTTATGGGGGCTTTTTTTTCCTCGTTTATCGACTCGCCATGGTTTTGTAAAATTTCTCATCGCCTTCGGGAGCGTAAATCAAGACATATTCGAATAATTAACAGAATTTTATCGGGGCACACTTTTTGTAATACTGCTCTATTCAATGACATGTAACATTAGTGTGGATGTGTGGATCCTGACAACCTGAATATAAGCTTTCTTTGCTATTCCTATTCTAGCTTTAACACTATTTTTACTATCATTGAAAATTGAACCAAAATCATTTTCACGCTTTAATATACAATTTACTGAAAACTTACATATTGAGAAATCATCCAAAATACTTTCTTCCACCGGTGATTTACTTTTGGATCCTTCCTTATTTGCACTTTTAATATTCTTCTTCTTCTTCGAGGTTGATGTAGAAATATTACGACTTTTATCGCCACTTTGACCAGTTTTCTTTAAAGTGCGTATAACTTCTGGTGTCTTCCACGATTTGCCATACAATTGATTTAAAAGTTTTTCAGCTTCTGTTAAGAATTTTTCATCTTCGACACTTTCTACAGAATCCGAAGATATATTTGCGCTAGTTGCAGTTTTCTTTACAGGACTTTTTAATTGATTTTGACTGTTGGGTTTTTCGGGAGGCATTGATTTCTTATCTTCGATACTTTCTACACAATCCGAAGACTTATTAGCGATAGTTGCAATCTCCTTTACAGGAGCTTTTAATTGCTTTTGATTGTCGGGTTTCTCGGGAGGTTCTGATTCTATACTTTGATCATTAGATTCAACACTACTATGATCATTAATTGGCGTTGGTTTCTCATTATTACTTTCCGTTTGCATTTCTGGTGCTGTTTCAGTTGACGCTAATCTTCTATTTTCTCTCGTTTCACTACCTCGATTGTGTTTTTGCTTTTCATCTTCGCTGGTTTCAGTAGAAGTCATGTTAGAAATATGTATTTTAATATTAATTTTGGCCGATATGTTAATGTTGGCCATTGACATTTGTATTTGTGATATTCGTTCATCATAATCCGAGTCATCACTGGAATCTTCTCTGTGAAAACTATTGGAAAGTTTTTTGTTTTCCGAATTTTCACTTATTGGAGGTGGCGATTTTTGCTCACACTTTTCATCGTCAGTTTCTAAAACTGTAATGGAATGCTCTGGCACACTTTCATTAAGTTCGGATGAGGAATCAAAGAATGAAGCGAATGATTTCTGTTTATGACCATCATCATCTGTTCCACTTTGTATAGTTGAGTTTAAACATATAGAAGTATTATTTTTTGTTTCTTCATTAAGCACTGCTTTACCGTCTTTTTCGGGTGTTTTATAATCGTTTGAATGATTATATTGTTGTGTTAAAGCGTCATCAATATCCGACATTATTGTGTTAGCCATGGTATCCTCGTTAACAAGTCGACGAGGATCAATTTCTTTATTTTGATCAACACTTAAAAACTGCTCTGTTGTTGAGAACTCCGTTTCCAGACTGACAGGTGGTCTGGGAGAATTTTCTAGTTGATTCCGGTTTCTTATTGAAGTAACAATTTGGGGAGTTCTTTTGTTTACAGATTGTTCACTATTGCATTGTGTTTCGTCATTTGCAATTCTGTAAATATCTTTATCACAGTTCTTGGGTGTTTCAGCACTACATTGTTCAAGAGGTGTTTTGATCTTAGAAATATTATTTGGAGTTGTTTGCTCTTCTTTATCCTGTTCTGATTCTGTCATTACTGTATTATCCTGTGTTTCATCGTTACACAGTCTGTGCACATTTATGGCTTCGATTTGTTCACTTGTTGTAGCTTTACAGGAATACAAATCGTCTTTATTGTATAAGTTTTTTAGTTGAACATTTTCTTTTTCTAGAACTTCTAAAGCCTCAAGACGTTTTTCTCTTTCTAGCAGAGATCTTGAGGCAACTTCTTCTTCTAAATCAGGAGTCATTGATTCAGTGTCTGCTGTAGCAAGTTGACGTGACTTTTCTAAAGTTTCTTGTATTTTGTGTATGTCTTTTTCTTCTAAAATCTGATCCACAGAGTCCCTAAAATCTGAATGCCCCTGAGTCTCCATAACATGACGCTGTATAGAAACGTCCCTTAAAAAGGCAGCCACACGTTCAGCCTTATTATCGGTTAGACTAGGAAGTCTAAGACTTTGGGATGACATAGAAGTAGAGGGCAGGCTAGAAGTGTTCATTATATCCTGCTTTTCTTCATGATGACTTTCAGAAGCGTCAGAAATGGTTATAGCTTCATATTCCTCTTCGTCCTCATCTTCAGTCAATTCAAATGTTTTATCTTTAGTAGATGATGTTAAATTAAGATGTATTGTTTCTCGTTTCACAGCTTCTTCAATATTTATTGGAATATGACGTACAATATGAATATTATTGACGTCGTCAACGGTGGAACTTTCAGTGGAAACTAACTCAGTGAATACACTTAGGTTTGCTGTTGAACCAGAAGATATTGAAATGGGATTAGGCTCTATAGCCATGGAGACAATTTGTTGTGATATTAAATCTATATCATCTTCAACTTGTGTCGGATTATCATTATCTTCTGAGACCTCTAATGGTTCCATGGTTAACTCTTCTATATCTGCAGCGGGTGAAATATCGCTTTCTGCTTCTTTTGAAGACTCACTACGTAACAATGGGTTATTATCCGAGCTTTGTTTATTTTCTTTGTTTTCATCCTCAAATTGTTTGGAAATATTTCTACTGACACTATCTCGTTTCATTTGTTGCCTTTTTAATTCCTTCTCCTCATCAGGTTTAACACACTTTTCTTGTTGTTTTTTATTGGAAGACAGCGTTAATTTTGCAAAGCCTTTATGTATACACACAAACGCACGCACACAAAGAAGAATATAATAGAAAATTAAAGCATAAACAAAATCATTTGGGACATTTTTCAACTTACGGTCACTGATGGGTACTTTAATTTTAGTTGGATCTATTGCTTGCAATAAATCATAGCTTGGAATCTCCTCCATTTTCTTTCATAAATTTATTTATAAAACATTTAATAGAAGTAAAATCTTATAAATTATATTTTATTGGATTTCAAAGTCGATGGCTTTAAAAACACGCTTACTTAAATGTAAAATAACTATGCCGGTAAAATTTAACACGTACGCCGTGATTTTTAAATGAAAAATAACCGATTTCTGTTGCATATTTTAAGGAGAAATTAGGAATTCAAGTAAAACACAGCCAAAAAAGAGTTGCATTTAAATAAAGCGTTATAATTTAAAAATATACGATCTTTAAAAATATTTATTAATTTTAGATAGAAAAATCTAGATTAACAATATTAATGTGATGAAGAATTTCTTAAAGTAAAATATATTTTGCTAATGGTCTTTTTTTAAGGAATTTTAAGTTTTTTTTGGTTTATATTTTTTATTTTGGAGGAAATTTTTAATAGTCCAGTTGTTTTAAAAATCATAGTAAATAAAATATTAAATACATAAATATTGGCCAACAGCGAAAGTAAATGAATTCGCCATCGCTGCTTTTTTCATATAAAATTGCATTTGGCAGCTACCAAGGCGAATCAATTACCAGGTAGCAGCTTAGGCGAATTCATTATTCGTTCGCCTACGCTGCCACCTGGTAATTGCAAAATGATCAGAATTATCGATAGTTATATTTTTGACTGACTATCGGTAGTGATAGTACCGGTAACTTAGATTCTGGTACTTTGCCAGAATTATAGCATGTTTACACAGCAAAATGAAGCACTTGCTTCGCTCTCTGAATCATGATTGCGATACATGCCATTTCCACGACACATACTACATGCTTCCCATTGACTTCTGTTCTAAAATTTTGTTTTTCGTTTCAATTTTAGTGTTTGTAATTAATTAAATTTTAAACTATAATATAATTATAAGCATTCACCTGTTATCGATTCACCTTGGCAGCGCTGTGTGATAATTTTATCACAAACAAACTTTTCCAGCTGAATTTGAGATCACACCATTGTCAAAGTTATTGTTTGGATGACTATATTGTTCTACTTAATTCGGCTTGCACAAATTAAAATAACGACAAGAACACGGTGACTCAATTACTCAATTAATTTATGAATTTTCGCCGTTGCTCAAAATGTAAGACTCCATATGCAGATCGATATCCTGAGCAACGGTGGAAATTCCTGAATTCTCTATCACTAGCACCTGATCGATATTTTCGAAATGGGCACGACCATGTGTTTAGTTCTTCATTGGCCAAAATCAAAATTTTAACATTCAGATCATATTCAATCAACAACCAAATTTATAAAATTTCTTGCTTTATTTGTTCAATGCATCGTCACAAAATTTATTTAAAATATATACACATGTATGTATGTTAATATGTTTGATGTTCTGTAACCTGAAATTAATTATACACGATTGTCATTTTGTATAACAAAAAAAAAATTTTTTTTTAAACTGATTAAAAGCAAAAATTTGTACACAAACCCTTAAAATAAAATGGAACAATATCGAGAGGGCTTAAATTATATTCCTTTGCTATCACAAAATCCAATAACACCACCAAGCAGTGGAAGATCTCGTATAAGTCTTGGCAAGAAACGGTATGATTTTAATTAAACAAAGAAAATTAAGAGCATTTAAAATCTCTATCATAATTACAAATTCTAGCTCGCCACGTTCCATAATCTATTTCAATGGAAATTACGAAGGTGATAGCAGCATGTTTCGAGACAGAGGATTCGAACTGGAACGTCTGAGTCTGATAGATACGGAAAGTGATTCAGAATTGCAAAAGGATAACACGTCACCCAAAGCAGATGAAAAATATTCTTTAGTCTGGCGTTTTATAGAATTTGTTTTGCTGTGGTGTGTTAACGCACAGACAAGGGAACAAATTTTAATCCATCTTGAAAATTTTATGGAAACATCTTTTTACAACCAGATTTCGAAATGGGCACAAATTTTGACAGTCGTTTTTACATATATTTTTTATTTCACATCAATTCTGGGTAAACGTTTGTTTGGCCTATTCCAGCTATTTTGGAAACGACGTTTAATATTTCATAATTTATCCAGAAGTTTATTGTGGCGTCTGACACTGGCCAAATGTAATGATTTGTCTCTATTTGTTTTAATTCTATTGAGTGTTCCGGTGCTGTTTATTTTGTCATTGATGGGGTTTCTTGTATCGATTTGTGGTTTCATTAAAGACGCTTTATACGAGTGGCGAAATGGTCAAATTAAAATATAGTTCAAAGAAAATATAAATGAAGTGGCAAATTAATTAAAAAACGAATCTCGGAAATGCATTTGTTCTATAACAAATTGAAATAAATTTGTAGTAAAATCCATC
Organism: Gymnosoma rotundatum; assembly: GCA_916610165.2. Lineage (NCBI taxonomy): Eukaryota > Metazoa > Arthropoda > Insecta > Diptera > Tachinidae > Gymnosoma > Gymnosoma rotundatum. Next base: position 11,272,866 of record OU744338.1, on the reverse strand, counting down.
ATATCAGCAAGAGATTCAAAATTTCAAGTGAACAACAATAACAAAACAACTGAAAGGAAAACATTTCCGCTTATAATGATGATGACAGTAATCATCAGTCTCATAAACATCATTATGATGCTGTTGAGACTCTGATGATGCTGACACAACTGTTACTAATCATTATTAGCATATTTTATTTAAAATTGTTTTCCAGCTGACCAGGCGACCGACCGAGCGGCCAGCCAATCAGTTGCCCACACAATACTACTAATACGTTCGTTCAATTGCCATGAATTTAAAGTACTATTCCCCCATTTAAAGAAAGAAAGAAAAAAAATGAAAAAGTGAAAAAACTTGAAAGTATAATTCCATGGAATTGTGTGTGCGATTTTTTGGGTGCCGTCGCGTTTCGTATTGCACATAAGCGGAGTTTATTAATCATATAATAAACATCACATACATAAATAAATAATTCTTTATTTATTTATTTTTTTATTTTTTTGCTCTATTTGCACTTTTTTACAATAATAAATATATAAATGTAAAATTAAATTATAACAGCATTTTGATAGCAATTGTTGCTCTGCTTGGCCCCCCCTCTTTCGTGTATATGTGTCACCACAACCAAGAATTCTATTTAATTTTTTACCTTCTGGTGCAATGAACCACACACACACACACACACACATATTTGATTGTATGTATTTTTATTTTGAAATATTTGTGAAATAAATTTATTTTTTTCTAAAAAAAAAATTCTCAACATTTATTTCAAAGAAAAGTATTGAATGCTCCAACCCAGTTAGCATTATTGATCATATTCGAGTCTTTTTTGACTCCTCGACACGATTAAAATAATCGATTATGCGCTCGTTTTAGAGTCGAAAATGATTGTTTTGTCGGTAGAAAATGGTACCCTAGCCGCGACTCTTCTAAACGAGTCCCTTATGACTCTCGTTTTCGACTCATTTTCGATACTATTTTCAATCGTACTTGTAATCAAATACGATACTTTTTCGAGTCAACTTTTAATCATATTACTAGCCGTATGCGAGTCTTTTTCGATCCATATTATACGAACATTTCTAATATATTTTCTCAAAATGAAAAATTGCTTATTTTTTATAACACGCCGTATTGACGAGCCATTGATTTGTTCAAACATTAAACAATTTCATGCCCGCACATTAAAATGGCTATTGTAGACCATCGTTGTCGATGTCATGTCGGCTTCAAACAGCGAGAAAACGAAGCAGTTTTCTCCACGCAGACAAACATGAACAAATGTTTGTAACCTATTCTGCTGACGTTTTGTTCATGTGCGAACAAATCAATTGCTCGTCAAGGCGTAGTGTTACATTCGTTAGCATGTAATTCCTAATTTTCTTAAAATTCAAATTTAAAAAAATGAATTTAAAAAAATTTGAAAAAATTTATTTTACATTTGTGTCTCTATTTTTATACGAAGTGACATATGTATGTATTTTTACGAAAATTAAAAAATAAAAATAAAATATGTATTTGAATCATTTTTTCATCGTTAGGCTGCATTAAATATGTCTCCAAAATAATTCTAAAAACAGTCGAATTTCAAGCACTTGCTTTTTGTTTATTTTTGTTTTTTTAGAAAGTCGCTTTCTATGCGTTTGTCGGAGTTATATTCGAGTCTCTTTTTAAACGCATAACTGATGAATCAGTTTTAAGTCATCTTGGGTAGTCTTAAAAGACTTTCTTTGGTGATTTTTGTAAAAACAATCTTCCAAATGCTAACTGGGAACTGAAAAATGTTTACGTGTGAATGTGTGAGTATTATTCACGAAACATTTTTATGGTAAAAACGTAACACAGTCCTCTTTCTCTGGAACAGCATTATCTGGGATGTGAACATAGAGACCTTACATAACTTCATTTTTTAAACCGTTATAGGCAGTCTTTTTTTTGAAATCTGAATAATGGCAGGGGTACATAACCACAGCGCCTACCCTGGTGCTGATATAAACAGTCGCTCCAGGACTGCACATCGCCCTATACCTTCGTATAGGAAGTGGTAAATCCTGAACAGGATATTGAAGTATTAATAATCATGTATATATTTTCTTTAATATTTGTTAAAACGATGGCATTTTTATAAAAGCCAGTTGAGAAAAAACGTGCGCGTTGCGTCTTTAATTATAACCTCACTTTTTTGAAAAAGGAAAATCTGCTCACACACAGATGTTCCCCCTTCGAAATAAAGTAATAAACTGTGTTATAGACAGAGTCTTAAAATTTATAAAAAACTTAAAATTAAAGGGTACTTCCTACAAGACGTAACTTTTGCGTATACAGGTTCTGCTGACTTTTAAAATTAACACCGACTGTGTGCCCGCTTTAATAACTGGTTTAATAAATTAAATTAAAAGTTAAAGGGTGTTGCAATAGAATAGCCATTTTTGACGAATATTGTCTTGTCATCATATGGAAATATTGGAAACTTATTTAAAAAAAAAGGGCTGCTGTATTGCCCAAACCAAGGCAGATTTATTTTACTAGGTAGTGTCATCCGCCCAGCTGGTTTGTAGTTGGAAATGTCAAAAGTTGTTTGTATTTTCCTTTGTTTGAATTTCAAAAAAACACTAACAACAAGCGTTTGCGAGACAAAGCAAGCATGTGTATTGAGAGCAATTATCTTTTATTTCTCTTTGTGTTTTTGACGTTTCCAACGCACAAAACAACAATAAAAAGGCATGTTGTATTTGTCAATGTTGTATTTGTTGTAGAACTGCTACTACCTAGTAAAATAAATATGCCTTGGCCCAAACTAAACGTTTGTTAACACGAAGCTTTGGCGAAAATAAAGCACCCATCGTACTCCGTACAAGTACGTCAACTCCAATTGACTTAGCAAACGACCATTCACTTCGTTACGGCTTTTTACTTTGGACCTTACAGAAGCAGCAATCGAACATGGAATTTGACAGAAAAATAATTTTTTTATGACGACCATATTGTTTTAATTTAGGCGCATATGTCCACAAATATCTGGGGATCAAAAAACCCGAACATCATTGTCGAAAAAATATATTTATTTTCGAAAATGCTCCCAAAAACCCAATTTTCAGTCAACGGCGCGTGCTTTAGAGATATGAATATGGACTTTTCACATCCTTAAATGCGCCTTTTTGCGTTCAGCTTTCAGCAGAAGGGCGCATCATGTCACACAGCTTATCAAACAATCGATATTTTGTGTGCTGTGTCATCAGCCGTCTGGGAAATTTCAATTGGTCACCTCGGAGCTAACACTTGATATCTTTAGACATTTATTTGTGGGTTGAGGTTAAAGTTCGATACTGAATCATCCAGAAACGATCGAGAGCCTTAAGGCGAATGTCGCCCAGGCCACTCATGTAATACAACAAAAAACCGTCAACCGTGGCTGCTGTAGTCAAGGTAGTAGGCACGTTAACTAAAAATCTGGTTGGCCTGGGTTCAACCCCTGCAATCAAAAAATAAAAAAAAATTTTTCTGTTTGGTGGCATAAATACATATTTAGAATTAACATTACGGCATGCAGGCTTCTTCGTCGGTACTTCTTCATAGCATATTCGCCGTCGAAGTAAAATAGCTATATCTTTCTCCTTTCACAACCTGTGTTATCTCTTATCTATCCCTTTTCTAAAGAATGTATCACGGTTACGAAAAATAACTAAATAGGTTACGCCTGAAGTGCTACTTCTCTTAAAAAAAAAAGAAATCCTGAAAAGATGAACTTACAGTTTAAGCTACTGAATGAATGAGTTCGTATTCCATTAATAATACGAGTATTTGTCACAACATAAGGGGGTTTCACTATTCCATAGAATTGGCTTTTATTACTAATATTATTATTTTTTTCTTGTTTGGCAACATTGAAATTAAAACTCAGTGAAACTCTATAATTACACCAGAAAAAAAAGAATACAAGACTTCATTTCATAAAAAGTTGGTTATTCCCCTTCCAAACATATCCAAAAAACCATATTGCTAAATTATGTAAAAACACAAAAACTGGAATGGTCAAGTTTTGAAAGGAAATTCCTCAAATACACCAAAATAAATAAAGTTTAGTTCACTTTATTTAATTTAACAAAATAAAAAACCCCTGGATTAGGTCCAAATCATAGACGTCTAATTTTATAAAAAGCTTGACATATCCTGCAACTGCGAAAATGTATAAATTCGCAATTGGAGAATTCATTAATTTTCGCAGTAAACGCAAAATGTCAAACAATATATAAAAAAAATTACACATATTTTTTATATATGGAATGTAAAAATTAGTTTCTGTCGCCATCGCGACCACCTGGTGTTGATACGCCTTGGTTAAAAGGATATTTTCGTATTTTTTAAGCGTAATAGGCAGACAACAACAAATAATAATAAAAAGATAAAATCAAGGCGAATTAATACTAGGTGGTTGCGATCGCAAATTCATTATATTTGCAAAAACCCTGAATGTCAAACTCCATATCATGGCGAAACCATGTACCAGGTGGTGGCAGCGGCGAATTTATTATTTTTCGCCGTTGCTGGAAATGTCAAACTCCATATATATAAAATCGGCGTCAAATTTTTAAAAATTATGTATCAAGGCGTATCAATACTAGGTGATCGTGATGGCGAATTCATTAATTTTCGCCGTAAACGCTAAATGTCGAACACCATATAAAATAATTATACATATTTTTTATATGTATATGGAAATTGACCTTTAGGGTTGTGGCAAACATTAATGAATTCGCCATCGCGATCACCTAGTACTATTTCGCCATGGATAAAAGAAAAAAAATGGTTGGGGTCATTTGTGTGTTATTCAAACTCGATTTTCCCAATTATTTAATTATTTTTCGCAAACGAACTTAGTTAGAACCTTCAGTAATCGTATGTATTAAAAAAAAGTAAAATTCACTGTAGAAATTGTTCTAAATTTATTGGAAAAGAATTTGTAAAAATCGTAAACGGAAAAATTAGAAATTTATTAAATAAAAATCATTTTTTAAAACAATGCAATGAAACCTGTATGAAAACCAGTTTTTAACAAACTGTAAATTAAACGTGTGAAAGCAACTTTAATTATGACACAATTTAAAAATCAAGGCTTAAATATTAAAATCAATTTATGTATGTATATTCTCAAGTAGAGTAAGTAACTAATATTTCTCATAAATACGCCGTTTAAAGAATGAAATATTTATCCAGATACAAATACAAAATGATAATCTTCTTATTACAAATAAAATATCACAATACTACAATCTGTTAACCACATGTAAACTTGTGTGCTCGAATTTAAGTATTTGAAAAATCGCATACAAAAAGAAAAAATTGGATGACTGTTTTTTAAAAAAATGTCTAGTGTGTCTTAAATGACAACCTTGGCACTGTTCTAATGAGGTATTAATTTTCAAAAGAAATGTTGTTGCATTAGCAACTAGTGTGGCAATAAAAGGAAATTTATAGAAAACGTATTAATGGCTGGTTAGATAGAAAGATAATAGATAAATTGATTCTTATGCTCTTAATTAACATTTTTGATTAAAGCGATACATTGAAAGTTTACAAAATCAGATACTGCGAATTCGCCTTGAGCTAGAAAAACTATTTAGAGGTGCCGACGTCGTTGTAAATTATACGGAACATTTCGGCCGAAAGAGTTTAAAGATAAAGAATAGTTAGGAGACTCTGCTTGATAAAAACTCTGGCCAAACACAACGTGTGCTTGCAATACCATTTGGAGAAAATAAAGCGCAAATTTCAAGTCATTTAAAAGTATTTGAATTCATCTAGAAGCAAAGCAAATGAATGCCAATTGAATTGCATTCAAGAGAGTTCGAAATGGAATTTTGAATTCATAAAATATTGCAATGAATATTCGCTGCCATCTTAACAGCGAATCATACTTCGGTTAATAAAAAAAGACATAGGAAAATGTAGTGTTATAGCACGACGGCTTTTTAGAATGTGATTGCTTTATTCGCCTGGCTTTTCTGGTTATAGAATTTTGTACAGCGCACTCTTTCGGCGGTATTACTTTAAAGCATGATACATTTGGCGTAGTAATTAAAAAATGGCCTTCAGCAACTGTTATGAATATAAAAAGGCAGGCCAGTGCAGGATTGTTTAAAGTTAAGTTGTCTTCAATCAAGATAATTTTTGATCACATAGCATCCAGATGAGGAGTGTAAAATTTTATCGAACTGAATGAAGTCAATTTTCAGAGACAGCAGCAATTATTTAACTGTATAAGATGTTTTGTATTAATTTTTTAAGTCTTTTGGGTTTTCCCTCGTTAAATGAAATAATTGGAGCATATTGTATTTAAACACTTTTCAACACGAAACGCTATTTAAATTTTGTTTTGAAACACAAATGTTTTTTTTTTGTTTTTTTTTTTTTTTTGTTTTTTGGTTTCAACAGCCAATTTTAATAAAATGTATAGATAAATTGCATGATTATTATTTTAATTAGACATTAAGAATTAAGAAAATAATGTAAATAAATAATTATATAGTCACCTTAAATTTAATGTTTTGATATAAAATGAATGTCATCGTAGCAACCAACCGTTGCGAATCGATAACAGGTGAACGCATTAGCTCATGCGACCTACAGCTGATTACCTCCTTTTAAGTCGTAGCTGTCACAATTGTTTAATTTTGTGTTGTAACTGTTTAACAACAGAACCAAGGCATATCCAATAAAAGGTGGTCGCGATGACGAATTTATTAAATTTCGCCGAAACCCTAAATGTCAAACCATTGCGAAATAATACCAGGTGGCCGCAATAGCGAATTCATTAGTTTTCGCCGCATATGCTAAATGTCTAACACCATACCATGGCGAAAATATACCAGGTGGTCGCAATGGCGAATTCATAATTTTCGCCGCAAACGTGAAATGTCAAACTCCATAAAATAAACTGTTATACATATTTTTTATATATGGAGTTTGACATTTAGAGTTTACGGCGAAATTATTCAATTCGCCATTGCGGCCACCTGGTATTATTTCGCCATGCACCATACCATGGCGAAATAATACAGGTGGTCTCGAAAGCGAATTCATTAATTTTGCCGTAAACTCTAAATGTCAAACTCCATATATAAAAAATATGTATAACAGTTTTTTGTATGGAGTTTGCAATTTAGCGTTTACGGCAAAAGTGATAAATTCGCCATCGAGACCACCTGTATTATTTCGCCATGCACCATACAAAAAAATTTACACATATTTTTTATATATGGAGTTTGACATTTAGCGTTTACCGCGAAATTAATGAATTCGCCATCGCACCACCTGTATTATTTCTCCATGTGTCAAACTCCACATAAAAAATAGGTATAATGTTTTTTATGGTGTTTAAAATTTAGCTTTAACAGCGAAAATTAATTAATTTACTATTGCAACCACCTAATATTGATTCGCTTTTAACTGAACCTAATCATGGCGAAATCATGTAACAGCTGGTGGCAGTGGCGAATTTATTAATTTTCGCAGTTGCTGGAAATTTCAAATGTCAAATTTTTATATGAATTTTGACATTTCCTGCAACGGCGATAATTAATAAATTCACCACTGCCACCATATGGTAGATGATTTCGCCATGGACCGAATTTTGCAAGGGCGAATTCGCCTTGATTGCATGGCGAAATAATGTACCAGGCAGTGATGCCAACTAAGCTCTTTTTGATTATCGCGCAAAAGCGAATTTATTCCTTTAAGCTCCTTAAAAAAAAAAAAAGAGCTGGTGGCAGTGGCGAATTCATTTATTTTCGCCGTCGCTAGAAAAGTCTAACCTTTTTGAGGCATTTTTTTTCTTCTAAATTTTCTATTTAAGTTACGGCGTTATGCGTTATCTAAAAGTAAATATTAGCAACAGTAACATCCCCTCAGAACTTAAGCAATACCATATTGCTTACTCCTCCTGCTTCGCAAACAAAAAAACAGCGTAAATATTTGTTTTTGAATAAAAAGTATGACATTTCGAATGATAGTGGTTACTGAACTGCTACCATCTGGTACATGATTTCGCCAGATATTTTTCATATTTTTTTAACTGCTTAAAGAGTTGAAAGTCAACCGTATGCAAAAGAAAAATAAAATTATTCGTAAGTTATCGTTGTTTTTGTTTTAACTTTAATGTTTTGCTTGTTTGAAAAGAAATCTTTAGTCTAAATTGTGTAAGTTTTTCTGAAGATTTAAGTAAGTGGTAGCGAAATAGCCATCGAGACAATAATCAATACGAGCGAATTTAAATAATTTAATCGGAAAATATGCACTCCTAAATTTTAATAAATTTTATAGTTTATTGAAGTAATTAAATTTTTATGGCAGAAGCAAGGCGAATCAATTATCACGGGGTTGCGATGGCGAATTCCTTAATTCTCGCCGGATTCTTATAAGTCAAACACCATATAAAAAAAATTACACATAAATAGATTATACATATTTCTTATATATGGAGTTTGACATTTAGGGTTTCGGGGAAAATTATGAATTCGCCACCGCGACCACCTAGTAATTGTTTCGCCTTGAGCGGAAATACTTTAGTAAATTCGCAACTATTATCAGCTGATAATTTATTTGATATTAATAATAATCTTAATCAGCCGCTTATTAAGGATCTAGTGTTTTCTTTAATCAATTAGTAAAATACATATAATTTTTATTTATTCCAAAAGAAAAACAACTTTCAATTATTCACAACAATAAAATGCTTCATTTCACTTCATCTTGTTGTAATAAAATAATTTTTAATAAAAACATGAATTAAATTGAAAAAAGAAAGAAAAACAATCACTTTGAGAGATAAGAGGAAAATTAATTTATAGAACATTACAACTATTTAATATAGAATTTATTTCCATGAAGTTGAGAGAAATACATCAGACTCTTATCGTTAAGTAAACTCAACTTAAACGATAAGAAAATGAGTGTATGTACGTACGTATTAATGTATGTAAATATGTATTAAAATAAGGGACAGATAAAATGTTTTGAAAAAAAGAAACACTTTAAGCAAATATTAAGAAATAGAAAATATAAATAAAAGGAAGCAAGAATATACATATGTACAAATTTGGGCACATGTACATCAACACATATGTACATATTGGTGTATTTGGGCAAGTGACTGGATGAATGAATTAATATTAGAAATACATATATTTTGCCTACCATAATGTTGTTTAAATCACCTTTCAGCAGAAATAATTGATAATACAAGATTGGTTAGTCAGGTTCTGTGACAAATTTAAGTATAAAAATAAATAATAGCTAAAACATTACAAACACTAGACGTTTTTATATTCTTTGACTTCATTTCATAAGACCTTTGTTCATTCGGTTTCAATTATATTACAGGAAGAGGAGGCAAAGGTGATTTTGCGGCTCATTTATATGTCGTTGCAATTGTTTTTGCTTTTAATTGCAGTTATTATTAATACTCTCAAAGTGCTTCTACTTCATTTGTGTTCGAACACACAATATGTGTTACAAGATCCGGCAAACCTCCTGAAGATTAATAAAATCACGTGTTAAGAAACGCAATTCCCTCCTACAACTATGTTACCATGAAATAAACTGGCACTAGGGGAACCGGTAGCTCATACAGAGAGCCGCCCCTCTATGTAGCCGGTTATTGGTGAGGTCCCCTTCGGGGTACACGTGGTGGCTGTGGTTAAACAAAGTCTATATATGCAGGTCTAGCTTGGAATAGATGGGAGTGTGCTATTGCACTTTAAACAGAGGAGTTTATGGGTACGCTCCGACCCTTAAGCAAGGGGTATATCCATGCTCCTGCAAGCCATGGTCTTAAAATTGCACAGAATAATGGTTTGACTATCGTCTGGTAAGGGCTTCGCGCCAGGTTAATCTAATCACTTATCCTGCGTTCGCATCACGTAAGAACTGCAGGATTGATTTGAACAAAATTTTATGAGAATGTTACGAAACAGGTAACAAACTAAATATACCAGACAAAAACCGCAGTGAAATAATTAAAAGAAAAATAAATAAAATCAAAATGTAGATTATCTTTTTTTAAACTAAGTCTCACACGCGTTCGAATAATATTACAAACGCGGAAACATTTTTCATTTCACTAGAATTTTATATATATTTTTCTTCTTTGTTGCTACAAGTTGATGTTAATTTCATTGGTACATTTATTATATTCCATTTATCTCCGTTACTACACATTTTAATACTTTATTTTGAATGACTCATTTTGTATATAATACAATTATAGACTTTTTTAAAAACATATTTAAATTTGTCTAGAATATTGCAAATAGTAAAGAGACACGAATTTTTAAAATTTAAAACTTAATCGTAAAATTTGAAAATTTTTATATGAAATTTCTTTGAATTAAAAGTGTTTTAGTTATCAAATATTGAAACAGTTGTTGGAAAAAAAATAAAAATAAATGAAAATGAAGTAAATAATAGGTACGAAAAATATTTTTTTTGTATTGAAAATAAAGAACAACAGTAAGACAAAATTAGTAAGAAAATAATTTTAACAAGTTTAATTTTTTGTTTTATTAAAAAATATGGTTCAGTAGTAAAAACAAGGGGAAAAAACTTGTTTTTAAAACTAGGTTTAAATAAATAAAATTCCTGGTATTTCCCAACCATTGTAGCATTGTATCACTCGTTATATGGTCTAAAGTACAGATTAGATCATATAAATGACAAGTGTTTCATGAAAAAGAATTACGCGGTTATAGGTTTTACATTTTAATAGTTATAGTTGGTACATTTTAATATAATTAAAATACAAATTTCTTAGCTATTTTAGGTTTCGTTAGCCATCCCTGACTTCTAAGCAATCATTATCCAGCAAAAAATGGATACATACACAATTTTCAAGTAACACATGTGCAACCATTTAATATTAAGAGGCATTGCGATTTTAGTACTTTGGTACTAAATTGGTGTAAAACTTTTTTAGTTGACTAATAGAATGGTCATTCCTTTCTCCTCACTGTGTCTGCATGATCGCTGAGACTTCCCCCAAATGTGTCTGATTGTGGCCCTTAGTGTAGTACCAGCTCTTGTTAAGCGCAGGCTTAAAAAATTTCTTATTACTGTCAGATAATATTTTAACCAGCCGTTTCTTGTCGCATAGGGTACCCCATTTGTTTTTAGTAGCTTTTTGATTTTCCGTGCCATGACTTCTTCAACATTATTCTACCATGTCTATTAGTAGCTGTCTCCAACCACCTTTTCGAATTATAAACTAAAAATGAGGCCGTAACTTGTACTTTTATCCAGTAAAATTCTGGTTTGAGATTCTAAAGAAAACGCAACATTTATTTTTCGAACATTTTTCCCTTCTAGATTGGACCAGGTTTTCAGAGTTTCAACCATTTAGTCTTTTTGATAGTAAACTCCAGGGATGGCAAAAGTGGTATTGTTGTACTCTATTTTCACAATCAGATTTGCAACTTCTCGTACAGACGCCTTGTCGACAGCTCTTACAGTGCAGTCACACGGTCAAGTTTTTGTTCAATTCTCTTTCAAGAAATATACACATACTGCTTGTCAAAATTCACAAAAATTGAAAGCTGTGACGTAGGCTGCACGCAATTTCAAAGCAAGTTTTTAAGCAAGATGTCGTCAAGAAAACAAATAACATTTATTTGGAGGAAAAAACTTTAATCAGCTGTTTTCTTGAACGAAATTTTGAAAGCAAATTCTCAGCAAGTTTTTAAAGTGAGAGTGTATTGGTAAAAAAGATGAGAGAAATTTTAAAAATTGAATGAAAACTTATTCGTCTGACACCCTTTTTAGAAACAAACTTTTAAACAATTTTAGTAAAAATGATTTTGAATTTAATAAAATATAAACAATCAAAATGTGAGTAATTGCAACGGAACTGTTGATTTGTTTATTATTTTTATTATTATTATTATTTTTTTTTTGTTTTGTTTTTTTTTTTTGATAAAAATTTCTTACAAATAATAATTTATAAATGAATAAATACAACACAAGATAAATTTTTATGTTTACTAGTTTTTTATTGTTTTTGTGTTGAACAGCGTTGCCACTATAAAAAAACAATTTGTTAAAGCTTTTCTTTTTCAATAAACACAGAAATTATGGCAAACTTTTTGGTTTTTCAATTCAATGTTATTAACTTTAAAACTACAGCATTTAACAATTTCTTGCTCGTATAAGATTGTGAAATGTACTCAAATAAATTGTTTATTAAAGTAATATGTGTTATGTGATAAAATTTTTATAATTGTGAACTTCTAAAGCGGTCTGTTAGCTACCGATTTCAAATTACTTATTATTTTACAAGAACCTGGTTTGTAAACTTTAAAATAGAATAAATTAAATAAAATAATTATTTTGTGATTTTTTGTAAGTAATCTTTTTTCGGAATTTTTAAAAGTTAAAGGCGCTCTGTGAAAAACTTAATCGTGTAACTAACAAAACAGAAATAAATCACACATCATGAGATTTTAAAGCGGTTATTAATTTTAAATTACATGGTTTTATATAAATAAAAATAAAAAAAGCAATTTTAATTTTTTACTTTAACTAAAATATTATTCGATATAAATAAACAAACTGCCTACGTATTTCTAGAAAAAAAATCTGAAAAACTTTTAACATCTTAAAAAAATTTGAAAAAGGGAAAACTTAACAAATGGTAACACCGGTCATGAGCACAAATTTTACAAAATTTCTTAATACTGATTTTACTAAAAACCTAAATAAACAGAGCAAATGATTTACATTTACATGCAATTAAGTTAGAATATATTTTTTTAATTCCAGCAATAAAAAGTAAATAGAAAAAACTCATCCCATCTGTGTAAAATTTACTTTATGGACTCGCATCTATCTACAAACACACATGGTTTGAAAAATCTTTCATATTTAATTTTTTCTTATGTCATCTAATCTCTGAAAAAAAGAAAACAATTCTTTTTTTTCTGAATGTTATTATTTTTATCTTCAGCACCCGCATAACATTAATCAGGGATGGTTAAGTATGTACAATTATACAATTATTTTTGTTGGTTCCAATCGATCATGAAAAAGTTAATGATACCCTGATGACAATGTCAATTAAATCTCTTAATTGTAAGATGTGACTTGTGAGTTAATTTTTCTTTTTAAATAAATTTTTTAGTAAATCAATTTTTTCCAAATTATTCAAAGTTTTAGATTAAATAAGAAGCTTCTTCATTGCATTAAATAAAATTGGACACCGTTAAGATAATACATCTATTCACATAAACGGCACACATATTTCCATCAAAAGATTCACTGGCGAACTCCGTACTTTTATTTACGGAGAAGGTTACTAAAAATATATTCACATTTTATATAGAATCATTTTCTTAAATTGCACCTTTTTGCAGCTAGTTATATTGTGTATGGGGGACACAAGCTATTCAGTTCAGTAACTAAATTCTTCTTGTGAATACTTTGGCTTATCCCAATAAGTTTTCATACTTTATACTTACATTTTGACATTTAAAAACAATTTCAAACTAATTTTATCGTTTTTCATCACATAGTTTTTTCTTTGAAATAAAATGGAATTTAAATTGATATCATAAAAGGATTCTAAAAAACAGCACACCTTTTATCGTTTTCAAATCATTTTTTATTTTATATTAGAAATTAACGCTAAAAGTAATTTTCCTATAGGTTCGAAAAGTACAATATACAATTTTTAAATTTCGTTTACCTTCCCTGACATTAATCATCACACACGCACATAGCCTTTATGTACTTCTGTGTAAACAGAGATGCCAAACTTTGCATTTTTTTAATATAGTGCTAATTTGTTTTTCGTAAAAACTTGTATTAATATTTCTAGAAAACAAAATCTGATTAATTTAAATGTTAAAAACTATAAATTAAACTGAAACTTAAATAAATTTAAATAAACTGTATAGATTTTAAGCGATGCATGACATAATTTTTATTTAACTTCAGAAAAGTGTCGTTTAAATTAAATGCAAAAATATCTTCTCAAGCTGGCAACCTCTTTTGAATGTTAACCAGCATGAATTCAAATAATATGGCACATTAAAATATTAACATGCTGGTACACAAAAGCAACACATGTAAGGGGGATGAATAACAGAAACTTTTGACAGATATGACGCATGTGAAGACGATTACTTTTTGATGTTTGTATTAGAAAAACACGAATTCCCTTTTTTACCCATTAACGCATAATTTTTATTTTATTTATTAAATTTCTTTCTTAATTACTAATTTAATATTTATAGGTGATAAGATTGCACAAGATTGTCGTATAAAACAAAAGGTCGTGGAGCCAATCGAATATCATAGGAATTACGAATTTGACTATTATCGAGTAATTTAGCATCGAGATAAGAAGGGGTTTCCCTCCTCCTCCTGGACCGACATCGGAAACTGCATTTATACAGACTGCTGAATGAGCGAGTCGGAATATGCGTTTTTATATAAAAATGTATTTAAGACCCCAAGAAGATTACGAGTGCACTGCAAGCTGAAAATTTGCCATTAAAAGAGCTGCGACTGTTAAAAGCGCATTAAAATATCGAATAGGTATATTCCAATACGAGGGCTGCTATATATATTTCTAGCCTGGCAACACTGAGTGCTGCCAAGTGCAATCTGACATTTCCATTCGAAAGTTTGTCATTTTTAAGCATTATCGTACTCAAAAGGTTTTGACGTACGACCATTATTTGTGTTGTTTACAGTGACTTGAAAAAATTAATATAGAAAAAAATGGAACTAACTCGTGAACATTTTGGTGCCATCATTTTTCACAACTTTCGACGTGGATTATCACGACAAGAGTGCATTGATGAACTTAAATCTTTGTATGGCGATGAAGCACCATCCTATAGCGCTGTGAAAAATTGGTATAATGAATTTAATCGTGGCCGAAGTTCGCTCAAAGACGTATTCCGTGAAGGTCGTCCAAAAACGGCTGTTGTGCCAGAGAACATTGATGCCGTGCGTGAACTCATAATGCAAGATCGACAAGCATACATTCGATACTGCATGAACACCTGGCCGTAAATAAGGTTTGTTCTCGTTGGATCCCGCACAATTTGAAAGTCGATCAAAAAAAGGCTCGTGTCGATGGGTGAAAAGAAATGTTGCAAAAATACGATTGCGGTGCTTCAAAAGACGTTTATAAGATCGTCACAGGTGACGAATCATGGATCTATGCGTATGAGCCCGAAACGAAACAACAATCGACCGTGTGGGTCTTCAAAGACGAGCAAAATCCAACGAAAGTTGTTCGTGGAAGAAACACTTCGAAGCAAATGGTCGCCTGTTTCTTCAGCAAAACTGGTCGTGTGGCGACTGTTCCGCTTGAGCAACGTAGGACGGTCACTTCTGTTCACTTCAATTTGTTTGCCTGAAGTCATCGGAGAAATTCGAAAAACCAACAAGAGAAGACGAATTATTGTTCACCATGACAATGCGAGTTCTCACACATCGGCTCAAACCAGAGCGTAACGGTCATCCGCCGTACAGCCCTGACTTGGCACCTAACGACTTCTTCTTGTTTCCGCACATCAAGAAAAAATGCGTGGTCAACGATTTTCGTCGCCAGAAGAAGCTGTTGAAGTGTTTAAAAACCATGTTTTAGAGGTGTCTCAATCGGAGTGGAAAAAGTGCTTCGACAACTGGTTTGAGCGCATGCAAAAGTGCATGCTGGAGAATACTTTTAAAAACAATAAAACCATTTTTGATTATAAATATTCGCATTTTCACTATTAGGCCAGAAATATATAGAGTAGCCCTCGTACTGAACACTGCATATGAAGGATTTCTGAGAGAAAAATGACCACAATTTGGATACAAGAAGTTTCGATGACTTATCTATAATGTTTAAAAAAGGACTTTGCGAATTTCTTTGCTTTCTCGGAAGCTTTGGTTGGCTTCAAGGCAGATCACGTCCCTACAATTTGAAATGGAACGCTTGCATTTGCTGTATGTACTTGCATTTGAACTTTACTACTTTCCATACTTCACTTAAGTATCTTATTTATTTTCCAATCTTTTGTGTATTATCTTTGACTTTCCTTCACTCTTGCTATTCTCTATTTACTTAAAAAAAAATACTCAAGAAAAAAATTCTATTAAACTTTCATTCTCTATATTTCTTTTTCTTGAATTCTCAAATGCATTTAAACTCATTTGGTCTGCTTTGTTTGTTTCAGTTTATAAAAAATGCATTCACTAATTTGGCTTAAGCTATAAAAGTAAAAAAACAATAAAAATAAACATGCAAATTAAAAAAATACAACAACAAAACGAATTCCTATATGAATTATTTAACAGAGATCACAAGTGTTGTTGATTTATTCACATCTGTAAAATATTTCCAATCCAAAACAGTCATTATGAGGGCAAAACAAACAAAAATTAATGAATGAATCGATGGGCTTTTGCATGTATGATTCTGAGACACACCTCACCCTATTGATGACGTTCAAGATTGTAATTAAAAATCAAAACTAACATATGGCCCACTGATTCATTTTCACTTGAACTTCATTACTATGCATTAATATTACAACGTTTCTAATGAATGTCAAAAATTACATTATTTATAATTATCTTTTCAAAAATAAATACAAATAAATTTAAATTTATTTTTAACTTTTTTACCGTTTAATTTTGGTACAAATTTATTTAATTTAATTTTATTTTCATAGTTGGGCACATTAATTTTTATTCTCTCTAATACTTAGATACAGGTATATTTGAACGTTTTTATAAAAATATTACAGCGCGAATCGATTTAAAAAATGCGCTGAAAAGTGCCAAAACTATTTTTTTAATATGATAAAAAATTTTGTGCCAAAAATATAAATTCACCCCTATCATGAATATATTTTCACTCGAAATTTTTTCCCTTATCCCCAAATTACAATCGTGAATAATTCACGTGAACAATTTTTTACTTAAAAAAAAATTCCCCTTATCGGGATTGATTTTTTCCCTCGAAATTTTTTCCCTTTTCCCTTATATTTGTTCACTTAAATTTTGCTGGGGAACAACATACATTATGCCAGTTTTTATATGTTTTAATTAGAATATTTACATCAATAACACATTTTTTGAATTCACCATCGGTTAGTGCAGTGCAGACTGACATTATGCTCGTCAAGATGCAAAACAAAGATTTTTTATTAAAAAAATATTTTTTAAATGATCCGATACAAAAATTTATTTTATTGAAATGGGTCAGTACCAATGTCTAGGGTATATTAGGCAGGCAGCCGTGTTGCCACAGCCCACTTGGGTCCATTGATTGGACCTTTTGTGTCTAGGGTAACTTCATGGGCTTTTAAGCGTCTTGCACGTCACGTTCTTGAAATTATTTTGTTCTCTGTTGTAGTATCTCCTCCTTTTGCAACAACACAATAGCACCAATCATTAACATTTCTAAATTTTTCATAACTTTAAAAAAATTTAAATATTTTTTCCCTATTAATATTTTCTTCTTTCTAATTTGCTTTCAGTACGAATTGATAGCGGGAACAAACGTTCCTATGAAACTCACAATAGCAATTTTCCCTTCATGGGGAATCAAAATTTCATGGGAACAAAAATTTCACATTTTGTTCATGATAGGAGTGATTATGTTAAAAAAAATATATATAGCACACGATACATTTTTTTTTCTTACACATACAATACAATATGGGCAACTCCATGAATGTATAAATCAAACCTAAATAAATAAAAACCTTTTTTTAAAATAAGTTATAGAGGAAGTATCTAAAGTTTTTTAGTGAAAAGCAAAAATAAAAGTTCATCTTAATTTACTTTAATTGTGCTTGATTCCTTCATATATAAATATGTCATAATATTCTCATGAAATATTTATCATTAAAAATTACAATACGAAATGTATTATTGCGGGGAAAGCATATGCATATGGCCATTCCACTGATGAACATAAGCACTACCAAAATGGTCTTATGGGAATGCTTTTCCCGCAGTATGGATAGAAATTACAAACAGAATGACAAACACTTTTTGTGGTGAAGGGTATAAAAATATTAATATTTAATATCAGTGTTAAATTCCACTGAAACATCTGTTGCCAAACGGTATGAGAAAAATAGAAAACCACATATTAGATGAGTAATAAATAATGCAGGATGCACATATTCAATTACACGGTACGAGTGCAGTTTTGCTTTTTGTATATTAAATACGCCTAACACTGATTTCTCATGTCTGATTCTAATAAAAATATTTTTTTGTTGCTTTAGAACACAACTACTGCAAAAAAAAATGTTTACTAATGACAATGACTTTTTCAACTTCATACAATAGAAATTATAGAAGAGAAAATAAAACAAACTCACAACATTATTGTTCATGTTTTAATTAAAAAAAAAAAAAAACTCAGACTGAGTTGAAAATCTGTTTGTTTAAAGAAAATAACTATAGAATAGAAAAGTATAAAATAGTTGTAATAAAAGAATTATTGATTTTTTGTTAAAGAAAAAAAAAACATTTTCTGTAAGCATAAAGAAAAGATAGAAAAGCAGCTTTAATTTTTTTTTCAAATGTTGGCAATAACTTTAAATAACGGGTTTTTATAATTCGCACATACTTAGGTTTCAATTAAACCACAAATAAAATAAGTGTGTATTTTTTGCATGTGTAGTAGTAGCAATTTAAGAGGTCATTTATTTCTTAAATACTGAAATGATTTAAATGAGAATAAAGGCGGTACACTAAAGCTCGACAATATCTACAAATATCTAAAAGAATAAACAAAATCGGTTGAAAACTAGAGGAGAAAGAGAATCCCAAAGTTTTGTCTTTGCCTATTTTTACTCGTATGTAGAATAATATATAAGAATTAATTAATTAACAGTTAAGAGTGCAATAATCGGATATGCCGAATCTTATATACCCTTCATCATATAACTCCAATAAAAAAAAAAACAGATATTTTGGGTGACAGAGACTTAAAAATGAGAAGAAAAAAAATAAGTACTACAAATAATGATACATAAAAATATCATCGGCTCGTAATGGGTTAAGCATTATCAAAAAAATGTAACTACTTCCTTAAAGATCTCTTCAAAAGCTTTTAAAAGATACCCATATTGATATTTAAACAAATTTTAAAATTTCAGAGCCCTGTAACTCGGAAAGTATGGGCGAGCGCCAATTTTTCACCAAATGTTTTTTTTTTCTTATTTTTTAATTCTCTATCGCCCTATGTATTTTTTTTGCGTTATTTCATTGTTCCAAATAATATGGAAAACTTAGAGGTAGGCGTGGTGTTTTACGCGCTGCGTCTAAGTACATGAACCGATCTTGCTGATTTCCAATAGCACCTCTTCCGACCCTATGTCTGATCGATTTGCAAAGGCAAACTTCCCTCAGAAATTGATATTGTAGAAATTGCAAACAGAATGACAAACTTAGATATACCCTTTTTCCACTTTTTTGGTGAAGTGTATAAAAAAATGATTCAATATTTGTCGAATTATGCCCTTTACAGGTAATGCCCTAAAGCAACATTTTGTACGGAATTGTTTCATGATTCCTTCGTCCGCTGTGAAACATCACTATTCCGACCAAATCTAGTAGGGGAAAAATTAATTAATAAAAAAAATTAATCTTTTTTTTAATTTTTGAAACAACAAAAAACCGCCGTGCTTTCGTGTAGCGCTCAATTACAAATTTACGCTGCATTGTATTCCGCTGTTTTCTAGAGATTTGCACACAAAAGAGGAAAAACCTGACCCTATTAATGTCGATAAAATGTCTTTCATCTTGTGTTGGGTCACCCTTTAAAATTAATTTATAATTTTTATATTTCTTATTATAGCGGGCAAGGTAATTTAAAGACTGTGTTAATTTCAACACTGTCTATTACAGTACAAAGAATTGATCATGTATATACGTTTTCTATGGGCACACCCTTTAAATTAAAATTTTTGTTTTATATCTATTATTATAGCCAGCAGGGTAGCTTTAAGACAATTTCAGCTGTCTGCCTATAATCTCTTTCAAATATAAAGCTATATTCGGCATAATTACAACTTCTATGGGGCCACCCTTTAAATTTTAATTTATATTAATTATAGCATGCATATTAAACAACAACTAGTATTAATTTTAAAGGTATCGGTCCAAAAGATAAATCTGCATACGTTAAAATAATTTCTTGCATGGGGCACCCTTTAAATTTTAAATTTACGTTTTTTAAACTTTTTTGATAATGTTGTAAGTTTTTTTGAGCTAAAATAACGCAATTTTCGTCAAAATCTCGTGTTTTATGGGAACACCCTTTAATTTTTAAAAATAAAGAGAATTCATTCATGTTTTCTAAACACTTGTTTATTTGAGATTTAAATTCTGAGAAAATGATCGTAAAAAATACTTACATGCGACCACGTTTACTGGTCTTTCTTTAAGGGAAAAAAAACTGCTTCACCACCAGTACACTTTTATTGAACTAATTAAAACAGGATTATTTATAATTAAAACAGGATTATTTATACACAACTTAGCGTAAATTCTTAAGGTCGCCTGACGCGATTTAAGGGTAAATGTGTACACACAAAAATATGTCTTATGTGGTGCACCCTTTAATTATTCATTTTATGCTTTTATTATAGATTGTTAAAGATTTTAAATGTTTGTTTGTTAATTTCAAACATTTTCACAAAAATTAAATTCAAATAGAGGTACACCCTTTAATTTGTTCATTTTTCTTTTATGTTTGTCATTCTATCAGACACAGAATTAAATGTTCTCATAAACTGCAAGTGTTACTCTTTAACGGTTTAAATAATTAGACTATCTTCTCTCTCTCTCTCTCTCTCTCTCTCTGCGGTCACCCTGTAATATTTAACATTATTTTTTTTATAATATAATTTCTTCTGTGTTTCAAACTTTAGCTATTACTGTTCAAGAGATTTAAACTGTGACAAAAGGGCAGACATTGTAGCGATATTAATGGGGTACCGTTTTTACGTCTCTTTATGTCAAACACATTCATACCGCATTTTTGCATCTTAGATAGAATGTTTACTTCTGGGTCTTTTTTGTGGTTATGTTTTCTTTTAATCACTTGTAGAGCAGGCGCTTTTTTTTTCGTTTTTCTTCTTTTGCGGTTTTAAGGAAATAAATATATTTGTTTTAGCATTAAAACGATTTTTGATGAACTCGTTAATAAATCTAGTATATGAGGAAATTATTATTTTTTTAAATACCTTTTGTTGTTAAGTTTTTGTGCTTAATAAACAATAAACTTACATTTATTCCAGTTATAAAGTCCAGCCGTAAATTGACTCATTTAAAACACAAAGCCGTGAAAGAAATAAAAAGTCTAAGTGCATAAGAGTAATTAAATCATTTTGATCACGTTCAATAAAAGTGTACTGTTGGTGAAGCAGTTATTTTTTTTCCTTAAAAGAAAGACCAGTAAACGTGGTCGCATGTAAGTATTTTTTTACGACCTTTTCTCAGAATTTAAATCTCAAATAAACAAGTGTTTAGAAAATTTGAATGAATTCTCTTTATTTTTAAAACTACAGAAAAATAAATAAAATAATAAAATGGATACATTTGCTTTCAACTTGAGCTTTGTGCTTTTCGTGAAAAGCTTAGTGCAATTCAAATCTTTGTTTTTCTTTAAATAAATATGTATGTGATTATTTTTATTTTTATGGTTTTTTTTTTGGCAAAAGTAAACAAATTAATTGATTTTTTTTAAATACATACTTGCATTAATGTTTGTTATTTTCGTATTTAATTCATATATCGTCATCATTTTTTTAAATTTCTATAAATATAACAAAATTTTATTTAATTTTAATTTTGCTGATTTTATTATCACTCATATTTCTTATAACATAAAAAAAATTATAAAAAATAACAAAAAAAAAAACATAAAAATATGTTCCAACGTGCAATAAATGGGATAAGAATTGTTTCCGAAACAAATAATTTTTTAAATCGGGTAAACACACCCTTGATTTCTTTTAAGGATTTTATATTAAAAGTGCACAATGGGTCAGAATTAATCAGCCACGTCAAAAGATCAGTCCAACAGACAAAAATGTCATAATTTAGGAAAAGAATATAGCATTTTGAAGTAGGAAATGGAGCGAAGTAAAAGTAGGGAATGGAGATTTTGATAAAACTTACATTCGTTTAATTTAATTAATCGTGAATAAAAATTCAAAAATAAAAATTAAATTTAAGAGCTTAAAACACTCTTGTAAATTGAAATTTTAATCGTGTTCGCGATTATTTAAATGACCGACTTATTTCCTCAATATTTTGATTTCAACACAATGTAGAGCATTCAAACAAAATTAAAGTTTTCCTTACGCTTAACGGATAAGGAATACCTTTTTCAAAGTCATAAAAATAAATTAAAATGCGCCTTATTTTTTATAAACATTAAAATTAATCTTAATGAATGACGAATGTTAAAATTTATTTAATTCTTTGTTTATTGTTCTTAATAAATATTTGTATGAAGAACAAATATGGGAATTTATATCGCAGTAAATTTGTATGTTTTGTAGATTTTTTTTTTAAAGTTCATTTTATGAAAACAGTTTTAAAGGCCGGTCGGATTATTTATAGTTATCATAGGGGACCTATTCAGCTGAAGTGGAGTTTTCCATTTTTTGTTATATTAATTATTATTATTAATATATTAATTATTATTATTAATATTACAATTATTTTTATACTCTTAACTACAGGTGTCATTTCGCTTGCAATTCTACAATAATTATTTTCGATATTCGGCTTGCTGTTATTAGGTTTAATTAAAACAGCTTACGACGCCCGAAGACGAAAAACAGAAAAAAAAGTGGAATTGAGGTAAAAAAGACGAGCTCCTCTTTTTTCCTGTGTGTTTTTTTCCTTGTATGTACATGGTTCCCCCGCTGATTTTTTTTTTTTTTGAAAACCGAGAATTTTTCATTAACATGTTCATCAAAATTTCACAAAAACAAACATTTAAATTTGACCAAAAAAAAAAAAAAATAAATAAATAAATAAATTATACACAAAAATTTTTTAAGTACTCAAAGGTTCCTACAAAATGTATCGTTATTTTTGCAAAAATAATTTGTTAAACTTCTAGAAAACAGCAAAATAAAATTTCTATACTTTTTTATGAAAAATAACTTGAATTTCTAAATGGATTTTCTGTTTTCTAATATGAATCTCTACATTTTTTAACAAAAGAATAATTAGTAAGAAAAGAAATTTGTATCCATTAAATTAAATATAAAATGCAAAGACCAAACAATACAAAAAAGCAAAAACAGAGAAGTGTTAAAACACACAACTAAAAACATTAATTGAAGCAAAATATGGATGCTTGCCACCCTTGACGAGATTCCAACTTAACGATTTTTTTAAAGGGTCATTAATGTTAAATTGCTTAGCGTTATAAATGAATTGTTGATTTTGGCTGCAGTTCATTTTTTTAATTTCTAAAAGCCTTCTTTAGAAAGAAAAATAATTTTACATATGTATGCGGACGTTTTTAACCTGTTAACTGATTATGTCGTATATATGCGTCAATTTCAAAAGTTAATTTTTTATTTAATGTCGCATATGTGCGTCATGCTGAAAAAAGAAATTGCATTTGCTATGAAATTTAAAGGTAAGCACAAAATAAGAATTCCCCTGTAATTTTGATATTATAAAGTATTTAATAACGCTGAATTTGCTGATTACCGTTATCATAAGCATGAGTAAATAAGAATTCTAGCATTTAGCGTCAAGTTGTTAGTATTTCTTCTGCAGTGTAGCGGCGATAACAGTGCAAGCAGTAAAGTTTTGGATTTTTTTTTAATATTTGGTTCAATAGCTAAAATTTAAGGTATTATAAAGAAGAATGAACAATTTAGACGATGGATGCCTCCCAGAATAATGAGAAAAATATTTTGAATACAAGAGAACTAAAGAACTTCATAAAATATTTAATAAAGCTTTATATTTTAGTATAAATCAGGTTGTAATTATAAAACTTTTAATTTTTAATTAAACCCAATTTAAAATTTTACAGTTTTTTAACTTTTATAACGTATAGTTACTTACTCTGCTCATGTCGTAAATACAAGTCTTTGCTTGAAATTAATTCAGCACATTTAATCGAGTTTGTAAAGAAAAACTAATCAGTTAACAGGTTTAAAGAAAACAAGAAAAATTAGACAACAGTAGAATGTAACGCCGCATTTTTCTGAATCGCTACATAATTCATCAGCATTGTTCGAGTCTATCTGCCTTTGGTTGTGTACATTAAAAAAATCAGCTATGTAACGAACTAAGTCATCTTTTACACACGTCAAGTTTACTTGATCAGTTTTTGATTAATTTTCTTTTGAACCTTAAACTTGATGGTACAGTCAGGTACTTCTATTCTTTTCTCCTCTTTCTCCCAAAAACTCAAAACTGGACGAGTCAAAATTAATGTGTGTGAAAGGGGACTAACTTTGTTAATAAGAATAAGAGGAATATTTAGTATATTTATCTAAGTATCAATTCTTGTTTGCTTTTAATATTAAAAGACATTTAATTCCGGATTTATTTTAGTGTACATAATTAGAGAAGATCTTAGGGATAACAAATATAGTGTTATATGATTATTTTATAAGAAGTTACTATAATTACTAACTTCGAAGATAATAATTTTTAACTGGAAAATAATATTTCATGAAAAATGTTTACGTTTGTATTACAACTTAATATGTTTAAAAAAAATTTTCCATTCATTTATTATCAAGGCGACTTGAATACTAGGTAGTCGCATGAGAACAAAAACAAAAAACGCCTGTATTTTGTTAGTGTAAATTTACGTCTACGTGTCAGTAAACAGTAAGAAAAAATAAAAAAACAGAGAAGAAAATTAAGTTTAATCAAAAGTTTTTGCATTAAAAAAAATAATTTTCACAATATAGACGCCAATGGAAAAAATATGCAGGAAAGTTGTTTATTATGATCAGAATTTACTTTTTTCCAAACCGCATAAAAAAATTTTTACATATTTTTTTCATGTACATATAGTTTGTTTAAAAAAATAAACAACTTTAAAAAATGTTTCTCAAAGATACGTTTTGTTTTTTGTTTGTTTTATTTTATATTTATCTGCACTTTTCGGGCACACACATACTCGTTTCACTTTTCGCACATTCACTGTTGTATTAACAAATTTATTATTTAAAAATATTTTCTTGATTTTAAAATTTAAACATTTTTTCGTTTTTTTTATTTAAGTGGCGCGTCAAGATAATGTAAACAAATTATGACATTGGTTCGGAGAAAGGCGTATTCGATCACCTGTGCTATTAGTTTTACCTAGTATTCAATTTGCCTTGTTTATTATGCTTTGATATTTTTTGACGTTTTGGACAAGTTGTTTAAACGACTATTTGCAAATTTTATATGGCAACTATGTCAAGCCAGTAAAATATAAACAACATGGAAAAGTGAAAGAATGTAGAATGAAACAACAGATACAAAAATAAAAACCTGTTAAGAAATGTCTGTCTTTCTATTTGTGTTTGATTTCTTGTTGTTTTTTATTTGCTTGCTTCTTTTAATGAGAATATCAGACAGAGATGGGTAATGAAATAAAAAAATTGTACTCTTTTGGCCACAAATGTTTACAGGTTTGACATTTTTAAAATTTTATATGAAATATTTTCTGTGATTAGAGCGAAGGAAATTAAAAAGAGATTATAACAGCAAACAATGCAGTCATGCTAATTAAATTTAGTTAAGTATTATTAGATTCTCTTTTTTTATCAGGACTTTTGGTATGTGTTTTTGTAAATTTGGAAAAAAAAAAGCAATTTCGTATGTTGGCTCCTGCTGTTAATATCATTTATTTTCATTATAATTTTCATTCTCATTATTTTACTTTACATACACAACAACTATGAGCAGTTTATATTTAAGTTATTAAATACCTGTAAAATACAGCATTGGAAAATCATTTTATTGCATTAAACAATATGTTTGTTTGTTGGAAAGCTATAGCTGACTATACCCTCGGGCGGATCTTAATGGAGTTTTCAGTTTGTTACTAAAAAAAAGGGGACCTAGTTTTGAGACATTTTTAGTGTCACTTTTTAACTGCAATAGATATCAGCTTAAACGTAAAACTGGATGGATTAGGATAAAGAGCGTGATACCTTCCACACAAAGTGAATAAATGTTGTTTTTTGTCTACAGAACTACAATAGGTAGAGTATTGATATGCATAGCTGGAGTAAAATTTTAAAATTGCAGGCATACTGGTTATTATATGTAACTGTAGTTATACCCTTTTACCACTTTTTGTGGTAAAGGGCATAATAAAAGACTATAAGAATATTATGTCGTCATTTTGTTGAAAATTTTTTGGAATAAATGTAGAAAAGTTACAAATTTAATTTTTGAAAACTTTATTTCTTATACTAGCATAAATAATAAAGAATCTTTAATGTATATTACGCTAAAATTATCTCAATTCTTTACATTGGATAGTTAGTAGAAAAGTGGAATTAATTTTGCCAAGATAGAAATTCCCAAAAAACAATTAATATTTTCATTCAGACAAGAAGCCATTAATCACATTTGATACATTGTGGTCCAAATAATAAAGCAAAATAAGGGTACCGTTTTTTTGTATATTCTTGTCGAAGCCAAATATGTTTTTTTCATAATCAAATTTAAACCGTGTTTAAATGATTTATAATGTATAAAATTAAATATCGTTCACGACATATCGTACGCTACGATTTTTTTTTTTATTGTATATCTTGCTTTGAACTGTAATTTCGGAACTCTTGCGACTGGCCAAATACAAATGATATAAACAAATATTGTTCTTTACGACGTATGTAACGTTATGTTTACATCAAAATAAAAATAAAAAATGCCACCGATCGAATTCTTTTTATCCTTTCCAATGGCTTCAGATTATTGTTGTTGTGATGTACATTTGAAATGTTAAAATTTTTTGAATTTGCTTTTAAATTATTATTTGCGATGATTTATTTTGTAAATAGCTATAAATACCTCCATAAAGCATGTTTTCCCTCTTTAACACATTTTGAAGAGAGTACAGGGGTTTTTATTTTTATGGAATTGCCCATATGCCTCTGTACTTTGAAGATTAAAAATAAATTGTTTTAAAACGATTTTTAATTAAAGGTCTATTGGAAAAAAGGTAATTAAAAAATCGTTTAAGCATACACATCATTGTTTTGTTTTTTTTTTTTTTTTTTTTGCTTTATTAAAAAATCATACTCAGGTACAATCTAGAACAATAAAGTACTAATTTAGAAAAAGCATTCCGTCTCTGTTCAGTGTATTTAATGTCAATTTATTTTGTTTCTTTCTTAATGGCTGTGTTATATTAAGATAAAAATAAGAAAAATTTGTTTTGCAGCTTAAAGGCATTCACAATACCTAAAAGAAAGCAGTTTAATGAATGTGGGTTGATAAGTATTAAATATGGTCAAACCTTAAAAGCGCACAAATTAAACGATCATTTTAATATTAACTCATTATATGTATAACTAACTTAAGTTTTATTGCAAATTTTGTTTTGAAACTTACCTTAAATGAATTTTTGTTTTATTAATAGATTTTGTTAAAACAGCATAAAAAGTTTTTAAATGCACAATAGAAACAAAAGTTTCAGGGTATAAATATTGTTAAGCAACTAACACACTCAATATAAATATACATTAAAAGAAAAAACAAATAACTTGCAGGTTTTTTTACTGGAAAAAAACGAAACAATCAATAAATTATTAAAAACGAATGAATTATTTTTAAAAACAATTTACATTACGCATGAAGAACACAACAAAGTTTCTTTATATTTCTTTTTTGGTTTTATCTTAATTTTTATTCTTCTGCACAAATGATAATTAACAGCATCATCATAATCATGACGTTTTCTTTTTTCTTATTGGAGCAAATGAAATCTTATATATGCACTGCCAAAAGCACACACACTCACACACAAGTATCAAAATATAATATTTATTAATGCATTTGTTTTTATTTTTATATCAATGAAAATTAAAAAAAAATCCAAACCCTGAAAAGGCACAAATATTGGCCAAATATTTGGTTTAGAAAATAAACACGAGTAAAAATATTTTATTATAAAATGGTGAAACTTTTCTTTGCTTCTTTCTTGAAAGTTTCCACTAAAAAGTATTTGCACGTTAATAAACGATTAACTATTTTAGTGTATGTGTTTAAATAACAAATTCAGTCGACACAAATAATACAATTTAATAGTTATAACTCTTGTATTTTATATATTTTGTAGGAATTTTCTTTTATACAATCACGTTAATATTTTATTCGTTTTTTTTTTAATGTGCTCTCCAAATCGTTCCATTTTTCTTTAAATTAAATTTGTTGCGTAGTAATGATTTAAATTTATTTAATTTACTCAATAATAATTTATTAACTTTAATTAACACTCTATTTTATAAGCAACCCGTATTTTTACACAACTTTCTATCTCGTCAACAATTCTCAAAGAACTGACCGAAACGAACGAATGTGTAAAAAGAATAAAGAAAAATTAAGGGTTGCCAATAGTAAAAATAAGTTTTAGAAATCTCTTGGGATTTTAATATTAAACATATGTATGAACTTTGAACGAACTTAATATTAACGTAATTAAAAGAAACATGAGTAATTAAATTAAAATATGGTTATAAAATATATAGAGCATATAGAATTTTAAACTGTGCGAGCACACCAGCTATACGAAGGGAATTGGTTTTAAGCTTTAGATAATATTATTTTCTTTAAAATGCTTCGTAATATTGTATAAAAAATTAATTTTATTATCAAACAATTCACGTTCCCAATACTTTTTTGTTCTTTTTGAAGGAAAATGTTACAATTTTAGACCTAGAAACAAATTTTTTATAGAAAATGAGAAATCTCCTTGTAGTAATATATTCACCGCCGAATTTAAATACATAACTCACTTAAATGAAAAAAAAAAAAAAACAATTAAAAAAATTAATAGCAATTTTATAAAGCTCAATGAATTACTAAAAACTTATATCAACTTACATCAAAAAGCTTTTTAAGAAATGGAGTTTGAATTAGTTTTTTTCGACTTAAATAATTTATTTTTGGCATTTTATATCAGCAAGAGCTTACGCTTATAACAATTGTTATATCAAATGGAGGTTTTTTCTGGCACTGCTGCTTGCAATTAAGTTAAATTAAATTCTGAAAATGATTTTTCTTCCTCTAAAGAACGCAATAAGTTCCCATTAAAAGAGGTTGGAATATTTTGCAGTAACTAAATTAATCAATTTTTTGCAGACTAGTAGTGTTTTTTCATTGGATTTTTTGCTGTTGTTTTAATATTCTAAAATTTTCATTTGCACAAAAAGAGGAATGTGATTGAGCTTTTTTTTTAGCGACTTCAAAGGCTACTATATTTGTCAGTCTAAAGTTTAATTATAAAGATATAATAAGTTTAGTAATTGTGATTATAATGATATTTAAACTTTTAAATTTCTTTACAATCTTTAAGAAAAAAGTAACAATAATTCTCTGCTGCTTTATTTTCTCCTAACATTTATTAACAGAAAAATATTATCAGTATAAACCGTAAAAAAAGTCAGAAGAATATGATAATAAAAAAATTAAATACACGCTCCTAACCAAAGTTCTCAAATATCTCAATTTAAATTGACTTGCATTGTTTATAAGCTGAATTTGAGGGTGTAGTTGGCTCCAGAGTCGAATCGAATGAGTAAAAAAGTGTTGCTCCGATATTGACTTGTTGTATCTGAAGGTAATAATCTTGCTATCTTTATAAGGCTTAAAAAACTTAAGTACTACATATACATATATAAAGATTAAGTACGGCTCTTAATGGGCAAGAAATTTTAAAAATTTTAGTACTCACTTAAAGATCTCTTTAAAAGCTTTAAAATGATACACATATTGATATTTTCAAATTTCAGAGTCCCGTAACCCAGGAAATATGGGCGACCGCAATTTTTTCACTTGATGTTTTTTCCTAGTTTTAATTCTCTTTATTGTTTTAAATGACATGAAAATATTATAGGTAGGCGTGGTGTTTTGCCCGCTGCCTAAAGAACATAGACTGTTCACGCTGATTTCCAATACCACCTCTTTCGACACTGTATCTGGTCGATTGACACAGTTATTTTTTTGTTTGCCGAGGCAAACTTGATTTCAATACTAACAGGAGCGGACAGACGGACATCGCTCAATCGACTTCGCTATGCATAAGATAGGATATATACACTTTGTGGGGTCGGAAATACATATTGAAGAAATTACACAGAGAATGACAAACTTATATATACCCTTTTTCCACTTTTAGTGGTTAAGAGTATAATAATTGGATTCAGCACGTTATTAAGTTCTCAAATGTAACATTAATCTGGTAATATAAAACTATTTTCATATTGGCAACTTATATTATTAAACAACAGGGTGTTTCAAATGTTTGTAAAAGTAGAACTTTTCTCAGTGTATTTGAGCTTTTACACACAGCTGTTGTGTTAAATCATGTGGTATTATGGAGCGTGATGCCTTTTAATTTGTGTGATTTGCTTATTTAAAATATATTATTTAAAAACATAAGTAACAGAAAGTGAAAGTGGGAAACAGTTAATACTTTTATGAATTCTATTTTTGTAACCAGTTACGAAGTATAATTTGAGATAAAGCTGACATCAAGTAGCAAACTATTAGTAAAAACAACAACAGTTTTCTGATTATTAATAGATACAAAGTGGGCACGTCTTGTCAATGAATAGGAATTAGTATAAAATAAAAAAAAATCACTAACAAAAAAAAAAAACCAAGAGTGTGTGCTGTGTTGATTTTCAATAGATGATTGTTAAAAAAAAGCATCAGCAAAAGATTTGTATAAGAAAATAAACAATTTTTTTTTTAATATCAAAGTTGACAAAAGCCAGAACAAAATTGTGTAGCAAATTTAACGTTAAAAGGTGAGTGTATCTTTAATTACTTTATTATTACTTTTAGGTTCATTATATTTCTTTATTTTGTATGCTTTTTGCATATACATACATATGGATGCTGCATTAATTTTGTTTATATCAGTAGATTATAAATGGAGACATTTTTTTTTTACAGCTTTACATATTTGCAGTGTCAAGGTTACTGAACAATTTACGCAAGAAGCAATTGATTTTTTGTTTTAAAAGTTATTTTCATTTTTCTTTTTGTCTAAAAAACTATCTCTTGTGGTTATATCTTATTTTTTATGTTCGCAAAAAGTATTTGGTATTATTCAAAATGTATCAGAATCGTGTAATAAGTGCAATAGGTGATGCCAGATCGTAAGAAATTATATAGCGAAATCACAGGGGAACTTAATTGAAATTATTTGATTAACTATTTTTGTAGAAAGAAATAATTTTAATCGGTTTCATTGAGAGAATGTGTTTTTAAATATTGAAAGTTCAATTTTAAACCTAGACCAAAACCTTTATACTTATTTATCCAAATGTTACAGAATATGCTTTTAAATATAAACAAAACTTGCGGCTAATAATGTTATTTTATCAGTTTTCTGAAACTAGTAGAATACCAAAGGAGTTGATGAATTATTTTATTGGAAAAACCTATAATAAAAAACTATTTTGACATTTGAAAATAAAAAGTAAGGCAAGCATCCCTCAACGCATTCACCATCTTGAAAATCCTTTGTCGATAAGGCGTTAGGTAGCAAAATTACCTTCAATTTTTTCACAATGGCTTTTGTTATTGTTGAAAAGTAAAAAAAATATAATTTATGTATATCCAGTTAGTTGCATTTTTTTAAACAAAATAAGTTAACATTACTGCGTATGTGACAAAGATCAAGCTATTATTTTATTTTAGCGATAAAACTCGGCGACAGACAACAATGCACTCGGCATTATAAATTGGGGCGATCTGCTAGCATTTTGAGTTTTTTAGAATTAATTTAAGGACATTATTAATTATATTGCTCTTAAATTATTGAATCTAAGCAGAATTATATCAAACATTTATATAACAACTTACTCACAACTTATTTATTTATACATTAACTAAGAATTACGAAGTCTAACTCTTATGAGGTCTAAGCTACAAAAAACTTATAAACAATGTTTTATATCGTCGTCTGATGTTAACTTCTAGATATCCTTATCTATAACTTAAATAACAAAAAAAAACTTATATTAAACTTTGTTTTCCGTACTCAAAAAAGATTGGAATTGTATTTTGGGACGAATTTGCATGAAAAACATTTTAAATTTATTTCATTATTATGAATCTTCTTACACTGAAAATAGTTTTGATATTTTTGTTAGCTATATAGTTGTTCATTTCAGCTAGTGATACGAAATAAATTTCATCTTTAAACAAATTTATAAAACAAAAGTTATTTTTCTTCATTACGTAAACCTATTTTTTGTTTTTTTTTTTTGCAACATCTGTCCCAAATTTTTTCATCTGTAAAAAAGTTAGAGAAGGATTGCGTAATATGTTTTTTTTTCAAATTATTGCTTTAAATTTCAATTTTCTTTTCTCCTGTTCTTTTACAAGTCGGTATATTATAGAGGTTATTAGTTAGTTAATATTTGGTTGATAATTGGATAGTATCTGCCGATTGTCTTATTCTATATGCCCTGTTGCGCAACTGACAGCATGCAATACGATGAAACCATTCGATTGTATTTCTACTTTTATATCCTTTATGATCTATTTAGTTTAATATTTTAAAAAGTTTATTTAACAAATTTTGTAATTTACTATTAAAAAAATAATATTTAAAACATTATATTATTTTTATTTTTGGTTTGCTATGGGGATCTACGTGCGAAATTCATCAAACCGGTTTGGATCGTATATCTCAGCAGATATGTATATTTCAATTAACTTTAGAATTTGATTTTATTAAGATCGGTTAGTTTTCATAAAATTGCGCGTTTGTACATTCATTCAGTCCCTCCTCCTATTCCCTTTTTTTCAAAATAAATAGAAGGAGGTTTGTGTAGGCATGGCGGTAAGCACGTTGATTGCAAATCTGGTTGGACAGGGTTCATCCCAGCGGCAATAAAAAAATTAAAAAGGGTTTTTACTGTTTAAAGGTACTTGCGTATTCGCCGGCGAAGTAAAGTTACTAATAAAATGGGTTCATATTTCTCCTTTCACTACCCGTCTTATATTTTATCACTTTCCTTAAATACGTATTACGGTTATAAAAACAAAAAACTAAAATAAGAAGAAAATTTCATTAAACTTTATTGTATTCGGTACAGACGTAAATACCCGTTTTCCCCTTTGTCTGGCCTTTAGTTTTTTTTATATTTTTTATATATGTAAGAAAACAATTGTAATAGTAGAAGTAGAAGTTTGTGACCGATTACGGCCTTTTAGGCTACTGAAACTAAATGAACATAAAAAAATGAACGTAAAAAATCTAATCAAAGGGGAAATTTTTCTGCTCTTTATAAAAAAATGTTTCTCATTTATTTTTTTCTTATTGTTTTTAATTTTATTATTTACACATGCTTCTCAACACTTCTTGCCTGCAAAAAAAAATCATTTTAAATTTAAATGTGTAAATTTACTCCAACCATTAAAGATCTTTAATTTCCCTTTTATTTTTTTAATCAATCTGGTAGCATGATTAACAACAGTTCTTATTATTTATTTTTTTATTTCCCATAAACGTGGTAACGCAACCAATCAGCTTCAAGTGAAACGAAGGCTCGTCTACAAAAACAACACAGTACCCTGGCAACTAGAACTAGTAGAAAAAAAAGGAAAAAGTAGATAGAATGAGAGGAAGTAGTTGTTGTTGCGGGTGGTGTATTTGAGCAGCAGTGGAAGAAGAAAGGTTAGGAAATCTGTACATTATTTACATTTTTGCCTTATAAAATCATTTACAATAACAAATGAAAAGAAATTTTCACTGATATTTCTAATATGTAACACTTAATTTTGCTTTTCTTTTGTTTTACTTTATATTTTCCTTATTTTGTTTAACGCAAAGTAAAAAAAATACGAGGGGAATTCAACAAGTCCTGAAAAAATCATAACATGTTTATTTGGGATTTTTTTTTGGAAATTCAAATACACATAAATATGTTTTAGAACAGGATTTTCGTTAAGTTTTTTCGTAAAGTATAAAAATGTAATAATTCAAATGTGTCTATTTCATTTCCGTTTTACTTAAATCAATTTAGATTTTTTTCTTTTATGAAATTTATAATGTAGTGAAGTTAGCGGGATGAACAAAAATGGTATGGCTTGTATATTCAAAGGATTTTTTTTAACAGAAGTTCAAATGCTAATTTGTGATATACTCGAACAACTACAATAACGAAGGAAAAATTAAAAGTAAAATATTTAAATGCTCTTGTCACGAAACAATTTATCGTTGAAAGGCATGATAAATATCGCTGCAAATTTAAAAGGGAATTGAAAACAAGTAAGAGTGATATATTCAGCTATGCCCAATGTTATATACCCTTCACCTTATATTTTTAATAAGAAATTCTTTTCTACTGTTAAGTTTTTCTGTTCCAAAAAAAAAAGCATCGAAAATTGTAAGCTTTCCGTAGGATTGTTGTCCAAGCTAGTGTAATTGTGGTGAATAAGTACATAGAGGTGAATAAGTAGTAACTATAACCACCTGCAGGAATAAAAACGAGGTTGAAAAAAAGATACGCAAAATTTAAAGTTACGATTGGTACTTTCGCCGCTGCCTCTAGGCACATTGACCGTTCTGGCTGATTTTCAATATAAAGATTTTCGAAACTATGTCTAATCGATTGGCATATTTAAATTTTCTCTAGCTCATCTAGTGACTTGGCTTAGTTGATTCCAACACCAACATAGGCGGATACACATTGCGCCCAATCGATTTCGCCACACAAAAGAATTCAGAATACATATACTTTTTGGACTCGGAAATCGATATTGTAGAAATTACACACGGAATCACAAACTTAGATATACCCTTTCACACCTGTGGTGAGGAGTATAACAAGATGATGATAAATTTTTCCAAAAAATTTTCAGCCAAATCTTGAAAATTTTAAAGAAACCCAGTTTGCTGTATTTACTTATTGCGTCTTGAGGACATGTTTATTAGTTTCACTAAATCGTAAAACTTGTTTAGAAAAAATCTTGCAGAGTTCTGTGCCATCGTGTGGTCGGCAGGATACAATCACAAAAGCAAGCAAAAATATTTAATTTGGCAACACTGATAATATTTACTAAACATAAAAAAATGTAACTTTCTTGCAAATTTCTTGCATAGAAAATAATATTTTAAGAAATTTTTTAACCGTATCAAAATATTTCTCACATATATTCACTTTAGGTAAATGCTAAAACGACATATTGGCTTACCCTCGTATTCAAAACAACAAATTTAAATTGTTTAATTGTAAATACGGAACTATTGTACAGCTATTAACTATTTCGAAATGTTCACGCGATTATAAAAATCTTTTAAAAATAAATTTCCCTTTAATTTTAAAACACAATTAAAAGCGATAAGAGAAATAAAAATTTTTTTTTATAAAGACTTTTAATATTTTTAAAGAATAGTTACGTAGAATTTACGTAATTATTGTCGTTAATCAACAAGTTTTGAATACAAAAAAAAACAAAAAAATAATAATAATAATGAATATAGTTTTAATCATACTTGATGTCTTTAATCTATAATCATGTTTCTTTTTTCAAATGGGCGCAAATTAAAGCGACATGTATATATATTTGTCTAATTGTTGTCTTTATTCAACCGAACGTTATTTTTTTATTATTTCATACCCATTCATTTAGTTGTCTTCAGTATTGTGTAGAGTCAACAACAGCTCAACTTCCGATAGGAATTTGTTGTTGTAGTTTCAAGACTAAAAAAAATATAATCTACGACAATGGGTAAGTGAAAAAAGTGCTTTTGGCGCCCAAACAGTTGTTGTAATTGTTATAAATAGAATTCAAATGTTTTTTTTTTATGAATCGTATTTTTTTTTTAATTAATTTTGCTTTTGTTTTGATTATTTCCAAAACACATGTGCTATTTGAAATTTGTTAGAAGACATTTTTTAAGGGGCTCGACCACAGCAGACACTGCTTGAAAAAACTTGTTTTTTTTTAGAAATTTTTTTTTTTGGAGAAGAGAAATGTGTGTGAAGATAAATGTCTAAAGTTTGTATGTGTTTATCACGCAATGATTTGCGTAAAACCTATTTAAATGTGAAGTTTAATATCTTTGCCGTAACGTTATACACAAGAAAATAAAACTTTTGAAAAATTCTAAAATATTATTAAACAAAAAAAAAAAAAAATAATAATAATAATAATAATAACTTTATAACCTGTTGAATTTTATGGAGATAAATGTGGCCAAAAGGAGAATAACATAAAATATTACCACATGGAGGTGTTCAATTACGTCACTGGTATCACAAAATAAAATTACTTTTTCCGTATAGAGTTTGTGAAAACAATTGGAAATGTGCGATTCGTCACTAACTTTATATTAGTTAGTAACGTGCTGCACCATGTATTTTAATAGCGATGGCTATTGTGTTTTTAAAGTCGCCAAAGTGAATACATCTTAATAAAAAACAAAATCTTCGGGGAAGCTGCTTTAAAGATAAAAAGAAGGTGACGGGTTTTGCAAAAGAATGCTTCGAAAGAATATTGGTAATCGCCAAAAAATTGATAGGAAGGTAGGGTCATGCATTCACATCGTCTACTAAACTAGATATCCAAGGCTTCAAGGATCAGCAGATATTTCTTGCAAGAATAAAAGGGGTACTGCTTATGGACATTCGATTTAAATCTTTGCACATTAAAAGTGACTGAAAAGACCTCTCAAGAGTAGTTTTTTCCACACACAAAATATTCGGCTAAAAACTGAATTTTTTCAGTAAAGTGTAGGATTCACTGGCTATTTGAACATAACGAGATATGCTCTTGGTGAAGATCGTATCGCAGGAATAGAATACCTCATTTGATTAGAGCATATTCCGCTGTAGTAATTATAAAACAGTGAAAAGCATCTCTCACATTACGTCGATGGTTCTCTGAGTCAATGAAGCTAAACGCACTACAGTCGCCAATGAGCATCTTTGCTCTCTCCTGTACTTGGTCGAGTTACTCCAAAAAAGTTTTTGAAGTACCGGCCCATACATGCGTGTTGTATTCCATTGTCGGTCTGATAAAGGTGGCGCAGATAGTAACGAGATCAGTTAAATAACTCTTGCACCGATTCAGATACCCAAGGAACTTGAGTGCTTCTTTTGTTACCTTAAAAATATGGTTGTCCTACCGAATATCGTATCGAATTTTTATTTAAAAAACATTGAAAACTTCTAAGTCCTCAGTATCTGTATCACCCATAGTTACAGGTAGCACATACAGCCGTACGTACGCCTGTACGAAAGCACACAGCACTGGGTTATCTGAGCGTTAAATATAAATCTGTTGACAAGATTCCATTCGCAGCAGTGATCGGTTATGAGTAGTGGAGAAACAAGTGGAGTTGAATCACGACTCTTATTTTTTTGTACTTATACGCATTCATACATTTTTCTGACTCACTAAACACCAAACATCTCAAAGGTTTGAACTACTCTGAGTATTCATACTTAACAACATGTATGATGTTGATGATTTCGACTCTCACTAACTCATTATATGCAGTCAATACAAAATGAGTATGATTCGCTAACGGAAAATAAAATCCTCTGTAGAAGGTTTCACAGTGGCGTGTGAGATGTTTTTTTTTTTTTATTATTTTAGTAACTTTAAAAGTTTTTAGAATAATGTTTAGAGGAATGTTTATTACTTTCATAATGCTTCGAAGTAGAACCTTTTTAACTCTTGCATATATAATTCAACCAAAAAGATTTTTACGTTTAAAAAACTGCTTAAAAAACAAAAGCTGCTTTGAAGAAAATTTCTTCTATTTCGAAAATATTTCTATGGGAAAATTTACGTTCTTAGTGAAAGTTTTTCTAGGAAAATTTTTTAGTTGAAACTTTTTTATAAGTTTTAGGCAGAGTTTAAAAAAACAGTAACGAGCCCTATTACTAGTGGTTTTTAAAAAAGAAAGGTTTGTATTGCTGATTATACATTTTATTAGTTTTCATTTATTACATTTTCATTGATTATTACACACTTCTATATTGATAAAAAATATTTTATATTTTTGTCCCCATATTTTAATGTAACAATCGCCGTCCTTTTGTAAAGTACTAAAGAATAGAACCGTAAATTTTTCTTGAGTGGCTTGAATGAGTTAAATGAGTTGTAAGTATTCAGAGTATTTTTCTAAAATTATAAATCTAAACGACATACTTCACGAATCATACATATATGAGTTCGATGTCGACGTAGTACTCATAAGCATACAACTTGTCTTTATGAATCACTCTTATAGTGAGTGCGAACAAATCTGAGTAGTAAAATTTAAATGATGTATACTCACTTGAATTTAAAATTTTGTAAGTGATTATGAATAGCGAAAAAACAACTTATTGCCGATCACTGATTCGCAGATGGCCAAAAGATCGTGATTGAGGTTATCAGCCTCTGGCTATTTTTTATTTAAATCGACGATGAAAAACAGTTCTGTGCTCTTAAAGAAGTAAGAAATTGGTTTAATTTGCAGAACGCCTCAAAAGACGAATCGTGTTTTTCCACGTCATTTTCGTATTTCAACAAAGAGTTGCTAAAAATATAAATTATTGATTTTTGTTTTTATAAATCCATATTTTTAACTCTGCTGCTATTGAATATATCTTCAGTCCTGTGGTGGTTCAAATTGATGGGTGCGAATTTATTGAGTTTAAGCCTGAGATACTGTGTGACAGTAAATATTTAAAAATACCTTTCAAATGAGGTTGATTGAACTTCGGCAACTTTTACTACACGCAGGAAAAGAACATGGTTATATGGTCACAATAACCATATTATGTTCTTTGCAACAATGTATAGTTGCGGAGAACCAATTATAGTTGTTTTCACCAAAAACTTTAGTCACGATAAACATTTTTTGTTAACTTTTAACGATTATATGGTTACTGTGCACAAAAAATGCAACATGGTTGGTTTTACCTTAAAAAAATTTCAATCACAACCAAAGTTTTATAACTTATTAAAAATAATAAAAAATATTTAACCATAATATATTATTATTAATTAAAGTATGGTTAAAAGCAACAGAATAATGTTTACGCTTAAAAATATTTTGTTCTAGTACGTGACAGTTTAGTAACTTTTAATTGTTGAAAAAATAAAAATTTATGAACAAAATAAATAATTAAAAATAATATGCAATATATAAAAACAAATAAAAATAATAATAATATATAAAAACATTTGAAAAAGGTTGAAGTAAATATGTATGTATTGTAAGCATATAATTTTTTTTTGTGTTTGAAGCATAATTGTGAAATCATTTATTTGTTATTTTAAGCAAATAATTGATTTTTTATGAATTTATGTTTTTAAATAATTTTTATGACAAATCGCTAATAAATAAAACAATAATCAGTTTTTTACAACAGGAAAATTTTGCACTTACGAGACCATATTATAATTCAATTATATAACATATTATTATATTTTAATTTAACCATTTAATGTTTATATTTGAACATAATATGTTTATACTTTGGACAACAATATGGTTGCAAAAGTAACAATACTATGTTTTGTTAGCAGCCATATGATGCAACCATATTATGTTGCTCTTAGATTATGGTTACCTCAACCATATTTTTTCTTTGCGTGTAGTGTTTTTTTTTCGAAAGTCATCCTTGGTTGGGTGGAGAAATTTTATAATTTCTGATATCAAGAACTTAAAATTATTAGGTTTTTTGCATTGACGGCTACAGTTCGAGGGGAATTACTTTCACAACTCTATTAAAGCACGAGACCTGCGTTGGCTAAATATAATTTTTCTACATTCATTTAAAAACTTTTGGACTATTTTGAATTCTATGTTAATGCGAACCCTGTCTTCGCTAACGATAGGGTCTTTAGATCGCTGAACATCGGCTGGGCAAAAGGAACATCTATGACATGTCGAACACTGCTTTTGGCCGGTCGCATGTATATTTGGCTCATGGAAGTATGGCTCCGCTAACTATGATTTTGCTAAATTGCCTAGAACGAACCACTGAAAATAAATCATGTGATTCCTTTGACCTAAATAAAAATTACAAATTTTACTCAACATACACACACTCCTACATACTCGATTTATGTGTATGTTGTATGTATAAAAAGAATACTTTTAAAATCTTTTTATATTAATTTATTCTCATATCAGTTTATTTTTATGTGAATATATTTTATAACGATTGTCATATCCAGGTCTTTAAAAGCAATCCAGGCATGTTCTTTCCATGTTTCTCTCTTTTTTTTATAAAGATATTTAACATTTTAATTATGCATTCGCTTATCAATTATGCAAATATCCAGTTATTTTTATAAAGAAAATATTTTGAAAACATTTAACTTTAAATAAAATAAAAACACATCAAATGCAATAAAATGTCATAACTCAGTTTTAACGATTTGACATATACTTTCCAATTTTGGCGTATATGAGATATTAGTTTAATAATATGATTTGTGTCACGATCTCCTGCTAAATAAACATGTGTTAATCCGGCTATAGGCGACCTACTCGTTCTATTGATAAGGAAACATGAGTTTTTAACCTTCGTAGCCATTCATACCACCCACAATATGTTGAAGCTCCGGCGAGACTCGAACTCGCACATTAATAACTTTAATATTTGCTTATCATTTAATGGTTAATAAAAGAGAATAATGATAACGGCGACAACGATAATGATAAAATGACAAAAAAAAAACAAAGAAATGAAAACTAGTGGGTTTGTCGTATTCCAACAACTCGTTCTACCTCTAATCTTTAACATTTTAATAGTATTGCTATTAGTTTATTGCTTGTTTTTTATTATTGCTGCAATAAAAGAACATTTTTATTTTTTTAAAACATGTGTGGCACAATTGCCCGATAAGTTGCCAAAAGACCATAAAAGTTAAAAAAAATAAAAAAAACCTGGTTTAATGTACAAAGACTTTAAAAGTTTTATCTAAAAATGTTTTTATGAAATAATTCTGAAAAAATAACAATAAAACATATTTACCCAAAAGACTGATAAGTTTCTGTTTCTTTGTTTTAGAATTTAGATGTCACATAAGAAATTATTTTTTAATGAAACTATGTGCTGTCATAACAAACTGTATAAAGGAGGTTTTTTTTAATGGTCAAGCAAATTTTAATTTCGTCTTTAGGCACAACCACAATTCTGTTTCTAGTTATTCTACAGACAGTTGCCTTGAGTTTGTTTACCGAACCAGTCGACCTGACATTGGACACTAAATGCGACCAAGTGTTTACTGGTTGACAAACAATGACGGCTATTTTTGCGAATAAAACTGCTCAAACCACACTGTAAAAATTCAATGTAAAGCATTCAGATATTGCAGTAAATCTTATGTTTTCCTATTCGTATAAATAACCAAATTTTTGAAAGTCAAATATCTCGAAAGGCGCTTAACTTGGAATTATTATAAATGAAATAAAAATTATAATAAATAAACTCAATTGTATTAATTATTATTAAAATTAGGAAAAAAAAGTGCTAAGTTAAAAGTAAACGAAATATTACAGCAGCCTCCTGGCTAAAAAATGTAAACAAACACAAAGGTCTGGTCTTGATTAAGTTCTCTATATGTAAGTTATTTCTTTTAGTTCAGGAAATAAACAATAAACACATTTTGTATTATATACCAAAAAAAAAAATGGAAATCCCACTTTTGGAAATTTCAAAACTTTCTTGGGAATTATGCAGTTAACATCGATAAATCTAAACTTTTTATAATTCTTGCTTGACAAAAAACTTAAAATTTTTTTTTCATTATTTTTTCCAGTAAAAAAATACAAAAATTTAACTTTTGGATATTTTCAAAACTTTTTTGGGAGTTGTTGAGTTAACATTAATGAATTTATTTTTTTTTAAATTCGCGCTTGCCAATCAGACCTAAACATTTATTTCCCATATTTTTTCCATTAAAAAAAGAACTAAAAATTCCACTTTTAGAAATTTTCAAAACCTTTTTGGAATTATTGGGTTTACATTAATGAATCTTAATTTTTGAACATTCAGGCTTGTCAATCGGAAATTTAAGATTTATTTTCATTATTTATTTCTTTAACAAAAAATCCCACTTTTGGAAATTTTCAATACCTTCTTGGGAATTGTTGATATAAAATCAATAAATCTAAAATATTTTATTGTGAAGACTGTATTCCGGGCTATTTTTGGTCAGATTTGTTTTTAATGCGAATAAAAAACTTATTGCATTTTTTTCCCAAGGTTTCGTCGGTTTTTTCCGACTTCTTCAGGGGAGTATTTTTATTATTTATTATTCTAGTGACAAATTACAAGAAAAGAGTTGATATTTTAAATAATAATTTTAACCCTTATGATCTTACTTACAACTTGTTTTAGTTAACATTATTAAATACATGAATAGGGAAATAGGGGAAAAAATGGAATAAGTTTTTTATTCGCATTAAAAACAAATCTGACCAAAAATAGCCCGGAATACAGTCTTCACAATAACAAAGATAATTGGTCATAAAAAAACAAAAAAATAATAACTAAAATATTTTAAATTTGCACTTATCAATCAGAAACTAAATTTGTATTTCTAATATTGATTCCATTAAAGAAAGTAAAAATCCACTTTT
The DNA here is from genome assembly GCA_916610165.2 of Gymnosoma rotundatum. NCBI lineage: Eukaryota > Metazoa > Arthropoda > Insecta > Diptera > Tachinidae > Gymnosoma > Gymnosoma rotundatum. The sequence continues at coordinate 11,230,034 of OU744338.1, read as the reverse complement.
GGCAATTTTCAAAACTTTCCTGGGAGTAGCTGGGTTAACATTTATTAATATTAATTCATTAAGATAAAGATTTATTTTTAATATTTATTCCATTAAAAAAAACTTAAGAATCTAACTTTTGGCAATTTTGAAAACTTTCCTGGGAGTAGCTGGGTTAACATTATTATAAAATATATTGAATGCCATTAAAAAAATTTAAAATCCCTCGTTTGGAAGTTTTTAAAACTTTCTTGGAAATTGTTGAGTTAATATCAACGGCAATCAGTTACTATAGATGTATTTCCATTATTTATTCCTATTCCCCCAAAGTGCGTAATAAAACCGTAAGTTTAAAATGCTTTCGGTAAGAAGAATTAAGATATATTTAGCACAGATTTATTCAAAGATACTGTAAGGAATATAAGTTTTGGCAACCCTTTTATACATTTATAACAACAAAAAAAAATTATTTTGTTTCTTCCCTGTGTGTGTGTGTGTGTGTGTGTGGTACATAGATCTTAATAATTTGCTACATCCGCCACTTACAAAGTGTGGTGTGTATATAGAATAGAGGGAAAAAGTTAACTAAATCGTGTTTAGCAGCCGCGTTGGTTGCGATCTTGGAGAGGTCTGCATGTTTAAAAAAAGAGTGTCATGAGCATGATTTCATATCCCAATAAAACATTTTTTATAAAAAATAGAATAGTTGTTGTAGTAGCTGCGAAAGGCTTATAAATGGAAACATCAGTGCAAACTTATTGGAGTCTCCTTCAAAAAAAGGAATACGATGTGTAGCTGGCTGAGTTGGTAAGAAAGGGGTGTGACTTATTGACTTGACGAAGCCACAGCGTTTTGTGGTATGGATGGCTCTTCGGATTAAAGGTGAGACATGGAGTAGCTGGCATTGTCAACACAGAAGAACTGAGTAAATTTAAAAAAATCTCATGTTAAATAAAAACCAGTAAGAGTGCTATATTCGGCTATGCCAAATATATACCCGTCACCATCTATGTGAAGTAACTCGAATCAAAAAATTTAGTATTTCCTTAAAGATCTCTTCAAAGTCTTTAAAATGACACCTATATTAATATTTTAAAAAATTTGAAAATTTCAGAGCCCCGTAACTCGGAAAATATAGGCGTATGTCAATTTTTTTACTTGCTCTTTTTGCTTATTTTTAATTCTCTATCGCCCCATTTGTTTATTTATTTTTTTTTTTTTTTGGTTGGAGTGACCTTATTGTTCCAAATGACATGACAAAATTAGAGATAGGCGTTGTGGTTTGCCTTCTGCCTCGTAAGACACGGACCGATCATGCTGATTTTCAATAGCACCTCTTTCGACATTATGTCTGATCGATTGACAATTTTTTTTTGTGAAGTTAAGTTTGCCGAGGCAACGAACAGACGGACATCGCTCAATCGACTTCGGTATGCATAAGAAATCAGAATATATGTACTTTATGAGGTCGGAAATGGACAAACATGGATATACCCTTTTTCCACTTTTTGCTGTGAAGGGAAAAAATCTAACCAGAGCCACAGTGTAGGAAAAGTTCGAAAGGTAAAACATTTAATTGCTTTGTTTTTAAGCAGCTGAAAAAATTATATCGGAGCAAAATATTCTGATCTCTTCTAACGGAATCTTTATATAATTCCTTCACTCTTAGTATAACGAAAACCGAGTTATGATGTTCTTGTTAAAAACGAGGGATGTTTATAATATAAAAAAATTAAAATGCACCAGTATTGATTCCTGCATTTGAATTATTTCTTTCTACAATGTGAGTTTGTCTGTCTGTAAGTGTGTGTGTGTGTATATAGTAAAATTGACTACAAATCGATGATGATTAAATTGATTTTGTTTACGCTTATGAAAAAAGACTTCTGATTTGGTTTATCAATTTATATTTATACGCAAACAAAAAACGTCTTAATTTTAATGTCGTTTACATATCGAGCCTTTGCTGCAAGAGAGAATCGTATGAAATGAAAACAACAACTGAGATAAATGCATTTAAAGTTTTACATTTTTTGAAGGCCATAAAGATAAAGTCATGGTCTTTTGCTAAGAATCATTTCACACAGAAATTTAAAATTTTGAAGAAAAAAATTCTTGATGTGCTTTCTTGGATCTCTATATTAGACAAATAAAAGTTTGTGGTTGTTAATGTGTTTTAAAATTGAATCCCTAAATTAATAGTTCTTATTCGCAAAAACCGCCCTGAAAATTTAATAATTTTCATGTTCATTTTGACATTGAAATTTAAAAGTGAACTTTACTTGCACTGTACTTTAAAAAAATGCCTTTTTGTAAGTTGCTTAACGAAATCACAAATTTCTCATTCTACATCTTATTACTATTTGGCAAAATCAATTTTTTAATTTTAGAGATAAAAAGTCCAACTATTATATTTTATATTCAATTTCTTCGTTATACGAGGGCTGCTCTATATATTTCTGGCCTAATAGTGAAAATGCGAATATTTATAATCAAAAATGGTTTTATTGTTTTTCAAAGTATTCTCCAGCATGATTTATACACTTTTGCACGCGCTCAAACCAGTTGTCGAAGCACTTTTTCCACTCCGATTGAGACACCTCTAAAATATGGTTTTTGAACACTTCAACAGCTTCTTCTGGCGTCGAAAATCGTTGACCACGCATTTTTTTCTTGGTGTGCGGAAACAAGAAGAAGTCATTAGGTGCCAAGTCAGGGCTGTACGGCGGATGACCCATTAATTCGACGTTTTGGCCGGTCAAAAACGCTCTGGTTTGAGCCGATGTGTGAGAGCTCGCATTGTCATGGTGAACAATGATTCGTCTTCTCTTGTTGGTTTTTCAAATTTCTCCGATGACTTCTGGCAAACAAATTGTAGTGTACCACTCAGAAGTGACCGTCCTACCTTGCTCAAGCGGAACAGTCGCCACATGACCAGTTTTGCCGAAGAAACAGGCGACCATTTGCTTCGAAGAGCTTCTTCCACGAACAACTTTCGTTGGATTTGGCTCTTCTTTGAAGACCCACACGGTCGATTGTTGTTTCGTTTCGGGCTCATAAGCATAGATCCATGATTCGTCACCTCAACAGCCGTTTTTGGACGACCTTCACGGAATTCGTCTTTGAGCGAGCTTCGGCCACGATTAAATTCATTATACCAATTTTTCACAGCGCTATAGGATGGTGCTTCATCGCCATACAAAGATTTAAGTTCACCAATGAACTCTTGTCGTGATAATCCACGTCGAAAGTTGTGAAAAATGATGGCACGAAAATGTTCACGAGTTAATTCCATTTTTTTTTTTCTATATTAATTTTTTCAAGTCACTGTAAACAACACAAATAATGGTCGTACGTCAAAACGTTTTGAGTACGATTATGCTTAAAAATGACAAACTTTCCAATGGAAATGTCAGATTGCACTTGGCAGCACTCAGTGTTGCCAGGCCAGAAATATATATAGCAGCCCTCGTATCTCGTTTTAATTGAGTTCACTGCCGAAAAAAATCTCTTTTGACTTAGCCCTAGCTCGCTGGTACACAAAGAAGAGCTAACACTAATTCTTGGTCAATGGTCCTCATTCAGCAGAATCTTTAAATATATAAACTTTTGGTTAAAATATACTAAAATTCTTTGTTGTTTGTATTTGAAAATTATTAAAAATTTACTGTAAAATGTTTTAACATTTATTGAAAGAAAACTTCTTAAAGTATAAATTTACTTTCAGTTTGAAACACATAGCGTAAATTAATTTAAACTTAAGTTGGCTGTAGCTTAAATGGTTGGCATGAGATTGATTTGATAGCCAAGGTTCATATCCCATCCGCTGCCAGCTTCTCTGATTCTGAATTAAAGTTTTACATACTCGTTTATATTACAGCGTCCTCCTTCGTCGGTATTACTATACGGCGAAGTGAAAAATAAATCAATAGCTTCAAAGTCTAGAATGAATTTATTGAAAACCAGAGACGCTGCATCACTGTTGTAAGAATAAACACAACGTGTTAAGGGTTTTAAAAAATCATTCTTTTCATCTATCAGTTTTCTTTACCGCCTATTTCGTCTACTCTGTCTCTTTCCGAAGAAGTTAGTACAATTAATTAGTAGACTTCAAGGCGAACTAACTTACAGGTGGCAGCATAGGCGAGTTCTCTCATTTTTGCCGGAAAAATTACTGTCAAAAAATATATACATATTTCCTAAATATGGAGTTTGACAGTTATGGTTGCCAGAAAAAAATAATAAATTTGCCAACGGTGCCACCTGGAAATTGATTCGCCTTAGTAGACATTATTGCTTACGATGAATCAATTTTTTAGTTTATGCAATGCTTTTGCTTGTCACACTAAAAGAGCGCAGATAAAACGATTTATTAATTGCAATAATTTTATTTTGAATTAAAATTAAAACACTGGAATATTAATTTATTCAAACTTTAATAAAATCGTGCCATTATTCTAATCAGATTTATTAAATTTAACGGTATTTTTTTAAGATGAAAGCACGTTCTTATTTATGTTTTGTAAAAATTTCCTGAAGACTACACGATAGCGAAATGGCCTCGAGACATGCTTTAGCTCTTTATATTTAGTGTCGTTTAATTTAACATTTCTGATCGGTATTAACCCGAATATTCTTTAAAACAATTGATAACTACCTGGCAGATGGACACGAAGAATGCTGACGAAGGTGGTAGCGAACTAAGCAGTACATTTCATTCTTGTGGTAACTAACTTTTACATTTCTCTTTCAAAACATCTTAACTCTTAATGAATTTAAGATTAATTGAAATTAATTGCTCTACCGTTTACGTTCATATTATACAATCGTTTTTAAGCATATTCTTTTGCAGACGTGCATAATCTCTTTTTATATTCTTTACCACAAAAAGTAGCAAATTTAAGTTTTTCATTCGGAGTGTAATTTCTACAATATCTATTTCCGATCCCATAAAGTATATTATATTCTGAATTCTTTTGCATAGCGAAGTCGATTGAGGAATGTCCGTCTGTCTGTCCGTGTTAAATGTGTCAATCGATCAGATATAGTGTCGAAAGAGGTGCTATTCAAAATCAGCATGATCGGTCTATGTCCTCTGAGGCAGCAGGCAAAACACCACGCCTACCTCTAATTTTTCCATGTCATATAAAAATAAATATACGGGGCATAGAATATTAAAAAATAAAAAAACATCAAGTGAAAAAATTGGCGTCGCCCATATGTTCCAATTTACGGGGCTCTGAAATTTTCAAATTTATTTAAAACATTATATGGATATCATATTAAAGCTTTTGAAGAACACTTTAAGGAAATACAAAAAATTTTTAAAAATTCTTAACCGCTTTAGAGCCGATGTCATTTTTATGTAAAATTATTCAGTACCAAATTTTTTTTCTCTTTTAAATATCTGTCACCCCAATATTTGTTTTTTTAATTGGAGTTGCTTCAATAAACTAAATTTAAATAGTGAAGCGTATATAAGATTCGGCATAGCCGAATATAGCACTCCTACTTGTTTTTATTTTAATCGGTTTAGTTCTTCGAAAGTTAAAAAGGGTAAAAACTGGAAAAAAAAGCATTTTGAAATAATATAAAATTTACGAGTTGGTGAGTGAACCAGAAAACATTTATTTGTTAAAATTATGTTTCTATAATTTGATAATGATGGCACTTCAAGTTCAGTCGAATGAGTCGGCAACCAGCCACGCTAGTAGTTATTAATCTCTCAATTATTAAAATTTTCACAAAAAAAAGAGGTAGAAAAAGGAAAGATTTACACAAGAAGATAATACACAAAGGATAAATTCTCTGCGGGTATTGTAAAATTGGCCTAATAATACAATAAAATATCCAGGTTACTGTGTCAAAAATATGTTCTTTTTTCATATGTGATGGCACATATTTTTTTCATATAGGGATCAAAAAATCAAAATCAAAATATATTTTTTTATTATAAATCATGTTTTATATTTTTTGCTGCAACTCTTTTAAAGAGAGGCGGCATAATCTTTATATTTGACTCTTAACTGTTCTGTATTTTATTTTATTTTTTTTTTTTTGCTTAAAATTTTTTAATTCGAAATGTTTTGTTGTAAATCTTTAAAGGATTGATTATTTGCTTGTGACTTCCATCACAAAAAAATAACCTTTAACCCCTGCGAGTATTTTGTTTTAAAGTTTTTTTTATTTTTTTATATATATTTTTCGTTTTTCGTACTAAAACAAATTCTGTGAGCGACTTCAATGTTGGCTCTATCTTTGAGTTTGTTTGTTTCCAATTGTGCTGTCTGATAACACACCAGCCGGTTTTCTTGTTACTTAACATTCCTTATAATTAAAATGAAGGCTTGTTTTTTTTTAATATTTGTTCGGTTGTTTTACTTCAGATACTCAACGACTCTTAAACTACGTGGACGTGGTGTTGGTGACTTAAAGACAAGAAAATTAAAAAAAAGCTGCAAAATACTAGTGTATTTCTTTTTTTTTTTTTAATTAAATATGAGCTTGACAGCTAGAGAAATTTAAAGTATAAATTTAAAAAAGTAAAAAAAAGAATATAAATTAAAGCAAATTCCATTTAAAAATAAAAAAAGTCTTTAACAACTTCAACGATATATTGTAATAAAAATTGAAAAAAAAAATAATTATATTAATTTAAAACATAACTTGCACGAAGCTGGTGTTAAACGTCATTTAGTTTCTAACGTAGGTTTAATTTTTTTTCTATTTAAGGTAATTTTAAAGTTAACGAAATTTTCTTTTGTAATTCGGAAAATTGATTTTAGGTTTCCTTATATTCGACATAGATATTTTAATTAATTTTATTGACATAAATTAAATAAAATGAGGCTCGTGAAAACATTGTGAACAAATTCATTCATTAAATTTTTTATGGGGTAGAATTTTAAAATTTAAATACAACCAAACCGTTTCAAATGCCAAATCACGGCTTAGATACCTAATGTAAATACGAAGAATGCTAATGAAGGATGTAGCGATCCACGGATTTCATTAGATTCAGCTAGTGTCTTATTTTTCCTGTTTTAATAAAAAATTAACAAACCTTTTAAAAATTATCTTTTTTGTCTACATAAAATTTTTCTATCTTAATAAAAAAAAAACGTACGGATTTTAAATGAACACTGCTTAGAATGTAATAAGACCACACTAATTTACACAATTTTTATTTCTTATTTTTTTTTATTACTATTTTTTTTTTTTTTTTTGTGGTAATATTAATATTTCTCTGTACACATCTCCTTATGTAGCCATTGTCTTGCTTTTCTGCTTTAAATTATTATAAAAATTTGAACTTTATCCAAAAAAATATTTTATTTTCACTTTTGTTTGTGCGACCAACAAAATAAATATATTAGGGCGGTAACTTTTTTCCAGTTTTTTTTAACTACAAATGCAATGTGATTTAAAGCATAAAAACAAGTAAAAACAGAAATATACTTTGCAACTCTAGAGAGTTAAGGTATATATTTGGAATGTTTACCTGTCACTTTGCATAATTATAATTTGACAAGTCACCTAACGTTGCACAGTGGGGGATTTGGTTAAAAAAATGAAAATAATTCTCTAATATTAAAATTGTGTAAAAACTTCTCACGGGTATAGTAGTGATTGGAAAACGGCACAGCGATGCTCCACACGTCGGGTGTATGACAAAATAAAAAAAATTGCCAAAAATTAATTTTCGTTCTGATTTTGAAAATTAGTAATTCAGACGAAAGCTCTGAAGCACTATAAGGTGTGTATGAAGTTTCAATACTATCGGGTTAGCCTTTTGGAAACAAAAAAATTTCTTCCACCTTTTGTTTTAACAAATCCCCATTGTGCGTTGTGTGTTGTGAATTGTGATTGTTTGTTTTTGATTTGAACGCCACAATGAACGGCGCATATCTTTGCTTTCGAATTTCAAAATTCCATAAATTGGACTGCAACTTGCTATTCCATCCTGCATACTTTCCAGATTTAGCTACTTGTTACTATTTCCTCTTTTTAAATCTGAACAAATAATTCAGTAACAAAGGATTTGAGGCGACTAAGCAGAGAATCACTGAAAATGAAGTCTATTTTGGGAAGCTTAAGAAAATCTATCATATAGATAATGAAAACTTTTTGTCTTTTTGCGGTGTTTTTCTCCTTTGCAAGAGTAGTGTTTGGTCATTCTTATTCCAGATTTACTATTGTGAAATTACTATTATTCTAAGGAAAGTAAAAAATATGTGTATTAGCATATTAAATTCATATTTTTGTTGTGCCTAACAATTAAACGAGGGTAGTTTTATAATTCAGTGATATTTTGCTCTTCCGGACCTTTAACCCTAAATGAATCTATAAGTTTTTATTTACAATATCTGAAAGCAGAAAACCTCGGTAATTTAAAAGAAAATGGGAATAAGTGAGTTTTTATTAAAATTTGTTTAACGTAAAAACTTATCACCTAAAACAGAAGTGAGTTTGTAATCGCTATTACTGCACTGCATCATTAAGTGGCCAAACGTCAGGTCGCCTGAAAGGGGTCGTCATGTCAGAAACTTCCGATAAAATCCATGCAATATGATATTGGACGAATACAGAACGAAACTAAAGCGGCTGAAGCTATAGGTACTAAATCCAAATGCGTAAAGAGTACCGCGGGTGCTGTAATCTTTTTTGCAAAAATTTGTGAATTGGGCCACAAACCGCTGCTCCATCCAACATACTCTCCAAAATTAAGCCCCTGTCCAGTCGTGTTGGTGTTGAAATCAAGTTCCCTCGGCACAAAAAAAAAATAAATATGTCAATCGATCAGATATAGTGGCAAAAGAGGTGCTATTGGAAATCAGCATGATCGGTGCAAGTACTTCGAGGCAGCAGGCAAAACACCACGCCTACCTCTAAATTTTTCATGTCATTTGAAACAATAAAATAACACCAATCAAAAAAACAAATATATGTGGCCGGTAGAGAATTTAAAAATAAGAAAAAAACATCTAGTGAAAAAATTGGTGCTCGCCCATTTTTTCCGAGTTACGGTGCTCTGAAATTTTCATATTTTTTAAAAATATCAATATGGGTATCATTTTTAACCTTTAAAGAGATCTTGAAGTAAATACTATTTTTTTTTTTTTAAATGCTAAACCCATTAAGAGCCGATGTCATTTTTAAGCCAAAATTTTAATATTCAGTACCAAAAAAAAATTTTTTTTCTTAATATTCTGTCACCCAATATTTGCTTTTTTGATTGGAGTTACTTCACTAAACTAGATTTACATAGATGGTGAAGGGTATATAAGATTCGGCATAGCCGAATATAGCACTCTTACTTGTTTCTGACTATTTTCTGTTCGCAATTTTAAAGAAAGACTCAATAGTAAGAGATTTGGGTGAAACGACAATCGTAACGTTAGCTTAAATATAAATTGGTTTTTTGTCTTAATAAACTTGTAGAAATTTTTTTCTTTCACAGTGTTTATCCCTAAATATTGTTATCACCCTAATAATGTACTCTTGAATTATTTTATATACCTACGAGTATTAGCGAGTACATACAATTTATTTATAGAATAATAAAAGTATTATTTGCTTGTATGATCAATTTTGTGTTTGATTATTATTTTATTGACATTTTCGTATTTCAGTTTACCGACTAATCGATAAGCCCTTTTTTTATTTAAACTTAAGATTGTATGTATGGCAAATGCCATTATTCTTTATTTTTGTTTTTGTCATCAATATTTAACAGTTATTTAAAATATTGTTTTAAAGGCTTTTAGATTAAAAATAAAACTAAGTTTCAAAGTCTAATCTGATAAGAAAAAATTTTTAGTGGGTTTTTAATAATTTGGTTAATGAGTTTTTTTTCGTAAAATGTTTTTGTAGCGATTCAGTTGACTTTTTTTAACCCAGTTAGAGAGCAACAAATGATACGAAAATAAGTCTTTAAGCAACAAAAAAATGTTTTTGGTTTTGTTTTGCAATATTTGTAATTCAATAATTGTGCTGACTTGTTTTGCTTCAAAAAAAAGGTGTTAGATAAAGTTTATTGTGTGTTTTTTTTCTTCATGTTTTACGTCAAGGGGGCCTGGCCTGTCTCTCTTCTTGGCATTTAATTTTAATTTAGTGGTTTGAAAAATCTTGTTTAGTGTTGGTTGCTATAAAAGTCAGTGTTTATTAATCTGTTTTTAATTAAAACAAAAAAGGTATAAATAATTTATGCATTAAAAGTTATTAATTTAAATGTGAAAACTTGCAATTTGATACTATATTGCTATATTTCTATTCAAACGGGTTTAAGACACTCGTATTTATTAATCTTTTAAATTATAAAAATTTTTTCATTTAAGCCGTTTGCTGCAAAAATGTCATAAGTCCATTTTTTTTTACAAAAAGTTAGTTAATGATATTATTAAATATCTGCCTTAAGCTGTTTACACATATGAGTATTAAATATCAATTAAGAATCACCACTATTTTTTCTACATACATCGAACCACCGACTGATTTAACAATGTAATGAGAGTTTTTTTTTTATTATTTATTGTTAATTAATTAAGCGAAATATTACCTCCTCTAGCCAACTCACTGTTCGGATCTGATGTCGATAATTTAAATCCTAAATTTAAATTTTGAATTATTATCTCGACCTCCTTATTCAGCAGAATTGCCGCGCCCGGATATTGTTAAATCAAAAGAACAGTGCATATCCTGAAAGAAAAGCCTATTTTAAGCTTCGTCCAATACCTTAATTTGCGGAATCTAAAGAATCTTCGGTAATGTTTGTTTTTTTAATACAAACTTCATCAGAAAGTTATTCGAAACATTTATTCACTTTCTCCTTTCGTAAATTGAAAATACCAACACGTCAATTTTAAGTTTACTTTCCTCCATGATCTCTTGTTTAATAAGCATGCACTTTTACAAACTCACGCAGCCATCAACAACATACATTCTTCAACACCAACGAGACTCGAAGTACTCGATTAAGAATTTTAAAAACAAGATCCTTTAATGCAGCTGTGGCTCCGGCTAGACTCGAATTCACGAGCACTTGTTTTTACAAACAGGCTCTTTTAATCAACTGCTGTAGTCATGGTAGAAATCACGTTGACTACAAATCTGGTTGGCCAGGGTTCAACCCCTGCGGCAATCAAAAAATTGAGATGTTTTTTTTTCTGTTTAATGGTATAAATATCTATTCAGAATTAACATTGCAACATGCAGCCTCCTTCGTCGGTACTTCTTCATAGCATATTCGCCGGCAAAGTAAAATAGCTAATAAATTTCTTTCACCTTTAACAAACTGTCTATTCTCTCATCTATCCCTTTCCCAAAGAATGTAGCACGGTTACAAAAATAATTAAATTGGCATTATTGCCTGAAGTGCTACTTCTCTTTAAAAAAAATACCTCACACTGTTGACATATTATTACTTTTCTCTCCAATTAAAGCTCCATTACGGTTTGGACAAAGATTTGCTTCACAAACTAGTCTATCGCTCCAGCATATTTTCGAATTTAGAGAGAAAAGGAAGGTCCGAACTGCTTTTTACGTAAGTTATCTATCGCGGCTACTCAATAGCAATTATTTTTTTCTGTATTCATGATGTTGATGGGAGTTGAACTCATGACTCGCATTCCTTTCTTTTATATGCAAAGGGTTGCCGAATGTTATTTTTCAAACAAATATTTGTGTATAACAAAAGGTAACTTCTTGAAAAAAAAGCCTGAAAATATTTCCTTTATAATTTATTAAATTAAGAGTTATGACAGTTTGGCATCAAATGGACAAGTTTGAGTAGTATCTTAGTTGAACAAAAAAATTACAAAAACACAGGTTTATAGTATAAAAAAGAATATTTTATATATTTCTGTTCTTGATAGTTTGCTGCTGGTTCCGATAGAATATCGTTTCAATAAATGCATCAAATATTAGTTATTGTTATTGTTTGTGTATTTTTTCTTTTTCTAATATATTAACTTAATCTAGAGATAACTGAAAAGTTTGAAAAAGAAATCTCCCAAATTTTAATTCAACCATAAAATTTCAAATCAAATTTTAGAAACTTCAACCGACTCATTTGATATTAAAAGCGAGTTAAACGATTCGGGCAACGACGACATGACTGAAGGCAAAAATGTACCCAGTACGCCGCAGCCAGGTTCAAGCGCTGAAGTGCCATTTCGCAGATTTGGAGAATTTCGTAAAGGATCCTTAAGCCTGAATCGTTTGGTGGGCGTGATCGATGAGGGTACAAATACCGTAAGTTTTTCAATTTACACCACACCCGAGTTTAAAGAAATAGCTAATCATCGTATTGAAAAACAAATAATTACGGTTAAAGATGGCTGGTTTGAACAAGATCCCGTTGCCATTATTAACAACATTTATCGTTGCTGTGAAGTTGCTGTCAGTAAGTTGCCCTCTCTAGGCTATCGCAAAGAAGACATTGTCACGATAGGCATAACGAATCAACGTGAAACGACCGTAGTGTGGGACAGTACAACAGGAAAACCCTTATACAATGCCATCGTATGGAATGACATACGTACGAATACTACAGTGGATCAAATTTTGGCCAAAATACCAGAGCAAAATAAAAATCATTTTAAAAATATTGTTGGTCTACCAGTGTCACCATATTTTTCGGCCTTAAAGATACGATGGCTTAAAGATAATGTTCCGGCAGTGCGTAAAGCCTGTCGCGAAAAACGTTGTAAAGCGGGCACAATTGACAGCTGGATAGTGTGGAATTTAACCAAGGGTGAGTAAGTAGTAAATAGACATCATCATTAAACTTAAAGGGAATGTGAAAACATGAGTTTAAGACTTCAGAATAAAGATTAATTTATTATTTGGAAGCTGTTCTTAATTCTTGTTTTCAAGATCTCCCTTTTTATTTAATTATTTTTGTAAAAATAATTTTACGTTTGCCAGGTGTTCTTCATATAACCGATGTTACCAACGCTTCCCGTACCATGCTTATGAATATTGAAACCCTGGAATGGGATCCACTTTTGTTGAAAACATTTTCCATACATCCCGATATGTTGCCCGTCATAAAAAGCTGTTCCGAAATTTACGGCAAAGTTTTGGATGATCGTTCGGTACTTAAAGGCATGTCGATTAGTGGTATTTTGGGAAATCAACAAGCCTCCCTGCTGGGACAAATGTGTATTAAGCCAGGACAAACAAAAAATACTTATAGATCTGGTTGTTTTTTACTCTGCAATACAGGCTCGACACCAGTGATATCCTCTAGAGGTCTACTAACAACAGTGGCTTATAAATTGGGAAAAAATATACCGCCAGTCTACGCCTTGGAAGGAGCTGTGGCGGTAGCCGGTCATGCCTTAGAATGGCTACAGAATAAAGTTCGCATAGTGCCAAATGCTTCAGATGCTGAAAAATATGCCGAAGCTGTTATAACGACAGGTGATGTTTATTTTGTACCCGCCTTTACCGGTCTATATGCTCCCTACTGGCGTAAAGACGCCCGTGGTATTATAATTGGTCTGACACAATTCTCCACCAAACATCATATTGTCAGAGCTGCCCTTGAAGCCATTTGTTTTCAATCGAGAGATATTTTAGAATGCATGTATAAAGAGGGTGGCTTTAAATTCAATAAACTTCATGCCGATGGTGCCTTATCCTCCAATAATGTTCTAATGCAACTGCAGGCTGATACAGCGGGTGTGCCAGTGTTTCGCTCACAACTCTTAGATTCGACTGCCTTTGGGGCAGCCATGTGTGCAGCTCAAGCTGAAGGCATAGAATTGTGTAAATTTGATCCAGACAAAAGACACTATGATAACATTTACTATGACACGTTTTTGCCAACGAGCACTGATGAGGAGCGGGCTCACAGATATGGCAAATGGAAGAAGGCAGTGGAACGCAGTTTTGATTGGGCAGATCGTGGCAAAACGAAATCAATGACTGAAGAAAGATATCGTATGTTATCATCAGTACCTGCTAGTTTGTTCCTTATTTCTACATTTGCTATGTTGGCACATTCCCTAAGAAGTGCAAAGTAAATTGTATTTTCAACTCAAAAAAAAATTCGTTTTTGTTTTTAACAAACAACGATTGAACAAGACTTTAAAAAATTAAAAAAAGGAGATCGGGTTGAAATTATATTAATTAATAAAACTAGTAATGAATAACTAAATTCACTAATTAGTAATTATTATAAATTAGTTCAAATATTAAAAAAAAATATAGTTTTAAGAAGAACTGAAACTTTTCTCCCCTTAAATAATATATTTATAAAACTGCTCATGTCATTTAACTTGTTTGCCTTTTTTAATGACCAACTTAATAAAAATACTAATTTTGTATAAAATTTCTGTACTTAAAAAGTATTTAATTGTAAATAATTGAGTTTTTTTTTTTTGCTTATTATTCTTAAAACAAAAGCCTAATGTATTTTCAAAATGTGTTATCGTTTTTTAGTTTTTATTTTATTTTTAATTTTGACTTGTTAAATATATATTTTTCGTTTAGTTTTTAATTATAGTCACCTATTTGTGATAAAAAAAATATGTATACATTTACAAACCATTATTTAAAATAAGGGAAAAATTACGCCCATACTCCATTTATGGCTTTTTTATAATTTATGAAATTCTGAATAAATAAATAAATATATTAATATTTTTAAAATAAATTTAAAAACACATTTTGTTATGTTTTTGCTAACGTTAAAATTACCTCTTCTTGTATAATTTTTCGTCTACTATATAAACTTCTCGTTTATAAGCTTCTGAACTATCATTTTTATCATATAGTTTTGTTGCTTAAGAGTATGATAAACTATGAGATTAAGGGCCATTTTTTTAATTTCATAAAATGACTATTTCGTACGATCAAAGCTGTATTCTGATTTGTACCTTTTTGGTGCGATAGCGAGGAAGTTAATCCGACTTTTTATTGTGATTTTTGTAAGACCCAACTTACACGATGAAGTTTGTCATAAAGATAGTTTCTTGAAACTTTTATTGTTGCCAAGACATCATCAAAAGTGTCATCCCTAAAACCCACGATGTCATTCGCTGCAACTCGAGAAGATAATTGAAAAAATTATATCGTGTAAATCTGGTCTAAGTATGATAGAATTTATCAGATTTTTTTTTTTTTTTTGTAAATGAACTGTCATGTTGTTGTCAGTCGAGTCCTTAAGGGTCAACCAGGGAAGACTAATCACCCTCTGTAAATTTTGGGATCATATCGGTTACATTCCACTGTTAGCTATGCAAATGCCGAATAAAAAGGCAATTTAGCAAAAATTTTGAGTTGTAAAAAGAAGAAGAAGTCCTAGATTATTTAAAAACCAGCTGCTCTAGAATGTAAGAAATAAGAACAGAAAAGATAAGCACTTTTTAAACATTTCAATAAAAAATTTAATTTATAGGCTTTTTACACTGACTAACATCTCGGTGAAACGCATGGAAGGTGTAGAAAATGTAAAACATTCGTTTACATTGACAATATCTAGCAACAACTCAGCAGTCAAAAACATGAATAAATTTAAACGAAGCATAATTTTTGGTAGTAAAAATAAGATTAAAAAATGTATTTCAAGGTCACAGAAATAATTAATAATAAGAAGTTTTAACAGAATAGGACAAAAATTTAAGGCTTATAAAATATCTGGACACCATTACGTGCGGAGGCTAGTTTTTTCTTTACTAAAAACACAAAATATATTAATTCATTTATATGCAAATTTAAAAACAGAAACTTACGTTTGCCGCTCATTTTCGTTTAAAAATATTATATTTTAATTAAATAAAATAAATAAAAATATTATTGTATTATTATAATTATTACATATATTTTTAGTGGTGCCACCAGAATACTGAAATTACTGTCATTTTTCTAGTGATGACACTAAAATAATCGATAGATGTAAAGTGGAACAAAATGAGATAGGAACATCTTTTAAAGATGTTGAACGATGTTTATTTTTAGCCCTGTGTATTTCTTATGGGAAGATGTTAAATTTTCGCAAATTGATGGTAGATGTTAGATGTTGATCAGTGTGAAAAGGCTATTAGTGCCAGTGATGGAATAATTAATTATTATGGCAATAAATACTACATTTAAGTAAGGAAGGTTTTTTCACATAAGAAGTATAAATTTAAAAAGTAATTGTTTTCTTCTAAAAATTGGACACTCACAACATATTGGCAACATAAAATTGAACCGTGAATAGGAACTTTAAACTTTTAACATACAAATAATTTTTAAATATTATAATATATTACAAAAAAAGTTGTAATATAATCGCAAGATAATTATACACAAAAAACAAAGTAAAATAAAACTGGGGGCAAATTACGTCATTCGATATCAATCGAAATTTACATTTAAATTCTATTGAACTTTGTTTTACGCAATGATGAATATTTCCATTATCAGTGATTGTCATTTGATGGATCAAATGATGGTTCTTGTTGGGTTAGTACTGCAACCTCAATTTTTTGAGGTTAGAAATCAATATTCTTGTGAATAAATAGGAATTGTGGGGTAGGGATAAATATTTCTTCATCGGGATTAAAAATGGGGATAGAAAGCTAAAAAAAAATAAGGGGCCTGCTTCATTTTTATCCCAGGGCATTTTCATTTCTAATTTCAAAAATTAGGGGCTTAGCGTATCGTAATCTAAAAATCGTGTACTATTAAGCCCATAACTATGTAACAATTGCAACCAAACAGTAAAAAGTAATAAAAAGAAATATGTAATGAAATTTAAACTTTAGGGGTGCCTCCATACAAATCATGATTTATACGTACCAATACATATGAACTATCCTCTTGAATCGTTACAGACATTTAACATTTACCAGAGTGTATGTTATAGCAACGGTACAGCAAAAAGTACTAAAAATTAAAGGGTATTTCCATAGAAACGTAGTTTTGACAAACATATATGGTCCAACCTTTCAAACAAAGTGGAATCCTTTATTTTATTGAAATTTGAAATGGCCGACTTCTTCTTGAAAGTTGATTTTCTATACATGCGTTCATATTTTACAAAAAAAAAGTCAGGGCTGTTACGTTCAAAGGAGAAGAATTTTATGAATATTCGAAGAAATTTTGAATACCTTCGTATGTTTTTCGTTAAAATTGGGATTTCATTTTTGATTTTTGAAACACATTTATTGTTTATTTCATACTTAAGGTTGGTTTTATAAGGAATCTTTGTCGACAATATTAAAAGTTTGTCTTTGATTGACACTTCATTATTATTTCTGTCTTAATAAAATACAAATTGTTTTTCTGTTATCAGCGAAAATGTGATTTATTGCAATGCAATTAAGCGCTCTTTTTTTATTAATACGAAAATAAATAATTTTGCACAATAAAATTTATTGCGTTGCAATCAGTCAAGTAAAGCAATGATCTTTTTTTTAAACTGAGCTTCAGTAGACAATGAGTAATAGAAAAGAATCGAATGTGTAATGAAAATATATTTTATTTTTTAATTCATTCAACCTGGTCCGCTTTGCTGGCTCTGGATGTACCTTGTCCATCATTTTTAACCTCGGCCACTTGCAGTTCAAAGTTATAAGATTTTTATTAATACATAATTGGTATTGGAGCTACCACGCCCATTTTCCCAGCCAATTATAGTTAAAATAAGAATATTGAAGAATTTATTGTCAATATTGAATGGAGTAATTTACGTGACTAAACTTCTTAGTTTATTACATAATATATTTTTTTTTTATTTTTAATATTGTAAAAAAATGTCTTTATTTTAATTTGTTTTTATCAATAATAATATCATTATAATAAATATAGAATTTACAAAAAAAAAAGTTCTTAAACTAAATAAAACTTATGTCGATATAAAAACGAAACAATTTCAATTATTTAAGTACAAAATTTTCTAATTTCGTTTTTTTTTAATTTATTACCAAAAAAAAAAAAAAAACAAATACATTCAGAATAAAATTCCTTATAAGTGACAAACATCTAATCGGCTTTTATGTGGTGATTTATTTAATACAAAAACTTTTTAAAAGTATTTGTAATAAAATGCAAATTAGTTTAATTTTAAGCAAAATCTTAATTAGTGTCTTCTTAAATTTTAAAATGATGGTTTACTGTTGCCCATGCCACGTGCTGGTAAACTATTTGTTTTCGTTTGTGGATTATCGCGAGCCTGAGAATGAGCCACCACTATGCTGAGACATTGGACCCATTCTTCAGCATTTTTACCATCTTTTGGTTTGAGTATTAAAGTCTGATCGGCAGTAAAAATTTCAAAAGCTTTGGGTATATTACGGGCGCCTCGTGACACCTTTACGGAACGTATTTGATTAACATCAATACTTTCGCCGCCACTCTATAAAGAATTAAAACAACACTTTTACTTATTCTCTTTTTAAATGTTAACTTAACTTACCGATCCTTTGCAGGATAAATGTGCTCCCGATAGTGTAAAATAACGCGTACGCCATCTGCGAAACAAACGCCATTTTCCTTTTTTCTCCTTAAGTTGTCCCTCGATCATGGGCTGATTACTGCCATTAAGAAAACCTACCGCCTTATCGGGATGATTGCATAGAAAACAACCCCATTGATATTCCAGTTCGTTACAATTTGGATTAGATTTATCAGTCTTGGAGACTTCAAATACATCTAGGAAGCCCGAGTGTCTCAATTCATTGACCAAAATTTCACGATCCTAAAATGATTGAGGGAAATTGGTTGCATGTTTATAACGTGTCTTGCTTAACAATAAAGATTTCCGAGCTGCTACAGAATAATAAAATTAAGAGGCTATCAATTTTGAGGTTAAAATCTTTGGGCTTTTGATAAAACGTCTTATGTCGATTTAAGATATTTTTAAAGGCTTTAATTAACTGAACGTTTAACATTTTTTGCTCTACTCAAAAGTCCTGTCAAAAGCCATGCTGCCGTGAGTTAAACATCCGCTGGAATCGCAGGAACTGCAAGTGTTTTAAAGACGAAATTTTAAGAGGTTTTCACCGATAGGAACATTAATGACAAGAGGTTTTACTTTTTTATAATTCAAAACAAAAATTTTTTGAAGTTGTTAAGAAGAATAACTCACATGCGAGAACGGCCCACCTGCTAATAGCGTTAGCTTTTTTGGAAAGGCATAGTAAAGAAGAGTAATAGGTAAAAGGCTTAATACTTCACAAGCCTAAAATTTCACTTCAGATTTATCTTTACAACAGGGCTGGTGCGCCCTCTAGTGGTAGCAAGGCGAATTAAAGTTTATAAAGCTGCCATTTCGTTTGTATTATGCAACTCGATAAGCAGCAGGAGGTGTATATGAGTTTAACTTCAAAATTTGGATCTTATAAGGCCAAGGGAGAAGAGGCCGCGATGTTTTGAATTAGCGCACACCGTATAAAAAATTCAAATTGTTGCCAAATTCTTATCTCTCTGATTTTGAATATTTTAAATACTGGCAATAGCTTTGAGAGTTTAAGAGATAATCGGCCTTTAAAGTTTTATTTTTTGCCTTAACTTTGCCAGGATTAAAAATTTTTATTAATTCTAGACCAATGCTCTTCGAAATAAATAATTTTTTTGTGAAAAATTAACTTTCAACCAAATTTTCTGTCATGTATTAAGTGGAATCAAAAGACTAAAACTTGGTTTGAATGCTCCAACATGGTCTTTCTTACCGGGTAATTGATAAATAATGAAAAAAAGTAAAAATTCCAAAATTTTTGGAAATTTTTAAAACTTTTCTGGGAATTGTGGGATTTACAGTAGCCAGTCTCAAGATATTTTTTAATTTTTTCTTTTACTATATAAATTTAAATAAAATTGCAAAATTACAGTTACGTGTCTTCTTTGTTGTGCCTAGGTAACAACCTTTCCCCTAACGGTGTGATAACGGTACCTTAGGACACTCCACATTGTACTATTCTTTTGACTAACTTTTACACAATTATAGATCTATTCTATTTTTACTATTGTCGTAGCTACACCTGACTAGGAGGGTTAAGCGTTCTCAGAATTTTGTGTTTCACAAGCCCCTGGGTCACACG
This sequence comes from Gymnosoma rotundatum, assembly GCA_916610165.2. Taxonomy (NCBI): domain Eukaryota; kingdom Metazoa; phylum Arthropoda; class Insecta; order Diptera; family Tachinidae; genus Gymnosoma; species Gymnosoma rotundatum. The sequence goes on along the minus strand of OU744338.1, from coordinate 11,210,022 downwards.
TTTTCTCTCTATAAATTTCGATATTGCGCTTCCAGGGATATAAAGTGGCACCAGGCACCTGAGCTTGCGGCGGCCTAAAATTGGGAAAGAAGAACTTTTAAAGTCCGACCAGTGTTTCAACTACTGGTACCATGGGAGCCGGAAGCCCGAAGCGACTACGGTCCCTGTACCCGTTATTGGGGAGTAACGTGTGAAGGATGGAATTAAGAAAGTCTCCGGCTCTCAAGCAATTAGAGCCTTGAAGGCATTTGTAAACGCATTGTACTTATCCAGGGTTGAGGGCATCGTGTGGTTGAGACATCATGGCAGGCACTTACATAAATCTTGAGCACATACACTGTGTTAAAGGGCTTTAGCCACCTTCAGAAAAGTTCTTCAGTTACCCCAATGCCTTTGACCTTTACTACTGCCCACTTCACCTAAGAGCGTCGGTTTGAACCATGTTACGTTCCTTGGTCTATGCATTGCATTCATTTTATTCCAATTTTATTTTTTATTTTGTCCAAAGGTCTGAAGATCACTTCAGCATTTTATTTGATCGACGAATTATTTATTAAGACAGATAAATATCTGAACTGGGCCCTGCAGCTGGCACTACGTTAGTCTAGGATTTTTGTGCCATTGATCCCACAACCCAACCAACGAATGATAGAAAAGCACCCTTATTCTTTTTGGGATCTAGGTGCTTCCTAAACAGAAATTTTCTCATAACCTCTTCCATACAAATCCGACACACAGGCGATTCCATCAGCCCCAAAATCCAAAGAACGTTAAGGTCAAATAGTCTGAAGAGGGAGAAACTCCGTTAGTAATCTTAAGTTACTCCTACTCAGGTTTAAAATATTCTTAACTGCTTGCTTAAGGACTAGTTACAAATTGCATAAGAACATTTTATAAGTTGTTTAAAATTATACCTTTATGCTAGGAAATTGACTGGTGACCAATTCGGTAAAACTGCGATTTTCACACTTGAGTATTTGCCAAATATTTTTTAAATTACTGATGCCAGGCTCCCGAGTGCTAAGAACACTTTTCTCTTTGACCTTTTAAAAACAAACCAAAAATTTTATTAAAATTATTTTCCAGCCAAATAATTATTTACTTACATAATGACGGACTTGAAAGTCTAAAAACATTAAATGGATCCATGTTTTAGGATTGCGTGTCCTCATGGTAAAACAGGTTTTTGAATACAGGCAATGGGGTCCTCGGATCTGACAGGCAAAATGTAGTTTGGCTACTTTTTTTGAACGCCTCTCTGCAAATTCATTGGAAACTTGTTTGTGTAAAATAAATTGTAGAGAAAGTAGTGACGGGATAAGAAAATATAAAATGAAAAGAGAAAGAGGAAAGTAAAATAAAATAAAAGAAAATACAAATTTTTTTAGCAGATCAGCATAAGAACGAGCAAATTACACAACATATACGATTAATATACGGTTACATACAGTTAAAGCCAATTGAAAGTGAAACGTAAGAAACATGGAAGGAAAACAAACAAGAAAAAAAATTACAAATTATAATCATGCAAAATAAAAGTTAAAACTTATAATAGAAATTTGTAACCTTGAAAACTTTTCAGTCAATTTTAATTTTACCTTCTATGCTGCAACGCGTAGGAGGCGGCAGCATTTGAGAAACCTCATCCATGTAACTGCTGATGGAAGTGAAATGTTTCTCACAGAATTGTTGTACCGGATCTCGCATTATTTGATAGGGCTCGAATGTACTCATGCGCTGATCTAATATGCTGTTGTTGGCATTTAGTAGAGTGCGGCTGGTGTTGTCATTGCGGCGCGGGGTAACATTTGTAGTGGGTCCAGATACTATAACTTCATGATCATTCTGTTAAAGAAATATAAGAAATATTGGATTAGAGAAACATTTTCCATTTAAAACTTTACACTTACGTTGCCATTTACTGGTAACTTCATTACAGATTTTTGATTACCATGGTTCTGTTGTGGCAATGCTGGAGAGGCATGATGTACGGAAACCGGATTGGAAGGTGCTGTTATAGATCCTATTGATTGATTTAGCGCATCGGTACTATATTTCAACAAAGCCGTACTTGTATTCAAGAGTGTAGTAGGACCTTGTGATTGGGGTCTCAGTTTTGTGGGCGATGTTGTTACCGTCACTCCTCCCGATGTTACCTGGGTTGAAGGTATACCCCATTTGTTGTGACCCGTTATGATGACATTGTTGCTCAGTGGTGGCACCGGTGTCACATAGCCAGGACTGTTCGGTGTTGTTGGAGTTTTTAACATGGCAGCGGTTTGTACCACCACATTACTACTGGATGTTGAATTGTTTGCTGTATTGGAACCTGAACCTGAAGCAGAACCATTTTGATTGATATGTTGTGAAGAACTAAGACGTGTCATACTTTTGTGTAAGCCTCCTACAGAACCTCCAGCTACATTTAGGCGTGTCATGCTGCGATGCGTATTGCCAGATGGATGAAGGCGACCAGTACTTCGGGAGTCACCCAATTTCACACGTCTTGTGTATCCAGTATGGGGTGGTGTTGGTGGTATAGTTGTTGTTGTGGCGGGAGTTTGATGGCTTATGGGATGTGCGTTCTGAGAATTGACAGATAATGGTGCTAAAATAGAAAAAAAGATTTTATTTAATTTTTTTTTATTTTCCTCGAACCAAAATTGCGTGCTTGTTTTTTAAAACGTTTAACGGTTAAAGGCTTTCACTTACGTATTTTAATATTTCCTGTAGTTATAGTTCTTCTGTAGGGATCCTTGGGACTGCTGGGGCTACTACGGCTCTGTTTGCTTTTATGATTGCGTCCTGTGGTAGCGTGAGTGTTCGAAGAAGCTACCGATACAGTAGTTGTACTTGTGGCGGGATCAGCGCTAATAATTGTGGAATGTTGGGTCGATGAATTGCCGATCAAAGTATTGACCACTATACCCGAGGTTTTTGGAACAATTATTGGTGGGGCAACAGTCTGATCGTTGGAAGTATTAAGATTAACTATGGTTACACCACCGGATGTTTTGGTACCAACATCAACACTAGTCTCTGAAGAAGATAATTTTTGCTGGCTGTAATAAAAAGGAACAATGATGAGAAAAGAATGTTACACACAAAATTGTATTGTCGTTGTTGTTGTTGTTTCTTTTTTTACCTTAAAGCATTTTTTTGTCTTACACAGGCCAATACTTTATCTGTAAACAGTATGGGAAATGATGAACACAGTCTGGTTGCCTCTTGCAAGAGCACAGCCTGCGACGATCTGTCGGCATGAGGCAATTGTTCTAAAACAAAATCCAATGCATATTGAGCATTTTCTTTATTTGTACGTCCCGCCGTTGCCAAAACTTGTGCACCCAATGTCACTGTATTTGGATTAGTTTTCGTAGCCAAACGTACTTTATCAAAATGTTCTGCCACCAATAGCGGTCGCTGTTCAGCCAATTTCAATAGAATTTGCATTGTCGTACATGCTGTTTCGCTATCGTAAAGAAACTCACACAACAGCGAAATGCACGATTCTAAAACTAAGGGTGTACGTTGCGCTATTAATAGATACAACTGAAATACGGCTAATCTTTCTTGAGAATCACATTCTGGCAGCAGAGCAACTAACTGGGGTGCATGTGGTGACACCGTATCCGGTGACACTTCGTAGATTTGTGAGAGTACACGCAATAGACCATAATTACCAGCCAAAATTGAATTGATTATGGAATCTATGTGGGGACTTAGCAAGTAGGCATAATCAATGGCCGCCAATGAGAGATAACTTGCTAAATTTCGTGATAGTTCACGATTTCCCTTCGGCAGAAATTGTACAGCGACTGGGAGCGCTAATTTCATAACATCTTTTTTATCGTAATTCTGAAATGAGGAATGTATGAATATAAGATTTTTGCAAGAAAGGAGCTTTTTTGAAATACATAAAATAAATGGTGAGTTGTATATTCTATAAGTTTTACATAAAGTGAAGCAGCCTAAGAATTGAAAGTCTACCTCTTAATTTTTAGTTGAGAAAATTCTTTAACAAATTTTCAATAAAAAATATTAGAGTGACCTCCAAGTTTCATCACTGGATGTAGTTGAAGCCACGAGCACAACGGTTCAGTGAATTGAACGAAATAGCAATACGAGTAGCGTTTGTCCTTACAATTGATAAAAATCTGAACCTGTGACTGATTCAGTATCTCGGCAATGAATAACTTTGATGATACAGAATTTTAAATTCAAAATTGAAATGAAAAATAAAGGCTACGCCCTTCCTTGTCCAAGCGTAAGGTTTTTTAAAACACCAGCAACTTTAATAGTTCTCTAATTTCGTACTTTATAGATCTGGCTATACTTTTTCCTACCTACGATTTTGTTATAACACTGTGTTATTTCGGCGAAACTCAAACTAATAGATTTCTTGTTTAGCAAACATACGCCTTTAACCCGCGCAACCATAAAGACAATACTTCTCTGTGGTCCCGGTAGGCACTCGAAGAAGTTTGTATTGCTGCCTTTTATTTACTCGACATTTTTGAACAACTCTTCTAATATCAATTTTTTTTTCAATTTAACGACGTTGATGGGAGTTAAACTCATGACTTCGTGAGCTTCTCTTTCACAGACACGCAGACAACCTCTTCCAACGCAGTTAATTTTGTTAGTGGTGAAAGACGCAATCAAACCCTTTAATAGACAACATAATATTTTGCCGTGACATTGTATCGAGTGGTTAAATTTTATCGGCCGATGTTGAATGCAAACCATACCACACACTTTTTGACATTTCTTAGTTTCACATAAACTCAATTTGAACCATGAAAATGTACACAATCGAGAAACGCGTTAAAGTTATTCAGGCTTAATATGAAAATGAGCGTTAATTTTTTCGGTCAATTTAATCGTCTAAATGTACGTACAAAGGGAAAAAGTATGCAAACACTGGATCTATAGGAGATTTGAAAACACCAGTACATGCTCGTACAACTCGTACTGCAGTATATATTGCTGCTGTTCGCGAGAGTGTGACTGAAGAGCCGTCCACTTCAACTCGTCGTCGTGCTCAACAATTGCACCTCTCACGCTCATCGTTAATGAAAATATAGATGTGGACGATATGTGGTTTTAACAGAACGGTGTCACTTGCTAACAAAACAATGGCTCTTTTGACCGTGTTATCTCACGTGGTGGCAATGTCAATTGGCCGCCGAGATCCTGTGGTTTGACACCGTTGGACTTCTTTCTTTGGGGTTAATTAAAAGAAAAGGTGTGCGCCAGCAACAACTCAAAATCTAAATGATAAGATAATTCGACCATTAACGGCATAGAACCTTAATTATGGTTCAGCGTCATCGAAAATTTGCAGCATCGGATAGTGTGCCGCCGAGCTCGCGTTGGCCATTTGGCCGATATTTTGTTCCATACATAATTGAAACGTACCAATATTATAAAAACAAAAAGAAATGACAATAATTTCTTAAAAAATTAGTGTTTTATCAAAATCAACTTTGACCCTTAAAATTTAACCACCCTTCTTTATATGTAAAGAGAATTGCTAAATCGTATTTTCATGCGAAACAATATTATTTATCTTTAATTCTTTAATTTTGGCATTGAGTCAAAAAACAAAACAAAAAATCTTCTATAAAGATAATGCGCAGTGGAGCTCTTGAGAAGAGTTCAGTTTCTTGTCACATGCATGCAGTAAGCATTTCTCCATTGGGCAGGAATGAGGGTGAAGGAATTTTCGTAACAAAAACTTTCTTTAAGGAACTTGGCTAACCTTTACTGAAGGGTAAGAATAATTCCAAATCACTGGACGGTGTGAATTCGGTTTAAAAGTGACTTCTGAAAAAAAGTAAAAGAAATCAACTAAAAAGAACTTGACATTGAGCCCTCTAATTTAAAAGAAGAAATATTGTTATGGGTCACGAGGAAATTTTTCAATGAATTTAAATATCAAACCGTAAGGTGTACTTGTTAATAATATCAAACTTAGAGTCTCAAAACGATTTGATAAAAGAGCCTTCATTGAACCATTTGCAATTTTGCTATAAACTTGGTATACTTGGTATATTTAATTAAAATCCTTCCAATTCAAACGTTTTCCCCAAAAATTCTATTAATATGCCGTTCATTTCCTTAAATTCTCGATGAAACAGTTTCCGAATGTACGATCGATCTAGTATTCACATTTTAATTTAAGACAAATATATACCAACCAAAAAAATACTTGATATAATATCGGCCGCAATTTTAGCATGTGGAGGATCATCTTTGCTGCTACCGCTTGGCTGGAGATTCCATAATAAACAGGTCTTAAGTAAATCAATCAGGGCGCTACAGTAACGTTCCGCTGTTTTTGTTTCACGTATGCAGGATAAAACTCGCGTAACACAAATCTCAACCACCGATTGATCATTATTATTTTTTAAGTAATCGGCCAATGAAATTATGGCATTTATGTCAGAAAGCTAGAAAATGATTAAGACAAAAGAAAAAACAATGATTTTTTTATTGTTTGTAATCATGACTCAAGGCACTACTCACCACAGCAGTGATATCATTGACAATATCATTGTCTGGCACTGAAAATAAATCACCAGCTCTGGATAGATCACGTTTTGAGAGCACTTTTGTAAACAGTTCATGCATTTTCACTCTCTCTCTCTTTCTCTCTCGCTCCACACTTACTTTACCAACAAGTACTCTTAGGTTTGTTTTATACAAGAATTAAAGAGAGCGTCTGCAAATTTTTCCTTGTGAATATTGACTTTTTCTGCTCTCTTAAGATACAGAAATTCTTTTTAAGATTTCCTAAAGAAAAGAGTAAAGAAAATAAATAAGAAAACTGAGTAAGTAAAACATGTTTTTGCAAGATAAAAAATAAAACATTCTTTCTAAATATAAATGACGACATTTTTCACTTTTTGTGCAGTTGTTCCTAGTGTTCTTGCAAAAAATAAAAAAAAAACAATAATTACCAAAAATAAACATTGACAAAGGAAATTAAAACAAAAAAATTCTCACGGTTCTAGTTTTTGTTTCAGTTAAAAACGGCTATTGGATCGAGTGAAATTTTGTTTGTCTTGTGGTTTGTGGTATGAGAACAATATTAGAGTATTTTCTTGATCATTTATTTTTTTTTAACGATTGCGTTCATTGTCAATATCATCTTCATGTTCACATACAGCCGATAAACTTATTTATGTGTTATTGTTTTTTTTTTCTTTGTTTTGTTCTCTGTTGTTGTTGTTGCTGTTGGATTTTTGCCAATTTGTATTTATTGTCAATAGAAACAGTCAAAGAGTCTGCCAGCCAGTTGTGAAAAAACGTTCTCATTAAGCGAATGTTTGGTGCAAATTTTTTGTAAGTTTACTTATTATCTTATCAGAGTGTTGGCTACATATTTCACTACACTGTGTATCGTACATATAAATACACTTAATTTTATCGTAAAATATTTCAAATCCCCAAAACAAAATTCCTTGTAGTACATTTTTCAAAAATTTTCCTTATCTGATAACAACTGTATTAAGGTGCAGCTTTTTATAGCTTGTGGAGTTACCAGATACAAAAGAATAAATTAAACGATTTTACACTTAAACATATATTAGGAACGTTTATTATTGATAAGGGGGAAGATTGCTAATGTATTATTCAAGAAACTCAAGAAAGTTACATTTCCTAATTCGAAAGCGTTATACAAAATTTAGGCATGAGAAACATATAAAACGTGGAATAAACAAAAAGTGGAAGGTCTGTTAAAAAATGGGTAATTGTTTAATTAATAATTTAATGGAAATACCTCAAAAAGTGGAAAAAGGATATATCTAAGTTTTTCATTTCGTTTGTAATTTCTACAATAGCCATTTCCGACCCCATAAAGTATTTATATTCTGAGTTATTATCCATAGCGAAGTCGATTGAGCGATGTCCGTCTGTCCGTGCTAGTTTTCCAAGAAACTAGATCAGCTAGAGACAATTTAAATACGCCAATCGATTAGACATAGTGTCGAAAGAGGTGCTATCGGAAATCAGCACGATCGGTCCATGTCCTTCGAGTCAGAAGGCAAAACACTACGCCTGCCTCTAGTTTTTCCATTACATAATTGTTTTTTATGTAAATAATTGTCATAAATTGACTCTTAGAGAAAACTAATTTTAGGAGGAATAACGTAGTTTATGTTTAAATAGCATAAGAACCAATAAGCATTGGCGATAGAAGAATTTTTGGTTTAGCGACAAATTGAGAAACATAAAAGGAGTGAAAATGAAAAAAATAATATTTTTTTACTCTTTTTTTTCATATAACGCGGAAGCTACATTTTAAATATTTATTTCATAAACGATGCAATTTTTTAGTTTTAAATATATATTTAAAGTCTGAACTGACAGAAAGTTACATTTGTTATAATTAAAACAAGTCTTTTTTATAAAAATCGATACACAAATTTATGTATATATATTTTCTTTTCCGTTATTTATTAAGGCTTTATTTCGCCTTGTGTTCGAAATTCGACCAAGTTGCTTTTATGTCACACTCATTTTTTTTAAATATAAGTAACTTTTCGCATGTGTATTGGTACCAAATTTTTTTAAAGAGAACCCAGCAAAAAAATTTTAGGAAAGGTGATAGAGTGTGAAATTAAGCATGTTTGACGGAAGGACTTCCAAGCTAGAGTACATTAAATAAGCTATGAAAAAGTAATTGTGAATATGTTTTTATACCATTAAGCAAAAAAAAAACGTTTTTTTATTGCCGCAAGGGGTTGAACCCTGGCCGTCCAGATTTGTGGTTGACGTGCTTATTACTATGACTGCAGCAGCCAGTTTTGTCTACCATGTGACTAAAGTGTTCACAGCCCTTGATTGTGTAGCCAAACTTCTAAATCGAAAACAAAACTTTAACAACAACTAAACTTTGTAAGATTTATAACTGCATTGAAATGGTTTATTTGTATACAAAGTTGCCATACTTGCATTTTTTAGCACAAGTGTTTCAAACCCACATAGAGATGGAACATAGCAGAATAAAAACTTTATTTGTTTACTGCTTCATCAGCTAAAAGTGGCGCTAATCAAATATTTGTTAGAATTTTGCAATTTAAGTTAGGAAGATCTAATTGGCGATTTTCTTCAGCAGCAGAAAAATAACGGTAATTTTTTGGATAGGCCAAATATGAAAAAGTCATAAAAAAACTCTTGTTTTCGAGGACCCAGAGAAGCCTTTTGAACCAGAAATAATTTTTTTTTTCAGGAAAAGTATATTTTGAGACATTTTTTTAGACTAAAAAAGGATTTTCTTATAAAATTAAGAACTAATTTGTGGTAAATTAATTGGTTATTAGCAGGCTTAAATTTGTGAGCCGTTTCTAAAATTTTCTTTTTTAGAGTGTAAAGCAATATATTAAAGCTGAAATGTACTTAAAGTTATGCAACGGACTGTATAAAATTTGAGAAAGAAATCAGAAGCTACTTACTTATAATTGTGTTGGAATATCTTTACCACTCTCGACACTATATCCAAATATGTATTTGTATGTACCCGTTCTATTAATTGCCAACACTTCACTTTAATGGCAACAACTGTGATCAAATTGACTTTTATTCTAAATAAAAAAATGCTGTTTGTTTGTCTTCTAGTCAGAGTATTGTTGTTAGCTCTCTATTATCTTCTTGTGTATAACATTTGTTATCTAAATGTGTCTTGTTTATAGACTTTGACTAGCACGCTGTACTGCATCTTTTAAAGTGACGACGACTCTTCGAGTTGTGTTGCAAAAAAAAAAACCAAAAACAAAAAGTTAAAATAAAATGCACTCAATTTTTTTGTCTGTTTCAGCTTTAATTTGCATTCTTAACTTTTGTTTTGCTGAGGTAATGAAATTCTTTTGTAAACAATGTCAATATTGTTGGATAAAAGATGTGCCGTTGAATATTCATACATACACACATTTTTATATGCTATTTGTGCTTTTAACTTTTGCTTGGGGATTCCCTAGATACACTGATTAAAACAACTTAATCCGAGACAAAACACCTAAGTATCGGTAAGTTATTTTTTTTTTTTTTTTTTTTTTTTTTTTGTATGTTAAATTCCAACTGTCAAAACAGTGGAAATTTTAAATTCTACATGTTTTGTTTTGTTATTTTTGTACATGCAGTCAGTGAATCTACTTGTGCAATTTTAGAAGATAAATTGTTATAAGTCCTAAATATTCTACCAATATTGTTTTGTTTTGGTTTTCCATGTAAGCAAGTCAACAGGATTTTTTAAACTTCTTCCTTATGAACAAAAAACTTAAAATGAAAAAGGTTTCTAAAAAAAATATAATTTTTCAAAAGTCAAAATTTTTTTTGTAAAATCCATCATTTTATTTAAATGCATATTTGTCGAACAGGAAAGTATAAATTTTAAGCTGGAGGGGCTCTTAGGCCTTTTACAACTTTTCACACTTTTTTTTAGCTTTGTATAATTTTGTTGCCAAACACTGCTTTACAACACACACTTTACTACACATGCCACAGCTCTGCTTTACATACTGCTTATTACTGCTATACCGCTATCATCTGCTATTTATATTTATAGGCGAGTAAAATCGTTTATATTATTACAATATTAATAGATCTGGCAGCTTGTTGTAATTATTGTGCTGTTGTTATATTTATTTATAAAAATATTTTTGTGTCAGCTGTGTAAAGGTATTACGTCCATTTTAGTATTAATATGAAACTAAAATGAACGATGTATGGACGTGCATTGAAGTATGAAATTCAATGGTACATGAACAAAATTATTATGTGAAAAGGTTGTGAAATAATTTATGAAAAATGGTAGTATATGCCAGCAAGGATGTGGAAACCCTAATTCAATCCTGTGTGATTTACAATTCACAAAAAAAGTATTAATATAAGTTTTGGGGCACCCTTTACAAAGCGAAGAAAATGTAAATTAATGATGTTGCAAAATTTTTTAAAATCTTAAGATGGATTCACACGTAAATTTGAATATTATCTAGTATTTAAACTGATTTTTTAAAATTCTAAATAAAAGATTTTAAAATTATCTCAATTTGATATATTCTTTATGTTTAGTTTCTTGCCAAGTAATTTGAACAAAACTAGTCAAACCTAGTGTGATTATTTGATTAGTAGACAGTTTGTTGAGGACTTCAGTTACTATGTGTATTTGTGTGTGTGTCTATGTATGTGAATAATGGAATCAGTGTGTTGTGACTCCCAAACCGGTAAGATTGGTAAAACTTACTAAATGAATAAATAATTTTCTTCACTATTTTTACACATTGCTAAAAATATATTTTTGCACTTATACAGACGTTTTTCTTTACATACAGACTTATGTGTATATGTATGTTTAAAATAATAGTAAACAAAAAATTTTGAAAATCGTAAAACAACTCTTAGCTGAGTTTTCACAATGTTCGCAGCAGCTTACTTTATAACTTTTTGTGCTTGTGCTTGATGCTGTAAAAAAAATTTTCCTTTTATTTTTTAAGTAAATATTTTATGGTATTCTCGAGAAATAATTATATATAATATGTCGAAAACATTTCGCTACTGCTCATAAAGCTACAAGTGTTAATAAAAATTTAATATTCATATGCTTAAAAATTAATTGATTAAATGAGAATTATATTCAATTTAAAAAGCACCAAAAAAAAAATGAAAAAAATGTAATGTTGAATAATTAGGAAAGATTAAGATTTAGAGCATAAGTGTTTTATGTTTTTTCTTATTTCAAAATAGAACCTCTGTCAGTCCTAAAATTTCTCTTTAGTTTTTGTAATTCTCAGTTAATCAAAAAGAAATTTTAAATTATTTTTAGTTTGTGTAAAATTGTGGTTAGAAAATTTCCAAAGAACTGACTACTTTGCTCAAATATATTAGAAGATTTACTTTCTTTAAGTCGCATGCTGTTACCAGCAGGAGGTTAACTCGTCCACTTTCTGCGAGCTTTTATTGTCTCTCTCTCTCTATCTCTCTTTTGCATCCATCCATTAGCGGTTAAAAACCGGATTTCTTTCAGAGATTTGCCTCGATTTGTTCTCTATCTCTATGTAATTATTACTTCCATATGCTGTTAAGCCCACCCTAAAACTGAAGGTCGACAACTGTCCAGTCTTCGCTCGTTTTAATTTATTCAGCCTCCTAGTAGAGAAAAGGCCAAATGAACAATCTACTAGTGACCGCCAGCCAACGGATGAGTGATGTAGCTCTCAAGTATCTCGTTGCACTCGTAGAGGTACCCCACAAATAACAAAGCTGGTACTTATCCCTCGTGATTAGCATACACCGAAAATTGCCTTTTTTTGTTGTAAACAGGTACATAAACCAGCGTTATAATTAGAACTAAATAAAAACTTCAGTCAGTTTTCGAAAACCTTTAGGCCAGAATTTAGGAAGGGCGCCAGTGTTATGTTGGGGTGTCAGAAATATTTTTTTTACATTCTTCTTCTCTTGAATGCAAACTGTATTTTTGAATTTATTTAAAGCTGGACATCATTATTTTCTTATTCTTAGGCAGATAGTTGATGTTAAAAAATTAAAAAAAAATGTACAATATATTTCATCTGTATGCAAATATGAGGCATTTCTTACAAAAGAACAAGTCCTTAGCGTTTTTAGTGCAACATTATTAACATCAAATATTAAAAAGCAAAAACGAAGCACAACAAAGAAGATAGAATAAAATCACATACAACAAAAAATACGAAATATTTTGAATGAATACAAACTTCCGGTTGTTTTGGAATTGTCAAAAAAAGGAGTTAAAAAATATTATCTTATAAAAAATCAAATACCTGCAAGTAAGTAAATTACATAAGTATTTAGTTAGAAAGTCACCGGCAAAAGATATAGCGTGCTTACATACTGATTATTTTGCATTTGTTCGTTATTGCAAACTTTAAAGATTTTTCCTTAATTTTGTGAATCTATATTAGATAAAAGCTTTCAACATTTTTGTATGGGCTTCTTAAATAACTCTCATTTTGTTTTTAAAGTTTTAATAATTAAAGAAGAAAATGTTTGGCTTCTAAAAATTTGGGTAAAGGTTTACTGATGAGCTGACGGCGAAATACGTATAGATACCAACTTTTCAAACCAAAAATTAAGTTGCATTTTTATTTCAAAATGTGATGGCATATTAGCATAATAAAATAAATATTGTTAAGATTAAACTATTTTATTCGTTGGCTATTGCGAAAACTCATTTTACACCACCAATCAATCAACAAAAGTCTGTGAGACTCCATTCTGACATGACTGCAGTATTCAGCAAATTTACGTTGCCAGATCAATTCCTAGCTGCTAAGTAGTATTTGGGTTATCTTACTGCATAATTCAGGCCAAACTCAGATATCTTAGAAAGGTCACCCAGTATGTGTTTGCCCAAGTCGTTACATTTATCGCCGGACATTCACAGAGAATAAGAAAAAGTTTTCTCTACATTTAGTAATTGGGATTTCTAAGCAGTTAATTTAAGCCAATGTTGGATATTTCAGAATGTGTTCGAACAAGAACCACCACCACGTGAATTAAGGTCGGGATATTTATAGAGAAGATAAAAAATGTTCCTCAGGATCAATTTATGTTGTCGGAAAGCATAATTTTCCACCTGACAGTGAGTCGAAGTATTACAATCAAGCTCGGAAAACAATTCATAGCTTGCCTATTCTCATTATGTCAGGGATGGCAAGTTAGTACAATTGTGTTTTTACCCGTAGAAATTTTTTCAGTTTTATGTTGCAAAATAAATTATTTGAACTCTCGCTGTACTTAAAAGTTCTTTAGTTTTTACTCTTAATATTACTTTTACATAAGTTTCTTAAATTCAGACATAGAACTACAAATAGCTAAAGCTTATAGATCTCTTTAAAGTATAAAGTCTTAGTAGGAAAAATATGAATAGTTATAAGCTACGAGTATTGAATATAGTCGACATAAGTTCTCAAGAATCAGTTACAACTCCTGATAGAAGGTTTTAACTGACTATTAAATGTTGCGACATATAAATTACAGCACAAAATAATAACAATTAGCAAGCAAAACACTATTTACTTTGAACAATTTTTTTTTGTTAAACAAAAATGTATTTGGTATAATTTTATAACAAAAAGTATCATTTCGTACAGTTGAAAAATTTTATAAATTGAATTTAACATCTCTGCGTTGTGGCTTAAAAGTGGTTACTCAATGTTCTTTGACTAGAATTTTTTTTATAAATGAAAAACTTTTGTTGAAGAAGGAGTAAGTCGTTGAGCATAAATCTGTGGTATTTTCGAAAAAAAAAAATAAGACCCGATGACGCCTACAAGGTTAACACCACGTCATACAGTAACTCTGGCTTTTCGTGTAGTATAAAAAGTTTTTAGTTGCCCCAGAAGCGACAATTCTGCTTATTTACATATCCACAGAGATGGAAATGGGTCTTGTTACTTATAATGATTTTGGATAAAAAGTTGGCTTTCTTGTTTTCTACGTCCCTGCGAAGTATGGCGATTAATGTCTTATTTTGTAAAAATTATAGCATCTTTTCCAAAAGTCTGATAATTTTTGCATCACCCTGCTATATATGACATGTTAACTTTGTATTCCTTTTTGATCAACCTCTTAAACGAAGTGCCTGAAGATTCCACATTTAATAGACTGTAGGCGAGTTATGATTGATTCTGCAGAAGAAATATTTAAAGCCGAACCTACTCCAAGTAGCTCTATTATGGGCAAAATCCCAAATTAAAATAATATCACAGACACGGCTCAGCCTAGACAGTCTCAGGCTTTTGCATTGACTGTCTTATAAAGATGAAGTGGTACATGATTGGAATGACAAGAAAGCCTTCCTGATACTGAAAAATACAATTACGCTCACGATTTTACGTCATACACCATTTGTATTTTTATACCCTTTACCACAAAAAGTGGAAAAAGGGTATATAAAAGTTTGTCATTCCGTGTGTAATTTTTACAATATCCATTTCCGACCCCGTAAAGTATGTGTATATATTCTGACTTCTTATGCATAGCAAAGTCGATTAAGTGATGTCCGTCTGCCTGTACGTGTTAGTGTTGCAATCAAGTTTGCCTTTGCAAACAAAAGTTTTAATCTGCCAGTCGATCAGACATCAGTGTCGAAAGAGGTGCTATTGGGAATCAGCAGGATCGCAGCGGGCAAAATACCACGCCTACCTCTAATTTTTCCATACTATTTGTAAGAATGAAATAACTCAAATCAAAAACAAGCATATCGGGCGATAGAAAATTAAAAAGAAAACATCAAGTGAAAAAATTGGCGCTCGCCCATATTTTCCGAGTAACGTGGCTCTGAAATATTCAAATTTTTCAAAATATCAATATGGGTATCATTTTAAAGCTTCTGAAGAGATCTTTAAGGAAATACTAAAATTTTTTAAAAATGCTTAATACATTAATAATAAATTTGGAGAACCAAATTTTTTTTTAATTTTCTGTCACCCCAATATCGGCTTTTTGATTGGAGTTACTTTACTAAACTATATTTAAATAGATGGTGAAGGGTATATAAGATTCGGCATAGACGAATACACCACTGTTACTTGTTCTATATTCTAAATATAAATAAGTAATTTAAGACAATTACCGTATATTTTTGGGTTTTGTGACTTTTTGTTGTTTGTACAAAATTTATTGCAATATTAAGTTAAATTTGGATAAATTTTATTAAATCGTTCACGAGCAAAAAAAACAAAAATAAAAAACATTCTAAAAACACGTTTTCATTATTTCTACTTTGATTTCAAACTGTTTTATTTGCTTTCAATTGAACAAATAATTTTAAATTGATTAACAGTGTCTTAATTTTTATTACTTTGTAGTTTAACTTTATAGTTTTGGCATTAACAATTTATGGTTTAATTTTTTTTTGCACACAACGAATTGAATTAACAACAACAAAAATCAAATCTTACTAAACAATTTTAGTATTTTACTTGCAACATTTTTGTGTTTGTGTTTGATTTAAAATAAGATCGAAATTAAAACAACTTTAATATTTTCGCGTTGGTTTAAGACTGAATTTGAAAGCCTTTTAAGCCCGCATTTGTGGTGTTTATACCGTTCTTTTTTTTTTGTCTTATTGTTACGTCTGTGTGGTGCTGTCTTTGGTATTTTTGTTGCTTTATTTTCTTGGTTTGTTGATTAACAGAACTGGTTTTAATCGACAGAAACAAGCAAAATAAAGTAAGCAAAATAAGACATTTTTTATAAAAATATATTTAGCTTTTGTTTTGATTGTACCCTACAGATTGCTGCTGCGGATATTATTAGAAGTACGACTTTTAACTTCTCCTGGTGGCGATCACAAGCAGGCTCATAGTAGGGTTGTTTATTCAATAAGTAGGGTGGAGAGAAGTAAACTCTTAAAAAAATATATATTAATCTTTATTCATAAATTTTACACCATGATAAAGTTTAGACTGCAGAACTAATGCAGTGTGGTGCAGGCTAAGTCATAAAGAGAACGACGAGGTGGCTGATATGTTACGACAGCAAATACCTTAATGGGTATCCATACGACATCCAGATTGGTTTGTTAATGCCGGGAAATCCTAAACGAGATAGCGAAACATTCAAACCTGGGGTACACTTCGATACCTGGGAATATAATCGTTGTAAGGAGAATTTTAAAGCGTGGATTACTGGTAACTGACCAGATGGTGGAACAAGATTATCTGTTCGATATCGAGGCCCCTTCTATAGACCTGGAGAGAACTTCAGATCTGCTGCGAACCCCTCGAGAGCTTTTGGCTTTGCTGACTGGGCACTGCACCATTGGTACTCATACAGGAAGACTATAACTTCCCTTTAAAGACTTTTGTAGATTTTTATAGGACGAGGAGCAGGAACCTTTGGAGTTCCTTTTTTGGCATTGTGCAGGCTTTTTCACGATCATAAGGTTTTCTGGTTAGTCCAAAGCTATACGAGGGCTGCTATATATATTTCTGGCCTGGCAACACTGAGTGCTGCCAAGTGCAATCTGACATTTCCATTGGAAAGTTTGTAATTTTTAAGCATAATCGTACTCAAAACGTTTTGACGTACGACCATTATTTGTGTTGTTAACAGTGACTTGAAAAAATTAATGTAGAAAAAAATGTAATTAACTCGTGAACATTTTCGTGCCACAATTTTTCACAACTTTCGACGTGGATTATCATGACAAGAGTGCATTGATGAACTTAAATCTTTGTATGGCGATGAAGCACCATCCTATAGCACTGTGAAAAATTGGTATAATGAATTTAATCGTGGCCGAAGCTCGCTCAAAGACGAATTCCGTTAAGGTCGTTCAAAAACAGCTGTTGTACCAGAGAACATTGATGCCGTGCGTGAACTCATAATGCAAGATCGACATGCGACATACCGAGAGATAGAGACATCCTTGGACATTTCTTCCACCAGCATACATTCGACACTGCATGAACACCTGGCCGTAAAAAATGTTTGTTCTCGTCGATTTGTGCAAAGAAATGTTGCAAAAATACGATTGCGGTGCTTCAAAAGACGTTTATAAGATCGTCACAGGTGACGAATCATGGATCTATGCGTATGAGCCCGAAACGAAACAACAATCGACCATGTGGGTCTTCAAAGACGAGCAAAATCCAACGAAAGTTGTTCGTGGAAGAAGCACTTCAAAGCAAATGGTCGCCTGTTTCTTCGGCAAAACTGGTCATATGGCGTCTGTTCCGCTTGAGCAACGTAGGACGGTCACTTCTGAGTGGTACACTACAATTTGTTTCCCTGAAGTCATTGGAGAAATTCGAAAAACCAACAAGAGAATACGAATCATTGTTCACCATGACAATGCGAGCTCTCACACATCGGCTCAAACCAGAGCGTTTTTGACCGGCCAAAACGTCGAATTAATGGGTCATCCGCCGTACAGCCCTGACTTAGCACCTAATGACTTCTTCTTGTTTCCGCACATCAAGAAAAAAATGCGTGGTCAACGATTTTCGTCGCCAGAAGCTGTTGAAGTGTTCAAAAACCATGTTTTAGAGGTGTCTCAATCGGAGTGGAAAAAGTGCTTCGACAACTGGTTTGAGCGCATGCAAAAGTGTATAAATCATGCTGGAGAATACTTTGAAAAATAATAAAACCATTTTTGATTATAAATATTCGCATGTTCACTATTAGGCCAGAAATATATAGAGCAGCCCTCGTAGAACCTTGCAAGCTATTTGGTTGCGACAAGGACCAGCTTCCACTCTTCTTCCTAGGGGCATCACAAAGCGACATTGAAATCTTAGTGAGTCGGTCTTTAATGTGGGAAAACAGCCTGTTATATATAAAACTTCTTAGTGCTATCCGTGTCGCCTTATTCCCATTTTCGTCTCACGTTCTATTATCTAGAATTGTTCTCCGGCAAGATACCCTCGGCATGCCCACGAATTTTAAGAACTTGTCTTAAGCAACCAGTTACAATGCGTAGTGTGTGTGTGTGTGTGTGTGTGTGAATAGCATACAAAAAGCATAGAGAGACAACAATATAAAGAGCGGCGTTGGTAGAGGTATCTGCTTGTTTGTTAGATAGCCGAGTTATGAGTTATAATCACAACAATGAATTAATTAGATGGAGAAATATCATTGAAATGTTGCTATAAATGAGTTATTTGAAAGGTGAATAATGGGAAAGTATTAGTACCATTCTCCCAAAGTCTGCCTGAGAAAAAGTAGAATAATTATTGTACAGCCTCGGTGGAAAGGTTGGTGAAGGCGCCTATATAATTAGCACAGCATATAAAATTGTTAAAGCGTCTGTTTAACAACTTAACGAAGCATTACCTCACATTACTTGACAGTCGTGGCTGAGTTGGAAAAAAGTGCCTGGTTGATATAATAGGATGGACTAAACGGCTGTATGGGCTAAATGCGCATATTTGTTTTTGAAAATTAAAAATTGTTATTATAAAAAAAATCCCGTTGTTTAAAATAATTTAATATTTGCAAAGTGCCCGTGCATAAAATAAATTATCGTAGTGTTTTGTGATATTTTATTTTTCATTCTCTTTCAACTGTATAAAAGAGCCGAAAAAAATTCTGCCTTATACAGTAGAGAAACAAAAATAGAATTACTATTGGTTATTGTTGTTTTTGCTTAAACTTTGATTTTTGTCTTTGCTTTATTGACAAAAATCTTTAGTTTATTTAAAATAATTGTCAGAAGTTTCCTGAAGAGTTAAGTAAGCGATAACGAAATGGCCATCGAGACGTGCTTTGACCCTCAATAATCAATATCGGTGATTTAAATAATAAATCGGGAAAATAGCACGAAAAAAAAGAATTTTTGAAAATTAAGAAGCTCATGGTTAGTAAACAAAGGGTGGTGAAAACAAATTTAGCCAGAGCCACAAAAAAAAATATAAGGAAAAATCAACAGAAGACTAAAATAAAAATCGATGTTCTGGTATGTGCAATTTAAGGAAGCCCCAGATTCAATATTGTTACAAAAATAAGATCTGGCAACCTCTGTTGTTGTCCGTATTAGCGTGGTGAATAAGTTGCTTCCACTACTGATGTGTGTATAAAATAATACCACAAAAGCTGAGCCACCTCAATGACTGCGTTGGTAGAGGTGCTTGCTGTAAAACAGAAGATCGTTAGTTTGAAAAATGCAATTAAAAATGAATAAGCAGCAGTACAAACCTCCCGGAAAGGAGAAAAACAATTTTTGTATGAAGCCATGGCAGATAATTGAATAAAAGAGTAACAGATAATTGTCAAGACGCCCTTTATAACAAAAAATAAGAACGGGTTGCGGTTAGCACAGAGAAGCGTAACAACATAAAAACAGTGTATGGCAGACATGTGTTGTAGCTATTAGGTAAAGAAGATGACTGGTTTTTGGATATAAGGTGGAGTTAAGTTGTCTGTGGATGGTTAAGGTTACTAAACAAGGCATCGAGTAGTTCATTTCTCGCCGGAGTAATACAGTAGTGTAGTAGTAATACAGTAGTGGCTGCGTTTGTAATAATAACGCATTTTTAGTAAATGCGAGATCACAGGATTCTCAATGCCGTAGCCAGATAAAGCAACAAAGTAAGAATGCAGTATTTATAATGAGCCGCAGTGGTATTTGCAATCAAAAGAATCCTAACAATATTAATTTGTGCCCTTATTGAGAATCTTGTAATAAATATTGTAGCATATTTGTTTGGAAATATAATTTAATTTAATTCCAATTTTAATTAATATTTTATTTAATATGTAATATATGTAGCATCCATAAGCCGTTGTCTTCCGTTATAAATTTTTAATTACATGTTGCACACATAAGCTAGACTTAGTGGCTAAAACAGGCTTAAGCAACTATTTTGTCTTTGCTTTTAAATAAAGACGAACATACTGAAAATAAAAACTAAACAAGTTATAAAGAAATAATAAACAAGTAGTTAAAAGAGAGTTAAGCAAGAGAGTAAACGATCTGAAGAGCATATAAATTTATATACATACATAAAGAGTATAAATAAAGAGCATTTTTTTCTTGGTCATGTTTGTAGAAATGAAATTTTTACCTGTTTATCTAAACAGTTAAGTTTACTTTTTTATTGCTTATTATTATTATTATGATTTTTTATTAGAATAATAAAACAAAACGAAAATGTGATTAAAATGACAGAAAGAGAAAAATATATGCAGTGTATTGTGTGTGTATTTTTGGGCAGAGTTTTGTTTTAGGTGTTAGCTCACACCAAAAAAACAGCAACAGCTAAAATAAAGCAACGTAACAACAAGGCTTATGTTAAAAAAGAATAACTTTCATTAAAAATACATACATACATATTTACACAACGTAAGACCAGAGTTTCCACATTAAGGTAATTTTTTATTAACTGGGATATTTTAAATATCCATCAGTAGTTCCTCAGCAAAATGATTTATTTGTTTTTATTTATTTCTTTAAATTTTGTAATAACAAAAGCCGTCATAAGGCCAAAGTTTGGAAAATAAATTTTAAAAATTATAGAAATTATACATATATGACATCAATTACACACACCAAAACATGATCTCTGATCCTGATCTAAAATAAAAAATCTTATAATTTTATTTACCAAGAGTTGAATTCTGTGAATACCACTTGATGTCTTACAGGCGAATACATCTATGCAATACAAAATCGGGGACATTAGCAAGGTATGTGCCACTTTAAGCCTAACATGAAACGGCAGAAATACTTTAAGTGAATAAAGCCATCGCATAGTAAAATTTACTTTTGAAGCAAATGTATTTAATTTAATTAAAGTTCGAACATTCTGTGGCCAAGTAATTATTTTAAGAAAATATTCCATGACCAAGTAAAAAAAAAGCAAAAAATTTTTATTTAGCCCAATATTTGAGAGCTCATAGGATTTTTTCTTTTTTTTTCTAGAAACTCCTAAGAAAAATAGTGACAGTGTTATTATTTTTTTATAGACAATAAGTAAAAGCAAACGTTCCGGAAAAAAGCTTGTAATATTTTATAATTTTTGCTCAAGTAATTAGTTGTATTAAATTTTAAATAAAGCAGCTAAAAAAGACACCCACTGAATGAAATGCAGTTTCTGATTCGCTACACCCTTCATCCGCATTGTAGTTATCAATTGTAAATTTTTTTTGCACAACTATTTAGGAGAAATAGGTTATGAGCATCTTAAAAAAATGTTCTTATTGTATTTTAAAACACTTACTTCTCTACTCGTATATAGTCGTTATTTATTATATATGTAAGTTTTGGTTGACAACAAATTATTCACTTACAC
This sequence comes from Gymnosoma rotundatum, assembly GCA_916610165.2. Taxonomy (NCBI): domain Eukaryota; kingdom Metazoa; phylum Arthropoda; class Insecta; order Diptera; family Tachinidae; genus Gymnosoma; species Gymnosoma rotundatum. The sequence goes on along the minus strand of OU744338.1, from coordinate 11,188,237 downwards.
TACCATGAACTATTCTCTAATATCATAATTTTTTTATATTTTTCTATAAGCTTTTATTTTCTTCTTCTGTCTTTTATTTATTATTTTTCGCTATTAGCTTAAGTTCTTTATTAATTGTAAAATTTCAAGTTTTTTTACGAAATGATTTGCAAGACATTGCCATCTCTGATATCCTAAGATCAATCAGTAAAAATTATACGACATGTATTATGTGAATGTCCTGACTTATGAACTCGAAGTATTAAACTTCTCGCCGTTTTTTTGTTTTTGCTGACTAAAAAAATATCCTACGGGTAGCCGATACCTTGGCCTTATTTATAACTTTTTTTTTAAAGCCATTTGAACTTTAGATTGTAAGAAATAACGCATCAAAAAGTTTTTATTCTAAATAAAATAGATGTCATCGTGGCTGCTCTTCCGCATGTTCAATTTTAAGCCACGTAACTTCACGTGATCCCACAGAAAGTAATGCACACGACCTTGAAGGTCAATCGACAGGAGCATTGAATCCGCTCGCCGTATATCACTTAGCGCAATCCTGTTGAAATCGCATCTTGCCCGGATCAATGACATCCACATTTTCAAACGATCCTCATCGACCCTAACCTGAGTTTCGATATTGTTAATATAGAAATAAGTTACAATGATGCCACCAGATTTTAAGAAGCAGCCAACCGTGCCTTTTTCTAAATTTAGTGGAGTGCGTAGGGTCTATAATGTAATGTTTTCACTCCTCAAGCACCGATTTTTTTATTAAAAAAATCGTTAAGCATAAAATGTCCTCACCGCTGACCACAATTTTGCCATAAATGTATAAATAGAATTGATGACTGATTGTGAAAGCAAATGTGGATAACTTGGTAGCATTGTTTAAGCGTCAATATGTTCGTGATGATTTTCCAGAGTATAATCGTCATCATAAAAGTCCAAAACTAAGCGCTGTCTGACAGTTCGTTTGACAGTTTACCCTTTCGTAAGTTCTATTAGGCAAAAAAAAAAAACACCATAACGCAATGACTCCCTTAGTTTCTTTAGGAATTCTGGCATCCAATTCGTAATATACGAATTTATATTGATTGTGTGCCCTGCTGTTACTAACCGTTATTTTGACTATCGATCTTTTTCCTCATCAATTGGCAACACTTGTTAAATTTGTAAATCTCCTAAAGCTTCCGCACTTAATCTGTTCTTCTGTGGGCCTAAGCCTAATACTAGCCAATGTTGGACGGTCCCACCCTTAATGGCACGGTCTGCAAGTATCGTCTATTACAATTTTTATTTATTTTTTTAAATATATTTTTTCTTAAAATATTTCAATAAGAAAATTGTTCAAAATTGTAAACAGTTAAAATGTTGGCAACCTTGTAACAAATCGTCTGAATAAATATAATCTATGTACCTACTTACATACATATGTATGTACATACAAACATGCAGGTATATGAATGTGGATGTACAATTATTATTGTAAAAACAAAAACTAACGCCACCGTCATTCTTCAAGAGTTTGCAGCTAAAATTGTTGTATCTTTTGTTGTTATAGTACAAGTACAAAATAAAAAAGTGAACATAAATTTACCGTTAGCAATTCTGGGTAGGTACTTACCATCTTTATGATGTTACATTTATGGAAGTTGTTACTACCGCTGTTGTTGCTTTGGTCGCTGTTGTTGCTGTTTGTTGTGTGGAAACATGTTTTCATGGATTCAGTTTAAGTTTCTTAATTTAACTGGTTTAAAAGATCTGCAGCAACAACAACAACAATAAAATACGTCATTTATGTGTATGCCACATACATACATACATTCATATATTTATATTATTGTTTTTTGTTATTTTTGTTTTTTTCTCTTGTTTTTGTTATTCGTTATGGTAGACCACGAGGCCTTTTTTGAAGTAGAAAGAAATCATATAAAAAACCCAAACTTGTTTTTGATCATCAGACTGGTTAAATTCTTTTCGCTTGCTTTTTTGCGGTAAAGGTGGGGTTTTCAAAACTTTTTTTTTTGTTATAAAACAAAAAAGAGTTTCGCAAAATATGAGCAATTTTTTTTTTTAATTTTACGTCTATAACTTTTGTTGACGTTTGCAATTTTAAGTAGGTATTGGTGTTTTAAAATTTTAATTATATTTTCTTCTTTTTCTTTAAATTTGTTTTTATTTTGTTGACCTCACTTATTGTTTTGCTCGATTTATTAATTTTTTGCTTGCAAGAATTATTTTACTTTTTGTAGAAACACCATAATTTTATGCGTTAACTGTGGATTTTGTGCCTTTATATATTTTTTAAAATTTTATTTTTGCTTTTCCAAACTAGTAAATTCACTTTTTTATTGTAATTTTTACTTTTTTGTTGTGGTATTTGTGTATAGAAAAATATAGGAAATTTATATAATTTTTATCCGCTTATCTTTTGTTAACAAAACTCACGATCACCACTGTGGAGACGACAACAACCACTGATGGCAACAGGCGAGTAAACAACTACGTTAAAGCCAAATTCAAAAGTCTCAAAAGAACGGTAGACTTGGCTCTTTTGCAAATACAGTATTTACTCAATTAACTGCTCGGAGGTGCTCTTTTGATATTTGCTAATTTCTCTTTCGTCTTCAAACTCTCTTAAATGTCTGTAATTTATACACCTGTTTGTGTCAAGTGTTTGTTGTTTGTTATCTTCAAGTTATGATTATATTTTCTTATTTGTTTTAGTTCCCTGTTCGAATTTAATTCGATTTCATTCATGAAGTTTTATCAATTTACAATCTTATGAAAAAATAAAAATATTTTATTTCCGTAAAGAGCTGCCCAGTAGTTGAAATTTCAAAGACCATGGTGTTTTTATACCCTTCACCACAGAAAGTGGAAAAAGGGTATACATATATAAGTTTGTCATTCCGTCATTCCTTCTTATGCATAGCGAAGTCGATTAAGCGATATCCGTCTGTCCTTTTGTCCTCTCGGTTCGGCAAACTTGATTTAAAAAAAGTAACTGACGGAAAGCAATGTCGCATACTTAAAGGCAATAAAACACAATATTTGTTTGTGTAAATCGTGGTATTGGCAAATTTAAACAAATTTAAATTTTTTTATTTGTATTAAAAGTCTCATTACTTTTTCGCTTTCTTGTGTTTTGTTTTAGTTCATTTAATATTTTGAATTATCATGTTTTACTTTTTTTCGTTTCTGTGCTTATAAACATTTTTGTTTCTGCTGCATACGATGTTGATATTCATTATTGCCAAAGAGTTTTATTGATAATAACAGCATTGCCAGTTTGACATTTTATGTTCGGTTTGCTTAGATATCCGTTAAAAGCAATTTTAAATTAAGCTATGGATAAATTAAATACAATTAAATTTGTACGTTAAAACAGTTTTAATTTTTCTAAAATTATATGCCAAGTTAAGGTACATTCAATATACATGAATTTTTTAATTTGTGTATTTATTTCTAAATAGAAAGTAAATTTCTAAAGATTTGAAATGTAGGCAGAAAATTTATGTTTTTCTAGGCGTCTTTGCTAGAAGTATACACCTGTGGTAAATTCACAAATATAAATAATTTTATACAAAAAGCAGAGAATATCTAACAATAAATTAAGACACCATTTTTAATATTGAAAATGGATAAAGTTAGAAACATGGCGACCTTAAAACAAGTTGTGTCAACTGAAGTGTATCTGCCAACTAAACATAGACTGACCACGACTAACTATTTTACACAGTCGTATATCAATCATTTATTCGCAAGAAAATGAAATACATTTTGGTTCTGCTTGAAAAATCGCAAGAAAAAGTTTGTTAAAGTGCTAAACTGCCTCAAAAAAAAAAAAAAAAAAAACAAAAAAAAAAAAAAAATAGGAAACTCTGATATTATAGAAGCTATTATTTTATAAAATCAGACAAATCCGTCAACAAATCTGTTACCTTGTGGACACATAGTTCATCAGAAAACCCAGGATAGCATTTTTATAAATTCTGCATTTTTTATTATCAAAAGTAACTTATATAATCTATAGCTGATCAGAGATTTTCTTTATTAAAACTCTAGGACTCATAGTTTATGAGAAAATGAATTTTTAAAGTTTTTAATGTAAAAATTTATTTTTTTTGCCTTAAAATGGTATTTTTATAAGTTTTGCATTTTTAATACAAAATTTTACTTTTGTACATTTTACAATTGATTACTTAACGAGTAAATCAAGTTTTAAGGCTTTTAATGTAAAAATTCATTTTTTTTTTGGCTCAAAACCGAATTTTTATGAATTAAACATTTTTTGTTATAAAAATGAATTTTTATAGATTTTAAAGGTGATCATAGATTTTATTCATTTTAGCTCTAGGACTCATAGTTTACGAGAACAACAAGTTTTAAAGCTCTAATATAAAATTTAATTTGTTGGTCTTAAAATCCAATTTTTCTAATTTTTTTCTTTTTTATCACAAGAATTCAGTTTTATACATTTTATAGGTGGCCAGCCATTTTCCTTATTTAAACTGTAGGATGGTTGATATAAAAATTAATTTTTAGGGATGCTTTTTATTATAAAAATTTACTTTAATGCGTTTTATAAGTGATCCAAGACCTTTTTAATTTAAGGCCTAGGATGACTAGTTTAGATAGAAATAATTCAAGTTCTGACGTTTTCAGTATACACTTAAACTTAATTTACTAAGTGAGAATTATTCAGTTCAGAAAACGAAAAAAAAAAAACCAAAGTCTTGTAGTAAAGAAACACAAAAACGGCAGAAAATTGAGTTTTAGCATTAATACAGTAAATAAAATTAAATTTAAAAAAAATCTTGAATCATGTTGTTATTAAGGCTCCGAACTCGTTGTAAAGTCACAGTAACTTCAATAAATTCTTTAATAAATAATTATTCATGAATTTTTCACCCTTGACATTTAATTAAACAATTCCCAATAATATAAACATCATGAGCTTAATTTAAAACTTAACTTACCCGAGAATTCTACTTTTAAAATTCATCACACGATAAAATCTAATAGTGTTATTATTTGAAATAACCAAATCATGTTTACTAAAATACGGTGTTTACTTAATATATGTATGTTAATGACAAAATTTTATTATAAATATTTTGAAAAAAGCGAGTCCAAAAGTCAAGAAAAAAATAATTTTAAATAATTTGCATTGTAAAATAAATCCAATACACTTTTTACAAATAAATATTTTGACAATGACTCTTAGGCTTTGCTATAAAACAAAAAGCAAAAAACAAAAAAAGCCTACAAAGGTAAACACATGTTGTCTTAATATGAAAAAAATATAATTATTTTTTTAAGTTGTATTTAGTTTTTCATTTTTCAAAATAACTTTAAATTATAAAAAGTACTAGAAATAACAAAATTATAAATTTTTGTAATTTTATCACTTAAGCATATTGGGTCGCTAGCTTTTCAACAAGGACAATATATTCCTTTTTGGCATCTTCTTGTGATTTTCCTTTTTGCTTGTTCCACCATTCCCATTTGGCTTTACCTTTCAAATCTAATAGACCTGGCTTGCTGGCGTTGTTATCGCCAACGGTAGCTTGCTTAAAGAGAGCATATAAGTCCAAGAATTCTTCATCGGTGGGACGCTTGGTCAAGGTTTTGACACGTTCAGCGGCAGCATTAAATTGCTGAAAATTATTAATGTTGTTGTCATTAAAATTAGTTAGCTATTGATCTTAAGATGTTTGTTTTATGATATTATAACTCACTTCTTCCAATGACATGTTGGTTTTAGTAATAGATTAATCTGAAATTATATAAAAAATAAATAAAAGCTATTAATTTTTTTTGTTAATTTACTTTAATCGTGTTTGATTCCTTCAAATATTTATTATTTAAAAACTAAAATATGAAATGTAATACTGCGGGGAAAGCATATCCATATGGCCATTTGGCTACTGCTCATATAGCTCATCAGTGGATTCTACCCAAATTTTGTATAGAAAACCTAAGAGTCTTATATCAAAAGCCAAATTGATTAAATGAGAACTACATTGAATCAATAAAGCAAAAAGACAATAAAAACTGAAAAATGTTTTTATTTTTTCTTCCTTTTTTCTACATAAGGGTCCCGTTGGAAAGAAAGAAAGATTTAATGAAAAAATAAAATTTGTAAACAATTTTTTCTAATAAGCAAAAAAAAAACACCTAAGAGTGCTATATTCGGCTATGCCGAATCTTATATATCTTTCACCATTTATGTAAATCTAGTTAAGTGAAGTAACTCCAGTCAAAATAGCAAATATTGGGGTGACAGAGAATAAAAAATAAAAAATTTGGTTCTGCAAATATATAATTAATGTGTTAAGCATTTTTAAAAAAATTTTAGTATTTCCTTAAAGATCTCATCAAAAGTTTTAATACGATACCCATATTGACATTTTAAAAAAATTAAAAATATCAGAGCGCCGTAACGCGGAAAATATGGGCGAGCGCCAATTTTTTACTTAATGTTTTTGTCTTATTTTTATGTCTCTATCGCCCCATATACTTATTATTTTTTTATTTTTTTTTATTGGAGTTACTTTATTGTTCCAAATGATATGAAAAAATTAGAGGTATGCATGGTGTTTTGCCCGCTGCTTCGAAGCACATAGACCGATCACGCTGATTTTCTATAGCACCTGGCCAACTGAAAATGTTCTAATGATTTTTGATGAAAAGGTAAGTAGGGATAATATGAAATATAGGCAAAAATTTTCATGGTGACGTACGCCAAAATGTCCCAAGACGGCGGGCTTCAGCCCGAGCAAACACCAGCATACCAGTACCGTCAACAAGCTGGCCATACAAAGGTTTTAGAAGCTTTAAACTTTATATTTTCTTTGATTTTTTATTCACGTTATTTTCATTTTTAAAATTCAATTTATCGATAACTTCCGAATTTGAGGTTTATCGAAAACTGTAAAAATGCAAAAGCGAGTGTTGAGGCAAGCTTTCACCTTCAATAACTAATACCGGTGAACTTAGATTTAATAAAGTAAGTTTAACATTCTCGTGATTAAATTCTTATTAATTTTCATTCAAATAAGCTTGTGACCTAAAGGATTTGCAGTTTGGATAAAATAAAATGCTGACTTAAAAAAGCAGTAGCAATCACAACCTGTTGTAAGTGTTTTAAGTCATCGAGTTTTACAATAGTTATAGGTATCTTATTCTTAATTTCCATCTTCTTTCTTATGTTAACTAAACGTTGTTGGAGGATAATAAATTTCTTTGAGTAAAAATATTCTTAATATTCTCATTTTTTTAACGTTTTTATTACATCTATTTAATTTAAATTAATGATACTTAATGACGTCTACAACCACTTTTGTTGCATTTGATACAACATACAATTTACATTACGTTGTGAATTGAATAATTATTTGTTTCGTAGAAATTTTTAAGATAAACAAATATTAAATAAATGCTTTTGGAAAAACTATATTTTGTTTGGTTTGATAAAGAATACCAACAAAAAAAAAAAAAAATATTTATAAACTATTTAAAAGTAAAGAAATCGATACCTTTATTCGTTTCTGTTAATAACCTAAATTTGTATATTTAAAAAAATAACTTGGCAATTCAAATACTTATATGGTCTTATTTATAAATTGATTATACTTTATTGACATTATAAATTAAATAAAATACCTTAAAATTTTAGATTGCAAAATTTTGTGGATAATATAAGAAGCAAAGCTTTATTGTTATTTTTGTTAAACTTTTTATTTTAAGTTTTTTAATTAAGTTTTTTTTTTCTTAATTTGCCTTTTTAGCCATTGTACAAACTTTCTCTTTCTCTTTAACTTTAACATTTTCTTTTTGGAACAAATAACAATAAAAATATATAAAACGTTTGTTAATGTTTATTTCCAGTTAATTTATGCGGTTTGAATTAAAATACAAACGGATTGTAAAATGGTATTGAAAACAATGCAAAAAGATAATTACACCTTTTGGTCTTGCACGTAAAAGTAGATACAATTATCAGTACACTTGAAGAAATAAGAACTTAGTTAACTGCAACTATTTTCCTTTAACTAATTTTGTTTAAAAGTTTTTAAATCTAAAACATTTTCCTAGTGTATAATTCTATTGTTATGGTTTAAGAAATTCAAACACACAGTACATTCCCCTCGGCCAAGTTATATCGTAAACTTTATATAAAACAATTTTTGCAAAAAACCAAACCGACTTCAAAACAAATTTTAGCTGTCTGTCTATTACGGTTCAAATATTTTGGTATCATGCATCATTTTACATAAACTATTGGAACACCCTTTAATTTATAATTTTAACTATTTTTTTTAATCTTCAAGCGTTTGTATACAACGGCTGAAAGGAAGGGAACACCCTTTAATTTCTAAACTTAAATTGTATACTTGTTGTTATAGCGGACTTAGCAGTACAGGTTCTTTGTAAATTTTAACTATCTGTCTACAGCTGTTTAAATAAAATGAACGATTGGGGCACCCTTTAAATTATAATATGGAATATTTATACTTGCTAATATAACGGTCGTACTAATCGAAATTCTGACCGTTTGTATAAAACCGTTAAAAAGATAAAACGATATAGATTAATTGAGGTCACCTATGGGGCACCCTCTAATTTTTGGATTTCTTTTTGCTATTGGGAGCTAAAGTGATACGAAGTTTTTTTTTTTTTAATTTTTAAGTAGTGCCCTTTACAGTTCAAAATACAGATACAAACATGAATGTTGCATGGGAACACCCTTTAAAAATTATGAACTGTTTTTAATACGGGGTCAATCTGTAAGTATGACCTTTCAAATAAAATTTTAAATCGGTTCAGAGACGACTGAGTTATTTTTTGCAGTCATTGAAAAACACTTTTTTGAACAAGTAACAGAAATTTTTTTATGATAAAAAAATTTTTTTTCTAGGTGTTTATTAAAAAAAACATGTTAAATATTAAAAAAAAATATATTTTGTTTATTACTTTATCTCGAAGGGGGAACATCTGCGTGTGAGCAGATTTTCCCTTTTCACGAAAGTGAGGTTATAATCAAAGACGCATTGCGCTGACTTTTACTAAAATGCCATCGAGTTTAATAAATAAAATAACAAAATTAATATAATCATTTATACTATAATATCCTGTTCAGGATATATCACTTCCTATACAAAGGCATATGTCGATGTGCCGTTCCTGGAGAGACTAATTACATATTTCTGAAAATTTGTGGGATTCCCTGGCGCTGTGGTTACGAGTTGTCCCCTGCCATTTTTATATTCAAATTAAAAAAAAAAAAAAAAAATAATATTTATCATATATTAGAGTAATATACAAAATTGCGGCAAAAAAATCTAACGCTGGTCTATTAGATTTCTGACATTTCTTTTCTCTTTTTTAAATTTTTATTTAAATTTGACAGCTGACCAGTGTTGCCAGGGAAAGACATGAAAAAGTTACGCTTTTCTTTCAAAAAAGTCACGTTTTTTCATTAAAAGTTACGTTTTGAAGTTTTCCTTAAATAAATATCGATTTAATGCAAAATATATATAAAAAATATAGTAAAAAGTTTTATTCAATATTTCAAAGAAAATAAGAAGGCAACAAAATCCATTTGCTGAACAAAATAAGAAAAACGTATGAAAAAAAATTTTCATACCGATGATACTCAGGAGGATTTTAATTAGGACTCAATACTAATATTTTGGTATGGAAAAGTGCATGCTCTCGCCATTCAATAAACTTAGTTAAAGTAGGATTTTTTAATAAAAACTTTTTCTTTGAAAGATTGAGCTTCGATAGAATTTACTACACCAATTATTTAACTAATTATTAAAAAAAAAGAAAAAATTGAGGTTTATTTGCTTGAAACAAACTATTGAAATTTTTTTTTTGTAATATAATCTGGCACATTTTGCTGGTTCTAAACATGAAGCAAGACACATTTCGTGATTTCTCACGAATGGAACAGAGTATAACTTCAGCAGCGTTATTTTTTGTTTACTTCAAACTAATTTTTTGAGTGGGATTTTGATAGCATTTGCAAGTAACCTTTGTTTTTAAAATAGAATTGATATGTTAAGAAAGGTTGATATGATAAGAGAGATTCTTACCTCAAATAATGAAACAAGTACTCTTTTCAGTGATATTACTTTATTTCGTGTCTTTACCGAAAGTTATGAAAATTTGGCCTGCTAAAACAAAATTAAATATGTTAAGTGGAGCCTTTAAAAGTTACAAAAAATATACCCAAACGGCCAACAGCTTAAGGGCGGGCTATAAAACAATACACGATGCTTTATTTTATTAGATTATTGAACATCGGCACTAGAGATTAATTTTTGGAGCATATCACATATTTGGCGATTAATCGTCTAAATTCTTAATGCATTAGCAAATGCTTCTGAAACTTATCACATGCTTTTTGAACTTAAAAACAAAAGTTTTTTTTGCCGTGTAATTAAACAATAGTGGTGCAATTAATTTTATTATAGGAGCTGGTTATTTTTGCAAAATTAAGAAGAGGAAATATATATTTATGCTATTAAAGATAAAATAAAATTAAACGTAATTAAAGAAAGTAATTAAAATAGTTTTCAATAAATACTTTCAACAATTATTTTTTTTTTTTGTTTATATTACTAACTCATTAAACATTTTTCTTTATTTAAAAAAAATACCATTTATTTAATTATTTATATTATCTAAAAAAACTGAAAAAAGTATTTAAATTGTTTAATTAATTCAATAAACTATTTTTAAGCAATAAGCAAAGTGCATCGAGCAAAGTAGTGAAGTTCGAGGTCATTTTACATTATAATATTTGTTACAATAAATGAAAATATTTATTAAAATTCGATATCATTTGGCTTATGAATCTTGCGGCACATAAATGATAATTATTGCTAGAGATGGTTGCTATGAGCAAGTACTGAAAATAGCCAACATACCAAATATTTTCACCGAAGGTCTCCAAGATAATTGTTTAGGGTCATTGGTTTTTATGATACCAGCACATAAAGCCGATCGGTATGCAAAAATTTTTCTCTAGAAGATTCCAGGTCGAAGCTATTTCCTTCGCAAAACACTTCATTAAGAAGACTAGGAATACATGCTCAAGTGAAAGTTTGACTCATATACGAAGATTTCTTTCTACTTGACATTTTTTGTTATGTTGAAAATTTAAAGTCTATGCCCATTACGATTCACAAGATATGACGATAGTTGGCAAAATCAGGTCTTTCATAAGGACAAACTTGAATTAACAAAAAAAAAAAAAAAAAATGTCAATTCATCAGATATAGTATCGAAAGAGTTGCTATTGGAATTTAGTATGATCGGTCCATGTCCTTCGAGGCAGCGGGCAAAACACCACGCCTACCTCTAATTTTTTCATGTCATTTGAAACAATAAAGTAACTCTAATCAAAAAAATAAATATATGGGGCGATACAGAATTTAAAAATAAGAAAAAAAACATTGAGTGAAGAAATTGGTGCTCGCCCTTATTTTCCGAGTTACGGAGATCTGAAATTTAAAAATTTTTAAAATACTTAAAATTTTTAAAAATACCTAACCCATTGAGAACCGATGACATTTTTAGGTAAAATAAAACATATGTTTAGTAGTAAGCGCTCCCAATAAGAAATTAAAAATGTATGAATATGGTTATAATATCTTTTTGTCTGTCACAGATCTCTATCACTGGAGTTGACATAGCAAGACACCTGAATATTTCAAGGTTTTCGTTTCTTTTCTTTTCGGATTGGATTTATTTTTTTTTTAAATCTGAACTCGATTCAAATATATATTAAGTTAAAAAATATACACAATATTTTTTAATTAAACCAATAAATTTTGCTATCACATATTTATTAAAAACAAGTAAGAGTTCTATATTCAGCTAAATCTAGTTTAGTGAAGTAACTCCAATCAAAAAAGCAAATATTGGAGTGACAGAGATCTAAAAATTAAAAAAAACTTCGGTACTGCACATATATAATTTTACATAATTTTACAATTTTACATTGGCTCTTAATGGGTTAAGCATTTTTTAAAAATTTAAGTTTTTCTTAAAGACCTCTTCAAATGCTTTATAACGATACCCATATTGTTATTAAAAAAATTTGAAAATTTCAGAGCCCCGTAACTCGGAATTGGCGCTCGCCTCAATTTTTTTTACTTGATGTTTTTTTCTTATTTTTTATTTCTCTATCGCCTCATATATTTATATACATATTCATTTTTTGGATTGGAGTTATGTTATTGTTCCAAATGACATGACAAAGGTAGAGGTAGGCGTGGTGTTTTGCCTGTTGCCTCGAAAACATGACCGATCATGCTAATTTGCAATAGCAACTCTTTCGGCACTATGTCTTATCGATTGGCGTATTTAAGTTCTCTCTAACTGATCTAGTGCCTCGGCAAACTTGATTTAACACTAATGCGGATAGACAGACGGACATCGCTTAATCGACTTCACTTTGCCTAAGAACTCAGAATATTTATACTTTATGGGGTTGGAAATGGATACTGTAGAAATTACAAGCAGAATAACAAACTTAATTATACCCTTTTTTCGCTCTTTGTGCTGAAGGGTATAAAAACGTTTATAAAATTTCGTACTGTACTGTACTGTTCCTAAGCAAATGTCGATGGCTTTGCGAATCTTTTTTTTTTAAATACACAAACAACGTTTCGTATGCTAAAGGAGTTTAAAAAAAACAATAAATTTTTATTACTATTTAGAATAAAAAATTTGGTTTATTTTACGACTCTGTATTTATATATATATACCTGGAATAATAAATGCAAATTTTTTATTATTATGAAAAGTTTAATAATTTTTATCAATAATTAAAACAAAATAGTTCACGTTTGGTATACAGTGAAATACATATGTATATGCATTCATAATGTGAAAGCCGGAGTAGAAAGAGATGTTAAATATTTCCATACAATTCAAATTATGTATTTTGTATTTATGCAAAAATTTTTTCACAAAATCTATAATATTTTTCTAAAAAATATTGATAAAAATCTTAAGGATTACTCACTCCACCAACAGAAACAAGAGTGAAGATGGTTTTTTTAATTTTTCTTTGAAAACTTTATTTTTTAAATAAAATTACAGATAACTTTCCGTTTTGGTTGTGAAATCGAAATCTTTTTTTTTAAATTCTATATTTTTATTTTTGCAGTTGGATGCGCATAAAGTACGTGTACACCTTGTTTGGTCCCTGTAGAAGAAAAATTCTGGTTTTGTGATTTAAACGTTTTTATTTTTTTTTACCAACTGTCAATATAATTTTGATTTGCATTGTTTAACAAAATTTTTTTTTCTAATTTATTAATAGAATGACACAATGCAGTAATATAACGACACGTATGTAGCCAGAATATCACGCCACTAAGCACTTTGTGACATACAATTTATTTATACAGCTTTAATTAATTATTTTTTATTTTTTTGTTTTACCAACCACCTTAAATTAAAATACATACATGAAGATTTAAAAAATTTCACTTTTTAACCGCAATTAATTTCTTCAAAAGCACCTCAGCTTTTAATTAAACATCCACAAACTATAAACACAAGCAACTAAAAGGAGCCAGCAATATTTTCACTTACTTGTCTTGAAAACAATACAAAACGTTCTGAATTCAAATCATGAAACTTCTTTTAAATACGTTTAATATTTTTTTCTTTCTTTTTTATTACTCGCACTGTTCGTGTTGAGATTTATTAAAACCGAATTTAATCTAATATTGGTGAGTGCACGAAATTAATACGTATTTCTATTTTATTTCAGGGATGGTAAACGAAATTTTTCAAATGGTACTTTTTTCACTTGCAATTGCAATAACATATTTTAATAAATTCTTTATTTTATTTATATTGAATAAAAATTAAATGAAATAAAATGTAAACATCATGACAATAATTAATTAGATTGACTAGTTAATTGACGATTTCATTTGCATTTAATAATAAATAATGCTAATGATTTTTTTAGCATTACCATTATTTTCACCAATGGTAATGTTTTTTAATGAAAAGGTTTTATTGATAATTATTAAAAAAAGAAAATCATTACCATTGACTTATGATTAAATGCTTTTAAACCATTATCAGTAATAAATGCATTCCTTGTTATTGTACACTAACTGCTATATTTATGAATGATAAAACAACTTTTAAATGTGTTTAATGACATACTTTCCATACAAATTTCTCTTAAAACATAATTCAAATCTTTTTTAGTATTTTATGAACACCGCAGTAAATACACATCTTAAAGAATAGTAGAGCATTATTTTAAACCCAAAAATTATTTTGATTCCAAAAATTTGGTAAGATATGTATGTATTATTATGGTTATTATATATGTATTAACTTTCCCAGGAAAAATTAGAGACTATGGGAATAATATCTGCTGGCTGGGGTGTTAGTTGACTTAAGATATCAGACATCACTTAAAAACTATAATTTATTAAAATTTTCAAATAAAGATCTATCTACAAGAGTGTTAAGATTTATTTATTACTAGCAGTGCCCATGAGTACCTCTGCGTGTCTAATTTTCTTAAAATTTAACTTTTTATTCCAGAGTTCTGTAGACAGTGCTTACAACTGTTTAAGTACCATTATACCGATAAAATTTGCTGCTTTTAGAACGGTATCTCTATTTTATCTACGAAATGAGCTATTTTTACGAGAAAAAAGTATGCTGTATTGGAAGCAAGGTTTTAAGGGACGTCCTCAAAAATTTTTGTTCAAATCCATTCAGTAGTTTTTACGTCATGCGAACACAGACATGCAGAGGGACAGACAGATAAACAAAAATTCCAAAAGTAGGTGCTTGGTATTCCATATCAATTACTATGTACACCAACAACAAAGTTTTCAAAAACTATTTCATGTACATAAATGACCCCGTAAAGCTGTATATAAGCATATCTTTTTTAAATTCTGCGGTTAAAAACTTGTGTTTCATAAAAATAATTATTTCATTAAAGTTTCATTACCATTAGTAAAAGCAACTATAATTAAAATAAAATCATTAGCATTAAATGGTAGTTAAATTTTTTTAGTGTCGTTATTTCAAACAATGCCTATAAAAATTCAATGGCAATAAAAAAATCCAAAGTATGATTATAAACCAATTACTTATTAATTTAATTTCACTTTTTAAAGCATTATTTCATAAAAATTATTTTTATTTTCGACATTTCGCTGCTACATTAAGTAGCATTATCAGGAAACAAAATATTAAATGTACAAAATAAACTAATTTTTATTAAAAATAATTTTGAGCTTAAATTAAACCAAATAAACTGCTCTTGATCCTACAAAATGTTTAAAGAAAACTGAAATAATGCGGAGCCAACGTATAACAATTGGAAAATCCGATTTTGACCGTGCATTAAATACATAATGAAACTGGCTGGTCGTCAGTCTGTTTTTTATAATTTCTTTTGTACGAGTATTGATTTAGATTGGTCTGCTTGTACTTCTAAGCTTCATGTAGACTTAAAAATAAGTGTAGAAGTAAAGGCCGTGTCAGATAAAGCTTTGTCGCTTTGCGTGACGTTTCAAACTTTAAAAAAAGCATAAAACGCAAGAGGTATGTCACAATAAAAACTTTAACAGCGCTTAATTATTGTTTGTTTACGTAAAAAGCGGATAGTAGTTTTCTTTGCCTTTATAAGTTTTTCTTCCATAATTTTCTAAAAAAGTAATAAAGGAATAATATTTAATAAAAAAAAATATTTTAAAATACTTACCTTTTTTACGTTCGATTTTGCCAAAAATAATATACAAATGTATAGCAGCAGATTGTCAAAGCGCGCTAAAAGATGAGTGTTGCCCAACTTTGCGCTTTGCTTTGCGTTAAAAGTGCTTTATGTGACGTATTTCATATAAGTTCGTGCGTTTTATCTTAGATGTCAAAGCGAATTTGCAACGCAACGAAAAGCATAAGTTTTTTCTGACACGGTCTTTATTCTTTAAAAATTGGAACATTAAAATTGTAAATAGTGAAAAACCTAAACAACATTTATTTAACTTTGCCATCCCTGATTCACTTCACACGATCTTTGTACACACAAGATGACTGATACTAAGTACATTGTAGATAGTAAAACTTTTTGTGTAGGTGCTTTCCTTTTAAAGCTTTTTGTTTATTTGTTTTTCTCTTTGTGACAAAGCTTTGATATTACGATACAATTTGGTTTAAAAATCCAATACGAATTAACGATATTTCTTTTGCATTAAATTTGTCGTAACAACTTTTAGTTTTGTGTAGTAGAAATAGATAATGTAATCGTTTAGAGATTTAAATTAATTTTTTTCTTTCTTTTTTATACCCTTCACTACAGAAAGTGGAAAAAGGATATATCTTACTTTGTCATTCCGTGTGTAATTTCTACAATATTCATTTTCTACCCCATATAGTATATATATTCTGACTTCTAATGCAGAGCGAAGTCGATTAAGCTGTATCCGTCTGTCTGTCCGTTCGTTCGTGTCAGTGTTGAAATTTAACAAAAAAAAAAACTAAATATGTCAAGCGATCAGATACAGTGTCGAAAGAGGTGCTATTGGAAATCAGCATGAGTTCCATATTTTCCGAGTTACGGGACTCGGAAATTTTCAAATTTTTTAAAATATCAATATGAGTATCATTTTAAAGCTTTTGAAGAGATCTTTAAGGAAATACTAAAATTATTTAAAAATGCTTAACCCATTAAGAGCGGATGGCATTTTTATGTAAAATAATATATATGCAGTACGATTTTTTTTAACATACTACAAAGGCTCATAGGCGCCAACGCTTGTGTTGTTGTTTTTTTTTTATATATGAAAAAATCGCATAAACCATTTACACGACCATACGAACAAATCCTAAAAATTTAATTGAATTCGGTTTGACCGTTTGAGAGTTATAAGGTCACAACACACTTGCAACAATTTTTTGTATAGAGATTTAAATTTTACCTTAATATACATATATTTTTTTAAATCAATTTTGTTATATTATTTTTATTTTATTTTTCTAAATTACAATAAATAAAATAAGTAAACATTTACTACTAGAAAATAACTTGCAATACAAGTTATTAATTTATTCATATTTGGGAGCATATTTATGATAGACTTCTATATACTTGGCCTTGGCGTCTTCAGTGCTAGTGCCAGCCTTTTCCTTCCAAGCATTCCACATGGCTTTTTTGATGGGATCTTCAGGTTCATCGGTATTGCAGTCACCAACTGTTGCTTGCTTGTAATAACCATAGAATTCTAAAAAGTCCTCTTGTGTGGGCTTATTCTTAAAGTTTTTGGCCTTTTCAACGATTTCTTCAAACTATAACAATTGATATAGAAATTTTTATATAATTAATAAAAAATTAAATATACAAAATGTTCTCTTACTGTGAGCATATTAATTAAGTGTTGCTTAAGTCGCTACTGGCAAAACAATAATAACTTTCAAATAATTTTAGGGTTTTTTATATAAAAAGATTTCTGCATTTTGGCCTAAATAAATTTGGCAAATCTTATCAACTATAGTTAAAGATTTATTACATTTTATTTGGTGTAGATTTGTTGGTACAATGAGGAAGGGTATTTATTTCATTTCTAAGTGCTTATCTTTATGTGCTGTTGGTTTCCAACACCTGTTTGCAATTTATTGAATACTGATAATATTTAGTAAAGTTAAGTTTTCGCAAAATTTATTATTTACTTTAGTTATTTATTGTAGTTTGTATATAAAGATATCAGAAATGTATTAAATTATTCATATTGGTGGTATTAATGCATACAAAAGCACATAGAATAAATAACTGACTGAGTCATCAATGTCCAGTGCAAAATAATAGATTAAAGATATACAGTTTATAGTATAGCTTCCTCTAAAAGCTACGAAATGCATACCTTCGTCTTATTAAACCTTTGCACTGTGTACATTAATTTAATTAGAAAAAGGCTTTTTTATACCCTTCACCACAAAAAATGGAAAAAGGGTATATCTAAGTTTGTCATTCCGTTTGTAATTTCTACAATATCCATTTCCGTTCCCATAAAGTTTATATGTATATTGCCGAGGCAGCAGGCAAAACACCACGCCTGCCTCTGCTATTTTCATGTCATTTGGGACAATAAAGTAACTCATTAAAAAAATAAATACATGGGGTAATAGCGAATTAAAAAATAAGAAAAAAAACTCAAATGAAAAACTTGGCGCTCACCCATATTTTCCGAGTTACGGGGCTCTGAAATTTTAAAATTTTTTTAAAATATCAATATGGGTATTATTTTAAAGCTTTAGAAAAGTTATTTAATTCTTCTGGTTATTACCAATATTAGTCTAAAGTTATCCTTCTCATAATCCCAAGCTTAATTTCAGCTAGTTTTGGTATTTGACAGACAGTGTTTGCAACCATCTCAGTCTCTTTCAGGGGCAATTACCAAATATTGGCCCTTATTATGAGTTGCATTTGATTTTCGATCTTCGCTGGCTAACGAAAATCGAATATCAATTGTTAAATTCATATTATGAGTTGGTAGCACTGTCAAAAATTTAGTTGTGCAATGAATTTTCAATCGAACACAATTTTGCTTTCGTTGGTTTGTGTTTGTAAAACTTATTGAAAATGTAAGTGTTTGTGAGTGTTTTTTTTTACAAATGGTGGCAATTAATTATTTTAATTATATGTCGTTGTGATTTTAATTAATAATTATTTTAATTTTTCATTTATAAATTAGTAAAACAATATTTCTTTAAAGTCACAGCTGATAAACATGTGCTATTGTGAATAATCCAATTGAATAAAATTCACAATAGCACTTTTTTTTATCGAATGTGCGCCATGATACCGAAAGACCGAAGACCGAAAGTTGCACTAATAGGCACCATCATCTTTTTCAATATTAATTTTTGACAGAATATAGATAAAGTTTTCTCGACCTTTTCCTAAGGCAATTATCCAGCTTAGGATATCTCGATTATATATTATCTAGTGTTGAAGGACGGCTTGTTTTTTTAGATGTACTCTTTAACATTTTGCTCGCAATTTTTACCCAAATATTTTCTCCAATGCAATAAAAACTGGAGCTTTTTCAGAGGTTAAAAATTTATCTATCCCTGGTACATTTTCAGGGTTCTGCTTAATTTTTTTAATCAACAAAACCGAGGACTAGCTAAATCCAAAATTTTAAATTTTGTTGTATTGCTGATTTAATACAATTTTTATTTAATACTTTTAGTTTAAGATATACGAATTTTAAATTTCAATACAAAATTTTAATAAAATTTACTAATCAGTAGCATTAATATGCTTTCCCTATAATAACCATTTCGTAGTTAATAATTTTTGATAATAAATGTTTCCTTTTTAGTGATTACTAAGCAAAATTAACGTGACAAACTTAAACAATGATTCCAGATAAAAAAATTTATTTATTAGTAAGAAAAAAAAATATCTGTTATATTTATCAGAGTTCAGAAAAGTACACTCACTGTACAAAATTCTTGTACATAAATTGAATACACACAGCTGAAACCAACCCGTACATTTTTTTTTTCATAACAATTATATGTGTCTTTAAATTTAGAAATTTTTCGTACACATCCACGAATGTGTCTTGTGTGTCACGTACGTGAATGTACGACTATAACTATTGTTTGTGTACGTGTACTCTATTTTCAGTACGTGTACGGAAAAAAAGTTCATGAGAAAATAAATAAATTCGTGTACAAAAAAAAAAAAAAAAATAATAATAACCGCGTGTACGAAAAAAACGTAAATGGAAAAATAAAAATAACTGCGTGTGCGGACGGCAAAAAGTACATGTACGATAGACAAAATATGCAAACACTTTTTATTGTTATTATTATTGGTTTTTTTTTAGTTAAAATTTAAGTCTACCATTGCAGTTTGTTTTTGATTATTGGTTAGTAATGGAGTTCCTCGTAAATTCAAGCTATGGTCATTGCAATTTCACCTACCAAGGGAAGCAATTTTTGATGTTTACTGATATCATAAAATAACTATTTTTATTTGGGATTTTTGTTTGTCCAATTGTTTTCCTGCTTAAAATTTGCATGTGTTATAATTGTTATGAAAAGAAAAATATTTACAGGTTGGTTTTCAACAGAACATTGTGTGTACGATTAGTGTGCTTTCTAAACTCTGATATATATATTTTTAACAATATTGTTTAACATTTTCATTATCTATGATAAATGATGCTATGTGTTTTTTCTTCTCCCTTATGATATGCTTTAGAAATTGGCTTCTGATTGTGGCATTGCTATAATTGCGGCTATCAATGGTTTTGTTTGTTGGGTTTTCAAAATCATAACACGTATGTGTGAGTTGTCTGGTGTTAGGGTGTGCGGTGGCAATTTATCATTAATGTCCAAAACAGCCACTACTTCAAAATCAATTTTTAAGGGGACTCCAGGCAGTATGCTCGGTAGCTGTAAGCAAATATTTTAAATGTCAACAACAATTTAAATTATAATTTTTTTAACAAAAATTTTTATCACAATGTTTTCGTACCTTTGCCAAGGACTTTTGTATAGTGTAATGTCTGCGATCTGCATGCAATAAAACCACTAAATTTGAAGCCATTTTGTAGGTTGACAGGTTTTGTATTGTTAAGTATAAACGAAACACAGGGCCAGCTCCACAAACTTCTGCCGAAAGCTTAACAGGAGCATGAGTTATATCGCCCGATATGGTACGCTCTGACGAATTCAATGCATCAACAGTAGCTCTGGCGGCAGTATCTCTTAAACGCCACAATTCCACTTGGAAACTGCCGTAGGTGGCTGTAATAAATTTTCTAAAATTTTTAAATCAATTCGAAATTTATTTAAAAATAAATACAAACATTTAGCATTTTGCTTTTCTCTAGCCACTTGTTCTACAAATATCGAACTTTTTTTAGGTTTTTCCAAAACTGAATTTTGAACCATTTCCGATGTATGTGGTGAACCACGTCCAGCTAATTTTTGATTTGGCTCAAATGATGCTGTTCTTTTTAAGATTTTTATTATTAAATCTCCGTCAACTGTTGTCAGACAAAGAACATGTTCTTCTAGTCCCAAATAGCCAAATATCATTGAAGTAACGGTGTTGCCAATTTGAAATTCATCGACCAGATATTTTTGCATATAAAATTGTACCAGACCACCTTGCAGAGCCACACATAATAGAGTCAAACCCAAATGTGTTAGATTTATCATGGTCATACAAATTGGCTGTTCTTCTAGACGCACCATGTATAATTGTTTTCCTTTCTTCGAATAGCATAGTAATTTTTTCTCCATAGATGATACAACTATAGTTTGATCGATCGGTAGAAGAACCAATCCAGTCAATGGATAAGATAGTTTAAATATTTCTTGACCTTCAGCTGCAGATTTGCGCAAAAGATAAACCGAACCATACCTTGTGGCTACGGCAATACAAAAGTCTGTCTCAAAGCAACCGTTAACAGCCAGCAAGCTTGGAGTAATCCCCGGGCAAGCCATAGCGCGATATAGTATACCAAAACTTTGAAGTTCCAGTATTAAAATTTCCCCATTATCGGCTGCAATAACTAAATTTGATGGAGGTTGAGCTACTCCGCTCGAAACACGGGCGAGACATTTTAATGCTACTGCCGATGGATAGCGGGTTAAGTTTTGTTCTCCTTGCTCACGTATAAAAGCCTGTAAACGTAAAGATGAAATAATAAATTAAATTATTATTAAAGCTATGCCTTTTAGTAATTCTTAAAGTCGAAATAAGAAAACCCATTACATATCTATAACAACAATGCTAAAAGAAAATGTTGTTGTTGTCCATTAAAAATGTTGAACTGTGTGGTTACGGAGCTGAATAAGTTGTAACTAACTACCTTTAAAAAGAGTGGTGTGCTTCAATCTGTTTTGAGTATAAAAAATCTTGCAAAATAAAAAAACAGACTTTAAAACAGACAAGTGGTCAGAGATTAATCAAATATGAAATGAAGAGAGGTAATTCACGTTTTCTATTGGGATACCCTGTGGAAATACGATTTATTTTTTATAGCGCTACGCATTTTTAAGAAAATTTTAAATTTCAGCCGCTTAACTCTTGAAAGATACATTTATTCAGATATGTTACAAAGGGACACCCAATCTGTAAGTATTGCCTTTCAAATAAAACGTAAAAAAATAAAATCGGTTTGGAAAAGACGCAGTTTTAAATTAATAAATAAAACTTACAGACGAATCGATAGCCTTTTTCTCTTATTAAAATTAATTAAAAGCAAGTAAGAGTGGTATATTCGGTTACGCCGAATCTTATATACCCTACACCATCTATGTAAATATAGTGTGGTGAAGTAACTCCAATCATAAAAGCAAATACCTGAGGTGACAGAGAATTAATAATAATTTTACATAAAAATGACATCGGCCCTTAATCGGTTAATCATTTAAAAAAAATTAGTATTTCCTTAAAAATCACTTTAAAAGCCTTAAAATGATATCCATATTGATATTTCCAAAAATTTGAAAATTTCAGAGCGCCGTAACTCGGAAAATATGAATCAGCGCCAATTTTTTCATTCGTTTTTTTTTTATTTTTTAATTCTCTATCGCCCGATATATTTATTTTTTTGATTGGAGTTACTTTATTGTGTCAAATGACATGAAAAAATTAGAAGTGAGCGTGGTGTTTTGCTTGCTACCTCGAAGGACATGGACCGATCATCCTCTTTCGACAATATATCTGATCGATTGACATTTTTTTTTTTGTGAAATCAAGTTTGCCTCGGCAGACTGTAAATATATTGTATAAAAGTTGGTCCGAATCGAAAAAAGCCGATCAAACCTCCCCGAAGTAGGTGAGTTTGTGAAGGCAACTCTATATTAGAATGGCAGGTGAGATGGCTAAAGTGGCTGTATGGCTCAAATCTCGTCAAAGCTTTAGGTAGAAAGTTGAAGGACCTAGTTGCTCAACTAAGAAGATCGGAGCAATAGAGTATTGTTGTTGTTAAGGCGTAATTTAAGTCCACAAGTGATCTTGAGTAAAAATTTATCTAGAACCATTGAAGAAAATAAAAATTGAGGGATTGGCATTATAATAGATACAATATTCCTTTTTTGGCGCCACGTTTTTTAAACGGTGTATAGTGGGAAAAGATTTTTAAAATCGAATCAAAAAAAAAAATGTTATGAATTTATCATACAGGCGTGGGTAACTCTTTTAGAACAGTGGCAGTCATTTGATCGTCATTGTAGAACGATATACCAGTATTTACGCACAACAAAATTTCTAGCACATTCTTAAAGACAAAGTGAAAAAGTTACCGGATTTTTGGATATCTGTGGCAAACAGTGTTGCCACTAACTTTTTTCAAACAATTTAATTTAAATTTTGACTGAGTTTTATAGCAGCATTTTAAAAGCTGCAATTATAACTTTGCCAAACAAATATTTATAAACACAAGTTAAAACTTTGATTAAATTACTAAAAACATTTAATTCCAAAAATCAATACCAAAAGCACCACCACGGCAACATTGTTCAATATAAAATTAAACAACAACAAATGTGTTAAAGCCAAATTGTATATGTTTAAATGTCGGTCGTTAATTTTTTGCTGGGTATGTTGGGTTTAAACTCGAAACTTAAGCTCCAATACATTACAGATTTACCTTTTCACCAAGTTGAAATTCAGACATCCAAATGAACATAAAATACCAAAAATTAAATAAAAAATAAATAATTTTCCAACTTACATTTCTATCTTGCGGCAACAGATTAAGCAAATGTTGTGATTTTCTGGTAAGTTTCGGACGTTCTAAACCTTTCAGACTCTCAATGAGACTATCCTGATCTTCGGTTCTTACGATATTTAATTTGCGCCATATTTCTTTTTCCTCTTCCAAAATTTCCAGTTCTGGTAAAGTATACTTAAAATATGGTTTCATATGACGATAAAACAACACCGACTCATTGACAGCCACCGCCGAGACTAAAAAGAATATAAAAATCAGTAAGAATTAAATTTTTTGTCAACGAAACTAAATGTTCAAAAGAGTATTTAAATTGTATTAGAAATGTAAGATAGGATAGTTTTTTACCAGTTTCCCAAATCACATACAGATTAAATTTCATTAGTTCCGAATAGCGTTTTTATTTATATTTTATACCAGCACAACACATCAAATAAGTTGGTTTGTTCCAAAGCATTATGAAATTTATTTATAAAATAAAAAATGCAACTCTGTGTCATCCATTATTCGTGATTGACAAATGCGGGAAAAGTGAAGATTTCTGTTTTTCGCATAAAAACTTTATAACGATTAAAATTATTAATTGTTCAAACTTTGTGTTTATTATGCAATGTCTGAAATATATCAATAAAACTATGGATCCTTCTAAATCAACATTGAACCTCCGGAGAATTTTCCTTAAGAATATTCAGTGCATATGAGACCAAAGGTCCCCTTGTACAGTTCGGTAAATTAAAGTTATCGACTTCCACTCAACCCTAAGTTTCTTTATCCTAAGAGCTTAAGGAGTTTTTATTTTGTATTTTTATTCTCGCACATTCTAAAAATTATTTAAGGTGACATTAATAAATAACCGCTCCTTGCTCTAACATAACAAGTATGGTAGCCCTTGCCCACTAGACCCTTAAAACCATTTACACATTTCTATCTCTTTAGAACTGATTAGTTTTATCAAAAATGGCAGTGGTAATTGATAATAGTAATTGATCAATGGTTACATCGATAACATAAGAAAACATAAATGTTAAGTAAAAACTTGCAGTATAGAAAAATCATTATCTCTAAACCAATCTTTATAATCTTAATAAAAAGTCTCCATAAATATCACAAGTGCTACTTACTTGGCGTTTTTGGCTCAGATTCATCTATATAAAGACTTTCTATGGCCGCTGGTACACCTTTTATTTCATGTTCCGATTCTAAGTCAATACCTCGAAATACTTTTAACTTTGCCAATGGTGGTTCTTCGTCAAGTGTTATATCAGCCGCTATAAGTCTGACATAATTGTCGGATTTTATATCGCTGACAGTCATGCATGATGGCAAAGTGTTTAACTTGGGTTTTTCTATTTCATTAATTATAACTTGCAACCAATTGCCTGGTGTGCACATTATTTTTTTTTTTTCAATTTAGTTTTAGTTGATATGAAGAGTAAAGAAAAAACAAAATATACTCTTTAATGATTTGTTGAGATATGTTTGTGTGTTTGTTTTTGTTTACCTTAGTAACGGTTTTGTTTACCGCTTTGTTGATTATTTATTGTGTATTTTAAAGAGTTGTATTTGTTAGTAGTTAACGTGTACCTTATTGTGTCCCAATCAACATTAATTACACTTAACACAAGTTAAAATGCTGGTAACGTTAATTGCAATTTAAATGTTAACCGTTGTAAAAGTTTAAACTAAACTAAAAAATGAAATGTATGAAACATTTATGAGTTGTTATTGTCTTTTGTCTTGTTGATTCAATGGAGTTCTCATTTTATCAATTTGGCTTTCGATATAAGACTTTCTAGTTTTCTGTACATAATTTGGGTAAAATCCACTGATGAGCTATTTGAGCAGTAGTGAAATGGCCATATGAATATGCTTTCCCCGCAGTAATACATTTCATTTTGCAGTTTAGTTTAAAATAATAAATATTTCATGAGAATATCATGAAATATTTATATTTAAAGGAATTAAGCACGAATAAAGTAAATTAAATTTTAAAAGATTCCGAATAATAAATTTTCATATTGATATATTAAGAATGAAATTTTTTTTAAAATTTTTTTTGTGATAATTTTTAAAAAAAACAAAAAAAATAGACCATTAGCAGAATATAATGCAGCATTTTCTGAGAGTTTTTTCTTGTTTAATAAATTTAGAAATGCAAATATACGCAAACTTTAACCGAATTAAAATTATTCATTTGTTTAAATTTGAAATATTTTAAGGAATTTTCCACAGCATCGTCTCTCTTATTTTAGTAATTATTTTATTTCTTTAGTTTTAAGTAATAATATTTTTCCATTTTATTGGTTGAATATTAATGTTGGTCATTAGTCTGCTATTGTCACACTCTGTTTCTCTGTGTTTTGAAAACCAAGCTCGTGATTGGAAAACTTATTATATCCTGCAAAAATTACTTACTCTGTCTTTAAATAATTGAAATCTTGAATCTTACAGTTATACTTTATTAAGTCAAGTCAGTCTAGTTTATTCGTGTATTTCGCAAAGTTGATGTAGCAACATATTAATCAGAGTCCGTTATGCTTTAATTTTCTTAATTTAATAATGAAACCACTTGTTTCTAACTAACTCTTAATGCTTTTAAATGAAGAAAGAATTGTATATTTTTTTACTCTTCGTGAGCTTCACTAAAATTCTTCATATATAATAATTATAAAAATAAATTTAAAATTAAAAAATATATTTTTTGTTTTAAGCCCTCTTAGTGCCAGGTCCAAAGGCAATTACATTTTTGTAAAATTTCCCAACTTCCTACGTGTATAAATTTCGTTGCCGATTAAATATACATAAATAGTATAACATGCATTTAGGCTAACATTTAAATGAAATTTAAGTTGTGTCCTAGAGTAGGCTTTAATTTTCGGGATAACAAACTTTACACAGGGCGATCCAGATATTTTAGAAAATAAGTAGTCTTAAAAATTTTCTTCGCCTGGGTATGAACGTTTAGTACCGGTAAAACTTTTTATTCCACTTCAAAAGATATTTTATTCAGATTTTCCCGTTTTATTTCTCAGAAAGAGTGTTGACTCTCCCTTCTTAACTGTGCGTAATGTTGCTCGTCATCAAGTAGAATAAAAAAACTATTCGGGGTTGTATTCAAAATATCTGAAACTATTATATGACCTATTTCTTGTCAAATCTACTAAAACGCAAATAATTTTTAAAAATTTACTATTCCAGACACTTTTCGCATACTCGATCTCTTACAGTTTTTTAGCTATAACCTTTAAAACCATATAAGCAGGCAAAGCAATTCATTAAATTGTTATTCCTAAAGAGGCGTAAAAAATCTCTATACCACTTTTTACCCCTTTGTTGTGGTTAAATTCGAAAATGCTTGTCAATTTTTATTTTTGCGTTCTTAGTAGCTCCAAGAAGATTTGATTTCACAGATGCCTTTTCAAACGCAGCCATATTGCTACGTTCCTCAATTGGCAAAGCGGCTGTGATGCCAGCTACCTAAGTGGTATCACCACGGCACGCCACAATCCACAGCTGATGCCCAGAGACAACAAAATAAAGTATTTTCTGAAACAAATTTCTTAATTTATTAAGAATTTTATTTAAATTATTAAAAAAATTATTTAGGCGTAAAATCATAGTTTCTGAAGGTTTTCGGATTGTACTCTTTATGAGCGTAAAAGCTCCGAGATATATGATCGTAAAGTTTGTTTTCTGATTCAAATGGTTTGCTGGGAGTTTTCATTCTACTTAAAGTGAGATGGTATAGAAACAAAATGTAATGTTACGGTATATTTTTTGATAATCATAACAATTCTCATTAGATTTCTTTCTTACAAAATCTAATGCAAATCTTAAGACTTGTATACTACTGAGCATGGGCTTTAACAATGCAAAATTAAACTAAAACACAAGAAAACACTTCAGAGCGAGAACGTGAATTTAATATTACCAACTTGCCCGACCAGGACACCTGCTCCATCGACATATTAAAAGCGTCCCCATATCCACACATAAACATTTACCATAGCGAACTTACCTTACATCAGATAAACCTCACCCTGAAAGAAAGCTCTGTTTTTTGTACATAAGATACAACACAACATTTTTAACAAATAAAATTGGCTCTTAGTTTTGTTGTTACAGATATGCAAAAGTTTTAAATCTTATTTTCGTAACAATATGTTTTGTAACATTTTTCATTTTTTGACAAATAATTACTATAAAAAAATTATTGTTTTGAGGTGTCTAACTGCAGTTGATGATTCTTCCTCTGTATTTCTAGAATTTTCATTTAAGTTTTCATGATCGACTCTATATTTTTTATATACGCAGGAGCCTACATGAATGAATTCGAATCAACACAAAATCGTGCAAGAGTTAATTTTTTCTTCCTTGAGAATACTTGATCGTAAGTGAAGAGATATTTATTATTTCATCTCTACTTGACATAAAAGCGGATAAGTTTCAACAGACCGATTGCAAATTTTAGAAAAAATCCATAATTTATTTAACAATCAATTGAAAAAAATTTAGCTATTTTTGAAAAGTACCAGAACGATTATATGACTCATTGGATCTCCACTTGTCGAAAAAATTGTCTTGTTTCATACCATTGCTAAAAAAAAATTGATTAAAATGAGGAGGTCAAGGTCTGCAACAAAAGCCTTTTATGAGATCACAAAAATATTCCTTAATCTCTTGATAAAATGTATAGCGCTAAAAGACGAGTAAATACACTCCTCGTATGTATTGATTATTAATAGCTCTGTAATGAATCATTTAGAGAAATGTCTTAAATTTACATAATAAAAATATTTCCCTGAAGTTGTTTGCCATTTCTGGAACACTTGGTGTCTACACAAACCCAAATATTTGTTTTAATATTACAAACTTATTTGCCAAAAAGTCTACTAAATGAAATCATTTATTTCTAATCTTGTATTTTTTCAGCAAACATTATTTATTTGTTAACAATAAGTTGTGTCTTTTGAATTGTCCATAGTTTATAAATTTTAAAGCCACAAATAAATCCGGACAAGTGAAAGCTAAACCATTTTTTTTTTAAATTTTATTTATTGTGATACCACAAAAATCTCTTTTTACTTTTTTTTTAACACACACATACACAACCAACGCTAAACAAACTAAAGAACCATGATTAAAAAGTAAATATTTGTTAAAAAAAAAATGATCAATAAAAAAGAATGATTGTAATTTATAAACGATAAAGTAGGTTGCTTCGTTTCGTTAAACAAGTCAAAACAATAATTATTTTTAACACAAGGATCGTGCCAATATTTAAAATTACACTGAGAAGTTTCCAAAGAAATATAAGAAAATCTCTGAATATTCAAAATAAAATCATTCTCATTATTATCATACATTTTACCTAAAATGAGAATAATGTTAATGGTTTGCCGAAGCAGTTATTACTTGGTCAAAACCCGTTAAAATCGTTTACTTCTTGAGTTGTGAAGTATGTGCGTATATGAGTGCTTATTTTTGGACAGCTTCCAGTTCGGTTATTCACTTCAATTTAAGAGTTTTAGATAACAGTTCGTTTAAAATTCGGATATAAATGGATCTTTTAAGTTAAAAAATATCAGAGTATTTACTAAAAAAATTTTTTGAGCTATATTTCAGACTCGTTGATGTTGAATCTATTACAGCCAAAATGATCTTTTAGAGGAACATTACAAATCAGGTGCTTATTATTTAGAAGCTTATTCCCAAACACCATTGTTAGTTACACTATTGTTACACTTTATTTGCTTGTTGCGTACTTTTAGTTTTAAAAATTGACAAATTGATGTCACCCTATTTACCTTAGCTCTATATATTTGATTAATAACCATACGCAACTTCTCAGTCAATTGTTTTTATTAATACTATCTAGCAATCGCTATTTTTATATACAGGCGAGTTAAAACGTCTGAATTCTTCAAATACGGAAAAATCTGGCAGCTTGATTCAGTTGTTTTTTAAGCTCGTGGTTATATATCATATAACAACTAAAATGCCATGGTTAATTGCAGTCCATATTTTATTTTTTATTTATTTATTCAAAATAATCTAGGTTAATTATTTGGCAAATTCATAAAAATTTTTAAAATTAAAATTAAGAGTAATAAGATAAAAATGCCCCTATTGCATAAATGTTGAAAAATATTTCAAAAGCAAAAGAAAAAAAATTTTGACAATTTAATGTGGTCTTGCTGTAAGTAATTACACACGACCAGTTAACAAAAATTTTCTATTAATGATTTTCTAAACATTGAGACGTAATTTGAAAACTTTCGTTGATCGCAGGGCACAAAAGAATTCTACAACCTTGAAATCCTAACGACAAATGATCTAGTCATTTTAAGAGAAACGTGCCGAGGTACAATTAATACATTATAGAGTGGCCAAAAACAAATCTATTCATAAGATACTCAGGCTTTCCATATTTTAAAATCTTATAAAATTGAAGCATCAGCCTTAGATTAATAAAGCTCTCAAATTCACATTGCAGAAGTTTAATAGTGAACGAAGTCATATGCGTATATGATCCATACTTTAGTCCAAAGATGTAGCGAGCTATTTTATTGAAGCAGTGTTTTAATCTATTATGAATGGCATGTGATATTCCTGAATAAATTTCCAAGCCATAAATTTCTACAATTTTCTCACAACAAAATTTATCTTAGATAGAACATAATTAACATGAAAATCAAAACTCAAATTGTTATTTAAGTAAATCCCTAAAACCTTATAATGAGATACAAATACAATATTCCCACTGCCTAAAATAAAGTTTGGTAGAACATTTATATGGGAAAACCACATACATCGAGTCTTTAGGGGGTTCAAGTTAAGAAAATTATCCCCTGAGCATTTCATAATAAGTTTCAAGTCGCTGTTAACCTTATGCTCCAAAAATTCTCAGCCATATCCCTTATCATCAGCTTATAACTGGACATCATCTGCATATCGCTCCTTTATTACATAGTCATATCTCAAAAAATTAAAAATCTGTAGTTACTTAAGCAAAACTGCTCTTTAAGACCTTCTGTACATGTTGAAAAACATCAGTTTTATATCCCAAGCTGAACCGAAGTTATAGCAATTGCAATTGCGGCAATTAGATCATAGGACTTATATCTTGAAAACATAAATCGCATTTTGCCAAGTTCAAGTTTTTTTGAGATATGACTATGTTGCAATAAAGGAGCGATATGTATAACATCTACAAAAAGATGAAATCAAGCCTTCATAGTTTAGTATAATTGACTTTAAGCTTGAGCCGCCTTCTTCAAATATTTTTTGAACCGCCTTTTTCTATTTTCACTGGAAACGTAATTTTTTGATATTTTAGCGGTATCTGCTACTTCTACTGATTAATTTTCTGAATTGTTTTCTATTCACTCTTCAAAAAAACTTTGTTGCTTTCGGAAATATTCTGTTACGAAAATAAGATCTGGCAACCCCTGTTGTTGTTGTCCGTATGAGCAACCTCAATGCCTGCATTGGTAGATGGGCATGCTGTAACACAGTACGTCATGAGTTCGAGCCCACCTTCGAACATGCGTACAAAGAAAAATAATAATTTTAAAAATGAATTGAAAATTAAGAAGCATCAGTACAAAACTCCCGAAAAGTAAAAAAACAAAAATTGTGGGAAGCCATGGCGGGAGACGTCTAATTTAATACAAGATTCAGATAATTTAGTAAGGACGCCCTTAATAATAAAAAAATAAATAAAAACAATAGCGGTTAGCGCAGGGAAGTGTAACAGCATAACAACAGTGTATGGCAGACGTGTGCTGTGGCTATTAGATGAAGGCGATGACTGGCTTGGATTAAAGGCGTAGTGGAGTTGTCTGTGGATGGTTAAGGTTACTAAACAAGGCATCGAGTAGGGAGCAAGTTTTAATCTAATGAGTGATAACAATTTTTTAAGATTCTTTTGAACTAAATTTTACTTTTTGATCGTCAATGAGGTACGGAAAGCCTGGAAAATTTTCTACAATCTATAAACTACAGTGAGTCCGGATTTTAAAAGAACACTTTTTGAAAGGTATTTATTAAAGACTTGTGACACTAAGAAAATGACTCACTCTTTGGTATGTGCGGGCAATGAGTCGTCGCTGCGACTATAGAAACTTAGTGTTTATTTTATTTAGTTTAACTATTGATAATAAACGAATACAACTCACATAGAGAGATGATGAAAAAGATGCTAATGGGGATGCTAACTGGTTGCTGACCATCAAGTTATTTTAAGTGTTGTTGGTATTTTCTAGATACAAATATACATTTTGATGTTGTGGGTAATTTTGCTAGTAGAGTCTTTTAAAAGAAGCATGTGTTATTGCATTCAACCTGTTCTTCATTGGTATGACAAATAGGAAGTTTTCTAAATTAAATTTTCACTTTATCTTCTTGCAGAAAGGCTGAACGAACACGTGTTGCCATTTAAATAAAACAATTTTTAAGCACAAATGGAAGTATTTAAGGTAATTTTCGAGGACATTTAAGTTTTGTGGTGTAATTAAGGAAATGTAAATATTTTTGCAATTGAAGAGAAAACCATGGCTTTATCAAATATTTAAATGGCCTCCCACCTAAGAATTGAGATATATCTCTTTTGCAGCAAAGACCCAATAATGGCGTGCTCCTTAAGAAGATGTCTTGAAGTTCAGAAAACCCGATTTTGACGTTTTAAGTAGGCAGACAGATACCTTAAACTTTTTAGCCACAAATAATAAGTAAGAGTGCTATATTCAGCTATGCCGAATATTTTGTACCCTTCACCATCTATTTAAAACTAGTTTCGTAAAGTAACTACAATCAAAAAAGCACTCGTTTATATAATTTTACATAAATATGTCATCGGCTCTTAATGGGTTAAGCATTTAAAAAAAATTTAGTATTTTCCTAAAGAATTCTTTAAAAAGTTTAATATGGCACCCGTATTGATATTTAAAAAATTTTTTAAATTTCAGAGGCCTGTAACTCGGAAAATATGGGCGAGCAACGATTTTTTCACTTGATGTTTTTTTCTTATTTTTTATGTACTTATTTCTTGATCGGAGTTACTTCATTGTTCCAAATGATATGAAAAAATTAGAGGTAGACGTGGTGTTTTGCTTGCTGCCTCGAAGCTAATGGACCGATCATACTGAATTCCAACGGCATTTCTTTCGACACAATGTCTGATCGATTGGCGTACTCAAATTTTCTCTAGCTGATCTCGTGTCTCGGCAAACTTGAATTCAACACTAACAAGGACGGACAGACGGACATCGGTCAAACGACTTCGCAATGCATAAAAAGTCAGAATATACATACTATATGGGACCCAAAATGGATATTGTGGAAATTACAAGTGGAATGACAAACTAAGATTTATCCATTTTCCACTTTTTGTGGTGATGGGTATAAAAAGATAATGTCAAAATAAAGCGGTGGCCTTTACATGTTACGGATCGTATAATGAGTGTGTGTGTGTGTTTTAAATTTCCCCTTGACAATTTTAAACCATACTTTAAGGTTTATATAACACTGTTTTTCTTTATTTAATTTATCCACCACAGTGCTCTTATTTTCCTTAAAAAAAATCTGGCAATAGACTAAATTCATCTTGTGTGGCTCATATTGATTGGATTTTTCCAGCCATGTTAAGAAATATATAAAAACGAAGAAATGCGCCATAATCGACAAAAATAAAAATTTCCTTTCGTATTTTAATAAGTTTTATGTATTACTTAATAATATAACTGATTTAGAATTAAAAAATATGGCAACCCTATTTCTTTACTACACTCTCACTTACCAAAATTTTTCTAATAGCAACAAACATTGTTGCTTTTTTACAGCTGCTGTTGCAATCTGCGGTCTCTACTTCCAACTACTTTTTATTCTGGCTGATGTCTATAATTATTTTTGTTTTTCAATATTGCGTCTTAAAAATACAAGACCTAGATTTTTTTGCAACACTTTCATTTATTTCTTTTTTCTCTTTAATCGACTGGTAGTTATGCTTTATTTTCTTATTAAAAACAAGTTGTTGAGAATGAATTTCATTAATGTATAAGTTTCGATGATAATGGCGGTTTTTATTTGCAAGTCTGGTAGCTTTATTACCGGTTATGTTGTCAACGGTTTGAAGAAGATTTTATGTTTAATATTCATAATTAAGCAACTTTCTATTTTTACTGGCAGCATCTTCTAAGAGCTTGTAATTAAA
This sequence comes from Gymnosoma rotundatum, assembly GCA_916610165.2. Taxonomy (NCBI): domain Eukaryota; kingdom Metazoa; phylum Arthropoda; class Insecta; order Diptera; family Tachinidae; genus Gymnosoma; species Gymnosoma rotundatum. The sequence continues at coordinate 11,154,268 of OU744338.1, read as the reverse complement.
ATCAAAATTGTAATGTAAATTGATGTTATAGAGTAAAACTGCTGTTATTGTGACTGAAAACTTAAAAAAAATCTTTGGAATTTTTTAATTTATTTTTTAAAGCTCTATTTCTTTTATATTTTTTTATTTGATATTTCGCTAATCATTTAGATAGGATCATCAGGAAATAAGTGCTGCTTTATTAATATTAAATAATAAAATTAATAAAAATAGATTTTTGAAAAAACAAACTTTAAAGCCATTTAGAAAATAAAAACAAATCGAATTTGGCCAATAAATTCGAGACCTATTGTCTCGATAACTAAACATCCTGCAAGAAAAAGGACTTTAGTCGATGATCATGAAATGTAAAACATTTATTTTTTCAAATGAAAAACTTTAAAGCCATTCATCTCGATAACTAAGCGTTCTTCAAGAAAACATGCTTTTGGCGATTTATCTCTATAACTATTGATATCTATAGTTAAGCTTGGTGGTTTAAATCTTTGATCACTCAGAAATCATAAAGTTGACTTTTCAAATGAAAAATCTAAAGCAGGCTTTAATTTCCGATTACTTAAAAATTAAAAAAAAATAATAAGACGCTTCCGTCACTTTCAAAATTAAGAAGGACGTTTGAATTTTTAAATCAAAAACTTAAGATCCATTTATCTCGATAACTAAGCGCCCTATAAAGAAATGGACCAATCAATTCGGTTTTTTAATATATTATCACCAAAAAAAAAATAAAAAAACAAGTAAGAGTGCTATATTCGGCTATGCCGAATTTTATATACCCTTTACCATCTGTGTAGAGCTAGTTTAGTGAAGTAACTCCAAACAAAAAAACAAATATTGGGGTGACAAAGAATTAAAAAAAAATTTGTACTGCATATATATAATTTTACATGAAAATGACATCGAATCCTAATGGGTTAAGCATTTAGTATTTCCTTAAAGATCTCTTCAAAAGCTTTAAAATGATACCCATATTGATATTTTAAAAAATTTGAAAATTTCAGAACCCCGTAACTCGGAAAGTATGGGCGAGCGCCAATTTTTTCACTCGATGTTTCTGTCGCCCGATATATTATTTTTTTTTGATTGGAGTTACTTTATTGTTCTAAATGACATGAAAAAATTAGAGGTAGGCGTGGTGCTTTGTCTGCTGCCTCGAAGGACATGGACCAATCAAGCTGATTTCCAATAGCACCTCTTTCGACACTATATCTGATCGATTGACATATTTACTTTTTTTAACACTAACACGGACGGGCAGACGGACATCGCTCAATCGACTTTGCTATGCATAAGAAGTCAGAATATATATGTATACTTTATGGGGTCGGAAATGGATATTGTAGAAATTACACACGGCATGACAAACTTAGATATACCCTTTTTCCCCTTTTTGTGGTAAAGGGTATAAAAAACTCTTCTAGTCAAATAAAGTACTTTAAAGTCTAAAACATTTTGCGAAGAAACGGATCTTCCTGATGGTAAAGAGAACCAATATCAGCCGATCTCTTAATACTTCAAATTCATTTCAGTACTGACGGGGGGTTCAGCCTTAAATTAAACAAAGTGATGTGTCCACTTTAGTAGACATTTTACGCCTGGAAATGTGTATTAAAATGGTTGGTGCATATTGATGAAGTTATGAATAATAAAATACGTCTCTATTATTCTTACAAAAAAAGAAGAAAATAAGATAAATTGAAATATAAGTTCCAAAAATGGACTTACTCATAAATGGCAAATAATATTTTTATGAAAGGAAAGATTTTATAAATTGCTACAAGTAATGGTTGTGTCACTCAAAGGCTGTATAAAGCTTTAAAAAATTATTACACACAAACATATATAATTGTCTATAAATATTTTTAATAATATTTAACGTCTATGCGAAAATAAATAAAAAGGTTAAGAAGGCAAAATTTTGAAAACAAAGTAAATAAATGTAAAAGAGGTTTAGAGAGTGAGAGCAAACCAGATAGGGAGAGAGCTTTTATAAATAATAATTTGTGGTACAATTTTATTAATTATAATTAAGAGAATAATTTTCAATGTTTATGCTTTCAGTTGTATTTTATTTAAGAATAAATTCTGCCACCTCTCACGTGTGGCATATCTGCTAAAGTACATGTCACAAATGTGACGAAGATATTGTTTGCATTGACGCAGCAAAGCAAGCAGCAGAGACGTACATATATACACCACCATCAAGTCTACCCTTCTTCATACATTTACTTACGGGATTTTTGGGTTTCCTTAAGATTTAACTTTAATTAACAGTGACAAGAAACAGCCAAACATGAGCAGCCAGTGTGGACCCCGGCATATTGAAAAGTTGAAACGTTTAATATTAATTCAGAGTTTTTTATTGAATTACATAAATAAAATGATGACGACGAACGGATCGTGCCTTTTTTACAGTTTTACTCTACAAACACTGAGTTGGGTTTATTGTTTTTTATTGTTGACGTTTTTTTCTCCTTTCTTAAGTTTTTTATTGTTGCTGTTTACTTCGTTTATTTATCGATATTGTTGTTGTTGTTGTGCAATACAATAGTATTGTTTGTACTTTTTTTTCTCAGCATTTAAAAAAATGCTTAACTTTTTTAGTCTGATGGTGATCGCGTTCGTGTAAAGTTCCCTCTTTAATGAGGTTTAATTTTTTTAAATCGAGTCAAGCTTTAGAAAAAGGTTACAATCTTTACAGATGTTTATTAACGTTGGCATTTGCAAAGAAATAAAATTTTTATTCAAAGAAAGCTTTAAAGAAAGTAAATATTTAAAGGAAAAAAAATATGTTAATGAAACAGAAAAAAAAAATTGATAAAAATAATTTGTTGATTCAACATAAAAAATTTAAAGATGTGCAATAAAAAAATTGTTGTTGGTAAAATTTATATTATTATTTTAAAACTTTAAGTAACGGAAATTGTGTTAAAGCTAATAAAAGGAAATTAAAATAAATAAAATCTTTTTAAAAAACAAGAAAAATTTATTTTAAAAAGTGCAATTTTAAGTTGAAATAAGTAATTCTCAGAAAAGTTTTAAAAATTTATAACTATTAATTATTTATTTTATTTAATTGGATTAACGCTTCAAAATGTAAGTAATTTAAATTTTTTTTTTTTTTCAAATTAAATTAAAATTTTATCATTTATATTATATATGTTATATTTTTTATTATTAATATTATTAATGTATTATTTTTATTTAAAAATTTAATCTAATTTATTGTATAAACAAATGCTTTGTCCCAGTAAACAGAGAACATAGAAAATTTAATATCCTCAAGGTTGCTTTTGACTGATAGCATAAACTTAATGCTAAAAAACGCATAGAAAAGAATTAAATTTTCCTTTAATGTTTGATAAGAATTTGGGTCATTCAACGATAATAAAATTATTTATCAAAATAATAGAGGAATTAAATTACTATTTATTAATACTAACCGAGAGAACGTTATCTATTCGTGTGTATGTGTGTAGAGTTCCGTACCAAAAGAGTAGCCCTATTAATATCGCTATTATGTCTGCCCCTCTGCAACAGGACTCTTTTTCTATGACCATTATAGCTAGACACTTTCACAGAAGTGTGTACTAGGTTTTACACAAAAAAAAAACTAAATAAAATAAAATATAAGATTACAGGGTGTCCCCATAGAGATTTAATTTTCACAATCTAAGCCGTTATGGACCAGATACTTCAAATTTACTAATATGTACTATGTCTGCTTTAACGACAAGTAAAAAACCAAATAAAAATTAAAGGGTTCCCCACACATACAGACGTGACCTAGTCATGAATACTTATATAAACTTGTCTTTTAAACTAACTTTTGAAATTGACGCACAGACCGATATAACAAGGCTATAAAAAAGCAAATTAATATATAAAGGGTGTCCACATAGAAGACATCATTGCGATAACTATTTTCTTATCTTTTCAGCAGCAATTAATATAAAAATTAAATATAAAATATACAGGGTGCCCCAAAAGTAATGTGGAATTTTTGTTGTGTCAGTTTAACCCACACCCTGTAAGCGAATTTTAATGTTTGGCACTTTAGAACTTCCTCTTTATTTAAATCTGAACCTTCTTTTCTTTTAAAAGGTTGTGCTTACAAATTGGTCTCAATAAATAGAAATAAAATTAAAATTTTATGGGTGTCTCCATACAATAAACGTGACTTTTGTATGACTATATTCCTAATAACTAATTTCAATTTACATATAATCTTTTGTTCTTATTGGTCCTATAAGGAGCATAAGACCTTAAAGCAATAAAAACTAAAATAAAGGTTGCCCCCGGAATAAAATTGATATTGAAATCTTTAGGTTTTAAACCTTAAACTAATATAAATTATAATACCGATACAAGGTTACCCGAAAAGTGCTCAAGCAACAGCACATCTGCCGATTTTGTAATTTAGAGTTTCCATTCACAAATTAAATAGCGAAAATAAACGTACAGACGTAGTTGTTTAACCAGTCCTTCGTCGTTTTTCTCGTAGTTTGGATATCAGCGAATTTTTAACTATTTTTAAATTTAAAGATGTGACTCGATTAAAAAAGGTTTCTAGAAATTAAACAATTGCGAGATCGAGTTGAAACCAGGATATATTGAAGAAAAAAGCCAAAAATATACATATTTCTACTTGGATATAGCTTAGGCAGAACACTTCTCCTCTAGTACATCTAGTGCCTCGAAGTTTTCTAAATATTTTGTCGAAATTTATATTTTTCACAATGTCTCCCAAAATAGATTTTTTTTAAATTAATTATTATTTTATAATTATTTAATAATTTTGGACATGAGCGTTCTATATTACTTTGCAGATAAGTCTTAATATCCACATTTCGAATACTTCTCATTTTTTTGCTCATATTTTTGATGGTCAATACTTTTACCTCATATAATAGTGTGGAGCACACATAAAATCTTATAAATTTTAATCGCTCAATAATAAAATGTGTGTTTACAGAGTTGTTTTAAATATTTAATCTCAGTACAGCGCTATTCGTTTAGATTATTTTCTTGTTATGATTGGGAAATTCGCCGGGATGAGTGCTTTAAATCTCATCGGTTAACTATAGAATAATTCCATCACGAGAAGGCTTTCGCCAAGACAAATTTTACGGCTTTCGTTGACTAAATACTTTGTGTAATATATTTAATTGGCCCAGTAGGGCTTTTATATTACATTTTGAATAAATAAATAAAATAAAAATAAATAAAAAATAAAATAATACAATATTTGCTATTATTTCTATAACAGAATAAAATAAATAATTCGACTCGCCATTGCTTGTTACTAACTATCAATTATTTTTACAGCTAAACTAAAAAAGTTTTCCATTAACAAAAAAAAAACTGAAATGCATTAAATTTATGATAAACTAAATGAGAATTATAAAGTCAAGTTAATGTTTGTTATAAACAAACATGTTTAGGTTGTAACATATGAATATTGCAACGCACACATATGTATGTAGGATATGTCATTGCTATGTTATAGATTATTGTTTTTTTTATATAAGAACCACTCAAAATTATTTTAAAACCATTTCAATTTTATTTTAATTCTTTTATAATATTTTTTACTCTAAGTAGGACCAGGTTTTCTTCTTATGTCTGTGATATTTCGTTATCTATAGGTTATTTTTCTTTTTAAAATGTAATTTATAGTTTTTAGCTAAAAAAATTTTTTCAACTTTTTGTAAAATAATAAATATCTCTATAATTACACTAGTATTATTATAAAAAAATTCTATTTTTTTTCTATTTCTTGATAATTTTTATCTTATAATTTGTTTTTTTTTTTACCACTAATTGCATTTTGTTTGTAAACAATTTGTATTTTTTCGAATATCTACAAAAACATTGTACGAACATTAAACAAATACACATGATTCTATAAGACCACTTATGTATGAATCATTTTCTATATTAACTTGATACCGAGAAACTTATGATACAAATTTAATTTATTTATAATAAATATTATTTTCTTTTACATTTTCTTGTGGTTAAAAAAAAACACACACAATTTGTAATTGTATGAAGCGTCTCTTCTAAAGAATTGTGTTTACTTCAGGAAATGGTACTTGAAACGTCAGTAAAGTGGTGATAAAAAGAAAAGAAATTGGATGCCTTATTAATTTTAAGTGATTATAAAAAGAAATTAAAGTGAAGTAAATAAAACCAAAAAGTATTAATGCAGTCAGCACTTTCTGCATATAGGAATTCTTGGTTTATTTTTAATTTAATAGGTGCAGTATTTTCTACTTTCTAGACAAGGTTAGGATTAATGAGAAAGTAGAAGAAGAATCTTATGGCCAGTTTTTGATTTCATATTTAAATACGCATTTAGTTAATTTGCATCTAAATTTAAGTAGTATTTAAATACAGTTTCAGTTTTTAACTATGATAAAAATATGGCAGCATTACGAAATATCAACCTTAATCTCCATTGTTTATAAAAAACAGCTGCTAACAAACACAATGAATTGCAATTTTTGTGAAAAATATTTTAAATATATAAAAAAATGTCAGCGATACTCATGTATTCTAGGTGGTGAATACATGAGTATCGCTGACTTTATTTTATTTATTAATTTAACTTTTTAATTAATATTTTTATTAAGAAATGTGTGCAAAACATAAAATATTGTTCTATCAATGGCTAAAATGTTTGTTTACTTTTGTTTAGTTTTGCGAAACAACAACAAAAAATGCCATAACCATATGGTAAAACTGTATTATTTAAATAGACTTTAAATGCGCAAGATTGGTCATTTAAGTTTCATTGAAGTGGGCATTGAAAAACTGAATTTTGTACTTAAATAGAACTTAAATATAAATGACATTTAAATACGAAGTTAAAAACTTATTTAGAATAGTATAGCAGCGCCTCTGGTGTTAAGTAGGCGAGTTTTAGTTCTTAAAGTTGGTGCAAAAATTTATTTGTTTTTGTTTTTGATTTTAATTTTTTATATTTTTTCTTTTTACTGAAAAGAAAAATATTAACAGATATTAACTCATCTTGATAATTTGTTGTATGTGAACATTAGGCTTTAATTTTCACACAATTTTCTTACCTAAAATAAACTATAAAGTCAATTAAAGCTAATTTTCTGTTTCACAAACTTTGTGAAGATATCTTTTTATAATTTTTAATATATGGCAATACTTCACCGAAGCGACTACTTGTAACAAGTTAACATTGAACGAAAAGGCCGCTTTAGTCATATACAAAATATGCTCCAGTTCTTGAGCGCCAAAAATTTGTCGTTGTTTCCCATTACTTCTATTTATATATTTTATATTATGTTAATTGATTTTTATAACGAAAATATGGCAACTCCAAATAAAAAAATACATGCAAGGTCGAATACAACATTAGCTTTATCGGCGCACTTTTATTAACCACAAAGTGTCGATTTGTCCTATATCTACGGCCGTTAAACTTTACAAGCATGATTTCGCATATATTTATCGCATAGAAGTTAATTTAATTTTTCATATGCAAATGAACTAACTTGCGAAACCAACTCGTGATTAAGAAAACTATTTTTATATAAAATGTTTGACGCTGCCACCTACACACACATTTTTAGTGGCTCTTTAATTCACATATTTTTATGTGGGTTCGCACACGTCAAACTTTCCTGCCGCAATTCGTTTTTGTGAGAGAGAAAAAGAACAATAAAATAAGTCTTGTGTTTGAGCCTAATTTTGATTGCAGTGTTACCAGATGATTACAAGTTTGCACCCGGTAACACTAAGAAAAGGAATTATTTTTGTACGTGCGTTTCATGGAATAATATTTAAATGTTTGACTTTAAAAATCTAATTGTGTTAAAATTATTTATTAAAATTAAAAAGTAAATTAATTTATTGAAGAGTGAATAAATGAATACTAAAAAATAGGATTCCTCAGAAGAATCGTGGGACAATAAAGAAGAATAATTCTGATGCAGCTCCAATGATCAATACAATTATGAAGAAGGAGTTGGCTGCTGTAGTCAAGCCAACGTACTTACCACGTTGACCACAAAGCTGGTTGGCCAGTGTTCAACCCCTGCGGCAATCAAAAAACAAAACTGTTTTTTTCTGTTTAATGGTATAAATACAAATTCATCATTTTATCATCTCTCATCTATCCCTTTCCTAAGGAATGTAGCACGGTTACGAAAATAACTAAAAAGGTTATGCCTGAAGTGCTACTTCTTTAAAAAAAATGGAAGGGTTGTGTTTTTTACAAAATACTGCTACAAATGATAATGTTCATTTTTTTGATGCGAAATTTCCAGGTTCTGTAATTTTTTGTGACCTAAGTTCTAGGTGGCTGAATAATTTTCTACACTGCGCTGTATGCCAGCCTTGGAAGCTATTTGGCAGATAGGCTACTCTGTACACTACCACATCCCTTGTCCTCAATGATTCTGCAAAAAAAATAATAAGAAAACAAAATTATCTATTTCAAATCTTGTGTTAATTTTTGGACACTGCTTATTAACGCAGGTTAGCCTCAGTGTTTTAATCGTTAGATGTTAAAACGATTTCACTTATAAATAAATTATAAATTTCTCTTTAGGACATTGTTTTTTTTTTTTTGCTTATGACAACGATTGGCGTGAAGACGACAACATCAACACACAATTGTTTAAAAATGTTTAAATATTTTATTTTTTTTTACTACTTTTTTTTGCACAATTCGAGTCTACAATACACATCACATGACAAACACGATTTTGATGTCAGCCAAGACATTCATCTTCGTGATTTAAAATTATTTAAAAACAATCTGTGAGAATTAATTTATAAAAACCAAGTAGCAGAAAAAAACAGTTATTGGTTACATGTATGATTATGTGCAGCATTAGTTAAAAAAAAAATTTTACACAACAATATTTGAGTTGGATTTTTTGTCAACACAGCGTTGTGTTTCACAGCAGGCAGACCAAGAGGGTTAGAAAAATTTAGTTGTTTTGTAAACATAATTAATAATTGTACAAACATATATTTTATTACTTAATTAAAAATTAAATATCTTATTGTTAATTGTAGGTCACATAAAATTGTTTTATTTCTCTTTACAATAAATTATTCGAAAAACAATAAGTTTGGAATTAAAACCCTGATTATATTTAGCAAACAGAAACTTATTTATTTAAACGTTTATATTTCCTTAGAAACGTCAATAAATATATCGTGTGAGTATTCATTACTTCTCGTCTTTAGTAGATGTGCACGTAGTAATAAACCAAAACAATGCGCGTCATTATAAATTTAAATTGTCGATGTGCTGCAGATAACTTCCTTTTTTTATTTTCTAAATTATAGTCATTCATTTGAATAGATGAGACTCACACATGCATACACATGTATTTAAATGCTTCATTTGTAAAATCGACTAACTCCACTCTTTGAAATATTAAATATATTTTTCAAATCATATTATTCTGATGGTGGGATTTCGAAAAACGGTGTTTAGTTCAACTACTTTTTAACGGAGTTAGTCGATTTAGGAACTAAAACATTCATATAATTGTTGGTTTGGGAATGAACAAAAAACGTAAAAAAGTAGAGTGCTATATTTGGCTATGCCGAATCTTATATCCCTTCACCATCTACGTAAAGCAAGTTCTACATATAATTTTACTTAAAAATGCTATCGGCTGTTAATGGGTTAAGCATTTTAAAAAAAATTAATATTTCCTGAAAGATCTCTTTAAAAGCTTTAAAATGATACCCATATTGATATTTAAAAAAATTTAAAAATTTCAGAGCCCCGTAACTCGCAAAATATGGGCGAGCGGTAATTTTGCGCTTGATGTTTTTTTATAATTCTCTACCGCCACTTATATGTCCTTTTTTTGATTGGAGTTGCTATATATTTACAAATGACATCGAAAAATTAGAGGTAGGCGTGGTGTTTTGCCCGCTGCCTAAAAGGATATTGACCGATTTTGCTGATTTTCAATAGGACCTCTTTCGACACTACGTATGATCGATTGGCGTATTTAAATTTTTGTTGCAAAGGTAAACCTGATTTCAACACTAACACGGACAGACAGACGGACATCGCTCAATCGCCTTCGCTATGCATAAGAGCTCAGCAAATATACCTTTTTTCCACTTTTTGTGGTGAAGAGATAAAAATAGAGTGAGAACCTAAAAAAAAAATTGATGAGATGAGTTGTTCTTAGAGCTAAGTACCAAAAGGGTAACCGTTTTAAAACCGCTACAATGTCTGTCCGCCTGTAACAGGCCTATTGTTCTGCAACTTAAAAAGCTATAACTTTAACAGAGTGCATGGGGGTGTCCCCATATCAAATACGTGATACGAGAACTGTTGTTAGCAGACAGTTGAAGTTTGTACAGAATATCAAATACTATGTCCCATACAAAAGATGGTTTTTTTAAAGCAACTTTCTTAAGAAGTGCGCTGAGTTGGTAAAGTGTAAAGGTACGTTTAGACTATGCTAATATTTGTCCAAACACAACAAATAATGGTTTGGGCTAATAGTAGGTATGTGACTAATATTTGGGCATGCGTTTAGATTGCACTAATATTTGTTTGAATTTTATTTGCACAAACAACAGAAGATTTTGTGTCAGCCATGTTTGGTACAAATATTTGTATACCCTTTTACACTGCACAAATAATTTTATTTGTCCGATGTGTATGAACAAACATCTGTTAAATAATGTTGTTGTTATGTTTATGAAATCCATCTGCTAAATAGTATCAAATTGTGTTTGTGAAGCAACGTGAAAAATTAAAATGTTTAGTGACAGTGATATTGAAGATTTATTATTAATAACTGCTGGAGCTATGACACTTTCAAAAACCCAGCAAAAAGAAAAAAAAAGATCCGGAAGAATGTGGGTTCGAGCGTGGGTGCAGCGTCGTAAAATGAAAGGATGTTGCAAAAAACTTCTGAAGGAACTAAGTTTTGAAGAACCTTCGCTGCATAAATGACTTCTATTACTTGATACCTTCGCTTTCAGATAAAATATCTAAATTTGTTGCTGCTGGCTAACCTCCGCGCGTTCAACAAAAGCAATGGAGTCGAAATATTTACACTTTGATGCATTGTTTGCACCTTGTCCAGATTTGTTTTTTTTTTTTTTTTTTTTTTTTTGTTGATGTAGCCCCGGTACTGAATCTTCAAATTCGACCATTTTGTGAAAACTTCCTCCGCTGTAACATTAAGCATATCGCCAATTTCAGTCCATGCGCTATCCCGCATGGGTTTTTAATGGTAGTCAGCACTTGATGCATTCCAAATGCAAGGATGGAATTCCACTTCGCCGATCAATTTAAATATATTTTATTCACTCCAATCGTGCGTCGTCCTCTTCCTTTTGATTTTTTTTGGCAGATGGTGGCGATTCAATAATTGATGTTGTCCATTTTCTTTCAGAAAAATATGCTTTATCATAAAGAATTATAAAAAAGCGCTTTTTAGTTACTAATCTGTCAAACGAATTGACTAATATTGCCATTTCAATTTATTTCATTTTTTATATGTTAAACTCTCTCAAAAATAACTGTTGGCAGCCCACTTTTCTACAATTATTTGTCGCTATTTGTTTCGCCAAAAATATTGCGAGAACAAACAAAATATCGAGCCAAATATTTGTAACGACGTGCTGACAAAGTGTTTACATTATGCAAAGCTTTATTCACAAACAAAGATTTTTTAGCCAACAAACAGTCGAAAAATATTTGGTGGCTAACAAATTCGAGTGTTTACACTAGGACAAACAAAATTTTTATGATTTTGCACAAATATTAGCACAGTCTAAACGCACCTTAAGTCTTACGTTCTACTGATAGTTGTTTAATGACCATTGCGAGGAATTAAAAGTGGAGGGAGTTGAGTAAGAGAATATATAAGTTTGGTAGTGAGTGTATGTTGCTTAAAAAATTTAATTACGTCATAACTACGTAACTATTTACGTCACTTAACAGATAAACTAATGAGCATGCACATGCTACAGAAAAAAGCAACAAAATCACATTCGTTATAAATAAAAAATTTCTTTCTAACGATTTCGGAACACCGATCATGTTACAAAGTACACAACAACAAACAATAAAAATCTCTGCTCGCTCGGTTAACAGTGGCCAATATTTCAACAAATTAATTATTTACAATATAAGAAAAACAATTAATTTTAATTTCGACACCACTTGGCAAATAAAGAAATAAACCTTAAAAATCAAAATAGATTTTCTTGATGCCAACAACAGCAAAATACGAGTATCACATAAATTAAGATTGAAAAAAAAAATATTTCAAACAAAATTTGCAACAACAGAAGATGTGTTTTAAAGATTAAAATAAAGCAGCGAATTGAATAAGTTTGTGTGTATGTGTGTGTGTGTGATATATTGCTACAAGTATGTTAGAAATTGCATCATATCAAGTATGAATGTGCAACACAAATTTATACGAAAAAATTTTATTGGTTATAAACAAAATTTTATGTTAATGATTATGGTAATTTCCCATAAACAACAACAACAAAAAACAAACAATGAAATAATTCATGAAAACAAATTTAATGCTAATGATTCGTGAAAATGTTGCAAATGCAGAAAGAAGTACATTCAAAATGAGTGCAGTTTATGCACTGCAAAAAAAAAAACATCGATGCTTGTAAGGGTTGGCCCTTAATTTGCACAAAATTTAAATTAGAAATACGCAACTTTGTTTAAGACAAAATCATCAGGCAGACTTTTCTTGCACATATTTTTTATTTTTTTTTTTATTTTACCCACCTTTTTTCGAGATGTTCTACCTTAAAACTGCAGTAGAAAATCCATCATACAAAACTAGGAAGACACATTAGTTTGCTGAAACGAAAAAGTTCCTTAAAAGGAAATAATTCACGGTTTAACTGAATTCGTTTTCAATGCTTTAATTAAAATTTTAATTAAATTAAACAACGGGAATTTTACATTAAATTAATTAATTTTCTAAAAAAAATCTTTTTGCGTGCTATTTTTTATGTATTATCCCGATTAAATAATTAAATCACTGACATCGAGTATTGATAGCACGAAATAAAGATTTTTTGTTTGTTTTTTTTTTTTAAATAAAATTGTTAATTGTTTTCAGTTGCGTTGATCCTTAAAATGCCGATAACATCCTTACATATCGTTTGTTAGTTCGAAGTCAAATTTTAAATATAAATTAAAAGGCAACAAATTTTTTTACTGAACAAAAACAAAACGATAATAAAAAAATATAAAAAACGTATGAAAAAAATTCGCCCGATGGTACTTAATTAGGACTCAATACCAATATTCCGGAATGTAAAAATTACATGCTTTCGCCATTCCAAAAAATTAGTTAAAGTAGGATTTTTTTTAATAAATCTATTTGACCTTTTTCTTGGAAAGATTGAGTTTCGATAGAATTTATTTCAAAAATTATTTTAAAAGTACCGTTATTAAAGACCAATTTGAGTATTATTTGCTTAAAACTTCAACACTAAATTACTGACAATTTTTGCGTAATATAATTTGGTCCTTCTTCAAGTAAAATTAATAGACAACTCTCTTCTAAATCGAGGTATTGGTATGGTACCACTATCAAGTTGTCAAATTTTTCAAGCAGAATAACTAAAGTTGCTAATAATGTTCGGAAGTTTTCACAGTTGGGAAAAATTGTTGACAAAAACTGTTTGCTGTTTCTAAACATGAAGCAAGAAACATTTCGTGAGATCTCACTAATAGAACGGAGTAAAAATTCAGCAACGCTATTTTTTTATTTTTTTTTCAAACAAATTGTTAATGCAAGATTTTAATAGCATTTGCAAGTAAACTCTGATATTAAAATCGTATTGATATCTTAAGAACTTGATTTAAGAGAGGTCCTTACTTCTAATAATGAAACAAGTACTTTTTCCGTGATATAACTTTATTTCGCGACTGTACCAAAAGTTCTGAAAAATTAGCAAATATAACAAAATTATACATGTTACATAAAGCCTTTAAAGATAAAAAAAAATGTACAAAATGTAACCATCTTTTAACTACAAAGAAGAGCCGAAAAAAAGTCAGCCGTATACAGTGGATAAAGAAAAATTAAATTTAGCGTTGATTATTGTTGTTTTTGCTTAAACTTTGATTTTTGTATTCAATTTATTGTTTGGACAAAAATCCTTAGGTCATTTAAAATAATTGTGAGAAGTTTCCTGAAGAGCTAGTTAAGCGGTAGCGAAATGCCCATCGAGACGTGCTTTCACCCTCAATAATCAAATTGGTGATTTTAATAATTTTTTCGAGTGCCCCAATAAATTGAAAAGTTTTTGAATTTTTTAAAAATATTATAAACTACCATCAACTACCAAACAACAATTTCTTCCAGTGTACTAATGCTTAAAGAATTTTAAAAATGTTTGAGCAACATTTTTGTTTTTTCTTTCAGAAGTTGTATGATAATACATGGTAAAAACTAGTTTATGAGTTGTTAACATGTTTGCAATTTAAAGTTAAAAAACAACAACTTTTATTTTTTGAATTCAAACAAAATATTTTTGTTTAGGTTTTTTCCGAAATTTCTAAAAATGAACAATAAAATTGTTTCTTAAAATTGCTTGAAAAAAATGAAAATAAAATAAAAACAAACATGTTGCAAAGTTGATTTTAGCTCTATGCAATTATGTTTTATTAACACAATTTTAAGTTTTTTTTTAAATTTTTTTATTTTTATTTTTTGTTTTTGGTTTGTGATGAATTTGCAAAATTTAATCAAGGTAATGACTGTGACAGTATTGGCTGGTTATAGAAACAACTATTGAAATTTTCATGACGTCAACATTAACGTTAACAACGCAACAGCAGTCTACAAATAAAGTTTCATTTTACTGAAACAAATTATTAATTAAACTCCTTAAAACTGAATAGAAACGAGTTCATGATAAATTTTTGTTGATTAAATTTTGCCTAAAGAATTTAAAATATTTAATAAATTTGCCAATAAATAAAAAAATAAAACTATTTTCTAGCACAGTATAAAATTGAACATTTTGCATAAATATGAGTCAACATCGGCTCTGAAACTTCTTATGCAATAATTCTGAGATGTTGATATAGAAAATTGAAATGAAATTACTCCATTAAAAATTGTATTCGGATCTAGAGAAATGATTTTACTTAGAGGGGATCATGGTGTTTTTACACCGTTTCTGTTTACAGTGGGGCAGAAATGGAAAATTTTTAAATAAATCAGAAATTTCTATGTGTCTAGATCGAATAAAGTAGAAGAAAACAAATTGTAGAATAAAACAAACGGCACGTCGAAACTCCTAACCCAGCTTTAAAAATCCTATGATGGATTTTTTTAAACTTTTGCCCATATAATCCACATTCATTCTTAAACTAATGAAATATATTTGAGAATAACTAAAACCATTTGCGTCTTTTTCAATCCGGCTACAACCTGAAGTGTAAATTTAAAAGAAAAAAAAACTGATTTTAATGAAGTCCAGGGGTAATACGTTTTTTTAATTGGCTGAATTTTTATCAGTGTTGCCATAATCAACAAATTTTTTTAACGTTTTTTTTTTAAAGTTCCCAAACTTAAAATATATCGATAACTGATTTGAATGTAAATTGCAACATAGGTAGATTTTAAACTAGAAACTTCACACACTATGATCTTTTCTTTCAACACCCCGTACCCAAAGGGTAGGCAATGGAAAAATTAACATTTTTACACTGCTCAAACGAGTTTGATCAAATTTAATACGTAGATAGATTCTTCTCTGGAAGGTGAAATAAACTTTGCCTGATATCTGTAGCGAATCTATGCATATAGAAGAAAGGGGAAAAGTTGCTATCTATGTCAAAACGTCACGTGTAAAGTTATTTTCCGCAAATAACTAATTGATTTAAGTAAAAATATAAAATTTTGTGCTTTGTATCACAGACTTTTTATATTCAACTCCTATAGCGCATTTTCTAAGAACTTTAAATTTTTATCTCCTTAATTACATCTTCGAGTACAAAACTCTCTTTTGCTGCATTTGCAGTCAAGCCATATTTAAATTTTGCTAAAAAAGTAAATAAAATAAAAAAAAATCAAATCTACACATCAGGAAAGAAAATAACCATTTTCGGTTGAAATCAACCAAAACGGTAACGCTGGTAATTATTGGTAATTATCTCCATAATGGTGCCATTCAGAAAAGTGAAAAAACGTAAGTTTATTCAGATAGTTTCTTAGTTTTACTAACTTCAGTTTTAAAATTGCATATTTGCTAATCTTTTCTAGATTGAGCTGAAATTTTTGAAAAGAGTATCAAAAATTTTGAGGAACCACTACAAAAGTTGTCAAAAAATAGAGATTTAAATAAATTTATAATTAATTGATATTTATAAATTAATGGTTATAAACCATTGCCATTGAGGACCTTGTTGAGTGCTTTAAGGCTGCTATTGATTTCTAAAACCAATCAATAGCAAAATTGCAAGCATTAAAGAAACTTACATTTTGGAGAAGCCTTACTTTGGCACCCTAATGTGCCGCCTCAAAAGGATTTGAAAAGCTTAAATATTCTAAACCTAAGCTCGACTAATCTTCAGCTATCAGCAAGTAAAATCCGGTTCGAGTTAAGACGTTTAAAAATTACCGATTTATTTATAAAATATATCGTTTTTGATCCACTGTGCAGTATAAAAACATGATAAATGCAAATCCGTTTTGAATTTAATAATTTTAAAATACCCGGCAAAGCCAAATTTATGGAGCATGCTTTAAACAAACCGATCTGGCATTCTCATAAATTTTTTTAAAAGTCAACCGGACTTAAAGTTTTGAACAAAAATAGATAAATTAACCAACATATTGTTATAACCTAAAAATATATTTTGTATGTAATTTTTAAATTTTATACTCTTTCACATACCTGACCTCTAAATTAAGGCACAAGTAAATTGTTATCGACATATAATGAAAAATTCTTGCCTATCGCCAACAAAAAAAAACACTTATTTCTTTCTCGATTTTATACTGAGGTTAAACACTGTAATGAATTTAAACTGAAGAGTAATCGAAAATTACATTCTCGGACACGAAAAGGAGGTGCATATTTAGATGTAAACAGTAGTATTGTTACGTTTTTACTTTATAAACGTAAAGATTAATTTAATTGAAAATAAAAATAAACCATTTTTTTCTTATTAGTGACTCCGACATAGAGCTACGAAACTATCAATAGTCGGTACACTCGATAGTTTCGATAGCTTGCATCGATAGCAAGTTTTTAAAAAACTCTCGATACTATCGTTACTATGAAATTTTTTTAAACGCTAACTCTGGCAACTATCGCTATTCGATACTATCGATTTCGGAAAAAAAAAAACTATCGATGGCCAGCCAAAAATAAAACTATCGATTGTTTTGCAGCTCTACTCCGACTAGATTAGAATTTACCATAAATTATTAAGAAAACAATATGTCCCTTAAACTATCATAAAAGCCGTCCTGATCTGCAGACCGGTAAAATTCGAAGTGCGCTTACTTGTTTACTAAATTTGGCATCTAAGCCGGGAAGCCGTCTTGACCACAATATGCAATGCAGCTCTGGCAAGATTTCAACTCACTTTCTTTTTCTTTTTTGCCAAAAAGACACCGAATAATATTATTTTACTATCTTCTCTCTGGCTACTGCGAGATGTGAAATGACGATTCATTTGTTTCGAATTCGATAATTTTAATAGGCAACATCAGCTTATAACTTTCTGATAACAAATAAATGTTGTATTAATTAATTTTCAAAACAAAATCTTTTTTTCGTGCTATTTTCTACTATCCCAATTATTTATTCAAATCACCGATATTGATTATTGAGGGTGAAAGCAAAGAAAGGTTGTGTTTTAAATGAAAAGTTATCTTCACCACCTATCTCCCCAGCTTAATCGCTTGTCACAGAAGCTAAGGCAATTAAAAAAATAATAAAACAGAAAACTATACTTAATTTATTAAATCAAAATAAGAATGTTTAATTGAAAATCGATTATAAATTTTGCACACCACTCACACACAATTGTTTTTATTGAAATATTTATTTTACTATTACTTTTACTTTATTGTTGTGCGTGTTTAAAGGTGAGCAGTAAAAATTCTTCAAACGTACTCATACTCAGCAATCGAACATATCCTTCATTTCGCCAGGGATGGCGTTTTCTTTCAAATTGCTCTAACATTATTTTGTGTTTTTTTTTTACCAAATTTGATAAAACGAAAGAACAGCTGGATATAAACTGCGAGTTTTGCTTTTTATTTAACGATCTACTCTCCAATTAAAAGAACCTTAAAAGTTTTGAAAACGTGTAAGCTTTGCTTTGGTACACCCTGGTCCGATAACGTTGTATGGTACAACACACTTTCCTTTGACTATTTTTCTTTATTGTGTTTTATAAAAAAAATATTTTCCCGCAATTTTTAAAAGAAATAAGACCATCTAAAGTTTTTATTCTCAACAAAAAATATCAGACTTTTATTAATAAAATTCCTAAAATTGAAATAAAAATACCCAGAATATTTTTCACACTCTAAAAGTGGATCAGACGCAGTATAAAAAACGCTAAAATAATATTGTAGAAATAACTAATGGCAATTGGGGACATATGAATAATCGTGGTATATACCTTCCCCTAGCTCTTAAAAGTGGCAATCGTTACCAAGGCTCATTCAAGGCTGGGTTTAATCCACATTACAGATTTGAGTTAGTGAAAAGTCTTCTAGTAAACTGAAAAATAATTCAACATTCTCTTTATTGAAATCACGAATAAGATCTAAACTTGTGCCTGTGCCTTCGAAAGCTTAAACGTTTTTGTGCCAGCTTAAGCAAGCCTTTTAGTCAATTTTTGCTGTACATTCTTTTATTACTGAGAAATGGTTGGGGATGTTATTATTTTGTAATTTGAAATCCTAAGGCTCTAACGTCTGATGTTGACAGTCCCCAATATCTTGTCTCTATCTCTAACAAATATTTAACGAAATCATTTTTCAATTTCTGCGGAGGCAGTAATCGGGCAACCAAGTTGAATTGACAAATATTCTTTAAAATACTACGCGAAACATTAAAAGTTTTAGACCTAAGAACTGTACGCATTTTATTGTTTCGAGAGGCTTCTCATTTTCTCTGATATCCAAAGGTATCCATTTTTCTAATGTTTATTATTTTGCAAGGTAATAATGGTATACCATACTACTTTAGTTGTCTTCTTTTATGCTTTAATACCTGAAATGGTGCTTAAGACAAATAATTATTAATTTTAAAATATTTGTATGTATAAAACTTTTAAATACACATGAAAAACGGATTTGTTGTTTTAACTTTGCCATCTCTGCCTTTTGACTGTAAACAAAGCTACAATTTTCGAAACGGGTTTTAACTTCAAAAAAAGTTGCAAGCAATTAAAACAGCAGGCAACACACTTGTTTGATTCTATAAAATATTTTGTTCGACTGCTCAAAGTTATAAAAGCACTGGTAAAGCGAATAATTGTAAAGGAAAATATAACCCATTACTGTAAAAAAGCTTTTAAGTTTTAAAAATAATTTTCAGTGGCTTTAAAACTTAAACAAAATGTTAATTGTAAAAAAATGTAAACAGTACTTTTCTACGCATACACGAACTCGGTTTAACTACGCAATATTCCATTTTGCATTAGAAAATTATACTGTGAATATAATCTAATCTAATAAACATATTTAAATTTTCTTGTCAAAGCGGCTAAACCTATTTTAATGTCTAAATATTGACCTTCGGTCTGATCCCACCGGAGTGCTAATGGGAAAATAGAATTTCCTTGTGTATAAAATTATATTCTTCGTGCTCTTATTAGTGATCTTTTTGTAGCGGAAATACCGATCAATTTTAAGGAAGCTTAGCCTTTGTACAATAAACATATATGTATGTATTTAATTAATTTTTTTTAATTAAAAAAAAAAATTATTTTCTAAAGTATTCTTTCGATTAAAAAGAAAAAAATATGATATTTGTAGAACCAAACAATAGAAAAGTTTCCACATACATAATTCCAGAGAACTTAGAAATTGTACTTGAACGTAATTTTTAGTAAATGATGATTTCTAAGAAAAACATCTGGGCAATTTCATGCATTCCTGAAATTTTTTTATATGTTCAATAAAACATATGTTTTATTACTGTTGTTAGTTGATAAAATATTTACTTTCTTTTCAGTTGAACTCATTCTAATTTTGGGAATTATGATTTCAACAAAAAAAATCTTTTTAATCCTTTAAAAACTTATACAAAAACCATTCATAAAAAACAAAAGTTTTTAATTTTATATCTAAATTTTTTTCTTCTTTCTTTTTTTTTATAACTTTGCAACAAAAAACAAATTCATTTTTTATATAGTACCTTTTACAAAATAGTACCTGTTCTTTAAATAGTACCTTTTCTTTAAAAAGTACCTTTTTAAGAAACATTTCTTAAAAAGTACATTTTCAATCAAAAATACCTTTCACATAGATAAAATACCTTTTTCACAAGAGGTACGTTTTTAACTAAAAGTACCTTCTCTATAAAAAGTATCTTCTGTATTAAAATTACCTTTTCTTTAAAAGATACCTCTTTTATACACTGTACCCTTTTAACGAAAAGTACCTTTTTAACGAAAAGTACCTTTTTATTGAAAAGTATTTTTTTTTATCAAAAGTACCATCCGCATAAAAAGTATCTTTTCTACACAGAGAACAGTATGTATATATGTACATACATTTTATAAAAGCTAGGTTAAAAAATATTATTTGAAGAAGTTTCTAATTAAACAAATTATTTAACGATAAAAGCTTCATACCGAATATGTGGCTTGAAGTTTTGCGATTGTGTTGACACATCAGGAGCATCTGAATCAAGTACATGTAACTGAAGACAGATTCAGACAGTCATTGAAGAAATTCTTTGAATATTAATATGAGCTGAAACCATAAACAAGAGAATTATACGAAACAAAAAAAGCAAATATCGCGTGAATTTGCATTAAAGCTAATTCCGATATACATACTTATATATGTAAAATTTAACTAGAACTAACTAAGAATATTCATATATAAATATTTATTACATAGAAAACAAGTGTGTAAACAAATGTGCATATCTGTTTATATCTAAAGGCAAACAAATCAAGCGGGTGAATTTTCCGTTTAAAGAATATAGATTTCTTTGTATTTTTTCTATTTGAATTTTTTTAGCTGCAATGGCTGCAAACCATTGAACAGTTTTGAATAATTTTTGAAAGTTTTTATCGGTTGTTTTGCAGCAAATTTTACTTATCAAATCTCATATTGTCTTTGGTGGATTATCGTTATTAATTAGGAATTTCACTTTACAACACAGAATAATAATATAAAACTTGCCAGAATTGTTTTGAAAATTATCTTCTGTTTAACATAAAGATGGTGAGTTCAATTCCCAACAAAGCAAAGTGTAAGATTTGCATAATTTATAGGCACTTAGGTCTGTATCTTAAAAATGTATTAAGCTAACAGGGTGATTCTGTAAACCAAGTTTTCTTACGAGGTAACGTGTATCTGGAAAAAAATGATATGGGCGTGGCGATATTGCCTACCTTTTTCATATAATTTACTTGAAATTCCATGTAGCGCTTAAACTATTTGTCCGATATGAAAGAGTTAAGTCTTAGACAGATGGTTACGAGATCCCAATGTGCAGAGCCTTGAGTATAAAGAAAAATAATTGTTATTTAGTAGCCATCGTTAAGTAACTCATTCATGTTAAACGAAGTACGAGTACAAATGGTAAAAAGCATGTTCAAATTTACAGGAGAGTCGAGTACAAAATAAAAACATTTATTGTGTAAAACAACATGAAGATGGTTAAAGAGCCGTCGTAGTAAAGCAAGGAAGTTTTGGTCCAAAACTTAACTGGGCCTTAGTGAGAGTCAGTTGATCTGGTTTGGCTGGTAAACAGTGGAGATCTTTAGTAAAACCCTATCCGAGCCACTGACAAAGAAAAAATGTGCTTAAAGTAGCTGAAGACCTGCCAGAGTCACAGAGTATTATTGAAGCGTATCTTTAGAAAGCAAGAGTTAATGGCTTGCTTGCATTTGCAATCCAAAGATTTCATAAGTTTGACAATAGAAAACAAATATTGTTGCGTTTGTACCTCTGAAAAAAATCGCCTTTCACATATTTGTATCTATAAACAAAACTATGGATTGTAACGCATCCCTATTATGTTTTCTGGATAAATAAATAGATTGAATGAAGTTGTCTTTTTATCTTTCTATCAGTTGCAAGTAGACGCATTTAAACATTTAATTTAATTTCAACACATTTTTCTGCCAGCAAGTACTTAATAAACAAAATGCTTTTATATTCATACTTCTTCTCTGCTTTGAACTGCAAGAATATTATTTTCCCTTTTAAAACACATTCTCCTTCAATGAACTTATCACTTTCAGTTGTAGTATCGTTATTTGCAATTGAGGACAAACTAACAACTAAACAAATAATGAATTTTCAACTTTAAATGAAAATAAAACAAGTAAGAGAGCCGAATCTTATATGCACTTCATCAATTATGTAAATCTAGTTTAGTGAAGTAACTCCAATTAAAGAAGCAAATATTAAGGTGACAGAGAATTAAAAAATAAAAAAATTAAGTACGACATATATATAATTTTTCACAAAAACACCATCGGCTCTTAATGGGTTAAGCATTTTTTAAAACATTTTAGTATTTCCTGAAAGATTTCTTCAAAAGCTTAAAAATGATACCCATACTGATATTTTAAAAAATTTTTAAATTTCAAAACACCGGAAAATATGGGTGAGCGCCAATTTTTTCACTTGATATTTTTTTCTTATTTTTTAATTCTATATTGCCCCATATATTTATTTTTTTGATTGGAGTTACTTTATTGTTCCAAATGACATGAAAAAATTAGAGGTAGGCGTGGTTGTTTGCCCGCTGCCTCGAAGGACATTTACCGATCATGCTGATTTCCAATAGCACCTTTTTCGACACCATATCTGATCGATTGACATATTTTTTTTTTTTTTGTGAAATCAAGTTTGCCTCGGACAGAGGATATGGCTCAATCGACTTCGCTATGTATGAGAAGTCAGAATATATACACTTTATGGGGTCGGAAATTTAGTTATACCCTTTTCCACTTTTTGTGGTGAAGGGTATGAAAATTATTACAACATTTATTTAATGGCCAAAGCATATAGTTTTATGTATGTATTTATTTATTTGTTTTTCTCGTTAGCATATGCAACATTATGCCGCGTATTGTAAAAAATAAAAAAAAGGGTCATTCGGTAGTTTATATCTTAAAGACAGTGAACAAAATCCAATGTTGTACGCTAGAAAATTGAGAATCCACATTTTAATTAATAAATATTTTTCTTTTATTCATACGATGTTTACTCGCATTTTATAATGAAAGAATTTCTTTAAAGGAAGTTTTGGAAATTAACACTTGTTGCTAAATGATATTCTGTGAAAAACTTTGCCGCTATTTGCTGGGAATTGTTGTTGCATGTACAAGTACGAGGATAAACAAATATACATATGTATATATGAATACACAAAAAATAATAACGGAAGCATTTTAAGAAAATAAACTCTTAGTATAATCTGCAGTTAAAGATTTTATTAATATTCTTTTCAGTTAAAAAATTATACTGTGTAGGTCGACTAAATTTCGTTATTAATGTTGGTATACATACATATTTTTGAAGGAAGCGTTTTCCTTTCTGCATGATTCAATAACGATTGTTAAGAAAATGAAATTGATTGCAACTTACTTTATTAGATGAATGGGCTAGTACACTACCTGCGAACGGGCGTTTGATTTAGTACAGCACGATATTCTGCTTAAAAAACTAAGTAATGTTGGTGTATCTGAAGAAACATTATTACTTTTGGTGATTATTTATACAACAGATATCAGTTTGTTCAGATTGGAGACTCAAAAAGCAGTCTATTGCCTGTGAAATATGGGGTTCCTCAAGGAAGTGTCCTAGGACCATTACTTTTTAAAATATATATAAATGATTTAAAAAATATAAAGTTTAATGGCAAGTTAATTATGTTTGCAGATGATATTTGCTTATTTTATAAATATAAGGATGAAAAGGTGTTGCAAGTGGTAATAGAATATGATGCTGCAATATTGGCTGAGTTTGCTAGACTAAATAAATTAGTGCTCAATTCAACGAAGACGAATTTCATTAGATTTCGGTCATGTATCAGAAGAAATGAAGAAGACATGATAATAAACGTGAATGGAATACCCGTTTCTGCATCAAAAGTGGTCAAATATTTAGGAATGCAATTGAGCTGTAATTTAATGTGGGATGCTCACATTGCAAAAGTAATCGCAAAGATATCTGCGGCAACAGGAATTCTATATAAATTTAAAAACAAATTGAACACCGAAACTAAGCTAATGATTTATCAATCTCTCTTACATTCACATTTAACATATTTGCCACAAATATATGGATGCTGTAAGACAAGTTTTCTAAAAACATTGCAATCAGCACAGAATAAGGCTATAAAAATAGTTTACAATTTAACAAAGCGTTATCCTACCATAAACTTATACAAAAATATAGCCCAAAATAGTTTACCTATTCGAGGGTTATACAAACAGCGTATGCTATTGTATGTATTCAAATCAATAAGAGGTTTTAGTCCAAAATCTGTAAAACTTCAACATTTAAAAATGAAATAAAATCATATATATCAAATAATTTGGAAACACTTCTTTTTTAAAATGCTTACTTTTTTCTTTTTTTTTTTATTAACTTTAATTAAAAATCTTCTTTTAACAAAATAATAATATTGTCAATATAGGTTTACAGTATTATGTAATGCCATGCTCTAGTCTCTGTAAAGCCTATAAGGCGCTGAGGCTTCAAATATGAAATCAATTCACATGTATTTAATAATAAATAAATAATAATAAAAAAAAAAAAAAAAACTAAGACAAAAGTTCGCTACAAAAAACACATTTAAAACATTCCAAAGAAAACGGCGCCTTAGCTTAAAACGCCAAGACAATTCTATAATAAAAAAAAAATTATGTATATATTTTTTATTAAAAATTTGTCAAACGAAAATTATCTATGTATAAACACACAGAAAGCTTAAGTCCCCTTTGCAACAAGTTTATATTGAACGGCGTTGCCCCTTTAGCGCTTTTGACACTAAATTGGAATGCAGTTTTTTTAGTAAACTTAATCTAATTTTGAGCCTGCTATCATGCTTTATATTTGTTTAACAAAGTTTAAAATCCAGCTTTTCAAATTTTTTATAGTTTAATCTGTTCCAAAGACTAGACTTAAATTGTATTAAATTTTTGTTGAAATTTTGGTGGGTTTTAAGAAATTTTGGTAGTTTTTCCAAAAAAAAGTCAGTTGCATCCCTATTTTTTACAGATATCACATGTATGCAAAACTTTCAGCCACGGTTACCACTTGGAACTATCTTAAAGTGACACAAAATGTCATTTTATAAATCAAAAATTGCTCAAAAAAGTCGCTTTAGAAAAAGGCATCCTTGTCTTCCCTTTATTCTTAAGCCGCACCGCTAAAAATTGCGATTTTTGGGAGAACACTGTTGCAATTTTCTAACTTGGACTCATTTTTTTTTTTTTTTTTTTTTTCTGAAACACTGCCAAATTCGAAGATTAATTAAAATAATGTTTAAAGCTTTTTCAGTCAATGTTGCAAAACAAAAAATTATAAAAAAATATTATAAACACTACGACCGCGTAGATCGATGATCGTTCTCGCGGCGTTTTTTTTTTAATAAGAAAATTTGGAATGCGTTGATAACAAAATTTGTTTATGGGGGTAAACTCAAAAAACAGGAAAGCCGCAGCATAATAAAAAAAGTTTCACAAAAAGTCACAGACCGCCAAAAAAAAAGGATCAATTCCTATAACTTAATTTCCTAGTTTTGGCTAATTTCCCAGTTCTGGCATTGCTTGAGTAGGGGTCATCCCCTGAATGCTAGTCCGAGATTAAAAAAAATTGCAACTTTAATCGTCGAACGGCAACGCTGCCTTTAGCTATTTTTGTTAATTTTGCCTTTATGAATGTGATAAAAACTTTGTTATTCTTCTTCGTTCGACTGTGGCATTCAAATAACCGACACTCTTCTGCTAAGGTTATGAGCAAGTTTTTGTTCGTAAAAGAAATCGTATTTTATCGATAACATTCAATTTTGAAGGTGTACAAAAGAAGTCTAAATCTACGAAAATTATTTGCTCAAGAAGGGCTATAACTACCATGCAGTCATTTTTAAAGTATATTTTCACTATAACGCAGTGTAATTAAATCAATTAAATACTTTGTTAAATTTCAATATGAGATCTAATAAAACTTTTAATAGAAGCACAAACTTTTCCCTGTCAATATAAAATCAAATGTAAAACTATTCAAAATTTTATTTTGAAATTGTTTTACTATTTCTCAAAATGATTTTTTTAATTAGCCCAAAGTTTAGCCCTATTGTTCGCTTGTTACTTTCAATTGGACAGCATTTTTAGAATACGTATGCTTGTTCACTATAAATTACAATTTGCGGATTACAGTTAACACTTTGATTGGATGATTTATAAGTTATTCTATCACAAAAGGTTTTTTTTTTTAATCTTATTTTACACTAGCAAATATAAATTAGAGAAAAGTTAATAAATTATGATTTACAGTTTTCTAAACAATAATCAAGCAACAAGAAAGAAGAATAAAAAACTGCAAAATTATGTTAGTTAATTGCATGGCCTTATGAGATGGAGAAGCGCTAAAAATACATTTCGTTGCATGAAGGAATGCAACAGCTAAATGCTCAATGAAGAACAAACCTAGAATTAAATCAAACTAGATTAAAACATGAGCAAAGTACATATTTGTACTTTGTGCAAAAGAGTGTGCGCATGGAGAAAGCAGAGCAGAACAAAAAAAATATAATAAAACCGAAACCAAGACATTAATTGGTATGTTTAAAAGATGGTCTTCAATGAAGGCAAAGAACATGAAAAAGTGCAAGAAGTAAAAATCAGAAAAATATGCGAGTCGGATGCCCACGAAACACAGAAAAGAAATGCAATTGAGAAACTTTTAAAAAGAAATGCATGTAGACATGAAAATTGGCAAAGATTATTATTCTATTTAGTATGTATGTGTTTGTGTGTGTGTGTGTGTGGGTTTGTACCTGTGTATTTAGTATTTACCCAAAGTAGTTAGAAGTGGCTGTGGCTAATAAACACAGAAAGTATAAAAATAAAATATGAAACAATATCTTGCCAGGAGGGAGATAGAGAGGGAGTTATAAAAGCTAAACTTAAGTAGAAATATTTTTATTCTTGGTTTGTTTTTATCAAGAGTAACAAAAAATGTATCTTCATGTACAACAAACACTCGCACATAAGAATGTGTGAATGCAAAGAGCTCTCACTCTCATCAGCAGAAATAACAACGACGCACAGTGTGACAGCTGCAGTCAAAAATTAAACAATCTGTATTCTAGATTGGAATTTATTTTTCTTTTCTATAATAAGCGCAAAATTGCATATAAATTTAAAACATATCGTGATACAGGATTTTAAGTCCTGATTCATAACATCCAATAGGCAGAAGGAAATCTGTTATTACTCCCCTATTAATCAAATAAAAAACTTGGCATGGTACAATTATTCTCATTGGAGTAGCGAAGCGCCCCGGGAATAGCTAGAAGAACAGCAGCACAATACGGAAAATAATATACAGTTATTGTGTGAAATCAAGGCAGATAATATTGTTAAGATTTCTATTTAATATTAGAGTAGAAAATAATTGTCAACACGCCTTTTATAAAACATGAAATAGCTCTAGCTATTGTGGCTACTGGATAAAAGAGAATATATGGATGAATCGCTTGGATGTACAGCGTTAAGTGTTCTATGGGTGATTAGGTTTACCAATTTGTTATTCTGATTGTCCTTATTGACACTTATCGATTACTGCTCAAAGATTTTTTGTATTCAATAACAAATATGATGACGATATTGTATCGACGCGACGCTGTTTTTTCTCGACGCCTTTTTGCATAACGACTGGAAGTGATTTAAACCAAATGGTTACAAATGCAATTAATTTGAAAAACTGGTGGAAGAGTTGCAGAAGAATCTATCTCTTGCACCGGGTTTTCTTAGAGGCACTGCTCCTTGCAATAAAAAAAATTTTTTTGAAAAATTCTAAATTCTCTTGCAGATGGTTATCAATAGGTAACAAAATAGAGAATCGAATTGGGATTTATAAAGGTTTGTAAAAATAACTTTTAAGGTATGGCGAAATTTAACATTCAAAGTGAAAAATATAGTTGCTAATAAAGCGGAGCCACTGGCTCCTCAATTTTCACTTAGTCCGCTGGTGGAAGCTGTGGCAAACCTTCTTGAAGAAAACAGCCATGCAATAATTAAACTGATTTACTGCAGAGGCACACCCACAAACAGGCAAAACATATGAACATACTTGCGATCCGGCAAATTAAAGATATTACAATTCTGTCTAAGAAGTTTTCTTTCCAACACAAGTTTTTGTTTTTTCGAGCTTTTATCATCAATTAAATAAAAATTTTCTTCAGTTATACGGCATTTTTGAAATTTTTATTTGTTGTTGAAGCAGGAGGAGAAAACAATATGGTAATGCTTGAGTTTTGAGGGGATGTTACTGTTGATAATGTTTACTTTTAGATAACGCATAACGCTGTAATTAAAATAAAAAATTTAGGAAAAAAACGCCTTAGAAGAATTGCATAATATCAGGACATATAGAAAACATTTTAGCATAAATGTATTAAACACAAATAAAATTTAACAAAAAACTAAGATATGTGCATTTTCATTTCATAAAAATCGATAAACCGTCGACGTCGTCACAGGAATGTTATAGAATGTTAAATTTTTGATACTAAAACGGCGACGACGACGACGCCGACAACTAGAATAAAGGCGAATGTATCGTAGATGGCTGCGTTTAGAATAGCGCATGTTTAGTAAGCAATAGGCCATAGGATTAAAGTAGAGCCAGAGCCACAAAGTGAGAATACAAAATTTATAATGTGCCACTGTAGTATTTGCAATCAGGAAGAACCCATACGTTTGTCCAGAAAGAAATAAACATTACAATATTATAATATAATAAAATTATACTGATTTTATGTTAAGATAGAACTTACTATGCAGTATTCTTTATAACAACTTAGTTTGTTCACTGGAGTACGACAACTATGTTTTAATACAGTATGTTTCTTAAACACTGATCTTAGCTTCTCAAAAATGTTATTATTGAACTAACAAACAAAAAAACAAAAAAAGCATCCATTATTAAAGTAAACAAACAATAATTATTCTAATGAAAATTATTAATCCAAGTTATTTTAATAAACTTCTTTATATGAACAGCTATGCAAATATTTTTATAATTAAAATTTTCCAACTCTTGCGAACTCTTGCGAAAGTAAATCGAGTGATATAAAAAACAATTAATTTATTATTAAACTTGCCTCTTTTTAAGTTCAAAATTAAGTTTTCGTTGATTTTATTAATGTGCAAAGCACTGTGCTACAAG
This sequence comes from Gymnosoma rotundatum, assembly GCA_916610165.2. NCBI lineage: Eukaryota > Metazoa > Arthropoda > Insecta > Diptera > Tachinidae > Gymnosoma > Gymnosoma rotundatum. Next base: position 11,124,620 of record OU744338.1, on the reverse strand, counting down.
TTTTACTGCTAAAGAGAGAACAAGAAATAAAGTTTACAACAAATATATTTAAATAAATTTGAATAACTTCATTTATAAAATTTTAAATTGCTAATAATTACAAATATGGTTTTAACTTACACATAAAAAAAAGATTACTTTTTTTACAGAATAATTCGTCTTTGCCATTGGCAAGGTGTGAGTTAATTTAATAGACGTTTTTTTAGCTGTCCAAACTCTACTGCTCGAAAGTTTCGCCATTGAGGCGCCAGCTTTATAGATAACAACCATCCTGCCGAGAATATCGCTGTTATGGATCCTCCTTCGTCAAATGGATTAGTGGATATGCCAAAACTAAATTCTAAAGGCTGCATTTTTATTTTAGATATTTTTTAATAGAACAAGAACGCCTCATTTAACCATTTTAGCCTGCATTTTGTGAGGTTTCTTGAAATATATAATTCTTTGACCCTCGAGAATACGAGAACCTTTAGTCGAATTTTAAAAGGCACGTAAGATCATCAGGACGCCAAATCTTTTTCTGGACTTTGCTGAAAAAATTAAAACATGCAATACGCATAATCCAGAAGCAAGGCCAGGGTTTTCTTACATGAAAACAAAAAAAATTCTTATCATTTATTTGTCAATATTTTTTTCCATTCGAGTGCGAATAAATATTCTAAATCACATATCCTGCGCAATAAACTTTTGTGACAAAGAATTTTTTAGAAAATAGTACAGATATTAACTAATCATTTTGCAATATTTTGAGTAATATTATCATAAGACTAAATATTTTAGTGCATAAACAAATGAAGTTGTATTTAAGCTTAAGATCGTATTATATAATTTTTGTGAAATGATGTGTTTATTTTAAAAGAGGTCATTCAAAGAATATAAAAACTCTATTTGTTGTTAACTAAAAGTCTTGTAAAGTAATAAAAAATATTAAAATTATGAAAACGAATATTCCATTTTGTTAGCGCTATTAAAATTTGGCTACTAGCCGTAAATACATTTAAACAGCTATTTCAAGATAATATTAATGGCTGCAATTGTTTTGGAGCAAACTCATTCGTGAACAGTCTTTTCGTCTTTAATATCTTGACTAGTTGCTTGTTTGTATGCTGTATTTGTTGGTACGAGTATTTTTTTTAAATGAGATGGGCTTAAGTGTGAATTCGTTTCGTGGTTTCAATGCAGTTGTTGTTTTCTTTTTTGTATTTTGTTTGTTTGTAATAGGAGTTTCATACAATCAAGCTAAAACGTACTCTTGGAATTTTTATTTTCAGTTTTCTTTCAGACGTGTGTTCAATGAGACGCGTTTATCGTAAAAAGTAAATTTAAAACAGAAACTCGTTAAACACCCGATAGCACACAACACGGCGTGAATAATATTTTTGTAAACCAAGATATTGTAATTGTTTCAATTTTCCAATATAGCAAAATGCATATCACAGTTACAAATAACAACAAAAAATATTAATTATTTATTGAAAAGTAAAAAAATATAACAAAAGAACTTTTTTTTTAATGAAGTGTTAAAAAAAAAGAAATTTCTTAAAGTGAAAATAAAATAAAATAAATACAAATTAATAATCAACAAAATAGGTGTGTTGTTGTAAAGGTGAAGACGTGTGGTTTTACAGAAAATATTTAAGGTGGGAATCTTTGTCTGTGTGAAAGAAATTTACTTACAAGTCAATGTTCTTTGATTTTGGTTTAGAAAAACAAAAGAGAAAAACGTATCTTTAAGATTGTCACTATCACCATAACCAAATTAGAAAAAAGTGAAAAAATCAACAACAAATTATTGTTGTTCGCTAGAAATATTATGCTAAATAAATAAATAAATGTGTGTTATTTAAAAACAGAAGCTTTCTTTTCAGTTCTTATTGGTGCAAAAAGTCCACAACTAGTTTTAACCAAAAAAAAAAAAAAAAATAAAATAAAATAAAATTAAAATTATTTCCTAGTAAAATCGTAAAACGAACCGCAACAACAATTCTAAAATAGGTAGAGTCTAGTTAGTACACAAAAGTAATAAAAAACTTTTTTATTTTAAGCAATTAGTTAAAAATTTAAAACAAAACAAAAACAAACATTTCAAGCGTTTAAGAAACGCTTAATCTGTTTAGGGGAACAAATTCACAGATTTTAATTTGTCCGTGTTATGAAGTTTCCTTAATTAAAAAAAAATTATTTAGAAAAATAAATGCGCTAAATGCCATTTTGAAGCACCAATTAAGAGTTTCATTGCAATTATGGACTAGCTTTTTTATACCCTTCACCACAAAAAGTGGAAATAAAGTACAAATTTTCTGACTTCTTATGCATAGCGAAGTCGATTGACGATGTCCGTCTGGCCGGCTGTCCGTCTGTGTCCGTGTCAAAAAAAAAAATAAATAATTTTTTTAAATTTCAATATGGGTATCATTTTAAAGCTTTTGAGAAGATCTTTAAGGAAATACTAAAATTTTTTAAAAATGTTTAACCCATTAAGAGCCGATGAAATTAAATGTAAAATTATATATTGCAATACCAAATTTCTTTTATTTTTTAATTCTCTGTCACCCCAATATTTGCTTTTTTTTATTGAAGTTACTTCATTAAACTAGATTTACATAGATGGTGAAGGGTATGTAAGATTCGGCATAGCCGAATATAGCACTCTTACTTGTTTTAATTAATTTTATTGTAATTTCTTGTTGAAACTATGAAATATCTGTAATTGTTCACAAACTGAAATAATATATTGAAAGATCAGGTTTATATTTCAACACCCTTTCATTTTAATTTTTGTTTTTTTTATTATCTGTGTAAATTTTAACGGTTAAAGAGATAAACCCATAATAGTGAACTGAACGTCTCTGTAGGGACACACTTTTATTTTATTGGCTGCTATGTTCAAGTATCTAACTTCCAGGCCATTAAAGGAAATTTGATTATTTTTATGGCCAAAAGAAATTATAGCCAAGCGACTGGTATATTTTTTGTATTTAATTTTTTTTAATTGAATATTTGTCAGTCTTCCTCCAAAATTCTTTAAAAGTTTTTTATCACGTGCGCTCACGAAAAAAATTTTTGGGTCACGTATTGTCACCAAAAAAAATTTTTTGTCGATAATTTAAAAAAAAAAATTTTGGTAGACCAATGTGTATTTAAAAAAAAATTTCTAAATCCCTTACAAATCTCTTATTATTACCTTTAAAAAATTCTATGTCCCCATTCCCTTATTTTTAATAAAAAGTTCAATGAGTAGTTCAAACATCTTGGCCTTGGTCAGAAAAGAAAAACTATTCTGTGTGTGAGTGTTCTATACTAAAACAACAGATGACAGCAATTTTTGCGTCTGTAAAGTGAAAAAAATCTTCTTCCGAAATTCAATGGAGCATTAGTTAGAGGGAAAGCTAAGAATATAACAACAGTGATTGGCAGTTCCTAATTAAATGTCATAGTGTCCACGGACATAATGTCCATGAACTTTATGTCGCACATAAATACGTAATGTCACACTACTATGCAACATAGTGTCATAACTTCCATGGATGTATTATAGGTACATTTTATGGTATTCTAAGTAAGAAAGATGTCACGTTTTTACAAACTGGCCTATAGAAAATCTTTGGAAAGCGAAGCCGGCGTTAGTTAAACCATAGAGGGGGTAAGCGAAGCCGTTGTTGTTTTAAACGCGTACTTTATGACACTTTCATAAGTGACACTATGTCCATACTAAAAATGGCACAATGCCCATGGGCATTATGACGTTTTTCAAAGCAACATAATGTCCATGGACTTTATGTCGCATTCAAAAGTGACACTATGACATGCCATCATAAAATAACCTATAATATCCCTTGACGTTATGACTACACGTTGATAGACATAATGTTCTTGGACTTTATGACATGCCACCGTTAACAACAGTACCTGGTCAATAAAATAGAAAATCGAGAGTTTGAGTGTCGCCCAAGCCACAGTGTGTTGTATTGTGATTGGCTGCACTGGTGAAAATGCTTGTTTGTTGACAATGTGTTACACCGAGTGTGGTGTGGGCAGCTGCGTTCGTTTTTTTATGGCGCATATTATTTAAACAAGAGATCGTGGATACATACAAATCTAGTCAGAGCCACAAAATAAGATATAAAAGACAAGAAATAGAAAAGAAAAATAAAAAAAAATTGACTTGAATGTCTGCTGACAAATTTCTTTAAGGATTTCGTAGCGCAGATCCAAAAGAGAGTTGTTATCCGAGAAATATAAATTTTGTTAAGTAAATTCTCATTCTTATCCCAATTGGAATGAACAAGGAATTCACACAGCTATTCAAATTCGTTATCCAAAAATCTTTGCTTAAATTCGAACAACGAACAAATTATTAATAAATTAATTTGTAGAGTGACCATGTGTTTAAAAAAAGAATTGATTGAATTTAATAACAAAAAAAAAAAAAAAATTAAATTAAATGTATTACTAACAAGTAAGAGTGTATGACGCTCTAAATGTGTGCAAATTTACATACACGAATGTGTTTTATTTCTTAGGACGAATATTCGCAACAAATAATAACGTTATTCGTCCCAAATCTTTTTATAGCATGAGGTAGCTTACGTTTTCTACTAAGCGGATATTTCTGAAAGCAATGCTAACCTTACTTGAGCAATACAGATCCACCCATTTTTAACACTTAAGGGCATGTCTACTCTAAATTTTACTGTTTGCCCTGGAGATACACTAAGAACTGGTAAACGTACTGGTCATTTGCATGGAGATGATAACTGATATGAGAACGCTCGTGCGTACCGCAACCTGTGCAGTAAACTGTTTTTATATTTAAATCCTTTTACTAATCTTTCATTAATCTCTAAAACCATCTGGACAATCAAAAAAATTTGTTCATCTGAAAAATACACGAGTCTAAATCATGAACGAGATTTGCTAATCACAAAAAATTTAGTGTTTTTTTGGTATGTGATAGTAATGCTTATTGACACATGTTTTCTCACAAATTCCAGGTTTTTATGCTATGATTCACTTTTATAAATTCAGACACTTTGAGTCAAGTTCGAATTAAACGCACAAACAATCAAGTGCAATCGAGAAAGTCCTTTGTTGTTTTTTTTTTTTTTGTAATTGTACAAATTCTCTTAATTTAGAAATTTCTTCTGCAGTTTCAGGCATTCCCATCTGCTGTACGAAATTTGAGTCAATTTAAACTTTTTCAAGTTCAGCAAAAACGTTTCCTTTTTAATTAAAAATTTTATAATCGATAATTTTATTGCAATGCATCGCCATTATATCTGTCCTTATCATTTTAAGGCATTTAAATATTCACTGTATTTATATTTTAGCAAAAAATAGTTTCTATATAAAAAAACATTTAAACAAGAAGTAACTATTTTAAGTAGCGGCACCTTGCAACACTCTTTGAACTTTCACTTAACCAAAATAAAAATAAAAAAAATTTTGTGATCTCATCAATTTGCCTTTCTTAAACAAAAGTTAAAGTTAACCAAGAAAAAAAAATTTGTTAATAATTAGCTATGAAATGGAAAGTTTATGGTTTCAACATTTGAAATAAGTTTAAAATAAAAAGTGCAATTAAAAATCATCTGTACACTTACGTATAAGAAAATTATTTCAATCTGCTGTTGTATAAGACCTTTCACCACAGGTGGAAATGGCATAAACCCAAAAAGAAAAATGCATTCTTAATTGAAATAAAATATTGTTGCTCTTTGCCGAACACGTACATAAAAATAACGATGCGTTTCACACTGACGACCTTTTAAGAGAAGCAGAATCGAGATTATTTCTAATAATCAACTTCAGAATTTATGAATGTGGCCGACTTCCTAAACGCCTGTTGCAATGCATAATTTAAAAAAAAGCGTATGCAATGCTAAACATGTTTTAAATGCAAACTTGCGTTGCAGAGACATTTTTTGCATTTTATTGGCATTTAGGAACGTCGCTATGCAACTCATACGTAAAACAAATGTCAAAAACATGGTATTAAATTGAATAACTTTTTTTTTTTGATAAATAGAGGTTATACAAAATTATTTATCCATTTTTTTGGCAAGTGCTGAGGAATTATCTCAGGTCAAATCTTCCAAAAAATATTGATTTGCTATAGAAAACTATTTCAAAGAAAAAAAGAGGAGACAACTTTGTTAAGGACAACAAGTGATCAAAAATAAATATATTTTTAAGAATTTATTGAATTATTGGATGATGACATTTTTATTCACATTTCATTTTAAAAATATCATTTTTAAAATGTTTGCATACAAAATAAAAATGATGCGTGATTTTGACTTCTGATACTCATTAAAGTGAGTTGTCAAACGATTAGGAACATTGCTGATTAATTAATGTAAGAATTACTCAATATTTATTTTGTTAACATTAAATTGTCATTCGTTTTGAAATTTTTGCTATATTTTTTTAACTATGCCGGTCATTTAAGTCGACATTAAAATGGATTTTTCGAGAACCACACAAAACCTGTGGAAATTTTAAATTTTTAGGTTGAAAACTCGCGAAATCTATCAGTGCTTGGTAGAGATATAAACAAAAATTGCCGGGTGCTTCTTTTTTGATGTTGTTTTTATACCCTTCACCACAAAAAGTGGTGAAAGGGTCATTCTGTGTGTAATTTCGACAATATCCATTTCCTACCCCATAAAGTATATATATATTCTGACTTCTTATGCATAGCGACGTCGATTGAGCGATGCCTGTCTGTCCGTCCTTGTTAGTGTTGAAATCAAGTTTGCCGAGGCAAATTTTATTTCACAAAAAAAATAAAATAAATAAATATGTCAATCGATCAGATAAAGTGTCGAAAGAGGTGCTATTGGAAATCAGCATGTTTGGTCCATGTCCTTCGAGGCAGCAGGCAAAACACTACGCCTACCTCTAATTTTTTTATGTCATTTGGAACAATAAAGTAACTCCAATCAAAAAAATAAATGGGGTGGGAAATTAAAAAATAAGAAAGAAAATCAAGTGAAGAAATTAGCGCTCGCCCATATTTTCGGACTTATGGGGCTCTGAAATTTTTAAATTTTTTTAAAATATCAATATGGGTATCATTTTAAAGAAATCTTTTAGGAAATACTAATTTTTTTTAAAAATGCTTAATCCATTAAGAGCCGATTTCATTTTTATGTAAAATTATAATGCAGTACCAAATTATTTTTTATTAAAAAAACCGCAAATAAAATAAAAATCGAAATCTCTTCAAAAATAAATTTCGCCAAAATTTAAATATCACTTAAAATAAAATAAATCTTGAGAAAAAAATCTACATTAAAACAGATTTCATCTGTCTGTCTATAACCATTCAAAACCATGGCTACATACATCAAATTACATTAACTATTGGGACCCCCTTATATTCCATCTCGACTACAGTTCCTTGTTAATTTTAACCTACTGTCTACAACTGTTCAACAGTTTTGTAATATACATCAAATGAATGATTTATAGAGTCACAAATATAAAATACAACATTCAGTCGAACTGATAACCTCCTTCTTTTTTTGAAGTCGTTTAAAAAAATAAACTAACTGATTTTTATACTTTAATGTAAAATTCGGCGCTTTTATTAATTGTTTTACTTCATCCGCTAGTAATTTTAGCGAAGCAAGATGCTGTTTTAAATGTTTGTACGAATCAGGTATGGAAAAGTTAGTACAATTAAACTTTTTTTGGGTACAATTGGTTCCTTTTATGTACACCAATTACTTAGTTGGCACTATTTAAAAATATGTGTTCGTGTTTTTGCACGTTTCCCATTATTTCTAAAACAAAAGTTTCAGTTCCCAAAAAATAATTTAAATACTTTCTTTAAAGTTAAGTTTATAAAGCAGTCATAAATGTTTGATGGATGTAGCACAAGTCGTTGGCTTTGTTTACGTTCAGACGATTTGGATTTGTTCGTACAAAAACAAAATGTCGACAGATTATCGAATATTATTCTATATGAAAACTATGTGACGATATTTATATTCCATGTGAGCATAATTTTCTACTTAACATTATGCCTGCGTAGTTGAGCAATAGATGACAATGTTTGAAAATCATATATTCTAACTATATACGATATTTAATGGCAGGCATCGTTGTACAAACAAATGTTTTTATAAAGCTGTTTGAGCATGGATATGGCATAAAAAACGATTGTCTTTACGAACTATATTCATGAGAAACAATAAATTGTATGCTGTTTAATTAAAACGGCGTGTACGAAAATTAAAATAAGATTCTGATGATCAAACTACAGTCTGAGAAAAAAGACAGAACAAGCTATAATGACTATTAAGGCCAGTTTTTACTATCATGAACAATCGCACGATTTAATCAAACAAAAATCTGACAGAATTCTGCGCTACTTTAAAAATCGTTCCAAAATGTACGGCGCCACACTATTATACAAATACAGCAGAAAAAATCTGGTGTTAATATTTGTTGTTTTTTCTCCTCATCTTAAAAAACAATCAACTCAGATCGCATAGAGAAAAATATTTTAAATCACACACTTACTCTTTTAATCATACTTCATATCATACTTTTAAAGCACACCATTATTTTTGACAGATCGTAAGACTGAGTATGATAGTGAATACTAACCTTTAAGGCCGGTTTACATGGTTACAGAAGTCTTACGGCATGTTAAATTTTTGTGCAGAAAAGCACTAGTAGATCGTCTAAACAAAATACGTAATGAATTTGCACAAATTGAGAGCAAATACGGATGAATATTTGACAGTCGTATGGCTCTCTATGTTTTTTGGAAATTTTCAAAAGATAATTACGAATCATTAGATCAGGGATGCATTTTTCTGCAAATCGCTATTTCAGTTTTGGTGTGTTTTACCCATACCAATTGTGTAAACGCAAAATAATCTGTCGTAAGATTTTTACTCTCAGTTTTAATATACGGATGGAATTATATATTATTTTCTATTTCGTACCGTCTACGCGTAAAAGTCGAATTCATATAATACTATGTTAAGAACAATTTGAGTGTAAAACGCATAATTTAAAATCACCTTTAGTAGAATTTGAAAATTGCGTTTACCATCCCTGGTGTGAATAGAAGCTGATAATTGATTTTATATCGCAGCTTGTGAGAATCACATTCAGGCGATTACCGCATCTCTAATTTTTTATGCTACCGTTTATTTCATATTGAGTTTTATTTATAATCGAAACGTGCGAAATTTCTATTCATTCTATTAAAAATCTTTTAGATTAAAAAAACTAGATCATTAACTTTCGTTAAATTCCTCATTCACCAAAGCAACATATTTCGATAAGTTCATTATTATTAATTGCTCGAAAGCGTAAATTTCATTTTTTAATTTAAGCCAATCGACTAACGGTTTGGAATTTCAGGGGTAAAAGGCATGTAAAAGTAAATAAAAACAAAAAATTGCTTAACATTATAACTTTTTTAATTTTTTTTTTTGTGTTTTTGTTAACATTTTCCAACTAATTGCTAAAAAAAAACAACGCTGAGCTTTCAAAACCACACACTTCAGGTACAAGTGTAGATTTTATTTTATTTATTTTTTTTTATAAAGAAAAATAAAAAGAAAAACACTTTAAGCCATCAGCATAATTTCTCACATTTAGAAAGAAAAACAAGAAATGGAAAATAAATTAAAACATGCAAGAAAATAACCAGAAAAAAACATAAAAAACAGTTTAATTACCATGAAAGAACAGCAAAAGCAAAAAAAATCAAAACAGAAATAAGCTAAAGGTTGTAATGCAATACAGCTAAAAAATAACAACAACTACAAAAATTAATACCCAGGTTGTAGCAAATACAACAAATAACAGACATAACAATGAAACATTAACAAATTAAATTAAACGCAAGGTCGAGGGGGTTGTGTTTATTGGGAGTTATTTAGAGTCTAATTTAATATTAAAGCTTAATTAAAAATAATTAATAATTATATGATAACAGGAAAATTATTGATTCAATTAAATCAAAATCTTAAAAGAAAATTATTGAAGTAAAAAAATATTTTTAACTGAAATAATGATAAAGGACATTAAGAGAAATCATTCACAAACAACTTTTGAAATATTTGGAAATTAAAAGACTGAAGTTATTGTTGCAAATGCAGTAAACTTTGTATGTAGTGGTTTAGATCAGAGTTTTAGAGGCGTAGCTAGAATATTTTAAGATCTGTCTAAGGCATTTGACCTTGTCGACCATGACATAATGATAGAGAAACTACAGTATTATGGAATATTGGGTAGAGAATAATTGCATATCTTTAAAAGTTATTTAAAAATAGAAAACAATACGTAGAGTTCGGCAATAGTAGAAGTTCTCTTGGGAGTGCACAGTATGGTGCCACAGGGCAGTGTACTAGGTCCTCTTTTATATACAAATCTATTTTAACGATATGAATAACATTAATTTCTCTGGCAGAATGATATTTCTGATGATATTTCTTTGTTTAAGCCATTTAAATACGAAACAGCGGTAAAGGCTATATGGAGAGAGATGCACCCTTAATATTTAAATATATGCGTTTGTCGGATTGACAAAAACCCAAATTATAAGAATTAAACCATATCAGAATAGCAATACTAAGAATTTCAGTATTTTTTTGGATGGAAGGGAAATTTTTGAAACCCCAGTTAATGACTTATTTGGGTGTTTGTCTGCAGAATAATTTATCCTGGGACTTGCTTATATCGGGTGTTTTTTTTTTAACCCCATAGAACTTCAAATTGTAAAAAAAAACCAAAAAAATTAAATTGTAATGAAAAATTTATTTTATACAAAAGATCAGAACATGGCATTAATATTTAAAAATGATTTCGGGCATATGGGCACCGTGAGGCAGCTCATGACGAAGCGCATTCTGAACGTCCAATTTTCGTATATCACGAATAACACGAACAATGTTGGCCTCCAAAGCGTCAATTGTTGCTGGTTTATCAGCATAAACCTGTGGCTTTACGTGGCTCCATAGGAAATAATAAAAAATTTCTCCAAATCAACTTATCACCAAATTTTGATTTCAATAACTCGATGGTTGCGGTCGCCGTATGGAATGTAGCTTCATCTTATTGAAACCACATTTCGTCCAGATAAATGTTATCGATATTTTCAAACAAGAAATCATTAATAATAGTGTAGTAACGATCTCCATTCGCCGTAACGTGAGATCCGGTCCCATTTTTGAAGAAATAAGGTCCGATGATGATCCAGCGGTGCATTTTTCTGGATGCAATGGAGTCTGTAGGATATGCTGTGGATTAGTCTCACTCCATATGCGGCAATTTTGCTTGTTAACAAACCCGTTAATCGAAAAATGAGCCTCGTCGCTAAACACAATTTGGCGATAAAACAACGGGTCAGTTACTAACTGCTCTAGAGCTCTAGATTTGATAGCGTTGTTCAAGCGTGAGTCTATTCATAATGATTTGCCAGAGTTTACTGAAAACAATAATAAGGAAAAATTGTATTTGTTAGTGTTATTTTGAAATGTTGTATAATTTCAAGCATAAATTTATTAAAAAGATAAAACTTATACTTTAATAATTAAATTCAAAACCATTTAAATTACTTGATTATAATATATGGTAAAAGAAATAGTTCAGAGGGTACAAAACAAAGCACTTAAGACTGTTATCGACTTACCGCAATGCATAACATTGGCCATACAATATATTTTCAACGAAATCCGATGTTTTTCGACACAAATTCAAATTTAAGAACAACCAGATTTAGGCTTGAAACAATAAAACAAATAGTTCAATATATTGGTAGCTTAGAGTTCAATAACTTACCTCAAGATATTAAATATATTTACGTGATCTCAAGTTTTTAATCTACCTTAAGAGAATTTCTGTTAAGCAATATTGAACTTTTACTGATACGCCCTACGTCTGCATAAGGGAATGTAAGCAAAAATAAAAACGTGGTTTGTTTGTTGGTAATTTTTGTTAAAGCCTTAACATTTCTGTATTGGCTTCTAAAATAACTCTCATGTTGTTTTTTAAGTTTTTATACTTAAAGGAAATTTGTTTGGCTTTTCTAAAAATTTGGATAAAAGGTTTACTGATGAGCAGGGCTTAAGCAACCGGCGAAATACGTATAGATACCTGCTTTTCCAAACCAACAAATAAATTGCATTTTTATTTGAAAATGTTATGGGATATTAGTATAATATAAAAAATAATATTGTTACGAATAATAAAATCTGGCAACCCTGTAGTTGCATCCGTATGAGCGTGGTGAATAAGCTAATTCAACTAATGGTGTGTGTATAGAATAAAAACCAAAATTTAGCTAAAAAAACTGAGCAGCCTCAATACCTGCGTTGGTAGAGGTGCGTACTGCAAAACAGAGGGTCCTGAGTTCGATACCGGCTTTGGACATGCGTACAAAGGAAAGTAACAATTGTTGTAGTGCATTTAAAAATTAAGAAGCAGCAGTACAAATCTCCCGAGAGGCAAAAGACAATTATTGTGTGAAGCCATGGCAATTAATTTAGTGGAGACGTCCAATTTAATATAAGAGTAACAGATAATTGTCAAGAAGCCCTTTATAATTAAAAGTAAGAACGACAGCGGTTAACTCGGGGAAGTGTAACAGCATAAAAACAGTGTATGGCAGACGTGTGTTGTGGCTACTGGATTAAAGCAGACGTCTGTGGATGGTTAAGGTTACTAAACAAGGCATCGAGTAGTTCATGTCTCGCCTGAGTAACACAGTAGTGTAGCGTGGATGCCACCGTTTGTGGTGATAACGCATGTTTAGTAAAACACGAGACCAAGGGTTCACAAGACCGGTAGGATCAAGAAGTATAGCCAGAGAAAGCCATAAAGTTTGAATACGGAAGTTTATAATGAGCCACAGTGGTATTTGCAATCAAAAGAATCTGTACGTTTGTTCTAAAAAGGGAAAAACGTAACAATATTATAAAAATTCCCCAAATAATTTTTTATAACAAAAAAAAAAGGAAAAAAATTCCAATATATAATTTTTAATCTGTTAGCAACATTGAGCAATATTGTTTTGCCGCCAAATTATAAGAAAATAACAGCTGTTTTTATTATTTGTACATATTAATTATTTATTTACTTTTATTAAATAATTTGTAAAATAATTTTATTTTATTAAATAATTTCAATAAATAATTTTTATATACCACTATACATAAATAATTATTTTATTTATTAAAACAATAACTTAATTATCAGAATTAAAATTTAATAAAAGTTAAATCATGCTGGATATCAAACAAATGTGTATCTGTATGTTTAGTTACTGTAATTCAACTTATTCTTTCACGCTGTCAAACCTTTTCCAGTCTTTTCTTTTTTTACATATGTAATGTATGCTGAATTTGAATTTATCAAATATTTTAAACATTTCAACATTTACAATCTACTTCCTAAAGAAAATGTCAATCAAGCCCTACGTGTCTTTAAAACAAATTCCCCAAGAACAAATACGCATTAAAACCGATTTCTGTGCTTTTTTTTATTTATTTTTTTGTTTTCTTATTTGTATTTTTTATTTTTTATCATTCTATTGACAAGATTAAATGTTTTTATTTTTCGTTAAAAAAAGGTTTTAAGTAGCAATAGACTCGAAGATAGTACTTAAGAGGTCAACCATTAATAATAACAATAATACTTTAGTCGTAGTACAAGTGCAGCCAGCAACTAGAACTCTGGCCAAGTACGAGACCAAATACAATTTAGTACGCCGTCGCAATTGTCGCGTATCAGTCGGAGCTTTCGCATCAATACAAATGTAAAATATTATATAAAAATATAAATATACATGCACTGACAATAAAAGCATTTTAAACGTCTACTCTAGTCCAGTCTGCTTTTTGTAAGTAAACACTTTATACCAAACTCACGCCACCACACAAGTCACAATAAACAAAGTAAAAATTGCGGGAATATTTCAAATTAAAGTGAAATTTTATCGATTTCGTTGCTATAGTTTCCATAAATGATACAAATGCAATAACAATAACAAAAACTTAAGGTGCAAATCAAAAGGAACCAAACAAACACAAAAAAATTACCAAAAAAAAATATTTCATAACAATTTCTATTAAATAACTCCTGTTTTAAAAAAGAAAAACAATTGCTTAAATTAGCAATTAAATTAAAAATTTATTTTATATGATCAATGTTAATAAGGACATAAATAATACAAAAATTTAAAAATATAAAAAAGTTAAATAAAAAAATTAATTTAAAAAAATGTTCCTGTTATTAAATAATTATCATAAAATATTATTTTCTAATAAAAGCTGTTTATTCTGTTGTAAGTGCACATCTGTTGATTATCTTTTCAAACTCATTTTCAAATAAAATATTATTTCAACAAATTAATGTAATCCTTTAATCCTAAATACACAAGAATATTCAAAGACTCCAATTACACAGGCCAACAAAAAAATATTTTTTAATGTTTCCTTCCCTTCATGAGTCAAATCTTACTAGTTTTGGGTTGAATAAAAAGAAAAAGAAAATGAAAAAATTTCATTAGCTCAAATTTCTGTGATACACCATAGGCCGGAATATATAACGTCAACAAATTGAGTCAAATCTATATGTTTTAAACCATAAGTTTCATCAACATTATAAATTAATTTGGATTTATTAAATAGTAGTTATATTTTTTTGAGTTGAAATTTAATGACATAATACTTGGCAGGTTGGATATTATTACCATCATATGGATTTCATTTTTCTCTTTGCCTATTTCTTGTAGGTGAGTTCTGGTGCAATCCTACATATGCACTAACAGTAATCTACAAGCGTTAAATCATTACAACGGCTCTGATATCTTTGTTCCATAACAGAAATATTCTGATGGAATCTCTCAACGTGTAACGAACACTGACCGCAACACAACTAGGAGGGAAAAAGTCTACATGGCATTGGGGAAAATGAATTTTGAGAGATAAGTTGTATATAAGCTGATGATATGTTTGTAGAAGTATCCTCACCAACTGAACATAGTTATCTTCACTGTTGTTCCCCCAAAAAAACCTTTAAAAACTCCCTTGAACACATTCTAAGCTTCCTTTTCTTTCCCCTCTAAAACTCTGTCAAACGCTGGATCCTGTACAAGCTCCAGAATTTGTGGCCCAACAAAAACATCTTCCTTAACTTTTGCATAACTTAAGAAAGCAAATTTTTTCCCCAAATATCTAAAGACCTCTCCTTCTTTGTTCATGCCTTCGAAAAAGTTTTTCATCAAACCGGGTTTAAAATGTAATGGTGGAAGAAATATATCTTTCGGGTGGGCGAGAGACAGGGCAACAACATTTTATACCAGGTCTAAGATTTCTTTCAGGCCAGTCTGTTTGAATGTAATATGATATTCTATTCCTACTGTCCCACATACATAACAAGCAGCATACCCAAGTGGTGACCTTTAGATCACCTCAGATTTTACACTTGTGTTCAGCATATTTAATTTAGTGGAGAAGGGCTTTCATATTTTTATATGACTCTTTCATGTAAACTGCATGTCCAACAGGAATAGAAGGAAGACGAAATTTGAGTAGGTAAAAAGTAACATGTTGCAGTATCTCGAAAACAAGAGCTAGTTCGCCACTTTCGAGGTAATTTTTGTACTTAGGGGGTTAAAATACATAATATTTAGATTTTTTAAAGCACGAATGGATATGTTCATTGTTGGTCAGTGTTACAAATGTTATGTTTTTTTTTTTTTTGTTTATTTAAATTTTAAATTATGCAGTGTAGGGTTGTGTTAGAAAAAGGGCTCAAAGTAAATTGCCTCTACGGCTTTACTGGCGCATTTTCGCGAGCACTTGGTATACATTTGGCTGATTTCCCTTAAAACAAATTTTAGTTCCCTCCTTTATTGTACGATTAGTTGTGGGCAGGTTGACACAAGGAGTGAGTACATGGCCAGAGAATATTTCAAGCAATAATTCAATTATTTTACATGTGACATCATATTTTTGAGACCAGACATTATTCTCATAAATTTTATTTGGTTGTAGTAACCATAATCTAATAATACATGATTGTAGTAAAATCATAAAATTTTTACACATTAAAATAATATTTTTTTGGTTGTACTACTGTAGTTCGACTATTAATTAAAATATGAAAATTAAAAGGCACTGCGTATTCACAGTCTTACTTTATGCAACTATTAAAGATTTTATTTGTATTCAAATTTAATGTAATTATTTAATTGGATCAATTAGATTTTTTATTGAAAGACTACAAAGTTTTCTAATAAAATAATTAATTAAACCAAATATATGTTTAATAATAAAAGGAGAAAAACAAATGTAAAATTAAATAAATAATTCAATTTTAAAGCAAATGAATAAATAAAACCTTTAATAGGTGCAAGGACTTGTTTCGGTATTTCCTCAGTATGATACTGGAACAGCATCATCTACTGTGACGCATTGCTCAACTAATGGTTAGCAGAAAGTAATAATAAATATATGTAAAAATAAACAAGTAAGAGTAATATATTCGACTATGCCGAATCTTAAATACCCTTCACCATCTATGTAAATCTAGTTTAGTGAAGTAACTCCAATAAAAAAAAAACAAATATTGGGGTGACAGAGAATTAAAAAATAATAATAAAAAATTAAGTACTTCATATATCGCTCCTTTATTGCAACAAAGTCATATCTCCAAAAAAAACTTGAACTTGGCAAAATGCGATTTAAGTTTTCACGACATAAGTCCTATGATCTAATTGCCGCAATTGCAATTGCTATAATTTTGGTTCAGCTTGGGATATAAAACTGATTTTTTTCAGCATGTACAGAGGGTCTAAAAGAGCAGTTTTGCTTAAGTAAGTACAAATTTTTAATTTTTTGAGATATGACTTTGTTGCAATAAAGGAGCGATATGTAATTTTACATAAAAATGTCATCGGCCCTTAACGGGTTAAGCATTTTTTTTAAATTTTGGTATTTCCTTAAAGATCTCTTCAAAAGCTTTAAAATTATTCCCATATGGATATTTTAAAAAATTTTAAAAGATCAAACACCCATAACTCGAAAAATATGCGTGAGCGCGAATTTTTTCTTGTTTTCTAATTCTCTATGGCCCCATACATTTTTTTTATTGGAGTTACTTTATTGTTCCAAATGATATGAAACAATTAAAGGCAGGAGTGGTGTTCTGCCCGTTGCCTCGAAGGAAATGGACCGATCTTGCCTACTTTAATTAGCGATCTTGCCTCTTTCGACACTATGTCTGATAAATTGATGCATTTTAAGTTTCTCTTGCTGATCTAGTGTCTTGGCAAACTTATACTATGTTTCCACGGAGCCCAATATTCTTGCTTCGCTCTCTTTTCATGATTCAAAGCTCAATCACGACCGAATCAACGTGCTTCGCCATATAAAATTTTGAGAGCGAAGCATTTTGGTTTGAGACGACTTAGCTTAAATCTACTTGCGAAGCATGAAAAATTTCTGTCTTCCCTAATTTTTATCGCAAGTTTATCTGAACTAGCTGTATATAAATGTAAACAAAAAAAGTAAACCAATATTAAAAGTGCTGTGTGAATATATGTTAATATAAAAACAAATAATTATATTTTGATATAAAATTTTATTAATTACAACACTAAAATTGAAACGAAAAACAAAATTTTAGAACAGAAGTCAATGTGAAGCATGTAGTATGTGTCGTGGAAACGGCATGCTTCGCAATCATGATTCAGAGAGCGAAGCAAGTGCTTCACATTGCCGTGTAAACATGCTATTAAATTCAACACTTACACGGACGGACAGTCGGACATCGATTTATCGATTTCGCTATGCATAATAAGTCAGAATATATATACTTTATGGTATCGGAAATCGATATTGTAGTAATTGCAAACGGAATAACAAACTTTTTCCATATTTTGTGGTGAAGGATAACACAAAGGGAACAACGAAAAATGCTTCAATATTCCTATAATAGTTTTGTTATTGCAACCATATTGTTATCATAATCATTAAAAATATTGGTGAATACAACAATAGTTATATTTAAAATACTAATATTTAGCAATTGCATATCTTGTAGAAATAAACAACGTATACAAATTAAGCGGCTGACTTTTCTTATTTTTCTTATGCAATCCCAACTTAAAAGATTTTCAGTAATAAAAGTATGTATATTTTTTGTTAAAATATTATTGTTATTTAAAATTATGTTTTTTTTAATAATTGTGTCTTTCACTTACATAAAATTAATACATTAATGTAACGGCCAGTTTTTATAATCATGTAACATAACGGTAAAATTGACGTTAAAAAATTACTTTTTATTTATCTGCACCAAATTTTTTGTTTATAAGTCTTTTGTTAAAAAAAAAGTAAATAAACGATTAAAATTATAACTTATTAGTTAAAATATTTAGTTTAGTTAAGTGTTCGTTTGCTTTTTTTTTTTTTTTGTTTCTTATTTATGTAAAAATAAATATCATTTTATAAAGAGAAAGTTTTAAACCCATCTCTCACGAATTGAAATAAATTAAATGTTCGATCATATATTTAAATAAATTAAATAAAGCAGTGAAGAAAAATTAGATTATTAATAAAAAAAGTTTCTAATGCACATTTAACCCCAAATAAAGAGTCTTGAAGAAGAATAGTTTCTTGTTTGTTTGTAATAATTCTCATAGTGTTGTGAAAAATGAAAGTGGCAATTTATAAAACAAATATTTATAGGAATTAAGGCATGAGTTTAATATTAATAAATTAAACTTTGTATAGAAAATGACTTAAAAATAAATCAAATATACAGCTACAAATTTAAGTCTTTGAAAGGTCTGTCATAAAATAATTACTTCTGTAGAAACAGAGTTGCATTTGGAATTGCATCTTTCTTGTGTGACAGTGTGGCACCTAAGAACATATTTTCTTGCGATTTTTTATGTTCGTTCTTAGGGGTTCCTTTCTTTCTCCTGCACTATTTGTTATATATCGTAATTACCCTCTATGTCTAACTTAAATCCTTTTTAATCTTTCGCAGATGACAGCAGTAAAATAAATATTTAGTATGAGTATTTTCGAAATTTGAGCTATAGGAAGATCTTTTGGCAATCAACAAGTAGGGTCTTGCGAGCAGGGTACTATTTAATGCTAGGAAAACCCAATGCTGTGTGCTTTCGAACTTTATATGAAATTATGGTTGATATAGATTTTAAAAAATCGGAATTTCTTGATGTTCTTGACCTGAAAGTTTAATGTGATGTTCAGTGAAACAAACACATTTTTCAAGTCGCAAAAAAGCATTCAAGTCCTTGAGTTTGAGATTACTGGCAATGCATGAAATAAATAGCAACTATGCTTCTTCTTGTAAACTCTTTTTGGAATCGAACTCGACTACAAATCCATAGTTTTTCAAAGAGAAAATCATATTTATATTGATTCAAAGTAAGGGCGAATAAAAAAGGAAACTTTAAATAAAAAGATACCAAAGGCGAATTTAACAATGTATAAACAAATCTTCGTACATTTCTAGACAGCTTTTTTAAAAAGCTGTTTGCAAAATTCTTCCATTCGCTACGACTTCCGCTGTATGTAGCAGATGTTTCTGTACCAGAAACGAACCATTAAGCCTTTTCTTCTATTAACTGGCTTAACCTCATGGCCGGAAAACCTTCCTCATGTAATAACTTTTCTTTACATAAAATATTTTACGATATTGTTAATAGGCATTATAAATCCTGATTTTAATCGAACACTTTATTAAAAACAAACTATAAAAATATTATTAACATAAAACCGGCTATCAATTGAAATTATTATGAATAATTCTTGCAAAAACAATCGACTTCAAAACAGATCTTAGCTGTCTGCCTATTACAGTTCATTTTACATCAACTATTGGGACATCCTTTAATTCATAATTTTAACTATTAAATTTCTTATTATACCAGTCAAAGACGCGGATGTCCGATTCTCAAGTGTTTGTATACAACGATTCAAAAGATAGGATTATTTAGATCAAATTAAATCAATTATTGAAACACCCTTTAAATTTATAAGCTCAAATTGTGTGCTTGTTCTTATAGCGAACTTAGCAATATAGGTTCCTTGTAAATTACAGATGTCTGTCTATAATGTTCTATAAAAGTTCGGCCACATACATCAAATTTAATTAACCATTGGGACTCCCTTTAATTTCTAAATCCAAATTTTATTCTTGTTGTTATAGCGTAGTTTACAAACAGGATCTTTGTAAATTTCAATCATCTGTCTACAACTGTTCAAAAGTATGGCCATATACATCAAATTAAATGAACTATTGGGGAACCCGTTAACATATTATTTGTACTTGTTATTTTAACGGTGATAGTAATCGACATTCTGAGCAATTTTCAAGATTTTTTTCTATAACGGTTTGAAAGATAGGACCATATGAGCCAGTTAACGTCACCTCTGCAGACACCCCTTAAATTTTAGATTTTTTGTTTATTAGTTTTTGCTCTTAGAAGCTATAGTGATACACACTTTCTTTTAAATTTTTGAGTGATGCCCTTTACAATTCAAAATACACAAAAAGACACACCCTTTAATTTTAAAAGTTATAAAATGTTGTTAAAACGAGACCAATCTGTATGCATAACCTTTCAAATAAAGAAAATAAATTTTTAATCGGTTCTAAAATAACCGAGTTCTGCTGGCACAAACATTACAAAGAGCAACATTAAGATGAATTGATAACCTCCGTATTTTTGGAAGTCAATAAAGAAATTTAAAACAAGTGAAAAAACAATAAAACTACCACCTGTCTACGAAATTTTGTCACAAAACAATACACGCATATAAATCATAATCCCCCTCCATAAATTTTAGAAACAAAGTGCAGAAGAAGAAACTCACGAGTTGTCTTGTTATTTTTAAAGTAAATTAATATGGTAATAGATACAAAACAAAAACTTACTATTTTATTTTATAAATTTAAATAAAAATAAATTAAATAAAAAAACAGAAAAGAATACAATTGATTTTATTAAATTGTATTGTTGTTTAAGCCAGACGTTTTCTTTGCAGCACATCTTCTTTAACTGCTGCCTCCTTTTCAGTCTGATGTTTTCATATGCAAATTATTATTTTTTAATTTATTAAATACAATATGCTTTTTATTGGCCGTTAATGCTAATAGAATTTTAAGTAACTAAAATAAAACTAAAACAAAGTAGTTCCCCAAATGCAGGGCTGCGGGAATTTTTGTTATTTTGCCAAGTAAACATTTGCTATTGACCATTTCCATACATTTCGTCATTTATTTTAAATTCTTCATGGTATTAAGTTGTCATTTAAATAGTTATTAAGTGTTTAGTAGTTCATTTATTTTTTTTTTTTTTTGCTTCTTTTTCTAAATGCTATTAAGGTTACACCCAACTACTTGACCATTACTAAAATGCATTTAAAAGGTTTCCTGCAGTTAATAACTATTGAACTACTATTTTAATTAGAATTAAATTATTAGTTAAAACTAGGGTTTGGTATTTAGCATACTTTTGCATTTTGCGGTTAATGGGGAAGTTGCTCTCAAAATACTTTCCTTTTTCCTGAAGCTTTAATCGTGAAACTATTTTTTCTTTAATTTTTTCACTCTACTTCATTTCATGACATTTGTTTTTTTTTCAATTAGAATGTTAGAGTTCGTAATAAATTATTTTAATTATTTATTGTAAAGATTTCTAAGGAGCTGGCTGTAGAGTTTTGAAAAATCTCTTACAGATACGACTAGCAAACACCGATGAACACTTCGATTTTGCTTGGATTCTTGTTTGTTTATATGCCTTTTACCACAGGTGGAAAAAGGGTATATCTAAGGTTGTTATTCCGTGTGTATTTTGTACTATATCCTCCTTTTTAATCTGTGCGTCGCTAGAATTTTCCAGCATCTAAAATAATGGGTATCTGTTCGCTGCTGAGTCTACAAGCATAACTTTCCTCCTGATTTTCTTTTTATTTCTTTTTATTTATAATCAAAAGGCTTACGTGGGCCAAAACGATTACATGATAATAATAGTAAGTATAAGAATGATTTCCTTAAATGTAATTGTGTAAATTTTGGACTTAACAGAAAAAAAAATTAAATAAGCCCAACATCTTAAATTCACTTACTTAAAGCACGTAGCCAATCTATTAAAAACAATATCTCTTATCAATTTAATTGCCATTTATCAGGCATGTCACAAATTCCGATCGGAATGGTCTTAATTCCGTATTAATAATTGCGATCGATTTTGTTTTAGCTTCTTCGGATTCCAAAATTTCGCTTATTTCTAAAAAATGCTTAATATCCATCTTTTTTTTTTAAATGTGGCAATATGCGCACAGTGAAGTAAACAAGAAGGCTGATCAAAATAAGGGCACATTATAAAAGTAAATTTGAAACCCACAAATAACACAATTTCAAAGAAACTAATGTGCTGTTTCTGTATTACACTCATCTGAAAAATTTATATGAAAAGCACTCAGTTTTTTGAGTTATTTCCATATAAATTTTCTAGACGAGTTAATCGCCTGTAATACAGAAACAGCACATAAATAACACTTTAAAATTTAATTTATATTTGCCCAAACTTACAGAAAAATTTCTATCATTATACGGAATTTTCGAGTTCCGCAACCTACATATTTTCACTATATATGATCTATGCATAAACAGACTATTTATTCTGGGACATATTTATTGGCATTAGTAATGAATTTGCTATTAGTTTTCTTACTCTAAAAGGAAAATAAAAGGCAACATTATATACACGCACAGTGACTCGTTTTGGTTGCACCGGCTTTTCAATGTATGCGTGCGGGTTTTCTGTGCCCCAAATGTGACAATTTTGATTGTTTTTATACTCGCCAACATCAAAATGAACTTCATCTGAAAAGATGATTTTTTTTTGGCAAAATTTTCAAAGTAATGTCGCAATATTTTCCAGCGTTAGTTAAGTGTATACACAACCATATTCGTTCAGAGAAAAGATAAAACTAATTACCTGTCAAATCAGACAGGATCTAAGTGTTACCATTCACAAAATAATCACTAGTTGAAAAAAAAAAAACGTAAGATACCGGTCCCTTTATTATGAGACATATTCAATGCCTACATTGTTTATGAAAAGAGCATTTGCATTCAAAGGAAAGTTCATTACCCAAGCTTCTAAAGGATTTACATTCATTCTATTCTCCATTGACCATAAAGAATATAATATCAATGTTTATTAAGTTGACGTAGTCTGTTAGTGAAATATTACTTTCCAAGAAAGCAATATATCATCGGCATAAATGTTCGCCCGAAAGAATGAAAAAACACCCACTAAATCATTTCTGGCAATGCTTAAGAACTTGAATAAAATTTAAAGCTGCGCCAAATTAGCTACAGCCTCAACAAAATTACACCATTAAGCAATTAATTTTTGTGTTTACGCCATTCTAAAACTACATACACACAGCTGATTCTATGCTAGAATTTTCTCCCTCCAAAATTGTACTCTCATACTCTATTTCCTACCCTTCTAAATTTAAAGAAGTTTATTAAAGATAGACCTTTCCGACCCTTTCGAGTAGTCTTTGACCCTCTTGCTTAGTGGACCTCAGCCAGTAGTTAAACAGATGGGATAATGCAGATCTTCAAATAACAATAACAAGAGTAATATTTTGCGTATGCAGATCCACTTCAGATTATTTAATTAACATCTATCGCCTGTTGCTAATCGATACCGCAAGAATTTATACGTTACAAATCTTCGATGTTTCTACCAGCTGACCAACTACAAAACCCATTTTTTTATTATTATAAAAAAATGCACGAATGTGTATTCATAAATCAGGGAATTTATAAGTTGTTTTTTTTTCTTTTTGATAATAAAAATAAGTCTACATTATAAATTCAAGGTTACTCTAATGAATTTTAGAAGTTTTCATAAACATATTTATCTTCTAACACGACCAATAATTCTAACAATGACTAAACAATAACAATTTATAACACATAAAATTAAAACAAATAAAATCAATACAAAAACCTTTAAAAAGGCTAGAAAAACACACAAGTCTGCGGATTACCCAAAACAAAATTAATAATTATTTAACCAGAGGTGTGGACGCCACTACAGCGATATCGCAACCATGAAACAAAACCGATCCTCTTCTGAATACTAATGAGAATTTGTTAACATTTTATTGCTTTTAATTTGGCTGAAGTTTAGTTTGAGTTATTTTTTTTTTTTCTTTCTTTAATTTAAACAAATAAACAATAACAACTAATCAAATATTATTTTGTGTTATCATGTAGTAATAATTGCATTTTAAAGCAAAAAATAACGAAAATAGTTACGTTATCAAACACACAAAAAATTGCAGCAATGAGCTAAATGCTCGCATAAGCACGTGGTTGGCCAACAAAAGAAAATATAATTTAAAAAAATTATAAATAAATAAAACAAAGCTTCAAGAAGATAAAATAGCAAGCAATTGAGCAAATTGTTTGGTAACCAACATTGTTTCCATTGCTCTGATTAGAGTGTAAAAATTGTATACTATAATTAAAAATATTAAATTACTAAATTAAATGTTTATATACATTCATACGATTGTTAAATGTATATTAAATGTCATATTCATAAAATTTTAAAATAGATTTAAAATGTATTTTCGGACAAATTTGTACGGAAAATTGTTATAAAAAACATTTCTAATTTATTTTATTTTTTATAAATATGGCAGTATACTAGGGCTGCTCTATATATTTCTGGCCTAATAGAGAAAATGCGAATATTTATAATCAAAAATGGTTTTATTGTTTTTCAAAGTATTCTCCAGCATGATTTATACACTTTTGCATGCGGTCAAACCAGTTGTCGAAGCACTTTTTCCACTCCGATTGAGACACCTCTAAAACATGGTTTTTGAACACTTCAACAGCTTCTTCTGGCGACGAAAATCGTTGACCAGGCATTTTTTTCTTGTTGTGCGCAAGAAGAAGATGTCATTAGTTGCCAAGTCAGGGCTGTACAGCGGATGGCCCATTACTTCAACGTTTTGGCCGGTCAAAAACGCTCTGGTTTGAGCCGGTGTGTGAGAGCTCGCATTTCCATGGTGAACAATGATTCGTCTTCTCTTGTTGGTTTTTCGAATTTCTCCGATGACTTCAGGCAAACAAATTGTAGTGAACCACTCAAAAGTGACCGTCCTACGTTGCTCAAGCGGAACAGTCGCCACATGACCAGTTTTGCCGAAGAAACAGGCGACCATTTGCTTCGAAGTGCTTCTTCCACGAACAAATTTCGTTGGATTTTGCTCGTCTTTGAAGACCCACACGGTCGATTGTTGTTTCGTTTCGGGCTCATACGCATAGATCCATGATTCGTCACCTGTGACGATCTTATAAACGTCTTTTGAAGCACCGCAATCGTATTTTTGCAACATTTCTTTGCACCAATCGACACGAGCCTTTTTTTGAGCGACTTTCAAATTGTGCGGGATCCAACGAGAACAAACCTTTTTTACGGCCAGGTGTTCATGCAGTATCGAACTTATGCTGGTGGAAGAAATGTCCAAGGATGTCTCTATGTCTCGGTATGTCGCATGTTGATCTTGTATTATGAGTTCACGCACGGCATCAATGTTCTCTGGCACAACAGCCGTTTTTGGACGACCTTCACGGAATTCGTCTTTGAGCGAGCTTCGGCCACGATTAAATTCATTATACCAATTTTTCACAGTGCTATAGGATGGTGCTTCAACGCCATACAAAGATTTAAGTTCATCAATGCACTCTTGTCGTGATAATCCACGTCGAAAGTTGTGAAAAATAATGGCACGAATGTGTTCACGAGTTAATTCCATATTTTTCTATATTAATTTTTTCAAGTCACTGTAAACAACACAAATAATGGTCGTACGTCAAAACGTTTTGAGTACTATTATGCTTAAAAATGACAAACTTTCCAATGGAAATGTCAGATTTCACTTGGCAGCACTCAGTGTTTCTAGGCCAGAAATATATATAGCAGCCCTCGTATAATTGATGGCAATAAGTGCTTTATTTGGTATAGATGGGCATTTTGCAGTAGCAGTAAAAATAAATTTTTACTCTAAAAAAAAAAAAAAAAGCTTTAAGTTGTGTGTGAACTTCGTCTCACCAAATTAACATTAAACTTAGTTGGTTAAATAGATGATGTTTACGATGTACATAACATAAGGTAGATAGATGCAAAGAATGCTGATGAAGGATGTGGCGGTCTAGAAAATGCTGCATTTCATTCTGCTAGCGTCTAATTTTTCTTGTTTTCTTTGGAAAACGTCCGCATACATTTGTAAATAATTTTTCTTTCTAAAAATGTTTAGAAAATTAATTAAAAAGAACCAAAAAGCCGAAAATAAAGTAAAATTTCATTAATTTATAAAATCGATGGTTCGAATCCTGGTCAGGGTAAAAATTAAAAATTAAAAAAATTTTTGTTTATAGAAAAATTTTATAATTCTTATGTAAAATTAAAAATTTTGGGGAAATTTTTCACTTTAAGATTATTTTACACTTTTTGGTTTTGATTTATTTTTGTATGAAATTTTTAAATAATAGGGTCGTTCAATAATCACCACAAGTAAAATCAAAAGTACCAAACAGATTATTCCTTACTGGCGTTGTTGGCACGTTGTTTGTGCCAAAAATTTCACGAAACTGTCTTATCGTCACAATAATCGATGATTTTGATAAAATGTTTTGACAATTAAAATACGTTTGTTTATTAAATATTTTTCCATAATAAATTAGCAACGTTTTTTCTACACGACTGCCAAATTTGAACTGTCAAGACTAATGTTTATCAAAACAAAAAAGTATATCTCGTATATCTTCCCGGCGGACACCCTGTATAATTAGAGCTTGTTTGAAGAAACAAAGGCTATATTCCTTGAGAACGCAGAATATTAACAGATGCGAATAATTCAAATGATTTTAATACATATTATTCGGAAGCTTGGCTACTAGATCGGACTTTAGGAGCCCTAGGTGTGTTGGAAAGAAAAATCCTAAAAGTGTGTCTTATCATAATAATAAACTCCTGGCCTTCTTTGTTTTACGGTCCTTAACGTGAAATTATTTTTTAAATTATTTTAGTTGAAAACGTGTGCGGTTAACAAAATTTTGTCTTATTGTCGGAGAATGTGTATAGCAACCACATATAACGATTATCGTTTTATAATAAAAGAAGTAGAAGTAAAAATTTTTTCTATGCACTTAAGACAATGTAATTGTTTGCTTAACTGATTTTAACAAATTTTTGCACGTTATTTTATTTTTTCCTACTTGATTTATACAAATACAAAAATCCACATATTTTCTGTTCATTGAATAAACTTCTAATATGTGCATTTCCTTTGAGGTTCAGTTTCTAAAAAGAGGCAAAAAAATATTAAAAATGTCTGATTAAAAAAATTTCATAGAAAACATTTAAATATGCTGCGGTTGAATGCCACTTTCGTAAGGAAAGTTTGAAAAAAATTCTTGTGGCTTTCTACATTTTGTTTTTTTAGAACTTTTTTTTTGGAAAGCTTGAAATAGGTTGTTTTAAAGCAATAACATTTTACAAAATAGTTTTACAACTAGAACCGGTTAAACAGGAGGAACTTTTAAAGGTTACTTATTACATACTTAGCCTTTTCCCACCTTTAGCTACATATGTTTGTATGTGAACGTTTAGCTTGGTTTCATTTACTAATGCCCACTGTCGAAAGAACAAAACATTCTATTGAATACTTAATAATGACTAGTATCAGGGTTCCCAGATATTTTTCAAGTCTAATCCTCTAATTAAAAGTTTTTATTCCCAAAAAATCCCCAGGGGACAGTTTATTTTATTTCAAAATATATTCTTTAAAATAATAATATTCATAGTTAAAATATAGTATACTTTAAGGGAACTAAAGTCAGTTTTACTTTAGAGTCGGCTCTAACTCATTCATAGACAATTTAAAATATACTTTTGTCATTAAATTCAACTCTAAATTTAAAACTACCTAATGCTGTTTTCAACTCATTTTTCCATAATTATTTTATTTGGTTTAAGAACACAATATTCTATTTATACCAAAGTGAACAAAATAAAAACAAGATTACTTTTTTCTAATATTTGTTTAGAAATTGTACGAAAACATTTATCAAATTACAGTTGACACCCAGTGGAAGGCAGCTAAACTTAAAGTATACTTTATTCTTGACTATGAAAGCACAAAAGATAATAAGAGCCTTTTTTTACAGTATACTTTAGCAAGAGTTGACTTTAATCTATAACTATGAATATGGGCCATTGTGTTGAATGTTTGTAATAATTCTTATTTTGTTGCTTATTTCCTTCATAGTCGAAAAAACATCACACACAAGCATTTCTCGAAAAATCCCCAAAGCGCTAAAAATTTTTCCACAGAAATCCTTAATCTGAATGAGTTTATTTGTTGTGAATTTGAAGACCGTAGCTCTCACATTTTTTCATGATATTAAATTAGCAGAATTTTTCACATTATTACTCATAAATTGTATCTTAAGCAATGTTTTGCTGCCATACTGAAAGACTTCTAGATAAAATACTTAAACAATTGTAATCAAATTGCAATAATATTGTTACGTTTTTCCCTTTTTACAAACGTACGGATTCTTTGGATTGCAAATATCACTGTGGCTCATTTTTTTATTCTGTATTCTTTTACTTAATGGCTTTCTCTGGCTACTACCTACCGATCTTGTGAACCCTTGGTCTCGCATTTACTAAACATGCGTTATCACCACAAACGCTGCCATCCACGCTACACTACTGTATTACTCCGGCGAGACATGAACTACTTGATGCCTTGCTTAGTAACCTTAACCATCCACAGACATCTCCACTACTCCTTTTATCCAGGCCACTCATCTTCTGTAATCCAGTAGCCACAACACACGTCTGCCATACACTGTTGTTATGCTGTTACACTTCCCCGCGCTAACCGCTCTTTCTTTTTTATTATAAAGGGGTTCTTGGCAATTATCTGTAGCTCTTATATTAAATTGGACGTCTCCACTAAATTGTATGCCACGGCTTCACACAATAATTGTCTTTTGCCTCTCGGGAGGTTTGTACTGCTGCTGTTTATTAATTTTAATTGCATTATAACAATTATTATTTTTTCGTTGCACGCATGTTACGAAAATAAAATCTGGCAACCCCTGTTGTTGTTTCCGTATGACCGTGGTGAATAAGTTACTTCCGCTAATGGTGTGTGTATAGAATAATACCACAATTGGCTAACAAAAGCTGAGCAACCTCAACGGCTGCGTGGGTAGAAGAGCTTGCTGTAAAACAGAAGTCGTGAGTACGGACATACGTACAACGGACAATAATAATTGTTATAATGCAAATAAAAGTTAAGAAGCATCAGTACAAACCTCCAGAGAAGCAAAAGACAATTAATGTGTGAAGCCATGGCAGCTAATTTAGTTGAGGCGTCTAATTTAAACTTCACAAAAAAATTTCCATCCCCAAACAAGATTCTTTATCCCTATTTCCAAAAAATTCCCATCTTGGAGATAAAACTCCTAATTTCAACACTGGCAACTTATTAAAAAATAAAAAAGTTACGTTTTTAAATAGCGCCATTTTGAAAGATTATTTTTAAAATGTCTTTAAATACTTACTGTTTCAAAAGTTGTTCATTATACACTTAAATAAATAACGTTAAAACAGAAATAACAAATACAAAAATATATTTTTTCAATTTTAAAAACAAAATTTATGTTTCTTTTAATGCTACACTTTATATAACATTTTTATAGGGATTTTCAAGATGTATTTCAAAATCTTAAATAAAACAATACTTTTTAATATTTTTTTATAATAAAAAATATAATTTTTTAGTTAGGCTTATGATCGTAAATAAATGTTATAAATATGGTTTTTTTATTTTTTCAAAAAATCAAATAAATAAGACATTAAGACTTTTTCCAGCATTATTTTATTAACAAACAAACACTATTTTGTTTTTAACATAAATTTAAAAATCTTTTGGTAATAAAAGAAAATGATCAATAACTTTTTTGAACTAAAGACAAAAACATTAAATACAACTTTCACTATTTTTTCGTTTTTGTCTATTTTCAGGTCTACAAAAATTTTCCAACTAAGTTGTGGGTTTACTAACTCCAAAGGTAACCACAAACTTACAAAATGCATATTTTTCGTACAAAACACCTACAACAACATTCATAGCGATAGCAGCAAGTGCGACATTGAAGAACGTGAAAAAATTATTAAAAATGTTGGACAATATTGTGACAGAAAATTGCATGGCTGCGATGCCAATAGAAATTTTGGCAGATGCTAAAATCATCAATAAAGACAATAAACACAGTGAAGATAAATTTATACAAACAACAACAAATACCATTAACCAATGTGCTGGTGCACCTGCAACAAAGACAAACAAAACAAAAACAATTTTGAACTGGTTAAAGAATACAACAACTAATAATAATAATAATAATACCAACTTAAATGCAAGTAATCATAAGACAAATAATTGTGTAATAAGCGACAATAAAGAATTTAAATCATGCAGTCATAATCAAATTGATACAACAATTTGTACGTGTCCAAAGGCTAAAAGACTAAATAACACGACTTCTCACAAAGAAACCAAATCATTAACTTTACTGCCAACAACAAAGACAATTGTACCTAAAGACGACGATACCCTGAAAGAGTTTCGAGGGGTACAAACCTTAAAACATTTTTGGAATAAACGAATTACTGCCAATAGAGAATCTGCCTTAAGAGCCAAAGGCTCAAAACAACAATTCACCAAATCGGTGAGTTGTTTGGTGAATGCCATTAACAATACCGGAGAACCACCGCCATCATCATGTTTGTCCTCCTCACCTACATACTCACCATTTAAAGAAAAAGAACTTTTAAAAGCTCGCAAATTAAGAGCTTTAAGTTTGCATGACTGTTCA
Organism: Gymnosoma rotundatum; assembly: GCA_916610165.2. Classification (NCBI taxonomy): domain Eukaryota; kingdom Metazoa; phylum Arthropoda; class Insecta; order Diptera; family Tachinidae; genus Gymnosoma; species Gymnosoma rotundatum. The sequence continues at coordinate 11,093,615 of OU744338.1, read as the reverse complement.
AGAAATTCACCAGACTTCGATGAAATTTCCTTATCTGACATCGAAGTACAAAAACATTTGGAAAAAGATAATTTCTATAAATATAAAACAGCAGAGCAGGCGTCTAAATTGCGTCAACTAAGCGAGCATTCTACTCATAGAAAATTAAGTAACGGTATCATTTTATCAGTTGGCCAAAAAGCTGAACGTTTTGATTGGCTGAAAAGACATGAAAAATTTCAACGAAAAAAATCTCTAGAACTAATAATCTACACCACAACTGAAACAACTAAAGACACAAATAAAAGTGATAATAGCAATCAGCTTAACGCTGCTACCTCCGCTACAACTAATAACAACGTTATGATTATTAATCAAAACGAAATGCAAACACAAGACCTACAACAAGATATTGCCTTTTTGCCAACGGCAATTGGCCAAAACACAGCTGAAATTGGCAACACCAATCACAGCAGTGAAACATCTACGCCAACACTTACGGCTACAAATTCACCACAACATGCAGTCAGTCGTCGCAAAGCTACAACAAGAAAAGATTCGGCAAAAACTTTAACCAGCGCGAGTAGTATTAGTAGAGATTCTTCTACAACATCGCTAGCGGCCAGTGCTAATAGCCATAGAACCGTGGTAAAAAGAAATTCTTCCGCTCGCAAATACAGTTTCAAAACTCATACTCGTTCTTATCATGTGCCGCGCAAAATGCACACAACTAAAGACACGGTTAGTGGTGGTACAGCAATTGTTGTTAATCCCTCCAACAGTTTGGTAGCAAAATTAACTCAACAATTTAATGAAATTATACAACAAGATAAAACATTGCTGGCAGAAATTAAACGTAAAAATGGTGTGCTGATGACCCACAAGGGACATGTTTACAAAGTAGTTGACACATCTTCTCTGAGTCGCAATTCAACACCCACTTACAATCGTAATGATTTAAAAGTACAAGAGACAAATGATGTTCAAACAGTCAGATCATCTAATGGCTCTTCTACGGTGCAAAAAAATATTAAGAAATTTGAAAGTGAATCGAAAGGATTAAAGCCCAAAGTGCCTTTAAAAAGTATTCAAGTGTTGAGAAAAAGTAATGAATTGGTTATAAAGAAAACAATAATAAACAAGGCGGTAAATAACAACAAGAATGATTTACAATCAAAAAATGAAATAAAACCACAAACATTAACGCTACCCACAACATTGGAAATGGTTAAAGAAGAAGCAAAAACTCCTATAGAAAATAACGAATGCACAGTGATTAACAAATTAGGAAAAACGACAGAGTTTTGTAAAGAAAGTGAAACAGCTACAAGTTTTCCACTGGAAGACATCTACAGACAAGATGAGTTTGTAGCTGTTCTGCCTCCAAAAATAGACAGTGTCATATACAAAAGTATTAACAGAAGTAAACAAAAGAAAGCAGAAAAACAAAAAAGGAAAGAAAACAAACAAACGCCAAATGACAACTGTCACATTTCTAGAGAAAGTAATTCTGCAGAACAGCAAGAGGATAAGAATGACACAAAAGTCGAACATTATCAGACACAACTTGAAGATAAGGAAACTAAAATACAATGTTGTTCTGAAGATGAAAATAAACTACAACAAATTTCTGAGAATAATTTCAGTAACAATAAAGAAAATATTGAAATCAATCTTAATAATGACACAGATAAACAACTTAAAACTGTAACGATTGAATCAAGAAATTCTCTCTTCGAAGAAATTCAAAACGATACCAAGACAGTAGAATATTCTACATCTCCAGAACCTTCAGAGGATGAAGACAAGAAAAAGCGTAAACACAAATATGCCAAAATCTATGAAAAGTTAAGATTCTTTACACCTTTCTCTCATAGCAATAAAAAGCAAAAGTTAACCGCTACTAGTCCAAATAGTACAGACGTTTCCCAACCAAATGAAATGGAAGCCTTAAACACCAGCAGCAACGACTTGACCAAAACAGAAGAAAAAACAAATTATGTTTTTTGTGAAAAACCAAAGCTTTTAAAAAGTGGAGAATATACGCCGATGAATTCTTCTACACCCAAAAAAGAATTTTTACCAACCGATGATGTGTATTCCATAATGTATAATCCGGAAGCCAAGTTATTGAATGCCCTGGAACAGGTAGATAAGAAATTACAAAATTTATCAAATGACAATGACAAAATTTTGGAATCGGATGAATATGGCCAAACTTTAATACCAAATTCATCATTTTTACATCAAGTCAAAGATGTGGCACCGAAATCATCTACAGTTTTACAAGCGGTAAATGTGACTCTAGTCAATGCCATAGAAGGGGAACAAATGATAATGGAACAAAAAGACATACAAACAGAAGATAAGATAGAACAACAAGAAAAGCAGCAGCAGCAACAACATGAACACGAAACAAATGTTAATTCACTTCCACCATTACCTGCTAAAAAATCGGAGGAAAAAGAAGAAGAAGAGCCATTTTATGAACCAATATGTGTAGATAAAATAAATGAGATTAAGACTGAACATTCATACAACAACTTGGAACTTCTTGAAACAAATGATTCAAATACAGCTACCGAAAATTCCCTGACAATAGAAGAGGATATTTATCAAACTGTAGAGGAAGCTAAAAATGAATACGATCACATGAATGCCACAATGCCAAAATCACCAGAGATTATTAAAAACACCGATCAGGATTTAGATGGTTACGAACCTATTGAAAATCCCGATGTTTGCGTTACTGATAGTTCACCAAAGCCTCCGGTACATTTTGATGGTTACGAAGAGTATACGCCAGCAGTAGAAATGATACCATTAACTACAACCACCACCACCCCCACCACTGGTGTACGTAAAGTTACCGATGAATTGCCCGATTTACCAAAACCCAAAAGAGTTCTACCTAAATCACCGATACCTTGTAGATCAGCACCAAAACCTCCCATACATAGACTTGAAAGTGCTGGAGAAGAATCTGGGGATGAGGAAAATATTTATGACACCATTAAAAGTTCACATTGTTACGAGTCTCTTCAAAGTGTTGGCAACACAATTCGAAACTCTCCACCTCTATTAAGAGCTAAAAATTCCGATTGTATGTCATTATCATCGAATTGTTACGAAAGTATATCTCAATATAAACGTATAAATATTGTAGGTAATCACAGTGGTGGCAGTAGTAATGGTTCTACCCTAACTATCTCTTCAGAAAATAAAACAAATAGTCTCTATGAAGACTCCTTAACGTCTAGTCTGCATTATTCCAGCAAACGTATCTATCGCTTTAATACTCCCACACATATTGAAATTAGAAAATCATCGACAGATAGCAATAATATTAATGGTTATGTTGGTGGTTCCACCGGTCGCTTAACTGATACGAGTGACGAGTGGACAGATGTCACAGATAATGAAAATGCTGATACGGAAAGTAAACCACAATTTATCATGTAAGTAAAATTATTTGTTTTTTATCAGTTTATCTATATCAATCAAGGTCTCTGCTTTGTTTTAATATTGATTTTCTAATTGAGATATGTTTCTAAAAAGGCAATTACGATCGTAAGCAACATGTTGTAGTGTTTTAATATATTGAAAATAAAAACGAGCATTTTTGTTATATCGGGTGTTTTTTTAAGCCCGATAAAACTTTTAATTGTAAAAAATAACAAAACTGTAATAAAGAATTTTAATGATTTGGGGCCAGTGCTGCTGCTCATGACGAAGCGCATTCTGGACGTCCAATTTTCGATCACTTTTTCAAGTCAAGGCCATATGTCTCGAATAACACAAACCATTTTGGCCTCCAAAGCGTCAATTGTTGCTGGTTTATCAGCATAAACTAATGACTTCATGTGCCCCCAGAGCAAACCATCGAAAGATTTCAAATTCCACGACCAATTGGAGTCCAATTGACAGGTTCATTTCTCTAAATCAACTTATTGCCAAATTTTGATTTCAATAACTCGAAGGTTGCGGTTGCTATTTTGTTGAAACCGCATTTCGTCTGGATCAATGTCATCCATATTTTCAAACAAAAACTTATTAATCATGATGCGGTAACGATCTCCATTGACCGTAACGTGATATCCGGCCTCATTTTTGAATAATAATAAGGCCCGATGATGCCAAAAGCGAGTAAACCACACCAAACGATGTATTTTCTTTTGGATGCAATGGAGTCTGTAGAGTATGTTGTGGATTGGTCTCACTCCATATGTGGCAGTTTTGCTTATTAACAAACCCGTTAAGCCAAAAATGAGCCTCGTCGCTGAACACAATTTGGCGACAAAACAACGGCTCATTTACTAACTGCTCTAGAGCCCAGTCGGCGAAAGAATAACGCAGAACAAATCTATTCATAATGATTTGCCAGAGTTTACTGAAAATAATAAGTAAAAATTTTTATTCAAAATTAAATTTTTATTGTTATTTTTTATAATTTCAAGTTCTATCATGCTTTAAAAACACCCTTTATTAATCCTTCAAAAAACTTTTTATGCCTACTTAAATTTTTTATTAAGACTTTAAATCCGAGCGCAATATATTTCACATAATTCTAAAATTTATTAGTCTAAAATATAAAACAAAGAAAAATTTACTTATCTTCGTTATTTTAATCAAGTTTAATAAATAAACTAATAGTTCAGAATGGTGAAATATGTTGACTGATTGGTGAAAGATAAGTTCAGAATGGTGAAATATGTTGACTGATTGATGAAAGATAAAATGTCAGTGATAAAGGCGAATTCATAGCAGTTTCTGTTTTCAAGCAAGAAGAATGCAAGATGACAGATCTAAATTAAAGCGTTTGAAATATTAAGGGTCTAATTCTATAAAACCCTATGCACCGCTTAAATTATGTAGAGTACAAAAACAAATTTTAAATTATTTTAAAAATTTGTTATTGTTTTTCATGAAAATGTTCAGTTTTCAAACGAATTTTGTTTTTTTGTTTCAGAAAGAAATTCTTGCGCTATTTTGGGTTTTATTAAATTGGGACATATGTGTCTTTCAGTTGGCTTATTTACTCAAATGCAGTAGTTCATCTACAAGAAGGTCATGGTAGGCAGTAGGGTTTCCGACTTTTATGCTTTTTTAAATTTGTCATAATTAGACAACTTGTTTTCAATACCAGAATGTTGTTGCAAATGCTGCATCTTTCTAATCTATTGCACGCACTATGCGTCACAGAGAGATTTTGTAATACAGCTGATCAGTTTATGTGTGGGATGAACCTAATAGCGTATGTATTACACTTTTTATTTTCCTTTCTATAATCAGCTTTCCTGGTACCTCAAGTTTTTATCACTTATGCTGGTTGTTTTAAAATTATTTTATTATTATTTTTATAATAAAAAACTTTTAGCCATTTTAAGGGATTTATAAATCTTACGTCCACTTTAAATATTTTAGCTTAATTATAATTTTTTACACATACCTTGTGTCGTATATATTTTTTTTTAACAAAGTTAAAGTACTGAGATTTCTTTTTCAGCTTTAGAATAGTGTCTGGATTTTAAAGGGACCCTTCTTTAGTACTTTTTGGTTACCTTGATGATTAATTTTTTATCAGAAAGTTTTCAACCGTTATACTTTTCGGTTTTTCTCCTTCTCACTCTCTCTCTCTCTTTCTTCATGTAAGGTTTATCATGAGAAACCCCACTAACCTAGAAATTTGTTTATTTTTTCGAATGATAATAAATTGTTATTTTTGTGTACAAAATTCCATACCCTCAATAAAGTTTAGTTACAATTAAATCAATAGTTATGTTTGATATTTTGTCCAACAAAGGAAGACAAGTTATTTTTGTGATTATTTTCAACTAAAACATGAGCACTCTTTATTTAGAAACACATTTTGAATATATGTATGTGAAAGATAATTATTATTTTTAAATAAATTTGCTTTTACTTAAAAATGTTTATATTTTTATTTATTATAGAGTACGTGAACGTTCAAAAGCCCATAAAAGCCCTGATTGGTCCAGGAGAGTTCGTGATAAACGCCAAAGAAAATCAAAAAGTTGCATTGAAGACGGTAAGTTTTTTTTATTAGTTTAAATACAAGTACGTGGACATGATTTAAAAACACTTTGCTTTCAATATTTTACACATTTTAATATTTTTACTATTTATGTATATATTAAACGAAAAGGAATCTGAGCAATATATAAAATTTGAATTAATATATGTTAATTGCCAAGATAGTTCTTTTGTTCTCATGATCATAGTCAAACTCAAGTCAAAATTAAATTCAAATCAAAACTTTCATGAATGTTGTTCAATTTAATAACAAAATTTTGAGGCGAATTCAAAACGATTTGTTTGAAAACGTATATAATTAAGTTTTCTGACACTAAAAAGAACCGTTACCAAAAACATTTTTTAAACGACTTCAAAAACGGAAGTTATCAATTCGAGTGAATGTTGGCTATTCTTTTATTTTTGTGTCCTCAGAACTCAGTCATTTCTAAACCGATTTTAAAAATTGTTCCTTTATTTAAAAGGTGATGCTTACAAATTAGTTCCGTTTTAAAAACAGTTCAAAATCCTAAAAATTAAAGGGTGTCACCATACAAAATACATGTTTTTTACGTTTATTAAGAACCGTAAAGGAGACTGCTTTAAATTCAAAATAAACTGCGTATCATTATAGCTCCCAATAGCAAAAAATTCAAAAATATGTAAATCTAAATATTAAAGGGCTCCCCATAGATGACTTAAGTTGACCTATGTATATCCTATATTATGAACCGTTACTCGTATAGACAAACGCTTAAAACTTGGAGAGAATGTCGATTGCTGCAACCATATAGTATTAACACTCAAAATTAAAAATTAAAGGGTGCCCCAATAGTTTATAAATTTTATATATGTATGTGATCAAACTTTTAAACACTTGCAGACAGACGCTTGAAATTTACAAAAAAAAAAACCTGTATACAATTCAAGTATGCAATTTCAATTTAGAATTAGAGGGTGTTCCCAAAATTAATGTAATTTTATCTATATGGCCGTATATTGTGAACCCTTATATACGAACACTTGAAAATTAGACAATGTCCACTACTTATATATAAAATAAGAATTATAAATATTTTAAATTATAAATTAAAGGGTTTCCCAATTAAATTAAAGGGTGTCGTAATAGGTTATGCAATTTAATGTATATGGCCAAGCCGTTCAATCGTTATAAACAGACGGTTGAAATTTACAAAGAACTTGATTTCTAAGTCTACTACAGCAGCAAGTATAAAATATGAGCTTGATTATTAAAGGGTGCGCCTATAGTCGATGTAATTTAATGTGTATTGCCAAACTGTTGAACAGCTGCAGACAGAAGTTTGAAATTAAGTAGCTGCAGTGCTAAATCCGCTATAACAAGTACAAACTATGGAGATGGAATCTAAAGGTGTCATAATAGTTAATGTAATTTAATGTATGTACATATGTGGCCATACTTTTAAACCGTTATAGACAGACAGTTGAAAACTATTTTGAAGTTGTTTTTTTTTTGCAAGAATTATTCACAATATATTAAAAAACCTTAAAAGGATCAACAAGTCTAACGAACAACTCACTCATATTCGTCATTATTTAAAATGGGTAATCATTAATAATAATTCCAATCGGAATGTGTGACATGCCTGATTATTTCAGCAAAAAAAATATATTTTATATTTTTACTTAACATTTTAAACAAAATAACAAGTAACAATCTTATGGTGCATAAAGCCAACATTATTTAAATTCGTCTTTTAAATTCTTCAAAATAACGTGTTAACGTTTAACATTCAAACCTAATCAAGCTTTAACTAAAGCTTAAGCTGATTTTTTACATTCTGAGTGTAAAGCTTTTGAAAGCTTATGTTAATTTATATTTAACAGACATAGTGTTTGCAACTTGCCATAAAAGATCATATCTCTGCTTTGGAGCCATATAAAGGGAGTCAATCTGTTTGAAAGAGAAAACTCTTACTAAAAGTTGGAGAGCATTTATTAAAAACTCAAACATAGCATCCAGACAATTAATCTTCATTTGATGATTTTACCCGCAAAAAAGTATATTGATGTTTTGACGATTTTAGTGCATAAATTCTGTTTTTTAAGTATTATAAATTTACCAATATTTTTTGATTTAAAAATGATTACTTTGATTAAAAAACTGAAACAAAAACAGGTGTGGAGAAATCCAATAATTTTTATCCTGCAGCCTTATTCTGTAAGTCGCTTTAGCTCCATCGCTAAAATCTATATAACAATAAAATAAAAAAGAAGTAATAAAAAATAGTACAAAGTTTTTTTATTAAAATTAAATAATTTTAATTATATTCCCGTGTCTTTAATTTAATAATTTGCAAAGTGCTAGAAATAAATTATCGTTGTGTTTTTTGATATTTTATTTTTCATCCTTTTTCAACTGTATAAAAGAGCCGAAAAAAAGCCAGCCGTATACAGTGGAGAAAGAAAAATAGAATTAGTGTTGGTTTTTGTTGCTTTTGCTTAGACTTTGATTTTTGTCTTTGCTTTATTGTTTGGACGAAAATTTTAAGTTTATTTAAAATGTTTGTCAGAAGTTTCCTGAAGAGTTAAGTAAGTAAGCGGTATCGAAATGCCATCGAGACGTGCTTTGACCCTCAATAATCAATATCGGTAATATAATCGGGATAATTTAAAAAATAGCATTTGTGAAAATTAATTAATAAATATCGATCGAGATTTAGAGTTGGATACGAGAATTATAGAATAGGACTGCTCGTGCATTACAATGTTTCAAAAATAATCCATCAACAAATGGTATTCGTTAGGAATCCTAAGCAAACAAAAAACCCGACAAATGGTTGTGTTAAAAGTCATGCTATCGATTGTTGAATATTCATCATAAATATGTAATTTCTTTAAAATAATTAAAAATTAGAATTTCATAATATTCTTATAAAACTACACTTAAAACTATTAAATATGAAATTTAATACTACGATAAAAAAACATATTATCATGGGTTTTTGCTAAAGGGTTAAACACCTTTTGGTGAAGTGTCATCGATTAAAATATGTTACTCTTATATGTGTTAAACTAATCCTGAAAAAAGTACTACCACTCCTTTGAAAATTATTGATGAAATTATTCAATATATTATGCGTTGAACGCTGTCCCTTTATAAAAAACACAAAATGATGATCTTATTAGCAATATTTTATTTCTGCATTAAATGTATATGTTTTAATAATTTTTAGTTTTTAAGTAACCAAATTTTTATGAAAAGTACTCAGCTTTTTGAGTTCTAGACGAATTGTTCATCTGAAATATAAAAACAGCACAAGCACAGCAACATTTCAAAAATTTGGTCTGGCAGCATCTTCTTTAATTGAGAATAACGTTCAACGAAGAGAGTTATAACCAGCGTTGCCACACAAGAAATTGACTTCCTACCAATAATTTTCAAAAATCCTACCAAAATCGTTCACAGCCTACCAAAAATTTAAAAATGCATTTCTTGCACATAAACTCTGTTATACTCATTTGGTTTTTTTTCCGTAATTGTTGAGATGGAAGTTTGTCTTTTTAGAATGAACACCCATCCCTTTCCTGGAGCCAATCAAATTCACTCAAACATTCGGTTCTAAATTTTCTTTTGACAGATTCTTTACAATGTTCACTAAAAGTATTATATTATTTAAAAATGTTTTAAAACAAAAATTTTAAGAGTGGTTCTATCTGGTTGATGGAATTTCGTCTTCTGAAATTATATTTTTTTCATTTAATACATGCAATATTAACAAATATTTATGTAATTAAAAGGAACGTATTTACAATCAAAAAAAAAAAAATACTTATTTTCCAATTTGTCTGTTAATTTTTTTTAAACATACACTTGAAAATAAACCTTCACTCAAAAATATTGTTAATTTCAATTTCATAATATTGTTCGGGTTTCTTAAACCAGAGATGGTTATAGCTTTAATCATCTCTATGCAAAAAAGAAGAGATGTTTTTTATTACACCTAAAACAGTTTTTGAAAACAGTGGTAACACTATTCAAAGTTATTGTGTATTTAATTCAAAGTTACATTTTTTTTTTAATTTTATGTTCCGAATTTTTAAGGTGAAAAATTTACTATTACTAAAAAATTGCTACAGGAGGAAATCCTACCAATAATTTAAAAAAATGCAACAAACCAACCAAACTACCAAACTGTTTTTAAAAACGAAAAACTACCAAGTTTGGTCCGATTGGACCAAAGCGGCAACGCTGGTTATAACGAAACAATCGTTAATAAAAAAAACTTGATAAACAGCTCTAGCATGATATTTTTTTATTGTATGGGGGGATTATTTTAAATTTGTTAAAAAAAACCGCAATTACTAGTGATCAAACCAACAACAAATTATACACAGCAAGACTTACAGATATTATGAGCAAATGTTTAGTTGCGAGCAAAGTATTTCAACGAAGAGACGTGTGTGAATTGCGGATTGTGAGTGATTAAAGTTAAAAAAAAGAATGCAGTTATCAATTTGAATTTTGGAATATTTAAATATTTTGTATGCAAAACACAAAAAGAAATTTTTTTTGTAAAATAAAGCAATTTATCTTGAAATAACGCCAATAAATAGTGAAAAAAATGTAAAATAAACAAAAAATTGTTATTTAAATAATTAAATGGCACTGAGTTTTTATTTTTTTTTTTAATAAATATATTTTGTAGTTGTGAATTGTAAACTTAACGTGTTTATGGAAATACAACGTAACTTGATCGTCTGCAATTATAGAGGAAAATCGTCCATCATTTTAGCAAAAGTTGTTATTGCCTTAGTTATTTGTTGCCGTTGTTGTTTGCTGATCACCAGCGTGAACTAGTAAATACGATGACGAAATTCATTGTTTAGCTTAAAATTAAAGAAATAAATACAAACTTAAATCCGAATGAAACCTGTACGTAATCAGACACTGTGAAACTAGTAAAATGTTGTTTAAACCTTGAAAACGTTTATAATAAAACATAACTTTTATTTTTTGTTTTACCCAGCCAAATAAATACTAAATAAAAATAAAAATGAAACAAAGTTAACAGAAAATGCAATAATTTAAAAATAAAAATCGTGTAACATAAATTTATGAATAAGGCAGATGATTGGCTTGTCGATCAGTCAAAGAAAATCCAAAAAAAAAAACTTAAGTTCGCTTAAAGGTTGTTATAATAAATGAAAACAAAATAGATAATTACAAAAGCCGTTCGGTACCGAATCTCTAGCGTTAAAAAACTAAAAATATTTTTAGCGACTATTTAGCGATATCGTTAAAGTTACTCACTTTATATATTTTCAAAGATATGCAACTAATATCACAGGCAAACCTTCGTGATTGAACTATTTACTTCTACAAACTGAGCGATAGGTGAAGTCTACAAGTTCTTATTCGTTTCGCTAGCGATAGACGTTCTCCAATGTCTTATTCGAGAAAAGTATGTCTAAAGTTCGCAGACTATAGAATTATCGAATGTCGTTTTTAAGCGTGTATGTATGTATGTATTCTTGATCGCACGCGCACTAAAATGTTTTATATACATTTTTTTAATATTAAATATGAACGCTAACAGTCGCTTTTTTGGCCTCGATGTCCTATTTTTTAAACCATTATAATCTTTTTTACTAAACGAAGAAGAATCTTCCCTTTAAAAGAGAATCTAATTTGGCGTTCAATTAAACCGATACCTTTGATTTTCAACTGCTGCGTTTTAACTGTTAAAACTGCCAAACAAATAGCTTCACACTTAACAATGTTGCTTCATCTTTTTACAGTCGTCATTTAATTTATACGTCAGGTTGTGTAATTTTAGGACTGCCATATCATAAGGCTACAAAACAAAAAGGAAAAATTTTAATTTAAGGTTACAATTTATGTAATTGAAAAATTGCATTATCATGTCGCTGCTTTTGGAAAGGCAACTGCAACTTTTCCAAAAACAGTGACGACTACAACAATAGAAAAATAAATTAATAAAAAAAAAAACAAATAAAAAAGAAAAGAAAACAAATAAAAGATGTTGAAACTAATGAACAACACAAGAAATTTCCCTCATTGATTGTGATGGCAAAAGCCTAAACACCAAGTAAGAAACAAACAACCTGATGGTCATATGTGGCTGGCTGATCGGTGATCACATAGCGTTAATGGGCTTCCGCGTAAATAATTTAAAGAAACAAAAAATGTTGAAATAAATAATATCGTTGTATGCACTATAATTAATTATTTAACAATAATACTTAAAAATAAATAAAACAAAGTTTATAGACATTTTTTAAAGTTCATTGTACACTAAACACCTACTTAAAAGATACAACTACTATTCCTAACATGTTTCAATATAATTTGAAATATTTCAAATATTTACTAAAACAAAAACATTATGGGAATAATTAATAGACGAGTACAAAAAGTAATTAATTTAAAAACTGATATAAAAAACAAAATAATGAAATAAAAATAATAATTAATTAATTTACTTTATTCGTGCTTGATTTCTTCAAATATAAATATTTCATGATATTCTCATGAAATATTTATTATTTTAAACTAAACTACAAAATGAAATGTATTACTGCGGAGAAAGCATATCCATATGGCCATTTCACTACTGCTCAAATAGCTCATCAGTGGATTTTACCCAAATTTTGTACAGAAAAACAGAAAGTCTTATATCAAAAGCCAAATTGATTAAATGAGAACTGCATTGAATCAATAAGACAAAAGACAATAACAACTCAAAAAAGTTCTATACAAAAACACAGCAAACATTCAGTAAATTTTAAAAGATTCCGAATAATAAATTTTCACTTTGATAAAAATAATAATAATTGAAATTTACTTTATTTTCGGCTTTTTGTTTCTTTTTAATTAATTTTCTAAACATTTTTAGAAAGAAAAATTATTTACAAATGTATGCGGACGTTTTCCAAAGAAAACAAGAAAAGGAGAGAGCGAAGAAACTCTGTTGATTCACTGGATCAACGATACAATGTAGGGTGTGTTTTACTGTTGTTACTACAACGGAACGTGCTCTTATGAAATTAGGGAACTGGTTCCTGAGAACCGTAATTACATACGCGCAACGCGCTTTGCATCAAGAGCGCATCCCTTTGTGGCCAGTGAATCGCACTACAGGGAAATTTCGTTTTTAGCCGTATGTGCAATAAACTCCCTGTGGAGGTCTTTTCAGTCACTTTCAGTGTGCAAAGATTCAAATCAAATGCCCCATAACCTAATTTCCTAGATCTGGCACAATGCATAAGTAGGGATTATCTCCTGAGTACTGGTCCCAATAAAAAAAAATTATATTAATTTAATTAAACTCTATTTTTAATGAGTTTTTAAGCACTTAAAGAAATTTTGAATTTTACCACCTGAAAATGTGGTCAAAGTAAATTTACGCTGCTTAAACCACAACTTCCTTTAAGTTCCTCAGTTTTTTATAACGCTAAAATAAAATTTAGAAAATAACGTACCATTACACTACCAAAACAAATGTCTAAGGAAACAAATTTACAAACTTTCATTAGACTTTAATTTAATGAAGTTCTGTGTAGTAGATTTCTTTAAGTGTATTTTGGAACATTTAACACTAATTATTATTATTATTTTTTTTTAAGTGGGGCGCATGTTAAAGCCTTGTACTCTATGACTGCTGATCGTAATTACTATTCGTAATTTACAATTAACATATTTTCAAAGAGTCTAATACTGTCACTCGTCACTATCCGTAACCCTCGACCGTAATGATTTCCAACTATCGACTGGCAACTCCCCCATAGAACATGTATGTCGTGGAAAGCCTGCTTTCTTGTTGCAAATATTATAAGGCGGCACAAAAGTCGTTTGTCTTTAAAGAGGCCTGAAACTGAGAGATAAGAAGTTTTAAAGTCAAACCAATGCCTAACTGCTTGTACTACGGGAAGCAGTAATATGCAGGGACTTCGATCCCTGTACTGGTTATTGGTAATGAGCTTTGGATAGTAAAGTGGTGACTATTATGTAAACAGAAATCGTGGCGAGGGTTTTTGTGTCCTATCTGTTGTTAAATTGCAAAATAATGCCACTAATGGTGTGCTGCAAGTTGTGGCTACTCTTCCGGAGATCACCAGTGATAAGAACATCGTCAACTTAGGGATACCGTTGCCAAGCTCTTACGTAATCAATATGAAAGTTGTGAACTTTAACTGTTAACCTTGCTTGCAATTACTAACATTCCTTTAAGGCTTAGATCCCCCATAGAATTAACATTTAATATGTGTCTTTCGGTAGATCTAAGCGTAATGCTTCCTTATGCTTAACATTCATATTCAAAGTACTCTATCGTCTTAGTCAGTCCTCCGCAAGTGTCTTTTTTTTATTTTCATCATGGCCACAGATAATATTGGAAATCTCCATGACCTGTCAATTACGTGGTTATCAAGCTTGCCCAGAGGCTTAAGGGAAGATTACCCGTCTAGCTTTTGCGATGTGTTTTTTTCATCCCTTTTGGTTTCCTCTATTTAGAAACATTTAAAAACTTAAGACAACAATACAAATTATTTCACACTATCGTGTTATATCCAGCGTTGCCTGGGTCTAGTTTTAGCGTCTTTCTAATAAAACAGATAACCCTTATAGCCTTTTTCTAACCTGTAGCTCCACTAAAATCGTAAAAGGTATAATTTTAGAAATTGAAACAGTAATTTCACTGATAAAAAATTCCTCCTATTGAATCTATTCTATTAAATGTGAGAACAAAAATACAGAAGGACAACAAATTTCATTAAAATTAGTTAGACACTTACGCAAGATGCATAAACATGTGAAAACCGTCGCCGTTATTTGATACGTTTGGCAACCGCTTTTGATGTGAGAACATCATTTTCAAGCCACGTTTTTATTAGTACTGAAGTGATAGTGTCAGGTATTTGTTGTATAAACCCACCACGGGTTCAGCTAATTTCGTCTGTTAGGATGATGTCTATTTAAATGGTATTAGACAGGTAGCTTGCTTGATATCTATCATGTTTATTGGGGGTAAATAGTTTAATATTTCCGTCTTTTAATATTGGATTGGTAAGTGTAACCATATGCGAGTTTCTGTCTGTGTTTAAATTTCATTAAAATCGGGACAGCAGTATGAAAATTACCGTATTTTCCCTTATCACCCCTTAAGGTACAATTATGCGAACGTCCACGTAAGCTAACCTAACGGCCGTTTGTTTTTAAATATACTAAAACAATGCAAACGCTTACCGAAATTAACTGTCACGTTTCCGTAACGCTTCAACCTGTATAAAATAGGTTTTGACGGCATTGTTACGTGACATTCGTAAGATAGTGCTGGAATTATATGTGATAAGTACCATTGCGGCACATTTGCCCGTTTTAGGTACTTTTGAAGTATTGACAATAATTGTATCATTCATCAGTTTTTATTATTTTGCTTAATAAAAGTATAATAAATAAATAGTTACATTAAATACATAATAATATTTTATAAAACAGATAATTAAATTTGTTAATACATTGCACATATTGCAATGTAAATTATCTTTCGAAGCGAAATTAGTACTTTTTCTAAATTAACATGTACGGAACAGTGCCCGTAACTATGCCACAAATCTCAACACTGTTCTGAACAGCTGCAGCAAATTGAAAATAGTGTTAGGTTTTATAATTTAATATTTTGGCTTTATAGTTTTTTATGCAAAACAGTTTTCATGGACATCAGCAAATAAATCCTCAGTATCCATTTTTAAATTCTTTCCGGGCTTTTGAAATAAAAATTACAAACAAATTGTGCTGCACAATGTTTTGTTTATTTTATTGACATTTGTAAAGTTTCTATAAGTACATAAACGACCGTACGTTAAAATACGTTAAATTTTTCTTACATCAACGTTCGCATAACGAGGCCTTTAAAAAATAATCTCTTTACCCCAGACGTATGAGAAATAGAAACAGCGTACACAGCGTTGGCTGGGTTTACCTTTTGTGACTTTCTAGTCACTCCGAACACGTGAGAAATCGATAAAAAAATTTAGGATCTTATAGACCAGGATGTATCTATATTTCAAATATCTTTAGATTCTGATTTTGTTTCGAATTTATTAAAATCGATTGGCCGAGACTTTGTTAAAATCGATTCACATGCATAAAAATTCCTGCTTCCCCTTTTACTACTCGTCCTGATCAGTTATTTAAAAATATAAACGCTCTCTTTTAACATGAGAACAAATATCCACACGTCTTTCAAATTTCATTAGAATTGGGTTCAGTCGTTTAGCTGATTTCGTGCAAACTTTAGATAAACCATTTACACGACTAAACGAACAAACCCTAAAAATTTAATCGAATGTGGTTGGACCGTTCGTGAGTTATAAAGTCACAACTTAATTGCTCCAATATTTTATATATCGCTGGTCTCATGTAGAAATTTTGTGATGAGGGGTATTTGCATGACACGTAATGGAATCACGAAAAAACTGAATTTCATAAAAATTCGAGTTAGGGCCTTTCTACATGAGACCAGCGATATATAGATTAGATTAGCTGTAATTTGAGGCAAGATTATACTGTTATTTTCATTTGTGACAAACACATGTTTTTCCTATTTGACCAACTAAATAACTGAACAGACGACATTCAAATTACATTTGAGTTCAAATGTGGTCCTTAGTTTCAATGAGATCAAGAAAGTGGTGTCCCAAAAGAAATAAAAAAAAATAAAATAATTTCAAGTTTTTATAAAAGACATATTGATTTTTCTTACAAGGTTCTTTTTTAAATAAATCAAAATTAATAAATAAATTAAATTCTTTTCGCTACTTTACAATCATTTCGTGAGTGCATTCTTCAAGGTATTATTAATGGATTATAAATTTTTATAAATAAAAATGATATTTATTTGACGTTTTCATTAATTTATGAAATGTGTATTTACAGATTAGTTTCGATTTTCAATACTTCAATACATATTGTTTGAGTTTTTGTAGATTGCAATAGAGCTAAAGTTCATGATCTTATTCATTTAACCTTGTTTTAAAATTTATTGACTCAAAATGTAGTCGTTTATAGAAACACAAGTTTGTAAAAATCACCATAGATACAAAAAAAATTAAATGGATAAAGTAGATATAAATGTAGTTGCACTTGTAAGTATGTTTACAATAATATATAATTGTATGTGTTATTTACGACTGTTTTGGTAAAGACAAAAGATACATAACAGACAATGGCAAGTGATCAAGTCAACCAAAAAGAAAAACTTAATAAACGAGGGGAGGAAATTATTTTTGTTTTGTTTTGTAATTATGGCTGGTCATCATTTTTTTTTATTGTTTAGAGTTTCTTTCTTTATCATTATTTAACTTCTAAACATTTAGACAATAGCAGATACTTTACAAAAATAACATAAAAATATATATATTTTTTTAAAATAATAATCCATTCCTTAATTACTTTTATTTTTGAAGAAAACCTGATTACAGTTATTTAAAAATGTAGTTGTATAAATGTGTGTTTTCTGTGGCACACAATATGTTGCCATCAATTTAAGTGTCAGTTTTTATTAGTCGACCTGCGCGAGTAAAAAAGATTATTTGGCTGGCATAGCATTCACATGTCTGTGTTTTCTGTAATATTTTATAAATTCCAATTGCTATTTGCATCCAATGCATGCAAGCTTCAAGCTTAAATCTGTTTTCTAGTTAAAGAAAAAACAAAGAAATTATACATATTTATTATATAAAAAAGCGTTCATTTAAAATAAGGAAAACACGGAATTATTTGATTATTAAAGTTTTTTAGTGATCAACAATATTCAAATATTCATACATACATACGGATGTCTAATTTTCGTGCAATACCATTTACATCAAGTAACCTGAAAATTGTCTGTCTTAGTAGTAAAGTCAGCAGCTCTGAACTGTATCGTTAATGTTATATCTAAGACCTGCCTCATAGAATTAAAATACTGTCTCTTTTAACGACAACCGCATGTTCAGGTGGCAGACCATTTTCCCTTAAAAACCTTTACGTCACAAGTTCCGTGTGAATTTTAGTCCCTCTAGGGTTGTAACTAGGTTACTTCATTGCAAAGTTCCAGAATATACACGAAGACGAGGAACCATACGTCCGCCGTTTTTAAAATTTATTGATACAAAAAAGTTCAGATTAACCAGGATTTATTTTATATTTTGATATTTAACTTTTTTTGTCGCATGGGATTTAAGAAATACCATCACAACATTTACAAGAGACATTTTCTCAACAAATTGATCCGTTTTATTTTCTGGTTTACTTTGATTTTTAACTACTCGTCAATATCTATGTAAAACTTACAAATGCTTCGCTGACAAAGAGCCCACTTGTGTGTATGAAAATTTGATTTTCCATTGCAATATGCAGCTCAACCAAAACTTCTGATAAAGAAATGAATTTTATGAAATCCTATTTCAGATAGGTCATCGTACTTTCTTTGCCCCAAATATCAAAGACGAAAGCGTTTAAAAGCACAGAAGAGTCAGATGAAATGAATGATCGTTTCCTCCTTCTTCTTATTGTCATTGCTTTCTGAGAAATCACTATAAAAAGCACCATATGATAAAAAGTGTGCACTCTGCTAGCATGAGTTGCCAGTATGTAGTGCCCTATAACCGCAGCCACCAAGTTACGCACTCGTGTTCAAAATATTCCTAGAAAATTTACTCTCATCCACGGTCGAGCTTAGACATAATCATCTGCGCAGTCAGACATCTTAGATCAACAGGCCATCTGGTCTGCCACATTTCTGCAACTCAAGTGGGAAATTTCTCACATGAAATTATTGTAGTCATATTTTTGTACACAGGGTGATCTAGAATAGTCCATGAATGTTTTAATTATTTTATATTATAAAGAACAGATGTGATCAAGATTCTTGTCAGTACCTATGGCCTAACCTGACGGTGGTCTTACTACTAAATCAAATACAAAGCATCGACTAAGTTCCTCCACTGGCGTAGCCAACACAGTGGCAATTCTAAGAATATGGCTTGCAGGGCCATGAACTACCCCTTGCTTGAGGGTTGGAGACTATTCAACCCCTCTGTTGAAATTGCAACAGCATTCTTTGGTAATACTTTTCCTGCGAACACCAACCTTAACCAACAGCCACCATGTGTACCCCGAAAGGACCTCAGCTAATAACCGACTACAGAGATGGGCGGGTCTCTGTATGAGCTACCGGTTTCCATGGTGTCACTGGTGAGTCCTTAGACAGCACCCAGCTTTCTATCCAAATTTAGTGCCTACACACCGGGGGACTGGTTTCCCGTATACACCGAGAGCACTTCGTCTGAGCCTAGGTTGGACCAGCCAGGCTCTTAGTACCCCCGGGAGGATTATAAAGAACATTACTAAATCTAGCTCACCCCGTGAAAATAATATTTATTACTCAATTTAATTGCAGCACTAAGGTACAGGTTTTAAGAAGCACCGTCAAATCGCCACTCTTTAGATAGATCGACCGTTTCGATTTATTGTAATCAGGCTAAGCCTTTAGAAACTGCAAATATATTTCCATTTTTTGGTCAGACGTAGAGAACTTGGGAGATTTTGTGGGTTTGTCAGAGATGTGTCATGAACTTCATGTAATTTAAAAGTAAAATTGTAAATTTGTATTCTTTCAAATTCGACGGTTTTTAAAAACTTATTCTACTTTATATTCGTAACACACTTTATGAGCATTTAAAAAAAAGTGTGATGTTATTTTATTCATTAGAGGATGAATAAAAATATTACCTTTTAAAAATTTTAGCTGCATCATTTTAACAAATTTATGGGTATAAAAATATTCTGTTTAAAATCTCGAAACACATAAAAAAAATTTTAAATTTAAAAGTTTTAAAAAGAACAACATTCATTGCAAACATGTATGTATATGCATATGTATGTATATTTAATACATTAGTATGTTAGCAATATTAATAAGCTTTTGACAAAAAAAAATTATTTTGAATGTGTGAGGATCGTTTGTTGTCAAAACAAGTTTTCAACTAGAAACGTAAACTTCCGCAATGGGAAACTACAGCAAAGAATTGAAACAATTTTATTGAAGCATAAATAAGAGCTGTAAAAAGAATAGAATAATTTCGAGTCAGCATCAACAAAAAACAGCCACAATAACAATTATATATAATAGCCTTTAGAATAAAGTAAAAATATTTTTACAATTTGTTTTATTGAAATGGGAATATACACTACTAAAAATTTAAAGTAAGAGGAAAATAATTTACAAAAAAAGAAAAAAATTTAAATACAATTAAAATAAAAATTAAGGCTGAACGAAAAATAGAAAGTAATTGTAATTAACAAATTATTAGTAGCCAGAGTACGAAAATTTACAAAACGAAACGTTTTTTTTTCGTCTTGTTTTGTTTTTTGTAGTGAATAAGATAAACAAAAAAGAAATAGTTTGAAAATTTGTGCCATTTAGTTTTGTATTATTTTTGCTCACGAGCATAAACAGTACTTTAATTAAACGTACGCAGCATAATAGACAAAAAAGTGAAAATAAATTTTAAAACTTTTAATAACAAAAATGTTCCGCAAACGTTTAGTGGTTGATTTTTTTTATAGAAAGAAAAGTATTAGCGCCTAGAGATGAATGCATATTTTTAACGAGCTACACAACACAATTGTAGGATGGTATTCGTAGCGGTCTTTGTCATTCAAAAAGCCTGTACCAAACGATTGGAAAATTAAAAAAGTTTGTGTCTTTGCAGGAAACATTTTCGAAATGATTTGGTTTTTTCGTGCACCGTTTTCATCCAACATAAAATTTTTCGTCAGAATGAAAACATATTTGTAAAAACATATTATGAATGAGAACACAATTAGTTTGACGAAACTAGTTCGCCACGCATAACGAACATTTCAATAGATTTTTTTCTTAGGCAGCTGAAGGAAGAAAAAATTTTTCTTTAAACCCTGATTGACCTCATGGCCTTAACTGCACGGCAGTTATACGACTGAACTACCGCTTTCGTTACTAAAATAGATTCGAAATCGCCAGTTCTTACAGCGCGCCGTAATTTTACTGTTTTTTTTCTTTTTGGGTAAAAATTTTTTTAAGTGTAATTGTTTTTTTGAGTGTAACCTTAAAAAATGTTCCATTATCAAAAAAAATAATTATAATTATTATTAAGTTCCAAATATTAAATTTGTTGATATGTTAATTAAAAATAAACCCATGTTTCACTTCAAAAGTTAAACAAAATCAAAAGTTCAACTTTGACCTAGAAGTACTTAAAAAGTCCTCAATCAATTTTAATGTAATTAAAACTGAGTCAAGCTGAACTAAATATCTATCCATAAAAAAAAATTACTTCAATATTTTGATCGGTTCAAAAGTTACAGAAATTTCGCAGTCAGCATCTGACCGCAATTAGGAGAAGATATAAGGCGAAGGTCACGCAATGAGCGGCTGAGCGGTGTGCGGCAAAAATTAAAACATGTGAATACTACTGAAGTGGCCACGCAATGAGCAGCATTTCTGAGCGGCTAAACGCATTTCTGAGCGGTGATTTCTTAGCGGCAAAAAATAAAACATGGCAAAAAAAAGCTCTGCGAAAATGGCTTTTCTTTGTTTTGTCAAGTTGAATGAATTTTACAGACATACAGCAGTATTGCTAAAATCTGTCTGGAAATTTGCATAGATTGTATCTAATTGGTTAAATTCGCTGTAGATTTCCCCTTAGTAGATTTAAAGGACGAATACCAAGTCTTCTTTTTTTCTTAAACGCATTAAGTTCTTGTAAATAGGAATCCGATTTTCTCGTAAAAAAATTAAAGAAACCTCTTTGGCATTTAAACAACTAATTGCACTAACCGCTCAGAAATGATTCTCAGTAACAAGATACTTGCCGCTCATTCGTGGTCTCGGCCTATGTCACCTTTCTGGCTAAAGACCTTAAAAATAATACTGTTTGAAAATTATTAAGTTAAGTAAAAAAAAAGTTATAGGATCTGCAAAGCTAAAAATTATTATCGGCAAAAGGTACAGTTTTTTTTTTTAAGAAGACGTGGGATTAAATAAAAAAAAAATATATATTTTTTTCTAAAGTGTTACACACTTAAAAACAAACAAAATGAGCAAAAATGATCTAAAAAAAACTCCCACTTTAAATGGCAAGAACAAGTGTCGACTAGTTAAATATGTTCAAAAGCAAAAAAGTTAATAATTCCAAAAATATAAAAGCAAAACAAAAAAGTTGTTGTTAATAACAAAATGAACCGGTCTTCAAGCTGGACGATTGAACAAATGTTTTATTCGTTTGTTTATTCGTTCGTAACATGGAAATAGAGTAAAACATGAGTGACTTAAAATTCATTTTAATTAAAATATAAATTCTGTAAGGGTGGCATTAAAGCAAAAAGCTATAATAAAAATTAAAAGAATAGAAGTCAAAATATTCCACTGAAAAAGAAGGCATCGTTGCCCATTTCTTTGCAAATTAATTGAATATCAGAAAAAAAATATTTTTAATAAATTTATGAAACATAGGGGCTGGTAAGAAAGAACATTTTTAACAACGGACTCCAAAGATCAGTTCATGTTAATTGTAATCAATTAAAAAAAGCTACAAATAACAAAACAACTGCCCAAGAATTCACACAAAACAAAAAACAACAAATACATGACTCATTGAGTGCAACACAATGATCGATAAAACAAACGAAAAGAAAAAATATTAAATGGACCATACAGTAATCTAAAACTCGTTTCGTTTAAACTCATACACAAATAAAATCCACAAAAGAAAAAATGTAGATTCCAAAACCAATTATAAATACAAAATGGAAACTATTACTACCACAACGTTCAGTCACAATACAGCAAACACTTTACGTACGTTACCACGTAAACGGCGACCTCGTGCAGTCGGAGAAGTTTCAATAACTTGTCCCTCTAGTTGTGTTTACCTGAACGATGAAATAAGTGAGGAGACAGATAATGCCTCCTTTAAAATAGATCCGGTTTATCAGAACACTTACCAGGAGGAGCTGAAAGAAAAGCTGGAATGTGTTCAAATGCCAGCCAACACAATTCAAAATGTTCGCCAACGTCAAAGAATACATTTGACATTTATACGTGCCACCTTAACCGAAGTAGATGAAACTCGTGAAAGTATGGTGATGAGTACATTCGTAGGTTGGTATAATTTTAAATTAAGTGTGAAATAAAATTATCGGGTCCAAGACACAAGTAAATTCTTTGCTAAACACTGTTTAATTTTTAAAACTATTTGTTAAATTATTTATTTTAAAAATTTTGTTTTTAAAACGTTCATTTTAAACGATGCCTCTTATCTATTTCATGAGCCGCTTCTTTTGAAAGTGCTGTAAGTCCATTAATATATAATATGATAAAATATTGGAATAACTCCCTTTTATTTTGTTATTTTCTTATTTTAGTGAAAAAAATTAAAAAAATCCAGTTGATTAAATATAAATTTTAGACTTAACACTTTATTAATGTATAATTTTGTGCATTTTGTTAACTTTGAAAGTGATATAAGTCCATTTAATATTGGAATTGTAGTTTTCTTTCAATTATTAGTTTTGAAACTATAACCTTAAAAATTAAATCAATTTAATATTAAAAAAAAACATACATTATATGGAAACATTTAAATAATATAAAGGACTTATGACACTTCAAAAGAAAACCCCTCAAACTCAAATAGAATAAATTTATTTGAGCCTGAAAACCCACTTTTATTAAGCCAATAAACCATGTGAGTACAAACTCTGAAATATTTCCATATAATATAAGATGGACTTGTATCACTTTCAAAGAAAACGGTTCAAATAAAGCGATTCTGTTTGCAAGATGACCTAAAAAAGCTCGTTCTTGTAGCCAAAATATCATTTAAGCCCAAACTCTTAAATATTTTCATATAATTTAAAATGGACTTGTACCACTTTTAAAGAAAACGTTTCAAATTAAGCAATTCTGTTTGTAAGGGAATTAAAAAACTCCTTCTTGAAGCCAAAAAACTATTTTAACCCAAACCCTTAAATATTTCCATACAATATAAAATGGAATTATACCACTTTCAAAGAAAATGATTCAACTAAAACAATTTTGCTTGCAAGATGTTCTTAAACAACACTTTATTACAGCCAAGAAGCTATTTAAATACAAACCCTTATATATTTCCATATAATATAAAATTGACTTATATCACTTTAAAAGAAAACGGTTCAAATAAAGCAATTCTGCTTGCAAGATGACTAAAAAAATCTTTTGGAGCCAAGAAACCATTAAACCATAAACCCCCTTTAATATTGCGATATAATAAAAAAATGGACTTATACCACTTTCAAGAAAATGGTCCAAAATAAGCAAATTTATTGACAAGACGATCCGAAAAAAACATTTACTTGTAGCCACCAAAAGGAAATGGTTCGATTTGTTGTAACTTTGAACTTAAATGAACGTAATGGAAGAGATTTTTAGCATAAAAAATATTGAAGAATACTTGAAAATATGGGTGAGTTCCAAAACGTCATTTGCAATGCAACTTAACAAAGTCATGCATTCCTAAACGCAACCATTAAAACATTGACAATGTTACACATCCCTAAATGTATAATAAAAGTTATTGATACGCAAACAAAAGCAAACTGTGCATCACTAATTTTGTTACTGCCATCCCTAAATTAGCGCGTAAGACGCAAAGCAATGTAATTCATAGCTTTTGCGCTGTAATGTTATCCCTAAATAACAGCGTTAACTTCGTGTCGTTAAAAGTAATGTTAACTCATTTTATTTCATAAAACCCGCTTTATAAGAATAAAGAAGAGATAAACCCGCTAGATTGCCTTGAAAATTACTAAATTGTCACCACTTTTCAACCATAACAAAACAAAACAAACCAACAAACAGCAAACTTCACTTCCTAACGCACTGTCAAAATTGGATTTTCCAATTGTTAAGCGTTGACGCCAAGCTATTTAGGGATGCTTCATACATTTTGTATGTACATGAGAAATTTTGACAGCTATCTTGCGCTTTACGCGCTAATTTAGGGATGGCAGTTACTGCTTTCTTGATATTTAGTGCAAAATAAATTACAAGCACATCAATCATGGCGGAAGAAAAGTAAGAAAATTTTCTTTTAAATTTAATTATTATTTAAACAGAATTTATTTATATCTTCAGGGAAAAAAAGTGGACTTTTGAGTGGAAGCCTCTAAGAAAAAGAAAAAAGTTGTTTAATGGGAAAAGGTGCTCCGGGAAGTTAAAACCATTGACTCAGACTTTTTACGTATTTTTTTACAATTTTATAATTGCTTTGAGGTGTTTCGTCCAATAATCCCAAGTTTTTTAAGATTATAGTTTTAATTTTTGACATTGCAAAAAAGTGTTTCTAAATGTAAAAAATTTGCAAAGTTATATTTTACAAAGTAAACAACATAGTCGGTTACTTTGTATTAAAACAGTAGCAAAACCGCATCACTGCAATGTGTTTTGACGTTTCGGAATTCACCCTATATAAATCCATAGCAACTCTTGTAAGACAACGTTGCCAAGCACTTCAGATACATAAGTAAAATCAACTTTGACATAAAAAAATACACAATATCTGCCTTGGTTTTTGGCATATGGTTGATATAATCCGTCAATGCATTATTTTTAAAAACACTGTTTACATTGCAAATTATTAAATAATTATTATTTTTCAATTCTTTTCAGATGATCCAGATCATTTCTATGAACAACTTTCACCCCTATCCTTTTCCAAACGCCACTCTTTGCTAGAGGAAACTCGAGCGAGTAGTTTGAAACGTAAAGAAGATGCAGTGCGAGTTTCTAAGCGTGGAAAACAGATGTCCTATTCAGCTCATGCACTGGGCCAACACATATCGGACGATTCATTTGACTCCGATACCGATGACTATTACGAAAGTGAACATTTTAAGAATGCCCATAATGATAGTGGCGTGGATATAAGAAACACAAAGTTGCCAGATCCACCATCATCATCAAATCAAATGTATTCGTTTGTTAAAAAATTTAAGAATTTCATAGTGAACAAGAAATCTCCCAATAGCTCTAAGCAAAAGATTTATGATAGCTCATCTCAATTCTATGCTGGTGGTGGTCAGTATGAAGAAAAACCACCATTAACATCAGCATCAACGTTGCAAGCAACAGAAACCAAAGAATTAAGCACTTCGGAAAAGAATTTAATATTGGCCCAAAGTACAATGACCACACAACATCCCAACAACCTAAACACCACTTTAACAACACCCAGAAAATTAAAATCTGGCAAAAGTTTAAGATCACGTTTACGTAAGAGTTTGGTGGGATTTGACAACAAGCAATTGTCTACAATAACGCCAACAAGAAGTACATTTTATATTGAAGATCCTGCAAATGATGACAGTAATGGACAATTAGATTCTGGATTTTCTGAAAAAGCTTTATCGGGAGAACTACCAACTTCGTCATCTATGCCCTCTGCAGAAGTACAAAAATTGTCTACACTTGGTCGCAAGGCAAAGAAAGAAGCCAAACTAGCCAATTCCCAGAGACGACGTACCACTATTGGCATTAGACCTCATGAGCCACCCCCACCTCCTCCACCGGATACTAATTTTAAACCCAGACGTCAAAGTAATACGTCTTGGTATGCTGAATGTGGTGTTTTTAAAAATGGCAGCACCAATATAGTTAGTGATGATTCTCATGTTTTAAATAGTCAAAACAATAGTTCGGGTGGCAGTATTGCTGCTGGTTCTACTTGGTATGAAGAAGCGGGCTTATATCAGACGAGTGGCATATCGGTGGCCAGCAGTAGCGGCAGTTCTGGTGTCTCGACCAGCAACGAGGCTGGACCAGCAGATGAAATGTCCCACAGTATGTTTAGCAATGAGCCTTTATATCAAATCTATAGCGCTGCGAAGTTAGAAGCCATATCACGTGACATGCAAGATGAGAGTTCAACAGATGGTTATGAGGAAATCGGAGATCGCCTTAAGAATGACACTGCCACCGAAGTCGTTCGCAAATCTTTAAGACCATCCGCCTTACAATTAGTAGAGCCGAAAAGTGGTCCGGAGCGCACACTGTGGAGTCAAATTCCTGAAGTTATTAATTCTTATATATTACGTAAGTCTTTTTGTTTTGTTTGTATATTAATTTTATTTATGTTGTAGATCTACCAGTATAATTGAAATTGGAAGCTTAATAATTAATCACCCCCTTATTATGAATATATTTTCCCCTAAAAGTTTTCCCTTTTCCCCAAATTGCAATCGTTCGTGAACAATTTTTCATGTAAATGAAAATTCCCCCTTTCGTGTATGATTTGTTCCCGCGAAATTTTTTTACTTTTTCCTTTAATTTGTTCACTTAAATTTAGCTGGGGTGCTGGCTGCATTAATTATGCGTCAATCGATCAGACATAGTGTCGAAAGAGGTGCTATTTGAAATCAGCAAGATCGGTCCATGCTCTTCCAGGCAGCAAGCAAAACACTACTCCTTCCTCTAATTTTTCCATATCATTTGGAACAATGAAGTAACTCCAATAAAAAAGAAAAACAAATATATGTGGCAATAAAGCATTAAAAAATAATAAAAACAACAACACGTGAAAAAATTGGCGCTCGCCAATATTTTCGGAGTTACAGTCCTTTGAATTTTTTTAATTTTTTAAAATATCAATATGGGTATCATTTAAAAGCTTTTGAAGAGATCTTTAAGAAAATACTAAAATTTAAAAAAAAATGTGTCGGGTAATTTCAAGGGGTTATATGCTTCTTGAAAACCCCAACCAAAAGTTGGATTTTACCTAGACGCACACTCTTGTAATAAAATTATTAAATCGATTTTAAATGCTGATAAAGGAAGTAGTGGTCTAGAAAGTGCAGCATTTCATTCTGCTAGCGTCTAATTTTTCTTATTTTCTTTGGAAAACGTCCGCATACATTTGTAAAATAATTTTTCTTTTACAAAAGATTTTTAGAAATAAAATAAATGAACTTAAGCCGGAATAATTTCGATTCATTTATAACATTCACAGTTCAAATCATAATTTAATAAAAAATTAGATTTTAAAATTTTTGTTTAATCATCTTTTAACTTCAATTCGTTAACTACTTACTAACATTCAGTGTGCATTGATAGCTTCAATGAAGGGAATAAATATTTCAAGGAAAATTCATGATACCAATTTTCTTTTCGAGGGGAATGAAAATTTCATTGAAACATAAATTTCACTTCTTATTCACGATAGGGGGAAATAATCAGAAAATACCAAAGTAAATTACTACAGTTTCCAATCTCCCCATTACTCATTTATCCGTAATAATTAAGTTTTCTTTTAGTTTAAGAAATTTCTAGCTATAAGTATCCTTCTTCTTTAATAAGTTGGCACGTATTACACTTCAGACTAAGGTCTACTGCAGCAAAGTGCGGCCATCTGTAATATGTACAGCCACCTCTATTTTAGTGCTTAACGCGCAAAGCAATTTGATGCATAGCTTTTGCGCTGGAATATCATCCCTATATAAATAAGAGCGTCAATGTTTTGTCTTGAATAGTAATGTCAAATCATTTTGTTTAACAAAACCCGCTATATAGGAATGAAGAAGAGATAAAACCGCTAGATTGCTCTGAAAACACCTAAATTGTCATTACTTTTGAACAATAACAAAAACCAATAACAAAAAGGAGGCAACTTCACTTACGAGTACAGTGCAGTCACACGGTTAAGTTTTTGTTCAATTCTCTTTCAAGAAATTTACACATAGGGCCTGTTCGTAAATGCATCAGTGCTCTGCATAATATGATTATTCTGCACTACCACTGCTAATCAGCTGTTGCGTATGCTTTGTTTTGCTCATTTTAGTGTTTGCATTAACGAACGAAGAAATACTGTGAAAATAGAAAAATTGATAATAAACTCGATTTGTCAACTAGATGATATAAAATCGATAAAAATTTTTATAACATACTAAAAAAAGAAGATTAAAGAAAAAAACTAAATTTAATTCTATAAAAATTATTAAACAGAAAAAGACGTTCATTGCATCAGCCATTTTTATGATTAGTTTTTTGCTTTTATTTGCGCATAATATACTTCAGTAATGCATTTACGAACAGACGACTTTTGCAGTGCTGCCACTTTTTGCATTTACGAACGTACTGCGCATCATATGCAGAGCAGTGATGCATTTACGAACAGACGACATTTGCAGTGCTGCCACTTTTTGGATTTACGAACGTACGGCGTATCATATGCAGTGCAGTCATGCATTTACGAACAGGCCCATACTGCTTGTCAAAAATCACAAAAATTGAAAGCTGTGACGTAGGCTGCAGGCAATTTCAAAACAAGTTTTTAAGCACGATGTCGTCAAGAAAACAAATAAAATTTATTTAGAGGAAACAACTTCAATCAGCTGTTTTCTTGAATGTAATTTGAAAGACTCAATTGAACAAAATTATTAAAGCAAATTCTCAGCAAGTTTTTGAAGTAAGAGTGTATTGGTAAAAAAATTAGAGAAATTTTAAAAATTGAATGAAAACTTAATCGTCTGACATCCTAGTTACTAACGCACTGTCAAAATCGGATTTTCAATTGCTAAGCTTTGACGCCGCGCTATCATGGCTTGCTTCATACATTTTGTATGTACATACATGAGAAATTTTGACAGATAGATTGCTTCTTACGGGCTAATTTAGGTTTGGCTGTTAGTCTTATTCCATCGAGTGTTATTTGTTAAAGCAAAACTGTAACTGCCTTCTTATTATCTCACAAGCGTAGCCAATAAAAACAAAAGCTTCCCCTCTACCATTATCCAGTGTTCGACAGCAAGTGTTTTCCGTGCTAGCGTCATAATATCCAAAATTATCCACCGTAAATCTCTTCTGATTGTCCTCTACAGGAATAGTTACTTTTCTTATTTCTACTGAAGTTATCTTAGATATTAAGTTTTCCGTCCCTAACAAGGCTTTGTTTTCTGTACCAATTGGTTCACTTTAGTCTGCTTAGAGTTTTTCATTTAGCAGGAAGGTCTGAAAATTGACTGGTAGAGAGAGTCCGCCTACTAAAAGCAGCTTCTATTAATATAAACCGCAGACTAGAGAAGGCTTTCTTCTTTTTTCTCGATTTAGCTGCACTCCTATTAAACAAATAGCCTGCTTTCTGTCACTGTCAACTGAAGCTTTGCGTTGCAAAATTGAAAAAACCTTGTCAAATGAAAGCTAGATTTAACTGAGTATATTCCCATTTGCGCATTCAACTGAAATCTTCTACTGATCATAAAATGAAAGATATTTTTTGAAAAAAAAAAATTATTTAAATAATTATTTTCCATTTCAGCTACAATGACACCACGGGAACGAGCATTGATGGAGGCTAAATTTGAAATTATAACATCGGAAGCCAGTTACCTAAAATCTCTCAATTTATTGCGTACGCATTACATGAATCATCCTGTGTTTCGTGATCAAAATGTCGTAAACTCTCGCGATCGAAAGTTTTTATTTTCTCACATAGTTCCCGTACATGAATGTTCAGAAAAACTCCTAACAGAACTGGAGTCCTGCTGGCAGGACAATATTATGTTAATAGGACTAAGTAAGCGCATCTATACTGTGGCCGAAAAGCATTTTCATGTGTATGTGGGTTTCTGTGAACACCAGGGACGTATGGATCGAACGTTAAAACGTTTGCGTGAAGGCAAAGGTCTGTTTGCACAAAACCTAGAACTACTCGAATCGAGCCCATCCTGCTGTGGCCTTAATTTACATTCATTTTTAATGTTGCCTATGCAACGAATAACAAGACTGCCACTGTTAATAGATGCCGTTTTCAGCAAATGTCATCCAAATGATGATGAGTACGAGAATTGGAAAATGTGTTTGGCCATAATGAATAAAATCGTAACGCAGTGTAATGAGGCGGCTAACAAGAGTGAGCAGGCCTATGAGATTGAAAGAATATCAAGACAACTAGAATTTAATCCGTCCCTAATACGACCTTTGGCAATAGCTCCAGCAGGTGTTTTGGCTCCCGGCACTAAGCCCCGTTATTTAGTTAAAAAGGGAGAGCTAACACATCTTATTTGGCGAGGTGATGATGCCAAGTTGACATTTGGTAAAAAGTTTTCAAAGACCAGTATATTTGCGTTTCTCTTTTCGGATTTGTTGGTATTGACAAAACGTAAAGCAGAAGAACAATTCTCAGTATTTGACTATTGTCCGCGCAACATGTTGACGATAACTTCGGGTGATTCGCTGCCACAATTACCAACCAAAGATTTAAATAGTCAAACTAGTAAAAATTTAATTTTAATGACTTTGCTAGAAAATCATGAACGTAAAACTGTGGAGTTGGTAAGATTTATCAACATTCTTAAAATAAAATAATTTTGTGTAAAAAAAAAATATATTCTGCTTCTAGCTTTTATCTTGTCCCTCAGTTTCAGAGCAAGAAAGATGGCTACAAGCCATGCGTCCACCAGAATCGGAAACTCCCGGTGAAAAGCTATACGAGCAATGGGATTGTCCTCAGGTTATAGCGAAGCATGCCTACGAGAATAATGAACCAGATGTATTGAATTTAGAAGTGGGAGATGTGGTCAACGTTACACGTAAATTGCCAGATGGTAAATTATTCACTTAAAAAAAATTCTGCTCTACAAACTAAACAAAAAAAAAATTATTCTTTTTACAGGTTGGTACAAAGGCGAACGTATACGTGATGGTGCCATCGGCTGGTTTCCTGGCAGTTATACTGAAGAAGTTAATTCCGTTCATGTGCGAGCACGTAATCTTAAACAAAGACATCGATTACTCACATTCACCGCCACCTATCTTGAGTCACAAAAACGCAATAAATGATCAAAAACTATATTTTTCCATTAGGATAACAATGTTTTTTTTTTTTTTTTTTTTTATATAAAGTAAAGCAGTGACAATTTGTATACTACATATTTAAATATTAGAGATAAGAGAAAAACGAATAATAATTATTAATATGTTTTTAAGTTCATAGTCGTCATTTATTTGAATGTGCTTTTGCAATATCTATTTTTATTTGTATGTGTAAATTATTTAGGAAAATGTGATATGAAATTATTTTAAATTGTAATATTAAAATTTCTATAATTATTTAAAATGGAGATAATATATGTTTATCGTTGCGAGATGTTAATAAGTTTAAGTCATATATTTTAATTTAATAAAGTATTTTGAAAAAAGGCATGAAATCATATTTAACACTTTAATTTAATAAATTAAATACGCATTATAATAAAGTAAAAAGGTATTTTATTCAAGATTTTAATTAAAAAAAATCAAACTTAATCTTGTCCTAAAAATTTCTATTAAAATTTATTTTTACAATCCAATTTCAAACAAATTATTTAAATAATCACCCTTCTTCTACTTGTCGACGTCGTCACATATC
The DNA here is from genome assembly GCA_916610165.2 of Gymnosoma rotundatum. Lineage (NCBI taxonomy): Eukaryota > Metazoa > Arthropoda > Insecta > Diptera > Tachinidae > Gymnosoma > Gymnosoma rotundatum. The sequence continues at coordinate 11,061,134 of OU744338.1, read as the reverse complement.
ATATACGTTGATATGTGCCGACTCATTCGATTTGTTATTCTAGTTGTCGTTATTGACACTTATCGATTGCTGCTTAAAGATTTTTTGTATTCTGTAACAAATGTGACGGCGCTATTGTATTGACGGGACTCTGTTTTTTGTCGACGATTTTTTGCGTAACGACTGGAAGTAATTTAAACCAAACATAACATTGAAAATGTAAAAAAGTGAATGTCACAAGCTGTGTGACCAGATCCAAAAAAATTTTGGAGCTAAATTGGTACCAAAAAAGTGCTAAAAAATTGTTTTAAGTGCTAAAACATAGTGCCATAATTTAAATGGCTTACTGCCATCCCTAAATTAGCGCGTAAGACGCAAAGCAATGTAATTCATAGCTTTTGCGCTGAAATGTTATCCCTAAATAACAGCGTTAACTTCGTGTCGTTAAAAGTAATGTTAACTCATTTAATTTCATAAAACCCGCTGTATAAGAATAAAGAAGTGATAAAACCGCTAGATTGCCTTGAAAATTACTAAATTGTCACTACTTTTCAACCATAACAAAACAAAACAAACCAACAAACAGCAAACTTCACTTCCTAACGCACTGTCAAAATTGGATTTTCCAATTGCTAAGCGTTGACGCCAAGCTATTTAGGGATGCTTCATACATTTTGTATGTACATGAGAAATTTTGACAGTTATCTTGCGCTTTACGCGCTAATTTAGGGATGGCAGTTAGTTTTAAGCAAATATTTTCTTGGAGAGTTCAAAGTTTTATTATTTATGTTTATGTTGCCTTACAAGTTTTTATTTGCATTAAAAAAACCAAATTTCTTAAAACAATAAATCATTTATTAAACATAAAGAGACTCAAAAACACAATAAAAATAAAATTTCAGTATACGAGTATTAATTAAATATCACCTACACCAGTGATTAAAAATAGTTGACTATTTTAAATGCATATGTAGTAGCTTAACTGTTGCTGAGGGAAAAATGTGCAGCAAAAGAAAAAAGCAAATGTAAAAAAAGAAAGAATCGCATTTGCTTTAGCTGACTACGTGTTTATTTCTGCAGCAAAGCAATTACTTTGAAAACGTCTGCTGTTGCTTAAGAGGTCAGTGTACTTTATTTTTATTTTTGCTAGTGCTTAACTCTTCACTATGAAGTTTTTGCTAACTACGATTGCTTTTTCTTTCTCGTACGTGCTGAACTCGCTACTTTTCATCCCTTTTAACATTGGAAACGTATTTATGTATTTATTACTTATAATTCATAAGATAAAACATTTCAAAAAAGTTGTTTTTATTACACCATTACATGGTGCTTTAAAAGCAACAGCAAAAAAAGAAACAATCATCAACTTATTGCTTAAGCAACCCCAAACGTTTTCAAAATAAATGCTTTGCTGATTGCTTTGCTGCAGAAAGAAACTCATAGTCAGCTTAAGCATATGCGTTTTTTCTTTTTTTTGCATTTAATTTTTGCTTTGTTTATAATGAAATGTTTTGTAAATGCTGAGACATTTAGTTTTTTTATTTGCTGAAAAACATGTAAGCAAAGCAAAGATTTTAGTGCTGTTTCTATTTTTAAACAAAAACTGCTATTATTGCAATTGTTACACGCGTAAAGTAGTGTTTTGCAGAAAGTGCTAAAAAATGCTAAATAAAGAGTTGGTAAGTGCTAAAAATAGTGATCAGTGCTAAATCGGTAATTTTGCTGCTAAAAACAAAAGAAGTGCTGAATCTAGCACCGAAAGTGCTAAAATGGTCACGCTGGTCACAAATGCAAATCAGTTTGAAAAATTGGTGGAAAAATTGCAGAAGAATCCATTTCTGTACTGGGTTTTCGCAGAGGCACTGATCCCTGCAATTTTAAAGAAATTGGAAAAATTCTAAATTCTCTTGGTCCGCCTATAAGATTAGCATATGGAAGGCGAAGGTAACAAAATAAAGAATCGAATGGGGATTTATAAAAAATTTTTCGAAAATTACTTTTAAGGTATGGAGAAATTTAAAATTCAAAGTGAAAAAATATATGGTTGCTAATAAAGCGGAGTGTAAAGCCACTGGCAGCGTAATGTTTAAATAGTTTTCACTTAGTCCCCTAGAAGAAGCTGTGGCAAACCTTCTTGAAGAAAATGGCAATGCAACAATTAAACTGATTTACTGCAGAAGCACAGCCAGGAACAGGCAAAACATATGTACGATACGATCCGGCAAATTAAAAATATTGCAATTCTGCCTAAAAAGTTTTCTTTCCAACACAAGTTTTTGTTTTTTCGAACTTTCATCATCAATTAAATCAAAATTTTTTTCACTTATAGAAAAAATTTTACCATACAATTGATACTTTTATAAATACAAATAAAATTTAACGAAAAACAAAGGGATGTACATTTTCATTTCATAAAAATTGATAAACCGTCGACGTCGTCACAGGAATGTTATAGAATGCAAAATTTTTACTAAAGTAACACCGACAACTCGTATAAGGGTGAATAAAAACTAAAAAAGGAAAAGTCGTGCACAAAACCGACTTAAAAAATTTTTTTTTTCAAAAGTTTGGCTACTTACTCCAAACTACATGAAATATTGGGACACCCTTTAATATCCAAATACATAATTTACGCTTGCTGTTAAAGCGGACTTATCAATACAGGTTATTTGTAAATTGTAACCATCTGTCTAAAGCTATTAAACAGTTGAGCAATATATATCAAATAACATCAATTATGGTAACACCCTTTGATAAATAATTTCAAATATAAATACTTCTTATAATACTATAGAAAGTAGTGGACATTCTGTCTAATTTTCAACTGTTTGTATATAACGGTTGAAAATATTGAGCCATATAGTAGGTCAAATTACATCAATTATGGGAACACCCATTAATTTCTAAATTCAAATTGTATACTAGCTTTTATAGCCTTCTTAGCAATGCAAGTTCCTTGTAAGCTTTAGCTGCCTGTCTACAACGGTTCAAAAGTTTGGCCACTTACATTAAGTTACTATTGGGGCATCCTTTAATTTTCAAATAAATATTTTTTACTTGCTGCTATAGTGGACTAAAACTGTTGCAAAGATAGGACCATATAGGTTAATTTTCGATACCTATGGGAACACCTTTTAATTTTTTGAGAACATTTTATATTGAAATGCACTTTTTTTTAATTTTAAAGTGGTGCCCTTTACACATCAAAATAAACGTAAAAGGCAGGTATGTTTTTGGGGCACCCTTTAATTTTGTAAATTATGAACTGTTTTTGAAACGGAACCTTTCAAATAAAGAAAAAAAATTATTAATGATCTAATGACCGGTTCAGAAATGACTTGAGTTCTGCGGGCACAAACAAACCTTCTTTTTTTTGAAGTCGGTTAAAAAGACAACAAAATGTAAAAAAGATTGCAAATCTTTTTAAATAAATTTTAATAAGCTATATGACTAAGCTTTCGCACAGAAATCATTTTACTGTTTTTTTTTTCTAACGATGCGCTACCATCATTTATTTTTTTGGGAATATCATGAATTTGTTTGTGATTCTAAATTCATTAAATGATTTTATACACATTTTTTATTGATAATATTCTTTCTTAATAAAATTTAAAAATGAAAGAGTTGAACGTAAATCTTGCTAATAATTGTTCTTTTGTTTTTTTTTTGCTTCTTCACACAATATTTAATGATGTACATACATATATAAATACATATTTTCGAGTTTTTAAGTCAAGCGTAGCCAGCTTTCAGATAATTGCAAACATCATTAAGATTAGAGCTATAAAAAGTTTCTGGTTTTACCCTTTATTCATATTGGTGTTGATAGGGCTAAGCCACCTTCAAAATATTTTTTGTTTTTGGTTTGGAATTTTTAGTACGTTTGACGGTTATAGCATCCTCTAGAAAATCCCTCTATTCTAGCTCCATTCTGTGTCCCGGTTGTAAAGGAATGCATATCCCGTAGCAATTTTTAGGTAAGGATCTGTGTCTAAAATTAAAATCAGTTGATAAGCACAAAATTGCCAGATTTTACCTCTCCCACTCTCTGGACTCTGAAATATAGTATTTTGCAATTTGTATAAGATATTCAGTTTTCTCTTTTCACCCCTCTAGTTGGAATTTCGGAAGTTATAATCTATTGCACCCTATAAATAAGGATCTATTTCTTAAGCATAAATTAAATTTGTTCGATAAATTTCATTTATGATTATTTTTTCTTTCTTTGGCAAATATTCACCCTTATCGCGTTTGACGTTTTCGTAGGAAAAACTCAGCGTTTTTTTAAGTTTTGTAATAGATTAAAGATAGCTCGTAACAGTTATCATTAATCTATTACAATATTGTCGTAGTCAAAATACGCCTACTTGGACGTGACAACTTTTTTATTATTTTAATTTAATTTTTTTATGCCAGTATCTATTGCAGGGTCCGTTATTTATAAATTTTTTAACATTTTTCTGACAATTTGAAAACTTCCTCTGGAATTTCGTTATTACCACCAAAAAAAATACTAGTTCTATTTGCGAAGGATTTAGATTTGTTAGAACTCAAAAATAAGCTTTTGGCACACATGTACTATTTAAATTCGTTTTAAAATAAAAAAGTAAAGAGTTACATGATCAACAGATTTTTTGTGGAATTTAAATTTATTTATTAATGCTTTTTTTCTATTACTGAGACTTTTATAACTTGGATTTCTGTGCAGAAGTAATATCCATATCGGCATTTCTCCAAGCGCTTACAAGCAGTAGACCTTTTCCCTTAATACTTTGGAAATATATATATATTTAAAAACCAAACTTCTGAAAATATTAAGCATAAATAGCCGTTATAAAATCAAAAATTTATTTCAAAAAAAATAAAAATTTGAAAAATTAGGGAAATTCTCATCTTTATAATTTTATAATTTGTATTTGCTGTTTTTTTTTACCACTTTAGTTCGTTGTGTTGTGTAATTCGTGTAAGTGTAGCCAAGTTGTTATACCGTTTGTTGTTATCAATTCACAGTGGCAGCCCCACACTACAAAAACAAATGTCACATAAAGTGGATAGAAATTATTTTTTGTTATTTCTTTTAAAGTGTTATTCACAGTGCTTTCTATTATTAATAACACAAAGTATTTAAGTACTTTAGGTTAATAATGTAAATTATTGGGAACTTTTGTACCAAACACAAATTAATTAAATATTCATTTTGCAATGAATCAACAATTCCACACGCCATCATTTGGTGATGAAATTTTTGACTTGGGCGACGCTTCTACTTCAACTCCAAACTCTAATTTCGTGGCAGGAGATCCTGGTAATAATAATTCCTCCACGTATCAACAGACACCACCATCGGTACGACCTGAAGCAATACTCCTAAACAAGTTTAATTCCACGTTTAAATTTATGTTAATAAAAATTAAATTAATTTCCTTTAACTCTTGGTTGTTTTTCCTTATCTACTTAAAAAAAAAAATTTAATGGTTTTTATGAGTGTTTATTTTTTGTTATCATTTGTTATTTCATACTTGAATTATTTAAGTAAATAGCGCCATAATACGATAATTATCAATTCTTTCATTATATTATTTTTCCATTCTTTTTTGTGTTTTTTTTTTGTATATCACGCTAATTGTGTTTTCTTTTTTGTTTTTTAGACAAAACGTATGGTTAGTCTTTATAATACGTCAGATGAATATCATACCGCTAACGAAGAATCTTTTAACGTTACACCGAATATTTCAATGAGCAATTCAATAGTCCATCAGAATATTAATACTCCAAACAATGCTTTACCGGGAGGTCAAATAGGAATGGCAACACATACAACTGCAACAACAATGGCGGCACGAAAACAAATGACACCGTTGGACCAAAATGAACCTGCCAAACCCCTGTCAGCTTATGCACTTTTCTTCCGTGATACTGTTAGTGCTATAAAACAACAAAATCCTACATGTTCATTTCAAGAATTGTCAAAAATTGTTGCTTCAATGTGGGATGCTTTAGATCCCGCACATAAGGGAGTCTATAACAAAAAGAATGAATTGGCCAGAGCTGAGTATTTAAAACAAATGAGAATCTATCAGCAGCAACAGCTGCTAAAGCAAGAGCAATTAAATTCAAGTGCTAATGAAAATTTACAAACTGAAACAAACGTCCAAAGAGATACAATGGCCCAACAAGTGTCACAGCCTGTAACAAATAATACCAATATTCAGAAAAACACTGAAGCTACAAATAGCAATGTAATAAATACGACAAATACAAATGCAACAGCAACTGCAAGTTCGAATTCTAGTGCTCCATCCGAAGATCAAATTCGTTTATTAACTGAAGCGGGTTCAGTGCAAAAATGTACACGAGAAAACTGTAATAAACGTGCTATAATTAATCCCGATTGGGAGGATGAGTACTGTAGCAATGAATGCGTTATAATACATTGCCGTAATGTCTTTAATTCTTGGGTTCAATCTAATTTAGAAGCTAAACAACAGCAGCAACAAGAAACGACCACAAATTAAAATTTTTAAAATTAATTTTTATATTTTTTTATTTAAAGTAAATTACAATTTAAATTGTAAAACATATATGTAAGTATTTAAGAAATAGTTCGTTTATTTCAATAATTTTAATTTATTTTAATGCAATAAAAATGGTTTTTTAACATAACTCGAAACTTTGTTTGCATAATTTGCAATTTGCAGCAATAGAAAAACCGATGAGCAAAAATATAATATTGTATGTAAAACGGCTACACTTTTTACAGCTTATCTATAACTTTTAGACGAATGCATAACACAAAGTTGTTGCTAACTTACAAGAACAGGGGGCAAATTACGGCATTCGATATCGATCGAAATTTACATTTAAATTCTATCGAAATTTCGATCGTTACCGAACGCCGTAATTTGCCCCAAGGCCTTAAAAGAATAAATCCATCTTTTCATTTTCATCCTTAGGGTATGCTATAATTTTTGTCTGCAATTGCAAACTATTAACAATGATTAAAAATCTCTAGATTTTAGCCGTCATGGACATAACATGCTATCTTTAAAAAAAGCGTTATGAATAGATATTACAAGTGAAGTTTATTATACAATTAAAAACAAAATACTGCAGCATTTGTAGACCTAAGGGATATTATTGAAAGCCATAAATAGTTAAATTTAAGGTTATAAACATACAGTCAGCTCCTGGTTAGACTTAAAAAAGACAACGATAAGTCAAACAATGAATTGTTTATCTCCTCACTTATATATCAAGTGTAGTTTAGGCTACCCATAAAACAATTTACTCGGCCCACAAAATCGAAGGTCACTTCTCCATAAGAACACTGTCGGCTATTTTATCGTGATTGGTTTTTGTCATGTGTGAACATTAAAAAAACAAAAAAAAAATCAGCCAAAAAAAAATATTTTAATTTAATATTTTTTAATAAAGTAATTAAAATAAATAAATATTTAATATTTTACATATTTAAAGTTATAACAACAGTATTTTAAAAAATATTTTTGGCAACGAACAATATTGAGTCTATTTGAGTTGCACAGAACAAAAACAACAAAAGGCTTATTTTATTATTATGGCACAAGTTTAAATTGCTTTTGGAGACGATTTTGAAGGACAAATAAACCGAATACAGAATTTCTTCAAGATAAATATTACAAAAGAAAAACCGATAGATTTTAGCTGTCTATCCATAAAGGCTAAAAAGTTTGGCAACATGCATCAAATTAAATTAACTATTGAAACACCCTTTAATATCCATATTTTATACTTGTTCTATAGCGGACTAAGCAATACAGTTCCTTTGTAAATTCCAACCGTTCGTTTAAAACTCTTCAACAGCTTGGTAATATTCATCAATTAATATCAACTAATGTAGTACCCTTTAATTTTTTTTAATTTGTAATTTTTAATATTTATACTTCTTATTATACCAGACAAAGTAGTGTAAATAACAGTTTAGAAGATGGGACCATATAGGTCAAATTAAATTAATGGGTACACCCTTTAGTTTTTAAATTCGAATTGTATACTTGTTACTATAGCGGCTTAGCAAAAAAAAATTCCTTTAAAATTTCAACTGTCTGTCTATAACGGTTCAAAAGGTTGGCCCCATACATCAAATTACATTAACTGTTGGGACACCCTTTTATTTTAAATCTAAATTTTGTACTTGTTATAAGAAACTTAGCAATAAAGTTTCTTTGTAAATTTTAACTGTCTATCTATAATCGCCATAAACATCAAATTACATGAACTTATGTAACACTCTTTAATATATTTTTTTTACACATTTATGCTTCTTATTATTATACCAGAAAAAATAGTGGATATTTTTTTTAAATATTCAAGTAATTGTATATAACAGTTCAGAAGATAGGCCCATATAGGTCATATTACGTTAATTATGGAAACACCCTTTAATTTCTAAATTAAAATTGTATACTTGTTTTTATAGCGGAGTTATCAATACAGGTTCCTTGTAAATTTCAGCTGCCTGTCTATAACTGTTCAAAAGTTTGGCCACATACATCTAATTACATCAACTATTGGAACACCCTTTAATTTCCAGTTCCAAATTTTATACTTGCTGTTATAGCGGACTTAGCAATACAGGTTCGTTGAAGTTTCAAGCGTCTGTGTACAAATGTTCAAAATTATGGCCATATACATCAAACTTAATGAACTGTAGGGGCACCCTTTAATTTATAATTTTAAATATTAATGCTTGTTATTAAAACGGTCATAGTAATCAGAATTTTTTTCAATTTTTAAGCGTTTGTCTATAAGGGTTCAAAAGACAAGGCCATATAGGTCAATTTGTGGCACCTATGGGGACACCCTTTATTGTTTAGATTTATTTTTCTATTACTTTTTTGTATTGGGAGCTAAAGTGATACTCAGTTTTTTTTAAATTTTAGACTGGTGCCCTTAACGGTACTTAAAACAGATGTGTATTGTATGGAGACACCCTTTAATTTATAACATTATGAACTGTTTTTTAAATGGGACCAATCTGTAAGCATAAACTATCAAAAAAAAAAATAAACAAATCCAAATCGATTCAAAATTGACTGAGTCATACAGGCACAAATTTAAAAATAGCAACATTTAGTCGAATTGATAACCTCCTGCTTTTTTGGAAGTCGGTTAAAAATTAAAAGGAAACGAGCAGATTGCTTTATTTCTGACACTGATGACACCGGAGAGCTTTGAACGCATTACAAGTATTTTATCCGAAGAAATAACGGATAACACGAACGCCATGTACGATGTTGTACCAACAGTAAACGTAAAGCGAGACGAAAGTGTAAAACAGGTTGGAAAACAATTACTCAAAATGAGTTATAACGCTGGCGTCTTGAGGTAGCTTGTTTTAAATTGGAGAAATGTCGCATACGAATGGCATATGAGCATCTGAACAATATGCCCCTGGAAAAACATACAGGCCATGGCATTGTACATTTTTAACCAGAAGTGGAACATTTGCGCGTACAAACTCTCTTCATAACCTAGTTATAGAGAGAGCTATTCATTATATTTGAAATTCATAAGCATAGTGTTCGAACAAATTAAATAAAATCTAATAAATTTTTGTTTTGCATTTTTCTTGCTAAATTTTACCAATGTCACACATGGTTATGTTGACTTTAAACCATTCATTTTATTATCGCTTATGAAAGATCAAATTTAACTCAAAACACCAATTTGTACGAGCTTCCTTTTTAATAAGTTTTGTTTGAAGATCTTTTACCTGAATAATTGTTCCGTTTTTAGTTTTATTAAAACAAAATTTATGTTCTGCTAAATATAACTTTTATTTTCTTATTTTTCTTTATTTGTGTTGTTCATACATAATTTTCTTTTAATTTATTTTGAAAATTTGATGTTTTGCTTAATATTGTTTTATTTAAAAAAAGCCAAGAGTTAATAAAATATATAGTGTAGTTTATAGAGTATATATGTTCGTATTAGAGTACACGCGATTTTTTAATTCATGATTATAATATAGTAAAAGTATTTAAAATAGACGCACTTATAATATAAACAATAAAAAAATATAAATAATTAATAAAAAATTTTTTTTAATAATCATATTAAAATATAAAAAATAATTCCAACATAATTATAAATCACTTGCAACTTAAGACACATATATGAATTTAAAAGTAATAAAGTTTTGATTGTTTGAAATAAACAAGTGAATTTGAAATGTTGTAACAAAATCGTATCGCAGAAACCTTCGAGAAAATATAAATTATAATAATAAAACCAAGTTAAATAATAACAACACTTTTAAAGAATGTTGAATATCATGTATGTAAATAATTTCGAAATTTTAATAATTTAAAAAAATATACAAGATTCAAAAATATTTTTTTATTTTAAAAATAATTTGAAAACAGAGATTTCGCGAACGAAACCTTTGAGGAAGTATGAGTTAGTTAGAAAGCTTTTATTAAAATATTTATGTATCTTGTAAAAATCGTTTTGTTAAAAAATATAAAATTACAAAAAGCATGATTTTTATGGGGGCATTTATTTATGGCAGGAACTCAAGAAAGAGAGAGTGCTTTAATTTTTTTTATACATTGAATTCTCCCGCGCAAAACACAATCTACTTTTGCACAATTAAATACATGTTAATAAAGCGATTTAATACTATAGGTTTTCACAATGGTGAATTTAATAATTTTTGCCGAAACAATAAATGTCAAACTCCATATATAAAAAATATGTACAATTGTTTTTATATGATGTCTGACATTTAGAGTTTCAGCGAAAATGAAAAAAATAAATTCGCCATCGCGACTAAGGCGAATCAATTACCAGGTGGCAGCGTAGGCGAATTCATTATTTTTTGCTGGTAAAAATTACTGTCAAACTTCATATATAAAAAATTACACAGATTTTTTATATTTGGAGTTTGGCAGTATTGTTCATGGCGAAAATTAATGAATTCGCCTACGCTGCCACCTGGTAATTGATTCGCCGTGATCACGAATATCTAGTATTGATTCGCTTTGCATGTTAAGCTCCGTATAGTAATAAGGCGAATTCATAGCAAGTGACTGACTTCATTAGCTTTAAACGTAATTCGCCCATGAAGAATTTGTTTCAGTTGTCAAACAGTTACAAATAAAAAGTAAACAAACAAAAAGGAAATGTAGGCCGCATAAGCTAATGCATTCACCTGCTATCGAGTCGCCTTAGTATAGTTAACTAATTAAAGTTGGTTACTCTCTCATTAGAGCATTTGCTTGTTAACAAGGCGAATTAATTACCAGGTGGCAGCGTAGGCAAATTCATTCATTTTCGCCGAAGTCATAGCTATCAAACTCCATAGATAAAAAATATATACAGATTTTAAATATATGGAGTTTGGCAGTAATGATTACCAGCAAAAAATAATTAATTCGCCTAAGCGGCCACCTGGTAATTGATTCGCCTTGCCTGCTAAGAATGACCACGTTTTTCATGTATAAAAACAAAATGGACGCCATAGTAATAAAAGAGAGTGGCAAATTATGGCATTTGATATCAATCAAAAGTTTAATAAAAATCAAAACCAAATTTCGAAAGCGATAACTAGGCCACTAACTAAAATATTAACAAAAACAAAATAAAACCTTAAAAAAAGAGATTTTATGTTAAAGCTTAGAAAAGGTGAAGAGTGTATTATATATAGTCTTAAAGCCGGAGGCAGTTATCGATCTTATTATTATTATTATTATTTTTTAACATGCATAGCAGTTTTTATTGTAAAAATAAACCAATTAAAAATTTTTAATAAAAAAAATGCAAAAAAACGGTAGAGGAGCTAAAACTTGAATTAAAGAAAAGCTTTATAGAGATCATTTTATAATGTATAATTGAAACTCCTAAAGTTTTCTTACTTAATAATTAATACACAATATTTTAATTTATTTTCTTTTTCTTTCTCTTTTAAACAAAATTCTTTAATTTAACCCAAATAAAACTGATTTGCTTAATATAATTTTTGTTGTGTTTCAATATTTTAAACCTAAATAATATATCACCAAATGGTTTTCTGTAATTTTATTTTTTGCTCTTGTTGTATTGTAAACTTATAAGCTAAAAAGAAACACTTATTTCTTCGTATTTTGCTTTTTAGTAAAGATTTTTTAAATTTAATGCAAACAATTACTTACACCATGACAATTTTTGTTTAAGTTTCAAATTAATTTCTTTTTATTTTTAATTATTTAATGTATGATTTTAATACATTTTTCTTTTCTTTAAAGGGCGGGTTTTCTTTTTTTGTTTTTGTAGCAATTTACTTTATTTTTTTTATTTTGTATTTATTTGCTATATTGTGCTTTAATTAATTTATATGTATTTTTAATAACATTTTTTTTTAGTTTTTTAAATTTATTTTTTAGTCTCTAAGGTGTAAAACTTAAGCTTGATAAGAGTTATTCCAACAAGCATCTAATTACATTTTGACTAGGGTTGCTGTTAAAGAAGATGAGAAGCCAAATTTAAAGAATCCAATAACCCAAATAAACGGTTGTATTTAAAATAATAATCTGCAAGGGAACGAAAAAAAATTAATTATTTGAAAATAATCACAAATAAATGGTGCTTTTTTAAGCCCGCTAGAACTCGGCTATATTCGGCTATGCCGAATTCTACATACCCTTCACCATCTATATAAATCTAGTTTAGAGAAGTAACCTTGATCAAAATAGCAAATATTGGGGTGACAGAGAATTAAAAAAAGCTGCATGTACATAAAAATACCATCGGCCCTTAATCGGTTAAGCATTTTTAAAAAAATTTAGTTATTCCTTAAAGAACTCTTTAAAAGCTTTAAAATGATACCCATATTGATATTTTAAAAAATTTTAAAATTTCAGAGGCTCGTAACTCGGAAAATATGGGCGAGTACCATTTTTTTAAGTAATGTTTTTTTTTTATTATTTTTAAATTCCATATCGCCCCATATATTTTTTATTTTATTGTTCCAAATGGTGTAAAAAAATCAGAGGTAGGCGTGGTGTTTTGCCCGCTGCCTCGAAGGACATGTACCGATCATGCTGATTTTCAATAGCCTTTTTCAACACTATGTCCAGATTTACACTATGCAATTTTTTGAGGCATTTTTTCTCAATTTTCTATTTAGGTTACAGCGCTATGCGTTATCTTAAAGTGAACATTAGCAACAGTAACATCCCCTCCAAACGCAAGCAACACCATATTGCTAACTCCTCGTGCTTCACAAACAAACAAAAATTTCATACTAGTTTCATGAAAAATTGCTTGGTGTAAATGCCGTATATTTCTAATCGGTTGGCGTATTTAATTTTTCTCTAGTCGATCTAGTGCATTGGCAAACTTTCAAAACTAACACGGATGGACAGACGGAAATCGCTCAATCGACTTTGCTACGTATAAGAAGTCAGAATATATATGGGGTGAGAAATGGATATTGTAGAAATTACAAACGGAATGACAAACTTAGTGGTGAACGGTATAAAAAACAGATTTAATTAACATTTAAAAAAGATTTCGAACATATGGCCACTGTGGCTATTCTCGACGAAGCGCATTTTGGACGTTCAATTTCGTGTCACTTTTTGGAGCATTGCTGATCGTATGTCAAGAATAACACGAACAATGTTGGCCTCCAGGGCGTTAATTGTTGCTGGTTTATCAGGAGTAACCAGGTGAATAATCCCTCGATCTTAGAAGGCCACTTTACACATCCGTTCCTCGAAATCAACTTATCGCCATATATTAAATAAAAAAAAAATAATAAAAAGTCGTTAGATGCTGTCGCCCCATGGTATGTAGCGCCATTCTCTTGAAAGCAAATCTCAATCAATATCATCAATAATTTAAAACAAAAATTAGTTGTGGTTGTAGCCAACTTAGGCCAATTTCTATTTTCATAAGGCACAATGAATGATACAGTGATGCCAATATATTTTAATTAAAAGAAAAATTTAAATATTATAAATGCAGAGGTTTGAAACAAACAAACAGTTTTTATATTTTCCCTTGATATTCGCTGCTACGCTGTTCTAGGCCGATATTTAATCAATTAAATTAATGTTAAAAACAATTCTATTGATTTCACAATTTCTTGGCGAATAACTTCTAAATAAATAAATCAAGGTCAGTGTATGAAAATTAACAAAACGTTTCGCAAGCGTTTTATGCAAAGTTATAGATTTTTAAAAATTTTCAACGTTTTCAATGGCAATCGTACAGTTATGTAATTACGCGTTATGTAATTAAGTAATAAATAAATGTTTCTTTTAAAAAGAGTAAATCAATTAGCAAACGTGTGAGAAATGTTTTAGTTTTGTTCTCATTGTTTTGTGTTCTAGCTGCGTATGGTTGATTCAATGTACATACATTTTCTGCTCATAAACAAAAGCAATACAATTCTTGTCCCTGTTTCTGTTTTACCCACTACAAGGAACATAAATAAAAGCAAACGTTTCGTTTTGTTTATTTTTGTATCCCGTACAGGGTTACTTTAATACTTTAGATAAAAATTAGAAGGAATCTAACGTAGCTTAAAATTTATGAGATGCTTAAAAAATACGTATATCGAGCTACTTCTTTTTGATAAAAACATATACAGGGCCCCAAACAATCTTCAGTCTCAAAGAAGTCCTACATTAGTAAACTCTGAAATCAGTAACTAAATCGACTATTTTTCAGTTCTTTTCGGCTCATTCTGATTATTTTTAAGGGTATTCGTTGGTAATCTTGGTTGCCTATTAAATATTTGTGATCGCAATTAAAAATTGTTCTTCAGATTTTAAATTAAAATATTACTGACGTATAGCAAGAGTAGAGCCATGGCCCTAAAGAACAAAGCGAACAAAGAACAAGAAATTCGACGAAGTATTTTCAAATATACACAGGCTGGCAGATGGAGATATCTTCTTTACAGTATAGAAATAACTACATACCTTCTCATAAAAGCCTTCAGCAGAACCAGTCAGTAGATGAGGCTGCCTGAGGTGAAATTATAAATGGGAAGTGAATAAGGTCAGACACAATAAGACGAATTAAAGCAAGCCTCTTGAAGAAGTTGGAAAATGAACACTCAATCTTCAATAAATCTTATGCCGCAGCAAAAGATTTCCAACACTGACTAGAACACTCTCATTGAAAAAAGATTTGTATAATATAGTGCAAACAACACAACTAAATAGAATACTCCCTCAGCACACCTTCAGACCCCGTTGACGCGCCCTATACTTATGTGTAATTTTGCAAAAAAATATTTTTGAAAAAACAAACTATTTGCGTATGTATTTGTTACCTCATGTAATTTAAGAGTTTTTATCCATTTAACCGTGTTAAGATTCTTCAACAGTTTTTCATCCAGTCCTTTCAATCTTCTGTTAATTTTTTGTTTTCATATTTATTCGATTATTTGCAATTCATTAATATCGACATCGGCTGAATCTTTACAGAATGTACTCGAACGTTCTAATTTCGATGCAACTACAATAGATGTTTCTTGATGATCATTATCAATGTCGTTATTTTTATTATTGCTCATGTTGCTCATATTGTGATTTTTGGAAGTTTTTATAAGCAGTTCGATCTTTTGTTTAACAGCCTGTGCAGTTTGATACATCTCATTGGAATTTTGTAGTGTGCGGTTTTTATTGTTATTGGTTGGCTGTTGTTGTTGATAGTGATTTTGATTTAAATTGGTTTTATTTACAGCGAAACCATGAGCTTTCTTCAAATGCAACGTATTCGGTCTACGTGTGGGTATATTTGATGGTTGCCCATTTCGATTGGACATAACCGATGAATGAGAAGTTGACCGCATCACTGGATGTCCGCCGAAATATTTTGTTATTTCATCTTTTGTATTTTGAGTGTCTTGTGATTTTTTAAGAATTTCCTCTTGTTTATTCTTTTCCTTTTCGGCTCGCCTAGCTAAGATTTCGCGAGATTTTGCCGAAAGGAAACTATGTTTTGTAACTGGTGGGTTGTCGTTTTTACCAGGCACAGATATAGAACGTTTGTAAAAATCTCTTGATGACTGATTGGAGGAAACTGATGACAGGCGACTATGAGCCGATTTTGTAGTAGTTACCGATGACGGACTAGAACCGGTAGAAGTGATTTTTTGTTGTAAATATTTAGGTGCTCGTGGACCCAAACTAGTGGGTCTTAGGGGTTTTGTTGTGGCGTTTACAGTTTTGTTCTTTTGATTTTGATTAGTGGTGTCTGATTTTGTATTCTTTGGGCGAGCCAATCGTGTGGACGTTAGTGACTCTCGGGACGCCGTTTTGTTAGTAATCACTGAACTTTTCATGCTTTCGTTTAATGAATCGACGCCAATGTCAGAGAATCGTTCAGTATCGATAGACTTGCTGGTTTTACTTCTTGCTGGACGGCAAGAAGGTGAAGCCAAACTATCTAAGGACATGTTGTTGGTGGACTTAATAGCGGCTACTTTGCCATTAACTTGCTTACGGGTAGCTGGACTTGAATGTCTTGAACTTTCACTAGATGATTGCTGGTAATTTTGTTTTTTTGCCACAGTAGCGGGTATACTCGAACTGGTACTACTACGAACTGGACCTTGTGACGCTGGAGCCTTCTTAGGTTCCAAATAACGAGGTCTAACGTCAGCCAATTTAAGAGGTTGCTGTTTTTGTTTTGTTGTAGAATCTGCTGCCTTCACTTCAAAGGATTTCTTTGGTTCACTAGTATTGGTTCCATTGATTGTTGGTTTAGTAGCCTCTGATTTCGTCCTGCGATGATTGGCAGAGTTAGAATTCACACTATTACGTTCGGAGGCAACTGTACTTTGAGAAATTCCTCTTAAAGATTGTGGAACATGAGCACGAGAATTTGACTTTAAAACTCGACCTTAAAAATGGAGATGTAAAGTAAAATATTATGAATTCCTTTACAATATTGTTATACTTACTTGTACCTTCTCTTATATCATGATTAGCTTGCACACCTCTTTCAGTTGTCTGTACAGCATCATTAGTCTGAGTGGCCTTATACAGCTGGGTATCGTCAGCCAAAGCTTTTTTCGAATGCGCCTGTATTGCCAATTTAACTTGTTGCAGATCTTGATTTCGAGTACTACCTCCAAAGGAGAATGCCTTAGATACCGGCTTGCTTCGTTTAAGGTCCAGAGGTTCTGTTAATCTGGCTAAAGTTTGTATTTTCTTTCTTAAGTCCAAGTCCATCCTCTGCCATGCTGTGACTCTCATGGCGCGTGAACATTGCCTAATGAGACACTGTTCTACGGCCGACAGCAAAGAACTTACTAATCGTATGTAGTCGACATCCCAGTCAAGATCTTCCTCCTGCAGGCCCTGTAGCTCTTTGGCGAGTTCACCCAAACCGGCCGGCATTTGTATGACTTTGGCTTGCAACACAGTATTAAGTCGAGTTATTCGTTGGTAACTTCGGCAGGCCTGGTCGGGCGTTAAAGAAGAAGCTGTTCTAAGGAGAACCCCTTCGAGTCGAGGTATATGGCAACTACGGTCATGTCCTAAAGACAGAAATGAATCGCTTGCTATTAAGCTGGCAAAATGTTCTGCTATGTAAGTGTAGGCGGCATCTAAAATGTCTCGTACAAGATTTTCACAAACACCGCCCCACCGATATGTAGCCAATTGAGCTAGTAAATTGTCGCAATCTAGTACGGAGTCTAAAACCGATTCAGAGGTCTAAGAAGAGTATACAATTAACGACAGTTTTGAGAGTATTATTAATAACGTTCACTTACCAAGTACGCAACTATTTGTTGACGACATCTGCCCAGAATATCTCCTGGCAATTGAGCGAATTGTCTGGTGGGCCAAACCTTCAAATAATGACGACAGGTCCATCTTAAACATTTGCGATACAAATCATCCAAAGCATGATTTAAAGCCACTGGCAGCACTTGCAAAATGCCATCTATACAACCCGAACAAGGTTTGTGGAAATTGTGACAATAATTTGTTTTCAAAGCGTGAGCAGTTACTTCCTTTAAACCTTCCAGACCCAAAAGATCTGCCAAGGCAGCCAATTCCATAAGACTTATGCCATCGGGAGGATGTGAGGCACCTGAATAGATGTGGCATAAGGCAAAATGTACTGAGGAGTACGAATAACCCTGTAAAGATACCACGCTAGTTGATTGATTGCCCGCCAACATGGCGGCAAAATACTGACAACGTGAACGCAAAATGCATTTGTGTGCCTTTATACGCCTGCCATGTACTTCAACTATCATATCTGTAGCTATTTCTTGCAAGAACATCTTAAGCAAATCTTCACCTAGTCTTCTGGGCTGGCGGCACGATATCGAGGATTCATCCATGCCCGATCGGCTTATGCTAGAAGCCAAGCTGGAATCAGCACTTAAGTCAGTTTGTATATATTCCACATGATCTAAGGCCATATCGTTGGGTAGAGAATTTGATATTTCTTTAGAGAAGTTAGGAAATAGTCGCGAAAGACTGCGAAGATTTCCTACCGAATTGGTAAAATTTTGAAAAGTATTTCCTGTAGACCTAGACATGGACCATGAATGTGGCCTGGCTCGATTATCATCACGATACAAACGATTTATTTGACGGTGATTACCACCTACACTTGTGCTCATGCGTTCGGGAGATTTTAAATCCAATTTTACCGGCTTATCCATGTCGGAGAGCTTAACAAATGTCGTCGTTGTTGTTGTTATATTACAGGAACCCTTATCGGCCTCTGCATGCTCATTTACTGTTTCCAGCAACATTTTTTGCTTTTCAATGGTGGCTTGCAAAGAATCCATTGTTATATTTGAGGCTATTTTCTTTGGTGAGGATGTTTCTTTGGCTTCAACTATTGTTTCCATTATGATGTTGGACATACGACAAGAGGACGATGATGACGCTAAGTTTTGTGTCGAAATGGGTATTTGGGATGCGGTTGACGAAGAGGAGGATTGTAGATTTTTCAACGACTCTACGGCTTCACGAGCTGCTTGTTCTTCATCTTGTTGGAAAGTTAAGTCATCGGTATCGGTAGTTGAAATGGGCGAAAGGTCCTTAGAAAGAATGCCGTCTGTTATGGAAGCCAAACTAGATTTATCAAAAGTTTCATTGATTTGTACATCTCTTCTACGTTTCTTTATACGGTTTGCAACGGGACCACCAACTCCCTCTTCCTCTCTCTCTCCCCCTGAGCTTGTACTTATTTCAGATTTCGAGCCAGTGTAATCATCATACGGTGACACTGAGCTATCTACAGAAAGCGATGAAGTTTTCGAGATAATGGGCAATTTATCTATTATACTCATTAGCCCTTTGTTTCCATTCTCCTTTCCTTCATCATTGTTGGTTAAACTTATGGAACGTTTGTATTCTAGACTTCCATTCGAGTTATTACTGTTATTACTCCATGAGTGTCTTTTGTTTGCTTCATGTTGAGCTTTCTGTTGTAGGGATATTCTTCGTATTGCCGCTACCGTAATGGGAGCTTCTAAATTGACTTTATAATCCAAAGATTTCGATTCATCATTATGAGCTAATTCTGTTTCCATTGGATTTTTCAGCTGATTTGATTTAGACATTAAAGTTTCAGTAGAACTGGCGGTAGACTTTCCATTCTCAACCTCTACTTTCTTTTGGTTTTGTGTAGTTAAAGAACTGCCTAAACGTTGTGCTAAATTAAAGGGTTCTTTGCGTGTTTTTGCTTTGCCATTTTTATCGCTGTTACCAAAATCAATAAACATACTAAAAATATTGTTTTGTGAATTGTTGCTGGAAGATACATCTTGTTTCTCTGTGGGTTTTTGATGACGCATATCGTTATCTTCTTTTGGTTTGTATTCACTTGTCGACAGATTAACAAAGAACTTCGAGTTTGAGGGCCCATTAAATGATTTACTCATTTGGGAATCAGTGTTGGTTTTCTTTTCCTTGGGCTTTTTATCCATATCGTCTAAGGAAATAAAAAAACCGCAACCACTTTTATTCGAACTATTGGAATCTGTTCTCTCTCTAAACTTCGTGTTACTCGTCTCCAAGCTCGAGTTTGAACTTGTGCTTTTGCGCCTTTCTTTCTGGCAGTCACCCATATCTACTACCCAAGACGCTATACCTGGCAAAAGTTTTCTAGGTTTTGGTTTATGCCTTAACTGAACTTCTTCATTGTATTCATCGCCTACAGGTCGCGTGGGTTCAAAGTCGAGCGATGTAAAACCACCCGATACAATTGGGCACGTTTCTATTTGCCTTTTCAACGAAGGACTATCACATTTTTTTGGTTGATAGTCAGATATGCAGGAACCTCCCGAAATAATAGGATTAGCTTCATCAAATTTTGAACGTTTTGGAGTTCTGGGCATGGGAATGGGAGAATCAGTAGCGTCACTACAGTAAGCTCCAGAATCACGATGATGTGAAAAGGATGACGATGACAGCGTATAGTCCCTGTGTATCGAGGAGGTATTGGACGATGTATTTGGTTCTATATGAACTATTGAGTTGTGGGGAGTATCTGGCAATAAGTGAGATTTAAGCTTTGTTACTTCATAATCTTCTAAATGATGTCGTGATGATTGCTGCGCTTGACCAGAGTGACAAGGTTTATGTTCATGCTCTGACCACACCAAACTAGGAGCCGGACTTGATGAAGAATAATCAGTAGTATAACTAACATCACTATGAGCTCCTGTCTGATTGTGATGATTTAACGAACCAAAGTGGGTGTTCAGCAGTTTGGTGTGTTGTAGTGGTAGCGCTGTATATTGTGTTGGATTTTGTGTTTGATAGGAGGAAAAGTTTGAAAATTTTCTATCGGCCAAGGGATGGCGCATTTTAAATAGTTCCGAGGAATCCGAAGAGTCCACATCGTGGTTTAATGACACTGAGGCCTCGGTAGGATCATCGTTAACATTTATCAGGCCATTTTTATGATTTTCCAATAATTTATTTTCCGTTTCGCTTGGATTTTTGTGATCCCTCTTCCATAGTTTCTCCTCATCAGACAAATTGCTAACTGATTCATTTGACAATTGTGTATCATTTTTATGGCCATTTTCCCCATTATCCTCGGAAGAAGACGATGATGAGGATATAGGTCGGACTGGCGGTGAACTGTGATTCACATCATCGGCTAAATCTTTAGATTTTACTTTGCACCGGGCAAAGGCTTTATGGAATGTTTCTAATTTTTTTGTAGGTGAGTCGTCATCTAATTTGGTACTCTGTGTTTGTGTTGTGGATTTAAAGGGCCCCACTTCGTCTTCATCGCACAGCGAAGAAGCGTCAATGAAACATGCGCTAGACTGAGAGGCAGTCATGGGATTTTCCATCTTATTTAATAATATATCGCGTTGTAGTGAACAAGTACTGCTGCCCTTTAGCAGAGAACTGGTATCTGCAGTTATCGCATGTCCAGCAGAATATGTACGTTCCCTTATGAAAGGTTCCAAACAGTCCATATCTTTAGTTTTATGGGCTAAATGTGCAAAGGAAGAAGTTGGCTCTTCTTTATGCGCTTTACAATTATCTTTGGTGCCAAAATTCTTTTCCAACAAACCCACACAGTAGTTTGTTAAATCTACATCTGTTTGCGGTATGATATTGTTGACTGTGGTAGTTGTTTGCGCCTGAGGAAACACCGATTCCCAAGAACCAGTCTCAGATGAAATCGACGATGTTTCTAGTATAACAATTTCCTCATTTTGTCTTTGCTTTTCCTCCTTTGAAGGTGTGGTATGCAAGTTGTTCGTTAAAGAATTGTTGACTTTTAATTTTAGCGGTGGCAGAGAACCCTCCAAGTGTTTATTATCCTTTGAAGATGCTGATGAAGAAGCATCGGCATTAACTATATGAGATGTGCTGCCTATAATATGATCCTCACTGGGACTATTATTGGTGCTACTAACAGGAGAAAATGTATCCCGTTCTTCATCTCCCAAGTCGACTTCGCATAGTTTATTTGAAGAGCTTGAACCCTGTCGCGGTAGCAGTTCCAAATTGTTAATTGGCCTTCGTATATCTTCACTGTACTGAGGAGCCGAAGAACTAGAACTTGAACTAGTGCATATATCTGGACTTAAGGATGTTGTCATATTGTTACTTTTATCCATGCTGTTAATAGTTTTTATTTATGAATGCATTTAAAAAAATATGTAGTGTTTTTTCTGGTCGCCTCTTACTTGCTGTGTGATGTTTAAATTGTCATCACCGGACGGCCACGCTTTATCAAGGGACGTTGGGAAGTTTACAAGTATTTTTAAATAAGTTTTTTTTATTATAATTATTTTTTGTTGTTGTTATTTTTGAATATTGTTCAATGTGGCTGCTTGGCTGCTATTTCTGCTTAGAATCAACAATGAGTTATTTGTTGTATATTAATGTGAGGAGCATCAAACAAACAATTTCCAATAATTTTTTTTAGCTAAAAAGAATGACTGGCTCTTAACTCTTTTTCTTTTGTTTTTTGTTTCAATTTATGAACATACTTATGTAGATACATGCACATAAGTAGATATTTTTTTCGTTTCGTTTTGAAAAAGGAATCGTTATTGTTCTTCAGTAATAGGCAAAATTTATTTTACTTTATTTTTTAACAATTGTTGTAACTTTACATGGCAACGTTTGGTATTTTTTATAGATTTGTATTTTATATTTTTTCCTTGTTTCGTTATCGCAGACAAGTATAGTTGAAGCATGCAAAAACTTGTCTATGTAGGAAATGGAAAAAAATAACAAAAAACACTCAGTTCAATAACGTCCCATCATTTTTATTGTTGCAAGATAATGTGGAAAAGTAAAACATATATATATTGCAACTCGCAACACTATATGACAACATAGCAATTTCAAATATTGGTGCTGCAGCTTAAGTAATTTTGGCCGATGTTACTGTAAAATTTTTGCACTGCGGCTAACGTTGGCCCATGTTTTAACAGATTTCACCTTGAGGAAATTGTATTTCCAATATTAAGTTTTAGTTTTTATTTTATGGACTCATTTATGCTCATAAATCTCGATATTGTTCGAGGTTTCCACTTTAGAACTACAACAAGCAGTAGTTTTTTTCGTGTGTGTTTGTTGTTGTTGTTTAAAATTTATCTAAATGCCTGGATCCAATAATGACTCTTTAAACAAATTATTTTATATCTTTAATGCATTTTAGCACCCAATTTCTTTATCGTTTATTTAATTTCTGATGGCTGTTTGTGAGAAAGTGTGTTTTTTATTTTTCCTTAATCACAAATAACACTTAATTGTTTATTTATTCTAGCAGAGACGATATATATATATATATATACGACTGGGGCTGACTGTGTAGTATGTAAATGTTTTGTTTTTTGTGTTTTTCAACTTCAATGGGCCTGGCTCCTCTAATTCTTCTTTGCCTTAATAAATTTGCTTGGCGTGATTTTTATTCAGATTTGCTATTTTAAGTACATTTGAACATGTTTTTAGTTAATCTTCAAGATACTTATAACGTCACTTTTTTGTTTGTTGTGGATGATGGTGATGATGTTGATGTTGGTGTTGCTGTTGCTAGTGCTACTGATTCTGAGGATGATGAGGTATTTTCGTATATTTACAAACTCTTTTCATCTATAAATATTCCTGTTTGTTTTTATGTTTGTATGTGCATCTCGAAATGAAGTTGTTTATCTATTTATTTGTTAATATTTTTCGTTTAATTCGTTGTGTTTACAATAATTTTTTTTTGGCATCTGAAACGAGTAGAATCATAAAATGGATTTCAATTAGTAAATTTGTTTTTCATATAACTTTATGTTTTTCGAAAGAGTTCATATTAAGATTAATTTGAGATGTTTAAAAATACATAAATATTTTAAGAAAAAAAAAAAAACAAATATTTTGATGCTCCAAGTGTCAACCATTTGCTGTGCTTAATTTGTATTATTTTACTTAAATGATGCAAAGATATGAATAGTCATTATTTAAGCATGAACTAATAAAGGCATGACTATAGGATTAAAATGTTTTCTAAAGCAAATTTTCAATAAACAAAAAGTATTAAATTAAAATGACTCATTTACAAAATATAGAATATGATAGAATTTTGTATAATTTTTTTTAATGTGTGTATGAATTTGGGCTCATGATAACTTTCAGACTTTTAAAATGATTGTTGGTTGCATTGTAAAAACAAGCGTACAATAAGGAACCTCATAAGAGTGGATATATGCACATACGAGGGCTGCTACATATATTTCTGGCCTGGCAACACTGAGTGCTGCCAAGTGCAATCTGACATTTCCATTGGAAAGTTTGTCATTTTTAAGCATAATCGTACTCAAAACGTTTTGACGTACGACCATTATTTGTGTTGTTTACAGTGACTTGAAAAAATTAATATAGAAAAAAATGGAATTAATTCGTGCCATCATTTTTCACAACTTTCGACGTGGATTATCACGACAAGAGTGCATTGATGAACTTAAATCTTTGTATGGCGATGAAGCACCATCCTATAGCACTGTGAAAAATTGGTATAATGAATTTAATCGTGGCCGAAGCTCGCTCAAAGACGAATTCCGTGAAGGTCGTCCAAAAACGGCTGTTGTGCCAGAGAACATTGATGCCGTGCGTGAACTCATAATGCAAGATCGACATGCGACATACCGAGAGATAGAGACATCCTTGGACATTTCTTCCACCAGCATACATTCGACACTGCATGAACACCTGGCCGTAAAAAATGTTTGTTCTCGTCGATTTGTGCAAAGAAATGTTGCAAAAATACGATTGCGGTGCTTCAAAAGACGTTTATAAGATCGTCACAGGTGACGAATCATGGATCTATGCGTATGAGCCCGAAACGAAACAACAATCGACCATGTGGGTCTTCAAAGACGAGCAAAATCCAACGAAAGTTGTTCGTGGAAGAAGCACTTCGAAGCAAATGGTCGCCTGTTTCTTCGGCAAGACTGGTCATGTGGCGACTGTTCCGCTTGAGCAACGTAGGACGGTCACTTCTGAGTGGTACACTACAATTTTTTTGCCTGAAGGCATCGGAGAAATTCGAAAAACCAACAAGAGAAGACGAATCATTGTTCACCATGACAATGCGAGCTCTCACACATCGGCTCAAATCAGTGCGTATTTGACCGGCCAAAACATCGAATTAATGGGTCATCCGCCGTACAGCCGTGACTTGGCACCTAATGACTTCTTCATGTTTCCGCACATCAAGAAAAAAATACGTGGTCAACGATTTTCGTCGCCAGAAGAACCTGTTGAAGTGTTCAAAAACCATGTTTTAGAGGTGTCTCAATCGGAATGGAAAAAGTGCTTCGACAACTGGTTTGAGCGCATGCAAAAGTGTATAAATCATGCTGGATAATACTTTGAAAAACAATAAAACCATTTTTGATTATAAATATTCGCATTTTCACTATTATGCCAGAATATATAGAGCAGCCCTCGTATGTACATTCAGTCTAATATAGACATATTTAACATTTTTGATGTGAGAGGTTTAGAAAATTAACAGTCACCACAACCTAAATGCTGGTTGACGGGAAAACTTTTGCAAAACTTCTCTTTTCAACTGCCATGAATTTTTTTTCATAAAGTTATACATTCTAGAGTTGCCGTTTGGTTACATTTTTTGTAAAGGGCTCCACGTATCATGTATAATTTTGTTATATTTGGCCACTTTTCGTAAAGTTTGATACAGACACGAAATAAAGTATTATTACTTAAAAAGTAATTATTTCAGTATTTGAGGTAAGAACCTCTCTGACAGCTGTTTCTCTTAACACATTAATTCGATTTTAATAACAAATGTTACGCATTTGCAAACGCTTTAAAAACCCCCCAGATAAAAAATTTGTTCGAAATAAACATAAAATAACGTTGCTGAAATTGTACTCCGTTTAATTAATGAGAACTCACGAAATGTTTCTTGTTTCTTGTTTAGAAACAACAAAATGTTTCTGGCAACAATTTTTTCTAATTGTTACATAATATAAGCTGCATTTATTTCGTGCGGAAAGCTAAAAACTGTTCAAGCTCGCGAAAATTTTTACCAACTTTAGTTATTTCGCTTTAAAAATTTGACCACTAGCTAGTGGTACCGTACCAATACCTCGATTTGAAAGAAAGTTTTCTTTTAATTGCCTTAAAAAATTGCCGAATTATATTACGGAAAAATTGTCAGTAATTTTATGTTGAAGTTTTAAGCAAATACTACTCAAATTTATCGAAGCTTAATCTATCAAAGAAAAACAAATTTTATTGAATGACAAGAGTATACACTTTACAATCAAGTAGTATTAGTATTTACCCTGGAGTTAATGTCGACGTCGTTGACGGCGTTTCAACGCCGAAAAAGTTGAAACAGATTGAACTTTTACGGCGTTGCAACGCGTTGAGATTAACTGCTCTCATAGAATTTCATACGATTCAACTTTTTTTTTTGACATTTGACGCCGTCAAAGACGTCGACATTAACTCCAGGGTTAATCATGATTCACGCATGAGAATCAACGGGCTGCTATTTCTTTTTCAAACGTTTTTCTATTATTATAACCTTCACTACAACAAGTGGAAAAAGTTTATATCTTACAATACCCCTTTCCGACGCCGTAAAGTATATTCTAAGTTCTTATGCACAGCGAATTCAATTGAGCGATATCCGCCTCTCCGTCCGTGTTAGTGTTGAAATCCAGTTTGTCAAGGCACTAGATCAGCCAGAAAAAATTTTTACACACCAATCAATCAGACAGTGTCGAAAGAGGTGCTATTGGAAATCATGCTGATTGGTCCATATCCTTCGAAGCAGCGAGCAATACACCACGCCTACCTCTTCTTTCTCCTTATCATTTGAAGATCTTTAAGGAAATACTAATAATTTTTAAAAGTGCTTAACCCATTAAGAGCCGATGACATTTTTTTGTAAAATTATATACATATATGTAGTACTTATTTTTTTCGTATTTTTGAATCTCTGTCACCCTAATATTTGCTTTTTTGATTGGAGTTATTTCCCTTAACTAGATTTACAAAGATGGTGAAGGGTATATACGATTCGGCGTAGCCAAATATGGCACTCATACTTGTTTTACTTACAATCTTTTGTTTTATTTTATGCTTGTCAAATCTTTATTTAATATTTCTAATTTCAGTATCTCTTTACAACTAATTTTCTTTTCAGTAGAATTTTTAAAATAATATTTAAACATTTTTAATCAAAAAAAGTCATAAAACCTTTCAGGTACGTAAGTAAACCTTTTATTAGCCTCCAGTTAACAAAAAAAATCCTTGTTACTTTAGGTTACTACCAAACCGCATAACCTTGAAAATAATCCATAAACGACATCTACATCTACGTTGACAAAAACAAAAAAAAAAAAAAAATTTACGAAGCATAAGCAAAAAGCATAGGCCTGTTTTAAACAACAAAATACGAGTACATATTACGTCTTTACATCTTTTAAGATTTATATGTAAAAATAAGACACCAACCTACGCATTCTAGTTAAAGACAACAACATGTTAACAAGTTTTCAAACAACAAAACATTGGACAGTGAATAAAAACAATAAATAAAAAACGTGTCGTTTACACGCAAGTTCTTCTAAGGCAACATTTAATTTTAGTTAAAAAGAGTTTTAAGCAACGATGCCCTCGAAAAGTTCGCTTAGAGACATGGTTGCTTTCTACCCCTCCTAGTCATTATTGCTTCCGTAATAAATGGCGGCATCATGCGCCACGACATGCGGAGGCCTAAAAATGAAAAAGAAGGACCTACGAGGCAGGGATGCAGTTGAAAAAAAGATATTTTTTTGAAAAAAATAAACCCCCAAAAATTTTTAGACTCCTAATATTAACTGGCAACATTAAAGTTAACGAGCATTGAGCCGCATTATACCAGTTTAGCTTTAGTAATATCGTTAGCAATAATGTTGCAATCTACAAACTGTTTGGGAAACCCTGAAAAGTATGGTGTGAACATGAATACATATTTGAATCAACATCAACAGTCACAAATTACGTATCGTATTTTTGTAGTTTTTTTGTGTGACAGACATATTTACACTTGATTTTCCTTTTATAGAAATTAATATGGAAATGAATATTTTTATTTATTATTATTTTTTTTATTTTTATGGTGTGAAATTTTTTTCTTTAAATATTTTGCATATGAAAAGAATTATTTCTAAACACACATAAAAAATTAAATAAAATTATAAAAAAAATCTTTCAATCGCACAGATAAAATTCATAAATTCATGTGCGTTCTTGTTTTTTTTTTTTCATTTTAACTAAACTTTGAAGAGTAACAAATTAACATTTTTTTTGTTACTGATCAACTTTTTTTCTTTTGTATTTTGAATAATTGTACACATGTAGTAAAACATTCATAGCAGGCAATGTTTTTGTTTTTTCTATATTTTGGTGTACAATTTTTAAAATGTATTCTTGTTTATCACAAAAGCTTTGTGATTTATAAAATGGTTTCAAACATGACGAGTTAAGGAACTATTCCTTTAGAATTTAAACGTCTTCAAAAATTTATTGTCATATTCATAAAAAATAAAATAACTTTAAAATGTGTTTTATGACAAAACCTCCATACAAATTTGTCCTAAAATACATTTCAATTATATTTTAATATTTTATAAATACGGCAGTTGGTATTTTTTTGAATAAAAATATTAAAGTGTTGGTTTATTTTTTCTATTGACATATAAGCCGTTTTCTTTAAAAGTGATATAAGTCTACAACCAAATTAAAAATGATACAATTAATTTATTGTTGTAAATAATTGTATTTTTAATTTCATTTACCACGTAAATTTATATGGACAAAATTATAAAAGATTTGAAGGATTATTTTTTGATAACTGTTGGTAGTTAAAAAAACTAAAAGCCGATTGTATTCAATGTCATTATAACTTACTTTTTGTCTAAAATGGACTTACACTACTTTCAAAGAAAACGGCTCATATTTATATGCTTAAAAACAAAATTTAAATTACTTAAATCTCAGCAGCGTGTTGCTTGACAATATTTATTTTTCATTTTGTTTTTTACTCCCATACCCAAGGACGGGGCCCTATTTTTACGACTCTATTTGTATGGAGGCACTTGGAATCTTTGCAGTTAATATAGCTATTAGAGCTATATTAACTAATAATAAAGCTAGAATAAAGTGAACTATTAAAAGGCTAAATCATTTAGGAAACCCTTTTTCGACGATATTTTTGACCGAACTTGAAAACGTCAAATACGTAAGTCAAGTTTTTTCTAAATCATACGAAGGTCTGGCCTTACAGTATACTATCGAGTATAAATTTGCTAAAAATGTATGACTCTAAGATCGGCTTTAGTGGCGTTTTCACGCACTAGGTTAGACCTTGACGCGGCCGTTTGTAAACTAATTTTAACAACGACTTCGAAAATCATATACTTCGGAACCCGTCGAGTACAAGTCTCCGATTTGTATTGAGTCAGTTTTTTTATCTACTATTTTGTCCAATATTTTTAAGTTCGAAAAAAAACAGTGCAAACCCAAACTTGATTTCAACAAAAATTTAAATACGCCAATCGATCAGACATAGTGTCGAAAGAGGTGCTATTGGAAATCAGCAAGTTCGGTACAGGTCCTTACCATGGAGTTAATGTCGACGTCGTTGACGGCGTTTCAACGCCGAAAAAGTTGAAACAGATTGAAATTTTACGGCGTTGCAACGCGTTGAGATTAACTGCTTTCATACAATTTCATACGATTCAACTTTTTTTTTTTGACATTTGACGCCGTCAACGACGTCGACATTAACTCCAGGGTTAGACACAGCGAGCAAGACATCACGCCTAGCTCTAATTTTTCCATTTTATTTGAAACAATTACGGAACTCTAATCAAAAAACAAATATATGGGGCGATAGAGAATTAAAAAATAAGAACAAAACACCAAGTGAAACATTGGGGCACGCCCATATTTTTCGAGTTACGGGCCTCTGAAATTATGAAATTTTTTAAAATATCAATATGGATATTATTTAAAAACTGTTGATGAAATCTCTAAGGAAATACTAATAATTTAAAAAAATGCTTAACCCATTAAGAACCGATAACATTTTTATGTAAAATTAAATAAAGTACTTAATTTTTTCTCATTTTTTTATTTTCTGTCACCCCAATGTTTGCTTTTTTGATTGAAGTTACTTTACGAAACTAGATTTACATACATGGTGAAGGGTATATAAGATTCGGCATAGCCGAACATAGCACTCTTACTTGTATTTTTTTTCTTCTTTTTTTTGACAGACACTTTAAAGTACACACATTGTGTACTACTTTGTCCGACAAATATATAAACTTTAAAGGGTCTACATAATCGATTTAAAAGAAACAGACACTTTAAAGTTTTACATTTAGTGAATTTATTGTTTTATCCCACATAAAAGTGCTTCAAGTACTTTCGCTTCAGAGTCTTCACTTTTATTATAAATTCTTTTACTTGCCACTAAAAACTACATGTTAACAAACTACTTATAAAGGATCCTTGAATTATGCTGTACTTGTCCAAAACTAAACCATAAACCTTAAGTTTAAGAAATTAGCATTTTTGGTTGAAATGAACCAATTAAAAATTATGCATTTTTTTTCCTCTAATTTAAAAAAAGACGACAATACGACACCTGAATATATATAAAAAATTTTGCTTCCGTGAAGCAACAAAAGAAAAAAAACCAAGTACATATCAGATTACAAAGAAACACAGATTTGCCAATGGCTCACTTTTGCACCAGACTGCGTAATAAATTGTTGTCTCCAATTTGGTAGAAAATGAAACATTTCATTCTATTTGCTTTAAAGACTGCTCACTTTACAAATCTTATGTATTTAAATACTTTTTCTTTTGTGTAAAAAAAAAAACAAAAGAAATAAATATTCACACACGAGTGGATTTACAAGGAAAAACTTATAAACCTACATTTTTATTTCTATTTTGTAAATGCCACCCACTGACTTGTGAGGATGAATATATAAAAATAACGTAATTTTGTTTTATTTTGTGGATTTTTTTAAGCTTTCAACACTGTAAGAAATTATTTTTAAATACATTTCAATTGAAAAAGCAAAATAATAGTGATGTTGCTTTTTAAGAGTTGCACAGTTGGGGGAATCTGTAGTTTTTAAACTGATAGATATATAGCCATGATAAAACTTCACACGAGTTGTATCAACAGAAGTGGTGTAATCGAGCTCATGTTGTTTACTTCAATTACCTTGCCCATTGACGTAGTTAAACCTGTCTGAGGAGGATTAGGTCATCCCCAGACAGATTTATCACCTTCCAAATTCTTTTTCTTATGAAATCTATATTTATATCTGCGTAAAAGGGATATAACAGCCCCGTCAGAAAAATACTTTAGTTACTCTAATGACACAGTGCTCCGTTAACTTTAATTGCATCCCAGATTATCCAGTATTTAAAGGAAGTGCCATTACAAAAAAATCTTGCTTTACAAAAATTTTAATAATTCTACTTTGATTAGGAATTGTTATAAACATAAAAAAAGATGTTTGTTTGTGATCAACATGGAGGTAATTAATTAGATAGACTACTCGTCAATGGCAATAGAATGATAATGATAATGATTATCTAGCACTACCATTGTTTTTTTTAGCAATGATAATGATGTTTAATGATAATTAGTTAAAAACCAAAACCGCAATCATTAAATAGTGATTAAACGGTTTCAAGGAATTTTAAGAAATTAATATTATTCCATATCGTTGAACACTAAATAAACGCCTTAAAGTGTAGTAGAGCGTTACTTTAAAATGGTCTTTTCTTATCAAAAAATTTGGTGAAACATATGTTTGTATATATTTTAACCCTTCCAAGAATATTGATAGACTATAAGAACATATTTTCGTTGTCCATTAAGTTATAACAAAGGTGTTAGATGACTCTGATTTCAGACATGAAACTTTTACACGTGTCTTACATAAAATTGTCATTTTATTAAAATATTCAAAATGCTTACAAAAAGGGTTAAGGATTAAGTTATTTTACGCATCCAATTGTAACTAATAATTTAACGATTTCAATATAACTTCGTTACATAAAAATACCATCGGATTTTAATGGGTTAAACATTTTTAAAAAATTTCAGTTTTTTCTTAAAGATCCCTTCAAAAGCTTCAAAATCATACCCATATTGATATTTAAAAAAAAAATTTTAAATTTCAGAGGTCCGTAACTCGGAAAATATGGGCGAGCGCCAATTTTTTACTTGATCTTTTTTTCTTATTTTTTAATTCTCTACGGCCCCATATCTTTATTTTTTTTTATTGGAGTTACTTTTTTGTTCCAAATGATACGTGGTGTTTTGCCCTCTGCCTCGAAGGACATGGACCGATCAAGCTGATTTTCAATAGCAACTCTTTTGACACTTTTAATGTTCTCTAGCTGATATAGTGTCTCGGCAAACCTGATTTCAACACTAAAACGGACACACAGACGTACATCCCTCAATCCACTTTGCTTTTCATAAGAAGTCAGAATATATACACTTTATGAGGTCGGAAACGGATATTGTATAAATTACAAACGGAATGACAAACATAGTTATGCTCTTTTTCCACTTTTTATGGTGAAGGGTATACAAAAATCAAAAGCCTTAAATGATAGTTAAATTTTTTTTAAATGATAAAGATATTTTTGTATAAAATATATTTTGTAAAAAAATAACAAGTTAAAAATTTATTTAGCAACCAAAGCCTAATTTGGTAGATTTAAGTATTTTATTTTTAATTAAATTTCTTTATCAGTTGCATACCCCCTTTGTTTAATGTTTGTGATGACAATATCAATAAAAAATGCGAAATTCAACAAATTATAGAATTATTATCAAAAACATTTAATAAAAGCAAACAATTACAAGTTCTCAATTTTTCGTCAATTGTCTAGATACAAGTGTGGCAAACCTGACTTTGAATTTAAAATAAATATTCTATGAGCATCGATAAGCCATTGTCTACATTGAACAGCAAATAATAAAGCATTCAGAATATTTCATATTTTAACTTTATTTTTGTTTTAAATTTTATTTTGATATCGCTTTAATCATCGTTATCTGATGAACAACCCAGCAAACATAATTATGGAAATGTAATCTATATAAGACATAATCTTTATCATTTATTTATCTGAAGCCACCAGATGCAATAACAGATGGTAATTAAATTTACACAAAATTGTATTTAAATTGAAAATGCATTTTTTCCGTAATATTAAAAATCACTAACCATATAGGATAGGCCAGGGAATATTTAGGTATGTGACTATAAATAACCCTCATTAAGCAATGCATCAGTGGGTAAACTATACACAATTGGAAATAAAGTAAAATTATTATAATGACGAGGACACATCAACCGATGTCAAAAAATACGGGCATTATGAATTGAACAATTGTTATTTGAGAAATTAAAAATTTGTATTTCTTTTGATTTGAGTATGTGGTAATCGTTTTTCAGTGTGCAAAACAAAGAACAAAAAAATACAGAAGTATTTATAATAAAATTGTCATAAATAACAAAGGAAACACTGGTCAAAAGTATTGACACAACGGATATTTTTTATGTACACCATTTTCTCCAGTTTAATTTTAACAATAACGACTTAAAGTTGTTTCTGTAAAGTAATTAAAACAAAATGTCCGTTGTGTAAATACTTTCGACCAGGGCTGTATATTTATAAGAAGGTATTAAAAAAAAAATAAAAATAGTTTTTCTCACGTAAAGAATGTAAACGAAAAAAATTTTACAATTTAAATTTCAAATATTGCGAATAAAGACAATACAAACAACAGTACTTTTTTGTAAAAAATAAAATACATGACATGTTTTTAGTTGTACGTAATCTTTAATAGTAATAATTTATAAAATTGAAAAATAAAAAAAATATTTCGAAATTTTTATGTGAATGACGAAGAGTACGTGAACAAATATTTTACAACATAAATCCTAGGTCCCAATTTTATTGAGCACTAGCTGTTTATTTTATAGGGTACATTAACCAAATGTACTTAGAAGAGTGTTAAGAACAAGGTTTTTGCCTTTATTTAAACTTATTATACATCGCCTTATTCAGACCTGACCTGAAAAAACACATTCCGTGCACAAGCGAAACGGTCTAATGGTTCAGATATAATAACGTCGAAAGGAACCCAGTCCCCATTTAACTGCCTTGAACTTGGTGCAGTGGAAAGATTAATGGTTTATAAAGTATCAATATTTCGAAAAGCATCTAAGATAGCTTTGACAGTTAAGATATTAATTTTTTGAACAGTTAAGGGCATAAAAAAATTTTTCAGAAATGGCTTCCAAAACTGATGAGTATACTTAACAGTAAAATTCTCTTTACGAATTATTAATGATAAATAAATATGTAAAAACTTTTTCGTGTACATGCTTTATTATTTTGACTACATGACTATGTGTGTATATGTAAGTGTTAAACAAAAACTTTTACTAAACTTTATTTTCAGGCTTTTTCACACAGTTTTAAAGATTTTATCTGCTCTAAAAACAAAAAACAAACGAGTCCTTGCTTTGATGTTAGATTTCAACATTTAATGTTCATTGTTGTAACTAAAAAAAAATCCTTGATGTAAAGTGATTTATGCTAAAAAACAAGAAAAAAACACAAATTTGAAATAAAATATCTATTGTTATTTTCACTACTTAGCACCAATTAACCCTTTTATTATGGCAAGTTTGTTTTTTTTTGTTGTTTTATTTAAACATTAAAAAAGCAAATCATGCAAACTTAAATTACAAAGAAAAAATATATAGAAATGTAGGTCTTACTTAAAGTATTATATTATGTTGCAAGTTGTTGTTATAACAATCAGACAAACAGACTGACACACTGTGTTTTATGTTTTAAGTGGCAGCTAAAGAAAAGGAAAGCGAAAAATCGAAAAAAAAACACACACACACATACACAAACATGCATGCATATGGCGAAATATAATAAAACATTGTAAAAGCCAAACGAAACAGAATTTTGAGGGCCATTGAAGGCTAGAATTTTGTAACTGACAATCAACAAAAACTACACTTGTAATTCGTAAAAGTATTTATAAAACAAGTAAGAGTTCGATATATTTGGCTATGCCGAATCTTATATACCCTTCACCATCTATGTAAATCTAGTTTAGTGAAGTAACTCCAAAAAAAAAAATAAATAAATAAATTAATAAATAATAAAAATAAATAAATAAAAAAATTTGGTACTAAAAAACTGGTACTAACTACTAAAAAAATTTTGTATTTCCTTAAAGATCTCTTCAAAAGCTTCAAAATGATATCCATATTGATATTCTAAAAAATGTGAAAATTTCAGAGCCCCGTAGCTCGGAAAATATGGCCGAGCGCCAAGTTTTTTACTTGATGTTTTTTTTTTAATTTTTTAATTCTCTATCGCCCAATGTATTTTTTTTTTGATTGCAGTTACTTTATTAATCCAAATGACATGAAAAAATTAGAGGTAGGCTTGGTTATTATTTTTTATTATTATTTTTGTGAAACACTAACACGGACAGACGGACATCGCTCAATCGACTTCGCTATGCGTAAGAAGTCAGATTATATGTATATACTTTATGGGGTCGGAAAGGGATATTGTAGAAATTACACATGGAATGAAAAACTTAGAAAGACCCTTTTTCCACTTTTTGTGGTGAAGGGTATAAAAAAATAATTTTAAAAAAGGGAGTGTGGGAATTTTTTCGAAAGGACCTACCAACTAGATTACCAACCTAATAATTTTAGGAAGGCATGAGATTTTTCGAAACAATTACTGAGAATGAATTGCTTGTACGTATTTTAAGGTATTCCTTTTTAACTTAAAGAACTAGTTCAATTACTATTTTCTTTTCTGCGAACTAATATATGTGTTTTGTAAGGGAATAACAAAATATGGCAATCACAAAAGTAAGTCATTAAATTGCAAGTAATTTTGAAGGTAAAGTCTAATTTTTAGCTGGGCGATCATTACACATTGCTGGATATCAATAACCAACAGCGCAATGTTTTAATTTTCCTAGTGACACTTGTTTCAGCATTAATATTTTTTGATATGTACAATTAGCCATCAAAAAATTACTTATTTTGTAAACATGATAATCTGAGAGCCTATAGTGCTTTTTAATTTAATATTTAAAGCCGCCCTTAAAATAAGCTGAAGGAAGAAATACAATTTTAATTTTCGTTTACCATCCCTGCTTTACAAACATGTAGAAAATACATTGAGTTTAACAACGATTTCTTTCAATTAAAAAAACTCTCAAAAAACAAAAAATAGTAAATTTGACATTCAGCCTTTCATTCAACACGAAAAAGAGGGTTTATATTTTTTTATTCCAAGCAAAACCTTGATAAATTTAAGTCATACAGTTTGAATTTTCTGCTTGTCACGCTTACAAGCCTTTCGAATTGAATTATCTAAAGTTTCGAACTATAGTCGGATTAATGAATGTTTTTTAGAATGGCTAATTTATTAATTAGGCGAAGAAATAAAAAGACGAACGCTCAAGAATTTTTGTAATGTGGCAAAGTGTTAAGCGTCAAAAAACATCACAAGCGAATATTGTGAAAAAAAATTTCAAAAATGAAATTATTTTATTTATAATGGTTGATTTTCTAATACAACAAGACATATATTTTATAAATTAAAATATTAGAATCAGATTAGTCAAATTTAATTAAGACACAGATAAATCCTGAAATATTACTTCAAAAATTAAATTAAATAAAATAATCGTTAAGTAATTTTCAAAATTTTATTGCGTTGAATATAATTAGAAAGTTAATAGTCGCGTTTTCCTAAAACGAACATTCCACAACCCCCTTGTATTTTCATGTCGGTTGTATTGTCAGATTTTAATACAATAGTTAAAAACTGTTGTTGAGAATTATCATTAAAAGATATGTTGTAATTATACATCTTTGGAAAGTTGCACTAAGCCACACCTGGGACTTACTCATGAATTTTATTTTATTTGTAGTAACGTTATATTTTTTTTTTGTGATTGTACTCCAAATTTTCCCGGTTTTGAGTAAAACTTTGTTGTATAGCTCATTTACTAATACAACGACATAATACAAAGTTTCAAATTTTGAAGTTTTCGCCATTTCATGCTTTAAATTATCGTTTCATCTTTATTTCTTTTGTATTCTCCATATTTTAGGAGAATGAGTCGTTATTTCATTTCATGTTTGGAAACTTTGTTTGTCGATAAGAACGACACATATGAGTTGTAGCGTAAACTTCATTACGTAAAATCATATTGCTTTCTAAAACATATAAAAAAGAGATATTTTTTAAATGTATTGACTATTTGCATATAATGTATTGTAATGATTTATGTCTGTGTTGATGAAAAATGTTAAGTAAAAATCCGTTTTTTCTCTTCATAAATAACGACACATATTAGTTTACGACACAGTAGTGGTCATATTTATACTGCATTAACGTCATAATTCAAACAACCCATATACTCGTAGTTTGTCCAAGACTTCCCCTTTAATATATAATTAATGGAAGTTTCCTTAAATGGATTTTTTATTTATGAATCATTTTACTAATTGTACTCGGAACTTAAGCAGTCTGATATTTTTATCGATGGAGAGAACGATTCAAAAACTTAAACTGCGATTATTTTAAAGAAACTTACTTTTTTAAAATTGTTAAATTAAAAATCATCAATAAATTATTTTGCAACTACATATTAACTTACCCTCGTATTTGATTTATAGCAATTTCTCTTGCCTCAAAAATAAATACGTCCCCCCTAAGCCTGCAGTGGTTGTGGCCTGCACAGTACCTGAAAGAAGAGAAATTTAAATCAGAATGTATTGCTTTCACACAATGCGAAAAAATTTCAATTTAAGAAATTGCACAATGAAAAAAGATCATACGCTAGTAAGAACAAATAAAACTGCCGATTAAACTTCAGCAAATTAAAAAAAAAAATTTTTTGATAATATAAATTTAATAAAGCAGCAATAATTTTTCAAGAAAAAATATTTATGAAACACTCTACACCTAGAAAAAAATTTTTGCATTTATTAAGGGTCCATTTATTTGAAATTTAATTAAAGTTTTAATTGTCTCAATTATATATTTAATTAAAAAAAGGAAAAACAATTTTCTGATCAAATAAAAAATTGAATCAATTAAAAATTTTATTTAAATAGTTATCTGCAAACAAAGTTTTGTAAATTACCTAGTTTGATGTTGCTATTTTTGTCGAAATGATGATGATGATGATGAAAAGGTTCGTACCGATTATGTGAAAAATTGTATCGAAATATGTTTGTTACAAGATTATATTAGAAAAGGAAACACTTATCAAAAATACGACTTTTTTAGTCGAGTATTTTGAGTCTAAGAACAAAAAATCGTTTTTGCAATATTTTCTTTTTTTTCATCACACAAATCACATTTCTTATGTAGTATAACTGACCTACCGAAAGTTGTAGTTCAGACATTTTATACGTCATTTTTAAACGAATCAAACACCTTGTCTGATGAGAAATAAAAATCTCGGAGTGCCTAGTCCAATCAACTGTACGGCGGATGTTACAGTCGCTCATATATTTATATTTTTACAGGAGAAGTTAAAAACAATAGAAAATGTAGTCATCACAATTGTAATATTAAAAATATAAATGCTTTTAAAACCGTTTTTTCATGCTATTGCATTCAAATTTTGTGGCGAGGTGTATCAGTGTAAAATGTATTCGAATCACAAAAAAAAATCAATTTCGTAAAAATTTGAGTAAGGGCCTTTCTACATGAGATCAGCGATATGTTTTGTACGATGTGTGAAACTCTATTTTTCTTAACACTTCTGATCAACCATTAAAAATTATCTAATGGCAACGTTGCCATATTACTTTTTTTTTAATATAAAAATGCATATATTGGTAGCTTAAATTTAATACCCTGACGAAACGGAAATTTCGCCTAATTGCCTTAACACAGTAATTGTGTATTACACCGTTCATCAGATAGCACGTCTTCCTCTTTACAAATTTAATTTCTTGCTCAAAACCACAACTTTATTTAATGCATTGGATCTAATGGCAATTACGATGAATCAAACTTTATTGCATCAATTATATTTGCAGGACTTATCATTTATAATTTTTTTTATCTAAAGCAATATTTGCCATATGAAAGACTTTTAAAGAAATTAATTAACAGGGTAATGAAATTGCAGCAATAGTCAAAAAAATGAGAAAAAAAACTATAATCAAAAAATCCTGAAAACATTTAAAAATTCCCCCAAAAATCTCCAATTCCTAAAACAAGATTTTTAATACCCATTTTCACTAATTTGTTCTGACTTTTTTAGGTCGCTCAACAGACAGTTCTATTTACATTTGCTTCTTACAATCACCTGGGCTAATAAAACCGTCATTAATTTATAATTTTCGATTTTTTGTTTTAAATTTAATTATTATGTATAACGTTTCGTTAGAAAAAATTTATAACAAATCTTTTAAGTACAAAAATTTAATGACAGCCACTAAATTATTTTTACTTAATTAGTGAAGGTTGAAATAACACAAAAAAAAAAATTTTATTTAAAAACAAACAATATTTTAACTTAAACTTTTAATTATCTTCCATTAAAGCTGTGTTGAAAATGATGTTAGAGATGTTAGTGTAGTGATTAAAATATTGTCACGATTTAAAATGTCATGCTGAAGGTGTGGCTTGGCTAATTACTAGACATGTTTAAAGTTTTACAAGCTTCCTTCTACCTTTTCTGGTCGTATAATAATGATGCACGATTAATCGAAAAACGAGTAATAATCGATTATTTTTTGCAATTAAAAATACTGTACTGTGTCTAAAATTCTCTTTCGTTTTGGTTATTTGAATAATAATACTTTTCCGGTAAAATAATGTTATTTTCTTACACTACTCTTTTTCTCTTCTTGCAAAGATAATTATTTTAAGCGTAGATAATGTGTAAATTTATAAGTAAATCATTAACTAAAAGCGATGTGAATCAGTCCAGCATGTAATAAATGGAGTTAGTTTATGCTGCACCGATTCCATTATATTAACATTATACATCAACGTTAAACTTTAATTAGCTTTTTGGCACAGATACACTCCTGTTCAATTGATTAGACACACATGGTTATACATTTTAATATTTTATGGGCGGGTTAAAAATTTTACTAAACCAGTGATTTTTTATTTTTGTCCATTTGATTACACCCATTAAACTAATTTTTGCTTAAATCTTATTTTTTGCTTATTTAATAAAATTTTTTTATTTTTATTTTATTTATTTATAACATTTAAAACATTTTAATAGCGGGTGTGCATTCTCCACGGTTTACAATAACTTCAAATATAAGATCTTTCTTAAACTGATTTTAAATTATATTTATTTGCAACAATCTTAAATGACTTGGACATGAGACTGCTTGTAATTTCCTTCACATACCTTCCGAATAAAATAACCCCAAACATTTAAAATTATATTAAGATCAGGAGAACAAGGCGGCACATAGAAAAGAAGTATGTTTTGACCTTAAAAAAAACGTCTTTTGCTGTTGTAGAATCCAATAAGTCTATCAAAAAATTTTATTTAGTTCTATAAGGCCGAATTAAGCAGTTTTAAAGCTTTCCACAAACATCCTACTGCTTCGAAATAGTACCATAACACTGCCCTCTCTGCTGAAGTGGCGGTTTAGTAACAACACTACTTTTCTCAGAATCATTTAAAACCAATGTAAAGATTAAGCTGCGAATCACAACCTAATATTTATAAAAAAAAGCTTAAAAATGCACAGTGGTTATGCCTGAAGGAACAAAATTTAATTTTAATTTTTAATTTTTTCCCAATTAAAAAATAATTTCTTTTAAATAAAAAAATATGCTGAATGCCTAGAAACACAACTGGGACGAACGACGAATATCGTCTAACAGGACGAATACGTCGTCAAAAATTCGTTGTGTAAATTCATCGTGTGAAATACAAAAACGAAGAAAAAACACAGCTGTTATAATTTTTAAAGTTGTTTACTTCTTGTGAGCTGCTAAGGTGACCATCAAAAACTTAATAATATTTAAAAAGTTTAACGTTACCAAAAACACAACTAAAAAAATATTTTTATATTTGACTGATAATTTATACAGTTTTATAAATGCTGCAAAATAAAAATACATAAATTTTTTTAACTAAAATACTTCGAAACTTTTGTCAAACATGGTCACATTGCGTGATTTGTTCGTCGTTCTCGGGCGTAAGAAATAAGGGGTGATTTTTTAAAAGCTATAGGAAAGTTAAAAAAAACACATACAATTCAGAAAAATGCATGAAATCTTTATTTGAATCGATATTACGGTCCATATAATTTATTGTTTCAAGATTATTTCATGAAAATGTTGACCTTGACTGCGTCTCAAATGGTCCATCTGCTAAGTCCAATTTTGGCATACTCTTTCCAACATTTCGGCCAGTATCTTACGAATAAATGCTTCAATGTTGTCTCGTAATGAGTCAATTGAAGCGGGCTTGTCTGTATAGAATTGAGCTTTAACATAGCCCCACAAAAAATAAAGGCGTTAAATCGCATGATCTAGGCGGCCAACTGACCGGTTCCGAACATGAAATAAAATGTTCACCGAACTCGCCTCTCAATAAGTCCATTGTTGCGCGTGCTGTGTTGCTTGTGGCACCGTCTTGTTGAAACCACATGTCATGCAGGTCAAGCTCTTGCATTTTTGGCAAAAAAGTTGGATATCATTTCACGGTAGCGCTCACCAGTAACAGTAACGTTACGATTCGCATCATCTTTGAAGAAGTACGGTCCAATGATGCCACTAGCCCATAAACCGCACCAAAATGTGACTTTTTCTGGATGCATTGGAAGCTCTTGCAGTGATATTCACTCCAAAATCGACAATTCTGCTTATTTCAGTGGGTAGATTAAACTGAACGTTAAAGGGAAGAAGCGCGCGATGAACTTTCTTAACAGAGCACGCATTTCGATAATAAAATTTAATAATTTGCAAGCGTTGTTCGTTTGTAAGACGATTCATGGTTAAATTATAGACCAAATTGAAGATGTTTGACAGTGAAACAAAACACGAAACGTGCGTCAGCTATTTAAACTAGTGTTGCCAAGAAGATAATAGCTAAAAAATCACCCTTTAGAAATAATTATATTTTGTCCGACGTTATGGTTGTGAGCATTTTCATAAAGACAAAATCTGTTTTATTTTCGACGACGAATATAGGCGACCAAAAATTCGTCGTTCGTTCCAGTTGTGTTCCTAGCATAAAGTTGCAGTTTACATTCTAAGCTTTTAAGCCCAATTAAATCCTTTATCTGGTAGTAGTAAATTTTTTCTTATACCCATACAGTTTTAAGAGCTATGGCCTGCAAAATAAAAAATTGTATGTGGGCCGAATCAATTGATCAGGACTGTATGTAAATAGTTCATGTTACTCGATTAGTTATTAATCGATTAATCTAATTTTTTCCATCACTAACCGTACACAATCCATTTAGTTTCTCTAGTGATCTTTTTTATTTAAAAGATCGCTTACTAATGTGTACTTGAAATACTTTTCCTATCAGATTTTTGTACGATATGGAAACTACTTTCAGGTCTAAAATACTTTTATTGCTTTAAAAATATTTAACAATAATATTAATCACATTACTACGTGCAATTTTAAGTTTTTTTTTGGCAATCAAAATTCTGATACGATTTTTTATCAATAAATTTTAGTTCTTCAATTTTAAAATAAAAAATATTTAAAAAACAGCAAACATTTAAATAAATAATTCGCCCGCAAAAGATGACTTTTATCTGATAAATGGATAAAATTCATACAAAATACGTGTATACTTTTTTTTTATAAGATATAAAAATCTTAACGCTACAAGAAATAAGTTTTTTACTTAATTATACTACTATTTTATAGACACACATACATGCATATATTTATACATACACAGATATATTTCAAACACTATTTGTTTTAATTGTATACACATGACCCGAGTTGCCTTTAACATGAAATGTTGAAT
Organism: Gymnosoma rotundatum; assembly: GCA_916610165.2. Taxonomy (NCBI): domain Eukaryota; kingdom Metazoa; phylum Arthropoda; class Insecta; order Diptera; family Tachinidae; genus Gymnosoma; species Gymnosoma rotundatum. The sequence continues at coordinate 11,018,053 of OU744338.1, read as the reverse complement.
GTTGTCTTTCTTTTCTATTTAGTAATATCTTACAAAAAGACACAACAGACTCTTTTAACGGGCCTTTAAACAAATTTCTACAATGTTGCTACATTCCGCCAGTTCTAGCCGGAATGCATTGAAACTGCACATAGAAGTAATAAATTCTTAAATTGTATCAAATCTAAATTGGAAACAGTTTTAATTTAGTTCAAATACAATTTTACTAATTTAACAGGCCGTTTGGGAACTACACATTTGTTTCACCACAGTTGGAAATGGGTATATCTAAGTTTGTCATTCCGTTTGTGATTTTTACAATATCATTTTTCGACCCCATAAAATATATATATTCTGAGTTCTTATGCATAGCGAAGTCGATTGGGCGTCTGTCTGTCCATCCGTATTTGTGATGAAATCAATTTTGCCAGGGCACTATATGAGCTGGAAAAATTAAAAAAAATTAAGGCCAATCGTTCAGACATGGTTTCGAAAATTTTGTTATTGAAAATCAGCAAGGTCGGTCTATGTCCTTCGAGGCAGCGAGCAAAACACTACGCCTGCCTCGAATTTGTTCATGTATTTTTTTTCAACTTTCGTTTGTATTACAGCAGGTGGTTAGTTATTATGACAAAAGATAAGAAAACTTGGTAGCACTTGCTAAGCTAGTTGTTGTTTATGATAAAAAGAAAAAAAGCTTTTTTGAACAGAAAATCTTCATGGTAGAAAAAAATTGCTTATGCCTTTATTGTTTATTTAAACTATTCAATGGAAAATCTGCAGTATGGTAAATGTGGTTATACATATATGGGAAAGGGTATATAATGATACGGCATAGCCGAATACAGCACATCTACTTGTTTATTAAGTCAAAGTAATGCTTTAAAAAAATTTGCCCCCTTTCCTCGAGTTCTCAGTTGGGAGACCGGGAGATAGATCCACTAGTTGGAGTCCCATTAAGCTGCTGTAGAGCTTTATTTCAGCAGGAACTCTTCAGGGCTGCGCAGTCTGGATGGTCTGAATAGGTCACCTGCAGGGTCTCGAGGACATTGTGGCCTCAGTACGATAGTGGGAGATCCGCAAATCTACTGAGGTTTCCTCGAGGGCAGCTGGGTACACTGGTGGCTGTGCTGACGGGGCACTGTGTCATTGGTACCCATGCTAGTAGACTGAATCTTCCGCATCATGACTACTGTAGAAGTTGACAAGATGAGGAAGAGGTGGAACATCTGATCTGCCACTGCCCAACTCTTTCTGGGAATAGAGCGGTCTAGCAGACTTATCGGTCTGCGATGTTGCTAGGATAAACTTGTTCATCCGCTCCTCGGGGTGGTTTGGATATGGATCTTTGATGGTACCGTAGGGACCTGAATCTGATCCTTGCACATGCTATTTCCAGGTGACACAACGGGACCTTTAGGACCCAAGTGAGTCGGTCTCATTACGCCGACAGCCTGTGCAACCTAATCTAACCTTCCTCGAGTTCTGATGTCAATTTAAAAATGTAAAATCTAATCCTTTATTTGTATATATTTTTCTAAAATAATGAAGCGTTAAAAGAATTACAAGTGTATTTAGGGGGAATTAACAACAAAAAAATAAAGACACACAAGAAAATAAAATGTCCTAAGTTTATTGACTTTAGAAAATAATAAAACATGATACTTGAAATATTTACATAATAATTAAACAAATAATAAAACAAATGAAATATGAGTGTGAGTACAAACATTACAAAAAATAAAGTAAAAATTTTTTAATGCATTTCAAAAATTTACAAACAAAAATGAAAACGCTTCAAAATTTTTAAGAATCGTAAACAAAAAAAAAAATAAATAAATAAACAAAAAAAAAAAAAAATAACCGAAATATGAGTTCAATAACAAAACCTGCATATTTAAATACTTTCATTACTAAATAGAGTACAGCTTATAAGAAATAAATTTGACACACTTACCAAAGTTGATTAATTCAATTACTAAAAATTTGGCAAGTGTTTAAACATTTTTATTTTAAGCAGACGAATAAATTGTTGCAATGACGTAATTTGAATTATTTAAAATCGATTTTAATTTTTGATGGATTAAAGAGTAGAAAAAATGTATGATTATTAAATATTAAAGTTAAAAAAAAACAACATTTTCATTTAAACAAATTTTTATTAATTTAAGAGGCAGGATAGTGAATCGGCAAATTTAATACAGTTCGTGCGTGTGTGTATGTGTTAATTTACTTTAGTTATGTTCTATTAAAATTTTAACATTATAAATCGAAATTAAGTCTTAATAAAAAAATTTTATTTAGTCACTAGTAAAAAGTATAATAAAACACGAGGGAAGGAGACAAAAGTTTTAAAAAATAAAAAAAAAAATTTTTAATAAAGACTGTTAATTCCCTGACCTGCTGCACCAGTAATAAGGGTGTAGCAAAAATAAAAAATCTTAAAAACGTATGTCAAGCTTTGTTAAAGTTCTTTAAAATAATTTCTTTATTAATTTTATTGTTCCGATGTAATCTGTTTCTGCCATATCATTTCTTTAGGTTTGGAAAATAATCTCTGATGAGCTGACTCTAGCAAAAATATGGCGAATGGGGTATCATTGATTAGTACTCTTTGAGGCGATCGGACATGTACAACTATTCGTTCGTCTAATAAAAAGCGTATTTTTAACCTTTACCAGAAGTAGAAATACTACATATTAAGGTTTATCATTTCTTTTATAACTTCCACAATACTCATTCCCTTATACATAGGTAAGTCAATGTCCGTCCTTCCGTGTTTGCGTTGAAATGTCGTTTCTAATGACCTGAGCTAAATTCTAGAAATTCTTAGTATACCAATCTCTGAGATATAATTTCGAGAATTTTGCTATAGAAAAATCGGTCCACTAACGGTGGAGATATCGTCGAAACAAGGCGAGCGATTCTTTTTTCTTTAATTTTTAACGTGTATTGTTTTTTTATTGTTATTATTGTTTTTTGCTTTGTTGTTTTGTAAATTAAAAAAAAAATGGAGGATATCATGGTATTGGTTTCATTAAAATTTCAACAAAAAAAATTTATTTGAATCAACAAATTTAAAAGTCATTAAAAAACGAAAATGTATAAACAAACCCATGTATATTTCGCTTAAAGATTAAAAAATGACCAAACAATTAAATTATGAACAAAATGTCTACTTTCAAACAATGAATTTTTTTATTGCCCTGAGTTCAATCCCGGTACATTTTTATTCTTTTATTATTGTTATTGTTTTTTGCTTTGTTGTTTTGTAAATTAAAAAAAAAATGGAGGATATCATGGTATTGGTTTCATTAAAATTTCAACAAAAAAATTTTTTTGAATCAACAAATTTAAAAGTCATTAAAAAACGAAAATGTATAAACAAACCCATGTATATTTCGCTTAAAGATTAAAAAATGACCAAACAATTAAATTATGAACAAAATGTCTACTTTCAAACAATGAATTTTTTTATTGCCCTGAGTTCAATCCCGGTACATTTTTATTCTTTTATTACAGAAAAGAAACAACCCAATTAAAACAAGATCTTCATTATATCAAAGAAATATATCACAAAAAGATTTATATTTGTAGCAAATAATATTACAATTATATGATTCGGCATAGCCGAATACAGCACTCTGCTGCGTTTTTAACAAATCGTGGTAAAAAAATTTGATAAGCAGTAACAAATATGATCGGATTTTCAAAATATTCTTAATAAATCCTCCCAATGTGATTCAGTTTTTAGTTTTATATTTTTATTATTTGGTAGGTAGTACCCACGAGTTCGTGTGCATGTCATTTTTAATTTTCTTAAAATTCAAATTAACTTTTTGTACCAGAGTTCTGTAGACAGTGTTAAAAATTTTCCATTTACAAAAATAAAAAGTACTAACAACTGTTTTAGTACCATTATACCAGTAAAATTGGGTGCTTTCACAATTGTATCTTTTTTTTTTTGTTACGAAATTACTTATTTTTACGAAAAAAAAAGTCTTATATATTGAAACCAAGGTTCTAAGGGAACTCCTCACAAAATTTTGGTCAAATATATCCAGTAGTTCCAGTAGTTTTTACGTGATGCGAAAACACGATAGATGAAAATTCCAAAAGTAGGTGTTTTATATTCCATATCGATTACTATCTACACCAACAACAACAATGTTCAAAAATATTTTATGTACAGAAATGACCCCGTTACAGTTTTATTATATTGTTACGAAAGTAAGATCTGGCAACCCCTGTTGTTGTTTCCGTATGAACGTGGTGATTAAGTAAATTCAACTAGAGGTGTGTATATAGAATAATACCACAATTAACGAAAGTGGAGCAGCCTCAATGGCTGCGTTGGTAGAGGTGTGTGGCGTAAAACAGAAGATCGTGGGTTCGATCCCGCCTTCGGACATACGTACAACGTAAATTAATAATTGTTGTAATGCAATTAAAAATTACGAAGCAGCAGTACAAACCTCCCGAGAGACAAAAGACAAGAAGCCCTTTACAATAAAAAGTAGTAAGAACGATGGATGTTAGCGAAGGGAAGTGTAACAGCATAACAACAAAGTACTGCAGAAGTGTGTTGTGGCAATTGCATTAAGGGGATGACTGGCTTGGATAAAAGGATGGTTAAGGATACAAAACAAGGCATCGAGTAGTTCATGTCTCGCCGGAGTAACACATAGTGTAGCGTGGATGGCTGCGTTTGTAATAATAACGTATGTTTAGTAAATACGAGACCAAGGGTTCACAAGACCGGTAGGATTAAGAAGTATAACCAGAGAAAGCCACAGAGTAAAAGAAGACAGAATTTAGCCACAGTGGTATTTGCAATCAAAAAGAATCCGTACGTTTGTTCTAAAAGGGAAAAACGTAACAATATGTTGTTTATAGAAAAAATTTATTGCTGGGGACATCATTTAAGTTTTAAATATGGGGCACCTTATAAGTTTTTATTGAGTTTTTATACAGCCAAATCTAAATAAGCGTATTAAGCGTCTTCTATCTGTATCTGGTATGCTGTTGCAGTTAAAAAAAAAGTTTATATGTAAAAGTAACTATTTGCATGGATCACTCTTCACATTTACTAGTTTTACAAATGTTATTACAGTGGAGATAGTGCCACCTACATACTCTGCATTAATTCGTAGTGTCGTGCTATGACGGTTTAATAAATAAGGTCTTATTTTTGAAAATAACACCTCTATATGAAACATTTCAAGAGTTTTACTATTACGATATCAGAGATAGATGCCAGTGATAGACAGATAAATATTGTGGCGATATTAATAGGGTTACGTTTAAGCCTTTGGGTGTGGAACGCTTAAAATTGAACAAATATTTTTGATGGAAGTCTTTTCAATTTTTGTTAGAAATCAGTTTTATTTCGTTAGCTCTTTTCACGATTTTGAAAACATAAATATTTATTTACCCTCGTATGTTAAACAATTACAACTTGTATCGATAGAAAGGCCAAACTTTAATTTTCTAGAAAAAAAGAACGTACAAAAATTAAATGAATTTAATTCACCGACAAATCCATTTATAATGAAGAGATTATTGTTATTGATTTTTCTAAAGAATGGTTACTATTAATTAGAATTGTTTTTACTTTATCAAACAGCTAATGATTGCTGCACGATTTTATCAAAAAATATTTTTTTTTGTATTACAATGGATTAAAAAGCGGACAGTGGCGAGAGAGGTAGAAAAAATTAGAAAGACTTAACAAATTAATGAAACGCCAAGTAAAATATAAAATAATAAAAAACAAAACAATAAAAATAAAAATACAAGTTCAAAGAGCATTTATCTAATAAATTAATTTAAATTTAATGCTCTGGTTTTTTGTAACAGAATAAATTCTAATAAAAACCATGAAATAAATAATCACAAAAAAATATCAAATAACAGTAACGGCCGTTTGTTATTAAACCGAAGTTACAAAGAACACAACTCTTGAATTGCAAAAAAAATATTAATAAATAAATATAATTTTTGTAATGGGTATCCATTTATCAGTACGTATACACATGCGTATGATATTTAAAACTTATAAGAAGCAAAAAAAAAAAACTTGAAATAACATGTGTATGAAAATGTGAGGGAAGGAATGACAAGTTCCATGAATTGTTTTAGTCTTAAAGAAATATATGATTAATTTTTATATAAAAAAAGCTTAATTTCAATTATTTTTTTTTTATTCAATACAACTTTAAAATAGACAATTTTACAAAAGTCACATATACAATTCGAAACGTTTATTTGTGAAAAGGTGACTTAAAAAAAGTATTTAAGAAAAATAGTTTTCTATGAGTACATTTTAAAAAAGGTGTGTTATGTCGAAACAACATGTTTCTAAATATAATTCGCATTTATAGAAAACTTTGTTTTTTTTTCTCATCATTCATTTTTTTTTTCAAACTACTATTTTTTTAAAAGTACCGTTTTTGCAAAAAGTGCCTTTTTTCAAAACGTACTTTTTTAATATTAAAACGTATTTTTAAAATAATACTTCTGTAAAAGAATTTTTAAAAAATTCTAGAAAAAAAATTATTCATTACTTTTTTTATAAAAATGTACTTTTGTAAAATTTTTTTTTCTTAAAAAAAGTTGAAAAAGATATTTGCTAAAAACTAGTTTTAACCCTGGAGTAAATGTCGACGTCGTTGACGGCGTCAAATGTCAAAAAAAAGTGGAATCGTATGAAATTGTATGAGAGCAGTTAATCTCAACGCGTTGCAACGCCGTAAAAGTTCAATCTGTTTCAACTTTTTCGGCGTTGAAACGCCGTCAACGACGTCGACATTAACTCCAGGGTAATATATAATTTGCTAAAAGTTGGTTTTTTCTAATGATTCAAACTTTTTTTTCAGAACAAAAAATTTAGGTGCTTTTCACAAAGCAATATTTATTACAAAGAAGCAGTGACCCGGACTTCACCTGCGTGTCATTTCTAATTTTCATAAAATTCAAATTTAAAAAAATGTGTTTTTAAATATTTATTGCAGAGTTGTGTTGACAGTGTTAAAGTTTTTCCATTTACAAAAATAAAATTTTCAGACAGTACCATTTTCACACTTCTATCTCTATTTTCTCTACGAAATGACTTATTTTTACAAAAAAAATATTCTAAATGGGAATCAAGGTTCTAAGAAAACTTCTCACAAAATTTTGTTCAAATCTATTCAGCAGTTTTTACGTGATGCGAACACAGACAGACAGACAGACAGAAATTTTCAAAAAATATTTATGTACAGAAATGACCCCTGGAAAGCATGGCCATTTCGCTACTGCTTATATAGTTCACTAGTGGATTCTACCCAAATATTGTATAGAAAACTTAAGAGTCTTATATTAAAAGCCAAATTGATTAAATGAGAACGTCTTTAAATCAATAAAGCAAAAACACAATAATACATTTCTACAGTAAAATTCGAGAATTATTCTTTTTTTTTTAGAAAACTTAAAAGTTTCATCAGAATGGACATTATTCACTAGTTCACTTCACTTTTTGTAGCAGAGTATATTCATATACTCTTTTTTGGATTTGCGAAAAAATTTTCTAAAGTCATTAAATTTTTCAAGTCAAAAAATTGAATCAATGATAATTTCACATCAAACACAATTCTCAAACTATTAACAAATATAGACTACTTTAATTTACGTTTGAAAAAAAAAATATTTAAATTTAAGTTGAAGATAAGAAAAAGCGCTTTAAAAATTAGACATGCTTCACTCAGTATCAAATGCTATCAAAAATGTAAAAGTAAAAGAATTCAAATTAATGATAATTTTAAATTTGTTCAATTTGATAAAACATATTATAGTTAAATCATTAAAAATATCATAGAATTTAAGAAGAAATTGTTTCTAAATTGTGAATAAATGTATTTTTTAAGGTAAGAATGATTTAACCATTTTGTTAAAAAAAGCTTTTACTCCCAAGTATTTTTAAAATCATTTTCAATAGACTTAATTTCAAATCGTTCTCAATTTGAGATCATGATCTCATATTTATTGGGACATTAAAGATGTCAACATCAATACTTAAATATAATAATTATACATTAGCTGTGCACTTCAGCTGAATGTCTTAATTACTTTAATTTTTAACCTGATTTATATACAAGATTTAATTTGCCTGACTCTTAATATTTTCAATTACAAAACTGTTGCTAAAGCTTTGATATTAAAATTTATTTTACGAAACCTACTCATTTAATACCCACATTCTTTTACATAATATTTGGAATACCTTCTCCAATTGGTGAAATATTTAAATTAACCATTTAGGTTGTACATTATTTAAAACTCCAGTCAAGCGTCAAAAGTATTCAATTTATTAAAGCCCTTGAAATTTATGTGAATTTTGTTTATTAAAATAATTTTTTTTTTATTGTTGTACAGATAGAGATGCACATTTAAAATAAATATGATCTTTTTTCATGTACTTCATTATACTCACAAATTAAAATTTTAAGCTTTAGGATTATTTATAATCTTTAATCTTAATTCAGTAAGAACAATCTATCTCGTATTACTAACAATTCAAAAGTATTACATTATTGAAGAATATTCAAAAATTATCAAAAAAAAAAAAAATATATATATTATTGATGACTCACAATACGAGAGAGAGATGATCGAAAAATGAGATCTGTTTTTTTTAATTTAAATAATATAAGACAATATTAATGATTTAACATCGTATTTCTGATAAAAAATAATTGTGTAGATTTAAAAGCAAATGCCATCATTTTTAGTTGGAGAATATGTTTGTCTACCTGCCAGTAGAATTAAAAATATTTAGAAATTAAAATTGGCTGCTTCGTTAACTGATAAAAAAATGATTTGATAAAAAGAATTATAAAAATAGATGACTTCATAAAGATTTTTTTTTACAAAATAAGACCGAAAATGCAACGAAAGGCGTAAAATGTGTGTTTTCAAAAATAAATAATTAAATGGTTTTCCCATATGGAAGGATTTAACAATCAAATTCTAGTCACTGCTAAGCACAGAGCCACATAAATTTTGCTGAAATGCAGCCCTAAATTATGCTCGTGCCTGATATATACGTTTCAGCATGTCAATGACCTTACAACTGGTGTTGTAGTGCACAATACTTCGCCCTCATTTCACGCTGACATCGTTCAGGCGATCAAAGAAAAAACATCGCTTAATAGCCATTTCTTAAGCTATAACTTAAAGGTTTCTTTCCAATGCAGTGGCTTAGACCAAGTTAAAACAATGGCTTAGACCAAGCTTAAACAGTCGCTTAGACCAAGCTAAAGCAATGAATCAGATAAAATCGCTAGATTTACCTGAAAGAAACTTAATGGTCATTATTTTTAAATAATTGCAAAACGTTATACATTTTTTATGAGCATGAGAATTTTTGATAGATAGCGACACTTTATTTGCTGATTTAAATTTTCCTTTAAGAAATTGCAAATTCATGTACATGTTCCCATCGGCGCAGTGGGAAAATATCACCTTGATCACTACTAACAGATTAATTGAAATAATATATAATAATCGGTTTATAACTTGAAACTCCCAGGGAATTCTCCAATTTCCGAAATTTCTTATAACGAATAATGTGACATTAAAACTAACAAAAATTGTAAATTATTAATCGAAAGAGCTGATCGAAAGAATTTTCATTTGGTATTATGGCGCACATTCGATAAAATTAGTGCCATTGTGAATTTTACTTAATTGGATTATTTACAATAATGCATGTTTAACAGCTGTCAATGTAAATAAAAATTCAACCTTATTCTCGTTGTCGGCGTCGTAGTCGTTTTAGTATTAATAATACTTCGTATCAATGTCGGCGTCAATTCAATAAAAATTTTGCATTCTATAACATTCCTGTGACGACGTCGACGGTTTATCGAATTTTATGAAATGAAAATGCACATCCCTAAGTTTTTTGTTAAATTTTATTTGTGTTTCATGCTTTTATGGTAAAATGTTGTCTATAATAAAGAAAATTTTGTTTAATTGATGGTGAAAGTTCGAAAAAACAAAAACTTGTGTTGGAAAGAAAACTTTTTAGGCAGAATTGCAATATTTTTAATTTGCCAGATTGTAAGTATGTACATATTTCTTGCCTGTTCCTGGCTGTGCTTCTGCAGTAAGTCAGTTTGATTGTTGCATGGTCATTTTCTTCAAGAAAGTTTGCCAGCGAACTAAGTGAAAATTGTTTAAACATTCCGTTGCCAGTGGCTTTACACTCGGCCTTATTAACAACCATTTTATTTTCACTTCGAATTTTACATTTCGCCATACCATAAAAGTAATTTTTACAAACTTTTTTATAAATCCCTATTCTATTCTTTATTTTGTTACCTTTTGACATACATCTGCTAATCTTCTAGGCGGACCAAGAGAATTTAAGATTTTTCCAATTTTTCTTTTAAAGTTGCATTGAGTAGTGCCTCTGCAAAAACCCGGTGCAAGAGGCGTCGACAAAAAACAGAGTCACGTCAATACAATATTGTCGTCACATTTGTTATAGAATATAAAAAATCTTGGGGCAGTAATCGATAAGTGTCAATAGCAACAAGTAGAATAACAAATCGAATGCGTCAACACATGTCAACATTGATATGTGACGATGCCGACAACTATAATAAGGGTGAATGTTTTACTAATATACAAACGAAAAACTAAAATAATTATCCACTAAAATGACTACGACAGAATTATGATTCTGATGAAAATGTTGAACTTTTGTGCATATTCCTTTTGCCAGCTGTGGATTTTGTTTCATTAGAGAAACAAGCTTTCTCAATAGTTGTTTTGTACTTACAACCTTAGACCTGCATGTAATTAAAATAATTTATTCCCATAATTTGTAAAAAAAAACCCACAAATACTTATATTTTCAATAAGTTTTACAAAGTGACACAAACCATCGAAAGCGAATTTGTGTTCGAATAAAAATTCGTTGTACAACGAAATTTTCGACAGTTCTACCAACCCATAATACGAATTTGACAATCGATATTCGATTTTCGTTAGCCAGCGAAGATCGAATGCAACTCATAACAAGGGCGTAATATCGATATATATATATATTTTTTTTAAGAACAAATGCTACTAAGAAAAATTTTAAATTTTTTCGATATTTTTTCTTTCTTAATAAGTTTAGAAATAAAAAATATAAGTGACCATAACCCGGGCTAAAATAATTTATTTGGTTATAGTTCAAAAAGCTTTTAACATCAATAAGCACTTTTGTATTTAGCAGTCGTTGCACCTATTAGAGGTTTTATTTAAATTCAAATTGATAAAGTTTTTAATTGACTCAATTATTCATTTAATTAAAAAAGGTATTTTTTTAATTTTTCATTTTTTGTTTTTGCTTTTTTTCGTTTCTTTCATTAGAAAATGCTTGTTTCTTTTTCAATTAAAAAAATAATTAAATGAACTAATAACTTAATTAAATTCAATTCGAATCAAAATTAAAGTTTTAATAGAATTTTAACACAAGTTTAATTCTTTTCCTATTTCATTATTTTTTTATATTTTTTATTTTTTTTTTTTTTTTTGATGTCTGCTCCCTATGCAAGGCAAGGCGGGACAAAGTATTCACCTCATGCAACACCCTCGGCAATTTCTTACATTACAACCTCTCCAATATTCTATGCAGTGAGTCAACTTATTCGTGGAATAGGGTAGCAATTTTTCAGGATAAGCAAGTTGGGGAAGTGAACCGGAAGAGTATCTAGAATCACTGTATAAAGAATTCGCAATAAATCTAAACTATGATCACAATAAATTTCTCAACTTTAAAAAGCTGTAGGCCAAAAACAAAATGAAACATCTTTATTCAAAAAATGCAGAGGCTGCATAAAATATTAACTCATTTGCATTTGTTTAATTTATTGACAAAAACAAACATTTAATTTAACAAAACTTATTAACAAGTTATTAGCAAATACGTCGATTATTTTTACATTTCTTAGAATTTTAATGCTTGACTTATAATATTATAACGTTAAAAGGTTTTTAACAAGTAGAAAAGAAAACATTGAATTTCCACAAAATCAGCGAACCAAAACATTTAACGTATTGAATGGAGCATGCGATATCGAGCAAATAAATTTGTTTATTTTAACAACAATTGCTTTATATTTATTTAATATTTTACATTTAACACAGTAAAAAAACGACACCAATACAAATTTCAATTTAATAAAAATAAACAAAAATAAATGTACAATTTTTATACTTTTCTGATGCAAAAAAAAAAATTGTCACAGTAAATAACGTGCTTCATAACAAAATATCAAATAAATACACAAATAGTTTAAATTTCCAAAAACACTCAAATTGCTTTTATAAATCAAATAAAATTGAAACAATAATTGTCATTTGCAATAGTGGCTGAAAAAAGTGAAATTAAGCCGATGCGTGTTTAGGTGACATACAACTGTTCCGCTACGTTAAAGAGAGCTAAACGAACTAAAACCAAATTAGTAATACAAATTAAAAGCACCAACCTACTTACAGAATACTACTAATAAAAAAGTGGCAACAACGACAACAAAAAAAAGCATGTGGTATAAAAAGAGCTAAAAAGCATTGCTGACCACAGGACAGAAACCGTTAAAAACAAGCAAAAACAAGTAAGCGTAAATATTGGGGTAAATACTGGGTGATCGAGACTCAAAAAATAAAATAAAAATATTTTGGTACTGCATATATATTATTTTACATAAAAATGCCTTCGGCTCTTAATGGGTTAGGCGTTTAAAAAAATAGTATTTTCGTAAAGATCTCTTTAAAACCTCTAAACTGATACCCATATTGATATTTTAGAAAATTTAAAAATTTCAGAGCCCCGTAACTCGGAAAATATGGGCGAGCGCCAATTTTTTCACTTAATGTTTTTTCCTTATTTTTTAATTCTTTATCACCCGATATAATTATTTATTGTTCCAAATGACATGAAAAAACTAGAGGTAGGCGTTGTGTTTTGCCTGCTGCCTCGAAAGACATGGACCGATCATGCTGATTTCTAATAGCACCTCTTTCGACACTATGTCTGATGGATTGGCATATTTATTTATTATTATTTTTTTTTTTTTTTTGTGTCGAACAAACCTACATCGCTTAATCGACTTCGCTTTGTATAAGAAGCCAGAATATACTTTATGGGGTCGGAAATGGATATTGTAGAAGTTACACACGGAATGACAAACTTATTTTTACCCTTTTTCCACTTTTTGTGATGAAGGGTATAATAACTTAAAACATACATACATGGGTAAAACAAGTAAGCCAAAATTTTAAATGAAATTTGACAAATTTTTGACAGTCGCTTTCTTGTTTGTATTTTTCTGACGAATAGTTTTTGATGAAAATCATCATCATCATCAACACAATATAATGGTGGTGGTGATTCGTGATGTGTTTGCATGCCGCGCAAAGTATATGACAACATCACATAATTTATGGTTGAGTTCCACTTAAGCTTAATAAACATAACGCCATCGTCATTAACCCATGTCAGGAATGGTAATGTTTAACTTTTTCGGCACATTTTCAAAATTAAAATACAATTATCTGCCAATTAATCATTCGATTCATATTAAAGCTATGACGACTGTTTAAGTAGGATACATAATCGTGCGACTAATTCACATCGTAAAGAAATGTTGTTTAGGTACCATGCTGTTACAGAAAGTATATGCAAAACTTTAACAAATCTGAACGCACAGGCATTACGATTTGTTGCAATTTTTTAAAAGAATAAGTAAATCGGACAGACCTGTAACAAAAATCTGTCACACATATGAAGTTTCAGTGCAAAATATTACACTTTTTTAACACAAGCAATTATTGGCATATCTTACGGCTAAATCTGATCTAAATTTATTTTGGTCATATGATGGTACCGACTATTGCAATGCTATTGCCTGTAAGGAAAATAGGAGAAATCTAGTGCAAAGACAAAAAAAGAAAAAATAAACCATCGTATGTAGAGAGGTAAATGTAAGCAAATAAAAAAATTTACTGTGCGTAAATGCATCACTGTACTGCAATAAATACTGTGAATATTTGCTAACACCCAACAATATAGCAAATCTATTGGAAGAATCTGTTAAATATACAGCAGAAAATAGCTCTTCCGGACTCGCTTCGATTTTGGGAAGTTACATTTGCTTATCCATTATTTGGAGATATTTTCCAAAAATATATTTGTTGTTTAACGAAAAGATTTATTTTAGTTAGTTGGTCGGGATGAGAAAGTAGCGATATAGCGATATTTAACGCAGCCATGGGTATGCTTTAGCAATTGAAGAATGTCTTGAGATGTTTTACGACACCTGACACAACGATGACCTAAAACCCATAAAGCATCTTAATACAACTTATAATTATCACTTTTGCAATCGATTGCTTTCTTGTGAACCTCGTATAACTTTTACTAATATAATTATAGGGTTTATAGGACTTACCTTTACCAGAATGGTTGTTGGTTTGATACTATACAGTTAACAGTAATAGATTTTTATAGCAGTATTTTTCATATTAAACATATTTTGCAGGACTAGTAATGCTTTAACGGATTTTATATTACTATTTCCAACTCAGTGAAAAATTGTGTGAAATTATTTATTTATCGTAAGAAGCTTTTTAAATAAAAATATTTTTCAATTTAATATCAATAAAAATTATAATCAACATGATTTAGTAAAATTTAATTACAATTATAAAACTTCGTTTACCATCCCTGATTCATCTGTTCGCATATTATTAGGTTATGGCAAAAATTAATTCTTCTTCGAAGCGATGCAGTTATAGTTAAGATTGTGTAAATCATATAACCAGCTTTTGGTTAGACTTTAATATTAAACATTTTAATAAGCTTAAGGCGGGAGGATCAACCATTTGACTTGTCTCTCAGATTTAGTTCAAAGTGTACACAAGAACGAATTATTTCCTCCAAATAATCTTAACTATTGCTAATTTGTAATAAAAAGCCTTAAACGCCTAAATATGCACACAAAAATTTGACTTGATTGCTTGGTTTTTTTATTGTAATTCGTTGCGAATTAGCTAAATTTTGAATTTATTCTTTTCATAACAAAAAAGAATTGAATAAAATTTGAATCAATTCAAATCAATTAGGTAAAAAATGAATTTCAACTTGTTTCCAGTTCAAATGAATTTGTAGAATAAGTTGCAATTTGTTTTCAATTAAGTTGAATTAGTCAAAGATAGTTTGCAATTCATTTCCAATTCGTTTGAATTGAGTTAATTTTTGATTCATTAAAATGAATTAGAACAATAAATTGCAATTCAAATGAATGAAATCAAAAATGGGTCACAATCAATCAAAATTAAGAACAAAATTTAAAATATTTAATATAAAAATTAAGAAGCTTTGTACTGAATCCGAGCCTGATCAAAGAAAATGTGCTAATGCTTATCGCATATTTACTCATGGCATCAATTTAAATTTCAATCAATTTAATTCAATGAATGGCAATGAAATGTTAATTATTATTTTTTATAATTCATTTGATTGAATTCAAAATTTGCTTTGACAAATTTATTTAAATTAAAAACGAATTGCAAATCATTCTATATATTCATACATTTTTACCAAATTCATTTGAATTCACTTAAATTTCAATCAATTTATTTTATTGTGTCAAAAGAATTAATTAAAACTTGCAAGTTCAGTGCCTGAAGGATTTGCGCATTAATTCAAAAATGAATGGTTTATTTATAGCTCTGAAAAGGCATTAGAAAATATTATTATTTTGTTATTTAACAGAAAGTGGGGTATTTTTCAATTTAAAAGGCGTTATGGAACACCCTGTGCAATTTTTAAACAAGGTGGTATATTTTTGCAATATAAACAATATTGTTACTTATCAATTCTTAACTGTATTTCCTTCAATTATGTCAAGAAACATTATCTGAAATTAATTCGCAAGTCTAAGTTAAGCCCATACGCATCATACCGTACTATTAAAATATTTTTATTATTTGCTAATGAAAATTTAAAGCTCTTATGATTAAAAATCTAACAAAATTCTGTAAATTTTAAATTTAATATTCAATTAAAAACTTTATTTCATTATTTGGTTTGGAGTGGCCGTAATACACTCTCAGTAAAAATTTGAAGCGCCTTAGTATTATGAATCCAGAGATAGACCCCTGTGACAGACGGTTAGACATTCTAGCAATATTAATAGCGTTACAATTTTACTCTTTGAATACGAAACCCAGGAAGAAATATATTAATAATTATAATTTCAAAGCTAATATTAAATAAAGAATTTTACGAAATTATTCTTTACCATACCCAATATTATTTTGTAGGCTTTTTTCCAATACATTTTAAATTACTGGTCGTTGTTGTTGATGGTTTTACGTGGTATACTCGTATGCTCAAAGGTGTTTTATTAATTTTTAAAACAGGCACAAGTTAGTTTCTACTTTAAAATACAAGGAACCTGCTTCAATTTATTTTTATGCATTTTTTTCTCTCTCTTTCTTGTGACAGAACTACTTATTATACAAAGTAGACATGACAACGAAAATGTTTTAAGTAAAATGCATCGTAGGCCATTGAACAAGTGGATATTGAATTTAAATAACTTCCTTAACAAAAGAAATATATGTGAGTAGAAGCGGAAAACTATTGATTAATTGCCCACATACTTATTGACATGTCTTCAATTTAATGAAATAAAAATCGAAATTTTATGAAATAAATTCTAAACAAAAAACAAACTTTGATTTTGGGTTGATAGCCAGCCCCCTTGTCTTAGCAGCCCTATTAAAAAACTTGTATTTAGTACCTTCATACATTTGCCTTTTTGTCCATTTATTTTTATTTTATTAAATTTTTCACGATGATGTAACTTTTTTGTCGTTATTGTATTTTCATTTAATGGCACAAATTTTTTCACAATTTGTAATTTTATACTTTTACTATTGATTTGAAAGAAAAAAAAAATAAAGAAATGAAAATTCGAAAATATTCTAAACACGTAGGGAAGTATATTTTTGTAATATTAAATTTATTGAATGCTTTTTTTACACAATAGTTTTAAATTCTATTATTAGATGTGATTTAAGAATTAAATAAACATGCATTTATACAATTGAAAATTATTCTATAAACATTTTTATTTATTTTTATTGCTGCGCGAATGACTACGTTATAGCTGGCTAAAATTAAAACTAAATTTTGTTTGTTAAATTACTCAGGTCAATGTCATGCAGTTTATAATTTCTATAGCATTTATTTGGGATTCTCTTATAAAGGAAAATTGATTTAGCTATAACCGCCTTCTGTCCATCTTTTTGTTACCACAGGCCCCAGATAGCTTGTGGTCATTTTAACTAGACAGAAGTATGTAGTCTGAAACCTTTTGCTTTTAAGATCAAAACATTTGCCCTATATTAGACGGATAAATTGGTTGTTGTCTTCACTTTTATTGCTATTGTTTCTTGTTCTTTGGTTTGTTTAAAAACAGAAAAGTCAACGCCAAAAAGAAATAAAATAAAGGTACTAAGAAAAAGACATTTCGCCCACAAATTACATATTTACACAGAAAAAATTTTTTTGACACCTTTCAAAAATTTTATTTAAATTCAGATTGAAATTAAATTAAAGTTATAGTTCTATGAGGGCTGCTCTATATATTTCTGGCCTAATAGTGAAAATACGAATATTTATAATTAAAAATGGTTTTATTGTTTTTCAAAGTATTCTCCAGCATGATTTATAAACTTTTGCATGCGCTCAAACCAGTTGTCGAAGCACTTTTTCCACTCCGATTGAGACACCTCTTAAACATGGTTTTTGAACACTTCAACAGCTTCTTCTGGCTACGAAAATCGTTGACCACGCATTTTCTTCTTGATGTGTGGAAACAAGAAGAAGTCATTAGGTGCCAAGTCAGGGCTGTACGGCGGATGACCCATTAATTCGACGTTTTGGCCGGTCAAAAACGCTCTGGTTTGAGCCGATGTGTGAGAGCTCGCATTGTCATGGTGAAAAATGATTCATCTTCTCTTGTTGGTTTTTCGAATTTCTCCGATGACTTCAGGCAAACAAATTGTAGTGTACCACTAAGAATTGACCGTCCTACGTTGCTCAAGCGGAACAGTCGCCACATGACCAGTTTTGCCGAAGAATCAGGCGACCATTTGCTTCGAAGTGCTTCTTCCACGAACAACTTTCGTTGGATTTTGCTCGTCTTTAAAGACCCACACGGTCGATTGTTGTTTCGTTTCGAGCTCATACGTATAGATCCATAATTCCTCACCTGTGACGATCTTATAAACGTCTTTTGAAGCACCGCAATCGTATTTTTG
Organism: Gymnosoma rotundatum; assembly: GCA_916610165.2. Classification (NCBI taxonomy): domain Eukaryota; kingdom Metazoa; phylum Arthropoda; class Insecta; order Diptera; family Tachinidae; genus Gymnosoma; species Gymnosoma rotundatum. The sequence goes on along the minus strand of OU744338.1, from coordinate 10,999,708 downwards.
CAACATTTCTTTGCACCAATCGACACGAGCCTTTTTTTGAGCGACTTTCAAATTGTACGGGATCCAACGAGAACAAACCTTTTTTACGGCCAGGTGTTCATGCAGTATCGAATGTTTGCTGGTGGAAGAAATGTCCAAGGACGACTCTATCTCTCGGTATGTCGCATGTCGATCTTGCATTATGAGTTCACGCACGGCATCAATGTTCTCTGGCACAACAGCCGTTTTTGGAAGACCTTCACGGAATTCGTCTTTGAGCGACCCTCGGCCACGATTAAATTCATTATACCAATTTTTCACAGTGCTATAGGACACGATCTGCTTGTCATCAACATTCTAAATTTCACCAAAAAACGTAATTTTAGCAAAATAACTTAGACATTTATATTAAAAACTGCAGTTGAGAAGGCTCGCTACGAAAACTCTATATATGTAGTTTCAATTGACTTCTATAATTGTGACTCCACAACAACAACTCTATTTTTCTCTTCTTAAAAAGTAAATTTGACTTAAATTTTATTTTATTCTAGAAGAATTAATTCAAAGAAATTTTTTTTTAACATTTTACATTAGCTTTTGCCTACTGCCATTTGATAGAATGATATATAGTTTTTGCTTTTATTGTACAATTTTTTTGACTTTAAAAAAATACAAAAGAAAAATTCTTGAAATCAAAGGTTGGCCCATACATGTTACAGAATCCTTCGAATGCAAGTCGCACTTGTTGGATATGTTTTATACCAACACCAAGGAATTTCTTAACGTGTAAATCAGGAATTGCCTTTTCAATACATATCTCGAAGGTTAAATCTAAGTGTCAAACGGTGCTCACTTGTTAACATTCATGATCAGTATACTCTGGAAATCATCATGAATAAATTGACGCTGGAAAAACGCTACTAAATTATCCAGATTTGTTTTGAAAATCAGGCATAAATTTGCTCAGCTCATAGGCGCAAAATTGTGTGCAGCGATGATACTTATTTCCACCTTAATGCGTTTGTCAATAAACAAAATCGTCACATATGAAGTGACCCAATCCACAAGATATCATTACATCTAGAAAAATGTACAGTTTGGTGCAATTTACACGCTTTTGACACTATTGGACCTTATGTCTATAAAAATAAAGCCTAAGCTCGCGTTACTGGCGATGGAGATCTTTTCCATACCATCATTAATGATTTTTTGTTTAAAATATAAGTGACATTGATGGATGGAGCTACGTCCCATATAACAACCGCAACCAACGACTTATTAAAATTAAAATTTGGCGATATGGACCTGTCAATTGGCTTTCAAGGTCGTGCGATTTGACACCTGATGATTATTTTTTGTGAGATCACGTCAAGTCACTAGTTTATGTTGATTAACCAACAGCAATTAATTCCTTAGAAACCAAAAATTATCGTTGTATTCATGACATAAGGCCAAAAAAAAAAATGGCCCAAAACTTTACGCCCAAAATGCGCTACGTCAAAAGCAACCGCAGAGGCCATACGATCAAAAGCATTTTCAAATCTTAATTCAAATTACAACCTTTGATTAAAATTAATTTTTTTTTGTGTTATATCCACAACACTCTTTAAAAGTTTTCAACCAATAAATCGGAATAACGGTAAAGATATTGAAAATTTTTTTGTCAGTAAGAAATGACCACGCTTTCGCAAAATGTTCAAAACTTAACTTTTACTGCAAGCAAATATATTTATTAACTCTTATTTAATATTTTTTGTTAAAGGAATCCTTTTAAATAATAAATCCAAAAACAAACTTGCTTTTCAAAAAATGTCAAAAAATAAATTTATAATATTCAGTTGTCAAGAAAATGCGATAACCTCTGCCAACACATTTTTGTTATTAATTCGATATAGGTATTCTGTCGCTGCGTTTTGTTGTCGTTATTACTTGTTGTCTCTCATTGTCGGTTTTCAATGTAAAAGCGATCAAATTGTGTGTAGTCTGGTTTATGGTTTTGCCATCTACACTTGCCGCAAACATAGCAGCCGCAGCAGCAGCAATGAAAATATCTACTTCAGTGTCAAGTGTAGTATGATTTTATACGCCACATAAAAAACAACAATAACAAGAAATATATAAAGAGAAAAAAAACAAAAACAAGTAGCAGCCACAACAGTATAACAACAACATAAATTTGATTGACTTGAAAATAAGTTCAGTTTTTTTTCTTCTTTTTTGCATATAGTAGACAGATACAGATGTACTTGTACGGGACAGATACATTTAGTTAAAAAAAACATTTTGTTTATAGAGATCTTGTTTGGAAGAAAAAATTTCCAAGAAAACAAAATTATTTTCACTTGTATGTCATCAAATTATTTATTTTTTTTAAGTGAAATCGCATATCTCGTTTACGCACGCTTTGTTGTTTTGGCGTTAAAACTGAAAAAGAGCAGTTTATTTGTATAAGGAAAAAACGTATTTATAGCTGCGAGGAATAAAATTGCATTTTAGGACCATAAAATCTTTGGATGTCTGTGTTTTAATTTATTAATTAAAAATAAAAAAATAGTAAATTTAAAAATCAAAAAAACTATACAGTCCTAAGTAGTCCGCAACATTTTTGTCTATGTTGCCATTGTATCAAAACTTAACTTAATTGAAAAATATTGAGCGATTGTGAAAAAGTAATTAACAAATTAATTTTAATTAGAATTCGTACAGGCCTTTTATATAAAAACTTTAAATAAATACACCAACTTTAATATGGACTCACACACGGAGGGTTCCTTTCGTACTTTGTATGGAGCCACACGTTAATTTTAGTTATTTATAAGGTCAACAAAAGACCATCATACGCTGGCCTCCAAGCCATCAATTGTTATTAGTTAATCGGCAAAGAATGACTTTATGTTGCTCCCAAAAAAAGTAATCGAGAGGTGACAAACAGCATGACCTTGGGGTTAAATTGACAAAAACAACTTATCTCTAAATTTTGATTTCAATAAGGCGATAGTTACGCTAGGCGAATGGCAGATAGCGCCATCCCGTTGAAATCACATCCCACTCTAATCAATGTCATCCATATTTTTTAACAAAAATCATTGGGTATGATGCAGTAACGATCTCCATCGACAGCAACATGAGCTATGGTTTCATTTTTAAATAAAAAACGTCCAAAGAACTGGACAATGGCAGAGAAATGCTCCTCCGTTTCCTCCTCTTTCTCGTCCTGACAATTTCTACAGAAGTCATGTGGAAGATGCAGTCTTCTAGCATAGGAACCGATAACACATTGCCCTGTCACCACAGCCACTAGTATTCCCAGCTGTCATCAAGGAAACCTCAGCAGATTTGCAGATCTGCTACTATCATAGTGAGGTCATAATATCCTCGAAACCGTGCAGGTGACCTTGTCAGAACATCTTGTCTGCGTGGCCCCAAAAAACTTCCGCTAAAATAAAGCACTGCAGCAGTTTAACTGGACTTCAATCAGTGTCCAGGTTGAAATGTCTCGCTATCTCATCTAGAGATGTCTGGCATTCACGGACCAATATGGATGTCGTGTAGACACCCGGTAGGGAGTTTAACGCGGTTTTACTGTCAGTACAAATCCGGATATCCTCTCTGTATATCCTGTGGTACCTCATCCAGCAAATTGCCCTTCTAATAGCTGAGATTTCATCCTGAATCACGCTACAGTGGTCCTGCAGCCTAAACTTCATCCCGGTCTAAAATCTAGGAATAAAAACACCTCTCCCGACCCCCGTGTCTGACTTTGACCAATCTGTATAAACATCAAGCACATCTCTCCGATAATTTATGCGAATTATATTTAACGTGCCCGACATTGATACTACGAATCCAATATCAGACATGGAGTTGGGGGAGCAGTAATCAATATTGTTACGGTTTTCGCTTTTAGACATTTTGATTGGAAATACCACTGTGGCTAAATACTGTCTTCGAACTTTATGCCCTTCTCTGGCTATACTTCTCGACCCTAGCGGTCTTGTGAACCCTTGGTCTCGTATTTACTAAACATGCGTTATCACCACAAACGCAGCCATCCACGCTACACTACTGTGTTACTCCGGCGAGACTTGAACTACTCGATGCCTTGTTTAGTAACCTTAACCATCCACAGACATCTCCACTACTCCTTTTATCCAGTAGCCACAACACACGTCTGCCATACACTGTTGCTATACTGTTAGACTTTCCTGCGCTAACCGCTACTGTTCTTACTTTTTTATTATAAAGGGCTTGTGACAATTATCTGTTACTCTTATATTAAATTGGACGCCTCCATTAAATTATCTGCCATGGCTTCACATAATAATTGTCTTTTGCCTCTCGGGAGGTTTGTACTGCTGCTGTTAATTAATTATAATTGCATTATAACAATTATTATTTTTTCGTTGCACGCATGTCCGAATGCGGTATCGAACTCAGGACCCCCTGTTTTGCAGTACGCACCTCTACCAACGCAGCCATTGAGGCTGCTCTGCTTTTGTTAGCTAACTTGTGTTTTTTTTTTTATTCTATAAACACACCATTAGTTGAATTAGGTTATTCACCACGCTCACACGGAAACAACTACAGGGGTTGCCAGATATTATTATTCGTAACAATATTATCGGGAATAGCCGAGGTGCATCACAAGATGGCTGCATAATTTAATCACTGTGTTAAAAAGCCAGTACGCGGTGCCGCGGTTGATACCCCAGTTTCCGCCTATAGCCTTCCTACACACATAAATAGCCACTGAGGCCCTGTCCGCCCGAAATCGGACATTTGTGCTTAATGACAGTTTGAAGTCCACGATGACACCTAAATATTTCGCCCTATCAGATAATCCAAGCTCTACTCCATTAAGGAGTGGTATCGGAAATGTGAGAGTCTTGTTTCTTCTCCTAAAGAACAGTTGATCTAGATAATTTGAACGCTGTTCGAGCGTCAATCTTTTTATGATGATTTGCAGACTATACTGATCATAAATGTCAGAATGTATAAAAGTATGGCAGCATGGCAGTTTATTTGACACTTAATCCATTAGTAAGTTATATCAGGCTAAAAAATTAAAAACTTTGTGTCCCATATTTTTAAATTAAAGCAGTAAAAAATCTTATATTAAAGAACTTTAAATTAATTAAATTTGTATTAGCTTCAGCGACAACGAATAAAATTTATAAATTTGTTTTTTTGCTTTACTTATTAATATCATTGTTTTATTATATATGTTTTATAAACTATTTTTAATTAAAATGTTTTCATGTTTTAAGGCGATTACGTTTATTGTAATCACTTGTCTTTGGTATTTATTTAAAATTAAATTCCTTTTTGCCAACACAAACAAGTAAAAGTGATATAATGAAAGTTTGTGCAAAAACTTTTTCTTTATTTAAAGGAAATATTAACAAAACCAGCTAAATATTTATAAACCTAAATTTGTTAAAAAAAAAGCATACACACACACCCAAGTTATGTATGTATAAAGAAAATAAAACAAATAAATCAGGCTAATAATTCACTTGAAAATTCAACTGAATTATCAGCCTGATTGGTATCAATTGCTTTTTTTAAGTGGAGTAAAAATAAAAATGAAAAAAAAAACTTCCATTCAAATGGTATTAAAATAAACACGAGGAAAGGAAAAAAAAAGCAAAAGCTAATTATGAAAATCGTAGGCAATAAAAGAAACATTTACAATAGAAAACGCTCATACAGAAATTCAAGTAGAAGTGTTTGATTGTTAAAATCAGTATAAATGGAGATTTTTATCAAACTGTTTAAAACAAGAGCAACAACTACAACAGTAACAACAACAAAAATAATGCGCTCTAATAATTTTCTCTTGATTGTTTTTTGTTTTTGTTAAGTTTGTTAAAACAAACACCTACTTAAAGCATTAATAAAGTTATGGATATTATTTTTCTCTTTGTACATAATTATTTGTTGTTTTAAATTTGCTTTTATTAAACAAATTCTATTGTAATTAGACTAATCATTTGATTATGTAAAACAAAAAATTACAAAAAATATTTCATTTTATAATTAGATGAAAATATTATAACATTAATCCACAAATACCGTTGCAAGCTTTAGCCTTCGTTTTAGTAAAATTAAAATTACAAAACAAAAAATAAAAAAAAAGAAATCAATTTATGATTGCAACATCTATAGAAACTGTTTTAATTACATCATCCACAGATATTTATATTGGAAGTGTAACACATGAAATATTTGTGGAAAATTTTGGATGGTGATGAAGGAGAGAAAGTCATCGCTATAGAATAAAAAAACTTTAATATTATTTAATAAGGAACATAATCTAGCATCTGCACTGTTTTATAGAACAATAACACCTCCCACTCATCAAGAAGCTGGCAAGAAGGGGCGGTCCCAACAGATTTCTCTGCAAAATGCTTCTAAGAAGCCGCGCAGACAGCAGCTTTACATCACCGCCAACAACCACAAGTACGAAGGAGCGAAAGAACTCTGAAGACTTTGGCTCGGTATAATACTTTGTGTTTCCTTTTATAATCTAATGAATCCCGGTGTTCTTTGCTATGCATGAATATTAACATTGAATACAGTGTGTTTGAAGTCTACACACAGGCGCCTACGTATTTGTTATTGTTTTTTTTTTTTTGCATAAACAAACTCATACGTTGTCATGAAAAGGGTAACTCACATATTGCGTGCAAACTTTAGATAAACCATCGACACAAACATATGAACAAACTCTAAAAATTTAATCGAATTCCGTTTGACCGATCGTGAGTGCAATAATTTTTTATATAGACAAACGTACGGATTTTTTGATTGGAAATACCACTGTGGCTCATTATATATTCTGTATTCTTACTTTGTGGCTTTATCTTTATACTTCTTGATCCTACCGGTCTTGTGAACTCTTGGTCTCGTATTTACTAAACATGTGTTAATTTTACAAATGCAGCTATCCACGCTACGCTCGATGCCTTGTTTAGTAACCTCAACCATCAACAGACGACTCCACTACGCCTTTTATCCAAGCCAGTCATCCTTTAATCCAATACTCACAACACACGTCTGCCATACACTGTTGTTATGCTGTTACACTTCCCTGTGCTAACCGCTACCGTTCTTACTACTTTTTATTGTAAAGGGGGGCTTCTTGACAATTATCTGTTACTCTTATATTAATGCAGACATCTCCACTAAAATATCTGCCATGGCTTCACACAATAATTGACTTTTCCTTTCTGGGAGGTTTGTACTGCTACTTCTTAATTTTTAATTGTCTTAAACAATTATTATTTTTCATTTGTACTCATGTCCGAAGGTGGGCTCGAACTCATGATCTTCTGTTTTACAGCAAGCACCTCTACCAACGCAGCCATTGAGGTTGCTTATCTCTTGTTAACTAATTGTGGTATTCTATACACACACACCATTAGTGGAAGTAACTTATTCACCTCGCTCGTACCGAAACAACAACAGGGGTTGCCAGATTTTATTTTCGCAACAGTACGTAAATATATATTCTATATTTTTGCGTTGCTATTTCTATTATCTATGAAAATCAATTAGTTTTTTAAATATTTTTAATTTTTACAGATTTTTATAAAACATTTGGCACCCTGACCCATACGGTAATAAAGACTTCACTGGTCTGTGAAGAAATATCTAAAAAACTTACTGATTACATAAAAGTCCTGTATACAAACGTAACATGTCTTATCCCTCATGATGCATGGATCAGCCGGCGAATGGAGCAGGGATATGTTCATTCTCTATTGTTGTTGTAAAAGTTCTATCTGCAACCAGAAGAGTAACAAGGGGACTCAAAAAATGGTTGGAAGATTTAGAATATGCAGACGATAATTGTCGTGCAGTTAGAGGCATCTTAAGCAGGTCTTAGAATATTTACATTCAAAATAAAGATAATGTGAATAAATGCCTTGAACTCAACTATGAAGTATCCTAACTATGTGTGGTGGCTCGAGTGTAGATATTGCGAATCAAATTAATGCTGTCGATTATTAAACATACAGACCAAAATGAAAATGTCTATGTCGCTTCTGCCTCAAATTCACAATGCTGTATGGATTTAAATAGTGGAGGCAATGAAATAAGTGCAATCTAGGTAACCATTAATCGTTGTCTGTGTAGCATCCTGAGAATATTTTAGATAGTGAATATAACCGACAGTAGTCTCAACTCAAAAATAAATTAAAGATGAAATCCTGATAGGATTAATGAGAGGAATCGGACAAACGTTGCGAAATTCCGATTATCATATTACCGAAATGAGCATAGAGTGGAACCCGCTGAGAAGCAAAAGACTAGGGCGACAACCTTATTCGTGACCCCGTTAGATAGATAAAAAAAGCTGCGACGTAAAACAAGTGATGAAACAATCTTAAAATCTGAGCAATAGATAGATCCAAGAGGAGAGACTTTGTAAACTGCCTATGAAATAATAGTTTTTTGTATGATTACAATAACCATATTATGTTCTCTGTATTAAACAATACTATAGTCACGATGAACAAGTATTTGGTAACATTTGATTACTAAATGAATAATTCGAAAAAAATGTAAAATGTGTGTTTTGAGCTAAATAATATTTTCTAAAATTCTAACCACAACCAAATTTTATTTAACGATTCCACAATAATCTTATTTATAACCATATATATTATTGATAAACATAATATGTAAAGTTTAATCTTATCAAATTAAAATATGTTATAAAATAAGCAAGTAACGATGCCTTTGGTTGAATGTTTTTCTATCAGTTAAGTGCTTTGTTTAAAAACGCTAAAAATGAAATTAAAAAAAAACACGTGAATGTTTCATTAACCCAAGAGATATCCCAGTAAATGAAAAAAATGCAGAATCGTTCAAGAAAAATAATAAAAAAAAAGTAAACAGCTTCAAAAATAGTTTTCATGTTTTAAGTTGACTTATTGACTTACCCTCTTCTTTTGTTTTTTTTGATGATCTTTTTTTAAAAATTAAGCCAATTAAGTCAAAGTGTTTAAGTCGACAGCTAAAGGGACATATTAAAGTACTCGTAATGTATTAATCAGCTGTAATTAAGAGAATAAAAGTTTGTTTTGAAACTAATAAAAAAACACAATTTGTGGCAACGCAAAATAAACTATATCGCAGAAATTCATAAAATGGTGTCATAATGTCGTAACATTTGTTAAGGCGTAACATTTTTTGATGGCTGTTACTGGTCTTAAATTAAAAACAGAAGAGAAAACACGTAGCTCATTTTTGCTTCTCCTATGGAAAATTTATTCATACAAAATTTTTAAAAATACATTTAAATAATTTTGATTTGACAAGACGAAATTTATTTATTTAATTTTTTTGGTTCCCATGTTCATTTTGAATTTGATTTAATTTAGCATTTCAATACAAATATGAATTTTTAAATTGCTACACAGTTTATTTTTTTTTCTTCTCTTTAATAAAGAGAAAAAAAGCTTAATTTAATATAAATTTTATTATGTTTTGATTGTTGATATTAATTTATTGGTTTTACGTTTCATAAGGGCAACAGTAATTGTTATGTTTAAATGTTTATAAATCAATTAAGCATAAAAAATTATTAATAATATATGGACATCTGAAACTATTACTTTTACAAGGCAAATTGTACATTTTAACTTAATTAAGGAAACTCACAGTTAATTATAAAAAGGCGTTCTTGGAAATTGTAGAAATATACATTTTATTCAAAAATTTAACAAAAAAAACCTTCAAATTACTTTATTTGCTATAAGAACATTTTAATCAAATAGTTAGCTTGTTTATAAAAATATTTTATTATTTATTTTAAAAATTTTAATGCTGAAATACATATTCAACAAATTCAATCATCTATCTTTGTTAAAACTTCGAAATTATTGGATATATTAAATATTAATACCTATGATATGTTTTACGAGGGAAAGTCAAAAAGTCTTTACAAAATTATATTTTCTTGCTGATTATATTTATTTTTAAGCATAGCCGCCTTAATTGTAATACATGCCAGTAAGTCTTAAAAATAGAAAATAGTTGTGGCGAACAAATTTTAGTTGTTTTAAAACAATACTATAGTCACGATGAACATATATTTGTTATGTTTAATCATAAAATGATTATTAAGCACAAAAAATTCAGCATTGTTAATTTTTCCTAAAATTCTAATCTTTGCTAAATTTTTGTAACTATTACAAAATAAAACGGTAATTATTAGCATAATTTAATATGAATAATTCTTATATGTTCATTTGGTTCTTATGATCTTTTATGTTGTTACTAATAGTTTTCGCTGTGCGGTAACGATTCAATGGCTCCGATATTTAAATGACAAAAAAAAAAAAACAACTTGTGTGTCTTTAATTTTAGCAAATAGAATAGAACTGAACGAAATTAACACTAATTTTTTTTTAAATTTTCTTCAAATAAAATATTGGACAGGACAAATTTCTCCGAATCTGTTTTCCGTTTAAATACAAGTTTTTGAATTCAATTGAACTCAAAAGTGTTTCATTCAATTTATAATTATTGCTTACTTTCGATAAAAAAAAATAAATTTAAGTGGAATCGTGAATGAAATTTATTTCATCAAAAAATTTATTTTGGCCAAAAAACGAAGTTTGCTGAGACAGATAGTGAAAGTTAAAATAAAACAATTTTCAAGAGAAATAGGTTTAAATAATAGAGATTTTATTGGAATAATATCATGATCATATATTTGACAATGTTATTAACATGTTAGAAAACAAAATGGCTCCAATAATAAAAATATGGTTCTAATAACATCTTTAATATGTTGCTCTTACATTATGGTCACCCCAACCATGTTTTTTTTCCTTGTTTATGCACTTTTCCAAAAATAGCGAGACAAAATCCTTACTCTCCGATATTACTTTATTAATCTTTTTGATAACGGATTCTTCTGTTAAAATCCATTGCAGTGTCTTTTATTTAATTTCTTATATCTAGAATTAAATGCAGTCGTTCTTAAAGTCACGTAACAGTGAAGAGGTTCATCGAGATCAAACGCTTGTTATGTTTTTAGCAAACTGATGATGCGTTCGCAATCTTACTGAGTTTTCTTTTCATACAAATTCATACATTATTCGGACACTTTAACAACATCGGCCACCCAAGACTATACCAAAAAATTTATTTATACTTTGAAGAAATGTCTTAAACTCAATTTCCTAATCAGGATTTATATAAAAATTATAAGGTTAAATTTAAATTTATTGACTCACTGTAAAAACTCTTAAAAGCTAGTGCTGCATAATACGAAGGGTTAAATAAGATAGACACATTATTATATTTTTTTTCCAAAATTATCCCCAGTTCTGTTTCAATAATTGTTAAAAAAAAATTAAAAATTGAATGACGACAAATTTTCTGAAAATCTGGCCAACAGCTTTTTAAAAACTTGTAATTTCTGAAGCCCCAACATTTGTTTAAATTCTTCATGGTTTTGTGAGCACATATTGACCTGCCCTCGTATATAAAATTAGTAAATCGTTCAAGCTTTCAATTAATAAAGATTATAAATCTTTTTAACACTTTTTCCCTTTTATATTTAAACTTTTCATGCTCATTCCATGGCATCAAAGGAATTACAATTGCTAAACACCTTAAAACACTTAAATCCATTGATTTACTACTAAAACCATTAAAAGAGGCCACAAATAAAAAAGGAGAAAATATGTGACTTAAGTTAATTTCGTTTTACCGGACGGATAATTTACTTCGGTGTAACTGTAGGTTTTATGGCGTTGCCGTGTGGTGGTTGACATTGAGTAAGTTTAAACGTGTGAACGAACGATAATAAAATAAGAGAAGTTATGACATGCGTGTTTGGAATATTTCTTTTTACGGAGCAAATTTGTTGTTTATTGTTTTGTTATTAATATTGTTTTTACAACAAACAATAAATATTTCTTAATATCTACAGATTTTGATATAATTAGCACAAACACCATAGATAATCGTCTTATTTCATTCAAATTTATAAACATATTTGAATAAATTAATTCGGTTTCGATGGGGTTCGATGAATGATGTTTTGAAAAATATTTATGTTTACAACAGCTGAAACTAATTGGCAATTTTTATTTGGTTTTAAAAAATCAAGAGAAAAATATAGTTTTTTAACACTTTGATCTTGTTTTCGTCGTATTGCGTTTGCAAAGTTGTAAGTCAAAATGTTAAGGTCAATGCTAATTATTTAACATCCAGTAAACTCATTATTTTTTGTTCGCACTGATGTTTATATCTTAATAGAGAAAAAAAAAAGGTTTGACTAATTTGAAAAAAAAAAAATAGATTAATTTAAATTACAAAAGAAACAAAATTTATTTAATATTTGAAGATTTTTTTAATTAATCATAAATATGGATTTCGATGATTTCACAATTTTCCTTGTGATTGCAAATACCAGCATATAAATTTTTTATTTTACTATTCTGTGACATTTTATTTTCTACGCAGCCTCCCACGCTACTACGCTTTACTATTCCCACGAGAATCAAACTACTTGAGGTTTTAACCCGCTCAACCATTCAAACAGCTGTATGTCGTGGCAGGATTCAAACTTACGAGCTTTTGTTAAACCAACCAGTACCACTAATTGTTGTTATGCTGGTACTTTTCAAGCTAACTCGGGCTCATTCATGTTTTACCTTACCACACAGCTCCGTTTTTTTTTTTTTTTTTAAGAATAAAGATACCATCCTATAGCACTGTGAAAAATTGGTTGAATTTAATCGTGGCCGAAGCTCGCTCAAGGACGAATTCCGTGAAGGTCGTCCAAAAACGGCTGTTGTGCCAGAGAACATTGATGCCGCCCGTGAACTCATAATGCAAAATCGACATGCGACATACCGAGAGATAGAGACATCCTTGGACATTTCTTCCACCAGCATACATTCGATACTGCATGAACACCTGGCCGTAAAAAAGATTTGTTCTCGTTGGATCCCGCACAATTTGAAAGTCGCTCAAAAAAAGGCTCGTGTCGATTGGTGCAAAGAAATGTTCCAAAAATACGATTGCGGTGCTTCAAAAGACGTTTATAAGATTGTCACAGGTGACGAATCATGGATCTATGCGTGTGAGCCTGAAACGAAACAACAATCGACCGTGTGGGTCTTTAAAGACGAGCAAAATCCAACGAAAGTTGTTCGCGGAAGAAGCACTTCGAAGCAAATGGTCGCCTGTTTCTTCGGCAAAACTGGTCATGTGGCGACTGTTCCGCTTAAGCAACGTAGGACGGTCACTTCTGAGTGGTACACTACAATTTTTTTGCCTGAAGTCATCGGAGAAATTCGAAAAACCAACAAGAGAAGACGAATCATTGTTCACCCTGACAATGCGAGCTCTCACACATCGGCTCAAACCAGAGCGTTTTTTACCGGCCAAAACGTCGAATTAATGGGTCATCCCTGGCACCTAATGACTTCTTCTTGTTTCCGCACATCTAGAAAAAAATGCGTGGTCAACGATTTTCCTCGCCAGAAGAAGCTGTTGAAGTGTTCAAAAACCATGTTTTAGAGGTGTCTCAATCGGAGTGGAAAAAGTGCTTCGACAACTGGTTTGAGCGCATGCAAAAGTGTATAAATCATGCTGGAGAATACTTTGAAAAACAATAAAACCATTTTTGATTATAAATATTCGCTTTTTCACTATTAGGCCAGAAATATATAGAGCAGCCCTCGTACCCATATTGATATTTAAAAATCGTACTCTTTTATGAAAAGTTCAGAGGCCCATAACACGGTAAATATGGGCGAGCGCCAATTTTTTCACTTGATGTTTTTTTTCTTATTTTTTAAAAGTTGATTTCAACTCGAAAACGGACGGATGGACGGACATCACTCAATCGACTTTGCTATGCATAAGAAGTTGGAAGATATACACTTTATGGGTCTGACGCTGAATCCAATTTTTTTTAATGGAGAGCATAAGGGTTTGTTGCTACAGCAATGTAAAGAATTGCCACATCTAACTTTCCTAACAACATGGCTTTTCTTTTAAGCTGCAGCAGGTTTTTTGCTAGCTGAAAATTCAGTAAGTTTGTTTTCGTAAATGTTTGAGAGCTAAAGTTACCTAACAACTGTTTCAGGCTTTTTATTGGGATCGACATTTAGGTTTTTAGCTTTTTAGAAAATAACCTTTAATTGTAAAAAAAATGTTTGAATCTGCTATCTGAAAAAAGCTGTGCATTAATCAGTGCCTTATATCAGCTTTAACTGTAAAAAAAAACTTAGTGAAATTGGTAGCAAGAAAATATAATTATAGAAATGCATAAAAAAAATACAGTCCACATTTTGTCTCAAAAAAAAAAATTAAACTCTTGAAACCCCCAAATTAAGTCTTAAAATCTGCATTTTGCTTAAGTTTTATTTTATACTCTTAAAACTTTAATTCTATTGCCAGTCTTATAAATTAAAATAAAACTCACGAGCAAAAATTAAGAAAGTCGGAAATAAAACCCGATATAGTACTACTCTTCCTCCTTACTCCATTCCTAACCAAAAGTTTCATTATTTTACACAGCTTATAAAACATCACTAAGTTATAACTTTCCTTTTAAATACAAAAACTAGTGAATCCTAGTCTCTTTTTATAGCCTTGGAAAATTCTTGACTTAAATGGCTACAACGTGCATAAAACCAATATTTAAGTAAAAAATAATTTAAAAGATATTGATGTTTTATTAACTTTCATTTCCTTGATAAACAAATTAATAAATTTATTGTTTTTTTTTTTTTAAAGCAATTATAAAACCAGAACAAATTTTTATACGCTATTGAACAATTAAGAAACCTAATAATTAGCCAGTTACAAAAACAGTTTATAAAATTAAAAAATAAACAAAAAAAAAAAGGTTGAATGACTTCGCAGTGCTTTAGTTTTGCGTAATCCAATTCCACTATTAAAATGGTTTAAACATTATATTTTTTGTGCGTGCTCGTTTTTTTTTACCAAAATAGTTAAATAAAACGAAAAAAAAGTTCTTTTAATATAATTGTTTTTCAACAACTACTGTTTGCTTTTTTAATGGTAATTTGTTTTCTTTAAACAAAAATGACGTCATTTTACATGTGCTGACGAATCTGCTTGGATTATTGGACTTTCCTCCTCCACATGTTATTGTTTTTAATTAGTTTTTCATTTATTTGAATTATTTTACATTTTGCTGTATGAAAGGGCGTTTAATTATTGAATGTTTTTTTTTTACAATTTATTGTTGCCGTTCTTAGCTTTAAGCGCTTCCTTATATGATTTTGGTTTAATTACAAAATGTTTTTTGAAATATTTATTGTGTCAAATGCAAAACAAATTTTAAATATTACTCATAAGTGAAAAAATAACAACAGAACAAATCAGGTTCAAAAAAAATAAAATAAACATGGTTGAGGTAACCATAATCTAAGAGTAACATTTTATGATTAATTTATATTCTTGTAGACAAAACATATTACCCAATAATAATATTGTTGTTTATGAAGCCAATGAACAGGTTTGTATTGTATTTTAATTTTTGAAAATAATTTGAATAATTTAATGTGGGGTTCTGCTCAATTTTTTTTTTTTTTTGTTGTTAACTTTACGAGGCGTAAGAGCAGTATGGGGAACCATAGAGACTCGCAAGTGGCATATAAGTTAATTTCGAAGAAAAAAACTCCAGTGGAAGGTGTGAGTGCTAACAAAATAAACGAATATTCGTAAGATGACGTAGATCCATAAGCTGATAAAAAGGAGAGACTGACACGAATCAAATAGACGATAAGAGAACTAAACATTTTTAACGAAATTTTGACCCCATTCAGCTACAAAACAATAAAAAGCTTATACTGAATTACAACATAAAATAAAATGCTGTGGCTTTCTGTACAGAATTAAACTGAGTAATAGTCGCGCTCTTTTGTAAGAAAGGGAGAGAGGAGCATACGTTCTATTTAAGAATCAAATAACAAATATTTCGGAAGAAAGTCAAGATCTACAATGTCAGTTAGCAAAAGACGTTAAAAGAAAGCAGTGATAGTTCTAGAGACCAGGTTTAGAACTATTTCTCATTTCTTAGACGGAAACTACAAAACTCCAGAACAAACATTTAGAAAGACATAAAAAAGTTACAGCGTCTTCGTTTTGGTAAAGAGGTGATGGCAAGTTTAGATTGTTTCTCTGCAAAAACAAACTTAATTCTTATGACTACAACTACAAATTTCATGACTTGAAAAGGGAAAAACAAAGCAGAAAACGGGAAGTTATGGTGGCATATAACACTGCAGGGCATTTTATACTGCAAGGCTATCAAAGTTGATTTTCGAATTTAAGAATGAATTAATGAAACAACTTACAAAGAAATATTAAAAGGCCGATAATAATATAATATTTTTCAAACTATAACACTCCAATTCATTCAATGAGAGCTTTAGAGTAGAAATAAAATTTCTCAATGATGATGGCTGCATAAAAAGCATAACAAATTCGCAGGACCCAATTGAACTCGACCCATTTTTTTTTTTTTTTTGGAAATTTCGACCGTTTTCTAAAATATTAAAGCTGGAATCCAAAAACAGAAACCGGTACTAAAAGTCCCTACATACCTCTACATATTATCAAAAGTATGCTGAAGATGCAGAAAAAAAAAAGAAAAGATTTTGCATCTATGAAGTGTTGTTTATTTTTAGATAAAAATACTATTAAATTTTTATTGATTCAATCATTTATTCAAACAAGAAATTATTTTCACATTTTTAATTAAAGATATGTCCATATCGCCATATCGCTACTGCTGACATCAGTGGATTCTACTTAAACTACATCAAAAACCTAATTGATCAAATGCTTTCCCCGCTCTGATATATTTTGTTTTCAAGTTTTAAATAATTATAAAAAAAATTTTGCCTTTAATAAATGCAAATTTTTCTTCTGCACATTTCCGTTAAAAATGGTATAATAAGGACGATAAAAGTTAAAGCCTCGTTTGGATATAATAAAAGTATGAAAAACTTAAGGAAACTTTGTAGAAAGAAAAAAAGTTGGAGTAAATTTCAGAAATAGGAAATAAAACAAATGGTTGCAATACGTCTTTTTATACGGCATTTACACTATGCAATTTTTCATGAAACAAGCATGAAATTTTTGTTTGTTTGCGATGTTACTGTTGCTAATGTTTACTTTTAGATAACGCATAACGCTGTAACTTAAATAGAAAATTGAGAAAAAAAATGCCTAAAAAAATTGCATAGTGTAAATCTGGACTCAGTCAAAAATTACCACCATTTCTTCCCTCTTTTCACGATATAATTATTTTTCTATTTTTGTAAAAAAGACATATTTATAGGGACGATTACTGTATTAAAAATTAAACAATATTAGACCTCCTCTAACTCGCCGTACTTTTTTACGAAATTCCGAAATCAACTAATAGGTTTTAAAATCGCAATGTTTAGCTTCAAAAACGAGATGGGTTTAAAAAGAACTCCATATGCTACTATTAAAAAATCCTAGGTCCTCATTTAGATCTTATGGGTAAAAGTGTATAAAGTTTCCACTTTAGGTTTTTAAATGCATAATTTAGGAATTTTAAAAGCAGTTTCTCTTAAACAAAAAATAAATAAAAAATTCTTTAAATTTGCAATCTATAGTATTTATTTAAAAAAGGTTATAGTAGCCTTTCGTTCCTTTTAGTTACAAATTCTACTACGCTAACGTTACAAAAACTTATTACGATATTTTTTAAAGCCTTTAAATTAGTACGAGGGCTGCTATATATATTTCTGGCCTGGCAACACTGAGTGCTGCCAAGTGCAATCTGACCTTTCCATTGGAAAGTTTGTCATTTTTAAGCATAATCTTCTCAAAACGTTTTGACGTACGATCATTATTTGTGTTGTTTACAGTGACTTGAAAAAATTAATATAGAAAAAAATGAAATTAACTCGTGAACATTTTCGTGCCATAATTTTTCACAAGTTTCGACGTGGATTATCACGACAAGAGTGCATTGATGAACTTGTGAAAAATTGCTACAATGAATTTAATCGTGGCCGAAGCTCGCTCAAAGACGAATTCCGTGAAGGTCGTCCAAAAACGGCTGTTGTGCCAGAGAACATTGATGCCGTGCGTGAACTCATAATGCAAGATCGACATGCGACATACCGAGAGATAGAGACATCCTTGGACATTTCTTCCACCAGCATACATTCAATACTGCATGAACACCTGGCCGTAAAAAAATTTTTGTTCTCGTTGGATCCCGCACAATTTGAAAGTCGCTCAAAAAAAGGCTCGTCTCGATTGGTGCAAAGAAATGTTGCAAAAATACGATTGCGGTGCTTCAAAAGACGTTTATAAGATCGTCACAGGTGACGAATCATGGATCTATGCGTATGAGCCCGAAACGAAACAACAATCGACCGTGTGGGTCTTCAAAGACGAGAAAAATCCAACGAAAGTTGTTCGTGGAAGAAGCACTTCGAAGCAAATGGTCGCCTGTTTCTTCGGCAAAACTGGTCATGTGGCGACTGTTCCGCTGGAGCAACGGAGAAATTCGAAAAACCAACAAGAGAAGACGAATCATTGTTCACCATGACAATGCGAGCTCTCACACATCGGCTCAAACCAGAGTGTTTTTGACCGGCCAAAACGTCGAATTAATGGGTCATCCGCCGTACACCCCTGACTTGGCACCTAATGACTTCTTCTTGTTTCCGCACATCAAGAAAAAAATGCGTGGTCAACGATTTTCGTCGCCAGAAGAAGCTGTTGAAGTGTTCTAAAACCATGTTTTAGAGGTGTCTCAATCGGAGTGGAAAAAGTGCTTCGACAACTGGTTTGAGCGCATGCAAAAGTGTATAAATTATGCTGCAGAATACTTTGAAAAGCAATAAAACCATTTTTGATTATAAATAATCGCATTTTCACTATTAGGCCAGAAATATATAGAGCGGCCCTCGTATTAGGAACTAATAAAAAAATATATTATTGAAATTTTATTTCAATGTGAATAACATAGAGCTGTTATAGTAACAGTAACAAAATGTAACCAGTGGCTCGTTTCTGTAACTTAAGTGAATAAAATTTATTACACGACAATATTATAGTCAATTTGTTTTACACGAGAAAAGTTAAAGTTACAAATTTTAACAATTTCATTTCTTTGCATTATATTCATTCTAGGTTAGCCCTGTTTTAAACAAGAGAACTGTAATATTGTCATATGACAAATATCTTACTTAAGTAACAGCTAAGATATCTATCTTGATACTTAAAAATTAAATTTAAAATTATGAACTAAAATTTAATAGATTTTCAAAGAAAATGCAGTTAATTATCTGTATTAATGAGGGAAATATTACAAGATAGAATTGTCTTTTTGGCTACTTTTTAACACTGTTCTAATGTTATGGTTGGATTAAAATTATCATTTATACATGAACAAAACCAAGAAAACAAAACAGGAAAGCAATTTTGTATTTAAATATAAATTGTGATGTTAATTGTTAAGATTAAAACAACCAGAAGATATAAATGATATTGTCATTTGTTTAAAAAAAAAAACATATAAATCTTTTTTAGCGGTTGTAATTACAAATTAGTTGCGCATTTTTAACTTTGTTTATTATAATTTTATTTTTATTATAGACTTGTTATGATTGAGCCAAGATTTATCTTTGTGGCGGTTTTTATTATAAACCGCTCGATGATGTTGTATGTGTAGGAGAAGTGCTGAAAAAAATCTTTTTATATTTAACTTATGTATGTGGTACAAAAAAAGTTCTTAAAACAATAAAGAAAAATAATCGTGAGCTTTTTATAATTTAAATGATAATGAACACACAATATATTTTTAATAAATTTAAACAAACAAAAGATTTATAAATCTCTAAGAATTAAATAGAAATTAATAACAAAAAGTTTTTTTAATTAAAGTATAAATGAGAATATTGTTATTAAGATACAATGAAAAAAAAAATTCTTATAAAACACAATAAAAGTATATATCGCTCCTTTATTGCAACATAGTCATATCTCAAAAAATCAAAAATTTGTAGTTACTTAAGCAAAACTGTTCTTTTAGACCTTCTGTACATGTTGAAAAAAAATCAGTTTTATATCCCAAGCTGAACCGAAGTTATAGCAATTGCAATTGCGGAAATTAGATCATAGGACTTATGTCTTGAAAACTTAAATCGCATTTTGCCAAGTTCAAGTTTTTTGAGATATGACTATGTTGCAATAAAGGAGCGATATGAATATAAGAATTCGTTCTGGTGCGGCGTTGCCACCTGCGAATTTAGTTAAAGCAGGTGTAGTTTAGCCACATAAAATTATTAAAAAATTTTTGCTGAAAAATAGCAAAGGAAAGTGAACATTTCCAATCGCTATTATTAAATTTGTAAAAATTCTTATAAAGATTTTTAATTAACAAGATCGTTGCTAATATAAATTTAGTACCTTTACAAACCCATATAAAATTTAACAAAAAATATTTACATTCGCTTAGTTATTATTATTGCAGCGCTTTTTATTTACCCACATTTACACGCATGAAATAGATATCTAAAACAAGTTACCAGATCTTTCCATATTAGAAAAATCTAGGCGTTTTAAATCGCCTATAAATAGAAATCGCAGTCTCGAACGGTATAGCAACATTAAACAAAACATCGAACAAAGAAGTTAATTAAATTAAATTTGTAATAAAATAGGTATTGTTTAACAGTATTATTAATAAAAATTAAAAAAAGCTGAGCTTTAAAAGAAACATTTCTTGGATCGTTTTGTGCAATTAAAAGAACGACAAGAGTAAATAAGATGGAACAATACACTTGCTTGAGGATCTAGTTTATGATTCATAAAAATTTTATAGCACTAATGCGATGTTTAAAACTAAACAACAAATTCTATCAACATTTTTACGTGAAGATATTTGTGAACAGAACTGCATATCACTGTCATCAGATTTTTTTATTTTAGAACCAATTATAATTTAAATTTCTGCTTAATATTTAAATTGAGGTGATTTAAAATTGCTTTTACTTCAAATAAAAAAGTGTTACTATTTTTTCTCAAAAACAACAAAACCTTGAAATTTGCAGCGGTACTATTATTTTAATCACAGCTGTGTGTCCTAAACAAATACTTGTGTCAGTATAAAGTGACCATAAAACTAAAGTATAAAAATTCTTTAAAAAAAAGGAAACATGTAAATATTTCCAAAAAATACATGATATGTTTTACTAATAATATAGAAACTAAAAAAGAAATAACTTTCCCACCTGTATTTTCTACTTTAATTAAACAATTTATCTCTTCAAATTATTCACACGATTGTTCACACCCAAATGACATGTATTTAACTGATAGAATACAAATTTCAGACATAGAAACAACAGTAATAAAATTGTCAAGAATAATTAAGAGAAAATTGAAAAGATATTAAAACAAATTTGTGAATAAAGATGATTAAATGGAGGACTATTAAATGCCCTAACACACCTTACTTGTCGCTAGATATTTTGAAATGGTTGGTTGTGTCTTAAACAATTAACAATTTGTTCAATCAGGCATTTATTATTTTTTTTATTTATTTTTAAATGAAAGATAATTAAATACATAAATACGTATTTATTGACATTTGATAATGTTTGTATAATACAAATTTTAAACAAAGTCATACACATGTACAAATATCAAATTTAAAGAATAAATCATAGTGAAGCAGAAAATAAAGAGAAATATTTTAAATATCTACTGAAGTAAAACAATTGTTTGACATACGCTTAAACATATGGAAAAGATAGCAATACACTTGAAAAAAATATTTGTAAATAAGAGATTATAACACGTAACATCCAAGTTTTCAAATACAATTTGTTCTACAAAAAAAAGGGCCCTTAGGTAAAATAAAACGGGTAAAGCCATTGAACCGAAACAAAAAGGATAGATTCATTTCATTACAATTGCTTTTTAAGCTTTTTACTTTTCAATATTGTCTTCTATTAGTTCAATTTTTTGTAGCCCATCGATTTTCCATTTAAAGATAAACGTTGGTTTAAATGAGTTCTTCAACAGCTACGAATAATATTCACCAGATACTATTTATGTTTTTGTATGTAAAACATGACATCAAGTGTGGGCATTCAGATTAATCTTGGCCTCAATTACAGCACGCAATAGCGTCCCTTGTCACAAAAGGCCAGACATCCCTTAACAGGATGGCGGAGGTTTCGACAGTCCCCCTAAAGTGGGTGAAGGGACATGGGACCGTTATGGGCAATCTCGTTGCCGATGAACTGGCGAAGAGGGGTACAATGCTTGACGAGGGTGTCACTGACATCTTCTGTGGCATACCCCTCTCCGGACAACGCATCAACGCTGCTATCTACGAACTGGCCCAGACCAGATGGTCTAACGAGCCGACATGTTCGACTGCTAAAACAATCTCGCCCTCTTTGGATCGGAGCAGGGCGGCTGCACTATTGCAGCTACCGAGAGTTCGACTACGTGACTTGGTGGCTGCGGTCACTGGGCACTGTCTATTCGGGACCCATGCCAGGAGAAGGGGTATCCCTTTTAACGACTTCTGCAGAAGTTGTCAAGACGAGGAGAAAGAGGAGACGGTGGAACAACTCCTCAATGCCCTGCGCTGAGGCGTATACGGTTGAGATTTTTCGGTCATCAATACTATGAGGGCCTATCTGATATATCGTCAATGGGTCCAGGTAGGATAAGTTCCTTTTTAAGGTATAGTGGGTGGTTTACTGGCCCACAACCGGACACCGTGACTCATTCAGGGAATGAGCGCACACTTTGGTCGACTGATCTCACATAGCGGATTCTTCTCTGCATTTTTCTTGGACCTTATCCGTATTTTTAGACCCGCGACATTTTCTGTCGTTCCCTCTATATCCTTCTCATCTCTTCATCATCATCACCATTTCTCTTTTTCTTTCTTTCTCTCATTCCAAACGTAATCTTCTCTCTATGTTTCTTCTTCTCTCTCCATTCTAACAGCAGGTAACACAAAGGGACCAATTACTGGTCCCAAGTGGGCTGTGGCAACACGGCTGTCTGCCTGACCGAAGCTACCTAATTGCAAATTTATATTTTAGTTTTTTTTTTATTTCATGGAATGTTGATTTTTTGGTTAAATTAAAATTTTAAATTAAGAAAAAAATTTTAGTCCTTCTTAACAAATATATAATAATAAATAATTTATGCTGAAATTACTTGAAGATATGTTTTATTTATCCAAATCTGGTAAACCATTCGCGAGTTATGGTAAAATTTACTAGTGGAGCCGCTTTAATTACAAAGGCAATTTAAAAATTAAAGCGGCATTTAAATGAATATTAATTAAAATACTATTGTCCCATACCCATGTATGTCAAAGATAAAATAAAAGAAATTTTTTTTAGGATTTCGTTTATTTTATTCTGTTTAAAGAAGGATTTCTCTATACAACATTGTAAATAAATATAAAAAAAACCAGGAATTAAATTTATTAAAATATCTTATTTCTTACAGCGTAGTTTTCTATTAATATTAAACAAACAAACAAAAGATTACACATTTTAATAATAATAACAAAAAATATTAGTTGAGTATATTATATTGTACTTTCCGTCAAATGATAAGATATTTTACCCAACAATAACAATGAAGAAAACAGAAGACGGCATCATATTATGGAAATAAACAGTCGTAAACACACAAACTTGTTTCAAATAACAAACACTTGTACAATGTATAAATAAATAAATACTGATTATTTATTTGTGGTTGAACTAAATGTTAATGATTTGAAAAGAAAGTTTTTTATTTGTTTTTCCTAGGAAAAGATTAAATTTTAAGACACAAACTAAAAACTGAAATTAAAAAATCGTTAACAAAAGGTTTTACTTTCTTTAAGATGATAATGACAAGTCTAGAAAAATTTAAGTAATAATAAATGCATTATCAGAAAAGTATTTCTCGAGTAATGACTTTTAGCACTTGATATTTGCTATAAAAAGAATATTAAAAATAAATATTTGATCAAGCTTTTAACCCAAATTGTAATAAAAAATTCAATGTGGCGTAAGCTAAATAAAAGGTCAATATTAGATAAAAAGATTATAAGTACTGAATTAAATTTATGCATAGATGATACCATGTCGAAAACAGTAATTGCCTATATACACCCATACATATGTACATACGTATTTAGATATTATTCTTTCCACCTTTTAAACGTAGGGATTCTTTTAAGTGCAAAACGTCGATTTTTATTTTTCTTTCTTATTTCTAATCTTGTCTTTGTTTTACTGTGGCTCTGGCACTGCACTCTATTAATCAGACGGCACTCAAATGGTTCGATGTCCTATTTAGCCAATATGCTATTACAACCAGCGGAGATATCCAAACCGCAATACGCTATCACGAAGCTCAAACTAATCCATGTCTTTTTTTAAAAATCAAGCACTTCATCCACACGCAAAGAAAAAACATGGTTGAGGTAACCATAATCTAAGAGCAACATAATGTGGTTGTACTACGAGGGCTGCTATATATATTTCTGGCCTGGCAACACTGAGTGCTGCCAAGTGCAATCTGACATTTCCATTGGAAAGTTTGGCATTTTTAAGCATAATCGTACTAAAAACGTTTTGACGTACGACCATTATTTGTGTTGTTAACAGTGACTTGAAAAAATTAATATAAAAAAAATGGCATTAACTCGTGAACATTTTCGTGCCATCATTTTTCACAACTTTCGACGTGGATTATCACGACAAGAGTGCATTGATGAACTTAAATCTTTGTATGGCGATGAAGCACCATCCTATAGCACTGTGAAAAATTGGTATAATGAATTCAATCGTGGCCGAAGTTCGGTCAAAGACGAATTCCGTGAAGGTCGTCCAAAAACGACTGTTGTGCCAGAGAACATTGATGCCGTGCGTGAACTCATAATGCAAGATCGACAGGCGACATACCGAGAGATAGAGACATCCTTGGACATTTCTTCGACCAGCATACATTCGATACTGCATGAACACCTGGCCGTAAAAAAGGTTTGTTCTCGTTGGATCCCGCACAATTTGAAAGTCGCTCAAAAAAAGGTTCGTGTCGATTGGTGCAAAGAAATGTTGCAAAAATACGATTGCGGTGCTTCAAAAGACGTTTATAAGATCGTCACAGGTGACGAATCATGGATCTATGCGTATGAGCCCGAAACGAAACAACAATCGACCGTGTGGGTCTTCAAAGACAAGAAAAATCCAACGAAAGTTGTTCGTGGAAGAAGCACTTCGAAGCAAATGGTCGCCTGTTTCTTCGGCAAAACTGGTCATGTGGCGACTGTTCCGCTTGAGCAACGTAGAACGGTCACTTCTGAGTGGTACACTACAATTTGTTTGCCTGAAGTCATCGGAGAAATTCGAAAAACCAACAAGAGAAGACGAATCATTGTTCACCATGACAATGCGAGCTCTCACACATCGGCTCAAAGCAGATCGTTTTTGACCGGCCAAAACGTCGAATTAATGGGTCATCCGCCGTACAGCCCTGACTTGGCACCTAATGACTTCTTCTTGTTTCCGCACATTAAGAAAAAAATGCGTGGTCAACGATTTTCGTCGCCAGAAGAAGCTGTTGAAGTGTTCAAAAACCATGTTTTAGATGTGTCTCAATCGGAGTGAAAAAAGTGCTTCGACAACTGGTTTGAGCGCATGCAAAAGTGTATAAATCATGCTGGAGAATACTTTGAAAAACAATAAAACCATTTTTGATTATAAATATTCGCATTTTCACTATTTGGGCAGAAATATATAGAGCAGCCCTCGTATATGGTTGTTAACAAAACATAGAATTGTTTCATTTAATACATAATAAAGCTGGTCTTGCAACCATATTGTTGTCTAGCATAACAATAACATAGTAAAATCTAAAAATATTTATTTGAAAATATAAACATTAAATGGTTAAATTAAAGCATCATAATATTGTTGAAAATGTCATGTGAACATCCATTTATGGAGTAAACGTGATATTCTCGTATTGAAGATATACGGTACGTAATGGTAATTCGGAACTGACTACACATTTATCAAAGACTTCTAATACGTTTAAGCGCAAACATTATTTTGTTTGCTTTTAATAATACTCTGATTAATTTTATTATATTTTGGTTAAATTATTATTAACAAATTACAAAACTTTGGTCGTATTTCAAATTTTAATAATACTCTGATTAATTTTATTATATTTTGGTTATATTATTTTTTACAAATTACAAAACTTTGGTCGTATTTCAAATTTTTTTACGTTGAACCAAACATGTTATATTTTTTGTGCACAGTAACCATATAATGGTTAAATATCAACAAAAACGTATTTATCGTGATCGTTGCTGAAAACAACTATAACTTGTTGTCTGCAACTTTACAATGTTACAAGGAACATATTATGGTTATTGTGTTCATATCACAACCATGTTTTTTCTTTGCGTGCATATCAGCTACGACTGCCATATGCTTGTTACGTTATTACTCCTTCTCTATCTAAAGCTTCGTTTGAACCACGATTTTCTTCTCCAAGCCTTACCAGATTATTTTTCTTTTTCTAAATTCATTCACTACTGCTGCTAAAAGCAATTATTTTTCTCTATACTGAAAGTGTGGTTTGTCGGGATTTGAACTTATGAACTTCTGCTTGACAAGTACACATAAATATTTTTGTACTAACGCAGGCATTGCGTTTGCTCTACATGCTTTACCCAACTTTTCCTTATATTTTATTATCATACACCACACTTATTAGTGGTTTATGTATAATTTATTAACTTCTGTTTTTTAGTAATAAAATATACAACCGAACATTTTAAAGAGACAATATTAGCTTCTGTAGTTACAGATATGTAAAGGGTTGCCTAGTCTTATTTTTAAACCAGTACGTATTAATGCATCAGAAAAAAACTTCATCGTTATGTTTTTGTTAACTTTTTTAACAGCGTATGACTGACTGCAGACCATGAATCCTTTTTGACATATTTTTATTTTTCTGTTTTGTAAATTGCTGGAATTAATGCTTGAACGCATTTATTTCTTTATTCAACTTTTTTTTGACAATAAACATATTAATTTTAAAGTTTCTTACCATTTCAGTTCCGAGAGTGTGTACAAAAAATAAATAAGATTTTGTTTGAATTGATTTTTTTTAGTTTAAAATATTGTCTTATTTGGAAAACGATCGTTTTTAAACGGTGTGATGTACTTCGAATAATTTCAAGATACAAAAATTTTTTATAAAAGATCTATGTAAAAAGAAATACTTACTTACGTTGTTGACGTAATGACTTACGTAAAAGATATACTAGCGTGACGTAACGTCATACATAATAATTTTTGTAACAATTAATAAAATTTAAGCGATTTTTCAAATCTTCTAAATTTAGATTCTTTTTAATTAAAGTTGGGAAAAATTTTATCTCTAAGCTATTTAAAAAAATGTGGGCGGACGGGGAGGTGACATACAATACCACCATATGGAGTGTTCATTAGAGTTGATACTATTGGCCAGTTTTGCCAAAAACGTTCACAGCAAATTTAGTTTTCATATATTTTTTCAATACTCATAAAATCAATTTTGTGCAAGTTACATCAAACATTTTTAACTTCATGTATATTTTACGTAAGTCATTGCGCAAAAGCAGTGATTTTTTTATTATTTCAATTAAATTCGAACTTTAATTTCGCAGCCTATTTATCAAAAAAAAAACGTTTCCAGCAAACAAA
Source organism: Gymnosoma rotundatum (assembly GCA_916610165.2). NCBI lineage: Eukaryota > Metazoa > Arthropoda > Insecta > Diptera > Tachinidae > Gymnosoma > Gymnosoma rotundatum. The sequence continues at coordinate 10,971,932 of OU744338.1, read as the reverse complement.
AAACAAAACAAAAACATATTTTTTACATTTGTCTTTATCTTCCTAAAATACAAAAATAGTGCTACTAATACCACCAATAATAAATGATAAAACAAAAATAACATTTAGGGGTGCAAACTTAAAATATTTTCACTTGAAAATGAGTCATTCTCAACCTTATAAAAATTTTGAAAAATTTTGGAAAAACGTGTACTGAATAATTTGATTTTAAAGACAGATAGAACAAATGAGTTTCAACCCCTTTCTTTATGACAAAACATTTAAAAACCTGCTGTTTACTTATTGTTTTTGTTTTAATTATTTTCATATAAATCGTTATTAATTATAGAGGTTTCTGGATTAAAAAAAAATATTTAAAATATAAGTGTACAAAAACTGATAAGAAAAAAAACAAACATCAAAGAGTATTTCGAAAACGCAATTTTGCCAAAAATTAAAAGAAAAAATAATATTGTCTTTTTCGAGTGAAAAAATTATGATTCATCAACGTCATTGCAATGACCCGACCAGTTTGTTGGTGAAAATAAATATAGAAAATTTATCTATAAAGCAAATATGTACTATATCTAAATGTAGTTGGTATTATAATGATATTTAATATCATCAGTAGAAATAATTGCCTTTGATTTTTTTTTCTTTTTTTGTTGCGGTCAGTCATATAAAAATATTAAGAGAAATGATTATTGCGTTTAATGTATGTATATATGTATGTATAAGTGATGAAGCTGTAGACACTTGTTTATCACCCAAAAACAAAACGTTTATTTATACATACAAAGGACTCTTTAGATCCGCCTCTTTTTAAAAAAAAAGTTTTTCGCTGATTAAAGTTGCTGCAGGGTGGTTGAGTATATGTATAAAAAAAAAACAATTCATATTGTTGGAGTTTTATAAAACAAATTTTGTTTTTTTTTTTATAAAATTTTCAATTTACACAACGTAAACACCAGAATTGTTATTCTTTTTTAAATATATATATATTTTTTTTTTTTTTTGAAAAAATCTATTCCAGAAAAGAAAAAAATTGTGGCCGGGGTGTAAAATTTTGGCGTTGACCTTTAGCTTCGGTGTTACGGACCTCTAACGTTTGTATGTATAATATGGTACATACCGAGCATTTAATGGGGGTATGGGACAATATGGGATTCATAGGAAAGGTAATTTTTTGCTTAGATTTTCATTTACACCCCGTAGACAACTTTATATCATTTTTGAGGTGCGTCCTTTAACTAGACTTAAGCCTTAATGTTTTTAATAACCCTGTTTTTTATCATTTTCACAAACCGTTGCCGCTTTTGTTTAGGTATGGCATTTCAGCGTAAAAGCTATGCGGAAGTGATAAACACTGATAAATTATGAAGTGTGTAAAGACAGTTACATCAGTTAGATTTGTTTTTGACAACCCTGTAATAATTTACAGGCTTAGGTATACTTTTTTGCTTTTTATTCAAACATTGTTAAACTAACAGAATTGAGTTCAAAGTTTCCTTGCGAAAATTTTAAAACGAACAAGAGTGCTATATACGGCTATGCCGAATCTTATATACCCTTCACCATCTTTAAAAATCTAGTTTAGTGAAGTAACTCCAATCAAAAAAGCAAATATTAAGGTGACAGAGAATTAAAAAATAAAAATAAAAAAAATTTGGTACTGCACATATATAATTTTATAATTTTTCAAAAATTTTAGTATTTCCTTAACGATCCCTTCAAAAGCTTTAAAATGATACTCATATTGATATTTAAAAAAATTTTTAAATTTCAGAGCCCCGTAATTTTGAAAGTATGGGGGCGAGCGTCAATTTTTTCACTGGATGTTTTTTCCCTTTTTTTAATTTTCTATCGTACCATATATTAACTTTTTTTATTGGAGTTAGTTTATTTTTAAAAATTAGAGGTAGGCGTTGTGTTTTGTTTCGGCCTCGAAGGACATGACCGATCATGCTGATTTCCAGTAGCACCTCTTTTGACACTATATCAGACTGATTGACATATTTATTTTTTTTTTTTTTGTGTGATTTAAACACTAACACGAACGGACAGACGGACGTCGCTCAATCGAATTCGCTATGCATAAGAAGTCAGAATATATATACTTTAAATGGGTATTGTATTGTATAAATGGGAAATGGGTATTGTAGAAATTACACACGGAATGACAAACTTAGATATACCCTCCTTCAATTTTAGTAGCGAAAATACAAAACTATCATATATTTATAAAATATTTATATGATAATAAATAAATACAACCGGTTAAATTATTTATTAATAATTTAGTGTCTAACATGGGGTTCCAAGTTTTTTTCAAGTTGACTTCCCTAGTTGTAATTTTTTATTCCCACAAATCCCCAGAAGCCACTATATTTAATACATGACTACCCCTCTGAAAAAATACTATTATTTTGAAATTTTGGACGTCTGTAATAATTCTCGTTTTGTTTCTTACTTGCATTCAATTAAGTCTTTAAGCTGAACCTACAGATTTATTTTTTCCTTAAAATAATAACCTTAATCTATTGCAAAAATGTTCAAAATATCTACAAAAATTTCCCAGAGAAATTTCCAATCCACAAACAGAATTTGTTGTAACAATTTTGTTAAAATGAAATCCCTAATTTGGAGACAAAAAACCTTCTGACAACAATGCACCAGCAGAATGTGATACAGCAGTTAATGGATCGCCGCAATCGTCATCATCGTGCTAGTTAAACAACCAATATAATAATCTAGAATATGAGGAGGAATACTAATACCAGTGTTGCCTTCAAAGAAGTTACATTTTTTCATTAAAAGCTACATTTTGAAATTTTCCTTAAATAAATAGTAATTTAATGTAATTTATATAAAGTACATTAAAAAGTTGTATTTCATATTTCAGGGAAATAAACAGGGAAATAAGTTCATTTACTAAACAAAAACAATACGAAAATAAAAAACTAATAATAAAAAAAAACATATGAAAAAAAATTAAATTCTATAATACTCATGCGGTTGTAAATTAGGACTCAATACTAATATTTTGGGATGGAAAAGTGCATGCTCTCGCCATTCAATAAAATTAAATAATGTAATTTGGTTTGTGTTTGACATTCTTCTTTGAAAGATTGAGCTTTGAAAGAATTTACTACTTTAATTATTTTTAAAATGCCGTTATTCAAGACAAATTTAAGTCTTATTTGCTAAAAATTTCAGCAAATTTAAAATTAAAAGAGTTGTCTTATCTAAATCGAGGCATTAGTATGGGACCACTAGCAAATTGTCAAATTTTTCAAGCGGAATAACTAAAGTTTCTAAGTTTTCCGCATGAAATGCTGCTCATATTATTTCAAAGTTAGGAAAAATTGTTGACAGAAACATTTTGCTGTTTCTAAACATGAAGCAAGAAACATTTCGTGAGATCTCACTAACAGAACATATTCCAGGTTTACACGTGCCATTATTTAATGCCTTTTTTCAATTCTCTTTTAATATCATCGGCATTTGACACAAAACAAAAACAACATAAAACTAGTTTAAAGATAATTGAAAAAATAACATGAAATAACCGCACGTATAAATCTATCTATCTATATATCTTCAGCAACGTTATTTTTTGTTTATTTTAAACTAATTTTTTATGTTGAATTTTGATAGCATTTATAAGCAGCCTTGTTATTGAAATCAAATTGATGTGTTAAGAGAAAAGGCTGTCGAGAGGATCTTACCTCGTGTCTAAACCCAAAGTTACGAAAATTCAGTTAAATATAACAAATTTATACACGTTACGTGGAGCCTTCAAAAGTTACAAAAAATTTAAAAATGTAACCAAACGGCAACACTGACTAACCAGCCAACACCAAAAAATTCAAAATAAACCTCGCCTGATAATAATTAGTACATAACTGTAGACATAATAGTCATAAACAAGATTGATTATATGAGAATTGTAATCAAAATATAATAATTAATCCGGCTAAGATCTAGTGACTTAGTTATAGACGATCGGTATAGGATATAACCTATTTTTTAAGCCGGATAAAGAGTTGTACAAATTATTTGCAAACATTTGAATAGAATATTCTATCGCACAATCTGTATTTGCCGAATATTTCTTTTTCCGATTGTCGTTTATCGAAATAGATACAGCACTATTTGAAAAATCCTCGACTATAAATTCAAATTCACAGTAACAACCATTTTGAAGACAATTGCAAAGACTGCTGAAGAAGACCGCAGCTCTCCTCTTTTGTTGTTATCTTTACAATTAGTCTTAAAAATTTTTGAACTTGAGCCTAACTAATATTAAATCATTTGTGATGGTCAGTTTGGCAACGAATATTTCATCGGGGTTAAAGCATGTACCTGCATATAATTTTGCAGCGCTAAAAAGCCCAACTCTTACTCTCTTTATTATAACGTTTATTCACTTCTAGATTATTTTATAAACGTGTCATTTTAATATAAACAAAAAAACGTTTTTTTCATAAAACCTTTGAATAGTAGAGCACGAAGCGAATGGGAAGTGACGACCAACGGCCAATTACGTCAGCACTTCATATTTTATAAAATAGTTGAATCAACTTTTTATTTACCCATTTATTTAAAACTTTATTTACAGATGTTTTTTTTATTTAATTCTACTGTTGCAACAGCAACCTAACAATTAGGTAGCATGCGAAATGTAAACAGAAAATTTGGAAAATAGCTTCTATTTGTGTAGAAATATACAGCCAGTCAATAATGCATATTTACGTAAGTATGTGTTTGAATATAATTGTTTTAAAAACAATAAAACTTGGTGGTCATACAGATGATTCTATACACGTTCTATTGCGGCTGGCTAAACAACTGAGTTGATGTATAGAAAAAAAATTCACCGTTAGTTACCTCACTCTTTGTTTTTAATCTTCAGTTAAAAATTTTATTGTATTGTTATTTTTGTTGCATCTATTTTTTATAGCACAATTAATCGTATAAACCTAAAAAACAAGAAATAAATAGTTTTCGTATTGTAATTAACGCTCTAAACTGATATTTAGAGCCAAAAAAAGTTAGCGTTACTGTTTGCAAATATCATCTAACGCTCCAAGAAATGTTTACCCTTATTCTACTTGTCGACGTCGTCACATATCATTCAATGTGTTATTCTACTCAAAAGATTTTTAGTATTCTATAACAAATGTGACGACGATATTGTATTGAAGTGACTCTGTTTTTTGTCGACGACTTTTTTTATAACGACTGGAAGTGATTTAAAGCAAACATATAATTAAAAATGTACAAAAGTAAAAGTTACAAATACCAAAACAATTTGAAAAGTTGGTAAAAGAATTGTAGAAGAATCCATCTCTTTCACTGGGTTTTTGCAGAGGCACTGCTCCATGCAATTTTAAAGAAAAATGGGAAGAAATAAGAAAAATTCTAAATTCTCTTGGTCCAACTAGAAGATTAGCAGAAGAATGGCAAAAGGTAACAAAATAAAGAATCGAATATGGATTTATAAAAAAGTTTGTAAAAATTAAGGTATGGCGAAATTTAAAATTCGAAGTGAAAAAAAAAAGATGGTTGCTTATAAAGCGGAGTGTAAAGCCACTGGCGGCGGAATGTTTAAACAATTTTTACTCAGTCCGATGGAAGAAGCTGTGGCAAACCTTCTTAGCTTCCAGAAGCATTTGAGTCCTGGTTGACATGGGAAACGATTTTAATAACATGGAAATTGATGAAGTCGAATTTATCGTTGAAGAACCAGTGGAAGTCAACCAACAATTAAGAGAAACTCCTTACACATCTAATGCTGCTGCTACCAATGATACCAGTTCTGCTTAGCCTGTTCCGTCGAAAGTAGTTAAATAGAAAGCAAAAAAGCAGTTCAAAAAGTAGACTTACGGACACAATACTGCAGAAGCACAGCCAGGAACTGGGAAAACATATACATACTTGCGATCCGCCAAATTAAAAATATTGCAATTCTGCCTAAAAAGTTTTCTTTCCAATACAAGTTTTTGTTTTTTCGAACTTTCATCATCAATTAAATCAAAATTTTTTTCACTTATAGAAAAAATTTTACCATAAAGCATCAAACACAAATAAAATTGAACAAAAAAATTAGGGAAGTACATTTTCATTTAATAAAAATCGATAAACCGTCGACGTCGTTACAAGGATGTTATACAATGCAAAATTTTTATTGAATTGACGTCGACATTGATACAAAGTGATATTGATACTAAAACGACGACGACGACGCCGAAAACTAGAATAAGGGTGTTTATTTTACACATGTGGCGACTTCTTTGTCAGCGTGACTTTTAATCTTCGTAATCACTTCCATTGCTTTTGCACATAACTAAAGCTGTTAGCTGATTCGTTACTTTAGAGCAATGCGATATAGAAAATTTGTCCATTTTTGTCTTTTATTGCTCTTAAAATTTTTTTATCATCTACTCTCAAAAATTTTTAGATCACGAACTCTTACTAAAACTATTTTTGGCCACGCAAGCTAAGGGATTCTCAGTAGAAAAAATATTTGATCATCAACACTTCCGAACTTCAATAGCTGAAAACTTTAAAACATACCTTTTAAAAACTTCATAATTGTTTTAGTCACACAAAGAACCAATTTCAGAAATATAATTTACAAACCCACGATTGCCCGTTTTTCATTAGGTCTGTTTCTTTACTCTAACGTGAGATCTCAATTTGCAAGAAAAATGTTCACTTACTTTAAAATTGGATAAATTAGAGTGGTTTTGAGATAGTAAAGTTCTTCTTCTTCTTGTTTGCATAATAGTATGCTTGCACTAACTTTCACGAACTTTACACAAAAAGTAAAGAAACAGACATGTGTTAAACACGCTATATTAATAATAAATTTCCAGTTCTCCTGGTTCTTTTTCAGTGATTTAATTTTTTTATTTAATCGGTAAGTTCAACGATATTTACGTAAAAAAAACTCCTTTCCACTTTAGTGTTATTTTTTTTTATTTATTTGTAACTTAAAATTTATGTAAATTTTTTTTCAATTTACTTTTAATTTACTGCACTTAATCGCTTTTTTTAAGACACTAGAGAACCTCGTGGGTTTGCATTTATAATGTAACTGTAAACCAATATTGCTAAAAAAAATCTAATCGGATATGCTTATTTTGTTACATTTGTAAATTTCAAAAAGCATCTCTTTTGGCCAAAAAAAAGTGACTTAATGCCTTCCTCTCAGAAAACGTTCATAATTAAAAAATTATTGAAAAATTACACAATTGAAATTCTTCTTGCAGCGTTAAAAATTTTATCAATACACCAAATGCGAATTCGACTCACTCGCGAAGGTTTCTGTACTATATTTGGATCACCCTTTATATTTTTCTGTATAATTTTTATTTTTATTTGAATAATTTTAATCTCTTGTCTATTAGAGTTCAAAATACAAGAAAATATAACTTAAAAATTAGTTCTTCTATTGGGATACCTTTTAAACTTGAATTTTAATTTTTTATACTTATTATTAATTAGCCTCACATACTCTGTGTAAATTTTATAGATTTTTAATATTATGTTTTTATAGAAGTCGTTTTAGGGGACTTAGTTGTTCATACTCCCTCTATTAATTTTAAGTGACCGCTTTAAGGGATTGAAAAAGAAGACCATTTATATGGCAAATACGTGTCTATAGGGACACCCTATAACATTTAATTTCATTATATTAGTGGTTGTTGTAACGGCAAAAATAATAGAAATTTTGTAAAATAAAAAATTTAAATGTCTTGCTATCACGTTTTGACTTTGAGGCCTGTGTCGCTTAGATACATTATAGCGATTTTAATAGCGTTACTTTTTTACCCTTTGGGTACATACATAAGTCATTGTTAAATAAAACAAAATGTTTTCTATTTTATTACACATGATTCACTTTATAAAAAAGTTACAGCCGTATGCATAACAAAAACTTAGAATGAATTTGGCATGAGTAAAGAAATTGATATGGCTTCGAGTGTGTTTTGCGTTCGGCCTGGCATTTAAAATCATTTTAAATTATTGCCGTGACCTAAAGCTATATTTTGGGATTATTTTTGATGTCCAATTTTGTGAAGAGCCCTGCAGAGACCTTGATTCGTTTCGTCACTTATGTTAACATCATGCTAAATTTTTCTTATGCATACGGCTGTTAATGCTTAAAATTTAATGACTTAAAAATTAAACATTTACAGTTTCTTTGCAATTTTTGACAAAGCACAAATTAAAAGTATCTTCGTAAACTCATGTCTTTTTTTAGAAAACAAATTTACACATTTTTGAATTTTTAAATTTTCGCTAAAGAAAAAGTGCAAGTGCTTTTTAGAGTCCGTTAAATATTTTTCTCCTTTTATATGAATTTCCAAATATTTATAAAAGATCTCAAAAATTTAAATAAAAAAAATGCTGTTTCGACACAATAATGTAAATTCTTGCAACAAGAACAAAAAATATTGTTGTATAGAAAAAAAAACAAAAAAAACTTATTTTTGTATACATAAGAATTTAATGGCAAAACGCAAGAAAGCATTCAAACATTAAAATTATTCATTTCTAAAAAATGTGAGAACGGCAATAATATTTAAATAAAAAATAAATAAACAGTTGCGAACGCAAAGAATGCAACACAAGGCGATATGAACTTTGCGACTGCGTCTGCTTTAAATTCGATAATCAATATTTTTTTTTTCTTTCAATCTAGAGTATTATAATTTACAATAATTTCTTGAAGTATGTATTTTGCAATATTACAAACGTTTAAAGTTCTTGATTTGATTAAAATATTTATTTTTCAACATTTATTAATTCTGTGATATTTGCACAATTACTGCGGGAAAATCATATTTGTTGGGCCATTTCGCTACTGCTTACTAAGATTATCAGTGTTGTTTTTAGGGTATACACTCTTTTCTAGAAACTCTAGATACCTTAAGGCCGGTAAAGAACGAAAGTTGGGCAACTTTTAACTTTTGGTTTACGTTAAATACTTTGACAGCGTTCATTTGCTGCTTCTTCCTGTTTTGTTTTCGCACTTGCTGTGTTTTAATGTTTTTTTTTTTTTGTCCGTCAAAAAAGTACTCATGGTGTTAACCACATCCGTCGTTACATTGTTTTCAGTTGAATACGTATAATGTATGACGGATTGTTTTTAATCGATGTTAAAGTGCTACCAATTTTGACTTTAGTGAAAGTGTAGTGTATAAAGTAATTTATTAAAATCACCTAAAACTAGTCTAATAAACTTTATGAAATCATTTTTTTTCATCAAAAACCTAAGGGAACGTGAATTGAGCCTGTCTTCTTTATAAAAATAATATTTTAATTACACTTTTTCCGACGTTTTATAAATTTGTTGTTGATTTTATTAAGCGAATAAATTTAGTATTATGTAGTTAAATTAAAATATTAGGTTTTTAACGTAAATCAACATTACAAATTAATTAATTAATTAAATACCTATTGTCCAATAAAACAAAATAACTTTCCTAGTCATATTCAGATACAATACTTTAACATTATGCTAAATAACTGTAAATAATAAAAATCTAAAAGCGTGAAAAGATAATTAAAATTATTAAACATCACTTAAGATAACATTGGGGATTTTTTGCTCTCAACTGTATTTAAACATGTGTAGATGACGAACATTTTTTTAAATCTTATTTAAATGTCCTTGACTTAAAGACGTTCTCTTAAATATGAGTAAAAACAAAAACATTAATTACAAACTCATTAATAAATGAACAAATAAAAAGAGAGAATAAATAGCGGTTTTATTGTAATAAATGTTATTACTAACACACATAATACTCATGATTGTGTGTATATTTATGCAATTAACTGTTTTACTACTACTGTTTTAAAACTTCACTTGCTAGTTTTACCATTGTAGTTGCTGTTATTTTGTTTTTATATCGTGTTTGGAATTTATTTAAAATGATACTAAATGTGTGAGAGAATATTTATGTTATCCATTCTTAAATTTTTTATTTTTTTTATTTTTTTGTTTTTGTGTCTCTAAAAGAAAATGAAATATAAACTGCATTGAAAATAAAAATGAATATAAAACCTTTTCTGTGTGTGTGTGTGTGTATTTTTTGTTTGCATTAAAAAAGGGATAAATAAGGGTTGCCATAACAAATCTATTGTAGAACTTCTTTTCTAAAACTCCAGAACTTGAGGTTTTTTAATGGGCGTCTTTTTAATTTTTTCATTAAAGCTATTATTTTTAATTAAAAGCAAAAAATGAAACAAACAAAAAAAAACACAAATTAACAAATTTTAAAATTTCTAAGAAATAGCATTTTCTACTAGGTACCTAGTAACGATTTCTTTAATATTTTAAGTGATTATTATTATTTTAAAAAACTTTTAGTCAGTCTGAAGTTTGTAATTTCATTTCTAATTTCTTAAGAATTTAAACTTTTTTTCAAACGATGTGTTAGTTTTTCAAAAGAGGGAGGAAAGTTTATTTAGCTACAAACAGAAGTCGATGTCATTTTTAGTTTTTTCCTGACCTTTTATGTTTTATTAAATTTCTGTTCTTTAAGTTTTTTTTGAACTTTCGTGCTTTCAAGGTCAATTTTAGAAAATGAAAAATATTTATTAATTTATTCCGACGTTTCGTTGGATAATCCCAACTTCATCAGGGATATTATTATTTTGTATAATATTTTAATTTTAACACAACAAAAATATTTAACATTTAAAACGACAATTAATTTTTTTAATAATAAACAAAATTTAAACATCAAATAAAATAACATTAACATAATAGCACACCACTGTTCTTAAAGTTAATATCACAGTATAATCGATGTCATTTTAATATCGCTTGATCCTTCAGATAATGTCAGTGTTATGCAAGCATTGACAGAAAAGTTTGATATGAAAAAAATCATTTAAATAAACATAAAATTGCTGCAAGAGATATCTCTAAAAAATCCGTTAAAACTTGGGTTGTCGGAGTTTTTTTTAATGTTTCATTAAGGTTTCTTTTTCTACCTTTCCTGTTTTTATCAATTTTTTTTTTTGCAAAAAAGAATGGGGGGAGGGGGTCGAACATAAACTTACCATTATTCGGACTGTTATTTATCAAAGGGTTAATTTAATATTTATAAGGATATTAAGAATATAATGTCTTGGCAACACTCAAAACCAGTCTACATTTCTTGCCAAATTTTCTCTTTTCTTCATTATGGCAATTGAAAAAAAATATAAATATCTTTAATAAGTGAAAAAAACAACCACTTTCTTTTGAGATGAATCTAGTAACTTTTTTGGTAATTCACACACATTCTTTCCTCTTTAAATGTTTATGCGTACTAATTTTTTTGCGTTGCTGCAATACTTTATAATATTTATGCAGCAAATAAAATAATATTTAATGCTGCTGGGGCTGTTTTTTAGTATAAAATTTTGCAAACTGTAGTACTAAAATATTGCACTCTTTATTATTACCTTTTAACTGAATAAATAAATGCTAAAACCAAGAAATAATGGTTTTGCCTTGGTGCTTCTTTAAACAATAATATTTTTTGTTTGAAAATGTTTTTCACTAAACTTCAGCAGATTTATTTTAATTTGTATTTTATTATAATTAAGCTCTTTAAAAAATTTTGCGTATGTTTTTCACACCCGTTAGCAAATAAAATTCAATATAAAGTCGTTAATGCATTATTTAACACTTTTTTGTAAACACTCAATTATTAATTAATAAATACATGCAAACTTTAACTCGCTAATATTTGTAATAAGTCTACTAATTTTCGCTTGTTTTGTTTTCTATAGATTGTATTTTGCAAGTATTAATTCAATTTTTTCCTTAACTGTATAGAGAAAAAATAGTAAAACTTTTGTTTTTTCATTAATGGAGTGTGAAAATAAATTATTTTCCGCGTTATCTATTACTAACGTCGTTTTCCTCCGGCTTCTGCGTACGAAATAATTTATATTGTAAAATACCAAAAAAATACTTCCCTGTAATGTAGATAAATAGTTGCAGAGTTGGTCAATTATGGTCGGTAGATACTCACTTGTATTTATGAGTATTACATATGTGTTGGGTTTTGGAAACTGTATATAATTGTACTTTAAAATAAGGTGGTTGCTGAAAAGTACGGTAACATTAAGAGCCAATTTTCTATTCTAGAACAAAATTTCAAACAAAATTTATGTGCAGTAGTTCATAGTAAAAATAAAAACCACCATGTTTTTATATTTTTGGCATATTTTGGGAAGTTTATTTTATTAAGGTGAAAATTATTAAGCATGATAATTTTTGTATTTGCTATTATTTACTTTTCAACCAGCTGATTGTTTTGCAGTTTTATAATCTACCCAATCAAAATGTTTGGGCTTTTTCGTACAAGAAGAAGAAGAATATTATTTTCCCAAAAACTCTCTATTTTAGTGAAGCTTACGAAGTATAAATTGTGTTTAATTGGTCTTTACGGAATACTACTGGCGTAAATTAAAAAAAAAGGTAGCAACTATTATAATTAACGGCAGTGTCGTTAACATAGGTCTACACTTTTTTTTTTAACAGAAGTAGCACTTCAGACATTAATATCTACTTATTTTTTAGCCGTGCTACATTCTTTAGGAAAGGGATAGATGAGAGAGAAGACAGGTGGTGAAAGGAGATAGATATAGCCATTTTATTCATTTGTAGTCAACGTGCTTACCACCTAGACTACAGCAGCCTTGGGTTTTGAATTTTTACACGTTTATACCTAAAAATAGTCTCATTGCAATGTCGTTATATTACCAATGAAAGTATATTTATGAGAGATCTAATAAAAACTAATTCAAGAAACGAGATATCAAATCAGAGCACACAATAGCAAGCAACCGGTATTAAAATTTTTTTTTACTTTTTAAAGTGCAAAAGGTGTAAATAATTTTTTCTATATATTGAATATATTATTATTAAAGATGAAAAATAAGATTTGGAAATTCACTGCAATAGAAACAAAAGAAAATCGGAACAGTTTATTGCAGGGCTGGCGGGTAATTATTATATTTCATATGATTATTATGTGGATGTGTTCCTCTCGCTTGGGGTTAAAATTTACTAAATTAACTCAATTATTCTGCAGGGTTCGCTCACAAATTATTCCAAGGTTTATCCCAGTTGTTGACACAGTGTAAAAGACAAATTTTTTCAAATCTCTTTTAAAGTTTCAGCGAGTTTGTTTGCGTCCCTTTATCATTAAACTTTTCGCTTTTAACCAACATACACAAAGCAAGACTAAAACATCACCTCAAATCCCTCACCCCCTTACGTCCCTTCACTTCTTGCCAACAAATAGAAATTTCATAAAACTAGTTTCAAGAAAAATTTCATGATGTAAAATGGCACTTGTGGAATGTAAAATGTGATGCCAACTTAGCCCTTTTCGCGCTATTTTTAGCTCTTTTCGATTGCCGCAGACGGGATATTTTTCCTTTAAGCTACTTTTCAATAAAAGAGCTATGAACTCGTATACTTATTTTTCAACTACGTCCTTGGCAACTGTATTCTTTGCCATTAAGTAGAGTGCTAAGTACTATGAATTTTTTCGAGAATAAAATTAGCAACCGAATGGCTTTAATTTATATAAAATATTGCTACCAATGATAGCTGTTCACGGAATAGTTCATCACCAAAGTGATGCTCAAGTTCAAGTAAAAAATATTTCAAGTTGAAATATTATATGGGAACAAATATATATTTTATGTTTTTGTTCTTATATTAAAAGAAAATAAAAATTTGACCCTTTTTGAAAATAACGATTTTTTTTCTTTGTATATGTAAGAAATATCTATATAAAGTACAAATATAATAAAATAGGACAAAATAAATAGAAAACAAGTAATAGTGCTATATTTGGCTCTTTCGAATTTTATATACTCTTCACCATATAAGTAAATCTACTTTCGTAAAGTAAATTCAATCAAAAAGACAAATATTGTGATGACAGAGAATTAAAAAATAAAAAAAGAAGCATTTAAAAAAAATATAGTATATCCTGAAAGATCTCTTCAGAAGCTTTTAAATGGTACCTTTATTGATAACTTAAAAATATGGTGCACAATCCTACTTTTCTATAAATAGTTCAGAAAAATTCGGGCGAGCACCAATTGTTTTTTCTTATTTTTTAAGAAAAAAAATTGAGTGCTATATATAATCTTACCAAAAGGCTCTAAAACTTTTTAAAAAATTTTTTTAAAAAATATGGTGCACAATCGAACTTTTCTATGAGAAGTTCAGAGGCCCATAAATCGGAAAATATGGGCAAGCGCCAATTTTTTCATTTGATGTTTTTTTTTATTTTTTTTTATATTATATTGCTCATATATTTGTTTTTTATTGGAGTTACTTCCACTTTTTTGTGGTATAAAAAGACATTAACGCAGCAAATTAGTAATTAATTTTGTAACATAAACTTTTAAACACTTTTTACCACTTTCGACATATGATTAAAAAAACGAAGCCGCTGGCTGTTATAATTTTGCCATGTCAAAAGGTTTTTTAATTTAAGTTTCATTGAAAATTTATGAACAAAATATGTTTAAAGTTTTTCTTTGAAAATGTTTATTTGAGCTAAAAATTTAAGTATCATTTTACGAATAAATTGAGTTTAAAGTTTTTTATTTAAAAATTAGTTTTTTGGCTTATAATTTTCACCAAGTTTTCCGTTAAATTCACTTTTTTTAAGGTATTTTTATACTTAAGAAATTTATCGAGTGCATTACGAAAACAGAATATAAATTTAAAACGGATTTTGTTTAATATTTCTTGAAGGTTTCTCTTTTCTTTTCATTATAAAATTTAAAAATAAATATCTACAAGCCAAATAAGAGTTTTTAAATAATAAAAATAGCAGTAATTTTTATAAATATATATGCGATAACGAATTTGCTTTTATTATTTTATCATGCACAATACAGTAAGTAAAATCTAAAACTTAATCAGAGTATTTATTATTGGTCTGAATAGTACTTTTGAAATTTTAATGGTCCCAAAGAATTTTTTTTCAAGATTACAGCAAATTAAATTTTGGGCAACTCTGGCAAGATGTTTTTTCTCTTTTTTGCAAGCAAAACAAAGCCAAATTCTCAAAATACAATGGCTGTCCTAGTTTATCGCACTGTATTTACTATGAAAACTAAAAAAGTTTTAAAACAACTATAAAATTTTTTCAGTTTACAAATTGTTCTACGCGGATTAAGTTGTGTGGTCCATGAAAAAGTGATAGATAAATAAGAAGTGAAAAAGTGAATTTTTGTGGCAAATAAAATTTAAAAAAAATCCGACACACACACATGCATATATACTGAACCAATGTACAGGAAAAAATCGTTAAATGTTTTAATTAAAAATACGAAAATATGCTGAGTTTTTTGAAAATTAAGCATTAGTTTGTAAATAAATAATTTTAGATTTTAAGTGAAATTAAAGTGCAGATAAAGCAAAAATTTAATCACAATTATTTTTTTTCTGACTTCTAAAAGGAGTGTGTGTATTGAAGAAGAAAAGAAAAAACAGCCCGTGGAAGAAGTGTAGGAAAAAGTCAGCAACCTATTAGGCATCCAGAGAAGGCAAGAAGTGAAAAGGTACAATAATGTGATGTCAACTTTTGTCGGCAGATAAAAACTGTTATTAATCAAAAGCGTAAAAAAACGCTCTGTTGTTGAATTCATGCGTGTGATAAAATTTTTACGCAATCCATTTCTTTTATTTCAGTATTTGGCAGAAAAACAACAAATTAAAAAAAAAATTATTATTTATTTTTGGTTTTTTTTACACCCTACAATCAGTTTTAAACTTATTACAAAACCCAAATTAAATGGAATAAAAAACAGAAAATAAGTTGGGTGCATATTGATGGAGAAACCCGTATATTTTTCATTGTAGACATTAATGGATTTAAAAACCTCCTGTAACGTTTTACGAATAGGATATTATGAAATGCGAATGTTTTTAAAAAAAACTCTGAACATATAATTTGTTTGTGTCATGTTTTTCGTGTTTTTAGGTTAGGGTTAAATTTTGGAAAAATATTAAGTAAGCCGGTATTCTAAATTACTTTTAAAATGCTCTGACTAAAAAGTCTTGATTAGTGAAGCTAATGCATAAAGTACTACATAATATGAAAAAAAGTACTGCTGAGAGTGATTCGTTTAGAGAAAGAAGCCTTAGCAGATGAAGTTAACGTTGAAGAAATCTTTTTCTAAGGTTAAAACTAGTGTTGAGGAAATTTAGCATAAAGTAATTAAAAATATGCCTTAAAACTTCAAATGGTTTTTTAATTTTTGTATTGCAATATATTAAATTAAAATTCAAAATTTTGACTAAGCACAATAGTTGCACCGAAAATCAATGTTGATAATATTCGAACGAGTATTAATCGAAGTTATGGCAATAGTCAGAAATATTTTCTTCGGATCCTTGTATTATATGTATTCTCCCATACTTATGTTACTCCTCTTGTATTTTTTTACAAGATTACTTCACATTTGCAACATTTCATTAGTATTGTTGTTGTTCGCATTAAAATGTATGCAAAGAAAATGTCAACAAAGCGTATCGCCGAGTACCGAACACAAAAAAAGATTCTCTCTTCCCCACCCGTAATTTGCTATCAAACTAAAAATTTCCCTTCTAAATGTTCGCTCGTCTAAACGGGGACTTTACTGTGGTTGTAGCTCAATAGTAAAAAATACCTCAAGAGTTTAAATTTTTACTGTATAAAAGTTTTTAGGTGTGCTGATTCTGATGTTATCGTAATGAAAACTAATTTTCCCTTTGTCTTTCTTAAAATTGCACAGTTTGTTTAATTGTACATTTAAAAAAAAAATATTATTGTAGCGAGATAAAAAAAATATTGCCCATGTCCTGACAAACTCATATTTTTATTTTGATGCCACTTGTAACATTTGGATTTTAAGGCGAAAATCTTTATGGACATGCTCAACGTTTTGAGATTTAGAAATGTTAAAAAACTGGTATTTTCATAAGATAATTCGCTTCAGTATGCAGCACTGTTTTCTATATATTCATATGTTAAACAATTAGTGAGATTTATGGGATAAAAAATTGATAGCAGCAAATTAATTAGTAAAGTGTAAAATATAATTTGTAATGTTTTAATGTATTTTATACAGATTTTTAATTGACTAAAACTATTATTAAATTTACTTTGAAAATTTTTACTAAATGAAAACAAAAAATATGTAATTGATTGCAGAGAAATTTCACTTCGATTTTTTCAACAAACGGGAAACATAAATATACTTATTTTTTAATTTCTATTTGAACAGAATAGTGCATCTATTCTTGCATATTACTGTTTAATCAAACATATGTTATTTTTTTATTACGGTCAAGCCACTTGCTCATTCAGTGGTACTACTCTGTATCTCTATTTTGGTTTATTTGTTCACTAATATGAAAATGATTGTTGTTTTGATTGTTGTCTTCTCTTTCTAATTTTATAAGAAAGAGATGTAAATATGAGTTACATAAATATTATTGTTCTCTTTTTTCATGGAGAGAGAAGGAATAAGAGTGAATAAAACAAAAAGTATTTGTTTTGTATGATAAGAAAAAATCAAAACAATTTACATTTTTTTTGTTCTCACCACTTTTTGATAAACACATGTTATGTTTAAATGTTTGCATTATGTTTTACTATATCTTTTAGATAGTTTTATTTAATGTTTTTCAAAAATAATCAAAGAATTTATAAATTTATTATATTTATTTTACTGTTGTTTAAATTATTATAAGTATTATTATTATTATTTTAATTTTCTGCTATTTGTTAGGTTGTGTATGCATTTGGCCCCATATGTTTTCATTTTGTATGTTTACACAAACTTAAAACCCCTTCAATATTTACTGTCCCCCTTTTCCAACCTGTTTGATTGTGTTAGTTTCAATCGTAAACACTCTACCTTTTGATAATTAAATTTTTTCCCGCGTTTTATTCAATTATTCAGATTATAAATAAATAATTTGCGCCAAATTCTTTTACATCGCTTTTAGTGTTTCTTTTTTAATAACATGTTGTGTTATTAAATATTAAATAATATTTTTGTCAACATTTAAGTACGAATTAAAAAGAGATTGCTTTTGTTTTGCTTTTGCTGTGTAGAATGAAATTTTTAAAAGTTAGTTAATGTTATATAGGTACTTTAAAAAGCCGGTTTACAAAATAGACTAAATCCCAATATAATATTTACTTACACACTACATACATACAGAACAGTACCTAAAGGTACAAATATTTGAGTTTAAAATACCGATTCGTTTTATATATCGTGGGTATTTTAGATTTGTTGATAAAAAAAAGTATTAACAAATTAAAATTAAACAAAACGGATTGGTTCATCCCTTTTCAGCCTTTTAGTATTTATCAGGGATGGTAAACGGATCTATAAAATTGTATCAACGGAACTCGTATTTTTTCTACATGTAATATTCTTTTAAAATTTTTATGTTTTTGTAGGTCAGGGGTGGGTAACCTGCGGCCCACGTGCACAGAAACTGCGGCCCGTGAACATATTTACTTATTCAGTGACAAAAAATTCGAAATTCGAAAGAAGATATAAATCAAAACAGCATAAAACAGTCTCTAAAAATCATAAAAAATACGTTCAAAATAGTTACGAAAAACAAAAATATATTTTTGCATCAAGAATTTGCAGAATGATTTGATTAATGGATTTCAGCAGTAAAGAATGCTATTTTAATGTATCTCAATATCATTTTTGTTAACAGATGTGACCAAAAATCCCAAAAATTTCTTAGAATTAATTCAACTGCAAGAATGAAATTTATAGAATTATTAAAAATTGAATCCGTAATGATTTAATCAGCCCAATCATGAATATTCTCACGGAATTTTTTTCCCCACGGAAAAAAATTTTTTCGCATCATTGTAATTTGAAAGAAGTTTTTTGTTTATTAACATATTTTTATCACTTTCTGCAGTCAATCAGAAGGGGAAAATTTATAATGGGAGAAAAGACAAAAGTGAAAAACTTGCACGCAAAGAAAATTATTTTATTGTTTGGAAGCACGTATAAATGCGAACAATTTTTTTTTTTTCGAAATTATAAGATCGCAAATTACAGACGAGAATTTAAAATGTAGCTTAATAGTTGCTACTACTAAAATTGAACCAGACATAAGTATCTAATCCACAAATAAGCAGTGGTAATTGTCTCATTAATATAATTATTCTTGGTAATTGGTACAATTTAAGAATTATTAGGCCATTTGGGTAAATAACTCCAAAAATCAAATAAACAAAAAATTTTAATAAAAAATCGAAATAACTGCAAGCAATTTTTATGTTAAAAGATATTCCTTAATTAATTAGAAGTAAGGTTTGCATTTGGGATCTCAAATCTTTCACGGATTAAAAAAAAATATTTATTTAAAATTTTTGGGTTTCCCTCAATTATCAGTTATAATTTCAGTTTAAGTATCAATCTTAACATTTCGTTTAGTGGATCTTTTTAGAGAGTCATTTGGAAGTTTCCAAAGTTTCTTTACCTAGTTAATGTTTGTATGTTACTATTTATTGTAGATTCCTGATGATGCTATCCAGGGGATAGTGAAAAATTGCTTAACAAAATTAAAATAAAATAAAGCTTCACCCTAAGCTTGAGTAAAATATTTTATTTTATAATTATACAACTTATTATTAAATTTTTGTAATATTATACAGCAGTAGTAAGGAATATTATAAATATATTAATAGAAATGTTTTATTTTTGAAAAAAATTTTTTTACAGTTTTCTGAAAACATAATTTTCATTTACCTAAAAAACTAATGTTAATGACCCGCTTAAGTTCGCTTGTTTTCAATTTTGGCCCGCATTACAAAAAGGTTGACCATCCCTGGTGTAGATAGTAATCCATATGGAATACAAAACACCTGTATTTGGAATTTTTGTTTGCATGTCTGACTGTCTGTCTGTTTGTATGTTTTCGAGATACGCAAAAACTGCTGAGTGAATTTTAATAAAATTCTGTGAGGAGGTCCCTCTTCATTTCGTAAAGAAACTATAAATAAAAATATGAAAGCACCGAATTTTACCGTAACACTGAAAAAAATAGCTGGGAACTTATTTTTCTAAATTTGAATTTTAAGAGATGATTTTTCATTTTAGGGTGTAAGCGCCGCCGTTGGTTGCGCTTTTCTTAATATTTCTTTAATTCTTCACACAAGACTGACTGACTGACTTTATAACATCTAGGAAATTGTATTAAAACATTTTTAACTCCCATTAATCGTCAAATAGTCGTATTTTTTCAAAAGACATGTTATTTTCCCTTACGAAAATTTCGCTCAGTTGCCTAATATCCAGTGAGTTATGAAAATAAATTTTTGTCTTTCTTAAATACTTATTGAGAAAATTAAGATCCTACTGAATATAAAAAGATCACATTTATTTTATTATAAATCGTCACTTGTGTCAGAAAAGATTGAATAATGAATAAACATTTGTAGAAATAGTGTTAATTTTTTTTTTGTTAAATATTTAAAATAAATTTTTAGTTTTTCTCTCATTGGTCATTCTAAAATAGTTTTTAAATTCATTGGTTCTGAAGATTTTCTAGGGGCAGTAAATATTTTTAATGCAAGGCGATATAATAAATAGGTATTATCTTTTTGTAAGTTTGGTTGTTTGTTGATGCGTCAATTACGGCTAAACGTCTGAACCGATTTTAACGATATTTGAAACACGGGAAGATATTTGATTAGATGGTGCAATAGAATATTTATATTTTCAAATAACGCACCAGGAGGGAGTGCAGGTATTTTTATGATTCTGAGTCGATATTAATTAAGTCTCGGCTAAACGATTGTAGCGAAATTCAATACTTAGATGAGTTCTTAGCTATAATATCCAACAAAAATAGTTGAGAGTTTGTTCAGCTTTTGTCAACATACCAAATTAACGTTTTTCTTTAAACCAAAACAATGATGCTGATAAGACCTAAATTTGTCCAGATTTAACAACGTATATGACCGCTCCCTTGGATATTTTTGGTACAATAGAAATTCGGTAGAATTGTAATATTAGTCGACATACTTTTCTATTCCTTTTAAAGAGTGTTTAAACTAATGTACTTTGGTTTCAATAACTCGAAAATGACAAAACTGGACTTGCGCTAATATTCATGGTAACCACAGTTTAACCAACACATTTGTTGTAACTTTCCCATCGCTGCTATTTAACAACGCGCGAAGTTTCAAGTCGAGATTTTATTTGTTTAAAAATTGGAATTGAAAGTTATCAATTATTTGAAATTATTTTCGTTACTTGTGCCTAATTTCTAACAACAAATAATTTTGCCATATTCTCTCAAAATATTTACCATCAGAAAACACACAGTAATATTGTGCGTGTGTGTGAAGAGAATATAAAGAAAACTAAGCAAACACATGTTGAGCAACCGCTTTTTCAGCTTTCGTAGAGATATTTGGGTGTTTGTTAAACAGTAGATCTTAAGTATGATTTAAAATATGAATACAGTCTTAAGTAATAAAAAAAAGAACAAAAGAACTATTGTTGTGTAGTCGCGGTCAACGATGCTTTAAAAACAATTCTTGTGTTTCAAAAATAGATGAGTTAAATAACAAAAGTTGAGTTGGCCTAAATAGTAAAAACAAAATAATGGTGGTTCAAACTTCATTGGAGAAGAACGCAATAACATGACAACAGTATGTGTGTAGGTACGGCTGCGTAATCGTAAACTTGTAAAAGGGCATATTTAGTAAATAGGAGATCATGAGTATAAATCTATTGAGAGACCTGGTTAAAAAAAAAAAACAAAAGAAATAGAGAAGTATTACTTTAAATCCTACAACCTGAGGAACGCAACGGATTTCAGAATTCAGCAAGCTAACAGCAGTGCTATGCAAAGATCATTGTTTTATAAAGTATTAATTATTTTCATTGATATGCCTAACAGTATAAAAAATGAACAAAATGTACACTTCTTTAGAAAAACTTTTGTCAGTTATGTTAAACATGATATTATACAGAGCGAAATATTCTAATTCTAAACTCATGAAAATTATACAATTATTATTAGTTATTATGCAAAATATTTTAATACTACTAAATTAATCAAATAAAAAAAAATTATATTCCTTTAAAAAACACTCCTTTTGGTTTAATTCCAACATTGCCAAGTAAGAAAGGTCCTGACAGATAGCTTGGAAAATTTTTAAAGATGTCGCAATTACACGAAATGTTTAGAACATTGCAGGTGAAAAAAAGAGTGTCACTTTGCAATCGGCTAGGCCGATTTCTGGAAAAGTTGGTAAAGTGGAATAATCGAAAATCGAGTGAAATTATTCCTTAATGGCTTTCCAAATCAGAAAATATAAAGTTTTTAGTATAAATTATGGAAAATTGTGGAAAATTTGAAAAACCTAAAATTGAATTTTTGTATGAAATTTTTTTTTTTTTTTTTTTTTTTTTTTTTTTTTTTTTTTGTAGAAGCATCCCAAGTGCATGTCATTTTATTTTTATTTTATTTATTTATTTATTCCCAATGAATTTTAAGCCTAATAGGCCAAATAATTCAGTATTACAAATGGCAATAACAATT
Source organism: Gymnosoma rotundatum (assembly GCA_916610165.2). Taxonomy (NCBI): domain Eukaryota; kingdom Metazoa; phylum Arthropoda; class Insecta; order Diptera; family Tachinidae; genus Gymnosoma; species Gymnosoma rotundatum. The sequence goes on along the minus strand of OU744338.1, from coordinate 10,949,317 downwards.
GTATAAAATATTAATTTAATTTAATTTTAATTACTACAATATGTAAAAAATAAGATACATGTACAATGCTGAAGTTTGCTAAAAGTGCATTTTGTGATTCTATCATAAAAATCACATTGAAAATTTAAATATATGTGTTGTACGAGAGCTGCTCTATATATTTCTGGCCTAATAGTGAAAATGTGAATATTTATAATCAAAAATGGTTTTATTGTTTTTCAAAGTATTCTCCAGCATGATTGATACACTTTTGCATGCGCTCAAACCAGTTGTCGAAGCACTTTTTCCACTCCGATTGAGACACCTCTAAAACATGGTTTTTGAAAACTTCAACAGGTTCTTCTGGCGACGAAAATCGTTGACCACGTATTTTTTTCTTGATGTGCGGAAACATGAAGAAGTCATTAGGTGCCAAGTCAGGGCTGTACGGCGGATGACCCATTAATTCGACGTTTTGGCCGGTCAAAAACACTCTGGTTTGAGCCGATGTGTGAGAGCTCGCATTGTCATGGTGAACAATGATTCGTTTTCTCTTGTTGGTTTTTCGAATTTCTCCGATGACTTCAGGCAAACAAATTGTAGTGTACCACTCAGAAGTGACCGTCCTACGTTGCTCAAGCGGAACAGTCGCCACATGACCAGTTTTGCCGAAAAAACAGGCGACCATTTGTTTCGAATGCTTCTTCCACGAACAACTTTCGTTGGATTTTGCTCGTCTTTGAAGACCCACACGGTCGATTGTTGTTTCGTTTCGGGCTCATACGCATAGATCCATGATTCGTCACCTATGACGATCTTTTAAACGTCTTTTGAAGCACCGCAATCGTATTTTTGCAACATTTCTTTGCACCAATCGACACGAGCCTTTTTTTGAGCGACTTTCAAATTGTGCAGGATCCAATGAGAACAAACCTTTTTTACGGCCAGGTGTTCATGCAGTATCGAATGTATGCTGGTGGAAGAAATGTCCAAGGATGTCTCTATTTCTCGGTATGTCGCATATCGATCTTGCATTATGAGTTCACGCACGGCATCAATGTTCTCTGGCACAACAGCCGTTTTTGGACGACCTTCACGGAATTCGTCTATGAGCAAGCTTCATTATACCAATTTTTCACAGTGCTATAGGATGGTGCTTCATCGCCATACAAAGATTTTTTAAGTTCATCAATGCACTTTTGTCGTGATAATCCACGTCGAAAGTTGTGAAAAATGATGGCACGAAAATGTTCACGAGTCAATTCCATTTTTTTCTATATTAATTTTTTCACATCACTGTAAACAACACAAATAATGGTCGTACGTCAAAACGTTTTGAGTACGATTATGCTTAAAAATGACAAACTTTCCAATGGAAATGTCAGATTGCACTTGGCAGCACTCAGTGTTGGCAGGCCAGAAATATATATAGCAGCCCTCGTACATAAATTAAAATTAATTTTAATGAAAGTCAGTACACCAAATTTTGGTCTCTAAGATATTTTGACCAATGTGGCCAAATGGAACGGTGGCATGCAATACCACCTTATGTATGGATATTGCTCCTTATAAACACTTTTTCCAAATTGAGTTTGTGAGTAGTGAAAAAATTATGGAAATTAAATTTGCGTCATATGAGTGATTTCTATGAAGGATTTTGGCCAATGTGGCCAATGTAGCTATTTTTATGAAATCGCCAGTGCGATTTTTATGTATACTTGTACTGTTGACTTTAAGTTTTTTAAGTGAAATTCATAACTTCACTTCAATATGTGCTTGAAGTCGCCAAATTTCCTGCCATTGCGAACTACAGAACACCTTTCATGCGATTTCAACTCGCATCGCAAGCTGTAGGCGATTTGAGATATTGTCAGAACAAGCCTGAATATATTTGCGGTTGCTTCAGCAAACCGTAATGTTCATGTTTTTGTGTAAAATAGCATGGCCATTGTGACCGTACTTTTACACTAGCGGTAAAATATAAAATTCTGACAAAACGCAGCCAAATAACGTAAACAAACTACAGATGGCATGACTTTCAAAACATTGGCGTCGTCCATAGACTGTATCATTCGTCTACCTTCAAAGACAAGATTGCGTATAGGTTGTGTTAGTTCTGCACCAATTCTATTTTTGTAGACTTTCTTTGAATGAAAATTTCTCACACAATTGTAAGGACGTCAGTGTAGAATAAGCATATAATAATTGTCAGCTCCGTTTTATTGTTTAAACAATTCCTTGCCTAAGATTAATTACTTAAAAAAAGGTTTCCAACTATTTTCATAAAATCTTAAAAAATAATTGTTAAAAAAAATTTACTGATAAATATTTTCTTAAATATATTTTTAGATAATTCTTAAAAAAGAACAAAAATGTGCTGGAAAATGCATTAAATGCAGACCAATAACTTTAAAAGAAATAACCAAAGATAATTTGACAAAAAAAAAAAAAAAAAAGAAAAACTTTCAATTTAATTTGTAAGAAATATATTGCTGAAGTATTGATTCATCATCAAGAGACGATTTTTCATCATCCTTTTTACTTCCAACACTCACTCACTCAACGCTAAAAAAAATAAGCTTTAAATACATTGTGAAAGTAAACATAAATGGTTTCTACTTTCATAGGACTTTTGGGTAAGTGGGGCAGCCAACGCATTAATGTAACAATTTAAAATTTTCAATTTATTGCAGATATACAATCATGGTGGGAGATACCGTGCATTTCACATTTTTGTTCATTGTTTAGTTCAGCATTTGATTTGCCCGATATTGATATAGAGGTAAAAATACCTTTTTATTTTGTGAAATTATTATTAAATTAATAATTGTTTTTTTGTGTCTCATATTTTTATAAAGGATTTAGAATCCGCTTTATTATCCGATGGTACAACAACAGATGATGAACATCATATTGCTTTAGTGCCTGAGCTTATTGTACGCTTGTTAAAGGGTTGCGATGCTTTACGTTCGGTAGCAAAAGAAATAACCCATAGTAATTATCAAATGTTTTTAAGGCGTTTCTTACGCCAACAGTGTCGTCTTCATAATACTGAAAATCATTTTGATACCGATATTGATTTTCAATCATTACCCGTGCGCAAACGTCTTTTAATTTTATACGATCTCTGTCATTTTCGTCTCGATTCAGCCGATGTACAAGTGATTTTAAATAATTTAGAGTCGGATAGTTTACGTGTCGAACCGTTGGGTTACGACTCCAAAAATTCCGGCTATTGGTATTTTTATGGTACCCGATTGTATCGCGAAGATAAGCCAGCCGCTTCAAATAGTTTCAAATCGAATTCTGTTTGGCAAGTTATTTGCTTCACAGAAGAGGATTGGCAAAATTTATCGACGAAATTTAAAACATCCACAAATGCTAAAGAAAAAGAACTTTATCAAATATTAGATGAAAATTTTCTACCAAAATTGCCGCAACTTTTTCGTGAACGTGAACGTTTAAGAAGGAGAAAGTAAGTAATGAATAAAAAGTGAGAGTGCATTCTAAAAAAAATTAGTATCTAAATTTTGTTTTGTGTCCTGTTCGATAAGGCAGCCATCCCTGCTTTTATATTGCATCTGTTTTCTCATCACCTGTCTAAGATGATGCATAATCGAACAGGCCTATATATTTTTAAATGATTTGAATAATTTTAAATTTTATAAATTCGTATGCTTAACAAAAATTAAGCTTAAAGTTGGTAAGAATGACAAACCTAGCAAGGTCTCAACAAGGTCTTAACGAACAACGACCAAGGACCGTTAACTCAGCAAAACATGTCATGCAGCTACAACAACAAACCAATTTGACACTTAAAATAGGCATAAAGCTTATAGAGCCCACTATACAATGATTTTTATTATTTACACGAACACGCTGAGACCCTGCCTAACTACGTCACCCATGCCAACCTAACGCTGAATTTTTGTTAGCATACGCCCTATAATTACTCCTGAAGTCAACTTATATTTTTAATAAATTCGAGTGAATGATTTTATACTTTTCTCTATTCAATTATAGACTCTTTCAAGTACGCAACTCTAGCCGTATTCGTAATCTTGCCGAACTAAAAGCCCGCCAAGAACAAGAACGTCTTGAACGTCAGCAAAGAGAACGTCAACGTTATCAGTTCGAACAGCCACAACCTGCTAAAACAACTTCTTTGCCTGTAACGTCTTCAACAACCACAACAACATGTCCTCAAACTAGAGCACGCAGATGGTTAGAACGACAAAAATAACTCTTCTAGCAAATCATAAAACTAAAGCCAAACTTTAAAAAAATCATTAAAGACAAGAAAATTATTTCATACACATTTAAACCAAACCACCACACGCAAACACACTACATACGATAATCTTTGCTCACTTTTTTTTATTTCCTTCATATTATCGATCAGTTTAATTTGGCTTTTCTTTTTATTAATTTTTTCTTCTTTAAATTTTCTTTAAGAAAAAGAATACATGCCGCCACCTTAACATTAAAAAATTATTAAAAATTAAAGAAAAAAAAAAACCGTCATTATTATCACAGTCATTCAAAATAAAACAAATTAATCTGCAAAATCATTTATAACGTTTAATGAAAAAAAAAAAACAATACAAAATAAATTTAATGTAATTTATTAAATAAATAAGCACGGTTTTATTTTTACTACTATTTTAATTTTTTTTTTCTCTTTTGGCAACTTCTTCCTAGTATCAACTAAAAGTGGCTTAAAGACCGACAAACAAGTGTGGCCGGCGTTTATTTTGTATTTCTTTGACTTATCAACAAAAAAAAATTATAATAATTTTATAAAATTAATTTTACAATTGTGTTCTTAACATCATCTTGTTTCGGCTTATGATTGGATTGATTGATTGATTGATTCTACAGTTTCAAAACATTTGGTTTTTAACAAATTATGTAAGCATGCTTTATTTATAATTATTTTAATAATAATTTTTGTTTTGTTTTCGTAAATTAAGTTTCGTTTATTTTACTTTATATTTTTTTTTGCAAAAAAATCTTTTTTTTTATAATATTAAGCTTAAAGAAATTTCACAAATAACTATAAAGTTTTTTATTGTGTTGCTTAAAGTTTGACCCATTTGGAGAGGTTCTTTCTTTGTAATTAATAACCAGAAGTCTCAACGTTTTCTATTTACAAAATGACGTAAAGAGCAGTAAGAATTTAAAACAAAGCAGGTTTCTAGAGCCCGGTAAAAACGTAACCGTATTATTATCGTTATAGTATCTGTCCACCTGTCAGTTTTTCTAGACCCTTTTTAATTTTTAGAGAAGTTTTATTATTGTTTTTGCTACAAGGACAAAAACTAAAATGAAGTTAAAACTAATGGATAAAGTTTTTTACGTATATGGTCTTTTAAACCGTTGTAGGCAGACACTTGAATACTGTGTCCGCTATAAAGACAAAATAAAATTGATTAAGACGGGATTATAGCGTGAACACGGCATTATCTTTTAACCTTTTTTAAGTAGAAACTTGGAATTAACGCAGCATGCCCACTATCACAACAATTATAACAAGTAAGAGTGCTATATTCGGCTATGACGAATCTTATATCTCCTTTACCATAAATGTAAATCTAGTTTAGTGAAGTAACTTTAATCAACAAAAACAAAAAAAACAAAAAAAAAAAATAAATAATAAATATTGGGGTGACAGAATTAAAAAATATGAATAATTTTTCAATTAAATGTCATCTGCTCTTAAAGGGTTAAGCATTTTTTTAAAATTTTAGTATTTCCTGAAAGATCTATTCAAAAGCTTTTAAATGAAATCCTTATTGGCATTTTAAAAAATTTGAAAATTTCAGAGGGTCGTAACTCGGAAAATGTGTGGGCGAAAGCTAATTTTTTACTGCTTTTTTTCCTATTACTTAATTCTCTATCCCACCATATACTTTTTTTTTTGTTTTTTGATTGGAGTTACTTCATTGTTTCAAACAATATGAAAAATTAGAGGCAGGCGTGGTTTTTGCCCGCTGCTTGAAGGACATGGACCGATCTGCCGATTGTCAGCGATTGTCGTATTTATATTTTCGTAGCTGATCTAGTGCTTTGTCAAACTTGATTTCAACACTATTACGGACGGACAGACGGACATTGCTCAATCGACTTCCATATCATTTGGAACAATAAATTAACTCCAATCAAAAAAACAAATATATGGGGCGATAGAGAATTAAAACATAAGAACAAACATTAAGTGAAAAAATTGGCGCTCGCAAATATTTTTCGCCTTATGGGCCTCTGAACTTTTCATAGAAAAGTAAAATTAAATATATTTTTTTTTCTTATTTTAAAATTTCTGTGACCCTAATATTTATTTCTTTATTTTTATTTATTTATTTATTTTTATTATTATTTATTTATTTTTTTTTTTTATTGGAGTTACTTTACTTCACTGAACTAGTTTAACATATATGGTGAAGGGTATATAAGTTTCGGCATAGCCGAAATAGCTCTCTTACTTATTAAATACATAATTTTAACGATGATCTTTCATGCAAAAAATTTGTGAGTAGTTTCGTTTTGGATTAAATATCTTTTACGTATTGCCAACTCCAAACACACCCATGATTCATGATTTGTGGACATTTCTATTGTTTTGATTACTGTTGAAAGTTTTGACTCATCAGGAAAAATATGGTCTTACCGGAATGTAAGTTGGGACAAATAGTTGTGGTTAAATTTCAAATGACTATTATAATTGGCCAATAAATAAATTACAGCATTTCACTTCACATTATTAAGACGCATAATTTTACTACAATAGAATAAAAGAATATGAACATATCCTGCATTCTTATTCAATTAATAAGAACTTAAATACTATATAAGTTTACTTGAGCAACTAAATTCTATAAGCTTTTTTTTTGTAGGAAGCGTATCTTTTATTGATGTGTCTTATGTCCCTAAGAAACGTTGCACATATTGAGACACAAGTGTTTAAATATGCAAAGAAAACAGATCAATATTGCAGCTCAGTAGTGTCTTATATGTCTTAAATTCAAAAATTTTCTTGGGGGTTAAAAAAAAGACTAAAAATTATTTATATACATAAGACACCGGTTAAAAAAATCATGTTAAGAAAAATGTTTAAGCAGTCGGAAATTTAATAAAAGATGAATCTATTGGAATGAAACAATGATTTATTACTAAAGCGAACGGTTTTGTTTTCGACTAGAAAAACCATATCAAATGTTTGTGAATATTTTTTATATCAAAATCTAATATTAAATGCTAAATTTAACACTGATTTATAGTTTATAGATAAGAAATAGTTAGGTTAGGTTAGGTTGCACAGGCTGTCGGCGTAATGAGACCGACTCACTTGGGTCCTAAAGGTCCCGTTGTGTCACCTGGAATAGGATGTGCAAGGATCAGATTCAGGTCTCTACGGCACCATCATCCTCCTCCTTCTGACAACTTCTACAGTAGTCATGATCCGGAACATTCAGTCTCCTAGCATGGATATCACAGTGCCCTGTTAGCACAGCCACCAGTGTACCACAATGTCCTCGAGACCGTGCAGGTGATCTCTTCAGACCATCTAGACTGCCCGGCCCTAAAGAATGAGAAACTGTTCCTCAGTTTATCAAAATCGGTTTATATTTGTAAAACTTAAAAGCGCTTCAATATTTTTCGAACACAAAAAGCAAAGCTTTCCAAACAATAGAATATTATGAAGTATAGTCAGAAGCTTAATTTCTTTCTATCCATAATTTTTGCTTAATTTTTCTAAAAATCTATTTTTTTTATTTAATAACAAATTTTGTTTGTTTCATTAAAAAAAATAAATAAATAAAACAAAAATTCTTAAAACCAACAAAAATACATAACACATTTTATATGCTTTTTTTAACCATTTACCATCAAACACTAATTGCATGTTGTTAGATTTGACTTTTGTATGTTTATTTTTTTTATACATATAAACACAATTTCAACATAAAATATAATCTCTTTTCCAACTCTTATTTAGTTCACAATCTACATCAACTGCTAGTGGCATTTCAACATATGCCAGCTCATTGCGACGGACCATAACTACAAATTCCAGTGATTTTTTAGGCCATCGGGAAACGTTTTGCTTAACACCAGAAGACGAAGACGACGACAACGAAGAGGAGGAAGACGAGGCCGATGAAGATCTAGATAACGAATACTGTCACAATCACAATTATCCACAAACAAGTGATTTTGATTTAGAAGAACAACAAAGGCGTCAAACTGACGAAACTTCAACGTTATTGACCGATGAACATTTGAATCTTTTGAAAAATATTAAATTAGAGCCAGCTGATAATTTGGTGGCAGCTGGAGAAGACGAAGAAGAAACAGAACAAAACGTATTTAGTAAATATAAAGCTTTACAACAAAACCATAGCGATAATCAAAATATAGAAGACAATACAACAACAATAGCAGCAGTTACACAAGACACCAGAACTCAAATCGTAGAAAAGGAAAAACTTGAAGAAAAAGAAGTTGATCACAAGTCCAATAGAAAGTCTCACCACCATCACCATCATCATCACAAAAAGAAAAAATCACAGAAAAAGCAAAAGAAAAAATCGAAAGAACATCGTAGAAAACATAAACACGCCGATAAACATCAAAACGAACTGACGTCTACAAAAAGTCTACAAACTGAAACCAATACCAAACATCAAAAGCTTCAAGGACAACAACAACAGCAACAACAACCATCTCAATCGCAACAGCAACAGCAGCAGCTACAGATACAAGGTAAACAACATAAATTGCCCATTACACGTTCTTCCAAACACACCAAAGTATTATCACAATATCAAACAATCGATGAAGAAGAACCGGCCTTAAGTCCAGAAGATAAAGAAAATTTCTGTCGCGCCATTGGTGTAGTGCCCACAGAAAGTCTCCTACATTTACACAATAACAATCACAACACCGCTAACGATTTGGACTCAACTGTACAGGAGCACATCAATATCGAGCTACAAATAAATCCAGCTGTTGTAGCCATCAAAAAGGAAAAAGAAAGTACGACGATTTATGATATGGCCCCAGCTACAAATATGAAATTGCCGGGCCGTCAAACAAACAATTCTCTATCTTCATTAACGGGTAATATTTTCATACCAACAACAACAACAACTACAACTACTTTACAAGATTCCACAACAGCCACCTCAACTTCAGCCACATCGTCGACATCAACGGGCATAACACAACAACAACAACAACAACAATCTCTTAAAGATACAAATAAAGCAAAAAATTCCACAATGGCAAGCAGAAAACAACCAAAAACAAATGAAAACAGCACAAATGCGGGTATAAAAGGAGCTGTAGGCCCCAAAAAGAAGACCGTTAATAACACTGCTGCCTCGATAAAATTAGAAGCTGAACGTGATCGTGAAGATGCAACAACAGCCAAATCAAACATATCCCCATCTCAAAATTCGGATAAAAGTGGTGATGAGTGAGTTTTTTTTTATTTATATTTTTCAATTTACATTCGTTTCTTTGTAGTTTTAATTTCATAAACTTTCCAAACTTATCGCTTCTCTATTAAAAAAAAACAACTTGTCATGCTAAAGTAGTTGTTTCCTTCTTTTTTTCTATGTTGCTTGTGTTTTTATTTTGCCTCTTAATCAAATTTATTCGTATCACTTTCAAACGCACGTTTAATTGCTTTTTTTTATAAATTCTCAATTTGTTGTATTTCGCTTTTTTAACTAAGAAATTTTATAAGAAATTAAATTTTTGCTTAATTTTGATTTATTATGAGACTACTTTCTAAACACGGACGTTTTTATAGAATTTTATGCCGTCAATGGATGACGCTTATGATCGCTTCAAACGGTTTAAATCTCCCAAAAAATTTTAGGCATTTCACCATAAATTTTTCTCGAACCTGAAACGTTTTTGAATTGAATAGTTAACGAGAAATTCACCATGCAATCTATTTAATGTAAATGACCTTCAACATTTTGTTAATGTAACTTAACATGTGAATTATTTTTCAGGCCTTCAACCACATAATCGACCGATTTATTTACAAAAAAAAAATATTAAATTCTTTCCTAATTAGAAAAATCGCAATTCTAAATAATGAATCTCTGACCGCATACGAGGGCTGCTCTTTATATTTCTGGCCTAATAGTGAAAATGCGAATATTTATAATCAAAAATGGTTTTATAATATTCTCCAGCATGATTTATACACTTTTGCATGCGCTCAAACTAGTTGTCGAAGCACTTTTTCCACTCCGATTGAGACACCTCTAAAACATGGTTTTTGAACACTTCAACAGCTTCTTCTGGCGACGAAAATCGTTGACCACGCATTTTTTTCTTGATGTGCGCAAACAAGAAGAAGTCATTAGGTGCCAATTCAGAGCTGTACGGCGGATGACCCATTAATTCGACGTTTTGGCCGGTCAAGAACGCTCTGGTTTGAGCCGATGTGTAAGAGCTCGCATTCATGCTGAACAATGATTCGTCTTCTCTTGTTGGTTTTTCGAATTTCTCCGATGACTTCAGGCAAACAAATTGTAGTGTACCACTCAGAAGTGACCGTCCTACGTTGCTCAAGCGGAACAGTCGCCACATGACCAGTTTTGCCGAAGAAACAGGCGACCATTTGCTTCGAAGTGCTTCTTCCACGAACAACTTTCGTTGGATTTTGCTCGTCTTTGTGACCCACACGGTCGATTATTGTTTCGTTTCGGGCTCATACGCATAGATCCATGATTCGTCACCTGTGACGATCTTATAAACGTCTTTTGAAGCACCCCAATCGTATTTTTGCAACATTTCTTTGCACCAATCGACAGAGGCTTTTCTTGAGCGACTTTCAAATTGTGCGGGATCCAACGAGAACAAACCTTTTTTACGGCCAGGTGTTCATGCAGTATTGAATGTATGCTGGTGGAAGAAATGTCCGAGGATGTCTCTATCTCTCGGTATGTTGCATGTCGATCTTGCATTATGAGTTCACGCACGGCATCAATGTTCTCTGGCACAACAGCTGTTTTTGGACGACCTTCACGGAATTCGTCTTTGAGCGAGCTTCGGCAACGATTAAATTCATTATACCACAGTGCTATAGGATGGTGCTTCATCGCCATACAAAGATTTAAGTTCATCAATGCACTTTTGTCGTGATAATCCACGTCGAAAGTTGTGAAAAATGATGGCACGAAAATGTTCACGAGTCAATTCCATTTTTTTCTATATTAATTTTGTCAAGTCACTGTAAACAACACAAATAATGGTCGTACGTCAAAACGTTTTGAGTACGATTATGCTTAAAAATGACAAACTTTCCAATGGAAATGTCAGATTGCACTTGGCAGCACTCAGTGTTGCCAGGCCAGAAATATATATAGCAGCCCTCGTATAAGCATCGAAAAAATCAGAAAAAACTTACAACAATAGACTTACCTTTGACCACAAATGACGCACCTATATTTGCATGCTCTTAAGCGAAAGCGTATTTTAGTTTTTGATTTTTCGCTGATATTAGTGGCTTTCGGCCTAAAGAGTCGGCGGACTGTTTCAGCACTAAGAGCGCTTCCGATTTTGGAACTACTTAATTGAAATTTATAAAATAACAGGAAATGGAACAATTCGTTTATATATTAAAAATATTTAACATAAAAGATTTAAATTTAAAAATTATTGTTTGTCCCACTTTGACTATGAGTAGCTGCAGATCCTTAAATTTCGACACTAGGATCTAAGATTCACAAAATCAAGCTCAGTTGCTTTGTGAATGTCGGGATTTCGATGTGTACCTATGAAACAAGGCGAATCAATTACCAGGTGGCAGCGTAGGCGAATTCATTAATTTTCGCCGTGAACAATACTGTCAAACTCCATACATAAAAAATCTGTGTACTATTTTTTATATATGAAGTTTGACATTCGTTTCTACCAGCAAAAAATAATAAATTCTCCAACGCTGCCACCTGGTAATTGATTCGCCTTGGTATGAAATACATACATACATATATATATATATATATATATATATATATATATATATATATATATTTATATTTAAGAGGTTTTATTGTGTTAAAGGGTTTCTTGTACCATCTTCAAATCTGAAGTTCCTTTTTTTATATTTCCTTCTTCTTCTTTAATAAAGTTGTATAACACGTTATAACAATAAATCATGCAATGACGTGCTTGCATACGAACGCTGCTAAATCAAAACGCAAATGTAAACTGACGAGTTTATTTATACACAGAACACTCACACAAATGCGGTTATTTGACAAGTTGGTTTGATCGTCTCTAGGGTCCCTCCTGAGTTTTTATTTAAAAAAATTACATCCATCTCATGCGATAAAAATTTATAAGATTCTTTTTCTCGTGAGAAAAACCACAGACTGATCCAATCAATGCTTTTGGCTTTATTTAAATAAATTCTTTAACATTTTTCTTTTAATTTTGCTTACTTTTTTATTTTTTATTTTGTCAAGCTAAATTTAATTAAAAATTTATAGCTTTGCTCCCTTATTGCATGCTTTTATTGATTTTTCTTTTCTTTTTAAGTAATATTTAAAACTCCATTTGTAAATAAGCAGTCATTTAAAAAAATCCAATTGTATTTTATGCTCCTTCCCTTTTTGAATTTTTATTCCACATTTTTGTAAATCATCAAAAAAAAAATCAATAATAACAATCAAAAATCCACCAAAAATGCATATGTTGTTCCTCTATAAAAAAACAACCATTCCAAAAAAACATCCGTATCATAAAACCAAAAAATATATAAAAAAATCCGTGTAGAAATGTAAAATGTAGCAACAACAGCAACCACCAGTATCAACTACAACAACAAGACCAAGAACAACACCATGTCACGATCAATAATCGTAACAATAGTAACAGTTATAATAATAATAATCATAAAAATAATAAGAGCAAAAATGTTAATGAAACAACAGCAACAACAACTGCAGTTAACGCCATTCCACCAACTAAACGTTATTTAAAGCACAATACTAATAATCATACATACAACAACAGTACTACCACTACCACCACTACTCCCACTAGTACTATAAATCACAACAACACCAACAACAACAACACTACCTCTAATGATATTTATATCCAAACAACTTCTAATACCAATACCAATAATAATAATAATAATGCACATTTTTCCCAACACAATTTCTATTCCTCCACTGTATCCTCTGATTCTTATGTACATAAAAAATCATCAACCTCGTATCATAAATATCAAACACAACAAAAACAACAACAATATCAATACCAACCTTATCACAATCACAATCATCATCATCACATACCACCAACAACCAAATCGTCATCTAAAACATCAACATCCCAATACCACAATCACAATCAACACCAACTCCACCACCAACATCAAAATAAAACTTTCTACAACAACTGTTTTTTGAACAAAAATTCGATCACACCAAATGTTCTTAGCTTTACCGAAACCGAAGAAGTTCTACAAATTGGTATGCACAAGGTACTGGTGTATGTCAAGAATCATCGTGACGCCTGGCCATTTATGGATCCTGTAGAGGAAGATATTGCTCCCAGATACTATTCCATAATAAGAAGGTGAGCTTGTGCGCATTTATAATATATAAAATTTCTTTTTCTTTTGATTTTATTTTAGAAAAGAAAGTTGAATTTATCTTAAAATTTTTTGGATATTCAATTGTATAAAAAAATCTTATCAGGACTTATTATGCCCGCCCTTACTTTGGTGCTCTGGCTAGATTTATATCGCTGGTCTCAAGTAGAAAGGTCCTAACTCGATTTTTTACGAAATTAAAATTTTTCGTGATTCCAATACATTTCACACAGATACACCTTGTCACAAAATTTTAATGCAATACGAGGGCTGCTATATATATTTCTGGCCTGGCAACACTGAGTGCTGCCAAGTGCAATCTGACATTTCCATTGGAAAGTTTGTAATTTTTAAGCATAATCGTAATCAAAACGTTTTGACGTACGACCATTATTTGTGTTGTTTACAGTGACTTGAAAAAATTAATATAGAAAAAAAATGGAATTAACTCGTGAACATTTTCGTGCCATCATTTTTCACAACTTTCGACGTGGATTCTCACGACAAGAGTGCATTGATGAACTTAAATCTTTGTATGGCGATGAAGCACCATCCTATAGCACTGTGAAAAATTGGTATAATGAATTTAATCGTGGCCGAAGCTCGCTCAAAAACGAATTCCGTGAAGGTCGTCCAAGAACAGCTGTTGTGCCAGAGAACATTGATGCCGTGCGTGAACTCATAATGCAAGATCGACATGCGACATACCGAGAGATAGAGACATCCTTGGACATTTCTTCCACCAGCATACATTCGATACTGCATGAACACCTGGCCGTAAAAAAGGTTTGTTCTCGTTGGATCCCGCACAATTTGAAAGTCGCTCAAAAAAAGGCTCGTGTCGATTGGTGCAAAGGAATGTTGCAAAAATACGATTGCGGTGCTTCAAAAGACGTTTATAAGATCGTCACAGGTGACGAATCATGGATCTATGCGTATGAGCCCGAAATGAAACAACTATCGACTGCGTGGGTCTTCAAAGACGAGCAAAATCCAACGAAAGTTGTTCGTGAAAGAAGCACTTCGAAGCAAATGGTCGCCTGTTTCTCTCTCGTAGTATCAAAAATAACGGTTTTCTAAGCATTTTCATTTTTAATATTACATTGTGATAAATACAGTTTGTATTATGTTTTTACCTTCTCCTGTAAAGTTACTTATATAGAGTTAGGGCCTTTATACATGAGACCTGCGATATATACTTAGAAAGCCATTCACACCACTATATTTAATGAAAACAGTCAGGCTTAAACTTCCCTATGCAGACCACACAAAGTTGTGGCATCGGCGAGACTTGAACTCACGAGCACCTGTTTTAGTAACCAGACGCATAAACAAACTCATAATATGCTGTTAAAACATATATTCAGCCCATATTATATCGCAGTTTGACGAAAATGTTGCCAGAAACATATTACTGTTTATAAACATGCAACTAGAAACATTTCGAAACTATATACAAAAGAGAGTCCAACTTCAGCAACATTATTCACCACAGGTGGAAAAAGGGCATATCTAAGTTTGTCATTCCGTTTGTAATTTCTACAATATCCTTTTCCGACCCCATAAATTATATATATTCTGAGTTCTTATGCGATTTTGGTCTGTCCGTCCATGTTCGGGTTAAAATCAACTTTGTAAAGGCACTAGATGAGCTAGAGAAAATTTAAATACACCAAACGGTCAGGCATAGTTTCAAAATTTTTTTTTACTGAAAATCAACCAGATTGGCCCATGTCTTTCGAGGCAGCGGGCAAAATATAACGCCTGCCTCTAATTTTTCCATATCATTCGGAAAAATAAAGTAACCACAATCAAAAAACAAACATATGTGGCGATAGAAAATTAAAAAAAAAAACATTAAGAAAAAAAATCAGCGATCGCCCATATTTTCTGAGTTATGGGCCTCTGAAATTTTCAAATTTTTGAAAATATCAATATGGGTATTATTTAAAAGCTTTTGAAGAGATTTTTCAGGAAATATAAAAAAAATGTTTAAAATGTTAAACCCATTAAGAGCCGATGATATTTTTATGTAAAATTATATATTTACTGCCGTATTTATAGAAAATAAAATAACTTTGAAACGTGTTTTATGACAAATTTTTCATACAAATTTGTCCTAAAATATATTTCAAATCTATTTTGATTTTCTATGAATACGGCAGTTAGTACTTAAGTTTTTTCTGATTTTTTAATTCTCTGTCACCCCAAATTTTGTCTTTTTGATTGGAGTTACTTCACTTGACTGCATTACATATATAGTGAAGGGTATATAAGCGAAAATTTCACGAAACCTTAACAGAATATCGTGCCTTACATATAATCGTTCATAAAAATGTGATCTTGAAATTACTTTAATCTTTAGTTTTTCAGCTCTGCTTTTCTCTACATCAAATCCCGGTCGCAATACGCTGTCGCACCGTAGAGTCCCTGATCTGACTATTTTTTGCTTTACTTGGTTTTACTGTACAGGAGCCTTAAATATCTTATCTAAAATGGCTGTAAAATAATTATTTTCCTTTTCTAATCAAGACACCGGGTGGCTTGAACTGTTGTTTTCCATTTACTCGTCTTAATTTTAAAACAGCAATGCAATTCCACAGAGATACAGACTCATAGAGTTCAGTTGTTTCTGAAAAAAGCTTGTTCCTTGTTGAGGGCTTCAGCGGGTTGTGTAAACTGCTTTAAATTTTCGCCTCTTACTTTCAACATTAAATTTGGGTTTTTTGGCGAACATTTTTCCTTGACTTAAAACTTGAGGTTTTAAAAAATCTGAAAATAATATAATATAATATAATTAAAATACATATAATTAATTAAAACAAAAATATTTTTTGCTTTGTGCAAATTTAAATTTATTTATCTCCCATGTTCTAAAACTCACGCGATTGCCTGCCAAATGACATGCTATTTACAAACCATCAAACTTATTTCAAAATTTTCAAAGTAATGTCGCAATATTTCCCAGCGTTGTTTAATTGTATACACAACTATATTCGTTCAGCGAAAGGATAAAACTAATTACCTGTCAAATCAGACATGAGCTAAGTGTTACCATTCACGAAATAAGTACTAGTTGAAAAAAAAAAAAAGTTAGTATTGTGACAAGGACCACAACTAGAATATCAGTTTCGGTCAACCTGTTGCCTACTTTCGTTTTAGAAATTTGAGGATTTCGTTTTGGTTTTTTTCCTGAACTTTTTTATTTCATTTACACAATTTTCTCGATTTAATTATTTTTTTAGACCCATGGACCTTTTAAAAATGGAAGATAAACTCGATAATGGTGAATATCAGAAATTTAGTGATTTTCGAAATGATTTTAAACTAATTGTCAACAACTGCCGTTTGTACAATGGCAACGACAATGGTAAGTTTACCTGCTTCTCTTTGTTGCTTTAACGATATCTCTTTAATATTTACTTTTCAGAATACACCGAAATGGTTAATAAGCTGCAAGAAGCCTTTGACAAAGCTACAAAAAAGTATTTCGATCATTTGTCGGACGACGATGAAGATGATCCGAATTTAAGTTATCCGGCGGCAGATGCAAAAATGAATGTTTTTCGTGAAAAATATTTCAATAAAAAGGCTAAAGATAAAGAGAATCAAGAAATGAGCAACAAGAAAACCACACACAAGTCCGCAGAAAAGAAGAAGCATAGTAAAAAAGAGAAAACAAAAGATGTTATAACTAGCGATGAGGAAGATCATGAGGGCGGCAAGGAAAGCGATGATGATGAAAAACTGGATGATGATGAAGGTGATCACAAAACCTCAAATGGCAAAAGGAAGCGAAAGGACAAGGATAAAAAACGTAAAAGGAAATCTAAAACACCACGTAAAGAGGACAAACAAAGTGAGGAAGAAGATCAGTATGAATTCAAAGACGATGAAGAAGATTTGGAAGAGACAAAAGAATTGGAAGAAAGTAAAAATTCTTTAAAGAAAACCAAGACGTACAAGGATTGCTCCTCGAAAAAAGAAAAGAAATCCAAATATGATAAGAAAAATACGAAATCGATTGCAAAGTCGAAAAAGTCATCAAAAAAATCTATTAAGTCCAAGCCAAAGGCGGAAGAAGAGGATATGGAAGTGTCCGACGACGATGATGATATGAGCTTAGAATCTGAAGAGGAACCAGACAATGAAGACGATGAAAATTTCGAACTAAAGTCCTTAAAGAAAGGAAAATCGAAAGCAAAAGATGCTAAATTGGGGAAATCAACAAATCAAAAGAAAAAGGCTGCGGTCAGAAAGAAAAAAGACAGTTCTAAAAGTAAAACTAAAACGAAAGATGTTGCCAAAGCTGGTGGAAAATATAAATCAAAAGCTGAAGTCTTAGAATATGAACAGGAAGATGCTTCCACAGAAGAAGAAAATGACAAAGATGTAAAATCGGAACCTGAAGAACAACCACAAACACAAGCACAAGCACCACCCACACATGTAAAACCTCCAAATAAAAGAAAGTCCTCGCTGGTTACAAGCAAGGACTTGCCACCACCCGCTATAGCTGCCTTAAATGCTTCTGCCTCAGAATTAGAAGAAGATATACTAGACGATGACAGCCGCAGTATGTCTCCCTTCAAAGTAGATTTACATAAAAAATACTCAAAAAGTGCCCTTAATGAGGATCTCTCTGAACTTTTAACAACCGTGAAAAAAGTGCAAAGCACTTCCCTAAATAATTTGCGACAAAAATCTCCTGAATCCGATAATGATGATTTAAAATCCATTTCTAGTCAAACATCCGAGGAGTCCAGAGATCACTCTCCTGAACCCGTAAAAAAGAAAAATGCACCAAAAACTAGTAAAGCCGCTAAAAAGGAAAAAGAAAACAAACGTAAAAGATCCACTTCATCTTCCTCTACCGCAAATACGACAGCGACATCTAATGACAAGAAAAAAATGACCGAAAAAGAAAAAGCTGCTGCTGCAGCAGCTGCCGAGCAAGCAGAACTTGAAATGTTGCTACCTTTCCTAGACAAGTATGAACTTATTAAATACCGGAGGAGTAGAGCGTTACTAAACCAACAGAATATGGGCAGCACGGAAACTAAACCGACTGCGAAATCACAGAGCTCAAGAAAAAGAGATTCCTCCAGTAAGAACAATTTAGAATCATCTGATAAAACCCCCGAAAAAGCAACTGAGTCGACAAGAGGAAGGAAATGTCGTGATAATAAAAAGGCTAAAAAGAATTTAGACAAGACATTAGAAATAATACAACCTAAATCTCAACTTCAACCTAAAGCAGAAGCTGATAATACGGTAAAAGAAGCAAAGTCGGAACAGAAACCTGCCGATAAGTGCAAGAGATCGATTGTTGTAGAAGATCCGGTAGAAAGTGTGGCAGAAGCACAAATTGAAACAATAAAAACAAATGAAAGCGAAGAATGTAAAGAAAAACTATTTAAACTACCAGCAACTGCAGCGCCTGATGTAAAGGATAATAAACAACTTACTATTGACAAACTACCTCCAAAAAAGAAAGACAAACTTAAGGCCGCCGCAGCTTTATTAGAAAACTTACTACCCGTTTCACCCGTGACAAATGTACAGTCTGTGGCAGTTAGTGAGGTTATAAAGGAAGTAGAGGAAGTTAAAAAAATACCAAAAATAGAAGAAAAAGAAAAGGAGAAAGAAAAACCTCAGGCACCTCCCCCACCCAAAAAAGCTCTACAGAGAAAAGCTACTGCTAATCAAAACAACAATAAAAAGGCGGGTAAAAATAATGCTGGTTTCAATTTGAATGTTCAAAAGTCCACTGCTGCTAATTCCGCTAATTTAGAAGCCTTAGACGTTGAAACGGAACAAACGCTTAAGGATATAAATCGCTGGTTGGAACATACACCCCGGTTCTCTGAATTTTCATCAGCTTCCAATTCGCCCTCACGATATATGATGGACGATTTTGATCACTCAATAACGGGTAAATTGGATGGTCCCTCAAACACCAAAGATGACCTAATGCCCGTAAAACTCCAGGAGGCGTTTGATGAGCTAGTTGCCGACAACAATTCGTCGTCTGACTCCAATTTACCGAAGAAAGATATCATAAGCGAATTGCTGCCAGTCGCAGCAGCTGCACGATTAAACACATCTCCACCTCATTCAACTACTTCCGGAAATTCTGTTGGCAGTACTTCGGTAAATGCGTCCTCGAATTCGTCTATAATAAATGCGCCTTCAATAGCTTCTTTAAGTTCAGTAGCAGTAGCTAATACTCCCCTTTTAATACCGCCACCCACAACAATAGCTCCATGTTTGACTACCGTGACAATGCCAAAACCAAAAGAACCATCAACTACTCAACTTTTGTTACATCCTCCACCGCCGCCGCACATTAAAAAACAAATGGCTAAGGAAGACAAAAGGAAGTCCTTAAAGGAAAAACTACAAGCTGCTGCCAACACAAGAAGAAAAGATAATTTATTGCGCACCATAGATCGTTTACAACCTGGCAAGGCCAAAGGAAATCTTATACAAAATGTTAACAAACCAGATGAACTGTTTCTTCTAGGTCCAGTCGTACCAAAAACCAAAGAAGTCAAAAACTCCCTTATAGTGGAAACAGCTGATAATGTCCCGAAATTAAGTTTGGGTACTGTTATAAAAACTGATGATTTTTCTATGGGTTCTACACCATCGTTTATTGATGAACTGGCTTCCAAGACGGTAAATAAGGCAGCATTAAGTCCAGCTATGAATACAGAAAAGGATAAAGAATTGGATGAGAAATTAAAATCAAAGGAAACGATTTTAGATGGTTTATTACCTTTTCCTAAAATTGGCTCCTCGCTTATAAGCACAACGCATTTGCTGGCAACGGAAGATAGAGACAAAAAATTTGATGATGAATTAAAGTCAGCTACGAACAATGAAAAGCCTAGACCTTTTGAAACGCTAACAGCAACACTGTCTTCGATTAATTCGGCTTCATTGACGTCATCAACAACTTTGGCTAATGTTACAGGAGCTGAGAAAACCTTGGATTCTAATAATACCGCTGTTTCGTCAGTAGCGGATTCGTCTAAAGAAAAACCAAACCTGAGTGCCTGGTTCAAAGCTTTTGGAGCTCCTAAAAAGGCCAAAAAGTCAGAAGAGGAAGAAAAACAACAACCCGAAAGTAATGAAAACTCTTCAGAGAAGTCCCAAGAAAAAAGTTCCCTATCTTCAGTCTCAAATAATGCCACAGCAGCCAAAAGTCCTAATTCTAGCTCTTTAATAGGAGAAACTTTTTCTTTACCCTCCGCTCCAAGACAACGCAAAACCAGCACAGGCAGTACCATATCGGAGAGATCCAGTTTTTCCCAAGATCCCGATTCTCCACGTATAACTATAGAGGATCGGTATGGTTCTTACAATGCTGGCTCATACACTTCGCCAATCGGTGCGTCACCTATAGGCGCCTCACCGATAATGGTGTCACCTAAACCTGATGAAATTACCAAGCCTACATCTCCCTATCCATTAAATGGCACTATTAAGGTTAATTTCTATCAGGATACTACCACTAAGAGCAGTCCCGACAAAAGTTGTAGTCCCAGAGAAATGCCTTCTCCATATCCGCAATACTCGCAGCACATTTATTCTTCTGCATCTTCACCAAATGTTTCAACACCAGAACTGAGTGGTACTTCTCCCTATGGTGGAGCAAATAGTTACAACCCTTCCGGATCGGAAGCCTCCAAGACACCAGTTTATTCTTCCACATCACCTTTGCCAAACTTATACGATCAATACAAGCAACCGAATTCCCAAGAATCCGATTATAATAGTTCAATGAGTCCGAGCACGCCAAATCCTCACTCTCCTTATCAGCACCCTCAGAGTTCTCCATATGCAACACCTCACACTACACCGCAGCCTCACCAAAGCCCGTATCATCCACCAAATTCACCATATCAACAGTCACAACAATCGCCTTATACAGCCTCTAATAATGCGCACAGCCCGGCATCACATACAGCTGTTGCCGGATCAGCTGCTTCAA
The DNA here is from genome assembly GCA_916610165.2 of Gymnosoma rotundatum. Taxonomy (NCBI): domain Eukaryota; kingdom Metazoa; phylum Arthropoda; class Insecta; order Diptera; family Tachinidae; genus Gymnosoma; species Gymnosoma rotundatum. Next base: position 10,927,709 of record OU744338.1, on the reverse strand, counting down.
GTGTTCATTCGCCTCTCAATCAACAGCAACATAGTCCCTTAGCCTGCGTAGGCTCTCCAGCTTCTTCAGCCGCAACACAGCCTCCAACTCCTTTGGCAAATTCTCCAGCAGAACAGCCTCAACAACATTCACCATATCAGCAACCAGTAATGTCACCGTATCAGCAACAACCACCTAGTGTTGGATCACAGCCATCGCAGCAGCAACAACAACAGCCAATCGCACCACAGCCGCAACCGCCAACATACAATCAAATTTCATTGACAACTACCACACCCAATTATCATAACACTACTTCTCCTTCTGCAGCTAATGTAGGTTATGGAGAATCAAATAAGGGCACCGCCAATTCACTGCAACCACAAACAACAAACATAGAAGACCAACAAACGCAACAGCAAACATCAGGAATCTTTTCCTCACAAATGTCGGATAATATTGAGCATATGGGTCAAAATCTTAATTCTAACAACAACAACTCATACGTGCCACCTCCCTCCAAGGTGACGCACCAAATCCAGCAACCTCAACAGCAACAGCATCAACATGCAAACGAAGCACAACAGCAACAACAATCAAATAATTCATTACAAAATCTTTATAATTCGTCTTTGTTGAACACAAATAACAAGTCCACTGATGAAACGAAATCAACCGATTGGAGAGAATCCACGTTATCAACGCCATCAAACCAGACTTCACAACAATCGCAATCGCAGTCGCAACAACAACACAGCATTTTGCCAAATCTAACACAGCAACAATTGTTAATACCGAAACCCGCTTATCCCACTTACGCCCAGTATCAAGCAGAAACGGCAAGTAAACAAGCAGCCGCAACAACATCTGCAATTGATAAGTTGAGCATAGAAAATAAAACAAGCAATAATAATATCTCTTCCAATTCATCACCATCGGTTGCATCGCCAGGGGTTCAAAATTATGGTTTGCAAACAGGTTCGTGTTCTAATTCTGGTGATATGGCTGCATTTATGCATCACATGCATCAACATGCTCAAAAAAGTCAGCAACATATTTCAAACCCACAAAAACGACAATCGGACGATATGCTGGGAATGGATTACAGCGGTGGAACACCCAGAAAGTTGCAGAAGTGTGAAGAGCAACAGGCGGCACAACAGCAAACTCAGCAACAACAATCTAAACAACAAATAACACAACAACAAAATAAAACAATAAACACACAGCAAGGAACTCAACAGCAGCAACAGTCAACGCTTTCGGCACTGTTGAGTCAGAATTCGACTCAAAGTCAGCAACAGCTTTTGCAGCAGCAATCATCACAAACACAGCAACAAAATTTACAACAACAAACAACTCAATCTCAACAGCACCAACAACAGCAAACACAACAAACTAAAGCAACAACCTCTCAACAAGATCAACAGCAACAACAATTAAGTAAATATTCTCAGATGTTTGATACATTCTTGGGTTCCATGGCATTTGGTAAACATTTAGGTAACATAGCGCCGGAAAAAGCTTTCGCCATGTACAATCATGCAGCATCATTGGGTTTTCCTAAAGACTACACCAAAGAAACACAATCGTGTCAAATGCAATCGCAACCGCAACAGCAACAATCGCAACAGACACAACAGCAGCAATCGCATAAAACGCTACAACAGGAGCAAAATAAACATTTAGCTTCACAGTTAATGCAACAACAGCAACATCAACAGCAGCAGCAGCAGCCTAGAGAACAACAGCAATCCTTGCAGCAAAATCAAAATATGCAGCAACAACAACATCAAAACAAATCTTCCCTAGATATGTTGAATAAAACACCGATGGGTTATGGTACCAACAGTAGTTCAACTGGCAATATGATGCAACAACATAACCAACAACAGCAACAACAAAAAAATACAGCAGAATCTTCGACACAGCAACCACTTAATATGTCTAACACTGACAACACCTATATGGCACATCAGCAACATCATACAATACACCAACAACAACAACAGCAGCAGCAGCAACAGCAGCAGCAACATAGTATATATAATACGACTGGTAAATTAGCACAAAATTCACAACAACAAACTGCACAACAGCAACATCAACAAATATCACATAGTTATGGTCAACAACAACAACCACAGCAACATCAGGCTCAAACCCAACAACACACGTCAACTAACGATAAAAACTCAGGTTCGGGTTCCAACAGTTCATCTCTTACTTCTTCAGGAAATAGTCATGAGACCGCCTCATCTAATACAGCGGCAACTGCCAATAATCCTATGCTTAACGCAATGGCAGCCTCCCATCACCTTTCCCACACTCATCACTTGTCGGCCTATAATAAACCAACACCTCCACCACCATCGACACAAACTTACAATAATCCAGCTTCCTCTCTGTTACATCCATTGGAAGATCCTTCAATAATGATGCTTACGGCTGCCAGCAATTATTACGATAAAACGATGCCACCCGCAGCTCATACGTTCAATTCATCGACGGCGACTGCAGCCTCTAAAGGCTTAACGTCTGCGGCTTCACAACTTTACTTGAATTCTATGCAAACTGCAGGAAATTCCTCGAGCACGACCGGAGCTAGCATTTATGGTAATCCACATCAAATACCAACAGCATCAAGCTACTTACAGAATTTGGCAAGCAATAATACGCAAACAAATGCTGCTCAGCAAACTCAACAGCAACAACAGCAGCAACAGCAACAACATCAGCAGCAACATTCTGAGCCACAAAAGCCAGCACCGGCTAAAAGGGGACGTAAAAAGAAAGCGTCAACTATAGCGGCAGAACAGGCAGCTGCTGCAGCTAAAGCTCAACAGCAACAGGCTCAACAGCAAGCGCAACAACAGGCTCAACAATTGCAGCAACAGCAGCACCAGCAACAACATCAGACACAACAACACCAACATCATCAATCTCAGACTGCTCATCAACAACAGCAGCAACAGCAGCAAAGTCTACACTCCTCACAATATGCCAATCCAAACAGTCAAAATCCTTCTGCCACTGTTTCTACGGCCCATCAGTTACAAGCCCTGCAAAGCTTTCAACTGTATGCCGGTCTCAAATCAACCGGTGTTGGTTCGCCTCTATCCACCTCGAATTCCTCTCAAGCAACTGTAGGATCTCAAAACTCCAGTACAAATGCTAATAATAACTCCTCATCTACGACATCGTCATCAGCCACGTCCGCTTTGGATGCTGCAGCAATATCGCTTAAAACAGCTGCTGGAATGGTACCAGGAAGTGCTTTTAATTTTGGCCACACTGCCAGTACTTTAGGTTTATATGGCGATCAGACAGGTTCAAGTTACTTGGATCAGTTCAGAGATGCCTCAAACACTTACTATATGCCACCTGCACCTGCTCATAGCAGAAGTACAACAGCCAATGATGCTTCGGCCTCTACGGCGGCCAGTGTAATGGATAAAACACAGGCAGCCTTAAATCCCGCCGCAACACCCAATCCCTACAGCTTTCTAGCCGCACATCCCTCAACAAGAGCCTCTCCCTACTTTATGAACGCTGCCTCGCAATTAGATGCCGCCAATAGTCAATTATATCAACAATATTTACGCCGTGATGATTATCACACACGCATGATATTTAATCCTTCATTGTTGGGTGGACCGGCCGGAGCAGCAGCTGCTGCAGCGGCAGCGGGATATGGACAACCGCCACCATCTGCTTATAGACCCTCATCGTTGGGTATGCCCAAACCATACGATGCTGCAAATCCTAGATCATGGTTCTAGCAGTGCGCCCAAAATGGGCAGCAACAACACCAACAACAGCAGCAGCAGCAGCCATCAACATCCTTAGATGCGATTGAAACAGTTGATCAAATGAGCATGATTACAACACACCAACAACAACAGCAACAGCAAGACAACAGTGCACATTCTCATCATACTCATCAGAACAATCAATTACAATAAATCGTAAATCTTAATCGAATTGTTGGGGATTTCAACGCTGGTCGTAGGAATTTTTTAAACTTTGGCTTATTATCTCTTTTTCGCCGAGGCGATTGCTTATTTTTGAGCTCTTCTTTAGCTTTAATATTTTAAGTTTGGTAAAGTTGTGTTGTTTCTTTCCTTTTGATGAAATTACGCATTTTCTTTCTTTGGGTTTGAGTATCTTTTAATACAGTACAAGACGTTAACATTTGTGAACAAACAGTTATGTGATGGAATTTGATTTCGAAGCAAGAACGAATTTAAATTGATGTATTTTGCTACTAAGGGAGTTTTTAAGTTCCTTCTTTCCACGACTTATTTGCCTTCAAAATACTTTTAGCATTGTCTGCTGATGTAGAGTTTTCGTAAAAAGAGATAAAAATATTTAAAATTTAAACGATCTTTCAACGGGTTTTTCTATTTGATTTCTGGGTGAGGATTGTTTTGTGAATGACGATTGAACGAAGCAAAAAAGAAATCGACCGATACCACAGTCATTTTGTATTTCAAAAGTGCTGTTTATAATAAATCATTAAATCATTCCTAAAAGCCGTATAAAACAGCAGAACCTTCGCAACACGTTCAGAAAAAAAAAAACAAAAACCGAAAAGTCAAATACATAAGAGAAATTCGCTACCACCGCAACTTGATCTTGATAGGATTACTCTTGTCAATAATATATTGATTATTCTTCCAAAAGGGAAGATGTAGTGTTATGGTCGCATCGACCGAAAATAACATCATTCAGATTTATACAGTTTCTTTCGAAAGTTTTTTTTTTTTTTTAATCGAAATACAAAGTAACCGCTGATTGCCTGATTCAATAAAATACAAAAAAGTTAAAAATTTTAATTTAAATAGATGGAAATTAACGACATCTTTAAAAACATAGAAATCCGTTTAAGTTTTGAAATCCATCGAATTTCATCACATAACCGAACACATATTGCGCCTGTGCTGCAAGAAAGACATATCTCAAAGAACTTGAGATTAGCGCGTTTAAAGCTTAAATTTTTTTTTTGCCTTTTGTAGGCCATTTTTATCTATAGAATTAACACGTTTGAATATAAAGCCGTGGAAGTAGTATTATATCACTGAAGAACATTTCTGAATCCTTAAGCTAGAAATATAAAATTTTGAGTTATGATCTTCTTGCAGCAAATGCTCGATATATTATTTTCAACCGTGCTGTGATTTTACACCATTTAATTTATAGCAAAGTGTTATATTTGTATAAGCGTCATAGGTGGCTGTAACAATATTATTGAGCGGCTGACTGGCAAAACAGCCTAACTATAGGTATTTTATTGGAATTTTTTGCTTAAATCAAATAACTCACAAATATAACTTTTACCATTCATTAATTAAAATCATGTAAATTGTAAATTTTGACTTTGATATTTTTTCTCCTATTTTTTTTTTACAATTTTTATTTTATAAATTATAAATCCAAGTGCAATTTTTGAACTGAAATTCGAGCTACATATTTCTTTTTTTGAATTTGTAATATACAAACAGCTCCAATTGATATACATACACATACCTATATTTGATTCAAACACATAGATATGACTTTTTTTGCTTTTTTGGAAAAGAAGTGAAAGAATATTTTTCATTAAACTCATGACATCAACTAAAACGTAAATTTTCTATAATTTTATAGTTCAAAATTTTACAACAATTGCAACTCATTAGTTAAGAAGACAACAAGAAAAAAAAATAATAATAATTGTAACAATTTATTATATATATTTGTAGTTGTTTTTTATGATTAATTTTATTATAAAGTTTTTAGATTTTAGTTTAAAAACAAAAATACTCTCTTAAGAAAAAAATAAAAGAAAGAAAGAATAAACAACCAAAACTTTAAAAACAACAATTAAAATAACTCTTTTAAAATTTTTAAGCTAAACTTACTTCTTATCCTTAATTCTAAGTTAGTTTTAAGTAATTTTGAATAATTATGATTTAAATTATAAACTGTTGAATTTAAAAATGTGTTTGTTGTATTATAAAACAAAGTCTATAAATAATTTAAATTAAAATTAAAACTAAATAATTTAATATTATTTGTTAATATTAAAAAAAAAAAGAAAATTAAAAACAAAAAAGTAAACACATCAGGACATATTTTAAAGGGTGGTGTCAGTAGCTTGAGAATGAAAACTTTTAATTATTTGATTTTATTCAAAAATAAATAATTAATAATAAACCACTGTGTAATTATATATGTCTTGAAACATGCTCGAACGCTCTCTTTTATAATTATAAAACTTTTGTATTTTTTCTTTTTTCAAAATTCTAATTTTATTATTTTTTGTTTAAACTGCATTTTTTTGTGTTTAAAATTCTAAAATAAAATCTCGAAATATAATCACTTTAAACAATTAATTTTTGTTCTAAACTTTTTTTTGTAATTAAATTACTTAAAAATAACATTTTAAAACTAATGAGTTTTGGAATATAAACTTTCGAAATTGTTGTTTCATAAATCGTGATTTTCGAAATTAATTTTCTTCAGGGAATATCCCTTTTTAAATTTTGTTTTATTCAAAAGTGATGTTAGGAAGTTAAAGGAATGGAGAAACGGCTTAACTTTAATTCAGGGAGTAAGGGCGGTAAGGAAGGATTGTAACGCTATGGTGAACGGAATCCCCACAGGGTTTATTGTGAATCTCTTCAAGGAAAACAGCAAGAAATACCCTACACAGGCACACAAAAGCTACCTACAGCGCAAATAACCATCAAGGAAGCATGACAAAAAAATTGGCCAATCTATTTTTCTTGTTCGATTAAATATTTTGTATTTTCTTTTAATTTTTTCTTTCATACTAAAATAATGAAGAAATTTTTTATTGTTTCTGCATCAGGGGCAGATCAGTGATGAGCGGCTTTTACAGACAGGAAACATATTTTTAAAATGACGTTTAAGAAAGAAAAAAACACTAATGTTGGTCAAATTGTTTGTATATCGGATTATTCAAATATTTGACCAGTGTCTAAATGTATGCGTTAAAATTCGTTTTCATTTCATTTTCATTGTTTTATGATCAATGACTTGTTAATTAAAGTTGTCATCTTCAGATTTCTTTTAATGAAAATTTATTGGAAAATTTTTCTGAGCATTTTCTCCCATTTCCTAAGGCGACCCGATTTTTACAAATTGGTTTTTTTACGAACAAAAAATAGAGCAGAAGACGAAATCATGTTTCCATACAAACTTACATATCGCTGGTATCATGTAGAAAGTCCCTAACATTTCACGCAGATTCCCCTCGTCACAAAATAATGCAATAGTATTAAAAATAACTGTTTTTACAAGAATTTGCTTTTCAAATATTACATTGTGATAAATACTTTTTCTATTATGTTTTTACCATCTCCCGTATGAAGTTTTTTGATCTCATTGTCAAAACGGCAAGAAATTTTTGAACTTATTTTTTTCTTAAATTTTTTTTGCACTAAATAGCCCATAATTTACTCTCGGTCTTTTAGTTAGTACTTTTGATCTTTTAGTACTGATTGTTGTTTTTCACATTATGCACTAACGGTCACCTATATGTGTAAGTAAAAATGGAAGAAATATTTAGTACTAATTTTTATTTTTCTCATTTTGCACTAAATGGCACACGATCTGCTTTCGATCAGGTTTGTTTACGTAGTTTTAAAACGTCTTTATATTTTTAGTACTATTTCTTCACATTTCGATTGGTCTTCGATTTTCCTTAGAATTTTTATACTATTTTAAAGTGGCTTAAACATTTTATAGATTTTGCATTGAATAGTTTTCGATTTTCTTTTATTCAGGTTTGTTAGCGCGACTTAAAAACGTGTTATATTTTTAGTACTCTTTATATTTTTTTTACATATTTCGCTAAACAATTTTAAAATGGTTTAAATTTTCAGTACTAATTTTTATTTTTCTCATTTTGCACTAAATGGCTCACGATCTACTTTCGATCAGGTTTGTTTATGCATCTTTATATTTTTAGTACTAACTATTTCTTCACACATTTCGATTTTCCTTAGAAATTTTATACTATTTTAAAATGACTTAATAATTTTATAGATTTTGCATAAAATATTTCTCAATTTACGTTTGATTAGGTTTGTTAACGCGATTTAAAAACATGTTATATTTTTAGTACTCTTTATATTTTTTACATATTTCGCTAAACAATTTTAAAATGGCTTAAACTTTTAGTACTAATTTAACTATCACATTATGCACTGAATTGCTTTGGATTAAATTTCGATCAAGTTTTTTTTAGCGATTTCAAAATCATTATTTAACGTTTTTCCTATTTTGCCGTAAATGACCCTCGTTTCACCTTTGAGCAAATTTTTTTACCTCTTCATTAAGCACCCCTGGGTTTTGTTACGTATTTCAAAACATAAATAGCCCAATTATAAACAAAAATTCCTTGCGAGTTTTTCACTTTTCCCTTTTCTCCCATTATAATTATTCCCCCTTTTTATTGACTGCGAAAAGTGAAAACATTATCTGCGGAAAAAGTAGGTATTATGAAATATAAAAGAAAAATAACTTGTAATTAAAAAAAAAATAAATAATTTTTTATATATTTTTGTTCATGGAATACATAATTGGAGGAATCTTTTCTGGAGAAAAAATTTTTCAGTCCTGAAAATTTTATGAAGCCGGCTCAGAGGATATGTGAATAGTGTTTCAGAATCGAAATATTTATTTAGATTCGATTTAGAGAACAGGACGAGATGTAGAAGTAAGTGCTTTACTTTAATTCAAGAATCAGGGAAATGAAATTAAATATATTTCAACTAGTTTAGGATATAGAAAAAAAGGAAAATATTCGTTCAAAACTCCTTTTATTCATTTTTTTTATTTTCGTGAAGAACAAGTTTATGGATTCAAAAATATAAAAAAAAAAAATTAATAATTTAATTTTTTGAAATTAAATTTTTTTTCATATAAAATGTTTAAACACTTACTGCCATATTCATAAAAAATAAAATAACTTTGCAATGTGTTTTATGACAAATTTTCGATACAAATTTCAAATCCAGTTTAATATCTTATAAACACGGTAGTTAGTGGTTTTCAAAATCAAATTAATAATTTAAATACTCAAAATTGTAAGAAAGGCTCCTTGTAAAAAATAAAACTGGCGGCAAATTACAGCATTCGATATCGATCGAAATTTACATTTAAAATCTTTTGAAATTTGCCCCTGGATTGCTGTTTCTGTATTTCAAGCAAAAAATTTGTATGGAAATTACTAAAAAAAAAAGTTGAGGTTTTTTTATACAACGAGTTGGTTGTTGATTGCATCACATAAACAACACAAACAAAAAATTCTAACTTTTCAGAAATTTTTTTAAATTTAATTTAAATTTATTTTAACGTTTATCAATATAATTTATGTTTTATAAATATAAAACAGAGTGTTTTCAAACATTATTGAAAGTCTTCTATTCATAAAGAAATATCCAATATTTTTTTTAAAGTTAATTTTAAATTAAAGCAACAACTCATTTGTACAAAATAATTTTAAAATTATTTTAGATTAAAACAAAACAACAAACAGAGAAAAATGTAATTATGTATATTTAATTTATTAATGATAATTATTTTAATTTCCTTTAGTATGTATATTTTGGTTAGATTTTCGTTAAGAGCAAATGAAAAATAAAATAAAGTTAACATTTCTGGCATAAATCTCAAATAATAAAAAAAAAACATTTTGTTAACTTTCACATTAAAACTCAAATAAAAACAATTTTTTAAGCGAACAATTTTAGAAAAAAAATCAAAATTTTTAAATAAAGTGTTTTTTATACAAAAATTTGTGCTAAGCTCATATTGTCATATTAGTAGCTTTAGCTTGAAAGATCTTATTAAAGAAACTATCCTCAAAATAATAGCACTCCCCAAAAGTCTTTAAAAATCAAGTGTCTTAGTTTTCATTATAAAAAAAAAAAAAAAAAAAAAATAAATAAATAAATGGAAAGAAAAACCAACCAAGTCATTCAAAAAATTCTAAATAAAAACACAAAAAAATATCGCTTAATCCTAAAACCAAGAAAATAAAAATAAAAAAGCATATACGTACTAAGTAATTAATTACAGCTTTTTTATAATTAAAATAATTAAAAAATATATTGTATTGTATTGTATTGTATATTTTTAGTTTGGATGTTTTCTATAAAAATCTAATTTGCTCTTTTATTAAATTGTTATATATTTTATGAAATACATTCACGCAGCATTAATTTAACTTAAATATTGTAAACTATTAACTAATTCATTAGATGATTATATTTTAATAAATGTTTTTATGTTTTATTTGCATATAATCTATATTAAAAAAAAATAATAATAATTTGCAAATATAAAAGAAAAACCCCAGTAAACGTACCTTAGTGTAAATTAAAAATTGCTAAAATAATAACATTAATAATAAAATAAATATTTATATTTAACAATTCAAATAAACACATATTACTCAAAACACTTAAAATAAAACCAAGTAAAAATATATATATAATAAACTTATAATATACAATATATAGTTTGGCTTATATTTAAAGAAATATGAATAAAATGAAAAATTAACTGCAGTTTTACTCTGCAACTTAATATAAGTTTAATTACATAAAAAAGCAAAATGTAATAAAAATAAACCACACATATATTGACATATTGAGAACAAAAAAATATATAAAAATTTATTAAAAAAAAAAAATAAAAAGAATTTTTTTTTTGTAAGAAATGTTTCACTAATCCACAGTTTTTAAATTTTTTATTCACCATAATAAGAATTTTGATAGTAATTTCTATAATCTTGAGCTTGTTCGAAAATGCATCACTGGGCTGCATCTGATGCGAATGTTTGATTAGTTTGCGATGGCGATGCAAAACAGCTGATACTTAATCGATGCGCAGATAAAAAGAAATTATCATTGTTTACAACTTCGAACATTTAACCCTTAACGAACAAATGCCGCCATACTCGCGACATTGTAAATAATGAAAAAAAAAAGATCGAATGCTGCCATACACGCGGCATGACGTGATATTTTAGGAAACTGTAGGTTTTTCTCAAATTTTCACTTTAGTGATCTTTTGTATGGACATATCTGTTCATATACTACCTATTATTCCGGTAAATTTTTATAAAATCCAATAAAGCGATATTAATTAAGCACCTTCTCTCGCTCTGGAAATGAAGCACTTAATTTCTTAAAAATCCGTCGACCTACTGGTCATAGTTTTAGAAAAATGCGCTCGTTCGTTAAGGGATAAATTAATAATAAAATTGTTTGTTATTGGTCCCATTAGATGTTTATTACTGCGCTAGAGCACCGACTTTTTCCTTTTTCCTGATGTAAATTCCTTTTCCATGTCCAATTAAACTCTTATTAAAAGTTTCGAAAACTTGACGTGTAATACCGCATTTACACTATGCAATTTTTCATGAAACTAGCATGAAATTTTTGTTTGTTTGTGAAGCAGGAGGAGTAAGCAATATGGTATTGCTTGAGTATTGAGGGGATGTTATTGTTGCTAGTGTTTACTTTAAGATATCGCATAACGCTGTAACTTAAATAGAAAATTGAGAAAAAAAATGCCTCAAAAAATTGCATAGTGTAAATACAGACTAATTCAATTGTAAAAATGCATAAGCAAACGTAATTTAACAAAAAAAAAAAATAAATAAATAAAAAATAAAAATCAAATAAAATACAGTTAAACCTCGATTAACCGGACCTCTATTAATCGGTTACATCTATTAACCGGGATCTGTCATTTTTATTTTTCCCTCTATTATCCGTGCAGCATTCATATAATTTTTTATTATTAAATATAAGTCCGGTGCTCCCCTTTTTAAGTTCATGTGCCCACACATAAGAACATTTTTGCTCCTTCAAATAGTAAATTACCAAAAATCGCAAGAAAAGTTATTAAAATTAAAGAAAAAATTACTTTGATTCATGTCTACAACCTCTATTAATGTGTATTTCGATTATCTGTGCTGGTGCCGGTCCCACAAGAGCCGGATAATCGAGGTTTAACTGAACTCATCCATCGCATTAGCCATTTTTGTGATGCCTGATGTTTGTTTGCGCATCATAAATTTCTGTGATGCATTTTAGAAAACACGACATTTGCCGTGATGCTAACTGATGTGTTTTAGAACGCGCTGTGCATCAGATGCAGCGCAGTGATGCATTTCCGAACAAGCCCCTTTTTTCACTGTGCATGGGAGGTACCACGTCCACTGTTCCAATTTTCTCTGTTTTGCTGAATTCTATAACAGTTTTCTAGATCACTAATAATTTTTCACTTCGTATGGGAGGCGACACGCCCATTCTTCTAAACCAGCTATATTAATAACAGAGTTGTTTGAACAAAACTTTAAGCTGCTACATATAACTGTTAGCAAGTAACACTATCAGCCCAATTATAAACGAAAATTCCGTGCGAGTTCTTTCACTTTTCTCTTTTCTCCAATTATAATTTTTTCCCCCTTTTGATTGACTGCGGAAAGTGAAAAAAATACGGGGGAAAAAAGTAGCTATTATAAATAATAAAATAAAAAATACTCGTATATAAAAATAAACAAAAAAATTCCTTTCAAATTACGATGATGCCACTTTTTTATAAGTTTATTCCCACGGAATTCATAATTGGAGGAATCTTTTCTCGAGAAAAATTTTTTCCGTGGGAAAGAAATTTCGTGAGGATATTCATAATTGGGCTGTATAAATATTCACTCCTATCGTGAATAAGAAGTGAAATTTTTGTTCATGTAAAATATTAATTCCACGCGAACTGGGCAACGTGACCAATTTTTTCAACAACTCGGACGGCTGTTCAAAGTTTATGTGTTATCTATGCATCATGAGTGGACTAATGTAAATAAAAGAAAATTTTAATTTGAAGTAAATGCTTAGAATCGGCTCAGTGCTCGTTCGTAGAGACCTGCGAGATGCATCTGATCCTTTGGAATTACCCAGCACATTGTAAATAATTTTTATAAATATGATGAAGTCTTTTCTTAACTTTAATTTTTTATTAGATATTGCCAGCAGTACAGAGTTGTACATTTTGGCATTCCACCAATTCTCAAGCAAAGTGCTTGTTTACGATTTTTTACATGGCTATAGACGCACTATTTAGCTGTGGAGAACAATTGTGTTAGGCTTAGCTCGCCTCTTATTGCTCTTTCATTTTTACTATTAGCTTCTTAATTTAATTTCTTTAAGCTGTAGCTTCAAATATACCGCTTATGATCAGACTACACCTAATAAATTAAAAATAAAAATATAATTTTTAGTTGAACTGTTTGATTTTATAACAAATGAATTAATAATTTTGATTTATAAAATTGTTATAAAAGAATGTTTGGGTACTTTTTTCCAAACAAAACAGGAAAAATAAGGCACCTGCAAAATGTAATGCAGCATTTTCTGCATTGCTACATCCATCATTAGCATTCTACGAATCTATCTCTAGCTTAGGTTGTGCACATTGTAAGCGTCATATATTTAACCAACCAATTTTATAAATAAGAATACGAGGTACATTAATTTTAATCAATATTAATTTCTTTAGATGGAGTCCACACACAACCAACATTTTTTTCGTGGTTCTCTTAATCGTGCGTGAGTTATGACTTTTCGTGACAAGATGTTTTTTGTCCATAAAAAAAATTCTTACAAATACTCAGGTGTCTATGAGCGTATGCAGTATTAAATGTTTATATTCATTCGTATCGAACACGCCAGGAACCGCTAGTAAGCAATAAAACAGTTTTTTTCTCAATGCAAAAAAAAATACTTTTTGCCATTAATAAAATTTAAAATTACAAAATAAACTAATCAGATTAATATTGTACTCTCCGATATCATAAAAAAATAAAATATACTGGGATGCCCCTTGGAACGTTAGACCAGTGAAAGTAAATTTTACAAAAAAACATCACTTTTGGATATGAGTATAGGAGTATATTTAATGTATTCAGAAAAAATGTAAATCGGGAGTCTTACATTTCACCACCCTAGGGGCGATTTCGAGCCCCTGCCTATTTTTGATAGTTTTTATACCTGAAAATGGTAAATGAAAAATTAGTTTAATTCCCGAGAATTTCTCGCTTGAAGCTCATGAGATAAATATTCTTATTGCAAACGATTAACTCGTAATTTCCCGTATTAATAATGTGGCAGCTTATGTATACTAAGGTATTCCCTAAAGTATGCTTCAGTTTTATTGACTGATTACAAGTGTCATACTAAAAAAACTCATTATTAATTTACTTAAAAAAATTCTGCTCATGAATTATTTAACAAGAAATTTAGTTTGAAAAAAATTATAATACATCCTATTATAGTTTTGTGTTTTTTATAACATCAGCGAAAAAATAATAAATTTTTAATAAATTGTGGCAGCTTATCAGAGAATCTTCAGCAACATTTATTCAAAGTAATTTGTTAAACGATATTTAAATTAAATAATTTATTAAGATTTATGGTTTTTATGGTGCATTTTTTGTGCGCATACATTAATTAATTCCTAATAAAGTTTTGAATATGCTTAATAGGAAATAAAAGCGACAAAATATTATTAATTCAATTATTAAAGGGAATAAAAGAAGCTTTTAATATGAAACTCAAATTTTTTGATAAAATGTTAAAATTTTGGTGAAATCACAATATTCTTAAAAAAATAATTTTGTTTTATTTTTAAGTTGTTTTTGTTTTTTTTTGTGACCTTTCGCTCCTGTTTCGTTCTTTGTTGCGAAAAAAGATTTTTCGATGAAGTCTTATTTTTAAAGCCTTGATTTTTCGGAGACCACTTAAGTGGTTTCAGTTTCCTAAGAGACGAGGTTGTTCACAACCCTTAATTGTGACACTTATAATGGAAACTTTAAAAAATGAAATTAAAAAAAAAAAATGGTGAAAAGTTGCCCATCGGCTTAGGTTTGGCATTAAAGCATAAAAGGGCTCTGCTGAGATTTCGAGTTTTAGTAGGTGGCTGTGTATAAGTTTTAGTTGATTATTGTATTCCGTGTTGTCTTAATTTCTTGTAAGTTTTTAAATAAAATTTCGAATTTTTAATGTTTCTGCTGCCTGCTTTTGTTTTGTAAAATATTTCGCTTTTTTAATTATAAAATCACGATTTTCAAAAAAAATAGGTAGTCGCGATAGCGAATTCTTTAATTTTATCCTTAACCACCGAATAAAAAAAAGTTATACATATTTTTTTATTATGGCGAAACTATGTACCAGGTGGTGGCGAATCAGTGTTGCCAGTAGATTTATCGAAAAAATACCAACACATGCTAAAAAAAAATCCGATTTTTCCCTACACGTTGGGAAAATTTCCTCTACAAAAATCCCTATGCATTTTTGTCATTAAAATAGAAAGCTTTGGTAACAAAATAAGTAAAAAACTAAAAAAATAATACATACATATATACACATCGCTCCTATATTGCAATATAGTCATATCTCAAAAAAACTTGAACTTGGCAAAATGCGATTTAAATTTTCAAGACATATGTCCTATGATCTAGGGCCTGTTCGTAAATGCATCACTGCACTGCATATGATGCGCAGTACGTTCGTAAATGTAAAAAGTGGCAGCATTGCAAATGTCGTCTGTTCGTAAATGCATCACTGAAGTATATTATGCGCAAATAAAAGCAAAAAACTAATAATAAAAATGGCTGATGCAATGAACGCCTTTTTCTGTTTAATAATTTTTATAATTTAGTTTTTTATTCTTTAATCTTCTTTTTTTTAGTAAGTTACACAAATTTTTATCATTTTTATATCATCTAATTGACAAATCGAGTTTATTATCAATTTTTCTATATTCACAGTATTTCTTCGTTCGTTAATGCAAACACTAAAATGAGCAAAACAAAGCATACGCAACAGCTGATTAGCAGTGGCAGTGCAGAATAATCATATTATGCAGAGCATTGATGCATTTACGAACAGGCCCCTAATTGCCGCAATTGCAATTGGCTATAACTTCGGTTCAGCTTGGGATATAAAACTGTTTTTTTTTTCAACATGTACACAAGGTCTAAAAGAGCAGTTTTGCTTAAGTAACTACAAATTTTTAATTTTTTGAGATATGACTATGTTGCAATAAAGGAGCGATATGTACTTTTAATTAAATTCAATTAAAACAACAAAGTTTTTTAAAAATTTTCTTTTCTAATTTTTTAAGCACTAGGTCAGTTTATAAATAAAAATATAGATTATTATTATTTTTTTTCAATATTTCGCCACACCATTGAGTGACATCTTTAGGAAACAGGAAACAAAAAATATCAATAAATTTATGTTTTTCAAAAACAAAATTAATTTGAAAATATTTTTTCAAACAAAAAGAAAAAAACAATATTTTCAACTTAATTTTGTTTTTGTTTGTCCGAAGAATCTGTTGACATCCTAAAAAACAAAGCACATTACGATTACGATTCTGTGCACTATTAAAATATTCATATTTGTATTTCCATTTTTTTAAGAAAAGGTTTTTTCGAAGACTCCAATGCAAATTTTCACAATTTCCAATACAACTTGTTCGATTTTGCGACTTACTGATTGGAAAAGATTTTTGTTTCAAAGCGGTTAAATTTGTAAACAAATAATACTGATTCTTCTTCTTAATTGTAAATTTTTCAACATGCATACGTAGATATTAATGTCGCCAACTTTTAAACAACAAACAACTCTAAAGATATATTTTTAAGCGATTTTCATGAAAAGAAAATTGTTGAACCGTTTTGAAAATAATATTACAAAAAAAAAAACGTTATGTTTGCATTTATTTCATAAATAATGCGACATGACGAAAAATTCCTACATTTTAGTATCAAAAACACTTACATGTAGGGATTTCCCCTACTTCTGGCAACACTGGTAGCGAAATATGATTTTGAAGTGCAATTACGCTATTTTGCAAAATTTCTTTTAGTTTTATTTTTTTTAATTTTTAAAAAATTGTTTTTTTTGTTAATGAAATCACAATTATAATGGGAATTCTGCAGTTTTTGATTATAAAACAAAGTGACCATATCATCTTTTCGTGCACTTTATTATGAGAATAGCCATAGATTGTATAAATATTAAATTGAAATATTTTTGCTGTCTAATCTTTATTGATTGGGGGTCAATTGTTCTAAAAATAGAATTTTATAATAACTATTTTTAATTTTTTTTTAATATTTTTTTTAATAACAACAGCAAATAGAACTTAAATCTAAATATATATAAAAATATATATAAAAAGCATAAAGTGCGTTTGTTTGTTTGTTTGTTTGTCGAAAAGCTATAGCTACACCAGTGATCCGATCTTTCTGAATTTTCACAATTTGCGGTTGTTAAAATAGGGTATTTATTTCTTTTGTTATTTCACGTGGGCGTGGCACTTTCTATACAAAGTAAATATTTAACATCGTGTTACTGGGTAACTTTAAAACGTAGCAGCTTGAAAATCTTTTCAAATAACTCTCTTATTAATATGTATAATCTAGCAAAACACAGACTGGATTGGAATGGTGGGCGTGGTACCCTCCAAACAAAGTAAATAATTTGAAATTTTGCACAAGTACAAGTACAAGCAGTAGAATCCCTTGTGTGAATACGAAACGGTAGGCGTGGTACTTTGCATACAAAGTGAACAATTATTAGACCCCTGAAGTTATGCACTAGAAACTTCTTTATTAATATAGATAAACTAGCAGAATACTGGATGAATTGCAACAGTAGGCGTGGTATGTCCCATATAAAGTTAAAAGCTGTTATCGTTTATGTTGGGAACTGAACAGAAATTGGTCTTAAAATTTTATGCAAATAACTTTCAAATTAGTGTACATAATCAACTAAAAAACTGTCTGGATTGAAAAGGTGTTCAAGATATTTTTGCTACTATGGTAGCGAAGATCACCGGGCATAGCAAGTTTATTATACGATTTAAAATTAAAACAAAAACAAATAATTTGTATAATAATGTTGTAAATATTAATGGATATTATAGGTAATAGGTTCATTTGTTTTCAGGTGTACGTGTGTGTGTATGTGTGTAATGTCAATCATTTTATAAACGGATATCCTAATAACAATAACAAAAACAAAAGCATATAAATGAATTATTATTGATCTGATACCTTTGAAAAAGTAGAAAAGAATTACGGAAAGCAATTAGATACAAACTTTAACAAATTTTTGATTGATGTCTTTGTGTTTTTTCCATATTGTGGGAATTTCTAAAAATATTTATAAAATATTGCAATAACAAAATTAAACCAAAACAAATAAGAATCCGGTATATTCCGCTGTGACGACTTTAAAATACTCTGTACCATTTTAAAAGAACTGGATTGTTGTAAGACGTACATGTTTTTAAATTGTTGATCATTTCAAGTTGTTGATCACATAAAATTGGTAATTTGTTTGTTTGTTTGTTTATTAAATTTAATTATTTGAACTTGACGTCACAATTTTCTTTAAAGATTTTTATTTTTTGTTATTTTGCTATTACATTTAAAAATCATCATCTGTAATAATAACAAATATATTTTAACATTAAAAAATTATAATAGTTAAATAATATCAAAACGTAAAAATTAAAATATTTAATTCTCTGGAACTTTTTTCTTAATATTTAAATTAATTATTTGAGTCACAGTTTATATTATAAATTTTAATTTTTATGTTCGTTATGCGAATTATTAACAGATTTAATTGTTTTTTTTTCTTTTGCAATTTGTGTTTATTCCTGCTGATGATTTCAAATTTTAAAAACCAATCGATTTTCAAATCGAATGTTGTAATTACCTGGAATCATAGCAATTATTTAAATGAGTAATTATTATATTTATTTTTAAAAATTTTGAAAGTATTTTAGTCTTTAACACTTTTCCATTATTTTTTTTAGTTTCAATTTGTTTTTAATATTTTAGATTTTTTCAATCTTAAGCTGATTTGCTATGTATGCTAATGATTCTGAAAATATATTATTAATTATAACAAAAGAAACATTCTAATTGATTGACCTAATGACTCAAATGTTTTAATAAGCCTTAATATCATTTTATTACACTAGACAACAAATTTTAAGATTTTTCATGCCGGGTATTAATGATATCAATGAAGGAGCAAGATTGTTGTCTCCTTCACCAGAGTATTTATAATTATCTGGAAAACAGATTTCTTTGTGAATATTTTCTTGATATAATAAAATGGATATTTCTAAATTTTTGTTCTAAAAAAGTGGAAAGCTTTCAATTTCCTACCTTTTGTAAAAGTTCCCTTAAGGCAATAATGTGCTCATAATTCGTATTGATATTTTTCCATGTATAACGAAATAATGCTTTCTTTAAGGCTGCCATTTTGTCTACTAAAAAAAAAGAAGAAAATTTAAACTGATGTTTAATTGATCTTTACAAAAATTTTAACTTTAATTTTAAAACTATTCTTGCAAAAAAAAAAAAAAATACCGACTGCACAACAGATTTTATATGTCGGTCAAGAGTACGGACACATGCATCAAATTATATTAAGTATTGGGACACCCTTATCCTCTCCAAACTTTATACTTGTTCAACTGTCATAGCAATCGATATAATGTCCAATTTGCAAGCATTTGTCTATAACGGTTAAAAAGATAGGCCCGTATAAGTAAATTTACATCAATTGTGGAAACATCCTTTAATTTCTAAATTCAAATTATAAACTTGTTGTTATATCAAACTTAGCAATACAGGTCCCTTGTAAGTTTTAGTGTTCTGTCTATAAAGGTTCAAAAGTTTGGTCACATTTAACAAATTACATTAACTATTGGGACACCTTTTAACTTTTAATTTAAAATTTTTATAATTCTTATTATGTTGTTCATAGTAATCGACATTCTGTCCAATTTCTAAGTGTCTATAACGTTTCAAAAGCTAGGCCCATATAGGTCACGTTATCTATTTACCTATGGGGACATCCTTTAATTTTACCTTTAATTTTTAAAATTATGAACTGTTTTTAAAACGGGGGCAATCTGTAAACATAATTTATCAAATTTTAAAAAAAAAATTTTCAAAATCGGTTCAGAAATGACTGAGTTCTGCAGGCACAAACATAAAATAAACAACATTCAGTCGAATTATTAACCTCCTTCTTTTTTTTAAGTCGTTTAACTAATAAAGTTTTTATTTTTTTTTATTTTTAATAACGTTAAACGACTTTTAATAAAAACATAAAATATAGGATGATTTTAAAAATAAAAATAAAAATTAATTTTTAAAATTCTTATTCCGAAGAAAAAGTCCTGGGATTTGGAGATTTCCTTTTTGGCATCGATCTCTTATAGTTTTCTTTATTTATATTTAAAATATTTTATAAAATAATAGTTTCTGCAAGAAAACGACTCACGCTTAAGCAACGCTATCAAATGATCAGTCATCAATTCGAGCGACTTATAGACGAATACGAGTCTTTATGGTACACATAATCGTCCGTTTAAGCAAGCCATCCGTCGAACTGTGGATAGATTTCGTACCACATACTCTCTAGAGGATGCAATAACACCAACACGTCGAAGGAATGTGCGTACTGAAGAGAATATCGCTGCTGTAAATGAAAGTATGGAAGAAGATTCAAATTTGTCCCGATTCGTCGTCGGTTGCAGGAATTGCGGCTCTGCTCGTTCACTACATGGAAAATTTTGCGCAAATATATTGGCTAACACCCACATAAGATTCAGCTAGTGCAACAATTAAAGCCACGATACCATTATACGCGTCGTTTTTTCGCCGATTGGGCTCTAGAGTAATTAGTAACTGACCCGTTCTTTTATCGCCAAATTGTTTCAGCCATGGGGCTCAATATTGGCTTAACGGCTTTGTTAATAAGCCTAAATGCGACACATGGAGTGAGACCAATCCACAACATACCTTACAGACTCCACTGAATCTAGAAAAATGCACCCTTTGGAGTGGTTTACACGCTGGTGGATCATCGGACCTTATTTCTTAAAAAGCTTGGCCGGTTCTCATGTTACGGTCAATGAAAATCGTTACCACACCATGACTATTGATACGGCGACCACAACCTTAAAAGTTATTGAAATCAAAATTTGGCGATAAGTTGATTTTGAGAAATAGACCTGTTAATTGGTCTCCAAGGTCGTGCGATTTGACACCTCTTAATTATTTCCTGTGTGGCCACGTGAAGTCACTAGTTTATGCTGAAAAACCAGCAACAATTGACGCTTTGGAGACCAACATTGTTCGTGTTATTCGTGACATACGTCCAGCAGTACTTGGAAAAGTGACCCAAAATTGGACGTCCAGAATGCGCTTCGTCATGAGCAGCCGCGGTGGCCATATACCCGAAATCATTTTTAAATATTAAAGCCATGTTCTGATCTTTGGCATAAAAAATTATTCATTACAATATAATTTTTTGTGTTATTTTTTACAATTAAAGTTCTATCGGGCTTAAAAAACTCCCTTTATAACAACAACATGTCAGCAACAAATACTTTAGCCAACTCTAGGAAGCAATGTTACTTTTACATTATAGAAAAAAAAAATATCATTACCGATCACACCTTAAAGAACTTTATTTACATGACACATTGTAGGTAAGTAAATAACTGTTTTAATTAAAACTAACGATTAAATAAATAGTATTTACTCTCATATAATAAAGACTTGAAATGGGCGAATAAAGTGAACCATGCGCTATTAAAAAAAAAAAAATTAAATAAAACCATACATCTGTCCACAAGTGAAGTTGTCGTAATGTTTAAAATAAATTTAAATAAAAAAAAAAAAATGGTGGTTAGTATAAACACTCAGGATTATATATTTAGGTTCACTTGTATACGACACCGATAGATTTATTTATGGATGTCATCATTTTTCATAAAATGTTTTTTTTACACAAGTATTATGCAAGTTCGTTACTTAAAAATATTCTTTAGAATCTAAAGTCAATACTTAGGCACTATGATGGATTAATAGCAACAGTTTTCTTTTGAGAAGAATCTTCACTAATTTAAAACTCACTGGGTTGTTTCTTTTTCCCCCCAAAGAGATTCTTGAGAATTATACCAGCTTTTGCATAAAAGTAGCTGATGCTTGTCAGATTTATAGATTCTAACTATTGAAAGGTTTCGGCTATTTCTGATTGAGATCTGCTTTCACTCTCCACATGAGAATTTTCGTATTTTTATTGTTGAATAGGGTGGCAATCTCATTCAGTTCAGGATAACTTTGTATTAAAACTTGTTTACTTTAGTTACAAGAGTCACTATTATTTGTCACCTTGTGAGAGCTTCTTTTGCAGAACCTCTCTACTTTAGTTTATACTTTAACTTTTTCAATGTTTAATCTCTCAGCTACCGTTAGAGTAAATTATACACCTCGATCAACATTCTACAGTCGACAGTAGTGAAAAACAGTGCATTTGAGGGCCGGCGGATGGCAGCCATAAGAATATGGCCCCCTGTACTGTTTGAAGGCCACTTATACCTTCTCACGGGAATGACCATGCACTCTGGTCTTATCTCTGCTTTGAGGCTGGCTTAATTAAGTCGAACGAACTCTGAATAGCTGTCGACTTCCAGTTTTAATATAAACTTAACTGCGCATAGAAAGCTCTGTGCAATTTCCCGATAACTGGGGTTTTTATGAGTTCTAGTTTTGTTAAAATTAAAAAAGACTGGGAGAATCTGACAGCGTTGTGGAGGAAGCCAATATAAGAATTTGGAAGTGAAGAAAATCAGGTTACTATTCTATACACATTGCGTTAGTGACAGTTCATCGACACTTCCGGAAAAAAAGGAAGAAGATGACACTAGCAGTCTGCGTCTGGAAATAGCACATGTGTGATGGCGGGGCATGTGTGTGTATATCCTGCACTATCTGGCATAAATCTAAGCACCACAAACTGACAAATAATAATAAAGAAGAATGTTAGCGTGTGCAAAAGACTCTGTGATGAGAAAAAAAAATCGGTTGTTATTAGTTAACTTCAGTAGTGAGTTAAGGATAGTAAGAGAACGAGACTCAATAAGTAAAGGTAAGATAGACATAAATTTATAATCGGGTACTAGAAGACAGTTCAGACTAATTTAATTCGTATGCACTCCAACTTGGAGTCTACTTCCGAAGTAGTTGGTAACTGGCAGCATAGACAACTATTCTTTCGCTAACAGCTGGCTTCAACGTCGTTGAGCTCAAATTAGTATTCTGAAGCTACAAAATAATTTGTAATATAAAGCGATACTTTAAAAGAAACTTGTGCATTTCAATAAATGTTCCAATAAAAATCAAAAGTTAAGTTTCAAGGACAACAAATTTCCTCAATCGATATTAATCTAAAAAGCTTTTAATGTAACAAATTATAAAACTAAAATTATGTTTATGCAAGTATCAATACTTAAGATAATGTCACATGTGGCAAATATTTGACAATATAAGTACATCTATTTGAAGAATTTTTTTAACACAAAAATATGTAAAAATTATTAATTCTGTTAATTTTAAATCTTAATGCATTAGAATTTTGATAAATTAAATATTTAATTTTTCACTTTATAATCACGAACTATTTTAGTTCGGCTCAAGTTCGTGTATTCATTTTTAAGCAATTTAGTTTTAGATGAAGTGTTTATTTTTAAAGAGATTAGAAAAAGTTTATTTAGTTACTAGCAGCATGTTTCTATTTTCAGGGCCGCTACATCCTTCTTTAGCATTAATTTTTTTTAAACAAATTATGACGAAAGTATATTAAAACCTTTACACACATATAACAAAAACCCTATAAGATTTAATAACATAACTTAAATTCCATCAAAATTCTCTATGTCATTCATATACAACGAAAAAACAAAATAATTTTTTGTTAATTGCTTAACTAGCATTCTCTTAACTGGATAATATTATATGTAACAAATACAAGTATTAAAAAAATAGCAGTTAAAGCTGCCAGATTTTTTCATATTAGAGCAATTTAGAAGTTTTAACTCGCTTATAAACAGAAATCGCAATATGAACGTAGTAAGCTAAACGTTGAACAGAGAAGTTGCTTGTTAATAGAAGAATTTAATTTGCCTTAAAAAAGTAGGTGTAAATAAAAACGTAGCAACAGAATGTATCTGCAAAATATAATGAAAATTAGAACTTGGACCTAGCTAAAATTGTCAACTTAGTTTTCATTTTAATTTTCTTATATATATTTTTTTTAATTTAGAGCGAAATATTTAAAATTTAATTAAAAGTTGTGTCCTCAAGCTGGACATTTCAATTGCAAAAAGGACAAATAGTAAAAAAAGGACAATTTAGTAAAGGGAATTGTCGTACAAAGTCAATATTTCATGGTATTCCTTTAAAGGAATTTAGTTGCCGGATCTCAATAAAATTTCCTTTTGAATGGAAAAATTTTAATGAATGGTAGAAGGTTATTATTGAAGAAAAATTGAGCTTTTTGGATAAAGAAAGAAAACTATGTTTTTTTAAGCCCGATAAAACTTTTAATTGTAAAAAATAACAGAAATTAATTTAAATTTTAATGAAGAATTTTTTTTTACACGACAAATCGGAACATGACAATAATATTTAAAAATAATTTCGCGCATATGGCCATCAGGGCTGCTTATGACGAAGCGCATTCAGGACGTCCAATTTTGGGTCAGGATTTCAAGTACTGCTGGCTGTATGTCACGGATAACATGAACAATGTTGGCCTCCAAAGCGTCAATTGTTGCTGGTTTATCAGCATAAACCAATGATTTCACGTGCCTCCACAAGAAATAATAGAAACGTGTCAAATCGCACGACCTTGGAGGCCAATTGAGAGGTCCATTTCTAGAAATCAACTTATCGCCAAAATTTTATTTCAGTAACTGAAAAGTTGTGCTCGCCGTATCATTACTCATGGTGTGGTACGTATCTTCACTGACCGTAACGTGAGATCCGGTTCATATGTGACAATTTTCCTTTGTAATAAACCCGTTAAGCCAATATTGAGTTCCATGGCTGAAACAATTTGGCGATGAAACAACAGGTCAGTTACTAACTACTCTAGAGCCCAATCGGCGAAAAAACGACGCATATAATGGTCTCGTGGCTTTAATTGCTGCACTAGCTGGATCTTATGCGGGTGATAGCCAATATATTTGCGCAAAATTTTCCATGTAGTGAACGGACAGAGACCCAATTCCTGCAATCGACGACGAATCGAGACAAATTTGAATCTTCTTCCTAATTCATTTACAGCAGGGATATTCTCTTCAGTACGCACATTCCTTCGACGTGTTGGTGTTATTGCATCCTCTAGAGACGGATGGCTTGCTCAGACTGACGATTATTTGCACTATAAAAATTACGAAGTCGTCTATAAGTTGCTCAAATTGATGACTGATTTTCAAAGTAAACTTGGATGATTTGATAGCATCGTTCAAGCCAGAGTTTACTGAAAATATTAAGAAAAAATTTTTCATCAATATTTAATTTTGAACGTTATTTTTTATATGTAATTTCAAATTCTATCATGCTTAAAAAAAAACACTCTATATTATGTTAAAGCGGAGAAAAAAAAAACACTTCTTTAAAGCTTAAAGACAAATAATATTCCACTGAATTATGCTTCGAGTGAGCATTTGTTAAGTTTTCTTCTGACTTATGGATTTGACAATTTTAATTTTAATATTGCCGCATTTACCACACTTTTCTAACTTAATTCACACCGATTTTTTTGTGTAATAAAAATGGAATGAGTTAGAGAAAGTGACCATCTTTGCAGCAAAAGTCAATTAAAAGAATCTTACAAACTTCCAAGGCGAATCAATTACCAGTTGGTAGCGATGGCGAATTCATTGTTTTTCGCCGTTAGTCAAACTATCAAACTATATATCATGGCGAAACCATGGCGAAATAATACAGGTGGTCTCGAAAATGTCAAATTCCATATATAAAAAATATGTATAACTGTTATACATATTTTTTATATATGGAGTTTGACATTTTCGAGACCACCTGTATTATTTCGCCATGGTTTCGCCATGATATATAGTTTGATAGTTTGACTAACGGCGAAAAACAATGAATTCGCCATCGCTACCAACTGGTAATTGATTCGCCTTGGAAGTTTGTAAGATTCTTTTAATTGACTTTTGCTGCAAAGATGGCATATATAAGAAATCTGTTTAACTGTTATACAGATTTTTTCATGGCGAAATAATACCAGGTGGCCGCAATGTCGAATTCAAGGCGAATTAATTATAAGGTGATAGCGGTGGCGAATTCATTTATTTTCGCCTGTATTCTAACTGTCAAACTCCATATATAAAAAATTTATCTAACTGTTATACAGATTTTTTTATATATGGAGTTTGACATTTAGCGTTTACGCGAAATTAATGAATTCGCCATCGAGACCACCTGTATTATTTCACCATGGATTTTTTATATATGGAGTTTGACAGTTAGACTACCGGCGAAAATGAATGAATTCGCCATCACCATCACATTATAATTTATTCGCCTTGCAAACTTCCAAAATGTAGAATTGTTAAAAAAGTCCATGTATTTATGATTTATTTTTGTAAAGATTTACAGTATTTACAGCCCTCGTATATATGGTTATGTTATTTGAAGTGAAAACTTTTATTAGCTTAACAAATCTCTATAGTAAAAAGTGGCTGCGCTTTGTTCGTCAAATATTTAACACGTTTCATACAATTCATAAAAAAAAACACAACCAACACTTAATAGACATTTCAATATTAAAGTTTGCACCTTAAGTCTTTCGTTTCACCGTATCCATATGACGTCAATTTTCAAAAGTAATTATTTTCTTTGCTCTATTTATTTTATTTATTTATTTATGCAAATGTTACGGTAGTATTGAAACGGAATTATAACAAAAAGTTCATGACTAACTTTTTTTTTAAAGTTTTTTTTTGTGTCATTAATGAAAAGAAAAGTTGTGGCAGTAAATATTATTGTGCAATAAAACATAAAATCACTTAATCGTGATTTTCTGAAATTGTTCTTAAATTAAATGCTTTTAAAAGGGAAATAGATTTTAAAGTTGCATGATATCTTGATACATCCACTTGCTTGTTTTTTTCTTATCAACTAAAAAAAAATAGTTAAATTCTCTGGTGAATAATAATTTTACATCTTTTCTTTTAAACGTCCACCCAACTGTATATTTTTTTATTATAATTTATTTTTAACATTTTGAAACGCCAAGTAGTGTTGGGTGATTGTGGTTTGCCATCTGGTTTTTATAAAATTATTCTATTTTCTATAATTCATGCATTTTTTTTTTAAATAAAAATATCATGTTGTAATGGCGGGAAACAAGTGTTTATTTTGATTTAATAAAATTCAAAATAGAATAAAATTAAATAAAATATTTATTAAGACAGATGTTGTTGATTGTAAAAAAGTTTTACTTTTTCATTGATTCCGATGAGGATTTTTGTTGCAACTAATTGAATATTATGAATTTTAGAATAAGTTTTTTTTTCTCGTTTCACAACTGCTCACGCCTGCTTTTGTTTAATTTTATTAAATTTTTTTCTCGTTAGCTTAAGGATTATTTAACTATTTTAATACTTGTGTTATAACTATTGCTACTATTGCAGGCGGTGGCGGTGGTGGTGGTGCTTTAATTTTAATTGCAATTATATGTTAATAAGTTTAATAGCAAACTAATAATATTTAACTTTTAATTTTAAATAATTTATTAACAGCAAATTCTATTACATAAGAACAAACTCAACTTAAACTATTGATGTTTATTTAAACTTAAATAAGTTTTTGAAAAGTTTTATTTTATGTAGAAAATTCTCCACTAATGTAACATTTGTTTGCTATTTAATTTAAATTTAAAATTTTTTCACGAATAGTTATTTAAGTTGTGATAATATCTTTAAATAAATTTATTTTTTTTTATTAAGCAATAATTCCTTTTACTGTTCTTTGCAAACAAAAAAAATGTTTAAGGAGGTTATTGAGAAAATTTTGTTAAATTTTAAAATTATTAAATAATAAATAGAAAATACTAGAGATCAACGAGTGTTTTAATATTACAATGGATATTTAAAAAGACCAGTGGGCTATTTAAGAAGTCAAAGCGTCTTTTAACGGACCAATAGACTTTTTAACGGACTAATAGATATTTAAACAGCGGATTGTACTATTTGAAGAGCCAATGAAAATTTTGAGTGGCCAAAGGACTATTTAAGGGATCAATGGACCAAAGAACGGGCTAACGAACCTTTTAACGGGTCAATGGACCTTTTAACGGGTCAATATACCTTTTAATGGGCTAATGGACCTTTTAACGGGCCAGTGGACCTTTTAAAGGGCCAATGGATCTTTTAATGGGCCAATGGACCTTTTAACGGGCCAATGGACCTTTTAACGGGCCAATGGACCTTTTAAAGGGCCAATGGATCTTTTAACGGGCCAATGGACCTTTTAAGGGACTAATGGACCATAAAAGGGACAAATGGCCTTTTAAGAGGCCAATATATGTATATTTTGCGGCATCAATGGATTTTCAAGAAGCCGATAAATTTTTTGAGCGACCAATTGGCTCTTTTACGGGCCAATAGGCCTCCTTAGGTGTTAGTGGAGGTTTAAAGAAATACAAGGGGCGGGAGATGATCCTGTGGAGATAAGTTTGAACCAACTTATCAACATACATATCAAGAATTTAAAACAAACAATTCATAACCAAAATTTTAAATTAATAAAAAGTGTAAACACGAAGATTTTGCGTGTTATGCTTCTATCTCATCAAAAAATTATGATTTTAAATTCAACGTATTAAAATGCCTTTATGATCTAGAAAAAGTTTACACAATATTTTAATTTTCCAATACATTTTTCTCAATTCGATTTTGGAATTGTACCAAAAAAAAAAAATCTTGAATCATTGAATCCCTAACGATGCGGGTAAAATGCGACATTATTGCGATTGCTGAAAATCGGCTTGTATCTGGTTGGTGTTTCTAATACAGTTCTACTAAGTATAAGTGATCATGTATGAAATTTTCGAAACATAGTGGGAGCCAAAATTGTTCGCAAAATATTTTTGCAGGCTAATGATTATCGTTTAGAAATTAAATTACTGCAGATCGTTACATAATGGTCTCGTAGCTTTAATTCCCACACTTCCTGGAATCTTATACAGGTGTTGGCCAAGATCTTTGTGCAAAAATTTCCCCATAGTGGACGGAGAGAGCCCCAATTTCTGCGAATGATTCGATAAATTTGGATCTTCTTCTACACTTTCGTTTACAGCAGCGATATTTTTCTCAGTTATGAGTACTTTAAGTATAAAAACTGCTTAGAAACAGGTGCACAGACACCTAACTAATTTTACGGCGCTAATGATTGGGTGAACGACTATCAGTGACATCTTAAATTCATATGACAGTCGGCTTAAGCAAGAAGCAGAAAAGACACAAAAATATATTTAAAACTTTTCATGCCGAATTAATTTTATCAGGTGTCATCGTTGCGGCAGCTGACTATTTTTTGCTTAATTTTCTTATGTGTAGAGCAGCTGTCAAAAGTGTATCATTTTATATTACAAAAGTTCTTTTTTTATATTCTTTAAAATAGAATTGTAACAAGAGTTTTAAATCAATTAAAAAATAAAAGCTTATTGAAAACGTTATTAAAAAGATTAAGAAGAAAAGTGAAAAAATTAATTATGTTTTGAAGTTTCCCATACACATTATTGTCGCGGCGCTATTATCTGGTAATAATAATAATAAAAATTTCCATCGGCGCTATCAGCCGTGTCGGCGTAGGTGTGTGGTAAGAAATTGTACAATACTATCAGCGTTGTCTGTTGTTATCAGGTGACAATCTAAATCATTGAGTCACCGAAATAATAATTGCAATAGTCTAGAAGAAAATATAATAAAAAAGTTTTGAATTAATAAAAAATGAATTGTCTAGAAAAATGTGTTCTACAGTTAACTTAAGCAAAAATCTTAAAATTTTTTATAGTTCATGATTCTTAGATTCTAAATATAAAAGTCATTGTGACATTACCCGCGTAAATACGAGAATAAAGTATTAAAGATTAAAATTTCATATGATGGTGAAATAATATTTAATTGGTTTTGTAATTTATTACATATTTTATGGGAAATCGTCATAAAATGAATTTATCTAATTAAATCTAAACTTTAGATTGAGATATTTGCAATTTACTCGTAATAGGAATATTCTTCAATAATTTATTAACGTTTATTTAAAAGACGTAGTTGGAGTGTTGGAATTCATTGAAGATTAGAAAAACAACTTTACCAATATGCATGAATATACAGTGATTCACTGTCAGTGTATGAAGTATGCATTTTGATGTTGAAAAACATTATATATATTTATAATAATTGATGACGCTCTAATGTGACAATTAGCAACTTTTGCTGATGACCAAATTGAATAAAAAGTTTTTGGGAAAAATATTGTGTATGTTTTTAAACATTTTGAAAATTAAAAAAAAAATTGAATTAGAGCGCGCCAAAAAGCATGTAAATGTATCTAATTATATGTAATTATATGTCAATAAACAAAAAATTAATAATTAATAAATAAACAAATAAAAAAAAATTATGAGAAAACGAAGCATTTATATCGCCACGTTTTCTCTACGCAGACGAACATGAACAAATATTTTTTATCCATTCTGCCAACGTTTTGTTCATGTGCGAACAAATCAAGGCGAGTTAATTTTATCAGTTGGCATCGTTGCGGCAGCTGACTATTTCTTCAAGACGATTCAATTATAAGGTGGTAGCGATGGTGAATTCGTTAATTTTCGCGTTAGTACGTATGTCAAACTACATGTAAAAAAAATGTATACAGATTTTTTATACATGGATTTTGACAGTTAGGCTACAGGCGTAAATTAATGAATTCGTCATCGCTACCACCTTATAAGTGATTCGCCTTGTATTTTTTGCTTAATTTTCATATGTGTAGAGCAGCTGTCAAAAGATTATCATTTCATATTGCAAAAGTTCTTTTTTTTAATAATTTGAAATAGAATTGTAACAAGAGTTGTTAATCAATTTAAAAAATAAAGCTTATTGAAGACGTTATTAAAATGGATAAGAAAAACGTAAAACAATTAAATATATTTTGAAGTTTTAAGTACAAGGCGAATCAATTATCAGGCGGTAGCGATGGCGAATTTATTGAGTTTTGCCCGAGGCGAATTAATTATAAGGTGGTCTCGATGGCGAATTCATCAATTTCGCCGTAAACGCTAAATGTCAAACTCCATATATAAAAAATATGTATAAATTTTTTATATGGTGTTTGACATTTAGCATATGCGGCGAAAACTAATGTATTGTCGTATTGTTGTAGCGGCGCTGACACCTGTATAAATTCGTCTTAGAGTAAATCAATTGCTCGTCAAGACGTAGCATTGCGAAAAAAATACAAGGTGGTCGCGATGGCGAGTTCATTAATTTCGCCGAAAGCGATAAATGTCAAACACCACATAAAAAGAATTACAGCCATACCTAAACAGGAGCGGAAAGCGTTTTTTATGCCAAAATTTCTCATGCCTGTACATTTTGTATGCAGCATACCGAAATAAAGCGACGGCACGCTTTACAATTAAAAAATCCGATTTTGACAAGACGTTTAATAATAATAATAATTTAAAATAAACAAAACAAATTTTTATTTTTTTAATAAAATTTTCAATTTACACACCCAAACACCAGAATTGTTATTCTTTTTAAAATAATTAGGGAAGTTATATATTGTTACATTTTACCTTTTTTAGCAGGTAAACGCACGGATTCTTCTGATTGCAAATACCACTGTGGGTAAATACTGTCTTCGAACTTTATGCCCATCTCTGGCTATACTTCTCGACCCTAGCGGTCTTGTGAACCTTTGGTCTCGTATTTACTAAACATGCGTTATCACCACAAACGCAGCCATCCACGCTACACTACTGTGTTACTCCGGCGAGACATGAACTACTCGATGCCTTGTTTAGTAACCTTAACCATCCACAGACATCTCCACTACTTCTTTTTATCAAAACCAGTCTTCTCCTTTAATCCAGTAGCCACAACACATGTCTGCCATACACTGTTGTTATGCTGTTACACCTCTCCGCGCTAACCGCTATTGCTCTTACTTTTTATTATAAAGGGCTTCTTGACAATTATCTGTTACTTCTCGCCGGAGTAGCACAGTAGCGTAGCGTGGATGGCTGCGTTTGTAATCATAATGCATGTTTAGTAAATACGACCATGGGATTCACAAGACCGGTAGGACCAAGAAATATAGCCAGAGAAAGCCATAAAGCAAGAATACAGTGGTATTTGCAATCAAAAGAATCCGTACGTTTGTTCTAAAAGGGAAAAACGTAACAATATATTTTTGGAAAAATCTAGTTCATAAACGAAAAAAATTGTGTCCGGGGTGTAAAACTTTAAGCAAAAAACTTAAGTGAAAAGTGTGGGGCTGACCTTTAGTTTCGAAGTTACGGACGTTTGTATGTATAATATAACATATATCGAGTATTTTATAGCGGAATGAGATAATATGGGAATCATAGGAAAGGTATTGTTATGCTTAGATTTCCATTTTACACCCTGTATTCAACTTTGTTTCATTTTTCAACTGCGTGCATTAACTAGACTTAAGCCTTAATAATAACCATGTTTTTTAACATTTTGACATAGCTTTGGCGCTTTTGTTTAGGTATGGGATTTTAGCGTAAAAGCTATGCGGAAGAAAACGTTACGCTTTCCGCTTTTATTTTGGAATTTCTGCATCGACACCACCTGTATTTATTTTGCCATGAGACGTAGTGTAAATAAAAATCGATTACTTTTAAAAATACACAAATATTTTAAAATATTATTGAATTATTTTGAACAGATGTAAATTTAAATAAAGTTAAAAAAATTTTTTGGTATTTATTTTGTTATTAAAAAAAAAAAGAAAAAAAAATAATATGAATTTTCCTTTCAAATCTTTAAAATATGCTCGTTTTCTTCATTTCACTGCAGTTGGCAAAAAGTAAGTTGAATATGTGAATTTAAAAAAATTTTAAGACTTTTTTATTTCGAGATCTTCCGAAATCAAAAGTAAGCAGCCTATAATACCAACAAAAACTTTATACAATGGCCATAAAATTCCATATATAGGACTGGGAACTTGGGGAGTAAGTAAAGTAGTGAAACGATTTCACGTTTGTTTTTTAAATTATTTAATTAAAGAGTGTAGAGAATGATGTAAAATATGCTGTGAAAACAGCCATAGACCTTGGATATCGCATGATTGATACAGCTTACGTTTACGAAAATGAAAAGTTTGTGGGCCAAGCCATTCAAGAAATGATACAAAAGCAGGTTGTAAAAAGGTAACGTCATTCAAATAACATTTAACCTTTTTAATTAACTCTTCTTAAATGTACAAAATTTCAGAAGTGACCTTTTTGTGACTACAAAACTATGGAATACATTTCACACAGCGGATTTGGTACCTCAAGCAATGCGTTTATCTTTAAATAATTTGCAACTTCATTATGTGGATCTTTATTTAATGCACTGGCCTACCGCCTATCAAGAAGGCGAAATTTTATTTCCTCGTGATGCTCTAGGCCGAACTAAATATTCCAACGTTGATTATATAGAGACTTGGAAAGCAATGGAAGAATTAGTAGATCGCGATTTGACCAAGTCAATTGGCATCTCTAATTTTAATAAGGAACAATTGGAACGTTTATGGAAAGAGGCCCGTATAAAGCCAGCCGTTTTACAATGTGAATGTCACCCGTTTCTAAATCAAAAAACTCTTATGAAATATTGCCAAAAATGGGATATTGTATTTACAGCTTACAGTCCTCTAGGCTCGTGGGACACAAGGCCCTATGCTGTACAGGGCGAAGAACGTTTATTGCAGTCAAAGAAGGTGAAATTGTTTAAAATTCTTATTATTATTACTATTTCTTGTTTTTTTTCTCCTTGTATTTCAGATTATCGAGATAGCCGAACGTAATAACAAAACTCCCGCTCAAATCCTATTGCGTTTTCAGATACAACGTGGCAATACGGCCATACCAAAATCTGTCACAAAATATGAGATGGAAAATAATTTACAGATTTTTGATTGGGAATTGACACCGGGTGATATGAATTTGCTGTTGGATATGAATAGAAATCATCGTTATGTTATTAAGATTGAGTGGGTGAATAAATTCAATTTAATTAATAATAGTTTTATTAATTTACAACATTTTACAGAGAAGCTGCGACTCACAAATATTATCCTTTTCTGGATGAGTTAAAATAGTTTTTTTGTTTCGGAAAATTTGTTAAGTGAACTCTAAAATTTATATTTGATATTTAACTGATTTTCTGCTGTATTTAAATTATTTTTATAACGTAAAAAATCTTATCGGGATTTAGCAATTTATGATGTACATAAGTAAAAAAAAGTTGATGTATAAAAAATAAGCAAAATCTTGGAAGAAGCGTCATCGAATATGAAATAAAAATTGTAAATCACACTTCGTTTTAATTTCAATTATCTATCTCGAACATAAGGAAATATGCAGGAAATTGGTATCAATCAAGACATCACATATGTTTTAAATGCTTAACTGAAGTAAGTTCGCGACAAACAAATACTCTCAAATACCGTAGAAATAAAAATCAAATACTGTCAAATAATGTAGAAATGAGACACAAAATACTTTCTTGTATCTATTTGAAAAATGTTTTGATGCCTTAATACATATCGCACCTGTTCAACTAAAGGTCGTCAACTCAAAATTATTAGTTTTTCACCTTTTAAATGAATAGAAATTATCTTGGCTTAAGTTTAAATCTTTTTTAATTTCTAAAAATCATTTTTTTTAGAAAGAAAATTTATTTTACAAATGTATGCGGACGTTTTCCAAAGAAAACAAGAAAAATTAGACGCTAGCAGAATGAAATACTGCAATTTCTGGACCGCTACGACCTTCATCAGCATTCTTCGCATCTATCTACCTTAGTTGTGTATTTTATAAACATCATCTATTTAACCAACTAACTTTGTAAATAAGAATACGAGAATACTCATATTAACATTAATTTGGTTAGACGAAATTTGCACACAAACCAACGTATTTCTTTATTGTTCTCTCCTTCTACTCTACTACTCCTTCTTTTAAAAAAAACCGTTATGTCGCTCACCATGTCTTCCGAGTACTTACTTTTGTATCAACAAAACAGATATATTTTTAGTTGTACTTACATGTTTTAACAACACAATAAGAAATCGAGTGTTATATTAAAGTTAACAAATTATTTTTACAAGGCCATATTTTTTAAAAATATATTCCTTTAATATTATCATAAAGAGCATGGCGAAATAATACAGGTGGTCTCGATGGCGAATTTATCACTTTCGCCGTAAACGCTAAATGTCAAACTCCATACATAAAAAATGTGTACATATTTTTTTTATATGATGTTTGAAATTTCACGTTTGCAGCGAAAATTATGAATTCGCCATTGCGACCAAGGCGAATCAAATACAAGGTGATAGCGGTGGCGAATTCAATTCTTTTCCCTGGTATTCTAACTGTCAAACTCCATATATAAAAAATCTGTATAACAGTTAGATAAATTTTTTATATATGGAGTTTGACAGTTAGAATACATGGGAAAAGAATTGAATTCGCCACCGCTATCACCTTGTACTTAATTCGCCTTGATTGCGACCACCTGGTATATTTTCAGCATGAGTCCGTGCAAGGCGCATCTATAAGGTGTAGTCATCGGCGAATTGTTACAACAAAGCAACTTTTTGGTACGCGTCCAAGGCGAATTAATACAGGTGACTGCACGGCTACAACAATCCAACAACACAAAAAACAACAGGCAATCTGTTGCTACAAAATTTAGGTATGTTGTCAAAAAAAATTGTTAAAAAAAACAAAATAAAAACATATATTTGATGAAAAAAAGTGGTTGTAATTTTCAGAATAAAAAAATTATAAAAATTATGTTACTTAAAAATGAAAATCAAGGAAAAGTGTGACATAAGATCTATTGTACTAAAAGTTTGCCTAAATCACATGCATCGTTCCATTCAATAGTAACTTTGTTTTCCATTAGCAATTAAAAAAAAAAATAAGTTAAAAAAAAATTAACAAATTATTTATTTTTGACAAATTTGTTTGACAACTGCAATGTATACAGCTGATGGGCTTTTTCGCCCGTGCGTTCACCTGGATTATTTCGCCATGGTTGAAGCCCTTTAGTTGAACAGGTGCGATATGTCAACATAAATTGAAATGTTTCAAGACGTCTTGACGTCTTTAAATGAAAATTAATTTTTAATTGTAAAAAGACGTAAATTTTTGTGATAAATCAGGTGGTCTTGGAAGTGAAAAAGTCGAAATATTCTCTCATATTTGGAAAGGTCCCTAATAAACAGGTAAAAGAATATTCATAAGTAATATTGCAATAAAACAATAAATAATAGCGAAAATACTTGAAGTATTTGATCTTTCTACTGTGACAAAAGGCTTTGTTACGAACACATATTGTCTTGAGAGTATTTAACTTGGGTGTCAGACGATCAAGTTTTCATTCAAGTTTTAAAATTTTCTATTTTTTTACCAATACACTCTCACTTTAAAAATTTGATGAGAATTTGCTTTCAAGTTTTCGTTCCATTGAGTGTTTCAAATTACATTCAAGAAAACAGCTGACTGAAGTTTTTTCTTCCAAATAAATTTTATTTGCTTTCTTGACTGCATCTTGCTTAAAAAATTGCGTGCAGCCTACGTTACAGCTCTCAATTTTTGTGGATTTTGACAAGCAGTATGTGTAAATTTCTTGAAGGAGAATTGAACAAAATTTGACCGTGTGACTGCACTGTAAAAATAATTATCAAGACAAACTTTTCTAATTACTTCGATTACTTCGTACTACGAACAGAATACGACAGTATTTAATGTTGTTGTAATGCAAGGAATATGTGTGCAATCCATTTAAACATTTAATTTAATTAGAATTATAAGCTGGGTATTTTAAGACTTTTTAACTTAAGTTGTCCCAGGCGGTAATAAAAAATTCATTAAATTTCAAAATGACTCAAATTCTCAAAATATATGCTGTTCGAAAATAAGATCCATAACTCTCTAAATATTTATAATAACAAAATGTGAGTGTATGGCAAATACTCTGTACTTGAATAAGTACTTACTTTCACCACACATATGTTTGGTGTGTGTATGTAAAGGAACTAAAAGGAAAAGTAAGGTAACATAGGATGATAAGCCATGACGGCTGTGTTAGTAGAGATATCAGCTTGTTTGTAGGACAAAAGTTCATAGAGTTCAAATCCCGACAATTATTGTTGATAAGCTGCGAGTTATGAGTTATTAAAGCGGCAAATAAATTAAAAAAGCATTTCAATTTTCCAGTGTAAATAACATACGTACAAATGGCCTGGAAAAAAGAAGAACAGAAAGTAGTTATCAGCCCTGTCAGGCACAAGCCATGGAACGAAGTGACCATTTAATGCATTGCAATGCAAAAACAGCCAATTGCTTTAAGCTGCACTTGCTAAGACCTAGGGGCAAACTACGGCATTCGACATCGATCAAAATTTACATTTAAATTCACTTAAAATTTCGATCGCTATCGAGTGCCGTAATTTGCCCACTAGGCACATAGAAAGCGTTTTTATTTGCTTTCATATTGGAAATTTACTTAATTAATTCAATTATTTGTTTCAATTAAATAATTCATAATTTCAATTAAATAATTTAATTTAATTATTTACTTTATTAGGAAATTTTATTTCTTTTTAAAATATGTGTATAATTAAATCAATGCAAATAAAAAATTAATAGGTACGAAAACTTTTCCTGTGGATCAAGATATACCATAGCGGAGACATCATAACGATGTCGTCGGCAAAATAATAGCGTAGAAGCAAATATATATATAATTTGTTCTGAACTTCATATAAACAATGCGTGATGTGTTGAAGAAATATTTCCTGTTGATCGTAAAACGTCTGTCAAGAACTTACAAGGAACCACACTGTTGCAATGGAAGAAAAGTTTGACAAGGGTGAATTTAATCGAGCTTCTTTATTACATCTTTGCTGTAACTTGAGGGTTATACGATCAAGTTTTGCTCCAAGTTTTGTTTCAAGTCTTAACACATTCATATTTTTTTTTACCAATACACTCAATCTTTTAAATATTGAAACGAACTTGCTTTCAATTTTTCTTTCAAGTTGAGTGTTTCAAGTTATGTTCAAGAAAACAGCTGTTCATAATTCTCTTGAACTATTCTTCGTTTTTGTTTCTACAAGTATTAAGCCACCATAAGTTCTAAGCAGCAGAATTATGGTTTTTGAAGCTGGTACAGCTATTTAATTTGTTACTTTATATGGGCGACTTTTGTTTGCTGTAGGGTTGTAGATATTAGATCGATTTTGGTCTTCAAATTAAGCTACAGCAACCTGAACATTATATCACTATATATTTACTCAATCACCCCTATAGCGAATTTATTTTTGCTCGCAATTTTTTCCCTTTTCCCCAAATTGCAATCGTGAAAAATTTACGTGAGCAATTTTTCATATAAACAAAAATTCCCTTTATAGTGATTGATTTTTTTTTCGAAATTTTTTCACTGTTTCCTTAGATTCACTTAAATTTTGCTGGCGAACTGCATACATTATGCTAGTTTTAATATGTTTCAATTAGAATATTTACATAAACAGCACACATTTTTAATTTAATATCAGTTCTGCAGTACAGACTGACATTATGCTCGACAAGATGCAGATTAAATGAAAAATGGAGATATGAAAAATCTGATATAAAAATTTGTTATATTGAAATGGGTCAGTAGCAATATCTCGGGTAACTTCTCGGTTAATTCGTATCCAAAAATTTTATTTATTTATTTTAAAACGTCAATTTAAAAATTTTCACTGAACTTATTCTTCTTACTTATATTCAATGTGCCCTGATAGCTTATTTATTTTGAATAGCTGTTTAATGAAGGAAACAAATATTTCATGGAAAATCGATGATACCAATTTTCATATCGAGGGGAATGAAAATTTCATGGGAGTATAAATTTCACTTCTTATTCACGATAGGGTTGAATATTTTTTTCGAACACAAGAAAATGTTAAGTTCTATAGAAAAAAGCTGGTAATGGCAACATAAAATCTTGGAGAAATTAAGGCCAACACAACAAAAGTTTAATAATAAAAAAATAAAAAATTGTGTTAAAAAAATTATGTTGTTGAAAAGCACATTTTGAATTACATTTAATTCTTATTTCCCATTAATGATAAACACACAGGTTTCATTTAAATTACTAAAATATTAGAGAAACCTACAATCAATTTTAGACTGCATTTTTAAAAGCTGCTTTTATCCAGATTTGTTTTAAATTAAATATGACAGCAATTTATTAAACATTAATTTGTAAAACAAAAAACTTTCGATAAGTTAAAATAATTTTTTCTTTGTTTTAGTAAATAATTTCTTAAAATAATTATTATTAAATTGAAAAAAAAAACGAATAGTAACAAATTCTACCGCAATTTATACTTTAAATACACAGTACGTATTAATTATTATTGCTTAGTAGTAGATTAAAACAACAACTACAACAATAAAAAAAAGAAAAAGGTTTGCTTTTTGTTTAAATCTACCATTGAATTGAATAGAATAGAACATAAAACAATTCACTTAAAACAAAAACTAAAATAAAAAACAATTGTTTAATGGAAAAAGTGTTTGACCTTCAATAAAAATGGATTTGAAATAAAAAAAAATACAATATTTTTTCAGCTTAGAAGTTTCAACTTTTAGCTAATATTAATTTATTGGCTCGTTGACTGTACAATTATGACTGACTGTCTATTTAATTCGCTTAACTGCTTCAACATTGTTGCGATAACTTTATATTTACCTTTTATGGAAACACTGCAGAAATTGTAACAGAAATTTATAAAATATTTTTATTCTAGTCTGCATTTATAACATTGTATTAAAAGGGGAAAAAAGTAATAAATCAGGTATTTAGAACTTCTAAATGCATGGCCCTCAGAAAACAGTTTCTTCGCCTATAAATAATTTATTTGATTTCATATTAAAGTTTAATTAAATCTTTAATTGATTTAATTATTTATTTCATTACAAATATTGTCTTTTTCTTTTTAAATAAATATACAATTAATTCGGTTATTTGTTCAATTAAAAATTAATTATTTCATTTTTGATTAAATAAATAATTAATTCAATTGAAATAGTAATTAAATTTTATTGAAAGAATTTTTTTCTGTGCAATATAAGTATGCATTAGAAAAACTTTTTCGTCGTTGTTGGCACATACTCACAGTTATAATGAAATTTTTCATACTAACATGCATAATTTTGTTATATTTGGTCAAATTTTTGTCTGTATCAAACTCGGAATAAACAACCATACCCAAACAAGATCGGAAAGGGTTTTTTGCTGTCAAAAGTTAATTAAATATTGAGAGAGAGAGATTGAAGAAAATAATCCTTATTTATTATAAAATATTTATTATAAAAATTAAATATGTGTGTATTCTTGAAAGAACTTCAAACGAGTGAAAAAGAAAAACTTCTATAGTTTTAAAGAAAAATATTTTCTTCCAATATCAATAAAAACAAAAGTACTTTGATTAGTTTCTTTCAAGTAAATTATTTAATTGTAGTTTAATATGATTATTAACACCCACGCCCAATTAAATAAATCCAATACGTTCTCTAAATTTATAAAATGTAACCTTTGGCAAAGACTTTGTGAAGAAATCAGCAACTTGCTCGTTTGTTGGCTTATATTTAATTTAAATTATTTTATCTTAAATTAAGCTTCGAACATAATTGTATTTTATATCAATATGTTTAATTCGTTGATGCTCTTTAGGCTCTTCTGCTATTTTAATACATGACATATTATCTTCATATATTGTAATTGGAAAATCGATTTCTATTTCCAAGTCTAACAAAAGCTTCTTGAGATAAACAGCTTCACAGCTTGCAACACAAAGTGCAACATACTCTGCTTCGGTTGACGATATTGCGACGGTTGGTTGCTTTTTAGTAGTCCAGGAAACAGTACATCCATAAACTTGGAATAAGCTTCTACTAACAGGCTTGCGATCTTCTTCATCAATAATATAATAATAATAATATTTTCTGAAAATTATGTATATTTTATCGTTGCCAAGACTACTACTGAATAAATTCGACATCTTGTGTGAATTTTGTGACATCTTTATCAAGTAGTACAGAGAATTCAAAACTTAAAGGGTTCTAGAGAAATTATGTTCTTAACAAACGGCTCGCAAAATAAAAACCCTCATTGATTACTAAACCATAAGCATTGTTATTGCAGTTTGATGTCAGGCGAAATTAATTTTACCAAAGTCCATGACACATACGCATCTACATTTAAGATGTACTCTGTTCAAAAAGACCAATTGAGTTGTTACTTCTTTAATCATCGATAAAACAAAAATTATCAATAAAACATATTGTTTCCGAAATAAATCAGCAATATCTAAAAGTCTTCACCGATCGAAACCAAACTACTTATTTCTTTGCAAAATATTTCGATTCTGCCCCACTATGCAATAATAAATTCTAGTTAGAATAATTATCTAGAAGTGAAAGTATTTTGTGGAAGCAAAATTATAATTAAATTAATTGAAAAAAGTTCTATTTGTAATAATTGCTTGAGTAACACTAAATATTTAATTGATTAAAATAATTATTATGTTCACTGCGTAATTAATTATTAATTAAAATAAATATTCTTTTTTTTTTTCTGTGACCTTCTCTTTTTAAGTTTTGTGTTTACAAATCTCCACTTGAATCTATTTAACATTTTAATTGAAAAGTTAATTATATTTAAAGATAATTATAAAAAAATAATTCTTTGTCAAACACTTATCAGTCATTTTACTATAGAATAATTCACACTTGCAGACATCTTGGGGTAAGCAAATAGAATTAAAAAAAACAATGTTGTTAAAGCGAAATTAAAAAATTCGTTTAAAAACTTTATAAATTATTATTTATTTGAAAAGCAGAAAAAGATCAAATTTTAATCATGTTCACGAAATCTTACGCTTATGATTTCTCACGAAAGAAGAAAAAACCTTATTTCTAACCATTTTGAATTGTTTGTTTGATTTGTCCCGTTTTAAAAACAGTTCATAATTTAAATTTTAATGGGTGTTCCCATACAACACATGTTTTTTACGGTTATAAATTTTATTTTAAAAATTATTAGAATTAACAACCACCAGCTCATATGTATAGAAAGTGCTCATCGTTAATTAATTGACTATAAATTTGTGTTGTTAGATCTGTCAATAAAATAAACGACTTATTTGCATATGTGTGTACATGCATAAATACAGAACATACATATTCGGACACACGTTTTTAGTGTTTTTTTTCTATGTTTTTCTTAAATTTGTTGACGGAGATGCCACTCAATTTCAAAAATGTCTATTATCGTTAAGCTGAAGTTAGTGAATATCACTTAATCGTTAATGCAAACAACAGAAAATATTGGCAAATATAACAATTGTCGTATTTTTAATGAAATTAAAAATAAACTTTGTACCACTATAGCTTCCAATAGCAAAATAAAGGATGTCTTTTTAAGCAACGTAAATTGACTTATATGGGCTTATCTTTTGAACGCTTGA
This sequence comes from Gymnosoma rotundatum, assembly GCA_916610165.2. Lineage (NCBI taxonomy): Eukaryota > Metazoa > Arthropoda > Insecta > Diptera > Tachinidae > Gymnosoma > Gymnosoma rotundatum. Next base: position 10,884,955 of record OU744338.1, on the reverse strand, counting down.
AAATTGGACAGAATGTCGTTTACTGTAACCGTTATTATAACAAGAATAAATATTTAAAATTATAAATTACAGCTGAGCCTAATAGTTCATTTAATTTTATGTATATGGCTCATTTACTTCAAGAACGTCATAATTCAAAAAAATTCATTTCGAGATAATCGCAGTTTATGTTTTTGACTCGATTTCGCCATCGATAAAAATATCAGACTGCTTAAGTTCCTACTAAACTTACTAAAATGATTCATTATTAAAAAAAGCCATTTAAGAAAACTTTCATTAATTATATTTTAAAGCAAAGGTCTTAGGCTGCAAAAATAAATTCGATACTGTGCCGTAAACTAAAATATGTCGTTACTTGTGAATTAATGGGCGGATGACCCATTAATTCATGGTGAACAATGATTCGTCTTCTCTTGTTGGTTTTTTGAATTTCTCCGATGACTTCAGGCAAACAAATTGTAATGTACCGAAGAAACAGGCGACCATTTGCTTCGAAGTGCTTCTTCCACGAACAACTTTCGTTGGATTTTGCTCGTCGTTGAAGACCCACACGGTCGATTGTTGTTTCATTTCGGGCTCATACGCATAGATCCATGATTTGTCACCTGTGACGATCTTATAAACGTCTTTTGAAGCACCGCAATCGTATTTTTGCAACATTTCTTTGCACCAATCGACACGAGCCTTTTTTTGAGCGACTTTCAAATTGTGCGGGATCCAACGAGAACAAACCTTTTTTACGGCCAGGTGTTCATGCAGTATCGAATGTATGCTGGTGGAAGAAATGTCCAAGGATGTCTCTATCTCTCGGTATGTCGCATGTCGATCTTGCATTATGAGTTCACGCACGGCATCAATGTTCTCTGGCACAACAGCCGTTTTTGGACGACCTTCACGGAATTCGTCTTTGAGCGACCTTCGGCCACGATTAAATTCATTATACCAATTTTTCACAGTGCTATAGGAAGGTACTTCATCGCCATACAAAGATTTAAGTTCATCAATGCACTCTTGTCGTGATAATCCACGTCGAAATCTGTGAAAAATGATGGCACGAAAATGTTCACGAGTTAATTCCATTTTTTTTTATATTAATTTTTTCAAGTCACTGTTAACAACACAAATAATGGTCGTACGTCAAAACGTTTTGAGTACGATTATGCTTAAAATGACAAACTTTCCAATGGAAATGTCAGATTGCACTTGGTAGCACTCAGTGTTGCCAGGCCAGATATATATAGAGCAGCCCTCAAAACGAAATGTGACAATGTTTAGAAAGCGATATGATCTTTACGTTATGAAGTTTACACCACAACTCAAAATGTGTTGTTCTTACTCGTATTGACAAACAAAGTTTCCAAACATGAAATGAAATAACGACTTATTCCCTTAAAACGTGGAGAAAACAAAAGACATAAAGATGAAACTTATACACAATATACAGCATGAATGATGAAAATGATTAACTCCAAAATTTGAAATTTAGAGTTATGAAGTTCTTGAAGTAAATGAGCGATATGGTCATATATTTAAACAGTTGTAGCAGTTAAATTTACGTAGAACCTGTATTGCTACGTCCGCTATAACAACACGCTTAAGTTTTGGATTTGGAATTTAGAGGGGTTTACAATAGTTGATCTTATTTGATGATTGTGGCCAAACTTTTAAATGGGCAATAAAAGAAACATGATTTTAAGTTTGTTTCATTTGAAGTCGGTTTATTTTTTCGACAAGAGTTATATAAAATGTATCAGTTCTGTAACTGAAAGTTAGAAATTTCTACTCAGAAATGCTCACTCACGATGTTCGACTTTAAGTATATGTACGTGAGTGAAATAAAAAGTTAATCACGATTACGTGTGTTTAAAGTGATGTAGTCTTATTACGTGCGCTCTGTTCATAGCTAGCTTAGGCACATTTTAATATTTTAAAATGGAAAACATTAGCTTTTACCTTTGTCGCCAATACATACATTACTGAGTCCATAGACATAAAAAAATGTGAAGAAAGAGCAGTGAACCCTAAAAATAAGTAATAAAACTTGTGAACAGAATGTGTTCGCGAATATAAATTTGGACGTTTGGACGTTCGTTCAAAACGTTGTATTCGCGCATTTAAAAATATATTTACAATTAAAATTTTCTCGTATTGCCTTTCCCCACAATTTAACACTATATGTTTTTTATTCGTTCTACTGCGAACAAATTTTTCTATAATATTCGTTAACAACGAGAAAGAACAAACGGCAAAAGGTCAATTCTTGAAATGCCGCGTGTAACATTGTTGGTTTTTGTTGTAATTGACGCGATTCTGTTGTAGATTTCGTTATACTTATGTCAATGCGGCATACACTTGTATATATGAGGTAGATATGAGTGTTAATGTATTTGTGCGTTTGTTTGCTATTAAAAGCCAGTGAATGAATGGTTAATGTGTTTTCGCCAGTTAAATTTTATTTTATTTAATTTCTTACAAAAATATATTCGTGAAAATTAGCTGATTAACAGAATAATAGAAGAATAATTAATTTCATTAAAGTAAAAAAATTTTGTCTTTATTGATTCATAAAAAAAGTCTTAAAATTTATTTGATCTTAAATACAGTTCGTTAATAATCTTCACATGCGACATAGTAAAACAACTGCCAATAAAAAATATAATTTAGATGCAACGAAATATTAAAATCAGTTTAAAATATTCAAATCATTTGAAAAATGCAGTTGAAAAAATATATAATTAATAAATAATTAAAACAAAGTAAGAACAATTTATTAATTTGAATAATAACACGTGATGCTAGACGAGTTTAATATCGACATAAAGTATTTTAGTTGCAGGCATTTTTAAACATCTGGTGTTGGAATTTTTAAACAATTTAGTTAAAAAAAAAAAACAACAACAAGTTGCTTGGAAACATGTTATATTTTCTTAAATTTTATTAATTTGTTATTCTTTCTTTTTATAGTTTACACGAGAATTGTTTGAAATATTTATAACAAGTATTTAGTTTACATGCTAAAAATAGTTGGAAGTTGATTTTAATTGATAATAATTTAAAATTAATTTAAAAAAAATTAGCTGCTGCATAAAATATTTGCTACTGCTGTTGCTGATTATTTTATTCCAAGTTCAGTTAAAAAAAAAACAAATTCTATGAAACGAGGTAAACAACTTGAAGTGAATGTCAATAAAAATCCAAGACTGCACAAACTTCTTTCCCAGACAATCACTCACTTACTCAATCACTCACACAGAAAGTGTTTAAATAAAAAACAGTAAACAATAATTTTATTTCCATGTTTTTTTTTCATTCATAAAATTTTCATTGTTAAATCTAGCAGCATCCTTAATTGTTTTAACATTTGTTCTTTGTAATTATTTTTTTTTTAATTTAACATAAACATTTTTTATTTCTCTGTTTTTTTTTCTACATAGAAAAAAGTCTGTATACGTTTGATTGTTTGATTATTTGCATGAAGCAATTTTCTGATCTTTGTATAATGAAAATAAAATAATGAAAAACTACATTTGGGTTCCGTTTGTAGAGTTTCATTTTCCTTATAATAATATTTTGCAAGGCAGATTTATTTTACTAGGTAATAGCGGCTCTACAACAAATACAACATTGGCAAAAAAAAACATGGCTTTTTATTGTTGCTTTGTGCGTTGGAAATGTCAAAAATAGAAAGAGAAATAAATGATAATTGCTCTCATTACAAATGCTTGCTTTGTTTCGCAAACGCTTGTTGTTAGTGTTTTTTGAAATACGTAAACAAACAAAGGAAAATACAAACAAGTTTTGACATTTCCAACTACAAACCAGCTGAGCGGACGACACTATCTAGTAAACTAAATCTGCCTTGAATATTTTGTTTTTAGCTTTAGACAAATGTTAAAAATTACTGGAGACTAATCCAAAATAATTTGGAGTTGCCAGATTATAAATTTTAAAATACTGTAAATTCATCGAAATATTCCTTGACTAAAAAAGCATTAAGAAAGTTTAAGCGCAAACTAAGAGAAAATACTTTCCAATAATATTTCAATAAGGTGTTTAATAAATTTTTAAAAGATTTTGTTTAAGAAAATTTTGACAATTTAATTTTTATTTATTTTCGTTGTAGAAAAAAATTTTGGTTTTTTCATAAATGCAACATTCCAGTAAAAACGACTGCTTTTGGTTGGACCTAAAAAAATCTGGACAAAAAATTATTTTTTTGGATTCTTGGTGACCGTGAATAATTCCTGTAAAACAAGCAAAATCAAAGCCATCTGGTAACGCTGTTAATCTTGAAATTACTTCAGTCAGGTGTAAAGATTTAATGAAAGACGCGTATTCATAAATTTGAATGCTAAAAAAAGCAGTAACGTTAACAAATTTTGATGTTGTGGACACAAATATTCGTTGGCATATTAAGTCTTTATGCGATACCTTGTCGTGGATCTTTCCCCTTCTCTGGATATTTGAAGTTTTATTATTATGGCCTTGTGGCTGCTTTATAAAACAAATAAAATCATAGACTCATATACTCTCTAATCATAAGGAGAAATCCCCTATTTATAGCGGTTTACACACTGGTGGCATCACTGGACCTTTATTCTTGAAAAATAAAGCCGTAGCTTACGTTACGGTCGATAAGGATTATTAGGCCACCATAATTTTTTTTTTAAATTTGGATGAAATTGATCCCATTGAGATGGTACTTCAGCAGGTTGATGATTTGCTGATTTCGAGAAATGGATTTGTCAATAAGCCTTTCAGCAGTCTTATTCTGTAATTCTCATAGCTAAATCTAAATCTCGATCGCTAAAAACGCTAAAAATAAACTGCAGCAGAAGAGCATTTGTCACCAAAAATCGCTAAATAGATTTTTGTTTTACAATTTTAGCGATGGATATTTATCTTTAGCGATTTAAGAAAAAAAGCTGCAATTCTTGCGACTTGAAACCTCTCAGTTATTCTTGTTGGGCGACTTGATTTCGCAGGCTTATGCTGATAAACCAGCAACAAAGAACGCTTTGGTGGTCAACATTGTTTGTGTTATTCCAGATATAGGGCCGGAATCGCTCGAAAGAGAGTCCCAAAATTAAACGTTCTGAGCGCGGTTCGTCAATTATTTTCAAAGATTAATTAAAAACAAGTAAGAGTGCTATATTCGGCTGTGCCAAATCTTATAGAGATTTAAAAAATAAAAAAATATACATTATGGAGTCAGAAATGGATATTGTAGAAATTATATACGGAATGACAAACTTAGATATATCCTTTTACCACATTTTGCGGTGAAGGGTATAATTAATTTTTTTGTGTTCTTTCTTTATAGTTTAAAATTCTATCGGGCTAAAGAAGAAGTATTTTTTTCCTAGATTTAAGTATCTCTTCCAGCCGTTTCGTTCATTATTTTGATATGTTTTTATTTAGATGAGATCAGTGTAAGCACATGAACTAGATTCTGCTGTTAGAAAACAAATTTTGAATTTCTAACAAAAGCAAAAATACGAGGGCTGCTATATATTTTTCTGGCCTGGCAACACTGAGTGCTGCCAAGTGCAATCTGACATTTCCATTGGAAAGTTTGTCATTTTTAAGCATAATCGTACTCAAAACGTTTTGACGTACGACCATTATTTGTGTTGTTTACAGTGACTTGAAAAAATTAATATAGAAAAAAATGGAATTAACTCGTGAACATTTTCGTGCCATCATTTTTCACAACTTTCGACGTGGATTATCACGACAAGAGTGCATTGATGTACTTTAATCTTTGTATGGCGATGAAGCACCATCCTATAGCACTGTGAAAAATTGGTATAATGAATTTAATCGTGGCCGAAGCTCGCTCAAAGACGAATTCCGTGAAGGTCGCCCAAAAACGGCTTTTGTGCCAGAGAACATTGATGCCGTGCGTGAACTCATAATGCAAGATCGACATGCGACATACCGAGAGATAGACACATCCTTGGACATTTCTTCCACCAGCATACATTCGATACTGCATGAACACCTGCCCGTAAAAAAGGTTTGTTCTCGTTGGATCCCGCACAATTTGAAAGTCGCTCAAAAAAAGGCTCGTGTCGATTGGTGCAAAGAAATGTTGCAAAAATACGATTGCGGTGCTTCAAAAGACGTTTATAAGATCGTCACAGGTGACGAATCATGGATCTATGCGTATGAGCCCGAAACGAAACAACAATCGACCGTGTGGGTCTTCAAAGCGAGCAAAATCCAACGAAAGTTGTTCGTGGAAGAAGCACTTCGAAGCAAATGGTCGCCTGTTTCTTCGGCAAAACTGGTCATGTGGCGACTGTTCCGCTTGAGCAACGTAGGACAGCCACTTCTGAATTGTACACTACAATTTGTTTGCCTGAAGTCATCGGAGAAATTCGAAAAACCAACAAGAGAAGACGAATCATTGTTCACCATGACAATGCGAGCTGTCACACATTGGCTAAAACCAGAGCGTTTTTGACCGGCCAAAAAGTCGAATTAATGGGTCATCCGCCGTACAGCCCTGACTTGGCACCTAATGGCTTCTTCTTGTTTCCGCACATCAAGAAAAAAATGTGTGGTCAACGATTTTCGTCGCCAGAAGAAGCTGTTGAAGTGTTCAAAAACCATGTTTTAGAGGTGTCTCAATCGGAGTGGAAAAAGTGCTTCGACAACTGGTTTGAGCGCATGCAAAAGTGTATAAATCATGCTGGAGAATACTTTGAAAAACAATAAAACCATTTTTGATTATAAATATTCGCATTTTCACTATTAGGCCAGATATATGTATATAGAGCAGCACTCGTACCTCAACAAATTTCCGAGTTTGAAGTTAAAACTTTCAATTTTTGTTTTTTTTTTTAATTTTAAACAAAATATATCCGTTACCTGACTTGGATTTTTTTTCAAATAGCCTCGTTTAATAATATTTCTAAATATATTGAAATATCATTTGTAAGTTTATAAAATATTCCCTCCATTATCATAATGTGAAAGTCAGCGAATACGTGATCAAGAACACAAACGAAACGTATGACATTTTCATAACGCACTTTTCAGTGGGTAAAATAGAGACCTTGATTTTCTAATTTTAATATCCGTATTATCAAAGCCATAACACTTACAATAAATACATTTATGCGATTATAGTTTCAGTTACTAACGACCGACCATAAGTTTTATTCAATTCTAGACAGTTAGTAAATGTAACTTTAATGTGTTACACTTTTCAAATAATCAATATAAAATTATTAATTTCCCCTTTTATTAACTTAAATTAGAAATATGAAATAAACACCATTTTCTTTAGTTGTAGAACAGGTGTGTTTTTTATTTCTGTATATTTTATTGTTTGTTTACAAGAATAACAATTTATTCATAAAATGTTTATGAAAGATTTGAAACATATGGAGAATTTAAAATTTAAATACATACTTTGTATATTTGAAACAAGTTTTTATTATAATTAATTAATTAATAGTAGTTAAAAGAAAAGTAATAAAAAAAATTTAAATGAAATATGAAACATATATTGAACACTTTAAAAACTGAATCTATTTTGAAAGACTGGGAGTCGTTAAACAAAAACTTTATGAGAAGGTAAGTTATTTTTATTTTATATTTTTATAATTAACATGTGGCGATTTTAGCGTTCGGTTTTATCAATTTAATGGCTTTATATTTATTTTACAACGTAGTTTTATTTTTAGTTTGATCGGTCATATACGAAATATTCGAATTTTTTCCATTTCAATAGTTGTTGGCCGTTTCATGTAAAATTTAGTTTTATATTCATCAATACAGGTGCCAGACTGGTCGGTTAATACAAAAAAAAAAAAAAAATTGTGGTAGAGGTCTGTAACAGACCTCAACAAGCTTTGTCTATACTAAAGACATAGAATTTCAGGAAGTCTAGTATTTGAAAATCAAAATCTTTAAGCGCACTATGCGGTTGACGAGTAATTGATGCAAATCAATGCAACAATTTTCATTAATTTTTAATTTTTGGATTTTTTTTATAATTTTAATTTTCAGTTATGTGATAGAATTACTTTTCAACACTTAAAATAAATTACTTTTTGTATCAATACCATTTTTATAAAGTCTTGGTACAAGTGCTTTAAGACGAATTGTCGCAAATTTATTGTACGAAAGTTGGGAATTCTGTTATCAACTTTTAATTATTTAGTGCACTCACTTAATAACAGCCATAGCCGACAGTAAGACCGTAAACAAGCAAAGGTGGGAGATGATAAAAATGGGTTAAGCATTTTTAAGAAATTTTAGTATTTCCTTAACGATCTTTTCAAAAGCTTTAAAATGATACCCATATTGATATTTTAAGAATTTTTGACAATTTCAAAGCCATGTTACTCGGAAAATATGGGCGAGCGCCAATTTTTTCACTTGATGTTTTTTTTTTCTTATTTTTAAGTTCTCTATCGCCCCATATATTTATTTTTTTGATTGAAGTTACTTTATTGTTCCAAATGACTTGAAAAAATTAGAGGTAAGAGTGGTGTTTTACCTGCAGCCTCAAAGAACATGGACCGATCATGCTGATTTCCAATAGTATCTCTTTCGATACTACATTTGATCGATTAAAATATTTATTTTTTTACACTAATACAGACGGACATCGATCAATCAACTTCGCTATGCATAAGAAGTCAGAATATATATACACTTTATGGGTTCAGAATGGATATTGTGAAAATTACACACGAAATGATAAACTTAGACATATATACCCTTTTTCTACTTTTTATGGTGAAGTGTACAAAAACGGCCATTCATTAATCAGTTTATGTCTGTAATTAATCGTCTCGTTCGTTTAAATTCTTAAAAAGTGATGACAAGTTTGCATCTTAAGTCTTTTGATTTTACAATACAATCATCATAGTTGTCGAGTTTAAAAATTGATTTCAAATTATTACATGTGAATGATTATTTAAAAAATGATTAAAGCAAAATAAAACTTTAATTTTACTCAATGTAACTTTTTAACAACTTAATTGCGTTTGCTATTGTTAATTTGTTATTATTATTATTATTATTTGTTTAACTAAACAAAAATCTTATGTAATTTGCATGTACAGATTATTTGTGGTTCTACGAGTAAGCATTAACATCCTAATTGTTTCCAACTTTTTAAATATGTTTTGTTGTAAATTTAGCTTTGACTAATAATAATAAGAAATTCAACATAAATCTTAATTAATAAATCTGAATACAATTTAAATTAATTACGACCATAATGACATTAGCATTTTTTTTTTTTGAATATCAAAGTTTAGTTATTAAGATTATTGCTTTTGTTTAATAAATTTCAGACATTTAAGTGACTTTGTTTTTGTTTTATTTTTAAATGCGGTGAATCAGGGTGTTTTTTGGTTTTTAATTTAAAATTTTCTTTAGCCTTTCTCTTTAATTAATTTTAACTTGTTTTGTGGTTACATTTTTGCCCTTTAAAAATTAATTTTTTTTTATAAAATTTTCCATTTGCATTTTTAATATAGTTTTAAAAATAATACTTTTGTAGCTGTTTTTTTTTTTGCTTGGTGCGGCTTTTGTTTATGGTGTCGTAAAATGTTTGTTATAAAAAAGAAAAAATTTAATGGAAATAATTGGTTGGTTTTGTTCTGTTGTTAAAAAGTATTTTAACTTAATTTAAAACAAACAAATGTTAAAGATATTTCAGCTAAGCTCCTTGAAGAAGAAAGCAATAAAATAATCATAAATTATCAACACGCTTTTTGAAAAGGATAGATATAATTTACTTAGAAATATAATTTTTTAAGGTTATTTTTATAAGTATTGTAAGGGAGTTACTTATATGGATTTTATGAACGGTATTTCTGACCTATCTATACTCGTACTAGCAAGAAGTTTATAACCGGGAATCATTACTTTTGGAGGTTAATTATTATCTGATCTACGAAGAAAATTAATCACAAATTCCTTTTTTTTATTACCCAAAATTTTTTTTATCTTCAAAATAAAATGCAGTCCAAGCGCTCACTGTAATTGAGTATAATGTCAGAAGTTAGACTTCTTCTTCTTGTCTCGACTGGGAGGCTGTCATCATAGAAAAAATTAAAAACCAGAATAAATAGATTTTAAACCGTTAAGCATTTTTTCTGTTTGAATTAAAGATATATTTAACAAACATAAAAATTTAATTGTGTTTTTTTTTTTAAATGTCAATTAAAAAATTAATTGAAGCTATGAAAAACTTAATTGAAAATTACAATTAAACGTTTAATTGATTTAATTAAAAAATTAATTGATTCGAATTTTAATCAAATAAGTTATTTAAAAAATTAGTTGAAAACACAAAAATTTTTAATTAAAAGTTTTAAAAATTTAATTTAATATAAAAATGGCAATAAACGCAATTGCGTGATGAATTAGCGATAGCGGACGGCTACAGTTAAAGCCGAATTGGACTTTTATTTATTTATTTATGTATTCAATATAGATTGTAAGCCCTTAGGGCTAAATTAATCCAGTTAAATTTTGCGGCAAATACATAAAAAAAAATTTTAATTAAGTTTTAAAGTAAAATGATAAAAACCCCCAATTACACAAATGTTGAAAAATATTTAAAAAGCAGATGCTATATAATATACAGACGCATAACATCAACTGATTTCTTGAATATAATTTTTAGATATTTTTTTTATTGAATATAAGCAAAATCGGTCCATAAATAAAGGGTCATCCAAATGTGACACCTAGATGTCAGCACTATATAATTTTTTACACGTGACATCTTTTCAAATGACATAAGCCATTTTGTTTTATTAGAAGGATGTACTATGGACAGGTACACATTGCAACAACGCGTTTACATCATTCAAAGTTGTTATGAAAATGGGCGTTCTTTGAAAAATACCCAAAGCTAAATTTTGTTTAGTGACGAAGCTCATTTTAGAATGGATGGATTCGTCAATAAGCAAAATTGTCGTATCTGGGGTGATAAAAATCCTCGTGTTATTCATGAAAAATCTCTGTTGTTACTGTTTGGTGTGCATTTTGGGCAAATGGAATCATTGGGCCATTTTTCTTCGAAGATGATGCTGGAAATGCTGTTACTGTGAATGCTGAGCGATACCAATCAATGTTGAGAGAATTTTTATGGACACAGTTGAATCATATTGATGTGTCTGACGTCTATTTCCAACAAGACGGTGCTACATTTCACACAACTCGAGAAAACATTACGCTTTTGCGATCAAAATTTCCTAAACGTGTAATTTCACGAAATACAGATTTCAATTGGCCTCCAAGGTCATGTGATCTAACACCATTAGATTTTTTTTGTGGGGTTTTTTGAAAAGCCGAGTGTATGCTAACAAGCCACAAACAATTAATGATCTAAAGAACAACATTCAAGTTGCAATTCGTGAAATACTCGTAACACCAGCAACATGTCGGAAAGTCATTGAAAATTTCGATATTCGGATTGATGTCTGCAGACGCAGTCATGGTGGACATTTGAATAAATAATTAATAAAAAAAAAACAGCTTGAAAAATTGCAAATAATTTGTGTTTTACATCAAAGAAACATGTAGGCGCGTTTTTTGGATGACCCTTTAGTTGGGTAATAGTAATTAAAAAAAATTTTTTTTGAACATTCATTGTTATTTCTTGATCGTATAAATCAGGTGTTACCCAGGATAATTAATTTACTTTTTGCCGTTTCTTACTTATTAAAATATTGGTATCAATTATAATTAAAAAACAGAATTTAATTAAAAATTTGTTATAACAATTAAAATTTTAATAGCCTTTTTATTAAATAAAAAATAAATTTTTAATTTAGAAAATTTTATTAAAAATGTTTTTTGTGTGCGTAAAATGAGCTCTGTGAAGTTGGAAATATTTTTCATTTAAAAGGGAGGCTCGCAAGATATTGAAAAGTTTGTGTCTAAAAGATCTTATGTGGTTATGGGCCAATGAAAGAACTCAGACCTTGCAGGAGGTGGACGGGTTGGTAAAAATTCCAAATAAATGCTTGAATATAACCGAAGAACCGTAAACTGCATAACTAACTTAGCGACGGATCATTTATAGTTTAAATTTCGTCAGACTTTGCCTGGAAGAGGCTCAGAGCAGCTTCATAAATAAAGTTTTGTTTTAATTGATTCAGTAATAGCTTACTGCTTCTCTTGTAAACTTAGAAAAATTTTAATGGCGCTACATGAAGTTGAGCGAGTGATTTTTTCAGCCCCTGCTGTTAACGAAATTTGAATAAACTTGTGAATTAAACGTTAACATTAAGTAAAAGATTTTTATACCCTTCACCTCAAAAAGTGGAAAAAGGGTATAACTAAGTCTGTCATTCCGTGTGTAATTTCTACAATATCCGTTTCCGACCCCATAGTCGGACCCCATTTTGACTTCTTATGCATAGCGAAGTCCGTCTGTCCGTCGGTGTTAGTGCCTCGGCAAACTTGATTTCAAAAAAACAAATAAATTTGTCAATCTATCAGATATAGTGTTGATAGAGGTGCTATTGGAATTCAGCATGATCGGTCCATTTCCTTCGAGACAGCAGGCAAAACACCACGCCTACCTCTAATTTTTTCATGTCATTTGGAACCATAAAGTAACTCCAATCAAAAAAATAAATATATGGGGCGATAGAGAATTTAAAAATAAAAAAAAAAACATTTAGTGAAAAAATTAGCGCTCGCCCATATTTTCCGAGTTACGGGGCTCTGAAATTTTCAAATTTGTTTAAATATCAATATGGGTATCATTTAAAAGCTTTTGAAGTGGTCTTTAAGGAAATACTAAAATTTTGTAAAAATGCTTAATCCATTAAGAGCCAATGGCATTTTTATGTAAAATAATATATATGCAGTAGTAATTCTTTTTTAATTCTCTGTCACCCCAATATTTGCTTTTTTGATTGCATAGATGGTGAAGGTATATAAATTTCGGCATAGCCGAATATAGTTCTCTTACTTGTTTAGTTTGTATTAAAAAAAAAATCTTTTTATACATAGAAATTTAGTTGTAGATTACAAAATATATACTTAAATAAAAATATTTGTCGTTTTGAATATTTGTTTTGAAAAAAGTTTTATGAAGACTGTATGCGTTTGGTTCTGAGCTGCAAAGTCTTTAAAGAAGTTCAAAATACCCTTCACTCGCTGGCCTGTACCATTTTAAATTATTGTAATCACATTCGACTAAGGAGGGAGATATAATTTTTCTCGGTCGATCGCCAACATTCATGACAAATATTTTTTTCTTGTGCTCAGTGTACAATAATATTTTGGGAAAAAATGTAGAAAAAAAGTTAAAGTTCTTTATTTGTTCACTGGTAGGACCATAAGCGGGTTTAGTGTTAAATAAATTTTATATCAATACTGCGGTTGACGAAGAAAAAATCTTTCCTAAGCAGAGTCTAGATTAAAACTGTCCTTTCCTTAATTTGAATCAAACACTTTCCAAAATTCAGAAGGTGTAGTGCTACGACTTTTTTTGTATTTCAAAACACATTTCTAAATGACTTTGTGTTTTAATTATTTATTAATTTTTTATATCAAGTATTATTAGTCATTGAATGATGTTTAATTTATTGTATCTTCATTTAAAAGTGCATTTTGAATTCGTTACACTCGCTTGTAAACGACTTTTACTAAATATTATATTTTTTTGTTTTTAAAAATATAACTTCAACTTAAATTTATTGATTTATATGTAACTCGAACGAAATAAACTGGAAAAAAAATAAAGGGAATGACATTTTAAAAGTTTGAACTTGCAATTACAGGAACAGTTTTTTTAAACATTTCATTTTAAATTCTTATTAATTTTCCCGTAATTTTTTAGTATTTTTTTTAGAAAGTTTTTTTTAAACATTCGTTCGTTGTTTGTCAAGAGCGTGTAAAAAATGTTTAAGCTTCCAAATAAGAGCGTTGTATTTTATTAATGACTTGTATGACCATAATTATTGTGACATTTTAAAATTATTACAAGTGTAGGGTTTGTATTTAGACAACAATATCAAGTTTTAAAAGTTTATAATTAAAAAGGGAATGAATTTTTAAAGTTTAGATATGTTTTAAAAATCCAATACCTTTATTTCATTATGCCTTAATGTGTTTGAGTTTAACTCCTAGATCGTGCAAAGAGAATAATAACGGTGAGCGCTAGTGTATTTTGTAATGTCTTTTCCTCTAAACTTTGTAACGTTTCTCTAGCAACCAGAAAATATTTTAAAATTACTCACAGAAAATTTTAAAGTCAGATACAGGCAGACAACAATATGCATGCATGTTAAAGTACACAAATAACGCCTGCGAATATTCATTAGTGTTACCAAGGAAAGACAAGAAAAATTTACGCTGTTCCTTCAAAAACGATAGTCCACGTTTACACTATAACATTTTTTGATGTATTTTTTTTTTAATTCTGTTTATAAGTTGCAACGACAATCGATATTTTAAACAAAACATAGCCAACATAAACATCTCCTCGAAACTGATGCTATGATTTATTGCTTTTCCCTCTTGCTTCATCATCAAACAAAATGCCGTAATACATATTTTCATTAAAAGTTACATTTTGAAATTTTTCTTAAATAAATATTAATTTAATTTATATAAACTAGAGTAAAAAGTTTTATTCTATATTTTAGGGAAAATGACAAGGCAACAAATTTCTTTACTGAACAAAAACAAAACGAAAATAAAAACAAGAAAAACGTATTAAAAAAATTTCATACCGATGATACTCATGAGGATTTAAATTAGGACTTAATGCTAATATTTCAGTATGGGAAAGTGAATGCTCTCGCCATTCAAAAAAATTAAAGTAGGATTGTTTTTAATAAACCCGTTTAACCAGTTTTTTGAAAGATTGAGCTTCGATAGAATTTACTACACCAATTATTTATTTATTGTAGCATTGATAATCGGCACTATATTGTCTATTAGCTAGAATTTTCCAAATTTTGTTCCATGTTGTTTAATTTTTATTGCATTGGAAGCATCTTTATTGCTCTCATGAAGAGAATTGGCTTCTCATTAATTTTTTTCCATCAGTTTTAATAAACAACAGTTCTAAAGCCTCTGATAAGGTCTTCTTCAATGGTAATGAAAATTAAAAAATATTCATCTTTTCAATAACTACAGACTGCCACACTCTGCTCATATATTGCTACTTTCCTCGCTAAATGAGGTGCCTTCTTACGTGTTTTTGCTTCAATCTCCTGTCTTTCATATACATGCTTGCTTTACCATCTCAAAAAAGGCTTCTTAACCATAGCATCTGCTTTTCTTATATCAACTGGCTACCTTTTCAAATTTAGACTTCGGAAAGTTTGTACTGTTTATTATTCCATTTACTTGAATTTTTAAAGAACTCATCTGAAAATAATTTTTTTAACCGGCTTTAAAAAAAGGAGAAGGTTATTAATTTAATATTAAAATGGAAGGGTGCCCCCATAGGTGTTGGAATTTAATGCAAGTGGACTTAATATATTAAAAGTTATGGATACAAAATTGTTACTTTATATTTGATGACTCGCTGATGTTTAACTGATGTATGTATATATATGTAGGCTAGGTTAGGCAGGCAGCCGTGTTGCCACAGCCCACTTTGGTCCACTGATTAGTCCCTTTGTGTTACCTGCTGTCAGAAGGAAGAGAGAAGATTAAGGCAGGATATAGAAAAATAACTAAAGATAAGAGAAGAGAAGGACAGAGAGAACCGCGGGAGAAGGTCCGAGAAAAATGCAGGGAAGAACCCGCTATATGAGGCCAGTCGTGCAAAATGTGCGCTCATCCCCCTGAATGGGCCAGTAAACCACCCACTGCTCCTCAAACTTCTGCAAAAGTCGTTTATTGGGAGACCTATTCTCCCAGCATAGGTCTCAAATAGACAGTGCCCAGTGATCGCGGCCATCAAGCTACGCAGTCGAACCCTCGGTAACTGAAGTAGTGCAGCTGCCCTGCCATGATCCAAAGAGGGCCAGATTATTCTAGTGGTCAAACATGTCGACTCGTTAGACCATCTGATCTGAGCTATTCAGTAGAGAGCAGCGTCGATGCGTTGTCCGCAAGCAGAAAAGGTTATGCTACGGAAGGTGTCAACAGCATCCTCATCAGGCATTGTCCCCCTCTTTGCCAGTTCATCGGCAACATGGTTGCCCAAAACGGACCCATGTCCCCTCACCCATTTTATGGTGATTGTCAAAACTTCCGCCATCCCGTAAAGGGATGTCCGGCATTCAGATACAAGTTTAGATGTGGTGAACATATCTTTGAGGGATATTATCGCGGCTTTGCTGTCGGTACAGATGAAAATATCTCTGTTGGATATGTTATAGGACCTCAACCAGCACATCGCCCTTCTAATAGCAGATTTTACCACCTGTATAACACTACAAACATTTGGAAGTCTGAAAAATCATCCTTATCCCAAATTCCTCAGACAGCTTGATATAAATCCAAAATTATTGTCCCTTTAATTAAAAAAAAAATCAATTAAAATCACATTTCTTTAGACATGAATATATCTGTGCATGTATTTATATGTGAAAAAATTTTCCTATGCCTTCCGAAACAAAAAATATTAAAACTTTGATCGTTCATACTAAAGTTCCAAGATAAAGCAAAATTAAATAATTATTTGCAAAGAAGTTCGTTAGATAAAACTTAAATCTATTATTAATTAAAGTTAAAAGATTCGTCTTCAACTAGCAAATAACTCTTTCAAACATTTTTTCAAACTTTTCTTCTCCCATTGACGTCGACGTCACTTTTTTTCACCTTGATAAAAATTGACAACCTAATTTTTTATAATCATTACTAAAATAAATTTTGCATATCTTTGTTTTAAAAATAAAAATTTTATATCTTAACATGGTACACGTGACAACAACAAATTTATTGTTTTAATTACAAACGCATAAATAAAGAAAAATATTTTATAGTTTAAGTTTAATTGAATGAGAATTTTTAACCACTAAAACCAAAAAGTGTTAAATAATAAATATTTTTTTTTTGTAAAAATAATTTATTGCGTTATGTGTTTACTATGTTTTAATTATTGATGATCTCTTATTTAAATTGATTACTTTGTTTTTGCAAATAATTCAGTCGACGTTTGCTAATATGACATAGGATGAAAATTTATATCGTTAGTTTTACGAGTGCTGAATTTTAATTAGATGTCATCTAGATATACCCTGTTCAGACATACGCTTTAATTGCGCAATTAAGGAATTTACGCAATTAAGGCCTTAATTGAGCTCAATTTAACATATAAGAAGTCAATTAATAAATTGAGAAATTAGTACTTAATTGCATCACTAATTGAGTAAGATGCGAAATGCAACCCTGAAACTATGTTCAGTGAGAAGAAAAAATTCATAAAATTGACAAGCCGCAAGTAAAAAATATAAACAAACAAACAAAAGGAAAATGGCGGGTCATACGAAAATGGCTTTTGACACTTCCAACTCCAAAGCAATAACAAAAAGCCATGTTATTTTTGTAATGAAGAGAGAAATCAGCTGCCTTATGCTAATTAAATAAGCTTAATTGAGCATGTGTGAACAGCAAATTAAAATGCGCAATTAAAACTAAATTGGCTCAACTAAGAAAACATGTCTGAACGGAGTATTACGCATGTTTTTTTATGATTAAGTTCTAAAGTTCGAAATTTTCAAGAATACATACATAGTTTTTCACTTTTTCTAGTTTTTATTTTTTTAGTTTGATATCAAACAGCCTTGGATTACTTTTTTCTTTGATCTTGACCAGCCTTGTCTAGCCTACATTTTTATTATCACGTCTACCAGTTTCTATAACTATTTTCTTTTCACATTTTCTTGCTTTAGGTTTGTTTACACACACATATTTCTTTGGATATCGTATCCCAACAAACAATAGCTTAATTTGTAATTTCCAAATTGTATTACTTGCCTAAAAAACACATTTCATAAGATTATAAAGAAGACACTAAGTAATAAGTTTTTAACTTAAAAAAAATTTAAATTATTTATTTTGTATTAATTTACTTTGATTGTATTTGACTCCTTCATATATTAATATTTCGATATATTCCTAATGAAATATTTATAATTAAAAATTATTAAAAGCTACAATATGAAATGTATTACTGCGGGATAAGCATATCCATATGGCCATTTAGCTACTGGTCATATAGCTCAGATAACACTGTTCTGCAAAAAAAAACTTTTCTTCATCCCTTGAACAATTTTGCCTGTTTCTCATGTTTTCAGGTGTGCTGAGTCCGAATCTGAACTCAGAAAAATTCTATCACCCTTTGATTTTGAAAGAAAAGAGGAGAAACTTGGAGCGAAAGCCTCGAAACTACTGATCAAATCATAAAAGAAAATAGTGAAAAGAGAGTGGCTGAGTGGGAGGGGGGGGGGGGGGGAGGGAGTTGGGGTATTGAGGGTGAAAGGGGGTCAGGTAGGGATTTGAATGAAACTGATACCACCATAAAAAAATTGTAAGATTATACATACAGGAAAAAAACTTTAAGCCATATTTCTTCAACCACTTGTAATATTCACATAAAATTTTTTTTCAAATATACTTTATTGCGCTCAAAATCATCAGGCTTTTGAATTTTTTTCACTATGTTTTCATGCCAAAAAAAAATCGTCAAATTTACAAAAAACTCACATTTTTTGGATAAAAAACTAGAATTTCTCAAGAAACTGTGCGTGATAGACAGAATCTGACTTTAAATTCGTGTTCAGCACATTTCAAAACAGCAAGAAAGCATATTTTGGTTTAAAGGAGGATTTTCGTGCAGAACAGTGTAATTATTTTATATTAAAAGAAAAAGATAATTTTTACAATTGATTTTTGAATTACTGTTCTCACGTTTTTCAAATAGTTTTTAAATAAAAATTTTAAATTTTAAAATTAAAAAATTTGACCTGTAAATTTAATTAAAAACTGATTTAAAGTTTAATAAAACTTAGTCAGTATCAATGCTTTGAGTAATTCTAAGGGATTAGAAACGGCATGCAAAGTCCTACCTACACTCGAATGTTGTCTAGTTTCTCTTTCTTGTAATAAAGTTATTAATTTGCTTAAAAAATTTGTTTAGTCTTAAACTTCCATTAAGCAATTTTCACAATTCTTTTTTTTTATCTTATTTACATTCAATTTGTATTGATAATTTAGTTTTCTTGAATATGAGAAGAACTCATAAATTTCACAAATAGTTTTTTAAGGTAATGAATATTTGATATTTGGAACATTACTTTTACTTTTTATTCACAATAGGGATGATTAAATAAAACAGGAATAGTTAAAGATAATAGTTAACTCCTGAAATATCTTTTTATCAGTCTGCCTCTCCCGGAGTTGAATTTTATATCCCAGTTTTTTAGACACTTATCTTTTTTATTAATTTCATTTTACGTAAATTAACGAATCACATCTATAATAAAAAAAATTAATTTTGTATTCACATTTAACAAATAATCAAGGTAATTTTCAAGAACTGATTTCATATATTACGTTCACGTCTTTTTCAGCTCAAACTTGATTAGTTTTTTATGAAATTGTTTGCTGGGAAAATGTACCTTTGAATTATTGTTGGACAAATTTGAGACTAAAAGCAATTGGGGTAGTGTTGTTGTTACTTAACGGTATATTTATAGTGTGTAACATATTATTGATCAGTGTTGCCAGATTAGGGGATTTATCCCCAAATTGGATATTTTATTGATTGAGAAATTTTTTGCGTTATGGGGATTTAAAAAGGTTTTTTATGGATTTTTTTTTTAATTCTGATTTTGGTTACTGTTTTTATTTAACATTATATAATTTTTGCTTTTTAGCTACGTACAAGATTCCCAGAATGGTAACAAAAACGTTATTAAAAATTATGACCGTTGAATCTCTGCGTAAATTTAAAAAATGAATTCGTCTTTTTTCAGCAATGAAAACCAAAATATTAAATAAAATGTGATACGAATCTTTTTTGAGAATTGATACACATTTTAAAAATAAAACAATTTGTTGTGAGTCTTTTCTTTTTTCTTCAGAAATGTTTCGAAAGTTTAACTCCAAAAATATGTCTCAAAAAATTGCTCTACACAACGAGATGGACCATTTTGATTCAGAACTCTTGGATTTTGTTAATCAACTTAAATTAATATTAAAAAGCGTATGTTAATACTTAAATTGGTTTAAAAAAAAGTATTATTTGTAGTTTGTGGGGATAAAATTTTTCTAATTGGGGATACGATTTGAAACAAATCTAGGAACCCTGTTATTGATGGAAAAATTTTGTGTCGTTTTTTTATTGCTGTTCGTTGGTGATGAGATTTGTGGTACATTTGTGTCATGTTCATATGCAAAAGTACCAAAAAATTAATTTTTCCCCAAAATTTAATTTTTTTTATGGAAAACTTTAAACTCATTTATCTCGGTAACTATGCGTCCTAGGAGGAAAAGGGCTTTAATTTGTGATCACTTAAAAATAAACTCAAGTTCTTATATAAAAATACTTTAAAGCTCTTTAAAATTAATTTTCCCATTTCACCCTTATATTTCATTGAATTTCCCACTTTTCTCTCGCTTCCTAATACTTTTATTAAATTAGGTTGCACTATGAACACGTCCTCTTTTTTAAATTTTATCTTCATGCGCTTCTGGGTAAAAGTATTAATTCTGAGTTTTCTTATCTGTAAAATCCGCCTTAAAAGTAGACAATTTTGTAAAAAAGAAAAATAAATTAAGATTCCGATAAGGGATATTATAGATTTTTTTTTAACAAGTAGCAGAATTTTCTTATAATAATTGTCGAAGGTATGAACTGCACAAACTTCAAAAATCCCTCTTAAGTGAAAATAATTTCCTCTAAATTTTCATTTTCGTGCTAGCCGTATAATCTCTGATATTTCATCCAGTTTGCGGTACATTTTATAGCTGGATACTGCATATAAAGTGCTATTGTAATTTTGTAGTCTTAATATAGTCTAAATATATGTTAATTATTCTTTACATATTCATTCCCTTATTCGTATCCTTTGCTTAGATTCTATTGTGCAAACTGTCTTGATAGGGAATGAACTTCGAGTTCGGAAGTTGCTGTATAGCATTCAGTTTTTAGCAAAGTCAATTAATTTACATTAGCCTGGCTTAAGAAGCTTTTAACTTATGTTCCTGCCAATGAAATATAATAGGATTTCCTTACAATTTCTTCTAAGCTAAATGTTGTACTTTTATGTTGGAATAAAAGATTCACTGCAAGATGATAAAAGGATTGTTCGGAAGGACTAACCGTAAAAAAAAGCGTGTGTAGCAAAGTTAAAACTAGCGTTGTATTTTTGGGGTGATGCCACATCTACTAGTAGATGTCGCAAATAACGGTTTATGCCTAACACAAAGCAACACAGTTCATTAAAACGTCTAGAAATTAGGCACCGTACGCATCACCGTAGAATAACGTCGTGTGCCATAACAAAATTATATGGCCATTTTTATTTCCAAGCCTTACCCTTGTTTACTTCAGTTTCATTATTCGTGACAAACAGATGCTAATTTTACGTTATGCATAGTTAGAATATTGCTTTAATAATTATTAACTATTAAGTTGTCAGGGTTATTCAATCACCTTTCACTACAATATTTATCGCCGCTGCAGGTGAACTTCCTCGTAGGAACTTTTTTGCATTATTTAAAATTGGTCTCTAATTATTTCCTTTCTCACAGAAAGAGGAAAAAGTTTGTCATTCCGTTTGTAATTTCTACAATATTCATACAAAGTATACATACATATATTCTGAATTCTTATTTATAGCGAAGTCAATTAAGTGATGTCCGTCTTTCCGTCCGTGTTAGTATTGAAATAAAGTTGGCCAAGGCTAGAAAAAATTTAAATACACCAATCGATCACATATGGCGTCGAAATAGGTGCTATTGGAAATCAGCAAGATCGGTACATGTCTTTCCAGGCAGCGGAGACAAAACACCACTTCTACTTCTCTTTTTTTATTTGGAAGAATGAAGTAACTCCATTAAAACAAAATAAAATAAAACAAATATATGAGGCAATAGAGAATGAAAAATTAAAAAAAAATCAAGTAAGAATTTGGCTCTCGCCCATATTTCCCGAGTAACGGGTGTCTGAACTTCTCAAATTTTTTAAAATATCAGTATGGGCATCATTTTAAAGCTTTTGTAGAGATTTTTTAAGGAAGTACTAAACATTTTTCAAAATGCTTACATATCGCTGGTCTCATGCAGCGTGACCGTTGTTTCTACTAAAGTAGCAAATTGCTATTTTTTAAAATGCTTGACTCTTTTAATGCCTCCTTTTTAAAAAGAGGTAAGAGTCCAACTTTTTGATATATTTTACCCTTTTTTGCCTCTTTTTTGTTATAAGGCATTTTTTGTTTGATTTTCAATTTAGATGGTTGTATTTTGAGCAATGGGGAGTTTTGTAACACATTTTTGTTTGTACACAGTTCGAAGAAAAATGAAATGCCTCTAAAAAGAAAAACTACGTTGTTTATTCTTAAAAGCATGAACAAATTCAGGACAAATTTTCAAAGTGCGTCTTGTTTCCTTCACCACAAACATTTTATTAGAATTATTTAAATATTAAAAAGTAACTCCAATCAAAACAGGAAATATTGAGGTGACAGAGAATTAAAAAAAGAACTGATGATGTGCAATACCATCTATAATTTTACATAAAAATTCCATCGGCTCGTAATGGGTTAAGCATTTTAAAAATATTTTAAAATTTCCTTAAAATTCTTTTCACAAGCTTTGAAAATTTGAGAGCCCCGTCGCTCGTAATTCTCTATCGTCCCATATATTAATTTTTTGATTGCAGTTACTTTATTGTTCCAAATGATATAAAAAATTTAGAGGTGGTGGACATGGTGTTTTGCCTGCTACTTCGAAGGACATGGACCGATCATGCTGATTTCCAATAGCACCTCGTTAGACACTATATCTGATCAATTGACATATTTTTTACCCTCTGATTTTTAATTCTTAAATAAATATATACTCATATATACAAGAAAAAATATGGGTCATATAATGGCGAAAACGTGTACCTGGTGGTGGCAGTGAAAAATCACATAAAAAATCAGCGTCAAATTTTTTTATATGAAGTTTGACATTACCTGCAACGGCGAAAATGAATAAATTCGCCACTTCAACTTGGTACATGATTTTGCCTTGTATATATTTATTTTAGCATTAAAATCAGGGTCTAAAGGCGCCTCGAGAAAATGCAATAAGACAAAAACTAAAAATTATTAAAATTAAATGATATATGGCATCGACAGCAACAAAAGTTTTAATAGATAAAAATCGATGAATCAATAAAAAAATTAAAAGAAGAAAAACATTTACAAAATTCGTTTTGTAATATAGACAGCATTGATTTTTGCGCAAAATTTTAAACTGAAATACTAAAATATGAAGACTGTTTTAAATATAACTGATACGTTAATTTAATAAGAAATTCGTTTTCTATATTTAAAAAAGTTGTTATTAGAAATGCTTGATCGACTTCCAGAAAACATGTCTATTTTCGAAGTTTATTTTGTCAATTTCAAAATGCTGTAACTCAGTATCTCAACTTAAATATTTCTGCAGTTGGAGAAGTTTTTTAAAGATTAAGAGACCCTCTTGGTACTTATAAAACACAAGTTGGACTCAATTTTGCGATAATTAAGTACCAAAAAATCTATACAAGTTCTGGCCTATTAATTTTTATCTGTTTTACCACAGATAACTCAATTATGCACATTTTATAAAGACTGTAATGGCGTCACGTTTAACAATGGCGTCAATTTTAAGTCAATATGCATTGAGTATTTTTGACCGATACGAGTATTTTTTTACCGATATCTACTTGGTACTCGGTGGTAAAGTATCGATGCTGAAAGTACTTAGTATTGGGAGGAAAGTATCGAATATGAACTAGTATTTACTTGTATCGTTTCATCCCTAGGTTAGAGTTATTTTACTAAACTAGATTTACATAGATGGTGAAGGGTAGATAAGGTTCGGCATAGCCGAATATAGCACTCTTAATTGTTTTTAATTTCTTTTATTAAGCAACAAGAAAGAGGGAGCAGCACTAGCTGCGTCCATTTTATAACTGTTGTCTGATAGAAAAAATACCATTAAAATTAAACTACAACTAGAGTACCGGCCATTCTAAAAATGATTCATTTCTTTGTGTTTTGCGAAATAAAAATAAACGGTAAAATGGGTTTTTTTTTGTAACACTTTGAGTCATGACTCTTTGTTCTTATTAAGAAATTTAAGTTAAATGTATCAATTAAGTTGTTGATAATTTAATGCATGACTTTTAAATACAATTTGATATGATTGTCTTAATAAATGTGTGTTAAAATAATTGCATTTGCTGTCAATTGTGCTAACATTATTCTAGAAATATTATTATGTGGGCAAAAAGTAATAATATTCTGTAGATTTTTTTTTGTGGTTGGCTTGGGTTTTATAAAAAAACCGTTGTAATTGTAATATTTTTTGCTGATAACCGTGTATCATAACGACTTTTAAAAATTAAAATAAATGTTAAAGTTTAGTTTAACAAGTTTTTATTTACTTAGAAAAATATACGAGTACACACACGTTCCTCTAATAAGAATATTGACTTTATGTGTGCGTTATTACAACAACTATGTTTCAAGTTAATTTTTAAAATTCTTAAGATTAAAAATAATTCCATTTTGAGAATTGATGAAAAATTGAAATAGAATTTTCTAATGCAAACTGCTACTAAATTTTCTGTTAAAATTATTTCTTTGTAAATTATTTTTAATTTTTACAGAATTGCTTTTCCTCGTAACTCTCTTATCGCTCTTCCTGTAACTAATAAAAATATTATTGTCATTTTGTTTTATAAACAATATACTAGATTTAATTTTAATTATTTAATAATGACCATCTCTATAAATATAAAAATTAAAATTTAACTTTTCAATCTGCCAAAATTACAGATTGCCATAAGAAGTACGTATCTTTGGTTAAAAAGAAAAACCAAAAAAAAAAAAAAAACGAAAAGAAAAGAAAAGAAAAAACACGTATTCTTATTTACAAAGTTAGTTGGTTAAGTAGATGATGTTTACAATGTAGACAACCTAAAGTAGATAGATGCGAAGAATGCTAATGGATGGATGAAGGATGTGGTGGTCTAAAAAATGTAACATAACATTCTGCTGGTGTCTATTTTTTCTTGTTTTCTTTGGAGAACGTCCGCATACATTTGTAAAAACTTTTTTCTTTCTAAAAAAAAAGGATTTTAAAAATTAAAATAAATGAACTTAAGCCGAAATCAATTTCGATTCATTTATAAAAACAGTTCAAATCCTAATTTATGAAATTTTACATATCAAGCAACAACAAATATGGCAGCTTTGCCCTCAACAGGTAATCGATTCGTCCTGATTCGGGGAATTGTTTGGCAATGGTATTTTCGATATTTTATATTTTGATTTTTGCCTTGTGATTAACTTAATTTTTTATTCATCTTTTAATTTATTAAAAAATTTTCCATGAAAATTTCAAAACTGCGTTAATAATCAATCATTTATTAATTCCATACATTTTGGTCCCCTTGATAATTTGTACTTTTGTCCAATACAAGATAATTTTACATTTAAGAAAATCGTAATATTTTGTTATAAACCCCTTCAAATTTGCAACGTAAAGTGAAATACAAATAAACAAAAAAAAAAAAAAAATGTAATCATTTTCGATCAACTTTCGTTCCATGTTAATGATTAAGGAAAATAATAATTTTGTTTTTGTTTTTGTTTTCGTTTTTGTTATATCCGAAATACTTATAGCTCGTGGAAATACTGTGCGGATTTTTACATAAAAGCAATCAAACGCATCTGCAGGAAATAAATGCGTATCAGAAAAATTATAGTTTGATTTTAACATTTGGTTTTTTACTGACCCGCTTAAAGAAATAAAATAAATTAAGGTTTAGGCTAACGGAATACCAAAACTCCCAAAACATTCATAAGAAAATTCCAGAATTTTTAATTTTTAAGATTTTTCAAAATATAAAGATCCACATCATCTAGATTTTAGAATATAAAATTACTCTTAAGAATAACTAAAGGCAATAAGAACTTTTTAAGACGATTTAAAATTTTTAGAATTTGGGATTTTGGAACGTATGCGCTTAAATCGAAATAACGTAAATAAATAAAATACTTTGATCATGCTTGAGTCCTTCAAATATAAATATTTCATGATATTCTTATAAAATATTTATTATTTAAATGAAACGTATTGCTGCGGGGAAAGAATATCCACATGGCCATTTCGCTACTGTTTATATAGTTCATTTGTGGATTCTATCCAAATTTTGTAAAGAAAATATATGACTCTTATATAAAAAGCCAAAGGATTAAATGAAAATTACATTAAATCAACAAAGCAAGAAGAGAATAAAAACTCAAAAATGTTTTATACAAAAACACAGCGAACATTCAGTATTTATTTTGTTAAAAATAGCACGATGTTTTTTATAAAAATTAAATATATTAAAAAATATTCCCGTGTCTTTAACTAAATAATTTACAAAGTGCCTGCGCATATAAATAAATTGTCGTAGTGTTTTTTGATACTAAATTTTTCATCCTCTTTCAACTGTATAAGAGAGCCGAAAAAAAGTCAGCCTTATACAGTGGAGAAAGCATATTGAATTATTGTTAGTTATTGTTGTAATTGCTTAAACTTTGATTTTTGTCTTTGCTTTATTGTTTGGACAAAAATCTTTAGTTTATTTAAAATGTTTGTCAGACGTTTCCTGAAGAGTTAAGTTAGCGGTAACGAAATGACCATTGAGACGTGCTTTGACCCTTAATAATCAATATCGGTACTTAATTTAATCGGGATAGTTTAAAAATAGCGCGAAGTTTTTTATAAAAATTAAATAAATTATTTTTATTTTTTATTCCATTTTTCTTTATAAAATTACTATACATTTTACATTAAAATGTCATCGGCTCTTAATGGGTTAAGCATTTTTAAAAACTTTTAGTATATCTTTAAAGATCTTTTAAAAAGCTTTAAAATGATACCATATTGATATTTAAAAAAAATTTTTCAATTTCAGAGGCCCGTAACTCGGATAATATATGCAAGTGCAAATTTTTTCGCTGGATGTTTTTTTTTCTTATTTAATTCTTTATTGCCTCATATATTTCTTTTTTTTTTATTGGAGTTACTTCATTGTTCCAAATGATATAGAAAAAACAGAGGTTGGCATGGTATTTTGCCCGCCGTCTCGGAGGGCATGAACCGATTATACTCATTTCTAGTAGCACCTCTTTCCACACTATGTCTGATCGATCGAGTCGGCAAACTTGATTTCAACACTAACACGGACGGACAGACGGACATCGCTCAATCGACCGCTATGCATAAGAAGTCAGAATGTATAAGCTTAATGGGGTCGAAAATGGATAACGTAGAAATTGTACCCGCCATGACAAACTTATCATTTTTCCACTTTTTGTGGTGTAGGGTATAAAAAATTTTTATTTAAAAGGATATCAAAAAGTTATAAAACAAAAAGAAAGAAACAAGACAGCAGCACATGAATTTAATTTCATTGCTTCGCAGGCTGTAGGTCAAGGGACATGTTCTTATTCAAATCATATGCCGTTTATATAAATATCATGCAATTAAAAGAGTTTCTTTCTTGTAGCGATGTAGAGCACCAGCAAAATATTTTTCTAAAACAGTGACACGAAATAGATGCATTTATTGTGCGATAGTTAAATGTGGGTTTTCTGCAGCCTAAATTCAGCAGTTCGGAGTAATAAAAAGGCCATCTAGACGACAACTTGGTTCAACGGTCGGGAAAATTTTTCGAGGAAATTCAGAATGCAAAATTTTTAAATTTCTTGAAGTAGATTTTAAGAATGAAAACACTTTGTTCTCTGCCGTAGTTTTTGTTGTTTTCAAATTAGCAAATTTATACTGCATAAACCTTGAATATTAGTACACCCTTTATTTTGTATCTCAGAAACCTTTTATCATTTGTCTTTTAACACCGTAATTTGTTAATGTTGTTTTTGTTTTTAAATATAGAAAGAGCAAAAAATATCTAACTCGCGATTTTGTGCAACTCGCGAAGCTGCAATCTGATCAGATGTTTTAATTTCAAGCCACTGTGATTTTTTTAGTATTCAAGCTTTTATGAAATAGTTAAATATTAATTAATTTATTTAAATTTTCATTAAACTTTCTTGCTTATTATTATTTAAAATAAATTAAATATTTTATTTTTAACTGTGCGATCGCCACCACTTTGTGGCAATCATTATGTGAAATAACAAAAAATGTTTTATAACTTTTTTTTTTACAAATTTTGCCAAGAACTTACAAAATAAAAATAAACTGTTTTTTGGTCAAATATTTAATTAAATATTCGTTTTGCTAAATAAAATTTATAATTTTCACATTAAATGTGAATTAATTGAATTGGCCAAATTGAAGTTTAAATGTTCAAAATTTAAATTTTTTGGTTGTTTCGTATGTTAAATTACAACGAGTATTTAAATTCTTTTCAATAAAAACCATGAAACTCTTCTTTTGTTTCAATGGATTATTGGTATGGAAAATGTATGTCAACAGGTGTCAAAAACAGGACTTAACACTTGTTCGGTTTTGTTTTTGTTGTCAGGGCCAATGGCAACATGATTTTGCTTAAATTGGTGTGAGCGCGTGTGAGTGTTTGTGTGTGTGTTTGTGAACAAGTTTAATGAAAAAGAAAAGAAGGGAAAAGGAATAAAAAGGGGCGGAAAGGCTTGTCTACAATTTCACCTGGCCAGATGGTTTAAATTGAAACACACATTGAATTGACCCAAAATTAAATGGGAGGTTTGTTAAGCAATTTAAACAAACAAAAAAAAAAGTTAAGTGCGAACATTAATGTTCATGATGATTATGAGGGCTTTTTTAAATTACCCTTCTTCTTTTTTGATTTTCTTTTCTTTTCTTTCATTTTATTTCATTTAAATACTTTCTTCATTAAAACACAAAACATTTTAAATAATTATTGCCGCTGTGTAAGTTTTTGCAACTGACAGAGTGTCTTTCATTGTGTGTTTTATACAATATTGAAAATTTGATAAATAATATTTTAAAATAATTTCTTGTACATTTAGACAAGTGATATAATAAAACTTTAAGAACTGGAGAAGAAACATACTTCTAAAATTATAATTAATAACAAAAAGCAGACTAAGAATATCAAAATTATTCAGGCTTTTTTATTTTATAAAGAAAAGTTAAATTTAATTGCACTTATATGTTTGATAGAAATCTAAAGCAATTATAAAAAAATAATGTAGGTCATGTTGTGGCTTAAATAAAAAATAAAACTCTTTTTAATTGTTAGCTTTGACACGTGACACTAGTCATTGAATTTAATAACAAACACGAAATTTTTGTTTTCTAAAACTTAAGTAACTATTGAATACTTTTAACTAGAACTAAATAAAAAACTTTAATTAGGCCTTGATAAATTATTGTTTAAACAATTTCAATTATAAATTAAATAAAAAATTTATTTTGAAGCCCTATAAGAACTTTAATTTAAACAAGTAAGAGTGCTATGCCGAATCTTATATACCCTTCACCATCTACGTAAATCTAGTTTAGAGAAGTAACTCCAATCAAAAAAGCAAATATTGGGGTGACAGAGAATAAAAAATTAAAAAAAATTGGTACTGAATAATTATAATTTTACATTTAAATGCCATCAGCTCTTAATGAATTAAGCATTTTTTAAAAATGTTTAGTATTTCCTTAATGATCTCTTCAAAAGCTTTAAAATAATACCCATATTGATATTTTAAAAAAATTTTAGAAGTTCAGAGCCCCGTAACTCGGACAATACGGCGTGCGCCAATTTTTTCGCTTGACGTTTTTTTTCTTAGTTTTTAATTTCCTATGGCCCCATATCTTTTTGATTTCGCTTGACGTTTTTTTTTCTTAGTTTTTAATTCCCTATCGCCTCATATATTTATCTCTTTGGTTCGAGTTACTTTATTAGTCCAAATGATACAATTAGAGGTAGGCGTGGTGTTTTGCCTGCTGCCTCAAAGGACATGGATCGATTTTTCTGATTTTTAATAGCACCTCTCTCGACACTATATCTGATCGATTGACATACTTATTTGATTTTGTAAAATTAAGTTCGCCTCGGCAAACATTTAATGTTTCTATTTGAACATAATTGTGTTTATACTTTAGCATAATCGTTTTGCTAGGCAACAATATAGTTGCAAGACCAGCTATATTATTATTAAATGAAACAATACTATGTTTTGTTAGCAACTATATAATGCAACCATAATATAATGCTCTTAGATTATGGTTACCTCAACCATGTTTTTCTTTGCGTGTATTTCTTCGTTTTATGTGCCTTTTAAAAGCGCTAGATTTGTTCCCAACAACTACTCTAAGTCTATAATGCATCTTCAACTAGAGCAGCCATCCAGATCACTATACTGTGCTGCTCTGGTTAGATTTGATCTTGCCATTTTCTTCGCTTTTCTCGCTATCTAAGGCCTATATTTTCCCTTTTCATTTATGTGCTGTATTAATTTACAGTCGCCTTAACCAACTCATCCACAGAGGCTACACGATAATTATTTTCCTTTTTTAATATAAGACCTCGTAAAATTAAACTCTCGTTTACCATTTACTCGTGTTTAAACAACAGATTCGTTAAAGTTACTAAACAACAATTATTATATCTTTCACCCCAAGACATTCCGTTTGTAATTTCTACAATTTTCATTTCCAACCTCATAAAGTATATATATATATATATATTCTGACTTCTTATGCATAGCGAAGTCGATTGAGTCATGTCCGACTGTCCATCCGTGTTAGTGTTGAAATCAAGTTCACCAAGACACTAGATCAGCTAGAGAAAATTTAAATACGCAAATCGATCAGACATAGTGTCGAAAGGGGTGCTATTGGAAATCAGCATGATTGTTCCATGTCATTCGAGGCAGCGCGCAAAACACCAAGCCTACCTATAAATTTTTCATATTATTTAGAACAATGAAGTAATTTCAATCAAACAAACAAAAATATAGGGCGATAGAGAATGGAAAATAAGAAGAAAACATGAAGCGAAAAAATTAACGCTCGCCTATATTTTCCGAGTTACGGGACTCTGAAATTTTCACTTTTTTTAAGTATCAATATGGGCAGTATTTAAAAGATATTGAAGAGATCTTTGAGGAAATGATAAAATTAAAAAAAAAATGCTTAACCCATTAAGAGCCGATAACATTTTAATGTAAAATTATAAACAGTACTTATTTCTTTCTTATTTTTTAATTCCCGTCACCATCATCTTTGATTGACGTTACTTCACTGAACTAAATTTACATCGATGGTGAAGGGTATATAAGATTCGGCATAGTCGAATATAGCACTCTTACTTGTTTTTCTTTAAAATCATGGTTCTGTTGGGATTTTAACTCAGTACCTTCTGTTTAATAAACAACCCGATACACACCTCTACCAAATCAGCAAAATTTTCTGCTTTACATATGTAAGATAATTTTCAATTAACTCTGTTAAATTAAACACACACGCACCACACTTTTTGGTGATGAAACTAGTAGCTAATCCAGCCCTAAGTTTTTCACATTATTTATCATGTTATTTTCGTTATAACATGATGTGACAATGTTGTAAAAGCCCAACAACGTGCACTTGTGTAGAAAGTGTTGGCAACCCTTAAAAGGTTTGATAACTACGAGGGCTGCTATATATATTTCTGGCCTGACAACACTGAGTGCTGCCAAGTGCAATCTGACATTTCCATTGGAAAGTTTGTCATTTTTAAGCATAATCGTACTTAAAACGTTTTGACGTACGACCATTATTTGTGTTGTTTACAGTGACTTGAAAAAATTAATATAGAAAAAAATGGAATTAACTCGTGAACATTTTCGTGCCATCATTTTTCACAACTTTCGACGTGGATTATCACGACAAGAGTGCATTGATGAACTTAAATCTTTGTATGGCGATGAAGCACCATCCTATAGCACTGTGAAAAATTGGTATAATGAATTTAATCGTGGCCGAAACTCGCTCAAAGACGAATTCCGTGAAGGTCGTCCAAAAACGGCTGTTGTGCCAGAGAACATTGATGCCGTTCGTGAACTCATAATGCAAGATCGACATGCGACATACCGAGAGATAGAGACATCCTTGGACATTTCTTCCACCAGCATACATTCGATACTGCATGAACACCTGGCCGTAAAAAAGGTTTGTTCTCGTTGGATCCCGCACAATTTGAAAGTCGCCCAAAAAAATGGTCGTGTCGATTGGTGCAAAGGAATGTTGATTAAATACGATTGCGGTGCTTCAAAAGACGTTTATAAGATCGTCACAGGTGACGAATCATGGATCTATGCGTATGATCCCGGAACGAAACAACAATCGACCGTGTGGGTCTTCAAAGACGAGCAAAATCCAATGAAAGTTGTTCGTGCTTCGAAATGGTCGCCTGTTTCTTCGGCAAAACCGGTCATGTGTCGACTGTTCCGCTTGAGCAACGTAGGACGGTCACTTCTGAGTGGTACACTACAATTTGTTTGCCTGAAGTCATCGGAGAAATTCGAAAAACCAACAAGAGAAGACGAATCATTGTTCACCATGACAATGCGAGCTCTCACACATCGGCTCAAACCAGAGCGTTTTTGACCGGCCAAAACGTCGAATTAATGGGTCAACCGCCATACAGCCCTGACTTGGCACCTAATGACTTCTTCTTGTTTCCGCACATCAAGAAAAAATGCGTGGTCAACGATTTTCGTCGCCAGAAGAAGCTGTTGAAGTGTTCAAAAACCATGTTTTAGAGGTGTCTCAATCGGAGTGGAAAAAGTGCTTCGACAACTGGTTTGAGCGCATGCAAAAGTGTATAAATCATGCTGGAGAATACTTTGAAAAACAATAAAACCATTTTTGATTATAAATATTCGCATTTTTACTATTAGGCCAGAAATATATAGAGCAGCCCTCGTATTAGATGAGAATTAACAAAAATTTAGCTCTACAGTAGAGAACAGTATTTCAAAAGTAATAGTCGCCATAATCGTAACGTCTTTGTAATATTCAAAGAAGAAAATGTCTCCAGACCCTACATTTTGGAATATAACTGTGTTCAAGCGTTGACTGCAATTGTTTTTTGACAAACACAGTATAATATGAGAGACCTTTTTGCCTAAATTGGACGATGACACATAAATTAAAACACTTAAAACAATTGAATCATTCGATAAAATATTTCCTGGTCTTGAAGTTTTTCGCTACGCTAATTAAAATTGGGCATTTGAATCGTAGAATTTAACACAATTGGATATGATTTTGTAGTTGTTTGAAATTATCGACTAACTGTTCGTTGAAGAAGTAAATCTGAATTTGTATCCAAAAAAAAAAAAAACAAAAATCTCTTAAATCACCACACGGTAAACTACAGGAAATTTAACGCTGCATCGAGATATTCATGGACACTGGTTAAAAAAAATTCGTCAAAGGAATGCTTATGTGACAGCAAAGCCGTTAAGCCAATTAGCTTTTTTATTTGTGTAACAAAAAACTTATTTTAAAACTGGTTTTAATTATTAAAAAAAAAAAAAACACTTTTAAAGGGCTCTGCCAACTAATAAATTTTTTGATAAATTTTTTTTAAACAATTTCTTGCAATTTTTTTGTTTTTTGGTTTATTGTATCTTAAACACAAGGTTGTAATAATAATACTCGAATACTCGTACATGCAGTACGTTTCTACCATTATGAAGCTGTTATAATTATTATTAAAATTATTTTTAAACCATCAAATATTTCTCTCTTTTTTTAAGTTTTCGTAACTTTGGTAATTTTTTTTTACTTCCTGCAAAAGTTTTACAAATAATAAAAAATGAACTTGTATACGCATGCGGCAGCGACAGGTTTTGTTTTTTTTATTTGTTTTTTTTTAATAAAAAATTAATGCGATTGTATTTTCAAAAATAAAATTATAACTGAGAACACTAAATACATTGATAACAAAGACAGAGAAAAAAAAAACATAAAAAGTTTATTGAACCTGGTCCAATAAAATTTTTAACAATCTGAATCTAAATGATTTATTTATTACTTTTTGTTGTTGTATTTATTAAGTAGTTAATTTTTTAGGAATATCTTTAATAATTAAATGCTGAGTACAGCATAGTAACACAGACCTTCAGCCGTCAAAGGGAGTTAGATTAGAGTCTTTAACGGGAAGTGAACTTGTCGTGCTCAAGAAGAATAAGCAAATGTACAGAAAAAAAATTAAAATTTAAGAGTTGTTTATATACTCGAAAAGTTTGCAGAATGGCTTCGATTTCAGGCCTTTCCGTATCCAAAAGTAGATCGGAAACTGGCATACACACAAATATCTTAACAGTAGTTAGAGCCATCATAAACTGTAAACACTTGCAGCTGTGCAAATCACATAAAAATCCGCCGTTGAATGAGACACGCAAGCAAAATCTTATACAATTTGCGAGAAGTCACTTGAATAATTGAAAAGTTGTTGCCTTACTGCTTATAAGAAGTTCAATCTGGACGCATCAGATGGTTAAAACTACTATTTCCATGATTTGAAATGAGTTGTTTCTAAATGCTACCACAGCAGTGATGACAATACTATGATGTTTATTACAAATTACATTCTCTAAGCGGTGACTCAGGAAATCAATAAAACTGTAATGGAATTTTAGAAACGATTCCATGTTCTTTAAGACATGACGCTACAGCTGTAAAAGACTTCATATGAGGTAAAAATATTCGCCTTCTTTGTTGACTGTATTATAGTCTTGGTGTATTTGAGGAATGTAGGACTATATAAAGTGCCTTTATGATTTACTAAAATATCGTATGTTTCAAGTTATAGTAAAGCATAGATAATTCTGCGGACTTTATGGATAAATAACAATATAGATACTTATGAGTTTTCTTTTCTATTTTTGTCTTATATTTCTTGCTTTGGGGCTTTAGAAAGATTTGTATTAACGATATCTTTTTTTTTTACAAACTTACACATAAAACACGCGACAACACTGTATTGCTCCGGCAAGACCCGTTCTACTCACCAAATAACTTACGGCGACTATACTACGATTTCTTTCTATATTCTAATCGTGACATTAAGAGGTTTGAATCAGTGTTGCCAGGAAAAAACAGGAAAAAGTTACGCTTTTACATCAAAAAGTAAAATTTTTCCATAAAACGTTACATTTTAAAATCTTCTTTAAATTTAGTGTGTTTTTACATCAAATATAGTAAAAAGTTAACTTTTATATATCAAAGAAAATAACAAAGCGACAAATTCATTTAACAACAACAATAACAATAACAAAAATTTCAGCTCGATGGTACTGAGTATTTAAATCACGACTCAAAACTAATATTCCCGGGGTTAAAAAGTGCATGCTTTCGCCATTCTTTAAAATAAGTAAAAGAAGGATTTTTGAATAAATCCGTTAGTCCTTTTTCTTTGAAAGATAAGCTTCCAAAGGATTTACTACTTTAATTATTTTAAAACACAAATTTAAATCTTATTTGCTTAAAACTTTAACATTACGTTACTGACAATTTTTTCGTAATATTATCAGGCAGTTTTTCAAGGAAATTTAAAGACAACTTTCTTCTAAATCGAAGTATTGGTATGGTACCACAGCAAGTTGTCAAATTTTTTAAGCGGAATAACTAAAGTTACTAACAATGTTCGCAAGATTAAACTTTATACTCAGTTTTCCGCACGAAATACACCTCATATTATTTCAAAGTTGTGAAAAATTGTTGACAGAAACATTTTGCTGTTTCTAAACATGAAGCAAGAAACATTTCGTAATCGAATGAAATCTAATTGATGTGTTAAGAATGGTTGATATTTTAAGAGAATTTCTTACCTCAAATAATGAAACAAGGACTTTTTAAGTGATATTACTTTATTTAGTGTCTGTACCAAAAGCTACGAAAATTTTACCAAATTCAGCAGAATTGTGTACGTTGCATAGAGCCTTCAAGAGTTACAAAAAATGTAAAGAAGTGTAAACAAACCGAAACATTGGCTTGCATTGTTATTCTATATATATTCCTCTGTTGGCTGTTGGGATTTAAATTCATAATCAATTATTCCCTTTCGTAAGCAATCCATGCACTAAGGCTACTCAGCAGCAATTATTTTTCTTTATATTCAAAGCTCTTTTGGAACTCGAACTTAGAATCTTATGTTAAGGAAACAAGCAGATACACATCCCTATTAACGCGTCTGTTCACTTTTATCTCTATTCTATTCACAAACACTACAGTTATTAGTGGTAGATGTCACAACTTCTTTTGTTCAATTTAGCACATTTTCGGAAAATTAACTTGAAAATTTATCCCTAAATGTCAGCCAAACAAAAAAATTTACTTCAATAGTGCGTGGAAAAAACAAAAGAAATAAAAATAAATCTACCGAATCATGTGTCAAATTGAATTTGCGAGTTAATACAATACAATAGTGGCCTAATACATTTAAAAAATGTCGCTTTATTGTGAATTTTTAAATTGTCAGTTGATCGAGTTTAAAACTTTATGTAGAACCCTGCTTCACTTTTCTACATAATGAGTACTATCCTACTTATTTAAATGCAACTCTGATCGCTCGCAAAATATTATTTTTGGAATTTTTTCAAAGACAAGAAAATTTTATTTAATTTGAAATGTTTGTCAAATTAAACTAAGTCACAATGAGATTTAGTCGCCTGATCTGTGTATTAAATTAAAATTAGTGACAGTTTTTTACAGATCTGTTTGATTTGATAATCCAAAAAATATCATGAAATAAAAGCTTCTTTCTGTACAATCAGTTGTTGTTGCATGTTGTGTGGCATTTTTCTTATGTGGCAGTGTGTCACACACTGTTTTACGCTTTTTTGTTTTTTTTTTTTTTTGGTGTAGAATAGAGTTTCGTTAGATTTTCTTGTGAATAAATCGTATAGTTATAAAGGTTAGTCAGTGCCCTGGGAACACAAATTTACTCGTATAAGAAAAAATTTGAATTATTTTGTTTTTAATAAAATCCAATAAGGGGGACGCTTTTTAACATTTTGTTCTTTAACACTGTAAGAAACAAAGCAATAATGTAGATTGTGTGTATCAATTGTTATGTAATGCAGTGTATATTTAAGAAGATTTATTTTAAATCGCCAAAGAATTCCTTAATGTGGAATTGTCTGATTTAATTGCAAAAAAAAAATCCAAAGCAAATTAAATATTGAAAGACCACAAATTTTAATGCTGCTGCTTGATGGGTTTTAACAAGAATTTTTAAATTTTCCAACTAAACGTTCTTGTATTTAATATCTACCAGCTTATTGATTTCGGGAAATTCCCCAATGCATGTTACATTTTTAATTAAAGCGATTTAAATTACAACCGCAAACACAAGATAATTCTTATGAATCATTTTTTAGATTGATTTCGTTTAAGTTTTGCTTTTTCTGTTGTGCATTTTGTACTTTGTATCTTTAGTCAAGAAGTTTTTTGTTTTTTTTTTTTTGTTGGGATTTACCTCACCAAATAAACCGGTTTCTATTTTGACCATGACTCTCTACTTTTAGTCTAGTGTCATATGTATTTAACAGCTTACAATTTACACTGTGTCATACATACATACTCGTATATATTTGGTAGGAATCCCATGACTAAAACCAAAGAAGATTTTTAACATTTAATCTAGGGCATGGCAAATATGGTTAAGAATATAATTTTATACATATAAATGTACGCAAAAATCTTCAGTTGCACTAAGCAACAAAAAGATCTTTTTGAAGATTTTTTAAATCAATTATTATAATAACCAAATGAATACTTTCTAATGCGGCTTAAGTTCACGTTTATTTTTAATGAGAAAGAAAAATTACTCAAAAAATTTCAGATAGTTTTTAAAGAAACAGAAAAAACTATACACCAGCAGAATGCAATGCAATATTTAATGAATGTTACATCAGGTTGTGTGCATTGTAAACATCATCTTTTGCACCAGCTAATTTTATTCATTAAAATAAGAGAAGCATTCATAATCAATATTAATTTGATTAGATAAAGTTGACACGCAACGAAAAGTTTTTCTCGTGGTTCTCTTTATTAATCGTTACATATCTATGTTATTTCTTTCTGCTAAGCGTCTGTTTGGCAACGAATGCAATTTATTATTATTATTATTATTATTATTATTATTATTATTTTTCAAATCAAAACTTTTTTCCCTGTCTCATTTACAGGCTCCAGCAGAAACACCTCTCCTTTTAAGGAAGCCAATAAAAACAATATGAAATAAGGTAAGAAGTTCTTATTTTTTTTAGCTAAAAGTACATCAACAAATATCTCTCAAATCGATTACCCCACTGTTGACACACTGGTTTATTCGTTCCTTGAAGTGGTCCATTACTTAACGAAATATGTTTACGCAACAACAATCTTGTAAGTATAAACTTTTTCATCTCGATGCAGGATCCTTCTCACACTTCGATTAGATAATTATAATGCAGTTGCCTATTTTTTAGCGGATCGTTGGGAAGATTGCTCAATTGAAACTCTAACTGCATCAACGTTTCTTGGGCCTTCCCTTTTAATAAAAAACCTGCCTCACGAAAGTTAGAAACTCAAGAATAAATTGTTGTCTTCTCGGAAACATGGTCCCATCGCATATTTTTTGCCAATCTAGACGGACATTAGGCCAAAAATCAATTTTGAGAAATGTAAAACTTTTAGTACGCAGCTTGATAGATAACAAAATTGTAAATTTTATACGCTTTTCTTGAGTTTTTTTTGGGACACTCATAAAGTCAGGAAAGTTGGATTAATCGCTACGTTTTTATTGACTTTATACGATTTTGAGAGGATTGGAATATATTTTCTTGTGGCTAAAGGAATAAAGATTTTGTATTGATATTTTTTTCCTACGTAAGGTAATAATATTGCAGCTACTTATAATATTTTGTAAAAAAATTTTGTTTTAAATTTTTATGATAAAAAATCTCGTTCGAAATAAAAAAAAAGAATTTTTGTGTTAAATTTTTTGTCAAAAAAAAAAAAAAAAGATTTTTTCGAGTGATCTCTATCGCGATCCTAAAAATGTTTTATATCACTATAAAATTTACCATCTCTAGTTATATACTGTAGAAAAAGCTCCAAAAACAAGGTTATTAAAAGATGGTTGAGGTAACCATAATCTAATAGCAACATAATATGGTTGCACTATATAGTTGGTAACAAAACATAGTATTGTTACATTTAATAATAATACAGCTGGTCTTGCATCCATATTGTTGTCTAGCAAAACAATATAATGCTTAAGTATAAACATAATTGTGTTCAAATATAAACATTAAATAATTGAATTTTAATATAGTCTTATAAGTAAAAAATTTTCCTGATATAAAAGGTTTAGTTATTATTGTTTAGTTCATTAATGATTTGTCATAAATATAATTTAAAAACATAAATTTACTATATAATCAATTATATGCTTATATAACGCTTTAAATTATAGGCTTTAGGAATCAGTTATATAAACTATAGTTTACAAGCCCAAATAAATTATTTCACAATTGTGCTTCAAACACAAAAATATTTATATATTTTGCATATTATTTTTAATTATTTATTTTGTACATAACTTTTTTTTGTATATCACTTTCTCTAACAATAAAAAACAATTTAAAATTTTAGCTACTAAAAAAGTCAGGAACTAAAACAAAATATTTTTTAACGCAAACATTATTCTGATTGCTTCTAACCATGCTTTGATTAATAATAACATATTATGGTTAAATATTGTATATTAGTTTCAATAAGTTAAAGAACTTTGGTTGTGGTTAGAATTTTTTTT
The DNA here is from genome assembly GCA_916610165.2 of Gymnosoma rotundatum. Taxonomy (NCBI): domain Eukaryota; kingdom Metazoa; phylum Arthropoda; class Insecta; order Diptera; family Tachinidae; genus Gymnosoma; species Gymnosoma rotundatum. The sequence goes on along the minus strand of OU744338.1, from coordinate 10,844,985 downwards.
TAAGTTAAAACCAACTATGATCTCCGCAACCATACATTGTTACAAAGAACATAATATGGTTATTGTGACCATATCACAACCATGTTTGTTCTCTGTGTGTCCTTAACGCTAAATAGGATTAAGATTTGCTAAAGGTCTTTGAAGAATCAGACGTAGAAGAACAATGGCACTCATTATCGTGCAAAGGAAAAGTTGTTTTAAATAAGTTATAAATGTTATAATTTTAAATAAAATTTACCTCCCCCTGCCCATATAAATAAATTTCTATGGTTTTGATATTTACATTTTTTTTTAAATAATATTTTATTTAACCGCTTACAGAAAGGGGGAGGGGCTAAAATGGCATTTTAGAATCTCTAGAGTCCAATTTTAAGTTTTTCAAAATTCTTTGACCTTAAAAGTGTTAATTGCTTAACAAATTATTTCAGAGGTAGGATTCGTTCTTCTAAGGGAACTTTTTTCTCCTTGCAGTCCATGGTCGAATGGGGGCTTCCGTATTATGGCGGAACCTTTCTCACGAAAGTTAGAAACCTGAGCGCAAAGCGAATACAAGAGGTGCGTTGAGTGTTAATAGTAGATCAGCCTTTAAAAAAAACTGTTTCCCGGCGAATGCACTATCTTTACCCAAACCACGCCATTTTGAGCACTGAAAACGCCACGCATACTATTATGCACCGTCAAAAGTCTACTCCATTACTCGTTGTGACAACTTTCTAATCAAGAACTTGTTTCAGTCCCTTAGAGGAGAAGTTCTTTTTAGAAAGTAGTTGTTTTTTCTCAAACTTCTCGCTAATTAAGAGAATGTTTTTTCATTATTAAATTCCATTTAGGAAGTACTTGTTTGTAATAAAATGGCTTTTATAATTAATAATTATTTGATCATTAATTGGGGTAAATGTTTTATAAAATGCCGGTCAAAGCTTTATTTTACTCTCATTTATTAAAACAAAAAACGTGATTTATATTTGAAATTGAAATAATATGTCATGTCAAGAAAAGGCTGAAATTAAAACAGCAATAACACTCGTCAAATGTTCTTAAAATTAGAAAGGGAATTTGATTGTTTGTTGTGTTAAACAAAATATGTTTTTGTAGGGTTGATTGTTTAAACATTTTCTTAAAAAAAAAACTTAATAAACCGGAAATGTGCGTATATTCATTTATTTATTGAAAAGTATATTACTTTTTCATTCAAAAGTACATTTACCTGTATTTTATAATTGTTTTTTTTTTGTTTGATTTATTTGAAATAAATTATTTGAAATGATAAAATATTAGAAAAAAAAACAAATAATATTTTATGGTTAAAAACTTAACTAATAAATGATTTTTAAAGTTTTATTTCAATTCTTTCACATAATTTTAAGTTTCAATAAATCTGTTCTTCTATTATTTTATTTGTGTATGTTTTTTTGAAGCCGGATGTGCTGATGGTTTTGTTTTATCTTTAAAAGAATTGTTTGAGTTTCAAAATTAGTTCCACAGCTCTTAAACATAGACATGTCAATTTTACAACTGGCGCTATGAAAGTGTTACTGATCAAGCTCTTGTAATTTGGAATATTTGCCTTAAAAAGAATTACAAGTTTTTATACCCTTCACCACAATAATTGGAAAAAACGGTATAACTAAGTTTGACATTCATAGCGAGGTCGATTGAGTCAAGTCCGACTGTCCACCCGTGTTAGTGTTGAAATCAAGTTTGCCAAGACACTAGATCGGCTAGAGAAAATTTAAATTCGCCAGGAGTACCGCAAGGTTCCGTTCTTTCCCCTACCCTATTTCTTATTTTTCTCAATGACCTTGTACGTCAGAATTCCAACCCTATCTATTCTTTCGCAGATGACAGTAGCATATGCCATTCATTTTCTTTTCGCAATAGACCAAGCCTTCGGGAAATTGGGGCTATGCGAAAGCACATGGATGATACCCTTAATCGCGACCTTTTGGTAATCTCCGAATGGGGCCCAGTGCTGTGTGCTTTCGCACAGGCGTACGGCTGAATATGCTACCTCATCTGTAATTATGGGTGATATACAAATTAAAAAACCAGAAGCTCTCGATGTTCTTGGCATGAAAATTCAATGTGATGTTCGTTGGAACCAGCATATTTTTCATGTTGCAAAAGAAGCATTTAAGTGCCTAGGTTTTTTGAAACGGTGTAAGAAATACTTCACTCCATCTGATCTCCTTACTATCTATGTCACCTTTATCATACCGAAAATGGAATACAACTCTCATGTGTGGGCCGGTGCTTCAAAGTCTATTTTGGAGTTACTTAACCGCGTGCAGGAGAGGGCGAAGAAGCTCATCGGTGACATTAGGGTATCCAGCTCTATTGACTCACTGGAGCATCGACGCAATGTGGGGTGTGTTTCACTGTTTTATCGTTACTACAACGGAATGTGCTCTTATGAAATCAGGGAACTTGTTCCTGAAAACCGTAATTTCGTACGCGCAACGCGTTCTGCATCAAGAGCGCATTTCTTTGTGGTCAATTGGCCAGTGAATCGCACTACGCATTACAGAGAGAATTCGTTTTTTAGCCGAACAGTTTGTATGTAGAATAAATTCCCCGCGTCTTTCCTGCCACTTTTAATGTGCAAAGATTCAAATCAAATGTCCACAAGCACTACTCCCTTTATCTCCCTTCCCACAACCTAATTTTCTAGTTCTGGTCCAATGCATTGCATAAGTAGGAGTCATCCCCTGAGTGCTGGTCCTAATAAAAAAAAAATCGATTAGACATAGGTGCTATTGGAAATCAGCATGATCGGTCAATGTCCTTCGAGGCCTACCTTTAATTTTTTCATGTCATTTGGAACAATAAAGTAACTCTAATCAAAAAGGTAAATATATAGGCCGATAGAGAATTAAAAAATAAAAAAAATATTCAGTGAATAAATAGCGCTCGTCCATATTTTCCATATCATTTAAAAGCTTTTGAAGAGATCTTTAAGGAAATACTAAAAATTTTTAAAAATGCTTAACCCATTAGAAGCCGATGGCATTTTTATGTAAAATTATATACAACATAGTACTTAATTTTTTTTCTTATTTTTTAATTCTCTGTGTCCCCAATATTTAGTTTTTTGATTGGAGTTACTTTACTAAACTAGATTTAGATAGATGGTGTAGGTTATATAAGATTCGACATAGCCAAATATAGCACTTTTATTTGTTTTTCTATAATTATGGATTTATGCTCATTTTTGAATGTTAAATGGAGTAAATAGGTGTCTCATGGGTGCTTGTTGTTTACCTGCGGTAATTTCGTAGACCTTATTCTAGTTGGTTAAATTTTTAAAGGAATTATTTTAGTACAATCTCCAAATTTAATTTAATAGAAAGTTTTAATTTATATTATTGATTCATTAATATTTAAAAATATGATTTAGGTGTGTAATAGCTCATCAGAAAAATGGCCTTCATGCCGCTGCTGCAAATTATAACTCAAAGTTCATATGACCGCTTGATATAGATTAGGCAAACTTCGTTTATGCAGCGTAACGTAACCTCAATTGAAATACGTTTAGTTGACTTGGGAATTGATATAAAAACTTCCACAGAAGAAAACTTCCAATGGTGTTAGACGCTCTAGGTTGCTAATTTTCTGATTAAGACTCGAAATGCACTAGAAATCTGCATGATACTGCATTTTAAAGCGACTACAATATGATCCAACTGAGGCAAAAACTCTACTCTGTTATAGTGTTCGGTTTCAAGCTTTACTAACACTCACAGCAAGGGTACACACACACACAAACCTAATTTTTTTCCTTTGTAATAATTTTATGCTGGGAACCTAACTGGGACGACCGACAAATTTTGTCCCATGCGTCGAAAAAGAAATCGTTGTGTAAGTTCATCGTATGAAGTACAATAATAACGAAAAAACAAAGCTGTTATAATTTTTGAAGTTTACTTTTTGTGAGCTGCTAAGGTGACCATAAAAAAAATATTTAAAATGTTAAAAATTAACAAAAACAAAACTAAAAATATTTTTATAATTAACTAATAATCTGTACACTTAATATAAAAGCTGCAAAATAAAAATGCATTAATTTTTTAGGTAAAATAACTTTAGTTACTAAAGTACTTTGCAACTAAAGTCAAACATGGTCACATTGTACTGGTTTGTTCGTCGTTAGCTTGCGTATGAAATAGTAATAATTTTATTGCAAAGTTTTCCGTGTCTGAAGAATTTCTTTCGAGGTCATAATTGTGTTCATTTTCATATACACAAATGTGTTTTATTTTTCACGACGAGTATTCGCGACTAAAAATGCGTCGTCCGTGCCAGTTGTGTTTATAGCATTAGCGACAAATAAAGTCCTCATACTCATTTTGCTTAAAAATAAATATGGATAAATAATAGTAATACTTACCCGGAGCTATCATAGCTCTTTATCCGCATTGTACTATTTCTGGGGATTTTGCTACTTCAAAAATGCAAACTGATAGGGATAGTGATGATGATTTAGAGGATCCAAAATTAGATGCAATTAATAAAGAATACCTTAAAATAAAAAAGCGATTTTGTAAGCACCATTTGGAAGACAACGCCATCTAGCGTGAGTTTTAGGTAAAAAATATCAATAATGTATTCTCAGACCTTGAAAACAGTAAAATAACACAAGTTTGCAGGATAGTAAAAATGAAAAAGCATCATTTCATCAAATTTTCATTGATATCTCCTTATTAGACACCGTTCTATAATCAAGAACTGCAAATGCTTGTAAAAAAATCTCGCACTGAACTTAAAAAAACCTTCAAGGTTTTGTTATAGATAATGCCAATGCAATTTGTATCAATGTAAAATTACTTTTTACGGTGGTAGTCGTCTGTCCTCAATGAAGTTCAATTAAATTTTTGTTTGTTATTATAAACAGACATGAAATCATAGATGTGTTAATAACACGCGCGCTACACCTACATCTTTAAAACTGTTATAACAAAAAAATACTAACGGGCTTCCAGGGTAAGAGCATAAACAAATCGAAACGTTTGATTTCGTTTCGTTTTGTACTTTGCAGTGAGTGCAAAAAGAAAAACAAAATCGAAATGATATTGTCTTATTTTTTCACATGAGCAAAAACTAAAATTAAACATACGCAGGAAAGAAAAACGTTTCGCAAACGTTTGTTAATTTAATAATAATATTCACAGTTCAAATACTAATTTAATAAAAAATTAAATTATAATTTTTTTAAGTAAAATAGCTTGATTAATAAAATACTTAGAATCTTAAAGGCCCAACTATAATGTGCATAAACTAGCTTATGCCAACTTATACAACTGTGCAAATACATTAAATTATATGTGGTAAACTATAATGTGAATAAGATAAGTTTTCGTCAAGTTTCGTTAAATTTCATTTCTTTATGCAAGGTACGAAACTGATCGCACTTTCCGTACGGAAACAGAAAAATTTTGTTTTAAATTTTTATGATTAAAATTTCCTCTGAAATTAAAAGAAAAATATTTTTTTGTTAAATCTTTTGCCTAAAGAAGTGAAATGTTTTTGAGAGTGATATCCTTTGCACACACAAGTACGAGTAAGAAACTTTTTTATATTCATAAAATGTTTTGGATTTAAATAGTTATAGGCAGGCGTTTTTATAATTTTAAATAAAACTTAACGTTACAATAATAAATAAGTTGTTGCTATGAATAAATTTTCAGATAAATAAAATACTTAAAGTGACAAATTACAAAAATATTTTTTTTAATAATTGGTAAGGCATTGGAAAACTTAATAATGAATATTTTTAGGAAATTGGCAAATAAAAAAGAATAACGTAATCTAATTCATTCGCCCACAAAAAGGGGCGGGGCCAAAATGGCATTTTAGAATCTCTTGAGTCCAACTTTAAGTTTTTGCACATTCTTTAACCTTAAGAGTTGTAATTGCTAAACAAAATGGCGGGAAAATTAAAAAACTTGCATTTTGCAGAGGTAGGATTAGTTCTTCTAAGGGGAACTTCTTTCCCCTTGGTCCAATGTTTTTTGTTTTCTAGCTTTACCGGTCTATGGCCATAATAGATTTTCCTGCCAAGTTTCATTAATTTAGGAGCACTCAGTAATTTTTAGAGCCAATAAAAACTAAACTAAAGTAATGTCCGACTAGATTGGCAAGATTGGCAAAATTGGTGTATCAAAAAATCAAATCAAGTAGATGACTGAAAAGCCAATTTTTTGTTTGCACTCTTTGTCGTTTAAAAATTATTTGAGTTGGTTTTTTTCAATCTCTTTAAAATTTTTTAAAAATTCTTTGCATGAAACGTTTGCGAAACGTGTGGTTTGTTTTCATAGACTGCTTAACCTACTGTGCAAACGTATTTGTTCTAATTTTTTTAACGTTATTTATTTTTTAATAGACATAATTATTAAATATTAAACTTCTGTGTTGAACATGCATAAATGGATTTATCAAAAAAAAAAAAAAAAAAAAAAAAAAAAACTTTGATTCTTAAATCAGAAAAATTCCGCCTTTCATTTACGAAATGTACCTCATAGAATTGAGTGTGTGAGTGTGAGTGTGTATGGTGTTTAAAATTTAACAACTAATGATTTTATATTTAAAAATATTAAATGTTTTATTTTTTTTGTGAAATATTCTTTCATTTTTGATTAATTGTTAGAGTGGTTCTTTAAACCAACAATTCCGTCTTATGTAATAATAGCCCAATATTTCTAAGATTAACAATTAAAAGTAAAATAAAAAAAATCAGTTAATTATTTTAAAATAACACAACAATTTAAAGAATAAAAAAATTATATATGAAAATTAAAAAATGCCACCGTAAATTGCTTTTAATTAGATAAAGATTTTAACGAGCTCACAAATCATTTAAGATGGATCATTTTCAAATTCCAATTGGAATCACATGTCAAATGATCATGTATGTATTACTAACTACTGTTAGTAATAAGAAGAATAGTTACTTAAGTAGGTTTCTTAGTGGCCGTAATATTTCGGTGTAACACTTTAATTTGTTGAGATATTAAATCACTTATTCACATTTTATTTTGTTATATTTTACTCTTTGTTGACATTTCGCTTACAATTTGTATTAGATAATAATTTTTACTAGTTATTCATTCATTGTTTATTACGAGGGCTACTATATATATTTCTGGCCTGGCAACACTGAGTGCTGCCAAGTGCAATCTGACATTTCCATTGGAAAGTTTGTCATTTTTAAGCATAATCGTACTCAAAACGTTTTGACGTACGACCATTATTTGTGTGACTTGAAAAAATTAATATAGAAAAAAATGGAATTAACTCGTGAACATTTTCGTGCCATCATTTTTCACAACTTTCGACGTGGATTATCACGATAAGAATGCAATGATGAACTTAAATCTTTGTATGGCGATGAAACACCATCCTATAGCACTGTAAAAAATTGGTATAATGAATTTAATCGTGGCCGAAGCTCGCTCAAAGACGAATTCCGTGAAGGTCGTCCAAAAACGGCTGTTGTGCCAGAGAACATTGATGCCGTGCGTGAACTCATAATGCAAGATCGACATGCGACATACCGAGAGATAGAGACATCCTTGGAAATTTCTTCCACCAACATACATTCGATACTGCATGAACACCTGGCTGTAAAAAAGGTTTGTTCTCGTTGGATCCCGCACAATTTGAAAGTCGCTCAAAAAAATGCTCGTGTCGATTGGTGCAAAGGAATGTTGCAAAATTACGATTGCGGTGCTTCAAAAGACGTTTATAAGATCGTCACAGGTGACGAATCATGGATCTATGCGTATGACCCCGAAACGAAACAACAATCGACCGTGTGGGTCTTCAAAGACGAGCAAAATCCAACGAAAGTTGTTCGTGGAAGAAGCACTTCGAAGCAAATGGTCGCCTGTTTCTTCGGCAAAACTGGTTATGTGTCGACTGTTCCGCTTGAGCAACGTAGGACGGTCACTTCTGAGTGTTACACTACAATTTGTTTGCCTGAAGTCATCGAAGAAATTCGAAAAACCAACAAGAGAAGACGAATCATTGTTCACCATGACAATGCGACCTAAACGTCGAATTAATGGGTCATCCGCCGTACAGCCCTGACTTGGCACCTAATGACTTCTTCTTGTTTCCGCACATCAAGAAAAAAATGCATGGTCAACGATTTTCGTCGCCAGAAGAAGTTGTTGAAGTGTTCAAAAACCATGTTTTAGAGGTGTCTCAATCGGAGTGGAAAAAGTGCTTCGACAACTGGTTTGAGCGCATGCAAAAGTGTATAAATCATGCTGGAGAATACTTTGAAAAACAATAAAACCATTTTTGATTATAAATATTCGCATTTTCACTATTAGGCCAGAAATATATAGAGCAGCCCTCGCATTTTATGAGTCTGGGACATTTTTGAAAAAAAAATAACAATTAAATAAATAAAATAAAATAATAATGTTTAATAAATGCCACGTTATTGAAACTTCAATATCATAAATTAATTCTTTTTACGTTAAGTACAGCGCATTGCATGAGTAGTTAAAAAGTATTCAATTATTATCTGATAGTTTTTTTTTTTTCTTTCTGTTTGTTTAAGTTTTTTATACGATTTTGTTTTCTGTATCAGGTTATTTTATTGTTCAAATCTACTCTCATCTAACCATCCGTAAAGTTCAAGACCAAGGACATTTGGAAGTAAAAAATTTACAATTAATTTTTTTTTTACATAAATACAAGTTAATAAATAAATTAAAATGCATTAAATTGTTGTTTTGTTAATGTTTAAAACTGTTTATGTTTTTTCATAAAAAAGTAATAAATATAAAATTACATACAAATTCATAAAAATGTTTAATTAAATCAAAAATTTTACAACATTAATTCAATGAGAACAAGATTAATAAAATAAAGTGCAAATTTTGCATTTTATGTATTTCACCGTAGTTTTAAAACATTTTATTACTCAAGCATTAGAAGTATTCATTTAAAATCTTTATTAAAAATCTGTTCAATCTCAATTTGTCTTTTGGTTATTGTAGACGAAGGCAGTATTCGATTGCCCATCAATCTCACTAAAATGGGTGAGCAATTAGCGTCAATCAAGCTTAGTTGCCCTGGTATAATGGAGTGAAGAATGTGCTAGAGCAGATTTTATTTAAATAAATTTTACAACAGTGGCTGGACCTGCTGGCTTTAACCTGACAGTAGAGTTACTCTTCGATAAAAACAATAAAACGCTTTCCAAAAAACAATTTAAGACTTTATGGCTACCACTGGGTTTTGACGGACACTGACTACCATTATTACAGATCATTGGTTAAAACTTAAAGTTCACTCTTTATCTTTACTATTCATTTTGCTTTTAGGTTTGGCGGCTTGATATAAAACTCAAAATCTTAAGAGTCTCCTCTTAAATTTAAATAAATATTTCTTTCTATAGCTTTAATTGTATCTAAGAATGTGTGGTTAAGTCTACGCTCATTAGTCACTGCAGCTTCTCTCCCACAAAAGTAGGCAACACTTTTAACAGGTCATACTTTAAAATTTCGCAGTTAAATGTACAATAAATGAAAAATCTATATCTATATAATAATAAATAAATAATAATTGTTAGAATGTAATTAAAAATTAAGAAGCAGCAGTACAAAGCTCCCGGAAAGGAAAAGAAGCCACGGCAGATAATTTAGTAGAGACGTCTAATTTAATATAAGAGTAACAGGTAATTGTCCAGACGACCTTTATAATAAAAAGTAAGAACGGTAGCGGCAGGGAATTGTGTGTACCAGAATAACAACAGTGTTTGGCAGACGTGTGTTGTGACTATTAGATAAAGGGGAAACGTGATACAGATTAAAGTCAGTACCTGCCATTGATGGCCTAACCTGACGGTGGTCTTACAACTGAGTGAAATACAAAGCGTCGACTAGCGCCCTTCATCGGACGTAGTTAACAGAGTTGCAATTTCAAGAACATGGCTTGCAGGACCATGAACTTCCCCTTGCTTGAGGGTTAGAGACTATCCAACCACTTCTGTTGAGAGTGCAACAGTACACTTCCATCTATTCCGCGCCAGACCCGCAGATGTAGACTTTTTAACCAACAGCCACCACGTGTACACCGAAGAGACCTCACCAATAACCGGCTACAGAGATGGGCGGCTCTCTATATGGGCCACCGGTTTCCGTGGTACTAGTTTATTCAGGCTATTATTATTCACACGTTTTGTTTTAAATTAAGGCAACTGGTAAAATCTTTCGACAGTACCCAACTGTCTATCCAGCTTCAGTGCCAGCACACAGGGGGACTGGTTCGCCTTATGCCGCCGAGGACCCTCGTTTGCACCTAGGTTAGGTCATGACAGACTCTTGATGCCTCCGGGGGAGGGGGGGGGGGGTAGATAAAGGGAATGACTGGCTTGGATAAAAGGAGTAGTGGAGATGTCTGTGGATGGTTACTCTCGCCGGACTAACAAAGTAGTGTGACTGCGTTTGTGATAATAACGCATGCTTAGTAAATACGGGACCATAGGATTCACAAGACCGTAGGATACAGAAGGCATAGCCAGATAAAGCCACAAAGTAAGAGAAATAATAATCAAAAGAATCCGTACGTTTGTCTAAAAAGGGAAAAACTTAACAATATAATCAAACTGTCACGGGGTCGTTTCTGTACATGAAATATTTTTTGAAAATTTTGTTGTTGCTTTAGATAGTAATCGATATAGAATACAAAACACCAATTTTTATAATTTTTGACTGTCTTTCCGTGTTCGCTTCACTTAAAAACTACATGATGGATTTGAACAAAATTATGTAAGAAGCTCCCTTGAAACCTTGGTTCCAATATAGAATACTTTTTTTTTTTGTAAAAATAGGTCAATTCGTGACAAAACAGAGATACAATTGTGAAAACACCTACTTTTACCGGTATAATGGTACTAAAACAGTTGTCAACACTTATTATTTGTATAGATGGAAAATTTTTAACACTGTCTACAAAACTTTAAAATAAATAGTTAAAATAAAATTTTAAGAAAATTAGAAATGACACGCAGACGAAGTCTTAAGCACTGCTAGTTATAAATAAAAGAAGAATAATTTGCGAAAATCCCACAATTCCTAAAATTGAATAAAAATCCCCAAAAAGGTGATGTTAATTTTTTAACCATTTGTTGGAATTAGTCAACATCAACAAACAATTTAAACATATTGGCCATCTTAAGCCTTTTTAGGTTTTGGAGGCCACCTAACTTCACGGCGGATAACTACAACTTCTTCCTTTACTACACTAGGGACATCTTTTAATAACTGTTGACGGAGCACAACATCACGTGGAATTGTGTGGATAAGTCTCCACTCATTGGGAAATTTAAAAGCACGACTTAAAGCAAAATTAGATAGAAATCTTAATTTTCCAGTTTTTGTTATTAAAGCTTTGCTCCCACAAAAATAGGCAACATTTTTAACAGGGTTTTCTTAAATTTTTGCAACTAAATGTACAATAATTGAAAAAATTATAAATAAAAGACACATAATTTTTGAAAATCCCACAATCCCAAAAGAATTTTAAAAAATCCCCAAAATGAGATTTTTATTTTTTTTTTGCGATATGTTGGAAAATTGCAAAATTTCAGAACCGAATGAGAGGCGAAAGAAATCCTTAAATAGTGTACATCCGAACTGGTCCAGCGGTTACCTTGAGAATAAAGAGAGTTCTAAAGGAGAAACCTGGCAGCAAAGAAGGGGAGGACTTGCATCTTCTTATAAAGTAATTAGACTATATTTGAAAGACTTCAGAACTGAGGTTTAAACCTTCAGATTTATAATATTTTATATTTTAATAATAATCGGTTATTATTATTAAGGAAATGAATAACAATTTAACATAAAAAAAGACTTCACTTAATCGAAATATCAGAAGCGAAAAGAGAAGAATAATAAATATTTTAATAAAAAAAAAAATGGCCTGAAGTTTGACTAATTTTCTTAACTCAATGAAGATTTGAAAAAGGCAAAACAAGACACTTCAATTATTGTGAGAGTTATTTTGAAGATAAATTTCACAGACATGTTTAAATGTGTTGAAGTAGAAGCGAAAGTGCTTTTGTTAAGAAAATCTTTAAATTAGTTATTCATTTAACTATTATTATTATAATTTGTTAGAATTATTCAGGTTTAGGAGCTTCTATTACAAGTCTTAACTTAAAAATTAAAATCTTTAAACTGTACAAAATTACCCTTTAGGATTAAACTAAATGAATTAAATATTTTCATATATAAAAACAAAGTAATTTTTAGTTAAAAAGTTAATTTCCTTTGTTTCCTTGTTTTACAATTTGGGATACATTTGTCATAAAACTAATTAAAAACATTTTTTAGAGAAAAATTAAAAAAAAAAATTGACATATTTCGCATTATTTAGAGTGATTAAATCAGCACGTAATTAAATAGTTTGACCAAATTTAGTAAATTTTTCGTTTGATTTTAGACAGTGTAATTTAGTTAAAAAATTAAATAAACTTAGAAAACGCGAATAGTACAGTTAGGAATGTGTTGAATACCCAGCTGGAAATTTGTTCAATACTTTAATATTTAGTCAGTAATTTACTTATATATCTTCGAATTTATAAAATTCAATAAATTTTTTTTATCACTGAAACAGAAAAAGAATGAATTAGTTTTATACTTATTTTCAGTTTTAACTTATGATCAGGCTTTTAATGTATTCCTTATAAAGTTGGGCAAATCTTGAACGTCCTCTTGACCGTAACCTTGTTTAATTTTAATAGTTTTTCTACAAGCTTTGAAAATTTAAGTATTTTTGTAGCAACACTAAAATATCTAAATACGTTGGCGGATATTTCTACACTACAAATGGAACAAAAAGAGAATTATTTTCCATGTTTTATTTTCCGTACGGCAAATGGATAGTTTTTGTTAAATGAACAGACAGACTTACACAAAGATCAGAAAAGGCGTTTGATTAGGTAGCTAAAGCTAGTTATTCTAACTATCTATCGTTGCCGGCTGGCTGTCAGTCTGTCGTTTTTTCAATTGATTTACTTTATGGTAAAACAAGCGTTGACTGCGTGTTTTTTATTTTTACTTGTTTAACTATTTATTTGCTTAACAACTTTATTTTCGTGCACACAAGGATAACAACATTTGCTAGTATTTCGTTTAAATATTTAACTTATGTAGATCAATGGCAGAACGTTTTTTTTTTGCCTCTTTTAATATTATTATTTTCTAAAAATTAAATTTATATTAAAATTTGTAATTTAATTTTTAGTTTAATTAAAAGTTGGCATAATTAACTATAATTAAAGTAAATTATCTAAGAATTCAAACGCAATGGGCGATTTAGAAAATTAATCGATTTATAACGATTAATCGTTTGTTGTAAATTGAGAAAATTGTTTTCTTAATTTTATAAACACGTTTATATTTTTAGGGGGTTTATGTTATTGAACTTTAATTTTCTCGCTTGAATGTGACAAATTTATTACACTTTATGTTTTTAATTCATTCCATCTATTCTATTATATTTTATTCAATTTCATTCAATTATAATCGATTTGATTCTATTCGATTAAATCCCATTCGATTTGATTCTATTCGATTCTATTCTAATCGGTTCTATTCTAATCGATTCTGTTCTACTCGGTTCTATTCTAATCGATTCTATTTTAATTGACTCTATTTTATTCAATTCAATTTTAATCGATTCTATTTTTATCTATTTTAATCGATTCTAATTTAATCGATTCTAATTTAATCGATTCTAATTTAGTCGATTCTATTCTAATCGATTCTGTTATAATCGTTACTAATCTAATCGATTTTATTCTAATCGTTTTTATTCTGATCGATTCAATTCTAATCAATTCTAATTTAATATTCTATTCTAATTCTAATTCTATTCTAATATTCTATTCTAATCGATTTCCATTTAATCGATGCTATTCTAATCGATTCTGTTCTACTCGGTTCTATTTTAATCGATTCTATTTTAATTGATTCTATTTTATTAGATTTAATTTTAATCGATTCTATTTTTATCTATTTTAATCGATTCTAATTTGATCGATTCTATTCTAATCGATTCTGTTTTAATCGATTTTATTCTAATCGGTTCTATTCTAATCGATTCTCTTCTACTCGGTTCTATTCTAGTCGATTCTATTTTAATTGATTCTATTTTACTCGATTCAATTTTAATTGATTCTATTTTTATTTATTTTAATCGATTCTAATTTGATCGATTCTATTTTAATCGATTCTATTCTAATCGATTTTATTCTAATCGATTCTATTCTAATCGGTTCTATTCTAATCGATTCTATTCTAATCGATTGTCTTCTACTCGGTTCTATTCTAGTCGATTCTATTTTAATTGATTCTATTTTACTCGATTCAATTTTAATTGATTCTATTTTTATTTATTTTAATCGATTCTAATTTAATCGATTCTAATCTAATCGATTCTATTCTAATCGATTATATTCTAGTCGATTCTATTCTATTCTAGTCGATTATATTCTAATCGATTCTATTCTATTCTAATCGATTCTATTCTAATCAGTTCTATTCTAATCGATTCTATTCTAATCGATTCTATTCTAATCGATTCTATTCTAATCGATTCTATTCTAATCGATTCTATTCTAATCGATTCTATTCTAATCGATTCTATTCTAATCGATTCTATTCTAATCGATTCTATTCTAATTGATTCTATTCTAATCGATTCTATTCTAATCGATTCTATTCTATTCTAATCGATTCTATTCTATTCTAATCGATTCTATTCTAATCGATTTTATTCTAATCGATTCTATTCTAATCGATTCTATTCTAATCGATTCTATTCTAATCGATTCTATTCTTGTCGATTCTATTCTAATCGATTCTATTCTATTCGATTCTATTCTAGTCAATTCTATTCTAATCGATTCTATTCTAATCGATTCTATTCTAATCGATTCTATTCTATTCTAATCGATTCTATTCTAATCGATTCTATTCTAATCGATTCTATTCTATTCTAATCGATTTTATTCTAATCGATTCTATTCTATTATAATCGATTCTATTCTATTCTAATCGATTCTATTCTATTCTAATCGATTCTATTCTATTCTAATCGATTCTATTCTATTCTAATCGATTCTCTTCTAAACGAGTCTATTCTAATCAATTCTAATCGATTTTATTCTAATCGATTCTATTCTAACCGTTTCTATTCTAATCGTTTATATTTGATTCTTTTCTACATAATTCTATTCTATTTGATTTAATTCGATTCAATTCGATTCTATTCGATTCAATTCATTCAATTTTCTTCGAATTTATTTGTTTCGTTTCTATTTAACTCTCGAGTAGATTCTATCCGATTTAATTGGATTCACTTCGATTCTATTCGATTTAACTCGATTCTATTCAACACGACTCGATTCCATTCTGTTCGATTCGACTCGATTCTATTCTATTCTATTCGACTTGATTTTATTTTATTCTATTCGACTTTGAAATTGGTTCTGTTCTATCGCGTCTATTTAATTATATTCGATAGTTTTCTATTCTATTGTACTCTATTCTTGGAATTCTTTTTTAATTGTGAGGATAGATTACAATATATTGCACCTTTGCCAAAATCCTTTTCTTTTTTGACTTCATTCTACCAAATTTAAGGCAGTTACATTTGGCTAAGGATCCTTATACCAACCAAAGAACTGGTTTTCTTTATCGGCTCGGTGGCCTTTAAAACAGTCTAGCAAATATCATCGTTTTTTTATTTTCATCTAACTTGCAGTTATCCAGCTTTTGGTACCCCAATGTAAAGTTAATTTTTCTAATCGCTGCTAAATTGTCTTTAACTAATTATCGCACAAGTGTGCGGTCGGGTTCAATGCATGAATCTTATGTCTAAGACAAATTTGTTTAAAATACTCAGAAGAATTCGTTGCAATTTTATAACTTAAATTCTTTAGTTTGGGAAATTTTTTACAATATTATTTTCAATATCTTTTGAGGAAACCAAAACTAAAACAAAGAAAAAGGAATAAAATTATTAAATTTTACAAAGAGGCGCTTAAATTAATTTGTACCAGAAATCGTCACCAGATATTCAATTTATTTAAACAGTAGATCATTTGCTACAAATTCATATTCATTGATTTGTAAAACTTGCTTCTAATGACAGCAATATACTCGTAAGTTGTTGACAATCAAAAATTAAAAAAAAAAAAATTATGTGACAGCGTATTTAGTGCGTTTCAAAAGCATTGAGATGATGAAATGTTTTTGATATGCATGAAAAAAATCAATTTAATGAAATTTCTTAGATAATTGCAAGTGTGATTTATGTTCGTACATATACATTTATTTATGTATATGCATTCATATGTATATAAGTCTTAATTTTTCGATCAACATACTCGTATAATTGATATAATAATTACTAAAAATTAATTTGCACTTAAATGCAATTGAATGTCAAAACAGAATCAATTTTCACATATTTTTCTGTTGTATTTTGTACATTCTTAACTTCTAAACTTATGTTTTAAATTTTTTATTTCGTTTCTTACTTTTTTATTATTGAATATTTAAAATATTTTATACTAATCATGTAGAATACTTGATAAATTATGCAATTAAAATCTACACAATTTATTTACTGACATATTGACACGATGTGCTTTACGATTGTCTGCCTCAAAATAAAACTATTGAAAAGTTTAAAAATTAAAAGTCCTCGAAAGTTAGAAATATCTTAAAAACTTCTTCTTAATTCTTTGATTTTGAATGAGCCTAGGAAATCTTTCTACTTCGCTACTTCTCGTGCATAAGAGAGCAGCAACAATATATTTTTTAAATACATCAGCAATTTTTTAGCGACTGGACCTATTTATACTATAATTCATATCCTAGTAAGAGCTTCGATTTTAAAATCTGGTAGAACACAAAAAAAAAAAAAATAATAAGGTCCTAGAGACTTACTAGAGACTTAATTTTACTCGAACACTCCTCTGACACTTGAACGTTGAAAGTTTGCTTCAGTCAGTCCCGCCCTCCCACTGTGCAATGTGCAATACATGAGAACGAAAAAAAATACATTTTTTTTTGGAATTCCAGGTTTTGTGAAGCAACCGTTTTTAATATAAAGCAGGTTTTAATTCTGTTTGCAGCACCACACAGGCATTAGAAATTTACATAGAGGGCGCGATTGTTATAACAAACAGCATAAAAAACTAAATACACAATGAGCGTCTCCAAACAAGATCAGGTTTTAATGCGTATTGCTCTTTCTTTTGAACCGTAATAGGCACACACTTTAAAAATTCCACGACAAATAATAAAAAGCAGGGTATGAAAATGATCAAAACGAAACGTCTGCTTTCGCTTTATGGTGGCGAGTATAACAAAACAAAAATAATGAGAAGGATTCTGTCATATAGTTTTGTGTGCTTTCTTTCGTTCGTGAGCACAAAATGAACAAAAAATTAAACTTACGCAGGTGAAGCAGAAAATGATGTAAACAAAATTAAAGAGCTTAAAAAAACCGTTTTGCAAACGTTTGCTGATTTATTTTCTTAACGAACTACACAATAGATGAGTGAAAACTAATTATTTCGTTTGTGATTTTTTTCATTCAAATAGTATTTGTGTTTTTCGTTTTGCTCGTGTAAAAAACGATTGAATTCTTTTTTTTTAATTTTTGTTACGAAACGTTTTGTTTGTTTTCATACACTGTTAAGCTTGAAAAATTTTAATTTTATTAATAAGGCAGATTTATTTGATAATTTTCCAGTTTTAGTTTTTTATTGTATTCTAAATTAGTTAAAGGTTTATTTGTATCACCAGAACCACGTTTCTGTAAATAAAGTGAGAAATTTCTCATATGAAAATATTATGAACATGTTGTTTTACATAAGATGAGCTTGTGTTAATAATCACCTTTATAATATAAAATAATAAAAATGTGTATGTTTTACCCCAGCCACCCTATGTGAAATATGGGGATAATTGCTTACTCAAGTTACAGAAACGAGACATATGGTCTCGCCGGAAAATAATACGACGCTAAATGTAATAATATTTTTTTGTTGCAGGGTGTCACATGGTCGGACTTGAACAATTATACCTTCGTACTGGCTGCTTATGAAAACTAATTATTGGATAGTATTTTAAGTATTTAAATTAAAATTAAAAAAAAAACTAGAAGTGAGAACAAGTGTTAATAACACACTTTAAATTGCAATAGAACACAGTCTTATTGAGTCAGTAATTATTAATTTATGTCAAATTCAGTTACAACGAATTAACTGCAAATGATTACTTAAATTACTCTTCAGTGTTTTCATAACAGAACACATCAAGCGAACTAAGTGTTAAATATACAAGATAACAACAATATAAAACTAAATAAAAATCAAAACAATTTACAATAATTACTCATACAAAAATTATTGCATTTAGAATAAAATGAAATAATAATAAAAAAAACGACAGCATCAATTCAATTAAATACTCTGTAATTTTAATGATCCAATAAAAGAATGAACGAACGAACGAACGATCCAATAGCAACCGTATCCGTTTCAATCATTACGATTATGTCCACACACTACAGCAGATATTTAACAAAAATTCAATTAATAGTTTAGTTAATTATCCACAAACTCTTTTGCCAAAAGGGGAGATGGATTTTTTTTTTGTGGGTTTAAAAAACAAGTCGAGCAAATACTTGTTTAGATTCATTTGGACTATGGGGCCACTTTTTATGAGTTTGAAAATATTCTTAAGTAATTAGTCACATTTTATTTTATTGAATAAGAAATAAAATTACGAGTATTATATAAGATTTAAATAAAAATTATTTTTATATTAAATAATTAACAATTAAGATAATTGTTAAAGCACTTAAATTTATTATCCAGCATTTTTTCTTAGTGGAATAATTAAACAGCAAATTTCAATGTAATATTTGATTTTTTAAATTTTGCGAGGGACCTCAGTAAATTCTATACAAAATCTTTTTATGAAACTTTAAAGTTTACTGTATTTTTTTTTTTTTTTTTAACTTGAAGTGTAATAGACGTCGACAATCATTTAATTCAACATACGAATCAAAAGGCCGACTGTATTTTCGGATAAAATCCATGGCGAAATAGCCATGCAGTTAACTAAATATCATAAAAGTCTATGTTGTTGCAAAATTAATCTTTTAAAGGAATGCAATGCAATTTACAAAAAGTTAAAAAAATATAATTAATAGTAAATAACATCTAGACGTTTTTACTGATACCTTGACTTTTGTTTTAGTAAACTCTAGATATTAAGGTGAAAGTCTCAGTTTTTTTCAGATTATTTTAATCGAATATTTTGCTAAAATCGCTCCATATGTTATTTGGAATTTTTTCAACCTAACCCAGTATTATGAAAGCCAAGGCAAAAGAATATTTTTTTTCATTTTATAGCAATTATTTTGAAGTTTTTTAGTATCTCGTTTAGTATCTGGTTCAGTCAGCTGTTAGCTGAATTTCGTTAGCATTTATAGGATTAATTTCTCTCTATTTTGCGTTCTTTATTATTTACAGGTAATAAAAAAATTTTGAAAATTAAACATATTCGAATTTAAAATTATTCGAATAAAAATAATTATTCGATTAAATTTGGTTGCGTATTCTCCTTTATTATTTAGTTTAATAAATTACTTTATATTGTAAGTAAAAATTGAAAATGAAAAATATATTTTTATTGAAAATTATTCGAATAAAAATTATTATTCGAATACTCTTGGTTGCGTATTCTAGATTAACAAGTAATTTTACAAATTACTGCACATTGCAAGTGAAAATTGAAATTGAAAAATATTTAAATTGAAATTTATTCGAGTAGATTTGGTAGCGAATTCTCGATTAGAAAATATTTTAATATTTTACATTGAAAATAAAAAATACTCGAATTAAAATTAATCAGAGAAAATATATTTGATTACAATTTGTTGTCAATTATCGATAACATATTTGGGTTTTTTTTCATTGTCATTGAAATTTCATTGGCATTAATTGAAATAATGACAATAAAAAACAATTTAACTACTAGTTAATGCTAATGATTTTATTTTAGTTATAATTGTTTTTAATAATGGTAATGGAATTTAATGAAATCGTTTCATTACTAATTACCATTGAATCAAAAAAATTTGTTTCTTTGAAACACAAATTTTTTAATCGCAGATAAATAAATCTAAACACTCTTGTAGATATATATTTTAATTTGGAAATTTTAATTATCATTTTTAGGTGAGATAAGTGCAAAACTTGATGTCTGAGATCTAAAGTCGCCTAAAACCACAACTACCAGCTATAATCATTTGTCTCATTTGTCCTAAGAAGGTTCAAACGTAAATATTTAACCAAATTTTTCTGATCTAAATGCCATTTTAAAATATTGCTCTACCATACTTTAAGATATTTATTTAGTGTACTAAGACAAGGAATATATTCATTGATGATAGTGATTTTAAACCATTTAATCATTAAAAGTTGTTCTTCAAATATATTTATTTGGTTGCAATTTTTCGATTAAGATATTATTTAAAAATCTAATGTACTGACAATTATTCAATTAAAAATAATTTTACGTAAATCTAAGATACAAAAACAACAACAAAGATAACGAACATTTATGGTTCTTTTTAAAAACAATCATTAACTTCTGGACACTTTTTAAATCGCACACTAAGTCGTAAACAATCACAAATCATAATTTAACAGAATCGTCTTTAAAAAAAATCTCTAATTCTATTGACTACGAAAATATCGTTTTTATCACTGTCTTCTTTAAATGGAAAAATACCGTTATGTTTGGAATATAATTTGATTATAAAATGGCCACCATGCTTTTAAAAACAGTTTTTTTCCTCTCCTGATCACTTGTGAACTTTGAGTTGTGATTGTTGTTGTAGATTTGGTATTTTATTTAACACCTATTGTCCACTACCTGCTATTGGTCGTATTGTTTAAAAATGTATTAACATTTTCCAACCGCCCGTTAAAAAGTCTTTTAAAAAAATTTAAAACTTTAAAAATACAAAAGATGGAAAAATATATTTTTTATTTAAAGCTTTGCAAGCGTCCAAGAATGCAGATGTAACTGTGCCCTTTTTCAGTACTAAGGAAAATTTTATTTTTGAAATTTTTTTAAAAATCCAATTATGATAAAAGTGACAATTTAAGCAGAACACACAGAAACTTGTATTAACACATCTAATTTAAAAGCTATTTGTTTAAAAAATAAAAACAAAGTTTACAATTCGCGTGCTAACGTCGTTGTTCATTTAAAGTTTAATCAGTATTAAAACTGGCTTTTTTAGAATTATTAGATGGACTCAGTAAAGAAGAAAAATAATATTTTGTTATGAGTCATTATGCACAAAAAATCCCCCATTATTTGGAAAAAAAAGCCAGTGCGTTACCGCATTTAAAGTCAAAAGAAATTGAAATAATAAAAATTGATACGAAATAAAAATATTTCTTCTCAATATTTAAATTTCATGTAAATGAAGCGTGCGCGCAAGCAAAAAAGAACTTAAAAAATATACGGACCGACGATAGTCGGTCGTATTAACATTAACAACGTTTAAGTTGTTATTTTATTTTTAATATATATTTTTTTTTTGTACAAACAATAAACAACAACAATAATCACAACACCTGTTGGCAAATGATCACTTAAATACTTCGACCACAGTCAATTCCACTAAACGATCGTACCACACGAACGACTGCCCAACATTGATACTTGATGTTTGTTAATGATTTTATTTTTTGCCTCTCATTTTTTTTATTGCAAAAAATAATAATTAAAACTTACTTTTTGCTACCCAGAATTATACTATAAAAAATTAAACTGTAATGTCGATATGGTGTAATCATATTAATAACAACAACAACAACAAACAACACTTGTTGTAATGTGAAAGGGAGATTCCGTGATTAGCACGAGTTCATAGAATCCAACTGTTGTATAGCTGTGTGTGTGTGTGTGTGTGTGTTTTGGTTTGTTTATGAATTTGTGTAAATATTTACAGCAGTAAAGACACTTTAAGTTGTTTATATGACGTTATTTACACTCTCCACATAAACATTTTTCTCACATTGAATTGAGGTGATTCTGGGGAAGGTGCGTCTAGTAAAACACATAATATATTTTCGAGAAAATGTAAATTTTTTCAGTGTTTCCTACTTGTTAAAAATGATTGCAGATGCTTTGTCGTTTCCAATGCCCTTTCCTTTTCAGTTTTTTTTTCGGCGGCCAATAGTTGTGTACGAGGGGTGGGTTTCTTAAACACACAATAACTTCTTTGGATTTTGTTTTCAAACTTTCCATTGTGGCCGGCTGTTCTACACTTTCTCCCCGGGGCCACTAAGTCTGGCTGAACTAACCTGGGTTCAGACAAATTGCTTTTGGGGTATAGGGGGAACCCGGTGTGCAGGCACCAAATCTGGATAGGCAAGCTGGGTGCTTGTCAAAGAAATGACCTTAGTTATATAGGCACCACGGGAATCGGTAGCCCATACATAGATCCTGTAGCTGGTTATTGGTGAGGTCCCTACGGGGTACACGTGGTGGCTGTTGTTTAAGGTTAGTATCCGCAGAAATGGTGGGGTGCTAATCTAGTGTGCTGTGGCACTTTCAACAGAGAGATTGGATAGTCTCCAAGCCTTAAGTAAGGAGTAGTTCATGGTCCTGACAGCCATGTTCTTATAATATCAACTTCGTTGGCTACGCCACCGCTAATCAAAGCATCCCCTGTACAAATTTCTACCGTCTATCTATAACGGTTTAAATGATAAGATCATATTTGTTACACCTTTTATTTTTAATTCATTTTTATAATTTATTTTCTTTGAATTCTTCCAACCACGGTTTAAAAACTAAAGCTATAAAGGTGCAAATGATGTCAATATTTTGCCACCCTTTAAAATAAAGCTTTATTTTTTCTACTTATTGCTATAACGCACATTATTTTACTAACTTTCAGAAAACTCTTTAACCAGCACGTTCATTTTTTACTACTCTTCTGTGGAATTTTTTACTACTCTTTCTGATTCTTCTTTTGCTTACTCTTTGGCTCTGATTAAATTTGCTTGCACGACCTTGTATTTACTAAACAAACTAAAGTCTGAGACGACGATACTCAAAATCCTCAATATCTGGTTTAACAAATATGCTTTCTTAACCCGCACAACCGTAAGTATTTTCTTTCTTACTTAAGGTTCTGTTGGGATTTGAACTCAGACTTACGAGTATCTGTTTAGTAGACACCTCTGTTAATTCAGAAAAAGTGGCTGATCAAAGTGTATATAAAGAGTTGCCCATTTTTATTCCTCTCTATAGTTATAAACAAAAAATTTGAAAATCTAATTTGAAGGAAATCGAAAGAATGGAAAACTTTTATATATTGTAAAGTTATAAGAGTGGCTTCCGTATTGTTGTTCCACCTGGCAAGAGAGGAATTTTCTTCGAAAGTAGTGATAAGGTATGGCCTGGTATAATATTTTCAAAACTTTTGCTTTAAGTGCCAATGAAGTTGTATTCTGATTTACGATATTTCGAAAAGTACTACACCAGTTTTGAAGATGATTTTTTATAGACCGCATATGAAGTAATCCTACTTTATATTTTTGCTTGATACATATTTAAGTTAAGTGGACACAATAACATATATGAATTCCTTAATTGGCCAATTCCAAATTGGCGAAAAAATGCAGATCACTTAAGGAGCTTGTTCTCATCCGGATTAATTTATAATCATAGACTCAAGAAGCTCCAGGAAGGAATCTGAGAATGTGCTTGGTTATATACTGGGACAAGAAAAAACCAGCAGATGATTGTGACTGTGAAAGAAATGTTTACGCTAGAAATTTTTTTTAGGAATTTTCAGCATCGGCTGGCTTGACACAAAAGACCACTGGCAAGTTAGAATATATTGAATGTGAATACAACGGTAGACTTCAAACTCAAGCAAATGACACAAATTCTGAATCTCTCAGTGATGAATAGTTGGTTGGATGAAGAGACAAATGTCTTTGAAATTTTCTAAAGTGTTTAAGCAACTGGTGACAACACATCTTTTATTTTCTGAATTAAATTTAAGAAGATGAAAAAATGTCTTTAAGGCATCTGTCCCCTACCTTTGGTAACAAATGCTGTGCTAGTGTGTATATGTGTGTGTAAGTGAACTTGTATGTTTCACAGCATTTGTTGTCATTCGTATGAAACTTGAACTTGATTGTTTAATTGAGTTGATGATGGAGATTTTATTTTATTTTTTTTTTATTTATCATTATTGTTAAATGCAGTGTTGTTGTTTTTGTTATTTTTGCTAATGAGAGGTAAATCCCACGAAAAATATGAGTAAAATTTATATAGAATAAACATAAAAAAGCAGCCAAATAAGCAAATGTACGTAAGTACCTATTTTACGTTCGTGAATTTTTTCCCAAAAAGCATGCGCTTTAAAAAAATACTCTTACGCACGATGCTCGGTGGTTCCCTATCGAGATAAACAATTTAAATCTGAATGATAAACCAGATGTGTGGTTGGTTGGTGACGTAGAAAAAAATGAATGAGTTCCAGTTGATAATAAACTCTCACGGCGTTAGCAAAAAACGAAAAAAGATGCTGTAACAAGCGATTCAAAAATATAAACAAAACGAATCAAAATGTTACTCGTAAAAACCAAATCTGTTAATAACAGAGCGGTATGTCCGTGTGTATGTGTGTGTCTGTTCGCTGGAGTTTGTGTTAACATTGGCTAAATCAGATGGTGATTTTTATTTTCATAAACATAAGCATGAGAGTGAATGTGAATGTGAGTGTATGTATGTGAGTTTGCATTTGGTTGCTACTCTTTTGCCAGCTAATAATAAGACAAATTAAACTCTCTGTTAAACAAATGTTCGGCTTAAAGGTTCGTCTCGGCTTTTTTTTTTTGCTTTTGTTTGAAATGCTGTTAACTGAAAATTGAACCTTCCATACAGTGGTCGAGGGTATAAAAGCATTGGGAACTTGGACATCAGGTATGCATTGATTCGCTATCATTCGCTCTAATAACTTGCTTCTTTGGTTGAAAGAAACGTTTAATTTTAAAACATTTTTTTTTTTTCAAAAAAAAGTTGTAGCCGATTGTTGTAATTCTTAGCTTGGAAATTGCTCTGGATATTTTACGAATTAAAAAAAAGGATTTTAAAAACGCGTACTAAACTTAAACTCGCAAAAAAACGGTGTTAAATTAATATAAAATCAAGTGAAAATATCCAAGAAAATTTTATGAAAATCGTAAAATTGTGTTTTTCCCATTAAACTTAAAAGAAAAACAAAAATTTTCAAACTCATCATCACAAAGCTAAACTAGACTTCAGTCTCGGCTCAGAATATTTGGAAAAATTTTAACAAATAGAAGCAGGTCCTGTACATCAATAAGCAGTGAAAACCCAAAGTGTTCTACAAGTTTTCGAAGGCTTATCGTTAAATAAAAGTTCTTAAAGAAATCAATCAACAAAAAGTATTAAGTGTCTGCACTAAATAAATTTTTGAGATTTCAAATCCTACGAAAATCTTAAATAATTCCTTAAATTTTAAAACTACTTACTTTAACTACAAAAAAAACAACAACAAATCTAACAAAATGATGGCTGTAGCTGCTGCTCAAAAAAATCGCGAAATGTTCGCCATTAAAAAATCATACAGTATTGAGGTGAGTTTAATATCCCTTTAACCCCGCCAAAATGGTCCCAAATAGTTTAATAAAGCTTAAATTTATTCTATTCTAAAATTTAGACTTTTTTTTAAATTATGAAAAATTCATTTTATAAGTTTGATTTAAGAATTTAGAAAGTATTTTAAACGAGAAGCTTAACAATTTGAATTTTTTTTTTTCAATATTAAAATAATAATATATACTTTAATTAAAATTTCTTTTTTTTAATTTTTCTTGATTAATTAAATAAATAATTAAATATTTTAAATTAAAACATTTCATAAAAAAATCATTTGTTTAAAATAGCTGAGTTTTCAAACGGAAATAATCAAATAGGTCCACATAACCTCAATAATTTAATTTTAACTTTTTTTTTAAGTCATTATAAAAAAATAAAGGCAAATTCCAAAATTCTTAAAGAAAATTAGTCTAATTTTTTTTTTAATTATTTTATTAAACAAAAATTTTTAAAACGAAAAAATTCAATCTAACCTCAAAAATTTTTTTTTTTTATTTTGCAATTTTGAAACTAAATGATATTAAAGAAGTTAAAAATTAAAATTATTTTCAAAAACTAAACTTAATTGTAATACATTTTATTGATAGGGTTTTGGATAAATTGGAATATTTCTTAAATTTAAGGAAAAATTTTGTCTTCAATTAATAACTTTCTTGAGCAATTAGTATACGTTTAATTAATATTTAATTAACACCTGTTCGAAGAAAAAGTTAATTGAAAGCTAAAAGTGAAAGTGTTAAATACATCTATTTTTTAGCACAACCATAACTAAAATATTATTTTCTTACAACCTTTTAACTTAATAAAGTTACTTTATTTCAACAGCTTAGAGCTTAATATTCTTCAGAAGCTTTTAACCTAAAAATACTAAATATTTACATTTATGGTTTTTAATAAATATTTAAAATTATAAATTTTTATTTATATGATAATTTTGACATTTTTCTTACCCCATGCCACACTTTTCTCAATTATGTTTTATCAACTTTAAGGTGTTAATTAAGTTGAAAATGTAAATTTAAAATTAACACCAATAAATTACAAATTTTTTTAAATATTTTGAATAGAGAAATAAATTTAAAAATAATGTTTTAAATTTGCACGTACGCATTTTTTAGAGCATTTCTTTTGCTCTGCTTTTAACCCGGTATACTCCGATGTAATAGTATCTGTGAGCTTGTATCTAGATTTTTTTTATTTATTTCTTGTAGCCGGCTTCATTAACAAGTTAATCACACACAGTTACATATTTATATGAATCTTACGATTTTCATTAAACTAGTTTTTTTGTTTATAAAATCTTCTTCAACATTCATTGATGAAATAGCCACAAATACAACATGATCATAATGAATTTTTATCACTTTCGATTTCAGTTTAAAAAAAAAATTTATAAATATTTTGTAACGCACATTGTTTTTGTCTGCTTGAAATTTTTGTTTATTTAACAGCAATATTATATTAAATGAAAAATAAATGCTTTCAAAATAAATGTTTAACTTGAAACAAAAAACAAACAAATAAAAATTATGTCATTGAATAAATAGCACAGCATCAGGCAAGTCAAATTTTATACTTTAAGATTTAAAACGTTTATTAGGAAAGAAAAAGATTTTTTTCGTAATAATTTTAAATATGCGAGATATAATATAGCTTTTTAAAACCATTCTACCATTAGAACTTAAAAAGAAACAAGAATTGTTATGATTTATTAAACATTTTTTTATAATATTTTTTTGCAGAATGGTTATCCATCTCGTCGTCGCTCTTTGGTGGACGATGCCCGTTTTGAAAGTTTGGTTGTTAAACAAACTAAACAAATTGTCTTGGAAGAAGCTCGCAATAAAGCTAATGGTAAGTAAAAAACTTCTATTCTATAATTACAACAAAAAATAAAAATAAACAAATAACTTTCCAACGAAGCAATCAGTTGGTCCTGCGAACCTCTTAAAAAGTTAGCTGTTAAGATTTAATGACTTGAAAGGTTGAAGAGATATTTTAATCCATTTGGTATAGCAAAACTTTAAATATTATCAAATTACTTATAAAGTATTTAGAATTTTTCATTAAAAAAATGTATGGTCCTGCGAACCTAATCGAAAAACTTTTTCGATTTCATTTATTTGCTTTCAAAATTTATATAAATAAATTATTCCTTCGAACAATTAGAAACATGAATATAGTGAGGTTACAAATATCTTCAAGTTACTTATAAAAGACTTTTAAAAGTAATTGATATTTTTATCGAAATAAAAATTTATGGTCCTGCGAACCAAAACTAAAATTTTTTGTTGAATTTTTTATTTTGATTTCTTTTTCTTTTTTTTTTTTTTGCTTTAAAATTTTTCATTTTGTTTAATGATTTATTAAATTATTATTTTAAAATTATTATTTTTTTAAATATCAAGATGGCACCTTGGAAGAAGCCATTTTACAAGCTAAAGGTGAACATGTTCCAACTCAAGAAAATATTGAATTACAAGATGAACAACAATTAGAAAATATTGATGTTGCCGACAATATCCAACAGCCCACTTACAATGAAGGTAGTAATTTTTTTTTTTATTTTTTTATTTAATTTCTTATAATTTATTTCATTTTTCTTTATTTTTTTTTTCTTGTCATTTAACTTTGATTTTTTGGAAAAACCTTAGTCGATATTCAAGATGATTTACCAGCTGAATCTGAACAAACTCAGGAAAATGATTCGCAAGAATCAACAGATAAAAATAATACAGATGGTAAGAATTAAAAAATAAACCTTTAAAAATATTACATGAAATTGTATTAAAATAATGTTGTAAATCATTTAAATTCCAACAAAATCTTACAAAAAAAAAAAAAATTCTAATGCCCTTTTTAATCCTTCAAAAAAAAAAAAAAGTTTTTACAATTAAATTGATTCTTTTAAATCTTCTTAACATTTCACTTAAATTAGTTCTTTTGTGGCAGTTTTTTTTTTCTTACACACTCCATTACCACAAACACTTTTACATACTTACGCTTAAATACTAAGAGCTCAAATGGTAAATTGTTCATTTCCGTTTCCTTTTAATACGTTTAACATTATAAAGTGTGTTAAATGCCCAGAATTGGTGGCTTGTGTTGTATGATGTGTCTAACATTTGAAATCAAGAAGATTATGATGATGATGATGATGTATGAGTGTTAAAACCATAAGACTATAAAAATCTTATTTTATGACAATATAATACTTTTTTCGTTGCTCACTTCCCTTTTTGCTTTCTAGGCAACGGATTTTGTTGGGTTTTTAAAGAAAAGACATCATCAAATTTTATTCCCTTAAAATCCACTTTTACTTTT
Source organism: Gymnosoma rotundatum (assembly GCA_916610165.2). NCBI lineage: Eukaryota > Metazoa > Arthropoda > Insecta > Diptera > Tachinidae > Gymnosoma > Gymnosoma rotundatum. Next base: position 10,815,895 of record OU744338.1, on the reverse strand, counting down.
AACTATAGTTATGGTTGATATAATAAATATATTGCCTTACATTTAAGTAAAAGTAATAATCATATTTTCAATTCGTCATGTAGGGATCTTATGTAAAACGTGCTAAGCATTATTATTATTTCAAAAGTATTGTGATTTCAATGAATGCGTATTTTTAATCCTTTTTATTTTTCTTTTCTATTACAATTGTGCTATTTTTAGATGCTGGTTTAACTGAAGATGAAATTGTCTTGGCCAATGCCGTATCAGAGAGTGCTGAAGCTGAAAATGTTATGCAAAATGCCGCCTTGATAGTACGTCTCAAGGAGGGCATTTCCTCTTTGGGTCGCATTTTGAAGGCCATTGAAAATTATCATGGCACCATACAACATGTGGAATCACGCCAATCACGCTCTGACGGCAGTGATCATGACGTTTTGATTAAATTGAATATGACGCGCGGCAACTTATTGCAATTGATTCGTTCGTTGCGCCAATCGGGTTCCTTTAGCAGCATTAATTTGTTGGCTGAGAATAACATTAGCGTTAAGACGCCTTGGTTCCCCAAACATGCCTCCGAATTGGACAATTGCAATCATTTAATGACCAAATATGAACCTGATTTGGATATGAATCATCCTGGCTTTGCTGATAAAGTCTATAGACAGCGTCGTAAGGAAATTGCAGAAATTGCTTTCGCTTACAAATACGGAGATCCAATTCCTTACATCGACTACACCGATGTTGAAAATAAAACCTGGCGTTCAGTATTCCGTACTGTTAAGGAACTATCACCCAAACATGCTTGCGCTGAATATCGTGCAGCTTTCAAGAAATTGGAAGATGAGAAAATTTTCGTCGAGGAACATTTGCCCCAATTGCAAGAAATGTCTGATTTCTTGCGTAAAAATACCGGTTTCACCTTAAGACCCGCTGCTGGTTTGTTGACAGCCCGAGATTTCTTGGCTTCATTGGCTTTCCGTATTTTCCAAAGTACTCAATATGTGCGTCATGTTAACTCACCCTACCATACACCAGAACCGTAAGTACAAATTTTGTTAAGCTTTAAATATTCAACCGTAAATAAGTTGATTATAAAAAAATTAAGTAAAAATCTATAAACCATATAAGCTACACAGTTAACAGTTAAAAGTTTTCATTTTTAGATATTGAGCTTTCAATTTAAGAATTTAATTTGAAAGGATTTCTTTCTCCGATATTAAAAAATAACATAACCTCAAAAATAAAAAAAAATATAAAATCCAGTTTTTAACAATTTAACCTCAGGAGTGTTTAATATTTAATATAATATTTCAAATTTAGTTTGACTTTTTTCAGAGTATTTATTTCGGAGGAGTTATTTACAAAAAATTCAACCTAACCTCAAATTTGAAAATTTATATTTCTCATATAAAACCATATAAATTTGTTAATTATGAAAAATAGTATTATAGTTTTGAGTTTTTTTTTTAGAAAAAGCTTGTTTCGAAGGATATTTGAAAAAACTCTAACATAACCTCAAAACTGATCTACCGAAATAGGCATATTTTTAACTATAAAATTTGCAAGATGTTCAATATTTAACATTTAATTTCAGATTTGAAAAGTTTTCTTTTAACAATAGGCTTATTGCTGAGATCGTTTATAAAAAAAAACTTTTCTAACATAACCTCAAAAATGAAAAATTTTAAATGTTGAATTTTACTGAAAATTTAAAATTTTCTAAATAAACATATATAAAATTATAACCTAATTTAAAAAATTTTAAAGAGTTATTTCAATATTATACTAATTTTTTTAATATTTTCACAACTGAAACTTTTGTTTAACAATTTCCATTTGTTAACCAAAGGAAATTTAGTTGACATACGCAGTTGCTTTCTGAAAAATAAAGAGGAAACTGCTCTATTGTTTTGAGTATAAATAATTTCCTTTGCATTTATGATTCCTTTGACTTAAATCTACTAACCCACTAGCCAACAGCCCATGATTCTTCAGCAATTGAATATTATTTTCCCCCTCCCAAAAAAGAAGAAAGAGAAACCTCATAATTGGCTTTTAAGAAGCAATGAAATAGAACAACATTAAATAGCAGTAACTGTGGCTGTGGGTATGTGTAGTTGTTACATGCAAGTAAAGCAACAAGTACCATTTTTATGATGACAGCACTTGACAACTCCATTAACAATAATTGAGTTATTTAATGCCATTGTAGCCTTTGAAAAATGTATAGAAAGGCAGCAATAGAGTAAAAGCTTTAACACTTTGAACACATAATTTTATTATAATTTTTTGATGAGTTATTTAACAGATTTTTTACATACATATATATTTTTTTTTTTTTACTTTCTTTGTTACAGTGACAGCATTCATGAATTGTTGGGTCATATGCCATTGTTGGCTGATCCAAGTTTTGCACAATTCTCACAGGAAATTGGTTTAGCTTCATTGGGTGCTTCGGATGAAGAAATTGAAAAACTATCTACTGTAAGTATTATTCATTATTTTAAAACGTAGTATGTAGTTAAATGTAATAATTAAATTGGAAAAAGCAAAAGCTGCAGTATTGAGAAGAAAATAGTAGTTGAATAATTTAAAGGGAATTAAAAAAAATGTTGGTATTTTACTTTGAATTCCAAAATTGTTTTATATATAAACAAACTTTAAAAATATTTTTCTTGAGACTTTAGCGTTACAAGGGTGATGTTTAATTTTTCAACCTAACCTCCAAAAATTTTTTTTAGCACCAAACATTTTAAAACACTGTTTAAGCAAAAGTAAAGAATTTTTTTTTGTTAAAGTAAAGATTTGCACTGTTTTTTGGCTTTGTTAGTAATTGCTTTAATATTTTTTCAAAAAATTCAACCTAACCTCAAAATTTTTTTTGCATATATTAATAAATTAAAATAAAAACGTTAAGAATTCATTTAAAACCTATAAAATTTAAAGAAATTTTTAGTTAAAGAAGATAATTAACTAAATTAAAGGCTAAATATTCAACCTAACCTCAAAATTAAAAGTTGGAAAATTTTAAAATAAAAGGTTTTTATTAAAATTTTTAAAACGTTCTACTTCAGCTTTTAAATTTTTTTATACATATCCTTTCATAGATTCAATATGCCAAATCATATGATTTACAAAACACCTGAATTGCATTTTATTGTTTTATTTTATTTAATAGTTGGGTAGCTAATTAATTTCAATTATTCTTTGATTTCTTTACAAATAATGGCGTGCTTTTCTGGTAAATGGCCTTACAAAATTGTTTTATTTATTTTTTTATTGTTTTAACAAAATATTCTGTTTTAAATGACTGCTTAAAGCAATTGTTTTTGGGTGTGTTTTTTTATTTGCTTGTTTGTGGCCATATTAAAATTGTCTTAAGGTTCTAAGCCAAGTTTAAAGTTTTACTATGGCATGGCTATACAATATCAATGGCTTAAAAGTCAAGTTCGCATTTAAAAGCCAAAAAATGAAAATTTGTTCAATTGAACAACAAGAACTGGTTAAACAAATAATAGTTTACGAAAAAAAAAATAGCTAAAAAAATTAAATGTTTTAAAATTAGAAACGCTTAACACTGCACTTGTAATCTTGACTTAAATGTTCATTAAAAAAAAAGCTTTAAACGTTTAAAAAATTTTTTATATGAAATCAAGGTTTTATTCATTACAAAAAAAAAACAGAATCTGGTTTAAATTACATTTAATAATTGCAATAATACAAATTTAATGTTAAAAATGTGGTATTAATTGAATGTTTTAATTTTTTTTTTTTTTCTTTTTAAAGGTCTACTGGTTTACTGTTGAGTTCGGTCTCTGCAAGGAACATGGCCAAATCAAGGCCTATGGTGCTGGTCTCTTGTCCTCCTACGGTGAATTGTTGCATGCCATTTCCGATAAATGTGAACATCGTGCATTTGAACCCGCTTCTACTGCTGTGCAACCCTATCAGGATCAAGAATACCAACCCATTTACTATGTAGCCGAAAGTTTTGAAGATGCCAAAGATAAATTCCGTCGCTGGGTATCCACCATGTCAAGACCCTTCGAAGTGCGCTTCAATCCCCATACCGAACGTGTAGAAATCTTAGATACTGTCGAAAAATTGGACACTTTATTGCAACAAATGAACACCGAAATCTTACATTTAACCAATGCCATCAACAAGATGCGTCGTCCTTTTTAAACTCTCTTTAAGAGTATGTTAAATAGCAAAGAGAGAGAAAGAGAGTGTAAGAGAGTTTAACCTTAAAAAACGTAGCTACATTTTTTTAAATGCACTTTGTTAAGTATTTTATATAATTATTAAATTTTTAATTTGTGTATCATATTTGTGAAATTAATGTGATCAAGCTTTATTAAATATGTTTATTGTTGATGAATTTGTTTTGAATAATTTTCGTTTTTTGTTCCAATTTAATTAAAAGTATTAGAATCAACACTAATAGCTTTTAAAATTCAAAACAAATTAATAAATTTTTTTTTATTATTTTAAAACTCTCAATGATCCCTTGAAAGTATTCTTTTAAATGTACAATATTTTATTATTTTTATAATTATTATTATATTTTTTTTAAAAAATTTTCAACACATAGCAAATCAATCAAATAATTAATTGTTCACTTTCAAAATTTTTTACCATTTTTATCATTTAATTATACATATATTTATTTTTATTTCTCACATTACTATTGGACCAAAAACTTCTTAGTTTTTAAGATCAGTTTTTTATTTCATTTTTTAATTATTTTATTTTTATTTTTATTTTTTTGGTATCATTTTCCTTTTTTTTGTCTTTGTATTTTTCTTGCTTTAAAGAAACATTCGAGAAGAACAAGAATTTATAATGATTTTCTTTTTATACACATTTTATTTAATTAATTAATTTTATATAAAATGTAACTATTATTTTGTATCAAATAAGTATGTAGTTTTATGTATAGTATTATTTAAGATTTTCAATAAATAAATAAATAGATATATATTGAATTGCAAAAGCATAAAAATAAAAAAAAAAACAGATGTGTTTAAATATTTAAAGGGGAAAGAAATTAATTAATATTTAAAAAGTAAATATTTTAATTATTAATAATAATTAATAGATAATTCAGGTATTAAATTTTTGATTAACTTTAATGTTTAAAGTAAATAGTAACGATTTAAAAATATTCTACATAACCTCAAAATTCAATAACGTTTTTTTTATTTTTCTTTTTCTTTTACTTTAACTTTACTAACTCATGTCATTATTTCGTTTTACATTTTCTTAACTCTTTGTTATTATTGGCAAATTTTTAATACTAAAAGACTCCTTCATAAAATTTAGTTCAGCCCAAGAATTTAAAAGAGCAAAAAAAAAAAATCATTTTAAAAAACGAAATTTTCATTTTAAAAAATGAAGTTTTTTAAATCAAATAAAAAGTAAAAATTAACTTTCAGCTAAAGTAAATTTAATACAACAAAACATTTTTTGATAGTTGAGTTTTATTTTTTTATTTATTTATTTTTTTTTTTTTGAGAATATTACAAGCAATTCATTTTAATCTTTAAATTAGGCGTAATTTTTATCCTCTTAAGAATTTTTACAAAATCCTCAATATTTTATTTAATAATAAATATTCAGGAAGAATTTTGGCTTGTATTTTTAAAAAGTTAAGAATAAATTTTATGATATTCCATCTAACCCCAAAAATTTTAAATATCAAAAAAAGAAAAAAACCAAAACCAAAGAGAAATATATTGCCTTTGTGTTAAAACTAACAAAGTGGACATTTCTACTAAAATAAATAATTTTTTTGTGCAAAAAACTACATTCTTAAAACTAAACTGTATAAAATAATTATTTCATAAAACTCTTAAAATAAGTATACATACGTTGTTGCATAAAAAATTTAATTTGCAAGAATATTCTAATTGCCAAGAGGAAAGGAAAGCAGTTTAAAACATAATTCATTGATTTATTTCAAAGTTTATTTCGAAGTATCTGCCGAATATTCAAATTTAAAATAATAGTTTATATTGTGACTTATTCAACAAGTTGACAGTCTCATAACCTAAAATAATGTACACGAATGAAAACGGTCTCTAAAAAATCGACTTTATGTCTCGTAACCAGTAGAAATTAATAATTATTCCCTTCAAAAAAAAAAAAAAAAAAAAAAAAAAAAAAAAACAAGTGAAAAAAGGGTATATCTAAGTTGATCATTCCGTGTGTAATTTCTACAATAATGGATATTCCTACCCCATAAATTATATATATTCTGACTTCCATTCGTGTTAGTGTTAAAATCAAGTTTGCTTTGGCAATCTAAAGATGTTAATCGATCAGATATAGTATGCTAGTGGAAATCAGCATGATCAGACCATGTCCTTCGAGGCAGCAGGCAAAACGTCACGCCTACCTCTACTTTTTTCATGTCATTTGGAACAATAAAATAACTCCAATCGCAAAAATAAATAATATGGGTCGCTAGAGAATAAAAAAAGTAAGAATAAAACATTAAGTGAAAAAAATTGGCGCTCGCCCATATTTTCCGAGTTACGGAGTTCTGAAATTTTAAAAATTTTTTACAATATCAATATGGGTATCATTTTAAAGCTTTTGAAGAGATCCTTAAGAAATACTAAAATTTTTAAAAAATTCTTAACCCATTAAGAGCCGATGTCATTTTTAATTTTAAATTATATAGATGCAATACCAACATTTTTTTTTATTTCTTAATTCTCTGTCACCCTAATATTTGCTTTTTTGATTGGAGTCACTTCACTAAACTAGATTTATATAAATGGTGAAGGATATATAAGATTCGGAATAGCCGAGTATAGCACTCTTACTTGTTTTTATATACTTTCTGTCGTATTTATAAAAAAATATTTGATATTTATTTTAAAACAAAATTTCTGTACAAGATTTATTTATAAACAAATTTAAAATCAATAGTTTTTTATGAATACATATATCAGTTTAAAATAAAGTTATTAAAAAAAAGCTTAAATTATTTTTCATATTTAAAATAAAAAAAATTAAAAAAGAAATTGTTTATATACAACTGTTCCTAATAAGTGTTACTCCTACATAAATTTAATTATTGTTTTAAATAAATAAGTAATGTAATAGTTATTAAATGGAATATAATTGTTTCGACCACTCCACTTTTTACTAACTTAAAATTTATTAAATATATATTCTTATATTAAAATTTTATTAATTAAATAAATGTGTTAAAAAATGTTGCAAAAATATTTTATTAATCGATTGCTTTTTAAACGGACTAAACTCTGTCAAGTATTTGAAAGGGCAAAAATTTATTAATTTATTAAAATTTTAATTTATTATAATGGGATGAAGATTAATTATTTAAAATTGTTTGAAAAGGGTGGTTAATTATTTAGGAAATTACTGTTATTTCTTTTTATTTTGATAATATTGGTATGGTTTAATTATGTATGGAACAAAGTATGCCAATTGAAATCGCCACGCCCATTGAATTTGTCGCGAAAAGGGCCATTATTTCGTTAGCTGTGTGGCAAGTGGAAACGTCCTGTTGAAACAACATATCGTCCATATGTTCATCAACGATGAGCGCGAGAGGTTTAATTGTTGGCACGACGGCGAGTTGAGGTGGACGGATCTTCAGCCACACTATCGACAACAGCAGCAATATTTTCGGATGTACGAGCTGTACGTGCATACACTGCTGTTTTCACAATTCTTACAGACCCGGTTTGCTCAAATTTTTGCACGATTTTTCCGAATGTATGCACACTTGGACTATTAAACTGACCGAAAAAATCATAAATCATAAAAAGCTAGAATAACTTCAACGCATTGCTTGATTGTGTATCTTTCCATGGTTCAAATTAAGTAAGTCTGAAATAGTGAAATGTCAAATTTAATGCAGAAAAAACTTGACGTTTAGGTGTAATTCACATTCAACATCGGCCCTTAAAATTTAACCCCATACAAGTGTTAATTATCTTACCAGTTCCTATAGGTTTTTAAATTAAAACCGGATTAAAACCGGTACTTTTTTATACTTAGAAATTTTGCAAGCCGGAGTTTTGTTATTATTAAGTTTTAATTACTCGTTGTATTCTTTTAATCGCTTAACAAAAATCACTAGGAATTATTTTCTTTGATGTTACTTCAATTACTCTACTTTGTGTTATGTTATTGCCAATACTGTTAATCAATATACTTTTCATTACTTTGTCCAAGCAACTGCTTTGTTCGGCTATTTGCTTAAAATTATCATACTGTTCGCAAGTGCAAATTCTTATTTTAGGCGAGTTAAAACGTCTAGATTCTTACAACATGGAAAGATCTGGCAGCTTTTTTTTAGTTGTTTCTTTTTTACTTGTATTTCTGTATGTGTGTGTGCACCATACAAAAGGGGACTGCTTCAAACGGTTCTTCTTTGTACTTGTTTGTTTAAGGTCTAAAAAAAAGAAAAGGAAAACATCATTTTAGCAGCTTCCAGTGGTTCAAACGTACTTAACAAAACTTAAGCAGCTGTGCTCAAAAAAACCTTCTCTTTCATGTAAAGGCAGCTTTCTACTTAAAGTGTTATTAAGGGTTACCAAAATGCATGCAAAGTGAAGTTAAGATTGAAAATTTAATAATTAAAAGTATGGTCGGAATATTGATTTTACTAAGTCCACTGTGGAGGAAGTAAAAAAAATTCAATAAGACTAATTCACGAGAACGCTAAACAAACTAATCGTCTGAAAGTAAACCAATCAAATAGTAATTATAAAGTAATGTCTAACACTCTTAATTCTTAAATGGCACTGATCAGATAGGCACTGTATTGGCACACTTTTTGCCTTGAATAAATGGCATTAATCGGGGCGAAAAATATTTTATTTAGTCAGTACTGTACAATTGGAACTAATCGTATTATAGCTCTACACCCTTGAATTTCTGAGATTATTTTAAGTCAGAGGAGGTCTTTGTAAAATTTCCAGCAATTAAATGAACATTAAATATTAAGAACGTATATTTCAATAGTATGATTCAATTAAAATTCGATTCATTGAAATAATCTCATTTTAAGAAGTAACCTTGAAATAACTTTATTTAAAATAATTGTCAATTATAACAATTTAAGTTTAAAACCAAAAAATAATTTTAATTTATTTTATTAAACCAATTGCTTAGCCTGAAGATCATGACCAAAATTTTGAACAAATCGAACTAATGGCTATTAAATTAAACTAATATTAAACAATTGTTGAAAAGGCATACATAAATACATATGTAATGTATGTATGTTTGTATGTATTTTTTGAAAATTCTTTTAAATGTTCTTGAAAATTGAATCAAGACAAAAGTGACAGTTTTAAACGATTGTGCCAAAAGCAAACAAAAGCTCTGCGTGAAAAAAAAACACTGACATTTAAAGTGCAGCCAATGAAACTGGCTTGAATTGGCTAAAAGCATAATTGCCATATAAATAATATTTATTTAATTTTTTCTTATGTCACACATCAATAATTTTACATGAAGAGTAAAAAAAATTTGTTTAAAAGGTGTTGATGGCAAATTAACAATTAACAATTATTGTCAAAGCCAATGTTATTTGTTACTAGTATTGTTATTGTTGCTATAAAATGATTATAATTGTAAATGTTATTGTTAAGATAAGAAAACAATAATTGTAATAATTTACAAGTTTTCTATGGATTTCAATTGAGTTCATTTCCGGTGTTTAAGCCATAGAGTTCATTAAACCTTTTAAACCTTGTAGATATTTACAAACATAGATAATGATCCATATGTACATTTGTATGTATGCGTATAAAAATGTATGTATGCATGTTTTTATGTAATATTGATTTCAATCTTATTTATATATTTTTAAATTTTTTTAATAATTTTTATTTAATGGTTAACAGTAATTTTCGCCATTTTAAAGCTTGAAAAATGTTCAAATAATTTTTATTATATAAAAATTCTTTAATTAAATCATTGCTCCAATTTATATATAAAATCTATTATATTTTTACAATTACTCGTACTTGTTACTTAGACAAATCTAAATTATGTTTATTTTTTTTTTTTCTTTAATGGTTTCTTATATCTCCAATTAATTTGTTCTTTAAGTTTCCGTTAATTTTTTTTCATGTTTATAGAAAAAAAGAATAAGTAAAATGAAAAGTTTTAATTATTGCTAATTTTTTGTACGAAAGAAGTGTTAAAACTCTATTTAGAATTAACCTTGACTTAAAAATACTTATTGTTGTTGTAGTAATTTTTTTTATTATTTTAAACAAACACTTAATACTTTTCAAAATATTCTTAACTTAATGTTAAGAGAAGTGTGTCTGGTCTATTGTTAGATATGTAACATATTGTCTCAATTAGATTATTTTGAAAAAGTTCAAATTGAAACCAAAAAAAGGTTCTTTAAATAAAAAATATTTTTTCCGTCGATAAATACCCAGAAAGAGACGGATGACAGAAACTAATACATACACAATTTTGAATTGAACGGCGTTGCCGTTGTAGGGCATTTTCTTTATTTAAATAGAAGTAGCAGTTCAGGCAATAATACGTGCTAAATTCTTTAGGAAAGGGATAGATGAGAGATAAGATAGGTGATGAAAAGAGATAGATATAGCCATTTTATTAGTAAGTTTTCTTCGCCGGCGAATATGCTATGAAGAAGTACCGCCAAAGGAGCTGCATGTTGTAATGCTAATTCTGAATTTGTATTTATACCATTAAACAGAAAAAACATTTTTTATTTTTTGATTGATGAAGGGGTTGAACCCTGGCCAACGAGATTTGTAGTCAACGTGCTTACCATTAGCATTAAGCATTAAATTGTAATGGATTTATTTTTGTAGTGTTAATCTAATTTTTGTCTTGGGCTTATAAATATTTGTTTGGCAATGTTCAATGCAATTGCAGCATATAAAATGTTTTGTTATTAAATCTGTAAAAAAATCGGGCTAAATTTGTATTGCATTTTTTATAAGAAAAAGCCAGTGGTAACGCTGTCTTATACAGTTATTCGATTGTATTAAATAGTTTCGGTCGTTGTTTTAACTTTGCCTTTAAGAATGTGATTGAAACTTTGTTGAATGCAAGGAGTTGTATTTCGAACAACAGCGATAGCCAAATGTTCGGTAAGTGACCGACCGACATTCATTGCTTTTTTGCATTGAAGAATTTGTTTTTTGTTTAGAAATTTTGTTACAATATAATACCTGGTACCGCGAGCTTAGCATATCCATGATCATGTTCGCCGTGAACATGGTTAAGAGGTTGGCTTCAGCCTCCAACCCGTTTATAAGTTTTTTTTAACGAGGAAACTTTTCCTTAATGGTGCCTTTCAGAAAAGTAAAAAAATTAAAAATATAAGGTTTTGGGAATACAGAATCCCCCAATTCCCAAATTATTCATCAAAAATCCCAAAATGGAAATAATTTATAATCTGCCAATTATAGTCCAGGAAACTTGAAATACTTTTAAGAACAACCAATAATAGCTGAATCTTAGAGCATATAAGCATAGTGACAGAAAACAATAACATATGGAGGAGCCTAGTTGGCCATCTAAGATAAAATGTGTGGCAACCCATTGAAAATTGTGTCAAACAGTTGTAATTCATTAAACAAAGACAAATCATGCACCAGGTGATAGCAATGGCGTATACGTTCATTTTCACCGCTTCGCAAAATGTAAATTTTTTCAATATGCCGTTTTATATTCAGAGCAACAGCGAAATTTCCTGAATTTGTCATTGCTATCACCTATCCCGTGATTTCGTCATGAAATAGAATAAGATATTAAAATATGAAAAATTTTTCATTTTTAAATTTCAAGGCACTTAAGTTGTAAATCTTTTTTGAATCCGATAAAATAAAAAAAAAATTATCAAAACTTTAAAAATTTAAATGTTCAAGTGCCCACTCCAGAAAGGTATGAAGAGCTTCAACCTTAAACTTCAGCTCAGTTACACCTGCGTTACCAACCATCTGAAGTTTTTTGTTAAATTGCTTATTGTTAGAAATTGCTTATTTTATTTTCAAATATTTAATTTCTGTTCCACTGTGCAAAAGATATTCTAAAATACAATAAACAAGACAAGGACAGTTGCAGGTCAGCTCGATTTTTTGGCTCGATTAGCGTTACGCAATGATTGGATTGAGCGGCATAAGGTGTTTCTTAAAAAAAAAAAAAAGAAAAACAAGTTTTGTACCTTTTCATATTGAAAACTTTTGCACTTTTCTAAAATACATTCAGATTTTCGCCATAGTTTTCTTATTTGTAATTTTAGAGAACTTCTCTAAACTCTTACTACTCTACTCTATACTCTATAGAAACATTTAAGCTCTTGTTCTTGTTCTGTTTAATAAACAACAAAATTATTTTGTTAAGCAAAATAGTTTTGGTTCTTAAAAAGCAAACATTTTGCTAATTTCTACTAAAAAACATACCTGCATTTTTTTTTATAAAAAATTAAAAACATTAAATAAGCTGTCAATATTTATTTTTTCAGGGGCTTGATAAATTTTCGTTTTTTACCTTTTTATCGCTAAAATTTTAAACAACAGAAGAGTACTTTTAAAAGTTTACTTCAACTTGTATTAAAATTCTTGTACAATAAATAACAATACTTAAAAGTGCTTAAAAAACGTCAATTGATAAGAATTAAATAAAACCTTTTTAACAATTATTTATTTACAAAGTTTACATACAATTTCATTCATTATTTTAGCACTTATAGTGTCAGGGCTAAATAAAGTACCAAACAGTAAGTCGCTTAAGTAAGTGCAATTTAAATTTATACATAAATGAATTTTTAATTATTGTTAAAGCATTTTTTTGTTGTTTGTGTTTATTAGTTCTTTGAAAGTGTTCTTTTGTGTTTTAAACTAAATATGTTTAAATTATTTTATGCTTAAGCTTTAAAAGACTTGTAGGAGATTGGATTTAAGTAAATAATGTGTGTCCTAAGGCACGTATGTTCTTTTAAGCTAATTTGTTTTTGGACTTGAAATATATTTGAGTAACGAGTACCAGAACTAGTTATAGATATGAATGAATCACAGCAGGCTTTACGCTTGACTTGTTAACAATATCAAGTTTAAAATTCATATACATTTCGCTTTTTGATTTTGTGCTATAAAGCATAAATTAAATATTTATTATCATTATCATTATTGTAAAAATCGTGTAAAATAATTGAACAAAATGAATACGCATTTGATTATTAGCTTGTCGTAAAAACACTTTGGTCCCTAATGTGAGAAGACTCTATATTCGTCTGCATTCCTTTTATGTGTATAAACAGCCATACCTTTAGTAATTTGTCATACGTTAGTGTGTTTAGTTGTTGCTTTCTCTAGCATTGCTCTCATCAGATCGATAATAAATCTAATAAAATCGTTAGGTTATCTAAAGTCTGAGGTTATATCTAAGTCTGTATGCATTATTATACTTAATTTTTTATGTTTTTGCATTTAGAGATTTTTAAAAGGTTGCCAGATTATTTTTAATATTCTCAGATTCAGCGATAAAAATCGCCAGAACCCTCAACAAGTTCTTATCCATTTTTGTTAAAACATTTTTGTATTTAAAATTAGTTTTATAAAACTTTTTGTTTTTGTTTGCTATAAGATGGAAAAATGTATTACGCATCTAACGAAAATTGTCGTTTCACCTTATTAAGGTGAATTTCTTTTTTCTTTTTTTTACCATAGAAGAAGATTAACCTCTACGTCCTGGCTTCCACTGTGGCAATTAAGCACCCTTACGGTTTTCTTACTCGTTTAATGCTGCAACTACATTTTGAGTTTTTCTTTTTGCGGCTTTTATTACTTTCTTTCAATTCTTCTACAAAGTTTAAGTTTAAAAATAGGCCTTACGAACTAAAAAAAACTACAAAATATTTTTTTGATATAAATAATTTACACAAGATGGCTGGAGTCGCTGCCAAGAAGGTTGAAGCACAAAAAAGGATTTTTTTTCTTATTTTTAAATACCATCCTTTTTTTAAAGATGCCGGTCCGACTTTTATTAACCTTCGTTTATTATCCATTTTATTTTTTTAACTATTTTATCTTGTCACTATTCTCTTTTTCGAAAAAAAATTTATACCGTATACATATATTTTAAAATAAAATTGGCGGGTAACTTTCCTAACATTTTTAATATTTCTTGCTTGTCTCCTGTAACTCTTATTCACTTGAAGTAGATCACAAGTATACAGGGATAAGTGTTAACCTACGAGGGCTGCTCTATATATTTCTGGCCTAATAGTGAAAATGCGAATATTTATATTCAAAAATGGTTTTATTGTTTTTCAAAGTATTCTCCAGCATGATTTATACACTTTTGCATGCGCTCAAACCAGTTGTCGCAGCACTTTTTCCACTCCGATTGAGACACCTCTAAAACATGATTTTTGAACACTTCAACAGCTTCTTCTAGCGACGAAAATCGTTGACCACGCATTTTTTTCTTGATGTGCGGAAACAAGAAGAATTAGGTGCCAAGTCAGGACTGTACGGCGGATGACCCATTAATTCGACGTTTTGGCCGATCAAAAACGCTCTGGTTTGAGCCAATGTGTGAGAGCTCGCATTGTCATGGTGAACAATGATTCGTCTTCCGTTGTTGGTTTTTCGAATTTCTCCGATGACTTTAGGCAAACAAATTGTAGTGTACCACTCAGAAGTGACCGTCCTACGTTGCTCAAGCGGAACAGTCGCCACATGACCAGTTTTGCCGAAGAAACAGGCGACCATTTGCTTCGAAGTGCTTCTTCCACGAACAACTGTCGTTGGTTTTTGCTCGTCTTTGAAGACCCACACGGTCGATTGTTGTTTCGTTTCGGGGTCATACGCATAGATCCATGATTCGTCACCTGTGACGATCTTATAAACGTCTTTTGAAGCACCGCAATCGTATTTTTGCAACATTTCTTTGCACCAATCGACACGAGCTTTTTTTTTGAACGACTTTCAAATTGTGCGGGATCCAACGAGAACAAACCTTTTTTACGGCCAGGTGTTCATGCAGTATCGAATGTATGTTGGTGGAAGAAATGTCCAAGGATGTCTCTATCTCTCGGTATGTCGCATGTCGATCTTGCATTATGAGTTCTTGCACGGCATCAATGTTCTCTGGCACAACAGCCGTTTTTGAACGAGCTTCGGCCACGATGAAATTCATTATAACAATTTTTCACAGTGCTATAGGATGGTGCTTAATCGCCATACAAAGATTTAAGTTCATCAATGCACTCTTGTTGTGATAATCCACGTCGAAAGTTGTGAAAATGATGGCGAGTTAATGTTCACGAGTTAATTCCATTTTTTTCTATATTATTTTTTTCAAGTCACTGTTAACAACACGATTATGCTTAAAAATGACAAACTTTCCAATGGAAATGTCAGATTGCACTTGGCTGCACTCAGTGTTGCCAGGCCAGAAATATATATAGCAGCCCTCGTATTAAAGGTTTTATATGTTTTCAGTTCGGAACTTAAATTAATTAAATTATTTATTAATTAAGAAAATTGCTTTACTTTTGTTTTATTAGATATTTAATTTAATCAACTAATTGTTAAATTATTTATGTTTGTAATTATTTTTTAAATAACTGTAGAATGCAGGCAATCAAAAATTTAATTAGATTTCAGTCTGAAAACAACTAAATCCTTTAATTAGTGCAAGAACTTTTTGCTGTGTTAAGTATCAACTCCCTTCAATATGTTTTGTTCCATAATAAAATATTGAAGTTATAAAATAGGTGTGAATTTATGTTGTAAAACATTTAGGCTACGCTGCACCGTATAAAAAATATTGTCACATGGAGATAATACATCAAATTTGGAATTAATACCCCAAAAAGCCCAAACAGACTAAAATATTTTAGTATTTAAAAATTATTTTCATATTGTGAATAATAACCCAAGGTAGCGAACAATTAACCTTAACTTTTGTAGTAACTCCAAACGACAAGGTAGCATAGCGGAATACGCATACAAGGAGTAAGGATTCAGTTCTTATAACGAAGGCAGCTTTTTAAGTTTCTTAATCCGGGAATAATCCTGTTACTTGTTAGTATTAACTCCAGTGAAACTCCATAAATCTGAGGTGTGGTATGATAAAGCTAACAGGTAGAAATCACTAAAGCCTAAATCTTATTTATTGCCCAAGGCTGAGTGATAAGAAACGAGGTGGACAATATAGAATCACAGAGGAACAATACAAAACACTAAGCAAATAATAAAGAATAATACTTTTATTTATTTTAAATAATATCTTTAAAATTTGTGTTTCATTTCAACCATTAAAACCAAGAATTCTAACATATTTAACTTTTTAATTATAGCGATTTGGATTATAATTAACAAAATTATAATTGTATATATTTCGTATCAATATAAATTAACATCCAATTAAAACATTAAAATTGTTTCAACTTTTGTCATTTAAGCACAAGCAGCACAAATACCTGTCACTATTAATTAAATTAATTAGACCAATTAAATATTAATTGAGGCTCTTAATTAAATATATGAAAATAAGAGTGCAAGTCATATTGAGTATTAATTTTTAAGCTTCGAATTCTAAACATTTCACAATCATTAATGTGGAACATCTGTGGCATGTGATTTGATGCAAAATGTTTCGACTTGATGTTTAATCTAAATATTTATGGCTTAAAGTTTTGTTTGACATTTCTAGCTTGTTTTTTTTTATATTAATTATAGTGTTTAATTAAATATTTATTTAAAAAAAAATTATAAAAAATATTTATGCAAATTTTGAATTCTGACCACTGCAGCACCGATTTGCTCTGGTTTTAACCATGCGATTACTATTTGTTTTAAGTTCCCTTCTATAGTTGTATGTTTATATTATTACTATCAGCTTAAGTTTAGTAAATTAAATTCAAATAAGACCACATTCTTAAAAAACAGATAAAGTATCTGCATCTACATCTGTATTTGTATTTGCACTAGTAGTTGCTTGTTTAAGAAAGTGTATTTAATTTTTAATTATTATTTAATACCAGCTTAAAATAAATGTGTTTCAAGTCGTTTTAAGGGTGGGCAGTCTGTATGTTGTCTTTCAAACTATTAATGAATAACAATCATAATTTGCTTTAAATACTGCATTAATTTCAAGCACATAAAATGCAATATTTTTAACTAGTAAGAATTAGTAAATATCTAGAACAGTACTGCGAAATACATCAGATAAAAAAAAAGAAAAAAATTGTTTAACTGTAAAAAGATTTAAAAAAAAAACGAACAGATGGGGTTAGTGACTAATGATGACTTAGAAAATAGACTTGTATAACAATTCTTTGTTAACAATTAACTCATAATGAAATAAGTGCCATCAAAAAAAGTTTTTTCTAAATACTTACGCGGGAACATTGAAGAAACATGAGCATGTTCCACTTAATGTTCCCTCGTGTGTAGCAATGCTTCTTGTAAAAATTTACGTTTCCTTTTGTGGTGCCTTAAATATCATAATTTTTTGATATTTCATGTTTCTTTACACCATGGTCCTTAGCATGTACAATGGTTTAAAAACGATTTATTTCGGACATTGTACGATTTCTTATGAACCAAAGAAGTTAACGCCTACCCATGATTTCTTTTCTTATTTTATACGTAAAAATAAAATGTTAATTTATTAAAGACTCGGGAATATTTTTTTAAATTATTTAATTTTCATAAGAACTTCGTGCTATTTTTTTAATTTTCTCGATTAAATTAATTGTCCAAACAATAAAGCAAAGACAAAAATCAAAGTAACGAAAGGTAACGAAATGGCCATCGAGACGTGCGTTGACCCTCAACAACAAATATCGGTAATTAATTTATCGGGATAATAAAAAAAATAGCACGAAGTTTTTATGAAAATTAAAAAATGTTAATTGTTTTATAGTTCGCTACACACATTTTTAATTTTTACATATAAAATAAGAAAAAAATATCATGAGATGGTGAGGTTTGGAAAGCTCATATAGCTTAAACTTAAGTTTTATATATGTGAGTGATATCAGTCGAAAGCTTAAGATTTCAAGATATATTCTATTATAATGATTTTTTTCGCGCTTCATTTTTTAAATGACATCTCTAAAACTGAAAAACTGTTAAGGCGGTTATTTAAGAAATAAAATAAAGAATATGAATTGGCACAAAATCAAAAATCATCGAAATATTCTTAAAAAATTTTTAAATTAAATAGATAAATAGAAAAGCATTTAATCAAATGGTATAATAAAATTAAAATTTTTTATTTCAATATAGAAATTCCCGGGAAGGGGAAAAATGTCCCAAAAATTGTCTTTTAGCTGTTAAATCTTTTTTAGAGTATTTAGGTAACAATTGGCGGTTTAAAAGTCCGTTTATGTTTTTTTAATCTTCGCTTTGCACTCCGAGGAATTTTACAAGTTATAAATTTTGTTTCAAAATTGGTTATGTTTGGATAGGCCTGGAAAGCGAACCGTTATAATTTTTGACCTATGCCCCTATTGTCGTTCTCAACTCAACTCACTTTGGATGTCTACGAGTCGACACAACTTTGACACCACCAAATTGTTTTATGGTATTGTGAACGCAACTGTTTTTAGTTGAAATTTTTACAGCGTTACCAACTTAAAATATCCAGTCTGATGGAAAACCAGTAAAATTTATATAAAACGTTTAGAAAATATATTACAAGAAAAAATGTTTTAGTTGTTTTATTCGATAGCAAATAATTTCGTAGGAGGAAATTTCGCTATAAGTCCGACCCTGTTGAACTACAAAGTACAAAAATATTCAAAATATAACTTACATTTACAGTTATAATTTTTTTAAATTTATTTACTATATTATTGCTCCGCAAATCCTTCCTATAGATCTTTTGGAAACCCAAAATGACATTTGCCATTTTGGGTTTCTGCGTGTAATCTCCAGATTTTACTCCATACGCTGAACAAGTCTCTCAAACTGGGCTTTCGTTGTAATTTTTTAAGCTTTAAAAATATATTAAATGTTGGAAAACTGTAAAATTAAGCACAACAATTTTTAACAATTAACAATTATATTAATCGTTTTTGTCAACCGACTTATAGCAACTCTTCTTAGAAACACCTTTGCTTCAGTGATTAATAAGACACCGAATCCGATACCGAATGTATCGATACTTACAGCTTTCTTTTTGTTATTTGCTTGACAGCAGTCGGAATGAGACAGCTTTTTTATAATTTGCGGTGTCCGCTTATTGACATAAAAATTCTTCTTTTTTTAAAAATATATTTTCGACCATATTCTTTTCTTTTCAGTTGTATCTCTTCTTCTTGTTCTTCATGCAATATCTCGTCAATAAGAATAATTGAAGGTATAATTCTTTGTTTGTCGCTCATTTTGAATTGTTTTTACTCCGCAGATGTTTAAATCTTCAATTGTAAATTTACTTAATATTTCTGTCTATTTAAATAAAATTTGTAATAGCAATGGAGTAGCGGATCAAATTGGTTCCAGTCAATAGTTGTTAAGTGTATCGTGAGTGAAGCACAAGCAACTTTATTTACATAAAATAATTTCTAAAGATCATTAAACTATTTGCTGGTAAATTTCAAAAACAATTACTAAAAGATTCTTAAGCTTATTTGAATAATTTTAACAACGATTTATCTTCGTTTTAGAGTTAAACAAGAACAATCTATAGTTCTTTCAATGAATTTACTTACGCTTCCATTCAAAAAAGAAAATATTGTTAAAAACTATTTAAAACAAATATTTAAATTTGATAATTGTAAATTGTACTAAATAACGTTTGAAGTATTTTTAAAACTATTTTATTTATTATAATTTATTTATAATACGATTTAAGTGTTTTCTTGCAGAGATGGTAAACTTACAAATTTATATAATTTTCAAAAGTATTAAAAACTTCCCAGTTCTACAGAGATAATCTTAATCAATTGATTAGATTCACATAATTAATTTCTATTACTTAGCAACATTAATAATTTTATTTATTTAAACCATTTTAACATTTTGATACTGGGATTGTCCTTTACGCTTTGCAATAATTTTTAACATACGATCTTTAAGTGAGACATAAACGGACTTTTAATAATCCAACGATATTTCTTTGCAACTGTCATTAATGACTTCAATAAGTAACTGCTTTTCATTGAATTATCTTCCTCATGCGCCCACGTCCAACATTTTTACTTATGCTTAAATCAGGAGTATAAGTAGGTCAACATAGACGAATATCTCGCCCTCAAATAATTAGTTTTATAACTCTGACGTTATGTAGAGGTAAAAATCCCATTTGGTTCTGCTGTGAAAGCTGAATTAAGTGCAGTTTTTTAGATTTCCCGATTTATTCTACCGCTTGGAAATACTACTCACTCTGCTTTGGAGGCTGTTCAGAAACAACTCGTCCTTTCTCGAAATCATGGAAATAGTAGTTATACCCCTCTGGTCCGTCCAGTTTGAAGTTTTGCTCAACAATAAAAACCACCAAATTTCAGATCTTTCCGCTTCACTTCTGCTTTACGCCCTTACCCACATTTACCAATTGTTAATAAAAACCATAAAGAAATCTTGTTCCAGGTCGTGGCAGTGGAGTATTCATTTATTTTTTCGTTGCAGGATAATATCATGCGAACAAAGCGAATAAATTATCAGGTGGCAGCGTATGCGAATTCATTCATTTTCGCTTGAATAATTACTGTAAAATTTTTTATGTGTGGCGCTTGACAGTAATGAATCTAGCGAAAATTATTGAATTCGCCTAGGCTTCCACCTGCTATTTTCTTCGACATAACTGTAATCAAGGCGAATTAAATACAAGGTGATAGCGGTGGCGAATTCAATTCTTTTCCCTGGTATCCTAACTGTCAAACTCCGTATATAAAAAATCTGTATAACAGTTAGATAAATTTTTTATATATGGAGTTTGACAGTTAGAATACATGGTAAAAGAATTGAATTCGCCACCGCTATCACCTTGTATTTAATTCGCCTTGACTGTAATTATAAAAAAGCTGCCATGGCAAAGTAATACAAGGTGGTCGCGATGGCGAATTCAAAATATGTATAACAGTTTCTTATATGTAGTTTGTCAATTAGCGTTTATGGCGAAAATAATGATTTCGCTATCGAGACCACCTGTAGTATTTCCCCATGAAAGCTGCCTTATTTATTTCGTATATAAAGTTTAACATTTAGGGTTTCAGAAAAATGTATTGAATTCGCCATCGCGACCATTTGGTATTGATACCATGGCGAAATAATACAGGTGGTCTCGATGGCGAATTTATCACTTTTGCCGTTAACGCTAAATGTCAAACTTCATACATAAAAAAATGTGTAAATATTTTCTTTATATGGTGTTTGACACATCTCGTTTGCGGCGAAAATTATACATTCGCCATTGCGACCACCTAGTATATTTTCGTGATAATTGATACCCTTCAAAGCGTATCAATTACCAGGTGGCAGCGTAGGCGAATCGATTATTTTTTGCCGGCAAAAATTACTGTCAAACTTCTTCTTCTTTGACAGTAGTGTTCACGTTTAACAGTATCGTTTTGCAATTTAGACTACCGACTTGCCGCTTTTTCGCATTTGATAGGCGAATAAAAAACAACTTTGTGAATATCGCAATACAGAATACCAATTGTTTGCATTTATGTAATTTCGCATCGCATTGATTTTCGCATCGAAATGCAGAATAAGCCTCCGGGTAATTGATTCGCCTTGATACGCTTGATATGAAAATTAACATTTTTAGCAACGGCAAAAACAAATAAATTCGCAACTGCCACCACCTGGTACACGATTTTGCCATTACCGTATAGTTTAAAGTGCACATCAAGGCCTACTGTTTACAAAAAGGCTTTAAGTTTGTTAAAAATTAATTTAATTTTAATATCCTTCATTCAGTTTAACATTTAGTTGATTTGTTAAAATGTTCTCTATTTTTGAAAAGTAAAAATTAAAAAAACTTTGAACTTTAACTAATTAATGACAAGGTGGCAGCAGCTCTACTAGTAAGCTTCTAAATTTAAGACCAGAGACGTCTAGATGGCCGTCGATCTCCAGTTTTGATACAAACTTACCTGCTCTATGTGAGTGGATAAATTTTTTCCCTTGCTAATTAATTACTTGACAGGCATAGACAGTGACAATAGGTGAAGAATTAGCCCCTTCAAGGAATCCTAGTTTAATCTTAGTAAAATAGCCCAAGGGCAGAAAAATTAGTTGTCGTTTTGTACAAATGTGAACATAATAATTCACTGCCTGGCTTGAAGTCTTGAAGTCACTCAACAATCACCTTAATTCTCATAATCAATCCAGTTCTCATTATTTGTTTAAATTCATAAACCTTTAAATTCTAAATGCAAGAATTTTTTTACAGGTTTCAACACGTTTTGTTCGTACAGAGTTAATACAGGTTTGGTAAACGCGTTCTTTTAATTGCGCCTCCAACTTTTCGTTATCACTTCATTACATATGCCATTCATATTTGAACAGCAACCAGTATGTAAGAAAATTCTGAACATTAAAAAATATTTAAATTTTCACCTTGTGTTTAAATCTGAAAGAATTTAATTTTAAACAAATACGACAAACAACTTTAACAACTAAATTAAAATAAATTAATTTTATCTAACAGCAATTATAAATTTTTTAAACCATGACTTTAGCAGACTTTCATTTCATAATGAGAACAAATTTTACGTAACACGTTGACAATGTGGGTTAATAAACAATACAAAGTTATACAAATTAAAATTCCACAAAATCGAAAATATGTTTACGGCCAATTTTTTTTTCTTAAATAAAATTAAAGAAGATTTGTTTTGTTATTAAATTCATATGAATTTAAATTATATGTTAAAAAATATTCGAAAATATTTTTAAACTTACAAGAAATTTTTACAAATAAAATCTTTAACTAGTCGCTTTAAATCGAAAATTGATAAAAAAAAGGATATAATCAAATGATCTTTTTTTTTAGTTAATTCTTTCATTTATATAAAGTAAAGATAAAAGATCCAAAATAGTCAGCAGTGTACAC
The DNA here is from genome assembly GCA_916610165.2 of Gymnosoma rotundatum. NCBI lineage: Eukaryota > Metazoa > Arthropoda > Insecta > Diptera > Tachinidae > Gymnosoma > Gymnosoma rotundatum. Next base: position 10,792,849 of record OU744338.1, on the reverse strand, counting down.
TGGATTGGTTGATTTTGCTTAAACTTTGATTTTTGTCTTTACTTTCTTGTTTGGACAAAAAATCTTTAGTTTATTTAAAATGTTTGTGGAAAGTTTCCTGAAGAGCTAAGTAAGTGGTAGCGAAATGGCTATCAAGACATGCTTTCACCCTCAATAATCAAAATCGGGATAATAGAAAATAGCACGAAAAAAAGATTTTTTTGAAAGTTAATTAATTTATTAGAAAATTATCGTTGTTAAATTTAAATTAAAATTTTTTAATTAAAATTAAATTGTTTTTTAATTTTCTGGCAACACTGGTTGCAACATTAGTGGCGTTTACATTACATTTCGTTGTCATTTTATTGTTTAGCATATAATAATATTCGGAGCTGTTGTCTTTTAACAATTAAAACCTATTGAAGCAAAGAAGTGCTCCATTTTTTATGCAGGTGGCAATGCTGGCATTAAACATCTGTCGTTTGACTAAAAATGATGCGCTTCGCAAAAGTTATCATTGTGGTAACTTTTTAAAAAAAAATGGGAAAGGTTATGCAGATGTTGCCTCAATAATTTTATTTAAAAATATAACACGGACTTTTAAAGCGACTTTTGACATTTTAAATTCATGGTAAAGTACTCATCTTGCTTTTAAGTTTGGAGAAAAATATTCGGCAAATGACCCATGCGGACCACGTTTCATAAATATTTCGATAATTTTTTGACAAATATGAGGATATTAAATATCAGAGCTGCCACCTTCACAACATTAAAATTAATTACGATTTTCTTATTAAAACGCAACAAAGCAAAATCTATAAAACTAAACTATAAATATAAAATCTAAATTTTAAACAAAAACATTGAGCGATTTTAAATTGTTTTAATAAAAAAATATAAAAACCAAGATTATAAATGAAGAAGTCTTTGTTTGTTCAATGCTATTAAGGCTCGTATTAAAGTGACACATGGACTCTGAGGGCCTAATTCCGTAAAACTTAACGCAAGGTTAAAATTATATGCAGTACAAAAACAAATTTCAAAATATTTTAAAAATTTGTTATTGTTTTGCATACATTTGTTCAAAGTTTTCAAACTAACGCAAAATCCTCAAATTAAAAGGTGTTGATATCCTGTTGAATTTAATGAAAAATAAAAACAAATTCTTAAAATATTTTGAATTTTGTTTTTGTTTCCAAAAGAATTTATGGCCTTGTTTTGCGTTTTATAAAACAAGGGCCTAAATTTATTTAATATTTTTTATACAACTCATGCAGATCAAATACATCTGTAGTTTTTATAAGGTCGTAATTCTTTACAAATTTTCATTTTTTTTTTCAATATTTTTCTTGTTCGTATTTTATATTTTGGCCACAACTGTTTATACAATAGCGCTTGCTTTTACAAAGTGTTAAGTTTTCGCACATCAATACGAAAGCTTTTACAACTTAAAGCTTTAGCTAACATAAACTTTTATTAACGTTTTTTACTTTATTTCAAATTCATATGAAACAACACTTTTAAATGAAATAAATAACTTTACTATAAAACTTAAAATTGTTTTAAATAAATTACAGTTTATTGCAAAAAAATTGTTAAAATAATTTACTGTGGAAAAAAGCGAATCAATTACCGTGGCAATGGCGAATACATTAATTTTGATCAAGGTAAAGCCGAATTCAAACATGTGTTTTTTATATGCATTTTTATATTCTAAGTACTGGCGAAAATTAGTAAATACGCCACTTGGTATAAACCATGGCGAAATAATACAGGTGGTCTCGATAGCGAATTCATTAATTTCGCCGTAAACTCTAAATGTCAAACTCCATATATAAAATATTTATCTAACTGTTATACATATTTTTTATATATGGATTTTGACATTTAGAGTTTACGGCGAAATTAATGAATTCGCTATCGAGACCACCTTGTATTATTTCGCCATGGTATAAACTGGCAAATGTTTTCGCCATGAATATTGTTTTGATAGATGGCGAAATCATGTACCAAGGCGAATCAATTACTAGGTGGCAGCGTAGGCGAATTCATTATTTTTTGCTGGTAAAAAGTACTGTCAAACTTCATATCAAGGCGAATTAAATACAAGGTGATAGCGGTGGCGAATTCAATTCTTTTACCATGTATTCTAACTGTCAAACTCCATATATAAAAAATTTATCTAACTGTTATACAGATTTTTTATATATGGAGTTTGACATTAAGAGTTTACGGCGAAATTAATGAATTCGCTATCGAGACCACCTGTATTATTTCGCCATGAATATACTTAGACTCAAGGCGAATTAAATACAAGGTGATAGCGGTGGCGAATTCAATTCTTTTCCCTGGTATTCTAACTGTCAAACTCCATGTATAAAAAATCTGTGTAACAGTTAGATAAATTTTTTATATACGGAGTTTGACAGTTAAAATACATGGGAAAAGAATTGAATTCGCCACCGCTATCACCTTGTAAATAATTCGCCTTGCTCAGACTTTTTTATATATGGAGTTGGACAGTAGTGTTCACGGCGAAAATTAATGAATTCGCCTTGTCATGTACCATAGCGAAATAATACTAGGTGGTCGCATTGGCGAATTCATTAATTTTCGTCCAAACGTCAAATCATGGCGAAAATATACCAGGTGGTTGCAATGGCGAATTCATAATTTTCGCCGCAAACGTGAAATGTCAAACACCATACAATAAACTGTTATACATATTTTTTATATATGGAGTTTGACATTTAGAGTTTACGGCGAAATTAATGAATTCGCCATTGCGGTCACCTGGTATTATTTCGCCATGCGTCAAATGTCAAAGACCATATATGAAGTTTGACAGTACTTTTTACCAGCAAAAAATAATGAATTCGCCTGCGCTGCCACCTGGTAATTGATTCGCCTTATCATGTACATTTTCGCCGTTGCAGGAAATGTCAAACTTCATAGAAAAAAATTTTACACCCATTGTTTATAAATGGAGTTTGACATTTCCTGCAACTGCGAAAATTAATGAATTCGCCACTATCACCACCTGGTACGTGATTTCGCGATGGCGCAACCCGTAAAATAAATGCATTCATCATAGTTAACACCTGATTAATTTTTATGTATTGAGTTTGACAATTACAGCAACAGCAATCGCACGGTAATTATTTCGACAATAGTAAAGATAACTATGGCGCAATAAATTATTAGCAGAGTGCAGTTTAACAGCTGGTTGTTGTTTACACTGTTTACATATGAAAAATTGCTACTGAGCTTAAATGATGAATTATTGTGCCATTGGAAAGAAAACAAATAACAAGCAACAGTCAATCAAATATAAAAATAAATTAAATAATAAAGGCATAAAATTAATTTCAATCTTTCGGCAAATTGCTATCACTTTTCCCCCGACTATAGGGTCGAGCACCACCCAACATACGCTCCAGTAAACTCTGTTTTGATTTTCGTTTGGAGGCAATTATTTCCCTGCATAAATCATTGAAGACCTCAGCCACCTGATCTACATGATCTGCTGCTGACACTTCACAAAATTTACAGTTGAGATCTTTGGATAAGATTTCTCCCTCGTCCTGGCCAACCTTACGTAAATGCACCATGTCTCCTTTATTGGCCACCAGTTGTAACGGTATATCCGATTGAAGATCTGATTTGGCACCACGTATATATTTGAAACTATTGCGATCTGTTATGGAATAGACTAACAGCAGGCCATCAGCCCATTGTATTAATTCGTTGGCATTAAAAACTTCGTCGTCTGCCTGAGTGATGATGAAGTCAGCAACATGGAACGGTAAAGACATGAAAATAAAACAAAATATGAAATTATTAGAGAAATAAAAAAATGAAAAATAAAAACTACAAGGTTGCATTAAAAAAGTCTTAATGTATTTTAATTTGTTTTGTATTCCCCTTTTGTTACACTTTTGTTTTTATTCGCTTGTTGGATGGAGTAGTTGAAATAAAAGTAAATGCTTGAGCAAACATGCAATGGCACCATGTTGTCCTTTTAGTTTTTTTTTTATTGCAGGCGCGTCAGTCAGTATTGTGTTCGAGGACATTTTCTGTGCTTTAGCTTATTTTCGCAGCTATATGTGTACATATGTATGCACGTGACCCAATTTGTAAATGAAGACCATAAATGATGATGATGCATGTTGCCATACCATTACAAACATTTTTAATAAAATGACCTTTTGTTATTTAATAGAATATGTATTTAGAAGAAGTAAAGGTACCCAAACACTACACAATGATATTGAGTACTTTATTGCTGTAATTATTGACGTTTTGATCCACTCTACTTAATAAGTTTATCAATATTTTTAAGCAAAAATGGCACAATTTTTTTTTTTGGCATTTTCATATGCATTAGTTAAGAGTACACAAAACCATTCACACAAAGCTATAATTTTTCAAATTATAAAATTGTTTCTAAATAAAAATATTAAACAATTCGGCATTAAATAATTTAAAAAATGTTTAGTGACATTAGTGATAAAAAAATAGGTTTGGCAATATTATTGTACAATATCAATTATTGCACAAATTTATTGCACGTGTATGGGTACCTTAAAGGGATTAACTACATTTCAATGGTGCATAAGGTATTTTTTAGTATTATACTATTTGTTAGAACAATTTCTAAGCAATCGTGGTAAGGCCGTGATTGACGTCCGATTAAATCAATAGCTCTTTACAAATTTGCATTTGTGAGGAAAGAGTATGATAATTTCGATTTAAAGTAAATAAGTGTAAAAGGTTTTTTGACAGGTCTCTATAATTTGCTGTTCTTTTCGTCTTTTACTGTACGGTAGCATCTCAACGAAATTTTTGTTGTGATTGTTTTAATTTTAAGATCAAACGTTTGTGCATTCAAAATCATAGTCTACATACCACATTTTTCTAAAAAGCAAGTATCTATCTAATCTATACATATTAATCGATATATAAAACAAAACACCTATTTTGAAATTTGTGTCTATCTGTCTATCTTATCACGTAAAAATTACTGGATGGATTTGAACAAAATTTTGTGAGGAAGGCCCTTCCAACATAGAATACTTTTTTTAAATAGGTCATTTCGTAGACAAAATAGAGATACAAGTGTAAAAGCACCTCATTTTACCAGTATAATGGTACTAAAACAGTCGTCAGCACTTATTATTTTTGTTGATGGAAAATGTTTAATACTGTCTACAGAACTCTGGAATAAATAGTTAAATTTGAATCTTAAGAAAATCAGAAATGACACGCAAAGAAAGTCGTCGGCACTGCTAGTCTTAAAATAAGATATTAAATTTTAACTTTGTTCAACTATAATAAAAAATGATAAATAAAACAACATTAATACAAACATTATAAAGGCTGTACCAAAATAAAGTCAACACTAACAAAAACAATTTGATAATTGACAGTTACGAGTTAGTCAGTGAAGCACACATTCACCTTGTTTAGAGAATCTCAAATCTTGATTGTCCCTTTGGGCTACAAGCAATTTATAACTAATTTCATTTATTAGGCGATAGCAGTGGCGAATTCATTATTTTTTGCAGTTCTCGAAATTTGATCCAGATTTTTTTTATACATATATGGCGTTTGACGTATCAAGCGAAATTCAGAATCCGTGATTTTCCAAAACGGAACGGTTAATTTACCGGTGTTATATTTCATACAGAGCTCTTCTATGCACTTAAGGTTTCAACAGAAACACTGGCACTTGCAAAAAAATGATTTTTTTTTTTCATTTTTATAAGAATGTAATGCTACATTAAATAAAAAAAATTGCAGACCAAACAATAATTGCATTATCAAGCAGTAGATTTTGCAACTGCAAAATATCCCAAAAATTTAGTGACACAATCGAAATTAAATTTTAATAATACGGCATTTACACTATGCAATTTTTCATGAAACTAGCATAAAATTTTTGTTTGTTTGTGAAGCAGGAGGAGTAAGCAATATGTATTGCTTGAGTTTTGAGGGGATATTACTGTTTCTAATGTTTACTTTTTCATAACGCATAACGCTGTAATTTAAATAGAAAAAATGCCCCAAATTGCATAGTGTAAATCTGGACTTAGTGTAATTTTTTTTCTTTCTATATATACCAGCAGGCATTAACCTTATTAAAGAAAGTTTTAAATAATATACTTTTTGAAAAAAGTACTAATGAATTTCTCAGAGAAAGTCGTTTAAGATGTCTTAATTTCGTTGAATATATAAAGCATTACTTAAATACTTATTAACGTTTAGTCTGTAATTAAAATATAAATAAAAAATTATATTTTAATTGTCCTTATTTGCTCAAGTTTTTTGCTTCGATGTCATAAAAATACTTCTTTCCTTTTTTAACAATATTTCCTGATAATTTTATTGGTTGTGCATAACTTTTATAAAAGCGGTTACCAGCGTAACCAAATTATATGTTCTGATTTTAAGTTGTACAGTGCACCATATAATTTAAACACGACTCTTTTTCTAGCAATCTTATTTACATAAATCAAGTATAAAATAATTTTCTAAGCCCTTCTGTAATTTTTGCTTACGGTTATATAGTTAGGATCACTATAGTAAGCTCAGAAAACATGCTACACGTATTGCCCTACTGTTGTAAACGAGACTTAAAATATGGGGTAATAACGGCTCAAATTAATGAAAAAATTAAGAGTTTAAGGAGCAAGCGATTTTGCTCCAACTTAGGAAAGCCTGAGACAGACTAAATAAATGATACGTTCAGTAACAACAATTTATTTTGATTCTATAAAACAGTTATTTGCGATTGTTCAGAGTTACTTCCAAAAGCAGTCATCAATTCAGTCATCAATTAATTCTTCAAAAAAAAAAAAAAGGTGCGGTGCGGTGCGGAGGCATCATTGCATCGTATTTCTTTGAAATTAAGCCAGAACTCGCATTACGGTTGATGCACGCAAAGAAAAAATATGGTTGAGGTAACCATAATCTAAGAGCAACATAATATGGTTGCATTATTGTTGTGTATTGAAATTAAAAAGCACGCGTTCTTACTAACGTTTATTAATAATGCTTTTATTACTTTATGAAAAATAGCACGTCTTTCTAATAGATCGAATTAACAGCGAGTAAAAAAGTGTATCTATACTAATTTGTAAAAGGGAGGATAATAAATATAGATCAAAGATAATTAATAGTGACAAGTTTTAGGATTGCCAACTATATAATAATTAAAAGTAACTAAGTGATGACACTACAATCTCCCGCACTAATATAGGATATGACCCTCAAAACGGCCTGGCTGTCTTCTTATACGGCTTGATCTTCTTAGGTCATCTACTGGTTGTTGCTGATCTTGTGCTGGAATGATTGGGTTGACAGGTCTACGTTCTATTTGTATTTCTTCAATTTGTGATTTGGGTGATTGTGGAGGTTCGGCAAATGAAACAGACTTTTTAGGTTTTCCTACCTTGGATTTAAGCAATTGGTTAATATGGCGCTTAAGCACATAGCCATTGTCGAGTTCTACTGTATAATGAAGATGACCTAATTTGTTTTTAACAGTTCCAAATTTCCATATAGGCTTATTCTTTTCGTACCATCGGACTTGCACCCTATCTCCCACACAAATTTGACGAATAATGGAAAAATTAACTTTTGATTTATTATGCTGAACTGGACGGATAGCATCTAGTTTAATTTTAAGCTCTCGACCAAGGTATAATTTCGACGGTGTTTCACCATTAGCTAGCGGCGTTGCTCTATAACGGAGAAGAATTTCTTTCACCTTGATGTTAAGCGGGGTATTGTCTTCTTCCATAGCTTTTAATTTTGTTTTTAGTATTTGGACATACCTTTCTGCTAGTCCATTCGTTGCGGGGTGTCCTGGAGCTATAAATTTCTGGATTATACCATTATCTTTGCAAAAATTTGTAAATATGGTGCTTTGAAAAATAGTTGCATTGTCCGAAACAAGGATTTGTGGGAAACCATGGGTAAAAAATATATCTTGCAACAGCGTTATTGTTTTTTCTGAAGTAGGAGCTTCTCTTAGTAAACGGATTTCAGGCCATTTTGATTTAGCATCTACTAGCACTAAAAAGTAGTGATTCTGAAAAGGCCCTGCGTAATCTATGTGGACACGTTCAAAATTTTCACTTGGCTCATCCCATTGATGAACTGGAACCTTCGGCGGGTTATTTCTAATTTTGGCACAATTGGTACACGATCGCACGACTCGTTCAATATCATTATCGATACCCTTCCAAAAGCAATATTTTCTGGCTAGCTGTTTCATTTTTACGATTCCAACGTGAGTATGATGTAATTCCTTCAAAATGTCTTCACGTAATTTTGTTGGTATAACAACACGATTTGCTTTAAATATGATACCATTTTGAATTGAATAATCGACGTCAACGTTGTTCCCCTTAAATAAATCTTTTTTGAGTTTTGACAGCTCTTCGTCACGTTCGGTTTCATTGGCAATTGTAGATGCAGTAATTGCTAAGGTTGAAATTTGATTTACTAATTGCTCTTGAATAATTCGCACTTCTTCGTTAATAAAATGTTTAAATGTTGGTGTTGTATTCAGGGGTGCTCTAGATAAACAATCTACATTTACAATACTTTCAGCTTTCCGATGTTCTATTTTATAGTTGAATCCCTGGAGGAATGTTGCATAACGTAACAGCCTAGCAGACGTCATCGCTGGTGTTTTATTACTTTGATGAAATATTCTGTAAAGTGGTCGGTTATCGGTTATTAACGTAAATTCTTTCCCATAGAGATACATAAAAAATTTGTCTACTGCAAATATAATCGCTAAAGCTTCTCTATCAAGCTGGCTATAATTTCGCTCAGCTTTGGTTAATGCACGTGATATAAAAGCTACTGGTCGCTCTTCTCCATCCATGATGTGTGATAATACTGCTGCTATACCGGTTGGACTTGCGTCGCACACTAACAATACTGGGAGTGATGGGTTAAATGGAGCTAAAACTCTGTCTTTTAAAATTTCTTTTTTTAGATCTGTAAACGCTTTTTGACAATCTTTTGTCCAAACAAATCTTTTATTTTTTTCCAAAAGTTCACGTAGGGGGAAGGTTAAGGTGGAAAGGTTTGGTATAAATTTTGAGTAATAAGTGATCATTCCTAGAAATCTTCTTATATCGTCAGCATTTTCAGGCCGTGGGAGGTTTACAATCGCTTGAGTTTTAGTAGGGCACTTTGATATTTTGTTATGGCTTATAACGTACCCTAAGTAATTTATTTCTTCTTTAAAATACTCGCATTTGTTTTTGTTTAGGTGCAATTGATATTTCTTTAATCTTTCAAGACAGTTGAGAAGTCGATTTTCACACTCCTTTAACGTAAAGCCGTGGACTACGATATCATCAAAGTACGAGACTGTTCCGTCAAGACCTTGTAAAATTTGATCGATAATACGGTTAAATTCGCTGGGGGCTGATTTTATGCCAAACGACAAACGATTCATTTTATAAGTACCTCGGTGTGTTGATATTGCTTGGATCAAACTACTGTCTTCATCGACCACAACGTGAAGGTATGCTTTATATAAATCTAATTTGCAAAAGTATTTAGAATTCTTTAAATTATTAAAAATTTCTTCTACTTTTTTTATTGGATAATGAGCGCTTTGTAGTTGAAGGTTAACGGCGACTTTATAGTCGACGCATAAACGCACATTTCCGTCCGGCTTTGGAATTACCACAAGGGGAGATCCCCAATTACTTGTATTTATTTTTGTAATAATCCCGTCTCTTTCCATATTGTCAAGCTCTCGCTCTACTTTTTCCCGAAGGGCAAACGGGACTTGCCTAGCCTTGAGAAAAACAGGTTTTGCTCCTTCTTGTAATTTTAAGTTACACACAACGTTAGGAATGCAGCCCACTGATTCTTGAAAAATTTCTTTGTACTTGTTTTCTATTTCTGTAATTGAATTTATGCTTTTGATTTGCTCTAGATTTTTAGGTTCATCCATATCAGTTAGATTTATTTTTAAACGACGTATCCAAACGCGACCTAATAAGGCAGAATGTTCTTTTTGTACAATATACATATTTTCGTTAGATTCTGTACCTTGATATTTAACGCTTACATTAACAACGCCTAAAGCCTTGAACATATCCCCTGTATAGGTTCTAAAAACGACATTTGTTTTATTTACGGGCTTGTTGATATTGAGCTTTATAAATTCATTTTCAGGAATTAGCGTAAAGCCTGCACCAGAGTCTACCTCAAATGACTGTGTTTTACCTTCAATTAGAACATTTGTAAAAAATTTGCGGGAATCTAACATTGCAAATGATTGTTTGTTATAGATATCTACAATTTCATTTATTCCGTAATCTTCATCCGATGTTGTTGTATCAATATCAACAGCATTTGATGTGTAACTGTTTGTCTTTTTCTTTAATCTGTCTTGTATACATACCAGCTTAACATGACCAACTTTACCACATGCGTTGCACTTTAAGTTTGATTTGTTGACACGACATTCTTTGGATAAATGGTTGGCTCGGCCACATCTTAAACATAACCCTTCAATCCCTAGCTCACGGTAATTTACTTTAGTTGATGCATTGGTTGCTCGTTTTCTACTATTAATCCGACTTTGGCTGCTAGTTCCCCATTGGCGCTCACTTTTTCTTTGTTGTTGTTGATGTACATGGAAAATATCATTTGTTGACGTAGATGCACCGTTAGAAATTGTTTTGTTGTCGCTTTTTGCAGCTTCTAATGCTAATGCTTTTTGGGTAATTTCCATAAATGTTGCTTCTGGCTTTTGAAGTAGCTGCTCACGTATATAACTGTCACATAATCCTCTAATAAATTGAGCTCTCAGAAAAATACTCGCTACTGACTTGCTGCATTCACATACAAACTCACATTCGATTGACCGCTTTCGTAAAACAGCAACAAAATCGGCTATACTTTGGTCTTCATTTTGTATTTCACACAAAAATTTATGCTGCTCAACTAACACGTTCTTTTTTGGACAAAAATGATAATCTAAAATTGAAACTATTTCTTCATAGGTTAAGTTATTGACTTTTTTTGGCGCAGCTAACGTTGTTACAAGGGAGTAGACAGTTGGACCAATATATTGGAGGAGTAATTTTGCACACATAATTTTATCGTGAAAGATGTTTTTCACTTGAAAATGGAGTTCTAAACGCTCTTTATACGTTTTAAAAGTTTCGACTTTAGGGTCAAAGTTTTCGAAGCTAGAAATAACATTAACGCTTGTGTTGTTTTGCTGGTTTTGTTGGGTTTGCATAGCCGTGGTCATAACTGAAATGGCTTCCAGCAACTTTTGCACCTGTGCTTCCATTTTGTAGTAGTAATAAATGCTTTTTTTTTTCTTAGTTGAATTTAAAAAAAAGTTTCACTTTTATAAATTTTTGGTTTTTTTTTTCCTTTTGGATTAATTCGAGTTTTATTCTCGTCGCCAATTACTGTTGTGTATTGAAATTAAAAAGCACGCGTTCTTACTAACGTTTATTAATAATGCTTTTATTACTTTATGAAAAATAGCACGTCTTTCTAATAGATCGAATTAACAGCGAGTAAAAAAGTGTATCTATACTAATTTGTAAAAGGGAGGATAATAAATATAGATCAAAGATAATTAATAGTGACAAGTTTTAGGATTGCCAACTATATAATAATTAAAAGTAACTAAGTGATGACACTACAATTATATGGTTGCTAACAAAACATAGTATTGTTACATTTGCAACCATATTGTTGTCCAAAGTATAACCATAATTATGTTCAAATTAAACATTAAATGGTTAAATTAAAATATAAAAATATGGCTGAAAATGTCATCTTATATAATTGAATTATAATATAGTCTCGTAAGTGCAAAATTTTTCTGATATAAAAAACTGATTATTGTTTTATTTATTAACGATTTGTCATAAAAATTATTTAAAAGCATAAATTCATAAAAAATCAATTATTTGCTTAAAATAACAAATAAACGATTTCACAATTATGCTTCAAACACAAAAGTAAAGGTTTATATGCTTACAATACATACATATTTACTTTAACTTTTTTTAAATGTTTTGGTTCCCTTTTTATTTGCTATTATCTTTTGCATATTATTTTTAATTATTTATTTTGTACACAATTTTTATTTTTTTCAATTTCTTAAACTATTTTAAATTTTAGCTATCAAAAAAATTACTAAACTGACAAGTACGAGAACAAAATATTTTTAAGCGTAAACATTATTCTGTTGCTTTTAAACATACTTTGATTAACAATAATATATTATGATTAAATATTTTATATTATTTTTAATAAGTTATAAAACTTTGGTTGTGGTTGAAGTTTTTTTAAGTTAAAACCAACCATGTTGCATTTTTTGAGCACAGTAACCATATAATCGTTAAAAGTTAACAAAAAATGTTTATCGTGAATAAAGTTTTGGTGAAAACAACTATAATTTGTTCTCCGCAACTATACATTGTTACAAAGAACATAATATGGTTATTGTGACCATATAACAACCATGTTTTTTTTCTGCGTGTGGAGATAGTTATCGCACCATGACTCCGAGCAAGGTTTGGTTTCGAATAAAGTGGCGCTTTGTGCTATACCGTGTCGCCAACCATCGACTTATTGAAATTTTGCGATTAGTGCTGTGGGGCCGTGAGAAGTCAATGGCTTATGCCGATAAACCAGCAACAATTGACGCCTTGGAGGTCAGCATTGCTTCTGTTATTCGCGATATACGGTTGGCATTACTCGAAAAAGTGAAAATTAGACGTCTAGAATACGCTTCGTCAAGAACAAATATTAATTCCAGTGTATTGAGAAACAAAATCCAATGATAAGTTTTTTTTATTAAATTTAATTTTTTAAAGTTTTGTTGGGCACAACAAATACTCGCTTCATTTTGCTTATTATATTTTCTTGTGGTGACAATCTAATTTAGATAGGTATGGGGACCGTATGCATACTTTTTTTCATTACTGCTAGTAAATATCCTGCTTATGTCATAGAAAGAGAGAGAGAAAGAGAGTTTGCGTTGTTATTTAAATACTTACCTTAGGGCATGTGTCTAGTATTTCAAACAGTGCTGGTTCCCCATCAATCAAGGCCTCATGTTTATATCGATTTTCTGAAACATTTATAAAAACAATATTGAAATAAAAATAGTGGGCAGAAAAAAAATTAAAGTTTCAATCTTCTATGTACACACCACGCACACACACTCTTATATAGAAAAAACAAAACCATTAATAAACTAAAGCAATCATGCGAACAAAATATAAGCACGAAAACATATAGTAGAAATTAATGTCTATTTTTATTTGTTTATTTTTTATTTCTCTTCTGTAAAATAAAATTAAAATGTTAAAGCCAAAAAAGAGAAGGACACACTTACAGTGGAGCTGGAACAAATTTATTGAAGGAATATTTATTTAACCGAAAATCACATTTATTATCCTAACAGATGCGAAGTTGATGTGAAGGTTTAAAAAGCGTATAAATGGAAAACAGTAGTTTTAATTTCTAAAGGAAATAATTTTTGTTCACAATCTGTAGATGACTAAGTTAAGCTGACTGTATGTTAGAACAGCAGATGTGATAGTCAAGGCAGAGTTTTATTTTCTTTCTTACTAAATAATACTTTAATGAAATATTGGGAAACAAGGAAAATTCAATAAAATATTGACTAGAAAAGGGAAAATTAATTTTAAAGTATTTTCATATAAGAAATTTAGTTTTTGGGCAAAAAACAAATACATATTTTTGAGTGATCACAGATTAAAACCGTTTTCCTCCTAGGACGCTTAGTTACCGAGATAAATGAGTTTTAAGTTTTCCATATAAAAAAAAAATTAATTTTTGGGGACAAAATTAAATTTTTTGGTCTAACATTGAATTTTTTTATTTTTTTAATTTTTTAGGGATCACAGATTAAAGCCCTTTTTCTACTAGGACGCTTAGTTACCGATACACAGTGGCTTCAAAACGATGTTTTTGTATAAAACTCGATATCTCATGAACAAACTAAAAGACTTATACAAAGTTTGTATATAGTTTTGCTGCGGTATTTAGATCTTGTACATGTACAAAATTGCGAAACAAAGCATTAATTTAGAAACTGATGCGCTAGTTGATCAGTTGCAACGTTTCTAATACTTATATATGACCTTTTGGAATGGTATGCACTGTAAACATTAAGTACATATTATAAATATAAAGCAACTGACGTTTTGAAAGTCAGCCATACATGACCTACACATGTTTTAATAGATATTTTCAAGGTCCAAATAAATTTAAAAAATCTTAACATTTGAGTTGAAAATAAACTTTTTATGACATTTTCAAAAAAATCTATGCCCGAGGTATCCAACTTTGGTGGCCTATCCAGAAGCCCCCCTTTACTGTAGGGGGTCGACCGTTCGCAGGTTTAGTAAGAAGCACCTCTGCTTTTCATCTGTCATATTTCATTAAGATATCACGGTTCATGGGATACCGAATTTTGTCCAAATCAAATCGTTTTCAAACAACAGCGTGTGGGACTGCTACTTAAAGTTTTTAAAATTCACAATCAGAAAAGTTTAAAATTCACTTATAGAATAAATTGATAAATGTCTCGGTTTACACACAGCTAGATTTATTGCGAATTTTTTTCAACAATTTTTATTTGTTTCCCATTAAAACAGAAAATAATTTTTAGAGAATCAACATTTTAAATGAACAATAATTGTTTTTTTGTGAATATGTCTCTACAAAGAACGCCAACAAAGAGTCTTTACTTCCCTCTTTCTCTTCTTAAAAATTAAGAATTAAAACATTCTTCTTTGTTTATCATTTCTTTCTGTCGAAATTCATATAAAAAGTATTGTGTAAGTACGTAAATAAAAAGTAATGTTGCTGAAGTTACACTCTCTTGCATAAAGATATCTGGCAGCATATTTTACCAATTGCAAAAAATTTCTGGCAACACTTTTTTACAACTCAGAATTAATATTAACTACTTTAATTTTGCGTGGAAATAATGTTGCATACTTTATGGAAATGCGAACAAAAATTTTACTTTGGCACCACTTTTACAAACGAAATAAATAAAAATGGTCAATAGTTTTCGCTTTATGTCAACGAAATAAAATTGATTGGTGGTATAGAAAGTTCGTAGCGATTATAAAACATGTTTATTGTGTTTACTTGAAGCTTGTATTTTTAATTTAACCGTTAGTAAGAACATTTGTAAAAAAGAACGTACTAAATTACTTTTACAAAAATTATTCTCTTTTAATATCTTAGCCCACTGTAACAAAAAACAAATTCACACATAGAAAAAAATTAACAAGGACATTTTTCATATTTCATATCCCTAATATAAGGTTATTCACATTTGAAATGTTAGAATAATTGAAAGTTGTTTTTAAATTAGGCAAAAAGAATAAAAAAAATAATAATAAAAAACTCATAAATAAAAAATAAACAAATTAATTATGCATAAAAGTTAAACAGGATATCGTTAAGTAAACATATTTTTTGTTGTTGTTGTTTTATTTATTCTCACCTGTTCGATGATCATATTCACCAATATAACGTTTGGTTAAAAAACGTACAATAAGAGCTGAAAGAAGAGAAGAGGAAAAATAGGCTAAATAAGACATAAAACATTTTGTTATTCATTAGATTGAAAGCTAAATTTAACCATAAAAACTATTTTCCTTTTAAAGGTTAAAGCGATTACGGCTTTTAATACAACTTATTATTGTATAACAAAAATTATGGTCAAACTGTTAGTCTTTTTGCACAGAGTAGACTTAAATTTAAATATATACAACGAGGTAAAAACGAAATAAAACAAGTAAGAGTCTATATTCAGCTGTATCGAATCTTTTATACCCTTCACCATACATGTACCATACTGCATTGAATAGTTTAAATAAAAATCGGCATAAGAAATTCTTTCCTACCATAAAATTTTTATCTTCATATTTTCAATTTTATACACTTCACCACAAAAATAGGAAAAGAATATAACTTAGTTTGTCATTTCTACAATACCCATTTCCGACCCCATAAAGTGTTTATATTCTGATTTCTTATGCATAGTGAAGTCAATTAAGCGATGTCCGTCTATTCGACCGTGTTAGTGCTGAAATCAAGTTTACAAAGGCACTCGATCAGCTAGAGAAAGTTTAAATACGCCAATCGTTTAGACATTGGTTCGAAAATTTTGCCATTGAAAATCAGCAAGATCGGTCAATGTCCTTCGAGCCAGCGGGCAAAACACCACGCCTGCCTCTAATTTTTCCATATCACGTAGCGAAGTAACTCCAATAAAAAAAAACAAATTATATGGGGCGATAGATAATTAAAAAAAATAAGAAAAAAATGAATATTATATATAATTTTACATAAAAATGTCATCGGCCTTTAATGGGTTAAAAGGATCGAGATGGAAGCCATACTGTTGGTGGTCGGCTACGGATTTTCCTCCTATAAGAGAGCATAAGGTAATGAGGGCAATATTTGCATAGATCTTCATTTTACTAGCGAACAGGAGACGAAGCAGTTGATACGCTTGATCAACAATATCCTTCCTGTAGCCAAATCTATTTAAAAGTAAAAAAACTTTTGAAATGAAAAATTAATAAAATATTTTTTTTCCTTAGTCCAGACTACACTATGCAATTTTCTAAGGCATTTTTTTCTCAATTTTCTATTTAAGTTAGAGCGTTATGCGTTATTTAAAAGAAACCATTAGCAACTGTAACATCCCCTCAAAACTCAAGCAATACCATATATATTACTCCTCCTGCTTCACAAACATACAAAAATTTCATGCTAGTTCCATACAAAATTGCATAGTGTAAATGCCGTAAAATCCAAGCCTTCAAGTTCAATCAGATTATTGCAATAATTCTTTTGCCTATTCCAAAGATAAACCTATATACATAAGATAATAATACTTGTGAGACGCCCTTTAACTTTCAGTTTAATCTTGTTGTTATATCGGACACAGAAATACACGTCGTTTGTAGTTGTCAAGACTATAAAGGTTCAAAAAATAAGGCCATATACGTGTAATTATGTCACCTACGGGGACACCCAATAATTTTTAACTTTAGACTTTATGTTTTTGAAATCTATAGTGATATTAACTTTGTTAAAATTTTATATGGTTCTCCGTTACGGTTCAATAGCCATGGAATAAGACTAATCTGTAGGCATTTAGGGCTTAGAAATGACAAACATAAAAATACTGACGAATCGAGGACCTTCTATTTTTTAAAGTTGGTTTGATTTTTGCCTTGACTTCCAGCATGTTAAAATTTAATTGCTATAAAATATCTGCAATATTTAACGATGCTACCTGCAGCAATAAAGTGTATCCATAATCTCCTGTTGGGATTTATATCTTAGTAGCAGTGCCCACGACTTCGTCTGCGTGTTATTTCTAATTTTCTTAAAATTCAAATATAACTATTTATTCCAGAGTTTTTTAAACAGTGTTAAAAATTTTCCATTTACAAAAATAAAAATTACTGACAACTTTTTTAGTACCATTATACCGATAAAATTAAGTGCTTTCACAATTGTATATCTATTTTGTCTACGAAATGACCTATTTTTACTAAACCAAGTGTTCTATATTGGAATCAAGGTTTTAAGGGACTTCCTCACAATATTTTGTTCAAATCCATCCAGTAATTTTTACGTGATGCGAACACAAACAGACAGACAGACAAAAACTGCAAAAATTTTGAAAAAAAATATTTCATGTAGAGAAGTAACCCCATTTCAGTTTTATTATATGTTTACACAAAGCACTGCACATTTCAATTAATTAATCAACCAAAAGTAGTTGCCAGGTAAAAGGCTATTAAACTTTCAACAATAAAGTATGTGGAACACAATTTACATATCACTCCCTTCGACTTTCGAAGTAAAATTTTAAAGTTTGTTGTTTTACACCCGGCTTCAACACTCACCCTTTCTTCCATTGCACACAATGATTTTGCCATGGTGGGAGTACAATGCACCTTAATGTTGCGTGATATTTCATATTAAAAAAAAAAAAACGACAAAAAAAAAAGTGTCATAAATTTAAAAAGCGGTCAATACAATAATGTTAAAGGGGTTGCTTTAAACGTGTCATTATAATCTCTTTAAAAATAGAAACTGTTTTTTTTTTTTAAGAGAATGCTTAAATCTATTTAAACACACAAGTGTTTTTAGGAGCTTTAGTGTGCCATAACAGAAAAAGTTGTTTATCAAAACTAAATATTTTTAAAAAAATTATTCAAATGCAAACGGAACCAAAATGACATCGCTAAAATGAAACAAAATGTGAATATTTCACCTGCTTTTAAAGACTCAAGAACAGGAAACACGTTAATGGAGTTTAAAAACTCAAAATATGAAACTATGGGGGGTAATTAAAAATGTTTGTAACTTTTTAAAGCCTTAAGCGAAAAATTACTTTCAAGGTTCGATTGCTGTAGTGGAAGCTAAAACCCGTTTGATCCAAATATTTTTAGCTTGGCCTCTTTGAAAACAGAGAAAAATAAGTGGCAGTTTTATCTAAAGAATGAAAAGGTTGTGACAATAAGTCGAGACAATCGTGTTATTTGACAATCGACTCGCAGTCACCCGGAATTTAAAGCTGACTTTCGACATTCCCTAGACGAGAAAAAGTTTGCATCGTCTTTTGTAGAATCTTATAATACAAGTCGGCTCTAAAAAGCAAATACCACTTTGGTCATACCATCGAGAGAAAATCATTGCGTGCGGCAGAAGAAATTCAATGTAAAAAAGCTTTGGCATACAGACGACAACTTGCGAATTTCAAATAATAAAAATTCTCAGCAGAAGTTAAAAAAATCCAAAATAAATTTGTTGAGGCGACTCCGAAAGCAGACCACACTGACAGCCGGCAGGCACAAAGTTATCGCTCGCTGTAACTGAGTGTACTGTCAAAACTTACACTTACATTTCCTTGCAGTACAGCTGGCAGCAGGATCCTAGTTTGTCTGTATTAGCAGGCTGCCTAAATTAAGTCGAGCAAACTCTGAATAACGTTCGACCACTAGTTTTAATAAAGACTTCACTGCACAGGTGGGGAATTTTATTAATTTTAATTTTGGGGCCGTTATAATCAGTCAAGTAGTGACGAGGAAGCCTCGTAACAGATTAAGACGTTAGTCTGTTTTAGTTATATCAAGTGTTTCTTTAAGAACGATAGAACTTTAAAAAAATAACAAAAAAATTTAATTGTAAGGAAGAATTTTTTTAATACGAAAGTTCAGAACATGGCATTAATATTTAAAAATGATTTCGGTCATATGCCCTCCGCGGCTGCTCATGACGAAGCGCATTCAGGACGTCCAATTTTGGGTCACTTTTTCAAGTACTGCTGGCCGTATGTCCGAATAACATGAACAATGTTGGCCTCCAAAGCCTCAATTGCTGCTGGTTTATCACAATAAACCAATGACTACACGTGGCCCCACACGACATAATCTAGAGGTGTCAAATCGCACGACTTTGGAGGCCAATTGACAAGTTCATTCCCGAAATCAACTTATCGGCATATTTTGATTTCAATAGATCCATGGTTGAGGTCGCCGTATGGCTCGTAGCGCCATCTTCTTGAAACCACATTTCGCCCGGATCAACGTCATTCATATTTTTAAGCAAAAAATCATTAATCATGGTGCAGTAATGATCTCCATTGATCGTAACGTGAGATCCAGCCTCATTTTTGAAGAAATAAGGTCGGATTATGCCACCAGCGTGTAAAACACACCAAAAGGTGCATTCCTTCGACGCGATGGTATTATTGCATCCTCTACAGAGAGTATGTGGTGCGAAATCTATCCACAGTGAGACGGACGATTATGTGCACCATAAAAATCATGAAGTCGTCTATAATTTGTTCGAATTGATGACTGATTTTCAAAATAAACTTGGATGATTTGATAGCGTTGCTCAAACGTGAGTCTATTCATAATGATTTGCCAGAATTTACTGAAAATAATAAAAAAAAAATTTTCATCAAAATTGAATTTTTAGCGTTGTTTTATACAATTTCAAGTTCTATCATGCTTAAAAAACACCATTTACATCTCTACAGTGACAAAAACTTACAAAATTTGTGTGGAACATTGTTAAGAAAGGAAGAGCTTTCTGTGCGCAAATGATCATGTTGGGTCGGGTCGCTGGGGAAGACCACACCACTCGTCACATTAGTTATGTAACAATGAAAAGGGAATTAAATCAATTCAGTAGCTGTGAGATGTTTAAGAAGATCATCAAGCATGGTTACGGAAAGTTTAAGCACAGTAGAATATTTATTGCTTCTTTATCTTTTACAGCTGCGACAATGAACGTTGAAAGTCAGTCCTAGTCGACTTGCATTTTTTTTAAGCGTTTAGCGAGCTGCTTCGAAGCATTCATCCGTTTTCAACTAATACGTTGGGTGGTGAGTTCATTACTAAAAGAGGAAAAGGATAATCTGGCAATCCTATATGTATTAAAATTACGCCATATGTTTTCAGCGGCTTTTAATAGTCTCCAGCTGCATTGCTTTTTAGAGATATTTAAGGCAGTTTCTGCTCTGGCTAACCTATTTTTATAGTTGTGGTAGTAGTCCCTTAATCTTAAGTATTAAAAAAAGTTGACGGGAGCGTTTTCGTGATCGCATAAGAGCAAAGAGACAGAAGCATAAAAATTAGGCCAGAAAAAATTATATTATCATGTCTCAGCTTCCAAAGAAGTCTGCTCCAATGATCCGCATTAAAGATTGTTGAGGTTATAAGACCTTTCTGAGGGTTCAATATCCTATCCAGAAGTCATATTACTACTCAGCCGAATATGAATTAAATATGGAGGTACACAAATTTCCAAAAGTATCGACTGGGTGTCTTGAAAATATATCCAGCCATGCCAAGGTCAAACATTGGCATTGAATTACTTAGAACCAAAATTAAATTATTTTCGAAATATTTTTCTCTTTTTTTTTAAAGGACATTTTTTCGACAACGATAACATAAATGAAGTAAAACCCTCAATGTTATTACTGTTTTTAAAAGGGCATTTTAAAGTCCTCTGAATTTATTTTTGCAAAATATGTATAAAAAGAGTGAATTGCGTGCAACTATTTGTGTCATTGTTCTTTTTTTATTTCCAGCACAATGAATTTCTTTACAATTTTTATAAAGCCGACACTCGGCATGGTATTGTAATTCTTTTTTAATTATAATTTGATTTTGTTGGCGCGCTGGCAGCCAAATATAAAGTTTTTAATTGTTTAATCATTAAAGCATAAAAATGTATAAATTACTGTAATTGAAGTGTTGCTTTAAAGAAAAACTCGCCACAAAAAATATTTTAAGGCTAAAGCAAGGCGAATTATTACAGGTGATTGCACGGCTACAACAATGCAACAACACAAAAAACAACAGGGATTTTGTTGCTACAAAATTTAGGTATGTTGTCAAAAACAATTGTTAAAACAAAAAAAAAATTTTTAAAAATCAAAAATAAAGTAAAATGTTAATTCATTTATGAAAGTAATAAAGAAATTTAAACGAAGCCATTGGGCAGAGCTTTGCTTTATGGCATCACTGATCATGGCAGTTATATTATACGATTGTTGAAATAGTTCTTCGATCTTATCACCCGGATCGCCGGCAGGCCTCTAGATAGGCCAACTATTCAGGCTTTTCAGATTTTGAAGATGAAAGTGCAGTGAGAAGCACTTTCGCAGAAGACTAAAATAATAATATATAAGAAATCAGACGAATTTACACATTACTTCTCTTTCATATTTTACAGAGAAAGAAGTAACGTGTTTTTGATAGTGAAGATAATTGTAATACCTTCGATCTTAAGGCTTAAAATTTATGGCTCGATTATCGATTGCAACTGAACTTCAGTGGAGTTGCCAGTTGCCAATATTGCATTACAGATGGCAACTTGCAACTATCAACTGATAATTTCAGTTGCAATACCGGCAACCATTTTTTTGTGGTGGTTTACGATCAAAAGTTGTTGCAAAATATTTTTCAAAATTAAAATAGTTTTTTCGCAAATAAATATGTATATTAAAAATGGTTAAATGTACAACCAAAAAACAATTTGAAGAACTGGTTCGACAAATGGAATTAAATCAAAATATTGTCCGAGGAATACGTGCCTTTGGAGAAACAAAAACCAGTGCCGAATTAGTATGGACTGAAGTGTCCAACAAATTAAATAGCTATGTTCCGCTAAACTATAAAGCTAAACTAAAGAAAAAAAGGTGGCTAAAAACAAAAGAAATCATCAAATGACTGGTGCTGGTCCGTTAGAAGAATTAACCTTATCGCCATTGGAGCAGTCCGTTGCAGATCTCTTACAAATTAATCTTGTTGTTAATCCTAATGGTAATATCTTAGAAGTAAGCCAAAAAGAAAATACCTAGAACTGGAATTTTATCCCGAGAAGTATAAGGAACAGCAGCAAGGGATTGATGAGCATCAAAAGAAAAAACAGCAAGAGCCACAAAAGAAAAATAGAAGAGCAAGGATTTAATCTTCTCCATGCACAAATTGATACCCAAAGTGAAATGGTTAAAACTATGAATAAAATTTAGAAACAACTATGGAAAAAAACGAAATTTTAAAAGAAATAAAATATTTAAAAATCAAGAAATAAGAGGTCTTAAAAGAAATCAAGGAATTGAAACAAAAGAAATATAATGCCTTGTTAAAAGAACAGACCTTTAATACAGAAGTTAAGGGGAAAAAATCCAAATACTAGAAAAAGAACTCCAAATTGTTTGTTTGTTTACTTTTTGTAATTAGAGATGTGCAAAAAACAATAACTTTAGGCAACTGAATAAGGTTGCCATACATAATAACATTTTGGCCACCAGTTGCGTTGCTTGTAGTCAACTCCACTGAAGTTCAGTTGCAATCGATAATCGAGCTATTAGTTTAAGCAATAATATGTATGTATGTATATAATTTTTGTATGTCTTCAATCGATTTTTGAAATCTAAGGATACGTAAGCATGCTAACAATTTTGCGGTTGACTTCATACTTATGTTATGTTCATATATATGTTATTTTGCGTACTTTATTGTGTTTGTTTTAATTCTAAAGTATGGAGCTTCTATTGATATGTGCAGCAGGTTTAGCCTTTCACCTATTATTCCTTATGAGATGTTTTTTTGATACTGTTTCTGTCTTTAAGAAAAAATGTTAATGTATTTGAACTTCTAGCAGGGATACTTTCGTATTTAAATACTTTTTAGTATGTTTTAGTACCATTATGCTGCAAAAATTTTGGTGCTTTCAAAAAATGTATTTTAACCAAGATTCTAAGACACCTCCTTACAAAATCTTATTCAAATCCATCCAGCAGTTCTTACGTGATGCGTTGTTCACAGACAGGCAGGCAAAGAAAAATATGTGTTTTATTTTCCATATCGATTACTATATACACAACAACAACAAATTCAAAAAATAGTTCATGTACAAAAATTATTCTTTGACAGCTTTATTATACTAGAAATGAAGTTGTCTGGTTGTTTGTTCAGTATGAAGGACCGACCTTGTACATGCCACATACTCATCTTTCAATTGAGGAGTGTTACTTGTATCACATAATCAACTTCATATGCGAAACGAACACGGATAGCACAAGGGGAGGCAACATAATCTTGCACAGCAAGCACAAAATTCTAATTATGGTTACTATCTCTTAACGTACACATCAATTATGCAGGAATAGGTGATAATACGATTCCATATTGTACTTATTTTTTTAAAGAATTAAAATATTTTTTTTATTACCGATCAAAACACTTAACGTTTTTTTAACAAATTATTTTTTTTTGACAATTTTTAAACAACCCGAATGCGCCTTGACAAGTACAATGTATACAGCTGATGAGCTTGTTCGACCGTGCGTTCACCTGTATTATTTCGCCATGGTCAATAGCTATATATGTTTGTATTAATCAAGGCAAATTGAAAACTTTCTTTTCACAGAATGATTTAAAAATCATGGCCAAGGCGAATCAAATATAAGGTGGTTGCAATGGCGAATTCATTGATTTTCGCCGTTAGTCTAACTGTCAAACTCCATATATAAAAAATCCAAGCCAATTTTTTTTATGTGTAGTTTGACATTCGGGCGTACGGCGAAAACTAACGAATTCGCCACCCCTATCACTAATAATTTATTCGCCTTGATCATGGCTATACTAGGCACAATCAAGGCGAATTAAATACAAGGTGATAGCGGTGGCGAATTCAATTCTTTTCCCATGTATTCTAACTGTCAAACTCCATATATAAAAAATTTATCGAACTGTTATCAGATTTTTTATGTATGGAGTTTGACAGTTATAATACCAGGGAAAAGAATTGAATTCGCCACCGCTATCGCCTTGTATTTAATTCGCCTTGGGTGGTTGCAATGGCGAATTCATTGATTTTCGCCGTTAGTCTAACTGTCAAACTCCATATATAAAAAATCCCAAGGCAAATTGAATACTAGGTAAAACTAATACGGCAGGTAATCGAATTCGCTTTACACATTTTTCCGAAGAAGCGTCAAAATTTGTTTACATTTTGTTGACGCGCTATTTAAAAAAAGAAAAAATTTTCAATTTTAAAATCGAGAAAATATTATTAAATAATTATTTTGTTGATAAAACAGTGAATTTGCAAATTAAACGTTTTGTGAAAAGTGTGTGTGTGTGGCCAGGAAGTGCATATAAATATAATATAAAATAAACAAAACACAACTTTTTAAAGAAAAGAAAGTTTCTTTGAGAAACATTTTTAAAAGTTTATAAAAAAAATATTTAAAAAATTTGTTATTTTGCGGCTTGCGACAATAAACAATGTACCTAAAATTTTTTCAATTACTGGAGTCTATGGTGTGCATATTATTATATGTAAATTCACTTTTTATGAAATTTCTTTTTCTTCTGCATTTTTTTTTTATTTTTCCTCTCTGTTGAGGAACATATACACGTAAATTTACACTAACAAAATATATGCGATTTTTTGTTTTTGTACTCATGCGATTGCCTTGAAAAATCCAAGCCAATTTTTTTTATATGTAGTTTGACATTCGGGCGTACGGCGAAAAATAACGAATTCGCCATCGCTATCACTAATAATTTATTCGCCTTGATCATGGCTATACTAGGCACAATTATATTCAAAACAAAAACAAATTCTAAAAGATTGTTTTTGCTTTAAATGTAATTATGCGAACGAACGAACGACCGCGACTTTGTGGAACTGGCAGTAAATACGCCAATCGATTAAACATAGTGTCGAAAGAAGTGCTATTGGAAATCAGCATAGTGGGTCCATGTCCTTCGAAGCAGCGGGCAAAACATCACGCCTACCTCTAATTTTTTCCTATTATTTGGAACAATGATGTAACTCTAATCAAAAAAGCAAATATATGGTTCCGATAGAGAATAAAAAATAAAAGAAAACATCAAGTGTAAAAATTGGTGCTTAACTATATTTTCAGAGTTACGGGGCTCTGAAATTTTCAAATTTTTTAGGATATCAATATGGGTATAATTTTTAAACTTTTGAAGAGAGTTTTAAGGAAATAATATTATTTTTTAAATGCTTAACTCATTAACGGCCGATGGTATTTATATGTAATATTATTTATAGGAAAATTTACTATTCGGATTCTTTTAAACGTCTTTTTACTTTAATCGCTCTTGAATCCTTTAAAATTATAAATATTTAATGAGAATATTATTTAAAACTACAAAATAAAATATATTACTGGGGGAAGCATATCGATATGGTTAAATTAAAATAGTTATCTATTTTTGGTTGGGCTTTAAAAAATCTTGACAAAAAAAAAATCAAATTTTAATATTTTTCCCAATCAGTATTTAAACCCTGGATATTTTTTTCGGCTTAGGTTTATTTATTTTTATTTTTAATTTAATTTCTGAAAATTTTTAGAAAGAAAATTATTTACAAATGTATGCGGATGTTTTCCAAAGAAAACTTAGACACTAGCACAATGTAATGCCGCATTTTCTAGATCGCTACATCCTTCATCAGCATTCTACGCATCTATCTACCTTAGTTGTGTAATTTGTAAATATTATCTATTTAACCAACTAATCTTGATATTAATTAAGTTAGACGAAGTCTACACACAACCTAAAGCATTTCATTGTCGTTCGCTCTGTAACTCATCGTGTACATTTGTTTTTGCTTCGTACCAACCTTTGGTATGACCATGAAAAAGAAATTCAATTCTAATTAATTTAAAACTTTTGTTGATTCTTGGAGACCATTAAAAATGCTGATAAATAAATTCTATTTACATGTAAACACAACTTAAAACCAACTGGTGTAGGGTGTACAATTCTGAAGGGCGTAATAAATATTTATTTGGTATTAAGGGTCCCATATTTTAATTTATTGAAAATAATCCATGCTAGAATTTTATTTTAAATATAATATTTTTAATTAAAGGGGAGAGTAAAGGCGTCGGTCAATATACTTTATATGCTCATGACGTTTGACAGCAACAACGAAAAAGAGGTGATAAAGGTTATGCAATAAAAGTCATCGTGTAAATGGCCACTTGTACATATTTCACTTTGCTTTAATATTTATTTAAAATATTGTTTCTAAAATACATAATAAATTTAAATAAATGTTTTGCAAATGTAAATATACGATCACAAAAAAATATCTATTTTAAATAAATAAAACGAAATCTTGTGTATTTTATTTATCTTTTTTTTATTTTATATTTTTGTAAACATTGCAATGAAACAAATTTACAGCGCCGTGTGTTATTTTATTATGATGCTGCTGATGATGACTTAAATGATCAACATGAATATTAGCGCCGCCATTATTTTCATTATTATGACGATTACCATATCTGGAGGCCGCCAAAAAAATCTATGTGCATTAATTTTAGTTTGGTTGCGTTAATACAAATGTTTTAATTAAATAAGAAATTATTTTTGATTTGTAAAAATTGTAAATTCCTTGCTAGAAAAATTTTTGTTTTGCTCTTTTAACAATGAACAACTAGTGATCATTATTTCTGGCAGAATGATTTTTAAACAATATACTCATTTTATGATGAAAGAAACTATGACAGGTTTAAATGATTATAAATCGATACAGTAACAAAAATTGCTTTAAGCATGTTCGTGATAATAATTGCAAGAATTTTTATGGTATAGTGTTTTCCAAGCCTGGCAGTTTTAGTGAAAGGTGGGTGGGTGGTTGACAAAAAAAAAAAAAAAAAATGAAAAAGCTATAACACTAATAAATGTCATTTTCTTAAAAAAGAACTTAATAAAATAAACATTTAAAAATGAAAAAAAAAATAAAATATTTACATATAAATATTAATTTTATGAGATCATTTCAAACACACGCTTTCACAAAAAAGAAAATAAAAATCTTTTTTAAAAAAATTTATATATTAAGAGGTATAAATAAATTTGATGTTTAATATTCGGAAAGAATTTACTTACTTACCACTTTTGCCAACACCAGGAGCTCCAACTACTGCTATTTTTAATTCTGTCAAAGTAGATTTTTTACGTCGTAGACCACGGGTAGCCATAATGAAGGAAATAAACAACAATTATTTACAATATATATTTTTTTGTTTTCCAGACGCTCTTGATGTTTGGAATGTTATTTATGTATGCAAAATATTAATTTTTGTATTTTTGATTGTTTTTATTTATATATTTGAGAACTGCTGTAAGACACGAATTTTTTACTTTAAAACATGCTATAAAATAAATAACATATGCACACACGCGTGGTTTAGATATTTATCAAATATTCATAATGCTTTGTTTTTGATTTGTATCTAAACAAATCAGATCAAAGTTTTGTACGATCAGCTGGTAATGTTTGTTTTTAAAAAAAAGTCCATTTCTTTTTTTGTTGTTTACATTAACTAAAATACTTTTTCGCTCGTATTATTCGTTCGTATTAATGCGAAGTAGTCGTTATAAGATTTTACTGCCTGTGGTTTCTTAAAATGGTGTTTTTAAGTAAAATATTACAAGAACTTTTTACCACTAACAAAATCTAGTGAAAGTTGGCCAGGAAGGCGTTTTAAATTACAAATAAAAGTACTTAGTTGTAGGAAGTTAAAAAGTATAAGTTATACAGGCATGTCAAAGAACTTAATTCCGGTCAAAGTGGTTTATATTCCGCAAATTGCTTCTTCAGAAAACGAAAATCGAAAAGTTTCTCCGGAATAAAACCACTTTTAAAGTGGAATTTAGTTGCTTTAAATTTTGTTATTTGCGGTTTTAAATTTAGTTTTATTATGTGGTCCGAACTTAAATTAGCATTTTTGTTTACTTTGGTGTGACCGATATTGCAACATTTAAATTAAAAAGTGAAGATTCACTACTTTTTGTAACTAAAAAAATCGATCGGAATTTTAAATACGGAATTTAAACCATTCCGATCGGAATGTATGACACGCCTGATAAAAACAGAAGAAAACACGACATAAATCGTACTTAAAATTTAAAACTAAATTAATAGCTCTCTATGCACTTTTTAGTACATGATATGATTTTCTTCTTTGCGAAAATGCCACAACTACCTCAAGAAAAATTCTCTAGTTGCGCTTATAGTTCTAACTATTAACCATACAGATCAGAAGAGCCAGAAACAGTGGCAAAAGCAAATTTTCCAAAACTATCGAACCAACCAAGTCGAATTAATTTTTTCAGGTGGCAGCGTTGCGGAATTTTCTTAAGTGTAGAGCAGCTGTCAAAAGTATATCATTTTTCATCATAAAAGTTATTTTACTTACACTCTTTCAAATAGAATTGTAACAAGCGTTTTAAGTGAATTTAAAAACCAAAGCTTATTAACCCT
The DNA here is from genome assembly GCA_916610165.2 of Gymnosoma rotundatum. Classification (NCBI taxonomy): domain Eukaryota; kingdom Metazoa; phylum Arthropoda; class Insecta; order Diptera; family Tachinidae; genus Gymnosoma; species Gymnosoma rotundatum. The sequence continues at coordinate 10,763,947 of OU744338.1, read as the reverse complement.
CCCATAACCAGCAATTTGTTCAACGGTCAATAATCAACAAGGCCCCTGTGGACCTTACATATTATTTTAGCCAATTTAAGATATTTTTCATATTTTTTCGTTTATTTACTAGAACACAAACAAAACTTCTTTAACAAAATTGATAAAATCCAGGAATTACAGTTGAAAAACAAAAGTAAATATAAATTTTAAAAGCCTATTGCCTATGGTTTATACTTCTGCTGGCGTATTATAAGTATTACAATTTTTTAAGGTAGCGCAATGTTGAAGTCAATTAGATTCTGCACGGTACAATCCACATCGACCGATTACCGCGCGGTGCTATTGGTGGCATGGAAACTTCATTTGTTGGTTGTTTAATCTTCAAAGTAACAGAGAGAAAAAGTATTACGGCTAATTCATTTACTTTTTGCCCATAACAACTTATCACAACTCCGAATGCCTTCATAGACATACGTATCTTTGGATGATTGGTAATGCGGGTATTAGTGGCCCGTTCCTGTATATTAGACATAACTTGCTCCAATAAAGTATTAGGATTTAGTTCATCGTAGAGGCTAGAGCGGCGATATCAGCGAGCAATGTCAAGGCCATTGTTTGTTACACGTTTGCAGGCTTAAGTTCCCAACATTCGGTCCGTAGTATCAACACACATTTGTTTTGGTATTGCTTACATCTATTCCGTTTGTGTAATGCATAGTTGATAGCACTAAAGTAGCTTTGATCTTTCTCTTAGATAAAATCTAAATAAAGTTGTAAAAACTACACGTGACTTATGTTTGAAAAATTCGGTAGGAACAAATGCTTTATTACTACGAACAGTCCCAACATATGCTAAGACCTTGGCTATGAAAATAAATGCTAAGTCCCTTTGGACCTTGTTGGTTATCCGTGTAGTAACCGTCTTTAATCCTCCATAAATATTTCAATATATAAATTTATAATCTAAAACGTATTCTAAACCCTTAAAACATTACAAATATAGATGTCATGGGATCTTATAGAATTCTACCAAGCCATCTTGAAACATGATGGTCCACATGGACCTTGTTAGTCATCGGAGGGTTAATTACATGTTAAAAAGGGTAAGAAAAAATTAAATAATTAATTATGTTTTAAAGTTTCCCATACACCAAGGCGAATCAATTACCAGGTGGCAGCGTAGGCGAATTCAATCAATTTTGCAGTGAACACTACTGTCAAACTCCATATATAAAAAATCTGTGTATATATTTTTTTTTATATAAAGTTTGACAGTAATTTCTACCAGCAAAAAATAATGATTTCGCCTACGCTGCCACCTGGTAATTGATTCGCCTTGTCATGACCTTTTTTACACCTACTCAAGCCATGGATAAAAATTGTTAAGCTTGTAAAAATAAAAAAAAAATTAATAAATATAGTTTATGGTAGAAACTAAAATCAATTAAAGTTATTATGATCTAACTATAGGCCTACTGACTGCAAGAGTCTATAAACCAGTAAAGTTGGCAACTACGGTGAAAACTTTTTCAGACTACCTTAGGCAGCAGAAGTTACCAAGGCGAATTGATAACATGTGAATGCATCATTTCATGGATAAATCACAAAAAATCTGCGTTAAATATTTTTATACAAAGTTTAACATTTCTATGAACGGCAAAACTTAATAAACTCGCCACTGCTATTACCTGGTACATGATTTTGCCATGTACCAGTTAACTCTTTAAAAACTGAACCGAATTTCGCAAACGGGGAATGTCAAGCTCATATACAAAAATGTAAACAGAATTTTTATGTATAGTTTGGCAGTAATCAAGGTGAATCAATTACCAGGTGGCAGCGTAGGCGAATTCATTAATTTTCGCCGTGTACACTAAAAAATCTGTTTACAATTTTTTTTATATGAAGTTTGACATTCGTTTCTACCAGCAAAAAATAATAAATTCTCTAACGCTGCCACCTGATAATTGATTCGCCTTGGCAGTAATGTTCCTAGCATGGCGAAATCATGAACCAAGTGGTGGTTGTGGCGAATTCATTAATTTTCGCCATTGCAGGAAATTTCAAACTTTATATTAAAATATTTGACGCTGATTTTTGTATGTATGTAGTTTGATATTTCCTGCAACACGGCAATGAATGAATTCGCCACTGCCACCACCTGGCACATAATTTCGCCATGGTTACCTGCAAAAAATAATGAATTCGCTTACAAAGGCCTTAATGGTACCCTTAGGCAGCAGAAGTAACCAAGGCGAATCAATGATAGATAAGTGCATGGCGAAATAATACAAGGTGATAGCGATGGAGAACTCATTATTTTGGCATTAACGCTAAGTATCAAACTCCTGACCACTTCTATTATTTCACCATAGGTAAATGCTTAGCGCATGGCCAATCAATTATAAGTCGTCGCGATGGCTAATTTATTAATTTTCGCCGAAGCCCTAAATGTCAAACTCCATATATAAAAAATACGTATAATTTTTTTTTTATGTTTATTTTTTAATATTTAGCGTTTCGGCGAAAATTGATGAAGTCGCCATCGCGACCACATTGAGTATTGATTCGCCTTGGCTTAGGTCATGGCAAAATCATGCGTCCAGTGATCGCAGTCTCGAATTCATTCAATTCTGCTGTCGCTGGAAATGTCAAACTCCATAAATAATAATATGCGTCAAATTCTTTATATGAAGTTTGATATATCTAGCGACGGCAAAACTGAATAATTTGGGCACTACGTCTTTTGAATTTGCGAGTTTTAAATTTAATAATTTTTGTATTTGTTAATATCTGTAAACTGAACTGAATTTTGCTTTTAGTGCTTATGAAGTTACGTTTTACATCGCCAGCGATGATCACGTTGAGAATTAATATCCAAGATATTTGCAGACTACTTCTTAAGTTGAAATGTTCAGCACAGTTTGACGTTAGGTTTGATGCTTCAGGTACTTATAAATATTGATAGCATAGAATCCTTAAACTAATTCAAATAATAATAACCTCACAGAGCTAATGACTGCCAAGGAATCAGTGATGTACAAAGATTTAAACAACTGGCAATAAATAAACAAAAATTTAGAAAACATTTGGAGCTTGCAGTTCTTTATTAAAGCGGACCATCAACTGAAACGTTCATAATTAATTAATTAAAGTGCCAGTTGATCTTCCCGAAATCGATTATTTAAATAATTGGATCAATATAATATTTCGCGAAATGTTTTTAAAATGAAAACGGTAAAGCAAAGTCGTACGCACAGCTAACATAATGTTGGTGAAAATCTACAAAAACAATTTTCCAACAATTTCTTTGTTTAAGTATATGACTTAAGATATTGTGTGTTAATTTCAGTTATTTCAATGTCATAATTTAGTCTTAATAATTATCATCAAAATGCTTGTTCAAACCTCAAACAAACGAAAAAAAAGAAAAACAAGAAAACTTATTACTTTTGTATTAAAATTTAAATTCACTTAAAATTGTTTTGATTTTTTTTTCAACGCAATTTGTTTTTAAAACAAGAATTTTATTGAAATTTTTTATTTAATATTCACAAACTTTTATTTGTTTAATGGATTTATTGTGTTCTTTTTTTTTTGCGGATAATATGTACAAAAATTTTTCTTGTATTTTGTTGATTTTCGAAATATAATTTTTCTGTTTTAATTTTCTCTTTTAATAAAACAACGTTTTGTCTGCTTTAACGTTAAATTTTGTACTAAATGTGATCGTGTATGTTATTTTGTTAATTTTAAAACAAAAAGAAAATTTTTATCTACAAGATACGTTAAGCACAAAAAAAAACATATCTTTAGTTGTTGCTGTTATTTTTGAATAAATAAATTAACTTAAAAATAGATTTTAATTTAAGAGAATTTTAAATTTTCTCTAATTTAAAACAAAAAAAATATTTCATAATTTTACTAACAGCAGTAATATATAGAATTATATATATTTTTTCTCTTTACAAATTCTATCTTTCTTTTTAAATTAAAAAAAAAATTATTTTTATCATCACACTTGAGCTATAAAAAATTAAAATTCAGTAAAATTCAGAGCAGTTAAGCTTTTAAATAAATAAATGTTTATCTATATGGGACAGACAAAGTTACCTATATTGAATAAAAAATAATAATGCTGGTAGACTTAGCCCATTCTAAAGATAAATCTCATACCCAATACACTAACTGTCAGATCCAATACACTAACGCGTGTGACTACTTTTAGGAGTTGGCACTCAGTCTCTGCTGGCACCGCGGTATTTAGCTTCAATCGCTCCCGGAGCATGAAATCACCTTATCCAAAATAGTTTTTGTATGTGGCGGTAAATGCCAGTTCTGCGTTGACATTTTTGATTTTTTGCGTAGATGACGTTGACGCGGCACCAACTGTACTAACATTTCGTGGCCTACGAAGAAGAGTATGGAATAACACGATATTCTTAGTATCAACAAGGAGACGCGACACGCAACTGAGCATCAAGCGGCGGACTTTGCAAAAACTTTTGCTAATAGACTTGAAGATGTTTTCTTGAAAAGTGCAGACAGTTTATCGAGTGCTCTCCGTTGACCACCAAGGCCGTGTAACCTACGCTGAAAGACAAATTTTCGTCGAAATTCATCAGAAGCCACGAGATACGTTGATAAGCAGAATTATCGCATCGAAGAGCCATTACAACGGCCCAAAACTACTGTATGATGTGATATTTACGCTGAAGTCGTCATACGAAATTATTTTTTTGAAAATGACGTGGGCAAAATTACTTCCGTAGCTGAAATTTGAATTGGCACTGAAAAATATGTGGTTCCATACCCAAACTACAGGTCATATAACGAAATTCTAAGAATATTTCTGAGTCTTTGTGTGGGGTTACTTGACGGAACGATTTTATGTCAACAAGCCTTAGAACCTTGCAGCCCTTAATGAGAATATTCGTCGGGAATGCGGAGAATTATCGCAGTCCAAGGTAGCCTTTTCAATAAGTGAGGATTACGCAGCTGGTAACTTGGGAACATACAAAAAGAAACTTAAGTTGAATGATCTTGTTAGGCTAAAAACTTCCTTACGAGTCTTTTAAACATAGAACAATGGAAACTAGGGACAAGATGTGATAAAGATTAACGTCAGTACCTGGCCAGGCTCCCAAAACTGACAGTGGTCTTACCACTGAAGGAAATACAAAGAGTCCACTAGCGCCCTCCACTGGACGTAGCCAACAGAGTTGCAACTCTAAGAACATGGCTTGCAGGACCATGAACTAACCCTTGCTTGAGGACTGGAGACTATCCAACCCCGTCTGTTGAGAGTGCAACAGCACACTTCCATCTATTCCGCACCATCCCTGCAGATATAGACTTTTCAACCAAAGCCACCACGTGTATCCCAAAGGAACCTCACCAATAACCGGCTACAGAGATCAGCTACCGATACCCCTGGTGCCAGTACGACTAAGACCACTATTGCATCCTTTGACAGTACCCAACTGTCTATCCAGATTTTGTGGCTGCACACTGGGGGACGGGTTCTCCTATACTCCGAGAGCACTTCGTGTGAACCTAGGTTAGCTCAGCCAGATTCTTAGTACCCCCAGGGGGAGCATCGTCAAACTTGCTAGAAGACTATGAACTCGGGTAAAGGTGAGACATAAAGAATATCTTAGTAAAAGGGTCTAAAGAGGTTGCAGAAATTGGAGCCGCCTATCAAATACAACTGCATATGTTGCACTCATACTTATCAATCATTTCTTGATTAAGGCGGCGGTACAGCATTTTCGGATATTTTGATGACCACTAAATATCGGGTAATATTTATTAATTTAGAAATAAGGTCACTGATTAACAATACTTAACCGCTTTGTTCCCGCCCAGACATGCAATTTTTATTTCTGCAATTTTTTTTAAATTCTCTTATGAAATTGCATTCGTGTCTATACATTGAATTTTTGCCCCTGCAATTTTGGCTTTAATTTCATAGACAAAACAAAAAGAAGAACATTAAACAATGTACCCGTTTCTATTCGTCTTTCTCTCTCACCTACAAACTCAAGAATTGCGCAACAAAAGTTGCAAAGTTCATAAATATTTTCCCAGTGGCAACGCTATCCTAATACTTGGGGTAATTTTCGTCTTTAGGATAACAGTTTCCCTTATTAACTTGACCATTAAATTTGAAGTTTTTTGTGTTGTTACTCTTCCTATCTTGTTCTATCTGAAGTAACTTCAATCAAAAAAGCAAATATTGGGGTGACCGAATATTAAAAAATAAAAAAACTGTGGTACTGCATATACATATATACTTTACATAAAAATGACATCGGCTCTTGAAAGGTTAGGAATTTTTAAAAATGTTAGTATTTCCTTAAAGATCTCTTCAATAGCTTCAAAATGATACCCATACTGATATTAAAAAAAAATTGAAAATTTCAGAGCCCCGTAACCCGCGTGATGTTTTGCTTGCTGATTTCCAATTGAACCTCATTCGACACTATATCTAATCGATTGAAGCAAACTTGATTTCAACACTAACACAGGCGAACAAACTGACATCGCTCAATCGACTTCGCTATTCATAAGAAGTCAGAATATATATATACTGTATGGGGTCGGAAATGGATATTGTAGAAATTACACACAGAATGGCAAACTTATATAACTTGTTCCACTTTTTGTGGAAAGGGTATAATAATTATTTATTTTGGTGGCAACACTGTTCTTTTTTTTTTTAAAAATAAAATTTTTAAAAATACATACTTTCTTTCACACGTGTTGCCAGACGAAAATTCTCTTTAAAATTTAATTTCATTCTCTTAAGTAAATTTTTTATTTATAAAACTTTTTCTCTTAATTTTGTTCGTATAATTAATTTTCATGTAAATACATACATACATACATATTAAAACTTATTTTTTTATTTTCTAATACTGTTTAAGTTGTTGTACTAAATCTTTGTTTTTGTACATACTTTGTATACATATAAATATGTTTTTCTGTGTATATAAATTTATACATTCGTGCTTATCAAAATTTAGAAATTTAATATTAGAATAAAATTAAAAAAAGAAGAATGTATCCAACAAATTTAAATGAAAAAAATGTCTAAATGTGACACCACTTTGTATTGTCATAAATACACCTTAATTTAGTCTTGTTTCTTGAATTTTGAAAATCAAAATAAAGGACTTAATTAAACTTCAAACGAATGATACGAGTATGTAACTAAGTTTGTAAACAAAGTGAATTTTTAATAAATTTATTTTTACTTTTAAAGTACTTATCCGAGCATAAGTGCAGTTTCTTAATTTATTTAATTTAAGTAAGCGGTAGCGAAATGGTCATCGAAACGTGCTTTGACCCTCAATAATCAATATCGGTAATTAATTTAATCGGGATAATTTTAATCAAATAACACAAAGTTTTTTTTTTTAAATTAAATAATTTAAAAATATTCCCGTGTCTTTAATTTAATAATTTGCAAAGTGCCAGTGTATAGAAATAAATTATCGTAGTGTTATTGATATTTTATTTTTCATCCTCTTTCAACTGTATAAGAGAGCCAAAAAAAAGTCAGCCGTATACAGTGGAGAAAGAAAAATTGAATTATCGTTGGTTATTGTTTTTTTTTTTTTGCTTAAACTTTGTTTTTTGTCTTTACTTTATTGTTTGGACAAAAAATTTTTATTTATTTAAAATGTTTGCCAGAAGTTTCCTGAAAAGCTAAGTAAGCGGTAGCGAAATGGCCATCGAGGCGTGCTTTAAAAATCAATAAATAAACACCTTGCTATGATTCTCAGTAATAAGCAAAAAAAAAAAACTCGCCAATTCTGTGCTACTCAACCGGATTTTGCTGAAGACTATAATTTCTGGCTGCCACGTAATATCTGTTGCATTAAAACCAGACTTTGGTTTAGAGTATTGTCTCTCATGGTATTCACATCCAACATATTCGCGAATGATGTTCGATGTCTTATCAGCCTCACCGCTGCAACCTGTTTGAATTTGTTTATTCAAAGATATGACATCCAACAAATATGTGATTCACTAACAGCGTGAATTCAAATTTGCGCAGTAGTATGGTGCTGCTGCCTGGAAGGCCAAATGTTATTGGCGTCAGATGAAACGACAGTTATACAAATACACCATTACACTTTCCTACATTTAATAATTTTTTATACCCTTCACCACAGGCGGAAAAAGGGTAAATCTAAGTTCGGCATTTCATTCGTTAAATCTGTAATATCGGTTTCTGACCCCTTATTCCGAGTTCTTATGCATAGCGAAGTCGATTGAGCGATGTCCGTCTGTGAGTAATTCTTCGGGTTGAAAACAACTTTGCTAAGACACTAGATCAGCTAGAGAAAATTTACATGCGCCAATCGGTCAAAAATTTTTGTTATTGAAAATCAGCAAGATCGGGCAATGTCCTTCGAAGTAGCGGGCAAAACACTACGCCTGCTTTTAATTTTGCCATATCATTTGGAACCGTGAAGTAACTCAAATCAAAAAAAAAATAAATATATAGGACGTTAGAGAATTAAAGAATAAGAAAAAAACATCAAGTGAAAATATTAGCGTTCGCCCATATTTTCCGAGTTACGGTGCTCTGAAATATTCAAATTTTTTTAAAATATCAATATGGGTATCATTTAAAAGCTTTTGAAGAGATCTTTAAAGAAATACAAAAATTTAAAAAAAAGCTTAACCCATTAAGAACCGATGACTTAATATTTTTTCTTATTTTTTAAATCTCTGTCACCCCAATATTTGTTTTTTTGACTGGAATTACTTCACTAAACTAGATTCACATAGATGGTGAAGGGTATTTAAGATTCGGCATAGCCAAATATAGCATTCTTACTTGTTTCAGTTCAACTTAGAGATCTTAATACCTTTAGCCAATTTTGTATATCTTTTCCATCTAGAAAGAAATTATTTTCAAACTAAATACCTGTTTTATTTTGAATCATGAATCGTCTGATTCACAAATAAAACTTTTACTTGCTTTACGATCACGTTAATCCTTCATAAATAATTTACAAACAATTTTTTCTATTTCTATGATGAAGTGGTGTGAATGATATAAAACTGATTTTTAGTTTTTTCTCTCTCATTTTGAGGTTTCGTTGATTTTTTGTTACCGTTATAAAAAAAAAACTTTTAAGGTAGGTTGGAATTTGAAAAGCAGACAGACGGCAAGAAAAAACAATTTTTTTATTTCAAACATGTGAGGTATTTGGGAGAGCTCGTGTATGGAAGTGCTGACGTGGGATTGAAAAATATGTGCGTTGTGTTCTATTTTTTTTAGAACGAAACAAACGAATGGATTTTTTTTTAATTTGTTGTAGTTTTTATATAAATTAAATATGTAAATTTGATGCAGTGCAAATTGTTAGTTTAATTATGAAATTACAATGAAATTAATAATAATTTTAAAAGAAAGAAAAAATTGTTTTGTACAGGAATTGTTTGATGAAGGGCATTTTCGATCTGAGGAAAGCACGAACTTAAGCCTATCTGAAAAATTTAATTTAATTTCAGAATTTGAAAGTGTTATAATTACTTCTAATTTAGCAGAGAAGAAGTATATTTAGAAAAAGTTTTTATAAAATTAGAAAATGATACAGTGGGCTAAAATTATTTAGTTTGGGATATTGCTTTAGTAAAAAAATAGGATGATGACTATAGGATGACTAATATCGCTTCTTTTGATGTTTGAAATCTTTAGAGTTTGGCAATTTAAAAATTTTGTATTTAAGTAACTTTACAATTGCTAATAAGTTTTCCTGTTTTTTTAAATTTTTGAAAAGTTTTTTATCTCGGTACATTTCTTCTTTTGGCTTCATTTTAGATTTTTTGTTAAAAATTTTATTTTTTTCATATAATTTCATTTGTTTTTTACACTTTTTAAATTATATTCTTAAATTGTGATTTTTGCTCGAATTTATATGAAATTTTTGTTTTTTAAGGATTATAATTTTTTCTAAAAGTCATCGAATTTCGTTGTAGTTTTGATTTCAGAAAAATTTATATTCAAAGTTTATATTTTTTTACTCTCTTCTTTTTTGTGAAGTTTTGCTTTTTTAAAAATTTTTTATAAATACGATTTTTGTGAGATTTTGCTAATTTTTAATTTTTTGGTGAAAATCCGACTTCTTACTGTTATTTTGTTTTTAATTAAAATATAAGTTTTGTAACCAATTTTTTTCTGAAATTTTAATTTTTTTTTTTTGCAAAATTTTTAACTTTTTGTTTTTGAATTCACTTATGTTTTTGCAGGTGAACCATTAAAAAATTTGGATATTTGAGGCTTTTTTGTAAAACCGTAAATTTATTGAATTTGCGATCCAAAATATACATCATATTTTGTGAGGTAGAAATTCTAGAAATGAGAAAATAAGTAAAAGAATTGAACATTGATAATATTTTCTTGCTTTTTTCCAAGTAAATAACTTGAAAATTAAGATAAAAAAAAAACAAAAATATCTTATATAAAAGTACCTTTAACTACTACTTTTAACTCAATGAGAATTATACATCACATCTATTAAAATAAATATTTTTTATCTCTCTTAAAATCTAATATAATAAGATCATTTATTAAAATAAAATTAAACATTTTTGAAATATCACAGCACACTGGCATTAAGTTTTATTTAATAACAAATTAAAAAAAAAACAAATGTTGTTGTGTAAGAAAATTTTACAATAATATTCCATAAATATTTTAATAACAACATTTAATAATTATTTATAGTTAAGACTTGTGCTTTTATCTAATGAGTGTTGTTTCCCCATATTTGTGGATTATTTGTAAAATGCTTAAAATAAGTCTTTCTACACCAAAAAAAAAAAAAAAAACACACAAGCTGCAGCCAATACTAAAGTAAATTTTTATCCTTCTTACTCTTCTTATTTTAAACAATTTTTATTTATTGATAAACAACAGATTTATAATTTATAAATGTGATCAATGTAACAAAAATGTTTATTAAAGCAAACAATGCGAGAAAAAAACAAAGAAAAATTTATTCAAATAATTAAACAAGCGGATATGAAAAAAAACTGCTTTAAAATTATTTGATCAGAAAGAAATTAAGGGGGGTGGGTTGTTTATGCAAATAAACACAAAATGTTTATGTTATTATAATGTAAAAGTTCATTTCCTTCTGCTGCTATCTTTCTTATCTTAATAATGTAGCACAATTATTAAGGAACTTTAGCCTAACTAAAAAATAGAATACAACTGATAACAATTTAAAAAATTCCGTTTGTAATTTCTACAATATCCATTTTCGATCCCATAAAGTATATATATATTTCTTACCAAGCTCATACCTGTAAAAAGAAGAGTATATAAAGGAGACTCTCTTTCTCTTATTGGTTTTGCAAAAGCAGGATGCTGTTTCAGCTAAAATAACCTACTTATTTTATTTGGACGATATATAAATATACTCTTCTAAAGATCGTAGAATTATTCTCTGGTAAAATTTAAATGGAATTTGGTATAGACAAATGCAAAGGACTCAATATTTTAACACAAACGAAGTGAAATTAACAACATAATAAATGGGAATGATATCTATAATTATAAGGGCTCCGAGCAATTAAGGAAAATAAACAACTCAACGATCTAAATAACACTCTGAAACATTTTCTAGAAGAGAGTTTACAAAGACTAGATGTAATCACCTTAAAAGCTTAATTGAACGAATTAACATCAAGAGATGCAATGGAGATGGGAGTATACTCTACATTAGAGAAGTTGTAACAACTCAAAAGCGGAGAATTTATGACTTTTTCATGGCAAAAACAACTACTTTCCCAATTCAATAAGCTGTGATTCAAGGCGACCAAAACCTTCCACCTGTTAATATGAAACATTTTAGATCTTAAGCTTTTCCAGTGATCTATGACCAATGGGGGTCCAAAACCACTGGACGATAAACATCTACCGATCTAGAAGAGTGATTCATTGACAAAGACTTTGCAAACTATTGGTTAAAAAATGTCAGTCTTTTCCCACAAAACGTTAGATTTTATTACAGCTATTCAAGGCCAAATCATCGCCAACAAAAACTGTTGTAAAAATATCACCAAAAAGCAGAACTCCGATAAATTCAGAAACTATTAACCCCATACAAAATAAGTCACGACAATGTGGATAATTTTTTCTACACTAAACTGCTTAAACTCCTTTGCTTCAATAATAAACCAGAATCATACTGTTAATTATTAAAAAAATATTGAAATTAACTCATTTGTTATGCAGAAAGCTGTGATTTTAGTAAATTTTAGATTTCTTAAAGAAATCAAAAATTATGTAATTCAATTAATAATTTCCTGAATTTAAATTAAAACGTCATTAATGTATTAAGCCTGGTACTCTGTTCAGTTTTTCATGCGGAATGTAGTTTACATACATAAAAAAATTTGTATGAAAAAGCCATTAAAAAATGTTGCAGAAGTAGTACTCTGTTTTTACTGTGGATAAACATATGAAATGTTTCTGGCAACATTTTATCAAAGCTGTGAAATAAGGCAAGTAGACATTATTTCATGCGGAATTTTTCAAACAACAGCTGTTTATGTCTTTTGCTTACATTTTTAAAACAATGTAGTATACGTAAAAATAATAAAACGTTAAATTCTTCTCAATCGCGAGATAGACACCACATTTTAAGTGTCAAATTTTCCACATGAAATAATCAATGTTGCTGAACAATTTTCACAAAATCAAACAGAGTACCAGGCTTTATAAATTAAAATTGTCGTGTGTAGTTAAACAAAGCTTATTTTTTACTTGAATCTAAAACATGTAAAGCTGCTGGTAAAAAACATTTGTATATATGTCTGCCTGAACAAAAACAAATATCTTATATTGTGTAAAATTAGGCAAATGGCCTAAAAAAGAAACTTTATAATTTCTTTCAAATAAACGGACAAATTGACAAAAAGAATAAAGAGAAATTTAACAGACAGTACTTCGAAACTCAAAAAAACTTATATGTAATGAAATGAATTGCATACTTTCAGGCGCTTACATTAAAATTCTATATGGTGGTGTGGTGAATAAGTCATGTAGATGTAAATAAACATAATTGTTTTTGTTTGCAGATGATGTTATTGTTGTTGAGTATTAACGTTTGCAAACACTTGCAATCATTTGTGTATAAAACAGTGGAACTGATGAGGAAATAAATTTTAAGAAAAAAAAATGTGAAAAATGTCCTTATTTCAAGGAAAAAATTTAATACCTTGAGTTTACATACATCTTATAAAAGAAGTCATGCAAAAATTTATTATTTTTAAATAACTTAAAAGACTTTTTTATATTATAATTTTTTTTTTTTAATTTGGATTTAAAATCTACAATGGCATATGTGGAAGGGTGGCCGTTACACATGTGACAAAAGAAAACGTCAAAAACAAACGTTTATTTTTAATAATTTTGGCAATCTGAGGTGTTTTAACCAAATATAACACTAACGTTAATTTTAACAACATTTTATTTTTTCTATTGAGGTGACTCTTATAAAGGAATGGCTGCATAGCCTTTAGCACCAGATACGTATAAATTATATAACAGTAAAATCAGCTGCATCCTTTATTTGGCTTCAAAAGTTCATAAATTTCATACATTTAATATACAAAATGCTATTAAAGTCAAATATTCAATGCCCTAAACAAGCTTAAGTCCCAACAGACAATAAATAAACATAAAGACGTAGCCATTGGTTGAAGGTTCCGTGACGTGTTGTTTTTCGAAATTAATAAAATGGCCCTAATTCCTATGGCTTCCCACTTATCATAAATTTAAGGGAACTTATTTAAATCAAATTTCGGTTATTGAAACCCTGGATATGAAGAAGCAACTGCAGTATTTTTCTTGCTATCAAATTTTAATTTTGGTGATATTTTACCGTTACAATAATATATTTCTATATATTTCTTTTATCATGGAACCTACGGAAAAATAATAATATCATTCTTTATTTAATTTAAGTTAATTCTTCACAATTGTTTCCTAAATTTTTTTAAGAAACGTAATTGAGATGTTCTTAAAGCAGAATCGAGATTGTTTCTAAAATTCTAGTTACGACTTTTTTAAATAAAATAAAGTTTAACTCCGATTTCAGGGCTTGAAAGTTCGTTCTGAAAATAAGACGGTGTCATGTCATAGTGTCCAAGGATATTATGTCAATGTCGAACTTAAATTAATAAAATGGATATTATGTAGCTTTGAAAAACGTTATAATGTCAGTGGACATTGTGTCAGTTCTAGCATAGCGTCAATTATGAAAGTGTCATAATGACCGCACTCAAAGCAACAACGACTTTGCTTACTAAAAATTTTCTGCATTACTGGCATTGGGCCAGTCGCAAAGATTTCCTGCTCTTCAGTATAACCAACACCGGCTTCGCTGATCAATGATTTTATGCAAGCCACTTAAAAAAAACGTTGCATCTTTCTTACGTCGTTATGACTCTACGTTGATGGACATTATGTCACTTTACGGTACGATATTATGTCCACGGACATTAAGTCCTTCGAAGTTATGTATGCCACGCCTAAACTATGCCGCAGGTCAGGCTGTATTTCTAAAAGAGCTAATAAATAGCAATTCAATGTTGGGTACATAAACTCAGTTTTCTTCTTATTTATTCCTATTTAGCTCCACTGTCTAGCGGTAAAGACTTGAACAATTTTGTTGAATAGAAACTTTTCACACTCTCACATTTTGTAGGTTAAAAATGTCCAACTTCCGCTTTGTATTCGTGTTTATTCAATATAAAGCCGACCATGGTGAAAGTTTGAGTGAAAGTCTATAAAAATGTGAAATGTTTGAAAACGGAAGGGGGTTTAAAACATGAACTTAATAAAGGGGGTTGAAACATCATAAATCAGGTGCAAGTTGGGTGCGTATGTATTATACTCGCTTTCACAGACTTCCATTAATTTTCCTTTATCCATTTCATAAGTCTCAGAACAAATATTGTTGTATAGAAGGTGTTTGTATTGAGGGTTGAAATTATGCGTGAGTTTTACTTTAAATAGGATTTGAAAATATTTTTTTTGTTGTTGTTAATTACAACTGCGTATACATACAATATGTCTGATACAAATACAAATGTCTGATAAGTCCAGCATAATTTGTTATTATTTTAAATGGTATTTAATCTATAAATTTTGTACGAATGACTTAATTTAAAGTATTTTTCATGGCAAAAATAAGTAGCAGGTGAAACCAGGGGCGAGTTTATTTATTTGCGCCATTGCTCGTAAATTAAAATTTATATAAAAAACGACGGAGATATTTTAGTACTTGATTTTTCCATGTTATTTTTGTTTTACTCTAAATAAACAGTACTTAACAATCGCTGAATATTAATAAGAGAAATGGTGATCAAGCTTAATTAGTTTTAAGATGAGTCCAACATGAGGAAAATATTTTTTCTATTTATTATAATAAATTAAGATTCAAATGTATATCTCTTTATCTACAGGTTTAAAATATATTGTAAGTGGAGGCAAAACTTGGTCAAAGACTTCGAAAAACTCTTGCAGATTAATAAACAAACATGTAGTACATAACGAAGAGATTCATACCTTCTTATGCAAATAAACAAATAAGTTAATACCACAAAATTCGGAGACAAATAAATCCCTGGACACATCTCTGGGTCGGAATATAACTGAGAAAAATCCAAGCAGAAGCAGAGTTAAAAAAATCACAAATAAACTAATTAATAAAGAGAAACTCTAAAACTGCTTGTTTGCAATGCGATCCTTGACCAAACTAGAAAGAGTAGAAAGACGTCAAACTAAAAATTTGCGAATGGTTACGTTTGGCTAAAAAAAGTGATCAACTCGCTTTAAAAATTTGTTTCAAAAACACAAAATTTTTTAATTATTTTTATAGAAATTCTTTTTTTTCCGGTAAGAATAACTCACTCCATCGGTCCAATTGATGGAAAACCTCTGCGTGGCCTGTTTTGGAAAGAAAAGTGGCTTGGCCCTCCAAATATTGTATTTAATTTGTGTAGAAGTTATTAGGAGAAAAGAAGATGTTCTTCAAATTATTAATGTTATTTTTAATTTATTTTTAAATAATTAATTAAAGTATTGTAACAAAAAAATCGTAAAAAAATTAAATTTAATAATCATTCTACTCCTTAAATTATGGCCTGTTTTTGCATTAAATATTTGAGCGTGTAAAACCCACCAAAAGCATGAGAGAATTACAAAAATTGGCGGGCTTTAATTAAAAGGCTAAAATATCAAGAGTTGCCAGCTCTTATGATATTTTAAAACAAATTTTTTCTTTTGTCTGTTTGACGAGTTTTGTCACAAATCACGGTTTATTATATATTTCAAAAATTTATCATATTTAATGAAACGAATCTTTACGTTTTATAATATTAGAATTTTTGACAGTCTGGAAATTAACTAACACATTTTATTTTTGTTAAAAATACTTTTTTATTCTAATATATTTTTTTTATCTATAGCTCATTAAAAAAATTTTTTCAATTTTCAAAATTTCAAAAACTTCTTTAACAAAACATTTTATTAAATTTATTTTGTTTTAAAGGTTTAAGCCCAAGTATCACTGTTTCGATAAAAACATTTAATATATATAGCAGGAAGTTGAGTCTCAGTATCGAAGACAAAACACTGTGCTGCAAATCCAGTTCAATGTGATTTAGTAGTTTTATCCCAAACATGTACAAAACAATATCATTTTGAGGAAGACATGCCAGTAAAAGCTCGTTGAAGTCAATACTACTGTTCCACAGACTTCAAAGCAAATTCCAAGTAATAAATCTGCGAATGTCTTACAGTTGCATTTTTAATATTGTAATAAAATTGTTACTATTTTTAATTTAAAATTTTTAGAAAAAATCAAATGTCACCTTTTCGATAAAGAAAAAATCACGTTAATGAAAACGTGCTATAGAATATGTAATATATACATATATATTTATATAAATTTTTTTCTCAAATGTCTAATGGTAAAGGCGCTTATAGAAGAAGGCAATGAGATAAAAAAATCAAAATTGTAGAAATTAAATGAGAAATGGCAACAACAATAAAAAAAGTAATCATAAAGAAAATAGCGATGAAATAATAAAAAATAGAAAGCGGAAATTCATTTTTGAATATGGACAGTATTGATTTTTAGCACAGAGATTATAGCTGAATGGAACGAGACTCTTTTAAGTATAACCGAAACGCTGGTTTTACAAGAAAGTTGTTTTCTATATTCAAAAAAAGTAGCTTAATCGACTTCTAGAAAATATGTCTATTTGTGTAGTTTAACTCTGTATCTCATAATTAACTTCTATGCAGTTTAAGAAGTTTTTAGAAGACTTGGAGACCTAGTTTTATTAACTTGGCTCAATATTTTGATAATAAACTATCGAAAAGTCTATGCGAGTTCTTGGTAAAACTTGCAATTACTAGGATGCTGCTGGCACTTACCACTTTAAGGAGTTCTCGATGGCCGTTCTTAATATATTGATCTTTCCCACAAGTAATGCTTGTATCGAAAGGACTTTTTCTGTTATGAATTCAACGAAAACTAAATTCAGAAATAAAATGCGATATAAAATTTTCAATTCTTTACTGATATTAATTTTATATATGAATATAAATACACAAAATATCTTTAATAGATTTAATTTAAGTGAAATGTATCATACTAAGGATAAAAAAGACAGTAATAACATTGAACAACCTGTGTATGAAAGTTTTGATTCAATAATTGATATATGTTTTTAAATCTAGTTTTTTATTTTTACGATTTATTATAAAATATTAATATACCACTATGATATCTAGCTTTAAGCAATAATTATAAAAATAACTTAAATCCTACACATTGATTGACCTTACCTGTTTTTTATTAAGTTATTCTTTTTTATGTTTATTCAATTTTAATTTTCTTTAAATGTTTTTTTAAACGCTATATAAAACCTATATACCTTTTACAAATAAATTCCACTCTAAAAATGAAAACTCTTTTTTGATTGTTATAAGAAACACAATTTTTGTGCTTTATGATAAAGGAATTTAATTAAATGAAAATGTTTTTATAAGTTATATTACATATTCGATAAGTAATTTGGCGAGAAAAATCGAAAAAAAAGACTGGTAACATTGCTTGTGTGAGATACGTGAGAGATAGTGTGGTGAGTTTTACTTTACAGCTAGAAAACTAAACTTAAGATGGCGCTAACAATTTTAAATAAGGTAAGCTACCAGAAACACATACACATATTTAATAAAAAAACACACCAAAATTTACACACGGTATGTTTGAAGATTCTTGTATCAAAAACAATTCAGTTTAATTTTAAATGTAGCTTTTGATGGTCGTGCGAGTTTTAAAAAAAAAGAAAACGAATAATTTTAATTAATTTAAAATAAATTTTTAATAAAAACTAAACGCGTGTTGATTCTAACAACATAAGAATCTAAAGTAAAAAGGTGAATAGTGTGGAAATTTAATAAATATTAATTTTAAAAATAAAATTTTATATTAATTAATGTTAAATATAAAACAAAGTTTAGAATATAAAAAAACGTGCAATTATAATAAAAAAATAATAATATAATTTTGTGGTATTTAAAACATTAAAATATACGTACCTATTGGAAATTAAAAAAAAAAAATAAAACAAACTTGCAGTTAATTTTATTAAATAAATAAAAAAAGTTTTGCAATTGTACTATTTTTAACATTTTAAATTCAAACTAAAATAAAAAAAAAATACACAAAAGTGGGCATTTACTTTTGTTGTTTTAATGAAAACTAAAAGTGGAATAAGAAAATTTACTGCTGTGGCCTTCAAACTATTAGATCGAATAAAATAAAAATAAAGATTTCAAAACATCCACCATTAATGACAATATACCTACAAACTTAAATTTCGAAATGCTCAAAAATTCCTACGTATTTGATTTATTTTTCTTTTTAAATAAATAACACAAGTCAACAAATAACAACAATGTTATTCATAACACAACAGGAAAAGAATTTTGAAATATGATATTGTGAGGCAACACATGTTGCATGCAAAATTTAAAGGATTTTTTTTTCAACGGTATAAAATTTTGCAAAAAAAAAAACAAAAAAAAGAGCACTCTACTGAAATAAAGTTTGGCAAAAGATTTTAAAGAACAATGGGTTAAGTATTAAAATTCAGAAATGTAGTGACACTGTTAATTTGAAAATGTTTTTAAAATTATCCAATAATTTATTAAATCACAAAATTTACAAAACTGTGCCAAATTTTCTTTAGACATTTAATGACTCATTCCATTTGCGAAACTGAAAATGAAAAAGTGTTTAAATGCACAATATTCTTTCCAATGTATTTTTTTTGTTAATGCTGCTGCAGTACTCTCACTTTATTGCACCATGTTGTCATCAAAAAATTTAAATTTAAAATAAAATGCTTTAAGAATTTCCTATAAAGAAAAAAAGCAGAAAGATAAACAAGAAGAAACTTATTTTGTGTAGCAATTTTTAGTCTTTAGTAAAGAACCCTGCTCGTTTTCGCTCGTTTTTTTTTTTATTTTGCACACTTTTGACAGCTACAAGAACAACTTCCTTTTAACTAAAAAAAATTTACTGATTTTTTGTGGTGGGTTTCTCTCGAAAATGAAATTAAAAGGGTGAGATCATAAAAAGAATTGATGAGCTCATAACTGGGTTAGAGCATAAAAGAGAAAAAATCTTTAACTAAAGGAATGAAAACGAAGTAATTAAATTTACTACAGTTAATTTTATTTGATAACCAGGTCACAAATGTCAACTTCACTTGAATGATTCATAAATATGTTTTAAATATGCAGGTATAACAAAATCTGAAAAAGAAAACTTTTTTATAATAATCTGGTAAATTCGGTTGAATGTCTTATTTCAAAATGCCAAAATTTATTTTAAAATTATTTTAAATGGCAATTTAATTTAAGTATGTACGAGTATATCGATACCTAATCAAAGCTGTGCATGTATTTATTCGCAGTAAAACCGGCTTAATTGGAATAAAAATCTGCTTTAAAGACAAATATTTAATTATTGTTTCTCATGTGAAAGGTTTCATTTTTTTTTCATTCATTTTATTTAGTTGCATTTTCAAGGCCCCTTTGGAACCAGTGCCTTTCTTACTTCAGTAATTTACTTCTAACATAAAGATATTAAAGTTCTTTTATTTTAACACAGGGTAAGCTAAAGTTATAATATTTTATACTAGGAGTGCCTACGTCTTCGTCTGCGTGTCATGCCTAATTTTCTTAAAATTTAAATTTAGAAAAATACGTTTTAAATATTTATTTCAGAATTCTGTAGACAGTTTTAAAAATTGTTCATTAACAAAAATAAAAAATGCTGACAACCGTTTTATTACGAGTACCATTGTACCATTAAAATTAGAGGCTTTTACAATTGTATCTCTATTTTCTATACGAAAGGAATTATTTTTACGAAAAAAAGTGTTCTGTATTGGAATCAAGGTTCTAAGGGACCTTCTCACAATATTTTGTTCAAATCCATCCGGCACTTATTACGTGATGCGAAGACATACAGACAAAAATTCCAAAAATAGGCGCTTTGTGTGTTCCGTTCCGATTACTATATGTCCGAGTTTAGACGGTCGAACATTTGAAAAAAAAAAACATTTGGAATTCTCTTTTGTTTTTTCATCAGCGTTCACACGGCGAACATGTTTTCGGCAACATTTTATTAGTATTGTTATTGTTCGCTTTTTTAAATGTATGCAAAGACGTGCCAACAAAGTGTATCGCCGAGTGTCGAACACAAAAACGATTCTCTCTTCCCCCACACGTAATTTGCTGTCAAATTAAATGTTTCCCTTCCAAATATTCGCTCGTCAAAACGGGGACTATCGATATTAATATCAAAATTTTCAAATATTATTAAATTTACAGTTACAGTTTCATTATGATAAAATCCTCCTTTGTTAAATAGGACGTCTGTAATATTTTCATGTTAAAAATTTCTCACTGAACTTACAAAAATGAGATACAGATATACTCGACCTCATGTTTGCCCACAAAAATCTTAAAATATTGTTACGTTTTTCCCTTTGTAGGCAAACGTACGGATTCTTTTGATTAAAAATACCACTGTGGCTCATTATAAATTCCGTATTCTTACTTTATGGCTTTCTTCTGGCTATACTTCTTCAGGTCTTGTGAACCCTTGTTCTTTTATTTACTAAACATGCGTTATTACATCAAACGCAGCCATCCACGCAACACTACTGTGTTACTCCGGCGAGGCATGAACTACTTGATGCGTTGTTTAGTAACCTTAACCATTCACATACATCTCCACTACTCCTTTCATCCCCTTTAATCCAATAGACACAACTCACGTCTGTCATACACTGTTGTTATGCTGTTACACTTCTCTGTGCTAACCGCTACCGTTCTTACTTTTCATTATAAAGGGCTCCTTGACAATTATCTGCTGCTTCTTTATTTAATTGGCCGTCTCCACTAAATTATCTGCCATGGCTTCACACAATAATTATCTTTTGCCTCTCGGGAGGTTTGTACTGCTGTTTATTAATTTTAAAGTGCATTACAACAATTTTTATTTTCCCTGTACGCATGCCCGAAGGCGGGATCGAACTCATGATCTCCTGTTTTACAGCATGCACCTCTACCAACGCAGCCATTGAGGCTGCTCAGTTTTTGTTAGATAATTGTGGTATTATTCTATACTTATTCTTAACTTATTCTTAACTTATTCTTAACTTATTCGCCACGGTCATACAGATAACAACAACAGGGGTTGCCAGATCTTACATTCGTAACAATATTTTTAAAATTAATACTTTTTTTATTCGAGCTTAAGTTCGTTTTTTAATTAATTTTACAACATTCTTAATGTATTTATACCTTCTGACTTGGTGAATATATTCCCAGACTACTGAAGACAGCCTTTTGAATTTTCTACTGCCTAATTTAACTTTTTTCCGTTCTCCTAAAAAAAATTCATGGATATGACTTAGCCCTCTTAAGATAGACTTATTTATCTACGTCATAGATTTCCAGCATGAAACTAACAAATTTTGCGTTAATCTGAAAAAAAGAAAAACTCGAACTTGTGCCTAATGAAAATAAAGTACTTTAATTATTTTTTTATTTTTGATTTAAAAACTTTTTATTTATAATCTCTCGTTATTACGAAAATTTTCTTAAATTTTTTTTTTTTAATTTTCATAGATCAAACAAAATTTCCAAATACTTCGCTTCACGATATACATGTTCTACATATGGAAATCCTTGAATTAAATTAACACTAAGAAACAATTTATTTTTCATCAAACTTTTTAAATTTAAAAGCAAAACATCAAATTACAAAAGTTCAAACTTTAATAGAAATTAATTAAATTGCGGCAGAAATGCATAAAATTGAACTCATCAAATATTTTATCTAAATTATGATTTTGTAATACATACATTGTAAATGTTTGTTTATGTGTGTGTTTGGTTAATTTATTTAAACAACAAAAACAACGAGCTATCAACCACTCCTCTCAAATAAAAACACTCTACTCGTGCCTTTTTAAAACAGCTACCAGAAGCACTTTAAAAACCGCTTGTGCAGAAGGCATAATTTTTATGATTTTTTCCCCCTCCTAGAAAACGCTAGTAAAATAAGAAAAATTTATTTTCCAAAAAGAAGTGGGAAATTTATAAAAAATAAAGTTTTAAAAATAAAATCAACAACATTCTAATAAAAAAAAAATTTTTAAATAATTAGAAAAATATTTGTTGTTATTGTATTATTTGTGTTTTACGTGCATGCATGAATGATTGTATTTGCAAAGCTTGCAGTCAGTCATTTTGACACACATACTAAATTTCGTTAAAGAAATAAATAAATACAATATTAAAAACTAAAATGTTATAATAATTTACGAGGGTGGTCTTAAAATTACTTGAAATTTTTTAAGTATTTAATATTGTTCGTATTCATTTCTCTGCATGCGTATACTTTACTAAGTTTGTTCAACTCTTTTGGTTACTTTCTTTAGGTATAAAGAGTACGTGGAGAAAACAAAAGGCCACGATTTACACTCTTATTAAATCTGTTATATCTGTCAAAAATTTCATATGTTTGGATTAATACCGAGTGTTTTTTTTAAAGCCGATCAAACTTTAAATTGTAAAAAATAACTTTAGAACTTTAAATAACACAAAAAATTAAATTGTAATGAAGAATATTTTTTATACGAAATATTAGAATATGGGGCATGATGAAGCGCATTCTGGACGTCAAATTTTGGGTCACTTTTTCAAGTACTGCTGGCCGTATTTCATGAAAAAACACGAACAATGCTGGCCTTCAAACCGGCAATTGTTGCTGGGTTATTAACATAAACCAGTGACTTTACGCGGCCCCACAGGAAATAATCGAAATGTATCAAATCGCACGACCTTGGAGGCCAATTGACAGGTCCATTTCTCGAAATCAACTTATAGTCAAATTTTGATATCAAAACTTCGATGGCACTTAGCTCTATCTTGTTAAAACCACATTTCGTCCAGATCAATGTCATTCTTATTTTCAAATAAAAAAACATTAGACATGGTGCGATATCTCAGCGTGGATTGGTCTCACTCCATATGCAGCAATTTCGCTTATTAACAAACCCTTTAAACCAAAACTGAGCCTCATCGCTCAACACAATTTGGCAATAAAACAACGGGTCAGTTACGACGCATCTAATGGTCTCGTGGCTTTAATTCCTGCTCTATCTGAATCTTATACAGGTGTAGGTCAAGATCTTTGAGTAAAGTTTTCCACGTAGTGGACAGACAGAGCCCCATTTCCTGCGACTGACGAAGAATCGATAAATTTTGATCTTCTTCCACAATTTGATTTACAGCAGCGATATTCTCTTCAGTACGCGCATTCCTTCGACGTGTTGGTGTTATTGCATCCTCTAGAGAGTATGTGGTACGAATTCTATCCACGGATGGCTTACTCTCAGACGGAAAATTATGTGCAGCTTAAAAATCACGAAGTCGTCTATAAGTTGCTCGAATTGATGACTGATTTTCAAAGTAAACTTGAATGATTTGATAGCGTTGTTCAAGCGTGAGTCTATTCGTAATGATTTGCCAGAATTTACTGAAAATAATAGGAAAAAATATTTTATAAAAATTTAATTTTTATTGTTATTTTTTATAATTTCAAGTTCTATCATGCTTAAAAAAACACCCTTTTGTATGTGAGTGATATATTTTCAGCTAATCTATTGCAAAAAAAATTTTTTAAATAACTGTTTCTGTGCGACAAGAGTTACATAATGCCAGTGTTGCATCTAAACATAATTTTCTTGCTTGTCTTAGGCATTCACTATAGTGTGACAACACTTGCCAAACTTTGCCTTTTTCACTAGTTATAATTTTCTTCGTTTAATAATTTCGTTTGCTTTAAGAAAAATAATTTAATTTATTCCAAATTTTTTATTTCAAGGGCTTGTATTCACTTATTGTTCTTCTTTTCCTTCTTCAGGCTGGTTGGACCCTCAGCAACGACTGTTTGGATTCCTATTCATTTTAAGTCCATTGTAGGTAATCAGGGTTTCTATGGATGTCTAGTTCTGCTTCTAGAATTTAGCATCCTTATGGCATTTTTCTGTTCTTTTGTGGACGACTTTGAAAACTTTTGTTTTACATTTTTATGTTAAAAAATTTCGTTAGATTTTTTTTAATTTTTTGTTAAAATAAATGAAACTGATTTTGAGAGTGATCTTCATCGCGATTTTAAAAATGTTATATATCACTATAAAATTTGCGATCTCTATTTTTATACTGTAGAGAAAAAGGTTGCGCGTTTTTATTTCTTACCCAGTATTTAACTAGTGTAAGACTCACTCCAATAAAGGTTATTTATTACCTTTCTTTCATGCTTCCACCTGTACTTAAAGCTGGAAAGGATTCAGATTTGGTAGAGGTCTTTAAAGAATCAGACGTAGAAGAACCATGGCACTCATCATCATGCAAAGGAGAAGTTGTTTTAAATAAATTTTATAATTTTAAATAAAATTTACTATTACAATCATAAATAAATTATTACTCTGAACAAATTAATTGTTTTCAGATAAATAAAATACTATAAAGTAACAAATTGAAAAAATATCTTTTTAAATAATATTCTCAGAAGGCGGGGATTGGTAAGGCATTGGAAAGCTTAATAATGAAGATTTTTAGAAAATTGCAAAAATGAATATTTTTAGAAAATTGTAAATTAAAAATTTCACAGGGACGTTTTCGGGGGTGATATTGAAGGGATACCATCCCCTGCCCATATAAAATAATTTCTATGGTTATAAGGCGCATGTAATCCTTTTTTATTTAATATTTACATTATTTTTCCAAAAATATTTCATTTTCCCGCCCACAAAAAGGGCGGGGATAAATTTCATTTTAGAATTTCATAAGTCCAACTTTAAGTTTTTGAACATTCTTTGACCTTAAAAATTGGAATTGCTAAACAAAATGACGTTGAAATAAAAAAAATCTTGCTTTTTTCAGAGGTAGGGTTAGTTCTTCTTAGGGGCACTTTTCTCTTCTCGGTCCGATTTTTCTTGGTTTTTAGCTTTAACAGCCTATCACCATAATAGATTTTCCTGCCAAGTTTTATTAATCTAAGGGAACTTAGTTTTGTTTGAACTGAGATTTTTGAAACACTCTTAGAAAAATTCTCCATAGTGCTATCATCAACTCGGGTCCCGGTGAAGATCTCATCTACAATTACGAATTAAAATTTGTTTAATAATTAAGGTACGCCATTTTTCGCGTAGTTTTCCATTTTATCAAACGCAAATTGCCTGATATTTTTCTTCCTTTTTTGGCTGTCAACACTTTATGCCACAACTTGCAACACTTGCGCGAATGTAATGATATCCAATGTTAATATTATTTTTTTTTATTTCAAAAGTTCAAACTTACTGCAATTAGCATTTACAAGTAAAGAAGCGTTAGCAAAATAACGTAAAAAAACACTTTTTCTTATTTTTTACATGTATGTTGCACTATAGACAAGAATTCTTTACGTGCTGTTCTTGTGCCACACATGGTACTCACTCACCACTCTATAAAAATGTCACTGATTTACGTGCGTAAATTTTAAATTTTCATTTTAAAACTCATCATAATGTGTCGTCTTTTACTTAATTTTATTAACATTTTTTTTCTTAATTTGCATCAGTAAACAAACGACGAATGTATGTATGTATGTACACAATACGTAAACAGCAAGTAAAAATTGTTTATTTTGAACAATGTTTTTATTGCTGTTAGTTCGTTTTATGTTGGCCACTAAATAATAGCAATTGTAATTTAAATTAACGCTTTAGTACACACCCGCATGACCTAATCAGTGATTAAATTAACACACACACACACACACACACATTTAAAAAAAATATGTTTTTTGAGAAAAGAGTCTTTATGAAAAAATGTACAAAAGTTTAAAATTTATTTATAATAAAATGCATAATATTTTTATGGCGTTTTGTGCCTTTGGACCAGCCAAATAATTCTCCTGTTCTTTAAGATTCTAGAAGAGCAGAGAAGTAATTTCAAATTTGTATTAAAAAAGGCATAATTAAAAAAAAATGTGGTTTTTCATCGGTTTTTTTATTGGTCTAGGCTTCGTTGACCTTGGATAATTATTAACAGAAAAAAGTTAGTGCAAGATATTTCTTTATTAAAAATTGCGAAGTAGCCTAAGCTGGCTGACAAAAGGCCAATGACGGGTTGAGGGATTATCTGGATTATCTATTTCGGATAAAAATCGAATGAGATGATGCCTGTATATTGTACCTGGAAGTTATAGAAGGTGTATGCAGGTCCGTTACTAGCTAGAAATAGAGTGTCTCTAGGAGAGACACTGTTGATGTGGCAACAGTTCAGTGAAGAAGACATGCTCGCAATAATACAAAAAGCGGCTTTAAGGTGACGAAAGTAAACCTCGAAAATTTTTACTTTGCGAATTAGCACCATTTGAAGGCATAAATGAACCTTCAAATTGTAATTTTAAAGGGTGCAGCGCCCTCTGTCTCTGTTCTAAGCTTTTAAAGTTAATGTTCAGTTTCTGTATTGCAAGCGAGCAAATAGTCTAGAAGGTTTTTATAGGAATCACTCAAAAAACTGAGTGCTTTTCATACAAATTTTCTAGACGAGTCGCTCACAGAAACAGTACATTGATGTTTTGAAATATTTGCTTTTATGTCTTATTATCGCTTGTTGTCTTGTTGTTGGCTTGTTTGTGGGAATTTCTTTCATGACATTAAAAGAAATTCTTTGAATAAAACAAAAAACTGATTTCACGTGATAGACATTAAATACCGAAATAGTATGGAGTGTTGTTTCTTGCCTTTGAAGGAGAAACAACCACCAAAAGCAACCCCTCATCCCTTAACTTTAAGAAAATTTTAGTGAAATTATTTGTAAGTCAAAGAAGCGTTCCATATACACAAAATAAAAGATACAGAAACCAAACACATAAAAACAACCCCTAAATAAAAAAAAGCACCCATTAAAGCTTGTTTTGTGTTAGAAAATTTAAGAAGTTCTTTGGAATTAAAAACAAAACAAGTCAAAGGCATTCTAATGCTTAAAAAAAAACTATGTGTGTATGTGTGTGTCTGTCTACAAATATAAATTTGAGGTATACCTTTAAAACAAAAGTAAAAAAGGTAAATTAAATATTTTGAACAGTAAAATATGATTTACAAAAATTTCGGTTTATATTTACAAAATAAAAGTGAAGAAAAAAGCGAACGAACCATAATTATGAAAAAGTGTAGACATGTAAGTAGCGAAAACTACATACATGAGCGAGCGGATGAACGATTAGTTAGATGGTGGAATAGTATGACATCATTCGCGTCATCAACAATCCATTTTTTATAGACTGACACCTCCATTATTATTACGACAAAAAAAAAACGCTAAATTCAAGAACACCAACCAACCAACCAACCAACAATATTTATTATTGTTTTTTGTTTTTTAATATTCAACAATAACAAATTCAAAGAAAACAAACTAAACAACAAAATTATTAACTATCAGACATTAAAATTAATAAAAAATACATACATTTATACTTATGTATGTACATACATATGTGTGTATAAAAATACTACAAAATCACATTAAAAATATATACGGATGTTTGAATACAAAAAAAAAAAAAACTGGCAAAACTGCCAACACCAAAACATAAAAAAACATCTTTAACTAACAACCGTCATTGTGTCTTTATGCCAGTAGCACGCTCGCTGCTGGCACACAAACAAACACACATTAACAAAGTAATTTTATACTCAAAAATATACTAAAACTATTTCTAACAATAGAAAAAACAAAAACAAACTAAAGTAAAAAAATATTTTAAATAAATTAAATTAAAAGAAGACAAAACGAGACAAGACAAAAATGTACCAAAAAAAAAAAAGAAGAGGAAACAGCAAAGATATAAAAATCATAGCCTAATTTCTAAAGATATAAAATTTATAGCCTACTTTTTATACAACTATTCGTAAGCCTACCTTTCAAGGTCTAGGTTGAAACAAGAAACGATATAAACTTTACAACTGGTGAGGGACTTATTGTATACTATATTTTTTGAAACATATTTAACTCGATACATTTATCTTCACACATCAGAAATTCTTAGTGAAAAACTGTTAAAATTGGAAAATATTAATCATAATCTTTTAACTCTATAGGAAATGTATAAATAGTTTTATCGATTTTTTGATGTTAAGTTTGGTTTCTATCGATTAGCAATAAAAATCGACTGAAGTTTATTGGTGTACTTTGGGGCCTTACTAACCTCACCTAGGGGATCCATCGAAAGGCTTCCAGAATATATTGGACGCCCCTTGAGTTAGGCATGGTGTAGTTGTCCATACTCATAGATTTATGTAGCAACTTCTCTGATTTTCAACCGAAAAGTTTTGGAATAACAAAGATCACCAGCTACAGAAAATTTATGAGCACCATTTATTCTCACTGACTTAGTTTTGGTACTATTGAATTTAACAAAAAAATAAATAAATAAATAAAATCTAAATTACAATAAAATATTGCATTTTAACCAACATTTTAACAAAAATATTAAACTTAGGTAAAACAAGTAAGCGTGCTATATTCGGCTATACCGAATTTTATATACCCTTCATCATCTATGTAAATTTAGTTTAGTGAAGTAACTCCAATCAAAACAGCAAATAATGAGGTGACATAGAATTAAAAAATAAAAAAATTTTGGTACTGCATATATGTGCCCATAATTATAAAAGTGGTCTAAGTCATATATTTCTTGTTTCGAGATATTTAATAAATTGCATTTGAACAAATTAAAAAATATTTTTACATTATACGACAACCACTATCTAATAGTTCATTTCTGACAATTTCGTAAAAATTACATTGAATAAATTTAGTTTAAAATTATGTGGTATGAAAATAACTGGTAAATTAATTTTTTTTTTTTTAATTTTGACTTAGACCACTTTTATAATTATGGGCACATATTTAATTTTACATAAATAAAATAAATGACATGGGTTCTTAATGGGTAAAGCATTTTTAAGAAGTTTTAGTATTTCCTTAAAGATCTCTTCAAAAGCTGTAAAATGATATCCATATTGATATTAAGAAAAAATTTTAATTTCAGAGCCCCGTAACTCGGAAAATATGGCTGAGCGCCATTTTTTTCACTTGATGTTTTTTTCTTACATTTTAATTCTCTATCGCCCCGTATATTTATTTTTTGATTGGAGTTACTTTTTTGTTCCAAATGACATGAAAAAGTTAGAGGTAAGCGTTGTGACTTGGCTGCTGCCTCAAAGAATATGGACCGATCTTGCTGATTTCCAATAGCACTTATTTCGACACTATATCTGATCGATTGACATTTGCTGAAGCAAACGGACGGTCAGACGGACCTTACTCAATCGGCTTCGCTGTGCATAAGAAGTCAGAATAATATATACTTTATGGGGTCAGAAATGAATATTGTATAAACTACAAACGGAATGACAAACTTAGATATACCCTTTTTCCACTTTTTGTGGTGAAGCGTAAAACAAGTAAAAGACTATATTTGGCTATGCCGAATCTTATATACCCTTCATCATATATGTAAAAAACTTTAGTGAAGTAACTCCAATCAAAAAAACAAATGAGCTGGTTTTTTGAAAGTGGTACAAGTCCATTCTTTTATATATTGAGATATTTAATGGTTTGCGTTTGAATCAACTTTAATCACCTCGAATGCTGCTTTTTACACTATATACCGATCAGATTTTATTATAAAATAATAAATAATTTCTGAGATTATTGGAAAAATAAACAATTTTCTTAGCTACACATGGAGTTATACCACTTTTAAAAACAACATATTCAGGCATGTCACATAACTTAATTCCGATCGAAAGTGGTTTCAATTCCTCAAATTGGGTCTTTAAATAGCGTAAAATGAAAATTTTTTTTCAGAATGAAACCACTTGTGAATTTCATAGTGGAATTAAGTTTCTTTGAAACTGTGTTATTTGCGGTTTTCTAATTTACTTT
Source organism: Gymnosoma rotundatum (assembly GCA_916610165.2). NCBI lineage: Eukaryota > Metazoa > Arthropoda > Insecta > Diptera > Tachinidae > Gymnosoma > Gymnosoma rotundatum. The sequence continues at coordinate 10,733,325 of OU744338.1, read as the reverse complement.
TATTATGTGCCCTTATTTAGATCATCCTTCTTGTTTACTTTGGTGTACGCAATATTGCAACATTTAAATAAAAAAGTGGAGATTTAGCATTTTTTAGAAATAAGCAAAATCGATCGGAATCTGAAGAAGGTTAAACAAAATCGATCGGAATTGTTAATACGGAATCAAAACCATTCCGATCGGAATTTGTGAGATGCCTGATTAAATAAAATAAGCTTTACTAAAATCTGTTTGAATTCAAATAGCAATAGTTAAAATGAAGACATTCAAATTCACGATTAACCTGATTTATTAAGAGTTTCTTTCAGTTATACTTTTTAATACTGTTTGAGAATCGACTTATTACACTTTCAAAAGAAATATTTGCGCTGTAGAATTGTACAACAAAACTGTTTTTATATATTTTATTTCAAGATATAACTCTTTTGAAATTGTGATTGTAATTATGGAGAGAGGGTGTCTATACTCATTAAAATTATCGTTAGCTTAGTTTTTCTTCAAGTGGACTTATACCACTTTCAAGAAAACTAGCTCAAATTTAAGGGTGACAGAGAATTATAAATAAATAAAAATTATATAAAAAATAAAATTTTTTATGACAGCCCATTAGTCTATTGAATCACATAAAGGGCCTTTGGGTGGATAATGAACAATTAAAAAAGATTTTAACGGTCTCTTTTGGGTCTGTTATGTATTTGGTGCTTTTACATGTATAACAAACCGTCACAAGAGGCACAGGAACCCAGGTGGCCCCCTAATGACAAATACACAACTCACATAGCAACCAAATATCTGTATTATATCAACGATCTACATATTCCGAAAAAAACAATATTTTAAATATTGAACCCTCGTGTATAATTTCTTATAATATTTGCTTCTAATTGATTTATCTGTGCAGATCATAACAAAAAATCAGCAAAATACCAAATTAAAAAAAAATGCAAAAATATTTTTTTGATAATAGTTTCAGAATATTTCAGAAAGTTTTGAGTATATAAAAAAATTATTCCTGCATTTTGTAGTGTTTTATACATCCTAATCAGATAAAAAGTTTTTAAATAATGCTGAAAAATATTTACTTATGTCAGCTTTATTAGAGGCATCATTTTGTCACGTCACTTATAAAAATCTGTATGTGATAAAAAAAATTAAATTATATAAAAAATAAATACTAGATTTTTTGCTAGTTAAGGTTTAAAGAATTAAAACTATAAGGCAAAAAATCGTTTAAATAAAAAAAAATCATTTGAAAAAAATCGTCAAGTTAGAAATCCGAATGATACTCAAGTCAGAGTATATCGAACTTTACTCAAAAATTAAAAGAGGTAATCAATTTATAAACACAAGAAATACCCAAAAATAGGTGGATTATTATTTTTTGCTTTATGAATAATGAACTTTTCCTGTTTATCCTTTAAAAAAAAATCCTCTAAAATTCTCTTGTATATTATTATATTAAGACTTCTTTGAAATTTGCACACTCATTCGCCAGACAGACATCTTTGTTATTCATAGGATTTTTTGCTACTCTATATTTGTCTCAATTTTATTTCTCAAGAAATTTATTTTTATTTATTTTTTTTTTGTGTGTGTCAGCCAAGTATAGAAATTATCTTGTATTTCTTTTTACTTATCCATGCAATAATAAAAATATATATAGAAACTATTAAAACTAGGACAAATGTGTTTATGTGTTTATATTTTGCAAGGAAAAAAATTTTTAATATTTTCTGACTCGCTGTTCAGAAACTTTAACCACTGACTTCTGTTGTGGATTTTACAAGGATTTGATACATAAAATACCATAAAATATTAGAACGTAATTTTAATGTTTTTCTTTGTATTCATGTACATACATATTTATGTGTGTTTGTAGGTCACTAGGAAGCTACAATATTTTAAAGACGTAATAAATTTTATTGCCCTTGGATCAATACAATTTACTTTGGAAAATAATGGAAGTAAGTATTATCTTACTACATAAACACATGCATACATACATACATATATTCGTATGTATGCGTAGTTACTTTTACTAAAAACGCAAAAAGTTTGTAATATAAAAATCGTAAGAGGAAAGCTTAAGATATTTTTTCTTCGAAATAATAAAGCAAGATGTTTGCTAAAGGATGTATCCAGAGAAAAATTTTAATTTGTTTACTACAAAGTTTCATTGTGTTAAAAATCAATACTATTAAAATTAGCAAAAGTATTAAGGAGAAACAAATTTAAAGTGTTACTTAAAAGCAAAAGAAAAACACAGCGGAGAAAATTCCATTAGAAATAAAATAGGTTATTTTGATTTAAAATTAAAATATAAAAAAGTACCTGCAAGTGGATATTTAAAGAAAAAAATTTAAAAAAAGGTGAGTAACAAATGTTTCATACGAAAGTAGCAAAAGATGACAAATAAATTTGAAAAGTGTTGTTAAAGTCTTATTTGAAAAGTTAAAATATATTATTAAAAGAAAATACAATTAAAACAGTCGTAAAGATAAAGTAGCAATAGAAGAGAAAAAGTACTAAAATCAATTTTTAAGGTTACTATAAAGCATGGTACTCTGTACGAATTTGTGAAAATTGTTGAGCAACATTGATTATTTCATGTGGAAAATTTGACATTTAAAATGTGATATCTATTTCGCGATTTTGAAGAATTTAATTAATATTTTCACGTATACTTCACTTTTTTAAAAAACTTATAATCAGCTGTTGTTTAAAAAATTCCGCATGAAATAATACCTACTTCCTTTTTTTTACAGCTTTGATAAAATGTTGCCAGAGACAGAGCACTACTTCTGCAACATTTTTTCCTGGGAGCAACTCGATATCGATCGAAACTTTAATAGAATTTAAATGTAAAATTCGATCCATATCGAAACTGAATGAGTACTAAATCAAACAATTTATTTTGAAAAACTTATGGTATAAACATAACCGGGACGGATGACTAATGACGCATTCGTCATTAAGCCATCTTTGGGTAAATTCGTCGACTGAAATCAATAAGGACGACAATGTTCACATGTGCCACTTGCTAGAGTGACCATGTATTCAAAAAAAGAAAGATAATATTGATATTGTCTTTTATTTGAATTTTTTAATTAAATTCATTAATAATTAAATTATTATTATTATTATTTATTTTAAAATTTGGCATAGCTGATAGAAAAATATAAATATATCGTAGTAGAGAATAGTTCTTGCAAGTGTAGGTAAATACTTCGTTGTCAACCATCATTTATAATAAATAGTGACTGTACAGAGAAAAAATATTTCTAAATTACAACATAAAAGTATTAAAATTTTATTTCTCGTAAATATAGGGTCCGCAATCTAACGTTTTTTTTTTCAACTAGTGCTTATTTCGTGAATGGTACACTTAGCTAATGTCTGATTTGACAGATAATTAGTTTTGTCCTTCCGCTGAACGAATACAGTTGTGTATACGCTTGAACAACGCTGGAACGCTGGGACTTACAGAAGATGCCGATTTTGCCAAAAAAAATCGTCTTTTCAGATAAAGCTCATTTTGATCTTGGCGGGCATATCAACAAGCAAAATTGTCGCATTTGGGGCATAGAAAACCCGCACGCATACATTGAAAAGCCGGTGCACCCAAAACGAGTCACTGTTTGGTGCGGGTTTTGTTCCAGAGGCATAATTCAAAAATAAGCAAGGAGTTGCCATTACAGTCAATAGCGATCGTTATCGGGCCATGTTGAACGACTTTTTGTTCACTAAAATTGAAGAGGAGGATATTGGCAACATTTGCTTTCAACAGGACGGCGCTACGTGCCACACAGCCGAAGCTATACTCGATTCAGTAGTTCTTTTTTTTTAAAGTTATTTGGCGGACTCTTTAGTAGTTACAATCGATAACTACCTTGTAGATACATACGAAGAATGCTGACATAGGTTGAGGCGAACCAGAAAGTGAATTTTATTCTGCTAGTATCTAAATTTTACTGTCATCTTTAAAATTCAACACAATTCATAACGAATTTAATACGAAATTGAAAAAAAATAGAAATAATATTTTATTTAGAAACCAATAGTTCAACATAATAAAAATTAAAAAGAATTATTAAAAATACGTAGTATATTTTTATGTGCGGTTTCTGTACTACAAGCGAGCGATTCGTCTAGAAAATGTGTATGAAAAGCGCTTAATTTTTTGAGAGATTCCTATACAAATTTTCTAGACAAGTCGTTCGCCTGTAATATAGAAACCGCACATTAATATATGTTATAAAAACATAAAAATTAATAAATCAATTTTTTTTTTAAATTAACAGAAAAAAATTTTTTTCGACAAAAATTCGCAGCGGAAAAAATCGTCGTTCGTCCCAAATGTTTTAACAGCATTAAGCAAAAGTATCATTTAACGCTAAAAAAATATTAAAGTACCACAAATAAACAAATTGTGTGAATTTAAATTTTAAAATTTATAACCGTAACCACATTCTGTTACGTTAACAGAGCTATGTTAGCCACATAACATAACCAACAGTTACATAAAATAACCTAATGTAAGTATTTCCCGACAATACCTAGATAGAAAAAAATTATTGGAAAATACTTTTTTCTTAGTAGTGTTTTTTTTAAATTTTAAAAGTAAAATATATTACCATCACGTTTTTTAAGAAATTATAGTAATTAAAAAAACGCTACTTTTGATATTTGGAATGTCACTGTCAAAAAATGTTAAAGCCAATTAAATAAATTTTGCTATGAAATACCACCCCAAAGACATAGGCCTTTTCTGGCTTTTTACTTATTTTTAGCGTTAGAGGAAAATATTTTTTCAAACTTTGTATTAAAATAATTAAAAAATATTAACCGCTACATCCAAGATTTATTAATCAATTAAAATTTTTAAGCAAATAATTTATTCCTTGGTACTAAAATTCTATATCTATCATTTCCTCTAAAATTAAAATAAATTTTAGAATAAAAAAATATCTAAAAACAAACCACAACAGTGATGTCATACTTGAGAGGCCAATATCGTTTACTTTTTTTTCACAATTTGAAAAATAAAACTCAATCCTTCAAACATAAGAATTGTGTGTGTATCTTTAAAGAGTGACACTACAACAATCCGGTTCGGTTTTATTTTTCCCCCATTTAAGCTTCCAACAAAAACAAATAAGTAACTCCACACAGTCAGTCATGGTTTACAATTTAACCAAAAGCTGTTTAATGCCATAAACAGCCTTTGGCCTCAATAATGCCTTATTTGTGGCCTGTTTTCATATACACGGGACTTAACTTGTTTGTGCTTCTCTTATTTAAAGCTTTTAATACTCTTTGTGGTATTTTTTAGTGTGTTATTTTCAAGTTTAAGTTCAAAACCACTTAAAAGAAGAGACAACAAAACAAACTAAAATAATAATAAATAAAATGAAAACAACAACAAAAAGCAAAAAAAAAACTTCTGTTTGTTTAATTCTGGCATCATAATCTTTGAAAAGACGAAATAAAACAGAAAAAAAAGACGGCGGGACGGACAGACGAACAGATAGACAAATAAATCCGTGTTTGTTAAACGTGTAGAAAAATGCCTTCAATTCCGCTTATTTTTCAAATACCACAAACAACAATAAGACAGGCATCACTTCAAATAAACAACTGCGAATATAATAAAAACTGGTTGATATAAAATCGGACATTTAAGGAAATAAGATGTGCATGAATGTGATAAGGTTACAATGCACTTTTAGGCCGTACGTCGCGTTGCTTTTCGTAAAATATTGTCTACTACAATGCTGTCTTAATCTTTAATTTCGATTCAAATAGCGGGTTCTAATTCTTCTGGATTCGCGAGAAAAAAATACTGAGAGAAAAATTAAAATAGATGTGACCCGATAAAGTAAAAAATTATTTTTAAGTCAACCATTTTACATGTGCTAATAATTACGCTACAACTACTTGTCATATAAAATTTTTTTCGATGAAATATGTATTACCACTTTTAATTCGCTAAATTTGGGAAGCAGACATTTAACTCGAGCGGTTAGTGGATCAAAATAAATGCTATTTAAGTCAATTTTTACTGTCGTTATCGACGATAAACAGATCTAGTGCTGCCAGTGTAATTATATATGTGGTTGTGTAGCCGCAGTTGTTTTTTTTAAGTATATAGCATAAACTTTAAGGCGCCAACGGCCTTTAATTACTAAATATTTTTCAATTACTGAAAAAATATTTTTCTCTTCAACATTTCCAACTGAAATACGTTAAACTAATTAGCAATCATAAGAAGGTAAAATCTTTGACAAACATGGTCATAAACTGAATGAGAATTACAAGCTTTTTGCAAACACTAGATTCAATTTTAAACTTCCATATTATTCTTGCGCGACAAGCTATTTCTTTCCAAGTAATAAGTATCTTAGGAAAGCAATAAGGGATTGTACCTCCAAACATTAAATATTCTCACTTTTACCTTCATAGTACATTTAAGTAGTGGTTTTTGGCTAAAGGGGCCTTTAGACTATACGTTTTTAAATATAACATGTCAGTTTAAAAACTTGCATGTAATTCCTTATATACATTTCAAGGTTGCCATTTTTACATACAACCTAAATTTTTGCATTTTAACGTACATGCAAATTAGGTCTGACATAACCCAAAAAGTAATTCGTTGTTTATTACAGTTATTTTGGTAATCGGTTCTGTGAATGAAAGTTTTCAACTTTATTCTACTTTCATAGATTTAAGTGCTTTTTGCAATTTTTAATCATTTAAAATTGGCATTAGTAAAGAAAGAAAATGTTGCACCACTGCACTTCAAATGCTTTGTCATACAAAAATAGAACACGCTCTAAATGAAAATTTTTCAAATATTGTTTACATATCGCACTTGATCAACAAAAGGGTATTAACTCAAAATTTTAAAATTTTCAGTAGAGTCAAAAAACTGTTTGTGGCCACATTTTAACAGAATTTAAAAATTCAAATATACCATAGGAAGCAAATTCCATTAAAAAATATATTTACATCGTTTTTCCTAGAAATCTGTGCAAGTAATGCAAAAAAATCAATTTTTTGAGTTAATACCATTTTTCTAAAATTTTTCGATCATAAATGAAACAAATTTTATCAACAAGACAGTATCAACTCAAAATAAAACCAAATTGAAAAGAGACTCAACTCAAAATAATACCTTTTTTATGAAAATTTACGAATCAATTCCATGTTAACTTTTGTATTAACTTAAAATAATACCTTTTTGTTGAAATGAAGGTAATCACTACATCATCATGAATATGGTCTCAAAAGTGGTTTTCGAGATGAAAGAGTAAACGGAATACGTTGAAATTTTTACAGTAGATAGATATTGATGTTGTTAGCTGATTTCTTGAAAAAAGTGATATATCAAAAATTTTGAGTTAATACCCTATTGTTGATCAAGTGCGATATGTATTTAACACAAGGATTATTTTACACCTTTTACACGATGCACATGTATTTTGTTATAGAAAATCTAACAAGTCATATTTAAAAAAACATATAGTCTAAAGGCACCTTAAGGTTTATCGAACAGACACGGCAACAAAAAGTCGTCAATTTTACTTAAAATAATTAACCCTTTCTAATGGTTCTAAACGTATAAATGCAAATTTCCCACATCCATATATAGAGCTTGCTTTAATTAAGCCTAAATATTCCCATTGACCAATGTAGAAACTTGAGGAGTTGACAAGGTAATTAATCCACGTTCAATTTATTTATTATATTTATAGTAAAAATTTTGTACTAACAGAACAGTAGTGAAGTAACCTTATGATTTTGATGCACACCTGACAGTCTTTAACTCTGTGCCTTAATGGAGATGAGATGGGAAATTAAAAGTACAATTTGTTGGTATAAAATTTTAAGAAGTACTTTTTGTAACCCAGTAGTGATAAGGCCATAAAAAATTTTGGGTTATCTGATCTTAAATATTTTAACGTTATTATTTAGAATGAAAAGCTTTAAAGATGTTGTTAAATACCCGACAAGAACAGGACTAGTTTATAAGAAAGAAAAAAAAAAGTTATTTACCTTTAGTTAAGTAATTTGTATTTGTTCAATATAGAGTTCCTCTTGCTATATATACGATACATTTTAACTTTTTTAAACTGTCGGCAAATTAAAATATCCGACGGATCCTATTTTGGCTCAAATATTTTCCGTCTTAAATTAATTTTTTTATTTAGAAACGTGAAAGACTCACCGTAACTCAAATTGATGATATAAAGTAGTTTAAGCAACAATTTCTAAGTCCTTAACTCGTAAATTTATACAATTAAAATTGCAGAAGTGTATAGCAGCTTTTCTTATATTTAGTAGCTCTTCTGGCGCCAATACTATGATTTTGAGGAAAAATATCGTTTTTGTTGAGTTTAAGTTTGTAACATTCTTTGCCTTTTGTAGTCATTCCATATGTAATAAGTGCAACTCATATAACTTCGCAGGTTGACCAACATGTTGCCAGAAACAATTTCATATTGAAAAACATGCTGCCAGAAATATTTTGTAACTTTTTACAAAACGAACAAAGTACTACTTTTGCAACATTGTTTTTACTTATTTCGTTTAAATGTTTAAATAGCATTTCACAGGAGATGATGAACTGAATACCAGTTTTAAATGAGGGCGCTTTTTACAAATTTACCAGCCAATTTTACTGGCTCTGCTTTTTTGGGAAGCGTATCTGTAGTTCATCAACGTTTGTAAATCGAGGAATAAATTTATAAAAATCATGACAAATTATCTTACGAATAAGGGCAAATTCGGCGTGCATATTCCCGTTAGCCTCTTAATTCTTAATATTAAATGAAAAATTTAATCATCTTTAATCCATATCATAAAATTAATCAATGATTTCTGCAAAAACCGCCTTAAGTTGGCCCCCTGAGCAAATTAAGCATTCGTTGATATTCGGCTAACTTATCTAATTTTTCCTAACTGTTTTAAGTTTTATTATATTAAACAACGTGAATTTTTCTAATTATATTAATTTTCAAAAAAATCTTTTTTTCGTGCTATTTTCCCGATTAATTTTATTTAAATCACCGGTATTGATTATTGAGGGTCAAAGCACGTCTCGATGGCGATTTCGTTATCGCTTACTTAACTCTTCAGGAAACTTCTGGCAAACTTTTAAATAAACTAAAGATTTTTGTCTAAACAATAAAGCAAAGATAAAATCAAAGTTTAAGCAAAAACAACAATAACCAATAGTAATTCTATTTTTCTTTCTCCGCTGTATACGGTTGAATTTTTTTCGGCTCTTTTATACAGTTAAAAGAGGATGAAAAATAAAATATCAAAAACCACTACGATAATTTATTTATATGCAGGGGAACTTTGCAAATATTACATTATGTTAAACAAAAGTTTACTTTTAGTTGAGTTTTGTTAGGTGGTTTGCCATTCGTTAGAAATACAAAATTTATAAAAAAAAAAAAAATAATTTGTTTAAAAAAGTACCAAGCTTTTTCCCTTTAGTTGACCGCTCGCTCTGCCATCATAAAAAACAAGTTGTGGCATCATAATGACAATTGTTGTCATCATCATTAACGTAACAATGCTGACAATGACGGCAAAAATTGAATATAAACATTTTTGATGTTCTGATGCGTGATGTTAAAGAATCAAACAAAATAAAAAAGTAAAATTGTGAATAAAAGAATGATTAAAACAATTGTAATGTTTTTTCTACATTTAATTATTTCAAAGTCCCATGGCAATAATAACACATTGACAAGATTTATAATTATCTGCCATTTAGTTTTTTTTTTGCATCTTTTTCCTTTTTTAAACCTGTTTATTTGCAGTCACACAATTGAGGCAAATAATTATTGACAACAAACAAAATGTTTTTTATTCTTGAGACAGGCTTAAAGTTCTTTGCTAGAAATACGAGCAATTCTTGAAATTGAAAAAAAGAAATTGCTTGTTAAAAGTTTTAATGACAGGTTTAAAAATTTAACATTTACAATTAGGAAGAGAAGATAATAGATTTCAACAGAATACGTGATATTTTAATAAATTTAATTTGACATTTTTTTTTATAGATGGCAGGGATGAAAGGTTAAATTAAAGTTCTTTATCAGTACTAAAAAAATAAAAAAGGTCTTTATTGAAGTTTGTATAATTAATATATATTTTATTTGCTAAAGAGATCTTTGAAGAACTTTGAGGTTAAGTTGAAATTTTAAATATATATATTTTTTTTAATAAAAACTATATAACATTTTGCCTAAAAGCTTAATTATAAAACTGTTTTTAACCGAAAATTAAAGGACGCAAATGTTGCTTTTTTAATGTTTCTGCTAGCAGAACTCAGTCATATCTGAACCGATTTTGAAATTATTTTTTAAATGGACGAAAGTTATGCTTACAGGTTGGCCCCGTTTCAAAAACAGTTCATAATTTAAAAAAATAAAGGGTATCACCGTACAACATACAAGTTTCTTAAGTGTATTATGAACCGTCATAATAAATAAATAATATTAGCACTTTTTAATAAAAAAAATAAATCTAAAATTAAAGGGTGTCCCCATAGATAACGTAAATTGTCGTATATGGGCGTATCTTTTGAACCGTTATTGACAAACCCTTGAAAATTAGACGGAATGTCGATTATCGTGGAAATAAAAAGTATGAATATTCGAAACTATAAATTAAAGGGTGCCCCAATAGTGCATTTAACTTGATTGATATGGCCATAGTTTTAAACAGTTGTAGACAGATGCTTATAATTTACAAAAAACCGGAATTGCTAAGTCCGCTATAACAACAAGTTTAAAATTTGGATTTGGAAATTAAAGTGTGTCCCAATAGCTGATTTAATTTGATGTATGTGGCCAATATTTTAAACCGTGATAGTTAGCTATAATTTTTTAGAAACCTGTATTGCTATTCACGCTATAACAACAAGTATACAATTTGAATTTAGTAATTAAAGGGTCTTCCCATAATTGATGTCTTTATAGTTTGAACCGTTATTTACAAACACGTAAATTAAAGGGTTTCCCAATAGTAAACCTAACTTGATGTATGTGGCCACACTTTTGAACCGTTATAGATAGATAGCTGAAATCTGTTGTGAAGTCGGTTTTTATTTTATTTTATATTAAATTTATTTTTTATTAAATTTAATCTTAAAGGCTTAGAACCAAATAGTTTTATATTTATAGTGCTATAATCGATCGAATGACAAGAATATTGATAGTGATTGCCAAAAAATTTGTGATCAGAGAAATAAATTGAGATCATGGATTTCAAATAAAAATTCTTTTTGCTTTCGTTCACAATGACTAGTTATGCTAGAATTATTATGATTATGTTATATTGAGTAAAAATTGTCACGACTTTGAAAATAAACATTTTAATTGTTATTAGAATATTTTTTTATGACAAATTCACTGAAATTTATAATTTAAAAAATTAAAAGAAAAGCCTGTAAAAAAAAATTTACTGGTAAAAATTTCTTCAAACTAAATGAGACTTATTAAAATATTTACATTAAAGAAAAATACAAACAAAAATTATTCTATATTATTTTTATTATGTATTATTTTTATTATTATATATTTTATCTTATTCAATGATTATTATGAAAGTACAAGGAACTATAGATCATTATGCTGTAATTGCTTAGAGTTGCATAAACTTTAACTATCTTTTTGAATTACGATATTAAAAAAATAAATTCATTTCTCTGTCCTTCGATAATATAAACACTATACTTTTATCCATGATAGTTTCTCTTAGTATAATGCTTTAATAAAAGCCTACACAAACCCTAGCATAAGCTCATCTAAAAACCTATAACTTTGAATAGACCCCACCACCTAAAACTCTCATTTAGTTGGAAAAATTTTTAAATATAGTTTTATCTGCAAATTAAAGGTTAAAATAAAAAACTATCGCTGACATGAGTACATGACTGTAACTTAGCTTTTCAAAATACCAGGAGAGCATTTTTAATAAAATTTTTTTAATTGTAATTTAACAGATACACGGCAATAAAATATTTGAGTAAAGTTACGGTAATCCGTACTACCACAAAAACCACATACTCGGTAGATGTAGCATGACTAGGGAAGTCTACTGGTGACATTTACAAATTTTCTTCGAAAGATTGTCAGTTATGTTGTCAGCTGCTCATCTAAACAAGTCTGTGAAAACCAAGTAATTTTTTAATACGAATGTTTCCCCTTAATTTTATTTATTTGTTTTGTTTTTTGTTTACTTTTTTTATCAGTAGATAAAAATCTTATTAAGTCAAAACTTACAGAAAGAAGAAGCAATTAAAAATAATAAAAAATTAAGAAAATTTCAAAAGAAAATTAAACAAAAAGCAATAAAAAGTTTTTTGTCATAAATTTGCTTCAAAAGATGGTTGTTTACCTGCAGCATTAATTGATATTTATTTGGCCAAAGTGTTTTATGTAGAGTTATTGTCTAATGACTGCTTTGTTTTCAAAATCCATTAAGTTTTTGCAGATTTGCAGATCTTTGTTGGATATTTTTTTTAATATTTTTTAAATAAACTTTTTTAATGAGCTCTATTACTAATAGTTTAACATAATATTTATTTTCTGTTGTCTGTATCAAGGTTGTAGCATTAAAATAATTTATGTCTATTTTTTAAAATAAATTTTGCTGTCTGCTCTAACAATTTGATTATTCATAATAAAAAATATTTTACAACAAGTTGAGAACACTCTACTTCTAAAACTGTCTGTATTTTTATTTGTCTTTAATATTTTTGATAAAATTTAAAATTATGTACTATTATTTATAATTATTTATTTAATTTCTAGACAATCTGGAACTTTTTTCCTGAATTTAAAATTTGTTTTATTTAGATTTGTTACAATTTACAATTATGATGAATAAAAATAATTAAAAAATTAAACTAAAATTTCAACTCTTTAGTTAAACTTAAGTTTCAGCCTTTAACTTCCTGTAGAGTATTTTCAATTTAAATAAAATTTATTAAAATTCAGAAATTCACCAAACTCTTTGAAGTAAAAAATAATTCTCGTATGTATGCGCACAGCACAGTCGTAATGTTTAACACATGTCAACAGTTGGTTCATGCAGTCGCTACTGCAACAGTTGCAATTGCACTTGTCAGTGTGTTCATATGGTATTTAATTTTTGTTGTCGTAGTTTGCTGCTTGTTTTCCACTTATTTGTTTATTTATTTTTATTTGGTTTTTTATAGTTTTTTTATGTAATGTAAAATTAACATAAATTGATTATGAAAGCTTAATAAGACTGGTTAGTGATTTCTATTTGTTGTTGCTTTAAACAAATTTTTTCTTAGTTTTTTTTTATAGATTTTATTTTAAAAATTAAAGCCGGCTTTTTGTTAATGACATCATTTATTTATTTATTGCTTTTGTAATATTTAAAGCCAAGTTGCCAAACTAAATTTTAATTTGATTTAAATTCTGTATTTTTTTTAATATTTTTTTTAATACAATATAATGATTTTATTAAATAAATAAAATAATCGAAAAATATTTAATTGTTTTATATTTTTTAAAATTGTTATTTATTCTGTTTAATATTTTAACAAAAAACTTTCGCAAAAAAATAAATAATTTTTCTTTCTTAGTAGAAATTTAGATTTTAAAATGAACTTAAGCCTAATTATTTAATTCATTTTTGTCCATCAAATATTAAGCGGTTTGTTTAAAGTTTTTGATTTTGTTTTCTTGATCAAATATAATTCTCATTTGTTTAATTAAATTTAAGATATAAGTATCTATTTAATATTTGGATAAAATCTACTATTGATCTACACAATCAAAAGAGAAATTGCCATAAGATATACTTCCTCCTTAGTACTTTTATTCAAAATTTTTTATATTTTATTTTTGATTTTTTTTTATTAAAAAATTTGTTATAAAAATATCATAAAAGTATTTTTTTTAAGAAAAATATTTTATTTTTTTAATTAGACTTAAATTCTTAATTAAATTTGTTGCATCTGGTTCACAAAATTTTTGTTAGAATTCTTTGTGAATGAAAAAATTCACTACAACTCTCATCAGTAGTCTTCGTATTTATCTATGAAGCAAAAAGTATTTTTCATTTTGCTGACATATATTTTAACAATTTTCTTTACAATTATCGATCACATTAAACGAAGAACTTAAGTCTAATTTAGTGGTAAAATTCTTCTGTAAAATAAGTTCAAATAAAATAAGATATACAGCCCAATTATGAACATTCTCAAGGAATTTCTTCCCACGGAAAAAATTTTTCTCGAGAAAAAATTCCTCCAATTATGAATTCCATGGGAATAAAATTATAAAAAAGTGGCATCATCGTAATTTGAAAGGAGATTTTTTGTTTATTTTCATATAATTTTTATTTTATAATTTATAATACCTACTTTTTTCCCCTGAATTTTTTTCACTTTCCGCAGTCAATCAAAAGGGAAAAAAGTTTATAATTGGAGAAAAGGAAAAAGTGAAAAAACTCGCACAGAAATTTTGTTTATAATTGAGCTGATAATGAAGTTGGTAAAATAATTTATTTTCAAAGAATCAAGTAACGTAAATGAAAAAAAAACTTTAATACTAATTTTCCACAATATGTTTTTGGAAACAGGAACTATTTATTGTATAACTTTTGAATGTTGTAGTGTGCAACTCAAACCTATTGCGTCGACACTCTTACAGGGTCCAATTCAAAACTTTGTTACGGTTTCTCAGTTTACACCTTACAAAATCTCCAGTCGGACACTAAATTTAGCAAAAAAAAAAAAATTCTGACGAAGTGCATTTCTGTCTCGGATGGAATCGAAAAAACCGGTGGCTTGCTTTTTCAAAAATGTTACTTAAAATCCGCCACGTTTACGGACTTTTATGGCATAAAGGAAAGTTATAAACTCGTATAATAATTGGTTTCGACAGGATGAAACACCATGTCGCACATCTCACAAAACAATCAATCTTATACGCACTAACATCGGTAATTACATTTTTAGCCATCTGGGCGATGTCAGTTGACCGCAACAGACTTGTGATTTCACCCTTTTAGAAACTTTCTTGTTCTGTTTGGTTTGCTTATAGAGCCTGCAAACAAACTTGGATTAGAGACAAGAGGCCTGAAAGCTGTCATGCCAACAATACAAAAGTTGTTTAAGTAGTCAAGTCTAGGAGGTGAATGTACAACTTTCACAGTCTTCCACACAAAGTAAATATGATTCTTTTTTATACCTCCTTCCCCACAGATAGAAAATTGTGTATCTAAGTTTGTTATTCCGTTTGTAATTCCGACCCAATAAAGGATATATGTTCTGAGTTCTAATGCATAGCGAAGTGGATTTAGATGAGCTACAAAAAATTCAAATACGTCAACCGTCAGACATTGTTTCGAAAATTTTGCTATTAGCTATTAGCAATATCGGTCTATATTCTTCAAGGCCGTGGGCCTCTAATTTTGCCATATCTTTTTTTCAACTTTCATTTATTTTCCTGCTTCCATCTGAGACAGCAAACTCTTCATTTACTAAGTTGAGACAACAACCCCAAGCAAATCTTGGAATTTTCCAAAAGAAAACTTTTTTTAACAGAAAAACTTTATGGTAGGAATCAATTTCTAATGCCGATTTTTATTAAAACTATTTAAAGGGAAATCTACAGTATGGTACATTTGTTTATACATATATGGTGTAGGGTATATAAAATTCGGAATAGCCGAACTTAGCGCTCTTAATTGTTATATTTAAAGTTTAAAATAATTTAAGTTGAAAGATCCAAACTATTTTTTATGATGCTCATTGTAACGCATATACTCAGCTTTAATCTACAGTTCATTACGAAATATTTCACATCTTTAGTTTGATAACAAAAAAAAAATTAATCTTTAAGTCCATTTAAAACAAATTTTCACACAATCGGGCACTTAATTACTACAATGATTGAAATTTATTAACGTTGTTGAATACGGCATGATAATAATAATTATCATTATCATCTTCATTAAATACTTACAGCGTTATGTATAACCAAAAGTTAGCGACTGTTTATAAACTGTAGTCAAATAGCTGCCAACTAGCAAATCGATTTGCCTTAGCAGCTTCTTGGCACAATGTTTATTCTTAAACGATTTGTAACTGACTGCTAACTTTAAGAAAATCAACTCTGAAAATGGATTGTGTCCCTACTAAATTACTTTTTTGTCCTTATATCACCCCTGATTTTGTCGTTTGAACATACATTTATTTTCCCTCCATATTTTTTATTCACCATATTCTTTATTCACAAATTGACACTAAACAGCTGTTGCACAGAAGATGGCAAGTGTTTGACAACTCACTAACAAGTGTTTAGCAGTAAGTTGTTCGCAGATTGTTTGCTAGTTATAGTTAAACTCTATGCTAACTTCATGCTAATTTTTAGTTATACATAACGCTGTTAACGTCTTAATAACAAAAGCAACTCTGTTTTTTTCTTTTTTGGAACTCAATAATGTGCAATATTTTAAAGTGAATTAATCAACTAAATTATTTCAAAACTATTTTAGGAATCAACCAAACAATAAACAGAAATTGAGCAATTAATTAAATTGCAATTAACAATCATTTGTTAATTCTAAAAACATTGTGTTGAATTTTTTTTTTAAATTTTTATTTAATACTTTTACTGGAAACACTTCACATTTTCTCCAAAACAGTTAAACCACTCGCAATGAATGTGTTGTTTTACTTAGTTTTTGATTATTTTCAGGAATGTGCTACAATATTTGTTTAAATTTTTATTATTTTTTTTGTGGCTGTGAATATTAATTGGATTTAATTAATGTCGTTAGTATTAATATTTATTAAATTAGACTTTTTTCGCTTGTGGCACGTAATGAAAGTACAGACCCCTAAAAGTTAAACATTTATATTTGGGGGCGGCTTAAAACTTTTGATTTTCTTTAAAGTTTAATTAATATTTTTAACATTTATTGTAAAACAAATTTAATTATGGTGTAGTCAATAACTTTATTGTAATAAATTCATAGTCTCTATAAAAGGCTTGTCAACGTTATTTGTTTTATTATTTATTTTTTAAACGCATAAACGTGGTTCAATCGTAATTATAGTTGTTAGTCCAAAAGAGATTTTTTCAATTGCTATTGAATTAAAAAATATTTCTCCAGAAAAATTGGTTTGAAATTTAATGATAGACAAAATTAAATTTTTCAAGACAAAATTTTTCGAGAACTCACTGTACTGTTGCTAAGATGTCAGGGGAGTTGCGTATCTTAAAATCAATTTCGAATACTTTATTTAAGAGCGCCTGTAATTTTGTTGGAATCGCCCCTTTAATAGAAGTACTTTTTTTAATTTACTGCACTATTGTTGAGATATTAGGGGTGTTTAATATTTTAAAATCAATGTCGAATACTTTATTTAAACTGTAGGACGCATAGTTTACGAAAAAAATCGACTTTTAAAGTTTTTATTATAAAAAATTAATTTTTTGGGGTCAAAATCGATTTTTTTTTAAATATTGTCTATTTTGTTATAAACACTTACTTTCTTTACATTTTATAGGTGATCACAGATTTCCTTTATTTTGAAGCTCTAGGACGCATAGTTTACGAGAAAATAGACTTTTAAAGTTTTTAAAATTAAAATTCATTTTTTGGGGTAAAAGTGAGTAAAATGTTGTGTAAGTCGGCTTAGTAGAATACGTACGTATTTTGAGAATTTACTGCTCTGAGATATTTTGGGGAGTTTCGTATCTTAAGGTCAATCTCGAATGCTGCTCTATTAAAAGCGCTAAAAATTTTGTGTAAGTCGCCTTATGGCCAGGAATCACTATCATACTCAGTCGTACGATCTGTCAAAAATTGCATGTATGGTAAAAAAGGATGATAGTGTACATTAAAAGTTTTTGTGTGTGACAGTCTTTCTTAAAGATCTGTACGATTTTGTAATCTGTTGAAATAATTCATAAAATAATTTCCACTGCACTGTTCTTGAAATATTAGGGTCGTTTCGAATTTTTAAATCAATCTCTTAATAGAACGCACAAAATCTGAAACGCCCGGTACTTTATTTGTATCAAAAAATATATTGAAACTCCTTTACGACGTTAGTGACGTAAAAATTCGAATGCACAACTACAGATAATACTGCGTTTCCATTGACTTGAAATCAACTAGTTTTGAGAAAAATACTTCGAAGCGTTTCCATTGAGCTGAAGTGTTTTTTAAATTCGAATTTGTGACGTTACACTGACATTTTCACCGTAAAAGAAAAAAAAGACTATTTTATTTTTGGTAAAAAATCGTTTTTATTTTTAATTTAATTTTTGTTTTACATATTTTTCTTTTTGTATTTTTTTAACACTTTTTTTGTAACAAAAAAGATTATTGTTTTGAAAATTTTAAAAGTAATTGTCATTTTTTCGATAAAAACATCCAATATGAATTGATAGAACGGAGTTGAACTTGAATATCCTAGACACAATACAGTGTTGCAAAGGCAAAGTTAGTTCGAAAAAATACATTTTCGACATGATTTTAAATAAATCAAGTGATTTAAATGGTTTTGGTAGCATGAAAAATGTATGGAAAATCAAGTAGCAAAACACTTGATTTGAGCAAATCAAGTGTTTTAGACGAAATCACGTAAATGGAAACGCACTATAAAGTACTTAGTTTTAAATATAAATATAAATTTAAATATTATATTTATTATTTTTATTATTTATGTTTTCTTTAATATCTTTAAAAATATTTTTTTGATTTTTTCTTTTAACAAAGCGATATTTAGAACGCAATTTTTTTAAAACGTTCTATCGAAATGTGATTTACGAAAATTCTGTTTACAAAAAAGAAATATATATTCATTCTGTTTTATCAATGTCACTTAAATTCTTTTAAAATCTTCGCATCTTAAAAAGTATATGATTAAAATATTTTAAGTTTAATATTTTCTTCTAAATTTATGAAATAAACATTTTTTTTTTTGTTTTCTCCCCAAACATAAAAATTGGAAAATGAACTCATGTTGCAAAAGTTTTTCTTTTTTCAATAATTTTACACATAAAACATTTTAAAAGAAAAACTAGTAAATAAGTTTTATGACTTAAGATTTATTTTTAGCGCCACTGATGATCACACATGTGGGTCGCCAATAGTGGTTGTCAGCATTTTTTTAAATTGCTTTACTTTGTAAATGTTTTTCTTTCTTAAAAAGAAACATTTGAAAAACAAAAAAATTGCCGTCCGATATTTTAAAATGAAAATATACAAAAAAGAGCCTCTAATTCTTAATTTTGAATTAAGCAATAAAATTAAAAAGGTTGCACAAAAATATAAATTACTTCTCCCGTTCGTAATTATTGCAAAAGTGGTATTTAAAACAAATATTTTCGAAAAATGTTTAATAAATATTTTTACCTCAATAATGATAGAAACTTGGACTATTTACTAGTTTGCACTGATTGTCTAGTTGTTAAAGTTCTCGTCCTTGGTACTATTTACTTGTACAAATTCTAAAATTTCCTTTAATTTTCTTCAATGAGATTTCTGAAAAGTACTTTTATATTTAATACAATTTTTAAAAACTATCTTTTATGAAAAGTTAGTTAAAAAAACTTTTATAAAAAGTGTCTTTTTTCTTTATCCTTTAAAAGTATCTTTTTATGTTTAAAAATTATCTTTGCCTTTACAAAATATATTTTATGTTAACTAATCCTTTAAAAAATATTACCTTTATAAAAAGTATTTTTTATATTTAGTACCTTTTAAATAAATTACTTTTCTAAAGGAAAAAGGTGTTAAAGTAATTAAAAACATACCTTTTTTACCCAAGTTTTATTTAGATCTATTTATATTCTTGTAAAAATATGTTTTATAAAAAGAGTTTTTATAAAAGTACCTTAAATCAAATAATTTTTAAGAACCTGCCTTTAAAAAGAGGTATAATTTAAATAATTAACCTTTAAAAAAGTAAAAATCAAAAGTACCTTACAGATATAATATTTTTTAAACCAAGGCTTTTAAAAAAATTTTATTTGTACAAATATAATGTTCGTTTAAAAAAATGCGTTTTGTTAAATGTACTTATTTATAAAAACTTTCTTGTTTTAAATGTATTTTCTTTAAATTTCTCTTTATTAGAATTTTAAGCAACCTTTCTGAAAACATTATACAAAGTACTTTTAAAAAGGAACTTTTAAGAAAAAGTACCTTTAAAAAGGGACTTTAAAAAAGTACCATTACAAAAATAACTTTGAAAAATGTTTTAAAAACGTTTTTTTTTACAAAAAACTAAATTTTGTAAAATTTCCCTTTTACAAAAAGCACCTTCTATAAAGAAGAAGACCTTTTAAGAAAGTACCTATGTCCCTTATTATGTTAGTATCATATATTACATTATATTACAGTACTTTGGCATTGAGTCATCTATTATAAGTTTTTTATTGTTTTTTTTTTGTAATTTTTACAAAACACCTTCAATGTATTTTTTTTTATACATAATTAAATTTTTAGTTGCTTTTAAAAATGATTTCATTTTATTAATCATGTTTAATAATTAAATTTTATTTATTAACTGTAAAAATGTCATGTGCAAAATAACAAAAACAAAAAATATAATAATTACAAATCAAGACATGAATTTATTCATTTATTGGTTTCTGTCTATCCATGACGCCATTTATTATATTTTAAATATTTATATAATATTTCAACAAGAAAAATCTGTAATAACAATATAAAAAAAAATATTAATAATTAAATAAAAAAACAAACAATAAATATCAACAAATAATCACGTACGATTCGACAGTCCGCAATTTGTGCAAACAGACGTAAAAAGTTTATGTGTGAGAATTGTTTTGAAAAAAAAAAAAAACTGATTGAAGCACTGGGCTCTTAAATTTAAAACATTTTATTTTAAAATAATGATTGTAATGAAATAATCATTGGAAATCCTGAAGGGCTGCTCGTTCGGCAAGTGTGAATGTGGAAATGAATAACTCTAAAATATTGCTGACTAGAAGTCACTACTGACTTGTTATGTTTGTAAATCAGGGATGGAAATTTCGGTTGAAATTTATTTTTTTAGTACCTCGAAAAAAAAAAAAATTATTTAGTCAGGGCTTAAGTAACAGTTCTTAAGCACCAAAAGCCGGAAGATTTTATAAGGGACAAAAATCTAGCTGAAGGTGGTATTGAACCTGGGAATATTTAAGGTGGACTTCGGCGTATTCGATTGCGTGCACGGTAAGAATTTCTACTTGAAAACGACTATTAGTACCTTTAATTCCTAAAAAAGTACTATTCTGTTTGGAATCGCTTAAAAATCAGTTTTTTCGTAAAAACCTCTATCAACCCGATAGTATCTAATGTCAAGTTTCCTGGAAATTTGATATGTTAAATATTTTTGAGCAAAGTATTGAACTAAAGAGTCTTAGGATCTTAATATCTAGCTTGTGCTTAGTTCGCAGTGAAACTATTTTTAATCATATTTCGTGATCACAATGTCTTAGTGGATGTTATATAATTATGACAGCCCTTTATTTCTTAACTTACCCAATTTATATTTGTTTTATTTTAAGAAATCATTCCTTGAAAATTTTTTAAGAAAACATTCCTTTAAACTGCTTGACATGAACCATCAATGAAAGTTGTTTAATTTATAAACAATTTAAAAGAAATATTTATACAAAAAATAAAAATCTATTAAACAAATGTTTCTATTTGTTAAACACATTCACTTATTATTATATGTCAAGCAATTGTGAAACATTGCTAAATGGCAAATATTTATATAAATAAAAAACAGAAAAATTCACGTTTTTTTTAGCAAAAACATTTATTTTATTAAATCTTGAAAAATAATTCATTAATGTTAAATTAAACAAAAGATTGGTTTGAGTTAAAATTAAATAAAAAGCAATTAGTTTTAACATTTATGACATCATAGTATGATGTACGAAATAAAATTAAGATTTTCATAGATGGCTTGAAGCTTGTTTAACAGGAGTAGTAATATAACTACTATGAATATGATGCATTTCAAAGATAACTTTTCGGCCAAAAACAAAAAAGTGTAAAATAAAAAAATATATTTTAATTAAAGAAAACTATAAATAAGCAAAAAAAAATCAACTCGAAAAAATTCCAAGAAAAATAAAAAAAGTGGTTTAATTAAGTCACCAAAGAAAAAAATCACTCATACATTAAAAAAGCACTTAAATTTTAAAAGGAACTTTACAAGTAACGACGAATAGTAAAACAATCACCGAAATTGTGTTATAATTATAAAAGAGAAATTGACAAGGCCGCTAAAAAATGAAACCCGAAAAAATAATTTAAATTCAAAAAAACCAGAAAGTTTATACAAAATCGCTAAAGCAGAGAAGATATGTATGAAAAATGCAAACCAAAAGATTGTATGAAAAAAAATGTTTTAAACAAAATTTAAAGAATTAATAGATGCCTGTAAAAGTCCAGCGAAATAGCATTAATTTCAATTTTTATCCGATAGCATTTAAGAATATCCAAATGGGACTTAAACAAATTAAATATTTTTGATTTCATTGTATAATCTTCAATAATTTATTTTAAATTAATTAAGAAAATAAAAACAATAAATTAAAAATCACCTATATTCTGTTTGACGTCGACAACATCGTCGTCAGTTTTGATGCAACATCACTTTAATACAACATCAATACGTATTTGGTATTCCCTAACAGTTTAATGACGACGTTAACTGTTTATCGATAATGTCAATAAAAAATAACAAGCATATTTAATATTTCAGTCTGTTAATTTTTTTGTTTACTATTTTTGATTGTGTTAAAAATAACAATTTGTTGAAAATTTGAAAAAAATGTACTTTCTTTCCGATGAAGACAGTAAGAAGACTTCTAGAACAAAAATCAAAGAATCTTTCAGTTTACAGATGAAAAGCAACAGATAGGGCAACTTGGCTTACCATTCAAAATGATATAAGCAGTATCAAGTTGGCATGGTTTATGACTTCACGAAGTTCCCATTAACTTGGGACTCCTTGAGACATACTCTTAGAGTTGACTTGCTTTTGGAACTTAGGGTCTTAGTACTAGTTGCTTAAATGTACCCCATTCAGTAGCTTTAAATTCTATTTTGTTTGTAACCACCTGTTTTTTTTTTTACTTTAAATTTTATGTCCTATCAAATCTGTAAAAAACACTATATACCACCTTTGCCATCCATCGTTCGTTCTATTTGGTGGGTCAAGCGCGTTTAGAGCAGTCGCAATATCATCCCACTATTCCTTAAAATTTGAAAGAACAGAGCATCTTCGAAAACTTCTGACAATTGATGGATTTTTTTCTACTATTTTTATACCCTTCACCACAAAAAGTGGTGAAAGGGTATAACTAATTTAATTTCTACAATATCTCTTTCCGACCCGATAAAGTATACATCTTCTGACTTCTTATGCATAGCGAAGTCGATTGAGTGATTTCCGTCTATCAGTTTGTCCGTCCGTCTTAGTGTTTAAATCAAGTTTTCCTTGGCAAAAAATAAATATGTCAATCGATCAGTATAGTGTGCCATTGGAAATCGGCATGATCGGTCCATGCCCTTCGAGGCAGCAGGCAAAACACCACGTCTACCTCTAATTCTTTCATGTCATTTGGAACAGTAAAGTAATTCCAATCAAAAAACAAATATATGGGGCGATAGGGAATTAAAATATAAGAAAAAAAATCATCAAGTGAAAAAATATGCCTTCGCCCATATTTTCCGAGTTATGGGGCTCTGAAATTTTCACATTTTTTAATATATCAATATGGGTATCATTTTAAAGCTTTTAAAAATATATTTAAGAAAAATCTATAATTTTTTAAAAATGCTTAACCAATTAAGATTTACATTAATGGTGGAGGGTATATAAGATTCGGCAAAGCCGAGTATAGCACTCTTACTTGTTTTTAGTTCATTTAGTTTTTTGTTTGTACGCGACACTTAAATATCAGACGACAATATCGAAGTCACATTGCCTTACAAAATAACAAATTCATATTCCCTCGATAAATATTGACAATGAGAACACTGTTAAAAAACAATTAAAATTGGGTGAATAATTCTAAGAATCTTTGATATGGATATACGTAAACTAACAAAGTTTTTTCAAAATCAAAAATAGGTATTTTTTTGTACATTTTGTTAAATATCAGTTTTAAGTTATATTTCCTCTTGTTGCAAAACTTAATCCATGTAATAAGAATTTTGTGTCCAAATTTTCTAATGAAAATCCCATTTTTTTACAAATGATTAAACTGCTCGTACTGAATGTGTTGGTTGTTTTATTTGCTTTTTGATTATTTCCAGGAATGCGCTACAATATTTATTTTAATTTTTATTATTATTTTTTTTTTGTGGCTTTGAATATTAATTGGTTTTGATTACTGTCGTTAGTAGTAATATTTATTAAATTAGATTTTTTTCGTTTGAGGCACGTAATAAAGTACAGACCTCTAAACCTAAACAAAAAAAGATGTAAAATTTAAGTTTAGCGGCTACTTAAAACTTTCGATTTTCTTTTAACTTTAATTAATATTTTTAACATTAATTTTAAATAAGTTTAAGTATGGTGTAGTCAATAACTTTAATGTAATTAATTCATAGTTTCTTTAAAAGGTTTGTCAAAATGAATGTACTATAAGTGTCCCAAATAAAGTGACTTATTTACTTATTAAGTTTTTTTAAATATTTAAATATTGCTTTAAGACTCAAACAAAAAAAGTCAATTAAAAATGAAATTAAAGGTTTTGTCTTTATCTACTATTTAATTAAAACGAAAATTCCTCACAAAAATTTATTTGCGATGTAAGCAGAGCCAAAAGATCATTGTTCAACACGCACTATTTCGAGAACTTACTGTACTGTCAGGGGAGTTCTATATCATTACGACAATCTCGAATACTCCTCTATAAGAGCACGAACAATTTTGTGTGAGTTGGCTCAGTAGTAGACGCACAATTTTGGGAATCCACTGCACTGTTGTTAAGACATCAGGGGAGTTCCGAATCTTAAAAATAATAGAAAAATTCTAGAGAAATTTTTAGCTAGTAAAAGTAACTTCAAGGGTACATCTATTATAATTATGACTAATAAATACCAAACAGCCAATTTTTTATAGAAATTATTTTTCCAACTTAAAAGAAGCGAAAAATATTGAAAACTAGAACCACACATTGATTTAGAAATTCAAGATTTCGCGATTTCAAAAAATCCAGGTCTTTTGGGATCAGAATTTAAAATAAATTCTAAATAGCATCCTTAGTCACATTAAATATTAATTTACCTAGAGAAATATGAAATATTAATATTATAAAATACATTTTCCAATAAGGGTGTGTTAACGAAACAAATAAAACTTTTTTCAACTCATGTTCATCTAAACTAATTTGCGCAACTTTTTCTGTTTGGGTTTTTTTTTGTTTTTTCTTAATAAGAGGCATATTTCTGAAATATAATATTTTATAACAAATAAAATATGTATAATAGAATTAATTATGCGAAATTAATTCCCTTGATTAATTTACCGTTGCCATTTTTTAAAATTTCCCAGTTTAATGCCTTTGATTTTCTATGAAATTAAAACTTAATTTTATTATAATTTTTTTCCATTGCCAACTAACTGTATAAATTTATTTTTAATGAATGAATATTAAATGACAACAGCGAACAACATTGACCTCATTTTTATGCATCGATTAATTAATAAAGTTCATAAGATCCTCTTGTTTCTATTGCAAAATTAAACGTTTTACTTTTTTACGCAACATTATGCAAGTTGAACTTACTACGAACTGCTTTTTTTATTTGTTTTTTTTCCTCTCAATCAATTAAATAATTTATGGTTTCGATAGAATGAGTGAGCGTTTTTGTTTTTGTGCTTTAGTTACGCTAAACATCAAAGGAAGAAGAGTCATAATGTTCCCAGCCCTGCTAGGGCCCCCTCACCCTATTGTGCGTAACATTTAATTAACCTAGGAGACAATAAAGAAACGTTATTTTACACATGCAGTAAAATACAAATATGAATATATCCGAACGAGTTTAATGTGATTACAGTGGTTCCCAAACAAAAAATTTCTGCAGAGATTTTATTAAATAAACAAATGGTTTTTTTTATTAAAGTATCATAGTAATAATATATTATTACATTATTACTATAATTATGATTTTTATTTCTTTACTAATTCATTTTCAAAGTTTGAGAAATGCTTTAATACTTTAACAAATCGACTATAATTACCACAATAATTAGTTCCAGCATTGTTTAACGACCAATATTCACTTGGTTAAATGTATGTCAAATGATTAACAACTTAAAGTTTTTAACACGTTAAAAGAATAACAGAAAAACAAATTATTTTCCATCCATAGAAATGTGTGTTTGTGTTTTTTTTTTCTTTTTTCTTTTGCCAAACGAGTACAATAGTAATTATATACATCATCATCACTATAATTAAATCACATTTAATGGGAACAACCATAAAACATATCCAAGCACAGCTTGAGCACAAACCATAAATTAAAAATTAATTAAAGAAATGAAAAAGACCAAACAACAACGCATTTGAATTGACAAATTATTATTTGAAAAAATATTTTAAGGAGAAAAATATCTACCAAGTCTAGTTTACATCTTTAGATCAAGGCGAATCAATTACCAGGTGGCAGCGTAGGCGAATTCATTAATTTTCGCCGTGAGCACTACTGTCAAACTCTATATATAAAAAATCTGTGTATATTTTTTATATATGAAGTTTGACAGTAATTTTTACTAGCAAAAAATAGTGAATTCGCCTACGCTCCCACCTAGTAATTGATTTGCCTTGCTTGAAGACGTTCTTTAATATAATTTCCCTTTTTTCAGTCGTTCTTAAATTTGATATCAAGGTGAATCAAATTAGCAGGCAATAAAAATAATGAATTTATTAATTTCCTCAACTATTCAAAACCATTGATTAAATTTTATTACCTTTAATTTACCAGTGTATAAAAACAAACAAAACGTTTCGCAAACGCCTAATGCTAAGACATAAACATTAAATAATTTTGCAAGCATTTTGTGTACGAGCAAAATTAAAAATACTTTCTTAATGACAAAAGCCGCAATCAAAACAATTGCTGCTTCACTTACGATTTCTAGTACTCTTAGAAATAAGTTTATCTTTTGAAGCGCTAAAACCCTCTCCACTATAGCAAAAATTTCACTCAGCATACGTTTGCGGTACGTTTTTTTTTCTCAAAATTTGTCCCATTCTGTCTGTGTACGTTTAGTCTATTTTACACATTGTGCTCGCAAGCCAAAACAATATGAAACTAAATAACGAAAGCAAACGTTCCGTTTTGTCTATTTTCGCACCCTGCTCTTAAAATACAAAATTAATAATTTTCATTATATACGGGACTTGACATTACAAACCGGGAATAAATTCGCCAGTAACCCTACATGCTAAATATATTTGCCTTGGATCAAACACAGTGGCATAGATAAGCTTTTGTAAAAAGGTGGTCCCCTGAAATCAAACTGAACCTTTCCTCAAACTATTTCCCTTATGGGATTTTTAACAAATGTCAAAATAAATTTCTAGTCACGGTAGAAAGTAAATTTAATAAAAGAGTTCAGTTGTTTTGTGTTTTTTTTTTTGCATACCCCAAGAGTAAAATTATAACCCTATCAATATCGAATGTCTGCCAATCTGACAGAGGCCTTTATTACTGCAACTGTAATAGCTATAGAGTAATAGCTATACAGTTAACAATTAATGGGTGTGTCCATGAGACAAAATTTTTTAATTACGTGGCCTTGAGTATGTAACATTATGGTTGCTATAGCGACAACTGCAAAAAAAAAAAGAATTAAAAATTACAAGGTGCACCATACAAGGCATGACTTAGGCTTATGTTTTGAACCGCACATTGGTCGACTTCACCGTTTCTTTATGATTTTGATCAGACTTAAAATTGAATTTGTCTCATAATAAAGTTTTTTTAGTCTATAAAGTACTCGTAATCGCCTATATTTTCTTTCATTTGAAATTTCCAAATTTAAAACATTCGAGACCTTGTACAAGTTTATTATATTAAGCACTTTTTTTAAAAAAATTTCCGTAATTTTCTTTTAACTGATTTTTTTTTTTTGTAAAATAATAAAGCCTTTACAAGAGATTTTAGTTTAATGTCATTACTAGGTTAGATAACTGCTTAGTTCTCAAATATTTACTCTTCGGTTACAAAAGCCAAAAAAAGATAATTTTTTACGAACCATCATGTAAGTGATTACTGCATAATTTTTTTAGCATTTTTTTAAGAAGTAGCAGTTCAGACAACAATACCTATTTAGTTAACTTTGTAACCGTGGTACATTCTTTAGTAAAGGGATAGATGACAGACAGGTGGTGCAAGGAGAAAGATATATCCATTTTTTACATATTTTACTTCACTGGCGAATTTGCTATGAAGAAGTACCGACGAAGGAGGCTGCGTGCTGTTATGTAAATTCTGGAAATATACTTATACCATTAAACAGAAATAAACATTTTTATTTTTTGATTGTCGCAGGGGTTGAACCCTGGCCAACCAGATTTGTATTCAACGTGATTACTACCATGACTACAGCAGCATAATTTAATGTTTTTAGAAACAGCCTTATACGGCTGTTGAAAAAATGGTTCTTGAACCAAGAGTCCAACTTAAATTTAAAAAAATTTCAAACTTGGGTTTTTAATATACTATTTGGGATTCGCTTCTCTACCTGCCTGACAAGAAAAGGATGTTACAAAAACAGTAAAGAAAATTTTAAAAACATATATCCCAGATTTAAAGCGAAAATATTAAAGCTTTCTTAGAAAAAAGGTCAATAAGTTGTTTGCGACTACAGACTTTGAATAACAAATTTAATTTATTATTTTTTCAAGCCATGGTTAATTGGGTAGCTGTGCTACATTTTGCATGAATGAATCTGATTATAATTAATGTCTAGTTTAATTTTAATCTAAACGAATTAAACATGTATTAATAAAGCAAAAAAAAAAGTAGAACAAAGTGCAATTAAAAGGTGCTCTCGACAGTTTATGTGTTTTTTTAACGAATAAAAAAATTATAATTTGAATTTAATTTTGTCATTGAGTAATATTCTTGCCACATAAAAATATCCGGTCGTAGTTGGCGTTAACAAAAAATTTTTAAAAAATTGATTTCTAACTGCTTAAAAACTTTTGCCAATTTTCGAAAACTTTCAGAGGCTTTCTTGCAAAAAAAGGATTTTTATGGAATATAAAAACATAATTAATTTTTAAAAAATATTTATTATTTATTTTTCTTAGTTCTAAACAAAAGTTTTTTTTTATAATAAGTGTTGGTTGAGAACGAATTATTTACTACACTACCAAGAACTATCCGCTACTATCAAATTTTTTGTATTTTTCTCTACTAATAGAAATAAAGTTTCCAAAATACCACATGAACAAAGTAAAATTTCTTATATCCTATTGGTTCCAAATAGTTATATAAATAGAAAAATTTACAATTATAAATAGATGTGAAGAATACTAACAAAGGTTGAAGCGACCAAGAAGTTCGTTTCATTCTATAGGTATGTACTGTTTTTTTTGGAATTAATTATAATTGATAACGAATTTAAGCCAAATCTAAAAAATAATTATCCATTTATGAAAAATAGCTTAAACAGTAAGAGTGCTATATTCTGCTCAACCGTATCCTATATACCCTTCACCATCTATGTAAATCCAGTTTAGTGAAGTAACTCCAAACAAAAAAACAAATTTTGGGGTGACAGAGAATTAAAGAAAAAGAAAAAAATTAAGTAATATATAATTTTACATAAAAATGCCATCGGCTCTTAATGGGTTAAGCATTTTTTAAAATTTTTAGTATTTCCTTAAAGATCTCTTCAAAAGCTTTTAAATGATACCCATATTGATATCTTTAAAAATATGTTGTAAAATTGTACTTTTCGATGAAAAGTTTAGAGGCCCAAAACTCAGAACATATGGGCAAATGCCAACTTTTTCACTTGATGTTTTTTCCTTTTTTTAGTTCTCTATTGCCCATATATTTATTTTTTTGATTGGAATTATTTCACTAAAACAGATTTTTTCCAGGCGGCAGGCATGGCGTTTTGCCCTTATCTCGAGAAACATGGACCGATCTTGCTGATTTTCAATAGCAAAATGTTCGAAACTATATCTGATCGATTGGCATACTTAAATTTTCTCTAGCTCATCTAGTGCCTTGGCAAAGTTGATTTTAACCCGAACATGGACGGACAGATGGAAATCGCTCAATCGACATCGATATGTTTAAGAACTCAGAATATATATATTTTATGGGGACTGAAATGGACAAACTTAGATATACCCTTTTTTCGCTTTTTGTTGTGAAGGGTATTAAAAAGACAATCTAAAAATTAGAAAACAAACGTTTCGTTTTATTTGCTTTCGTACCATGCTGCATAGATCAGGCCAAATCGTTAGACAAAAAACGTTATGCTCTCCTTGTTCAAGAAGCACAGAGTTTTATAGGATTTTAAGAATCACAAAAGAAACATACTTCTACTTCTACTTCTTAGAAAGTTTATTAGAGAGTAGCACTTGGGATATTCGCACAACATGCCAGTATAAGTAAAAAAGAGCTGAGTACAATATTTGACATAGCTATAGATTGCAAAGCTAATGGCCTCTTTGGTTAACCGAATGATTTGAGGATGGCTCGAGCGGATTCCCAACCAGTAATATTAATAATAATATACGTCGAAATTGTAACGGTTTTAAGTGCTTGCGTTGTACTACCTTTTACACCTTCTTTATAGTTGCAAAATCTTTTTCTTTGTTAAAGCTTTTTACGCTTATTTTTCTTAAAAACCTGCTTAGATAAAAGCTTCATTTTTTGTTGGAATTTAATTGTGAATCACGAAACTAATATGCTGTTTCTATATAACAGGCGATCAACTCGTCTGAATAACTTATATGGAAATAACTCAAAAAACTGAGTGCTTTTCATATACATTTTTCAGACGAGTTGATCGCCTGTAATACAGAAACAGCACATAAGTAATTGTTGAGAAATGTTTAACACAAATTAAAGCAACAATGAGACAACTGATGTTTTAATTAATTGAATTAACGCAGACAATTCAAATATTTTTAACAAACTTGATACAATAAAAATGAAGAAATAAAAAAAAAAGAAACAAATTAACCGGTTCCAATATTCGTAAACAAATCAATGTGAATATAAATGACATCACTAATGATGTCATTCCCTATGAAAACAATAATTATAATGTATTCATAACTACAAAGAAACAATTACAACAATTATAAAAAACACAACGTTTTTTGTTTTTGCTGTTGTAAAAATGAAACAGAGCAGATCATCGAAAAGAGCACAACAAATAAAAAAGCAATTACGCATGAAAAGCGCGTTTTTCAAAAAAAAAAAAAAAACAGCAGACAAAAAAACAAACAAGAAACAGATCTTTAACAGTAAAAAACGCCCATTATATTTTAATAACCAGCAAAACAACATTTTAATGCTCTAAAGAAGTAAATTGTAATACGAGGAGTTTTATTCACATATAAATATCTATTTAAATACTTAGTTTAACAAAAATAATAAATGATTTTAATAAATAATTTCAATGATTAGCCATTTTTATTAGTTAAGAGCAGCAAAAAGCGATAAGAGATCCGTTTTTTTTTTGCAGTAATGTGATATGAAATTCTATTGAAAATTGAAAGTGATACTTAAACTCAATAACATCTATTTACTTACATACCAGTTTGTTAGTGAGTTTAATTTAAAAAAAAAAAGCATTAAAGCAGTTTTATTGTGTAACGTTTGTTGGGACAATAAATCTGATCAATTGGTACAATGTCAGTGGCTTTAGAAATGCTGTTACATACCCTTCCCTGATATTGAGGGTAATATAAGTTCCTGCTTAGATGTATATATGTCATCAAAAGCTAATATTGGCCGTAAAAAATGATAAAAAAAAGCAAAACTAACGAAGCTCTTGCTTTCACCACTAACAAGTGTAGTGCAAACAGAATCTAAGCAAAAGATATTGAGCACCTGCGTTTATTGTAATAGTAGAAGATTCATCATATTTTTTAGAAAAAAGTTCATGAGCATAAGTTCAAATCCCAACATAAGTTTCTGTGATTCTGGCAAGACGAGAACCATTGGATGATTTGTTTAGAAAAAAAAAAACGCCTTGACGAGTGAGTCATCCAGGCAACACCAAATTGTTGTTTATAATCTCGTGTTTTACCAAACAGTCCTTTTTTAAACGAATTTAGCCATGACTGTCACACACTGTCACCATTCTGATATTTCTATCGCTAACAGGCGATTCCACCATGTCATCTTTTGTTCTAATGTACAAGCAGCTTCACAAAATCATCTAGCGCTTCTACACACCAAAGTTCCTTCCTTTCTCCTACCCTATTTGTTATTTTTCTTAATGAAACTCTATGTCAAATTTCTATCCCTATATATTCTTTCCCAGATGACAGTATCCCTTGCTATTCATATTCATCTCGCAATAGGCCAAGTCTTTTAGAAATTAGGGCTATGCGATAACGCATGACACCCCTAATCACGTTCACCGAATGGTGTCTTGTGAACAGGTTTCAATTAAAATCTTAAAAAATCCTTTGCTTTGTGCTTTTGCACAGGCGTACGGCTGAATGTGCTATCTCATCTGTTATTATTTGTAATGCAAACATTAAGGAATCAGAAGCTGTCCATAGTCTTGAAATGAAAATTCAGTGAGTTATTCAGTGGAACAAGCATTTTTTCGGGTCGCAAAAGAAAAGAAGACTTGGCTAACTGAAACAGTGCTAAAAATTTTTCATTCTATCTGATCTTTTTCCTATCTATGTTACCTCTATCAGACCGAAAATATAATACGACTCTCATGTGTAGGAGTGTGATTTAAAGACTATTTTGGAATTTCTAGACTGCGTACAGAAGACAGCGAAGAAGCTCACCGTTATGCAGCGCTATCAATCGAAGCAATGTGAGATATGTTTCACTGTTTCATCGTTACTACAATGGAATCTGCTCTAATCAAATAAGAAACTGTAATTTCGTACTCGCAACACGTTCTTCATAATATGCGCATTCCCTTGTGGTGGATTGGCAAATGAATTGCATGTGAAATAAATTCCCTGGAGAGGTCTTTCCTGTCAATGTGCAAAGATTCAAATCGAATGCCCACAAACACTACTCCCTCAATACTTCTTTCCATAATCAAATTTAATATTTCTGGCATAATAAGTTGCATGAGTAGTTGTCCTCCCCTGAGTGCTGGTTATATTAAAAATAATTATTTTTCTTTTATATAGAGTCTTCAGGATGTTTCAAACGCTGTTCTCTATTTATTTGTCCTTAAACACTTTTTTTCCGCGGCCCCTAAACAATTATCATTTTATTATTTTGTTGCAAAGCTCTATTGGGATTCGAACTCACGCTTTTCTGTTTAAAAAATATGTACAAGCAAGCTTTTTCTTTTTATTTCTTTCACTCACACCACACTGCGTGAGCGATGGAAATATTAAATTATTCAGCTTCGTTTTTCTAATTAACAGTAATAATACCTAATGGAGTAAAAATGGAAAACCAATTCTCGAATCATGCAAAGTAAAAGCTCTGAAGTAGTCTTTTTGGAAAGTACAAATTTTAGTCCATATTTACATTATGCAATTTTATGAGGCTTTTCTCAATTTTCTATCTAAGTTACATCCCCTCAAAACTCAAGCAATACCATATTGCTTACTCCTCCTGCTGCACAAACAAACAAAAATTTCATGCTAGTTTCATGAAAAATTGCATAGTGTAAATGCCGTATTAATTAAAGTATAAATAAAAAGCTGATCAATAAAATGTAAAAAGTTATCAGAAATACTTCGTTAGTTTCAGAAGTTTCGAAACTACAGCACACATAAAATATATAGTGACTGTTGCTGAGCACTTTTATTTTTAATTACTTCGCGCAAAGCATATTTTTATGAATATCAAATGCATCTAGCAATTACCGCCAAGAAAATTCCGCGTACAGAAGAGCAAATCAAGTAAACTCTATTATAAGTTGTAGGGCATTCTTTCTTCTTTTTTTAACTCACTTATCTGTAATTTTGTTAAGGGCTTCGTTTTCAATTTGCAATTGTTGTGAACTTTGCATATGAAGTGTGGGCGGCTGCAATTTATTGCAACAATAACAGTCACAATAATTGCATGAAGTGTTGTTTTGCTGTTGTTGATTTGTTGGGTTTTTCCTTACAAGGGAAGAGTGTAGGTGTCAATTTAGTTGTCTGCTTTTTAAATGATGTTTATTTAAATTGTCAACTAGTGATAAAATAATTGTCCCCTAGAGAGAGTCTTAAATATGAAGTTGTGGTTTTTTGTTACATTTACAGTAGAAAACATCTAACGGCTTCTCACAAAGAAGTAAAAGGTGTTTTCCTTACAAATTTATAGCCCTACAAAGCTGCCGCCGTTATGTTTCAGAGAATTGACATGCAACGTGCTACTGATTGAAAGGGATTTAGGACAGACTGAATCCATTATTGTACAGTTTCTTCTCCATGTGAGCAAAATGGGGGTTCTATACGTTTGCTCATGGGTTAATTTTTACTACATAATTTTGTGCAATACATACTATGTATACTCAGCACCTCTGTTTAGCATTTATATATACTTTCAGCTGCTATTTATATATACAGCCGAGTTAAAGCGTCTAGGTTCGTATAATATGGAGTGATCTGGCAACTTGTTTTATTATTTTTTTTTTTATACTTGTATTCATGAACATGTGTTTATTCAGCATGGAACTAAGCAGAATTTTCAAAGAATTTTTTCTGTTGTGAAAAAGCATTGAACCGGAAACATCGTCAAAATATAAAAAACTTTATTTAAACTTCGTTTATCTTAATGTCTTAATGCTTGGTTTGTTATTAATGTTCAATTAAGATCAGAAAAAAAATAATGAAAAAAAAAATAAATAAATTAAAAAATACTTTGCCCTTGTGTATATTTCTTTTACAAATAATCCGTGAATACCCTTAATACTTTTAACCTCCGTAATATACCCAATATTACCCAACGATAATATTTAATTTAAAATCTAATGAAAATAAAAAACACTTTTTAATTTAAATACACATATCATTTATATTCAAGGTGTGCATGTTTTGCTTTATTTTTTATACTGAATTCAAATAGAGAAGGCTTCTTATTTTGTTGCCCTGTTCTCAAATATTGAACACGTTGGCGTAACGTTTCGAGTATTGAAAATCTAAATTTTTTGTTTCTATAAACGGTTTTATATTTGTATAGATTTTGCATAAGGAAAAATATTTTATTTTGGTCTTGATTTAACATAATCGAATTGAAAAAAAGAAAAACATAATAAAAAAGTATATGAACGAATTTTTTGCCAGCCGTGTGTTTATATCAATTAGTTTACATTTTTTTCATTCGCATGCGTAACGTATTTTTGTATTTTTGCGTTAATGACCAATGTTTTTTTTTTAATACACACTCTAATACTAAAATTTACAGTCATAATGTCTGCGAATTTTGTTGTTGTAGTAGTAGTATATAATAAAAAACTATTATTACTTGAAGATTATGAAAAAATATTTTTGTTTCTAATGACTATTCGGCATTTAAAATCATAAAGTGGAACCTAAGAGGAAATTTTTTAATTAAATAAAAAAATTATAAAAACATTTTTTTTCAGATCTTTTCAACGGAAATACTATTTATTGTATATTTTGTCTTACACACTTATTTCAAGAAATTTACACATACTGCTTATCAAAATTCACAAAAATTGAAAGCTGTGACGTAGGCTGCACGCAATTTCAAAGCAAGATGTCATAAAGAAACCAAAAAAATTTATTTGAAGGAAAAAACTTCAATCAGCTGTTCTCTTGAATGAAATTTGAAAGACTCAATTGAACGAAATTTTTAAAGCAAATTCTCAGCAAGTTTTTAAAGTGAGAGTGTATTGGTAAAAAAATGAGAGAAATTTTAAAAATTGAATGAAAACTTGATCGTCTGAAACAATGACAGTAAACCGTTACAAATTTTTGGTATTAAATATGATTGAAGGCAAAACAAATTTGTCAAAAATATTTAATGAAAAAATAAATAATTATAAAAAAAAAAATAAAATAATTCGGCTTAAATTCACGTATTTTTTAATTTCTAAATATGTTAAGAGAGAAAAATTATTTACAAATTTGTAGTAACTATAAGTCCGTCATTCCCTCTCTGTATCTGTCTCTCTCATCTCTTCATCCCCATTTCTCTTTTTTTTTCTTTATCTAATTCCTACCTTAATCTTTTCGCTCTGTTTCCTTTTCTCTCTTCCTTCTAACAGCAGATAACACAAAGGAACGAATCATTGGACCCAAGTGGGCTGTGGCAACACGGTTGCCTGCCTGACCTAACCTAACCTAAGTTTGTTAGGTTATTATGACGATCTGGAAATTCAAATAGGCTAGTTTTTTTTCGAACGGGCTATAGGAAAGTGTTCCCCATTTACAGTGGAATTATTGATTAACTTATATCCAGAGAAATACAATACTTGCGCCTATTAAGCTAACGGCCTTTTTTGAATGATGTTTGGCGGCATTGGTCAGGGTAACTTGTTTATATTTAGGAACTAAATAGTAACACACTCTAAATTTAATGTAGGTTTTTCAAATTCTAATGTAAGTTTCTCGGTAAAATTTAAGTGTTATCAGACTGGGGGGCGGATATTCCCCATACAAAACAGCAATCAACTTCCCTATATCTAAAGTATATTAATATAAATATACTTATAGTTTGAAATAGATTTTCTAATGCCCTAGAGAAATTGTGAAAACATTAGGTGCACTGATGTGGGTGATAAGGTTTTATAAAAAATATAGGTGGCGTAAATAAAAACCGAGGTATCCATTTTACTTCATTATCATTTTATATGTTTCTTACGATGATTTTGAAAATCAAAAACTCACAAAAAGCACAAAAGTTTACGAGAAATCGAAAGTCTTAAATAATAATAAACTACATTTTTTTAAATAATTGCACAAGAAATGGCAGTTTCGTTAATAAATAGAAATTTCGACAAAAAGAGTTTACAATTTAAAATTAAAAAATATCGCCGAAATATGCTTTTACTGTTTTAACATTACTGTTTATTTACAGTATAATTAATTTTATTAAAGTAGAAGAATACCTTAAATTACATGTCAGTTGCAGCTGGTCAACGTGCTAAATTTAGCTTGAGAAACATGATTTTTAAATTGACTCTGAAAGTATATAGAGGAAAATATATACAAGTTGGATATTACAAACATTATCCCAAACTAATAATACGCTCTTCACTTCAGTAGGTTTAAAACGAATTGTTAAAATTTAACCCTGAATTTATTTAAATAAAAATAAAAATGCTTTTCAAACTCCAAGCATAAATAACAAAACAAAAAAACTATTTAAAATATGTCTGTACTTTAAATCAAAAATTAAATTATTGTATTAGAGTCATTTCTATTAAACTTTGCTATGACATCATAAGCAAACTTTAATTAATTTTATAAAATAAAGCGAACTTACATAAAATATTTTTTTTAATTTATTTGCAGATTTGTAAAACACTTGCGTTTCTTATTGTCAACGAAAACTAACGAGTTTACTAAACGTTTCGTTTGTAGCACCCACCTTGAGCTTTTGAAAGCTCTAACAAATTGTATGGAACGTGTAACCTACACCTTTTTTAAGAAGACTATTATTTAAATAAGCTATTTAAGGAGAATACTAAGTGACAGACTCAACTCAACTCCAAAATGGGAGCATTTTCCAGAAAGCCTAGAGTCAACAAGACTCTAATATCACTAAAAGTGGTAGCGTTTTTTATACTGAGTGGTAAGCATTGACATTGAATTAATTTAAAAAACAATTTTTTAAATCAATAAAAAATTTTAACGCTAGAATTTGCAATATTCAAAATATCGAATTAAATTCGATTAGTTTTAGATTAAATTAATTAATTAATAGATTTTAATTAAATAAAATTAAAAAAAAAAACTTTTATAGAAAGAAAAATTATTTTACAAATGTATACGTGGACTTCGTTTAATCAAATTAAAATTGATATGAATACTCCTCGTATTCTTTTTTACAAAGTTAGTTTGTTAAATAGATGATGTTTACAATGTACACAACGTAATGTAGATAGATGCCAAGAATACTGATGAGGGATGTAGCGATACAAAAAGTTTAGCATTACATTTTGTTGGTGTCTAACGTTCGCATACATCCACAGTTCAAATCCTAACTTCAAAAAAATTTAAAGTAAAATTATTAATAAATTTTTTGAAAAATTCTTGAATTGCCTGAACTAAGCTGAGACTTATCTATAATAACAAAATTTTGTTTTATAAATATTTTTACAAATGATTTCTAACAATTAAGTTCGTTTATTTAACTTCTAAAAACCTTTTTTAGAAAGAAAAATTATTTTATAAATGTATGCGTGGACTTCGTGTAGCCAAATTAAAATTGATATGAATACTCCTCGTATTCTTATTTACAAAGTTAGTTGGTTAAATATATGATGTTTACAATGTAGACAACCCGAAGTAGATAGATGCCAAAAATACTGATGAGGGATGTATCGATCCAGAAAGTGCAGCATTATATTTTGCTGGTGTCTAACGTCAGCATACATCCACAGTTCAAATCCTAATTTCGTAAAAAAGTTAAAATAAAATTATTAATAAATTTTTTGAAAAATTCTTGAATTGCCTGAACTAAGCTGAGACTTATCCAATACAAAATATTATAATAAATATTTTTCAAAATCATTTCTAACAATCCAAATCATGTTAATTTTGTTTAAGGTATTTCCGCTCTTCATATACTCAACAATCGCATGGCCTTAGTGTTGGGTTTAAACTTTAATGAATATCGCAACATTACGATTATAGCCACGTTCGTATCAATATTGGGTCCTTTAATAGCTGGTCCCTTGGCTGATCGATTTGCTGCCAAAAACCCCAATAATTATGGCAAAACCTTAAGAATCTTAACGGCTATATTTCTACTGCTAGCGGCTGTAATAAATGCTTTTCTGTTTGCGGTGCCCGAAGTAAAACGCGGTGAACCTCATCAACCTTTAGTAAGTTTTGGTTGTGATGCCAAAGGAGCCATTATATTTCAACAACGTTGCTCTGAAGACAATCAATGTCATCACTGGAAGTCTAAAGTGGGCAGTGTTAATTTGACCAGATGTACTTACACTTGTCAGGATCCTACCCAATATGAAAATATGTATACACCCTGGTTGGAGAGTATACCCACTCCCTCGCCCTCAACTGAACATAGTTCCGAATTTGATTATGAGGATGAATCGACAGCTGCGGTAACGGAGAGTTTAAGGTCACGTAGAAATGTTCATGGAGTAGAGCAATCAGCAGAATTGGGAGCCGCCGAAATAATAAGTTCTGAAGTGCATTCAAGGCAGAAGAGAGCTTTTAAATCGGCACCCCAAAAGGTGTACGTAGAACCTCCACACTTGTGTATGACGAAAAAGAATGAAAATGGAGAGAACGTAGTTAAACACTGTCATGTTTATACGGATGATACCACTAGCATTTTAGTACACACTGTCATGAAGGCTGCCACAAATTTGGAAAATGATACACACTCTGCAGAGTGGTGTAATTATCCTTTGGGTAAGTTTTCTTTAGGAATTGAAAAAACAGTTTCAAACAAAGTTTAAATTATTTCTTTACATTTGGATGGCAGATGGTTTCCAGTGTCAAATTCCATTGCAACAGGCCAATTACATGATTCAACTGAAGAACAACAGCGACTGCAAGCCCATGATTGAATGCCAGGTTATTGATCCTTATGGCAGCAAAGGCAGTGTTTTGGCCGACAGCGAGTGCATTAAGATCGAAGGCGATTTGGATTCCACTTTGGCTGGTTACACCACCATACGGATTTTGAGTGATATATTCGCTTTGGCCTGCTTAACTTTGTTGAATACCGCCATTGTCATCGCTGTTCGAGAGACTTCTGAAGGCAGGGGAGAAGTTTGCCGACAATATGCCTGGGGTGCTGTTGGTTATGTCATCTTATTCTGTTCTTTGGATTTATTTTTCTTTAAGGACGGCCCTGAGGGCATGACTGTGGCCTTGATTTTAGTAATTATTTGTTTTACTGCAGCAGCTTTAGTTTTATTGTTTGCCTCTCAAATGCCCTTGAGTCCTCCCGAATGGTGGTGGCATACTAAGACTGGCATGTTAGTCTATCCCATGTCCGCTATAAGAAAATATAGTCCGGAAATCTTTGTTCTAACTTTAGTAGCCATTTTGTTTGGCACTTTCTGGGGAAGTATACACACTTATTTGTACTGGAGCTATTTGGGTGATTGGGTGGCCTATTTTACGGGTTTACTCTTGATTTTGGTTTTGTTCTTTAATGTCGATAAATTCATTGAGTATTGTGGTCATTCGAATATTTTTATTGCCGGCTTTGCCATGTTTATTATACGTTTTACAGCCCTGGCTAGCAAGGACACCGATTGGTTAACTAATCTAATGGAAATAATTGAGCCTGTCTTTATGGGTATTATTTGGATCACAATTATTTTATATATGCGCCATGTTATGCCTCGCAAGTTTACCGCCACCGGCCAAGCTTTGGCTGTTATTGCCTTCTTTGTTTTGGGCAAAGGTTATGGTGCTTTGATCGGTTTAGTCCATGACGACAAAAAGGGCATACACAATAAAGATGATCTTATAAAATTTGAATGGTTATCGGTTATTGCCTGCATTATTGCTCTAATCTATTTTGTGATTTATAACTTAATATTGGCTCCGCGTTGTGCCGCTAAGCCGGTACACCTGGATGATTTAATGTCTGGTTCAACTTCCCAGACCTTCGCTAATGGTGCTAGCGGTACTGGTGGTAATAGCAGCGCAGGCGCCGCTCATAATGGCAATGGTGCTGGTACCGGCAATGGCAACAGCTATTCACCTCTAAGAGTGTATCACAATGAGAGGGGAAAGAAGGGTCAATTTAGGTATTAAATATTGTTTTTCGTTTTTTTTTCCTTTGAATCCTTAACAAATGGAACTTTGTGATTAAGCTTAACAAAATTACAAAATCAATCTAAAATCTTTGATTATTCTTTAAAAAAAAAAGAATTTTTTTAGGAAAAGTTCCTTTTAATAAGAAAAAAAAGGATGACTTTTTAAATATACTTTTCTGTAAAAGTACTTTTTAAATGAAACGCTTTTCAAATGCTATTTGTTTTAAAATATAATTTCTGTAAAAGGTACTTTTAATAAGGTACTTTTTTGAAAAGTACTTTTTCTAAATGTATCTATTTTCCTAAAATTATTTTTATAAGTTTGTTGTTTTAAAAGACCCAATATTTCAAAAGTACTTTTTTGACAGGAACATTTAAAAGTATGGATTTGTAAAAAAGTACTTTTTTAAAAAGTCCTTTTTCAATAAGTTTTTTATTTTTTTAAATATTGTATGAAAAAGGAATTTTTTTTAAAGAGTACTTGACATTCTTCTATATACAATACTTTTTTAAGAGTTTTAAAAGGTTTCATATTAAAGTACTTTTTGCATTTTTTGGAAGTTTTAATACAAATAACCTTTTTAGAACCTTCATTTTTAAAGTTGAAAGCTTAAAAGTACCTAAACAAATTTTATAATTTAATATATACTTTTTATTATTTGACATTCAATGTTTTAATTATTGAATTTTTGAATTTAAAAAATTTTATAATTGTCGAAAAACAGTTTTTTAAATTTAATTTATAATTATAAATATTTTTGTAACCACAAAGATATAAACAGATATTTATGTATAAAATTATTTATATACAATTTTGTACCGTTATTTTTGTACACATTAAAACTTAATATTATTAAAAAAAACATTAAAATAAAAACGTCTAAACCGAATCTAAGAGCAGTAAGATAACACTTCTTTTTTTTAATATAAAATAATACATTTTTTACTTCTGCCTCTGTAACTTTACATCAATCATTTTTTAACTGCTAAAAACTTTACAAATATTTAATTTAATTTATTTTTTTTATATTTCAAACTAAAAGACCCCAGAAAACTGATCTATTTGTGTTCAAATAGTCTGCCATTTAAATTCTATTTTTCTGTTTTTATATATATTTTTTTTAATTAAGTCTTAAGCTTAACAACATAATTTTAAGAATATTAATGTATAAAAACAAAATAAAATCTGAAAGCTATTTTTGTATTTAAAATCAAAAGCAAAAAATTATCAAACACTGAAATTCAAAAACTAACGAAAATTAAAAGTTTGCCCCTAAAACTCAAATAATCTGCTATATGTGTGTGTTTCATAAATAAAATAATAATAAATTTAATTATTAAGCTCATTTTAAAATAAACTAAATTTAA
This sequence comes from Gymnosoma rotundatum, assembly GCA_916610165.2. Lineage (NCBI taxonomy): Eukaryota > Metazoa > Arthropoda > Insecta > Diptera > Tachinidae > Gymnosoma > Gymnosoma rotundatum. The sequence continues at coordinate 10,690,790 of OU744338.1, read as the reverse complement.
AATAAATCAATATAAAAAATTATAATTATTTGGAAGCTGACTAAATAAATATTTATTATTTGGTAATCGCAATTGGTGGCGCTCTAGCTTGCCGTAGTGGTATCAGTTTACCAAGTGGCCAACAAAGGTAAAAATTATTTCTACTAAATATATAAGAATCTTAACAGAATAAAGGCGTGACTTTAAGCCATGTTGAGTATTTTGCCACAGACTTTTGTCGAACCCATAGAAGCTTCATTATACAGGTTTTTTTTATTTTGCTAGTCTGAATTGATTTTTATTACTAACGGACTTAAAACAAGTATTCCGCTATGCCGAATCTTATAAACCCTTCACCATATCTATGTTATTCTAGTTTAGTGAAGTAACTCCGATCAAAAACGCAATTATTGGAGTGACAGAGTTAAAAACTTTTGGTACTGCATATTTATAATTTTACATAAAAATTATATCGGCTCTTAATGTGTTAAGCAATTTTAAGAAATTTTAGTATTTCCTTAAAGATCTCTTCAAAAGCTTTAAAATTATACCCATATTGATATTTTAAACAAATTTAAAATTTCGGAGCCGCGTAACTCGAAAAATATGGACGAGTGCCAACTTTTTCACCGGGTGTTTGTTTCTTAATTTTTAATTCCCTATCGCCCCATATAGTTATCTTTTTGATTGGAGGTACTTATTGTTCCAAGTGACATGAAAAAATTAGAGGTAGGCGTGGTGTTTTGCCTGCTGCCTTGAAGGACATGGACCGATCATGCCGATTTCCAATAGCACCTCTTTCGACACTATATCTGATCGATTGACATATTTATTTTTTGTGTAATCAAGTTTGGTTATGGAATATAAACGGGTACCAATAGTTAATGCATTTGATGTATGTGGCCATACTTTTGAACCGTTATAGACAGACAGATAAAATCTCTCTGAATTATTTTAGACTTTTTTAATCGTTAATAAATTTTACGATACAATTGGATTTAGGACAAAATATTTCAAAAAAGAAAAATTCACTATTTCACTTTAAAGAATTCAGAATATATGGGCATAAAAAATAAGCATGAAATTGTCACGAGTAACGAAGAAGAGCTGGGTCGCAACCCAACCCATCTAAACAATATGACGCTTAAAGTGGCGAATACGATTTGAGCAAAAACGGTGTCTGTGAATAGCATGTGCTAAAAATCTGGCTGCTTCAAAATACTAGCATATATTGATGCAAAATGAAGCAACTTGTTACATTAGAATTCTAAGACGGAAACATACGCAAGCAAATTAAATATTCTGCAATTTGAAAACGTGAGTGGACTTGAGAATATACATAATTATGGGTCACGGCTACATTTGCAAGTGACTTTTAAAGCACGAAAACATATTGAGAACTATCCATGCGCACTGAATGCTTAGTTTTTATTATATCTTTTTGCAGTAATCACAATTTTGGTAAAGTAAATAAAATAAATATTAGTATTCAACTTTTCATGACTGACTTGTTAATAAAAATTCTTGACTAAGATGGCTTTTACCTCAGTTTTTCATCTAGTTGTCATCTATGATGCAAAGTATTATCACTTAGAATATTCAGTTTAAACAAACAATTAATTAATATTCTCTTCGCATTTTTAACTCCTAATATACTTAATAAATGTTGTAAAAAATACAAACAAGTAACAAATGTTTAAGTAATTGTCATTTCCGATTTGCATTTATTTCAAATTAATGTTCAATATTTCCATTTACATGTTGGATATAAAATATTTTAATAAGTAAAAGGGCAAAGAAAAGTTTCATTGTCATAATAAATTATAATTATTGACACGTTTAGCTTATCCGATTATTGGTCCCATTCACATTTGTCCAATAAAAGATATTTTGACTATTGAAAGGAAGTTGAAATGTTAATTTATCAACATTAACTTACTTAGAAATATTGTAAAGGTTAATAATTTAACAAATTGAATTAAGACTTCCGTATATATACATATATATCGCAAAATGCTTTACTCATTTGAGAACATTCTCGAAATTTTTCAATTATTAGTTCATCTCAGCATATACTTGTGGTATGAAAGCAAATCAAATTGTAATCTCTAATTTAGGAAATATCCGTTTATCAAAACATTAACTCTATTTTTTTTAATGGAAAAATTATGAATAAATTATTTCGCCTTTAGTTAGAATGGTAAAAATTGTGAAAAAAAACCTACTGAGATCAACTGAAAACTGAGTAAAAACTCTAGAAATCATGATACTTGAGGCCCTTTGAAAGTATAAACTGACAAAAACTTTAACATAATACTGAATACCGATAATTCGTTATCACAAGAGACCAGTCTCTTTTTTTTTGTAAAATTATATGGGGGAGAGGAGTGGGGGTTCAAATAAAAAACGGGTTTTTTCCTCTATTAATGTTTTTAAACATTTGGACCGATTTTTTGACCCTGAGATTTCAAAAACAGATGATGAAACCATCAAATTACTCTCAAGCAGTTTATATTGAAATAAATGTAATCATAGCCTTCCTAATTAATATTTAGGGAATTCCTTATTCAAGTGATACAAAAAAAGTATTACAGAAATACATGTCTGTAAATAAATGCATAATTTTAATATAATAAAAATATGTATATTTTTATTTCTTTAGAAACAAAAGCCTACACCTTGAAATTATTTTTTTCTGAACTTTAGTTTAGGAGATGCACTTAATTAAATTAAAAAAAAGTGATTTCTTATTCAAGTGGCAGGCAGTGTACACATTTATTTTCTTGAATCTTCATTTTGTGCTATGTTGCGAATTACAATAGATTCTAAAACATTGAATAAAGATACGAATTAAATGGGATATAATTTCAAGTCTTGTAGGGCAACACTTCTACATGAATGTCAATAGGGTAGAAAGGCTTTGAACTATGCTAGCAGGTAAGAGATTTTTATTATACTTAAATATTTAATAGAAGGTATGCCTAAAAGTGTGCAACGGTTAAATATAAACACTTGTAACTTTAAATTTTCCAAAAATCAATAATTATTTTATATATAAGACATGACAAAGACAAAAATGTTAAAGAAATCCTAACTTCCAATATATTAAGTACAGGCCTAAAGCAGGTAGATCAGTTAATTGGGTCCACCTAAAAATCTTTTTATGGCAAGTTCCCTGCCTCTGTTGTGAAGACAAGACCTGATAGAGCTTGACATACTACAATAGGCAAAATGTTCACACACCCGCGCTTAAACTTAATTAAGTGATTGATCATTCAAATTTAAATAAAAAATGAAGTCTACCTATGGGTTTCCCGGTCGTATTATTTTTTTAACTTAGTGTTACAAAACTAGGTGTATGTATATAAATAAAGCTAAACGTCACACACATAAAAATAATATTTTACACTTCGTCTTCATTTAAGAGCATATTAGGTATGCCGTCAGTAATAGGAAATATGCGACCAGTTTCCGGGCATTCCAGCTGACCCTCTAAAACATCGATTTCCAATAGCAAGTGATGGAGTTTTTGTAAAAGTTCTTCGTTATCAGCAATGTTGGCAGGTTGTTCGGCCGGTATGACATCTCCCATCTCAACCTGCAAGAGGCTATAATACATAAATACATTCAGTTGGAATATATTAACTCACCATTTGAGCAGCTAAATGAACAGTAGGCCAATCGAGTTTTGGTAAGAGTCTTTCTATAAAATTTAGATTAAATTCAGCTTCCAGGACATCCTTTTTTGAGATCTTGTGACAGAAAAGGCTGACGTTATTTAGCAGTTGTTTTTTTTATAATTAATATTTACCGTTAGTTTTAAAGGATATCCGACTTTAACTCCTTTAATAGCTTTGGAAGTCAGGAAGTTATAAGTACTTAATTTCATTTTTTTTTATAAAATAAATTTCAACAGAAAATTTTAGCACGTTTTGGTTTTGAAAAATAATAAATAATTAATTGCAGGGTTGCATTTTAACAGTAGTAAAGAAATATAATGTAGCAACGGCTTTGTAAATTGTAATACTAAAAAGTAATGTTGCAATAAATTTAAAAATTTTTTTATGGTAATTTAAATAAATTAAAAATATCTTCTTTAAATGTGACCGTTTACATAAAGTAGTTTTTTATAATATCAAAATTTTAAGCATAAAATTTATTTCTTTTTGTTTAAATACAATAACATTATATGTAATCAGCTTTTTTAAAATTGCAAGACGGCAACTCTTTCCATAAATGTTATTGTTGGCTGACAGCCATTTGACGTTTTAGTATTTTTTTTTTTATTGTACAACTTGGGAGTATTAATAATTTATTTTGTTTAGCAATCTGTTTATAAAAACTAGAAAATATTTGCAACTATAAATAGATTTTAGTGTTTTAAGTGAAATTTCAATTAACAAAATAATAATTGGCCAAAATAATTGTTTTTTGTGTTAAAACTACAAAGAAAAATGGAAGATATATTTCATTGGTGTCGTGAAGGCAATTCCATACAAGTCCGTTTGTGGCTTGATGAAGTGGAACATGATATGAATCTAGGGTAAATTTAAAAGCAAAATATAATTATAAAGGGTGCTAATAAAATGCTTCCCAGTTAATTAAGTTGAAATTGTTTAATCCCGTGCTATATATTGTTTTCGTGTGAAGATGTATGACGTCATATTTAGATAGAAATTGCTTAATAAAAAAACATTTAAATTAATTTTATATCTAAATACAACAACAAGAAGAACACCTACTTTTTATTTGCTTTTAATAAGATAAATGTGATGTTATGCTTATTGAGCAACAGTACATGAGAGAATATGATTTTAGTTCAATATAGAAGAGAGTAGTGTAAACAAAACAAAGGAGTTGCCAAGTTTTCCTGAATAAGTTTATTTGTTTTTTTTATAATTTTTGTTACTTTATATGTAAATTTCTATTATATGGATGTTTTATTTTTTAATATTTTTTATGAATCTGTTTCTTATTTTTATTTAATTTATGACTTTTTTTTCATTATTTTTGGTGCAAATTCGTAATTTTTTGAAAATTTTAATTTCGTTATTTTGAAAAAAAAAAAAAAATTCGTGATATATTGTTGAAATCAAATTTTATACTTAAACCCAGGCTTTTAATATATTTGACTCTATTCTCTTGCAATTTAATAGACAGAATTTTTTTCAATAGACGGTTATTTCTTTAATTTATTAAAATTAAAAAATTAAATTTTTAGCGATGATCATGGCTTCAGTCCCTTACATTGGTGTGCAAAAGAGGGGCACACGAAATTGGTGGAAACACTGCTGCAAAGAGGAGCTCGTGTTAATGCCACCAATATGGGTGACGATATCCCATTGCATTTAGCGGCAGCCCATGGACATCGTGACGTAGTACAAATGGTATTTATTGGTTTTGTTTTAAATACCTTTAACAAATTAAAAACATGGTCTATATTTTTATTTTTCCTCGAAAGCTGTTGAAAGAACGTTCTGATGTAAATGCGGTCAATGAGCACGGCAATACCCCCCTGCATTATGCTTGTTTCTGGGGTTACGATATGATCTGTGAAGATTTAGTAAATGCTGGCGCTTGTGTAACAATAGCTAACAAAGACGATGACACACCTTTGGATAAGGCCAAGCCAGGCCTAGCAAAACGTTTACAAGATCTGGCAGAACGCAATGGCCAGGAAATGAAAAAGATAAGTTTTAAGGAACAAAGTTGGTTGGGATTCAAGACACGTTCTCGAGATGCTACCCTGTCACGGTTTAAGGGTATCAGTATGGGCGATTTGGATTTACACACAAAATTGGCGGTAACACCTTCGGGCGAGACATGGCGAGGCAGATGGCAAAAAAATGATGTTATAGCAAAAATATTAGCTGTTCGTCAATGTACTTCGAGAATATCAAGAGATTTTAATGAAGAATTTCCAAAGTTAAGAATTTTTTCACATCCTAACATATTGCCAATAATAGGAGCAAGCAATTCTCCACCCAATTTGGTGGTCATAAGTCAGGTGAGTGTGATTAAAAAGTTTTGATTTATTTGCTTGCAAATTATAAACATGAACGAGAAAGTAAAAAGTGCACTTTTGGGACACAAAGAAGAAAACGCCATGTCTTAATAAAATATATTTATATTTAACTATATAAAACAATTTAAACGAAATTAATCTCAATGTTGTCCTGCAAGATGGCTTAGAATTCCACACCATATTCTGATAAATTTTTTCTGTTTAAATTGTAGTTTATGCCAAGAGGTTCTTTATTTAATTTGCTTCATGGAGCCACTGGAGTAGTGGTGGATACTTCACAGGCCGTGCGTTTTGCTTTGGATATAGCTAGAGGTATGTCTTATTTGCACTCTTTGGAAAGAATTATACCAACTTATCATCTCAACAGTCATCATGTCATGGTAAAAAATCAGGTTTTTTTTTATATAAAAACGAATAAAATTGTATTCATTTTATTTGTGTTTTTCTTTCAGATTGATGAAGACTTAACTGCCCGCATTAATATGGGTGATGCCAAATTTTCTTTCCAAGAAAAGGGACGTATTTATCAACCAGCCTGGATGTCACCAGAGTCTTTACAGCGTAAACCTAGCGATCTCAATTGGGAGGCCAGTGATATGTGGAGTTTTGCTGTGCTGCTGTGGGAATTGACTACACGCGAAATACCCTTTGCCGAATGGTCACCCATGGAATGTGGCATGAAAATAGCTTTAGAGGGTTTAAGGGTAAAAATTCCACCCGGCACTTCATCGCACATGGTAAAACTAATAAACATTTGCATGAACGAAGATCCCGGTAAAAGACCCAAATTTGATATGGTCGTACCTATTTTAGAGAAAATGAAGCGTTGACAATTTTAATAGTCGATATAAATTTTAAAACTCTTTTTTGTTTCTTTTTACCTCTTTGTTGCAATTTTATTATTAGTGAGTGTGTCGAAAAAATCTGCCAAAATATTTATTGTTTTTAAGTCTGCCTAAAGTGCCTTTTAAGGATTTTCTTTTTATAAATGTTGTTGTAAATGTTGTTTAAGAAAATTGTATTAAAAATATACAACTAACTTTAGTTTAAATTAAGGTGCTCGATTAATGTGTTTTGTGTCTACTAACAATGCAAGCAATTTTATTTTCAACTCAAAAAGCAATTTTCCTTATTAAATGTTTTGTATTTTAATTTAATTTATACTTTTATATAATTTTAATAATAATGTTTATTAAGAAAATAAAAACAAATTTTATATATTTTTTATAACAATTTAATTTAAATAATTAAATAAAAAAAATTTAACCAAACTTTCTCTTTTAATATTGACCATCACGTGAAAATTGACCATTATTTAATTTCATTTCCTTGTTTCATTTTCATTTTGTGAGCAAAGGAACACACTTCCTATAAACATTTTAAAGCCCACTCTTTTTAAATATTTTGTTATTTATATTTAAAAATTGTTTCTCTTTCTGTTGTCATTTAAATTTAATGTGAAAGTAAAGCTCTCGTGCACAATTTTGTGTTTGGGAATTTATTTTAAGGGTTCATGGTTAAGTGTGTGTTGTATTCGCTTCGTTGGAAAATGAGCACAATGTCCCTGACCTACTTTGGCCCAATGAGAGTTGGGGTAGTAAAAGAAACTAACAACTACAGACAACAACAATAATGCAATTGTTATCATGAGAGTATTGGGAAAAATGTGTGCGAAATATAAAAAGAGTCTACAATTTTCACAAACCCTGTGAGAGTCTGCTTGTTATTGTCACAAGTGTTTTGTAGAGAATTTTAAAAAAAGAATTAAAAAAATGAAACGAAATTTTACAAATCTTTGTGACTTAATTCGAAGTTACAGAATTTTTACTAAAGCTTCAACACTAAGAGATTAAGTCAATGAGTCCAAGTTTGTTTTCGGAATGTCATGGAAGCTCTTAGAATTAAAATAAATTTCGTACTGTTTTTTAAAAATCAATCGATTGAAATTTATTTTCCCTTTTTTGAAATTAAACTAGTAATAATGAGTTTGTGCTGCCATCAATCATTTTTTAAGCAGAAGAAAAACAAAACATTGAAAGAAATCCAAAACGAAGTTAATAGTTCTTCTGCATCAGCGTTAAAGCTAATAGCGCATCGTAATGGTGTCCACGCCGATGACTGCCTATTTTGGAGAGGCGTCATAATATCAATGACCTTTCCGGTTTGGTAAGTTGTTATCTTACTGATCGTGCAGACTTCTTCCTACTAAAGAATTTCAAAATTGTTCCCGCTAATCCTCAGCGACTCTCTTTATTACCTGAAAAACGGGAAGTAGGTTGACCCATAAAATACTTAGAGTCACGCTTTATAACCTCTTTATATTCTCAGTAGACGCTACAGCAATTTGCGAGACGTTTGCGAAGTAGAAACAAGGACTTCAAGTCACCAGCCGGCAGTAGTTGGGATATGGATAAAGAGATTTATTTAAATTAACCCGACAGAGGTAAACTACGCGGGGCGGTGTGGACCGAAAAGTCAGTGACACCAATTGGAAAAAGTTTCTGAGTTGCCACGCTCCATCAAGGGCTGTATTTATATGACAATTGAGGAATGTAATAGCAAACTAAAACAATAATTTTTTGGGGGATGTCACCAGAGAGGTCACCTAAACAACTCCTTAAAAAATTAAACCCTCTTACAAAGCAGATTAAGAAATATTTTCACAAGTATAAGAGTAGAATCCAGCAATATCAGGATATAGTACAGCTTGGTACCTCATACAAAGTAGCATTTATCGACAGTAGCTGAAGTACGTCCCGTTGCGCCCGTTTAAGATTAGAAACTCAAGCAGAGTAGTTTTGGAGCTAAGCAGATTGGAATCGTTTACTCTCCTAATGTTAAACTGATCCATAATCAACGGCATTATTCCCCAATTAAATAAATTCGACTTTAAAATTGTCGTAATACTTTCCTGAACAAATTATTTAAATCACCGATATTGATTATTGAGGGTGAAAGCACGTCTCGATGGCAATTTAGCTACCGCTCACATAGCTCTTTAGGAAACTTGTCACAAAGATTTTAAATGAACTAAGGATTTTTGTCCAAACAAAAATCTAAGTTCAAGCAAAACCAACAATAATAATGTTTTTTTTTAATTTATACAGAAAAATTTTATTTATAATTTTTTTAAATTTATTCTTTCGAAACGATTTAATACTATTCATCTGAATGTTTGTTTAAAGGTGAATTAAATCTAAAAAAATAAATTATTTACTAAAAATATGAAATTAATATAATTTGTTTAAAACTTTGAAAAAGTTGATGAACGCTGTGGCGATCCAGAATATTCATTTCATTCTGCTGTTTTCTAATATTTACTCTTCTCTTTACAACAAATCACATTAAGCTTTTTTACATTGCAATTTTTGCTAAGAGAAAAAGCTCTTTCTTACATATACAAGCTAAAAGCTTTTGTAATTTTAAATTTGTATTGGCGGGAAACGGAAAACCTAACAAAAGAAAATGATTAATAGGCTTAAATTATGTTGAATTCTTTTCCACGATATTTTAACCCTTTGATGCGTGGCGTACATTATAATGTACGTCGGTCTTATCAACCCGTAACTGGTTGAAATTTTACCATACATGCAATTAATTTGCAGTTACAGGTTCGTTGTGATGTTATTTTTGAATTTGTAAAGAGGCTGTATGATTTCAAGACAACTTGAGATCAGTTTTATATATTTTGTCTAGTCATCATCGACGCAGCCCCGTATATGTGAAAGTTTATTTTCAAATAAAATACAAAAAATTGAATTTTCTCGCGTATTTTTTTTTTTTTTTGATGAATTTTTAAATATTTCTTTTATTTATGTGCATATGTGTTGTCAGAAATTTAATATCAATAAAAAAATAAAATAAAGTGAAATAATTTTTAGATTGAATCAGATTTTATAATAAAATGTACATCTTCAAAACCCACTTCAGAATAAAAATTTATCCCCATACTTTTTTACACATGTTATTTAAAGCCTATTTAAGCTATAAAAACAATATATAGAATTTTTCAACGGCCGAAATTAATTCCCGTGTCAAAGGGTTAAGTTCATTTGACCCTACACTACAAGAATAGTAATGATTGAAAATAGAAATACCCATTATTGTGTATAACAAAGTTTCTATCATATCCTTAATGCACAAATGAAAAAAGAATGATAGAACCTTTTGTATACATATGTATGATGTCTGTAGCAAACAGCGTTGCCAAATTTTGCTTGATCTTAAGAACAGATTTAGTCACAAAACTTCTTGTAAGCTGCACTTTATATTTTTCTAAACAATTATTTATAAACTAAAGCCAAAATTTGAATTTAATCTGCACAGAAAAAAAAGATCATTTCAATTTAATACTAAAAATTATACTCAATTTAATACTAAAAATTATAGTCAAAAAGTGAAAACTGTTTCCCTGTTCAATTAATGTTTAAAGAAATTTTTCTAGATTTATCAAAACCAACTAAATACATATGTATTGTTTTTGTGCTATTTGTTCAGTAGTTTATGAAAAGCCCTTAGCAATTTTTAAAACTATTAACCGCCTTCTTAATCCTGAGCATTTTTGCAAATAAACATCATACAACATTTTTTTATTTTTCGTAAAACCTTTAAAAATAACATTTAAAATTGACAATTCAAATTAACAGAAAGAAATATTTTTGTTTTGTTGGTAAACATTAAGAAAATTTTGTATTTCAAAATATCGTTTCTTATCCTTTATATTTAGATTTTTATTATTTAAACTCTCTTAGATATTAATCTCTCATAATTCCACAAACAATTTCTCTGTTTACAATTCGTTCTGCATTTCCTGCCGCCACAAGTTTGTTTAAGTGTTTGTTTATGTTGCTACATATTCACCATCACACACACTGACACACGCAAGCAGCCTCTTACTATTACCGTTATACAAAAATATATGTTTTAATTCTACTTCTCTCTCTCTCTCTGTCTGTCTCTTTGAAATTTTTTTATTTGTAAAATTTGCAGCAGTGCAGTACTGTTAGCTTTTTAGTGTCAGTGGGTATTGTTGTTGTTTAGTAAGGGCTTAAAAGAAATGTTTAGTTTCTTTTCTTTCCTGTTTGAGTATTAGTGTTCCAGTAAAATATATAAACCAACACGTAAAATCATTTATGCAAATTCAAAAGTTCTTGTCAAAAAGTGTATAAAAATTTACAATTTCCCATTAAAATAAAGCAGATTGCAAGAACAGTGGAAAATAATAATAATTAATATTAATACTAATAAATAAATATTTATGTATTACAAAAAAAAAAAAAAAGCAAAACAATAAAATGTATCAAACATAAAATTAAATCACACAAAAGTGCATTTAGGAAAAACTTGTAAAAAAAATAAATAAATAAATATGTGTATGTGATATTGTTTACGGTTCTAAAAAATCATTATTTAAATCAAATATTTAATTTTTATATAAAATAATTTATATTCCGGCGTTTTTTATAGTATTGTGGAAATATCAATATTTCGTTTAAATTTAAGTGAAAAACTGGGTGAAAATCTTTAAAATGTTAAATTTTAGCACGCTTTTTTCTTCTTCTCCTTTTAACCCAATAAAAAAGCTGCATTTCGATGCTTTTTACACTTACATACACACACAAAGCAAAACAAACATGCACACATTTTTCTCTAGTCCTTTAAATATGTCTTCCACATCTACATTTTTTTTGGTACAGAAAATAAACAGAAATTAAGGAAGACCCGGCTACACAGAAGCAAATAAAAAGAAACAACTATTCATGCACTCACAAACACATGCATATGCTATCATACACACCTAGTTGTTTGCTTAATGTTGCCAGACTATAGAAATTCTCTTTCGAGCTGTTCAAAACGAATGAAAGTGAATACAAAACTTCTGCAATCATTTTTAATGTCATTTTGGGAATGTGCATGTACTTTTGTGTAGTTAAAATTGCTATAATTATTGTGCGAATAATTAACAAATTATCGTTTTGTTAATTTTTAAATGGAAATTTATTGAAATCGTCTGATAGAAAACATTTTCTTGAAGAACTACAAATCAATTCTGATTGTTATCTTGTACCGCGACCTGTGGAATCTTTTGCACAGCCAGGCGAGAGAGAAATCATAAACTCCTTTTGTGGAAAGCAGAGGGAGCCTGAGGAACTTTGCCCTGCGAGACCCTAAACCAGGACACGCGCAGAGTATATGTTCCGAGGTGCCTCAAATGCCTCTTACTGAGCGATAGTAGCCTCTAAGATGTACCCCTAAGACAACATAATAAAGGTTTCTCCTTTTCTCCTACCTTAGCTTTGTCAGAGCCTTCCAATTATGAAAGAACTCTGCTTCGGCCCAGGGTACCGGTTTTTCCTTAGCATAGCAAGTATATGCCAAAGATGTAATCTGGCCTCCACCCAGTTAAAAGGTTTGCTCGCTCATTACCAAGATAACCAGTAACCTAACATAACGCCGGTTTATTATGGGAACCAAGTTTATTCAGAGGTTCCACGTAATCTATAGTCTCTGGGGCCTATGGCGTAGCTTGGTGCCTGAAAAAAAACAACTTATAACTTTCGTTCTCCTCAAAAGTTCTTTAGCACATATGAGCAGCGTTGTCAACTTTGAAATTTCAAAACGCAACAATGTGGAGAAAAAAACGCACCATTTAAGAGAAAACGCACCAAGTTTTAGAATTTCTTTTTTATTTAAAATCTTTAATGATTTAGGACTCAGCAATTCCGGTTCGTTGTAAATTTCAAGCGTCTGCCTACAACTGTTAAAAAGTATGGCCATATACATCAAATTAAGTGAACGATAGGTGCACCCTTTAGTTTATAATTTTTAGTATTAATACTTGTTACTATATCGGCCATAGCAACCGACATTCTGTACAATTTACTAGCGTTTGTCTATAACGGTTCAAAACATAGGCCCATATAAGTAAATTTGCATCAATTATGGGGGCACCCTTTAACTTTTAGATTTATTTTTGTATAACTTTTTGTTATTGGGAGCCATAGTAATACGCAGTCATTTTATATCTTACAGAATCGTCCTTTACAGTTCATAATACACGTAAAAAATATGTATGGGGACACCCTTTAATTTTTAAGATTATCAACTGTTTATTAAACGAGACAAATCTGTAAACATAATCTATCATATTACCAACAATTTTCAAAATCGGTTCAGATTGACTGAGTTCTGCAGGCACAAACATAAAAAAGCAACATTCAGTCGAATTGTATAACCTCCTTCTTTTTTTGAAGTCGGTTAAAAGTTAGCTGATCCCGACAAAACTCTGCTTTTGCTAAGCTGTTTAACAGATACAACAGCAGCCTTTACTACAAAAACAATGACCATGATAATCTAAAAGGGATAGTATATTCCATACAGTGAAATGTTTCTTTTTTAAATTAACAAAAATTAATACAACAACAATACCGTTTCATTTTGTGCTTATGATTTGGTACGTCTTAAACGAAATGGTATTAAAACAGGTGTATTTTTTGTACAAAATTTTTTTTGTGGTTGGTGTTAAATTTGCTTTGGTGCCACCACAAAATAAAAAAAGCACCAAAATTGAAAAAATTCGAAAAAGCACCCAAAATGGTGCGAAACGCACCAAGTTGACAACGCTGCATATGACTTTCGGTAAGAGTGTTTCTGTTTGTGAGTGTGTTTTTTGGTTTTGTTATTTTTCTGTTATATTTTCTTGTGAATAAAAATTCAATTCGTTATTAATTACGATTAATTCTGCCATATTATTATATTTTATGGTTCGCCTCATCTTTCTTCAGCATTCGTACTATCTTTCTATAAAGAAGTTAATTGTTAACTTATTCAGTATATAAAAACAGCAACTATTTTTCTTTAATCTGGCAACTCAGCAGTTGCAGCAGACTTTCAAAACGCATAACAACATCAACCGGCCAACGAAATATAGAGTAGAGTAGGCCAAACGCGTTTTAAACATAAATGCAGAAAAAGGAAGAACAACACTAACATGAACATTAAAAACAACAACGGAAAAACAAACAGTAACGTAAAAAATTAAACACAGCTTTATACTCGAACTCACTTTATTTAGCGCAGAGACAAAGAGCGAAAAACAAAAAATTAACAAAAGTTTTTAAACGAAATTGAAGTGAAGAAGAATTAAAAATATTAAACAAGAAAAAGTGGTACATTTGGTAGGAAAAAGCTCTTTTGTATGCAATTTATCCATGTACACGGTAAAACACTAACAAAATGCGGTCATATTAAAGTTTTGACACAAAAAGTATAAAAAAAAATATTGAAAGAAAATGCAAGAAAATAAAACCGGGTGGACATACAGAAAACAATTTCTGCATAATAAAAACGTACAAAATTAATAAATACATAGTTATGAAAGAAATTATTTAAGTAAATGAATTACTTTAAAAATACATCGGAAACGGAAAACAAAAAAAAAAAAAAAAAAAAAAATAAATTGTTCTTGAGTTAAAACGAACGAAAAAAGTGTCTTAAATAATTTTAAAGGCGTTTTGGCAAAAAAAAAAAAAAAAATCAGAAATCTTCTTGAAGTAATTGTTTGCTGATTGTAGAAAATTAAAAGTTGGTTAAATGTATTTAAGGCGTTTTAATGTTTTGCGGCCAGCCCTAATGAGGGCCGGCGTTCCATGGAGTATCCAACATCTACCACTTTACTAAGCGACACACACGACCATTATCAAAGGTAAGAAAAGGGAATGTCATTAAATATCGAAATTTTCTGTTTTATTTTGTAAAGGGTGTTTCAAAAATAAAGCGATATTTGGTTTTAAACTAATTTCTTTACATCGGTCATTTTTTTATTGAGTTAAATACACAGAATAGATTTATATATGGATTACTATATCAAGCGAATTTTCTCCGTGGATTTCCTGCCATATGCCCATCCTATTGTCAAAATCTTCCATGTCAATTTTTCTTGTTTGAGAGAAAGAAAGGCATAGACATATTACTTCAAGTAGGATAACAAATGGTGTTAAATCTTACCTCAAGTATTATAACCAAAACCCAAATGTTGCCACTTTTCTTAAAAAAAGTTTTCGAAATAAAGGGTCCGCCATCTAACGTTTTTTTTTTCAACTAGTGATTATTTCGTGAATGGTAACACTTAGCTCATGTTTGATTTGACAGTTAATTAGTTTTATCCTTCCGCTGAACGCTTGAACAACGCTGGGAAATATTGCGACATTACTTTGAAAATCTTGGTAATGTTGCAAAATGTCTGCGAAAATTGCGCACGGATTTTGGAAGAAGAGAAGCGCCTTCTTCACCTCCGTAAGTTCGTTATCTTGTGAAAAAAGTGAAAGAAACTGGCATCTTCATCGATAAACCAAAGCATGAAAAACCAAAAACAGTGCCTACATCCGAGAATATTGCTGCTGTGACAGAAAGTATGCGTGAAGCGCCATCAACACCAATTCACCGTCATTCTCAACAATTGTACATTTCGGAGACATAATTGAGACGAATTTTGCATTAAGACCTTGGTATGACGCCATACAAAATCCAATTGGTTCAGGAGTTGAATCCAACTAAAAAAGTTATTTAGCGCACTCTATACATAATATCTTTGTAGCGATTTTTGGAATTCACTGCAACTTTTAACAATTCATACATTCCTACATTCAGGCAAACTAAATTTCGGAATTCCTAAATCATGCATAAAAATCCCAATAATGGAATTTTTTTAATTTTCGCTTGTGAAATCCACATTTGGCTGTAGGATATTAAAATGCTTTAAAGACATAATAAAGCTTTTTAAAACCTATTTTATTTCAGCTTAAGAAAATAGAGTCCAATATTAAAAAAAAAAGTGGGCAAATGCAAGTCATTATTTAAAGACGACGACTTTACGGTTTAAAGACTTTATCAGAAAACCTTTTTTAATTTCTGATTACAAGCCTCCAAAAAATGCGTGACTAAGTTACGGTGCTTTGGAAACTTATTGATCTGCTTTCGAAAAGTTTACAAAACTCAGGCTAAAACTTTAAGCTCAAATGCTTCTTTACTGCTAGCGGCTTTACCGATATTGAGACTTTTTACAAAATATTTTATTTTGCCCCATTGTGCAATGCTGTTCCTAAAAATAAAAAGATACTCTCCTTTTAATATTTGCTGCTTGAATTATCATTAAAAAAATTCGCTGGTGTTTAATTATTAAACATAAATCTTTTAATCTTCATTTAATGAAAACGAAAAAAAAAATTTATTCGATTATTCGTATAGCTTCCTTGTTTTAGTTTAAATTGTTTTTGTAGTAAGCAAATGTTTTTTAAATAAATATATTTCACTACTTGTTTATTATAAAACATAAATCTTTTAATCTTTTTTAATAAACATTTTTTTTTCGGTTATTCGAATATTCGTATACCTGCGCTTGTTTTATTTCAAACCGCTTTCTATACCAAACATATATTTTACTTAGACAAAGTTTCTCTGCTAGTGTTTAAGTATTAAAAATAAATCTTCTAATTTTCATCTAAGGCGACAAAATTTAACCGATTATTCGCTTATTCGTGTAAATATCCTTATTTTAGTTGAAACTGTTTTTAATACCAAGTAAATGTTTGAGTTACACAAATATATTTTGATGGTGTGTAATTATTAAAAAGGAATATTTTAATCGTAATATAAGGAAACGAAATTTAATCGATTATTCGTTTGACTATCTTTATTTTAGTTCAAACTGCTTTCTATACCAAGCATTTGTTTTTGTTACAAAAATATATTTTGCAAAATATTAGATATTTAATCGATTATAAATTTAATCGATTATTTGTTGGACTGCAATTATTTTAGTTCAGGTCGCTTTTTAAACCAAACAAATATTTTACTTAGACAAAGTTATTTTGCTAGTATTTCGTTATCAAAACCGAATCTTTCAATCTAAATCTTAGGAAACAAAATTTAAGCGATTAATCGATAGTATGTGTAACATAGTTCGTTTTAATTTAAATTGCTGTTCGTACCAACCAAATATTTTTGTTATACAAATATATTTTTTTTTTAATTATCCAAAATGAAACTTTTAATACAGAATCGTTAGTAAAATTCTTTTGTAATTTTCTCTTGTTTTTTCTTTGTTTTTCATGCATAAAACATTTTTAGAGGACATTCAAATAATAGTGGTAATTCTAATTGTTATACGGCGGCATATTTTAATTTTAAACCACAACAACAAGAAGAACCCCTTTGTGATTTTAAAACATCATTGGCAACAACACTTGCATTGCCATCATCTTTGGGAAGAACAGCAACATCGAAAGCTGCAACTACAATAATTTCAACAACAATAGCAGCTGCAGCAGCCTTTAGTGCAGCTGCTGCTACAGCAAACAGAATATCATCGCCATCATTGTCGTCGCCATCATCATCATCTTCAGCATCATCGTCATCAGCATCTGTATCAGCATCAACATCGTCACCAACGTCTTTAGCATCGCCATCATTAACACCACCCACACCCACAAGTCCTTCCTTCGAAACATTAAACAGTCCAGATGGGCAGGCATCGTTAAGTTCAACAGCATCATCCAGTGATAACACAACATCAGGTAAGTGAAGGAAAAAAAAGACTATTTATTCCCAAAAGTGTAGAGTTAAGAAAGGAAAAAAAAGGAAAACGAAGGCCTCCTTAATTTTTTTTCTCTGATGATCTGTTATGTAGATCATGACCCAGGAAATTGTTGAATTGTATGAATTTTACATTATTAGACAAGACAGGCATGCTGTATGTCATTGTCTTGTGTGAAGTGCGTTTTAACATCTATTTTATTGTATTTATTACTTTTAATCTTTTGAGAGTGGTGATGTAAAAATATGCAAATATTTTCAAGTGATTAATAATTTAATAACACTTTAAATAAAAATGTTGTCTCTCTGCGTTTGGAATTGTTACACAATTTCTATTTATTTGGAAGGAAATTAAAGTAAGGGAAAACCTTAGAAGGTGTAGCAGCACTTTGTGGGACAACGCTTAAGAAATGGGATTGAATGTGAGAGAATTTTTCAAAGAACTGTTTAACATGGCTGATAACATCTAATAACAACAAAAACACAAGATTTTTTATTTATTCCTTTTTTTTTTGTATTTTTTTTTAACTTTTGCCAAATGTATGTTCCGTAGCGTCTACATCTGCGATAATATCTAAGATATGAAGTTATAATAACAAACGTCAAACTAAAACCTAGAGATAATTTTGTTACATTTTTGCAATTGATATTAATTTCAACAAAACAGTTCCGTTATTATTCCAGCGTACTCTCACTTATTCTGTTTAAGTTGACCTTATGTGTAGACGATATGTTTTATTGGCGCAAGACTTAGCAGAAAATTAAAATTAATATGTAAATTCTTATTTTATTGAAATTTAACTTTATTGGTTTGAGGTCCAATGGAAAAAGCAGGGCATTTTGGGCATATGAAAATAATTAAATTTAACAATTATCAGTTTAAAAGGCATTTTTATACATTTTACCACAAAAAGTGGAAAAGGGGTGTATATATCTGAGTTTGTCATTCTGTTTGTAATTTTGACAATATCCATTTCCGACCCCATAAAGTATATATGTATATATATTCTGACTTCTTATGCATATCGAAGTTGATTGCACTAGATCAGCTAGAAAAAAAAAACTAAATATGTCAATCAATTAGACATGTCGAAATATGCATGATCGGTCCATGTCCTTCAAGGAAGCAGACCACGCCTACCACTAATTTTTTCATGTCATTTGGAACAATTAAGTAACTCCATTAAAAAAATTAATAAATATATGAGGCAATAGAGAATTAAAAAATAAGAAAAAAACATCAGTGTTATGGGCCTCTGAACATATGGTGTACAATAGTACACCATATTTTTGAAGATATCAATATGGGTATCATTGAAAAGCTTACGAGAGAATTTTTATGAAATACTAAATTTAAAAAAAAATGGTAACCCATTAAGAGCCGATGACATTTTTTTTTGTAAAATTATATATAGTACTTTATTTTTAACCGACTTCAAAAAACGAAGGGGGTTATAAAATTCGACTGAATGTTGCTTTTTTATGTTTGTGCCTACAGAACTCAGTCATTTTTGAACCGATTTTGATAGATTATGCTTACAGATTGGTCTTGTTTAAAAATTAAAGGGTGTCCCCATACAACAAACATATTTTTTACGTGTATTATGAACTGTAAAGGACGATTCTGTCAAATTTAAAATGACTACGTATTACTATGGCTCCCAATAACAAAATATTATACAAAAATAAATCTAAAAATTATAGGGTGCCCCCATAATTGATGTAAATTTACTTACATGGGCCTATCTTTTGATCCGTTATAGACAAACGCTTGCAAATTGGACAGAATGTCGATTGCTATGGTTGTTATAGTAACAAGTTTTAATATTAAAAATTATACATTAAAGGGGGCGCCAATAGTTCATTTAATTTGATGTAGATGGCCATACTTTTGAACATCTGTAGACAGACGCTTGAAATTTACACCGAACCTGCATTGCTAAGTCCGCTATAACAACAAGTATAAAATTTGGATTTGGAAGTTAAAGGGTGTCCCAATAGGTGATGTAATTACAAGTATGTGGCCGAACTTTTGATCTATTATAGACAGAATGTTGAAACTTAAAAGGGACCTATATTTTTAAGCCCGCTATATCAACGAGTTTATAATTTGAATTTAGAAATTAAAGGGTGTCCATTAATTGATGGAGATTTAGTTATATGGGCCTATCTTTTGAACCGTTATAGACAAACGCTTGCAAATTTAACATTATGTCGATTGATATAATGGCCAAACCGTTATAGACAGACGGTTGAAATTTACACAGAACGTTTTTGCTAAATCTACTATAACAGCAAGTATATAATTTTAATTTTGAAAATAAAGGGTGACCCTATAGTTGCTGTATAAAGTTTGGAGATATAAGGGTGTTCCAAGAGTTATGTAATCTAATTTATGTGGCCATACTCTTGAACAACTTTAGGCAGACAGATGAAATCTGTTTTAGCAAGAATTATTTAATTCTCTGACACCCCAATATTTATCTTTTTTTTATTGAAGTTATATCCCTAAACTAAATTTACATTAACGGTTAAGGGTATATAAGATTCGGCATAGCCGAATACAGCCCTCTTATTTGTTTACACTGATTTTAAAAATTTTTGTATTTTTCTATTTCCTTTGTGCTTCATATGTGGATAATCTACTTAGTACAACTGTATGCAGCAGACTGACGACTAGTCTCTCACAAAATTCTCTTGTAGTACCCTGTTTGTTTAGTACTAAAATTGAAAAATGTTTTTTAACAATTTTTTAGCAATAAAATTTATTTTTGTTTTTTTTCATTTGTGAAAATAAATTGTGACCAAGATTTGTAAAACTGAAGTGTACAGGAGGATGGGAAAATAGTCAAAATAAATAGAGTTTTTATAATACACTCTTTGCATAAAAGGCAATCCCCTATTATAATATAAAAAATAATACAATGTAAGACACATTTCAATTTTTAACTTCATATTATATTTGTATAATAGTACAAGTTCTGTGAAGGTTTTTAGGTCTAATTATCACTGTTCTAGAAATAGAGGCTTGTGACAGACGGACAAACATTGTAGCGATATTAATAGGGTTACGTTTTTAGCTTTTGGATATGGAATCATAAAAAGCGCTTAAAAATATTTTATGAGTAAAATTCCTTCTAAAGCAAACTTCAGTAAGTATGCAAGTTATTGTATATCTAAAGTATCTCCTAAAAATATGCTAAATTTACTTAGAAATTTTCTTTAGTCAATATTTCCTTAATTTAATTTTTATTTGCCAATTAAATAAAATTTTGCATTTAAAACAAATTAAAACTTAATTAGTAAGAGGAACTATTAACACAGTTATTCTGGTCAAAAGAAAATATCTTAAGATTTTCCTAAATATTTTCTATTAGATTATGGAAAGTTTTTGTTTTTTTTTCTTGCAGAAATAAATTTCTAACATTTTCACTTATTCTATTGCGAGGAAAACAATTTATCTTAGATATTGTTATGGCATTTTTAAATAATGTTGTTGTTGTTTTTGTTGATATTAAATATAATTGTTTACAACACATTTCACTATCAACACTATGTCTATGTCAAGCAAAAAAATAAAAATTTCTTGTTATTTTCTTTATTTTATTTGCAAATACAACTCAAGCTAGAGCAAGAGAATTTTAGTGTCGGTATTTTTTATAAAAATGTTTTGTATGTATGAATGTGTGTGTGCTGCGGCTCACATACAATACAAACTAATTTAAGTTGTTTGCCCATGACGTTGCTGAAACGAGTCATTGAACTTAAAAAAATATTGCAATTTTTTCTTCTTCTTCTTTTCAAGAAACTAGGCGAGAATCTTAAAAGAGACGAGTACGTTCATTGGCACTTACTCGAATTGTAACGGTGTTGGGGCTTTTTTTCTGCTACAAACGAAGAGGAGAATTATTTTCAATGATCGTGTGTGTGGCTTTTGGATTTTTTGGCAAAAGGGACTTTTTTATAGACAACATAACAACAGTTTAACAGAATTCCTTATTGGTTTTTGTTCGAATAAATCGTGAATTTTTAAAGAATTTAATTTTCTTGAATTTAAATATTTCTCGTATTTTCATGACTTGAAAAAGCTACAGTTTACAGAGACATTTTGCACAATATACCCACTTTCAAGATATTGGTTTTCACATCTATTAAGCGTAGATCTCAAACCAGTTCTTTAATTATCTCTTTATCTGGAGTTTTTCGTTTCATTGCTAAAGAAAAACAAAATCCATGTTGCGCCTTTTGCGGGCATTAGTTTCAAGGAGTAATAGAGACCTCTCTAGTCTATTTATTGATTATTTAATTATTGGGTGGCCCCAAATTATGAAACACATTGTGCCAGAACTAGGAAATTAGGTTATGGGAGGGGGATAGAAGGAGTAGTGCTTGTGGCCATTTGATTTTAATCTTTGCACTTTTAAAGTAACAGGAAAGAGCTCCGAAGGGTGTTTATTTCACATTCACACTGCGATTCACTGTCCAATCAACAACAAAGGGATGCGATTGATGCAGAGCGCGTTGCACGTACTATAAAACAGTGAAACGCACTACAAATTAGACTGTTGCTTCAGTGAATCAATGGATCTGAATACCCAACTGTCACCGATTATCTTCTTCACTCTCTCCTGCAAGCGCTCGCTTAACTCTAAAATAGTCTTTGAAGCACCGACCCATACATGAAAGTTGTATTTCATTTTCGGTCTGATAAAGTTGAGTAAGGACTTAAAAATAGCATCTGAACCTAACGAAAAAGGCATAAGAGATAAGTAACTACAGTATCCGTGATAGATGAAATTATAAAAGAGTCTGAGAGCAGATGCTTTTTTTTAGTAAAATAAAAAAATTCGTTAAAACTTATCATTGGTAAAGTTGACATAATTCCTGCAATGTAGCTGACGTTAGCCATCAGTTAATTTTTTTTTAAATGTTAGTTGCAATTTAATGTTATAAAATTTTGGATTTTCTTAATTAAACTAAAAGTATAAGTTACATCATCCTGTTAATCTTTCTCTTCACTTGATCAGGATTGTATATTAGTTCACACTGCAAAGGATCTGATCTTGTACATCACAATTAGGGTGTCATAAAACTAGTCGGTATCAAAGCTCTGGAAAGCATTTGGTCATTTACAACACAGTCGCCTAAATATCTCGTCATCAGGTTTGATGGCGCTAATTTAAGCTTAAAGTCAGTTGATGCAATCTGTCCTGACTCTATGAAGCATATTTTTGTTTCCTTATCTAGATAATGCATCCCTTGTTTTAGAAATTTCTATTTAGATATCAAAGAAAAGAGCTTTGAATTGCTGTAGTGAACTAGACTCAGAAAAATTCTGATACGAGCATTGATGTCAATGACTCGCTATTAATTGCACCAATGTATTTAAACCGATCAGTTTAAAAAAAAAAAAAATAGTTGCCTTCTATAATTTTTTTAAAATTCAAATTCGCTTGCATCATAACAAAAGTTAATAATATCTAACTAATTTTCTTTTAACTTAAGAGTGACATTTAAAAAAGTTAGACAATAAAAAATCCCTTCAAGCATTATAGTGACAG
This sequence comes from Gymnosoma rotundatum, assembly GCA_916610165.2. NCBI lineage: Eukaryota > Metazoa > Arthropoda > Insecta > Diptera > Tachinidae > Gymnosoma > Gymnosoma rotundatum. The sequence goes on along the minus strand of OU744338.1, from coordinate 10,667,633 downwards.
CTACGAAAAAATCCCCTGATTAAATGTTGCTTTCGCAACAACTTTATTTACTCGCTGCTATGACTTCTCTGGGCAACAACAAAACTATACACGATCACTATTACACAATCTTAAATACTCCGGCCTCCACAAAAATGAAAAAAAAAAGAAAATATCTCAGCAACAACAAATAGCAGCAGCAAAAAAGAAAACATAACGACAGCAAAAAGAAAGAAAAAACTACAAATAAACCAATGCACTCTACTTGAACAGTTTTCTTCCTGGTTCAAAGATAGTTGTACGTCGTTATTGTTGTTATTATTGTTGTTATTATTGTTGTTACCACAACGACAAACAAAAACAAAAAATAGTAATAAATAAATAAAAGCAATTCAACTGATAGATGCCACACGTTGTTAGTTGCTGTTTTATTTGTTTTTTTTTTTTTTGTAGCTGTGTTACTCACAGACAGAAATGCATTTGAAAATTTATCATTGCAGCAAAGACATTTAGCCATTCCATCTAGTCAGCCCGGCAGCCTAGCAATCTGTTATATTAGATTTCTGTTTCTTCTGTACGAAGACGGCGATAATGATAATGATGTTGATGTTGATGTAAGTGGAGGAGCGAAGTTGAACAGTAATGAGTGGTACAATGTGCTTTTAGCAGTTGATAGTTTTATAATACGAGTAAAAGTAGTAGGCGATTTGTGGTTTGGATTTTCTTATTTTCTTATTTTTCATACTCCTATCGCCATCAAAGTATAATTGTCAGTGTTTTGAAGAATAAATTGATTTTCGAGAAAATTTTTTATTATGGGATGAAACTGTTTTACTTAAGAAACTGTAAGTCTTGAGAATTAATAGGGTTACTAAAAGAGAGATTCCCTACCGCAGACAATACGAAAAAAACGTAAAAAACAATACGAAAAACTCGGTGATGAGTTGGAAAATAGATGGCTAACAGCCGCCAGCTGGGACGCAATAAGTAAAAAACACGAGTTGCAGAGGATCGCAAAAGTTAGAGATCTGCTTAAGTAGCATTTAATTCCAATCATGTTTTTATTCGAATAATATGGATTCGAATAATATTTTTATTGCCCTAAAATATATTCGAAAAATTGTTAATTCGAATAAAAAATATGCAAATAATATTTTTATTCGAATAAAACATATTTAAATAATATTTTTATTCAAATAAAATATTTTCAAATAATATTTTTATTCGAATAACAAATATTCGAATAATATTTTTATTCGAATAAATTATATACAAATAATATTTCTATTCGAATAAAGTATATGCGAATAATATTTTTATTGCACTAAAATATATTCGAAAAATTGTTAATTCGAATAAAAAATATGCAAATAGTATTTATATTCGAATAAAACATATTCAAATAATATTTTTATTCAAATAAAATATTTTCAAATAATATTTTTATTCGAATAACAAATATTCGAATAATATTTTTATTCGAATAAATTATATTCAAATAATATTTCTATTCGAATAAAGTATATTCGAATAATATTTTTATTCGAGTAAAATATGTTCGAGTAATATTTTTATTCGAATGAAATATATTCGAATAATATATATTTGAATATTTTTTTATATTTTATATTTCTTATTTTAATATTTTTTTTAAATAATACTTTTATTCGAATGAAATATATTCGAATATTATTTTTATTCGAATAAGTTTTTTATTCGAATGATATAAAATGTTTATTTATATGGTAAGATTTATGGGAATAACTAAAAATTTTTTAAATGTTGGTTAAACTTTACCATTGTAAATCCTCGCAAACTATTTACCATTTCTGTGTTCTTTAACAACTCCTGAAGAACAGGCAAACCACTACACAAAGAACTTATTACATTAAATAGAAAACTTTTAACTGCTAATAATAGCTAAAGATTTAATTGTCTTTAATTGGAGATTCATTATACAATCTTCTCAATATCTTAAATACTTTAACTTATATTTTACGAAAACTGAATATTTCAACATTTTTGTTAAGATTTAATTGTTTTAAGACTCTTAATAATAATAAATGTTAATGCACTATTTCATTATTATGTCTATCTATTTATCTATTACGTTGCTGTTGTTGTCTATTTTTGTGTTTTCAAGATTTATTGAGTATGTACTGTTTAGTTGCAATTTCCTTCATTTGAAAGAAAACAAGAAAGGAATAAATTGCGTGGCTTTTCTTTTCATTTTCCATGATCATTGACTTTTGCTAAATTGCATATTTTTGTTGTAAACATAAATAAATCTTAAATAAATCTAAAGGTATTAAAAATAATGGTGCATATCAGTTGTAAATTTAATATTAAAATTGTTAGGAAGAAAGTAAAAAAAAAAAACAAAATTCCAACCTTCATTCGATCTTGATCTTTAAAGGTTTTTGAGTTGTTTTTTAAATTATTTTTTCACTTTTCTACGGTGACATTATCAAGCAAATGTCAAAGTTTTTTTTTTTTAATTGAATTTCGGAAAGGAAACTCTTCCTGTTTTTGTTTTTTGTTGGTCTTGCTCTCTTTTATTTTCAGTTAAATTTATTGTTCTTATCTAATTATAGGTGTGTTTGTTTATGTGTATAAATTTATTCTCAATTTGTTTACTCAAGTTGTGTTTTATTACTGAACGATTTGTATGCCTCCTCATTATAACCCACTGCTAGTAACGGTTCTCACACATACATACTAATATATTCTGTGCAAAATGAAAGAGTAATTTAAGTTTCACTAGGAAATTATTTTTATATATGGGGTATTCCATAATGTATAAAAACTGATTGATTATTTTATAACTAAGAATTTTACCAAAAATTATTTATTTTAAGCCAACTATGCTGCACCATTTGTGCAACGGAAACTTTTTTTTTATCTAAATCAAAGTACTGTTTAAAACAATTTTTATTTGCTCACAGAGAACTTAAAATATCTATTAGTTTACAATATATGAATAGTAAACTCGCATTAGTTGCTAGAAGATTGTACATAATCTACCGAGAAAAGTTGAGAGTCGGGCGAGCTACTTTGCTAGCGTGTGGACTTGCTAGCTAGTTCTCTAATCGCGTATTAGCGTAGTTGCCCTTTTGTATACAAAATATCGACGAAATTAGAGCAAGAAAAAGAAAGATGTGGGTTTAACTTGCTGCCTAGTTCGCTTCTGAGCGCGTTGAAAGTTTTGTGTGTCGCTTTTGCTGTGTCACCTGCTTGGCCTGTAAACTCGTTTGCTAATTGATTTTGAGTTCATCGAGCCCTTAATATATATTTTTTGCATTCATATAGAAACGCCCATATCATTGTTATTTAGTTCTATGCCGTTGATCTTGTAACTTGAAGACTGATATGTTTTTGCTTTCCTTTTTTTCTTTCTGTTGCAATATCTGTTGTGGTTTCTTTTACTTGAAAAGAAATTGAAAATAGTTACAACAACATAAAGTAAACTGTAAGTACGAGTACAACCGCATACACGAGTATAACTTTTAAACGAGCAACAATGACACTTAAGTTTTTTTCGATTCTTGAAATTAAAAGAAAAATTTTTTTTGAAAGAAAAGACAGCAGATTGTAAATATCTTTCTAGAGACACACATACACATACATTCGTAAACGTACACTTATAGTGAACAGTTCTTAAAACGAGAGTTGTCTTGCCTTTTTTTGCTCTTTTAAGGCGAGCGAGAGTGTCTTTGTGTTTTTCCTTCTTCTAAACAAATTTCACAACAATATTTTCTTTTCAACACACATAAAATATTAGAAGTGAGTTTTCTTTTCAGCAGTATTTGTCGCAGTTGTTGTTTTTGTTATCGTTAGAATTTTTTAGTTTTTGTTGTTTTGTTTTTGTTTTGTTGGTTTTGGTTTTTATTTGCAACATTCTCGATTTGAGTTTTTACTTTCGTGTAAAAAGTAAGAAGAATTGCAATTGCATTAGAAAAATATTATATGGGAACGGCAAAGACAACAACATCAAGCAGCAACAAGAAAAATTGCAACTGCAATTGTGATAGAATAAAAGCTGATGCCCGTGACCATAACTTGCATTTGCACCATTGCCTTCACAAAAAAAAAAACGTACGTTCAGTCATGCGTACGTGCAGTATCGCTAATTAACGCAAGTGATAATTCGAAAAGCCTATTTTTAGGATAAGTGTTATACGTTCACTGCAGGAATTTTAAAAAAATAAATAAATTTACTAGTCGGAAATATCAAGACATTTAAAATATATTGAATTACTAAAATTCCACCACAGAAATCTTAAATTCACTGAAAATACAAAATTTATCGATTAAAAAAATTACAAAAAAGAAATTATAATTTTTAATATTGCGACGAAACGATAGAATTTTAATCACTTTAAAAGTAATTCGGTTTTTGATTGGAATACTTTGTAAGAGATAAAGAGATTGGAATTAAATACTGCATAATTTACAAAAGAAAAAAAAAAACAAAAAATTAAATAAAAAAATAAATAAAAAAAATTTAATAATAATAAAATTAAATAAAAATAAGAAATAAAAAACTAAAAATAGAAACAGAAACTTATACCAAAATTTCTTGCAGATTATAGTTCACAGATGATAAATAATATAATGAATGTATGCTTTGAAAACTTACGTTATGCTACGAGTTTTCTGATGAAAATTTAGATATAATTCAACGTTACGTATACGTCACGCATACGGATCTAAAAGAAAAATATATTTATATTTTCTTACTTACACTACGAAATGGTGTAATAGTTATTTTTGTCTATGTGTTGGCGTCGTTTTTTTAGAATTGCATTCGAAAGCAGGCAGCAGCAACTACAACAGCAAATAAATAGACAACAACACCAACAACAATGAGAAGAAAGAAAGAAAGAAAAAGCCATCCCAGAATAGGCCTCAACTTGCATTTTAGTTTGCTCTTGTACTTTTCAAAAACATTTGCGAGTTCTAATAGAGTTAGAGCCATTGGTTGGTTGGCAGGGAGTTGGGAGTTCTTCCTCTTATTGCTCTTCTTCTTATTCTTGTTCTTTAAACATACATATTGCTAAATATTCTTCTTATGCACGTTTCAAAGGTTCTTTTGGCAAACGATCGGGATATTTACGTGAATATTGACTATGAAGCGCTTTACGTGAAACTGTGTGACTTTTTGTTTTCTTTTAAGGCAAACAAGCGAAACTTACAAAACAAATAAAAAATACCTTAATTAAATAACCGTGATTGTCATCAATCATATAATTAAATAAGAAGACAATAAATAAAAATAATAATTCAAAAAAAAAAAATACTTTTGCTGAATAATGAAATTAATTGAATTTATAAACTAAAAAATATTTACATTTGTTTTCCGTTTCCGTTTTGTGAATTTAATCGCTGCTAGTTTGTGTGTTTTTAATAATAAAAATAAAATAAGAATAAAAACAAATTAAAGATCATTTAATCCTTTTTTTTTGTTTGTTAATTTAATAACACACCCTTCTGCGTGGCCGCTCAATGTGCGGTTGTGTTTCTTGTGTCCATACATTGGTGGTGGTGTTGTTGTTTTTGCTGTCACATTTCATTAAAGAATAAATGCCTTAAACGCAAACATATAATTTATTACGGAAGTGAATTTAATTTTTTTTTCAATAAAATAAAAATAATTTGAAATCTAAAATTAAAAAAAAAGAGTTTTATCATATTCATAGCAAACAAAGTTTGAATAAAAAAAACCCCTCCTGATTTCCAGATAATCCTTTAATGCTTTATATCCATCCTCTCACAAATACCCCCCAAAACTATTAAGGAATTAAAGTGATCGATAATATGGATTTTAGAGAATTTGAGAAAACAAATTAAAAAAAATATATATTAACTATTTGTTATTGGTTTTTCATTAAGTGTTAAAACAAGTTTTTTTTTTCTAAAAATTTTTAAAGGTTACATGCAAAATTTTAGAATAAATTCTTTAATGATTCTGGATTTTTAAAGAAATTGTGTTGAGTATTAAAAATCTGCTTCTAGAGTTATAGGCAATACATTGAAGTATATAAATTATTTAAGTTTAAAAATAATTACCAGCAAAAGCTTCATTTTTTATAAAAGATCAGTTTTCTTTAGTGAGAAATTTTTTGATTTATCTTTATTTTTAAAAGAAAAAAAATCTGTGGCCGTAAAAACTCTTACAAATTTATTTTAAAAATTCCGGCTTAAAAAGAATAATTTACTGTTTAATGAAACACCTCAGCAAAAAATGTTAGAAAAGTATAATCATGTGTGGAATTAATAATTTTTGGCGGAAGGACTTGCCAACTAGATTACCAACATAATAACTTTCACAAGGCTTGAGACTTTTGTAATCAATTACTGAAAAGTAAATATTATTACGTTTTTTAAAGTATTCTCTTTTAACTCAAAGAATTAGTTCAATTGCTGGTTGCTTATTTGTGAATTAAAGCAATCACAAAAGTAAGTTATTATATGGCAAGTACTTTTTAAGATAACGTTTTAATGTTTCATGGGATTGCGTTTATCACTATTACAAGACTTCTTATGTAAATAAAAAGCTACTTGTGTACTTTAATTTTTTTAAAGCTTTTTTACACAAGCTTTTAACAAGCTTTTAAAACTTTTCTTAAATAGCTTGTTTTCAGAGTAAAACTTTTTAATTTCTTAATTTAACAGATTTTTAAAGTTAGAATTTTAAACTTCTTTATCTAAAAAAAAATACATAATGGGTGTCCCAATAAACACACTATTTTCATGTATATGGCCTTATCTTTGAAATCCCGCTAGTCAGACAGCCATTATAAGAAACAATATATAAAGGGAGTCTCCATAAAGACGTGATCTTTACTTATAAACTATTATAAGCAAAAGCTTAAAATCTATACAAAGTACGATATAAAAAAATTTTTTTTTTAAATTTAATTGCTTTCACTGATATTTCCTTATCTTCAAAACAAAAGAAATTAATGCAGAGTAATAGCAAATATAAAGAATTAAATATAAAGGGCTTTTGGAACCACAGTAGGTAGATTTTGAGTTATAAATAGGGTTTACAGCACTATGTCCATTCTAAATTTAAGGAAGAACCCCATAAAGACGTAATTTTAATTTTTTTTTTAGTTAAATTTTACATGTTTTATTCTACTGGTTAAACTTTGGCCTCAGCGTATAGAAAGCGTTATTGAGGTAGGCTGGCAATAACTTCCGTATTTTATTATAAAAATTTATAAATTTATTTGCTGGTTTTTTAGAACTGCCGTGCGCATATAATTAAAATTTTTAAAAACAAAAAATAAAAACAAAAAATTCTAATTTAAAGGGTACGGAAACTTTCCCTTGTAAGTCCAACCTGTACTCGGCTCATTTATTCGTTAGTAAACAAACGATGTAGAGAATTCTTTTTTTGGAAAAGTCATTTTGATTTAAATTATTAAATTTTGGCCAAATAGACATTTAAAAAAAGTAGAGTAGAAATAAAAAAATATATATTATTAACTTGTCAAAACGTTATCGTGTAAACAGTCCCTTGGCGACAGAAAATTATTTTCTTGAAAATCCTTTGTTTTTACAAAAACTTTTATTTATTAAAAAATTCTGCAGATTAATTCCAAAAAAAATGAATATTTTTAAAAACAGCGCTGAAAGTTGATATGTATTTATAATTAAAATCTCTTAGCTAGTAAGATCTCTTATTATTAAGTTCTCTCTATTATGTAGTATTATGTATTAGAGGCTACGAGTATAATTATGTCAATAATAAAACGAGTCTTTAAGTTGAACTCAACCACGCTGGTTTTAATTATAACATTGGCGACGAGTGTAAAAATAATCAAATGGTTAAAGAGGAAAAAGACAATGCAGTGAATAAAGAACAAATGGCAAAATTTATTGGTACTGCTGATCCCTTTGTATTAGGGGAGGATTTCGATTTATATGTCAGAAGATTAGAGCATCTTTTTAAATTAAACTCGATTAAAGACACAGAAAAGACTGGATTTTTATGCAGTTTTGGTGGTGCAGAGTTATACAAAATTATTGTTGCCTTAACAACTCCTAAAACAGAGAATGAATTTACATACGTTGAATTGGTGAATAAATTAAAAACACATTTGAAACCAAAACGAAATATTATTGCTGAGTGTTACAAATTTTTTAAAACAAATAGAACTGTGGGCCAAAAATTGTCGGATTTTGTTATTGAGCTAAAGCAACAAGCGCAGTATTGTGAATTTGGTGAATTTTTAAATAAGGCATTGCTTATTCAATTTGTTTGTGGAGTCGGAGACGGGAAAATACAACAAAAATTGCTAAGTGAATGTAATCTTGACAAATTTGAAAAGGCAATAGAATTAGCAAATGCAGTCGAATTAACAACAACAAACGTAGAGATGATTAAAGACGAAGAAGAACATGTGGAACTTAACGTTGTGAGGAATATAAACTATGGAACAACAAAGGGAGACAACCAAGCAAAGCAGCGAAGCAGCGCAGTAGCAAATAAACCAGATAGTACTTACAATAAAAAAGCGTGGGCAGCAAATAACGGAAAACAAAATTCTTATAAAAATATTGTTTGTTTCTACTGTGGTAAGCAAGGCCATATACAAAGATTTTGTAAAGAGAAAAGGAATCAACTGAAATTAAAGAGCTTAGAGGAAGAGTCGGAAGAGGAACAAAGTACTTTTAATTGTATAAATAATATATCTTCTCTTACGAATAAGTCTCTTAAAATTGAATTATGTATTGAAGACAAAAATATTGAGTTTGAAATCGATTCAGGGGCTGTAGTTACTGTAATTCATAGGGATGATTATTATAAATATTTTGTTAATATTAAGTTGAAAAATGTGGGAAAATTTTATGGATTAATTTCTGGGGAAAGTGTTAAAACTCTTGGTGAATTTATGGTTAATGTAAAATTTAAGAATTTGAAATTTTATCTAAAACTAATTGTTTTGAATATTGATGCATATTTTGGCCCATTGTTAGGAAGAAATTGGTTAGACCAAATTTTTAGTGGATGGAAGAAGTTTTTTACTGATTTCGAACGTGGTAATAATGTTGATAAAAATATGAATGGTTCTGAATTAAGCCCTAGAATGATGAATTATGATAATTGGAACGTATCAATGATTGATTCTAAATTAATATCTAATAAAATGAAGTTTTTGAAAAAGTATTATCCGATTTTTACTAAATCAAATAATTCTGTTATAAAGAATTTTAAAGCGGAAATAGTGTTGAATAAAGACTCATATCCAATTTTTTGTAAAGCCAACACTGTACCTTATGGATTAAGATCTAAAGTGGAACGTGAGATTCAAAGATTATGTGATGAGGGCGTGCTAGTTGCAGTGACCAGAAGTAATTGGGCCAGTCCGATTGTGATTGTTAACAAGGGAGATGGATCAATTAGGTTATGTGTGAATTGCAAAAGAACAGTCAATAAGTTTGTGGAAATGGAGCATTGTGCAATACCACGTATAGATGATATATTGGCTTCAATGGCAGGATGGAAAATTTTTACTAAACTTGATTTAACGGGTGCCTATTTACAAGTTGCAGTTTCTGAACGTTCGAGAGAGCTTCTGACTATCAATACGCATATTGGTCTTTTCCAGTTTACTAGACTAGTTTTCGGTCTTAAGACAGCGCCTCAAATATTTTGTTCTATAATTGACCGAATATTAAGTGGTATTCAAAACGTACAAGTCTATTTTGATGACATTTTGATAGGTGGGAACTCTGAGGATGATTGTAAAAACAACTTAACTGCAGTCTTGGATAGGTTATTGCAATATAATGTTAAAGTGAATCTGGACAAATGTGAGTTTTTTAAATCAGCAATTGATTATTTGGGTTACAGAATTAATGGAACTGGTATAACACCAAGTGCACAAAAAGTTGATGCCGTTGTCAGTGCCCCTGAGCCGTGTAATAAAACTCAGTTAAAATCTTATCTGGGAATGATTAATTACTATAATAAATGTATTCCCAACCTGTCAAGTGAACTTCAATGTTTGTATGATCTAACAAAAGAAAATGTATCGTGGATATGGAAAAAACAACACAGTGAGTGTTTTCAACGTAGTAAGAGGTTAGTGAATAATATTCATATACTAACACATTATGATCCTAAAAAGCCAATTATTATCTCAGCGGATGCTAGTCCATATGGAGTGGGGGGTGTGTTATCCCACATTATAGACGGTGTGGAACATCCAGTAATGTTTGCTTCTAGTACGTTGAGTGCGGCCGAACGTAACTACTCACAATTACACAGAGAGGCACTTGCTATAATATTTGCTATAAAGAAATTTCATAAATATATATTCGGACTTCATTTTACAATTCAGAGCGACCATCAACCTCTACGAACAATTTTTGGTGAAAAGAAAGATGTTTCGGGTGTAGCAGCAAATCGGTTGCAACGATGGGCTATTTACTTATCTATGTACTCATACGATATAAAATATAGAAAGGCAAAAGATATGGCAAATGCAGATGCGTTGTCAAGACTACCATTGGGTAGTGGCACAGGCATTGAAGATGACAGTATAAATAATTTAAATGCTGTAAAATTTCCCTTGTGTACTGGGGATATAGCTAATGGAATGAAAGATGACGATGACATAACTCAAGCTTATAACTCTATTGTTACGGGTAAGTGGCCAGCCACAATGACTAAAGAGGTTCAAAAATATTACATGAAAAGGAATTCTTTAGCTTCCGAAAATGGTTGTTTATTTTATGGAGAACGAATCGTGATTCCCGGTGGAATGCGAAATGATGTTTTAAAATTATTACATGAACAACATATAGGAATAGTCAGAAGTAAAGCTTTGGCAAGAACGGTAGTATGGTGGCCAGGGATAGACCAGGACATAGAGGGTTATAATAACAAATGTCACCAGTGTCAGTCAACTCGGAAGGCAAAACCAACTAATTTATTGAAATGGACGCAAGTGACGTATCCCTTTGAGAGAATTCATATTGACTTTTGTTCATTAATTGGTCAACAGATATTGATCATTTATGACGCATATTCAAGATGGATGGAAGCTATTTATCTTACAGCGACAACGGCCACTATGGTAGTAGGAAAACTTAGGTCGTTGTTTTCTATTTTTGGATTACCAACTTACGTAGTGAGTGACAATGGACCTCCATTTAGTTCTAGAGAATTTGTAGAGTTTTGCAAATCAAATGGGATAACTGTACTAAAATCTCCGCCATATCATCCACAGTCAAACGGCAGTGCAGAAAGAGCAGTACAAACTTTTAAAGCTGGATTACGGAAATCACTTTTGGACAGTAAGGAACGGAAAACACCCTTACAAATACGAATTGATAGATTTTTATTAAAGTATCGAACAACTCCGACTTCATCAACTGGTCTAACTCCAGCGGATATGATTTTTCAATACAAACCCCGAACTTTACTCACAACTTTAACTTTTAATAAATCAGAATCAACATTTGGGAAAATTCAGAGTCAGTCAAATAGAGTAGTTAAACGAAAATTATCATGTTTTAAGGAGGGGGAAGAGGTATGGTACAGGAATGTTTATTCAAATGTAGTAAAATGGGTGAAGGGAAAGGTCATAAAGAAACTGAGTAGCTGTAGGTATATGGTGTTGATTAATGGCGTGTTGAGGCAGGCGCACACGGATCAGATAAGAAGCTATTCTATTCAGAGTAGGGATATTATATTAGTACCGTCAGGCAAATGTGAGGCTGTGGAAAAGAAGAGCTTGGGGGATGAAGAAGATAGAAGGGTTGTTACGCGTAGTATGATTAAAAAGAAGAAGATGTTAGAGGGGAGTGAGTTTATTTAAGTTGGGAGGAATGATATGTATTTATAATTAAAATCTCTTAGCTAGTAAGATCTCTTATTATTAAGTTCTCTCTATTATGTAGTATTATGTATTAGAGGCTACGAGTATAATTATGTCAATAATAAAACGAGTCTTTAAGTTGAACTCAACCACGCTGGTTTTAATTATAACAAAAGTAACAAAATTTAAGATTTTAAGAAAATTTTTAAAGAAGAGAGCGTTAAGAATAATTTTTTGGTTTAATAAGCAGAAAAATCTGTTTAAAACGGAAAAGGTTTTGACAAAAAAAGTTGTTGTCATAAAAAATTGTTGTTAAAAAAGCTCTTTCGATAAAACTTTTAAAAATATTTTATATAAGAAAACTATTTTCAGCCCGTCAAAAAATCCTATTATTGATCACATTAGCTCTTAAATACTAAAAAAAAACAATAAAGTTTGTATATATTTTGTTTTATTGAAAATATACTTACATACCTTTACCTGCTTACCCTTATCCATTTCCTTTTCCTTAACTTAACCCCCTGAATGGGAGTTATAAGCTTTAAAGTGTAGGTTTATTTTATAACATCAAGTGCAATGCAGTGAATAAATATATTCCTGCAACAAAAACAAAAACTTAAGAAACATTTAAAATAGTCGCCACATCCATGACTCAATACAAAACAATTTTAAGGCTACAACAGAAAATACATCTGAGGTGGACTAGTGTAAAAGCTTTCAAAAACAAACATGTCTACCCCAAACGCGATGGCTCTGGAGTTGATTGAACCATGGATGTATTCAAATTAGATTTGGATCAAGCTCAAATCGGTTCCAGTCTAGTGGAAAGTAGCAGTGCCAACAGTACAATACAAAGTAATTTACAAACAGCTACCGGCCCAGCCGGTCACGTTAACACTAGTAATAATATACACACTGTCGAAGAAGACGACGACGAAGTATTACCCGAAGTTAGTTTCGATGCAAATTCTGATTTTAATTTACATTTCTTTGATACGCCTGAAGATTCCTCAACACAGGGTGGCTTTAGTGATCCCGGTTCAGTAGAGTCTGAAACAGAGGCTTTTCTAGAAGCATCATCAAGTCTTCATAAACAATTAACACAACAGCAGCAACAACAACCGCCACACGCTTTGTCTGTAGACTGTCAAAAGTTTTATCAATCATCAACGGCAATCAGTTCAAAACAAAGTGTTAATATAAATAATAATAATAACACTGTAGCTGCTTCTTCTTCATCTTCTTCTTTGTCTGCGAGTTTTGCTCAGTTTGGAAATGGTGGAAGTTCGTTATACGCCACTAACAATATCCACAACTTTACACAATCGAATTCATCGTCATCCGGCTGTTCTTCAACCTCTTCAATCACCAGCAATAGTAGCAGCATTTGCGGCAGTAGTTCTAGCCACAAGAACAACAACAACAACAGCAGCAGCAGTCACAACAACGGATCAATATCCGGAAACAGTCGAATTATTGGATCATCAACAATATCCTCATCCTCGACAGGCTCATCACCGGCAACAACAAATCCATCTGCATCAGCAGCAGCAGCGTCATCATCATCATCATCGTTGGTTACTGAGCATTTTATTGGAAACCTCAATCATACAACAACACAATCATCTACAGTTTCCTCCTCAATAGCCTCTTTGACGAATATTAAATTATCTTCAGGTAGGATTTTTAAGTTAAAAAAAAGTCTATTGTTACTTTTTGTTTTCCCTAAAATGGCAAATTGAGAATTGTTTGAACTGAAAGAATTTTAAATAAACATTAACTGCCGTACGAGGGCTGCTCTATATATTTCTGGCCTAATAGTAAAAATGCGAATATTTATAATCAAAAAAGGTTTTATTGTTTTTCAAAGTATTCTCCAGCATGATTTATACACTTTTGCATGCGCTTAAACCAGTTGTCGAAGCACTTTTTCCACTCCGATTGAGACACCTCTAAAACATGGTTTTTGAACACTTCAACAGCTTCTTCTGGTGACGAAAACCGTTGACCACGCATTTTTTTCTTGATGTGCGGTAACAAGAAGAAGTCATTAGGTGCCAAGTCAGGGCTGTACGGCGGATGACCCATTAATTCGACGTTTTGGCCGGTCATAAACGCTCTGGTTTGCGCCGATGTGTGAGAGCTCGCATTGTCATGGTGAACAATGATTCGTCTTCTCTTTTTGGTTTTTCGAATTTCTCCGATGGCTTCAGGCAAACAAATTGTAGTGTACCAATCAGAAGTGACCGTCCTACGTTGCTCAAGCGGAACAGTCGCCACATGACCAGTTTTGCCGAAGAAACAGGCGACCATTTGCTTCAAAGTGCTTCTTCCACGAACAACTTTCGTTGGATTTTGCTCGTCTTTGAAGACCCACACGGTCGATTGTTGTTTTGGGTCGGGCTCATACGCATAGATCCACGATTCGTCACCGCAATCGTATTTTTGCAACATTTCTTTGCACCAATCGACACGAGCCTTTTTGTGAGCGACTTTCTAATTGTGCGGGATCCAACGAGAACAAACCTTTTTTACGGCCAGGTGTTCATGCAGTATCGAATGTATGTTGGTGGAAGAAATGTCCAAGGATGTCTCTATCTCTCGGTATGTCGCATGCCGATCTTGCATTATGAGTTCACGCACGGCATCAATGTTCTCTGGTACAACAGCCGTTTTTGGACGACCTTCACGGAATTCGTCTTTGAGCGAGCTTCGGCCACGATTAAATTCATTATACCAATTTTTCACAATGCTATAGGATGGTGCTTCATCGCCATACAAAGATAATCCACGTCGAAAGTTGTGAAAAATGATGGCACGAAAATGTTCACGAGTTAATTCCATTTTTTTCAATATTAATTTTTTCAAGTCACTGTAAACAACACAAATAATGGTCGTACGTCAAAACGTTTTGCTTAAAAACGACAAACTTGCCAGTGGAAATGTCAGATTGCACTTGGCAGCACTCAGTGTTGCCAGCCCAGAAATATATATAGCAGCCCTCGTATTCATAGAAAATAAAATACCTTTGAAATGTGTTTTATGACAAATTTTTCAAACAAGTTAGTCCTAAAATATATTTCAAATCTATTTTGGTTTTCTATGAATACGGCAGTAAAGCTTTAGAGAAAACTTTAAGGCAACCATATAATAAAAAAGCTTTAGTAAACTTTTGTTTATTTATGCAGATTCTTCACTCCTTCTGTAAAGTGTTATCTAAATTGTTATTTGTATTTATTTGATTACTTTCAGTTTAGTTAATCGTTTGAAGCTTCTTATTTTATTAATTTGTTATTAGCTTTCGATCTACATTTTATATTATTAGAAATAAGGGGTTGTAGTTATACATCAAAGTATATTACAATAGTTCTCCATGCTCTATACAGTAGTACGCATGCGTCTTCGTTTGTATTGACTATTATGTAGTTAAAGGCTATAATACACTATAAAATTTAGTCGCACGATCTACTAAAAAGATATTTGGTTTCAAAAATTAGGTGTTCCATTTTCTAATCTTTAAAACGGTTAAATAAAGTAATAGACCCTGTACGATCAGGGTTGCATTCTGACTTGTGTTTTTCTTGTACGCCAGTGTGGCACTGGCACCTTTTTTTTGCAAAATTTCTGGGACAGATTTTTACCATATTTTGTTGCAAATGAATAGTGAAGAAATTTTCATAATAAAAGGTGTTGCCAAGTTATAACTGTCAATTAAATCGACAATCGACAAATTGCTGATTTGATTTCGAAATCACTATCTGTAGACCAACAAAAAAAAAATTTTTTTTAATACACCAATACCCCGGTTTGCGTCGTTAATTGGGACTGAAAAAATGAGACGCAAACCGAAACGAAGCAAACTGAAGCAGAATTTTCAATTGTTTACGTATGTATTTGATTTTCGTTTAGTCAATACAGGATTTAAACATTTTAGCTTAGAAAAAGGGTTTTTAAATCAAAATATTTTCTTATTATTTTTTGAAAAACAGATTTTATTAAAATAAAAATATAACAATGGATTTAATTGTAGAAGGGGCTAGTCTAAAGTTATTTGCTTTCTTTTTTGGCTCATATTTTTAACTTTCAGACTGAACTTCACTCCACGACATATATGTAATTCGAAACTAATAACTACGCTTAACATGTAAACAACGCACACCTGCAAATTTGCTTTCTACTAAACGGGAAATCCCCTTTTTCTGCTTTAGCTTTGTAAAAACATTTTCATATCAACGACGCAAATCGAAGCATTTACGACGCAACTTCGAAGCCATGCGACGCAAACTGAAACAAAAACAACGCAGCATTGAAATTCCAGAAACTTAAAAAAGACGCAACTTCGAAGCGACGCAAACTGAAGCGACGCAAATCGGGGTATTGGTGTATTTTTGTACAGAAACGGTCTCGTTATAACTTTATTGTGTTTATAAGATATCAATACAAATATAAATAAATACCTACTTAGGCTTAAGTTTGCTATTATTTATGATTAATTCTAAAGCGTAAAGAAAAAATAGATTTTATTAAAAGGAAATGAAATTTCTGGTTCGAATACAAGTTTTTTTTTAATTTTAAAACTGTTTTAGTATTTTAACAAATTTTCATTTTTTAAAATTATTTAGAAAGAAAAATTGTTTATAAATTTTTGTGTTAATTTTTTAAAGATAACAGAAAAAAATGCAGCATTTTCTAGATCAGCAAAATCTGTTCAAAAAAGTCTAGTGCGATAACAAGAAAAGCGTCGACGATCTTATGAAATAAGCAGTTTTTGTTGAGAAATAATTTAAGTAAAACTTTTAAAGTTGCCTAGTACTTGCTTCCTATAAATAATATCTCTTACAACACACAAAATTGTTCATAAGTTTATCTTTTTTAAATTAACACGCAAAGACAAAATATGATTGCGGTAACCATAATGTAAGAGCAACATGTTTTGGTTGTTAACAAAACATAGTATTTTTACATATTTAGCATAACAATAACATGGTAAAATCTACAAATAATCGTGTTAAAATATAAACATTAAATGGTTAAGTTAAAAATCATAATATGCTTGAGATTGTCATATTGTAAAATAATTTTATATTTTATGATTATGAAAGTTAGTTATTTATTGTTTAATTTATTATTGATTTGTCACAAAAGTAATTTAAAAATTAAAAAAAAAATCCATTATTTGCTTATTATATATGAATAATAATTAAAGGCTTTGACACGTAGACTAGACTTTTTATACAAAATATATAATTTATGAGCCGAAATAACGGCATCTTATATTCCTACGTAAACATTGATTTATAGAGTAAACGTTTTATTCTTGTACTGACTTTTTCAAGTGACTTCTAACTTCTAAGTTAATATGGCATCTGCGATGATATATTTTGTAACTTAATATCAACTATTGTTGATGTAAAGTGTGACAAATTTAAATGAAAAATATGTATATGGTTTCACAATTGTGTTTAAAACATAAAAGTAAATGTTAATATGCTTAAGGTATGATCAGGTTAGTCAAATATTTGACCAAAAAGACGTAACCTCTAAATTATGAAAAACCATTTTTGTCGTTCTCAAATACTTATTAAGAAATACTTATTAAGAAATATAATATCCTAATCAATTTAAAAATAAATCGTTATTCCTTATAATACGCGTCAGAAAAGATTGCATAAACATTTGTAAAAAAAGTGGTTACAATTCTTTGGTCAAATATTTGACTAATGTGATCGTACCTTTACAAACTTATATATTTTAACTATTTTTGAATTGTTTCGCTAACCTTTTTAATTTTATTTTGTACGTAATTTTTATTTTATTTAATTTTCTCCAGCAATAAAAACAATTTCAAATTTAATCTAAAAAAATGACTAAATTGATAGAAAAATAATTTATCAAACTAGAACAAAATTTTTAAGAGCAAACAATATTTTCTTTGCTTTTAATCATACTCTAATTAATTAAAATATATTATGGTTGAATATACTATATTATTTTTAATAAGTTATAAAATTTTGTTTGTGGTTCAAGTTAGAACAACCATACAATAGTTAAATTTTAACAAAAATGTCTATCGTGATTGAAGTATTATTGAAAACAACTAATATTTATTCTCCGAAACTATAAAATGTTACAAAGAACATTATATGGTTACTATGCCCATGTCACTCTTAGTTTTTCTTTAAATGTATCCTCGTTTATTTTTAATAAATATCGAGTATAAAAATTTGGTCTTTTGTATTTTATACTCAAAGTCTGAATAGTAAAATTAAAATACTAGAAAAGGTCAAGAAAACTATAAATTATTTGGTACAAAAGCAAAAAAAAAATGTTAATTTTAAGACGTGTCTGTCTGCTTAATTTTATTTAAGAGAAGATATTTAAAAAATTTCTTGTCTAATAAAATACTCTGTTTCCTATTGCAAACGAAAATAGTTTCTTTTCAAATTTCGTTAAATGCTTTTTTTTTATAGCGAACATTATTTTCTTCTAAGAATCTGTCTAGTTTTTGCCACCAAAGAATGAAAGAATTTCTTTTACATCAAAATCCATAAAAACAGCAATTTTTCTTTTATTTTACATGATTTTCTTCGTGATCTTTAAAATGTTTTTTTTTGTTATTTGCTTGTTCTTACTTTTGCAATCGTTAGTTTAACTTTGCAAAGAAATACTTCAACTTATTTATGACTTTCAAACTTGAAATAGCCACACATGAAATGAAACGTGCTGCAACAAAATTAAAGAGTTTCATAAACGGCCAAGACGAATTCTTTTAAACGCTGCATTAAATAAAATGAAAAATATAAAATAAAAATCTAGAGTGAAATTCATATTTTGGTCAAATTTTTGCTGGGTGTAAATTTTAATTGGCGCTTGTGAAGTCCTTTTACGTTTCCAAAGAAAAATGGTATATTAATTAAGTTAGAATGTTGCTTTATTATAATTTTTATTTTTTTATTTTATTATAATTTTGAAGTCTAAATTTGCTCTCAATACTTCAGGCAGGACAACACACAAAGATAAATGTGTGGACCACGCATACATACATATTTCGGAGAACATGGACACTTGCATATTGCCGATAATATTATCATAAAGGAATGGAAGAGTCAGTATTTGAAAACTGCTTTTCTTTTTAAATTTTTAAAAAACCGGTTTCGGTTTTAAAATTTAGAAAAAAACCGGTTACCGGCTAATCGGTTTTTAAGGCAATAAACTTAGTTGAATTATTTTAATAGAAAAACAAATAAAATTTAAATTGATATTAATCAATAATATTAATATTCACATGAAAGTTTGTCCTAAAATTCATTTCAAATCTATTTTTATATTTTATGAATACGACAGTACATGTTTTGAAAAAAAACTAATTTTTTTTTCTGAACAAAAATGCAAATTGATATTGCGCTTTCATATACATTTGTATATTCCTAGGAAAACCGAATAAACCTTCTGATATTTATGACTAAAAATGCTTTCATTATATTTGGAATATTTTTAATCGTTTCACAAAGCTCTTCCTCAAAATGTTCTATTAATCGACATCTTCAAAATCTAAAATACAATCTGAGGAATATTTCTCGTTACTAAACAAGCTATTATAGAACTGAGCTGCAAATCTTTGTTTTGGGAATTTATGAAAGATACTTAAAAATGGATTAAATTTTGGTAAAAAAAACAACAACAATAAAAACACAATAAAAAAACCGGTCTATTCAACATCCAAAAAAATGTACGTTTAAAAACCGTCAGCTCTACAGCAGAAAAACACGGTTTTAAATCGGTTAAAAAACCGAGCCAATCGCCATTGTTAATATCATCATCACTGCTAATGCCAGGCTCAGCAGTAGCGTAGTCTTGGATACCTAAATATACTTTTTATCAGATCCTAGATCATCTTATCGATGACTGATCTGATAGAATTTTTGAAGAGTGGACTGGCAATTCTAAACTTTCTTGAAAACTCATGTGGAGTAAAACGAGGCTTCACAATGATTATAAGTTCAAAAGTCTGCATTTCTATGGGGACACCTCTTTATTTTTCTTAATTGTTGTTGTAGTGTATGATAATAAAAATTCTGTTAAAATTTCCAGATAAAAGAAAAATTAAAACAATATTTTGAATTTTGCAAGTACGTAATCCTTAAAATATAAAAAAAAATTGCCAATCAAAACTTGTCCTTCTATTTTACATATTTTTGCAAACGTGTTTTGTGATTTAAAATCCACACCTTAAAGTGCTGTAGAGTACACAAATAATAACAGTTGAAGTTGTAAACATGTTTTTACTTCCTCGTTGTTCAAAATTTGTTGCATCAACAGAAATAAAGTGAATGAGCGAGCGAGTGGGTGGCTGACTTGGTTGGTGGGTTTTTTCTTTTCAATTGGTGCTGTTGTTTTTCTAAGTGTTTGTGTGTGTATGTAAGTGAGTGTGTTGTTTTTTTTTTGTCCATTTCAATCAAATCAAGTTTATTCAACTTTACTTATAGTTTCATTGTAGTTTTTAACTTGTGTAATGTTTTCTTAATCTGAAAGGTGGACAGGTACAGGGTTCCCAGATTAGATAAATTTTATACCCATAATTCCTAAAAAAACTATCTAAACTATCACCAGAAATTTCAACTACAAATAATACAACTTATTTTTTTCATTGCTAAAAAAAACTCTTTTTACAAAACCATTCCTTGTTGGAACGCAAAGAAGATTTAATACCATCTCGACCAGGTCTTGAATTAGCCTTGATCCAGCACCATCTTGAAATGTATGAACTTTTGTCATAAATTCTTCCGAATTGCTTGTTATTTGTTCATCAAATAAATCATTCCTCCTTACGAACGGCATTTTTCTTCATTGTGACTCATAAATTTCTCCTTTCACATTGCTATTTTCCGCTGGCTATAAAATTTTTATTACTGTACCAAACATTGTTTGTACCAATAGATTACAATGAGAATGTAAAGAAAATGCTTCAACATTTGTTGCAATAAATTTACTAGATATGAAAACAAGTTTTTTCTTACTTTTATTGATAGTGCTGAATCAGATTTTTGTTCTTCTTTAAAATCAGAAACAATTTGTGTGAAGAAATGTTGCAGAGGTAGTACTCCTTTTTTATTCTGGAAAAACATAGGTATTATATCATGCGATATTTTTCAAACAACAGCTGATCATATGCCTTGTGCTTACTTTTTAACCGAATAAATAAAGGGTATCCCCATACACATACATATTTTTGACATGTATTATGAACTGTAAAGGGCACTTCTTTAAAATTTAAAATGACTGCGTATTGCTATAGCTTCCAATAACAAAAGTTAATACAAAAATAAATTTAAATATTAAAGGGTGTCCCCAAAGGTTACGCAAATTGACTTATATGAGCCTATCTTTTAAACCGTTATAGATAAACTCTTGAAAATTGGACAGAATGTCCATTAGTTAATGTAATTTGATGTATGTGGTCTTACTCTTGAACAATAATAGACAAACAAATCTGTTTTGAAGTCGGTTCTTTTGCAAAAAGTATTTTAAAATGTGTAGTACACGTGAAAACACTAAAACCCAAAATACTTTCAAACCGCGATATAGACACCACGTTTTAAATGTAAAGTTTTCCACATAAAAAATCAATGTTGCTCAACAATTTTTACAAATTCAAACGGAGTACCACGAGGGTAACTCCCTAATGCGATGACAAGCAAAAACAGTACGGAATCGAACAAATTGTACTCTTTAAAGCATTCGCAAATTTGGCTGCACCGTTTTCTGTAATGCGAAAGCGGCTCTTAAATTCGTCGAAAAACACATTTATATTGCGATAGTAAATGAGCAAATACAAAGGAAGAAAAACATGAAAGTACCTAAAAACAATTTTCTATCTAAATTATAATTTTCAGGGACATAAAGGCCAAAAAATTACAAACAAAGCAACCATAGTTTAAAATTTGATTAGAATTAATGGTGCAACAGAACGAGTTGAACAAGGGGCAGTTGCAGAAGTACATGCTAAATAAAAATCTATAATCGATATTTTTCTCTTACTTCCGGTGATTCAAGGAGATCATAACGGACTCATCTTTTAAGATTCTCCTTGCTATACGTTTCACACAATCGCTTTCATCTTCAAACCGTAACGCAACGGAATTCAGCACTTTTATTATTAATTAACAACTAATGGAATAGCCTTAACTTTCCTTTTTAAAAAGTTTGTTTAAATAATTTTTAGTGGTAGTGTTGCCAATTTAAAAAGAAAAAGCGAAAGGTTATGCGAAAGTGGCAAACAGTAAGAAATCGCTCTCTGATCGCTTTTTGATTTCGAATCGTAATTGATTTCGAATGGCAATAGAGAGTAACCACCCAGGCTTAAGGTAGGTAAGGCAAATTTGCATCCATTATTTTGTCTGTCTCCTCTTCATCTTTTAAGCTTCCAACTATCGCAGGTTTTAGAATTTCTGCTGCTTGCTTTGCTTAAATGCAATTAGTCCAGATTTACACTATGCAATTTTTTGAGGCATTTTTTTATTCAATTTTTAACTTAAGTTACAGCGTTCTGCGTTATCCCCTCAAAACTCAAGCAAAACCATATTGATTATTCCTCCTGCTTCACAAACAAACAAAAATTTCACGCTAGTTTCACGAAAAGTTGCATAGTGTAAATACCGTACAGCAGCATCAATTTTGTTACTTGGAAATTCAAAGTTAACCCTTTTAATTTCATTCAATAGTGGAGAAAAGAAACGTAAATAAAGCCTTATTTTATTGCTCAAGCACTACCTCTACAGCTAACCTCTGCGATAACCATCTGGTTACAAAAATTGAACGCAGCAAAAAAGTTCAATTTATTTAATAATAGTAAAATTACAATAACCAAAAACTTAGTTAAAAACAAAATCCCCAAAACGCCAAATATATCCTACCCAAACCTAAATTTTCATCCCCATTTTAAAAATAAAATACCCAATTCGATCAGATATTTTATGTAGAAAAATAGTTAACAATATCGATAATTTAAAAAAAAAGTTTTTGGTTGATGGAAATGAACTTTTTAGAAATACTAGAAAATAATTGTAATTTAATAAAGCTTTAAATCTTATTTAAGCTTTACTTTTAGAGATATATTTTAATTTTCTAATTACAGTTAGAATTTTTTGAAGCAAAACATATGTTTTCGGTTTTACTCTGAACTCAAACTGAATCAAGGCTCTGCTCAACCATTCTTTGGTTTATTATCGACTTTTCGAGTCTACCCCAAAGCTTGTAAATTTTTTACAAAATCATAACATATAAAACCGGGTCTTAGTGTATAAAAATTTAAAGTTTATTTAATATTTCAAGCTGTTCCTAGAATAACCATAACGAAATGATTGTACTTATTTTTTACATATAAATGTTTATATGTTTGGATGTTTGTTGCTCAATCAAACCTAAATAACTAAACCCTTTCTAATAAAATATTGATCATAGACAGATATTTATTCGAACTAGTGTACATATGTGACATATTTTTTTAGATCTATGAATGGGAAGGTGACTAAAATGGTTAAAAATAAATCTAAGCCTACATTTAGGCGTTAGAAATAAAATAATTCATGTGAAGAAGACAACAGCCACACCATTAATTATTAAGGTCTCAGAACCTCCTGAAAGATTGAGCATATAAGAGGTTGACTGTCGTACTCGTACAACAAAATTCATAATCTTAAATTTTTTTTATTGAAATAGAACTGTCACCCAATTTGTAAAATTGAATACAAAATTTTAAATTTTAAAAAATATATTTTTTCATAGTAAACACAAAATGAAATAACAAACTAATCAAGGCGGATTTATTTTACTAGGTAGAGTCGTCCGCCCAGCTGGTTTGTAGTTGGAAACGTCAAAAGTCGTTTGTATTTTCCTTTGTTTGGTTACGAATTTCAAAAAACACTAACAACAAGCGTTTGAGAAACAGAGCAAGCATTAGTATTGAGAGTAATTATCTTTTATTTCTCTTTGTATTTTTGACGTTTCCAACGCACAAAACAACAGTAAAAAGGCATGTTGTTTTTGTCAATGTTGTATTTGTTGTAGAGCCGCTACTACCTAGTAAAATAAATCTGCCTTGAAAGTAATCAACAATATTTTTAAAAGGAATTAAAACAATAATAAAACATAAATTTTTTCGGTGTAAATGATGAATTATTTCACTTTTTTATTTCTATATTTGACAAAAAATCTTTGACAAATGCAAAATTGTTTGCTTCTTAATTATTTGCTACTTATTTATTGGTAAATTGTTAGAATATGCCTTGAATAAATATTTTTACACTTAATTTTCATATACGACCAACAAGGAAATAAATATTTTAGCGTAACTAAGTTGCTTTAAATTTAAAAAGACCTTTAAGAGTCAAATATATTACCGGTTTTAATGGGAAGGTTTTTCTATTAAGCGAAATATGTGTTTTGTACAGTGTGACCAGATGTTAACAAATTACAATATCATATTAAGAATTTTAAAGTATGAGACATATCGGTAAGAACAAAAGTTAATGATATCCGTTTAAAACGTTTAATAGTGAGATGTACAAGTTATTACTTTCACCACTAACATGTGTGGTGGGTATGAACAGAACAAAAGAAAAAGTTAGCTGATACATATTGAGCTGCCACGGTTACTTTGTTAGCATAAATGTTTACGTGTTTGTTAAACAGACGAGTCATAAGTTCAAGCCCCAACGGCCACTTTAGCGGAAAGAAAAAGTTTTTGTTTTTGAGTAGTTGCGCTGAATATATTATTTAAAAGGCAAATATATAGAAAACACCAGTTCAAATCTGATTAAGTCTGGATTAGAAAACGAAAACAATTGTATGTAGCCGCCGTAGATGAGTTGGTGAAGGTAACTCTCAGTAGTTAGTACGCATGTAAGCAACATAAGGTAACCACAAGGGGGATCCAATTAGTAAACAAGGCACCGCGAGTTCGTCCCCTGCTAGAGCCACATCGTTTTGTGGTCCGGTTGGCTGCGCTCGTTAAGGGCGCTTGTTTGCTTAGCAACACAGATATTGAGAATCTCTCTGTGGTCGCAGATTGTAGTATGTTGTTTAACATACATGAGCTCGTGAATACAAATCTAGTCAGAGCGATAGAGTAAGAAACACGAGACTAAAAATAGAAAAGAAAAAATTTGATGTGCTCTGGAATGCCCAAGAACTTTTAAGTATGAAATGGGGGTAAAAAGTAAAAATATAGAGCTTAAAAGGGCAGTTGGTTGTTACGTAGAAGTTGTTTTAATAAATATATGTATGAGCAATTTTAAGTAAGGCTTAAGTTGGTTTATTACCCAATAAAGTAGAAAAACTAATACAATAGCTCTGCGTAATGCATGTTCTTGAGAGCTACATCCGCCGTCAGCATTATTTATATATTTTTACTTTACTAAAAAGTTGGTTAAATGAAATTTACACGCCACCTGAAGCTTTTCTTAGTTTTCTTAATTATTGCTTTTTTTAAATTTGTATATTTGCTTTTGCTTCAGCCAACCATTGGTTACAAACGAATACAACATGTAATTTTTCACAGAATTTTCCCTTTTTCTTTGGAAAACTTTCGCATACATTTGTAAATAATTTTTCTTTCTTAAACATTTTTTAGAAAGAATATAAAACTGAAAATTAATTTAATAAAAATTAAATGGCTTACACTCTTTGTGGAAATTCTGGGTTTTAAATATAATCTGAAAATAACTCAATATTTTGCCAAAAAATAACCAGAGTTGTCAAAAATTCTATCAGTCTTTAAACCAGACAGCTCTATCTTTTTTTTATCAGCCATTTGTTGATGTTATATTTTTTTCGTGCAGAATTCTGTAACAGAATCTGAAAGAACTTTTCAACTATTTTTATTGTTTTCGGTACGTTTTCTGCAAAAAATCAGATACAAATTTGGTAACTTGTGCACGCTGCTTGTTAAATTATGAAGATATTCGATATAAAATATTAAGTGGATAATTATCGAGTATATTAACAACTCCGGTTTCTTTTATTTTTAATTTGCTCGGTTACAATTTCTTGAAAGCTGGGCACCCTATTACAATTTTAAAATCCTTAGATTTTTATGGAATAATTTCCAAACAATCACCTTAAAAACTATTCATGCATTTTCTCTCTCTTAGTTTTTTATCTCTCCTTCTCTTTCTCGTTGTGCCTCTTACTATCGCCTAACGTTTGTATTATATAACAACAACCGTTTTACTTTTTTTAACATTCATTTTCTTTTCCTTTCCTTGCTTTTGGTTTGGTTTATTTTTCTTTTCGTTTGTCTTTAGTAGTTTTCCATTTCGTTGCAATTGATTACATAACATTTCAAATCATCATTATCATCCTCATCATAATGATCGCAACTATGATTAGTTTGCATTTGTGTGTGTGTGTGTGTGTGTGCGTGACTATGAAAGGTGCGCATGCGCAATGTTTTTGTTGCTTATGTTCGTGGTGCAGCAAGCCAGCCAGTTTGCAATCTTTTTTTTTTTTTGATGAACAGCAGCGCACGTTTCAACAAAATGTTTTTTTTTAACTTTTCCTTATTTATCACTTTGTGGTTGTTGATATTTTTTGTTGGTTTTGTATTATTTTCCACATTTTCTTTTATTTGTTACAACATATTTATGCAGTTATTTAATGTTGCATTAACTATTGTATGTTGAACATAATATTTCCTCATGCTTAATCACATTGATGTGGTTGCCATACTTGCAAATTAATACATATGTATTTGTGTGTGCAGTGCAACACAATAACAAAACACACACATTATTTTTATTGTTACATTTGGTTGCTGCAAGTTATTCGCCTGCAATTTACTTTTGCTGGTCTATTTCTCATTCAGCTTTGGCAGTCACTTTTTGTTGCTGTTGCTGGTATTTTGATTATGTAAATTGTTGCTATTCGTTGTTGCATTAAACTTTTTTGCACAAGTACATGTATGTTGGTGTTTGTCAGCATGTGAATGTTTGTTTCAGATACATATGAATTTTATAGTCATACACAGGCCTGTTACACATTATGAAAACGTGGAAATTTGTTTAAAAAAAGAGGAAAATTTTAAAAGTATTAAAAAAAGTAAATAACAATTGCTGTTGTTATTGAAGGAAGGCGGTATAAATAAAATTGCTAATTATAAAAATAAAAAAACGTGACTTTTGAGTTAAATGTTATTATTGGGTTGTGACACAAAGGTGTGTTCTAGCTGTGAGCTATAAAGCTTAAAACGGACTATAAATTAATAGATTATACATTTTCCTAGGGCAACTATTATTTAAATGCAGATCTTCTTTAGAGTAGATGGCTGGTCGTAGGTAAATTTTCAGCCCACCAACTAATAATTTTTAATGAAAAAATTAATAATTTAAGCGCAATTATGAAAACTAAAGAATATATTATTTTTTATTGCAATTCTTACAGTCAAACCAGTCAAACAAAATGCTGCTTGTTTGTTTGAAATTAATGATAATTGTTTTTAATTCGATCTAGCGATTTTATCTCTATTTTTTATTTCTATTTTCTAGGTTTTAATACATAATAGTGGTTCAAAATATTAAAAAATATAACTTAAAATCAGGTGTTGCAGAGGGCAATTTTTTCTTATACTTTTTTTTACAGAGGGCACAGAGTTTCTGTCAATTTCATAGATCTATCTGCTGTGTAAGTAAAGCATTTATATGTATAAGACACATTGTGTAAGGGGTACTCTTTATTGTGTACATCACTGACAATTTATAACCAAAACACACTTGCTTTTTAAATTTAAAACAATCTTTTTTATCATCGGATAATTTATCGGACTTTCCAAAAGTCTTAGAAATTTCAAATGTAATTGACATGACATCTTTAAAAATTTGCGGAAAGATATTCCAATTGATAAAATATGGTCTTTCTTTTTTCAAAAATGGAATAAAAATAAAGTAGGAAATCTATATAATTTAATTTCACTTATTCTTTCCATACCAATTAGCAATGGTTTTTGTAAAACGAATATTAGTGTTTTATATAATCTACGCTCACAAGACAGGAATAGGATATCCTTCGACCTAACAATGGCTGAAATTTTAATAAAAGGTATCAAAATTTTCAAAAATACTTACAACAGAAGCAAAAAAGTTACTAGATTCTGTTAATAAAAATATAAAATAGATGTGGTAACAAAAATACACAGAAAAAACAGATTCGTTATGATAACCGAATTTGTTGCCAATCGAATTTTGTCGGTTATGATCATTATTTGGAATTTGGTTAACATGACTGAATTAATATGGTACTCCTAACTGTTTTAGAAAATAATTCGAGAAAGAGGACTATACCAATATAAAATAATATTGTGAATTAAACAAAAATTATTTCATTTTTACATTTAATTTTTTTCCAACCAGGATTCGAACCATCGATTTTATAAATGAATGAAAATTGACTTATTTTCGGCTTTTTTGGTTCTTTTTAATTTAATTTCTAAACCTTTTTAGAAAGAAAAATTATTTACAAATGTATGCGGACGTTTTCCAAAGAAAACAAGAAAAATTAGACGCTAGCAGAATGAAATGCAGCATTTTCTGGACCGCCACATCCTTCATCAGCATTCTTTGCATTTCTTTGTCGTTCTCTTTGTAACTCGTCTTGTACATCTGTTGTTGCCTTTGTACTAGCCTTTGGATAGCCACGAAATGACACTTTTCATTTTTTATTTTAATTATTCATACATATTTGCTCACAACATTATAGACGCTGTTTCAGTATCATATTGACTGTTATGAGTTAAGTATGAATGTAAATACGCGGTGCCTAGCGTTTGTTTTAATTTTTAATTTTCACCCTGACCAGGATTCGAACCATCGATTTTACAAATTAATGAAAATTGACTTACCTTCGGCTTTTTTGGTTCTTTTTAATTTAATTTCTAAAAATGCTTAGAAATTAAATTAAAAAGAACCAAAAAAGCCGAAAATAAGTCAATTTTCATTTTTACATTTATTTAAAAATTAAGTTAATTTTAATAAATTCCATAATACAAAACGTAAACTTCAGCCTCACCACTACGCCTTCGTATTTCGTTTGGATTTCTTACTTTCACTTAAAACCATCTACTTTCCATTTCAATCGAAAATACGACATGTTTCGCCAATCTTAAATAAATGAAATATTTTTTAAATATTTTCATTTAGTTAATCGTGAACTTACCGTTCAACAAAACTGGCGAATTTTGCTCCCATAAGTTTTTTTCTTTTAAAACTTAAATAATTTTTAACTTCAAAATTTTTGTTATAAATGTATGTCAAAACTACTTTGATTTTCAAAGGTAATGCGGTCGATTTATATGATTCTAACTACCAACATTCGGGTATTAGTAGCAATGCGTTGAACTAGATTAGTTGCATCTACCAATTAACAGAATATATTTTAGTAAAGACACTAATCCGTCAGGTAATTATTGTTAAGAGTTGTTGCGACTAACTTTTGATATACGATATAAAAAGTCTTTGAAGGTTATATTTTATTGATAATAAAAATTAAATTATGACATTAGCAGTTAACTTTAAAATATATTAACCGATTTTTTACAAATCCTTTTTCTGTGTGTAGATATGTATACAGTTTAATTTTAAAAATTTACTTTTTCGTTTTCAAGAATTCATATATGTAAGAGTGAACAATCAAAAATAATCTATATTTTTCACATATGATAAGAGATGGATAAGATCATTCTCAGTAATGCTGTTTTTCATAAACGAATGCGAAGAATTTTCAGCGTTGAAAACTTTTCATTTATGAGCATTTAAAGATGATTTTAATGAAGTTTCTCATAAATGAGAAAAAAAATTGTATAAAAACTTCAGCAATATTTATTTTAGGATAATTTGCTTAAAGCATATGAAATGTTAAGCAAATTTAAAAATAGTTCAAATGAAGAATCACTAAGCTATTCGCATTTATCAAGCTGCTATTCCTAATACGAAATACGACTTCAACGGATACATTAGAAATAAATAAGCTTAAGCAATTACGCAACATATTTGGTTTTAAAATAATTAATATTAATAATATTAATATTTGTAATATTCTAAAGGTTACTGAAATACATAGTAAATCATAACATCTGAAAACTACAAATTTTAGATCTGCTTATAATCCAAAACAAAAAAACAATATGTGGCATACGTGTATATACGACGACAATATAACACAAAACATATGCGTACATACAAACACGCGAGCGCTTAGTGAAAAAATTATCTACGATCTTTTCACTGTTGAAAAATTATCAAAGTTGGTAATTTTCATAAATGAGCACTTGCTGCAAAAAAATATTTTCTCAATTTTTACTTTTAAATAGAAAGAAGAAAAAAATACATGATTGCATTCATAAATGAAAAAACCAAAATATTATCTAGCCTTTCACACATTTATGAAAAGTAGCAATAAAAACTAAAATGTGTCACTGCTCACTCATGTGTGAGAAGTGAGAGAGCATTTTGGTACTCTGATTGAAATCAATATATATGTATATGTACATATGTAATTTGACGTTAGACTGAATAATTGTAACGTTTTTTTCGCTATAATTATATTGTTTTTTTTTAGTTATGTAAAAAAATATTTAAATAAAAATTTGCTTTTTTCAACTAAAATTGCTTTTCTTTTTTTTAAATTTAAAAAAATTCTTTTTTTCATGCTATTCTCCCGATTTATTATTTAAATCACCGATATTGATTATTGAGGGTCAAAGCACGTCTCGATGGCCATTTCGTTATCGCTTACTTAACTCTTCAGGAAACTTCTGACAATTATTTTAAATAAACTAAAGATTTTTGTCCAAACAATAAAGCAAAGACAAAAATCAAAGTTTAAAGCTTTTCTAAATTATCCACTTATTTTATCAAAATCCACGTGAATTTTTTCCATTGTCCAGTTGTATGACTTTTAGTATCTGGCAAGCCTAGCTGAGACTGACATTATGGCGAAAGCAATAGGGTAACGTTTGTTATGGAACCATAAAAATATTAATAAATTACAGTTCTTAATATTATTCCTCTTATATTTTCTAAGTTTAAAGCTGTCTAACTTTTGAAATATTCCCTTAAAATAAGCGCGATTCTTAATGTGGTAACGCATATTTCACCAAATAGTTTCCGTATCATCCATTGCATTTAGTATCCGCCTTAAAACTCTTTTTCATACTTTTAATGACGAAATAAAAAACAAACACTTTTTAAAATAAATCTAATAACCATAAAAAAAAAACAAAACAAAAACAAAGATACCTAAATATTTAAAATGCAAAATTCCCCAGATAGACAGTCGATCGTACATTTTAGCAGTTATCGTTGGAAAATTTATGGAAGTCAATAAATTAAATGTCATTTTTTCTGTTACTTGCAAATAATGCAGACAACAAAGTATTTTTGCGCTTTGTTTTCTGTAGGATTGTGAACTTATGCGGATTCAATATGAAGTCATCTCATTCAAATGTGTTTTGTGTTAACATTTGCTTTTATTCCTCTATTAACTCCCGCGTGTAAGTTTAAACTGTTGCTATGGATAAGATGGAGTTGATCAGTTGGGCGAGTTGAAACAACTTTAGTAACGTTCGTCTAATACATTGTTTCCTTAATAATTGCATTGACACACAGGGACTTTTTCAGTTGGTTGTTGTTAGTTTTGTTCTGTTTTTTTTTTTGTTTGTAGCAAATGTTAAATTAATTAAATTAAATTTTCTACCCTTCACTACAAAAAGTGGAAATGGGTATGAGTATCTTAGTTTGTCATTCCGTTTGTAATTTCTACAATAATCATTTTCGACCCAATAAAGTATATATATTCTGATTTCCTTTGCATAGTGAAGTCGATTGAGCAATGTATGTATTTGTATGTCCGTGCTCAGGTTAAATCAATATTGCCAACGCAATAGATGAACTAGAGAAAAACTAAGTATGCCAATCGATTAGACATATTTTCCTAAATTATGCTATTAAAAATAAGCAAGATCCTTCTTCGAGGTAGCGGCCGAAAGACACGTCTGCTGGTGATAAAAAAAAAATAATGAAAAAGGTAAGAAAGAATGGTGAGCTTTTCACCACTTACTACTTATTCACCACTAATATTTTCATTTAGGTTAGGTAAGGCAGGCAACCGTGTTGCCACAGATTACTTGGGTCTATTGGTTGGTCCCTTCCCAGAAAAAAGTTATACCTTACCTTAAAAAGTATTTGCCATATTACGACCTACTTTTGTGATTGCCATATTTTGTTACTCGCTTACAAAACACGTTACATTAGTTCACAAAAAGAAAGTAGTAATTGAACTAGTTCTTTAAGTTCATCATCGTAATTTCCTGCAATAATTAATGTAATCGATTTTTAGTAATTAATTACAAAAGTCTCATACCTTGTTAAAATCATAAGATTGGTAATTTAGTTGGAAAGTACTTCCTCCAAAAATGCTTAATTCCACACTCGATTACCTTTTAAAGAATTTTTTTCTGGGTTTAAGTTACCTGCTGTCAAAAAGGAGACAGAAGAAGAAACAGAGCGAGAGAGAAGAGTGAAGCAGAATATTGCAAAAGAAATAAAGATAAACAGAAGAGAAGGAGAGAGAGAACGGCAGGTATGAAGGTACAAAGAAGGTCCAAAAACTGCAGAGAAGAGCCCGCTAAATACGGCCGCTAATACGCGTGTGCGCTCATCCCCTTAAATGAGTCATGACGTCCGGTTGCGGGCCAGTAAACCACCCACTGCGCGTCAAAAAAAAAACTAACCCTACCAAGCGAAGACAACAACCCTAAGCAAAGTTTACAATTTTCGGAAATAAGCTTTTTTGAACAGAAAAATTTTATGGTAAGAAAGAATTTCTTATGCCGATTTTTATTTTAACTATTCAATGGTAAATCTGCAGTGTGGTACATGTGTTAATACATATATATGGCAGTGGGTATATAAGAGCGTAGGGCATGACAGGCATAGCCGAATGCAGTAAACAAATTTAGGAAGGACCATGCATTTTTCGTTGCAAATATATATCGTCAGAGAGAGAACACGAGTGTTTAGTTTAGTGTAGAGTGATAATTTTTCTACTTATTTTTTAGTTTTTTATTTCTTTTTATTTTAAGATTTGTTGTCTTTTTAATTAAATATATTTACGAAAAATATACCCTTTTTAACAATAATATATATAATTAAATTTTGTTATTATATTCAATTATTGGTTCTGTTTGTGCAAACATAGTCCAGATTTACACTATGCAATTTTTTGAGTCATTTTCTTTTCAATTTTCTGTTTTATCTAAAAGTAAACATTAGCAACAGTAACATCCCCTCAAAACTCAAGCAATATCATATTGCTTACTCCTCCTGCTTTACAAACAAACAAAAATTTCATGCCAGTTTCATGAAAAATTGCATAGTGTAAATGCCGTAATATTGTCACTCTATCAAATGGTGCATTGAAACAAAAATCTATATTTTTTTAAATAAATTTATTAATAGTTTTGTTGTCCTAATTGAGTTTTAGTAGTCAAATTTACGCAAAGATATTTTTACCTAAATCTGTATGCTGTGAGGATTTAGTCTTTCAGTTCTGTTAATCAAAATTTGAAACGCTTTAAACATGGAAAAAATATTTAGTGATCTTTATAGGAAAACAATTGTGCACATCTGCAATTAAATATCATTAAAATGTTATACTTTCATTTAAAGTCGGCTTTAAGGTGTTAGCGCAAAATAATAAATATTAAAGATACAGAAATAGGTTGAAAGCATTAATGCGACGCAAGCGAAGGTTATTTCATACACGTTATTTTGAAAATTGTTCCCAGTCTCAATATTGGAGAAAAATAAGATCTGAAGGTGTTTTTGGAGATGATCATACAAGTGATATTCTTGATGTAAATGAGTTTAACAACCAATCAGTTCTTCCACCAATTAGCAGCTCGGATAACTTTAATAACACTTTTAATGCAAATAATAGATTTTATTTTAGAAATGTTGATGAACTCGAGGTGTTTAAAGCATTAAATAGTATTAAATCTAACTCGGTTGGTCCGGATGGTATTCCATTAAAGTTTTTAAAACTTGTATTTCCATTTATATCAAAGTTTCTAACTTATTTGATCAACTCAGCAATAACCTATTCAGAATTTCCTAAACTTTGGAAAGTTGGTAGAGTTGTGCCCATACCAAAGGTAAAAACACCTTGCTCTCTTTCAGATTTTCGATCAATAAGTATTCTTTGTTCAAGTTCTAAAATTCTAGAAATAGTACTAAGAAACCAAATTCAAGATCATCTTAGCTCAGAAAATTTACTAAATCCTTATCAGTCTGGTTACAGGAAAGGCTATAACACAACGGGTCTGGTCTTAGATATTGCAGAGACATTGAGGCATAACATGGATAAATCGCACAGTTCTATACTTGTTACATTGGATTTAAGCAAGGCCTTTGATTCCTTAAATTGTGAATTATTATGTCATAAACTTAGTAATGAATTTAACTTTAATTATACGGCGCGTACCTTAATATCTTCATTTGTTAAGGGTAGAATGCAGTATGTTGAACTTAGAGGTCAAAGGTCGTCTACACTAGAAGTGTTTAGGGGTGTACCCCAAGGGTCTATTTTAGGACCACTACTATTTTTAATGTATATGAATGATCTCTACCGTATTATAAATTTTTGTAAATGCTATACGTATGCAGATGATATTCACTTATTAGGAGACGACTCTGGTTTGGGGTTAGATTATCTGGCCAATAATATTAATAATGAATTAAGAAATGTAGCAGACTGGACCAAACAAAATTTTTTGTCGCTAAATTCTTCTAAATCAAAGTGTATGTTTTTCTCCCACAGTTTATTCCCACCTATGATATCACTTAGAGAAGACCCCATTATATTTGTGTCGCATCATAAAGTTTTAGGAATATACCTTGATTGCAAACTTAACTTTTTATATCAAGTCAACAACATAGTATCAAGAGTGTCTTACGTATTAAGACGACTGTACAACTTGGGCATTTTTCTTCCTTTAATTGTGAAAAAGCGGGTAGCAATATCGTTGTGTCTTCCACTATTTCTGTATGGGATTGAGGTTTTTTCAGGAATGTCACAACAAAACATTTCAAAACTTCGTATTTGCTTCAATAGAGTAGTACGATTTATTTATGGTCTTAACTATAGGGATCACATTTCAGCTTATGTAATTCGAACATTGGGCTCAGACTTTCAAACTTTTATAGACTTGCGAATAATTACTCATTTTTATAAAATAATGAAAAATGGTCAACCATCTTATATTTTTGAGAGATTCAGTTTTGGTCGCTCTTCTAGAACCAACATTTTGATATGTCCAATTCATTCTACTTTGTACATGAGCCGATCATTCTTGGTAAGAGTAGCAAGAATTTGGAATAATATACTTCCGCATGAAGTTCGAGGATTTGATAAAAATGTTGGTCAATTTATGAATATTGTAAAAAAATACTTATAAGCAAGCTGTTACGTTACTAATTAAAACTACTTATATCAGACTATTTGAAGATACTTTCATTTGAGTTTTTGTGTCATTATTTGTGCAAAAAAAGGGGGGGATTAAATTTATTATGTTTTTAAAATAAAATTATTTACATTAAACCTAAATTTAAATCTTAAATTGTAGTTGCCATGTAAAATACTGAATTCATTTGGCCTTGCGGCTTGTAATTCTTTGAATAAATGCATAAATAAAATAAATAAAAATAAAATAAATAAAGATATAGTTGAATTAAATATAAAGGGTTCGTCGTTTTTTTTAGTGCTATAAAAAAATGTAGCTTCGGCTGTGTGGCACGTAGCGCCATCCTGTTGAAACCAAATGGTGCGAATATCCTCCTCTTCAATTTTTGTAAACAAAAATTCGATGAACATGGCCCTATAATGATCGCCATTGACTGTAACAGCCACTCCTCATTTTCGAAGAATAATGTCCCAATTATGCCTCTGGATCAAAATTCGGACCAAACAGGGACTCGTTTTGGGTGTACCGGCTTTTCAGTGTATGCGTGCGAGTTTTCTGTGCCCCAAATGCGATAGTTTTGCTTGTTTACATACCCGACAAGATCAAAATGAGCTTCATCTGAAAAGATGATTTTTTTTTTGGAAAAATCGGCATCTTAATGTCGCAATATTTTCCAGCGTTGTTCAAGCGTATCCACAACCATATTCGTTCCGAAGAAGGATAAATCTGATTATCTGTCAATTTAGACGTGAGCTAAGTGTTACCATTCACGAAATAAGCACTAGTTGAAAAAAAAACGTTAGGACAAACGTACGGCTTCTTTTGATTGCAAATACCACTGTGGCTCATTATAAACACTGTATTCTTTTACTTTATGGCTTTCTCTGGCTATACTTCTTGATCCTACCGGTCTTGTGAATCCCATGGCCTCGAATTTCAACTGTGTTACTCCGACGAGACATGAAGAACTACTCGATGCCTTGTATAGTAACTTTGGCCATCCACAGACATCTCCACTACTCCTTTTATCCAAGCCAGTCATCCCCTTTAATCCAATAGCCACAACACACGTCTGCCATACACTGTTGTTATGATGTTACACTTTCCTGCGCTAACCGCTACCGTTCTTAGTTTTTATTATAAAGCGCTTCTTGACGATTATCTGTTGCTCTTATATGAAATTAGACGTCTCCACTTAATTATCTGCCATGGATTCACACAATAATTGTCTTTTGCCTCTCGGGAGGTTTGAACTTCTGCTTCGTAATTTTAAATTGCATTACAACAATTATTATTTTCCGTTGTACGCATGCCCGAAGTTGGGATCGAACTCATGATCGTCTGTTTTACAGCACGCACCTCTACTAATGAAACCATTGATGTTGCTCAACTTTTGTTAGCTAATTGTGGTATTATTCTATATACACACCATTAGTGGAAGTAACTTTATTCACCACTCTCATACTCTTTACAACAACAGGGGTTGCCAGATCTTACTTTCGTAACAATAGTTTTTCATTTTTGTCAACTACGTAGTGATTCAAACGTTCTTTTTTTTATTGAAACATTGCTAAATTAGGGTTTTGTATTTTATAATAATGGCCAAAAATAAATATCGAAAGTGTAACATTTAAATTAAAAAAAAAAAAAAAAATAATAATAATAATAAACTTGTTTTTGTTTTCACTGTACTTGCAAAACTGACTTTAACAATTTTATTTGCACTTTCAATGCATTTAAATATTTATTCCTTTTTCTTTTCTTATGCTTTGTCTTTCTAATATTTCTATTGCAAATATCTGCATACTAACTAAATAATTGTTTTTGTTGTTGTTAAAGTTGATATTGTTGCTGTAACTATTGCTTTGACTATTTAAGTGTAGATGCCCTGATGAAGATAAAAAACCAATAAAGGAAGTTTTTAATAAAGACCCTGTTGTACGTTAGAAATAATGACAAAAGAGGAAAATACAAAAGAAAAAAAATCACAAGTAATAAAATTACAACAACAGAGCATTGAACGTTAAAAAGCACTTAAATTTCTTTTTTCTAATGTTACAAAGAAACGGGTTCTTAAGTTCTATGGAATATTTAAATAATATTTTAAATTTTGTTTGTAACCGCTATCACTCTGCTCTTTTTTTTCCAAGTGCAGTCTGTCAATTTTGTAAAGTCTTTGAAATTGTAAATTTTATTACTTTTTTCTTGTGTTTTATTTTATCTTTTGTGGGTGTGTAGGAGTGTTTTTTCTAACAATTGATTTGCTTTTTAAATGGGCTTTTTTGTGTTGGCTGCATCGGGAATAAAATTAAAAAATCTATAAACAGATTATTGTTGTGACTTTGTATCCAACAAAAAGCCATTTTAAATGTTAATTTTCCTTAAATTAAAGCGAGTCCCACCCTCATTGCTTTGCATTCTTTTCCTTATTTTAAACATGCTGAATACTTCTTTAGACTACTGTTTGCTGTAGATCTGAAGCCAAGTTCGTAACAATATTTCTGTTAATTTGATAGAAGTTATTGGCTTGGAAAGTTATCAAAGATTAGATATGTGAAAAATCGAGTTCATTATTTCAATTACTACTATTTTTCCAACAAAAAATATTCCAAATATCTATGAGAAAAGAAGAAGAAGAAAGTACCATATTTTAGTAATACAAATAAGGCGCTTGAATAATTTTTTCCATTAATTTTTGCTGTGGCAACGCTTTTTCATATTTCACTTTTTAACATCAACCATTTAAGTATTGGGTTCTTGCGACTTAGTAATGATGTTAAAGAAGATTCAGTGTCGAAAGAGATTCAAGGATTCTAATTTTTTTATGAAATATCACCAAAAGCGGTAAAAAAGTATTAAAAATATCAACATAATGCACACAAAGGATTTTCGTAAAATAAATGGTAATAAAAAACTAAAATGCTTCTTGAATTTATAAGAAATTTTAAAAATCTTTAAAGAAGAAATTATAAGGAAAAAGAGAAAAAACAAGTAAGAGCGCTATATTTGGCTATGCCGAATTTTACATACCCTTCACCCTTAATGTAAATTTAGTTTAGTGAAGTAACTCCAATCAAAAAGATCAATATTTGGTTGACACAGGTAAAAAAGGATATTATTAATATTAATTTTAAAAATTAATTTTAATTTTTTTTAGTATTTTCTTCAAGATCCCTTCAAAAGCTTTTAAATGACACCCGAAATGATATATTAAAAAAAATATGGCGCACAATCATACTTTTCTATGAAAAGTTTAGAGGCCCATAACTCGAAAAGTCTGGGCGAAGGTTGATTTTTTCATTTGAAGTTTGTTTCTTATTTTTATATACTCTATAGGGCCATACATTTGTTTTTTCGACTGGAGTTACGTCATTGTTCCAAATGATATGGAAAAATTAGAGGCAGGCGTAGTGTGTTGCCCGCTGCTTCGATGGACATAGACCGATCTTGCTGAATTTCAATGGAAAATTTTTTAAAACTATATGTGATCTAGCTCATGTAAAGCCTTGGAAAATTTGTTTTCAACACTAACACGGACGGGCAGACGAACATCGCTCAATCGACTTTGCTATGCATAAGAAGTCAGAGTATACATATATACTTTATGGGGTCGGAAATGGGTGTTGTAGAAATTAGGAACGGAATGACAAAATTGAATATAGCCTTTTTTCACTTTTTGTGGTGAAGGGTGTAAAAATTTACTAAAAGTAAAATAGACATTTAAACGGAATTCAACATCGATTTAATCTCACAAAAATTTAATAGTTGCACCAAAAAAAAAAAAATAAATGAAAACCCAAAGAAACCCAAAAACTTTTTAAAATAATTTTGTGTCCGTCAAAAACATCAGAATTTTACCAAAACTTAAAAAAAATACAACAATCTTCAAATTTCTGTCGTATCAATCTTCATTTATATTCAGTAATTGTTCAAATGATGACATTTCTTAATCACTTTTGGTGAAAGTTATTCGTATAGCAGCATAAAGCACTCCTACTTTTATAAGAATGTTTTCCTAGAAGGATGCAGCTGGGTTTGTAAAAACGTAAATAAAAAAACTGAAATGTGTTGCCAGATAGTTGGCCGCGCTGGCATGTTGGCGTTAAGCACCGGCTAGGGCTTGCCGTCTTGGGATGGTCCTTTTGCCAACAAAACTGGGTACCTGGGCAGCTACAAAAAAATAATCATGTGAGCAAAAAAGAGAAATATTGAAAATTCAATAAAATGAGGCACGAAGCAATCCCTGTCTGCTTCCTTGTACACACACTACTATTACCTTGGCTGGTTTTCTGCGAAATTTGTGGCCCTTCCGCTTGAAGTTAGGAACCTCACCGTGACATTGTATTCCTTTTTTTAAGGTCCTTTGCAACCACTTACCAAAACATGCATTCTGCTAGAATCTCTATTTTACCATTCTCTTTATAAATCATCACAGTCAACAACGAACTTAAGCCTCACAACCTAAACTAAAATTAAAAATTTATTAATAAAACTAAATTTTAATTATAGAGGAATATAATCTGAAAGGAAAGATAATTACGGCATTTTAATTTTCTCAGTTTATTGTATAAAATGTTAAATGCAGAAGTGTTAAATCACAATTTGAAAAAGTAGAAAGTGACAAAACTTATTATTTCTATTCATAATTAATTGCTTAAATGTTTGAAACAGAATGTTAGTACTTTTTGATTGGCTTTCATGCTTTGGAAAACTTAAAGTTGTAGTCCAATTTTTATTTGGAATATTAATTATTTATATTAATAAATGCATTATTTTGCATTTGCCGAGAAATAATACGAAGGCAATAAAAGTTTATTGCTTGGGCGTGTTACTTTCTTTCGCAAAGGGATAGATGTGATCAAGATTTGCGTCAGTGTCTGCTAATATGGCCTAACCTGACAGTGGTTTTACCACTGAGTGAAATAAAAAGCGTCGACCAGCTCTGGCGTAGCCAACAGAGTTGCAGTTCTAAGAACATGGCTGGCAGGACCATGAACTACCCATTGCTTGAGGGTTGGAGACTATCTAATCCATCTTTTGAAAGTGCAACAGCACACTTGGTAAGCATCGCACCTTCCCTGCGGACACCAATCTTAACCAACAGCCACCACGTGTACCCCTAAGGGACCTCACCAATAACCATCTACATAGATGGCCGGATCTCTTTATGGGCTACCGGTTCCCGTGGTGCCAGTATAATTAAGGACACTAGTCGGTCCTTCGACAGCACTTTGCTGCCTATCAAAACTTGGTGCTTGCAAAGGGATAAAGAAGATGAGACAAGTGGCGAATAGAAGAGCTTAACTTTACAACAGAATTGCAGGGCCTCTGGTGTTAAGTAGGCGCTTTTTCCCGCTGATGCTAGTTACAGAAAAATATATGCTGTCGATTGAAAACGGCTGGAATCCAAACCCTGGCGTTTTTAAACTCAATGTGCAAACTACTTTCCCTATAATATTCTCGTAATATATTTTTAGCTTTTTACTCATTTGATGTTAAACTTTTACTGACGTTGAGCTTTATTTTGTGGGGTATTTTGTTTTTCCGTGTCTTTGTGAAATTAATTAATATCACATTTATATTGTACACTTCTCTAAATCTGTCTCCTTTTTACGCTATTTCTCTTGTTCCTCCTGTAATTTTTTTAAACTTCTCTCATTTTGTAAAAAATCAAGTAAAAACCTGTTTACCCATCATAAATTTTTTTTCATTCTACAAATCTTTGAAAAGGCTTAGATAACCAAACTATTTATATGGCTTTAACGAAAAGAACCATAAGTAAAATTTCTTTTTGTATTTCTAACCGACTCTGGGGCTAAAAAATATTTGTACGAATTTTTCAATCGATTGAAAAATTACAATGTATTTTGATTTCAGGTGGTTCTGAAAAGGAAACATTAATTCAATTACTGCAGGAATTGCCCCTTTAGAAATGTTTGTAAAATATTTAATTTTTCTTATTTTTTTTTTGCTCTCTTTTCTAGAACATCAGCAATCACATCAAACTCATCAGTCACAAGCACCACAACAACAGCAACTTCACCAGCAGCAGCAACAGCAACAACAACAACAATCACTACAACAGCAAACAACTTCCCAGCACCAGCAGCAGCATCAGCAACAACAATCGTCATCATCACAACAATTTGTCATTGCTGATTCAAATTCGAACAGTGCAGTGGCAAAATCATTTGTTCCATGTAAAGTTTGTGGTGACAAAGCATCCGGTTATCATTACGGTGTAACATCCTGTGAGGGTTGTAAGGTTCGTGTTCAATTCTTTCATGTTTAATTTTTTGGTATAAATTATTTTATTTAATTTTAAATGTATGATGGATGACCTGATTTATTATTATTTATTTTTCGTATTACGACAGGGTTTCTTTCGTCGCAGCATACAAAAACAAATTGAATATCGTTGCTTGAGAGACGGCAAGTGTCTGGTAATACGTTTGAATCGTAATCGCTGTCAATATTGTCGTTTTAAGAAATGTCTATCAGCTGGTATGAGTCGAGACTGTAAGTACTAATAAAGAATTTTTAAGTTATATTTAAGGGCGAATATCGTTTTAAGAAAAAAAAACAAGGTCAGATGCTCCTTGAAGCAGAAAGAGAAACAAATACAAACATATTTAAGCACCTCATGTTTAGAATACATCCCAATAAGCACAAATTTTTTGAGAATTCCAATGTTGGAATTCCAGTGTGAATTCAAGCTTGAATAACATTTGAAATACATTCTCTTTCCAGTCTGTTTGAAGTTTGTTAAAATGCAACAAATTTGTTTGAAACATATTTTATCTGTTGTGAAAAAATTGTTTTTATTTATATTGAATTATATTTACATTACATACATTATTCCGGCGATTGCATACGAAATACTGCCACCTAAAGAACGTTGCTGAAAAACAACGTCGGCATCAAATCGAGTCAGTTATGTACTCTAAATGTCAAACATAAAATATTAATGGTAAACAATTTTACAACGCGTAAGTCCCAACGTTTTATAAGTGAAAATAAAGAAATAAAAGTGAAAATAAGCAAAAAAAAATAAAGAATAGAAAATAAACCATAATAAAGAAATTTTGAATAAATAAATACAAAGGTATGTATTCAAAGGCAAAAGCAGATGCTCGTAAAATTTTTGCACTGCTTACCCAGAATCAGCATATTCTGGGAAATGAACAACCAATGGGAATGGCTTCCAACGATGTCCACGATCTCCACGTCGCTTTGAACAATGAACCGTAGAAGAGGAAATGGGGTAAAAAATGTGGCAGATAATGGTTTGAAAATTATTGTTAAAATAATGTTATAACACTATTTATATACTGTTGTAACATTGCTTGAATAACACTGAAATTCCATGCTTGAATTCAACGGTAAAAACGGGTTCGGTTCGACTTGAATTCCACTGCAATTCCATGTTTGACTTCAAGTGTAAAAACAAGTTCGGTTCAACTTGAATCACACTGTTATTCAAGGCTGGAATTACACTGTAAAGGTACTGTTTTGTTCGACTGTAATTCAATGGTTAATTTTGCTGGATTCGCTATTGAAATCAACTGTGTTTAAACTGTAATTCAACACTGGAAATTGGAAATTGTGACTGGATTTCCAATGTAATTCCACTTGAATTCCAGCCAAAATGCTTATTGGGATGTTTCTCTAAAATATTTACTTGATGTTAAAATTAAAATAAAAATAATTTTAAAAAATATATACAGAAATATTTCTGCAGCACTCCGCACTTGGGTGTTATTGATTTGTAGGCCTAGGTTGGCATCCGACCGATACTAACTAAATAACATCAGTTTTTTCTATATTGTGAGATTTCCGCGTTTCTTTTCTGGTTTAACTTAGCAGCATTTAATTGTTGGCAAAAAAAAAAAACAAATAAGTCACTGCTACAAAGTTACACTTCACCTATTGAGCAGCAGAAGCGCTGCAGCACTGTTTTAAAAAAATATAGCATACAAGCGAAAATGAAACTTTCTATCCAAGGCGTATTAATTACCGAATAATTTATTTATCTTGTTTCAATCTATCACCCTTCTTTACTACAGAAAGTGGAAAAAGGGTATAATTAAGTTTGTCATTCCGTTTGTAATTTTTACGAAACATGTTAATAATATCCATTGCGGTCAAATGTTGACTTGAAGCAAAAACAAATCTACGTAACGAATAACAAGGAAAATAAGGTAAAATCTTTCTTGTGTAGATAGACGCTTAAAATGTACATAGAATCTGTATTGCTAACTCCGCTATAACAACAAGTAGAAAATTTGAATTTGGAAATAAAAGGATTTCCTAATAGTTGACGTAATTTTATGTATATTGGCAAACTGTTGAACAGTTGTAGACAGACGTCTGAAATTAGCAAGAAGCCGTTGTAGCAGCTATAAAGTTTGGAAATGGAATATATGGGTGTCCCAATAGTTAATGTAATTTTATGTATGTGGCCATACTTTTGTACCGTTATGGACAAAAAGATGAAAGCTGGCTTGAAGTTAGTTTTTTTTTTAGCAGAATTATTAGCTTAACGGGTTTCTTAATTAAAACAATTGCATATGGAGATAAAACAGTCTAAAATTGACTTTTACAGACTCCATTACATTAAAAATGCACGGTTTGGTACAGTTTACACGCTAGTTGTGTCATTTAACTTTATTTCTGCAAAAATAAAGCCACTGCTCACATTACGGTCAACGGAGATCTTTACACACCATGATCAATTATTTTTTGTTATATGGAAGACATTGATTCAGGGGATTGCAATCATCGACTTATTTAAATAAAAATTTGGCGAAAAGTTGATTTCAAGAGATGAACCTGTAAATTGGTCTACAAGTTCGTGTGATTTGATACCTTTCAATTATTTCCTAGGGGTCCACGTCAAAGCACTAATTAATGCTGATTAACCAGTAACAATTGACGCCTTGAACACGCAAAGAAACATGGTTGTGATATGGTCACAATAACCATAACATATTCTTTGTAACATTGTAAAGTTCCAGACAACAAATTATAGTTGTTGATATTTAACCATTATATGGTAACTGTGCACAAAATATACAACATGGTTGGTTTAACGAAAAAAAATTTGAACTACGTCCAAAGTTTTAAAACGTATAAATAAAAATAATAAAATATATTTAACCATAATATAGTTTTAATAATAAGAATATGATTAAAGGTAAACAAAATAATGTTATACAAAATACGAAAACAAATAATTATATATAATAAGCAAAGA
Organism: Gymnosoma rotundatum; assembly: GCA_916610165.2. NCBI lineage: Eukaryota > Metazoa > Arthropoda > Insecta > Diptera > Tachinidae > Gymnosoma > Gymnosoma rotundatum. The sequence goes on along the minus strand of OU744338.1, from coordinate 10,623,052 downwards.
ATTGTTTTTTATTGTGAATTTATGTAACAAATCAATAATAATAATAATAATAATAATAATTCACTTATATAACATGACATTTTCAACCATATTATGATGTTTTAATTTAACCATTTAATGTTTATATTTTAACATCATTATAGTTATATTCTACCATGTTATTGTTAAGCTAGACAACAATATAGTTGCAAGACCAGCTTTATTATTAGATGTAAGAATACTATGTTTTGTTAACAACCATATAATAGAACAATAACATGTTGCTCTTAGATTCTGGTTACCTTAACCATGTTTTTTCTTTGCGTGAAGGCCAACATTGTTTGTATTATTCGTAATACAAGAACAGAAATGACCGAAAAGTGGCTAAAAATCTGATGTATAGAACGGGCTTAGTTAAGAACAGCTGCGGTGGACATTAGCCCGAAATAATTTTTAAATTTTAATGTCATGTATTGACCTTTCGGCTAAACATTTTTTTTATTTTTCATAAAAATTTATTTTTAATTCTATTTTACAAGTTCTGACTGTTCTCTTTATATCATTGTTGTTATCTCTACAATTCTAGAGCATGATTTATTTCCTAATCGCTACTTACTTAATTTGGTGTTTGTTGCAATTTAATTCAAACAGTTAAACTCAGTTAAAATAAAATATATTAAAATACAATAAAATTACACAACACAACATTGATACGCTAATAGCAGCCCACCTTTAAACTTTATTGACCCTTGTGATTTATTCATCATTTTGTTGGAGTAAATATTGATGCAATTATTTTTTGAAACCATGATGAATTTGTTTAGATTGAAACAATGGCAATTTAATTTGAATAAAAGAAATCAAACGCTTTGATTTAAATTTAAATAGTAAGATTGCAACAACGACAACAATAAAAGCGACTAAAAGCGACTTTAAACTAAAGTTAACATGGCCACAATCCAATAGTTGAATAAGTTGCAACATGTTGTAAGTTTGAATAAAATTTTTTTTCCATTTTTCTTTGTTAGTTTTATTCGTCATTCACAAAACAAAAAAAAAAAAACAAAAAAAAAATGAAAATGTTCTTGTTTGGTTTTAAAATAAATTTGTTTTGTTTTGAGTGCAGTTTGCAGTTGCTGCTGTTGTTGATGCTGCTTGTTTTCGCATCGTGACCTACTTATCAAAACAAAAACCGACCATTTGTGTAGTAATTTAACAACTAACAGTTTGTCAAATAATTACCATCACACAGTCTTTGTTAAATTAGAGGCACTAAAAGTTGAACGTTGTAAACAAAACCCTTTTAAATTTAAAATTCGTAAGATCTTAAAGGCTTTTTAATGAATATTTCACTAAAATTGTTTTTTTATAAGTTTTTTTTAATATCTTTTCTTTAATTAGATTTAATTAATTATTTCAACCCTCTTTGTGACTACAATTTAATTTTAATATTTATTTTCGTTTTATTTCCATGATTATCATGACTAAATAAAATTCTATGGTGAAAAAGCATGCACCAGATGATAGCACAAGCGATTTCATTAATTTTTTTTGTTGCTCGAAATGTCAAAATATACACAAAAAAACATCTGAAGCAGATTTTTCATACGTATACGGCGAAAATGAATTAATTCGCCGCTGTTATCACCTGGTACATGGTTTCGCCATTAATTAATATTTTTAGTGTAAAGGCAGAATTACTCTTTACTTTCTGTTCCGTGACGAATCAGCTGATCAGTTTCTGGTTAATGGAAAATGTGTATTTGTGGTTTGTTATTACTTTGACGTTCTGTTCTGTTCCGTTCGAATCAGTAGAAAATAGAATTCAACGTTAAGTTACTTGTAACAAATATTTGTGGTTGTATTCATTTATAACGCTCTACGAAATATTTCACAATAATGTTTTTTTTTTGCCATGTAGTTCGTGTAGTGTCACAATCTCGGAACTGATAAAAATTACTCTTGAGGCTCTGATACAATTATTCGACTCATTTAAAAATATGGAATATAGGGGCACCTTTTAATTTCCTATTTTTTATACCTTTCACCACAAAAAGTGGAAGTTTGTCATTCCGTGTGTAATTTCTCCAATATGCATTTCCGACCCCATAAAGTATATATATATTCTGACTTCTTGTGCATCGCGAAGTCGATTGAGCCGATTGCCGAGACAAACTTTATTTCACAAAAAAAAAATGTCAACTAATCAGATATAGTGTCGAAAGAGATGCTATTTCAAATCAGCATGATCGGTCCATGACCTTCGAGGCAGCAGGCAAAACACCACTCCTACCTCTAATTTTTTCATGTCATTTGGAACAATAAAGTAATTCTAATCCAAAAAATAAATATATGGTGCGATAGAGAATTAAAAAAAAACACTAAGTGAAAAAATTGGCGCTTGCCCATATTTTACGAGTTACGGGGCTCTGAAATTTTCTAATTTTTTAAAATATCAATATGGGTATCATTTTAAAGCTTTTGAAGAGATTTCTAAGGAAATACTAAAATTTTTAAAAAATGCTTAACCCGTTAAAAGCCGGTGTAAAATTATATATATGCAGTGCCAAAATTTTTTTATTTTTTAATTCTCTGTCACCCCAATATTTGTTTTTTTGATTGGAATTACTTCTCTAAACTAGATTTACATAGATGGTAAAGGGTATATAAGATTCAGATTCAATTGTCTTCCTATAATAATTCAAAATATAGGGCCACATAAATCAAACTCTATCACCTATTCGAATTTGAGGTATTTAGTTTGGTGGTACGTCATAACATTCAAGGTGCCAATGTCCATCAACGCAGAGTCATAACCTCCATGGATATTATAGGTATATTTTATGGTATTCTATGTAAAAAAGATGCAACGTTTGTATAAACTGGATTGCAGAATATCTTTGATTAGCGAAGTCGTTGTTGGTTATACCATAGAGGAGAGATCCCTTGCGGATGGCCTGCCGAAAATCTTTGGTAAGTGATGCCGGTGTTAGCTATACCATAAAGGAGAAAACCGTTGTTGTTTTAAGTGCGGCCATTACGACACTTTCAAAAGTTTCACTATGTCCATACTAAAACTCACACATGGTCATGGACACTATGGCATGCCCCACCACTAAACTTAGTTTAGCTATAACGGACGTAGAATTATACATTCTGTGTACCTTTTAAGTATTTGACTATAACGGTTCAAAATGTAGTGAAATTACGTCATTTATGGCGGTATTACTTTCATTTATTGGAAGCTATAATGTAACCAACTTTGTTAAAATTGTTAATGAGAGTCCACCACGGTTCAACACCCTTAATTCATAATTTATTAAACTACAAACTTTTCTTAAATGGGATCAACCTCTAAGCATTACCCTTTAATTAAAAAATTTTTAACTGAATTTTTATTGAATTATTATTTGAACTGTCAATGTTATAAATGCATAGAAATTATTTGGCTTAAGTTCATTTATTTTTTACTTTCTAAAAATCTTTTTTAGAAAGAAAATTTATTTAACAAATGTATGCGGACGTTTTCCAAAGAAAACAAGAAAAATTAGACGCTAGCAGAATGAAATGCTGCACTTTCTGGACCGCTATGACCTTTATCAGCATTCTTTGCATCTATCTACCTTAGTTGTGTATTTTATAAACATCATCTATTTAACCAACTTACTTTGTAAATAAGAATACGAGATATATTCATATCAACATTAATTTGGTTAGACGAAATTTACACACAAACCAACGTATTTCTTTACTGTTCTCTCTGTATTTCGTCTTGTACATTTGTTTTTGCTTTGTTTCAATCATCGATTGAACACGAATGCAAATTTATTTTTAATCATTCTTACTTGTTTACTCATAACATTATAGATGCTGTTCCAGATTTTTAAAAAGTAAAAAATAAATGAACTTAAGCCAAATAATTTCTATTCATTTATAATTTTTAACTGATTTAGAAAAGACGAATTGATAACTGCCATCCCTAAATTAGCGCGTAAGACGCAAAGCAATGTAATTCATAGCTTTTGCGCTGGAATGTCATCCCTAAATAACAGCGTCAACTTTGTATCGTTAACAGTAATGTTAACTTATTTAATTTTATAAAACCCGCTGTATAAGAATAAAGAAGAGATAAAACCGCTAGATTGACTTGAAAATAACTAAATTGTCATTACTTTTCAACCATAACAAAACAAAACAAACCAACAAGCGGCCAACTTCACATCCTAACGCACTGTCAAAATTGGATTTTGCAATTGCTAAGCGTTGACGCCGTGCTATTTAGGGATGCTTCATACATTTTGTATGTACATGAGAAATTTTGACAGTTATCTTGCGCTTTACGCGCTAATTTAGGGATGGCAGTAACTTTGTACTTCTTTGAAGTTGATTAATAAACTACTAAAAATAAACGCAGAGCTGACGAATGAACTGGCGGGTAATAAAGGCCCAACTATAATGTGCATAAGCTAGCTTTAGCTTATGTCAAAAATTCAACAAAAAGCCTGTCAAATGCTTAGGTAACTTATCAAAGAAATTTATGTGGCTACAATGTACATATATAAATTTAGTAACTTATTTGCCACAGTTGCACATTTATGTTTATTTCGTACTTTTGCCAAAAATAATTTCTATATAAATCAACAAAATTTTAAAACTAAAAGGCTTTAAAGAAAATATTTTATATATTTAATAACATTCACAAACACATTTACATATTTTGGCTTATGTTCTAAGAAAACGTCAAAAAATTATTACAAATTATTTGCTGTTTTGTGTTTGTGGCCAACCGTACTAAAAAATGCAACGATGTTCATCGTTTTTATGGTATACATATGTGTGTATAAATACAAATTTACTGCCTGGCCCACGATGTCGATTGATAACTAAAGCGAGCGACAACAAGTCACTCGTTATCGTTCTCATACGGGCCCCACTATCTTTCGACTTGTCGGTCGCTAGGACTTACGTTTTTAATGTAATCAATTTACTTATTGCCAGTTGATGATATTGCCACATCAACTATTTCAGACGTTAAACGCTTGTTTGAAAATAAATATCTTTAAAACAAGTAAATTAGGCAATAAAAATGCAAAATTTTAGCACTAGTAAAATTTTATTTTATTAAAAATGGAAACATTTATATTTTTTTAAAAATTGTTGTAGATATTTTTGACTGTGTTCTACGAACAATTGGGCGCAGCTAATTTACACAGTTCCTTACCTTTTTCCACTCAACAACGCTACGCATTGGTGGCCCATGCGAATTCAGTTTCTTGGTGAGCTTTACCCACTGCTCTTCCATTGAGAGTTTGTTGCTTCCATAAACAGCAGATCCTCTTGCGAACTCTAGATTTGTTTCCATATATTCTACAAGAACTTGCAGCTGTTTCAAACTTAATTTTTTTATGCTAAACAAATAATTTTTGATGGTTTAAATTGTATAATATTATTACTAATTTTATATTTACCATTTATTTTCCATTATAAAATTTTTAACATAAACAATAAACTATTTTTTGGTTTGTTTTGTTAAATTTTTTTCCTTTTGTGTCTGTCGACAACCACAACACAAGTGACTGATTTTGACATTTATGATCGCAAGACATTTCATATTGGGGCGCAAAATTGTATGAAAATGATTACGTTTTTGTACGCATTTGTTGTCGATCGACTTGTCGTGTTGAAAACTTTAAGTGGGGCGCAAATCAGCTGTTTGTCGTTGAAAATCCATGCGAACGATAGCAGTCGATATCGTGGGCCAGGCAGTTAATTTAAATATATTATAATTGTAATAAATTGGCCATAAAGAAAAATGTTGTTTTTCCTACATTTTTTATTGAATTTAAAACTAAAAAATTTAACAATTTAGGTCTTAATTAGAAAATTTCTTTATTAATGTATAAACCAAAGCACAATCAGCTGTTTCCGTACGGAAAGTGCGATCAGTTTCGTACCTTGCATAAAGAAATGAAATTTAACGAAACTTGACGTAAAGTTATCTTATGTACATTATAGTTTACCACATATAATTTAATGTATTTGCACAGTTGTATAAGTTGGCAAAAGCTAGTTTATGCACATTATAGTTGGGCCTTTAAAGCTCAGATTTAAGTATTTGTTTTTGTAACTCTGAATTTTTCCATTTTTTGCTTTTTCTAATAAAAAGTCCAAAGTACAACGTGATTTTTTTTTGCAGATTTTCCATCATGGTTTTTCATTTTTTGTAAAATTACGTGATTGTGTGTTGTGTGAGTGGTTTTGTTAAATAAAACTAAGCGAATATATTTAAGCTGATTTATGAGTTAATTTTATGTTTATTGTTTTTTTTTTTTGCAGCATTTTTTATTGTTGTTGCCGTTTCATTTTGAGGTTAAGTAATACGAAACTTTTTTTTTCAAAGATTTTGTAATGAAATTGCAATTTCAGTTTTTAAATTTATAATTTTTTTCCATTTTAGTTTCTCCGTCCGTTAGTTGTTCTTTTTGGCAAAATGTTGTTTTTAAAAGTAATAAAACTTGCCACTCACTTACTTGCCACACTTACAATGTTAGAGTAGTTGTTGATATTTAATGTTTGGCTTGCTGTTGCATTTGTTGGTGAATTTCTTTATTTTTTGCTTGACTGACATTTAGAGCAATTGTTGCATTTTGCAAACATTTTTCAGATAGTTGGCAGAAATTGTTAAAATGTTTAATTTTTTATTTAAATAGTTATTTTTTTTTTGTAATTGGTAAAGATTGCTTCTCTTCAGAGAAAACTTCTCACAAACATTTTAAATAAACTAAAACTTTGAAAAATAAAATTTTGTGCATTTTAAAACGAGCATATATCAGTGAACAGAAATTAGTAGATATAATTCATAACATAAAAAATTAATTACAAATTATACTACCGCAATACTTTTTCTTTTACTTTTTTTAAGTTTTTTTTATTAAAAAAAAATATTTATACTATTGTTAAGTTCATTTGTAAGATTTTAATTTTTTGTCTTTAGAAAAATAGTTTAAATCAAAATATAATTTGCATACCACCACGACTACATTATAAGTTGTCAAATTGCGAATCTTTGATTTTCGTTCTTATCAGTTTTTTATTAAGTTAAAAAATAATTTAAATCAAGTCTTTAATTGTGATATTTTTTATTGTTTTGCAATTGATGCTAGACTCGGTGCACTTTGCTACCCCAATAGGATATTAACTTTTTGTTTTATACCTGACGTATAACGCTCACTGCTAAAACTTCAGGAAGATTGGTCCACTAGCTTTCAAAAAAAAACTAAAACAAACAAACAAAGACATTTTGTATATTATAAATGTGAATAGATAGATAGATATATGGACAGATATATAGAGGGATAGATAGACGAATCTACCCCGTGTTGATTTTCGGTGTTTTCTAAGTTATTTACATTTTAATTTGAATTATAACTTTTATTTTATTCACTTTTGATTTATTTTAAACTTTTTATTGAAATTTTAATTTTTTTTATAAAAAATAAATTTCTTGGTAAATACTCGATTTTAACACATATTCAAGTTATTTAAAAACTAAAATTTAATCTTAATTTGCAAGCGATATTTCGACGTTTTGGTAAAATTAATATTTTTTCGATATTAATGTCAATATATTGAGTTTTTAGTAAAATTTTTATATTATTCTGAAATTTAAATTTTTGATGTATTTTCGGTATTTCATTAGACTTTCCTTTTCTTACTTTTTTTTTTATCAAATTTAATTTTTTTAAATCAAATTCCAAATAAAAAGTTCGAAATTACTGCATTTTGCAGAAAACTTTCAATACTGAAAAAACTTAACGACTTTTATGTTTTTTTTTTATAAATTTCATTTCCGTGAGCAACGTTTGAAAAAATTTTTTGATTAAATTTTGATTACTGCTAATTTTTGTTTTCCATGATTTTTCTGTTTTTGTGTACAAAATTATTTATTTGGAATTTTTTAATTTTCATTTTAATTTTAATTATATCTATATATTTTAGTAGTTATTTATTTACGATATAAACCACCAGGAACTACTCCTGCAAGATGGCTTTTTGTGCAAACTGTTTCGAATTTGGAAGTAGTTTCACTTAAAATTAAAACGAAGGTAATGAATAAGAGAATGTCCTTGAAATAGAAAATTTACCATGAGAAAATTATGTACAATCATTGGTACTTTCTTACCAGAATTAGGCAGACCTTTACACTTAAAGCTTTGTTGCAAGATTTAATCAAATCATATTAAAAAATTTATTATTATCTATTAAATTAAATAAATATTTTCTTTAAATTATATTTCCGCAATATTATTTCCAAGTGGGATTCTACTTACTATTATAACACTCACTTTTGTTGTCCAGTCTATGCAAATGACATTTTATGCAAATTTAAAGCGTTATTATATGAAGATGTATAAACAAACCAACAAACCAACAACAACACAACAACGACAACGACAGCAACAAATAGCATAAATAATTTGCAAAGCTAACTCGAGGATCAATGACCGTCTAAACAATAACAATATTAAATAAATAAATAAATAAACAAATAAATAAAAAAAAAAAACAGAAAATAAAACTAAAATGCGGCAAAAATGGGCAACCTTTCGTTTTAGCGTCTGCCAGTGAATGCAACAAGTATTTGCAGAATAAAAGCTGCACTACTGCACTGTCGCGCGATTAATGCGACTTGTTTTTGTATTTATAAACTTAAATGTAAAGATCTACACACTTACACACACATACACACGCACTTAAACACTCGCTTGCATGTCGATGACACTTAATCAATTATTCTTCTAGAAAAACAAACTAAGAATGCAATTTATAAAAAAAATGTAAGTAAATAAATAAAATGTGATTCAATCCAAGTTTACACACATGACGATGACAGTCAAATGCAATTTATAAACAAACATTCATTGTCTACAGTGCATAACAAATCATTGTGGATTTAATATCGAACCTAAGAAGAATTGTAGACTGACTTCTAACTTAACTTGGCGATGGCTGTTTTCTGTCTCGGTAAAAAACTGTAGAGAAATCTATTTAAGTGGGATTAATGTGGGAGTTTAGGAAAATTATTTTATTTTTAATAGGACTTATTTGTGTATTGAAATATTAAATTATAAATCAATGAAGTTTTTAATCAGTCCTAAGTTCGCAGTCCAATTTTTTACACACATACGAAGTGAAAAGTTGGAAAGTGTGCCTGCCAACCGTTAGTGAAATTTTTGATATTAAATGCTTTAGTCCCTCGAATGTCGACTTAAAAAGAAAATAAATTTACCACAATAACACACCTCTGTTTCACCTAAATTCAAAGTTGGTGAAGAGTAGTGCAGCTAATACAAGCACGCATTTGATCTATTTGCTTTACTGGGGAAGAATAAATTCTCACAAGTGAGACGACTGACATGTGCAAATTTTGTTTTGTTTACAAATCACTTTCAGAATATACAAAATCCGTTTACCAAAATTTTATAGGGAAAATATGACAATAATTCTCTATCTACGCGTAGAAGGCAAGCTTTGTAGAGAATATTGCTAAAGCTAGATAAATGTGACAGAGTTAGTCAGCGATTCTAGTAGGAGATCTGCGAATCTGTTGAGGTTTCCATGCGAAGAGTAATTGCTCTGTCATTGTCCAGATATTTCTAGAAATAAAGCGTCTCTGATGGGCAGTCGGAGGTTCATAGTCTTGCAGATCTACCGGTCTGTGATATTGCTAGGATAAATATTTTTATCCGGTCTTCTAGATGATTTGGGGATAGATCAAGTGGTAATATGAAGAACTAAATCATCTTTTGCCCATCCCTTCCTCAGGCAACACAAAGGGACCATCTAGGGCCCAAATGAGTTGGTTACTCATGTCGGCAGCCTGTGCAACCTAACCTAACCCAACCTAGTCAGCGACTTTAGCGATGTTTATATTAATTCTGATACTTTAAAGAAATACTGGACTCATTGGTGCTGTGAATTAGTACTTTCCTTTAAATAGTTATTATTTAGCAATGAAAATAATAGAATTGTTATGAAATTAAGATTTGACAATCAGTTGATGATATCTGCTTAAAAAATTGGATTGCGTCTTCGTTAAAAGAGAACACATCTAAATAAATTGTTGTTGCCGCCACTTGCATGTGTGAACAGAATAAGATATAAAGCTTGCAAGCACACGTTGAGCAACCGTGGCAAGTGCTTGTTTAACATCAGATCATGAGTTCCCTTCCCAAACAGAAACTTAAACAAAGAAAAATAATTGTTATTGAATAGCATCGATTGGTGATTTTTTTGTGGCGAATAATTAAGAAAAGGGAAGTACAAACCTTCCGAGTCTAGATTAAAAGAATAACTATTGATAAATGAAGGCCTGTGCATGTTTGTGTAATTTGGAACAGAAGCTGAGATGGTTAGGACGCCTTTAAAGAAAAGAAAAATAATTTAATTATATTGCTGTGTAGCAGAGTTTGGTGAAGGCGTCAAAAACCAGATAAGATATTCAAGGCGTCCCTGTATGATAAAATTAAAAAAGATCTTGTTCTAACAACACAAACAACATAAACACAAACACAAACACAGAGTATGGCAGCCATAGCAGAGTTGATTAAGAGTTCCTGGTTGTTAAAACAGTGTAGATGGCTGTGTGGGTTAATGGCCAATGTCTGCTAAACAAGACATCGAGTTGTTTGAATCTCCCCGGAGGCTTATCGTAGACCGTAGAGAACAAGAGCCACAAAGTTATAAATTAAAGTAATAAAGAATTAATGAAGTACACAAGAGATTTTTTTTTTTATTGATTTCACTTTAGTATTTTACGAATTCTAGGGGAGCAAACGTATTATCGACTTAAGAAAATACGATTTTCAAAGTTAGTTTGATAAAATTGATGAGTTAAATAAATGGAAGCTAAATAAGTATTGTATAGCGGTACAAAAAATGAGCAAAATAGGTTGCTTAAGGTAGATTTTTATTACTGGTCAGGTCATGTAGATGAAGTGTACTGCTGACATTAACTGAGTGGGAAAAACAAAATTACTGAAAATGACTTTGAACAACGTGTTACAACTAGTGAGGGGAAAATGATAACTTATAATTATGATTAAACATAATCTATAACTTTTATTCTTTCAGTTTTGTTTTTCACTTTGGTTTTTGCTGCAAAACCCCATAAATAAATTATTCATGTGAAATAAAGTACTTATTCATGTGTGTATGTTTGTACATAAATATATATTTTATCAAGTAAAGTATGGAATCAAATAGCGAATGCATATTAATTCCAATAATAAAAAGTAAACAAAAGATTTCTTAAGGAAAACAGAATAAAAAATAAAAAACTAGAAAAATAAACAATTTCAAAAACTACTTTTATAGTTCAGAAAATAACATAAAATTAATATACATACTCATCATGTATGTATCTTGGCATTTAAAAGTTGATGCAATTTCTGGAAAATGGCTCAATAACCAGGTCTTAAAAAATGTTGAAAACTTTAATTCGAAAGCACGAAAAATTTCAAATTATTCTCACTCTTTCTAAATATACATTAGCTAAAAATAAAAATTTTTAGGATATTATGACAAAATACACAAAATATACAGTAAAACTACTGTTGAGAAAACATATGGCCATTTCGCTACTTTTCATACTGCTCACGAGTGGGATTTTTATTAATTTTGAATGAATGATCCGGTCATTTAAATGAGGTCTTTTCGTTCAATAGTGTACGGGTTAAATTGAACAGATGACTTAAGTGAACGAATGACCCAGATATTTAATCAGATCCTTTCGTTAAATAGTGTATGAATCACTTTTGTTCAGTTGCTTGTTCTATTTTTTGTGCCATTTTCTTTTATTTCAATTGATTTGATATTAAAAGGAACTGCTGTATTGTATATACACGTATGTAAGTAGATATTTCATATAAAAAACCACTATGCATATATGTCTTTCTTTTTAGAACCTACAAAAAATCTGAAAACAATATATTCTACGTGCCAAGGGTTTCACTTCTGTATCAAAACCATTATTAAATAAAAAGACAGAATAATCACACACAATAACGATTGATGTCCAAATTCGTTCAAATTGAACGACTGAACGAATTGAACGAACGGATCAGTCTTTGATAAATGACCGAAAACGACCGGTCACTGAAACGAACGGTACTATCACCTGCAGTTCATCATAAAATGCTTCTCCAGAATGTTTAGTTTACAACAGTTAGTAAAATTGACTAGAAATACTAGAAAACTCTATGCTTTATCTTATTTTAAAAAGAATAATTAAAAAATTGGCATCTGCTGACAAGTTCGTTGCATCTGTGAGATAAAGAAAAGAATGCAAAGAAAAAGTATGGTTGAGGTAACTAGATCATATTATGATTGAATTATATGGCTGTAATAAAAACATAATTTTCTACAATAAAAAAAAAATTGTCGGAATACAACTATAATTATACTGAAAGTGTGAACATGTTATTTAATAATTAAATTAATAATTTTAATCTGGCCTAATATTATATACGGCTGACTTCGGCTAAAAATTTTAGCTCGATTCATCAGCTATGCCGGATTTTTTTTTCTTTCATTTAATGTAAAAATATTTAAAAAAAAATCTAAGTTCAATAATTAAATATTTCGATTTTCTGCAACTACAAATTTCACGTATCAACACATAATTTCAATTAGTGAGACTGTCGATCGTTAGCCGCCTGTTTGTTTAGCCGCCGCCGCCAAAAATATTTCAGCTTTATCGCGTCTCAGCCTCCGCCGAGTATGTTTTTTATAACAGCCGCCAGTCGCCATTAACTATCGGCTTCGTTCTAAGAACATAATTGCAGTTGTATTTGATATGACAATAAATTTAACATTTGAAAGAGGCTTTTGCAAGGCAGATTAATATATTAGGTAGTGGCAGTAGATCAGTTGACTTTCTTGTTTATGTTTTCAGATGTCAAATTTTGTATACACTTATTATTTTTTTCCTACAAAAATTTTTTTCTTACAGTGGTGTTGTGGAAATATATTTAAAATTTTCAAAAAACAAAAAATTTTCACACACTTTTTTAAACTGGATTCTATTTAAAAATTGTAGGTCTAGCCTCACGATTTTGTTTGCTCATTTAATATGTTAAAACCAAGAAGTTTGGTACAAAATGTGTTTGTACACACTCCTCTAGCTGAAATATATGCATGTAAGTAGCATCAAAGGAAAGCTTATGACGTCTAGATTAATAATAATGTATGTAATTATTTTTTTCGCGCTACATTTTTAAAAACTTTGCTTTTATTAAAAAATTGTTAAAATTGTTTAAACAAATTTGCTACTACTAAAGTAAATTTAAATTACATAAGCAAAAAAAAAAAAGAACATCATCCTTAAAAAACGATATTTTTTACATTTTCCCAATTTAGAGGCTTGTCATTTTTTTAACGAAAAGCGCTATCAAAACAAAACTTTAAATTTGTTTATTTTAAATTTTATTTAAAATATAGCAAATGTCTTAAAGTAATAATCCGATAATTAATAAGCGTACTACGCCAAAAACACAAAGTTAAGATTGGCCAAAATTAACAAACAAATAATTGAAAGCCAATTTTCTCCCTGCACATTTAAACATATTTTCAAGGACTGATTAAATGTAAAAATATTAACATTTGAGTTAAAACAAAACTTTTTATGACATTTTCAAAAAATTAAATGTCCGAGGTATCTGTATTTGGGGCCCTTCTTCACCCTAGGAGCCTGACCGTTCGTAGATTCACTGAGAAACGTCTCTGCCCTGCTTCTGTAAAATTTCGTATGAGATATATTAAGTGGTTCATAAGATATCGAATTTTTTAAAAAAAATAGTTTTCAAACCACTGTGCGTCAGTTAATTTGTCATCTGAAAATATATTTTACAAAAACAAAATACATGTTGTTTACTTATTGTTGTAGTTGTTTTATAACTGCTATTACCTGTAAAATTAATGTGCCCTGTGCTTTTGCTTACGTTGTTGTGATTACATTTTATATTTATTTTCATTTACCAAATTTTAATTTATTTCCTATTTAATATTTATACGAGTATACTTGGCGTCTTCAAATAATCTGATATCTTACAAAAAGTTAACTAAACTGAAATAAGATTATTCGACACAGGACAAAATTAAATTTCTTTTATAGCCAAATATTAGAAGTTCTTTTTTGAAAAATTTGAATGCATGAGAACAAACTAAACATATTTGCCGTATTCACAAGCTCTGCTAAGGTGTAGGTAGTATTGCATGCTACCTTTTGTTTACTTCTTTGTGAACAACCATTGTATCAGTGTGCCATTGTACATTGTACTTCATACGTCAAAAAGTAAATAAGAAGAAGAAAAGTGCTATTCATCATTTGTTATTTAGAAGCCAAATGGGGGAGAAAACAGAAAAAAGTAAATTAATACATTTTTTGTGTGAGGATGAAATTCAAGACATTTTTAGAATGAACCTAATGTACTTGCTCTCCAGTCGCAGAATTATACATTTAGGACTACCAAAATCATCATTATGGCATAATCGGGTTTTGAGATATTTTGATGAAAACAGATTTCTTCATATGATACGACTACGGCCAGAGGAATTTGCCTATATATTCAACCTTATAAAAAATGACGATGTTTTTCACACAATTGGCGAAAGGCTCCAACTACGCATTGACTTGCAGCTTAAAATTGTACTTTACTGCTTGGGATCTTCAGGAAATGGTGCTTGTGTTCGTAAGGTAGCATCTCTTTTTGGTATAGGTGATGGCGGTACCATACAAAATATTAGAAATCGAGTCATTAAAGCAATATTAAATCCTAAAAAAGAGCTTTTATATTGGCAACTTTCAACTTCAACTTTCTAATAAATCAGTCAAATCAATAAATTAAATAAATAAAACTAATAAAAATATCTTTCAATTCAATTTAATTTAATATAATTCACACATGAACACAAAAATAATAATTCATTTAAACATAAAACATTTAAACAAATACAACGTTTGAAAAACATATGAAAAAAAGTACTAAGTGTTGTATCGCATGTTTGCATGAAAATTACCAACAACACAGCTAGCACCGTTGTATTTTGTTAGCACTTAGCACGTACTAGGGGGCTTGTGAATAGGGCAATTGTTTTTATTAATATAATATTGTAGTTAAAAAAGCTTTATGTTGTAAATATATAAGACAAAGTAGTGCAGCTCCAACCAGCCTATGTTTCAATTTATGTGCGCATTAACTAGCTGACGGTTAGCAGTAAATAAAATCTTTTATATTGTGACTAAAGCATCGTCTGAGACAAACATAATTTGTTTACCACAATCACAAAATGTTATCCTCCTACAACATCATTCTGAAAGAGATAAACAATTGCATGGCGATATATCGAATGATCTTGGTGGCCAATTGACATCAGAAATTTCTTACAATGATAAAATCTGGCAATCAATTCTGTAATAAATTGATCGCTTTTATGCGATATGACATTGTCCTGTTAAAGCCAAATTTCGTCTAGAGCCATGCTGTTCAGTTGAGGCCACAAAAATTCTGCTATAATGCTTCCTTTAGGAATGCCCTCTACAGTTACTGCTTAATAACGGCTTAATATCGCCGCCTGTTTAAAGTTCGGCCAAAATAGATAGGATTCGACTTTTTGAGTTCTATATTTCAATTATTTACGAAGCGCTATGGAAAAATAATGTTTTTTTTTCTTAGAAAAACAGACCTTTACTTCATTTTGACGTATTAAATCTTCAGGCCTTTTTGTGACACTCTCGTTAACAGGAACAATATTTTAATAAGACCGTGCGTTACGTCGACCCCCAAGGTGCAATTTTCGACAACAATAACTCTTCATAAATGACATCAGTTAAATATCAGAGCTGCCAGTTAAAAAAAAATGTACGAACTTTTTATACTGCTTCCTAATTGAGACACCCATTATTCTTTAAAATTGATACGTAAATAGTTAAGCAATAAAAAAATACATATTAAAAATCCAAAGAAAATTTAAAAATATTTTATTTATTGATGTGGAAACATTTGCAAGAAAACGTGATGTGTTTTCTTGACACTTGAAATGTTCGGTATCTGTTTTTTTAATTCTATTTTTCCTAGAATTATTAAAAAATCCTTGCATTTTTTTATTTTGCTGTTTTATAATAAAAATAAAATGCCACATACATATTATTCACTATTAACCCTGAAATCTACATTTTATCCTTGAAATATAAAAGAGAAAGCGAAAACACTTTTTTTTATTGATTTTTATCCTTATTTGTTGTTGTTGTTGTTGATTTTGTCTCATGTCGTTAATATCAGTTGCACGGTTTCCTTGAGTTAAAAACCTTGACAACTAAACAACAATAGAAAATATTTGAGTTGAAAAGAAAATAAAAAATTTAAACCAAAAAGTATAAAAGTTTAGGGATTATACTTTAATTAAAAAACTAATTAATATTATTTTGAAAATTATAGGGCTCCAGTTATATAGAATTACATTTGTTTTGAAAGAAAACGAAATTAGATTTTATATGAGTTTAGACAAATTTTCGTTTACTTTGCTTTAAGCTCCCCAATATTTAAAATTAATTTAGAATAAAAGCTCTTAATTTTTTTTTTTACTTTTGTTTATTTTACAGAAAATTTGTTTGAAATCACTTTTAGTCTGCGTCACTTTATTTTTATTAATTCTTATCTTAAATCGTATTTTCGTCATTTCAATTTTTCACTCCAAACTTTGTGTAATGAATGGCTTATAGCGTGAGGGTGATGATGTTCATCTTAAAATGCTGATACAATCTTAGACAAGTTACAGTGTTGTTGTGATGTTTGCAAGAATATGCACAAATTTTTAGATAAATTTAAATTTTATTATGCTCAATATTTAAAGTGATGCATTTTATACTGCTTCAACACAGTGGGGCAGCATCGAAAACCATGGCACAAAATTAAACATGAATATAACAGATTCAAGTTAAAGTTGGAGAGTGGGACTCTTTTCAGCTATCAGGAGTGGAAGCTTAGCAATTTTCTATATCTACGTTTAAATTTTCACTAACTTTACTTACGTAACTTTTAGTTGTTGTTGTTGAAAGTAAATTGGAGAATACAAGGTTGGTTGTTTAAAGTTTACTCGCAATGACTAAGCGTTACTTCAGTGAAGTATGTAAAAAATGTACGATATTCCTTTGAACAGGGCTGTATATCAGAGAACTGCACGAGTACACCGCAACCCATGAGTACACCGCATACTTACTCTATACTTTTCATACTTGTACGCGAGAATTTTTTAATTCTCTTTATTTGTAAGCAACGTTGCCACATTTTTACCCTATAAAAGTTTTTTACTGCCGTTTTATAAAATTCTGCATTGTATGCAGATCTATTTATAAACAATAAAAAAAGCAAAATTTGCTCAAATCTATTGCTTAAAATTTATAAGCAGAAAAACAGACAACAACCGTTTTCATAGCTATGAAATACAACACATACGTAATGAATAAAATGCTGTAAAAACCGCTTAAAGGCCCAGCTTTGGTACACTTTTTAAAGCAGGTATATATTTTGTTGCTGTTTTTTATGAAAGATTATTTTCAGTTTATGCGCCTTGTTGTCATAAACGTGCTACTAACGGTATTTAGGAAAACAAAATGATAAAATGAATCCGTGAATAAAAGGAAAATTACTTAATTTTTTTAGTTTTAACAAAACTGTATATACGCAGATGTAATATTGCATTGACTGAATAGACATAGACCTCATAAATAATAATAAATAAAATAAAGTTTTTAGTTTACATATTTTATTTTGTTAAATATAACTATTGCTTTTATACCTATTTATAAATAGGTATAAATATTTATTAATTTTAAAAATCTATTTGCTTAACGAATTTCTATCCTTTGTGACTTAAAAAAAACCCTAACAAAAACGTAATATAATAAAGAAAGAACTATTCTTGAGTTATTAGTAAACTTTTGTTGTGTTTTTAATAAATGAAAATATGGCGAATTTTACTGGTTCTATTTTTATTTTCTGTTATATATTAAATAAACTCTCATAATTTCAAAGAAGTATGTATGTTAGCTAATTAAGACATTGGCGACTTTTGATATTGTGTTTGATTTAATAATTCTGATCTAATAACTCTGTTTTCCTCTCACTACACACGTTAAAATCTCTCTCTTTGTGTTTGTTGTTTGTATGAGTACAAATAAAGTAAAGCCAACATCTAGCGTTGCCGCTTTGGTCCAATCGGACCAAACTTGGTAGTTTTTCGTTTTTAAAAAACAGTTTGGTAGTTTGGTTGGTTTGTTGCATTTTTTTAAATTTTTGGTAGGTTTTCCTCCTGTAGCAATTTTTTAGCAATAGTGAATTTTTCACCTTAAAAATTCAGAACATAAAATAAAAAAAATGTAACTTTGAATTAAATAAACAACAAACATGTTTTCAAAAACTGTTTTAGGTGTAATACAAAACATCTCTGCTTTTTTGCATAGAGATGAATAAAGCTATAACCATCTCTGGGTTAAGAAACGCGAACAATATTATGAAATTGAAATTAACAATATTTTTGAGTGAAGGTTTATTTTCAAGTGTATGTATTAAAAAAATTAATATACAAAATGAAAAAGTAAATTTTTAATTGTAAATTCATATGTATGTACCTATTAATTACATAAATATTTACTAATATTGCATGTATTTTTTTTTTTTTTTTAATTTTAATAAAAAACTCCAACATTAAATGAAAATAATATAACTTTAGAAGACGACATTCTCTCGACCAGGTAGAACAACTCTTAAAATTTTTGTTTTAAAACATTTTTAAATAATATAATACTTTTAGTGAACATTGTGAAGAAACAGTCAAAAGAAAATTTTGAATAGAATGGTTGAGCGAATTTGATTAGCTCCAGGAAAGGGATGGGTGTTCATTCTTCATAGTATGCTCTAAAACTATTTTAAATCATAACACCTATCTTAAAAATCATCAAAAGACAAACTTCTATCTCAACAATTACGGGGAAAAAAAACCAAGTGAGTATAACAGGGTTTATGTGCCAGAAATCTATTTTTAAATTTTTGGTAGGCTGTGAACGGTTTTGGTAGGATTTTTAAAAATTATTGGTAGGAAGTCAATTTCTTGTGTGGCAACGCTGCCAACATCGCAAACATTTTACTTGAGTATGGTAGATACTTATACTCAAATGGAATGGGTATAGTAAATACTCGCACAAAAGAAATGCGGTGGCGATCACACCGCAACCGCATTTAAGATGAGTATTCTTAGAGTATTAAAAACAGACACTCTTGCAGTTCTCTGCTGTATATATGCCCCTAAATCTAAAATTCTTATACAAATCATGTTTAATAGAAAATAACAAGAAAAAACTTCCATCTCCCATAAATACGTTTTTAAATAACAAAACTTTTGCGAAAAAAACCAACTTTAAAGAAAATTTCATCTGTCAGTCTATAGTATAAAGGTTCAAAAGCACATAGAACTGCATTTACTACTGGGAAACCCTTATATTCCATCTCCAAATTTTATACTTGTTATAGCGGACTTGACACTGCAGCTCCTCGTTAATTTTTACGGTCTGTCTACAACTGTTCATCAGTTTGGCGATATACATCAAATTACAGCAACTATTGTAACACCCTGTAATTTCTAAATTCCAACATACTTGCTGTTCTAGAAGACTTAGCAATCAGGTTCTTTATAAACTTCAATTGTGTGTCTATAACAGTTCAACAGTTTGACCATACACGTCAAATTACATCAACTATTGTAACACCCTTTAATTTAAAATAATTATACTTCTTGTTATATAGACCAAAATAGTAGGCATTCTGTCTAATTTCCAAGTGTTTGTATAAAACAGTTTAAAAGATACGGCCATATAGGTCAAATAACATTAATTTTGGCAGCATCCTTTAATTTCTAAAAATCAAATTATAAACTTGTTATTATATTGAACTTAACAATACAAGTTCCTTGTAAGTTTTAGATGCCTGTCTATAACGATTTAAAATTACAACAAATTTCTTCGAGTATTGGGACACCCTTTAATTTCGAAATCCAAATTATATACTTGTTGTTATAGCAGACTTAACAATATAGGTTCATAGTAAATTTCAACCGTCTGTCTACAACTGCTCAAAAATGGCCAAATACATCAAATTCAATAATCTATTGGGGCACCCTGTAATTTATAATTCTGAAAATTTATACTTGTTATTATATGGTAATCGAATTTTTGTCCAATTTTCAAGCATTTGTCTATAACGGTTCAAGAGATAGGCCTATATAGGTCAATTTACGTCATCTGTGGGGACACACCCCTTAGTTTTTTTTTACATTTTAAAGTGGTGCCCTTTACGGCTCATAATATATTAAAAAACATGACTGTTGTATGGGAACACCCTTAAATTTTTCAAATTATAAACTGTTTTTAAAAAGGGACCAGTCTGTAAGCATCACCTTTTAATCGAATTGATAACGTCCTTATTTATTTGAAGTCGGTTAAAAATACATTTAATTTAATTTTTTAAGACCTGCAGGAATTTTAAGTTTATCATTCCATTAGATGTACTATCGATATAGTTCCTATTGGAAATCAGTAACATCGGCCTATATATGGTAGATATATATATGTTACTATTGTTGTCTGCTTTGTTATAGCGAAAACTGAAAATTTAAAAGAAAATCTAGACTGCCAAAAAATCAATATTTTATAAAAGAATGAAATTTCACAAAAATATTAAATATTCGCCTAAATTTCGCAAAAAATTCAAATTTTATATAAAAATTGAAATTTCAATATAAAAATTGAATTCAATAAAATCCAATTAAAAAAAAGAAATTAAAAATTAAATCAATAGTGCACCACAAGTTCCCAGTTTTTTCCAAAAAAAAATTATTTTAACCCGAGTTCGATCCCCAACTACTTTAGATTAGTTTACTTTTAACAAAAAATTCACTAGAACAATTGCCTATTTAATAACTTTTTTATGTTATAATTAATCAAAGGAAGCTGAAAACTGTTAAAGTAATAATAGAAAATACAACAGACGATTTTAAAGTACGTTCGCTAAAAAATACGAGTTGCAAAAATAAATTGAGTTATGACTTATGGTTACAATATAGAATTTATGAAAACTTTTTTTTAATATTATTTACTTTTATTTAAACAAAAAATCAATCTAAAGTGACAATAGTAATATTTTTAATTGTTTAATTTTATATTATCATTTCCTTATATTACAATTGAATATGAAGCTTGAAAACATAAGAGTAAAAACCGAATATTGCTGTGAAATTCGATAACACCACGGCGCACAATGGGCGATTTGAAAAAAATGGGAATAATTCTGTAATTCAATTTTATTAAAACTTCACGCGGCAGCAGTAGAGATGTATTCGAATTTAATAAAACATTTAACATTGAAGCAGCTGCCAAACTCTTAGTTTTGTTTTGATTGTAAAAACTGATCTTTGCTTTGTTTAGTTTCTGGCGAAGTCAAAATCATATCGATTTTTCATAAATTTAGTTTTTTTTTAATTAACAAATATGTTTTATACAATAAGCTAAAGGCTTAGAAACACTTAGATCCACTGTGCGCTGTAAAGTTTCCCAATTTTAGCTTCACTTTCAATTATTATATAACAAAACGATTAATAAAATGAAACAATTAAAAATATTACCATTGTCAATGTTAATGTTGCATAAGGCAATATTAAAACATCACTATGGCGGAAGGGTTTATAAGATTCGGCACAGTCGACTATTGACTCTTACTTAATTAAATTTTAATTGCATAAATGAAATTGGAAAATAAAAGCGAAAAACCGGAAACTTACATAAAAAATTAAATAAATACATCTTAAGTTTATATAAAAATGGTTGCAAGTGTTTTGTGACTTTATAACTGAGGAACGGTCAAACCGTTCGTATAACTGTGTAGATGGTTTATCTAAAGTTTTCACGAAATCGGTCGTGAGTTATGACTAAAATTAGGAAAAAAAATAAAACAGAGATAGATATTTGTTTAAAAGTTCCAAGAGGGTATGATTATTTAAAAAATAAGAAACAGGAGGGATAAGTGCAGAAGAGGATAAATGCGCAGAATTAATTTACCGAATTCATAAGGTCCAATAGGCAGAAGGAAATCTGTTATAACTTCCATCTTAATCAAATAAAAAACCTGCTTGACAGAGTGGTCGTGGTACGATTATTCTCATTGGGGTAGCGAAGCGCGCCGGGAACAGCTAATATTTTATAAAAAAAAAAATACATTCTCTAACAGATTTCACAAGAGATTTTCTCTTGTTAAGAAAATGTAAATAAATAAAATGATGCCTTCTTATGATGACGGCAAAAATATTTAAATTTCATTAAAAAAAATAAAAACTCTGTAGAAAAAATATTTATTTTTTTTATTCACTTTTCTGATATCAACTGTTAATATTAATGTTAAATTTTATAAATTAATTTTTTATAAATGAAAAGAAATTATTTTGGCCTAAGTTCATTTAGTTTTATTTTTTTTAAATATTTTTTTAGAAAAAAAAATTTATATTACAAATGTATGCCGACGTTTTCAAAAAAAAAAACAACAAAAATTAGACGCATATTGAAATGCTGCTCTTCATGGACCGCTACGACCTTCATTATCATCTTCGCATCTATCTACCTTAGTTGTGTAATTTGTAAACATCGTCTATTTAACCAACTAACTTTGTAAATAAGAATACGAGATATATTCATATCAACATTAATTTGGTTAGACGAAATTTACACACAAACCAACTGTTCTTTACTGTTCTCTCTGTATTTTCGTCTTGTACATTTGTTTTTTATTTTATTTTTTTTTTTGTAATTTTTTTATATCAAAATAATGAAAATTAAATTGGAATATGTAAGAGCATGGGGTGATATTCCAAATCACTTTAATGAACGACATAAAAGATGTAACACGACCTTACTTGTTCTTGTGTATTAATTGATTCCACTGTGCATGCAAGTAAGAAATATAAAGACTTAATTTGATGCAGAAGATAGGAAAACTGTTAGCAAAGCTTTTTCTTTTCAGCGCTTTTTTTTTTTTTTTTGTTCATACAATAATATAATTTATTACAAAATACTATCAAAACCCGGAAGATATTTAACATTAACCATAACGAACCCACACTCACACCCCAACCTTAACATAAGAGTTGGAAATTAAATGAACTTTTTATTGTTATTTTTTTTTTACAATTAAGTAACGAAAAGCGAAATCATTAAAACTTGTTAAAGAAAAAACCTGAAGGAAGATAAAATAAAAAAGAAGACCGCTAAACTGCCTTAGAGAAAGACTGACAAACACACAGTCTCTGTCAGCCTCAATTGTTTTCGAATAACAAGTTTAATCCGTTAACAAAAACGGCAGCAATAACACAGGCACAATAATCAAAAAGTATTTGGTTTCTTTACTTCCTTCTTTCTCAGGCTAATCAAATAAAGGTGTGTTAGTGCCGTGACATGCACACTCACATACACACACACACACACATGCAAGTACACGTTGGCTTACTTATGTTTTCAGTAAGAAGAGTTAAGTGCTTTTAGTTACATGATTTTATTTGTGTTTTATTTTCAACTGTTGCATGCAACAGTTTTTTGTACACTTTCGCTTTGAACTCAACATTTTACCAGCAGACAGGCGAGGAGTCTTTCACTCTTTTCTGTTTGTATACTGGTATTTGTTTGGGCATTTTAAATATTTGTGTGTGAGTGTGTTCGTGCGTTTCGAAATGCTCTTGTAAAGAGTAAAGAGTTAAACTCCCAAATTGCTTTAAGGCTTGCAATTGCTACAATACATATTGTTGACTGCGGCTGTTGTTGTATTGTAATTATTTGGCAAAGGAAAAGAACCATAAAACGAAAAGGAATTATGCCGTTAGTACTTAGCGGTTAAACCAACAAAAAACAAAAAACTTGAAAAAATAAACAGTAAAAAAACTATTTACAGACACGCAAATCTATCAAAAGAGCAGCAGCAACTCCAACATTTACCAGTTACAATAATAAACCAACAAAACACACAAAAAACCTGAAAAGATGCAAAAAAGTAGAAAGAAAAAAAAAAAACAAACAAAAAACCTAGCCAGTCAACAACATTTTTAGTATCAACATTGCAAACTGGCGGCATGCAACATAATTATGAATAACATGAAACAGTATAAATACGATACCAATGCAACACAAAACTAGGAAACTAAAATTTTTAAATAAACTTCTCAACAGTGGCGCCCTTAAAGAAGAGGTGTTAATTTGTAATATAATTTTGATACTCAATGGAGTTAAAAAAAGTAGACAGATTTTAAATTTGTCGCAAGTATTCGGCCATGCCGAATCTTATATACCCTTCACCATCTATGTAAATCTAGTTTAGTGAAGTAACTCCAATCCAAAAAGCAAATATTAGGGCGACAGACAATTAAAAAATAAAAATTATGATACTGCATATGTGTGACTTTACATAAAAATGACATGGGCTCTTAATGGGTTAAGCATTTCTATAAAGTTTTAGAATTACCTTAAAGATCTCTTCAAAAGCTTTAAAATGATACCCATATTGATATTTTACAAAATTTTTTAATTTCACAGCACCGTAACACGGAAAATATAGGCCAGCGCGAAGTTTTTCACTTGATGTTTTTTTTCTTATTCTTTAGTTCTATATCGCCCCATATATTTATTTTTCATGATAGTAATACTTTATTGTTCCAAATGACATAAAAAAAATTAAAGGTAGGCGTGGTGTTTTGCCTGCTGCCTCGAAGGAAATGGACCGATCATGCTGATTTCCAATAGCACCTTTTTCAAGACTATATCTGATAGCTTGACATAATTTATTTATTTTTTTCAACAATAACACAGACATACAGACGGACAGACGGACATCGCTCAATCGACTTCGCTATGCATCATATCGCTCCTTTATTGCAACAAAGTCATATCTCAAAAAATTAAAAATCTGTAGTTACGGAAGCAAAACTGCTCTTTTAGACCTTCTGTACATGTCGAAAAAAAATCCGTTTTATATCCCAAGCTGAACCAAAGTTATAGCAATCGCAATTGCAGCAATTACATCATAGGACATATGTCTTGAAAACTTAAATCGCATTTTTTGAGATATGACTATGTTGCAATAAAGGAGCGATATATTTATTTATACTTTATGAGGTCTGAAAGGGATATTATAGAAATTACACACGGAATGACAAACTTAGATATATCCTTTCTCCACACGTTATGGTGACGGCTATAAAACAGAAAAAGTAGACAGATTTAATACTTTAATACTTGCCAAAAAAAAAAAACAACAAACTGAAACGAAAAGAAAAAAAAATTTGCAATATCTTTATGCTTAAAAAATATTTTTAAATTTTTAGTATACATTGAACAGTGGGACAAAAATTTTATGTTGCACAGTGGGGCAAAAAAAAAATAACAATAATCAAGTTACCTTCTAGAGCATCAGAATTATGATGTTAACATCTTAATTTGCAAAGGTCAATTGTGCTTTAATATCTAAGACACTGCCCTTACTTAAACATTAGCTGCCGTATTCATAGAAAATCAAAATAGATTTGAAATATTTTTTAGGACAAATTTGTATGAAAAATTTGTCATAAAATACATTTCAAAATTGTTTTATTTTCTATGAATACGGCAGTAGATATTTACCCACCAACCAGCACAATATTTACTAACCTTAAAAGAAGACCACTTAATTATACATATATTTTTTCTTTATTCCATATTTATTTTTCACTTACCACAGACGATCTTTTACTTTGTGTGTCTTTTTGTTTTCTATTCATTCCTGCCTCTCCCACTGCTGGTTTGTAAATTGAATTTAAAACTATTTTCTACTTTACTCATTTACAATTGTAATAACTAAGTAGATTCCTTATAATTTGTTGTTGTTGTTGTTATTGTAATTTTTTCTTTTTCATAAACTAAAGTACACTAGTAATAAACGATAGAAAACGTTGACCTTTTCCTTTATTTTATTATAGTTGTTGTTTTAGTAAACTTTACATCATTCCTTTGTATGTTATATGTGCAAGAGCTTGTCAGTGTGTGTATGGAAGAAAAGAAGCATGTATATATGTATGTGTGTGTACTTGGCAAAAAAAAAGAAAATAAACCAAAATGCAATGACTTTAGAGTGCTAGACCAACAAAATTGTGGAACTGCTTTTTTTTTTACTTGATTGTACGCTTATTTGTGTTTGTGTGTGTGTGTGTGGTTATGTTAGTGTTTGTGTTAGTAAAAGAATTTTTTATAAATTTTCTCTTCTTTCTAAAGTGAGTTGAATGCATTCGAATAGAACTTTGGCATATTCTTCATACTTTTCCTCGTTTTTCTTTTATGAATATTATGGTGAACAGTGGGATTATTTGTAAAATATTTAAACATAATTTGCAATATTAAATAGTTTTTGAATTTGTTATTTTTTCATTACCATAGTCACCTACATCACAATATTTCTGGCAATAGCGAGGTTTGAACTAAAGGTCTATTCTTTACTATTCTTACTTTTTAACCAAAGTAGTCTACTTATCAGTTGTTTGTATTTTCTACTCAAGACTCTGAGAGACATCGCAATCACCAGGGATTCTTAACAAACATGTTGGGATTTGAACTTATGATCTTCTGTTTAATGAACAAGCAGATATCTCTAATCTCATGGCATAGCAATTTTTTTAGTTTTGTTCAAATACACCACACTTTTTAGTGGTAGAAGCAGCAAGTTTAACAATCCACAACTTTAACATACGACAATAGTTTCCTGGTTCGTTGCTACAGTTATGTAAAGATTTGATTTTTTTAAATATAATTTGGAGGAGGTTTGACGACTTTTATATGTAATTCGATGTAATTTGCAAACCAAACAAATAAGAGTGCTATATTCGACAATGCCGAATCTTAATACCCTTTACCATACATGTAAATAATATAATAAGTCTGTTTCTTTACTTTTTGGGTAAAGTTGGTGAAAACGAGAGCAAGCATTCTTATCTCTCACATAGAGACAAAATTGTATAACAGTTCTGGAACACAAAATCTAAATTTTAAACACAAAATAAAAATTCAAAGTATTTTGACTGTTTTAATAAGAAAAATTAATTTAAGGAAATACGCAAAGAGAAATAATATTCTATTTGTGTTTTAAGGCAGTTGCACAAGTTTAAATAACTTGCACGAAAAAAAAAATTGAGCTGTTTCGTGCAACAAGAAGAAATACTTTATTCTCACAAAAACGCTCTCATTTACCCAATTTTAAAGTAAGAAAACCATTTTCGTGTAAAGTAGTAGAGTAAAGAAACAGACCTAATATGTAATAATAAAATTTTTGACAGAGAATTAAAAAAAAGAAAACAAAAAATTAAGTACTAAGAGTATATATAATTTGAAATAAAAATGTCATCGGCTCTTAATGGGTTAAGCATTTTTTTTTAAGTTTTAGTATCTCCTTAAAGATCTCTTTAAAAGCTTTAAAATGATTTGATTGATTGATGTCTTAAAAAACATGGCGCACAATCTTACTTTTCTATGAAAAGTTCAGAGGCCCATAACCCGGAAAATATGTGCAAGCGCCATTTTTTCACTTAATGTTTTTTTCTTATTTTTTAATTCTCTATCGAAGGACATGGACCGTTGATGTTGATTTCGAATAGCACCTCTTTCGACACTATGTCTGTTCGATTGGTATATTTTAATTTTTTCTAGCTGATCTAGTGGCGTGGTGGCCTTGATTTCAAGACTAACAGGGGCGAACAGTCGGACATCGCTCAAACAACTTCGCTATCCATAAGAACTCAGAATAGATATAGTTTATGGGGTCAGAAAATAATATTGTAGAAATTATAAACTTAGATATACCATTTTTCCACTTTTCTTGGTGAAGGGTAAAACAATGTGAGCGTTTGCAAAAGTTTTTTTTTTTTGCTGCACAGTGACTCGCAAGTTTAGTAAAACTTAGACCGAGAGCGTCAGGGCGGTTAGCGTCAAAAAATTCAAACGTAATACACTTAAAACAGTTATTTAAGAATCGTTAGGTTACGGCAGCGATGAAATTGCTTTTTTTTTAATAATCTTTAACTTCCTTTGTTTTGTCAAACTGGTTTAAACTCTTTGCAATAACAAAATCTTTTTAATTCACATTAACTTATAATAAATACAAATAATTGATTCGTTTAAAATGATTAAAAATTTATCGATCATTATTATATATATATATCGATCATTTGAATTGAATATTTAAGTATATGAGAACTCATTGTTTCAGTTTAAGAACATCTTGATTTAACAAAAAATCATTTTAATTGAACAAAAAGTTTTTAAAATATTTAATAACAGATATTTATATATATTGCAATTTTTTGCTTAATCAATTCCACGGTGCACTAGTCCTCCTAATGATGATGTTAAAAGATGATGAGGATGTCGCTTTTTTAAAGAAAAGTTCAAAATACATCAACATCACCTACCAAGAACTGATTGTTTTTTTGTTTTAATTTTATTTGGTTTATTTTTTAACATCTCATTTATTTTTATTCATAATTTCTTTCTTTATCGTTAAGTGCACATGCATGCAACTTACTCACACGCACACACACATGTGCCCTTTCATTAAATGTATAAATATTTTTTGCGTGTGCGTTTGCGATTGCATGTGTTTTAAGTTGTATTCATTATGATTTCATTGACTCCTTAGTCGAGTTTAATAATTTTTGCTTTTAACTTTTTTTTACAAAAACAAAAAAAATTGTAAAAGAAAAATAAGGGGAACGCGGAAATTATCTTTAACCGTAATTGCGGTTTTCGTGGTAGCCTCTCGTTTTTCTTTCCACTCCGCCTGCTTTTAAATCTGTTGCTTCTGTTACACTGTTATCGCATTTATTTGTTTGTTGGTGTTGTTAATTTAAAGTTTTTTTTTTTTTTTTAATTTTTCGTCTTCATCATTTCACATGACGAAACAAAAGTGAAATGTGAGTGTATAAAGGTATAAGAAATGCAAATTGTTCAAGACAGTTATGAAACGGGGACGGATACCTTATAGAAAGCCAAAAGTATTAAAAATGTTAAACTTTAAGGCACTTGAAATTAATTAATATTTTTGGCTTTAAATTTATAGTGGCCAATACAAGCTTAACGATTAAATTAAAATTTCGTCAAATGAAAAATAAATTTCATCACAGAATTCAACTTTATCAAATATCGAAAATTTATTTACAAAAAGTGTTGCCAAATAAGTTAAAGGTTATTATGAAATATTTTTTGAAAATTCTGATGTTGGGGTATATAGTAATCGATATGGAATACAAAACACCTATTTTTGGAATTTTTACCAGTCTGTCTGTAAGTCCGTTTGTCTATTTGTTGTCGCATCATGTAAAAACTACTGGATGTTTTTAAACAAAATTTTGTGAGGTGGCCGATTACATTCTTGGTTCCAATATAAAATATTTTTTGTTCGTAAAAATAAGTCATTTCGTAGAGAAAATAGAGATACAAATATGAATGTAAATAAAATGAAAACAAAGTCGTGGTCCCTTCTCATATTAAATAAATTGAAAAAGGAAAATCTCAAAAAAGCAAAGGCATTGCTTGAAAAAATCGAATAATGCAGATATAATAATAAAACCGTTAAAATAAAAAAAAAAACGGTTTTTAACAGACTTTAAAAAAAGAAGGGAGTTATCAATTTGTTTAAATGTTGGTTTTTAATGTTTGTGCCTGCACAACTTAGTCAATTCTGAACCGATTTTGAACCTTTTTATTGTAATTTGTTAGACTATGCTTACATATTGAACCCGTTTCAAAAACAGTTCTTAATCTTAAAAATTAAAGGGTGTCCCCGTACAACATATATATTTTTTGTTAGAATTATGAACCTTAAAGGGACTTCTTTTGATGAATTATGAACCTTAAATGGCACCTCTTTAAAATTTAAAATGACTGCGTATTACTATATCAAAATCACCAAAAGAAATATAAAAATAAATCTAAAAATTAAAGAGTGTCCCCATAGGTGACTTAAATTGACCTATATGGGGCTATCTTTTCAACTGTTATAGACAAATGATTGCAAACTGGACAGAATGTCGATTGCTGTAACCGTTTTCGTAACAAGTAATAGTTCATTTAATTTAATGATCATACTTTTGAACTGTTTTAGACAGACGCTTGAAAGTTACAAAGAACCTGTGTCGCTAACTCCGCTATAACAACAAGTATAAAATTTTAATTTGAAAATAAAAAGATGTCCCAAAAGTTAAAATAGTTTTATGTATGTGGCCATACTCTTGAACCATTATGGATAGATAAAATTTATTTTAAAGTCAGTTTTTTTTTTGGCAAAAACTATTTCCACATAAAAACAAGAAACTCTTAAAAAAACAAAGGTTTCACCGAAATTAACTACACCAGACAAAATAACTAAAAATTCACCAATAATCTAAATATAACTAAAGTTTTTAAATTTCCAAAAAAAAAAAATTTATGAAACAAATAAATAAATAAAAATCAATTGCACCGAGAAAAATTAAAATACATAAAAAACTCACAAAAAACCAAAATATCCCTTTAAAAATCTAAATATCGCTTAAACCTACGAATTTCTTAAAAAATATAAAAATTAAATTTCACATTAGTTGTACCCAAAAAAAAAAAATAATTTACATTCAGGCTGGAATACTTCCCTTTCATCTTTAAGTAAATTCAAAGTGCTGCTTTTTTGTAATTGTTTGTTGTAGACATTGTTGCTCTTTCTCTCTTTGTTGTTATTGTTTTATTGCTATTTTTTTTATTAAGAAGTATTTGCAACAGTTTTTATTTTAAATGGCCATTGGACTTTTGATTATGTCTCATTTTATTTGACTACAAACACAGTAATGTTCGAAATAAAGTAAAAATTTTCAGTCAGTTAAGTACTTAGATCAATTTAAGCTTAAAATTTTTATAAATTATTTGTTTATATTAATCAATAATAAATCAGCAATCATTAAACATTACTTGAAAATTAGAAATAAACTCGAAATCATTCTTACACATAGTGAACTTAGAATGAATAAACTCTATGCAGTAATTTAAAGTCTACATTTATGTTGAAGAGTTGCAACTATTAAAAATAATTTCACTTGGTTACTGCTTAAGTTCAGCAACATCGCACAGTGGGCCCAATTTTTTTTAGAACTTAATACAACTTTAGTAGAAGTGAGGTTGCTGCGTGTGATCAGTGTTGCAGTTTGGTTACATTTTTTTAAAGGCTCCACGTAACATGTATAATTTTGTTATATTAGGCCGAATTTTCGTAACTTCAAAATCCCATATAAAAAATTAGTTTGATATAAACAAAAAGTAAAACTGCTAAAGTTTTACTCTTTTTAATTCGTAAGAAATCACGAAATGTTTCTAGCTTCATGTTTAGAAACAGCAAAATGTTTCTGGCAACAATTCTTTTCAACTGTGAAATAATATGAGCTGCTAAGAATTCTTTAATTTCTAAATTTATTTTTGTGTAACTTTTTGCTGTTGGGAGCTGCAGTAATACGCCCCTAACGGTTCATAATACAGGTAAAAAACATGTTTTTTCTTTGGAGGTACCCTTTAATTTTTCAAACGGGACCAATCTGCAAGCATTATCTATCAAATATGAAAAAATTTAAAAATCGCTTCAGAAATGATTGATTGAGTTCTGCAGGCTTAGACATAAAAAACCCAACATTCAGACAAATTGATAAGAAGGAAGTTCTTTTTTTGAAGTCGTTTTAAGATATGTATGATTTAATTCCGCCCTCTTACTGCTAGAATTTTGTACACCAATGTTTCGCATAATATTTACTTTAATCGTTACACTTGATTGATTCGTAATGCTTAAACACTTTGTTTTTGAACGATTTGACTTTGGTGGGACTGGCGTACTGATTACTTGTGAGCGTGTAAACGTGTAACGCTGTTTGTTTTTAATTCATTTGCATATTAAAGTCAAGTTGTTTTAAATATTACAAAAAAGAAAAGAAAAAAAAAGAAAAACAATATAAATAAACTCAAAGCACTGTATCTTTGTTTATCCAGTCTTTGACTTCTTAATTGCGTTAAAATTTGACTTACGAGTCAGTATTTTGTGTCTCGATTGTCGACGACTCAGTCTTTTTGCAAGTTATGGAGACAGACAACAAAAGAAAACGGGGGAGAGAGAGAGAGTATTTTTGGTCAATTCATTTGTTTACTTGATTGTAAACTTCACTTACGTTTAACTTAAAGGGGGAGGTACGTAATCAGGAAGTTATCCAGACAATAATCACTTAAAAAGAATTTAAATATTTTTAAAGCCAAAAAAATATTTTGTTTACTTTTTTTTAAACTTGTTACTGTCGTAAAAAAATACTCGATAAGAGTAAATTAAATAAATATAAGTGCACATTTGCATTCACCTTAACCTTAACAGTAATTGAATTTTTTTTTTTTTGTTTTATTTCTTTTGCAAAAACACTCACATTTATTGCATGATTCAAAAAACGTCTTGTCTCTATTCTTTAATACAATTTGCTGTTTTCTAAACCTCCCACAGTGTTTAATTATCCAATTATGTTTAATTTAACTAAACAAACTATTCTCTCACTGTGCAATGTAGCGTTTCTGATTGAATTATTTTTAAAAATGAAATGGAATTTTATTCGATTTTTGTCAACGCCAATGAACTTGTCGTACATGCATACATATGTATGTAAATTGTGTTGGAGAATAAAAGTATTTTTAAATTTAATGACACTTTTCTTGACGTGTGAACGAAAGATTTGGCATTTAAATTTTTAATCGCGATTATTTGAATGTTCGCAATTGCAATAAAATTTTGTTGAACCTTTTATGGGTAATTATGTATTTTACGATTATTTTTATTATTGTTTTTTTTCTTATGACGTTTTTAAGTCATATGCACACCTGAACGTTTGTATATAAAAAATTGAATGACGTTCGTTAGTATAACGGTATTATTTAATAAAGTCTCCTTTGATAGCATAATTTTTTCTAATCTTCTTTTTATTTCTAGAAGAAGATTTTTAGGATAAATTCATTTTAAATTTAATGAAACATATTTTTTTTAATTTATATTTTATGTTTTGAGAAATATTATTATTCAATAATTTTACACTTTTCGTTTTTAAATGATTCCACATCTGACAAAATTTTATTGAAATGTGATCAAGGAGGGCTGCTATATATATTTCTGGCCTGGCAACACTGAGTGCTGCCAAGTGCAATATGACATTTCCATTGGAAAGTTTGTCATTTTTAAGCATAATCGTACTCAAAACGTTTTGACGTACGACCATTATTTGTGTTGTTTACAGTGACTTGAAAAAATTAATATAGAAAAAATGGAATTAACTCGTGAACATTTTCGTGCCATCATTTTTCACAACTTTCGACGTGGATTATCACGACAAGAGTACATTGAATCTTTTTATGGCGATGATGCACCATCCTATAGCACTGTGAAAAATTGGTATAATGAATTTAATCGTGGCCGAAGGTCGCTCAAAGACGAATTCCGTGAAGGTCGTTCAAAAACGGCTGTTGTGCCAGAGAACATTGATGCCATGCGTGAACTCACAATGCAAGATCGACATGCGACATACCGAGAGATAGAGACATCCTTGGACAATTCTTCCACCAGCATACATCCGATACTGCATGAACACCTGGCCGTAAAAAAGGTTTGTTCTCGTTGGATCCCGCACAATTTGAAAGTCGCTCACAAAAAGGCTCGTGTCGATTGGTGCAAAGAAATGTTGCAAAAATACGATTGCGGTGACGAATCGTGGATCTATGCGTATGAGCCCGAACCGAAACAACAATCGACCGTGTGGGTCTTCAAAGACGAGCAAAATCCAACGAAAGTTGTTCGTGGAAGAAGCACTTTGAAGCAAATGGTCGCCTGTTTCTTCGGCAAAACTGGTCATGTGGCGACTGTTCCGCTTGAGCAACGTAGGACGGTCACTTCTGAGTGGTACACTACAATTTGGTTGCCTGAAGTCATCGGAGAAATTCGAAAAACCAACAAGAGAAGACGAATCATTGTTCACTATGAGAATGCGAGCTCTCACACATCGGCTCAAACCAGAGCGTTTTTGACCGGCCAAAACGTCGAATTAAGTGGTCATCCGCCGTACAGCCCTGACTTGGCACCTAATGACTTCTTCTTGTTTCCGCACATCAAGAAAAAAATGCGTGGTCAACGATTTTCGTCGCCAGAAGAAGCTGTTGAAGTGTTCAAAAACCATGTTTTAGAGGTGTCTCAATCGGAGTGGAAAAAGTGCTTCGACAACTGGTTTGAGCGCATGCAAAAGTGTATAAATCATGCTGGAGAATACTTTGAAAAACAATAAAACCATTTTTGATTATAAATATTCGCATTAGTCCAGAAATATATAGAGCAGCCCTCGTACTTAGATTAAATATAGACAAACTTTTTTTTACTAATAATATATTATTGTTATAAATTTACTATATTATATTAGAATAGTTGTAAAACTTTGGATGTGATTTTATTTAAAACAAATATAATTTGTTTACCGCAATTAAATATTGTTAAAGAGAAAATTATATGGTCCTTGTGATTAGACCACAATTAAAATGGTCGATTCCGTTAAAATTCTTTGCACCAGAGTTGTCTGCTCTAAAATTTATATTTTTTCTAGTTGTTTATCTTGTTCTGTTTTCTCTAACCGATTTCAAAACAAAAGGAGAAGCTTATTAAATTGGCTGTAATTAGTACTTCCATTTCTAAAAAGATAAAAATATATTTCTTTTTTAAAATCCTATGCTTAAAGATTAGTTGCATTTAGAAAACATACGTATTTATAAATTTAAAAAATAAATGGTGACTCTTCATCACACCATATCGCATATCGTTAGCTAAATCCGTGAATCTAACAAGACAATAAAATTTTTTTTCTTAATTGTAGGAAGATATATTTTCATATAAAAAAACGGAATTGAACAGAAAAACAAATTTGAAATGTTTTGTTAATTACGAGTATATGCTTTTTCAGTTAAGCTGACGGCATAAGGCCTTATCTTTTAAAACTTTTATATATATAGAATTTTAAAATTACATGGAATGCGTATTTAAATTTAATGTTTTCTCGGAGTCAGTTATTTATGAAAACTAGAGAGAAATATTTTCCGCCTGTCCTTTCTTGTCATGTCAGCATTCAAACTAGGAACCTGCTTCTTCAATTTGGCGTGTCTTAAATTGAACTAAATATTTTTTTTTTAATTTAGTGTTATAAAATTTACTTTAACTATGCATAAAAACTGAGTTCTGTTTTTCATTTCTAAGAAAAAAGTTGCCAACTCACATTAAACTATAGTAGTTTTGCACCTTCTGTTGTAAAGATATTGCCAACTACAACAGAGTTCTGTGACAGACTGCTCATTAAAAACGATAGCTTTATCTGCCACACATTAGAGAATGTGATATATTGATCGTTGATTTTAAAAAGTTGTCTGCAGAGTTCTATTGCAATAGTGGGCTAGATTTCATCAGCCCGGATACGAGCCTCCATTTCGCATCGACTAATTTTTTGCTTCATAGCGTTAATATGCAAAATATTCTGAGCAGCCTCTAATGTCAACAGAGGTTTGCCAGATTTAAATTTTCAAAATGCTTAACAAAAACAAACAAATACTCAAAAGAGAACGCTTTTTCGCAGGACTTTCTTTAAAAAAAAACTTTTGAAAAATTTTAAAAATAATATTTGTTTTTTGTGTTTTTGAATTTTGGGCTGCGCTGCTAAGAATGATGTCTTAATTTTTGTTACTTTTTTTAAATTTAACACATCATATGAAAATAATTATTAATTTTGTGTAAAGAAGTAGAGATGGGAAAATATATTGATATATATTGTATCGATACATTTTAAGAGTATCGAAATATAACGACCCAGAAATAATCGACATTTTTGCTATACCGATTTTCCTGAAATTTTTCAATTAATTACTAGCGATTCGATGGATAAAATAAGCTATACATTTTTTTAATATTTAAAGTGGGCGTGGCATTTCCCCTACAAAGTAAATATTTTATAATGGTTAAGCTTTGGATTTTTATGCAGGCAATGAGCACAGTTTTTCTTATACCTGGCTGGATCGGAATAGTATGCGTATGTCCAATAGAAACTGAAAAATTATAATCGTTTACCTATAGAAATGTAATCGATAGAGTCTTGAAATATTATACAGGAAGCTCCCTTATTAATGGCCATAATTAATGAAAAATGGCTGGATCGGAACAGTAGGCGAGCTGCTTCCCACACAAAATGGAAAGTTATTATCGTTTATTTAGGGAACTAGAGCTTAAAATTTTTACCAGCCACTTCACTTTCAATGTGCATAATCCAATGAAATCTGAAAAACAAACTTAGAAAATTATTTCTATTGGGGTAGCGAAGCATGCTTTGTGAATTTGAAAGTAAGCATCTTATATGTTTAAATTGCTTAACCAATTTGAATAAATTTTGACACATATATACTTAGATCTTTTTCTGGAGGTTGCAATAAGCTGCGTTTGACTTTAACACTCGGATCTATTGGATAAAAACGAGCAATTTAAGTATTAAATCCCTCGTACTGTAGAGGTACAAACTAAACTCAGCAAGCGTCCTCATAACTTTAATTTAAGTTTACTTTGAGATCCTTGGTCACGGCTTGGATCCGATAGGTAGTGCTGCTGTGCAAAACCAAGAAAAGGCGGTATCTCTAAAGCTACTATGATTAAAGAAATATATAAAGCAGCTACAGTGCGCACAAAAGCTCTAAAGTGTTATACATTTCATCAGACTCGCAGAGAAGGCAGGCAGCCATAAGCTGATATACTATAAATATCCTCTTTTATCCAAAAAAGTAACCAGAAACAGAACTACCGAATACAGTTCTGTTCAGCTTACACTGAAACTGAATAAATAGCAAAAAAACCAAACACTTTTATGTATTAATTTATGCTTAATTATTCATTCATTCTTTCCTCATATATTTAACCTTTAGTTCAATTCAATCAACCATATTAAAGCAAAGGAACCATATTAAAATTCAAAGAAAAATAGTTCCACAATCATTGTTATCATTTCACCCCTTGCTTTTGCCATGACCAGCGATTTGTCACTTAAATAAAAGCCACACATTTGGCAGGAGATTTTTCTTCGTTCATTCTTTGGTATTTGAAATGGCCTAAATACAAAAAATAAGACAAGAAAATACGGAAATAAGAAATCGTTAGAGAGGTTTTTTTTCATTTTGAACATGGTTATGGACATGCCCAAAATAAAAAAAAATAATGTCATGTATTTTAGCAAAACAAAAAAAAAATCAAAATCAAAAGCAGGAAAGAGACAGAAAGACATTGAATTACTGGTACATACACTAAAACAGTTATATAATTTAAAATAGTAGGTATTTGGCATATTTAATCTGGCTTCCACCCTGTGTAACATTTATGGAAAAAGGCAAAAATCTACATACACATACATACATACATCCACACGTATTAAAATGATTGTGTAAAAACTCCTTTGCAGCATAAATGATACGAATATATAACCCAACATATTTCCATACTTTATGCACAAATGGACATCCTATTATTTAGTTTAGTTTTTTTTTCTTTTTCATCCAATTCCACAATTGGTTATTGATGTGAGTGTGTTTAAATAAGTTTAAACTTATCAATACATTTTCAATATTTTTGCTGGCTTAACTATTGCGAACACTAGTTGAACGAGTTCCACTAAAACAGGTTGTGTAAAATATAAAAAAAGGAAAAGAGTACTTTTTGAAAGACTAAAGGGTCGAAAATTTCATTTTTTAATTAAATAAAATTTTTATTTCGTTTTGTGGAATGGAAAATTTTTTTTCTTTATTTTCTTCCTTCTTAAAAGCGGTGCCGTGCAATATTTTCCAAATGAAATAACTCCCATTGCAATAACTCCCAATGAAATAAGTCCCTACAAAAATGAAATAACTTCCAAATTAAAAAAACGAAATAACTCCCAACGCCAAAATGAAGTAAGAGCCAAAAACTTAACCTTTAAAAATACTACAAAAAAATGAAATAACTCCCAAATGAAATAAGTCCCAACAAAAATGAAATAACTCCCAATACAAATTATATTTGCACCCGAGCACTGTTTAACTCTTTTAACCTCTATGGTATAACAGGTAAGTCCCGATCAAAGAGGTCCTTATCTTTGATATCATACCATATATCATAGATATATGACCAAAGGCCGGCTATACAGACAATATTTTGTTAGCGAAGCTGCTGTTCCATGAAATAACCTCCAATGAAAAATTATGAAATAACTCCCAATTTGTATGGAATTTTTTTTAATTTTTTGTTGGGAGTTATTTCACGGTACCCTTAAGCATGTGCACATTGCTTATTAATAAAAATTGTTTTCAATTTCATATGAATGGTTTCCAATGGGATCCCTTATGTAGAAAAGGTGAAAGAAAAAATAGTTACTAAATGTTTGCTGTGTTTTTGTATAAAACATTTTTGAGTTGTTTTTGTCTTATTGATTTAATGGAGTTCTCATTTAATCAATTTGACTTTTGATATAAGACTTTCTAGTTTTCTATACAAAATTTGGGTAAAATCCACTGATGAGCTATTTGAGCAGTAGTGAAATGGCTATATGCTTTCCCCTTTAGTTTAGTGAAATATTTATATTTATTGTTGAAGGAATCATGCACGAATAAAGTAAATTACAATTTGAGATCTTTAATATTGAATCATTTTAAGTTTAGAAATTATTTCATTTTTACAAACTGATTGAACTTTTTTTCTCAACACTTCAGCCATAACTTTCCTAAGTTTTTCTGTTCAAATTGACAGATCTTAATGTAAAATGTTGCCTTCCTTTTCACTCCTTTGCTGGAACTTTCTGTACAAACGGAAAAATAATAAATGAAAGTGAAGAGCTTTTTTTGGACTAAGAAGGGCTATCTCAAAGTATATTAAATAGAGTTCACAAATCTGCTATAATTGGGATAACGGATGCAGTACGAACTGTTATGAATTTAATGGGAACCTCGCGGAGACTTGCGGACTTTTGATGATAAGAAAATTATGGATATTTTACTCCCGACCTTGAATTATTCTTCTGTCTTTATAGACCATCAAAGAGTAAGTGGTGTAACAACAACATTGAAGGCATCTGTAACCCAAAAATATACACTGACAGTTCTAAGAATATCTGTAGTGTCGGATCTGGTATCTTCCAACTCTTGGCTAAAGTGTCACAGATATTTTTCCGGACGAAGGCAGTCTAGGCCTTTATAACCGGCGGTTATGAAGGCTACAGAAATATTGTAGCGAATATTGATGGCTTCTTTGTCGACAGTCAGGCGGCACTAGGGCCGTGCTAATCAGCTAATTTAATAAAGAGCCTTCAAGGCTTGGTCGTCATTTTTGACATTACTTTATTTAAGGTCTCTGCATATACAAAATACTACAACAAAAACTCCCTTGATTGTATTAAACGAAGTGTCAGTGAGAATTCTGCTTTTAACAGCCTTAACGGCAGAGTCATTTAACAATTTTTTCAAAAGCTGCAATTAGGTGGCATAATTTAGAAACTTTG
Source organism: Gymnosoma rotundatum (assembly GCA_916610165.2). NCBI lineage: Eukaryota > Metazoa > Arthropoda > Insecta > Diptera > Tachinidae > Gymnosoma > Gymnosoma rotundatum. The sequence goes on along the minus strand of OU744338.1, from coordinate 10,583,338 downwards.
ACGGCTATCAGGTTATCGTGGTCCTCTTTTGAAACAAGGCGCAGCATTCAACTTATAAAACGCAGTCGAAAGGATATTTTTAGGCTGCTGGCAGTAATGGCGCCTCCCAGGATGCTTTAAACGGAAGCATACTTTCATTAAATGTTTATTGTTGCAGGAATCAGTGTTTTACCTTTTCTGCTATAGCTCAGACCTACCTGTCATCAGACACTCCATAATAGCCAACCTTGGTAAAATTTCTAGAGCCCGACATGGTGATTTAAAAGATATCACAAGGCTACACAGTGGATTTAATACTCATCTTACCATTACATACCTCATCTGACAAGAGGTTGTGTCTTGTCAAAATGGGATTCCTGCTAGTCCACTAATCTGTTTGCAATCATCAAACTGCCACGTTAAACATCCACCCTAAAGCTCTTTTGGTTTAAAAAACTTTATTTGCATCTGATCCGTTACGCGAAAATAAACAATTATTTAAAACTCTTCATATGGAAAAATTTAATGCAAATAAATTAACACTTGTAAAAGCCTCTGGCCAAAGAGCTTTGTAAGGATTTAAAATTTTGCAATTTGCAACAAATTGTTGCAAAAGTAATTTTTAGACTGCCCTCCATTACTCTACTCCTTTCACTTGACTTGTCATCTCTTTACTTTTAATTTTCCTGATTGCAATTTCATCTTTTTGTCAATTTTTCTTTTATTCTTCCTGTTTTGCGTATAACTTTCTTGAGTTGTTGTTGTTGTTATGTTTGTTGTTGCTGCTGCTGCTATTACTCTGCACGTGCCATTTTTAGTTGATGGAAACAACAAGAAACTGGTTAAAAACTATTGACTCTCTGTTGTTGTACACTTTCTTAAGCTCTATTGTAATTTTAAAACTCTTGCATGTATTCGTGTCAGTTTTGGAGATTTCTTTCTTTTATGCTCTGAACACATTCGAGACAGCAGCTACCGACTGCAAAATTTCAGAATTAGAATGCATGTGTTTATATGAGAATGATTAATTTATTGACAGCAAGGCAACAAGGCGGCTGGTTGTTGTCTGGGCTGAATTCGCCGCTGCAGTCAAATTAAACTAATTTCTATTTTTATTGGCGACAATAAACAGTTTAGTGATGTCAGTACTATGAGACATGTAAAATAATAAGTGCTTAAAATCTCTTTTTATGAAAAACGAAAAGAACAATAAAAATATAAGATAAAAATTATTTATTTAAAGATTTAAGTGTAAATCTATAATAAAACTGTAACAGGATTATTTCAGTACATGAAATATTTAAGGAAAATAGTGTTGCTGGTGAAGACAATAATTGATTTGGTATACAAAATACATATTTATTGAATTCTTATCTGTCTCACGTAAGTGCTGCTGGATAGATTTGAGTAAAATTTTGTGAGGAGATCCTTTAGAACTTTGGTTCAAACATGGATTTTTTTTTCGTAGAAAAATAGAGAAACCAATGTAAAATCACCCAATTTTATCGGTATAATTGTACTTAAACAGTTGTCAGCACATTTTAGTTTTGTATATAGAAAAATTTTTACACTTTTTACATACTTTTCAATAATTGCTTAAAACATATTTTTCGAAATTTGAATTAGAATAAAAAAACTAGAAATGCCACACCGACGAATTAAAAATACTACAATTGTCATGGCGAAAGTGAACGAAGAATAATTGTAAAAATTTCAGAGGAATGTATTATGATGTACATAAAACTAAAATTCCCTTTTTGTGTGGACAACATTTAGTTAAAAATTTACTTTTGTTCTTAGTACTTGCTGGTTGAAGTACTTTTATTAATTTAATTGTCGTATGGGATATCTGTAAATACATAACACGATTGGTTTTAATAGATATCAAAAACTGTTGTTTTTAGTATTTTTATTTATTATTGATTCTGAGAAATACTTCTATATATTTTCAATCTTAAAGACAATCCAAACGAATTATTCTACTCTCTAAATAGCCTCCTTCAAAATACTTAAAACATTTTTTAATTATAAATCGGAGCTGCTTCTTTAAAAATCGCTTAAATAACATCACTGAAATACAGTTAATTCGTATTTTTATTACGTAGCTGCTGTCTTCAAAATAATTATGTAGCTGCGTACAAGGCGACAAATGTTGCTAGCGTCATTTGCTGTCGTGTGTTCGTGTATCTTGTTGTGGCGAATGTGTTTAGAGCATTACTCTTTATGCGTATTGTATTGCATTAGCTGGCGAGAACTGAAGTATCTGTGAATCTCTAAAACAAAAATTTGGTGCATTTAGTTGGAAGGGGGCCTTTAAGTTGCATTGTTTTTCTTTTTGTTTATGTTATGATTTCATTTCAATGTTACTCTCAGTTACAGGGTGCAAGTGGAAGAGAATGTTTGTGCGAGTAAGTGTGTGTGTGTGTGTGTGTGTGTTAAAGTTCGTTTGATTTTGTGTAGTTTGCTTTCGTTGTATCTTCGTAAATGAGCATAAAGTTTTATATTTTACAGATTTCTCTACATGTTTGCGATTGTGTGTGAGCTTTAAATATTGTTTGTTGTGTATCTGCAAACGATTTTGTCGGCTTTCGCAGTTATCGTTTGCCATTCATTGAAAACGGCCGCATCCGTTAAAACATATTTAAAACAAATTGATTTATATTTTTTTTTAACAACAATTTTACAATTTTATACACAAAAGTTTTAAACTAAAAAAAATACGCAAGAGTACAGATAAAAAATATTAAATGAAAAATTAATAATTAAAAAAAATATTAAATTGTTACTCAATTGTTAAAAAATTAATTTATTTTTATGTATTTTGTAATTCAAAATTAACGAATTTTATGTTAATTTATTATAACAAGTGTTTTTAGCTATTTGTAAATTATTCTTTGGCTCTTCTATGGAGTTTTGTTGAATTTAAGATTGAAATCAAACTGCCGAGAAATAGCAGAATTATAAAAAAAAATATATAAATAAAAAAAGAAAAATTAAAAAAAAATAAAGTTGAATGGACTCCACAATTAATGCTGATTTGCATCCAACTCATCCATTCTCGCATGCAATTCTAAAAAAAAAAAAAAATACAGTAACAACAACAACTACAAAAGCAAGTGCAAAAGTATTAAAGAAATAAAAAAAGTTAAATAAAATTAAATTTATATTAATTTACATAATACACACACACTCACTCAAACACAAACTGAGTGCGTTTTTTCCTTAAACTAAAATAAATTGAAAATAAAGTTATTTTACTTAAAAAAGTAATACAATTATTATAAAAAAACAAAAAGGCTGCATAAAATATTATATTACAAATTAAGAAAAAAAAAACCTAAAAAGGTTTTTTTTACGTGTTGTGTATTTTAAAATATTGAAAAAAAAAACAACCCAGTAAAATCTAATTTTCAACGAATACATAAATGTAAAAATACTGCTCCTTTTTAGCCCACAAAAAATAAACAAGACCATCTACATACAGACCACAACATCAACAGGATTTAAATTCCTGTATCAAACCTCTGGAGTCATTTTCCAACGTTTTTTTTTCATCTGCTACATTTAAATGGTAAATTGTAAGCAAATTTTCTTTTAAAATTGTACCTATTTTTTCTTCTTCAATCTAATTTTAATCTAATTTTAAGTCTCTATTACTGTGCAGCAAAATCAGCAGCAGCACAAGAAGGTATCATTAATGATGTCTAACTAGAGCTTTTTTCTCATCTATTTGAAGGGTTTACAAAACAAAACCATTATTTTTTGTTTATTTAAATTTATTATTTAACTTTTGGTAATTTTCACACCTTTAACAGCAGAATTCTTCTGTATTGAAGAATTTTATTACTTAAGACCCCTTTTAATTTTATAATAGTTGGCATCACTTGCTTATTTACTAGCACTAGTTACAACAACAACTGTTGCTTTTTTAAAATAAACATAGGCATGTCATTACATGCCCATTCTTTTCTTTTTCATACCTTAAGTTTTATACGATGTTGTTGTTGTTGCTACTGCTACTACTACTTCTTCTTCTTTGTGCTTTGTCAATATAAATGCTCTACTTAACTAACTAAGCATAACACACATTGAGAAAACAAACTAAAGCAAAAAAAAAACCAAATACTTACAAAAACTACAAATCAACACAAAAAAACAACAACAAAATACCTTTATTTATATTCTAGCAGGTATTTTGTTGTTGTTGTTTTTCGTATTCTTTCTAAAAAATCTAAACTTTTACATCCTTCTTCTTTGGTCTTAATAGGCTGTATACTCTCTTTATTACAACAAAACAACAACAAAAATTTTATCTAAAGAGATGTATAGCCCAGCTCAGGGTTGGAAATCTTAATACTATTAAATTTTTGTGTTCAACACATAAATACGATAAAATCTCTATGAAAAGACACACAAAAATAAAATTGGACTGTAGGAATTGTAGAACTAATGAAGAGTAGGCTTGAGTTTAAATGAGAGTACAAATTGGGATTGAAAGTTATTAATCTTAGTTAATTTGTATGTCGTTAACAGTTAATCTTTGTTCAAGCGTAATTGAATTTGTGACTTGAATTTGATTTTTTAGGATTTCTCGTACGCATAAAAAACATGTAAATCTTACCATTTTGAATACACTTTGTTTCGCACACTGGGAAAAAGATTTTATAGTTAATAATTTTATATTTCGAAAGCTCATTGTAAAAAAAAAGAATTTTAAATGCTCCGAAACATTCAAAGACAAAAAAATCACGTGTTTGATGATCGTTTTTTTTCAGAGTTTTCTAGATGATTTGCTGTGTAATAGTCATTAAAGTTTAAGTACTGCCCAGCTGTTGTATAGAATGTGTTCTAGAGATTATCGGAGATAATAATCTTCAAACGAAGATACCGCTTAATGTAAAGAAATTAATTTTATTAAATTATCATTTGTTTAATTCAAGAGGTTTTTATTAAATCCAGTAAAAAAATATAGAAAATTTATTTTCGCTGTTTAAGTCAATTATGAGGCCGTAAGTACAAGGTATCACATGAGCTAAAACCTATTTTATTACAACAAATGAATTTAAAGTGATTTGACTTAAGATCATTTTTATTTTCATTTCTAAAAATTTTAAGAGAGAAAAATTAATTACAAATGTATGCAGACTTTGTCCAAAGAAAACAGGAAAAATTAGAATGCAATGCTGCATTTTCTGGATCGCTACATCTGTCATTAGCATTCTTCGCATCTATCTACCTTAGGTTGTGTATATTGTAATCATCATCTATTTAAGCAACTAATTTTGTAAATAAGAATACGATTAGTAACAATAACCAATCAATATTAATTTGCTTCGTCTACTTTTTCGAATTTTGTGTATTGTGTGTCACTGTATTTTATTCACATGGTACTTAGTTTTTATACTTTAATTTCAAATTGCTTGTTTGCAATGAGGTTACTTTCCCTGTGTTAATTCTAGTTATTACTTTTGTTGTTGCAGTCATCATGGTTGTTGCTCTTCTTTCTTTATTTGCCATCATACCTATTACTACTTACATTTTTTATGGCTGTTGTTGTTGTTATTGTTGTTTATTAACATGTAGAACTCATTCAAACCCGCATGCAAGTTTGTAGGTTCGTTGCACCCTACAACAAAATTTCATCACTATTTACTACTGCACGGGATGCCAGATTGCTTAATCATTAAATTGGGAATTTATAATTATAAGAACATCTTTTATTTTAATTTTCTATATAATAAAGTTGCATAATTTTAATTATGATTGTTGAAACTGAAAGTATGTTAACCAGCTGATAAAGATACATTTGTTGTGTGTGAAGGTTTTTTTATTATTAAATTGTGTTTATTATTAAATACAAAATTTTTAGTCGGCGCTTCGTCTCATCGTTCACTAAAACAATATACACAGTTGCAGAAATTTTATATCGTTAAAAATATCATTAAAAAAATTTGCCCAGTGTTTTTATAAGTCGTCGTCCACACTTTGCAACTTTTGTTACGCGATTATTGAGTTTTTAGGTGAGAGAGGAATGACGAGTAAAAACGGATACACTTTACTTGCAAATCTCTGTTGTGATTGTTCTAAGCAATCAAGACCGAAACTGAAGAAACAAATTTTAAATGTGTGGACACGAATTTTATAAGTGAGTAGTGGAAACACCGAGTAGTGGAAACAAATATTGCATGTTTGGACGGGGCTCAATACGTCCGATGTCAAAGAGCAACTCATCTATTGCAGCTTTTTTGTTTTATGTTTAAAAATGTAAGGCCAGGACGGACTATCCTACACAATCGTACAACTCATTCCTACTTAGAAAACCGCAATAAAAAGTGTGTTTAAGTCCAGCACTGTCACACAAGAATGATGCAATCTTGAAATTATTTTTTTTTTTATTAAAATTAAAAAATAAACAAAATAAGCAAATCGAAATGATCTGTACGAAACGAATATCATTCAACTTTTTAAACACATATCGCTCCTTTATTGCAACATAGTCATATAGCCGTCAAGTTCAAGTTCACTATGTGACATGACGGCAATAGCCGTCCAATACGAAACGGTCGTTTTTAGACACTGCGGCTGTAGCAGCACAAATGTGCATTTACCAGCGTACAAGTAGAAGCCTAGTGTCATGTTTTCGAAAAAAAATTTAGTATGCAAGGTTAACACATTGAGTATGCACGTGGTTGTGAACAATGTTATAAACAGGGAGTAAGGAAGGAAACATCATATTGCTGCAAGAATTGCATATCAAAACCTGCACTGTGTCCTGCACCATGCTTTAAAACATGGCATACCGAAAATAATGTATAATAATTATAAAATTATAATAAATTTATTTGTCATTTATTTATTTTTGTTTGATCATGAACTAACATTTCGTGTAAAACTCCCAAAAATACTTTGTTGCTCACAAAAAATCGTCCCATTACATAGTGTCTAGAGTCCGCTGGCGCCATGACGGTTGTAGCCGCAACCTAATTAAAGGTGCTGAATTAATCAAAATTAAGTGTATTTAAGCAGAAAGAGTAAAACTATACTTCTAATATTCTAAAAATTACAAAAACATATAGTGACAATTTTCGAATTTCACTTGTTTCTACTGTCCGTCAACGTGTTAAGCAAAGCTGCTCTTTTAGACCTTCTGTACATCTTGAAATAAATCTGTTTTATATCCCAAGCTGACCCGAAGTTAAAGCAATTGCGGAAATTAGATCATAGGACTTATGTCTTGAAAACTTAAATCGCGTTTTGCCAAGTTCAAGTTTTTTTGAGATGTGACTATGTTGCAATAAAGGAGCGATATGACATTTTTGACAGACCTAACGACTTAATGTGTCATGTGACCTTTAGAGGCACTAATAGGAATATCGAACCTTTTTTTTCTAAGTATTTGCAGCTTTTAAAATGCAAGTTTGTCTTCAAGTATTTAAAGCAATCAAGTCTTCTTTAATCTTAAACAAATTAAAAAAAAATTCTCTCTTTCTTATGTGCTGTTTCTGAAAATTTTGTATGAAAATCGCTCCGTTTCTTTTCGAAGTATTCCTACACGAACTATTCAGACGAGTTGATCGCATGAAATACAAAAACAGCTCATTTGTTTAATTTTGAAGAAGATTTTTTAGAATCTTGAATATAAAAAGAAGACTGTACCCCAATTCCACATATTTATATGATCTGCTGTAACAGAGGATATAAAAAGGCATTAAGAGCGATTTTTCTTTTAAATGACATAAACAGTTGATTTCACAAACGGATTTTTATTTTCTTAACAGTGGTTATTTTTGGGGAATTCATTTTCTTATATTTGGGCAGAGCAAAAGTTAAACAAGCAGCCCTGATTACTACTGCTGTCGATGTTTTTGTTATTTTTTGTTACTGTCGCCTGTTGTTCTTCTTTTATTTGTATGTTTGTTATTTCGTGTGTATGTGTGTGACAGAGTGTGTGTGCTTTTCTCTTACTTGATTTCAATTTTGTTTTTATATTCATGTAAAAGGAACCAGTTTTGATTTCTTAACAAGTACCAAAAAAAAAAATCTTAAACAAATTAAAAAAAATTCTCGCTTTCTTTGTAAAAGCTGCATGCATCCTCATCAGCAGCAATAACAACTACAACTACAACAACATTACACACAAAGCAGCAGTTATATCAACCAGAGCATCATCATCATTTGTGGCAACAAAAACTAACAACAACATCATCATTATCATCGTCTCCCACCTTGTTGACGATAGATTGAAACTCAACGACATCGTCATCACCATCATTATCATCATCATCATCATCACCAGGAACTTACATTGCAATCTTGTAGTTCCTGTTAGTCAACAATGTTTATTTGTAGTTGTTGTTGCTGTTATTGTTGCTACTGATAATGATGATTTTTCTCGTTATTGTTGCAACACACACACACACACACACACATCCATACACACAATATTCATAACGAGCATTAGTAGTGCATTAGAGAGTTATAAGGAAGTCATGCAACTTTTTTTATTTTATTTTTATTTTCGGTGTTTGTTAGAAAAATATTTAATACAAAAATAAAAAGGTTAAGAAACTTTTAAGGTTGTTACCATTTAAGTTGGTTTCTGCGCTTGTTTGTTTTGTTGTTGTTAAAATTGCCAATATTGTTGTAGTTTGTTTTTTGTTGCTGCTGTTGCTTGTGTTGTTTCTGTTTTCGTTCAGCACGTAAGTGGCTCAAATACGTGTTTTGGTAGTTAAAAATCGAATGTATTCGATTGAGTTTTTTTTTAATGAAAAGATATTTTCCTTTAAGCAAAAGCATTTAACCTCTATTATTTTAGGGTGGTCATTTAAAAAATCAGTTAAACTCTAAGTCGCTTGTTTATATAACAAAAACTTTCATTAATTTGCAATATCTGTATTTCAAAGTAACAACACTTGAAAATTTGTATAGAAATAACATTATGGCTTTTATGCGTTTTATTTAGCTGAAAATAATTGTTACATCTATAAAGGCTTTAATTGTTTTTAGAATCAAAATTAATTTAATTTTTAATTGATATACATAATTTTTAATTTAATTCTTTTTTCCTCTTCAATTAAATACATAATTAATTCAATGTAAATTGATAACTGATACAATTAATTGCTTAATTAGAAATCTTTAAATTTATTTCTTTAATTAAATATGTTATTGAGTCAAGTAAATTTTAATTAATTTTCAATTTTAAACAAATAATATAATTAACGATTTTATCACATTGAACTTTGTGATTGAAAATGATATATCTTTTATGCTCTTTGGATTCATCGCATGGCCTACTGCAGATAATATCAGCTGTCCATGTATTACAAAATCATCTTTGTTTAAAGATTGAAATTTAATCAAATTTTTGATGGTCTAAATAATTTAACATAAGTACAAAAACAAAATAAATAATTAAAATTAAATGAAATTTCAATCAGAGAGCAAATACAGTTTTGAAAGTTATTTTTATCAGTGAATAGTTTTTTGTATTTGTTTTTGTTTTTAATTTTTTTTTTTATTAAAGCATAGTACTCTGTTCATTATTTAATTTTTCTTTCTTAGTGAAATGTGATTGTCAAAAATTCCGTACGAGAAAAAAACTGCTTCTGTTATTTCGTAGTTTAAAAAAATGTTTCCAGGAATATTTTTTTTTTTGAAAAACATGCTGCAAGAAACATTTTGCGATTTATTCACAATTAAACACAGTACTACTTCGGCAACATTATTTCTTATTTATTTCGCAGTAATTTTTTTATATGGACTATTGACAACATTTCGCACCAAATGATGAACTAATTCGCCTACGCTACCACTTGCTATATGCTTCGCCTTGTTCTAAACAAAACGACAGTGATAATAAAAAAGTTGTCAAATTTAAACGCAGTTTGGAGGAAAATATCATAAAGTTTAATTGTTTACAGCAAATAATTATTTAATAATATTTTATAAGTTTTTTGTTCCAAAAGTTCGCCGATATTGAGGTACCTCCTCCCCTCCGGTCTATAGATTTTAAACAACTGATTAGATTGATAATTAAAGCAATTTTATATTTCACACAGTCAAATGTCCTGTCATGAAGGAGTAGATGACTGAACCAGAACAAATACTTTAATGTGTCTACTAAGCACTAGAGGCGCTGCATTAATTTTTTTTTTATAAATAAACCTAAAGTTAATTTGTAGAGTTGTGTAAAATGAAGTTTTCTTCATCACCTATCTTCTCCACTCCATCTCTTTCCAAAAAAAAGGTAATGTTTGTGAAGATAATTTCGTCAAGTTAAATACGTTTTTAAAAAATGTAGCATGCGATAAATTTTTTCTCCCATACTTACAGTACAAATTGTATAGTAAACTCCGGACAGCAGTATATTCGTGGCGTTTCTGAATCAGCCATTTCCATACCGATTCTCCTCTGCCTGGATGGGAGTAAGCATACATTTAGCTTTTCAAAGAAGCTGTTAAGCTGTTTCAAGAAGCTGTTTAGCTGTTCAACAGCTGTTTACAGAAGCTGTTTAACTGTTTGACTTTTAAAAAATACGATTACAGCGACAAAACCTTTCGATCTTGGATAATCAACCCTTTTGGAAAATGAAGAGCACATACAAAGATATCAAATTATAAAATCAGTTTGTTTAAATTGAATTTGAGAAATTTTTTATAAGACGCAGAAAATTGACTTGAGTGCAATTTTCTCATATCTTCGAGATAGAATGGTTCGATCACAGTAACAAAATCCTTAATAGAATTCAATTTGAAAAAAATTGTGTTTAAGGTTTAATGTCTCTGATTGTGCCTTTCATTTCTTAAGAAAAAAATATATCGCATGATACATTTTTTAAAATCGTATTTAATTTGACATATTTATCTTCACACGCATAAAAAGATAGCACAGTTAATTAATTGGCACTACTGCCAAAACGTTACTTCTCTCTAAAAAAAAAATACAAAAAATTGGTCTTGAACTTAAATTAATATACTTGTAAACACCTGACCAAGACATACTTGCTCATCTTTTTGACAAACTGATCTTTGATATTTTTTTTCCAAGAGACAATGATTTCGAGCTTTTAAGTTATAAAATGTGGCACATTTTGCAATGTCCTATCACTTAAAGGAAAATCCCATCTTAACTAATTGCAGTTTGTACTTTGTTTCTGTAATTTCGCTGAGAAATTTTCCACATAAAACTATGATACACACACATATCGTTTTACACAGGGTGACCTAAAGTAAATCATAATTTTAATAATATAAAATAATGAAAAGGTTAGTGTTTACCTTTATCTCACACTGTGTAAAATACCTAGAAAACTTCTTACTTAAGTTACAGAAACAAGCAGTGAATGCAAGAAAATATTCTGATACATCGGGGTACATTGTTGATTCTATGCAATCTAAAATTTTTGGTAGCAAATAAACTATTAGCAACGAATTAAGAGCCTTCAGTAATGTTTTAGAAAATAAGAAATATGAGCTTTTAAGATTTAATTTTCACAGACTTTAACTTGTTACATTTTTATTGCACAATTTTGCAATAATTGAACTTTTAATAAAAATGATCATTTAATAATCAATGACTCCTTCAGTTTCTTTAATCGTCATGTGTGTGTGTGTGTGTTTAATTAATTTGATGATGAAATAAACATTAATTAAATGTTGTTACTTTCTTTTCCCACGTCTATTTTCTCACCCTTGTTTTAAGTTGCACACAAACAAACAAAAGAAGAATTTATTAAGCGACAGTATTTTTCCGTTGCTGCCAGTAAATATGTATTTTGGATTGTTACTAAAATTTATGGCATTAGAAAATCTTGCAAAATTAAATTTAAGAGAAACTTGTAATAAAACAACAAAAACTGTTACAATGAATTGCTAAATTGAGTTTTTTGTTTCATTTGTTTGTTCGCTTGTTTGCTTCACCTTTCTGGGGCAGCCCTGCTGTGGCGCCCACTTCTTAATATAAAATCTATTTAAAACTGACTTCATCTACACTTTATTTGTTACAAAATTAGTTAGATGTATGTACAGATGTTGTTATTGTTGTTGTTTTAACACATCTAGTTAAAGTCATTGAGCTGTCAGAATGTGTGTTTCTGTGTTAGATTTTAGCCAAGTTTCTAATGCAATTTCGCAAGAGTTTTTTATTACAATTGTTGAAGAAATATTTTTTGTTGTTGTTTTCAGCTGCTGTATTATTCATTGTGATCTTTGTAATGTTTTTATTTTGTTTTAATTTTTTTAAGTTAAAATTTTGATTGCCCTTGTTTTTGTGTGTGTGTGTGCGTGTTTGTTTTTTATCTTTTGTGTGCTAAACTATAGAATTTTTTTATTATTATTTTTTAGTTTTTTTTTTTAATTTTGTTTGTGTGTTTTTGATTGTGCTTTTTGTTGCTGGTTTCGCAAATACAGCCAAGCGAAGCCTTGAACTCACTGTTCATAGTTTATTGACCGTTTTACTACAAATACCGTTGTTTTTGTATTTTTTTTTATAGCGGTTTTTCGACATGGTTTCACCATTTTTTCATTTAAGCTTTTAGTATTTGTTTTTTATATTTAGTTTTTAAATATTTGTTTATTTTTGGTAGTTGTTTGTTTTTGGATCCTCTTGTTTTGTTATCAAAACTATAATAAATTATAGGTGAGTTTTTTTGTAATTTATTTTATTATAATTTCACCCTCTGCTCTTTTGGCCTGATTTCAGTTTGAGCAATGAAAGCTTTGCTTTATATTACAAAGCAAATTTTAATTAAAAGTATTTCTAAATAAATTTAACGTAATGGAATTAAATTATGTTTCATAAGTTCACTTTAAAGCATAAAATTTATTATTAATTTTCTCTTTTATTTATTTTTTTAAATACTTTAGAGTTAAAATAACTTTAACCCATTTAATGAAGGGAAATATCATTTCTCCTTTTTTATTAAAAAAATATAAATATAAGATTCTAGAATTAAAAAGAGCACTAAATTCTAAGTCTGACTTCTACAAGTTTTATTTTAAGCCAATTTAATTAGCAGTATGATTTGCTGATCATTAATACTTTCTATTATAGCTGGGTAACTTTTAACTTGTAAAAATTTCCCCAGAAGAGAACACAAGTAGTCCAGCCGCGGTGCCAAACACACAAATTTTGGAGTTAAAAATTTAAACACTTGAAGGACCCATATTTCAAAATCGCATTCTGGCTACATAAAAATAAAAAATTTCTTGTTTTTTCTATACCATAATAATATGAAAGGGGCGGAATTCGAATCTTCTAATCCAACCAAGTAGATTAGCAATGCCAAAGGGCACACATTTACTTAGAAGTTTTAAATAGAATTGGAAAATATAAGAAAATATTTAAAGCCTTGAACAAAAAAAAAAAAATTGAATAAATCTACTTCTACCGAGGAACAAATTTAATTTTCTTTTTAAGCAGTGCCAGGTAGCTAAATAGAACCAAGTCCTTGACAGCAATCAAACTTGAAAATGGCTAACACAATAAACATTCTCATCTGTAAACTAATTAAGACCTTAAAGTCGAATGTGCTTCAAAGACCAAACTTTCGTTCTCCTTTTCTTTAAGTAGAATTTATTTTTGTTTATTGTAAAAAATTCCACTGGGCTCGAAGGACCATTTTTTTGTTTTTTAATTCCATTTTAATTCTTCTTTTTCAAAACAATCCGTAAGTTTTTTTCAAAGGAAAAAAAGTAACAATGTGCTTTTTTACATAATTAATAATTTAAAAGAAAATTTTTCGTAATAGAAAAAATATTAAAAAATAAAAATCTGCAAAAAAAAATGATCCAGCGAAACATAAAAAAATTGTTAAATTTGAAAAAATTATTTTTCTTTGTTTGAACATATTTTTAAATTTCTAGCGAATATGTTTTGTTTGTATCTGGAATGTACAATGTTTTCGTAATAAAACAAAACAAACATTTATTGTTGTTGTTTATGAATGACTAGAATTCAATAAATATTCTTTCTACATTTAAACAAATGCTTTTACTTCCTCAAACAAATAAAACAATTTTAGTTAGCAAAACCAACAATTTTGCACGTAATTATACAACAACAGCAACAAAGTTTGTATCTGTTTTTCCTACGTTTCTAATCGTAACAGAGTTTTGGCAATTTTATTTTGTTTGTTATTGAATAAAATTTATGGACACATTTTTGTTTTTAATTTCCTTAAATTGTGTTAATGGTGTTGAAATAAATGTGAAACTATTTGATTCGAATAAATATTTTTTTGAATTGAGTTCATTAGATGACCAATAAAGGTGGTTGGTATTTCATGTTCTGTATCTCTAATATTTGTGAGTGTCTATTTGTTGGAATATTGATATTTGCCGATTTTATTTAAATTTTTGCACTTAAATGTTTGCGTTCTTCTAACAAGACGTTGAGTGATTTACAATTTGTTTGTTTTCTCTATCTTCTTTCCTTATTTTACTATTGACATACTTTTAATTTGTTATTATTGTAAGCTTTGATTTTGCATATAGAAGTGTTTTTCTTGGTCTCTGTTAACACCTACATATAGATTCACCTGCCATAGAATATAAGAAGGCAATAATTTTAGTGGATGGTACTGTTTTTTGTTACTTTTTCTAAAACTATTGTTTTAGTGATAATGCTTATAACAGTGCTGACTTTAATGAACAAAAACAGTGAAAAATGCATATAAAAATGAAGCTTCTCAAAGTTCTATTAGCAAAATTTCGTAAAATCTACTTTATTCCGAATTTTTTTTTAAAAGTCATTTAAAAAGTACCATTTAACCATTATTCCTTTTCAAAATATTATATTTACCAATATGAACTTAGAAAATTTTCTCTTCAAAAACGTTCTTAAATAAATCATCTTTTAATTAATTAATAGCTTTAGAAATAGAGCTTATTTTAAAAAAGTATTTTTGATGACAGTACCTCTACAAATATGTATTTAAAATAAAACCTTCAAAAGATAAAATTTATTAAAAGGTACTTTTTTTAAATTTCCAAAAAAAAAGATCTTTCGAAAAAAGTTTCTTTAAATATCTTTAAAATTAGTTTAATAAAAAGTTACTCCTGAAAAGAAGTGCGATTAAAAAGAGATCCATGAAAATACCAATTAAAAAGTACCTTCCAAAAAACGGTCCTATTGCAGGAACAATTTCAAAAATTATAGTATAATAGTTTAAGCCCGTAGCGTTTAACAAAAAATTTTAAAAATTTTTTATAATTAAAAAAGTTCATAGACTAAATACAACAAAACAAAAAAAAAACTTAAACTCCAGGGTTCGGAAAATATACAAAACGAAACGCTTGCTTTCGTTTTTTTTTTTTTTTTTGGTGTAAATTAATAATGGTAAAAGTTGAGCAATGTAGTTGTATATTGCTTTAGCTCATAAGGATACACCGCACATTTAATAATACATACACTGCGATAAAGAAAAAACCTTTGGAACAAAATTGAAACGGTTTGAAACAAAAAAGTTTGCTGATTTATTTGCTCGATTTAAAAAGTCGAAAACGTACTTACGCTTCAAATATTTATATATTAACGAACTACATAACGCAATTTTACAACTGAATTGGTATATCAAAGCGAGTAGATGAGCGAAAAGCCGTCTTCATAGATTGAGGCTTTTGTCATTCAAAGACTATTTGTTTTGATTCTGCTGAAGTACAAAATAATTAAAATAATTTTTTTAAGTTTTTGCAGGAAACGTTTGCGAAATTTTTTATTTGTTTTCATACCCTGTTAAAACTTTTCCCAAATAAAATTTTCTGAACTCAAAAAAAACAAAAAATAAATTTTGTAAACTTATTAATGCAAAAAAAAAAAACATTAAATAAAAAATAATATTAAAAATTTTGAATTTATTTGAAAACTCTCAAGACACTATTTAAATTTGTGGTACAAATGCACCAGGTTCGATATAATCTAAACTTTAATAATACACTGATACATTTCATGCTTTCTTTGGTTCAAATTTAGTATAAAAATTAATTTTGTTACTTTTTCGCCCACATTTGCAATTCTTAAAATTTAAAAATGCACTGCAAAACATAAGTATGTATTTATAAGAATAAAATTTTACAATTTAAAAATTTCGTAAGGAATAATCGAGCTGGTTTTGTTGAAAGTGGTATAAGTCCATTTTTTCATAAAGATATTAAGGCGTTTGCAAATTACTTCGTCATAATTAGTATATTGAAGTATTTATGGTGAATAGGCGGTATATAAGAAAATAAAATTATCATATCGTTATATTTCTCTCTTGTTATGCTTCAGGAAGATTCATAAAGTTGTAAGGAGTGATTTTGCTGAGGTTTTTGCTCTTCCCTTTTTATCAAACAAAAAAACTGTTTTAAATGGAGCATTTTCTTCCGCACTAATTTTATAAAAAAAAATTGTTAAGTTTATTAACATTTATCATTTCTCTATCCATGTTTTTCTTTTATCTGTTTAATATTGCCTCTTGTAAAGATTTAGTTTTATTTGCTAAAAAACAAAAAATGAATTTGTTTTTATTGCAGTGTATAATTGGTCTTTTCTTTAATGCTGTTTCCACATTTGTAAAATATTAGTCGTCTTCAAAGTTGTTTTCATTTAACTTATTAGGAATGGACTTATTCCACTTTCCAAAAAAAAAAAAAAAAATTTGTGCGACAGAATTGTAAAGCAAAAATATTTTTGTTTATTTTATCTCAAGATAGAACTCTATTGATATTGTGATTGTATCTGTGGAGAGAAAAGGTCATTAAATTTACCGTTAACTAAGTTTTTTGCAAAAGTGGACTTAAACCACTTTGAAAATAACCAGCTCACTTATATAAAATTTTAAAATACATTTAAATGAGAAATATGATTTTTGGTATTTAATATTTTCTTAATAGGTTTATAAAAGCTTTCCCTGAAAATGTATTAAATGGCGTAAGTAACAATATTGACTCTTTGATTTAAAAATTGTCCCAAAGGAATCTAAAAGCAACGAATAGTAAATATTGACAAATTTCAAGATTAGCAGATAAAGTTAAAGGAGCTGAGTTGAGTTTAGTCGTTTTCGGCAATAGTTTACTCTCAATTTAAGCGATAAGTCAATGAATTCAGCACCCAAGCTTAGGTTATTTGTAAATTTAAGACTAAAGTTTAAGTAGAAGTTGGTCTACAAACGAGTTTTAAATAGATTTGAAATTTGAATAGAAATTAGGAATTTGAAAAATTATTATTTTTTGTGTTTTAAAAGTACGAATACATACTAGTGATCATTAACTGAAACTGTCATTTCATGTTGCCTGAAATATCAAAATTTTGGAATATTTCATATTCCCTACCACGACGTTTTCTTTTCTGTATCGATATTTACAGTCTTTCTTATGTCATGCCGTCATGGTATGAGGAATGTCTTATGATTTAAAAAAAAATAAAATAAAATAGCAGCAACTAAAATTTGGACAGAGTATAAAAATCGTACTTTTTCCGCTATATAATTTCGGTAGTGTTTAGGCTTATTTATTTTTTTTTTTTTTAATAATTTTTATAGCCTTTCATTAAGAAAAAAAAATTTTTATAAATAATTTTTGGACAAAATTCTTTTTTTCTCTATTTCAGTTGCATTTCTAGTTTTGATGATATAATTCTTCGTGCATCATTTTAATTAATTTTTTTTGCTTAAAACGAATAAAATGCACTAACAAAAAGAGGTATTTTTAGTAAATAGCAAGTTTTGGTACAATTTTACCATTCTGGCGCTTAACCTTTATAACTGTCAGTGTTTCCTCTCACAGTAATATTTTATGATATTTTTTATTCTCTATGAACAAAATAATTTTTTTATTTCTTTCTATGATTTTATTTAATATGTGTTTCCCTTTTTTACTCTTGTCGATATGATGTGAGCGTATAAATAAATCGTATTTAGTACAATTATCATTAGCTGGAAACGTTCATGAGTTTTAAAGTTTCTCAATTATGTTTACGTTTTGTGTTTCAAATTAAACGTTTTTATCATTCATTGACCTCAAAATTGTGTTGTGTGTTGTTGTTGTTTTTTTTTCTCTCTCTAAATTAAAAAAAGTTTTCTTCTACATAAACTAACTCAACGACCTTCAACTGGAATATAAACTTTATTTTTATTATAAATATTGTTGTTGTTGTTGTTTGTTTTGTTTTTGGCAAACTTTGATTAAGCTTCTTGCATTTTAATTGTGTGCGTAGTGTGTTGTGTTGGTGGATAGTTGCCTATTTGAGTATATTGATTATATTCTTAGCACTTGCGTTAATTTATTGAACATCAATTTATTTTATTCTATTTCACGCACTTCCGTATGAATACAGACACAATTTACGATTATTAGTTAATATCGCTAAGTACGATATTGCCACATGTGTGAACTAGATATGTATTTTTCTGTTTGTAGGTGTGTAGCACACATACTTGTTTCTGTATTTAAATTACCATCATGAATACACTCAGTTTGAGTTGAAGGTGTGTGATTACGTTTCGGTACGTGATATTTTTTTTTTTGTTTATTTATCAGAGCTGGCTAAACATCTATCCTACAGCTCATGGTATGAGTAACTTTTATGCATCAACTCACATCACTCATACGTCCTACACACATTTATACACACACACACGTGCATATATATATGTAAATATATATATACATCCATATGCACTCATGATGTGCGCTCAAGCACACAATTACATTTAACTTTTATGCCTTACAAATCGTTTGAAATTCATCTGTTTATTTTACAAAATGACTTTTAGAAAACGCTAATTAAACAACTTGACACATTGGCAGAACTTGTGCGTCTGTCAGACGATTTGTAACATGCACAAACTAAAAAAAAGTAGTACAGATGGGAATGTAGCAAAAATTATTTGGGTTAATTATACTTTCTTTTACATTTTTATATGAAAATATCTTTAACAGGAAGTTTTTGAAATTTGGGTTTAAAAAAAAACTATAAATCAGGGTACGAAGAAATTTTATTTGACTCAGGTCCATTATTAGAATTTGCCTTTAAAGTACGAATTAGCTAAATGTAATTTATGCTAAAATAAGGAATAAAGTAACCTGTAACTATTTTTCGTTATTATGATTTCCTTGTAAAATATAATTTAACTTTCTGAAAATATGGCCGTATAACAGCAAAAACCGACTGCTTTTGACAAATTTAATTTGTTCTTAAAAAAGTAGTGGCAACGCTGTACTTTAAAATTTGTTGCTTACTTTATATCAAACGAAACATAATTTTTGGTATTGTGTGTGTTTTAAAAATGGTAAAATTAAACGTAAATTTTAAAAATAGCAAGGCAAAACGATATAACTATTAATGTGCCAGCAAGAACACGGTCCCAAAATTACACGACAAACGAAGTTTTATTAGTGGAACTAGTGGATGCTCACAAACACTGCATCGAAAACAAGCAGTCTGATGCCGTAACATAAAAAGAAAAAGAAGAAGCATAGAAAGAAATGGAGAAGAATTTACAAGTATTTTAGTCCGAGGTGCACGCAAAGAAAAAACATGGTTGAGGTAACAATAATCTAAGAGCAACATATTATGGTTGTACATATTATATGGTTGTTAAGAAAACATAGTATTGTTACATTTAATACTCGTAATAATAAAGCTGGTCTTGCAACCATATTGTTGTCTAGCATAACAATAACATAGTAAGCACTAAAAATAATTATGTGAAAATATAAACAAAACAAAATAAAACATCATAATATGGTTGAAAACGTCATGTTATTTAATTGAATTATTATTATTACTGATTTGTTACAAAAGCTATTCTGTAACACAAATTAAAAAAAAACAATTCTTCGCTTATTATATAATTAGAAGGCTTGAAAACAGAGGCTGCAAGAGTCATTTATACAAAAAAAAATATATAATTTTTAGGCCCAAATAACGGCATCTTATTTGCATACATTCCTACATCCGTACGGTACGTAATGGTAATTCGTAACTGACTTCGCATATATCCAAGACTTCTAATACGTTAATCTGACATCTGGCAATTATTGTTGATAAATAATATGACAGCTCTTAATAAAGAATATGTAATTGTTTTCATATTTTGTATATTATTTTTAATTGTTTATTTTGTACATAAATTTTTCTTTTTTTTTCTTTAACAATAAAAATAATTTCAAAAAATTACTAAACTGATAGAGAAGCATTCTGTCAAGCCCTAGTACAAAATATTTTTTAGTGCAAACATTATTTTGTTTGCTTTTAATCATACTCTGATTAATTTTATTATATTATGGTTAAATATATTATATTATTTTTATTAGTTATAAAACTTTAATCGTAATTCAAATTTTTTTACGCTAAACCAACCATGTTATTTTGTGCACAGTAACCATATAATGGTTAAATATCAACAAAAACGTGTTTATCGTGATTTAAGTATTGCTGCAAACAACTATAATTTGTTGTCTGTAACTTTACAATGTTACAAAGAACATATTAAGAGTTCCATTATTTTTTTTTGTTGAGTGTTTTCAAAAATAATCTCAGGCCCGTTAATAAACAAGAAACGTTGTCTGCCTTTCATATTCAATTGCCTAATTAAATTAACAATTAATTTATCTCTTTTATAAATCGGATATACGGCTTCTCCTAGATTATAAAATATGGCAACTTCGTACTGTTAAGCCTGCCTTTAAAATCTAATGGCAACATGATCTTCCCATTAGCTTATCGGCCACTTTTAACCTTAAGAACACTTATAATAACGAAAAATTACTTATCCGTCCTTTCAAATCGTTATTTTATTCGTTTTTTATACCGTTCACCAAAAAAAGTTTGTCATTTCGTGTGTTATTTCTACAATATCCATTTCCGCCCCCTTAAATTATATATTTTCCGACTTTGTATGCAAAGCGAAGTCGATTAAGCGATGTCTGTCTGTTCGTCTTTGTTAGTAAAAACATGTCAATCAATCAGATATAGTGTCGAAAGAGGTGCTATTGGAAATTACCATAATCGGGCCATGTCCTTTGAGGCAGCAGGCAAAACACCACGCCTACCTCTAAGTTTCTCATGTCATTTCGAACAACAAAGTAACTCCAATCAAAAAATAAATAAATATATGAGGCGATAGAGAATTAAAAAATAAGAAAAAAAAACATCAAGTGAAAAAATGTGCGCTCGCCCATATTTGTCGAGTTACGGGGCTCTGAAGTTGTTACATTTTTTAAAATATCAATATGGGTGTCGTTCTAAGGCTTTTTAAGAGTTCTTTAGGGAAATACTAAAATTTTTTGAAAATGCTTAACCCATTAAGAGCCGATGTCATTTTTATGTAAAATTATATACATATATGCAGTACCAAATTTTTTTTATTTTTTAGTTCTCGGTCACCCTAATACTTGCGTTTTTAGGGCGTAAAGTTTACGTACTGTTTATTAAGAAATTTACATACATGACTCCAACATAAGAATTGAAATTGTTCATGAAATCTATGTTGAAGAAAAAAGAGTGTAATATTTTTCATCATTGGAGTGAAGAAAACTGGAACAGTCATCCACCTCCGTAACGAATATAGTGTCTTTAAACATATATATTATCTGCAGTGAAGTGATTGAGAATAATGAGATAAATATCCTACAATATTGGTCACTTGTTATTTCATAATAAAACAGCACAATTTTGTCGCATATAGTCAACAGTCAATTTTTTTTTTAACGCAAGGACATTTTAGTTTTAATGCCAATGAACTTTCTTCTCTATCTCTTTCTATCTAAATAATGTTTTTGTAACTAAAATATACAAACACATTGTCAACTAAAACATAGCAAAAATCAAAGTAAAATGCAATTTTTTTTTTCAAATCCAAAATAAGTAGCGTTCATGTCATTCATTATGTAAAAATACAAAAATATATAAAAACAAATAAAATCATGAATAAACACAAAAGAAACTATTTATTCTACCCACTCACACTTTGTTGCAAAATAAATGAAATTATATATTTTTAGAATTTAATTTTAGTTTTTTCTTCGTTTTCTTATTTTGTAATTAAATGTGTTAATTGTTTTGAATAAACTCAAATGTACGCACGTCTAATTAAATTTAAAACTTAATCTAAATATAAATTTTGTTTGTTGTTTTTTTAAAAACAGTTTAGTGATTTTTTTTAATTTTCAAATAATTTAAATCAAAGGAATTTTTCGGTTAAAATGTAATTTTTAATGAAGTTAACGAATTATAAAAATATTTTACAAAAAAATTTATTCGGATTAGGAGAAAATACTTACTGCCATATTCGTAGAAAATAAAATAACTTTGAAATGTGTTTTATGACAAAATTTTCATACAAATTTGTCCTAAAATATATTTCAAATCTATTTTGATTTTCTATGAATACAGCAGTTAATGTTCAATTCTATATCTCATTACAAATTATTGTATAATTTTTAAGATTTTCTGACTCCTTCTAAATAAGTTTTTGTATTGCACTCATAAAAATTACGATGGTTGGATGCCGTGGATGAATAGTTACAAGTGTGTTTTTCTCTTAGTCCGGAGTTAATATTAATTCTCTTATTAAATAAACAAATATGTATAATGACATGATTTTAAGAATTTAAACGTTTTTAAAACTGCACCCAAAAACAGATTTCAGTTTTGTTAACTCGAACATAAACTCATTTTTTTGTAAAAAAAGAAAAAAGCAAACAAAATATAGGCACAAGAACCATACTTTGTTCTTTGTAACAATATATGGTAACGGTTAAAAAAATAGTTGTTGTGAATAATATCTACTTCAGCCACAATAAAAAATTTCAAAACGGTTGCTTTGAAGTAAATACTTTTGGTTAAAAATCTAAAAACACAAAAAGTGCTTGCACCAATTAAAGTTTTAATTGTCTTTTAATTGTATTAATCATTAAAAAAAATAAAAAAAATTAAAAATTCTTTAATTAAATTTTTAATTATATCAGTTACATATTTAATTAAATAAAAAGAAAAAAAAATTAATTAAGCAAATAATTGAAACAATTAAAAATTTAATTAAATCTCCACCTGAAAGCAAATAAAACATGCACAGGTGCAAAAACTTCTTTTGTGTGATATATGCGCAATTCTATGTATTTGTCAATTGCGCCTAAAAAGATGAAGAACATGTAATCATTTTGCAATGATCTTTTGAATATTTTGAATTTGTTTGACAACTTTCTTTTTTAATTATCAAGCTTTTTACAATATTAAAGAACAAAAAAAAAAACAGATTCAATAAATTATCTGGCTACCAGTGACAAACGATGGAGTTTGATTAGTATCAAACCTTTTATTTAACAGCGCTCTGTTAGAAAGATAACACATCCCTGTTATAGGAATAAAAATTCGGTTGATGCATCCAAACTGTAAATTTCATGGAAACAACGAAAGTTGGCAAAACCAAAATGAAAAAGATTTGTCTGCGAGGTGTCCTTCTACAGTTCTCCATACTTGGAATATTTAACAGCCGAGTTGAAACGAGTTTTTTAGGCATTTTAAATGTTTTAAAATTTGACTTCCTCTAAGGGATTTATATGAAAACAACAAAAGATGGCAAAACCAAACTTAATAGCAAAACCAGCCATTCTCCCTTTTCCGTAGTGACCACGAATTTGCTCAAGAAATTTTCAAAAATGACTACGTTAAAAAACTTAAATTTGTTTTACTTTTTAAGATTAAGATGGATCAAAAGAGTAGCCTTTGGACCATCATTTGCATAGGCTGTAGTATACCAGCCATTCCCCATTTTTCCGTTATGACCAACAATCTTCTCAAGACATTTTGAAAATCGACTAAAAGAACTCTCTATTTGTTGTTCTTTAGGAACTGTTTTGCACATTTAACTTTTATAATCTCACTAAGTACACTATAGCACAATTTTTACATATCGCACTTAACACGGACAGGGTTCCAAATTTCCAGGTAAACCATTTTAATTCATGAATGTCGAAATGCTAACGATTGTTAAGTGATTTACACTGCTCTGTTAACTGCAAAATTATCTATGTTAAAAAATTTAGTTTAAGTCTCTATTAGTTAAATACGAATTTGTCTTCGTACACATTTTTTCAATATAATGCTGTAAACACTTTCGCGGCAGCAAGGTACACGAAAACACGACAGCAAATCACGATAGCAACATTTGTTGTCTTATACGCAGCTACATTATTATTTTGAAGGCAGCAGCTACATAATAAAAATATGATTTTATTGTATTTCAGTGATGTCACTTTAGCGATTTCTAAAGAAGCAGTTCTGATTTATAATTAAAAAATATTTTAACTATTATGTAAGATGCTATTAAAAGAGTAGAATAATACTTTTAAAGGTCACATCGATTTTTCTTTTGGTTTATCTTTAAAATTGATAATATATTGATGTATTTCTCAGAAGCAATGATAGGTACAGTAGTGTGTGTCAGTATAAATAACACGTAGTTGCTTGACCACTAAAATAAAAAATATTTAGTATTTAGAAACAACAGTTCTATGATATCTATTAAAACCAATCGTGCAATATTTAAAAAATGGGCAAAAAAAAATACATCAAAAAGTGGTAGATTTTGTTCTTTTTAATAAAGGGGCAACAAAAGGGTCAAGCATTCGAAAATGTAGCAATTTGCTAATTTAGTAGCAACAACGGTCATGCTGCTAGAAATATACAAAAACTGTTGCAAATATGAGTTCATGTATAAACAGAGTTTTTTTTTCTTTTAACTAATTTTTTTTCTCACACTTTAAAGTTTTACTTTTCAAGACAACTGCTTTAGTTAATAAAATGCACGCAATTATATTTTTTAACTTCCCACGCTTTATTAAATTCTCCTGTTTTTAATTAAAATATGAAGAAAATAAATTTCATCTTGTATTTTCTAAGTCAGTCTTTTTGACCTTAAAATGAAACGCAGTAATTATCACATCAATTATTATGTCCTCATTTAAGCACAGGCCCTGAATATTATTATTTAATTTTGTATATAGTTCTTTACGGCAATGGATATTAAATTATCTTGACATCTCTTTTATAGCAGAAGCAGTTTTTATTATTTCTGTTGTTATTGTTGTTTGTTTGTTTGTTTAAAATAAGTTGAGTTATAATGAAATTATGACAGCACCTTTACATTGTTTTCAAATGCGACCTCCATTCAAATGTCGTTAACATTACAGAAATACAGCAAAAATGCATAGAAATATAAGGAGAGAATTGCACACATACACACACACACACACATGCAAACATTAATAAAGCTAATGGCTTATTTATGTATATTTTTATATATGATTGTTTGCACAAGGCAGAAGTTATGACTTGAAGAAACATATTTAGATTGTCTAATCAATTTTGTTTTTTAAAACCTTTTTTGTTTTTTGCCTGACTTATTTAGCAATTTGCAAATATTAGGGAAAACAAATATCTTACTTTTAGCTTACGAAGAGAACTTTTAATGCTGCCTTCCTTCTTAAAAACATTTTACAACGCAGAACAAAAATTGAAACCGCAAAACCTACAAACGACACAAACATTGAACCAACTTCTATAGAACAGAAAAACATTTGTACACACACACACATACATACACAAATAATAATAAAAAAAAAAAATACACTTACAGTGAAGCAATAAATAGAGGTATAAATAAACAACAAAAACAACGCACTTAAATCATTTATTACAACAAACAGAACAGAACGAATTGCAATTTTAATAAATAATGCGAATGAAAAGCAAAAACTCATAAATAATATTTAAGAAAAATAATAAATATAACAAAAACAAAAACAATAAAAACAATGGCAATAGCCAAAAGTTAACAACAACTATAATGCAATTACTATTACAATTACAACAACAACAAAAAGCCTTTAAAATGAAACCATGAAAATTAACAAAAAACGAAACCTCAACTGCAAATGTCTTCTTTAGGGGAGGGCATTTTCGTATTTTAATACTAACAGACAGCCAGAATGAACACTAAGACTTAAAGAATGTTGCTTCAATTGGCCCCAAAGACTATTGGCCTGTCAATCTGTCAGAATTACTATCTCTTGGTGTGAGTGTGTGTATAAATGTGTGAGGGGATGTCTAAATTTGTGTCAGAATGGTATTTTTACAATTGAAAATGGGTGTGTTGATCTAAATCTTTTTTTAGGTTTTAGAAACAATTTAAAATATTTTTTTTTATGCAATGGAGTGTGTGTTTTGTTAAGCGTGTGGTAGTAAATGTATATTTTATTCTTTATAGCACTAGTTAGCTTTTGAGCAATAGTTTAACAATTAAATGGTTCATTTCAATACTTTTCGAATCACTAAACAATTGAGAATTTTAAAACTAATTTAATAATTAAAATATTTAAAAATATAACCCTAAAATGTTCTTTTGCAATAAAACGACTATAAATTAACAAGGAGTTAATTATTTGCCAAAATTTCTTTTTAAACACTTTTGAAAACTTCTTCCGTTTAAATTGAGTCAAATTTAGTTATTTCTTTTTAATGTTTTAGTAGTTTGAAATTATAAACTTATTAATATATTACTCGTTGAACTATTTTAATTACAAAATTAAACACGGTAATTATTATATTCTTTATGTCACTTTATTTACTAAAATCTGTTTCATTTCATTTATTTCGATATTCATTATATTGATATTTATCTTAAATGGTAAAGAGTTTAGGATCTACGATCCTTTTCTATTTAAAAATAAATTTTTACAAGAAAATATGTGCACATAAACAAATTAAATGGATTATAAGGAAAAAAAAAATATTTACAAAAATCTATTTAAAGCAATTAGGATAAAAACTATACTGTTCTAAGGGTAAAATTACGATAAAACAAGTTCATTAATATGTGTGTGGTAGGAGGACAAACATCTTGCGTTGAAATTCGATGTCAATCTTATCAGTTTAACATGGACAAGATCAATGCCTGAGAGAACATGTAGACGACGAGTTGAATACTGCCATGGAAGATTATAAATCATTTAAAGGAGTTTATTTTGAGCTACTTGAAGTTTATTTATATTACATTTTAACAACAAAAACCAAACTGGAGCACAGTAAAATAGTAATGGGTGGAAAAATGACTTTATGACTAGCTTCTTATTTTCAATGTTTAACTTAGAGTATCTGTTTATAAGTGGGTATAACAATATTATTAGTCTGTTAATTTTGTTAATGATATGTGGTATGTGACAATTAAAATTAATTTTTGCGTCTAGGATGACACCTAAATATTGGACCTTTTTGTCGTAGGGAATGTCGAAATCCATAAAACGTAATAACTTTTGGAAATCAAAGCAGTCCTCCCGTTTTCTTGTAAAATAAATTGCTTTAGTCTTGTCTGGATTTATAGCTATTTTCCACTCCGCTCCGGTAGTGCCGATTGTAGATTTAAGATAACATCGTCTAAATAGAAATCTGAGCTAAGTACTGCAGCATCGTCTGCAAATATTGATATTATGCAATTGGTAGGTACAGGGATATCTGCAGTAAAAATGTTGTAGAGGATTGGCGATAGGGAAGATCCCTGAGGGCATCCAGCTGAGGAGTTCATTTGTTCAGATGATTTGTTGCCTAAATGTACATTGAATCACCTGTTATGCAAAAAATCTTTTGTAATTATGTAGTTTAAATATAAGGTCGTTGCGCCAGATGGAATCAAAGGCGGATTTGACATCTAATAATACTATACCAGTAGATTTGCCTGAGTTGAAGTTATCTTGACCAGGTTTTTAATTTTTAATAATGGTTAAGACGTGTTATGTCATTTCTAAATCCAAACTGTTGGGGTGTTAGAATATTTCTGCCATCGATAAGTTTTGTAATTTTCTCCTTTAGAATTTTTTCCAAAAAATTACTTAATGATGAAAGTAGGCTAATTGGCCTATACGATAGAGGAGACTTAGCCGGTTTGTCCGGTTTAGGTATAGGGATGGGCTTTGAAATTTTCCATACAGAGGGGAAATAGCACAGCTTTAAGCAGGAGTTAAATATGTTTGTTAGGTATACAATTCCTTTGCGTGGTAAATTTTTCAAGCATTTGTTGTTAATTCCATCTAGACCAAGCGATTTTTTGTTTTTAAGTTTTCTTATCAAGGCCATAACTTTTTCTTGAGTCTGTTTAATTTTGTAAACAACACTGTTAAATATGCAACTTGACTGTCTACCATTTTGCTTAATATTGCCGTACCAATAGAAAATGCAATTTGTTTTTATAGGCGATTAAAAAGGTGTAGATCATTTTACTGTTGAACAATCTGGTAGCTTCTTCCAGTTCTTTCATTTGTAGTTGTATGTATTTGTGTATTAACCAATCTAAATAAATCCGTCGAGCGCGAGCTGTACCCACATGCGAGGGTTCCATAACATTAATGCCATAACTTATAATTTTAAATTTAATATTTTATTATTTGTTGTTGAAAACCTGAGGCATTAGCTTATTACCGTACGAATATCGTTTCATATTTAATTATATATTTTATATAATGCATAAACAACCGCTTAAAAAATAACGCCATGGATGTAATTTCTTTTTTTTTAGTATCCCTTACAGCAGACATAGCAATACCCACTCTGAGATAATTTCAAACGTCTGCCTATAACGAGTTAAAAGATAAGGCCTCTTAGAAAACGCTCTTTAATTTTTAAATTGATTGTTCACACATATTTGAAGATATTCTGTGTGAATTGTAAAGCTAAAGCCAAAAGCTAAAGTTGAAAGCCACCTCACTGTTGTGATTAGTTTAATATTTTTTTACTTGCTGCAACAGTGGACGTAGTTATAAATACATTTGGCGTGACTGCCTATCACAGTTCAAAAAAAAAAAAATATTTATATGAAAATAACTTTACTTTCGGAACACCCTTTAAATTTTAGTACTTGCTATAGTGTCTACAGTAAAACACCTTCTATAAAAATATCAATTATTTATCTACTACGGTTGTATAGACAGAACTCTTTTGCAGACAGACACCAGTTCGGTAGGAAAGCCTAAAAATTTTGCAACAACAATTAAAAGAAATTCGTTTCGGTATTTTTATGTATGTGAACAGCATATAAAATTCAAAATGCTAAACATTATTTTTCAAATAATATAATACTATCCGACTATTAACCGAATAATTTTCAACACTAGCAAGAATTCTACTTAAGGCAGCCCGCGTTGAGCTGAATACTCTTAGGTAGAGTTAACTGCACTGCAACCAGTTCGTGTAAGCACTCAGACCTTAATGATAAGACGTTGTTCTCTTTAATAATCGTCACATGAATGTTTGCTTTGTCTCTTTAGTCACCGCCGGCTTAGCCACTAATGTAATTTTTTTCCTTACTTTTTTTTAATCATATCACAGAAGATGCTGCGACGTTATCATACTAATTGTTGTGACGCGAGCATGTGTTAGTGTCTTAGGTGGATTTCGTATATTCCTCCTATTTTTATTAAAAAAATTAATTGGTTAAATAGATGATGTTTACAATGTAGACAACCTAAATTAGATAGATGCGAAGAATGATAATGTAATATGTAGCGATTCAGAATATGCTGCATTACATTCTGTTATTTTGTCTAATTTTTCTAGTTTATTTTTTTAATTAACACGGGAAATTTGTAAATAAAATAGAATAGAATAATAACAGAGTATAAACAGAACCTGCATCCAAGATTATCTATTATGTCCAACTTCCAGTAGGTATTTGTCCAGATGGTTATATCTACAGTGACAGAAAATATCACGATCATTTCGAGTATCCTTTGAAGTTTCTTTGTCAGAATAACAGAATCAATACCGGCTGTTGTTCAGGCGCTTTCTCAACCAGCAATGGTCTGTAAGTCAACCGGTAGCGATCCTAACATTATTTTTATCTAAGGACATGGTAGCCTTTAAACGCTTTTGGTTATACGTCCTTACTGCCAGCTTAATCCCCCGGAAATTCTCCAGGGAGTTCTTCTCACATTTAAACGTTAACTTAATGCGCAGTAGATTTCTTTGTTTGTTGAAAAAAATTTAAGTAAACTTATTAAAAATAATTCTTATTAAACATCTTCTTTACAATTGACGCACCCTATAGAATATTGATAAAAATTCTAGCTTCCCTTTAGAAGCATTTTATTTGAATATTTTTTTATAACAAAGTAATTTTGTATTCAGGAAAATCTCTTAATGTAATCAAAAAATTAAGACTTCAACTGTAGGCTTACTTTTCTTGCTGAGTATATTGATGTTCGTACAAAAAGAAAAAAAAAAACAATACAAATATTTCATTTCATGCATTTTTTGAGAAACTCATTTGAAAATAATTATTTATTTTTTTTTTGTCTTCTATTTAGTCGGTATTAAAAACTTAAATTAAAAATCCTTGATCTCGTCCGCTTAATTTATCATTCGTCTCATTAAAATTCAAATATATAATTTTTCTAAAATGCATTTAACCATCACTTGCAATGAAGTAAAAAATTACACCCAAATTGGCCAACCCTGATCGGGCACATGTAAATATAAATACAAATAAAATTCTCTGAATTCATCCAAGTAAATATTTAGATGAGAATGCTTTTGCCATTTAAGCATTTGTTTGTTTGTTTGCTTGTTTGTTATTGTAGTTGTTACTCGTATATGAGTTTGAGAGCGAGTGTAAATGCAAGTATGATTATGAACACGTATGCGATATTAAAAGTTAAACTTAGAACATTGTGCTACAAAACATGAAGGTAACAGCAACAACAATAATAACAACGTTACAGGCAGAAAAAAATAAAAATAAACAAACAGTAATTTCCAACAACCAACTATTTATTACAGCAAAATTTATACTCATCATCATTTCAAATCTACAGAAGGGCATGTTAGACTGTTATTGATTTCAAATAGCAATAAAACAAGCACAACAACAACAACAACAAAAGCAACGTTACAAAAACAATTAATTGATTTGATCACTACATGATGAAGATAAACATGAGAATGATGAGTATGACGATGACGTTGAGGGTTTGTTAAAACTAAAAAAATGTTTGATAGATTTTATGCGTTCGATGGCTGATAAAAATTAAAATTATAACGACGACGTCAACGAGTTGAATTAAAACAAACTCTAAAATAGTTCATAGATGACTAATAGGCGGTTTAGTTTGTTTTTAGAATTATTCTTAAAACATGATGATTAATATTTTGTGTATCTTTATTATTATTAAATTGTTTTTAGTCTTCTTTTTTGTGTTTTTTTTTGCTGCTCTTTTATCATCAAGATAAGTTGAACAAAATGTAAGATTTATTACAAGATATTTTATGGCGGTATGGTTACCTTGAAACGGTCATACTTGGATCTTATATAAAATATAGAGTGTTGTTTAGTCTTATTCAACATTAGTTCTTTAAATGAAGTTTTTTTATTTATTTCTTGGCTGAAAATAACTTTTCAGGGTCTTTAAGATAAGAACCCTTTAAAGAGACACACAACTTCCCTTTAAGAAGAGTAAAGTGATGTTCTAAATTTAACTTAACATTCCTTAATAAGAAAGTATTAGTCATAGACTATATAATTAGTAAATGTTTCATCCGTCTCCAATCTGACATATAGTTGTTAAAGCTTTAAGACGAGGAATCCAGTTAGATTTTTGTTGATTATTTTCTTGTTTATTTAATGTTTAACAAGTAAGAGGGCTTTATTCGGCTATGCCGGATCTTTTATACTCTTTGCCACTAAATAGTTTAAATAAAAATCGGTATAAAAAATTGTTTCATACCATAAAGTTTATCTTATATAAAAAATTTTCTCTGAAAATTTCAAGTTTTGATTAAAATTTTATAGTTTATTTGACCTTTATAAATTATTTTATTTTCTAATTGTTCAAGCACCAGATCAGTTTTTTAGTAAAAATATATTGTTTATTATGTTATTTTCGATATTTTGCCACATAATTGGGTGGCATCTTCAGGAAACATTATTAATAATTTTTTTTTAATTTAAAAAATTAAAGCATGCGTGTTGTTTTGCCCGCTGCCTCGTAGGACATGGCAAAAGTTTTAAGACTATGTCTGATCGAATGACGTGTTTTAATTTTCACTACCTAACAAAAACACAGACGGATAGACGGACATCGCTCAATCGACTTTGCTATGCATAAGAAGTCAGAATGTATATACCTTATGGGATCGGAAATGGATATTGTAGAAATAACAAACGGAATGACAAACAGACATACCCTTTTCCACTTGTGGTGAAGAGTATAAAAAGCTAAATCGAAAATATTGCTGTAATATAAAGACCATTGAATGTCTCTTCAAAATGTGTTATATGCAAAAATTTATAGAAAAAAAAATAATAAATAGTTTAAATTGATTTACTACAGATTAATTACAAATGCACGTGAACTGGATTTATGGGGAAGGGGAAAAGATAGAATTCGATTTATTGTATTAATGCTTTAGATGTTATTATAATATCAAAAATGTCATCAAAAAGAATATCTGTTTACGTTATTAGTATTCACATAAAAATGCTTTTGCTTCTATTAATAGTTTTATTTGTTTTTAGATTATTTTTAATTAAATTTGTAATTGAATCAATTATATAATTTATAAAAAAATACCTAATTTTTTAATAAATAAATTAATAAATAATTGAATTAATTATATAATTTATTTAAAAAAAGAAAACAATTTTCTAATTAAATAATTAATTGAATTAATTAAAAATTTAATCAAACTTTAATCGAAAATTAAAAAAAAATTTTAAAAGGTTGGGAGAAAAAAAGAAAACAATTTTCTAATTAAATAATTAATAGAATTAATTAAAAATTTAATCAAACTTTAATCGGAAATTTAAAAAAAATTTTTTTAAAGGGTTGGGAGTTGAAAGGGATGGGAGTTGAAAGATATACTATAAAAGAAAAATTTGTAGGGTACCATATGACAAAAACGATACTAAATATTATTCATATTAAAATCATCCAAGAGTATAAAAAGAAAAAGTATAAAACTTGTTAAATTTGCAGAATTACGCATAAAAGTTCGGTTTCATATCGCGTATAATATGTCCTTATTTTGCTTGATTTTCTTTTCAAATATTGTACCCTTTGTATGGAATATAGCCTTCTTATTATCTTTCGGATACTCTTATTATGTTCCACTTTTCAGGCGTATAAATGGCAAAACAATTTAAAGTAGAAAACACAGCGCTGAGAAAATAAAAAATCTTAATGTTAAAATACATTTGCGAAAATGATGTCATATAATGACATATAATTTGACATTTTCTTTTACACTATAACACTCTCTCATAATGCTTAGGTCTTTCACAAGTCTTAATATTTAGTATTATAATTTAAAACAGTCTTAAGCTGATGATGACAATTTAATTGACGAACCACGACTATAAATCACTTGCTTGATGAAATGCGACGTAATTGAAATTTATTTACTTTGAAACTTTAATTCTTCAATTTTCAGGCAAATTTTTAAAATAAATAAAAGTTAAACTCAACTACTTTTAAGTTTAAAAAGTATATCTTTGGCATCATCAAAAAAAACACACACACAAACAAATATTGATGGTAACGAAATAAATACAGTTAATCAGAAATTGATGCCGTTCAAGTTTTAGCTGATTTTAATATGGAACTAATTTTAACACGTTAATTTAATTAAAGTTTCATTTGATACAAAACAAATATGCAAGCATAAGTATGTGTGTACCATGATATGTGCATACATATTTATCTTTAATTTATCTTTGAATGTTTATAAAAATTATTCAAATGTTTTTTTTAAGCTGTGAAAAAAGAGCAAACTTTGGACCATAATACTCGTAAGAACTTCAAATGTGGCAGCAGCATATAAAATTACACACTAAATAAAGAATATATTTTAGCATTAAAACACACACACACACACAACAAATAACAAACACTTAAAAACGAAAACTTGCAACAACCAAAATGTAGGTTTCGAAATTGTTGACAAACAAACGTATACAAATAAATACATACAAGCGAGCCACACTCTGCCACAATAATAAACAAAAACAAAAGCTGTAAAAATCTAGGTCAATATTGTAATAAAAATAAAACAATGAATGAGTGAATGAATAAATGAATGGATGGATGAATGGATGGTTGGTTGGTTGGTTGTTGATGCTTCGTTTATTTTAGTTGGTAAAGCTTTTGAAATATAGTACAACAACAACAACGAAACATCACTAATATCTGCAAAAAGTGGCAGCAGCAGCAGCATTAACACCAACAAGAATAGCGACAAAACATTGGTAACTTAATGTTTTTGGTAACAATCATTTTTATTCATTTGTGTGATTGTTACACGCACACACATGCCAATATGTTAAGATATGTGCAATTATCTTAATGTTAGTTAAAGAACCTTAAAAACATACAAACCTCAGTTTTTATTTTGAAACAACTTAATTTAACCGTCATCACCCACCCACCCAGGTGTTTAAAAAAATGTTTATGAGCTTTAAAAATTTCTTTTTCGTTTTATTTTTCCATTCCCAAATTTTATTGCGGACATAACAACTTCATACAAGAGATAATAATAAATATTGGATTTATAAATGTACATTAACAGTTGTTATTTTCGGTAATTTAAAGAAAATTAATTTTTTTAATTTGATTTCTTTAAATTGGTCGGTTGTGTTCCAGAGAACTGTGTCGCTTTACTGTAACTTAAGTGAAGACACAGGGTGTATATGATAATAAAAAGTTTATGATTAACTGATAAAAAAAATGACCGAATCTTTTATATCTGTCTGTAGCAAACAGCGTTGCCACTGACTTTTTTTAATAACTACCAATATTTCTTCAAACTTATTTAATTTCTACATAAAAAATTTTGCCTGATCTTTGAAAAAATTAATAAAAAAAACTTTTTATAAGCTGAACTTTTTTAAAAAAATTTTTATAACCACAAGCAAAAAATAAGATTTCCTTGCATGAAGGAGTCTATTTTAATACAAGAGTAGTCGATAAGAGTTCAAAGTATAGAGAAAAAATTCTAGCTGTTATCGTAGGGAAGTAAGCAGCATAACAACTGTTTATGGCAGATGTGTTGTGGCTGTTGGATAAAAAGGGGATGACTGCACTGGCGTGGGGGGTACGGCGTAAGTGGTGTGGATGGATTAAATTTACTAAACAAGACATCGAGTAGTTCATGTCTTGCTAGAGTAACACAGTAGTGTAGTGTGGATGGCTGAGTTAAGAATAACGCATGTTTGGGAAGCAAGAGACCTTAGGAGCAAGTAAGGCTGAACACCAGGGTGTTTGTGGCTCTCGCCTCCGATTTCATTTACGGTTCAAAGCAAAAAATTAAACGATGAGCAAAGGAAACGATCTGTTTCTTTAACCTTTCGGTCCGGTCGAACGGTTCACAAAATATAACGATATTACCCAACTCTATACAAAATATTCGCTCACTGAACACACCTCACAATGGCTGCTTTAGGAAATCGAAAATTTATAATACAATGTAGCACTAATTGCTCAATTTATTAATTGATTTTCTATACTGTAAATTGGTTTCATTAAGGGTCTTAATTGTATAAATTACTTATTTGGGCAATTTAGGTCCGTGACTGAACTTGGTATTATGCAGAAATTCAATTAATTTGTATTACATGTACACACAGAGTAAAAACATGATTATGGAATGGTAGCAAGAGCCTCTATTATATTCTCTAATGTATTTGATCGCAAAAACGTTTCTACGAACGAAAGGTGCAACGTTGGTGGTAAATAAATTTCTATAACTACGCCGAATATGTACATATATATGTACGAGTATGTACATATACAAATATATGTTTTCGTATATACATACACATATTTCTATGTATAATAAATATTTTTTTAATGCTTGCAGCTCTTTCTGTTGTTGCAAGGAATTTTAGGTCACAGATTTTTTCTTCCATTTTTTATTTATTTTTTTTTCAATCCAAAGTTTTCTTTAATGTCAACTTACTTCCATTTTTTTCTCCTTAAATTTCTTATAAAAACAATGACATTTTTGGGGGAAATGAACGACATTTTCCAAATTGAATGTATTGTAATAAATGACATAATAAGAATTTGTAGAATTTGGTGGTACAAGTGGAAAAAAGGGAACATGGTGTTTTGTTATCAAAATGAGTTTAAACGTTTTGTATGGCAATCGATCAATGTGTTAAGTGGGTTAATTGTTGTGAAAGGCTGTGATTTATTGGCTGTTAAAGTTGTCGTTAAAATGCTGCAAATTGAAATATAAAAATGTGGAACAAACAAAAACATAAAAAAGTATATTTAAATTTTTTTGTTTTTATAAGAATGTCCTCAAAAAATAAAACAAGTTTAATTGCAAATTATTTAACTGTTAGAAAGTTTACAATATTTACAAGACAAGACTTTTTAAGTAATTAAAAATATTAACGACTCTAGTAAAAATGAAGTAAATGAATAAATGAGTTGTAGGGTAAGAAGAAAAGAGTTGTAAAAAGCCGCTTAATGGAAACTGTAATCAACTCTTTTACAATACACTTTCTAGGAAAAACAGAAAAAAAATGACAAATTGAAACTGGAACTCAACTCGGTTCATATTAATTTAAATTGAAAAAATTTCAATTGAAAAAATTTCAATTTAAAAGTATAAAGTGCACGCAAAAATATAAATGTATTTTTAAATTATAGTATTAACAATAAAAATAATATTGAAACAAATTTTTAATCAAATTGTTAAAATATGAATATGTGTAGATATCGGACTGCACTCTAAACATCTTCGTAAATAGAATGCATTATCTGATACATCCTGCCTGACAAATCTAATTCTTCTAATGCAGATGGTTTATGCTGTTTTGTCAGAACAAATAAGAAACAAGATAGTGCAGAACTTTTGAGGAAAATTTTAATTTCCTACGTGAAGATCTTCGTCTGCTTAATTTCTAGAGCAGAATGACTTCAATTCATTTGGGTTTAAGTTATGCGGTTTTGGTTCATGTTCTTTTCAGAGCTCTTATATGGAAAAAATAAGAAAAATTCGCAGTTCCCATAATTGATAAAAATTCTATGCCTTCGTATAGAAAAATCTCTTCTCAAATTTTCGAAATAACGGCAAAAAGCGCAGGTACGGTAGAGCGAAATATTTCGAAATTAAAAAAAAACGGTTGCAGAGGTAAGCTGCTACGCACGAAAAAAATATTGAATCTGATCAAACAGCAACAAACACAAAAAAGGCCCAACTATAATGTGCATAAAACAACTTTAGCAAGCTTATACAACTGTGCAAATACATTAAATTATATGCGGCAAACTATAATGTACATAAGATAACTTTTCGTCAAGTTTCGTTAAATTTTATTTCTTTATGCAAGGTACGAAACTGATCGCACTTTCCGTACGGAAACAGCTGATTGTGTTTTGTGTTATGCATTGATCAAGAAAAATTTTAATTAAGACCTAAATTGCTAAATTTTTAGTTTTTAATTCAATAGAAAATGTAGAAAAAACAACATTTTCTTTATGGCCAATTTTTTACATGTATAATATATTCAAATTAAATTTGTATTTACGATATAAGCTATGAACATCGTTGCATTTTTTAGTACGGTTGGCCACAAACACAAAACAGAAAATAACTTGTAATATTTTTTTTTTACTTTTCCTTAGAACATGAACTAAAATATGTAAATGTGTGAATGTTATTAAATGTATTCTTTGAAGCCTTTTCGTTTGAAAATTTTGTTGATTTATGTAGAAATTATTTTTGGCAAAAGTACGAATTAAACATAAATGTGCAACTGTGGCGAATAAGTTACTAAATTTATATAAGTACATTGTAGCCACATAAATTTCTTTAATAAGTTATCTAAGCATTTGACAGGCTTTTCGTTGGATTTTTGACATAAACTAAAGCTAGCTTATGCACATTATAGTTGGGCCTAAAGTTTTTTTTATGAAAATTAAATTCTTTGTTTTCGTTTTTAGTATGAAAGAAGTAAAAATACAGGAGCAAAAGTAAAGAGTTTTTTCCTGCAATTGAAAGAATAGTCTTAAGGCCCAAATATAATGTGCATAAAATAACTTAAGCAAACTTAAACAAATTATATGTGGTATAAACTATTATGTACATAAGATAACTTTTCGTCAAGTTTCGTTAAATATCATTTGTTTAAACAAGGTACGAAACTGATCGCACTTTCTGTACGGAGACAGCTGATTGTGCTTTGTATTACACGTTTATAAAGAATAGTTGTAATTAAGACTACAGTGTTAAATTTTTAGTTTCTAATTAATAGAAAATGTAGAAAAAAAGAACATTTTTGTTTCTGGTCAATTTTTAACAAATATAATAAATTAAAATTAAATTTATATTAATACACACACATGTATACGATACAAGCAATAAACACCGTTGCATTTTTTAGTATGGTTTGCCACTAAAGGCCCAACTATAATGTGCACTAACTAGCTTATGCCAACTTATACAACTGTGCAAATACATTAAATTATATGTGGTAAACTATAATGTGATTAAGATAACTTTTCGTCAAGTTTCGTTAAATCTCATTTCTTTATGCAAAGTACGAAACTGATCGCACTTTCCGTACGGAAACAGCTGATTGTGCTTTGGTTTATATATTAATAAAGAAATTTTCTAATTAAGACCTAAATTGTTAAATTTTTTAGTTTTAAATTCAATAAAATATGTAGAAAAAAACAACATATTGCTTTATGGCCAATTTTTTACAATTATAATATATATAAATTAAATTTGTATTTATACACACATATGTATACCATATAAACGATGAACATCGTTGCATATTTTAGTACGGTTGGCCACAAACACAAAACAGAAAATAATTTGTAATAATTTTGTTTTTTACATTTTCTTAACCAAAATATGTAAATGTGTTTGTGAATGTTATTAAATATATAAAATATATTCTTTAAATCCTTTTAGTTTTAAAATTTTGTTGATTTATATAGAAATTATTTTTGCCAAAGGTACGAAATAAACATAAATGTGCAACTGTGGCAAATAAGTTACTAAATTTATATATGTACATTGTAGCCACATAAATTTCTTTGATAAGTTACCTAAGCATTTGACAGGCTTTTCGTTGAATTTTTGACATAAGCTAAAGCTAGCTTATGCACATTATAGTTGGGCCTTAACACAAAACAGAAAATAACTTGTAATATTATTTATAAAAATTTATCTTAAAACATGAACCAAAAAATGTAAATGTGTATGTGAATGTTATTAAATGTATAAACTATCTTCTTTAAAGCCTTTTCGTTTTAAAATGTTGTTTATTTATATACATAGAAATTATTTTGGGCAAAATGAGCAACAGTAGCAAATAAGTTACTAAACTTATGTAAGTACATTGTAGTCACCTAAAGTTCTTTAATATAGTACTTGAAAATTAATTGAAAAATAATTAATATAATTAATATTAATTATTAATATAATTAAAATAATTCCCGTTGTTTAATATAAATTAAAATTTGCAAAGTGCCCGTGCATAAAATAAATTATCAACTATATAAAAAAACCGAAAAAATTCAACGGAGAAAGAAAAATAGAATTACTGTTGGTTATTGTTGTTTTTGCTTAAACTTTGATTTCTGTCTTTGCTTTATTGTTTGGACAAAAATCTTTAGTTTATTTAAAATGTTTGTAAGAAGTTTCCTGAAGAGTTAAGTAAGCTATAACGAAATGGCCATCGAGACGTGCTTTGACCCTCAAAAATCAATATCGGCTATTTATATAAGTAATAGGGAAAATAGCACGAAAAAAGATTTTTGGAAAATTAATTAATATAATTAAAAAAAATTTCCGTTGTTTAATATAATAGTACTTAAGCATTTGATAGAATTTTCGATGGATTTTTGACATAAGCTTAAGCTAGCTTATGCACATTATAGTTGGGCCTTTAGGTAACTGTATTACCAACGTAAAAGTTTAATTACACTTTACGTAAATAAACATTTAAAAAAAAACGTGCATAAGAGGAACCAGATGAACCTTAACTATTATATCACATTCTTAAAGGCAAAATGGAAAAAATCTAACAGAAACCTTTTTGTGCGTGTATTATCTAAAGCACACAGCGTTGCCACTAATTTCAAGGGGGGTTTTTTGCGAATATTTTTAAAATTCTGGTTTTTGGTTATTGTAACTCTACTTTAAAAAAATTTTACTTTTTTGGTGCGTACAAGTTTTCTAATATGGTATAACAAAACATTGTTAAAAATTATGACATATGTCTCTCCGTAAATTTATGATATGATGTGCTGTTTCTTTTAGCAATGAACTCACTGAATACCAATATAAGGAATAATATGCATATTGAGCTGCTCGTTTTTTTATTAAAATTAATACAATTTGTAGTGACACTTTTATTCCATTTTCAGAAATGCTTCAAATGTTTAACTCTAAAAATATGTAACAAAAAATTGCTTTAGACACCGAGATAGAGCATTTTGATTTAGAACTTGTCGATTTTGTTAATTAACTTAACTAATATATCGCATTTGATCAGCAAGAAGGTATTAACTCAAATTTTTCAAATTTTCAGTAAAGGTGAAAAAATGTTTATGGTTAAATTTTAAGAGAATTTGGAAATCCGAATAAATTATAGTAATCAAATTCCATTAGAAAATATATTTACAATGTTTTTCATTTAAATCTGTGCAAGTATTGCAAAATAAAAAAAAAAACAATTTTTGAGTTAACAACAAAAACAACAAAACAGCATCGAGTCCAAATAAAACGAAAATTAAACAATTTGATGACTTTTATTTTGAAAAAAGGTTCAATTCAAAATAATACATTTCTTATGAAAATATAAGCTGAATTTCTATTTAAACTTTTGCATTAACTCAAAATAATACCTTTTTGTTGATATGATGGTAGTCACTACATTAACATTTATCAGAATGAAGTAAAATGTTTACAGTAGCGTAGTGAATTTCTTATAAATAGTGAAATTTTCTAAATATAAAATTAAAAAAAAACTTATGTTAATACTTCAAATTTAATAATAAGTAATATTATTTGTAGTGGGGATTATTGGAGATAGTTGAAATTGTTTTCGTGGAATTTTGGGGATAAGAATTATCAATTTGGGGATAAGACTCGAAACAAGTCTGGGAACCCTGGGAACTAATATAGTTATTTTGTAGATAGATTAGTGTAGAAAATTATTTTTCAGTAGCATTTCTTCAACTTTAATTTCTTTAAGATTTGTCTATTGTTCACTTCTGTGCCCGCTACTCCTTAGAAATCAATTTAATTCTACTAGTGATACTTTTCGCCGACATATTGTCGTCTTGCCATCCTTTAAATATTGAAACTTAAGAGTTCATTAGCTTCATGTTAGCATTTTGTTGTAGTTGTTTAGTTTTTTTTTCTTGTAGCATTTTAGTTGCTACAATTTAGTTGAATCATACTCATAGAATTGAATTGAATAAAATTAAAGTTGCATGTCTTCATTTATTTGTACGACTGTAAATACGATCGCATTGATGTTGACGTCGTGTCTATCAGTCAATCAGCCATACTTGTATTAGCTGTGTGTTTGTCTGAAATACAGCCTAAATATAAATAAGTTCGAGTATGAAACTCTAGTCTAATGGGAAAGTAACCAGCAAAATAGCAACAAAGAAGTGCTGTTTGTAATTCAAAAAAGAAAAATATATTTTTGCCCATTCGAAGGACAGTAACCGCACACAATTGCATGAATATTTTTAATAAAACAAAGCAATAGAAGGACAGACACTAAACAAACATAAAAATCCAAAAAAAGAAGCGATGGTGAGACCAAAGAAAAAAAGTGTCTCAAGTAGTCAGACAAGCAATTTTTTGTTTGCTTTGTTTGTTTGCTTTACCCTCCTCAACTAAACTAACTCATCATTACCTCATTCGCATACTTCTCTTGGACTTTTTCTGGTAATTTTTCTCCTCTTGCATCAAACGAACTGCAAACCAATAACAAAACAAAAAAGATGAAGAAAACATTTTTGTTTTGTCTTGTTTAGCATTTGCCACCTATTTATTATATTGCAAAATTTGTACTTTTTGTAGTTGTAGGCTTAAATGTGCACTTACTTATTTATGTATAATATGCATTTATTAGGGTGTGCCAAATATTTGCGTTCGCTTAAGAGAACAATTTGTTTGCCATTTGCAGTTGAAAAAAACTTAAACTTGGCAAAATGGGATTTAAGTTTTCAAGACATAAGTCCTATGATCTAATTGCCGCAATTGCAATTGCTATAACTTTGGTTTAGCTTGGGATATAAAGCTTGGGTCTAAAAGAGCAGTTTTGCTTAAGTAACTACAAATTTTTAATTTTTTGAGATATGACTATGTTGCAATAAAGGAGCGATATGATGTTTTACATTTACTAAACGTCTTCTCGACTGCTTTTAATACAAATAAGTGCAGAAAAGCTTTTGCAACTATAAAAATGTTTAATTAATTCAATTATTTATTTAATAAGAAAAAATTGAACATATTTTTCTTTATTAAATATATAATCAAATCAATTAAAAACTTAATTAAATTTAAAGCTTAAACCAAATAAAACCTTTAATAGCAGCAATAACTTAAAAATGTATTTTTGTGTACAGATTGACATTTTATTCTTTTACTAACAGCTGGCTTTGGTTTATTGGTTACCTTAAAAATTGAGGTGAGTAAGGTACCATCCATGGATTTAATGGCTTAGGATCTGTATTTTTAACGCTAAATACCGAACATCTGCAAAGTGATAGGCAGAAGGTCATTTTTAAAAAAAAGTTTTAGAGCCATAAGTCAATAAAAACTAAAAGTAAACAAGTAAGGGTGCTATATTTGGCTATGCCGAATAGTATATGCCCTTCAACATACATATATGTTGATCTAGTTTAGTGAAGTAACTCCAATCAAATAAAACAGCAAATATTGGGGTGGCAGAAAATTAAAAATTAAAAAACATCTTGTACTGCATATATATAATTTAACATATAAATACCATCAGGTCTTAATGGGTTAAGCATTTTTAAAACAATTTGGTATTTCCTTAAAGATCTTTTCAAAATCTATAAAATGATACCCATATTGACATTTTAAAAAATTTTAAATTTAAAAGCCCGTAACTCGGAAAATATGGGCGAGCGTCTATTTTTTCAATCGATACTTTTCTTCTTATTTTTTAACTTTCTATCGATGCATATATTTATTTTTTTGATTGGAGTTACTTTATTGGTTCAAATGATATGAAAAAACTAGAGGTAGGCGTGGTGTTTTGCCCCCTTTCTCGAAGGACATAGACTGATCAATCTGATTTCCAATAGCACCGTTTTCGACATTATGTCTGATCGATTTGCGTATTTAATTTTTCTCTAGGTGATCTAGTGCCTCTGCAAACTTGATTTTAACACTAACACGAACGGATAGACCGACAGATGGACATTGCTCAATCGACTTCGCTATGCATAAGAAGTCAAAATATATATACTTTATGAGGTCAGAAATGGATATTGTAGAAATTACAAACAGAATGACAAACTTAGTTATACCCATTTTCCACTTTTTGTGGTGAAGTATATAAAAAGAAGTGACTCAATCTTTGAAAGTAACTCAGCAAATAGTTTCAAAATAATTGATAATTAGACTGCATTCTTCATAAATTGAGGCCAAAAAAGGATCAGCGGCGGAGTTAAAGAGGCTTCTACGCCCATATCATCCTTTTCTGGTAATACTTTCATTTAGCGTACAGCCAATTTCATCGTTCACGCTTAATCAGTTAGGCGTAATACATTATGAGTTTTTTGGACCAGTGTAAACCGTCATAACGCTAACGCATCAGCGAATAGAAAATTCTTTAATTCTAAGCGCAACGAATTGATCCCATTCTAATCAGCAATTGTAGGTT
Source organism: Gymnosoma rotundatum (assembly GCA_916610165.2). Taxonomy (NCBI): domain Eukaryota; kingdom Metazoa; phylum Arthropoda; class Insecta; order Diptera; family Tachinidae; genus Gymnosoma; species Gymnosoma rotundatum. The sequence goes on along the minus strand of OU744338.1, from coordinate 10,539,435 downwards.
TAGCACTGCATAAAATCCTTGACTCTTTGCATTTTTTGTAGGGTTTACCTACTGCACTGCTATTTTTCTTTTCAAATACTATTATCTTGCCTCTATGTGAAAAGCTTTATTCCGCCCTACTCCTACTATGTTCACATATTTTTCCTATTTTTGCAAACAAAATGCTCAAGTGGATAAAAGAAGCTGCCTGTCTAATCTAATAATTTAAACATAAAAATTGTTTTGCTTCATTCTACGTTACAATCAAAATTGGTCTTTTCTGAAGCCTTTTTTATTTGCTAAATCATTAAAACGTTACCCCCTTAAATATTTGTTGATATTTGTTGTGTATGTTTTGCAGCTAATGCAGTCCGCTATCGTCTCTGTTGTTATTGTTGTTTTTTAAACTGAGTAAAAATTGTTGTTCTTTGAGTTCATTTTAATGGTGTAAAGTTTTGTTAAATGATCGCTAGATTTTGTTGTTGCCTTTTGAAATTATACTGGGTCATTGATCGCCAGTATAATTAAATGCGATGAGACGACAACGACAATGACGACGTCAATGTGCGTTGAGGAGGTTCAAGACAAATGCGTTTGTTTTTTTTTTTTATTTGGTTTGATATTTATATACGATAGATGCAAATTAGTAAATTAGTGTTACCACCGGCCTAATAATTTGTGAACTTTGCAGTTTGTCGTTTGTTCAAGAGCAACTATAAGTCAACGCATAAGTTTCAGTTCTTTATTTTTACATTTGCACCTAATGGATTTCCATTTTTATTATAATCGCTTTTTGATATTTCAGACTTTGATGTCACACACATTGTTAATTACCTTGGAATTTTTGCCATAAAAACTAATGCATTGCATTGCTTTAAAAATACTTTAGTTTTGCTATATAACTAAGTTTGTCATTCCGTTTGTAATTTGTACAATATATATTTCCGGCCCCATACAGATAGAGCGATTTCCGTCTGTCCGTCTGCCCGTCCATGTTATTTGTAAAATCAAGTTTGCCAAGTCACAGCTAGCAAAAATTTAAATACGCCAATAGATCAGACATAGTGCTGTTGGAAGTCAGCCAGATCGGTCCATGTCCTTCGAGGCAGCGGGCAAAACACCACGCCTACCTATTATTTTTCCATGTCATTTGGAACTATAAAGTAAATCCAATAAAAAAAAATAAATATATAGGGCGATAGAGAATTAAAAAATAAGAAAAAAATATTAGATGGAAAAATTGGCGCTCGCCCATATTTCCCGAGTAACAGGGCTATAAATTTTTCAAATTTTTTAAATATCAATGTGGGTATCATTTAAAAGCTTTTAAAGAGATCTTTTAGAAAATACAAAATTTTTTTTTAAATTTTTAAGAGCTGATGACATATTAATGTAAAAATGTATATATGTATGAAGTACTAATTTTTTCTCTTTTCTTAATTCTCTGTCACCCCAATATTTGCTATTTTGATTGGAGTTACTTCACTAAACTAGATTGACATAGATGGTGAAGGGTATATAAGATTCGGCTTAGACGAATATAGCACTCATACTTGTTAATTGCTAAATTCATACATGTACTTATATTACATTTATATTGAAACAGGTCCTATGATAAAATTATAATTGGAAATTTATAATTGGAAAAAATAATGTATTTATAGTTTTTTAAATTATTGGTCAGACTATTTTAGTATTATTAACAAATGTATAAATTTAATTCGGCGTAAGTTTACGTATATTTCAATTTTAAAATTCATTAAAAAGAAAAATAATTTAAAAATTTTTGTTTTATTGAACATCTTTTACGATTAAAAATCGATTTCATACTGTTGCCTTTAGCTGTATATTTTTATTGCGATTCTGATCTGGCCATAAAGCTGATTCTTTGTGCAATTTTTATCATATTTTGTTTTATGCAATTTTTTATTGCAGTAATTTCGTGAGTATGGAAACTTAAGAAAAAAAATGAATTTTTAATATTAGCAACATTTTTAAACCGTAATATACGATTGGAAATAATTCAAAATAGTGCGCCCTTTAATTTCTGAAGTCGATACTGAAGACCCTTTTGAACAGTTACATAACAATTTGAGGTCCTTTTTAACAGATTTTAAAGTTTTTATCGAATTAGCCATCAATTATTATGGGAAGATCAATCCTCCTTATTCTTTATGAAAAGGAGTAAGAACTTATAAATTTTTATTTTTCACTTAATTTTTTTGTTTTGAAACACTGCTTTTTTGTACCTTGCAAATGGAATTAGAAATTGCGACTTGGCACGATCGCATTAAAATAAATAAATAATATTTGCGCAATAAATTATGGATTTACAATTTTTGAATTGCTAAAATAAAAAACCAAATGAGGGCTCATTTACATAAGAACTCGTCGTGTGATACAGTTAAGCAACAAAAAATTGCATCCAAACAAAAATTGGAATCAGAAACTGCAACACTACACAAAAAAAAAAACGTTTGCACCTAATAATGTCTTATTTGTTTAATCTTTTAATTTAAATAAATTTAGTTTTTTGTCGGTTTTATAATTAATTGAGAAATAATTATATATTTTTCTTATTAAATAAATAATCAGATTAATTACATTTTTAATAACAAACGGACAAAGAAATATTTTTATCAAATAAATAATTGAATTAATTACAACATTAATAAAATATAGATATGAACAATTTTTATTTTTCTCTATTAAATAATTAATTGCAAATGAACAAGAAATTCTCTAAATAAATAATTAATTGATTCTATAACTTTTTTGTGAATTAAAAAAGAAGAAACAAATTTTCTGATTAAATAATTAATTGAATTAAATAATTAATAAAATATAAATCTGAACATGAATAAAATATGAATAATTTTTATTTAAACAAACGTTTGTTTGAATTTAACTTAAAGTTTTATGCCTGTTTTAATTGATTTTATAAATTAAATTGAAAAATTTTTATTTAATTTTATATTTAAGACTAGATGAACCCGGTGTGCTTCGCTACCCCCCTCGTTATTAAATAAAATTAAAAGTAATGCGAAAATTTAATGACGATTTGTCCAGTAGTTAAGACTATATTCCGATTTTTAATTTTTCTAAAAAGGGGCGGGGTCCCACCCACTTTTCTCCTGGTACGTATTCCTAATTATGCCAATACCATATGTACCAAATATCGTCGACGTAGGTCCAAAAATGCCCAAGATATGACGATATTAAATTTTAGGTTATATGGGCGAGACCACGCCCCTTTGTCCAATTAAAACTTCATATAGCCTATTATTCCTTTCAGAGTCACAGTAACATGCTGTGAAAATTTCAGGAAGATTGGTCCAAGGGTTTGGCCTCCTATAAAGCACAAACAAACAGACAGACATTCATTTTTATATATATAGATGAAAATAATTTTTTTTTTTAATTCAATATTTAGGAAGTTTTTCATTTGGTTTTATTAATTGTGAGAAAAGGGCACTGATTAATTCAGTAAAAAAAAATCACCATTTTTTAGTGTATAAATATTTTTTTTTTGGATTTATCGGTCATTCTTATTTCAAATACTTTGAGTTATTGAAAAGAGATAAGATAAGCTGATTCAATAAAAGAGTCACCTTAAATCCTTAAACATCATACAACAAATATTTATAAATAATGTTATTAAAATTGTCTAGCAAATGTAAAATAGCTTCCTGTGAGGCAAACATAATCATTTCGTCAGTGCTTCTATACAGTGTTGTTCGATTAGGTGACTTACATCTAGAAATTTTTTATACGAAAGTGGAAACTGTTCTGTTACAGTTTTTAAATTAAAAAAATTATTTACTTATTTACAAAGTTAGTTGGTTAAATAGATGATGTTTATAAATTACACAACTAAGGTAGATATATGCGAAGAATGCTGATGAAGGTCGTAGCGGTCCAGAAAGTGCAGCATTTCATTCTGCTAGCGTCTAATTTTTCTTGTTTTCTTTGGAAAACGTCCGCATACATTTGTAAAATAAATTTTCTTTCTAAAAAAAGATTTTTAGAAATTAAAAAAAAAATGAACTTAAGCCAAAATAATTTCTATTCATTTATAATATTCACAGTTCAAATAATAATTCAATTAAAATTAAATTAAAAAATTATTTCAAATAAAATATGTTATAAATAAAAAATAATAATATAAATGATAGACAAATGTCGACTTAAACTCAGTATACTGCATTTAGTGGACAAAAAAAAAATTAACATAACAAATAATAAATTAAAAATAATTCTATAAATACTTCGTAATCAAAAACATTATTCAATAAATATTTAAAATATTTTTTCAACCTTAAATAGGTTACGAACAATGAATTTCTGCTCCCCTTTTAGCTGTTCCACAACTATTTATTCACACCACTTTACACTCACTGTAATGAACTTTACTTTTTATTTCGATTTTTTTTTTTTAGTTTTTGATTTTCGCTTCTTTTATAAGTAGTTGTTACTGTTGTTGTAGTTTTGCCAAGTCATATAATAAAAATTTGCAGACAATGACAAGAACAACAACAATAACAAACTTAACACAAATTGATCGTTTATATTCCAACGACCCTTTTATTTCTTATAATCATTCACATTCAACATTGTTTTCCATGGAAGGGAAAAAATTATAGAAAAAAAAATAAATAAGAATGTTCAGCAACATTTAAATCATCACTATTAAAAAGATGATGATGATTATTGCAGCGGTAGCACCAATATTAACGCAGCAGTAGCTTAAAAGAAAGGATTGATAAGTTTGATAAAAATATTTTTCTAATTTGCTACACAATGTTCTGGCATTTGATTTGCAATTTAAAACTTGATTTTTTCCTTTAAATTAATTTTTTTTTCAAAATAAGTCTTGTTTCGTTTATGAGCATTTTTCCATGTCTTTGAATAATTTCGCCAATTCAGAGTTGTACTCACGTACAAAGAGGTAGACCGTACCAAAGTTAAGTCACCCTTATTTATTCATATTTTTTCTATTAGTTAATGCAAATGTTAAGTGCCTGTCTAACAACTTCTATTAGAATTATAAATATTCAGGCACTCCTCAAGCAGATCTATTTCAATATAATGGTTTTGGCAATCAATTCACTCTTTTAAGACCCTGCTAGCCAATTTATATACAAAAACTTCATGGGAGTATGTTTTCAGTACACAAACTTTTACTTACTCGCACCAAAAGCAACATAATAACGTTTACACGTTCCTAAATGTCAATGCACTTGTTTTATTTAGCTGCTGGTGCAGCAACTGCGACAGCGCTACTAACAACAACAGCAACAAGAAGAACAACGTAAGTCATAATACACGTTGGTAGAATACAAACGAGTTGTTTTGCTGCTTCATCAATCCTTTTCCAACAACAAAATATAAAATTTAAACTTTATTAAGAATAAAAACTCTGCTTGTTGTTATTGTTGCTACTTTTTCTAAAAACAAATTAATGCGTACGAGTAAGTTTTTGTTGCAGCAATAAATTGTGTGAATGTGACCCGTCTACTCTCCCTCTTCTTTATCGTTAAATATTTTTTTTTTATCTTTTATGACAAATAATTGATGCTCTTTTGCTCCATGAATAGCATGTCTGACTTGAGAAGCAGTTGGTTTTTTTTTATTTAATCACTCGTTATCAATTTGAATTCATTGAACAGATGTTCGGATTTTGCTCCTTTCAAGAGTATAAGTTTTCTTAAGAAGAGAAAGTGCTGTTTAATTCGAAACTGTCAAATAATTTTTGATTTTTATTTTGTTGTGCTTGTGGATGTTTCTCATAAGCACTTGTTCCTTAAGTACTTTTTTATTTTTATTTTTTTTATTTTATTGGTATTTATTATACCCTTCACCACAAAAAGGGTAAAAAGGGTATATCTACGTTTGTCATTCCGTTTGTAACTTCCACATTGTCCATTTTCGAACCCATAAAGTATATAAACTCTGAGTTCTTATGCATAGCGAAGTCGATTGAGCGATGTTCGTCTGTCCGTCCATGCTAGTGTTAAGGCAAACTTAATCAGATGTAGTGTCGCTATTGGAATACAGCATGATCGGTCCATGTCCTTCGAGGCAGCGAGAAAAACACCACATCTGCCCCTAATATTTCCATATCATTTGGAACAATGAAGTGACTCCCTTCTTTGTCACTTCTTTAAATTAAAAACTCATACAAAAATGAAATTCATTAAGATCTTTTACAAACGCTCTTTCGTCTCTACGAGCAGTTTATTAGGCAGCAAGGAACCTTTGTCATTTTTAGAGTAATTTTTTTTATTAACTGGCAGATGTTCATTTGTTGATTGTTCGCAAATTTACGGAAACAAACTGCTTAATATTCATATATTGATCTTTTATAGGTCATAACTTCGACTCTGCTATGAACGAATAACTTCATTTATTTCGACTTGTGCTGTAATCTGTCAAGTGATTAAAAAAAATGTTAATTCCCCAAGTCATACTTTATAGAGACAGCTATTTTAGAATTCTAAACACACATTTTTGACACTACCAGAAGATTTGATTCTAACCTTCTAAGGAACGCTAAATAGTTTCCCATTAGTAATTGAGGATTGAGTTCATTATTAACCGACTATAAAAAAGGAGGAGGTTATCAATTCGTCTGAATGTTGCTTTTTTTTAATGTTTATACCTGCAGAACTCAGTCATTTCTGAACTGATTCTGAAAGTTTATTGTAATTTAATAGATTATGCTTACATATTGGTTCCGTTTTAAAACCAGTTCATAATCTTAAAAATTAAAGGGTGTTCCGATACAAAATACAGGGTTTTTGCGTGTATTATGAACCGTAAAGGGCACCGCACTAAAATTTATAAAAACTTAGTATCATTATAGCTCCAATTAGCAAAAATTTATAAAAAAAATAAATCTAATAATTAATGGGTGTCCCCATAGTTGACGCAAGTTGAGCTATATGAACCGTTAAGGACAAAGCTTAAAAATTGGACAAAATGTCGATTCCTGTGACCGTTATCGAGTATAAATATTTAAGATTATAAACTAAAGGGTTATCGAGTATAAATATTTAAGATTATAAACTAAAGGGTGCCCCAATAGTTAATTTAATTTGATGTATATGACCATATTTTTGAACGATTTACAAAGAACCTGTATTAATAAGTCCGATATAACAACAAATATAAAGTTTGGATTTAATAATTAAAGGGTGTGCCAATAGTTGATACAATTCAATTTATAAGTAACCAAACTTACAAATCTTTATAGACAGACAGTTGAAATTAACAAGGAACCTGTTTTGCTACGTCTTCCATAACAAGTATACAATTTGAATTTAGAAATTAAAGGGTATTTCCATAATTGATGTAATTTTACCTATAAGGTCCTACCTTTTAAATTGTTATTGCAAATACTTGAAAATAAGACAGAATATGTAATATAGACAGACGGATGTTATAAACAAAGAACCTATATTCCTAAGTCCGCTATAACAGCAAGTATAAAATTTGGAATTGGAAATTAAAGGGTGTCCAACTAGTTGATATAATTTTATTTATGGGGCCAAACTTTTGAATTGATATAGACAGACAACTGAAAGTTATAGAAACCTGTAAGAACAAACATACGATTTGGATTTAAACATTAAAGGGGTTTCCCATAATTGATGTAATTTGAACTACATTCTAAACCGTTATATGCAATTAATTTGAAATTAAAAAAAATTTCCGCTACTTCGTCTGGTATAATAAGTGGTATAAATATTTAAAATTTTAAATTAAAATTAAAAGGTGTCCCAAGAGTTAATTTATTTGTTGCATCTTGCCAAATATTTAAACTGTAATAAATAGGTAGCTAAAATCTTTTTTGCTAGAACTATTATTTAAATTTGTTAAATTTTTATTAAGAAAGTAAAATTATTTGCAAATGTATGCAGATGTTTTCTACAGAAAACAGGAAATATTAGATACCAGCAGATTTAAATACAGCATTTTCTGGATCGCTACATCCGCCATCAGCATTCTTCATATTTATATATTTTAGATTGAATACATTTTAATCAGCATCTATTTATGCAACTAATTGAATGCAGGCTTGCCATTTTGGCACTTTTAGTGCTAGATTTAGCAGTTTATTTTCTGGTTTAGCATTAAGAATTTCAAAAAAGTTATAAGTGCTAATTTAGCACATTTTTATAATTATTCAGCATTTTTAGAATTTTTTTTATTTAGCTCATAAAATTTAAAAACTCATACTTACGAGGGCTGCTCTATATATTTCTGGCCTAATAGTGAAAATGCGAATATTTATAATCAAAAATGGTTTTATTGTTTTTCAAAGTATTCTCCAGCATGATTTATACACTTTTGCATGCGCTCAAACCAGTAATCGAAGCACTTTTTTCACTCCGATTGAGACACCTCTAAAACATGGTTTTTGAACACTTCAACAGCTTCTTCTGGCGACGAAAATCGTTGACCACGCATTTTTTTCTTGATGTGCGGAAACAAGAAGAAGTCATTAGGTGCCAAGTCAGGGCTGTACGGCGGATGACCCATTTATTCGACGTTTTGGCCGGTCAAAAACGCTCTGGTTTGAGCCGATATGTGAGAGCTCGCATTGTCATGGTGAACAATGATTCGTCTTCTCTTGTTGGTTTTTCGAATTTCTCCGATGACTTCAGGCAAACAAGTTTTAGTGTACCAATCAGAAGTGATCGTCCTACGTCGCCACATGACCAGTTTTGCCGAAGAAACAGGCGACCATTTGCTTCGAAGTGCTTCTTTTACGAACAACTTTCGTTGGATTTTGCTCGTCTTTGAAGACCCACACGGTTTCGTTTCGGGCTCATACGCATAGATCCATGATTTGTCACCTGTGACGATCTTATAAACGTCTTTTGAAGCACCGCAATCGTATTTTTGCAACATTTCTTTGCACTAATCGACACGAGCCTTTTTTGAGCGACTTTCAAATTGTTCGGGATCCAACAAGAACCAACCTTTTTTACGGCCAGGTGTTCATGCAGTATCGAATGTATGCTGGTGGAAGTAATGTCCAAGGATGTTTCTATCTCTCAGTATGTCGCATGTCGATCTTGCATTATGAGTTCATGCACGGCATCAATGTTCTCTGGCACAACAGCCGTTTTTGGACGACCTTCACGGAATTCGTCTTTGAGCGAGCTTCGGCCACGATTAAATTCATTATACCAATTTTTCACACTGCTATAGGATGGTGCTTCATCGCCATACAAAGATTTAAGTTCATCAATGCACTCTTGTCGTGATAATCCACGTCGAAAGTTGTGAAAAATGATGGCACGAAAATGTTCACGAGTTAATTCCATTTTTTTCTATATTAATTTTTTCAAGTCACTGTTAACAACACAAATAATGGTCGTACGTCAAAACGTTTTGAGTACGATTATGCTTAAAAATGACAAGCTTTCCAATGGAAATGTCAGATTGCACTTGGCAGCACTCAGTGTTGCCAGGCCAGAAATATATATAGCAGCACTCGTACAGTATGTGAATTAAATTTATTTTTTCTTGTTAAAGTTGTGGCTGGTAAAATGTACATCAAAGAAATACTAATTAATATAGTTTTGAGAGATGTAAGTAGCTTTGATTTTTTACTACCAAATCCATATCTAGGATATGAGTTCGAAACATTATTAAAAAGCAAACTACAAGAAAATAAAATATTTTTCGAAGTAGAAAACAATATAAAAAAAGTGTGCACATATTTCTTAAAGGAGCTGGTCAAAGAAATAAAATCTGGTCTTCCCAAAAATATTACTATTTTGAGAAAAATTTCAAAATTTTCAGTAGAGAATACATTAAAGGAAATAAAGGGCCCCATTATTGATATTTTAAACGAATTGAACTTATGTACTATCGAAATAGAAAAAATTCAAAGTTAGTAAAGCCATTTAACTGAAAAAATAGGGATATGAAAATGAATACAATAGAATTCTGGTTTCAAGTAAATAATTTTATAAATTGCATCAAAGAAATTCTCTTTAAAGAATTATCAAGTTGTGTATTATCTCCTTTAGTGTTGCCTTTTTCAAATGCAGAAATAGAGCATTTATTTAGTTTATTGGGCCTAATTAAAAGTAAGCTCAGAACTAGAATGAACACAGAGTTGTTATGTTCAGGTACACGTAAAAAAGAAGGCTCAAAACACAATAAGCATACCCAATAATATTGTAAAAAAATCAGTTCTTCTATGAAAACAATATGGTTGAAATTTTAAATACATTAAACAACTGAATTTAAAATATACATAGTTATGCTTTTTGTACAAATATGTATGTATTTCTATATTTTTATGAAAGAAAACTCTGATAAATATTTAAAATAAAAACAAAGGAATTTAATATTAATAACTGCTCTTTATGATTTAAGTTTTCCAAATGTTAAACTTTTTTCTGTTAATACATACTCGTATATATGTACATAGAAAGTTGAAAAGAAAACTATTTTGACAAGGACCCTCGTTACAAAAACTAGCACTTTTTTATTAGACTGTAGAGCATTTTAGCACTTTTTATTTGCCGATTTAGCACCTTTAATCTGAGGTCTTTTGGCAACCCTGATTGAATGTTTAAGAATACGAGTAATATTTACAATCAATCAACATTAATTTGGTTAAACGAAGTCCCCACACAACCCGTAGCTTAGCTCTTTGTATCTCTGCAAATCGTATCACATATATATATTGCATGTTCTTGCTTTCTGCTAACCGTTGGTATAGCAATTAGTTGTATCACTGCTAATTCATTCTTTTACAAAACAATTTCAAAAAGGATCTATTTGGAGGTCTCTTTATGTTAAAAATATTACAAAAAAGCTGGTCGTACTAATATGCTATAAATTGACTTTTTCCATTAATAAATACATGAATTTATTTAAGAAAACAATAACTCGAATAGAACAGTTTATTGAAAGCTTTATTTAAAACAAAAGTTGTTTCCACGATCATGAGCTTTAACAAAAGTTTTTGTTTTTCCTGAAGAAAATTTCTTATATCAACTTTTTTTTAATCCCTGAAATTATTGTTCGCAGCTTCAGTTAATATTTTTTAGATCCCCTAGAAGAAACTATTTTGCTCAACCCTTTTATTTTAAAAACCAAAAAGTATGTCAATACAATTGTAAAGAAAAAGAAAATTTATTCACACCTTTTAACGAACACGAAAGCAACCCCAATTAATTTAAAAATAATTTTAAAAATAGAAAAAGAAAATAAATTGATTTCGTTCCCATTTTTATTAGTTTTAATAATAATATTCGCATTCCCTTCGAATGAAATTATCAAAAGCTGTAGAAAATTTTTTGGTGGCACTAACCAAATACAGAAATATTAAAATAGCACAATTCACTATTGAGTTCAATTAAGCGTAAATAGTCAACGAAAAACTTCCAATTAAGAATTCAACAAATTAAAATGAATAATAATAAATAATCAGTGAATTTATAGGTTGTTTAATTGTGCAAACTTCTATCGTTTTAGTAGTGTGAGTATTAAATATTTGTACTAGAAATTATATACCTATTTCACTAACGGTACATTGACCCCACAATATGAACTATACCTACTTAAATTCATATAATCTTTCCTCTATTAATTTGTTTTTCTTCTCCCTTTCTCTTTTTCACTCTCGTGCATACAATTAGAACTCAATTACAGAATACTTTGTTGTACCAAACAACTACAAATACAAACATTGATAAAAACTACTACAAACACGACTACCACATTGAAAAATATAATGAATGTGTTTTAGTTTAAGTTTTTTTTTCAGCTTTTTTGTAGTCATTTAATTTTATTTCTTTTTTTTTTTTGTATTCGGAGGAACTGTGTCAAATAACCACAAATTTAAACCATCACCACCGCACAAGAATGACCTGGTTTTCGGAAAATTAAAATAGACATAAAGAATGCATGCAGACACAAATACACAGATACACACACATACACATACTATAGCATTAACGAGTTTGTACCACAAACAAGTTAAAAGTTGGTAGTTGTTATTGCGGCTGCTGTTGTTGCCGAGTAAACTTTAATACACCCAACCATTAAATTGTTGCAGTTGCAACAAAACCGACGGATTTTAATTTTAAAAATAATGATCATAAAATGTTGAAAGTTTTTAGGAAAAAAAAATAATTAAATTTAAAATGCCATCTCCGCCTTTCAAACAAATTTTTTTAAGCGCAATTATGGCTTTAAACTTAAAAATTTGTAGTCAAACCAATGTTGCTACACGACAAAAAAAAATTATTTAAATTTGATAATAATTTTTAGCGTAAAATTTTTGGAATTTATACCCTGTTCAGACATGTTTTCTTAATTGAGTCAATTTAGTTTTAATTGCGAAATTTAATATGGTGTTCACACATGCTCGATTAAGCTTATTCAATTAGCACAAGGCATATTTATTTATATTTATATTTATTTTACCAGGTAGTGACGTCCGCCCAGCTGATTTCTCTTTTTATTACAAAAACAACATGGCTTTTCGTTTTTGCTTTAAAGTTGGAAGTGTCAAAAGCCAGTTTCGTATGACCCGTCATTTCCTTTTTATTTGTTTGTTTATATTTTTACTTGCGTCTTGTCAATTTTATGAAATTTTTCTTCTCACTGAACATAGTTCCCAGAGTAAACATACTTGTTGGCAGGGTTGCATTTAGCATCTTATTCAATTGGTCATGCAATTAAGTACTGATTGCTCAATTTATTAATTGACTTCTTCAAATTAAGGCCTTAATTACCCAATTAAAGCGTCAGGGTATTAAAAAATAATTGTTCTTAAATGGATTTGAAAACTGCCATATTTGTAAAAATTTATTTACTTTTCAAACTTTTTTGAAATGTTTTTTGTATGAAAATTTTGTTTTCAAATACAAATCGAAATTATATTTTATAAGTTTGGGATATAATTTTTACAACTTCATGCGTAGTTTGTTTTAATAATAAAATAAATATTTTTTATATGACTTCCCCTATAACTCTCATTTATAGTTTTTAGAATTTAAATATGCAGCTTAGGCCTTTCGAATTTTTTGAAAGGCAATCATGATGATGCCGGTTTAAGCCTACCAGAGTCTCGATTAGTAAACAATTATTATGAAGTCTCAGTAAATGAGTTGGCAAAGAGGTTACTGTTTACAGATAAGAGGGTTTCGGCATCGGTAAAACTAAAATAAGTATATCATAGTTCAAACCTGAGCGGAGCATTATTTAGTTAACAAAATAACAACAATGTCAGATTTAGGGCCTGGTTAACATTAACAGGATATCTAGCCAGAGTCATCGCATATTGTGCTCTAGAAAAAAGTAAGTCGTGTCTCGCCGAAGGCTTTAACTCGCAAATTGTTGATATTTTTCATTAAGCCTTGAATTTTTGAAATGTAAGAATTTCAACTCTAAATTTAAAAAAAGGGTATAAAAGTTGTTTCTAATTTTGTTTCAATATTTTCACTCTAAAATAAAATTAAAATAGCTTAGTGCCAATTTATCTTCAAAAATTTTAAGTTTCCATAGAAACTTATATTTGCGTTTTTAAATATTTTTTTTTTGGAACAGAAAAAAACATTTCAGTTTATTATTCCTTTCTATTTGTTTAAATAAAACTATTTAATTAAATATTTATTAAAGTAAAAATCTTTCATTTTATTTTTGCCTCAAAGTCTATTTCTTTATCTGCCATGAACATTTTTAGTTTGTACTTCAAATGATTTATTCGCTTTGTTTGCCTTTGCTCTAATACAAAAATAGTTATCTTTTAACAAAAAAAAATGTAAGTGTATATCTGATTCATTTTATTTGCTTTTAAGTAAATCTATTTGCATATATTTTATTAAATAAATTTACTTGCAAAAAATAAACTGAAATAAATTAAAAGAAATCACATCGCAAATACATAAATAAAAAAGCAAAAAGACATCACCTAGATAAAACCACCATACATATGCAAAAGAGTGGCCAGGTGTAACAAATTAATTGCACCAGTTTTTCAAATAATATGGCTCCAAAAAATATTTAAGAATTAGGTTAGATCAAGTTAAAACTTTTTTGAACAAACTTTCGCGTTTACACAAAAAAAAATATTTTAGTAACTCTTAAAATATTTATGTTTATGTATAAAATTACAAAAGGCAAAACAGAAGGTGTAAATAAGTATATCCGTTCAAAAATCACATATTTCGAAAAATAAATATTACAGACATTAAGATTTATGCATATCAATCATTTTGAAAAAAATACTATGCGAAGAAATTGTAACAAAAGATTCTCATCAAGCAACAAAAAACCGCTTAAGCCCGGTTCATGATATAACTCCTAAGATAATCATTGGATCTTCAAGAAAAAAATCAAATGAGGATTGTCGAGATTGTGAAAACTCTAACGCAATATTACTTTTTGTTTGTTTTGTATCATGCTTCAAGTAAGATAAAAATGTGAATAGCAAAAGTCCTGATATAAATGAAAATGTTAGCAAAATATTAAGAAAAGATATCTTATTATGGGCAGCCAAATTCTTCTCCGTATTATATGTCATTCAAGGAATTTGCTTTCAAACTATTACACTTTCTAATAAGACTTAGTAATTTAATAAATCTTAACACTGAGGTTTACGGTTTAATTTGGTTTTCATTAGATAGAAATCGCAATTTTGAAAAGTATTAAAAAATTAATAATAATATTAATAAATTTTGTACGTTGTTCTTTCTAAGTATATAGTCTGATCTATAATTTGTCTTTAAAAAAAATTATAACTGAATTGAAATTGATTTTGGCTTAAGTTTATTTTTTAATTTCTAAAAATCTTATATAAATGTATGCGGACGTTTTTCAAAGAAACAAAGAAAAATTAGACACTAGCAGAATGTAATGTTGCATTTTCTGGAACGTCCGCATACTTTAAAAAAAAAAAATAATTTTTCTTAAAAAACACGGTTTAAAAATTTAAAAAAAAAATTCATAAAAAAAATAAATTAACAAAATAAAATTATAACACTAAAAGAAAGTTACTCGTTTTCCAAAAAAATAAGAAAATCTCTAATTTAAAAAAAATCTATGCTTTAAAAGTGAAAAAAAAATTTAATTAAAAAAAACCTGAAATTAAGCCAACATCACTCCCGAAAATAAAGAAAAAAACTAAGTTTGAAAGTGCTAATTTAGCAAAACCTTCTTTAGCAGAAACTTTGAAGAAATTATAAATAATAAAAAATTTTTGGATTAACAAAAATGGCATGAAAAATTTTTTGCAAAAAAATAAAAAATAACTTTTTACTGTCTGTTATTGCAAGAAGTGGGGGGAAAACTATTTTCCTAATTTTAATGTTTATAATTAAGTGACAGTATAACTTTAAAAATTTTAAATTTGATTTAATTGTTTTTTATTCCCGCTCAAGCCTAAAAGCCATCTGGCCACTCTATTGACTCGCAACACACTTAAAACCAACCAACAACAAACCAAGTAAATATTGATATTTGTAGCTTAATTTTCAAAAGTAGAATATGAATATGAATCAACTACATCGGTAACCGCGGCGACGACCACTTTAATCTGAATGTATTCTCTAATCTAATGTTAATTATAAAAATGTTTAAATATTTTCCACATACATACATACATACGGACCCACATACCCACAAACACAGTTAAATGTATTTGGTATTCATTAATGTTCGTTCAAACAAAATCTAATAGCAGCTGTAACAATAACAACAACAATAACATCACCCAAATATTCAGGTCATTCCTCCCGCTTGGATGGTTTGCTTCTTAAATTAAAATGAAAAAAAAAACCAACAACAACCAAAACTGACACCGTTTAAATGAATGACTAACCGACGAATACTTAATAATTTTTTTCTTCGTTTAGCTTTTGTTGCTTGGACGTAGTTAATCTAAATAAATTGGTACAGCATTTTAAAAGAATGAAAACATTACTTAGTAATAAATTAAAATTATTCTACTTGTAGTACAGTTAAATTTTAATGTAACTTTATTAATAGGTTTTAAGTTAACTTTTGTCAAAAATTAGGGAACTATAAGGAGAGGGATCTTAAAATATGATGCAAGAAGCTTTCATATTAGCGTGCATAATAAAAAAAAAACTAACTGAAGGAAGAGCGGTCGTGGTACGATTATTCCCAGTGGGATAGCAAAGCGTACCGGGAATATTTTCTGTAAATTTTTTAATAAAAAGTTAGTTATTGAATTGTTACTTGGATGAATAATGAGTAAAACTGTCACTTGAATAAACAGATTGGTATAAGTTGAGATACCCTCTACCACTAACAATTATAATAATAAAAGAAAAGTTGCCCAACAGTTGTTTTTTTTTTTTTGGTAAGCAGGATGCATAAGTTGGCTTAAGGCGACTGCCAATTAACTAAAATGTGCCGCTTATTGATTCCAGTGCAGAGAGGAAAAGCAGAAAAAATTGGTCAGTTTTCAAGCAGTCTTAATGCAGAAAAGAGTATAAACTGAACAAATCCTACGTTTTTCGACGAAGCCATAGGGTACTTTGACTTATAAGGGTTAAGTTAATCGAGCCGTTTTTCCCCTCGTCCTCGAGTGCAATCAAGTTTTCTTATCTTACAACCCTTTTAGTGGGCGAAGAACTCAAAAATTAAATTAAATATTAAACATTTTTTGTTGTCAAGGTAAACCAATTTTATGAGTCTTTTCAAATTGTCCTGCGTGATAGAGCGTGAGGATGTGTGACTGAAAAAATCTATACGTGAGATGAAGTAATAAAAACGTTTGAGGAACATAAGAGCGAGTCTTTACAAGTTTAAATGAAAGCAATGTATTTTATCGGGGCAGCCATTTGCTCTAAAACAGTTAAAATGTTGTCAAATTTCTAATAGTGCATTAGATCCATTTGAAGTCAAAGAAGTAAAAAATTATATCGGCCCATTTGCAATTGCGTTTAAGCTTACATGGTACGAGTAATATCTACTTATGAACCAATCTCCCACTTATGTTGATTTATTTTTAATTCATGCTCACATTCATATTATTAAAGCTACTCACGATCTTTTTCCAAGAAAGGAAGAAGGAAAAATTAGATGCCAGCAAAATGTAATGCAACATTTTCTAAATCGCTACTTCCATCGTCAACATTGTTCAGCTCTATCTATTTTATATTGTACACATTTAAGGCATCATTTGTTTAACCAACTAATTTTTTAAATAAAAATACGGAGATATTTATAATCAGTCTTAAAACAGATTTTTAGAAATTAAAATAAAAATGGATAATTCAATTAATACATTTGTCATAATAACAAATAATAAAATGAATAATTTAATAAAAATTAAATTACTCACCACTTCTGCTATAAATTAGAAATTGTATGAATTCATTACTTAAAACATCTGCTGTCATAAACGTTCACAGCAATTCTAGCGTTTTTTCCCCATAACTATTATTTAAAACCTAAATCTATTTAAGCAGCTTTATAAGGAAAATATTATGAAAGAACAAAATTCTAAACAAAAAATTAGACAACAACAACGAAAAAAAACACACACACAACTACAGTAAAGTGTAGTTGATTAAATAAATTTAGCACACTTTAGCGCCATGTAGATATTACTACATTGAAACTATATAGCGCACACTCACACGCACACCGTGTGAACATCGAACTAAACGCGGAAGAAGATGGAAAATATAAAAACTGGGGAGATTA
This sequence comes from Gymnosoma rotundatum, assembly GCA_916610165.2. Classification (NCBI taxonomy): domain Eukaryota; kingdom Metazoa; phylum Arthropoda; class Insecta; order Diptera; family Tachinidae; genus Gymnosoma; species Gymnosoma rotundatum. The sequence continues at coordinate 10,521,744 of OU744338.1, read as the reverse complement.
AATTAGAGCATTCATTCACACACTGATGTCTTTCAGTTAACATGAGTGAACATGTTCACATTACTCTAACTGGGGGGCAAAGTAATTTGCCTCTTTTTTTTTTTTTTTGTTTTTTAAAATTATGCAGCATGTTGCAAGTACGCTTGTATTAGTTGTATGCTAAAACCATAGTTTGGTATTTGTGTCATACAATCTGTTTTGAAATCTTAGCACTTTTATTTGTAGGTTTAATTTATTTTTTTATTTTTTTGTTTAAGATTATACTTTGATTTAAATTATAATAGGAGAAATAGTTTTTTTTTTGCTGAGTTTTGTTTTAAAAATGATGACAGCTTTTAAGAGATTACAACACAATTTATAACAACAAAAAAAAAAATAATAAGAGAGAACTTGCGTAGAAAAAGAACAAATTAGCAAACTTCAAATTAAAAAACAAAAACATTTTATGCTTTTCTTTATTCAGTTTAATTAAATTTTTTGTAACTTAAAACAACGTTGCGTAACCTCAATTTACAACTTTAGATTTTTTTGCTAAACTTTACTCCTGGCAGCGAGAATATCCGTTACATTATATTAGCAGATCTTGGATAAATTTTTGTTTTTAAATGACAGCATTTCTCCCTTCTTTATTTGATGTTCATTTACCTGCTAATTTAAGTCCAACTCTCAATAGCACAATTTAGGAACAAAACACGTTCATAAATTCCTTAAAAATCTATATCCACGTTAAGCTTGACAGGCAAGGCTCTTTTAATGGACATTCCTATTATTATTATTATTTTTTCTTTTCTAATTTATTAAGCACTAGGTCAGTTTTATAAATAATAAAAAATTTTTATTTATATTTTCAATATTTCGCCACACCTTTGGGTGGCATCATCAGGAAACAGGAAACAAAAAATTAGATTTTCTTTTTTTTAAAATAACAAAATTAAAATGAAATTATTTTTTCAAACAAAAACAGAAAAATCAAAAACCAAACGACAAAAAACTCAAATATTTATGTGCTGTTTCCATATTACGGGCGATCAACACGTCTAAAAAATTTGTATGAAAAGCACTCAGTTTTTTGAGTTATTTTCATATAAATTTTCTAGACGTGTTGATCGCCCGTAATATGGAAACAGCACATTAAAATTTACATTCTTATAAATTTAAAACTCAAAAAACATTCAAGTAAAATAACTCAAAAATTTAAAACATTTACATTCTTATAAAAATTTAAAAAACAGAAAACATTTAAATTATTTAAAAATTTTAAAAAACTTAATACAAATACATTAACATAAACTTTCACGATAGAAATGTTACAAGCAATCATATACTCTCAAATGTTAATTATTTTTTATGCACTAAATGTCTATAACATTGCGCAACATTATCAGTATCAGCCTTAAAGTTTATTCTTTTTGTTGCTGGTATTTTAATTATTTGTAACATCTCTAACATATACCGACGCTTATAATTATTTTCTATATTTAAAACAGATGCATCTTCAAAGTTAGGATAATGATCAAATCTGGCACAATGGGAAGATAATGCAGTTTTTTGTGAATTATTAACGTCCCTGTATCTTTGATCAGAATGTTTTTTGAGTTTTAAATTTATAAGAATGTAAATTTTAAATATTTGAGTTTTTTGTCGTTTGGTTTTTGATTTTTTTGTTTTTGTTTGAAAAAATAATTTCATTTTAATTTTGTTATTTTAAAAAAAAGAAAATCTAATTTTTTGTTTCCTGTTTCCTGATGATGCCATCCAAAGGTGTGGTGAAATATTGAAAATATAAATAAAAATTTTTTATTATTTATAAAACTGACCTAGTGCTTAATAAATTAGAAAAGAAAAACTATTTAAAAAGGTCAAAAAAACATTTATATATAATTATTATTATTATTATTATTATTATTATTATTTTTATTATTATTATTATTATTATTATTATTATTATTATTATTATTATTATTATAATTGTTGTAGGAAGACATTAAAGCTGATCGCTTCTTTAATGGGTCCTTTTTCGGTCGCCTTTCGTCCTAAATAATTACAGACAACCGATTAGCAATTCACGGTAACTTTACTCTCGTTATGTCACGTGCCATTATCAGCCTTCATTCTTAAGACTTTAGTAATTACAGACTATCGACAAATTGCTGTAAGTTTTCTTTCTTATCACTAAGTTCAAATTTCAAACATTTGTCCATTGCTTAGATCTCCCTTGGCATCCACATTTATCAAGCTTCTGCCTAAGATTCTAAATCTTATGCCAGCCTTTGCTCTCTATTTTTCAGGAACAGTCTACAAATATTATCTTCTTCAGTCTTCATCTTGGCCTGATGATATTTGAAATTTCAATAACCTGTCACCTACGCAGTTATCTAGCTTACGATAATTCTATTATATCTGAGCACCTTTCTGTCCTTCCAGCCAACTTAAGGTTATTTTTTAAGGCCATGAGAACGTAAAATTTAAAAAAAATACAAAAATTATAATTATTTTTTTTACAAGAAAATTCAATACCTGGCGTAAATATTTAAAAATGATTTTAGCGTATGAGTCCGTCTTGATGAGACGCATGCTGTACGTCACGCCTGACTCGAACAGTGTTAGCCTCTAAGATGTAAATTATTGCTGGTTTATCAGCAAAACCAGTCACTTTAAATGGGCCCACAGCAAATAACTGAAAGGTGACAAATCTCACGACAGGTCCATTTCTTGAAATTAACTAATTGCCAGTTTTTGATTTCAATAAATGGATGGTTGCCCGGACCAATATCATTCATAATTTTTTAAAGGAAAATTCATTATTCATGGTGCGGTCACGATCTCCATGAACCGTATCGCGAGCTTTGAATTATTCTAGTAGTGCCACCACCACAAAACGGTACATTTTTCTGGATATATATTTTTCTGTAGGGTCTGTTATGAATTGATTTTACTTCATATGCGGCAATATGTTCATTAACAAAGCAATTGACACTTAAACAATTTTGCGATAAATTGATCATTTTAATTGATAGCTGATTTTTGTAGCGTTGTACAAAAGTCAATCTATTTTGATGATGGGCATTTAGATTTTTTTCATTTTGGTTCATTTTGACAATGAAGCAATGTGTTAGCAAATTTTTTTGCAATTTTAAGCTCTTGTATTAAATTCAACTCTGTGTAGAAAAAGTCCCAATTCGTCTAGTTGATATGAAGGATTTTTCTAAGATTAAGAGACTTAAGCGTTGAACCTAAAAAAAGTTCTTTGAAATAAAGTCTTTAATAAAATTGAAACAAATATAAGCACCATAAATTGTCTGGTTAAATTCTTTTGAGAACCGATCAGGGCCATGCTAATATTTCTTCTATTTAAATTTATTTATGTATGATTATTTGATTTATTACTTACACACACACAGTGCATATTTCATAGAAATAAAAATATGTTATGGCAATCTCTCATTACGAAATTAGATTTTAAAATTAAAATATGGACTTAAGTCAAACTAATCCAAGTCATTTGTTTCATAGAAAATAATTAATGATTGCAATGGTTTTGTTTTTAAAACAAAATAAATTTCAATAAATTGTTAGAATTTTGTTTGTTGTATACGTAGAAGCAATAAATATTTATTTTGGTGACCTAATTATGTTCTAATGTATTTAGTTTTTCGAAATAAGTTTTTTTATATTTGTGTAGTAAGCGGGAAAGGAAACTACAGATGTTCACATAATAAGAATAAAATTGGGGCCCTTTAATAAAGCCACAGACTTACATTTTTACTGCAGGTAGCATTCCCAAAAAAAAACTGTCTATCTCTTTGACCGGCTGTCACAGCTCTCTTTCTCTGGAACCGTAACAGGTAGACTCTTGCAACTTTTACAGAAAGTGTGTTACTATAGCCGCTATAACAACACATACTAAAAATTAAAGGGTGTTTCAACAATGACGTGATATTTATATAAAACTTTTATTATTTTGATCTTTAATTGGCAGACAATAAACAAATTAAAAGTAAAAAAATAAATTTAAAGGGTGTGCCAATAGTGACGTGATTTTTACGTACGTTGCCTTGTTTTAAACCGCAATAGGCAGGCAGTCATTTTAAGTTTACGTATTTTTAAGTTCGCTATAAGAACAAGTACAAAAAATGAAAAATAAAACTAAAATATAAATATAAAGGAGCACCCTTTAACGTACATATAAGGCTTTAGTTTTTCAGTTGCAGTAGACAGATATACCAGAGGGGATGTATAAATATGTCCTGTCACAAAAATAATTGTGAACAATAAATTAAAATATTAATGGGTGTTTCCATAGAGGCTGTAATTTTAACAAATATGAAAATAGCTTTCGAGCTGCTATAAGTTACGACAATAAATTTAAATAAAGGGTATGCCGATAGTAACTTATTTTTAACAGACGCTTGAGCAACAATTAATAAAATAAAGAATTAAAAGGTGGCTCATACATGATATGGAACCCTTTAAGTTTGAGTCTTCACTCACACTTCGCGGATTTACTTTAATATTTTTTAGTAAGTTTTCAGGCGAAAGTGAAAAAGAATAAATTAACGCGAATTTCTCGGATTAATCAAAATTGATAGTCACCTGTATAGAAAAAAGCCCTTTATTCATTTTGCAGATTTTTAATTTTCCTGCAGTCAACAGTTCGAAGAAAAAGACAATTCTTATCGACTTTTATCAATTTTTCAATCGCACAAAGGTTGGGCATTTCTTATCCATTTTGAGTAGGCGAAGGTTTTTGGAACAATGTCAACCATTTTCTTTTTTTTATACACGTTGCATTTCATTGATGTATTTAAACAGCAAACGGTACAGATCCGATTAAAACTTCTGTAAGACATTGTTCTACACTAAGCTTCTTGACGTAAATATCTCTGTCGTCATTTTGCACATTAAATTCTGCAATAAAGTTAAAATTTGTACTCATTTCAAAAGCAGTACCTGTAAAAGGACAGTTGCAAATTTACATTTTCATCGTTTTCATTTCTTTTCTTGTTTGTTTTTTTATTATAGAAAGAAAAACAAAAAAAATAGAAATATGTATGTAATTTGCTTTTGTTTTATTGCCAGTGTAATTGATATTGAAAAAAATATTTTGCTGCATTTAAACGGAAAGGAGTTTATTATTTCTTAACAATTTTTTTTTTTTTTGGAACTAACAGAACAATTTACTTTTGTTTATTTAGTCAATTGCATTTGTGGCTGTTTATTTTTTTATATGACAAATTGTATTTTACATAAGATTGAATTTTATTAAAATTTAAATTAATTCTGCACTATGAATTTTTTACTTTTATTTTCTAATACTTTCATTTATTCCGTCCCTGTGCCGATTTATCATCTTGTAGCATTTTTAATAAAATAAAACTTATAACCAGTGGATTTAATAAGAAGCACGTCTACAGTCACGTTTATTTAAAATTGTTTGTCACGCTTGAAAATAACTAAAATTTACTTTAAAGAAACCAAACAAACAAAGAAAATCTCAACGAAAAAGAATAATAAAGATTAAATTTGAAAAATAACCTTTTGACTGTTTTCCGTTAAAGATTTATAACGGTTTTAAAAAATGTAAGATGATGAATTAAGAAAAGCGTAAAATATTGAAATTAGCATTGCAAATAATTGGAATTATATAAATATTTTTCGATTTGATTAAGTGCAAGGTTATAATCATAGAAAATTTAACAGCAAGTTAAAGGCTGTTGTTCAACAAGACTATTCTCTGAAAACAAAAAAATGGGTTTTTCTGCTATTAGCGGAACTCACTTTTGAAGTATACATACATACATATATACATACACTCATACATTTATACATACATACATACGTACGTACATACGTACATACATCCATACGCACATACAAATACACACACACACATACATTTATACATACATACATACATACATACATGAATACATACATACATTCATAAACACATACAAACAAACATACATACATACATACTAACATACATACATACATACATACATACATACATACATACATACACACATACATACACACATGAATACATACACACATACAAACAAACATACATACAAACATGAATACATACATACACACATGTAGAGATATATTTTATTGACCAAAACAAGTGCCTATTCAAATCGTGCATATTTTTAAAACAGCTGATTTTTTAAATTTAGTTTATAAAAATTGTTTAATTTGCCTCTAGGCTTATTTTTATGTTTTTCGTAGTCATTTAAGGCAGAAATTTATACAAAGAATGTACTGCTATGACTGCTGTAAGAATAAGTTAAGAAATAAAACAAGATAAAAGGTATCCTCATAGTAACGTGAGTTTTGTGTATGGCATTACTTTTTTTACCCGTAAAAGGCTAAGACTTTAAATATATCCCGGCTAAGTCGCTATAAAAACAAGTATTAAAAATTATTATCAAAATTTTTTCTACTATTCGAATTTTTACAGGGATTTATTTTAAATTTACCCCATGTAAATTTTACCATATTCGCTGTAAGAATTACCCCCGTGTGTGAGTCAAACCTTAATTTTGAATTTTTTTTCAAACCTTTCGGCTTCCAAAACTACAAAGCAAAAAGCAATAATAAAAAACCACGGTATACGACATTGGTCGAATGTAGCTTAATGGTACTTTTGAAAATAATGTCAAGGGTTTTATGTGTGAATTTGAACGCTTACTTTACGTATAGCAATTATATAAGATTAAGCTTTAGTACATTTAGCAAATCTTCCATTTTATGGGCTCTACCGAGCCTTTGCTATCAGATGGTCATAACTCAAAAATTTTAATTTATAGGTTGAACATGCAGAAATAATTTTGCAGAAACTTCGACAAATAATTCTTGCAAAACACGACTTAAAAACAGACAAACTTTTTTTTACCCAGTCTTGCATAGTCCTCTTTTAGGCTTTTTCTTATCACCATAGTCCTGTGAAGCTTTAATGCAATCGGCCTTTAGAATTATTTACATTTTGATGCAAATCCTCCATTACGCATCGCCGTAAAACTTTTTCAGTGCATGTCTCTTGTTTATTAAAATTATTAACACGATCTGTGTGCCTTGATTTTTTATTCCTATACATTTTGAACTTTTCCCGTATCAATTTTTTGTTTTCCAAGTTTAAAAAAAATGTAACTAAAATTGATATTATTAAATATTGCGCCGGATATTTCTGATGATTCATATCCGCAAAAAAAAAATATTTTTGAATAAATTTGAAACATTTAGTTTATTACTTTAAACTAGTTTTTCGAAAGCACCTTGATTGAAGCAAATGTATTGATAAATTAATTTAAAATTCCATTTATTCAGTTCTCATCATGTTAAGTTTTTATTTAGGCCAAATGCATAAGTGTACACACATGTACGTATTTGTTCGCTTCATTTCATCTTCTTTGTACTACAGTTGATGATGCAGCAATATTAGTTGCCTTTTCATCTAGTCGTAGGGGCAGTAAACAAATGTTAACTACTCAAAAGTTTATTAAAGGAAGGAAACTAAAAAAATCTACATACATACTTGTTGTCTACACAAACGTCTCGATACATCTGTCTAGTGTTGCAAACGTATTGAGTATTTCTAAGTGTTGAGTACTCAATGATTATTTATTTTTCTAGGTACTCAGAGTTAAAGTGACTTTTTAAAGGTAAAATGAAGATTGTTACACAAGGAATGACAAACTTAGATATTGTTTCCTTTTTCTACCTGTGGTGAAGGGTATAATAAAAAAGTTTCTTAAGCATAAAAATATTTGGGATTACATTTCAAGGATTGAAAGCTGTTTAAAATTTGTATAAATATGCTCTTAAGAGTTTTGTTTATCTAGCGCAGGTAAAAACACAATATTTCATTGAAAAAAAAAATTAACTTAATTTTTAATAAATTATTATTTGAACTGTGAATATTATAAATGAATAGTAATTATTTTGGCTTAAGTTCATTTATATTTAATTTTTAGAAAGAAAATTTATATAACAAATGTATGCGGACGTTTTCGAAAGAAAACAAGAAAAATTAGACGCATAATGAAATGCTGCACTTTCTGGACCGCTACGACCTTCATCAGCATTCTTCGCATCTATCTACCTTACTTGTGTAATTTATAAACATCATCTATTTAACCAACTAACTTTGTAAATAAGAATACGAGATATATTCATATCAACATTAATTTGGTTAGACGAAATTTACACACAAACCAACGTATTTCTTTACTGTTCTCTCTGTATTTCGTCTTGTACATTTGTCTTTGCTTTGTTTCAATCATCGATTGAACACGGATGCAAATTTGTTTTTAGGCATTCTTAATTGTTTACTCATAACATTATAGATGTTATTCCAGTATCATTTTGATTGTTATGAAGTAAGCATGAATGCTCGCTGTGCAAAATGATACTGGAACAGCAAAATTTTCTTTCTAAAAAAGATTTTTAGAAATTAAAAATAAATGATTTCTATTAAAAAAAAATTGACTTAATTTTCTGAAAGACATTAAACCTAGAACAATATTTTAAGAATGAAAACACTCTAATAAATAACCAAAAGTGCATCAAATCCGTAATGATTCTGTTTTTTTTTTTTTAAGAAAAATTTAAAGGAGTTCAGTAAAAATTTATATTTAAATTATCAGTAGCGTATTCCACTACTTGCATTCGCATAACATACTCTACATTTTAACATGTGTATTATTCAATTTCCTAGTTTGCTTTATTTTTTATTTTTTTTTTTCTTTATTTCGCTTTTTTTCTTTCCAGTTAAATATCAGACATAATGAAAAGTAGGCTATTGAATTTCACTGGATTGTTTCAGATGTTATTTTTCTGCTGTTAGTTACATTTTTTTTTCTTTCTTTCACCAACAAAGTATAAGTGATTGTTGTTGCTGCTGCTCCATGTAAAATCATCAATAACATGTGTTTGCCGGTTTAAAAAAAAATATTTTCTGTTTTATTTGAATTTTTACACTTGTCGCTGCCACTACGTCAATCATTTCAAATGGAGATATTTTAGAATAATTTTTCTGTAGTTTAACATAAATAAGTTGATGTATTTGTTTTATATTGTAAAATAAATTAATTATTTTGTAAAGCCAGATAATAATATTGACAGCTGAATACTTTAGGCATTACATAAGCGAAACCAGGGTCAGCTGATAGGCGACCCGCAAATTTATAAAGTCAACAAGCGAAAAGCTTTTGCATTTGCATGCTAAATAAAAGTGCGTGATCAGAAGCTTCACTTTTTATAATATTTAGTAAGATTTCTCATCTCTCGCAAGTATAGATCACAGTGCCATAATATGACGATATTATTTTCAAGTATTCTTTGGCGATGTAAAAAGCTGTATTGTTTTAGAATCTTAAACTACAGTATACCTACTTACAGCCCAAAACGATGCAACACTTTTTTAAACATTAATATAACGTACAATTGCAGGGTTGTAAAACTTGAAATATCTTCTAATTTACAAAGAAGGTAAAATAACTGAGTACGACTTCTCTTGAAAAAAGAAGTAAATGCTCGACTGCTGTCAGTATTCCGCATAAATTTATTTTGTCCTTTAGAAAGGATTGGGGTCATTTTAAAGAAGTATATTTTTCTACTCGACAGAGTTTTTGAATACTGCAACTGAAAGCCTGCAGTTAAAAAAAGATACCTGATTAGTCACTAAGGACGCCAATAGGGATTGAGTCTTAAGAATTCCCGGAATCGGTTTTTTTAAATTGCCGATCCTGATATCGCGAGATTTTTCGGAATCCCGAAATCACAAAAAAATCCCAGAATTTGGAGGTTATTTATTTTCTTTAAAACCTTGTGTTTTAAGTAAATATTATTTTCGGATGGATAAATAACATCAAGAATAATTGAAGGTTTGGTTTTTTTCTAATCATTCAATTTAAAGTATCAGAAATTTATTTTAATGTAAACTGTTCCATTTCATGCTTAACAGATATAACCATATTTTTGCCATGTTCCCTTGAAGTTGTTTTGATTAGTATCTCGTTTCTTTAACTAAAGTGAGAAATTTCTCACATGAGTTTTTTATAAAAAATTTTCATTATTTTAGATTAAAAAAGTTATCCTTTGTTAAACAAGATGACAGACAGTATTTTTATAATGCGCTCATAAGTCATATTTATTTGTGCAAATAATTAATTAAATTTTTGACAATTCTTATTAGTAAAAATTATCCAAAAATCAACTGGATAATTTGCCTAAGAATTTCATGTTGTTATTCTTTGATTCATCCTTCTTCCACCATAGAGCTTCAGTACTTATTCGAGCCCAATGATACGGTTCTATATCCAATAAGTTTATATCTGAGAAGTTGACTTCACTTTATTTATTTATATGAGTTTTATTTAATTTCTAACCCTAGACATTGATGTCCGATTCTTTCCCTTTTCCCTTTCATATGACATTAAAAGATTTTCGAACTGACCGATCGGTACATGCACATTGTTAAGTCTCATACAATTTTTAATACAATGAAAACTTTAATCAATATAAATTTGGTTTAAGATCCATTAATTCCTTGTCCAGACCTTGCAAATTTTGTTGCGCAATTCTTGAGTTTGTAGGTGAGAGAGGAAAGACAAGTAGAAACGAAAACACTGTTTCATGTACTTGCAATTCTCTTTTGTTTTGTCATTCGTCTGAGCAATTAAGACCAAAATTGCAGAAACAAAAATTAAATGTGTGGTCACGAATTCAATTTTATAAGAGAATTAAAAAAAAAATTCAAAAACAAAAATTGCAAGTCTGTATGGGGACTAAACGAATTATTTGACGCTAATCTTGTTTTTAAGATAAAAATACCAAATTTAGTAAAATTTAAATCAGCTGTTGTCAACAAAAAGTTTCTTTTAGTTTTTTTTTTTGTCAAAATTTTCCTTTAAATCGTCAAACAAATTATTGGTGTATTTTGTGCAAAACCGCATGATAATTTTACAATTTGTATCACTTTTAAGCTCAGCAGCAGTTAGTCGTAAGTGCAGTTCCTCCTTTTCATTCGTCTGACAGTTAATTTTATTATTCCTTTTCGTGTTTTATTTGCACGTTGCGAAAGCGAATGATGATTTTAAAGATGACGATTGCATCGATTTGATTTAGGCAGCTTTTTATGAATGGCATCATGGATTATGGTAGTGTTGTACTGTGGTCTGGTTTAGTTGTATTGCGGGCTTTTGTTTTTTTTTTTTAATCAATTGAGAGTAGTGGGTCAATGTCCCAAAGTGATAACAATAGGAAGAAAGAAAAGAGATAATAAAATATACAAATGAAGTTTGTATTTAGTTTTCTAAAATGAGTTTTGCTTTGAATGTTGTACATTTTAATTATAAAAAAATGATTGGTTTTCAAATCCTTAAGTATAATATTTTTATATATCAAAATAATGAATTATTGGTCATTTAACTTGTTGTCTGTCATAATTTTGGAAAACACAAAAATATAATTAAATGAAAATTAATTTCTTTTTAATACTAGAAAAATATTGTTTCATTTTGTTTAAAATATTTAACAATATATATTTTGTCTTTGTTTTAAATGAATTTTTTTTTAATAAAATCATTTAAATTCTATTACTTGCAGTATGAAATTTTGTAAAAATATTATTTGGCTGCATCTTCATTTGGTATTCTTGATTTACTGAAGTCCTCTCTGCTTCTGTCCCTGTTGAGGTCTTTGTACACCTAGACATTTGAGTTGTATAGCAAATGACAGACAAACAAGTGGATGTATTGACGACAGACAACTCGATGCTTTAGCTGTTCATTATAAAGAATATAATGTCTCATTTTCAGCTAAATTGGCTCGTCGAGCGTGAAAATTTCAATTTTTTTTCACAAAAAAAAACCTGTCAACGTTTGAAATTTTTAACACAATTTATTTATTTATTTTTTTTTTTCTTTATTTATTGTGGTGTTTTGTATCCATTTGTCTGCATTTAAAAAAATGCAAAAATATCTTTTCTTTTGTGTGTGGGAATTTTTGTCAAAAATTGCTTCTTCAATGCATTTCAATATTTTTATTTTTTTTTAATTGAAATTTCAAATTTTACTAAATTAAATGCTTCAATTTGTTGTTGAGAAAATAATGTTGCGTCTTGCTGTAAATTTAATGACAGATTGAAAAATTAATTAAAATGACGTTTTACGTACAACAAAAAGTATTTAGAGAATTTTTAAAATATGCATGTACGTACGTATTTATGTATGTAAGTGCGTACATATATATGTGTGTACGTATGAGGGTTTTTTTAAGTCTGATAGAACATAAAACTGTAAAAAATAACACAAAAAATTCAATTGTAATAAAGAATTTTTTAAATACGAAATATCAGAACATGGTATTACTATTTAGAAGTTATTTCGGAAATATGGCCACTGCAGCTGCCCATGACGACGGGCATTCTGGACGTCCAGTTTTGGGTTACTTTTTCGAGTACTTTTGGCCGTATGTCAAGAATAACACGAACAATGTTGGCCTCCAAAACGTCAGTGGTTTCGGTTTATCAGCATAAACCATTGACTTTACGTGGCCCCACGGTAAATATTCAAGAGGTGTCAAATCGTACGACCTTGGCGGCCAATTGACAGGTCCATTTCTCGAAATCAAGTTATCGCAAAATTTTGATTTCAATATCTCGATGGTTGCGGTCGCCTCATCGTACTTTGAAACCACATTTCGTCCGGGTCAATATCATCCATATTCTCAAACAAATTAAAATTATTAATCATGGTGTCCATTGCCGGTACGTAAGGTCCCGCCTCATTTTTGAAGAAATAAGGTCCGATGATGCCACCAGCGTGTAAATTACACCAAACGGTGCAGTTTTCTGGATGCAATGGAGTTTGTAGGTATGTTGTGGATTGGACTCACTCCATAAGTGGCAATTTTGCTTATTAACAAACCCGTTAAGCCAAAAATGACCCTCATCGCTAAACACAATTTGCCGATAAAATAACGCGTCAATCAGCGAAAGAACGACACATAAAATGATCTCGTGGCTTTAACTTCTGCAATAGCTGTATCTTATACGGGTGTAGGCCAGAATCTTTGCGCAAAATTTTCTACGTAGTGGATGGACAAAGCCCCAATTCCTACGACCGACGACGAATCAATAAATTTGGATCTCCTCACACTCCTTCGTTTACAGCAGCGATATTTTCTAGACAGCATGTGGTACGAAATCTATCCGCAGTTCGACGGATGGCCTGCTCAACCGGACGATTATGTCAACCATAAAAATTTACGAAGTCGTCTACAAGTTGCTCGAATTGATAAGTGATTTTCAAAGTAAACTTGGATGATTTGATAGCGTTGTTCAAGCGTGAGTCTATTCATAATGATTTGCCAGAGTTTATTGAAAATAACAAGAAAAAACTTCATCAAAATTTAATTTTTAGTGTTATTTTTTATAATTTACGGTTTTATCGGGCTTTAAAAAACACCCGATATATGCTCTAAGAAAGTGAAACAAGTTCCATATTAAACTTGTTCCAAAACGTTTAGATTCGTCAGAACTTATACTTTTTACAAAATTCGTTCTAAAAAGGGAAAATGATTTTACCCTAGAGCTTGTTGCCACTGCAAGTCCAGCCAGTTACCTTATAACCCAGAAACAATATCGTTAGATAGAAGGAGTATCTAATGGGTTTTCAATTACCACACTGAATAGCTAATCATGTTGCTAAATTATTTTTAAGTTAATCTCACTTGCCAGTGTCTACGTGGAAAAGAGTATCGGAGACTATGCCAAGGATGTTCTTTCAAGCTCGAACAATTTAAATGATTTCAACTTTTAATAATTTTTTGAATTGATTGAAGGCAATTTCTAAACTTTGCAGTACCATCATAATGGCAGTAAATTTGTTTTTTAGTTTTTATTTACTTTAATTATAATTAAAACTTTCCGTTATGATATGTTCACAGTAATTTAAAATTTTTTCAAAACTTTCTGATCTAAAATATCAAAATTATATAATAAATTTTTTTTCTCGCTCTCTTTCTCTCCTTTTAGCTGTGCGTTATGGTCGCGTACCAAAACGTTCACGTGAGCTGAATGGCGGCACGCCTTCATCCACAGAGGACCCAAACGTTGTTGTTGTTGTAAATTCGTGTGATTTACGGCGTGTTAGCACACCGGGAACACCGAACACACCACAAACTCCACAAATGTGTTCCATAGCATCATCACCATCTGAATTGAGCGGCTGTAATGCCACCACCAACAATAACAATTCAAACAGTTCTGGTCTGGTAGGGGCTAATAATGGTGGCGGTGTTGGAGTCGGCGTTGGCATGGGCGGTGTCGGCAATTTGAACGCCCAACAACTGCAAACAGTTCATCATGAGAGTCATCATTTGAATGATGCAATAATGGCTGGTACTGGTACAGAGTTGTCAGTTTATGATGTGATTATGTGTGTTTCCCAGGCTCATCGCATGAACTGCGCATACACAGAAGAACTGACCAGAGATTTAATGCGTCGACCCTTAAACGTACCGCCCAATGGTGTAAGTAGTTTTAAACGTATTTCTTTAATTTTGTTCATGTCTTAAAGCAATTAATCATTTTTTTTTGTCATATTCTCTTCATCATTAAATTTGCTTTTTGTTTTTATTTACATTTTTTTTAAGAACTTAATGACCAGAATTTTTAATATTGACTTTATTCTTTGTTTTAACTCTTTTATTTTACTTGTTTTCATGTTTTTTCCTTTCTTTTTTTTGTGGCTTTAAATGTTTGCAGTTAATATCATCAGTGGCGGAGAGTATGGAATTTCAAAAAATTTGGCTTTGGCAACAGTATGCAGCACGTGTGACACCAAATGTTCAACGTATTGTTGAGTTTGCCAAACGTTTACCTGGCTTCTGTGATTTTACCCAAGATGATCAACTGATACTCATTAAAATGGGCTTTTTCGAAACATGGCTGACCCATGTAGCCCGCATGATTAACGATTCAACATTAACATTTGATGATGGTACATATTTGACCAGACAACATTTAGAGATCATATATGATGTAAGTGGAAGTTTTAATTTTAATCCCGTAATTTACGTTAGAAAAGTTGCCACCTTTTGAGGAAATTTCCGAAGGCCAGAATCAATATATCGGGTGGTGGTTGACAAGCGACTCGATTTCGCTATTTCTAGGAATTAAAAAATCTGTAGTTTAATACGATTAACAGCACAGAAAATTTTCACACCTAATTAATACAGATTAGTCGAATACTTATGAGACATGTTCATGAAAAAAAAAATTTTAAATATATTTATAAAATTTTTATTTTAATTCTGTTCACACAGAAGGAGATTTAAAAAAACATTTAAACTAATTTAATAATCAATACTGGCTTGTGTAATTTTTTTGTATTAAAATAATTGTTAAAAAGTCACTCGAAATTTAAGTATTCATACAAATGAAAAAAAAACAACCAGAGTTGGGCAAAATCGTTCCTTTTGAGGAATTGCTCCGACTGAAAAACTAAAGGAAGTAGATCGTTCCTTTCGTTGATCGTTCCATTTTTACTTTGAAGGGTAAATAAACGACGAACGAGAGAGCTGCAAGCAACACCCATTTTGATGTGTTAACGGAGTGTTTAAAATAATTAAAAAAAACAATATTTCGATAAAAAAATAATGGACTTTATGCAACAGAATTGGGTAATAGAAATAGCACATTATCCTTCGTTGTTATATCTCGGTAACAAAAAAAGCGTCATACAATTTAGGGTTTATTAACTGTATTTTATTCAAAGTTGAAATATTCAAGCTCTTTAAAAAAAATTATTTTTAATTTTAATATTGATTAATATTTGGTAGGAACGATAAATGAAAAATAAAAAATTTTTGTAAAAGTCCGGAATCGTTCAACGGCATTTGGTCGTTCCGGAATGACCCAAAACTAAAGTCAACAAATCTAAGTAAATCTGTTCTCAAATATGAGTTGAACTTACTTAAAATGTATTTTTATACTTTCACCACACAATGTGGAAAAAAGAGTATATCTAAGGTTCTCATTCTGTGTGTAATTTGTACAATATCCATTTCTGACCCCGTAAAGTATATATATTCTGACTTCTTATGCATAGCGAGGTCGATAGAGCGATGTCCTTCTGTCCGTCTGTGCTAGTGTTGAAATCAAGTTTGACTAGGCACAAAAAAAATAAATATGCCAACCGATCAGATATAGTATCGAAAGAGGTGCTACTGATAATCAGCATGATCGGTCCATATCCTTTGAGGCAGCAGGCAAAACACTACGCCTACCTCTAAGTTTTTCATGTCATTTGCAACAATTAAGTAACTTAAATCAAAAAAAAAATATGTGCTGCGATAGAGAATTAAAAAATAAGAAAAAAAAAACATCAAATGAAAAAATTGGCGCTCATCCATATTTTCCGAGTTATGGGGCTCTGGAATTTCAAAATTTTTTAAAAATATCAATATGGGTATCAATTTATAGCTTCTGAAGAAATCTTTAAGGAAATACAAAAATTTTTTTAAATTCTTAACCCATTAAGAGGCGATGGCATTTATATGTAAAATAATATACAATATATATGAAGTACCATTTTTTTTTAATTCTCTATCAACCCAATATTTGTTGTTTTGATTGAAGTTTCTAAACCAGATTTACATAGGTGGTGAAGGGTATATAAGATTCGGCATAGCCGAATATAGCACTCTTACTCGTTTTATTATATGTTGCTGAAAATTTAAAGTTTCTCCTTTCTATTTTTCAAAAGTAAAGACAATAAACGGCAAAAGCAAAAACCTTTGAGTTTTAATTTTTCTTTTTCATACTTGTTGTTATAACAAACATAATACTACATACTCTATGTAAATTTCAATTATCTGCTTATAACGGTTTCAAAAATAATACCATATACGAGAAAATTTTAGGGGCACCCATTTAATTGTTTCATTTATTTTTTTTACAAATGTTCTAATAAAGGGCCTAAAACTCCGTGTAGATTTCAAGTTTTTGCTTATAGCGATGTATATAAATCACATCTCTTTGGGACACCCTTTAATTTTTAATAATTTTTTAAACTTGTGTTCATAGACGACCTTTATTGAAAAGGTTTAAAATCATTTCCGATAGATATAGAAATCGACGAAAACGTTTTGGTTTAAGATTTAATTTGATTGCTGCTATCCACAATTTTGAGCTCCTTACACGAATTTTGAAAGAAGTCTAATGTTATTAGAAACGGGCTTGAGTTCAATAGTATACCTAACTCATCCACTAATGGCACCTTAGGAACCAACTAACCCTACGCAGATTAACTTAACGTAGGGACCCTTAGATTTTTGGTGAGAGTGTTTTTCACACTATTTTACGCTACTTATGTCAGCATTCTCACTTGCGATATCTCCAGCAGTTTTCACAAACCACCTTCATAGACACCTTCATGTAAATTGTTTAATGGTACTTAATACGAGGGCTGCTATATATATTTCTGGCCTGGCAACACTGAGTGCTGCCAAGTGCAATCTGACATTTCCATTGGAAAGTTTGTGATTTTTAAGCATAATCGTACTCAAAACGTTTTGACGTACGACTATTATTTGTGTTGTTTACAGTGACTTGAAAAAATTAATATAGAAAAAAATGGAATTAACTCGTGAACTTTTTCGTGCCATAATTTTTCACAACGTTCGACGTGGATTATCACGACAAGAGTGCATTGATGAACTTAAATCTTTGTATGGCGATGAAGCACCATCCTATAGCACTGTGAAAAATTGGTATAATGAATTTAATCGTGGCCGAAGCTCGCTCAAAGACGAATTCCGTGAAGGTCGTCCAAAAACGGCTGTTGTGCCAGAGAACATTGATGCCAGGCGTGAACTCATAATGCAAAATCGACATGCGATAACCCGAGAGATAGAGGCATCCTTGGACATTTCTTCCACCAGCATAAGTTCGATACTACATGAACACCTGGCCGTAAAAAAGGTTTGTTCTCGTTGGATCCCGCACAATTTGAAAGTCGCTCAAAAAAGGCTCGTGTCGATTGGTGCAAAGAAATGTTGCAAAAATACGATTGCGGTGCTTCAAAAGACGTTTATAAGATCGTCACAGATGACGAATCATGGATCTATGCGTATGAGCCCGAAACGAAACAACAATCGACCGTGAGGGTCTTCAAAGACGAGCAAAATCCAATGAAAGCTGTTCGTGGAAGAAGCACTTCGAAGCAAATGGTCGCCTGTTTCTTCGGCAAAACTGGTCACGTGGCGACTGTTCCGCTTGAGCAACGTAGGACGGTCACTTCTGAATTGTACACTACAATTTGTTTGCCTGAAGTCATCGAAGAAATTCGAAAAACCAACAAGAGAAGACGAATCATTGTTCACCATGACAATGAGAGCTCTCACACATCGGCTCAAACCAGAGCGTTTTTGACCGGCCAAAACGTCGAATTAAGGGCATCTTATGACTTCTAATGACTTCTTCTTGTTTCCGCACATCAAGAAAAAAAATGTTCAAAACCCATGTTTTAGAGGTGTCTCAATCGGAGTGGAAAAAGTGCTTCGACAACTGGTTTGAGCGTATGAAAAAGTGTATAAATCATGCTGGAGAATACTTTGAAAAACAATAAAACCATTTTTGATTATAAATATTCGCATTTTCACTATTAGGCCAGAAATATATAGAGCAGCCCTCGTATATTATATTCGTCAGTCAGTCCAAAAAACGATATTTTTTTGGTTTTCTTTTTAAATAGGGATGGATGGATATTATAATTAAACGAAAACATTAATAAAATTCCATTAACTCTTTATATAAATTTAAAGTTAATTTTCATAAATATTTTTTAACGTTTTCTTTTCTTTCAGACTGATTTTGTGGTTTCACTATTTAATTTTGCAAACACTATCAATGTTTATGGTCTCAGCGATACAGAGATTGGTCTCTTCTCCGCAATGGTTTTGTTAGCTTCCGATAGGCCCGGCATTTCGGAACCCAAAATGATTGCACGAACAAGAGAACGTATTACCGAAGCATTAAGAGTACAAATTGTACGATCACGTAATGGAACTACGCAAGCGCTACAACTAATGCCAGCTCTGGAAGCAAAAATACCAGAATTAAGATCATTGGGTCTCAAGCACAGTGCCCACTGTAATTGGTTGCGTTTAACAAAACCAAGATTGCCACCATTATTTGCCGAACTCTTCGACATCCCCATGGATGATGAAGCGTAAATGTTATGTTTCTAATCAAAACATAAAGACGATCATGTGAAACAAAATGGCGGCTTGTTTTCTTTTACAAAAAGAAACAAAACAAAACAAGATAAGACTACTAAAGCAAGTTAATTGCAAAAAACAAAAATTTAAATATAAATAAAAATAAAAATACAAAATAATTAAACAAGAAAATAAAAAAAATTTAGATAAAAAAATGTAGCTGAGAAGTAAAAGTGAATAAATAACTAAAGAAAAAGGAGACAGGATGTTGGTTCTTCTAAAGCAATTTAAGAGATTTTTTACCCGTTTTTATTATTTATTAAGTTCATATTTTTACACTTAAGGTGCTTGTCGAAATGATAAGGTTATTTACTTTTGTAATTTATTTTAACAAAAGTTTAAAAGAGTATTATTTGTGTTCGCTGCCTGAAGGTTTGTCCTTTAGTTTGCATTCATTGGTTAGTCGTAAGTTCGTTCTGTGTGCATGTTTACTAAATTTTTTTTTTTTTTTTAATGCGGCGTACAATTATTTTAATATTAATGTTACTTTTTTCGGGGAAGCATTTCAAATTGCTGCATTCATTTTTCAAAATACAATTACTTTCTTTATAATGAAATTCTTGGTTACTAACATTTCACTGTTAATTTATTTTCTAACATCTGTTCAAGGTACATTTATTTTACTACGTAGTGTCATCCTCCCAGCTAGTTTGTAGTTAAACATGTCAAATGAAAAACAACCATTTGTATTTAGAACTTTTATTTCTCTTCCTGTTTTTGACATTTCCTTTGCACAAAGCATCAATAAAAAGCCGTGTGTTTGTTTCAATGTCGTATTTGTTGTAGAGCCGTAACTACCTAGTAAAATAAATGTTCCTTGCATCTGTTAGTTTAAAAATAAATCTTTAGCACTTCTGTCTGTTCCCCACTTCATCACATCCAATTCATTAAGAAACAACTATCCAAACAAATCTTTATAAAATCCCTTTTGTATTTTTTAAATGTCGCCAAAAGTCGATTAAATCATTTTAAATATTAAAAAATCATAAACTATTCTAAAGAGTGCAAAATCATCAAAAGTGCAAAGCCATCAAAAGATTTCTTGTTCCTGTATGAATTAAACTCGTAAAGTCAGACCATCGTTTCGAAGAGCTTTTTCTTATTCCAGGAGCGTTTCTAAATTCAAAGAGCATTTTTGCATATTTGTTTTGAATATTTATTGCTGGAACGTACAAACTTCCGTTACTTTGCTAGAAGCATCGAAATAGAGTTGTTTAGTTCGTGAACGACCTAGTTCAATTAAAACCATATGGAGCGCTTTTTTTACCGAGCTCTTTGCTCAGTTACTGAGCGCCTTTTACAGTTTATTATTATTTATATGAAAACATATATAAAATTACAACTTGAGTGAAACCTTAAAACTTATTTTGAAACAAATTAGGAAAAAACATCCTTTTGTAATGAGAAAATATATTATTATGAACCAATATTCTTTTTGGTTTTAAAGGTTTACAAAATTAAAGCCAGATAAAAGTGCATACTTACATATAGTTTATCTTTAAATTGTTTTTCAGTTGCCCAATTTTTTATTAGTATGTATGAATATGTTTTTAATTTCTGATAAATTAATCACAGGACGCTAAAAATATTGTGAACTAAACAAATCAGCTGATTGAGCAATTGAACTAAAAACAATTGAGCTAAACATGTCAACTGAATTCGATCATTTGTTTGAGCTCACTAAGTGAGCTTAGAACTAAATGAACGAACTAGTTCGTTCTAATGAGTAAGATAAAAAAAGCGCTCACTTTAAGGAGCTGATAAAACCAACTCTACATCGAAACAACCATAATGACAAACGAAATATTATTACAGGACCATGGAACGTTCGTTATTCACTTGACATTTTGCTCATCAAAAATGTAGAATTTTTATTATCAAAATTTTTGCAAACATGTTTCTTTTATGTTTAACGCGCAAATTTTTATAAAAAAAAAATAAAAATTTTAAATAATAATTCGCAAACTTTAAGATAAAAAAATATGAAAAAGGTCAGTAATATTTCAGCGCAACTCAAGATCTTGTTCGTGCTGTTCAAAATAAAACTAAACAAATGGCAAAATTATCACAAACCCCATAGTGCGTTGTTTCTGTAATTTGAGTGAAAAATGTCTCACATGAATATATTATAGTCACTTTTCTGAGAGCTAGAGAAAACTATGCCCCTTTTCATTAGTCATCAGTAAACAAGATGACTATAATATATTCATGTGACAAATATTTCACTCGAGTTACAAAAACAAGGCACTGCAGATTTCCAAGTAGCTTCAAAGACAGATAAATTGCTAAAGGGTTTGAATTTTACCACTTAAGAAGCTCTTTCTGAAAGAAATATATTGCATTAAGCAATTATTTGTGGCAATTAAATTAATGAAAATCACGTTTCTTCTATAAACTATAAAAACAATCCTAAAATTTTTGCGGAAAGCAAACAAAAGTAATTTTATCATTTTGACGTGCACCTATTATTTAACAACAAAATCACACACAAACACTCACACACACACATGTATTATTTTAAGAATTAAAAAAAAATTTGTAAAGGGAACATTAATTTAGATTGACTCTACAAAAAACTATACATCACATTTTACATTTTATTTTTTTTTATTATTTCCTTTTTATTAAAAAAAAAAAACAAAATTACAAAAACTCAACCACAACAAAAATATCAAATATCTTAACTGTATAATTTTAAATAAAATTAATTTAAAGAAAAAAAAAAAGAAAAACAAATCATCAAATTATAAAGTATTTTAGCTTAAATATTGAAAATATTAAAACAAACATAAACATACAAACACATAAAATGCGAAATTGCATTAAAAAATCACTAAAAAAAATTTTAAAAATATATACATAAAAATGCAAAAAAAAAGAATTATAAAATTTATGAAATAAATCAACAAGTTCTTTAAACATTTTTAAAATGTTATAAAATAATAATTTAATAAACACCGCAACAAACAAACAAACAAACTATCATTTAATTCATTAAATACAAACAAAAATTAAAGAAAAAAATCATAAAACAAAATTTTATTCATCACATTTATTTTATTGTATTTCCTTCTTTTTTAATTTTATAATTATAAAAATGTCTCATTTTTTTATAATGTTATTGCAATATATTTTACTTATTTAAACTTTATAAACAATATATTAAATGTTTTTATTATTATTATTATTATTTTTAATTTTAAAACTATTATTAAATATTTTTATGTTTTTTATATATAAAAAATAATTATTTTATTAAAAATAGTTTTTTTTTATTTTTACATTTAACATGTTAATTTGAAATTTTATTTGAAATTTTTATACGAAATATTTAATTTTTTTAAATTTTTGTTTAAAAAATTATAGAAAAAACAACAAAATAATGAAAATACACACATGTATTTAATTTGTAAATAAAATTTTAAATGTTTAATTTTTTAAAGAAAATCAAAAAAAAAAATGTTTTTATTTCTTTTGTTTAAAGTTTATTTTTGAAACAGGTCTACATTTTAGAAAAATTTGGTTATTTTCATTATAAAGTGAAGATTAACAGCCTATTTATAGAACACAATTTGCCATTTTTGGATTTCCCATGTTTGGGTATTTAAAACGCGAATGTCATTTTGTTTTTGTACAAAACGTGACAAATGGCAACTGTTTCTGGTTTACGTATCGCGCATTGTAGTGTCAGACAAGTCGAAAATGATCGAAGAAAAAAAAACCATTCGTCAGGAGTTAATATTGTTGGACAACTGGCCATCATAACACTTTCACTAATAAAAACATTTATTAGTTTTATACATACATTTAAAAATTATTGTTTATTTTATAACTATTGTTTTAACTTTTTTATTTCCACAAATTTTTCATTGTTTGATAATTTTGTTTTGTTTATTTAACTCAGCTGTTTCCTTTTAAGCGCCGAAGCAGAGTTACCATCATTAAAGGCAAAAACAAAAAATGTATAAAAAAAAAAGTAAATAAAAAACACAACATTTTTTTATACGAAACACGACGTAAGTTAAGCGGAAAACCCGGAACGTGTTACACGGACGCTTATTATTACGTATTCGTTTATCTGCCCTCCGGTTTCGTTTCGCTCTTGACATGTTCTATAAATAGGCTGTTAGTCCGTCTCTTCTTTCTACTTCGCATTTCCTCTGGCAATGTGTAGTTATCTAGAAGGTAATATAAATTCTAAAACAATAAACAAACAACATGGCTTCTTTGCTGCTGCTTCTTGGTTCAAAATGTCAGAAAAAAACAGTTGATCAGAATCAAGGCAAATCAATTAATGGGTGTGGTAGCGCAGGCAAATTATTTCATTTTCGCCAGTAACATTACTGTCAAACTTTACACATAAAAAATTTATGTTAAACAGATTTTTTATACATATAAGTATTTACGTAGTTTGACAGTTATGTTATCGGCGAAAAGTAATGAATTCGCCTGCACCACCAACTGTTAATTGATTGGAATAAAAAAATCTGTCATATTTGTATTGACATATTTGTATGAATACAAGAAATATTTAATAAGGTGGATGAAAGGCGAATCCATCGTTCGCTGTAGGATTGGGCTTAAATACGAAAAAAGCGATATTGAAGTAAAAATCTTGTCATTATATATGTAAAATAAATTAAAAATATTTAATTAACTTTTACAAAATGTATATAAAATTTAACGTTTCAGACAAAAAAAAAACAAAAAAATTTACTGCTGGATCATGACGTAATTATTTACCAGATGATAGCAGCGGCGAATTCATGCATTTTCATCGTTACTAGAAACTTTGTATAAAAAAAGTTTGACGCAGTATTTTACATAAAAAAAGTTAATTTTCCAGCGACGTCGAAAATAAATAAATTCGCCATTGACACCATCCGGTACATGATTTCGTCATGTGCTATGCCAATAGTTTACACCTGTTGTACTTTAACCGTGATATTAATGTTGTCTGCTTTTGTTTTTTTTTCAGTCAAAGTTACTGTGTATTTCTTCGTGCGTTAGAATTTTTTAGACATTTTTCCTTTGATTTAAAAATACAACTTTGAACAAGAGGTTAAACAAATCATGTATGAAAAAATCGTCTGAAAAATTTTGCCGTACAATTTTTTTTAATACGCTTAATTTTCTACACCTGAACTACATAACAGCATGAAAGAAAGGCCTTTCATACTTTACAAATATTTATATAAATATGTAGACGCTATTGCTTTTGAAACCATAAACGAAAAATTATATTTTTAACTCAAAAACAATTAAATAATACATGATTTGCCGTACTACATACAATAAGGCTTCTGGTAAAGAGTTTTACTTCTCTATGTCTTAATTCCAGGGCTGGGGAATCATTATAGTTTCTAAGCAAATTTATTGCAACTAAAATTAATGGCGAATAGACAATGAGCCAAGGTTTAGAATTTTTAGTAATCTCAAGCCCGTGCAGCGTTAAAGTTAAAAAAAATTATACACACAAAAGAAAGCTCAAGGGGGCTCCGCATCAAAACTTAAACACATATTGCTTGACTATTAGACTTATTTCATAACATTTTAATTCTGACCCATTATTATTTTTATATTGTAATACTTCTAAAGGGAGTGAATAAAACTTCATATTCAAGAAACAGTGCAGCCAACCAAACAAAATAAATTTTAGCTATCGGCAACCTTGGAAAAAGATAATTAAGATTTACTCGGCGCTTACACTGTTTTTATTTTTTTTTTTTTTGGAAATGGAAATCATTTACTTGGTATTGAACTCAATCACTAGTAAACGCATTTCAGCCGATTGCTCTTAAGCAATTCTCCAGCCTGCTTTTTAAAAAAAACGTCTCCCTAATATTTTTTTACTATTCCTGTACAAGTTATCTCTCTTTTATAAATTTTAAGGTTTATTCGGATGGTCGTGTAGATGGTTTATCTTGCACGAAATTGGTCGAAGCGTTCGTGAATTATGACTTTTATAACAACATGAGATTTTGTCCATATAAAAAAACAACAAATTCGTAGGACATATGAGCGTGTGCGGTATGTCTACTGTGTTTACTAACTTTATACATACGGTAAATACACGTTGTAGCACATACATGCATACACATTGACAGCTAAACGATCCTAACTAAATCAGATTCTGGAAATATTTGAAATATAATTATATTCTGGTCCATAAGATCCAAACTGATTTGATTGATTTCTCACGTGTCCGAAGTAGAGTCCCATAGTAAACAAGGCCATAAAAGGCTTTCAAATTAGGCCCGTGCAACGCTGGGTACAATAAGCCAGCAACGTTATAAATTATTATGAAAAAAAAAATTTACTGCAAACAATTTTTTTTCTCTTATAAGTTATCCTACACAAGCGTGTACGACATATTTACACGAAAACCTGTTGTTAAATAATTATGAAAAATTTTTTTTTATCTTATTTTTTCTTTTCATTAATTAAAATCAGCATCCATCCATTGAAAAAGAGCTTTTCAAAATCATTTCCAAACTAACAGCCTTCCATTATCAACATAAACACACACAAGCATTTAAACAAACAAACTTATTTTTTTCTTAAAGTAATAAAAGAAAATTTCTTGGAAATTAATTAAATTTGTTAAAAACAAATAATTTTTTTTATATAAAAATAAAACAAAAGATGCAATCATTATCAACAAATTCAAGTTTATCATGAATTTAAATCTGTTAAGCAAAGTAGGAAATATTAGTTCTTAAGAACTTGGTTAAATTTTTAAAACTAAAAATAATCTTCTCGTAATTTTTGATTTACAAAAATGCACTAAAAAAGTAAAGTAAATTTAAAATTTCAAGAAGAAATTTTTTTCTTAATTTACCCAAGTTTCTTATTTGTTTAATTAATTAATCAAATTAAAACAAAAATTATCTTATTGAACAATCAATTGTGTTGCATTCATTAAATTAATTGGTGCTAAAATTTATTATGTAGTTTTGACAAACAAAAAAAAAAGTAAAACTTTGAATTCAACTCAAAATTAGCAAACAAATTTAGTAAAATATTAAAAAATATATAAATTAATTCTTGTAAAACGAATTTAATTTGTTAAATCCTTTTTATGTAAAGTTGTTACTTTTAAAATAATTTATTTTTAAGGAAAAACATTAAATTAAGTATGAAAATAAAATAAAAGGAAGGAAGTAAGAGGAACTTGAATACTAAAATTCAAATAGGTATACATTTTTTAACATAATCGTAATAGGAGTAGGAATATTATACATACATACATACTTAGATGTCTTGAATATAAATAAACAGTGCATTAGAAAACCTTTATTTTGCAAAAAAGCCAAGTTTACCCCAAAATAAAAGCAGACTAAACTAAATATAAATAATTTCAAAATTTTTCTTATCAGTTGAATTTATATTTAAAAAAAATCAAATTTAACCCTTTGCACTCGAAGCTTTTTTTCACTCATAATACCAGCAACTCGAATCAATTAATTCAAACTCGAATCTAATATGCTCTACTAATGAATAACAGATGAAGACTAAATTGAATTTGCTTCAGTTTTCCTATGTTAAGCGAAAAGTAACAGTTTCTTTTACCGTTACATAAACAAAACTTCCCTGAACAGATTTCATTTGTAATTTGTTAACAGAATAAATGAAGTTATTACGATTTGTTTTTGTCCTTATGTTATGAACTGAAAATTATTTGCATTGTCTCCATAGCGGAGCCCTCGAGTTTGAAGATAAATTTTAAATGGCTCCGCTCCGGAGCCCTCGAGTGCAAAGGGTTAAATGCCGATAAGAAATCTCAAACCCAAAGTATTCTGACTTGTTTTAAAGCTTTGGATATGCAGAGGTTATTTGCACTTTAGTCATTTTTATTAAGAATTTAATTGTAATTTAATTGTGTTTTTAATTAACTCAATTAAATAATTATTTAAAAATCAATAATATATTTAATATAAAAAAGAAAAATAATTTTCTAGTTAATGGTGTGTATGAAACGGTAGCAAAGTACCATTGTTAAATAAATTTTTTCTACGGCGAGAAAATGTTGCATTACTTAAGGCCTATCAATGCCAGGTGGTCGCAATGGCGAATTCGCTGTTATATGCTATAACCTTTAAGTTACGCACAATTAAAAATTTTTTTTTTTTTTTTTTTTTTTAATTTTAACAAAAAGTGCTAAAAGATAAAAAATGAAATCCTTAGTCAAGTAAAAGTCTTAAACGTAACAGTACTTTCCTACTTAATTCCGAAAGAACAATTTCTTATTCAACACATTTTTGGACTGACTGACTTTGTTGGAATAAAATATTGCTTCGGATAAATGTTGTACATAATTCAGAAAAAATATTAAGAGCTGTTCCTTAGAAACCTTAGCCCAAAAGTTAATCATAAAAACTTAACTAAGAACGTGGGGATTCTGATGAATGGAGACTATAGATTTTTAAACGTTTTTAAAAATCTTATATTATGAAGTGTGATTTACAATTAAAAACTTTGGATGCATCTTAAGTGGGAAATCTTTTAAAAGTTATATATTTTTATATGTTTTAAACAGTTACAAACTTCTTACTTTCATAACTATTTGTACAAATATAATTTCCCTTAATTTTGGAACAGATACCTTCAGAATGCTTGCTATAAAAGATCTCTAAGGGCGCTACAATTCAATATGCAGTATTTCCAGCGCCTTAAAGAACATTTATATACATATTTTAAAAAAGTAAGATGTAACTGAAGTCTTAAATATTTTTTTTTTTTTTGTTAAAATATCTCTTAAGCTTCTAGTCCTACGACCCTACCATTTACCAAACTTTTATTTCAAAATGTTAAATTATATTTCTCATTAATTATTCATAAATTGTCTTAAGGTTTAAATTCGGCAAAACAAAAAATATGGAAAACCCCTAAAATTATTCATGATACCAAATTTTGATCTAAGATTCGTGTGTCAAATGATTTCAAATAAATAAAATTTTTATATTAAAACAAATAAAAACTGAAAGAAACCTAAGGCAAATATTAGTTTGTAGTTTACCCACAATAGTATAAAAAATTAACAATTAACACAAATGTTTTCGTATTAAATTTTTTATAAAATCTAAACAAACAACAAAAAAACTCATCTAAAATTAATAACAAAAAACTATTAAATAAAAAATTAAAAACAATTTTTATTAATTATTTTTAAATTTAAAAATAGTTTTAATTATAAATTACTTACATATATAAAATAAAATAATGTAGCATGAAAATAAAATTTATATTAAATACAATTAAAAATATATATAAATTTTAATATTAAAATAAAAATAAAAATAAAAAAAATAATTGGCTGTTTTTGTAAGTCAAATGAAACAGGGCTTATTTATATTCTAGAGAAAGTTCTTGTTTGAATTATAAAAACAGCTAAAGGTGCGCGATAAAATTTCAAGGTCACATTAGCCTTTCTTCTAGAGCTGCAAAGCAATCAATAGTACTATCGACAATATCGATAGTTTTATTTTTGGCTAACTATTAATAGTTTTTTTCCGATAGCGATAGTATCGGATAGCGAAAGTTTTCAGAATTAGAACTTTAAACAATTATCGATAGTTTTCATGCAAACTATCGAAACTATAGTATCGATAGTTTTTAATCAGCTATCGAAACTATCGAATGTACCGACTACCGATAGTTTTTTTTAAAAAGTTTTGGTTTTTTCATTTTTTTCTAAATTAAAATTTCTTAGAAAATCCAAAAAGTTAAATAGAAAAGAAACAGGAGTGATTCTAGTTCGACTGCTGACCAAAAATATACCATGTAAAGTCAAAACATCTCCTGAATATTTAATTAAAATTTTTCTGTTTATATTTCTTCCTCTTTTGTAATGGCTTAAAATTTAAATTAAAATATAAACTCGTCTTCACCTTTCCTTTGTTCAGAAAATTAAAATTTGTTTTAATTTCTTTTTTTTACCCCATTGTGCAGTTTTTACTATTTGAAAACTTCTTATAGCTATTTGATCCTATTAAAGTTGTAACAAAAAAAGTTTCTCAATCCAATTTGTCTTAAATTTTCTATTGTAGTAAAAAAAATGCACATGTACTATATAATTTTCCGGAGAGATCCTTACTCACCCCTTTAAAAGGTAAAATTTCATTATAAATTAGAAAATCTGTGCGAAGGAAATATTTTTGAAAGTGGCGCTAAGCGTGTTCTGTGGATGGTTAAGACCTCCCCAAACATCCCATAGGACTTCTTTAATTTTTGCTTACATATAAAAACTAGCAATTGTAACCTTATCATTTTGAAGCGCACCATAATAAATAATAAAAAAAAAGAACAAATCAGTTTTCCTATTCAGAAATGTGCTCGCTGTTAATGAAATAAATAAATATTTATTATTAAAAAATACAATAGTTTATAAAACTTAATATAAAAAATATATTTAATAACCTGTGTCTAAATATTTTAAGTAAATTTATTTTTTATTTTAAACTGTTTTTTTTTTAAATACGAAAAAAAAGAAAACTCGCTTTTGTCTTAAATGCTAAAACGAAAAACAATTGATCACTCAATTTAGTAACAAATTTATAAAAGAACATAAATAAAATATATAAATTTGTTGGTTTTTCATCATCAATATCATAAAGTAAAAAATAAAAATTTTAAAACATAAGAATTCTTAAAGAAAAATAAGTGAAACAAATAAACTTATAAATCAAGTGATACTCCTAAAATTAAAAATTAATTTAGTTTTATTGACTAAAAAAATGCACTTGGTGAAGATAAAGAGTGCTATATTCGGCTGTGCTGAATCTTACATACCCTTCACCATCTATGTAAATCTAGTTTAGTGAGAGAATTTAAAAATAAAAAAATTTTGGTGCTGCATATATATTAGTTTACATAAGAATGACATTGGCTCTTAATGGGTTAAGCATTTTTATTAAATTAATTGGATAAATTCCGCCAGTATATATTAAACTATTGTTATAACTTCCGGTAAAAACCGTCGTCTCTGGCTGTGTACTTTGTACGTTTGGCAAGCGCTTTCGATGTGATAAAGTTATAACAACATTTTTTATTACTTCCTTAAAGATCTCTTCAAAAGCTTTAAAATGACACCCATATTGGTATTTTAAAATATTTTTAAATTTCAGAGCCCCATAACTCGGAAAATATGGGCGAGCGCCAATTTTCACTTAATGTCTTTTACTTATTTTTTAATTCTCTATCGCACCCTTATACTTATATTTTTATTATGAGTTACTTTATTGTTCGCAATGACATGAAAAAATTAGAGGTAGGAGTGGTGTTTTGCCTGCTGCCTCGAACACGGACGGACAGACGGACCGACAGACATCGCTCACCATTCGCTATGCATAAAAAGTCAGAATATATGAATATACTTTATGGAGTCTGAAATGGATATTATAGAAATTACTCACGGAATCATAAACTTTTTCCACTTTTTGTGGTGAAGGGTATAAAAAGGTAAAAATGAAAAAAATTCGTTAAAAATGTTAAAGGAAAAAAAGACTGCGAACGATACATTTGTTACAGAGTTGATAATCCTTGGCCGAGTGAAACACCGATCGTGGGAACTATTTAGAAGTGTAGCTTCGGATCATTGCTCAGTTTGTGAAACAATCGCACGCCGAATTTCCACAAAATAGGTGTGAATGAAGTCAACTTTATTAGGCAATTCAGTTGGCTTAATTATGGTTTAAAAAGCTTTCGGGATGAATAAGGAGGATTACTCTGTATTTCTATTCAAACAGCAAAACTCGCGGAACATAATGTTTAAGTCACAAATTGCGATTGATTTTGTTTTCGAACCAAAATACTGAACAAGAGAATTCCAGATTCCTAAGTCACCTAGTAAAGGAATGTCTAAACATCTAGTACCACCCTTGCTGACCCAAAATAATCTATAGATCTCTTTAGAAAATTATATGCAACTTCGCTTAACACTTCTTCAGCAAAAACTAATAAAAGACAGTTATTTCTTACTAACACCTTTAACGATAAAATGTTCTTTATTAAAAGGCATTAAACAGGAATGACATTTTCTATTCATAAAAAAATTAACAAAAAAAAAAACCATTAATAGTTTAAAGTTTTTCAAAACTCCATATAAGTTTTAACACCTGCAGTTTAAGTAAATAATTAATTTTTCCCTGCTTTTAATTATTAAAATATTTATCAAATTTAATCATCTCTAGGTAGAGGATAAAACTGTGTCAAATTCTCGACTATGGCGTTTGCTAACTCTGGGGAAGCAGCAGCCAAGACACGTCGTGACATCATATCAAAGGGACCACCGGCGGGATCGATGACCACACCACCTGCCTCACGTACAATTAAATCGCCAGCACATACATCCCAAGCATGTACGCCAAATTCGTAATTAGCATCGGCCGCACCCATGGCCACCATAACCATGTCAAGTGCAGCAGAGCCGAGGACACGCAAGCTATAAATAAAAAATGAATTTGTATTATCAAAACAAAAATATTAATATAAACAAAAAAATATTAAACATATTTACGCATGAGCTTTGGCAGTCATGGTCTGAAAATTTTGCATCACCACTTTTAATTTCTCCGGATCTCTAGTAGTACCAAATTCACTAGTTATCAAAGCTTTAGATAGATCCTTTTGACCAGTAACTTTAACAGGCTTATCATTGTAAAAAGCTCCTTGGCCGCGGCGGGCAGTAAATCGTTGGTGCAGTATAGGATTGTAGACTATACCCAATTCCGTTACTTTGTTTACAATCAAACCTACTGATATACATGAGTGAGGAAAGGCATGTACAAAATTCATGGTGCCATCAACAGGGTCAATAACCCAAGTGGGAGAATCGGTTAATTTTTTTGGAGCACCCTCAGCGCTGCTCTCTTCTTCGGCTATAAATCTAAAATTATAAATAATAATATTTAAACGCTATAGATCAATTAAAAATTATTAAGTAGTTCTATTGAAATTCTTTGAATTTATGTAACAAACGAAACTTTTGGAAAAAGAAATTAGTTTCTAGTCGCACCAGTCTTTTATCAAATTAATTCTCTGCGTAGATATTTTTTACCGAATTTAATATTATATAGCAAATATTAAATAGTTGAGAGAATAAATGTTAAGCACAATCGGTCTCTGAGTTTGGGTTGCAAACACTTTGTTGGGTTTCAATATTTCTGCAATAATTAAACTTGAAAAATAACATATTAAAAGACTGCAATGAAAGAATATGCATCAGGAAACCATCAGAAATCTTATAATGTTAGTAATTCGACTTTGAAATTGCGAAATTCTTTAGTAAACTTAACAAGTGTTGAAGGACAGTTAAAGGCAAAAAAGACGATTTTACAGATAAACAAAACCCATCGATACAAATGACACACAGTGTCCTAAAGCTCGGCTTTAGAAACTGATTTTTTATGTTACGGTTAGAACTAATTACAAATTCGGTTAAGATATATAATAAAACTCACTAGACAAATTCATTGTGGTAAAAATAAAAGAAATATTCGCGGTATAGATGCCGCTGTTTCTTGTACAGCGCCTTTTCCCTTCACCTACCTCTTGAAACAGTTCATATTTCATATTTCTTGGCTTTGTGTAATAAAACTGAAAGTTTTCAGGCGCATATACGTACAAATATATACATACATATAACACATCTCCCCTGTGCTTTTTAATTCCTACAAAATTGCTATTTTTTGCAAATGTTTTTTTAAACAGAAACTATTTTATCTTGAAAGAAAAATTTATAAACTGCAAAATGCTTGTTATAGAATGTAAACAATTTTCAATCAGTTGCTTAAGTAGCTTTCATAACGTATTAATTAGTATGCGCCCAATGAGTTGTATTGATTGATAACAATAACACTGGTATATTTTAAAAATAAATAATGAGCTCATACTTGTGATCTGGAAACTTTTCTCGTATTCCATTCATTAACAATTGTTCAACTTCCTTGTCGGTCTCGGTAACTAAATCCGTGTCTCCCTGTTTGCACACAAAATCCTGGCATGCGTCATTCCGTTTTGCAATTATCTACTTTAGGAAAATCAATATATTAAATAAGAAAAAAAAACAATTTCTGAACATTATTTTTAAAAACTTACCGCTCCAGCTTTGTTTACTAATTCGCTAATCACTTCATAGCATTTGTCTAAATTTACCGGCGAGTCAACCATTCTCGTAAAAGCTTTATGAAACACTAAACTTCTCAAGAAGTTTTTATCAAATAAATGTATTACAAACAGTTTGAGTTAATAATTTTTCTTACAATTTATTTATCAAAACTTATTCCCGATCTAATTTAATTAGCAAAATATATACACAATTATGTTTGTACACACATATGTATATAAATATTCCATTAGTCAAAAGTGCGACAACAAAAATAACAAATAAGGATGACAGATGTTTAGAAAAAGTCACTGAAACGCTGGCAACTCACTCGGCCTGTAGCAGTGAATCTCCAACTGTAATATTAATATGTCTGTTCTGAGATGCTTTGGTAAGAAACATTAGTACATAGTTGCAAAAAACCAAGGAAATTTGCATTGAACAAATGGCGTGCGTACATATATGATTTCCGTTTCCCGCTCTTTTCAGCTAGTGCTTTAAATAGTTACACTAGACACATAATATTACTTTCTTAAATGTTTCTTTATTTAAAAAGGCTATGAATTTGCATAGCTATTGAAATATTAATTAGTTTAAGACTGTATGTCAGTGAATTACCAATCTTTAAATGAGTACAGAGAATTTATGTGTATAACAGTGGTTGTATAATATTTTGAATTAACTTATCATATGCATACTCGTCGCGCATCTAGTACATAACCCTTATGAACGTTATTTGGCAAATATTTGAGGAGATTTACTTTAAAATACAACCTCCAGATAATAATTAATATAAATGGTATAAAATGGAATTATGGTATAAGAGTTACAAGTTCGAAAAGACACATGTCACTTTTTTTTTGCATTAAATGACTTAATTGCCAAATAAACAACAAAATGGGTTCTTGAAAATAAAAATGTATCACATTACGTTGAAGTATTGATGAAACAATACAAAAGATTCCACATATATGAATTCAGTATTAACAAATTATTACTTCCGCTATTTGCTTAATGCCTTCAAATTTCTTCAAAACACAATAGTACCGGCCCATACAGCAAGAGTTTTATTTTATTTTTGTAAAGATAAAAATAAAATATTAAAGCGACCAAATAGATTGCTTCTCTCGTATCGATTACAAGGTTTAAACAAGCCTTTTTGAGAAATTTTTGTGTAATTTAACGAAAGCAGCATTTAATTTTTATGTGAAAAAAAAATATTTTCAATAAGAAGTCTTTTTTTGTTTTTTCCCAACCTCAACATGCAAACGGTAAGTGCTGTTAACGATACGCTATATAATAATAATGTTTGAAACTTCTGACCACCCAACTTTAAATTGTTTTCGTTAGATACATTTCTTAGTTTAAAAATGCATTTCTATTACAAATAATATATATTTATAAAATAATAATAATAAGGTGGCATCTCATAGTGTCCAAAAACATAATGTCCATGGACTTTATGTCGCACTCAAAAGTGGCATAATGTCACTATGAAAAATCCACCGACATTTTGTCGTTTTTAGTATGAACATAGTGACACTTATGAAAGTGTCATAATGTCCACACTTAAAACAACAACGGCTTCGTTTACTAAAAATTTTTAGCATAGCCACCTTCGGCCAGGCGCAAGGATTTTCTCCTCTCTAGTACAAACAGTACCAAAGATTTCCTACAAACCACTTTATTAAAACGTGGCATCTTTATTTGGACGTTATGACATGCCACCTAATTATAATATTGGCGGAAAACTTTTCTTTTCTATCTTGTAAACTAAAAATCGAAATAAATTGCAATAGATTTCTATTTTATTTATTAACTTTTAATACAATTATATTTTTTTAATCTCAACAATAATACATACATACAATTATTTAATCATAATAAATATATTATGCTAATTAGTTAAGCCTTTTTTATCACTATTATTTTTGTTATTATTTAATTTTCATACATTTAAACAAACATAAACTCATTTAAGCCTATAAAATTGAATATTTGCTTAAGAGTGATTTTTATTTTCAACAAATTTTTTTTTAATTAAACTTTAATTAAATTTAAAAATAATTTTTCATACTTATTAAAGTTGAAACAAAAGCCTAAAATAAGAAAATATTTTAATTATAATAATGATATGTATTCGTTGCTGGAAGTCTTAATACCAAATTTATTTTCATTTTGACTTTTCAGCCAATATTTATAATAAATAATATTTGTAATCAATAAATAACTTTTATAATAAAAATTGTGTGATCAGTTCAATTATGATATGTTTTTGTTTTATGTCATTAGTTTTATATTTTTTTTTCGCAAAAAATATTTTTAATTGTTTTAGATTTTATCTCATCAACTTTTAAATATTTTAATTTTGTGTGATTTCATTTTTTTTTTGTTTTGTAGTTTTATTGTACCTACCTGTAAACTCTATATTTGTTAGCATTTCTCTTCTAGGGATTAATAAACATTCGTTGCATTTAGCAAAAAAAAAAAAAATAAAAATAAATAAATAAATAAAAAATAACAACAACGATAAATAACTCTACTAGTATTATGAATCCGAAAATTTTTATGCTTGGATGCTTGTTGTTCAATCATGCCAAAACGGTCTAACCGATTCTGATTAAATTTGGATCACATATAATGGCTTTTATATAGGAACTAGCAGTGCATACGACTTCGTCAGGGTATAATTTATATTTTTCTTAAAATTTTATTTGTAGAGTTCTGTAAACAGTGTTAAAAATTTTCCATCTACAAAAATAAAATGTAGTGACAGTTGTTTTAGTACGATTATACCAGTAAAATTGGGTGCTTCTACATTTGTATCTTTATGTTCTCTTCAAAATGAGAAATTTTGCGAAAAAAATTTATGTTTGAACCCAGATTCTAAGGGACCTCTTCACAAAATTATATACAAATCCATTCTACAGTTTTTTTCGTGATGAGAATACAGACAGACAGATAGACAAAAATTGCAGTTTTATTATATCGCTCCATTATTGCAACATAGTCATATCTCAAAAAATTAAAAATTTGTAGTTACTTAAGCAAAACTGCTCTTTTAGACCTTCTGTACATGTTGAAAAAAAAATCAGTTTTATATCACAAGCTGAACCGAAGTAATAGCAATTGCATTGCAGCAATTACATCATAGGACTTATGTCTTGAAAACTTAAATCGCATTTTGCCAAGTTGAAGTTTTTTTGAGATATGACTATGTTGCAATAAAGAAGCGATATGTTTATATTATTTGTTTCTGTATTTTGAACTCAAGCATACTTTCAGGCGCCAAAAAATGAGGTTATTTCATAGAAATCAAATTCTGTTTTTACCAAAAAATATTTTAAAACAGTTTTATTTAAAAAAACAGCCGAAAATCGGGATATTAAACACCACCTACTCACTTAAGTATTGCCTCGAATCTATATAATTAATAGGCAAGACGATTTTTTTATACCATTACACAATCGATTTCGATGAAAAATCTACGACTTTAAACCCATGCCTTTGCAAATGAGCATAATTTAAATTTTATTTGAATTAGTTCTGTGTATGGCAAGTTATATAAGTTAAAGTTGACACTAATACATTAATGACAATAAATATTTGCAAAATGATGAAAACCATTTTGCCTAAACTTAGCTCGAATAAGCCGACCACCGGGTATACTAGTTCAGATATATATATTACCACGAACTACAAGATATAGTTAGCTAAAATGCAAAACTATGTTACTAACAAAAAATAAAATTTTTATTTTGATGGAAATATGTGTCTTACATAAAGACTTACTTATTTCTATACAATAAGGAGAGCAATTTTAAATTAATTGTTGGTTACATGATTTTTCATTTCAGCTAACGATATGTTCTATTAATATTTATCCTATAGTTTTAAAATCTAATATAAATAGATTATCAAATCCCTTTTTTTGCACAGGTGCGTGTTCAAGTGAGCGGCAACTCTTTAATAATAATTACAAATTGAATCAAAGCAATTTATTCTAAATATTTTTTAACTGTTTTGGCTTGTGATACAAGGTAACAGTACTTCAAACGTAGAAATAGATGATACGTTAAATTTTGCAAAAAAAAAAAAAAAAAAAAGGAATTAATAGAAGTGCCAGTGCAGTAAAATTAAGGAAACAAAAAACAATGTTCTAATTTACATAAACAAAAATGAATTTCAACACCTAAGAATTCTCTGAAAAAAGAACAACAAAAACTAGTTTTTAAAATAATTGTTAATTTTTTAATACAATTAATTTTTTCTTTGAATTTTATTAATAATTAAAATCACTATGTGTACTTATGACTTAACATTAAGATAAAAAAATATACATATAAAAATATATTAGTTTTTATTATACAAAAGTATTTAAAACAAATATCTTTTAACGCAAGACGACGTTAAGCTAAAAAACCATAACAATAATAATAAAATTAAAATAAAATAAAGAAAAAATTACTAACTAATAACAATTATTCATGCATCTACAAGATATGAGTTACAATTAACAATAAATATCTCTCAAATATAAACAAATATAAACAAATATCACTCAAATAAGAAAAATATTTATTTTTAATTTTACAATAAAAAAAATTACTACTTTCTAAAGGGTACGAAAACAAAAATTGAACATTTAAGAATGTGTGTTGTTGTTGTTGCAGTTAGTGGAGGAAATTTTTCAACTTAAAATGAAACTTAATAAACTACAAACTGAGATTTACTGTTAACTGCTAGAAAATAAAGAAAAGCTCCCATACAGAATTGCGTGATTTTAAGCTTTAAAAGTTTATCTCAGTTTAGTTACGTATTTTGTGTGCTTTTTCAGTGTTTTTCTGCTGCAGCTTTTTTTTTTTTTTGCTGAGTGTAAATATATTTTTATTTGTTCTTTAAAAATCCTTAAGCCTCTGAAAGTTTTTTAAATATCGATTTGTTGATTGATTTATTTTGGTTGCAATTTCTTTTAAACTGAAGAATTATTCAACTTTACTTGCCTTCTTGAGGACGGTTGGCAAACAATTGCTCGACAATACTTTCATCAGCCAAAGTGGAAGTGTCACCAACATTGCGATCATTTACGGCTACTTTACGCAACACCCGTCGCATTATTTTACCCGAACGAGTTTTGGGCAAACCGGGAGCATGTTGTACTACATCTGGCATAGCAAAGGGACCAATACGTTCACGTACCAGCTTTTTAAGTTCGGATACCAATTTCGGATCAAACTTTTCATTTTCGTTGGTTGTAATGAAGCAATACAAACACTGACCCTTTACCGGATGAGGTCTGGCCACTACGGCAGATTCTGCTACACGGGGATGTTCGGTTAGTACTGATTCCACCTCGGCCGTAGACATTAAATGTCCTGAAACATTTAACATATCATCCACACGTCCGGTTATCCATAAGTAACCATCGGCATCACGACGTGCTCCATCGCCGGTACAGTAAAAGCCAGGGAATTTGGAGAAATAAGTTTCTTCAAAGCGTTCATGGTTATTAAACAGGGTACGCATCATGCCGGGCCAGGGCTGGGAAAATACTAAATAGCCTTCGCCCTCACCTTTGATCTCAATGCCACTTTCATCTAGCAACGTTGGTTTAACACCAAAAA
The DNA here is from genome assembly GCA_916610165.2 of Gymnosoma rotundatum. Lineage (NCBI taxonomy): Eukaryota > Metazoa > Arthropoda > Insecta > Diptera > Tachinidae > Gymnosoma > Gymnosoma rotundatum. Next base: position 10,482,723 of record OU744338.1, on the reverse strand, counting down.
AGGGAAATGACTACAAACAAATAAATGCAATTAATGTTAAATTTTCAACCAAGCGTTTTAAGAGTACTTACTGCTGAACCGGGTTTCATAGGTGTACAGCCCGGCAAGGGGGTTATAACATGGCCACCCGTCTCAGTTTGCCAAAAGGTATCTACAATGGAACATCTTTCTTTGCCTACATAACGATAATACCACAGCCAGGCTTCAGGATTAATAGGTTCACCTACGCTGCCTAGAACTCTGGAATGAAAAGAAATTTAAAATTCCTTATTTCTTTTTTTAAAGCGAAAAATTTTTAAACGTTTATTCCAAAACGAAACCCTCTTTAAAGGTCTTTTTAAGGACTTTGTAAAGTGTTCTTCTTAAAAATACAGCTTTAAAATGGAAAATTAAAACAACCATTTACTTACTTCAAATGCTGCAATTTGTGCTTCAATACTGGACCATCACCAAACTTCATGAGTGCTCTTATAGCAGTGGGAGCTGTATAGAATTGAGTAACCTTATATTTGTCAATTACCGACCAATATCGATCATTATCCGGATAGAATGGCGTACCTTCGAACTAAAACCGAATACAAGTAAATATATTTTTAACGAAAATGTAAATACCATTTCCACTCACAATAACCGACGATGCACCGTTCGCTAAAGGCCCATACACCACATAGGTATGGCCAGTAATCCAACCAACATCGGCAGTGCACCAGTAAATATCGCCAGGTTTATAATCAAATACTATTTTAAAAGTGGTGGCGGCATACAACAAATAGCCGCCTGTAGTGTGCAGAACACCCTTGGGCTTGCCAGTCGAACCACTAGTATACAACATAAACAGGGGATCTTCAGCATCCATCCATTCGGGATAACAAGCAGGTTCTTTATCTTCCATTTCTTCATGCCACCAGAAATCACGATCATCTGTCCACGGTATATCCTGCTCTGCATGATTCTCTTGACAGGCGGTAACTCTCTTCAAATGCGATACAACTATACATTTTTCTACAGTATGACCCATTTCTTCGGCCTTCTCTAAGGCTACATCACATAAAGCTTTCAGGTACAAAGGTTTCTCACCACGCCAGGCTCCGTCAGCGGTAATCAAAATTTTAGCCTTACAGTCGAACATTCGTTCAGCCAAAGAATCTGAAGAGAAACCAGCAAAAACAATGGAATGTACAGCGCCAATGCGAGCACAAGCTAACATGGCTATTGGCAGTTCCAAAATCATGGGCATATAAATGGAAACACGATCGCCCTTTTGTACACCATGGTCCTTTAGTACATTGGCAAAACGACACACTTCTTCTAATAGTTTGCGGTAGGTTAGACCTCTTGAGTAATCATCTGGATGATTGCCTTCCCTGCAAATAAAAATAAACACTTTTAATAAATAAATTTTATTTTAGACAATTCAAACAATGACTTTAACTGGAAAATATCATACGACTAGATCGTTAAGTATCTGAAAATTTTGTAAAAATAGAGAATAAGAATATCGTAGACTAAAATGAAAAATACTGCAACAAACAAAAAAGAAAAATAATAATTTTTGTATTTTATTGCAGGAAGATACATTTTCGTTTAATAAATAGAACTAAATAGATTAACGGTTTAAATTTTTTTTAGCTACAGGGTTTTTCATTTCAGTTAACGATAGTTTTGTCTCAAATTCTTAAAGAATTTTTATTTTAAATGCATTTTTATTTGTTCTGGATCACCATACATTCAACTTTAAAATAACCTTATAAAAAATCAAGCAATTGTCGACTGTTTTAAGCAAGGATTTAATTGAAATGATTACAATCGGTTAGCCGAAAATTCTTCTTCGATAAAGTGTTGAAATATAACCTTAAAATTACGGAATTGCTTGTGATTCTTTTAAGTTTTAAGAGCATTAAAAATGCTCAAAGATCGTTTTCTGTCAATCTGACGTTTAAATTGTTTCTCTTTGCGCAAGTTGCGGATCTCATTTGTGAAAAGGAGGGCAGTGATACGTTTACATAGGAAATATTCCAACCACAAAATATGAACGGAGTCCGCCAATTTTTGAAGGTTTGTCTAAAGTCAAACTTTCTTAATTTTAACAAAATTCTTGCTTTATTAATATTTAGGTCATCCCAATAGATTTTCGTAGGGCCTATTTACGATTTACTTTCGGAACCCTTTAAGCCGATGTAGACCAAACCTCTAACTTAGGTTTTGTTTCCCTGAATGGCCTAACAGTAAAGTTGGTCACTTCTTGGCTTTGGTTTTAAAATTTAAAATTTCCTCTTGGTTAAGGGCTAAGCCGCCTATTATTATTTTTAAATCTCTGTTTGAGAGTATTCTGTGGATGGTTAAGGTTACTAAAACAAGGCATCGAGTAGTTCATGTTTTGCCGGAGTGACACAGTAGTGTAGCGTGGATGGCTGCGTTTGAAATAATAACGCATGTTTAGTAAATACGAGATAAAGCCACAAAGTAAAGAATACAGAATTTATAATGATCCACAGTGGTATTTGAAATCAAAAGAATCCCGTACGTTTATTGTAAAATGGAAAAACCTATCGATATATAAAAAGGCAAACACTAAACTTCGGAATCCTTTTCCTCCTCTGTTTGTCAACCGATTTCGTTAAGTTTGTAGATATCGTCGAGCTTTAGTAAACCGTCTTTATCTCATATAAATCGGTTCAGTATTTAAGAAATAAATGACACTTTAATACTTGCGCCTTTATTGAGATTATCGCAATAAATGCAATTATTGAGCTCAATATTCCAAAAAGATTTTAATTAATTTATTGTTCAATAAGTACAAAATTGCTATAATATTGAGTAAAACTTAAAAAACAACACTGGTCAGAAGTGTGTTTAGTGAGCAAAACTATCTACAATTATATACAATGACATACATATGTCAACAAAATGAAACAAAAGAAAAGAAAATATGGCGAGTCAAGCAGAAGTTAAGTTTATTAAATTATTAATGATAACAAAAAAACTATCTAATAGAATTATAAAATAATTTCTTTTTTTCGCATAAAACTTTGAAAACAACAAACTTTCCGAATTAAATAATAACAATTGTATTTACAGCTGTCAAATGCTTATTGAGCTAACTAAATTTTGTATGTATGTACACTAAATAAGTTTTGTCAATAAACTGAATATTGACTCAATAAAAGGGCATGTATGAACACACTATAAATTGCTTACTACACATGCAAAAAACATAAATCTATTCAAAACATAAGTCGAATTTCGACCACAAGGCGAACTCTTGTATATTTTTAATCTCCTAGAAGGTTTGTTTGTTTTTTTTGTGCATGCGTCAATCTCGGCTAACCGACTGAAATGATTTTAATGAAATTTAAAACACGGGCAGATAGTAGTCTTTAAGTTAAAATAGAGGCATTTTATATCGATTTTAATAAAATTCGGAACATAGATAGGTCTTTATACATATATACTATTTGTTTCGAGAGCTAGGACCTAGATTTTAAAGAAAGTTAGATTTTATGTAAAAAGTAGGATATTTTTTTTTTTCATTTAAAATTTTTTTTTTTTTCATTTAATAAATTCAGTTTCTAAAGATATTTGAAATATCTCTTGCGCTATAAGATCTAAAAAATGCTAACATTGTGTCCCACTTTATCGAACGCAAACTAAAGCGAACAAAGTTACATCCAAATGCTGTGTTGTCAAGTAAGGAATTTTGCAAATATCTAAACAAAAAATTGCACTTTGTAACAGACAAATCAATATTTGCAAGTCTGTGCTACCGGAAACAAAAAAATGTATAAAACTTTTTACTTTTTGATTGCTATTTTTTAGTTTTCTCGTGTTTTTTAGTTAATTTAAAAACACGTTCTTCAACATTAATTAATTTCAAAATATCTACAACTAAACTTGGAATTTAAGAATAATAAATTAAAAGTGTCAGTGAATTCAAACGATTACTTTTGCAAATAATAACTTTTGAAATTTTTGTGAAATCATGTAGCAGGTGATAGCAGTGGCGAATTTATTCATTCATGCAAATTAAAATATCGGTCTTAAATTTCCTTCCAAGGCGAATCAATTACCAGGTGGCAGCGTAAGCGAATTCATTATTTTTTGCCGGTAAAAAGTACTCTCAACCTACATATATAAAAAATTATACACAGATTTTTTATATATGGAGTTTGACAGTAGTGTTCACGGCGAAAATTAATAAATTCGCTTACGCTGCCAACTGGTAATTAATTCGCCTTGTTTCTTTTTTTTATGTAGTTTGACATATAGACAAGCGGCTAAAACGCCTAAATTCGCCACATTTCAAGTAAACAAAAAAATTTTGCTATATACAGACACTTGATATTTTTACAAAGCGTGTAACGACTACGTCCGCTAAAACGACCCAATAGAGACGTGACTTTCTTTTGAATCGTTATGGACAGATAAATGAAATTTTCAAAAACGAATAATTGAACATATAACTTAAAGAGTAGCCCATGCATAGGACATTCGATTTACATTTAGTGAATTTATTTATAACAGAGCTTTTCAACAAATTCTAAATTAAGAAATTGTAGTTTTTGCTGTTAAGGTTGTTTATCACTTAAAGCCGTTTTACACGACGTGTTTTTGTCATTTGGTATATTTTGATAAACAAAATGTATATTTGTTTTAATAAACAAAATGTATATTTGTTTTTGATAAACAAAATGTATATTTGTTTTGCGTTCCTCAAATATAACATATTTTCGTTTATAGCAACTTATAATTATTTTAGACAAAGAAACAACTAAAAAAATGAATTTTTATGAACACAAAATAAATAGTCGGGTGTGTTCTGTAATTACAAATCTACTCAAAAGTTAAATGTTTTTACATTTTGTTGTTCTGCATACAAATTTTTATGGAAAAACATGTAAATGTAAAATACATAACACAAAATATGTGACGTCACATTCAAGGGGTGCGAATATATAAAATGGTTTCATTTTAATTGTTGCTATGAATAATTTAAAGTTCTGTTAAATAACGGTAAATCCTTTTAAGGCATCTTTTTAATTGCGGCGAAATTATGGATTTGCCAACACCCAAGGCGAATTAATACAGGTGACCGCACGGGCAACTTGTTGCTACAAAATTATGTATGTTGTCAAAAAAATATTGTAAAAAAACAAACAAAATAAAAAAATATATTTGATGAAAAAAGTGTTTGTAATTTTCAGAATAAAATAATTATAAAAATTAAGTTACATAAAAAAAAATACAGGAAAAGTGACCAAAATTCTTTTGTACCACTAGTTTGCCCAAATCACATGCATCGTTCAAGAATGACGTTGACCATTTGAAGACTAACATAATCTTCCACAAAAAAACCAAGAAATTATAAATGTGTTAACAATAATTTCACTATCTTTTTACGCATATTTTGATTATACACATCAGGAACTGCAAATACGGTTCCATGTTGTGGTAGTTTTCTCTAGGAATTTCAATTGTTTGTTTTCTATTAGCAATCAAAAAAAAAATTAAATTAAAAAAAATTTAACAAATTATTTATTTTTGACAAATTTTTTTGACAACTGTAATGTATACAGCTGATGGGCTTTTTCGCCCGTGCGTTCACCTGTCTTATTTCGCCATGCCAACACCTTATAATTCAATTCGTCTTCGTAAAAACGAATGTGTTGTACGAAAGATGAAATTTTCAATTTGCACAATAGGTTTGTTTTTTTTTTTTGTAAATAGGTACAGATCGGGAACTCTACTGTAAAATACTGTACTAAAATGTACATACATACGAACACTAACTTTTATCCATTCAGAAAATTATCATTTTCATTTACTTTAATTGAAACAAATTTTTGTTCCAATAAATTTTTCATTTTTAAACAAACAAAAATCGTGACTTTGCAGACATTGATTTTGTGCAAAATATGTTGCAATACAAGTTTAAACGTTTTTTTATCTGAAGGTCAATATTGAAATGTAATTCATATACATATTGGAAATTTTTATTATTATGAGAGGGAATTAGCTGACAGCATTTAAAGTGGAAAATAACTGTAACTTAAAGTTAAGAGCGTTAAAACACTTTAATTTTAAACAATATTTTTGCTAAGTATATCAGGTAAAAGTACATACATTCATACATACATACATACATACATAAATACATACATATATAAATACATACATACATGCACACATACATACATACATACATACATACATACATACATACATACATACATACATACATACAAACATACATAAATACATACAAACATACATACATAAATACATACACACATACATACATACATATATTCATTTACCAGAAATAATTTCTGTAATGTCGTTTTGAAATTAATTTGTAAATTTAAATTGTCTTTTAAGAAGATGAACATAATTATTTCTAAATAATTGACTGTCTTTCGATTTAAATAGCATTTCACTTCAACTACTCCATACCATTAACATTATTTGGATGTAGTCAAGTAATAAGAGAGCAGACTTCCATAATTATAATTATTCAACTTGGAAAGCCGTTTAGTCAGTCTTTTGCTTTTAATATCACATAATAAGATAACAATGTCGCAAGATTCGAAAACAAATAAATACATAAGTTTCTCTACAAGAGTTCACACCGATGGACAATTGGTGATAACGTCTTGTTCGATAGAGACCATGCTTCTCCATCCTCAAACAAATCGCCGCTGATATTCCTACAAGATAATGATCCCGAACACTCAAGACGCTTAGCTCAGATTTTTATAAGTAATAATGTGTATTTGGATTTGGATTGACCAACCTCAACATCATCAAAAAAGATATATATAATCCTGCAAGTCGGGAAAAAATTCAATTTGATTTAATTAAGTTTTAAATAATTATCTTTAATCAAAGCACTTTTGCAAATAAAATTATCTTTTAATAGAAAATTACTTAATAATTAAAAGCCGTTATTTAGGCAAAATTAAATTATTTTTAAATAAATAAAATAAAATCTTTATATAAAAAATTATCTGTAAAACATATATTTTCTGTATAAATGTTGTAAATTATTTATTACTCTTTTTGTGATTTTAAATATCAAATTACGCTAATATTTCTACAAAAAACTATTTATACATTTTGCAAAAGTTGCTATTGTTGTTACTAAGAGTCACGCGATCAATATCACCAATCACCTGATAACTTTGGCCAATAAAAGAGAAGAAATTTGTTTTGTATTAATCCAACAAACGATATGAAACATCTGTTTTCCTGTGCAGCTGCCAACAAGTAGCAAGAGAAATAATGACTTTAAAAAATGCTCTTAAGAAGCAGGACACTGTGTTCAGAGCGAAACATAAGAAATACAAATAGGTTCTCATAACTTTGTAACCCAGGGATGGAAAAGTTTATACAATTTAATTTGTGTGTGACAATAATTACAATTTCAAATATTTACAATTTCAAATATTTTCATTTTTGTTGTAAACAATTTTGCGATTGCATGTTCACTGATTTAATTCTGTTACTTAAACTTCAGATTATTTTATTTTTTATCCTTTTTATTATTTTTTAAAATTTCTAAAAGTTTGAAGTTAATTTCACTACTGTCGCAGATGAATAAAATTAACAAAATGTGCCCAGGACCACGAACGCTTTCTGTTGCGTATAAAAAATAACGATTATATACTACTTCACACTTTACGTTTTTAGACACACCTTAGTTTATATATTTTTTTTTTATTAAATCAATATTCTTTTAGAAATTGGAAATATTAGTATCGTTCGAAAAAGTTACTCCAATTGGTCTGTATATTTGTGACATTTTAAAAAGGTATGTTACTAGACTTTCGCTTCATGACAATGACTATATTAGCAACATTTTTAATCAACAAAAAAATTTTAATTGGTCTAATACAAATTACCTTTCACCTGTGAGTTTTATCAATGAAGAACCGCCTAATTTTAATATAAATGTTAACACTTGCTATAGTTTTTTTACAAAAAGTACACCTGGTACTCGCAGAGGATAGTACTATTTTGTGATTTTTCGTTTGTTTGATTTTTTAATTTTTGTATTATTTAGTATGTAATTTTTGTTTCATTTAGAATTAAGTGTATTTATAGATATTATCTCTCTAATTATTTAAGCCTCGGGAGCAAGGGCGTACTATTTTTTGACATGTATTTTTTAATATTTAATTTTTATTCTATTTCGCAGATAAAGCTTGGTGCTGACAAACATTATTGTTAATTAAGATAATACATTATAGTCTTAAGTTATTCTTTTGTTTTATGTTGTTTCTATTCCTCTTACTATTGTTAAAAAAAAAGGCTGAATAAATATTAAAATTTAAATTTAATTAGTATCGTTCGAAAGAGATAAATCAGAATTATTTAGTGCAATCAATAGTCTGATTTTTTTAACGCATTCTTTGAGGACTTGAGTATTGACTAAAATCTAATCAAGAGTTTTAACATTTACTTATTTATTAATATTTTAACTTTTCGCAGCCTTATTTTTAAAATCAATTGATGTTTTCCTTTTTTTTTAATTTTTGTAAAAGGGACGAAATTTTTTAAACAGTGCTGGCAACTGTGTTATTTTAAAATATCCACCCATAGAGAATTTTATTTGAGATGTTTTTTAAAATATTCTTATATTTTCAAATCCTATTTCTGCAATTTAAATATAAAAAATTAAACCCTTATAAAAACGAAAATAATATAAACATTGCAGAGTGGGACAGTAACGAAAACTGTAAAAATAAATCAGCAACTTCTTAACAGCTAAACTGATTTAAACGCAATTTCACATGCTGTTAGCAGAAGAGCTTTGCGAATCCTTCAAAAACGATGAAAAATGTGAAGTGTCACGAGTTACAAAAACTTATTTGTCCAAACCTATTGCGCCATTCTGGAAAACTCTTTTGCTACCAGCATCTAATTTAATTTTAGTCGGTCCAGGAATTTAGAAATTCTTAACTCAATTGCAGAAAAGTCAGGTTTTCTGCATTTTTTTTTTTAGTTTTTGTTAAAATAATTTTTAAGGTTTTTTCTTTTAGTTTTTGTGGATTTTTAACTTATTTTTGTAAAACTTATTTTAATTAATTTTTCGATTTGATATTATTTATTAATAATCATCTCTTTTTAAAATAGCAAAACGAAAAAATAGGTAAAGGAGGCTCTTATTGTTTTTGATCTTATGAATAGAGTCAGATTATTTTCATAAAAAAGTTAGAAACTATAAATGACAAATTGGTTTACTAATTGGTTTACCAAATCCCTTCTAATAAAAGGCCCAATCCAAGAATTGAAAAATAATATTGTAAAAAAAACATACGAAAAGAGAATCTTATACACCGACTACCCAGCTGTGGTGATGGCTTTAAAAATTATATTTTTATACATGAATCAAGAAAACAAGATTGCGCATTCAGCCGTTCAAAAAATATTTCTACTGCGCATCTACGTCACAATAGACCTATAACGTGTGTTTGTTGTAAAAATATAAGAGATTTTTGCCTCTCTTACTTTAACTTTCCATACAAATAGTCTATTTCTACGTCACACAAAAGAGACAACAAACTAACGGACCTGCGCAATGCGCAATCTTGTTTTCTTGATTCATGATTTTTATAAAGAGTTTTGCATTTCAAATTAAGGGATAAATTATTAAATTCACCACAGCATTTCCGTAATTTTGCATACAAAACTTTGTTAATGATAACAATTAACTGAATTATAAAAACAAAACAATTTTTTTGTATGAACATATACAAAACAAGATTTCCGAACACACCCTCGTACAATGCTGTTAAATCGCTAAAGTGAAAGTTGAATATTTAAAAATCGCTGAATAACTTAAGGTATTTTTGATTTGCAAAAGGCAAGAATATAGAAACAACAAACACGGAAAAAACCAACAATAATACGAAACTGAAGATTTTAATTAAACTCATAAAACTTTACAAATATTCATAGAGATATTGTAGATGTTGGAAATACTTATTAACATAGCGTTTACTTATTACTTGAATATATTTCGCCTAAATATAAAGAGATTACACAAATATCTTTCAACCTGCTAATGTAACAAATATAATTAAATTTGACAAAAACTTGAATTTTTTTTTCCAATCGATTGCTAAAGGTTTTCATTACTATTTATTTTATTAACACTTGCAATATTTCAATTAAAATAATATGAAGTGTGATAAAATTTGTCTTTTTCATCAATTATTTGTTGAAAAATTTTGTTTTGCTTTCAATCAAATGCAACGCTTTATAAACAAAAGTGAGGAGGCTCTTAATAATTGACATAATTCAAGTATTTAAAATTATAAAGAAAATATGAATAATCATTGGTGAATTATTGAAATATTACTTAATGCAAAACGATACCTTTTTGAATAAATTTCTACGAATTATGTAAAGTTCAAAAAAGTCAGCATTGTAAAGGTTCTCCGTTATAATAAAATACAATTTTTTAACATTTTTATAATGTACGAAGTCTACACAAAGTTATATAAGAATTTTAATGTCAAAAAGCAAACCATGCTGCTAAATTATTTGCCCTTCCGCTATTTTAATAATCGAACAATGAATTAATGAATAAATAAATCACGATTAATATAAAATTGCGATAATTAGAATAAAAGTAGAAATCCCTTAAAAGAAACACAGTGAATCATCAAAATTCCTTAAGTCGATCCCTTCATAATTTTTTTAATCCAACCAACCTCTCTTATCCATATAAGGATGAATTAGTGGATAACATTTTAGACGATCTTATTGAAGACGTTATTTCAGTTATTCCATTCCGCCGTGGATTTTCAGATTTGGTTCCTAAATCGATGACGTGGTCATCGATTTAGGGCTCTTCCATCTCCATTAATTCAATTTCGTCAACAGCATTTTTAACCAAAAATTTAATGATCTTGTTTTTTTCTGTTTCCTTAGGCATTGCATATAAGTTATTTTCAAGAAAAGATTTTACGATTTATAAATCTAACTTTTCAATAATTTAAAAGTGTTTTGTGAAATTAGCTGTTACAATAAATTTGCTATACGTTTAAAAACAGACACTCACGCTTCGTAGCAAAAAATCATTGCATATTTGCTAGACTTGCAGTTATGCCACGAAGAGTGAGTTCCGCTATTGTATGCATATGTTCGATCAAGTCAAAAAATTTTTGGTTTTTGTTGTTTTTTTCTTTATTTTTTTTAATAAAGCAATAATTAAAAAAAAAATGTAAAGAAAAATTCAATCCGCATTTTGCATGTCCTAATCATTATAATAACCAAATTCAAAACTTAAACTACAGCCTTATTTTCCTTTTTACTTGACCTTGGGTGTACATGGAATTATTACCTATATCAATGGATTAATTATACATTTTCATCGTTGATGGTGCAATTAGAAACAGAAAGCAATAAAATGCCATTATTTAAAATTTTTTTAGTGGCATTTAAAAGAGATGGATAACCGCTGGACGAAATGTTTTGAAAATAAATAATACAATTAACTAACTTGACATTCTTTACCACTTTTTCGAAAAAAAGTTCCTGTTCATTACTTATTCCATCTTCTAAAAAAATTTAACAAAACTTTTCTCTAGACAGACATATTTTACAAATTTTTTAATAAATACGTACGTAACATTTATAAAATAATCACACCTATCGTGAAATTTTTTACCCACGAAATTTTTATTCCCCATGAAGGGAAAATAGCTATCGTGAGTTTCATTGGAACGTTTGTTCCCGCTATCAATTCGTACTGAATACAAATTAGAAAGAAGAAAATATAAAAAGGGAAAAAAATATTCCAATTTTTTTAAAGTTATAAAAAATTTAGAAATGTTAATGATTGGTGCTATTGTGTTGTTGCAAGAGGAGAACGTGACGTGCAAGACGCTTAAATTTAAGTAAACAAATCAAAGGGAAAAGTGAAAAAATTTCAAGGAAAAAAATCAATCCCGATAAGGGGAATTTTTGTTTAAGTGAAAAATTGTTCACGTGAATTATTCACGATTGCAATTTGGGGAAAAGGGAAAAAATTTCGAGTGAAATATTTTTCATGATAGGGGTAAAGAAGTAACACTTATAAAAAGCAGTTCTTACAAAAGTTATTACTTGCAAAAAATACCTTCGTTTAAAAGTCACTTTTATAAAAAAAAAAAATAAGAAATATTTAGTAAAGAAAACCTTAAAATGGCACCTATTACCTAAAATAAAATATACTTTTTGAAGTTAAAAAAAGTACTTTTTATAAAATAGTCTTAAATTAACAATTCCTTTCAAATTGTTAAAAAAAAAGTGTTTTGTATAAAAATGCGTCTTCAGTGAAACTGCCTCTTACAAATTATAACCTTTTATTAAACACGTTACAAAACATTTTCTTTGTGAATTTTTAAAAAGTACATTTTAAAAAAGAGTCTTGAATATAAAATTCCTTTTAAATCTTAAAAAAATGTTTTGTGTAGTAATTTACCTTCAGTGAAACCACCTCTTGTAAATAATAACCTTTTATTAAACTTATTACACAACATTTTGTTGTACATTTTTAAAAAGTACTTTTTTATAAAAAGAAAAGTCTCAAATTAAAAAATGCTTTTAAACCTTTTTAAAAAAGTTTTTTGTATAGAAATGTACCTTAAATTAAATTACCTTTTACGAAGATAACCTTTTATAAAACATGTAAAACTTATTTTTGTCAATTTTTAAAAGTACCTTTTATAAAAAACAGTCTTAAATTCAAAATCGCTTTTAAATCTTTTAAAAAATTGTTTTTTATAAAAATTTACCTTTAATTAAATTGCCTTTTACAAAATATAACCATTTATAAAGCATGAAACACTTTTTTGTCTTTTTTTAAAAAGTACTTTTTTAAAAAGAAAGTCTTAAATTGAAACTCGGTTTTAAATCTTTTGAAAAAATGTAAAATGTATATGAAATGTACCTTAAATGAAACTGCCTCTTACAAAATATAACCTTTTATAAAATATGCGACACAACTTTTTACCTTTAAGAAGTGGAGTTTCATAAAAATGTCTCTTAAATAAACTTTGTTTTGCAAAAACGATCATTAACAAAAAGTTACTTTTACAAAATGTTTTTTTTAACAAAAAGACCATTTAACGAAAAGTACCTTACAAAATTTCTATAAATAAGAGCACCGTTACAAAAAAGGTATTTTAAGGATAAAGACAATTGTTTTTATTTACAATTTATCCATCCATAAATAATAAGCCAATTTGTAAATTTTAACAAAGCAAAAAATATTTTCTTCTTAAATTTTATTAGACAACCATTCTATACCTTTTTTCCAAAAGAAACAATTAAAAAAATAAAAACCTTAATCTGGCAAAATACGGAAAATGTATTTTTTAATATACCTACGTATAAAGAGCGGTATTTAAATAATTTATGTCAAATAATGGTGCTAAATAAAATTAAAAAAATGTTGTTAATGTATTCATTAATTCTTTTTTTCTGTGCTTTACGCATTTACATAAATATTTCTTTCAAATACCTTTATAATTCCAAAATAATATTATTTTTTGTTTATTTACTTATTCCTTGTTTTGTTTTATTTAAGTTTTCTTTTTGCAAATTTTTGAAACACACTTTTTTAACGTGCAATAGAAAAATTTCCATTTGAACTTTGCGTCAATGGCTGGCATTCACATTATTACACAATTAGTACCCAAGAAAAAACGTATTTTTTTCATAATATAAATATGAATTCATTTTTTTAATTGTGTAGAATAAATTCCACAAGCCTTTTTTTGAAGGAAGTAAGTTATATAAAATGTTTTTTTTTTAAAGTAATAAATTTTTTTATAAATATTTTTGTTGTTGATTTAAATTTTTTTTTTCCGAGCCAATGTCATTTAAAACGCTGGGAGCGAAAAGAATATTTAAATAAAATCTAACACTACTAAAACAAGGTCAAGGTCATATTTATAAAATTTTCTTCACTTTAAAAGAAAAGTAATCTTAGAATTTTAAAATTTATTATTCTGAAGTTACAAATACTTAATAATTTAGCAATTATAATAAACACTTTCTAGTACAAATGTTTTTAGTCGCTGGTGTGTTCCCTATGCTTTAAATAAAGTTTTAAGGTCATTTTACTTTATTTTCTTAATTTGCATTAAAATAAAGTCAATGATCTTTAAAATATCAAAAAAATGACAATTATATCAAAATACATAATAATAATTATCGCCAAAATAAACAAAAGAAACAATACAAATATTAATGATTGTCTGTTTCTGTTTTTATTTTTATACTTTTCGAAATGTTGCTCTTCTTTTTGAAATTTTCAGTGTTTTGACAATGCGCATGTTTCAAGAGGCTCTTCAAAATATCCTTTACTTTGTTATACACAACCTTGCCCACTTAGAAACTCATTTTAAATTATATTTCCTTGACTTATATTTCTATTATTTCTGGCATTAGGGACATTGTTTTTAAGTTTAGAATCTTTACAAAATCGAAAGGCCAAAAGAGATGACAAAAGTTAACAGTAATGAGCAAAAAATACTTAACGGTAATTTCAATTGTTGTTGAGTGTCATATTTTATCACTGTTAAAAAAATTAAAATCATTTTAACTAACAGTTTATTTCAATATCTTTTCTTATAAAAAAAAGTACTCTTTTGAAAAATAGGGGCCGTAAAAAAATTTAAGAAATAAAAAATTTTAAATCTTCTTGGTTTTTAAATTCATTAAAGTAACAACAAAAATGAATTTTAAAAAAGGAACATTTTCCAATAAGGTACTTTTAAGCACAATTTTAAAAAGATACAAAAATAAAAAAAAATAAAATAATTTAAATAAGCCTTTACGACAAAGAGCTTTTGAACTATATTTAAATTTTGAATGAGGTACAAAAAGTGGATTTTTTTAATGCTCTTATTAAAAAAGTACCTTTGGAAAAAATTTTTCCCCCAAAAAATCTTCAGAAAAAATACAGAGAGATGGTTTTTAAATAAAGACTTTTTTGATAACAGGAACTTTCGAAAAGCAACTTTTGGAGCAGAAATTGAGAAAAGTACCTTTTTGAATTACTTCCAGAAATAGCCAATTATACAAGTACCTTAATAAAACAAATTTTGATCAACTTCCTATTAAAACGTTCCTCTAAAATGCTTATTTTTATGTGGTACCTAAAGCAAGTACTTTTTTTAACAATACTCTTTTGAATATGTACTATTAAGACAATTTTCATAAATAGTACTTTTAAAAATGATGCAGCCTTTTCAATAACCTACACTTGTAAAATGCATTTTGTAAAAAGGCACTTTTTAAAATAACGCCTTTACAAAAAAGTAACTTTAGAAAAAAAAAAATTAGGGGTAAAATAACGAAATTCATATTTAAATGTTATTAAAATTTCAATTATTTCAAATTTAAAAAATAATTTTCACAAAAGTATCTATTGTAAAAGTTTGATAAAAAAATTTAAAAACGGTACTTCAAGAAGTACTTTTTAAAAATTTGCCTTGTTTCCCCAAAAAAAACAAAAAAAAAAAAATAACTTTCACAAAAGTATGTTTTGTAAGAGTACTGACTGAATAAAATAACCACTTGTGTAACAATAAGTTTGATGAAAAAAAAAAATAAAAACAGTTCTTTAAGAAGTACTTTTTGAAAAGACACATTTAAAACAAATCATAAATCATAATAAAGAACCTTCAAAAATTTTTTTTTTAATTTCACATTTTGCAAAAGTTGTGAGGCTATAAGTAATAGACAACAAAAAACGAAAACTTACTTAAGGATATTTTTATCGTTATAAAGATATAAGCGCACTTATTATTTTTCAATACTAAACGTAAACTTGTGCATTCGATTTCGTAACAAATGCTTTTGTATACATTTAATACATATGTTTTTTTTTCTTACAAATGACATGAGTAGTGAAAAAAAATCAATAACACCTAAAGCAGCATGTCCTTTTTCAGTAGCAAAGAAAAGCATACAAACTACGTCATTGGAATAAAGTAAAACACAAGTTCCTAGACTAAGGGAACCTTAAAATAAAATATTAATAAATTAATAAATTAAACTTACCAATAATAAGCAATGGTATCTCCTAAACCATTGCGGATATTACGATCTAACAAATTGTAGCAAATGTTTGTTGAGGCTCCCTCCATCCATTTAATGGAAATGGGTCCTTTTGTTATGTTAAAATTGTATTGCAAAAATTTCTTTGGTTCAGCTGGAGTTTCCCAATGAAACTGCTTGGCGACACGGGACCAAAATTCTTCGGGATTATCTAAAGATTCCTCATAGAACTTTTTATATTCTTCCATACTAGATATGTAAGCATTTTTGCTTATGGCCGGGTTTGGATTATAAATCGATTTTTCCGAAGGCATTTTGCTTTAATAATTTGGGTTTTTATAAAGATACAAAAATTCCTTCATACACTTTTTACAAACAGATGTTAATGTTCATAACAAAATTTGAATGTTCATAACAAAATTATATTTCAAAATAGAGTTTCTCAAACACTTTTTAAAATAAGTTTTCTTATTTTAATTTTTTTTCCCTTTATTAATGTTAACAACGAAACGTCTTAATTCACTGAGAAACTCTCGCATACTAAAAGGTCGCTGCTTGCAAAAAAAAAAGTTTATACCTTTTTCTCGACTTAAATAATTCGTATGTTGCTGTTTTGCTTTAACATTTTTTTTAATGAAGTACACAAATAAGTTTTGCACACAGAGTATCTGATTATTTGTATCAGCGTTGCCACTGAAAATTTTTATTAAACAAAATTTGCAATTTTTTTTAAATATTTTTTTTTTTAAACTTTTAATATAAATAATGATTTAATTTACTTTATTCGTGCTTGATTCCTTCAAATATAAATATTTCATGAGAATATCATGAAATATTTATATGTAAAGGAATCAAGCACGAATAAAGTAAATTAAATTTGAAGAGATTCCGAATAATAAATTTTCATATTGATAAATTATGATTATTATTTAATCAAGTTTTTTAATTATGCAATAAGTTAATCTAAGGGAAACAAAAGATATACAAACAAGAAAGAATCGTCTATGCCGAATCTTATATACCCTTCACCATTTATGTAAATCTAGCTAAGTGAAATAACTAAAATAAAGAAAAACAAATTTTGCGGACACAGAAAATTAAAAATAAAATAATAAAAAAACTCAATCTACATATACATAATTTAAATATAAATGTCATCGGCTTTTAATGGCTTAAGAATTTTTAAAAAATTATAGTATTTTCTTAAAGATCTCTTCAAAAGCTTTTAAATGATATCCATACTGTTATTTTAAAAAATATGGTGCACCATCGTACCTTTGTATGAAAAGTTCAGAGGCCCATAACTCTGAGCGAGGCTAGCGTCAATTTTTTCACTTGATGTTTTTTCTTATTTTTATACCCTTCACCACAAAAAAGGAAAAAAGGGTGTATCTAAGTTTGTCATTCCGCGTGTAATTTCTACAATATCCATTTCCGACCCCATAATGTATATATTTTCTGACTTCTTATGCATAGCGCAGTCGAATGAGCGATGTCCGTCTTTCCGCACGTGTTAGAGTTGAAATCAACTTTGCCGAGGCAAATTTAATTTCACAAAAAAATAAATATGTCAATCGATCAGATATAGTGTCGAAAGAGGTGCTATTAGAAATTAGCATGATCAGTCCATGTCCTTCAAGGCAGCAGGCAAAACACCATGCCTACCTCTAATTTTTTCATTTCATCTGGAACAATAAAGTACCTCCAAACAAAAAAATAAATATATAGAGCGATAAAGAATTTAAAGATAAGAAAGAATGGCAGGTGAAAAAATTGGCTCTGAAATTTTCAAATTTTTTAAAATATCCATGTGGATATCATTTAAAAGCTTATGAAGGGATTTTTAAAGAAATACTTTAATTTTTAAAAAATGCTTAACCCATTTAGAGCCATTATTTAAAATTATATATATGCAGTAGCAAAATTTGTTTTATTTTTTTCTTGTTAGTTTTTTTTATACAGAAATCATTGAATCATCTTAAAAGGAATGTAGTACATTTTTTTATACCGACCCGACCAAAAATTAGATTAGCCCACCATCCGACCAAACGAAAAACAAAAGACCAACAATGGCAACGCTGATTTGTACTTTTAAGCATCTTCTAACTTCAATATAGTAGAACGTTATTTGTTCAAGGAAAAAGCCAAGGTATATTTATTTTACTAGGTAGTGTCGTCCGCCCAGCTGGTTTGTACTTGGAAATTTCAAAAGTTGTTTATATTTTACTCTGTTTACGAATTTCAAAAACCAATTACAACAAGCGTTTGTGAAACAAAGCAAGCATTTGTACTAACAGCAATTATCTTTTATTTCTCTTTGGGTTTTTGACGTTTCCAACGCACAAAACACTCCAATATTTGCTTTTTTGATTGAAGTTACTTCACTAAACTAGATTTACATAGATGGTGAGGGTATATAAGATTCGGCATAGCCGAACATAGAACTCCTTCTTGTTTAATTCTCTAACGGATTGACAAACTTAGTCTTTTTCCACTTTTTGTGGTGAAAGGTTTAAACGTAAGACTTAAAGCTCACCAAAATAGTGAAACATTATCCTTGTTAAACAAGAAATACAAAACACTAAAACATCAATTTCTCAGAGCCAATCAATAAGTTGTTTATAAACAAACTACACACATATGTGAATAATGGTTCAATTAATCCACCAAAAAATTTTATTTCCTATCATTTTCAACTGACACAGATTTCATTATTTATTTGTTTCTTGTTAGTTTTTTTATACAGAAATCATTGGCATTTATTTTTTTGTTTTTCGTCTGTTAACGAGAACTGAAAATTATTATAGCGACCGCTTTTCTGAATTTCTTAAAATGATATAGTGCATTTTCTCAAACCGGCCTCACCAAAAAGTGGTTTAGACTACCGTCCAACCAAACGAAAAAACAAAAGACCAACAATGGCAACGCTGATTTGTACTTTCAAGCATCTCTTAACTACAATACAGTAGAAAGTTATTTGTTCAAGGAAAAAGCTTTAAAAAGATATTAAATGTGTGCTTCCATCTAAAATCTAAAGACAACACAATTCAGAGATGGAAAACTTTTTTTTTGCAATATAACTTTCAAATGAAATCACAACAAATTAAATAAATACCTACAAAACTGAAATAAGGAAGTAAGGAAATAATGAACAAACGGTAAAATAAAGGAACATTTATAAGTATTTTAAAAGCAATTTTGAAAATAACTGTCATTTGCAAAAAAAAAAAAAATCCAAAGAAATGACGAAACTCTTAATACCTTAAGAAACAACTATTATGAAACAACTCCTTGGTAAATAATGCTGAATAAAAATCAAACAATTTCTTTAAAAATTGTTTTGGGAAAATTATTATATATTATATTTACTTTTTAGTCTGCAAATCACTAAAATTGATTATTGGTGGTAGCTCGTTCCTATGGCCATGATGTTGATTGCTCAACTCAACTCGTCAGGGAACCTCTTACCACATTTTAGGTAAGCTAAAGCTGCTTATTTATTCATTTCTTGAAAAAAAATATCAATAAAAAAAACCATCAACGCTGCCAAGACGGGGCAGTTTATGCAGCTTCTACGAATCATCGACAAAATTCACTAGCTTTGAATGAAAAAGATTTCAATAATTTCAGTTTTACAAAAAAGGTGGTCATAATAAAGTTACCAAAATTGGTTGCCCTTTAGGCCTTCCAAGAAAAAAATTTCAATGACACAAAGTTTTTTAAAAGCAAAAAATGTAAAATAGGCTGGTAAGGTCCTAGCAATGTTTCTTGTTGCAACAAAAATCTTACATAGGACTTTCAAACTTCTACGAGTTAAAAGCAAAATAAAGTAAAAAAAAAAACTTTTAATTGCAGTGCTTGCACCATTTCCAGCCTTCTATAAACTATAAATAATAATGCAGTATTTTTTATTATATGTATATGACTAGATTATTATATGCGGCGTTGACTAGGTCTATTTTTAGGGTCTTTCACTGTCTTCTCTACTCCGCACACGTGAGAAATCTATTAAATCCGTTAGGATCTTAAAAATCAGGTGATATCTATGTTTGAAATATCTTTAGCAAATGGTTTTATTAAGATCGGTTAATATTCATAAAATTTTGCATTTGTCCTCTCCTTTACTTCCCTCTCCTATTCAATTTTTTTTTTCAAAACAAAGAATATTCCAGTCTTAACATAAATAACTAACTATCTTTGAAATAGTTCAAAGTTCAGTCGCTTAGCCATGATTGACGCACACACAAACAAACTTACAAAGTAGTTTTATAATATACTATATTAGATTGGCAAATATCAGTTTCCCATGTCTGATGCAACTCAATAAATATACTCTCACAATAATTCTGTATTATCTGTATCTTATTTAATTAAAGAGAAATTAATTCTCGATTTCCTAACAGCTTATTGTTTTACAACCCCTAGTTTATTTATTAAATAAAACGTTTGCAATACAAATAACGTGCATAAATACTAATGTTGTCAGAAAAACACAAATAAAAGTTGCGCTTTTCCTTCAAAAAAGTTAAGTTATTTCATTAAAAAACAACACTTTGAAATTTTTAAAATAAAAGTTATATTAATGTAGTTTATTTAAAATATAATAAATAGTTATATTCCATATTTCAGGGAAAATAACAAAGCAAAAAATTCATTTACTGAACAAAAACAAAACTTAAAAAAACCCCACCTTCACAATAGCAAACTTAAAACCAAAATAAATCAGTTATGGATACACCCTTTAATTTCTATATTTAAATTATATACTTTTTTATAGCGGACTTAGCAATAGAGGTTCTTTGTAAATTTCAACCGTTTGCATAAAATTATTGGGGCACCCTTCAATTTATAATTTTGAATATTTATACTTGTTATAACGGTCAAAGAAATCAATATTCTGTCCAATTTTCAAGCGGTTGTCTAAGCCGTTCAAATCATAGGGCCATACAGTAGGTCAATTTACGTCACCTATGAAAGACCATTTAATTTTTGGATTAATTTTTTTATTACTTTATGCTATGTATATAAATTTTTTAGCACCGATATTTTTGATACTATTGCATTAAAATTTTGTGACGAGGGGTATCTGTATGAAATGTATTGAAATCACAAAAAAACTCAATTTCGTAAAAATTCGAGCTAGGGCTTTGAACAAGCAATACAATCCGGCACTTCTTTCACAGTCAATAATTGTAAAAACATTAAAAATAGTTGCATACTTCAAGGCAATAAAAAGACAAGACGAGTTATTGGTACAGCTGTATACAGACGATCGTCAGACCTAACAATGTACTGACAATGACAAGGCAAATAAAAATTGTAACCATAATTTAGATTGTCAGTTTACACGATTGCAAATTGAATTCTTGCTATTATAGACGACTTAGCAATACAATCTGTAAATATCAATCGTCTTTTTACAACCATCATATAAAATTAAATGATCTCTATAGTGAATATTTATACTTGTTATTACAACGGTCATAGTTATCTACATTCTGTCTAATTTTCAAGCGTTAATTTATGCCGGTTCAAAATATAGGACCATGTAAGTCAATTCACATGAAAAACTTCGGTATTTGTTTTTAAGCACTTTAAAAATGGCATATAGTTCTTCAGGAACAAAGCTCGAATAGTTAAAATTGGAATACGGAACAAGTATTGCAATGACATTTTCTGCCTTAATTTTAATTTTATTTTTTAACTTTTTTTGAAGCACTTTTTACTTTTATTTGACAATGATATCGTTGTCAATGTTTAAAATTTCCAACATATTACAATTTATTTTATACTGACAATGCCTGACAATGTTCTGACACAATTGTAAGATATCTAACAATATTATTGTTTGTTAGAAGTCAGACAATTTGCTGACAATGGTTTGTCTGACAACAATTGCATGAATCAATAAAATAAGATTGCGCATTGCGCAGGTCCGTTAGTTTGTTGTATTGCGATCTCCCTCTAATGCGTGACGTAGGAATAGACTATTTTTTGTAAACAAACTTCATTCGTGTATGGAAAGTGCAACAGAATTAAAGTAAAAACTGTGAAAATTTATTAAAAATAAAAATGAAGTGTGCAGTTAATAAATGTAAAAATGGAAACAATTCAAAAGTATGCAAAATAAGCTTTTTCAATTTTCCTTCGCGCCCTTCTCTATTAAAACAGTGGTTATATTTTTGTGACCGCAAGGAAAAATTCAATATGAAAACGTCGCATGTCTGCATGGAAAATTTTAAACCGGAGGACTTTGAAAACAACTTGAAGAACTGAACCAAATCTTTCAAAAAAATAATAAAGACGGTCTTCTAATTAAGCAAGATTTTGTAAAAGATTTAACTAAACAGGCTCATCATATTAAATGTGATGAAAAACTAAAAAAGCTATTTTTTAGATCAAAAATGTATTTTAAAATTCGAAAACTTAACGCGGAGCTTAAAGACTACAGCATTACCAAAAAAAGAAAATTAAATAAAATAAAAATTTAACTTTTTTTTAAACATTTTGGTTTTAATTTTATATTGAAAACAAATTTATTTTACTTTCAGTTATTTGGCATTAAGATTATTAAAAATTATTATATAAAAAGAAAATTTGAAACTTTGGTAGCCC
Organism: Gymnosoma rotundatum; assembly: GCA_916610165.2. Classification (NCBI taxonomy): domain Eukaryota; kingdom Metazoa; phylum Arthropoda; class Insecta; order Diptera; family Tachinidae; genus Gymnosoma; species Gymnosoma rotundatum. Next base: position 10,460,052 of record OU744338.1, on the reverse strand, counting down.
GAAATAGCTATTTTTCTTCTAAAGCTTCAATCCCAAACACAAAATTTTTATTCGACTATATCTTTTTTCTTTCCATTTAAAATTTTGTTCAAATTGAAGCACCCGTTTAGAAGTTATGCATATATTTCCAGATTTGCGCCAAAAATTTCCTACACTTTTTACAACAAACACTCATTTTCATTCTATTGTGACGTAGATGCGCAGTAGAAAAATTTTTTGAACGGCTGAATGCGCAATCTTGTTTTCTTGATTCATGCAACAATTGTAAGTTTACTATACAATTGAATAGAGTACAACTTCAGCAACATTATTAGGCGTGTTCTGAACTCCACACGTAGTTTTACTTTGTTGTTCAAAGCATTGTTGCTATAAAATTATTTACAAAAACAAAGCGTTAAAAAATACTGGGGTGAAAATTTTGTGTGGAATTCAGAACATGCCTGAGATTTTTATAGCATTTGCAAGTGTGTAATCCTAGTGATTAAAACCGCATTGATATAGTTGTTTATTTTTTAATGTTCTTATTTTCCACATAAAAATAATTTATAATTTACATAGGCAGGTATATTAATAATAAATGTAGTATATTAAATAACAGCATACTGACTTAGAGTGAATGCAGCTTTTTTCAACTTGAACAACATAAAAATTAGTTCATATTAATTAAAGAACTTATAAATAAAACTAATGCTCAGCATTTTTAAGAAATTCTTTATATTGATCTTCAGTCATTAATTTATCCAATTCAGACGTGTCGGAAAGTTTGATTTTAAAAAGCCAACCTTAGGTGAAGAAAAAAAAAACAACAGCAAGTTAAGCAAGAACAAAAATTTTTATATATTGCAATAATATAATACCTTTGTTATAACAACTGGTATTAATTAAAGAAGGTGTTTCTTCTACGGCGTTATTTTTTTCCATTACCTCTCCACTGACTGGTGAATATACCTCACTAGCGGCCTTTACACTTTCCAATGCACCACATTCATCATTTTGCTTAAGAACCACGCCTAGTTCGGGTAATTGAGCATATACTACATCTCCCAAAGCCTCTTGGGCATACGTAGAAATACCCACTGTGCCAGTCGTACCCTCAAAGGACACCCATTCATGCTTTTCGGTAAAACGACGTTCTGTAAAATAATTTAATTTTGAATCAACTTTATGGCAACTCTCCATGTTTTCTTTTACAGTTTGAAAAGCTTTGTTTAGACAGCTGTGCGGTATTTTATGTATTTTATTGCGTAAACTAATTTGCAATTTGATTTTTACCTGCATTGTAAATTGCTGATAAACTTAATTTTCTAAAAGTCTGATTAGTTTGTTTTAACAAATATGAACTTTGTTGTAAATTACGAGCGAATTTAATAATAGAAACCATTTTTATTTTGCAACTTTAATTAAGACTATTTCCACTTAACGCGCACTCCCGTCAACGTTTAAAACACAAATGTTAAATTGTTCTGACATCCAGTTGCGGTGTAGTCGGCCGTGTTTTTGTTGAAGATCTCTTATCAAATAATTTCTTTTAACGAATTTATGTTGAACTCACTATGTCTGGGGTTATCGGGGAAAATTCAAACACGCTGTTATTCAAGTCAAAGTTATTGAAAAATGCTTTTGTAAATTAATTCTTTCACATTTACGTACTTCATACGTGAATTTAAGTAGAAAAAAGACTTGAATTGAGTTGTCAAAAACAGTGGGTTTTGTTTTGATTTGATGTATGAAAGTTTTTAAATATTTTAGGGAATATTTGAAAAGGTTATTTTAAGAAATAACCACAAATAAATAAAAGTAACCACTTTATACATGGTACTGTAGTTAGTGAAGTTATAATATTTTATTGCTTAATTTAAAGTTGTTATTTTTATTAATCGTGATGACCCCTTAAAAATGTATCTTCTTACAATAATCAATATTGTGATTACACACATTGTGATTTTCCCAAAATTTTATGTATAAACCTGAACCTTGTTTCTGCAGTTAAAGTGGGAAATTTCGCACATGAAAATATGTTAGTCATTTTTCTTTACACAGGGCACAGAGGAGTATTTGACCTAAAAAGCTGGCCAAAATTATTAAGCGTGGTTTTTGTTTTAAAAGTTTAATTTTTTTGATAGTTTTAGCTTTACTTTGATAAAAAAAAAAGGTAGTGGCAGATTATTATTGGGTAAGTGTTATTTTTGACACCCCCCACCCACCAACCACCCACCCAACCACCATTTAGAACTTTGTTTATTTTTTTTTTTTTTTTTTTAATTTTAAGAGAATTTATTTTTATATATATGTTGTGTATTTTTAGAAAAATTATTTATTATTACGTATGCCGGTCTCTCCCTCGCATTCCGCCAAAATTTCGTTTGCAACTGTACTTTATTCTAAGAGTAAGTCAAATTAAATTTAGATAGTCGAACTATTGTAATTGTGTAGATACAGGGAAATAAAACATAGCTTTTTATGGATTTTACAATGTCTCCTTTCTCAAAATTATAATTTATCCAATATTAAATTTTTAAAAAAATTGGTCTCGTAGCTTGGCTTTCTATAAGGAATAAACAACCAAATAAGCAAAAACATGTTACATGTCCCGCTGCTCTCTGGCTCATTGATGCAGCAAATTCGATCTTCCCTGTTGTTAATTACTGACGAATTCCTTGCGTTTTTCTTCATTTTGTTCTTTCACTTGCTTCGTTAAATTCTTTTCTTGGTCGCCCTAAGATGAATTGCCAAATACTGATATTGTCACAGTTTCTTCCAGCCATTTAGCATAATTGCTTAAATATCGGTCCACTTTTCGTTGTGCTAAACCACAATACTTTTTGAAATTTATAAAACACTGCTTTATTGCTTGTATATCCCCATCTCCTTGGCATTCTGAAATCACACACAATTTACTTGCTAAAAACTGCAACTGTTCGTCAATGATTCTAGCATTAGATTCCTGTACTATTTGGAATAACTCAAATCTTGTGTAAATTTTTTCCATGTTATCTCTCAAAGTTGCAAAACTCTTATAATAAGAATTTTGCGCAATAAGCCATATATGTATATTTTTCAAAGTGCATTTTTCTTTTACTTAGTTAATAACCTGATACTTGGGTGCATTTTTTATATACCTGCACCGTTTTTAAATGTAATTTTGATTTGTTACTCTTTTAAATTAGGTATGTTTATATCTAACTATATTTTCAGAAGAAATAAAGTAGCCTGAAGACGATGAAGTGTTATATAGACATCATATAAACAAAAACAGTTTATAAGGTGTGTATGCGTGGGTTAACTTACAGTTAGTAAATTTGAATTTATAAAGTAAAAACTGAATTGAAAGAAATTCCTTTTTAAGGGCAGGTAATCCATCATGTTGGTTGTTACTAAAAGTGACTAAATAATATTTTACAGCAATAATTCGAAAAACACAAAAGTTTATGACGACAATAAAGTATAAGAAAAAGTGCCTTATGAGTAAAAATAGAAAAAAGGTAAAATTTTCAAAAAATCACCAAAAATATTGGCTCAAACTTGCGCAAACTTTTTTTCTTTTTTCTTAAATTAGAGATTTCATATTTTATTGTGGTATATAACATTATTTGTACAACAGCTACCTTCACTTTCAAAAAGCTTTTCCTTTTTTGTTTTTGGTAAGAATTAATATATTTAAATAATATTTTTTTTTTATAATTAAAATTTTAAAAATAAATATTTAAGATAATTTTTTCTTTTTAAATATTGAAAATAGCTGCTGATGAAATCTTTCAGGCAAAAAAAAACCTCTATTCGTTTAGCCATAAAAAAATATCATATAAATATCATGAAATCGAAAAAATTAAATAAAAACGCATGCAATTTTCTTCACTTTCCTGACTTTAACAGCGTCCCACAACTACAAATCTTAACTTACACCCTTTAAATCGCACGATATGATGTAGAATTTTGTTCTCTATCGATCTGCGTAATTTTTTCTTAGGATTTCATCAAATTAATTTTTGCCTTTTTGGCCAGCTTTTTGGGTCAAATACTCCTCTGTGCAGGGTTAAATAATGTTTTTTGTAATCTAAATTTATGAAATCTTTAATGAATTACTTAAGCGCAGTCTGATGGTGACTAAAATATTTTGATGTATTAACAAGCTATCTGATTAATCTTCACTCCGATAACCGTTGTTTTCTGTGGAAATTAAGAATTTATTGACAAACACTTAAAGATTGTGATTTAACTTCTTTGTCCAGGTGTTGTAGAATTTCATATTTTTTTCGTTTAAATAACCGTTCGACGTTAATATACACATGTTCATACATGCATATATACCGTTAAATTATTGAAAATTTTCCATTTTGACATCATTAAGTATTAAAAAAAATCAAAACAAATAAATTACTTATTAAATCTATTTGCAACTCCCATTACAAATACTATTCAATAACAAATTAATGATTTTAATTTTTTTGTAAAAAAAAAATGATTTTAATATTACGTGCAAGTAAAACAGAACGATTTCTTATCACCTTTTTACAAAAAACAACACTATAATACGAAATTCTCTGCTGGGGTCCAGAGCATGGGTACAAATAAAAATAATCTTTTTGTGCTGGCGTTATCAATGTCTAATGACATAAAAAATTTTTTTTTTTTATTTTTAAAGTGTTCAAGAATTGCTTTTTAGCAGCAGCAAAATTAATTAAATAAATAAAGGAAACATACACCTAGAGAAATTTTTTGTATTAAAACCTTTGATTGCGATTGGGATTTTGTACGGCTCGCTGCATAGGTGGCGTGTAATCGGGTGCTGGAAAAGTTGTCACTGCAATGGGCGAAGATTGTGGTTGCTGTTGTGAATGTTCAGGCATAATGGACTCTGGCCTTGAACGTGGTGGATATTGTTGGAAACTATCTAAATTACGGAATCGTCCTTCGTGTAATGAAACATCAGCTGACAGGCGGGCAGCGCGAGCAATTATTTCGCGATTAATAACAGCTGTATTTTTTTGTACTTGACTATCCGGTTGAAAGCCTGCATTAGCAAATACTGCGGCCAAGACACTGGGTCTGGAAAGAATAACATTTTTTATATATTTCAGATATTCTATTGCTAGAGATGTCTTAAGGTGAAGGTACATAGCACGCGTCAATGTGTTTTATGCTTTAAAAACCGATAGATTACTTTTCGCTAATCATGGCTGTTAAATGCACATAAGGCTTTAAAAATGTCAATGATGCTGCGTGTTATGTAACTGTACATTTACTCACTTTTGTTCTTCTTCCTGGTAAGCATTAATTGGAGATCTGTTGGCGAACATATTATCATGCGACATAAATTGATTGCTCTGAAATTGAAATAGTTTTTTTTTTGCTTTTAGAAAATTAAAATTTTTAAAGATTTATTTTAAAACAAATAAAATACCTCAATATGAAAATTTATTGTGTGGAAAATCCTTTTTATGGTGATATTCTCATTAAATAATAATAATGATAATAATAATAATAATAATAATAATAATAATAATAATAAAAATAATAATAATAATAACAATAATAAAATGTAATACTGCGGAGAAAGCATATTTTGCATAGAAAATTCTAGAGTCATATAACTCAAATGAGAACTACATTAAAAAGAATTAAAATTCTAAAATCTTTTATACAAAAACACAGCAACAATTGAGTAACTATTTTAGCTTTTAACTTAATTTTTCTACATAAATAAAATACCAAAAAATGTTTTTCATTTTCAGTGTATTTTCAGAACGTGTGTGTTCTTATAATACACGAGTGGTTCAGAGCTAATGTTATAATCAGAATATAAATATAATTTTATTTATGTTTTAATTATCAATGATTATAATATTATGCGAAAGTCTATCAAGTGTTTTATAGAAACTTGACATTTTTTATAATTCTTGTGTAAATCATTTAAATAAAGTGATGATCTATTTATATATATATATATATTTTTTTTATTTGATCTTAGCCCTGAGTCGTCTGTAAGGCTTAAGCTTAAGAAATCTACTTAACGCCTAAATGAATTTCTCTTTTACATGTGTAGTTAAGAAAATTTGTTTAGTAAAAACTAAATAAAATTAATCATTTGCTTTTCGTTTTCAAAGAGAAAATAAGTACCGTCATACGCTTAATACTATTTTTTTTTTAATATTTTCCATTGCTTTTGAATTAAAACAAGTAAGAGCGATATATTCGGCTGTGCCGAATCTTAAATATCCATCACCATCTATGTAAATCTAGTATAGTGAAGTAACTCCAATCAAAAAAGCAAATATTGGGGTGGCCGGGGTTTAAAAATAAACAAATTTAAATACTGCATATATATTATTTTACATAAAAAATGACATTATCTTAATGGGTTAAGTATTTTAAAAAAACTTTAGTATTTGCTTAAAGATCTCTTCAAAAGCTTTAAAATGATACCCATATTGATGTTTTAAAAAATTTGAATATTTCAGAGCTCCGTAACTCGGATAATATGGGCGAGCGCTAATTATTTCACTTTAGGTTTTTTGTTTTTTTTTTTATTTCTCTACCATGGACCGATCATGCTGATTTCCAATAGCACGTCTTTCAACACTATCTGATCGATTGACAGGCAAACTTGATTTCAACTCTGACTTGATTTCAATCGATTTCGCTATGCATAAGAAGTCAGAATATATATACTTTATGAGGTCGGTAATGGATAATGTAGAAATTATAGGTATACCCTTTTACCACTTTTTGTGGTCCATGATCGGTCCATGTCCTTCGAGGCAGCAGGCAAAACACCACGCCTACCTCTAATTTTTCCGTTTCATTTCGAACAATAAAGTAAATGTAATAAAAAAAAAATAAATGGGGCAATAGAAAATTTAAGAATAAGAAAAAAAAACATCAAGTGAAAAAATAGGCGCTCGCCCATGTTTTCCGAGTTACGGGCCTTTGAACTTTTAATAATTTTTTTAATATCAATAAGGGTGTCATTTTAAAGCTTTTGAAGAGATCTTTAAGAAAATACTACAATTTTTTAAAAATGCTTAATCCATTAAGGGCCGACGCAATTTTTTATGTAAAATTATATATATTCAGTACCAAAATATTTTTATTTGTTAATTCTCTGTCACCCCAATATTTGCTTTCTTGATTGGAGTTACTACACTAAACTAGATTTGCATAGATGGTGAAGGGTATACAAGATTCGGCATAGCCGAATATAGCACTCTTACTAGTTTAAATTTAAAATTGTGAGATTTGTTTTGCATTTTGATGCATTTTTTTGACGTTTTTGTAGACTTCCTTTAGAGTTCAAATGAAATTAAAGGTTTCAGCCTTCTTAGCGATTTTGATTTTATCCCCTCAATAGTAACAAGCGTCATCTACATAAGTTAAACTTTTTTTCATTTGTTAATTATAACCAACAACAACAACAAACTAAATATTAGAGAAATGTGTAGCTTTAGAAATATATATTCGATAATGCGTGCCTTAAACTGAAGGAAAATTTCGTTATCATATTAATTCGACGCAGACAGTTTTTGTACTTTAAACTTTAACTTTTCAGATTTTGATTGTTGTGTCGGTTCATTAGTTCAAGTAAAATCAATGTGCAGATAAACAGAACAAATAAAAAAGCAAAAACTTAAGATAATAAAAATGTGAAAATTATCAGAAAAAAAAAAAAAATGAACAGTGACTTACGAGATAACTACATAATTATTCCAAAATAAATCGTGTACTCTAAGGTAAACCACTTCAGGCATCATATAAATACTCACCGTTACACTGTTATCATGACTAATGCGTATGGCGCTTTTTAGCAAATAAATTAGGAAACTAAAATTTATTAACCATAGACCAAATCCCTTTAATGATACGACCAACATGAACATAGAGGCTACCTTCCCAGCCAATAACTGAGCAGCATCTGGATTTATGGCTCCAGCATAAATATTGCTTAAATTGTAATTGTAGGCTCTACGACTGAAGCGGCCATAGTCAATGCCAAAAATAATACCCAAGCCCAAGTCCATGGTACAAATAAAGAATGTCACCACAATCCAGGTCCATAAAACACCAATTACCCGTCGTGACTTATCTTGCTTAAGATCTATAAAATTAAAAAAGAAATAAAAATGTATATTTTACAACAAATCCAGAACACTTACGTATCATTATGATTATCGAAGCTAGGAACCAGCAAACTGCCACTGCCAAATATACACTGACACATATGAAAATATCTTGTGGACTTAAAACAGTTTGAACTTGAAGTAGAATACTGTCGTCGTAGACAGGAATTGAGTTTTCACAATTTCCCAAAAAATAAAGCTGCAAGAGTACAACTTGGAAAATGTTGCCATAGTTAAAGGTGCCATCCACATTAAGGACACAGTTGTATGCTAAGATGCCGAACAATGTTAAAGTGATCCATATTAAAGATTGAACCTAAAATGGAGAAAACAGTAAGTATTTGTAGCACAATTTTTCTTTTCGTTATACTGCTGTTGTAGCCTTCTCCAGAAAAATTATATAGTTACGCTAATAGATAGATATTAACTTGCAATTCTCTTTTGTTTTGTCGTTCGTAATTTTAAGAAAATAAAACAGGCTGTTTCGAAAGACAAAACACCACGCCTACCTCTAATTTTTCCACATAATTTAGAACAGTGATGTAACTCCAATAAAAAAACAACAGATATAAGAGAATTACAATAATAAAAAAAAAACATCCAGTAAAAATCTTTTCCAAGTTGCGGTCCTCTGAACTTTTAACAATTTTTTTAAATATCAATGAGTGTATCATTTTAAAGCTTTTGAAGAGATCTCTTAGGAAATGCAAATTTTTTTTTAAATGCTTAACACATTAAGAGCCGACTACATTTTTATGTAAAATTATATATAGTACTGAATTATTTACTAGTATTTCTTATTTTTTAATTCTCTGTTACCTCAATATTTGTTTTTTTGATTGGAGTTACTTCACTCAACTTAATTTACATATGAAGAATGAAGGGTATATAAGATTCGGCATAGACGAATGTAGCACTCTTACTTGTTATATTGTTTCTTTAATTTTTATAACTGAAATTTTTGCTTGTTATTCTCTAATTTTAGCAATAGCTTAGTTTGATAATCTGCATTTAAACTAAAACTATCAAGTTCTGTTGATTTATGAATTATTAACAAAAGCGTTGCTGGATAAAGATATGTATTTGATTTTAAAAAAGTTTTGTTAATGAAAAGACACTTTCGGGTTGCAGAATGTGTAACATTTTTGTAAAAAAACTGTGAATAACATATAAATGATAACATAATTCTGTAAATTATTTTACATGTTAATTTCGGTAGAGGACTTGTTTTGATGGAATGTTAAAAATCTACAGATCCTCAGTTTACTGTTTGATTATTTGTGTCTGTTAAACTTCAAAGAGCGGGAAATAAATAAATTCAGTAAATTATATGCTACGCTTTGTCTCAATTTAAATATTTAAATGTCTTTCTAATAATTTGCTTGGCCGCGCTTTGTTTAATGGTATGTGTTATATTTAGAAGCTTTTTATAAACAATAAAATTAAATTAAGAAACAGCTTTGAATTAATTAAAAAAACTGTCTAATTGCACTAATTGAATTTATAAATTTCAAAGCGTGATGAAACTTTTATTGACATTTATTTATTTAATTTTTTTTTACCCTTCACCACAAAAAGTGGAAAGAGGGTATAATTAAGTTTGTCATTCCGTGTGTAATTTCTACAATATCCATTTCCGACCCCATTAAGTATATATTTATATATTTTGACTTCTTATGCATATCGAAGTCGATTGAGCGATGTCGTTCTGTCCGCCTGTGTTGGTGTTAGCAGAGGCAAACTTGATTTCACAAAAAAAATACGTCAATCGATCAGATATAATGCTAACACCTATATAGTAATGTCGAAAAAGGTGCTATTGGAAATCAGCATGATCGGTTTATGCCCTTCGAGCCAGCAGGCAAAACACCACGCCTACCTTAAATTTTTTCGATATCATTTTGAACAATAAAGTAACTCCAATCAAAAAAAATAACTATATGGGGTGATAGAGAATTTAAAAATAAGAAAAAACAACAAGTGAAAAAATTGGCGCTCGCCCATTTTTCCCAGTTAGGGGCTCTAAAATTTTTTAAAATATCAATAGGTGTATTATTTTAAAGCTTTTAAAGAAATCTTTTAAGAAATGCTAAAATTTTTAAAAATAGCTCAACCCATCAAGAGCGGATGTCATTTTTATGTAAAATTTTATATATGCAGTATCAAAATTTTTTTTTTTTTTTATTTTTTAATTGTCTGTCACCCCAATATTTGCCTTTTTTTATTGGAGTTACTGCACTAAATTAGATTTACATAGACGGTGAAGGATAAATGAGATTCGGCATAGCCGAACACTCTTACTTTTTTTCAATTAGATTACTAACCTCAAAAACTGTTAACTGTTAACCAAATTTTACATTTTAAATATACGGCCCTGTTCTGAAAAACGAATCCGAGTAACTTTCTCGTTTTAAAACGAATTCACATTTTCTTGAAGTTCTCTAAACCGAATTCCCACAATTTTACTCGTTTTAAAATCGAGTAAACAAACCTGGTCGAAAGTAAATCGAATGCAATTTTATTCTTAAAAATGACTGAAAATACAAGTAAAGAATCATTGGAATAAAACATTTAAAGTCTTTATTATTAATCTTAGTTAAATTAAATACATTTTAATATACTTTATATTATAAAAAAGTTTAAAAACACTCTTAAATTGCTTCATATTCTTGCCTCTAGCTTGATGAAAATTAGGTGCATGAATAAAAACACTTTTTTTGGTAAAAGTTTTAAACGCACATACGAAGTATCTTTTGTAAACACAAATTAACAATAAAAGTTCAATTTTAACAAATCTAATTTAAAAACAAATTTTTCACCAAATTAAAAAAAATTCTGCAAATTTTTAATATGGCGATCACAGTTTATTTATATTATTTATTATTGTAACTTAATACAAATGCTCCGGGCATTTTCCATTCTTGCCTTTGGCGTTTATGTAAAAGTTCGAACTTAATTTCGAATAATGCCAAAACGAGTGATTTGCAGAACACCAAATATTAATTTCTTCCGTTTTGAAAATCGCTCGTTTTTTTAAACGAACAGAGTCGATAAACTCACTGCATTTGTTTTTCAAAAAAGCCGCTTAATTTTTTTTTTTAAATATTTCGTATAATTTATATAGTGTGATTTGCTTTTACTTTTTTGGTGTAGGAAAACAATTAATTTTAAGCATTTTCACATGGTGCAATAACATATTGCATTTTTTTCTTTTTTATTTTCAATTGTAGCAACTATTTCATTGTATTTTAATCAATTGTTTCTACCTATTAGATAAGATAAAAACAAAAACATCATCATATTTGAATTGATAAAACAAAATTAATTTTCTTCAAATGATGAAAAACTTACCAAACCAAAACAGCCTGCCCAGACGCAAATAGTTCGGAGGGTATTAAAATTTTTTACATAACGCTTAGGATTATAAGTAAAAGCATTATTCATCCTGACAATGTTAGAATGTTATGGTTTGTTTTTTATTTGTTTTTACTTATTTTATTGCTCTCTTTTTAATAGTTTTTAAACAGCTAAAACAATAAACGGAAATAAAATGTTCCGCTTTACTAAATCAAATTAATGAATGATAAATTTTAAACGCTCTTATTGCAATTATTTTCTAATGTTTTGTACACAGTCAACGTTCATTAGCCTTAAAAAGTTAAAAAACATTTTCGTTCGGAAAACTAACAATTTTTTATTTAATATTCAAACCGTTTTCTACTCTTCTGAAGCTCTTTCGATTTCGTACTGATTAATAAAAGTTGGGGGTTTCAATTAAATTCTAAAAAAAAAATACCTACAAATATTTTACTAACAAATATGAAATTGATAAATAATTTGTTAAGAAATACCGAACCCTCTTATCAAAGTAAGCCCATATAATTTCGATAAATACATACAGTATCTGACAAAAATTTTGATTAAATAATTATTTATTAATTTAAGTCAGGAACAATTTTATATTTTGCTAATAGTTTTAAATTTTAATGCTTTTAGTATGTCATTCGCAATTCTTCTTATTAAAAAAAATTATGTATTTAAATTTTATCCCTTAATTATTGGCATAGATAGGACTTTCTAGAAAAAATTAAGCTACCTACTGATCAAAACTTTCAACTTTCTGTATATAATTATTGTCCGATAAGATTAGAAGAAAAGTAAAAGATTTCGTCCAAAGATCAAAAATTCAGCCAAAGGACGAAACTTGATAATTAAAAAAAAAATAATAATTAAAATTTATTCTTAAAATTCAAAATTAATAAAATATTATTATGTTGTAATGAAAAAAAAACAAAAATTCGCTCAAATGACCTAAAAATCAAAAATTACCACAAATCGAAACTGTGAAAATAATTTCAAATACCACTGAGCGATCAAAAATTATATAAATATAAAATATATTTACAAAATAAGGATATAACCTCAAAATCAATAATCAAAAGTTAAAAATTCACAATTACAAATACACAAATTAATCGAAAAATAAAAAAATCACTTATGCGGAACGACAAGTAGACTTTTCACTAATCTGAAGTAAGAGCAAATTATTAAATTACTTTTTTTTTAAATGCTGAAAACATGCATTTTGTATTATTTTTTAATACATTAGTCAACTATCAACTTTCAACGCCTTATATATTTCTATGAATTCTTTTCCTGGGACAAGGACAAAAATAATTAGATAAATAAAAATTCCGCAACTTAGAGGCAAAAAAAAAAATTAATCAAAGAAATATTAATCAAAGTTCAAGAAAAATGTGTCATCTACTCTTTATTGTCCTCATTGTTTGGTATAATGAGTCAAAAATAAAATATCTTATCTTTTAGTTGTTTGCGTTCTAACATTATTTTGTTTTTAATTATTGACAACAGTAGTACATACATACATATTGCTTGCAAGTTTATAAAATGCATTAATAAGAAAAGTATACAAAAAATTAATCTTTACTAGTAACAATTTCCATTGCGTCAATTACCTTAAATTGACAAATGAGGTGCGTAATTATGTGGATAAATTGATAACAAGTAAACGTACGGCAAAAACCACATAAAATTCGTTTTTGTAAAAATCAGTCTCGAGGCGTATTAATTTATCAAAAACAAAAAAAAATTAAGTTTTTTATATCGAATTTGATATCATGTGCAACTACGAAAATAAATAAAATCACTATTTACACGACCTGATAAATTAATGTGCTTTATTTCCGGCTATTAATAATAGTTGATAAGAAGAAGCTTCTTAAGATTGTTATAATTTATGATAAGTATATAAAAATTATTTAAATTGATAGTGAAAGAAAATAATTTTATTTATGGTGTCTGTTATTTTCACTACGAAAATACAATTGTTGAAAATGCCGCGCAAATTAAAAAAAAAAAAGTAAAGTTAAGTTTAAACTTCATAATCAGTGTTGCCAGGGAGAGACAGGAAATGTTACGCTTTTTCTTCAAAGATGTTACATTTTTTCATATAAAGTTACGTTTAGAAAACTTTCTTTAAATATATACTGCCGTATTCATAGAAAATCAAAATAGATTTCAAACATATTTTATGAAAAATTTTTATGAAAAATTAATGTAATTTATAATGAATATAGTAAAAAACAAATTCATTTACTGAACAAAAACAAAACTTAAAAAAATAGAAAAATGATGGAGAATAATTTAAGCCCCAGAATTTAAATCAGGGTTTAATACTAGTATTCGATAGAATTTACTATATTAATAATTTTAAAAATACCGTTATTAAAGACAAATTTGAGTCTTATTTACTTAAAACTTCAACATAAAATTATTAACACTTTTTCCGTAATATAATCCGGCGCTTCTTCTTCTAAATCAATTTATTGTTTGTTGTCAAATTTTTCAACCGGAATAATTCAAGCTGCGAACAATTTTCGCAAGTTTAAACATTGTATTTAGTTTTCCGCAGTTCATATTATTTAACAGTTGGGAGAAATTATTGCCAGAAATATTTTGTTGTTTAAAAACATTTCGTGATTTCTCACTAACTTCAGCATCGTTATATACTGTTTATTTCGAACTAATTTTTTGTGTTAAGAGAAACAGTTGCTTAAGGCCAGGATTCACTATCACACACAATCGTACGATTTAATCACACAAAAATCTGATAGAATTCTGTCCTACTTTAAAAATCGTTTCAAAATGGCGTCGTATGTGCCACACTATTATACAAAAAAGATGCAAAAACATATTGTTTTAATATTTTGATGTTTTTTCTCCTCATCATCTTAAAAAAAATCAACCCTGATCGCATAGAGAAAAATATTTTATGAATTATTTCAAAAGATTATGAAATCGTACAGATCTGTCAAAAACTCTGTCACACACATACAATTTTAATACACACTGTCATACTTTTTGAGCACACATGAAATTTTTGACAGATCGTACGACTGAGTATGATAGTGAATCCCGCCCTTTAAAAGTTACTAAAACTGTAAAAAATATAACCAAACAGGGACCATTTGAAAATACAAGCAGCCAGGGTTTCCAGATTTTTTTTCAAAACAATTTCAACTATCCCCAAGAATCCCCACTACAAATAAAACTATTTATTTTTAAATTCAATGAAAGTATTACAACACATGTTTTAATATTGTTTTTGTACAAATATTTATACTTATAGTAGTCAAGTTGATTAACAAAATCGAAAATTCTGAATCAAAATTTTCTATCTCGTTGTCTAAAGCAACATTTTGGAGTTAAACATTTTAAGCATTTCTGGAGATGAAAATTTTTCAATAAAAAGCTCGAAGCTTGCAGAGTCAATTTTCAGGTTGTCACTTTCATCATTTTAAAAGGAAGGAGCTACATCTAAAACATATAGGCATTAACTGTAATGGTTTTTAAATTATACAAATCAAACTAAAAGCCGTGCCTTTCAGCGACCAACGCCAATTCGATAGAGTCTTAAAATACGAATCGATCGTGGTACATCTCGTTTCTTTAAAGGCTGTACAAAAATGTTATAAGTGTAAAAAAAATCGCTCAAAAATATATGCTAAGTTTCTCGCTTATA
This sequence comes from Gymnosoma rotundatum, assembly GCA_916610165.2. Taxonomy (NCBI): domain Eukaryota; kingdom Metazoa; phylum Arthropoda; class Insecta; order Diptera; family Tachinidae; genus Gymnosoma; species Gymnosoma rotundatum. The sequence goes on along the minus strand of OU744338.1, from coordinate 10,444,896 downwards.
TCTCGGAAAAGTATTCCGCTTGCACATATACCGCTATTTACGATCGAAATAGGATAAAAATACGAATCAATCGTGGTATAGTCTGTTTTCTAAGAGACTGCACGAAAAAAGTTATTAACCGGCAAAATTTTCAAGTTTAAAAAAATCGCTTAAAATATTAAATTTAACTTTTCGCTTATATCTCAAAAACTATTCCGCGTGCACATATACCGCTATAAACGATCGAAAGATGATAAAAATACGAGTCGATTGTGGTATAATTTGTTTTCTGAAAGACTGTACGAAAAAAGTTATTAAGCGGCAAACTTTTCTAATTTAAAAAAATCGCGAAAATTAATAAGTTTAATTTTTAGCTTATATCTCAAAAAATATTCCACGCGCACATCTACCGCTATATACGATCGATAGAGGATTAAAATAGAATCAATCGTGGTATTGCTTGTTTTTTGAAAGACTGTACGAAAAAAGTTATCATTATTATTAATAAAAATTATTATTAGCTAATCAAAGTTTACTTCTACTTAGTACAAAACAGTCGGTAACACTAATCACTAGAGACCGAAAATACCCTCCAGAATATTTGTGGATAAGTTTTTGAAACACTTGCATTTAGAAGATATACCGTGTTGGTATTTATTATTTTCCGAAATACTTACGTTCAGAAGTCATAACTCGAAATTTGACGAATGGCTTAAAATTATATAAATATTATACATCTATATAAATAAATTGAATTTTTGGGCAAAAACTTGAATTTGATGGTCTAACATTTAATTTTTTTTTTTTTATAAGTTGTCACAAACTAAAGCCCTTTTCCTCTTAGGACGCATAGTTACCGAGATAAATGAGTTTTAAGTTTTCCATATAAAAAAAATTGAATTTTTGGGTAAAAACTTCAATTTTTTTTTTGTCTAACATCCAATTTTTTTTTTATTTTTTAAGCCGTCACAAATTAAAGCCCTTTTCCTCCTAGGACGTATAGTTACCGATGAGTTTTTAGTTTTCCATATAAAAAATTAAATTTTTCTTGTCAGAAACTAGATATACGAATTGTGACCGTTTCTAAAAAGTCTTATTTTTAGTCAAATTTTATTTACGTATTTGTTATGAACAACAAACATATGCCTTTTATTACAACTCTGTAAAAAAGTTTACGGTTTCTCAGATTTTGTTATCTTCTCCTACGTCTTTTTGTTGTGTATTATGCTTTCATGTGGTTTAATTTTTCATAAATATTTACATATTTGGGCAACAAATAAACACTCTTAAACAAAAAGTAAGTGCTTTAAACAACAATAAATATTAAAAATTAAACAATAATGCAAAAGAAACCATCAAAATCGCCTTATATGACAACTTTAAGTAAAAGACTTTCCTGGTTGTTGCGGCATGGAGCTGTTAAAGAAGGTCTGTACTTACAACCAGATGGTTTTATTAGAGTTCAAGATATTTTGCAGCATCCAAATTACAAAGATTGCTTTAGTATGAAAATACTTAAGCGGTTGGTAGAAAACGATCAAAAGCAACGTTACACTCTCAGAGTTAATAATGAACAAGGAGATTATGAAATCCGTGCCAATCAAGGGCACACACTTGCGGAGGTGCAAGATGACAAGTGTCTTAAACCGATTTTTTCAGTTGAAGAAGTACCCTTAGCTGTGCACGGAACATTTTTTAAGCACTGGCCTGCAATAAAACGAGAAGGTTTGAACAGAAAGTCAAGAAATCATGTGCATTTTGCAACATCTGATTCTCAATCAAATAATGTTAGTGGTTTTCGTAGTGATTGTCAAATTTTAATATACCTTAATGTGGCCAAAGTCTTAGAATGTACCGAGCTTAAACTTTATCGTTCAGATAATAATGTAATACTGTGCAGTGGCTTGCAGGATGGAACTATACCAACAAAATTTTTTGAAAAAGTCGTAGAACGGCGTACCGGAAGAATACTGGATTTTTAATATACTTTCGAGTTCTATTAATAAAAGTCTAGTCTAGTCACTTTTTTTAACCAACATAACTCACAGCTTGTTTTGTTTTTTTTTTATATCCAGCTTACAGACAACGCCAAGATGGCTAATGAAAATGACGCCAAAGCTTTCTCTGCGAAATGCAGCGTTTGTGGTGATAATTTTACAAATCTACAAGAATGTCTCAAACATGAAATAATCAAACATAGTTTACAAGGGAGATCGAGCAAACAGAACCGTATACAAAAAAGATTTAATGCTACATCTAAATTTCTTAATGCTGATGAGAAACTATTGGAGCGTGAACGTTTAAGAAAAAAGTTAGATAATTGTGAAAGTGGTCAAGAGTTACGTACAATTTTTTGTATATTTTGCATGAATTCAGAAAATTTAAGTTTGATATTCACACGCATACAGACGTGCTTAGAAAAGGAGTTGAGATCAGCTGGTATCGTGAGAATTTATCCATTTGGGTCAATAGCAAGTGGCTTGGCATTACGAGGTAAGACTAGAAAAATTAAAATTATTCATTTTTATGTGCTCAGCCTAAAAGTATGCTTCAAAAATAAGACGAATCAACATATTGCCAGAATTTATTTTAAAAGAAGATTATTTCATAAATTTGATAAATTTATTTATCTGTAAGAAAATCAATTTTATTACATCTTAAGCGTTTTGCCTGTTACTCTTAATAAATAAAGTTTGTGAAATAGGGAGCTTATTTTTAATTAGGGAAATATTCTACAAAAAAAAAAAGATTTGCTGCAAAAATAGTTTTGCCTTGCAGTAAATGTAACAGAACTTACGATTCTCTTAGCGACTTTCGTTACTAAATTTTTATTTATTTATTATTATTATTTTTTTTTTTTCATTAATTTGCATTTTTATTCTTACCTTTCAGATTGCGACATTGATATATATTTAGATGCTTCTAACATACAAACTTCTCCGACACACAAACATACTGAGAATAACGATGTTGCAACCCATCAGCGTAAGGCATTTAATCGCATCAATAGTCTGCTATGCCGCAGCAAACATTTTAGCGATGTGTTTGCTATACGCAGAGCCAGAGTTCCCATTATAAAGTGTAAACACAATGATACTGGATTTAGTATTGACATTAACATCTCATTTCCTAGTAGCCGAGAAAACACACAGTTTATATATGATTTGCTTAAAAGCGATGTAAGAATTCATGAAGTTATGTTATATCTCAAATTGTGGGCCAAAAATATGCAAATTATAGGAAGAGATAACATGACTAGCTATTGCCTAGTAACTATGGTCATATTCTTTTTGCAACAACCTTGGAAATCAGAAATTAAAGCCAGTGACGACAGCGATTTTCGCATTTTAAAATCAATTAAAGAATTGCAAGAGAATTGCCCTTTTCATATGGTGCAAGGTGTAAATTATGCATATGATTTAAGTAGAGAAGAAAACAAACCAAAAATTAACGAAGCCGTAACCACCTGGGATCTCATTAAAGAATTTTTTAATTTTTATCAAAATTTTGATTTCGAAAATTATGTTATATCGCCTTTCTATGGAAGGTCTGTTCCAAAAACTAATTTTACACCAGATAAATGCGAAGAATACTATAAACAGTTGAGGACAATAACACAATATTTGCAAGGTGAACAAACTAATGAATTACAAATCGATCGCTGTATGTGTATTCAAGATGCGTTTTGTCTCAATCAAAATACTGCCAAAAATATATCACCTCAAAATAAACAATATATTTTGTGTTGCCTACAGAATGCCCAAAAAATTTGCGAAAATCCAAACAAATTAACGCTAGCTCGTCTATATGAGCAACTTTTGTTCGAGACCATCAACATGAATGCTAATAAACCTAAAAAAGAAATAAAATCTGAGGAAACAGCTGATTTGAAAAAGCTTCAGGATACCACTAATGAAAGCATAAAAGCAAATGATAACCAAAATAGTTTAGTTTATACGGTTTTGCCCTCCAAAGCGAATCTACGTGCTGTGGCAACCAAATACCCCGATATAACTGACACTGGGGAACTCTTACGTTACTGGTGCCAGCATTACATTGAAGTTATTGAAATTATTTTAACGAAACTATATCGCGTGGATGTGCAAAAGCAACAACCTGCCCAACAAAAGCAACAGAAACTACATCAAGAGGAACATAATAAAGAATTAAACAAATGTTGGATTATTTTTTGCACAGTCGATTTATGGAGCAACCGCTGTTTTCAGAAAAACTTACAAACAACTTTTATGACATATCAATTGAGACAAACTAAACGTCTGCATATGTTAAGACGACAAGATCCAAACTTTTCTGTAACACTAAATGGTATTCTTAAACTAAATACTTTACCAAGTTATATGGGGCTTGAGTTAAGGCTGGAAATAACTGAAGGTAGTCCTGTTTCAAGTCTCAATAAAAAGAGTCCATTGCGCAAATTTTTTAATACATTAAAGAGCACTTTGCAAAGTTGCAATTTTAAAGAGTTTTTAAATATTGACGACATCAATGCCAATAATGACGATGAAACAAAAGTTGCAGATACCGTTAACAATACAGTAAATGTTGACAATTAAAAAAAATTATGCAAATTTAATATTTTAAACATGCATGTAATTTATTAAGGTTTAGTTTTAATTTGTATATTTAATATAATAAGATATGAAGTTATTTTGTGTTTTTTTATTTATTTAATAACTAACACGACATATTTAAGGAATACCTGGCATAATCGAATTATATTAAACCTTTAATGAATTTGACAAAATCAAGTCAAATTGCAGATTTTTTTATACCCTAATAAATTTTATTATGCTCTATAGCCAATTGCCTTTTATACCAAAACTAAAGTTAATATGTTGGGTAAATAGCATTTTTTATTGGCAACCAAGCTAGCGCAATAAGTGCTACGGGCTGTTCCTCCAAGAAGAGCCATTTTTGTATCTCGTCTAGCTAGTGATACCACTATCAAAGCATTAATTTAAATATTAAACTACTAGAAAAAAAACTACTTTCCACTAAAATTAGTGGAAAATGGGCAAGAACAGTATATAATAGTTAATGACCTATCAGGACATTGCGCACAAAATTGGGCAATATCTCAAAACTGTGCTCGGAAACTTAAAGAAAAAATTTAAAACTATGGAAAGAAATACAAAGTGTTGCTTTGTAAAAAAAAAATATATGTATTCTTAAGTGGTTCTAATCAACTGATCCAGAGTGTACGTATATACGAGGGCTGCTTTATATATTTCTGGCCTAATAGTGAAAATGCCAATATTTATAATCAAAAATGGTTTTATTGTTTTTCAAAGTATTCTCCAGCATGATTTGCATGCGCTCAAACCAGTTGTCGAAACACTTTTTCCACTCCGATTGAGACACCTCTAAAACATGGTTTTTGAACACTTCAACACCTTCTTCTGGCGACGAAAATCGTTGACCACGCATTTTTTTCTTGATGTGCGGAAACAAGAAGAAGTCATTAGGTGCCAAGTCAGGGCTGTACGGCTGTACGACGTTTTGGCCGGTCAAAAACGCTCTGGTTTGAGCCGATGTGTGAGAGCTCGCATTGTCATGGTGAACAATGATTCGTCTTCTCTTGTTAGTTTTTCGAATTTCTCCGATGACTTCAGGCAAACAAATTGTAGTGTACCACTCAGAAGTGACCGTCCTACGTTGCTCAAGCGGAACAGTCGCCACATGACCAGTTTTGCCGAAGAAACAGGCGACCATTTGCTTCGAAGTGCTTCTTTCACGAACAACTTTCGTTGGATTTTGCTAGTCTTTGAAGACCCACGCGGTCGAATGTTTTTTTGTTTCGGGCTCATACGCATAGATCCATGATTCGTCACCTGTGACGATCTTATAAACGTTTTTTAAAGCACCGCAATCGTATTTTTGCAAAATTTCTTTGCACCAATCGACACGAGCCTTTTTTTGAGCGACTTTCAAATTGTGCGGGATCCAACGAGAACAAACCTTTTTTACGGCCAGGTGTTCATGCAGTATCGAATGTATGCTGGTGGAAGAAATGTCCAAGGATGTTTCTATCTCTCGGTATGTCGCATGTCGATCTTGCATTATGAGTTCACGCACGGCATCAATGTTCTCTGGCACAACAGCCGTTTTTGGACGACCTTCACGGAATTCGTCTTTGAGCAAGCTTCGGCCACGATTAAATTCATTATACCAATTTTTCACAGTGATATAGGATGGTGCTTCATCGCCATACAAAGATTTAAGTTCATCAATGCACTCTTGTCGTGATAATCCACGTCGAAAGTTGTGAAAAATTATGGCACGAAAATGTTCACGAGTTAATTCCATTTTTTTCTATATTAATTTTTTCAAGTCCCTGTTAACAACACAAATAATGATCGTACGTCAAAACGTTTTGAGTACGATTATGCTTAAAAATGACAAACTTTCCAATGGAAATGCCAGATTGCACTTGGCAGCATTCAGTGTTGCAAGGCCAGAAATATAAATAGCAGCCCTCGTATAAACACAATACGTACATTAGATGAATGTGTTTTTGGTTTCAGTATTAAGAAAGTCCCACAACATGTTGTAATTTTATTTCTTTCTTGAAATATTATTTTTATTAAATATGAAAAAAATATAAAAAACACAAAATTTATTTTTGTTTCGTTAAATTTTGTGTTGTTTATTTTTTAAAAATTGTTATTCTTGTTTTTAATTTTTATTTTATTTATTTTTGCTTTATATTTTTCAAAGCAAATTAAAATTTTATTCGCCTCAACTACTGATTTTTGACACGGCCTCAAGGCGAATTAATACAGGTGACCGCACGGCTACAACAATCCAACAACACAAAAAACAACAGGCAATTTGTTGCTACAAAATTATGTATGTTGTCAAAAAAATATTGTAAAAAAACTAAATTTGATGAAAAAAGTGGCTGTAATTATCAGAATAAGAAAATTATAAAAACTAAGTTACATAAAAATAAAAATACAGGAAAAGTGACCAAAATTCTTTTGTACCACTAGTTTACCCAAATCACATGAATCATTCCATTCTTGCACGTTGACTATTTGAAGACTAACATAATCTTCCACAAAAAAACCAAGAAATTATAAATGTATTAACAACAATTTCACTATCTTTTTACGCATATTTTGATTATACACATCAGGAACTGCAAATACGGTTCCATGTTGTGGTAGTTTTCTCTAGGAATTTCAATAGTTTGTTTTCTATTAGCAATCAAAAAAAAATTAAATTAAAAAAAATTATTTTTGACAAATTTTTTTGACAACTGCAATATATACAGCTGATGGACTTTTTCGCCCGTGCGTTCACCTGTATTGTTTCGCCATGCACGGCCTCGTACCAAAAAGTTGCTTTATTGTAACAATTCGCCGATGACTACACCGTATACCTTATTAAAAAATTATTAAAAAAGATTTCAAATATGAATAATATTCGAAATTCACAAAAACAATTGAAAAATCGAATTTGAACACAAATTGAAAACAACACATAGCAATTTCATCTAAAACGCGTACTTTGACAAAAGATTTCGCTGGAAAATTCAAGTATTGAAAAAAGAAAATTGTCAGAAAGTTGATAAAAATTGAAGTTAAACAAACAAATATTTTACATTTTATATTTTTAGTTTTGAAGCAAGTAATTGAAATTAAGACGGTCATTAAAGTTGAATCATTTACTCCGAAATTCATTGATTTACTCTGCCAATAATCGAAAAAGTTCGAATGGCCAGTTGGTAACATATAAAAAAATATTTATCATCCTTAAATTAAATTATTTGTAAAGGTTTTTGCGTTGCTAATTTAAATTAATTCGTTAATTAAATTCCTTTACTTCGCAAAACAAAAAAAAAAGAAAGATAACCTTAAAGGGCAAGTTAAGTGAAAAAATAACTTTTTTATCCTTTAAGGTGTTTTTTTTTCGTTCTACAATATTTAAAATTATTTTTAATAAAAACCTTTTTTTTATTTCTTACAAAAACTTTAACATTTTATTATCATTTTATTTATTGTTCCATTAATAAGAATATTTAAATAAAGCTATTTTAAGTATTTTTTTTTCTAAGCGATAATATAATAAAAATTCACACTATTATTATATTTGTTATTGGTGTTTAAATAAACTTAATTTTAAGAAATAAATCTGTGCGCTGTTATCGTATTTGTTAAAAGTAAAAATGAAATAAAATTTATGTTGGGGGCGGAAGTAATTCTTTGAAAATAATAAAATGATTAAATTTTACTTAATGAAAAAGAGAGCATTTGCACACAACGTTTATTAATTTTTTTTTTTTTTTGAATTGTACAACTTCATATTAAGACAATTTTTAACTTAAAACATTATCGGCCTTATGCATAACGAAAACTTAGCATGAGGTTAACATAAGTGGCAAAACTAAGCAATGTCTATGCAAGGCTCTGCACACAATTTGACATCCATAATAATCACAAAATAAAGTTATGGGTCGCGACGATAATTTACAATGATTTTGAGTGCCCGCCTGTGCGGCAAAATACTCTGAGACCCTACTTAATTCCTTCACTAATGCCAAACTTATTCTAAGTTTTTGTTATGCATATGGCTGTAAAAGTATTCAAACTGTTTAGACAAAGAAATACTTTTCATAAAATATTCTTAAGATACTTTTTTTACACGGCATGTTTCTTATTCTTACATGTGGCTTGTAAAATTTCTAATTTCAAAGAGAATGATTTCATAGCAAAATTTCATTTACAGCGTGTTTCATTTGGATGTGTAAACCATCATCCAAAAAATATAGAAAAGTTTAACACTTCAGTACTCAGTTATTCATTTTTATTTTAAACAAAAATTAAGTAAGTATAGAAAGTGATAAATCCTGAACAGGATATTATAGTATAAATGATTATATTATTTTTGTTATTTTATTTATTTAAAAACACGATGGCAGTTTAGTAAAAGCTAGTTGAAAAAAAAGTGCGCGATGCGTCCCTGATTATAACCTCACTTTTTTGAAAAAGGAAAATCTGCAGATGTTCCCCCTTCGAAATGAAATAATATTTTTAAAATTTCCTAAAATAAAGAGTTGTGTCAGAAAGCGAATCTTTTAAATTGTCTGCAAAATGACAACTTTGACAGACACATCAAAAAAACAAGTGGAAAAATAAAACTAAACAGTTAGATGTAAAGAACATGCCGTGTAAGTGCAATGTATCACACTTTGGAACATTTTTTTCAATAGCATCGAACCAAGCCTGGTTCGAATCAAACCTATATATTATATTTTGTTTTCATCTTTGGCGACAAAGCTTAAAAATTTTAAGTAATAAAATTTTAGTTTTACTAATAACATTAAAATGTTTTGCTTAAATAAAAAAGAAAACAATAACAAATATTGATATATAAATTATAATTAAACAAATATATACATACATACAAATCAAATTAAGCGATTGTTTTAAATTCTTTAAATTCAAATGAATTTAGATATTTGTTTTAAATATTATTCAATTTAAAAATACAAACTTTGCTTAAGCACTTTTTAATATAAGAAATCTTAAATTACCAGTATTAAAAAAGTGCACTTAAAAAAGTAAAAAATTTAAATTTAAAAAAGTACTTTTTGAAAAAGTACCTTTTGAAAAAGTACCATAAAAAAGCATTTGGTATTAAAAATATATTTCTGTTACAAGTAACTTTTACAATATTTTTATAAAAATCATTATTAAAAGAAAACTCTTAAAAAAAGTACCTTTCGGGTTTTAAATAAGTACCTTTACTTTTTGCTTTTTTTGTGTTTATCATGTAAGTCTTAAAAATTTCAAGACTTTAAGGAATATCTTCCTTTTAAAAATGCACCGTTTGCCAAAAAAAAAACCCCTTTTATTCAGAAAAACATACAATGTACTTAAACAAGTAAGAATATAGCTCTATACGGATATGAAGAATTTTATATACCCTTTACCGTTAATGCTTAATCAGTATGGTACGATACTGCAGATTTCCCATGCAATAGTTAAAATTCAAAATTGGCACAAGAAATTCTTTACCACCATGAAGTTTTTCTGTTCAAAAAAGCTTTTTTTTTAATTGTGAGTTTTGCTTAGGGTTGTTGTCCTAACTTAATTTCAATATTTTTTTGTCATAAACAACAATCAGCTTAGTAGGTGCTAGCAAGTTTTCTTACCTTTTATATCATAAAAAATAACCAGCTGCAGTAATACAAACGAAAGTTAAAACAAACGACATGGAAAAATTAGAGGCAGGAGAGGTGTTTTGGCCGCTGCTTTGAAGGACATGGACCGACCTTGCTGATTTTCAATAGCACAAATTTCGAAGTTATGTCTGATCGATTGGTGTATTCAAGTTTTATCTTATTCATCTAGTGCCTTGGCAAAGGTGAATCAAACAGAAACACGGACGGACATATGAATATGGGGTCTAAAATAAATATTGTAGAAATTACAAACGGTGAAGGGTATAAAAAATTCTTGAGAAGTTATAAAAAGTACCTACAAAAAAGGTATTTTTTTTAATAATTGTTTTTAAAATTTATACTTTTTAAACATAAAAAAGTTGCTTTAAAGGAGGAAATTCCCAAAAGAGAAGTTTTTATAACAGTGGGAGTTTAAATATATCCTGGATTTGGTACAAAATTTTAAAGGGGAGTTATTTTGACTTATTATAACTTTTTGACAAATTCAAACGCTTAAAAAAAATGTAATAAAATGTGTGGCAAGAAGAGCTCTGGTTTTAAATTTTTTTTTATACATATTAGAGGAGTTTTCCTTATTAATATGTTTAAACAATAATACTTTTGAGTTTGAACTTAAAAATTAACAAAAAAAAAAAACAAAAAAAAAATATACATATTTTAGCTTCTATGTGGAATTCAAACTAATTTTTTATATTAAATTTCTTTTTTTTTAAGACAGTATAAAAATAAATATCTTTTTTCTAATTTAGGATTTGTTTTAATATTTTTTCATCTTTTTGCCGAGTTTTAAAACGATTTTATGAACTACTGACGTTTTATGCTAGAAAATTTTCCGATGACAAGAACAATACTTTTTGGCACCGCCATCTGAAACGCAATCAGAGTCTGAGCTGTAAGTATTAAGGCGACTTATTTCTCCCGTTACTTTTAAATAATTCACTGAAGGATCATAAATGGCAGTTGCCTCAAAAAGTCCCTTATTGGGTTTGGTATAAAATGTTATGCGATAAATATTAATGGTGTTGGTGGTTTTACCATCATCACTTGTTTGCAGTTGGGTAGTACGATAGGCACTTTCAACACTATCATACGATAAGGGTACACACAGTTTGGCCAACGAATGGTTGTGAAAATTTGCCACATAATCGTTGATATAATCAATGAGTAAATGTGTTAGATTGACGACAGTTTTGGAGTTTTTATAAATACTTTCGTACAGCAAACAGGTGCACCAATGCGGTTCAATGGCAGCATCTTGGCAGGAACGATTTTGAGGTACAGGCTCCAATAATGATTGACATTTCGGACAGGCATCTGATTTGCTCAAAAAACTTTCATTTTTAACTCTGCCTGTAAATTTTAGAATATGTTTTAGAGTCATGTGCGTGTCATAGGGATTTGTCAAACGATTTTTATTGACATTTAAGGCATTTACAAAACTGGGATAATTTTGTTTGAGATTAGGTGGCAACCATAAAAATACAAATGGCAATCTTTCTTCCAAATGGCCCGAATAAGTTTTACGTATGGCTCCAAAACGCATGCCATGATCACTAAAAAACACCACTATCGTATTTTGTAAAGTGCCTAATTGATTGAATTTCTTTAAATAATCCATTATATGCTCATCCATGGCCGAACAATCACTAATGTCATTATGACTAAATGTATTGGCCCAAAAAAGACCAAAGAATGTATCATTTCTATATCTCTTAGCCAATTCGATGGCATAGTCAAAAACAAAATCGGCCGAATGTTTATAACCTAAACAATCAATTAAACTTGATTTCAATTTAGTCTCTAAATGTTTTTCAGCTCCTAGCAAAAATGGCCTTAAATAGTAATCGACTGGAGGTTGTGTAAAGCCCAGTTTTAAATAATTGAAAGTATTTATGCTCGCTTCATCTTCGGCATAGGCCGTTACGTAGCCGTGTTCGCGAAATGTCTTCCATATAAAATCACAATTATCTAAAGCATTAAGTGTGTAGGGTGAACACTTTTCCATTACAGCTGTTCGATTCATACCGGTTAGAACGGCCATTAAATTGGGAAATGTATTGTCATCAATCTAAGAAGTAAAATGAAATGAAAAGAAAAACAAAAAAATTAACAAAAAAGAAAGTATGTAAACAAAATCTATTTAATATATAATGTCCATGTCCATGTCCTGATAAACGGGCGTTTTCACATCTCAAAAAGCTAAACTTATTTGAAGTTGTTCCCAAAGATATTTGCCGTAAGATTCAGTTGGTTTAAATTGCATCAGTTCTTATTGCAGTTTGTAGCCGCCATATTTCTCTTGTGATTGGGATTAACAGACATTGTAGATCCTAATCTCCAACTTCAAGCGATATGCGTTTGTTAAAACATGTTCGTATATATTTCAGAATTATTATGGCAGGTCACAGAACTCAATTCCGATCGAAAGTGGTTTCAATTCCGTTAATTGGTTCTTCAGAAAACGAAAAACAAAAAATTTCTTCGGAATGAAACCATTTTTAAATTTCAAAGTGGCATTTAGTTTCTTTGAAATTTTTCTGTTTGCGGTTTTTAAATTAACTTCTAATAGGTGTCCTTATTTAGATTAGCCTTGTTGTTTACTTTGGTGTGCGCAATATTGCCACATTTAAATAAAAACGCATTTTTTAAAAATAAGCAAAATCGATCGGAATCTGAAGAAGGTAAAAAAATCGATCGGAATTGTTAATACGGAATTAAACCAATCCGTTAGGAATTTGTGACAAGCCTGATTATATTGTTTTTTTTGTTATATTTTTTCTGTCAGTCTTATTGCGCCATCGAGACGAGTCTTTATTATGTTTAGTTAACAAACAATTTCTTGTTAAAGGGCATGACTCACGACCTCCTAGTATTATTACCCCATGGTGATTGACATTTAGCGTTTACGGCGAAAGTAATGAATTCGCCATTGAGACCACCTGTATTATCTCGCCATGTCAATCACTATATAAAAAATATGTAAATTTCATACATATCTATATATATAAAAATGAATGTCTGTCTGTCTGTTTATTTGTGCTTTATAGGAGGTCAAATCCTTGGACCGATCTTCCTGAAATTTTCACAGCATGTTACTGTGACTCTGGAAGGAATAATAGGCTATATGAAGTTTTAATTGGACAAAGGGGCGTGGCACCGCCCATATAACCCAAAAATTTAAATCGCCATATTTTGGCCATTTTTTGACCTACGTCGACGATATTTGGTACATATGGTATTGGCATAATTAGGAATACGTACCAGGAGAAAAGTTAAAAGTCGTAATATAGTCTTAACTACTGGACCAATCGTCATTAAATTTTCGCAATAGGATATTCTTGACTATATAAAGTTGGGAGTGGACAAAGGGGCATTTTTTGAACAACGGCGGCAGTATTTGCTATATATGGTATTGGCATGAAACAGACATTCATTTTTATATATATAGACGAGGGGGGTAGCTTTATATATATGAAGTAGTTTTTATATATATGAAGTTTGACATTTAACGTTCACGGCGAAATTAATGAATTCGCATGCGCGACCACCTTGTATTATTTCGCTAATGTGCGGGACCTACAATGCAATTTTAAAACGATTTCTAAAGAATTTTGCAAGATTTTTGTGTAATTAAATCTTACGATTGTATATGATAGTTAATCGTGGATTTAACACATCAGTTTCGTTCATGTTCATAACACAGTGTCAACAACTGGGATAAACTTTGGGATAACATGTGAGAGAACGCCGGCTAAATAACAAAACTGATTCAAAGCGAATCAATTACTAGGTGGCAGCGTAGGCGATTTAAGTACTTTTTGAGGGGAACATTGCTGTCTGACTATATACATAAAAAAATCTGTATTAATTTTTTATCTGTATATATCTTTTGTAAATGGATTTTGGCATTTACATATATGCTGCCACCTGTAATTAATTCGCCTTGAGCTGATTTGTTAAAATTAATCTTAATTTCAAACAAGGGCAATACGTTCCCGTTATAATCTCATGAAATTTTATAATTATTTGGCAGTCGCGCAATAAACTAATCACACTCTTTTCTGTTCTTGTTGCAATGAATATGTATCTTTTAAATATTTCACCAATTTTACTCTTTAAAAACAAAATTAATTTTTCAATTTAATTGACAGTTTAATATATTGTTACGAAAGTAAGATCTGGCAACACCTGTTGTTGTTAACAGTATGAGAGTGGTGAATAAAGTTACTTCAACCAATGGTGTGTGTATAGAATAATATCACAATTAGCTAACAAATCAACCTCAATGCCTGCGTTGGTAGAGGTGCTTGTTGCAAAACAGAAGATCGTGAGTTCGAGCCCAACTTCGGACATGCGCAAAAAGCAAAGTAACAATTGTTATAATGCAATTAAAAATTAAGAAACAGCAGAACAAACCTCTCGAGAGGCAAAGGGCAATTATTGTGTGAAGTCATGGCAGATTATTTAATGGAGACGTCTGATTTACTAAAAGAGTAGCAGATAATTGTCAAGAAGCCCTTTATAATAAAAAGTAAGAATGGTAGCGGTTAGCGCGGGAAGAGTAACAGTATAACAACAGTGTATGGCAGACGTGTGTTGTGGCAATTGGATTAAAGGGGATTGACTGGCTTGACGGTTACTAAACAAGGCATCGAGTAGTTCATATCTCGCCTGAATAACAAGTAGTGTAGCGTGTATAGCTGCGTTTGTAGTAATGACGCATGTTTAGTAAATACGAGACCATAGGATTCACAAGACCGTAGGATCAAGAAGTATAGCCAGATAAATCCAAAAGTAAGAATACGGAATTTTTAATGACCCACAGTGGTATTTGGAATCAAAAGAATCCGTACGTTTATTATCTAAAAGGGAAAAACGTAACAATATGAAATTATTTAGTTGAGATATCTCATAAAAAGACCCTCATCATTATTATCACTGCTATGAAACTAATTTGCGATCTGGGATTAAATTTAACATTTGTTGAGATAAATATCCCAGGTCTTATCCCAACTGTAGACTGTTGGCAGAATAATAGTTTGCACACCGGTAATGTCCAAAATATCACTTTTAGTTTGATACATAGTTCCTTTTTCTACGAACGCCATCTATTGTTTAGTGGTGCTAATAGCTCTGCTTTGCTTTAAACATCGAAAAAATGCTTAGACAAACATCGGCACCTATTCTTCACATAAAAGAACGTGATTGTGTTCGTTATTCTGCCAACGTTTTATCATTTTGCATATAAACCCATGGCTCCTTTGGACAATTTGTATGTCTTCTGTATGTCTTGTCATGTTTTTCCTAAGTCTTATTTATATTTTGGATATGTTTACTTTAATACGTGAGATGTCTTCTTTTTTCTGTGTATCATGTCTATTTATTGCTTAAGTCTTGTCTACATTTTATATACGTAAATCTTTAATAGGTTTTCTGAGTTTTTTTTACCTTGTTAAATCCGCTCATTTCAAACCACTCATTATCGTATAAATACTTTGCTGTCTTTGGCATGGCTCTCACGAGATTTACTCTCGAGATGCTATCTATGCCCAGCAATAGGACACTCGGCGGCCTATGCTTTTTATTCAATTGGTAATCATATTTCTTCCAAGTTTCCAAACGTTGGCGAATTTCTTCGCGTTCCGGCATAAGGGGATAACCATTGATGTATACTTGACGATTTTTAGAACGACAACGTACCAGAATATTATCAATTGTTGGCGATAATGAAGTTTTATCTATAAAACTCATACATTCGGACAGCCTAAATGAGAAGAAGCAAATGAGTATAAAAAAAGTAAAATATTTTTAATTGAATAAGAGAATTAATGAGAGCATGCTACGAATAAATAAAAAAAAATAAACCTTACCTTACCTAACATCTTTATCGGCCTTTTCCCCAGTACCATTACGCACTATGGACTGATAACAACAGTCCAATTTGCCCGTCTTACTATACGCGGGTATCACTTCCTGATCAACAGAAAGTGTATAACGATTTGTTGTTCTATTAAACTCAACTCTGGTTAATGGGGATACCAGCTTGCAGGGTTTATACTTTTCTCGGCGAAAATTTTTCATAACCTCCGGCAAGTAGGGATCCAGGTTGGGCATTTTACAATATTCACTCCATACTAAATAACCTTTGGGGGGTGGTGGCGGCAGTGTTTCATTAAAATATAGCAAAGTCGTCGCGTTACCAGAGACAGAGGCAGCAGAAGAAGAATTAAAATGAAAAGTCATAGAAGAACTATTAAGTAATTTTATTTGTTTTTCTGTAATTGTTTTAGCTTTCAAGAATTTCTTAAGGTTTTTAACATCACTTTTAGCATCATTTTGTGCTTCTGTGGCGCTTAAAATCGGTGTTAAAGTTGTGACAAGTGGCTGCTTTTTAAACCGAGTTGAAAAACTTGGCTTTTTCGCTCTTAGAAGTGATGTCAAATTTTTGAAAACTATTGTTTTTTTTTTTTGTTGGTTTTTGGTAAAATTAATTAATTTGGTGAACATAAACAAGTTGTATACACAGGCAAACATCAAAACACAAGTGACAAACAAAACATAATTTATTATTCCAGTAATGATTAAAAGACAAAAAGATCATACAAAGAAAAAAAGAAGATACAAAAGAAAAATATGTTACAAAATATTCGAATTTAGAATTAAATTAAACAAATAAATGAAAGATGATTTTATAAATATTTTTTTTTAAATAGAAAAACTTTATGAATTTGAATCTGCTATAGTTTTTCATTCTTTTGCTGCAAATTAACTGTCACTGAACAATTAAGCATAAATTCAGATCAAAATAGAACGCACTGTAACTAAATTTTTTTTAGGTGACTTGACATCAGCATTTAAAATATCAGAATGAGCGCTAACTATGGAGTTCAGTCTCATCAAGTCTCTTATTAGAGATACTTTTAGAAAACGTTTCATTAAAATCGTGACTTTTAGACATCCGTTAAGAGTTTCGTAAAAATTGTTTAAGCTGTGATTGGCGTATAAGAAAAGTAATGAACGTACGAAAAGATTTCTAATATATTTTACAGTGAAGACTTCGCCCTATAAATGGGAATAAATTTGGAGCTCTTAATTGCAGATTGCATTTATCTAAAACTGAACGTTTTCAGAGAAGGAATTTGGTTTTATATGCCCTACCATGGTGAAATAATACTAGATGGTCGCAATGGCGAACTCATTAATATTCGCCGCAAACGTTAAATGTCAAACACCAATTACAAAAAAATTATACATATTTGTTTAAAAGGCGAATCAATTACCAGGTGGCAGCGTTAGAGAATTTATTATTTTTTGCTGGTAGAAACGAATGTCAAACTTCATATATACAAAATAGTACACAGATTTTTTATATATGAAGTTTGGCAGTAGCAAGGCGAATTAATACAGGTGACCGCACGGCTACAACAATGCAACAACACAAAAAACAACAGGCAATTTGTTGCTACAAAATCTAGTATGTTGTCAAAAAATATTGTTTAAAGAAACAAAATAAAAAAAGTATATTTGATGAACAAAAGTGGTTGTAATTTTCAGAATAAAAAAAATTTTTTTAAATGAAGTTATATAAAAATGAAAATCCAGGCAGTGTGAACAAAATTATATTGTACCTCTAATATTCCCAAATCAAATGCATCGTTCAATTCTCGTTCGTTGACCATTTGAACACTAACAGAAAAAATCTCCATCTTTCATTGTTTACTACAACAAGTTCATCAACGGCAGTTGCTCAAGGAGCGAGCATAAATCTGCCGAAAGTCAGTATCAAAATAATGTTCTGTATCTAAACCACGTTTTTTTTTTTGTTACACTCAACAGTTCAGTGTGAAAAAGCGACCTTGAAGCTCCCAATAAAAAGCTTTACATCACCGCCGCCAACAGTACATGCAGAGATACATAATCTTACACAAGCAAGACATTATAAACGTGTGAACAATAATGCCACTATCTTTTTACGCATATTTTGATTATACACATCAGGAACTGCAAATACGGTTCCATTTTACACTAGATTTCTCTAGGAATTTCAATAATTATTTTGTTTACTATTAGCAATCAAAAAAAATTAAATTAAAAAAATTTTTTGACAACTGTAAGGTGTACAGCTGATGAGCTTTTTCGCCCGTGCGTTCACCTGTATTATTTCGCCATGGGCAGTAGTGTTCACGACGAAAATTAATGAATTCGCTTATGCTGCCACCTGGTAATTGATTCGCCTTGTTTGTTTATAAATGGAATATGACATTTAGCTTTTACGGCGCCAGAAATGAATTCGCCATCAAGACCACCTGTACTATTACGCCATGTGTGTGGGCTTCTGGCTTAAGTACAAACTTAAGCTACAGCCGGCCAAACTTAAATACCTTGAGTTCAAAAAGATTGAAATTGCTTTAAGGCTTGCTACACAACTTTGTAACTCCGCCGATACTCAAACTACTCGATGTGTTGCTTAGCAAATCCGCTCAGCCATCCAGACCGCAATACGCTGTGTATTCGACAGATACTCAAATTCACGAAATCTTCTTTAATCCACCAGACCCTTTTTAATTAAATTAGCCACAACTGCTACAAACTAGTATTTGTTATGCTGTTACTTTCAACTTCTTGTCTTATCACGCAAATGGCTTGACCATCTGCTATGATATTCAAATATACAAACGCTTTAACGAACTTATCTACCGAGATAGCGGGAAGTTAACACTATTATTATTTATTCGCCTTTTAAACTACTTAGCCATGGCGGCTACTCAACTACAATTATTTTTCTTCAAATTAAAGGGGCAGATAATAGATGGGAGTTGAACTTATGTCTTCGTAACGTTTGGTTTACAATAAGCATACTCCTCTGTTAATGCAATTACGGCGTTTGCTTAAAATGTCTCAGCTTTTTTTCTAAACAAGACATTTAGTAGTTTAAGTCTCGCTGGAGTAACGTAGCGTTAAATGAATGGCTGCATATGTTTGCGTGGGAGCAAATATAGATGGAGCCACATGCTGATATTTGCAATAAAAAGAAACCGAAAGCTTGAGAATGTGTTAATAACCAAATTATTTTTTTATAAACATCCATTTAGATGTTAGTATAAACTAAGAAGTCACTTGGCGCAATTTAAAAATTCGGTTACCATCCCTGAAACAAATAGAGGCTCAACTTATTCCTGTTTATAATTAGTGGCGGAAGTAAATTATCGTTTAAACAAATATTGTTATTTTGCTTTTTTTGTAGCACAATGTGTTGTATAAAATTATCAAACTCAAAATCGAAAAAATTTTTCTATTTTTTTATCCAGTGGCATGCAAATGAAATTAAAAAGAAAAACACTGAATAACTAAAGTTTAAAGAAACAATTTTACAATAACAAAAATAAAATAAAACTAATAAACAAATGAAATAAAAAGAAAATTAATAAATAAACTGAAAATCATGACAAGACCATGCTTATTGACTATCACTCTTTTCTCCCAATTACATGTACGTACCTTTCATGCCCGGCACATGGGAGTGCAAATTATTTATAAAATATAAGCTGTCATCGTCACGGCCATCAACATCACGATTTATGGTTAAATTAACTAAAAATATTAACAATAATATTGCCATTATGTAGATTAGTGGCTTTCGTTTCCACAAATAACGAAACTTTAACGATTTTCTATTAAAGAAATAACGACGCTCTTGCACCACATTGCGATTGATTTCTTCACAAAGTTTATTTCGTTTTTTCTTCTTTTGACTGTTGTGTGCCTTGTTGTCGCTTGTTTCGGACTTGGCGGGTACGACGTCTAATAAAGGTTTCAGATCGACTTTGGATTCCGTCATGTTGAACACATGATACTTGTGTTGTGTTAATTCTTTTACCTGGAAGTATTATAAAAACTCTATATCGAATCTTGTTTCAAAGTAATAAAGATACAAATATGACATTCCATAATACGAATACAACATATTTTTTTTAGAAATTTTTCTATGCACTTGAAGTGTGATAGAGTAAAAACAACATGTATTATTGCTTAGATTTCTTTACAATCACGACAATTTACATTTGAATTCTTTCTTAAAAAATCCAATGTAAATCTTAAGAAATGCAATAAGTAAGAAACGAGCTAAATTAGTTATTTTAAATCCATTATCGTTAAGAAAATGTTAAAAAAAAACGCTTGTATTTGTATTAAGTAGTAAATGTTATGCTGATAAGGAAAAAAAAAATCGGCAAATAGATGCTGGTAGTTCAATTTAAAATTGATTTACATATACTCTTACTTTTTTTAAATAATTTTTAAAACATTAATTTTTTCTCAAAGCTAGAAATTTGTTTATTAAAAACTATACCATTCATTTTGTCCCAGTGTGGCTTACTGTCATCTCTAAATTAGTGCGTAAAGCGCATGATATCCGTCAAAATTTCTCCTGTACATACAAAATGTATGAAGCATCCCTTAATAGCACGGCGTCAACACTTAGCAATGGGAAAATCTAACTTTGACAATGCGTTAGAAAGTGCAGTTGGTTGCTTTTTGGTTTGTTTTGTTTTGTTATGATTAAAAAGTAATGACAAGTTAGTTATTTTCAAGGCTATCCATCGGTTTTATCTCTTCTTTATTCTTATACAGCGGTTTTTATAAAATAAAATGAGTAAACATTACTGTAAAAGACATAAAGTTGACGCTCTCATTTAAGGCCCAACTATAATGTGCATAAGCCAAATTGAACGAAAAGCCTGTCAAATGTTTAGGTAGCCCATTAAAGAATTTTAGGTGGCTACAATGTACTTACATAAACTTAGTATTTAATTTGCCACAGTTGCATATTTATGTTTAATTCGTACTTTTGCCAAAAATTATTTCTTTATAACTAAACAAAATTTTAAAACAAAAATGCGTACAAAGAAAATATTTTATATATTTAATAGCATTCACATACATATTTACATATTGTGCTATGTTCTAATACAAATTCAATAAAAAAAATTTAAAAAGTTTCTTTTTTTGTATTTATGACCTACCATACTAAAAAATGCAACGGTGTACATCATTTAAAGGGGGGTTTAGACGGTACGACTTTACGTACGTAAAATCCAAGAGAAAATATTATCAAATTCCATCCGTATTTTAAAACTGAGAGTAAAAATCTTACGACAGATTATTTTTGAGTTTACACAATTGGTATGGGTAAAACACACCAAAACTAAAATAGCTGTTTGCAGAAAATACATCCCTGATCTAATGATTCGTACTTGTCTTTTGAAAATTTCCAAAAAACAAAGAGAGCCATACGACTGTCAAATTTTCATCCGTATTTTCTCTCAATTTGTGCAGATTCATTACTTATTTAGTTTAGACGATCCCACTGGTACTATTCTGCACAAAAATTTGACATGTCGTAAGACTTCTGTGATCATGTAAACCGCCCTTAAATCATATATGTATAATTAAAAATTTAATTTTAATTTATTATGTTTGTTAAAAATGGACAAGAAATAAAAATGTTCTTTGTTTCTAAATTTAATTTAATTTAAATCAAAAAAATTAACAATGTAGGTCTTTATTGCAATTTTTCTTTATGAATTATAACACAATTCACAATCAGCTGTTTCCGGACGGAAAGTGCGATCAGTTTCGTACCTTGCTTAAACACATGACATTTGACGAAACTTGACGAAAAAGTCTCTCAAGTACATTATAGTTTACCACATTTGATTTATATGTATTTGCACAGTTGTTAAAGTTGGCATAAGCTAGTATATGCACAATATAGTTGGGCCTTTAGGTTTGTCATTGCAGCGTAAAATCCCGACGTAAGAAGGCTTTACGCGCTAATTTAGAAATGGTAGTTACTGTTTCAAAAAGAATTTAAAAAAAATTTATAAAAAATGTTTAATTTTTCTGTTTTTTAAATGTGTCCCCCAAACTAATTACATATATGCGGCATAACATCAGCGGAACCGTCAAAAGTTTTACCCAGTTAAGATATATTGGACGATTACAATAATTAAAATACATACATAAATACATACTTACACAGAGTTACTAAAGTATACGTACGACCGACTTATTGCTGTTTTAGTTGAAATTTATAAATATTTTTTGAAATTTTTTTTTGTTTTTTTATTAATTACTTGTATAACTATAGAAAAATTTATTAGAAAATACAACCATGTATTTTGTTTAAAAATACAACCATGAAACTCTTAAAATGCATTCTTGCAAAGTTACAAAAGTATACATACGCGCATTTTTTTGGTGTACCGTTACAAATACAGCTAGGAATTTTGTGCACATTATTTTTAAATCATTAGTAAAAGTTATTTGGGCAAAACGGACACTTCATTTTTTAACCTTTTCTTATTAATTAAGCAAAAATAGTAATAATGCCAAAAACTAAGGAAATTTCTGAAGACATTCGGAAAATGGTTGTAAAATTTAGAAATGAAGGGAAATCATTACAAGAAATAGGTGAAATATTAAATTTAAAAAAGTCTACAGTACAAACTGTAATAAAAAATTTTGAAAGAAATGGAAATTATGCCAGTAAACCCCGCTCTGGACGTCCTTATGTGCTGAGTGAAAGAATGCAAAGGACGATTATTAGATCCATTATAGAAAATCCGAAGCAAAGTGCGGTCAAAATTAACCATCAAATGGAGTCCAATCATGGAATCAAAATTAGCACCCAAACTGTTCGCCGCTGCATTAAAAAAAGTGGCTTCGTTAGCAGAGTTGCAAGAAAAAAACCTTTACTGAGAGCCGTAAATATAACGAAGCGCTTGGAGTATGCAAAAAAATATCAGCATATCCATATTAGTGATCCAACGTTTTGGGAACATGTTATATTTACGGATGAATGTAAATTTATGGTTTTTGGAGAAGATGGACGTGCCAAGGTTTGGAGAAAACCCAATGAGGAGTTTTTGCCAAAAAATGTCAATTCTACTGTGAAACATGGTGGAGGCTCTTCAATGGTCTGGGGATGTATGACCGCAGGTGGTGTTGGATTTCTACGGTTTATAGAGGGAACTATGGATAGGAACATGTACATTCAAATTTTGAAGGACAGTTACCTTCCCAGCGTGAAAAAACTAGGTCTAGAAAGAAATGGCATATTTATGCAGGACAATGATCCTAAGCATTCCTCTAAGATAGTGAAGGAATGGTTGCTTTATAATGTTAAAAAGCAATTAGAGCATCCACCCCAATCACCAAATTTAAATGTCATAGAACATTTATGGGATCATCTTAAAAGAGCCATTCAAAAAAGGCATATAACGTCTATCCCCACATTGAAGCAGGCATTGATCGAAGAATGGAATCTACAAAAAACTACAAAAAAATTAGCATTATCAATGCCTGCTAGACTGTCAGCTGTTGTTGAAGCCAAAGGATGTCACACAAGATATTGAAATATGTTTTTTTATGTATATTCTTAAAGTCGTATGTATACTTTAGTAACTTTGTAAATATGTAAAATATGAATTAGTATAAGCTTAGGTTAATATTGAATTATTTTTTTTTATTTATTTTGTTTAATTTTGTTTTTATTAATACCAGAAATATATTTGTTTAATTAAAACAAACAAATTTTTTTTATTTTCGGTAAAACAGAGAAATAAGACACCGTATGTATACTTTAGTAACTATGTGTATGTGTGTACTTATCTTATGCGAGAATCGTGCGAATCGTGCAGATCATAAAAAAGTAAGAATGCAATTAATAAATGTAACTTAGTAACAATAATAACTTTTAACTGATAATAGAAAATCATGCCTTACGCTTAGTAACAAAATAAAACGTAAGCAAGAATATAAACAAGCCAAGGCCGCACATGCAGAATTGTGCATAAAGACAAGATCTTTTAGATGTGCGATAATTTTTTTTAATTTAATAAAAAAAACAAAATAAAAGCTTACAGTTAGGCACAACAGTGCAATCAGCACAACTCTTGTTCATATTTATTAACTACCTGCAGGAATACAATCGAAAGTTGAAACAAGTAACTGCAATCCCCAAATAGCTTTTGCGCTGGAACGTCATCCCTAAATAACAGCGTCAACGTTGTGTACTTAACAGTAATGTTAACTCATTTTATTTTATAAAACTCGCTGTATAAGAATAAAGAAGAGATAAAACCGCTAGATTGCCTTAAAAATAACTAAATTGTCAGTACTTTTCAACCATAACAAAAACAAAACAAACCATCAAGCAGCCAACTTCACTTCCAAACGCACTGTCAAAATTGGATTTTCCAATTGCTAAGCGTTTACGCCGTGCTATTTAGGGATGCTTTATACATTTTGTATGAACATGAGCAATTTTGACAGTTATCTTGCGCTTTACGCGCTAATTTAGACGTGGCAGTAAGAGTGCTTTATTCGGCTAAGCCGAATGTAAATCTAGTTTACTGACGCAACTCCAATAAAAAAAAAACAAATATTGAGCCACCTGATCACCAATACTTTTACCCCTTATAAATCCCTTATACAAAAATTACGCACTAAAGAGTTGTTTCACTAATTTTAAACATCTCTTACAAATGTAATCACGTTATGTTTAAAGTAGCTTCGGCGTCATTAATCTTCAGTATAAATTTGGATGCGAAAACGGATGTGTAAAAAAATAGAGCCAGTTTTGAAAAATAATTACCTTTTACAAATTGATTTCTATTTTTTAATTAAAAGTGTATAAGGAAGGCTTAGTGTTTTTTAAGTACAATTCGAAAGGAATCATACAACATTTTTATATAATAGTACTTACAATGGGCAAAGGAAAATATTGCACCTTTGAGAGCTGCGAGACATTCGACTCTGTTCTGTAAACCGAATAGTTTTAAAAAACGAGCAATTTTCAAAACCGAAGAAATTACTATTTGGTGTTGTGCAAATCACTCGTTTTGGCATTATTCGAAATTAAGTTCGAACTTTTACTTAAACGCCTAAGTCAGCTGTTAATTGAAAAAGTAAACAAATTTATTATTTTAAGGCAAGAATTAAAAATGCCCGGAGCATTTATTTTAAGTTGCAATTATCTCAGAAAACGAAAAATTTGCAGAAATATTGTGATTTGGTGAAAAATTTGTTTTTAAATTAGATTTGTTAAAATTGAACTTTTATTGTTAATTTGTGTTTACAAAAGATACTTTGTATGTGTGTTTAAAACTTTTACCAAAAAAAGTGTTTTTAGTCATGCACCTTATTTTCATCAAGCTTGAGGCAAGAATATGAAGCAATTTAAGAGTGTTTTTAAACTAACTTTTTTATAATATAAAGTATATTAAAATGTATTTAATTTAACTAAGATTAATAATAAAGACTTTAAATTTTTAATTCTAATGGTTCTTTACTTGTGTTTTCAGTCATTTTTAAGAATAAAATTGCATTCGATTTACTTTCGACCAGGTTTGTTTACTCGATTTTTAAACGAGTAAAATATTGCGAGTTCGGCTTAGAGAACTCCAAGAAAATGTGAATTCGTTTTAAAACGAGAAATTTACTCGGATTCGTTTTACAGAACAGGGCCGATAAAAAAAAAACTCCATAATAAAGGAAAAAGTTATAGACAAATTGCCGAAATAATTTGATGCTCTTAAAGAAAATGGTGAAAAACGCCGTCATATATGAAAGCAAGGCAGAAAATAGAGGAAGACTGTCGATAATTACACCTCTAGTGGAGTGAAAAATTTTGCGTCAAGTAAAAAAAGATCCTTTTATTACCTCTTCCATCCTTAAAAAGGAGCAGATGTTTCTACCTTAACCATAAGAAGGCTTCTTATCAGAAATAATTTGAAGGCTAAAAGTAGTAGAAAGGTCCCATACCCAAGTAAAAAGCACCTAAAGAAAAGATTAGAATTTAATCAAAATCATGTAGATTGGCCTGTAAGCAAATGGAGAATTATTCTATGGTCTGACGAAACGAAATTGAATTTATTAAAATAAGACAGAAGCAAATTTCCTGTACAAAGACCTCCCAACACCGAATTCCATCCACAATATACCACAAAAACCATGTTGTATTTTGGTAATGGGCCTTTATTTCGGATTGAGGGTAGAATGGATGCCGCTTATTATACAAATATTCTTAATGACACTATGATGCCGAATTGGAAATGCCGCTTCGATAGATGTTTCAACAAGACAATGACCCTAAACGCACAGCGAAGCGGGCAAAAGATTAGTTTGAAGAACATGACGTCAAAGTTTTAGGCTGGCCGGTGCAGTGCCCAGACTTAAATCCTATCGAAAACTTATGGCAAATAGTAAAAATAGTAAAAACAAAATTTGGACTTTAATTAGGGATGCGTGGAAAAATATTCCTGTAGAAACCTGCCAAAATCTTGTGGACCCAATGCTAAAAGGATGCTCAGACGTTATAAAAAATAAGGGTTGTTCCACAAAGTACTGAAGTAAAGAAATAATAATTAATAAAAAATCCACTCAGTAAGCAAAAAAAAAAATTATTTTAGGTAACTAAATTTGCTGGCTAGTAACTTGTACAAATTTAATGGATAAATTTTTATTTAAGTTTTGAATTTCCACATTTGCATTATTTTTGTATCATTTAGTTTCTGAGTAAACCGAAATATGAAAAAAGAAATAATTATAAAGTTTGTTGTACATGATTTTTAGTTTGAAAAGTTATATTTCAAGGTGGCTCTATTTTATCGAACCCACTGTTATATTATATATTATGGGGTCAGAAATAGATATTGTAGAAATTACAAGCAGAATGAAAAACTTACGATACAAGGGTGCATCCTTGTGGCGAAGGGTATTAAAAGGTTAGTGCCAAGTCACTCTTATAAGTGAAAATTAACTACTTTAGTCGCCACAACGGCCACGCTGCTTTTGTGAAGTACGTAAAAAAATTTCCGTTATGAAAATTCTTTTGACCAGGGGGTCGATTCTGGTTCTGTGAAAATGTGAAATGAAATGTTTTTTCATGTTTTCATAGAGTTTCCGATTCTTGTTTAGTGAAAAAATGATAAATAAATGCAAATGTTTTCATATGAAAAGAACAAATAGAATGAAACTAATTGTTTTCACAATTTCACAGTAATATGATTCTTGTTCTGTGTAACAGTGTAAATAAGTGTCAAAAATGTTTAAAAATTATTTTTTGGAAATCAGTGATGACAGAAGTTGTAAAGAAGCTGCAATTATTTTCGCTGACGCAAATGTAGACGAAGGCACTGCAACTACTTCTGGACTTACAGCTACTGCCACTACCATTGCCAGCACTTCAACTGATACATATATCCAAAAGTACCAAAAATGCTAGTAGGTATGTATGTGGTAGTTGTTTTTAATAATGAAGAATATAAGTTAAGCGGCGTCTTAAAGTAAACTTAGAGCCGCCTACAATATTTATTTGCTATATAATATAACAATATTTTAATAAATTATCCACTTATTCAAAAAAGAGCTTGACCCAAAGAATACTGTGCGACGAATTTTTTAGACATGACATAAAAAATAAAAACTTTAAAGTAAAATAAGTATAAAAAATTTGTAGGATAAATAGTTTTATTTGAAAAAAGGATAATGTACTAAACGCCAACAAATAACTCATCAATCTAGCGCAGTGATCACACAAAAAAATCGTGAGGCGATCGTAACCTAAGTTGACTTTTGATACAAATTTCACTCTCCCCACGATTTTATTTCTTATCTGATCAATGTTCTAGATTCATGAATTATTTGTTGGAGTTTAGCACTTATCCATTTTTCAAATAAAAATGTTTAACTTTAAAATTTTTTATACTTACCTTATTTTAAATTTTATTTGGTTGGGTGGTTTTTACTGAAAAGGGAAAAAATTCCGTGTTGTGGACCATACTGCGCCTAAGTATAGTACATATATGCATTCCCTTTGTTAGTAAATGAAATGTTATGAATTTAAAAATTTTTTAGAAATTGCTAAAAAAAAATGGTTTAAAAACCATTCAGAAACAATACGTGCGGCTCAAGCAGTTAAAAAACTCGTTTGCGGTTTAGAGCCGCTTCAAAACTTTTAAGCTTTTACATCTGCCTTATACTTTTAGATTTTATTAACATAATATATATATTACGAAAGTTTCACAGCTACAATGGGATGAAACATTTTTTTCATTAAAAGAACGAGAATCGCTATTTGTGTAATTGTGAAATGATAATATGAAAAGCTGTTATGAAAACGAAAATGAAAAGTTTTTTTTTTCATTTCACAGTTTCACAGAACCAGAAGCTGTATATTGTATTAGAGTTTTCACTTCTTATTATCGGCCTTAAAAACATATGCAAATGAGGCGCAGAACCTAATAAGCTTCATAAATAAAAACATATGTTCGTAATATCTAATTCAGAAATCTACATAAATATTATTATTTTGTACAAGTTCTGTTTTATTTCTTAAAAAAAAACACCTTTGTGGTTTTATACCAGTTTGAGATAAAAAGTAATTGAAAACTTAATGCAGCTGGATTCCAAACGAATTTCTCAAAAATATAAAATTGTTACAAGATGTTTTATTAAAAAGAAAACATTATTTAATTTACATTTTCAAATTATTTTAAGATTTATTTTTTTAAATTTAAATAATTTATTATTATTTTGGTTATTAATAATTTTTGTTTTTTGTTAAATAATATAAACTCTCTTACGTAGATATCAAAGAAATAAATTCTAATTTATTTTGTTTTTTTTCTTTTTTAGTTTGTTTATTATATTATTTATCACTCGAGTAAATATTATTTATTTATTAATTTACACGTTTTTAATACATCACAATTCTTAACATTACAGCGATTTTTCTTCTTCTTCTTTTTATAGTCATCAAGGCTGTTTTTTATCTTTCTTATTATAGAATTAAATTAAAACTTAATTTAATTAAATTACTACAGCGTTTTGAATTAAAACTTGTTTTTTCTTTTATGATTTTTGTTTTGTTTTTATAATTTTCAAATGCCAACAATTTATTTCATTTGATTAGTTTTCGTTAAGTAACATTCATATTTTTTTTTTGGTGATTTATCTTATTTTGTATTTTTTTCCTATACAAATTTTATCTAATGCTTGTTTATATTCACATGTATATGTTTTAATATAAATATATTCCCGCTTGATCACGCCAATCACTTTTATTGCTTCGAAATCATAATTTCAACTGAATGTGCATTAATCTGAGCAAACTTAACTAAAAATCGCTAAAAGAAACTCACAGCAAGAGAAACAAAACTTTTGGGAAACATTGCATTTGCTTTTGGTTTGTTTTGTTTAGTTTACAAAAAAATTATTGCTGATTTTTAAGTTTGTTTTTTTTTATTTTATTTTTTTTTTTATTTTAAACAAAACTCATGGTAGTTGCAAAAATACATAAACAAATAAAGAAACTGTGGGGTGTTTTTTATTGTGATTAGTTTATAATTTTCAAAGTTTCCTTTGCAATTCAATTAATAAATTAAATTATTATTGATACTATTATTAACTTTGAAAATGCTTGAATGTTTTGACATTTTTTTACTCCCTCCAATTGGTTTAAAATTTTTTTTATACATGTATTTATTTCTAAAAAAAATTCAAAATATTTAAAAAAAAATAATTTTTTGTGTGTGTTAATTTAAAAAAAGAACAGACACAACAGAACAAGACACAAAAATCTGTATATATGTTTATAAAAATTTTTTGCAAGTGTGTTGTGACTTTATAACTCAGGAACACTAAAACTAAATACGATTAAAGTTTTAGGGTTTGTCCGTATGGTCGTATAAATGGTTTATCTAAAGTTTATGTCGACGCGTTCGTGATTTGCGTTTTTTAAACTTTTGTACTAGAAACTTCCTTATTAATATGCACTGTTTAGAAAAATACTGTATCTATCAAGAGAGTGTACGTGGTACCTCCCATACAAAGTGAAAAATATTTGACATAGGAAACTGTGAGGGGAAGGATTTTAAAATTTCGTACAAGTAACTTTAAAATAAGCGTGCATAATCAAATAAAAAACTGGCTGGTTTGGAGCAGCGAAGCGCACCCTGTATAGGTAGTTTTTCATGACATCGGAATTTGTAAAGTTGTTTGTTTGTTTTATTTCAAATAACACAAAAACAGCACAACGTATGCAGCAAACGAACATTAAGCAAAACAGTCCCTCAAAATTCAAGCTATGCCATTTTGCTTCATGAAACTTCATAAAATTAGTTTCATGAAAAATTTCGTGGTGTAAGTTGACTCTTAGATCGCGCGTTATATAATGACATTGGCTGCTTGGTCGTTTGTTATACCCTTCGCAGCAGGTAGAAAAGGTGCAATATCTGTGTCCGGCCCTTAAAGTATATAAATTGTGTAACCAGCTTATAATTAAATGTGCTACTTACGTTTTATTATTCTCAACTTAAAATTTATATATATATATATATTCGCACACACATCGTAACCTAAAATCCAAAGGCGGTAACTAACAAAAAATTCAAAATCGGTTAATTTTTTTGAGGCTATATTTTTAATAATATCAATTCATTCAATCAAAATGAAGGTTTTAAATTATTTGTTAGGTGCAGCCTTTGGAATTTAAGGTGACGATATATACTTTTACATGTTAAATGTTTATATATTTAAATAAATAAATCATATGTTATTAATTTTCCTCATTTGTTACATTCAGAAAATCTTTTATCATATTGGAGTGTTTGAGCCGAAGGTATTCTTCATGAAAAGTTGGTGAATACAGTTTTTTTACAAATTGCTTTTATATCTTTAAATTTATGTGAGGAAATTTTTAGAGTATAGGAATACGCAAGAGTAGAAGCATTCAGCCCGATATTTATTATTTGAGTTTCGCTTTTATCCAAGTAATGAGAAAATGTTATTTTTAAAAAAAAAAAAAAAAAAAAAAAAAAAAAAACGCGGAGCGCAGGGAAACATATTTAACATATTTTAGCTTTAATTTCTTGAAAAATACATTCGTATCCACAATGTTATGTTCTTGCACTACGAATAGCTGTTTGCGGCAACTTACTGGGAGCCCATACTGTTCGATTACAAAAAAATGATTCTATGGAACTGTGCACAGTATCCAATGGCATCATAATATGTCCAGATAATACATAACTAATAGAAACTACATTTTACAAAAAAAAAAAAATATAACGGTAGATCAAAGTATTTTTGTTTCTTCGTTCGGTTACTAATTTAGGCGTATGTGCGTTTCGTTAAAATTGAAGGGCTCGTATTTCTCTTAATATTTGGATTATCGTTTCTATATTTTAAGAGCAACGCTTTCGTACTCGCAAAACTCAGTTTTGAAAAATATGTTGGTTACGTTATTTCGGCGGTTCTTTATTTAGCGTTTTTTATAAATATGTTTATATCGTAGTTTTTTTTTTGTAGACAACACTGTTTAAAGCAACCTTGCTTGTGTAGAAATTGTCCCTACGAAGGTATATAAGTAGGCCACATGTGACGTATTTTGTACTGTAACTATTTGACAACTAAACCGAATTTTACAAGGGCGAATTACTTTTAAGGCTAGAGTAGTCAGCTGCTTAAAATTCGCCTTGGATGGGAATTCAATTATTACCGCCGAATTTGTAACTATCTAAACGGAGAAAAAAATTTAGTTTTCAATCTAATTGTCAACACTTCAAGGAAAACAAAACTTTGTTTTTTCAAAAATAATCAAGAAACTAACAAAATAAGAAAAAAACAACTTGATACTCAATGTTCAAAAGCAAAAGTTGAAAAAAAACGTTTAATCTTTTTCGTAACATTTGCATTGGCGTATGTAGGCTTTTCTGGAGAGGGCTAAGCCACCTCTTACAAAAATTAAGATTTTTTTTCTTATAGAATGTTAAATGCATGATACAATTTTTATAACTTTACCGGCTAGAAAAATTATACGGTTACGCTTATGAATGTTTGCAATGTTTTCGCAATGAAAAGGAGAGTTTGTTTTTGCACTCATAAACGAAGGAATAAAAAAACAAAATGTAAATTTTGCCTTTAGCTTGAGCAACAATATTTATTTGAAATTATGATTCCATTCTTTAAACAAATAATTAAAAACATTTTTAAAGAATTGCATTCAAGTTATTCTCTTATGTATAAAGTAATAAAATTTGGCTGATTATAATTTTGTAACATCACCGTTACTCAAACATGGAGAATAATTTATTGTGAACAGTGTTGCCAGTTTTTTTTGCCAGCTTTTCGTCAAATGGCTTATAAAATATCACCAAATACCGCCAATATAAACAAATAGGTAATATTAGTTTAAAAAACTGTTTCATAAATACCAAGTGCGTAATTACAGTCTATAAATATTTTAATAATATTCTTGAACTACAGAATATTTAATTTGAAAATATTTTATTGAGTAGAAGGAAAAAACTGACCTCAAGCCAAAAAAAAAAAAAAAGAATAAAATAAATTTGAAAATAAACTTAAATTTTTCTGAAATAAATCAACATAACACACCCCCAAAATATCCAACTAATTCGTATATATGTATCTTTTTTTTTAGCCAACCTTAAACATATAAAATAAAGCTGCCAGTTTTTTTTTCAATGAAATGTTGTTGTAGAGAAAATCATAAAAAAATAGCCAAAAATTTCTCCAAGTATTTTAAATACCACCAAGAATCTCGCCTCTCCCCATTTTAAAATTTTTATCGTCAAAAAGATTTTTTTTTGCCACTTTTGGCGAGAAATCGCCTTAACTGACAACACTGTGTTTGTAAAAGATCTTTTTTAATGCTCTTATTCTCGTTATGATTTTTGTTAAAAAAATTAACAGCATTCAGGTTTGTTATTAAATAATTAATTGCACAAAATGTCTTAAATAGAAAAGCTTTTGTTGTCATTTGCATCTCTGTGTGTTTGTCTACTTTGCTTTAATTTATGCAAACTGCATGCAAATGGCTTTAAGACTTTAAATGTTAAATTAAACGAAGGCTGTATTTAGAAAACTTTTTAATAATAAATAAAACTTGTTTTAAATTATAAACGGAAAATATTTCAAGAACTTTCAAATATTTTGTTTCTTTATTAAATATAAGGAAGCTATTTATAACAAGTAAAAGACCTATATTCGGCTAAGCCAAATCATACATATCCTTCACCATTTATGTAAATCTAGTTCTACTTCACTAAGTAACTCCAATCAAAAAAGCAAATATTTGGGTGACAGAGAATTAAAAAATAAAAAAATTTTTGCTGCATGTATATTATTTTATATAAAACTGACATCGGCTCTTAATTGGTTAAGCATTTTTAAAGAGATTTGGTATTTTCTTAAATATGGTTGAGCGCCTTATTTTTTAATTCTTTATCGCCTCATATATTTATTTTATTGTTTGTAGTTACTTTATTGTTCCAAATGACATGAAATAATTAGAGGTAGGCATGGTGTTTTGCCTGCTGCCCCGAAGGACATGGACCGATCATCTTGATTTCCAATAGCACCTCTTTCGACAATGCATCTGATCGATTGACATATTTATTTTTTTTAGCTATTCTTGTGCCTCAGCAAACTTGATTTCAATAAAAACATGGACGGACAGACGGACATCGCTCAATCGACTTAGCTATGCCTAAGAAGTCAGAATAAATGTACTTTGTGGAGTCCTTTTTAAAATTAATTGAGAAAAAACAGAAGCTTCCATAAGAAGGAGATAAAAATTAGTTTTTATTTTTTAAATATAAATAAATAAAAATAAAATAAAAATGTGTAACACTAAGGAAAACAAGTGGCATTTGCCAAAGAACTTTTTAGTGTTTTTAAAAGTATCTTTAAAACACCTTTAGAAGAGAAGCCTTTAACAAAAGTTTCTTTTAAAAAATGTTTTATTTTTAATTCAAAACAATTATCTTTGAGCAGAAAATTGCTTTTCAAAATAAGCACCATTTAAAAAAAAGAACATTTTTAAAACTTTGAAAAAGTGCATTTTTATAAAGCAGAAGCTTTTAAAACAAAAATATTTTCCAATAAAGGTACATTTAAAAATTAATTCAGTTTCTTAAAGTTACTCTTAAAACAAATTATTTTTAAAAAAAATACTTTTTTTTATTAGAAAACAAACATCAACGTAAAAAATCAATTTCTGTTATCTTTTTAAAAAACTATATTTTAGATAACAATTTTATCGAACCTTTATTTTTTAATGGAACACATTAAAAAAAAGTACAATTTCAAAACTGAACTTTAATAGAACTTTTAAGGGATTTTTCTGATTTAAAAAGTGGGCTAAATGCTTTTAATAATTTTATAAACTTCTAAAAGTCCAATTTAAATCTTTTTAGTTTTAAATGACGTGTTAAGAAAGTCTGATGATAACAAATTTACTTGAAGATATGTCTTAAATAAACATTTACCTCAATGAAATATTAAAAAAGCATTTTTGAAAGATAAAAAAATTGATTTCAAACTTTAGCAAAACTTTGTATAATTAAATTTATAATTATAGTTAATAATGTTTTCAAGTACTTAATTTGTAACTTAATATTTATCACGTAGTAAAACACTGATAATTTTTTATTGTCCTTTATATACACAGATATTTACATATGTATTTAGATATATATTTATACAAATGAATCAAAATAATATACCGATGTTAAATAAATTCGTTTTTGCTAACAATCCTCAAAGGGACATTCCATGTGGTTGCAAAATAAAAGGCCTGTCGACTGAGTAACTATTCACACGACTATTTATTTTAAACAAAGAAATCAATAAATGCATGTGTATGCAAAAATAAACTTTGAATGATGTATGCACTAAATATCGTTCCAAAGGATATTTTAAATTCACACTTGACGTATTTACACAAAAGAGGCGTTTTTGTTTTCAGTTAATTAATCTTTAGTATTCTTGTCATATTTTTGATCACTTACTTTTTTAAACAGATTTTCTGCTTGTTTTGAAAAAACCTTAAATTTTTTATAATATTTTTATTTCATTTTTGTACAGATTTTAAATGTTTTTTTACGATTTCGAAAAAAAAAAGAAAAATTTATAATTTCGCAATGTTTTGTATGAAGACCAGAACTTCCACCACCCGTCAAGCGAAATATTTAACTACTGAATGAATTCCGAACTCGACACGCAAGGGTTGAGAATTTACCACAACAACAAATTTAAAGAATTATTTAGAAAGAGCATGACTATTGACTCTCTTTTAATAATAAATAAAGAGTAAAAACCAGTGTTGCCAGGGAATGACAGGAAAAAGTTCCCATTTTCCTTCAAAAAAGTTACATTTTGTCATTAAAATTTATTTTTTGAAATTTTTCTACAATAAATAGTAATTTAATGTAATTTATATAAAATTTAGTAAAAATTTTACTCCATATTTCAGGGAAAGTAACAAGGCAACAAATTCCTTTGCTGAACAAACACAAAACGAAAATAATATGAAAGAAACACGTGTGAAAAAAAATTGCAGACCGGTGATACTCATGACGACTTAACTCAGGACTTAAAACTAATATTTCGGTATGGAAAAGTGCATACTCTCGCCATTCAATAAAATTAGTTAAAGTAGGAATTTTTTTAAATAAATCCGTTTGACCTTTATTTTTGAAAGATGGAGCTTAGATGGAATTTACTATGTTAATTGTTTTAAAATACCGTTATTAAAGACAAATTTGAGTCTTATTTGCTTAAAACTACAACATAAAACTACTGACAATTTTTCGTAATATAATTCGGCACTTACTGAAGGAAACAATAACACAACTTTCTTCTTAATCGAGGTAATTAATTAAGAATATAATAATAATAATTAGTTGGTTGTAAAATTTTTAAGGCGGAATAATTAAAGTTGCTAAAAATTTTCGCAAGTTTGAACAGAATGCTTAGTTTTCCCCAAGAAATGCAGCTCATATTATTTCACAGTTGGACATAATTGTTGCCATAAACATTTTGCTGTTTCTAAACATGAAACAATAAACATTTTGTGATTTCTCACGAACTGAAAAGGGTAAATTTTCTTATTTTGTATGTGAGATTTTGGTAGCATTTGCAGGTAACCTTTGTTGTTAAAATCAAATCGATATGTTAAAAAAGAATCTTACAAATGAATTGAAATTATTTTGGCTTTAGTTCAATTTTATTTTAATTTTTAAAAATGTTTATAGAAAGAAAATTTATTTTACAAATGCAGGAGAACGTTTTCAAAGAAAACAAGAAAAATTAGACGCTAGCAGAATGTAATGCTGCACTTTCTGAAACAAGTACTCTTTCAGTGATATTACTTTATTTCGTGTCTGTACCAAAAGTTACATAAGTTTGAGCAGAATTATACATTTTACATGGAGCCTTCAAGAGTTACAAAAATTTGTAAAAAAAAGTAAATAAACGGCAACACTAGTAATCATATAAACAAAAGTAAATTGTAGTGCTGCCAGGTGATTATTTTAGTTTTCGCTTAAAAAACATAAAAGCTTTTACGTTAAACTATATACATATTTTGAAAAACTATGTTAACCTGTTAACTGATTATGTCGTATATATTCGTCAATTTCAAAAGTTCATTTTTTTTTAATGTCGCATATGTGCGTCATGCTAAAAAAAAATTGCATTTGCTATGAAATTTGAAGCTAAGCACAAAATAAGCATTCCCCTGCAATTTTGATATTATAAAGTAGTTATTAACACTGAATTTGCTGATTACCGTTATCATGAGCGTGAGTGAGAAATACTCTAATACAAAAAACAACTAAGTGACAGAAAAAATTAGTTATTTCTTATAATAAACTGACACATCAAGCTAGCTTATCTTAAACATATATAACATATTAATTAAATGGCTTTAGTATTTCAAATAGTGATGAAAAAGTGTGTCATTAATTATGTAATAAAAATATTTAAAATAATTGTTTAAAATTATAAACATTGAAATTTTAATAGTAACGATGATGACAAATTGGCTTAATCAAGTACTTATAGGTTATCACTTTCATTATTGTTATTTCTAAGATTATTTAAGAATAATTGGCTATTCCAAAGTTGTTGGTGATAATATATAAGAGTCGAAATTCGTATGTTATTAAAGCGATATTGTTAAAAATCCAAAAAATTAAGAAATAACTTCTTCCCTCTCGAGTCTTAATAAATCGAAAATTCCCCCAAACTGGCAACTCTTTAAAATTATATTCAAAAGGATAAAAGCTTGCAACAAATATAAAGCTATTTATATAATTATTGGGGGATGTAAAAGAGAGAACTTTGTAAAATGAGAGTGCGGTCGTAAATTTTTATTTTAATTACATGTTTACAATATATTTATGTACTTACATGAGTCATTCATATATTCATTCATTCAGTCACATACATATGTACATTTAAAGTTATTTATGTATTTGTTCAAAGACAAATTTATTTGTATTTATTGTAATAAGAAAACAATTCCATTCATAAGACTTTCTATCAAAGACTATAAATATACTAAGATGTTTCACTGCCGTACATTCTACATCCAGTGCATATTTTGTCGATGGACGTACTGCTACTGCCACTTTAAAAGTAAAATCACAAAGAGAGATTATTATTCTCAGCAAACTTGTTACTCTCATCTCACATTAATTCATTTGTATATACGTGCATACGAATGTGTATATATTTACATTATAAAATATTCAACGTAAACCAATGTTACCGATTGTGTATTTGTATGGTAACAACATGTGTTTTGTTGTTGTATAAGAGAAATAACATCGATTTACACCGAATATTAAATTCATTTATTATCAATATGCAAATTTATTATTCGGAACCTTTTCGATTTTAATTTACTTTACTTTTTTAGTTACTGAATGTTTGCTGTGTTTTTGTATACTGTCTTTTTGTTGCTGTCTTTTTCTTTTATTGGTTCAATAGAGTTCTTATTTAATCAATTTGGCTTTTGATATAAGACTCAAGTTTTCTATACAAAATTTGGGTAAAATCCACTAATGAGCTAAAATAGCAGTAGTGAAATGGCCATATGAATACACTTTCTACGCAGTAATATTTTCAATTTCTTCTTTTAAATAAAAAATGTTTAATGAGAATATCATGAAATATTTATATTTGAAGCAATTAAGCACGAATAAAGTAAATTAAATTCATTTATTATCTAAATTTAATTACTACATACATATAAACTTAATACCACAATTATTAACATTAATGAATTTGTTTCAATAACATTTATTAACATTAATTTTTTTAACTTTTATCACTATTCTAAGAAGAATACTAGTTTAGCGTCTCAGTTGTAGTGAAAATAATGCTTGAAACTTATATATAAAAATGGTGTAAAAAATGTATAGTAATTCATAAAATGAGAACAGCTGTGCCGATTTGTGTAGTATTTTTTTCAGTTGTTCGTATTTTAAAGTAGAAGGTTTTTACGGAAAAATTTTTTGAAAATCCCTCCAGAAAAGTTGGAAAATTGAAAAAATCAAAAAATTGGTGATTTTAATAATTTGCTCCGGATAATTAGCACAATATTTTTTAAAGATAATAAATTTAATTTAAAATTCCCGTAATTTAATTTTAATTATTAACTTGCAAGTGCCCGTATAAAAGGCATAAATAAATTATCGTGGTGTGTTGTGATATTTTATTTGTTGTCTTAATTTTACTTATACTAATGTTGCTAAGAAAGCATTGCTCATGGGAAACACATGAGTGCAAAGTAACAAGTACTTGGAAAGTCTCAATTTTAAAGCGCCAGTAATTTATTTTGTTTGGCAATTTAAATATATAAATTTAGCTATCAAATTCATATTGAGGTTTATATATATTGAACCTATATGCAGGCTAAATATACTTAACAAAATATTTAATAATAAATATACATAAATAAGTGCCTTACTTTATTACCATTGTTTGAAATTTCATATTAAGTATCCACATGAATAAATGCTAAAAAAATTACTACATAATTTAGGGTATGATTAGTTCGGTGCGATTACGCATATTTTTAAAAATACACAAATAAAAATGTATAGTTACCCTACAATAACAAGAGCAGTCATATAGTTTCGTTTTTAAGCTTATTTTACAAACAATTTTTAAATAAGTAGGAAAAATAGAATTCAAAAAT
Source organism: Gymnosoma rotundatum (assembly GCA_916610165.2). Classification (NCBI taxonomy): domain Eukaryota; kingdom Metazoa; phylum Arthropoda; class Insecta; order Diptera; family Tachinidae; genus Gymnosoma; species Gymnosoma rotundatum. Next base: position 10,405,633 of record OU744338.1, on the reverse strand, counting down.
AAAATTTTATGAAGCACATTCCTCTTTATATGTAGATATGAAAGTATGTATGTACGTTTCTATATGTTAAATGTGTGTTTTTGTCTCTCAATACTTTACTTTAACAAAACATTTCTTATGAACATCCACACACATTTTTAAAACGCATGTGTGTATGAATCTGTCTTGTTTACAAAACTAATATTGTGCTCTCTTGAGTTTTGGTTGCGCTCACAGAAATTTCTTCCCTCTTATCTCTTACCCCCGCTACCATGAAACTGCTCATAATTTTTGATTTTTTAAATGTTCAGAGTGCAACATCTTTATAAATTTATTGTCTTTGCTTTCTATGTTTGTCTACCGGTAAGGGCACTAACATTTTGCTGGGATCACGGCTTGTTTTTCTTTAGTTTTCGTCCTTCATTAACAAAATGATTCAAATGAGTGGTCGGCGTAAAGAGAGAATTGTTTAAATAAGAAATTAAAAATTATGACAAGTGTTGATGATTAAATGAACGTAAAAATGACAGATTGAGTACTTTGTCGAAACCCTTATACCTTTTTCCATAGTCTTAGGAATTTAAGTTTTTATTTTCCCCATTTTTTTATAAAATAAAAAAGTTAGAGTATATCTATTACCTCCCAGGCGGGAGAGAGCGAAGAAGCTCATCGGTGACAGTAGGTTATCCAGCTCTAGTGATTCACTGGGTCATCGACGCAATGTGGGGTGGGTTTCACTGTTTTATCGTTACTTCAAAGGAATGTGCTCTTATAAAATCAGGGAACTTGTTTCTAAAAACCGTAATTTCGTGCGCGCAACCCGCTCTGCATTAAGAGCGCATTCCTTTGTGGTCGTATGTGGTATAAACTCCCTGCAAAGCTCTTTCCTGCCACTTTCAATGTGCAAAGATTCAAATCAAATGTCCACAAACACTACTTCCACTATCCCCTTCCCACAACCTAATTTCCTAGTTCTGGCATAATGCATTGCATAAGTGGGGGTCATCCCCTGAGTGCTGGTCCAATTTTTGACAAAATATAAATTTCGTTTTTTATGAAATTATAAGTTTCGATTTGTTGTGATAATATTTTTTTTTATTTTTTGTTGTGCAAAAATTTCCTTTTTCGTAGAAACCTGTTTTTTCGTGGCGTTTGATTATAATATCAATTTTTTTCTTCTGAAACTTTTCATGAATGTTTTTTTATTTTTTTTTTTTTTTATTATTGATTGTTTAAATTAAACATTTTAGTTTAAGCTTTGGTGGCGGTTTTTAACATTCTTACAATTTATGACAATGTGTTACATGATTAAAACAGTAAAAAATTGTGAAAAAAAACAAATGCAGTTACTGTTCTATCACTTCTAAGCCGTTATCAGCTTTGTAACCCGAGCGCTATGAATGACGACCACTATTCTGAGTGTTGATTACAATTAAAACCCGTATGAATTAGGGGAAATACATATGAAAATAAAAGAAAAGGAAGTCTTATTTTGTTATAAGCAGTTTTTCAATTATTCCTTGACTTTATGAAATGTTTAACTAAAAATGTTATCACAACTAAAATAATTTTTTATATAATTTCTTAAAAAATATATTTATGCGTACAACAAAGTTTATTTGATTTTGCGTTCATGGATATTTTGAAAATTTATCAAGAAAAAAGTTTTTTTTTATATAGTGTAGAGGTTAAATAAAGTATTCAATTAAAGTTATTTTTATTGCTATCGAGTTTAATTTGTAAAATGTATTTACAGTAGACGTGAAAACAATTTCAACTCAGTCAGATGTGGTAAATTGTCTTATAAATTTGTAATCTTTAGTTTTTGTTTTGTGAGAAAAGAAATGTAAATGTAAGTTTTTGATACTTGGCTGCCAGTAAAATAAAGCTTAATCTTTTCAAATGGTTATAGTTTAAAGGCCTTATTCACAATTAATTTTTATTTTTTTTTATCAGGTTGTAATAAATTGATTGTGTCTGAGGCTTTAAGACTTGAACTTCTTTTTTTTTTATTGAAAATTTATTTTAGCAATTGCACTCTAGTAAGTTTTAATGCAAAATGGAATAAAAGCAGTAACTATTAAGATTAAAGGATTGATAAAATTTACAAAGCTCTCGCTGCTGAGTGTAATCGATTCCTCTGAACACGAGGAGCTGGAATTTAAAATACGCTAAAAAAAGGAGCACTACAATGTAAAAGGCAACGAGCAAATTTTTCGATAATATCTCCGGCGAGCTAAGAATAGTAAATAAGTTAAGGAAACGAGCACATCACGTGGTTATTGATTTAAGATTTATATGAAAAGTTTGATGTAAAAAGTATTAAATACTGTTTAGAGCTTTGCTGTCGTGTTTGTGTGACGTAGACATAAAATACTTTTCATAAATAAAGTACATTTTTGTATGGAAATTGCAACAAATCAAAGTAAAAACCATGAAAATTTTAATAAAAATAATAATTCTTGCGAAAAAAAAACCGACTTGAAAACTGATTTCATCTGTCTGCCTATAACTATTGGGACACACTTTTATCTCCAAACTTTATACTTTTTGAACTGATCGTTTGGCAATATACATCAAATTGCAGCAAATATAGGGTCACTCTTTAATTTCCAAATTCAAATTATATACTTGCTGTTGTAGTAGATTTAGCTATCAGGTTCTGCGTAAATTTCAACCGTCTGTCTGTAACGGTTCAATAGTTTGCCCATATGCATCAAATTATACCAACTATTTATTTTATAATATAACATTTTTATACTTCTTATTATATCAAATAAAGAAGTGGACATTCTGTCTAAAATTAAGGTGTTTGTATACAACGGTTAAAAAAATACGGCCATATAGAACAAATTACATAAATTTTGGGAACACCCTTTAATTTGTAAATTCAAATTATAAGCTTCTTGTTATAGCGGACTTAGCAAAACATGTCCCTTGTAAATTTTAGCTGTCTGTCTATAACGGTTCAAAAGTCCGGCCACATACACCATATTATATCAACTATTGTGACACCCGTTTACTTCCAAATCCAAATTTTATACTTGTTGTTATAGAGCAGTTATTAATACAGGTTCTTTGTAAATTTCAATCGTCTGTCTACAACTGTTTAAAAGTATGGCCATATACCAAATTAAATGTACTATTGGTGCACCCTTTAATTTATAATTTTAAATATTTTCAGCTGTTACTATAACGGCCAAAACAATTAACATTGCATCGAATTTACATGCGTTTGTCTTCAACGGTTCAAAAGATAGGCTTACATAAGTAAATCTTCGTCACTTATGGGATACCCCTTAATTTCTAAATTCAAATTATACACTCGTTGAAATAGCGGATTTAGCAATACAGGTTCCTTTTCAGTTTCAGCGTTCTGGCTATAATGGTTCAAAAATTTGGTCACATATACAAAATTTCATTAACTATTGGAACACCCTTTAACTTCCAAATCCTAATTTTATACTTGGTGTTATAGCGGACTTAGCAATACACGTTCGTTGTAAAGTTCGAGCGTCTGTCTACAACTGTTTAAAAGCATGGCCATATACATCAAATTTAATGAACTATTGGCGCACGCTTTAATTTATAATTTGTAATACTAATACTTGTTACTATAACCGCCATAGCAATCGACATTGTGTTCAATTTGCAAGCGTTTGTCTATAACGGTTCAAAAGATAGGCTTAAATAAGTAAATTTACATCAATAATGGGGGCACCCTTTAATTTTTAGATTTATTTTTGTTTAATTATTTGTTTTTGGGAGCTATAGTAATACGCAGTCATATTAAGAATCGGCCTTTACACTTCATAATACACGTAAAAAATATGTATGTTGTATGGGGACACCCTAAAATTTTTAAGATTATGGGCTGTTTTTGAAACGGTACCAATCTGTAAGCATAGTCTATTATATTACCAAAAATTTTTAAAATCGGATCAGAAATGACTGAGTTCTGGAGGCACAAATATAAAAAAAGCAACATTCAGCCGAATTGTATAACCTCCTTCTTTTTTTTGAAGTCGGTTAAAAATGAAATGTGCAGTTAATAAAAGTGATAATAAAACAATTCGAACAGACCTCACTAGGGTGTCAGACGATCAAGTTTTCATTCAACTTTTATAATTTCTCTCATTTTTTTTACCAATACACTCTCACTTTAAAATCTTGCTGAGAATTTGCTTTCAAATTTTCGTTCAATTGAGTCTTTCAAATTTCATTCAAGAGAACAGCTAATTGAAGTTTTTTCCTTCAAATAAATTTTTTTGGTTTCTTTAAGACACCTTGCTTAAAAACTTGCTTTGAAATTGCGTGCAGCCTACGTCACAGCTTTAAATTATTGTGAATTTTGACAAGCAGTATGTGTAAATTTCTTGAAAGAGAATTGAACAAAAACTTGGCCGTGTGACTGCACTGTCAATGCGCAAATAAAAAAGTTGCGAGCGAAAAAAATAACGTTACGGTTTATTTGCTTAAACAATTTACGACTGGTAGTGTTTATGAATTTTGCTTAATTTTTTTCAGGCAAATGAATAATATTTTATTAATTTATGATTAATATTAAACAGCTTTGAAATAATTCTAAAGAATTGATAGCATTCAATATTATTATTACCTACCTTTTATTATCTTTTCGATTAAACAAACCCTAAAAAAATAAATACAATAAATACATATTTTTATAAATATTAATTGTGTTTTATCAGCACAATAAATTGTTGATGTTCATTTGTCGTTGTGTTCTAAAGCAGTATTTTCTCTTGGGACAGTGTTACCATCTCAATACTTATCGTTAGTTATTGTTTTGTTTTTCTGAAGGATGAGTTTCACAAATACACGTTCACGATGTAGAAAGAAATCATCTGATGTTAATGTTTATTACGCGATGTGTTCTTAATCGGTATTTTGTTTAAAGTCAGTGTTACGAGGGCTGCTCTATATATTTCTGGCCTAATAGTGAAAATGCGAACATTTATAATCAAAAATGGTTTTATTGTTTTTCAAAGTATTCTCCAGCATGATTTATACACTTTTGCATGCGCTCAAACCAGTTGTCGAAGCACTTTTTCCACTCCGATTGAGACACCTCTAAAACATGGTTTTTGAACACTTCAACAGCTTCTTCTGGCGACGAAAATCGTTGACCACGCATTTTTTTCTTGATGTGCGGAAACAAGAAGAAGTCATTAGGTGCCAAGTCAGGGCTGTACGGCAGATGATCCATTAATTCGACGTTTTGGCCGGTCAAAAACGCTCTGGTTTGAGCCGATGTGTGAGAGCTCGCATTGTCATGGTGAACAATGATTCGTCTTCTCTTGTTGGTTTTTCGAATTTCTCCGATGACTTCAGGCAAACAATTTGTAGTGTACCACTCCGAAGTGACCGTCCTACGTTGTTCAAGCGGAACAGTCGCCACATGACCAGTTTTGCCGAAGAAACAGGCAACCATTTGCTTCGAAGTGCTTCTTCCACGAACAACTTTCGTTGGATTTTGTTCGTCTTTGAAGACCCACACGGTCGATTGTTGTTTCGTTTCGGTGACGATCTTATAAACGTCTTTTGAAGCACCGCAATCGTTTTTTTTGCAACATTTCTTTGCACCAATCGACACGAGCCTTTTTTTTGAGCGACTTTCAAATTGTGCGGGATCCAACGAGAACAAACCTTTTTTACGGCCAGGTGTTCATGCAGTATAGAATGTTTGCTGGTGGAAGAAATGTCCAAGGATGTCTCTATCTCTCGGTATGTCGCATGTCGATCTTGCATTATGAGTTCACGCACGGCATCAATGTTCTCTGGCACAACAGCCGTTTATGGACGACCTTCATGGACGACCTTCACGGAATTCGCGAGCTTCGGCCACGATCAAATTGATTATACCAATTTTTCACAGTGCTATAGGATGGTGCTTCATCGCCATACAAAGATTTAAGTTCATCAATGCACTCTTGTCGTGATAATCCACGTCGAAAGTTATGAAAAATGATGGCACGAAAATGTTCACGAGTTAATTCCATTTTTTTCTATATTAATTTTTCAAGTCACTGTAAACAACACAAATAATGGTCGTACGTCAAAACGTTTTGAGTACGATTATGCTTAAAAATGACAAACTTTCCAATGGAAATGTCAGATTGCACTTGGCAGCACTCAGTGTTGCCAGGCCAGAAATATATATAGCAGCCCTCGTACCATTTCACTACTTTTCATTAGTGGTCTCAACTAAAGATTTTCTTTGATATATTTCACAAATTCAAACGTTCACTTGAGAAACAGAAATTATCTAAAATATATCAGCTTTTATAAGAAAATTTAACTAAAAACTTTAAACATTCACACATCATATAAGGAATCGTCAAATAAATAACACATATGGGACTATTTTTAAATTAATGTTTTTTATTTGTATTATAATTTACTGTTGAAATTTTAAAGCCTCGAAATAGATTTTCTTGTTGAGTCAGATCTAAAGTATTCAAGACTAAAGTTTTGCTAAAAATCGTTTAGATGTGTTGCTTATAGTTGTAAATTAAAATTCTTTTCAAAAACTAGGCATTCACATTTGGCTGATATCATGATATGAGAGAAGATTTTTGATTTATTCTCTTGAACAGGAGGCTTATTTTGAATTGCGATGCGAAAATTAATGCCATGCGCAAATGAAATGCGATGCGAAAGAAAATTGGTATTCTGTTAGACTTTCGCAATAGCATTCGCAATTTATTTCAAATCGTGGCAAACCTACTTAAATAAACCTCAGTGTCAACAAACGTCAAATTAAAAAAAAAAATTAAAAAAATTAATTGCTTGTGTTTGGCTGTGAAAATTGTTTATTCAATTTATTTAGGAAATTCTGTAAGAAAAAAAATAACAGAAATGGATTCTGTGGCACTGTGGTTAGAAGATGAAGAAGGGCGTGAGTAAAATGAAAGGATACAGAGAAGATTGCTTAGAAACAATTATTGCCCTGGAGGAAAGTGCGTCCGGTAATTCATTTACGGAATCCGTCAAGTGTAACAATTTCACCTCTTAGGAAAACAGTGTATTATATCTTTATGGGCTACCGCCAATGTCGATCGGTCGCATTTGAAATGAGATTAAAAAAGAACTTTGCGAATATCGCAATACAGAATAGCGATTGTTCGCATTTATGTATTTTCGCATCGCAATTCAGAATAAGCCTCAAGATCTCTTATAATTCGATATTATTTTAGAAAATAACGATTAGACTATTGCTAAAGAGATTTTATTATAATTTTATTTTCAATTCATATTGTTTACAATATAATACATTGCAAAGTTCGTAATATGGCTTTAAAAATCTTAAACTTTGGAATAAACTTTAAAGAAATCAATTTACCAAACTTTACTTTTACATAGGTCATGTAATAAATAATCGTTTAATTAGACGAAACATACATACGATGTCTCCAGCACCACCGTGTTTCACAGTTGCTTGCATAAGTTTCTGGTTTCGCCCTGTTTTCTCCACGTTAAAACACGTCCGTCCGATTTATATATACAAAATTTGCTTTCATCAGACAAGATAACTTTTTCCCAGAAATCTATTGCCTTGCTTAAATGCTCTTTTGCGAAGGAGAGACGCTTCGTTTGGTTAACTGTGAAACACGGTGGTGCTGGAGTCATGGTATGGGGATGTATGTCGGCCACTGGTGTCTTCATAAATGAAATAATGGACAAAAACATTTACCTGAATATCCTTAGAGAAAATCTGCAGAAAAGTGCTTAAAAGCTTGGCATTGAATTAGACTATTATTTTCAATATGGCGTCATACCCTGAAAACTCCGCCACAGTCACCCGATCTGAATCCAATTGAGCATTTATGGGACCATTAGGATCGGCGGGATCGGGAGCATAATATTACGTCCCAAAATATGCTTAAGCAAACACTGCAATAGGAATGGCAGGAAATAAGCCCAAAAAAATTGACTCATTCGATGCAGAAACGTTTGCAAGCAATAAAAACAATGGTAAACACACTTTATACTAAAATAATTTTTAGTGCAAAGGAAATAATTTTTAGTATAAAGTGATGGTGACTTTTGTCCAACAAAAATCCACACTGTAACTATTATATACCATTTTTTTATTTAAAAATTTGTAAATTTCCTTATCTTTTAACTAAAATGGAACTTTTTAAATAATACTTTTTGTTAAATAAACTACTTTTTATGCTGCCACTATTTTCTGGAAATGGAAGCTGTTTCAATCTGTTACATACCAAATGACGGTGACTTTTGTCCATCTGTGTATGTTTTTATTTACTTGTGAACTTATCTGGTTAATGTTTAATTTTTTAAATTAATTTTTTAACTTTTAGTACGAGTAAATTTAAAAGTACAAAATTTCTCAGTACATACATATATAAATATAGGTTTCTTGATAATAATTAAAATTTTTCTCCAAAATAAGGCATTCACCTTTGATTGATAGCATGAGATATGTAATGTAAGAGAGAGAATTTAGCAATCGAAAAATTAACCTTTTATTGTGTTGGCGTTTTAACTTGTTTTCCAAAGCAAGAAGTTTTCATTTATAGATTATTTTAATTACTTTTCTCTAATATAATACACATAAAATTTAAAAGAAAATAACTATCATAATTACAATCAAATAGAAACTATTCTTCTATGAAATTTTTGACAAGATTGTTTAAATAAACAACTTAATATCTAAATAAAAAATGTTTTCCTTTTGTTTTAAAACAATATTTTATTATGATTAAATTTCAAAAAATTGTCTTAATTCTCTAGAATATACATTTAAAAATTCTTAAAAAAATAATTATGTTCACTTTATCATCATCCACTTTTCAACATGCAAGTGACCTTAAAACTTTAAAAGCACATGATTGAAGATAAATAAAACAATTAAGTAAAATACTTAAAAATAAAACGAAATGAAAATAAATAGTTTAAAGATAAAAAGATTACTATTGTTTTAATGTAAAAATTGGAACAAGGCCATCTTTTCCATCAATTAAATTGTCAAACATCGCTAGATCAAAGGTTTGCTGGGCAATTTAAATAAATAAGAAAAGTTGTTAATAAAATTGTTATTATTATTGTTATTCAAAAAAAAAAAAATAATTTGCTAACGAAACCTTTGCTGGCAAGGAGACAATTTTTATTTTGGAACATTTTATAGATTTCAATAAATAAATTTTTTCAATAAATAATTATGTATGTATGTATGTAGGTGTAGTATTGAAATAAATAGTTAAATGTGCCTGGGATGTGTCAGATGTAATATATATGTGTATGTTTGTTAATAAATCTATAACTAGAAAATTTCGCCTTTAAGTCGAGGAAAAAGAAATTAAATATAATTTTAGGAAAAATAAACATTCTACCACAAAGGCATAGGACGATGTTTGGCTAAAAATTCGGAAATGTTGATGGCAGCTCTGTCCATATTTACAACAGGGCATTCTAAAAGAATTTAAAATTTATTAACAAAAAAGTTTTTGTTAAATAAAAATTACAAACAAAAAAACTTACTACACACTGAACAGGTTTGTTCATCTGTGCCATCACCACAGCCATCACGGCCCGAACAAACTATGGCTGTAGAACGACATCTGCCATTGCTACATCTGTGTGGACAATAGGCATTGTTATCGACATTCCTATTCATTAAGCCACCAGCGGTCAAAAGTTGCAAAAAGAAGTTGGGCATTGAACGGGAGCCGCATAAATGTGGCGGTTCATCACTACCATCACGACACGATATTATCGCATTACAGTACTCATATTCGGGAAAACATTCACCACTCTTACAGCGGAAGGTGTGTGGAGGACAAGAATCATCAGATTTCAAGGCCTTGCAGCCAATTTCGTCTTCGCCATGTGGACATTGTTTGCGACCATCACATAGAGCTGCCCTTGAGATACAACGTCCACTATTGCCGCACTGGAAGGCCTGAGCAGGGCAGGTTTGATTAAGACGACTATTAATCGTGCATTCCTCATCGGATGCATCATTGCAATCGGACCGGCCATCGCAAACAAAGAACCAAGATATGCAAACACCGCTGGAACGACACTGCAAGAAAAAAAAAGTAGAAAAGTTATTCCTGCTCTGAACAGGTTTTTTTGCTGTAATTTTTAGTTAAAATAAAAAATTTTTCATTTTCTAAAAATTTCAGATCTGCACAAGAAATTAAATTATTGAAATGTTTAGGTTTTTCATTACAGTCCGGTTCCTTAAATGCAATAAACAGCAGGTATTCTCCTAAAAAAATGCAAAAGCTGCAACTGACATCTAATTTTCAATATAGAATAGATTCATAAGACTAGAAAGACCCGATAAAATTTAGGAGTGAAACTGATTTATGCATGAATGACGGTTGTTAACCAACAGATTATGGCTGTATTGTTAGAAGCCGGAACTATTGCCCTTCGTAGTGGCGATGGGCAGAAAGTTTCTAATAGAGGCATTTGTTAACTAAGACTAGCGTACAATAAGAAGCCAGAACTACTGCTCCTCGTAGTGGTGGAAGGTTCCTAGTAGAGCACTTTGCGAAATAAATCTAGCGTACTGTCCGAAGCCCTTGTGCCGAGACTTTTTTCATGCTTCAATTATACCGTTGAATTCAGCACGTTTTTTCAGCTATAGTGTCTTAATCTTCTGACACGTACGATGGATGACGTTTGCAGCTAATAGATGAATATTTTGGGTATTTTTCTTGTCTTTTTTGATAGTCTGTCTTCAAAAATAATTGCTTGCTCTCTATTTTAGAGTTAACTCTACTCTTCTGGCAAGTCAAGAGTCTAGGTTAGCCTTGTTCTGCTTCTTCATCTTGCGCTGAGGCAGTATAGTTTGTAGAGTACCCTGACACAAATTTAAAATTATAATGACAGAGGGAGAGGTACGGATGTCCTCATTAGGGATGATTTGCATTGTTAGGATATTGTAGTAAACACAGGTTCTGTTGAGAATACGAAGGCTGGCTGAGAAGTATGGATTTGATTTCTGCTGTTATGTACCATAAGACCAGTGACGCTTTCACTGAGGAATGCTTTGATTTAATACATATACTTGCTTGACACGAATGCTAATGGGCGTAACCTCAAGCACTTTCTATTTTTAACCGCCTTCAAAAAAGAAGAAGATTATTGTAGTGGCTACAGGAGGAATATTACTGGTACGTTTTAATGCTGGTTACATGGAGTCAGTCTACCTTAAAACATTGATTAACACAGACCAACTGATAAAATGTAAAACTCTGCTCTGGGAGACCTGTTATCACCACATTGTTAACGGAAGTGATCACTGACATAACTCTAGCTAAAAGATGTCCAAGGAGATAATTCTGAAAGGCAAGGATCGGGTGGGATTATTCGAAATTGTTCAACAAAGTTCAACTATGAAAACAAAAGGACTTTGTGCAGGAAATAATCGTTTTAAAAGCTTATGCTCCTATCTTAACCCGGTTGTAAAATATACAGTAGAAGTTATAGTTTTGCAATGATTGAACTCTTCAAATCTGATAATGTGACGGGAACGCCTAATTGAGCTGAAAATGAGCAATAACAGTCTTTACTAAATCCCTTCATTAGAACTTACTTGGAAAGTACCAGGAGCACATCCGGTTTTTTCAGCACCACACTGGGCGAAGGTAGCATCGTTTTGTGCTTTAACATTAAAAACATTAGCAGCACAATCACAAACGCCGCGAGAATTACAGACCGTATGAGGATCGGCCAATTGACATTGTTTATCGTTTGAGCAGGAAAGGCCCAAAGACACAGCTTCCAAACCCAATTCAACACGTTTGCGAATTTCTGCAATTGCAAAAAAAAAAAAAATAAAACAAAAACAATCCAATTAGTTGAAGTAAATATTAAATTCTACACAATATTTTTATTACCGGTGGTGGGTTTTGTAGTCATTAAACTTTCCATAATGGGTGTGTTCACAAAAGGAACCGCTGTTACTTCAGTTTTAGCATTTATGTCTAATAAAGGTTTTAAGGTAGTTGATATAGGTGCAGCTGGCTCCATAACAGTAATGCGACTTGCTAAATTCAACATTGTTTGAGTGGTTAAATCATCAATATCACCGGCAGTGGTAGTTGTTTCTGCTGGTTCACTATTCGCTTCGATTTTTGATTCACTAGCAGAAATTGTTGTAGTCTCCACTACCAAATTGTCGGCTTCAAATTGTTGTGGCTCATAGTCTACTGAGGTATCGAATGGTACATCTAATGGCGATAGAGTGTGTTGCTCTCTGCGCTCTTCCATCTTAAAAATTTCATTATCTTGTAAAATTTGCTTCACACCATCACCAGAAGCTTCTTCTTCTATTTCGGGTTGTTGTAACGTATTAACAATTGACAGTTGTGGCACTGGCTGCATATCTTTCACATCTGGATAGAAAGTTATTAGTTTATCTTCCGGATCTGTAGGAGCATTTGTGGAATCCTTCGTTGGTGTTTGTTGTGACATCACCGATTCTTCAGAAATGTTGGTGTCTTCCGCCAACAAATCTGGTACTTCACTTTCATGCATATTTTGAAGATGATCACTTAAATCAGAATCCTCAGAATATTCAGGTTGTATAGTAACATCCTGTTTCATTAAATTATTAAGAATGTCGCTTATTGATTCGCTTTCTTTAAATACTTCACTTTGAGGTTTTGCTACCTCGGATATTTGATCATGACTAAAGTAAACATTTTCTGGTTGATTGTCATCGACATTTTCCTCACTTTCAGTTTCTTCATTAATATCTTGAATTGGAACAGGATTTTCATTTTCAGTTTCCAATACATTGTGAGTTTCTGGATGTCGGCTATCGACAATTTCATTGTCATGCATCTTGTTAGACAGTAAGATAGATTCTTCCTCCTTACTTTCCGATGGCACATGGTTGATTTCAAATATTTCAGTATTTTGTTGGACTTCTTCATTGCTCGTCAACGGTTCGGCATTGAAATTGTTAACATCATCAATATGCGCTTCATTATTTGTTTCCATGATTTCGTTCTTATCTTTATTTGTGACAAAATTTAGTTCTTCTTCCATTGCATGATCATTACTAGCAATGAACTGGTCAGTTTCCTGCTTTACAGAATCGTTATCTTCTGAAATATCTACAAATTCTTTATCAGTTTCGGGTTCTTCAATATTTTCAAAGGCTTCTGCTGCAATTTCAGTTTGTAAATCTTGGACTGAGAGTGTTGTAGTTTCAACCAAAATATCCTCTTCATTATTCAGGATACCTTCTTCATGCTCAAAATGTCCATTTACTTCAGAATTATCATTTAATGGATTTTCAATATTTTCTTTGTTTTCATTTAAATTTTCCGGTTTTTGTTCCTCTTGATTTATGTCGTCTTCCTCATTTCCTGTCGCCTGGTAAACTTTGTTTAAGTTTTCTTTTACATTTTCTTCTTCATGGTCTATCTCGTGCATTACATTGCTTTCATTATATTTGGAATCTTCCAAAGAAGTTTCGTCTTGCTCATCTTTGCTTTCCTCTAGAGGTTTTTGTTCATATGTGTCTTCGTCTGAATTTTTGATATGTTCTGGAATTTCTTCTAGATGTATATGATCCTCTGTTTCACTTTCGATTTCAGATGGAGATTTATTGGGTACTACCTCTTCTTCTTCTTCTTCTTCTTCTAAGACATTTTTTTGTTCATCAATTTGATTTTCAATATCTTCAACACTGACTACAGTTGCAGAATCTTCGTCATTTGCTTCTTCCTCGAAAACAACAGCTGTTTGTGTTTCTTCTTCTGTAGCAGGTTGGAGTTTAACGTTGTTGTCATCATTAATAATTTGTTCAGTTTCTATTGGAACGTCCGTTGAAATCTCATTTTGTTTATCATCGTTTTGTTTTTCGAATTTTTCAAATACATTCTGATCGAAGTGCTCATCAACGACATCGGTATGATTTTCCACTTCAGTTATTTTCTCTGTAGTTTGTGGCAGAAGTTCTTGTTGTTGATCGTCACTTGACTCCATTACTTGATCTGCAGTATTGGTTTCATCCATTTCCTGACCAACTAATTTCTCCTCCTCTTTGTTCCCATCTATCACTTCATTGACAACAGTAGAGACATCAATTTGTTGTTCATCTTGGCCAATAGTAAAATCGATTTCGTTGCTATTTGTTTCAGTTTCGGTTTCTAATACATTTGATTTATCTTCGTCTTCATGTTCTTCTTCTTCTTCGTCTTCTTGTAGTTTAGCTGGTTGTGTAGTAATAATTTCATCATTTGACACCATTAAAGCTTCAGGCATTTGTTGCGTGGTTGCTTCATTTTCATTTTGAACACTTTCGTTTTCTGCATCAACTTTATCCAGTTGATCACGATGAAGTTCATTTGTTATTGATTGTGAATTTAATTTTTCATTAAAACTTTCTTCCAGACTGTCTGCGTGTTGCTGCTCTTTGGGTGGTATGTCGTTGATTTCAATATTGGCGGGTATTATGTGATCTAGTTGTGCATTATAATCTTGATCTGCATCGTTATTGTGATCTGTGTTTTCGTTTTGTTGTTCAATAACTTGTTGTGTATCGTCTTGATTGTGTTCTTTAATTTCGTTATGTTCTTCAATAGGATTTTCAAAAGTTTCATTTTTCTCTGTATGTTGTTCTTCTTCTTCGTTATGTTCATGATTGTCATTATCTTGTTGTTCTAGATTATGCACTTTATTTTCTTGGTCCGGCTCTGTTTCAAATGTTGCTTCAACACTTTCAAAACTTGATTCTTGTTCATTTGTTGCTTCATGACTTTCATCATCCTCTTTTTCTTCTGCTGAATCTGTTTTGTGTTCTTTTTCTTCTTGCTCTTCTTCATAAGATATTTCATGGCTTTGCTCTGGATCGTGCACTTTCTCATGAAGGGATTCCTGATTTTCTTCTTGATCTTCTTTATGTTCTTGTTCATGAAATTGTTCTGGTTCAAAACTAATAGATCCTTGTTGCTGTTCTGGCTCATGAACATTTTCCGACTCCTGTTCATTGATCGATTCTGGATATCCTATTTGTTCTTCTTCTAATTTGTCCACATTCTCATGTTTTTGGTCTGGTTTTTGTTCACTGCCAGAATCTTCATTTTTAACATGCTCTTGTTCCAATTCATGAACTTGTTCTTGTCCAGCCTCCAATTCAGTTACATTTTCTTGTTCTTCATTTACATCTTCATGTTCTTTATGTTGCTCCTCTTCCTGTTTGTGTTTAAAGTGTTGCTCCTGTTCTGGCTCAGGGTTTTCTTTATAATCGTTTTCAAGGTCTGGCTCTTCAACTGGATTGTTCTCTTGTTCTAGCTCTTGCTCATGCTCATGCTCATTCTCATGCTCTAATTTATATTGTTCTTCTTTATTTTCGGATGGTAACTTTTGTTGTTCTGGTTGCTCTGTTATCGCTTCTGGTTCATAATCACTTTCAAATTGATTTAGTTGTTCTTCTGATCCTAACTTTTGTTCTTGATCTACATTGTTGTTGTCTTGCTGTTTTTCCACATTCTGTTCTGTTTCTTGTTCATGGTTTTCATTATTTTCTGGCTGCTTGTTTTGATTTTGTACTTCATCCAAATTTTGCTGTATATTTTCCACGTGCTCTTGTTCCACATCTTGTAAGTTGTGGTCCTGGTCTATGTGCTCCTCCGTCTCTTGTTGTTCTGTTTCATAATCGAAATTCATGGTATTATCTATCACATTTCCATAGTCTTCAACATCCTCTTCTTGCAAAGATGCCTCCGGCATATGATCGTTAGTCTGCTGCAGTTGTTGTGGCTGTGTGTGATCTTCTTCTTTCTCTTCAACTTTATAAGGATATTCTTCTGTGGCATTTGAAATATAAAGAGCTTCAGTAGTCTCTGTAGCCTTATGCGGATAGTGTGCTTCAACTTCAGCAGGCGGTTCAGGTTCTGTTTGAACAACCAATTGTTTTTCTGTTATTGTTTGCACAACATCTTTGCCATCTTCCCAAACTTGCTCTTCTATTGAAGTATTAGCGTTTTCTTCAGGCTTCTGTTGGGGTTGTTGAACGCTGCTATCTGTAGTAACTATAACATCAGCTAAAACTTGTTGTTGGGTAGTTGCTAGATTTGGTTCTAGTGTTATAGTGAGAGGAGCTTCAGTTTCCTTAACAATCGCTGGTGTTGTTGAGGTTGTAGTTAAGGAAATGGTAGGAAGTGAAGGCAGAGCTTCCTCTATTGTATTGTCTACACATAAGCCAGCCTTAAGTTTGGCAGGAGCCGTACATTGACAACGACCAAAGAGATTCGGTATTAAGAAATCGCAATGGGTGCGTTCATTATACATTTGACAATGAGCATGACTATAACAGACGGAACCAGGTGGAGCAGCTGTAAGTAATCAAAAATAAAAATAAGATGGCAATTAAAAAACTACAAAAGTTTTTACACAAAAATTTAAAAAAAAATATGTTAAAAAAAACTTCATTAATATTTTCGATATACAATTGAAAACTGTTTTCTACTAAATTGTGAATTACAAACATTTTTTTTCGAATAGGGATTCTTTTATTATGTATTTAAAAAAAAGTCACATTCTCCTGCTAAAAAATTCTCAAGCATCGTTCACATGTTTCGCTGTTGTCATCCACACCTGAGTTTTTCTTGCAATTTATTTTGGTTTTCATTTGTTTTTTTGTGCTTTTCAGCAAACAAACTTTAGTTGACACACTTTTTTTTGTTTTGTTTCTTTTTCCTAGAGATTTTGCTAAAAAGCAGCAAGAAGAAACCTGCACAAAGCCATCAATAACATGATCAAGCATGATACATCATAGAATATATTTAATACTTATTTGCCGCTCAACCTGTTTCCACTGGTTTACCAACTTCGTCAGTCAAGTACAATAAGTCTTAACACATACATATGTACGTGTGTATGTGGTAGTATATAAAAAGTAGTTGCTGCAAATAGTATGTAGTTATTTTATTTATTTAGTTAAGTTGTTCCTATTGCATTTTTGTGCCAACTAAATGCTGATGCTTGTCTCGTCAGTCAGTGTATTGCAGCACAAACGCCAATATCTACCGTTTTGTAGTTGACGTTATTTATTTAAAAGCAGCAACATTTTCCTATTTTTAGTTTAGCCATGCTGCAGCTTCATGACCATGATCTTCATTATGGGCATCATCATTATTAACAGAATTGTCATTAGCAAAGAGTCAGCTGAGGAAGTCAATGGCTCTTTTTTTGTCATATTTATTTTGCAGACATTTAAGTGCTATTTACAGCAACCAACACCGAGCTATTGGCTGGCTCTACTCAATTTTATAAAAAAAATAAACAAAATATTTTCATGTAAAAATTTGTCGCTCCTTCGTCTGCCATTGCTCTCTTCCATTTCTTTATTATTACAAATAAAATTACAATGAATGCAACTTGTTGCAATTGTATTGATTTAATAGTTTAATGAAAATGATAAAGACGATTCTCATCGCTATGACGATCACGTGAAATATAAAACAAATAAACAGCAAATAAATACAAAAAAGTAGACAAATGACTACTCAAGTTTTAGTGGCGATTGCTGGGGAACCAGTTTTTATTTTGCCAACGTTTGTCACATGCATCATCACTCAATATATTCAAGCGAAAAAATGGAACAAATTTCAAATAAATGCAACAGCAAAATACGTACGTACGCACATACTTACGTACATAATTTGTGTAGAAGGCAAAAATATTTAGACAGACACAAATTATGGCCAACAAAACGGAAAACAAAATTCTACGCATTTTTTCCATGGTAAAAATGTTTGATTGCTAAATCAGGAAGACACACGCAACAACAACAACAACAAAAGCAACTGGGGTGGGGAGAAAAATAAAGAAAACTAGTTTCCTTTTTAGGTGGTAAATTGACTGACTAACAGATTGGTTGATTGATTGATTGATCTTGTTTGTCATTTTGTCATTGAAACTTATGCATTGCAAGGTGACATCATACAGGATTAACCCAATTTATTATTGTGGCAGGCAACTTCCTTTACAAAGAAAATATATTAATTTAACAAATTACTTTATTTAAGCGAATCGAAAGAGAATTAATAAATTATGTGAATGTTATTATAATTCCTAATTAGAAGATTGGTTAAATCATTTTTCTATCATATTTAAATATAAATGTGACAAACGTAAGGATTCTTTTAATAGCTAATACCACTGTGGCCTATTATAAATTCTGTATTCTTACTGTTTGTCTTTAGCTGGCTATACTTCTTAACCCTACGGTCTTGTAAATCCTATGGTCTCGTATTCATAAACATGCGTTATTATAAACGCAGCCAACCACGCTACACTACTTTGTTACTCCGACGAGACATTAACTACTCGATGCCTTGTTTAGTAACCTTAATCATCCACAGAAAACTCCACTACATACCCTTGACCCAAGCCAGTCATCTCCTTTATCTAATAGCCACAACACACGTCTGTTGTTATGCTGTTACACTTCCCTGCGCTAACAGCTACCGTTCACTGTTACTCTTATATTAAATCATACATCTCCACTTAATTATCTACCATGGCTGTACACAATAATTGTCTTTTACTTCTCGGGAGGTTTGTACTGCTGCTTCTTAATTTTTTAATTGCATTATAGGTAGCAATTATTATTTTCCGTTGTACGCATGTTCGAAGGTGGGTTCGAACTTACGATCATCTGTTTTACAGCTAGCACTTCTACCAACGCAGGCATTGAGGTTGCTCAGCTTTTCTTAGCTAATTGTGGTATTATTATATACACACACCATTAGTGAAAGTAACTTATTCACCACGCTTTTACTGACCACAACAACAACAACAGGGGTTGCCAGATCTTATTTTTCTAACAATGCGTTTAATAAAATGGTTTAGAAGAATTTTATGGCATGACATTCAGTTATCCAAGATTCGATTCATTTATAGGCATTCAAAATAAAGCCACAGCCAATGATATCGATTTTGTGAGCGGGTTTTCTCTTTTTTCTCTTTTTTTTAAATTTTGTAATTTTTTACTTTAATTCTTTTTAAATATTTCAGTTTTAGATTAAATTTTGTATGTTTTTTTTTCTTTTGCAAATTTTCCTTTTTTTTCTAATATTTTTTTAAATATTTTATTTTGTAGATTGTAGGTAAACTTTTGAGTTTCGGATAAACAAAGATTTGTTAGTAAAAATTATTTTTTTTTTTTTTTTTTTTTTTTTTTTTGCAAAACAACAAAATTTATTTTCCTAACAACATAGAAAAAACAACAATGGCATTCGTCAATTTTTCTACTATTTATGGAAATATACTGTTTTTTAATAAAAACTTTATGTGATATACCGACAGTAGAAATTGTAAACCGAGGTGAAAGGTTTGAAAAAAATTTCTCAATAGTACGAGGGTGGGTCTAAAATTCGGTTAATTTTTAGATTGTGTTATCGATTTTATGAGGAGAATTTACCTCGAAAAGTGCAGTCATTAAAGTTTTTAATTAATTTTGAAGTTTTTTTTTTATAATTTTCAGCTGATTTTTATTTCTGTGAATTTTCAAGTTGTTTTGGTAAATTTTAATTTTATTGGCGAATTTCTCTTTTTCTTATATATATTTTTAAATATTTGATATTTTTTCCTTCTAAATAATTCAGTTTAGATGATATTTTATTTTATATAAAAAGATTTTTTGAAAGTGATATATCAATTTGGAGCCAAAAATAAAAAAATCGGTAACTATTATTTCATACAAAAATTCATTAAAGTTGGACAACATTTTTAAATTGATTCAAACGAAAACCCTTAAATATCTCAATATATGAAAATATTGAATTATACCACTTTAAAAAAACAGGTCATATGTGAATTTAAAATTTTTTGGGCGAAACTTCATATTTTCTTAGGATTTCTCTTTTTCTGTTATTATACATATTTTTTTATATGTTTTTACTTTTTTAAGAAATTTCATTTCTTTAGTTGAAAACACAGCTTTTTGGTAAAATTTTGGTTTTATAGCAGACATCGATTTGATAGCAATATTAACAAAATTATTTGTTGTAAATTAACGGTTTAAAAAACAGCAAAGCGCAAGTCTTAATCCAAATTGAAAAATATTTGAGAGCAACAGGCTCGTTTCCGCATAACTACACCGTTTATGGAAATATTTTACACATTTATTAAAATTATCCACAATGTATTTATGGCTGTCGAAAAATTTTAACTTGGGCAGATGGACAGCATTCTATCAACTCCCCTGACTTTTGGACTCCTACATGTGGGGTGGTAAGCAGCAAATTCATAATAAAGAAAGTACATACGAAACGACAATATTACTTATACTTTATTTAGCAGACTTAAAAACATCCAAGTGTGCTATTTTATTTCTATTATTCCTAATTGTACGAGGGTGGCTAAAAAATTCGGTAATGTTTTAAATTGATTTTTAGATAAAACATAATAATAAACTCTGTCTCAACACAGACTCCTATTTTTTAAATAGTTTGCTTAAAAGCACTTTTGTATTAATTTTTTAAAAGCTTCATAAAAACCTTACTAAATTAAAAAGCAATAAATTTGCAGCACAATGACCCGGTGTAATAAAAATCTTTCTCTTAAAATTAGAAAAATTACAAGTGAATTCATCAGTTAACAAATCTAGTCTAGAAAGCTACAAGAGTCAATCGCTGACAAAAATAAAAATAATCAACGCGATTATTTGTTACTGCGTGTAACTAGAAAACTTTAACGACCTGTAATGATGAACTTCGTGAAGAAATGATAAAAAATGTTTTGACCCCAATTTAATTGAATACCATTTTTTTTATTTTGGAGCAGTCGCCTGAGCTTTTTATCTGCAGATTTTTTGAACTATTATTTATTAATACAATTTTTCACCTTGACACCGAAAACAGAAAAAGTTCACACAAAGAAAGTACTAACAGATCTACATACATACCTTTTATCTGCTGAGAGAAAGAGTGCACTCTGAATCACCAATTCAGACGTAAGCAATTTTAAAACAAGTTAAATAAATTAAATTCATAACGGTCTTGATAAAATACTAATTAGAAATTTTCTTTATTTCAAATTGAGTAATTTCAAATCAAAAAGTATCAATTATTTTAGCTCATTTTATTTTTAAGGTTAAATAAGATGAATTGAGTTAATTTGCCATTTGAAGCAAACTATTTCATTCTAAGAATTTTTATTGAAACAACTAACCAACACATTAAGACATGAAAATTATACGCATCTCGTTTGAAATAACAGCAGTTGTTTTTCAAATTCATTGCATTTAAAGTGCATTTGCGTTTGGAGTCTAAGATTTATAATCTAATTTGGAATTTTTCCAAAGAATTTTTATTATGGTTTGTTGTCTTTTAAAACTCCTGGGAAGCTGGGCATTGTAGCAGTTGCAAGAAAAACTAGTTGCATGTAATCAACATCGTGATCAACAATTCCAGCAACAGCAGGAAAAATATATATGGCATGACTACACACCTATTGCCTGCTACTGAGAAGAAGCTGAATAGAAATTATAGGAAGTTTTGATCAATAAGCAAAACAAAAGAAAAATATATACGTGGTCAGTTTCTAAATTAACAAAGTTGACATAATTACTGCCTGTCTAGTATTAAAAAAAAAATTATTTTAGTTTTAATTGTAATTGTTCGAATTCATGTAAAATCGAATTCATGTGACATCTCGCATGTGCCATTAACGGAAATTAATCTCGCTGTAGAGGATTATCTGTTGGGGTCTCTTGAGAGGCAAAGAATTTGAAAAGATATAAAAACTATCAGGCAACAGCCTCGGAATACCCACCGAAAAGAGTGGTGCTGTCTTGCATTTCAATTTTAAATAACATTCTTTCACTTTTCTCGCTTCTGGACTCGATTTTAAGCACAATACATGGTTTTCCTATTTAAGCTCCGGGAGCATCGTACCCCTATTTTCCATTTATACGTCTTTTTAAACAACTCATTCATCAATTATTTATTTTCTAATTTAAAGACACCGATGGGAAGTGAACTCAGGGGTTTTTTGTTTTTTAAGAAACAAGCAGACACCTCTGACAACGCTAAATAAGAGGCTCCTTTTACCTTTATCATACACGTGCCTTACCTTGACTAACTTATCTGTTGTTGTAATATACAGGCGCCTTTACTAACTCATGTAGCGCCGCTACACATTGTTTTCCTTGTAATGCCCTTGCTTTACTATAAAAGCGTCTCTTACCATCTCACATATTGTTCTCCAATAACAGGCTACAACAGTCTCTGCTGACCTAACCTAGGTGCAGACGAGATGCCTCGGGGGTATAGGGGGAACCATTCCCCCGGTGTGCAGGTACTGAAGCTGGATAGACAGTGGGGTAACTGTCGAAGGATTTTACCAGTTCTCTTAAATGATAATAACGTATGAATAATAATAGCAATAAATAAACTGGCACCACGGGAACTGGTAGCCCATACAGAGAGCCGGTGAGGCCCCTTCGAGGTATATGCGGTGGCTGTGGTTAAATTAGTCTATTTCTGCGGGTCTGGCGTAGAATAGATGGAAGTGTGCTGTTGCACACTCAACAGAGGAGTTAAAGGATAGGCTCCGAACCTATAGCAAGTAGATTAATGGTCCTGCAAGCCACGGTCTTAAAATTGTACAGAATAGTGGTTTGACCACCGTCTGATAAGGGCTTACTGCCAGGTACAGACGTTAATCTAATCACTTATCCTATCGCTGCTACAAGCAATAATGTAGATTCCGCAACGATTAAATTTCTGTTTTGTTATTATTTATTTTCTAATTCATGCCTCCGATGGGAATTGAACCCACGGATTTGTTTTAAATTCTTGGAAAATACAAGTCATAACTTACTCAGTTGAGTTCTTTTCTTAGTTAAGACACAATCCAACATTAGCTTTCTGTGTTAAGGGTTGTCAAATCTTATTTTTGTAATTTCTGAAGCGTTATTTAAGATTTTTAATAAAAAAAATTTTGTACCTTTTGATATCAGTTGTGAGAGTTGCAATATATTTTGGCTATGACGATTCTTATGTACCCTTCACCATCTATGTAAATCTAGTTTACTGAAATAATTCCAATCAAAAAAGGAAATATTGACATGACAGAGAATAAAAAATAAGAAATAATTAAGTCATCGGCTCTTAATGGGTTAAGCATTTTTTTTTTAATTTTTTTTTTTAGTATATTCTTAAAGATCTCTTCAAAAGCATTTAAATGATACGCATATTGATATTTTAAAAATTTTTAAAATTTCAGAGGCCTGTAACTCGGAAAATATAGGCAGGTGCCTATTTTTTCAGTTATTATTTTTTTTTTTTAATTTTTTATTTCCCTACCGCCCCATATATTTGTTTTTTTTTTATTGGAGTTACTTCATTGTTCCAAATAATATGGAAAAATTAGAGGTAGGTGTGGTTTTTTGCCCGCTGCGTGTAAGGACACCGACTGATCTAGCTGATTTCCAATAGCACCTCTTTCGAAACTATATCTGACCGATTGGTGTATTTAATTTTTTTTAAATCAAGTTTGCTTTTGCTTCTGCTTTTGCAAACTTGATTTCAATACTAACACGGACGGATAGACTGATAGACGAACATCGATCAATCGGCATCGCTATGCATAAGGACTCAGAATATATATACTTTATGGAATCGAAAATGGATATTGTAGAAATTACAAATGGAATGACAAACTTACTTATTATAACCTTTTTACACTTTTTGTGGTGAAGGATATAAAAAAGGAATTTTAATAACGGTGCATTTAGATAAAAAAAAATACCCTTTCATGCAGCATTGGCATTGCTGCTAGGCGCTCATGTATCTAGTTGTCTATTTTACCACAGTGGATTAATTGTAATAAATTTTCCTTAATTACAATGCACTTTTGAGAACGCCCTCGTACTTGTATTGTAGTTAACAATTATTTTCAGATAGCGACAAAAATGTAGGTCAAGTCATAATGTATATTAAAAAAAAAGAACTGTACAAAAACTTTACAATACGAATAATAAAAATTCCTATAGATTGTTTCCACCAACCAGCACAGGAAAAAAGAAAACTAGTTGAGTGTAAATATATTTATAAAACGAAACTTAGTTGAATAAAAACTAAGTAAAACTTTTGCTTTTTTTATTTTTCTTGTAAAGCTGTAGGCATTAGTTCATTTAGTAATTATGATTAAAGACGCACAAAAAATATTCTGGTACATAAATAAATTTTTACTTCAACGCCACAGTGGTGATGGTGACTGTGACTGGTGGCTGTCTAGTGGATAATTTTTTTTGTTTTTATTTCTTATAGATTTTACAATATTTATTATGACTTGATGTCAGGTGCTTTGACGAGAGTGAGTAGGTAAATGTATCACTTTTCTTTTTTTTTTGTTTTTTGTTGTTGTTATTGTAAGTTTAAGAGTGTAAGTTTATTTAAGTTTTTTTTTTTATTATTATTACAAACTCATTTATTCATTCATTTGCTCATGAATGCACTTTCCAATGTGCCATGACTTAATGGCATACTTTTTCCATAACTTTATAAATAACTCATACATATATTTTCTTTATTATTTACCAGTTTATTAATGTTGGTGTTTTCTTGAGTTTTAAATAAAAAGGAAAAATACTTTTTAAAATTTTCACACTGTTACTTTCATTAAATACGTTTATGATTTTGTTTTCTAATCTTGACATTTCTTTTCTTTTCTCGGGTTTTTTCTTTTTATAGAAATCAAACAAAAAACTGGTTTACTTTAAGAACCTGTATTTTGTTTAATGTAAAAATTAATTTTTAAATAAATAAAAAGAATTATTTAAACTTTGTTTTTATGTTTTTATGCAGCTTTAAAGCCAGTGTGAGAAGTGATTTATTAAGAAAGCGACCAAAGCCCTGCTGCAGGTTTATAAAAGAGGTTACAGGTCATGAGAATTTAGCAGAAATTTAGTAGAAAACAAAAAGGTTAATAATTACACAAGGCCAGTCTTAATATAACAAAGGCTAGACACGCAAACCTCACGCAAAAATCATAAAGTCTTGATTAGGTATGAAAAATCAAATGAAATATAGAAAAAGTGAGTGTTAATTGTATTGATTTAGTAGCTATTTTCTTTGAAAAAACTGTATTAATTTATCGTCAAACTAATAATTTATCTATTTATTCTTCTGCGTTAAGTCCATACAAGAAGCGAAACAGCCTACAACTTGTTTTAAATTTACTATATGAACCGACTCAAGAATATGGTAGTTTCGTGTATACGAGGGCTGCTATATATACTTCTGGCCTGGCAACACTGAGTGCTACCAAGTGCAATCTGACATTTCCATTGGAAAGTTTGTCATTTTTAAGCATAATCGTACTCAAAACGTTTTGACGTACGACCATTATTTGTGTTGTTTACAGTGACTTGAAAAAATTAATATAGAAAAAAATGGAATTAACTCGTGAACATTTTCGTGCCATCATTTTTCACAACTTTCGACGTGGATTATCACGACAAGAGTGCATTGATGAACTTAAATCTTTGTATGGCGATGAAGCACCATCCTATAGCACTGTGAAAAATTGGTATAATGAATTTAATCGTGGCCGAAGCTCGCTCAAAGACGAATTCCGTGAAGGTCGTCCAAAAACGGCTGTTGTGCCAGAGAACATTGATGCCGTGCGTGAACTCATAATGCAAGATCGACATGCGACATACCGAGAGATAGAGACATCCTTGGACATTTCTTCCACCAGCATACATTCGATACTGCATGAACACCTGGCCGTAAAAAGGGTTTATTCTCGTTGGATCCCGCACAATTTGAAAGTCGCTCAAAAAAAGGCTCGTGTCGATTGGTGCAAAGAAATGTTGCAAAAATACGATTGCGGTGCTTCAAAAGACGTTTATAAGATCGTCACAGGTGACGAATCATGGATCTATGCGTATGAGCCCGAAACAAAACAACAATCGACCGTGTGGGTCTTCAAAGACGAGCAAAATCCAACGAAAGTTGTTCGTGGAAGAAGCACTTCGAAGCAAATGGTTGCCTGTTTCTTCGGCAAAACTGGTGATGTGGCGACTGTTCCGCTTGAGCAACGTAGGAGTGTTACACTACAGTTTGTTTGCCTGAAGTCATCGGGGAAATTCGAAAAACCAACAAGAGAAGACGAATCATTGTTCACCATGACAATGCGAGCTCAAACCAGAGCGTTTTTTACCGGCCAAAACGTCGAATTAATGGGTCATCCGCCGTACAGCCCTGACTTGGCACCTAATGACTTCTTCTTGTTTCCGCACATCAAGAAAAAAATGCGTGGTCAACGATTTTCGTCGCCAGAAGAAGCTGTTGAAGTGTTCAAAAACCATGTTTTAGAGGTGTCTCAATCGGAGTGGAAAAAGTGCTTCGACAACTGGTTTGAGCGCATGCAAAAGTGTATAAATCATGCTGGAAAATACTTTGAAAAACAATAAAACCATTTTTGATTATAAATATTCACATTTTCACTATTAGGCCAGAAATATATAGAGAGCAGTCCTGGTATATACAAAAGCTTTGAGTTGACTGGTGACGTGCTTCTTACCCTTGAAATCGAAATAAAAAACTTTAATTTCTAAGCTCAAGTTGTATTCTTGATATTATAGCAGACTTAGCAATTCAGATTCATTGTAAATTGCAGCTGTCTGTCTACAACGGTTAAAAAGATAGGCCACATATGTAAAATGTAAATCAAATTAAATCAATTATAGGAACAGCCTTTAATTTCTTAACCTAAATTTTATACTTGTTGTTATAGCGGACTAAGCCATACAATTTTGACTGCCTGACCATAACTGTTCAAAAGTATGGCCATATACATTTAATTAAATTATATATTGGGGCACCCTTTAATTTTTTTATATATTTATTATCTGAAATATTTGACATTATTTCCAATTTTCAAGCGTTTTTCTATAAACTATCAAAAGTTAGGCCCACATACATACAAAGTTCGATTGAAGTCACCTTTGGTGACACCCTTTAATTTTCAGATTTATATTCTTGCTACTTTTTGCAATTTATTAATTTTCTAATAACGGTTTCTAAAACACGTAAAAAACAGGTATGTTGTATGGGGACATCCTTTAATTTTTAAAATAATAAACCGTTTTTAAACGGGACCAATGAAGAAAAAAAAATTCAAAATCGTTTCAGTTGTGTCTGAGTTTTGGGGACACAAACATACAAAAGACGAATTGATAACCCACTCCTTTTTTTGAAGTCGGTTAAAAATATATTTACTAAAAAATTTTATATATATGTTTTTTGTTTATTGAGACAAGAAATCAAGATTTTTAATAGAGCTGAAAGTAGAAATAATAGAAAAAAGTGTAAATACTTGGTACTCGATAGCCACTACTCAATAATTTTCCATCGCTCTAACCAATGATTATAATATCAGCCAGTTGTTGAGATCTTGTTTTTTTATTGTTACGTTTTTTTCTTTTTTACACAAACGTTCTGATTCTTTTGATTGTAAATACCACACTGTGTTACTCCGTCGAGACATGAACCACTCGACGCCTTGTTTAGTAACCTTAACCTTATTCACAGACAACTCCACTACTCCTTTTATCCAAGCCAGCCATTTCCTTTTAAATCAATAGCCACAACACACGTCTGCCATACACTGTTGTTATGCTGTTACACTTCCCTGAGCTAACCGCTACCGTTCTTACTTTTTATTATAAAACGCTTCTTGACGATTATCTGTTGCTCTTATATTAAATTACACGTCTCCACTAAATTATCTATCATGGATTCACACAATAATTGTCTTTTGCTTCTCTGGAGGTTTTGACTGCTGCTTCTTAATTTTTTAATTGCATTATAACAATTGTTACTTTTCTTTGTACGCTTGTCCGAAGTTGGGCTCGAACTCACGATCTTCTGTTTTACTGCAAGCACCTTTACCAACGCAGCCATTGAGGTTGCTCATCTTTTGTTAGCTAATGTGGTACTATTCTATACACACACCATTAACGGAATTAACTTATACCCTGTTCAGACATGTTTTATTAATTAAGTTAATTTAATTTTAATTGCGCAATTTAATTTGGTGTGCACACATGCTCAATTAAACTTATTCAATTAGCACAAGGCATATTTATTTTACTAGCTACTGTCGTCCGACCAGCTGATTTCTCTTTTTGATTACAAAAACAACATGGATTTTTGTTGTTGTGTTCAAGTTGGAAGTGTCAAAAACCATTATCGTATGACCCGCCATTTTCTTTTAATTTGTTTATATTTTTTACTGGCGGCTTGTCAATTTTATGAATTTTTTTTCTCACTGAACATAGTTCCCAGAGTTGGCAAGGGTAGCATTTCGCATCTTATTTAATTAGTGATACAATTAAGTACTAATTGCTCAATTTATTAATTGACTTCTTATATGGTAAATTGAGCTCAATTAAGGCCTTAATTGCACAAATTCCTTAATTGCGCAATTAAAGCGTATGTCTGAACAGGATATTATTCACCACGCTCACATGGACAACAACAACAGCAGGGGTTACCAGATCTTATTTTCGTAACAATATCATTTGATAAAATCTTCACTTAAGTCACCTTATTCCCATTGCTTAACAGGCTTCTAATTTTATTTCCCATAGTTTTGTTATTCTACAGTGATTTGATGGCCGTCGTTGTCAATTGTAAGACGCGTAGTCTGGAATGTGTCTTTTAAATCAGTAAAGTATGAAATTTCTAATACTGGGTTCTTATCGGGTTTTCAAATTTAAGCAGTTGCTTAAAATTCACTGGTGGTACTTTGCTCTATTAAACAGCACATCCAAATCATAGAGATTCACTACCAAAGTAATAATTCGTTATTGCAAATTTTTTTGTTCAAGAAAATATATTAAATGGGTGAAGGGCAATGTTAAGAAACATTTTTTATACATAAAATAAAACGAGCAGTATCAGGTCACTATACATCTACTTGAAGTTACTGTTTAGTTCATATTTAAGGCCGGCGGCCGTGAATAGTTATCACTTACGGAGGTGACGTTAATTGATTATCACAATCATGCGATTTAAAACCACAAGACTTTTTCTTTAGGAGTTTTCTAAACTTAAAATCCACGACAATAAGCCACAATCGAACAATAGTAATTCGTGATTTTTATGGTGCACATAATCGTCCGTCTGAGCAAGCCATCCGTCGAACTGTGGATAGATTTCGTACCACATTCTCTCTAGACGATTCAATAACACCAACACATCGAAGGAGTGTGAGTACTGAACAGAATATCGTTGCTGTAAACGAAAGTGTGAAAGAAGATCCAAATTTATCGTTTTGTCCTTGCGCAAAGGTCTTGGCCTACACCCGTATAGGATCCAGCTATTGCAGGAATTAAAGCCAAGAGACCATTAAATGCATCGTTCTTTCGCCGATTGGGCTCTAAAGCAGTTAGTAACTGACCCGTTATTTCATCGCCAAATTGTGTTCAGCAATGTGGCTCATTCTTGGCTTAACGGGTTTTTTAACAAGCAAAATTGCACCGTTTGATGTGATTTACACGCTGGTGGCATCATCGGACCTCATTTATACAAAAATGAGGCCCAATCTCACGTTGTGGTCAATGGAGGTCGTTACCGCATTATGATTAATAATTTTTTGTTGGAAATATGAATGATATTGATCCCGGCGAAATGTGGTTTTAACAAGATGGCGCTACATGCCATACGGCGACAACAACCATCGAGTTACTAAAATCAAAATTTGGCGATAAGTTGATTTCGAGAAATGGACCTGTTAATTGACATCTCTCTACTATTTACTGCGGGGCCACGTAACCATTGACGCCTTAAAGGCCAGCATTGTCCGTGTTATTCGTGGCATACGGCCGGCAGTACTTGAAAAAATTACCCATAATTGGACGTTCAGAATGCGCTTCGTCATGAGCAGCCGCGGTGGCCATATGCCCGAAATCATTTTTAAATAATAATGCCATGTTCTGAACTTTCATATAAAAAAGTTTTTTATTACAATTAATTTAATTTTTATTTTTTACAATTTAAAGTTCTATCGCGCTTAAAAAAAACAACCATTACAACACAACAAATGATTGTTTTAGCACTTATTAGTGAGTCAATTTATACACACCGTGATTTTGAACAGAATATAGTGATTAAGGGTTGAAGTCCTAAGTTTTAGCTGCTCATAAAGCGGTTTGCGCAAAGGTTGCATTAAAACAAAATGGTTTTATTCCTCGTAAAACATTTTTACACAGTTAACTGCAAGATCTACCATTAAAGTATTTAATAATTAATTTACTAATGATTGTAATATATTTGCTTATGGGAACTTCAGCTGGATTTAATTGTTTTCATATTAATTTTGGCCGCCAAACAGTCACTTAATGTTGCTACCGTTTGCATTTGCAATTTTTGGCCAAGCTGTGTGTTAAACCTTTCTCTTATAACAATTGTCATGCAATTAAAATTTTATATTTTCATTTTAATTATTTGAGGTAACATTTCTATAGATTTGAATCGTTTGCTCAAACTCAATTAAAACTGAACATAATTAATTGCCCTAAATAAAACGAATAAACTAATCAAGTTAATTTGTGACAGCCAAACGAACATTTAGCCAGATCAAAGTCATTAAATTAGAACAGGACCCATCTTTACAGTTTCAAGCTTTAATTTGATTTGATTTGATTGTCTTCTACAACCATTAAACTGTTCTTAAAGTGAAAGGTTCCTTCTAAAAATGTTCTTTTTTTATGGTATTTTTTATTGCTGCTTTTAAAAAAGAGCAAAAATAAAAAGAAACAAAAGAAACTAAACTTTTCTCATTTCCAAAATGATTGTAAAAATGTATGACTTTTTCTTGTTTATTGCTGTCGTATTGTATTCTATGTGAACATGTTGCCTGGTGAAAGCCATTCACGCAAAAGATTTTACTGTTGTTAAATGAGGTTTAACACAAACTAAGAAAAAGCAACAAAAAAAAATGGTTTAAGAAAATTTTATCTTTTGTCCAGAAAAAATGAGACCTTTCCAAAAATACCATAAACAAAAAAGAAAAGAAAATTTTTTAAAGTTATAAATTAAAAAAAAAAACAAAAAAAAATTAACTTTCATCTAAAAAACATTTCATACGTTTTAACGATTTTTGTACTTCTCTAAAACAAACAGAACAAGTCTGACAGATTAATGTAAATGATTCGATGTTTTTTTCTTAGATCTGGCAATGTTTGGACATTAGGTCTAGTGGGATCAAACTTTATTTTTAATAAAAATCATGGCAAACATTTGTGGATTTAATATCAGTAGCTTGGGGTTCCATATTTTAAAGCGTAGTTCATTTGGCCGAGGCGGTAAAAGCCCATTTATGAGGTTATTCTACATCGTTGATTTATGGCAAACTTATAACAGCGCAAGAGAAACTCTTATCAATATTTAACACAAAATTTTCAACGTTTCAGGATGTAAGCAAATGACATGGGGTGACAGATAATAAAAAAGTAAAAAAAAATAAGTACATAATTTTATATAAAGATGTCATCGCATTTTTTTTATTTTTAGTATTTTCTAAAAGATTCCTTCAAAAGCTTTTAAATGATACCCATATTGATGTCTTAAAAAAATATTGTGCACAATCGTACTTTTCTATATAAAAGTTCAGAGGCCCATAACTCGAATAATATGGCCGAGCGCCAATTTTTTCACTTGATTTTTTGTTCTTATTTTTTAATTTTCTATCGCCCCATATATTTAATTCTTCGATCCGAGTACTTCACTAAACTAGATTTGTTCCAAATGATGAATGTAATGTTTTGTCCGCTGCCTCGAAGGACATGGACCGATCTTGGTGATTTTCAATAGAAAAATATTCAAAACTATGTCTGATCGATTGGCGTACTTATATTTTCTCTTGCTCATCTAGTGCCTTAGCAAAGTTGATTACAACCCGAATACGGACGGACATCGCTCAATCGACTTCTTACGTGCTCAGAATATATACACTTTATGGAGTCTAAAATGGATATTGAAAAAATTACAAGCGGAACGACGAAGTTAGATATAACCTATTTCAACTTTTTGTCATGAAGGGTATAATAAAAGTACCATATAAAACTAAAATAAAAACGTCACTCATTAAAAGATACATACTTTAAAAAAAAGTACTATTCAAAAAGTACTCATTAAAAAAGTACTATTGAAAGTAGTACAGTTAAATAGTAGTAGTAAAGAGCCAGAAAGTAAATAACAAAGGTAAATAGAAAATAGTACTGAAAATTAAAAAGTAATTATATTTTATTTATTTTTAAGCAATAGGTCTTTTTTATTTTGTATACATATTTTCGGTATTTTGCTACTCCATCGTGTAGCATCATCAGGAAAACAAATATTTATTTAATTAACCAAAAACAACAGCAAAATGCAATAAAAGAATTTTTCAAACGGTATATAGGGGGTGTGCAGGCACTGAAGCTAGATAGACGGTTGGGTACTGTCGGAGAAGTGTGAATAATAATAAAACCTAAAAAAACTGTCACCACGGGAGCCGGTAGCCCATACAGAGAGCCGCCCATTTCTGTAGGCGGTTATTGGTGAGGTCACTTCGGGGTACACGTGGTGGTTGTGGTTAATTTGTCTACCTCTGCGGGTCTGGCGTGGAATAGACTAAAGTGTGCTGTTGCACTCTCAACAGAGAAGTTTATGATAGGCTCAGACCCTATAGAAAGGGGTAGATTCATGGTCCTACAAGCCATGGTCTTAAAATTGCACAGAATAGTGGTTTGACCACCGTCTGCCATACGTACGTCACAGCTCTTTATCTCTGAAACCGTCATAAAACTAAATTGTAAAAAATAAATTTAGAAATTAAAAGTTGTTTCTAAAAGAATATGAATGTGGCTAATATGGTCTAATCTTTTAAACCAGTATAGGAAGATGCTTGAAATTTGTAAAGAGGATGTATTGTAGTAACGTGATTAGCTCATGTATGGCCTTATATTAAAAGGTGCTCCAACATTTATGTGAATTCATACGGCCTTACACGCAGAGAAAAAACATGGTTGCGATATGGTCACAATAACCATAATATATTCTTTGTAACATTGTAAAGTTGCAGAGAACAAATTATAGTTGTTTTCAGCAATACTTCAGCCACAACAAACACGTTTTTGTTGATATTTACCCATTATATGGTTACTGTGCACAAAAAATACAACATGGTTGGTTTAGCGTAAAAAAATTTGAATTACGACCAAAGTTTTATAACTTATTAAAAATAATATAATATATTTAACCATAATAACATAAAATTAATCAGAGTATGATTAAAAGCAACCAAAATAATGTTTCCGCTTAAAATTATTTTGTTCTTCGTCTTGACAGAATGTTTTTCTACCAATTTAGTAATTTTTTGTCAGCTTAAAGTTGAAATTGTTTTTATTGTTAGAGAAAATTAAAAAAATAAAAATGTATGTAAGTTAACGTAACACTCATTGTAGTGATATTTTCCTACTGGGCCCTTCTTGGTCTTGTTTAACTTTACTATGTAAAGCTAAATCACAGACTGTAGGATAACGGTATATAAGAAATTACTGATTCATCTTTGTTCTGATTGATAAATAGTTAATGAATGAAAGAGTAGAGTCAGTTGATGAATGGGAGACTAAAGCAACAGATCTTCATAGAAGACCAAGCGACATACTTTCCTTAAATAACATAAAGTAATTAAGATTGTATTTAAATAAAGAATTGAATTGTTGAACCAATAAGAATGTGTATTATTTTAACTGGCGCCCAACGTATGGCATAAACTAAAAAAAAAAGTTAAAAAAAAAAACACTAAAAAATGAATCTTAGAAAAACTAAATTTTTAAAAAACTTAATGAGTAAATCTATGTAAAGAGTGTCAAGAATTCTAAACTTTTTTCATAAAGACAAACAAAATTTTTTGATATCAATAGCAAGTATAATAATACAACAGAACATTCAATTGTTTAATAGTCTTGTAATAACAATATTGAAAAATTCAATAAAGACAACTTATTCAAAAAATAAAAAATAATCTTATTAAAATAAAAAGGACAAATTGTTCATATCAACAACAAGTAAAAAAAATATATAACGGAACATTAAATTCTTTAAAAATCTTGCTACACAAATATTGAAAAAATAAAAAAAAAAAAAAAAAAAAAAACTCTTTAAAAAAAATAATAAAGAAAAAAATTATTGAAAAAAGAAACGTGAAAAGCAGAAACTCATTCATAAAATAAAAAGACAAAAAAAAAAAAAAAAAATCAAAGAGAAAACTCTAAAAACAAAATAAACAAAATCAAAGAGAAAACTCGATCATCTAAAAACCAAATCGAAGAGAAACTCATTAAATTGAAGCATTTGGCAAATGAAAGCAATCAAGAATACAACAGAAACTCTTGGGGACAGAAGAGAGCATCGTCATAGAATCGATAAAAATTTTTTAAATTAAAATTTGGATGCTAGAGCGTAAGACGTAAATTATCAAAAACGTATAAGTCGAAGATATTATATTAAAAATATATTTAAATGGGAGTTAGAATATTTTATAATTAAGTAGAGATTAAAGTAGAAAAATAATTATTAAAGCTGCACAAATTGTAGCAGATTAAAACTTAAGAAACTTCCTAATTTGAAAATTTATTACTTTAGAAACTAACGTATTAAAAAAAAAAAATTGACAAGCATAAAATTAGTTATGCTTTATCAATAAAAAAAAAGAAAGAACATTTTAAATTATAGAGAAAAGGTATTATATGTATCAAAAATTGCATTTGTCAAATAACTAAAATATTACTAAAAAACAGTTATAAACTTTGAATTAGTTTCGTGCTTATATGAGTGTTGACGAGTTAGCAAATTCATTTTCATACTTAGACTTGAATAAAGGAACTAAAATGGATCCTCAAGTCATACAAGATTTAATATCAGCAGCAATAATAACAGCTACAGAACAGACTAGGTTGCAAATGCAGAAAGAAATAGATGAATTAGAGAGAAGATTGAGTAGAATAGAATCGCCACTGCAGGTAGAGGAGTTTCGCTCAATACACATAGTGCAAGGGGTTGAATGCAATGAATCCCTTGATATTGTAAAATCCGTTCCAGAATTTTCAGGTGACATAGGAAAGTACGTATCATGGCGGCAGTCCGCTACAGTAGCACATAGACTTTTTGAGGGCTATGAGGGCAGCTCGAAATATTATCAGGCAGTAGCAATTATTAGAAATAAAGTGGTTGGCTCTGCAGATACGTTGCTCAGTTCATATAATACTGTATTAAATTTTAAGGCAATAATAGCTCGATTAGATTTTTCCTATGGTGACAAAAGATCGATATTCACTCTTGAACATGAATTGTCAACACTTAAACAAGGTTCGAAATCGATCACTGAATATTATGATGAGGTTGAGCAAAAACTTACACTCATAATTAACAAAGTTATAATGACGAATGAAGGAAATGAATCCTTAATAAAATCTTTAAATCAAAAGTATAGGCAAGATGCGCTAAGAATATTTGTTTCGGGGCTAGGGAGACCAATGTGTGATATCCTATTTTCCTGTAAGCCTACCGATATGCCTTCAGCTCTGGCACTTGCACAAGAATTGGAAACAAATCAATACAGATATAAGTTTGCTTCTACATATGGAAATAATTATTCTAGAGGGTATCCATATTTCAATTCACCACACTTCCAACAGGTTTCTGTAAATAAAATGAACAGTAGATTTAGACCACATTTTAATCAAACAAGTAGAAATGTTCGAATGAACACCAGCAATCGGATCAACCCAAATAATGGAAGACATTCTTCTCAGTTTTTAAACAGACAAGGATATAACCAACAGCAAGCAGAACCTATGGATATCGATTTTAGTAATAGGTTCAGTAATAGAAACATCCATGATCATCAAGTACAAAAACGCCCTTATACATCTGAAAGGAACAACTTTAACAAATTTCAAAGAGTAAATATGCTTCGGCAACAGGTTCCATTGGGCTCTGAAAGCACTATTAACCACGCAGAAAATCAGCAAATTTTTGAAGAGTGTAATGAAAACTACACCGATGTTAATACGGATGATAATATAAATTTTTTAGGGAGAACTCCTTCCTCCCTTATATAGAAAGAGCATTTGGAGGAAGGGTTCTAAAAATATTAATAGATACTGGAGCATCTAAAAATTACATTGCAGACATACATCCACTAAAAGGTGCTAAGCAATTAACAACAAAATTTTATGTAAATTCTATACACGGAAAAACGATAGTTACAAAAAAATATAATATTAATATATTTAATAAGCCCACTTGTTTTTATAGTCTACCAATTTTAAAAACATTCGATGGAATAATAGGATTCGACTTCCTCAAGGAAATTAAAGCTAAAATTGATATAAAAGAAGGAATTTTAAAATATAAAGGAGGCGAAGAAAAGTTGTTGTATTTGTGTAATGCAGAAGTTAATAATATGCTTGATACATTAGAAAATAAGTTCTTAAGGCAACTAGACAATTTACTTAACAGATATGGTAATGTTTTTTCTGACCCCATAAAGGCTTTACCCTTTAATACAAAAGTTATTGCAACTATTACAACGGAGACAGAGGAACCAATTTACAGCTCTGCGCGACCATATCCATTGTCAATGAATGACTTTATAAATAATGAGATTAAGGAATTGTTAAAAAATAATATAATTAGGCCTTCATTTTCCCCTTACAATAGTCCTGTATTAGTAGTTAGCAAAAAAGGTGTTAATGAAAATGGTGTGCCTAATAAAAGAATGGTTATAGACTTCCGAAAACTAAATTCAAAAACTATAGCAGATAGGTATCCCATCCCAAATATTTCCGTTATACTTGCCAATTTAGGAACAGGAAAATATTTTTCTACATTAGACCTCAAATCAGGATACCATCAAATAAATCTCGCGGAAAAAGATAGAAAGAAAACGGCATTTAGTATCAACAATGGCAAATATGAGTTTTGCCGTTTACCATTTGGTTTGAAAAATGCCCCAGGGATTTTTCAAAGAGCAATTGACGACATTTTGCGCGAAGAAATTGGCCGAACTTGCCACGTCTATGTTGACGATATTATTATTTTTTCTCAGTCGGCTGAAAAACATTTAGAGGACATTGAAAGAATTTTTAAAAAAATTTGCTTAGCTAATATGAAATTATCTAAAGAAAAATCAAAATTTTTTTGCAAATCGGTGGAATATTTAGGATTTATAATATCAGAAAATGGAATAAGTACACATCCGGATAAAATAAGAGATATTTTGAACTTCGAAAAACCAACCACCCTGAAAAGTCTGCGGTCATTCTTGGGATTAGCGAGCTACTACCGCAGATTTGTTAGGGATTTTTCGCTTATAGCAAAACCACTTACCAAATACTTAGGTGGAGAAAATGGAAACGTAAGCAGTAGAAAATCTAAAAATACCCGTATAAACTTAAGTCCCTTTGAGATAGAAACGTTTGAAAAGCTCAAACGCATATTAGCATCCGATGATGTTCTTTTACTTCATCCAGACTTCAACGAACCTTTCGACCTTACAACTGATGCATCGTCCTATGCAATAGGCGCGGTTCTTTCCCAAAAAGGTAGACCTATAACGATGATTTCTCGAACTCTGTCTCCATCTGAAATAAAATACGCTACAAATGAAAGAGAACTTTTAGCAATTGTATGGGCTATTAGAAAACTAAGAAACTATTTATATGGAACAAGAAACTTAAATATATTTACAGACCACCAGCCGCTTACATTCTCAACATCTGAAAAAAACCCGAATCCAAATATAGCTAGATGGAAAGCAGCTATTGAAGAATATGCTCCAAAATTTTTTTACAAACCTGGAAAAGAGAATGCAGTTGCGGACGCCTTGTCCAGACAGTTTGTGAATATTTTAGAAAATAATATAGATGAAATAAATGGCTCTGAAACAGATACAGCAAGTGAAACCGAAAAAAATTCTGTAATAAACATAAGGGATAATAACTCATCCACGGATGTAGCATCAGAAGGAGGAGATTCTTTAGATTCAACAGACGATCCGAATTCTGCTACTGCTCACAGCGAGGTATCGCTCACTGAAGTAATAAAAAATGTAAAAAATCCTGTTAACTGCTTTAGAAATCAAATAATTCTTACGGAGGGTGCTGCTTACAAAGTTAAAGTTACAACAATCTTTGAAAATAAAAAGCGATACTACGTTACATTTAACAATATAAACGACATCACTTCGAATTTTAAAAATTTTCTAAATCCATCTGTAAAAAATGCTATATACTGCAACCACTCGATTATTGGAAAAATTCAACATACTCTTGCTACAAATTTTCCTTCTGTACATATATTACATACGAACAGTTTTGTTACTGACGTGCTTAACCAAGATGATCAAATGGAAATTTTGTTAAATGAACATAATAGAGCTCACCGATCAGCCACAGAAAATTTAAACCAAATTTTACAAGATTACTATTTTCCGAACATAAAAAAGAGACTAAATGATATTATAAAAAACTGCAGTGTCTGTCATGAGGCGAAATATTTAAGACATCCGAAAAAGACTGAAATCTGCCAAACACCAATACCATCGTATCCTGGAGAGATAATTCATGTAGACATATATGCAACTGATCGTAAACTTTTTTTGACTGCCATCGATAAGTTTTCAAAATTTGCTATGGTAAAAGCTATACAATCGCGAAGCATAGTTGATATAAAACCTGCCTTATATGAAATGTTTAACATATTTAAAAACATAAAAACTGTGGTTTGTGATAATGAGAAATCTCTAAATTCAGAGACTGTTAAATATTTCTTAAGAAATAGCTTCGGAGCAAAGGTGTTTGCAGTACCACCTCTACACAGTTCAACAAATGGGCAAGTTGAACGATTTCATAGCACGCTTACTGAAATCGCCCGTTGCACTCGGATAGAGCATAGTTCTATTGATACAGTAGAGTTGGTTCTCCTGGCAACACTTAAATATAATAGATCTGTCCATTCTACTATTAGATTA
Source organism: Gymnosoma rotundatum (assembly GCA_916610165.2). Taxonomy (NCBI): domain Eukaryota; kingdom Metazoa; phylum Arthropoda; class Insecta; order Diptera; family Tachinidae; genus Gymnosoma; species Gymnosoma rotundatum. The sequence goes on along the minus strand of OU744338.1, from coordinate 10,366,594 downwards.
CGACCAGTTGATGTTATAAATGCTTCCTCTTTAGAATTTAAAAATCGAATAAAAAATAGGTTAATATCAAAACAGAGAGCAGATTTAAAATATCATAATAGGAATAGAATTAGAAGGATATTTTATCCAGGAGAAAAAGTATTTATAAAAATAAATAAACGCTTAGGAAATAAAATCAGCAGAATTTATCTTGAAAAAATTATTCAGGAAGACTTAGGCACTACAGTCAAAATTGATAATAGAATAGTTCATAAGGATAACATTAGATAGAAAAAACTTAAAAATATAAATAAAATATTTTAAATGGAAAAACATACAAAGTATTGAACAAATTAATTAAAAATGAATTACTAAAAAAAAAAAAAAACAAAAAAACAAAAAAATTATTAATTGTAGAATTAACAAACTTTAATATGTACTTACTTTAAGTTAAAAAAATATATATATATCTGTAGAACAAAGAAGCCATCAGTATTGATCGAAAACAAATTAATTTTTTTTTAAATTTAAAACCAAAAAATAGTTATCAAGCCGAGACGTCTTTATCTTAAGAGGGGCAGTAGTTAACGTAACACTCATTGTAGTGATATTTTCCTACTGGGCCCTTCTTGGTCTTGTTTAACTTTACTATGTAAAGCTAAATCACAGACTGTAGGATAACGGTATATAAGAAATTACTGATTCATCTTTGTTCTGATTGATAAATAGTTAATGAATGAAAGAGTAGAGTCAGTTGATGAATGGGAGACTAAAGCAACAGATCTTCATAGAAGACCAAGCGACATACTTTCCTTAAATAACATAAAGTAATTAAGATTGTATTTAAATAAAGAATTGAATTGTTGAACCAATAAGAATGTGTATTATTTTAACTTGTACAAAATAAACAATTAAAAATAATACAGAAAATATGACAACAAATAAAAGGGTAAGCAAAGCATTTCAAAAATAGTTGAAATATACATATGTATGTATGTTAGCATACAAATCTTTATTTTGGTGTTATAAGCACAATTATGAAACCATTTACGTATTTTTTTATTTAAAGCTATCATATTATACATCAACAATAGTTGCCAGATTAACGTGTTAGAAGTCTTGGATAAATGTGTAGTCAGTACCGAAGTACCGTTACGTACCGTATATCTTCAAGAGAGAATATCACGTTTACTCCATAAATGGATATTCACATGGGAATGTATGCAGATAAGATGCCTTTATTTGTGCTTATAAATTATATACATATTTTTTTTATAAATGATTCTTGTAGCCTATGTGTTTAAGCCTTTTAATAATATATAAAATGCAATGAATAGTTTTTTTTTGTGCACAAAAGTTATTGAATAACTTTTGTAACAAATCAATAATAATAATAATTCAATTATATAACATGACATTTTCAACCATATTATGATGTTTTAATTTAACAATTTATTGTTTATATTATAACATAGCTATTTTTAGATTTTACCATGTTATTGTTATGTTAGACACTAATATGGTTGCAACACTAGCTTTAATGTAACTATACTATGTTTTGTTAACAACCATACAATACAACCATAATATGTTGCTCTTAGATTATGGTTACCTCAACCATGTTTTTTCTTTGCGTGTATATAAAATTTAGCCGAAATATATTTTACTATGTCCGCTGTAATAAGTTTAAAAAATAAAATTAAAAATTAAAGGGTTATCCATACACGGTACGAATCCCTTCGTGTATAAGTCCAACTCACACTTGCCAAATTTATTCTCAATTATAATATTTTTTCAGTAATATCATAATAATGTTAAAAGGTACTCTTTTTTTCCCTGTTGTTAATCTTTTAACTATTTTCGAATTTATGAGAATTTCATTAATTTTACACTTTGATATTAAATTTTTAGTATCTTTCAATATTAATTTGTAAACTCTTAAGTGTTTTTCTGAAAGTGGTATAAGTCCACTTTTGCAAAAAACTTAGTTAACAGTAATTTTAAAGTGCTATAGACTTTTTCTTTACATAGTTTCAATCAAAATTTTAATAGAGTACTATTTTGACATAAAATAAACAAAAACAATTTTTCTTTACAATTCTATCGCACAAATATTTCTTTTGAAAGTGAAATAAGTCCATTTCTAATAAGTTTAATTAAAACAACTTTCATTTATTATAACTTTTTTTTTTTTTTTTGCAAAAAACAAGTATTTTGCAGTTGTGGAAACAACATTAACGAAAAAGACCAATTTTACACTGCCCGAGACGATTATAGTGCAATAAAGGTTTTTCGCAAAAAACAGCTTCGTTTTTCATTTTGTAGGAAACGTGACTGAAATAAACTTTTAATAAATTTGGTTATTTGTGCTTATAAATATCTTCATTTTAACTGTTAATTTTTGCATAAAAATTTCTTTTAGTAAAGCTTATGTCTATAAAAACATGGACTTAAATTTGCTTCTGTTGGTGTTGCTTCTAAAATGTTATATTTGCAAGTGGTATAAGTCCATGTTGAGCCAAAAAACCCGGTTATTTTTTTTAAATAGTTTTAGCATTTATTATTTCATAATAAAATTTAAAATAAAATTACAATTGGCCTAAATTTTTAGACCGATTAAAACGTAAACCCTTAAATATCACAATATGTGAAAAAATGGATTTATACTTCTTGCAAAAAAAAAACAGCTCACATATTAATATTTTATATTTTTTTTTTTTTTAATTTTGAGCAGTTAAAAAATGATAATTAGAAAAACGAGTTAATTTTTGTAATAGTCCAAGTCTAGCATAGAGAAAAAATAATTTTCGTAGTTCATGATGTGGCTGCTGTAAAAGAAAATCTAAAAGCAACATTTGCATCTGAAAACATGCAGCCTAATTGCATTACAAGACAAGCGAATACAATAGAATGGAAAAAGAAAAGAAATTAAAAACAAAAACAAATAAAATAAAATATTCTACAGCATAAAGCTTTTATCAGACTTTAAAATCTAAAATACTCACTATTCTGTTGTTTCTTTTACATGTGAGAACAGTCACAAACAACTAATTATCATGGTAATTGGTGAATTTCCAAGAAAAATATATTCAAAGAAGAAAAAATAAAAATATAAATGAATAGTGAAAAAAACGTCAACTCTACATAGAGAAGAGTTACTGAAGAAATAATAAACAATCACCTGGAGGGAGGCAACAACATTATTAACATAACCGACATAATCTTCATCATGAACACCATGAACGATATCAACGACATGATCATAATCATAAACATCGTCATCAAAATCCTCTTTATGTCCAAAATAACTCTGACTCAATATCAATAAACACTTCTTTTAATCACACCTTAAGCAAACAGTGCCGCTTGATCAGGCACTTGCTGTTAAGCAGACAGACAGTCAAACAGACAGATCGTATCTATGATTAAGTGACTGATTAAAAAAGCTAGACAGCTTCAGTAACTAAATTAGCTTAAGGCGTTTGGACTAATACAACTGGTTGCACCTGACTTGAAGTTGGGATGTTTTTTTTTTTTTAATGTTAAAAAAAGAGCAAAGAAACGCCTTGTTACAGTTTGGCGCCATTCAAACGCTTTGATCACCTAAACAAACAATCAATCAAATTTATTAAGATTAATTTTCTTGTTTCTTGTTTCTTTAGTGGAGCTTATAAAATTTGATATAAATTTTTGAAATTAAGGTTTGATAGAACAGTAACAAATGTAAAAGAGAAAATATAAAACTGGTTGAACTTGTCAGGTAAACGATAGTGGTTACAAAAATTATTATTTTTTTAATTTTTGCGCAACAAGCAAAGGACTGAAAATGATTTATTGGGATATTGAATAATCATTTTGTAAACTAATGACTTTCAACACATGCAATATGTCCATCTGCTCGTTAAAACTAACGAAAGGTTTAACTGTCAAATGAACCGTTATACTGCGCTCACTTTTTGATCAGTTTACTCTGGCAAATAATAATGAACAGAACGCTACCAAACTATCTAGACTTATATTGAAAATCAGTCACCAGTTTGCTCTAATTAGAGACATAAAAATATTTTAATAAATGAAAATGCAGCTTATAAGGAGAAACAAATCCACAACAGATCCGTTTGGTGTGTTTAACACCTTACTGTCATCATTGCTGCTTATTTCTTCGAAAATGAAGCCGGAGCTAGCGTTAAGGCCGATGAAGATTGTTAGTTGAGATTGATGATGTTATGGCAACCTCAACTATCGACTTATTGAAATAAAAAAATTGACTGTAGGTTGATTTTGTAAAATGTACCTTTGAATTGGCCTCCAAAGTCATGAGAGATAAAACCCTTACTATAGTGCCAAAAAGGCCACATGAAATCACGGATATATGCTGATGTTCGTTTTATTCGTAAATAAGATATTCAGAATATGCTTCGTAAAGAACAGACGCGGTGGCCATATAACCGAAGTCAATTTCAAATGTTAGTTTTTAAATTAATGAAATTTAATTTCTTGGTCGAAAAACCCATCTGTAAGATGTAAAAAGTAAGTTTAAAAACAATTTTATTTTAAAATAAAAAGAACAAATAATGTAAGAATGAGAAAAAAAAAACAAGAAATAGTGCTGTAGTCGGCTATGCCGAATCTTATATACCCTTTACCACCGAGTATACAGAGGTGTCACGAGACTTAGTCGTCTCGTTTTTTCTATGCATCTCTTTCTTGACATCCTATCGACTTCAATTTTGTTTTGATTTGTGTTTCTGGCGCAAGAAAAAATTAAATGCCTTTTTATAGGCAAAAATAAGGGTGGATTTTATGAAAATTTTTAAAATTAAAAAAAGTGATATTTATATATTTTTAGTTGATAAAGTTAAATTTATATTAATCATTTGAAGAAAAATTTATAGTTTTTAATTTTAACACGTCCACAAAAAATTACACTGCATTTCTGACACAGATCACAATTTCTGCATTAAAAAAACATTGCAGATTTAAAGATTTTTTCACTTCTTTTATCTTGTAAGACCACAACATATCACATTTTTTACAAATTAAAAATACTTCGTAAATGATTTCTTTATTTACGCGAATAAACAATATTTTTTTGTGGCAAAACTTTTTGTGCTGTATGTTTTCTTGTAAAATATCTAGTTTTTGTTTTGTTTATTATGCCTTGTTCATAACAATATAGGACTATATTTGTCTCTTTCTTGAGAACCTGCAGAAAACCTGATTATATTATTTTCATATGCCAAGGGTTTCACCTCTGTATGCTAGTGCCCTTTACCATCTATGTAAATCTAGTTTAATGAAATAACTCCAATTAAAAAACAAATATTGGAATTACATAGAATTAAAAAACAAGAATACATAAAAATAAAAATTTCATTGGCTCTTAATGGGTTAAGCATTTTTAAAAATTTTTAGTATTTCCTTAAAGATCTCATCAAAAGCTTTTAAATAATACTCATATTGATATTTAAAAGAATTTTAAACTTTCAGAGGCCCATAACTCGGAAAATGTAAGCGAGTGCCAATATTTTTACTTGATGTTTTTTGTTATATTTTAATTCGCTATCGTCCCATGTATTTGTTTTTTTGATTGGAGTTGCTTAATTTTTCAAAATAATATGGAAAAATTTGAGGTAGGCGTGGTGTTTTGCTCGCTGCGTCTAAGGACATGGTCCGATCTTGCTGACTTTCAATAACACCTCTTTCGACACTATGTCTGATCAATTGGAGTTTGCAAAGGCAAACTTGGTTTCAACACCAACACATGACAAACAGACGGACAGACGGTTAGACGGACATCGCTCAATCTACTTCGCTATGCGTATTTATACTTTATGGGGTCGGAAATGGATATTGTAGAAATTACAAACGGAATGACAAACTTAGTTATGCCCTGTTTTCTATTTTTTGAGGTGAAGAGTATAAAAAACAAATTTGAAGAATAAATTTCAAAAACTATAAAAAACATGAAAATTAGTACTTTTTTGCGAAATCGATTATAAAAAAGTACTTTACTCAAAACTTAGTTAATTTGCAGAAAATAGTAAAAATCTAAAATAGTACCAATTAAAATCAAACAGAAGTAAATAATAAGATAATAAGAGTTTTTAAAATTTACTATTTTAGAAATGTATAATTTTTAAAACTATTGTTTTACAAAATGTACCATTGCAAAAGTACCACATTAAGAAAAAGTACTTTTCAAAAAATTTTATTATATATAAAATTATGTATATTTGTAAGACAGTTATTTGAAAAATATTTCAAGGTGCTACGTATCGTAGTTACCACTGTAACACGTTGAAAAATATATTCTTTTATCGGAAGTGCCACGCCCACGTGCAATATCAAAAAAAAACAAGTACCCTATTTTATACATCGAATACCTAATAAGATTTAATGCTAGAAAAACAACTGGCATGAACGACGAATTTCGTCCTACACGACAAATTTCGTCTAACACGACGAATGTGTCACAAAATATTCGTTGTGTAAATTCGACGTGTGATTCACAATAACGACGAAAAAACACAGCTGTGATAATTTTTGTTGTTGTTTACTTTTTGCGAGCTGCTAAAATGTTAAACATTAACGAAAACACAAGAAAAATATTTTTTTACTTAACTATAATATTGAAAATAAATTTGGGACGAACGACGAATTTTTCGTTGCTAATATTCGTAAAAAAAAAATAAAATGCACAATCTATGCGTCCACGAAATTCGTCGTGCATAATGAACTCTGAGATAGGTTTATTTTTATTTTTATGTCGACGAAGGACGAATATTTTTGTGTAGAGGGACCATTTTTCTGTTTATTTTTTAAAGTGTTTTATTTCTTTTTAATTAAAAATTTATATTCTTTCCATTTATAGCCCATATATAAAAAATATACTGTTTTCAATAATCAGGCATGTTCTAAGTGCCACACGAAATTTTTACTTTGTTTCCTTTCAAGGCATTGTTCTTGTAAAAAATTATTTTATAGCAATAATATTTTGGAAAATACAAAGTGAAAATTTCGTGTGGAATTAATAACTTATTTGAATATGTTTAATTTTAAATTCTTTTTAATTTTGATTATGTTCAATTATTATTGCCATATTCATAAAAAATAAACAACTTTAAAATTTCCATACAAATTTGCACTAAAATACGTTTCAAACCTATTTAAACATTTTATGAATACGGCAGTTAGTTTTTAAATATCTTATTATTTCTATTTTTTAATTTAGGCTTAAGTTCGTTATTAATTGAGATTCATTCTAAAACTAACTGTAAATCAATCAAAAATCAAATGCACTTTCTAGATCGCTACAACCTTCATCAGCATTCTTCGTACATATCTACAAGATGAAATGAATCATGAGAAATTTTAACACTTTAATGAAGTATTTTTTATTTCTCTACAGAGTCGTTATTTGTTATAAGTGTTGGTTGACAGCGAAATACTTGCACTAGCAAGAACTATCCTCTGCAATCATAATACTACATTTTCCTACTGGCTATACAAAAACTGAAGACAATAATAATGATAATTAATTTATAAAAAATATTTTAAATAAAAATCATATCAAAATTAATTCCTTTTTCAAATACATGGTCACTCTAGCAATCGGCATATGCATCCTAATTGAGTTTGATTCGACGAATTTACGCAAAGATGGCTGAATGACGAATTTGTAGTGCTGTGCTAAATTCGTCGTTCGTCCCAGTTGTCACTTTATTACTAAATACTACTTCGCAATTGTACTGATCTGATCATCGTTCGCCGGCATAAGAAATAGAAATTATTCCATTGCAAAGTTCGCCGCGTATGAGGAATTTCGTCAAACGTCATGATTGTGTTAATTTTCATAAAAACAAGTATGTTTGATTTTTGGCGACTTATACTAGAATGAAAGTTTCGCCGTTGGTCCCAGTTGTTTTCCTAGCAGAAGTGTGTCAAGAAAACCTAAATATGGTACTTAAATAATAGTCAAAGAAACAAAATTAAATACTGCTGTAAATGCAATATTAAACTGAAATGGTAGGTTTTGAAAGCATCACCAAATGTACTTTTTCAAAAATAAATGGAATCTGCATTTCTAATTCTCATTTCCATTCAGGTTGACTGCAACAAAGCGGACACTAAAACAATTTTAACATTAACTGTTTATAGTTTATTTAAGGGCTTTTCTTCATTTGAGTTAAAAATAAATAAAAAATATGATTGTTTTATGAAGAAAATTTTTATTTAACTTGATTTATGAGTGTTGTTAAAAAAATTAGCAGTTAAAACTTATTTAAAAAAAACAGTTCGTCAGTAGAGAAACACTGTTCTACAATAGCTTTAAAATATAAAACTAAAAACTAAAAAATCTGTATGACTGTTTGTTGGAAAAAAATTTCAATTGTTATAAATAATTTTAAAAAATAATTAATAATAAAAATATAAAAATATTTAGGTAAAATTGATTAGGTGGACTAATTAATTGTGAATTTCATTATTAATCATTCAATGCTAATAATTTTTCTAGCATTACAATTATTTTCATAAATGGTAAAGCATTTTAATGAAAACATTTCATTAATAATTAGTTAAAATTAAATTCATTATTATTGGACCAGTGAGTAAATGGCTTTTAAGCATTACAATTGTTGTGATAAAAATGCAGCTTTTTTCTCACAAAAATTTGGTAAAACATTTATGTTTTAACATTCTGAGGAAAAATGAGACACTTTAAGAAAATATTCAATTATTGTAAGTAATAAGATCTGCTAGCTGGGGACAGAAATCAAATTTTACACGTATTTTACATAAAATTCTAAAATTATTAAAAATTTTCAATCCTAGATTCTTCTACAAAAGGCTGAAGGTTTATTTGTTTACTGCTTTGTCACTTTTGAAAGTACTGCTATCATAAATTAATTTCTCATAAAAACAATTATTGTTTTTTAATTATAATCACTATAATTTCATTATCATTACTAAAAAAAATTAAAATAAAATCATTAGCATTAAATGAAAGCCCAATTTTTTGCACTCATGCAATGCCAATGAAATTTTAATAGTAATGAAAAAATCCCAAGTATGGATTGGTAAGTATTTTATATCGAATTTAAAATTTTCATTACCTCTTAAAAAATAACGTTCTGTTTTTTACAGGTACAGAATAAACAAAATCAAAATTTTTTTTAATATGTTATTATCTGAAATTAATTTTTTTTAGCTTTTCACAATGGGAAAAATTACAAAGCAAAGTAAAAAGAAGAAAAGTTGCATTTGTGTTTTAAAATAAAATAAATAATTATTAAATTAATTAAAAAACTTTAATTTTTAAAATAAATAAAAAGCAGTAGTTTGTACCATAGAGACCCCACCCTCTGTATTATTACGCCATGGTTAGTTTTGCTAAGTTGTTTTTCGGCGGTTAAAATAAAGGAGACTTTTTTAAAGGTTCCGTCAAATAACTCTTCTCCTTTCAAATTCCAATAAAACAAGGGGTGAAGCTTCGGCTGTGTGGCACGTAGCGCCGTCCTGTTGAAACCAAATGTTGCTAATGTTCAATTTTTGTGAGCAAAAATTTGTTCAAGATGGCCCGATAACGATCACTATTGACTGTAACGGTCACTCCTCATTTTCGAACAAAAATGGCCCAATTATGCCTCTGGACCAATGTCAGCACCAAATAGTGACTCGTTTTGGGTGCACCGGCTTTTCAATGTGTGCGTGCTGGTTTTCTGTTCCCCAAATGCGACAATTTTGCTTGTTTACATACCCGCAAAGATCAAAATGAGATTCATCTGAAAAGATGTTGTTTTTTTTTTTTTGACAAAATTTTCAAAGTAATGTCGCAATATTTTCCAGCGTTGTTCTAGCTTAAACCAAACCATATTCGTTCAGCGGAAGGATAAAACTAATTATCTGTCAAATCAGACATGAGCTAAGTGCTAAACACTAGTTGTTAAAAAAAAACGTTGAATAGTGGACCCTATATATACCAGGCTTTCCATTTATATTTTTTAATTGCAATTTTATTGATCAAAATATATGGCAACTTTAAATAACATTCTAACATTAGCTATTGGAAAGTTAGAATGACGGGCCTAGCTTTTATAAACAACACAATGACAATTATAATACGTACATTTTTTAAAACCCAAGATTGACTTCTTTATTAATTTTTTGAGATTTAAATTTAATTTTAATTTCATTTAATATATTTAGAAGTTTATTTAAACCCTTTTCTAAATTAATTTAAAATTTTGATTAGTTTCAAAATTTCATTTAATAATTAAATTTATTGAAAAGTATAATTATAAAATTTAAAATTTGTTTTAAGCTTAAGGTTTCTTTAATAAAAATAACTGTACTATAGTTTTTATTTTCAATATTTCACTTGTTAGCTTTTAACAACTTTTTAAATAAACAATCAAAAAGATTTAAATCTAAAAAATAACAATGTCTCTCATATAATTACATAAAAAGAAATGATCAAACAAATTTTCTTTTATATGAGAAAGCTAACGGTTAATGTCAAAAAAAATTTTAATATTTATGGACATTTCTCAATTTAAGTTGTATTCTTTAGTGAGTTCTGCGTACTTACGTCCAAGGCATGTGTGTTTGCGGAATTGCAGAAAACCTTCCACACAACGACAGGCACCATCCAGGCAACTACTATTGGCCACTTTCATGGTACATTGTTCGCTGAGCATACAGTCACCACCCAGAAGTTGAGCTGAAAGACATATTCATTAATTAATTATGCGAAATAAATATTTAAACATCTATTCACACACACACATACACACACATGCAATTAAAAACACGGAAACCTGTCATAAAAGTGTTAAAAATAATATTTATGTTTTCTTTTTTTCTTGTTGTTGTTGTTGTATTTAACTTTTTTAAGACAATATTTATCTTAGAACTTTTTTTCACGCTATCTTACTAATTTTTTGTAGAGATATGTACATAGCTTAAATCACGTTTGCACATTTATTTTTGTAAAGAAAAGATGCTTTGCATGTTAAAGGAAATAAATTTTTTTAAAACTACTTACAAGACAAGCAGGTTTCATTGTTGTATTGAACATAGTAAGGTGCACATTCACAATAGCCCTGTACCGAACATGATGAACCTTTTATAAAGTCTGTGCAATCCATATCGTGTTGACACTTTGAGCCAAGCATTGAACCAAACACATCTCTGCTGTGTAACGTTATAATTAACACTATCTGTAAAAATATAAATGCAACGGAAACAAATGTTAAATAAATAAATAAATTTATTTAATCAAAGAATGTTAATGAGAAAAACTTGGAAGAAAAAGTGTGAAAATTGATTTTATTATTTAAAAGAATTTGTAAACTCGCATGAATATTTTCCTTTAATATGTTGAATTTTTAAGTTAAATATGAAAAGACTTAGGCAACAAACATTTTTCTTTGGATTAATATCATGTTCGTAGCTTAAGTCTTCTGATTATACATGCAATTTGTTGCTGTTAATTGAACATATAAAAAAATGGCGTTTGTATTTGACTTTAAACAATTTCTTTTAACTTTAATTTTCCTTAATATATTTTTTTTTATTTATGAATTGCCAAAAAAAATGTTTTAATTATTTTTTTTTTACCAAGAAATTATTAGTTAAACTGTTTGGATATTATAACAGACGAAATTATTGAACTTAAGTTTATTTCTATTTTAATTTTTAAAACAGGAAAAATTAAACCCCAAGAGAATAAATACAGAATTTTCTAGATCGCTAAATCCGATATCAGCATTCCTTTATTCTTTCAGCTTTAAGTTCTTACTTCGTAAACATCATCTATTTAACAGAATTATTTTGTAATTAAGAATCGGAGAAATATTTATAACTAATCAATATTAAATTGATTAATCAAAGTTTCCACGCAACAATCTTTGTTGTTCTTTTTAAAAATCGTCCTTAAACTTTGGTAAATAGTTTTCCTATCTAATAAACAATTTCATTAATTATATTATTGGTTTGTGTTTGTTTTTACAATTTCTGAGAATGCCATCTGGACCGTGAGCGAAAGTTAACATTTTTACTGCGTTGAGGCCACATGAGGCTCGAATAATAAATTAAAATTAATTTTGAAATGAAATAGTTTTAGAATTTCATACACTTTTTGTTAAATTTGATAGTTTATAAAAAAATAGTTTTGGAATATTTAATGAATAGTTCGAATGTATGTATGTATATACAAGGTCTGATCAAAAAATAACCGTTATTTTCAGGTTTCGTGATTTACGTACGTTTGAATTTCTCATTTTTTTTCTGTTATATTGGTACACATTTCTGTTATATATGTTGGCAATAAAACATTTTAAAAACATCCAAAAGAAAAGTGGTTGAGAATCACTGCTCTAGTTGTTAAAGCTTGGTAAAGCAGTCCCATATATATATACCGTCAAATGGCAAATAACGCTTATAAGCTTAAATTGGTAATATTTATCATTGCAACGATTGACTTGCAGCTTCACGTATTTTGTTAGGCATTTTAAGGTAATACTTGATTTAAAAAATCTACTTAAAGTAAATTATCTGGTTAAAAACAAAGATTTGCAAAAAATTTGACAAATATTAAAATTAATATACAGATTAAATATATTAATTATGTTAAATATTTATAAATCTCCATAACGCATATTTTTCCAATGATCTAAATTGCTTTAAAGATTTACAAAACATTGAACTCAAATCAAAAGAATATTTCCAAATAAAATAAAAAATATATTTAAAATTTAAAACAAAGTTTAGAAAAAAATAAAGAACATCAGATATACACAAAGGGAAAGAGAAAGATACACACAAACAATAAAAACTTAAAATAAATTCATGCTCTAAAGCTTAACAATCAATTTGAGAAGCTTAGTTTCCTTTGAACTTTTCCGAAGACTAGACATGAAAATTTTGAATCGTTTTAAATAATAAAAAAATTAGAATATAAAGCCTGGTACTCTGTTCAGTTTTACATGCGGAATGCTGTCAAATCACATATATAAAAAATTTGTATGAAAAAGTCATGAAAAAATGTTGCAGAAGCAGTACTCTGTTTTTACTGTGGAAAAACATATGAAATGTTTCTGGCAACATTTTATCCAAGCTGTGAAATAAAGCAAGTAGGCCTTATTTCATGCGGAATTTTTCATACAACAGCTGATCGTATGTCTTTTACTTACGTTTTTAAAACAATGATACCACACTTTAAATGTCAAATATTCCACATGAAATAATCAATGTTGCTCAACAATTTTCACAAATTTGAACAGAGTACTAGGCTTAAAGGAGTAAAATAAGGGGAGCAAACAAACAGGAATGAGGTTTTAGTATATTTGTAAAAGATGCGCTGCATAACATTTTGTCATTTTGAAAATATACTTTAGGTTATAAAAAAAAAGGTGTAACTTTTATTAAAAACAATTGAAACCGCTAATATTTAAAATACATATCTTTTCCAACAATCACCTTATCTGAAGTACTTTTTTTAAGTATTTTAAAAAGTACCTTTTTTAAAGCACTCCTTTTTAAGGATATTTACATACAAATATTTTAACCGCCTTTAATAAGAAATCCCTTTTAATATGTACTTTTTGGAAGTTACCTTTTTAAAAATACTTTTTCAAATATTTTTACTAAAGTAATTTTATAAAAAATAATATTTTCTACAAATAGTACAATTAAAATAAATTAAAAGCAGTTAAAAAATACTTGGTTTCAAAAAAAGTACTTTTTATACCCTTCACCACAAAAAGTGGAAAGTTTGTCATTTCCTGTGTAATTTCTACAATACGAGGGCTGCTATATATATTTCTGGCCTGGCAACACTGAGTGCTGCCAAGTGCTTGAGCAACGTAGGACGGTCACTTCTGAGGGGTACACTACATTTTATTTGCCTGAAGTCATCGGAGAAATTCGAAAAACCAACAAGAGAAGACGAATCATTGTTCACCATGAGAATGCGAGCTCTCACACATCGGCTCAAACCAGAGCGTTTTTGACGGGCCAAAACGTCGAATTAATGGGTCATCCGCCGTACAGCCCTGACTTAGCACCTAATGACTTCTTCTTGTTTCCGCACATCAAGAAAAAAATGCGTGGTCAACGATTTTCGTCGCCAGAAGAAGCTGTTGAAGTGTTCAAAAACCATGTTTTAGAGGTATCTCAATCGGAGTGGAAAAAGTGCTTCGACAACTGGTTTGAGCGCATGCAAAAGTGTATAAATCATGCTGGAGAATACTTTGAAAAACAATAAAACCATTTTTGATTATAAATATTCGCATTTTCACTATTAGGCCAGAAATATATAGAGCAGCCTCCATTTCCGACCCCATTAAGTATATATGTACATATATTTTGACTTCTTATGCATAGCGCAGTTGATTGGGCGATGTCCGTCTGTGTTAGTCTTGAAATCAAGCCTCGGCAAAAAAAAAAAATACATCAACCGATCAGATATAATGTCGAAAGAAGTCCTTTTGGAAATCAGCATGATCGGTCCATGTCCTTGGAGGCAGCAGGCTAAACAACACGCCTACCTCTAATTTTTTCATGTCATTTGGAACAATAAAGTAACACAAATCAAAACAATAAATATATGAAGCAATAGAGAATTAAAAAATAAAATAAAAACATCCAGTGAAAATATTGGCGCATACCCATATTTTCCGAGTTACGTGGCTCTGAAATTTTCAATTTTTTTTAATATCAATATGGGTATCATTTTAAAGTTATTGAAGAGATCTTTACGGAAATGCTAAAATTTTTGAAAAATGCTTAAGCCATTAGGAGCCGATGTCATTTTTATGTAAAATTATATATATGTAGTGATTTATTTTTTCTTATTTTTTGTTCTTTGCTACTCCAATATTTGCTTTTTTTGATTGGAGTTATTTCACTCAACTAAATTTACATAAATGATGAAGATGAAGCATCAATATCAAGAAATTTCTCGCAACTAAAGAAACGGTTGCTTGGAATGCAAACATAAACAATTTTTTGAAAATAATTAAAAATCAAGGAAGAAAATAATTTTCCGGTTAAATAGATAATTAAATTAGTTAAAAATTTAATTAATTTTCAATCTGAAAATAATATGAGCAAAAACTTTTTTCTCCCTAAGGTAAATTTAGGTCATAGAAAAAGTATTAGAAATTAATCAAATTTTTTATTGACTAAATTATATATTTAATTAAAAAGGATGTATATAGATATTTTTTTATTAAATAGTTAATCAATTATAATTATATATTTTTATTATCATCAAACTGAAAACAAATAATTATATATTTAAATGAAATTAACAAAGAAGAGAATTTTTCGATTACATATATAATTGAATAAAATAAAATTCTAAATAATTTTCAATCTGAGAATAATAACTTCAATATGTGCAAAACACCTTTTGCTCTGTTAAGTAAATTAGGGTCAAAGAAAAAGTTCTTTTTTTATTAAATTAATTAAATTTTTAATTGATTTAATTATACATTTAATTGAAAAGTAAATACAGAAAATTTTAATTAAATAATTAATTGAATCAATTATCAAATTGAAAAGAAATAATTATATATTTTAATGAAATTAACGAAAAATAAAATTATTGCTCGATTAAATAAATAATTAATTTAATTAATTAAAAATTGACTTATTTTCGGCTTTTTGGATCATTTTTAATTCAATTTCTAAACATTTTCAGAACAAAAAATGTATTTATGATTGGCAAAAAAAATTAAAAATTTTATTAATTTTCAAACTGAAATTAATACCTTCAATATGGGCAAAAAACTTTTTTCTTTGTAAAATAAATTAAAGTCATATAAAAGTTCGGGCATCAATCAATCAATCAAAAAATACGAAATATAAAAAAGATAATTTGTAGTTTCTTAACGAATTAAAAATGTCTGTAATATCGGAATTCATTGTATTAAAACTGATCAATTTATGTGTATTTTTTAAAAGTTTCTACTTTCCTGGGGTGCTTCTCTACGTCAATGAGAATAATCGTACCACGACCACTCTTCCAAGCAAGTGTTTTATTAGATGGAAGTTATAACAGATTTTCTTCTGCCTTTTGGACATTATTAATAAGGAAATATAAAATATTCTTAAGATTGTTTTTTGTTAAAATTGATTTTCCTCTGCTTCACTTAATCCTCCTTTTCGTTATTTTTAAAATAATCACACTCTTTTGGAACTTCTAAGTAAATATCTATCTCCGTTAATTTTTTTAAATTGGTGCAGCCTGTTTAAGTCATATCTCACGAATGAGATCGATTTCGTGCAAACCTTAGATAAGCCATCTACACGACTACACGCGCAAACCCTAAAAATTTAATCGAATTCGGTTTCCCCACTCGTGTATACGAGTATATAGATATACAACAAAAATAAAGAAAAAAAAATAATTAATAAATAATTAATTTTAGCAATTGATAATATCTCACAGAGGTGTGGCAAAATATTGAAAATAAAATTTTATAATTTTTATAAAAAAAAATCTTATGCCTAAAAAATACATATTTTTTGAATATATAAAAGCATGTCAAATATTCCGATTTATTTCCATTCTGTTTTAATCCAATATTAACCATTTCTTCTTCAGCTTGTAATCGATTCTATTTAGATTAAGTGTGGCCATATTAAGTACACCAAATTAAACAACAAGGCTTATCTAAGTAAGGACTCATAATAAAACTAAATTCAAAAAAATTAATTTCCACTTTAAAATTTAAATTTGGTTTAATTCCGAAATAATATTTCATTTCTTGTTTTCTAAAGAACCAATTTACGGAATCCATCGAAATTTAGTTTTGTGACCTGCCTGATAAATGAGGAAAAAGCAACTTTGTTGAAATAATTTAAGTAGTAACAATCGCAAACACTGGAATGTGAGAAAATAGCTAATTTAGAATCACTATTATTACTTTGGACCCACCTTCAATGACAAGAAAGACTTAAACAATAGAAACTTGTAAATGTTGAAAAACTTTTTACAATTTTCCACTGACTTTATTAAAATGTTTTCTATGTATGTAAATATTAATGTGAAACAACAAATGATAAAAATTATAAAGATAATTTCCATATAAAAATAAATTCAAATGATTGGAAACACTTCGAGAGAGAAAGAAAGTTAAATGAATGTTTCCCATGAAAGTGTGAAAATTTTTTTTAATTTTTTATTTATTTTTCACAAAATAATTAGAAATTTTATAAAATACCAAAAGACAAACATTCTTGTACATAAAAACATGCTTTTATGTTTAAATGAAATTTTCCTTTAACTATTTATTTAATGTTGACCTTTTTTAAATCGACTTTAAACAGGGGAAAGTTGTCGGCTTGTGTGCATAAATATAATTGTTTTCAAATAGTTATGACTACAAAAAGGTTATGCTTATAATTTCTTTCCATTTGTAAATACATTACAATAAAGTTAGAAATTAAAGGGTATCTCCATATAGTATTTACGTCTTCAAAATATTTTTTAAGTGTAATAAGCAGTTATTTAAAATTTTTACAGTAAGTGCTTTGCTCCAGCCTCTTATAACAAAAATAAAAATATATTTATTAAAGGGTGTACCAATAGTCTGCCAAAGTCGTAATAGACATATACTCTAAAATTTTATTGAGAGTAAATTTCTACGGCCACTACAACAGCAAGCGCTAAAAATATAAAGAGTGTGCCATGCACGAAAAAATTTTAAAATAAATGGCCATAGTTTTTAAACCACAGCAGTTCTCATAGAGACTTTATTTTGACGAATATGATCTCATTCATTAAACGGTGTTATACAGACAGTAGATATTTAAGCAAGATGTGTTCTACTACGGCTGCTACAACAATAGATTTTAAAACATAGAAATTTAATTTAAAGGTTGCTCCCAACAAGATGTGATTTTGACATATATCTATCGTTTGAGCTGTAAAAGGCAGGAAGTTAAAAGTTATACAGGGTATGTATAAATATATGTGCTACAAAAATATTAGAAAAAACAAAAGAAATTAATTTAAATAGTTTCTTTTTTATATTCATGGGCTCTTCTTTAGAATTAAAGAGGATGATTTTTTTGAAATTTACACTAAGTATAAGGCCACCACAGCCTTTTCTTTTGAAAAACTTATGCTTAAAGACTTGTCCATTTGAATTTTTATTTAAAATCCAATGACTACTTGTTTTACGTTTTTATATACAACAAATATTTCATTAATTTAGGAATTAATTATTAGTCAAACTCTTTAATAAAGGGTGTTTTTATAGTTTAATAGAACTTTGAAACGGAATAATATGAATTTTTTTAAATTGACATGAAATTTATGTACTTAATTCGAAAGATGATCTTTTGATATGGATTGGACAAAGTCTAATTTGAAGGTTCAATTTTCGATTACTTTTTTCAACATTTGTGGCCGCATATCGGCAATAACGCAACGAAGTTGATCCTCTAGGTGGACAATCGTTTTGGCGACTACACATATCCTCACCAAAAATGACTAGCGGTGTTTAATCGCACGATCTTGGAGGCCAATGCATGGGTTTGAAACGAGATATTGCACGATTACCAAACGTTTCCTTTAACAAATCAACTAAGGCAAGAGCTGTGTGACAAGTTGCTCTGTCTTGTTGAAACTAAAGCTCCTACACATCAAGGTTGCTTAAATGATAAAAGAAATGTCTGTTATCATGGCACTATAGCGGCCACTATCAAATGTTACGTTTTCACTAGCAGCGTTTTTAAAGAAGTACGAACCAATGATAACAACAGCCTATAAAGCAAACACTCATTTTTTCTGGATGGAACGGTGTCTCAAAATACAATTAAGGATTATCATCGGTCTAAAAAGGGCAGCTAAACCAAAAGTGAGCTTCATGAAAGGAACCGTGATTTTAAAAAATAATTTGTAAACGTTTCTAAGCGTTGTTGTTCTAAATATAAATCAATTTACTGCTGACAAAATGGCCGCCAGTTAAAAAAGTGTTGCCAGCTTTAAGTAATATACGTCTTTAAAAAACACATTTTATATACTTAAGCAAAAATTTTTTAATAATTACTTTTCCTTCCTAATAAATTTAGAATTTAAAATATACATGGGCTTATTATTATCGGTAAAAAAAAGTAAGAGTGATATATTCAGCCATGCCGAACATTATATACCCTTCACCACATATTTAAATCTAGTTTAGTGAAGTAACTCCAATAAAAAAGCAAATATTAGGGTTACAGGGAATTAATAAAATAAAAACAAATTGGTTCTACATACGATATATATAATTGACATCGACTCTTAATGGATTAAGCATTTTTATAAAAATTTTAGTATTTTCTTAAAGATCTCTTTAAAAGCTTTAAAATGATACCATATTGATATTTTAAAAATTTGAAAACTTCAGAGCCCCGTAACTCGGAAAATATGGGTGAGCGCAAATTTTTTCACTTAATGTTTTTTTCTTATTTGTTAATTCTTCATCGCCCCTTATATTTATTTTTTTGATTGGAGTTACATTATTGTTTTTAATGACATAAAAAAATTAGAGGTGGTGTTTTGCCTACTGCCTTGAAGGACATGGACCGATCATGCTTATTCCCAATAGCACATTTTTCGATACTACACCTGATATATCTAAGTTTGTCATTCCGTGTGTAATTTCTACAATATTCACTTCTGACCCCATAAAGTATATACACATATTCTGACTTCTTATGCATAGCGAAGTCGATTGAGCGATGTCCGACGGTCCATCCGTGTTAGTCTTCACAAAAAAAATACATATGTTAATTGATCAGATATAGTGTCAAAAGAGTGTCGGTCCATGTACTTTGAGGCAGCAGGGATAACACCACCTCTACCTCTAATTTTTTCATGTCATTTGTAACAATAAATTAACTCTAATCAAATAAATAAATATATGGGGCCATAGAGAATTAAAAAATAAGAAACGACGACGAACATTGGCGCTCGCTCATATTTTCCGATTTACAGGGCTCTGAAACTTTCAAATTATTTAAAATATAAATATGGGTATCATTTTTAAGCTTTTGAAGAGATCTTTAAGAAAATTCTTAAACTTTTATAAAAATGCGTAACCCATTAAGAGCCGATGTCATTTTAAAATTTACCAAAAATTATTTATTTTTTAGTTAAAGGAAACCCTAATATTTGCTTTTATGATTGGAGTTACTTCACTAAGCTAGATTTACATAGATGGTGAAGGGTATAAAAGATTTGGCATAGCCGAATATAGCACTCTTACTTGTTTTATATTTATTTTTATATCCGGCTTATCTTGTGATAAGTTTTAAATGTATAAATACCGGTTTAAAAGATAAGGTGAAAATCAAGTGTCGGTAGCTACACTCTTTACTTATCCTGTTTTAAGTCCTTAATGCGGAAGTAAAAATATATACTTTGTGCCAATTTCAAAAGTTTGCTTATAACGGTTTAAAAGATCAGACCATATTCATCAAAATTACAGCCGCTATGGAAACACCTTTAAATATTAATGTGTTGTTCACACTTATTTTTAGGGCAAAAATGCACTAATGTAAATATACAAAAATATACTCTGTGTAAATTTCAAATGTATGTCTACTATAGTTAAAAACTAAAGTCAAGTACGTTAAAAAAACATCACTATGGGAGCATACTCTACACATTAGTTTCAGTTTTAACTTTTAGTATCTACTAAACCCTAGAAAATTCCATAAATTTTGATTTCGTAATAACCATATGCTTTCCCCGTTTTATATTCTATAGTTTATAATAATAAGAATTTCGTGAGAATAATATCTTCATTTATATTTTATATTTTATTTTTAATTTATATTTTTTTTTTTTTGTTAATCAGACTCTTTTTATCTAAGTCAACGATAAAGTTAACTCTTGAAAAATTATGGTAAGTTCATTAAACTCGAATTTAAAATTAAAAATAAAAAAATAAACGAAATTACGTAACCATTTTTTCTTCGCTTTTTTATTGTATAACTCAAGCAACAGCTAAAATAAAAGAAGTTCTTGCAAACATTAGAAGTATTTTTCGTTGTATGT
This sequence comes from Gymnosoma rotundatum, assembly GCA_916610165.2. Lineage (NCBI taxonomy): Eukaryota > Metazoa > Arthropoda > Insecta > Diptera > Tachinidae > Gymnosoma > Gymnosoma rotundatum. Next base: position 10,345,554 of record OU744338.1, on the reverse strand, counting down.
GGTACAACTGTTAAATTATAATAACAGAGCACCTGCTCACGGACCATCTCATTTTATGCAACAACTTGGTCGTCTTACAGTTAAAGAACAAATCCAAATCCCAAACTAAAAATTAAGAAAATTTTTCTTGTTTTGGGCGGTTGACTTTTTATGCCTCGTGGTCTTTGTTTTAGTTTTCATTTGTATTATTGTTGTTGCTTTTTTCTTTATTACAACATGTGTGGCGATTACTTTGATTAAAAATTACCGTACAAGATAATGAAAAACATTAAATTAAAATAATAATAAAAATATTTACAGCATGAAACAGAAAAGAAATTTAAATTACCAACAACAACATGGTAACTCAACACAAAAGTTGATTAACAAACATTTGTTTTATTAAGTTTATAAATGTATAAAGTGTTTTTCCAATAGGGATGGGTAAATATTAATAATGAAATATATCTATATTTAGTTTTAAGTGAGGAATTATTAAAATTCTTTTAATTCCATTTAAAATGCCCACGGTAGAGTTGGTCAAAATTCAAATTTCAAATTTAAAAATTTTATATTCGTTTGTTATTTTCAATAAAAAAAATACAATCTGCTGATCAGAGATGGATAGTCTTTTTATGCAAAAATTTTTTTTATTTTATGTGTCACCCAATTAAAACTGGTTCAACTTAAAATATACTTTATTTTTAACCGACTTCAAAAAAAGAAGACGGTTATCAATTCGACTGAATGTTACCTTTTTTATTTGTGCCCACAGAACTCAGTCATTTCTAAACCTATTTAAAAATTTTCCCATTTGTTTCAAAGTTGATGCTTACAGATTGGACCCGTTTAAAAAACAGTTCATAATCTTGAAAACTAAAGGGTGTCCCCATACAATATACATGTTTTTTACGTGTATTATGAACCGTAAAGGGCACCACATTAAAATTAAATAAACAGCGTGTCACTATAGCTCACAATTTCAAAAAGTTATTAAAAAATAAATCTGAAAATCAAAGGGTGTCCCCATAGATGACGTAAATTGAGCTATATGGTCCTATATTATACACCGTTATAGATAAATTAGACAGAATGTCGATTGATATGACCGTTATAGTAACAAAAATTAATAATCAAAATTATAAATTAAAGGGTGCCCCAATAGTTCATGCAATTTGATGTATACGGCCATATTTCTGAACAGTTGTAGGCAAACGCTTGAAATTTACAAAGCACCTTCATTGCTAACTTTGCTATAACAACTAATAATAAATTTTGATTTGGAAATTAAAGGGTGTCCCAATAGTTAATGTAATTTGATAAATGGCTAAACTGTTAAACCGTTGTGGACAGACGGTAGAGTATGTAATTTGAATTTAAAAATTAAAGAGTGTCCCTAAAATTACTGCAATTTGGCCTACATGGCCGTATCTTTTGAACCGTAATATACAAACACTTGAAAATTAGACAGAATGTCCACTACTTTGTTTGGTACAATAAGAAGTATTATTAATTTTAATTATAAATTAAAGGGTATTACAATAGTTAATGTAATTTGATGTATATGGCCAAACTGTTGAACCATTATAGACAGACGTTTGAACCTAATTGCTATGTCTACTGCAACAGCAAGTATATAATTTGGATTGAGAAATTAAAGAGTGTCCTTATAGTTACTGTAACTTAATGTATATTTCCACATTGTTAGACAGTTGTAGAATGAGGTTAAAATTATCAAGGAGCTGTAATGCCAAGTCCGCTGTAACAAAGTATAAAGTTTGGAGATGGAATATAAGGTGGCCATACTTTTGAACCGTTATAGATAATCAGGTAAGCTCTGTTTTAATGTCAGTTTTTTGTTGTAAGAATTATTGACGGTGGTATTACAAAACTTAATCACAGGTTTTAAAATTAAAGCATTATCTAAAAGAAATCGACTTGTGTGATTGTGATTATGATTTATGAATTTTAATGAATAGTTCTCTTTGAAGTGTATTTTTGACATATAATATTTTATTTTAAATGTTAAAGTCTGTTTAAAACTTCAAATCAGCCAAAGTTGATTTTAGCTGACTTAGTGCAGACTTTTTCAATATGACATTATTCCTTCAATTTTCTCTTGTTAAAAAATTCCACAATAAAAAAATATAAAGGCTTAACAAAAATAAAACAAGCAGCTTATCAGAGATGGATAATATATCAATTATTATTTGTATTTTAATTAGAACTTTTATTATTCCCAAAAAGGAAACAGAAGTCTTAACAGTTTAAAATTGTGGTTAAATTTATTTATTTTAATTATGCGATTAATATCTCTTCTCACTTTAGGCGATGACATTTAATTAAAAAAAATTTTTCTCCTCGATGAGGCACAACACATGACTTTAGTCGATTATTTTTTAACAGCTTTTTCCGAGTTTTGAAATAAGTAATTACAAAATCTGTTGACAATTCAAAGTGTGAAAAAAATTTTGATGTCTCACAATGCAGCACAATGGCTTAAATATATGAATCAATTATTTCGGTGCCAAGATAATTCTTAGTGCATCTTTGATGCCAACAAAATGTACTGACTGGGCATGATCTTGCGTCATATTAGTCTAATTCTAGCTCGATATTACCCACGTTGAATTTTTTCCCGTTGTCTTTGTCAGACGACTCGCCCATCTCAGCTCTAGATAACTATTTTTTTCTAGTTTTTAATTCTTATTTCTTTTTAAATGATTTTGTTAAAGATCATTAAATTACACTTGAGTTAAATAAAATTAAGTCTGTTTGCTTTGTTAGTTTGTAAACGTTAGCTGCCTGTCAATAAACAAGTTTTTCTTTTAAATTTTTAATTCAAGACTTCAACAGTCAAAGTATGACTAAGATAAAGTTTTTACACTAAATAATTTAAGAGTAAATTTTTTTGAAATTCTGATCATAAATAAAAACCCAGTCGTTGCCACAAATCTTCATTAAGAAAAAAACGCTTCGTCATAAGACTTTTACCCATTCGATATTTACGAAAACCAATTTCTGTCATATCACGTGCGAAAAGAAAGGTATTTTTCTTCACAAAAAAAAAAAAAGATGCAAGTCATTATTTGCTAAGAATTTTAAATAAAGAAAAAACCAAAAAAAAGAAATTTTAAACAAAAGCACTTTCAAATTGTTACAAATTTCGCAAGAAGAAAATAATAAAAATATAAAGTTATTGCAAGTGAACGAAAAATAAGGTTTATTTATGGTAATTTAAAAAAAAGAACTATAAATAAAATGGCAGACACTTACCGTTAAGTAGAACTTAACCGTTAAAAATGGTTGTGTGGTTGTGTGCCTTTGTCGCATGTGTTTTAGAATATCGTGTTCCATGATGATGATGATGATGATGTTGATGTTAAAATAATGTTGTTTATTAAGATTTAGGGTAAAAAAAAACTTTGAAAAAAATTACGCGCTTATTCACACATATAAAAACACTAACACTCACACTCTCACGGTTTTTAAAAACTAAACTGAAAAAGCAAGAAAGAAAAGAAAATAAAATTTATTAAACAAGAGTAATGAAATGTTTTTTTATTGTTTAAGTTTTAAGAAAGATAAAAAGATTATTATTTAATTTTTCGGTTAAAAAAAAGTGTTGCAAAATTATGTTAAGTAGTTATTAAAGTTTTTTTTAATTTTTTTTTTATTTTCAAAGAAATTTTAAGATTTATTACCCCAACTTTTATGTCTGTTGTGCTCGTTATGCTTCAGCAAACAAAAGACTTAAGACACATACTTGATTTATTGCTAAACGAAACATAATAAAGTGTTTCATTTTACACGCAAATTTTGTCACATGTGTGAATAATTTGTCTTCTTTTTTAAGACCGATAACAAATGAGAAGATTTTACATACCAAAGAAAAAAACAATCTAGGCCAATTCTTTTTTAAGAATTTAATTTACGGGAGAGGAATTCGATAACCGGGTGTGAAAGTGAAATTAAAATTTTAAATTATTTAGTGTGTTTTTAAATTGATTTTTATAATTTGCTTAGTTGAATGCAGTGTTAGTGCTAATCAATAATAAAAATCAAACTGAAATAGAATCAAAACTTTCCATTACTTTTCTAAAACACTTTAAGCTTAGGAATAATTTAATTTAATTTTGTCACAAAGAAAACAACAACGAGATTAATTTTTATATTTTTTTATATATGTTTTTGCTACAAACATCAAGGAAAATAAAATTCATTATTTATGATATAACTAAATTTAGTAAAAATTTAATTAAATTAATTTTTAAGTTAAAAGTTTTTTAAAGTTTTTGCATTAAAAAATTTTATAATTTTGCAAATACTTATGTAAGAAAATTTCAAAAAAAAAACTAGTATTATTTTTTTTTCTTGCCTGCTCTTCAATAGGAAGGAAGAAGAGGAAATAAAATAAATTTAAATAATTTAAATTAAAATAATTTTTATTAAAAAGAAAAGGGTCTGCTTAACAGTTTAAACATTTTATGTCTTTGTTTTAATTTTATTAATTTTCTTTTTTAATTTTATATCTTTAGTTGCAAAACTATCCATATGCTTTTTTTTATTCCATTAACAATTCTCAAATTTAACAAACAAAGTCATTGAAATAAAAAACGATTAACAGATTGCGAATTTAACTAAAAATAGTTTCTCATTTTATAAACGATGCACAGTGGGAAAAAAGCGAAATATTATTAATATAAATTAGAGATATCTAAACGGCTTAAGCGATTCAAACACAATTACTCGTGTTGATAGCAAAGATCAATCGTGATTAACTGTCAAGTTTGAACATAAAAAACCTTGCAGGAATGGCCTAACAGGGTACAAAATTGGCCACAAGTCCGTCAAAAGCAATATAGTGGAAGAGATTCGAATAGAATAAAACTTTACAGAACAGAATACAACAGAATACAGTAAAATAGAATAGAATGGAACAGAATAGATCAGAACATAATAGAATAAAATAAAATAAAACACAATAGATTAAAATAGAACGGAACAGAATAGAATAGAATATTTTAGAATAGAACAGGATAGGATAGAATAGAATAGAATAAAATGGAAACGAATAGAATGGAATAGAATACAATACAATAGAACAGAACAGAATAAAATGAAACACAATAGAATGGAATACAATAGAGTGGAATAGAATAGAAAAGAACAAAATACAATACAATACAATATAATACTAAAAATAGAACAGAATGGAATAGAATAGAGTATCATATAACAGAATAGAACGGAATGGAATAGAATAGAATAGAATACAATAAAATAGAATAGAATAGAACAATATAGACAGGAACAAAATAGAATAGAACAAAATAGAGTAGAACAAAATAGAATAGAATAGAATAGAATAAAATAAAATGGAATATAATGGAAAAGAATACAATACAATAGAACAGAACAGAACAGAATAAAATGGAATACAATAGAATAGAACAGAACAGAACAGCATAGAATGGAATAAAATGGAATGGAATAAAATAGAATACAATAAAAAATAAAATAAAATGGAATAAAATAGAATAGAATAGAATAGAATAGAATAGAATAGAATGGAATAGAATAGAACACAATACAATATAATACAATAGAATAGAACAGAGCAGAATAGCATAGAATCGAATATAATGGAATAAAATAAAATGGAATGGAATAGAATAGAATAGAATAGAATACAATAAAAAATAAAATGGAATAGAATGGAATAAAATACAATACAATACAATAGAATACAATAGAATAGAACAGAACAGAATAGCATGGAATTAAATATTATGTAATAAAATGGAATAGAATACAATAGAAAATAAAATGGAATAGAATAGAATCGAATAGAATGGAATAGAATAGAATAGAATAGAGTGCAATAGAATAGAATACAATAGAATAGAATCGAATAGAGTCGAATCGAATAGAATTGAATCGAATAGAGTCGAATTGAATAGAATCATATGGAATAGAATCGAATAGAATAAAATAGAACATTAAAATAGCAGAAAAACTTTCAAAACAAATAGTGATGGCAAAAAATTCTTTTATAAATTTAAAATTTTACCACTATTAAATCGAATATAGAAGAAATTACAAAATATATTCCTAACAAAAAAAGAACTATAATAGAATGGAATAGAAAAATAATTCAGCACAGAGGAAGTTCAAAAATAACACGCATTAATATTAGTACTCGTAACCATTCATTTGATTGAAAAACATATTTAAAACAAAAAACAAAATTGAAATTAAAATAAACAATTTAAGTCGGGAGTAGATATACACATATTCACACACTTAAACATTAAGACATACACCTTTGTACAGATTTTTATTTTTCAATGAAAAAGAAACAAAAAAACTTTTTTAAAATCGTGCAGAATATTAAAGAATTGAAAACAAAGCAAACGATATTAAGCCGGACTTTAGAGTTGATGAGATGGAATAATACGGAACAGAAAATGAAGAGAATGAATCAAAGTAAGATTGTAAAACATTCAAAAGCAACGGTGTTTATTTACGCTTTATGAGTGTGTAAGAATTAAACCAACAAAAAAAAAGAAAAGAAAAATTAACAGCATCAGTTTCATTTGTGGCTTTAGAAAAGACTGGTTAAGCTTTTTTTATTGATTTCGGTTTTATCACATCTTTCTTTAGAACTACGAAATTTGCTACAGTATATTTGTTATCGTTTTTTTTTTTTTTTTTTTTTGTTGCAGTTGTTACTGTATCTATCTGGCAGTGGGTCGTAAGCGCTTTGATTTTTTTAAAGTCTTTTCTTTTTTGTAGAATCAGGGTTTTTGTTCGTAAAAAAATAAGAAACTTTTTAATTAGAGTTTTGCGTAACTAAATTTATTTTTAATGCAACAAATTTTTTTTATCAATCTTATGTATTGAAACATGAAGACTGACTAATACAAATCCATCGATTTGTGATTTCTTTTTAAACATAAAATTTTATATAACAAGGTTTACAAAGAGTATGAAACATTTCATAATTTTGAATACAAATTAATAATGGCAGGGGTACATAACCACAGCACCAGGGTATCTCACAAGTTTTTAGATATAAAAAGTCTCTCCAGCAACTGCACTGCACATCGACCTATACCTTCGTATAGGAATTGGTAAATCCTGAACAGGATATTGAAATATAAATGATTAATTTATATTTATTTTTTTTTTTTAATAATTGTTAAAACGATGGCATTTTTATAAAAGCCAGTTGAGAAAAAAGTGCGCGTTGCGCCTTTAACTATAACCTCACTTTTTTGAAAAAGAAAAATCTGCTCGCACTCAGATGTTCCCCCTTCAAAATAAAGTAATAAACTGTTTATTTATTTATATATATTTTGAAAATTTTGACCTATAAAATATTTTTTTTTTGAATACTAGAAAACTTGTTGTCAATTACAAAAAAATTAGAAAAATCGAAAGCTAGAAGTAGAAGTAACAAGCTTTTTGCCTATACATTTTTTAATTTTTAAAGCCAAATATATCCTAAACTACAAAAGATATTATACATGTTAAGTAACGATTTTTTAAGCTTTACAATACCCAGAATGTAAAGTTTCTAAGAAAATATTAAGATATGCAGCCTGTTCTTAAATGCATCACTGCACTACATGTGATGGGCAGTTCATTCGTAAGTGCAAATAGTGGCAGCACTGCAAATATCAGCTGTTCATAAATGCATCACTAAAGTATATTATGCGCAAATAAAAGCAAAAAACTTATCATTAAAATGGCTGATGAAAAGAACGTGTAAGTAAAATTTTTTTTATTTATTTTTTTTTTAATATTTTTTATTTTTAAAATTTTTACATAAATTTTTATCGCGTTTTGTATCATGTAGTTTACAAATCCAGTTTATTATTAATTTTTCCATTTTCACAGTATTTCTTCGTTCGTAAATGCAAACTAAAATGAGCAAATCTAAGCATACGCAACAGCTGATTAGTAGTGGCAGTGCAGAATAATCATATTATGCACCGCAGTGATGCATTTACGAACAGGCCCATGGTGTTAATTTTTTATATACCCAGGGTGTGCTACTTATAAACATGGTGACGCAGCAAAACGTTCGCATTTAAAAATTTAACTCCACAACATCTGTACTTTAAGACGTCTTGATAAGCCTTTTATAAACCTAGTAATTATTTCCGTTTTTTTTTTTTTTTTTTCAATAAAATCCCCCACTGTGCGATATGGCAATTCATTTGCAAGTTTACCCGTGCTCTGCGCGCCATCTTTTTTACTGCTAGAATTCCTAAGAAAATTTTAAAATTAAAAAGATTAATTTTGGGTTTAATTCCGACATAAACAAATTTGTTTGGGAGAGTTTAAGCCATTAGTAGAGAATTTCGCACCCTTTAAGAGAAATTCTCTAGTTATACTCAACTCCTCATTATTTTTCTTTTTCAAAGAAAAAAATCAAATTTCTATAATTTTAAACAAATCACATAAAATTTTTGTTGGCAAAAACTTTTTGCTTTAAATAACCTCGAAAAAATAAAGCCAGTGGTATTCAATCACAATTCTATTCAAGAGAGGGGGCTACAAGATTAGAAAATTATTTTAAGGGATGTTGAAACTATATTTCGTTCAAGTCAAAATTATTCAGTAAATATAGAAAAACTTTCCGTATCGATAATCGAACCCTTAAAATATTTACTGATTCACATTTAAACAATTGATGAACAAGTGTTGCCACCCGTTCAAAATTAGCACTGATTCCTTGCAGTTCAAGTGTGGAAATTTTAATGATTATTAATCCCATCAACTCTAAAATAGCTTTTAGAAAACATGATTTTTTCACTTCAAGCAAAATATAAATGAAATCAATACGAGTATTAGACAGTGGGACAGAAACGAAATATTTTTGGAATTAAATCACTGTTTTTTTTAATGATTAGATCGATTAAAACAAAATTTTACATAGCAGAAGCAAAATAGATTGAGCTTCTATAATACGCGGAAAAAATAAGTTATTGCACGTATCAAAGGGTTTAATTGTTTTTAGCATACTTGGAATTTTTTCATTACCATTAAAAGTTGACTGGCATTGCTTAAAATAATGACAATGAAAGAACTTTTATTTAATTCAATTATAACTGTTTTTAGTCGTGGTAATGAAATTTTAATTAAATCGCTTAATAACTAATTACAAATGATTATAAAATAATTGCTTTTATGTAAAATAAATTATGATCACAGAAGTTTAGAGAGAACTTTGCATGAAATAAATATTTTCTCACTGTTTTGTGAATGTTTCTACGGTGGAAACTTTAAGGAATTTGTTAGTTTTAAGAGAGTTGGGTGTTAGGCTTAATCTCCGAGATTTAAAGTTACCTAACAACCGAGTCAGCAGATCTTAAAACTTACGCAAGGACAACCAAAAAAATCCTATATTGTCTTATTTTTCTTGGGAATATTAAAACATTCATATTTCACCAAAGTGAAAATAATGATAATGCTAAAAAAATCATTAGCATTGTTTATCGTTTAATGCTAATGAAATTGGGCATTAATTAGTCCATCTTATTAATTACTCCCACGTATGGTTTTTAGATTGAATTTTAATTTAATTTTAAATTTAGTCACTTATTTATTTAACTCGAAAATTTTGTATTTTTTTTCAATGAAATATATAATTGAAACAATAAAAAATTTAATTAAATTTCGAGCTGAAAAAAAATAAAATCTTCAATAGGTGCAAAAATTTTTCCCTGCATTAGAGCTGTTTTTTTTAGCAAAAATAAAAAAATGTGTGATCTTTACTTATTTCCACATGATCTAACTAAATCAAAAATATTATGATTTTTTTTAATAGTGCCCAACTATTTTTTAATAGTTTGTACTTCGTCCTTGTTAAGGACCTTAAATCTAGTATATGTAAATTTTGAAAAACAAAAAAACTCTTTGCGATGAAACTTTTAAATTAATTTGAAATACTCCGCTACTACTATTGTTTCTTTTTGCTCTACTGTGCATTACAAGCAACTCAAAACGAAAAAACAAAATTTAAGAATTTTAAACATCAGTGCATTAAATACGTTGCTCAATTTATGCTGTTTTTTACGCCATCATTTATCGATAAGTTCAACACTTGTCAAAAAACAAAGATGACAGGTTCAGTTTATAACCTGTCATCTTTATTTTATGAACGTTTCTGAAAAAAAATTTTAAAAGAAGCTATCCCGCTAAGCGACGATTGAGAACACTTAAAGAAAACCCCTAGTTTTGCCACACCTATCACTATTTATTATTTCTTATAGATTTTTTTTTTTTTGCTTGTTGTTGTTGTGGTGTGCATTTTGACTCGCTTTTTTTAATGAGTTTTAAAATTATGTATGTACGTACATATGTATGTCTTGTTGCTGTCATATAAATTTATGTTTCAGAGTCTGTCTAGGGCATCGTCTCTGCAAAAGTTCTATGAATATACAGATGTATCATATGAATAGTTTTCGTTAAGGATAAATTTAATTTTATACATTTTATGATTGACTGACATTTATGTGTGTCCTTGAAATGTTTTTGCAAGCAGCTTTGCAATTGATATAACCGCAGGACAAAGAAAACATAAATGTGTGACTAAATTCATAGAATATTTCTTGGTTTTTGCAAAAGATATAAAAATAAAAATTTTTAATTTGAAATACATATGTATGTATGTGTGTGTGTATAAAAATTAATACATATATGTATGTATGTATGAATGTGTAAGTATGCTTTATTGACATTTTGTTTGGAGATTTTGAAACCACATTAAAAAAATTATAGCTACAGGCAACAAGTTGAAGTTTCTTAGACTCTACAGCTGTCCACATAGTTCCTAGACATTTGGTGACCATACACAACTTTTCAAATTTTATAGCAGCCCCATGATGCTAAAAGCTCTAAAGAAAAATTGTTAACCCACCTTCGTTTAGAGACAGACATTGTCTAATATAATTTCTAATTACACTTTCCATTTTTCCCTTAAGCAGCTGCTAAGGGTCCAACCACAGGAAATATCCATGTGGAAAAAGTTCCAGCCTACAGTTCCCTTAAGAAATAAAGCATCAACGAGAAGTGATAACATATTTCTATTTAAGACCATAAGAACTTAGTTCCCTTCCCAAGTTACAAGTGCAAAGACAGAGTGGATATACGGTGCTTTCAAATTCGTGACTATATTTTTCCAAATAATGATTCCATTCTCGAAATCGCAATTTTCTATATGAAATGATATTGTCAATATTGGATTGAAGCTTAATAAACATTTTTTAATAATTATTAAGAAATTTACTCATTCGTTCATTCAATCTAATTTTGCCTTACTTTTTCTGTAAATTTATATTTTGTCTTCAAAGCTCATTTTTAAACAGTGGGTAACAGTTGTACGAATTTTTAATAATGGCGATGATTTTGTTTAATAAAATTATATTTGATTTTTAGAAATTTCATAATGTTTTATAGCCCTTTTTAATAAAAAAAAAAATATTTAACAATTAAACTTATAATTCTTCAGTTAGGCTGAGGTTCGTAATTAAGTTAGATAACAACAGAATGAAGTGGACTATTTTCGTATGTGTCCACAATCTTTTTATCACTTGTGTTTATCCTTCACTATTCTCTTTACAGTTAATCTTACTTAATAACGAACTTGAGCCTAACTAAATAATAACGGTTTATTTTATCTTTTTAACAATGTGGCATCAATTGTTTATTGTTTTTTTATAAACAAAAACATTTATCCAACTTACAAATCTGTTGTATAATTGTATGGGTTGTATTATAATACAACATTTATCCAACTTACAAATCTGTTGTATAATTGTATGGGTTGTATTATAATACTAAGTCTGTTTCTTTAGTTTTTGGATAAAGTTCGTGAAAATGAGAGCAAGCATTGGTTTGGATTGGAACAGAAAATCTAAATTTTAAACACAAAATAAAAACTCAAAGTATTTTGTATTTTGTTTGTATTTTAAGGCTGTTGCCTTAATCGCTTTCATTTACCCAATTTTGAAGTAAGAAAACAATTTTCGTGCAAATTGGGATCCCACGAGACTAGAGTAAAGAAACAGATCTATCTTATATTATAAATTATTGGAAAAAGTGTTAATGGAATGTTTTTGAAAAGTTGTGTGAAAACACACACATTTGCAATTGCGTAATATTTTTATACGATTATACAAAAAATTTTCCCAATTTTTAATACAATTTTATATTGTGAAAAAATGACTCTTCACAGCCATATAAACAAATGGTATATTTTAATAGACAAAACAATAGAAGATTAAATATAAAAAATTAAATTGATAAATGTTTATTATAAATTCGCTTAATTCACAAAGTATACTATTTGCTCCGGGTTCTTTAAAGTTTAAAAAATATGGCTTAAACATGAAAAATTTTAACTTTTTTTTACATAAATAACTACATTTTCCTCTCTCGTCATTCAATAAACATATGAAATATCCAAAAACTTTTTTACTCGATTAATATGTATTCGGATAATATTTTTATTCGACTAAAATATATTCAAATATTATTTTTATTCGAATAAAATATGGCCGAATAACATTTTTGTTCGAATAATATGTTTTCAAATAATAATTTTATTCGAATAAAATATATTCGAATAATATTTTTATTCGAATAAAATATATTCGAGTATACATAATTTTTCTTTTTGTTTGGCAAAAAGGAAAGACCAAAAAAAACCTCAGCAAAATTAATATGTTACCACTTTATAAAACTTCATGGAGCACAACAAGATAGAAAAATAATGATATGATAAGTTTATTAGCTTATAAATCGCCTATTCACCATAAATTCTTCAATATGCTAATGTTATAGAAAACTAAATATAAAATATATTTTTATTATTTAAAAACAAAGTTATTTGCATTTTTATATTTTACACATAACTGAAATAAACTCTTAATAATTTCGGTTATTTGTGTTTATAAATGTCTTCGTTTTAACTGTTAATTTTTGCATAAAAATTTCTTTTAGTAAAGCTTATGTCTATAAAAATATAGACTTAAATTTTCTCTTGTTTTTATTTCTTCGAAAATGTTATTTTCGAAAGTAGTATAAATCGATGTGGAGCCAAAAAATTCGGTTATTATTTTTTTTTTTTAAATAATTTTAGTAATTATTATTTCATAATAAAATTTAAAAGGCTTTTTTAACTTGGCCAACAATTTTAAATGGATTCAAACGCAACCCTTAAGTATCTAAATATATGAATAATGGACTTATACCACCTTACAAAAAAACAGCTCATATGGCAAAATGTTAGAGGTGTTGCAGCAAGCTATTGTAGAGTTCTACAACTTAGTACAATTACAATAGGCTATTAATTGAACAATTATAAAAAAAAAAATTCATAATAACTTCAAAAGGAATTTCTTAAGTTTTTAAAAATATAGTTGTGTATTGCAACTGTAGCTAAGTTTACATAAAACTGGTAACGGAGAAAAGCGTTTTCTTTTTTTTTTCAATTCAATTTTTTTCCATTCGATTTTCTGTCTCATTACACAAAAGCTATAGATTTGGATTGTTAATAAATTCCTGGGTGGTCGTTAAAATAACACAATATCTGTAGTGACTAAGATTCAATACGTTTGTATATATATTAAGGTCAATAAATCAAATACACCTCGACTAACTCATCATTGCTTTAAAAAGGTTTCGTAATTCAATCGAACATTTTCATCCAACTTGTTTGGAAAAGTTGTCTTAATTGTATAATTAAAAAAATATATTTGGAGAATATATCGCTCATTTATTAATACAACGTCATAACTCAAAATTTCAAATTTTGGAATTTATTATACAGAATTGTTCGCCATTTTATGTATTATATTGTGTATACTTTTCATCTTTATGTCCTTTGTACTTTCCACGTTTCAAGAGAATAAGCCGTTATTTCATTTCACGTTTGGCTGTGTCAGTTTATGACACAGTATCGGATATATTTTTATAGCAATAACGTAATAATTCAAACATCCCATATAGTTGGTCGGAGACCTCCCCTTTACTATATAATTGATGAAAGTTTTTTTTAATGGATCTTATAATTATGAATAATTTTACTAATTGTAGTAAAAACTCAAGCAGTCTGATATTTTTGTAGAAGTTGAGAACAAGTCAAAAGTTTAAACTGCAATTATCGTGAAATGAATTTTTTTGACTTATGACATTCTAATAATAAATGGAGATATGTATTTTGAAAGATCAAAAATTCATGATGTTAGAAGTAAGTGTTTAAAATTTGACTGCACTGTAGCTTAAATTCTAGCGCCTTTAATAAACAACGGAAAATACTTCAAAAGAATTACTTTAGATAAAAAAGTGTTGCTACTAGACAAAAATGTCAGGCCAAGTGCTTATAATTTCCCTTCAAATAAGATAGAACAAGTAAGAGTGCTATATTAAGCTATGCTGACTCTTATATATCCTTCATCATCTATGTAAATCTAGTTAAGTGAAGTAACTCCAATCAAATAAGCAAATATTGGGGTGGCAGAGAATTGAAAAATAAAAAAAAAATCGTACAGCATATACTATATAATTTAACATAAAAATGACATCGGCTCTTAATGGGTTAGACATTTTTTAAAAATTTTAGTATTTCCTTGAATATCTCTTCAAAAGCTTTAAAATAATACCCATGTTGATATTTAAAAAAAAATTGAAAATTTCAGAGCCCCGTAACTCGGAAAATATGGGCGAGCGCTAATTTTTTCACGGGATGGTTTTTTCTTATTTTTTATTTTTCTATCGCCCCATATATTTATTTATTTTGACTGGAGTTACTTTATTGCTCCAAATGACATGAAGAAATTAAAGGTAGGAGTGGTGTTTTGCCCGCTGCCTCGAAGGTCATGGACTGATCATGCTGATTTTCAATAGCACCTCTTTCGACACTATATCTGATCGATTGATATATTTATTTATTTATTGACGGACGGACAGACTTACATTACAGACTTTATGGGGTCAGAAATAGATATTATAGAACTTACACACGGAATGACAAACTTAATTCTACCCTTTTTCCACTTTCTTGGTGAAGGGTATAAAAATAAATTCCGAAAAAAAATATTCTAAAAATATTCTAAAAATATTTTGAAATCATCTAAAATGGCCAAAAGTATGGAAAAAGGAGAAATAAAATTTTCTAAGTTCTGCGATTTCTAGATTTCAAAATTGTTTTTACACAAATTATACGAAAGAAAATAGAAACGTTTTACCAAAAGCAATGAATAATAGATGGTCAAATCTGTTAATAAGTTAGTGGCTGTTTTCACTTAACTGAGCGACTAAATTTGCAAAGAAATATAACGTTTTCCATTTACAGTTTTAATGACAAAATAAACAACTTGACCTATGAACTGTTGCCGCATACAACTTGTTCTCCACATTTGGCTGCCAGCAGCAATTGCTCGTTTCTAAAAAGATGCAAGTCGAAGCAAAGAAGTAGAAGAAGTCATCAACTTAGCAAAACACTATTTAAAGGATCTTTTGAGAAAACTTAATCTGTAGATGATTTAACACAGTGGGGAAGGGGAAACCATGTCGAAAATTACAATAGACTAAAAAATCTTTTTCTCTTTTTATTTTAAAGACTTTTTTATTTCAAATAATTTGTATGTAAATTTAAACAAATTAATGCTCATGTAGAATTCAAAAAAAAAAAAGTCAAAACTGGTTTGAGAGAAATTGTATGTAAATTATACAAATCCTTAGTTTTATTCTTAACTTCCAAAAGAACTTAAAAGTTTATTTTCTTTTTACAATACTTTTGCTAAAACCGAACATGATTTATTTCAGTTTTTTTAATTCTAATTTATACTTTTTTCTTTTCTTTAATTTTTATAATTTTGCAACACATTTTTTTTAAATTAAATTTTTTAATTTAATTTTACAATTTTAAAGGAAGAATTTTTTTACATTTTTGATGTTTAATTTTAAAAACTCCAAATGGCCACTTTTAAATTAATTTAATTTTTCTTAAACACTTTATTTTATAAATAACTGTATTAACTTGTTCAATTGCCCTTGGAAAACTTTTACACTCTCAATGCACAGGCAGCTAATATAATTAAGTTTAAAAAATATCCAATTTAAAAAATATTAAAACTCCCGAAAGTTTTGCAGACGTTTGGTTTATTATTCTTGTTAATTTTCTTTTTATTAAAAAACACGTCTAGTTGAAACGATGGTCAGCAACTAACTGAAGAGATGCAGACCTACAACGGACTTAAGAACATCAGTTAAAAGCCACGGTCATGGTCACATATTGCCACAAAGGCAGCAGCAGATATTTTATAGCGGCAAAAAACAGTAAAAGCAGCAGTAGCAGCACAAAAAGCACAAAGCAACAAACAGCAGCTTAAAGTTAATAACTAAAAAAAACTTTAACGCTAACGTTGAAGACGACCGAACTGAAAACGACATCGAGACCAAGCCAGGCAATCTCAAACACATTCATACACACATAAATATTGTATTAAACGAAGTTGTGCCTGTTGCTTTTGTTTTAAAAAAACAAACAAACAAAATAAAGCATCGCTAACCACAAAAGGCAAAGAGTCAAATAGACTGCGAGCGAGTATTTACTCTTTCTTGGCTCTGTCTTCTGCAAAGCTCTCACAAATCTTAAGTGTTTATGAAAATGATGGTACAATTTGTACAGTGAAACTTTAAAGGCTTTCAAGTCATAGTTATGTGTTTTATTTAAGCTGTTTGTACCAGTGTCCGTTTTTAATGTATGGAAATTTGGATGATAATCAGTGATTTGATAAGTCATAAACTCAGGTTTCATAAATTATTAATCGCTCAATTTTTTTTTTGTTTGTTAATGGTTGTTTTTACAAAGTCACCTTTTTTGCAAATTAAAGCTTTTACGAAAAAAACGTTTTTTTCCCTAAAAATCGCTTTTTTCACCAGAAATCGGTTTATTCACCAAAAATCGCTTTTTATAGCAAAAATCGCTTTTTTCACCCAAAATCATCTTTTTCACCAAAAATCGTCTTTTTCACCAAAAAATCGCTTTTTTCATCAAAAATCGGGTTTTTCACCAAAAATCGTATTTTTCACCAAAAATCGCTTTTTTCACCAAAAATCGTATTTTTCACCAAAAATCGTATTTTTCACCAAAACTCGTTTTTTTCACCGAAAATCACCTTTTTTTTACCAAAAATCGCTTTTTTCACCAAAAATCGGTTTTTTTTAACAAAAATCGGTTTTTTTTAAAAAAAATCGGGGTTTTCACCAAAAATCGTTTTTTTTTACCAAAAATCGGGGTTTTCACCAAAAATCGCTTTTTTCACCAAAAACCGGTTTTTCACAAAAATGTCTTTTTTATCAAAGATCGCTTTTTAACCGATTTTAATTATTAATTCATCGACTTGATTTTATAGTATTTATTACTTCAAAACTCCGCCTTTTGGAGACCGTTTATGAACATTTTTCTATACGAAAGAGATTTTATTTCTACACAGAAAAATTTATATTTGCAGAATAGTCGCATTATACAAAATATTTAAAAACAAAGTTAGAAACTTAAGAGTGCCTCCATAAAACAAACGTAGTTTTACAAATTTTTTGAAACCGTAATTGGTAGACAGTCCATATTGTAGCTCTGGCAATGGTCCCTTATAATTTGACGAATTTGGTTTTCTTTTAAACCGTTATAGATTGACACTTGAAATTTACACTGCGTAAGAGCGGATAATAAAAACTAAAAGGTGTTCCCGTAGAGACGTTGATGTATAGAGAGAGGCTTATCGTTTGAACCGTAATATATAGTCACTTAAATTTAGTACATTATGTGTAAGTAAAGCGCTACTAAAAGAATTAAGAATTACTTATCGAAAAAAGTTCAATGTAAGCTTGATTTGCTTTGAAAATATTTCTTCTTGTCGACAGGTATTTAAATAAAAAATAAAAGATTTAATCTAATACTTAATGATACTTAATAAAAAGTACTTTTTTCTCAATTTAATATGTCCCATCTGGTTGGCAGCCCCAGTGAATTAAGTTTTTATTGGCCGGCAGAGCCTCTTTAAAAATCCAAGTCACTGCCAAAGTTAAACTTATAATATAAAAAAGTAACATGCTTCATTACTACTGCTAAATAAGTACTCGTACTAACAATATACACTCATACATATGTGCATATGTAAAAAAGTACACAAACATACCGACAAAGATAACAACAACAATAACAATTATAGCAAAAATTCAGACAACCAAGAGTGAGTATTTTAGCATTTAGTCTTTTTTTATTTCTCCAAAGAAATTACTTTTTTTAATATTTTTAAAAAAGCCCCCCCAACCTTCATTATTATTATGAGAAACAATAATGAAGTTTCAGCTAATGATGTTCATTTAAAACGTCATTTATATCCGCAGTCGAACTCTTAATCGTCTCTTATAATTAAGTAGGCTACTAGGCAGAGTATTCCATATAGAACTTTGGAACTCAACAAAGAGAATAAATATTTTATTGTTGTTGCTGTTGCTGCTGCTGTTTAAGGCAATCGTCTCCTCATCAAAATTACATTTTGATCCATTAGATTATTTGTTTGTTTTTTGTACACAAGTGTTTGCAAAAGTGTGCAGAGTGAGATTTTCCACATATTTTCAAATTTAATTTTTTTTTGCTTTTTTATCATCAAGTGCTAAAGAAGAAAAAAATTCTTTATTTATTTTTTTTTTTTTTTTTTTTTTTAATTTAGTATTAATCTGTGATGAATTGTTGTCAACTGACAGCATTTACTTCTGGTAGTCGCTGCTTTTCCGTTTTATTAATTTCCTTAAATTATTATGGCGTTCGGAGTCAGACTTTATTGTTTGTATTTATTTGGACATAATTGTTTTCCTCTTTTTTTTATTTTTAAGAAAAAATGTTGATTCTAATGGCAGTTTGCACTCTGTAACTTTCTCCATATTTTAAAAGGAGTTTCCTAAATAGTTTCTCAAATGTTTTAAATTATAAAAATTATAAAATGTTAATAATCTTGGAAAGTTTTCATGATTGTAAAAAGTAAAAAGTTTTCACACAGGAAATTTAAGAGAATAAAAATATTAAATATCCATAAAAAGCCTGCAGAATATTTCTTTCAATTGCTCTAAATATTTTTATTCCATTAAATTTAACAGTGAGAGGGACACAAAAATATATAAATTTTAACATTTATAAGTTTAATACTTTAATCCTCACCGTGTTTTTTTTTTTGGCAAATTTTCTTTTTTTTTTGAAAAATAAAGCTTTAAAAAATGTCTCTTTTAAAAAAAGCTTCTACTGATTGATTGTAAAAATATTTTTTGGCCCCATTGTCGTTTACGAAACCTAGAAAAGGCTATAAAGTGTTTTTTTTTTTTTTTTTGTTGCAATTTTCATGCAATCGAAGTCACCAACAGCGAAATAACCCACTGCGCTGTTCTCTCTTTAATTAATTTGTTTAGTTTGAGTGTTTTGTATCCTGGAACATTGTCATTTTTATTAAATCATGTATACGAGGGTATGTCTATATATTTGAATAAAATCATATATGTATAAAGTTAGCATTTCGAACAAAATAAATTGCAAAAAAAAAAAACAATTCAAGAGAGAAACGTCAAACGTCAGATTGATTTTTTTTTGTAGTTTTTTTTTAACTGAATGATATTTTTTTAATTTAAAATGTCTTTATATCTCAAATAACCTGAAATAAATATCATTACAATCTCCCAGAAAATTAAAACTACAAATATCAATCAGCAGGTAATAAAAACGAAACACCTTGTTTTCAAACATTAAAAGAAAAACGGTTAATTTAAAAAATTTTAAAAAAGATAAAAAAAAGAAAGGAGTAATAAATGAAAAGAAAAAATCTTTTAGTTTTAATCAAATATGTAAACAATTTTTAATGTGACAATAAATAAATGCTGACATACCCCATACACAAACACACACAACACACACATAATTATAAACTAAGCAACATTCATTTATCATGAGATTTTTACCCTGCAGTTTTAAAGGTGACAAAGGAAAAATTTTTTATAAGAATATTCATGGGCATTTGTGCCTCGTTCGCATGAAAATATTGTAATCATAGTATTTTAAACAGGGTAGGCTACAATTACACTAAAAAAAAATTTGAACATTAACTGTTTGCAGTTTATTTAAGAAGTTTTCAGTAAAGTTAAAAATAAATGAAAATATGGTTGTTTTGGGAAGAACATTTTTATTTAACTTTTTTTGACTTTTGAAAAGTACTGATTTTCGGTGCAGTCAAAATTATCAATTAATTTTTACCTTGTTTCAGTAAAAATGAAATACCTAATTTAAAAAAAGTTCGTCAGTTACAATAGCTTTAAAATATAAAATAAAAAAACTGTTGGAAAATATGTCAGTTACAAAAAAAAATTTAGAACAAAATAATTTATGTAAGAAAAATATCAAAAAAATATTGGTAAGTATTTAACATAGTAATTAAAGTTTGCATTATGTTTTAAAAAATTATGTTCCCTTTTTACAGGTAGAGAATAAAGAAAATAAATTCTGTACTCTTTATGCAGGTAGCCGTGTGCCGCAGCCTATTTGGGTCCCAAATTAAGGTCAGTAATTTAAATTTTTGAATTACAGATATATTGCTCATTTAGTAATACAACGTTATAACTGGAAATTTAAAATTTTGGTGTTAATCATGCTGATTTTTTCGCCATATATACTTTCGCCTTTTATACTTTTCACTTTTTGTTATTTCATTTCATGTTTAGAAACTTTGTTTGTCAATAAGAACAACACTTTTCAGTTGTGGAGTAAACTTCATAACGTGAAGATCACATCGCTTTCTAAAACATCGTCACATTTCCTTTTGTGACTGTATATATAAAAAGTTGATCTTGTATCGGCTTTTTACGAACAAAGTAAAGCTCGGTTTTTCTTTTCATAAATGACGATACATTTTAGTTTATGACACGGTAGTGGATGTATTTTTACAGCAATAAAGTCATAATTCAAACATTCCACTTTGTTTGTCCTAAACATCCTCTTTAATAAAAATTTGATGCAAGTTTTCTTAAATTTACTTTTTATTCTTAATCATTTTACAAGTCAAAAACTTCAACTGCGATTATCTCGCAATGATTTTTTTGAGTTAAGGCGTTCTAGTAGTAAATGAGGGATGTATTGGTTGCACAAATATAAACAATATTTTAAAAGTACTTTATTTTTTTAGCATAGAAATCCGTTAATTTTCAAGAAGGAACGAAAATAAGAAGAAAAAATAGCATTTTTGTGTCAAATATGTAGAATAAATAATCAATAAATAAAGTAATAACTTTTGATGTTTAAAATAAATAAATAATCTGTAGTTTTTATTGTTTTGGTAGGTTATTTTTAGAGAGTTGGAATAAAAGAAAAAAGCAGTTAAATTTACTGTTTTAGTAGGTAAAATTTTATACATTAAAATAAATACAGAAACAGTTATTATTAATGTTTTGGTGGGTTACATTTTTTTAGTTGAAATAAAGGAAAAAACAGTACTTTTTACTTTTCTGATAGGTTATTTTTCGTGCGTTGGAATAAAAGAAAAATTACTTGTTTTTACATATTTCGTTAGTTATAAAATCAATATTCAAAAACAATTGTAAATTACATTTAATTTATATGAAATGTAAGTGGACCGTTTTTTAAATGAAAAAGTAGTTGTTAAAAGTGTTTACCTACATAATATTTGGAGTGTAGTAATTTTATAATATTAAATAATAAAAACAATATTTTCATGTGAAAAACTTTTTTAAGTTCTTGAAACGGTGCGCTGGTTGCTTATTCGACTGCTGTCACATTTAGGGAAACATTTAGTTTGCTAGCAAATTACGGCTGGGGAAGAGCGCATCGTTTTTGGGTTCAGTACTCCGCAATACGCTTGGTTGACATTTTCTTTTCATACATTTAAAAACGAACAATAAAAATAGCGAAAATTGAAGACAATATGTTCGTCTACGTGAGAGCGAATGAAAAAACAAAGGAGAAGTCCAGATGTTTTTATTCCAAATGTTCGTCCGTCTAAGCTCGGACTAATTTCCTTTAATAATCTAGAAAGAACTTAGTTTATTTTGTTTTTTTAGAAGCTAGTAGATGACTAAGAAGCGAGCGTGTTTTAATATTAAAATAAAACTTTTCGAATATGAGAATTTCGGCATTCGGGAAATAAAATTAATTTGTGTCGCTTAAAATACTGAGATGATTTTAATAAATAGTCGTTCGAGAAAGAATATTTAATACGGCGTTTTGGATAAGAACTGCAAATTTCAAAATGCTCTTTCCAGGATAACAATCTGTGTCTAAAACGAAGAAAAAACTGCAAGCTTTTGCGAGTTATACGGCACTTACACTATGCAATTTTTCATGAAACTAGCATGAAATTTTTGTTTGTCTGTAAAGCAGAAGGAGTAAGCAATATAGTATTGCTTGAGTTGTGGGGGGATGTTACCTTTGCTAATGTTTACTTTTAAATAACGCATAACACTATAACTTAAATAGAAATTTGAGAAAAGAAAATGCCTAAAAAATTGCATAGTGTAAATCTGGACTTAAATGGAATCCAGCTTTTTGTGTTTATGTCATAGTTTGGGTCAAAGAAGCAACTTGAATTAAAGACAATCAAATCCCTCAACAAGATGAAAAATTTCATGCTAAATTCGGTCTGGCAGCGTCGTTCAAACTTGTGTCCACGGATGTGGACGACAAGACCAAGCAATTCGTCACACGCACGTAGATCAGTTTTTCTTGATGAAATTATTCTCTCTCATGTTAAGGCAACCACAATTGGTCTCCCAAACAAGGTTCCCAGATTTCTTTCCCAATAATATAAATTTTATTTCCACAATTCCCCACAAAACAATTTCAGAGACTTATCTATCCTAAAAATCGTTACTACAAAAAATACTATTTATTTTTAAATCCAATTTAAGTATTAACATATATTTTTTAATATTGCTTCTATTGTATTGTATTAACAAAATCGAAAAGTTCTGATTTAAAATGTTCCATCTCGTTGCCAGAAGCAATTATTTTGGTACAAAGGTGTCACAACAAATTGTATTATTTTCAAATGTGTAGTAATTCCCAATAAAGATTCAAGCTGCTCATATTGGATTTTATTTATTAATTATGGTGTCACTTAGTTCATTGTTAAAAAAAGGCGAATTCGTTTTCTAAAATTTACCCAGAGACTTATCGGTCATAATTTTTAACAATATTATTTGTTACCATACTTGGAAACTTGCGTGCAAGTAATAAGATTCATTAAATAATAATAAAATTGAATAAACAAAAACAGAGTTGAAAAAAAATCCCCAAAACACCTCTTTAAATCCCCAAATAATTCCTCAATCAAAAAAACTAATTTGGTAATCCCCATTTTAAAAATAAAATCCCAGATTTCGGGATAAATCCTCTAATCTGACAACACTTGCCCTAAATCAATCGATTTTATACAATTTAATGCCTTTTGCGTTAATGGAAGAAATTAAAAGTTACTTCACGGTTTTCTAGACAGATATCTGCCAAATAGCTACAGAAAGCCAACAAAGCCTCTTAAATTAGTAGCGAGATTGATAAAAGTTATTAAAAAATGCTCGGATAGAGTGTTATACTTTACTTTTGTATAAATTTTAATCTACTCTTCGCTTGACTAATCGGTCAGGTATTCCCCTGTGGTCCTTACCTTTCGCTGTCATTATATTCGATTTCACATGGGTCTTAAGATATTCAATTGTTAGATTTTTTGGGCTCAGTTCCTGCTCTCTTAGATTTCACAGTTTTCTAGCTTGGCATCTTGCAAGCACCCCTCCTGCTTTAAAAGTGTGCTGTGAGACGTGCTTTGAACCTCAATAATCAATATCGGTAAATAATTTAAAAAATAGCACCAATTTTTTTGTAAAAATTAAATAAATTAAAAAAATATTCCCATGCCTTTAATTAAATAATTTGCAAAGAAATAAATTATCGTAGTGTTTTTTGATATTTCAGTTTTCATCCTCTTTCTACTGTATAAAAGAGCCATAAAAAAGTCAGCCGTATACAGTGGAGAAAGAAGGTTATAGTTGTTTCTGCTTAAACTTTGATTTTTGTCTTTGCTTTATTGTTTGAACAAAAATCTTTAGTTTATTTAAAATGTAAGCGGTAACGATCTGGCCATCGAGACGTGCTTTGACCCTCGATTATCAGTATCTGTAATTAATTTAATCGGAATAATTTTAAACATGGCACGAAATTTTTTTTAAGAAAATTAAATAAATTAAAAAATATTCCCGTGTCTTTTATTAAAAAGTGAAGTTTTTGACTCTGCACCGTTTTAGGTTTACTGTTCCGTTTCACTAGAATTCAACTAAAAATCAGTTTTTTTAATTTTTAAAATGTTTTTGAATCAGTTAAATCTCTTAACTCTAGAATCTTAAATTTTGGATAAAAATTAGGAAGTACCTAAGTTTTTATAACAATAAGTATATAATATATTTAAAATTTTAGCCACCAGAACTGCAGGGTAGTATTCAAATATTCAAACTAAAAGAAAATTCAGCAGACATGTCATAATGTCACACACACTCATATAAATGCATTTGTATTAGTTAAATATTAACTTTAAATAAAAAAAAAACGAACACAATGTAGGCGTTTGTTAGTATGATGACCAACCATGTTGTCTGTATCTGAGCATCGGTACTAAGTTATCTATCTTCCTTCCTTCGCTGAGGTCAGAAAACTTTATCTTCTTGTATTTTTATTATTCTACTGCTGCTGCTGTTACTTATATTAACAATGTTCATCGTTTTTCCACTTAAAAATTTAAAGAAGGGTTTTAAAAAATGCTAAAATTTTATTTGAAAATAAAAAGACTAAAAGAAGAAAAGAAAAAAAACTCAGACGAATTCATAATTATGACGATAAGATGCTGTTGTGTATTTGGCACTGGTATGGGCTATTTTGCAAGCGAATGCATCATCATGAACATAAAGAACTGAATGCACATGTCTAAAACATTAAATATTTAATTCCAAGTGCAACATTAAAAATTACTTTGTTTTGCATAAACGACTGTGAGAATACCCTATAAGAGAGTTCTTTAAATATTCTCCTTTCTCTGTGTTATATTTTTTTTATTACTTTTTTAGTGGAGATTTGCGGCCAGATTAGTCAAATATTTGATAAGTCTTTGCTGAGAAGTATCATTTTATATTGAGTAGGATTTCTAATAAGTATTTAAGAAGGACAAAAATTTTGTTCCATTATTTAGTGTTTACGTTTTTTTGGTAAAATATTTGACTAAACTGACCGTACCATAAGAAATATACAACAAAAAAAAGTAAAAACAAAATAGATTGATGTGCTTAAACTTGCAACCAAAGAAACCTTATAAAAATAATCTGGCTTTTCGAGCACGTATCCAAATAATTCTTGCCATAAAACAAATCCGAGTGTATAACCGATTTCAGCTATCTGTCTATAACGGTTCAAAAGTTTAGCAACATAAATCAATTTACTATTGGGACACCCTTTAATTTCCAAAACCAAATTTTATACTTGTTATTATAGCGGCCAAAGCAATAGATGTTATATACATACATCTAATTTAATTAACTATTGGGACACCGTTTAATTCATAAGTTTAAATATTCATTCTTGTTATTATAACGATACTAGCAATTGACATTTTGTCCAATTTTCAAGCGTTTGTCTACAACGTTTCAAAAGTTACGACGATATACGCCAATTTACGTCACCTTTGGGGACACCCTTTAATTTTTAGATTTATTTTTACATGACTTTGCGCTATTGGGAGCGATAGTAATATGCAGTTTTTTTTACGGTTCATAATACACTTAAAAAACGTGTTTGTTATATGGGGACACCCTTTAATTTTTAGGATTATAAAGTGTTTTTAAAAGGGAGACCAATCTGCAAGCATAGTTTTTCAAATAAGGAACAAATTTTCAAAATCGGTTCAGAAATGGCTGAGTTCTGCAGGCACAAACATTAAAAAATAGTAACATTCACACGAATTGATAACCCACTCCTTTTTTTAAGTCGGTTTTAAATACGATTGAAATAGGGGGATAATAAAAAGAAAAATGCCATCTATAAAATATCACCTTTAATACCACTGGCAGGACACCTACGTAGCAATTAAGGATCTGGCCTGTTAGCTACTGGGTATGCAATTGGAAGTCAAACCTTTAAAACTAAAAAAAGGTAGAGTTAATCAAGGCTTTCTTAAAACAGTACCTCCCCATTTATAATAGCGATATGTTTAATTCCTCCTTTTTAAAATTTCCATTGCAAACAAATCGTCTAAAAAGCAATAAATATTTTTTATTTACTTGCAAAAATGAAATTTTATTTACTTTCTTTATTTAAAGATATTTAAAAATATTAAATAGTCTTTTTTTTCTTGCTGTAAAAATTTCATAAAAATTTTGCTGACGGAATTCCTTTTTTATAGTTACTGCTACACAATAATAAAAAAACAACAACCTTCTTAAAAAAAAACTAAGGAAATAAAATTAGAAAAGCAAAATGTTTGAAAAAAAAAATAACCAGGGATTTATTTTGTTTTCTTCTTCTTATTCTTCTTGTTCGCATATTTTTTAGTTAATATAACTAGACATTGAGTACAACAAACATATCGCTGCTAACGATGATTAAATATTTTACAGAAGGAATGAATACATTTTGTATGAATATGTGTGTGTGTGTGGGTATGTCTAAATAGATGTTTTGTTATGTTTTAAATCTGTGTTTATATGCAGACAATATGTTCTGTTCGTTCTGTTCAATTCAAGTTAATTGTGTTATATGAAGTAAAGAATATTGTTTAATGTGGTTGTTGCGGTTAAAAATGTTGTTGCTATTACAATTGTTGTTATTATTCCTTGTACTTGGTGTTGTTGTATTAGACAAGTGAATATTTAAGAAAATAACCGTTAGGTATTGCCAAGGCAACAGATGAGAATTTGCTTATTATGTTCTTGTTGTTGTTGTTGCTGTTGTTGTTGTATGGCTAAAACAAAGCAGTACAAAATATTATTTCAAATCCATACAATTTACAAGAGCGACTGATCAATTTAAAATGAGAAGAATTAATTATACTGAAAAAGGTGTGATGGAATGGGATACAGTGGAAGTGATTTCATTATGCAAGCAAAGAGGAACTTTAAAAAAACTAAATTTATGAATATTTAACTGCTATAACAATAACATGGTTATATATGAACATAATTTTGTATTTTTCCTTTTAAAAGGAGTAGTTCTTTTTGATTTCAAAAACCAGTTCTTGAATTATATTTTAAATTTCTTCGATTTCCTACTTTTCCTTTCAGCCAACCACACAACACTGGTCAAATAAATTCATCAAAGTTCTGTAATCGCACGTGTAGTCAAAACGTGCGCGTTGTCGGTAATAATACCCTTCACTACAGGAGGAAAATGGTATATCTTAGTTTGTCATTCCGTTTGTTCTGAGTCCTAGCGAAGTCGATTGAGCGATGTCCGCCAATACTCCAATTCGCCAATCTATCAGACGTAAATTTAGCAAAACAAAACGTAATGGGCAAAATACCGCTCCTGCCTCTAATTTTTCCGCAGCGTTTGGCACAAATTCATTTTAGTGAAGTAACACCAATTAAAAAAACAAATATATGGAGCGATAGAGAATTAAAAAATAAGAAAAAAAAACAATAAGTGAAAAAATTGGCACTCGTCCATATTTTCCGAGTTAAGGGGCTCTGAAATTTTCAAATTTTTTTAAACATCAATATGGGTATCATTGAAAAGCTTTTGAAGACATCTTTTAGGAAATACTTGAGTTTTTTTTTAAATGCCGTGTCGTTCGGGTTACTTTTTTGTGTATTAAAAGGAGTTGTCGTGTGTAAGTAAATATTTCATTTTTATTTGTATCAACAGTCTTTTTTAAAAAAATTTAGTTTTTTGGTATAGTGTTTCTTTTTTAATGGAAAATTTGTAATATTTAAATTAATAAAAAAAAGGATTTAATATACGCGGTGCCTAGCGTTTTGTTTTAATTTTTAATTTTTCCCTGACCAGGATTCGAACCATCGATTTTGTAAATTAATGAAATTTTACTTTATTTTCGGCTTTTTGGTTCCTTTTAATTAATTTTCTAAACATTTTTAGAAAGAAAAATTATTTACAAATGTATGCGGACGTTTTCCAAAGAAAACAAGAAAAATTAGACGCTAGCAGAATGAAATGCAGCATTTTCTGGACCGCCACATCCTTCATCAGCATTCTTTAAATATACTAAAGAAATGGCACAGAGAAAAAAAATTCGGTTGCATTTTACAGAGGGTGGAGAAAATCGGATTAAATGTAATTATTGCAAAAATTCCTTAAGCCTTACAGGAGAATCTATTGGAAATCTTTTTCAAACTTACATCCTCTTTCGTAAGAAAAGTGTAACCTATAAACAGACTGGTGCTAAAAGCTGTGAAAAATAAACAAAAATTGTTTTAAATTCTTTTCAACACGATTTTTTTACGACATCCATTCTTTTGTTAGTTTAGGGCTGATAGATTACAGCATCAGACATTTTTAGCCAGGAAAACTTTACTTGTGACACTGTGCAAATGTCCTGTTGCCGAATACATCATAAGGACATCTTGTTGCAACATACTTCTCTGTTGTTTCAGTTTGTCGCCTCCGAATAAGAGTAGCGATTGTATATTTCGATAAGTCTGTTCAACCAACTCTAGACTAGGTTCCATTAACATGATCTTTCAAATTTTTGTAATATTTAGTGTGGCGTTCAAAAAACACTGCAGATTTAAAAACGTTTTTACTTGTTTATGCTGAAATTATCTCGTAAAGTTACAGCATATTACATTTTTAAGCAATTTAATAATTAAATTCTTTATTTTCAGGAACAATAATTACTTTTTTTGTGGGAAAAAACTTTTTGTGTTTTCTGGTAAAATATCTGGTTTTTATTTTGTTTATTTTAAATTTTTTAATATAAAAAAAGCACTTTATACATATATCTCTCTTCCTTGAGAACCTACAGAAAACTCGATTATATTGTATTGTTACGCTTTTCCTTTTAAAGAACAAACGTTCGGATTCTTTTGATTGCAAATACCACTGTGGCTTATTATAATTTCTGTATTCTTACTTTATGACTTTTTCTGGCTATACTCTTGATCCTACCGGTCTTGTGAATCCCGTGGTCTCGTATTTACTAAACATGCGTTGTTATTACAAATGCAGCCATCCAACGCTACACTACTGTGTTACTCCGGCGTGACATCAACTACTCGATGCCTTGTTTAGTAACCTTAACCATCCACAGACATCTCAAATAATCCTTTTATCCAAGCCAGCCATCTCCTTTTAATCCAATAAGCACAACACACATCTGCCATACACTGTTGTTATGCTGTTACACTGTTACACTTCCCTGAGTTAACCGCTACAGTTCTTACTTTTTATTATAAAGGGCTTCTTGACAATTACCTGTTTTATTCTTATATTAAATTGGACGTCTTCAGTAAATTATCTGCCATGGCTTCACACGACGATAATTGTCTTTTGCCTCTCGGGAGGTTTGTACTGCTGCTTCTTAATTTTCAATTGCCATATAACAATTGTTACTTTCCTTTGTACGCAGGTCCGAAGTTGGGCTCGAACTCACGATCTTCTGTTTTGCAGCACGCACCTCTACCAACGCCGCCATTAAGGTTGCTCGGCTTTTGTTAGCTAATTGTGCTATTCTATACACAAACCATTAGTGGAAGTAACTTATTCACCACTCTCATACTGTTTTACGAGGGCTGCTCTATATATTTCTGGCCTAATAGTGAAAATGCGAATATTTATAATCAAAAATGGTTTTATTGTTTTTCAAAGTATTCTCCAGCATGATTTATACACTTTTGCATGCGCTCATACCAGTTGTCGAAGCACTTTTTCCACTCCGATTGAGACACTTCTAAAACATGGTTTTTGAACACTTCAACAGCTTCTTCTGGCGACGAAAATCGTTGACCACGCATTTTTTTCTTGATGTGCGGAAACAAGAAGAAGTCATTAGGTGCTAAGTCAGGGCTGTAAGGCGGTTTTTCGAATTTCTGCGATGACTTCAGGCAAACAAATTGTAGTGTACCACTCAGAAGTGACCGTCCTACGTTGCTCAAGCGGAACAGTCGCCACATGACCAGTTTTGCCGAAGAAACAGGCGACCATTTGCTTCGAAGTGCTTCTTCCACGAACAAGTTTCGTTGGATTTTGCTCGTCTTTGAAGACCCACACGGTCGATTGTTATTTCGTTTCGGGCTCATACGCATAGATCCATGATTCGTCACCTGTGACGATCTTATTAACGTCTTTTGAAGCACCGCAATCGTATTTTTGCAACATTTCTTTGCACCAATCGACACGAGCTTTTTTTTAACCGACTTTCAAATTGTGCGGGATCCAACGAGAACAAACCTTTTTTACGGCCAGGTGTTCATGCAGTATCGAATGTATGCTGGTGGAAGAAATGTCCAAGGATGTCTCTATCTCTCGGTATGTCGCATGTCGATCTTGCATTATGAGTTCACGCACGGCATCAATGTTCTCTGGCACAACAGCCGTTTTTGGACGACCTTCACGGAATTCGTCTTTGAGCGAGCTTCGGCCACGATTAAATTCATTATACCAATTTTTCACAGTGCTATAGGATGGTGCTTCATCGCCATACAAAGATTTAAGTGCATCAATGCACTCTTGTCGTGATAATCTACGTCGAAAGTTGTGAAAATTGATGGCACGAAAAGGTTCACGAGTTAATTCCATTTTTTTCAATATTAATTTTTTCAAGTCACTGTAAACAACACAAATAATGGTCGTACGTCAAAACGTTTTGAGTACGATTATGCTTAAAAATTACAAACTTTCCAATGGAAATGTTAGATTGCACTTGGCAGCACTCAGTGTTGCCAGGCCAGAAATATATATAGCAGCCCTCGTATAACAACAGCCCTCGTAACATTATTATATTTGCCAATGGTTTCACCTCTGTATACTTGTGGTTTTGATAAAATGACAAGAAAGTTACATACAATAAGGGTTGTTGTTCAAATCCGGTCAGAACGAATGGATCAGGCTTTCATGAATGGCCGAGAAAGACCGGTTACTGAAGCGAACGACACAAAAAAAGAAATGAATTAAAAGAATAACAAAAGCAATAAATCCTCATCCAATGATGACATGCTTAAGCTGCAAGAAAGTTCTAATGGGGATTCACGTTCTTATTAAGACCTTTACGGTAAAATTTTACATGTTTATTTGATCACTGCCTGCATAACTTAAACTACTCGA
The DNA here is from genome assembly GCA_916610165.2 of Gymnosoma rotundatum. Classification (NCBI taxonomy): domain Eukaryota; kingdom Metazoa; phylum Arthropoda; class Insecta; order Diptera; family Tachinidae; genus Gymnosoma; species Gymnosoma rotundatum. The sequence goes on along the minus strand of OU744338.1, from coordinate 10,314,188 downwards.
TGTGTTGCTTAGCAAATATGTGGCCTTTACTCGGTCAACCATTTAGACGTTACTACGCCGATGCGCTGCCAGATGTTTAAACAAAAAGCAGTTGAAGACGAACTAATTTAACAAGCAAAACTGCGGCATTTGCCACAAGAAAGTAACTGTGAACTCATAACGACTCAAAGTTTAGTAGGATTTTTGAATTGTCAGAATCCTAAAAAATTACTTTTCGGAAAATTATGCAGGTACCGCACCTACAGTAAATGGCAAACGTTAACGTGACATGATATAAATTTTTTTTTTCTGGCGGGAATTCTATGGCATGAAGTAGGGAAATATGTAGTTTAATCAGGCTCTAAAATTAACCCCAATAGAAAAAAGTTTTGAATTTAACGCTAACAATCCCAGGGTTGTATTTTTCTATAAAACTTTTAAGGTGATTTAATTTTTTTTTTTTAATGTTTTACTGATTAACATAACTAAATTAAAACACTTGAAAACATTTTAGGATTTATTGATAAAGTGCTTAAAAAGAGTTAACATTTCAACTGAAAAAACATCTAAAAATACATTTGTGTTATTTTATAATTTATTTGCCACAATCATCATATTTTTGCAGAATTTAAATGCTTTTATGAAATATAAAAAAAAAACTTGAAAAAGACGAGCATTATACCTTCTTTCCCATAACATTTGATTAATTATCCTGAAGAACTGTTAATTTTTTTAACCACAAAATTTACAATCGAAACATCAGTAAAATCTTGTAACTTCTTTTTAAATAATTCCAACTATTATTTTTATGTTGACCCATTTGCAAAAAAAAAAAAAAAGTTGAAAAAAAAAACGATTTATATTTCATATTATATTGCGAACGAACTAACAACTTACACTCCTCTGTGTGGCTGAACATTAAAAAGGAAAAATTATTGTTGATCATAATCAGAAGGAGAAATTGTAACTTTCTCTTAAACGTAATCAAAACCCAACAACAGAATAAGAATTTTAAAAAACACGCAACAAATAAAAAATAAAAAAAAAAGGAATGAGATTTCCTACCAACAACAATCCAGCGAAAAATGCACAGGATGCAAAAATATAATATAAAAATAAATAAATTTTATCAAGTTGAAAAAAGAAGAAAAACACACAGTCGTAACTTAAAACACAACAAATTGTATGAACAGCTTTTTAACCAGAATCCCCGGTGAAAACTTAAAAATCAAAATGTTTAAACATTAAAAGGTTTTGGTTTCTGTTTTTTTTACAAAACTAAAAGAACATTTACTACTCCCATATTCGAGTACAATTTATTTATGTTTCATGGATACTAAACGAGCGGTTCATATAAACACACATAAGACATACAAACATACAAACATACAAACGTGTAGTACACAGACGAAAGGTTGTTTTTTTTTTTTATTTTATTCATACCTTCCACCACCAGCCAATCAAGCAACCAACGAGCCAACAAACCAACCATTCAAATACCTTTCTTTTATGGGAACATGTTAAACGAAACGAAATATAGTTTAAATTTCGTATTCGAATGGGTTTGTTTTTTTTTTGGTTCTCGTTTTGTTGTTGGTATAGTTGATTGACCTATGGGCAGATCTAACCCAATTTAAAAAAAGGCTGTAAAAGCCATAAATATATTGGAACATGTAAGAGTAGCGAAAGGCGAAATTATAAATTTGTACTAAAAGAAACAAAAAAAAATAAAAAATAAAAACAAAATGAAAATAAAAAAATACAACTGCTTCTTGTTGGGGAGATGGCAGATTTTTTTATTTGTATTTTCTGTTTTAGTTGTTGTTTTTTTTTCTTTTCTTCTTAAATTTGGTCCGGTAAAATTTACAATTTTAACTTGTGACGTTTTTAATTTGGCAACAATTTTACATGCATGTTTATTAGGGTGAACATCATTTATGCTAAATAGTCTACTAAAAAACAACAAATGTAAAAAATTCATCTCTAATTTTTTTATCTGCATTTTTTATACCCTTCACAACAAAAAGTGGAAAAAGGATATAACTAAGTTTATCATCACCTGTGTAATTTCTACAATATTCATTTCTGTCCCTATAAAGCATATATATATTCTGGCTTCTTATGCATAGCGAAGTCGATCGAACGATGTCCGTCTATCCGTCTATGTTAGTGTTGAAACTTGGTTTCACAAAAAAAAATAAATAAATATGTCATTCGATCAGATATAGTATCGAAAGAAGTGCTATTGAAAATCAGCATGATTGGTCCATGTCCTTCGAGGCAGCAGGCAAAGCACCACGCCTACCTCTAATTTTTTTCATGTCATTTTGAACAATAAAGTAATTCCAATCAAAAAAATAAATATATGGAGCGATAGAGAATTAAAAAATAAGCAAAAAACATTTTGTGAAAAAATTGGCGCTCGCCCATATTTTCCGAGTTACAGGGCTCTGAAATTTTCAACTTTTTTGAAATATCAATATGGGTATCATTTTAAAGGTTTTGACGAGATCTTTAAGGAAATACTAAATTTTTTTAAAAATGTTTAACCCATTAAGAGCCTCTAAAATTTTTATGTAAAATTATATATATTCAGTATGAATTTTTTATTTTTTAATTCTCTGACAGTCCTTTAGAAAATAACAAATAATAAACACAGCAAAAATATATTTAAGATTGAAATAATTTCAGAGATTAACATTTAAGAACTCCCCAACAGCGACACCTATCTTTACATACGTATGACCACTGGATAATTGGAAATGATTCTATATCAATCCAGCCGTTTTCATTGTCGTTACACCCCGTTTACATTTGACAATGCGGTCATGGCAATAAAATAATACGCATTAGTTGTCAAAAATGCTGAAAATTGCTTCTGTAGTGCAGGCGCCCAGACAATCATTATGACAATTCATTATCAGCAAAACACCTCACGTTCTCGGAAAATTTAAAAGAGCTTTAGCGTTTCTTCCTGCTATTTTTCCATTTCTATTGTTATATGCAAAGAAAATTTTAGTAATTAAAATAACAATTTAATAAAAAAATTTATTTATTTAAAACAATTAAAATAAAATTGTCGGCATACGTCAAATCACTATCTCATTTACTGTCTTCAAAATATTTACACAATTGAAATGTGTACATGTATTAGTGAAATACTGTGCATGTATTGTTATTGTCATGACAGCATTGTCTAATGTAAACAAGGGGCTTAGCCCCGAAAATTATCTCGTGTATTTCATTGACAAATAAAATTTTAAAAAATCAAACTTCGAATTTATTTTAAATAATTCAAAATACTTTTCGGTTTTGGTTATTTTTTTTAAGGAAATTTTGATTTTAAAAATTTCTTGATGGTGGCAATACTGCTCATGATCATTGTCGAGAATAAATGCAAGAATTTTCAGTAGAAATCCTAGACCTCTTTCGTTTTTACATCTGACTTTTTAACTTTTTGAGTCACATGTGATTCTAGATTTCTGTCAAAAATTTTATTTTACAGAAGGGTTGTTCTATTAAGTTTTAAACGTAAGACGTACAATTGCAAAATTTTTTCTTAGTGTAAAGGTGTGGCCAGATTAGTCAAATATTTGACCAAAAAAGCGTAACCACTTTTTTAAATGTTCATTCAGTCTTTTCTGACACGTATTATTACGAGTGATAATTGTGATATCAGATACCTTCTTAATCAGTAGGATCTTATGATTCTTAATCAGTATTTGAGAAAGTCAAAAATTACATTTCATAATTTAGTGGTTACGTCTTTTCGGTCAAATAGTTGACATATCTGACCTCACTTAAAACAGCCATTAAAAATAAAGTTTGTTTGATCATTTAAAATAAGCCTGATCGAAAATCTGCATTTACATAAATGTTTATCATTTTTTAAATATTGATCAACAAAAACCACACCTTGTTTCCTTATGTAGTCATTAAAATTTTCTCACCCTAAATTTTTATTTCTTTTCAAATTTATTCTTTTAATGAAAAGATCAAACTGAAATGCTCTTAATTCTCGCCACACATCTAAGTGACAACCTAATGCACATGTTTTAATATTTTGTGTTACATTTTCAGTTCTTTTTAAGTTGGTTAAATGCCTCTTGCATTTGACTTTGATACAAGGTCAATAACATAAAAAACACAAAAAGCCAAAAAAAAAAAAGAATATGGCGAAAGTCGCCAAAAATCTGCAGGCATCATCAAGGGAATTATAACAATTGTGAGGAAATACTCATAAACGAAACGAAACGCTGGCGATGCAATAAAGCTGCTATTACCGCTGACTACAACTTGTTCACTTTAATAAAGATTTCAAAATTTATTGCATTTAATCTTACAAAAAATAAAAATATTCAAGAAAAAAAACTTCTTTATCATGAGAACAAATTCAACTGCAGCTGCATAATTTTTCAAAAAAAAAATGAAAAAAAACACGAATGAATGTTGAAATTGTTTGGGTTGGGTTGTTATTTTGGTTTCCCTTCTTTTTCTTGTCTCACAAAACATTAAATACAAAATTATTTGTAACATTATTATAATGATAATGATGATGATTATTGTTTTATTAGCAATTTCCATTACTATTGTCATCATAATGGATCTATTTATCCGTGTATATGGAGTAATATATGAGTTGCTCAGAAGCCAATGCGGCTAAGTCCATTTGTTGATATTTTTGGAAATTTTGATGAAATAAATAAATTCTTAGTTATTAAAGGATCTACTCCTTTGTTAATATTTTTTTTTTTTGCAGCCCTTCTAAATCTATTGTATAATAATTTTTTTACATAAAGTTTGAAATTGATATTAAATTGTTCTTCTTTTGTTAGTTGTTGGTAACACTGAAAAACAAGAAAGAAGTAGAAGAAGATGATGTTTCTTATGATCAATAAACATTAAACTTATGACAACAAATGTTATTTTATTATTTTCTACATAAATTTTTTATTTTTTTTTCAGCTGCCAAAAAATATGTCTTAAAATGTTTAAGATGCTGTCATTATTTCAATAAATATTAACGTTTTCATTTACACTTTCCGTACACATCTTGTTTTTTTTTTTTTTTGCAGAGTTTACACCTCGTAAAAATACTTTATACACGTTTTCCAATTTAATTAATAAACTAAGAGTTTTTAAAACTAAAGTATTAAAAAAAATTTTCTATATTTTTGTGTTTTGGACTTAACCGCATTGGCTTCTGAGCGACTCATATATATGTTTCTCGTACTTTTTTGTCAATATATATTCATGACAACTCCAGTTTAACTTTTTAGTGTAAAAATTTATATTTTATTTTTCGTTTGAATAACACGTTCGTACACATTTATTATCTATTTGTCTACAAGTCTTTTATTTCATTATGACTTGTACAAATGTGACTTCATTACATCTTATTATTTGCACTTTCATTTTAAAACAAAAATAAAACACAAAAAGCCGTAATGAAATTAACGAAAGTTTGAACTTTGGCTTAAAGAAATGAGCGTGTAAATAGTGCAGCTACAAATTCATATTTAAAATAACATCACAAATATGTTTTTTCGAAGGAATTATTCTTATTTATTTATTATAAAATTTTCTTTTAATTTCTTATTTCTTAATAAAGAGAAATTTTATAAAATCTGGGGGCAAATTACGGCACTCGATATCGATCGAAATTAACATTTAAATTCTATTGAAATTTCAATCGATATCGAGTGCCGTAATTTGTGCCCAGAAGTTTTTGTAACAAATTTGAAATCTCCTGTTGGCAAAACGAGACCTTTTAAAAAACGAATTTAAAAGCAATAAAAATAAGCTTATTGTTAGAAAAGTGTCATAATTTAGAAATAATTCTTGCAAAAAAACCTCAGATTTCATCTGTCTGTCTATAATGGTTCCAGAGTATGGCGACATACATCAAAATACATTAACTATTAGGATACTCTTACACTCCATCTCCAAACTTTATACTTGTTCAACTGTTCAACAGTTTGTCAATATACATAAAATGACACCAACTATAGGGACACCCTTTAATTTCTAAATTTAAAATATATAAACTTGCTATTGCAGCAGTTGGTTTGTTGTAAATTTCAATCGTCTGCCTATATCGGTTTAACAGTATGGCCATACACATCAGATTACATTGACTATTGTAAAACCCTTTAATTTTTAATATAAATTGATAAAGACAATGATTTTTTGTGACAAACCTGAGTTTAAGTCACAAAAGTGCCTTAATGTCTCTGATTTTTTGTAATTAAATTTACAGCATGGACTCTATGATACAACATAGAATTTTTGTGGTACCACCGACGTTCTGTAGGGCCAGCGAATATTTTCTAAGAATGGGATTCATATTTGTAATGAGACAAAAATAACATTTTGTGACATATTTGTCTTACTACAAGAAAACTTGGTTTTTGATTTTCTTTTTAACTTTTTGTTTTGTTATTTTTATGAGAGGAGTCAGGTGGATCTACAAAATAAATTTTAACGTTTAAAACTAAACAAAATTTGAGCAAGTGTGACTTGAACCTATGGGTTGTTTTTAATTTTTAAGGGCATAGTAATAATATCGGTTCAATAGAAATTGTCCTGTGAGGAAAAGACAGACATCAGAGTGATTTTGTTAGAGCCACAAAACCGTAAAAATCTTACATCCACTATGAAAACTTTTAAATGATTTTTGTCTTTTGTTTTGTTATTTTTTTAAATTTCTTTTAGAAAAATAAATCCGTAAATACTTTTGCAGATAAAATTATTTTTGAATATTAAAAATAGTATTTGTTTTAACATTCCATTTTTATATATAATTGCTTCAACGTTGTATTTTATTTCCATTCATCCAGCATACAAAATTTAGTTGAGTTGGCAACAAAATCTTTTATTTTAGAAAAACGAAAGTAATGTTTTGTAACGCCTCTGCAAAAGGCAAAGATAATTGCTTTTTATTATTATTATTATTTTTAATTTATTTATTGCTATATGTGGCTTGCATGATGATACGAGTAACAAAATAAACGTGAAACATACCGGCACGTGTAGCAAATTTATAATCACTCCTATTTCATGCATCATTCATACTCGCTCGTATCGTGAAAAAATAAACTCTACATCTCAATGGAAAGTGTTATTTCTTGGGTTTTTAATTTGAATACTAAACTCCATACAATATGATCTTGAATAAATTTGAACAACTATTTGTTTGCATAAATATTTTTGCTGCTTTCTTTTCTGCATTCCATTTCTATTGTTTTCCTTTGACATCTCAAAAAATATCACTTGTTTCACCTTTAGTCACATTATTTCAAAATAACACATACGAGTATTGTATAAACAATAAAAAATAATAATAAAATCGTTTTTATTACACATTCCATTTTCGATTTCATTAACTGCGTGTTTTGTATTTTATAGATAAAAAAAATCAAATGAAATTCTAAACGAATTTCATTCATGTCCATTTTACAACATCAAGATTTTCTTTGACGTAAATCAAAGATAAAACAATGCGTTATCGTGTTTGTGTTTGTTTTTCGTTTTATTAAATTAATTTATTATTAAAGTCTTTTATTAATTTAAATATTTCTTTACTGTATTTTTCTGATTGCGATTAATGAACAAAAAAAATCTAAAATTTAAGTGATGTCGGCATTATCACTTACAGTTTCTTAAAAACAAAAAAAACAAAACATTTTGTTGAGGACCACTCTAATTTACGTCATCTTTTTAACCAACGCTGACCAACTTTATTGAATTAAATATAAAAATTACTGTTGCTTTCATTTAAAAATTTATAAATTAAATTACCAGAAATGAATGAAAACTGTAAAGTATCACAAGATTTAACGATTATTGTCAACTTAAAGATTCCCCCTTTTATCTCATTTGGATTTTTTATAAATTCCTCTTCAACAAAGTTGAAGTGTAATCAAGGAGAAAAAAAAGCCGACACAGAAATGGCAGTCATTGGTATTTTTATTTTTTTTATTGTTGAGACAACTGTTGTTATTCTGATTTTCTCACCAATTTTTCACCGCTCTTATTATTTTATAAATAATTGTCTTATTTTTAATGTTCAACAGATTTCTTAGAATTTATTTTTAAATAATAGTAATTTTTTTAAGTAATATTTTTTATAATTTCTTTAAATTAAAAATTTTTCAAAATACATTTTTAACAAATTAGTTTGTGAAAAAATAAACATTTTCAAAATGATTTTTTTAATAATAGTACTTTTTTAATAAAAAGTACTTTTTTTTAAATAATAATAGTACTTTTTTAATGAAAAGTACTTTTTTACAATTTATTTTTATATAATAGTACTTTGTTAAAGTAATAGTTTTTAAATTTCTTTTACATTAAAAATTAAAATACACTTTTAACAAATTAGTTTGTGAAAAATAAACATTTTCAAAATGATTTTTTTAATAATAGTAGTTATTAATAAAAAGTACTTTTTTTAATAATCATAGTAATTTTTTAATAAAACTTACATTTTTTTTATTAATAATAGTACTTTTAAAAAAAAAAAGTACTTTTATAGAATTTATTTTAAATAATAGTACTTTTTTAATTAATATTTTTTTATAATGTCTCTTAAATTTAACATTTTTAGAAATACATTTTTACAAATTAGTTTGTGAAAAAATAAACATTTTCAGAAGGTTTTTTTAATAGCAGTACTTCTTTAATAAAAAGTACTTTTTTAAAATAATATTTTTTAATTTCTTTCAAATTTAATAATTTCCAAAATTTATCTTTACAAATTACTTATTAAGAAAATAAACTCTTTCGCACATGGTACTTTTTTGAAAGAACCCTCATTTACACTTAAATGAATTTTTAAAGGTACAGTTTTCAAAAAGAAATTTTGTAAAACTTTTTTTTTAAAAGGTACTTTATTTAAGATGATCTTTCAGAACGTACTTTTTTTTAATAATAATTTTTTTAAAAATTTTTATAGAAACTTTTTTTAGAGTAAAAATTATTATTTAATAATATATTTAAAAAAAATAAAAGCTTAAATAAAAGCTAGTATTTTAAATTATAAACGAAGTTTTAGTTAAAAATTTTTTCAAAAGAGTACAAAATGGTTTTCTCATAAAGGTACTTTAATTAAAGAGAAACCTTTTCTTAAATAGATTTTTATTGCAATTGTATCTCAAAATAAAATTACATTTTTAAAAAGGTTATTCAAAAGTTTTATTTTTTAAAGATTTTTTTACCTTCTACAAGTGTACTTTTTTAAAAATTAGTTCTATTAGTATCCAAAAAAGGCTATTGTTTTAGAAGATATTGCTTGAAATATTATTTTAAAAGGAAGTCTTTTGAAACATTTTTTATCATTACTTATCATTACTTATAAAACATACCATTTAAAAAAAAAAGTAAAAGTACTTTTTAATAAAAAAAAGGTACTTTTTAATAATAGTACCCCTTATTCTTCCTTTTTCTGAAAATTGTGTTTCTAGAATAGTGACTTAATTTAAAAGCGAATTTTAATAAGAAATTTTAGTACTTTTATTATAACTTTTTACAATAAAGGAGCAAAATAGTTTTCTCCCTAATACCTGTTTAATGCCGGTTATCGAATTTGGTTTTTTAAGAACTTTGCTAGAAAGCCACCCTTCATAAAACCTATTCCTTTATTTGAGTTCTTTTTAAAATTGATCTTTTCGAAAAATATATTTTTTAAAGTACATTTTCTGCTTAAAAAGTTAGTTCTTAAAAACGAAATAGTTGTTTTAGTACTCCAAAGGACTTTTGTTTGAAGAAGTATCATTAGAGTAACTAATAAAAAAAATGTATTTAAAAAATATTTTTTAGGTACTTTTTTATCAAAGAGTTGGTTTTAAGGTTTAGGTACTTTTTCAAAAGGTACTACTTTTAATATTTTTTTAAATAAAATTATATTTTCTACTTTTTCGTAAATTAAAAAAAATAGACAAATTTTATAAATGAATTAATACCGCCTACATAAAAAAATAATAATACTAATGTTATTATTTTTTAGTTTCAGAGCAAATTTTTCAAAGAAATATAATTAACCAAAAAGTTCAATTAGATGACTTTTAAAATTTAGACACAGGATATTAAAAAAGCGCACATGCAAATAATAAGGGCACCTCCAGTGGACATCTCCTTTTAAATTCAGTATTAAATAATAAGCGGAGGAAGTCTTAATATAAATAATTTAATTTGAAAAATAATTTGAATTTCTACAATGTGTCTGGAGAGTTAATAAAAATTTGTTAAGGGTAAATGAACTTGAGATAAAAAAAATAATAATAAAGAAAAAAATAATATTGTTGAAGTTTAAAGTTTCACTTTGTCGGCAAAATTTAATGACCCTGTAAATAAAACTTTACACATTTCAATTTTTTTTTAAACATAAATTTGCAGTAAAAATAATAATTCATCGTGTTTATTGTTTGAAACTCCAAATACTGAAATGGCTTTTTTTTATTACATTTATATATAAATTTCAAAATAAATAAAAATTCTCAAACTGGTTTCTTTTGTAAAAATTCAAATATTTAAAGACACAGTTGAAAATTTTATTTCAGCTGCTCCTTTCACTTATGAATCACATAAGTCTAAGATGGTCTTGGCTGTCTCGTAAAACAGAAAAAAAAATTTTAATTTTTTCTTTTAGACTTGTTGTAGCTCTTAATTTTTATTGAATTTGAAGCTTAAAATGTTGATTGAAAGTAACGCTGATTTCTATTTTTACAGAACAATTATAAATAAAACAAAATTGACAAATGCCAAACTCCTTGTTCATCACAATTGATTGCGCATTCTAAATATATCCATAACATGTGGTGTTACACATGCAGCAGTAGGCCTTCTCTTCTATTTGTTATATTCTTTTACTTTAATTCTTTGTTTTTAAAGTGTTAAGTCACAGTGGGACGGTTCACAAAATAAATTGTGATTAGAATATAAGTTCCATAAACATTTGCGTTGCAAGAAAATCATATTATTAAGTTATTAAAAGAAGAAGAAAATTTTAGGTCGGCTTATCCCTTCCCAGACACCCTTATCTGTGCCAACGTTCATAAAAAGGAAGCAAATCTCGCTTTGTTGTCTTCAAAACACCGACTGCGTCAAATAAATACATTTTTAGAGATTCTAATATTTCGAATTCGTGTTGCCGCTGGGTTACATTTTTTACATTTTTTTGTAACATTTGAAGGCTCCACGTAACATGTATTATTTTATTAATTAAGGCCAAATTTTCGTAACTTTTGGTACAGACATGAAATAAAGTAATATCACTAAAAAAAAAGTACCTGTTTCATTTTTGGAGGTAAGCATCTCTCTTAACATATCAAGCTTTTTAACATATCAATTCGATTTTAATAACAAACGTTACCTGCAAATGCAAAAAAAAATCCCATATAAAAAATTATTTTGAAATAAACAAAAAATTAAACTTCGATTAAAAAATAACATTGCTGAAATTTTACTCTGTTCAGTTCGTGGGAAATTACGAAATGTTTCTTGCTTCATGTTTAGAAACAGCAAAATGTTTCTGGCAACAATTGTTTGCAACTGTGAAATAATATGAGCTGCATTTCGTGCGGAAAACTAAGGCCGGGATTCCCTATCATATATAATCGTACGATTAAATCACACAAAAATTTGACAGAATTCTGTCCTACTTTAAAACTCGTTCCAAAATGTTGTCGCAGGTGCCACACTATTATACAAAAAAGATGCAAAAAACAAATGGCGTTAATATTATGTAGTTTTTTTTTACAAATTTGAATCTTATTTGCTTAAAACTTCAACATTCAATTACTGGGAATTTTTCCATAATAATATGTGGCAATTGTGCAAGGAAATTAAATGATAACTCTATTCTAACTCGAGGTATTGGTATGGTACCACTTACAGTTTGTCAAAATTTTCAAGCGCAATAACTAAAGCTGCTAATAATGTTCGTAAGTTTAAACAGAATACTTCGTTTTCCACATGTATTACGGATTATTTCACAGTTTGGTATAATTGTTGACAGAAACATTTTACTGTGTCTAAACATGAAGCACGAAACATTTCGTAATTTCTTACTAAGGCCTAGAACTCTGTTATCGTTTTTATCGCCTTCAAGAATACCACATTGTCTGGAAAAAATTTAAAATTTAAGAGAATTAAATACTCATCTACCTCATCCAATATGTATATTTTTTTTTTATTACAGTTATGAGCAAAAGCTTTTCTGCGTGAACAAATAAATTTTTGTTTTTTTTTCTCTTTTTAAATCTACAATTTTTTATTTTTCTTTTTTAAATTTTTTGAACACAAAAAAATGAATAATTAAAAACAAACGATCTGAAAAAATAGTGTTTTAAAAATTCCGTACGAAAAAAGGTGCTGCTTTTGTTATTTCGTAGTTGAAAATAAAAATGTTGCCAAGAACATTTTTTAGTTGGTAAACATGCTGCGAGAAACATTTCGCGACTTTTTCACAAATAAACAGAGTACTACATCAGCAACATTATTTCTTATTTATTTCGCTGTAATTTTTTTATATGGACTTTTTCAACATTTCGCATGAAATAATAAACAGAGTACTATGGTTAATAGAACAAATTAAAACTACAGCAACCTTTTTTTTTGTTGCAAAGAAATTTTTTAATGTGTGATTTTGATGGCATTTGCAATGTCTGCACCAAAAGTTACAAAAATTTGGCAAAATAATACAATTATTCACGTTACATGGAGCCTTTAAAATTTCGAAAAATGTTAAAAATGTAACCAAACGGCAACACTGATTATGATGGCCGCTACAATAATAAATAATGAAATAAATTTTAAATTAAAGGGTGTTCTCCATAAAGATGTCGTTTTTAGATAAATGGCTTAATTTGTTATAAGCAGTTATAAACAGTCACCTAAAATTTTTAATTCTATGGTTGCTGGAACTAGAAGTATAACAAATAAACATACAGTCATTTTAAATTTTCTACAACGATAAAAGATATAATAAAATACACATATAAATTAAGATTTATCAAGTTCAGTTTAGCTTCTACTTAGCAACAGAGTTTGCGTTACAACACAAGCGTCATCGCGTCACTGGTCATTTTAACGTAGGAATTATATTTCTCTAATTATTTAATTTTATCAAATCTAAGTAACAAGTTTTAAGTTTCAAGAAAAAAATTTATAGTTACGCTTTTACTTACCAACTATTAAGCCTACAAGTAAAGAAGCATATTAAAATATTTTACATAAGTTTTTGTTTAACGTACGTTTTACATAATCAGTCAGTTTTACGTAAAACTAAAGCACAAAAATATGCAAAAAAATGTGTTTAATATTACGAAATCAACGCATTAAAAAATGTTTCATTAAAACTATTGACTTTCTTCTATAAAAAACAATTACTTGTACTGTTTAAACGCGTGTTTAAAATATAATTAATTTAATTAGTTAGCATACGTGCATTCGAATACAGGGCTGGGTAAATCATGCATTATCATCACTTTTTTAGGGCTCTTCCTTAATTCACGCCATTATTTGTTTAATAAAAACAAAATTATTTGACCATAAAAAATTAAGAGCGTCATATTCGGCTGTGCTGAATCTTATATACCCTTTACCAAGAGATTTGTTGTTATTGAGAAAGTATGGTTTTTTAAAAAGTTTTAAATTGCAGAATTTTATTATTTTTTTTTTTTTTTGTATGCAAGCACATTTTTTGATAATATTTTACTGAAATTTTAATCGTTTAGCAAAAGTCCAATTTAGTGCTAATCTTGTTTTTTTTTTTGGTTCATTTTCGGTTTCTAATGAAATTTACATTTTGTTATTACAAAAGCAATTTTTAGCTGTTGGTGGAAAGGTAATATCAAGGCGAATTAGTTATAGGGTGATAGCGGTGGCGAATTCATTTATTTTCGCCGGTATTCTAACTGTTAATTTCCATATATAAAAAATTTATCTAACTGTTATACAGATTTTTTTTATATGGAGTTTGACAGATAGGATACCGGCTAAAATGACTGAATTCGGCACTGCTATCACCTTATAATTAATTCGCCTTGGGTAATATTTTGGAGAGATTTAGATAGTTAAGTGACATTCAAATTACCTGGTATTTTATATATTTTTTTCTGAAATTTTGGTTTACAAAAAAACAAACAAAATCTATAACCAACACAAAAAAGTACAATCAAATCTAAAAACGTAAGGAAATAAGAGTCGTTCGCTTCTACATATATGGGCCAACATTTATGGATAGATGTTGATTAATTTTAATAGCACCTCTTTCGAGAGTATGTCTGAGACAAGGCGAATTAATACAGGTGACCGCACGGCTACAAAAATCCAACAACACAAAAAACAACAGGCAATTTGTTGCTACCAAGGCAAATTGAATACTAGGTAAAACTAGTAGCGCAGGTGATCGAATTCGCTTTACACATTTCTCCGAGCTAACGTCAAAATTTATTTACATTTTCGTGACGCGCCATTTAAAAAAACTAAAAAACAATGAACTTGAAAATAAAATTGAATTATTAATTTGAAAAAAAGTGAATGTGCAAAAAAACGTTGTTTAAAAAGTGAAAAGTGTGTGTGCCAAAAAGTGTTGTAAGAATACGAGTATAAAAAAAAGAACAAAAAAACTTACTTAAAAAGAAAACGTTTCTTTATAAAATATTTGTAAATTAAAAACATTTTGAACAAAATATACATTTTTTAAAGTGTGTTATTGTGCGGTTTGCAAGAAAAACTACGAACGCGGGTGTGGAACTTTGTTCGATATGCCAAAGGACACTAAAAGAAAAGTGAAATGGAGCAGCATTTGTGGAATCAATTTTTCTGCAGCGGCGTGTATATGTCTAACATGCCAGTGATAATAAACAACTCACCTCCATATTTTTCATTTCATTGGACACCACAGTGTACAAATATATACGCCTTAAATCTAGTTTACGGACGCAGCTTAAAAATTAAAAAAAAAATGTCTACGGGGTATAAAATTTAATTTTAAGCAAAAAATGTAAAGCGACAAATTTGGGGTTGACCCTTAGTTTCCGAGTTACGGGCCTCCAAAGTTTGTATGTACAATATGGAGTATATCGAGTATTTTTTGGTGAAATAAGACAATATGGGTATCATTGGAAAGTTAATTTCAATATCTTTTCAATTGAAAAGATAAATAGTAAAAAAAAAATACAATAAAAACAGATAACGACCAAAAAATATATATATTAAATAAATAAAGTTTAGTGACAATACCATACGAAAAGAGATAAAAAAAATCTTTAGCAAGCGAAGCCGGTGTTGTTCGTACCATAGAGGAGAAAAGTTTTGCGCCCGGTCAAAGGCCGGCTACGCAGAAAATCTTTAGTAAGCGAAGCTAAAACTAAGAGTTGTCCAAAAAACTTTCATATACAAAATTTTTTTAACTTTTTTTAACTATTTTCCTTTTAAATTGAAAGATATTGAAATTACCTTTCCAATGATACTCATATTGTCTTATTTCGATATATTCCATATTGTACATACAAACTTTGGAGGCCCGTAACTCGGAAACTAAGGGTTAACCCCAAATTTGTCGCTTTACATTTCTTGCTTAAAATTAAATTTTACACCCCGTAGAAATTTCTTTTTAATTTTTAAGCTGCGTCCGTAAACTAGATTTATTCCATATATACACTTTTTAATAAATTTGTTTTTATTTTCTGTTTTTTTATATTTTTCATCAGTTGTTTACTGACAAGTACAAGTAAATTTACACAAACAAAATACATGCGTTTTTTGTTTTTGTACTCATGCGATTACCTAGTATTCAATTCGCCTTGGTTGCTACAAAATTATGTATGTTGTCAAAAAAATATTGTAAAAAAAAACAAACAAAATAAAAAAATATATTTGATGAAAAAAGTGGTTGTAATTATCAGAATAAGAAAATTATAAAAATTAAGCTACATAAAAATAAAAATACAGGAAAAGTGACCAACATTCTTTTGTACCACTATTTTGTCCAAATCACATGCATCGTTCCATTCTTGCACGTTTACCATTTGAAGACTAACATAATCTTCCACAAAAAACCAAGAAATTATAAATGTGTTTACAATAATTTTACTATCTTTTTACGCACGGTTCCATGTTGTGGTAGTTTTCTCTAGGAATTTCAATTGTTTATTTTCTATTAGCAATCAAAAAAAAATTAAATTAAAAAAAATTTAACAAATTATTTATTTTTGACAAATTTTTTTGACAACTCCAATGTATACAGCTGATGGGCTTTTTCGACCGTGCGTTCACCTGTATTATTTCACCATGGTCTGAGAGAATGATGGTCATAAATTTTCAGTTGTTTATCTGGGGACTTGGCAAAACTGATTTCAATCCGATAACAGACAAACGAGCATCCCTATATTGACTCCCCGATGTATAAGGATTAAGAATAAATATACTTTGAGCCGGAAATGAATATTTTAGAAATTATACATGTGGTGAAATATATAAAAATTGAGCAGTTAAAGCTAGAAGTGATAAAATTCACCTTACTATTACACAACCTGTTTTTAACACTTAACCGTCTGCTCGCTCGTCTTTTGCTCTGACATCAATTAACATCAACAATCATTTAAGAAATCCTCTACCTCTAGCAGATTCTAGCTTATCCAATTTATACTTTGTAAACGTTAAGTATAAAAACTAAAACTTTCATTGAATAATATTTCAACAAAGCAAACACTTTAATCTTTTGCGTAGGGCGCCATTTTACTAACCCAAAACTATCAAATGTCAAAATTTGTTTGCGCGTTTTTCGTTGGCAACACTTGAACGAATATATAAATGCGGCAAATTAAAATCTTGCCTAATTATTGGACGCTCTCTACTTAAACAATTAATTAAAAACTCAAAGCAGGGTTTTTTTCTGTGTGCATTGTTGTTATTAATTGAATGCTTGCCCAGCAAACACTAAGTTAAACAATTTATTCTATGCAATTCTCAAACCTAAGCAAAAGTTTTTAATATTTGAATTTAAAAATATATTTGTTTATTTGGGGGCAAAAATAATGAAAAATAACTATCTCAAGGTTTTTTCATGTTTCTTTGCCTAAATCCAAATACCTTTTTCGCGTATGTTAGATTACCCATAGAATAATGGACCTTTATATACTACTCTTTTTAAAATTTTTTATTTTTTATCTTTTTTTACATCATTTTACATATTAAAATTTTGATTGTAATTTAATTTATATTGCACATTTTTTCTTTTTTAAATACTTTTAACCATATATGGCCCTATAAAAAGCTCTGTTAGATAAATGAATATATAAATTAATAAATAAATATTTTTTTTTAACTCAAAGTCGAACAAAGACAATATTATTGATATTTAAGCAAATAAAATTAGGTTCAATTTGACAATAGTCCTAAGGAAAAAATGGAATAAAAATTCTTAATTCTATTTTCATTTATTTCCACGCCTTAATTTCTCTTTGAAGGTCCTTCTTTCCTAGTAGAAAGGTGCTTAGTACAAACCCGTTTTCAGTATTTTATTACAGGTACATATATAAAATTGTTTTATAATAAATTACAATTTTTTGCTTTTTAAAAATAAAAAATAAAAAAAAGGTAAAAATGGCAGACATTTACAATTTACAATTTTTTCGATATTGATTTTACTAACAATTATATCAGTAACAAACTTGTATTTTTTTATATGGATTTCGGTAAAATCATGACCACAGTAGAAAAGTTTTTTTTACGAGTCATTAATATCTAAAGTTGCTCAGTAAAGTTTGCACACAGATGAAGTTTGCGAAACTTACTGGAAGTGTAGATAGATTCTTGCAAAAACTTACAAAAATACAACGATGGCAATGAACGATTTTATATTAAATAAAAAGAACGAGGGAATCGCTGTAATGGTAAGGGAGGGCATGTTTCGTTTTTGCTATGGGTTGTTTTTTTTTTTTCTTTGCTTCAATCTTTTGGAAGCCAAATTGAAGACTTCCACTGATAGAATGTATTTTTGGGCAAAAATATAACAATCTAAATTAAAAATCACTCATTGTAAAGGCTTGGATACTTAATAATATTAAAAAAGTGGTGCCCTACTTAAAACAGCCTTAAACTCTTTGGAGAAATATTACTTTTACGGATGAAAGTAAGTTTGAAATTTTTGGTCTAAAAAAACCTGTAAAGATTTGGCGGCGTAAGCAAAAAGCCTTTAGTGATAAATGTGTTATCAAAACAATAAAGTATGATGGAAGTTCGATGATGGTCTGGGGATGTATGGCAGCTTCGGGGGTGAGCAATCACGATCTTAACACTCGTCCAAGATTGTGAAGGAATGGTTGCTCTACCATACACTAAAAACTCTAGATCATCCCCCACAATCCCCAGACCTCAATTCAATTGAGCAGTTGTGGGAACATTTGGACAAAAAAATTAGAGTACGGAATATTTCTTTCGAAACAAAACTAAGAGAAGCACTGCTAGAGGAATGGCATAAAATTTCACCTGACTTTATGCAGAAGCTTGTGGACTCCATGCCTAGATGGTTATCAGCTGTTATTAAGTCATAACGAGTGTGTTTACTTTATTTTAACGCATAAAAAATGTTACATATGTATAGAGAAAAAGCGAAATATTTTCTTATCTATCCAATGATTTGCTTATTGTTTAAATGTATTAAATTGTGCTTTAACACGTTGAGTGCCACCATACAAAATAAAAATATATTAGTAGGGTGCCGTTATAATGTTCCAGTTTTAAATTTTTCTTTCGCTCTTAATTAATCTAAAATAAAAGATACAGTAAAAATTCTCAAAGTGAAATAAAATATACTTTCTCTAGGTGGCATATCCTAATATTTATTAGCGTTACTGTAGTGCCACAGAAAATATATTAAACTGAAGTTAACTGCAGCTGTGCACCGCCGCGGCGGTACACATGGAACTTAACGTGTTGATTACAAATAAATTATGAAATATTTTTTTTCTACAATTACTTTTCTTTCTTCATAATAAAAGATGTCTTTAAATGTTACAAGGTGTTTACTTTATTTTGACGCTCACAGTATATGACAAATTACTTCCCCCTCTTCTTGATTTTCTCCGCTTATAAATAAACAAATAAATACAAGTACTTAAACATCGGTTTTATTTTTGCAACCATTGCACATTTGAAAATTTGATAACACGTAAATTATTTTCAAATCGGATTTCAACTCAAAACATTTGATAAAAAGTTTGGTTTCAAATCATTCTTAAACTTACATGTTTGCTGGGTATTACATTTGAATAAGTGCGTGATGTTTTAAAAAAAAATTATTTGCATGACTTATGTTGCAGCCTTTGTGGCTGTTGATGTTGCGTTTCTTTTTGTTATTTTCATTTATGTCTTGGACGAGATGTATGTAAGTATTTTTTATTTAAATGTTTCTTGCTTTAATTGTTTTATTTCATTATTTTAACTATTTTGTTACATTATCTTGCCATTTTGTGTGAGTTTTATTTGATTAATATATTTTACGGTTGATTTGTTGCTATTGACCCATACGCGAGAACGTCTCGTCTTGTTTGGTCATGTTTGTGGTTTGTTGACTGGTACCTACATACTTGATATGTATGAACATTACTGTTGGTTGCTATAACGTATGTATGTATGTCCACACAAGTGTGTATTGTATGTACGTTGGAATATTCACTTGCAGTACATTTGTACTTTTAAATTGTTTTCACTTTTTATTAATTCATAAAAGTTTTTTGTATGATAAACATAAGAAAACAACAACAACAATAACAGCTACGCTCTAAGAGTGAAATGCCTTTTTGGAATTTGTCCATCAAATAAAGTTCACTTGTTGTCGACGTTTTGCTTTCATTCAAATCATTGACATGATAAGTATTCCGGCATTTAAACATTTGAATAACATTTGTATGTTAAATGTCAATTTCGATAATTATAATTTAAATTAAATTTTTTCCTTCAATTCATGTAATTTGTTTATTGCCACAAAATATAAATTGCTTTAATCATCATTAAACTGACGGATATGTAACAAATTTTGTTTTGACTTGTTTGATTTTCATTTTGAAGCTGTAGCTGGATTATGAAAGGAAAGTGAGTTTCGTGCTACAGACCAATATTTTTTTATTTTTCTAAAAAAGAAAGTATATGCAAATATTAGAAAAAAAATGTTAAGGAAAAACAACATGTCCAGAAAATTAACCCAATAAAATGGAAATAGTAATTTGTTGAGAAAAAATACAACAAAAACAGAGTCATTTAATTCAATTTTCTTTCAATAAAATTATTTGATGCAAATTATGTACGAGGGCTGCTATATATATTTCTGGCCTGGCAACACTGAGTGCTGCCAAATGCAATCTGACATTTCCATTGGAAAGTTTGTCATTTTTAAGCATAATCGTGTGTTGTTAACAGTGACTTGAAAAATTAATATATAAAAAAATGGAATTAACTCGTGAACATTTTCGTGTCATCATTTTTCACAACTTTCGACGTGGATTATCACGACAAGAGTGCATTGATGAACTTAAATCTTTGTATGGCGATGAAGCACCATCCTATAGCACTGTGAAAAATTGGTATAATGAATTTAATCGTGGCCGAAGCTCGCTCAAAGACGAATTCCGTGAAGGTCGTCCAAAAACGGCTGTTGTGCCAGAGAACATTGATGCCGTACGTGAACTCATAATGCAAGATCGACATGCGACATACCGAGAGATAGAGACATCCTTGGACATTTCTTCCACCAGCATACATTCGATACTGCATGAACACGAATCATGGATCTTTGCGTATGAGCCCGAAACGAAACAACAATCGACCATGTGGGTCTTCAAAGACGAGCAAAATCCAACGAAAGTTGTTCGTGGAAGAAGCACTTTGAAGCAAATGGTCACCTGTTTCTTCGGCAAAACTGGTCATGTGGCGACTGTTCCGCTTGAGCAACGTAGGACGGTCACTTCTGAGTGGTACACTACAATTTGTTTGCCTGAAGTCATCGGAGAAATTCGAAAAACCAACAAGAGAAGACGAATCATTGTTCACCATGACAATGCGAGCTCTCACACATCGGCTAAAACCAGAGCGTTTTTGACCAGCCAAAACGTCGAATTAATGGGTCATCCGCCGTACAGCCCTGACTTGGCACCTAGAGGTGTGTCAATCGGAGTGGAAAAAGTGCTTCGACAACTGGTTTGAGCGCATGCTGGAGAATACTTTGAAAAACAAAAAAACCATTTTTGATTATAAATATTCGCATTTTCACTATTAGGCCAGAAATATATAGAGCAGCCCTCGTATATTCAAACTAACTGCCATCCCTAAATTAGCGCGTAAGACGCAAAGCAATGTAATTCATAGCTTTTGCGCTGAAATGTTATCCCTAAATAACAGCGTTAACTTCGTGTCGTTAAAAGTAATGTTAACTCATTTTATTTCATAAAACCCGCTGTATAAGAATAAAGAAGAGATAAAACCGCTAGATTGCCTTGAAAATTACTAAATTGTCACTACTTTTCAACCATAACAAAACAAAACAAACCAACAAACAGCAAACTTCACTTCCTAACGCACTGTCAAAATTGGATTTTCTAATTGCTAAGCGTTGACGCCAAGCTATTTAGGGATGCTTCATACATTTTGTATGTACATGAGAAATTTTGACAGTTATCTTGCGCTTTACGCGCTAATTTAGGGATGGCAGTAATGGATTTACAATCTTGTTTTCGTATTACAAATACAAAAAAAAATTTTTTTAAGGCTGTTTGTTGTTGTTGGATTAAATTTTCTAAATTACACGACTAGAATTTATTTGTTTTATATTTTCCTTATTGTTGCTATTGGGACGTAGATATCCTATAGTAATTTACTTAAACGCACTCTAAGGAACATATTTTGAGCCATTATCAACTAACAACATCAGACAAAAAGTTTGTATCTTTAAAAAAAAAATCGCATTTAAAGAGTTAAGCCGAAAATCAATTTTAATTAATTTACAATATCCACAACTCATATTTTCATAGAAAATTAAATAGAAAACGCAAGGGACAGCGCAAGGGACAGCGCATGAACTTTATTCATGCTTAACTCATAAGAATCAATATGATACTGAAAAATCATCCATAATATTATGAGGAAACAATTAAGACTGATTAGAAGCAAATAAATTGCATTCCTGACCAACTAACGTTGGTACAAAGCAAAAACAAACGTACAAGACAAGTTACAGAGAGAACAATGAAGAAATACTTTAGTTTGTGTGTGAACTTTGTCTAACTAAGTAAATATTGACATAAATACTTCTCGTATTCTTATTTAGAAAGTTAGTTGATTAAATAGATGATGTTTACAATGTACACAACCTAAGGTAAATAGATGCGAATAATGCTGATAAGAGATGTAGTGATCCAGAAAATGCAGCATTACGAGGGCTGCTCTATATATTTCTGGCCTAATAGTGAAAATGCGAATATTTATAATCAAAAATGGTTTTATTGTTTTTCAAAGTATTCTCCAGCATGATTTATACACTTTTGCATGCGCTCAAACCAGTTGTCGAAGCACTTTTTCCACTCCGATTGAGACACCTCTAAAACATGGTTTTTGAACACTTCAACAGCTTCTTCTGGCGACGAAAATCGTTGACCACGCATTTTTTTCTTGATGTGCGGAAACAAGAAGAAGTCATTAGGTGCCAAGTCAGGGCTGTACGGCGGATGACCCATTAATTCAACGTTTTGGCCGGTCAAAAACGCTCTGGTTTGAGCCGATGTGTGAGAGCTCGCATTGTCATGGTGAACAATGATTCGTCTTCTCTTGTTGGTTTTTCGAATTTCTCCGATGACTTCAGGCAAACAAATTATAGTGTACCACTCAGAAGTGACCGTCCTACGTTGCTTAAGCGGAACAGTCGCCACATGACCAGTTTTGCCGAAGAAACAGGCGACCATTTGCTTCGAAGTGCTTCTTCCACGAACAAATTTCGTTGGATATTGCTCGTCTTTGAAGACCCACACGGTCGATTGTTGTTTCGTTTCGGGCTCATACGCATAGATCCATGATTCGTCACCTGTGACGATGTTATAAACGTCTTTTGAACCACCGCAATCGTATTTTTGCAACATTTCTTTGCACCAATCGACACGAGCCTTTTTTTGAGCGACTTTCAAATTGTGCGGGATCCAACGAAAACAAACCTTTTTTACGGCCAGGTGTTCATGCAGTATCGAATGTATGCTGGTGGAAGAAATGTCCAAGTATGTCTCTATCTCTCGGTATGTCGCATGTCGATCTCGCATTATGAGTTCACGCACGGCATCAATGTTCTCTGGCACAACAGCCGTTTTTGGACGACCTTCACGGAATTCGTCTTTGAGCGAGCTTCGGCTACGATTAAATTCATTATACCAATTTTTCTCAGTGCTATAGGATGGTGCTTCATCGCCATACAAAGATTTAAGTTCATCAATGCACTCCTGTCGTGATAAGCCACGTCGAAAGTTGTGAAAAATGATGGCACGAAAATGTTCACGAGTTAATTCCATTTGTTTTTATATTAATTTTTTCAAGTCACTGTAAACAACACAAATAATGGTTGTACGTCAAAACGTTTTGAGTACGATTATGCTTAAAAATGATAAACTTTCCAATGGAAATGTCAGATTGCATTTGGCAGCACTCAGTGTTGCCAGGTCAGATATATATATAGCAGCCCTCGTACTTCTGCTGGTGTCCAATTTTTCTGGTTTTCTTTGGAAAACGTCCGCATACATTTGTAAAATAATTTTTCTTTCTAAAAAAAAGACTTTTAGAAATTAAAAAATAAACTTAAGCCAAAATCTATTTCAATTCATATATAATGTTTTATATATTTTTCCTTTTCTATTTTTAGTTTTTTACTTATTAATTTATTTTCACAACATACACAACACTCTCTTTTTGCCGATCACTTGTTTCATAGTTAAACTTTAAATACATAAAACGCTTCAAATAAAAACCAAAATTATCAAAAGTGTAAATAATTGTTAAGTCAATAAAGTGTATAAAAATAATTATTTATTTAATGTTTATAATGTTCACACATAAACTTTTACACATAAATTGCGTACGGACGTTTAAACTACAAAAATAACAAAAAGACAAACTATTAAAAAATTGTACGAATAGCATTATTGCAAATATAATACACATCAAATTCGCATAACTAATTTCATGTTAAATTAACTTTTTTTTCTTTTTTTATTACCACATGCGGATATTATCACACTATAAATTGTTGCTAAAGAAAAATCTCTGTTTTTATCTGAAATTGCATTTTATATTTCGAACTTAATTTTAAATTAAGGCAAAACTTTTATTTTGTAGAAAAAATTTGTTTTTTATTTATTGAGCCAAGAGAGGAAGCTGGAAGTACGCTGCTGGACAGACAGCAAAATTCTGCAACGTATAATGAATTTTCAAGGCTTTTGCTTGAGATTTGTCGTTTTGGGACATTGTTAAAGTCAGGAAAGTTGGATAAATCGCATACATTTTTCTTATCGACTTTATAGGATTTTGAGAGGTTTGATATATTTTTTTGTGGCTAAACTGATAAAGATTTTCTATTGTTTTGTTTTTTTTTAAAGGCTATATTTGCAGCTACTTATATTAGTTTTTAGAAAAATTAAGTTTTAAATTTTTATGAAAAAAAATTCGTTCGAACCCAGTTCGCATTTGGAAGATTGTTTTTACAAAAATCACCAAAGTGAGTCATTTAAGACTACCCAAGATGACTCAAAACTGATTAATCAGTTGTGCGTTTTAAAAGAGACTCGAATATCATTCCGACAAACGCAAAGAAAGCGACTTGTTTAAAAACAAAAAGTACAAAAAGCAAATGCTTGAAATTCGACTGTTTTTAGAATTTTTTAGAGACATACATATAAAACGCAGTCTAACGATGAAAAAATGATTCAAATACATATTTTAATTTTATGTCATTTCTTTACTTTATTTGAATTTTAAGAAAATTACGAATAACATGCAACCGAATGTAACACTACGTCTTGACGAGCAATTGATTGGTTCGCACATGAACAAAACGTCAGCAGAATAGGTTTCAAACATTTGTTCATGTTTGTCTGCGTGGAGGAAACTTGGCGAGGGTAATGCTTCGATTTCTCGTTGTTTGAAAACGACATGACATCGACAACGACGGTCTACACAAGCCATTTTAATGTGCGCACATGAAATTGTTCAATGTTCGAACAAATCAATGGTTCGTCAAGACAGCGTGTAATAAACAATAAGCAAAACTTAGTTTGCAATGTTTAATTTTGGGAAAATATACATAATAAGAAATATTCGTATAATATGTTTCGAAGAAGACTCGCATACGGCTAGTAATATGATCAAAAATTGACTCGAAAAAGTATCGTATTTGATTATAAGTACGATTGAAAACAGTATCGAAAATGAGTCGAAAACGCGAGTCATAAGGGACTCGTTCAGAAGAGTCGCGGCTAGGGTACCATTTTCTACCGACAAAACATTCATTTTCGACTCTAAAACGAGCGCATAAACGATTATTTTAATCGTGTCGAGGAGTCAAAAAAGACTCGAATATGATCAATAATCCAAAAAAATGCTAACTGGGAAATTATTAAAAGAGTTTTTTTTTTAATTTTTGTAAAACAAAAAGTAAAAAGGTTTTTAATAGTGATCTCTATCGCGATCCCAAAAATGTTATATATCACTTTAAAACTTACGATCTCCACTTTTATACCGTAGAAGAAAAAAACGTTGAGCGTTTTTGCGCCTAACCCACTATTTACTAGTATAAGACCCACTCCCAAAAAAAGTTTATTACCTTTCTTTAATGTTTTCACCTTTATTTAATTAATAATAAATTAATTGTCATAATTTTAAACATAATTTACCGTTAAATCACAAATAAGTTATTACTATGAATAAATTAATTATTTTCATATAAATAAAATACTATAAAATAACAAAGTACAAAAATATCTGTTTAAAAATATTCTTGGGAGGCCGGGATTGGTAAGGCATTGAAAAGCTTAAAAATTAAAATTTTTAGGAAATTGACAAAAAAAAAAACATTTTAATAGGGCTGTTTTTGGTGGTGGGATTGGAGGAATACCTCCCCCTGCACATTTAAAATAATTTCTATGGCTTTAAGGCGTTTGTGATCCATTTCATTTAATAATTGTATTCTTTTCTCAAATAATATTTTATTTACCGGCCCACAAAAAGGGGCGGGGCTAAAATGGCATTTTAGAATCTTTTTAAAGTTTTGAATATCTATCGACCCTAAAAGTTTTAATTGCTTCTCAAAAATACGGGAAAATTAAAAAAAACTTGCATTTTTCAGAGGTAGAATTAGTTCTTCCAAGGGTAACTTTTTTCTCCTTGCTCTAATTTTTCTTATTTTCTAGCTTTAACAGCCTATGACCATAGGAGAATTTTCTTCCAAGTTTCATTAAAAATGTTTTGTGGTTAAATCAGTTCCAAAATGATGTCAGTTTGCTACTGATGGATAAAAATGATGGTCACTGTTCTTATAGGAATTGTTTGTCATTTGATGGATCAAATGAAGGTCACTTCTCTTATAGAGATTATATTGAACTGATTTTCTAGACCTAATTAGTCTAACGGATCAGTTTCTATTAAATATTTTATTAAAATTGCAACCAAATAGTTTTTTAGTAATTTCCACTATTTCGAATATTTTAGGTCATTATATCTCTTGTGCAAAATGTCTACTTTATCAATGGCTCCAATAAAATACCACCCAACCAAAGAGTAAAAATGTTTAACATTTTTATTTAAGTAGGAATTACACTTGCTTATTTACCACAGCTGCAGCTGAGTACAACACAATGCGAAAGCTTTACCTTAAGCCGAAGATGATTTATAATGCGTTCTTTTATTTTGACAATAAACAAAGAAAAAGAGGTGAAGTTTATGACCACGCAAGTTGCAAGTAGTTAAATGTTGTAAATTGTTTGTTTGTTTGTTTTTTCTTTCTTTAAAGTCACAGTCGTTGTAAGTTTTTTGCCAATACCTTGTTGCAGCTCGATAGCTGAATGGCTGGTTTACTGCCACTTGCAACATGCCAATAAAATATTCCCAGTTACCAATTCTAACTGCAATTCTACTATTGTATTATTTATTTGCGTTTTTTTATAGTCAACATTAAATAAATGACGGTAATGTGGAATTTATTGTTGCTTTTGTAATATATCGTAAAAAGATTGCATTTAAAGTTTGACAACCGTTTGTTATGAAAAAATATTTTTATAAAAATTGAATTGGTATTTTTCATAATAAACCATTTTAGAGAAATGTTACCCGCTTGTTCGACAAATATCAATTGTCGTTTGATACATAGTTATATAACCAGCGAAAACAACACTAGGTATTTCACTATTCTAATAGCAATGCATAAGTGCGATAATTGTCCAACCTATGCATTACCAGTAGACAGTTAAATGGATGAACAGATAATAGAATTTATTTATAATTTATTTAATTATATTACCCATGAATTTCATGTTTGTAAAATACGTTTTTAAATTTGTTTTTATTCATTCCATTGTAAGTTTTCTTTCAATAAACATTATTTTAATTGAATAATTGTGGACCTTTAATAGTTATTAAGTGTATTTTTTTAGATTTTTAAATGTTTGTATGGGGAACCCTACCTACCGGTTCAAATTCCAGGACATCAGAATTCGTTTTAAAAGTGTGAATCCTTTGGCAAAGTTTCTTATTTTGATCTCTAGAATACGCTTTTCCTTGCACGTTGAGAGATTTTTTGCCTCCATACAAATCGACACGGCTTAATACGGATATATGATTTATTCTATTTTTACAAAGGTTAAAGCAATGGCTTCTCTGCTGGGCACTGGAGGTGTATTAAAAAACTTTAAGTACATCATTGATGACCATGTAACTATGGGCTTTAATGTCGATGGTGTACATGGAAAGAAAAGCTTAAAAGGCCTTGGCAATTTTTATAATGCTCTGCTAGGTAATGGTTTAAATAATTTTTGCACATAATTCATTTCTTATATGTACATATATTCAAACTTAACGTTTTAGAAGCTGTTTCATCACTGACAGATTACAAGGGACCCGCTGAGGAACAAATAAGGAAAGCAATGCAGAGGCAGAAAAAACGCCAATTTAAAAATAAAAGCGTTACGATAACGGCAAACACTGATTCGAGCCATTAACTTCTTTTCGAAGTTTTCAACTTTTGAAAAAATTTCACTTTTGTTTTGGTTTTTAATTACTGTTAATGAACTTAAAATTATTTACTTTTCTTAATATAAATATATACTATGTACCTAAATATGAAATAAATAATAAATAATCTATATGAATGATATAATTAATTATACGATAAAACATGTTCATTTCTTTTAGTTCATAAACTATTCATATCTAGGTATTACACAAACTATTTATCTCTATAAAAAGTGGTAGTGAATTGATTCTAGTAACCTAGTGGACTATTTAACGTCGAATAAATTACCAGCCCAATTTCAATAGTTATTTAGTTGACTAAAAAGCACCACTGAATTCATATGGTCGCTTTGACTAGTGAAATAACCTGAGAAAGGTAATGCAGAAGGTAGACAATTGTACCCCTCATATGACAACTTCATGTTAAATTCACCAGTCAAATACGTGGGAAGTAGATTGAACGGTAACTAGTGCTGGGTATTAATGTCTAGAGAAATAACTAGTTCGGCACTAGAACCTCGAACAAGCGGGTATTATTATTTGACAAATACATACATACATACATACATACATACACACCTACATACATACATACATACACACATACTTACATACATACATACATACATACATACATACATACATACATACATACGTACATACATACATACATACATACATACATACATACATACATACATACATACATACATACATACATACATATGTACATACATAGATATGTATGTACATATTTTCTTAGAATCATTATCCTACGGTTTTTTGAATATACGACCAAAAATGCCAAAATTCTTCGACATCTATTGTGTATGTTTGTGTAGTGGATATCTGTGGTCTGTGCAATCATATTGTTTTTTATTTTTTAATTTTTCTCATTTTAGTTAAAATTTCAGAAATGCAAATACTAATAAAAACAAAGATAATGTTAAGAAGAATAAATAAGAAATAGTCAAGAAGCATAAGAAGAAGAAAACAACAAACACACAGGCAGTGTAAGAAAAACAATTGGCATCAACACGCCAACCAAACTAAAAATATGAAGCAAAAAAAACAACAACAACAGAAAACAGTCAAACATGCAAAGACCACATTTACCGGATAAAGTTGCTAAAGTTGTTTAAATGACTTGACTGCATTCATGTGACATTAACTGTCATTGAAACAAATGAAGCTAAAGTAGAAAGAGAAAATACATTCTTTGTCATGCATCCCGTAAATTCAATATTTGTGGAACACATACCAAAACTTCCATACAAGTAATTTTTCTCAAATTTTTAAGCTAAAGAATAAAAGCATTAAAAAATTGTGTTTCATTTTGCCCAGGGAAAGAGAATTTTTTGTAGAATTGTTAATGGTACTTAAAATATAATAACGTTTTTCCCTTTTCAAATGTAGGGGTTCATTATATTGCTTTCACTTCCACTTTATTATTGGTGGCGTCTTATTATTTCTCTACATCTTACACTGTTTCTGGCTGTATTAGTTCTTACGATCTCTTGGTTACTAAACACGCGCTTATACAACGTTGCACGGCCATCCTTCGGCGAGGTTCGCAAACTACTCCATATCTTACGCTTCAAACCTTGCAGCCGTCAAGATCAGAAAAATCTGTAACTGCAGCGAGATTTGAAATCACAAACACCTTTATTATCTACCAGGCAGTTTTAACCAACTCTGCTGCAACTGCCACATATTATTGTTGTGTCGTTACCTTGGCTTCTAACTAACGCTCACTCTTATTTTGCACCACGATTACCCTTTGATTAGCTATATTTCTTTTAAAGTTCCTGACGCTGATGGGATTTGAACTCATGAATCATTATGATCTGCTGCCGCTTTGCAGCAGACAACATCAGCTTTATTGTTGCCGGAATCAACAAAAATCCAAAAATAAAAATTATTTTTCGAAAAACTCAAAATAATTCCCAGTTTCCCAATTTAAAAAAAAAATATTTGGATTTCGACTATTTCCAAAGGTAATAGAAGGCTTAATTAGAAGGTCATTTCAGTAACAGCATACTTTTTTATGGATCTTGTCCTTATTTTAAGCAAACACTTAAAATTTTTTTTAACCCCTAATAGTGATTTCCAATAGTACAATGCTGTTCTCAATGGAGTTCAACATTTTATTTGGTTTTTTTATTGTATCAAATTTACTTATTATCCTTAAATGGATAGATTGTAAATAAAGGTTGTGAAAAAAAATAGTGATTTCCTCTAACTTCCGTTATTTATAAAAAATTTTTTCTAGATTTAAAAAATTGTTACCAAAATTATGGCACTTTTTAAACGAAGAGTACAAATTTTCAATTACATTTGGTACATTTTTAAATACCTTTTTCTGCATCGGCGTTTTTAAAATATTCGTTAGAAAACTCTTAGAGCCACTCGGCACAAGTGTTGGTGCAAACACTAATATACACTCTTTCATTTCAAACAATAAAGAAATGTGACTTAAAAAAAAACAGTAGAGAAAATTAAAAAAATTGAAGAATGAAAAATGAAAAAATTAAGCCGCAATAACATGGCATGGCATATGATGTCAATATCGATAAGTGGCTCACAAACACCAACTGTTGCTGACTGCAACATTCTTAAATAAATACTTTTATGATTCTGCGTTTGCGTAGCGTTGTATAAGAATGTCTGTGTTTATATGTCACATCTATTTAATCTACGAAAAAATAAAGGAGAAGAAGACAACTTATAAAAATGAGGCTAAATAAATATTTGAAAGAATTTTAAACGGAACTTGTAATATTTTTCTTTAAACAATTGATATCTTTAATGTTTAATTATAGTTTTGTTAGACACGTACTCACTCGTATTTTTTGTTAATCTAAGTTTCAAAATAACATTTTTTCATATATTTTCGTTTTACAATTAAACTTTTTAAAACTTTTTTTTATAAAATTTGAAATTAATTTAAAATTATGGTTTAACATCATTTGCAATAATCATGCTTGATTTGATCGAAACCAAAAAAAAGCGTAAAATAGTAATAGTAAAATAGTTTACTGTGGGGAAAGCATAACATACTGCCTCTAAAGCTCATCCCAAAATTTAATTTAGAAACTTGAATGCTTCAGGTACCAAATCGATTAACTCCACTTTCATTTTGTTTGTGCAAACTGTTTTTTTCAACACACTTTTTAAATCCTGAATAATAAATGTTCAAAAACAAACCTTTCACAGCAAAAGTATTGACTTGGAATTAATAAGTGTGTTTTTTTTAATTAAGTATTTTTAAAGCAATTTTTTCGTATTATTTAGATACAAGCAACTAATTCTAGAATTTCTAATTAAAGCTTTAAGCTCTTTTGCTTGTTTTTTATTGAAGCAGCACCACTTTTACAATGCATTTTATATCAAAAAATTGGTTTGGCTGAACAGTAGAGAGAATTCTTTAAAATTTCCCGACGTTGAAAATATGGGAAAAAAATTTTCCTTTCTTACGAACGGATCAGCTGAATAAATTTTGCTCATTATGCATAATGGGCTATTTAATCTTTTTTTTCAGTATTTTGTTAATCCTTTGTGTAGCATCATCAGGAAAATCAAAGTAAAACGATTAGCAAGTAAAAGTGCTCAATGCCGAATCGTAAACACCCTTCACCTTATATGTATGTAAATCTAGTTTAGTGAAGTAACTCCAACCAGAAAAAAAGATATTGGGGTGACAGAGAATAAAAAAATAATAAAGCAAGTAGGTGTGCTATATTTGGAATTGCAGAATCTTAAATACCCTTCACCATCTATGAAATAAAATACAAAAATAAAAAAAAATTGTACTGTATATATAAATTACAAAAAAATTAATTGGCTCTTAATGGGTTAAGCATTTTTTAAAAATTTTAGTATTTCATTAAAGATCTCTTTAAAAGCCTTAAAATGATACCCATATTGATATTTCGAAAAAATTTGAAAATTTCAGAGGTCCGTAACTCGGAAAATATGGGAGAGCGACAATTTTTTCACGGTTTTTTTTATTTTTAAATTCGATATCGCCCCATATATATATATTTTTTTTTGATTAGAATTACTTTATTGTGAAAAAAAGAAAAAGTTAGAGGTAGGCGTGGTGTTTTGCCTGCCGCCTCAAAGTACATGGACCGACCATGCTTATTTCCAATAGCACCTCTTTCGACACTATAATCGATTGACATATTTATTTGTTTTATATTTCCTTAAAGATCTCTTTAAAAGCTTTAAAATGATACCCATATTGACATTTCGAAAAAATTTAAAAATTTCAGAGGCCCGTAACTCGGAAAATTTTTCTTATTTTTGAGTTCGCTAGTACTTTATTGTTCAAAATGACATGAAAAAGTTAGAGGTAGGCGTGGTGTTTTGTCTGCTGCCTCAAAGTATATGGACCGATCATGCTTGTTTCCAATAGCACCTCTTTCGACACTATATCTGATCAATTAACATATGTATTTTTTTTTTTTTTTGTGAACACTAACACGGACGGACAGACGGACATCGCTAAATCGACTTCGTTATACATAAGTATATATACATTATGGTGTCGGAAATAGATATTGTACAAATATCAGAAGTGACAAACTTATACTATATACCCTTTTCCCACTTTTTGTGGTGAAAGGTATAAAAATAATGGGGCGATAGAGAATTTAAAAATAAGAAAAACACATCAAGTAAAAAAATTGTTGCTAGTCCATATTTTCCGAGTTATGGGCCTCTGGACTTTTCAATTTTTTTTTTTTTTAATATCAATATGGGTATCATTTTAAAGCTTTTGAAGAGATCTTAAAGGAATAACTAAAATTTTTTAAAAAAGCTTAACACATTAATTGTTAATTAAATATTTCTTGAAGTGATCATTTGCAAACGCGTGCGGATTTTAACCATCAGACAGGATGTAATTAAAGTAATTCCATGACTGCTTGATGTGTTCAAATGATTCCTTATCAAAAACAATTATTGTTTTTACTGACAATGAGGTATTATTAATTAATTCTTAAAAATTTTTTTAGACTTTTCCTTACAAAATATAACTCGTTCGCTATTGTTATTTATTATTGTTGCATTTTTTTTTTATTTTAAGTTAGTTTTTTAAGCTAGAAGCAAGTGAAATTAAGCTCAAAAAATTAAAATAATAGATTTCAATGCACGAGTTTAAGAAAATGTTCCTCAAATAATTTGCTGCAGGCGAAGATCTTTCATAAATTTAAAACAAAACAAAAAAAAACATCTCACACACAGTATTCAATGTGAATTTTGTTTTTGTGTTGCCATTGTCTGTAAAACTGGCGCTTTAATAGAAAACAAAACAAAAAAAACCTCACAAGATCCTAAAAGTCAGACAAAGCGACAGATAGACAGATAGTCAAACATTTCAACATAAATACATACGTCGTAATTAAGTCGCTAGTTGGCCTAAAAGAAAACAGCACAATTCTAAGTACACATGCCACATTTAGTAGTGGCTTGTCTATGCACTAGACACACACATACATTCATGCATATGTAACATATTGTAACGTATGTGTCTATTACGAATATGAATAGACTTGAATGGTGCAGGTATTTTATTGTTTTTTTTTTCTTTCTTCTGACTGTTGCATTGTAAAACTTGAAGCTGTAGATGGCTGGTACTGGTGCAGCTTTATTCACTTTCTACCTAAAGGAACGCCTAAAAAAAGTGCATAAATGTGCACAACATTTCTTTTCAAATCACATTCATTTTTCTCATTAACGTTTTGCAGAAGTCAAATGTATTTTTTTTTATATTTTTAATGATGAAAACCTGCCTTCAAAACCAAAAATTCTAAGGCGTTTCTGTGGATACGTTTGGGTTTGAGTTCGACATCAAAAGTTATTCTGGTATCTAATTTAAGTACATAAAAAAAGATGTTAGTTTTTAATAGAATAGATTAGAAAACAAGATAGGTGGTATAGGAAACGTTTTTTGGTTTTATATTGTTGATTTATTTATTTGTTTCTGTATACAGTCTGATTAACTTGAATAATGTTCACTGATGAATTGAAACTTTACGGATCGTTTAGTAGTTTTGTTCAGGAGATTACACTTGCACTGGCTCGATAATCTAAAGGGTCCGCCAAATAACATTTTTTTTATTGAAAATGCTACATATAAAAATACAACTGAATATTTTCTCATATTTCTTTTTTTATTTGAAAGTACAATCTTTCCGGTTATTAATGGAAAATAATTTCATTCAAATGGCTACCTCGGCTGGTCATGCAGTAGCCTATACGATCGGTCCAATTTTTAAGCACATTATTGATTGTGTGCAGCTGTATTTCACCAATGGCTTTACGAATATTGTCCTTTAAAGCGTTAATTGTCTGTGGCTTGTCTGCGTAACACTTATCTTTGCCAGCATCCCACAAACAATAGTCAAACGGTGTCAAATCGCAGCTGCGAGGTGGCCAAACGACATCAGAATTGCGGCTGATAATGCAATCTTAAGAAACAGGGCGCAAAACATCGAGTGTAGCTTCGGCTTCAAGCATATACACAACCATATTCGTTCAGTAGAAGAATAAAACTAATTATCTGTTAAATCAGACATGAGCTACCTATCACGAAATAAGCATTAGTTGGAAAAAAAAAACGTTACATGGCGGACAATAAACAATACAATAAATTGTTGCAAGTGTGTTGTGTCTTTATAACTCACGAACGTTCAAACCGAACTCGATTAACAGCCTGTTTATAGAACACGTCAAGAGCGACACGAAACCGGATGGCATATGGACGAATACGTAATACTTAGCGTCCGTGTAACACGTTACGGTTTTTTCATTTAACTTACTTTGTGTTTCGTATGAATAAATGTTGTGTCAAATCGTAGTATTGCCAATTCATGTTTTTTATTTACTTTTTTTCTTGTAAATCTTTTGTTTTTGTCTTAAATGATGGTAGCCCTGCTTTGGCGCTTAAAAAGAAACAGCTGAGTTAAATAAACAAAACAAAATTATCAAACAATGAAGTAAAAATTTTTATCTGCAAAACAAAAATTTGTGAAAATAAAAAAGTTTATATAATAGTTTTAAAAATAAACAATAATTTTAAAATGTATGTATAAAACAAATAAATTTTTTTATAAATGAAAGTGTTATGATGGCCAGTTGTCCAACAATATTAACTCCTGACGAATGGTTTTTTTTTCTTCGCTCATTTTCGACGTGTTTGACACTACAATGCGCGATACATAAACCAGAAACAATTGCCATTTGTTACGTTATTTACAAAAACAAAATGACATTTGCATTTTAAAAACCCAAACATGGAAAACGGTAACGTTTTTGTGCGTCTGAACGGCAAATTGTGTTCTGTAAATTTGGGGTTTGTTCGTATGCTCTTGTAGTTGGCTTATCTACGAATTCGGTTGACGTGTTCGTGAGTTATAACTAAACAGGCTTTTACGACTGCACCGATTAAAAAAAATAAAACAGAGATAGACATATATTTAGAAGTTCCAAGAGGGTATGCTTATTTAAAAAATGAACAGGAACAGGACGGCTAAGTGGAGAATAGCGAAAATACGCGGAATCGATTGTAAAAAAAAACTATTTAAAGATTATTTTAATGTCCTGATTCATAAGGTCCAATAGGCAGAAGGAAATCTGTTATAACTTCCATATTAATCAAATAAAAAACTTGCCTGGAAGAGTGGTCGTCTGAGCAAGCCAACCGTCGAACTCTCTAGAGGATGCTGAATGGGATATCGCTGCTGTAAACGAATATTGTGTAAGAAGATCCAAATTAATCGAGGAATTGGTCGTAGGAATTGAGGCTCTGTCCTTCCACTACGTGAAAAATTTTGAGCAAAGATCTTGGCCTACACCCGTATAAGTTGAAGCTAGTGCAGGAGTTAAACCCACGAGACCAGTATATGCGTCCTTCTCTTGGCGATTGGGCTCTAAAGCAGTTATTAACTGACACAAATGTGTTTAGCGATGAAGCCCATTTTTAACGGGTTTTTTAATAAGCAAAATTGCCGCATATGTGCGTGAGATCAATCCACAATTGGCTATTTTATTTTGATTTTCTCTGCGATAACTTTGCATGTAAAAAAATTAAAAAACCTGGCAACTTTATTTTATATGTTTAAGGTTCTTTAAAAATGTGTGTATATTCGCGTATTACGTACCTTTTTTATCTGCCTTATGTGCGTCAATCTTTCGCCGATTATGTTCTAGAGCAGTTAGTAACTGACCTGTTGTTTTATCGCCAAATTGCGTTCAGCGAAGAGGCTCATTTTTTGGCTTAACAGATTTGTTAATAAGTAAAATTGCCGCATATGGAGTGGGACCAATCCACAACATAACCTACAGACTCCATTGCATCCAAAAAATGCACCGCTTGTGTGGTTTACAGGCTGGTGGCATCACCGGACCTTATTTCTTCAAAAATGATATCGGATCTCACGTTACGATCAACATTGTTCGTGTTATTCGTGACCCAAAATTGGACATCCAGAATACTCTTCGTCATAAGCAGCCGCGGTGGCCGATTGCCTGAAATCATTTTTAAATATTAATATCATGTTCTGATCTTTCGTATAAAGAAAATTCTTTATTACCATTTAATTTTTTGTGTTATTTTTTACAATCTAAAGTTCTATCGGGCTTAAAAAAAAAGCCGATATTAAAAATAACGTAAAATACAAATCCCAGAAAAAATCCCTAAAACATTAAAAATTTCGCCAGAAAAAACCCCAATCTCTAGTTTTGAAAAAAAAATCCTATATTTTTACACATTTCCCAGTTTATATTTACTTTGTAATAAAGATTCCTTTAAAAAATTTAAAGTCCCTTAACTAATATTAACTTTG
This sequence comes from Gymnosoma rotundatum, assembly GCA_916610165.2. NCBI lineage: Eukaryota > Metazoa > Arthropoda > Insecta > Diptera > Tachinidae > Gymnosoma > Gymnosoma rotundatum. The sequence continues at coordinate 10,277,100 of OU744338.1, read as the reverse complement.
CATGCCAGATGCCACGCCCTTTTATTTGATCGTGGCAACACTAATTTTGAATCCGAATTTTAAACGAGCTTTTGTTTTCATAAAAAAAGTTTTACAACTTAAAAAATATATTTCTCCGCTTTAAATAATGAAAAAATATTGTTTTATAGATTTTACTTTCTTTTGTCCAGCTACACTACGTACATCTAGTATTTCAAACACCTTAACAAAATTATGAATGTAAGTATAGATGTGCGTACATCATTTTAAGTATTTGAAACATCATCTGTATTACAAAGCATTTTTAAGCTTTTTTGTTTTCAATACTTTATTATTTGAATGGAAATTGTTTTCATTATGGTGCGGCACATGACAGCAGTGCTAAATTTTTAAGCAATTTTTTTTTAATTTTTTTCTTGTCATTAATAGAAGTTGAGGAAATGAGCTAAATTATTTTACTTAAATTTGTTTAACCCAGCAAAAAGGGGCCAACGTGCTGCTAATGTTTGATTAATTAAGTAAGAGTGCTTATATTCTGCTATGACGAATCTGATATATGCTTCAACATATACAGTGGTGGAGAGCCACCTTGATTTAGCATTTTTCAAGCTAATAATAATGTACAACAAACTTTATACTTATTTCATTTTTTTACTTGGGTTTACTCATAAACTAAATGATATAAAAATAATGCAAATTTGGAAATTCAAACCTTAAATAAAAATTTACCAATTAAATTTGTACCTGCCTGTGCATAAAAATAGAGCCAGCAAATTTAGTTACCTAAAATAAATTTTTTTGCTTACTGACTGGATTTTTTCTCATTAATTATTATTTCTTTGCCTCAGTACTTTGTGAAAAACCCTTATTTTTATAACGTCTGAGCATCCTTTTAGCATTAAATCTACATGTTTTTGGCAGGTTTCTACAAGAATATTTTTCTACGCATCCTGAATTAAAGTCCAGAGTTCGTCTTTATTGGATGGGTTTGTTCCTCGAAGACACATTTTCACTATTTGCCATAGGTTCTCGACAGGATTTAATTCTTTATACAGGATTTTATACACTATGTTCTTTAAACCAGCTTTTTGCCCGCTTCGATGTGTGTTTCGGTTCATTATCTTGTTGAAAAACTAATCGAAGCAGCATTTTCAATTCGGCATAAGGCATCATAGTGTCATTAAGATATTTGTATAATAAGCGACATCCATTCTATTCTCAATCCGAAATACAAACACAATACCACAATACAAAAAACATCCGTATACCAGTATGTTTCCGCCTCCATGTTTAATGGTTTTTGTAGTGTATTGTTTTTGTTTTTGTCACAAAATATATTTTCGGTTTGTAAATAAACTCGTTCGTCTTTAACCAAAAACTGTCAAATTCTTAAAGCGTGCAGATTTTAAATGAACAGTGTTAGTGTAACAAAATTCATGTTGAATATTATTATACAAACATAAATACATATTTATGTATGTACGTATGTACACTGTATATATACATATGTATGAATAATTTGTTTATTATATTCTATTCATATTTTAGCAATATTTAATAGTAAATGGTGTTGAGATGTCTATTGTATTTTTGCTAAGTTTTTGCTGATATGGTCATTTAAATTAGAGATGTTGTGTTTATGTTGTCCCATTTTTATGAACAAAACATTTTTTTCAATGAGATCGAAAGAAAAACTTTCACTTAAAACTTTTTACTTTAAACAATAATTATTTTCGAAAAAAGTAAATAAAAACGGTTAGAGGCCATTAGTTATAATAATTGCAAATAATTTTGCACATTAATAAATTTATATTACAAGATCACCACATGAGACATTGCAATTGTGATAAATTCGCCGGCACTAATGAAAATATTTTCATAGGCATAGATTGCTGAGCAGAAGTTAGTGCCACATAAAATTCATTTTTATTTCTTCATAAAAAGCATTAATTTTAATTGCTGTTTTCATTGAAAAAAAAATTTTGCAACATAAAATTTGGGTCAAAAGTAAAAGAAAAAGAAATTGAGATATTTTCTCATTGAAAGTTGCATTACAATTTAAAGGTTTTAAATTATTGTTATCACTTTCTGATTTGATGCGTTTTGTGTTTGCTTTATTTCTTCTTCTTCTTCGCATCAACATTTGGTAAATAAAAGATTTTAAAATAGTTCAAATAAATTAAAATCCCCGAAATCATTTTTTTGCCCAAATGTCTTGAGATCCCATTTAGCAACTTGAAGCAAAAAATTGCTAATTTCCAACACAATGGTGTACAAAAAACTTTTACGTAGACAAATACAATTAAACGGGCAATTTTTTTTAAGTAAAATTTTAAGAAGTTGGCAACACAGTTTTCTTTGACAGTCGATTATAGTTGCACGTAAAGGCCAGGATTCACTATCATACTCAGTCGTACGGTATGTCAGTAATTGCATGTGTGCTCAAAAAGTATGATAATGTGAATATGTATGTATGTGACAGACTTTTTGACAGATCTGTACGATATTAATTAATCTTCTGAAATAATTCATAAAATATCTCTATATGCGAACAGGGTTATTTTTTAAGATGGTGGAAAAAAAGCAACAAAATATTAAAACCATAGCTCTATTCACGATCTTGAGCAAATAGTCTTGCATCATAGCATTTGCAAAATTGTGTAGCATATTTTACTCATTACTAGCCCCATTCACGATCTTTGTGCAATGGTCGGTCTTGCATCGTAGCATTTGCAAAAAAGTGTAGCATACATTTAGTTTACACCAACAAAACACACAGTAAGGAGTAAAATATGCTACACATTTTGCAAATGCTTTGATGCAGACCATTGCACAAAGATCGTGAATAGGGCTAGTATGTTTTGTTGGTGTAAACTAAAAGTGTGCTACAGAATTTTGCAAATGCTATGATGCAAGACCATTTGGACAAGAACGTGAATAGGGCCCATATGTTTTTGCATCTTTCTTGTATAATAGTGTGTCACCTACGACTCCATTTTAAAACAAATTTTTAAAGTAGGAAAGAATTTTTTGTCAGATTATTGTGTGTTAAAAGCGTACGATTGTGTAAGATAGTGAATCCTGGCCTTAAGAGGCAACGTTCAAGAAGTGATGTCTAAATTTATATTTAAAAACAGTTTTGACAATGTCTGAGAGTATTTAGAACTTTGCACAGTGGGAAAGAAACTATGTATATATATTTAATTAAACCAGGTAAACTAAGAGAAGATAGATACATCCTTTATTCATTTTTTTATTTATTTAATTATTTTTAATAAATAAATAATAAATAATTTTTTTTATTTATTTAAATGAAAGAGACTCTGCCTATAAAAGATTAAAAAAATAGTCAAGTTTCTGAAATTTACCATAAACCTTACTACAAATTCCTCCTTTCGAGAAATTCCGAATCCTGAAATTCACATATCATGCATCAAAATCACTCAAGCTAAAGTCGTAAATTTTGGCAGAATTTGAACAGAAGCAAATCGTTTAGTAAATTGATTTGTTTCTGCAACAATAATTTCCACAGGGTTGCTTTCAAAAAAGGAGATTTATTAAGAAATTGTATTCTAATGGGGAAGGATTAACGGATTAACATATAATCTAATACTTGGGTTTAAAGGCCTTTCTAAGGTCTTTTAATGTGTAATAATTTTCTTTAAATTAATGTAAAATAAAATCATTACAAGACTCTCTAAAATGTCCTTGGTATCCTACTTAGGGAGGCTATTGTGGCGCTTCTATAGGGTCTGAAAAACACAAACTTATAGTTAACAAAAAATTCGTTGTTTTAAATTTATTCAAAAACTTATTTTAAAAACTTTAATATAGATTTACCAAATTAATTTTTTTTTTTCTTTGTATTTTAAAATTCTTTTTATATCCTTCACCACAAAAGTTTGTCATTTCGTTTGTAATTTCTACAATATTTTTTTTCGACCCCATAAAGTATTTATATTCTTAGTTCTTATGCAAAGCGCAGTCGATTGATCGATGTCCGTCTGTCCGTCTTTGTAAAGATCAGAAATAGTTTCGAAAAATTTTCAATCGAAATCCAGAAAGATCGGCCTATGTTCTTCGAGGCAGCGGCCAAAATATCACGCCTGTCTTTAATTTTTCCATATTATTTGGAACAATAAAGTTACTCTAATAAAAAAACAAATATGTGGGGCAATAGAGATTTAAAAAATAAGAATAAACATCAAGTTAAAAAATTGGCGCTCCATACCATACTTTTAAAGATATCAATAGGTGCATTTCGCACTACAAGCTTTGGTAGAAGAGAAAGCTAAGAGAGAATAAAATTCTTCTTCTTTCTGCACGAAACAGCCCAGACTTTTTCTTTGGGTAGATTGTGTAAAATGAAAAACAATCACCTGATTCAAAAGTAAACAGTAGGAAATATTAAAATTTCTATGTTTCATTCACGCAAATGTCTATCAAGTTTTATCCCAAAAAAATAATAGAATAAACTTAAAAACATACAAAATATTTGTGTCTTTGTGTTTACTATGAATAACTGCATTTATATTTTGTTTGACATCTTGTTTTGGGATAGAAGTTTGGTTTTTTATGTTCCCATACTTTCGGATATTTTTGTCTTCAATTGAGAACAGAGTTGTAAATGAATCGTTCTTTTTTGATTTCAATTCATTACGAATAGCTAAATTTTGAATTAATTCTTTTTAACAAAAAAAAAAGAATTGAATTAAATTTGAATCAATTCATTTGAATTTAGCGAACATGAATTGCAATTCATTTCCAATTCAAATGAATTAGATAAATGAATTGCAATTCATTATTTAATTCAAAAGAATTGGTAAAATGAATCGCAATTCATTTCTAATTCATTTGAATTGAAATGATTTGGAATTAATTCAAATGAATTGCAAAAGTAACTTGTAATTCAAATTTATCAAATCAAAAATGAATTGCATTCAATTGAAGTAAACTTGGTGTTTGCAGTTTGGTTCTTCAAGTACTACTTATTTCGCTTTTTATATACGCTAAATAACAAGACACTTAGTATTTAAAACCTATTAATAATTTATAAAATTTTGTGACCCACGAACATTAAAGGACAACACTTTAGTAATACTTATGTATGTAATATTTCTTTAATATTTAATTAATATTTATTTAACAAAATGTAATTATATTTTACAAATATCAGATCTGCCAAAGCACCATGGAAGATATTGGAGCAACACGGTCCGTCTTCATTTGTATCCTCATAGGTAAACAATCGTCTGCGCTTTATTTGTGGAACGAAATATGCAGAATCCCTTGAATCGTCAACATTTGAAAAGTCACTTACTGAAGACATTTTTACACAGCAATAAACGTTAAACAAAAAAAATTGACTTTTTGATCAAACGCAAGAAGCTTTAAACAAAACACTATTGACTTTCAATAAAACACAATAAACGTTAATCAAAACATGTGTTTCAAATCGTAGCAAGTCAAGCCCTCAGTTATCTGCATTACATTTACTTAAAGCAGTCTTATAATAAATTAAAAGTCTTGCTGACTCAATCGTTTACTGCAGACTGACAGCATTGTTTATTAAACGACTTTTTATATTTAAAGTCTAACGGTTCTTAAGATAAATTGAAATAAATGTAACAAAGAGAATTATTATAAATAAGTAATAAATGCTTGGACTAAAAGTAATAGACAATGGGTGATTCTATTTTAATAGTGGATATATATTCATAATAAAGTACCGAATAGAAGTACTTGGAAAAAGGGTTATGCTTTTGCATTACAGTGTTTCTGCCAGAATCAATTCAATTCAAATAAATTGTAAATGTATAACAAATTCATTATTCGAGTTAATTCGAATGAATTGGTAAAATGAATTGTAATTCATATTTTAACTCATTTCAATTCATTCAAAAGCAATTCAATGAATTGGGAATGAATTGCAATTCATTTTTTCTAACTCATTTATGTTAATTCAAAATCAATTCATTTCGCTAATTTCAAATGAATTGATTCAAACTTAATTCAATTCGTTTTTTTTTTGGAGAAAGAATTAATTCAAAATTTTACCAATTCATTGCATGAATGATTCGCGACTTAATTAAAAAATGAATGATTCGTTTACAACTCTGATTGAGAATAATATGTTTACCCTGATTTAATGTTTACTCTGATTTTACAGAGCTTTTCCCATAAAGTACGGGAATGGAGCTATTGTGTATTACCGGATGTTCCATATATTCCAAAAATATTAAGCTTTAAATTATCGCTCCATGTTACTAAATTACACCTCTATAAAGGTGAATTTTCGTTTTATTATCAGCCCAATTATGAATATTCTCACGGAATTTCTTTTCCACGGAAAAAATTTTTCTCGAGAAAATATTCCTCCAATTATGAATTCAGTGGGAATTTAATTATAAAAAAGTGGCATCATCGTAATTTGAAGGCAGGTTTTTTTTGGTTTATTTTTATATAATTTTTATTTTATAATTTATAAAACCTACATTTTTCCCCCGGATTTTTTTCACTTTCCGCAGGGGAAAAAATTTATAATTGGAAAAAAGGGAAAAGTGAAAGAACTTGCAAGGAATTTTTGTTTATAACTGCGCTGTATATGTATGTAACTCAATAAAAGAAGATGTACACAATGTTATCTTTTATATTCATTGATTATTATTAAATAATCGGTGGAAGATTAATGGAAGCCCATATTTAACTCTTCTTGACTTATATTTGTCAGCTACCTTAACAATATAACTTTTAAAAAAATGGCCTTGAATAAATATCGAGCACAAGAAAAAAATGTTGCTTTATGTTTTACTGAACACAAGCCATGCTTTTGACTTTTTACGACCCTTTTTTTATACCCTTCACCAAAAAAAGTTGAAAAAGGGTATAATAAGTTTGTCATTCTGTGTGTAATTTCTACAATATCCATTTCCGACCCCATAAAATATATATATATATATATATATATATACTGACTTCTTACGCATAGTGAAAAAGTCGATTTAGCGATGTTCGTCTGTCCGTCCGTGGTAAAGTCAGGGATCTAAAATTTTCCAATTTTTTTAAATATTAATATGGGTACCATTTTAAAGCTTTTGAAAAGATCTTTAAGGAAATACTAAAATTTTTTAAAAATACTTAACCCTTTTTATGTAAAATAATATATGTATATGCAGTATCAACTTTTTTTTTTTTTTTTTTTATTCTCTGTCACCTCAATATTTGCTAGACAAGTTTCATATTAATGTCTTGTTTACGTGTGTTAGTTATATGTGTTAGTCGTGTTTCCTAATCATAAATAAGACATGTTACTGTTTTTATTATCAGTTTCATAACAAAATACATCCTTCATGCTATAAACAAAATATTATGAAAACTTTCAATAAAATTAATAAATCAGATAGACCTGACAAAAATCTGTCACACGTATTTACTTTTTCGTTCACACTTTCATTCTTTTTTGACAAGCATTCATTTTTTTTTTTTGTTTGTTGTTTTTGCGGAGTAACTACTAAATCTAATAGTGATTTTTATAGCTTTTTTGGTAATTTATTTAAATTCCGTTAATTTACAAAACTATAATGCTTAAATTTAATTAAAGTGACAGTTTTTCAAATAAAAAACAGTGAAAGGTAACTGTTTCATTTAAGAGACTTTTCATTTTTATTTTTGTAATAAAATTTATTATCTGAAAATAATTTAGCAAATTTAAACTGTTTTCAATTGAGTTGCATTTCAAATTTGTGTAGTCGTAAAAAATAAGTACATGTGCGTAGCTGTCGTAATTTTTATTTTTGTGAATGTTAACAAAAAAAATTTTAAACTTAAAGTTAGAAGCAATAATACAAATGACGAACACAATTTGCCTAAATGAAAAATACAATTTGGCAGGCTTAAACAGTTAAAAAGTTATTTAAATTTCTTAAATTTGGCCATATTTCAAAGCAGCCATCAATAAACAACAAGCATTTTGCATTTTACAAATACAGTGTCTCACAAATGTTATCGTAGCCCACCCTACTAAAAGAAGCTTAAATTGTTTACGCTGTTTTCTTTGACAAAGGAAAAAATTTAAATTTTTATTTCTTCATAAATTTATGCATAACGTTTATAATATTTAAATATTTTATTAATTAAAATTATTTTTTTTTGTTTTCATTATTAGTAAAATATCTGAAGCTAAGAGTATGACAATAGGATATTGCAAATGTGTAGAATGGTCTTGTCCCATTTAAAAATGGTTTGGGGCAATAAAAATGCAACGCTGGCTTATATAACCTTATCGTGTGCCTCATTCCAAACCGAAGTTCAATTCTCTTAGACTAGATGTCTTCGGTGTCATTTTATTCAATTTCCCTTCAAAGTTGCCACGTATTTCATTGTACGTTATTACGATAAAATTTATTATGCAGTCGTATTAAATTTGTTTTAAACATTTTGCTTTTAATGTGTTTTTCGAAAGTGTGTGTTAAATGGGTATATATCTGACAGTTTTTTAGCATATCTAACCGATTTGCGAATAAACTAAAAATTCTTTTAAAAAAATTAACGTTTTTACTCGACGCCTTTACTCCTCGTTAACACTGGCAAATTATTTTACGATGAATTTTTATTAAAAAATATCCAGAACAGCTTCACCTTCTTTCGCAAGTACCCATATTGCAGCACTTTAAAGAAGCACAGGTAGAATAAGCGTGTTGTTTAACGTTCTTTTAGTTTAATAAAAGAGAACTCTGTGCTTAAAATTAACCCGAGGTAACATACTTATATATGTCAGCACAATTCATCGCTTTATGTCGATGATGACATCTTAATTACTTTCTTCGGGAGCTCGCAATCTGAAAGTACTTACCTTAAATGTTTAACAAATCCGATTTTCATTCTCTGATAAATGTTTTTGTTTGTGTTCTAAAGAAATATTAATATAAGAAACTTACTCGCCTTGCAAGGCGAATTCATAGTAGGTGACTGCCAAGGCGAATCAATTACCAGGTGGTAGCGATGGCGAATTCATTGTTTTTCGCCAGTTGTCTAACTGTCAAACTCCATATATAAAAAATTTATCTAACTGCTCTGCAGATTTTTTATATATGGAGTTTGACAGTTACACTCAAGGCGAATCAATTACCAGGTGGCAGCGTAGGCGAATTCATTAATTTTCGCCGTGAACACTACTGTCAAACTCCATATATAAAAAATCTGTGTACTATTTTTTATATATGAAGTTTGACATTCGTTTCTACCAGCAAAAAATAATAAATTCTCTAACGCTGCCACACTACTGGCGAACATCAATGAATTCGCCATCGCTACCACCTTATAATTAATTTACCTTGGCGACTTCATTAGCTTTAATAACAATTCGATTTAAAAAGTCTGTTTGATTGTCAAACACACAATACACAAAAAATAAGCAATTTTGACAATGGCGAATTAAACAAGTAAGAGTGTTATATTCTTCACTTTCACTTATAATATTGGTTTACTTTTTTTGTTTACATTTATATAAAGCTAGTTTAGATAAACTTTCGATAAAAATTAGGGAAGACAGAAATTTTTCATGCTTCGCAAGTAGATTCAAGCTGAATCGTCTCAAAACAAAATGCTTCGCTCTCAAGATTTTATATGGCGAAGCACGTTGATTCGGTCGTGACTGAGCTGTGAATCATGAAAAGAGAGCGAAGCAAGAATATTGGGCTCCGTGGAAACATAGTATTATTCGCTCTCTGAGTTGTGCTATTTTGAGTGTTCATATTGCATCTAACTGCCATCCCTAAATTAGCGCGTAAAGCGCAAGATATCTGTCAGAATTTCTCATGTACATACAAAATGTATGAAGCATCCCTAAATAGCACGGCGTCAACGCTTAGCAATTGGAAAATCCAATTTTGACAGTGCGTTAGGAAGTGAAGTTGGCTGCTTGTTAGTTTGTTTTGTTGTGGTTGAAAAGAAATGACAATTTAGTTATCTTCAAGGCAATCTAGCGGTTTTATCTCTTCTTTATTCTTATACAGCGTTATGAGTTTACATAACTATTAAAGACACAAAGTTGACGCTCTAATTTAGGGATGACATTGCAGCGCAATAGCTATGAATTACATTGCTTTGCGTCTTACGCGCTAATTTGATGGCAGTAAGTAATTGGGTTTGGCAATTGCTTGTTTATTTTATAGAAAACACATTGGACTGTAAAAAAGTTTTGCCATTTTATTTTAAAACAACTGTTTTGTTTACTTTTTTTGTCTTTTCCAGTACTCTAGGCGCCGCTAGTAGGCGCCTTGACATTACAATTTTTTATGATACCTATCATGGCGAAATAATACAGGTGGTCTCGATGGCGAATTCATTATTTTCGCCTTAAACGCTAACTGTCAAACTCCATATAATAAACTGTTATACATATTTTTTATGTATGGAGTTTGACATTTAGCGTTTACGGCAAAACTAATGAATTCGCCATTGCGGCCACCTGGTATTATTTCGCCATGATACCTATTTTTCTTTTCCATATTTATTCAAATTGTTAATGCCCTATATAACTTTTCACTTTTTTCTTTGTTTTCTTTTTATTATTTTGACAGTTGTTCAGGTAAAACTTCGATAAAAATTAGAGATGACACTGATTTTATCGTAATTGGCGTGGTAATTCAAACGCAATTACCTACAAAATTGGTGATTCGCTTTCAAAAATTTGTATGGAGAATTACGTTATTCCGCTGGTAATTAGAGGCTGAATTACGAATGGAAGAGCGAATTATGAAAAAACGCTGTAATGTGAACATGGAATAAACTTTTTAAGACACTGTACGTATTTTAAAAAGTTACTTTCTTTGCTAAACTAAGAAAAGCGGCCTTAAATCTTAAGTTAAACATAAAACAAAAAAGAGTAATAAAAAAGTGTAATAAAATTTTCAAATCGAAATCGAAAGTTAAATAGAGAAAAAAATAAATGTTAATTAAAAGTACTCTTACGACTATGGAAATAATATATAGTTTTGTAACTTCCAGCTGAGTTAATTTTGGTTACAAATGAAAAAAAAACTGCAAACGGCTGAAATTGTTATTTAAATTTATGTTTTTAATAAAAAAAAATCGAAAAAAAATCAGAAATAGAAGAGCTAATTCAGTTTAATTCAAATGAATTAAAACGTTTGCGCAATTGCTGTTAAGCGTCCATTTTTTCTTTTTCCCCTTTAAATTTATGTTTTTAATAAAAAAAAATCGAAAAAAAATCAGAAATAGAAGAGCTAATTCAGTTTAATTCAAATGAATTAAAACGTTTGCGCAATTGCTGTTAAGCGTCCATTTTTTCTTTTTCCCCTTAAGTCCCCTTGCAGTATATTTTTTGTTTTGAGCTGTTATGGAGAGGGCAGGTTAATATTCGGCCAAATTTTTTTGTTAGTATTTTTCGATTTAGTTTCGTTTGTTGATTTTTGCTTGTTGCAGCTCAGCCTGTTTAGCATAATAATCGTGTTTTTCTTTTTTTTAACTTTTGGAAAGATAATAGACAAAAATACCGACCAAATAAAACACAGCCAAAGAAATGGAAAAAAAGTATCATACTTGAACAAGATGTGTGTAGCGAGTAGCAACCATCTACCCACTACTTGGCTTAACTTTCACATTCACATATTGATCATACAGTCATTCATTTAGACCTAAAAATATTTGGGGAGTTTTGTATAAAAATGGGTTTTAAATAAAAACAAGATTTACAGAATGTTAAAAAATCGATTAAGTCGACGATAAGATAAACTTGAAATGGTACTTTTTAACTTACTTCAAAAAAAGAAGGAGGTTATACAATTCGACTGAATGTTGCTTTTTTATGTTTGTGCCTCCAGAACTCAGTCATTTGGTTTTTTTTCAAGAATTATTAATGGCATTTGTTAAGGTATTTTTAACATTTCTAACATACAACTTGTACTTATTTAGAAAAGGTTAAAGTTCATGAACGTAGTTTTTAAAAAGGAAAATGCTTTAAAAGGTACTTTTTCGTAAAAGTACTTTTTAATAGGTATCTTTTTTAAGGGTTCTTTTTCTCTTTTTAAATATAATTTTTGTAAATGATAATGTTTTTATAACATACTGCTTTCATAAAGTAATAAGGTACATTTTTAGAATTTTTTGTACATTTTTTTAACTATTATTTTTTGGAATATATTCTTTTTACAACAGGTTACAATGGAGAACATTTCGTATATTTTTAAACTTTCGCAAGCCGAAGACGAGCACAGATATTTTATGCTGTGTTGTGCAGCCAAATTAACCGCTTTCGTTAACTCTGAGACGTGTGGTTGTGGAGCTGACAACTACTCCGCTGATCTCCAAAAAGTTTTTTTTTTAATTTCTATTAAAATGGCTTTTCTTAGCATATCGGCTAAAATCCTATCTTTCTTAGACGTCGTCAACCTTAGTCTCTCAAATCTTTCAATAGTTTCATTTTTTTCTTGATAGTGTAGAGCACCCATTTCCAGGGTCTGTCGATATTTCTGGCCATTTCAGAAATATTTTTACCAAAATTTGTCATATTTAATATAATTTTTCGGAGTACACGACGATTTTTAATCAATTTTCAGAAAAATTATACTTCTACTTCCCAGTGAAAGACCTTATTATATAATTTACTTATAATTCAGTAAATTAAATGGTTTGTTCAAAGATTCTTATGCATAGCGAAGTCGATAAAGGGATGTTCGTCAGTTCGTCCGTGTTCGGGTTGAAATCAACTTTGCCAAGGCAATACATGAGCTAAAGAAAATTTAAATACTCGTACTCCAATCGATCAGACATAGTTTCGAATATTTTGCTATTGAAAATCAGCAAGATCGGTCCATGCCCTTCGAGGCAGCAGGGAAGACACCACGCCTACCTCTAATTTTTTCATGTCATTTAGAACAATAAAGTAACTTTAATCAAAAAAATAAATATATGGGGCGATAGAAAAATAAAAAGTAAGAAAAGATCATAAAATTAAAAAATTGGAGCTCGCCCATATTTTCCGAGTTACGGGGCTCTGAAATTTTCAAATTTTGTTAAACATCCATGTGGGTATCATTTTAAAGCTTTTGAAGAGAACTTTAAGGACATACAAAAATGTAAAAAAAGGCTTAACCCATTAAGAGCCAATGTAAGTTTTATGTAAAATTATATACATATATGTAGTACCAAATTTTTTTTTCATTTTCTGTCACCCAAATATTTGCTTTTTTAATTGGAGTTACTTTACCAAACTAGATTCACATAAATGGTGAAAGGTTTCTAAGATTCAGCATAACCGTATATAGCACTCTCACTAGTGGAATTCCCCCTACATATGTACATATGTATGTATGTATATTACCTACTTAAATCTATCTCAAACGCTTAATGTACACAAGTACGTGGATTGACCAAAAACGCATTCCTTTATTCTCCTTCTGTTTGCTTTTTTTCATTTGTTGTTTTTTTTTTACATTTGGGAAAGAAGCACTATTCAAAGAAATAGAAGCCCATGAGCCAACCTACCAACCACTGGTTTAACCAGCCAAAAGCACTACTGTGTGCCACCGCCACCATCATCACTGTTCGATCTAAAATGGCACAATTGCATTATTATGTGCGAAAGCATCTATCATGTGATAAATAAAATAAAATATTGAGCTTGTTGGCGGATAGTGAGTGTGTGGTTCGTTGGTACTTGTTACAACAGCCAGACGGACAAGCAGACAAACATTCAATGCCAATGAAAATGCCACCTACATACATACATACTTGTAATGCTTACAAGTATTTTCCTGCTGACATTCATTTAAAAATGTTTGATAAAGTTGAACATACACACATATGTACACATATTTTGGTTAGAAAGAATAGTAAGGAATACACAGCAATAGCAAAAAAGTAAAAGAATTAAAATAAATTTAAAAAATATAAAGCAAAATGAATTTCATGACTGTTCGTACCACCAACAAACACAATTGCTATTGTCATTGGAGTTTTCAACGCCCTTTTATGAGTTGTCAAGTTTTATGATTATGTAAATTTTTTATTAAAAATTTAGGATATTTGTAGTTTTTTTAGCAGAAGATTTTATGTACCGCTATTTGTAATAAATGATAAATTTATTCGGTAGCAAATGAATAAATTCTTTGTAGACATTCCGGCTGAATATAGTACATGAGTACATACATACATATGTATTTACATACATACATATGTATATAAGTAGCTTTTAAGTTGGTGAAATGCTTCCCGTACAAAATTTAATCAATCATTTGACAATAATTGATGAGCGAAATACCTACGGCGAATCAATTACCCGGTGCCAGCGTCGACGACATCATCCACATATAAAATATACATACATACATATGTACAGATTTTTTATGTATCGCGTTTGGCAGATATGTATGTTACCAGCAAACAAATAATGGACTCGTTTACACACCACTTGGAACCTAAAACGCCTTGGAAGTATCCATCGTTGCCTAGAAAAAGGCAAATCAGTTACCAGGTGGCAGTGTAACAAATTCACTATTTTTTGCTGGAAAAAATTACTGTCAAACTTCGGCTATGCCGAATCTTATATATCATTCATCGTCTATGTAAATCTACATAAAAATGCCATCGGCTCTTAATGGCTTAAGCATTTCAGAGCCCCGTAAATCAGAAAATATGATTGAACGCCAATTTTTTCACTAGATGTTTTTTTCTAATTTTTAAATTCTCTATCACCCCTATAGTAAACAAAATGTGAAATTTTTGTTCCCATGAAATTTTCATTCCCCATGAAGGGAAAATTGCTATCGTGAGTTTCATGGGAACGTTTGTTCCCGCTATCAATAATTTTACAAGACGAGCTACAAAGAGAACGACAAAGAAAAAAAGCGTTATTGTTTGTGTGTGAACTTCGTCTCACCAAATTAACATTAAGATTAGTTGGTTAAATAGATGATGTTTACGATGTACATAACATAAGGTAGATAGATGCAAAGAATGCTGATGAAGGATGTGGCGGTCCAGAAAAAGCTGCATTTCATTCTGCTATCGTCTAATTTTTCATGTTTTCTTTGGAAAACGTCCGCATACATTTGTAAATAATTTTTCTTTCTAAAAATGTTTAGAAATTAATTAAAAAGAACCAAAAAGCCGAAAATAAAGTAAAATTTCATTAGTTTATAAAGAAGAAAATATTAATAGGGAAAAAATATTCAAATTTTTTTAAAGTTATGAAAAATTTAGAAATGTTAATGATTGGTGCTATTGTGTTGTTGCAAGAGGAGGAGATACTACAACTGAGAACAATTTCATTTCAAGAACGTGACGTGCAAGACGCATAAAAGCCCTTGAATTTACCCTAGACACAAAAGGTCCAATCAATGGACCCAAGTGGGCTGTGGCAACACGGCTGCCTGCCTAACATACCCTAGACAATGGTACTGACCCATTTCAATAAAATAAATTTTTGTATCGGATCATTTAAAAAATATTTTTTTTTTAATCTTTATAAATTTATAACCAATAGATAAATCTCTTTGTTTTGCATCTTGACGAGCATAATGTCAGTCTGCACTGCACTAACTGATGTTGAATTAAAAAAATGTGTTATTGATGTAAATATTCTAATTAAAACATATAAAAACTGGCATAATGTATGCAGTTCCCCAGCAAAATTTAAGTGAACAAATCTAAAGGAAAAGGGAAAAAATTTCGAGGGAAAAAATCAATCCCGATAAGGGGAGTTTTTGTTGAAAAAAAAAATTGTTGACGTGAATTATTCACGATTGTAATTTGGGGAAAAGGGAAAAAATTTAGAGTGAAAATATATTCATGATAGGGAATATGTTTTTTTTTATTGGAGTTTCTTTATTGTTCTAATTGACATGACAAATTAGAAGTAGGCGTGGTGTTTTGCTTGCTGTCTCGAAGGACATGAACTGATCATGCTAAATTCCAATAGCACCTCCTTCGACACTAAATTTAATCGATTGAGGTATATATATATATATATTTTTTTTTTTGTGAAATCAAGTTTGCCTCGTGTTTGACGTTTTCTTAGCAGAAACTCAGCGTTTTTTAAGTTTTGTAATAGAATAAAACTAGCTCGTAACAGTTATTATTCACCTCTATCGTTTTTGGCGTAGACTTATTTCGACTACATCAATTTTGTAATAGAATAATGATAACTGTTATGAGCTATCTTTATTCTATTACAAAACTTGAAAAGAGTAAAACAAATTTAAAAAACTCAGGTTACAACCAATAAAACTTTTTTTCTTATAAACATATCTTGATCAAATAAATTAAGTTTAAACTTGCATTGTACACCCCATTGTAGACGACTATTTTTTTCATTTTTGAGCTGCGTCGGTAAACTAGATTTAAGCCTTATTATTAAAGAACTTTTGTAGAAATGGATTTACACCTCTTTCAAAGGAAACGGCTCATGTAGGATAACGCACTGTTTGGTATAAAGTTAGAGCTTGTTAAAAAGTTGAATTTTAAATAAGTATAAGGGAACTGAAACTGGATACGTATATCGGGTTTTCCAACAGGTACGCTACAAAAGTAGAGCGACAGGGACAGCAAACGACCCAATATTCTTGCCGCTCTTTTGACAAGTCTCTTGAGTAAGGTTTGCCATTTCATAAAGATAAAAAGATGTACGAGCCAACGACGATTGATGAACTTCATACGAATATCGAACATGAAATGGCAGCAGTATCGGCAGATTTATGCTTGAAAACCGTCGAAAATTGGGTTCAGCGTCTGGACTTCTGTATTAATTAACAAAAAACTTTTGTACCTCTGTTATTGAAAACCTTGTATTACTTTCTCGTTGTAAGGACTGCTGCAATTACTTGCTTCTTTTTGCAGAAACTCCACTAAAATTTCCCGGGGAAAATACGCATAAAGTTCTTACTTATAACAAATTGTGTTTGTATGTTTTTCGATAAATATATTCTTGTTTATTTTAATTTTAAAATAGTGAACTATCAGATGTTATCTATTTTGTTTTCTTCAGGTTACCACACTCTTCAACAAGTGTTGCCTTATCGATGACTGTTGGAAAATGCTACCCAACAACAGTTAACTATACATAACTTAGTGTTTACACAGGATATATTTATTATAAATAAATTATATAAAGCAGAACAATTATCATCACATTATTATTGAATAACATGTTTAAAATCTATTAATTGTTTTTTCAAAACTTTTTACTTGTGTTACTCCTTTATAGCAGAAAATGAATACGATTCAAAACTGTAAATTTATATAAATTTCGTGCACGAGATTATTTTGCCGCTTCTTTAATGAAAAGTATAATAAGAAAAAAAGTCAACATGATATGAAACGGTCTCACGATTTCATCATAATGCTGAAATTTATAATTAGGATCTAATTTCTTTTATATGTCAGTTTTGAAAGTTAAAATATTATTTATTATTATTTCAATATTTCGCCACACCGTTGGGTGGCATCTTCAAATCATTTTTGTTTCTTGTTTCCTAAAGTACCACCCAACGATGTGGCAAAATGTTGAAAAAAATACACAATATTTTAATTTTGCTTAATAAATTAGAAAAGAAAATTATAATATAAAGGTCAAATAAACATTAATATATAATTAGAGTTTAAACGATTCACGCTATTTAATTTGGTACTCTGCTATTTATAAATAAAGAATAAAATAAACATAAATTAAAACCAAACGAGATAGCAAAATTTTATCAATAATTTTAATTCACTTTTTATTCAATGGCCTTCTGCAGCTATTTGTGATGGCTATATGAAAATTTCGGTACCAAATAAATCTTTACGAGATGCCTTGTTCTGTTAGTGGAGTAGCTTAACTATACACTCACTATACAAAAATAATGTATTGTATCTCTATCCTAATGTATGTATTTGCCAATGTATATAATGGATATGCTGTTAGTTTCTTTGCGGATGTAATGATATAATAGTAATAAACAATAACAAGTTGTTACCGTACGTTTTTATAATATTTAAACCTTTAAGTATATGTAACAACGAAGCTAAAGCGTTTTAAACACGGTCAAAATAGTCACGTAGCGTTTTGGTAGTACTTGTGAAAATATATTAGTATATATTAGTATGTTTTTTTATAACTGATTAGTTTTTCTTTGCAAGCTCGATTTAATGTGCTGAATTAGTTTCAAGCAAAGACGAGTATTTACGACATGAGCAGAGTAAGTTACTATACGTTATAAAAGTTGAAAAACTGTAACATTTTTAAATTGGTTTTAACTTAAAATTAAAAGTTTTATAATTACAAACTGATTTATGCAAAAATATGAAACTTTATTAGATATTTTATGAAGTTCTTTAGTTCTCTTGTATTCAAAATATTGTTTTCATTATTGTGGGAGGCATCCATCTAGGGGAGTATGTTAAGAAATAAATTTCACATCTAAATTGTTCATTCTTCTTTATAATACCTTGAATTTTAGCTATTGAACCAAATATTAAAAAAAAAAAATCCAAAACTACACTGATTGCACTGTTATCGCCGCTGCACTGCAGAAGAATTACTAACAACTTGAAGCTAAATGTTAGAATTCTTCATAACTCACGCTTATGATAACGGTAATTAGCAAATTCAGTGTTAATAACTACTTTATAATATCAAAATTACAGGGGAATTCTTATTTTGTGCTTACCTTTAAATTTCATAGCAAA
Organism: Gymnosoma rotundatum; assembly: GCA_916610165.2. Lineage (NCBI taxonomy): Eukaryota > Metazoa > Arthropoda > Insecta > Diptera > Tachinidae > Gymnosoma > Gymnosoma rotundatum. The sequence continues at coordinate 10,258,434 of OU744338.1, read as the reverse complement.
TGCAATTTTTTTTCAGTATGACGCACATATGCGACATTAAATAAAAAATAAACTTTTGAAATTGACGCATATATACGACATAATCAGTTAACAGGTTAAAAATAACTGTGGAGCTCCCCCGAGATGTATTTGTTCCTACGCTTATAAAGTTATGATAACATCTCTGCTTTAGTTTTTTTATATTTTTATAATCACAGGTGCCAGTTGGAATTACGTGCGTAGAGTTCCGTGTCAAATACAGGCCACCCTTTAATTTTAAATTTTATGTTTTTAACTGCACGTTAGTGTAGTACCGGAAATAAAGACAGTCGAAAAGTCATTGCAGAGATAACAATAGCACCGAGTATAACAATAGGCTGTATTTTATCTTAATCCTTAAAATTAAGACAAAATTCTGCAAAACAAACTATTGATACGGTCACCTGAAATGCTGAATGAAAAATATATATTGAAGAATTGAAAACAAGTGGCCAATTGTTATCATTCTTTCGTTGTATTGTTATTTTATTATATTTTTATTCTTGCTTATTTTCTTTTCGACATATTTTCTCCTAACAAGTTCTTTAAAAAAGTTTTCTCGTAACTAAAACCAAACAAATTGTATCGTTTTATTCAGTCTTCTACCTTGTGTCGTTGGGAGTGGCTGTATTTGGAATCGTTTAACTTTTATTTAAACCAGGTGAAGAAATTTTAATTATATTTAAAGGTGAGTTGATTTATCATACAAATAAAAACCTGTATTTGTTTTGTAAACTTTATTAACTAAAAGTCATTCACTTATTAATATGAATAATGATAAACTTTCACCTGCCAAAAAAGCTTAATTCCTTTCATATCAATTTTTATGCAATTTGCGGAACTTGATTTAAAAGCAGCGTTGCCACACAAGAAATTGACTTCCTACCAATAATTTCCAAAAATCCTACCAAAATCGTTCACAGCCTACCAAAAATTTAAAAATGCGTTTCTTGCACATAAACTCTTTTATACTCACTTGGTTTTTTTCCGTAATTGTTGAGGTGGAAATTTGTCTTTTGGTGATTTTTAAGATGGATATTATGATTTAAAATAGTTTTAGAGCATATTATGCAGAATGAACACCCATCCCTTTCCTGGAGCCAATCAAATTCGCTTAACCATTCGGTTCTAAATTTTTTTTGACTGTTTCTTTACGTGCAATATTAGTAAATATTTATGTAATTAATAGGTACATATATACAATTAAAAAAGTTTACTTACTTTTCCATTTTGTCTGTTAATTTTTTTAATACAAACACTTGTAAATAAGACTTCACTCAAAAATATTGTTAATTTCAATTTCATAATATTGTTCGCGTTTCTTAAACCAGAGATGGTTATAGCTTTAATCATCTTTATGCAAAAAAGCAGACATGTTTTTTATTACACCTAAAACAGTTTTTGAAAACAGTGGTAAAACTATTCACGGTTACTGTTTATTTAATTTAAAGTTACATTTTTTTATTTTATGTTCTGAATTTTTAAGGTAAAAAATTTACTATTGCTAAAAATTTGCTACAGGAGGAAAACCTACCAAAAATTTAAAAAAATGCAACAAACCAACCAAACTACCAAACTGTTTTTTAAAAACGAAAAACTACCAAGTTTGGTCCGATTGGACCAAAGCGGCAACGCTGTTTAAAAGAGAAAAGATAAAATGCATTTGAAGAGTAATGGTAGTTCTAGTTTTCTTAAAGTGTTGCTAGATTGCAAAAATTTATTATTTAACGTTTTTAAGAAGCGAAAACATTAAAATGTGTCATTTCTATTAATTATTTACCGAATTTAAAGATAAACAAATAATTAATTATTTTAATCTTATTTTGTTAAGAATCTTTTTTAAGAAAACATAAAAATTAGTAGATTGTAATGCATCGCTCAAAGCCACTACTCTCCTAATATCGTTTGATTTGAAAAGTAGAACTTTTTTAAATATTTATCAATGACAACTCATGCAAAGCATAGAACAATTAAATGTAAGTAAATATTACATATCAATTCTAACACTAACGGAACTATTTAGATCGGAAAATATGAAAGTAATAACATACACAGGTATTTTACCCTTGTTTTTTAAACAATAAGTTTCAAATAATTTTTACTTGTAAAGCAATTCTTTATTTCGTACTTGCATTTGCTAAACGCTTTAGTTGGGGGTAGTGCATTAATTCTGTTAATGTCTAGTAATGATTTGAAAATTTGCAGCCTCAAACATTAGTGATAGTAATTTAAATAAATTTTGCACTAAAATTAATTTCTTTAATTTCAAAAAAACCAATCACTAATTTTAGTCCAACGAAGAAATTTTTCACTAAATTCGAAGTTCACTTTAAGTTATTATTATTTTTGTGCAATAATTCAAAACTAAAGACTAATAATTCATTAGAAATAGCAAAATTTAATTTAATCTTTACGATAACAAAATTTTTGTTATTTAATAAAAAAAAATGGATACTTTAAAAATATAAAAATATTTTACAAGTTATAAAGCAAAATAAGCATTTCAAAACTACTATCACTGACTTTTTTTTTCAGGAGCGTCTACGATTCCAATATTTTTTTTTTTTTGTTTGTTTTTTTTCGCTTATAATTTTTATAGTACATTGTATATACATATTATTAATTTTTTTTATTTATTTACATAACATATATTATTTGCATGTGCACATTGCTTATTAATAAAAATTGTTTTTCAATTTTTATTATTATTTTTTCATTGAATCTTTCAAATACATATGAATGGTTTCCAATGGGATCCCTTATGTAGAAAAATGAAAGAAAAAATAAAAATAGTTACTAAATGTTTGCTGTGATTTTGTGTAGAACATTTTTGAATTGTTATTGTCTTCTATCTAATTGATTCAATGGATTTCTCATTTAATCAATTTGGCTTTTGATATAAGACTTTCTGTTTTTCTATACAAAATTTGGGTAAAATCCGCTGATGAGCTATTTGAGCAGTAGTGAAATGGCCATATGGATATGCTTTCCCCGCACTAATACATTTTATTTTGTAGTTTAGTTTAAAATAATAAATATATCATGAGAATATCATGAAATATTTATATTTAAAGGAATCAAGCACGAATAAAGTAAATTAACTGAATCTTTTTTGCTTTATATTTTTTCTTTTGATTGTGCTTTTAATTAGTACTTTGATAATTGAATACCTATTTAGAGTGTTTTAGGTTGAAAACAAAGCTTCATATTCTAGTTTTTACTTCAAAAATACTGTATCTCAAATATTTATTATTTTAGGATACATCTAGCTAAAGGTAAGGATTTGAGTGAAAAAAAAATTGTTAGTAAAAACTACAGCATACTTAAGACAGCCTCTGCGATATATTAGTTTTTGTGTAATTGTTCTCCTGTACTTCGCGATTTTCTATTTTCAATTTATACTTTTAAGTGTTCGGGAAGGGGCTGACCCCACTGAAAAGAAGTGACTCTTAAGTGCACTTAGGTCATATTAAATAACAACAATACATTAACATCCATGTCAGCAAGTATTCTACAAAGCAACAACAAACCTTGTAAGCAGGATTTCTGCTTGGTTATAATATTCGCAATAAAATAAAATCTTATATTGTTTCTCGAATTGTATGGTATTAATATAAATTTCAAAACTGAATGGATTTTAAATTATCAAAACAAATATAATTCACTTGCAAACATTTAAAAAAATGTTTAGTAAAATAAAATATGTTAACAAAAATTATTCCAAATGACACTGATGTCGTAAATTAAAATTTCGAAAACCAAATTCGAAAGTGTATAATAATAGATTTTTAGAAATTTAATGCAAATTTTTACTCGACAAGGTAACATCTTTTTAGAAATTTATTAAAATAAAATTAATCTTTTTATATTCGAAGTGCTCTCTTATCCAAAATATAAAAATTAAACGCTATTATGTTATATACTGCTCTTAATTATTTTGAACAAACTAATGCAGTTAATTTAGTTTACAATAATAAATAAAATTTTTACTGGCGTATTTATACAAAATAAAATAACTTTAAATAGGGTTTCAGACAGCTTTCCATATAAATTTGTCCTAAAATATATTTCAGATCCATTTCAATATTTTATGAATACAGTAGTAAGATTTTACTTTTTGACGATTTTTCTTCCAATTCAAACGATTTTTTTTTATATCTGGCTACACGTTCCTAGCACTTCATTTATTTTGCTTTTTTTTTTGTATTTACAGTAACATAACATTTAATAGCGACAGTACTAAAATCAAACTTCAAACTATCAGAAAGATACAAAGGTTAATTCTGTTTAATGTTGAGGGGATATTTATGCATGTATTTTATAATCTTTTTATTTTGTCTTTGAATAATTATTTGTTTAATTTAAAGTTTTATAAATGAATTGTCTTTAGGTTAATAAAATGCAAAGAAGTAAAATGGCTTACGTTTAATTAACTCTTAATACGAATGACTTCGATATACTATAAAAAAATTTCCAAAATAGGATTTTATTTTTTTTTTAATATAAATATTATTAATACTCCCTGTAATTAAGAACCTTGCGTCGTTTTTTCTTACAAAAATCCATATATTCTTACATAGTAGATAAACACTTAAACCTCTTTAAATCCTGAACTTTGTACATGTACGAAGAAAATATTTTTTATTACGAATGTGAACGTTCAACAAGCATAAGAAATTCAAAAAATTTATTTGCATAAAAAGCAAAAATTTTATTGCTTTGAAGACTAAAAATTTTAAGTCGGCAATTTTAATTTTTTGTTTTGAAAATAATTGTTATTTTTCAAGTTGTATTTTAGTTCGTAAATAAACTGTTATTTTTTCAGTTTTATTTTTTGTTAGGAAAACAAAAGTTCTTTTTTCAAATTTATTTTTCGATTTTGATTTTTGGGATAAAAAATAAAAGTTAATTTTCAAATTTTATTTATTAATAATACTTTTTTATTTTTGAAAACGTATTATTTGTTCTGGCTCTATAAAAATTAACGTTTTGCATGTCTGATACCATATTTTAATCCCCGAACTTTCCATTGACATTATCTAATCTTGTTGTTTTTAATTGCTAAGAAAAATGAATCAACGAGAAACAGCGAAATATCAAGAGTAAAAGTAGAAAGGAGTTAATATTATGATCTCAAAAAAATTGTTCTCCTTCGGTTTTTTAAGACATAAATTAACCCAACTCTTTTGTTTACCACACAAAATTATGGTTAAATGCTCACAGGAAAACTTTTTTTTTTAAATAAACAAAAAGTACCTATCTTTACAAAAAAAATTTCATTTCTGTACATGAAATATTTTTTGAAAATTTTTTTGTTGGTGTAGATAGTAATCGATATAGAATACGAAACACCTACTTTTCGAATTTTTGTCTATCTGCCTGTGTTCGCATCACGTAAAAACTAGTGGTTGGATTTAGACAAAATGTTGTGAGGAGGTCCCTTAGAACCCTGGTGCCAATATAGAATATTTTTTTTTTTAAATAATAGGTCATTTCGTAGACAAAATAGAGATACAATTGTAAAGCACCCAATTTTATGTGTATAATGGTATTAAAACAGTTGTCAGCACTTTTTATTTTTGTAGACGGAAAATTTTTAACACAGTCTACAGAACTCAGGAATATATAGTAAAACTTTAATTTTAAGAAAATTATAAACTACACGCAGACAAAGTCGTTAGTACTGCTATTTTTAAATATGAATTTTACTTTTAAGGCTTTCAAATTTCATAGCACAAAATTTATGCTGAAGGAATTTTAAGTAAGAAAGTTAGATAGCTAATTATTACACGAAATGTATCAGTTAATTTTTTTTACCTATTATTATTTTCGTAATTTAAAAATAAATTAAAATGTTTAGCCAACGGCTAGCCTAAATACCATCAGGTACTAGTAAATTAAATTACACTGTATAAATATATCAATAGTCTTCTACTAGGTTATCGCTCGCACACGCTAAAAAAGTGTTCTATAGACAAAAATTTAGGTGGGTGGGTGCATTAGCAATCTAATAAGGCAGTCAGTCGCTTTTTGTCGTATTAGATAATAAAAAATGACGCGAAATTTGCTCGTTCATCTAGCCATGAATTGAAAACCCCAGACACAAAAATGATAAGCTGGTTTATTGCATAAATTTTTAAGAAGTAACAACAAAAATAAAGCGCTGATATTAATAAACAAATTAACAACAACAAAAAACGTTTTCCTTGTCAATGAATACAAGGCATATTAAAATAAGTATACAAGGCAAATTGATAACAGGTATACTCACGGCGAAAATTTTTTTCCTTCTTCGAGTGTCAAAAGTTAAAATCTCCTTTGATTTTGACAGCCGAAAACTATTTGTACAAAAACAAAATGTACATGTTTCTATCGCAGTGTTGTATTTATTTTCGCCGTGAGTATACCTGTTATCAATTTGCCTTGATAAGTATATTGAAAAATTTCACTACAAAAATTTCATTAATTCAAATCAGATCAATGTTAATTTATTATGCTCATTAAAGAGAGTAAATCCTAAGAGAAATTAAAAATGTAAAAAAGAAATGAGAGACCTAGCGTTGTTACCAAAGACAATAAATTTATAAAGATGTTGCACTCTGAACATTTAAAAAATCAAAAATTATGAGCAGTTTCATGGTAGCGGGGGTAAGAGATAAGAGGGAAGAAATTTCTGTGAGCGCAACCAAAACTCAAGAGAGCACAATATTAGTTTTGTAAACAAGACAGATTCATAAGCTAGCTACACACAACGCAACGTGTTTCTGAAATCTGTTGCATTTCATTACAGATTGCGTCGTCTGAATTCGTGTTTCAGGTTTCACTTCAGGTTGCAATCCAGGTTTCATTAACATCAAAATGTTTTGATGTTTTCTGGTTGCATTGAAACAGATTGCATTGTTTGTATTGCTGTTTCACTATTTTATGTGTTTAGTACATTGACAACAAGCAAGCTGTAAACATCTAAGTAATTAAGAAATAACAAAATGGGATGTGAAAAGGGATAAATATAAAAATAAAATTATAAAAGCAGCAGTATTTGAAAAATTGGTAATTGAATATAAAAATATTGATATAAACGCAAGCATTGAAAAAGTTAAAAACAGGATTCATTCTTGCATCCTCTTTTCCGCTCGATGTTAATGTTATGATATAAAATAACAGAACTGAGATTGCGTTTAGGTTTCACTGTTGGTTTCAGTGTTTGTGTCAAAACATGAAACCTGAATGTGAAACGTGTTGCAGAAACAAATTGCGTTGTCTGTACTCAGCAATACACACATGCGTTTAAAAATGTGTGTGGATGTTCATAAGAAATGTTTTGTTAAAGTAAAGTATTGAGAGACAAAAACACACATTTAACATATAGAAACGTACATACATAATTTCATATCTACATATAAAGAAGAATGTGCTTCATAAAATTTTATTTCTGAATTCTATTTTTCCTACTTATTTAAAAATTGTTTGTAAAATAAGATTGAAAACGAAACTATATGACTGCTCTTGTTATTGTAGCGTAACTATATATTTTTATTTGTGTATTTTTAGAAATATGCATAATCGCACCGAACTAATCATACCTTAAATTACGTAGTAATTTTCTTAGCATTTATTCTTGTGGATACTTAATATGTTATTTAAGAAATTTCAAACAATGGTAATAAAATAAGGTACTTAATTATGTATATTTATTATTAAATTTTTTGTTAAGTTTATTTAACCTGCATATAGGTATAATATATATAAAAATCACTATATAAACCTCAATATGAATTTAATAGCTAAATTTAAAAATTAAAATTGCCAAACAAAATAAATCACTGGCGCTTTAAAATTTTGACTTTCCCAGTACTTGTTACTTTACACTCATGTGTTTGTCATGAGCAATGCTTTCTTAGCAACATAAGTATAAGCAAATTCGGAACTTCCAACCTGTTTATGTAACAAGAGTTATTCTCGTCAAACCAGACATAGTAATTTTAGTACGCTATGCACATTGCTTCGTAATATATTTTTTATGTTTTTAGCTGCTGTTTTTACAAAATAGTATTTATAAGACCTTTATGCGTGTTTTTATAGTTCTTAGAACGGATATACATTTTCGATGTATATGTCAGAATTTGTCAAGGTTTAATTATATCTATTATTCTGCATTAATAGCAAGAAAATCGTTGAAATATCGCTTTTTTCGCAATTTTCCATGTTTTACACCAAGAACTTTCTATTTTTCATTTGGAAAGCCATTAAGAAATAATTTCACCCGAAAATTCGTACAAAAAAATTAATTTTAATCTTTAAAATATTATTATTCTGAACAAATTATTAAAATCACCGATTTTGATTATTGAAGGCAAAAGCACTTCTCGATGGCCATTTCGCTACCGTTTACTTAGCTCTTCAGGAAACTTCTCACTAACATTTTAAATAAACTAAATTTTTTTGTTCAAACAATAAAGTAAAGACAAAAATCAAAGTTTAAGAAACCTGCGAGTTTTCTTAATAAACACTAAACAAAGCGTACTAAAACCTTTTAAATTCTAAGCGTAAATCAAATTGCACTTCGAAAACATATCAGCATTTATTTTTTTACGAAGCAACTAATTTTGTAACTTATGTAGAGAAGTTGTAGGTTCGAAATCTACAAAATATTTAGCAGGACATGTTGACGGAAAATTCTATCCACTTACCCAAAATAAAAATGTTACTTATTTTCAGTTAAGTCATTTTACAAATAGCGATTTATTGGTTTAATATTATTCTCTTGCACTCTTCCACTTGCATCATAAAGGTAAACATACAACATTTGTAACCCCTTTTTATTTGCTCGGCATGGGCAAGTGCAAAGCGTTTTGTATCTACTTTTTTTGTAAAACAATAAATAAAAACCATTTTTTCAACTTCAGACAATAAACAAACATACAATACTTTAGTTAAACAAAGTATAAAAGTACAAAAATTTTGCAGAATTTTTCATTTTGCTTACTCAAATTGCATGATGTTTATTAAAGGCAATATTTAGTTTTAGATTTTATATGAGTGAATATAAACGATATGACTTCTCGTTATTTTAAAATGTATTTCATTTATAAATTTAAGCTCAGGCCTTATTAAGGTATATTTATTGTTCTAAGTACTGTCTTTAGCGCGGCTAGTTTTTTTTTTTTAGTTGATGCTATTGCAAAAAACAACATGACTTTCTTATTTTTGCCATCTAATTAAGAAACACTACAACCTGCAAACTTAACTAGCGATTTTATTTAAATATTTATTACTTTGCTAGAAAGTTTTAACAACACTACGAAAATTTTGTTTCATAGTGTTGTTATTTCATTCGCTTTTGTCATAGTTGCCAGACTAATTTTGAAGAGAAGCACTAATTTCTGCATAAATTTGGCAAAAAGTCGGTTATTGAAAATTAAAACTAGTTTTAAACCTACAGAAGACTTTTTAACTCTATGGTAAAGCTTTGGAAGACGAAACCTTGTGCACGCAAACCTTTTATTTTCGTCATATATATTTAAAAAAAAAAACTAGTGTATAAATAAAATTATTTTTAATTTATCAATATGAAAATTAATTAAAACATTTTTGAGTTTTTATTGTCTTTTGTCTTATTGATTCAATAGAGTTCTCAATTAATCAATTTGGCTTTTAATATAAGACTTTCTAGTTTTCTATACAAAATTTGGGTAAAATCCACTGATGAGCTATTTGCGCAGTAGTGAAATGGCCATATAGATATGCCCTTCCCGCAGTAATACATTTTAGTTTAGTTTAAATTAATAAATATTTCATGAGAATATCATGAAATATTTATATTTTAAAGAATCAAGCACGAATAAAGTAAATTAAATTTTAAAAAAATCCGAATAACAAATTTTCATATTGATATATTTGCATGTGCACGTTGCTTATTAATAAAAATTGTTTTCAATTTTTATTTTTTCATTGAATCTTTCAAATACATATGAATGGTTCCCAATGGGATCCCTTATGTAGAAAAAAATGAAAGAAAAAATAAAAATAGTTACTGAATGTTTGCTGTGTTTTTTGTATAAAACATTTACGAATTTTTATTGTCTTTTGTCTTATTGATTCAATGGAGTTCTCATTTAATCAATTTGGCTTTTGATATAAGACTTTCTAGTTTTCTATACAAAATTTGGGTAAAATCCACTGATGAGCTATTTGCGCAGTAGTGAAATGGCCATATAGATATGCTTTCCCCGTAGTAATACATTTAATTTTTAGTTTAGTTTAAATTAATAAATATTTCATGAGAACATCATGAAATATCTATATTTCAAGGAATCGAGTGCGAATAAAGTAAATTATACATTTTTAATTTAATTTAATTATTTACATCATTTTCATTTATATTGTGAAACATCGAATATGACTCATTAAAATAAAATCAGATTAGAGTTGGGGAAAGAAAAAGTGCCACAAAACCCTGTTATTGTTTTATGTCTTCTTATACATTTTATCGAGGCCACACCTGGAGCTTTACTCGTTTATCAGAAGAGCTTAATAGTGCGTTTCCATTGACGTGATTTTGTCTAAAACACTTGATTTGCTCAAATCAAGTGTTTAGCTACTTGATTTTTCATGCTACCAAAATCATTTAAATCACATGATTTATTTAAAATCATGTAGAAAATGTATTTTTTCGAACTAAATTTGCCTTTGCCTCACTGTGTTGTATCTAGGATATTCAAGTTCAACTCCGTTCTATCAATTCATATTGGATGTTCTTATCGAAAAAGTGACAATTACTTTTAAATTTTTTAAAACAACAACTAATAAAATAAAATTTACTGAAATTAAGCAATTTTAAACCAGAAAATAAACTCCTACATTAAGGTATGCGTGTATAATTTTATACTAAATTTAACTTTATCTTTATACATGATATAATTATAATTTTCAGTGTAAAAAAATAAAAAAAGTTTTTATAGGGTTTCAATTTTTAAACACCACATTTAATTCAAGAAATCAAAAGCCAAGTTCTATCAGGCATGTCACAAATTCCGATCGGAATAGTTTGAATTCCGTATAAACAATTTCTATCGATTTTGTTTTACCTTTTTCAGATTCCGATCGATTTTCCTTATTTCTAAAAAAATGCTGAATTTTAACCTTTTTATTAAAATAAGGCAATGTTGCGCACACCAAAGTAAATAACAAAGCTAATCTAAATAAGGACACATAATAAAAGTAAATTTGAAAACCGCAAATAACAAAATTTTAAAGAAACTAAATTCCACTTTGTATTTCAAAAGTAGTTTCATTCCGAAAAAATTTTTCGTTTTCTAAAGAACCAATTTGCAAAATTGAAACCACTTTCGATCGGAATTAAGTTCTGTGACATGCCTGTATATAAAAGTTGTATTTTCATTTAAAAATCGTCAAACGATACCTTAATACTCCTAAATTCGTCAAAATGACGCTCATTGTTCATCTGGCAACAACTATTGCCTTAACTAACCGGCCATTGTTGATAATCACTGCCAACGTAATGTAGTAAAAAAAAACATTGTGTTTTAAAGAAGTCCTCTGTTTTTTAATTTTTAGAAAATTATCATTACTTTTTTTGTGAAATCTTATCAATTATAATTTTGTTATCAGTGTGTGGAATTGTTTCATTCATCGTAAACTGATTTTGTAGTGGAATTGAGTGTTGCATTTTCCCTTTATTTATTTGTACGTTGCATAAGCTTGAATACATGACAGAACGGGAGTAAAGTACATTAAAAAAAAATATTGTAATTAAAAGTTACCATCAATCGCTTTTGTTTTCGTTTTATAGTCAAAAAGTTTTGTTAAAAGTAAACTTAAAATTATAGGCGATAGAAATAGTTTTGATTGTAAAATACCATTTGCAAGATGCTTTCGATACGTTTAGCAACTCGCTGTTTAAATGCCGTAGCTCCAGCTCTTTTGAGAAACAATAATATTAATAGAACGATAATTATTGCCGGGGTAAGCTTGATTTATATTGTAAATGAAATATTCAAATACAATTGACAGAAAATGTTATCAATAAATTTGATAAATATAAATGTACTATATAAAAGTAAACTGATTTCGTTACGTCTTGCAACCTTGTGGTGAAGCAGTTTTAACTCTTTAAAAAATATTATTAATAGAACAATACTGTCAGGGTAAGCCAGTTTCAATATATTTCTTATTAAATGTTATTGTTTAACAATGCTGACTGATCGTTGAACTAATTGCTTTTTGTTAAGGTTAATAAATTGGTCAAGAGAAAATTACATAGAAATTGGTGCTTGTACATACAAAAATTTACTTTTTTACTGCCATATTCATAAAAATTAAAATATGAAAATGACAGTTAATCATTGATTAAACCCATTATAATTGAAGAAAAAGAATATTTGGGTTTTCTAAGGATAATTGTTGCTAAACATTGTTCGTGTGTTGCCTAGCCCTTACAAGTTACACACATATCATAGCCACAATAGAACAAAAACTGTTAGTGCATTATTTGATTACCTACACATATCCGTAATGTTTAATTAGCGTTTTAAACATAAACATCACTTATTTACCTAGTAGTCTCTTTCACGCGGAGATTCCTCTTTGACCTGACGGAGTCACTCTCTTACATCTCGAGAAGTCTGTATTTATACAGACGATTACAAGAAAGGCACGAGAGTTAGAGGTGGGGTATACAATAAGGAATTTGAGATAAGGATGAGCTTTAGACTCCCAAATGTCAGGCAGAAATATCTGCTATTAGAAAGTCGTCGTGCTAGTTAAGGTATCATAACATATCTAATAGGGATATCTATTTCTGTACCGACAGTGTGTTTTTCACATCTTATCTTGTCTCTAAATGCCGGGCATCCCTGAATGAGATGGCGAAGGTTTCGACAGGGGGACAGTTCTTAAAGAAGGTGCAGTTGATACCTTCTGAGGCATACCCCTATCTGCTTTTGGACAGCGTATTAACTGTTTGGGCTACATGCTAGGAGGATGGTTCTCCTATTTTGTTTTTATTTTCTACCCAGTTCGAAAAACCAAGCAAAAATGTCTATGTCTGTTTTTATTTTAAACCAAATAAAATGTTTATAAAAGGAACCAAAGTTAAATTTTGAACAGTGTGAAATTTTCGATGGTATATTTTTGTTTGAATTGCAGTTTCTAAAAGCTTTTGCAATACCATTATGTCTTTCAAAGCATTACCCAAATTGAAAGATTTATTTTATTTTTTTCACAATATCAGACCCTCTGCTTCTTATACAGAAGTATGGTGTTGCGCTTATCGAGGGTTACGTTTATCATACTTTCAATTATGCTAATAAAAACCAAATTATTCGTTACTTAAAATTTTCTAAATGTTTTCGTCATCTTATGTATAAAAATTATTCCTTCATTCAATGTAAGTGTGATTTATTAAATTTTAAAATCGATGCATGTGAAATTTTTTCAAGCCCTTTATTTTGTTACTAATCTTTAATATTGATTCTATAATTTGTATTTTTTAAAATAACTTTTACTAAATATCAAAACCATTTTTTTTAGATGGCAACGAAAATTAAAGCTGGACCTGTTGTTGACATTTTGGGTGATGAAATGACGCGAGTCATTTGGGCATCCATTAAGGAAAAATTAATTTTACCATTTTTAGACATCGAGTTGCACACATACGATTTAGGAATGGAACATCGTGACAAGACCGAAGATACAGTCACGGTCGAATGTGCAGAAGCTATCAAGAAATACCTTGTTGGTATTAAATGTGCTACAATCACTCCGGACGAGAAGCGTGTGGAAGAATTCAAATTAAAAAAGATGTGGAAAAGTCCTAACGGTACTATACGCAACATACTTGGCGGCACAGTTTTTCGTGAAGCTATTACCTGCAAAAACATTCCTCGTTTAGTCACTAATTGGAAAAAACCAATTGTTATTGGCCGTCACGCTCATGGTGATCAATACATGGCAACTGATTTTGTAGTTCCTGGTGCTGGCACCGTAACTATGACTTTTGTTCCTGCTGATGGTGGTGCTAAAATCGAGCACAAAATTTTTGAATTCAAGGGTCCTGGTGTTGCCATGGGAATGTACAATACAGACGAATCGATTATACCCTTTGCCTATTCCTGTTTTAATTACGCCCTATCGCGTAAAATGCCCTTGTACTTGAGCACAAAAAATACGATTCTTAAGAAATATGATGGACGTTTCAAAGATATTTTTGCCGATATTTACGAAAAAGAATACAAAAAGAAGTATGAAGAAGCTGGCATCTGGTATGAACATCGTTTAATTGACGATATGGTTGCTTATTCCATAAAATCTGAGGGTGGCTTCGTTTGGGCCTGCAAAAACTATGATGGTGATGTACAATCTGATTCGCTTGCCCAAGGTTACGGTTCTTTGGGTCTTATGACATCTGTATTGATCAGCCCTGATGGCAGAGCCGTAGAGTCTGAAGCCGCCCATGGTACCGTTACGCGTCATTATCGCAAGTATCAGAAAGGCGAAGAAACATCAACTAATCCCATTGCATCCATTTTTGCCTGGACTCGTGGTTTGTTGCATCGCGCCAAACTCGACAATAATGATGAGCTTAAGAAATTTGCTGAAACATTGGAAAAGGTCTGCATCGACACAGTAGAATCTGGTTTTATGACTAAAGATTTGGCTGCTTGCATTAAAGGACTGCCCAATGTACAGCGCAGCGATTATATGGAAACTTTTGACTTTATGGATAAATTGGCTGATAACTTGAAAAAGGCCATGTCTTGACTCCCTAAGCAACAAAATCAGAAATCCCACCTCTAGATTGTTCTAGTGGATTCCTTTTTTAAGTTTGTTTTGCATTTTGATGTTTTATTTAATAATTCAAAGATGACACCATATTGGCGTTAAACAAACATTAAAATAAAAAATTATATAATCCCATTTTAGGTCATATGTTATTTTTATTATTATTTTTTTTTTCAATTATTCGATATTTGTCTACGGCTTTGGTTATATTCATGATAGACGTTGTTATAGAAACTAAAAGTTTCGCTCATCACTATTATCCGTTGAAGTTATTATTGATGCTACCCGATGCCGTAGCGAAATAAAGTTTATATTAGTCGTATTATAAAAAAAAAATATGATCTAAAGATTTTTATACACTTATAATAAAAAACAAGATAAATGCGTGTTTTATTCTGTTTTGCAACAAAATAAATAAAATTAACGTTTTTTTCCTCTAGCTAAACTTTTTGAAAAAAAATCTAGCGTTTTTGCATCCTTCATGTAAGAATCTCTCTGTTTTTTTTATTTTTTTTTAATCTTTTGAACCGCATAAAACTATCGGGTTTTCCCCCTGATCACCATTTGTTATTCTTATACAGCCCAACCATGAATATTCTCACGGAATTTCTTTCCCACGGAAAAAATTTTTCTCGAGAAAAACTCCCCCAATTATGAATTTCGTGGGAACAACATGAGAAAAAATGCCATCGAAATTTCTAGGGAGTTATTTATTTACCCTTCACCACTGGAAAAATTGTATTGTATAAGTTTGTCATTCCCTGTGTAATTTCTGCAATATTTATTTTCGACCCAATAAAGTAATTATATTCTGACTCCTTATATATAGCGAAGTCGATTGAGCGATGTCCGCCCGAGGCAAACAAAAAAAAAATATGTCAATCGATCAGATAAAGCTTCGAAAGAGGTGATATTGGAAATCAGCATGATCGGCCATGTCATTTGAGGCAGTAGCAAAACACCACGCTTACCTCTAATTTTTTCATGTCATTTGGAACAATAAAGTAACTCCAATCAAAACAATAAATATATGGGGCGATAGAAAATTAAAAAATAAGAAAAAAATATTTTAAAATATCAATATATCGCACTTGATCAACAATAGGGATTAACTCAAAATTTTTGAAATATCACTTTTTTCAAGAAATCAGCTAACAGCATCAATATCTATCCACTGTAAAAATTTCAACGTATTCCGTTTACTCTTTCATCTCGAAAACCACTTTTGAGACCATATTCATAATAATATAGTGATTACCTTTATTTCAACAAAAAGGTATTATTTCGAGTTAATACAAAAGTTAACATGGAACTGATTCGTAAATATTCATAAAAAAGGATTCGGGGTTGTCATGGAATCCAAGTCGGATTTGATAATTATCGCTTTTGAAATCCGATATTGGATTCATTTGGTGTCATGAAAACATGTCAGTTTTGTTATTTTCGATTGGAAATAAAACCAATGTTCGAATCAGGTGTTTTCTGTTTTTGGTCTTTTGTTTACAATTTTAAGTGCATTTTTTTACAAAATTTTCCAAATTGTACTTAAATATTGCTAAAAGTTGTGTTTTTTAACCGACTTCAAAAAAAGAAGGAGTTTATACAATTCGGCTTAATGTTGCTTTTTTTATATTTGTGCCTCCAAAACTCATTTCTGATCCGATTTTGAAAATTTTTTGAACCATTGTAGACAGACAGCTGAAATTTACAAGGGACATGTTTTGCTAAGTCCGCTATAACAAGAAGCTTTAGATGTTCCCAAAATTAATGTAATTTGTTCTATATGGCCGTATTTTTTGAACCGTTGTATACAAACACCTTAATTTTAGACAGAATGTCCACTACTTTATTTGGTATATTTATATTATAAAATTAATAGTTGATGTAATTTGATGTATATGGGCAAACTGTTGAACCGTTACAGATATATATATATATATATATATATATATATATATATATATATATATATATATATATACCACACCGGTGGTATAGTATTAAGAACTTCTCGAAAAGCCTCTATTTAAACGATAAGAGGCTTAATACTATTGAAGGACTTTTGCAACGTTCAAATATACCACCTGTGTTGCAGTTAGCAGCCACGTTACGCTTTTTAGTTGAAGGATCTTATCAGAGGTCTGTTGAGTTGATACTGTCTTGTTGATAAAATTTGTTTCATTTAAGATCGAAAAATTTTAAAAATTGATTTTTTTTTTTGCAATACTTGCACAGATTTCTAGGAAAAACGATGTAAATATATATTAAAATGGAATTTGCTTCCTATGGTATATTTGAATTTTTAAATTTTGTTAAAATGTGACCACAAACAGTTTTTTGATTCTACTGAAAATTTTAAGTTAATACCCTCTTGTTGATCAAGTGCGATATTATGTATCATTTTAAAGCTTTTGAGGAAATTTTAAAAAAATACTAAAAATTTTTAAAATGCTTAACCCATTAATTGCCGATGGTATTTTTATGTAAAGTTATATATGTGCTTTTTTCGATTGGAGTTACTTCACTAAACACTTCACTTTACATAGAGTGTGAAGGGTATATAAGATTTGGCATAGCCGAATATAGCACTTTTACTTGTTTCTTTTATAATTCGTAATACCTACTCTTTTTCCCGATTTTTTTTTCACTTTCCGCATTCACTCAAAAGGAAGAAAAGTGAAATGTGAAAAAACTCGCACGGAATTTTTGTTTATAATTGAGCAGATTGAAAAAATAAGAATTTATTTTTTATAACATCGATAATTATATGTATTACAAATACCAACATCACTGGAAAATTAATATGAACTATTGAAATGAAGCATAGTTATTGATACATAATTTAGTATTTTTTTTTTTTTTTTTTTAAATTCGAGGTGAATAGTTTTTTAGATCGTTATTAATTACGATTAATTATAATGAGAACGAAGCCCTATGTTGCTTGCAGGAGCAAGCAATGACAACAGTAAAGTTTATATACTAGCTGAAGAAAATGAGCTTTCTGGTTCAATTGTAAATTTGTCTAGAAGAAATGAGAAATTAAATTTTTTCATGTTGTTTATTTGAAACCTATACTTTTATAACTAGAGACTAATGGAAAGGAAATGCTACAGCAGTGCCAAACAATAGGTTGCTTATGTAAAATGAAGCATACTTTTAGGATGGACATTAAACGTGATTTTTCCAGTCAGGACGGTCTTTGGTAGACATGTCCCCGGTCGTTCGTTTCAGTGACCGGTCTTTTCCGATCAATTATCAAAGACTGATTCGTTCGTTCAGTCGGTCAATTTGAACGAAAGGAGAGGGTTAAATATCTGGCTCATTTCGTTCAATTAAGTCATCCGTTCAATTTATGCCGTACACTATTGAACGAAAATACCTGTTTTAAATGACCGGACCATTCCGTTCACTTGATTAAATCGGTCAATTTAACCCGTTTGTTCGCGAACGACACAGCTCTAGTCCTTGGAAGTTATGAATTTCAAATCGAATTCTAAAAATTTTGTTGTTTCAAAACAAGCACACAATAAGCTTATAAAAGCGTAAAAATTTGTTAAAAAAAAATAATTTCTCTGTTTTCAACCCTATTTGTTTAGATATTTTGACAGACATACATATATAAATACATACATATGTATGTAAATATTACTTAGAAATCATCTTTATATATTTACTTTTTCTATACAAATATTAAGTTCAGTTTCAAGGTTAAAGAATTTAAATTAAGAAAGCAAAAAGCCGCCGCAGATTAAATTGGCTATAAACCAACAACCCCTTTTTTGTAGGTGCGTTTATTAAAAAGGTCTTTAACCCAAGTGTCAATATCAAATTATTCAATTTTCTTTGAAGTCTTTTCGTTCCTCAAAGTAAAAGTTGACTGACTATCTGAATGTCCATAGACTGTAATGTAAGGAAGCTATTTTTAACAAGTTTTTTTTTAATGTATGTTTAAGGTACTTGTAGTACTAAAACTAACATTTACAACAATTATATTCGCATATTGGACAGAAAGTATAACGTACTAACTACTATTATCCAATGCTCGTATATATTAACAAACATTTTTGAGGTTTCTTAATTTTTTTTTTAATTGTTGGCTTTATTTAATTTTGTTCTTTAATTTTTTGCAGTCAAAACGTAACTTACGAGGAGACAACATGTTAAGTTTTAAAAGTGAAAAGTTTAATTTATTTATTTTATTTTAAATAATCCCACCACTACATACATACTTTATAAGTGTTCTTTTTGTTGTTGTTTTTTTTAACTGTTATTTGTTAATTTTTGTAACGGACGGATATGATTTTGCAATCCTTTGAAGGACTCAGTATCGTTAATGTTCGAAATATTGTTATTGTAAAAATTACGGTTATTTTGTGTTTCTTAAATTCTTTCGTTACGGCATATCCTCCCAATACATATCGTGATTTGGATATTTGCAATCATTGGAATGGTCGTCGTCATTTTCTGGAACTAGGCGAACGTGGAGACTTACATGCACGCAATGTCACCGCTTCAGCCTTTCGCGTACGAAATGTAAAACAACAATTCGATTATGAAAAAATTTTTTATTAATTTAACCTTTTAACTAATTGTATTGATTTTATAGACCACACTTTTTTCACCATCCTCTTTTAATGGAAATTCGTTGAAAAATCGTTCGAATTTGGATTACTGGTACCAGTGTAACCTTGAATTGGTTACGTGTGCAGAATGCGTCATACGCATTACATTTACTTTTACCAATTTTTCGAAAAATTGTGAACGTATGGGCAACACAGCTCTGGGTAAATCCACAATATGCCCCTGTGAGCATATGCAATTTTCAGAACCACCCTACGATAGTTCAATATCAGGAAAGGATTTTTGTGGCGATGGCAAAGTATTTCGCAGTAAAACACGTTCCTTGTTGTTGAAGTTTTTCTATCGCGCCACAAATAGTCATGTTTTTTCGCTGCAATACTTTTCTGAACGTAAGATAATTTTTGACGCTCAATAAATAAAAAAAAAACAGATTTAAATTTCAAACGAATTAATTGTGTTTAGAAGAGAGTGAACATTAAAAAAATGGTTTAAAAGCAAAAATCCAGTTAATCAATATATCGTTAAAAGAGAAAATATGGCTGAATGTATTAATACAAAGTTTGTATACACTTTTGTACATATGTATACAAAGTTGCGAAACAAAACACCAACTTAGATACTGATGCGCTAGTTGCTCGATTGCAACGTTTATAATACTTGTCTGCGACATTTTGGAATACAATACATTGTTCGAATACAAAGCAACTGACGTTTTGGAAGTCAGCATATATTATCACTTGCGGGAACTTCAATTCAATATGTGTTCTTAAGCAAACATACATATATACATACGAGGTATACTCAGAGTCTTCACAACACTGACTTAGTTTCTGTTCAAGTGATTAGTTAAAGTATTCTTTCAAGCAAAGTGTATCAATGTGAAGTAAAAAGAAGCTCATGTAAAATCTGTAACAGAGTTTAAGACGACTCATCAAATAAAACTACGCACAAATGATGAACCTCATTTAAAAAGATCCAGTTGAGGCAGTTACATACCAAAATCGCAAAAAGCTCAATATTTATAAATATTTTAAATGATTGACGAATTACAATGGTCGGACATGCTGGTAGAAAGGACATGGTGCAGTGATCAGTATAACTTTAGCCTTAGGCGCTAATCTACCCTCATATATGTCTGCCTGTAATAATCAGCATAATGCCAAGTGTTGAGACAGTTTCGTAAAAATTATTCTACGCATCCAAAATCCGTTTAAAGCAAAATACCCTCTTCGTTCATCTGCGAGCACAATTTCCGCATTTTGGTATGATCTCACATAATCAATTTTGTTGTCAATTCAGTTGCTTGCTAAGAGCTTTCCTTTCATAATCGAGATGAATTAGTTTAGCGTTATTCAACAACCAGCCAGATTCCCTATGCTCCAACGAGAACGAGAAAATATAAGAAGAAGAATACAGCTATCAATTTGGATTTTATCAGGTGAATCCGCTTTACAAAAACTAAAAAGATTCTTGTCATAACCACAGTCTGAACGTTTTTAATGAAATTATCTTTATTGACTACTTGGAATATTTAAAGAAATAATTGGCGAATATTATTCACTCATGATCGTGCAGCAAAAATGTTGGTGGCAGAGCGTTAAATAGCGTCCACATTATTCTATAAAGTTACAAGATATTATGTGGAATATGAACTTGATCGGACGAAAATCGCTGGATGAAAAGAATCGAACGAAAAATAATAGTTTCTTTTTTAAACCCACTTCTCCCTCATAATTTAACTAAAAGTTAATCGTCAAAAATTTTCAAATAATTTGCGAATAGTAAAATGTTAATAAAGCTAAGCTCAACATTTAATAAACCGCTTAAATGAAAAACAAGTAAGAGTGCTATTTTCGGCTATGCCGAATCTTATATACCCTTCACTATATATGTAAATCTAGTTTAGGAAAGGAAATCCAATCAAAAATTCAAAAAAAAAAAATAGTACTACATATATAATTTAAAAGAAAACGTCATCTGCGCTTAATGGGTTAAGTATTTCTAAAACTTTAGTGTTTCCTAGAAGATCTCTTCAAAAGCTTTTAAATGATACCCATATTGATGGTGCACAATCGTACCTTTTTATTAACTCGGATAATATGGGCGGGTGCCAATTTTTTCACATGATGTTTTTAAGCCCGATAGAACTTTAAATTGTAAAAAATAACACAAAATTTTTTTTTTATTTTTATACGAAAGATCAGAAAATGGCATTAATATTTAAAAATGATTTCTGGATTCCGCGACTGCTCATGATGAAACGCATTTCGGACGTCCAATTTTTGGTCAATTTTTCAGTACGAATTATACGAACAATGTTGGCCTCCAAAGCAACAGTTGTTGCTGGTTTATCAGCATAAGCCAGTGATTTCACGTGGCCCCACATGAAATAATCGAGAGATGTCAAATCGCACGACCTTGGAGGCCAATTAACAGGTCCATTTCTCGAAAATAATTTATTGCCAAATTTTGACTTCAATAACTGTGGTCGCCGTATGGCA
Organism: Gymnosoma rotundatum; assembly: GCA_916610165.2. Lineage (NCBI taxonomy): Eukaryota > Metazoa > Arthropoda > Insecta > Diptera > Tachinidae > Gymnosoma > Gymnosoma rotundatum. Next base: position 10,236,532 of record OU744338.1, on the reverse strand, counting down.
CGCAATCTTGTTGAAACAACATTTCATCGGGATCAATGTCATCCATATTTTCAAATAAAAAATCATTAATCATGGTGTGGTAACGTTATCATTGACCGTAACGTGAGATCCGGCTTCACTTTCGAAGAAAGAAGGTCCGATGATGCCAACAGCGTGTAAATCACACCCAAACGTTGCATTTTTCTGGATGCAATGGAGTCTATATGGTATGCTGTGGATTGGTCCAACTCCATATGCGGCAATTTCGCTTATTAACAAACCCGTTAAGCCAAAAATGAGCTTAATCGTTAAACACAATTTGGCTCGAATTGGAGTTGCTCGAATTGATGACTGATTTTCAAAGTAAACTTGGATGATTTAATAGCGTTGTTCAAGCATGAGTCTATTCATAATAATTTGCCAGAGTTTGCTGAAAATAATAAAAAAAAAAAATTAATTTTTAGTGTTATTTCTTATAATTAAAAGTTCTACCGGGCTTAAAAGCTACCCGATACATATCTGATTTTTTTAATGGAGTAACTTCATTGTTCCAAATGATATGGAAAAATTCGAGCCAGGCGTGGTGTTTTCTCCAGATGGATAGGCGGATGTCAATCAATTGACTTCGCTATGCATAAGAACTCCGAAGATATATACTTTATGGGGTCGGAAAAGGATATTGTAAAAACTCGAAACGGAATGACAACTTAGAAACACCTTTTTTCCACTTTTTGTATAGTGAAGGGTATAAAAATGATGTAAATGGGTTTCCAATAAATAAAATAATTCTTTAAAATTGTCTCACCCGGATATTTGATATATTTTTATTTTCAGTGAATTTTTTATTTTGCCATAGTTTGAATTTAAATCTGTTTATTTAAAGAAATTATCAATATCTTATAATTTTCTTACACACACATACGTGCATACGAGTATTGATCTCATTCCGAATGAATCTTTAGGAAATGTAAAAATCGTTAGTGGTTCACCACAGCAAAAATCGTATAACGACGAAGCACCACAAATCATATCGACCCCGTATTTTCCCATGACCTATCCGCGTGATTATGGCACAGAACAAATTCTGACCTGTGAAGGCGATAACTGTAATGTACGATTAGATTTTACCGACTTTCAGTTGGGACTAACGTCAACATTAGAAATATTCGATTCTGACGGTCAAATGGTGGATTCATACAATGGCGAACATTTTCGACCTCCGATTATAGTCAGTACGGGAAAATCATTATTATTGCAATTCCGTGGTAATGGAGTCACAGGCTGTGGTTTTCGGGCCGAAGTAACATTCGTGTCACCGAAACAAAAGAAAGATCATCCTATGCCCTATACAGGTGAGCATTTTCGTTTTATTTTTTTTAAATAAATTTTTGGTTTATTTTGTGTTACTTCGTTTGGTGTAGATTGCGGTGGCCTAGTTTCTGGTCCTGGTGGTGCTATTACTATGATGAATATGATTGAGAACAATACAGATGTCCGCTTCTTTGACTGTATCTGGATAATTAAGCCTGGTAATAACTATATGATGATGAAGACCCATATATCGTTGAGAATTGAAGAATTCCATGGCATGGCTTCTCGTTCGGATCTCACCATTAGACAGGGTACAACATCCGATGCATTAGAAATCGAAAATATTGAATGGCCAAACAATGGCGTTAGCAAGGAGACCCATGTTGTGCCTGTTCTCACTGGCTATTATATACGTTTAAGAGGAGTCTTTGGCATGTCTTCTAAGCTGGCCATCGTTTATAGTGTTTTCAATTATTTAAGTAAGTCTTCTAGTCTACGCTAGTTTAGTTTAAGTAACACTTGGTCTATTCTGTTCTAGATTGTTATATTGGTTCGGAGTTTTTATGTGGCAATAATCATTGTATTTCTATACGTTTGCACTGTGATGGCTTTGATCATTGCGGTGATGGTAGCGATGAACCAGATTCCTGCGAAGATGATTGGGCCAATTTGCAGAACGATCGCAGATGGTATTCCCACAAGCCAAACTATTATTTTCCCAAAATTGAACAATATCCCGACTTGAAAACAGCTACTGGTATTTTTATTATCTCGACTTTGGGCATTTTTGCTGTTCTATCTGGTTGGATGGTTATTTTATATCGCATGGGTGTAAGAGCTCGTCACCAGAGAGAATTGCAAAGTCATCTGCAAACCATAAGTGAACTATTAGGTCAGTGTTTCTTGTTTTTTAATTATTTAAAGCAGAGTTCTATTAGTGTTTGTTATATGTTTGTTAAGCAGATCGTCAGGAGGAAATTAATACTCCCGATGAACCGCCTAGTTATGAGGCTCCTCCAGATTATGAAGAAGTAATCAAAATTGGTATGGATCATGAAATGCGTGAGCCACATGAGAGGCATCGTAAACATCATAGGCGCCATCGAGATTGCTGTCGCGCACCCAGTAATATTACAGTATCGTCTACTGTACCAATTCATAATTGCAGCGATAGACCTTCAACTTCAGCGGCCGCTGCAGCATTAACCTTGGCTGCTGAGAGTATTGCACCCCCAGCCGTTATTTTAAATGAAGTTGAGGGTAGTGTGTGCCAAGATTTAAGCCAGCATGTCATCAGAGCAACTCAAAATTGTGGTAAGTTTCACTTGTAATGACAATAGAAAACTTTTCAAAATTGTTGCCGAAACTTTGCAAACGAAAGTTTTAGCTATAAGACGTAACCGAATAGTTAGAAAAGCAATGATCTGTTTTTATAAGATTAAACTGATATTTCAGAACAAGGGAGTAAATCCTGATGGATAGAAACGCAATGGCAACGATTACGACTAACTGCAACATTGAATCCAAAAACTAAAAAATCGCAGATGATAACTTTTGAAATTGGTTGGATTGGTTTGCTTTTAATTGATTTCTTCATTCATTTGAAAATAGGGGAAATTGAATGTAAGGAGTGTACGAGTATGCATAGAATAATTGTGAGACTGTGTGAATGTCCAACATTAGCACTCTGCTGATTACTACAGGCAGACATATAGGAAAAATAGAAGGCATGAAACGCCTCAGTCTAGAGCTAGTACTAACTCTGCGTCTTCACGAGCCATCAAATTGAACAAGACATGCCTATAACGTCGGCAGAGTAACGGTACTAATTTGCCCATGTTCTGGTATGTGGCGAAAAGATGTTGATTTTAATGTTCTGTCTGATCATAATTTTCTCTTTTTCATGCGGAATGTTTGAACGTTTTTAACATGGAAGAGAGTATTCACATTGTTGATCAATAAGTGAATTTAATTTTAAATGGAACAATTAAAAAAGTCATATTTAATGGCGAAGATCATTGATCAACTAAAAGTTCGAACAACGATGGTTGCACATGAACTATACATGAATATTGAAAGTCTTCATTAGCCGAGTTCATGTGCGACATGGTGTTCATAACAAGTTGATGGCTAATGGAAACTTAGGGCAATGATTACGTAGAAAACAAGGATAGGAATTGTTAAAAAAAATATAGCAAAAGTTTAATGTACATTTCTGACGTCTAATATTCTCCTTGATACCAATTGTGTTTTGAGCATTATACATATATTTATGTACGCCCCTTCTCGTTTGTGAGAAAATGTGTCTCCATTTTATTTTATTTAACAAATTTTTTATGCAAAATTCAAATTACTTGTAGTTTTTATTTAAGAGCACCAGCCCTCAAGGGGTGACCCTACTTATGCAATACATAGTGCCAGAACTATAAAATTTATGAAAAAGAGGATAGAAAACATTTCATTTGAATCTTAACACACTGAAAGTGACAGGAAACACCTCCGCAGAGAGTTTATTTCATATACGAACTGTTCGGCTAAAACACAAATTTTCTCTGTAATGCGAGTGCGATTCACTGGCCAATCGACCACAAACGGATGCGCTCTTTTTTCAGGAACAAGTTCCCTAATTTCTTCAGAGCAAATTCCATTGTAGTAACGATAAAAAAAGTGAAACATATCCCTCATTGCGTCGATGTTCCGTTGAGTCAATAGAGCTGTCAGCGATTAGCTTCTTCACACTTTATTGCACGTAGGGCAATTAACTTCAAAATGGTATTTTCGGTCTGACATACATAGATAGCGAGGAGATCAGATGGAGTTTATCCTATATCTTTGAATAGCTGCATTTAACTCAAAGATCTAAAGAATTTTTATTGTTTTGAGGATGCAAACATAAGAAATCATTTATGTATATGCAGTTCTTAAAGCTGGCTTGTTTCTGTAACGCCAAGCAAATAGAAGTGTTTGGTAGCAGCTCGAAATTCCTTTAATTAACCGAATTCAAAGAAAGAAGGAGGTTATCAATTCGTCTGAATGTTACTTTTTTTAATGTTTGTGCCTACAGATCTGAGTCATTTCTAAACTGATTTTGAAAATTTTTTGTAATTTGATAGATAATGCTTACAGATTGGTTCCGTTTTAAAAACATTTCATAATCTTAAAAATTAAAGAGTGTCCCCATGCAACATTTAAAATGACTGTGTATTGCTATAGCTCCCAATAATAAAAAGTAATACTAAAATAAATCCTAAAATTAAAGGGTGTCCTCCTCGGTGACGTAAATTGCCCTATATGGGCCTATCTTTAGAACCGTTAAGGCTGGTTCACCCACAAAAATTTTGTTCCGTAACATTTTTTTTTTATATGTAGTTTGACGTTTTATATTTTGAGAGAGAGAGAACTACATATAAAAAAAAAATGTTTCGGAACAAAATTTTTGTGGGTGAACCAGTCTTTATAGACAAACGTTTGAAAATTAGACAGAATGCTATGTATTAATATTCACAATTACAAATTAAAGGGTGCTCCTTTAATTTGATGTATGTGGGCATACTTTTGAACAGTTTTTGACCGATGCTTGAAATTTACAATGAAGTTTTATTGCTAACTCCGGTATAACAACAAGTAAAAAACTGCAATTTTGTAATGAGAGGGTGTCCCAATAGTTGATATAATTTGATGTATGTGGCCAAATTTTGACACTTTTTAGACAGACAGCATAAACTTACAAGGGACCTGTATTGCTAAGTTCGCTATAATAAGTTTACAATTTGAATTTAGGAATTAAAGGGTGCCGCTATAGTTGCTGTAATTTGATGTATATTGCCATACTATTGAACAAGTAAAAAGTTTGGAGATGGAATATAAGAGTGTCCCCTTAGTTAATGCTATTTGGAAATACTTTTGATCCGTTATAGACAGACAGATGAAATCTGTTTTGAAGTCGGTTTTGTTTTTGCAAGAATTATTTTATTTTTGATTTAGTCGTCTTATCCACATTGTAAATTTAAAAAAAAATATATGTTTTAAATTCTTGATGTTCCATTTTTGATTTCGTAAGAAAATGTCTGCGTTCATAAGCCAATGAATAGGTAATTTCTATTCTTATATTTGTCACCCGCTTAATTATTGTTTATAAAAGTTTTACTTAAATTAAATTTTTAACATATAAAAAGAATCTCGTTTGCAGGTATTACAGACACGTCTCAAACACCAGAGGCAACGTCGACGAAATTTAAATGTTGCTGCAAGTGTCAATCGGAGGAAAATAAACTGAAGCTTTTAACTACATCAGCAATTATAGAAAATCTAAATCAAAACATTAGTTCGTGAGTTTTAAAAATTCTAAAGAATTTTTTATTTCATTATTCTTTTTCTTTTCTTTTCTTTTATTATTTTTATACCCTTCACCACAAAAAGTGAAAAAAGGGCATACAAATTTGTAATTCCGTTTGTAATTTCTACAATATCCATTTCCGATCCCATAAAGTATATATATATTCTGAGTTCTTATGCATAGCGAAGGCGATTAAGCGATGTCCGACTGTCCGTCCATGTTAATTAAGGGGGTGCTATTGGAAATCAGCAAATCGTCCATGTGCTTAGACGCAGCGGGCAAAACACCACGCCTACCTCTAATTTTTTAATGTAATTTGGAACAATAAAGTTACACAAATCAAAAAATAAATAAATATATGGGGCGATAAAGAATTAAAAAATAAGAAAAAAAACTTCAAGTGAAAAAATTGGGGCTCGCCCATATTTTCCGAGTTACGGGCCTCTGAAATTTAAAGTTTTTTAAAAATATCAATATGGGTATCATTTAAAAGCTTTTGATGAGAGCTTTAAGGAAATAATAAAATTTTTTTAAAAATGCTTAACTCATTAAGAGCCGATGACTTAATTTTTTTCTTATTTTTTAATTCTCTGTCACCCCAATATTTGCTTTTTTGATTGGAGTTACTTCACTAAACTAGATTTAGATAGATGGTGAAGGGTATATAAGATACGGCATAGCCGAATATAGCACTCTTACTTGTTTTTATATTTAAAAAAATTATTCTATAAAACTTGCTGTCTAAATTTTTATGTGCTGTTTGTGTATAAAAAGCCAGCGACTCGTCTAAAAAATTTGTACAAAAAGCACTAAACTTTTTGAGTCATTCCCATACAAATTTTCCAGACGAGACGCTCGCTTGTAATACAGAAACAGCATATTAATCATGATAAATTTTAAAAATATATATTTTAATTTAAATACCTCATTTAAATGGATATTAATTTCAGATGCAATACCACAACCCAATTGGAAGAATGCAGCCGTGATTTTTGTGATGATACATTAAATATATCTTTTTCTTTGGGAATACCTCAGACAAACACAGGATTAATAAGTGATAGTAATAATATCGAAAATGGTATGAATTATTTGCGTACAACAATTGTAAAACCTTTTTTAATAAAACATCTTTGAAATTAGAAGCATCATCAAGACCTAAAAGTTCAGTTAACTGCACCGAACATACGTATTTAAAGCAATCTTGGATAGTGATGAACAGCGGCGGTCAAACTTACAAGGTGCAACGTTTGCGACCCACATACTCCTCACCGGAATCATTCCTTCATGATTTGTCATTTTATGGTGACTCGCAAAATTACGGCTCCATTTTGCCGCACGAAAAAAGTTTCATTTTAAGTAACAATACCAGCAACTTTATATCTGATCTATCCAGAGATCCCTCAGCAAATAGTATTGAAAGTCAAAATTCAAAAACAAGTCTAAAAAGTACTACATACAGTACAAGCAGTTGTACCAACAACAATAATATAACAAATGAAAGCGACATTAAACTTTACGAAGAAGACACTTCCAATATATCATCTAGTACATCGGCTGATGTACAGAGGTCAAATCTGGGTACTCAACTGCTGTTATTATCCGAAATGGAAAGCGATGATGGGGGTGAACAGAATATTTCATGTTTTGGTGCTGTCAATAATCCCTTTAAAGTAAATAACAAAATTAAATATACAGCTGTTGGCCGTACTCATACACGGAGGAGACATGCTCGTAGTAAGTCCTTTACAAATAGCGGTAATCAACGTTCCAACAATACAATGAGACGTAGTTCATCGGCCGATTTATTATTAAATTTGAGACCAGTTAGTGATATTTTGTGTAGTGATAATATTAGAAAAGCAAATTTGTATTTAATTTAATTTACTGAACAACAAACATTATTTAACAATTAGAACAATTGCAATCATTAATTTAAATGGCATTTTGGTTCACAAAAAGCTCTTAAAAAAGTTAAAATTTAAAATTAAAAGAATTATTTAAGAATTTATTTTGGAAATTATATTAATGAAAATATTATGTAAATAATTCATAACATCTATATATGTATATAAATATAAAAAGTTGTTGCAAACGCGTTGTGACTGACAGAGTTCGATTAAATTTAGGGTTTGTTCGTATGGTCGTGTAGATGGTTTAACTAAAGTTTACACAAAATAAGTCGACACGTTCGTGAGTTATGACTTTTCATGACAACATGTGCTTTTTTCCATATGAAAAAACAACAACAAATACGTAGGCGCCTAAGAGCGTATGTGGTATATGGATTTAATTCAATATTAATGTTCATGCGTAGCGAAGCACGCCAGGATCCGCTAAAACTGTAACGAGGTAATTTCTGTACATAAAATATTTTTTTAAAAATTTTATTGTTGGTGTAGATATTAATCGATATAGAATACAAAATACCTATTTTTGGAATTTTTTGTCTGTCTGTTCGTCTAAGTTCTCATCACGTAAAAACTGCTGGATTGATTTGAACAAAATTTTGTGAGGAGGTCCCTTAAAACCTTGGTTCCAATATAGAGATACACAGGCATGTTCAGAATTCCACATGAAATTTTTTACTTCAAATTTTTCAAGGCGATGTTTTTGTAAAAAAATTATTTTACAGCAACAATGCTTTAAAATTTCGTGTGAAATTCAGAACATGCCTGACAATTTTAAAAGCACCGAATTTTACCGGTACTTAAAAAATTGTCAGCACTTTTTATTTTTGTAGATGGAAAATTTTTAACAAAACTAAAGAATAAATAGTTAAATTTGAATAAGAAAATTAGAAATGACACGCAGACGAATTCGTGGGCACTGTTAGGTTTATTATAAAAACGCAGCTCATTTGGTACGTATTTCACTGGTCGGAGTTAGTGAGAAAAGCCAGAAACTACAACAACAGAATGTAAATTGTTTTTAAAGTTTTTAAGAAAAATTCCCAAAAAAAAACCCTTTCTTCCCTGAGCAGACATCTGGGGCTGTAAACACAGATATTAGGCCAAATGTTGGATGTCCATGATCGAGAAGGAAATATTTTCGTTCATAAAATTCCGACAGACTTTCGTAAGCATAAGGCATTGTATGGTTAAAAGGGGTAAGAGAGTTGAAGAAATCTTTCTTGGTTAATAAATAACATGTACTTTTTAATGAGAAAACAATATACTCGAAGGTGAAACTTGTTTGTTATGACTTTTCTCATATGATTTTGGCGGGCAAGCTTAAGTGTTACGATGGCTGCTGGTTTGCTTGACGATAATTTTAAGATGATTTTTAATATTTTTTATTGCACTTTAATTTCAATTTTAAAAATATTTTCGGTTTTTCGTTTCTTGGTAAAATAACGCTTTTTAATAAAATGCTTTTTTGTATACATTTTTCCAGTGTTTTTTTTTTTAATTTTTTATTTATTTGTTTTTCTCTTTTAATTTTTCTTAGTGTAAATTCTATGTTTAAGTGAAGTGGTCTTTTAAAATAACAACTGTAAATTGCCAAAAAAAATTGAAGAGATCGTTTTATCCCATTCACTTATCGTCTAATTTTACGCAAAAGGAGTTACCAAATAAGAAGTTATGAACATGTACACGTAGTGAAGGGCATTAGAACAACCATTTTTCATTACGTATATTCGTTGTAATAACGTATGAGCTTTGATAATTTCAACATATTAAAAACACGAATACTTTGCAGTCATTTTTAAATTACGCTAACGTACGTTTAATTAACAAAAAAAAACCCTTAACTCAAGCGCTTATTTTCTTGTAGCTCAAATATGAAAACTTAAAGGGCTTTTACTTAATTTTAGTTATGATTACGTAAATTTACACTCACGCAATACTTAGGAAAGACAATTAAACAAACATTAAGTGCTGGTTTCTCTAAAAGCCAACGGACTTTTCTTTTTGTTCTCTTTCGTTAAGTGCAGTCACTTAACCTACCTATCTTTTGAACCGTTATAGACAAACGTTTGCAAATTTGACAGAATGTCGAATGTGCCGTTATAGTCACAAGTATTAAAAATTATAAATTAAAGGGTGCGCCAATAGTTCCTTAAATTTGATGTATATGGCCATACTTTTGAACAGTTGTAGACAGACGATTGAAATTTACAAAGAACCTATATTGCTAAGCGCTCATAACAACAAGTATAAAACTTGGATTTGGAAGTTAAAGGGTGTCTCAATAGTTGATGTTATTTCAAGTATGTGGGCGAGGTTTAAATCCGTTATAGACAGAACGCTTAAACTTAAAAGGGACCTGTATTGCTTAGCCCGTTATATTAACGAGTTTATAATTTGAATTTAAAAATTAAAGGGTGTTCCCAAAATTAATGTAATTTTACCTATATGGCCGCATTTTTTGAACTGTTATATAAAAACACCTGAAAATAAGGCAGAATGTCTACTTAATTGTTTGGTATAATAAAAAGTATAAAAATTTTAAATTATAAATTAAAGGGTTTCACAATAGTTGACATAATCTAATGTATATGGCCAAACTGTTGAACTGTTATAGACAGACGGTTGAAAGTTAAAAGAACCTGATTGCTAAATGTGCAACAACAGCAAGTATATAATTTGAATTTGGAAATTAAAGGGTACCCCTAAAGTTGCTCTAATTTGATGTATGTATGCCAAACTATTGACAGTTTAACAAGTATAAAGTTTGGAGATGGAATATAAGGATGTCCCAATAGTTAATGCAATCTAATGTATGTGGCCATACTCTTGAACCGTAAAAGGCAGACAGATGAAAGCTGTTTTGAAGTCGGCTTTTTTGCAAGAGTTATTTTTTAATTATGTGCAGCCTACTTAAATTGCCTTTTGTCGTTTATCCAAAAAAATTGTTTTGGTAAAATTATTGCGTTTTGTTATGATTATTCTCATGTATAGTATGACATCTACCATCAAAAAAGTTCATATCGATATTAGGCCATAAAAGTGTATTTGCTAAAATTGTAATATTTTCAACAGAAAAAACAAACTTTTTGATTTTACATTGAGGGTATATGAAAAGGCCCAGTAAGCATTTGGAAGATTGTTTTTTTGAGCAGGTGGATGGAGAACTTTAGGACAGTTATAAAGGAGCCGTTCTTGATTTTTGTTTGGGTCGTTATCTTGATAGAATTTAAACGGATCTAAAACACCCAGCTTTTTAGCACTCTCCTTTAAATTTTGACGAAGAATATTTAAATATGACTCCTTATTTATAATTCCGTCGATAAATACTATATTTCCAACTGCTTTAGCTCCTATACAACCCCACACACGATAACGTGCTCGTTCCTATGTTAAATAGGTGGTCTCAAATTTTGTGGTTGCAGCTCCTCGCTTGGCTTACGCTCTCATCTGCAAAAATTACATCATCTCACCAAGTTTCCGGCTTATGGAGGTACTCCCTGGCAAAACTCAAGCGGGCCTTTCGACGTGCAACTCGACCATTAAGACCTTTCACCCTTATAGTTCTTCTTATGGTTGATGCTGATACTTCTTTATTGAATTCGTTTAAATTTACTAATTTTGAGGCACTTAAAAGAGAATTTGCCTTAACTTTTCGAACAATTGCATTTTCTTCACGGACGGTTTGTTTGCTTTATGAAGTGAATTCTTCCCTCTTTTCTTGTGTGTTCTGACTATGTCTCCAATAGTATTTGATTTCATGTTGAGAATTTCTGCAATTTCCTTGTAAATTTTATCCCTCTCACTATAAAAAATCACAAGTTTTCTTTGTTCTGAAGATGTATTTTGTCCTTTGCGTCCCATTTGAACAATTTGCAACCAAAATGAGTTTTCGTTAAAAAATAAAGAAACTGTGATACACTTTTGATTGGATGTAATCTTAAATTGAGCCAGAATTACCTTAATTGCCTGCTTTTTTGCACTATTTGCTTTAATAACGGAAAAACCAAATATTAATGACGCTTAACAAACAGGGTTAACACACTTTTGTCATTTTATTGCGGGTATAGGGTTAACAACGATCGACTAATTTACACATTTTTAAATTTGTACGGTAAGAAAATGAGTCAATAACGCGAGTCATCAGGAACTCGTTCAGAAGAGTCACGGGAAGTGTACCATTTTCTCCCGACAAAACAATCATTTTCGACTCTAAAACGAGCGCAAAAATGATTATTTTATTCGTGTATAAGAGTCAAAAAAGACTCGAATATAATAAATAATTCAAAAAATTATGGCTGGGCGAAAACCTTAATGATCAAATTTTTTTTAAAAACAAATATCAAAAATGTTAATACTTAATGTCTTTAAGTATAATTAAGAATTTCTTGTTATTATCTTTTTTTTATTAACTTTAATTTTTCCTTTGTAGAACATAATTTTAATTTCACGAATTCATTTTTGCATATCAGAAAAATCTTATAATTAGTTCAAGTTGACACACACATACATACTTACATAAGTAAAGAATTTTAAAATCAGTTAAGAAACATCCAAGTTGGACCACAAGTTGGGACATAAATATGGAATATTCACCCCTATCATGAATATCATTTCCCTCAACATGTTTTCCCTCGAAATTTTTTCACTTTTCCCTTGGAATTGCATACATTATGCAAATTTTTATCTGTTTTAATTAGAATATTCAAATTTATATATTTTCATAAAAAACAAAATAAACTTTGCAAATTATTTAATTAAAGACACGTGAATATTTTTTAAATATTTAATTTTCAATTTTCATCCTCTTTCAACTGTATAAAAGGGCCGAAAAAAGTCAGCCGCGTACAATGGAGAAAGAAAAATAGAATTACTGTTACTGGTTATTGTTGTTTTTGCTTAAACTTTGATTTTTGTCTCTGCTTAATTATTTAGGCAAGAATCTTTAGTTCAATTAAAATGTTTGTCAGAAGTTTCCTAAAGAGTTAAGTAAGCGGTAACGAAATGGCCATCGAGACGTTTTTTGACCCTCAATAATCAATATCGGTAATTAATTTAATCGGGATGTTTAAATAAAAAAAATAGCACGAAATTTTTTATGAAAATTAAATAATTAAAAAATATTCCCGTGTCTTTAATTAAATTTATATACTTTTTTTAATTCAAAATCAGTTACTGCAGTGCAGATTGACATTATACTCGACAAGATGCAAAACAAAGAGATCTATTGCTTTTTAATTTATGAAGATTTTTTATTCAAAATGTTATTAAATGAAAAATGGAGATAAATAATTTAATACAAAAATTTATTATATTAAAATGAGTCAGTAGCAATCTCTAGGGTCACTTCCGGGGATAATAAGCGTCTTGCGCGTCACTTTCTCGTAATAAAATTGTTAATTCATATCCAAAAATTTTATTTATTTATTTTTAAACTTCAACTCAACAATTTTTACTGAGCTTATTCTTCTTACTTATATTCAATGTGGACTGATATCTTATTTACTTTAAACAGCTGTTCAATGAAGGGAACAAATATTTCATAGTAAATCCTTGATACCAATATTTACTTCGAGGGGAATGAAAATTTCATGGGAACGTAAATTTTACATTTATTCACGATAGGTGTGATTAAATACAAATTTAGGCGGTGTACTTAGTAAGTACTACTTACATAACTTTCAGTGTAAAATTTATTATTATTGTTAAACAACGATTTTGATATTTTCAGTTAATATATCGTATTTATTTTATTAAATTTATTATTTTTGAAAATGTTGATAATTATAACAAAATTATTCTCATAAAAATAAATGTTTTATTAGCGATCTAAGCATATAAAAAAAAAATTTATAAAACTAAATATATATTTTCCATAGAAGATAAATGAAAAAAAGTTTTTATGGATTATAGAGAACACATACTAAGCGATTATAGTTTTTTGTTTAACTTAGCCAATATAACGTTTTTATTTTCCTAAAAAAAATAATTCAAAATTTTTTCATTATAATGAGCGATTTACCAGAGTGAGAATTTCTAGAATTATATTTTAAAGAAAGGATAAAAGAATTATGTTATCGCTCTCCAATAATTTTAATATACAAATAGAACATAAACAAATGACGAACAGTCTGTATAAGAATCTTCACTTGGTGATAAGAGAGAAGCTGCCAAGCTAATTAAAAAAAGGGGAATACTTACTGAAAAGAAATCAGCAGTATAAACATGTTGGAGTCTACATTAGAAAAGAACGAAAATGACTCTAATAATGTCATCGAGAGTGTATCAACTCGAGAATAAAAACCAATAAAAAAAATAAAATTGTGACGCAACAGCAAAAGCTTATTGTTTTCGTTAAATAAAACAATCTCTGCAAGATTTAATTTTGCTAAATTTTTTTTTTTTTTTTGCTTTTTAATTTAATCTGAGAAAATACACAAAAATGTATTACCCTGGAGTTAATGTCGACGTCGTTGTCGGCGTCAAATGTCAAAAAAAAAAGTTGAATCGTATGAAATTGTATGAGAGTAGTTAATCTCAACGCGTTGCAACGCCGTAAAAGTTCAATCTGTTTCAACTTTTTCGGCGTTGAAACGCCGTCAACGACGTCGACATTAACTCCAGGGTTATTAGGAAAAATTATACAGACCGAAACTAATCCTTATATAATCTTGCACTAACACTTTTGCAATAATTTATATTGAGCACCGTTGCCCTTTAAGCGCTTTTAGAACTAAATTTGAATGAATTTTTTTAAGTAGATGTAATTTTGGGATTGCGTTTATAGATATTTTATTTAACAAAGTAGCAGCTTATAAAATGTTTGCAATTAAATCTGTTTAAGAGAAAAGGCAAAATTACTGAATAGAATTCTGATATTTTAAAAATATACAGGCATGTCACAGAACTCAGTTCCGATCGAAAGTGGTTTCAATTCCGCAAATTGGTTCTACAGAAAACGAAAAACGAAAAATTTTTTCGGAATGAAACCACTTTTGAATTTCAAAGTGGAATTAAGTTTCTTTGAAATTTTGTTATTTGCGGTTTTTAAATTTAATATTATTATGTGTCCTTATTTAGATTAGCCTTGTTATTTATTTTGTGAGCGCAATTTTGCCACATTTAAATAAAAAGGTGCATAATATGCATTTTTTTGAAATACGCAAAATCGATCGGAATCTGAAGAAGGAAAAACAAAATCGATCGGAACTGTTATTACGGAATTCAAACCATTCCGATCGGAATTTGTGACATGCCTGATAAAAACAAATTTATATAATTTAATTTTAAAATAAAGAAATACATGGAAAATTTGCACAATCGGTGGCAACACTGATTGTTACAAATATTACATGCAGGGTTAACGCTAGGAGAAAGTTTTTAGAAAGTTGGGCTAAAATTCGTTTTAGATTATAAAATAAGATAATACAAAAATGACGCTTTGTAAATTCGTCTTGCTTAAGCTGTTTTTTATATGAGATTAAATTCTTTTTAAAAGTATTATGTTTCTTGAAAGAACATGTAGATTTGTTGCAATTTACCCATTGCGATATTTCTACTCATCTCTGCTCTCTCACCTACAACGGTAACTATTAAAAAGAACGGTGATTTGAAAATCGCATTCACGCATTTCATCAAAAATCACGGGAGCGCTCATCCCTAGTATTTACTCATTTCTATTTATTCCGGCAAGAATTGCGAACAAAAGTTGCAGGGCAAAGAAAGAGACGAAAGAAGTAATAGTAATCGATATAGAATACAAAACACCTATTTTAGGAATTTGTGTCTGTCCGTCTGTCTGTGTTCGCATCACGTAGAAACTGATAGATGGATTTGAACAATATTTTGTTAGGAAGTTCCTTAGAACCTTGATTCCAATATAGAATATTTATTTATTTCGTAAAAATAAGTCATTTCGTAGAGAAGTAGAGATACAAGTGTGAAAGCACCCAATTTTACCAATTTTTATTACTGTCTGTAGAACTCTGGAATAAATATTTAAAAATTGAAATTTTAAGAAAATTACAAATGATATTCAGACGAAGTCGTAGGCAATGCTAGTCGTGAATAAAAACAAAGAATAAATAAATTGGTAGAGAAGAGTGAAATTAAATCAACAATGAACCACATTTTAGAAGAAATCGAATGTATTTGAATTCTTGATATACTTGATAAAATAATAACGATGCCGTTTTAAAAATAGATGGGATTATTGATCACCCAACACAAAAGATATTTGTTACTTTGTTATATCTTATAAACAACGCTTTAAAAGCTAAAAATCAGAGTAAGTCAGTGTAAAAAAAATTTAGGAGACATACTGCATTTATGCAGTTTGATCGCTTGTATAACGGTAAATTTAGACTTGTTTATTTCACTTTATGTTTCTGCACGTTATAAATACTCAGTAGGCAAGTTTTAAATGTAAAAAAGTTTTATTAATTCATTTTCCTGAAGAGCTAAGTAAGCGGTAGCGAAATGGCCATTGAGACGTGCTTTCACCCTCAATAATCAATAATTAATCGGAATAAAAGAAAATAGCTTAAAAAAAATTCTTTTTAAAAATTCAGTAATACAATAAAAAATTCCCCTTGTTTATTTTAAAGTAAAAAACTTTTTTTTCGTATTTAATTCGTGGTGAAAGCCGCAAAATGACCAAACATTCAAAAATTTCCAAAGATGTCCGTTAAATTATTATTAATCTTAATGCGCAGGGAAAATCCTATCGCGAAATTGGTGTTATTGTAAACGGCATTATTATTATGTTATCACGTTAAGCAGATCCATAATTATTGCAAAATAACTCTTCAAAATCATGGTGTACCTAAACTTTATTGATTTATTGATTCACTGTACTTAATTATTTAGTTTTTTTATGTATATTCCTCCGCTAAATATGGTCAAAAACTCAGAGTTCTTTCGTAATTTTGAGGTTATCAGACCTGTCAGACACTGTGTTAATATAGGCTTTAATTTGGGTAGCAATGATTTCGAATAGGGGGGTTACTCTGTATTTCGATTCGATACAAAACACTTTCGAAACACAATGTTTAAGCCATAGAAATTCGAATGATTTTCTTTTCGAATCGACATACAGAGTAACCCCCCGACCAAGGCAGATTTATTTTACTAGGTAATAGCGGCTCTACAACAAATACAACATTGACAAAAACAACATGTCTTTTTATTGTTGTTTTCTGTGTTGGAAACGTCAAAAACGCAAAGAGCAATAAAAGATAATTGCTCTCATTACACATGCTTGCTTTGTCTCGCAAACGCTTGTTGTTAGTGTTTTTTTGAAATTCGTAAACAAACAAAGGAAAATACAAGAACTTTTGACATTTCCAACTACAAAATAAATCTGCCTTGCCCCCGACTTTCATTTTGTGTTTTAAAAAAATGCAACAGAACAGAATAAATTATAAAAGGAAATCAAAAGTAATGTTTAAAATATTACAACATTCCTAACAATATACATACATATTTTAAGAATTTTTGTTAAATATATATTTCTTTTTTTTTGGTTAAATATTATGTCATTCCTTGTGTTGTTTGTTTTTAGTTATGTCATAATGTGGTGGTTATTGGAGAGAATTGAATTACTTAATCACATTTATGAAATATTGCCCCTAAGTTGTCTTTCTACGATTTGTGTTGTATATATATTTTTAATTTTTTATATTTTGTGGAATGTTATTTAAGCAGCTTGTTTTAACTGTTGTCTGCATTATTTATTGTTGTTGATGTTGTTTTAAGGTTTCATTTAATAAATTTTTACCAGAATTTTCCAAAGGAACCACTATATTACGTAAACTGTCAATACTACTGCGTAAACGAGCTGTTTGAAATTTGACTGGCATTTTAGGCGAGCTGGTAACTGAAAACGCTTTGAACTCCTAAAAATTAAAAGCAAAAATACAAACATACAAAGAGAAAGAGAGAGATAGAGACAGAGACAGAGGAAGTCAATATTGTGTATGGTTACTGGTCGTAGATATAATAAAATCGCTTTTTATTATTTTTAAAAGTTGAACAAAGAAAGAAAAATTATTACAAACTTAAAATAAACTCTAAAGAATATATATTCGTTTTATATAAACTCAACTTTAATATTAAAGAAAAAGAAACTTGAAAAATGAAATTATTATAATAAAGTCTTGGTGAAATGTGATTGTTTAAGAAAAACGTTTGGATATTCGAAAATTTACCACTGTGACGGTAATTTTTATAGTGGATCAACCATTTTAGCAAAATTACCACCTTAAAAACATTAATATCTTTTCACCAATTATTATTTTTTTTTAACGAATAAACAATTAAAAATTGAAATTAAATATCGATATATAAAAAATCTTTTTGAAAAGAAAATTATAAAACCAGCATTTATGGCATTTATTTAAAAGACAAAATTCTGTTGAAACTATAAATAATAACTGATTAAAAAAGAAATAATAATGAAAAAAATAAAAATGGATTTTAAATTTTTCGTCTCATCTTTAAAGGTTGGAAATTAAAATATCTGTCAGCAGTATAAAAAAAATATTTCCAAACGTTTTTCATTCTTAATGAAAAAAAAACCAAACTAAAAATCTTAAAAAAAAAATGCCTTTATATTTAATAATGACGCATGAAGGGACGGTTGGAAGCTTGGGAAAATTTAGGGATTACTTATTCACTTAAGATACCTGATGACCTGATGGTGAATTCGATTCACTTCCAGTTGCCGACATATATGACTGAAAAGTAGCCGTAGATTGTGCATCTCGATTGGCACGAGTTGTGACCTTTTCTTGTAAAGTATTCAAAGTTTTTGAAAACCATGGCTGCCAACTGTTACGATTTGATTGCATCTCTGTAATAGTCGTGCTAAGTTGATGATTTAAGTCTTGATTTTTACATTCAGCCTCAACTTGTGCCAGTTTTGCCTGAGCTAATTCCAATTCCAGCTCTCGTATACGATGCTGGGCCGAATGTAAAGGATCTAAAGGTCCTAATGGTGCCTCGTTTGCATTCTTATTTCTAGTTATCAAAGAAACATTATCGTTGATGGGTGTTGTCACACTATTTACCAGGTTATCCTGTACCATGTGTTGAGAACAGTTTGGACACTTGGATGCATTTTTCTTTAAAAACATAAACAATTTATTTAAGTATTTTTGCTAACATATTTTTATTTTTTTCGTTACTTACCATCACTGTTCCCAAAGTTTCATTCATAGTTGTGATATCTTGCTCCAAACGTTGTATTATTTGTTTATAATCCTGTATAATACCAGTATGTTTCCTCTCCTTTTCAATGGCACGTTCATTAGCATCGGCTAATTTTTGCTGCAAATCATTAATTTCTGCCTGTAGTTTACGCCTTTCTGCACCAAAACGATTCTCATAAATTTGTTTCTCTTTGTCGATGCGCTCTTTATCTTGTTTTTTCAACATAAATTCATCTTCGTATTGTTTCAACTTTTTAATTTTACGTTCACAGGCCATTTTCATAATACGTCTAGCCTGGCTAGAGCTACGACATTTTTTGGGCAAAGTAACACGAAAATATTTTAGTATACCTTCAAAATCTAGCTGGCGTAAATCATTTTCACATATCGATAACAATGTGAGGGCAACCTGAAATAAAAGGGGAATGCCATCCAAAAGGAATACGTCGAGTACGTGGAATACAAAACATAAAGGAAAACGAGCTGTAAAAAGAGTTAACAGCCATTGCGAGGCGTACATATGAGTTTCAATGCCACAATTTAAAAAATGTTCATAGAGTTTGGGTAAATGGTCTTTAATAAGACGTTCCAATTGATATAGTCGTAAATATAAGACTTCGAAGCCCTGTTTATACAAATCACGTAGACCGTAATCGTACATAAGCGATACTAAAACGCAAAAAGCATCTTCTTCGGGCATCTGAAAAGCAAGTAAAGCAAGAGACAATTAAAAATCAGAATTACAAATATAAATAAATAAATATATAAATATAAGATGAAAAATTTACATGAAGCAGTAAACTAGCAGCTATAAAACTTAAACCTTGACAGTAGCCAACTTCACTGTCGTACACAGCATAGGCCTTGGACACTTTGAAAAGAGCATCTTGACCTATAAAATTAATAAAATAAATAAGAATTAAAATTTAAAAGACGAGAAAAAGAAGTGGTTTTTACCTGATCCCCCACTTTCTTTGAAGCATTTGTGAGCTGGAAATGTTCGGTGTATATCGCGCTGTATAACAGTCTCACATTTGGTTTCCTAAAAGAAGAAAATTTTTTGTTTTTTAATATTTAACCATTTGGCAAAAAGTTAGTCATTATTTATTTATCCGTTCCCAGAATATTTATATAATTGCAAAAGTCAATTAAAAATGTTCGTTTCTTCAAAAAAAAAAAATTCAATCGAAAAATGTAGATGGTTTTTAATTTGAGATTTGACATTATTTCATTAAAAATACCGGGTTCACACACGTTAACTTTTCTTGAAGCAAATCTGATCTTTGTTGAAAAGTGCAGAATTTTATTTCTCTTTTACTCTCCGACAAAAATCAGAATTGCTGTAAAAAAAATTTTCGTATATTACTCTGTAAAACTTTAAAAATGATTTTTCAAGCAAGGAGTTCTTGTTTCTTTATGAAAAAAATTGGTATTTAGGAGGATAAGGGTTATAGATTATATAAAGCGTGATAGAATCAAAGGAATTAAAAAACTCTCGTCGATCGAATTCTATCACAAACCTTTATAACTCGTTTACTGGTTTCTTACTTACTTTGGTTATTAAGTTTTTATACATATCAAGCATTTCAGTTTTAGTATCTACTCCAGCCAATTTCTTCCAGATCATTTCGCGCAGTGCTTCCGGAACACCTACGCGAACTAAAGGCCCAAGATTTTTTGGCCTTTTTTCACCATCCCATTCCTTAAGAACAGGATCCCATTCGTCCAGAGTATCTTGTGAGCAGTCTTTTGAAACTTCCCCAGTGCCGCTCAATAAGGGTTCATCGCCATCCGAAAGATCTTCCGGATCAGTGGGACATTCATCTTCAATCGAAGCAATTGATGCTGAGCGTACAATGCGCGACAAATTATTCATACCAAATTTAAGTAAATAAGAAGAAGATGTAGACTGTTGAGGAGGCTCTATTATCTCTTCCGAAGGATCAATTGAGCTAACTTTCCAGCTAAACTCGTCTGTGGTTCGTTTCAAATGTAAATAGAAGCGCAAAGTCATCGGACGTTTCGAAATAAAATGATCCATTATGCGCAGTTCACCAGCGGACTGAATTGAAACAGGTGTTTCTATGACAAATCGAACCGGTTCTTGTATGCCGCGTATAACAATGTCGACTGCAACAGTTAAGAATGTCTTTGAAGTTTCTACATTCAATTGCTCGAATGCCTTTTCATTGGCCTTCCATTCCGCCTGAATTTGATAGGGATTTAGACATAATGGTGTGGTGATTGGTGCAAGAGTATCGCCATTAGATGTTGCCGTTATGCCACTACCATTTCCACTTGCGCTTGTTGTAGCAGCTATTGTCGGTTGTAAATATCCCATACTTATCATATCAATCAATTGCATATCTGCTTGTCTCATAAGCTTCCCTGGACTCAACAAAACTCCAAAACAACGTTCAATTAACAGGGGCTGCAAAACAGTTGAGGGAGTTTGCTTAACTGTAATATTAACTTCTTTGTCTGTATTGGCTCGTAACTTAAAGCAATTACGATCACGTGGCACAGGTGAATATGAATTTTTAGCCACCTTTTCTCGTATTTCCAAAGAAACTAAAAACTCATAGCCGGCTGTATTAAGAGGATTTCCACTTATATCCGATGTTATTGAATTAACCATATTAATGTCCACAGCAGACGTAATACTGCAAGTCATGCTGGGTGGATAAGTTTGGAAAGCCTTTTGAAAACAAGCTGCAAATTAATATATAATTTAATTATGTACAATATTTATATTTATTTAATATGTAATATTTACCGCTAACTTGATTAACAGCTTCTGGTATATGGCAACGAAAAACGTGACATTGAAATAGAGAATCACCATGTAACCAAGTGAAAGCAAAGCAGCCATGTTCTACTGTCTCTATGGGACCACGGAAATATAAAATTATACTTTGTATTTCATAGGTGGCAATAATTGTATTGGAATCAGAATCATGTAATACCACCAGGCCATCTGAACAATTTGGTATGCTGATGGAAATTTTTAAGCCGTTCGATGCTGTTCCATTATTTAATTCACTCATTATGCGATAAATGTCCAGTTCTGATTTCGGTGCATTTATATTGGCTGCACCCAAATAAGTTACACCAGAAAATATAGTGCAACCCTGATCTATTTCCGAAACTGAAATAGAATATTTATATCAATCAGTAAGATGTGTTAAGAAATATTTATGTTGATTTTGCAGAATAACGTCCCTTTTTTTAAATAGTTGGAAGCATTTCCCTAAGAATAAAAACTTCTGTACTTACTTTCCTCATCTGTGTCATTGCGCTCCGGTTTCATTTTATCTTGTTTTTCATCGACATCAATACCATCCCCCATCGTTCTACGCGCCATGACCGTCATATTTCCTGTATTTGTATCTATACAATCATAAAACACTGACTGGCCAACACGATTAAGTTCTGATATTGATTCATCACTTTTAGGTGTTGGTGTATTTGTGACATTTTTTATTGCTAAACGCGGTATTGTTTGAGTTTTCATTGTTACAACACCAGATTTATCTTGAGGTACGACCAGAGATGGGCTTGTTGTGCCCATTAGGGGCAATGTAAGTGATTTGTTTTTAAGACTTGAGCTAATAGAACAACCGCCATTACCTGCAAGCGAAATAAAATTGTAACTTATTTACAAAGGTCAATATAATTTAATAAAAGAACAATGAGTCTATTGTGATGATTGCCTGCTCGTTTGTATTTTTTTTTTTTTTTTAATTTTTTAACACAAATTAAATATGGGCGTATATTTAATTTATAATTATTAAAGTCTTTTTTTATAAAAGTTCTTGTTACTATAGCACCGTATTGTTTATGCCTTATCTTGTATTAATTTACACAGCTGTATTAGTTAACACTCTGAAGATGTAAAACGTATATAACGTTATAAAATACTTAATTAATATTAATTTTATCAAAAATAAATCAACATCCTGCTAAAATACCGAAATGATCCAACGTATAATGATTTTCATTATAGTATGCAGCAAGTTTAAAGATGTGATACAAAATATCAACAAAACAAGGGTAAATGAATTCAACGATAAAGAGGAGCAAACTTACGGACTATTACGACATTTACATTATGCAATTTTTCATGAAACTAGCATGAAATTTTTGTTTGATTGAGAATTTTAATATTTCAATAGCATGGCTTCAGTTTAGAGGGGATGTTTATGTTGGTTATGTTTTGTTTTAAATAACGAATATCGCTGCAACTTATAAAGAGAATTGCAAAAAAATTGCATCAAAAAATGGCATAGTGTAAATGTGACTATAAGGAATTTAAAGCTGGCTTACATATTGTTATATCGAAAAACAAAACAGTTATAAATTTTTTATTTTCGAAAATAAAAAAAGGTAAGACAAAAGAGCATTAGAAGAAAGTGAATTCATACGAGTATATAATTGTATGCGGTTTTAAAATCTACTTTTTTATACCCTTCACCACAAAAAGTGGAAAAATGGTATATCTAAGTTTGTCATTCCGTTTGTAATTTCTACAATATCCATTTCTGACCGCATAAAGTATACATTCTATATATTATAAGTTCTTATGCATAGCGAAGTCGATTGAGCGATGTCTGACTGTCCGTCCGTCTTAGTGTTGAAATCAAGTTTGCCAAGACAATAGATCAGCTAGAAAAAATAAAAATGCGCCAATCGATCATATATAGTGTAGAAAATTTTGCTATTGAAAATTAGCTAGATCGGAACAAGTCCATCGAGGCAGCGGGCAAAACAGCACGCCTGCCTCTAATTTTTCTATATTATTTGGAACAATGAAGTAACTCCAATCAAAACAAAAAAAAAAACAAAAAATAAATAAATAAATGGGGCGATATAACTTTAAAAAAAGAACTGAACTTCTCATAGAAAAGTAGGATTGTGCACCATATTTTTTAAGATATCAATATGGGTATCATTTAAAAGCTTTTGAAGAGATCTTTCAGGAAATACAAATATGCTTAACATATTAAGAGCTGGTGACGTTTTTAAATTATAAATTATTTATTATTTTATTATTTTAAATTATATAGTACTTTTTTTAGAGTTACTTCACTAAACTAGGTTATTATATGGTGAAAGGTATATAAGATTCCGAATATAGCACTCTTACTTGTATTCTAATTTAAATACTAAATTCTTAATTATACCACATGATTAGGGTAAGTTTAGTATTAGTATAATGCTTACCACCATCATATATAGAATTTTTGCCTGATTTTATGCATTAAACTTTTTAGATTAATTATATTAATGGTAAATAATAGTAACAAAAAATTTCCCTGAAAAGCTCTGTGTTTAGCAATATACTTAGTTCAATTAAATTGTTTTTATTCGCTAAAAGGAATCGAAAAATTTTAAACTAATTCTCTGATTTATTAATATTTGTTCTGTTTTCTTTAAACATTAACGCAACAATTTGTAAAAATAATTTTTCTTTTGTAATAAATTTAGAAATTAAAATATACATGAAGTCTGATTCATTATTATTCATTTGTTTAATTATTTATTTGTAATATTAAGCAATAGCAATGTTTAAACAAATACATAAATTAAACACAGCATCATTAAATAACACTACTTTTAAAGCAGAAATACAAAACAGCAAGCAAAAGTAAAACCAACCTGACAATGATCCATTAAAACATTTTATACTCTATTTAGATACGTAAATATATTTAGTTACAATTTATTGATTTAAATATTCAACCAACTTCCTCTGGTACGCACTAAAGAAAAACGAAATAATACTAACTCCGTTGGTAACCTGCTGTAATAACGAGCAGTTTTTACTAGGAATAAAAAATTTAACACTTCTAGAAAAATGGGTAAATCCTACACAATGAGCCAAAAATTTCGTTGTTCTCAAATTTGTTTATTATCTTAACCAAAAGTTAAATTCCACGAATTACTAAATTCGTGTCATTAATAAGACATCAGCAACTTTTCACCCAACATAAAATGAGTAGTAAACGTAAAGTGAGAATAGCCGACCGAAAGTAAAGCTGACTTTTAAGCAAACTGTATTTATATAATGCCTGCAATAAAATTTTTCATTTAAAATAACAATGAAAATAAAATTTTATTTCTTTTAATTTCAGAATTAATTAAACAACAAAACTCGAATCTCGTCAGGAGGTAGCCGACCAATTCTCAAAATCATTGTCATATTTGGGTTTATTTGGAAATTATTTGACTTCATTGATACTGTTATATATGTTTTTACTAGCTCGCCCAGGCAAACGTTTTCCTGTCAGATCTGTATTTTTTCCGAAAACGCTTCCGAATTTCTATACAATTTAGTCGGGTGACTTCAAAGATTATCGTGACTCGTGATTACAGTGATTCGTGATCTATTTTTCTCTTTCAAATGTAAAATAAAATAAGCGTGGAAAAAATACATGAACACTCATCACATGTGTATTTAAAAAAAGATTTATTTTACTTCATAAGATTAATGTAGCTTTCGGGGCTGCAATGTAATGTAGAAGAGCTAAAAATTAACGAAGCTATAATACTAAATTTTAGTATTTCTTATAACTTTTACATTCTCTAACAACTATTGTTTAGTTGGATTTTCACTCTGAAACAATCCAACACTTACTTGGCTAAAAATTGCCAAATCAAGAACAGCTATATCAACCAGAGGTATCTACCACAAGGAAGAAATTTTGCCCTCTGCAGAGTTAACAGCTATTATGTATACTATAAGAGAAAATCGCAATAGCATCCCAATTCCTTTTAAAAAATTTATATGCATAAGTACCTATAGCAGATTAAAAAAAATGCCTCAACAAGCAATGCAAAAAAAAAGCATTAACCAAAAAAAGTAAAAGGGATCATTCATTCCACGAAGAAGATCTCTAGAAAAAGTTTAAAATTAATAGTTTCATCAGGTACTACGTAGGTATTTTCAATAACTATTTACCTTCTCCTGCCTTATCAGATTCAAACTCTTTAAGAGCATCCGTCATTGCATTTTGTATATCCGATATATTACAATTGTTAGCAATATCCAACGATGGTTGTATGTCGAGTGGTGTTATCAAATTACTATCTGTAACAATTTCATATTCTCCGCTGGTGGTTAAAGATGATTCCGACGACTTGGTGCTCAAATTATCATCCATGTTCATATATGTATGTATATAAAATTAGAATTTGTCTTAAAATGAGTACAGGGTTTTCTTATGACGATTTCTATTTCTTTAGTCACTTTTTCAATTTATACATATTTTTACATTTAATTTATATTGTGTCTTATTTTATCACAATGACGTATATACTTATATGCATGGAAATAGGGAATTTGAACATATATGTACTTATGTATATCCCAATTTCCACCTTTTTGGTAAATCGATGACGAATCGCTTGCTTTCCTATTGTTTCATTTTTAAATTTTCACTACCATTGTGTCAAGTTATTTAAAAAAAAAGTAAAAGCGTATGATGCTACAATCTATTACCTCCTCGGGGGGTTTATTAAATTTTCAATTTTATGTACATACGTATGTAAATTTTCATTTACTTAGAAAAATTTTAGGCTTTCTTTTCACGTTTAATAATATTATTGCAAACATTCACTTTGGCTTGCCTTTTTTGTGTTTGTTTATAAATACTTCCAATTTTTTGTTATTGTTTAATATTTATCATTGAAAAAAAAGTATTTCTTTTAATTTTCCGAATGTTTTTTCTTTATTGCTTATGCATTTTACTATTATGTATTGTTTTTTATACCTGCTTGCCAAGGCAGATTTATTTTACTAGGTAGTGTCGTCCGCCCAGCTGGTTTGAAGTTGGAAATGTCAAAAGTTTTTGTATTTTCCTTTGTTTGTTTACGAATTTCAAAAAACACTTACAACAAGCGTTTGCGAGACAAAGCAAGCATGTGTATTGAGAGCAATTATCTTTTATTTCTCTTTGTGTTTTTGACGTTTCCAACGCACAAAACAACAATAAAAAGGCATGTTGTTTTTGGCAATGTTGTATTTGTTGTATTACCGCTACTACCTAGTAAAATGAACACTAGCATAAAATGAATATGCCTTGCTGCTTGCCTTATCTGTAGTTCCAATGATTTATCGTATTTTTTGAACGTAAAAATGTTTGTTTTTATTTTCTAAATGTGGCAACTCTTACGTTTGTTTATTTGTCAAACATTTAGCACGCCGCGTATTTTTTGACAGTTAACCATACGAAAAAAGGTTATATATAGTATTTTAGTCAATTCTTCTTAAGTTAATATTTTATTTGTTGTATTATAAAAAATTAATAATGTGGCCCCGGTTTGGCGTAAAAGTTGGTAATAGCACTCTTTGCATAGCACATGTAAAACCCTCTGACACAAAACCGGAAGTTATAGCCAACAAACAAGGAGATCGTGTGTCCCAAGCCTGTTTGTTGTGGGATGGATTAAATGAGATCGAGTGTGGGCTAACTGCTAAACAGAAAATGTCGTCTAAACCAAAACAAGCGGTAGCAAATAGCTTTCAATTTCTTAGGTCGGCGGAAGATATAACTGAAGAGTTTTTGTCAAAAGCCAAAAAAACGATACCTTGTGAATATGACTCTGAAAAGAATACATTTTTATTAAAGGCCACACAACCCACAAATGGAGATGATCACATTGAGGTTGTAAAAGAGATTTCAGCATTTGAAGTGCAAGTCAAGCTCTTTGAATCGGAACTAGAATTAGCGAGACAATACTATAGTGATGCTACAAAAAAACCTGTTGTTGTGCTCTCCATACCTAGTTTTTATCCTACAAAATCATGGGCTATATTAGCCAAAGCTGCCGAGAAAGCTGGATTCCATGTAGCTCAAATAGTGGATGAATCAACTGCCGCCGTTTTGGCCTATGGAATAGGTGAAGAAGTATCCAACGATGACACAAAATATGTACTAACAGTAAAATGTGGTGGCTTGTTCTCGCATTTCGCTCTGTATGAAGTAAAGCATGGTTTGTACACTAAAATTGAATGCTTTGGACCATTTCCCATAGGAGGTCAACAGTTCACGGAAGAGTTGGTTAAATTTATTTGTGAAGAATTTCATAAAAAATATAAATTAGATCCTCAAGAAAGTCGTCGTTCTTTAGCTAAAATCCGTACTGCTGCTGTCAACTGTAAGCATATTCTTTCGACTCTACCTTCCACTCAACTATATATTGATTCTCTAATGGATGGAGTAGATTTTAATAATCAAATGAGTCGTGCTCGATTTGAAAGCCTTATACAGCCAGTTATAAACTCATTTATGCAAATTCTCAACGAGTGCGTGGAGAAGGCGCTTAAAGATCACCCGGTTATTAAAAAACTAGATAATATTGTTTTGTTGGGTGCCACAACTCAAATACCCAAATTGCAAATGGCAATTTCTAACAAGTTTCCAGATGTTGAAATAAACAGTTCAATATCGGCCGATGAGGTCGTTGCTGTGGGCTGTGCCCGGCAAACTCTTTACCTTGAGGATTGTGAAAAGCAAATTTTAGAGCCATCCGAAGTGTGTGATTGTGTGGCCGAGGAGGTGTATATATGGCACGGTTCCGTTGAAGATGATGAAAATGCTCAAAAACTTTTAAATCTTGGAGATGTTCTGCCAAAAACTGTTATTTTAAATATCAAACTCAAAGAATCGTCCGTGGACTCTGAAGTATTTCAACTGCGTTATGGTTCAAAAATCATTGAAGTACATATCAAGAAGGCTGCCACTAGTATACCTGAGGAGGGCTTTGTACGTCTTGAAGCAGAAATAAAAAAGGCTGAAAACAGTGTACCTCACATACGGTTAAGATGTATTTGATTACATTATTATTAAAGAGAGGAAGTCAAAATATGTAAAAATTAAAATAAATGCCTTTAAAATGCTTTTAGAAATATTTTTCTTGTATTAAACAAATTTATAAACTTTTTATTTAAATATGTATTAAGTTTCAGAAACGCACTAGTTTATCTTAATAGTTGTTTATTTATTTTATTTAAAAATCCATTTTTTCTTCATTTATTTGAACAGCTCTTGCTTTCAAATTACTTTCTAGTTTACGCACGAACTCTTCAAAAACCACTACTCCCTTGAACATACTTGTTTTTTTATAATCCTTAATCCGCAACTTGTCATCAGATTCGTCCTTATTTTTGGTTTTTTCATCAAAAGCATTAATTTCTTGCAATAGTTGAGCAATATTTGGAACAGTAGTAGGATTAAACTTGCCAACCGCATTTGCATTAAAAGGTACACAAACTTTTCCTGTAGCGGGATGAATGCAAAACGGAGCCTTCAGTAAATGGTTAAAGCCTTTAGTGACATTTATATCTAAACGCGGATATAAGCAGGCTAATTGAATTTCTTCAATAATATTTTTTAATCTTCGCGACCACACTGATGAAGTTGAATTGCAGCGCATCGAATTGGCATAGCGTTTAAAGGCTTCCCAGACATCTCGGGCAGGCGCACTGTCTTGAAGATTATTGAACAAAAATTGTTCGGCCTCTTTGCGAGCTGTATCATCAGAAATAAACTGGCATAATTTTCCTATGCCTTTTAGCGAAGAGAACAGGTTTTGATCGGTCAAAATGATTTCTTCAAATATTGGCTCTATAATCTTAAATGCTCTTTTAATGCTATGATGCATTTTTTCACCTATATGGATTCTTGGAACATTAACTCCCTCAACCATAGCATGCGTAACGACTTGAAAGTATTCAGCGACTGCTGTACGTCCCGGTGTATCTAAATGACGGGCATCATAATCACATACCCAGCAATGAATGCCGCGACGCCCGGAAAAGACCCATAGTATATGCTCCCAACCAAAATCCTCACGTATGGCTACATCTAGCACACGAGCTGCTACCACCATAAATTTCCAACACTTTTGGCAAACATCGGCACCACTACAACAGTTGCGTACATCATCATAATCTGTCATATCAATATCGAATACTAATTCACGTTGTAATGGGGTCATTGCGGCGGCTGAAATGCGATTATTTTTAGGTCTAGAAATGCAAATAGGTTCAAATTAATTTAGTATATTTTTTTTCTTGCAACCTCATACTATAATGAAGACTATTCAAAAATTACTTTAACATATTTTTAACGTTTTTCTAAAATTTAATATTAAAAAGGTATGAAAACAATTTTATTTAAGCGTGTTTTGGTTAAAATACCTTGTATTCATAACAGCACCAATATCAATTTTAAATGGGCATCTTGAGCATAATTCTTTTTCTAAATCACTTTGTGTGTCAAAGCATAAATAACGTATGTATATGTCATCGTGTAATGTAAAAGAAATTTCACGATTTGCAAATATACCTTCCTCGGCTACATAAAAAAGAAATACAAGAGGATGAAAAATTAAGGAATATAACAAAAAAAATTTGATGCCCATGCACATATATTTACATAAATACGATTCTTCGAGATATTTTGTTACAATTTTTACTTACATAAACCGTAAGAAAGCCATCTATAAAATGGTTTATGAGGAAATAATCGTTTGTAATAAACAGGTAACATATCAGGTAAAAAGGCCGGATCATAGACCACATCATTTGCCGAAAGTTTCTGATCCTGCTGCTGGTCGGAATTTATTTGATCGTTGATATTTGCGTTTTCCATTTTCGATACCCTAAGAATAATAAGTAGTATATTTATATTAAAATATGTTATTTAAGCTTGCAACATAATATAAGGTCCAGACAAAATCAAGGGTTTAAATGGTACGTGTCGGTCACAGTGACGAACACAGTCTCGTGTTATTACGAAGATAGGTCTTTAAGGAAATTTAGGTTCGATATACATACATATTATACATTTACATTATAGAGTAAAGTTTGCATTTAATGTTCCCAAAACCATACCATGTACAGGCTGCCGCTATAAGTTGTGATTATTGGAAAGTGCGATTGTTGGTTGTTTCTGTCATAATGAATTTGAATTATAAAGTCGTTACTTATTAGATTAACGAATGCGAAAACATTAACGTTTTGCTAATTTGGTAAAAAATATTACTCCAATATTTGTAAAACAATCGGTAAAAGCGGTCATATATTAAGGTTGATTAATAATCGCCCTTATTCTGTTTGGCGTTGTCAACATCGTCGTCAATTTTGAGACAACATCAATACTAATTTGGTATTCCCTAACAAACTAATGACGACGTTGACGATTTATCGATAATATAAAAAAATAAAACACACATATCTAATATTTGAGTCAGTTGATTCAATTTGTTTACTATTGTGTTAATTAAGTAACAGTTGTGGAAAATTAAAATTTTGTAAAAAAAATAAAATACCTATAAACAATAAAATAAGCAAAACTATTGCAAACAATTAAAATAAATAGTGGAAGGGCCATTATTACAACTTGTCGTTAGTTAAAGGTAGGATTTTGTCTGCCTGATAAATAGCTTTGTATTATTATAACTTCTAATTTTTATTGATATAATTATTAATAATAATAATAAATAAAATATTAAAAAAATAATAACAAATTAAGTTTTTATAATGCATTTATCGGTCCGACAAAATCCTGCCTGTACTAATTGCCTTTTTTCATTGGCATGAAATCTTTCTAACTCTTCCACTAATTTTTCAAATTAGCAAAAGTTGGTAATTTTAGTGTTTTCCATTTCTCTTGTGTTATTTCGTATATTTCTTATTTTGTTATTTTAAATATTGCTGTATACTTTTTTATGTTTTTAAAATTTTCCTTTGCACTCAACACAACTCAACATCAAAAATGGCGACGACAAACTAAACGGCAACATCAACGTCAATTGTTCTTAGAAAATAACAAACATATGGCGACAGTCATCGTTTAATGACAATATTGACAACGGGAATACCGATTTACAACAAACGAAGAAAAACGACGTTGTTTTGTGTTGACGTTGCCAAACAGAATAAGGGTGATTCATTTATGTTACGAGGGCAAAACCCTACTATAAACAAAAATTCTGTGCGAGTTTGTTCAATTTTCCCTTTTCTGCCATTATATTTTTTCTTCCGCTTTTTATTGAGTTCACAAAGTGAAAAGTTTCGGGGAAAAAAGAAGGTATTAAGTCTGCTTCTTTACTTTTTAGGTACAGTTTGTGGAAATGAGAGCAAGCATAATTTTCTCTCATAAAGAGATAAAATTATATAAAAGTACGGAAGCACAAAATCTAAATTTTAAATACAAAATAAAAACTTAAATCTATTTTGACTGGTTAAATAAGAAAAATTATTTTGAATAAATCAGCAAAAAGAAAATAATTCATTTTTTATTTTGTTTGTGTTTTAATGCTGTTTTACAAATTTAAATAACATGCACGAAGAAAAAGTTTGAGATGTTTCATGCAAGAAGAAAAAAGAACTTTATTCTCTCAAAACAGCTCTCATTTACCCAATTTTAAATTAAGGGAATTATTTTCGTGCAAATTGGGTTTTCACGGAATTCCAAAGTAGAGTAAAGAATCAGATTTATTTTGAATTTTGAAAGGAAAATAATATGTAAATAAACAAAAAAAAAGCTCATTTCAAATTATGATGATAGCCTATTTTTTATTATTTTGTTACCGCGGAAATCATAATTGAAGGAATCTTTTCCGTGAGAATATCAATGTGGGTATCAGTTTAAAGATTTTGAAAAGAAAATACTACTTTTTTAATGCTTAACCCATAAGAACCGATGTCATTTTTGTTATATATGCAGTACCAACATTTTTTTTAATTCTCTGTCAGCCCCATTTTTGATCGGGCCTACATCGCTAAAGTAGATTTGCATAGATGGTGAAAGGTGTATAAGATTCGGCATAGCCGAATATATCACTTTTACTTATTTCTTTTAGACACTCTGGTGCTGTTCCATTTTTCTTATTTTTTGAATATAATTTAGAGTATTTAAGTCAAGCCTTCGTTTAGTATTTAACCATTTAAGTAATTCTAACATAAAATTAATAGATGTGTACTGATTGCATTTTAAAATCGCACGCATTGCAATTGCAATTTACAATGTTTATTTTCTGTTTAGAAAATAATAATTTTTCGAGTTTTTTTTTTTTTTTTTTGTTTGACCCTGGAGTTAATGTCGACGTCGTTGACGGCGTCAAATGTCAAAAAAAAAGTTGAATCGTATGAAATTGTATGAGAGCAGTTAATCTCAACGCGTTGCAACGCCGTAAAAGTTCAATCTGTTTCAACTTTTTCGGCGTTGAAACGCCGTCAACGACGTCGACATTAACTTCAGGGTAAAATACAAAAAGTAATTTATTAAGCTTTATTTTTTAATTAATTGACTTTATTCGTGCTTGATTCCTTCAAATATAAATATTTCATGATATTCTCATGAAATATTTATTATTTTAAACTAAACTACAAAATGAAATGTATTACTGCGGGGAAAGCATATCCATATGGCCATTTCACTACTGCTCAAATAGCTCATCAGTGGATTTTACACAAATTTTGTATAGAAATACAGAAAGTCTTATATCAAAAGCCAAATTGATTAAATGAGAACTCCATTGAATCAATAAGACAGAAGACAATAACAACTCAAAAATGTTCTACACAAAAACACAGCAAACATTTAGTAACTATTTTTATTTTTTCTTTAATTTTTCTACATAAGGGATCCCATTGGGAACCATTCATATGTATTTGAAAGATTCAATGAAAAAATAAAAATTGAAAAACAATTTTTATTAATAAGCAATGTGCACATGCAAATATATCAATAAGAAAATTTATTATTCGGAATCTTTTAAAATTTAATTAGTTTACTTTATTCGTGCTTGATTCCTTCAAATATAAAAAATAGTTACTAAATGTTTGCTGTGTTTTATATAGTTATATCATGTTTTATTCTTTACTTGTAAATTAATAAACATATTTTTAATTTAACAAATAACAGTTTAGTTTTAGGGCAAAGAACGCTAAGTTGCAATTTTTTAAGTAAAAAATAAAATTCGGAAATAATTGGTATTCTTCAATCAAAAAATAAAACTTGAAAAATAATTGTTACTTTTTAAGTAAAAAATAGAATTTGAGACATATGTACATACATATTTAACTATTATTTTTTAAGCATAAAATAAATCGTGGAAAAGAACTGTTGAATTTGTTTTTATAAAACTCAACCAAATAAAAATTAAGGCAGGTAAAGGTAGCACAGGTAACAACGATTAGGTTGGTATAATTCTTCATATTGTAGCATTTCTTTAATTATAATTTTTTAGTTCAAATTTGTCAAATAATCGTTATTTGCGATTCCTGGTTAATTTGCATTGTTTTTAAGCATAAGCTAAATTGTTTACTGTAAATGTAATTTTAATTAGTTGAACTGAAAACTATAGTTTTAAGGCTTAACATTTGCAAAACATATGAAGAAGTTTTAAATAGCAACATTTGATTACTTTTTATTGTTTTGAAAATCTTAAAAATGTATTTTAAAATTTACGATGGAAATTCGTCGATTTCAGAACAATCGTTTTTTATAGTGTTCCTAGAAAATTATTGTTGCTCAAAACGCTGACCAGATGATTAAATATATACAATACAAAAGAATTTTAAAAAAAATTAATGGAAACCAAAGAGCAAATTAAAATTTTTAGCATTAAGTTGCAGTCAGATTAATCAAATATTTGACCAAAAAATTGTCACAAATGTTTTTTCAATCTTTCCTAATACGTATCATTAGGAGTGATGATTTAATAAATGTAATATCTTACCTTTCGCATTGAGTAGGATCTTATATTTCTTAATTAGAATTAATTAGAGAATGACAAAATGTGTTTTCCATACTTTGGAAAAATACACAATTTGATCAAATATTTGAATAATCTGACCATACCTTTAGTTTACTATCAATTTTATCGGGTTTTCATTTGTGTCGTTTTCAAAATGCATTTCCTTTCACAGCTTATAAAATTTTTAGTTGTTTTTATATAAATCAATCTTGGACTCTCACTTCTCGTACATCAATAAATATACTAGTTTACTACATAAGTTGTAAGTTGTTTTTATTAAATTAATTTGGTTTGATCGGATTTTTATATTTTAATAAAACATTAAAGAATTAAAACATTATACATATATGTACATACATATAACTAATAAAACTCTGATAAATGATTCCTGTATGATGATAACTTTTTTACTTAGTTAGAGTTATATCCTTGGGTATTAAGCATACTTAATGATAATAAGTATTTTATCAAAGTTATAATTAAATTTAAAAGGAGTTGTTAATTATTTCTCCATATCCTATTTTATTTTTTATTAATACAGTACTAAATATGGTCATCACGCTTCAAGTAGAACGTGGGTTCTCATGATATGAAAACAACCGAATGCGACACAACATATGTTATGAGCCTTGTGCTTTTTGTGATGATTTATTCTAAATCTATAATTATTGATATAGCGGTAAGTTTTCACGCAACTGTCAGGCGTATGTCTTGCATTTTATGTTGTTGCCACAGATCTTGTGAGTTTTTTGCAGGATTCGTGCTGTAGAGCGTAACCGAAGCAATGTGATTGTTCGGCATTACTTCAAATATAATATCCTGATAACCATAACAGAAAGTAGAACCAAAAGGGTTAGCTGTATTTGTGGATGAAGCTCTATGAAGAACGACTGGTCTCTCCGAAGGGACCATGGCAGCGCTAATCTCATTCCATTTAGAATAAGCATTTATTATTACAGGGCTTTGTATATCTCCGTAGGAAGCACGAGAACCACCATCGATAAGAGAACGTTCCGACTGTAACTGAAACTGAAATTCGCACCTATGATACATGTTAAAGTTAAAGTGTCCCGGATAGTTGGTGTGTAAAATAAATTTTTTGCATGCTTGCGTTCGGGCATCAAATAATACGTCAATACCTAAAGTAAAATAATTAAAGAATATATCACTGCGTTTGCTTTGAGCTTGACGATTGACATTGGAGGAATGTATTTTCATTTTATCTTCGCTTTTAAAGAATATACGGTTTGGTGCTCCCAACTGAGTTGTGACATCTTGGCAACTGTCGCCAAATAATATTTCTTTAGAAAAGCATTGCCTGCGTGGATCGAGAGATCGTCCAGAACCTTCTGTGAAAAGCTTTAATTTTAAACCCTTAGTGCTGCCCAAAACCGTACGTATTACTGTAGCCGATTCCAGGTATATTTGACGATGATAGCAGGATAATGGCAATGGTGGGGTTTTATTCTCTGCAACATTACTGCCTGCATATAATGACATCTTTGAGACGACAGGCGAAGCTCCACTTAAGAACACTAAAGAACCCAAGCCATGAGCATAACCAGCGTGCAATTTACTATCTACTGGAAAGTAGAAACTGAGACCACGAAAGTGCAAAGCAAACAATTGCTTTGCAGCATCATAAACGCCGGGATGTGTTGCACCAAATGAATGTTCGATTTGTTCAATAGAAGGCAATACCTCAGGTGAGTTAAAATAAACACCACCGTACTTAAGTTTAACTAATTTCATATTACAAACTTCGATTATTTTTAAGCGTTGGTTAACAGGATCGAAAATTAATCTTAAACCGTCTTGCGGCAAATTAATTATAATATCCACACCGAGGGGATTGGTGTCGGAGTACAAGACCTGAACGCCTTTTATGATGCCCACTTGTGATTGTATTATTGCAATTGCTTGAGAGAAATGCATTCCTAAAACAAATTCCCACGCATCACATCCCAGAGAGACTTCAGGCACAATTTCCAAATCCAACATTATAAAAAAACTGAAACAACACACACACGTACATTATTAATAATGCAAGAGAAAACTCAATATTCATAACAAAGTAACAATTACCTTTTCTCTGAAGATAAAGCACAAAATCAAACTGTTGACACAAAGTGGCAGTGTTTTGATTAGATTTCTGCTGACTCAATTATCAATTCTCTTTAAATTTCGCAAGGTCTTTAATAAATAATATTCTTTCGTTGTTTGACCCTGATATGAACAAATTTGTTTAATTTTTGCTTTTTCGTTTTGTATTTGCTTTTCTTTGTTATGGGTTTCTTTTTTTAACTAAAACGTAATTATTATTTAATAACTTCTTACACACTACTTTATATAATTTACTTTTCACTAGCAAAGCAATAGTTACTTTTTATTATTTTTTTAAACGATTTTTATAATTTTTTTTAAAATTTCATTATATTAATATGAAAAAATTTGTTTATGTCGTCTTAGTTTTTATTAGTTCTGTATGTTTTACGCGAAAGACACACCAAAACTCACTCATTTGCAGTAGAAAATAAAAACAAAGAAAAAAGCACTCAAAATATTAAACAGCTGCTTAATGGTTGTTTTAAAGATGGCTTCCATAAAAATAAAAAACTTGGTGGTACTTAATTCACATACCGTATTTTTGGCGCAATAATAGTGTTAATACATTTAATACAACTTACTTGTAATAAAGCTAAGCAGCACTTAATTAAAGTTGAAGAGTCTACACAGAATTCTTTTATTTTCAACTAAAACTATAAATTTCTACTTAATAAACTTTATAATTCAAGCAAATTCGCAGGCACCTCTATCCAGCAAGCCAGAAAAAGTATTACAAATAACTTGGCAGCACTACTACATGTGATGATCAAATAAATAGCAAAACATTTGGAATGGTACAAAAAAATGTTTAAAATTATACTTTATGTCAAGAATTAAATTAACGTTTGAACGTTACTTCTTAACAACTATTCAATAAAAAATTAAAGATATACAAAAAATTCTTATTTTTTGACACAAGATAGCTTTAATTGTTGACAAAAATGTTTTTTTTTTATCGAAAATAAAAAAAAAAACTTCATCCAAAGTGTTTTCGGCAATTTTTTATGAAATAGTATTCTTGAAGAAGTTTAGAATAAGCCATGAATCAAGAAAACAAGATTGCGCATTCAGCCGT
The DNA here is from genome assembly GCA_916610165.2 of Gymnosoma rotundatum. Lineage (NCBI taxonomy): Eukaryota > Metazoa > Arthropoda > Insecta > Diptera > Tachinidae > Gymnosoma > Gymnosoma rotundatum. The sequence goes on along the minus strand of OU744338.1, from coordinate 10,198,834 downwards.
TCAAAAAATATTTCTACTGCGCATCTACGTCCCAATAGAATTATAACGTGTGTTTGTTGTAAAAATATAAGAGATTTTTGGCTCTCTTACTTTATTTCTGTTACACTTTCCATACAAATAGTCTATTTCTACGTCACACAAAAGAGACAACAAACTAACGGACCTGCGCAATGTGCAATCTTGTTTTCTTTATTTATGAGAGTAAGCGAGCTCGGACCTCCTTAAGATAGATTGGGTGATGGAAGGCCTACATATTTTTTTCTGGAAGTGGCTTCGAAAAAGGTTTAAGGATTAAGCATAAGCCAATACAGATCAATAGCAAACACTACTTCCATTTCAGTAGATGGCAAATTGGCTTTATGTGCAATTTTTGCAATTTGATATTTCAAATTATTAAAAATATTTGTAGCAAAGCGAATTAATTTCAATAATATCTTGCAATCTTTCCTGTGTTCAGTTTTAAAATACATTCCAACGTACATATATTTGATAACAAAAGTTTTTTAAATAAAATTACCAACATATGGTATATAAAATATTATAGCAAAAAATTAATCACAAAGGCTGAATGCCTTCAATAGAGGTAGGAGTATCACATACTGTGCAAACAAAATTCGAATCTGATGATATATTCGAGGCCAAACAGTAATAACAATAAATGTGCTCACATCCCATATAATGAGGTAAAGTTGGACGCTCACCACAATACACACAATTAGTAGAAGATAAAAGTTTTGGTTTCTTTTGAACGGAATCTTTTACTTCATTTTTACAACGCATAATGCTTTTATACAGACGTTGCAACTTGCGAAAATTTATGATAGGCAGTAGTAGTCCCAAAATTTCCTTAAAAAATATGACATAATAAATAAACATTACTAATTATTTAATATCATTTTGATGCTTACCATGAAACCACCCCATAATAGTTCCCTTGTTAAATACTTATAGCCAATATCTCTTCGTTGGTTATGCTGCAGGCTTATATAATCTAAGCCTAAAATGAAATCCACTAAACTAGGCTTTCTTCCGGTTTTTAAAAAATTAAAGAAATTTAATATAGACAAAACAAGAGCTATGTTCTCTCCGTATTCTATTGATTTATCTAGCCATTCAAAACTTCTATTCAACCTACGTTCCTTTAAACTCTTTACATAACCAGGTATGACAGTAAAACAAAAATGTAAAATCAGCCTTGACAATGTTAATCGTTCCGAATCGTAGGCTAGAACTAGTAGTTGTTGGCCAAAAGTGGAACAACGTTGTCCGACCGAGCCAAACCATATAGCTGACTGAATAACTAAGTCAATCTCAGGTTGTATTTTTACAAACAAAACGGGCTAGAAGAAAAACAATTAATAAACACTCATGACAAATTCTTTATTTGACATACCGCTATTGCCTGCAAATTCTCCAAAAGATTGTCTCTTATTAGCTTTGTTATATCTTTGTTCAAATTAATAGCATCAATCTGCAAATTTTTAATTGTTATTTAGACTTTATTATTTCGTTGTAAATTTATTTATTGGAGCCCGTTCATTAATACATTATTTATTTTAATATACCTGATTAACTCTAGGAACATATTGAATTTTTGTTTTCAATTTAGAATGCATTTTTTATAAACTATCTTGCGCTAATAATTATTGTACTATGACCAAATTTAAAACCACATAATCAAAACAAAACCAAAAATATTTTTTATAAGGCAACGCTTTGAAACGTCCAAGAATACAAGGATGGAAAATGGAATTTTTAAATTTTACACTTTGGAACAAAAAAGTAACTCCAATCAAAAAAAAAATTAATATATGGGGCGGTAGAGAATTAAAAAATGAGAAAAAAACATCAAGTGGAAAAATTGGCGTTCGCCCATACGGGGCTCTGAAATTTTCAAATTTTTTTAAATATCAATATGGGTATCAAGGCAGATTTATTTTACTAGGTAGTGTCGTCCGCCCAGCTGGTTTGTAGTTGGAAATGTCAAAAGTTTTTGTATTTTCCTTTGTTTGTTTACGAATTTCAAAAAACACTAACAACCAGCGTTTGCGAGACAAAGCAAGCATACGTATTGCGAGCAATTATCTTTTATTTTTCTTTGTGTTTTTGACGTTTCCAACGCACAAAACAACAATAAAAAGACATTTTGTTTTTGCAAATGTTGTATTTGTTGTATTACCGTAGTAAAATAAATCTGCCTTGATGGGTATCATTTGGAAGCTTTTGAAGAGATCTTTAAGGAAATGCTAATTTTTTTTTTTTAAATGCTTAATCCATTTAGAGCCGATGTCATTTTTGTGTAAAAATATACATATGCAGTACAACATTTTTTTATTTTTGAATTCTCACTTACTCCAATGTTTGCTTTTTTGATTGGAATTACTTCACTAAACTAGATTTATATAGATGATGAAGGGTATATAAGATTCGGTACGAACATCGCTCAATCGACTTCGCTATGCATAATAAGTCGGAACACATATACTTTATTGGATCGGAAATGAAACTTATGTATACCCTTTTTCCACTTTTTGTGGTGAAGGGTATAAAAAGTATTTTTGTTCAAAATATTAGTAAAATAAATTTAAATAATGATTTTGAAAGAATTTTAAGTTTTTATTGTAAAGCCTGGTACTCTGTTCAGTTTTTCATGCGGAATGCTGTCAAATCACATATATAAAAAATTTTTATGAAAAAGTCATGAAAAAATGTTGCAGAAGCAGTACTCTGTTTTTACTGTGGAAAAACATATGAAATGTTTCTGGCAACATTTTATCCAAGCTGTGAAATAAAGCAAGTAGGCATTGTTTCATGCTGAATTTTTCATACAACAGCTGATCGTATGTCTTTTACTTACGTTTTTAAAACAATGATACCACACTTTAAATGTCAAATATTCCTCATGAAATAATCAATGTTGCTCAACAATTTTCACAAATTTGAACAGAGTACCAGGCTTTACAAACAAAATGATTGAAAATTAAAAGCACGGGAATATTAAATTAAATAAATTAAACTTTAAATTTTTGTGCTACTTCCCGGTATTGATTATCGCTTACTTAGCTCGTCAGGAAACTTCTCACAAATATTTTAAACGAACTAAAGATTTTTGTCTAAACAATAAAGTGAATACAAAAATCAAAGTTCAAGCAAAAATAATCAATATTGATTTTACTTTTCTTTATTTACTGTATACGGCTACTTTTTTTTCGGCTAAAATTTTTGTGCTACTTCCCGGTATTGATTATTAAAGGTGAAAGCATGTCTCGATGCCGTTTCATTTCGCTACCGCTTACTGAGATCGTCAGGAAACTTCTTAAAAAAAAAAATGATTGAAATTTTTTAAATAAATTGTACAGTTTTATTAAAAAAAAAACTTAATGATGTATTTTTTGGTACACGCTAAAATACATATGCATTTTAAGGTTAAGGTTTATTTAAGACTTTAAAGTAGTATATATAAAAAATATTATATTATAAATAACATTATTTCATAGTGCTAGCTTTTGGCACAACAGTATTGAAAAACGAAATAAAAAATGTGCTTAAGAACTAAACTTAAATTTGAAAAGTCAATAAATTAAACAAGAAAAAAATATCACCTATAGTCACAAACAATGTTATAAAAGGGATTTTAACGATGATTTGTAAGATATGTTATTTTTTATTAAATTTAATAAAAGTCTACAATTCAAAGACACGTTTTTGAATCGTAAAAAATCGTTTGAATTAACTATATATAAAAAACCAAAAGTATGCAGTAATTTGCTTAAAATTCTGGCAATATTAGTTATGTTAAAGGTTTGGCATCACTTTGAAACATCTGTTAATATTGTTTGTAAACGAAGAAAATAATATATTACCTCAACATTAAAAAAATTAATTTAAAAATCTCAGAAAATGAGTTCCCCTTCAATAAAACCAAATAATGAATTAATTAACAACAAACAGCGCAAATCTACAAAAATCAATTCAACAACAAAATCAACAAACCTAGACACTAGAGCAGAGCTTGCGGATTTGATTAAGAAAAAGGCGGAAACGTCGGTATGTTCAACAAATATGATTTAAAAAATCTTATTCTTGTAATTTCCTATTGTTTTATTTTTTGCTTTTAATTTGTATTATTAAATAAATATTAACATTTAGGAGCAATTGGCAAATCTAGAAAGGCAGATTTATGCTTTTGAAGGCTCATATCTTGAGGACACCCAATTGTGTGGCAATATTATACGTGGTTGGGAGAGGTACTTGACATCTAATAAGGCAACCAACTCTAAAGCTGATAAAAGGAATCGAAAGTTTAAAGAAGCCGAGCGATTGTTTTCCAAATCCTCAATTACTTCTATGGCAATATGTAATCGTAAGTTCATCGCTAAAACAACATTGTAAATAAAATGCTGATAAAATATTTTATAATTTAGCTGAAAGAGCTAGTGAGTCGGACTCGGTTACAAACGAAGACTCTAGCGACAATCAGATTGCCTTAAACCAAAACACAACAACCGCCCATGATGGCACAACTACTATTAAAAGTTCTGGAAAGGAAGAGAAGCCTGAACGCGCTACAACGCCGCAAAGAGAAATAAATAAAGAGCCAAGTACACCTGGTGGTAATGCATCAACCAAAAGTAAACTTTCTTCATCAAGTGTAACTGCCAAAAAAGGTGGTCATATTAACAAAAAGATAAGACATCGATGATTTAGGGGCCGGCCGCGGCATCGTTCGACATACTAAAAAGATCCGCGACCATTTAACCTGAAAAAACTTGCATTCATGAAAAAAATTACACAAGTTAACTTTTATATTTTAATCTGCGTCTGAATATACATAAATTGCGTGACATTTTATTATTTACCTTTTAACTTATGTGTAACGGTTCGAAATAAATTTGGAAAGCAAGCAAGTCTTTAATTTTAAATTTAAACTATAAAACCATAAAGTAGATAATCATACAAATAACTAACATCGTTATGAACATACCGCCGAACAATATATATTTATCCTCAGCGAAACGCCTTTCAATCAATTTCATTGTATGGTTTGACAAGCCCAAGGTACTTCCAATAGTCATAAGACGCCTTTGTGCGCCTTTTAAAGTGGTTCGTTGGTTTACTAAACTACTCAGTATATTACCACCGGTAGTTATCATATCGTCGACGCCTCGATGAGCATTACTTAACTGGCTGTTGTGCTGCAGAGCATAATCAATATCTAAACATGTTTCAGTGTTATTGGGGGCAAATCGATGGCTCAAAAGCTGTTCCCGTTCAGACATTTCTTGCTGTTTTCGCTGTCTTTTTTCTCTAAACATTTGTAGACTGTTTTGTAGATGCCGCAAATCATATTTTATTTGATCCACACGCATTTTTGCACTTTGTCTTTGAGATGCAGGCACTTTGTAAAGTAAAACATCTAGCCGATCACAATTTCTGTAACGAATAAAAAATATAAACCCAGTCTTTTGCATTCGAAAAAAACTTTTTACTAACGTATTAACTTGTGTTATTTTCATTTGTATTTCATTTTCAACATTGTAATTGTCAGATTGTCCTGTCGTCTGAACTAATTTTTGAAAGTTGTGTTCAATTTCTTGTAATATACGATTAGTTTGATGGTATAAAGTTTCCATTTCTCAATGTAAATCAACAAGGTTCTTAATATGACTATCCGGACTATGTTTTTGTGGTGAAAAAAACATTTATTTTGTTGTGACGTGTGTCATTTAGCTAAATAATCTATGTAGAGTTACCAAGCGTATTTTTGATTTGGAAATTAAATTTTACTCATGGCTAGTTAAAATGCCAATTTTCATTCTAGTCACATATTACAATTCTAAATAGTTTTAGTTCGCTTTGTTTTACATTTAATCTTATTAATAATGAAAGCTCCAAGGCACATTTAACAAGGTAATTAGAATAACAAAATAGAAATTCATTATGTTTAGATATTAGGTATATTATATTTGAATTTAATAATAGGATGTCTCAGCCCTAAAAAAATATTAAAATGGTATAAACCTTTCAGTCTGGCAACAAAGGATAAATAATGAAAAATACCTTGGCAGCTCTAACTAGAGGCCATTTTTGCAATTGTCGTCGGTCGATGAGTGTCGTGTTTTAATAAGAAAATTTTTTCAATTCTTCATAAGAATTATATTTCTTGAAAATTTCACGGATTTTTATCATATAGAGCTCCTTCTTCAGTAAGTGAGCTAATTTTCGCCACTGGTCACGTTAAAAGCTGCAAATTTATCAAAAAAAGTCTTCATAATTTTTTAGAGCTCAACGACACTGGTTTCGTTAACCACAAGAAAAAGTCGCAATTCATAACCTTAACGAACAAAAATATTTATATTTTTTTTATTGAATATAATCAAAAAGAAATAATTTTCTTTGGTTAAATTTGTAAACATGGCTCAGTAAAAATGTCTAAATTCAAATCCTTTAAAGTGAAAGCTCCATGTGGAGACAAAGCTCGTCGCATTAAACCTTCGAAATCGAAGAGGGCAAGTGGTGGTATAATTTCCAAGAATTTCTTTAAATTTCTTCAATACCAGTTGGATACTGTTCCGCTGATTCCTTTATCTTCTAACTATTTTTACATTAATAATAAGAAGAATGGACAACAAGAGACAACAAAATTATTCAGGATCTGGCAATTCAATAAATTCCAATCAAACTGATTCTAATCGTCAAAAGTCATCGTCTTCAGGTAAGAAAATCAGCTTGATTACAAATGTATATAGTTAGCTTTATTACAGGGAAATAACTTTCGAAACACAGATTTTTTTGTTATTTGTTTTTTATTTAAGCTCACTATAAGTACATATCGCTCAATAAGTAAGTCGATAATACATAGCTATGTATCTTTCATCTTATGTGAAAAATCATTACAACAGTGTTATGTTCTTTTGTTTCCACTAAAAATGACGGTAGTGAGCTGAGTTTAATTGTAGTTTTTAAATACACCAAACATATTTGACTTACTTCATTAAAAGATGTGTTACCTATCTTGTAATGCAATTTTTAAATAAATACTTTCCGGAAAGCTTAGAGCTTTTTCATTTCTATTAAGATGTTACTTTTTATTCTTATGTGCTGTTTCTGTATTACAAGTGATAAACTTGTCATAAAAATGACTGCTTTTCATACAAATTTTTTCAAGAGAAGTTGATCGATTATTTTACAGAAACAGCACATTAAGTTTTTCTCCTAGTAAAATTATAGTAGGTATAAAGAAATAAAAAAAAACAAAAAAAAAAAACTCAATAAAATTAGAAATCAAATTAAAATTGATTTACTTTATTAAAGATATACAAACAAACAAATATTGGCCAAGAAATTCACGTCGTCGTGAAAATCCATCAACATCGGCACGAAATAACAACAATAACACTAGTAAACAACAGCTTTCAGCAAAAAATCGTCCAAATGTGGACAAAAGGCCACGTGCCAGAGGTTATAATAACTGCAGCAATGAAAGCGGCTCATATCGTGGCACTAACTCGGATTACTTTACAACCAGCTCCGGATTAGGGTCAACATTCTACGACTCCTTGGAAGTAGAAAGTTTTGGGCATATTGATTATGTTCCTGGAAACAAGAAACAGAATTTAAATCATTTATTAAATTTCTACTATACACCACGTGAAGTAGACTATTACGATGGTGTTGTTGGAAATAGCGGCGGTGGCAGCAATGGTTATATCCAACGTCACGGTCACGTTAAAAAACATAAATACAATAAGGAACAGTTTTTGCAGGCAAAGTAAGTAGCAAAATGATTTCTAGTGTTATTTGAAACATCTTTAGTACGGTGGGCTTAATATGTCATTTGTATGTACCGCTAAAAGTTGTTTAATATCAAGTAATTAAATTCTAATTTTAGTTTGCAATATAAACGTCGCAGACCATTTTCTTATTTATATTTCTAGCTTTCAGTTTGTAATAAAATCGTCAGCCAAACGTAAAACTGATGACTCTCCTGATACTCTAATTGATTGGTCTTTTATTGAACAGATAAACATTCAGACACCAGATGAACCACAGTGTCCTATTTGCCTATATCCTCCAGTTGCAGCTAAAGTAACTCGCTGTGGACATGTTTATTGTTGGCCTTGTGTTTTGCATTATCTTTCTCTAAGTGATAAGACATGGCGCAAGTGTCCAATTTGTTACGATGCCATACACGTTGGGGATCTAAAAAGTGCCTCTATTGTGCAACAACAACAAATTAATGTCAATTCAGTTATAACATTTCAATTAATGCGTCGTAAAAAGGGTTCTTTATTTATAGAAAAATATGATAAGAAAAACGATCAAATCATGGAAAAGTATCCGTATGTTTGTAGTCCCATTGAGGAGAAACTATTCTCAAAGTTTATATTGGCAAAACGCAATGATGTGGCTGATATTTTGGCTCGGGAGCAAAGAGAACTTATGACAAATGTTGACGAATCTTGTCCGGAATACGTATTCATTCAACAAGCTCTTGAGTTGCTTGAAGAAAGAATGCGCAATTTGGGTGAGATCGAACAAACAGAGGAGGGAAAACGCAAATTGAATGAAAATTTACAAGTGACTATTAATGACAATATCAATGTTATTGAACAAGCAGAACAACTTCCTTACAATGACATTAAGAAATCTGAAGAACTAACTAACGATATATCATCAATAAACAATCAACCAAATAAATGCGAAGAAACATCTGAATTGTCATCTTGTAACGAAACTGCTTCAGCAATTCAATCCTCATCTGTTAAGAAGCTGGCAACTAAGTTTTACTATTTTTATCAATCTGTTGATGGACAAAATATTTATTTACATCCTTTAAATGTTCGAATGTTACAGTCTTGTTATGGCAGTCTGGCAGATGCTCCGTCTGTAATTAGTGCTCGAATTATACAAAAAGAGCATCATTCAATGGATGAGGATCATCGTCGTAAATTTACATGCTTGGGTCATTTACCTTTGACATGCCAGTTTGCTGTAGTGGAAATTGAATTGCAACCACCTTATGTCACTGATGACATAATACAAGCCTTTAGGAACGACATACTCTTTCGTAAAAAAGAACGTCAAAGGAGAGCTATAGAAGAGCGTAAACGTGAGAAACATATAAATGCAATAAACGAACGTCAAATGGGAAAAATTATCGCAAGTACGGCAAATATAAATTTAACATCCTCAGACGAATTTCCAACAGTAAGTAAGCTATATGCAAATGTTTTTCCATTAATTTTAATGTTATTGTTTCTTGTTAAGTGCGGCTTTGAGGAATCTTTAGTATCATTAAGCGGCTTTGATGTGGCCGACAATGTTCCTTCAACTTCTAAGGGGTGTCGTACTAAAACTGTTAGTACTAGTAGTGCTGGTAGTTGTAGTTATTCTGCGATTGCTATAAACTGTCAAAAGGAACACATTCCTTGGTCAACACTTAATGCAACTCAAATTACAAATCCGTCGCCGACGCCTGCAATTGCTGACCAAGCAGCAATTGACAATGGGGAAACTTCCATTTTAAATACTATACATACTAATTTAGGAGATGTTTTGGCCCAAGCGTTGTCACAAAAGAAAGAAACAACTAATAGCAATTCGAACAAGAAGTCCGGTAGCAAGAAATCGAAAAAATCTAAAAAAATGGTTCCTCTTTATTCTACCGGAATGAATTTCAGTGGTAACTAAACCTTTCTTGTGTTACTAATATTTTTCAACAAGTTCACTTGTTAAAAATCTTTGGTTTTTTTTTTTTTTTGCTTTTCAAAAACCACTTTGAAAAATCAAGTTAAAATAGTTTTAACATTAATCAATTGATGATTTATGAAATAACATTAAAAATATACATATGTACTAAATGCAGATGGCAGTTTTATTTTAAATTTGAGGTGTCTATCGACGAAACGTATAGTTTCCATTTTTACACACGCTGAAAACTGCGTTCGGAATAACATATAACTTTTTGTTAAATGTTTTATTGATTCATTGAATGGTAAAATGTTAGCAACTTAGTCTTCAGTTTGAAAATGGCAAAAAAACTTATTTCAACAATTTGTATTTTTATATTTGCCGTCATTCATAAATCCTTCTTGACTTTCTTTTTTCTATTCAAATTTTAGCATATTAACATCTTAAATGGAATAAACTAAACAACCACTCGGCCAAACAACAGCGCTGTTACAGCGACAAACAATTGTGTTTCATAATGTGAAAGTTAGGTAGACTTGCGACTATCAAACTAAGTCCAAATTTACACGTGCGATTATTTTATGCTATTTTTTCAATTCTTTTTAAAAGTATCAGCGAGTTTCATCGCGTCCCTATACTATGAAATTTTTCATGGCATCGAAATTTGTACATTTCACTTTTAATACCATATTCGCTTCTGTAGTCAACCCCAACGCTTGCGTCTCTAAACCTCTTGCCGGCAAACAAAAATTTCATGAAACTAGTTTCATGCAAAATGCCGTCATGTAAAATCACTCGTAAGTTGAGTTGAGAACGATAATAAGAACATTTATTATATCATCATAGAATCTTAATTTTATACAGCCCAATCATTTTTCTCGAGAAGATTCCTCCAATTAGAATTTCCGTGGGAACAGAGCAGGTCTGCATGTTCACCTATTAAATAAAAAACTGTTAAAGCAGTGATTAAGAATGCTTGACCATTTTTAATGCATATGTAGTTGCTTTACTGTTGCAGTGGATAAATGTGCAGCAAAAAGCAAATGCAAAAAGAAAAAAAAGCATTTGCTTCAGGTGACTATGTGTTTCTTTCTGCAGCAAAGCAATTACTTTAAAAACGTTTGCTGTTGCTTAAGCAATCAGTTGTTCTTTATTTTTGCTATTGCTTAACTCTTTACTATGAAGTTGTGGCTGACTACGTTTGGTTTTCTTTCTGCAACTCTCTGCTTTTCATTCCTTTCAACATTGGAAACATGTAATTATGGGTGAGTTCCAAAACGTCATTTGCAATGCAACTTAACAAAGTCCTGCATTCCTAAACGCAACCATTAAAACATTGACAATGTTACGCATCCCTAAATGTATAATAAAAGTTATTGATACGCAAACAAAAGCAAACTGTGCATCACTAACTTTGTTACTGCTTTCTTGATATTTAGTGCAAAATAAATTACAAACACATCAATCATGGCGGAAGAAAAGTAAGAAAATTTTCTTTTAAATTTAATTATTATTTAAACAGAATTTATTTATATCTTCAGGGACAAAAAGTGGACTTTTGTGGAAGCAGCTTTTGTTAACAACACGTTTGCAAAATGAAAGCGATTTTGCCTCTAAGAAAAAGAAAAAATTTGTGTAATGGGAAAAGGTGCTCCGGGAAATTAAAACCATTGACTCGGACTTTTTATGTATTTTTGTACAATTTTTTAATTGCTTTGAGGTGTTTCGTCCAATAATCCCAACAAGTTTTTTAAGATTATAGTTTTAATTGTTGACATTGCAAAAAAGTGTTTCAGAGTGTAAAAAATTTGCAAAGTTATTTTTTACAAATTAAGCAACATTGTTGGTTACTTTGTATTAAAGCAGTAGCAAAACCACATCACTGCAATGTGTTTTCACGTTTTAGAATTAACCCTTTTACTTACAATACGTACGAAAATTCATTTAAAAAACGTTGTTTTTATTAGACCATTAAACGTCTTTTTTAAGCAACAGCAAAAGAAAAGAAGAAATATCAACTTATAGCTTAAGCAACAGCTAATGTCTTCAAAATAATGCTTTGCTGCAAAAAGACATACATAGTGTGTTTGCTTCGTTTATATTAAAATGTTTTGTAAATGCTGAGACATTTAATTTTTTTTTATTTGCTGAAAAACGTAAGCAAATCAAACATTTTTAGTGCTGTTGCTATTTTAAGCAAGCAATTTAAACCCAGTTTTGAAGAGAATTTTTTGCCTGGCAATACTGCTTTGCAGTGTTTAGTAAATAAGTACTTAATTTCCAAGTATACTTTTAGGATGTTGTTGGATCTTAAGACTCGTAAAAACAGTTTTCATAACTCGAAAAAATTCATTTCGAGATAATCGCAGTTTAAGTTTTTAACTCGTTCTCACCATCAAAATATCAGACTGCTTTAGTTTCCACTACAATTTGTAAACTTATTCATAATTAAAAAACCATTTAAGAAAACTTTTATCAATTATATATTAAAGGGGAGGTCTTGGACAAACAATGTAGGATGTTTAAATTATGACATTATTGCTAATATAAATATATCCGTTACTGTGTCGTAAACTAAAATATGTCGTTATTTGTAAAAAGAAAAACGGAGTTTCACTAAATCACCCTTATTGTGTTTGGCGTTTTCGTAGCAAAAAGTCGGCGTTTTTTTTCAAGTTTTGTAATAGATTAAAGATAGCTCGTAACAATTGTCATTAATCTATTACAAAATGGTCGTAGTCGAAATACGCCTACGCCAAACACAATAAGGGTGATTATTTCACGTGAAATTTTTATTCCACCCGAACTGAAAATTGGTATCAGGAATTTCACGTGAACAATTTTTTCCACAACTTGAGTATTGTTATCATTGCACTTGAAAAAGTTAAAAAAAAAGTTGTTAACGGGGTACAAAATGCAAATTTAAGCAAAAATTGTAAGTGAAAAATTTTGGACTGATCCTTAGATTCGACGTTACGGATCTCCAAATCTTGTATGTATAATATGGCATATATCGAGGCAATTGACCTGTCACCTTTAATTTTGTTAAGAAGAATGTCACTTTAAATTTTATTTACCAATTTTACCCGAAAATTACTTTTTACATACCTAAAACATCTTATTAGATGAAAATTACTTATATATGAATTCCACTATCAAAATCAAAGTGAACAAAACAGTGAAAAATTCCACATTTCATGTAAAAAGAAAACATTCATGATAAGGGGAATTTGATTTTCAGTGAAATTTGAAAAATTTAAACTTTAAAATTTTTTTTTTTTTTAATTTTAATTATTAAAATTGCAAGTGCCTGTGCATAAAAGAAAGAATAAAATAACGTAGTGTTTTGTTTTAATACAGTTTTTATTTGACCTTTTTAATAATTAATATATTTATTTAATTTTTAAGCACTAGGTCTTTTTTATTTTTATATATTTTCTCAATATTTCGCTACTCCGTTGTGTAGCATCATCAGGAAAATAATTATTTATTGAATCAAACAAAAAACAAACAATAAAATGTAATAAAAAATTTTTTCAAACTAACATATTTCAACAAACAAAAAATTATTTTGTCAAATAAAAAATTTTTTATAACAAATACAAAGTACAAAATTATTTCTTATTTACTAAATGTCTATAAATCTGTGCTACATTATCTGTGTCTGCCTTAAAATTAATTCTTTGTGCTGTTGGTGTATTAATAATTTGTAACATCTCTAAAATATAACGTCTTTTATAATTGTTTTCTATGTTTATTACTGAAACATTTTCAAAATTGGGATAGTGATTTAATCTGGCACAATGAGACGATAATGCAGTTTTTTGTGAATAAATTTTTTATATCTTTGATCAGATTTATGACCAGCAATTCTAGTTTTTAGTTTATTTTTCGTTGATCCTATATACACTTTATTACAAATCTCATTACCGTTTCCGCTACATGGAATCTTATAGACTAAATTTGATAATTCTTGAATTGGTATTTTATCTTTAGTTTTGCTAAATAACCTTTTTAATGTATAGTGGGTTTTGTATGCCATTTTATATTTATTACAATCAAATATTTTTGATTTCACCAATCGTTCTGATATTCCTGGTACATAAATTAAAGACTTATAAATCATTGGCTCGATTATATGTCTTGTATTTATATTATTCCTATTTCTATACTGTCTTATTAATCTATTAGTAAGATGAATAGGAAAATTATTATCATTTAATACATTTCTAATTAACTCCTTATTCTTTTTATGAAATTCAATTTCATTTTGAAAATGTTTCAGTAATAAACATAGAAAACAATTATAAAAGACGTTATATTTTAGAGATGTTACAAATTATTAATACACCAACAGCACAAAGAATTAATTTTAAGGCAGACACAGATAATGTAGCACAGATTTATAGACATTTAGTAAATAAGAAATAATTTTGTACTTTGTATTTGTTATAAAAAATTTTTTATTTGACAAATAATTTTTTGTTTGTTGAAATATGTTAGTTTGAAAAAATTTTTTATTACATTTTATTGTTTATTTTTTGTTTGATTCAATAAATAATTATTTTCCTGATGATGCTACACAACGGAGTAGCAAAATATTGAGAAAATATATAAAAATAAAAAAGACCTAGTGTAGTGTTTTGTTGTTTATATTTTTCAACATCTTTAAACTGTATAAAAGAGCAGAAAAAAGTCTGCCGTATGCAGAGTATAAAGAAAAATAAAATCAAACTTGATTATTGTTGTTTTTGCTTGAACTTTGATTTTTGTCTTTTCTTTAAAGTTTAGACAAAAATCTTTAGTTCATTTAAAAATTTTTGTGAGAAGTTTCCTGACGAGCTAAGTAAGCGATAGCGAAATGGCCATCGAGACGTGCTTTCACCTTCAATAATCAATATCGGGAAAATAGCACAATAAAAAATTTTAAAGTTTAAATTATATTATTAATTATTCCCGTGTTTTAAATTTTAGAAATTTGAAAAAATTTCATGTGGAAAATAATTCGCGATAGGGGTGAATAAATAAAATTTGAAATAGTAAGTAAAAATTACACCTTGAACCTCTCTTTGTTAAAAATATTGAAACAACCCTGACGACAAATAGAAATTTTTGTTCAAAACAGAACATTAACATCAAAACGTTTTCACCACATAGAAGACATGGGCAAATTAATACCGTTGTTCTGTCGGCGTTATGTGCATGTGTTGTTCAATTTAATGGCTAGTGAAGGCGTAGGGTAAAGAATTAAAATAAATCAAGTTTTGTTGAAGAATTGTCTTTTTTTTATTCAATTTCAAAGCAAGTC
Organism: Gymnosoma rotundatum; assembly: GCA_916610165.2. NCBI lineage: Eukaryota > Metazoa > Arthropoda > Insecta > Diptera > Tachinidae > Gymnosoma > Gymnosoma rotundatum. Next base: position 10,183,833 of record OU744338.1, on the reverse strand, counting down.
GAAACATATATGAAAATTATCACATTCTCAGTTTTTTTTTTGTAATTTTTAAGGACTAAAAAAAATTGTTGCAAAAATTATGTAAATATTCTCATTAATATATATAATTTGCAGTACATTAGTTTTTTCATTGCTTCTACATATTTATACGCGTGTAGACATTCTTGATTTTTGTTTCACATAAAGGTTTTTTATATTTAATATACTTAAGAGAAAATAACATTTCTATTTTAGTTCTTTTGTAGCGTTTATATTAAAAAATAAAATACTAAAAAGCTTAATTTAGGAAACAATTATTTGAATAATAGTAAAAGTAGTTTCAAGAGCAACATGAAAGCGATTAAATTCTCGATTTAAATAGAAATAGAAGACAAAATTTTAATAAACTAAAAATAATTATTAAAATATAGAATAAATAAAGAGCAGGAAAAACAGTTTACATTAATAAATGAATAATGCTAATCGGCAAAAAAAAGCCTAAAAATTCATAAATCAAGAAGATAGAACTCTTAGAAAAAATAATAAAATTAAAAAAATAAAGACTAAGAAAAAATTAATAGTTTTTTGTTTGGCGGTTGATTACTCTCGCTAGAAAATAATATAAATTAAATTTCTTTCATATGACTTTCGTTAGATTTGAGCATGTAATATGTACATCCATCATCCACATTCAATGTGATTATTTCAAAATGTATGCCGGCGAAATATTTTCAATTCTTGAACAAATAACTTTTAGTTCTGATAAAAAAATTTCGAATATTTCTTTGCCTTTTTTAAACATTAATATAACTTTTCTTATCGTTTTTATATATATATAAATTTTTGTTATACCCGGTAGAATAAATATATGTAATTAATTATAAGTTAAAAATTTAGAGCAGCCAAGTTTTCATAATTAATAATTTAATTACTTCTTCGCTCATATTCTATATCATCATCACCATTTTCCTCATCAGGCGAATACTGATCTATTCTCCGCACCGTTACGGGACTGTCAACCACGCGTCGATGATAAGTACGTCTACCACGAGGTGAATGTTCCATATGAATATTTATTTCTGGACCATTATCGCTAGATTCCCTTGATGCCACTCCATCATCTTCGAGAGCCTCTTCATCGTCGTCATCGTCAAAATCAATATAATCGCCATTAACTGAACCACTTGGACTACCAGGTGGACTCAGTGCTTGTATAAGTTTTCCCTTTGATTCGTTCCACAAATGATTAAGTCGTTCACGTCCAAAAAGCAACAAGAACGCATCGATAAATTCACGTGACTTTTCTTCCCATTTGGTTATAATATCGCCCTTCACTTTTGTTAATTCACGTCGACCGCGATCTTTTAACTCATCCATTTTATTTTGCAAGCGGAATTTCTTTTCCGAAAGAAATGAAACGTTCAAGTCCTTTGCCGAATAGCCACGAGCCAAATTACGTCGCACATACAAATCATAATCTTTTACAATACGAGCAACAATATCTGACGTAGAGACACCTGAAAATTAAACAAAAATGTGTTTATTAAATAAAATTGAATAAAAAAAATCCGACGTCTCAGTTTATAAATTCTTTTGCAGTCTTGTTTTTGCAGGAGAGAAAGAGTAAATTTAAAGATGTAATAACGGATTACAGCTTACAAAGGATAATAAATTTCCCCTGTACTAAAACATTTTACTATTTTAAGAACTTTGAATATTTTGATACGTGACGAGTAAGCTAATCATCGCATACGATATGTATCGAATTTTAACTTTTAAGTAAATGTAAAATATTTAAAACATACGCTTAAATAGTAAAAGCGGAAAATTATTCCTGGTTGTACCAACAAATTAAGTTTAGAATAAAAAAACTATACTTGTTATTCGATATCGAGTGCCAGGATACCAAAATGACAAATTACAAGAATGTGGTGATTAGACCCCTTAGCAGTGTTGCCAGTTTTTTTTCGAGCAGTCTCGCCAAATGGTTTGTCGATTATTGCCAATATAAGAAATGGGTATTAGTTTAAAAAAAACAGTGTTTCATAAATATCAAGTGCGTTACAGAGGTACACAAATTTTTTAAAAACTTCTTGAACTAAAGAAATTTAAATTTGAAAAATGATAATTAACTTCAAAATAGACATGTTCTCTTAAAGCCGAACAAGCATTTTTAACAATTTTAAATATTTTTTAATCTCACTGGCTTTTTCTTTATGCGCCTTTTCCATTTGACATTTAATTCAAAAATTATTATATTTGTATACACAATATAGGAGTCAGTCAACCATAAACATAAAACTGCCTGGTTTTTAACCGAGTGTGGCTTTTTTAATGTGTGTGATTGTAGAACTCACGTCATTTCTGAACCGATTTTGACAAACGCTTACAAATTGGACAGAATGTCGATTGCTACGACTTTTATAATAGCAAGTATTAATATTCAAAATTATAAATTAGAACGTGCCTTAATAGTTCTTTTATTTTGATGTATATGGATGGCCATTCCTTTTAACAATTGTAGACAGACGCTTGAAATTTACAACGAATCTGTATTGATAAGTCCGCTATAACAAAAAGCTTATAATTTGAATTTAGAATTAACGATTGTTCCCAAAATGAATGTAATTTGATCTATATGCCCGCGTAATTTTAACCATTATTATATAAACACTTAAAAATTGCATAGAATGTTCACTACTTTGTTTGGTATAATAAAAGTATAAAAATTTTTAATTATAACTTAAAGGGTTTTACGATGGTTGATGTTATCTGACGTATATGGCCAAACTGTTAAACCGTTCTAGACTGATGGTTGAAATCTAAAAAGAAACTGATTGCTAAGTCTACTACTACAATATATAATTTGAATTTGGAAATTAAAGGGTGCCCCTATAGTTGCTGCGATTTGATGTATATTGTCAAACTGTTAAACAAGTATTAAGGTTGGAGATGGAATATAAGGGTGTCCCAATAGTTGATGTAATTTAATGTATGTGGCTATACTATTGAACCGACAGATGAAATCTTTTTTGAAGACATTTTTTGCAAGAATTATTTATCTCTTGTAAAAGAAATGTTATCGTAGAGAAAATCATGGCTATTTTTAAATTTTTAACGCCAAAAAGGATTTTTCGCCACGTTTGGCGAGAAATCGCCATAACTGACAACACTGCTCCTGAGCTATATCGATCGCTTTATATTGCACGTAACAAGGGATGGCATACTACCTACATACATATATATATATATATATACATATATATATATATACATACATACCTCTATATATATATACATACTATACTACACTATACATACATACCTCTGCGCAATTTACCGAAGCCGATATCGATTGAAATTTATTTTTAAATTCAACAGATTTGAAATGAATAAAAAATACTTAAAAATATTATGTCGTCGAGGCTTCGACACCGAAAACAAAATAAACACTTCGATATTTAATCAAATGAACAATTTTCTGTTATGCGATTTATTTTTTTTTTTTATTTAGAGTTATTTATTACGAAAGAAAAAATATTTTAAATAATCTAAGCTGTTCTGAAATCCACACGAAAAAAAATTAAAAAATAAAAATTTGAAGTGAAAATTTCGTGGGGAATTCAGTACATGTCTGTATATGTTGCTTTTAAAGAAAAGCACGGAGCGCACCGAACCCTAAAAATATCTATAATAAAATTGCTATTAAGCAATGATCATCAAGGGGGTATTAAATCCAAATTTTTAGAATTTCACATCATCAGTGTCTATTTACTGTAAAAATTTCAACGCATTCAGATAACTAATTCATTGCTAAACCAACATTTCAAACCGTTTTCGTGATTATGTACTCACTACCTTCGTATCAACAAAGTGGTATTATTTTGATTAATACAAAAGTTTAAATCTTAATGCATCGTATATTAAAAAAAAAAGGTATTAACTTGAACTGAGTCTATTTTCAAAATAAAAATAATCAAATTGTTTTATTTAAATTTGTTTTTTTTTTGCAATGCTTGCACACATTTGAAGGAAAACAATGTTAATGGAATTTGATGTATTCGGATTTAACTTTTTTTAAATGTAACAACAACCAGTTTTTTATCTCTACTGAAACTTAACTTAAAATTTTGAGTTAATACCCTCTTGTTGATCAAGTGCGATATATAAACGCAATCTCTTTCCATCGTAATAATTTTCCGGCGTTTTAAAAATTACTATTTATCAATTTATTTTAAATCTGCTTGCGGTATAGACAGTAATTTTTGCGAAGTTTCCACTTTCAATTCTTGAAATTTGTTTTTGTTTATAATGAGAAAAAAAAAGCAAAATTCGAGTCTTTACCAGTTGACATTAATATCTCCTCTCTCTCTCTCTCCCTTACACTTTCTCTAACCATACATTTTTTAAATAATAAAAAAAAATTACCTTCAGTACGTTCAGTAGCAACAAACATGCCTTTAGCCTTTAACCAAGCATAAATATCATCAACTCCATCAACATTATATGGAATGTCATCATGGGCAACAAAATCAATTTTGTTGGCAGTAATAAATTCATCATTTAAAGTCCAGGGAGCATTTGGTATAATCTTAGTTTAATAATTAAAAAAAGATATAATAATACAGCATTTAAAAAGCAAAAAAAAAAAAAACAAGGGTGTACCTCATCAACGTAGCGACAGTGACGTACGCCTTCATAACGTTCAAAATCATTCATCACCGTACGTCCCTTCATTTCATGGGTAAGTTCATCATTGCAAATACCCACAATCAAGTAAATATTGGGGAAAATATTTTTAGCCTAAAAATAAAGTGTTTATTATTTTTATTTTTTTTTTAATAAATTCTTTGTAATTTTTTCTTACCTGCATTAATTGCCTTGCATGACCTTGATGAAACAAATCATAGATACCGTCGGCATAAACACGAACTCTTCTTGTCGCTTGACCACTGCGAGCCATTTGATAGGTTATTTTATAATTATAGTCACAGCGTTCACGTTCACTTACAGCTTCTTCATCGGTGGAAAACGGTGCTGGTTTGCAAATTGTCTGAAATATACACGTTAAAATACGTAAAAAAAATGTTATTGTCCATGTTTATTTTCAACTAATTATGTTATTTTGTAAGTATGAATGTATGTAGATGTTTTTACGTATTCTTTAAAATCCATGTGTAACGGCAATGTTTTTACAGACGCCATTTTATTTGGACCGCACTTAGTTTTTTGTTTAATTGGTTTTTAAAGTAAAAAGATTAAAATATAATAAAAATATCTGTAGCACACTGCGAACTTCTTTGAAAAATAAACAAAAAATATTTTTTTTTTAATTGACAGCTTTTTCTTTATTTTTTTTCTATTTAATTTTATAGTTAAATCTTGAAAGCAGCTACAGTGCTACTCGGTGAAGTTCATTTGGAAAAATAACGATCTGTTGCATATTGCGAATTAGTTTAAGTTGGATCACGGTACAAAACGCTTCAACAACTACTATGATTTTTTTCAGTAATTGAATCTTTTCGCTACGTTTGTTTAAATTAAAAGAAATTAGTTTCAATAATAAAAAAAAGGAAAAAAGATGTGCCACGAGTTAACGAATCAAATGACAAGTTACTGTAAACAAGCATGTGAATCAGGGACGTTAAAGTTGGTACAGTTGTTTAGTGTTTGATACAATTTGAAATTGTAAAGCAAAAAGTTGCTAAAAGGTCCCAGTTTTTAGTTCCGATGATATCATGTATCTTACGTTCGATTATTATTCTATATTTGTCATTATTTGTTCCAAGAATGATAATTTCATAAATAAATTTTAGGTTATGTTCAAAGGTACCCAATAAAAGTAAAGGTTACAAGAGCTAACTTAGACCGGAACGTAGATAGCTTAATCTTAATTGTAAGGCTGGCTACAGACAACGCAATGTGTTTCTGAAATCTTTTTCATTTCATTACAGATTGTGTCGTCTAACTTCGTGTTTCATGTTTCACTTCGGCTTGCAATCCAGGTTTCATTAACATCAAAATGTTTTGATATTTTTTGGTTGCATTGAAACAGATTGCATTGTTTGTATCGCTATTTCATTATTTTATGTGTTTAGTACATTGACAACAAGCAAGCTGTAAACATCTAAGTAATTAAGAAAGAACAACATGGGATGTGAAAAGTGATAAATATAAAAATAAAATTATAAAAGCAGCAGCATTTGAAAAATAAGTAATTGAATATAAAAATATTGATATAAACGCAAGCATTGAAAAAGTTAAGAACAGGATCATTTTTGCATCCTCTTTTCCGCGCGATGCGTTTATGTTTTCACTGTTGGTTTCAGTATTTGTGTCAAAACATGAAACCTAAACGTGAAACGTGTTGCAGAAACAAATTGCGTTGTCTGTAGCCAGCATAAGAAAAACGGAAAAGACACCTTAGGATTTTACTCGAAGTAAAGGTGTTAGTAGACGTTTAAGTTAATGAGCGAAGTTTCCCATCTGTTTGGAGTCCTTATAGGAAAAACCAATTACTCATTCTGATAGCAATTCGGATTTTGTAATGTCCAGTAATCGTAGTTACGAAAAAGACCTCTTTAGAGACTTATTATAGGCTGGACAAGATCAACCTTTTGCTTTATGCGCAGATTTATACTCATTGCTTGTATGCTAATTAAGCTTTCCACAGAACTCATCGATGTCTGAATTAAGCAAAAGTATGCCCATTTTGGTCAGATTATTAGCTGTCGACTGTCCGGCTTAGGAGTTTCTGACGTTGATATTTGTTTGAACAATGTAATCTTTAAAACATGTTATGAAACTCCTGGCTTTGTTATTCTTTGATAAAACACACATACACTCCATTCTCATTTTTGTTAAAACCTGTGGTTTTATCTATCATTTTACGTAAACTACGGGTATCATCATGAGATTATTACATAAAACGATTAAACCGTAAGAGCCAATTTACATTAAGGGCATTGTAGCTGACTTTTTTATTGTTTTCTCTTTTGGAGAATCTCCGTAAGTCATCAAAAGTTTACATTATGACTCTTTTGCAGCAAGTGAGAGAATTTTATGATGTTTTATCAACCAATTTTTCAAGTGTTGCCATAAACTACATGTATTAATTTTGCAAAAATTTTTGAACAATATAGAAAAAAACAGCCATTTTGGTAACACCGCTCAAGCATAGAACTGCAAAAAACGAAAGGGAGAAACAGAAATGAGAGAAAAAAATGAAAATAGTCATGAATATTCATTTCGTGCTACTTTTGCTACCCCGTAAGCTTCTCTACACCTCTTGCCTAAAAACTTCTGCATCATGATTTTTTTAGCTGATACAATGCCCTCAATGTAAACTGCCTCTATGTTGTGAATAATTTTATTTACATTTTATTTGGGCATTGTCAAGGAAAATTGAACAGGTGACTGCATTAACTCATGCGCTTAACATATGTTTACTGCTTTCCTTTGCGAGTTGTCAAAATTGTTGATTTTTTCTTATTGTATGTGTATATTAAATGTATATGTATATTGTATGTATGTGTTCAATTGCTAGATTATTTTTCAAAAATGCATAGACACACATATTGTCGGACGTTTTTGACAGCTCAACAAGATTTTACAAAAAGTAAATACAAGTAAAAGCAAATGCAATCACCTGCATCAATTTGCCTTGGGTTTTGCGATCGAAATTTGAAGTACTAATATAGTCTGCCATAACCCAAGGTACATTTATTTTACTAGGTAGTTTTGTCCGTCCAGTTGGTTTGTAGTTGGAAATGTCAAAAGTTATATTATATTACATTTTACTATGTTTGTTTACGAATTTCAGAAAACACTAACAACAAGCATTTGCAAAACAAAGCAAGCATTTGTATTGAGAGCAATTATCTCTTATTTCTCTTTCTTTATTTGACATTTCCAACGCACAAAACAACAATAAAAAGCCATGTTGTTGTTTCAATGTTGTATTTGTTGTAGAGCCGCTACTACCTTGTAAATTAAATATGCCTTTCCATAACCTGTAAAGGCTGGTTCACCGGCAAAAATTTTGTTCCGAACATTTTTTTTTTATGTAGTTTCTCTCTCTCTCAAAAAATAAAATGTCAAACTACATATAAAAAAAAATGTTTCGGAACAAAATTTTTGCCGGTGAACCAGCCTTAAGTGTTCACAACAGCTGTTGTCACTTGCTTTGTCATATCGAAACAGAACACACTCTAATTGTCATCTGTATTTAACTATGTCCAACGCAAGTCGTGTAAAATTAGCATAAATGTGATTCATTAAGTTGGGAGTTTATTTACGTCGTTCGCTCTTTATTAAGTTACTGTCTTTAAATTCCCTTTTTTGATTTGAGTACTGTATGATAAAGTAATAAACAAGGCATATACGTGCGCCAAGATAGCGTCGAAGAAATAGCGTCGATTTTGGGAATTAAAAACCGGGAAAAAAAACCGGGAAGTAAAATTCCCCGGGATTGGGTATTTTGAATTAAAATATAAAAATAGAATAAATTTTGGAATCTAGAATAAGAAAAATTGATTTAAATTATAAATAAATAAACAAAACATTTGTGTATTTAGAAAATAATTATAAAAAAGCGATTTTAATGATCACAAAAACCGTTGCTGACTTTTCCTTTGGAAACTATTATACTCTCGCCCAAAATGGCCATACATTATTAAAATAGAGATATTAATGAACAAAAATTGCCAACCGTGCAACAATTCCGCCGAGCCGTTTTCGAGAAAAGTGGCTTCATCCTGAGTGGGCTAAAAAAGCGTTGCTAATGTTTTTAATGGAAACCATAACACTCTCGCCCATTATGGCCATACATTATTAAAATAGAGATATTAATGAACAAAAATTGCCAACCGTGCAACAATTCCGCCGAGCCGTTTTCGAGAAAAGTGGCTTCATCCTGAGCGGGCCAAAAAAGCGTTGCTAATGTTTTCCATGGAAACTATTACACACTCTCGCCCATTATGGCCATACATTATTAAAATAGAGATATTAATGAACAAAAATTGCCAACCGTGCAACAATTCCGCCGAGCCGTTTTCGAGAAAAGTGGCTTCATCCTGAGTGGGCCAAAAAAGCGTTGCTAATGTTTTCCATGGAAACTATAACACTCTCGCCCATTATGGCCATACATTATTAAAATAGAGATATTAATGAACAAAAATTGCCAACCGTGCAACAATTCCGCCGAGCCGTTTTCGAGAAAAGTGGCTTCATCCTGAGTAGGCCAAAAAAGCGTTGCTAATGTTTTCCATGGAAACTATAACACTCTCGCCCATTACGGCCATACATTATTAAAATAGAGATATTAATGAACAAAAATTGCCAACCGTGCAACAATTCCGCCGAGCCGTTTTCGAGAAAAGTGGCTTCATCCTGAGTGGGCCAAAAAAGCGTTGCTAATGTTTTCCATGGAAACTATAACACTCTCGCCCATTATGGCCATACATTATTAAAATAGAGATATTAATGAACAAAAATTGCCAACCGTGCAACAATTCCGCCGAGCCGTTTTCGAGAAAAGTGGCTTCATCCTGAGTGGGCCAAAAAAGCGTTGCTAATGTTTTCCATGGAAACTATAACACTCTCGCCCATTACGGCCATACATTATTAAAATAGAGATATTAATGAACAAAAACTGCCAACCGTGCAACAATTCCGCCGAGCCGTTTTCGAGAAAAGTGGCTTCATCCAGAGTGGGCTAAAAAAGCGTTGCTAATGTTTTCCATGGAAACTATAACACTCTCGCCCATTATGGCCATACATTATTAAAATAGAGATATTAATGAACAAAAATTGCCAACCGTGCAACAATTCCGCCGAGCCGTTTTCGAGAAAAGTGGCTTCATCCTGAGTCGGCCAAAAAAGCGTTGCTAATGTTTTCCATGGAAACTATAACACTCTCGCCCATTATGGCCATACATTATTAAAATAGAGATATTAATGAACAAAAATTGCCAACCGTGCAACAATTCCGCCGAGCCGCTTTCGAGAAAAGTGGCTTCATCCTGAGTGGGCCAAAAAAGCGTTGCTAATGTTTTCCATGGAAACTATAACACTCTCGCCCATTACGGCCATACATTATTAAAATAGAGATATTAATGAACAAAAACTGCCAACCGTGCAACAATTCCGCCGAGCCGTTTTCGAGAAAAGTGGCTTCATCCTGAGTGGGCCAAAAAAGCGTTGCTAATGTTTTCCATGAAAACTATAACACTCTCGCCCATTATGGCCATACATTATTAAAATAGAGATATTAATGAACAAAAATTGCCAACCGTGCAACAATTCCGCCGAGCCGTTTTCGAGAAAAGTGGCTTCATCCTGAGTCGGCCAAAAAAGCGTTGCTAATGTTTTCCATGGAAACTATAACACTCTCGCCCATTACGGCCATACATTATTAAAATAGAGATATTAATGAACAAAAATTGCCAACCGTGCAACAATTCCGCCGAGCCGTTTTCGAGAAAAGTGGCTTCATCCTGAGTGGGCCAAAAAAGCGTTGCTAATGTTTTCCATGGAAACTATAACACTCTCGCCCATTATGGCCATACATTATTAAAATAGAGATATTAATGAACAAAAATTGCCAACCGTGCAACAATTCCGCCGAGCCGTTTTCGAGAAAAGTGGCTTCATCCTGAGTGGGCCAAAAAAGCGTTGCTAATGTTTTCCATGGAAACTATAACACTCTCGCCCATTATGGCCATACATTATTAAAATAGAGATATTAATGAACAAAAATTGCCAACCGTGCAACAATTCCGCCGAGCCGTTTTCGAGAAAAGTGGCTTCATCCTGAGTGGGCCAAAAAAGCGTTGCTAATGTTTTCCATGGAAACTATAACACTCTCGCCCATTACGGCCATACATTATTAAAATAGAGATATTAATGAACAAAAACTGCCAACCGTGCAACAATTCCGCCGAGCCGTTTTCGAGAAAAGTGGCTTCATCCTGAGTGGGCCAAAAAAGCGTTGCTAATGTTTTCCATGAAAACTATAACACTCTCGCCCATTATGGCCATACATTATTAAAATAGAGATATTAATGAACAAAAATTGCCAACCGTGCAACAATTCCGCCGAGCCGTTTTCGAGAAAAGTGGCTTCATCCTGAGTGGGCCAAAAAAGCGTTGCTAATGTTTTCCATGGAAACTATAACACTCTCGCCCATTATGGCCATACATTATTAAAATAGAGATATTAATGAACAAAAATTGCCAACCGTGCAACAATTCCGCCGAGCCGTTTTCGAGAAAAGTGGCTTCATCCTGAGTGGGCCAAAAAAGCGTTGCTAATGTTTTCCATGGAAACTATAACACTCTCGCCCATTATGGCCATACATTATTAAAATAGAGATATTAATGAACAAAAATTGCCAACCGTGCAACAATTCCGCCGAGCCGTTTTCGAGAAAAGTGGCTTCATCCAGAGTGGGCTAAAAAAGCGTTGCTAATGTTTTCCATGGAAACTATAACACTCTCGCCCATTATGGCCATACATTATTAAAATAGAGATATTAATGAACAAAAATTGCCAACCGTGCAACAATTCCGCCGAGCCGTTTTCGAGAAAAGTGGCTTCATCCTGAGTGGGCCAAAAAAGCGTTGCTAATGTTTTCCATGGAAACTATAACACTCTCGCCCATTATGGCCATACATTATTAAAATAGAGATATTAATGAACAAAAATTGCCAACCGTGCAACAATTCCGCCGAGCCGTTTTCGAGAAAAGTGGCTTCATCCTGAGTGGGCCAAAAAAGCGTTGCTAATGTTTTCCATGGAAACTATAACACTCTCGCCCATTATGGCCATACATTATTAAAATAGAGATATTAATGAACAAAAATTGCCAACCGTGCAACAATTCCGCCGAGCCGTTTTCGAGAAAAGTGGCTTCATCCTGAGTGGGCCAAAAAAGCGTTGCTAATGTTTTCCATGGAAACTATAACACTCTCGCCCATTATGGCCATACATTATTAAAATAGAGATATTAATGAACAAAAATTGCCAACCGTGCAACAATTCCGCCGAGCCGTTTTCGAGAAAAGTGGCTTCATCCTGAGTGGGCCAAAAAAGCGTTGCTAATGTTTTCCATGGAAACTATAACACTCTCGCCCATTATGGCCATACATTATTAAAATAGAGATATTAATGAACAAAAATTGCCAACCGTGCAACAATTCCGCCGAGCCGTTTTCGAGAAAAGTGGCTTCATCCTGAGTGGGCCAAAAAAGCGTTGCTAATGTTTTCCATGGAAACTATAACACTCTCGCCCATTATGGCCATACATTATTAAAATAGAGATATTAATGAACAAAAATTGCCAACCGTGCAACAATTCCGCCGAGCCGTTTTCGAGAAAAGTGGCTTCATCCAGAGTGGGCCAAAAAAGCGTTGCTAATGTTTTCCATGGAAACTATAACACTCTCGCCCATTATGGCCATACATTATTAAAATAGAGATATTAATGAACAAAAATTGCCAACCGTGCAACAATTCCGCCGAGCCGTTTTCGAGAAAAGTGGCTTCATCCTGAGTGGGCCAAAAAAGCGTTGCTAATGTTTTCCATGGAAACTATAACACTCTCGCCCATTATGGCCATACATTATTAAAATAGAGATATTAATGAACAAAAATTGCCAACCGTGCAACAATTCCGCCGAGCCGTTTTCGAGAAAAGTGGCTTCATCCTGAGTGGGCCAAAAAAGCGTTGCTAATGTTTTCCATGGAAACTATAACACTCTCGCCCATTATGGCCATACATTATTAAAATAGAGATATTAATGAACAAAAATTGCCAACCGTGCAACAATTCCGCCGAGCCGTTTTCGAGAAAAGTGGCTTCATCCAAAGTGGGCTAAAAAAGCGTTGCTAATGTTTTCCATGGAAACTATAACACTCTCGCCCATTATGGCCATACATTATTAAAATAGAGATATTAATGAACAAAAATTGCCAACCGTGCAACAAAACCGCCGAGCCGTTTTCGAGAAAAGTGGCTTCATCCTGAGTGGGCCAAAAAAGCGTTGCTAATGTTTTCCATGGAAACTATAACACTCTCGCCCATTATGGCCATACATTATTAAAATAGAGATATTAATGAACAAAAATTGCCAACCGTGCAACAATTCCGCCGAGCCGTTTTCGAGAAAAGTGGCTTCATCCAAAGTGGGCTAAAAAAGCGTTGCTAATGTTTTCCATGGAAACTATAACACTCTCGCCCATTATGGCCATACATTATTAAAATAGAGATATTAATGAACAAAAATTGCCAACCGTGCAACAATTCCGCCGAGCCGTTTTCGAGAAAAGTGGCTTCATCCTGAGTGGGCCAAAAAAGCGTTGCTAATGTTTTCCATGGAAACTATAACACTCTCGCCCATTATGGCCATACATTATTAAAATAGAGATATTAATGAACAAAAATTGCCAACCGTGCAACAATTCCGCCGAGCCGTTTTCGAGAAAAGTGGCTTCATCCTGAGCGGGCCAAAAAAGCGTTGCTAATGTTTTCCATGGAAACTATTACACACTCTCGCCCATTATGGCCATACATTATTAAAATAGAGATATTAATGAACAAAAATTGCCAACCGTGCAACAATTCCGCCGAGCCGTTTTCGAGAAAAGTGGCTTCATCCTGAGTGGGCCAAAAAAGCGTTGCTAATGTTTTCCATGGAAACTATAACACTCTCGCCCATTATGGCCATACATTATTAAAATAGAGATATTAATGAACAAAAATTGCCAACCGTGCAACAATTCCGCCGAGCCGTTTTCGAGAAAAGTGGCTTCATCCTGAGTGGGCCAAAAAAGCGTTGCTAATGTTTTCCATGGAATCTATAACACTCTCGCCCATTACGGCCATACATTATTAAAATAGAGATATTAATGAACAAAAACTGCCAACCGTGCAACAATTCCGCCGAGCCGTTTTCGAGAAAAGTGGCTTCATCCAGAGTGGGCTAAAAAAGCGTTGCTAATGTTTTCCATGGAAACTATAACACTCTCGCCCATTATGGCCATACATTATTAAAATAGAGATATTAATGAACAAAAATTGCCAACCGTGCAACAATTCCGCCGAGCCGTTTTCGAGAAAAGTGGCTTCATCCTGAGTGGGCCAAAAAAGCGTTGCTAATGTTTTCCATGGAAACTATAACACTCTCGCCCATTATGGCCATACATTATTAAAATAGAGATATTAATGAACAAAAATTGCCAACCGTGCAACAATTCCGCCGAGCCGTTTTCGAGAAAAGTGGCTTCATCCAGAGTGGGCTAAAAAAGCGTTGCTAATGTTTTCCATGGAAACTATAACACTCTCGCCCATTATGGCCATACATTATTAAAATAGAGATATTAATGAACAAAAATTGCCAACCGTGCAACAATTCCGCCGAGCCGTTTTCGAGAAAAGTGGCTTCATCCAAAGTGGGCTAAAAAAGCGTTGCTAATGTTTTCCATGGAAACTATAACACTCTCGCCCATTATGGCCATACATTATTAAAATAGAGATATTAATGAACAAAAATTGCCAACCGTGCAACAAAACCGCCGAGCCGTTTTCGAGAAAAGTGGCTTCATCCTGAGTGGGCCAAAAAAGCGTTGCTAATGTTTTCCATGGAAACTATAACACTCTCGCCCATTATGGCCATACATTATTAAAATAGAGATATTAATGAACAAAAATTGCCAACCGTGCAACAATTCCGCCGAGCCGTTTTCGAGAAAAGTGGCTTCATCCAAAGTGGGCTAAAAAAGCGTTGCTAATGTTTTCCATGGAAACTATAACACTCTCGCCCATTATGGCCATACATTATTAAAATAGAGATATTAATGAACAAAAATTGCCAACCGTGCAACAATTCCGCCGAGCCGTTTTCGAGAAAAGTGGCTTCATCCTGAGTGGGCCAAAAAAGCGTTGCTAATGTTTTCCATGGAAACTATAACACTCTCGCCCATTATGGCCATACATTATTAAAATAGAGATATTAATGAACAAAAATTGCCAACCGTGCAACAATTCCGCCGAGCCGTTTTCGAGAAAAGTGGCTTCATCCAGAGTGGGCTAAAAAAGCGTTGCTAATGTTTTCCATGGAAACTATAACACTCTCGCCCATTATGGCCATACATTATTAAAATAGAGATATTAATGAACAAAAATTGCCAACCGTGCAACAATTCCGCCGAGCCGTTTTCGAGAAAAGTGGCTTCATCCAAAGTGGGCTAAAAAAGCGTTGCTAATGTTTTCCATGGAAACTATAACACTCTCGCCCATTATGGCCATACATTATTAAAATAGAGATATTAATGAACAAAAATTGCCAACCGTGCAACAATTCCGCCGAGCCGTTTTCGAGAAAAGTGGCTTCATCCAGAGTGGGCTAAAAAAGCGTTGCTAATGTTTTCCATGGAAACTATAACACTCTCGCCCATTATGGCCATACATTATTAAAATAGAGATATTAATGAACAAAAATTGCCAACCGTGCAACAATTCCGCCGAGCCGTTTTCGAGAAAAGTGGCTTCATCCTGAGTGGGCCAAAAAAGCGTTGCTAATGTTTTCCATGGAAACTATAACACTCTCGCCCATTATGGCCATACATTATTAAAATAGAGATATTAATGAACAAAAATTGCCAACCGTGCAACAATTCCGCCGAGCCGTTTTCGAGAAAAGTGGCTTCATCCAAAGTGGGCTAAAAAAGCGTTGCTAATGTTTTCCATGGAAACTATAACACTCTCGCCCATTATGGCCATACATTATTAAAATAGAGATATTAATGAACAAAAATTGCCAACCGTGCAACAATTTCGCCGAGCCGTTTTCGAGAAAAGTGGCTTCATCCAAAGTGGGCTAAAAAAGCGTTGCTAATGTTTTCCATGGAAACTATAACACTCTCGCCCATTATGGCCATACATTATTAAAATAGAGATATTAATGAACAAAAATTGCCAACCGTGCAACAATTCCGCCGAGCCGTTTTCGAGAAAAGTGGCTTCATCCTGAGTGGGCCAAAAAAGCGTTGCTAATGTTTTCCATGGAAACTATAACACTCTCGCCCATTACGGCCATACATTATTAAAATAGAGATATTAATGAACAAAAACTGCCAACCGTGCAACAATTCCGCCGAGCCGTTTTCGAGAAAAGTGGCTTCATCCTGAGTGGGCCAAAAAAGCGTTGCTAATGTTTTCCATGGAAACTATAACACTCTCGCCCATTATGGCCATACATTATTAAAATAGAGATATTAATGAACAAAAATTGCCAACCGTGCAACAATTCCGCCGAGCCGTTTTCGAGAAAAGTGGCTTCATCCTGAGTGGGCCAAAAAAGCGTTGCTAATGTTTTCCATGGAAACTATAACACTCTCGCCCATTATGGCCATACATTATTAAAATAGAGATATTAATGAACAAAAATTGCCAACCGTGCAACAATTCCGCCGAGCCGTTTTCGAGAAAAGTGGCTTCATCCTGAGCGGGCCAAAAAAGCGTTGCTAATGTTTTCCATGGAAACTATTACACACTCTCGCCCATTATGGCCATACATTATTAAAATAGAGATATTAATGAAAAAAAATTGCCAACCGTGCAACAATTCCGCCGAGCCGTTTTCGAGAAAAGTGGCTTCATCCTGAGTGGGCCAAAAAAGCGTTGCTAATGTTTTCCATGGAAACTATAACACTCTCGCCCATTATGGCCATACATTATTAAAATAGAGATATTAATGAACAAAAATTGCCAACCGTGCAACAATTCCGCCGAGCCGTTTTCGAGAAAAGTGGCTTCATCCTGAGTGGGCCAAAAAAGCGTTGCTAATGTTTTCCATGGAATCTATAACACTCTCGCCCATTACGGCCATACATTATTAAAATAGAGATATTAATGAACAAAAACTGCCAACCGTGCAACAATTCCGCCGAGCCGTTTTCGAGAAAAGTGGCTTCATCCAGAGTGGGCTAAAAAAGCGTTGCTAATGTTTTCCATGGAAACTATAACACTCTCGCCCATTATGGCCATACATTATTAAAATAGAGATATTAATGAACAAAAATTGCCAACCGTGCAACAATTCCGCCGAGCCGTTTTCGAGAAAAGTGGCTTCATCCAGAGTGGGCTAAAAAAGCGTTGCTAATGTTTTCCATGGAAACTATAACACTCTCGCCCATTATGGCCATACATTATTAAAATAGAGATATTAATGAACAAAAATTGCCAACCGTGCAACAATTCCGCCGAGCCGTTTTCGAGAAAAGTGGCTTCATCCTGAGTGGGCCAAAAAAGCGTTGCTAATGTTTTCCATGGAAACTATAACACTCTCGCCCATTATGGCCATACATTATTAAAATAGAGATATTAATGAACAAAAATTGCCAACCGTGCAACAATTCCGCCGAGCCGTTTTCGAGAAAAGTGGCTTCATCCAGAGTGGGCTAAAAAAGCGTTGCTAATGTTTTCCATGGAAACTATAACACTCTCGCCCATTATGGCCATACATTATTAAAATAGAGATATTAATGAACAAAAATTGCCAACCGTGCAACAATTCCGCCGAGCCGTTTTCGAGAAAAGTGGCTTCATCCTGAGTGGGCCAAAAAAGCGTTGCTAATGTTTTCCATGGAAACTATAACACTCTCGCCCATTATGGCCATACATTATTAAAATAGAGATATTAATGAACAAAAATTGCCAACCGTGCAACAATTCCGCCGAGCCGTTTTCGAGAAAAGTGGCTTCATCCAGAGTGGGCTAAAAAAGCGTTGCTAATGTTTTCCATGGAAACTATAACACTCTCGCCCATTATGGCCATACATTATTAAAATAGAGATATTAATGAACAAAAATTGCCAACCGTGCAACAATTCCGCCGAGCCGTTTTCGAGAAAAGTGGCTTCATCCTGAGTGGGCCAAAAAAGCGTTGCTAATGTTTTCCATGGAAACTATAACACTCTCGCCCATTATGGCCATACATTATTAAAATAGAGATATTAATGAACAAAAATTGCCAACCGTGCAACAATTCCGCCGAGCCGTTTTCGAGAAAAGTGGCTTCATCCAGAGTGGGCTAAAAAAGCGTTGCTAATGTTTTCCATGGAAACTATAACACTCTCGCCCATTATGGCCATACATTATTAAAATAGAGATAATAATGAACAAAAATTGCCAACCGTGCAACAATTCCGCCGAGCCGTTTTCGAGAAAAGTGGCTTCATCCTGAGTGGGCCAAAAAAGCGTTGCTAATGTTTTCCATGGAAACTATAACACTCTCGCCCATTATGGCCATACATTATTAAAATAGAGATATTAATGAACAAAAATTGCCAACCGTGCAACAATTCCGCCGAGCCGTTTTCGAGAAAAGTGGCTTCATCCAGAGTGGGCTAAAAAAGCGTTGCTAATGTTTTCCATGGAAACTATAACACTCTCGCCCATTATGGCCATACATTATTAAAATAGAGATATTAATGAACAAAAATTGCCAACCGTGCAACAATTCCGCCGAGCCGTTTTCGAGAAAAGTGGCTTCATCCAGAGTGGGCTAAAAAAGCGTTGCTAATGTTTTCCATGGAAACTATAACACTCTCGCCCATTATGGCCATACATTATTAAAATAGAGATATTAATGAACAAAAATTGCCAACCGTGCAACAATTCCGCCGAGCCGTTTTCGAGAAAAGTGGCTTCATCCAAAGTGGGCTAAAAAAGCGTTGCTAATGTTTTCCATGGAAACTATAACACTCTCGCCCATTATGGCCATACATTATTAAAATAGAGATATTAATGAACAAAAATTGCCAACCGTGCAACAAAACCGCCGAGCCGTTTTCGAGAAAAGTGGCTTCATCCTGAGTGGGCCAAAAAAGCGTTGCTAATGTTTTCCATGGAAACTATAACACTCTCGCCCATTATGGCCATACATTATTAAAATAGAGATATTAATGAACAAAAATTGCCAACCGTGCAACAATTCCGCCGAGCCGTTTTCGAGAAAAGTGGCTTCATCCAAAGTGGGCTAAAAAAGCGTTGCTAATGTTTTCCATGGAAACTATAACACTCTCGCCCATTATGGCCATACATTATTAAAATAGAGATATTAATGAACAAAAATTGCCAACCGTGCAACAATTCCGCCGAGCCGTTTTCGAGAAAAGTGGCTTCATCCTGAGTGGGCCAAAAAAGCGTTGCTAATGTTTTCCATGGAAACTATAACACTCTCGCCCATTATGGCCATACATTATTAAAATAGAGATATTAATGAACAAAAATTGCCAACCGTGCAACAATTCCGCCGAGCCGTTTTCGAGAAAAGTGGCTTCATCCAGAGTGGGCTAAAAAAGCGTTGCTAATGTTTTCCATGGAAACTATAACACTCTCGCCCATTATGGCCATACATTATTAAAATAGAGATATTAATGAACAAAAATTGCCAACCGTGCAACAATTCCGCCGAGCCGTTTTCGAGAAAAGTGGCTTCATCCAAAGTGGGCTAAAAAAGCGTTGCTAATGTTTTCCATGGAAACTATAACACTCTCGCCCATTATGGCCATACATTATTAAAATAGAGATATTAATGAACAAAAATTGCCAACCGTGCAACAATTCCGCCGAGCCGTTTTCGAGAAAAGTGGCTTCATCCAGAGTGGGCTAAAAAAGCGTTGCTAATGTTTTCCATGGAAACTATAACACTCTCGCCCATTATGGCCATACATTATTAAAATAGAGATATTAATGAACAAAAATTGCCAACCGTGCAACAATTCCGCCGAGCCGTTTTCGAGAAAAGTGGCTTCATCCAAAGTGGGCTAAAAAAGCGTTGCTAATGTTTTCCATGGAAACTATAACACTCTCGCCCATTATGGCCATACATTATTAAAATAGAGATATTAATGAACAAAAATTGCCAACCGTGCAACAATTCCGCCGAGCCGTTTTCGAGAAAAGTGGCTTCATCCTGAGTGGGCCAAAAAAGCGTTGCTAATGTTTTCCATGGAAACTATAACACTCTCGCCCATTATGGCCATACATTATTAAAATAGAGATATTAATGAACAAAAATTGCCAACCGTGCAACAATTCCGCCGAGCCGTTTTCGAGAAAAGTGGCTTCATCCAGAGTGGGCTAAAAAAGCGTTGCTAATGTTTTCCATGGAAACTATAACACTCTCGCCCATTATGGCCATACATTATTAAAATAGAGATATTAATGAACAAAAATTGCCAACCGTGCAACAATTCCGCCGAGCCGTTTTCGAGAAAAGTGGCTTCATCCAAAGTGGGCTAAAAAAGCGTTGCTAATGTTTTCCATGGAAACTATAACACTCTCGCCCATTATGGCCATACATTATTAAAATAGAGATATTAATGAACAAAAATTGCCAACCGTGCAACAATTCCGCCGAGCCGTTTTCGAGAAAAGTGGCTTCATCCAGAGTGGGCTAAAAAAGCGTTGCTAATGTTTTCCATGGAAACTATAACACTCTCGCCCATTATGGCCATACATTATTAAAATAGAGATATTAATGAACAAAAATTGCCAACCGTGCAACAATTCCGCCGAGCCGTTTTCGAGAAAAGTGGCTTCATCCAAAGTGGGCTAAAAAAGCGTTGCTAATGTTTTCCATGGAAACTATAACACTCTCGCCCATTATGGCCATACATTATTAAAATAGAGATATTAATGAACAAAAATTGCCAACCGTGCAACAATTCCGCCGAGCCGTTTTCGAGAAAAGTGGCTTCATCCAGAGTGGGCTAAAAAAGCGTTGCTAATGTTTTCCATGGAAACTATAACACTCTCGCCCATTATGGCCATACATTATTAAAATAGAGATATTAATGAACAAAAATTGCCAACCGTGCAACAATTCCGCCGAGCCGTTTTCGAGAAAAGTGGCTTCATCCTGAGTGGGCCAAAAAAGCGTTGCTAATGTTTTCCATGGAAACTATAACACTCTCGCCCATTATGGCCATACATTATTAAAATAGAGATATTAATGAACAAAAATTGCCAACCGTGCAACAATTCCGCCGAGCCGTTTTCGAGAAAAGTGGCTTCATCCAGAGTGGGCTAAAAAAGCGTTGCTAATGTTTTCCATGGAAACTATAACACTCTCGCCCATTATGGCCATACATTATTAAAATAGAGATATTAATGAACAAAAATTGCCAACCGTGCAACAATTTCGCCGAGCCGTTTTCGAGAAAAGTGGCTTCATCCAAAGTGGGCTAAAAAAGCGTTGCTAATGTTTTCCATGGAAACTATAACACTCTCGCCCATTATGGCCATACATTATTAAAATAGAGATATTAATGAACAAAAATTGCCAACCGTGCAACAATTCCGCCGAGCCGTTTTCGAGAAAAGTGGCTTCATCCAGAGTGGGCTAAAAAAGCGTTGCTAATGTTTTCCATGGAAACTATAACACTCTCGCCCATTATGGCCATACATTATTAAAATAGAGATATTAATGAACAAAAATTGCCAACCGTGCAACAATTCCGCCGAGCCGTTTTCGAGAAAAGTGGCTTCATCCAGAGTGGGCTAAAAAAGCGTTGCTAATGTTTTCCATGGAAACTATAACACTCTCGCCCATTATGGCCATACATTATTAAAATAGAGATATTAATGAACAAAAATTGCCAACCGTGCAACAATTCCGCCGAGCCGTTTTCGAGAAAAGTGGCTTCATCCAAAGTGGGCTAAAAAAGCGTTGCTAATGTTTTCCATGGAAACTATAACACTCTCGCCCATTATGGCCATACATTATTAAAATAGAGATATTAATGAACAAAAATTGCCAACCGTGCAACAATTCCGCCGAGCCGTTTTCGAGAAAAGTGGCTTCATCCTGAGTGGGCCAAAAAAGCGTTGCTAATGTTTTCCATGGAAACTATAACACTCTCGCCCATTATGGCCATACATTATTAAAATAGAGATATTAATGAACAAAAATTGCCAACCGTGCAACAATTCCGCCGAGCCGTTTTCGAGAAAAGTGGCTTCATCCAGAGTGGGCTAAAAAAGCGTTGCTAATGTTTTCCATGGAAACTATAACACTCTCGCCCATTATGGCCATACATTATTAAAATAGAGATATTAATGAACAAAAATTGCCAACCGTGCAACAATTCCGCCGAGCCGTTTTCGAGAAAAGTGGCTTCATCCAGAGTGGGCTAAAAAAGCGTTGCTAATGTTTTCCATGGAAACTATAACACTCTCGCCCATTATGGCCATACATTATTAAAATAGAGATATTAATGAACAAAAATTGCCAACCGTGCAACAATTCCGCCGAGCCGTTTTCGAGAAAAGTGGCTTCATCCAAAGTGGGCTAAAAAAGCGTTGCTAATGTTTTCCATGGAAACTATAACACTCTCGCCCATTATGGCCATACATTATTAAAATAGAGATATTAATGAACAAAAATTGCCAACCGTGCAACAATTCCGCCGAGCCGTTTTCGAGAAAAGTGGCTTCATCCAGAGTGGGCTAAAAAAGCGTTGCTAATGTTTTCCATGGAAACTATAACACTCTCGCCCATTATGGCCATACATTATTAAAATAGAGATATTAATGAACAAAAATTGCCAACCGTGCAACAATTCCGCCGAGCCGTTTTCGAGAAAAGTGGCTTCATCCTGAGTGGGCCAAAAAAGCGTTGCTAATGTTTTCCATGGAAACTATAACACTCTGGCCATAATGGGAAAAATTTTTTTTTTTGAAAATTTTGTATTCACTTATTTCACTCTTTTTATAGAGCTGACTATTTAAATTTTGTTTTTTTTTATTGTTTGTTTGTTTACATTTTTTCAGTTGCCGATCTGAAAAAATAACGTTTTCGATAACTTGGCGAGTGAAGAAAGTTGAAATGCATAATATAAATTTATTGTCAGTTGCGTTTTAAGTAGGCAACTAAAAACTGTTTAACAGTTCAACTAATTACTTATTTTTAATTAAATATTTAAATAAGTTCATATGGATGTATTTACTTTTTTTTTACCAAATAAATGAATAATTAAATAAAGACCTCTTTTTTCATCAGTTTATCGCATGAACAAAGTGCACTCTTAAACTGACCACCACTAAAATGACTTATAATAGGCTAAACATGTGATTAGCTGAAATTTATACAAAATGAGTGAGTAATAATTATGAAACTCAATAGCTTTTAACAAAGAAAATTAGTTAGCGTTTTAGCCATCATGAATAATCTCTAAGGTTAACCATAAGTAAGTTTTAGCCTGGGAACACACTAGGACCAACGACGAATTTTTGACGCGAGTATACGTACACAATCATGAAGCCGGTGAAAATTCGCCATATGCGACGAACTCTGCAATAGATTTATTTCTATTTATTACGCCGGTGAATGACGGACAAATCGTTGCTTAAATAATTGAATTATTTTTATTTTATAGCATTTAAAAAAAGTATACGAAGTTATATATAAATAATTCTATTAGTTGTGTTTTTGGTAATGTTTAATTTTTTAAGTATTATTTGTTTATATGGTCACCCTAAAATAACTTTGAAAATTATAACAGCTTCATTTTTCGCCGATATTGTGCTACATACAAAAAAATATGCTGCTAATTTTTATTGACGAATTTGGCGAAATTCTTCGTTCGCCCCGGTCAAGGCAAAGCAATTACCAGGTGGCAGCGTAGCGAATTTATTATTTTTTGATGCTAAAAATTACTGTCCAACTTCATATAAAAAATGTACACAGATTTTTTATATATGCAGTTTGACAGTAGTATTCACAGTGAAAATTAAAGAATTCGCTTACGCTGTCACCTGGTAATTGATTCGTCTTGGTCCCGGTTGTATTCCTTGCATTAAATTAACTGTAATTCGGACATGAAATATGAATACATGAATACTCTATAACATAAGCATACTCACATCTAGTTCTTTGGTTACGTTACTTTTGTTCATATTGTGATGAAGATTTTTCGGCCATTTTAAGAATTCAATTTTAATAATTTTGTTAAGATTCTGGCAACACTGCTGAGCTTTTTTTCAATCGTTTGTATTATGATGTTTTTTTTTTATTAATATTAAAATGTGTACAAAGTTCTATTTCTAAGTGAAATTCTTTGCATATTTTTATAAAAAAAAAACAAAAATGCGTTCATGCATATAAATTAGCACTGTATTTTACCGGTAAAAATAGCATGATGCAATACTAACAGCGCGTCTTATATGTTTTTTTTGGTTTTTGTAAATCGCATTAGGTAATTAAATGCAATGCGTCTTTATGCAATAACAGTGTGGTGTAATAGTGATCAATTTATTGCTTTTTGACCAATTTGCATATGTTGTTTTGACGCAGCGTGGATTTCCTAACCGTAAAGCGATTCATTTTGGAAAAAAAATAAGAGTGCTATATTCGGCTAAGCCAAATCTTATATACCTTTCACCATCTATGTAATCTAGTTTAGTGAAGTAACTCCAATCAAAAAAGCAAATATAAAAAAATAAATCGGTACTGCATGTAAATAATTTTCCATGAAAATGACATCGGCTTTAAATGGGTTAAGCATTTTTTAAGTTTAAATATTTCCTTAGAGATCTCTTCAAAAGCTTTAAAATGATACCCATATTGATATTTCAAAAAGTTTGAAAATTTTAGATCCCCGTAACTCGGAAAATATGGGCTAGCGCCTTATTTTTTAATTCTCTATCGGCTCATATACATATTTATTTTTTTTTTATTGTAGTTCCTTTATTGTTCCAAATGACATGAAATAATTAGAGGTAGGCGTGGTGTTTTGCCTGCTGCCTCGAAGGACATGGACCGATCATGCTGATTTCCAAAAGCACCTGTTTTGACACAATATCTAATCGATTGACATAACACGGACGGACAGACAAACATAGCTCAATCGACTTCGCTATGCATAAAAAGTCCACTTTTTTTGGTGAAGGGTATAAGAAGGAGGAATAAAATGTGAGACGATATTTTTATTTTTTAACTTAATGACTATCCTAAAAAATAACATATTTTTTCGCTTATTTAAAATCTAAGCACACTTTTGCGCTATACTGTCTATTAATTATACAAATATTCTGGTACCTTTAGGTATATTTCAGTATAAAATGTTTATGTTTAGCATTAAATTAGGACTCTCTCTCTCTCGTGTACCAAATTTTTTTAAAATAAATTTAGTTTGAATTTTGACTTACCATTATTTCGAAACTACCACTGCTAACGCTGGGCACGGTCGCTAATGATTTTGGTGGGGCATATTTCTTTTTAACAGGACTGTTAGCAGCAGCTGCATCGACAGCTAAAATAGCAGCAGCTCCTTCGCCATCATCTGGTTCACTTTGGGAAATTGTGCGTGTGTAATCTTTAGTAGCGGATGTGCTTAGAGATCCATTCCCTTTAGTAGATACCAATTCATGGTGTTCGGAAACTAGGGATGCAGGAGGCAACATTGATTTGGGTTGTTCTTTGGCAATTTCAAGATTTGGCGACTGTCGCAAATTTGTGTTCAGCGACGTTGAATCAGTTAAAGCTGTTTCGTATGTCCTTTTGCGTTTTGAACTGGTTGTTGTTGTTGTTGTTGCAGTATTAGAATCGTTTATTAACGTTGTTGATGTGTGTGTTGTAATTGGATTGTTGGCGAGTATGGAGGATGATGCCATTGCAGCGTTAAATTAGCGTTTTATAAAAAATAAATATTAAATTTGGAATTAAAAAAATTTGTATTTTTTAGATCTTCCAATTCCTATAGGGGTTTTTTTTTTGTTATTTGGTATTTATTCAATTTTAATAATTCTTAAAATTGTTTAAGATGACGTTTATAAAGTTGTTTATTTCTTTCAGTTGCTCTAGAGATTCGCTGGCAAAACAATTTTATTTTGTTTGCGAAAATAGATTTGTTTATGCCTTTGATTAGAATGACCTGCAATTGTAGAAAAAAAAACACAAGTTGTTTAGAAAACTGATTAAATAAAAACTTTATATATTTTTAGATTTGTGTGCATGTTTATTTATTATTGTTTAGTCTCATCTTAAGTCAAATTTATAACAATGGCTAAATGTTTATATTTAGTTTTATGTGAATAAAAGTAAATAAAAAACAATGTCCAAAAAACTGTTTTTGTTCAATTAAAGTGCACTGAAAAAAGTGCACTAATTTTAGTTTTATTTGCAATACAAAAATAAAAAACTCATTCAATTAAAACGACAAAGAATTTTTCAATAAAATGTCCTTGATATTTCAGTGTCATGAAATGCAAATGATAAGAGCATTGTCCGATTAGTTGAAAACTAAAACTAAATTATTGGCGAATGTCATTGTCACTGACGCTGACGCTGTTACAGCGCATCCCAAAGTAGTGTAGATATTTAATAGATACGTGTCTAAAAGGAAATCGAAAAATTAAAGCAAAAAGTGTTTTATTTATTTTTTTTTTTTTTGGTACCACAAGACGAATTACCGATTGGCACATCATACGAAATTTCGATTGAACTTTAAATAGAATTTTACTAATATGCTCGATTAAAGTACTCAGACACTTTCAAACAGTGAGCTTTTTGTGCGTTTGTTTGCAAACGTGCAGCAATGCTTTTATACGTTCCATAGAATGTGAATGATTAAATATCTTTAAACGTAACAACCCTTAGCATTTTTTACTTTATGATGTCACACACGTTAAACCCGAGCAAAAGAAAAAATGTAATCGTTAGCTATAAACTTATTTTATTTGAACAATATGTTCTAGAGCTTAAATGATGAATTTATGCTATTGTTAATTATTTAAACAATTGCCCTATTCACAAGCCACCTAGTAAGTGCTAAGTGCTAACAAAATACAACGGTGCTAGCTGTGTTGTTGGTAATTTTCATGCAAACATGCGATACAACACTTAGTACTTTTTTTCATATGTTTTTCAAACGTTGTATTTGTTTAAATGTTTTATGTTTAAATGAATTATTATTTTTGTGTTCATGTGTGAATTATATTAAATTAAATTAAATTGAATTAAAAGATATTTTTATTAGTTTTATTTATTTAATTTATTGATTTGACTGATTTATTAGAAAGTGGAATAAGTCATTTCTGTTGTATATAGTAGGAGTGGGTATATTGGAAACACATCTTAAGGTTTGTTCTCTGCCACCTTGTTCTATATTATATTTAATAATAATGTTATGAAGAATGCAGCAAGCCATTATCCAATCATTGCATCTTTTCTTATTTTGTGCTGATAGCATTCTAGACTTATGTTCTTTTAAGCTTCCAAATTTTTCCTTCAGTAATATAACTTACTTGAGTTAACCATTAATATATCGAAACTATATTTTTCACACAAAAAATTTATTAATTTACTTTTTTCTGTTTTCTCCCCCATTTGGCTTATAAATAACAAATGATGAATAGCACTTTTCTTCTTCTTATTCAGTTTTTGACGTATGAAGTACAATGTACAATGGCACATTGATACAATGGTTGTTCACAAAGAAGTAAACAAAAGGTAGTATGCAATACTACCTACACCTTAGCAGAGCTTGTGAATACGGCAAATATGTTATTTTATTTTTACACATTATTCTAGTAAAAAAAATTGAGTAAATGTATATCATAAGAAATTTTTAATCTCGAGACTAGAAACCCGTTAACTAAGTTAGTGCGATTTAAAGTCACTAGGAATTGTTTAAAAAGTATTTGGTTAGTTTCGGTTATTGTGCTTTGAAATTTAGTATGTAGATATAGATGAAGAATTAGTGTACGAAAGGAGCCCTTCTATACGCCAAAACGACATTTAATTATTATTACAGCTTTCTTAAGCAAATTTTGGTCAGTAGCTTAGGCGCAGCATATTTTTCGTGTTCTTCTCGCGATAAGTTGAAGAAGAGATTCCCAATTTAAAACCAGATATTTGACGCGTAAAAATTTTAAATGTCGTAAAACAAGCACAATTGTTCAATAACTCGGGACCCATATAATTTTTAAACTTAATATCATCAGTTATTCATCTTCAAATAAACTTTTCTTAAAAGCAGAGATTATTTTTTTTTCTCTAAACATTATGAATTAACATTAACATTTTGCCAACTTTTGACACAGAGTATGGCAACTTTGATACGCCGACTTTTAAGAGGTAAGAGCAGGCCTGCCATATTAGCCGATTTATCGGCATTTTGCCGATTTTTCGCCATAAATTTATCAAAGAGGCGATTTGCAGATTTTGGCTCCAAAAATGCCGATTTTTTTTTAAATACTGTCACAGGGTAATTTTTAGAATAATTTATTAATTTCGGGCAAAACTAGAAAACTTGTAACATTAGCAAGAGACAACTGTTAATAGGTCAGCACTTCTACTAAGGGGAAAAGGGAATAGGCTTATTTGCTGTTATAAAAACAGTTCTTAACTGAATGTGAGCAGTTAAGAAATAAAAATTTGTCACTGGCGTGAATAAATCATGAATCATTCGATCAATATATATATACATTACGTATCCAATAGTTTAGAAAGTCTTCATACATTTCAAAACATTCATAAATTACTGGAAATAAAACAAAAAAATTCAAACGAACCAAATCAAACGTACATAATTATTTATCATCTTTAAATATATTTCTGAAATTCTTTATAGTATAAACATAATATTTTAAAGTGAGTCAACGGAATTTATGAATAAAAATCATAATTTTTTTGAGATTTGATGAGGTGTATTTGGACTCGTTGGCTAAAGAGTAAATATAAGAATCAAAACATAACAAAAACGAAATGTACAAAATTGTAAATAACTGCATCAATTTTTATGTAGAATTTTTGCCGACTTTTAAAAATTAAAGTGCCGATAAAGCCAAGTTTTTGTGCAAAAGTGCCGATTTTTGGTTAAAATTTTCTGGCACCCCTTGGTAAGAGAGTTACACGTCGTATCATTACGTTAACGAGATATGCGTCACTCTTTTAAATTAAAAAATACATTAAAATAGTTTTAATGTTTGTTTAACACAAAAAAGCCAACGCTGTTATATTTTTACATTTTGTTGTTTAAAAAATAAAAGTGTTTTTAGGAAAGGTCGTTTGTCCATAAAATACATATGTATCAATATAAAATTACACAGTTGGAGAAAAAGCCAAGCTTATCAAATTTATTTAATTTAGAGTTCAACAATAAATTATAAAAACAAATGATAAGGAAATAACAAATCCAAAATATTTTTTTAGTTTTTTATATTATTTTTTTTTCTCTTTGTTTTTTGTCAAGAACTCTTTGGGAAAAAATTCTTAAAATTAGTACGAGTATAATAAGGAAAAACGAGTTATCTTAAACGTAAAAAGTGCAGATTCATACACACATCATGTGCATACGTTTTAAACATGATTAATTTTAAGAGTCAACAATAAAAATTACAACATTAAAAATTGCAATAAATAAATCTCTGCTTATTCACAGTGGCAATATTTTAAAATTTTTACATTGGATCTTTTCTTTTATTGATATTTTTAAATGAATTTGTTTAATTTTACTACCTGTCGTATACATTTTATAAATACAATAAAAACGAATTCTGTTGCTGTCACGTAAAACGTTGCTATGGTAACGTCAATGCCCTAAAATTAACCTTTGTGTGATTAAATTAATTTATAAAATTTAATAGCATTTAAAATGTAAAAAATTTATAATCCACTTGCAATTATTCTTGAAAAATTTTTTCACATGTCAACTTTAGAAAAATTAATTCTGAAAGCATTTCTCACACACTGCATTTTAAAGCAAACCCAATTAATCCCAATCAATTTATTTGTATTCTTGTGTATGTTCGGTTAATATTTATTGAAGTATATATTTTTTAATTTACTTTATTCGTGCTTGATTCCTTTAAATATAAATATTTCATGATATTCTCATGAAATATTTATTATTTTAAACTAAACTAAAAAATGAAATGTATTACTGCGGGGAAAGCATATCCATATGGCCATTTCACTACTGCTCAAATAGCTCATCAGTGGATTTTACCCAAATTTTGTATAGAAAAACAGAAAGTCTTATATCAAAAGCCAAATTGATTAAATGAGGACTCCATTGAATCAATACAACAGAAGACAATAGCAACTCAAAAATGTTCTATACAAAAACACAGCAAACATTTAGTAACTATATTTATTTTTTCTTTCATTTTTCTACATAAGGGATCCCATTGGGAACCATTCATATGTATTTGAAAGATTCAATGAAAAAATAAAAATTGAAAAACAATTTTTATTAATAAGCAATGTGCACATGCAAATATATCAATAAGAAAATTTATTATTCGGAATCTTTTAAAATTTAATTTATTTTATTCGTGCTTGATTCCTTTAAATATAAATATTTCATGATATTCTCATGAAAAATAGAAAAATGTATAGAACATTTTTGAGTTGTTATTGTCTTCTGTTGTATTGATTCAATGGAGTTCTCATTTAATCAATTTGGCTTTTGATATAAGACTTTCTGTTTTTCTATACAAAATTTGGGTAAAATCCACTGATGAGCTATTTGAGCAGTAGTGAAATGGCTATATGGATATGCTTTCCCCGCAGTAATACATTTCATTTTGTAGTTTAGTTTAAAATAATAAATATTTCATGAGAACATCATGAAATATTTATATTTAAAGGAATCAAGCACAAATAAAGTAAATTAAAGTTTAAAAGATTTTGAATAATAAATTTTCTTATTAGTATATATTTTTTTATCCTTCACCACAAAAAGTGGAAAGAGAAATATCAATTTCCGACCCCATAAAATATTTAAGTATATTCAGACTTTTTATGAATAGCGAAGTCGGTTGAGCGATGACCGTGTGACCGTCCGTATAAGTGTTGAAATCACAAAAAAAAAAAAAAAAAAAAATACGTCAATTGATCAGACATAGTGTCGAAAGAGGTTCTATTGAAAATCATCATGTTCGGTCCATGTCCTTTTAGGCAGCAGGCAAAACACCACGCCTAACTCTAATTTTTTCATGTAATTTGGAGCAATAAAGTCCAATTAAAAAAATAAATATATGGGCCGATTAAAAACTAAAATAAATAAGAAAAAAAAAATCAAGTAAAAAAATTGGCGCACGGCCATATTTTCCGAGTACGGAGCTCTGAAAATGTTCAATTTCTTAAAATATCAATATGCGTATCATTTTAAAGCTTTTAACGAGATCTTTTACCCTTTGACACGGGAATTAATATCGGCCGTTGAAAAATGTTATAGATGCTTTTTATAGCTGACAGAGGCTTCAAAGAACATGTTTAAGAAATTATGGGGACAAATTTTTATTCTAAAGTGGGTTTTGAAGATGTACATTTTAATGTAAAATCTTCTTCAATCTAAAAACTTTTTCACTTTAGTTTATTTTTTTATGTGGTTTAATATACAACTGTACATAAATAAAACAAACATATAAAAATACATCAAAAAAAAAAAAAAATAAGCGAGAAAATCCATTTTTTGTTTTTTAATTTGAAAATAAACGTTCACATACATATAAAGGGCTGCGTCGATGATGACTAGACAAACTATATAAAACTGAGCTTAAGTTGTCTTGAAATTTTACAGCCTCTTTAGAATTAAAAAAACAACATCACAACGAACCTGTAACTACACATTAATTGCATGTATACTAAAATTTTAACTAGTGGCGGGTTGAGAATCTCGATGTACATTATAATGTACGCCACGCATCAAAGGGTTAAGAAAATACTAAAAATTTTTAAAAATGCTTAACCCATTAAGAGAGGATGGTATTTTTATGTAAAATTATATATGTACCTCTATGTAGTACCAAATTTTTTATTTATTTAAGTCTCCTTAACCCCAATATTTGCTTTTTTGATTAGAGCTACTGGCATAGTCAGGCTTAAAAAAGCCCTTAAAACTGTCATACTGCGCTCACTTTTTGACATTTGTGATAATCACATGGATTTACGTTTAAAGAATACCAGTCAATATCAATATAATTTATCAATTCATTGCAAAATGGTGTTCATTTTTGACTTAACGAGCTGGTATAGACAAAATTGCCGCATATGGAGTGAAATCAGGAAAATGCCCGTTTGGCGCGGTCTACACGCTGGTAGCGTCATTCGGACCTTATTTATTCAAATATGAAGCCGCGTTATGGATGGGGTTCCAACAGGGTGGCATTATTGACATCAAAATTTGGCGATAAGTTGATTTCGAAAAATGCAAAAAAGTGATTAAATATCGAAAGAGAGTGACCGTAACTCGATGGAAAGATAAAGTCCATCTGCTACACCCCTCCATCACTGGAACCGTAATAGATAGGTTGTTAAAATTTTCACAGAAGATGTATTACTATAGCAGCTATAATAAGAAATACTAAACATTTAAGGGTGTTCTGAAAGTGCCGTAATATTTATAAGAATATTATTTTTGAACTGTCATAGGTAGACAAGTCAACTTTGCGGTGTCAATAAAATTATGAGCGCTATACAACAAGTATAAGTATTGTTGTTTCAATATTGATATGATTTTCAGTTATATGGCTTTAGTTTTTCAACCGTAGCAGGCAGACATTTCGAATTCACAAAGAAACAATAAATTTAGAAATTAAAGGGTGTTTCCCAAAAAATGTGAATGTGACGAATATGCCCTTATCTTTTTAACGCTTGACATTTGTACAGAGGAAATACTGCTTTATCTGCTATAAGAAAAGTACAAACGTAAAATTAAAATGTATGACATCCCAATCGTAACGTGATTTTCACACGTATGGCCGTAATAGCCTGAGACTATAAATATTTACACAGGAAATGTCCGCTGTA
Source organism: Gymnosoma rotundatum (assembly GCA_916610165.2). Lineage (NCBI taxonomy): Eukaryota > Metazoa > Arthropoda > Insecta > Diptera > Tachinidae > Gymnosoma > Gymnosoma rotundatum. The sequence continues at coordinate 10,151,028 of OU744338.1, read as the reverse complement.
ACAAGTTAAAGAAATAAAATGCTATAAGAAAAGTACAAACGTAAAATTAAAATGTATGACATGCCAATCGTAACGTGATTTTCACACGTATGACCGTAATAGCCTGAGACTATACAAATTTACACAGGAAATGTCCGCTGTAACAAGTTAAAAAAATAAAATTAAAAGGTGACTCATAATACATGGCACGGAACCCTTCGTATGTGATTGAAACTCACACTGGCGGATTTATTTAAATACATATGTATGAGTTAAAAGCACGGCTACATCACGTGGTTAGATATTTAACATAAAACGTCGGGTATGAAACTATTATCGTTACAATGTTTGCAATTTAGCTTTTTTTTAATCGCCATTTATGTAGATAATTTGTCTTCCATTAAACCCTATCACTAAAAAACTAGAAATAAAACAAGTGTAAAGCAAGGGATTGGGCCAGTTAAGTAAAATTATAAAACAATGAATCTGAAATAATTTTATTTTTTTTTTTGGGTTAGTTAAGCTAAAAAGACTTAAGGAAAAAAAACGAAATTTTTTATAATGATCTCGTCAGTGTTGCCAAAACGGCGGTTTTCCCGCTAGATCTAGTGGTTTTTGGTATTAAAAGAGGGAAGTTACAAAAAAAACCGCTAAGTGGTTTTTCTTAGCTGGAAAAATTTTATTTGGCGGGCTTTAGCGTTTTTTAAGCTACAAAGTTTTGTTAGTTACAAAGTAAGCTACACTATGTGTTTGTAACCTTTTATAAAAATATATAGATTATTCGTCTCTGCCTTGTTTTTTTTAGCTGTTAAAACTATTAATCCAAAGGTAAATAACGAAATTTTTTTTAATTGGGCCAATAAAAACTTTTTTTAACTAATGGAAACTGTCATTTCAGATTACCAGAAAATTGGAACATTTTAGAAAAAACTGATTAATTATCAGTAAATATCGTATTTATAACAAAAAAAACAGGATGCCTCTTAATATTTAGAACAACTGGGTTATAACCCGGAAATAATCGAAACAATTTAAAATCAGCTTAATAATATAAATGCTAAAAAATAAAATTTTCAAAGAGCTAGCTGAGTTTGCCTTGCGTTTAATATGCATGCCATGGTCTAATGCAGAAGTGCAACTAGTTCTTAGTCAACTTAATAGAGCTAAATCAAAGCACAGAAATCGATTGCAAACCAATATGGTTAATGCTATTTTAACCGTTAAGTATGTCGAATCCTCAATTTTTGTTATTTGTCTCTTTATAATTACTTTGTTGCTTAAGATATGGTCTCCGTCGGCATAACAAATACTGCCACGATTACAGGGTTCCGAAAAAATTTGTAAACTTAATCGGAACCTCAATCAAAATCTTAACTAGAGTTGAACAATTATTGCCATATTCATAAAAAATAATAAAAGTTTATTTTATGAATACGGCAGTTAGTATTTAAAAATAGTTTAAAAAAAGTAAGACTGCTATTTTCGTCTATGCCGAATCTTATGAACCCTTCGCCATGTAAATTTAGTTTAGTGAAGTAACTCCAATCAAACAAAAAACAAATATTGAGGTGACAGAAATTAAAATATAAAATAAATGGTACTGTATATATATTATTTTAAGTAAAAATGTCATCGGCTCTTAAAAGGTTAAAGATCTGTTCAAAAGCTTTAAAATTATACCCTTATTGATATTTCAAAAAATTTGAAAATTTCAGAGCCCCGTAATATGGGTGATAAAATATGGGTGAGCGCCAGTTTTTTCAGGTAATATTTCATTCTTACTTTTTAATTCCCTATCACCCGATCATGCTGATTTCCAATAGCATCTCTTTCGACACTATGTCTGATTTATTGACATATTTATTTTTTTTGTGAAACCAAGTTTGCCTCGGTGTAGGGTATAAAAACAATTGTACAAGAAACTTTTTAGCGGTTTATGTCAGCGTTTTTTTTCGACTAGTTAGCGGTTTCTAGAGTTTTTTAAAGTAATATCTAGCGGGAATTGGTTCAATAATTTGGCAACACTGGATCTTGTAAAAACGGTGTAGGTTCCATTGTAAAAAAAAAACACAATGTGAGTTGCAAATATTTTCCGAAGCCATATTCAGTATTTTTTTGGCTGATTTTATATAGTTGGATTTTTAAAGAATATCCATTTTATTAAACTCTTATAGTATGCGAAATAAAATGTATTAATGCTCTTAGAATAATAGTGTTTTTTTGCACGTAGTCTCTTTTTAATATAAATCGTTGTAATATTTATTATTTTGCCAAATTCTAAAACAACTAATCAAGAATATTTGATGACTGTTGCTAATCACACCACAATAGAAAAACAGTTGTAGATACAATTATTCCCTTTCGTTATCACGTTATGACTTAACAACAAAGATAACGATATATGTATTTCGTGGAAAACATTGCAATATTTCATTTCAAGGACAGTAATGAATGAATGAATCATATATGTATATGTAAATAAGACTGTTTGCGAATAAAATAAGTAAGTGTAGACTATCTATGTCAATCCAGTTTAGTGAAGCAACTTTAATGAAAAAAGGAAATATTGGGGTGACAGAGAATTAAAAAATAAAAAAAAATTTTGTACTGTATTAATAATATTATATAAAAATGCCATCGGCTCTTAATGGGTTCAGCATTTAAAAAAAAAAAAATTAGTATTTCCTTAAAGATCTCCTTAAAAGCTTTAAAATGATATCCATATTGACATTTTAAACAAATTTTAAATTTCAGAGCCCCCCCTCGCACCTCGGAAAATATGGGCGAGCGCCAATTCCTTCACTTGATGTTTTTTCTCATTTTTAATTCTCTATCGCGCTATATACTTATTTTTTTTGATTGGAGTTACTTTATTATTCCAAATGATATGAAAATATTATAGGCAGTCGTGGTATTTTGCCCGGTGCCTCGAAGAACATGAACCGATCTTGCTGATTTTAAATAGCAAAATTTTCAAAACTATATCTGATCGATTGGCGTATTTTATATTTTGTCTAGCTCAACTAGTGGCTTGGCGAAGTTAATTTAACCCGAACACGGACGGACAGACAAACATCGCTCAATTGACTTCGCTATGCATAAGAAGTCAGAATATATATACTTTATGGGGTCGGAAATGGATATTGTAGAAATTAGAAACGGAATGACCATTTTTCAAACTATGGTGAAGGGTATAAAGAATAATTGTTGACTAATAATATTATCACATATATTATTAATAATTATGTGAATCACTGTAAATATACGCTTTAACGGTAAACAAATTTCAAATCATGTCTAGTATTGCAAAATTACTATTTTAAACTAAAACAAGACACTGATTAAAGAATTAAAGAAAAATTAATGCATTTAACACTTGACTTTATTTTTTTATTGTTTGTTTTTTCTTCTTTTTAATTAATCGCACGTTTTTGCAAAATAAAAGCAAATAAATAATTTTTGTGATTTAACTGAACACAACAGTTGATAGAAATTAATAATTTAATTTACACTATTTCACAAGTACATAAAACAAATTAATAACTTTGATTTTTTCACAGCCATTTGACATTATAATAAATATTATATGTATTTTATATTTTAAACAATTTAACTCGCTTAAAAACAATATAAAGGCTACAATTTAATGCTTGACGATTCACAGTAGTACGAATATCACACCACTTTTATATATAATTTCCCTTTTTATGACTAACGGTCTACAGTGGGCTAAATACAAACAAAAATTTTATATTTTTTGCACTGTGTCCTCATTTAAAATACATATTGCATCTATTTATTAAAGAGAATTAATCTATATTTTCAAATGATAAAGACAATCTACCATATTAAAAAAAAAGTTCGAAATGTGTTTTATTATAAATTTGTCCGAAAATACATTTCATATCTATTTATATTTTTTATGAATACGTCAGCATGTGTTTTATGGTATTTATGCAAGGAACACAACTGGGACGAACGAATAATTTCGCCCAACACAGCGAATACGTCGTCAAAAATTCGTTGTATAAATTCGTCATATGAAACACAATAACGACCAAAAACACAGCTGTTATAATTTTTGAAGTTGTTTACTTTTTGTAAGCTGCTAAGGTGACCATAAAAAAAATAATATTTAAAAAGTTAAACATTAGAAAAAACCCAACTAAAAACTGTTTTTATATTTAACTTATAATCTGTACGCCTATTAAAAATGCTGCAAAATAAAAATACATAAATTTTTTTATGTAAAATAACTTTATTTATTAAAATACTTCGAATCTAAAGTCAAACACGGTCACTTTGTACAGATTTGTTCGTCGGTCGCCGGCGTAAGAAATAGAAATAATTGCATAGTTCGCGGCATATGACGAATTACGTCTTACGTCATGATTGTGTGCATTTTCATACACACAAATGTGTTTCATTTTTGTCGACGAATATTCGCGACCAAAAATTCGTCGTTCGTCCCAGTTGTGTTCCTAGCATAAAGCATAGTTTTGACATCACATTTAGTTAATTTTATTTTCAGTGCTTTCTCTGTATTACAGGTGATTAACTCGTCTGGTTATAACGTACTGAGAAGTCCGTACGACCCAGTACTGAGTTAGGAGTATTTTTAAGCTGAGACAACAAATAATTTTATATGTATATATTATAAATTTTGTGTAAATTAGTTTATTTTCTTATTTGGTGCGTCAAGTACAGCTAAACGGCTGAACCGATTTTAATGAATTTTAAAACAGTAAACCAGGAGGCAAGAAAAGGGGCAAGCGGTCATTTTTATGCGACTTGACTAATCGATAATAATAAATTTTGAAACATAGGTCTTTATCTATAAGGTCCAATACTGTTTCCAGATCTAAGACCTTGATGAGAGAAAAAGGAAAAAAAGGAAAATATTTATGTTGAATGTTTTATGTTTATTTAAAAAAAAAAAAGGAAAAGGAAAGCGAGGGGGCAAAGGAAGTAGGGAGCAATTTTATGCATCCGCATCTATATTTTAGTACAGTTTTTTGCTGATCTATAAGGCCAAATAGGCAAAATTAAATCTGTATAATATTTTGAACTGTATTTTTTATTTGTTGTTTATTAGTCCTTAAATATTAAATATTTACCAAATCTGGAAACATTTGAGAAGACGAAGGGACGACAGGCTTATATCCGACGTACAGTAAAAAACAAGAAATACCAGGAACTTTTTCAGGTATAGTAGCCACTCTTCTTAATGGTGAACGAATGGCATATTATCCATTTAAAAATATAGAATAACGAGGCTCTGATATATTACATAGTAAGTAGAAAGGCAACGCCGGATTTTTTGATTTTTTGTTTTCTGGCTTGTCTTCATTGTTTTCTATTTTAAACAACCCTTCATTATTCGGTTATTAATTAATTTATATTGCTTATGTTAATTTATAAACATAATAACATACTTAGGATTTTCCCATTAGCATTGAAATTTCAGTTGCATTGTTTGAAAAAGAAAAAATTTAACTAAATTAAATTATTTAATGCTAATGATTTTTTCGAATTATAATTGTTTTTACTAATAAATGTATAGAAATTATTTTGGCTTAAGTTCGTTTATTTTTTAATTTCTAAAAATCTTTTTTAGAAAGAAAATTTATTTTACAAATGTTTGCGGACGTTTTCCAAAGAAAACAAGAAAAATTAGACGCTAGCTGAATGACTTATAACAATTGGACAAAAAATAATTGTGTTCATGAAGCTAAAATTACAGGACAACAAATATGTTCTCAGATTGTCTCATTTTTTCTCAGAATTTTAAGTCACATATATTTCACCAAATTTTTGTGACAGGAAAGCCATTTTAAAATAATACTCTATTACTAATGCTTTCATATCATTTAATCATTAGCCAACGATAACGATTTTGTTTATCACTAATAATTAAAAAGCATTATCATCGGCATTATTAATCATTTAATCTTAATGAAATTGTTAATTAATTAGTCACATGCATGTATACTAACACAAATTTATAATTAATATTAATTTATTCGCATTGTCATAAAAAAACTCATATTTCATTTTTTTCTTTAAAATCCATCAACATTCTGCTGAGGTTTTTTCTAAACTTACAGTTGCCAGTGAGTAAGCAATTGAGTGCTCCTAAATTATTCTTACATGGAAACTTGACGGATGAATTTGGTTTGGTTTCAGTATTGTTCCCCAATTCTTTCTGCCTATGTCTAGATTTCGGTAATTATCTAATACAGTCTGAGAGCACTAAGTATTTTAAATAAATTTTTATATAAATAAAAATAAAGTTTAATATTTTTTCTTGCATTTTCATTAGGATGTCGCCCACTGTATATAAATATATATGTATGTAAATGTATATTAATCACGCTGATAGATAACCTTGTGATTTTTATAAGTTCTTGTGTATTAATAAAATCCATTATATGTTTATTAGATTTTCATTTTAAGTTAACTTTAGTTATAATTTAAATACATATAGTATGTACAAACATACACATATACATGTACATATGAATAAAGTACATGTATAACATTTTCTGGCAGTTTTTGGTTACGATCTTAAAATATAGGAGTATTTTAATTCGCAAATGCAAGAACTTTTTCAATTGCACCGCATAATAGCAGCTACATTTTTCAACCATAAATATCACGTGTTTGTGTTCATTCGGTGTTCCCATCGGAAGTCTATCTTTAACAAAAGAAAAATTATTTCAGCTTTACATTTGGAATTTAATTGATTTTAAAAAGAAAAAAATTTCTGCATATGTTTCGGTAAATTGTATGATTGCTTATGTGATGTTTGTTTCAACAAATTTTAAACGATTTAAACTGTGTGACACACCTATTTCTTTTCAACATAATAATGAATGAAAGGAAAACTGTTGGTTTTTTATTTGCATGTTGACTTTATTGTTAATAATTATGTCATCAAAAGTAGAATTTTATCCCGTTTAAAAAACAAACAATTTGTCATTCACCTATATTCTGTATGGCGTCGGATATACAAGGCGACGCCCACTTTATCCGTTCTTTTTTTAATGGGTATTCTCGTTGTCAATATTGCCATTTATCGATGACTGGCAATGTGAATTTTATATTTTGTAGGGAAATGTGACGTTGATGTTGCCTTGAATTGACGTTAAAATTGTCGTCTGTAATTTTGGTGCCGTGTACAAACAAAAAAAAAAATAAATAAACTACCTATAGATATTCTAGAAATAAAATTGAAAATGGAGAAACTGAAGAAATATTCTTTGCACCATTTGTTCTTACTTTCTTCATCAGTCAGTGTTTTCAAATTTTTACAAGTAGTTAACACATAAACTAACCGACTCAAATATTAGATATGTGTGTTATTTTTTATTGACATTATCGATAAACAGACAATGTCGTCATTAAACTGTTAGGGAACACCAAATAATTATTGATGTTGCGTTAAAGTGATGTTGCCTCAAAATTGACAACGATATCGCCGACGCCAAACAGAATATGGGCGATTAGTTGGGTTTTATTGTATTAAGACATTAAATAAATAAATTTATGAAATTAATTTTTTCTCAAGACTTAACAAAGCGTACTCTGCTATTTGAATATTTTAAAACAGATTTCCATATGATTTTTCCTCGAAAATAAGTTTGGCAACCCTTTGTATATTCGTAAGAGCCACGAAATTTCTTGCGAAACTATTTGCATGAAATTATATTTTGTTAGCAAGAGGTGTAGAAAAGCAAGCGGGGTAAGCAAAACGGTATGGCTTAAATTTTGAGGGGATTGATTGAAACTTGCTTTGCATACATTTCGCTGCTCAGAGTTATTTTAGCAGAAGTTCATATGTTTATTTAAAATAACCCACAATTACAATAACGAATATCGAACTAAATGTCAAAAACAATCCTTCACTGATTGCATTAAAGACTTCATCGCAAAAACGCATGGTGAAATATGTTGAAACTTAAAAAAGAATTGAAAATATGACAACGTATAAATCTGGGCCAACAATGTGTTATAAGCAGTGTTGTCAGTTTTTTTCGAGCTTTCTCGCCAAATGGCTTTTTGAATAAATATCGCCAATATAAAAAAATAGATAATAGTTAAAAAAATTTGTTTCTTAAATACCGAGTGCGTAATTGAGGTCTCAAAATCTTGTAAAAACTTTTTGAACTGCAGAAAATTTAATTTGAAAATTGACAATAAACTTCAAACATTTTTATTTTAACAACTTTTTTAAATATAGAAAACAATTTTCTTGTAACATTAACGTATAAATCACATTTAAAACAGTCTTGTTTAATTCAGTTTAAAATTTTGTGCCTAAATCAACGCTGCTCATTTAATTTTAACAATTTTGTTTTTAAGTTCCGTGAATAAGCTAGTATGACTTGTGTTTCCAAATGTAAATAAAACCAATTTATTTTTTCATTTTTTCCCGACGTTTCGTCAATTATTTGTTGACTTTCTCAAGAGAATATCTATTTAATTTTTTCACAATATTTACAATGTTATTAAATTTATAAAAATTGTTTTTACATTTAAAAAACTTACAGTAACAATTTTGATTTTTTGCCTCAGTGTATTTTTTTAAGCGCCCTTACCTAACTTTTACTTCTAAAATTAAAATATATTTGCAAGGCGAATCATTACTAGATGGTTGCAATGGTGTATTCATTTATTTTCGCCGAAGCGCCAAATGTCAAACACCATATAAAAAAAATTATGCATAATGCATTTGTTATTTATATAATTTTATTCCATTGGCAGTACAAACAAAAACATCAAATACCTTCACGTTAAACACGCTCTGTCACTGATGAGAATTGTAAAGCTCATTCTCGCACGCTAGTGCGATTGAAAAATGTCATAACTTACTGTCATGCGTGATTTACTTTGATATCATTAGAAGCACTAGCCATCTCTACTTCATATCTATTGGACATAGATATGTATATAAATACGTATGCAGATAGGTATGTATGTATTCCAGTGTTGCCAGGGAAAGACATGGAAAAGTTACGACTTTCCTTCAATAAAGTTACATTTTTTCATTAAAGTTACATTTTGAAATTTTTCTTAAATAAGTAGTATTTTAATGTAATTAATACAACATATAGTAAAATGTTTTCTATATTCAAGGAAAATTTATTTACTGAACAAATACAAACGAAAATAAAGAAGTAAGAGTTCTTTATTCGGCTATGCCGTGACAGAGAACTATAGAATAAGAGAAAGAAAAAAAAATTATGTACTACATACAATTTTACATAAAAATGTCATCGGCTCTTAATCGTTTAAACATTTTAGTATTTCCTTCAAGATTTCTTTAAAAACTTTTAGACGATACCCATATTGATATCTTAACAAATACGGTGCACAATCGTTCTTTTCTATAAAAAGTTTAAAGCGCCAATTTTTTCACTTGATAATTTTTCTTATTTTTTATTTCTCTACCACTCCATGTATTTCTTTTTTTTATTGGAGTTACTTCAATGTTCCAAATGATGGTGCCTGGAAGGACATGGACCGATCTTGATGATTTAGCACAGCAACTCTTTCGAAACTATGTATATAATTTATGGTAACGGAAATGGATATTGTAGAAATAACAAACGTTATGACAAACTTAGATATGCCCTTTTTCCATTTTTTGTCGTGAAGGGTATATAAACAAAGAAAAACGTATAAAAAAATTTATACCGATGATACTCATCATCATTAGGACTCAATACTAATATTTCGGTATGGAAAAGTACATGCTTTTGGCCATTCAATAAAATTAAATAAAATAGGATTTTTTTAATAAATCCGTTTTACCTTTTTATTTGAAAGATTAAGCTTCGATAGAATTTATTACAATAATTATTTTATAAATATCGTTACTAAAAACAAATTTGAGCCTTATTTGCCTTCAACTTCAACATTAAATTACTGACAATTTTTCTGTAATATAACTCGGCACTTCCTGAAGAAAATTAAAAGACAACTTTCTTCTAAATCGAGGTATTTTTGCGGTTGTAAAATTTTTCAAGCGGAATAACTGAATTTTCGCCAGTTTGAACATGAAGCAAAAAACATATCGTGATTTCTTACAAATTGAACAGAATATAACATTTTCTTTGAAGGATTAAGCTTCGATAGAATTTACTACAATAATTATTAAAAAGAAATTTAAGCCTTCTTTGCCTTCAACTTCAACATTAAATTACTGACAATATTTCTGTAATATAACTCGGCACTTCCTGAAGAAAATTAAAAGACAACTTTTTTCTAAATCGAGGTATTTTTGCGGTTGTAAAATTTTTCAAGCGGAATAACTGAATTTTCGCCAGTTTGAACATGAAGCAAAAAACATTTCGTGATTTCTTACAAATTGAACAGAATATAACATTTTCTTTGAAGGATTAAGCTTCGATAGAATTTACTACAATAATTTTTAAAAAGAAATTTAAGCCTTCTTTAACTTCAACATTAAATTACTGACAATATTTCTGTAATAAAACTCGGCACTTCCTGAAGAAAATTAAAAGGCAACTTTCTTCTAAATTGAGGTATTTTTGCGGTTATAAAAGTTTTTCAAGCGGAATAATTGAATTTTCGCCAGTTTGAACATGAAGCAAAAAACATTTCGTGATTTCTTACAAATTGAACAGAATATAACATTTTCTTTGAAGGATTAAGCTTCGATAGAATTTACTACAATAATTTTTAAAAAGAAATTTAAGCCTTCTTTAACTTCAACATTAAATTACTGACAATATTTCTGTAATAAAACTCGGCACTTCCTGAAGAAAATTAAAAGGCAACTTTCTTCTAAATTGAGGTATTTTTGCGGTTATAAAAGTTTTTCAAGCGGAATAATTGAATTTTCGCCAGTTTGAACATGAAGCAAAAAACATTTCGTGATTTCTTACGAATTGAACAGTATAAAACTTCAGCAATGTTTTTTATGTATTTCAATTAAAATTTTTATATGGGTCTTTGATCGCACTTGCAGGCAACCTTTGTTATAAAAATCGAATTGATATGTTAAGAAAGGTTGATATGTTAAGAAAGATTCCAACCTTAAATAATGAAACAAGTACTCTTTCAGTGATATTACTTTATTTCGTGTCTGTACTAAAAATTGTCCTCATATAACAAAATTATACGTGGAGCCTTAAGTCACAAAAAATGTAACAAACGGTAACACTGATGTATTCATGCATCCAGGATAGAATCAATTTAACTAACAAACTAAAATTCACAACTTCTACAATTAAAACTTAAAGAATGGAGAGATATCTAACAGATATCTAGAAAAGTGTGTTAGATTGTCCTACTTTAAAGGTTTTGAGAGAAGAGGTCAACGATAACATTAATTCTTATTTATTTGTTGAGTAAAATAAGGGAAAACACATACACTGAAGACAAAAGTCAGCCACGTAGTTTCTATTTAGTAAATAAATAAATGCAAAAGTATCTCGCTAAATGTCACGTCATTGAAACACCAAAATAAAGAAAATTGCAATTAAGAGAGTAAATAAGTGTTGCCAGATTTTTTACCTTACCCATACAAAGTAAACCCCATTTAAGTTTGAAATAACCAAACCTTACCGTAACTCGACGAAACAACTAATATATTCTGTTATGTCTAACGAAAGTAGCTGAAGATTTTTATAAATTTCTAACCCAAGAATGGAACTTTTGCAAATTCTTTTATTTTTATAGATCTCTCCTTGTATTTATGTTTTATTTGTTGGGTTAATTTAATTCTTTAACCTTATATCTTAAGCGCGTAGTAAAAACGTAAGTAAGCCCCCCACAGAAAAAATAAGCCACCATAATTTTCTTATGAAATTATTAAAACATGATACAATATTCTTCTTCGTTTAAGGACAATATCACCCTCCATAGTCTAGCTATGTTAATGCATTGTCAGTAATTATTTTTATTATCTTAAAATTTACATTTATACGTAAATTTTAACCATTATGAACAGTATACTGAAACTTATTATGGCCGATTATTATAGGTCTTCATAATAATTGTATGGAAAAACAGGTTATTAACCTACGAATTAATGCGGCAATAACCACCTAAATATAAACCAATAAAGCAGTTAAGTAAATAAATATTAAAAAAAATTATATATATATGGAGTTTGACATTTAGGTTTTCGGCGAAAATTAATAAATTCGCTATCGCAACCACCTGGTATTGATAAACCTTGATAATGTAAAGTAGCCGTAGTTTCCTGCGAACACAGAGTTTTCGGTTGTTTTGATGTGAAATTTTCTCATATTCAGAAACAAAGTGATATGAAAAAAGTGTTTACAAATACTTAATAAATTCCTGAATTTAGGTGTACATATTTCGTAAAACAAGTCAAATTGAAAAAATAGAGAAATGCACCAAAAAAAGAGCGTAAGCGGTTTGATGTTATCTATTTTTAGATTGATTTCCTGCATTAAGTACATATATTCTTTTTATATACTGAAAATATCAAAATTGTTGCAGATATTAGCGGCAATAGTATTTCAAAATATATAACATTTAAAACTTTATTACTTACAATAAATATCACCAACATGTTTTTATTGGGAATTAGAGTTATGCCACACTTTTTTCTGTACAATTATTTAAAATATTGATTTAAGGCATTTGAATTAAAAATTATGAATACCAAAAAAATTATTTAAAAAACGCCAAAAGTTTTATTTAAAAATATATTAATATAAAATCCTTGAAACTGGCAGCACTGGAGCGAGAGAACGCAATAAGGAGAGAATGTAAAGGAAATGTTTGGTTATTTGTTTTAGTAAATAAATTTTTTGTTGTCTCAACTTTAAGGCTTTTTACGTTATACAATCATTAGATTAAAACTTTATTTGTTACTAATAATTAACTTACGTAGATTTTTACAAATTTATTAATATATGACTGTCGTCTTCTACTATTCCGGTGAAAAAATCGATTAAAAATGTTTTTGAAAGTCACTTGACTCACTTGATCAAAATGTTATAATACTGTACACAAATCTTTTTATTAATTCACAAAATGATGTTCTTTTTTCATTGACATATGTTACAAATAAGTTTTCGATACACTTTGTGAAAAGAAAAACTAACACGGAAATAACAAGATTTCTTCACATTTCTTCGCAGATGCACACTTTTATCACAACTGAGGGAAATTATGTTGTCAGAGAACACATTTCTTGTAAGTAGTTGGTGTTATTAAAATAACCAATGCACATTTATTTTAGTAAAGTAATCAAATCGTATTTAACAGAGTTGTATTAAAATAGTATCGATATTTATTGGTCGTATTTAAAAAAAGCGGGGTTTTAAAATTACGGTTTTATAAAAATTAAAATATGTATTAATCACACCATTCGAAAAATGTTTTAGGATACGATAATCATAATAAAATGTCTATATATCTTATTCGATAGAAATACAATTTCTTGTATATATTAATTATACATTAATTATGTATATTACAAGTTCTGGTCGTGCTTGATTATTTGAAAATGTGTATTTTGAGAGAACATCTTGAAATTGTTTGAAAATAGATATTTTTAAGGAACCAAGTGCAATTAATCGATATAATGGTAAATGATATAAAATAAATTTCCTACTTATTTCAATTATATATATTTATTATATTTTATATTGGGATTTAATGTGTAAGTTGGACCAAGTATAAGTAACCATATTTATGTTATTTAGCATATCTCTTTATATCTTACAGATGTTGTGACAAAAAATTAATATGCATATATTTTTGGATATTTCACACTTTTTCCTTTGTTTTGTCAATATTGATCGGATTTAACCTTGAAAATCTGAAATCAATACAAAGTCTAACTGAACAACTGATGCTGACGACTACTTATATATCGCTTCCACAATTGGTCCGAAACGACTCGATCCAGTTGCGAATAAAAATTGTAAACTCAGGAACCAAAAGTTTTTTCGTCAGAGAAAAACTTTCGACAACAGCAGATGTGTTACCACTACTAGTATTAAATTGTTAATATTTTTGTCATTTTAATATAATTACTTTCAAAAAGGTACTGTATAAAGCTCATGTCTTTTCAAGTTTTAAGTCTTTAAAATCATTCCTGCAGCCACCGCAATTTAGTTGCTAATTTACTTTTTCTAATTTCGGCTAGTAATTTTACAAATTTTTGATTTACTCTCTTGTTGCTAGTATCTGATCAGCTGATTTTTTATACTTTCTGCTGTTATGTATTGTTGCTTTGAACTTCGAAATGACAAAATTATGTCATGTTTAACAAATTCATCGGCCTATGCGGATTGTGCTCTTTGTTATTATTATTAGATTTACTTATTTGTTTATAAATCTAATAAAGAATAATAATAAATATATATAAAACCTGCCTGATTGTAATGATAAAGAACTTAGTTCTAAAAAAAACACACAAACAATTTTGCAACATAAAATACTTTTATATCTCTTTATTAGTTTTTAAAAATTTCCAGAAATGTTTTTTTTTAATTTTTCACTTAATATTTTTTTTACTGTATTAAAAGTCATTTCCCTTTTTAACAAATTTACTATTAAAATAGAGAAACTAAAATTTACACAGTAATTGACATTTTTGAATGAAATATTAAACAAAACTAATTTACAAAGTTTTAAATTATAAAGAAAAAAAAAATAAGGAAACAAATCTTTGGTTATAAATTACACTTAAATTGAAGCTACCTTGGCAAAATTGAAGTACATTAAAATGTGTATTAATATTATTGTTTATTTTATAAAAAAAATTTTAAACAAGTTTCAGGTTTTTTATTTTTAGTACCTCAAACAAAAAATCGTAATTAAAAGTTAAAAATAAGAATAAAATGTAACAAAATATATTTATAATTTAAATGACTTTTTTTTTTAATTAAACTTTTTATGTTAGTTGCCTTGCTACTTAATTGCACACAACAAAACTTATTTAATTATATTTGGTTTTGTCTATTTTTAGATTTGCGTTTAAGTTACTTTGGTTTTTGTTTATTAAAAATTCAAGTTTTTGTTGCACTGCTTTGGTTTTGGGGGTTCTGTTTACAACTATAATTAATATTAATTTTTGCTTACATACAATAAACTGGGGCAAGAATATTAAATTGTTCTTGGAGGGCAAGTAGCTTAAGGAATTTTGATGTCTTTAAACATTAACTTAAAAACTAAGCTGGAAAAAATGAGTATTTTAGAAAGAGATTCTATAATTTTGCATTTGCAGAGTTCTGTTTCATTCTTCTTTTTAGCATTGTGATGAAATGCCTTGTGTTATGGAATTTTCCAACACGATATGACATTCATCCAATGGTTCCAATATTTGTATGAGAAAAGTTAAAAGATTTTTACGTCTAAGAAAACTTTCATCTTCATACATTTCCTGTGTCACTTTGCACATCGCCATCGGACGTATCATACGCGTAAGTAAATGTTCTCTATTTAAATTAAATATAAAATAATTTAAAAAAAATTTATTTTAAAAGCGTGTATTTGTGTATTTTGAATACCTTAGACTTAAACATATCAATAATTGAAATTTGCCATCTTTTCCTAGAGTATTACCAACTTTAGTTATTTGATCCATTAAATGTACATAATAACGCCATATAGCACACAGTTCTCTTCTCTGTAGACTGTTAGAACTGTTTGAATTTAACGATGAGTCTAGACTAGAACCGGAGTCATCCAGCTGCTGTTGATCTTGTAACAAATATTGCTCAAAAGCTTCTTTTATTTTAGCTGTTTGATAAATGAAAAAATAATGAGTGTTGCCTTCATATTTCTATTTCACAATAACTTACCAAAATAATCCCAGATATAAAGATTCCGTCCAAAAAAGCGTGTTGAACGAAAACCACAAAGAAATACGCTTTCCAAACATTTTACTAAACCATCGTCACCACACAAAAGGTTGGTAAAGGTACCAACATCACGATCACGACTGGGTTTGTAGTGCCATTTAACAATTATATTGACACAGTTTCCCAATTTGTGTTGGATTTCTGAAGGTGGTGGCAAATCTTGACCACGTTGTACGCTAGGACTACGAGTACGGGGCGGGGTATGGCAGGCTTGAACCAATTCGGCATTCTTAATATTTGTAGAAACACGTTGTCCAACCAACAATCGTTCTGTAGAATCGTCATCTACTCCCTTGCCCAACCAACGACCGCAAGGAAATCTGTTTAATAAAGCAATTTGAATGAGTTGTTTAAGAAATGAATAATGAAAATAAAAATTTTACTTGTAGGTATGACCGGTAACTTCATTACGCATTACAACATGTTCTACTAGCCATTTGTTAGAGGCTCCACTGTTGTCATGGCCAATGCGCATTGTCGTTATCAAACCTAGATTTTTGTACTTAAATAAAAATTATATTTTATATAATCAATAAAACTTAAAAAGACATAGTAAAACATACATGAAAAATAAATTCCAAAGAACCTTTAGGTACCGGCACCCTTTGAGTTTCATTTAAAGTGCCAGAAACAATAATCCATACATTGCTGGTAGTATTGTATGAGCCATATTTTCGTGAGGGAAAGATGACAACACGATAGGGAAGTTCTACAATTTTTTTTTTTAATATTTACATTTTATATGTTTTTTTTATAATTATGCAAACTTACTTGTTGTTGGATAAGTGTTGGTAAATGAAAAATAATCGACCGTATTTAATGTCAATAAATGATATAAAAATTGTTCCTTTTCTTCTTCACATCTTAAGAACGCTGAACGTTTATAAAGGGAACGTAACAGAGCATCATCCGACAGCAGGGTACGAAAATGTCTCGAAAGTAATTTTTTCTCAAGGGACAGACGTACCCATGCCCTAGTGTAGCCAATGTGCGTTTTAATATCAGCCATAGCCATAACATTTCTATGATAAAATAAATAATTTCGGTCAAATTTATTTAAAAAAAACAAGCGAAGAGTAAAGTAAGCGTTAACGAAATGGCCATAGAGACGTGCTTTGACCCTCAATAATCAATATCGGTAATTTAAATAATTAATCGAGACAATAAAAAATAGCAAGGAAAAAAATTCATTTTAAAAATTTATTAATATAATAAAAAATTCCCGTTGTTTTATTTAATTGATTATTTGCAGTGCCCGTGCATATAAATAAATGATCGTAGTGTTTTGTGATATTTTATTTTTCATCCCCTTTCAACTGTGTAAAAGAGCCGAAAAAAAGTCAGCCGTATACAGTGGAGAAATAAAAATAGAATTACTGTTGGTTATTGTTGTTTTTGCTTAAATTTTGATTTTTGTCTTTGCTTTATTGTTTGGACAAAAATTTTTACTTTATTTAAAATGTTTGTCAGAAGTTTCCTGAAGAGTTAAGTAAGCGGTAACAAAATGGACATCGAGGCGTGCTTTGACCCTTAATAATCAATATCGTTAATTGAAATAATTAATTGGGATAATAGAAAATAGCACGAAAAAAATTTTATTTTTAAAATTAATTAATAGGTGATACTGAATGTTTTCTAAATTTCGATTCTTCTTGTTCTTGTTCTTAATTTATTTTTGTGATATTAAAAAATGTCTGTCAAATCTATTTTTTTGTTTTTGTGAGATTTCGACTGCAAATTTTTTTTAATTTATGTATGAAATTATTACAATATTTAAGACCTCCGAAGTTTCGGCTATTTGGAATTTTTTTCAACTGTTTTTTTTTGACATCTTTAACTTTTGTTAACTGCTATACCCGTCACCACGGTTTGTAATTTCGACAATATCCATTTCCGACTCTATAAAGTATATGTATATATTCTGAGTTCTTATGAATAGCGAACTCGATTGTGCGATGTCCGTTTATCCGTCTGTACGCCCGTGTTCGTGTTGAAATCAACTTTGGCACTAAGATGAGCAAGAGAATATTTAATTACGCCAATCGATAAGACCTAGTTTTGCTTATGAAAATCGACCAGATCAGTCCATGTCCTTTGAAGCAGCGGGCAAAACACCACGCCTGTCTGTAATTTTTCCATATCTTTTTCCAACTTTCATTTTTATTGATGCAGCTGGTTGTGTTCTCTACTTATTCACCTCTTAATACTTATTCGCCACAATTATAATAGCTGGGACAACAAAACTTTAAATTTTCGCCGCTTGTTTTGAACAGAACAGAAAAAATTTAATTGTAGAAAAGAATTTCTCATGCCGATATGTGCATGTGGTTATACATATATGGAAAAGGGTATATAAGATTCGACATAGTACTCTTGTTTGTTTTTGGTAGGTTTAATATTCTTATGATTTTCTAAACTTTTAATTTTTTTTTTTATTTTTCATAACTTTTTTTTTTATAAAATTTGTAATTTCAATGTTTTTGATAAAGTAGTGATTTTTCCGCTTTGATTTTGAAAATTTTTTTTAAATAATTTTTTTTTTTGTGAATTGGAATCTTAGTAAATTAGTAAAACTAAGATTTTTGTGATATTTCCATTTTTATGCGCGATTATTATTTTCGTGGATTTTCAAATTATAGGTGATTTTCTTTTTTCTTGTGTATTTTGTCTGCCAACCTTTTTATTTACATCTATGTAAATAGGCAAAGACAAAACTTCGGCATCCTTTTTCGAATTTGTTTATTAATTTACCGGTCTTGGCTAATAATTTGTATAATATATACACTACGAACTCGCAAATGGTTTTAAAACTAAATATATACCCGCACAACTGTGTAGAATGATATGGTTTGAAGTTAATTCAAAAACCAAAGATGGTATTTAAAAAGAAGCTGATTTGAACCAAATTTTTAAGAAAACAATTACTTACTTGACATCAAATTCTAGTGATTCTGGCAGCGGACATAGTTGCTCGAGACCTACAAATTTATTACGATCTCTCGATCGACTACGATTTGGACTAGGAGGATTATCGAAATCCGTTTGAAATGTTGATAAATCTTAAATTAAAACATGAAATAAAATTATAAAATACTGTATTTTAAAGATGTTCACGTTTAGATTTAATTAAAACTTACAATCCATACGTTTGCGCATAACATTCCAAGCTAACGCTGGCGCCGCTACAGCATAGTTGCTGGTAACACCAACTTTATTGCTCGACTTGGGCGAACCACTAGTGACATTTAAATTCGGACTATTAGATGTACTGGAGTTGGAAGAACGGGCATCTAGTAATTCTACATACGCCTGCAAATGAGACCATAAAGCAGATTTGCCCTGTTTCGTTTGTAAACCATGCGACCAAATTTTCTCCAATAAGTCACAAAGTGAAGCTATAAGAGTGTTCTCTTCGATGCCATCGTTTTTATTTAAACCTAAAGCAACAGCTTCGGTGCCCATTTTTTCTAACAGCATACGTTTTGTTTTACTTTTGATATCCTTAAAAAATAGTAAAATATACAAAAATGTTTATAGATATTTTGCATCGTTATTTTGTTTTTGTTACCTTTAACAGCCGCTCCACAAATGTCCAATTAGCCTGGGCGATCAACGCCGGACTTAATTCAGTATTGGTTAAGTTAGCCGATAGTCTATTTAATGCAATGTTCGTTGTAGGTTTTTGATCGAAATTAATTTCTTTGGCCCTCCACTTGTTGCCATTTTTAACTCGTCTTAAACTATTGCCTCTGTTTAAAATTAAATAAAAAGAGAAAAAAGAAAAAAAATTGTTGTGTTGCACCTTACATATGCTAATTTTTTGTTTTTGTATTTTTTACGATTAAAAAGTAAAATAACATGAAAGTATAAAATTAAAATATTTATCGTTTAATTTTCAAAAGCTACTTTCAAATTGATAAATTGGAAATATCTGTGTTGTGTAGTTATGTACCAACGTAGAACTAATTAAACAATTCCCAGTTTTAATTCTTGTAAATGAATTACAAAGGAATTTAAATATCTCATTCATTAAATTTGCTGCAATTATTTTTATTAACTAATTTTACTCATTGGGTATGGATGGGTTGATGAAATAAAAAAAAATTTAGCAAAAAAAATAATTGATAAATTTTTAACATACAAAGGCTGACTTCCAAAATGTATTAACACAAAGTTTGTATACAGTTTTGTTGCAGTATTTATATCTTGTTGCGAAACAAAGCATCAATTTAGAAACTGATGCGCTAGTTGCTCGGTTGCAACGTTTCTGTAAACATTTAGTACAACGGCATTATGAAACACAATACATTGTTTGAATACAAAGCAACTGACGTTTTGGAAGTCAGCCATAGTCTGCTGCTGTCACTAGTCAGATTTATAGTTATGGAAAAGGTATTCCTGAAACATTTTTTCTATTTTAATGCCTTTTAAACCCATTTCTATTTAAATAATTCGAATGCAAACCATTTAATTTTATTTGCTTCTTTCTGAAAAGTAATTTTCTTTCAATATTTTTATTAAAATTAATTAAACCGGCATTTACACGATGATATTCTTCGTGATTTAAAAATATCTATTTTTTTAATTTGTTTTTTTTTTTATTTTTTTTATCAGATTTATATTCTTGTCATTATGTCAAGTTGGTTATATACACGCATGTCACAGAACTCAATTCCGATTAAAAGTGGTTTGAATTCCGCAAATTGGTTATTCAGAAAACGAAAAAATTCTCGGAAAACTCTTTTAAATTTCAAAGTGGAAGCAAAATCGATCGGAATCTGAAGAAGGTAAAATAAAATCGATCGAAATTGTTAATAAGGAATTAAACCTCTATTATTTTTGGATCAACGTTACAAATTACAAAAAAAAATATATATATAAATTTATAAAGTGCAAATAATAATCGAATTAATAAACATGTGGAGTATTCTATATATTTCGTAATATTTTTAATTAAAAAAAACTCATTATTTATAAGTGTACATGACATTTAATATCAACTTAAAGGGGGAATTTAAAGACATAATTTTTCTAAGAAATCATCGTGTAAAGGGGAGATTTAAATTTAATTTCTTTTGTACTCGATTGTATTCCTGTCATTTTATTGAATTTATTTTTCTTTAAATATTACGAAAAAAAATTCAAATAAGAGTTAAAACCTTTATTTTAGAGTTTTTTTTTTCAAAATTTTGAAAATTAATTAAGAAAAGATATATATATATATATATTCGGTAAATTTCAAACTAATATTAAAAAAATCTTATCGTACAAAAATCGCTCTAATATTTCGCCGAACTATTTATTTCCAACGAATTATTTGTAGCTAGACTTAAGTTCGTGATTATACTTTATTAATTGTAATCACAGTAAACTAACTGAAAATAATAATTCATTTAATTGATTTTTTTAAAAATCGCACGATAGTTTTTAAAAGTTAATTTATTTAATTAATATTTCCGCAATTAAATTTAATTTAGTAATTTATTTATTTAATAAAATATTAAATTTTTCTTAATTACTTTGTCTATTTATGAAAAAAATATTATTAAAAAATAATTTCTAAAGCTTTCAATCACAGTCTATAAATCTGACAAGTTCTAAATTTTAAAAACGAAATTTAGTAAAATTGAATTATTAAGAACTAAGACAGACATGCTTAAAATATATATTTTTATTTAATTTTTAGCTAAACATTTATCTAAGACAATAATTATTTACTAATACTCTATTGCAATAAATAAAAGTTTCGTTTATTTAAAAGTGCTTCAGAAATTTATTTTTATACATTTTTTATAAACAAAAAAAAAATCCATTAGGGAAGAAAAAAAAAAAATAGAAAAAAAAAATAAATATTTAAAAACAATAGTCAACAGTTATATTTCGTTTAAATATGTATAAAAAATGTGAATTCAATAATATATGATTAAAATACATTCATAAATAAAATAAAAATAATATCAAAATGTATGTAGAGAGAACAAAGCTACTAAATATTCAAATAGTACACACATTCTTTAAAAAACTAGTACATAAATATTAAACAGATTAATATTCAATACTATCTAAAGCGAATTGATACGATCAATATGGTTTTGTGTATTAATTTTGCAGTCAAGTTTTCGTTTTTCTTTTATTAAACAACAATTTGTGTAATTTGCTATTAAAAAAAAGAAAGAAATTTCAACTAAAAAAAAAAAAAAAAACAAAACAAAAATATAAATATAAATATAAACTATTTGCTCTGGATAAAAACGAAAAATTAACATTATTATTATTATTATTGCTAATTTGAGTATAAATCTTTGTGAAGTTTAAGTGAAAGAAAATTTTGAAATCTACCTCGAAGCACATTCTTGATTCAAAACGGTCTTTTCAAGAATGGGAAAGCTGCGAAAGTAAGCTGCGCGATTGGATAATATTTCACTGGGTGGCGTCACTTCAATATCCACACAGTTAAGACGTTTTTCAAAAACTTGTTGAGCTTCCTGACTAACAACGCACGGTTCATAACTGGTGGCACAAATCATATTTTCGCCATGACGTTTTCTAAAAATAAAAAAAATAAATAAAAATCATATAAAATGTTTTATAGTGTTTTTTTTAATATAATTTTTCCATATCATTTGGAACAATGAAGTAACTACAATAAAAAAAAAACAAATATAGGGAGCGATAGAGAATTAAAAAATACGAAAAAAAAACATCAAGTAAAAAAATTAACGCTCGCCCATATTTGTCGAGATAAGAGCCTCTGAACGTTTCAGAAAAGTACGATTGTGCACCACATTTTTTAAGACATCAATATGGATGTCAATTAAAAGCTTTTGAAAAGGTCTTTTAGGAAATACTAAAACTTTTTAAAAATATTTAACCCATTAAGAGCCGATGATATTTTTATGTAAAATGACATTTCCACAGAAATGTCAACCGAAACCAAAAAATTCAAAGTCCATAAAATTAAGTTGTTTTAACATATTTTTATGGAAAATCTGTCAAATTTACCTAAAGTAAAAAAAATATTTATTCATAACATATTTTGAAAAATTCAAACACAAAGTCGAAAAAGCGTAAAAGTTCCGTTTTCGTAAGTGTTAAACGTATAAATTTAAAATAAATTTTTTTTTTCTAAAATATCTTTATTTTTATAAAATTTTTAAAAAAAATTTTGGGCATATTGGATCTGCTATTATAAATAATTTTTTGTAAACTAACATCAGATTCGCAATCAGCGACCCCAAAATATCACGTGTAATACGTTTTAAGCGAATTCGATCATTTTTTTAAAAATTGTCTGCCATATGGATTCGCAATTTTTAATTTTAAAAAACTGACATCAGATTCGTAATCAGAGACCCTAAAAACCTTGTGGTACCAAGTTTTATTAAAATTAATTGAATCCATATAAAGTAAATATTTTTGTCACACTAAAAGTTAAAGGATGATGAAACAAAACTACAAAACTATTAGTTAAAAAAGCGGGACAGATATTGAACCATAGCGAAATAATACAGGTGGTCTCGATGGCGAATTTATCACTTTTGCCGTAAACGCTAAAAATTGTGTATATATTTTTTTTATATGGTGTTTGACAATTCACGTTTGCGGCGAAAATATGAATTCGCCATTGTGACCACCTAGTATATTTTTGCCATGTATTGAACATATTAAAAATCATTTATAATCATCTTATACATGTCTAATTAAATAAAAAGTAAAAAATAACAAAAAAAAAAAAGTTTGATGAAACAAAATGTCGCAGTCGACATGTAACGTGCGACAGTAATTAAAATTAAATAAAAAATAAACTACTTAATATTTTTGAATCAAATAAAAACTATTATTTAGATTTATCAATACATCACATTTTAAAATAAGTCGCATTAAAATATTCCATTAGGTTTCGCTGAAATCGGTGTTTAAACTGTTCGACTTTAAAGCGACTTCTGTTTTTGTCGCATGCGACTGCCTTGGTTTCTTGTAATTAAATTGACCTTACCACCAATAATAGTGCTAATCAAGAGCTATAATTTTCTCCTTTTCTCAAAATAAAATAATATTTTGACATTTGGTTTTTTTGACTTTCAATGCGTACGAATACGAAAGTCGCATTCGACATTGGAGAAATGCCCATATGTAGTACTTATTTTTTTTTAATTCTCTTTCATCCAATTTTTTGCTTTTTCGATTGAAGTTACTTTACTAAACTCGATTTACATATATGATGAAGGGTATATAAGATGTGGCATAGAGCCAGTTTACATTAAGGACATTGTAGCTGACTTTTTTATTGTTTTCTCTTTTGGAGAATCTCCGTAAGTCATCACGCGTTTACGTTATGACTCTTTTGTAGCAAATGAAAGAATTTTATGATTTTCAACCAATTTTTTAAGTGTTGCCATAAACTAAACGTATTAATTTTTCAAAAATTTTTAAACAATATAGAAAAAAACAGTCACTTTTGGTAACACCGCTCAACCATAGAACGAAAGAGAGAAACAGGAATGACAGAAAAATGAGAGAAAAAACTGAAAAGAGTCATGAATATTCATTTCGTGCTACTTTTGCTACCCCGTAAGCTTCTCTACACCTCTTGCATAAAAATTTCTGCATCATGACTTTTGTAGCTCTTACTCTTACTGCCATCCCTAAATTAGCGCGTAAAGCGCAAGATAACTGTCAAAATTTCTCATGTTCATACAAAATGTATGAAGCATCCCTAAATAGCACGGCGTCAACGCTTAGCAATTGGAAAATCCAATTTTGACAGTGCGTTGGGAAGTGAAGTTGGCTGCTCGTTGCTTTGTTTTGTTTTGTTATGGCTGAAAAGTAGTGACAATTTAGTTATTTTTAAGGCAATCCAGCGGTTTTATCTCTGTTTTTATTTCTATACAGCGGGTTTTATAAAATAAAATTAGTTAACATTACTGTTAAAGACACAAAGTTGACGCTGTTATTTAGGGATGACATTCTAGCGCAAAAGCTATGAATTACATTGCTTTGCGTCTTACGCGCTAATTTAGGGATGTCAGTTACTTGTTTGGTAATAAACTTGAACTTGAAATAGTTACGAGTACAAGATAAAAAGCCAAACAAAGTGTGTGTTGTTTAACAATGTTGTCAACAAATTATGCAGAGCTGAGTAAATAAGGTAAAATCTAAGAAAATAATATAACGTGTTTTATTTTTGGTATAACAACCCAACGAATAAAGGTTAGCCGAAGGATACTTTTTTATTTTAAAGAGAAAGTAAAATTCCTACTTATTTATTGTATTACCTTCTTTGGAAAGGGATAGCGTAGAGAATATGTAAATGAATCAAAGTTGTAGATGAATCTCATTCTTTTTTGATTTTAATTCGTTACAAATAAGCTAAATTTTAAATTAATTCTTTTCACTACAAAAAAGAATTGAATGAAATTTGAACCACTTCAAACGAATTAGGCAGAAATGAATTGCAATTTGTTTCCAATTCAAATGAATTTGTAGAATAAATTGCAATTCGTTTTCAATTCAAATGAATTTTTTGAATGTGAATTCCAATTCAATTTCAATTTGTTTGAATTTAATTGATTTTGAATTTATTAAAATGAGTTAGAACAATGTATTACAATTTAAATGAATCAAAACAAAAATGATTTGCAATCAATTATACTCAAGAGCTGATCTAAGGGGAATGAAAAATGGAAATTTCTTCTACTAAACTGAAAACATTTAATGATCAAAAAGAAAACAGGGAGATATTTACTGCATATTTACTTACAAATTCAATTCAAATTTCAGTCAATTCAATTCAAATGTGATGGTAATGAATTGCTAATTATTTTTTTATAATTCATCTGAATTAATTTAAAATCAACTCAACTCCAATGAATTGCAATCTACTTTGACAAATTCATTTGAATTAGAAATAAATTGCAATTCACTTTGAAAAATTCATTAGAATTAAAAATGGACTTCAATTAATTTTGAATTGACTCACATTTCATTAAATTTATTTTTTGTGTAAAAAAAAAAATTAATTTAAAATTTGCTAATTCAGTGCATGAATGATTCGCGAATTAATTAAAAAAGGAATAATTTCTTTAAGCTCTGCTATACTGTAATTGCCCGTTATGTTTACTTTTAGAACAATGTTGCAGTTCTCTGCTAAAAAGCGAATTAAAGGTTTTTGAAGCTAGATACAGTCATTTTATTTATTTTTACTTTGCCTGCGATTTGCTTTAGATTAATTAATACTTTAATGAAATGTAAGACATGAATTTTTTTCTATTTTTTAAAGCAAATTTTATGATATTTTTTCTTCTTCTTCTTTATTACTGTACTTTGTGCAAAAAAGCCCAAATTTTTTTATTGGATGTAGCAAAACAGTATTTTATTAAAAAAAAATATTGGAATATATCCAAGTTATATCATCATTTCTCTGTTAATTTCTTTCACTTTGATCAGTTCTTTTATCACTAATCATTATCAATTTATTTAACAGCTGTATTTTGAGAATATTCTTATATTATAATTACCTTAAAAGTTTAATTCTATGATCAAAAAGTTTTAAATTCGATTCGGGTTCCTTGTCCCATACGGAGAGTATTTTATTGTCTACCAAAGTAGCAAACATTTGAGATTCTAGAAATTGAGATAAAAATGGCCGATGATGTTCTAGTTGATCCGACAGAAATGATGATTTATCAAAATTCTGTAACGTTTCACGATTACTTAGCCATTCGTCTCTATCCTGGTTGGGATAAATAACAAAAAACTCATAGGCGAAAAACATGTGTACGAAACGATTAAGGAATATTTCGCGCAACGCATTATTAATTCGTTGATCTTGATAATATTGTTCTTCGGGTGTTAGCTTTGGCATTGGCTTAATTTCTCTGCCCCGAGTTTTAGTGGGTGACATACCAGCCGTGGATACAGTAGCTGTGGCATCCACACAATCACCACCAGCAACAGGTGATGAGGTGCGTACACCTTTACGCCTTAGAAAATCCGCAATACGAGGTACATGATCAATTTTTGAAGGATGTGCCACTAAAGGCTGATAATGTAAATTACCATGAACATTTCCATCTGGTGATGAGCCCAAAGTATAAACTGTTTCTTGCAATTGTTGGAAACGTTCTTTGCTTCTTCGTGCTGCTTGCAAACCACTCGGCAAGGTGCAACTACTTATCATTACATCCTGATCACGAGAAGTATATCCATTTCGTAAATTGGGCTCATGCAAACGATCGCGTTCAATTTCAAATTTATCTAATATTGAAATTATTTCTGCCATAAAATCAATTTTATGTGGAAAAACTGGCAGTTCTTCGGGTAGTTGTATAATTTTCTTATCAATATCAACAAAACAGAGTGTAGCTTCTGATCCAATTTTATTCGCGGCTTCACAATCAGCATGCAGGCCCATAACAAAAGGAACAGGGGCATCTAAAAAATGATGTAATGCTGCTGGTAATATCGGTGCATAGACATGGGGCCATACAAATGGAAATAGTATAGATGTAATACATTCTCCAACTATCATTAATTTTTGGTAATCTTTGTAAAAAAAACGTAATAAAATTGTTTTAGTAATATTTCAAATAATAAAAAAAAACATACCATTTGAACGTAGTAGTACTTGGTTTTCTAATAAAACGCATGTTAACAATTGTATAACACATTCAATACCCAAATAGGTAAACAGCAAACGCAATGGAAAATCTAAGAGTGGTAATTCGGTTTGTGTATCTGGCCTTTGCAAGATTAAAGCTAAAGCTGGCAAATGTGGTTCAGCAGGTGGCAAGTAAATTCGTATGGACTTGCCAGGCTGAGGTAACATTACTTCATACAGTATGTTATAAACGTAAGATTCGAGACTAATGCCTGGACCAGGCTGACGTGGAAGACATCTGCAAATTTTAAGTTTTTTTTCAATTATAAATTATTATTTAAATGAAATTTATTACTAATACAAATTAATTTGCATTATTTTTTAGTTCCTTAGGTGCCATGTCATTGTGTCCAAGGACATAATGTCTAGGAGTTTATGTCACGCTTAAAAGTGACATAATGTCCATGGACATTATTTCGCTTTAAAAACGTCATGAGCGTTATGATTTTATGATAATGGACATTATGTTCTTGGACGTTATGACATGCCACAACTCATTATAATATGAATTATAAATTAGTGTACTACTAACATATAATAACGAAATTAAACCTAACTGAACATTAATTCATTTATAACTAAAAATAGTTCGAATAAAAATGTAACATTAAATGAAATTATTTTCATTGGCCACAATGAAATATTGAAGACAATAACAGAATGTAAAAATATAAACTGTATGGCCCATATTCATAGTTAAAATAAAATATACTTTAAGGGAACTAAAGTCGGTTTTACTTTAGAGTCGACTCTAATTCATTCATAGACAATTTAAAATATACTCTTGGCCTTAAAGTCAACTCTAAATTAAAAACTAGCTAAAGCTGTTTTTAAGTAATTTTTCCATAATTATTTTATTTGGTTTAGGAACACAATACTCTATCACCCCTATCGCGAACAAAATGTGAAATTTTTGTTCCCATGAAATTTTTATTCCCCATGAAAGGATAATTGCTATAGTGAATTTCATGGGAACGTTTTGTTTCCGCTATCAATTCGTACTGAATACAAATTAGAAAGAAGAAAATATAAATAGGGGAAAAAAATATTCCAAATTTTTAAAGTTATAAAAAATTTAGAAATGTTAATGATTGGTTCTATTGTGATGTTGTAAGAGGAGGAGATACTACAACAGTGAACAATTTTATTTCAGGAACGTGACGTGTAAGACGCTTAAAAGTCCTTAAAGCTTCCCTAGACATAAAAGGACCAATCCATTGACCCAAGTGGACTGTGGCAGTACGGCTGCCTGCCTAACCTACCCTAGACGTTGCTACTGACTGACCCATTTCAATAAAATAAATATTTATATCTGATTTTTTACGTCTCCATTTTTTTGCATTTTCAAATATTTTTAATAAAAAATCTTCATAAATTTATAACCAATAGATCGCTTTGTTTTGCATCTTGACGAGCATAATGTCAGTCTGCACTGCAGTAACTGATATCGATTTCAAAAAATTAGTTATTGATGTAAATATTCTAATGAAAATTATAAAAACTGGCATAATGTATGCAGTTCCCCAGCAAAATTTAAGTGAACAAATCTAAGGGAAAAGTGAAAAAATTTCGAGGGAAAAAATCAATGAAGATAAGGGGAATTTTTGTTTTCGTGAAGAATTGTTCACCAGAATTATTCACGATTGCAATTTAGGGAAAAGGGAAAAAATTTCAAGTGAAAATATATTCACGATAGGGGAGTATTATATCTGATTTTTATACTAAAGTGAACAAAACAAAATCAAGGTTACTTTTTCCTAATGTTTGTTTAGAAATTGTATGAAAACATTTATCAAATTACAGTTGACACCAGAGAACTGCACGAGTACACCGCATACTTACTCTATACATACTCTATACTTTTCATACTCGAGTATTATAAACACCGCAATAAAAAGTTGCGGTGTTTATTTTACCCATTCTTGTAAAAACGAGTATTAAAAATATCGCAATCAGAATTATAAGTATTCTTTATACTCGTACGCCAGAATTTTTTAATTCTCTTTATTTGTAAGCAACGTTGCCACATTTTTACCCTATTAAAGTTTTTTACTGAGGTTTTATGAAATCTATTGCTTAAACATTCTAAGCACATATTAAATTAATAAAATGCAATAAAAACCGCTGAAAGGCACAGCTTTTGTACACTATTTAAAGCAGGTATACTTATTTTGTTGCTGCTTTTTATGTACAAATATTTTCAGTTTATACGCCTTGTTGTCATAAACGTGCTACTAACGGTATTTAGGAAAACAAAATGATAAAATAAATCCGTGAATAAAAGGAAAATTTCTTAATTTTTTTAGTTTTAACAAAACTGTATATACGCAGATGTAATATTGCATTGACTGAATGTCCTTAGATCTCATAAATAATAATAAATAAAATAAAGTTTTTAGTTTACATATTTTATTTTGTTAAATATAATTATTGCTTTTATAACTATTTGTTCATTTTAAAAATCTATTTGCTTAACGAATAGAATTTTTAAATTTCTATCCTGTGTAACTTTAAAAAAAACCCCTAACAAAAACGTAATATAATAAACAATGAACTATTCTTGAGTTATTAGTAAACTTTTGTTGTGTTTTTAATAAATGAAAATATGGCGAATTTTACGGGTTCTATTAAATTTATTTTCTGTTATATATTTAATAAACTTTCAAAATTTCAAAGAAGTATGTATGTTAGCTAATTAAGACATTGGCGACTTTTGATATTGTGTTTGATTTAATAATTCTGATCTGATATCTCTGTTTTACTCTCACTACACACGTTAAAATCTCTCTCTTGGTGTTTGTTGTGAGTATGAGTACGAATAAAGTAAAGCCAGCATCGCAAACATTTTACTTGAGTATGGTAGACACTTATACTCAAATGGAATGGGTATAGTAAATACTCGCACTTAAGAAATGCGGTGGCGATCACACCGCAACCGCATTTAAGATGAGTATACTTAGAGTATTAAAAACAGACACTCTTGCAGTTCTCTGGTTGACACCTAGTGGAAGGCGGCTGAACTTAAAGTATACTTTATTCTTCACTGTGAAAGCAAAAAAGATAATAAGAGCCTTTTATTTTAGAGTATACTTAAACAAGAGTCGGCTTTAGTCTATAACTATGAATATAGGCCTTTATATTTAAATAAAAAGTATTAAATAAAATTTTATGTCTTTAATAGAACATACAGTTAATTGATAAAGTTTAGGCACACCAAGATTTTCATGGGTAATCACCAATAACTTTGGATCTGCTAAACTTAATCAAATAGGGCCTGTTCGTAAATGCATCAGTGCTCTGCATAATATGATTATTCTGCACTGCCACTGCTAATTAGCTGTTGCGTATGCTTTGTTTTGCTCATTTTAGTGTTTGCATTAACGAACGAAGAAATACTGTGAAAATAGAAAAATTGATAATAAACTCGATTTTTCAACTAGATGATATAAAAATGATGAAAATTTGTGTAACATACTAAAAAAAAGAAGATTAAAGAATAAAAAACTAAATTTAATTCTATAAAAATTATTAAACAGAAAAAAAACGTTCATTGCATCAGCCATTTTCATGATTAGTTTATTGCTTTTATTTGCGCATAATATACTTCAGTGATGCATTTACGAACAGACGACATTTGCAGTGCTGCCACTTTTTGCATTTACGAACGTGCTGCGCATCATATGCAGTGCAGTGATGCATTTACGAACAGGCCCATAATAATGATGCTGTTTAAAGATAAGATGGTTTTATTCACCATTTAACATAAAAAATAAATCATATCTTTTTATTTCTACTAGGTATACAACGCTATAAAATTAAAAAAACAAAGTAAGTCTAAGTTTAGGCACACAAGTAAAAATGTTTTGTTTATTCGTGGTTTTTTCAGGTCTACTATTTAATTTAACCTCCTTTAGCTTTTAATTGTCGACTCATACTTCATACTAGGTTAGACGTTTCATCAGGAGTAATGTTTTCCCACTATAAGCGAAGTGCTGCTTTAAGTGATTATGCCGATGTAATGCCAAATATG
Organism: Gymnosoma rotundatum; assembly: GCA_916610165.2. Classification (NCBI taxonomy): domain Eukaryota; kingdom Metazoa; phylum Arthropoda; class Insecta; order Diptera; family Tachinidae; genus Gymnosoma; species Gymnosoma rotundatum. Next base: position 10,119,482 of record OU744338.1, on the reverse strand, counting down.
CTGTATAGGACTCGTGTCGGGCGATTGCGGAGGGGTCTTTAACTGTTTGCAGTGGTATATAAGCCATTCCTGCACAAGATATGAAGAATATTGTGGGTCATTATCTTGTTGAAACAAGAATTTCCTATCTAAGCTCAGATTCGCAACACTTGGAAATAAATTTTCTTTTACAATATTTAAATAAAAGTGCTTATCCATTTAATCATCTATAAAGACAAGATTTCCCACTCGACATGCCGCCATGCAACCCCAAACCATAACATTGTTTTTCACCAAATTTTTTGTGGACCATCTAAACCATTAATTTTAAACTTTGATTCATCGCTAAATATCATGCTGTTTCAGAAGTTTTAAGGCTGAATAATGTAGAGTTTTGCGAACTTTTATCTTTTTTTCTTGTTGATATCCGAAGGACACGGTTTAGGACAGGAAGAGTTATTCCATGATAGTGAAGCGCATTTCTTATTGTTTGAGGATTAAAGTTTTCATTGAAACTTTGACTCATTTCCTGGCACAATTTAACAGCCGAAATATTTGTATTTTGAGCCATTGCAGCAACAATGATCCGCTCCTGGTGTAATGTAAATTTTTTTGGGCCTCCATTTCTCCTCTCACACTATAAATTGTTAGTTTTTCATAATGTTTTATGATGTATAGGGCCTCTGTACAATAACACCAATTTCGAGACAGAATTTTCCCTGCGCACCAATTAAATACGAAGAAAAACTTGCCTACTGAGAATTTAACACGTACAGAAACATGAAGTAAAATAAACAATTGTAAATACAAAGTGCATAAATGCAGTATTTTTTACTTAGACTTACTGTGTTTTTTAGTTTTTAAGGCGTTGTTTATAAGATATAATAAAATAAAAAATATTTTTGTCTTAGGTGATCAATACGAGGGCGGTTCGAAAACTTCTTAGCCTATCAATGAAAGAGAATAGTTAGTTTTTCAAAAAATTTTTTTATTTTTCAATATAATCTCCTAAAACTTCAATACACTTAGTCCAACGATTTTCTAGCAATTCTATCCCTTGACTAAAATAGTTTTCCTCAAGGTCTTCAAAATAGTGGTTTACAACTATAATTGCATCTTCATTCGAGGTAAAACGCTTGCTAGCATAGATTTTTTTTAGATTTGGGAACAGATAAAAGTGACTGGGAGGACAGCAGAATAAGGTGGGTGGTCAAGCAGCTGGTACTTTAATTCGTTGATTTTAGCCATTGTTAAAACACTACTGTGGGCTGGTGCGTTGTCTTGATGAAAAATTATTTTTTGTGTTGTAAGACGTTTTTCTCGAATTTGTACATTTAATTGATCCAAAAGGTTGCAATAGTACTCTGAATTTGTTTTACCCTTTTGCAGATAGTCAATCAATAAAATACCTTTGAAGTCCCAAAAAACCGTTGCAATAACCTTACCAGCCGATTGAATTGTTTTTGCCTTTTTTTGGGCACCTCCTCCAGCTTCGATCTAATGTTTGAATTGTTCCTTTGTCTCTGGAGTATAGTAGTATCCATGTCTCATCAACAGTTATGAAACGACGCTTAAAATCCATTGTATTTAGCTTAAAACAATCCAAACAAGCTTGGGAAATGTTTATTCTTATGCGTTTTTGGTCGACTGTTAACAAATGCGGCACCCATCTTGCAGAAAGCTTTTTCATCTGTAGTTCTTCATGCAAAATTAAATGGACTCGATCATTTGAGATGCCCATGATATTAGCAATTTAACGTTCTTTTATTCGTCGATCATTTAATACCATATCATGCACTTTGGCTACAATTTCTGTTGTTGTTGCTGTTTGGACGTCTACTACGTGGTTCATCTTTAATGCTTGTACGACCACGTTTAAATCCAGCAACCCAATTTTTTACTGTTGTATATGAAGGAGCACTTTCACCTAACTCATTCACCATATCATTATGAATTTCTTGTCCCGATAAACCTTTTTTATGTAAATATTTAATGACAGCACGCATTTCTAATTTTTCCATTGTAAAAAAAATCGCTGATGCGTCTTTTTTAAACACCTAGTTCTATATGAAGGAGTCTCCAGATCGAAACAACATTTAACACGTGTTCATAACAGAGATGGACTTAACTTTTTTCTGTTTATACCGCGCTTTTCGTGCTAGGCTAAGAAGTTTCCGAACCGCCCCCGTAAACCCATTTATCTTTAAATTACATCATTATTTTATCAAGATAAGCAGATTCAAAATATATAATTGAGGGATTACTTTTGAGTTAGAACTTAGGGCTAAGTTTTAAATCAATAAAATAAATACTTGTTTTGTAAAGTTGTTAATTTTGTTATTTACGTCTGACGCTTTTGAAACACATAGTTTGGCATAACAAAGTAGAATTCTTACCTAAATAGATTCGTTAAAAATATTTCGGCTGCATATGCATATGGTATTTGACATATTAATGTTATACTTTTGGCAACATAGAGCTTATCCTTGGTAATATCATAGTAACTTTGTGCTGATTGCGGTGCCTGACCGGCCACTTTAAAATGCCGTGGCAAAGAACGACTAACTGGACTATCCTTAATGCGTGTTAATGAATGTGTTTGTTGGCCATTAGACAGTTCTGTTATGAACATTGACTATAATTTCAAATTGATATATTTTTTTAAAATTATTTATCTGATGTGAAATATTTTTTAATAGGAATATTTTACCTGTAATGTATGCATGGCACTGCAAATATTACGATTACGTATTTCTTCATAAAATACCAAACTAAAACCGTAACATCGTTTACCATCTTCTCTGGTTGTAGCAAATGAATGAAATTTTGGTTCAATGTTATGTTTCTGTGTGCGAAATCTTAGGCCTTGAGGTAAAGATAGCTACAAGTGTAAAGAAATATAAAAAAATATTTAATTAAATATATTCAATTTAAAAATCTATTCGACCTTTTTAAGATATAATAAAATGACTTTTTGACTTTTATTTGTATATCAGTGTTTTGGGAATGCCTTAAAGATAAAAGATATATTTAAATATTAATATAGTTTTTGATCGCACCGTTATTGAATTTGTTACAAAGATTTATTGCTTACAGCTGTAGCTTGATAACATGTTGAATTTTGAAAGACATGCTGTAAGTCACGTAATTTCAAAAGTCAATTATGCTTTACGACAATTATATATTAAGTATATATATTATTTCATATGCATAGCCAAGTCGACTGAGCGATATCCGCCTGCCCATCCTTTACGTGTTTAAATCAACTTGGCCAAGGCTCTAGGCAGATAACCTGGAGAAAATTTAAATACGCGTAATCGATCAGATACAGTTTTGCTAATGAAAATCAGAAGATCGGTCCATGTCTTTTGAGACAGTGGGCAAAACATTACGCTTGCCTCTAATTTTTCCATATCTTTTTTTATAATTTTTTTAATTTTTTTTTAGTTCGTTAAGAATTAACTAATTTTTGAATTTAAATTTTCACAACAAAAAATAATTTAATGAATTTTGAATCAATTCAAACAAATTAGGCTGGAATGAATTGCAATTCGTTTCCAATTTAAATCAATTTGTTAAAGAGAATTGAAAATCATTTACAATTTGTTTGTTTTAAATTCATTCAAATGAGTTGAACAATGAATTGCAATTCAAATGATTAAAATTAAAAATGAGTTGCAATCAATCAAATCCAAGAGCAAATCTATAGGGACTGAAAAATTGAAATTTCTCCTACCAAACTGAAAATATTCAATGATCAAAGATCGCAGAAGCCAAGGAGATGTTTACCGAATATTTACTTACAAATTCAATTCAAATTCCAATCAATTCAATTCAAATGAGATTGTAATGAATTCCTAATTATTTTTTATAATTCATTTGAATCAATTTAAAATCAATTCAATTCTAATGAACTAGAAATTAATTGAAATTTACTTTCGACAAATTTATTTCTTTTAGAAATGAATTGCAATTCACTTTGAAAAAATCATTTGAATTAGAAATGAATTGCGATAAATTTTGTAATGACTCAAATTTCATTCAATTTATTTTTTTCTGTGAAAAGAATTAATTCATAATTTTTAATTCAAAGTTATACATGAATGATTCGCGAATTAATTAAAAAATGAATGATTGAATGAATATTGGTAAGCTTTTTGTTTGGTACAGCAATCTTTTCATTTATTAAGCAAAACTTACAATTTTCGGAAAAAAAAGCTTTTTTTGAACAGAAAAACTTTATGGTAAGAGTGACTTTCTTCTGACGATTTTTATTTAAACTACTTAATGAGGAATCTGCAGTATAGTGAAGGGTATATAAGATTCGACACAGCCGAATATAGCACTCTTACTTGATTACATTTTTACTGTTTATTTTGTGTTTTCCCCACTTAAAAAGCGCAACTAATATCCTCATTATTATTAATCATTTCATCAAAAATGCGTGACCCTAATTTTGTTAAAGTTTATTGATATTTTTCACCGACATAAAAACATGAAGATCCACCATATTTAAATGAACTTCTGCTACATTTTTCTAAAGCGTTCGTAAAAAAGTTTTGCTCAAAAAACTTTATTGTGTCTTAAAAAATTCTATGCGAATTCGAAAAGGAAATTTTGAAAGAGTTTTAGACAACTCTGAATTACATCAGATTATAAGATTATTTCGAAATTAGTTTTTATTTCGATCGAAATTGATCCGTCCAATTAAAAATGATCGTTTTTAAATTCATTGGATGAGTGACTGTTTTATTTATTTATTTATTTTAATTTAAGACTACAAAAATTATTTCTTAGATGAAATAGGCATTTTTATGAAATGCACCTTATGGGCAGCTGGCAATATAATGTCTGTTTGCACTTTGTAAGGCTACAACATTAAAACCTCTTGGCCACAGAAAGATTTTTCGTTTTTTAAATCGAGTCTTAAATAAATCACGTCACCCCCCGCAGTAATTTATTAAAAATTAATTTTTTTCTTGCTTTCTATTATAAACTATTTATTTTATCGCTACTGTATGTTCAAAGGCATTGTGGACTAATAGTATTCTAAGAAAAGAAATTCACTTTTTATACATGTGTGTCTGAATACTTAATATTTGGTTTAAAATAAAAACAAGGTTACGAACGATCCATTGTATGTGTATATGAGACAGACGTTTGGGAGAATAAATTTGTTGTTGTTGTTGTTTTTGTTTAATTTAATTGAACTCAATTGATCATCTTGAAAGTTGTAAATTAATTTTAATAGTACACATAAAGAATTACTCTTCTCAATTGTGTGTTTGTATGAGGGTTTTTGATATTATTTTTTTAGTTTGAATAAAAACAATAGTTGCCTTTGTACTCCTTTAATACACAGCAGATGAACTAATAATGCTTTAAATTCATTTCTTTTTTAATTCTTAAATTGTACAAATGTACTTACCATACATATTCCGTGTGAATCGAATGGATTCCATGGTACATTTTCGGGATAATGGGCCAATGGTTTACTTTTATATGCACGATCCAAAGGAGAGCAATGTAAATTATCACCTGAAACAGAAAAAAAATTTTAGGTCATTAAAGGATTCATTTATTTTATATTTAAATAGTTTTTCGTTGTTCACAATGACTGAAAACATTTTTTTTTTTCGGTTGTACTTCGGTTGTGCAAGTGTGTTGTGACTTTATAACTTACGAATTCGATTAAATTTTTAGGGTTTGTTCATACGGTCGTGACGAGTTCGGCCGACGCGTTCGTGAGTAATGACTAAAACGGGCATTTATGGCTGCACCGATTTAAAAAAAACTTAACACAGAGATATTTATAAGTTCCAAGAGGATTTGCTTTTTTTTAACAAATAAGGAACAAAAAGCAATTTTAAGAATATTTGATGAATAAGTCCAGGGGCAAATTATGGCACTCGATATCGATATAAATTTCAAAAGAATTTTAATGTAAATTTCGATCGATATCGAATGCCGTAATTTGCCCCTGATTCATAAGGTTATAACTTTCATATTAATCAAATAAAAAACTTGCTTGAAACAGTGGTCTTAGTACGATTATTCTCTTTGGGGTAGCGAAGCGCCCCGAGAATAGCTAGTTATATATAAGTTTCAGTGCAATAATGAAAATGTTTTGTTGTTCAACCAACACCAATAAAAATTATTTTCATATATTTTTTAATTTTTTTTAAGCTTTAGTGGTACTAACACATTGCTTTAACTAACTTAGAAACTTAGCAAGTAAATCTAGTTGAATTTCAAGACATTTATAAAAGATTTACTGTACATGCAATTATGAAGGTATAATAATAAACGAAAAATAAATTTAAATAAATGATACAGGGTAAGGTTGTGAATTAAAGCGATGTCACAAGAATTCGTTCTTAGAAAAATTATGCCGTTTTTAGAAATTTTTTTTTAAGTTAACGTATTATAATTTTTTCATATTTGTACTTCGAAATATGTTGTGCTTTTTTTGGCATTTGAGGCATTCATATTTTTCTGTTTATAAACTTGGGCTCTTGCCTGTATTAGAATATGAAAAAAAAAACTTTATTCGTCGAGAAAACATACCGGCAAAACGATCGGGTTCTAAGCCCGTATCCAAATCTAATCCGCATATGACAAAGTAATCAGCAAAACGCGAAAATTGTGGATCACAATCGCGTTTTAATTGGCGTAATTCTGCTGATCCCGAATCTCCTTCAGGTGGAGATGTAGGCGATGTTGAAGACAATGAACTTGGCGATGTTGGATTACCAGAATCATTTGCCAAACTTTGTGTGGTCATTGAAGTAATTGCTAAATCATTAGTATGCTGCCCTCTATTACTGTTTGTACTCTTAAGTTTTCGCATTACAACGAACGGTCTATTGCTGCTCATGGAGACATTGTTAGTGTTGACTCCAGCATTGTTTCTATCGCTCGAATTATTTGTTTGCGTTATTGCTGTTGTTATTTCATGTTGATGTATTTGTTGTATTTGGTTTTTAGGTAACGTTGATGTAATATCAGTTGTTGACGTGGATGCTGCTGTTGTTGCTGCTCTGGTTGTTGAAGTTTTAATTGTATCATTCAACGTTAAACATTTAGCTATTCGTTTGTCCACATGATCCATAGACATGTTTTGCTTAACAAATTAATTTTATTTTCTTTGTTACTTTGATAAATACCCAGCGTGAAACTAAATAATTATTACCGTGTAGTAAATTTTTATATTTTCTTTCTATCACTAATGGGGTTGAACTCTCTTTCAAGGACATAAAAATAATAATTTTTTCTTCTTAGGCAAAAAATTTCTTTGTTTTTCAATTAAGTTTTTAAAATTCAATTGTTGCAATCATAAGCAAATACAAAATCGAAAAGTTTAAAATTTACATTATTTTCTCTTTTAAGTTAACATTTGATTAAATAGCGTCTTTTTGTTGTTTGCTTTTCATTTTATTAAACTTTCCTTTACTTTTGTATTTGCGAAATCAGTGCACAATCTTTTTTACTGAAAGACATTATATTCAAGTATTTAAAACTTTTAAAAATTATTTCTTAATGTAATTCACTTATGCATTGCTTATTTTTTACTTTATTAGTACTTATTTTCCTAAAATTTACATTTTTAGAAGATATTTTATTTTTATTTATCAAAGAAAAATTATTTTAATCTCCTCATTGCACCAATTTAAATAAGCAACATCGTTGTGTTACTGAGTAGTAATTATATATATTTAACACATGGTTGCAGAATTCTGTATTGTAACACAAGATTTGTATGGTACCATTTTTTCAAATATCCCTCAATATGTAGCGATATTAATTGTGATTTTATCCAATCTATTTTCCGATGATATCGTAATTTGCACATCTTGCTTTGAATTTAATACTCGTTATTGTAGCCGTTTGTGCCATCTTAAATAAAACACAACCTACGAAAAGCAAGTGTAAAAGACCACTCGAAATTCCAGCCATCCCATTTACTTACCCGCTCTCTTCACTAAACCTATAGCCGACAAAAAAAACTTAATTCAAATAATTTTTTAAAATGTTTATCGTGTAAGTTGACTCTTAGTTATAACATAGTGTTGGTTAAGAATTATTTGTTTTTATTATTTCATAATAGATTTATTTTCATAATATGAGTATAATGATATATGGGATTATAAGGTTAATTGTTAAGAAAATATCTGAACCTTTGGCTTAAATCTAGTATATTGGAAATGCTCCAATGGTTTTGAGCGGATTAAAATTGAACTATTTTACTCATCGAAAACTATACAAGTATTTAATTATATAGAATAATAATCAACTTGTTGAAGAATAAGTGTGAACACTATTATTATATACTTTGTTAATATTGTTTTAATATAATTTGTATTTTATGTTATTACTGAAAAATAAAATTTATTATTCTTTGTCAAACTTTCAAACAAACAATAGGTTATGGGCCCTTCCGTAGAATTAGAGTTTGAATTTAACAAAGTATATAATAATGGTGTTTACTCTTATTCTTCAACATAACTTATATTTAATAATTGCGCTATGTTTCTACCCAAGGTATTGCAAATAAAAATTATTTGCAATTATGTACCTCAATGTTTTAACAGCTAATTAAATTAAAATTGTAATCAACTGCTAACACTGCTATGGAACACATACGTGAATTGGAAAGCCTGATTGCAAAAAACAACAAAAAATATCTAAGGAGGTAGCAACGTCCTTCATTTATTTCCAAGTAGATTTCTTATGCCCGTTTTGTTTTTGTGAATTACTTATTTGCAAATAATTTTTTAAATAAATTTAAAAAATTTGTAATTATGCATACCCAAAGCCAATACTGTTGGAGAATAAGAGTGAACACCATTATTATATACTTTGTATATATTGTTTTATATAATTTGTATTTTATGTTATTACTGAAAAAATAAAATTTGTTATTCTTTATTAAACTTTCAAACAAACAATAGGTTATGGGCCTTTCCGTGATTATTGTTTGTTTGAAAGTTTAATAAAGAATAACAAATTTTATTTTTTCAGTAATAACATAAAATACAAATTATATAAAACAATATATACAAAGTATATAATAATGGTGTTCACTCTTATTCTCCAACAAATACATATACAAATACCAATACCAATACAATACACATATCCCAAACTTTAAACACTGTGTCAAGAAAACTACTCATGCGGCAAGTGCAAACTGCTTGTTGTTTTGTAATTGACAACTAACCGAATACGTTTCGGATAAATTGAAATCTATTTGATAATCAATTTCGAAAACATTTCGCGAAAATTCCTGGGAAAACTTTTACCAATTTAAATTTAGAATTATTAAAATTTTCAAACATAAAAAAAATCGCTACAATCTCAGTGTAATCATAACATTTTCCCGGCAGAACTATCTTATTGCCATCACTCACATATAATGCCGAGAAAAGCACATTAAAGATGGCGTTATTTGCGAGAGTGAAAAAATCGTGCAAATATTAAAATTTATCTTATTAAGAGTATAGAAATACAATAAAAAATATAGTTTACAGTAAAATTTTATTGAAAAAGATACGTAAATATTGAAATATTTTTAATTTCATTTATCAGTTAAGTTGAAAGTGGTCCCGAAAACAGATAATCTAATTTTACCCCCACCAATAGAATTTAGATTTAGAGAAAATTCGTGAAAGTAGGAGCCGCTGAACAAAAATCTACCATGGCTGGTGGCAATGCGCCACGCGTGATACAAGTCACGAATATCGCACCGCAAGCTACAAAAGATCAAATGCAGGCATTGTTTGGTAACATTGGAAAAATCGAAGAAATTCGCTTGTATCCAACGGTACGGGATGTCTCTTGCCCAGTGCAGTCTCGCATATGTTATGTGAAATACGTGGATAGTACTTGCGTGCCGGTTGCTCAACATTTGACCAACACGGTATTCATAGATCGTGCGTTGATAGTTATTCCGGTTTTGGCGATACCTGAAGAATATCGAGCACTAGAAATGTCTAAAAATGGTACTATAGTACCCGGTTTGCAAAAGCCGGATTCAAAACTACCACCAGAAGTTGTTAACCGCATCGAAGGCCAATCACCACAACAAGTAAGTAAATAAATGAATGTTATTAAAAAGTATACTTTATATATATTTTTTAAGGTTATTAAAACTTATGACCCGAAATTAATGGAAAATAATTTACCCGAATACCCAGCATTGCCTTCATTTTACGATGCGCGTAAAATTGAAGAAATAAGACGTACAATAATCGTATGTGACGTTAGGAACGAATGGCGTTTGGATGATCTTATGGAATGTTTTCAACGTGCTGGTGAAGTAAAGTATGCTAGATGGGCTGAGAAGGATAATAAAACGTATTGCATGATTGAATTTTGTGATCAACCTAGCATTATCAATGCTTTAAGAATGCATGGTCAGGAATTTAAAGGCGGGTATTTAAGCGTGTATCATTCAACGGACGCTATTATAAAGCCGGAGGCCAAGTCAAATGAAGCTGCTCAGAAAGAAATTGAGGAGGCAATGACAATTGTTAAGGAAGCGCAAAATATGATATCCGCTGCTATAGATCCGGTAATTGGCATGTTAGCCAAGGATAAACGGCGGCGTTCTCGTTCTAGATCACGTTCAAGGGACCGCCGCACTAGTCGTTCACGCTCTCATCGTTCAAGGTCACGAAAACGTTCCCGTTCACGCACACGTAGGCGCTCTCGTAGCAAGTCAAAACGACGTTCACGTTCTCGCTCACGAAGCACAAGATCAAGGAAACGCTCTCGTTCTCGCAAGCGTTCACGTTCACGACGTAAAAGCCGTACTCGTTCCAGATCAAAACGACGCTCTCGTTCACGTGAACGACGTAGTAAACGTTCTCGCTCCCGTCATCGTCGTAGTTCCTCTAGAGCGCGTCGTTCCCGCTCGCGCACAAAGCGTTCCCGTTCTCGAGATCGTAAACGTTCTCATCGCACGCGTGAAGAGAAACGTCCTATACGTTCATCACGGTCACACAGCAAACGACGCTCCATATCGCCCTCACCAGGCTCTATACGATCACGTTCCAGTCGCAGCAAAGATATTTTACCACCCATTATAAAATCAACCAATAACTCTTCCTCCTCCAAAAACCGTTCACGTACACCGGCTGATCGTAAACTTAAAACAATCTCTGAAGATATTGATATCAAAAGCACAAGATCTAGTGTTGATTCAAAGTCTCGCAAATCTGTCAGTGTAGAAAAATCGGACAACATGGATATTTCAAATTCACCATGATAAATATAAATAACTCACAAAAGGGTTTATATGAACATAATTATTTATATTTTAAATTTTTGCTTTAATTTTTAATAATTATAATTTTTAAAGCTAATGAAATTGTAGTCCATAGTATACTTCTATTTCTACCTTAAATTAACATTCTAATTGTAGATTTTCTTATATACCGAAATAATTTTGTGTGTATTTCCGCAGCATAAGCATTTTAATTTTTGTTTTCTATCTTAAGTAAAGATAACTTACAATTTAATTCATCTGTAGCCATAATTACAAAACAAACTTAATTTAATTTAAATCTTTCTGAAACTGCCGATTTTTTACTACTTATGGAGGGTGACTATTTTAATAATTTCAGACTTGAAAATATCCAAAAATAAAATTAAGTGTTGCAAAAAAAAAAAAAATTATGTTTGCCGGTAAATTTTAGTTCTAATAATCTTGTCATTATTAAAGAATGCTAAAATATGTTTCAATAGCTTGTTTTTTGTTTTTATATACTTTGAATTAAAACAGTAAGAAAAATCAATTTAACTGCTCCTGTGTTTGCCCATGTGGATTTTAAATAAATTTCTACATAGTAGGCCAAAAACAATCAGAAGACGAAGCTCAAAAAATTTATTTCAATCCAACCTTAAAAAAAACAAAGATAATGCAAATAAATATGGGTATTCATAATTTATCAGTTCATTTTTACTTTAGATTGTGCTGTGAGAGCTCATTACATTTAGTTCTTAAAATACTAAAACACGTTGAGGAAAGTAAAAACCAAAATCATGAATTTCTTAAGTCCGAATCACACCCAAAACAAATTGAACTTTTTTTATTAAGAACATATTCAACTGAGAAAACCAAAGCAAAACTTGGGTTAAAAAAACATATCGCTCCTTTATTGCAACATAGTCATATCTCAAAAAATCAAAAATTTGTAGTTACTCAAGCAAAACTGCTCTTTGAGACCTTCTGTACATGTTGAAAAAAAATCAGTTTTATATCCCAAGCTGAACCGAAGTTATAGCGATTGCAATTGCGGCAATTAGATCATAGGACTTATGTCTTAAAAACTTAAATTGCATTTTGCCAAGTTTAAGTTTTTTTGAGATATGACTATGTTGCAATAAAGAAGCGATTTGTACAAAATGATCAAAATTTGCGTTTAAAAACAAATGTAAAAAATGAGAAAGAAATGTGCACATAACAGCTTATTACTTTTTCACCAAGAAAACAATTTATTAATATTTAGCCATAATGTTGACTGTAATTATAAAAAGCATCAGTTACAGTTAACTCGAAAATTTGAACTTTAAATTTTTAATTTGTTTTTACTTTAAAATCGTAGTGTAAAAACGGCTCCGTCGGTATAAAGCCAGTGATGGCAGTTTAGCGTTTTCAGCCTAAACTATCCTTATTATAGCAGAGTTTCATAAGTCCCATTTTACAATGTAGTAACTGATGGGCAGACATTTTTTTCATTCTCTTGCCTAAACCCAAAGTATATCTATAACAAGTACATGCAGGAGTTCAGCTGATAGTTTTATTGGTGTGCGTGTTTATCATGTTTTGTGTCAAAATTTGTTTAAATTTATTTTAATTTTTCTTTTACTATACATTTCTCTTCTTTTTTACGTGTTTATTTTCATTTTTATTATGTTCTATCAGGGATGGTAAACGAAATATTCAAATTACACTTTTCCAACTCAAGTTGCATTGAATATCCTTTTATTGAATTCTTGTTTAAATTTACATTAATATAGTCGTTAAAAGGTTATTCTCTTACTTTTTTTATAATAATTAAGTAAAATTAATATTAATTTTTTAGTTAGAAAAATTATAAAATGTTACCCACTTTGCCGTCTCTGAACTGTTTTTTGACATAAAGCCTGGTACTCTGTTCTGTTTTTCACGCGGAATGCTGTCAAACTACATACATAAAAAATTTGTATGAAAAAGTCATGAAAAAATGTTGCAGAAGTAGTACTCTGTTTTTACTGTGGAAAAACATATGAAATGTTTCTGCCAACATTTTATCAAAGCTGTGAAATAAAGCAAATAGGCATTATTTCATGTGGAATTTTTTAAACAACAGCTGATCGTATGTCTTTTACATACATTTTTAAAACAATGATACCACACTTTAAATGTCAAATATTCCACATGAAATATTCAATGTTTCTCAACAATTTTCACAAATTTGAACAGAGTACCAGGCTTAATACATGAAATTTTGTATTTGTGTTGACTTGCATATACTTAATATAAATATACTTTGCCTAAACCCTTTTAAACCGACAGAAATTTTTTTATTTTCTATTATCGTTCCTTCTCGCTGTTAATTTTGTTTGTATCATTCTTTTGCAAGAGAAGTAAAATGATATGAAGCAATAACATGAAAGTTACGAAGAGTCGAAAAGAGAAACAAAAAATGTCTAGTGCAAATATTCATGTTTATGATTATCTAAAAAAACCTGAAAATTAAAGCGCCACTTTATAAATAAAACCTAATATTGTCTATGAATGTTAAACTAAAGATTTATTTACTTTCTATATACTAAACAAAATTAATTTAAGGCTAGAAAGTAAATAAATCTTTAGTTTAACATTCATAGACATTATTAGGTTTTATTTATAAAATGGCAATGTGTTGTTTTTCGGAAAGCTTTATTGAACTACCTACACCAAAGGACCGATAGAAATTTTGCACAAGTAACTCTTCTTTTAGTGTGTATAGCATGAGAAAAAATTGTCGTTTACCTAGGACACTGGAAAGGATCTTGAAATTTCGTACAAGTAACTTTCATATTAGTGTGCATAACTAAGTAAAAAACTGGCTGGATTGGAAGAGTGGTCGTAGTACTATTATTGGCATTGCAATTGCTAGTTGATTATGTTTCGTGATGAGCTACTTAAATTGATTATTGCCAAAGTTTAAAGTTAATTCGAAGACATTAAATATGGCTATCAAACTGACCATAACGCACAAGACCAAGACTGCTACCAAGGCGAATCAATTATCAGGTGGCAGCGTTAGAAAATTTATTATTTTTTGCTGGTGAAACGAATGTCAAACTTCATATAAAAAAAATGGTAAACAGATTTTTTATATATGGAGTTTGACAGTAGTGTACACGGCGAAAATTAATGAATTCGCCTACGCTGCCACCTGGTAATTGATTCGCCTTGACTGCTACAGATAAAAAATTTTGTAAGACGAATTAATGAAATGAACGCACTTGTCAAGGTACATTTATTTTACTAGGTAGTAGCAGCTCTACAACAAATGCAACATTGCAAAATTAACATAGCTTTTTATTTTTGCTTGTCCCTTAGAAATGTCAAAAAAAAAATAAATAAAAATAAGAAATAAAAATATCTGCTTTGTATTGCAAGTATTTGTTGTTGTTATATTTAAAATTCGCTAACGAAAGTATTAAAATACAAACAATTTTTGACATATTTTATTACAAACCAGCTAGGCGGACGAGACTACCTATTAAAATAAATTTACAACAAATAAACCACTTTCTCTATTCGCTAGTAATAATAAATATCAATGAAATTAGTTCCAACTGGCAAAGCTCACTTGCTAGTAGTATTTACAATATGATTTAAATGGCATCAAAAAGCTGTCGTTTCCTAGAATAATTAGTGGTCGGGGCAAAGCCCCGACGAACATGGAAAAAGTACTGCTAGTACTCAAAATGAATTATTTGATTTTAAATTGGTAGCATTTAAAATCTAAATTTTCCATACCTGGTCTAAATGAACCAGCGAGCGAATAAAATTGTAGGCACACTAAAATGAATTTTCTTTGTTCATTCTCTTCATTTTCTCTGAACGAGAAAGACGTGTAAACGGATATATTTCATTTTCGTTTGTTTTCAATGCCAATTAAAATCATACAAAGTGCATAATATAAATAAAAATAAATTAATTGATAATTTTGTCAAATTATTGTGCTTATTATTCAAAAAAATAGTTTTTTTAAACATTTGATTAATTATTATTAAAAAAAACTTTAGTTTACAATTTTTCTTTGTAAGAAAAATAAAAATTCAAGGAAAAATCGATTTAGAATAACGTCTTAAAAGACAGCTAAAAAAAAGACAAAAGGAATCAAACAATCAAAACAAACCCAGAAAATTACGTTACGTATTGGGTGAAGTGAAATAAAAATTGGGTGGAGATTCATTCATTTTGTTTGTTGACAAGATTTAAGATTTTATTAAATATAAAAGTTTCGAATAAGAGTAATAATAAAAAAGAAAGGACATGGCTGATGTTGAATCTTCAAGTGCTGTTCAACAGCCACCTTCATCCACTACCAGTGGTCATATTATACCCTTACTAGCGGCAGCTGAAATTTTAAATGATAATAATGCTGTATTGCAGCAACAGCAACAACAAGCTGTAGCTCAATCGGCCACTATATCTTTAGCCACTGGTACGTCATCTGGCGTAGCATCTGCTTTAATAAGGGCTTCTTCAGCCTCTACATCTTCCAGTTTGACACAATCAAACCAATCAGCGAACGACAATAATGGCTCTAATAATAATAATTCTTCCAATAACACAACAACAACTACAACCACCCCAACTACAACTGCTGATGCTAATGAACCACTAGCTAAAAAGCAAAAGCTTGATCATCCGTCAACATCGTCATCGCTGGCGGTGCAATCAGCTGCTTATGAAAAACTTGAAAGCCGTTTGGGTGGTATATTGTGTTGTGCAGTGTGTTTGGATTTACCAAAGACCGCTATGTATCAGGTGAGTTAAGTTGATAAGTTAGAGTTCATGTCGTTATACAACATTTTTTCAAAAAATTTCAAGATGTTTGTTTCTGGTTGGAGACTAAGGTACCTATAGGTGAACAAATTTTATTATGCTTTTCATTATTTTGCAATTAGAGGATTCCAACGAGTTATTGGGCTCAGGTTCTATCAAGTTTTCAATGTCGTAAATAAACATATTCATTGATTATCGTAGCAACAAGCATAGGAATAAAGTTTGATAATTTACAAAGAGGAAACGAAACTATAAAATTACCAGCATGAATTAATTAATCATTTGTTTATTTAACTCTGAAATGAAAGATAATGCGTCATTAATTTTTTTTTTTCAAAAAATTATCTTTGGGTTTTATGTTTAATTTACGCTTCTATACATATGCATATGTATATATAAATATATATGTATATACTTTATTTTTTATATATGTATGTGGGGTAAAAATATATGTAAATATGTACATGTGTATTTATTATATGTTCTCAGATTGTTGTAGGTTGTTCTGTCTGGGCTGATTATTGCGTCGTAGTTTGTAGTTGTTTTATGCCGTAATGTCTAGTTGGTATGCAAGTACTAATAAGTTAGTTTATTTATACTTTTACATTTCGAGAGAGAAACGAAATGTAATTGTTAATAAAAATATACTTACAACCCTTAAATGGACCTTTATTTGCAAAGAATACAAAATGCGCAGTTTGTTTTTAAAATAAACATTATAATCTGAATAAAAGTAAAAAGCTAGTATAGGCTTAGGATTTCTTAGTTGCAATATACCTATGTATGAATGAACTTTTATTCTGTATTTTACATCATTTTTATTCTTAACAATGGATTTGTTTTTGTTACGCTTAAATTTAGAAATATAGATTTTATCATAAAATTTAATGATTACAGTACTAAAATTATTTTTAACGATCTTAATTGCCAGAACCATTGAACTACATTTTAAAATTATTTCGTTTTTCAAGTCTTAGTTCTCACTTCAAGTGCGATTATAAAGTTGTCTTTAATTGCTTCTTATCTTATTGCAATGAGTAGGTATTTAAATAATTTCATTATCATTTATTATTTTGCTACAAACATGATGTGAGTATTAAAATTCTTGCAATAGCAAATATGTACATATCTATTTTCAAATAGTGCCAATTTAAAATAACCATGTTTTACGTTAACTAAATATTTTCATAAGAGATGTCAAATTACTGAAGCCATAAATAAAAAGTTTTTGTAATTTTAAATATCTCATGTTACATACATATCTATCTACTATACATTTCTTTCATTATATAACTATTTTATTTTTTAATTGTAAATTTTTGTTTATTTTGCAAAAATTTCTTTTCACATTTGAACAAAAAAACATACATATGTAAAATCTGTTGTGCATACATCTAAATTTGTATATATTTAAAAAAATAAATAACACTTCAATTGTTTTGTAAATTATTACAGTTTTGATCTAAATAAATTAGTCACCAAAAAAAGTAACTAGGTGTTCAGTTAACATTTTTGTTTACTATTACACTATCTGTTTTAAATCAATGCATACCTAGTATATTGCTAAGCAAACTTCATACATTTGTACATTAATACAAACAAGTATATTTGTTGGTATATTATAGAGAGGAAGTAAATTACGTTGTTTTGTTTTAAGAACCTGCTTTGTTCTTATGTACAATAACTATACATATAAATACAAACTAATACATATATATTTCATTTCTTACATATATATGTATGTATTGATATATATTTATAGTTTTCACAAATTTTCTATTTTACACCTCAACACATCCCTATTAACTCAACTAAAGACAAATTGATATTTACTTATGTTATTGAATACAGAAATTTAATTTAAAAGTTCTTTAAAAATATAAACAACTATCGAACCATCTAACCAACATATGATTTCTTATTTGCATTTAACCATATGTGATCGTTATGCATTAGCTTTAGGTTTTTCTGTCATACTCTTTGAATAACCATTTGCTTAAGTACACTGGTAACAAAAAGTGTACATACATAAAGGAAATATTTTTGTTTTGAAAATGCATACATACCTATAAAAATAAAATAAGGAATTTTTCAGCGTTGTACACAAGGCGAATTAATTGAAGGTGGTAGCGATAGCGAATTGATTAATTTTCGCACGTAGCCTAACTTTCAAACTTTATATAATAAACTGTTATACAGATTTTTTTAATATAGAGTTTGTCAGTTAGTGTTCCGGCGTAGATCCAATTAAAATTTTCAAATAAATAAAACACACAATAAATAATTTTAATATATAATATTTGAGAACAAGTTCTTTCCTTTGTTATTGAAATAATTAATAATTACCTTGTAAGAGGCTTGCACGTAGTGCTATTTTTGCGATATTCCAAGCGAATAAATTTTTATGTATAATAAAGTAAGAAAGTGGCGGTTTACTCGTTGAAAACAAAAGGTTTTCCAACAAAGATGTAAAATATGTATAAAATAGACACTTAAAGAAAACTTTATAAAACCGAAAAATAAAAAGGAATTTATAATTCAACAGGCTACCGGCGAAAATCAATGAATTCGCCATCGCACCCACCTGGTAATTGATTCGCCATAGTTGTAAACTTTAACATAACAAAAAGCACCCAAATCTAGGCAATAACGGATATTTTTTAAAAAAAGAGCGCATAAATTTTGTGTTTTATTTTAATTTTAAAAGTGTGTTTTAAGCTATTAAATGCAGTTAAAAAAAAAACAAAATAACTTCTTGCTTAAATAATATATGTACGTAAAAATTTAATAATTAATATATATTAAAAAAATTTTAAATAAATATAATAAATGTTATTAATATAAATGCATATTTATGTGCGGTTTCTGCATTACAAACGTTATAATTTCGTACTTGTAAGGCCGATAACAATTTACTCGCATTCAATTCGCCTTGCATTCCCATCGATAATTTTAAAAAACACTAAACCATTTGGTCAAGCGCACTTTATAGATAATTTCTAATAATTAGTCTTTTTTAATTTGTGTTTTTATTTAATTTTGTTAGGTGTGTACTCGTACGTATAATTACTGATTGTATTGTATCTGTAGGTAAATTCTATTTTTATTTCTATTTTTGTTTTTGTTTTTGTTCTTATTTTATTTTAGTCCTCTTATTCGTAAAAGTTTTGTTTTGAAGAACATTACGCTTTTGTTTTTATATTTATCATACATTTTGTTATATTCGTATTTTCTAGTTTGTTGCTATAAGTTAGTGTATGTTTATATTTGGAGTGGATGGGTGGACAAATACATACAAAAATTAATAACTACATAGTGTATTTTGTGTTAATGATATTATTAATCATGTGTGTATGTGTTGATGTGATGAAATATAGGCATGCGCCTTGCCTTCTCATATGTACATATGTATGAATATTTTTCTTTAATAACAAAAAATTCAACTAAAAGTGAATATCACAATGGGCATATGCATTGTATGTATATATGGCTGTTAATTTAATGTGGCTTCGTCAATCACATACACCAGAGCAAATTAAGTTTTTAATATTGTATTGTTATTATTGGGTTGGGTTAACATACTTTAGATGTATGCACATATGTATGAATGTATGCACATAAACACAAAATAAAAAGAGAGAATCCATCTGATTTATACAAACAGTTGAATGTATAGGTAGTACTCAGTTTGGTTGAACTTGTGTTTAGAGAGGATTTATTATCATATAATAGCACGAAAATATGTATATAAAAACAAAAATATATATGTATGTATACCTATACATATGAAAGGTCAGCTGTTTTCGATAAAAATCTCTTGCCATGTTTTAATAACTCTTTAAAATTCAATTAAAGCAATAAGTAAAGCCAGCTGTGAATTTATAATCCTAAAGGCAAGCAGTCACACACAGCAAGTTGTTTATTTACAAGAGTGTCTACCCCATGCATGGAAATATTAGTACTATTGAATTTTTATAAAACCAAATTACTACTCTCCTCCATATTTAAATTGGGGTGGTACTATAAGGCTTTATTTATTTTTATATACTTAATCTTGAATAGTCTTAATAAGGCGCAAGTTTATTATAAAGTTTTATCAGAAAACTTTTACGAGTAATGTGTACTTATAATGTCAATGCAAATATCAAACTTTTCCTTTTTAATATTTTGCGGACTTTTTTTTTAAATTTAGTTTTTGATTTTTTATGCTTCATATTATGAATTTCAGATAAGATAAGATTTAAACAATTCTGAAACCAGTTGTTAAAAAATAAAGTATTTTTAATTAATTGTATGTAGGTACCTACTTATTTAAGTTTTATTTTTTTTTTTTGATTTTAAGTAAAAATATCAATTTCAATGTCAGGTCTAAACATTTGTAGGTAGCTTTAACCCTTTCGGGACGGAGTTTTATTTTGAAAACCAAATAATGAATGGTAAAATTTTTTTCACATTCTAAAAGGTATGATAAAAGTATTATGTTCTCCATACTTAAAAATTTTAAATTCGTCCTTTTATCCTGGGACATATAATCCCAAAAGGTATTTTCACAGGACATAAAATCCCAATCAGTGTTCTCGAAGAGCGATTTGAAATTAAAAAGATAACTAAAATATATATATTATTAGATTTAGATAAAAGTTTGCATTTATTTTTAACATTTTAGGAATGCAATTAGGTATTTATTTGTGGAATGGCCCAAAACACTTGTAACATAAGGCGTTGTTACAACCTGAGCATATCATCTTTGTTCGCTTTTCTATGCCAAGTGAAGAACAGCGGACACAGCGACAGCGCTTCTCTTGCTCTATTGGGAAGTGGTCTCTAATATTGAGGCTATCCGTTTTTAGACGTTTGGAAGTTCTACCTCCCTGGCGATTGCATTGAAAATAAGGAAAATACGACAGTTTGAAATTTGCTGGGACGTATTATCCCAGTAGTCCCGAAAGGGTTAAATTACCTATAATTTTGAGCTATATTTCCTAACGCTGCAATAAGTAATACGAAGCGAAAAAAAATGTCTTAACATCAAGGTTGATGTAACGAGATTTTAGGTCAGCTAAAGTAGTTGCAGCTAAATTAATTAATCAATTTTACTATATGATATGAAGAATATCTCGTAATATTTCCTTGTCAGAAAAAAATCTAAATAACAAATCATCTCTATAGTGACTAAACGAAATATAAAATATTAAACCTTGAGGCTATTTTCCTTATCATGAAAGTAGGTTCTATTCATTTTATTGCAGCAACTGAGACCCAAGCAGTTTGTACTGATATTCTTAAAGAATTAAAGTTTTCTTATGCGGAGGTGGTAACATAACTATGGTGATGTTTTTACCACCCACCTAAGTTGATATTTGTTGGTTTTAAGTAAAATGGTGTTTGTCTTAAAAATCTACCGATTGATTCATTTAACTGATTTGAACTCAAGAGGTTTGAAACGTCGACTTTCAAGGCAAACAATTAAAAAAATTCAATGTGACACCCTTGTTGGTACAATGGCGCATCCTTTTTCTAAAATTGAAAATAAAAATAAAAATCATTTTATTTTTTTTAATATAAAGGTGATACGTTTTTATGGGTTATGTGCGTAAGTATCTCAAAATGACTATAATCTTGACCCAAGAACGCAAATATGCAGTTACTGTTAGCCTACCCTAAAGTATAATTTGCTTAAATTTGAGCGAAGTTATTCTATTTAACTAATATGTCCGGTGGTCAACTCATTCGACCCCCTTTAGACGCCAATAATATCGAATTATAAAAACCCAATTTTTGCAGTTACAACATCTACAATTTTTAGTATTGTAGATGATAAAGTAAATTAAAAATATATGCATTTTGTATCGTAAGATTTACCAGAGCTATATTATATAAAAGGTCTGCTATAGTAAACTGCGAACTCCGCTATAGATTTGCAACAAATGTTAAATTTTTACATCGAATGCATAATGTGATCGTAAATTCTATAAATCGTCTTACCTATTAATTATATATACATATAAGTAGATAAAGAAAATTTTATTCTACGTGTTGTTCCCGGGGCGCTTCGCTACCCCAATGAGAATACTCGTACCACCATCACTCCAAGCAAAAATGTAATTCTCATTAGAAAAAATTATTCATTTTATATAGGGAAACAAACCATCATAAAAGTGCGCGTATAACGTATATTCGTGAAAGTAGACCTTTCCAACGCATGTACTCGTTTGAAAATCAGTTCAGTGGTTTTCGAGTTATAAAATCACAAACATAGGACAACTTATACACATTTGTATAGATTTTACTTTAAAATTTAAATCATATTTAAATTCAAATTAAATTAAGTCTTGAAGTAGATTATGAAAATAGGAAAGCATGTTAAAGATTTCGTAAATGATTTGCCATTAATAATTTTTTTAAAGATACATGTACATATGTATGTAGGTATACATACATGTCAATATATAAAACAAAAAGACCAAAGGAGCATTTAAAGGCTGACAAAGAAAAAAAAACACACACAAACTAATTGCATTAGGAAAAGTTATTGGTACCTCGTTTATTTGTTGACTTAATAGTAGTGAATGATGAGATGAGTCTTCTGTTGATTGTTTTTATTTCTTATTCTCCTACTTTTTTTCTATTATGAATTTTCAAAATATAGAGACAGGTTCTCCTTATTCATCTTTATTAAAGCCGTAACTAAAACTTAAAACTTGTTTTTCTTGTTCAGTTATAATTCTTTCAAAACATTTGTTTACCTTTTTTTATAATAGAAGATACATACACTAGAAATAAACATATAAATGTGTATCAGCTGTGTTTATATGCATATGTATGTAAACACACACACAAAATTTGATACTTTGTTTTTGTTTTTATAGCTGTTTGCCAGGTCATAAACTGTTTTTTATTGTATAGTGTATACATTTTCATTTTCCTTTACTCCTTTCATAAATATTTCTTTTCGAATTTATTTTTATTTATTGTCTTCTCCGTAAGTTCATTACCCTTTAAACTTTTCTAAAAAGTTAAATATCTAAATTTTCTTAGCCATCAAAAGCCGCTTTTGAAGATGTCGTTTTTTAACTCATTTTGTTTTAAGTGAAACAAAATTCCTGGGGTCTAATTATCGCATACGATATTGAGTGTGCTATCGTATTATATCATCACATACGATATATATCGAATCGAAATTTTTAAGAAAATTTAATAGATTTATTTATAACAGATGTTTAATATCAACAAATGATAATAATAGTAAAGGCAGAAAATTATACTAATTTGTGCCAAAAAAAAAAATCATTTTATAATAAAATACTAAAAACTTGATTTCTCGATACCGAATATTATCAACCCAAATTACGATACTATTTATTCGATATTGAGTGCCATGATACCAAAATAAAAAATTACGAGAGAGTTTACTCAATATCGAATACGATGATTAATTTCGAATTGATGAAATTAATTTTGGTTAAGTGGTTTTGGGCAATTGGATGAAGTAAGATAGTGATTTAAGACCGTAAGTCGATTTTTTTTCTAAATTTAGTTTGAGAACTTAAATGTCATAAAATTATTGCAACCTATAAATTTAAATTATGGATGTAGGTTAGATTAGACATGCAGTTGTTGGTCTGCATATGCAGACAAGTAAATAAAAATTAGTGGTGATAGATTATTTAGTGGCTCGAGGATAAAAAAATGAAGATGTGATAAAAAAAGGGAGGAGTGCGGTCATTTTAAAATCAAAGGCTAAGTCGTTGGGCAACGCTAAGCTTGATATAACTTGGTCTGTTTTACTTATTTATAATAATATTTTAATTTTTAATTTCACACACTTTTTTAAAAGTTAAATTTCAAATAAAATCACAATCTAATGTTTTACAATTTGCAATCCAAATTACGTTATTTAAAATTTGAAAATATTATTCAGTCACATTTGGAAAGTTTTTATTTAGCCTGAATATAATATTATATAATAATAAAAAGTATTTAGGAAATAACTTAAAAATAAATAAAAACAACAAGTTGTTGTTAATTAAACAAAAAAAAACTGCCATTAGTTTTATAAAGAAAAACAAAATCATATTTAACAGCAAATGTAAAAACAAACAAAACCTTATTTTAAAAATTAGTTCTACTCTTCACAATATTTAATTAAAAAATATCTGTAATTTTTTATGCTTGCAGCGAAAAAAATGGTTATTAAAAAATAAATTAGAAATGAAAAATTATTAAATAAATTGCTTAAATGTCGAAAAAAAACAAACATCTCCAAATATGTAGACATGATTTGCCACAAGAATAATTTCATAAACAAAAATGTTTTTAATTGTAAGAAATTATATCTATTTTTATTAGTTTAAACGTAGTAAATGAATTTTAAAATAACGAAAAATTTATTTTTATTAATATTAAATTAATTATTTTAAATGTATTTTTATTGAGTATTAAAAAAAGAAATATGTTAAAAAAAACAAAAAACCATAAACAAACCAATAATTTTTCAATAAAGTTTTGATATAAAAATAAAATCAAACTCAAATTTGCGTCTGTTTTTTTATTTTCACTTAAGAATTGGAGAAAAATCATATTTCAAAACCATCACAGTAAAATTCATTCCTCTTAGTTTGTTCTCTTCTCACAAATCATAATCCTTTAATATCCCGTCTAAGATTTTATATCCATTTCATTTGTCCCGTTATCACACTTATTGCAGTTAAGAAAATTTGTTACTTCATGAAAAACTAATTTTGTTTTCTTTTTATTTTTTCTTCTCTTTCATTTACAGGTTTTGAATAAAATAGCATTTTTATTAATTGAAACCGTTATTATTTATTTATTGAGCTTCTCAATAACGGTGTCTGTCATTAATTGCGATTATTTTATTTTTTATTTTTTTCAGTGTCAAATGGGTCATTTAATGTGTGCTGCCTGTTTCACGCATTTGTTAGCTGATGGACGGTAAAAATAATTGTCTTATTAATAAAATAAACTAAATAAATTTTAAAACTTGTTCTAAAATTAGTTTTCGAACGCATGTATTTATAATTTGCAGTACTTTGACTTTGTACTATGTAAAATGTAAAGCAATATTCTCGAAGCTGGAAGTTAAAAAATTAAAGATGACATGCTTTAGAAATTTTAATAATATTATTCATGCGAATAATTCGAAAAAAGAATTATCTTCTCTCTAAACAAACTATTAAAAAATTGTCGAAAGTGTAAATAAAATACAGTACATGTTTTACAGTATTCTAAATAAAAATCGTTAAGAGTTAAAAATATAAATTTTATCTATGCATGCGTTCTTAAACTACTAGATTTTTGATGAGAAATAAACAGAAATAAACAAATTTTTAACTTTGATTTCCATATTTTTCTTTCAGCTTACGTGATCAAATTGCCACTTGTCCCAATTGTCGTGTGGAAATATCTAAAAGTACAGCTTCTCGTAATTTGGCCGTTGAAAAAGCTGCTTCAGAACTGCCAAGTGAATGTCAGGTTAGTAATAGCATTTTCTCCTTCAGCTATGATGACTAGAATCCAAGTCAGATGGTTTATAGTAGCCGCCGGTAGTTGGTTGGCCATAACCTTAAACATTTTTATGTTTTTTTATTTCCACCAAATTTTTAAATCACCAATATTGATTATTGAGTGTGAAAGCAGGTCTACATGGCCATTCCGCTACCGCTTACTTAGCTCTTTAGAAAACTTCTCACAATCATTTTAAATTAACAAAAGATTTTTGTCCAAACAATAAAGTAAAGACAAAAATTAAAGTTTGAGTAAAAACTGCAATAATCAACAATCAATCAATAATCAATAATTATTTTATTTTTCTTTATCCACATTATACGTCTGAACTTTTTTGGGATCTTTTTTAAAATTTTATAATACCCTTCACCACAAAAGTGGAAAAAGGGTATAACTAAGTTTGTCATTCCCTTTGTAATTTCTACAATATCCATTTCCGACTCCATAAAGTATATAAATACTGAGTTCTTATGTATAGCGAAGTCGATTGAGCGATGTCCGTCTGTTCGTCCGTGTTAGTTTGCCTTCGCAAATAATTTAATACGCCAATCGATAGTGGCAAAAGAGGTACTATTGGAAATCAGAAAGATCGGTCCATGCCCTTAAATGCAGCGGGCAAAACACCACGCCTACCTCTAATTTTTCCATAATATTTGGAACAATGAACTCCAATAAAAAAAAGAAATATATGGATCGATAGAGAATTAAAAAATAAAAAACATTAAATAAAAAAATTTACTGTCGCCCATATTTTCAGGGCCTGTGCACTTTTCATAGAAAAGTAAAATTGTGCACAAAGATAAAATATATGATCGCTAGCACAAAGTCATCATTCATGTATCGATTAAAGTCATTCCGCTATTTAGAACATGGGCGTAACTGCGAATGCAGACGAAAATAGTGTGATGTAACAATAAAAACTAATGAATAACTTCTGATATTAAATCAGTTTAAAAGACTCATCTATGCTACAGTTTTTGTTTAAAATCCATGACCTTAGCAGATACTAAAATGCTTTAAATTAATTAAAAAAATTAATATCTTTAAGACTCGAACCTATATACTATGGCAATTTTAAACCGGTTTATAGATAAAATTGATTACAGGCTGGGACGACTGCTTATTCGGGAATGAACTTTGGAAGTATCCCTCTTAAAATAATGAAATTTATACATCACTCCCTCGTATGTTTAACTCACATTCACGTTCTGTCATGCATAGCGATTTTAAAATATTCCCCTTGAAATTTTTAAAATTTATTTACCTTTCCAACAAAGAAGAAAAAATTAATTACTGGTGGCCATTTTGAACAGTCAACCTAAAAAGGTTTAAGGGCATGTTTGAATTTTTTTTTTGTAGTGCTGGGAAAAGAGCTTAGATTGGTTGGGAAGAACTCCACCCATACTGCGAGTCCGAACTGGAGCAGACGCCATCATGCCAGCCCCGATGTTAAACTGGCCACTATTTGACTTTTTGTTTCCCACCACCATCAACTATTGCCTGTGGTTTTACTCTATTGGCATAAGAAAGAAGATTTTTTATATCTGAGGGCTTATTCTCTATTTCGATTCGAAAAGAAAATTCTTCGAATTTTTACGTTTTATGCATTGTGTTTCGAACCTTTTTTCTTTCGTATTGAAACACAGAATGAACTTTGGAAGATGCTATCTTAAATACAGAATAAGCCCCCTGGTCTGTAAGAGAACTTTCGGAACCTTCTATTGACTTCAAGTTTTGAAGATAATTTCGATAGTTTTTGACGAAGAGCATTCTGCTTGTTCAACTTTGGGACACTTCTTCGAGCATTGCTAACCGTACGTCATGAATAATACGCACATTCTTGACCTCCAAAGCGTCAATTGCTGCGGGTTTATTAGCATAAAATTAATACTTTTCGTGCTACCGCAGGAAATAATAAAGAGGTGTCAAATAACACAACATTTTTTCGAATAATCAATTATCGACAAATTTTAATTTAATAAGTCAATGGTCACAGTCGCCGTATGGCACGTAGCCCCATTCTGTTGAAACCACATTTCTTCTATATTTTAAGCCCAAAAATCATTTGCTTCAGCTTAATTGGTGAAGAAATATGGTACAATGATGCCACCAAAAAATTTAAAAAATTCTTAACCCATTAAGAGCCAATGATATTTTTTGTAAATATATATACAGTACCATATTTTTATTTAAGTCTCGGTCACCCCAATATTGGCTTTTTGATTGGAGTTACTACACTAAACTAGATTTACATAGATGGTGAAGGTTATATAAGATTCGGCATAGCCGAATATAGCACTCTTACTTGTTTTTGTTTGTTATCACTATTATTATTATTTTTTTAAGAATGGACATTAACCAAATCAATTTCTTTATAGTTTTGCAGCAAAGAATTTCCGTATAAATCTTTAGATCGTCATGAACAGCATGAGTGCCAAGAACGTCCCACTAAATGCAAATATTCTAGAATTGGTTGTCAATGGCGTGGACCAAACCATGAAAGTAAGTAGTGTACAATTAAATGGGAATTTATTAATTAAATTAACTGATATAGCATTAATAATAATTCACTTTAAAAATTTCTAGAGTTTTTTGTTGAGCTTAAATTAAATTTTTTTATCAAAACTTTTAAATAAAATTTACATGAAAATAGTTTTTTAAAAATTTTATTTAAAAATTGTCAAAAAACCACATTTAATACTTAATGATTGTAAAGCTCTTTAATTATAATTAAGCGCTTCAGTTTTATTTTTAATAAATCGTATGCTTTCTTGAGAAATACGACTTTAAGCATAATCGAAATTATACTTTAAAAATTATGACTGACTGAAATTAAGACTGACTTCCAAAATGTATTAACACAAAGTTTGTATACAGTTTTGCTGCGGTATTTAAATCTTGTTTATATACAAAGTTGCGAAACAAAGCATCAGTTAAGAAACTAATGCGCTAGTTGCTCGGTTGCAACGTTTCTAATACTTGTCTTTAACATTTTGGAATGGTATGCATTGTACCATTTTAGTACCACGGCACAAAGCAACTGACTTTTTGGAAGTCAGCCATACATATATGAAATGGGATAAGTTTAAAATTAATAAATTTATGACAAGTCAAATTGATTTATTTTTGTATGTGTGTGTGTGGCTCAAAATGTCAAAATCTATTTATAAAAAAATGAAAATTTCTTCTATAGGGGTTTTATAATTTCTTCCGCCTCATAACTTAATTTTTTTTAATAATTTTTGATAAACTTTAAATTTCCAGCAACTGAACATGAACGTAGTTGTTTACATCCCACCAAATCTGGCTATGAAGTAATGTCAGCTTTAGAGGCTCATGATGCAAAAATTAAAGAAGAAAAGAAAATGTTTAATACCTTAATTGATCTCTTAAGTTATGAAAAAATTATATTTAATGGTTTGTTATTATAATTCTCTCAACATTTTTAAAATTTTATTAAATTAGTATTTTATTTATTATACAGATTTACAAATGAAGCCCTATCGTACCGATGAGTATGTTCATAAACTTTTCTATGAAACAGCTAGATTTTCAGCATTTAATCATCAATGGGTTGTAAAAGCTAGAATAAATAATAGTCAAAGAGATCCTCATCAATCAAATGAACGAACTATTACTTATCAGGTAATTAATTTTTAGTTAATTATAATCACAGCATCGATTCAATATTTGCCCTCTTTTTATTTGTTTTTTTTTTTATTTAATACTGAAGTTAATATTAAAAACAAAAACTAGCACACCCATGAGCATACATTTCTTTGCATTAAAAGGACCTTTTTCTGACATGAAAGTTGGTACACAAATTTACAAACATGATTTTACCGAACAAGTGAGTAAACATTTTTTATTATCTAAAAGTTTATTTTCTAAATTGTAATGTAATTTTTATTTAAAGAGTACCGAAAGTGATTACTACACTTTACCCTTACCCGATAGCAACGAGTGCAATCGTTTGTTGTCCAATAAAGGCATTAATTTTCGGTGAGTTTTTTTTAAATAAAATACTTTAAATTTATTTTCTTTTAAATTTAATATTAAAAAATTCTTAGTAATAGAGTCTGATCGATTGAACCCTTTTTAATGGAACTGAGTTTTATTTTCAATTCGACATCTTCTAAAATAAAAGAAAATTGTACAACAAATTGTTTGCAAAATTCTTTTACGTTTTTGTGCAGTAAACAAAACGAAGCATGTTTCGTATGAACGGTATGCATTGCAATCATGATTCAGAAAGATAAATTAGTTCGTTTCTTTGTATAATAGCTAAAATAATTTAAATTTAAGATGCAGCAGAAAATTGTAGACATTTACAAAATTACTTTTCTGTATGTGATGAAAAACTAAAAAATTTTACTACAAAACACAAAGTTGATGAGCTTTTTTCTCTCGATAGCACCTAAAGAATTTATACTTTAAGTTCTCTTAAACAGCTTTAGGTTGACAAAAAAGGGGCAATATTGGCTTTTAAGCCTTCGAAAGTTCTGTGTCTCTTTAGTGGTGTTTTTTGGTTTGTTATCCTGTTGGCATATGGCCATTTTCATGGCACATATAAAAAT
Organism: Gymnosoma rotundatum; assembly: GCA_916610165.2. NCBI lineage: Eukaryota > Metazoa > Arthropoda > Insecta > Diptera > Tachinidae > Gymnosoma > Gymnosoma rotundatum. The sequence continues at coordinate 10,089,347 of OU744338.1, read as the reverse complement.
AATCAAAGTACCCAAATAATAATAAGGACGATCATGTTACATGAAGAGGGTAGTACTATATTTGAAAATAAATTGAGCACATTTGATATTAAGCACATGTGACATTGTGGCCCAAAATATCAAGCAAAATTAGGACATTTCGTACGAAACATAAAACGGATGTAATTTTAAGTTACAACTAAAGGTACGAGAAATTTTGCGAATTTTGCGAGATTTTATTTGTTTAATTCTTTATATTTTTACGGTAAAATTCATACAACTTTTTTTTTTTGGATTTAAAAGTTACAATAGTTATCAAACACATCAGTACCGGTGATTTAATAAATTAAACGGGATAATAGAAACTAGCAAGAAATAAAAAGATTTTTTTTAATTAAGTAATCTAATGAGAAATTCCCATTGTTTAATTTAATTTAATATTTGCAAAGTGCCTATGTATAAATTATCGTAGTGTTTTGTGATATTTTATTTTTCATCATCTTTTAACTATATAAAAGAGACAAAAAAAGTCAGCCGTATACAGTAAATAAAAGAAAAATAAAATCATAGTTGATTATTGTTGTTTTTGCTTGAACTTTGATTTTTGTCGTTACTTTATTGCTTGGGCAAAAATCTTGGTTTATTTAAAATGTTTGTGAGAAGTTTCCTGAAGAGCTAATATAAGCGGTAGCGAAATGGCCATTGAGAAGTGCTGTCACCCTCAATAATCAATACCGATGATTTAATTAATTAATCGAGATAATAGAAAAAAACACAAAAAAAAAGATTTTTTTAAAATTAAGTAAAACACTCGATAACAGTTCAATAGCTAATTTATGCCTTAAGCAGTTTTCTTTTTTTCTGTCAACTTCTATCATCATTTTGTACCAAATGTGGTTTCTTTTAAATTCAAATCGAATATCCTACTATTCCGTCTATCCTCCTTCCCATAACCTAGTTTTCTAGTTCTGGCACAAAGAAATGCTTGAGTAAGCTGATCTCCTGGCCCGAAATAAAAAAATACCCAAATTTTTGTTTTTTTTTTTTCTTCCAGTAATTATAGATTTTGACAATATTGTTACGTTTTTCCCTTCTTAGATAAACGTACGGATTCTTTTGATTGCAAATACCACTAAGCCTTCTTATAAATTCTGTATTTTTACTTTGAGGCTTTATCTGACTTACTTCTTGATCCTACGGTCTTGTGAATCCTATGGTCTCGTATTTACTAAACATGCCTTATTTTTACAAACGCAGCCGTCCACGGTACACTACTGTGTTACTCCGGCAAGACAAGAACTACTCGATGCTTTGTTTAGTAACCTTAACCATCCACAGACACCTCACTACTCCTTTTATCCAAGCCAGTCATCTCCTTTAATCCAGTAGTCACAACACACGTCTGCCATACACTGTTATTATGCTGTTACACTTCCCTGCGCTAACCGCTACCTTTCCTACTTTTTGTTATAAAGATCGTCTTGACAATTATCTGTTACTCTTATATTAAATTAGACGTCTCCACTAAATTATCTGCCGTGGCTTCACACAATAATTGCCTTTTGCCTCTTGGGAGGTTTGCACTGCTGCTTCTTAATTTTTGATTGCGTTATAACAGTTAGTATTTTCCGTTGTACGAATGTCCGCAACTATTGAGGTTGCTCAGCTTTTGTTAGCTAATTGTGGTATTATTCTATACACACACCATTAGTGGAAGTAACTTATTCACCACGCTCATACGGAAACAACAACAGGGGTTGCCAGATTTTGTTATTCGTAACAATATTAAAAGGCAAAAATAGTATTTTTTCCTATTAAATTCATTGTAAATAGCGTTAAAAAGGATTGTTTTTCAGGCGTATTTGATATATTTATGGAATTGCCTGTACGACAAGTAAAGTCATTTCGATCTTTTAACTTGACTGTTCCCCGCATAGTTGCCATATTTTATTTAATATTTTTAAGGTCTTACTTTTTTTCAATATTTCATTAATTTGATTTCGGTTGGACTCTCAATAAAAAAATCAAAATAATTTATTAATTGCTTAAATAAAATATAATTAATATCTTACTTTTATTTCTTTTACAGTCTCTTGATGTTTTTGCTAAATAAATAAATCTTAATAACATTATTATTATTAGATTAGTATAATTTTAGTGTATTTAATTAAGCCTTCTTTTTAATTTTATTTTTTAAAAATTTTGTTTTGTTCTAATGTTACTATAATACAAAAACAATGGATGGACAATTTGTTTGAGCAACCCAATGTAGATTTTTTAAATAAAATAAAAATGAAAAAATTTTTAACAAATTTTAACGATTTAGCAAATAACAAAAAAGAAGAAAGGCGGCCCTAGTTATTTATAAATAAAAAATAGATTAAAAAGGAACTATTTTCTCAACTGTCTTAATTTAACAACAATTAAAGTGCGGTCAGATTAATCAAATATTTGACCAAAAAAGCGTAACTAATGTTTATTCAATCTTTCCTTACACTTATCATTACGAATGGCGATTATTAATATAATAAATGTAATATCTTACGTTTTATATTGAGTAGGATCTTATATTTCTTAATTAGTATTTGAGAAGGGAAAAACCTGTTTTCTATAATTTACGTCTTTTGGTCAAATATTTGACTAATCTGACCTTATCTTTAGATAATAAAGGCTAAGTGACTCTTATCACATTAATTAATTATTATTTTTTCTATATAAAGTAACAGTGTGATAATTATTTATACGGATTGGAATATTGAAATGTCTTTAATAATTAACGCCAAAAATTTACAAAAGTGTGAAAATTGCAATACCTTCAAAAATAAAATTTTTTGAGACAACAAATATAGAAAATTTTCTTCCGTCTTTATTTTAAATATTTGTGTTTATCCATCTCACCGCAAAAAGGTTCTACGTTCTCGGACTGCTAAGAAAGTTAGGAGATTTTAAAGAAAGCAGTCTTCAACAGATTTAAGATTCTAAAATTTTTTTTCCTACAAAAAATTATTAAAATTTTGTTTTCATATAAATCATATAAATCACCTAAGTTATTGTGATTTTACTAGTAGCCGCCTTTTCGCTTCTGAATTCCTTTTTTTTTTTAGAAAGAAAAAATAATTTTTAATATTTATTTTACGTTTTCGAAAACATTTTAAAAATTTTATGTAAAAAGTGGTTTTCACAGAAAATTTCAAGAATAATCTTTCGCCTGTTTTTCTAAACTAGGCAGAACATTTTTTTTTCTTAAATATTTATTTTTACCTTTATTATTATTTAGCATACTAAACTGTTTAAATTACATAAGTAAACATGTAATCTAAACTATTGTATTTGAAAAATTATAACTCATAAGTGTTTAAAAAAAATAAACAAAATTAAAATACAAATATATTTTAATACAAACAAACAATCTAATATCTAGTTTTTGTATATTTAAGCATATAAGTACAGACATGAATATATAAAATGTGTTAAATTTTGTTGCAATAATTACTCATTAATTATTAAAAAAATATTTTTTTCAATTTTTTCGTAAGTAGGTTAACGCCATCGATTTAAAGGTTTTACAATAATAATCTATTGCTAATAAAGAACTACAAGTTATCCTAACAAGTTACAACAACTGTTATAATAAATATTTTTGAGATTAACTTGTAATTTATGTAAAACTATTATACTATCAAAATACTAATTAACTAATTAACAAAACATTTGTAAAAAGCTTAACAACAACTAACTATATACATATATATAGATCTCAAAACATTTTGAAATAAACATAAATAAGCTCTTACCAAATATTTGAATTAGTTTTAAAACTATAAAGTAAAAACAAAAAGTATAAAGATTATTTAATCTATTTCACTGTAAGAATATCTTAACACCAAAATATGCTTTTAACTTCAATTCAAACAAAATAATATTTGAGCACTGTAAGACACAACACCAATCTCTTATAATTTAAGCCACAACAATATATTCACAATAAATACAACACACTCGTATATTGTTCTTTTTTTCTTTTCGAAAAAAAAATTGCAAGCTTTTTTATTCTCGAATAAAATTCTTCTAGTTTCTTTCACTCATTGATGTTTAAAATGTCTATTAAAATTCAAAATCACAGTTTTTTTTAATTTTCTACTCTATACTTAAATACAATAATATACATATTCATGCATACATACATAGCTCAACACCCTCATACACACAATTAAAAATTGCAATCTATAAAAAAGCTATAACAACTTTAATTATAAAAAATATTTAAAGAAATCTTTAATGTAAAATATCTATAAATAAAACACAAACAAAACGATATTTAAAAAAAAATTAAATTCATATTTTTTTATCAGGCCTAAGTTGTTACTAGTATTTTCCATTTGGTGGTCAACTTACGGCATTCGATATCGAACGAAATTTCCATTTAGAATCTATTGGAATTTCGATCGATATCGAATGCGGTAACTTGTAGCGCAAAAATAATGTCATGTCAAAATGTAATTCACAACAATTTTGTTAAAAAAAAAAAAATTAAAAAGCGATAAATCTGCAGTTTTCGTCTGTAAATTGCTAAAGCTAAATCTCAATCGCTAAAAATTAAAAAAAAAATATTTAGCGATCTTTTGCTACAAAAGCGAATCTGTAACACTTTTTGCCGTAATTTATTTTTAGCAATCAAGATTTAAATTTAGCTACGAAAATAAGAGAATAAGACTGCTCCTATCACGAAAAGTTTATTTCAATAGATCAAGTTGATGAACATTTGTACTCGTTTTTCGAAATTTTGATTTCATAGTTGCAAAACATTTGGCTCCAAATTGGTGATTACTACTTTATTGACGGTTTTAAAGACTTGTCACGATGTGTAACATTTTGTGGTAAAAAGTAAGATTACAAAAAGCGGTGTCAGGAAAACCGACGAATAAATTTCTGCTGCGTAAAACCATCAGGGCAAAAGTTGATCGAATAAATGGTAACAATATTTTCATTTTTTTTGTCTCTAGCTACAACAAAAGATGTTAAAGCATATGCGCCTTTGACGCCATCTGTATAAATTAAAGACACATCCACTTTTGTAAAATTTACTTTTGTGCCACTTTTTTTTTAAATCAAGTATGAAACAACACGAACTCAAGCCGTGTAAAAAAACAATCATAACATTTAAAAAATATATATTATAATAAAATATTTATAAAAAAATAATTTCATAAAATAATTAAAAAACAAATTGATACAATAAAGACTATTAACTAATTATAGAAGTAAAAAAGGTATAAATAAAAATATCTCTCTACAGACTTACTTTACATTAAAATAAATATAAAAAACAACAACAAACTAACCTAGCCTTAAGGATTTAACATACATAAATTTATTTAAGGCAAATTGGAAATTTTTTTCAACGCTAGGTAAATTGTTGTTATACAGTCAGTCAGACGGTTTAGGTTCTTTATTAGCAATAAATGTATATTATTTAAACAGCTAAGCTTTTTCTATTATAATTTAAAATCAACATAAAAAACGTAATTTTAAGTTATTTCTAACAAAATATATTAGCATCATTGATAATATAAAAAGATATTGATATTGTGTTTTATTTAATGTATTAAAAGTTTTGAAGTAGTTTGATTTTACCTCTGTTTACAAATCGGGGTCGAAAGCAAGAAAAAAAAAGAAATGGAGATATGTGATGAGGTTTAAATTTAATACCTTCTTACATACATATTGAGTTTGTTTGGTGGGTACTAAAGATAAGTCTGGCGATGATCTTAAATTTTTGCACTGCATATTTACAAAAAGATAAATTTATATACGTATGTAAGCTATAAGTTTATATTAGTTTCACAATTTCTCCCTTTCATTTATTTTTTTCCTCAGAAAACATTTTATTAAAAAAAAAAAATGATTTTTCCCGTCTTTTTTCCCATTTATTTTATTTATAATCTATCAATTAAAGATAATCAGCCCAATCTTGAATATTCTCACGGAATTTAATTGGAGGAAAAAGATTCCTCCAATTATGAATTCCGTCAGAAAAAAAATAATAAAAAAGTGACATCATCGCAATTTAAAGGGAGTTATTTTGTTTATTTACATATGATTTTTCTTTTTTAATTGGAGGGCTCGGAGCTGTACCGAACAAACTTTCATAAGTTTCACACCCCTATCGTGAATAAAATGTGAAATTTTTGTTCACGTAAAATTTTTATTCCACCCGAAATGAAAATTGCTATCTGGAATTTGACGTGAATAATTTTTTTCACAACTTGTATATTGTTATCGTTGCATTTGCAAAACTGAAAAATAAAGTTGTTTACGGGGTGTGAAATGCAAATTTAAGCAAAAATTGTAAAGTGAATTTTTTTTCACTTATATATGAATTCCACTATCAAACTCAAAGTGAACAAAAGAGTAAATAATTCCACATTTTACGCAAAAAGAAAATATTCATGATAAGGGGAATTTGATTTTCAGTGAAATGTGAAAAAATTTCACGTGGAAAATAATTCGCGACAGGGGTGATAAAAAATGTCAAAATTAGTGCCAAATTCTGTGCAAAACTGCACAGTCAAAAAATGTTTCGTTCCTGAGGTAGCTCTAAAAAACCTAAGTCAATGGCTCATTTTCGATTTTTCTCGAAGCTGAAACAAACCAAGTCAGTGTGATCCACTTTAGAGAGCAGTAAAACTCAATTTTTATTGAATTAAGAAAAATCAACGTTCTAAATAAGATGTAAATGTAAAACAGGAAAAATGAAAAAAAAAAATAAACGATAGTGCCGGTATCGCACATATTAAATCATTCCCAGCTTATCAGAGCCATTAAAGCAGAAAGCATAATCCGAAACGGAAATATCTAGACTTCAGCACGAAATTTTACTTACATTTTAAGCTTCCGAATAAGGGTACCTGCCAAATTTGTGATGAGCTTGAGACGAAAATTAAGTTCGATGAGGACGGAGACTGTAATTTATTTTTGGAAAAGAAGCTTCATTTGAAAAAAGCACAGCAAACACTGGACTCGCTGAAAACGGAATGGCCATTTGAAGAGCATTGCCTTTTCCAAAGTTATCAACATCAGTTGCTTATTACAAACGGAACATGAACGTTTATAATTTTGGAATTCATTCCATGAAGGAAGGAAGAAAGGGATCACAAGAAATCGCTGCATGCCTAAATAAACATATACTGACTCATGCCTCGGAGTATAATTACATAACTATGTACACTGATGCTTGTGGAGAACAAAATAGTAATATCAAGTTAAGCCTCTCCTTACTAGTTGTGTCAACTGACTTAAAAGACGAAATAATAGATCAAAAGTTTATGGGGTCTGGCCACTCTTTTTTGTCATACGATGCTGATTTTGGCGTAATTGAAAACCGAAGCAAGAAACAACAATTTATTAATACTTATACTGGATTAAAATTGTCAAAAGTGCTAAAATCAAACGCCCACCATATGAAGTGATAGAAATGAATTTCTATCAACTAATAATTTAGAAACAAATATTACAAACCAACTTTTTGTCACAATTTGTTGTGGCTCGATATCAAGTGGGTTCGATTTGAACGCAACCTTCCTTTTTCGTTTAATTTTAAGGAAACACTCGTTAAAGAAGTCCGAATTGATGAAGTTTATTTCCTGTACACAACACGTCGTGCAGTTACGTCAGAAAAAAAAACAAAATATGATTGATTTGCTAAAACTTATTTCACTCGTGTACAAGAGTTTCTATAAAAATCTACTAGTCAAACAAGAGATAACAACGAGACAACATCAGGAACAGTCCCAAAATAATGAAGATGTGTTAACCAAGGACCGTAACTCTTATGTCTCTTATCAAAAAAATCAAGAAATAAGAGTTATTTTTGATATTTATTTTTTTTAATTAAAAATAAGTTATTTTTGATTTTTATTTTTTTAAATGAAAAATAAGTTATTATTGATTTTTATATTTTTATATCAATAATAAAAGTTATTTTTGATTTTTATATTATTTCTTCAAAAATTAAAAAATAACTCTTATTTACGGTCCCTGGTGTAAACATTTTTTTAACCTTAAATTTCAATAATTTTTTCCAAATGTATATTTTTAATTAATTTTAAATAAATGAATAAATTTTTTTATTACTTTTGTCAAAAGTTGTACCGACTTTTATTTTACTAAAAAGCTGTTAAATTAGCTCTCTATAATAACTATTATTAGGAGTAAAAATGAACCAAGTAATTTTTTTTTTAATTTGTGGAAAAGTTTTCAAATGCAGTTTGTAAAATTTATATTATTAAACAATTTTGAGAAAAAACTTAAAAACTGTTTTTAGTATAACTGAAATATTTATTCCAGGAGTTGTCTTTTGTGACTTGGTTCGCTTCAGCTCTGAGCCCTCCAATTCATAATACCTACTTTTTTTTCCCGTTTTTTTTTTAGCTTTCCGCAATCAAAAGGGGAAAAATTTATAATGGGAGAAAAGGGAAAAGTGAAAAAAGTCGTGCGAAATTTTTTGTTTACAATTGGGCTGAATAAGTAAATGTAAAGAATTTAACATAAACATTTAATGCTGAACCCCATTGAGAACACATATTGGAAAACTATGTGAGTCTTTGAATATAAATTAGAATTTACAAAAACAAGTTTTTTATCCATCAACAATTTAAATAAAATTATAATACGAACACATAGATTTCTAATGGATTTCGCTATGATGTATTCGGATTTTCAAATTCTCCTAAAATGTAACCACAAGTAGTTTAGAAGTTCTAAACTTTTATTCAATTTTTTTTATTTCACGCCACTATGCGCCGATACACTGCAAAATTTACATCTCAAATAAATAAATGTTCGAATAAAAATGTCCATTAGTTTATGTAAAAATTGTAGAAATGACTTCTACATTTATTTATTGATAAATTTATTAATTGTTGTTTTTCCTGGAACGAGCGTTATTCTAAGTATTATTAACAGTTTTTTTTTTAATATAAAAAATTTTACTTTTAAACTAAGTTATAATTTATTTGCAGTTATAATAAAAATATAACCTTTAAAGTATATAAAATAAAGCTAAATTTACTTCTTATTCATCTAATAAACCATGAGTATATTGTATGTGATATCTAATAGTGTCGCGAGGGTTTTTCTTAAATTCGGGATCCTTTAAAATCGATTGGAAAGACTCTACTTGCTTCATAAATTTTTCTTTCTTCTTTTTAATTTTTTGTTTGGCACTTAAATATTTATTCTTGTCTTGATCATCTAATTCCTTAAGTCCCGTTTTTAATTGAGTTTTCTCCTTAGACAGTTTAAGTAAGTCTTCTAATGAAGGAAGGGCATCCTTTAAGGGTTTTAAATCGCCGATAACAGCAGTTTTTTCACGATTTTTTCGGGCCTTTTCCTCTTTCAGTTGTTTTTTGATTAATGAAAATTTATTCATCAGATTTTTATGTTTTTGGCGATATTTTTCCTTTTTAGTTGTAGTTTTTTTGGGAGTTATAGTTTTGTTCAGCAGAACCACATCTGAAGAGACAGCTTTGAATTTTTCTTTTTTACCAAGTTTGTTTTTCGGTGATTTACTATCAAGCAATTTAGTTTTCGCACTAATTTTATTTACTTTACCCATTTTTTGTAATTAAAAGAGCATTGGATGTATAGATAAATCGTTTTTGTTTCACTGACTTCTTAAAATATTTGTTTATGGGGATTTTAAGGAAGATAAGCAATTTCGATTTCACATGTGGTTTTAATTGGACGATAACAAGTATTTATTTCGATTAAAAAGAACAAAACTGCCATCACAAATTATTTCATTAATTAGTGTTGACAGATGTTTTATTTAACTACCGTACTTAAAAATCGCCAAAATATTTTTATTTTAAATACATTAATTTTCTTTTCTAATTTTTTAAGCTGGCCTAGGTTTTTAAAAATAAAAATATTGTTAAAGACTTTTTATTTTTTCAATATTTTGCTACAACCTTTAGGAAAAATATGTTTGAAATATGTGTGTGTTTATTAAAAAAATACCTTTTGTGCGCGTGACTACAATTTCTTTTGCTGCTAATTTTTTTAGTTTTTATTTCTTTCATTTAAATTGTATTTTTGCTTCCACCAATTTAACATCTTTAAGTTTGGAGCTACTGTCTTAAGCTAGACTGAAGCCGCTACCGTTTCTTTTAAGATCAGATTCGTATCAGAAAACTTCAAATTCCTTTGCATGCTTTAATTTATTTATAAAAATTTTATACGTGTAAACTTTTCTTTTTATCTTTTTAAGCTTAGCGGTATAATGTACATTTAATTATTTATGTAAGTATATACAACATAAGAAGATGAGTTTTGTGAATTAAAATTATTTGTATAGAGGTAAAAACTCGCCTAAATGAAGTTTAATTAAAACTATTTCCTTCACAGCTATTTTAAATTACCACTAATACCAAAGCCGAAATCGATCTATTGCTTTAAGCCAATTATTCATACGTTCACGTATTATTAGAAAGTTGTTTATATTTGGTTCAAACACACAATCTACATCGCGAAATTCACTGACATCATCAAAGGATTTCCACAGTCCAAAATTAATGCCAGCTGCATAAGTTGCACCTATTATACTACTTTCAGGGTTTCTTGGCCTTTCAACATGTATGCCACTAGCATCTGCTAAGAGCTGACAAACAAAGTTATTGCGTGAGACTCCACCATTCACCCTTTAAATTCGTAAAAAGTTTTTTTTGTTAATAAAATAATACACTTTACACTTTTTATAATTATGCTTACTTAAGAATCTTAAGCTTTTCACCAGTTTCGCTCTCTGCCGTTTCAATTAACTGCACTAAACGATATACAATGCTTTCCAATAAAGCTCTTATTAAATGAGCTTTACTGGTAGAAGGCGTTAAACCTATAAAGCCACTTGCTGCTTTGTGATCGTTTATAGGCGCCTAAAAAAGGAAATAAATAAACATCAAACTAATTTTTGTGATTATATGTATATATGATGCTACCCCTAAGCCACTAAATGCTGGCACGAAGTAAACGCCATTTGTATCTTCTATCGATTCGGCAATGCTTGAAGTCTCGTCCGGATTTGCATATAATCCACAATTTTGACCCCACGCTATGACTGTACCTATATCGTATGCTGCTCCTTCAACGCAAAAAGTTGGACTTCCAAATTTCCAAGCAACCAAGGGATACATGCCCTTCAAAGAGGCATAACACTTGTTGCCAGTTATTAAGTTCAAAAAAGCTCCTGTACCAATCGTAATTTTTACATCACCCTTTGAAAAACATTGTGAACCAATTAAAGCTGCTGCCTGATCACTAACTGAAGATGTAATTGGTATGTTGCTATTTTGCCAATCAGGTCCAAAGTCAGCTGGATTGATATGACCGAAATGTTTGTAGGAATTATTGACAATTTTGGGCAGTAATGAATTCTGAAATTAAAAAAAAATCAGGCAAGATGGAACTTTGTGATTTGTTTAAATTTTTGCTGTTAAATTAGTACTCACATCAATACCAAAAACTAATTTCATGATTGGTGACCAATCTAATAAAAACGGATCAAATAAACCTGTCGCTGTACAAGACGTTATATCAGTAATGTGTTCAACTTTAGGATCTTTTCCATTGCCAGATCTTAATTTATACAATATCCACGAATCCAAGAATTCAATTCTAGCTAATTTTGACTTTATAGCTTCTTTTAATCTTGAGTTATTTTGAATTTCGTAGAGCAAACGTAAAGTTACTTGACCATTCATCATTTTCAATACACTACCGGCTAAAAAACGGTTGCTACGTGTGATAAGATACAAAACATAGGCTAAACTATTGATAGTCTTTAAAGTAAAACTATCATTCCATTTATCAACCAAAGAATCGGAACGTAAATCTTTCCAGGTTATAAAATTATGAAAGTATTCATTGGTCAGGTGATTCCAAGTTAAAAAGGTACAACGCTGGGTACTTATGCCCAGACAGGAAACTTGGGAAGGTAAAATTTGAGCATCTAAAATTAAAAGCGAACAATTTAGAGAATACAGGTTAAACTTAAATGAATAATTTTTATCAACCTTGTGTTTGTAAAATTATTCATTTAGTTATAATTAAAGAGCATTATTAAAAATATTTTAATAGATTAACTTAATGATAATGCGAATTTTATTTACTTTTAACAGCTTGTTGTATCACTCTAACGATTTTCTGCCATAAAGCTTCAGGTTCTATTTCAAAATAACCGGGCTTTGGATTTAACAAATCCACCTGTCATTAAAAATACAAGTAGTAAATAAAAAAAAAAATTTTATTTATAAATTAATTTTTCTCTTTAACATAATTAAAACAAACTTCTCTTACCGCTTCTACAGCTGAACCCTTGATTTCACATTTTTCGTTGAGCACAAAACAGCGTACTGTTGTTGTTCCCACATCTAATGCGGCAATATAATGCATAATTAAAATTTTTTTATACACAAGGCACTTTAAATTTCCTTAATAAAGAGGGTGCTATAAAAATAAGCTCTGTTAGTTTTAGATTATATTCACTCTCTACGTTATCAGGAATGAATATAAAAATTCATGTTCGCGACAATTCTTTTATACATATTATTTGTTTTAATCAAAAAGCTTAAAACTAAACTCGTTGTACAACTGATAGCAGGTCAATTTAATAATGCAATACCAGTATGCACAAATACATACATATTTGCTTGCCTTGTTTGAGTGTTATTTTTTTAGCTTTTTTGTTTTCTGTTGTAATTGCTTACGGAATTTTTTATTATTTATGGGAAGCAACATTCACTTCATAGTATATATCTCTATGAAGGGATTTTGCTCTTTTTATTATGGTGATGAAAATATTTCTCATAAGTCATGTGCAAAAATCATTTATAGTTGAGAGCGTATGCAATAAGTAAAGACCGTTATTTTAAATGTAAAAGATAGTCAAAGCACCTTAGACGAAACACTTAACATTTTTTAATGTTAAGTTAACATTGAAGGGTTTTATTTTTTTTTATTTTAAACCGTTATAGGCAAAATTTTTAATTTTTACAGAGTATATAGTATTCCGTCCGCTAATAAATATAAATATAAGGATGTATAATACTTAGCACAAAAAAGTTGACGAGTCCAACTCGCACTTTAACTTACTTATTTAGATTTCAAATCCATATGATAATAAATTTATTAAAAGTTCCTGAAAGTATGCTTCGATTTTTATAACACTTCAATGTTAAAAGCATTACAAAATATATCACTAGGTATTTAGAGCAGTTGTTTTTGGCATTTTTAAAACAATTTTTTTATATATAGTTTAAGCAAACTACACTCACCTGATAAATGTTTGTGCCATGGTTTAAATAAAAAATTAAATTCTGAGGTCTTTCTGGATTTAAAATTTTTTCAACTTTTACGTGTAAAGAGAAAATTCATATATGTATCAATTAAAATTTTTCAATATTTTTATTACTTATTTTCTGTTGAGGAAGTTTTGCGGCTTTTTGAGTTTTTATTTAATAAAGTTAGACTTTTTCTGCAGACTCTTAAATATTTTTTTTAAAATTTAAAACTATATACGCAAACACTATAATATTTTATAGAATGATTACCTAATTATGTGCACTTATTAACTTTAAAACCAAGTTAATAATTTTTTTGTTTATAAGAATAGGAAAACTATACCCCTTTATATATACAAAGAACTTTTTACATGTGTATGTACCACATACATGTGTACATATACGTATGTCTAAAAAAGTAATTATATATAATTATTAAATGAAGCCGCTATATATAACAAACACTTAAATGTTTGAATCAATTTTTGTTATTGCTGTTGTTTTTTTTTTCTTCCGACAACTCATTTAAAACTAACTAAACAAATTGAACGCTGAACGATAATAATTATAAAATATCCGCTTTTTAAACGAAACTAAAACTTTGAAGTGTGTAACTGTGAACTGTAACTTTAAAAACTCAAACAAGGAAAAAAACTCGATTAAAAAAAAGTAATGAGAGGTGTAGAAGTATTAATTTATAATATTTGTAACGTTATGCAAAGATTTATAAATGTAAATATTTATTCAAATTTTGATACACTGCCGCATTACTAAAAAAAAATTTACAAAAATAGAACAGTCTTTGACTTTGTATATTACAAATTCTGTTTTTCATGACACTCTCAAATAAAACTTATATAAGTTAACAAGTTAACTTAACAAACTTTGTATTTGTTTATGTGTGTTAGCAGCTTTTTTAAAAAAACTGTAGATAATTTACGTGTGCCAAATTGACATTTGCTTTGCTTAATTAAAATTTACATAAATTTTTCTTCTAGTTAGCAAAATTGACGCTAATATTAGGTATGTTTAGTAACTTTACTAGCAACATGAAACTAAACAGAAGTTTTTAAAGATATTCTCCCAAATGTAAAAAAGTAAATGACCGCTTTGCAAGCCAAAATTGGCAAAAAAAAATTGCTGTGACTTTGGGAAAAAAGTTAATAAAATAGTGGATAAGCTAGCAAACTGATGTCAACCAGAAGGAACCAAATAGCTAAAATAAGTACATAAAATGTTTTAAATTTCTTAACTACTTCGTAAATATATATTTGGTTTGCATTAAGTTTTAATTAACATTTTTATTGTGAATCAGGTGTAAAATAATTTCATAAAAAATAATCTAAACTTCATACTGTGAAAAAATATAATTGTACATAAAAATTGTACTATTCTTATTAAAATTGTACCGAAAAAAGTACATTGCATTAAATGTTTCATCATTTGCTTATTTACTTTTCAAGCGTAGTACTCTATACAGCTTTTCATGCGGAATGCTGTCAAACTACATACATGTAAAAATTTTATGTGGAAAAACATATGAACTGTTTCTGGCAACATTTTATAAAAGCTTTGAAATAAAGCAAGTAGGCATTTTTTATGCGGAGTTTTTCAAGCAACAGATAATCATAAGTCTTTTACTAACATTTTAAAGACAATGTAGAACATGTGAAAACAATAAAACGCTAAATTCTTCCAAATCGCGAGATTTAAAATAATCGTTGTTGCTCAACAATTTTTACAAAATCGAACAGAGTAAGAAGAAAAAAAATAAGTACTATATATAATTTTACATAAAAATATCATCGCCTCTTAATGGGTTAAGCATATTTAAAAGAATTTAGTATTTCATTAAAGATCTCTTCAAAAGCTTTAAAATGATAACCATATTGATTTAAACAAAAAATTCGTACATTTCTATGAAAAGTTCAGAGGCCCATATACCTCTGCAAATATGGTCAAGTGCAGATTTTTTCACTCAATGTTTTTTCTTATTTTTTATTCTCTATCGCCCCATATATTTGTTTTTTTTTTTATTTATTGGAGTTATTTTACTAAACTAGATTTGTTCCAAATGATATGGAAAAATTAGAGGTATGCATAGTGTTTTCCCCCTTGCCTCAAAGGACATGGATTGATCTTGCTGATTTTCAATAGCAAAATTTTCGAAACTATGTCGGATCGATTTTAACTCGAACATGGACGGACAGACGGACATCTCTCAATCGACTTCGCTATGCATAAGAACTCAGAATATTGCTGTCTTTCAAATGTATTTATGGAAAGTTTGTATACAGTTTTGCTGTGGTATTTAAATCTTGTACATTTACAAAGTTGCGAAGCAAAGCATCAATTTAAAAAGTGATGCGCTAGTTGCTCGGTTACAACGTTTCTAATACTTGTCTACGACATTTTGAAATGGTATGGATTGTAAACATTTAGTACAGCGGCATTATGAAACACAATACATTGTTTGAATACGAAGCAACTGACGTTTTGGAAGTCAGCCCATATATACTTTATGGGGTCGGAATTTCCGACTCGGAAACAGATATTGTAAAAAATACACATACCTGTGGTGAAGGGTATAGTAGAAAAACATCAAAATAATATTCTTTTCATATGATTTTCATTGCCAAATACTTATATTATCTTTAATATTACAGAAATTTCTTTTACCAGACATTTTTTTAAACAAAATTAAGAAATAGCCGTTCGACTAATTCAAGGCGAATTATTTATCAGGTGGCAGCGTTAGAGAATTTATTTTTTGCTAGTAGAAACGAATGTCAAACTTCATTAAAAAAAATGGTACACAGATTTTTTATATATGGAGTTTGACAGTAGTGTACACGGCGAAAATTAATGAATTCGCCTACGCTGCCACCTGGTAATTGATTCGCCTTGGACTAATTCTTGACAAAACAAATTTTTTTCTCTCACATTTTTACGCTCTTTTTTCACTCTCTTGTTGCAAGTTTTTCGAGTACGTAAACACGTTCAATTAACAATTATTAACAATTTTTAGTTTAGGCCTATTATTGTTAAACATACTTCCCGGTCAGCTTGACGCGCCTAGATAATTTTCTTGACATCTCGTAATACTGGGAAGAAACATTAATGACAAAAAAAAACTGAAACTGTATTTGAATACAACTTAATTTTGAATGCAATTAACAATGCTAAAAACTAAACATTATTAGTCTCTAGATTTTGCTAAATTGTTGTTTAGAATCGTAATAAATATTTTTACTATCTTAGATTTTACAACGTAATACTTTAATAAAATGTATACTACCTGTACAATGTATATGTAATTAACAATAGTTTTTTAGAATAACGGTCAATTTACAAAGCTGTTTGCAAATAAACTTATTGATGTATGTTTGTTTGTATACTCGTATAAATTACTTAACTTGAGAGTCTCTGATATAGAGCGCGATAAAAATTATTATGTACGGCCGCACATACAGGTTTATATTCTACTAAGATAAAACTAAGAAAAAAACTTACTTATATGTTTCAATTTTATTTTTTACAATTATAATATATGTAAATCAAAAACAAACCAATTTAAATTAATGCCAATATTAATTTAGTCGAAATTTTTTTTTTTTTTGCAAAAGGAATGGACATTAAATATTTTTTTTATTTATTCTAAAAATTTTTAATGTTAAACAGTTCAATTTTCGTTCACTGATTTCTTAAAATTTAAGTTTTAGAATTGTTTTGGTAATATTTTAGTTAAGTTTGTTTTTTGAGTTTTTAAATTTTAAGTGAAATATTATATTATTATATTATTTTCGGGTTTTGGATTTGGGTTTTATCGAATTTTTATGTTTTTGATGATATTTCCTATTTGATGACATTTCCGATTTGATGATATTTTAGTTTATTATAGTTATTGCCATTATTTAGACAATTTGTTTATTAAAAAACATATTAAAAATTAAACAAGTATAAGTGTTAAATATGGCTATGCAAAATCTTAAATACCCTTCACCATCTGTGTAAATCTACTTTAGTGAAGTAACTGCAATCAAAAAAGCAAATATTGATTGGGGTGACAGAGGATTAAAAAATAAAAAATTGGTACTGCATATATATAATTTCACAATTATTAGTATTTCCTTAAATATCTCATCAAATCGAACATACAAAGAAGTAAGTGGTGTAAGGTATCACAATATCAAAAAGAACTACTAGATTTGTTTAATAATGTACTTTAACATTTGAGTTTAAAACTGGAATTGATATCTGCACTTTAATATATGGCTGTCTAAATTAAAAATTATTTATATTTTGCATTTTTGCCACAATCTTCAATACTGCTTAACAATAAAAAGAGAAGTGAATTTAAATTGCTGCAGCATTATTGGATCTTTCATCTTTCAACAACTTTACAAGATCTTCCTACTCCACTTTTTTCGACTTAACATCTTTCCGTAATTTTAGTGTCATCACTAGAAAAGTGACATTAAAATCTTCAAGCAATAATAATTGCTTTTGATCTTCAATAGCAATAATTAACCCACTTATTGTAGGCTTTTCTAGCTCCATTTCTTTGAATTGCCTAATATCTTGGTAACAAAATTTTTGTCATTCCTCATAGATGTACAGTGTTGCCGTTTGGTTACATTTTTTTGTAACTTTTGAAGGCTCCATCCAGGTAACATGTATAATTTTGTTATATTAAGCCAAATTTTCGACACGAAATAAAGTAATATCACTGAAAGACTACTTGTTTCATTATTTGAGGTAAAAACTCTCTTAACATGTCAATTAAATAACAAAGGTTACTATCAAATGTAATCAAAATCCCATATAATAAATTACTTTGAAATAAACAAAAAATAATATTGCTGACGTTTTGCTCTGTTCAATTCGTGAGAAATCACTAAGTGTTTTTGCTTCATGTTTAGAAACAGCAAAACGTTTCTGGCAACAGTTGTTTACAGCTGTAAAATAATATCAGCTGTATTTCGTGCGGAGAACTAAGCATTCTGTTCAAACTTGCGAAAATTGTTAGCAATTAGTTATTCTTCTTGAAAGATTTGACACCGTACCAATACTACGATTTTTAAGATAGTTGTCTTTTAATTTCCTTCAGGAAGTGCCGGACTATGTTACAGAATAATTGTTAGTAATTTTATGTTTAAGTTTTAAGCAATAAAACTCAAATTTGTCTTTAATAACGGGATTAAAAAAAAATAGTGTAGTGAAATTTATTAAAGCTCAATATTTAAAAAAAAGGTTAAAAGGATTGATAAAAAATCCTACTTTAATTAATTTTATTGAAGGGCGGGAGCATGTACTTTTCCATATCGAAATATTAGTAGTAATTCCTAATTTAAATCCTCATAAGTATCATCGCTTTGAAATGTTTTTCATTCGCTTCTCTTTTATATTATTTTCGTTTTGATTTTGTTCAGTAAATGAATTTGTTGTCTTATTATTTTCCCTGAAATATGGAATAAATTTTTTACTGTATTTGTTAAAAATAACAAGGAAAATTTAAAAATGTAACATTTTATTAAAAAATTATATTTTTTTGGAAGGAAAAGCGTAACTTTGTCCCGTCTCCCTGGCAACACTGATATGCAAATTTAAAAAGTCTATTCACATGGTACGTATTGTATTGAAAAGTTTCACTTTTTTGATAAATATATAAATTTTTAATATAAGTAAAGCATATATTCAGGCGTTAGAAATATACTTATTTCATTGTACAAGTCAAGACGTGGACGACGTTATAATTCAACGTTTTAAAAATATTGGCATGTTAATTATTAACAAGTTTTCAAGTTTTTTCATTTTGTTTTTAAAAAAGCCGATCAACGACTACTTACCACTGAAAATCTCTTATAATCTATACCCATGACTTCAAGGATTTTTCTAGAATTATTAGCTTTTATATAATTTAAGGAGTAAATTAAAATGTTTATTATATTATTCGTAAAAAAAGAAGTCTTTTCACATGAATTTTTAAATCCTTTTAATTAATAATTTTAATAACTCATGCCCTCCTAACGTCACAGAACCTTATAATTGCTAATATTATTATAAAATACAACCCTGTGTCGCTAGGTTGGAGAATTTTGCTGTAACAACGCCTGTTAGTGTAATAACGCTAGGTATAATCACTTTTTGCAGTTTTTTGCTGCACACGGAAAAATTGTGGAAGAAAGAAAGAATTCGTAATATATTATAAAGTATAATAAAATTCGATTACAAATAGAAAAAGCAACTTAATTGTGCGAAAATTAAAACAGTTGATATAAATTTAGCATAGAATTTTGGGTAAGTTTAGTAGTTTTAAAGAAAATACACCCTTTTAAAAAGGGGTTTCGATTAATTCAAGGTGAATGTACGCTTTTATTCTGAAATGCCAGCAAAGGCTGGGCGGAGAGAAAAATGTGTGGTGGTTTTTTTTTCCAGCCATACTAAACAAATATCATTTCTGTAATTAATAAATTAATTGTTATTTTCAGTGAATCCAAAATTTTTAATTATACTGTCTGGAAAGGTGGTTGTTTTATTTTTTTTTGGCTTATGCCTAGGGTTGCCAGACGGGCCTGATTTGGCCTGATTGTCAAGTTTTTTAATGCGCGTCAAGTGTCAAGTGAAAAAGTGATTTGTCAATGTTTTTTGTAAGTTAACTTTTTTTTCTCAAATTTATTCTAGCTACATATGTAATAATACTTAAAAAAGTAAGTTTATATTTCTAAAAAACACATCGATAGAGCATATTTTTACTATCTATATTTCTTAAGATAGTACCTATAATTTTTTTAAATAACGCCTAAATTTTCTCTAAAATATATAACGACTGAATTTTTATTCTTATATTGTTTTTTGTTTCTTTCACATTGTTTCTGTTATTTTTACTTTTAACGATATTATTGTTTTTATTCTAATAATTTTTATGAAAAAAATAATAAAAAAAATTAAATAAAAACCAATAGTATGAGTGTTTTTATATTTGTCAAGTTTTTTTTTCAAAATCAAGTTTTTTTTTGGGCAATGTCAAGCTTTTTGGCAAATTGGATCTGGCAAGCCTACTTATGCCCCATCATTTTAAACCATCATTGCCCACGCCAACAACAAAAATCTTGCTAGCTATTGTCTATTTGAACTCATACCGGGATTTTTTTCCATTGTTTCTTTTGAAAATTTGTTGGTACGTTAAGTTGTGTGTATGCGCTTTGTAGTAGATATCTTCGGGAATGAGACACAATATCATCAGACTTCGGGTATTGTTAATGTGTGTAGTGTAATAAGGTTTTGTATACTTACATACTTAGTTTTTATTTCTCTCCAAATAAGGGTAAAATAGTAAGTTCTTAATACTTCAGTTTAAGGGTTATCGATATTTAACACTATTCCATAAATATGCTGCATTGTATTTATCGCGGAATTTAAACAAGTTGTAGTTGTGATATAATGTTAGACAACTAGTGTAATAATATTAAAAAAATAATGTTGAATACTTAGAAAATTTTATAAATCTTCTGTGTTTTTTGGAAACATTTCACTGAACAATACCATGCACCGACACAAGTGTGTTCAAGTTGCTATTTAATATCAATTTCTTAATTTAAATACAATGTTTGACAATTCAAGTTGGAATTCGAAAATTCCGCAAAAATTAAAATTATTAGCTGTCTTATTTATAATCACAGGAAATAATAAAGCATTTTGATTTTTAATTAAAAAATAAAGTTTTTTTTTCTAATGTAAATTAAGTCAAAGCAATTATTTTTTGTTTGACATTCAACACAAGTATCACACTTCTATTCATATACATATATTTTTTATTAAAATTAAAAAAAAAACTATATTTCTTATTAATTTAAATAAAAAAAAAATATTACGCTTTTTAACTCAAAAAGACCACCATCTACAAAGGCCTGAAAATTGTTTATAAATCTTAAAGAATCCAATTACCAAGTGGAATATTAAAAAATAAGCAATTAATAATGACGTGGGAACCGCAAGCAGACGGCTTACAGCAAATTATAAACATACTCAAGGAGTCACAATCTCCTGATACAGCCACTCAAATGTCTGTACATATGGTTAGTAATGCAAATAGCTTATGACATAATTACTTCAAACATAATTGGTGTTTATTTTTTATATTTATTTTTTATTACAGAAACTTGAAGAACTAAACCAATATCCGGATTTCAACAATTATTTGATTTATGTTTTAACCAAACTTAAAACGGAAGATGAACCCACACGCTCTTTAAGTGGTTTAATACTTAAGAATAATGTTCGCACTCACGGCAACAACTTACAGCCCGAAATTGTAGAATACATAAAACATGAATGTTTGCAAGCTATTGGCGATCCATCACCGTTAATTAGAGCGACCGTGGGTATTTTAATAACAACTATTGCCTGCAATGGTGGTCTACATAATTGGCCCCAGCTTTTGCCGTCACTGTGCGATATGTTGGATTCCCAAGATTATAATGTGTGCGAAGGTGCTTTTAGTGCCCTACAAAAAATATGTGAAGATCATGCCGAAACCTTGGACTCAGCCGCACTTAATAGACCCCTAAACGTTATGATTCCCAAGTTCTTGCAATTTTTCAGCCATAACAGTCCCAAGATTCGTTCGCATGCTATTGCCTGCATCAATCACTTTATTATTATTCGTTCGCAAGCTTTGATGTTACACATAGACGCTTTTATCGAAAGCCTTTTCAATTTATCATCCGATGACGATCACGAAGTAAGGAAAAATGTTTGTCATGGCTTGGTTATGTTATTGGAAGTACGCATGGACCGCTTATTGCCCCATATGTCTCAAATTATTGAATATATGCTAATGAGAACTCAAGATTCCGATGAAGGTGTTGCTTTGGAAGCTTCTGAATTCTGGCTGTCTTTGGCAGAGCAAAGTATTTGTAAAGACGTTCTCACACCCTATTTACCACAGTTGGCACCAATTTTGGTGAAAGGTATGCGCTATTCGGATATTGATATTATACTGCTGAAGGGAAATGTGGAAGAAGATGATATGGTCCCAGACCGAGAAGAAGATATTAGACCACGTTTTCACAAATCTCGCACTCACACAATTAAGACAAATGAGGCTGGAGGCGGAGATGACGAAGATGATGACTTTGACGATGGACTCGATGATGATAGCTCGTTGTCTGAGTGGAATTTGCGCAAATGTAGTGCTGCTGCTTTAGATGTCTTGGCTAATGTTTTTCGTCAGGAATGCTTACCTATACTGTTGCCCATACTTAAGGATACTTTATTCCACCAGGATTGGGTTATAAAGGAAAGTGGTGTTTTGGCTTTGGGAGCTATTGCTGAGGGTTGCATGCAAGGCATCATTCCACATTTGCCCGAACTAATACCCTACTTGATTAGCTGTTTGTCCGACAAGAAAGCTTTAGTTCGTTCTATAACTTGTTGGACATTGTCACGTTATGCCAACTGGGTGGTAAGCCAACCTCACGATCAATATTTAAAGCCTTTGATGGAAGAATTACTTAAACGTATATTGGACTCTAACAAAAGGGTACAAGAAGCAGCCTGCTCAGCATTTGCCACACTTGAAGAAGAAGCTTGCACCGAGCTCGTGCCGTATTTGGAATACATTTTACAAACACTTGTATTTGCATTTTCAAAATACCAGCATAAAAATTTATTAATATTGTATGATGCTGTTGGAACATTGGCCGATTCAGTGGGTCATCACTTAAACAAAAAACAGTATATTGAAATTCTAATGCCACCACTTATTGACAAATGGAATCTATTGAAAGATGATGATAAAGATCTTTTTCCCTTATTGGAGTGTCTATCAAGTATAGCAACAGCTTTACAATCCGGTTTCCTACCCTACTGCGATCCAGTTTACAGAAGATGTATATCGTTGATTGAACAAACTATCAATCAAGAAATGGTAATTCATCTTTTTTTATCATCAATTAGCATCATTATTTTAATTGCTGGGAAATTTTATATATTTTTGTAGGCTTGCAAGCAAAATCCTGGTATTGACCATCCCGACAAAGAGCGCATGATAGTAGCTTTGGACTTATTATCCGGCTTAGCTGAGGGCTTAGATGGTCATATTGAATCTTTGGTAGCTAATAGTACCATTATGCAATTGTTGTATCAATGTATGCAGGATATTTTACCCGAAGTAAGAAATTCAAGTTAAAAAAAAAACAAGAATATATTTTAATTAGGTTTTTTTCTGTTGCAAAGGTACGCCAATCTTCTTTCGCTTTATTGGGAGATTTAACTAAGGCTTGTTTCCAACATGTTCATCCATTTATGGCAGAATTTTTCCCCATTTTAGGACAAAATTTAAATCCCGATTATATATCAGTTTGCAACAATGCCACATGGGCTATTGGTGAAATTTGTATGAAATTAGGTAAGAGTTTAACTGAACCTTTCTCTGTTGGCCATTTCAACTAATTTTTTTTATTTGTTTACTATTATTTCTCGTTCGGACTACTACAGGTGAAGAAACTCGTCAGTACATACATTTAGTACTTAAAGAATTGATTATTATTATTAATCGCCCAAATACACCGAAAACACTTTTGGAAAATACAGGTAAGTGTTGCCCGTTACCTTTATCCTTTATAAGACTTTGTTTTTAATTGTGTGTAATCTATTTTTTCTGTTAATTTGTGTGTGTCTTTATTTTGTTACAAAACAAAAATTAACTAATGAATTTTTGAAGCACAAAGAACTGCACCACATTTCATTTGATTTTATTGAATTTGAGCTTTTAAATATTTTCTGTTGTATTGGATTAAACAATCTCACGATGAAGTTTGTTGATATTTATTAAATTGCGTTAGACTTCTTTAAGCAGACGGAGGTGTAGTCAATTAAATTAGAAAAACTTTATGTTGGCAAATATGTCCAGCATATCTATGAGTAATTTGTTTGTTAAAACAACGACAATACGAAACAAATTAAAGTTTTAACGTATTGAAGATGCACAACTGGTGTGACCGTCTTAAACAAAGCTCGTTTAAACAATTTTAAAATGTTTAGAATTTTTGTGTTTCTTTTTAATAAATATTTACTCCATTCACAGCCTATTGTAAATTGTATTGTGCATGATATATAATCAGGGTAGTTGTGAGCACGCTGTTGTAAGTTACTGTTGTAAAAAATCTAAATTCAAATTTACTAAAAAATAAAAATTTCTAACATTATTATACAACTGTTTTAGAAATCGATGTCTTAACACACGTTACACGTTTTAAAAAATGTTTAATTTTTGCAAGAGAAATAATTAAAATGTTATAAAATAAAACTTTGTATTCAGCTGATCCGATCCGCGGTAACTTGTTAACAAATCAGAACTGCAGCAAACATGAAATCTGTTTTCTTAGAAAAACCAGTTGTAAGGCAAAACAACAATCAAATTTGTGCGCAATAGATTTTAAATATTTTAAAGAGAAAAGTTTACAACTGACGATGTTTTTTGTCCTAAATCTATATACATAAAAATTTCTTGCAGATGAGGTGTGACTTTATAACTCACGATCGGTCAAACCGAATTCGATTTAATTAGAATTTGTTCTTATGGTTGTGCAGATGGTTTATCTAACGTTTGCACGAAGTTTGTCAAAACGTTCGTGAGTTGCGGCTTTTCATGACAACATGTAATTTTGTCCATATAAAAAAAAAAAACAAATATGTAAGCGCCTATGAGCGTATGCGGTATGTATATTGTGTGCTAACCAGTGTTGCCAGGGAAAGACGAGAAAAAGTTAGGCTTTTCCTTAAGAAAAAAGTTAAACTTCTTCATCAAAAGTAACATTTTAAATTTTTTCTATCTATATAGTAATCTAATGTAATTTTTTATAAAATACAGCAAAAAGTGTTATTCCATACTTCAGAGAAAAAAATCAGCCCAATCATTCTCATAAGTTCATAAATCGGGTCTCAATAATAATATTCCGCGATTGAAAGGTGCGTTCTTTTGTCATTCCAAAAAACTAGTTAAATTAGAAATTTTGTTTAGTAAATCGGTTTAAAATCTTTCTTTAAAAGATTAAGCTTCGATAGAATTTACTATTTTGATTATTTTAAAAATAACGTTATTAAAGACAAAATTAAAAATAAAATTAACATTTCTGTATTGGCTTCTAAAATAACTCTCATGTTGTTTTTGAAGTTTTTATAGTTAAAGGAAATGTTTTTGGCTTTTCTAAAAATTTGGATAAAGGTTTCCTGATGAGCTGGCTTTAGCAACCGGCGAAATACGTATAGATAGATACCTCTGCTATTCCAAACCAACAAATAAATTGCATTTTTATTTGATAATGTTATGGGATATAAGCGTTATATAATAAATAACAACTTAGTTCTAAATCGAGTTATTGCATGGTACGGTACACTAGCTAGTTGTCAAACTTTTGTTAACAATTTTCACAAGTTTATACAGATTAATTAGTTTTCCGCACGAAACAAATGCAGCTCGTGTTATTTTAGTTTCTGTTTCTAAACATGAAGCAAGAAACATCTCGTAATTTCTCACAAATTGAACAAAGTATAACTTTAGAAACGTTATTTTTTGTTTTAATTTCGAACTAATTTCTTCCGTAGGATTTAGTTAGCATTTGCAACTGTGTAGCCTTTGTTATTAAAATCGAATTAATATATTAAAAGAAACAGCTGTAAGAGAGATTCTAACCTCAAATAATGAAACAAGTACTTTTTCAGTAATATCTCCTTATTTCGTTTCTGTACCAAAAGTTACGAAAATTTAGCCAAATATAACAGAATTATACAGGCTACGTGGAGCCTTTAAAGTTACAAAAAAATGTAACCTAACGGCAACACTGGTGCTGACTGCATACATCAGTATTGCTAGGAAATGACAGAAAAAAGTAACGCTTTTCCTTCAAAAAAGTTACATTTTTTCATTAAAACTTACATTTCGAAAGCTTCCTTAAATAAACAGTAATTTAATGTAATTATAAAATATAGCAAAAAAATTAATTTAATCTTTCCTCAAATAATAAAACAAGTACTTTTTCAGTGACATTAGTTTATTTTGTCTGTACTAAAAGTTACGAAAATTTGGCTTAATATAACAAAATTATACATGTTACGTGGATGGAGCCCTCAAAAGTTACAAAAAATGTAACCAAACGGCAACACTGTCATACAGATGGTATACAATGTTAATATTCATGTTTAGCGAAGCACGTCGGGATCTGCTAATATATTATAATAGACTATATAGATGCTCTATAGTTTATGTCAATTATTATCAGAATTCACAAAAAACTCTCATCGTACACACAATGTTCTGTTCAAACCGACCCGTACATATTTTTCTTTTCATAACAATTATGTATGTTACTTAATTTTGAAATTTTCCGTCCACAATGTGTTTTATTAAAATATTTATTTGCGTACACGTATGTGAATGTACGACTATATCTATTGTTTGTGTACGCGTTCTGTATTTTCAGTACGTGTACGGAAAAAAGTATTTGTAAAAATTAAAATAAATCCGTGTACGAAAAAAACGTACATGAAAAAAAAAAATAAATCCGTAAATATGTATGCGTGCTGTGCATAGATTTAGAATACGTTAAATATTTTTGTTTTAATTTTTTTTTTTTTTTTTTTTTTGTATTAAATTTATGTCACAAAAAATATCTGCTAATATGGACCTTAACATGAAATGGCATTGCTATAATGATAACACGTGTTAAGATTCATATAGTATACATTTGTATTTTTATAATTATATATTTGTATAAAATCATAATTTATGATTTTTTAATTTATTTATATTTTTAATTTTTGTTTTTCGTTCCTTTATAGCAATAACTATTGGTCGTCTAGGTTATGTGTGCCCAGTTGAAGTGGCTCCTTATTTGCCAGAGTTTGTACGACAGTGGTGTGTAACACATTTCATTTTGTTTATAATTATATAATTTTTCTCTTTATTACAAAATTTTATGTATGGAAAATAGCTTCTTATCGATTATTTTGTGTATAACAATTTGTTAAATGTTTTTCTTTTAGTTATAAAATGTTCTTATTTTCGTTTTCTTTATTTTTTAAGAAAAAAAAAACGATAATTGGATTATATTTCTAAGAAAATTTTGTTATTAATTTTATAACTTTTTCTTTAATTTTTTTTTCACAGGTGTACGTCTCTGCGTCATATCAGAGACAATGATGAAAAGGATTCGGCTTTTCGTGGTATGTGTCACATGATAACCGTAAATCCTGCTGGGGTTGTACCTGATTTTATATTCTTTTGCGATGCAATAGCATCATGGGTGAATCCTCCCCAAGATTTACATCAAATGATACAAAAGGTTTATAATATAATATTTTTTTAATTTTTTTCTTCAACTTTAAAATAATAATTGCTTTACTATTCCAGATATTGCTGGGTTTTAAATCGCAAGTTGGTGATGAGAATTGGCGCCGTTTCGTTGATCAATTTCCACCCATACTTTCTGAACGTTTGGTCCACATGTACAACATTTAAACAGTTTCATGTTCGACATTTCAATAAATGCAAAATATGGAATTTTTGCACGGTTAGGTAAAATGTATGACGACAAACAGGGACGAAAATTAATAGGAGAAGTCAGTCAGTGAAGCTTGAATGTTTTTCATTTGGCAAAATCAATACTTTTTGTTAGGGATTTTCTTTTTTTAATTATAGTGAAACTTGTAGGTCATAAAAGTAGGAAAACACAACAAAAAATTAAAAAGAAAACATAAATTGTAGACAGCTTTAAAGATGGTAGTAGACAAGTCTTTGAAACTATTTTTTATTTTAAATCTTCAAAGGGTTATTATTGATTTAGTAAAGGTAACACGGTCCTTTCAAGAAATACAACAAAATAACTCGTATATGATATTTTACTGATTGTAAATTTTTTTGTGACAATTTATAAGAAGTTGAGAGATAACAAAACATAACCAAAAAGGTTTAACCTTGAAGACATTATTTTTTTTATTCATAAAATATAAATAAATAAAAAAATATATATACTATAAAATTAAATTTATTTATCAAAAAATATATACATATATATAATAATATAAATTCTTACTAAATAGTAAATCATCTTAAACAAAAACAAACAAACAAAAACTTCATTCATAACAAAATTGCACTTCATTCTTTTCAATGTTTTGTAAAAAGAATATTTATTTAAACAAATTAAAAACTTAATTGCAGCATCCAATTGGTGAGTAGATGCTTGAAATATCATCAAAACTATTTCAAATACTAACTAAATGGCCAGTAAATTAACAACAATACTTGTTTTTTTATATATTTATATGTGTATGCAGTGACTTTTCAAACACAACAAACAATAGTTTAGTTTATTTTTTATCACACTCAAACAGTCAGTCATCAGTTAATTCTGCAAAGATTTTAGAAATCATCTGTACTTAATATTAAAACCATTAAACTTTATTTATAACACACATTCAATTCAGTACATCATTTAACCAACTACATTCTTTTTATATATATTTTTTAAATTTTTTATTTTCCTTTATATATGAAATCACACATTTCTTTTAATTTCTTATTTTTATTTCTTTTTATTTTTTTAGTGATTAAGTGTGTGTATTAATAAAATAAAATCGTTCGGGTCGCGTCGGTTCGGTTCGTTTTCATCGCGTTATAAATTCGTTACGTATTTCTGTTAAATTTAAAATATAATAAAAAAAAAAAAATAAGAAATGTGTTTTAAACATTTCTTTACAACAAAAAAAAAAAAAAAAAAAAAAAAAAAATAGTATTAACATATTTGTTTCCTTAATTAAATGGTATAATTTTAAAATATGTTTATCTTTAAGAGCTTAAGCAAATTTCGTTTTTACTGCCTTTATTTCGTTTACTACATTGCGTTAAATATAAAATATTATTATAAAGCCTTATTCAAGTTTTAGTTAAAAAATCTGTTGTGCAAAAAAAAAAAAAAAAAATTCCAGGAATAGTTTGAAGTGTTGCAAACGCCTTGTAAAAAACTAATACGGAGGAAAATAAAAAGATTAGTTAAATTTAAATCAAACATAAAATTTTAGAAATTTACATTATTCATTTTAATTTTTAAATCGTTTAGAAAAAGGTTTTATTTTCGCAACAGAAGGATACAGGTTCGCCGTAATTAAAAATTTGTTCAGATTTAAAAAAGAGTTGCGTCCCGTCCACACACTTTGCAACTGTTGTTGCATAATTCATGAATTGAGTGTGAGAGAGAAAAAAAATAAGAATTGGGTTTTGTTTTTTTTACCTTACAGTGCAGTCACACGGCCAAGATTTTGTTCAATTCTCTTTCAAGAAATTTACACATACTGCTTGTCAAAATTCACAAAAATTGAAAGCTGTGACGTAGGCTGCACGCAATTTCAAAGCAAGATGTCATAAAGAAACCAAAAATAAATTATTTGAAGGAAAAAACTTCAATCAGCTGTTCTCTTGAATGAAATTTGAAAGACTCAATTGAACGAAAATTTGAAAGCAAATTCTCAGCAAGTTTTTAAAGTGAGAGTGTATTGGTAAAAAAAATGAGAGAAATTTTAAAAATTGAATGAAAACTTGATCGTCTGACACCCTAGTTAATTAAAAAAAAGGAAACAAACGAAGTAGGGACTTAAAATAATGGAATGCTGGGGGCAAATTACGGCATTCGATATCGATCGAAATTTCAATAGATTTTATATGTAAATTTCGATCGATATTGAATGCCGTAATTTGCCCTCTAATAAAAAAAATATTAGTTCGAATTGATTAACATTTGATTGAAATAAATTTTAAATTTAATTTTTTTAAAACTAGTTCCTTGAGATTCGAATGATGCGACTTAAATTATTATTTAAAATTCTTACAGCTTTTATTGCAGCTCCTTAAGATTAAATAATAATTTAACTTGTAAATTCGATTGATATATTTTTAAATTACAAAAATTTTTTTTTAATAACAAATATTTTAATACTATTTTTTTTTTTATTAATATTTAAGTATAGCCGCGTTTCGGGTTCTATCGGTTTCGCGTTCGCGTTTAATCTTTTTCGTCGTTCGTTTGCTCGTAAGTTCGTTTGAGTTGAATACTACTCGGTCACCGTCGTCGTACGTTTTTTTGCTGAAAATTAAAATACAATTTAGGGTTCGCGTTTTATTAAACAAATAATAAAAACAAAGAAATGTTTTTTTTTTATAATTTTTAAACTCATTAGACAAAACAAAAAGTAAAACAATAACAAGCAAACCAAGAGAACAGTAGCATGGCGAAATAATACTAGGTGGTCGTAATGGCAAATTCATAATTTTCGCCGCAAACATTAAATGTCAAACACTATATAAAAAAATATATACACATATATATGGAGTTTGACATTTAGCGTTTGCGGCAAAAGTGCTAAATTCGCCATCGACACCACCTGTATTATTTCGCCATAAACAGTAGTATTAAAAATTTAATATATTTTTTATTTTTAATTAGAAAAAGATGGCTAATTACAAAACAAAAATCCTATAGACTAATAATGAAAAAAAAACAATTTTTAATTTTTATTTGTCGTAAAGTTTTATATGAATGCAACATTAAACATTTTTAGGAAAAAATGGAAAATGTTATAAAATGTAGTTAATAGTTAATTTGAAGGAAAGAGAATCTAACTAATATACAGAAAAAAAAAGAACTTGAGGCCAAAAGCCTTACTGCCATATTCATAAAAAAATAAAATAAGATTGAAATGTGTTTTATGATAAATTTTCACAAATTTGTGCTAAATTACAATTTAAATCTATTTTAATTTTTTTATGAATACGGCACTTAGTGATGAAGAAATTTGCAATGTTACATTTCATTATTTTTTTTCTTTCTTTAATTTCAAGTACTTTTAATTAGTTACAGAGCAAATTTGTAATTTACAAATCACTTTTCCTAGACTAAATGTTCAAATTTAAGTTAGCTGTAAACCATCCATTTTTCAACTCTCCAGCACATAGTTTTTTAAACCTTTTTATCGAATAAAATTGATTTCATTGGGTAAATTAAAAATATCTATGTTACCTTTCTTTTTTTTAATTCCTAAGTTTGTCAAGACTTTTTTTTTTAAACATAAAACCATTTAAAGAATAATAAATTGTTTAATGTTGTAATTCTAAATAAACAAGAAAAAACTAACTATTATTAAGAACATTTACATATGTGATGTTTCATTAATGTTTTGATCTGATTTTAACAAAAGAAAAAAGAAAACAAAAGACTTATTTTTTTATTAACTATTATAAACATTAAATAGCAACTGTAAATTAATATAAAAAAATGAAAAAAACTATTTAAATAAATTTTTGTGTTTTAACAAAGTTTACCATAAAAAGGGGATTAATTTAACAAAATAAAAATATTATACGTGTGATATTTTAATTAATATTTCGGTTTCGCGTCGGGTGTTATAATAAATAAAAGAATAAACTAAATTAAAATGGATCTCCGCCCCTAGATCCCAACCAAACTATATAATTAACTATAACAATAAAAAAAGTAAAAATAAACAATTGTCGCACATTTGTATATAACAATATTAAAAAATAAAAATACATAAAAGTTAGTATCATAAATTAATCGTGATTTCGTAAGTACCTAAACCAGATTCACCGCGGAATCTGGTCGCGTTCGCGTTTATCTCTCGGGTGATTATTTAAATTTAAGATAATAGTAATAAAAATTAATAATTAACAGAGACATAATAATAAACACTATTTTCGTAAAGAATTTATAGAGAAAAAAAAAACTAACTCAAATACTAATATAATATAATTTACTATAAAATACACAAATAGGGAATTATTTTTTTTATTTAATGTTGATTTTTTACTTTGTTAAATTACACATTTTTTTTTATAACTCTTAACTAATATTTGTTAGCCGTTCGTTCACCTTAATTTAACTGGAACCTCCTGTGTGTTCTTTTTTTTTAATATGAAGTTTTTATCACCAGTTTATTATATAAATATCTGCATACACCTTATCCTTTATGTTATGTTCAATATACAATTCACACAAACACACACACACACATTTAAAAATTACAAATTAAACAAAAAAAAAAAAAAAAAAATTGTGTCAACTTCTCCATATTAAAAATGAAAACAAAAAATATTTAAAATAAGATAGTAATAAAACAGAAAATCATTTCAGTTTGATATAAGATATCAATATAAAAGTGTAATGTTAAGTATATATATAAATAAATAATTAGCTTTGAATTTAATTACAAAAAAAAAGATAAAACATATTTTAACACTTATAATTATTAGCTGTCCAATACTTTGTATAAGATACCATACATATCGTAAGCTAAAATGCAAAAAGGCGTAACTAACAAAAAAAAAAAAAAAAAAAAAAAATCAAAATCTACTTTTTTTATTGATTAACTTTTTTTTTAACAAAAAACAGAGGGACGTAACTACAAGTGTGTTTATTTAAGTAATGCAAAAGGACGTGAATACACGTTTTTTTCTAACATCTGTATAACATAAATTTTAGCATCTTTATGTAAAATTATAGAAAAAAATTAAAAATGTTATAGTTTTCGTTTGATAAAGTTTTTTGTTTTTCCTATAAACTTAATTTTTTTTATTAGTTACGCCTTTTTGTATTTTAGCTAACGATATATTCTCTCTATAACACTATATAAAATAAACATATTACCATGTTTCAAATATTATCTTAAAATGGGTTCAAATAAATATTCAATTGAAATATTTAATCTCACCAAGAAGTGTATGTATATGAATAATAAATATAATATTTTAACTACAAAAAAAAAAAAACAAAATAAATGTTAAGAAATATCTTTTTATTGTGGTCAAAATGTCCCAAATGTTAAGAAATATCTTTTTATTGTGGTCAAAATATCCCCATCAATCCTTCCTCCAATAATGAACAAATCACTTTTTTCCCCTATTTTTGCCAAAGGTCCGCATAATGATATAACCGATCTACCTTGAATAAGATCTATTTTGCGGTTTATTAAATTACTTTAAAATTTTCGAATATTTGCATAACTGTATACTTTTTAATTATGCTAGAAAATTTCCTAGATATTTATCATCCGCCATGTGCTCAAAATATATATGGGTACTTATAAATATCGTAAATAATATGAATCAATTTAATTGCTTTTTAATTTTAAGAGGCAATTAGATAGAAAGATCGTATTTTAGAAGTTGCTTAACTATATAAGGGTGGTTAAATTTTAAGGGCCAATGATTCCCAGCTGGCATTTAGAAGTTTGCTTGATGAGCGCGATCATTTCACGATAGTACACGAAAATTTGTATTTTTTTCTTTCACTTCCAAATTATGCTTTTGCGAGCCATGTCTACGATTTTTAGAAGACGAATTTTGAAGATCATTGAAAATTTGTTTGTAGTCAATTATCGCATTTGAATATTGCAATTGACACTGTTACGACACATTTTAATGATTGTTGAACGATTATTCTTTATGGAATTTCACAATCAAAACTTAATCATTCTAGCGATAGTAAGTTAAATTTATTTGATTATTTAACTATTTAGTTTTTTCTGCTTGGGTAATATTTTTCAGTAATATTTTCATTTGTTGACTTTTGTAGAAAAGTCCTTCCGGTTGTATTAAATTTAAAAAGAGTGTTGCGGTTTCGGGTAAGTTTTATTGGCGTGCAATAAATACTAAAGGGCTGCACAAGCATAAAAAAATGTCTTATAAGCAGTCGCGTAAATTCCAAGTAGTGCGTGTATTGAACACTCATTTTCAAACACATGCTTCTATTTTTGCTTTGCCGCCAAAATAGAGAATTAGAGAACAAAATTGTTTTAGAACAACATTGAAACTAAACAGAACTAGAACAAAAATGATATAGAATATCAAAATTGAAATACAACATTTAAAACATGCTTGAAGTTATTGATAGCAGAATTCGGCTAAAGAGAAACTGGTATCCTTTACAGTGTCGTCAACTTTAAAATTTGATAACGCACAAAAATGGAAAAAAACCATTATAATTTCTGTTCTAATTAAAATGATAATTGAATTATTTTTTCTTTTCTAATTTTTTAAGAACTAGGTCAGTTTATAAATAAAAAATTTTTTATTTATATTTTCAATATTTTTTATTTATATTTTCAATATTTCGCCACAACCCAACGAAAAGAAAAATTATTTAAAAAGGTAAAAAAAAACATTTATATATATTTTAAAGGTGAGCACGCAGGAACAATATAACCATGAGTTATAATTTATTTAAAAGAAACCGGTTGATGAGAGGACTTGTAAAACGTTGAGGGATAAGGTTATTTTGTTATTTAAAAAATCTAATTATTAATATTTTTTGTTTCCTGTTTCCTGATGATGCCACCCAACGGTGTGGCGAAATATTGAAAATATAAATAAAAAATTTTTTATTATTTATAAACTGACCCAGTGCTTAAAAAATTAGAAAATAATATTTAAAAAGGTCAAAAAATCATTTATATATACAGGCATGTTCTGAAAATCACTTTTTGTGAAAGTGATTTAAAATCACAAGAAAGCTGTTCTGCATACAAAACTTTTAAAAGTTTTGTGATTTTAAACCAGTCAGCTAAATGCCTGCCGATTTAGTATCACTTGGTTATTTTTTCAACCACTTTATTTTGAACCTCGCAGTAAATTAATAATATGAATACCTTAAAATGTTTTTTTTTATTGATTTTTATAGCAAAATTAGCAATTGGCCGCAAAGAATTTATAAAATTATGAAAAAATTAAAGACACTTTCTATTGCAAGAAATATTGTTATTTGCTTTGTGATTTTGCATTTTTTGTTATCAGTTTTTTTATAAAAACAATACTATTAATTTATTTTCACTTTATATTTTGAGAAAAACACTAATAATTTTCAATACATAAAAAATTTCGTCAAACTAAAACAAAATACCAGCTGTTTTCTTGTGCTTTCGAAGAGGTGAAATCACAACGAAAAGTTAAAACTTTTGTGGTTTTCAGAACACCATCAAATCACAATTGTGATTTTAAAATCACAAGTGATTTGAAATCTTGTGATTTTCAGAACATGACTGATAATTTCTGTTCTACTTAAAATGATAATTGAATTATTTTTTTTAACAAAATTTTAATATTTTTATATTAAAAATATAATAGTAAAATCGTCTTTTTCATTTCAGGGTTTTCAGCAAAACGAATAATAATAAAACTTTTAAAAAACGTATTTGCCTCTATTCGATCATACTAAATAATATTTTTTTTCATAAGTTCTATACAAAAGTTTTTAAAAAGAGTTCAGCTATTGATTGTAAGGATTTCAAATTAATAATACGTGGTTCTGTATTTATCCTTTTACGAAAATATTTTTTAAAAATTTATTTTTTCATAATAAAAATATAACTATAAAACTGCCTGTACTAAAGAAAAAAATTGTATGTTTGCATATCATTTCTTTATATAAAAGTATTTTCTTTCAACAACACTGCATTATTTTCGTGAGCATTTTTCTACTATGATTTACCGTTTTTTATTTCATTGTCGCCTATTGTTTTGATGTTCTACTCTGTTTTAAAACACGATTACTAACAAAGCTGTAAAGAGAAACTCTTCGAATGGTGCTTTTTTTGTTTTAGTGAGAGCCATGTTTTGTTATCCTTGTTTTGATATTTATATTTACACTGAAATTCTGTGTTTGGAAGTAGTGTGCACTAGAACATAGAACTTTTAAAACATTTTGGGCAGCTCTTTAATAAATACTGCTAAACAGAAGACAATGCAAAAACAACGAGGATGTTGCCGTACGGTTGGTATACATATATAATTATTAAAAGTTGATAAGAATAATCTATATTATATATCAATCTTTTTACAGAAATACATTATTAGCAAAGTTGGTTCCAAATCGTTTTTCCGGTACTAACACTAAGCCTAGTATTCTGGAGCTTAACATCACAAAAATTATAACATATAAGTTCTTTTTCGATATGCTTCTATAGCATTATAATCTTTAAAATATTTTTATAGATGCCTGCAACTCAAAATATTCGGAAGTTGAAGACGTTATATCCAACAAATTTTTTCAACAACATTTTGAACATGCACAGATTGAGAAAAGTTGATCGAACCAAAAAAGCTGACTTTAATTTCTTTAAGTTTTTTTTTAATTTTTTTATTTCTTTTAATGAAATTAATTATTATTGCTAATGTTATGTTAATTTTCCTTTTTTGTTATTCTTTAAATGAAATTCATTGTTATTTGTTGTTAACGGTATATAAAATTTGTAATAGCAAATAAATGAAAGCAGTATGCATAAAGAATGTAAAAATAACTTTTATTTTGCAGCATGCTTTTAGGACTCGCATTGACCTTATTGTATATTCAAAGGCGGTTGTTTCACGACTCGTTTAAAGTAGAAATTAAAGAATCTTACACTATTTTTTTGGCGCATCGTAGAAGAATCTTACGGAAAAGTCGCTTTGAGGACAGTTTCTCCCGTTAAACTGAATTTACGCGATCAGAATACGACATCGTAGGTGATTAATTTATCGCCTGCTCCGATCGTGGAAGAGTATTTGACGATTAAAAATGCTAGCTGGGTTATTTTAAATAAAACAAATTATTTTTGGGGAAAAAACTGAAATTTTTGGTCTAACATTGAATTTTTATTTTTTTTAAGTGATCACAGATTAAAGCCCTTTTCCTCCTAGGACGCATAGTTACCGAGATAAATGAGTTTTAAGTTTTCCATACAAAAAAAGTAAATTTTGGGAAAAAATTGAATTTTTTGGCCTAATATTGAATTTTTTAATTTTTTAAGTAATCACAGATTATAGCCCTGCCGTAGTTGTAGTCTTTACGAGTGAGTTGAAAATTTTTTGTCAAGTGTTGCTCGATTTAAAAACAAAAGTATTTAAAAATGATCGAATGTAGTTTCAATTCCGCAAATTGATTTTTGTTCGTTTTAAATTTCAAAGTCAAACTTATTTTTTCACAAAATTTTATTATTTCAGAAGAAGCAAAATCGATCGGAATATTAAGAAGCTAAACCAAAATCGTCGGAATGGTTACTACAGAATTAAAACCATTTCGAGTATCTAAGACTTAATTAATTGTCTTAAATTAAAATTTGAGTATAATTTCTAACTACCGTTATAACAAAACAGTTCAGTTAGCCATCCCTGGTACTTACACCAGCATGAACCTCTTTTACTTTCAGCCGCCGTCTATAAAATTAAAAAGGATTTTTTAGCGATAACCTTAGATTCCTTTATAATTAAACCCTCTTTATAATGATAATTAAAAACACGGGAATATTTTTTAAATTATTTATTTAATGCTACTAACATTAGGATTCTAAAAAACAGTACATATGCGTTGTTACACCAACTTTTCTCCAAATCGCTGTAGCGGCAACTATGTTATTGTGGAGACATTATGGTGTGCAAGGTTATGTGACACATAGAGGGCACTCGAATAAAAGTGCTTACACATCCGAATCTAGGTGGTAGCGATGATGAGTTTATTTATTTTTCCCGGTATTTTTACTTTCAAACTCCACATAAAACATATATGTAATTTCCTTTATATGATATAGAAATATTAACCTAAAAAAAAACTGAAATGACGGTTGATATCAAGAAATAATTATCGATGTATTGCATTATGCTACAAAAAAATTGAAAAAAGTTGAACAGTATTTTTTTTTAAATTTAATGTAACGCTAACATTTTATTTTATATTATTGAAAAAGCCCATATTAAGGAAAATATGCTGTTCTTCTTTAATTTCAGGGCAGACATTTTGCATTTAATTCTATCGTGTAGACCTTTGTAGAAAAATGTGCAATGCAGAATTATAAAAATTAAAATAATGACAAAGCACCAAGATCAAAAATTTGTGTCCACATTTATTTGTATAACAGTTCGATTTACGATTTTGTTTGGTGGTTTATTTTAAAACATATACACAAGTGGCATCACTATTATACTTCAACTCAACTTGACAATTTTTTATAATAGAGGACACTAGTTGCGAGAAATATTAAAATACAACACTGGTCTCTTATTCAGATTTCCTTTCATTCGATGGTTCTTTTTAACTTCGTGTACTCGGGATTTTTTTACTCTTCTTAAATTTAATAAAAACTCGTTTAAAAATGTTTAAATCATTGATGTATTTATAAAAAAATCAAATAAATTTCCTATGTATTAAATTTGTTCAAAGTATTCATTTAAGATGAACTTATAATAAGAAAGTTTTACAGCTGAAAATATTTGCACAGCTTTAGTGAACACGAACAAGTGACGAAATTGCTAAATTTTTTTCACATAAAATTTGAGTAAAAGGAAAAAGCAAAAGGAAAAAATATATACGTCAGTGTTTAAAAGTTAAAAAAAAACAAACAACTTATGCTTAAAAAATTAATAAATTAGTTATTTTTAGTAAATAAATTGTGAAAATAACAAAACTCAAGGAAAAGGTTTGTAGAATAATAAAAAAAAAAATGATTTTGCTTGTAAAGAGGCAGCTGTTTTTTGGAAGCTTAATATATGTATATATGTTCATGTACGTTTACTGTTTCTCTTTGTTATCATTTTCTGAGTCTATTGTAATTTTTTTCTTTTTTCCCTTTCATATGTTTTTTGTGTTTTGGCATTTATTGCTTAGTTTGTTTTTTTATAAAGTTTTTGTTGTTATTTACTTTTGTTTGAAAAAATATAATTTTTTAAGAGTTTTTATTAATTTTTTATTTTATTATGATTTTATTGTTAATATCATAATAAAGCAGACGCTTGTTGTTTAACTTGTTGTAGAGATTTTTTAACATCATCAGTTTTGTTATCAATTGTGAAGCATTGCAATATGGCATGTTTTATTTTTGTTACAAACTTGACCTAGACCTATTTAAATATGTTTTAAATGCTTTAAAAGTATTCATAATTATTGAAGTTCATTCCATTAAAGTCTAGAAATAACAGACACACCAAAGAATAATTTTGCCACGATTTTAATATCATCTTCAAAATGTAACGAATGTAACTTTTATTAATACAAAATACTTTTGTTTATGCAATAATAAATCCAGAGTTATTTCCAAGTATGGTCTTGCGAAAAACCAATTTTCACACTTAAAATTTTTGTTGTTTTTTTTATTAATAATTACGTCTTTGCTGTAATCGTATTTGAAAAAAAGCTTTTTTTTTTCTTATTTTGAATTGATGTTACTTCCGTTAATAACTAGAACTCATTTCTTGTTTGCTTTTAAATTGTGATTTTATAGTGAAGTTTCATTACTCTACTTTGGGATCCCGTGGGATCTCAGTTTGCACGAAAACCGTTCCCGTACTTTAAAATTGGGTACAATAAAGCGGTATTGTGAGAATAATGTTCTTCTCTTTTTGCACGAAACAAGCCAAACTTTTTTAAATTTGTGAAAAGTTAAAGCCATGAACATTATAAAAAAAGAGTAAATTTAACTAATATAAAAGACAATTTCTAATGGCAAATAAAAACGTGTTAGAAACTATTTTTGGACATTGTTGGTGCGTAGTT
Organism: Gymnosoma rotundatum; assembly: GCA_916610165.2. Lineage (NCBI taxonomy): Eukaryota > Metazoa > Arthropoda > Insecta > Diptera > Tachinidae > Gymnosoma > Gymnosoma rotundatum. The sequence goes on along the minus strand of OU744338.1, from coordinate 10,049,443 downwards.
TAAGCGTTTATAGTGATGATGACAACAATGTAGACCTTATCCAACAAAAGTCTGGCTAAGAAAAATCGTTAACGTTTGTTCTTTTTGAATTTTTGAGAGCCAAGAGAAGAACAGCATTCCAAATAATTTGAATGAAATTGTTCCCTTATATTCGGTCGAAAAATTCGGAAAACACTTATGCATATCGAGAGATTTATATTTGAATTTGGAACAAATCTAGTTTACGGATGCAGCTTTAAAATTAAAAAAAAAGTTGCTTGCGGGGTGTAAAATTTAATTTTAAGCAAAAAAATATAGATATAAGCCTTGAATTTAGCCCCAAAATTTGCAAAAACTCCCACACGCACTTTTTTTGCGAGGCTTGTGGAGAACAACAAATTCTTATCGGTTTTTTTTTATGAATTTTCGATTATTGTATTTTTGAAATAAAGCTTTTGCTCAAATCTTAAAAATTTTATAATTTGATTTTTTTGGAAAATTTTTACAGCCTAATATAAACAAAAATTCCGTACGAGTTCTTTAATTTTTTTCTTTTCTCCAATTATAAATTTTTCGCCTTTTGATTGACTGCGGATAATTATCCAGATAGATATATTGATATTAATTAACTTTAAATAATATCTGAATTATATTTCATAAATTTGTTAAATTAAAAAAGATTATAAATTTTATAAATATTTTTTGCGGATTTTTATTGCTTACGAAATTTTGCGTAACATTTATTTATTTTTTGAAAAAAAAACAGGCTAAATAAATTTATGCTTATTCACTGATTTAATAAAAGAATTTAAATTTATGACATTGCAAAAGGCAGTTGAATTTAATTTATTAAAAAAAATTGTTGTCAGCATATAACGACTAGAAAGCGAAACTGACGTCTGTTTTTTTTTGCAATAAATTAGAGACAACTTATACTTTATGAAATAATTTTCATACAAAAAATAATTTATTGCAAAAAGGTTACTTTTATTTTGTGGAAACTACTTTTAGGACATCCAAGAGATTAGATATTCTTACCTCTGTTATCAATAGATAAAGATTTTCTTGTTTTAAGTTTTTATAATTTAGACATGCTATTATTTAACGTGATGGGTATTACAGTAATTATTAAACATGATATATGAATCTCGGCTCATAAAGTTTTTTTTTTAATTTGTGTAAATTGGAATATAATACAGCCTAAAACTGGTATGTTTTATTGTATTGAACATACATGGGAGTAATTAATTAAATGCACTAATTATCTGACGATTTCATTAGCATTGAATGATAAATATTGCTAATGATTTTTTAGCATTAACATTATTTCCACTAATTGTAATGCTTTTTAATAAAAAGGTTTCATTGATAATTACTTCAAAAAACAACATCATTACATTGACTTATAATTAAATGGTTTCAAATCATTATCATTAATTAGCATATTTTTCATCTATGTGCACTAAAAAGACGTTTTGATCATAAACATTTTGAGAAATATATATAATTTTTAACTTTCTTAGGAAAAATGAAACACTATAGGTTTTTCTGCTAGCTGTGGTGTCAGGCGACTTAAGATCTCAGACATCAAGTTTACACATATATCACTTTAATAAACTATTAAAATTTTTAAATGAAGATCTATCGACAAAAATGTTAAGATTTATTTATTTTTATGCAAAGTTTTTTTGAGTTTCTGTGACCAAAAATTTGTGTTTCATAACAATTATTTTTGATTTAATTGTAATTAGTAATTAAACGATTTCAAAAAAATTTCCTAAAAATTGATAATAAATTTTATCATTCAATTGCTTAGCAAACGAAGAAACGACTTGTCTCCTTTAAAGAACTTCTTGCTCAGCTCAGCCGTCATTATCGATCGTTACAAGAAGTAAACGAAAGAAGCTGTCATTTTAGAAGGTGTCATTTACGTGTTACCAAGTATATATTGATGGGTTGTGCAACAGATTATTTATAATTGATATCTTTCTTCTCTTAATCTGAAAGAAAACGTTCGATAGGTAAAATATTTAATATATTTTTTGATGAATTTTAAAGTAACAAGTAAGAGTGCTATATTCGGCTATGCCCTTTACAATAAATGTATAAACACAATAAAGATATTAACGAATCTCTTAAAACGAATCGTTGTTTGGTGTTGATCATTGAAGGCTTAAGAAATGAAAAGTGGAAAAATCAAAATTGATATATTAAGACAGAGTTAATCCTACAATTCCCAAAAACGATCAAAAATGGAACTTTTCTTTTCAAGAAACGAGCTAGGTAAGGAATTCCATTTATATGGTAACAAAATAATTACTGAAACATTTTTAAAATGTTTTGATTTCTTTAAGTTTTCTTAAAATTGGTCTATTTCGAGAGGCATTTCTTTTAGTGGTAACAATTTTTTTTCGGTGTAATATTTTGTATATAAAGCTTTCAGAAACATAATTTCTTGATTTTTTGCAAGAAATTCTTGAATAGTCAAGAGATCAAATATCTCTTAAACTATGAGATAGAATAATTTTTAAGGTCAGACTCAAAGTAAAAAATTGTAATAGTTCTTCATATTCAACCGACGTGCTGTACTTTGGAGCTTGGCCCCTCAAAGCATTATTTGTTAAAAATTTTAACCATTTGCAATAAAGCTCTCCGTTTAGAAACCACAAAATTATTTTTATTTCCCCCCCGTGCGAAGTCGTAAAATTTTTATTTTGTTTTGTTTTAAAAATTTGCACGTTTTTGTTAACTAAAAATTATTTAATTTCCGAAATTCTAAGTTTGCCAAAAAAAAAAGAAGATTTCTCAAATTAGGAGATGCAGTAATGTAACAGTTTAAGCAGCTTTGCGGGACATAGATTTGCATCTTGTAGCAGGGACTTGGTGACTAAAGACCTACTTGAAGCCTTTGTTGAGGAGGAAATGACGCAACGCTTATGCCTTTCGAGATCAAGGACCACACACGTCCTTTAGGAACTCAATTGAATAAAAGTTTTGTAAATAATACTCAGTTGTCTTTTTGTTTTTTTTTTGTATTGTTAAGTATTTCCATTTCTCACACATAGCGGTTCTTTTGACACGAAAATTTTTATTTCTCTCTTTTGTTCTAAGTCTGTGGGTTTTGCTAGATTTTTATGACCGCACAAGATCTTTTTTTATTTTACTTGCGCTTTTAACAAATTTACGCAACCTAGTACACATTGTGACTTTGGCGAAACTATCGCTATTCTGTGTCACGCTTAGCAAACATGCGAATTTAACCAGCACAGCGAAGGCTTGGAGCACGATTTTACCTTTTTGCTATAAAGTAACATTTCATCTTTTGTTCTTATATGAAGGTGCCTTATCTTATTTTGTATTCAAGGCTCTGTTGGGATTTAAACTTATGACAAACAGACACTTCGAGGGCTCAACATATACCACGCTAGTTATTGGTGTGTTTTTAGTACCCACTTTATCTTATTGGCAACAGGTGCATGCAAATATTATCTTAGTCAAGTCATAACGTCATGTTTCATAATTTTGCTGACAACAGCAGAATATCAGAAAAAAGTTGTTACAGTCTGAATGTAGTCAATGCCAAATTTATCTGACGAGAGAAAAAAAAAATGAAAAATAAACAGCTTATATTTTTAGCAGTTTATAAAATTCATTAAATACTTAATAACACGTTTCACGTACCATAAATAAAAGTAAAAACAGAAATCCGGTTTAGAAGAATTCAACCTTTATGTATTTGAATCATCTCTTCATCTTCATCTTCATCTAAATCTTATTTTTCTTTTATTAATCAAATTCTTTGCTAAACTTGCCTCTACGTCATTTTAACATCATGTTTTACTTTCTAAAAATAAAAATAAATAAATTTGTTTATTCTTACCTATAGATTTTAAATAAATTTCTTAGTAGTTTGTTTGCTTTTGATGATATTTGTTTCTGTTTATGCGGTTTCCTACTTTTAATTTTTTTTCTTACCATTTAACCACAATTGAGTGTTTTTTTGTTTGTTTTATTCATTAGCGTCATCTTATTTATGAAAAGTCATTCATATATTTGGTTTGGCATTAAAACGGAGATTTATGATTAATTGTCTGTTTACAGTTTATTGAACTATGAGTTTTGTTTGTTTAAAGACAATTTGTTCAATTAGTTTATATAACACTTGGGATTTCGTCACTACCAATGATAAAAAATTATTACTATTATTTAATGTAAAGCCTGGTACCCTGTTCAGTTTTTCATGCGGAATGCTGTCAAACTACATACATAAAAAATTTTTATGAAAAAGTTATGAAAAAATGTTGCAGAAGTAGTACTCTGTTTTTACTGTGGAAAAACATATGAAATGTTGCTGGCAACATTTTATCAAAGCTGTGAAATAAAGCAAGTAGGCATTATTTCATGCGGAATTTTTCAAGTAACAGCTGATCATATGTCTTTTGCTTACATTTTTAAAACAATGAAGTACACGTGAAAGCAATAAAACATTAAATTCTTCTAAATCGCGACATAGACACCACATTTTATATGTTAAATTTCCAACATGAATTAAACAATGTTGCTCAACATTTTTCACAAATTCGTCAAGATTACCAGAATATATTAAATATTTCTAACCGACATAAAAAAATAAGGAGGGAAGTTATCAATTCGTCTGAATGTTGCTTTTTTAAATGTTTGTGCCTGCAGAACTCAGTCATTTCTGAACCGATTTTGAAAATTCTATTTTTTGAAAGGTTATGCTTACAAATTAGTCCCGTTTCAAAAAGAGTTCATAATCTTAAAAGTTAAAGGGAGTCCCCATACAACATACATTTTTTAACGTGTATTTACAATTCAAAAAAACTTCGTATCACTATAGCTCCCAATAGCACAAAGCAATAGAAAAATAAATCTAAAAATTAAAGGGTGTCCCCATAGCTGAAGTAAATTGACATACATGGGTCTATCTCTTGAACCGTTATAGACAAACGCTTGAAAATTGGACAGAATGTCGATTTCTATAACCGCTACAATAACAAGTAAAAATAATCAAAATTATAAATTAAAGGGTGCCGCAAGAGTTAATTTATTTTGATGTAATGGCCATAATTTTTAACAGTTTTAGGCAGACGCTTTAAATTTACAAAGAATCTGCATTTCTTAGTTTGCTAGACCAACAAGTGCAAAATATGCATTTGAAAATTAAAGGGTGTCCCAATAGTTAATTTAATTTGATGTATGTGGCCCAACTTTTAAACCGTTATAGACAGACAGCTGATATTTACAAGGAACCTGTATTGCTATGTTCGCTATAACAAAAAGTATATAATTTGAATTAAAAATTTAAAGGGTGTTCCCATAATTGATGTAACTTGACCAACATTTAAAAATTATAAAGAAGGTCCACGACTGATAAAATGAGAAGAACAAATATTTAAAATTGTAAATTAAAGGGTGTTATAAAAGTTGATGGATTTTGATATATGTATATGGCCACACTGTTGATCAGTTCTATACAGACCGATGAAATTTACAAATAAGCTGCATTGCTATAACAACAAGTATACAATTTGAATTTAAAAATTAAAGGGCGTCCCTATAGTTGATGTAATTTAATGTACATTTCCCAACTATTAAACAGTTGTAGACACAGACAGTTAAAATTTACATAGAACCTGTTAAATCCGCGACAACAGCATGTGTAAATTTAGACTTGAAAATTAAAGGGTGCCCCAATAGTCGAAGTAATATTATGTATGTAGCCAAACCTTTAAATTCTTAAAGACAGATAAATGAAACCTGTTTTGATGTCGGTTTTTTTTCAAAAATTATTTCAATTATATTATAATAAAGTTATAATCGTGAAATTATTAAATTACTAATTATAATTGGAAAAAAATAATATTCTTTATAACATACTTGACATTTATTCATTACATTTGAAATTTAATTGGCATTATTTGAAATAATGGCAATTACAAAAAATTGAAATGCCATAAATTATAATTGTTTTCTTAATGGTAATGAAAATTTAATGAAATTTTTTAATTACTAATTACAATTAGTTAAATACTTGCTTTCATAAAACACAAATTTATGCTAGCAGAACCTGCAAAAAACTATTAATAAAATAAATAAACCTTAACGATGTTGTAGATGTGTCTATATTTAAAAAATAATTTAATTTTATTTGAGATAGTTGTAAAACTTGCTGTGTGCAATCTAAAGTTACCTTCTAACCTACACAGCAGTTCATATTACTTACTGGAAAACAAAATTTTCCCTACACCTTTGACGCTTTGATCACAATGGTAATGCTTAATTAATCGTTAACACTACTTGTCATTCAATGCTAATGAAGTTGGCAATTAATTACTCCATCTAATTAATTACTCCCATGTATTATAAGTAAATCAGGAAATAGTAAAGAAATTTAATAATGCAGTATTTTATTACGCCTCAACTTTATACGGTTGGCGATACCAGTTATATGAAGCGTATTCTACGTTCGATGCACTACTACGATTGGCACTACTCGTTTTCCTGCAAAACAAAATACCAAAAATATCGTTTATTGTCAAGAATTACGATAACAATCATTAGAAACACGCTTACTTGAAAAACTTTCCGATCAAAGGGCCTCTAATTTTTTGTTTTTCTTACATTGTTGCCTTTCTTACCGTAGAGGTTCTTCTGATTACAAAAAGTAAGAGTGCTAAATTTGGCTATGTCGAATCTTATATATCCTTCACCATCTATGTAAATCTAGTTGAGTGAAGTAGCTTCAATCAAAAAAGCAAATATGGGGTGACAGAGATTTAAAGAAAAAATATTAGGGTACTGCATGTATATAATTTAACATAAAAATGACATTGCCTCCTAAGGGTTAAGCATTTAAAATTTAAAAATTTTTAGCATTTCCTTAAAGATCTCTTCAAAAGCTTTAAAATGATACCCATATTGATGTTTTAAAAAATTTGAAAATTTCAGAGCCCCGTAACTCAGAAAATATGGGCAGGCGCCAATTTTTTGACTTGATGTTTTTTTTTCTTAGTTTTTAATTCTTTATCGCCCCACAAATTTACTTTTTTGATGTGAGTTACTTTATTGTTCCAAATGATATGAAAAAATTAGAGGTAGGCGTGGTGTTTAGCACGCTGCGTCTACGGACATGGACCGATCTTACTGATTTCCAATAGGGTCTTTTTCGACACTATGTCTGATCGATTGGCGTATTTAAATTTTTGTTGAAATAAACCACGGCTTAAACGGACGGACAGATGGACATTGCTCAATCGACTTCGCTATGCTTAAGAGCTTTGAATATATATATACTTTTTGAGGTCGGAAATGGATATTGTAGAAATTACACACTTGTAGAAATTCTACTTTTTGTGGTGAAGAGTATAACAAGAACATCAATTTTTAGTTCCCATTCTTGCTTGTCATCTGGCGAAATTCCACTCTCTGGCCTTGGCGTGTTTGTTTACTAAATATGGTATTTAAAAAAGAAATTTACGCAGCCTTCACTCAATAACTCGATGTCTTGTTTAGCAAACATACGCTTTTAAATATCAGAAATCGACTTTCGAAAACGAACTTTTTTTAAAGAGCATAATGAACTTCGATCGACTTAAAATCAATAACCAAAAATTAAATTTTTGTAAAATGTATAAAAGCAGAACCGAACACATTTTAAAATTCGATAGTTTTTACTAAATCGGAAGATTTTTATTACATAATTGTATATCAGCAGTGTTTCCATGGATGTTAAAGAGCTAAATCGACTCTGAATTTATTATCGTCATCTTGTTTTACACAGGCTAATTTAGGGTTAATTAATAATTAATTAAATTAATTAGTTATAAAATAATATACCTTGCGTAAAAAAGATGACTATAACAATTTCAGGTGAGAAATATCTCACCTAAGATACAGAAACGAGGCAATGGTTCTGCGATAGAATGTTTGAGAACTTTAAAATATTTTCTGGAAATTACGTTGCTGATTATCGCCTTAATATTCCATTTTAAATAGAAAATATGCCAGCGTCTTTTTGAATCCACATGTCTTCTACATTAATATCCAAACCAACAATTTAGGCAGACAGTATTAAGTCACGAAATTGAATAACAATTACATTTACATTTAAGGAAAACGCTCATCTTAATGCATTTACCCCCATCAAAATTATATTTGCTGATTTTTTGCGACGCATTTTAGCACAATTTTCTTAATAAATTTAGTATCACAATGCTTACGAGTTGTTGACACATTTCTAAATAAACAATAAATGGGAATTTAAGAATTATATAAAGCTGCGAATGCCATCGTTTTACTTCACTATTTAATCTAAAATTAAAAAAGCAAAAAAAAAAAATCACTGAAAACAAACTTTGACTTATCAATCACAATTGCACGTTTTCTTTAAGTGTATGGGTGAGATAATTTCTTTTTATTGTTTTTGTAAGCAAATAATTGGAAGCTAAAGTATTGTGTGTGAAGTTTTAGTGGAAATGATAATTGTAAAAAAAATATTTTATTTAGTTCATATTGAAATTAAATAACGCAACAACACTGTAAAATATTGCTTTTTATTTATTTTCGTAATAAACTACAAATGACATTTGGCTTATTAATTCGAAATACATATTTTTAAAACAATTTTCTTTTTCTACAGAATTTTCTTGTAAAAAACAAAAATACAAATAAAGTATGAGCACATCGATAAGCAGTGGTAATTTAACTGATACGACGTTAAATATCACTACAATCACCAGCACAACAACAACAACAGCAGCTGCTGCTTTGGTAAATGCTACAACAACCGCATCGACACCCATCAAATTAAATTTCATGCCACAAATGTCCGCCGCTGTCGCACCCATAGATCCTTTGAGCCATGTGGGTGATGGTATATTTCTACAGACAAAAACAGCTCAAGGTCTAGCGGGAATTTTTGTTTGGGCAGCTCTATTTATTACATGCCAACAGGTAGATGATTTTACTTTATTGATTTTTTTATTCTTTTGCTTTTTCCCAATTCATTTTGCATTTATGCTGTGTATTTTTGTTTGCTATTAATTTCTTTTATTCTTTATTTGTTTGTTTTTCAGATTTATCAACATTTACGTTGGTACACAAATCCTCAAGAACAACGTTGGATTGTACGAATTTTATTTATCGTACCCATATATGCCACATACTCCTGGATAAGTTTGTTATTTTTTAATTCTGATAATGTATATGTGTACTTTTTCACCGTGCGAGATTGTTACGAAGGTAAGTTTGTGGCTGTCGGCTGATGGAACAAAAGATAAATATGGAAGAAAAATGTTACAAATTTAAAATAATTTAAAGGCAGCATGCAATCCATAATATAAAATGTTTTAGGTAGTAGAAAACTCAATTTTAATTTTTTAGTGCAAGGAGCATACCAAAATCGGCAAACCATATTTTTCGACTAACGCATCGCCCTTAAAAAAATATGTCCCAAATTTCAGAAATTTTTATTTTATGCTTATGAGCAAAATCAAAAGAAAGCTCGTTTAAATTCCTTTCCTTGAATAACAACTAGTGGCAATGAAGGGTGACATGTTGAACAATTTCCTAAACATTTTCAACAGTTCTTGATTAAGCTCTATAAAAAGTTCACCTAAAAACATTAACTTTTGAGTTGCGCCTCGTGTCATCGTATAGGAACCTTTACATTAGGGACATGTTTTTCATTCGCTACTGCACAATTTGACTTTAATTTTCTTAAGAATCAACTCTTGCGTTTTTTTTTTATAAAAGAGAAATAGCAGTTTAGCCATAGCCTTTTTAGTTATTTTCGTAACCGTGCTACATTCTTTAGGAACATTATAGATTAGATATAAGACAATTGGTGAAAGAAGAAAGAGATATAGCTGTTTAAGAAATAGGAATAGGGCTATTTTATTATAGTGTTGCCATTCGCAAAGGTCATATATTTTCTTGTGTTAAATATTTATTGCTTTGAAAATTTTTTTAATCTTTTGCATATAAATTGCATCTAAGTAGATAACAATCTTCCGTTTGCCTGCTCTTGGAAAACTACGATTTAGCGTGTATTCTTTTTTTAAGAGTAGAAGCAGCACTTCAGGCATTAATACCTACTTAGTTTGTAACCGTGCCACATTCTTTAGGAAAGGGATAGATGAGAGAGAAGACAGGTGGTGAAAGGAAATAGATATAGCCATTTTATTAATTATTTTACTTCGCCGGCGAATATGCTATGAAGAAGTACCGACGAGGGAGGCTGCATGCTTTAATTTTAATCTGAATATGTATATATACCATTAAACAGAATTTTTTTTTTATTTTTGACTACCGCAAGGGTTGAACCCAGGGCAGCTGGTTTGTAGTCAACGTGCTTACCACCTTGACTACAGCAGCCTCAAAAATAAGTATGTTATAATCTCTTCAATAACACGAATGACATTATGGCAGTATTAAAAAAGAAATACTGTCTTGCAACTGCGATTTTTATTTGTAGGCGAGTTAAAACGTCTAGAGTGTTCTACTATGGAAAGATCTGGCAGCTTTAATGTAAATAAATTATAAATTAAAGCAGCTAATATCCTTTTCATTAAAAAAAAACATCCTTTTTATTATAAATATTTCAATCTATATATTTTCAGCATTTGTCATTTACAATTTCCTTTCGTTATGCTACGAATATTTGGGAGGTGAAGGCAATATAATGTCTGAAATTCGTGGCAAACCTATTAAGACGTCATGTCTCTATGGCACATGTTGTTTAAAGGGTAAAACCTACACAATAGGATTTTTACGTTTTTGTAAACAAGCGACATTACAATTTTGTCTGGTTAAACCGATGGTGGCATTTATAATAATATTTTTACAACTATTTGGTCATTATCACGATGGTGATTGGAGGTGTGTTATTTATTTTTTATGTAAAAAATTTAATCTAATAATTATTTGTGCTTATTATAATTAGATCGGATGGTGGTTATATTTATATTACTGTCATTTATAATATTTCGGTTTCATTAGCGTTATACGGTTTGTATTTATTTTATTTTGCCACGCGTGATTTGCTAACACCCTTCGAGCCTGTGTTAAAATTCTGCACCATCAAATCGGTGATTTTCTTATCATTTTGGCAAGGTGAGGAGAGGATTATATAGACTTTATGCTTACGATTAATATGAATTTATGTTTTCATTTATTTATTTACTTTGTGAAACAGGAGTTGGTTTGGCTATTTTAGAAAAGGCTAATGTGATTTCACCAATTGTTGACAATGCTGGCACTGTCACATCGGCTGGTACTGTTTCCGCTGGTTATCAGAACTTTTTTATTTGTATTGAAATGTTGTTTGCTGCAATTGCTTTACGTTATGCCTTTCCTTATCAGGTAAGTTGAATTTATTTTATTATCTTTATTAGTAACTCTCTGTAAGTGTTGGTTATTTTTATTACTTTTTGTTGTCTTGTGTTCTTTCTTATCAGTTTAAAATTTTTCTTATTAAAAAATATACACATTTTATATTACTCACAACTATTCGATTCAAATAAATTGTATTTATAACGTTAACTATTTTTGTCTTTCGATATCGTTTTATTTTTAAAGGTGTTTTCTGTTTTTTGTTATTTTTTCAATAAATTGTTATTGCAAATTCCAATACTTTTTTTCCAAATTCCAAAGCTGGATTTTTAGTTAAAGATTAACGTTTACGAAAGTAGAATTTAAACCTGAATATTTTGCCCATGGTTTTTAATTACTCATTGATTTCAGGGTTTCAAATTCAAAGATTATTATTTAAAAAAAAAAAACTGAACTCTGTTTTTCTTCTTACGACTTCCCCCCAAATGCTACTTTTTTCGCATTCACCTTTATTCTTTAGAAAGCCATTTAAAAATTCACTTTTTAAAAAAAAATTTTTCCTGGCGTGCTTCGCTACGCATGAATATTAACATTGAATCAAATCCATATACGGCATACGTATTTGTTGTTGTTTTTTCTTGTATGGACAAAATCACATGTTATCATGAAAAATGATAACTCAGGAACGCGTCGACCGATTTCATGCAAACAGCTAAGGTTAGGTAAGGCAGCCACAGCCCACTTGGGTCCATTGATTGGTCCCTTTGTGTTACCTGCTGTCAGAAGGAAAAGAAAAAAAAAAACAGAGAGGTAAAGCCGGATATAGAAAAAAAAAGAAAAGGAGAGAGGGAACCGCGGGTGTGAATATACGGAGAAGATCCGAAAATGCAGAGAAGAGCCCGCTAGATAAGGCCAATTGGCCAAAGTGAGCGCTCATCCACTTAAATGAGTAACGGTGTCCGTTGTGGGCCAATAAACCATCCGATGCACCTCAAAAAGCAACTGATCCTACCTAGACGGCTTGCTGACATGTACTCCTGCTTTTGTCTAAAACTTTCTATGACTATTTTGCTAAATGTAGCTGAATTTTTTGATTGCAACGTTTAGTTTTTCTTCTCTGATTCAAAGCCACATTGAGTGTTAAGAGGAGGACAAGAGAGACAGAGAGAGAGAGAGAAAAGGTTAATTGTCATTTTTTTTCTCTTCCTTAGCCTGATAGCTCCTGCAACAATAAATGCAATGAAATATATTTGTGGAATGGGTGCTAAATTTGCAGTGTCCTGTAACCACAGTTGCATTTGCATTCTCGTTAGCTTTAGCAGACTTATTCTACCATTCCGATCCTATCTCGGCTGTCAGCTAATTCAAGCGTTAAAGCTTACAGCTCCTTGAGTCATCTTACCCTTTTGATGCCTTCATAAAATAAAACTCATGTGAATGTGTGTTTGAATAAATTGATACTTTAGAACTATTGCTGCAATCTCTATATTTATTATAACTTTCGAAATACTTTTATTCTATTTCAGGTATACGCTCGCAGCTGTATTGGCGATGGACATGGTCGTTCTGTAACTATGCAATCAATTTCCAGCAGTCTAAAAGTATATCACCATCAAAAGAATTTATTGTTCATATTAAAATTTATATTTTATAATTTCTTTAACTATAGGAAACCATGAATCCTAAAGATATTATGACAGATGCAATACATAATTTCCATCCGCAGTATCAACAATACACTCAATACAGTTCGGGTAAGTGAAATTTTCTTTATGTATATTTTTTGTTGCTTCTTTAAATGTGAATGAATGAATATGCTTTTTATATTTAAATATAACAGATGTTCTTTTTATTGTTGTAAATAATAAAACGTTTTTATTTGTTAGTATTTTTTGCTTTAAAATTGCATAAAGCTTGATTTTTGATTTTTATTAACATTTCTTTTATTATTAATTCTCTATTTTAATAAGCTCTTTAACCCGCTTCTTAATGTTTTATTTATTTTCTTTTTTTTGTTTTAAAATAAGTTTATTTAACTTTTTTGGTTTTGTTTTTTTTACTAACTTCTTTGGGAAACGTGTATTTAACCATATTTTGAGTTTTTCCTGGTTTTTGATAAAAATGTTTGTTTTTATGTAAATATTTAAAAACAATAACAAAACTACTTTATGAAAATTATTTGTTATCTTAAGAACAGAAACACAAAGCAGCTTTTATAACCCAATTAAATTTTTAGGTTTAGTATTACGTTCTACTTTATCATTTTCTTTATTATTTTATTTTTAACTGGTCATCAAAAAATAACACCTTGAAACATGAAAATTCATTCAACTTATTATATTTAGAACGAAGAACAAAACTAATAGGTATGATAAATACTTAATATTTATTCAAGTAGTTTTATTTAAAACTCTTTATTTTGCTTAAAATATGATTTTCACGAATAAAATTATTTTATGCGTGGCATACATGGGTGTAGTTATTTAGATGGCCTAATTAATTAGGAATTTCATCAGCACGAAATAATAGATATTGCTAATGCATTATTAGGATTACCATTAATTTCTATAATGTTCTTTAATGACTATTGATTAAATGCTTTCATAATTGTCATTCCTTGTTTTTCTACATTAAAAAAACACCTTAAAATTTGGCGAAAAATGAGATATTATAGGAGCACATTATTTTTGTTTTCGTGTAAATAATAAGATGGGGATCTTAGGTGACTTAAGATCTTAGACATCAAATTTTACACTTTTTCAATTAAAATTTTCAAATATAGATCAATGTACAAGAGGTTTAAAGTTCACTTATTTTATGCTTAGTTCTTTTATCTTTTTCCAATTGTAATTAGTAAACACTTTCATTATAATTTCATCGGCAATAGTAAAAAAAATAATTATAATTTAACTTAAATCATTACAGCATTAAATGGCAGTTAAATTTTTTGTTAATAATTTAATAATGCTAAATGATAATAATTTAATAATGCTAAAAAAACTTAGATGGTATTAAAAAAATCCCAAGTATGAAGTGAGGGCAATAAATATAAAAATGACGACAATGACGTATTACAAAGGGTTGTTTTTTCAATTCTCTTTTTATAAAAACATTATTCTGGTTGTCTCAAAGATTAAGCCATGCCTTAGATACACACGAAATAAAAGTTATGATTCTTTAGGTCGTTAGCAGTTAATTGGATGGATAACTGGTAATTCTAGAGCATTGTAAACAAAGGCCCTATTAAAAAGAGAATTAAAAAAAGACGATGGGATTCTGTCTGATTTTTAAATGTGTAAACAAGAATTAGAATAAATTAAGTTGAAATTGTTTCGAAGCAAACTGCCATTCCTAAATTAGAGCGTACGAGTAAGACGCAAAGCAATGTAAATTATAGCTTTTGCGCTGGAATGACATCCCCTAATAAGAGCGTCAACTTTGTGTCTTTAACAGTAATGTAGACTCATTTTATTTTATAAAAGCCACTGTATAAGAATAAAGAAAAGAAAAAAACCGCTAGATTGCCTTGAAAATAACTAAATTGTCCTTACTTTTCAACCATAACAAAACGAAACAAACCAACAAGCAGCCAACTTCACTTCCTAACGAACTGTCAAAATTGGATTTTGCAATTGCTAAGCGTTGACGCCGTGCTATTTAGGGATGCTTCATACATTTTGTATGTACATGAGAAATTTTGACAGATATCTTGCGCTTTACGCGCTAATTTAGGGATAGCAGAAAGAAAAAAAAGAAAGAAAAATTTTCTATACTTTCGTGTCACTTGTATCCCTCAGCAGCAAGCGGAATATTAAAAATGTCGATGATGGAGCGGTGCTTCTTGAGTAAAGGCTAGCACTCGAAATATGAACCTAAACACTTGAAATTCTAACAGAAGGTTGTTATCGCTACAACAACAAGTAATAAAATGATGTAAAAAATTAAAGAGTATCCTAGAGCGATGTGATTTCTACATATCGTTGCACAGTGGTTTGAAAACGATTTTTTTTTTTACAACATTTGGTATCTAATGAGCCACACAACAAAATTTTACAGAGGCAAAACAGAGGTGTTTCTTAGTGAATCTACGGGCGGTCGGCTCCCTAGGGTGAAGGCGGGTTTCTGGGTAGGGCACCAGTGTTGGGTACATCGGACATATAATTTTTTTAAAATGTCATAAAAAGTTAAATTTTAATTCAAATGTTAAGATTTTTTAAATTTAATTAGACCTTGAAAATATCTATAAAAATGTGCTTACATGTTCGTAACATTTCTACGTAAGGCTTCTTTTTTAAAAGGCTATAGGCAGACGAAATTTACACAAAGTATTTATTACTCTGTTGACAATAACGACAAGTATAAAAACAAAAATTTAAAAATTAAAGGGTGCCAACACTATTTGTTACTATTATACATATCGGTTTATCTTTTAACCCAGATTAAATAAATCTTTAAGGGTATCCTACTGGAAGACATGATTTATGTATGTATTATCTTTTGAATTGTTGTAGGCAGATAATTGCAATTTTCAATAAAAAATAAGAGGTACATGAAATGCAGGATTAAAAGGAGGCCCACAGATGTTATTGACAATTGCAATTATCTTCCTACAACAATTCAAAAGATAATATATACATAAATTATGTCTTCTATTAGAAGATTTATTTAATCTGGATCAAAAGACAAACCCGATCTAATCGCCTTTGGAAGAGTTATTTTAATTGGCAAAAGTTTATTTCTTTCTATACTGTGTTTGCCAGTTAACATTGTCTTTGTACAAACAAAATGCTTGTAGAGCTTCTGTAGCCACCTGTTCTGAATGCATGTTGTTCGAAATTGATGACAAAGAGAGAGTTTTTAGTGCCACATAAAATTGATCTTTTTTTTTTTATTAGAGAGCACATTTAAACAGAAAGACCTTAATGAAAATTATGTGAATTAAGAGAATATGGGTAAAGTAACTTTTGTATTTTTTTAAATTTATGGCAATATCAAGGTGATTTTTGGAATTCTTTTCTGAATAGAATAAACAACTTTAAAATTTTTTCAAATAAAAAAGGGAAAATAATATGTTGTCATTAAAAGGTTGCTGCTGTAGTACAAAAATTAATTTAATAAATTTTTTTATTTTATATATTTAAAGTAGTTAGTTTCATTTATTATCATTTAACTATTCACAAGATCCTGCGTACAACTTTGTCTTTATGAAAAGTTTCTCCTTTGTTATAACTAACCCCCCAATAACATTCATTTACGTAAATTCTATTGAAACACACAATAATTAAGTTTAAGTAACATCGTCACTTTCACAACTGTACACGTAACTCATCTAAAGGCTTTGGGTACAACAATATCAATTAGAATATAAAAACTAAAAATTAAATAAATTGACAATATGTTTTGTTTATTTTTGTTTTTTTTTTCTTCAAATTTTACAGAAGTGACTTCATCTCAACGTTATGAAAAACTTTAAATCAATCAATCAATTGATAGATAAACAACAGAAATATTAAAAAAACAAAAATTTTAAATTTAATTAAATGCAAAAGTAAAACGACAAAACTTTAAGACAATGAAATTTACAGCTCTTTAAGTTAAATATAAAGTAATGAATTTAGCATAAAATAATATATTAGTTTAAGTTTTATAAAAAAAAAGAAGAAGAGAATTTATTCTAAAAAACCAACACTACCATAGTTGCCTTTAAAAGAGCCAACAAATCGTTAATTAAATGTTAAAATAAGAAAATGAAATAAATTGATCATAAAACTCTTACATCAGTTCTGTTCTAAAAAAAACGTTAAACTCGGATTAAACTTGACCTGTTTTTGCTTAACCCGTAATAGTTAAAGAAAAGTTTATAGTCAGGCTTGTTTTAGTTCTAATATAAAATCTTCTTAACATACAAGGCAGGACTGGTTAATATCTGTTTCAATTCTGTACTTAAACTTTTAACGGTTTAAAGGTCCTTGAAATATTTTTTTATTTTAATTTATCTTTGTTATACTTTTATTAAATGCATTTGATATGTATTTATTTTACATTTTTTTTTTGATTTTTATTTTTTTTAAGAAGAAGAAGAAAATCTTATTTTTTTTTATTTTTTTATTTTGAATTTTGTACTTAATTTACGTGATATCTTTTTATTAATTTACTTATTGTTTTATTCATCTTTTCTTTTGTGTTTTTTAATTAACTTTATTATTTTCAAATATGTACCTTTAATATAAAATGTAAAATATGTTTCTTGACTTGAAAATATTTTAAGTTTTAGAATTAATTTGTTTTTTAAGGATTTTGTTTAAAAGCTTTTTCATACATATTAAAAAAACAGTAACAACAACAAAACTCAAACAATTATTAAAATTATAACATTATAAATAATTAATTATCTAAATGTAATTTTAATTGATGTTTAAATAAATATTATTTTTATCTTTATAATTTTTAAGTTGTAAAGTTAAAAACGATCTACAGAAAAAAAAAGAAACACACACACACACAAATAAAGCTAAATGCAGTAACACTGGATCTGCGCTTATTAGTTGTTTAATTAAAATAAATAAAACTAAATTTGAAAATTAATTAAAATTTTTAATCGCTGATATAGTGTACTCTTCAATTTTTTTATATTTTTTTAAAATTTAGTTTTAATTGTTAGGATTTGTTTTTATTAACTTGTTCCTATTTTCTGTCGTTTTTTTTTTTTTTTTTTTGGCATGGAATTTCTTATAACAATAATATCAAACTTTTATGTCTTAACAAAAATATTCCAAAATGTTTACGCTTTAAGGTCTAGTTAGCAGAACTTTACTTCTTTTAACGATATGTTGCACATCATCGTAATGTATTTTCATTTATTTTGGTTATCGTAACCAATATGAGTTACAAATATATATCTTTTTAAGTAACTATTATTGCAACTAAAAGTAATTTGATTTTTCGGTTGGCGGTGGCCAAATCAATAGCAGAGTTTTTTTGTTCTCAAAATACAATTTGCTCACAATCGATGACAAAGCTCTTTCATTTGGAATAGTAATGTTGTAAATTTTTATTTTACTTTATCATTGGTAGTTTCTGCCGGAAATTTATTGAACAGACGTTTATTTTTATATTAAAAATTTGTGTTTGTAAATTTAGAAGAAAAGTTCGGCTTTAAAAGAAACTTTGCTTGTTTTTATTTGAAATATAGAACTCTTCCAACCAGCACGATCAAGTTCTGACTGCACGGTAGCTTTAAAATTCCATTAAATTTTCAAAAATTTTTCATATCAATTTGATATTTTATTTTTCATTTTTATGGCATTTAGTTTTGTCATTGTATAAAATTTTCTCTCACTGAACACACTTCAGAAGGGTATTGTATAAGGAAACTTAATCACTTAATGACTCAATTAAGTATTAATTGATCAATTTATTAATTGATTTCTTATATGGTAAATTGAGTTCAATTAGGGCCTTAATTGCGTAAATTCCGCAATTGAAACGTATGTCTAAGCAGGGTATAGGGAGGCTGTGTCGATGATATCTAGGCAAAATATATAAAAGTGATCTCAAGTTGTCTTGAAATTTTACAGCCTCTTAAAATTAAAAAAAAAAAAAAACATCAAAACAAACCTGTTTCTGCAAATTAATTGCATGTATGCTGAATTTTCAACCAGTGACGGGTTGATAAAATCGACATACATTATAGTGTACGCCACGCATCAAAGGATTAAAAAAGGAAACTTTTCAAATTCTCTTTTTATTGTGGGAATTTTAATTCTGTATTCTTTTTTTTCTTAAATTTTAAAAGAATATGTCTTAAAAATAGTTTCGTGCTTACACAGTGTATTTTTAAGAAGAATTTTAAATAGTACCATTTGAAGAAATTTTAAAAAAGTACTTTTTTGGAAAAGATTTTTTGAGCCAAAGGACTTTTGGCTAAGTTAGTTAAAAACAAAGTTACATTTAAATTGAATTTAAACAGCTGCGATTTTAATTAGTATTTTGGTAGAAAGTATATGTGACCTAGAAAAGGCTCTTTAAAATGCCATTTTACCCTTTCAGTACTGACAGGACACATGTGTCCCACTGGGTGTTCAAAATTAACTAAATTACTATTACCGTATATTCCTATACATTTTTATTCCATCAGTTTGTGCAAGCAAAGATATTGTTGTTGTTGGATTAAATTTTCTAAATTTCACAATTAGACTTTTTTTAAAATTAAAAAATTTTTCTGATTGTTGCTATTGGGGCGTAGTTGTCTCATAGTAATTTACTGATGGAATAACCCTGTTCCAATACATTTTTCATCCTTTACTTAAACGCACCCTAAGGGATATTTTTTGAGCCATTATCAACTAACCACATCAGAAAAAAAGTTTGTATCGTTAAAACAAAAAATCGTATTGAAAGATTTAAAAGTAACAGTTGACTTTTTTAATTTAACAAAACCGAACAAAACTACAGCACATTTTGAATTTTTTAATACGATGTTTTAATACGATCATAGGCGGAAATCCATCACACGTATATCTCAATAAATAATAAAATATTGTGTTATGAAAATAAAGTCATTTTGAGAACTTTAATGTAAGCGAATGTTAGGAGCGTTTTAAACTTTACCTGAAGTTATTTCCTGCCAATAGTTTTTCTTTTTTCCTATTTCGATTTAAAAAATAACGCATTTTAAACATTTTTTTACTTTTCTTTTTCTGCCAAAACCCATTGTTTTTAAATTAATTTATTACTTTGATTTTTTTTTAAATTTAAAATTAAAATGTGAGTTTTTTGTTATTCATTTTATAATTGGAACGAACTCTTCGCTTAAAATCATAAAAAACTGTAAGGAACCAAGTGTACACTTAATAAATTATTTCAAATCAAACAGAAATTTCATTACGTTCACTCCTTAAAGTATGCTTTATAAATACATTTTTTTCTTCGCGACAATTGAAATGTTAAAATTTTAAAGCATGATTGTCTTTAATTATTCTTTTGAATGTTTATCAATTTGCTTTTTATATGCTGAATGTTTTTTTTTAGTAATTGTAACATTTTTAAAAATATTATTTTTATTTAAAATAATAAAAATATAAAGACAAATTCCCAAAACAATAATTTTGTGTATAGGAAAAAATTCCCGAGGAATACGAGTTTCATCATACGATCCAGATGATGTTAGCAACGTCAACCAAGGTAATGTTGCTAATGCCAGCCTAATACAGGGAGGCCAGAATTCTTCAATAGGTTGTATGGCATCAAAAACTCTCGGCAATCAGCGTAAATTTATGCCTGGCGGCCAAAGAGTGGCCACAATAAGTCAAAATTATAATGAAAAATCCATGTTGTTAAGCAGTGATGATGAGTATCAGTAAAGTTTCTGTTCTGTTTTTTATCGTTTTTTAAGTTTGTTTTTAAAAAATAAAATATATTTATATAAAATAATATTAAAAAAAAGAAGAAGAGGAAGAATCATTGTTATTATTAAATATATTTACATATGTATGTATGTATATGTATAAATAAAGATATGTGTATATTGTTTTAAGGTCATGTTTTAAACAATAATTTTAATTGAATTATTGTAATGAATTATAATTTTCTTTCAATTATTCTGATTAAGGCTTTTGCTAAAAATATCACCTTTTTTAAGTCATACAATTTTTTTTTTTAATTTAAATAAACAATTTTTCATAGACAATAGCTCTCTTTATAAAGTTTTTACTTAAAATTAATATTTTTACTTAACATCAATAAGTTAAATAATAAAATACAAAAAAAAAAAAAATATTTAACCCCAAACACAGGTCGGTTGGCTTTGGCAGAAATTCGAGATAAAGAAAATTTATAAATTAATTGAATTAAGTACAAAAATAAAAAAAAAAAAAAACACACTATTAGGAAAATAAATATGTTTGAAAAGTAATTAAAAATAAATTTTAAAATATATATATTTATAAAAACAAACACTATCTTTTAAATCCGGCCATATTTGCAATAAATTAAAAACTTAAATCAAAAAATTTTATAATATTTTTGGGTTGCAATGAAAAACATTTTAAATAAAAATAATTAAGGCTTGTTTGGTTAATATTAAGGAAAAATGCTTTTAAAATTCTTCATACTTTTCTTAAACGCCACAAACTATAATATGACAAATTTCAAACGTTTTCGCTATCTCAGGACTCCCTTTTTCGTTAATATTTATTTCGAACTAACAGCCATTTTTCCATTTTTCGAATTTTATCTTTTATTTACCAAACAAGTTGCAATGAAATAAAATTCATAAATTCAGCACTCACCAAATTGAATCTAGAACTGAGCATCATCTGCTATCATTTTCTTTATACAACAACAAATACAACAAACCGTGCCCAACTGCCGTCAAAAATTACTATTTTACCGGCTTCATTTAAATGCACAATAAATGAAATCTTAACGAAAATATTTGCAATTTTTTTTTGTTGCAAATAATAATAATTTTAATTTATCACCTTACAACAACAACAAAAAAAAGCCGAGTTTTAGTTTTAAATGTATTAGATCTAAATATACGAATATATTTGTTAAATTAAAATTTAAATGTATGCTTTGCATATATTAACATCAACAATAACAAAATCTAAATAATTTTAACTTAAATTTAATTTAATAATAAAAAATATAAAAAATAAAAATTTATCGAATTTGTCTAATTAAAAACATAAAGCAAAATCAACATAAAATTAGAAAAGTCGACAACAAACTTGAGAAAATTAGACATTGCTATTTTCGAAATTTATACACTGCGTTGCATCACTATAAGTACATCTCAGTTTTAAACTAA
The DNA here is from genome assembly GCA_916610165.2 of Gymnosoma rotundatum. Classification (NCBI taxonomy): domain Eukaryota; kingdom Metazoa; phylum Arthropoda; class Insecta; order Diptera; family Tachinidae; genus Gymnosoma; species Gymnosoma rotundatum. The sequence goes on along the minus strand of OU744338.1, from coordinate 10,027,296 downwards.
AAATAGGAAGGAACACGGTTTAATCAACAGGAGGCTTATTCTGAATTACGATGCGAAAATTAATGCGATGCGCAAATGAAATGCGATGCAAAAGAAAATCGGTATTCGGTTAGAATTTCGCAATTTGTTTCAAATCGTGGGAACGCTGCTCAAATAAACCTGTGTCAACAAACGTCAAAATAAAAATAAATAAATTGTTTGTGTTTGGCTTTGAAAATTGTTTATAAAATTTATTTAGGAAATTCTGTAAGAAAAAAAAACAAAAAAATAATAAAAATGGATTCTGTGTCACTGTGGTTCGAAGATAAAGAAGGCTGTGAGCAAAATGAAAGGATATAGATAAGATTTCTTACAAGCATTTGTTGCCCCGAAGGCAAGTGCGTCCGGTAATCCATTTATGGAATCCGTCAAGTTTAACAATTTCTCCAATTGCCCCTCTAAGGGAGACAGTGGATTATATCTTAATGGGCCAGTGGCAATGTCGGTTTTATTTCGTCTAAGCTTCGGTTGGTGCGTACTTAAAAATCGGCCCAAACTTATTAAGTTGAAGTTAAATATTTTTGAGCTGGTTTATATATTTAATACTTTTTTCCATCCAGCAGCTTCTCTAATAGGTGGTCCATTGATATTTAAATCTTTAGTTAACGTTTGCTACAAAGTATTTGCCAACTGCCATGTATTTGGTGTTTTTACAAGGCCTTTTGCCAATTGGTTGTGCTTATTCATAAATTTTATCTTTATTTCGAATTGACGTCTTTTGGTGGTCTTAATTGCTTGTTTCTTTGAATTAAATAATAAAAAAAATATTATCTTTCACTTACATGTTTGTACTATGCGAATGCTACTTTTTTGCCGAATAAATTTTACGAATTTGACATTTGTTTTCGCAATTTAGGAAACATACTTGTCAACTTTTCGCATTTGAAATGCGATTAAAAAAGAACTTTGCGAATATCGCAATACAGAATAGTGATTGTTCGCAGTTATGTTCTTTCGCAACGCAATTCAGAATAAGCCTCCAGGATTTTAAGCCTAAGAAAAATGAATTAGTTTCATAGGAACAATTGGTGATAAAATATTAAATAAATTAAATTAAGAAGTATGTAAATGTTTCTTAAGAAGTATATTTTAATGCCATTAGTGCTTGAATATAATTTCAAGAACATCTGATGATTTCATCAGTCAATAAAGCTCATGAAATATTGATTTATTTGAGGTATATAGTGAATCTCATGAAGTTTCCTTGTTGCAAATGCTTTGCATTAACCCAAAAAAGGAGCCAAATCACTGAATAAAGTAAAACAGTTGGTTGACTTTCAGCTTACTGCGCAGAAGACGTTTTAGACGTTTCCACAGCTCAATTTGCTGCGCTCGCAGAAGGATCGAATCATTAGGGATTTCCGGTGCTTAGCATAAGCGTATGGGCCTGTTCGTAAATGCATCACTGCACTGCATATGATGCGCAGTACGTTCGTAAATGCAAAAAGTGGCAGCACTGCAAATGTCGTCTGTTCGTAAATGCACCACTGAAGTATATTATGTGCAAGTAAAAGCAAAAAACTAATCATAAAAATGGCTGATGCAATGAACGTCTTTTTCTGTTTAATAATTTTTTAGAATTAAATTTAGTTTTTTATTCTTTAATCTTCTTTCTTTTAGTATGTTACACAAATTTTTATTATTTTTATATCATTTAGTTGACAAATCGAGTTTATTATCAATTTTTCTATTTTCACAGTATTTCTTCGTTCGTTAATGCAAACACTAAAATGAGCAAAACAAAGTATACGCAACAGCTGATTAGCAGTGGCAGTGCAGAATAATCATATTATGCAGAGCACTGATGTATTTACGAACAGGCCCTATCTTAAATATTCTGCAGGGAGCTATAGCCCTTTAATAAAGAAAAAAATTATCTCATGTGTTACAAATTCCATGTGAAGGAAATATTTCTGGGGGAGGAAAGCCGTATAGGGTGTTAATCTATTCATTATCAGCCCAATTATAAACAAAAATGCCGTGCGAGTTATTTCACTTTACCCTTTTCTCCAATTATTATTATTTTCCCCTTTTGATTGACAGCGAAAAGTGAAAAAAATTCGGGGGAAAAAAGTAGGTATTACAAATTATAAAATAAAAATTATATGAAAATAACCAAAAAACTCCCTTCAAATTACGATGATGCCACTTTTCATAATTGGAGGAATTCATAATTGGAGGAATCTTTTCTCGAGAAAATTCTTTTTCGTGGGAAAGAAATTCCGTGCAAATATTCATAATTGGGCTGTATAAAATGGCAGACTCTACTTGGTAGAAATGGTAATAGAGTTGCCAGATGTGATAACCGTGATGAGATACATATAACTTCCTATCGGAAAATGAAACCTTTAAAATATAAGTCGTTACGAGTAACTGAGAACAGTCAAATTCATACTAAAACGAAGTTTTAAAAATGTGTAAAACAATCGCTCATTACCTACCCTTGTACACACTTTTGACCACTCTTACAAAGTAATATTTAAAAAAACCATTCCTTACAGCCAATTCTATTTATATTAGCCTTTTGAGTGTTGTCTATCAGCCCAATTACAAACAAAAATTCCGTGCGAGTTTTTTCACTTTTCCCTTTTCTCCCGTTATAAAAATTTTCCCTTTTTGATTGACTGCGGAAAGTGAAAAAAAAAATCGGGGATAAAAAGTAGGTATTCAGCCCAATTAGAAATATTCTCACGGAATTTCTTTCCCACGGAAAAATAGTTTCTCGAGAAAAGATTCCTCCAATTATGAAATGGGAATAAAATAATAAAGTGGCATCATTGTAATTTGAAGAGAGTTTTTTTTTTTTTTTATTTACATATAATTTTTATTTTATAATACATAATCAGCCCTATTATAAACAAAAATTCCGTGCGAGTTTTTTCGCTTTAAAACTCGAATAGGTAGTGAAATTTACTGCTCTAATTTCTTTAAGCTATTTTTATTTTTCTATTTAGAGGGATTAATTAAACAAAATAAGTTAACATTACTGTTTACAAAACAACTTTGACGCTCTTATTAAGTTTTGTCCATATAGCCTTAAAGCTAGTTGCTCTGCACGAGCTACTTGGGCTAATCTTTATATTAAAACTTTTCTTGTTAACATTACATTTTTTTGTTTCCCAGAAAACATTTTTTAACATTTTTCTTAAAATAAGTCCCCTTTTACCATGTAGAAATTGATGGGCAGACATTTTTCTCTTTCTTTTTTGAACTTGCCTAGACCTTTTACACCCGCAAAATTATAGTTCCTTCTAGCTGTTAAATTTGTTTGTTTCATTCTTTGCAATAGAGCCAGTAAGAGAAACAAAAGATGTCTAGTACAGATGGCCGTGTACTACACACTTCGTCAGTCTGCTTTCAATTTCTACAGTGTAAAAGGGGACTAATGCCACACATTGATTTTGTAATATCGTGCTACTTTATGTAGATTTCATCAATAACTGTTGAAATCTAAATTCCAAAATATACTGAGAAATTGTATGCCGTTTACGAGTCTTAAGAATCTACTGCTTATTACGCTTTATTAATATTAGGTGTATTTATAATAATGTTATGCACTGTATGTTTCAATGATATGCCAGTTGCGCATTAAATAATTAATTAATCGAAAATGTTAAAATGACATCAAAAGTAAATAATCAATTCTTAATATAAAAAAAAAAATCAAAATTTTTACAATAAAAAAATTGATTTGATTTCTAAATTGAAAAAAAAAAATTAATAAATAAATATTTAATATTTGAATGTAAACTATTGTAAAATTACTGCATTATTAATTTGAATTGAAACAAAAACAACAACCATAATTCCTGTGTAAAATTTTTAAACAAATGCAAAAAAAAAACAAAATTTTATTTAAAATTAAAAAAAAATGAAAACGAAAATAAATTAAATAATTATTGAACTTTAGTGAAATGTTATATTGGATATGCGAAACAAGTAAGTAAATAATGCTTTATTACACGTAGGAAGAATCAGCAGAAGATATATTCGTTCTAAATATCCCGATTCGTTAATAGAGATTTTTTTCTTGAATTAAGATTTTTTATGTAATTTATGTAGTTGGGTATTTTTTTCCAACCACATTATTATACTTCTTGCATCTTTGCAGGTTATTGAGCTATTTTATATATGAGTAAAGCGGATGGACTACAATGATATGCTTTATTCGCCATATTATAATCACCTCTATAGTGAATAACAAGTGGAATTTATGTTCCTATGAAATTTTCATTCCCCTTGGAGTGAATATTTGTATCATGAATTTCCCCTAAAATATTTGTTCCCTTCTTTTAACAGCTGTTCAAACTCATGCACAGACACACACATACACAACCATCAAAACATTAATATACAATACCATCTTGTGATAGTTCGGTGTATCATCCACTACAGTTTCGTAAGAGCCTCGTTCCGGTGGCGGAAATGGTTAAGGTATTGGTTTAGGATTTTTAGGGCCAGCCTCTCCGGTTGGAGTTGATTCTCTTTTGTGAAAGTTTCGGAAACCTAAAACTTACACCCTGTTTATAGAACACGTCAAGAGCGAAACGAAACCGGATGGTATATGGATGAATACGTAATAATCAGCATCCGTGTAATATGTTCCGGTTTTTTCGTTTAACTTACGTTGTGTTTCGTATAAATAAATGTTGTGTCAAATCGTAGTATTGCCAATGTATTAATTAATGTTTTTTATTTACTTTTTTTCTTATACATTTTTTATTTTTGCCTTAAATGATGGTAGCCCTGATTCGGCGCTTAAAAAGAAACAGCTGAGTTAAATAAACAAAACAAAATTATCAAACAATGAAGTAAAAATTTTTATTTGCAAAACAATAATTTGTGAAAATAAAAAAGTTTAACCAATAGTTATAAAAATAAACAATAATTTTTAAATGTTACATACAAATAACTAAAAATGTTTTAATACGTGAAAGTGTTATGATGGGCAGTTGCCCAACAATATTAACTCCTGACGAATGGTTTTTTTTTTCATCGCTCATTTTTGACGTGTCTGACACTGCAATGCGCGATACATAAACCAAAAACAATTGCCATTTGTTACATTTTTTACAAAAACAAAATGACATTCGCGTTTTTAAAACCCAAATAGGGAAACGGTAACGTTTTTGTGCGTCTAAACGGCAAATTGTGTTCTGTAAACTGTCTTTTAATTAGCAATTCTTTTGTTTGCACTTGTTTCATTGGCCGCTGGAATTGCTATGTTAGCAAGTAGGGCAACGATTTAATTGAAAATCACGAATTTCTTCTACAGCAGCAACACTGACGAAGGAATTAGTGAGACTAAAACCGAAGCTGTTACTTGGGTGACAGACAATGAAGTTTTCATTCAAGTTTTTAAATGTCTTTCATTTTTATTCCAATACACTAATGTTAATATTCCTTTGAGTATACTGCTGGGTGGTGTTTTTGTGACATCTCTGGGCATAGTTGGAATGGGTAAGGTATTATTTTAATAAAATAAATTAATAAAATATTGTGTACAAAAAAATTTTTTTTGCAGGACTATTTTTGAAAGTTGCTGACTGGAATCAAAACTAAGCTTGTGCCTGCCCGTGTCCATTTTTCGATAAGAAACAGCCGTTGGCACGTCAATTGCAATTTCAAAATGTTGATGGTGGTTTTTTCATTTAATGATATTTTTTAATAGAAGCTACACTATTGAGCTCTTTCGTACACTCTGCTATAACGTCTGTAGCAATCTTCAAACACTTACAGGCAATAGAGCCACTCTGCACTGTAGTAACTGATCTTAAATAAAAAAAAAATGTTTTCATAATTAAGATATTCTAATTAAAAAAGGAAAAAAAAACTTGCATAATGTATACAGTTCTCCAGCGAAATTAAAGAGAAAATATCAAAGGGAAAAGTAAAAAATTTATTTTGAATCTATTTATACTATAAGGAACCCCAATCGGAATTGATTTAATAAATCTTGATCCGAAATTTTTAAAGCTTTGTTATTTTATTTATATTTCTGAATCTTATTGTTGTTTTTATTGTGCCTCCATAACTCAGTTATTTCTAGATTAATTAGGATTTTTTTTTATTTGAAAGGTTATGTTATGTTGGTCCCGGTTTAAAAACAATTCATAATCTTAAAAATTAAAGGGTGTCCTTATACAACATAAATGTTTTTTTTTTCTACGTCTATTATGAACCGTTATGCGCACCATTTTAAAATTAATAGAAAACTAAGTATTACTATACTCCAAATGGCTAAAAGCAATACCCAAATAAATCTAAAAATTAAAGGGTGTCCCTATAGGTGACGTAAATTGACATATATGGGCCTATCTTTTAAACCGTAAGAGACAATTGCTTGCAAACTGGGAAGAATGTCGATTGCTATGGCCGTTATAGTCACAAGTATTAATATTTACAACTGTAAATTAAAGAGTGCCCCAATAGTTCACTAAATTGATGTATATGGCCATACGTTTAAACAGTTGTAGGTAGACGCTTGAGATTTATAAAGAATCTGTATTGTTAAGTCTGCTAAAACAACAAGTATAACATTTGGAATTGGAAATTAAAGGGTGTCCCAATAGTTGCTTTACTTTTATGTATATGGCCAAACTTTTGAACCGTAATAGACAGACACACGAAACTTATAAGGCATCAGTATTACTAAGTCCGGTATATCAAAAAGTTTATAATTTCAATTTAGAAATTAAAGGGTGATTCCATAATTAATATAATTTGACCTATATGGGTCTATATTTTAAACCGTTATAGACAAACGGTTGCAAATTGAATAGAATGTCGATTGCTATGACCGTTATAGGAACAAGTATTAATATTCAAAAATATAAATTAAAGGGTGCCCCAATAGTTAATTTAATTTGATGCATGTGGCCATGTTTTTGAACAGTTATAGACAGACAAGCTTATAATTTGAATTTAGAAATTAAAGGGAATTCTCAAAATTAATGTAATTTACCTTAATGGCCGTATCTTTTGAACCATTATATACAAAAACTTGAAATTCAGACGGAATGTTCACTTCTTTGCTTGGTATAGTACAAAGTATAAATATTTTAGATTATAAATTAAAGAGTATTACAAAAGTTGAAGTATATGGCCAAACTGTTGAACCGTTACAGACAGACGGTTGAAATTTACAAAGAACGGAATTGCTAAGTCTACTACAACAGCAAATATAAAATTTCACTTTTGCGTAAAGTGTTTACAAGTAGAAAAAAGCCTTAAAAAGCCTTAAAAATTAAAAGGTAAGTTTAAATTTTGGAAAAAGATAAATCACCCATTGAACTACATAATTTTCCCAATTTTTCGTGTTATTATCCTCAGCAGAAGATTTTGGGTCAATTATGTGTTTTGGCCATATTTTAAGCAGCAACTTATTTTTTAACAAACACTGTCTTGTAAAACTCCCGGAATTTATTTCCGGATTTTCCGAATAAAGTCCCTAATTTGTACCTCATTTTACCCATTGTATTTTATAGGTTTATGCAAGAAATTAATTAGTCTCTTAAGGACTGTTCACACAAAGTGCGTTTACATAGGCTTTCAAGGAATTAATAGAATTAGCGAAACGAAAATTTTAATAATTCAACAATATTTTCTTTAACTTCTTTTAGCTTATTGAGAATTAAATAAATATTGAATTTATTTTTCCAATTAAGGCTGCGTTGCATTTTTTATTAAAGCTTATAACATTAAAAAAGAAAACGCAGTTGTATTAAATTTTTATTTCTAATTCATGTTAGAAAAAGTTAAGAATTTAACTTTGTATTTTCATTTAAAAAAATATTTAAACAACTTATCAATCTACCCACGTTGATAAATATTTTATGTTCATTACTGATTGTTGTTGTTAATAATAAACATTTACGGAAACCAAATGACAAGCACGCATTTCCAATAATTATATTTCAATGTATCACAATGTTTGACTTTCAAACGAATGTAGAACATTGGCTCACGAGCACATATCTACTCTCGTTAACATATTCCGTTATTCATAAATAAAAATGAAATACATACATATGGATGTGTATGTGTGAATAATTGTATACACATATATGTACTAGTATCTGTGTAAAGTCAAATCTGTGTACTTACACCACCCATGTGTTTGCAAGTGTGTGTGTATAAAATACTCACATTTAATGTTGTTGTATAGTTTCCCTTTCCACTTCAATGTAAACATTTATTTCATATATGAAACAACAACATTGGCTGACATATTATCTGTATAAAAAGTATAAGCGGTTCTGCTTCTTAACGTTTCATAAAATTTCAGCTCTTTTTTATTTTAAAAGGTTTTATTTGATATAAAAAATTTCTCCTATTTTTTTTTACTTATTTTATTGGTCTTGGTCTTCTTAAGGAGGGGAGAATAAGGTGTTTTTTTTTCACAAATTAGGTCATTTTTTGACACACGGATGTTGTAAACCGAGAAGAAGCCACAAACACACACACAAACATATATATATATATATATATATATATATATATATATATGAAAGTAGTAAGTCTAATATAAAAGTACAAGGTGTCCGCCGGGATGGTATATTACAGTATTTCCATTATAATCCTGGCTGTATGCGATGTGGCACCGTCTTATTGTGGCACCGTCAGTTGTGGCACCGTCAGTTGTGGCGTTAAAAACTTTTCAATCTTATGACGATTTCGCTCCCTTTTCACTGTTGCCAATGATTCCTTCTGACCAAATTGCACACCAGACTGTCACTTTTAATGGATGCAAAGTTGGCTGATGAATAATTTAAGGGTTTTCTATTGCTCAGAACCGAATATTTTGTTTATTCACATATCCATTCAAATGAAAATTGGCATCGTCACTTATTATGATCTTCTTCTGACAATCAGGGATGTCATGGGCGAGCTGTAACATATTATTGGCATATGTACGGCGGCGTAAATGGCCTTGTGGAAGAAGCTCTTGTGTCAACTGAATCCTAAATAAAAAACAACTGCAAAACCTTGTGCAAAATTGTGATCAAAGTTGTTCTTTGAAGATCAATCTCCTGAGCACGGCGTTAAATTGAGGTTGATGGATTATTTTGAACACTTTCTTGAGCAGCAGTTATGCTTTCAGCTGATCTTGCAGTACGCTGTGGTCCATGCCTGGGCCTATCACCTACATACCCTCTTTTTTCGAAATCATTCACTACACCATAAATTGTGCGTTTTGTAGGCACGTTGTTTCTTCTAAAAATAACTTTCTCATCATCACAGTAATCGATGATTGATTTTGATAAAATGTTTTAGCGATTTAAATACGTTGGTTTATCGTATATTTTTTCATAATAAATTTGCCACGTTTCTACTTCACGACTGCCAAATAGACTAATCTTTACCAAAATGGCGGCAAAACAAAGTAGCATGCCTTTCTGGCGAACACCCTGTATCTAAGCAATCACTGTATGAATTAAACAACATTTTTTGTTTACCCAAAACTTTAAATATATGTATGTGTATATGAAAGCGTGCAGGAGCATGCACGAGCACGTATGTTAATATACATATGTATGCGTGTACACCCGAACGATTATGTGCTTTCGTCGTTATGTCCTTTTGGTTTTAAATTTATATTGAATACATTAGTGCCACAAACACATTCATGCAACCAGTAGAGTTGAGTGCATTTCTACAACAAAACATTACGAAGTAATAAGGGGAGAGTATATTTTGCTGAAATAGATCGAATTGCCGTAATGCTACAATATATATTGGGGGAAAAAACTTTAGTTAAATTTTTGGTTGTTCAGTCTTTCAATTGTGTTCAAAAATGCTTACTAATTTTCGATAAAATTTTTACTATATTTTGTAAGTTTCTTTTTGGTTTGTCTTTCTGATTTTGTCTGATTTGTGTTCAAATTTTGCGAAAAAGGCTTCCAAATCTTTTTTTGAAATGAGACCTATGATTGAAAAAAATCAGGACCTGCTGTGACGGATTACTCTGATGGATGGAGAGGAAAATTCTTTGTGTTGCAATATTAACATCACGGTAACCTGGGCCCTACAAAAAATAATCGAATAAAAATTACAAAATATGTACAGAAAGATGGGAATATTTTTTTTTACCCAAATATTTAATTAAGCCAGTTTGAGTACAATATGAACTCTACATCATATAACTAGCTGTTGATGTTGGACGTGGCACCATTCTACGTTTAGTAGGTGGGTGACCTATTACTTGACTTTTGTTACGGACTTTAACAAATCTTTTGTTGATAAAATACAAGGCAGAGACGAAGAATTCCGTAATTCGGAACAATGCAGTTTCGATCTTTACGGAATGCTTCAAGATGGACACGAGGACTAAATCGAGAATCTTCTCTAAGGACTGTACTGTATTTCAGACCGAGATATATTTCTTTTAATAGGGTTAGCACTCAAAAGATGACCTCTACTCATGCAACGCATTAAAAGACATCTTCAGGAAGTATATTCTACATACGAAATGCGCATTGCGCTTTACTGGCTGAAAGACCAAAAAAAGTGATGCGCTCTTAATGAAGACCATACGAAATTACGGTTTTCAGAAACAAGTTCCCTGATGTTATGAGAGCGCATTCCGTTGTAGTAACGAACGATAAAACAGTGAAACGAATCTCACATTGCGTCGATGCTCCTGTATGCGGTCGAGAACTCCAAAATAGTTTTTGAAGCACTGGCCCATATATGAGAGTTGCATATCATTTTCAGTCTAATAAAGGTGTCGTCGATAGTAAGGAGATCAGGTGGATTAAAGTATCTATTGTTAGCGGCAAGGAGAATTTGGAAACATATAACAAAGGCAACGGCTATTGAACTTTTAGTGGATATTTTAGCTGGCATTAAGACCTTTTATTCAAGTGTTTTGAAACCAACATCTGGCCCTTCTTCAACAATACCATGAAAGAGTATTTTGGCTTCTGCGTCATGGGGAGATGAAATGGACGAGTCGTGTGGTGACTGGGTTGAGTCTGACCGTTGCAGATGCAAAGGGGGACATTACAGCCCACCTGGCCGAACATTCAAATATGTATAGGAGAGAATTATCGCTGAAGTAAACGGTTCTCCGGTGGTCTTCAGTAACCAATTATCGATTGTCCAAAATTTTTTGCCTGTTACTGAATTCGGATAGAATGAAGGCTCTACTGGCCCTTAATAAAAACAATAATACCGTTTTTAGTGGGCACTATAATGGGGCACTGTACAATTGGATGTATGTCGGAACGTGTGGAAATCACCTGAGGTAAGAGTTGCAGTAGCTGTCAAGATGAGGAGGAGAAAGAGTCAGTTATTACTATCTCAGCGACTGTAACAACGCAGGTGCAAATATGTGGGCTAAAGATTCTTAAGGGAGGGATGCAACACTAACTGGCGTGATAGGCTTTGCAAAAAGGTACTTCTTGCAATCTACGGAACTGTAGGAGTGAGAAGTCGTCGGGGCATCACCAAGGGCCGTTTGGCCTCCTAGGGAACTTGCTGTTGTGCAAGTAACAGAGAAGTTACGAAAAACATTTATAGAATATGTATTATGAAATTCAAGGACTTTGTTCCATTGAAAATTTGAGATTTTGTGGTCTATACTTTTTAAAACATAATGTACGACACGAACAAGCAAGTTCAGAAGCTAATTTTGTAATAATTAAACAAATAAACAAATTGTAAATGTGTGTGTTGCTTAACGTGTACAAATATACATTTGCAAACGATAATGACGCTTATGAAGATGTACTGATTTATTTCATATGAAAATTACTGATGCTTAAAATAATGAAGAAGAAAGATGATGGGAATTGTGTTGACAAACAAGTGTCACAAAAATAAACCACTTCTGCTGCAGTGGCCAGTAATTTTGTGGTCAACCAGTTTAAACAAGTAGATTTTATCAAAATGCGTTAATATTCCTTTCATTGAGTCTGTTAAGTTTTGTTGACTTTATAAATTATTTTAAATTTAACTTATCTGTAAGAATGTATCACAACATTTCTAGGATTCTGTCTTTAGAAATAAAATCTCGTGTAAATGTTTGGCTTAGGCTGTTGCTAAAAATCCCTCCTCCAAGGCGAAGAAGGCCTTGTAGTGCTCTTTAGGTTGTTCGATAAGCGAATAACTGGCTGAGGTACAAAAAGCTATAAAAAGAGAATATCGCAATCTGTACTTACAGCAACGCCGTGATAATATTTTACTTGGGTCTGTATACAAGAATTTAGCTGATTCTTAACAATACCACATATTTAGGAGTGCCCTTATTTAATATTCTAATGACGTCGTTACTATGAAACACCCACTAGCGTGCACATGGGTATGGCAGCCGCCATACCAAACATATCACCGGTGTCTCCTTAGCTCCCTCCAACAAAAAACTAAAAAAAAAAAATCCGATCAACGTTATTTATGGAATAGAAAAACTAATCCAATTCAAAACTAGTGATGATGACTATAGAATTGTTTCAAAGCAATTTAGGGTCGACTTTTCAGAGTTGAAAGGCGGAGATTAATCTTCTTCAGTACCGTTCACTTGATGCGGGAGATGTTATAGATAGATTAGCAGAAATGGGTCCGAAAAGGAAATTACAACTTAAATTAACCTAATACAAGAGTGTTATACAATTTAAATCAATCTTATTATATTTAATACATGTAATATGTACGAAATAAATTTTGTATTTTTGTTGTTGTGTAATATTAATTATTTCAGACATATTTTTAATACTTTAATTTTTATTAATATTATTATTAATTTGGTACCCCTCAAAAATTCTGCCATACCAAAGAGAAGCCCCTGTGTACGCTACTGCACACACATAATAGCGAACTTAAGCCTAACTGATAAAAATTTCTTCATTCTTAATTTAATTGTTAGAATAAAATTAAACTTGAGAAAATATTAGATATTGCATTAGATACAATTGAATTAATCGTCTTTGTATTCCATGAGAATAATTCAATCTTAAACGTTTAACATATGGAGCGCCAGCCCCAAGTAATATATATTTTTTATAATCCGGTTTTTTTTTCGTGATCGGTTTGTAATTTTTTAAAGTATCAGTAAGTCAAATAAAATCGTTAACAACTTTCAACTTATTTGTAGAGATTAATGAGCAAAATGCTGAGTTAAGATATAAAAATCTTTGAAAGTTAATTACAGCCTGCTGTTAGCTCTTCTCTCGTTTTTACATTTATTTATGTCGATTAAAAAAATAATTTGCAGAAAATGCTTGTCAGTGTAAATATTATAATAATTCTAAGGATTAGTTTTATTGGAGCTCAAGTTTAATTTTGGATGTAATAATATTACGGCAAAATTATTAAACTGTTGATTAGAACCCCGAATAAATAAGATTATTTGAAAAAACAGTGGCGTAGGTAGGCCTACATGGGAAGGGCTAAACCACTTCCAGGAAAAATTAAGAATCCCACAATTTTGTTTCTTAAGGAATTGTTAATGCATGGCAGAATATTTCGTTTCGGTTAAGGGTTAAGCCCCGCCAGAAAAATTCTCTTGCTAACCTTATGGAAACAAAGCAAGTTTAAAATGAAAGGTTCGTTCAAACATGGTTCGGAGACCTTCGTGTATAAGTCTAACTCGCATTTACGAGGGCTGCTCTATATATTTCTGGCCTAATAGTGAAAATGCGAATATTTATAATCAAAAATGGTTTTATTGTTTTTCAAAGTATTCTCCAGCATGATTTATACACTTTTGCATGCGCTCAAACCAGTTGTCGAAGCACTTTTTCCACTCCGATTGAGACACCTCTAAAGCATGGTTTTTGAACACTTAAACAGCTTCTTCTGGCGACGAAAATCGTTGACCACGTGGTTTTTTCTTGATGTGCGGAAACAAGAAGAAGTCATTAGGTGCCAAATCAGGGCTGTACGGCGGATGACCCATTAATTCGACGTTTTGGCCGGTCAAAAACGCTCTGGTTTGAGCCGATGTGTGAGAGCTCGCTTTGCCATGGTGAACAATGATTCGTCTTCTCTTGTTGGTTTTTCGAATTTCTCCGATGACTTCAGGCAAACAAATTGTAGTGTACCACTCAGAAGTGACCCTCCTACGTTGCTCAAACGGAACAGTCGCCACATGACCAGTTTTGTCGAAGAAACAGGCGACTATTTGCTTCGAAGTGCTTCTTCCACGAACAACTTTCGTTGGATTTTGCTCGTCTTTGAAGACCCACACGGTCGATTGTTGTTTCGTTCGGGCTCATACGCATAGATCCATGATTCGTCACCTGTGACGATCTTATAAACGTCTTTTGAAGCACCGCAATGATATTCAAGTCACTGTTAACAACCCAAATAATGGTCGTACGTCAAAACGTTTTGAGTACGATTATGCTTAAAAATGACAAACTTTCCAATGGAAATGTCAGGCCAGAAATATATATAGCAGCCCTCGTAGTTAATTTATTGATATATGCTTCTACTAACTTTCAGTTAAATTTTAGTTAAAACTTTCCATTTATTTTAGTTTAATTTTTCTATTGCCTGATTTTATATGAAATGTGTAGAATATAAAAACAACAAAAACGAACTTAATCCTGAATAAAAAATACTCCACAAGACAAGCAAAACATTAAAGTTTATATAATTTTTTTCTGAAACTTGTACTCTGTTAATATTTAAAATACATCGCAACTGTGAGAACCATTTTTCTTAGCAAACTGTTCATCTGCCTAATAGTTTTCTATCATACTCGTAACTCACATATTAAATTTATTGTCTGAAATTAATTATTTTTAAAATAAAAACATATTTCTAAAAATATCTGCAAATTTGGTTGAAAACATTTAAATAAATGAAATAATTTTTCCATTTATTAAATAATATTCTCATTTATCATTAACAAATACAAAATAAATAAAACAAAATTTAAGTAAAAATATTTATATTATAAAGGGTGTGCAAAAATTGAAAAAAGTAGAAAAATATTTAATAGTTAATAACTTAGAGTGACCATTAAAGGCATAGCTCTAATGGAATTATTGAACATCGAGCAAAATCTAACCGAGCGATGACAAAATTTTTTATCTCAATGGGTTTTTTATAGAATAATTGCAGAAGTTTAGTCAAACCTGGGGTCGGATAAAGGGAAAGATTCATTATTAAATCATAATATTCTTAAAAATGAATGACACTGATACTGTTGTTTAATATTGCTCTATTAAATCCAATTTATTATTAAATAAATAGCCATTTAGTTTAAGACAACTGCATGAGTCATTGCAACATTCTTTGACCAGTATTTTACCATTTCGTTAATCATGATTCTCCTTTAACACAGTGACATATGATATGGATTTTCATTTTATTCGATTATTTTAAATCAAAAGTCGATGCAAACAAGCCCACTGTTTTATGTGCCCCAATTAGGAAATTCATTGCTGGGTTAACGCAAGTAGAAGTCACATTTATGGTCAGTAGAGAATGTGTGTCTCCAATGTACTATTCTGTACACAATACGATCTTGTATGCTTTAAGATTCAATACAAAAATAACAACCTACAGAAATTAAATTCCATATTTGCGTTAATTTGGCGAAACCCTTTACAATAGCATACATAATTAAATAAACACAAATAGACAATCAATGAAAAATATAAACAATAAATGTAATAAAATATACAATAAATAGAAATATTAAAAAAATGATACAAAAAAAGTAAAACAAAATATAAAACAGTAACAACAGGAAAAAAAAACACACATTATAATTAAATTTTTATATAAAACATACATAAATATTTACTCACCTACTTACACATTTATATGAATATACATTTATATCTGTATGGATGTATGCATACAGATTTATGTGTTGTTATAATACATACAGTACTCAATATTTAAAATACTTGTGTGCGTGTGTTGTGTATGCATTCCCATAATCAATTAATAAAAAAAATTTTAATTAAATAATAATTTTATGAAAAGGAATATAAGTGATATAATAATAAATAAGTACAAAAACAACAAATATTATTTATTTACATGACATCGCAATCATAAAATTACAAAATCTATAAATGTGTTTACAAACGTGTATATACACATTTGCATATGTATGTAGGTATATGAAGATATGTATACACATATACAAAGACTTCTTATGTAAATGGCTTAGGTCTTACAATAGCTTAAGTCCAAAGTTTTGATATCTCCGCGAAAAATTTGTGTCAAAAGTTATTTAAAAATTACACTGTTCTGCAAAAAAAATCTTTCTCCCCTCCCTTGAACAATTTTGCCTGTTTCTCATGTTTTCAGGTGTGCTGAGTCCGAATCTGCACTCAGAAAAATTCTATCACCGTCTGATTTTGAGAGAAAAGGGAAGGAATGTGACTTCACCACAAACATAGAAAAAGTGAACTGTTCCCAAAACAATGATAGCACAACTGAATATCCAAATAAGTGCGTTTAGCGAAATCCTCAGAGTACTGATCCTAGAAGAAAAAAAAAACTTTTAGCCATATTTCTTCAACCACTTGTAATATTCCCATCAAATTTTTTTCGTTCAAATATACTTCATTGCGCTCAAAATCATCGGGCTTTTGAATATTTTTCACTATGTTCTGATGCCAAAAAAAATTTGTCAAATTTACAAAAAACTCACATTTTTGGATAAAAAAAAATAGAATTTCGCAAGAAACTGTGCGCGATAGACAGAATCTAATCTGACTTCAAATTCGTGCTCAGCACATTTGAAAACAGTAAGAAAGCATGTTTTGGTTTGAAGGAGGATTTTCGTGCAGAACAGTGTTATTGAACACCTACACTGTGTTTCATTACTAAAAGGGCACTTACTCTTTAATTAATTCTTCTTAAAGTGGTTAAAAGCCTGCATTTCATGTTCCCAATCAAAAAATCAAATATTGGGGTGACAGAGAATTAAGAAATAAAGAACAAATTTTGGTACTGCATATGTATAATTTTACATAAAAATGCCATCGGCTCTTAATGGGTTAAGCATTTTTAAAAAAATTTAGTGTTTCCTTAAAGATCTCTTCAAAAGCTTTAAAATGATACCCATATTGATATTTTAAAAAATTTGAAAATTTCAGAGCCCCTTAACTCGGAAAATATGGGCGAGTGGCAATTTTTTTACTTCATGTTTTTTTCTTATTTTTTAATTCTCTATCGACCCATATATTTATTCTTTAGACTGGAGTTACTTTATGGTTCCAAATGACATGAAAGAATTAGAGGTAGGCGTGGTATTTTGTCTGCTCCCTCGAAGGACATGGACCGATCATGCTGAAAATATTTAAAATTTCAGAGCCCCTTAACTCGGAAAATAGGGGCGAGTGCCAATTTTTACTTGATGTATTTTTTTTCTTATTTTTTAATTCTCTATCGCCCCATATAATTGTTTTTTTATTGGAGTTACTTCATTGTTCCAAATGTCATGAAAAAATTAAAGGTAGGCGCGGTGTGTGTTGCCTGCTGCCTCGAAGCACAAGGACCGATCATGCTGATTTCCAATAGCATCATAGTATCAAAAGACTATGTTTGATAGGTTGGCATATTTAAATTTTTTCTAACTGATATATTTTCTTAACAAACTTAATTTAACACTAACACGGACGAACAGACGGATATCGCCCAATCGACTTCGATATATAAAAGATTTCAGAATATAGACATATACTTTATGGGGTCGGAAATTGAATGTAGAAATAACAAACGATACAAAAAACTTATATATACCCTTTTTCCACTTTTTATGGTGAAGGGTATAAAAAGATAACATAGTCAAATTCTTTCTTTTTTACTTAAGACTCCGATAGGATTTGAACTCATAACATTTTTTTTTACTACGCAAGCAGATAACTCAACCTACAGTTTTTAAAAGCTTTAGAAGAGATGTTTAAGGAAATAATATAAAAGAAATAAATTTTTTTTATAAAATGCTTAACCCGATGAAATTTTTATGTAAAATTATATATAGTACTTACATAGATGGTGAAGCGTAAATAAGATTCGGCATAACCGAATATAGCACTCTTACTTGTGTTATCTTATATTTCACCACACATACACACACGCCGCAATTGTAAGTTTTTTGTGACTTTTGAAAAGTTAAAAATATTTTTTTATTAATGTAGAAAGATAGAGAAAATGCTTTATTCGTTATTCAACACTGTTTTTGATTCGGCAGTTGATTAGGAAGCAAATAGCGATTTCATTACTGCCATCCCTTAATTAGCGCGTAAGAAGCAAAGCAATATAGTTCATAGCTTTTGCGCTGGAATGTCATACCTAATTAGGAGCGTCAACTTTGTGTCTTTAACAGTAATGTTAGCTCATTTTATTTTATAAAATCCGTTGTATAAGAATAAAGAAGAGATAAAACCGCTAGATTGCCTTGAAAATAACTAAATTGTCATTACTTTTCAACCATAACAAAACAAAGCAAACCAACAAGCAGCCAACTTCACTTCCTAACGCACTGTCAAAATTAGATTTTCCAATTGCTAAGCGTTGACGCCGTGCTATTTAGGGATGCTTCATACATTTTGTATGTTCATGAGAAATTTTGACAGTTATTTTGCGCTTTACGCGCTAATTTAGGGATGGCAGTTAGTTATTTTATTTTTCCGGCGAATGTGCTAATATAGAAATACTGAAAAAGGAGTCAAAGTGCTTACTACCATGACTACAGTAGGTGGTCCAGCCTCCCCTGTGACTAAGCTGCTCATAGCCCTAAATTGTGGAGCAAACTCCTAAATCAAAAAACTAAACTTTGCAACATGTATCAATAGTATAAAATTTATATATTTTTCAGAGGGTTTAAAAACTGGACAGGTTTAACCACTTATTATTAACCACTTTCTTCTTTTACGTTTAAAAAGCAAAAACAAAGGTGTATTTATACTAATGTATCGCAATGTATACAAAATGCAATAATATTTTTAATCGATCAATAAATTAACATAAGACGACTTAACATGTTTTGCAAAATAGCGATAGATAAATCCATGTATTTTAAACACAAAAACTCTTAAATTTATAATTCCTCCTCTCACTAGAAATAAATGCAACAATGATTGAACTGAAATATTATATCAATAAACGGTAAAATGCTTTTAAATTTATTTACACATGCACATCGATGCACCACTGCAATTAACCCACACTCACAAATACTTTAGCGTATAAAATTTACAGTAATTTGTATAAAGGTTGTGTTGTTGCAACTGTACATTAAAGTTTAAAATACAAAAGTACTGCTGTTTTTGAATTGCAACTGTTTAAAATTTAATTTCGGAAGAATTTAATATTAAATTCTGAATTTTAACAGCTTAATCTTTGCTCACAGTGATTTACTTTACTAAAAGATAAAGGGAAAAAGGTAGAACAGTATCTATTTTGACAATATATAGAACTGTAGATGGGTTAAGGGTTCTTTGCTAATTCTGCAAAATAGAAAAGATCAAAAGGAGTTCTTGAAAGGCGGTTGCCAAGAAGAGGTGTCGTTAACCTCTCAAGCCAATATTTTTTTGTTTTCTAGCTTAAAAAATGTTTTTAAATCTCAAATGGGAACAACAGACACACTTGTCTACAGCTTCATTTTAAATACAAGTAAAAACAGTAACAGTCACACATACATTTATTTCCATATATTTTATTTCATTTAACAAAATGCATACATAAGTACGTAAATACATTTACTGAGTCACAGAGCGGCAACGTCAGGATAAAGTTTTTCCAATTGGTTTTTTTGTGTGTAAGAAACTGTTCCTTTAAAATCCGAATGGATTGATCTTTTACTAACGTTTTGCTGAAAAGCTAAAAATAAGTAACAAAAGAATTATTTGATTATTAAAATGTTGGAAATCGATTTCTTAATATCGAAAAATAAAAATATATTCTTAATATCGAATAATTTTCTGCAAATCTTTCCTTATGACCCGCTTCTGTAAACAATTCTTCCTAAAATTTTTCCTCAAATAATTATAAAACACAAAGCAGACTTCTGAAAAATATCAAGTTGGATATAATTATGGAAAAATATTTAGGAAAATCAATCATTGAGGTTTTGTTGACAGTCTGTTGGTTGAGAATGACGTACACAAGCATTTCGGGGAAACACAGCTTTATATGCGAGGGTTTGTGCTAAAATTATAAAATTAGGTTATGTGAATGTTATTACGTCGTATTCACAATTCCGACATGCGTTTTTTTTTGTAGTTGTATTGTGTGTGATTTAATTCAGTGCGTGTATGTTTTTTAGTATAAAATAAATTATTTAGATGTACGTTAAAGTGACAGGAGTATTAAAAACAATTTCAAAATTTAGGCGGAAAATATGGAAAACAGGAAAAATGAATAAAAATTTTCAATTTTTAGATTTTAAAGGCAAAAGAAAAATACTAGAAAAATTAAAACTAATTTTTATACCCTTCACCAGAGGTGGAAAAGTTTATATTTAAGTTTGTCATTCCCTTTGCAATTTTTAAAATAGCCATTTTCGACCCCATAAATTATATATATTATGAGTTCTTACTCATAATATATATCGATTGAGCGATGTCGGTGCGTGTTCGTATTGAAATCAACTCTGCCAAGGCACTAGATGAGCTAGAAAAAATAAATATGCTAATCGATCAGACAGATAGTCGAGAGAGGTGCTCTTAGAAATCAAGAAGATCGGTCCATGCCCTTCTAGGCAGCGGGCAAAACACCACGCCTATCTCAATTTTTTCCATATCATTTGGAACAATTAACTAACTGTAAAAAAAACAAATATATGGGGCGATAGATAGATATTTTCCGAGTTACGGGTCTCTAAACTCAACTCAAATTTTTTTAAATGTCAATATGGGTATCGTTTAAAAGCTTTTAAAGAGATCTGTAAGAGAATACTAAAATTTTTAAAAAGATGCTAAACCCATTTAGAGCCGATAAGATTTTTTTTGTATATTATGTATAGTACTAAATTTGTTTTCATTTCTTATAACTCCAATATTTGTTTTTTTAATGGAGATACTTTACTGAATTAGATTTACATATATGGTGAAGGGAATATAAGATTCGGCATAGCCGAATTAGCACTCTTACTTGTTTTTTTTATTTTAATTTGTGAAAATTTTTATTAAGAGAGCAAAAATATTTAAACATTTTTGCAGGCGTTTTAGTAACCAGCAGATCGGTCTATCTATTAAAATGAAACTATAAATTAAAGGATGTCCTATTAGTAACGTGATTTTTAATCACATTGCCTTGTTTTTTGCACCGCAATTTGATTAAGAATTACATATAACGTGATCGTTTTTAAAGTATAAGAAACAAATTTTTAATAAGTTAAAATTATTAGTTGAACTGTTTGATATTTTAAGAATCCTGATGATAGATGTAGCGATCCAGAAAATGCTGCATTACATTTTGCTAATACCAATTTTTTCCATTTTCTGTAGAAAACGACTGGTAAACTGTGTAAATAATTTTTCTTTCTTAATAAAAAGTTTTACACATCAAAATAAAAAAATTAACTTAAAAAAAATTTTTTTTTTGTCAAAAATGGACTTATACTACTTTCAAATAAAACTTTACAAATCTGAAATTAAAAATTTCAGTCATATCTAAAATTTAAATACAAAAAAGCTTTCCTGTTTGGGAGCTGGGTGTAAATAAAAAGCTTTTAAGAGGTTGTTTTCAATGTTATCATGAATTATATTTTGTCAGTAAGGGACTTACATCACTTACAAAGAAAACGTCTAAAATGTTAAAATTAAGAAGGTTCATTGCAGATTGCATTCAATGTTATCATTAACATACTTTTGGTCAATAACGAACTTATACCACTTTTGAGGAAAACGCTTCAAATGTTAAAATAAATAATTTAAATCTTTAAATATGGAAAGGCATCCTACCTCTTTCAAAGCGACAATAAATTGACAACCTCTCGTTTTTTTTCTTCGTGGCGTACATACGACTGTTTGTAAATCTGAATGAGTACATTTCTACTAAATTCATTTGTATATTTATGAATGCTTGTGTGAGCACAATAAACACATATGTACATATATGTATATATAAATATGTATATGTTAACACTAAATACTTAAGCATGTTGCTATGTGTGTGTGTTTGGGTGTGTGTCCATTAAAAACAATATGCTTAAATTAATCTTTTTGTTGGAATTTTGTAATTTTTTTCCAGCTTTTTTACTTATTTTATTATTATTATTATTTTAATTTTGTTGTTGTACATTATCCTGCCGTGTTAAACTACAAAATACATTCGTTTCACTTACAATTGCATCCACATAAACATTTATTTACATACTTAAATCCATCATGCCTTCATACACACATGCATACTTATGCACTCAGTTAATGTTCGTTTACCGCCAACCCGTGGTGAGTGCGGTCAAAATGGTTAAAATGCTGCATAACTATTTACTACAGTTTCAATATTATACATATGCATATATTTAACATATACATATCTTTACATATGTATGTATATGTACAAACGTAAGTACATATGCTTTATCCAAAACATACACACAAAAATACTCATTTTTGTAATAAATATATCGTCAGTTAAAGTATCAAAAAATTTTTAACTTAATTTTATTAAAAATACTTGACAGCTGCTGGAAAAATCATAAATACAATGAGTAAGTTCTCTTTCTTACACGTCAGGTTTCCTTGATCAGTTTTTTTAATTTTCTTTTGAACCTGCAATGGTGTTCACACACACCGTCAAGTTTGTTCATCAAGTTTTGTTTTCTTTGCTTTTAACTCCTGCAACATCTATTCTGCAGCCAACTTCAAGTATAAAATTTTCTTGAACTTGATGGTACGGTTTGGTTTGTACCTCTTTCTATTCTCTTCTCTTCTTTCTCCCAAAAACTCAAGACTTGACGAGTCAAACCTGATGTGTTTGAAAGGTGACTTACATTATTATAAATACATTTCAGTTACTTTGCTTTGTTTAAACTCTTAGAGGTGAATATCTTTAAACTGCTTTTCAAGCAATAACAATAATAAAAATGTTATAAAAATAAAGGTTAATGTAGAGAATAGAACTCACAATAACACCACGTTAATTTAATTCAAGCTTAATTAAGACCACTTTTCTCCAGAATTATTTAGTAATTCTTATTATACCCTTTGTGATTTCGTTTGTAACTTCTACAATATCCATTGATTGAGCGATGTCCGTCCGTGTTAGTATTGAAATTAACTACGAAAAGGCACTTAGTGATCAGAGAAAACTTAAATACGTCAATCGATCGACATTCTTTCGAAAAGTTTGCTTTTAAAAATCAGCAAGATTGGCCTGTGTCCTTCGTGGCCGACAAAAAACCTGCCTGTAATTTTTTCATATTATTTGGAACAATAAAGAAACTCCAATCAAAAAATTAAATATATGGAACGATAGAAAATTTAAAAATAGGAAAAAAACAGCAAGTGAAAAAATTGGCGCTCGCCCATATTTTCCGAGTAATGGTCCTCTAAACTTTTTATAGAAAAGTACGATTGTGCACCATATTTTTTAAGATATCAATATGGGTATCATTTTAAAGCTTTTGAAGAGATCTTTCAGAAAAATTTAAAATTTTAAAAATGTTTAACACCTTAAGATTTGAGACATTTTTATGCAAAATTATATATATAGAATTTATTTTTTTTTCTTATTTTTTAAATCTCTGTCACTCCAATATTTGTTTTTTTTACAAATATCGTAAGTTCCTCGGTTAGATTCCGTTCATAAGTACTAACACATTCCGGGTTATCCAGATTAAATTTTGTGTCATAATAAATGCCCTGCTATCATCCTTTTTCGTAATTGTAAAATTATGGCAAAACTTAGCTTCTGACAAGCAATATTTTGGAAGTTTATGCGAGACGTTTAAGTCGTTCTAGCGGGCAGTGTTACCATATTTTTTTCATATATCCTAAACTCGACCATAAAAAAATCTTTATTTTCTATTTAAATCTTTTTATTGAAATTAAATTTTAATCCAATTTATTTTATTTAAACTAACACTTGATGTGTTATGAATGCAAAAATAAATAATTATATCAATTATTTAATTACAGACACGGGAATATTTTTTTTTAATTTAATTTTCACAAAAACTTCGTGCTATTTTTTATTTAATTATTCCGCTTAAATTAATTACCGATATTGATTATTGGGGGTCAAAGCACGTCTCGATGGCCATTTCGTTACCGCTTACATAACTCTTCAGGAAACTTCCGACAAACATTTTAAATAAACTAGAGATTTTTGTCCAAACAATAAAGCAAAGACAAAAATCAAAGTTTAAGCAAAAACAACAATAACCAACAGTAATTCTATTTTTCTTTCTCCACTGTATACGGTCGACTTTTTTTTCGACTCTTTTATACAGTTGAAAGAGGATGAAAAATAAAATATCAAAAACTCTACGATAATTTATTTATATGCACAGGCACTTTGCAAATTATTTAATTAATAATTAACAATTATTATTCAATAATTAATTATCAATAATTATATCAATTATTATTATTATTATATTAATAATTATTACATTGTATTACATTACATTTAAATAGCGTACTTAAGTGATTTGTTAATTTTTATTAGATTTCTCTTTCCAAATAAAATCGATTGTGCCACTAGACTTTAACCCAATTAACATTACACTATGACATTTCTCATAATTTCTCATAGTTGCATGCAAATTTTGTTTGTTAGTGTAAGGAAGTAAACGGGGTTCGAAAACTGGCATGAATTAAATTTTAAGGGGTTTTTTTTGACACCTACTTTGTATACACTTGGTTCTTCAGGTATTTTAGCAGGCATTTCTCATTTGTGATGCACAAAAAAGAAATTTTAAATAAAAGCCTACAATAAAGTATAAAATAACATGTTTTAAAAAATCTTGCTGATACCTCAAAAACTTCTGATAAGATAAACTTACACATATGGTAACACTGCTAGCACATGAAGCCGAAGCTTTGGCTATTTATTGCATTTAATCACTTCGGCTCTTTAAGATGGTGTAAGACATATTTCATTTTCTCTGATCTGAACTGGGTGAGGTAGAGTTTATACAATGCCTGAAAACAACTGCTAACAACTGAACCTTTGCATCATCGTTATCACCTGCCCGTGTATGCGTAACCTGTATCATATGACTTTCTTAGCAAGGGGACAATTAACACTTTTTTTTAATTTAAAAGAAAATCTTCGGAAATTTTAGAAGCTGCAATATTTTGTATATTCTTACAAAATCAAGATTTGAAATCTGTTAAAATACGTTGTTACTTTTTACCACTAAAAAGTGTGGTGTGCATGTGGTAGCATAGAATAAAAATTAGATAAATTAGATGTTGAGCAGCCGTTTTGCCTGCATTTTTAGCTTATCTGCTTGTTTTTCAATGCAAGATCATGAGTTCAAACCCCAACAGAACCTTAGCAGTAAGAAATAAGGAGAAATAATAGTAATAGCGAGCTGTCTTAAAAGGCAAAAATATTTTACATAGCAATAGAGGAAAACAATTGCAGTGTGGTCTCGTTGTGACCATCTTAGAGCGTTTAGTAAGGCAAGAAAATTGAGGTGTAAACCTTGACGAAACCTCGCTTTTCAAGTCTAAATGCAAATTCTATTTATGTCGTAATTCGTATAAAACTGTTTAATCTGACATATTTTTAAATTTATTTAGCTTTTTAAAAGTATAAAAGGTGCAGGTGAATTTATAATGATAAATAAATTGTTGTATACAAAACTAAGACTTTGACACTTGCTTCTTTTTACATACAAATTTTTTGAAATGATTGCTAATTCATTAAGCATTTCAGCTAACGATATGATATAATGTTACAGAAATTACTACCGTTCCTGTCACCTGCTGTTTAGCCGTGTGAGTACTTTGAATATGTGTTTATGTTATACTTTTTTTTATTTTTATTTTTAATATTATAATTATTTTCACATATTTATACAATTAAATAAAAACACATGCTAAATGCGTTGGTGTGTATGTGAGTGTCTGGGTTCATATGTAAATATAAATTATATTTCATTTGTTAGTTTATTTGTTTGCAGAATATAATTTTAATGCGTTTAAAAATTTAATCGTATAAAATTATTTGCCAGCATTAAAGTTTTAACAAACGCAATGAATTTTATAAAATAATTTTTGTTTGTATTTCAATTTAAACATTATTTAGATTAAAATCGATGGTAAAACTAAAGTATTTTTTCAGGACTATAAAAATTATCGGCTTAGTATTAGTTAAAAAATCTAGAAAAGGGCAGAAATAATGACTTCTGAAAGAAGGGTTTCAATTCCTCTCAATTTTATTGTTTTGTTTATTTGTTACTTTATAACTTTGTCATTTCTGAGCCGATTTTGAATTTTTTCTTCTTTAAAAGTCTATGTTTGCAGATTGGTCTGTTTTTGAAAACATTTTATAAATTTTAAAAATAAAGGGTTTCCCAGTATAATCGATTTTAACGTATGTATCTTTGTTAAAGAAACTAAGCCAAAAAATATAAGAGTGTTCCCATAGATGGAGTAATGTAATGTATATAGCTTCATAACTCGTGCTCCTGAAATTTATATCGAATATGTGTAACATATTGGGAATTAAAGGGTGTCCCCATAAAAAACGTGAAGTTAACGTATAAGATTAAAACCTTAAAATCATTATAGACAGACACTTAAAATTTATACAGATTCGCTAAGTAGACACAATAGAAATGAAAGGGTGGACCCTTATCTTTTAAACTGTTAAGACCGAAACTTTAAATTTATTAAGGTCCGTTAAGTAGAAATACTAGAAATTAAAGGGCGTCTCCCTCAAATATATGATGTTGACGAATATGGCCGACTTTTTTAAACCTTTTTTGCAATGGACGTCTTATAATAACTTCAATTCAAATTTCATTTCGTATTCTATAACCCTCTGCTTGCCTGTCTGTTTTGAAGTCAGTGATTTTTGGGAAAGAATTTTATAAACGTAGGCTTTTTTACTCTGTAATTCTGAATATATTCCTACTCGACATATCTTGATTACCAAACTAAGCTCAACTAAACAACCATTCCGACTACATTTTCCTACAACTAAGGCGAGATTCGAACTGACGATATTTCTTGTTTAAGCTGCCCATACACGACATGTTTTTACATCTGACATGTCAAAAAATCCTACTGTTAAACACATACATGTCGTGTGGGGCTGTTGAAACTTTGCTTCTGTAAAATACATGTGAAAAGTCATCTGACAAAATTTCGTTTAGAACGTGTTCTATTTTGATCTGACAAACCATCTGACATCAGCTGTTCTTATAATTCTAAAAAACTTCTGATCTTGTTCATATTTATAGTTAAAAGAAAATAAATAAAATTGACAAGTCTTCAGTATTTCCGTAACGCACGTAAAAATATTTTAACACGAATACAAGCCATTTTGAAACCGGTCGGCTTGAATATCTGTACAGTGAAAAAAGCGAATTTGATCAGCAGTTATAAACAAATAATAATTATGTCAGATGTAATTATACATGTACGTTTGGGACCAAATATTAAAAGTCTTCTGTAAAACTCCAATTTTGATACACATGCAGAATTACATATGACTCACACAGCTAAAAAGTCAGATGTAAAAAACATGTCGCGTATAGGTAGCTTTAGACAACATATATTATCCAGTGTGGTGAATACGCTTCTAAGTGTTGAAAATTGACTGTCCAAGACACAATTTAATCGTACAGTAATTTCTAAACTCGTAGTGTTTAAAAAAAGAGTTTTGTTCCTTTCACGTTTATACTGCCTCTTGAGAATTACGAAGAAACGATTCCTGCTGTTTTTAGTAACATCAAATAGTAGTTTTTTCTAGAATCAAATTAGCTTTGTTACAAATTTTTAAAAACTGATCTAGATTTTTAGATTGGGTGAACTAAAACTTAAATAGAAATTTAATTAAACTGGAAGAGAAAAGAAATAAAATTGAATTATTGAGGTCAGGTCGTTTCTTAAAGTGTAAGAGCCAACTTGCACCATGAAATAAATTTTTGTGTAGTAAAGTAAAGGGGGAAAAAGCAAATTGACATGGCTAGAATTTTGAGGGGATTTTTAGTACACTGTGTTATTAGAAATAATACAAACAACTAAAATAACGAATATCAATTTAAAAGAGAGGTATACAAATTTCCATGCCATGATAAACTTCATCGTTAAGAGGCGCTATGCAACTCGCTGAAAGTTTAAATTAGAGCTAAGACAAGTAGAGTGCTATACTCGACTATGCCGAATGTTATGTACTCTTCATCAAATATGTAAATCTAGTTTAGTGAAGTAACTCCAATAAAAAAAAATAAATATTAGGATGACAGAGAAAAAATAAGAAATAATTAAGTACTATATACATACATATGTATAATTTTACATAAAAATGTCATCGGTTCTTAATGGGTTAAGTATTAAAAAAACTTTGGTATTTTTTGAAAGATCTCTTCAAAAGCTTTTAAATGATACCCATATTGATATCTTTAAAAATATGAGGCACAATCGAAAAGTTCAGAGGCCTATAACTCGGAAAATATGGGTGAGCGCCAATTTCTTCACTTCTTGTTTTTTTTAAGTTAAACATGCGGCGTTAAAATACTGTTCATAAAAAGCCTGACGACGAGCTTTAATTGTACGAGTTTGAGGACCAATTCATATCACCTTCGCCAGAGATAACAATAAATTCAAATTGTTCATGCAGAGTGTCACATCCAGAGTTCGGTGTAGCGTCGACCAGCTGATATCAAACTCATTCACGTGTTTTATTTATTAAAAAAAAAAATGAATAGTTCATGTCGCTAACGATAATGAGCAGTTCTAAACTCCTTACTATTTTGTAGTGTTGTGAAAGCATTGTAATCTCGTAAACCTCTGTAGACTTAATCGAAATCTATCAAAAAATGCACCTTCTCAATTCTGCAACGTGAATTAAAAGGCAAATGCTTTCAAAATTGATCAGCTCTATTGTAAATACTTTAGAACTGAAATACAGTAGAATTGATAATAAATTAGTACACAGTTTAAATAAATAAACTTAAATAGCACAGAATTGCGATATCGATTGGAATTTTAATTAAATTTTCATGAAAATTTCTATTGAAGTCCGGACCGAAATTTATATGTACTAAAATTGTACTAAAAATCAATTTTTGTGGAATTAGAACGTAGTTGAAACTAAAAAAATATACAACAGGAGTAAGACTAAAATGGAACTGATCTAGAACAGAACCACAACGAAACAAAACAGAACTAAACTAGAAAAAAATTAGAACTGCAGTGTAATCTATCTGAAACCGAGCTAGAACTGAACTAGAGTTAAACTAGAACAGGTAAAGATAGATTAACACTAAAACGGAACTTAAACAAAACAATAAATAAAATTAATTTAATGTTGAACTAGAATTTAACTAGAGTTGAGTATTGAAATTGAGAGAAATCGGAACTGAAAAATAATTTAAATATAATTCAATTAGCATCGGCAGAGATAGGCATGCCAATACTTTTGAAGTAAAACAAACAAGAAATAAGGTGGAGTTAAACTCACTAGAAAAGAAAGTTAAAAGGCAATACGACTTACTTTTACTGTGAGTGCACTTTCTTTTACTGCATTTAATAATTATGTACTTGACTTACGTATACCCTCTGTCTAAGATGAGGTTTTTATGTTTGGTGACAACAGTACATTTAATATTCAACAAGGTTGTAAAATTTCCAAGTGCCTAATAAAAGTTTTGCTTACTACTTGTTAATAATGACGACTATATTTGTCACTATAGCAATTATGAATAGCATGTGAAACATATTTACTTCGCATTTGATTTATATCTGAAATAAATTATATATTTTATTGATGCTTCAATTACTTGGATGAAATATTTTCCTTCATCATGTGTTCCCAACATCATTAATATGCATCGCATAAACTGTAATTAAAACAATTTAAATCAATTTCATGCATAAATGAAGAAATTGTAAAGAAAAAGAAGAAAAAAAAATACACAACCTGCTTTCTAAGACAATGAATGATGACAACAAGCAGCGATAACAATCTTTTACGCAGAAAATTCCGCAAAAAAAAAAAACACATTGAAAAATGAAAACAACAATTTCAAGGCAAACTAACTGACAAGAACAACGCTTCTGCGCACACGTTCTGCAGATGACAAGTATGTTGTTGTTGAAAGTACGCTAACATTAAGTACATGCTTAAGTAGCAACAGCACCAACAAACAACAACAACAGTCGTAAAACATCTGCATGAGAGGGAAACTAATTGATGGCAAAATGTTGACTTTTACGGTCAACATGTCTACTAATTAATAAAATCGATCAATTAAATTGCGCGTACTGGTTAAAAGAGAAAACTGTTTAAACTTAAAGAAAAAGGAGAGTCGCTTTTGGTATTGTGGAACCTTAAAACACAAATCGTTAATGAGTTTAACGATACAAATATAAAATAATTATAAATTTCAAAATATAATTTTTGATGATAAAACTTAGACATTATTGCGTTGAGTTCGCGTCAGAGTCACAGTAATGTTTTTGCGTATGTCTTTTAATGTAATGATTTCAGTACATAAGCATTTAAATATATTTTAATTTAATCTTTACTATTTTGTTTAATGGACCGCTCTTCTGAAGAGAAAATGCTACGCTGCTTAAATAATTAATGCAAAAAAGGACATATGAAATTTAATTTTTTAATATTTAAGGGGCCCCAAAAAATTTAAATTGTAAAAAGAAAATTAAGTTGGCCGTATGTCACGAATGACACGATAACGCAATGTTGGCCTCCAAGAATGGTTTTTTAGAATAAACTAATGACTTGACGTGGCCACACAGAAAATAGTCGAGAGAAGTCAAATCGCACGAATTTGAACGGCAACTGACATCCCCATTTTTCGACATCAACTTTGATTTGAATAAATCGATCGTTGCGATTGCCTTACTCCACTTATCAACATTTTGTTAAAACCACATCTCAACCGGATTAATTTCATCCATATGTTCAAACAAAAGATCACTGAAAATAGTGCTGTAGCGATCTTCATCGATTGTAACGCGAGCTTCGGCTTCCATTTCGAAGTCAATAAGTTACAATGCTGCCACCATGATATAAACCACAGCACTGTACATTTTTCTGGATGTAATGAAATCTGTTGGGTCTGTTGTTGAGTAATTCCACTTGATATGCGCCAATTTTGCTTATAAACAAAGCTTTTAAGCCAGAAACTGAGCTTCATCGTTAAACACAATAAAGTATTGTTTTAGTTTCTAACGAATGATAGTCTCATTATGATGTTGGCCAAGATTTTTGCTCAAAATTTTTCACATAGTAAGCGGACGGAGCTCCAATTGCTGTGACAGACGAAGAATCGATAAATTTGAATTTTCCTTCACACTTTCGTTTACAGCTCCGATATTTTGTTCGCATATTCCTTCGACGTTTTGGTGTTATCGCATCATTAAGAGTGTAAGGGTTTGTTCGGAAATGCATCACTGCTCTGCTTCTGATGCAAAGCAGGTTTTAAAAACATTACCTAGTATCACTGAAAATGTCGTGTGCTCTAAAATGCATTACAGAAATTTATGATGCGCAAACAAACGTCAAATACGAATCACAAAAATGGCTGAAGCGATGAATAAGTAAGTATGTATTTTATTTGATGTTTGCCAATTTTATTTTGTTAAATTACATTTGTTTATGCATTTCTAGAATTAAATTAGATGTTAAATTTTTTAAACTTTTAATAATAGTTCGATTGGCCAACAAACTGAACGCTGCAGACTTGCCGATTCGCTAGGAATTTTGCCAGAAGATGCTATAAATGGTGAAAGAGGATGGAAACATGTTGAACTGTCTTTTCATGTCCGACGAGGCCCATTTCGATTTGAACGGCAACGTAAATAAACAAAATTGTCGAATATGGAGTGCTTCCAACCCACAGACACTCCATGAGACGGAATTGGATCCACTTCGTGTCACAGTGTGGTGTGCAGTTTCATCACGCTGCATTGTCGGGCCCTACTTCTTCAAAAAAAAAACGGTCACCCCGTTAAGGATACTGGAGACCGTTACTTGAGTATGTTGAGAGAGTTTTTCTATCCAGAATTACGCCGAAAGAGAATCCTTTTAACTCTGTGTAATTGCGACGAAAATTTCCCAATAAGCTGATATCCAGGAACTCCACATTCCGTTGGCCACCCAGGTCGCCTGATCTTACTGCACCTGACTTTTTCTTGTGGGATTATTGCAAACAGGAAGTTTACAAAGCAAAACCAACAAATTTGAATGAACTAAAGCAATCCATTCGAGCAACAATTGCGGCTATTCCTGCCTCAACTCTCCAAGCAGTAACGAACAACTTTTTGCTAAGACGCCGCACATGCACCAACGAGCAGGGGGGGGGGGGGAGGTATTTAAATTCCATTATTTTTAAAACAAATTAAACTATATTTAATAAAATTGAATGAGCTTTAACATGAATAAAAGAAAAATGTATTCCATACACTGAAAAAAAAGTTATTTGAGTTTCTTAATGTAGCAATATTCATCAGCCACCCTGTATAATAGATAAACCCAGGAAAATTTGCAGTACGAACCTTCATATCAGTTAAGAGTAAAAGAGACTGCATTGGAATAGTGGGTCTGGTACCCTTCATATAAAGTGAATAATTATTGTCTTATACCAGGAGAACTA
Organism: Gymnosoma rotundatum; assembly: GCA_916610165.2. Classification (NCBI taxonomy): domain Eukaryota; kingdom Metazoa; phylum Arthropoda; class Insecta; order Diptera; family Tachinidae; genus Gymnosoma; species Gymnosoma rotundatum. The sequence continues at coordinate 9,994,535 of OU744338.1, read as the reverse complement.
CTATAGGTAGTGTCTTTGCACAAGTAACTCTGCTATTAATGTGCATAGAAGGGGAAAAATGTCTGAATTTAAACAGTAGGCGTTGTACCTCCTATGCAAAGTAAAAAATTATCATCGTGTATCTTCAAAATTAGAACACGAGGAGCCATGAAATTTCGTACTAGAAACTTATTTATTAATATGGATAGTCTACCGAAATTCTGCATGGATTGAGACTGAGGGCATGGTACTTCCCATATAAAGTGAAAAGTTGTCATTTACCTAGGGAACTGTAAGAGAAAGACTCTTAAAATTTCGTACAAATAACTTCCGTACTAGTGTGCATTATCAACTAAAAAAAGGCTCCTGGATTGGAAGAGTGGTCGTGGTACGATTTTTTCCATTGGGGTAGCCAAACTTACCCGAAATAGCCCTAAATTATTTTTTTATGAAAGTTAATATTGTTTCAATTAATCTTAGGATAATAAAAAAAAATTATATCATATGACGGACTAAAAAAAATTTTGGTCTTTCTTTTTGTAAACCTATAAGTTCAAATACCATCGGATGACTATTGGTTACTCATTTGGAGCTAATAAGAATAGTGTATGTCTGTGGAAGTGCTAAAATATAAAGGGTCCGCAATATAACTTTTTTTTCAACTAATGCTTATTTCGTGAATGGTAACACTTAGTTCATGTCTGATTTGACAGATAATTAGTTTTATCATTCCGCTGAACGCTTGAACAACGCTGGGAAATATTGCGACATTCCTTAGAAAATCACGGTAATGTTGCAGATTGTGTGCGAAAATTGCGTACGGATTTTGGAAAAAGAGAAGCACTGTCAGCTCCGTATATTCGTTATCTGGTGAAAAAAGTGAAAGAAACTGGCATCCTAATCGATAAACCAAAGCGAGAAAAGCCAAAAACAGTGCGACTACCCGAGAATATTGCTGCGGTGTGCGTGAAACACCAACAACATCAATTCGGAATAATTCGGAGACATAATTTAGACGAATTTTACATGGAGATCTTGGAATGACGCCTTACAAAGTCCAAGTGGTTCAGGAATTGAAGCCAATTGACCATCCAATGCGCTTTTTTAAAGCATTTAAAAAAAAGGTTATTTGGCGGACCCTATAAATTTTATGAGAATTCCATATTCTTTAAACAACTTTAGAGAAAGTCTAAAAGAAGGTGTCAAAGAATTTCTTAGACTTATAAATGTCAAGAGTTTTTTTTAGCCGTAAATTCAATAACAAATTAACAGTCAATTATCTAAATTTAAGCGACAAAGTACCTTTGATGAACTACTACCTTTTAAAAGTTAGAAAATGTCAACGCCATTTAGAATTATTTATGATGAAAATGTGTTCGTTCGTCTTAACGATGAATCACAAAACAATTTAAAATTAAAATTGACTTCAATATATCATTTTGTGTTCTCTTGTATTATTTAATTGATAAAATAACATCTCATGAACTAAACGTAAATTTTTTCAACACATGGTTTCCAAAAGGGTGTCGTCCAAAAGAGTGCACGAAGAATTTGAATTAAACTTAAAGGTAAATAGCAAAATCAGCCTAGGATTTTTCTTGAAGTTTTTTTATTTTTTATTTGAGTTTATAAGAATTCAGCAAACATAAGACCTGTATATGGTTCTGAAAACAAGGTTACTGCGGTGCAAGACAGTGCTGGTAAATAGACTTTTCAATCATTCGTTTATAGACCATTTTTATTCATACTACGAAAGTCAACTCGTACACTTCTCTTTAAAATGTTCAAGACAAAAAATTATAAAAAGAAAACAAGAGCCGAAAACCCTCAGTAAAATGTCCAAATCACTGCATTCAGTTGTGTGATTCGTTCATTTGCAGCTGTTCATTCATTAATGATAAACGATTTTTTTTGTTAAAAATTTTGTAAGCATTTTCCATTCATGGCTAATTTCATTGATGCATCATTGAATTTCTTCCTCAACGAATAAGTGGCTTAGGGAAAGTTGGCACAAACCTTAGCCTTTAATAAAATCATGAAATTATATTGTTTTTAGGCTGTATGTCAGGCGACACCGCACCGTGTTTTGATCCCATATAACGATGTGACAATAATGGAAGGAGTTGTCTCAGAGTGGTTTAATTTGGTTACCATAAAATACCTTAATTAAGAAAAATATAATATACTAAATATAAATATACTAAATTTTCAATATTGGTTACATAACTGCAAAATTACCATAAAAATCAGTAAATGTTTTAAATCCCATGCTAGTAACTTGTTTGGTAGTTTTTAATGTGATTGAAGAAAGGACTCTAGGTCCTGCCATACATCCTTGCTCAACAAATAACTTCTTAACAGCTGTTGTATTCGTAATTCTTTCTGCAGCTTTAGTTATAGCATTAGCCGACGTTTATGTAATGAGTTTATCAACTCGCCTTCTTTTAGTCAGTTGTGATGCTTTCTTAAAAATTACATAAGGGCGGCCTCTTCCTTTGCTTGTACTTGGTACGTAATGCGAGCAGAATTCAATTAAATTGATTTTTTGTTATTGCGAAACACAAAAACACTTAATATAACTCTTAACGCAAGCTTCTTGATTTAATCTTTCACTATCTAACAAGTTGCTCCTCTCAGCTTTAAATCTATTTCTCATACGCGAGTGTTTGGTCCATTTATGGCTGAATTTTAAGTTTTCAACAACACTACTTGCAAACGATTTTCCACAAAAACTGTTTACTTTACGTATCACAGTAGTTGTTTTATGTAGCCTTAACTCGATAATATCACGAATCCGAAGGGTTCTTCACACCAAAGAAATTCGTGCAAATAGGTGTAGCTGAAATTTATATATGTTATAATATAATCTTGCAGGAATAATATATAATAATAGGTCTGTTTCTTTACTCCACTTTAGGATCCCGAGGGATCCCAATGCGCACGAAAATTGTTTTCTTACTTCAAAATTGGGTAAACGAGAGTGGTTTTGAGAGAATAAAGTTCTTCTTTTATTTCGTGCAAGTTATTTTAACTTGTGAAACAGCCTTAAAACACAAACTAAATATAAAATCAATTATTATTTTCTATTTTTGATTTATTGAAATTAATTTTTCTTATTAGAATAGTCAAAATTCTTTGAGTTTTTATTTTGTGTTTAAAATTTAGATTTTGCTTGCGCTCATTTTCTCGAACTTTACCCAAAAAGTAAAGAAACAGACCTAATATTGAAAAGAAATTTTTTTATGTTTTTTTTATTTTTAATTCACTATTAAAGTTTATCTCTGTTGTAAAATCCCGGGTTTATGTTAGTCCAGATTTACACTAGGCATCTTGTTGAGGCATTTTTTTTCTCAATTTACTATTTAAGTTACAGCGTTATGCGTTTTCTAAAAGTAAACATTAGCAACAGTAACATTCCCGCAAAACTCAAGCAATACCATATTGCTTACTCCTCCTGCTTTACCAACAAACAAAAATTTCTTGCTGGTTCCATGAAAAATTGCATAGTGTAAAGGCCGAATATCAAATGCATTTTTGCTAACGGTACTTTATATATGACTAATATTCATCAGTGGTGTAATTATAAACAGATAACAGGGTTGCATTTTTATCAACACAGTTATCAAAAAATATTTAATTTGACTATTATAGTGACACGCAAAATGACAGTGATATTCTTTAAATCTATTATTTTGCCTACAAACTATAATTTTGAGTTGCAATAACTTCATAATATTTTGCGAATATTATAATCAAAGTGTTTTCTCTTAAAATATTACCAAAAAAGTGTAGAATTTTTACATAATTTTGACCATTTTTGGCGAAACTCGTAACAGTGTTCACCGTGTTTTTGAGAACAAATGCCTCCAAATCGATATACATAAATTAATTTTTGTAAAACGAACTCTAATAACATGTCGCTGTTTGAACGGCCTCATTTCGAAAAACTTTGGTCCAGCGGATCCTTCAACCCAAAGACTGTGCTTGGCTCCATTTGCTGCTGATTCAGTTGAGGGTTCCCTGAACTCTAAAAGTAGCAATTTTAAAAACATGAAAGTTCTTCAGAACTTCACAGTTTTGCGCGCAATTTCAGCAAAAATATTTTGTTATCCCAGCCCACCCTCAATTCCAAATGTTTGCATAAACTTTGAAATACTCTTTACTAAGCCAAGCTCTGCTTGATGTTTGGATGCAAGTAAAGTAAAAGAGAGTGTATTTGACGTGAAATAATGTTGTTGGTTACGATGCAGTGCTGTGGAAACGGCAACTTTACTGTTTCATTGACTTTAACTTATTGTTGCTTTTTTGTTCAGTAATTTATTGCTTTTAAACTGGTTTCTAGTCTCTCGAAAAACGTAACATTAACATGATAGTTGCCAATTTAGTTTAGCAACAACTTGTGTAAGTAAATCTGTTTGTTTCTCTATCCATCTATCATTCAGGCTACCTGCTATGTGTCAATGAGTACACACAACAACAACAACTTCAGTGGCAGCATCACCAGCAGCAGCAGCAGTGTCAGTAGCTAATGCTGAATATATGACTATAATTAAGTACAGAACAGCGCCTTTATATTTGCAAGTTACACATTCATATAAATGATTGATTATATTTCTATATATTGATGTTGCATTAAATAGTAATAATCACACATTAAGTATGTGTGTGAGTGTGTACGTGGGTAAATGTAAGTGTGGTATTCTGTATATCAAGAATGCATGAATATGATACAAAAATTTTTTTGTTTGTATCGAACTACTTAAACATTAAGCAGATATTTTAAAGAATTAATTCTTCAATTTTTGACACCAAAAAAAAATTCAAATATTGTATGCCCTAATTTTTTACGATTTAAGCTCAATATGAAGTTAGCGAAGAAGAAAGTTATTTATACTCATCTTATCCTAAGATGAATAATTGCTAAATCTGGGATATTTATCTGCAGGTTACCCAGAAGTCTCTGGCTCTCGCTTTAACAGGAAAGGACAGTGTCCTTTGGCCTTTAAAGGGACGATATTTATTCTCAACGGCGTCATCATCTGACAAGTATGTCGGATTTGTGATTAAAATAAACGTTCGCACCTGAGATGATGGCGTTGACTAGTGCCCTCCATCGGCGTAGCACTAGGAAGTAGCAAAAAAAAGAACATGTCCTGCTGGACCATAAACTGTTCCTTGCTTGAGGATTAAGAGACAGCATAAACGTCGACCTAAGCTCCGTAGGGACCTTACCAACAATCGGTCACGGAGATTGGCGGCTCTCTGTAGGACTATTGGATCCCGCGGTACCAGTTCATTAGGACACTGGTTAGGCTTTCGACAGACCAAAAACAGACCTGTCTATCCAGACTTAGTGCCAGCACACCTGGATATTGGTTCTTTTTTATAACCCGAAAGCACTGCAACAGAGCCCTTGATATTATCGGCCCCAACAATTTGTACCCCCAGGTACTTAAGGAGCTGTCTCAATGACGAGGACTAAAAGTCAGTTCAACACGTTTTCTGCAATTGCTCGCCTCTTAAGTTTGTGGGTTTAGTGTTAATTACATAGGCTCAAATATATGACTCAAGGATATGCCAATGTCTGACTTAACAGATTTTGTTATGGGATCCAGATGCTTCTTCCAGACATTAATTTGTGACTTAAGTCCTCAAGGAGCAAATTACGGCATTCGATATTAATCAAAATTTCAATAGAATTTAAATGTAAATTTCGATCGATATCGAATGCCGTAATTTGCCCTCTGATTTTATTTTTTCTAACGCAACATCTGGACGACATAAAGTTCAAGGAGAATAATGTTTCTTGATAAGGCTAACTAAAATGAGCATGAGAGTTAATTGGCTGTGGATGCCATGGCTGGCAGATCGCAACTGGATGATTGGAAAGATTTTAGTAATTGTTATCAGGTCAAAGGTCTTTACGTTTTTCACCAGAAATCACTGTAAAACAAAGGGGCTCATATTGAAGATTGAAATTCAATTAATTTTTAATTATCTCAATTATATATTTAATTGAATAATAATTACAAAAATTTTCTAATTAAATAAATAAGTGTAAAAATTTTATTTTAATTAAAGACGAAAAAAAAATTTTATTTAAAAAATATAATTGAGCCCATTAAAAATACAATTCAATTTCAATGTGAAAATAATTAAAACTTTAACAGGTGCAAAATTTATTTAAAAAAAAAATAATTTTCTTTAAAAACCATTTAGTGAGGATTTTATACAAAAGAATTTCTAAGTAATTTCAGCCGGTCTTAATAATAAATCAGTGAACTGCGTACACATATTTAGTTTTAAGAGTCTGCTTAGTACGGTTCAAAAGATAAGGCCACATATGTCAAAAACACGGTCTCTATGGAAACACCTCTTGATTTTAAAGGTTATTGATGACACTTATTTTGATAGCGATTATTGGTTTATACTGAGTGCAAATTTTAAATGCCTAACACGACGTTAAAATAACGTCACTGCAGGAACGCTCTTTATAAATTAATTATATTTTTTTCTACTTGTTCTTATAGAGAACATACTCGTAAAAATACTTTAACTTTACGTGTCTGCTACCTATTGCGATTCAAAAACAAGGCCATGTAATTGCAAATTATGTCACAATTGGGACACCCTTTAATTAAAAGTTTTAATTTTTGTACTTGTTGCTATAGCGAACATAGTTTTATATGCACTGTTTAAATTTGACGTGTATACCTATCACGTCACTTTTTGTTATAGCGACTAAAGTTAAGCACTTTTACGGCATTTACACTATGCATTTTTTCATGAAACTAGCATGAATTTTTTGTTTGTTTGTGAAGCAGGAGTAAGCAATATGGTATTGCTAAAGTTTTGAGGGGATGTTACTGTTGCTAATGTTTACTTGTAGATAACGCATAACGCTGTAACTTAAATAGAAAATTTAGAAAAAATGCCGCAAAAAATTGCATAGTGTAAATCTGGACTTTCTGCGAAAATTTCAAGAGTCTATCTATTACGGTTTTACGCGCCACTTTCTCACTCCTTGGGTACGGACCGCAAAAATAAATTCAATGCAACAATAATGAAGTGGCACATTACTTATGTTTTTACGCACACACATGCACATGCACACGCACATGTTTTTTTTTTGTATATAATTCATTATTTTAAGTTCTGTCATGAGTGCCGTAAAGTTGCAGTTGTTGCTGGCGTTTGTAGAACGACTGGCTGGATGGCTGGTTGAAGTTGTTTTAAGTGACTGTTGACATAATTGTGGGTTTAGTGTTAATTACTATTAATATTTTGTATTGACATTTTCATAAGAAAAAACAAAGCTGTGGTGATGGTTGATGGTAGAATATTCATCATCATAATTTTATCTTTTGTTTCATTTTAATTCATTGCATTTTTTTTCATGAAATAAATTTTTTTGTTTTTATAAATTGAATGCATTAATTTTGACTTTCTCTAACACGAATGGTATAGATGAATTCATAATTAATTACATTTAAATTTATATACACTATGTTGCATAATTATAAATTCACTAACACTAATTATAAATACACTAACAAACCTATGTTGAAGTGAAAATTTGATCAAATGAAAACTTATATATTTATTTCTTCATTCCTGCTTTACGAGGGCTGCTCTATATATCTCTGGCCTAATACTGAAAATGCGAATATTTATAATCAAAAATGGTTTTATTGTTTTTCAAAGTATTCTCCAGCATGATTTATACACTTTTGCATGCGCTCAAACCAGTTGTCGAAGCACTTTTTCCACTCCGATTGAGACACCTCTAAAACATGGTTTTTGAACACTTCAACAGCTTCTTCTGGCGATGAAAATCGTTGACCACGCATTTTTTCCTTGATGTGCGGAAACAAGAAGAAGTCATTAGGTGCCAAGTCAGGGCTGTACGGCGGATGACCCATTAATTCGACGTTTTGGCCGGTCAAAAACGCTCGCATTGTCATGGTGAACAATAATTCGTCTTCTCTTGTTGTTTTTTCGAATTTCTCCGATGACTTCAGGCAAACAAATTGTAGTGTACCACTCAGAAGTGACCGTCCTACGTTGTTCAAGTGGAACAGTCGTCACATGACCAGTTTTTCCGAAGAAACAGGCGACCATTTGCTTCGAAGTGCTTCTTCCACGAACAACTTTCGTTGGATTTTGCTCGTCTTTGAAGACCCACACGGTCGATTGTTGTTTCGTTTCGGTCTCATACGCATAGATCCATGATTCGCCACCTGTGACGATCTTATAAACGTCTTTTGAAGCACCGCAATCGTATTTTTAACATTTCTTTGCACCAATCGGCACGAGCCTTTTTTTGAGCGACTTTCAAATTTTGCGGGATTAAACGAGAAGAAACCTTTTTTTTACGGCCAGGTGTTCATGCAGTATCGAATGTATGCTGGTGGAAGAAATGTCCAAGGATGTCTCTATCTCTCGGTATGTCGCATGTCGATCTTGCATTATGAGTTCACGCACGGCATCAATGTTCTCTGGCACAACAGCCGTTTTTGGACGACCTTCACGGAATTCGTCTTTGAGCGAGCTTCGGCCACGATTAAATTCATTATACCAATTTTTCACAATGCTTTAGGACGGTGCTTCATCGCCATACAAAGATTTAAGTTCATCAATGCACTCTTGTGCAAAGTAGAGTACGTTCGCGTACTCTACTTTGGGATTCCGCGAGATTTTTTTTTTGAGTAGAAACAATCATCTGGCTTAAAAGTAAATAATAGAAATATCAAAAGTTTTATGTTTCATGCACGCAAATGTCTACCAAAAGTGTTCTCATTTTAGCGAACTTTACCCAAAAAGTACGGGAACAGAGCTAATGGGTCAATATAAAGGAAATCTCAGGCTGAAACTAGTAATTAATAAATTTAAACGTTTAACTTTTGGGTTTTTTTACAAAATTTTTTCTCTAAATCAAAACATTAATTTTCAAACTTATTTTTAGTTGTGTACTTTTAAACATACAACAAGGTGTATATAAGAAAGTCTCATATCCCGGCAGTTTTCTTGATGAAAGTACCTTTCTTTAATTTGTACACTTGCTAGATAAATAGCAAGTAATAAGTAGTCGGTATTGAAACCACTTTGTTTCCTTTACTTTACTGAACGTTTTTTTATTTAAAAATTTTTAACGAGTCCAAAAAGAAAACGTGCTCCTGTAGGTTTGATAAACACTTTATTGTAAAAATAGTTCTCAGAACTGCAGGGATTAATGTTCATTTGCAAGTACATTTTTTGTATACGAAATATTTATGTAAACATCTGATTGAATGTTGTTGAAAGTTAAAAAAAAAAACAAACTAAAGGATAAAATAAATTATTGACATAATTATGCGCTTAAAACCAACTCGAAATGTTTGCGGTGATTGAGCATTGAATGATTTTGTAAATAGATTTTCGAAGTTGCAGCTGTGGGGGAACAAAATACTTTTCATTAAGATGATGCTATTTTTGTTGAACATTAAATTTTTAGATTGTTTTTGAAAGTAAATCATATTTTTTCGGTTGGGATTATTAAAAGGAGGAAAAAATTAAAAACTTGTTATTTTAATAAAAAAGCAATTAAATAATAAAAACAAAAATTTTAATTTAAAATTATTTAAAAAATGTTTTAAATAAAAATTTTATTTTAAAGTAGTTTTCAAAAACAAACCGTTTTTATTTTTAATGAATGAACCCCAAGGCTGGATATTCACATAGCTTTAAAATTGGGGTATTTGACGAACTTCGAAAGTGAATTCGAATTTTTAGAACATAAAAAATTTACAAATTTTAGGTTTTTCACATGTTATTATTTTTTTGTTACGAGATGAACAAGTTTTACTCAAGCTTAAGTTCACGTATTGTTATTTCAATTTTTTTTATTAGTATTAACTAGAACATTTTTTCAGGCGGATTTAAAGCTTTTCTGGATAGCTACATCCGCAATCAGCATCTCGGGGGGACAGAGAACACATAATTTTTTTTTACACACTAAGTGTTAAAACAACACTTTACATTTTCAACAACAAATAATTAAATGATTTTTATTTTTATCTTAAAATTAAATTATGGCCCATGCGTTTTACAAAACTCGCCCTTGACTGAATTTTTATTTCTTAATGTGCCAAGCAATTTTATTCTGAATATTCAATACTTTCTCATAAGGGGTAGATTTCTACGCTCTTATTTGGGAAGTCTTATACAGGACTACACATGTTAGGTAACCTTCTCCTCCGACTTCCTCGCCCTTATCTCGAGACTTTTGTTTGGAAAGCCTTTTGAATTCTCAGGGATGTTTGTGGGGCTTTTCGTGCCCACAGGCTTTTGTTTTCCAAAATAGCCTACGTGAAATAAAGAAAGTCTCACTATTATAGCTTTCCTAACATAGGATAAATGGTTATAGCTTTGAATGAGGGTACCCGTCTTTAATCACCTATACTTCAAGGATTTTGTTTGAAAGCGCAATTTTCTCACGGAGTAACTTGTGCTTAACTTAGAGGATCTGACTGTTATAGTTTTATTGACATTAGAAATTAATAGGTAATAAAAACTTTGTATGGGAGGTAGTTGCTCCTCCCTCTTATGGATCTAGGCTTTTGTTTCGAGAAGAACTTTATTTTCGAAGCAACCTGTTTAAAATTTAGAGAGCCTCACTATTGCAGTTCTTAATATTTATTCTTTTTAGTGTTTAGGGGCATCAATGTCCCCCTTACTATACCCACCCACAGGCCTTTTTTATTAAAAAAAAACAATATTTTCTTATATAATTTCTTTAAATTTGGGGTACCCGGCTTTGTTTACAAAAGAACTTTACACTCAGATTAAGCTAAACCAAATTTATAGTGACATTAACAGCCCGATTCTGTACACTTGATATGTTCACGACGTTGAGGTTTTATCAAATTATGACTATTTTTCAAGATTTGGTATTCTACTACAAAAAAGCTTTTTGGTTGATAATTTGTCAAAGTCTCATTTGGTATTGAGAACTATTGTGTGTGTGTATTTAAATTCGGTAAATAGTGCATGCTTCATGTAAATATCAACATAATGGATTCTTTTTTAAAATACACTAGATGAACCCGGTGTGCTTCGCTACCCCCCTCGTTATTAAATAAAATTAAAAGTATTGCGAAAATTTAATGACGATTGGTCCAGTAGTTAAGACTATATTACGATTTTTAATTTTTCTAAAAAGGGGCGGGGTCCCACTTTTCTCCTGGTACGTATTCCTAATTATGCCAATACCATATGTACCAAATATCGTCGACGTAGGTAAAAAAATGGCCAAAATATGGCGATTTAAATTTTTGGGTTATATGGGCTGTGCCGCGCCCCTTTGTCCAATTAAAACTTCATATAGCCTATTATTCCTTCCAGAGTCACAGTAACATGCTGTGAAAATTTCAGGAAGATCGTTCCAAGGGTTTGGCCTCCTATAAAGCACAAATAAACAGACAGACATTCATTTTTATATAAGTATATAGATAGATGTATAAATTTACGTATCCTGTTAGAAAAATGGAAGAAGAAATAATTGTGTTAATGCTGATTTGTGAAGACGAAGAAAATACGGAAGAAAGAAGGCGTAGGTGTGACTTACAAAGGTTACGTGACTCAAGCGTTCCTTTTCAGTTGTTGGAGGCAGAATTTACAAAAACTTTTCGCCTGAGACATGTTCTTGCTCGGCAATTAATTGCAGATTTGCTGCCGGTCATATTTCGGTTTCCTTTACGGGTAAATGAATTATACAAATTTATATGTTTATTAATATACTTTATAGCCAAATAATTTATAAAAATACTAACTTAGCTGGTGTATCCATATTTTTGCTTTTGCCAATAATTTGATAAAAATAATTAAAATCAGCTAACAATAGAAATTCACCACACTGGTGAATTCCAAAAGCTTTTTATTTATCAGTGTTGCCACAGTATACCAACCGAAAATATCTTGATATAAAATTTATCAAGGATTCACAGAATCTAGCTGTAAATGTAGAGTCTCACTATATTATTAACAGAACAATTAATCATTGAATCATTAAATCAATAATTTATTATTATTTTGTAAGAGTATCCCCACCCTTTCTCTAGCCTTTAAAAAAAGAATAAAAAGGATGGATGTGTTTATCGTGTGGATTCTTATAAAGAAACACAGACAGATCTCAGTTCTAAAGTTTTGTATTTTGAATATTCAATCTTTGATTTATATAATTAAATATGTATTTACCACACTCAGAATTTTTTTATTGCCATTGCGAGTTATTGTCTTTGTTTGAAGTAATTACAATTAAATTACATTTAATTATAACTGTTTTACTACTTTCAATTGGAAAATTTCATGTCTGATATATCGCTCCTTTATTGCAACATAGTCATATCTCAAAAAAACTTGAACTTGGCAAAATGCGATTTAAGCTTTCAAGACATAAGTCCTATGATGTAATTGCTGCAATTGCAATTGCTATAACTTCGGTTCAGCTTGGAATATAAAACTGATTTTTTTTTCAACATGTACAGAAGGTCTCAAAGAGCAGTTTTGCTTAAGTAACTACAAATTTTTAATTTCTTGAGATATGACTATGTTGCAATAAAGGAGCGATATGAGTTATTTAACACTCCAGCTACAAGTTCTTTTTAAGAAGACAAATAATGTTCTTATTTAGATTTTTTATGAAAGTTTTTTTTTTACCAAGTTTTTGTGGTAAGAATGTAATTTTAAAATAATGTTGGTATACACTTTAGCGTATTTATTTAGTGTTTAATGACATTCATTAATGGCAATGCTTTAAAACCATTTAATCATTAGTCAATGATAATGATTTTGTTTGTTAACTAATGAACAATGAAATGTTTTCGTTAAAAAGCATTACCATTACTGAAAACAGTAGTAAAGCTAGAAAAAACATTATCATTATTAATCAAACATTCTCCACTTCTGTGAAAAAGGAAATTTCGTAAATATTTCGCTCACATAGAAAATAACTAAGAATGGACATGTAACGTCTCTCTTCTGCAACTTTTTTTTCACTTTAAGAACAAATTGACAAATTTGTTTTTTACGCATACTTTTCTTATTTAAAATATTAATATTTATTTAATGAAAACCTGGCATTTTCAACACCTGCAGCAATTTAAATCATCTGCCTCTTGATTACACAAACCAAACGAGAGCCGTGTGTGCCATTTCATAGCGATTGTTACAAAAAAAGAAATAAATATATATATAAAAAATTAAACTTTGCCTTAGAGTCATTTTCCGGTTTTATACTTCCTTAAGACAAAAACAACAACAACAACAACAAAGTTGTTTTTCTGTATGAGTTTTTTTCTTTAACTTGACTCGTTATGAAATTTGTTTTAAATAAAACTTGCCAATACATAATATTATTTTATTTATTTTTTTATTGCTGCATATAGTTTTTTTAGTTGTTGTCGTAATTGTCTTATCTAAATGTAAACATTAATGCTGTTGCTTACAACAAGCTCACTGCACATTTAAGAGATGCAGACTTTAATCTACAACATTTTCAAACGTTATAAAAAGTAATTAACAGCGTTTGCATGCATGAGCACAAGAATCAGACACGTGAATAATATCACTTACTAATTGAGGATCGCATACATTTAACCCCAACTTTAAAGTATTTTTTATATCAGTTTTGTTGTTTTTTGTTGGGTTAAAAAATAACGACGATTTTAAGGTGACAAAAATAATGTTTAACAGTTTTTTTTGTGGAGGGTGGTCTTTGATGGATGAGAAATATATAATACGAATTAACAAAAAGCTTATTTCAATTACACTCTGTAATCATTAACACAATGGTCTCTGTATGTTTACGTTGCCGTGTAGATTTTGAGGCTTCTTCATGTACTCTAACTCTAAGGCGAATTTTTCAAGCTGCCTTGTAAGGCCTAATGTTAAAAAGATATTTTCTTCAATATATTAAGAAGATTATCGCGAAAGATGTTTTAAAGAACAATAACAACCTCAGTTTAACGATAAGGCAATTTCAAATAAATATAACGACATAAGTACCGCGTCACGAAATAGGTGCTTATTTTAGATTAGCGATTACTCAACTATTCTTATCATTACAGAGTCCTCTCTTATCCCATGTTCCCTTGGCATCCATTTCTCTTACGGAGTTAACTAAAATTTCTATTTTATTACTACCTAATGCGGGGCATTTGAACACAACGTGTGCTACCATGTTGGCATCTTTTATGCGCAGCCGATCTTCGCCTCCCCGTCTAAGGGCCACTTTAAGAATCTTTAAATCCAACCATTATGAAACTTTGGTTCTGACCACGTAAATTTCGTCTTAGTTGATATCCGGACTATAAATTCTATTGTTACTGCTTGCTCGTCTTCATGTTCTTGATATCTGTACGACTGTATGAAAATTATACGGTAATACTCTCTCTTTCGTGGTTGTAACGACTTGGAACTTTAACTTCTTCGCGGGCTTGCTTTTATCCAAAGTAATGCCTCCGATTATCATCTTTGAAAGTGTCATTTTTGTCTCCTCTAGGGCGTTTCGCCAAAATCTTTTGTATTACAGTCTGCGAGCTACATTTTTAGATAAGTCTATTTATAAACTGAGATATTTGAGGTCCGCATACCACAAGCCATATTTCCACTTGGATCGACGCACTCGTAAAAGAGTTTGCTATATTCGCATGACTTTTTAAGTCAGCTATTGTAGTAACGATACGACCATTTCCGGTTGTTACCTCGAGATTCTATAATTGGTATAATAATAAATTTAGCGGTGAGATGTTGCTCGATATTCGTCGCTTACTCATATCAAAATTCTCTTTTCGACATGACTGTCTTTAGTAGAATTGCTTTGAGTTTTTTGTGTTATTGAAAAAAATGGAGTTGTCAGGTAAATGAAAGAAAAAACCATCGTCTGAAAATTTTTTCACATACGAACTTACGGCTGAATATTTTTATCATTGCATTGGTCAGATCACTAGCCGTTCGACACACATAGAATTATTTTTTTCAATTTAGGCGGACATTACTTATTTTTTTAGCTTATATTGGCTCTAATGAGTGCACCTAGGTTAATGAATCTTGGCAGAAAAATATGTTATGGTCATAGGCTGTTAAAGCTACAAAACAAGAAAAATCTGACAAAGGGGAAAAAAGTTACCCTTAAAAAAACTATTCCTTTTCAGAGGAAAAATGTAAGCTTTCTTAGGGTCAAAAATTTTTTAAAAGTTTAAAGTTGGACTTAAGATATTCTAAAATGTCATTATAGCCCCGCCTCTTTTTGAGGGCGGTGAAATAAAATATTATTTGAAAAAATAATGTAATTATTGAATGAAATATGTAGATTACATACGCCTTAAAACCAAAGATATTAATTTATATGGGCAGGGGGAGGGATCCCTCCAATCCCGACTCCAAAATCGTCCCTGTGAAAAATTTTATTTTAATATTCATTATTAAACTTTTCAATGCCTGACCAATCCCCATCTCTCAAAAATATTATTATAAAAATATTTTTATAATTTTTATAGTATTTTATTTATCTGAAAATAATTAATTTAAATTATTTTTTTTTAATTATTATAATTAATTTATTTAAAGATCTTCTCCTTTGCACTCAGATGATAATTTATGTTATGGTCCTTCTTCGTGTGATTCTCCAAAGACCGATTCCGAATCTAAACCCTCTTCAGCGTTAAGTACAGGTGGAAGCATGAAAGAAAGGTAACAACTTTTTTTTGAGTCGGTCTTATACTAGTAAATAGTGGGCAAGGCGCAAAACCGCGCAATGTTTTTTGTCTACAGTATAAAGGAAGAGGTTGTAAATTTTATAGTGATATCCGAAAAATGGATTGCGATAGAGATTACTATCAAAAACCTTTCACTTTTTTTTGTACAAAAAAACGTATGCAATTTTTTCAACTTTCCTAACTTAAACAATGTCCCAAAACGAAAATCTCAATCATAAATTTTTACATTTCTTAAAATTCCATGGTTTACTTAAAGCACATTCAACAATAATAGCGATGCTGCGGTGGTGCTCCAGTGAGTCAATAGAATTGGATATTTTACTGCCATTGATGAGTTTATATAAAGCGTCATGTTCAAAATCGTGCATCCAATGTATTCAAAGACTATCGCGAGGTCATGTACAAATGACAAATCCTTCAAGATTATTAAGACAAGTAGACTGGAAATAGCAACGAACGTCTTCTGTACTCTAAAACGAACACAGGTTTTTGGCAAACTCGTTTGATATTTCCTGAACACCACTTTTAGCCTAAAAAAGCTCCACATAAATCGAAACAAAATTATCACTGAAATTATTATCAGTCACACTCTATTAAACTCCTTGGCAGTATCTTACAGTCACTTCTTTACTCTCGCCGAAATGATGTAGGAAGCAATACCACTTTTACGGTAGAAAAAATTCTGAATTTTTTTTTTTTTTTTTGAAAGCACAAGTCTGTTCAGTCGGCCATTGAAAATGTTACTTCTAGAATTCATGCCACCCTGTAAACTGATGCAGAATTTGAACGATGGCATTAATATCTCACACTCAGATTATTTTATTCGATGTTCCGCCCCTATAAAATCAATTTTTATTTTTGTATAAAAATATAAAAATATTGTTTTCGATGTAAAGTTTATAAAATAAAATTAGTAATTTTTACTCGTATTAAAAACCAGGTAAAAATATGTAAAATTTTCTTTTTTTTCAATTTTTCAATAAACAAGCATTTAAGTTTTTATTTTTTTTTGCAGGTTTCAGTTGATTTTTATTTATTTGTTTGCCCTTAAAGAACAATATTAATGACTCCAGGTGAAATATAAAAACAATTTTATAAATGTGCATACATATTTCGTATGTATACTGTTGTTTCATACGTATGAACAGTGACGGAAATAATAATAGGGACGATTCATAAAAATTCTGTATTTACAAAATATTCGCTTGCATTCTTTTTTAGTAATAAGTTAAAAATTAAGCTCCGACATAATTCTTAAAGACGTAAGGAGATATAATGCCAGCAGCGTATTAAAGGCACCAAACATTACATTTTTCTGGACGTATAGGAGTCTTTTGGGTCTGTTGTAAATTGGTTTCACTTAATTTTCTTTATTCACAAACTCCTTAAGACCTAAATAAGGCTTATGAACGAACGTAATTTTGCTATAAAACATCAGATTAGTTTTCAACTGCTCCAGAACACAAAAGAAGAAAAGCCTCGTGGCTTTAAGTGTCGTATCAGCTGATCTTTATACTGGTGTAGGACAAGATACGTATAATTTTCCAGGCAAATCGATAAATTAGATTTTTTCACACTTTAATCATCCTTTAGAGACTGTGTTGCATGAAATAATACTAGGTGGTCGCAATGGCGAATTCATTAATTTTCGCCGCAAACGTTAAATGTCAAACACCATATAAAAAATTATACATATTTTTTATATATGGAGTCTGACATTTAGCGTTTACGGCGAAAGTAATGAATTCGCCACAGAGACCACCTGTATTTTTTCGCCATGCATGAAATCTAATCACAGTTTGATTGATGTCTCGCTTAGATGGAAGTTTATGTGCGCCATAAAACCCCAAAGGCGTCTATAAGTTACGTGAACTGATAAATGATTTTCAAAGTAAATCTGGATAATTTGGTGGCTTTGTTTAAGCACCGTCAATCTTTTCATGACAAGTCGCCAGAGCATACTGATCATTAATGTAAAAAAGTGAGCGCAATATGACAGTTAACCTGACACATAAATAAAAAATATTCGGTCCTGACGCAATAACGTGAAAGCCGAGGATGGTTTTAAAAGAAGGGAAATAAAAAAACTACTTAGGAGTGGCATCTGTTATCTGGAAAATATTATTATTACTATTCTAGAAAAATGAGTGCTGGGGTCATTAAGTTTTGTCTTAATTAGTTCGTAAGGAAAAAAAGAAAAATGGAATAGAGAGAAGGTTCAACTGAACTTGGAAAAACCTTAGCCAGGGTCTTCAAACTTTGTAGGGGATAATTTAATACAAAGATGCGCGCATACAATTTGTCAAGCAACCGGTGGGCCTGTTTCTAAGGCCTTAACTGTTTATTTTTCTACTGTGCTTGGAATGAAGCCACATTGTGGGCAAACCAGTGTATAGAAAGATCATAAACCAACTGAAATAATGTCGGATGTGGTTGGTTACGTTCCTGTAAGGCTAGGTTCAATCTTCTTTATACTACGGATGAGCTTGTTAACGTAGGCCTTTGACTTTAAAGAACAAAAATCTTCTTATTAGAGTATAATTTTTTTAAACAAATATTGTTATGTTGTTTCCCTTTTTTAACAAACGTACGGATTCTTTTGCAAATACCACTGTGGCTCAATATAAATTCTGTATTCTTACTTTGTGGCTATACTTCTTCATCCTACGGTCTTGTGAATCCTATAATCTCGTACGAGGCGGATTGACAACAGGTGGCCTTAACAGCCCAGGTCACTATTTTAATTTTTCCTTCTTCGAATGTCAAAAGTTATAATCTCCTTTGCTTTTGACATTAGCAGTATTGTATTTATTTTTGCCGTGAGTATATCTGTTATGAATTCGCCTTGGTCTCGTATTTACTAAATATGCGTTATTATTACACACGCAGCCATCTACGCTACACTACTGTGTTACACCGGCGAGACAGGATCTTCTCGATGACTTGTTTAGTAACCTTAACCATCCACAGACAACTCCACTATGCCTTTTAGCCAAGCCATTCATCCCTTTAAACCAATAGCCACAATAAACGTCTGCCATACACTCTTGTTTTACTGTTGCACTTCCCTGCGTATTGACAATTATCAGTTACTCTTATATTAAATTAGACGTCTCCACTATATTATCTGCCATGGCTTCACACAATTATTGCCTTTTGCTTCTCGAGAGGTTGTTACTGCTGCTTCTTAATTTTTAATTGCATTATAACAATTATTATTTATCCTTGTACGCATGTCTGAAGGTGGGATCAAACACACGATCTTCTGTTTTACAGCAAGCACCTCTACCAACGCAGCCATCGAGGTTGCTCAGCTTTTGTTAGCTAATTGTGGTATTATTCGTTTCTACCAGCAAAAAATAATTAATTTTCTAACGCTGCCACCTGATAATTGATTCGCCTTGCACACACCATTAATGGAAGTAACTTATTCACCACGCTCATACAGACAACAATAGGGGTTGCCAGATCTTCGTAACAATATGTTAGCGATCTTAGTAATTGGCTTAAGATTTTTAAAGTGCTTGCAGAGAAGAATATGAAAAAGTATGGATTTTCATACATATTAAAAACTTGGTAGCACAGCTTCCTAAATGTACATAACGTAAAAACCGCTACAAATCATGTCGTTTTCTGAACTTTTAATTTCCCTATCAGCTGGATGAAATGTATGGTGTTCAGGAAAGGAGATTATGTTCAAATAATCCAATTAAAGATATGTTTTTTTTTTTGTAGAGACTTATAGTCATACCTTCGTTTTTTCTCGTACAAATAATCCTTCAAACGATATAATGCTTTTGAAATGTCAAAATACCTTTTGGCAAATACATAAATGTGTGTGCAATATTTGTATGTAAACTCATATGTATATATACACATGCATAAGAGTATTTGTATTAAAATGCATTTTAAAATAGCTATAACTCAATACTGCATCAGTTTAAAAAGACACACTCCTATATACAAATGTCTACATAAATAAACATACATAGATACAAATGTATGTGTATATAGTATTTACAAATATTTACACATACACATAAATAATGTTTTTTACATACAGAAAGTTGAAGCCAAAATTGTAGCAGCAGCAGTTGGCAATAATAAGAACATGGTTCAGTTAAAATGATACTGTGTTGTTGCAATAAAATCGATTTAGTAATAATTATGTATGTAAGTTTTAAAGTTAAATTTGTTTTATATCCCACAATATTTATTCATATAAATGTGTTTTTAAGGTCGAAAGAATTAACGAAAAGATTAGCTGTCGAATGAATCTTTTACCTTTTGACATTAGTGATCATTATACTCTGACTAATCATCATGAATAGATTGTTTCAGCTTAAACAATGCTTCTAATTTATCCAGATTTACTTGGAAAATTAGTTATCAATTCGCTTAATTTTAAGACAACTTTGTGATTTTTATATCGCACATAATCATCGATTTGGGGAAAACCATCCCTAAAACTGCGATTAGACTACATCCTACACACTCTCTAAATAATGATGAAAGTGTGGAAGATAATCCAAATTTAGCGGTTCATTGTCGGTCATAGTAATTGGGACTGCGTCCTTCCGCAACGTAAAAAATGTTGTGCAAAACTCCTGGCATAAATCAGTATAAAATCCAGTTAGAAACTAATCAGATGTTTTATCGCAAAATTGTGTTCAGCGATAAGGCTCATTTTAGGCTTAAGGGGCTCGAGAGTAAACAAAACTAAAGCATATGGAGTAAAATTAATTAAAAATAGATCCAACACACTGGATTGTATCCAACAACAGACTCCAATACGCCGTTTGCTGCGGTTTACACTCTGGTGGCATCACTGGATCTTATTTCTTTCAAAAAAGAAGCCCGAGATCGAATTATACCCTATTCAGATATGTTTTCTCAAAACTCTTAATTTAGTTAATTTAATTTTATTTGCGTAATTTAATTTGGTGTTCACACATGCTCAATTAAGCTTATTCAATTAGGACAAGGCATATTTATTTTACTAGGTAGTGTCGTCCCACCAGCTGAACATTCGTTTTATTACAAAAACAAAATGGCAAAGTGCCTGTGCATAAAATAAATTATCGTAGTGTTTTGTGATATTTTATTTTTCATCCTCTTTCAACTGTATAAAAGAGCAGAAAAAAACTCTGCCTTATACAGCAGAGAAAGAAAAATAGAATTACATTTGGTTATTGTTGTTTTTGCTTAAACTTTGATTTTTGTCTTTGCTTTATTGTTTTGACAAAAATCTTTAGTTTATTTAAAATATTTGTCAGAAGTCTCCTGGCGAGTTAAGTAAGCGATAACGAAATGGCCATCGAGACGTGCTTTGACCTTCAATAATCAATATCGGTGATTTAAATAATAAATCGGGAGAATAGCATGAAAAAAAGAATTTTTTTGAAAAAATGGCATTTTGTTGTTGCTGTAATGTTGGAAGTGTCAAAAGCCATTTTCGTATGACCCGCCATTTTCTTTTTATTTGTTTTTTTTATTTTTTACTTGAGGCTTATCAATTTTATGAATTTTTTCTTCTCAGTGAACATAGTTCCAGGGTTGTATTTTGCATCTTATTCATAGTGATGCAATGAAGTACTAATTGCTCAATTTATTAATTGACACCTTATATGGTAAATTAAGCTCAATTAAGGCCTTAATTGCGTAAATTCCTTAATTGCGCAATTAAAGCGTATGTCGATGAAAATTCTTCTAATCTCCACATTTCGGCAAAAAAAGAAAATTCTTAAATTTGGATTTAAATTTAGAAAAAACCGAAAAATCAAATAACAAACCAAAATAAACAATGAAACCTTTGTCACAAAGAGTGCGATAGTGAATTCATTAATTTTCGTCAAACCCCATATAACGGTTGTTTTTTAAGCCCGATAAAACTTGTAAAAAATAACACAAAAAATTAAATTGTTAACACGGATTTTTTATATGTAAAATCAGAACATGACATTAATATTTAAAAATAATTTCGGGGATATTGCCATCGCGGCTGCTCATGATGGTGCGCATTCTGGACGTCCAATTTTAGGTCCTTTTTTCAAGTAGTGCTGGCGGTATGTCGCGAATAACACGAACAATGTTGTCCTTGAAAGCGTCAATTGTTGTTGGTTTATCAGTATAAACCAGTGACTTCACGTGGCCCCACAGGAAATAATCGAGCGGTGTCAAATCTTACGTTCTTGGAGGCCAATTGCCAGGTACATTTCTCGAAATCAACTTATCAGTAAATGTTGATTTTAATAACTCGATAGTTGCGGTCGCCGTATGGCACGTAGCGCCATCTTGTTGAAACCACATATTGTCCGCATCAATTTCATCTATATTTTTAAACAAAAAATCATAAATCATAGTGTGGCAACGATCTCCATTGACCGTATCGTGACATCCGGCCTTATTTTTGCACGATTATTGATGATTAATTTTCAAAGTAAACTTGAATGATTTGATAGCGTTGTTCAAGCGTAAGTCAATTTACAAATATTTGCCAGAGTTTACTTAAAACAAAAAGAAAATATTTTTCTTCAAAACTTATTTTTTTTTGTTTTTTTATAATTTCAAGTTCTGTCATGCTTAAGAAACACTTGACATAAAAAATATAAAATTTCCTTTTGTATGATGTTTGACATTTAGTGTTTACGGCGAAAAATAAGGAATTCGCCACCGCGACTACCTATTAGTCAAGGCGATTTAAATATAAGGTGGTTGCGATGGCGAATTTATTGATTTTCGCCGTTACTCTAACTGTCAAACTCCATATATAAAAAATCCAATGCAATTTTATTTATATCTAGTTTGACATTCGGGCGTACGGCTAAAACTAACGAATTCGCCATTGCGACCACCTTATATTTGATTCGCCTTGCTAGTAGTGATTCGCCTTGCTTTGTCAGAGACTAAAAGTATGTCCTCAAAAATTTATATTAAAAAAAAAAAAATTAAAACTTAAAAAAATCATTCAAATTTCCCATATGGATACACAATCATGCATATGAATGCATTTGTATGATGTTATATAAAATATTTATATATATCGTTCCATTACTTGATCTGTGTATTTATATCTTTTTCATCTCAAAAATATTATATAAAAAATATACATACATTCAAATAAAACAAAATTAAACTGCGACAAAATGCTTTTGTTTGATGAAAAGGTACGGTACGATACGTTACGTACAACCAATGCAACAGTGCAAAAAAGAAAAGATAACAACAGGAGAATCAATGTTGTGATGTGTTGTTTTTTTCTCTACCCAGTCAGATTTTTTGTTGTTGTTCTTGTATACAGAGATTTTCTGTTAAAGGTTTTTTTCTGTTATTTTTATTTATTTATCTTTTGCACCAATTTTATGGCACAAAAACAAAATCTGTTAAATTCAGATACATTTCATTCTTTTTTATCCAACCTACATACATCAATCCAGTACATACACGAATATTTTTTTTTTTTTACAATATTTATATTTTATTTTGGCAAATTTTAAAGAAACTTTTTTTTTGGATATCGTGCGTTCATTTTGTTTTTATTTTTATAAAATTATTGTGAATTTTTGTTTGGTTTTAAGGAATTTTAATTAAAACAAGTTTAAAGCACAAATTTTTTTAGTTGTTTTTTATACGTTTAATACAAGTGAGTAAAAGGTATCTCGAGGCAGCAAGAACTGATTAAAATTAGCAAAATATTAAAAAAAAGAATATTTTTTCCAAACAAAGAGAAATTAACACAATTTTTTGTGGTCATAAAGAAGGAAGTCTATATTTAAGTAAACTTTACATAAATCTTAAATAAATCTTACGGATATATTTCTAAATCTATGAAGCGATCGCTAAAGATTTGAAAAATGTGTCATAAAATTTGTTGTTTTTGCTTAATAAAGCTTCATAAGTTGTGTCCGAGTTTGAATACGCCAATGCAAGCATTACATACAACGTAACATACGCATTAATGTAGATTCAAAAAGATCTCTAGTAAACAGAAGGACATAGAAATTAATCTTGGGGTGAAGACAAGGGTCTCTTCAAATTTTTGAAATCACTGCTCGGCACTGCATGTGTGCGTTGAACAACTCTGAAGACTGCTGACCTACAATATTGTCAAATGTTACACTTACAGAAGCGGGTCTCAGTCCAGAGCTGGGACATAATTTTAAAAGTAATGTTTAATTAGAAGTACATTTTTTTACCCTTCACCACAAAAAGTTGAAAATGGGTACGTCTCAGTTTGTCATTCCGTGTGAAATTTCTACAATATCCATTTCCGACCGCATAAAGTATATATATTCTGACTTCTTCTGCACAGCGAAGTCGATGTCTGTCTGTCCGTCCGTGTTAGTGTTGAAATCAAGTTTGACGAGGCACTAGATCAGCTAGAAAAAAATTAGTCAGACATAGTATCGAAGGAAGTGCTACTAGAAATCAGCATGATCGGTCCAGGCCCTTCATGGCAAAACACCACACCTACCTCTAATTTTTTCATGTCATTTGAAACAATAAAGTGAATAAAAAAATAAGAAAAAAAACTCCAGGATAAAAAATTGCCACTCGCCCATATTTTCCGAGCTACGGAGCTCTAAAAAATTTCAAATTTTTTAAAATATCAATATGGGTATCCTTTTAAAGCTTTTGAAGAGATCTTTAAGGAAGTACTAAAATTTTTAAAAAATGCTTAACCCATTAAGAGCCGATGTCATTTTTATGTAAAATTATACAAATGCAGTACGAATTTTTTTTTTATTTTTTAATTTTCTTTTTTTTTGCTTTTTTGATTGGAGTTACATTGATTGTGAAGGGTATTTAAGATTCGGCATATCCGAATATAGCACTATTACTTGTTTTTGTTCTTTATATTCACATTATGGTTGCCAGATATTTTTTTCTCTTCTCTTCTCTTCTCTTCTCTTCTCTTCTCTTCTCTTCTAAGGCTAATAAAAATATTTTAGGGGGCTTGTAAACTTTGTTTTAAATATTTTTAATTTTTTTATATAATAATACTTTTAATTCGGCTTAAGTTCACATAAATTTTAATTTCAAAATATTTATTTATTTATTAAGAAAGAAAAGTAACTTTCATATTTTTGTGTTAATTAAAACAAAAGTAGAAAAATCATATACTAGGAGAATGTAAAGCGTCACTTATTGGTTCGCTACATCCGGCATTAGCATTTTCGCATCCATCTCTGTGTTATTAACAAGATCATGCTCATATAGTTTTTTGAAGAATTTCAGGTCATATTAATTTCATCTTGCCTTTAGCATTCTCTGCTGCAACATAAGAGGATATCGGTCGTGTAATATCCTTACAGCGAATTGTCTCCAGAAGGGAATGTAGAGGCACTTTTAATTCAAGAAGGCGGGGATAAGCAAAGCAAATATAGACAGCGGAGTTTTATCACTTATACAGCATAACTTTAGCGCATTCACGCAGAAAAAAAAACATTGTTGTGATATGGTCACAGTAACCATATTATGTTCTTTGTAACAATGTATAGTTGCGGAAAACCAGTTATAGTTGTTTTCATTAAAACTTTAGTTACGATAAAGATTTTTTGTTAAATTTCAACGATTATATGGTTACTGTGCACAAAAAATGCAACATTTAACTTAAAAAAATTTCAACCACAAATAAAGTTTTATAACTTTTTAAAAATAATATAAAATATTTAAGCATAATATATTATTATTAATCAAAGTGTGGTTAAAAGCAACAGAATAAGGTTTGCGCAAAAAAATATTTGTTCTAGTTCTTGACACTTTAGTAATTTTTCTGTGAGCCAAAATTTGAAATTGTTTTTTTTGTTTAGGAAAGTGAAAAAAATAAAAATTTATGTACAAAATAAATAATTAAAAATAGTATGCAAAATATGAAAAGAAATAAAAAGGAAACCAAAATATTAAAAAAAAAGTTGAAATAAATATATATGTATGTATGTATTGTAAGCATGTACATACATCTTTATTTTTATGTTTGAAGCACAATTGTGGAATCATTTATTTGGGCTTATGAACTATATTTTTATATAACTGATTCTTGTAGCCTATCTAAGCGTTATTATAAGCAAATAATTGATTTTTTGGTGAATTTATGTTTCTAAATAATTTTTATGACAAATGAATAAAACAATAATAACTAAGTCTTTTATATCTAGACAACAATATGGTTGCAAATGTAAAAATACTATGTTTTGTTTGCAATCATATATTGCAACCATAATATGTTACTCTTAGATTATGGTTACCTCAACCATATTTTTTCTTTGCGTGTTGAAAACTTTTTTTGTGCTTCAGATTGTTGTAAATAAATTTGTTTGTCTTTAACCAAAATCAGTGCCAAGAAACGCTTATTTTTGTACGAAATCGATGGTAAATATCTCAAGGTTTATTTAGAGTGTTAGTAAGTTCCTGCTCTAAACTTTAAGGAAAAAAATAGATTAATAGAGAAATATGACTTTTGATGTAAAATAGCTAAACTTTTTTTGAAAAATTAATATCGTTATGACATTTACAGAGAACTTAATCAAGAAATAGTTCACTATCTAGAACAGGAAGAGTTAAACTAATTACATCAATTAAGCTTTAAGTTTCCACTAGATTCACATACACGCAAAGAAAAAACATGGTTGTGATATGGTCACAATAACCATAATATGGTCTTTGTAACGTTGTGAAGTTTCAGACAACAAATTATAGTTGTTTTCAGCAATACTTCAGTCACGATAAACACGTTTTTGTTGATATTTAACCATTATATGGTTACTGTGCACAAAAAATGCAACATGGTTGGTTTAACGTAAAAAAATTTGAACGACAACCAAAGTTTTATTACTTATTGAAAATAATATAATATTTTTAACCATAATATAGTTTTGTTAATCAGATTTCCTTTTCCTTTTTCTTTTTTTCTTTTTGTTTTTTTTTTTGTTAGAGAAAATGAAAAAAATATAAATTTATGTACAAAATAAACAATTAAAAATTAAAATATATCACCGCTGATGCCAGATTAACGTGTTAGAAGTCTTGGATAAATGTGTAGTCAGTTTCGAGTTACTATTACGTACCATATATCTTCAACACGAAAATATCACGCTTACCCCAAAAATTATTGTTCACGTAAGAATGTATTTACATAAGATGCCGTTATTTAAGCTTATAAATTATATTTTTTGTATAAACGGTTCTTGTAGGCTGTGTTTTAAAGTCTTTTAATTATATATTATAAGCGAAGAATTGTGTTTTTTTTTTTTAATTTATAAAAATGTATGTTTCTGAATAACTTTTGTAAAAACTCAATAATAAATTAAACAAAAAATAAGTAAGTCTTTTATATCAGCAAATATTTGCTTTTACGAGACCATATTATAATTCAATAATATAACATGACATTTTCAACCATATTATGATGTTTTAATTTAACCATTTAATGTTTATTTGTAACATAATTATTTTTAGATTTATTCATGTTATCGTTATGCTAGACAACAATGTGGTTGCAAGACCAGCTTTATTATTATTTAATGTAACAATACTATGTTTTGTTAACAACCATATAATACAACCATAATATGTTGCCCTTAGGTTATGGTTACCTCAACCATGTTTTTTCTTTGCGTGTAGAATTTGATAGAATGTTTTAGAAAAAATTAGCTAAAAAGCCTTTTCTAATCCTTTTGCCCACCATTAACTGATTAATTGCTGTCACCTTTGCAAAATTATTTTAAAATTATTTATTCAAGTAACTGAAAAAATGATTCAATAAATCATGTTATAAAAAAATACAGCAATCATAAAAACGTTGCGGGCCCTTCAAAAAATTTGATTGCTTTGAAATCTAGTTAAAACCCATACATCAGGCAGTTGGACGAAAAGAACAAAAATGATTTTTAAAATATAAAAAATACTTTTTTTTTTTAATACGCTTTGCTTAAACCTTAGCTTTATTGTTATTAAATCCACTTTACCTTACAGCTGGAAGGAGACTTCTACTAAGCCAAGTGCAGGGAGATTCTTTATAATAAGTATAAAAATTACTTAAATTTTTATTTATTAATTAATTTATTTATCTTATTTAAAAAAGTCTCGCAATTAATCAGATAAGTGAGTCATTAAAAACCATATTCTACTCACAAAAGTTTCGTTTTTGATTGGGAAATGAACTCAAGACCTGAAATTTAAATTGTGTACTTGAGCCAAGAAATAATCTAATATTATTGAAAATAAAAAAAATTCTATGTAAGGACACCACCATAATTTTAAATTATCAAGATCTGGCAATTTAAAAAAAAAAATATATTCAGATCATGGAATATTAAAATATGATTATCGTTAAAGGAAGTTTGTAACAATAAAAACTAAAACCTATTTGATTCAGTTACAAACTTAACTACAATTTAATTATACCCTAAAACCTTCGTATAATAAGTGGTATTATAAATTGTTTAAGCTGTTTAGAAGATCGGCTTAAGAGTAAATTAAATAACAAATGATACTTTTTGCCAAATACAAAAAAAAAAAATCTCATCAAATTTTATTGTTCTCATGAAAAGCTAGAAAAACTACAAAAACAACAAGAATACAAATAATACTGCATCCTTACATCTAAGTCAGTTGTGTAAACTTGGACAGCAAAAAGAAAAAAAAAAACTAAATAAACGTACAATAATAAAATACTAAAAAGCATTAGGCTTAGAAATACTCAAACGAAGGCCGACAATAAAAAAAGAAGTTTAGCACTGATCATTACAAGTTACGGTGTATGCGACGAGAGTATAAAAATTGGTTGGTAGACAAAATGCAAGTGTAGAACCTACAATACATACTCGTACATAAAATGGTAGCAACAGTAAAGCGACAGCAACAACAGCCACAGTAACAAAACAAAAGGAAAGAAAAAAATCACAATCACACTTGCACACACATGCATGCAGCACATGGCAGGCAGTAAAAGTAGAAGAGGTCAATACAACTATTGGAATTCGATACTTTGCATTTATCTAACTCAAAAATAAAAATAAAAAAACTTAAAAGAAAAAATAAATAACTACAGACAACAACAATAACAGCTTAAGCAAGAAAAAAAACACACACATACACTCTCACACATACGTACAAATGAACATAAAAAGTTAGACATTAAACATAAAAAGAAAGAAGCCTTTAGTTTAGACACAAACAAAATCTTAAATTAAACGAAAAAATGCAACAACAGCAACAACAGTCACAACAACATCATTCTGTTTTTCATTTTTGTTCTTTTTTTTAATACGAAGCAAACACAAAACATACACGCTGTTAAACCAACGACGGAAAAAAATGTTCTTTTTAAAGCGATTTGTCCTTTAGCTAAATCTGCAGTTAACCAACAACTTATCGTTCTAAGCACCAACAACTGCAACAACAACAACAACAACAATAAGAATTTAGCATCAACAACTGCAGTTTCAGACACAAAAATAAATGTACGTATTTACCACAGCATCAACAAACATTAGCACTGCTAAAGATCTTACATTAGAACTACACAAGGAAGCAGTTAAATAAGTTACTTAAAAATGTTTAAGACAATTGTGTTTCTCATTAACCCTTGCGTTTCGTCTAACACCAGTGTTATTGAGCAAAATTTATAATCCGATTAACACTTTTAGTTTTAACCATCTGTCTGCAACTGTTTAACAGTTTGGCTATCTACATCAAATTACTGCAACTATAGGGGCACCCTTTCATTTCCCAATTCATATTTTATACTTGTTGTTATAGCGGAGTTAGTAATACATTAAATTAAATGAACTGTTGGGGCACCCTTTAATTTATTATTTTGAATATTAGTACGGGATGCTATGACGGTCAAAGCAATCGACATTATGTCTTATATGCAGGAGATTTTCTATAACGGGACAAAAGATAGGCTCATATAGGTCAATTTACACTCCCTAAGGGGACACCCTTTAGTTTTTAAATTTAAATTATAACCTTGTTGATATAGGCAGCTAAGCAATACAGGTCCCTTGTAAGTATCAGCTGTCTGTCTATAGCGGTTAAAATGTTTAGTAACATACATCCAGTTTGTCAACTATTGGGACACCCTTTAATTTCCAAATTCCTATTTTATACTTGATGTTATAGTGGAGTTAGCAATACAGGTTCGTTGTAAATTTCAAGCGTCTGTCTACAAGTGTTCAAAAGTATGACCCTATACATCAAATTAAATGCACTACTGGGGCATCCTTTAATTTATTACTTTGAATATTAGTACTGGTTGCTATAACGGTCAAAGCAATCCTATTTGCAAGTGTTTTTCCATAACGGTTCCAAAGATAGGCTCATATAGGTCAATTTACGTTAACTAACGGGACACCCTTTAGTTTTTAAATTCAAATTTAAGCTTGTTGATATAGGCAGCTAAGCAATACAGGTCCCTTGTAAGTTTCAGATATCTATCTATAACGGTTAAAATGTTTCGCAACATACATCAAATTTGTCAACTATTGGGGCACCCTTTAATTTCCATATCTAAATTTTATCGTTATAAATTTCAAAAGTCTGTGTACAACTGTGCAAAAGTATGGGCATATACATTAAATTAAATTAACTATTGGGGCACCCTTTAATTTATTATTTTGAATATTAGTATTGAATGCTATAAAGGTCAAAGCAATCGACATTCTGTCCTATTTGCAAGCGTTTTTCTAAAACGGTTCAAGAGATAGGCCCATATACGTCAATTTATATACGTCAATTTACGTTACCTATGGGGACACCCTTAAAGTTTTAGATTTATTTTTGTATTACTTTGTTCTATTGGGATCTATAATGAAACATAGTTTTTTTAATTTTAAAGTAGTGCTCTTTACGGTTCATAATACACGTAAAAACATGTATGGGGACACCCTTTAATTTTTAAGATTATGAACTGTTTTTAAAGCGGGACCCATCTGTATCAGAGAACTGCACGAGTACACCGCAACTCATGAGTACACCGCATACTTACTCTATACATACTCTATACTTTTCATACTCGAGTATTATAAACACCGCAATAAAAAGTTGCGGTGTTTATTTTACCCATTCTTGTAAAAACGAGTATCAAAAATATCGCAATCAGAATCAGGGCTGCCGTTTTTGGTTATTTCTAACCAAAAGTGGTTATTTTTTTCTTTAATGTGGAGATGTGAATATTTTTTTCATTTTGGTTATTTTTTCTCCAAAATAATAACACACATGTACATATTTTATATGTTATACTTTTTAAGCTTTTACATTCTTCAATTTTTCGAATTGCTACCAAGACAACTGAAAATAAAACAGCTGTGACTAAAATCGCTAGTGCTTATGATACTTTTCTTTTACAACACTGTCAACAGCTTTTAATTTTACTAAATGTGAAATTTTGCTTCAAAATGCAATCAACTTTTAATAAGTAAATCTATGGTCTCAAACTATTATACTGTGAACTGCAAGTTTTGTTTACTTTGTTTTAAACAAACTTTTATTTTTTTAAACATACGTGTACAATCGTTACTTATTACATGCATACATATGTAGGTAAAAGAATTTTATTTTTGTTATTATTATTAACTGAATTTAAATCACATAAGTTACATTATAAATATGTATCCATTTTAAATGTTATTTAATAAAAATTCTGCATATTGAAATTTGGTTATTTTTTTCTCATTTGGTAACTTTTAAAGCAAATTTTGGTTGTAAAAATTTTTTGGTTGTGGCAGCACTGATCAGAATTTTAAGTATTTTTTATACTCGTACGCGAGAATTTTTTAGTTCTCTTTATTTGTAAGCAACGTTGCCACATTTTTACCCTATTAAAGTTTTTTTCTGCCGTTTTATGAAATACTGCATTGTATGCAGATCTATTTATAAACAATAAAAAAAAACAAAATTTGATCAAATCTATTGCTTAAACATTATAAGCAGAAAAACAGACAACAACCGTTTTCATAGGTATGAAATACAGCACATATTAAATTAATAAAATACAATAAAAACCGCTGAAAGGCACAGCTTTTGTACACTATTTAAAGCAGGTATACTTATTTTATTGCTGCTTTTTATGTACAGATATTTTCAGTTTATACGCCTTGTTGTCATAAACGTGCTACTAACGGTATTTAGGAAAACAAAATGATAAAATAAATCGGTGAATAAAAGGAAAACAAAACTGTATATAAGCAGATGTAATATTGCTTTGACTGAATGTCATTAGACCTCATAAATAATAATAAATAAAATAAAGTTTTTAGTTTACATATTTTATTTTGTTAAATATAATTATTGCTCTTATAACTATTTGTTCATTTTAAAAATCTATTTGCTTAACGAATAGAATTTTTAAATTTCTATTCTGTGTAACTTTAAAAAAACCCTAACAAAAACGTAATATAATAAACAATGAACTATTCTGGAGTTATTAGTAAACTTTTGTTGTGTTTTTAATAAATGAAAATATGGCGAATTTTACGGGTAAATTTATTTTCTGTTATATATTAAATAAACTTTCATAATTTCAAAGAAGTATGTATGTTAGCTAATTTAGACATTGGCGACTTTTGATATTGTGTTTGATTTAATAATTCTGATCTGATAACTCTGTTTTCCTCTCACTACCCTACAAATAATTTTTGGTTACGTGGTCCAATTTTTATGAAGTGGAGTACTCCCAAACATGGTCCAATGTTATGCAGATATGGAGCATGTCATCGACAAACAACAGCTTATTGCTTTACGACAAATGTTCGTGTTTAACGTTTGCATAGTGTTGCCATTAAACGTAGTATGTCTTCAATAAAATATTGCACACTGGCAACTCTATAATCTGTTTATTCTATAAAAAAATTTTGTTGTCATAAAAAATTAAAAAAGACAAAAATCAGTGAAGCTAAAATTAAAAAGCAAAAAAGAAAAATTGTGGAAACAAAAATATTAAAAAAAACGAAATTGGTAAGATTATATAATTTATATTGAAAATCAAAAATGCAGTGTAGTGCGCGTCATAAAAGGCGATTGGTAAGAAATAAGAAAGCAAAATATTTGGAAAGACTAAGTGGTGCAAGTGGTGCCAGTGATGCAATAGCGTCCTCAAAAGAGGAATTTGTTAATATTGAATCTGCTAGTTCTGAAATCGTTGACCATCAAAATTTAGATGCGCAATCCGGCATTAACAATTTAGGTAAAGAGTTAGCGCAATGGCATTTGAAAAGCAGAACTTCAGTAAGGGACATGAGGGATCTCTTATTTATATTAAGAGCTCATGGTATGAATGTGCCTTTATCTCCACCGACGCTTTTTGAAAAGACCGATATAATCCCAAACGCAGCGATTGTACATCCAGGTCGGTATATGCATTTCGGTATAGAAAAAAATTTATTGAAGGCGGCACATCTATTACAAAATTACGATGAAGTTTTATGCGATATTAATATTGATGGCTTGCCAATTTTCAAAAGCTCAAATACCCAACTTTGGCCGATTTTAATCAAAGTTATTAATATTAAACATATAAATGTGTTTCCTGCTGGTATATATGTAGGCAAGCAGAAGCCATACGATATTAACCAGTTTTTAGAGCAATTCATAGAAGAAGTTTCGCATTTGCAACAAAGTGGGGGTATAGCAATCGGTAGCAAAAAAATTATATTTAAAATACGCGCTGTCATATGTGATGCACCAGCAAAGGCGTTGATATGTGGGATTGCTTATCATTCATCTGCGAATGGATGTTCAAAGTGCAACCAAATAGCCAAAAAAGTAAACAATGTTTTAGTTTATAGCACAGAAGTTGCTGATATTATAAGCGATGAGGATTTTACCCAAAGAAAGTATAAAGAACAGCATCAAATTAAATTTGTTAATACCAAAACACCTTTGGAAAAAATAAATATAAATATGATCAGCCAAGTACCTCTAGATCCTATGCACGTAATTGATTTGGGTATTACCAGAAAAATGTTGAATAAACTTTTGCATGCTAACAAGAAAGAAAGATTTTTAACTGCGAATAAGGTAGCGATAACCAAATTGTTAATTTCCTTTCAAAAGCAGATGACGAAAGATTTCAGAAGATGGCCTCGAACTTTGGATGAATTGGCTAAATGGAAGGCTACAGAATTCCGCCAATTTTTATTATACACGGGTGTTGTAGCTTTAAAAAATAATGTTACTGATGAAGTTTACTATATTTTTTTATTATTACATTGTGCAATAAGGCTATTGTCATGCCCAAACAATTTTCAAAATAACATTGAAGCCGCAGAAGAGTTGTTGAAACTTTTTGTTGAAAACTTTGGTATTGTTTTTGGGCCTCAAAGTGTAACTTATAATGTTCATAGTTTGCTTCACATATGTGAATGCGTCAAGCAACACGGTTTGCTGTATAATTTTTCTGCATACGATTTCGAAAACCATTTGCAAATGATTAAAAAAGATGTTCGAAAGCCAAATAACATTCTGCAGCAATTGTACAAAAAAAAATTTCCGTCGAAGTTTGGTAGGGGAATCAAAACATTTCGGACTGAAAGAAAAAAGAGGAATTATTTATGGCTATTTGTGCGATGAATACTTTTTAAGTTCTAAAACTCCAAATAACATCTGCCTTATAATGCCTTTTACACCTTTTTTAATCGTGAACTTTAAAAGCGAGGAAAATAATGAAATTGTCGTTATAGGTAGAAGATTTAAAAATATTAGTCCACTTTTTGAAGAACCAGTAAACTCATTATCGGCATTAGGTATATGTATTGCCGATAAAATATTGGAAGATAAAGTGGAAATGCTTTCATTGCCCTTTCAAAATAAAATTATTTTAATGCCAATTCTTCACAGCTGCCTTTAATCATCATTACAAAGCCACACTTTAACCAAAAATAAGTAAATAAGAATAATAATATGGATAAGGAATCTGGACGTTTAAAAGACTTAATGCTTGCAGTGAACTTCTAAATTGTAAGTATAAAATAAGTGTTTGTTTTTCTAATTTATATTATACATTTTGTTCTCTTGTTTCTTTTAATTTCAGACCGTACAAAAAAAACTCCATGCACTGTGTGCACCGAACTAAAAGGTGGGTAGTTAAATAAGTAATTACAAAGTGTTGATGCTTATTAAATTATTTATTTTACAGAAATGATTGACAAACAAAATCAGCAAATTGCTGAGATGATAACCGATCAAAAGCTCCTACAAGACAAATTTTCAAAATTGCAAGGTAGTGCTTAATTTATGTCAAGATAAATATTTTTTATTTTTTTCTGTTTATTACCTCCCATCCTTAACTTAATATTTATTTCAATTTTTTAGCAACAACCGAACAGCAAAATAAAGTGATAGTAGAAATGTTGGCAGAACACAAAATTGAATTACAAATGCTTGTCATAAGTCGCCACGGTGTTACTGCGTTAAAGGATGCTTTTCCACTTAAAACTGAAGAAAATCTACATACATATGTAAATGTAATTAGTTTTCTTATATTTTTTCATAAAAATATACTTTTTTTTAATAATAAAATTAATGTGATAACATATACCTACATTAGTACAAAAATCTATGAAGATCTGTGCGTACATATAAGCAAAATTAATATGTTTTTTTTAATTTTTTTTTATTAATAGAATGTATAAGAGTGATTAATTTTTATTATTATGGATTTAAAATGAAAATTAATTAAAGCAAAATTTAATCGCTCTTTTACAGCACTGGTGCATACATACATATGTATGTAAATGTAATTAATTTTTTTCAATTCCTAATATAAATATGCTGCTTTCAATGAAATAAAAAACCTATTTGACAGCATATATTGGTAGAAAAAAGATTTATTAACATAATTATATGTATGTATCCTAAATATACGTATAGCATAAGTTGTCATAGCTCCTTAACAACATTTATAAAAACAGTTAATAGTATAAATACATACATATATATGTATATATATATATATATATATATATATATATATATATATATATATATATATATATATATGTATCTTTGTTCTATACAAATGTAATTTACTTTAAAGTTCCTATAAAATAACATTTTTAAAATAAAAAGTAGTTAAATTTTATTTATTAATTTTTAATTTGTTTTGAAAAATAAAAATTTGTTGCAGAAATTTAAAATTGTACATTTCTTTTGTCATATATATACATGGAGTAGTTTTTAAACTGACCTCTTAGAGAGCTCCAGGGAGTAGTTGCATGAAGTACTTTTTAAACTAACCTTCAGGCGTGCTCCATGGAGTACTTACGTGGAGTAGTTTTTACACTAACCTTGAGGTATGCTCCATGGAGTAGTTACATGGAGTAGTTTTTACACTAACATTGGGGTGTACTCCATGGAGTAGTTGCATGGAGTACTTTTTAAACTAATCTTGAGGCGTCGTCCATGGAGTAGTTACGTGGAGTAGTTTTTACACAAACCTTGAGGTGTGCTCCATGGAGTAGTTGCATGGAGTACTTTTTAAACTAACCTTGAGGCGTGCTCCATGGAGTAGTTTTTTGGTTACTCTAATGGGTCACATGATCCAGTCCTAGGACATCGCAATGTTAAATGGACCATATTTTTCCCATACATTTGGGTCAGTATTGGACTAATCCTACTCCTTTGTGGAGTCCTCTTTACATGCATGTATGGAGTACTCGCATTATCTGCAGGGTACATACGTTAAAATCTCTCTCTTGGTGTTTGTTGTGAGCAGCGTTGCCGCTTTGGTCCAATCGGACCAAACTTGGTAGTTTTTCGTTTTTAAAAAACAGTTTGGTAGTTTGGTTGGTTTGTTGCAATTTTTTAAATTTTTGGTAGGTTTTCCTTCTGTAGCAATTTTTTAGCAATAGTAAATTTTTTACCTTAAAAATTCAGAACATAAAATAAAAAAATGTACCTTTGAATTAAATAAACAATAACTGTGAATAGTTTTACCACTGTTTTAGGTGTAATAAAAACATCTCTGCTTTTTTGCGTAAAGATGATTAAAGCTGTAGCCATCTCTGGTTTAAGAAACGCGAACAATATTATGAAATTGAAGTTAACAATATTTTTGAGTAAAGGCTTATTTACAAGTGTTTGTATTAAAAAAATTAGCAGACAAAATGGAAAAGTAAGTAAACTTTTTTAATTGTATATATGTACCTATTAATTACATAAATATTTACTAATATTGCATGTAAAGAAACAGTAAGAAAAAAATTTAGAACCGAATGGTTGAGCGAATTTGATTGGCTCCAGGAA
Source organism: Gymnosoma rotundatum (assembly GCA_916610165.2). NCBI lineage: Eukaryota > Metazoa > Arthropoda > Insecta > Diptera > Tachinidae > Gymnosoma > Gymnosoma rotundatum. The sequence goes on along the minus strand of OU744338.1, from coordinate 9,957,555 downwards.
AGGGATGGGTGTTCATTCTGCATAGTATGCTCTAAAACTATTTTAAATCATAACATCCATCTTAAAAATCACCAAAAGACAAATTTCCACCTCAACAATGACGGGAAAAAACCAAGTGAGTATAACAGAGTTTATGTGCAAGAAACGCATTTTTAAATTTTTGGTAGGCTGTGAACGATATTGGTAGGATTTTTGAAAATTATTGGTAGGAAGTCAATTTCTTGTGTGGCAACGCTGGTTGTGAGTATGAGTACGAATAAAGTAAAGCCAGCATCGCAAACATTTTACTTGAGTATGGTAGACACTTATACTCAAATGGAATGGGTATAGTAAATACTCGCACTTAAGAAATGCGGTGGCGATCACACCGCAACCGCATTTAAGATGAGTATACTTAGAGTATTAAAAACAGACACTCTTGCAGTTCTCTGATCTGTATGCATCACGTTTCAAATAAGAAACAATTTTAAAATCAATCCAGAAATGACTGAGTTATGGAGGCAAAAATAAAAAAAAACAACATTCAGTCGAATTAACAACCTCCTTCTTTTTTTTTAAACAGTTAAAAATAGGCCACAGAAATTTTAAACTTGCGAAGGAAAAACAATCCTCTTAGCACACAGCGCAATAAAGCATATTTATAATCGGTGACGCGAACTCAGAAAGTTTGATTTTCCACTTTAATTTTTTATTCTTTTTTTTTTTTTGAAATGTAAAGAGGGTTCTTACATTAAAAATATATAAAAGCAAATAAAGAAAAAGCACATAAAATTTTACAACCTGGCATTAAACACATGTTTGGCCTCTAAAAGGTTAATTCCTATAAAGTCAAATTTACTATCATAAAACTAGGCATTCTTGTTTGTTTTATACTCAAACTCAAGTATGTGTTTAAATCTTTTATTTGTTGGATATTTTCGTTAAGAAAAATATTAACACACACTCAAACACACACACATACATGCATGCACACACACAAATATAAATAAAACTCAGAGTCATATGTGATTTTTTTTACAACAAAAATATATCGATATCTAAGCAACACACTCTTGTAAAAGTGTTGAAAAATAAAAAGTTAAAAATTTAGTTACTCTGGCAAAATGTTGCATTCATTTCCATTTTTGTTATTTTTTGTTCATTTGGTCGGTTTGTTGAACGAGAAAAAAAGAAAAAAAGCAAAAAAAAAAATAACAATAATCAAAATGAAAATACCACTAATCTACTGGTTTTAGATTCACTCGTAGTTGCTTAAGCGCAGGCTGTTGGATGCTGTGTGATGCTCTGTTTCTTAAATCATGTGCTTGTGTGTTGAGTTTTATGCATGTATGTATGTGCGTTATGCTTTTGTTGTAATAGAAAAATCTTTTTAAACTTTTGTAAGATTTAGTTTTATGAATTTCGTTTTAAGTGCAGTTGAATACCCTACACTAAAATTGAGATAAGAATTGATGCTAAAAACAGTACTGGGATTAATGGGAGGAGAATATAAAATGGCTTAAATGTATTTGAAATAGATGGACAACCATAATTAAATTTATTTCTAGTTATTTCATTTACATTTGTAAAAAATCTCGTCGAAAAAGTTTTTTCTAGGAAACAAGAATTTTTATAGAAAAATAACATACTTCAACTTTTTTTTTTGTTTTTTGGTTGATATATTTTACTAAAACTTGCCAAAAATTATTCTTTAAAAAACGAAAAAGTCTTTTATAAAAAAATATTAATAATTTTCTGAAACTTTTTTTTTTTGGCTTTTTGTCGAAAGTCTTCAATATTTTAATAAGAGGTAATCTGTAAAAAACTCGTCGAAAAAGTTAAAAAAAAAACAAAAATTTTAATAGCTTTCTGAAACTTTTTTTGGTTTTTGGTAAAGTCTTTGATATTTTATATTTAAAAGGTATTTTGTAGGAAACTCGTCGAAAAAGTTTTTTATAGAATTTTTTTTGGCAACAATTAACTGAAACGTATTTTTTATTCGAAAGCTTTTTGGTTTTTATTCGAAAGTCTTCAATGTTTTAATAAAATTTGCTAAGAGGTATTTCTCGACAAGTTTTTTTTTTAAATTACACTTCCAAATTCCATAACGAAAAATTTCGACGAAATACTTAATAAAAATAATAAAAAATAAAAAAAATAACAATTCAAAGTATTCTTTAGAAAACCAATAGATTTTTATTGTAAGAATCTCTGAAAAAACTTAAATATACTCGTCGAAAAGTTTTTGTAAAGATTTCGACAAAATATGTTTAAAGGAGTATTTTCGAAATATTATTAACTCAAACTTAACTTGAAGAGAATTCGAAAAAAAAACTTTTTTAAGAAATACTTTTGTCTTTTTGTGTTTAAAAAAGAAAAACTTTGAATGACTAAGAAGTCGAAGACCATTTTAGACGAGTTTTGTACAGATGTTTATAGTTCTACAGAAAATAACCCAAGGAATTTTTTACATAAAATAATTCATCGATTTACATAAAAACCATAAAAAAATTTTCTACTAAAACAATTAGCAAAACATCTTTAAAAATTTGGCCCACTTTTTCTTGGAATATAACACCGAATTTTTAGTAAGGAAAGTTAAAGAAAGTAAAAATTTCTTAATTATGCAAATACAAAAATATTATAAAAAAAATTGTTTTTTTTTTTTTAGAAAACTCGTCGACAAATTATACTCCGAAAATATCAAAAAAAATTCCATAAAACTTCTTATATCAAAAACATTCTAAGAAGTTTTTAAAACTTTGAAAGAACTTTCGGCGTTAACCTTTATAAAGTTTTTTTCCGTTAAAGTTTGCGCTCATTTCATCAAAAATGGAATTCTCCATTAAAAAATTTCCTTGCGAAAAATTCCACACAGTAGTCACCCTCACGGTTCTATGTTTGCCAGTTTTTTTCTTGTTTCCATCATTTACTTTAAAACTTCTTTAAAGCTTAAGAAGTTGCTGTTTATTTATATTGAATGTTGTTTTTACTTTGGTTGCTTTTTTTACTTAATAAAAAAAAAAAAAAATAATAATAATAAGAATTTTTTTCTGCCATTTTTAAAGTGGACGATGATGCAGTGATTGCTGCCGATGGTGTTGGTGTTGAACCATTAACTAGTGGGTTTTTTCACTTAAATAAAATAAATCATAGACGATTTTTTTTATGTCCACATAGAGTTTTTTTCTTTCCCTGGTGCAGCCACATAAAAAAGAACGTTGTGAAAATGTAGAAAAAAAAAAAAAAACAAAAGCATTTATACGCATTTTGAGTTTAGTACTGACGATGTTGATGATGATGGCTTTAGGCTTGATGTGGTGCGGAAATTCCAACAAATTACTCGCATACGAAGAGTTAATGATGAAATCCTAGTTTTTTCGGTCTCTAGATTTGTTTTGTTAAAGAAATAGAAACGTATGTACGTGCGCTGCATGTAAAGGTAGGAGAATTCGCACAAGTGGTTAAAGGGCTTTTTCGAATGCAGTTGAATAATTAGAATTAATTTTAAACTAAACAAAATGATGGAAATAATTTTTTTATGTCAATTTGATAAAAATAAAAGTTTAATTACAAAAAAAAATTTTTTCTTTATTTCTGGCCAATGCGTGTCAATAGCAAGTGGTCGCGATGGCGAATTCATTTATTTTCAATGGAAGCTCTAAACGTCAAGCGTATAATAATAAATAAATTTTACCAAGGCGAATTAATTAACAGGTGGTCTTGATAGCCCAGCTGATTTTTGTTTATGGTCAACGTTGTTCCCAAAATTTAAAAGTAATTTTAAAATAGAAAATTTTCGAATAACTTAAAAAAGTAATAAATTGTAAAATTTATAAAATTAAATTTTAAAACCAAAATATAGCTGCATATGTAGGCGAAAGAAAACCAACTGGTATAACTTCATTTAAAGCATTAAATGATGATAGAAGGATAAATTAAATTAGGCTTCCTTTTATTAAGTCAGCTATTTTTGACATCAACGTGGTGTTCTGCAACAACAACAAAATTAATTAATTAATTAATTTTTGTATCAGTGCAGCAACCTAATATTTAATTTGCCTTGGATTTTACATTAAAAGAACTATTATTTAAAAATCACGTACATTTATTTTGATATCTTCGAGTTAAGTGAAGCATATGCGATATTCTTGGAAACAAATGAAAGTAGAATGAGGCGAGTCCTAGGCAATAAAACATGTAAGGTAAAACTACCATCTACTATTTTTCATATCTAGTGGATTAATCTGGACGTTTGATGAAGTGGCATTTTCAATATGACATTAAATTTTCTTGCTTTGAATTGAATTCCAACGTTTTCTGACAGCAGGAAACAGCCAATCGTGATATTTTCAATATTTCTAGAATTAATTCTTGCCTGAAACTTTTCATTTCCAAAGATAAATTATAAAGAATTTTTCCTTAAAATCTGTAAAATTATTCCACGCGTTGATCAACAATTTCATGTTGAGCAACATTTCGTTTTTTTTTTGTTTTTTTTTTTAAGAAAAGTATCACTTCAGGCATAACCTATTTAGTAACAAGTAACCGTACTAAATTCTTTAGGAAAGGGATAGATAAGAGATAGACAGGTGGTGAAAGGAGGTAGATATAGCCATTTTATTAATTTTTTTACTTCGCCGGGGAATATGCTATGAAGAAGAAGTACTGACGAAGGAGGCTGCATGTTTTAATATCATGAATCAAGTAAACAAGATTGCGCATTGCGCAGGTCCGTTAATTTGGTGTATAGCTTTCTCTCTCTTATGTGTGACGTAGGTATAGAATATTTTTTGTAAACAAACTTAATTTGTCTATTGAAAGTGCAATAAAATTAAAGTAAAAACGATGAAAATTTATTAAAAAATAATAAAAAAAAAGAGTTAACCGAATTAGAGTATGATGGTCTCGAAAACCTCGCAAGCTATATTTGCCATAAACTTAAAAATGAAATCCCAGATATTGCAGTGGCACAAAACGAGGAACGTCCAGCGTATTCGTGGGTTGATCTCGTATCTGAGGGCGGACTAATAAAGCCGACACCTGAAACTATGACATACATTGAAGAAATGAACCAAATATTTAAAAAAAATAATAAAGACGGTCTTCTCATTACACACGATTTTGTAAAAGATTTAACTAAACAGGCTCAACATATTAAATGTGATGAAAAAGTAAAAAAGCTGCTTTTAGATAAAAAACAAATTTATTTTACTTTCAGTTATTTGGCATTAAGATCATTAATAATTATTATGTATGTATTTCCTTTACAAAAAGATTAATTTATAATAACTAATGAAATAATTTCTGAAATTAATAAATTTTTATAAGAATTTTCATATAAGCAAAAATTTAAAACTTTGATAGCCCGAAATAGCTCTTCCTCTTCTCGGGCTTTAAGCCAAACACATACATTTTACTCGACTATATCTTTTTTCTTTCCATTTAAATTTTTTTTCAAATCGATGCACCCGTTTAGAAGTTATGCAATTATTTCCAGTTTTACAACAAATACTCATTTTCATTCTATTGTGACGTTGATGCACAGTAGAAAAATATTTTGAACGGCTGAATGCGCAATCTTGTTTTCTTCATTCATGTTTTTATATTAATCTGAATTTGTATATATACCATTAAACAGAAAATTTTTTATTTTTATTTTTTGACTGCCGCGAGGGTTGAACCCAGGGCAACCAGATTTATAGTCAACGTTTCTGTAACTTAAATGAGAAATGAGAGTTAATTATGGATGCGTATATATAAGATAATGTCAACGTTCTGAATGTACTATGATGCAGCCTGTGTAAGACAAAATAACAATAATATTTTTATGTGAGAAATTTCTCACTAAAGTTACATAAACGAGCCAGAGCTCATGAATAAATACTCATTCGCTTTATTTAAGGGCTGCAAGTATCGCCATCAACTTAATATTGTCATAGATAAATTCGGCAAAAATCAGGGAAATTGAGTTCTAAATTGATTTACAGTGTTGGATATAATGTAAAACCTAGTGTTACAATTTTCTTCATTTAATTTTATAATGTGTACGGATTTATTATTTATTTTTCCCAAAGAAGAATTCTCTCAAAAATATGGGTTTTTTCAACAAGAACTGTGTTTTGTAAAACAAAAAATTTAGATGAAGATGATTCAAGTTTTTATTGTATTACAAAGTTCGGCAATTATGAATCAAAATGATATCTGGCAAATGTTCACCACGACCACGCTGACAGATAGCGATTTTTTCATCAAAGTTTTTTAACTCAATCGTTGAGAACATCGAGGATTTGACAAATTTGGATCTGCTTCATCACTGTGGCTCACGGCTGCTATGTTTTCCGTTGAACAACCCGGTCGAACATCCGTAAGTGTTGGCACATTTTTTTTATCGAGCCTGTCGACCAGTGTTGCCAGAGGAAGACAATAAAAAGTAACGCTTTTCATTTACTAAAGTTACATATTGTTACGTTTTTACCCTTTTTAGACAGGCAAACGTACGGATTCTTTTGATTGCAAATACCACTGTGGCTAAATTCTGTTTTCGAACTTTATGGCTTTCTCTAGCTTTACTTCTCGATTCTACTGGTCTTGTGAACCCTTGGTCTCGTATTTACTAAACATGCGTTACCACCACAAACGCAGCCATCCACGCTACACTACTGTGTTACTCCGGCGAGACATGAACTACTCGATGCCTTGTTTAGTAACTTTAACCATCCACAGACATCTCCACTACTCCTTTTGTCCAAGCCAGTCATCTCCTTTCAATCTAGTAGCCACAACACACACGTCTGCCATACATTGTTGTTATGCTGTTAGACTTCCCCGCGCTTACTGCTATTGTTCTTACTTTTTTATTATGAAGGGCTTCTTGACAATTATCTGTTGGTCTTATATTAAGTTGGACGTCTCCCACTAAATTATCTGCCATGGCTTCACACAATAATTGCCTTTTGCCTCTCGGGAGGTTTGTACTGCTGTTTATTAATTTTAATTGCTTATAACAATTCTTATTTTTTTTCGTTGCACGTATGCCCGCATGCGGTATCGAACTCAGGACCCTCTGTTTTGCAGCACGCACCTCTACCAACACAGCCATTGAGGCTGCTCAGCTTTTGTTGGCTAACTTGTGGTTTTGTTATTCCGTAAACACACCATTGGTTGTTGAATTAACTTTATTCACCACACTCATACGGAAACAACTACAGCGGCTGTCAGATTTTATTATTCGTAACAATATTTTAAACAAAAGTTACATTTTTAAATTTTTATTTTTCTTAAATAAATTGTGAGCTTAATATTCCGTTCTTAAATAAATTTAGTAAGGGAAAAATTGTCAGTCATTTTTTTAGACTCAAAAAAAATTATTAAAATAGCTAATTCTGTTAAAGCTCAATCTTTCAAAGAAAGTGATTTAACGAATTTATTAAAAAAATTTTCTGCTTTGTATATATCTTGCGCCACTTCTTTTAAATGTAAAGGTGATGTTTTGCGGAATTGTAAAAACAGTAGACAATATCGCATATATCAAGTCAATAAAACCAAAACTCCCTTCTAAACTGTAATACTGGCACTACAAGCGAGTTGTCAAAATTTTAAAGAGGAATAAGTAAAGTTGCTAACAATTTTCGGAAGTTTAAACCGAGAACTTAATTTCCCTCACTTAATAAGGGCAGTTCATATTACTAAGTAAGTGGAAAAAATTGTTTCCAGAAACATCTTGCTGTTATTAAACGAAAAGCAAGAAACATTTCATAACTTTTTAAAAATTAAACAGAGTACAACTTCAGAAACATTACTTTTTGGTTTATTTTGAGCTATTTTTTTTAATAGAATTGTGGAACCATTTGTAACCTTTGTTTGTAAAACCGATTAGTTATGTTAGGAAAAACGTCTAACAGAGACAGGTAGTTCTTGTTTCAAATAATGAAACAAATACTTTTTCAGTAACATCACTTTATTTTGTGCCTGTGTCTTCAAAAGTTACGAAAGTTTGGCCAAATATAACAAAATTATACATGTTACGTGGAGTCTTCAAAAGTTATGAAAAATGTAAAAAATTTAACCAAACGGCAACGCTGCTTTCGCCTCAAATTTAACTACCAAATTCTTAATAGTGGTTTCAGAAGGACAATTGATCCGAAAATATCGCGAATTTTACGAACGTTTTTTTTAACAGAACCAACATCTTCATAGTGAGTTTTAATTATTTTAGTGCGATTTCCGGGCGAAATTGAATTCATTGTAACAATTGCCCATGCATCTAGCATTTGACGAATACGTTGTTAGTGTTGTCACAATTTAAAATTAAAAAACAAAATCCAAATTTCATCATAAACTTGTAGATTCATCTATAACAAAACATAACGGTAATTGCATAATTATTGCCATCTGTGGAATTATAAATTTATGTATTTCATATCCTTGGTAACTCTGAAATATTTTAAACTAATGAGAATAGAGGCAAAATTATTTCACTGAAATATAATAAAACTAAATAATTTATATCGTTCATAGCTCGATTTACACGAGTTGTTATTGATAGGATCCCATCAAACGAGCTTAAGATAAATTCAGGGGCACCACAAGGCTCTGTTCTTTCTCCTACTCTATTTCTTATTTTTCTAAATGACTTTCTTTGCCAGACTTTAAACTCTATTTACTCTTTTGCAGATGGCAGCAAAACTTGCCATTCGTATTCATTCGGCACAGAGCCAAGCATGTAAGAGTTTGAGGCCAAGTGACTGAATCTGATTGGGTCCGGGCGAATAGAGTCGATTTAATCCTCGTAGGACTCAATGTTGTATGCTTACGAACAGACATTTGACCAAATGTGGGGCTTCATCTGTTAGTATGGGTGGTATTAAGGAATCAGAAGCTCTTGATGTTCTTGGCAGGAAAATTCAGTGTAATGTTCGATAGAATAAATACTTTTTTCAAGGTTCTCAAAAGAAGCTTTCAAGTGCCTTGGTTTTTGAAACTGTGTAAAAGATATTTCACTCCATTTTATCTCCTTACTATTTATACCAACTAAAACCGACCAAGAATGGAATGCAAATTTCGTATATGGGGCGGTGCTTCTGTTCAGGATTAGGCAAAGAGGCTCCTATTTGACAGTAAGGTATCTAACTCTGTTGACTCTCTTAAACATCGAGGCAATGTGAGTTCTGTTTCGCTGTTTTATCGATAGATGGATTGTGTTCTAATGAGATTAGGCAACTTGTTCCGGATATCGGCACGTCATATAACACACTCTTCATTAAGAGCTCATCAATTTATGGTCAATTGGCCAGTGATCCGCACTATGATTTACAGAGAGAATTCGTTTTTTAGACGAACAGTTTGTATCGTTTGAATGATCTTCCTGCAGAGGTCTTCCTCTTTCCACTGCCACTTTTACTGTTGGAAAATTCAAAAATAATGTCAACAAACACCACTCCCTCCGTTCTCCTTCTAATAAAAATAATTTCCAAGTTCTGCCACAAATCATTGCTTGAATAGAGGTCATCTCCTGAGTGCTGGTCCGGGATAAGAAAAACCATTTGGAAACTAAAGAAATTTGTAAGAAATATGAAAAAAAAAACCTTAAATTGGTTGTATTTGCAATCAAAAGAAAATAACAATACAAAGGATCTGCCTACTTCTATCTGTTCCCTTAAGTTGATGTAAGCTTGCAAATGAGTTCAAAAATATCTCAAACTGTGAGAAATTTTATTACAACAAGAGCAACCAAAAATATTCCCGAACTTCCATTTGTAATGCCCTTTAATTAAAAAAAAAGCGTCTTCATTTCATAACACAACATTCATGTCAAAACCGCAATTATTTACATAATTATCCAAAAGAAAGGGATTAAATTACCGTTAAATTTTTAAAATTAGCCAACGTCAGCTCTGCTATTGTGGTACATAAAAATCTTTTAAAAGACGTTTAAAAAATAATTTAAAGAAATTGATATTTTCACAGCAAACTCAGCTAACGTACTTATGGATCCAATAATAATGATATAAACTGTGCACATTGGCATGAATTATATAAAATTTATATATAAAAAAAATATAAGAAAAATAATGTGGAAAAAAACTTATTTAAGTAAAAGAAAAGAAATGAAATGAAGACAAAAGAAGCGATGACGATGAAAACGTTGTTGTTCGTATTCGTTTAATAAAATGTTCAAAAGTTGCGCTGCTGACAAAATGATCGTAAATAATTTTTATTTGGCTTTCATATTTTTTTTATTTTAATTTTTTTATTAAAGGTCTTTTTGTTTTGCAACTTGGAAGGTTTCCTTTTTAGTTGCTGTTGTTGTTGTTGTTGTGCTTGCTTTTGCTGTGGTTGTTTGTTTTTGTTGCAGCTTTCCTTTAGAAGCAAAAAAAAGGGTAAAACAACGTCTGTGCAACAGCTCGAGAAAGGCATGATGATGGTTCAAATCTTAATGGATCAATGTTTCTGTATTTTGTTTTTGTTTTTATTGTTGTTGTTGTTGTGATTTAGCTGGCTGGTGTTGTTGCAGCTGATATATGTGTGCTTAATTTTGTTCCTTCAGTTTTTTTTTTTTATATTTAACTTCATTTATTTAACTTTGGACGATGGATGATGAGAAAATTACTGTTCTGTGGACTTATATTTTTGTTGTTATGTTCTTTTTCTTAAACTGTTTTTCGCTGTTGTTGCTGTTTGTTTGGTACACATTCGTTTGGTCACCACTATTAAAGTTTATCAAAAATAAGGCGACGCTTAACTTTTTTTTTCTTGCCCCGTCTTATAAAAACTTTTTAATGATACCCTTTTTTGACTTTGTTGTACGCATTACGTTTATTCACTGCTTTTATGTCTCCAAATACAGTCAGTCAATGGTGATAACAGCAAGTAGGTGTATGATAAAAGTGCAGCTACGCCGACCTTTAGTCATAGTTCACAATATTATTATGTTAAACATTATTAGGGTTCAATCAATAAAAGTGATACAATTTCTTTACACAGTACGTCGGATAACTGTGGTCTTTAGCTTAGGGAACGTATCTTACGTGACTAAAGTATTGTTTAAAACAACCATTTTTAATTTATTGCAACCATATATTTATTGTTGTGGAGAACTTGATCGCGACAAAACAAAGATGTCGAATATGTTCCTACTTAAGAATTTCAGTTGGATCTATGCTTTTGAACGATCTAAATTAAATTCGACCAAAAATTTCAAATTTATTAATAGCTTTACAAACCTCAAGGAAAAACTTTCGACTTCAACAGAATAGTTGCAACAATAATATACACTGGAAGATTTTTAACAGTACGAGTCTAATATTTGCCCCGGGTATTAATATTTAACTAGTATTAAAATTTATGTCATCTGAAATAATAAATATAGAGGTTTACAAAGTCCATAATATCTCATGTTGAATATAATTGTACCATTTGGTAATTTAATTTATATGCGTAAAGTTAAGCCGGTATTATAAGATTTTTCTCTAAATTGATCCTTTATGTCTGCATTTTATTTGGCAAAACTTGTAAAAACAAAGTGCGGGCAAACCAACATATTAAGAAAAATTAAAATATTTTTTTCAAAACTTATTATCGCAAGACTGCAAGTCTGTATTTTTGTTGTTAATGTTTTTTTTATTGTCTTTCAGAAGATATGCGATCATGTTTATACACATTCACGTGCACGTATTACGATAAATGCTTGACGTCTGTTCCACTTCGGTTTCGTTCTTTGTTTCATCTTTAATTGTATAATAGGATGTTCTTATTTGTATTGAATGAAAAACATTTTGACTTATTAATGTGAATAATTTTTTAGTAATTTGAAAATAATTAAATTATTTAATTTTAACAAACGTTTTTTAATGAAAAACGTAATTAAAATACGTTTCTTTTAACACTTTATACTTATACTTATAATTATACTCATACTTATACTTTTACTTATACTTACACTTATACTTATACTCATACTTATACTTATACTTATACTTATACTTATACTTATACTTATACTTATACTTATACTTATACTTATACTTATACTTATACTTATACTTATACTTAAAATTATACTTATACTTATACTTATACTTTTACTTTTACTTATATTTATACTTATACGTATACTTATACTTATACTCATACTTATACTTATACTTTTACTTTTACTTATACTTATACTTATACTTATACTTATACTTATACTTATACTTATACTTATACTTATACTTATACTTATACTTATACTTATACTTATACTTATACTTATACTTATACTTATACTTATACTTATACTTATACTTATACTTATACTTATATTTATACTTATATTTATACTTATATTTATACTTATACTTATACTTATATTTTTACTTATACGTATACTTATACTTATACTCATACTTATATTTTTACTTATACTTATATTTTTACTTATACTTAAACGTATACGTACCTTCCAAAAGGTTCACTTAAAAAAAGTACTTACTGAAAAGTACCATTCAAAAAGTACTTTCTGAAAAGTACCATTTAAAAAGGTACTTTTCAATAATTATCTGAATTAAGAGCTTTAAAAAAATATTATTACACACCACCGAATATTCGTAGCTTCTAGCAAGCGATAATTGTGTAATGAAAACATTAACAATTTTTTTTTGAGCCATCCTACTGAGTAGTGAAGTGTGTGCTTTTATTGTACGCTGCATGTGTTTTGTGAGAGTGTGTGCAACTTAACTTATTTTAAATTGTGATCATAAGGACAAACACCTGTAAAAGAGATTGCAGATCAAAATTTACAAACGACACTGCTGGGATAAGGCAAAACATTGGGAGAAAGAGATAATTCATTTACCGTGAATGTGTGCCTGTGTGTAGTATTGTGTTTGGAACGACAGAAGTAAGAAAAAGACCAAAATGTAAAAAAAAACAACAACAGCGATAATTTTCATAATAATAATGATGGTCACTATGGCACTTGTTTGTATATTTTTTTAATCTATAAACTCAATTTACTTTATTCTGTGTTTTTTTTTTATTTAAGAAAGACTTGACATTACTCTCAGTATCCCATAACCCATTGTGCATTGTGGCAGTGGTACTGAATGGTAAATGTACGTTTACTTAAAGCCTTAAAGTGTTCATAAGGATGAATGATGATCATCATAATGATGAAGATGAACAAATGTGAGGATCAGTATAAATATGATGACAACATGGGTATGTTTAAGAATGTAAACCAAGAGTTGAAGAAATCAGCAACAATAATAACAACGCAAATTGAAAAATAAATAAAAATGCCCGCCACATACGTACAACATGCATTTGCGCGCCTTTTGAAAACAACAAATTTAACAACAATATGACGCATGGGAAGAGAAGCTTAATATAACAAAATGGATTTTGATACGAATATGTGTAAAAAAGCAGCATAATTTTTTTTTTCTTATTTATTTTCAGTTTTATATATTATATGGTTTAAGACCATATTATATTTTTTTTTTACTTTTTTTCGTTTTACATTTTTTTTTGTGTTTGCTTGAGTTGGCGACGACGAGTTGCTTTGACTGTCCAATGCCAATGTCGTTTGTTAGTGGTGTGTTGCAGTTGTTGATCATTTTAATAACGATGAAGTCAAAGTCGAAAGGAGGACGATGATGACGATTTAACAACGATAATCATGATGATCATAAGCTCAAGCTGATGATTCCTTCTGCTGTCCTGAGTTGTTTTTATGGCTGGTAACATGGTTTTGTTTTATGCATCGAATGGAATGACCTGTGTCAATGTCCGCTAATGTTTATTTACATGAGCTCTCTATACTCAATTTGTAGACACAACAATCTTTATGGCAAAAAAAGGAAAAAACAAATCCAGTCAGTCGGTTTTAAAAATGCTTCTGGACTATGAAAAAATTTTACAAATAAAAGATAAAAAGAATTGAAATATTTATATATTAAAAAAAAAAAAAAAAAATTAGAACCGTTTGTGGTTCTATTTGCAAATTGTAAGTTCTGTAGAGATGGTGGGATAAACTTTTCATTTAAACTCACTTCTAATATACTGATTTATTTCATATGAAATCCCTGTTTGTGGATAAAAAAAAATTCTAAAACTGGGCACTTTTAGTTTGGGGTGGCATTTGAATTATTCAAAGCTGTTTTTTTTCGCAAGTATGGAAAGTTCGAAACTATTTCGAATTTTCGAACATAATAATTTTAATGTTTTCATTGATTATTTAATTTGTTATATGGTTTTAGAACATAAAATTCCTAAAAAGCAAGAAACAGGTGAGTAATGGGAAAGTTAAAAGATTTATGACAAGCGAATCCTTGCGCTAAATAACAAAATACCGGAAAACTGTTAACGTCGAATATAATTGGCTATCGAATTAAAGCCTTGCAATGGTTGGATGCTATAAACCTGTGATAGGCAGTCTAATTATAATGAGGTCCCATAAACTGAATGAAATAAGGCGGCGGAACAAGACAACTTCTATTATTTAGAAGCCAAATAGGAAAAATTATGCTTTAAGGACGAGCCTTAAACGGGCTAAGACGTTAGCACAAGCTTTGTCTATTTAAGATGAGTACAATATTTCCATATGAAAAACTTTTCAATGCAAGTGCTGCCAAATTAATGTCTTCCTCTTTTGACGTAAAACATATTACGCTGCTTGTAAACCGGAAGCGGAAGGATATTGTAAGATTGCTGCCATTAACGCCGAAGTATTGGATGCTCGGCAGTCAATGTCTTAGCTTTAAGGATGGCAAAAAGAAAGAAAGAATTGTCCACCTTCTCTGTAAATAATGACCAGCTTTATTTGTCACGAGGTACAGATTTCTGGGAAATTTCATAATGGATGACTTTGGAAAGGTTACTGGATTAGTACTTGACGAGCTCGTGGGACTACTCACGGCTGCACAGCGGATCTAATAGCTCCTTTATTCCTGCAAATAACCCGTGTGGTTTTGTCAATACCAGGCCTCTGCGACCCTATACCACCGTTTTGCGCAGAAACCAACCAATCAACAAATAAAACGTGATCTGCATCAGCCTGTCACAGAAACGTACTCCAAGTAGTTTCCAATCCAATAGAAGGATGTTGCAAATATTCTTACGCATTTTGTAATTTGGAGCAGCGGCTTCCAGGAATTCATAGGAATTCATTTATCTGTGGAGAAAAGGTTCAACTAAGTGTATGTATCAATTTTGCTCTTTTAAGCAAAGGCATCTTTGTCCCGGCAACCTTGAATTGGAAAACTTATTTATTCCCACAGCGGTAGAGATAAGATCATTGTCATCGCTAAACATATTTCCAGAAGGAAAGAAAGTCATATAATTATTTGGAAAAGAGGACACGAAAAATTAAATTTTTAAGCCTTTTTTCTTGGTGACATTAGGAAATTTGAACCGTTTATTCCCACAGTCTATTGTTTAGAAATTTTTTAAAAGATATCATATTGTTACGAATAATAAAAAAAAAACTTGGCAACCCCTATTAGTTGGTTGTTTCCGTATGAGTGTGGTGAATAAAGTTAATTCAACAACCAATGGTGTGTTTATAGAATAACAAAACCACAAGTTAGCTAACAAAAGCTGAGCAGCCTCAATGGCTGCGTTGGTAGAGGTGCGTACTACAAAACAGAGGGTCCTGAGTTCGATACCGCATTCGAGCATGCGTGCAACGAAAAAATAATAATAGTTATAAGCAATTAAATTAATAAACAGCAGTACAAACCTCCCGAGAGGCAAAAGGCAATTATTGTGTAAAGCCATGGCAGATAATTTAGTGGAGACGTCCAACTTAATATAAGAGCAACAGATAATTGTCAAGAAGCCCTTTATAATAAAAAGTAAGAGCACTAGCGGTTAGCGCGGGGAAGTGTAACAGCATAACAACAGTGTATGGCAGACGTGTGTTGTGGCTACTGGATTAAAAGGAGATGACTGGCTTGGATAAAAGGAGTAGTAGAGATGTCTGTGGATGGTTAAGGTTACTAAACAAGGCATCGAGTAGTTCATGTCTCGCCGGAGTAACACAGTAGTGTAGCGTGGATGGCTGCGTTTGTGGTGATAACGCATGTTTAGTAAATACGAGACCAAGGGTTCACAAGACCGGTAGGATCGAGAAGTAGAGCCAGGAAAAGCCATAAAGAAATAAAGTTCGAAGACAGAATTTAGCCACAGTGGTATTTGCAATCAAAAGAATCCGTAAGTTTGTTCTAAAAGTGAAAAACGTAACAATATCTTTAACTGGGTGATTTCCTTCCTTTAAGTTTTATCTCTTTTGTTTTAAGCATTGAACTATTGAAATGAAATGAAAATATTTGCAAATTGGTCACACAGGCTCAATACGACAATGTCATGCAATACAAACAGACAGAAACACACACGCATACAAACAAAATTACAATTTTCAGAACAACATTTTGACTTGAAACGATATACGTACACACAAAGATTTTTTAAACACACAGAGAGAATGAATATCTGAGTACTGATGCTGTTTGTTGTTGTTTTTGGCCAATGTTAAATAACTATAACGTATGATTATAAACATTATGTTGTTTGTGCAATGTTAAGGTCTTAAGACACTAAATTTGAATGTTTGTCGGCTTTAATGTTTTGGCAATGAAAATTAAATACACACATACACATATACACAGACACACACACACAAAACCTCACACTTAACAAGTTCTGACTTCTTCATATTCTTTAGTTAAATCAACAATAACAGTCACAGTTGCCAACCAGTCAAAACCATTCAGCTAGTTAACCAGCAAGCAACAGGCAATAAGACAGGCGGGAAGGCACACAAGTCAATACGTCAAACAACTGGTCAAGAATCGCGCACTAGTGGTTACATGGCTGATGAACTGAGTGTTGATGTGTTTAAGTGACTGCAAGAGTATGACCATGTATATGTATATATGTGCGTGTGTGTGTTGTATGTATGAGTCTGAATTTTAAAATTTTCTTAGCCTGGTTGGTGTTGATCTTCACATGCTTCTGCACACAACTTGTTTGTGGCCAATAATCGACCATTGTGGGTCTTTGTCGTCGTCTTGAACGTTTCCAAGTGTATGAGAGCAGTAAGCGTTATATTAAGGATAAGAAGTTAATGTGGCTGTTTGCCATCTAGTTATTATTGTTGTTGTTTTTGTTGTTGGTAGCGATGATGAAGTTAATGTTAATGATGACGACTGTGCTGGTGATGAAGTTACTTACATGTGAAATGTTTTCATTTCCAGGCGACCATGTCGGTTTATTTGAATTTAATCTGTTTAACGTTTGTCTGCTTTTCTGGTTTTTTGCACTTTTTTTGTTGTGTGATTCAATTGTTTTTAGAAGGCACGCTACAGTCAAATTTTTATTTATTAGAGATTTTAGTTTTTCCTTAAGAAAATCTTAAAGATATAAAAAATTTCAGTGTTTTTTTTTTGATTTCTTAAATTACGAGTTAACTCCCACATAACAGGGTCTTTCTTTATTTCGTTGCATTTTATTCATTGATTGTTAAACGTTAAAAGTCTTGTGTTGAAGATTTGAAAAACTCACCTTAAACTCAAATAATTTTCCGATGAGCGATTTCTTAACATTGTGCGAAAGAAAAATATTGCTGGAGGCAAACTTTGGAGCATGAGAAAATAATTCAAATTTCAAACAGTTTTTTATGCCACCACTATGCCACAAGTGTTCACGCGAGTATTGTATTATTACGCTTAAGTGGTTCAATAATAAAGAATCACTGTCTTTCAGGGATTTTCGAATAAAATTGTGAGCTTAACTTTTCATCCTCTTGATTTATCTTATTTGCTTTTCTAAAAGCCGATTGATTCTGCGGAGTATGGTTTCATACCTGTATCGTTAAGAGTAGACTACTGGCGGTGAACATTTTCAATCATGAAAACGTGTTGTTTACCGTCTTGCCGTTAGTCCACTCATGCACAATGTTTCATTTAAAGTCGAATTTAAATAATCATATGAAAATCTCATGGACCTAACTATCTTCAGTACTTTCACTGAAAAAAGCTTTTGCATCCATTAGAGGTTTATTTTGATTTTAGATTCAACTTTAATTAATTTTTTAATTGATTTAATTAATTGTTAATTAAAAAAGAAATGATTCTGTTATTAAAAAAATATCAAATCAATTAAACGATAAAAACTAAAGCTTTCTATGTTAAATCTTGGATTCCTACGATGATGTGAGAAGTGACTACCTTCAAAAGATACGATGCATTATTGTTGGATTTCAAATCGACGGAATGCTTTTTACTTGAAAATATTATTGGAAATAATTTTACAAATGAATGTTGCTTTATTTTGTGTTTGTGCCCAGAGAACTCAGTCTTTTTAAACTGATTTCAAATTTTTTTTCTATTAGAATGTTGATGTTTACAGATTGGTCATAATCTTAAAAATTAAAGGGTGTCTCCATACAACATGCATGTTGTATTATGAACCGTAAAGGGCGCCAAAATTAAAAAAACTTCGTATCACTACAGTCCTAATGGCAAAAAATAATGCAAAAATGAATCTTATAATTAAAGGGTGTCCCCATAGGTTGCGTCATTGGCTTATATAAGCCTATATTTTAAAACTTTATAGACAAACGTTTGCAAATTTGACAGAAAGTCTATTGCTCTGACTGTTATAGTAACAGGTATTAATATTCAAAATTACAAATTAAAGGGTGGCCCAATAGTTCATTTAATTTGATGTATATGATCATACGACGCTTAAATTTACAAAGAATCTGTATTTCTAACTCCGCTATAACAACAAGTATAAAATTTGAATTTGGAAACTAAAGGGTGTTCCAATAGTTAATGTAAGTGGCCAAAGTTTAGAACCGTTTAAGAAAGACAGCGGAAACTTACAAGAGACTTGTATTGTTAAGTCCGCCATAACAACAAGTTTATAATTTCAGTTAAGAAATTAAAGAGTGTTCCCAAAATTAGTGCAATTTGACCTATACAGCCATATCTTTTGAACCGTTATATAATAACACTTGAAAATTAGACAAAATGACCACTACTTTGCTTGGTATGATAAGAAGTATAATATTTTAAATTTGAAATTAAAGTGTGTTACAATAGTTGATACAATTTGATGTATATAGCCAAATTGCTTAACCGTTATAGAAAGACGGTTGAAATTTACAGAGAAATTGATGGCTTAGTCTTCTACAACAGCAAGTATAAGATTTGAATTTAAAAATTATCGGGTGCCCCTGAAGTTACACTTCATGGATGTTGCCAAACTGTTGAATTAACAATGAGCTGTAGTCCTTTATAATAAGTATATAGTAAGTCCACCATAATAAGTATAAGGCTGTTTGGAATATAAGGGTGTCCCAATAAATAATGTAATTTCATGTATGTGGTCAAAGTTTTGAACCATTATAGACAGACAGATAAATTATTAAGAAAGAAGAACTAAATTTTAATAGCTTCAGGTTTCCTTACTGAAATTATAAAAACTAAAAGAAGAGATTAAAAATTTTGCACATAAACAATAGATATTGGCAATGGCTGGGATATGAACTCAATTCTAAAACCTGTAAATATCTTGGCAGTCAATATGCTAACTTTCCAAGCAACAGCATCTTTCAGAATATAGATCTACAGTTGCTATCCTGTTAACCAAACGGAACATACCATCACCGTAAAAATGTTTACAAAATTGGAGGTTATTTTCCTGTGCCAGAGCGACGTACGGTTATTCAAGAAAGCTTTAGTAGGCAACGATAAGTTTTATGATACCGCCCTGTTTCAAAAATCCAAGGGCTTTATTGAGTGGGTTTTAAAAATATTGGCAGTTAAATAATTAATTCTACGATTTGCTTTATTTTTGGCTTGGGGTGATTTTATTTTCAATTCAATCTATTTTAAAGCATCTTTTCTCTTAGACCCCAAATGGGGAACTTTTTTTCGTTTACCTATTCATTGTTAAGAATAATTTTTTGTGTGAAAAATAAGTAAATATTTTCAAAAATTATTTCTGCTTGCAAATTTTATGTCCTCTCATTTATTCCTCCATTTTTGCTGTGAAACTGTTTCTCTTTTCATAGTTGGCAACACTTTACTGTACAAATGGCGCCTTATTAAAATCTTGCGTAAACTTTGGGATAATGCTCAATTCATTTATTATGTGGATATTAAAATAATAAAAATTTCAATCGAATTCTATTTCAGAGATGGGACTTTATTATTGATGTATTATTATGCATTGGAATTCGAGAAGTTTAGGAGCTGTTGCATGTGAGGGGAATTGAAAAACTTATTATAACTGCGGCGATATTATGGCCCTGGCGTGTATTCAATGTCTGGCTCCATTGCAACGAAACTTCGTGAGGATGGTTTGAGGCATGAGGATATTCGTATGTGAAAGGTGTCCCCTGAAAGCTCGGAAAACGGTTGCTGAGCCAGTGACGTGTCCTTTGCTGAATTTTCGAAAGGGTTATAAGTAAAAAAGCTCGTCCTTTCGATAATGAGGGCAGAAATGGGATATCGTTCGATAATTGCTAGAAATTGGATATCGTTGCTCGTAGACATCATAATGGAGAACTAAATGATTGGTCGTGTGAACAGGAGCAGGGTAGTCAGTCCTACTCTTCAAGAACATTTGGCTTAAGATTCTTTTAGGATCTGGACTATCTTAGGCATGCTGACAAGTTTTGTGTGAAGCTCTATTTTTCTTTGGCCTGAGAATAACAGAGTTTTTACAAGGGAGCTGTAGGGTTCATTATCGTCGGGCATTACACTCTGTCTAATAGTCTCCGACTGAACACACTTGCGTTTTTCATGATCTAACCTAAGTTCAGAAGTTATTATAAAATCAAATGTGTAACACTCGTGTGTATTATAAAGTGTTAGATCTCGGGCCATTCTTTCCTAAACTTAAAGTTTGTTGTGCATTTAGTTTCCAGTCCAGATTTACACTATGTAATTTTTTGAGGAATTTTTTTTCTAATTTTTTCAATTAAGTTACAGCGTTATGCGTTACCTAAAAGTAAGCATTAGCAACAGTAACATCCCCTCAAAACTAAAGCAATACCATATTGCTTACTCCTCTTGCTTCACAAACAAACAAAAATTGCATGCAAGTTTCAAGAAAAATTGCATAGTGTAAATGCCGTATAAGTTGTTTTAATAAGAATGCATTTAATGGCCTCAGACTTTTATTTTGCTTTTTTTTTTTTTGATTTTAAGTTCAATTTTGTATTTTACCAAAACCCTTTTAACGCTAGAATCTGTAGGAATCGCTCTAGTCTGCGTTTGTTTAATTCTGTCCTTTTAATGTTTACTTATTAAGAATGCATTGAGAGTAGCGAGTCACTACCAGTATGGCTGGGCTAATTATACACCTGAGTTTTCTTGCTTATGATTAAATTTCATTTTGATCCAAAATATTTTTTTTTCATTTTTTAAAATTTTTTTTGTAAAAATCCCTACCAAATATTTCGACCTTCGATAACTTTCGTATTTTTTTGTTGAATAATGTTTTATATTTTCCAATAACAAAAAACAAGCACTAAAAACAATTTAATTTCGTAACAAAAAAATACTCTTTTCTTTAAATAGTGTTTTCTATAAATGAATGTCATAAGCGAATTTTCATTGAAAAGTTTTCTTTCAAATTTTCAAATGTGAAACTTTCTGGTCTTTTATTACTTCTTAAAACAGTCTCAGTTCTAATGTGTTGTTAGATGAACGTGTACTCACTCATTTGTGTACGTGTAATTAAATACTTTCGTTCCTTCGTTTGTTCTATTACTGGTTTTGTTATGTCACATTTGATTTTCTTAAATCTACGTGTGGGTTGCTTGACATTTATCGTCAAAGTAAAAATAGAAAAAAAAGAGAACGTGAAAAATATTTTTTAACAAACTCTTACGCAAATTCTTCTAAACTTGTGTTTTGCTTATTTCAAAGGCATTATTGTGAAATTACGTCACAGAAAAATTCAACACCATTTTACGGCAACAGGGCATTGCGTCATAATAAAAACTACGACAGTTAAAAAAATTTTTTTTTAACTTCTGCCTTCTAAATGACGATTTTCCTTTTCGTTTGTTATTTATAATTTTGAATAATTTAAGGAATTTTATTCTGTGTTTTACACCCACATATTGAGACAAAATATTAACTTTTGTGTTATAAAATTACAAGAGTTAATTTTGTTTCCATGGTGTTGACAGCCCTTAAACTAAATATTTGATGGCACGATTTAAAGAAAATGGATTTATTTATTTCCGTTTATTTTAGGTCAAAATCTGTGACAACACTATCCTTAGTATCGACACTAAAGGAGGATATTTAATGTAGATAAATTAAATTAGGCAAATTTATGCAAAACGTTAATGGAAAAATTTGAAAGAAGAGTGCGTTGGTGGTCGTTTACTCATAGAACGAAAGTGGTTAAGAAAGTGGTTTAGCATTAAATAGATCGATGCCTGTGGCGCATATTGAAATTATGTATGAGATACGTTACAGCTTAATGTAAAAAAACTTCATATGTATGTAAAAATCATTTATTTCTGTACACATTTTTAAATTTCTTGAAATGTAATGCTTTAGGATTGGTGCCATTTAAAAAAAGGGCGCCTTCATGCAGCCATACATGAGAGTAAATAATTAGATGGACTTATTAATTGACGGTTTTATTAGCATTGAATGATGAATAATGCTATTGATTTTTTTTAACCATTTTCATTACTTTCACTAATAATAATGCTTTTAATGAAAAGTTTAATTGATAATTAGTTAAACAAATAAATCATTACCGCTGAATAATCGTTTCAAATCATTAACATTAATGAATGTATTTTTTGTCTTTGTTTACCAAATACATATCATAAAGTATACTAGAGCATTATTTAAAAATGGCATTTTTTATCACAAAATTTTTGTGAAATATATACAATTTTTAACTTTCTCAGGAAAAATGAGACACTATGGAAAAGTATATGTGTTTTCTTGTGAGTAACAAGTTCTGCTAGCTGGAGTGTTACTTTAGATCGCAGAAATCAAGTTTTACACCTATCTCACTTAAAGTTGATAAATTTTTACAATTTTAAAGTATGGATTTATCTGCCAGTGGGTTTAGATTTATTTATTTTATTCATAATTTTTTTAAATATCTGCCATTAAAAATTAGTGTTTCATAAACTCCATAATTTTTGATTCAATTGTAATTAGTAATTAAAAGATTTCATTAAATTTTCATTACCATTAGTAAAAGCAGTTATAATTAAAATAAAATCATAAGCATTAAATGGTAGTTAAATTTTTTTATCGTCATTATTTCAAACAATGTCAATGTGCATATAAATAAATTATCGTAGTGTTTTGTGATATTTTATTTTTCATCCTTTTTCAACTGCATAAAAGAGCCGAAAAAAATTCAGCCGTATACAGCGGAGAAAGAAAAATTGATATACTGTTGGTTATTGTTGTTTTTGCTTAAACTTAGATTTTTGTCTTTGCTTTATTGTTTGGACAAAAATCTTTAGTTTATTTAAAATGTTTGTCAGAAGTTTCCTGAAGAGTTAAGTAAGCGGTAACGAAATGGCCATCGAGACGTGCTTTTAAATAATTAATCGGGAAAATAGCACGAAAAAAAGGTTTTTTTGAAAATTAATATAATAAAAAAATTCCCGTTGTTTAATATAATGCCAATTAAATTTCAATTGTAATGAAACAATCCCAAGTATGCATGCATCCCACTAGATTTTTACATATATATTGAACCCTAACAGACACCCATATTAAACTTAAACAATGTTGGTATCACTGTAATTCACAATAATAAAGAGTAATAAAAAATAATCTTGCACATTAAAGGGTGTCCCCATAGACGACATAATTTGATTTATAAGGTCTTTTAAACCCTTCTAGTGAAACACTTTAAATAACACAAAATATGAACTTCTACGACTTCTGTAACAATAAGTGAAAAATTGTTAATTAAAGGGTGTCCCCAAAATGTTGTTACTTATTGAAATGTTATAGGCAGACAGTTAAAATTTACACTGAGGGTGTATAGTTAGGTCCGCTATAGGAATAAGTAAAATTTTTAAATATTGCAAATTAAAGGGTGTACCCATAGGTGATGTTATTTGATATATACCACCTCATCTTTTGAAACATAAACAGGCGATTTGAATCAAAACAAAGTATCTAATCTTAAATCCACAATGAATACCATAAAAAACTAAAGGGTGTTCCAATAGCTGGTGTGATTAGACTTATATGGCCCTATATTTTAAGTCGTTGTAGTCAAACACAGAATATTTACTTCTATGTCTGCTATAACAACAATTAAAAATATTTAAAATAAGAATTTAAAGGGTGCCCCTTTGGTGATGCATTTTGATGTACATGAACTTATCGTTATAACCTCTTTTCCGTGATTTTTCTTGGTTAATTTTGATTTTTCTTTAATTTCGATTTATTAGTAAATGATTTTTTATTTATGATTACTTTTAGCGAATTATTAACGCTTCGATGAATTTACGATTTTGTGCGAAATGTTATAATATTTTTGATTCTTTGTGCAAATTCGAACAGGAATCAGATCTTATTTTTTTTGTGAAATTTCGTTATTTTTTTTCTAAATAAATTTAAATTTTTGGTGAATTCTCAAATTCAAACACTTTTTATGATTTTCTTATTTATTGTAAAGTTTCCATCGTTCCATCGCCAATCATTGTTAATAATATTTCCACCGATAACATTTTTATTAACACTTAATTTACATATATTAATTACTTTGTTTTTTTATAACTTTTTGCTACTTAGTTAAATATATGGAAATATTTGTTGCTTTTACATAAATTACTTTACATATAAGCCTATGTAAATACACTGCGAGTCACTTAGATAAGGGTTTTTTAAACTGTGAAAGTGTATCTTTTTAAGCCGTAGAAAACTTAAATTAATTTTGGCTTTTTTTATTTTAATTCCTAAAAATTATTAAGAAAGAAAAATTATTTACAAATGTATTCCACAAGTTTTTCTAAGAAAACAGGAAAAATTAGACAATAGCAGAATGTGATGCTGCCAAAATTAATTTTAATTCATTTGGAACAGTTCAACTAAAACTTTAATAGAAAAATGTATGGATTATTTGTAATTAATAATAATTAACATTACACTTAGGTTAAAAAAACATTTTTTTATGATTATTGCACAATAAAATGTGAGTGCGAATTGTGAAGTTTTATTTAATTTACAAATTTTTTTGTCCGATTTTTGATTTACAGTAGAATAAAAATTTATAAAATTTTTTTTTTTAAACTTTTAGAGATTAATATTTTCGATGAATGTCATTTATTACAAATTTTGTTGCTTAAAGGGTAACCAAACAAAAATGACATACGAATAATACCTGCAAAAAAAAAATAAAAATTAAATTAAATCGCACTTCAACAGACAGGCAGGCTGAGACTCATCGAATATAAAATAAAATTCGAATGCAACAAAGTTTCAAGAAGTAAGTTCATATATGTGTAACTACGGTACCTATGGGACACGCTTTAAAGCTAATTTTAGTTTCCATTCTTATTGTTATACATACTATATGGAAATTTCAAGTGTTCATCTACAACAGTTTACAAGATAAGATCATGTAAGTGAAATTCACGTCTTCTTCTACGGAAAGACCCTTCAATTTCTAATTTTTACTTCGCAGATATTGTAACACATATTCTGTATAAAATTTAAGTATCTGTCTATAAAGGTTCAAATAATAGAGTCATATTCGTTATATAATGCCACCTATAGAAACACCCTTTAATTTTTGAATTAAGTATTTTTTATGAGATTTTCTTATTCTTCAATTTGTGAAAATTTCAAAATTTTGCATCTTATCGCTGAAAAGATACGTATAAATCAGGTATGTTTTATGGGGTCACTCTTTTAATTTAAAATTTATAAAAAGGTTCCCTAAACAATTTTTTCAATTTTTTCAGCTCGGAAATCATGGAATTCAAAAGTTACAAATATAAAAATATTTTCAAATATTTTATTTTCAAATATTTTAATCTTTGAATTTGCGATTTCTTTATTTAGGTAATTTGTAGTGTAGTACACACATTTTTGCAGTGAACTACACACATGTTTCTTTATATAATGTAAATACAAGTTGAACACCTTCTTGCTCTTTCTCTAGTTTATTTAATATTTATGTACACGTATATAACAAAGATAACCAAACGTGTAGTTATATACAATCCTTGTACATTGTACACAAGTCACACATTTATGCAAACACCTTATTTAACCTTCTTTTATATTTATTTATTTATTTTTTTAATTTATATTGATAATAACGAGTATATAAGAAATATCTCAATATATATGTAAAACGAAATCTACTAAATATTGTTGATATATATTGAAAATAAAGCAAATTAATTAATGTTAAGTATTTTATTTGTAGGTAATACCTTAAAATTTATGACAACTTTTTAATTAAGTTTTATTTTAAATAAAATTTTATCCCAATTTGTTTGTGGTGATAAAGATTTCTTATTTAACGAAAAATTTATATAACGTGATAAACCAGCTTTAAAAAATATTTTGTTGTTTTCTCTTCTAAGTTTTTAAGAGATAAATGGGCTCTTTGTGGCATCAGTAAAATTGCATTAAAAATAAATTTTTACTGATAATTTTCATTAGCAGTAAATTTACTGAACTTTTTTAAAAAACTTTCATCTATAACACAGATTATTATTTTCAAGTTATATAAATAAAGTCATTTTAAGAATCTTTTTTTATTTGTGTAAAACTAAATCTTTTTAATTGACTTGATCAATTTTTAAAAATAAACTTAAAAAAAAATGCAGTAATTAATTAAATAAATTAATAATTATTTTTTTTCACGACCAATACAATTTCAAATTCTTTTTTTTTTAGTAGAAATGTGCTGGTAATGAAAATTAAATTGCAGTATCAATAAATATTTACTGTTTATGCAAACTACCTTTTATTTTCAGTAAAATTTACTGCTTACTGTCATTTTGAATGCTGTTTTAAAATGTGCAATGCGCCTCTGAATTAAGTTTTCAAAACAATAAGAATATAATGCAGTTTGCTCGCTCATGTATGTAATACGATATTTTATTTATTTAATTTGAGCTTTACAGGATTCCCAGATTCTGAGTCGTATCCTCAATTAGATAATTTTTATTCCCACAATTCCGCAAAAAAAATTCTGAATCATAATGTTCCACCCCGTTATCAAAAGCAATTTTTTGGAGCATATTTTTTTTGAAGTTGAACATTTAAGGCATTTCTGAAGGTGAAACAAAAGTGTCACAACTAAATGAATTATGTTTAAAATGTGTATTAATTCTCAATAAAGATTCGAGCAAGTCGAATTGCATTTTACTTCTTATTTGGGTTTTCATTGACTTCATTGCTGAAAAAAAGGCGATTTCATTTTTTAAATTAATTGAAAGACCTGTCTTAATTTTAAACAATGTTTTTTTTACCATACTAGAAAACTTGTATGTAGCAAAAAAAGAAAAATTTATTTAATAATAGTAAAATTACAATAACCAAAAACATAACCTAAAAGAATCCCCAAAAAGTATCCTTAAATCCCTAAAGGGCAAAATATATCCTCAATGAATTCCTTAATCTCCAAACTTAAATTTTCATTCCCATGGTAAAAATAAAATCCCGGATTTGTGGATAAATCCCCTAATCTGACAACAATGGCGCTTTATCGTACTCCTGCAATTCAGTTGCACTGGCAAGATTCAAACCAGTGATCGGTTATGAGTAGTGGAGAAACAAGTGGAGTTGAATCATGACTCTTATTTTTTTGTACTTATACGCATTCATACATTTTTCTGACTCACTAAACACCAAACACCTCAAAGGTTTGAACTACTCTGAGTATTTATACTTAACAACATGTATGATGTTGATGATTTCGACTCTCACTAACTCATTATATGCAGTCAATACAAAATAAGTATGATTCGCTAACGGAAAATAAAATACTCTGAAGAAGGTTTCACAGTGGCGTGGCTTTTTTTTATTATTTTAGTAACTTTAAAGGTGTTTAGAATAATGTTTAGAGGAATGTTTATTACTTTCACAATGCTTCGAAGTAGAACCTTTTTAACTCTTGCATATATAATTCAACCAAAACGATTTTTACGTTTAAAAAACTGCTTAAAAACAAAAGCTGCTTTGAAGAAAATTTCTTCTATTTCGAAAACATTTCTATGGGAAAATTAATTTTCGAGAAAATTTAATTGAAAATTTTTACGTGGCAACATTCTTAGTGAATGTTTTCCTAGGAAAATTTTTTAGTTGAAACTTTTTTATAAGTTTTAGGCAGAGTTTAAAAATACAGTAACGAGCCCTATTACTAGTGGTTTTAAAAAAAGAAAGGTTTGTATTGCTGATTCTACATTTTATTAGTTTTATTTATTACATTTTCATTGATTATTACACACTTCTATATTGATAAAAATTTATATTTTTATTTTTGTCCCTAAATTTTAATGTAACAATCGCCGTCCTTTTGTAAAGTACTAAGGAATAGAACCGTAAATTTTTCTTGAGTGGCTTGAATGAGTTAAATGAGTTGTAAGTATTCAGAGTATTTTTCTAAAATTATAAATCTAAACGACATACTTCACGAATCATACATATATGAGTTCGATGTCGACGTAGTACTCATAATCATACAACTTGTTTTTATGAATCACTCTTATAGTGAGTGCGAACAAATCTGAGTAGTAAAATTTAAATGATGTATACTCACTTGAATTTAAAATTTTCTAAGTGATTCTGAATAGCGAAAAAACGACTTATTGCCGATCACTGATTCAAACCCAACACACCACAATACTTTGCTCCTTCGTCGAGATTCGAACTCGCGATATGTAGTTTACCAATTCACGCATACTGCCACATACTGTTGTTGTTGTTATTACTCTTTTCTCTAACTAAGGCTCTATCGAGGTTTGAGTTATGATTTCATTTGCTGTCCCGGCTGCATGACAATTGCCTTCATTTTCTTCTAGAGACTCCGAAAGGTCTAAAGTGCTGCATAATGTTTTAATCGCCATTAAAAACAATTCATCCAATTTATTTATTACCTTAAAAAGGGCTCTAAACTTATGATCTACGCTTCTGCTAACGCAACTACCGATGTGCATTTACTAACTTTTATTTTATTTAATTTTTATACACACCACACTTGTAAGTGGTAGAAAACTAGAACTTCTTTAGCATTGTTTATATCTATCTACTTTTATTTAATTTTTTTTTATTTTTTTTTATACACACCACACTTGTAAGTGGTAGAAGACTAGAACTTCTTTAGCATTGTTTATATCTATCTACTTTTTTAATACTAATATGATCCTTAAATACACTTATAAAATGAATAAAAATGAATTTTTATAATAAAAATTATAAAAATTTGCTTAAGAGAAAAAACTTTAATAAAAAATTTAAAACTTCCTAGAGCTTAAATAAAAAATTCTGTGATCACATAAAAAAATATGATACTTTTTACATAAAAACTTATTTTATCATATGTTGATGCTGATGAAGGATGTAGGAATCCAGAAAATGCAAGATTACATTCTGCTGGTGTTTAATTTTTCTCATTTTCTTTGGAAAATGCTTGCATAAATTTGTAAAATAATTTTTCTTTCTAAAAAGAAAAGGTTTTCACAAATTAAAAAATTAACTTAAGCCAAAATGAATTTCATTTCACTTTAATATAAAGTATATTAAAATTATAAATAATCGATTCTGAGCCTAAAAACAAAAGGAATTTATTTAAAAAAAAAACTATAGATTATTCGTAATTAATTCTCATAGCGCTTAAGTGAAAATAACTGCCGATTTTACTAAGTGCGAACGAACGCTTCTTTCGCATACTTGTATTGAAAAAAAACAAAGTATAAAAATTTATTTTTGTTTTCAATATGTGAAAGAAATGTTTGTTCGCATTTAGAGAAACCGACAGTAAATTTTTCCATCCGCTATTTTTCGAATAGTATGATACTTCTGCAGCAACAAGAGGAAGAGCATTACCTTCGTAGAAAATTTTACTTTTATGTTTTACCCTGGAGTTAATGTCGACGTCGTTGTCGGCGTTTCAACGCCGAAAAAGTTGAAACAGATTGAACTTTTATGGCGTTTCAACGCGTTGAGATTAACTGCTCTCATACAATTTCATACGAGTCAACTTTTTTTTTGACATTTGACGCCGTCAACGACGTCGACATTAACTCTAGGGTTAGTCTATATTTTCAACATTTTGAATGATTGCTCTTTTTCTCGTTTTTGGCACGGGTTCTTATTCCTTCATCTTCAGTCTTTCGTCGAGTTTTCGATCTTCATTAAGGTTATATTCAAATTATTTATATAATTCTTTCTCATCAATAATAATGAAGTAAACCCTTTCTTCCGGCATCAAATATTAAATTCTCAAACGAATAAAAAACATTGCAATTATGGAATTTGCTGACACTTCGATGTGTACTGAATTTTAGTAACCGATACCTAGACCAAAAAAAAAAATAATTATGGTATCGTTAACAAATGGAGCTATTTGTTGTCAAATAGCAAAAACTTTTCTCAAAAATATTTTCTTTAATTTTTTTTTTAAATTTTCTGTCAGAGTCTTTACATACAAATTAATAATTGTATTTATGACACGTTTTAGTTGAAGAAACATATTTACAAAACAACTTTAAAGGAAATTTTTTTTTTTACATAATTGCGTTATATCTACGAACTTATGCTTGTGTTCATCATATTTTTAGTCTCGTTTTTGTTTCACAAAAAATATATACAAAATATGTTATTTGTTAATAAATATTTATTTATATCAATGTATGTATGTATGTAAAAAAGTGTAGGTGTAGCACGTTTATGTAACGTTTTTAATATGGAAAATATGATGTCAAAATGTCACCTTTATTACGTTATTTACACTAACACGCTTAAACTTTTGCACGTTTAACAAAAAAATATGTTATCAAATATATATTTACATACATAATATTCATTGTGTAAAGGTTGCTCGGGAAGTACGTTGGTGTATGTATGTACAGTTGCGAGCAAAAACACAAACCCCTCTGTTGAAAGTGTAACAGCACACCACCTTTCCTGCGGTCACCAATCTTAACCAGCAGCCACTACATATACCCCGTAGGGACCTTACCAATAACCAGCTACAGAGATGGGTAGATATTTGTATGGGCTACCGGTTACCGTGATGCCAGTGTCATTAAGGACACTGGTCAGTCCTTTGACAAGCCGACCAAGCTTGCCTATCCAGATTTGGTGCCTGCACACCGTGAGGGGCTGGTTCCCCCTATACCCCGAAGGCATTTCGTCTGAACCTAGGTTAGCTCAGCCAAACTCTTGGTGCTCTCGGGGGTAAACAAACTTATGAGGATATTTCGAATATACTAGCTATTCCCGGTGCGCTTCGCTACCCCAATGAGAATAATCGTATCACGACCACTCTTCTCATCCAGCCAACTTTCTCATTTGATGACGCTTACTAATATAGAAATTACTTCAAACAATTTTAAGACTCTTCTCCTTACAGTTCCCAGAGGTAAACGACAACATTTCACTTTAGATGGGAAGTACCATGCCTGTACCAATCCATTCAGAATTTCGGTAGATTATCCATATTAATAAAAAAGTTTCTCGTACAAAATTTCAGGGATCTACGTGTTTTAATTCTTTAGATACACAATGATAATTTTTTACTTTTTATAGGAGGACCACGCCCACTGTTTCAATTCACCCAATTTTTCCTCCAGCTATCACATTATTAGCAAAGTTATTTTCGCAAAATTTCAAGACTCTACCTATTGCAGTTCTCTAGGTATACGGTAATAATTTTTCACTTTGTATGAAGGGTACAGTGCCACTATTCTAATACATTCTATAAACTATGAACATTGTTACTGGTGGAAAATTTTTAAGAGTCGACCTGCTGTAGTTCTCTATTATTCCTATATTCAAGGTGCTATCTATTACAGTTAGAGAGCAACACGATGATTAATATTTATTATTGTTGTTATTATTTTACTTTGAATGGCAAGTGCCATGCCCTTATGAAATACCAAAAAATTAAGTTTCCTATTTTAGCAACCACATAGCTGATAACTAACCAATAAGATTGATCCATTGATATCCAGCTATAGCTTTCCGTATAGATGATAGATTAACTCGATCACTACAATCATTTGCAGTTTTTTTTCTCATTCAGAATTTTGGCATCAAAAGTTTTTTTTCTACAAAAAAGAAATTTTTCCTGTAAAGCAGGGAGAAATGGGGACCATAAATTACCAAGCGATACACCTTAATATTATACAAATCTGCGTTGCATATGTTATACTCGCAAGTGTAAACATAATACGATTAAGAATTAAACAATAAATTTTGTGTCTTCATGTACGAGTACATTGTCTATTACTCGTTATATTTATATGTATTTATGAGTGTGTATGTATATGTAAGCATATGCTATACACTACATATACTCAACATAATTATTAACATTGTTGTTGTTTTTTTGTTTGTTGGTTTGGTTGATTGTATAATTAATATATTTTTGTATTTATATACTTCTACAATTCCACTTACTCTTACACACGTATGTTTTTATATTGTGTGGTAAAGCAGAAGTATAAAACATGAATTTTATTAAAGTTGTAATGAGATAAGGATACTTTAAAGTATTTAAAGTATTTAAATAGCAAGTATTTAATAGCATCAGTTTTAACTTTTGATTTCCATACGCAGAAGAAAAAATCATAATTGTTGTATAGTCACAAAAACCATAATATGTTCTCTGTAATTAGTATATTGTTGCGGTGAAAAAATTATAGTTGTTTTAAAATATCACTTAAGTCACGATGAAGAAACTTCTGTTAACATTTGACCATTTAGTAGTTATTACGCAAAAAACATTGCAAAAATTAAAAAATTTTAACCACAACAAAATTTTTGCAGTTATACCAAAGTAATATAGTATTCTTCAACATAATATGTTAAGTTTGTTCTTATGTTCTCTAAGTATAATTAAAAATGAACAAACGATATTTGATTTGAGTATATGTGTTTTATTTTAGAGTTTATTTTTCTCTTGGCTGAATGCTTTCCAATTAGTTCAGGGATAAAGAAATAAAACAAAGTTTAATAATTTCTATCATATTATGATCATTTTCGATTATAACATAATTGTATTATATTTAATAATGTTTCTTTTATGTTGGAAAATAATATGATAGCAATAACAATAATATGATAAAAATATTAATGTTGATCTTAGATTATGGTTACCTCAACCATATTTTTTACTTGCATTTAATTAGAATATCTTATGAGAAAACTTTAGCAAGCCTTATGTTAAATTTAAAATTAAATTTGGATCTTATCCTTTTTATATATTTTTGTGAAAAGAAAACAGGGAGTAAAAGACAGCAAAGCATGGAATCAAAGAAAGAAGGAGATTAAAGGAAACGGAAAACAAAGAAGACTATTTAACACTAAGTTCTTACAATACTTCTTAAACTAAATATCGACAGAAGGCAAATCAGAAGAATGAGGATAAAACTTGAATCTGAAATAGGAAATTTTTTTTCATTAAAGCAGCTGGATCAAAGATTACATTGATTGACTTCACCATCTATGTAAATCTAGTTTAGTGAAGTAACTTTAATAAGAAAAGCAAATATTGGGGTGACAGGTAATTAAAAAAAAAATTATACTGCATATACGAGGGCTGCTCTATATATTTCTGGCCTAATAGTGAAAATGCGAATATTTATAATTAAAAATGGTTTTATTGTTTTTCAAAGTATTCTCCAGCATGATTTATACACTTTTGCATGCGCTCAAACCAGTTGTCGAAGCACTTTTTCCACTCCGATTGAGACACCTCTAAAACATGCGTTTTGAACACTTCAACAGCTTCTTCTGGCGACGAAAATCGTTGACCACGCATTTTTTTCTTGATGTGCGGTCGATTGTTGTTTCGTTTCGGGCTCATACGCATAGATCCATGAGTCGTCACCTGTGACGATCTTATAAACGTCTTTTGAAGCACCGCAATCGTATTTTTGCAACATTTCTTTGCACCAATCGACACGAGCCTTTTTTTGAGCGACTTTTAAATTGTGCGGGATCCAACGAGAACAAACCTTTTTTACGGCCAGGTGTTCATGCAGTATCGAATGTATGCTGGCGGAAGAAGAGTCCAAGGATGTCTATCTCTCGGTATGTCGCATGTCGATCTTGCATTATGAGTTCACGCACGGCATCAATGTTCTCTGGCACAACAGCCGTTTTTGGACGACCTTCACGGCATTCGTCTTTGAGCGAGCTTCGGCCACGAATAAATTCATTATACCAATTTTTCACAGTGTTATAGGATGGTGCTTCATCGCCATACAAAGATTTAAGTTCATCAATGCACTCTTGTCGTGATAATCCACGTCGAAAGTTGTGAAAAATGATGGCACGAAAATGTTCACGAGTTAATTCCATTTTTTTCTATATTCATTTTTTCAAGTCACTGTAAACAACACAAATAATGGTCGTACGTCAAAACGTTTTGAGTACGATTATGCTTAAAAATGACAAACTTTTCAATGGAAATGTCAGATTGCACTTGGCAGCACTCAGTGTTGCCAGGCCAGAAATATATATAGCAGCCCTCGTATATAATTTTACATAAAAATGATTTCGGCTCTTAAGGGGTTAAGGATTTTTAAAAAATTTTACTATATCCTTAAAGATCTCTCCAAAAGCTTTGAAATGATACCCATATTGATATTTAAAAAAATTTTAAAATTTCAGATCCCCGTAACTCGGAAAATAGGGGCGAACGCCAATTTTTACTTGATGTGTTTTTTTTCTTGTTTTTTATTATTCTCTATCGCCACATGAATTTATTTTTTGATTTAAGTTACTTTATTGTTCCAAAAGACATGAAAAATTTAATGGTAGGCGTGGTGTTTTGCCTGCTGCCTCGAAGGACATGGAACGATCATGCTTATTTCCAATAGCACTTCGTTCGACACTATGTCTGATTGATTGACGTATTTATTTTTTTATGAAATAAATTTTTTTCTCCAAAAAAAAACCCCTAAATCTCTAAAGATTTCATTCTTTGCCGGCACTGCTTGAGATTATTGTGTTAATGATAAGGACGACAACGTTGACGCCGCTGATAATGATAATGTTAACAATTTTGCTTTTATTGTTCGTTATTCGTACTTACTTATGAATACTCTTCGTGCCATCATTGTTATTGTTGTTGTCGTTATCGTTGTTTTTATCATATTGTTGGTTCTTATTGGTGTTATTGTTGTCGCTGCCATTGCTAATATTGTTTGTCGTACTTTTGTCATTTAAGTAATAATTTTCACTGTAGTGAACCGGAAATATTGTTGTAGAATTAAATATCCTGCTTTTTCACGCTTTTACAATTTTTATGAGCTTTAAACGCGTGTGACATGTTAATGTGACACGAGATAGTGTTAGTATACTATTATTATGTGTATGTGGTTGTAACATATATTCGTGAATATTTAGGTGTGTCTGTGTGTGTGTGTGTAGTAAGGTAAAAAAATATGTTTCTGCTGTTGCCATTTCTTGGAGTTTGGGAAAAATCTGAAACATTATGAATCATACAATTTTAATGATTTTTAATTAAATTTATGATTGAAATTCTATGGTTATTTAGCTGTTATTTATTGCTTTAGCTTTTACATTTAATATTTAATTTTGTTAAAAACCTTAATTTAAATAATTGCAATTTAATATGTCATCTTCCTGGGATTCGAGATTTTTCTAAATCTTCAATAAATAATTGACAGTTCACTGCTCAAAACTGCTGAATTTTATACGTACAAAGTTCAATGAAATATACTTACAGCATCCCGTTTCTGTAATTTCAGTGAGAATTTTTTCACATTAAAGTGTAAAGGGTCGTCTTGTTTTTCACAGAGTATAATTTACTTTATAATTTTTTTTTATGATTTAATAAATATAAATTAAAAAAATAAATGATAAAATGAGTAGGAGAAGACGTCTACAATTTTTTTTGTGAGAAGTATCTCACTTATGTTATAAAAACAAAGCACAGATTATTTAAAAATAACTAACTCATAATACATATTGACTTTTTTATATAATATTTTTATTTTAAGCCAATGGCCAAGGCCACCTACAATCACATTATATTTTCTTGCTTCCATTTCTTTTACGGAAATGATTTTAAAAGTTTCTACAAAACTGTTCACTTTATAGTTTAAAAATATCTAATTTTTTTATTGAATCACTTTTTATTATGCAAAGTGACTTCTAGTGAAGAAGGTTAAAAGCCTCAAAACCTCTGAAAAATTGCAGATATTTTTAAAAATGAATAATAGCTTCAATTTTGAATAGATAAAATCACCCGAATTGAACTGTACAATTTGTTCCAAATTTTCTTACTGCTATCCTAAACAGAAAGGCCTGGGTCATTAATAAAGCCGACACTTTTTTTAAATAAACAATATCTTGTTATTTTAGTATTTGTGTTGTTCAAGTATTAATAAAAAAATTTGAACAATTTAAATTCGTATATAAATTTAAAATCCCAAAAGAGTCCGTTTGACATCCCTAGATCAAAGTATTTCATTTTCCTTGTGCCAATTTACGTTGATACTTTTACAATTTCTTGATTTCGTTTATTTTAACCGAATTCGCTTTAATTTTAAAAATAAACCCGGCATTCACTTCAATATATTTAGAGCAGTTTAAGAATTAATACAACAATGCACTATGGGGGATTTGACAAAACAAATTAAGTAAATTTTTCTTAAGCTTCTCATGAGTAAGGAAGAAGCTTGAGATTTTGCAAAAAGCCATTCATCTTTAATAGTCACTTTAGATATATAAATTTAATAACATTTCATTATTATTAATTAATTTATTTTTTTGAACCCACAAAATGTGTGTAACATCAAATAATAAAATGATGTGAGCTGGTTTTTTTTGGAAAGTGGTATAAGTCCACTTTTTCAAAAAGCTTACTTAATGGTAATTTTAATGAGCTATAGACTCCTTCTCTCCATATCTACAATCACAATTTCAATAGAGTTCTATCTTGACATAAAATAAACAAAAACAATTTTGCTCTACAACTCTATCGCACAAATATTTCCATTCCTACTGGGTTTAATTTAAACAACTTTCATTAATTTCTTCCAAACTACAGATATCATGCAGTTGCTGAAACAGCATTAAAGAAAGGGACCAACTATACACTGCCCAAGACTATTTTATAATGCAATTAAAGCTTGAAGTAAAGCTTCATTTTTCATTTTGTAGGAAAGGAAAAAAGAAGACTTTGTCTCAACTAAATCCCTAGAAGATGCAACATTAAACAGTAAAAAACTAGTGTATATAAATGTCTTAATTTTACTGTTACTTTTTCGATAAAAATTTATTTTAGTAAAACTTATGTCTATAAAAATAAATACTTAAATTTTCTTCTAAATTGTTAATTTTGAAAGTGGTATAAGTCCATGTTAAGCGAAAAAAATCGGTTATTTTTTCACATAATTTTAACAATTTTTATTTCATAATAAAATTTAAAAGGTAAATAGTGTAAAAAATATCACTCCAATTCATCAAATTTGGCCAATATTTTTAAATTGATTTGAATACATGAAAAAATGGACTTATACCACTTTAAAAAAAAAAAAAAAAAAAAAAAAAACAGCTCATGTTATAAATTAACTTGTGTCCAATAGCGACTTGACATTTTGGACAAAACATTCTTAAACAGTCACGCATAATTTCGCCTAAATTTTGTGAAAAAATTCTTTTGTAAGTTTTTTTTGCAATCATTTGCCATCATTAAACAATATTCTTAGAAAGTTATGCCTGGTCCAGCCGTGACTGCTAGTGGTGCTGAAAGTGGCGACAGTATAACACTCCCTACAGCTAATGAAGCAATTTGACTATTTTATGGAATTAACCTGTTGCATGAGACACGTCCTATTCATGTGGGTGATTTTTTGAGTCTTAATTCGGTTCCAACACACCGCAATTATTCACACCTTAAAGGAGGCAGTTCCCAACTTATGGAAGTTTTTATGATTTTTTAAGCGCACATAACCTACCATCCAAACAAGCCACCCGCCAAACTGTGAAAAGATTTCATACCACATACTCTCTCAATGAAGCAACAACACTGACACGTCAAAAGAATTTGCATACTGAAGGCAATATCGCCGCTGTAAACAAAAGTGTAGAAGAAGATACAAATTTATCGATTCGTCTTCGGTCACGGGAATTAGGGCTCTGTTCATCCACTGTATAGAATATATTGCAAACAAGATTTCAAATTAAAGATCATCATATGCGTCGTTCTTTCGCCGATTGAGCGGTAGAACGCTTCGAAGTTTTTCGAAAAATTCTGTCTATCGGTGAAGTCATATCATTTTTGTCCTCATATCGAGTGATGAAAACATCCACAAAAGACCGTACAGACTTCATTACATACAGACAAATGCACCGTTTAATGCGGCTTACATGTTGGCGGCATCATCAGAACTTATTTCTTTAAAAATAAAGCCAGAACGTTGTTCATGCCTTAAAGGAGCAATTCGCCATTGCATTAATGAATTTCAGATTTTTTATCAAAACATTGCATAGCAACCCCTTGGAGGCCATTTTCTCATAAAAAAATATCTGCGGAAAAAATTGTATTTATAACTTAGTCCGCATCTTGCGGTAATTTGTCCAATTTTTTTGTTTCTGATTTAAAGAAATCTCTAGAAATTGTTAAAATACGTCAATAATGTCACCGTTTAAATAAAAACAATTTGATTAAATTAAATCACAGGAACCCAAAAAAATTCGTGCTATTTTTTATCCCGATTAAATTATCAAATTAACGGTA
Organism: Gymnosoma rotundatum; assembly: GCA_916610165.2. Classification (NCBI taxonomy): domain Eukaryota; kingdom Metazoa; phylum Arthropoda; class Insecta; order Diptera; family Tachinidae; genus Gymnosoma; species Gymnosoma rotundatum. The sequence goes on along the minus strand of OU744338.1, from coordinate 9,918,612 downwards.
TTTATTATTGAGGGTAAAAGCACGTCTTGATGGCCATTTTGCTACCGCTCACTTCAGGAAACTTCTCACAAATATTTTAAATAAACCAAAACTTTCTGTCTAAGCAGTAAATTGTTTAAAATACTTGTGATAAATTTCCTGAAGAGCTAAGTGAGCGGTAACGAAATGGCCATCAAGACGTGCTTTTTTCAGACTCAATTATCTACATCGATGATTTGATAATTTAATGGGGATAAAAAGTAGCACGATATTTTTAAAAAATTAAAAATAATTTGGTTTTTTGTAAAAGGGGTTTTTTGTAAAATATTATAAAATAAAGTGAGAGCTGACTTCGAGAGATACTTGAAATCAACATAATATTTGACTCATTTCCCACAAATATGCGGCCATTTTTTACCTTTTTGTGCCACTAATAATTAAGTAAGTGGTTACTTTTCTGTCCACAGGTAATCTGTAGTGCCGTCAATTAAAATCGTATTTGAAATTCCTGCTACTCTCTTTACGTATTAGGGGGAGGGCGGTTGTGCCTTTCTAAACATTTATATTTTAAATAATATGGCTCTGGCTACAAAATTTATCACTTTAGATGCACTCCTCGTTATTTGTGTTAAACAAAGGAAATTTTCATAAAGTCTTTCTCCTTTTCTTGGCTTTACCAAATTTTAATTTACCAAATTTTATTTTGTCCTGTCTTAAATTTTTGTTGTTGTCCTAAATTAAATGATATTATCCTTGGTGACTTTTTTCTATTTTCAAGTAGCAACAAAAGCAACGACAACAACAACAACAATAATAATAATAATATTTTCTAACTTAATAATGATACTCATGTAACACAGTATTTGTGTGTACGTGTGTGTGTATATGTAAATGTACTTAACTTTTTGCTGCTTTCGTTCTATTCAACTTTCCTTGTGACATATTGACAAGGCCATTTATTATGAGTGTGAGTTAAAATGGAGGTCTTGACTTGACTTTTGAGAGGGTAGCTTTTGTGGACAATTTTTTTTTATTTGTTTTTGTTTTTCTTTTCGGTAAATGTATGTTTGTGTCGTTGTATGTGTGTCATGTGTTTAGCTCTAAAGTGTTGTGTTGGATTTGAAAGGTTCTTTCTGCTTCTCTGTGTTTCTTTTTTCATAAATTTTCTCTATTTATTTTCTGCCTTCTAGTGAGGTTTGTTTTTATACATTTAGTTGTAACGTTTGATACAAAAACAAAAAAAAAAAAATTAAAAACAAGGTTATTTTGCTTTTATTTTGTATATTAAATATTTACACAATACAAAATGGGTCGAGGTTTCTTAAGTGACTTTGTTTCAATAACATTTACAATCATATAAAACTAACAGATTTCAACTTTTGAGTTAAGAGTGTTTAAAAGGCCAACAACACTACACAGCATTTTAAAGAAAATGTTAAAATGTCAAAGTAAAGTTGCCTAATTGTTTTGAGAAATCAAATTGTTAACAGCAACTTAAGGAAATTATAATAGTCTCAAGGTAAAGTAGCGATAGGTGCTGCATTCAGGTTAAGATTTATTAAAATTTCCTGTAAAGAAAAAAATTTTAAAAGAATTAAAAAAACTTTGGTTTCTACATATTAAAAATAAATCCGCCAAGTGTTTGTTTGAGGTTATCCTTTAATTTTTAATTTTATTTTTTTTAATTAGTTACAGCGGACATAGAAAAGCATACTTTGGGTAAATGTAAAACAATGCAGTGTAAAAATTACTGTTTTGACATCTTTTGATTTTAATTTCTTATATGTAATACAATGGGGGACAATGAGGGGACAATGCTTGACGAGGATACCATTGACACCATCTGTAGCATACCCCTCTCTGCTTGCGGACATCATCGATGCTGCTCTTTACGAACTAGCCCAGATTAGATGGTCAAACGGTCGCCATGTTCGACCGCTAGAACAATTTGGCCCTCTATGGATCGGGGCAGGGCGGCTGCACTACTGCAGTTATCAAGGGTTCGACTGCGTGACTTGCATTTTTCTCGGATCCTCTCCATATCTTCCCACCCGCGGTTAACTTTTCCTCTCCTTATCTCCATTTCTTTTCTTTATCTTGCCTTAATCTTCTCTGTCTGTTTCTTCTTCTCTCTCCCTTTCAACAGCAGGTAATACAAAGTGACCAATCAATGGACCCAAGTAGGCTGTGGCAACATGGCTGCCTGCCTAACCTAACCTAACCTATGTAATACATATACACGTTTTACTGAACCCCTTATTTTACAGATTTGATACATTTCCCCGTTTCCAAAGTATCAAGAAATGGTTTGAGAAAAAGATCAGTTTAAATAAAAGGGAACACTTTGACTCTAGCTGCGAAGCACTTGGAAAAATTGTAAAATTACTGGACGAAGTTTATCGAACGAAAAGGACTCAATGAGGAATTCAAAATTAAAAATTAAATTTTTTTATGTTTTCAACCACCTTTTATCTTTTTTACTCGATACCGTGCTTGGGATTTTTTCATTACCATTGAAATTTCATTAGCATTGTTTAAAATAATGACAGCGAGAAAAACTCAACTACCATTTAATGCTAAAGATTTATTTAAATAACACATATATATATATATATCATCAAATTTTCCTGATCTAAAGGCTTTTTTCAAATAATGATCTAATACTTAGTGTACAAAGGCAAGGAACACATTAATTAATGATAATGATTTGAAAGCATTTAGTAATTAGTCAATGGTAATGATTTCATTTTTCAACTAATTATCAATTAAAACTTTTCATTAAAAAGCATTCCATTAGGAAAAAAATAATAATGCTAAAAAATCATTAGCATTATTTTCCATTCAATGCTAATGAAATCGTCAATTAATTAGTCCATCTAATTAAGTACTCCCATGTATGCTCCATACTTTCTAATACTTAAATAAATAATACTTAATAAATAAATAATAAATAGCAATACACTTAAAATAACAAAGACTATGAATACTTTAGAAGAACGAATGGAAAAAATGAAATTCAAAATTATAGGGTGTCCCCATAGAGACATGATTTAAAAGATGTCCCAATAGATGGCCTAGTTTTGATCTATTTTTCATATATTTTAAATTGTAAGAAGCTAAAATAAAAAATAAAAACATAAAAAGTAAAGAATGGTCCATATGTGGTACAAAAACTTTCATACGGCTGATTTTTTAAAATGAAAATTATTTTAATTTTTTCTTTACATAATATTTTTTTTATCTGGTAGTTATTTAACGTTAAATAAACAAATTTTTCTAATTACTGTCTAATGGCAGCTGGGAAATAAAAACAAAAAACTTAAATAATTTCTCTACCTCTCATTCATAACTGCACAAGATGATGTGCTTTTTTGTAAATTAATTAAAAAAATATTTAAATGTTTCAATTTTTTTTAAGTCAACATCATTATGATAAAAATATTGTGACAAAAAATAAGCGTTAACAGCAAAAATATTTTTACATACACACACACACACTCGTGTAAAAAGCCAAGTTTAAAACAATCTCTTACATTCATATAAATAAATATATAAAAAGCATTAAAAGGTAAATACATACAGACAGACATTTACATAAATACTGTATGTATGAGAATGTGGGTGTTTGTATATAATTCCACTCACACAAATTTTTTATACATATGTATGTATGTATTGTAAATTTTTATACGTTTTTATTAAAATGTGTTTAAACTTTTTTTGAACAAAAAAAAAAAAAAAAAATAAAATAAAATAAAAATTTGCTTTACAAAAAAAAAAGAAACCTTCTGCTGCACATCCTCTCCCAAAGGTTTTACACTTTTTCTTGTTCTTTTTTTTCCTTAGAACTTTAAGCCAAACAAAATGAAAATTGTATGAAAAATAAAAATTTCACAATAAGAAGAAAAAAAGTGTATTTTACGAGTTTAAATATATTTGCACAAAAGAAAAGACTAAAAAAAACAACAGCAACAACATTCCCATACAGATGCAATACAAACAGACACATCAGCCAACATAAATTTTACACATCGACATACACTCATGCCAATAGTTAAATACACATTTATACATCCCATAGATACAAACACTACATAATTTACACAATATACACACGGGCGTACACATACATATATATATACACACATACACACAAATAAAAGCAACCATTTTTACATAAAAATTTATAACTAAACGTCCTTGTGCTGTGTGACCTGGCTGCAACATCACACTTTCTTAAATTTCTTTGTTTGCTACTACTCTTGTCAGTTTGACTGTCGGTCCTGATCCTAAGTCGGTCTATCTGTTACTCTTTCTCTCTTTTTTTTTCTTTCTTTCTTTTTTGTTGTTGTTGATTGTTTCTCAGTCACTGTGGGTATCTGTTGGTTGTATGTTTTTTTTTCAGAGTTCAAATAAATACTAGAATAAAACAGTTGTTGTTATTGTTATATTACTTAAAGAATACAGCAACAATTTGTTTAATACACAATGGAACACTTATGCTTTTAATTCATATTCTATATATTTTAGAAAATTAAAAAATTCTCTTCATAATTTAATTTATTTCATATAAAGTCACTCCTGCTAAAAATTATTCTTTTCCAAAAAAATTCAATTTATTTAGAATTTGACTTTTCCGTATAATTATATTTTTAGGCGATCAACTCGTCTGAAAAATTTATACGAAAAGCACTCAGTTTTTTGAGTTATTTCTATATAAATTTTTCAGACGAGTTGATCGCCTGTAATATAGAAACAGCACATTAATAAATTTAGAAATTAAAATAAACGAGAACCTTGACCGAATTAATTCAGTCGAAAAAAAAATATTTTAGAAAAAGTTTTCTTTTAACCGACTGAAAAAAAAGAAGGAGGCTTCAATTCATCACAGTCATTTCTGAACCGATTTTAAAATTTTTTGGATAATCTGATAGATTATGCTTACAGATTTGTCCCGTTTTAAGAACAGCTCATAATATTAAAAATTAAAGGGTGTCCCTATACAACATACATATTTTTTTACGTGTATCATGAATTGTGAAGGGCATAATACATACAAAATAACTGAGTATCACTATAGCTCCCAATAACAAAAAGTAAAGCAAAAAAATTAAAGGGAGTCCCCATGATGACGTAAACTGACTTATATGAGCCCATCTTTTGAAACGTTATAGACAAACGCTTGAAAATTGAACAGAATGTCGATTACTATAAACATTATAATAACAAGTATAAACATTTAAAATTATAATTTAAAGGGTATTCCAAGAGTTAAGGTAATTTAATGTTTGTGGCCAAACTTTTGAACTGTTGTAGACAGACAGCTGAAACAAAAAATCCTGTATTGCTATGTCCGCTATATCAACAAGTTTATACATTTAATTTAGAAATTAAAGGGTGTTCCCATAATTAATGTAAATTGTCCTATATTGAACTATTTTTTGAAATCTTATAGACAAATGCTTGCAAATTGGACAGACTGCTGCGACCGTTATAGTAACAAGTATTAATATTAAAAATTAGAAATTAGAGGGTGCCCCAATAGTTCATTCAGTTTGATGCATAAGGCCATACTTATGAACAGTTGTAGACAGATGCTTAAAATTTACAAAGAATCTGTATTGCTAAGTCCGTTATAACAACAAGTTTTAAATTTGAATTTAAAGGGTGTCCCAATAGTTAATTTAATTTAATGCATTTGGCCATACTTTCGAACCGTTATACACAGACAGATAAAATCTGTTTCGAAGTGGGGTTTTTTGCCAGAATTATTTATATATAAAAAATTGTATTTTTTACTTAAGGCTGTTATTTTCCAAAAATCTATATTTTTAAATATCTTTTAAATGAGATGTTTTTCGAAAAAAATTTAAGCAGCAAATTGCTTTTTTTTAATTTCTTAATAAAAAAGTTACGTTTACGTATAAAGTCACTTTTTAAAGCCACTTTTCGCAAGACGTCTTTTTTGCAAAAAATATTTCATTTATATATGAAAAATAAATAAAATTTCTCAAAAAGTCTCTTATTCGGCCCTAATAGTTAGATCATGTTTATAAAGGGTCTGCCAAATAACTTTTTTTTTGAAAATGCTGAATGAAAGCGAAGCGATAACGCATTGGATGGTCAGTTGTCTTCAACTCCTGAACCAATTGAACTTTGTGTGGCGTCATACCAAGTTCTTCATGTAAAATTCGTCTCAATGATGTCTCCGAAATGTTCAGAACGACGGTGAATTGATGTTGATGGCGTTTCATGCACACTTTCTGCCACAGCAGCAATATTCTCGGGTGTACGCACTGGTTTCTTAACGCTTTGGTTTATCGATGAGGATGCCAGTTTCTTTCACTTTTTTCACAAGATAATGAACATACAGAACTGACGATAATTCTCTTCTTCTAAAATCCGTACGCAATTTTCGCACACAATCGCAAAGTAATGTCACAATATTTCCCAGCGTTGTTAAAGCCTATATACAACCATATTCGCTCAGTGGAAGGATAAAACTAATTATCTGTCAAATCAGACATGAGCTAAGTGCTGCCATTCACGAAATGAGCACCAGTTAAAAAAAAACGTTAGTTGGCGAACCCTGTACATATATCCTATTTTCAATTATGGAAAAAAATTTTTTTAACTAATTTACTTTTCAAATATTTTTTATAAATAATTAATTTCACCGACAAATGAATTTATTCTTACTTTCACCAAAATAAAAATTTTTTTAGCACAAATGTCACTTTTTAAAAAAATATTCATTTTGCCTGTTGGTCGGTCAGTCAACATTTATTTGTACGTTATTTTCTGATCATCTGAAAGTTTAAGTGACCTGTGTCCATCTCCCAGCCGCTGTCAATATTATTATAATGTAAATTAAGCAAAAAAATACTAATGCGACTATTTAACACTAGAGGCGCTAAAACACTATTTTATTCTTTATAAACACAGGTTGCAAATGCTGAGTTGCGAACAATTTAGCTTATATCTGTAATACTTCTTCAACACCTTTATCAATTTTCTAGAAAGGGAAAAATAAAATCATTGTTGGTTGTTGTTGTTTTTTTGCTTAAACTTGAATTTTTGTCTGTACTGTATTCTTTGGACAAAAATCTTTAGTTTATTTAAAATGTTCGTGAGAAGTTTCCTGAAGAGCTAAGTGAGCGGTAGCAAAATGGCCATTAAGACGTGCCTTCATCCTTATTAATTTATATTGGTAATTTAATTATTTAATCGGGATAGAAAATAGCATGATATTTGTTGAAAAATTAATTGATTTAATTACGTTTTCCCGTGGTTTAATTTAACACAGTTGAGTGACGTTTTTTTTAATAAAATTTTCTTAAAAAGTCAAAATATATACACACCCACTGTGCAATGTATCAACCAAAAAAAAAAAAAAGTTCGTGAGTATAATAGATTCCCAAAGAGTCAAAAAGAGTAAATTTATAAAAATAATTTATTAACAATTGAGAGAAATCCACCTACTATTTCAATGGGAGATCATACAACATAAAAAGTCATAGTTGTAGTTGTAGCAAGTAAATGCCATCATACAAACACACACACCCTTAAATAAATTATTGTGAAATTTTTACTGTAGTATTCCTTTATACACCCCCCTATAAAGAAAAAAAAATTTATAAAATAAATGTTGTTGTTGTTGTTCTTGTCGCTGTTATTTTTATTTTATTTAAGCACATTTAAACAAAAACTTTATGAAAAGTAACTTTTAGTAGAGTTTTTTTTTTCTATTTTTACTTTTTTTTCGAGTTTTTGTGGATTTTATTTTGCGTTTTTTTTCGTATCGTTTTTTAACTTAGCAGCAACACGCTGTTTATGTGTGTGTATTTTGCAACATGCAACACAGTAACTTTTCACATAATTTATTTTTTTGTTCCATTGTACAAGTGGTTGTTCAAGGAGTTTGCGTTAAATATTAAAACTGTTAAACAAACTGTGCAGCAGTTAAGGATTGAGAAGTTAAAAAAATCTAAAAAAAACTAATGATTTTCTTTTGCAGCGAGTTTTTAAGGTTAGAGGGAATCTGTAACAATTCTTCTTTAAATTGTGGTTCACTAAAATTTAACCGGTGTTTAAATAGGATGATATGGAGTTAAATTTCTTAAAAATTCAACTTTTTGATATCGTCTCTAAGGGCTTTTTCCATGAAATTGTCAATATTTTTAAGGTAAATAACGACTTATGTAGAAAGGAACCTAAAATATGTAATATACAAAAAAGATATTTTTGATTTAAAAAAATTAGCTCCCAGACTGAACTGTTCTGTTGAGTATAACAACACGAGAACTTCAGACAAATTATCCAGATTTTGTTTTTTATTTCAAATTGAAGTTTTTTTGTTTTTGCCGTAATTAAATGTGACACAAAAAATATTCTTTCTAGAACATTCAAAATATCATATTTAACTTTTCTTCTTGTATTCTAAAAATAAAATGGTAGTTACACAGAGTAAGCCATTACCACAGTAACTTTTAAGTGAAAAACATTACTCAAGTCAGTATAAATTCAGACCACATTATTAAACAAAAACCTTTGATTCGTTTCTGTAACTTGAGTGATAAAATTCTCACAAAGAATACTTTAGTTGTTTTGTTTTACACAGGATGAACTACATTTAATCATGTATTTTTTAGTACAAAGTAATGAAAAAGTTCATGAAGAACTCTAGCTGATCCTGTGAAAAGTACAGAAATGAGCGACTAGTACATCTAACTTTAAGAAGCTTCCAAAAATTAAACGATTTTCACTTTAATGATAATTAAAAAATTCTAAATACTTTAAATTGAGTTATTTGTGAAACACTAAGATGTTAATTTGTATTATCCCCTCAAAAACATAAAAATTTAAAAACCTAAAAAACCTCAAATTACCTTTATTTTTCAATATTTCGGAACAACAAAAAAATTCACAATTCAAAATCAATTCAGCTTAATCATTAAAACCACGGGGAATCAAATTTGCACATAATAATAGCAAAAGTATAGTCGAGCTTAATTTTTGAATTCAAGTCACGATAGTTCTACATAAAGATTATCTCTAACAGGTTATGAGCGAGCTATACGTCTTTCAAAAGAAAATTAACATTTTATTAATTCTCGATGGCCATTTCGCTACCTCTTACTTAGCTCTTCAGCAAACTTCTCACAACAATTTTTCGGTAATTTATTTTATAAATCAGAATAATATAAAAGCCCAATCGTCAATATTCTCACGGAATTTCTTTCCCACAAAAAAAATTTTTTCTCTAGAAAAGATTACTCCAATTATGAATTCCGTGGGAAGAAAATAATGAACAAGTGGCATCATCGTAATTTGAAGGGAACTATTTTTTTTATTTATATACTATTTTTCTTTTATAATTCATAATGCCCACTTTTTGCCCCCGAATTTTTTTTCACTTTCCGCAGTTAATCAAAAGGGGAAAAAGTTATATTGAGAGAAAAGGAAAAAGTTAAAAGGCTCGCATGGATTTTTTTTCTATAATTGGGCTAAAAAAATAGCACAATAATTTTTTTGAAAATTAATTAATGATAAATGATTTAAATCCTTTGTTCGGCTTAAGTTCAAAATTAATTAATTTAATAAATGTCTCCCGTCTTTTAAATTTAATTTAATAATTTGCAAAGTGCCCGTGGACAGAAATAAATTTTCAAAATGTTTTGTGATATTTTATTTTTCATTATTTTTTAACTGTATAAAAAGGACCGAAAAAAAGTCAGCCGTATACAGTAGAGAAAGAAAAATAGAATCATTGTTGGTTATTGTTGTTTTTGCTTAAACTTTTATTTTTGTCTTTACTTAATTATAAGGCTATCGTTACGTTTTTTCACCCTCAATAATCAATATCGCTGATTTATAATTTTAATCAGGACAGTATAAAAAATAGCAGAGTATTTTTTTTTAATTTGAAATTAATTTAATTTAAACATTTTATTTTTTTATCTAGATTTTTGCTAGTAATAAACCTAAAATGCTTTCGAGTCTTTTAATATGAATTTTCTTGTGTACGAGTATATAAAAAAAATAATTGTTACAAAATCTCGTTTCAGTAAAAATAAATACGATAATAAAGATCAAATTAAAAGGACGTTTCTTTTTTTTATGACAATGTTAACATTAAAGTATATTATCGCTCGCCAAATTAGACCTCATGACACAAATATCAATTTTATTAAAGTACCGAAAAGTAAGGCAATTTCATTGTAATCATGGCTGTATGCGATGTGGCACCATCCTTATGATACCACACGTTTATCACGCCCAGAGCATATAGTTGTGGCGTTAAAAAGTCACAGTTACCGTTATGCTTTTTTCATTTTCAAAGAAGTAGGGTTCAATGATTCCACTTGACCAAGTTCGCACCAGACTGTTTTTAATTCATAAAAAGTTCAGTGATGAATAATTTCAGAGTTTTATATTGCTCAGAACCGACTATTCTGTTTACTCACTTATCCATCCAAATGAAAATGTTATGATTTTTTTTATGAAAATCGGAACTGTCATAGGCGAGCTATAACATCCTACTGGCATATATACTGCGGTGTAAATGGTGTTGGGGAAGGAGGTCTTTTGTCAGCTGAATCTTAAATTGAAACAAATCAAATCCTTGTGCAAAATTGTGCCCAAGGGTGTTCTTTGAAGACTAAGCTCCTCAGCACGGCGTCAAATGGAGCTTGACCGATTGTTTTGAAGACTTTCTTGAGCAGCAGTAATGTTTTCAGGCGATCTTGCAGTACGTTTTCTTCTATGCCTTGACCTACACCTACAGACCCTCTTTCTTCGAAATTATGAACTACAAGATAAATAGTGTTTTTTATTTTTGTATGTTTAACAAAAAGTACAGGAAAAAAATTGTGTTTTTTGTATAAAATGTTACGGTATAAATAATTTTTAACCTGTATTTTAAAACAATATTAAATTCATGAATGTTTTGTATTTTTAACCTTTAACTGACAATTTTGTCTTTTGAAAGGCATCAAATAAAATTGACTTTTCAAATGTTTTGCCTACAAGTCAGTTGTTTTCATATAAGCTTTCGTTATTCTTTCCACTTTCATTCCCAATTAATGTTCCATTGCCACTTTGCTGCACTTGTCATTCACTCAGTCTTTATCTTATTTTCCCATTTAAATTGATATGTATGTATGTATGTATGTATGTATGTATGTATGTATGTATGTATGTATGTATGTATGTATGTATTTATGTATGTATGTGTGTATGTATGTATCTATGTATATATGTATGTATGTATGTATTCAAATATACTTAGTATTTGTTTATGTATGTATGTATGAGTTTTTTATCTCTGTACTCTGAGAACAACTGCATCAATTTTTATTTCTCTGCTTTTCGAAACAGGAGCCCATACTAAAATGGTTAGAAATGTTTCGCATTCAGTATTATTTTTTTTTCGCAGAGGATCTGCTTTCATCGGAACTTAAACAAATTTCAACACATGTACTGATAAAAGTTTATGGCTGCTGTAAAACAAAAATGTGCATGAAATATTTATTATTTCATATTTCTACGTTAGAGGGTAATATGATTTCACGTCAGATTATATTTTTAATACACAGGCCTTTTAATAAGCAGGTTTTTTTTAGGAAAAGAAACAGTACACCCGCCTCTAAGCCTGTTTATAAGAGGCTTAATTTTAGATATTGAACTTTTACTGCAAAACTTAACACAAAAAAAAAAAAAATAGAAAACAAAAACCAAAACCAAAATAATAAATTAAAAATCTGTAAAAGGTGATTGACTCTTTTGTACATCAAAAGTACCTATTGTACATCAAAAGTACCTTTTTGAAAAAGTTTTTTTTTTTTTTTTTTGTAAAAAAATTCTTTAAAAAAAAAGCGCTTGCAGGAAAACTCAGTCAGCAATAGACAAGGAATCCTCATCAGAAATTGTGAGGTAAATCTAAGGGAACTGGGGTATTTACGAGTCAATTGAAAACCCCGTCGCGACGCTCCTGAAGCAATCAGAAATTTGTTGAATATGATTGGATAACTGCATTAGTGACAGGTTATGGAAACTAAAAATATCAACTGGCCACGAAAAAACTTAAAAGATTGGACTCTTGCAGTCTGCGCCTGAAACATACTAAGACATGCTGGCTAAGTCTTAAGTGGAAGATAAATTTAGAAAACTGTGAGGGACTCTGTAATGTAATGATATGAACAAATGTCGAAAGGTATCGATCAGATACCTAAAATTAACATGGAACGAAAAAGTTAATTTCCAAACATAAATAAAATAAATAAAAACGTTTTTTAGCTGCTTTTTAAAAAGTACCTTTTAAAATAAGTAAATTGTGCCTTTATAAAAAGTATATTTATTAAAATGTACCTTTACAAAAAGTACTTTTACTAACTATATTAATAGGCTGCTCCCCGGCCATCCCTGACAACATCGATTATTGCACGCCCACCCCCATGTCTGATATTGGTTTCGGGGTGTCAACGTCGGGCACATCGAATATGCGTGGGGATGTGCTTGATGTTTACACTGACGGATCAAAGTCGGACACGGGGGTCGGGGGGGCGTCTTCATTCCTAGATTTCAAATCAGAATGAAGTTTAGGCTACGGGATCAGTGTAGCGTGTTACAGGCTGAGATCTCAGCCATCAGAAGAGCGGCTTGCTGGATGAGGTACCACAGGATATACGGAGAGGATATCCGGATCTGTACTGACAGCAAGGCCGCGATTAACTCCTTATCGGGTGTCTATACGACATCCAGATTGGTACGTGAATGCCGGACATCTCTTAACGAGATGGCGAGACATTCCAACCTGGAACTGTTTTGGGTACCGGCTCACTCGGGCGTATCCGGGAATATAATTGCGGACGAACTCGCCAGATTGGGAACCCGGTTGGGAGACCGGGAGACAGATCCACTGGTAGGAGTCCCATTAAGCTGCTGTAGAGCTTTACTTCAGCAGGAACTCCTCAGAACTGCACAGTGTAGATGGTCTGAGGAGGTTACCTGCAGGGTCTCGAGGACATTGTGGCCTCAGTACGATGATAGGAGAACCGCGAATCTGCTGAGGTTTCCTCGGGGGCAGCTGGGCACACTGGTGGGCGTGCTGACAGGGCACTGCGTCATTGGTGCTCACGCTAGGAGACTGAATCTTCCTCATCATGACTACTGTAGAAGTTGTCAAGATGAGGAGGAGGAGGAAACGGTGGAGCATATGCTCTGCCACTGCCCGGCTCTTTCTGGGAATAGAGCGGCTACTTTTGGCAGTCCGAGACTGCATGGCCTTGCAGACTTATCCGTCTGCGATGTTTCTAGGATAAACTTGTTTATCCGGTCTTCAGGGTGGTTTGGATGTGGATCTTTTGATGGTACCGTAGGGACCTCAATCTGATCTCTGCACATCCTGTTTCCAGGCAACACAATGGGACCTTTGGGACCCAAGTGAGTCGGTCTTTCTTTTTGCCGACGGCCTGCACAACCTAACCTAACCTAACTATATTAATAAAAAGTACATCATATAGAGGGCCTTTAATGATAATGGCTATTTAAAAAGTACCTTTACATAAAAGTACTTTTTTCAAAAAGTAACTTCATAAAAAGTACCGAAATACAAATGATATTTTTTAAATAAAACTTCTTAAAAAATTAATATCAAATCTTTAAAAAAAGATATAACATATGTACATTTGTTCAAAATTACCTTCTTTAAAGAATTTATTTTTTTTCGTGTCTTCTTAATATACTACATATATTTTAAAGAATATTTCGTTAACTTATACAACATATTAATTTTATTTTTTCAACTTTGTGCTCTGAAAAGTATAAATAAAAACTTTTTAAGCCAAAAATAAAGAATAATAAAAATATTAACTGAAAAATATAAACATTTATGTTTTCTAATACTTCCTTGCAAGTTAGCACGCCAAATTCAAACGCAAAAACAAAAATGTGTTGTACTCATACAAGCATTCACACTTGTAATTCTATTATAGCACACAAATACACATGCATTTAACGTATAAAAACTAACTTCATATTTATAACAACACAATGAAACATGGAAACTGAAACTTTTCTGAAATTTTTAAGTATGTAGTTACATACAAATGTGTATTTTATTCCCACGATAGTAATGCATGCTTGAAATCAAACACAAAATTTCTACAAATCTACTGCGTATGCGTTAGTGTTTATGTTTTGCCGTTGTATATATAAGCAAGTTAAATTTTTTGTTTATTTGTTTATATTTTTCACTTCCTAGTTTTAAAGCACACATTATTTGATGCTTAGTAAAATTTAAACTGGCATACTCCAAAGTCCTTTTAAATTAAAAGAGTTCCAAAAATTTAAATTTTTAAATAATAGTTTTACCTTAAAAATATTCCTGTTTTCAAAATGAATTTCTAAATCACATAAAAGTTCTCTTCTCAAAAAAAAAAAAAAAAAATGCAAGTACTAACCTCGTATAGTTTTGTATTCACATTTGTATGATGGTTTTAAACTTACAGCACACTTTTATGGGATTCTCATAAGTTTTTTTATTTTTATATATTTTGGTAAATAGATAGAAAAAACCATAAAATAAAGCAATAAACATTTACTCGTAGTTAAAATGTATCCATTTACACTTTAGAAAAAAATATTGTTATTATTATTTTTTTTTAATAATTCATATATTTCATAAACGAAGGACTGACTTTCGTCAATACCTGTTTGTGAACAAAAAATTGTATTCTGTATAATTCAATATCTCACGTACAATTCGTACAGGAAATAAAAACTTCTTTAAGATGCAAAAAAGTAACAACCCAAATATTTTTCAGAAGCGCAAAGTTTTTTCAACAACAACGATCCATATTTAGAAAAAAAAAAAAATTAAAAACTTATTTATAAAATCAAAATGAGTTTTTTTTAAACCTTTTTGTTGCAAATATGCTTAACGGCTTAAATAAACTTTTCTTTTAATATTTCCTATTTTTTGCACATCGATTCAATTTTTTTTTTGCAATTTTGTGATTATTAGTTGAGATTTAATTTTAAACAATAAATGTATTTTTTTGTGGTAGACCTTATCGATAAATTTATTTAGAAACTTTTCAGCTTTTAAAAATACTTATACTTAATTTTTCTATGAAAACTTTTTTTATTCGTAATATTTCTAGAGACAAATTTTAACGAAGTATATCATAGAGAAATTTTAGAGAATTCATATCAACACTTTTTCTATTAAAACTCTTTATCGATAATTGTTTTACAAAAAAGTCTTTTTCGATAATTGTTCTACATTCTTTATTAATAAATTTTCTATAGAAAAATTATTGACACAGAATTTTTCAATGGATACATTCTTTATCGATAATTTATCTAAAAAAACTTTATCGATTATATTATTTTTAATCGATAATTGTTCTATGAAAAACAAGAATTATTTATCGATCATTTTTTTTATAAAAAAATACTTTACTGATAGTTGTTTTATGAAAAAAATAAGTTATTAATAATTTTTCTAAGAAATGTTTATCGATAATTTAACTTCAGTAATAATACTTAATCGACAATTTAACAAAAAACTGTATTTTTAATTTATCGAAAAAGCTGTTTATCGATAACACATACAAATTATGAATCAATAATAGAGATATTATTTTATAGTTATTATATATAGAAAAATTTTTCTATGCAAAAGTTCTTTATCGATAATCGTTACTATTAAAAATTCTTCATTGATAATCTTTCTATTAAAAAATTCTTTATCGAGAATTTTTCTATAAAAAATTCTTGATCGATAATTGTTTTATTAAAAACTCTTTTTCGTTAATATTTCCATAAAAACTTCGTTGTTAATAATTGTTCTATAAAAACTCCTTATCGATAGTTGTTCTAGAAAAAATTCTTTATTAATAATTTTAGTAAATAAAAATACTTCATCAATAATTTAGAAGATATTCATAATCGATTTCTACACTTAACTTTTATGAAAGAATCATTATCCATAACTCTTCTATGAAAAAAATACTTCATTCATCATAATTTCTTCATAAAAATACATCAGCTATAATTTTTGCATGGAAAACTCCCTTATCAATAATCTTTTTTTATAAGAAAAAATACTTTATCAGTAATTTTACTACAACAAAAAATCCTTTTTCCATTTTTTATGAAAAAGTTGGCTATCGATAATTTTTGTATGAAATGATACTGTCTTTATGAAAATAAGGCTTATCAAAAATATTTCTATGAAGAAAAATTTGATTTTTCCATGAAAAAGATACTTGAACGTTTTCAATGAAAAATATTTTACCAATAAATTTTCTAAAAAAAATAATGTTTTGATTATATTTCAATACAAGAAACCAATTTCGATAATTTTTCTATGAAATTTTTTTATCGATATTTTTTAATGAAAAAAAAATCTTTATCCATAATTTTTTTATGAGAAAACATTTATAGATAATGTTTCCATAAAATAATTCTTTATTGATAATTTTTCTCTGAAAAAAATCTTTATCGATAACAAAAATTCTTTATCGAAATTGTTTTTATGAAAAAAAAACTTTATCGAAATTTTTTTTATGAAAAAAATTATTTATCGAAATTTTTTTTATGAAAAAAATTATTTATCGAAATTTTTTTTATGAAAAAAATTATTTATCGAAATTTTTTTATGAAAAAAATTATTTATCGAAATTTTTTTTATGAAAAAAATTATTTATCGAAATTTTTTTTATGAAAAAAATTATTAATGAAATTTTTTTTGTGAAAAAAATTATTTATCGAAATTTTTTTTGTGAAAAAAATTATTTATCGAAATTTTTTTTGGGAAAAAAATTATTTATCGAAATTTTTTTTTTGGAAAAAAATTATTTATCGAAATTTTTTTTGTGAAAAAAATTATTTATCGAATTTTTTTTATGAAAAAAATTATTTATCGAATTTTTTTTATGAAAAAAATTATTTATCGAATTTTTTTTATGAAAAAAATATATTTATCGAAATTATTTTTATGAAAATAATTATTTATCGAAAATTTTTCTATGAAAAAATTACTAATCGAAATTTTTCTATGAAAATTTTCTTTATTGGAAATTTGTTTCTGAAAAAATATATTTTACTGATGATTTTTTCCGAAAAATTCCATATCCATAAGTTTTCATAAAAAATGAATCTATGTCGACAAATTTTGAATGAACAAATTCTTTGTTGATATGCTTCCTACGAAAAAAGAATATCGATAGTTTTTCTATATGTGTAATTATATAATATTTCAAACAAATTTTATATGTATATAGTTTTTTTAATAACTCCACATATTATTTTTTTCTATCAATTAGTTTTCTTAAAATTTTGTTTGACTTCATAAATAAATTTAATAATAATTTTAGAAAACTGTTTTATTAAAACAGGACAATAAGTCTTGGTGAATTCCTTGCGGTTTAAAGATTTTGATATATATAAAAGCTTTATTAATTTCAATTTATGAATTTTTAACCTAGAAGTGTTATGTAAGTTAATAATTAAAATTAAATTTCACATAAAAAACATCTCCATTTTATCAAGAATATTTTATTATTGGTGTTAATGATGACTAAAATAGAAGTTTTTATGTCTGAAACGCAACTAAAATTTTAAAACATAACCATAATATATCTTATCTAAACGTACTAAAAAAATAAAAGTTACAAAACAATTTTTTTATTTAAAATTACAGCTTAGACTACTTGAGAACTGCAACCAAGTATGTGTACCTTGGTTTTAGGCATTCAAGAAGCTTTTTTCAATTTTTAGTAGGAAGTTTTCTCATCACTGGTTTTTTAATTTTCTCCCTTTAACGCTTTAAGTATTTTAATTTTTTTGCAACTAAATATAAATAGGGAAGTTAAGTGCAAAAACTATAAATGCATCTGTGTGTATCTACGTGTTTCAAATATTTATTCCATTGGCTCCACGAAATTATGTGAATGTGTTTTTTCTTCATATTATTTCGTTATTATGTTTCATTTATTTTTTTTACACACAACTACTGCTAAGTTTGTATAAAATTTCATTTTGTATGAGTTACGGTTACAGCCATGAGAGCATAAAAAGTACGAAAAAAAAAATTAAAAGAATCTTGCTAACTTTTTCTGTTGGCCCATTCATTTTGGCCACAGACACTGTTTTCACTTAAGCTTAAACACTCATGATGTTTTAAGGCCAATTCACCGAAAAGTTAAAATCCTACGTATAAGCATGTATTAAATGTCAACACGTACACACACTCATCTATGAAATGTGTTCCTTTTTTAGATGAAAATAAATGTCTCATTATATTTAGTCACTTTTGGCGTGGTAACAGGTTTCGAATGTTTGTTTAGCTTCTGTCTAAACTGTTTGTAGGAAGAAATGATGCCGTTTTCTAGTTGGAAAACTTCTACGTGAGTTATTTTCTCGTTTTCTTTAGGTTTGGCGTTTTTTGTATAAAAATAAAGCTTTAATAAGTAAAAGAAATATTAAAAGGATGTTTGCAGAAATGTTTAGTTTTTATATTTAATACTTTTGTGTTTGGTTTTTTCCTTAAATAGGATACAAATTGCAAAACGATATTTAAATGCGTCGGCGATTAAATTTTTTGATAAAACATTTTTTAATAAAATTTTTTTATTTAAATTCTGCAATATTGAAACTATCGGTTTTGACGTCATCACAGTACAGATCTAAATGCAATTAATTTAGAATTAACACATGCCGCTAAAGATAATTTTTTTGGCGATTATATTTCAAATTTTTTGCCAGATTAGACGACACATATGGGTCTCTTTTAGAAACCGCCAGTGGATCGATACTTCATATAATAAAAACCAACTCCTGTTATCCAGCCTCTGTCTCGTCCATTTAAAAATCTCACCAAAGTGAGGTAATAACGAGAACTTCGATTGATATTTCAATCTTCGCGAAGTGTTTTTCTTGTAAAATTTCGTTTTGAAATCCTTCAAATAAAAGTGACAAAAAGTTAAAATTTTTTAGTGTTAATATCTTAAAGAAAAAGTATTGGCAGGTTTTGAAATTCAAATCGGAGTAAATTTTATTAATGAATTTGTAAATTGTTTTAGATTTAAGTGCTGTTTCTGTATTACAGGCGATCAACACGTCTGAAAAATTTGTATGAAAAGCACTCAGTTTTTTGAGTTAAAATTTCTTATACATATTTCCTTTCCTTCATAAAGTTGAGAACGTATACGTAATATTTATATTTACATTAAATTCCAACATTGCTTATACGCCCACGTCCTCATAAACTCACCACTCAACCTTTTAATAATTTTTAATGTCTTTGATAAACCGCAAACATTTCAACAAAAAACAATTTTATTAAAATAAGAAAGAAGTACGAAAAATCTACAATTTCTTTCCTACATTTTTCAACAATTCCTTAACAAAAAAACAAACTTCAAAAGTTATTTCTTCTTTTAATTTTTCTTTTTCTCCTTTTTTACTGTTTGAACTTTTTCTTTTAGAAAAAGATCTAAAAAGCCATAAACATGCAATTTAAAGAAATCTAAAATGATTTTACTGCAATGAGACGTAAGAAAACGTTTTATATAAGACAAGAAAGAACAAAAAATAAAAAGAAAACAGACTTTTTGTTGCACTTTTACTCACTACTTTGGCCCAGGCCTTTGCCATCGACACCATCCGCCTTTCTTGTCATCCTGTGTTCAAGAGCTGAGTCTACAAATAGTTGGCTGCTACAAAACCTATAAACTTTTCTTAATTTTTTTTTTCGTTCACAAAAGTACAATTTCATAAACAAGTATAATGTCTGGCATTAAAAAGCAGACCATAAAATAATATTCTGCACCAAACAAAAAGAAAGAGACATTAAAAAAAACTGATGAACTAAATAATGCAAAAGAAATTTTTAAAACAACAACAATAATAACAAAACGAGGTTTATAAAAATAAATTCATTGTTGTTGGCAAAATGTTTGCAAATAGTTATAATTTTGCACTTAAAATAATCCCCAAAAGAATGGTGGTGAGATAATCCAGGGGAGTACAGTGGGCCAAAACAAAATAGTTTTAAGGCAGTATTCGTCGGACTTGAACAAGATCTTGAAGATTTCAATTAATATAGATTCATTTTTCCTTCTGGTATATAACTGCACATAAAGCATGCATTCTCCTCTGATAAATATAAAAAAACCAAAACCAAAATATTAGATTTTACCAGGTGAATCCGAACCGAAATGGAACTATTTATGGAATCTACTCGGAATGCTCTACGCAAAGGTCTAGGGAAAAAGAAGGAGCAATACAGGCAGGAAAACTATTACCAGTTGTAAATGACTCAATTTTGCAAACATTTGTCAACAAAAAGAAAGTGTTTGGATGCGCATTTTCGAAATTTTTTTTTATAGAAGACTAGATTTAAGTTATTTGAGTTTCAAATTGTTTTCGCACCTTCCTTAGTCGTTTCATCCCAGTGTTTTTTTTCCATTTTAAAGTTTAGAGAAATAGTTCGGCATAAACAATACGGTTCAAGTGAGATGGACTTATACCGTAGCCTGTAGGCGAATTAAAAAAGTATGTAAAATGGCTAAATAGCTTTAAGAACTAATCCGACTGTTAACACCAGAGGCGCTGCAAAATGGTTCTAAAAATAAAGATAACGTGCAATTACAATGTTGTGAGAAGAAAATGAAGCATTCTGAACACTATCCCTTCCAAAAAAGGTAACACAATAAACACACAATTAATAAGTAGACGTTATTGCTGAGTGTAACTTCTCTTCAAACAAAAAAAAAATATAATTATATGATCAATTATATAATTAAAATTTTATTATAATATAATTATAATTTTATATTTTTATATTTATTTATTCAATTAATTATATTTCCTGCACAACAAGACCAGGTCTTATATTTATAGTACAGGATCGCTTTACGTAACAATATTTGAATTAACGTCATAAACTTAATACATACGAGGGCTGTTATATATATTTCTGGCCTGGCAACACTGAGTGGTGCCAAGTGCAACTGTCATTACCATTGGAAAGTTTGTCATTTTTAAGCATAATCGTACTCAAAACGTTTTGACGTACGACCATTATTTGTGTTGTTTACAGTGACTTGAAAAAATTAATATAGAAAAAAATGGAATTAACTCGTGAACATTTTCGTGCCATCATTTTTCACAACTTTCGACGTGGATTATTACGACAAGAGTGCATAGATGAACTTAAATCTTTGTATGGCGATGAAGCACCATCCTATAGCACTGTGAGAAATTGGTATAATGAATTTAATCGTGGCCGAAGCTCGCTCAAAGACGAATTCCGTGAAGGTCGTCCAAAAACGGCTGTTGTGCCAGAGAAAATTGATGCCGTGCGTGAACTCATAATGCAAGGTCGACATGCGACATACCGAGAGATAGCGACATCCTTGGACATTTCTTCCACCAGCATAAATTTGATACTGCATAAACACCTGGCCGTAAAAAAGGTTTGTTCTCGTTGGATCCCGCACAATTTGAAAGTCGCTCAAAAAAAGGCTCGTGTCGATTGGTGCAAAGAAATGTTGCAAAAATACGATCATGGATCTACGCGTATGAGCCCGAAATGAAACAACAATCGACCGTGTGGGTCTTCAAAGTCGAGCAAAATCCAACGAAAGTTG
Source organism: Gymnosoma rotundatum (assembly GCA_916610165.2). Lineage (NCBI taxonomy): Eukaryota > Metazoa > Arthropoda > Insecta > Diptera > Tachinidae > Gymnosoma > Gymnosoma rotundatum. The sequence goes on along the minus strand of OU744338.1, from coordinate 9,896,971 downwards.
TTCGTGGAAGAAGCACTTCGAAGCAAATGGTCACCTGTTCCTTCGGCAAAACTGGTCATGTGGCGACTGTTCCGCTTGAGCAACCTAGGACGGTCACTTCTGAGTGGTACACTACAAGTTGTTTGCCTGAAGTCATCGGAGAAATTCGAAAAACCAACAAGAGACGACGAATCATTGTTCACCATGACAATGCGAGCTCTCACACATCGGCTCAAACCAGGGCATTTTTGACCGGCCAAAACGTCGAATTAATGGGTTATCCGCCTTACAGTCCTGACTTGGCACCTAATGACTTCTTCTTGTTTCCGCACATCAAGAAATAAATGCGTGATCAACGATTTTCGTCGCCAGAAGAAGCTGTTGTCAATCGGAGTGGAAAAAGTGCACCGACAACTGGTTTGAGCGCATGCAAAAGTGTATAAATCATGCTGGAGAATACTTTGAAAAACAATAAAACCATTTTATTAAATAAAAATTTTTTTAATCTATTAGCGTTGCTATTCAATTGTTGAATTGGTGGAAGATTGTTCCAAAGACGTGCGGCATGCACATAGAACTGCCATTCAGACATTAGACATCGATGCCGAGGTATTATAATATTTCAGTTTCTACTTTATTGTGAAAAACGTATTTGTTCAAATATGTATCTGGGTGATTGATTATATATTATTTCATGCAAAAAAGTAAGAGTGCGAATTTTTAATAGATTATTAAATGAGACTCTGTACAGACTATTAGAAACAGAGGAGACATGAACAAATCTCCTCAATCCATACACATATCTTATGATATTATTAAACAATATATTTAGTTCCGCTTACTAACTGTGTCACAGTTTCCAAATAACTCGCACCCATAAAGAAGAGAAGCAATCAGGTATGTTTTATTAATTAATGCCCTTATCCTAAAGGGAGTAAAATATTGTGTGTGCCAGACAGCTCTTAGTTTTAAATAATTTTGACCCACCAGTGAGTTTATATGATCATTCCATGTCAAATTGCTGTTGAATGTAATACCAACATTTTTTGCTGTTTTAACAATTTCAATTTTTTCTCCATTTAAGACAATATCTCCAGAAATGTTGGGATTTATGCGTTTTTTACATATAACTAGACATTTAGATTTCCTCGGATTCAAACAAAGACCGTTTGCACTAACCCAAGTGTAGATTCTGTTTAAGTCATTATTCAAATCTGAGATGCCTGAAGCAATATTCTGAACTGGGCTACTTAATATAAGTTGCACGTCATCCGCGTATAAATGGATTAAACATTTAGTAAGTTGTTTTGGTAAATCATTTGCATACAATGAAAATAAGAGAGGACCTAAAATAGAGCCTTGAGGCACTCCCCTAATAACGGATTTTCTATCGTCGTCGTCGGCGTCGTTTTAGTATCAATATCACGTGTGACGACGTTGACGGTTTATCGGTCTTTATGAAATGAAAATGCACATCCCTAAGTTTTTTGTTAAATTTTATTTGTGTTTGATACTTTTATGGTATAATGTTTTCTATAAGTGAAGAAAATTTTGATTTAATTGATGACGGAAGTTCGAAAAACAAGTTTTTGAGTTTGAAGTTCGAAAAACAAGTTTAGAGTTAGAAAGAATACTTCTTAGGCAGAATTGCAATATTTTTAAAATGGCGAATCGCAAATATGTACATATGTGTTGCCTGTTTCTGGCTGTGCTTCTACAGTAAATCAGTTTGATTATTGCATTACCATTTTCTTAAAGAAGGTTTGCCATAGCTTTTTCTAGCGGACTGAGTGAAAATTGTTTAAACATTCCACCGCCAGTGGCTTTACACTCCGCTTTATTAGCAACTATCTTTTTTTTACTTTGAATTTTAAATTTCGCCATACCTAAAAAAAGTTATTATTACAAACTTTTTTATAAATCCCTATTCGATTCTTTGTTTTGTTACCATTTGCCATCCATCTGATAATCTTCTTTAAAAATGTATAAAGCAGTCCCTTTGCGAAAATCCTGTGTAAGAGATGGATTCTTCTGCAATTCTTCCACCGATTTTTCAAATTGATTTTCATTTGTAAACTTCAGTTTTTTTACGTTTTCAATGTTATGTTTTCAAAGTATGTTATCACTTTCAGCCGTCATGCAAAAAGGCGTCGACAAAAAACAGGGTAACGTCAATAGAATATCGTCGTCACATTTGTTATAGAATATAAAAAATCTTTGAGTAGTAATCGATAAGTGTCAATAATGACAAATCGAATGAGTCAACACATTACAACATTGTCATGTGACTAAGCCGACAACTAGAATAAGGATGAATATATATTATTATATTATAATTATTTCCTTATATATTATTATATTATAATTATTTCCTTACTATAATAATTTAATAAAAAAAATTATATATTATTATATTATAATTATTTCCTTATTATAATAATATTAACATAATTTTATAAATGTGTAATATATACATAATAACAATTCTAAGTATAATTATAATTACGTTTTTTTAAGAATTTAATTATATTGGTATTATAATATAAATTATTGCAAAATAATAATTATTTTAAAAATAATTATATATATATTTTTAATATACTAAACTTATATTATAATTATAACTAATTATATAATAAATATAATTTTATATAATTGTATTGGAATATTCACAAATTTAGTTTTAGTTATAACTATATTAAAATTATATAATAGTTATAGTAACATGACAGATATAGTTTGATTATAACTGATATTATACAACTTTATTCATAATATAATTATTTTATTTATAATATTATATTATATTACAATTATAACTTTAGCTATATTTTGTAAAAATTATTTTATAATTGTAAATAAATATCAATATTAATAAAATAGATATTTTTTTAATTTAAGACACGGGAATATTTTTTAAATATTTAATTTTTATTAAAAATTAGTGCTATTTTTTTATATTTAATTATCCCGATTAATTAATTACCGATATTGATTATTGGGGGTCAAAGCACGTCTCGATGGCCTTTTCGTTATCGCTTACTTAACTCTTCAGGAAACTTTTGACAAACATTTTAAATAAACTAAAGATTTTTGTCCAAAAAATAAATAAATAATAAAAATTAAATATTTAAAAAAGTTTCCCGTGTCTTTAATTAAGTGAATTGCAAAGTGCCTGTGCATAAAATAAATTATCGTAGTGTTCTAAAGTTATTTGGAACGCTGAATCCGAATCTGCACTTCGTTTTTTTTATTGGTTCTGGTTTTCGAGATACTGAGCATTTCATGTTTTTGCTACAAAACTTGTTTTTTTTTTTTGGAATATTTTGTTGAATAGTGTGAAGCGATGCTGGAATATCTTCAATATTCTTAAGGTTTCGTTATCTCCAGAAGTTGTGCTTTCTTTAAGTATAACAACCATTTTCTATCTATATGGATACTGTTGGAATTCAGCATCAAACACAAAATTTCTCATTTCTCAGTTTTGACCGCATAGTCTCCACAAAAATAATTCGATTTAACTTTTAGTTCGTAAAGCGTAAACTAGACACTTTAGTAGTTAAAATAAGCTATTAAAGTTCCAAACCCTTGACCACTTCCAGAAATATTAAAAAAAGTATTTGAAATTTTTTATAAAAATTTTAAATATTTTTATATAAAATAATTACACAAGTATACATGGTTTTTTAAAACGAAGAGCGGTCGAACTGAGTCGCTTGTACTCTTTGGGATCTGTTTCACGCATTTAAGTCCAACAGTGGTCGCCCATCATGCCCTCGTCCCAAAATCCTTGGTATCATTTTTCGATTTTCGCCAAATCTTGGTGTAGTCGCTCTCCTTGCTCTGCTTCTGTCGGCCATTAATTTTTAACAAATAATCCATCTTTGATTTTGACGACCGACAATTTGGAAACAACTTGGCCAAGTACTCAAAAACCGGTCCACGAACAACAACTAGAACCAATTTGGAAAAAAGAAACTCGGATTTGAATTCAGCGCCTCAAATAACATCAAGATTTGTTCTCATCTTTTCTGATCTAAAATTGACCTGGATTTTTAAACTTGTAGAATCTTCAAATGTAATTAAAAATATAATTATAATTATTTAAATTAATATTTTTATTATATTATATTATAATTATAAATACATAAATATTATATAAACAATATTTTATAATTACAAATATGTAATTATATTTATATAACAGACTATCTATTATAAATATATTAGTATAATTTTGTTTTATTATGTATTGTTATAAAATAATAATTATGATTACCATTATATTACTCGTATAATAATGCCAGAATTATAATTATATAAAAATTATTCTATAATTCTAAATAACTAACTATTCCCGGGCCGCTTCGCTACCCCATTGAAAATATTCGTTTTACTACCACCCGTCCAATCCAGTTTTTTATTTTATTATTATAAAAGTTATAACATATTTCCTTCTGCCTATTTGACCTTATGAGTCAGGACTTATTTATCTTTCAAATATTCTTAAAATTGTTTTTTGTTAAAATCATTTCCGCGCATTTTTCCTCTTCGCCACTTACCTCTTCTGTTACTCATTTTTTAAATAAAATACTTGCAACTATTTTTTTATATATAGATAATAGGTAAAAATTTATTTTATTTAAATAATTATATTATCAAATAATTATTATTCTAAAACCACAGAGAAAGGGAAGTACATATTTTTAAATAAAAAAGGTTAAAAAACTGCAATTAAAAAAACAACACAATCTTGACACTAATAAAACTCTTTTTGTAAATTGCCAAAATAAACTTTAATTAAAAGGTCTAACAACTGCCGGCAAGTGCTAAGTAACTTTCAAACACCCATTAATCTATGAAAATGTGGGTTTTAAAATTAACAAAAAGAAAAACTTCCTTAGAACAAAATAAAATAATTTTGCTTTGGCTCCTTTTTGTTTGGTTTGTCTCCTAACAAAGTTACAACCTCCAACTCAAATTTTTAATACTTTACAACTGAATATTTTATTTTTCAACTACTACTACTACTGCTGCTGCTACTGCTATTAAATAAATTGCAGTTGGTATAGAAAAACAAAAAATAGTTTTCAATTTTATTTGTTTTTCACATCGCATGTTGTTTGTTGGCTGACAAAACTTTTACACAAAAAAAAAAAAAAGAAAAAATAAAAACGAGGAAAAATTAAGTATGAATAGAACTATAAAACTTTAGCCAGACAAGCAGAATAATAGACCTACAGACAATTTAACAAATGAAGCATGCAAAAGTTTTGTCAGAAGTTTTAAAAGCAACGAAGAAAGTATTTTATTTGTTAGAACTGCGACTTCTTAAGAAATTTTGCACCATCTTTCCCAAACATGACTTGTAATTGTTGCAAATGCAACAATAAATTTTTGTACTATTGTAGCGTACTGTATTTGTGTATCTGTGTATACAGTGTGGCGCAAAAGTGTGCCAGCACTTAAATATTTTGTTAATTTTTAACTGCCATAAGTGCACTTTTAATTTAGTCAACTTATTAAATGATATTTATTTAAAAATATTTCTTTGTTATTTAAATGTTGGTGAAGATTTCTATATTATTACAAAATGTTAATTTCGTAATAATCGGTTTTAAAGCTCATTTTGGTAATAATAAAAATATGTCGAGTATGTGACAAAAAGCTTTAACCTGGTGTGACAGACTGAAAAAAAATGGCAGCCGTGGAGGCTACTTTGGTAGAAGTGTGTGTCTGATTGTTTTTTTAAACAGAAAATCACCGATCTGGAGTTCATATCCCAACAGAGCCTATACAGAAAATTTATTTTCATTGAGGTGTCGTGGTGGTGATTGAGTTTTTAGAATACAAATAAATAGAAAACAGTAGCATAAACGTCAACGAGTCCGTTTTGAAGCACGACTCCACTCATTTAATCTCTGTATGGTTCAGGTTATTAGACTTATGCTCACCCTATCGTATTAAGATATTTGACAAAGTCCCCTAGACTGATCCCTGATAGCATAGATATGTTATTAATTAAGCTTGCTTTAAGAGTTTTTGAGATAGAAAACCATATGTCAACACTGGTAAAGGCTTAGAAAGCTCCCTGTTATTCCTCTTTATCAACTTTTTTTTCATTGTAAGAAGGACACTTTTTCCAGCAACCCTACACGTTTCTAGTTTACACCATCTCTGAAGGTATTGATACCAAATATTGTTGTAACAATATGGAAAAATGCTTCTAAAAATAACATTTCTTCTATTTTTCTGACTGTTTTTAGTTAAAATTCAAAAAAATCCTCTTTCGCTGACAGTTAATTTTTTTTCACTTTAAAATTTCAATTGCATAAGAATTTGTATGGATATGTATATGTATGTATGTATATGTGTATGTATGCATGTGAGTATGTGTGTATATATGTATGCATGTGTGTATGTATGTATGTATGTAAGTATGTGTGTATGTAGGTATGTATGTATTAATGTATGTATTTATGTATATATGTATGCACGTGTGTATGTATGTATGTAAGTATGTGTATATGTATATTTTTATGAAATAAAAACTGTAAAATAGTTTAAGATAAAAAAGACTTAAACTAAAACATCGAAGGAAACAATTTTCTTTTACTGCTTTCGTTCATTTCCTGCTTTTTTTTGGCTGTTAATTTTGTTATAATTTAAATTTTACCATTTTATGTTAATTTAAGAACTTTTTATAATTCCTTAACAACTACAGTAAAAAAATACATTTGTTTAATTCTTTTTCTTTTTCTATTAAGTAAATAAATTACGGTCTAATAACTTAATTGAAAGTCATGCGCACATAAAAGTAATATTTGAAATAAGTTGCCAGATTTTTCCATCTTAGAAGTATCTAGACGTTTTAACTCGTCTAAAAATAAAAATCGCAGTTATGAGCGATAAGCCAGTAGTATTAAGCAAAATGTTGAACAGAGAAATTGCTTAATAGTGTTGTTAACAAAATTACAGTCAATAAGCTGATAACAAAGAAAATACTTTTTAGTGTGTTTTATTTTAAAATTAAAAGAAACCAAAGATTAAATAAAAAAAAACAATTTTTAATGTGAATGGCAATGATAGTGGTGGAATAAACTAAGAGAAATTCTATATGCTTCTTCTTTTTACATTTCTGCGTATGCCAAGATTAAATAAAAAAACTCACACAGGTCTATGAATATGAAAGACTACAATCACATTAAACAATGAACAAGAATACTTATTACATTTACTCCATCATCATTTTGTTTAATTTTTGTTTGCCTGTGTGAAAATGTACAGCTTATTTTAACAGGCGCGAATAAAATCCTAAAAGTAGGGGGAAAAAATTACTTCACGATGTGAATGTAAAAATTTCTATGTGTGTTAGTGTGTACACAAATACATTTGTATTTTAACAAAAGCCTTTGAAAACATAAAATTATAAGAAAACAAAAACTTTTTTTTCTCTTTTATGTTCCGTTTACAAAGTGAAACGTTTTCCTGGATGCTGAAACCCCAATAAAAGAACGCAAAGAATGATAACAATGATGTGTTAGAATTTTTTTTCTATTATCTAGGAAAAATATATGTTTATTTGGGGTAATTATTATTCAATATTTGATAGATAAATGTATTAAAATATTTAAATCAGTATACTTTTGCATTTAACTAGTATTTGTTAAAAAAATAATAGGACTAAAAGTATAGCTAAATTCATCAAATTACAGTAACTATAGGGGCATCTTTTAATTTCCCAATTATAATTTTGTGCCTGCTACGAGGGCTGCTATATATATTTCTGGCCTGGCAACACTGAGTGCAATCTGACATTTCCATTGGAAAGTTTGTCATTTTTAAGCCTAATCGTACTCAAAACGTTTTGACGTACGACCATTATTTGTGTTGTTTACTGTGACTTGAAAAAATTAATATAGAAAAAAATGGAATTAACTCGTGAACATTTTCGTGCCATCATTTTTCACAACTTTCGACGTGGATTATCACGACAAGAGTGCATTGATGAACTTAAATCTTTGTATGGCGATGAAGCACCATCCTATAGCACTGTGAAAAATTGGTATAATGAATTTAATCGTGGCCGAAGCTCGCTCAAAGAAGGTCGTCCAAAAACGGCTGTTGTGCCAGAGAACATTGATGCCGTGCGTGAATTCATAATGCAAGATCGACATGCGACATACCGAGAGATAGAGACATCCTTGGACATTTCTTCCACCAGCATACATTCGATACTGCATGAACACCTGGCCGTAAAAAAGGTTTGTTCTCGTTGGATCCCGCACAATTTGAAAGTTGCTCAAAAAAGGCTCGTGTAGATTGGTGCAAAAATACGATTGCGGTGCTTCAAAAGATGTTATAAGATCGTCACAGGTAACGAATCATGGATCTATGCGTATGAGCCTGAAACCAAACAATAATCGACCGTGTGGGTCTTCAAAGACGAGCAAAATCCAACAAAAGTTGTTTGTGGAAGAAGCACTTCGAAGCAAATGGTCGCCTGTTTCTTCGGAAAAACTGGTCATGTGGCGACTGTTCCACTTGAACAACGTAGGACGGTCACTTCTGAGTGGTACACTACAATTTGTTTGCCTGAAGTCATCGGAGAAATTCGAAAAACCAACAAGAGAAGTCGAATCATTGTTCACCATGACAATGCGAGCTCTCACACATCGGGTCAAACCAGAGCGTTTTTGACCGGCCAAAACGTCGAATTAATGGGTCATCCGCCGTACAGCCCTGACTTGGCACCTAATGACTTCTTCTTGTTTCCGCACACCAAGAAAAAAATGCGTGGTCAACGATTTTCGTCGCCAGAAGAAGCTGTTGAAGTGTTCAAAAACCATGTTTTAGAGGTGTCTCAACCGGAGTGGAAAAAGTGCTTCGACAACTGGTTTGAGTGCATGCAAAAGTGTATAAATCATGCTGGAGAATACTTTAAAAAACAATAAAACCATTTTTGATTAAAAATATTCGCATTTTCACTATTAGGCCAGAAATATATAGAGCAGCCCTCGTATTGTATTAGACTTAGCAATAAGGTTCTTTGTAAATTATAACAGCTTTACCTAATACATTAAAATACATCAACTTTTGTAACACCCTTAAGTGAATTTAATATTTATACTTTATACTATTTTTAATGTTTATACTTCTTATTATACCAGACAAGGTATTGGACATTCTGTTTTATTTTAAGTGTATCTATATAACAGTCTAAAAGGTAGGCCCATTAAGGTAAAATTACATCACTTTTGGAAACACCATTTTCTAAATTAAGATTGTTTACTTGTTTTTTGGACGCCTTGGCAATATAAGTTCCTTATAAATTTCATCAGTCTGTCTAAAACGGTTCCAAAGTTTGCTAACATACATCAAATTACACTAATTTTTTGAGAACCATTTAGTTTCCAACTCTAAATATTATAGCAGGTTCTTTTTAAATTTCAAGCGACTGTCTGCCACTGTTCAAAAGTAAGGCCATATAAATCAAATTAAATGAACTGTTGGAGCACCCTTTAATTTATAACATTAATAATTTTACTTTTGATTTTTACGGTTATAGTAGTCCACATTTTGTCCTATAGTAAAGCGTATGTATATAACGGTTAAAAAGATAGGGTCAATTTACGCCCCCTTATGGCGGCACCCATTTATAATTGGATTTATTTTTGTATAAATGTTTTCTTTTAGGAGCTACATATAATGATACGCACTTATTTTTAATTTTTAAGAGGTGTCCTTTACGGCTCACAAAACACGTTAAAAAAGCATGTTGTATGGGACCACCCTTTATATTTTGAAATTATGAACTTATTTTAAAACAGGACTACTCTGTAAGCAATAGCTTTCATTTAAAGAAAAAAATATTTAAATGAGTTGTGCGGGCTTAAAAACAAAACTTCGTATCTAAGAAACAGTGCAGCCAACCAAATAGAAATGCAGTGTTGCAACTTAAGAAAATAATACTTAAAAATAACACTCTATCAATATTTAAGAATTCAGTTAGGTAATTTTATAAATATGAAGTTTTGATTCTTACGGTGCCTCAACACTGGATTTAAGATAAATGTTTTCTTATATTTCAAGTTCAGATCCAAAGAAAGTGATGAGTAGGAAAAAATATTTTTGTTAAGTAGCTGCGCTAGATAAATTCGAAACAGCAGTTCTTACCTCAGCAGAGTAGCGATTTTAAAAGGAATATACTAATTCGCGCTAGATGAGTTGGTAAAGGTGCCTTTTGAAAAATAATCAGCCTAATTATAAACAAAAATTCCATGCGAGTTCTTTCACTTTTCCCTTTTCTCCAATTATAAATTTTTTACTCTTTTGATTGACTGCAGAAAGTGAAAAAAATTCGGGAAAAAAAGTAGGTATTATAAATTTTAAAATAAAAATTATATGAAAATAAACAAAAAACTCCCTTCAAATTACGATGATGCCACTTTTTTGTAATTTTATTCTCACGGAATTCATAATTGGAGGAATTTTTTCTCGAGAAAAACTTTTTCCGTGGGAAAGAAATTCCGTGAGAATATTCATAATTGGGCTGAATATCAAACGGCTGTATACCGAAAAACCTCAAAAGAGCCCCATTAAAAAAGGAAAGTAAGAACAAAAACCGATGTGTGGCAGCCAAGGTAGCATTAAATTAAAAGGCCTAGTTGGCAAAATAAGGGTTCGTGAGTTCAACGCTCGCCAGAGCAACTGAGATGGATAATTTGTTCAAAAGCTTATTTTTGCCTCCCAAAGCTGGTATCGAGTAGTTCAAGCATCACCAGAGTCGCTATTTACTGAAATGATAAATACTGGCCTTTTTGTATTTACAATAAAAACAACCCCTACACTGGGACACATTTAAAGAATTAAATAAATATTATTATTAATTATAAACATATTTCTTAATTAATTACATTATGAATAAAAAAAAATTTTTTTTCAAACAACTGTAAGATATGTTAAACATAAAAAAAAACTTAATTATCCGATGAATATTCAGTTTCATCTTCTGGAGCTATGGGATCAAAAGTTTTCCTTTTTGTCCTTTTTCCTGTATTACGCTTATAAGTGGCCCAATCATCATCGCCATCATTATTGTTGCACGAAGCTTTACGTTTCCTACCTCTGCCTTTGTACAATGAATGCGATGAAATCCATTTTGATTTTTTGTGCGATTTTTGTTTTTGTGATTCGCGTAATTTTTGTAACAAAGCAATGATGCCCGATTGAAATTGCAATACATGATCCTCGTCCAAATCATTAACTGAGGGCAGAATGCCCTTAAAAAAATTCCAGTGACGATTTTCATATAAAGTTTGGTCTATTCTTGTTACCGATTGCACAGCTGGTGGCGATGGTGGTGTCAAGGCTCTTATAAGTGCTGGTGGCAGCTCTTTTGCCTCTTCATATTCATCTTCGTTGCGTGAACTTACAAAAATACTTCTACGTTTCTTTCTCATGGCTTCTGTTTGTTTATTGCTTGTTTCCTCCATTATGGACGTCATTTCGTTACCATCATATTGCCAATCGTCGACATCATCTACATCTTCTGCTTTATTAACTACTGTGACTTTTGATTCATTGTTGCTGCAATTTGCTTCTTGTTTGAAATTTTCTATACTAATCTCGTTAACTACTTTCGGCTCTTCCTCTTCATTGTTCTCCAATTCGTTTGAGGTTCCATTACTGTTTTGTGTTTCATTTTTCTCGCGATAGAATTCCTCAAAATGCAGGTTGCTTAGTTGAGTCATGCTAAGATCAAAACGCGGTGGTTTACATTTCAATATTTTTTGCATGAACTTTAATTCATTGTGGTAGACGTAGGGCTTCGGTGGTTTTTTAGTCACCTCATCGTAACCGTATTTCATTGATTTCACCCACGAATCACGTATGTGGGTCCATTTTTTCATAATCATTCTTGCTGAAAAATAATTAGACAAAAATGGTTTTAATTTATATTTTTTACTATACGAGACGAAAATGTTTTTGAGCCTTAACAATTTAAATCGTAAATGGCTTAAAGGTTTTTAGAAAGAAAAGAATGAAAGAATATTGACAGACAAAATTTGTATTCATTTGTTAGTCATCACTTATTTTAAAATCATTATCTAAAACTCAAACAAAACTTCTTTTTGTAGCTAAAGATTTTTATTATAGAGGAATATGTTTCCCGTAAACAGCGGAGTTCTAGCGGAGTTTACCCTTCGTAGCAAAATGGCCTTGCAATGTCTTGGAAAAACGCTACAATTTGCAAGTCAACAGCAACATAATTTTTCCAATAAAAACGAACTTTAAAACAGACAGACGGGCAGAGGGTTATTGTTTAAATTTTAATTTTCTATTTTTAACGATTCAAAAAAAAAAATAAGCCGATATACATACATCAAATTGCCTGACATATGGGGACGCCCTTAATATTTATACAGGGTGGCCGCTGAGAAGGTATACTACTTTGCTTTACTTTGGCTGTATACGATGTGTCACCGTCTTGTTGATACCACATGTTCATCAAGCCCAGAGCATGTAGTTGTGGCGTTAAAAAGTTTTCAATCAAATCACGATGTCGCTCCCCATTCACAGTTACCGTCACGCCGTTTTCATTTTCAAAGAAGTAAGGGGCAATGATTTCTTCTGACCAAATTGCACACCAGACTGACACTTTTTAACGGATTCAAAGGTAACTGATGAATAATTCGAGGGTTTTCTATTGCCCAGAATCGACTATTTTGTTTATTTACATATCCTTCCAAATGAAAATGTTCCTCGTCACTCATTATGTTTTTTCATGAAAATCGGGATTATCATGGGCGAGCTCGCATATGTACGGCGACGTAATGGCCTTGTGGGAGAAGCTTTTGTTTCAGCTGAATCTTAAATAGAAACAAATGCAAATCCTTGTGCAAAATTGTGAAGATCAAGCTCCTGAGCACGGCGTCGAATTGAGGTTGATGGATTGTTCAAAAACACTTTCTTGAGCAGCAGTAATATTTTCAGCCGATCTTGCGGTTCGTTGTGGTCCATGCTGGGTCCTCTCACCTACAGACCGACACTCTTTCTTCAAAATCATTCACTACACGATATATAGTGCGTTTTGTTGGCATGTTGTTTCTCCCAAAAATTTTACATAATTTTTTCATCATCACAGTAATCGATGATTAATTTTGGTAAAACGTTTTAACGATCAAAACACGTTAGCTTATCGAATACTTTTTCATAAAAATTTGCCACGTGTCTACTCCGCGACTGTCAAATATGAACTGTGAAAACTAATGTTTACCAAAATGGAGGCAAAACGAAGTAGTATACCTTCCCGGTGGACACTCTGTCGTTTTAGAGAAAATAAAAGTACACATTTTGTGTAATTTTCAAATGTTGAACTATATGAGTATATGTCTATAGGATATTTCGAAATCATTCAAAGTACGTCAGCTATGAGAACACCCTTTAGTTTTTAATACTTGATACTGGGGACAAAATAGTACACACTTTGTTTGAATTTCAAGTGTCTGTCTAAGAGTTCAAAAGGTAAGGCCATATATATTTTAAAAAATATCACCTATGGGTGCACTCTTTAATTTACTATTTTATATTTTAATTCTAGCGAACTTAGCAATACAAGTTATGTGTTAATTCGAACTGTCTATAACTGTTCAAAAAAATAAGCCCATAAAAGTAAAATTACATCACATTGGGAACACCCTTTAATTTAAAATTTTATACTTATTTCTATAGCGAACACAATAGTTAACATTCTGTGTAATTTTCAAGTGTTTGTTTTAAACGGTTCAAAAGATAGAGCGATATCAGTCAAATTACGTCAATTATGGGGACACTCTGTAATATATAAATTTGTTTTTTTATTACTTATTGTTTTTATTCGCTATAGGTTTAACATTTTTTTTTTAAATGGTACCAATCTGTAAAAAATATTTCAAAATCGGTTCAGAAATAATTCAGTTCTTCGAGCAAAAATAATCAGAAGAATTGATAACATTAGATTCGTTATCAAAAACTAGATAAAGCTTATTTTATCTTCTAGTAAGGATGTATCTACGTAAAAATAACAATTCTAATTAAAAAATGTTACTGATGTGGATTCAATTATGGACCTTGTTTTATATGCTTGAAGTAAAGGTCTTGTTCTGTTTTAGTATTGAGTTTTGTTGATAAAACCATCAACAATGCAAAAACAAATATGGCTTAACTAATGAACGTGAGGAAAAAGTCATACATACATCAGAGTATGTATGTAGGTACATACAAACTTACAATCATATGTATGTATGTGTATAAATTTGTTAACTTACTAAATTCTTCTTTTGCCCTTGGTGGCATAGTGTTATAATTTTCATTTATATAAGTGCAAATTTCTCGCCATGATGTATCTTTCAATGACCGATCTTTATAATCTTCGGAAGTTTTATCCCACAAGGCGGGACGTTCACCAACCAAATGTATTAAAAATTTAACACTTATATTCTCCTTGGCCATTAAGAGAAATCGTACGGGTATGTTAATTTCTAATTAATGACGTTTTACAACAAACCGTTCACGTTAAGAGTAACAAACAAACTGAAACGAAAACGCAGAGAGAAAATTTAACAAGATGCCGCACATAAACAAAAAACTAAAACCAAACAAAAAATACACAACACAACCGAAAGAGAATAAAACGGCAACGTAACAGAACAGAATTAAAAACAGTCAGAAATAAACGAACACAACAGAAAGCGTAACTGGAACTGAACAAAATAAAAATAACAGAAAGCAAAAACAAATAAATGAAATTATGTAAATAATATATTAATTTCATATGTTCTTTTTAAAAAAAAAAATTCTATTTGATGCCTACTCTGAGCATAAAATTTTTTTATGAAGCAGGTTTTTTGAAAGACATTGTCGTTATCCGTTAGAGTTTTATTTGCAATCGTTTTCTAGATTAAAACGTTTAAGTAATTTGTTTGTATTTATTTATAAACATATACATACCTATGTATGCATATACATACATGTATGTATCTATATTATTTTGTTGTTTTTATTTCTTATACGAGAGCTGACAAATAACGTACACGTTTTATTGCTCTGCTATCAATGATACATTTAGAGTTACCATTGGTGTAAAGAAAGTTGCAATTTGCAACTTTCCCCGCAGCCATTTATTTTTTGTATTTATGAAGTTAATGTCAGCATAATAAATAAAAATCATAAATTAAATGATTCATACTTTTATGGGAGCAAGCGAAGACTTGTCATATATGACCCCCGCAGAAGATTGAGATTCTAACGATAAAATAATGAATGAATAATATGTAAAGTAAGAAAAGGTTTAATTAGCAGAATCAGTAAACATTGTTCTTCCAATCCAGCCAGTTTTTATACCCTTCACCACAAAAAGTGAAAAAAGGGTATATATTAGTTTGTCATTCCGTGTGTAACTTCTACAATATCCATTTCCGACGCCATAAATTATTTATATTCTGACTTTTTATCTTAGCGATGTCGATTGAGCGATGTCCGTCCATCTGTCTGTCCGTCCGTATTAGTGTTGCCAAGGCAAAAAAATAAGTAAATATGTCGAAACAGATGCTATTGGAAATCAGCACGATCGTTCCATGTCCTTCGAGGCAGCAGGCAAAACACCACTACCTCTAATTTTTTCATGTCATTTGGAACAATAAAGTAACTCTAACAAAAAAATTCTTCAAGTGAAAAACTTGGTGCACGCCCATATTTTCGGAGTTACGGGACTCTGAAATTTTCAAATTTCTTTTAAATATCAATATGGGTAGCATTTCAAAACTTTTGAACAGATCTTTAAGGAAATACTAAAATTTTTTAAAAATGCATAACCCATTGAGAGCCGATGTCACTTATCACGATAACTACGACTTCTGGAATAATGAGCAAAATTTTAAACCTAAAATTCAGCCTGAACTGCAGATCACACAAAAAAATCATTATTCTGGCAACGTTGTAGCTCTCTGCTTATTCTCTCTTTTTATACATAGCGGAGGTGGAAAACTCATTACCATTTCATTTCTTCTAGTACTTTTTGCATGCGTACTCCAGTGACTAAAACTAAAGTAAGCAATCCAAATTGTATGTTTTACTGGCTGTTTTAAAATTTTATTAATTAATTTATTGGTTTAAATCTCGCAATTCGCTTGCTTAATTAAAAATAATTTTGGTAAAAATTTGTAAATTATGATTTTCTTTTATTATTTTACAGATTTCAAATCTTAAGTATTCTTTTGTAAATATCTCTAAATTAATATTTTTATATAGAATATACTTTTACATTTTTTGTTTTTATTTATCGTTTATCAATGTGATCAAAAGCTGTGTCCTACTGAAGTTAATTAAGGCGTACTATTACAAGAGAAAAAACCCAATATTTTTACATTTTACCAGGGCAATGTCTTTTTAGAAAAGTATTTTGCTGTGATAATAAAATATTAACTGGAATTACTTTTTTTTTCTATAAAGAGCGGAACCGTCAGTTTTCTCTGTAATCGATTTGTACAAATGAGTTCGTTTGAATACATAAGTAAAACCTTAGGTACATATTTATTATCTGTTTTAAGAGCAGTTTAAGCCTGCAATTAGGAAAATTAAATATTTTCAACCACTTACCTGATTATTGAAATTTTATTTGAATATGACTTGATATTTGTGAGCGCAGGTAACACAAGGAACTGATGTCTGGTACGAAGAAAGAAAAATTGTTTTTTCCTTAAAATATTGCAATCGTGTTTAAAACGCTTTAACTTGCTATCAACAAAATTATTACCTTTTCTATCATTTGACACACATTTTTATTTGTAAAATCTAAATTTATTATCTTTATTTTTTATTTAAAATAAATTTATTAAGTACAGAATTATATTATTGGCATCCAAAAACTTTTTTCTCTATTTCGTAAGATTTAACTCTCTTGGTAACTCTGTCCTTAGCATGAAGGAAGTGTTGTTGGCAAATTCTTTTGATGTTTGCGATAGAAGCATCCTCAAATTTTTTATGACAGGCATCTATTAAAGAAACAAATAATTATAAAAGCTTCAATTAAATCTTCTCCAAAGATTTCACATATCGGAGATTTAAGCCATTAAGTGGAGATATAAAAAAGAAACAGAAGACTACCATGAACGTTCAAACGATCCGTTAAATAACTTTCGAGAATTGAAAATTAAATTTAGCTATTATTACACGGTAGTAATGTAGTGTTAAATGCAACTGTACTATCTGCAATTAAAAGTAAAATTACTCATCATTCAACTCGGTTGGTTGAAGGAAGTTTGGCTCAAGTAACCACTGATTTACTTTCAAGAAATATTTGGTGAAGGGTGTTTAAGATTCGGCTCAGCAAAATATACTTATCTCTCTCACTACTTTTATTTACCTTTAATAACCTCATAGATTTTAAAATCTTGAATGCTAGGCTTTTCTTTTGTACCCCGCCAAGTCATTTCCATAGCCACATCATCTGTTATCAATGCTCTAAAGGCCGCTCGCAGAAATATAGAATATTCCCGACCATTGATATTATTTACATACTTTTTCTATAAAATTTTAAAGTTATTTGTTAAAAAAACACCATTGTACAGAAACTATTTAAAACTTACTAACCAATAAAACTCTCGATTTTGTGTCGCTTGACAGCTTCTCATCAAATTCTTCCAAGGCCGTGAGTGTAGTAAGTGGAAATTGTGGTAGTACTAATTGCTCACGTGATGACAACGGTGGCGGTGACGGCAGAGGTGATGAAGGAGGAGATTTAAATTTTAAGGGATTCGTAGAGCCGGAAAAGAATCCACCCGTTTTAAGCTTTTTATTAACTCTATCCTTAGCATGTAAGAAATGCTGTTGACAAATGCGATTTATATCAGCATGATTTACATTATTATATCTGGCATGACAAAGATCTAAAGCAGAAAAAATAATACTTCAATGAATGAATTTAATAAGAAAAGAAAATAATTTAAAGGCTGGCTTACCTCTTACAATGAAAAACACTGTAAAAGCTTGTACACTGGGCTTTTCTATAGTACCGCGCCAAGTTAAATTTACAGCCAACTCATCTGTAACTATTGCCCTTAAAGCTGATCGCAGAAAAGAAGCATAATCTTGGCTGGCAAGTCTTTGTAGAAAAGCTTTCTGAAATTTATTTTAATATGCAAATTGTAGAAAAATGATATTGTATAGCAACCAACCAGTTCGGTTCTTAAGGTATCGTCTTGTGGTAACTTTTCGTCAAACTCTTTTAGCTCTTCCAATGTATTGAATGGCATATTTGGTAAAAGTTTAAATTCAGGATCAGCATACATTTTCATTTCTTTTATTGCGGATTTTAAACTCTGTACCTCTTCTTTCAGTTCTTTTAATAAATTTTTATTTTCCTCATCAGCTCTTTCGAAATGCTCTTTCACTGAACGCACCTCATCCAGTATCTGAACCAAGGTCTCACTAACATCGTTTGTTTCTGTTAATGTGTTTCAAATTAATTAATTTTAAAATTGCTTAATGAATTTACTTTCTATTTTATTAAACCGGGAGGATTAGCAAAAAAAAAAAAAAATTCTAGAATCAAGAGCCACAATCTCATTTAAAAGCAAAACGTAAGCGAATTATTGTTGTCATTTCTTCTAATTTGATTAGTATTGGACTTTTTTGACATCTTAAATGAGAGAGAGAGAGAGAGAGATTTAGAGGTTCTTACCTAAATCAAAGGCAAGTGGATTACATTCCATGACAGATTCTCCTTTGAGTTGTCAACTTGAATCGAGATTAAATATAAATTCAGACAATGAATTTAAGTCAGCTGTAAGAAAAAATATGAAGAAATATTTTAAGTTTTTAAATAAAATCAGCAAAAAACAAAATTTACACTTTAGTCCTACCTACAGATACAAAATTGCAGTGTTTTGTTAATTTAAATTTTTAAGTAAAAAATCTATTCTGAATACGAGGGTAAGTCAGTACGCCCTAAGACTGTTTCTGCCTCGCAAGATTTATTGGCTATTCAAATTTTTAACATATCGTTGTATTACACTAATTTATCTTTGAATATAAGTTAAATAATTAAGGCTAAAGTCCGATTTCTTATTTTAATAAAATGTTATAATTCATTTTTGTCATCGCTGGAAATGTCAAACTCCATATGTGAAAAGTCTGTGTGATTTTACATGATTTTGCCATGGGCTGGCGCTTGTATTTAAAAAAAATTATCTCAAAAGTAATAAACACGGAAATGGAAAACAATCTTTTTGGCTTTAAATATTTTTTTTTAAATAAATTATTGACGTCAGAAACGTTTTTTCTTAAATATATCAGATGTGGTAAATTCGTATTATTTTGCTACAAAGTAAAATACTAATAACTTGCTGGGCTTACATTTAACTTAATTTAACTTAAATAGAAATTTTAATAATTGGTTTTTATTATTTTACAAAAATAATTCACTAAAAATATGATTGAAACACTTTGATATTGCAAAGTTTAATTTAAGAAGTCAGTTGGTTGTGAAAGCCGTTTACCATCCCTGATTATTACACTTAAAGTGCTATAGTAGTAATTATAAAATTAATATTCATTAGTTGATATCAAAACTGTTGTTACTTACTGTTACTGTTGTCACTCAATAGAGAACAATTTTAGAAAAATGCTCGTTTTTTCATAAAAGTACTTAAAATATTTTGCACTAAATGACCCTCTTACCAAAATTCTCACGATTACATTGACGAAATTACTACTTTTTGGGAATGTGGAGAATCTCCTCATATAAGAGCATGAATTATTACTATTTTAGAAATTAAAATTTTTTTTAAAAAATCTCCCATCTTTTAATTTGCGCTTCGCTGCTATTCCGTGCCAATTGAACCAACCGTTTTAAATGGCTAATTTATTTGCAATTTCTGTTTCTTTAATTATTATTTTATTATATTATTCTGTTATTAAAATCTACAAGTGCTACGTTGAGGTAGGTATGTTCTCGACCAAAAATGAAGTGAAAAATTTGGACTAATTTCGGATAATTATTATATTTCATAAATTTCAAATAATAAATAAATTATATCTGCTGATTATATATTTTGTGAAAGAGAAGAATGTAAGATAATCGCTTTTCATTTTATTTATTTTAAAAGGAGATAAATGGATTCCCAGTTTTAATTTATTGTATTGCTTTTCTAAAGCACTTAAATGTTTAAGCATTGAATTGATTAATTTTAAAATAAATCGAAATAAGCCGTTTTCTTTAAATGAACATTTTATAAAATCATATTCTTTACCTCAAAATTCATCGGAAACACCCGTGACATATGTTTATGAAACTGGTAATCTGGCAGCACTAAAAGCAAATATTTATTAAACTCTTACTGGTAAAAATTCCGTTTGTTTTGTCTACCATTCGTCATCTTTTAATTCATAAATATTATTAAAAAAAGATAACTTACTGAATATATTTAAAACTTGTTTAAAACTGGAATTTTTCTTTTTAATAAGAAAAAATTATCTTCCGGCTATTTCGTAGAAGGAACTCTACGGAGATTGACGATGAGAAGCACTACTAAATGGAAGCAAACGAAATTTGTCATTTAATGTTAAACGTCCATTTTTTTACAGCTGTTTAAAGCATTTTTTCATATTCTCTTAATATGTTGTTTTTGTCATTGTACAACAGTAGTATTAGTGAGAGGTTATGGTATTTAATAAATGAGAGCAGCTGTCATTTGCGTTAAAAACAAACAGCAACCAAAAAGAAAAGTGTGATGCTCATTTTTATGAGGTCGTTGGCTATGAACATGCAACTTAAAGTTTACAACAAGCTTTTGGAACTTATCGTGCCAGCATGTCTTATTGCAACTAGGTATGAAATCAAACTGTTTGTTACAACTTGTACGATATAACATGTGCTAAGTTTGATTACAGCTTATCTAAGGCCTCACTTGTTGTTTGCAACACATTTCTTGCAATAAGTATGATGTTGTCAAGCTTGTTGTCATACAACTTGTTTAATTTTATCAGCTGTTTTTTGATTTTTTTCTATACATGCTTGCTTGATTGTGTGCCTGCATGCATAACTGTGTATACAACTCGTTTTTATTTCTGCTGTTGCTTTTATTGTTGCTGTTTCCTTTTTGGCACGTTTTAAATTAAATAATGAAAAAAATCATAATATTTACTCTTGAATAAGTAATAAACTCTTAATTAATTTAATGCTTCTGTTTTGTTTTGCTTTGCTCTCTGCTTACTCTCTATCTTTGCTGCCTACTCTCTTTTAAATTTGTTTTTAATTTTTTGCATTTTTTGTTCTCTTGAATGCTTGCGTGAGTGAGTATATTGTGATAATTGTTACTTTTTAACCATATTTATTCTCTGATTTCCTTTACATCATGTAAAATCATCGGAAGTCAAAGACATTTTATACGCTTGCATTCATTCCTGTCTTAAGATTGTGTGTGGTCTGCCTCCATTATCTTCTCCTTTATTTTCATATTGTCCCATAACAAATTGTAAGAATTTCATTTCAATTTTATTACTTTGTGATGTTTGTGTTTTTACTTTTGTTAATTTTTTCTACTAGTTGTGTGTATTTTTCACTCTCTTTTTGTAGCTGCTTTTATTTCAAGAATGAAATTTGTATATAAAATAGATTGTGTGTATATGTTTTTGTTCTTGTTATTATGTGAAGGATTTACTTTGTGTCATGCTTCTAGGTGTTTGTATAATTTATCATTAAATGGTTGGTTGTTTAGTTTTCTCTTTTAGAATATCTCTTAATATTTTTCTGTAAGTGAATGTAATTGCTTCTGCGTTTTGTGTGATAATTTGTTTAGTAGCGGGTGGCGAGATTACTTACTAGCTGTGATTATTTTATGTTGTCATTGCTTTTGCAATACACTATTAGAGTATTTACTTTAATTTTGGTAATCCTTGGTATTTTAGAATACTAGAATGCATATTCTGTATGTCAGTTGACATCCACTTTAATACTCACATACTTTGACAGAGTGGCCTTCAACGCACGTGATTTATCTTTCTTCGCTGGACGGAGGAAAGCGCAAAGCAAAACTCAGCGTAACTTCGCAAGGATCGTAGATCATATTATTACGTTTTGCACCTTTTAGACGGTGAGTCGTTTTTAGGGATTCGTACCCAAAGGGCCAATTATTTCGCTACAATATCTGTCTGCATGTTACAGGTTTATGTCTTGGGAGTTGTAATAGCTATACAGTATATTAAACACAACTACAATAACAAATACTAAAGTAAAATGAAAGTAAAATTAAAGGGTGTTCCCAAAGAAATATTATTTTTAAGCTATATGGTCTTAGCTTTTAATCCGTTATATCAATCACTTGTATTTCACACAATTTATGTAGTTTCATAGGCAAAAGTATCATTGCGAAATAATACAGGTGGTCTCGATGGCGAATTCATTACTTTCGCCGTAAACGCTAAATGTCAAACTCCATATATAAAAAATATGTAAAATTTTTTTTATGTGGTGTTTGACTTTAACGTTTGTGGCGAAAATTAATAAATCCGCCATTGCGACCACCTAGTATTATTTCGCCATGCAAAAGTATAAAAAACCAGATTGAAAATTAAAGGGTGTCTCCATAGAGATATTATAGTTTACACATAATAATAAATATAAAAAAATATAATTTGTAAATTAAAGGGTGTCCCCATAGAGAAGTTATTTTTAAACATAAGTCTGCTATAGGCAGACAATTAAAATTTACGCAAAGTATGTACTACAATGTTCGCTATAAATGCAAGTTTAAAAAATTAAAGGGTGTCCCCATAGAAACGCTGTTTTTACATGTTTAGCCTTAATTTTTAAGCTGTTGTAAAAAGATATCTTAAATTTAAAAGACGGATTGTATGCCTTCTATAAAATGAAGTATAAAAAGTAAGAATAAAAGGGTGTCCCTATAGACGACCTGATTATGATGTTACTTATCTCATCTTTTGCATCGTAATTTACAAATGCTTAAAGTTTTTAATCAAAAATTAATAAAAAAAATTAAAATATAAATAAAAAGGTGGCCTAACTCGCACTCACAGATTGTTTTGGTGTGAATGACTACTTTAGTTTGTTAGAGCGACTGTTTAGTAAACAGGAGATTGAAGAAGAAGAAGAAGAAGAAATTTAATGTAAATGAAGGATCATCGCTTTTTAAATTATTTCAAAATGGCTTCGGATAAATTTAAAAATTTTTTGTAAATACGTTAAAAGAATTTGAACATTCAGAAGTGGTTAAAAATGTCAATTTTTTTTCGTAAAAAACTCATAATATATTTTTATTTTTTTCATAAAATATTAAGTTAATAGTTTTTTAAATCCTTGCAAATAATGCTGATGTTCACAATTATCCAATAATCAATGTTCAATGTGTTCCTAGGTGTAGGATAAAAAAATTGAGTTTCAAGTTTTGATATTTACGCCGCGAATTCGCCGTGGAAGAAGGTGGTGAGGCGGTAAAATCATAAGAAATGCAAGTTTTGTGGTCTAAATTTTTATTTTGATTGAGAAGCTCGTGGATGATGCGGTGGTGAACTTTACGTCTACGTTATGCTTCTGCCAGGTCTAGCCACTCGTTTTAAATACTTATCGTTGCTATCATATCATTTACTGGGCTTAGCAAAGAGTTACTCACAAATTTTGCAGTCCAGACTAAAAAAATATTTTTATTTTTATTGATAGTTATATCTATAAAGAAAAATTAAAAAAGTTTTAGCACCAGCTTTATAACCAATTAATTTTTTATAAAGTTTTCTCTGAAGATAAGCAAGAATTTAATGTTAAAAAGTAAACTT
The DNA here is from genome assembly GCA_916610165.2 of Gymnosoma rotundatum. Lineage (NCBI taxonomy): Eukaryota > Metazoa > Arthropoda > Insecta > Diptera > Tachinidae > Gymnosoma > Gymnosoma rotundatum. Next base: position 9,873,163 of record OU744338.1, on the reverse strand, counting down.
TTTAAAAACAAGAAAACATCAATGTTAATTGATGAACAAAAATTTACCATAATTTTGTAACTTTTCTCTTAATATGTTTCCAGCCTACTAGGACTTAAGAATTAAAAGCCATATATGGAGTCCCAGTTCACAGCAAGTAATTAAATCTTCATAAAAATATTTTATTTTATTTTATATACACATGTGTAATTAAATAATGTTTGTGTGTAAATAAGCAATAAATAATTCCATTATAAATTAGCATTACAATCCATTTAATATCATTTTAATCAGATGTGTCAAAGCAAAAATGTTAAAGCAAAGAAAACACAAAATATTAATAAAAGTAAAGAATAATAGGCCACATAAAAAACTTAAAAAAAAAAAAATAATAAAAATGAATGAAATGTCTCTTCGAATACCACTTTGGCCCCACTTTGTCCACGTATATATTTAGACAGCGACACGAAGTAATAAAAGTCGTATCTAAAATATATTCATGCACGAAGTCAAAAGTCTTTAGACGGCAGATCGACCAGTCAATATGATTATTCATTCAAATTATAATCACCCGCCAAGTATTCAATAATAAAAGCGATAAAAATAAAGACACAATCCCAACAATAACCTCCTCAGTGTATATATCAGGGATGGAAAACTTAGTACTACTTAATTTATTTTAAAGTAAAAAAAAAATAGAATGCACTGCAAAATAGAGCACTGGATAATGAGAATAGAAGCCGATATTGAAATGACTTTGGATTATGGAGCTGCAAATGTTATATAATTGTATTGTGTTATGGGTTATTTATATATTCCACAGGTATTTTAGCACGTAATAGTATCGAGCAAAATATCGGTATTTCCCTTAAGATATCTTCAAAAGGTGATAAATAATACCCATGTTGATATTTAAAAAAAGAAATTCAGAAAACTCTAAGGTCCGTAACTCGGAAAATATAGACAATTTTTTCTTAATGTTTTTTTTTCTTATTTTTTAATTCTCTATCTCCCCATATGTTTGTTTTTATGATTGAAGTTATTTTATTGTTCCAAATGATATAGAAAAATTAGGGGTAGGCGTAGTGTTTTGGCCACGGCCTCCACGGACATGGAGTTTTAGACGCCAGGGATACTGGAGGTTTCTGGCTGGTCACAATTAATGTAGTGGTTTTCACTTAAAAAAGTACGCTATGTATTGTACCAAAGGAACATTACACATTTGATAAATTTTCACTCTTTAACACGTAGTCTCGAAATTTTCAAGTCATTTGATAATATTTATCTTATTTAATTAATTTTTTCAGCTGCAGCAATATTATAATTCCCTAATTAGAAATGAAAAAATATTTTTAATACTTCTTCACAAAATTTTGTTGGTGTTTACTTAAAAGTACTAATTTAAAATCGCCGCTTCCCATCCCTGGTTCTCAATGTATTTAAAAGTCACAAAAATTAACAACAGTTATATGTTTCTTGTTATATTTTTATTACACAAATACACTTAAAAATATATATGTACGCATAAAATTTGACATTTCCCCGACGCTTCATGATTTAAGCTCAACGACTCAATGATTTATGCATTAATTGATTTTTTTAAACTTAATTTATGTAGAGTAGAATAAAAGAATGCGAAAAATAAATGGCACTATTTACTTAAACTCTTTTTGTCTGTCATTTTAATAAATAAAATAATATGAAACAATAAAATTAAATAAAACCATTCGTTTTTAATACTTCTTCAGCATGTGAAATCTCAAAAATTTTTATTTTCTTATTGGTTCTGTCGTTTTTGTATTTAAAATACGAGTTTAATTTCAATGTTTAATTTTAATAAAAGAAAAAAAAAAAAAAAAAATGAAATCATAAATAATGAATTCATGTGTTGTACACTCAGACCTCGATTATCTGTGATGGTCGGGACCAAACGCATTACGGATAATCGATTTTTAGGATTATTCGAATAACAATTTTGATTATACAGTTTATTTTTATACCCTATACCACAAAAAGTGGAAAAAGGGTGAATCTAAGTTTTCCATTTCGTGCGTAATTTCTACAATATCCATTTTCGACCCAATAAAGTATATATATTCTGACTTTTTATGCATCGCAAAACTTGTCCGTCTGTCCGTCCGTGTTAGAGTTGAAAAAAAAAAATATACAAGGTGGCGCAAAAATCACCCTCCGATGTTTTTTGGCTGTAATTAAAAAAAAATGAAAAACTGTGATTCTTCTTGTGGATTATTTTTATTTGGTCTTTTTTTTACATCAAGTCGAGAATATGATGTCATGTAAATGGCCGCCGCCACAGTTGATTGTCATTTGAGCCCTTTTTATGGCATTTTCCATCACTTTGGCCAAAATTTCCGGGGATAGGTCCTCACATTCTTGACGGATATTGTCTTTAAGAGCTGCAAGTCTGAGGCTTGTTGACATAAACCCAAGTGCAAGTCGCCAAAACGGGAGATTAGGCGGCCGGGAAATGCATTCTTCAGCATTTCAGTTGTGGCACGTGCAGTGTGTGCCGTTATGCGAATATTTATAATCAAAAATGGTTTTATTGTTTTTCAAAGTATTCTCCAGCATGATTTATACACTTTTGCATGCGCTCAAACCAGTTGTCGAAGCACTTTTTCCACTCCGATTGAGACACCTCTAAAACATGGTTTTTGAACACTTCAGCAGTTTCTTCTGGCGACGAAAATCGTTGACCACGCATTTTCTTCTTGATGTGTGGAAACAAGAAGAAGTCATTAGGTGCCAAGTCAGGGCTGTACGGCGGATGACCCATTAATTCGACGTTTTGGCCGGTCAAAAACGCTCTGGTTTGAACCGATGTGTGAGAGCTCGCATTGTCATGGTGAACAATGATTCGTCTTCTCTTGTTGGTTTTTCGAATTCCTCCGATGACTTCAGGCAAAAAAATTGTAGTGTACTACTCAGAAGTGACCGTCCTACGTTACTCAAGCGGAACAGTCGCCCCATGACCAGTTTTGCCGAAGAAACAGGCGACCATTTGCTTCGAAGTGCTTCTTCCACGAACAACTTTCGTTGGATTTTTCTCGTCCTTAAAGACCCACACGGTCGATTGTTGTTTCGTTTCGGGCTCATACGTATAGATCCATGATTCGTCACCTGTGACGATAATATAAACGTCTTTTGAAGCACCGCAATCGTATTATTGCAACATTTCTTTGCACCAATCGACACGAGCCTTTTTTTGAGCGACTTTCAAATTGTGCGGGATCCAACGAGAACAAACCATTTTTACGGGCAGGTTTTCATGCAGTATCGAATGTATGCTAGTGGAAGAAATGTCCAAGGATGTTTCTATCTCTCGGTATGTCAAGTCACTGTTAACAACACAAATAATGGTCTTACGTCAAAACGTTTTGAGTACGATTATGCTTAAAAATGACAAACTTTCTAATGGAAATGTCAGACTGCACTTGGCAGCACTCAGTGTTGCCAGGCCAGAAATATATATAGCAGCCCTTGTACACCGTCCTGTTGGAACCACATGTTTTCCAATTCCAATTCATCAAGTTGCGGCAAAAAGAACTCGTTGATTATTGCTCATGATGAGATGAAAAATCATCTTCCTGTTGGTGGTGATTAAGGATGGCTTGAGCATATGTTAGACGCGATTGGTGGTCAGCAGCTAACAGCTGATGCACCGTCTGGACTTTCTACGGAAACATCTTCAAATTTTGTACCAAAATTCGCTGTAAAGACCGTCGACTGATACCCATTTGCGTGGCATGTCGTCTGGTCGGTGTCGACGGTGCTTCCATGACATCCTCGGCTACAGCAGCAATATTTTCTGCAGAACGGTTACCTCGGGTGTGCCACGCCTGGCAGCATCTCGTGTTGTGCCAGTCTCTTCGAGGCGAGCGGCTAAACGTCGCAGTGTTTCACCAGTAGGAGAAATCTGCGACGAAATTCACGTTGTGCCAAAGTCACCGACCGATTATTGATCAAATAAATAGTCACCAATATTCCACGTTCTGAAGCAGTGTAGCGTAACATGTTTTATTAACGTGTATTTCGCATGTGTTTACTACACAAATGTCAAAACAGAACTGAAATTAGGGGCCAATCGCAAAATGTATAGCATTTGCTGATAGGAGGATTACTTTTGCGCCAACTTGTATAAATATGACAATCTATCAAATACAGTGTCGAAAAAGGTGCTATTGGAAATCAGCATGATCCGTTAGGAACCTCTGAAATTTTCAAATTTTATAAAGTATCAGTATGGGTATCATTTTAAAGCTTTTGAATAGATCTTGAAGGAAATACAAAAAATTTTTAAAAATACTTAAATCTAAAAAAAAAAAATAATAAATAAAAAAATTTAACTAAAACGACAACGAAACTTAAGTGCAAATTCCAAAACATAAAATGTTTAGTAGAAAAGAATCTAAAAGTAAACAGGAATTTGAATAAATTATTAAACTATAATTTTTATTTCAATTGAGGTTTTGTTTAAGTTTTAACATTTTCTTTAAAAAAGCAATATTTATTTTTTTTTATAATTAAACATAGAGTCGCTCGTAGTTGTCGTCGTAGTTATAATTACCATCTTAATTAGATTAAGACAAAGGCAAAAAAAAAAAACAATATTTTATGAATCTTCATTCATTCTTATAACACAACAATGTTTTGCAAGGAAATTACACTCTTCACCGCTAGACGACAGCCATCATCGCATCTTAAGTTTCCCTGCACAAGTACTTATGACTTTGTTTAAGCTAAATGGGTTGACTGTCTGACATTGTAGAATATTAAGTAAATTAAAATTCATACAGATGTGTGTAAGTACATGTGTATGTACATGAATGTATGTATACAAATATCTATAGCTATATCTCATTCTGTCCGTCCTCTGTACATTATTTTGAAAACAATCAAAGTATGACATGTAGCAAAATACTGGTTGACAACTGAACGTTAAATATAGCGCAAATTAATGTCATTTTAAATAACGTTTAGCGTTTAAGCAATTATTATTATATTTGTATTGTTTTGGCATCTGTACTGAGCGGTATTTAAAGAAATTTTAAATTAAAAAATTAAAAGAAAGAAAAAATTGTTAAAAAAACAAACAAAAATTAAACAATTGCTTTTTCTAATTCGATAAGATGATAATGAGCTGTTTTATATTTATTTACCTGATGAACTTTTTTTATTTCTTTGCTTCATTGTACGAACAATGTGGCATAATTTTTTCATGGATTTTACTATCCTTGGGTTGGATGTGCCTTTATGTTAGTGGAGAATCGGGGAAGTTTTCTTTACCAGTTACAGCTTTATTACGTTTTTTCCTTTTCATACGCATGAGTTTCTTTTGATTGCAAATACCAGAACGTGAATTATTATATCTTCCTCGTATTTCTTCTGTTTTGCTTTTTACCCTGTAGACGTGGCTTGATTCTTACTCCTGACCTCTGGTTTACTAAGTACACGCTTAAAAAGATGTGATCATTAACGATCTCCTGTTTAAGTAGGAAATCCTTTTTTAACCCACTCAGCCACGAGTGCCTCCGTGGTAATTTACTCCGATCTCACCCCATGTACTTTGACTGTATTTTTTTAATAAATGAAAACCTTCAGTTCGTGGAATTGATGAACACACCGACCAGATTTATTACATTTTCATCACTCTTGTTAGAACTTTTAGCGAAAGGTCCCCGCTTTCGTAGACGATATTTTCTGCAAGAGCTTTAACAGTCTGAACCTCATTGACATAGACTTGTGATCTTAAGAAACCCCACATAAAGAAGTCTTGATGGCCAGTGTAAATGACCGAAAATGCAGCCTTCAGATTTTCGACTGTAGGTCTTGCAGTATGCGCCGTCACATCTTTTTTAGTCCCGTAGCGTTTTCGAAAAAATAAGGTCCGACCATGACTTTATCACAATCACTTTACAATACAGTAACTTTGGGCGGGTGTAACGCCTAAGATTTTAAGATTTTCGGTGCCGCAGAAGAGATAATTCTGCTTATTCGCTCTCCTTGTTCATGCTCTTAGTCGCTCATAATGATTTTCGATTCAAAATTTATGTTCCTCGGTGTCGAGGTTCTGGTTGATTGGAAAACGGATTATATGCGGTTAATGGTTAGTAGCAGAGATACTATCAGCAATTTGTAAGAAAATATCTTAAGCCTTTCAGCAAAATTCCCTGTAACAACTGCTTACTGAAGCCAAAGTTTGTGACACGTCATCTGATCTATACTCCTTGACTCAGCTGTAATATTCGCAACAAAACGACTGATTTGGGGCCGCCTATACCTGACAACATATCGTGTTATCCCCTATTCTATTCTAAGCTAGATATGTGTGGCTCAGTTAGAGCCTAACGACCGCGAAATCTACGTCTAAGTCCACTCTGTCCAACACAAACAATGCGAACAAATATTCCGTATTCGTGTGGAGTGTAGTTACCCACCAAAAATTTTTAGAAAGGTAGTCAAGTGTGGAATTAAACAATTTTGGTGGAAGGACTGCCCAACTAGATTATTAACCTAATGATTTAAACAATGCATAAGACTTTTACTGATAATTTATAATATTAATTATTGCAGGAAATAATGATAATCCTTAGTACGTATTTAAAGATATTCCTTTAAACATAAAGAACTAGTTCAACTACTACTTCCTTCTTTTGGAAACTAATGTAATGTGTTTTGTAAGCAGTAACAAAATATGGTAACCACAAAAGTAAGTCATTGTATGGCAAGTACTGTTTAAGGTAATAACGTGATACTGATTAACGCCAGTACCTGGCTGTGTGGGCCCTGACCTGACGGTGGTCCTACCACTGAGTGAAGTACAATGCGTTAGCTAGCGCCCTCCACTGGCGTAGCCAAAGAGGTTGCAATTTTAAGAACATGGTTGGTAGGACCATGAACTACCACTTGCTTGTGGGTTGGAAACTATCCAACACCGTCTGTTGAGAGTACAATAGCACACTTTCATCTATTCCGCACCATCCCTGCAGATATAGACTTGTTAGCACAGCCACCACGTATACCCTGAAGAGACCTTACCAATAACAGGCTACAGAGATGAGCTGTTCTCTGTAAAAGCTTACCGGTTCCCCTGGTGCCACTTTAACTAAAGACACACGTAAGTCATTCGACAGCACCCAGCTTATTATGCAGACTTGGTGAATGCACACCGGGAGCCAGGTTCCCCCTATACCCCGAGAGCACTTCATCTGAGCCTAAGTTAGCTCAGCCAGAGACATAGTGCCCCCGGGTACAGAGGCTGTTTAAGGTAGTGACTATTTTTTTGTCAGGAATTTGTTTTTTATTTACGTAAATTTAGTAAATGTGCGTTTTTCAAACGTCAAAGCAAAACTGACTGCCATTTGCAAAAACTCCAGCATCGTTGATTTTGGCTTCAGTTCATGTTTTATTTTAATTTCTAAAAACTTTTTTAATAAAGCTTTTATTTGACCTTTTTAATTAATAATTTATTTGTTTAATTTTTAAGCAATAGGTCTTTTTATTTTCATATATCTTCTCGATATTTCGCTACTCCATTGTGTAGCATCATCTGGAAAACAAATATTTATTTCATTAACAAAAAACAACAACAAAATGTAAAAAAAATTTTTTTCAAACTAACATATTTCAACAAACAAAAAATTATTTTGTCAAATAAAAAATTTTTTATAACAAATACAAACTACAAAATTATTTCTTATTTACTAAATGTCTATAAATCTGAGCTACATTATCTGTGTCTGCCTTTAAATTAATTCTTTGTGCTGTTGGTGTATTAATAATTTGTAACATCTCTAAAATATAACGTCTTTTATAATTGTTTTCTATGTTTATTACTGAAACATTTTCAAAATTGCGATAGTGAGATAATCTGGCACAATGAGACGATAATGCAGTTTTTTGTCAATTAATATTTCTATATCTTTGATCAGATTTATGACGAGCAATTATAGTTTTTAGTTTATTTTTCGTTGTTCCTATATATACTTTAATACAAATCTCAGACCAAGCAGAATATAATTCACCATTTTCTGTATCGCTACATCCGTCATCAGCATTCTTCGCGTCTATCTACCTTAGGGTGTGTTGTCTACATTGTAAACATCATCTATTTAAAACAGTAACTAGATAATTTTAATGGAGTTAAGTTAGACCTCCCCTCTGTGCTCTTATTATTAAACTGTTTTATTAAATAATAATTTCTTGTTTAACAATGCAATTTTATGCCATTTTGTAAAACAAACTACAAATATTTACTTCTAATCATTGGATTAATTACTTTATTCAACACTTTTTTCTCAAAAGAAGAAGAATAAGAAAAAAAACTCACTGAATTGAAAAACTACATGAATTATTAAATGTTGCAATTAAGTTGTCAATCATAATTAAATAAATATTTTGTCAACTTAAAAAATCTTAAATGAAATTAATACAAAAATACCACAACAAACTATAACTATCATATTTCATGTTTCTTAATTAATTTCTTTTTAATTGAGTGTTAATCAGACAACAGCAAAATTAATATTTTCATGCACGTTAAGTTTAGCAGCCCAGAAAATAAAAATCTTAATTTTTATCGCCCATTCTGTGCTCCCCTCTTAAGCAAGAAGAGTTTTATACGAAAGATAAGAGACTGAGAAACAGTACGTGATATAAACTGTGACAAATGTTGCCATTTAATTAACATAAAAAACATGAAATTTTAAATTGAAACTTTGCTACAGCAGCTTAAATAGCAACTGCTGTAGCATCAACTGGCTACAAGTAGATTTATGGTTGCAGTTAGAGGTGTTGATTGTAACGATCTGCCAGTTTTAACGATAATATTTGTTACACATATTTTACACACAAATCAATTATCTCGTTTTGTTTAAAAGTGTGAGTTGTGCAATAATTTTAAATGAGCAATTGGTTCAAGACGAATAATTTGAAGATCGAAATATATTTATCAATGGGAAAAAACATTTACTTAACCTTTTTGTGATAACATATAACGATGACGTAATAAATGTCGTAATTAATGACGTATTTGTAAAGTGCTCTGCTAGACCTGATTACTCGTAATGAAAAATGTATCAGAGAACTGTTATAAATGTGAACTGATGTTAATAATTGTTCCTTAAGAGGCAAAGTAAAATCTCCTGGGCATTTTGTGGCGTCTTATACTCTTAGAGAATTATTGACTTTTCTTTAGCGTGACCGTTTTTGTTTTTTACTCCGTTTTCCCCCCGGAGGCACTAATAGTCTGGTTAAGCTAACCTAGGCAAAGACGAAGTGTTCTCGAGGTATAGGGGGAGCCAGTCCCCCGGTGTGCAGGCACCAAATCTAGTTAGACAGTGGGGTACTGTCGAAAGATGCAACAGTGTCCTCAAATAAAGTAACACCACGGGCACTGGTAGCCCATACAGACAGCCGCCCCTCTCTGTAGTCGGTTATTGGTTAGGTCCCTTTGTGGTATATGTAGTGGCTGTTGGTTAAAAGTCTATATCTGCAAATCTGGTGAGGAATAGATGTAAGTGTGCTATTGCACTTTCAACAGACGAGGTCGGATAGTCTCCAACCCTCAAGCAACGGGAAGTTCATTGTCCTGAAAGCCATGTTCTTGAAATTACAACTCTGTTGCCTACGTCCGATGTAGGGCGCTAGTCGACGCTCTGTATTTAACTCAGTGGTAAGACCGTCTAGTATTTTGTGACAACAACATAAAAAGAGGAAGTAATCACTATCATTATGGGTTTTTTCTCGACCCCTTCTTCTTTCTTAATGATTTATGGTAAATTATGATCATCTTTATGATCATCGACTGTAGTAGTTGCGAAATTTTGACTGGAAACTCTAATCTTCTTTCTCATCACGTGGCCTCTCGTAATTGCTAACAAATGTCTATGACTAAGGTCACCTATCCCTTTACAACTAAAAAGAACCATCTTCTCTAAAGTGCATTTCGGCCAGATAATGCTTCAGCTTGAAGCTTAAGGTACATCGATTATATCTAAGCAACTTTTTTGACTTCCTTCCAAGGGCTACAGCCTTAAGATTTCCTTGGTAGATTTAGCCGAAATCCTTTTGTTGGTATGTTTGTTCCTATCTTTCAGTATTCTTGACATGACAATAAAACTCGGAGATCTTTCAGAGGTTAACCTCTCCACCTCATGCGAGGCTTTCTTTACCATCTGCATGAAGCTCCTGTTTGATTTATATAAACTTAATAAAAGAGTAATGCTGTCTATTTATATAGAGATCCTTATGAAATGGAGGTTTATAATAAAACTAAATCCGGAACTCACTCGATTCATTTTGGGCTTCTCCTAGCAGAGACGAGATTAAAAGAGAAGTTTTTTATTTAACGCCAACGCAAGGGTGTATAACTTGAATTTTTGACCGTATGCTCAGGCGATCCATTCCCTTTAGTCTTATATCCGGCGGCTGAAACTAGATCAGTTTCCGTTTTGACACAGTTCATTTAATAAAGACCAAGCTGAGCATGAAAAAAATGTGTCTTCGCATACATCAGCTACAGCCGTTGCTGAGTTTATAATCTGTAGCTAAATGAGGCTCGAGTCGTTCCTAAGTCGAGATCTTTTTATCATGGAAATATCTTGCTTGGAGACAATGATCGACTGCTAAGTATAAAGCAATATCATAAGTTCAATCCCCGACAGAGTATCTTTTAAAAAATTGTTTTACTTGTAAAAAAGTCGCGTTTTTAAAAAGGCGTAGATCACGGCTTATCGGAGTTTTGAGAAGAAAAATTATTAGCTGCGATGAGTTTTAAGAACAACTTAATTAGGAATAGCAAAAACGCAGAATAATCGAAGTATTGAATATGAAAATAAAAACAATTGTCGTGTAGCCGCGATGGAGATGAATTAGATGAGTCATCTGTATAATAGACAAAAGCTCGTGTGTTTAAAACCTCTGCAAATACTTAGAGAGTAAAGAACATAAAATAATGTGGCTTTTTTGATTAAATCGCTCTGCTTGCTAAAAAGAGAGTCTGTAATCTCGTAGAGGCGTAGAGGCAAAGTACACTGGTTGCTCGTACTGTTTACTTTGTGCACTTTAAATGTCTTTTTGTGGGGCTTTTGTCGGCCGAGAAAGGGATGTAATATCGTCCAAAATCCACCTAAATTTATGCACTAAAGTCATTGTTATGTTGTAAAGCAAAAGAGGACAGATAATACCTAGTAAACAATTGCTAAATGTTTCTGTTGGAAAACTGTATTGATATTGAGGTGTTTCTTGCAAAAGGAACGTTCTTAAAAACAAGACAGGACCTTTAAGAAAACCTTTGTGAATATTTAAACACACAAAGTAATCAGACAGATGGAAAAGTTTAATACACTTTTCCAAACTATGTAGCGAACGAAAATATCTCCTTATAACGATATCTTACTGTAACTACAGTGATATTGAGCATGCGAAAATGTTTGCCACATGTTTCGTTGTCGTTGTAGATTTTTAATGCTCCAATTTCATCCTAAATAAAACTTCAGAAGCAACAAAAAAAAAAAGTGAAAAGAGTAATTGCATTTGAGCATGCGCAATAGAAATAGTGACAATCTTCGCTATTAAAACAACATTTTCACACATTTACTTTTTTTCAACTCCTTTGGAAATAAAAGAAAAAACTATTAATAAAATTTAATGGCTGATGATGACAAAATATTGTTGGTGTCAATAATAAGTGTGAGTGTTTGTGTTAAAACTTGTTGTAAAGTGGAAAGAAATAAATTAAATGAAATGTGTTTCATTCCTTTTATGTTTCAAAAATCAACTTAAATTGAACACTACCTGCCATAACAAAAGCATTACAGTTAATTAATTGTCTACAAACTGGCAAATACAACAGCTTTTTTTAACTGCAAACTACAAACAACAAACGTAAAAACTAATCTATAATTTGTCATTTATGACAGTTTTCATTATAATTATCATTATCAGTAACTTAAAGCGGCAGCAGCAGCAGTAGCAACATCAACAGCAACACCATGAAATACTTGCACGATCCTTCTCAGCCAATGAATAAGAATGGAAAAATGCGTTTTGTTCGTTTGTTGCTTTTTCCACTTGCTTTACGTTTTTGTTTTTTTGTTGTTGTTGTTTTTTACTTTTTGGCATGAGTGAATGAATTGTATTTAGCTGTCTATGGCTGTAATAAATATTTGTCACAGGGCGTCTATCAGCTGTGTTGTTTTCTTAGCATGTTTTACAAACTGGATACAAAGTCTCGGAGTGTATATTTTTTTTTTTTTTTTGCTTTTGCATTCGTCAAAGCCAACTGACTAGTTTTGGTTTTAATTTAATTTTTTACTGCACGCGATCATTTTTGGTTTAATACTTCACGACATCCATCCATCCATTGAACATTCAAAGATCCATAAATGCTCAAAGTTGAATAAAACAAACGTAAGCAAAACCAAACATGATTGTCAACTTTGGTTATGTGTTGTACACGCGGAAAATTAATTAAAACAAACAAGAGTGCTATATTCTTCTATGACGATTCTTATATACCCTTCATTATAAATCTAGTTTAGTGAAGTAACTCCAATAAAAAGGACAAATATTGATAGACAATTAAAACATAAAAAAAGAAAATTAAGTACTGTGTATAATTTTACATTAAAATGTCATCGGCTCTTATTGGGTGAGGCAGTTTTTCAAAATTTCAGTATTTCCTTCAAGATCTATTCAAAAGCTTTTAAATGATACCCACATTGATATCTTAAAAAATGTGCTGCACAATCGTACTTTTCTATGAAAGGTTCAAAGGCCCATAACTCGAAAAAAATGGCCAAGCGCCAATTTCTTTATATGATTTTTTTCTTATTTTTTAATACTCTATCGCCCCATATATTTGTTGTTTTAATATAGATACTTCATAGTTCTAAATAATATGGAAAAAGTAGAGGCAGGCGTGGTGTTTTGCCCGCTGCTTTGAAGGACATGGACCAATCTTTCTGATTTTCAATAGCAACTCTTTCGAAACTGTGTCTAATCCATTGACGTATTTTAATTTTCTCTAGCTTATTTCGTGCCTTGAAAAAGTTGATTTTAACTCGAAAACGGAATGACGGATCTGAACATAAACAAGTCCCCTGGTCCGGATGGAATTCCAGCACTGGTTTTGAAGCAATGCTCTTTGCAATAGGACGTCCATTAGCAAAACTTTTCAACATTTTGTACCCAATGTTGGTGAATTTCCATTATGGTGGAAGGTTGCTAATGCATCGCCGGTGTTCCAAAATCTGTTTTGGAGTTACTCGATCGCGTGCAGGAGAGAGCGAAGAAGCTTATCGGTGACAGTAGGGTATCCAGCTCTATTGATTGACTGGAGCATTGAAGCAATGTGGGGTGTGTTTCAATGCTTTATTGTTACTACGGAATGTGCTCTTATGAAATCAGGGAACTTGTTTCTGAGAACCGTAATTTTGCACGTGCAACGCGCTCTGCGGTCAATTTGCCATTCAATTGCACTATGCATTATAGAGAAAATTAGTTTTTAAGCCGAACAGTTCGTATGTGGAATAAACTCTCTGCGGAGGTGTTTCCTGTTACTTTCAGTGTGCAAAGATTCAAATCAAGTTTCTACAAGCATTGCTCCCTTTATCCCCCGGCCTATAACCTATTTTCCTAGATCTGGCACAATCGATTGCATAAGTAGGGGTCATCCCCTGAGTGCTGGTCCTAATTTAAAAAGAAACTTTTATATATTTTTTACTTTTTGTAATAGCGAACATGCACTGGGCAAATTTTACAATTAAAATATGACAATATTTTTATGGATATCACGTCCCTTTCGAAACACCCCTTAGTTTTTTATATTTATTGTTTTAGCGGCTTCAAGAGTTTTTCTATTACGGTTCCAAAGATATTTGAGTGTGACAGACGGACAGACATTGCAGCAAAAAACAATAGAGTAACGGTTTTACCCTTTTGGCAAGGAACTCTAAAAAAACATGTCTTAAAAATATTCCTGTAAATTTCCCTTAAAAATTCCAACTTTATTTTCGTATCAAACTTAATTTTATATCAAAGTAATTCTAATTTCTTTCAGTGTAACATTCCTTCATTATCACTGTTACAATATCAATTACCAGCTATTTTTCGGTTTTTAAACTCAAACAAGAGATACAAACCGAGAGAATGAGATTAAGAGAGTGGTAATTATTGTCATAAATGTACATTTTTGCCTTATGTGCTTAAAATTGTACGCACATACATACATACGAACATACGTACATTATTTCATATACACATATCGTATTTAACTGGTTTCTTTTTTGTGGTGTTGTATTTGTATTTTTCTATGGGGAAATAAATTTATAATTGTGGCTAAAAGTTTATTTATGGCAGCGACAAAATGCCAATTTTATATTTTATTCATTAATTTTCACTTGTTTGTTTAATCTTTTAATTAGCGATTAATAAGCATGTTTATTATCTAAATACTTGCACTCGCACACATTAACACATTGTAAACGAGTATTATACGAGTAATGTTGTCACATTATATGGCTATGATATGCCTTAATGCGTTACGATACGTTTTGATGCGACACGATATCGTTTAATGATAAAATTATTTGTTTGTTTTAAACTTAAAATGATTGCAGAAAGCTTGATTAATAAGAGAAGCAACAAATTAAATAAATTATTACAAATAATGCCTGATAATTAATTTTTGTAAAAATCACTACAGATCAGTTTTAATTTGAAAATGGAATCATGGGGTGAATAAATGTTTCAAGCATTTTTTTCTTTTACTTAGTGTGTGGGAAAATGAGAAATATAGCAGCAGCGTTTCTTTCTTTTTTTGGTAGTGCTGAGCTATTTCCATTAAGAGAGCACAAGCCTTTTTTGTGCAGGTAAATTGCAACACCCGGATTGTTTTGCGGCTAATATTGTGCTGTTACAATTGTTATTCACGCAATTCACACAACTTTATTAAATAATTTTTTTTTTTTTTTTTTTTTTTTTTTTTTTTTTTTTTTTGTAATTTAGTTTCTTTATTATAAATTCGATCGTTAAACATTACATTATATCAACTTTTCACTCGAATTTTGACACAATTTCATGTGATATTTAAGAGTCGTATGCTGCTTGTATTGCCGCTATAGCACCTTCATTATTGCGATACGGCTGATAAACAGTCCTAAATTTCCTTACTGGTGGCGGGTACATAAATCCCTTTCTAGTCTCTAGCTGTTCGCAAGCCATTTTCTTATTTAAAAAGACTACATCATCGCGCGTAAAAGCCAAGCGTATGGTCCATAAAACTTCACAAGTAAAGCCCATAATTGCCCATAAAGCTATAGGTATAACCTCTTTATGAGCCCAAATATGTTCTGGATGAAAGAGTAAACTTTTAGGTTTTTCAAGCCAACCAGCAGCGGGAGTAAAAGGACTCTCTCTTGCAATGCCACGTCGCAAACACTTCAACAAGTTATGTTTAAGCAATAAAGTTTTGGGCAAGCGACAAGCAGTTGAACGTAAAGCCATAATTTCAATTTACAAGAATATTTAGAATTTATCTTAATTATTATTAAAAAAAAAATTATCAAAAATAAATAATAAATAATTTAATTGAATAAAATCAATGTATTGTTTTAAAACTTAAATAATTTTATTACAGAAAAATAATTACTTTAAGTGTTTAGCATTGCAGTGCTCCTAAGTATGAGTTTTTAGGAAATGTAGTTTTTTAATGCATGTGGGGAAATTGCCTTAAAGATAGTTTTTTTTTTTAATTAAGAATTTTTCAAAATGAAATATAATTCTCATTCCGTCAATTTAGTTTCAGACATAAGAGAATCTTAAATTCCTTTGCAGACTTGTTGTAGCAGCCACTGATGAACTATATAAGCTAAAGCAAAATGGTCATATGGATGTAGACAAAGAGTAAAAACGTAACGGTATTGTTTTCGCTACAATATCTGTCCGTCTGTCCCAATCCTCTAAAAAGGTAATAGTTAAACTCTTGTAATTTCCATACAAAGTATAATACTATAGACGGTAAAACCGCAAACACAAAAACTTAAAGGGTATCCCGAAAGTGACGTGATATTCATAAAAATATAGTTATAAAGTGTAATGGGCAGAGAATTCAAATTTGCAGAATTTATGCAAAACTATAAACGTTATGTAACAAGTACAAAAAAAAAAAAATTAAAGGGTGTTCCAATAGGGAAGTGAATTTTACGTTTGTGTCCTTTTATTTGAACTGCGATAGGCGGACACTTTATGTTTAAGTAGTTTTATATCCGGTTTAAGAAAATTTTCAAAAAATTAAAAATAAAAATAAAATACAAAGGGAGTTCCTATAGTGGTGTGATTTTAACGAATATATAGCTTTAGTTTTTAAAACCTAATAAGCAGATATTTAGAAAATACACAGCATATATACAAATAGGTCCGCCATAAAAATAAGTGTTAAAATAAGTTTTAGAAATTAAAGGGTGTTTCTATAGAGGGCTTGATTTTGACTAATATGGTCTTATCTTCTAAAGTTTTATAGGCAGACGCTTGAAATTCGCATAGAGTATGTACTGCAATGTCAGCTATAAGAAAAATATAAATGAAAGGTATCACGGTAGTAACGTGATTTTAAAATATATTTTCTCACTCTTGAACAAAAAGATAAAAGGCAGACGGTTTAAATTGTTTATAACAGAAAGATAAAATTAAAAATTGTACATGATACGCAGCCCTTCGTATATGAGACCAACTCATACTTTGCAGGTTTGTTTATAATGATTATTACATAAGAAGATTAGGAAATGTTAATATTTAAAAGAACCGAGAACAATTATTATTAGTGCCCTATATTCGGCTGTGCCAAATCGTATATACCCTTCCCCAGCTACGTAAATCTAGTTTAGTTAAGTAACTCCAATAAAAAAACAAATATCGGAATGACAGAGAATTAAAAAATAAGAAAAAAAATATGTAAAATGTCATCGGCTCTTAATAGGTTAAGCATTTTTAAAGATTTTAGTATTTCCTTAAAGAACACTTCAAAAACTTTTAATTGATGCCCATATTGATATTTTAAAAAATTTGAAAAGTTCAGAGCCCCATAACTCGGAAAATATGGGCGATCGTCAATTTTTTCAACCTAATGTTTTTTCTTCTTTTTTATTCTCTATCGCCTCGTATATTTATTTTCTTGATAAGATTTACTTTATTGTTCCAAATGACAGGAAAAAGTAGAGGTAGGCGTGGTGTTTTTCCCGCTGCCTCGAAGGACCTGGACCGATTATGCTGATTTCCTCTCTTTCGACACTATGTCTATGTCTGGTCAATTGGAGTGTTTAAACTTTCTCTAGCTGATCTAGTGCCTCGCCAAACTTGATTTCAACACTAACATGGACGGACAGACGGACATCGCTCAATCGACTTCGCTATGCATAAGAAGTCAGAATATATATACTTCATATGGTCGGAAATGGATATTGTAGATATTACAAATGGATTGACAAACTTAGTTATACCCTTTTTCCATATTATGTGGATAAGGGTATAGAAAAGGATAAATTGAGTAATTCGAAAACGCAAAAATCCAAAAATTTCTAAAATTAAAATATTTAACAACAAAATATCGCACTTTACCACAAAAATAATTAAATATTCAAGAAGCTTATTGGAAAAAATGTCACTTTTATTTCTTTAAACGAAATTAGTAACGACGCTATAAGACAAACAAAACAAGTTTTAAAACCCACAAAAGTCTTAAAATAAAATGGATTTGGTAGGAAAAAAAAAGTAAAAAAAGAAAACAATAAAAATATCTAAAATCTGACTGAAATAATGACCTTCAGACATTCTACAATTTTAAAATTTAATATCTGCTTGATAAAATTATTATTACTCTTGTTGTATTAAATATAATATTTAATTTAATTTAATTGTTGTTGTTGGTAAGTTAATAATTTTTGGCTGTTAGAAGTTTAATTTCGGTGTGTTTAAATAACAAGCATTTCTCTATCTGTAGTAGTTTTGGGAAACCTTGAAAACCTTGTAAGTACGTTCTATATTTAAGGTCAAAAGTTCACAGGTATTTTTGTTGTTGTTACTTATAACAATGTGCGCTATGTGAAATAAAGTTTTTTTTATAAAAAAATTTTTTTTATAATAATAAAAAATTATCTTAGAATTTTTGTTGTAGATAAACTAAGAATCCATGATGATAAACAATTACTGAATTGCTTTTAGATAGATATTCTTTTAATGTTTTATTTGAATTCGCTGAGTTTTGTTTTACAGATTGTTTTTAAATAGCTATAATACTAGGTGACCCAAGATTTAAAATTGCCATGTGAATAACTGAGAGTTTTGAGTTCTTAAAAGAGCCCTACACTTGTTTTATTGTTGAAGCTGAATGTTTGCGCCAAATCATTATAACCGATAAACATATAAACGGTTTTTTTTCAACTGGTATAAGTCCACTTTTTGAAAAAACTAAATTAATAATTAAAATAATAATTTACTATAATTGTGCTTGATTTCTTCAAATATAAATATCTAAACCACATTAAAATAAATTAATTTGAAAAAATATTCCAAATAATAAACTTTCTTGTTAAATTAGTGGTATTTTTAATGAGCTACAATCACAATTTTAATAGAGTTTTATCTTGACATAAAATAAGCTGTACATTTTTATCGCACAAATATGTCTTTCTGAAGTAGAATAAGTCCATTCTTAATAAGTTTATTTAAAATAATTTTCGATTAATAATTTGAAAGTGGTATAAGTCCATGTGCCGCAAAAAAAACGGTTATTTCTGAAAGTGGTATAAGTCCATGTGGAACAAAAATATCGTTTTTTTTTCAAATAATTTTAGTAATTATTTTATAATAAAATTTAAAAGGTGTATAGTGGTTAAAACATCACTAGAATTCATTAAAGTTGGCCAATATTTCTAAATTGATTCAAACACAAACCTTTAATTATCTCAATATGAGAAAAAATGGACTTATACCACTTTCAAATAAAACGGCTTTTATTTTTACCTTAAAGGCTTTGTCTCATTTGGGTTGTGATTGTAGAAAAAAATGTATCACTACTAGGTACTAAATTTGGGCATCACAGTATATCACATCTTTTAATATGAACCTGATCAGTCAGTTACTGCTACTGACGTAATCAAAGACCAGGGGGGTTACTCTCTATTGCGATGCGAAAGCAAGTTCGATGCGATAAGTAGATGCGATAAGAGTACAATTTGATACTCTGTAATGTTTACGCAAACGCTTTCGCAAAATAATTTAAAAAAGAAGCAACTCTGGCACAACAAAATAAGCAATAGAGAAGAATGAAAAAATGAAATGTCAAAATTTGTAAACAAAAACATTTATTTTATTAAATAATGCACAAAGCTTCGAGTCTAATGCAAAATACTATTAATTATAAACATTTAATGAAGATTACAAAAAGATGTTTGACGAACAAAATGTTATAAATATAATTTTGTGTGTGTGTTTTTTTTATTAAAAAATAAAAAATAGTGATGGATTCAGTGGTATTATGGATGTAGACGGAAAATGAACATAACATTTAAAATATAATTTCCATTTTGCGAATATAGCAAAACTTCTTCTGCAGGCTTTTTGTTTGCTGTAACATGTTGGGTAGAATTTATACTTGCGCCAAAGCATTTTGATGTGAGAATTCCCGTTGTTGGTTTTTTTCATATGCAGAAGTTTGATTATCTACTCCTTCATCGTGCATTGTGAATCCAACCACCCTTACTAGAAATGCTTACCTTATTCTTCCGCATAAATAAAAATTTATGCTGCGTAAGTTTCATATTTATCAAAATATATTACTTGTTTCCTACCCTTTTCATCTTTTATAGGAAGTCCATTACAATTAAGGCCGTCCGTCAGTTTTTTGACGCGTTGTTTGGCATTCCCACACTGCAATTTTCCCTTGGTCAAACCGATGTGCTGCATTATAAAATCAAATTTCGAACTGCCGTTGCCGAGTCTGTAACCTTTTTGGCATTTCCCTAAAAAAATTAAAATTTAGATATTAATATAAAAATTTATTTATGCTTACTTACATGATTCGTTACCTTTGCGTTTGATATTTCGTTAACGCAAGATATTTGCGTATAACGAACGATTTTGACATAAGCTTTCGTATTACTGAGTGCAGTGATACCATATTTGCGAAAGAGAATAAAATTAGATGCGGAAGAAAATACGAAAACGCAATAGAGGGTACCAATTGTTTGATTACGTGCCATTTTTCTTTCGCATCGCAATAGAGAGTAACACCCGAGAACTCATTGTATAATAAACAAAAGCGTGCATTACGTCGTGCAATGCGAAAAAAAATTAAGATACTGCTCAGGACATATCCTAGTCATGTATAGATAGTGTGATTTAACATATTTTTATGAGATTAATTTCAGACTAGGATTAATGTTAATAATGGAACAACCACAGAGCATTGAAAGAGGAAATTTACCGTATCATCAATAAAATTTAACAAATTAATAGCTTTTGTAATAAAAAAATCGCTTATACATACGTAGTCCTCATATGCAGGGTAACAAATTGTGTTAATTATATAATTTAATTGTTTTTGTTGATATTAAGGTTGTTTTTTGTTTTGTTTGTTTTTTTTTATTTAAGGATTTTTTTTTTATACTTTTTCGTTTTCATGAATTGATTTTTACCGTTTTTATTGTTTTTAACGTTTTTTATTCTACTGGTTTTTTATGATTTTTTAGTTTTCGTTTATTAATTTAACCGTTTTTTTTTATTTTGGCAATTTTTTATGTGCTTTTGTAGTTATCATAAGTTGACTTTAACGATTTTGTTGTATTTTGCGTTTTCTACTTTTGGCGATTTTATATGTTTTTTTTTAAGTTTTCATAAATTATTTTTTTGCTTTTTTGTTGTAACTATAGTTTTTATTTCTGGCGATTTTGAATGCACATTTTATTTAGTTTTCGCAAATTGAATTTACCCATTTTTGTTATATTTAATGTTTTTGTTCTAGAGTTTTTACGTACTCTTAAGATTTCATCCATTGATTTTAGTGTATTTGTTGTAATTAAAGTCTTTTATGTTTTAGCGATTTCTTATCCACTCTTTGGTTTTTCATTAATGGATTGTAACGTTTTATGTAAAGTTTTTTATTCTAGCGATTTTTTCTGTTATTTCCGTTTGTCATAAACAATTGTATCATTTTTGTTTTCTTATTTATTATATTATTTTAATATTCCATAACATTTTCAAATAAAAATGCAATTTATTTGTTGATTTGGTATAGCAGGTATTTATACGTATTTCGCCGATTGCTAAATCCAGCTCATCAGGAAACCTTTATCCAAATTTTTAAAAAAGACAAAAACATTTCCTTTAAGTATAAAAACTTCAAAAACAACATGAGAGTTATTTAAGAAGCCAATACAGAAATGTTAAGACTTCAATATAAATTATCAATAAACAAACTACGTTTTAATTTTTGCTTACATTCCCTTCTGCATTATGTTGGTTACAAGCCGACTCTTAATGCAGACGTAAGGCGTATTAAAAATAAAAACAGTTATTTTTTTAAATTTCTCAAGAGAAAGAAAAAACAACATAACAGTGATGGCAACAGTTTGCATAAGCAATTTTTTTTATTTTTGGCGTTTTTTTTATGAACTTTTTGTTTTTAAATTTTTTTTCGGCGTTTTTTATCTATATAAATGTTGATCTTTTATGTTTCATAATTTGTTCATTGCTTTTATTTTTTAATTCTCTTTTATTCTTATGTTTTAGTTCTCTGTCACTCCAATATTTGCTTTTTTGATAAAAGTGACTTCACTAAACTAGATTTACATAGAGGCCAAATAGAGCACTCTTACTTGTTTTTTCTATTATTGATTAACAGAATTAATTTTGTAATACCTTTTTATTTTAACAATTTTTTAATATATAATTTTAGATTTTAATGATTTAATTTTGTTGGTGATATTTTTATCGCCTAAATCCCAACAACACTTGTTACTCTTTAAATTAATAAACGTAGGCCTATAACACGTGCCTTGGAAAAAGAACAGGAAATACACATAAAAGCAAAAAAAGACACAAGTCAAATAAATTTACATTAAATAGAGGCAATCAGGTTTAATTAATCGCATCTCAGCCATATGTGGATTATTGTGGAGGATTTGCAGTAGCAAAATTGATGTTCAAACTTGTCTTTAAAAAAACACCAACCAACCGCTAATTTTAATACGCGTGTTTGAAGACAGCGACAGTAATTATTATCCCATATTGTAAAAAGAGAGTGTTAAAGTTAAATTGTGAAGGGAATTAATTATATTTGATATAATTATGGGATTTTAAAATAATGTGATATCATGAATAAAATTAAATAATTCACAAATTCACAACAATAGAGAGGTATCAAAAGATAATATAATTTAAGCATTTAAGGTTTTAATTTGTTTTAAAAAAGTAAAATTTAAATAAAATAGTGTGGGAATCACATGAATATTTATATTCGAAAAACAATAAAACAAAAAACTCACATGTTTGATTTTTTTATATTTTCGTGTGTTACTGTCAGAATAGATTGGCAGTAATAATATAGAATTAAGAATTTAGAAAAAAGTTTAAATAACAACAATAAAAATTTTGTTAAAACAAATTAAAATGTTTGCGTGTTTTAAATTACTTCTATTAATTTTTTTTTAACGCAAAAACAGCCACCAACAACAATAAAAATAACAACAAAAAAAAATGTATGATTTTGAGTTGTTTATTAGAAATAATAAAATAACTGACTTTATTTTCCAAATTTAATACTTAAAGCAAAATACGAAGGTAGTCGCCAAATTAATTTAAAAAAATCTAGGAAACAAAAATCAACTTGTAGTTTCTATCATCTTATTACTGAAAACCATTTTCCAAAGATTTTTGTTCTTTTAATAACTTGGAAGGGTATTATAATCCAAATGCAAAGCATCTTCTTACTTTAAATTGGAACTTCGGCTGCAGCACAGATATTTTGCAACACCTGCGGTCAAGCCTTTTTGGACGGTTTTGTTGCCACTTTACGTGTATTAATTATATTTTCTGAATTGTAATTTAAGAGTCATGGCTGCCTAAATAGAACTTTTTCCTTTCATTAAGGAGTTAGAAAATATCTTCAGTCTGCCGGTCACCAAGCACAGCTTAAAGATTTCACGCCACGATTTTAGTTTAAGGTATTCTTATCGTCCAGCCATTCACAGCGCAATCCACTATGTTTCGGAGAAAGATTCAAGCTCTCGACTCATCTCATCTGCGGACCTAATAGGCCTTTCAGCCTCTACTGCCCCACACATTGTTTTTGTTTTATTACCTTCTTCTAGAAATATGGTTTAGTTGGGGTTTAAACTTTGGCTTTTTAACCAACTAATTGACTGTTGAATAAACACAACTTCACTACTTCGCCAACCTCAGCTACACAACAACTCCTCGACTAATCGTGAGCTTTGAACTGCTATTCACCTTTTAACCAACTCATCTATCGCAGATGCTAGACAACAATAATTTTTCTTTATGCCCATGTCCCTGTTGGGATGCGAACTTATAACACTTTGTATAAAAAACAAAGAGACGAACATACCAACACCACCATCACGGCTGCTCAAATTGTTTTTATTCATTCTGTCGTATGTCTCCTTTGAATACCTGCAGTCAGGATGAGAGATAAAAGAAGGTTGACCATCGCATTACCATAGTTTATAATCGAAATCTTTAAACCAGTATTTGACAATTTTTTGTTGTTTAAGCTGAGACCAAGCGACCGCTAAAAGGTGACTAATTTTCTTCATGCTTAAAAATGAACATATTCTAAAGTCTGAAATTTTAAAATTTCACAATATCACCAATTTTCACAACTATCATTGATAGTTTGTTTAAATTTTCGCTATTTATATATCCCTTCAGATAGTTTAAGAACCGACCTCGTTTTATATTTACACGTACTGATAACTCCCGTCAGCTAAACACAATGGAATCGCTTAAAAACTACAAACGTTTTGCTAATTTAGATAAAGAATTTAACATAAAAATAAAATAAATAAAAACCAAAGCAACAACAAAAAAAAAAAAATTAGAAATATCAAACAATATTTAACGAACGTTATAAATGATGTGATTTTAATGTTAATGAAGTTTTAACATTTTGTTTTTAATATCATTTTTATTTATATAAAATATTTCATTTTAACGATTTTGATTGAAGTCAAAACATGAGACGACAGCTTTAATTAATCCAAATGACAAACTACTATGTGTTAGAAACACAAAATTTGTTGGTGCCAACTTATCAAACAAATACGTTTGAATTAATTATTTGCTTAACAAATGAATATTTTTATAAAAAAAAAGATTTAAATCTAGAATGACTCGTGTAATAAAACAATTTACATTCTTGACACGACAACCTAAAACTGTTAAAGTTGCATACAATGAGCTCTTTAACTTTTGCTTTTAGCCTAAAGAGATATTTAAGCGGGGCTTAATTTTGTTTCATGAGGGCTGGATATCCTCTTTATAGGCATATATACAAGTAGACGACAACTGATTTTACCAAAATCTTGGTATTCTGCTAATGAATCAATATACTACTGAAAAAGACATTTCCTCGGGAATTCTTTAAACTGCTGCGTGTGTTATAATATGATTAGAGTTGCTTTTAAATTAAAGGGTGCATGCTAAGTCTACAATGAGCCTGGCATTTAGTATGAAAGCGAAAAGCTTTTTTTTTTTTTGTTAATTAATCGATTGATTTTTATTCGACTGTTTTAAAAAAATATTCGAATTTTTCGATTATTCGCAAAAAAGTGTTTACTATTATTTGTTAAATTGTTGAAAAATCTACTAAAGCATTTAACTACTCTAAGAATAGAAATCTTTTATATCTTAAAAAAGCTATTTTTTATACGTAAGAGAAAATTATTATTCGAATCAGACCCTTCGAAATGTATGTGTTGAAAAATTTTATATCATAAACTTAAAAATGTTGTTCGTTTACAACTATACTAAGGTTTTTATTCGAAAACCGTATGTTTTTGTGCATAGAATAATCGAATAATTTTTATTCGAATATTTTACGAATGCAGCATTTACTGGTTGTAAAAAACAAGAATGAATAATAAATAAAAATGACAAATATATTATATACATATTTTCATTATTTTTTCAAACAAATTTTATTCGAATAATACAATAATATATTTGCAGATTAGAGTACTCGTTTATTTGAATGCAAAAAAAAAATAGTCTTCGTTAAGTTTTTAAGTTAATTTGAAGAATAAGCATAATTTTCATAGTTTAACCTAATAATTATTCGATTAAACAATAATGTTCTATTCTTAACGTATTCCAAAAAAAAAAAAAAACTAAATGATTTTATGTATATTTAATTTGATTATTCGAAATTTTTGAATCGAGTATAGTTTTTTCTTAAATGAGGAATAAAGTTTACTTGCCTCGTTAGGAAATATCATATCTTTGGAAAACTATATTTTTACATGATCGTTTGTTTACCGTCACATGCCAGTATCATCCTTATTCGATCTCTTAATAGCTGTAGTTAAACAAACGAGGATATTTCTGTGGAGTATTAAAAGGTTTAAAAAAACTTCAATCGTTTGTTTTTTTTAAATTAAAACCTTTAAAATTTCTTGTGGTAATCGAATAACATTTTAATCGATTGCAAAAATGTAAGATTATTAGAAAAATTTTTAAAAAACCTTTTTTTATGCTAAACTAAAAATTTTGTCATGTCTTTCGCTTGGAAGGCTGAGATGTCATGCGAATAATTTAAAAAATGTTACTTCGACGTTTTTATTATTTGTATTAAAAAATACTAAATTCTTGCCTTTAAATTGCATAATTTATGTTAGCATCTACATATTATCCGTTGAAAATTTTATTTTATTATTTAAATATATTATCTTACTAAATTATGTAACAATATTGGTTCTAACTATTGCGCCGTAATGACTTGAAGATAAAATATTATAAAAAATATTAGTATATTTTCATTATTAATTTATTATTATTTTATGGTTCAAATTATTTTTAAAGAATTTTTTTTTTATTAAACCTGTAAAAAATTAAGCATTGAAATTTTTACCATAAAAAACCCAAAAATATTTTCACAGAAGAAAAATATACAAATAATAAATTTCTACGATTAAAAATGAAATATTTAGGTCAAACAAACACTAAACAAAAACAATGTTCTAATGTTTTATGTACAAAAAGAAATATGTATTTTTAGTTTTAAATAAAAAAATTTTAAATAAAATTAAACTTCAATCAAATTTTCGTTAACGTTTCGTTTAGAGGAGAATTAGCCAGGCAGGCAGCCACACACAGAAGAGAAATAATGACATGAAACGAAATGATGACATTATTAATTATCTGTATATTAACAATTTCACAGATTCTTTAACAAATTGTTGAGATGTCTTTTTTTTTTTTTTTATTGTTGCTTTTGTTGTTGTTGTTATTATTGTTGTTTGTTTTGTGTTTGTCTTTTCAGGTTTTATGATCGTTTATGCTGTCAGAATGTACGATTTTTAGGATTTTGTGGTTTCTAAATGTTTAAATATTATTGTGTTGTCGTGTTTCATATTTGAAATCTACGACAAATATAAAAAACAATTCGTTAAAAAGAAAATAATAATAATAAAAAAATTATGTTGTGACAACACACTCATGAATAATGTCTGTCCATTTTTTTACTCTTGATTAAAAGCAGCGACAGCAATGAGAACAAAATAAAACTGAGAATAAGGCGAGTTCTTTTATTTTTTAAAATTTTAAAAAAATAATAATAATATTTCAATTTGTTTTCTATAATTATCATAGAGCCACTCCATGCTTTGTCCCTTGAGACATAAAAAAAAACAAATACAAAATTGCAAAACGAACTCAAGCTTGACATAGAAATTACTGAAATTGTTTAAAATAGAATCTGCACTGTGCAATAAAAGTATTTTTGTAATAAAACACATAATTGTTTAATATTTTTTTTTATTAATTTGTATGGGAAAAATAATTCGTTTTATCAAATCAATGTACATTTAATTTGTAAGTAGCATAATGTCTAACTAAATAGTTGTTGGTTTGATAAAATTTTTAATCGATTGTATTCATTATTTAATAAACATCATAATCGAGATCAAATTATTTGATTAAATTAATTTAATTAATTTCTTCTTTGCCTTTGTTTGGAAGAAAACCAACAAGCATATAACAATAAGTATAATAAAAATTTTTGCAGTCTGGAGATAAAATAAATTATCGTGTTAATCTGCGTTATTTGTAGTCGAATACGATTTATGTTTCTTTCTGTGTTTAAGACATTAACGTGTTGCTGCTTTATTAAAATAAAAATTAAATTAATCGTTCATTGATCATTATTTAAAATAAAGCGGATTGTACCTGAAAATTCTGTTTTATGTTCGCGCCATCGAATTGTAGCCAAAGTTCCGCAAGTGTATTGTGACTCATACCGTCCTATTCCATTTAATAACAACTGACGGAAGACATTTGCCGTATTCACAAGCTCTGCTAAGGTGTAGGTAGTATTGCATACTACCTTTTGTTTACTTCTTTGTGAACAACCATTGTATCAGTGTGCCATTGTACACTGTACTTTATACGGCAAAAAGAAAATAAGAAGAAGAAAAGTGCTATTCATCATTTGTTATTTATAAGCCAAATGGGGGAGAAAACAGAAAAAAGTAAATTAATAAATGTTTTGTGTGAGGATGAAATTCAAGACATTTTTAGGATGAACCTAATGTACTTGTTCTCCAGTCGCAGAATTAAACATTTAGGGCTACAAAAATCATCATTATGGGTTTTAAGATATTTTGATGAAAACAGATTTCTTAATATGATACGACTACGGCCAGAAGAATTTGCCTATATATTCAACCTTATAAAAAATGACGATGTTTTTCACACAATTGGCGAAAGGCTCCAACTACGCATTGAATGCAGCTTACTGCTTGGGATCTTCAGGAAGTGGTGCTTGTGTTCGTAAGGTAGCATCTCTTTTTGGTATAGGTTATGGCGGTACCATACAAAATATTAGAAATCGAGTCATTAAAGCAATATTAAATCTTCAAGAACAGTTTTTATATTGGCAACTTTCAACTTCAACTTTCTAATAAATCAGTCAAATCAATAAAATAAATAAATAAAACTAATAAAATTATCTTTTAATTCAATTTAATTTAATATAATTCACACATGAACACAAAAATAATAATTCATTTAAACATAAAACATTTAAACAAATACAACGTTTGAAAAACATATGAAAAAAAGTACTAAATGTTGTATCGCAAGTTTGCATGAAAATTACCAACAACACAGCTAGCACCGTTGTATTTTGTTAGCACTTAGCACGTACTAGGGGGCTTGTGAATAGGGCAATTAACTTCGGTATACATTTTGATAGACGCCTAACCCATATAGAATCGAAAGTAACACAGATGACAAAGAAAAAGTACAAGTAAATTGGCACACTGAGAGAAAATCTAAATCGAAAGCCTACGTTAAATAATATTTGGTATCTATTTTATATTTCCTGAGGCCTATTGCTGTCACCAGCCTTTACTTTTGACTATTGATCTCAAACTTGTGACTGGTAACTGTCGAACAGAGTTTCTCATAATTGCTTATATTTTCTAAGGTTAGGGCTAAAATTTTCTATAGCATCCGCATGTTAATCAGTTGTCGTAAGCCTTATGTCAGCCTGCGCTGAGAGTTTATACACCTCAACCTAATCCAAGCACAGTTTTCATTAAGAATTTATATGAAGTTTGTTCGACTTTAAGCCGGTTTCCAAAGAAAGAGTCAAGACCCAACAGGAGCCTGTTACCTGTTACACCACTGCTAAGAAAGTAAAAGTCGAGTAAAAATGTCAGTAAAATTTATTTGCTTTAAATCATTACTGATCAAACTTTTTGACATGTTTACAATTTACTGATTACATTTTAATAAAAACTTGATTAGCGTGACATAAGTATTGTTAAAAAAACCATAATATTTTCACGGCAACAAGTGCATGATTGTGACAGAGAACATAATATGTTTCTTGGGACTAAAGTACAATCATGGTTCTTCTCTTCGTGTAAAAGAGGGCAAGTTGCAAAATATGACCGGCAAAATTTTACGAATATCTGTCATATATGTATATATTTTTGGAACAACTATTTGATTTCAAGAATTTTCAATATCCTGAAAAAAATGAATTCAAAACATTCCTTTTGGTCAGTTTATTCAAAATCTGTTAATAAAATTTGTGACTTAGTTTTGAGTGAATGAGAATTAAAATATTAAGACAAGTTTCAATTTTTTGTAACAAGAACAGAGAAGATAGTGGAGATAGTAATAAAGGTATCTCACTCTTAAAAAAAAATTAATAAGAAATAAAAAATGAATTGAAGCAATTACAGAAATTAATTTTAAAGATGATTTAAAATGAAAAACAGCGCCAAATATGTCGTATAGAAAAAATGGCAAAAAAAAACATGCTTTAAATAAAAAAAAAAAAAAAAAAATAAAAAAATAAACTTTTAACGATGATATATACATAAGAATGAGAGACAGATATTCATACATAAATACTTACGATATATGTACATACCTATAACATATTAACATACACCTTAATATAGACACATGAACAAATGTTTGCTATTTATAAGATTAAAAATTGACTCTACAGTTTGGATATGAATAAAGCAACTTCACAAAAAAATTAAAAAAAAAAAATATTGAAAAAACAAGTACGAAAAAAAAAACAAAAACGAAAGATTTAATATGTTGATACAATATGATCCGTGTGTTTGTATGTCCACTGTTCATATATAAATAATGTTAAATACTGTAGTCACACAAAAACAAACTTTAATGGATACAAACAGACGTACAATTTTGATGGTCACACAATAACAGAAAAAAAAAATCGGCAAAACATCATACGGTCTGGTCTGCCTTTTAGACAGTCGTTCGAACAAACAGTCATTTATACATCCAATTTCAGTCGTCCATCCATCCATCCATCCATCCAGTAACTACTCCTCCTCTGACGACATGAAATATTCGAATGTATGAATTATTTTTATTCGTACGAGAACAAATGTATATTGAATAAAATTTAAAAAGAACAAAAACAAAATACGTTTATGAGAATAAGTGAAAAATAAAATATCAACAGGAAAAAAAAATAAATATTTTTTTATTTCATTTCTTTTTATATTTTTATATTCGCTTAAATTTGCGTACATCATTCATTTATAGATTTCAAAACAAGTATTTCGTTTTATCCATAATTTTTTTTTGCTACTTCTTCTATTTATACTTGATTACAAAGAGTGTGTGTATTACGAATAAATTCTTATTAAAACGAGGTGTGTAGTATAAGTTAACAAAATTTAAATACCTGAGGCTTTCGTCCTACTTTGCCTAAGCTCGCGTAAGGATGTGAATTCTGTAATGGGCACAGAAAGGATTTCTGAGGAGTTCTTAGAAACAAGAAAGCCTAGATTCGCATACAGCGTCAGTGAACCCTTTAATATATTTTTCAATGTAAGCTCAGATAAAGTTTATTGAGAACCATTGTAATATCAAAGTAGGAGTAAAAAAGTACTTTATTAAAAAACTCCTTTTTATTTGTAAAAGCGTACTTTTATTTCAAAAGATTCTCTTAGAGAGGATCTTTTTTAAAAGTATGTGTTGAAAACTGTACATTATGTTAAAAGGACTTTTATTCAAACAAATTATATTTTTATGTATATGTACGTTTTGCAAAAAGTACTTTTTTAAAAAGGTACCTTTTATTAAAGTATCTGCCTTATTGTATGGGAAATTTTTTTACGCAATATGGTTATTTAAAAAAATTTTATTTTCAAGAATATATTTTTTTTTGAAAAGTTTCAAAAAGTTACTTCTAAAAAAGTACTTTTTTTTTAAATGTAAAAAAGTACTTTTTTCTAAAATGTACTTTTTTTAAAAAATGTATTTTTTTTTAGAAACGTTATGTTCTTTAAATAAGAACTTATTTTAATCCTATTTTTGTTGCCCTTTTAATATACTTTTTTAAAAATACTCTTTTAAAAGTACTTTTTTCAAAATATTTTTTTTAAAAGTACTTTTTAAAAAGTACAAAAGTAAGAGTTGTACTCAATTTTTAAAGGCCTTTTAGAAAAAAGCTTTTTATAAAGAGGTGCTTTTCTTCTTCAAGGACTTACTTTTTGAAAAAGCGCTATTCTTGAAATAAGTGCAGTTTTTACGGTGGTACCTTCAAAAATTTATTTTCTTTAAATAGTACTCTTCTCAAAATATCACTTTCGTCAAATGTATTATTTATTTATTTATTAATTTTTTTTTTCAAAAATTAAGAAATTAAAAAAACGATTTTTTTTAAACCAAAAAAGCATTTTGTAGAATTTTTTTTTTCGAAAAGACATGCTTTAAAATATTTTGATTTCAAAAAGGATCATATTCTAAAAGTTTTTTTTTTTTTTTAAGTTATATTTTCCAACATAATTACTTTGCTTTTAATCAAAATCCTGAAACTCTTTAATTTATGGGTAAAATGTATGTTTTGAAATTCATTGGCTTTCAGCATTTAGATAACTGTAACAAATATGGAAAAGTGCACACAAATATACATATGTGCATACATACATACAAATACTTGCAGTCATTACATAATAATATTTATCAGGTAATAAAACAATTACACAAATTTTTTTTGAAAATCATTTCTTACGTTTATTATTATTTCTCTATGATTATTAATAATTTACGTCATTTGTTAATAATTAACTGTCTATCAGTCACTGGTGGAAACGAAAACAAATACGGAAATTATTATCAAATGATTTGAGCTTCTGAATTGAAATGTTTTGTTTATAATAAAAATAGCAAAATCAATATTTTAAATATTGAAAGCGGAAAAAAATAATTTATCTACTTTTAGTAAATTTTTCAATAAACAATTTGTTATTTATTATTTTCAAAGTGAAAAAGTCATAATGAAAACAAAAAATTAGAACGCAGTACTGATAAACTACAAAAACAACAGGTACAAAAAATATCATGTGATACAAAACGTTGATATTTGTAGGGATTGTTAGAAAAATCTAGAATTATCTAGCACTTAACCTTTAAATTAATCTTTGGTTTATGCGTCTTTTTTATGATACACAATTCAATGAAAGCTGAAAATAACACAACTGAAAAATAAAACTTGAAAAAAAACACATAAATTTTTTGCAGGGATACTGCAAGTTATTCTTTTTAGTAAGATGACTTTTGAAAAAAGGGATTTTCTTGATGGTACTTTTTTAAACAAGTACTTTTTATGTTACTTTTGAAATATGTTTTTTTTTACAAAATTTACTAATGATTTATAGTTAATTTTTGAAATGGGTTTCTTTTAGGTACTTTTTTTAAAAAAGTACTTTGTGGAAATACTCTTTAAAAAAAATATTTTCTTAAACGATACTTTTTGAAAAACCACTTATTTAAGAAATAAAAGAATTTTTTTAAAAAGATATATTTTTATATATCTACATATTTCAATTATTTTTAAAAAGGTACTTTTTGTTAAAAGATACCTAACTTTACATTGTCTTATTGAAATATTATTTATTGATTTAATTTTTCTTTTCCTTTGAAAGGTAAAGGAAAATTTATTAAAAGAAGACAACTACTAAAAGGCACTTTTAAAATGGTTCTTTTTAAAAAATTTTCAAAAGGGTACAAAAGGGCAATTTATTAAGTACTTTGATAAACAGTTGCTTTTTAAAAGAATATTTAAACGCGTTTGCTTTTTCAAGATGTACTGTGTTAAATTAATGTTGCAATAGGTCACTATTTAATCTTATGTTGAGTATTTCTTTACTCTTTTGTGTAGCATCATCAGGAAAATCCAATTATTAAAAAGATCAAATTAAAACCATATTAAGATTTTAAAGGTACTTTAAAAATCCCTTTTTCAAATATATATATATTTTTTATATGGTATTACAAAACGATGTTTTTTAAAAAGTATTATTTTTTAAACTGGCAATTTATAAGGTACTTTTTAAGCTCGTCGCTTAAAAAAGTACTGTATTCAAAAGGGCCATCTATGAAATCGAAAATTTCTTAGAAAAACTGTTTAAAGTTTTCTGAATAAAAATTAATTTATTCGGTTTAGGGGTTTTAACTTACCGTTTAAAAAGTTCCTTTTTTATCTAAGAGTACCTCTCAAGGGATGACTCCTACTCAAGCAATGCCTTGTGCCAGAACTAGGAAATTAGGTTATATGAAGGAGAATAGAGGAAGTAGACATTCGATTGAAATTCGCATACATTGAAAGTGATAGAAAAGACCTCTGCAGGAAGATGATTCAACATACGAACTGTTCGAACTAATTCTCTCTGTAATGCATAGAGCGATTCTCTTGTTAATTGAGCATAATTGTGTGAGCTCTTAATAAAAACATGTGGTTATCGGGAACGAGTTTCATAATCTCATTAGGGTACATTCAATGTAGTATTGATAGAACAACGAAAAACAACGAAACACAACTTCATTGCATCGATGTTCTAAAGAGTCATTAGAGTTAGATACCCAACTATCACCTACGAGCCCTTCCGCCGTCTCCTTCACGTAGTCAAGTAACTCCAAAATACTTTGACTTTGAAGCGCTAGCACATATATCATTATTGTATTTCATGTATATGATATAAATAGTAAACAAACTTTATTTTTTAAACTGTTTTAAAAAAACCGAGGCCCATCGAACATCCCACAAAATTTTCATGCCAAGAACGTCAAGAGCTTCTGATTATTTAATATTTTTACAACGCATAGTTACAGATGAATCACCAATATCGGTCGTAAGTATAGAACATTGACTTTTACGAGCATTTAAATGGACTGTGTTCTCCTGACCCAAATTATATATCGTGATTAAGCGTATCGTTCATAATCTGTTGCTTGTCCTCAATCCCTAAGAATCTAGGCGTTTGCCGAATGAATACGAAAGGCAAATGCTGCTGTGATCTGCAAATTAGCAAATCAAAAGTAATATTTTTTTATACAAAATTTTAATTTTTTAAACAAGTTTTATATTAAAAACAAGATTTTTTAAACGTCTCTTTGAAAACAAAAAAAAAAAAAAAAAAAAAAAAATTTTGTGCATAAAAGTACTTTTAAGTCAAAGAACTTTTAAAAAATATTTATTTTCGAAAACTATTCATTTAAAAATTTTTTTTCTTAAATAAAATGGTACTTTTTAAGAAACTTGTTTTCAAAAGGTCATTTGTTAAAAAAGTATCTTGTGTGTACTTTTTTGATTGCATAATTTCATGGTACTTTAAATAATTTATTTTTTATTTATATCTCTACAGGGTAACTTTAAAAGACCATTTTTAAAGTACTTTTGCTTTGTTAAAGTACTTTTTATAAAATGTAAAAAAGTAGTTTTAAATAAAGATTTGACACATTTTAATAATTTGTTTCCGTTCTCAATGAAATTGTCCCTAAAGGCAGCCCTCCCTCGGTTAAACTTGCTTTTAAGGTTTACCGTTGGGCTTTTGATTTATTGTCTCTCTTCAAAATGAGACCTTAAAAAGAGGAGCGCGTAAGTGTTAATAAATTTAATTAAAATTATTTTCTTTTTTTTTAGTTTAATAAAATGAAAACAATATGTTTAGCTTCTTTTTTTTTAGCTTTTTTGTCTTTAATTCTTGTTCCATTTTTATTAAAGAAATCATGACAACCGCAAATCGATTCATCAAAGTCATGTCAGCAAAGAAATCAAAAAGAGATATAAAAAAAATATCTCTGCATATTGAGCAAAAAATTTATGCAGACTTTTATTTTATTGATGAAATTTTATATTGAAATTCTAACGTTTTCTATTATAGTCAAAGTCGTAAAGTTTTGTTGATGTTGTACGTTTCTTGTTATTTTATTGCTATTTGTTGTTGGTAGTCAGCTCTTTAGAATGTTATTGTTGTTGTTTTTGGCGTATAAGTGTCAGTTTAGAATAGAATCACCAAAATTTAGATGAATTTTGTGATGTTTTCTTGTGTTTAATACTTTTGAATTGTTTTTGTAGCTCTTATTGTTTTTTTTTATAGTTTTTAGATTCGCTACACCTTTTTAAATACACTGCTAGACATAACTATAAATACACTATACATAGTTGTGGTTAAAAAAAATTAGTGTATTCAATTCAAAATTTATTTAACATAAAAAATGTATACATTTTTCAGTTAAGAGGCCATACAGCGTATTTTTATACTTATGTTTATATATTATTGTCCTGAAAATATTGTTTTGATTTTAAATAATTTTTACATTGAAAAATAATGAAATACAAAAAAATTGGGAAAAAATCGTGCGAAATCTAAATCGATATCTCTCTCATGTTGTTTTCAAAATTTTTGTACTTCAAAAAATGTTTTTGGTTTTTCTAAAAATTTGGACAAAGGTTTCCTGATAAGTTGGCTTAAGCAACCGTCGAAATACGTATAGATACCTGCTTTTCCAACCAACAAATAGTTTTAATTTTTATTTAAAAATGGTATGGGATATCAGCATAACATAATAAATAATAAAATCGATATCTTTTTATACTTCTTTCTTAACGCAAACAAAATTAAAGCAGCCAGGAGGTTTTCCGTATCAATTTTTGTTTTCTTAACGCAAACAAAAATTGATACGGAAAACCTCCTGGCTGCTTTAATATAGGAAGATTTCTATAGATAAAATCATTCCTCAATCTGAAGTTTCACTTGTCAGAAAGCATGATTTCATTTAAAAATATTTTTTTTTATTAATTAAAATAAAATCACGGGAGTATCAAAGTAAATCAATTAATCTTTAAAAATATCGCACTAATTATCCCAAACAAATTACTAAAATGACCGATATTGATTATTGAGTGTGAAAGCACGTCTCGATGGCCATTTTGCTACCGGTTATCTACGCTTCAGGAGACTTCTCTAAAGATTTTGGTAAAGTAAAGTAAGTAAATCAAAGTTAAAACTTTAAGGGTAGAATGAGAATTATTTTCAGTCCAACATACCCAATTGTCAAGAAAATATGTCTTGTTCTTATGTCTCTGTCATGATTTAAGCCAAATTCTAATGGTGTTATTTAAAATGTTGGATTGTGATGATTTGTATTACTTATAGTGTCTGCATTGGTTGTACTGTCTGTTTGGTTGCTAAACAGTCGTGAGTTCAAATCCCATCTGCGATTGGAAATAGTAGTAAAAATAATTGGGAAACCGTGCTTTATGGATTGGAAGCTTAAAAAATGAAAACAATTAATTTTATGTCACAGTGGAGATGAGCATGAGATGTATGAAACATGTTCATTTTTTCTAATCCCACCGAAGTCTAACTTTTTTGTTAGTAAAGTTGTAAAATACAAACTCAGGCCATTTTTTGTTGTTTAATAAAAGTTGATGCCGAAGGGGTTTCTTTGTAATTAAAATTACCTATCACACTCTTATTAAAATTAACTGTATTTATAATCACGTAACAAAGTGTATAAGTAGTGTTTTGAAAGGGTTCTTTGTGTTGTGTTTTTATGGTTTGAAGATTTCTTTTACATTCATTGAAGCTTTATATTTCGCTCTTCTTAAATTAATTTCTTAACTGGTGTGAAAACTTGTACTTGTTTTTTTATTTCTAACTTTTTATATACATTAAATATTTTATATTGTTGTTGTATTGCAGGTCATCGATCTTAAGTTATTTTAAGTTTTTTTGTCTTTCTCATTTATGTTACGATTTGATACGGATCTTTTTCATTTCTTTTTATTTCATACTTTTGTTGTATGGTCAATGATCTATTAAAACTACTGTTATTTAACCGAAAATGTGATTGTATAAAGTTGACTAATAATCCTCTTTAATTGCGGGCTAATGAGCTAAGGAGGGAGCAGTGCTTGCGTATAGTTAGTCAATATTTTTTGATAACTTTTTTAACTGGAAGGGCTGATAAGAGCACATGATTAACAATGCATAAGTCGCAGTACCCGCAAAGGTCAGAGGCATAAAAGGTGGCATGCAATTTTGTTCCAGGACTTCAATGGCGCTCTATGTGTGTAAAAAGGCTATAGGCAGAAACTGGGTATCAACCCTGCTGAATAAACCCATACTAATCTATGGGGTTCTCGTATAGTGACCCACGCTAGTCAGACTGGCTAACTGCAGTACACTGAACAGGATTGTGCATACTTTGGCCTTGATGATCACTGGTGCAATACGCTTCACTCTGGTTAAGGCACTCTTTACTAAGCTGCACTGGCTACAGACCGATATTATGGTCAAACAACTGGCTATTAACTCGGGAGTTAGGCTTAATGCAATTCTGGCGTGAAGGATACGGGAATTTGGTCACGGATGTGCATCGGCTTTTCCCGATATAGATTATTGTTCGCCCACCCTCATGTCTAACATTGGATTCGCAGTATTAGTGTCGGGCACGTCGAACATGATGATTCACACAGATCACCAGAGACATGTGCTTAATATCTATACAAAAGAATTAAAGCCAGATACTGGAAATGGGGAAGGCATTTTTATGTCTAGATTTAAGACCAGGATCAAGATTAGGTTACAGAACCAATGTAGAGTAATTCAGGCTGAAATTTCAGCCATTAGAAGGATGGTGGGCTGGCTGAGGTACCACAGGAAAAACAGAGAGGATATTCGGATCTCTACTGACATTAAGGCCGTGATAAGCTCCTTATCGGTAGTCATCCAACATCGCAATTGGTCCGTGAATGCCGGACATCACTAGATGAGATGTTAAGACGTTACATCCTGGAACTATTTTTGGTGTAGGCACATTCGGGCCTACCTGGGAATATAGTGGCGGACGAGCTCGTTAGATATGGAACTCGGCTGAGATACCGGGAGATAAATCTGCTGGTAGGAGTACCGGTAAACTGCTATAGGGTTATGTTTCAGTGGGAACTTTCTAGGGCCGCGCAGGCCAGATGGTCTAACGAGGTCACTTGCACAATTTCGATGCCATTATGACGTCAGTATGATATTAGAAGATCTGCAAATCTGCTGAGGTTTCTTCGAGGACAGCTTGGCACACTAGTGTATTATTGGTACCCGTGCTAGGAGAAAAAGTCTTCCATACTATGACTTCTGTAAAAGTTGTTAGGGTAAGGAAGAGGAGAAAATGGTGGAGCATTCGCTCTGTCATTGTCCAGCTCTTTCTAGGAATAGAGCGGCTCTTCTCTGCAGTCTTGCAGACCTATCAGTCTGTGATGCTGCAAGGATAAACTCGCTCATCCGGTCTTAGGGGGGTTTGGAATGGATCTGGTGATAAGGCAGAGACCTGAATGATCCATTGGAGATCCCTTTTCCAGGCAGCACTTGGGTCCATTTAGGATCCAAGTGAGTCGGTTTCTCATGCCGACAGCCTGTGCAACCCAACCTTCTTATGATCACCAATAGTGATTTGCTGGTATACCAGCCTTTTGGTGCACAGAACCTACTATTGTGGCCCATAAATCCCTTAAATATTCTCGTTCAAAACCCTGTATTTTTCTAGTCCGGCCCTGATCTATTCTAGGCCAGATCAGTTTCATGATCCTGCATTTTGATGTATTCATTCAAGTTGTTGGTTGTATCCAAATTATAAGTGAACGTTTCTTAGGCTTCAAGTGGAATACAA
The DNA here is from genome assembly GCA_916610165.2 of Gymnosoma rotundatum. Classification (NCBI taxonomy): domain Eukaryota; kingdom Metazoa; phylum Arthropoda; class Insecta; order Diptera; family Tachinidae; genus Gymnosoma; species Gymnosoma rotundatum. Next base: position 9,834,421 of record OU744338.1, on the reverse strand, counting down.
CAAAATAATCTGATCTCTGCATTCTGTAGGAGTGCGTTCATCCGGACTAACTTATTATACTCATACGAATGCGAAAGTTGATTGTATTACCATCCGATATTTAAGGATGTTCGTCGTTCTCGCACTAGTTTAAATTTTGTGTAGACAACAATTTGTGACTTGATTGCGGTTTGGCTGTCAGTAATAAAATGAATGTATTCACTAAAGATCCTCTAATACTAAAGTTAATTTTCTACTTTTTTTATCACCAATTATTCAACTTGCAGGATTCTACATCTACTTAATGAATCTATATCTCATCGCTAACTCCAGCTACATTTTTAAAACCATCCGTGAAAATACAAATATTATTCGCAATGGAAAACGAGCCCCGACAATATAGATAGTTAATGTCTTGAAGTCGTCAGATAAAAAACTACAAATATGAAGAGATGGTTCCGGATTAAGTTTAACATTCTTTATAGGAAGAACGTGTTGATACTAATAAACAAAAATTAGGTTTTGACCTAGCAAAAATTGAAGAAAAGGTAATCGAGTGTCGAATTAAGAATTTTTGGCGGAAGTACTTCCCAACTAGATTACCAACCTGATGATTTTAACAAGGCATGATTATTGCGGGAAGTTATGATTATCATTGGTATGTATTTTAAGGTATTCTTCTTTAACTTAAGGAACTAATGCAATTAATACTCCCTCCTTTTGCAAACTTATGTAATGTGTTTTGTAAGCGAGTAAGAAATAATGGCAGTCACAAAAGTAAGTCATTATGTGGCAAGTACTTTTTAAGGTAATGTCTAATTTTATGCTGGGAAACAAAGTAAAATGTTTTTAAAATTTTGTATCTTTCGAGATAGTGATTTATAGTTTTTCTATAACAAACAGTGATCTAGCAAGTAGCTCACTTCAGAGAGGCATTTTAGTTTACACGCACATAGCTGCGCATAGCATAAGTTAAGTTTAATACGCTATTATCAAAACTTCGCTTACTGGCAACCAAAGATATTTAGCTCTGCGTGCCTGATTGTACGAAGCTCCACCATAAACTTATTTAGACAGCTTCTTTAGCAGTAACTTTCTTTCTTTTGCAACTTATGCAAATATATTAAAACTATCTGGCTAATGGGAACTTGTATAAATAAGTCTCTGTGAAGTTCTTGTCACGTTGTAATCTATCACAAAAACACTACAGAATTTTAAAACTGATTGAGAATTCTAAGGAATTTTGTTGAAAAAAAATTTAATTTTAAGCGGAAACACAATGTGCATGTAGAAGAAGACTTCAGTTTTAGTATGCAATATTAATCCGGCAATATTTTGCTTTTTTATTTTAAAAGAAATTAGCAATACCCGGTGTGCTTCGCTATCTCCATTATTGAAATATAAAATTAATATTTGTAAGTTAAATTAGGTATACATCCAACTTAGATTATGTCGCTATTTTAACTCTCTGAATGTATGATAAGAAGTATCTACTTTAGATGGGGAGACAGCGCCACCCTTAACTTAGCCCGCTGGAAGTCTATAAAATACTTAAGGAGTGTCACTCTTTTAGTTTTTTTGATACTGAATAAATAATACCTATAGTGCATGGGAGTACCCTTTTCCCTCAGCCCGTTCAAAAAATTTATAAATTAACTTTGAGGTCGTCGTTAGGTCCAAATTTCAAAATTTCTCTATAAGATACAAACAAACCAACAAACAAATACATTTTATAGGATGCATTTTTTTGTTTTAAATTAAAAAAAGAAACTAAACATGCATTCTTTTGCTTTCTTAATAATAACCCCATCAAGCCTTGACTTCAATCATTCCTAAACATTTCCTTGTAACAATCTTTCAATAATTAACTCTAATGCAGCTTCATTTTATTATTTATTAGTAAATTTGTATCTTTTTTCTCTCTTCATTTTGCTTGCAACAATCTCAACTAAACATGTGTTCAATTAATGAACAAACCGCCTTTTTGCAGTATCTCATGCTCATCTCAAACATATTTCGAAGTCAATAATAAAACAATCTTTTAAAATCTACAAGTTGAAGTTTAAACGGTCATAAATCAAACAACTTTAATCACCTGTAACAAAAACAAAAGAAAAAAAGAAAATTAGTGGAAGTCATATTTGATGTCTGAAAGCATTAGAACTCTGTCGGCATTAATTTTTTGCAAACAACAAGAACAAAGAACAAACAAAACATTTTAATGTGAAGCGATAAAAAAAAATAAATTCCATATTAAGACAGAAAACTAAAAAAATGATGTATTAATTAATAATAGACTGACTTGAGTGACTGAAGTCATATTAGAAACCAAATAATTCATTAACAAGTTTACTCGTAAAACGTTACAAAGAAAAGGATCAGGTGCCAATCAGAAGAATTATTTTCCATTTAAATAAAAGTCTTAAGATTTTTAAAATAAACATATTTTTCAATGGAAATCTTTTTAGATCTACAGCAAATATAACGCTTTTAGCAATAACTTAGTTTTTTATTACTCTTTGTAAGATGATGTGATGTTTGTGACGAAGATATTCATAGTAAAAGCAGATCTATTATTTGAAAATAAACACATTTCAAAATGTAACCATAAAAAATCAATTAACTTTTATTTTAACATGTTGCGTGCTCTTTAAGATAATAAAGAGATTTTAGATTGGTCCGGGTTACTGATGATGATAATAGTATGTGGCGGCCTTGTTTTCAATTCTGGCGGTGTCTACCAAATCAGTTCATTTTCAAGTTAATTGTTGTTCGGGGAATTCATTCATTACCTGCCACACAGCGAACAACACAATACAAGTTCGTTATTAAGTCTTTGTTGAAATGCTTATTCCTTACGGAGAATGAAATAACTTCAATACGAAGATCCATAAAGTGTGACACCCAACAGTCGCACACAATCGATTGGTGAACTCAAATTTAATACTGAAGAGGTCATTGTTTAATTGAGCCGGATCTATATGTAGAATGTAATTGTGGCGGGATTTTGAAGAGCGTTGTACATTGTGCAGAATGGCATCTCTGAGCCCTTGAAGTTGTAAAAGTATTTTATAAGGTTTTATCATCAAGCAGACCTTAATGGAAAACTAATTTGTCGACATCGGCCCAATTGATATTTTTTACCTCTGAGGTTACAGAGACTGAGAGATAGAAGGAGAGAGAGAGAGAGCGACAGAGAAAAAGTTTTAAAGATCCTTTACTCCGTAAATTCTTTTTGATTTTGTGTTTCATTTGTCATTCTTTAAAATTGTTTTTTTAGGATTTAACAGCCAACCGAATTTATTTGGCTGTAAGTCACCGTCTCGAACACAGTGATCCCAAGGTTTTATATTATTTTAAAAATTTACATTTTTTGCTACAAAGATCGATTGTGGAGGGTTATTGTTATTTAAGGATGGCAGTTTGGACCTTATTTAATTATTGAAACAAATTTCACTTTGTTTCTTCGAGTATTAAAAATATAATTTTATATCAGTATAAAGTTTTATTAAACTTTCCTTCACTGTAATTTCCAGCTGTGTATTTCTTTAGTGCACTGTGAGAAGTTGGAGTCATACCTGCTTGCTTTGGTGGCCGGAAGTAGACTCCTAGCTATGTTCCATCTCTGCTAGGAGGCTGGCTAAATTAGGTCGATCGTACTCCGGACCGTACCGTATGGACCTGTATGTGGATGGACATATTTTCTCCATTACTGAAAATATTAGCTATCGAAAAGGAGTTGGAGGAATACGAAAGAGATGGCCAAGAACACTTAGAAGGAGGGGGCACGGTTTTTATTTAATGGCGCTCCTGAGGCAATGATCGCTTAAAGGCTAGGAAATGTTGAAAGTGGCTTCAATATAATGGGTGAACCTTAAGCTGGATGGCTGCGTTGATAATAGATCATGTAAACTTTAAGCAACATCTGGTCAAGGTGAAAACCGGGGAAGAAGATACTTATAAACTGTGTGTGGGCGCAAATCTATCAAGCACTTAGATTAGGCCTAAGACAACGAGCAGACACACATAAAATAAAAAAGAAGGCCTCCCGAGAGGTTTTTTGATAAGAACAAGGGTCGTCAGTTACAAGTTAACACTTTGATTTCACTACAGTTGAATGTAAAGAAAACTGACTGCAAATTGCTACTTGGATACCAAAAGTCATTGAGTAATGAAGAGGGTGGGTCGAGAATCATTGGAATCAAAATGGAGAAGAAAAGGAATGTAAAACAATCCCTATCCTACTCAAATTTTTATGACTGAAGATAAACTGATAAACCGCACAAAATCCATCTTTATGGTAACGGTAGTCATAACCTTTAAAACTTAAAATTTAGAAGAGCCCCAAAAGCTGAACTTAGAGGAGAACAAGTCTTACCGTCAAAACTGGAAAAGAAAACTGACTGGAGAAGAAAAAAAGACTTTTCAGCTTTTCATTCTAAATAGTTGCACATTGTGAATGAATTTGTTTCTCTATTGTGATTCATATATTATTCATATTCCACTAACTTTTCTTGCTGTGAATGACACCAGTTTTTATTTAAGGGGATTTGTTGAATTTTCGCAAAATCTTTAACGACATTTCATATTGATTGATTTTGTCTCTTTTATTTATTTTTTGATCTCACTCACTCTCTCTCTCCTCTGCACTATGAATGAATTCTGTAACACTACTTTAAATAAGCAGCAATGACTGTCAAACTTTAATTTCCTTAATAACAAAATTATTTGTCGTACATAAAGCGATTAATTTGCATTAACCTTTAAATGTCACTTGAAACCTTCAATACAGCAGCGCCAATGACAAGAATTTAAAATTCTAATTTATTTACAAATAAATTGAAAACATAATTATTTATTCAGAATTTCAAAGTTTATATTTCAAAGAGGTAACAATTAATAATTTCTATATTTAAGCTTCCTCATTTTTTATTTTAAAATATTTCTTTTACATTCAAATCGCATTTATAACATTTAAGTTAAATTAAAATAACAAAATTGAAATCAAAAGAAATAAATTTTAAATTTATTAAATATGAATTTATTAATTTGTTAATTTGTTCTTTGTCATCATTTTTTATAATTTCGATTTGAGCGGCTTTAAATTTTCTTTATTTTTCAATTTTTGTTTGTCTGTCTGTATCAGAAATTTGTTATTGCTGTTGTTTTTTAGTGTGTTTGTTTTTGCTTTTGTTCTGCTTCAAGCATTTGAAATTTATGGGTTTTTTTCTTGCTGTTTGGGTGTTTGTTTTTTGCTGTTTTTTTGAACTGCTGAAGGCTTCCAAGATTTAACAATATTCAAAAAGATCTTGTGTATGTGTGCGAATGTTTGTTTAAACTTCTTAATTTTTTTTTGTATCTCGGTTGGGCGTTTGAAAAAGACTCTTAAATTTTAGTGTGACACATTAAGCGTGTAAATGAGCATTAAATATGAATTAGCATTTGTATTAAAGTCAAATTAATCTCCTCCTTTATGCTACTTTTATTTTATTTTACGTTTATTTGTTTATTTAATTATAATATTAAATATAGACGGTTAATTATATTAAAATTTTTCCTTGACTGAAATATTTGTGAAACAAATTAGCGGGATTTTTTTATAGAATTTGTAAATGCAAAAATTTTATAATTTATAGGTAAGTTAAATTTTATAACTATTAAATATTCTTTTGAAGTGCTAAAATACCTTTTAAATATTATTCATTGATATTGATTATTCCTTAATCAATATCTTGCGCTCTAGAATATTCGGCTTGGTGCGATATACATATGTAGCTTAGGTTTCTTTTGCTGCCTTCTTCATATTCCCTTGGTGTATATTTCTAGAGTTAAATTTTTTTTTTGCAATTAGGGATGCCAATCGGGATTGATTTTGTAAAAATCCCGGGATTTTTCATAATTTCTAGAAAATATAGCTCTTTCGGAATTTCTAAATCTTTGTTTTTTTTTTACAAGTAAAATATTTTTAGCTCCTAAAAGAATAACTTTAATAAATAACTGACTGTTTAGCAAATGACTTGTTTTAGTGAATTTAAAATTTTTTTAATAACCAAAAAGTGAAAACTTTTTATGTTCATATTAAGGTACCATTCATAATCATATTTATTATTGAAGTTATATTTTAGTGACTTTTACCACATTTTTTTAATTAATGAGCTCACTGTTCACATTGACTTTTTCTTTTATGTCAAGGTTTATTGCCGCCATTTTATTTACAGAAAACAAAAAGAAAAAGTTGAAAATAATATACTGCTCGTTTTTATAAAATTGCTCACTTTACGTATGAAAAATAATTTATTTTTCTTTTGGTTCACTTTTAATTGCATAAAATGGATCCGAGTTAAAACAGCCTCAATACTTTAAAAAAAATGGGGAATATTTGCAAAAATAAATACAGCTTAAATTTTAAACAAAATAATTCCACTAAGTTAAACTGAAAAATTTCTCCAAAGTTATCATGTTGTTAAGAGGGTAATTTTATTAATTATGTGTCAGGATTATTTTTAAAGGACGTTTTTCTTAATATAATATGTATTTTTTACAAATTAAAAAAAATAAATTAATCACAAAAAGCTGGGAATTTTTATCCAAAAATCCCCATTTATCAATTCCGAAAAAACCCGACCTATCTGGATGAGTGTAAAAGTAAAGTAAAATACAAATCCTCAGAGCATTTATAACTTGAAAACAGATTTCGAAACAAAAATATTTATGCCCATTTTAAAATAAAAAATCCCATTTTGGGGATAGCTAACCTGATCTGGCAACACTGTTCCAAATAGAAGTATAAAAAGGGAAGGAAAATCAAAAATAAAATATTCCTTCACATGAAATTTACAAATTAAGATGAAAATGTCCTGGTTGTGTATTCTGCCGTAATGCGTAGATATGTTCTCTTTATTGACATCAAGTTTCGGATTTAAGTGAAAAGCATTTTACTCTAGCAAAGTTCTAACGTGGTATCTCTTAATCCCCTTCACATATCAGCGATGAGGTTTGGCTTCCTCAACCTTTTTCAAACTTAGCGCATCAATTGCTGTTACTTTCGGCTTTTGTGATTTTTCGGCACCAATTGATAGCTATCGATCCCTCTGATTATCACTTAGTCCAGCTAATGCTAGTTTTAAGACTAGTGATCTTACTTACCTTCTACAAACTGGCAGGTGTGTCCTTTTGCTTTTAGAAAAGTCCTGGTTTATGGGAGGAATTTTTATTCCCCCATCTGCTATAGAAGAGGGCGGAAGATTCTCCTCCATCTCTATTTTATAAGAAACTGCTCCGTCTTTTGGAAGTAACTCCTTAAACCGAAGATCCAGCTCTTAGAAAGTAAAGGCGTGTAGAGAATCTGTTGTCAGCAGGCTTGGGTGGGAATAGTGCTTTATGTTAAGAATAATAAAACTAAAAAACAGATAACGGGGTCAATAACCCTCACATAAGATATCCTCATCCTCATTTTTTTAAACTTTATTAAACATCCAATAATTTCTATTTAATTTTAATAACAGGTCCATTAATAAACAACCTGTCTCAATTATAAAAAAAATAAAATTTCTATTATCCGACCCTGGCTCTTAATCAAACATCATGGGCTGGACTTGTAACTCTATATAGCTATTAAAAAAATAATTTATACAAACAAATAATAAATATTTATTTAGACTAAATGAAAACTCCTCTAAAGCACAATTAATTTATTAAGTTTTGTAATTAATTACAGATTGAATAGATAAAAATCTAAGCAGTGGCTTTAATGAAAAAACATACAAACAAGCGCTCATAAAATGATTACAATTTAATCGCATAAATCGTATAAACAACTTAAAATGGTCATAACTGACAAAATTAATTTCCAACTAGTTTTCCAAAGTTGTTCTCAAAACCGCCATAATTCATATGAAATTATTCACAATAAAAATCAAATGTGATCATTTCTGCCCCCCTTCATAATGTTAATCTTTGCAAGCAGCATATTTAAAATGTAAATCATACAATTTTATAAAAACACCACACAAACACATACACAGATGTTCACACACACACACACACACAGTTATGTTGATTTGATAAGTGTTTAACAGTTACGCCCTCGTTTTTTATAGTGGCTGGTTGTTTGACGTTGTTGCTGTTTTCTCTTGTTGTATTTTTATTAATGCGCATATTAATTACCGTTAATGCGACACATACTTGGCACCTCCTTGTATTTGCTGGCCTTAGTGTCTACGAACGAGCACCAGCTAAGCATGCGCCTGTTGTTAAATGTTAGAGATTTCAATAGCACTTTTTTGTGTTGCTGTGAATAAATTTATGTTGTTGGTCTTGGGGAAAGAAAAATGTTCAATTCTTAAAAAGTACCAGTTTGTTTAAATGACAAAAAAACTAATTGGAGGAGGTTGGTTATAGAGAAGAGCAAAACTCGCTAAATTTATTGCGCGGGTGCGTTCATATCCACGCCAATAAAGTGCGATGTATCAGAGTTGATAATGGAAAGGAGTTGACAGGACCAATTTGATTCTTTCTACATTGAAAGTGACGAATAACAAATTTTTCTTCAGTATCAACATATTTCTCGTTTATTTTATGTATCATGGCTCTGTTGTTATTAAAGTCGTTAAGCGTTATATTGTTACCTGTCTAGTTTTCTATTTAGGGATTGGTAATTTAATTCTGTTTAAATGATTTCCGAGCAGCATTCAAGACTTCTCAAAACATGCCGCCTGGTCTCTCTCTCTCTCTCTCTTTCACATTTGCACACCTTAGTTGACGTTATTTACACCGAGAGGGGTTTTTGTACTTGTTAAAGTTTCTATTTGTTTTTAAATAAAAAATCAATTAAATTTTTAATTTACTTAATAATATATTTAATTGGCTTAATTATTTTTTAATTGAAATATAAATACCAAAAATTCTAATTAAATAATAAAATCTATTTTAATGGAATCGATTATATATTTAACTGAAAACGAGGAAAATAATTTACGATTAAATAATTAATTAAATCAATTAAAACTTTAATTAACTTGCAATGTGAAATCAAAAAAAAAATATTAATAGGTGCAAACAATTTTTTTTCGTGTGCCATCAGGATCTAAAATAACCACAGCACAACTATGACATAGTTTTGGGTCTTTAATTTTGCAAGCGATGTTGTTGCGCTGGACTGATTTTGCAGAGGTGCCTCAGATACAATTAGTTGACGTAATAGTCTTAAACTGGATTTTAATTTTAATTTTTATTACTGCATAACATTTTGCCCACCTCTTTTCTTCTTCTGCAATAGCTGGAGCGGTTACCCAGCGCATTTCTGCTGAGTTTTTAAATCTATGATAGAATTTTTTTCTTCTCATAAATGTCAATGGTTAGGAACTATTGTCTCTGCTTCATTTTCAGTGTAATTTTTTTTAGTTTACCGGCGGAACGCAGGGTTTGGTTTGATAGCAGTACAACTTTTGTTCATATTTATTTTTTTCCTAAATAAGAGGAAGCCATATTAGGAATCCTCATCCTGTTGTCACCAAAAGACCTCTTAGACTCTATCTACATTAAGATTCTTTGCAAAATTTGGTACTTTTAATATTTCATCGCTGTCAAACTCCACAACAATGCAATAAAAATTTCTTCAATTTTAATTTATTGTGTTTTTTATAATAACACCCAGTTAACTTATGTATGTGTATGTGTTTATTTATAAATATTTATTTGCATGTGTATTAATGTGAGTTGGCGTTTTAATTGTCCAATGAGGCGCAAAGTGATGATAGCGTAGGGGTTTCCAATTCGTTTCTTTAAGTGGTTTTAGCTGCTGGTTTCATTATCTAAATGTGAATGTCTGCGTGTTTTTTTTTTGTGGTTTAAAATCTTAAAAGGATTATAAATGGTAATTGTTTTTGTTTCTGGCAGTATGTTGTGACTCCGTCGATTATGTTATTTTTATATTTTGTTAATTTATGATTATGGTCAAATTAACTATTTAATTATTATTTTTACGCTTGATACATATTTAGAACTATAGGGAGTTTTTTTTATACACACATGTTATTTTTTAAAGAAGACGATCTAAATTAATAGCGTATCATTTCATGCTTTTTTTTTTAAATCTATATCCTATTCTTCACATTTAAATAATATACAATATTTTATTATTATTGATTAAAATAATAAAGTGTATTTGTTTGCTTGAATAAGTTAATAAATGAAAAATATTCATTAAATGAATTTCATAGCTTTCCAACGTAAGAAAGTGGCCGGTGTGTTGCCAATAGAGATGCCAAACGGAAAATTCTGAAATATTTTAATCCTGGAAATGTTAGGGATTAATAAAGTCCAAATTTGGGATTTTTTTTCTGTATGTAATTTTCAAATAAATCTTTTTATTATTTTTTTACTAATACTTGAATACCAAAATATTCAAAATAACCAGATATTCTTTCTAAATATGGCCCATACTCTTTTGCTGAAACCAACAACTCAAAAATTCGAGGCAAAGTAGCCAGGTCAATTTATGAAATTATTTCTATTTAAAATTCAAGCTATTTTTCATTTTGAAAAATATCGCCAAATTTCTGCGAAGTTTTCCGATCACCTTCATGCATCATTGAAGGTGATCCAAAACCAAGGTTTAAAAAATAAAGTGAGCAATTTTGTAAAACCTATCAACAGATCAATATTACTTTTCTACGAGTAATCGTATTCTGAAAATAAAATGCCTGCAACAAATAATTATGTAGTTGGGCACAATAATATTTAAGTGAAAAATTAGAAAGTTAAAAAAATAATAGAACAAGTCAATATAAATTGCGAACGAATTATTTCATGCTTCATTTCTGTAACTTAAATGAGAAACTTCTCACAAAAAATAGTTTAATCCTCTTTATTACATAGGGCAAACTACAGTTTGTTTTATATTTTTCATATGAATTTATGAAAAAGTTCATTAAAAAGTCTAGCTCGCCCTGTAAAAAACAGGATGACCATTATATTTTTAAGTGAGAAATTTATCACTTTAGTTACAGAAACGAGATGAAACTTTAAGGGAACTACCAAAAGAATGTTTGTTGATATTAAAAACGTTACATTACATCAATTTATTTCCTCCAGTCAAGAATTTTACCGACTAAAAACACAAAGTTTTAGTAAATCGCAAAAACCTCGAAATTTCGGGATTTTTAGATTTTTTGGAATCACGATAAAATCTATGATTTGGGGTTTTAGATTTTTAAATATCTATCCCAGTTGGCATCCCTAGTTGCAACCAAACCTTTTACAATCTCTTTAGGCTTTTCACGCTGATATTTTTGAAATAGAAAAAACATGATTGGGGTAACAATAATTAAAGAGCAACGTTCTATTTTAGAATTTTATAATTGTATCAAAACTTACTATTTTCATGTATAATAATATTTTGGTTAACTACAAATGTATTATTTTAAAGTATTACTATAATAATGTTTTAAATACAATCATATTATTTTTGGCAATAATTATTATTTTTTTAAACTCAAGCACACACTGAAGATGCATTATTATGGTCCTTGCGAAGAAGTAAATAAATAAATATATTAAATAAAGATATAAAAAATAAGTTTAATTTTTTATTATCCCTTAAATTTCACAGGTAGCCTTCGTAAAATTTTTTTTAAGGGGTGTCCCCATTATATATATGAAATCTATACTCTTGATATCAGAACAAGATAAAGAGTGGAAACAAATATCAATTAGAAAAACATTAACTTGGGTAATTACTTGGATAAGTATCAAATTAGAAAAATTAACAAAGATTTTTTTTTTTGTAAATTTTTAGATTTTTCACAAAATTATTTCTTTTTCTTAAGTTTTTGTTTTCAATAAATAAATAAGTTTTTAAAAAAATTAAAAAAAAATTTATTACACAGGTCCTTGAACAGAAAGACATACACAAATGCTTTAATAGCACTAGCAATTTAATTAAACAGTGTAACAAATATTTATAGAAACCGTGTTAAATCCTCCTCAATGGCTAATGGAAATAACTTTTTTCTACAAACAATAATTCCAAATTATTAAAAAATAAAAGTTATGTGGGATTTTTACTGCAAGGTGGTATCAGTTGTATAACAACTAGAAAGGCAATCATTATGAAACATAAAAATAGAATTTAATGAAAAACCAAAAAAAGGAAAATTCCTCGATTTTTTTTATTTTAACCCTTAATCTTCAAGTCTTAATTAAAAAAAAAATAATTAATAATATTTTTGCATTCTATTGAAATGATAGTTTTTATTTCTCTAAATTATTTTTAGTTCCATTGTTGATTTTTTTAAGTCAGAATGTACAGCAGCACAGAAGATATAAAAGAATATTAATATATATATATATATATATATATATATATATATATATATATATATATATATATATATATATATATATATTGTAATCAAAATTAAATAAATTTTATAAAAACTGATTGACATATTGAGGTTTTGAGAGAACTCACTTTATTTGTTGACGTTGTTATTTTAATATTTTTACTTTTGTATAATTTTTACCTTTAAAGATAAAAATTTAAAGGTAAAACTAAATATGGTAAATTGAAACTAAATAATACTCATAATAAATCAATTAAGACAAGAATATGTTTAATAAACATCATCTGTTCTCAATCAATTAAAAGCTGCTGGACAGTAGGCAAAAATAATTTATTTTCTATTAAAATAAAATAAAATAAAATAAAGGGCCTGCAGATTTAAGAAAGTCCTTTTGAAAATCTTTCTATTAATATAGACATCTTTTTAAGCGAATTTCTTTAATTATAAGCCTTAAAAAATAATTTGCAGTTGAAGTGTTTCTTTATTAAAAACACATATTTAAAAATTTTATTTAAAAAAGTACTTTTTTAAAATTTTTTCTAAATAATTTTTTAAAGTACTTTTTGGAGAGAATAAAATTTTTTTTAAATTGTTTTTAAAAAGTAATTTTTTAGAAAGGTGGAAAAAGGGTTTTTTTAACACTCACCTCAACTGTAAAGATATTTGTTACTTTAAAATAATTTTAAATTAAGAAATTTAAAACCTTTTTTAAGACTCGCTAAAAAAATATCATTAAAAAATGTTAAAAGGTACTGTCTGCGAAGAAAAATTGATGCATCATGATGTAGAGAAAACATACCCTGATAAAAGAAAAAATTTTGTTAAAAAGAAGTAAATGCACCAAAAAAATGAACTAAAGGTACAGTCAAATTATACCCGATGAGAAAAGTACCATTTTGGAAAATGCTGTTGTAAAAGTTACATTTAGGAAAAAGTATTTGTTAAACATAAAGTACAATCATTAATTTTAAATACCTTCTTAAACAATCATTTTTAAAAAGTACCTTTTAAAAGTATGTATTTTTTTGAAAAAGTACCTTAAAAAGTACTTTTCAAAACCCTGTTAAAAAGTACATGCATACCTAATTAAAAGTACTTTAAATAATTCAATTTAATACAAAAAAGTACCTTAAAAAAGCATAAAAGTTAAAAAACTAGTTCTATTTCAAAAATAATTTTTCATTCGTAAATATTAAGAAACTTGCTAATAAGTTCACCTGCGATTTTTTTTTATTTTGGAACTAGAGCCGTTAGTAAAACATGAATTCTTCGAAAGATCACAAATTTAATTCTCATATTAATTAATTTTCCATATTTATAATATTTTCATCAGAGTTATTTAAAATATCATTTTATGGTTCTTGTTCGTTGATTTTGATGTTGAATATTTTGAAATTGATAAATCTGCCGTAACATTTGTAAATTATTTATACATGCAAATGTTGCACACACATACAAACAAACACTACAAGCAGCATAAACGGCAGTTTTAAGTTTTTTCTCTTCTTTTTTTTGGTGTTTTTTTTTATTAAACATTTGTTGACAGTTTTGTCAACAATGCGTTGAAAATTAGCTTAAATACATACATTAACAACAATTGCCTGTTCGCCACATGTTCGTTCATACATACAGATATACAAACAGACAAACAGCCAAGCATGCTTGATGCTTGTGTGCTTGTTAGTGTGTTTGAGTTTCGGGATGTTTGTTGGGTTAGCTGCTGCTTGCTTGATGCTTGGTTGACTACACGTTGCTAAAACAATTTTAAATTGTCTCTGTCTATATTTAAAACAATTTAGGGGGATTTATGGGGGCCATGTTTTTAACTAGCGGTACTACTATGACTAAAATTATTACATACCAACTAAATCACTGCAAAAACATTAATAGAGAAAGACAAGAACACAGACTGGTAGGCAGGCACACAGAGACATTTTTGGACAGACTATCATGCCTAGAGATGGATAGACAAAGAATTATTCGGTATAGAAAACAGAGCACCTTTAGTATTTTTATTGCAATCTAAAATAGAAGAAAGATAAAATGTAATTATATTTAGAGATACATGAGAACTCTTAAAAAAATAGTCGAGTATTTTAATGCTTAAACATGTATTATTTAAACTCATGTTAGAATCATTAACTTACCATAAAACTATGCTTAAGCAGAAACAAAACCGGGTTTGCCGTGACGTATAATGAATGCACTTTAATCTATTAAATCAGAACTGGGATCTCATTGTGTTTTATGGTGTTCTCGCCAGCCGATTTCTCTTGTTAAGTTAATATTCTTTTGATTGATAACATCAGTACTCTATATTATTTAATTTTTATTTTTTCTATATCTTACTTTGTCTCTGTAGGTGTATTAATTCTCATGATTTCGTGTTTATTAGAAGAGCCGTTTATTTTGAGAGTAGCACAAGTCACTTTGTTTTTAAGTCGAGATATTTAAGAGTTTGCGTTTTAACACGTTTAAAAATATGTATGCTAACTTTTGAGATTTACTTTGCGTTTGTTATCTCATGGTACTGATATTTTTCTCAGTAAAAATAATATCCTATAAACATTAAAAAGCCCCACTTTTCATTAAGGCAAAGTGACTTAAGCCAAAAATGACTGACATAGTATTACAATATTATACTAAATTTGTCCGACGTGTTTTACTAAAGTGATGTTTTAAAAGGGCAGTTAGTGATTTACTAAAATTGTTGAATAAATTTTTTATATAATAATAATTCATACCATCAACATATTCATTATATAAAGGCATTTTTGAAGTTGTTTTATTTTGTAATTCATAAAATACCAAAATATTTAGTTCATTTCGTACGAGTAATATTACATATTATAAAAGTGAAAGTAATGAATGTGAAAATACATTAGTTCAGTTTAGTTTTTGTCATCAATAGGAGTGAAAAAGTCCTCAGAAATTGTGTTTGGTTTCAAATTTTTAAAATAATTTGGAAGTATATAATTAAGCAAGTCCATCATGTCTTTGTGTTTTGCTGAAGAAACAGTACGGGCTCCAGCATATAAAGGATCCATCTCTATTTTTGAATAACGCCTAGGTCTTCCTTTTTTTTGGTGACAAATCCAAAGTTAAAAAGTTCATATAAACTTAGTTTATAAAATAATTTATAGGAAATATTATGGTAATTTTTAACCAATTCACTTTCATTTGAAATCACTCTCATATGTCTCTTTATGTGGTTAACGCTTTATCTCATTTTAGAAAATATTTCTATAAAATAATAATAATGGACATTGGAAGCCACCTAATCTATAACTGAAATAGGAATGTTTTACCTGATTCGTTGTTGGATTATCTTATAAAAGTAATTTTAATAAAATAATGCTAATTATGTCTACTATATTACATGTCACTATAATATAATTTACAAAACTGCATTATTCTTTCGCACTTATAAAAATAAGTCCAATGACCACAACTTTTTAAAAAATACTAAAATAATTCAAAACAATAATTCTGACACATTTATCATATGATTTTATTTTTTTTTTTATACTAAGCCCCGTCATTAATTTCCTGAGTACAGCGACTTATGCCACTTTCAAAATAAACACGTTTGTTATACCGTTAATTACCATAACTTCTCTCGAACAAATCTCAATAGTTTGCAACTTATTGAATGCAAATTTTTTAAAAATTAAAGATACTATTTAGTTTTTTTTAGGTGTTGGCATTAACTGGATTTTTTAAAAAAGTGACTTATGCCACTTTCAAACAAATGGTTCAGTTATGTACTTTTACAAACTTATGCAGCTATCATCACTAGAACACTATGATACTCTTCGTGCATCAAACTACTCGATAATGTGTTTAGCAAACATGGGCCATTAAAGCGTGCAGACGTGCAAACGATAATTACTCTGTGGCTCCGGCGAGACTGAAACTAATGGTGGTTTCCTTTTTTTACAGAGCGTTCTCCTTAATGAATGCTCTGTAAAGGTATGGAACACCATTTCCTTTGGTATCTTATCTAGCACGGTAACACAGCAGTTTTTTCTGTTGTGATCAACATCTCGGCTTGCTGGAACTGCTATTTTTCTATTTATTCTCCTTTTTAAAGTAACTATCCTATGCGTCCATTCAACAACAATCGTTTTCTATTACATTCATAGCGCAGATGGAAAGTCAACTAATGGCTCATGATTTTTTTTTAATGAAAAATTAAATACCTTAGAAATACACAGTGAACATTTTTGTTTTTACTTTTGTATTAACTTTTCTAATCATTTGCTGTAAATACAGTGCCTGCAATAAATAATTATATAGTTAGGCATAGGTGGTCATTGCCACAATAAGTTTTAAGTGATAAGTATCAGTGTCAAAAAGTAAAAAAAAAAAAATGGATAAAGAATTGTGAGCAAATTATTTGAAAGAAATCTGTGCTTCGCTTCTGTAACTTAAGTGAGATACTTCTCACAAAAACTATTATAATCAGCATCGTCGTCTTATTTCACACAATGTTTACTACAATTTTTTTTAATATAAAGTAATGAATAATTCCATGATAAACTCTATTTCACCCTGTGAAAAACAAGATGGCCATTATATTTTTAAGTGAGAAATTTGTCACTTTACTTACAGAAACTATATGCTGGTAAACGTAAGTTTAAGGGAACTTCTAAAAGTATGTTTATTAATATTAATTAAATTAATTTATCCATTGCGGCCACTTAACAATAGTCGTTTTGCCTTATATTAATAGCGCGAATGGGAAGTGAACTCATGACGCGCCACAGCATGTGCTTAGCATGCATTAGTTATATTTATTCTATTCAAAAAACCACACTTTATTAACGGTAGAAGTAATAACTTATTCAGCTTCTATTGTTAGAGATATATAAAGCGTTGCCTAATTTTATTTTTCGTAACAATTTTATTGGGGGGATAACTTCACGGTTCTCAGCTCTTTCACTATTGGTGAATAAATATGTGAAGAATTTTCTTTATTAATTAATGCTCTATTAGGTATAACGTTAACTGAGCTCCTTCATCTTGTAATTCCTTTATCCTGTGACTGAAAAATTTTAAAGCTTAACTGCTCCTTCAGTAAGGAGTTTGTGACCTTCAAAGTCCACCATAGAAATTCAGCTTTCGTATTAGTTCAAACACGGTTAAGTTCCAGGAGCCTAGCCTTCGTGAAGGGGTTCCAGGTGGTTGTTATCTAACCGATGGATGAAGGAGGTTTTTAGGTCATAAAAGAGTTCCGACTAAAAGCTAACAATCACTCAAGAGCCAAAAGCAAAGGCGGCGATCACAGAGGAAAAAGGTAAAAAATTTGAAAACGGACATCAGTCTCTATCTCCTCCCAAAATGTTTGTCTTAAGTATCATTTGTAAAAATCCTAGGAAGATTTATAATTTAATTTTGTCTTCCGTCATTTAGTAAAGTATTTATCATTTTGATTAACATTTAAAAGTCGAGTGTAAAAAATACATTTAAGCATTTAAGTTGAAATAAAACAATCACTGCAAAATGCAATTGGTATGAAGAATAACATAAGGCCTATAAGTTTCATAAATAACTGCAACTAAATACATACTTTTGTTAAACATACAACTACAAATTATTATGCTTGTAATTCTTTGCAACTCAATCACATATGTTTGTTTGTATGAGTGTGTGTATGTGTGTATGACTTTTTCAAAAAGTTATTTATAATACCACATTTTAAAGTAGTTTTAGCAACAACGAAAAAAAGAAAAACAAAATCTTGCAACAAAATTTTTACAGAAAACAAAAAAAAAACTTAATATGGAAGCAACGTTAGTTCAAATTCAAATAAAAAGAAAAAAATAAAATAAAATAAAAAATCAGATGAAAAAATATCATCTTTTTCTAAGTAGTGGAGTAAAATTTGCTTTATACTTTTATATCATTTATAAGTGAATGTTTCTTGCTGTTGTTATTCATATTATTGTTAAGGTTGTTGTTTTTGTTCTTTTTGTTTTTGTTGTTATTACTGCAGCCGTTTAATATGTACGGCAATTTGCTTTGGCATCAGGCAAACACCATGAATTTGTAAATATTTTTTATATTAAGTATCTGGCAAAGTGCAAAATAGTTTGTTGTATGGGACGTTGCATCTCTTGATCATCATTGTTCTCGTACTCGTACTCTTACTCATCCTCATCCTCGTCATCATCATCTTTATCTTGTGCTTTTTTAATTTATATGCCAACATATAAGAGAGAGGAATGCAAAGACAGTCGAAGTAAATGCCTAGGAAAATGGAAAAGAAAAAAAATATAATTTCAGTTGCCATACAACTGTCTATAAGTCTTTAAAGTATGTATGTCTACTTTTTAGCAATTGATTGAAATTACCAGACTTTTAAAAGAATTACTAGAACATTTGAAGGAAATTTTTTTAAAGAATTAAAAGAAAGAGTAATTATTTTTTTGTTTAATAAGTCTTTTAGAAATAACAGCATCTATGGGAACACCTTTTAGTTTTAAACAAAAACGATTCAAATACGGCCATGTATATCGTACAACATTACCTATAGGGCCACCCTTTAATTTTAAACCTGTTATAGTAAACATAGAAGAACAAATTCTATGTAATTTTCAAGTATTTAAAAAATATGACCACTTTAATTTATTTGCTATTTTTTAATTTTGACATGCTTTCAATAAATTAACTCTTTTACATTTCTGACCAAGTAATTCTCATATGAAATCATATACATTGGTATGGTATGTTTAAGTACAATAAATTTTAGTTTATGCACTTTTGTTCAGCTTACTAAATGCAAAATTATCCGTGAGCCCATAATGAACTGGGTACGCAAACATTCGTTCAGGCGTTGCATGATGTATGACAAGATTTTGCCAACTTGTATACAAAATTTCTTCCATTTGTATTTAAATGTACTTTAGATATTTATTTATAGCTAAATATAATTTTTTTATGATGGCAGCCAAAAGGGGAAGCAACAATGATTGGAGATGAAGTTTGTGACACAAAGTAAAGTTTTTATATATATTTTTGGAATAAGCCTTGTTATCTTATAATTCTCATTTGGTTTATGACAGCTACAACATTAGCATTTTGGGTTAAAGTATTAAAGGTGACAGGATGTTGCCAACCTGTTTGTGAACAATGAGAATTTGGGAAAATGTTTTTAGAAAATTAGTCACTGGAGTATTAAATTTAAGTCATGTTTTTTAACCAGCCGACAAAAAGCAAAAGCATTCACATTGTTGCATTTCATTTACAAAATAGTTCCACTCCCAAGATTTCCTTGTTTTACTTTGTGGCTGCCTTAATTTTCTCAACTGCTGTTCTAAAATAATAGCGCATTTTCTATCATCTCTGCCGTGCGTACACCACGATTTTTTCCTTTTTCTTACTGAGAATCCGTTTTTTTCATTTTTTTCTATTTATTCGTCTGTTTTAAGCGTCTTATAGATCACGGGTTACTTAATAATAATTAGTTTTCTTTATACTCAAACCACTGATGGGGTTTGAACTCACGAATCTTGATCTGTTCTTAAGCAAACAAGCAGACAACTCTTACAATGCAGCCATCACTGTTGTCTATTTTTTTTTATTTAGGATGAAATCCAAAGTTTTTAACTGACAAAGGTAGGTTTTTATTGTGGCCGATAAGTAAAGAATTGCCAGATCTAATTTTCCTACCGCATTAAAACATTTTTTTTTATATCAAAAATCTAAAAACTTAATAAAACTTGAAGGAATTTCTTTATCCGATTCGAGAGAGATAGAAGTACTTTTCAGAACTCGCATATGCCTGCCGTTGTCTTCTTTTACATATTTTTTTTTTCAATGCTTCGTCTATTTTACTTTTGTGTCATTATTAAACTGAGGGTGTGGTACTTTTATTATTATGTTGGTAATGCTAGACAATTTGTTGTTGCTGTTGTGTTTGGCTTGTTGTCATTAAAAATGAAATAATTTCTTCTATATTTAAAACTATTACTGTTTTCAATTATAACTAATGAATTATTAGTATGTACTTTGCTTTTTCTTATTACTATTGAAGTTGAAGTAAAGATTTGATGAAATATTTATGTATTTATTTAATTAATTATTTTGTTTATATAAAGAGTAAATTGTAAGATATAAAATACATTATTTGCAACATAATGTTTCAAGTAATTTTAAATAATCAAATGATACTGTTTATAATGAAATGTCTACTTTGCAAAGCTTTGAAACACTTTACTAGTTATGAAACTTTATAAATTATTTAACTTAAAATAAATTAAATAAATAAATAAATAAATAAAAATAAATTAAAATATTTTGGAATACTTTAATGCTAAAACAGCATACTCTTATGAAAATGTAATTTGTTTGTTGGGAGTTGAAAAGATAACAAATATACAAGCAAATGCCAACTTAACCGCCAACAACATATTAATACAAAATATTATTTAAAAATATAAAAACTTTAGTAATAATTTTATGGCGATTAAAATATTCTCTGTTTATTTTTTAAAGTGGTATAAGTGAATTTTGTGCCGAGGCAAACTTGATTTCACAAAAAAAATAAATAAATATGTCAATCGATGAAATATAGTGTCGAAAATAGTGCTATTGGAAATCAGCATAATCGGTTCATGTCCTTCGAGGCAGCAGGCAAAACACTACGCCTGCCTCAAATTTTTAGAACAATAAAGTAACTCCAATCAAAAAATAAATATATGGGGCAATGGAGAATTCGAAAATAAGATAAAAAATATCAACTGAAAAAATTAGTGCTCACCCATATTTTCCGACTTACGGGGCTCTGAAATTTAAAATTTTTTTTAAAATATCAATATGGGTATCATTTTAAAGCTTTTAAAGAGGTCTTAGAGGAAATACTAAAATTTTGTAAAAATGCTTAACCCATTAGGATCCAATGTAAATTTATAATATAAACGTTTTAATTAAAGCAAATTTATAGTTTCAAAGTCAACAAGGTATGAAAATCATACGAGCTTGAAATAAAAAATAGGGAATTTCAATTAAAAATTTTATACAAAAAAGAAAAAAAAATTAATAATAATAAAAAATAAATATATATAAAAAAGCTTAACTTTTACAAAGAAGCCATTAATTACATCTTTATATCAATATGTTCTATTTTTCATTATTTTCATTTTGAGAAAGTTATAGAAATTAGTCATGATTTATTGAGGGAATATAAGCCATAATATTTTTTTTTTGAACTAAATAAATTTACTCAATTGTTTAAAAGTTATCTTTGTAAATATTAATTTAATTGTTTATTTATTTAAAAGGGCCTTTTAAAAAAGTATCTCTAAAAATATAACTTTAAAAAATATCTTTAAGAAATAAATTTTAAAAGGCTCCTTGTAAAAACTTTCTTAAAAAAATACATTCCAAAAAATTATTTTATTTCCAATTAAATTTGCTGTTAAAAGTACTTCTTAATTGAGAATCCATGAACTTTAAAAGAGTACCTTTCCCAATGTTCCTTGTTCAAAAACCCTTTAAAAAAGAAGCATTCAAAAATCTACCCGTTTGAAAAAAGTACTTTTTTCTCAAAAGTACTTTAGAAAAAAGTATCTTTAAAAATTAGAGTTTTAAAATAATTTAAAAAAAAAGTGCATTTTAATAAACTTAGTTTCTAGTATCCCTGACCCATGTATTTCTGGAATGTTGTCTGCTTCTTTAAATCAGTTTATCTTGGTGGTTATACAAGGCCACTGAGGAAGTTATAATTAGAAATATTCGCTCTACCAACACCACAAATCTGTAGAATAAAGCATTTCAAGTTTTTGGGAAAATACTGTAACAAATTGCATAATAATGTTATTTAAAAATGTACTAAAAATTCTAATAAATTCTTTGTTGCCACAATCATATATTTACAATCGATCAAATATGCTTTTAAATAGAAAAAAACATAAAAGATATAAATACCTATAAATTACATTGAAATTCAAAAATATCTATATAAAATTACATCATCATACACAAATGGTAGAAGTAACAACAGATTTGATATTTTTATTTTGATGAAATCGTATACAAGTGTGTGGCAAGCAGCAAACAAAAAATTATGCCACCTCTCTACTTAAATCAGTTGAAAATCGACTGATTGAAATAATTATAAAGTATTTTTTTTGTCTACATATTTAATCGCATATAAAATCCATGTAAACCAAACACACAGACACACACAAACATACATATTTTTAGACATTTAAACAGACACAAATGTACATATGTTGCATTTGTTTACGTATTTGTGGCATTCCTTAAAGATCTAATTGAAATCATGATTAAAAATGATAAATTTCAGTTTTATTTTATAAAATGCGCCAAATTGTTTTGGCACTTGCCACCGTTACCACCAGCGCCAACGTCGCCACCACAACGCTGCTGCTAAATGGCAAATATTGCACACAACTGTACGTTTTCAAAAACATACACAACAGATTGCAGGCGGCAAATAGTGGCACTTAATATAGAAAAAATATGAAATAAATTTAAAAACAAAACCACCATCATCAACAGCAAATAATAATAATAATATTAAAATAATAACAACAAACAAACACTATTTCACCCCAAACCAAATTAAATAACCGAATAAATTTACAAATTGCAATAAAAATAAAAATATCAACAATTTTAAAATGATTATTTTTCACACATTTTACCAACAACAGCAGCCTTTGGCAGTATTAAACACACATGTACAAGATACGCCATCGTGCAGAGGGTTAACGACTACAGTGAAGTGCACGAATCCTATACCAAAAGCAAAAGCTTTTAAATAGGGACATTATGAATTCCAAAAAGTAAATTATTTAAAGAATACTTTTAAATTTTTGTTATTAAAAAGACACATTAAAAAAACTTAGTTGATCAAAATTGTACCTTTTACAAAAACAGCAAATACAAAGGCCCTTATAAAAACGGACCAATAAAAATGAAATATAAATAAAATTCAGAAAGGTACCTTATAAGAAAAGTAGTATATATAAAAGGACATTTAAAACAAATTTGAAAATAGTACTTTCACAAAAGGAACTATTGAAAGCTAACTACTAAAAAGAGCCCTTTTTGTTTTAATGAAAAGTACTTTATTAAAATCAGTACTTTTTTGCTAACGTCTTTTAAATTGGTGCCTTCAGAAAAATCTTTTTGGAGTGACGTACCTTACGAATTTAAAGGTTTGTTTAATGGTGTTTAGTAGAATCTTTACAAGAATTTCAAAAAGCAGGCCCTTAGAATCACGTACCATTTCAAATGAGTACAAAAAAGGTGTTTAAAAAATATCTTTGAAGGAAAAAAAAATTCGAAAAACAAGTACTTTTATGTTAGGACTTTTTTAGAAAATACATATTAACAGACGTACCGTATCAACCCTAATGAAAAAATCTTGTAAAAAAGGACCTCAAAATTTATATTTTAAAAATTTCTTGTTAAAAAACTGTTTAAAAAAATCCCTTTAAAATAATGCCTTAAAAACAACAGGCGGAAGAATATTATAAAAAAATATTAAAAAAGTACCATTGAATTTACCTTCAGACAAGTAGGATTTGAAAAAGTCCTCTAATACGAGCCTGCTAAAAATGTTGATTTATAAAATGTGTATTTTAAAATCTTTAAAAAAGAGAGAATTTTGAAGGAAAGTACTTTTTTGAAAACGTACCAAAAAAGTACTTTTTAAAAAAGTACCATTAAAAAAGCGTATTTTATTCAAATATACCTTCAATAAGACTATCTTATAAAATGTTTCTTTAAAAAAGTACCTGCTAAAAAGAACCTACATAAAAATATCACATTTAAAAACAATTATTTCCAAAAAAGAACCTTACAAAAAGGACGTTTTACAACAGGACCTTAGATAAATTCTAGGTGATGTTTATTTGGATATAGTAGTAGTAGCTTTTACATAGGCATCTTATAAGCAATGTCATTTTAAGCAAGGAAGCTTTTTTAAGAGCAGTGCTAAAAATATACCACATTTTTAAAAGGTACCTTTAAAAATTTGTCTTTAAGAATAATTTTCCAATTTTTAAAATGTTTAAAGGTATTTTTTTTAAATATCTTTTAATGTTAAAAATGTTACATAAGAAAAATTAATTTTTTTTATTAAAAAAATATCTTTTGAAGATGCCTTGTTATTGTTGTTATTATTTTTTTAATAATTCATTTTAGCATCCTGACTTTCAAAAAAAATTCTAAACGTTCAGGTAAGTTTTTCCTAAATCACTGTTTCTACTAATAATTCATACACCTTTTATGGCTGTCGAATAAATACAGTGTGTGTATGTGTGTATGTACGTACTTTGCACACGTTGTTGCACTTTTATTGCTTGAAAATATTATTTATTTATTTAATTTATTTGATCGTTTTTTGGATGTATGTTTTTGTTATTGCTTTTGTTTTATTGTTGCCAATTTGTTATTTTGGCCAACTAAAAATATCGTTTGTCTGCTTGAATTGTATGATTTTCGTGATTTTTTTTCTCTTTTGCTGCCGTTTTTGTGGATCATTTTATGTGTAAATTTATATTCACATTTATGTGATTTGATTATTGTATTGCCAACAGTTTGTACAGTATATTTGAGGTAAATTGTTAATAATTTTATATAATTGCAATAATTTTTATATTCACATGTATGAACGATTCTAAAGTGTTTTTGTTTTCTGTTGTATGATTGTTGCCAAGATTAAGATCTTAATTTTGTTGTTTTGAATGTTTTTGATTTCTTTGCAGAGTTTGTTTATATGTTTGCGGTCAGTTATGAGTAAGTGGCTGTGTAAAAGGGGATTGAATGGTAAGTGTTTTATTTGTGTTTTAAATTATTTTAAATATTATTTATTAGCATTTCTTGGGCTGTTGTGTTGTAAAGTATGGGTTTCATGTGACGTATGATTAATTTATAATTTTGATTTTTGGTTGATTTTCCTTATATAAAAACAATTGACTTTTTTTTACAGGCTGTGTTGGTTATCTAAAACGGTTCGGAACTTTTGAATAAAAATTATTCTTTATTTAGCATAAAGTTTTCATTTTAAAAATCATGTATTAATTTTTTTAGTTAAGGAAATTGTTCTAGTTATAATCAATCGAAATTGTATAAATTGATAATCTTATTTGCTAAATTTATTAACCTCTGAGCTACACTCCCGCTTCATGTTCAAAGTTTTTACGTCATATTACTTAAAATATTTATTTTACCCTTTTGATGTCCAGCAGCTTAATAGATATGAATTGAATATAAAATCTAAAACTTAGAAAGCAAATGGGTCCTAACGCTCAATTTTAGTCTTTATATTAAAGAATATAAATAATCCAGGCAATTGAACTAGTATTATCAATGGAATGTTAAAATAATGTATGTTTTTTTTAACAAGACTTATTGATTTCATGAAATATTTGTTTTAAAAATTTTACACAAAAAGAGTCTTTGCAAAAGTTACTTAAAGAAAATACTTCAAAAAGGTACTTTCTTAAAAGAATATATTATTTAAGGCACGATAAAATTTTTAAAATGCTTTTAAAAAGTTATTTTCTAAGGTACCAACGCTACTTTTTGTAAAGGTACTTTCTTAATGTAGTTAAAAATAAAACAGTTAACAATTGAATTAGTTTTTTAGTTAGTTCTATGTTCGTTACTTACAATTGAATGCATATAATATCAACTTTGAGCCTACCTTAGAAACATCTTTTTTGAGCAAAAACAGTACTGGGTACTTTTTAAAAAGTACTTTCTTTACAAGGTACCTTTGGAAAAGGAATTTTAATAATAAAAATATGTTTAGCTTTTAAAATAAAATATTTTTTATTTATTTAAAAAAAATTTTTTGTTGGTACTTTTTTAGTAACTTTATTTAGACGCCTTTTTTAATGTAGATTTGTAACATATGCTTTTTAATATGGGTACTTAAAATTAATTTTCTGAAAGTCATTTACATATAAAGTTTAAAAAATAATTTTTATAAGAAAATCAATAAAATTATTTTTTTAATGTACGATTTTTAAATTTATTGGGTGCTAAATATTTTTCCTTATTACTAAATCCATAATTTTAATTATAAAAAATTAAATTTTTTAAACTTATGGGAATATAAACATTTTTTCAAATGTTCCTTATTTTGAAAAGCATTTAAAGAACCCTCAAAGAGTATTATTAAAAAAGTCCTTTTTTCAATTTTTTTTGGCAAATATTGTTTTTTTTTTAATTTATTGATTTTAAAAAGCATTTTGGAAATTCTAAGTATGTTAAAAAAATGTACTATTTGTTTATTGGGATATATTGAGGAAGAATATTTTTAAAGTACTTTTCTCTTAGTAAGTAAATAAGTTAGAGCCTTAAATTGTTTTTTTGTTTTTGGTTATTGTACATAAAAGTATTAAAAGTATGTTGTACTTAAAAGGTACCTTCATAAAAGTACTTTTTATACATGCTTTTTCTCAAAAAAATCATTTATGCTCATTTTTTATTTTTTTTTAAATATGATATTATTAAGCCTCATTTTTAAAAAGGTCCTTTTCTGCTAGTACTTTTTTAAGGTACTTTTATTGAAAAGTACTTTTTTCTTAAATGTATTTCTAAATTTTTTAAGCGACTTCTTAATATACAATTCAACAGATTGTGTACAATTTGTAATAACTGTTTGCCTGATGTTTATTAAACTTCAACACGAACAAACACATCTCAAATTGACTTTCATAAACAATTTGTTTAATTTTTCCTTTCCAAGACCTCAATTTCATCAATATTTATGTCATAAATTATTAACTTCTATTTTAAGTGATTTTAGCTCAGCCAATAACTACTTCAGTTATAATGACTTCAACTAGTTTGTTTTTAAACTTTTATATGGATTACAAGTAAAACTATAATTTATATTTCATCTCATATTTCATGACAATCTTATTAATGATATTGGCTTTGTTGAATGTTAACATAAAAAAGGCGTAATAAAAATATTTTAATTTGCTTAACAATAAATACTGGGAAATTAATCTTAAAAAACTTTTTTTTTATATTTTGTGATGTCTTTGAGTAGAATGGAAACATAAATAAATAATTAAAGTCATAAATTTTAAAATGATCATTTAAAGTAACTTTAAACGGAAGAAATAGATGTGAGTGAGCGGGTTTGTTTTATAACATAGGGAAGAAAAACTTTAAATTTAAATTTATTTCAGATTTTTTCATGCTATTTTATATGCCGATGTTTTAAAATGTGTTAAGAGATCTGAAGATCAAGATGTGTGAAATTATTAAATTGTTTTATATTGTAGGCAGCCCTAGACACAATATATGAGTAGAAGCTTGACTTAAAAATGCTCTAATTTTGAGAAAAACAAACAAGTCCAAATAACACTTTCATAATTATCCATTTTTACACTGTTAAAATATTTTACAGAACGAAAAGTCACAACTTTAATATTTAATAAATATTTTAAAAGAATTTTACAGACTTTTTTAACTTTATTAAGATTTCAATCATTATTTTATTATCGCATTCCATGATCTGTTATCGATCATTTTTCTTCATCATCTTTAAATGATCAGAAAACTATTGCTGGCATCAAATCGCTGGTTTCTATTTTATTATTTAAAATCAATTTGGAATATTTAGGTAAATATTGCTAAAAATAACATTAAACTATTCGTTGATGTTCGCAATATATTGAATACATTTACACTTGTAGTGGTTGAGAATTTTTAAAACAAAAACAAAAATATCTCTTTTATGTTCAATTTATTTTGATAATTTTTCAATTTAGTTTTTACATTTTTAGCCGCAATTTGTGATTCCAATAGGAGGTAATAGATGAGCCACCTACCACCTGCTCCGCCAGCACCCAAAAATCGCCAACAAGCAGCATGAGCATCGTCATGAGTAGCAACTATTAGGCACAGAATTTCAAATAATAAAAAAAAAAAAAATCCTAGTGATGATCATTAGAGAAAAATGAAAAAAGGTAAAATTTCTTTTATTATTTCATAAACGCTACAATTTCGTAAATAATTTTGTTGGCAATTTTAAAGTGAAAAAGGCCACTGTAAAATTACCCTAAATGCAAAACCAATTATTATTTATACACCTACCGAAAGTTGAAATTTTGAAAGGAAGAGCAGCTAACTAGTATACACCTGCTTATATAGGGCATAATTTTTTCACTCTATTTAATATTTTTAAAAAATGATCATTTATAGCAATTTTCACTAATTTTGCTTTTATAAAACTGTTTCAGGTGGAATGCAATCAGAAGTCACAGATTACTTACATTAAGTCCATGATACGTCTGCATGAGCGTTGAGTGCAATCTACACTTGAGTAAGTAAATTTATGCATATGCAAGTGAAACAACTGAATCAAGATCTCAAAGTGAAGAGAACACCAACTAAATTATCAATATAGTTTTGAGTAAAAATAATTTAGAATTCCTGAGCCTGTACTCGGCCACATAGAATTCGATTATGCCGAATCTCATATACCCTTCACCATTAATGTAGATCTAGTTTAGTGAAATAACTCCAATTAAAGAAACAAATATGAGGGTTACAAAAAAAAAAAAAATAATAAAATAAAATACGTAAAAATTTCATCGGCTCTAAATGAGTTACGCATTTTTAAAAAAGTTTAGTATTTCCTTAAAGATCTTTTCAAAAGCTTTAAAATGATACCCATATTGATGTTTAAAAAAAATTTGAAAACTTCATAGGTCCGTAACTCGGAAAAATATGGGCGAGCGCCAATTTTTTCACTTAATTTTTTTTTTACTTTTTAATTCTCTATGACCCCACACATTTATTTTTTTGATTAGAGTTTTATTGTTCAAAATTATTTGAAAAAATTAGAGGTAGGCGTGGTGTTTAGCTCGCAGCCGCGAAGGACTATTTCTGATCAATTGGCATATTTAAATTTCCTCTAGCTCATCTAGTGCCTTGAAAAAGATGATTTCAACACGAACATGGGCGAACAGACGGACACCGCTCAATCGACTTGTAGGGACCTAAAACAGGCAGATAAAAAAATGTTAAAGTGGCTAAAGTGAACTGCTGGTAAAAAGGGAACAAGTAGCGTGCAGCAATTACGATCTCTGTACCAATTATTACCTTCGGGAAGTAACGTGGTGGCTGTGGCTTATATGCTTTTGCATTGCAAGAGGATATCGATAATACCAGTAAGGTGAAGCTTAGATGGTCTAAAATTACAAGTGTTGTGATTGATTTCTTAGAAATATTTATTTTGGTGATATCCTCGCAAATTATTCACCAACCAAGATACGTAGTTTAGAAAAAAATAACCATTAAGTTAAGAAAATGTGTCGATTTTGGTACCACTCTCGAAATTCATCAGTGTATTTTATCGCTCAGAAACTTTTGATACTTAAGTCTAAAATAAAATTGATTGAATGAGAATTATAAGCAATCGAAGAAGTAAAGAGACTTTAATAATTATATTTTGTTTATTATTAAATTTAGAATAGTTTTTATTTTAATTATTTTTCATCACTGTAATGCACATACACGTGAGCTCACTGGACAAAATTATACGATTGGACTTTCGAATTTTTTCGTATCCATTATTTTCGTAAATTGAAATTCTGACGTTTTAAAATATAAAGAAATGGTTTGGCAAACAATCGAATTGAACGAGGTGGTCATGTTTTTAAGGAAATGCTGTCTTGAGGACCTTAAAAAACGAAGAATAGCTAGACGAAGAGTCTGAAGTTAAAAAGACTGCTGAAGAATATGCTATTGCTTCTTTTAAAAAAATTTTGGTTCTTTTCATCAGAATAATAAAATGTATATGTACTATATACTCTACACCATATATCTAATGCTAGTTTAGTGAAATAACTTCAATAAAAAAAGCAGATATTGGGGTGACCGAGAATAATGGGTTAATGGGGTCTTAATGCGTTAAGCATTTTTAAAACATTGGTATTTCCTTAAAGATCTCTGAAAAAGCTTTTAAATGATACTCATATTGATGTTTTGAAAAATTTGAAAATTTCAGAGGCCCATAACTCGGAAAATATGGATGAGCGCCAATTTTTTCACTTGATGTTTTATTTCTAGTTTTGATTCTCTACACGCAGAAAAAAAACATGGTTGTGATATGGTCACAATAACCATATTATGTTCTTTGTAACAATGTATAGTTGCGGAGAACAAATTATAGTTGTTTTCACCACAACTTTAGTCACGATAAACATATTTTGTTAACTTTTAACGATTATATGGTTACTGTGCACAAAAAATGCAACTTGGTTTGTTTTAACTTAAAAAAATTTCAACCACAACCAAAGTTTTATAACTTATTATTAATAATATAAAATATTTAACCATAATATATTATTATTAATCAAAGTATGGTTAAAAGCAACAGAATAATGTTTGCGCTAAAAAATATTTTGTTCTAGTACTTGAGAGTTTAGTAATTTTTTTGATAACTTGAATTTGAAATTGTTTTTTATCGTAAAAAAAGTGAAAAAAAAATAAAAATTTATGTACAAAATAAATAATTAAAAATAATAGGCAAAATACGAAAACAAATAAAAAGGGAGCCAAACAATTAACAAAAAGTTGAAGTAAATATGTATGTATTGTAAGCATATAAATCTTTATTTTTTGTGTTTGAAGCATAATTGTGAAATTATTTATTTGATATAACTGATTCTTGTAGCCTATGATCTAAGCGTTATTAAAATAAATAAAACAATAATAAGTCTTTATATCAGGAAAATTTTGCCCTTACCAGACTTTATTATAATTCAATTATATAACATGACATTTTCTGCCTTTTTATCATATTTTAATTTAACAATTTAATGTTTATATGTGGACATAATTATGTTTATACTTTGGACGGCAATATGGTTGCAAATGCAACAATACTATGTGTTGTTAGCAACCATATAATGCAACCATAGTATGTTGCTCTTAGATTATGGTTACCTCAACCATATTTTTTCTTTGCGTGTATCGCCCCATACATTTGTTTTTTTTTGTATTAGAATTGCTTCATTATTTCAAATGATATGAAAAAATTGGAGGTAGGCGTGGTGTTTTCCGTGCTGCCTCGAAGGACGTGTACCGATCTTGCTGATTTTCAATAGAACCTCTTTCAAAACTATGTCTGATCGATTGGCGTATTTAAATTTTCTCTAACTGATCCAGTACCTTGGCAAACTTGATGTCAATACTAACATGGGCGGACAGATGAACATCGCTCAAGCGACTGCGCTATGCATAAGAACTCAAAAATCGATTGCTTTATGGGGTCGGAAATTGATATTGTAGATATTACAAACGGAATGACAATCTTAGATATACCCTTTTCCACTTTTTGTGGTGAATGGTATAATAATAACATAGACAAATGTAAATTCCACAATTCCTAGAAAATTTTTAAAAATGCCCAAAAATTGTAATTTTATTTTTTTTTCAATATATGTCATATAACGAGAAATTCCAATTACGCGGTCAGAAAGAAAATTTGGAACATTCAAATCAGGTTTTCATCCATTTTGATTTCGTTGAATCTGTGAATGCGGATCTCGATTTTCACAAAAACTTGGTCTATTTTGGATGGCTATGGGTCGAGAATTTCTACGTAATATTTTACATAATAATAGCTTTAAACGTTTATACTACGCTTTGTAATTATTTGAAATATTAAAAAAGAAACTGAATATTTTTGATTTAAGTTTTTTTTCGCAAGAAAAGATTTTATAAAAATTTTTCTGACTGCTAGAAAATTTGTTGTCAGTAAAAAGAAAACAAAAAATATTGTCAAAAATTCCGACTCCGGTATTTGGCTTCTCGGCAAGCAAAAAGCTAGACAACGGTCAGGCAAAATTAAAAACTTTAATTTAAAAAAGCCGAATTCTTTTAAACAATATAATACGTATTTTTGGCAACCTTTTGTTTTACAGCTTAGGAGCATTCGAAGGCCCCTTACGTTTGGAAAAAAATTAAACAAAGAACCTAATTATAGCTGAAGCAGAAAGGAACTGGAACCAACAAACCATAATGAAATTAGAACGGAACGACAACCGAAAAAAGTAACTGGTTTGCAACTAAACCAGAAAAAAAGTGGACATATACCACAAATAAACAGAAGGTGGAACTAAACCTAACGAGAACTTAACTAGAAGTGACCTTACCCTCAACAATAACCGGATATATATTGTACTAGAACTAAAAAGAACTTTGGATATGAGTATACTTAATTGTAATAAAATATTTCTAAAACTAAATACTTATAAACTTACTTAAAATGAACTAGAACCGAATTAGAATGTAAATGGAAGGCGGAACGTAGTCGCTATCCACCAACATTTTATTTATCTAATGTTCACTATTTCTTGTTAAAAAAAAAAACACTAAATAAAACCTCAATCAAAAACAAAACAAATATTTATAAAAATATTTCTTTTTGCAGCTAATTGAAGGCACAAAAATATTTACAGTTTAAATTATCATCTTCTAAAAGTGTGTGTATGTATGTATGTAACAGGTATGTGCTATGTTGATTGTGTATGTAGTCGTGTCGGACGGTTGGTTAGATAAATGCATCTAAATCAAAATTTAAGCAAATTATTTAGCGAGTAATTTTGCATTTGAGAAATTGACGCATTTTAATTTTGTGTTTAAGATTTTCTTAATCATCATCAGCATTGTGATCAGATGAAATAATATTTCACACAATCAAATAAACTAAATTAAGTAGCTACATAAAGTAGAGACGGACAGTATCGCCACAGTACGATTAGAGAAGCAGTGGCAGCACATTTAACCAAATTCTTTATCATTTTCAATTGAAAATAGCGAAGGAAAGTTTTAATTTAAAATTATTAATATGTTTTTGCCTTCTACTGGCTGAGAAAGTATGTCGATTGTTCATTTACACTGTCTGCCCAATGCACCGACCACCAGATGAGCGTCGTCTATTTTGATTGGATTTGGGGTGTAGAAATTTGTTTGTAGGAAAATAAATAAAAATGCACAGAGCGCAATAAAATTGTTGTGGCATCTTAAATAATATTAAATTTATTTTTGAGGAGGTTTTCATTTTTAAATTGTTTTGCTT
The DNA here is from genome assembly GCA_916610165.2 of Gymnosoma rotundatum. Lineage (NCBI taxonomy): Eukaryota > Metazoa > Arthropoda > Insecta > Diptera > Tachinidae > Gymnosoma > Gymnosoma rotundatum. Next base: position 9,801,007 of record OU744338.1, on the reverse strand, counting down.
TTTTTACTTCAATTTGATTTTCTTTTTTTGTGTGTGTGTTGTTTTGTGTGGCAGCATTATTAGAAAAATGTTTGTGTTATTTGCAACATATTTTTTTTAATAAAGACCTAAATAATAGCATATAATTGTTTTACAGTTGAATTCATAGATATTCAGGCAAGCAAACATACATATATACATACACACAGATCTTTATTTTATTTTAAGAGTCTTAAGTCGTTCTGTAAGGTGACTCCAACACATTCCATGGTTTACTGAACAATTTTCATCACACAATTTTCTCCCACAAACAGGATCGTTGGGAAGAGAGAGCTGGTAATGAAAGCTGAGTCTGATAGTCTGTGCCGGTACTCGAATTCTCCGGCCACTGGAAAAAGGTAAAATTAAAGGTTCGTAGGACCAATAAGACCAATCGATATTATCTAAAACTAGTCCCATGGATATTCTGTATGAGTTGTAGTAGCCTGAAAGACAGAGAAGTGAAACACCGAAAGGAAGTATAAACCACCGCATCGAAGGTTCGAAGGACCAATAGTTCCTATCAATACTTTCGAAGGCTACTTGCATGCGTAATTTTTGTGAGACCGGTGTGAAAAAATTAAAGAGTCTGTCGCAAGCCCAAGGAAAGTAAAGGAGTTTGTTTGGTGGAATTTCAGGTATTCCACTTCTCCATCAAGTACGGAAAGAGATAAACTAGCTGAAAGGCCGTATTTAGCACCACAACGATCAGTAAGAGGGTTCAATAAAGACCAATAAGTCGATAGTTTCGACTGCTACTCATATGAATAATTAATGTGAAGCCGATGTGGAGAAATAAAAGAGTCTGAATCGAAAGAGCGAAAAGATATTAGGTACTCGACTTCTGCAGCGATATGGGAGGGACTAAAACTAGCTCCATAGTCCTATAGAATGCCGCACTAATGGTACGTAGGTCCAATAAGCCAGATCGATATTATATAAAACTAGTCACATGGATAGTCTGTATGAGTTGTGGCAGCCTGAAGGAAAGAAAAGTGAAAGATCGAAAGGAAGTATAAACCAACGCATCAGTGGTTCAAAGGACCAATAAGTCCCATCGATACTTTTGAAGGCTAGTCGCATGCGTAATTTATGTGAGACCGGTGTGAAAAAATTATAGAGTCTGTGGCAAGCCGAAGGAAAGAAATATGAAACCCCTTTTCCATCAATACCGGAAGGAGATAAATCCACCGAGTTAATGGTTGTATTGCAACGTTTGAGACCAACTCGCATGCATAATCTATGTGAGGCCGATGTGGACACATCAAAGAGTATGATTCAAAAGTTCGAAAGGATTTCAGGTACTTGACTTCTGCAGCGATCTGGTAGGGGCTAAAACTGGATCCAAAAATACGTATAGAATGGTTCGTAGGACCAATAAGAAGTGGGGCTGTCGAACTTAGAAATTTAGAAAAAGGAAATAGAAATTTTTAATTTTTTCCCAATCAGGATTTGAACCATCGATCTAATAAATGAATGAAATACTGAAACAGCATCTATAATGTTGTGAGCCAACAAGTGTGAATAATTAAAAATAAAAAAAAAGTTGCATTACGGGGCTATACCGAAGGTTAGTACAGTAAGCAACAACAAATGTACAAGACAAGTTACAAAGAGAACGACAGAGAAATGCTTTAAGTTGTGTGTGGACTTCGTATCACCAAATTATCATTAAGTTTAGTTGGTTAAATAGATGATGTTTACGACGTACATAAAATAAGGTAGATAGGTGCAAAGAATGCTGATGAAGGATGTGGCGGTCCAGAAAATCCTGCATTTCATTCTGCTAGCGTCTAATTTTTCTTGTTTTCTTTGGAAAATGTCCGCCTTTATTTGTAAATAATTTTTCTTTCTAAAAATGCTTAAAAACTAAATTAAAAATGAAGCGAAAAGCCGACAATAAGGAAATAGATATATACGAGTATAATAAATTTAGTAAGTATTCTTCTAGAGCTTTAGGTATTCAATGTGTAGAACGCTTTAATTGAATATTAACAGGAATAATATAAGATACATTTATATTTATTCTTATTCCGATATAACAATTCTTTGGTTCTTTTGTTTATTACAAAATATTTCTTATCTTCTTTTCTTAAGTTTCAGTTATTTCAAGATCTCTGTTTTTTTTTCAATATAAATTTCTATATTTATTTTCAAACACCCACTCATTACGATATTAATACAATGATTGGCAATGAGTAGACAAAGCAAAAAATTAGCGACAATTCCAACAAATAAACACGTTTTATCTACTTGTACGATGACACTAATATCGAGTGGATATAAATCTGAAAGGTTTTTTATTTATAAAAACAGTGATCACAACTGAATCACAAGCGACAACAACAGCAAAATAAAAAAAGAAAAATACAATCACAATAACAATAAAAACAAATTCCATTCAATGATGCATAATTTACAATTATTTCAAGGACAATTTTTAAAGCCAACATATTCTTACGAGTACTGTCTGTCATTGCCGCTGTGCGTTAAAGCAATCGTAATTTTTGTTATGTTTTGCTCTTATCTTTAAATGTGCCAGAGCTGTAAAATAGCTAAGTCTTATTTAAATTATAAATTGCTGTTATTTTTTTAACACATTTCGAGTTAACTAATTTGAACTTTATTTGAATATAGTTCCAGTTCAGTTTGAACATTAAACCACCTTTAATCTCATTCAGCTTTTGTGTAATTTTTGGGACCAACAGCGTTCCCCAGAGGTTATGTTATAACTTGAAGTTCAAAGAAGTGATCAGTTTGAATTAGCAGCTGCCGTTGGATTAAATTATATTTCAACACTGTTTATTTTGGTTTAATTGCAATTCAAAACTAGTTCTCTACAGCAGGTATTTCGTTGTTCTAGTTTTATTCTGTAACTTGAGAGTTTAAAAGCGTATTAATTCTTGTTTAATCCAGTTCATTTCTGGTTCGGGGCAAGTTCAGATTTAGCATTAGTCAAACTGAACTGCTCTCCAGCCCTGTTCTAGTTCAATTACAGCTTGGTGAGCATTATTCCATTTCAGTTCGTTTAGGGTTCAATACCAAAGGGTGAAAATGTAAAGTATCATTTCGCTTCAATTGATGCCTGAATGTCTCTCCGTCTCTATCGTATTATTGTTTAAAGACGCTTGAAATATTGACAGAAGAGTATTATTAAAATTATATGTTAAAAGGCGGCTCATATTTCATACCCAGCTATTCGTGTGCGAGTGTAACTCCAGTTTTGTTTAGGGCTCATTTTTTTGAACAAATTATATTTTAATTTTAGTTTAGGTCTCAATTGTTGCTGGCTTATTAACGTTAAGCAGTTATTTCACGTGATGCCACAGAAAATAATTTACAGGTGTTAAATGCAACGAACTTGGAGACCAATTTTAAATTTTTGTTTTAATAATTAAATAGTTGCGGTCGTCGTATGTCACGTAGTTCTATCCATTTAATACCATTTTGCATAATTGATCATGGTGCGGCAATGGCATTTATCGGCCGTGACGTGAGCTCCGGCTACATTTTTTGAAGCAATAAGATCCGGTGACGGCTCCAGCGAGTAAACTTCGGGGGTGATTTTCTGGATTTAATGCAGTCTGTTGGATTTATTTTAAATTAATTTCACTTCACAAGCGCCAATTTCGTTGATTAACAAACCCGTTACGCCGAGAGTAAACGTGGGATCAGTTTCCAGCTGCTGTAAAGCTCAATCGGCAAAAGAACGATGTATGGTCTTGTGTCTTTAGTTCGTAGATGAGCGAATCTTATGTAAGTGTATGTCTAGATCTTAAAGTAAGAATTTCATTGTAGTGGACGGAGATAACACCAATTCTTGTGACCGACCACGAATCGATAAATTTTTCCACACTTTCGCTTGGTGTGGCGATATTCTCTTAAGAACGCAGTTTAAGGGATGGCCTGCTAAAAGGCACGGTTACATGCGTGAAATTGATAACTGATTTTCAAAGTAAGTCTAGCTAAGTTGATGGCTGGCATGATCAAGCGTCAATCAATTCATGATGAACAGTTCGTATGACAATTAACCCATTCGCTCTTCAGTTTAAACTATTTTGGAAGTTCTCGTGAAGGGTTGCTTTGGGGTTTATAAAGATTGTCATTTTAATCTTTTTGTTTTACGTTTTGTAGCTAAACTCAAGTAACAACGATGCGCAAGGTTTTTTAAAATATTGTTGCTGTCCCAAAGATTGGAAAATACCGCACGTGACAAATATTTTTGGCTTAATTGCAGTTCAATAAGCAATTTTTTTTACCTAGTTCCTTAAGTATGGAGTTCGGACCTTAGATGCGACATATTTAATGCAGCTAGGAGTGGTGTACACCCAGAAAAAAAATATGGTTGTTATATGGTCACAATAACCATATTATGTTCTTTGTAAGAATGTATAGTTGCGGAGAACCAATTATAGTTGTTTTCACCAAAACTTTAGTCGCGATAAACATTTTTTGTTAACTTTTAACTGCGCACAAGAAATGCAATATGGTTGGTTTCAACCTAAAAAAATTTCAGCCACAGCCAAAGTTTTATAACTTATTGAAAATAATATAAAATATTTAACTATAATGTATTATTATTAATCAAAGAATGGTTAAAAGCAACAGAATAATGTTTGACACTAAAAAATATTTTGTTCTAGTTCTTCTCAGTTTAGTAGTTTTTCTGGTAGCTAAAATTTGAAATTGTTTTTCATTGTTAAAGAAAGTAAAAAAGTACAAATTTATGTACAAAATAAATAATTGAAAATAATATGTAAAATATAAAAACAAATAAAAAGGAAGCCAAAACGTTTAAAAAAAGTTGAAGTAAATATGTATGTATTGTAAGCATATAAATCTTTATTTTTGTGTTTGAAGCACAATAGTGAAATTATGTATTTGGGCTTATAAACTATATTTTTATATAACTTATTCATGTAGGCTATGATCTAAGCGCTATTTTAAGCATTTGATTTTTTTTATGAATTTAAGTTTTTAAATAATTTTCGTGACAAATGGTTAATGAACAAAACAATAATAAGTTTTTTATATCAGGAAAATTTTGCACATACGAGATTATATTATAATTCAATTAAATAACATGATATTTTCAGCCATATTTTTATATATTAATTTAACCATTTATTGTTTATATTTGAACATAATTATGTTCATACTTTAGACAACAATATGGTTACAAATGTAACAATACTATGTTTTGTTCGCAACAATATAATGCAACCATAGTATGCTGTTATTAGATTATGGTTAACTCAACCATATTTATTCTTTGCGTGTAGATAATAAAAAATTATTGAACAAAGTATTTAGCGTTCTTTTCAATAGCGTGTATATTTTTATATTTTACTTATCTGTCTGCCTCTGTGAAGTTATGTCACTTTAATTATAAATTTTTATTTATACATTTTTGTGCAGCATTTAAGCCAAGAAAACAAATAAAAGCCTTCAAAAATATTATTAAAAAAATATAATTGAAGGAATGAATAAATCAAACTACGTGCTAAAAATGTTTAATTCTTATTTTACTTGAATGCTTGAGTTTTAGGAATCTGTCTCATAGAGTATAAACCCCTGATGGGACTTAAATATTCTATTCTGGCTTAATGTTTTATAATAGATTTTTATTAATAATTTTATGTTTTCATCATTAAAGTCTTTTTGAAGCTATTTTTATTTTTTATATTTATTTATTTTTTCCTTCAATTTTTAAGTTGTAAGTTGAAAATTTAACGCCCCCGTTAATTGGCGAAATAATTGTCAGATTGTGTTGGTATTCGTTGGTCAGTGGTTTATTTTCACTAAACAGCAAAAGCAAGAGAATTTACAGCATTCTCCCTAAGACCGTGTAATATTGCACACATAGCAGTCTTTTTTGCGTTGATTGAAATTAAAAAGGATTCTGGTTTTTCTTCTCGTCTCTGCGAAATTCATGTATGAAACTATGAATGTTTAAAAGTATTTTTTCGCTGATACATTTAAAAACCATGCGGAACAGATCAGCAAACCTGCTAGAATTCTTCACTTCTTTATTTCTTATAAAAACGCAACAAAAAAACTAGTTTTGCGAGCTTTAAAATTTAAACTAAAATTTTGTATATTTTCTCACTTCGTTTAGTGCCATAACTCACTTACCCACTTTAAAGCTGTTGAATTAAACAAAAATTGCGACAATAAACTTATTTTAGTGTCGCATGATCTGGTTTAAGAGACAAACAAAAGAAAAAAAAAAACACAGAAACTGAACTATAAAATGATAAAAATGAAAATTGACCTTGATAAAGGTAAACTGCTTTCAGAGTAGAAAAATAAAGGATTTTATACATGAAAAAGGCCTATCTCGAAATATCGTATTATATTTTTTATTAAATATTTTATCCCAGAGAAGCATGACTGACGGCTGGCATTTGCAAAAAGTTCGATTGAAACCTGCTTGTGACGTAGGTCAGAAACAGACAAATTTTATTTTCCATTTTTAATTGTTCACTTGTTGCAAAACATTGTTTATTGAAATATAATTCTCATTAAATCAATTAAGTTTTAGACCTAAATTTATTAATTATCTTGTTCTGTTAAGTATACGAGGGCTGCTCTATATATTTCTGGCCTAATAGTGAAAATGCGAATATTTATAATCAAAAATGGTTTTATTGTTTTTAAAGTATTCTCCAGCATGATTTATACACTTTTGCATGCACTCAAACCAGTTGTCGAAGCACTTTTTCCACTCCGATTGAGACACCTCTAAAACATGGTTTTTGAACACTTCAACAGCTTCTTCTGGCGACGAAAATCGTTGACCACGCATTTCTTTCTTGATGTGCGGAAACAAGAAGAAGTCTGGGCTGTACGGCGGATGACCCATTAATTCGACGTTTTGGCCGGTCAAAAACGCTCTGGTTTGAGCCGATGTGTGAGAGCTCGCATTGTCATGGTGAACAATGATTCGTCTTCTCTTGTTGGTTTTTCGAATTTGTCCGATGACTTCAGGCAAACAAATTGAAGTGTACCACTCAAAAGTGACCGTCCTACGTTGCTCAAGCGGAACAGTCGCCACATGACCAGTTTTGCCGAAGAAACAGGCGACCATTTGCTTCGAAGTGCTTCTTCCACGAACAACTTTCGTTGGATTTTGTTCGTCTTTGAAGACCCACATGGTCGATTATTGTTTCGTTTCGGGCTCATACGCATAGATCCATGATTCGTCACCTGTGATGATCTTATATACGTCTTTTGAAGCACCGCAATCGTATTTTTGCAAGATTTCTTTGCACCAATCGACACGAGCCTTTTTTTGAGCGACTTTCAAGTTGTTCGGGATCCAACGAGAACAAACCTTTTTTACAGCCAGGTGTTTATGCAGTATCGAATGTATGCTGGTGGAAGAAATGTCCAAGGATGTCTCTATCTCTCGGTATGTCGCATGTCGATCTTGCATTATGAGTTCACGCACGGCATCAATGTTCTCTGGCACAACAGCCGCTTTTGGACGACCTTCACGGAATTCGTCTTTGAGCGAGCTTCGGCCACGATTAAATTCATTATACCAATTTTTCACAGTGCTTTAGGATGGTGCTTCATCGCCATACAAAGATTTAAGTTCATCAATGCACTCTTGTCGTGATAATCCACGTCGAAAGTTGTGAAAAATGATGGCACGAAAATGTTCACGAGTTAATTCCATTTTTTTCTATATTAATTTTTTCAAGTCACTGTAAACAATACAAAAAATGGTCGTACGTCAAAACGTTATGATTACGATTATGCTTAAAAATGACAAACTTTCCAATGGAAATGTCAGATTGCACTTCGCAGCACTCAGTGTTGCCAGGCCAGAAATATATATAGCAGCCCTCGTAATTGTTCTCCACATCAGTCAAGTTTAAAAATTTTTTTTTTTAATTTATACTTTATAGTTTAAATGAATATTCGGTATAATTTGAGTGATTACGATCGATATAAAATGAAATAGACATCTAAGCAGAAAAATTCATCTTCTTCATCCATCTCACAAAGTATCAAGCACCAATATTCACCATCTAAATAACGGAATGTAAATAAAATCCATGTTCTGTTTAAAAATTTTTAGAAAATCCCAAAATATAAAACACTACATTTAAAATTGAGGAAATTGGTTAAGGTGCTCCTGTAGACCACTCTCTGGTCTATAAAGTTTGCAATTAAATTACAACACTGTACTTTGATCAGCAATTAAAACAAAAAAAACAAAAAAAAAAAAAAAATACAAGCCCATTTTGCATAGAAAATCAATTTTTTTATTCAAGGACGATAGATTTAGAAACAAAACTTAACCGCTTTTCAAAAAGACACTCAGTTTATTCTGCTGGATTATCTTTGAATAAAGCAACCTAAACTTCTCTTGGACCAAACACATTTTAATACTTTTTCAACTACCATGTTCGCGTTTAAAGAATTCTAAGGGCAACTGTTAAAACTTAGACACTAAAACAAACTTTTAAAACTCACCTTGCCTTTAATAGACGACTTAATCGTAGGTAATAAGAATATCTCCTAAGATATAAAGAGAGCCATCTGGCATTTTTATTATATTTTAGAGTTGGGTCAGAAATTTCTCCAAAAATAATTTAGATGTTTAGGACATCAGACAACCAAATCTTCATCGCGAATTTCTCAATCGTATTTAAAACCAATAGCCATTACCCAAGATAAAAGAAAGGAAGGATTTGCTTAATTTATATTTATATCGAAATTCACAGAACAGTTTAACCAGATTATGTTCCTTCTGCAATAACTTTAATTTTAATAATTTCGAGCTGTTGTTGATTTTTATATTTATAGTAATAAATTTAATACAATAAAACGAGTATGCATGTCTTTTTCAGATATTTATTAAAAATCTAAAATTAGAATAAAAATAAAATGTAAAATTAACATTTTAAATATTAGCTGTATTCACGATCTTTTTGCAATGGTCTTGCATCATAGCATTTGCAAAATGTGTAGCATATTTTACTCATTACTGTGTGTTTTGTTGGTGTAAACTAAAAGTATGCTATACTTTTTTGCAAATGCTATGATGCAAGACCATTGCAAAAAGATCGTGAATAGGGCTATTATTTTTCTTAAAAAGTACTTTTCCATACCCTTCACCACAAAAAGTGGAAAAAGAGTATATCTAAAATGGTCATTCCTTGTGTAATTTTTACAGTATCCATTTCCGACCCCATTAAGTATATATCTATATTCTGACTTCTTATACATAGCGAAGTCCATCTGTCCGTCAATGTTACTGTTGAAATCAAGTTTGCCAAAAAAAGAGGTGGTATTGGAAATCAACATGATCGGTCCATGTCTTCGAGGCAGAAGGCAAAACACCACGTTTACATTTAATTTTTTCATGTCATTTGGAACAACAAAGTTGGAGAATTATAAAATAAGAAAAAAACAACAAGTAAAAAAATTGTCGCTTGCCCATATTTTCCGAGTTACGGGCCTCTGAAAAATTCAATTTTGATGAAATATCAACATGGGTAAAGCTTTTGAGAGATCTCTAAGGAAATACCAAAATTTGTTAAAAATGCTTAATTCATTACGATCCCATGGCATTTTTATGTACAATTATACACGTGCAGTACCACTTTTTTTTTAAATTTTCTGTCACCCCAATTTTTGCTTTTTTGATTGGAGTTACTTCACTAAACTAGATTTACATAGATGGTAAAGGGTATATAAGATTTGGCATAGCCCAATATAGAGCACTCGTTCTTGTTTTAATTGATTGAAAAATATTTTTTTTAATGTCATTATAAAGTATATACTCAAGATCGATTTTCAAAAGGTACTATTTTATTAAGAAATTTTTTGTGATTGGTTGTTTTATGTCGTATTTTTATATATTTTTTAAAAAGTATAATTTCGTAAAAACTTAGCTTTTGTATCTACTTTTACGTAAAATTCCTTTCTTTATTTCATTGTTTAAATTTGTTTTTATAATCTTTTCTGTAAAATATACTTTTTTAGAAGATATATTTTTGAGGGACTTTTCTGTACAATATTGTTTTAAAAAGTACTTTTTTCAATAATGTCTCCGAAATTTCTGAAATTTTCTGAAATACATTTATGTAACTTTTTTAAAACGATTTGATCACATTTACAGTTTTTTAATGCAACAAAAAAATAATTCAATGTTTATTTTTTTAACAGTTCTTTTATCGCAAGGTGCATTTTTTAATACCAACACAGATATTTGGATCCTTTTTTTTAGTGCCTGCTTAGTCTAAAAACAAATTAAATGTGTGATTACCTTTATCTAAAGTGTTAAAAGTACAAACAGCAGTAGTTTGATTTATATCTAAATACATGATGTTCTTCTTGTGATATTAAAAGTTAATTCAAAATTTGTTAACATTTAATAGTTCACACTGATTTTTCATGTCAGATAAAAAAAATCATCATAATTGCGATGCATGTTTTATCTTTTTTTATAAAAAAACATGTTTTTCTATGTGCGTGTAAAGACTTTTTGGCTTTTGTTGCTATTCTTTGGGCCTAGTACCTTTGTGCACGTTCCTTTTCGTTCCGTTCCGTTCCGTTTCGTTTTATGTTTTATATTAACTTTGGTTTACGTTTTTATTTCTCATTATTTTTTATTGTTTTTTAATAGCATTCCTAATGTAGAATAATGTTGGGAAAATAAAAAATTAATTTTCCACGATTCCAGATTTTTAATTGTTTAATATTTTAAAATTTTGTTGTGCTTTTGCTTTCTTGGTAGAATATAATTCTCATTTAATCAATCAACTTTTAAACATAAATCTATCTAGTATATAAAAATAACCTGTAGTTTTTTACACATCAATCTATTTTAATGCTTATTATTATGATATTATTTTTTAATATATTTATTTGTTTATTAAATATTTGTTTTCCTGATGATGCTACACAACTAGAAAAAAAGACCTAGTGCTTAAAAATTAAATAAATATATTAATTATTAAAAAGGTCAAATAAATTTTTTTTTTTTTTTTTTTTTGGTAGATAATATAACTTTTTATTTTTTACGATTATAATAACTAAAGTTGTATTGAATAAACTGTTTTAAAAATATATAAAGAATATTCATATGCATAATTTAAATAATTATGATCTATATAAAGTAAAATAGAAATCCATGCAGCTAAATTCACGTTCTACGCCTTTATTACCAAGAAAAATGCGACACCAGTATTCACCCTCCAATGAATTTGATGGCAAAGTAAATCCTTGTTCTGTCTGAAGATCTAAGGAAAATTTTTGCTGTAAAGAAAAATATCAAATAAAATTAAAGTTACAGAAACGTGATAAAAGCTCTCAGGATGGCAGTTGGAAGCATGCAAAAATAAACTAAAAAAATCTCCAAAAAAAAACAACATAATTTAATTTAAAAAATCAATTTCCTTTACAATTGCTCAGTGTATAAAGCCTTGTATTCCATGTAGAAAAGCTTAAAGAAAAAACTTACTCCCTTTTTAAACGGACACTTGCGGTGCTCGGCTGGTACATTTTTTATGTAGGGGGCCCAAATTTCACTCGGATCAAACAAACTTTCACAAAAGCTTTCTCGTTTTATTGTATAAATTGTTCTTTTCCAACTGCCACGTTCGCGTTTATAGAATTCTAAGTCCAACTGGTAAAATTAAATCATTCAAAACATTATCATAATTCCCTTAATATGTTATGCGCACCTTGTATTTGGTCGTTGGCTGAATATCGTAAATAAGTTCAATATCTCCCGAAATATAAATAGAGTCATCCGGCATTATTGTGACATTCTCGGGTCTGGTCATAAACTGGTCATAATAACTATTTTCGTATTCAGGACATGGAACAACTATTTCCTGATTGCGAATTTCTACATCGTATTTAAAACCAGTAGCCATAACCTAAGATAAAAGAAAAGAAGGGTTTGCTTTATTTATATTTATTTTATCAACATTTAAAAATTTTACCACACTGGTAAAAAATGGAAACAATGGAAATGCACCAAACATTTTACCAGATTATGTTCCTTCTGCAATAACTTTAATTTTAATAATTTCGAGCTGTCGTCGGTTTTTATATTTATAGCAATAAGTTGATTTAAATACATACAACTATTTTTTATATCTTGTTTAGATTTTCGATTAAAATCTACGATAAGAATAGAAATGAAATATAAAATTAGCATTTTTAATAGCTATTCATAAATAATGGTATTTTTCCTGAAGGTAATTTTTATCAAAACTCTATCAAGTTAAAGCTAAATTTGTCAAAAAGTACTTTTTAAATTAAAGGCTTCTAAGCTTTAATTAATTTTTTTATTAATTCAAAAATATTTTTTTAAAGTTATTAAGAACTATATTTTAAAGGTCGTTTTTTAAAAGGTACTTTTTCAACAAGATATTTTTTAAAAGTACTTTTCTTATAGCCTTCACCACAAAAAGTGGAAAAAGGGTATATCTAAGTTTGTCATTCCGTGTGTAGTTTTTACAATATCCATTTCCGACCCGATTAAGCGATGTCCGTCTGTCCGTCCGTGTTTCCAGACAGCTGGAAAAACACCACACCTACCTCTAATTTTTTCATGTCATTTAGAACAATAAAGTGAGTCCGTACAAAAAAATATATATTTGGGGCTATAGAGAATTAAATAATGAGAAAAAACATCAAGTGGAAATTTGGCGCTCGGCCATATTTCCCGAGTTACGAGGCTCTGAAATTTTCCAATTTTTTTTTAAAATATCAATATGGGCATCATTTTAAAGCTTTTGAAAAGATCTTTAAGGAAATACTTAAATTTTAAAAAAATTCTTGACCTGTTAAGAGCCGATGTCATTTTTATGTAAAATTATATACATGAAGTACCAATTTTTTTTAATTCTCTGTCACTCCTTTGTTTGCTTTTTTGATTGGAGTTACCTCACTAAAATATATTTTTTAATAGTCTTTTTACGCCACATCGATATCTACTAGATTTGATTTAAAATCACTCTGCATTTTTTTTTAACAATTTTATATACTTTATTTTTACAACTATGTTTTTTTGTGCAGCGTAGTATTTTTTGGTACAATTTGGAAAAAACCATACTTGCGTTACTAAGTACTGCTAGATATTGCAAAATAGTTCTAAAATTGTATTGGAAATCTAGTAAAAATTAACTAGATTTTGCTCAAAATCTTGTAAGTGAAATATGAAATATGAGTAGAGTCAATCTATATTTATAAAAAATTGTTGCACTATAAATTGTTGTGACTATATTAATCACAAATGGTCAACCCGAATTCGATTAAATATTTACGGTTTGGTCGTAGGGTCTTGTAGATGGTTTATCTTAAGTTAACACGAATTTGGCAGACGCGTTTCTGAGTTATAACTAAAACGGGCATTTAAGACTGCACCAATTTTAAAAAAATATTTTAAACTAAGAAGTTATGCCTGTTTAAAAAATATGGACCAGAAGGGGCAAGTAGGGGAGAGGAAATTTGCGCGAAATTAATTTTAAGAAAAAACAATTTTAAGAATATTTGAAAGATAAATAATTAAGTCTTAATTCATGAGATTCCATATGAATCAAATGAAAAACTTGCTTGGAAGAGTGGTCGCAGTAAGATTATTTTCATTGGAGTAGCGAAGCGCCCCTAGAATAGCTAATATTCTATAAAAAGTGTAGTTGCTTTTTTGGAGATACTTTTGTAAAAAAGTTCTTTTGAAAGGTACTTTTTTTTTGTTAAATTCCTATTATAAATTCATTAAAAAAAAAATTTTTATTAAAAATACTCTTCTGGAAGTCAAATTTTTAAAAAACTTTTTTGTATAGTAATATTTTAAGAAGTACTATTTTTTATAATTTCTCAGAAAGTACTTTTTTCTAAAATACCTTTTTAAAAATTATAATTTTAAAACAGTTTTTTTCACTTTTACAATAATTAAGTGTTTATTTATTAAATAGTACTTTTGTCACAAAGTGTTTTGTTTAATACCTTTACAGATATTTGGATCATCATATTTAGTACCTGCTTAATCTAAAAACAAATTAAATGTGTGATTAACTTTATCTAAAGTGTTAAAAGTACAAACAGCAGTAGTTTGATTTATATCTAGATACATGATGTTCTTCCTGTGATATTTACAGTTGATTCAAAATTTGTTAGCATTTAATAGTTCACACTGATCGCTAATTTTTCATGTTAGATAAGAAAATCATCTGATGCATGTTAGATATTTTTTGATAAAAAAAACATGTTTTCTGTGTGTGTGTGTAAAAACTTTTTTACTTCTGTTGTCAATTTTTTAAGGTTTGTGTTCGGCTGAATTGTTTTTATTCACGTACAAATTTATTTTTCCTGATTAGTAATTTCAATCAAAAAGATTTTGATTTGGAAGTTTGCTCAGAACTGTTGTGATCTTTTTTGGATTGATATTTAAGCTATATGGATTTACAGCTTCGTTAGAATGACTAAGAATTTTATTATTTAATTAAATATTCCCAGGATGTACCGAAAAAGAATATTGATTCATCTCATTTACTGAAATTTAAAAGTTGTCTTCAAACGCTATAGAATAAATTGAAAATATCAAACATGGTCCATATTTACACCATGCAATTTTTGATGGCATTTTTTTTAATTCGCTTTTTAAATCGCAGCGGTATGTGTTATTTTAGACAAAAAAATAAGCAACAATAACTTCCCCTGAAAAATCGTGCCAAGCCATATTGCTTACCCCTCTTGCTTTACCAACAACCTTGCGACTTTGCGTCGTGTAGCTAATTTAGAATTTTATTTATTTTCGGTCTTAGGTATGCTCAAGACTTTGCAGATGTGTTGATCTGCCGAAAGTCAATGCTCAGTCGCCTTTAACTCTGTTTCTGTCACTTTAACACCATGCAGGGCAATTCCTCCACTGGCAGAATTTCGGGGATAGTATTTTTTTGAGCACGGGCCCTGAATATTACTGAAAATTCGTTTAGTGATTTCAAGTAGCTCTCTGCCCTTAACAAAGAGTTTGGAAGCTTGTGCAAACACTACTATTTTTTTGATAGTAACGTGTCGGAAGTATTGTCTGATACGTGTTAGATTTTTATTGATAAGAATTCTCTTGATTTTATTTCTTATCATTTTCAACAGTACATTATGAAAGGGAAATATTTTAAATTAATACATTTAACAAGTATAGTATCATATATACCCTTCACCATCTATGTAAATCTAGTAAAAAAAAAATTGGCGCTCCCCCATATTTTCCGAGTTATGGGGCTCTGAAATTGGTAAATTTTCTGATTGGATTTAATTCACTGAAATAGATTTACATAGATGGTGAAGGGTATATATGATTCGGCATAGCCGAATATAGCACTATTATTTGTTTTATTAAAAAAGATTTATTTTTATTTTTTACATACACTTTTTACGAGGTATTATTTAAGTATATAACTCCTATCTGATTTTTAGAAAAAAATAAATTTTAGAAATTTACATTTTGAAATAATACTTTTACCAATCGTTCTTTTAAAAAGTAGATGTCAAAAACACTTTTTAGAAAAAAATGTACGATTTTTTCTTTTTAATTTTGAAAGTGCTTTCACTAAAAGGTACTTTTATGAGAGGTACTTTTCTGACTGGTACTTTTTTTAAATGTAATGAAAGTTACCTTACAAAAACTTCTTTTGAAATTATTTGTTAAAAAAAAATAAATATACTTAAAAAAATATTTTGATAAGAAACACTTTTAAGCGATCCATTTTAAGCAAATTTTAAATATTTTTTTGTAAATTGGTTTAAATTATTGAAAATGTATTTAAACAAACCTTGTTTATCTTTCTAGTGGCAATTTCTCAAAAAGTACCTTTTTTATTTTTAGGATTAAGAAGTAGTCGTTCAAAGAAAACATTTTTCAGATTTTTTTCTTTGTAAAATTTTAAATGTTGGCCAAGTTTTTTAAAAACATATTTTAAGACTTTATCAAATGTGCATTTTTAATTACAATAAATAAATATCGAAAAAGTTAATTTTTAACAACTTTTAGGGGATTTTTTTACAAGGGATCTATGCAAAAAGTATTTGTACCTCTTCCAAAATAGTACGCTCTTGAAAGTATAAAAATAAAAATTTAATTATTTTAACGAAAATCAATTTATAACAATAATTCTCTTTGCCGACATGCCGTTGATTGTTTAATGAGATTTTTCAAAGTCATGTCCTGTCTTTAACATGTCGACACAAATCATAACAAAAATATAACAAATTTGTTTAACAAATAACTATTAATAATGTTAATGACATGTCAGTGCTTATTAGTCAAATGAAAACGTAAACAAATCTCTTTATATTCATTTAAATGAACATTTTAAAATGTCTGCCACATTCCTTTTTTTCGAAGCTTTTTTCTTTTTATTTTATGTTTTTTAATGAAATGAGCAAAAAACGAAGAATACAGCTGTATACTCCAGACTGTAAAAAAAATTTATAAAAAAATATTATATCCCCATTGACAACAATATGATGAAGAAAACACTCTGAAACTGCAACAAAAAAAAAAAAAAATGTTGGGGAAGAAAAAAAAATCCGCAGTGATATAAAAAGAACGTTCATCAAAAATTCACTTTAACTTCATTATCATCATTATTGTTTCATTTATTCCACCTTCTGTTTCGCCTTAAGACACTTGATCGCTCAATTGATTTTTTTTCTTGGCCTTGTTGTTGTTTCTTTTGTGATTGTTGTTGTTTCTGTTGTTGCTGTTATCATGAGCTGCGTTTTTTCGCCAGTTTTTTTTTTCGCTTTTGTTTTAGCTTCACTGTTGTGGTGGCAAAGATCTTTTATTCGCATTAAAAACACAACAAGAAGTTTTTAGCGAAGCAGTCGTGATAAAGCAACAAATTTAAAAAGTATGAAGAGGGGGCAGGCATGACATTGCAGTTGCTAAACAGTATTCAAAAATATAATGATGCCGAAATAAAAACTACAACCGAGACGACGATAGCGATAAAGTGGTAAATTTTATTTTAACACTGATAAATATATCTCTTAAGCTAAATTGCTCCTGTGTAGAGAGAAAATAAAACGTACAATTTGTACAAATAAAAATTTGGCTTAAGAAAAATTTTGATTAAATTCTTGTCTTGAGCTACTCGAATTAATTTTAGTACGAATTTCAAAGATTTTTTTCTTCTTACGTAAGTTTTATATTCTCTGCTTATGACGCTCATAAATGCTGCTTAATACACCAAAGGATTATTGAGCAGTATATGCGAAAAAGTTCATGTTCAGAGTGAAGCTTATGAAAATATTCTAGCAACTGTTTTTTTTTTCTCTTCAGGAAACCTCTTTAAAAGAGCTCTTAAAAAATTATCCCACAAATTATTCTAAGAATTTGTTTCAAGCGCAAACTTGCTTGGTGATATCGCGAACTAATTTTATCTCTTCGCGAATTAAATTTATAAAATGAAGCTAAATGGAAATTTTTGATTTGAAATTTTTGTTTAAATAAAAATAAAATTTCTAAATAACAGAGTGTCTCAGTATCAAGTATAGTCATTATCCTATCGAAATCTCTTTACTGCTTTTTATGTTTAAGTGATCTCACAAAGAGTTTTTCTATAGAAAACGAAAGTTATTTTTAACAAAAAAGTCAAAGTATTTCTACGAGCTCGCGACTTTTTTATACAATTATTTTCGTTTCCAGGAAAGCCCTTTAGAAGAGCTCTCAATGGATTTTCGAGCAAATTATTCTAAGAGTTCGTTTTAATGTCCAACTTCGTTATGATTTTGTGAACTGATTTTATTTTATGAAAATCCCTTCGGGAGTTATACTTTAAATTTAATTCTTAGTGAAATGTTCATTTAACAGAAAAATTGTTAAGCTGGTTTTTTAAGGGTTTGCTTTTGAATCAATTTAAAAATATTAGACAGCTTTAATAAATTCGTGTGATGTTGTTTACACTGTACAGTTTTTAAATTTTATTATGCAAAGTATCTGTCGTTTGATAGAAATTAATGAAAGTTGTTTGAATTAAACCCATTATATATGGACTTATTCCACTTTAAAAAGAAATATATGTTTGCGACGGAGTTGTACGTTTGTTTTTGTATATTTTATGTCAAGGTAGAACTCTATTGAAATTCTGATTATAACTGTGGAAGAAAGGAGTCTATAGCTCATTAAAATTATCGTTAGCTTAGTTTTTGGAAAAGTGGAGTTATACTACTTTCAGAAAAACCAGCTGATATCATACCGATATCGATATTTTTATTGAAAATTTTTGTTAAGATTTTCCTCCGATATAAAAGTTTTTTCGAGCAAAATATAAACAATATTCCGACAAGCTGATTGTAAAAAAAATATGACAAAATCAGTTATTATTCGTTAAAAACTAGCTGAAGACACATCAACGAAAAAGTGTTTCTTTCCAAAGAGTGTCTTATCACAAGCTCACAACTAGGTTTTTCTTGCAAAGAATACTCAAAAACTCTCTTCTTGTACTCTCTTTAGAATAGTTTTATAGGAAAATAGTGGTTAAGATTTTATTTCCTCATATAAAAAAACAAAATCGTCGGGTATTTTTGGTAAACTTTGAACAAATTTCTATGAAAAACTCATTAAAGTCACGTTTTCGACATCTCTCTAAGTAGTTTATTATATGGGAAACAATTTATTTCCAAAGTCAAAGCAGGCCTTATAAGGAGGTAAAAGTTCTCTTGCAAAAACGTAAACCTGAGTGTAAACTGTAAATGCGTAGTGAATACGTGAACGCAATAGGGGATGGTACAATACTGATTAGCATGAAGGGAGCATATGGATATTAAATGCCAATTTTTAGCGATTTTACGACATTCATCTGTGTATAACAGCTTCATCTCCTGCCGCCCGCTGTAAAGAGATAATGACGTTTATAATGCTAAAGATCAGTGTTTTTGTTTATTATACTTTAGGACTTGTTTTATGTTTTGTTGTAGCCTGCTTTAAATGGTTTCATTTTAATTTGTTATTTAGCAATATATATTCGCTGTTTTATTGTTGCAGTTTTGGCTGGAAATGTCTTTGTTGTTGCTTGTTTTTTTTTTTGCTTTTTTTGTTTTTTGTTTTTGGCAGAGTTTATCGCTTTATTGTTGTCGTCACTTTATTGACTGTTTTATGGTTTGGTTGCTGCGTTCATGCTTCCTGACAATGATTTTATTTCAATTTCCCTCACTTTGCCTGGTGCGCAAGCAATCGAAAACCAGTGTTAAATGTTTAAGTTAAAAAGTTATGAACTGCGTTTAGGTTTATATGAACATATGTGTGTAAGATTGTCCATCGAATTATCCATCCATCTGCCTGTTTGTTTTTGTTTTTATTTTTGATTTCTTCGACTATGTTGTATGTTTGTTCATGTGTCTAGATTTCTGTTGGACGTCGGGTTTGGTTGCTCTTTGCCGACCAGCCGTCCAAGTCTGGCTGAGCTCTTTCACTTTGTCTTTGCAAGTGTCTGTTTATTGTCTATTTTGTGCTTAAGGTTTGTTGCTTAAATGTCTCTTTAAACGGTTGTAACAATATTAAGTTTTATTTAGTTTCCGTTGTTGTTGTGTGTGTTGTATTTCATTTATCAGCAGCGGTCGTAGCAGCATATTTATCCATCTCTTTATTATGCCTTGAATTATTGCAATATTGTATTTGTTGTTGTGGCGTTTGCTATATTTTTCATGGGCGGTCGTGCTTAACTTATTTATGCTTGTATTTTTGCACACATTTGTTGTTGTTTGTTTGGGTTTTTGTGGTCACATTCATGACAACCATCAAGTCGTCGTCGAGTTTAGTCAATTGCTCATTTCGTTATTTCGGATACTTTTTATTCGTGGCAACAACAAAAACTTAATTTTTCTTTAAACAGAGTTATTTTGTCAGAGTTTTGTTTTGTATATTTGTGTACACCTCTTCTCTTCTTACAGTGGGCAGGGGTGTGTGAAATTTCTATATGTAATAAATAAATACTTAAATTTATCAATAGCAACTATTTTACTTTTTAAGACTCTTTAATAAAATTTGAATATTAAAATTAGACAATTTGAAATTGAAGACATAGCACTCACTCATAAAAAATCATATATATTATTTCTAAAGCACTTTTTTTGTCGGTTGCATATATCTCCCATACCACCGCATCAAATTTAATGAATGATATCTTATTTTAAAGCTTCTTTCTAACACTAATGACGAAAAATAATTAAAAATTGAAAAATTAATATTTTCATTGATAAAACTTATAATTTATATTGAACTGCATGATAATACAGTGCTTATATGTTTTTGTTCAAGTGTGGTAATACAGGTTCACTTAATGGTAATGCAGTTCTTCATAATACAGTTTATATTAAAATAAATTCTGGCTATACCGCTATTTACTACAATGCCGTTTATTGAAAGATATTTTTGTTTGTATTAAGGATTCGTACGGGCAAAAAGTTAACAATGATCATGTCATTACCTCTAACATTGTATTCAAAGAAGTATTATAAATGCATTTAAACATATGTA
The DNA here is from genome assembly GCA_916610165.2 of Gymnosoma rotundatum. Lineage (NCBI taxonomy): Eukaryota > Metazoa > Arthropoda > Insecta > Diptera > Tachinidae > Gymnosoma > Gymnosoma rotundatum. The sequence continues at coordinate 9,780,477 of OU744338.1, read as the reverse complement.
TGTATGTAATTATGCATGACATATTATGATTTCTACTATTTTTATACTTTTAATAAAATGTATTGAAGTTACTAAAATTTCCATTAATTATTTTTATATTATCTTACAAAACTGACAACTAACGCTGCGAAATATTCGCACGGGTCAGTCTAGTTATACTTAAAAGTATTGTCAACTAAAAATGACACATTCGTTTGGCAGCTGTTTAAGTAAAAATGGAATAACATTCTTAAATTTGTAATAACGTTTTGGAAAAAATACCGCATTTTCCGTAAAGCGTTACCAGATATTTATCAGCTAACATCGAGGGAATTTTATTACTGACAGTCTGACATTATGGAAATCATGTTACTGACAATGTTCATTAATGAACCAAAAATTCCCAGTGATCAACTCGCATGACACACTTATAATGCCATCGTCTGCTGAGAGACTAGAGCAGAAGCATCTAGATTTTAACCAGCCAGAATTTTTAGTTACATTTACTTACTTTTATATAAAATTCGCACTTGTATAAAGCTAATTTTTACCTTGATGGTCAAAATGACAGCATTTGGGGTTCAGAGAACCTAAGGGTAATACCTATTGGTACTTGAGGCTGGTGACTGTATGGTGAAGTTATAATTTAAAGGCATCTTTGTGTCATAGATGAAATGAGGAAGGCAGCCAGTTGAAGAATAGCGCATTTGTGTTCCCTTCAAAAATGGGAGAAAGTGGGAGAAATGTAAAGAGAAGCTAGCAGAGTAAAGATAGGAGGCTTCACTTGGGTAAAAACAATTTCAAGGCAAATAAGCGGGCAACCCTGGATCTTACGGACAACCTAGGCCTTGCAATCGCTTTCTGGAAGTCTAGAATTGACAGATATTAATATTCAGACCAAGCAGTGCAGTAGAAGCTCAGCTTTGATAGCATCTACAACTCTTTATAAAAGAAACAAAGCCGTGCAAACACATTTCGGATACATCAAAGATTGACCGAGCATGAAAACCTTTTGGTACCTGATGCTGGAGACAAAGATGCTCTAGAGAAGGAGGGAGAAGGAAATAATATTGAAAAAGAATGATTTTTTTCCTGCTCATCGCGACAGGTTCTGCAGAAGCCATTATAGGAGATGTACGTATCGGGATTTCCGTGTGCAGCGACACTAAGTTACTCATTCGTCTCCTAGACATTCCTAGCAACAGTGACGCTAGATTATGCATGCAGACAGTGGTGTAATTAAATGCGTGCTTAATTGTTGCATCAGTGCCTGATACACTCTGCCAAAATTAAGATTTCAACATTCATTCATCTGCATAAATATATCTTTAGACGCTTTTTGCTACCAAGTGTTTCTTGTCAAAAAATCAAGAATTATAAGATGTCGAAAGATTTATTTCTAAACCAGTTTTCATGATTCACGTTACTTTCAGTTTAATGAAAAATTTTGAAAAAATTTTGTATTTATATTTAAAAATGCATTTGCTAAAGTGTTCCGTGACTCCACTGTGCTACAGTAACTTTACTTTCAACAGTCTGTCTTTCTCAGTCTGGGCATATTATGCCGCCAGACACAAAGACACATTGATTTAGCACTGTTTTGTTTGGTTTTTTTTTGTTTGGTATTTCATTCCTGGTTTAAAAAAAATATATGTACGACTTGCATGCAATGCTGCTGCCACTGCCATTGCTGCTGCTTATGCTGTCTTTGTTGAGGTGTCGTCCTCGGTTAAATTAGCTCACAATAAATTGTTTTTTTATCCCTTGTTTTATATAAAAAAAATATCAAGAAAGTAAAAAATTAATATTCCTTGATTTGTTTTTGTGCGTTGTTTACTTTTTTAACTTCAATTTTGAATTGTGGATGGATGTGGATGGATATTCATTCGGTTTTTACTTAAAATGTATTTTTACTTAATTTTTCTTCGATTTTGTTTTAATACTTCGTTTATAATTTGTGTGTTGTTCACCCGCTTTTTGTTTTTTTTTGCTGCATAAAGTTGTTTTTTTTTTGTAGATTGCTGTCTGTCCGTATGGTGTGTCTGTCTGCCGTTGTTCTTTCTCTGTTTTATTTATTTTTAATATAATTATGGTGAATTTTCCAAGAATCATCGCTTTGTTTTTCAGATTTAAAGCCGAAATACCAGTAGTGTATTTGATCACACGAATGAACTGCATGCAATTTTATTAACAAAAATAAAAAAAAAATATTGAAGCAAAACGCATAAAATCCTTTTGTTTAATTTAGTTTAAATTTTGAAAATCGATATTTGTGTTTTTAAATTGTAGTTAAAACTGACAACGTTAATTTTTTCTTTTACTTCTGTAATATATAATCTTCTTATTTTTGATATTTTCTCCGAATTTTTAGTTCCTTAGGAACACACTTTATAAAAATTTTTATTTTCTTGTGTGTCTAAAAAATTTAATGTTTGAAAGCATCCAGCTGACAATTACATAATAGAAATATAAATTGTTGAAACATCATCTTTGGTATGTTCCGATCGGAACCAGGCTCCTAGTGGAGTTCCGCCTAAAGAAGTTGGCCAGAGAAATGTAAATTCTTTCCTAAATTTTCTAATCCACCAAAAGATGCATGGCCGCTTAAATGGAGATTACGAATTTTACGCAGCTTTTTTGGTGTAGCACTGCAGTAAACTCCTTTATGTTGTGTTGGCAGGAGAAAAATATAAGATAAAAAACTCTAGAGAAAACCAAATATATAATCCTTAGTTTCTATAACTCTAGTGGAAAACAAGTAAGAGTGCTGTATTCGGCTGTGCCGAATCTTATATACCATTCACCATCTATGTAAATCTAGTTTAGTGAAGTAACTCCAATCAAAAAAGCAAATATTTTAGTATCTCCTTAAACATTTCTTCAAACGCTTTAAAATGATACTCATATTTATATTTTAAGAAATTTGAAAATATGGGCGAGCGCCAATTTTTTCACTTGATTTTGATTCTCTCTCGCCCCATGTATTTTTCTTTTTGTTCCAAATGACATGAACAAATTAGAGGTAGGCGTGGTGTTTTGCCTTCTGCCTCGGAGGCATTGACCGATCGTGCTGATCTTCAATAGCACCTCTTTCGATACTACATCTGATCGATTAACACATTTATTTTTCTGTGAAATCATTTCTACACTAACACGGACGGACGATGGACAGACAGACATCGCTCAATCGACTTCGCTATAGGGTCAGAAATGTAGAAATTACACACGGAATGAAAGACTTTTTCCACTTTCTGTGGTAAAGTGTATAAAAAGACGAATCTCTAAAAAAGGTGTCAAATATTCCAAAGTCAATTCCAACGAGCAACAGACTTGCGTAGAGGTGACACCGGACATGACAATGCAGAAGGGTGGCAACTCTGGCATTTATCATTTGATAATAATGACAATTATTGGGCTTAACCATGCCCTTTTAAATAGTGTTGCCTGACTAGTGGATTTATCCCCAAAAGTGGGGATTTTTTTAATGAAAATGGGAATACAAAATTCTGTTTAGAGATTAAGATTTTTCTGGGGAATTTTTTTTATGATTTGGGGATTTTTCGGGGATTTTTGTTTTTTGGCTATTATTTCAAATTTTTAATTATTTTATCTACAAATCTTTCAATAGGCATGACAGAAAAAGCGTTGAATATACCTAAAGCAAGGGGTAAGAAATTCAATTTGTGATTACGTTTTTTTTCTTTTTTGATTCAACTAAATGGTTCGATCTAAATTACAGACATTTTAAGCTGAATTATATACGAGAAATATGTGAGGAATATTAAATACTTCTAATAAAGTTCTATTTTTTGGGAAGCATTAATTTTTTAGCTCTGGAGATTTGTACCAATTAATTAATTAACGCACTGAGGGGGTTAAAATATTTTAAACTTTCAGTGCCCACGACTTCGTCTGCATGTCATTTCTAATTTTCTTAAAATTCAAATTTAGAAAAAATGTGTTTTTAAATATATATTCCAGAGTTCTGTAGACAGTGTTAAAAATTTTCTATTAACAAAAATAAAATGTGCAGACAACTGTTTCAGTAACATTATCTATTTTCTAGAAGAAATGACTTATTTTTACGAAAAAAAAGTATTCCGTATTGGAATCAAGGTTCTAAGGGACTTCCTATCAAAAGGTTTTTCAAATCCATCCAGTAGTTTTTACGTGATACGAACACAGATAGACAGTCGGACAGAAAAAAATTCCAAAAGTAGATGTTTTGAATTCCCTGTCGACTACTATCGACACCAACATCAAAATTAAAATAAATATTGCGTATCTTTAAAAATGAAATTAATTAATAAGTATATATAAAATATGGAATAGGAGCATATTTAAGGTTAAAATAAACATGTTTTGGGGATTTTTGGAGATGAGGACTTTTAATTTGGGAATTTGAATTAAAATGAATCTGGCAACCCTGAACTACTGACTGCTCTGAAAGTATAATTTTTTCTCAGTACCTACTTTTATTCAGAAAGTTTAGAAATTTATATTTCGCATAAAAATTTAATATAAAAAGTATTAAAAATAATGGGTGCCGTAGTTTGCTAAAATCGATAATAAACGCAACTGATTATAAAGAACAAAATTGCAAAATATTTCTGGATGAATTGAATCGGTCCAAGAGTCTCATTAATTTCTTAAAAAATAACATTTTAAAAACATTAAAATCACATATAGTTCTACAAATTAAGACTTTACTCATATTGCAAATATCCAAATCACTTACAACATTTTGTAATTTACCATTATTGTGGTAAATCAAATACTCATATCCTTTTCTCATTCCGTTTTTCTTCCTTTTTTTTGTTGCTTTTTATTTGAGGCAGACTTAATAACAATTTTCATCTAAACACACAATCTAAAATCTCTAAAAATATGTGAGTACAAAAAGCTGGTCGGTTGGTCAGACGCTCTAATATGTTTTGCAGCATTCAAAACACATTCATAGAAACTGCACTTACAGTGTATTCACGGTGTAAAAGTATTTTGATGGTTGTTTGGTTAAACACAAGAAACAAAAAAAAAAAAAAAAGAAGAAAAAATTTCGAAAAAAGAGGAATGTGCAACAATTTATAAAAGTGCAATCAGTAAAAAGACATAAACTCAAAACAACACCCAAAATGAAAAACAAAAAATAAAACAACCAAAAAAAAAATTGGAGAAAGAAATATTGACTCAAAACATACTAAAGTGACTGTGACTCTGTGTGTGTTTGTATATGTGTATGTGTGTGTTGCATTTTTATAAAGTCAGTTTACAGGTTGTGTCAAGGATACGCAATTCATACTCACTGTACTCTTGGCAACTGGGTGGTGGTTGGCGTTGCATTTATATTTGTATGGATGCATGCAGTTGCACTGGGTTTTTTTTACTTGTATATTTTTTCTACTCACAAAGTATCAAGCAGATATCACTAGGGCTAACGAGTGCCCTGAAGGAATCAATTCATCTTGGTTTCTTTTAGTCTAAACGACTAGCCCTAAGGGAATCCACATTCCTGAAAAAATATGAAAAAAAACCTCAAAAGCAAAAATGTTTGCAAGTCTCTAAAATACATCACTTAATCATTTCCTAACGAAATGATTATTTATAATAAATAAAATATCTTCGTCTTATAATTAGGTAAAAGTAAAAGTAAAATTAGGTCTGACGGTTCACGGCGTAGGCTTTCTGTTAAGAATATCACAGCTACGACTAAAAATATTGCAAAGGAATTGGGAGTATCGACTAGCGAAAAGCCACGCAACTGGAAATGAATCATCTCTCTTCATAGAGAATTTTTGATGAAAAGGTTGTTCATGTTTCATTACAAAACTGGTTATCACTTGTTGTTGTTGACTCGTAAAACCTACATTCAGGGCATCATGAAAGAGCCATTACAAACACTCAAATTATTAAATGGGATCCCATGCTCCTATAATCAACCACTGTCTCTCCTCTTAATTTGATTATTTGGAACTGGGGCGAATGTGGTTCCCATAGGATAAAGCAACGCTTTGCCACTGTACGAAGTTCTAAAGGCTTCATTTTCGTGCCTCCCTATTTTACTGTTAGCAATTTATTTTCGACAGCAGGACAGCCCGATTAAAACATTGTCCACAAACTTACGACTACTAAAGGTTCCCTTAGCTATTGACTTGAGATGGTTAATTGGTGACTTGGTTAACGTGTTAGTTTCACAGTCAAGCGGATTGCCAGCAACCTTGACTTGAAATCAGGGAACATGTTCCTGAAAACCGTAATTTCGTACGCGTAACACGCTCAGCATCAAAGGCGCATCCCTATGTGGTCCAGTAGCCAGTGAATCGCACTACGTATTACAGAAAAAAATTGTATGTGGAGTAAGCTCCCTGCGAAGGTTTTCCTGTCACTTTTAGTGTGAAAAGATTCAATCAGATGTCCTAATAAAAAAACCCACCACTCGTTAGAGCATGTACCTAACTGTAAGATGGATATTAGATACAACAGTAAAGTTGTTATATATCTTTTGACTTGAACTTAATTCAATTGATTATTTAATACTAATAGATAAAAAAAATAAATAATTGTAAAGGCAACTGAACCTGTCACTTCCTTCTATTTGCTTTTAATCTGCAGTTAGCTTCTTAAAAGTAACCGTATACAAGAGCCTTTAAACAGCTTAATAATATTAAAAAATCAATCTCTAAACGTCTTAGATGGTAATTTTTCGAAAATGAAGAACTTTGGGTATTTCATGACTTTTGTTCTCTTTTGTCACGCTCCATACAAATCAACCCAACAGTTTTAAATGATATACGTAGAGGTATTTTGCCAATCTTGCCGGACATTAGGCCAAAAATTTATTTTGATAAATGTAAAAATGCAGCTGGACAGATAACAAAATTCTCCATCGTATAGTAAATTTTCAAGGCTTTTGTTTGAAATTTATCATTTTGGGACACTGTTAAATTCACGAAAGTTGGATAAATCCCACAATAACTTTTTATTGACTTTATACAATTTTAAGAGATTTGCAATATATTTTTTGTGGCTAAACAAATGAAGATTTTGTATTAATTTTCGAAAGTCTTTATTAGCAAATACTTATATTAATTAAAATTTTTTTTTTTAATTTTTATGATAAAAATTTAATTTAATTTAAATTTTTTTAAATTTTACCCTGGAGTTAATGTCGACGTCGTTGACGGCGTTTCAACGCCGAAAAAGTTGAAACAGATTGAACTTTTACGGCGTTGCAACGCGTTGAGATTAACTGCTCTTATTCAATTTCATACGATTCAACTTTTTTTTTTGACATTTGACGCCGTCAACGACGTCGACATTAACTCCAGGGTTATGATAAAAAATTTCATTCGAAATTAAAGAAGGTTTTTTTTATTAATTTTTTTTTATAAAAACATAAGGTTTTTGAGAGTGACCTTTATCGCGATCCTAAAAATGTTTTATATCACTCTAAAATTTGCGATCTCTACTTTGCGCCTAACTCACTATTTACTAGTATATGACCCAATCTAAAAAAAGAATTAAAGAAAGTAAAAATGGGAATAAAAAAAAAGAATTGGAAGTTCTTCATCACTGATTCAAATATAAACAACATTTTTTTTCACAAAAATTAAAAAAAAATCAAGTTTAAAAACTGTCAAAATATGTGGAAATGATATTTTTTTTTCAAAATTATCGATAACATGTCAACGTTAACACATGCGCGCAAATTAATACCAACTGAGTGTTGAGTCGAATTCTGTGCTGAATAATCTTTGGAAGCGGGGATTTGGAAGGCATTGGGAAGCTAAATAATAATTTTTAATAAAATAAAAAAAAAAAAAATTTTTCACAGGGATGTTTTTGGGGATGGGATTTGAGGGATCCCTCCCCCTGCCCATATAAATAATTTCTAATTTTTTAAGGCTTATGTTATCTACATATTGCATAATAATAATTACATTCTTTTTTCAAGTAATATTTTTTTCACCGCCCGAAAAAACGGGCGGGGATAAAATAACATTTTAGAATCTCCTGAGTCCAAATTTAAGTTTTTAAACATTTCTTGACCTTAAAAGTTGTAATTGCCAAAAAAAAAAAATTGCGGGAAAATTAAAAAAACTTGCCTTTTTTCAGAGGAAGGATTAGTTCTTCTGAGGGAAACTTTTTTCTTCTTTGTCAGATTTTGCCTGTTTTCCAGCTTTGACAACCTTTGACCTTAAGAGATTTTCCTGCCAAGTTTTATTGATGTAGAGGTACTAAGTAAATTTGTAGAGCCAATATAAATTTAAGAAAAGTAATGTCCGGCTAGATTGGCAAAATAATTCAACACCAATTTAAATCGCATGTGACGTTATATACAAACTAACAACCACCTTTTTATCGCATCAATGCTTTGCTACCGAAACTTTATTACGATTAAAGTCTTTTAAGACTCTGCTTATCGTTTGCAAAAAGCTTTTCTTTCGTTCTTGTTATATTTGTTGGCATATTGTTTGTGCTGTGTTCTAGTTAAAGGTAGAAAGGTAAAATAGAATTTTGTTGCATTAGTGTTGTTGTTGCTGTTTTATAAACATCATGCCACTAATGTCTACCTTTGGAATTGTAGAGCTTTTAAAACCATTACAGTGCAATATTTTGTAGCTTGTTGTTTGTTGCCTTTTTTGCCTCTACTTTTAGCAATTTTTTTTGCTTAAATTTTTTGATTGCCTTTACATAGTGGTGGATTATATTTGTCCTTGTTGGGTTGATTTTTTTTGCACTTTGGTTTTAGATTCTTGTTAAATTAAGGTTTTCTGTTCTGCTTCTCTTTTTACTCCAACTGTAAACTGTCTACATTTGTCTACTTTATTAAGAGTTTGTTGCTGTTGTTGTTATTGTTGTTTTAGTGGATGTATATAATTTCAAAATGCTTTTACTGCTGGGGTTCTTTTATGGATTTTCGTTAAGCATTCTGGTAAAATGCATTTCAATATATTTTACCCTAAAGTTGTCATTATTATTCCCGCACTTTTATTTTCTCTTCTTTCATTTCGTTTAGAGCCAACAAAGTTTTGTTTATTTAGTTGGTTGTCAATTGTATTGTTTTTTTGTTTTCATTACTATTAGTTTTTGTTGTTGTGGCTCCTTCTTCTATTTGTATCTTTAATTTTTGTATGGCTGTCAGGTTTGTTTATTGCTTGACAGTTGTGGTCAACGTAATTCTAAAGGAAAATTTTTTTCTTGCTTTTTTTAAATCTTCTTTTTTTGGCCAACTGAAAAATTTTACTTTATGTATTGGCATTGTTTGTAATTGATTTTTGTTGGTTTTTAGCAGGAGATTTAAGTGCAATTAAATAGAAAATAGAAAATTAAATCTTTCTCGAGAGTTGGGGATCTGGTGACGAGTACTGCATTTAATAGAAATTATCTTTGAACTTCAATCCTGCACCTACTTTTAAATGCTCCCTAAACACCATACTATTTATTCAAGCTTGATAAAATTGTTTTAAAATTTTTTCATTAACATTTTGTTATTTTTTACCTGCTTTCATTTCTCAGTAAAAGTATTTGCATGTGAGTTTGAATTACAAATGACATTTTGTAATTCTGAAAAACACGCAACTAAATGTCTAAAGACTCTTCATGAAGCCTATAATCGATGTTAGCTGTGTTGTAATATTTACTTTTTATATGACGTCATTATAAATTCAAAAATTGTCTTTAGGTTTTCTAATGGTGATAAATAGTAGTTCAAAATATCAAATGTAGCAGATGAGGCTTACCTGCTAACAACACATATCAGTGATTTTTACAACAGTTTTTATTTTCTTAGTTCTATTTCTCTCCCTATATATTCGTGTTAGGCACTTGAAGTCGTTAATTTAAGATTAAAAGAATTATTGACATTTAAAATAAAACTTATTCAAACTAAATGAGAGTTTTAAACAGTTTGGTGCGAAATGTTAAAGCTTCAATTAAAGCCCCTTTAAAAGCATGCTCATATTGCTATAAGGGGTTTCTACCCTTGATCACAAGCCATTCTGCTCCAGTATTAAATAATTTCGAGGAGGTTAAAAAAAGAACGGCTCCTTTTAAAGCCAGAGACCGTATAACCTCAAACATTTTAAGCCGAATTATTCACTGCAGATTTTCCAGCAAAACTCACGTATTAGTTGAACATCATATATTCTAGAAGACAGCATCATTTAAAGTGGTAAAAAGTTTGTTTGTCCTAATTTTAAATTCACAAAGAAATGCAAATAAAACATATCATGTAATTCTCATTTAGTTTAAGAAGCTTTTATACAAATACAAAATTTCTATTTTTGGGCATGTTGCTGTTGGTATGTGGTCAAAAAATGATGTTTGTGTAGATTAAATTCTCTTAATGACCATGTTTGTCAATATACTCGCTAATGGCACCGTAAAAATGATTGTACGAATATGAAAGGAATGAAAATATAGATCAAGGGAGTAAAGTTTGTCGGCATTAATCTGGCATTAATCTACTTTTATAAATCGTAGTCAACTGGCCAAAAACTCTTGTCTATTTTTTATTAAGACTAAACCGCAAAATACCTTCTTTATTTGGTGAAGCTTCCACTGAGCTTGTAGGCAAGCGACTGATATGCTCTAGAGTAGACTCTAGAGCACTACTTCAAAGATTGTAATTTCAGTCCATAGATCCGATAAAGTAAATAATTTTAAGAGGCAGTTTCAACATGTTGTGAAATACGCAAAAACCGCAATGAGATTTATCGAGTTGTGAAAGTTGCCAATTCTTCAACAATTGTTGGTTTAAAAAATTTGTTTTATTTGATTATTTTTGTCATGGTATTTTTAAGCCCATATAAATATTTTATTTTTTAATAAAGATTTTTTTGATGAATGTTAAGTAATTTAAAAATTTAAATCTGGCAACGCTGTCGCTTTAAACAACAAATTAACTACAGCTAATCCAAAACGCTTACTTTTCTTTATCCCCAAGGCTCTGTGGGGACATGAACTCATGATCATCTGCTAAGCAGACAACAAGAAACACACTTGTACCGATACCGCCATCTCAGCATGTGCTGCCTAACTCTTTGTTATATTCTGTGGTAGAAGTGACAAGGTATTCAGGACACGATTAAAAATTTTTTAACCTAAAGAGTAGATTTTTACTTTATGGTTTCAGGTATGAAATGGTTTCAAAACCACATAACATACTTTTCTAGACTTTAATCATTTAAAATAGCTGAAAGATATTTATTTATTTATTCACAAAAAAGTCGAACTCGTAAAAAATTCATTTTAACTCGTTTTGCGATGCGGCTTTTATTTTTTTTATCTTAAAATTAAATTATTTTCGAAAAATTTATATTGTATACTCAAAATCAACTGACGAGATATGACCGATAAATTCTTTTCAATGTCTAAAATAAAATTCAGTTAATTTTGAATTGCTCGCAAACGACTTTTATTTGAACATTTCCTTCCCTCTTCCTACTGAGGGTGACTGAGAAGAAAAATTTGGAAACAGTTTCAATATGCAAATAGTTTTTCTTGGAGCAACTACAATCTTACGTTATGATTATGTTTTTGACAGTCAAGCAAGTTTGAAGCCTTGGATCAAATATTTCCTATTTGTTTTAAAATATTTTTTTATTTTTGTTTTGAAAGATATTGGAGCCACATCCTTTAATTTTTATGAGTATTTAACTTAGTTCACTTTAAAAATGTAAAAATCATTCAAGCTTCCTGGTTATTTTTGCATCAAAATTTCTTCAATTTTATAACAAAAAATATTTATCCAACAAATAATGTTTTTCCATTGTAAAATTTAATCTCTCTTTTTTTTTCTTTTTGTACTTACATACATATGTCCCTGCCACTACAGTTGCCTTTAAGTTTATGTTTGTGTGAGTGTCTGTACTGTAAGTTAGACGACCTGTCGTGAATACCTTTGAAAAAGTTTTTAGAATCTTTTTCTTTTTGTTTTAAGCTTTTGTAACTTTTGCACTACTAGACTTTTTAAATTTACTGTACGTGTAGTAGAAGAGTATTTTACTCGTTGACATACACTAACAGTCAGGTTGAGTATTAGCATGTACAGTACGTAATAAAAGTACTAAATTATACTCTTTTAGCTTTCCAAAGTATTTTATAATATTTATGAAGTCATCGAGTATAGATTTTTATTAATTCTATTCTCTCTTCGTAATTTTTAGGATTAATTCATCCAAGAGAATGGCATTTCGTTATTCTATCGTGTCTGCTAATTTCTCACTCTTCAGGTCAGCAGCAGAAGCGGACACGGTACGATTAGTTGGGATGTTTTATAGCTCTATTTTTTGTTTTTACATGAACTCTCAAAAATGGTTTTTATTGACAAGAAAGCGGTCTCCTAACATTTGTTATTATTTCGCTTAGTTTATCCTTTTCTCTTGCAGCTTTCGTTATCGTTTCTAGCATTTGATGCCAATATGTCAGCAAAGAGCTCAACCTTATATTGGCTTATTATATAAGAAAATGCTCCTGTAGTTTCTAAGCTTTGTCTAGCACATTAAATTATCGGTGGGGCGACAGTGGCTGTATAGCTAACTAAAACATTAAAAAGCCAGTAGAGAAACAAAAAGCTTGTTTAAACTCAAATGCCATTACAAAGACATTTCACGAAAAAAAAGTATCAAATAAAAAACATTCTTCATAATTTGTATTACAACATGTATATAAAATATTACTGTTATGCATATGAAATATAACTGTTAGCTTAAGGCGTCAATACTGCTTTTAGTTTCGATTTCTATATATAGGCGACTTAAAACGCCTAGATTCTTATAATATGAAAAGATCTGGCAACCTCTTTTAATTTGTTTGTGTACGTGGAGAATGGTTCTCGTGATTACAAACATTGCCGAAAATAAGGGCACCTCAAGTATATTAAGAACTAAAGCCGGTCGGAATTATCACTATTGTTGCTTTTATCTGATTTTCAGTATTAGGCATGTATTTATAAAAATCAATCTGCATTTATATACTTCGATACGTTTTTTAATTACGATTATATTTCGCTCGCCATTTTCATTTTTGAAAGAAATTTGTAAGATCTTTTATTTGGGAACCTTAAAAATCTTTTTTGAAGTTAATGGATTTGCATACATTAGTTTCATAAAAATTTTTTAATTTGTTTTTGAGTTTGTAGGCATTTTTGAAAAGAATTCATAATATTGTTAGACATGATATTTTTATGATGAAAAATATATATTTGACATCATATGCTTATTGCGCAGGATTATAATATGATATTTTTAACCATATTTTTATAACTTATTGCTGAATTTAGCAAAGTTAAAATAGTTCAACCTAATAATTTTTCACTTTAATAATATAATCTGGTATTTGCTATTATTGACTAAAATATTAATTAAAATATTTAAAAAAAAAACTATATTTTTTCTTGCAGAAAATTTAAAAAAAAATATCCGGATTATGCCACACGAGTATTTTTCTGCATACATAAAACATTTAAGACCATTTAATTTAATACTAAAATTTTTAGAATATAATTTTCTAACTTATGCCACCCACTGTTACCATTAAAATCTTTTCTAACTCTTTATTTTTTTTTTGCTTTGTTTCCTAAATATTTTTGCTTTTTTGTTTGTTCATATTCATAGTGGCATAAAATCCCCATAATATTGTGATTCTTTGCTTTATGTTTTTTTGCCAACAAAAAACTTTAAAAATAAAAACTAAAAAATAGGAAGAAAAATAAATAAACAGAACCATAACAAAGATGCATTCCCATAACACCATAAATACTGCATATTCTGATAGACATATATAGATATGTTTGTAGGTGTGTATGTGTTAGTATAATAACATTTCCAAAACATACACAATACATTTAAACTTATTTACTGCAACGTTGTGCATACACAACCATGTCATTTTATAAGGTGTATTTATAACTACACCTTCAACTATACAATAGCAATCCTCTCTCTAGTTAAACCATTAACCCTGTCATGTTGAGCGGAGTTGATTCTAGTTAAATTTTAAACCCAATTGGAATATTTTAATAAAAGAAAGTATTCCTGAAAAAATGGCTGCAAGTCATAAAGTCCTCGTACATAATGTCCATCAACGTAGAGTCATAATGTCCATGGATATTTTAGTTTATATAAACTGGGTTGCAGAAAATCTTTAGGGACCGAAGCCGGAAAATAACAGAACCCGTCAGTTTTATGAGCGGACATTATGACACTTTTATAAGTGACACTATGTCCATACTAAGAACGACACAATGTCCATGGACGTTATGACGTTTTTCAAAGCGACATAATTTAGTGGACACTTTTGCATTCGACATCAAATCAATTGACATTATGTCCGTGGACACTATGAAATTTCACCGAAAAAGTTTTATATTTTATGGACAGGTTCATGAAAAAGGAGGTTTCTAAATTCTGTTTTAATAATATAGGTTGTTTTTTAAGCCCGATAGAACTTTAAATTGTAAAAAATAACACAAAAAATTATTTTTTAATGAAACATTTTTTTATGCGAAAGATTAGAACATGACATTAGTATTTTAAAATGATTTCGAACATATGGCTGCTGCTCATGACCAAGCGTATTCTGGACGTCCAATTTTGGGTCACTTTTTCAAGTACTACTGACAGTATGTCACGAATAACACGAACTATGTTGGCCTCCAAAGCGTTTATTGTTGTTGGTTTATCCGCACTAACCAGTGACTTTACGTGGCCCCACAGGAAATAATTACGAGTGTCAAATCGCACGACCTTGGAAGCCAATTGACAGGTCCATTTATCTAAATCAACTTATCGCCGAATTTTGATTTCGATAACTCGATGATTGCGGTAGCCGTATGACACGTAGCACCGTATTGTTAAAACATCATTTCGACCGGATTGATGCCATCCATATTTTCAAACAAAAAATTATTAATTATGGTACGGTAACAATCTCCATTGAAAGTAACGTAAGATGCTGCCTCATTTTTCAAGAAATAAGGTACAATGATGCCACCCGCGTGTAAACCACACCAAACTGTGCATTTTTCTGGACGCAATGGAGTCTTTAGGGTGCGTTGTTGATTGGTCTCAATCCATATGCGGCAATTTTGCTTATTGACGAACCCGTGAGCCTTATCGCTGATAATTTGGCGATAAAACAACGGGTCAGTTACTAACTGCTCTAGAGCCCAATCGGCAAAAGAACCACGCATATAATGGCCTCATGGCTTTAATTCCTGCACCAGCTGGGACTTATACGGGTGTAGGCCAATATCTTTGTGCAAAATTTTTCACATGGTGGACAGACAGAGCCCCAATTCATGCGACCGACGACGAATCGTTACATTTGGATCCTCTTCCACACTTTCGTTTACAGCAGCGATATTATCTGCAGAACGCACATTCATTTGACGTATTGATGTTATTGCATCCTCTAGAGAATATTTGGTACGAAATATATTCACAGTTCGACGGATAGCTTGCTCAGACGGACGATTATGCGCACCATAAAAAGCATAAAGTCGCCTATAAGTTGCTCGAATTGATGACTGATTTTCAAAGTAGACTTTTCTGATTTGATGCGTTGCTCAAGCATGAGTCTATTCATAATGATTTACCAGAGCTTACTGAAAATAATAAAAGACATTTGCATTCAAATTTTATTTTTAGTGTTATTTTTTATAATTTCAAGTTCTATTATGCTTAAAAAAACACCCTTTATTATTGGATTTAACTTCTGTTGTCGTCACTTCGTTAATCAGAATCATTTTAAAATTTGAAATAAAACGCCAGCTGCAATACGAGTGAAGTGGCTGAAGCTTGGCATAACTATAATGAATGTGACAGTGCGTTCGTGTAGCAGTTTTGGCGCACTAAAAAACTAAATCGATGTTCATTTCTTATTTATAAATCAATTTAATAAAAAATTATTATTCGAAAAACTTTTCGGTAACAAATTTCCTAGTGATATCCTTTTATATAGAGTTCAACGCAATTATGCAGTTACCAGCAGTAGACCTTTTATAAAATTGAATTGAATTCTAGGAGCATTGGTATGTTACTTTATGGATATACATTTAGTTGGTTGAATAAATATCTATGTCTGTTTGCATGTTTGTATATGAATTTACATACATATGTTCATCATTTAATGTATTTAAATGTCTTTCTCTCTGTTTGAATGACTTTTTATCAGGGATGGCTAAGTGTATAATAAAAAGTTCAATACTATCAGTAAGGTGGGGCTGCACCGATTGAAATAAAATTAAATGTGATATGCTAAGTTTTGTAAGAATTATTAAGAATGCTAGAATCTATAATTGAAACTGATTTCAAATAGTTTAATATGCTATAAGTTATGTTCCAAGGTATATCAGGACCAAAATTGGATGTTACGAGCCACATCTGTTAATTTAAGGAGTTTTGAGAATTTTGTTTTTCGGTTCATCTTAATTATTTTTTGCAATAACTTATTAAATACACCCACCCAAAAAGTCTAGTTTGATGTTCCTTAAGGGAACAAGTTATGACCCAAAAATTTATTTTGTTTGATTTTTGACGTTTAAATTGGGAATTTCAGTATTCGATTAATTTAATTTTTTGCTTACTCTGTATAATCAGATATACTCACTCACAAAACTTCGTGTGAGGTCCTTTGGAGAAATAGTTATAAGCAAAAAATTCTACTTTTGGGATTTTTGATGCTTAATTTGGGAATTTCGAGATTCAGGTATTCTTAATCATTTGCTTACTTTAATTTATTAAATACACATACCCACAAAATTTCGTTTGAATTTTCTTGAAAAAGCAGTTATTTTCAATAAGCGAAAATTAAAATTTGGGGATTTTTTTACTTTAATTGGGAATTTCGGGATTCGGTTTCTCATTTGGGGATTTTTTATGCTTTAATTGGGAGTTTGTCTAGATCACAAAATTTAGTTTGAAGTTCTTTAAAGAAAGATTTATGAACAAAATTGTACTTTTGGAATTTTTGGTGCTTAATTTGGGAATTTGGTTTTTTATGTTATCTTAACTACTTTTCGATTTTTATTGATCAAATACTTATTATTGCATAATTAGGAATTTAGGGATTCGGTTTATCCTGATCGCTTATTTGCTCTAATTTATCAAATACGCATATCTTTCAAGCCAAAGTTATTGAAAAAAGTAGGATGTAACTATTATGTTGGGCAATCCTTAGAATGTTTCAATGTACAGTATTCGTAGACAAGATATTTTTAATCTACTGAAGTCGGATCAGCCAAATGGATCAGAGCAGATTCGACAAATTAATCCTCTGCAGGTCGAATGTGGAATACATATTTCTATATTAGATTTCCTACTCTGACTATTCACTCACTCATTCGTTAGTTTCCCACTTACAGTCGAAATCCCGTATTTGAGAACACAGACGTTAGGCACCTCCCAAAGTTCAATAAAATATTGCTATTTTTTTAAAAGAAAAATTTTAAAATTACTATTTCCATCCCTGCTTTGTATATGTTTAACAAGTTTTAAGATAATGTAAAACTATTTTTACCCATAATGTACATTCTATAGACATTTGTCACAAAGCAAAATTAAAAAAAAGGAAAAATACACAACAGAAAAAAGGAAATATTTTGCAATGAAAGTGTATAGGGAGCCTGGTTAAAACCCGCCAAAAAGGAAACATTAAAAGCGCCATCTATCTATGTATTGAAACTATATATACTAACGATAGTGAGAATATGTACATTAATTCAGAGACACAGATTCTAACTTGGTTATAATTTATCAATACCCAGTAGTTTAAGAAGTAACTTTTGTCGGGCTGTATCTTCTTTAAAAGTGCAAGACTGAGATTTAATAAAGAACTTTAGGGCTTAAGTCACTTAACAGCCTTTTAGTTATTTAGAAATTGATGGTATATTTTCAAGAAGAAGCACGTGCAAAGGTTATCCTTAAATATAAGCAAGATGTTAAAGCCGTAATGTTTGTTTTGTCCTTTTATGGGTCGCAAACACTTTGCTGCACAATTGAAAGCAAATTAAAATTTTTTCTCAATTTTGGGAAGGCCCTTTTCAGGTTTCCGCACCATACAAGGTCTGTAAGTCAGTTATAACCCGCTACACTCTTGCAAAGTATATTAAAAATATATAGCCGCTATGAAAAAAGAAATCATACAAATTAGAGGGTGTTCCGAAAGTGTGGTCACGTTCATTAAAATACTATTTTGGATTTGTAATAGTCTGAGTATGTAAAACTATGCCCGTTATAGTTATAAGTAACAAAATAAAATTTTAAATTAAAGGGTGTCCCAATTGTGGCGAGATTATCACGTACATGGCCTCATTTTTGGGAGAAAAAGGCAGACACTTTAAAATTAATTTATATCCGCTATAAATTTACAAAAATTAATACAAAAAGTTAAAAATATAAATAAAATATAAAGGGTGTTCCAATAGTGAATTGAATTGAACATATATGGCTTTAGTTGTCACTCGTAGTAGGCAAACATTTAAAACTTATACATATATAAACATGTCTGCTTTAAATGTAAGCGTAAAAAATAAATTTATAAATTAAAGGGTGTTCCAATAGAGGCTGTTATTGTTGTAAATATGGCTTTTTCTTTAAAAACGTAATATATAGACGTTTAAAATTTATAAAGAATATGTACTGTTATTTTCTTTAAAATGAAAAAAAAAATACTACGTACAGGGTGTACCGATCCTAAAGCTATTTTTACGAAAATCGCCTTATTTTTTGAATGGTACTAGGCTGAACGTACAAACTAACGCAGAGTGTGTATTGATAGTTCGCTATAAATGTATCTATAAAATTATAAATTAAAAGGTGTACCAATAGTAACGGAATTTTTATAGGCCCTTATTTTAAATTTGCCTAAAGTATAATTTATTATGACCGCTATAACAAGCTTAAAAAATAAAATTAAAGGGTGGCCCCTACATGTTACAAAACTCTTCTGTGTATGTCACACCCACACTTGGCGGATTTATTTAATTAACTTGTCGCATTAATATGTTCAATAAATGAGATGGTGACCCTAAAATCATTATATTCTGTGGTCAATTGCCAGAACTGTAGGGAAGTTTGAGTTTTGTTGAATGTGTGTATTTATTCTGTAAATATGGTATGAAATGGCTGCATTTGTTTAAATTGCATGAAGATGATGATGTTGTATACGAATGTGAATGTTTACCACTTCATCCTACCAACTGCCACTACTGCATGGGACATAAATACTTGTTACTTGTGCTTGTTGTTGTTATTTTTTTTTTTCTTATTTTTTGGTGTAATAGTGTGTCACTGCTGCTGCAACAGTATCAATTGCTATAGAATCTTGTTGCAGCATTTATAATTTGATGATGACGACAATGTTTATGATCAGCGCATTTATCGACATTGCCACGACGTTAATAATGATGTTGATGATGATGATGATGAGAAGGACAATGATTTTCTATATTTTTATTCGTATGAAGACGCTGCTGATGTTGGTGTGGCCTTTTGTTTGCTGTAAAAGAAAAACAAGTTTTTTTAATCTTTCATTTCTTTCTTTATGCTCTGGTGTCGCTTACAGGCTTAAAAATATGAAGTGTGTGTTTTACCTCTCTTATGCATTTTCTGTTATATATTTTTAAGCATTTATGTGAATTTTTTATTTTTATTTAAAATTTAAGTATCAGTTAATGTGGAGATTTCTTTCTATCGCTGGCTGCTTGCTGTTGCCATTCAATTCTGTGCTCCTCTTCACGCTTTAAGTTAAAGAGTCAGTTGGTGAATTATTTATTTGTTATTTTTTTTACAGTGCTGCTGCTGTTGCATGTAAATACTGCAATTTTGCATGCACTACTTTAAATTTAAATAATTAATATTTGTTGCAAATCAAGGTGTTATAGAAGTTATATATTCCTTTAAACAAAATTTTTTGTTTTGTGTGTTCGAAACTGCGAACAATGAATTTTTTCTGGAAAGTCTAGTATTTTATAACCGATTTCAAAAAAAAGGAGGTTGGAATTTTCCTTTTTTTATATTTGTGCCTGCAAGCTCAGTGATTTCCGATTTTGAAAATTTTTTGTTTGTTTGAAAGGTTATACTTACAGATTAGTCCCGTTTTAAAAACAGTTTATAATCCCAAACATTAAAGGGTGTCCCCATACATTATGCATGTGTTTTAAGTGTATTATGATTTATATGTGTATTTTATAATTAAAAAAACTGCGTATCGCAGAAATAGCAGAAAATCATAAAAAAAAATCTAAAAATTAAAGGGTGTCCCCATAGGTGATGTAAATTGGCCTATATGGCCGTATTCTTTGAAACATTGCAGACAAAAGCTTGAAAATTTAGCAGAAAATAATAAGAATAAATATTTAAAATTATTAATTAAAGGGTGCCCCAATAGTTCAATAAATTAAATGTATATGGTCATATTATTGAATAGTTGTAAATATACAGTTAAAATTAACAAATATAAAATTTGGATTTTGAAATTAAAGGGTGTCCCAATAGTAAATGTAACTTGAAGTATGTTGCCAAAATTTTTAACAGTTATATTTTTGAATAGTTAATATAAATGTAACTTGAATCTTGCCAAATCTGTTTTGCAGTCGGTATTGATTTAGTTTTCATTTTGTTTTATAAATGATTTTTATTTATAATATTTTTTTAAATAATAATTAATATTTAAGTTTTACACTATTTATGGGATTTTTCAATTACATTTGCTTGTTATACGTCACATCACCTGTCATATGACAGCTGCAAAGTTTGCAATATAAAATCAATATTAATATAACAAAAAATTTAAATTTACACTATCCACACCATTAAATTACTTCAGGCAGTAGTATTTGTATCTGTTAAAAAAAGATATTGAAATTGTATTAAAACCTACAAATTAAATAAAAGACTAAAAAAAGATGACTAAACAAACGAGAGGTTTAAATGGTCTATTAAAAATTACACACAAAATATAATTTAATAAATCCCAAAATTATAAAAAAACAGACATAAATGCCAACGACTGTTTAAAAAACCCCTAACTTTTGATTTATTTTGCCATTCAAAATAAAATAAAATAATAGAAATGTTTAATAAAATCCAACAAGGAGAACGAAACTGTCTAAGAGTGTAATAATATTAGCAATATTTTAGTTACAACAACAATGACAGTAGCTGTGGCGGCAACAACATATTGTCTATGTGTCTAGACATAAAAAATCATAAAAATAAATTTTCAGTTTATAAACCCAACAAACAGCCAAACGCACAAACTAACAAATACATCAAACATGTTACTAATACATATATAGGGAATCATATACGTCATACATACAAGCACTACCCACTTGACCAAGATTTTTGTTTATGCAGACTTAAGTAAAGGGGCTTCCAATAATTTTTGCAAAAAAGCGAAAAAATACGACTTCAAATCAGACGCCATGTCATTGATCATAAACTGAAATTAAAAACTCAAAGATATCTAAATGTTAAAGTTTCTTTCTTAAGAATTTTAAAAAGTAAGAAGTACAACGATAATTACGGGTCACCCTTTCATACTCACTTTAGCTTTCATTCTTGCTGTTATCATAAGATTAGTTATACATGTTCTATGCAAATTTCAAGTATCTGCATATAAGTTCATATACGTCAAAATTACCTTTTCTACGGGGAGACCCTTTAATTTCCAAATATTTTATTAGTGGATGTGGTATCATATATTCGGTACTAGTTTGAAGTATCGCTCTATACTCGTTCAAGATATAAGCTCTACTGCGTTAAATAACGCCAGCTATTGGGACACCCTTTAGTTTTTGAGTTTAGGTTTTAAGAACATTTGATACTGGCAGCTATATTGGTACGCACTATGTGGAAGTTTGAAACTGATGTGCCTTACACGTCAAAAATATGCTAAAGTCATGTATGTTTTATGGGGACATCCTTTGACTTCAATTAAGTTCTGTTAACTTACATGGTATAGAAATCCAATTCTGATCATTATGCTGAAATTAAATTGCATCACTGCCCACAATGCATGCAATACCTTATTTTCGATTCCGTTATAATCTATTATTATCCAATTTAGGCTGAAAAAACTGAGCTATTAAATGGCGATATTGAGTAACAATAAAGATATGGCTCAATTATTTATATTTAACAATCACATGTGGTCCGTAATATGAGAGTTATAGAAATTTGTTGAAACAATTTTCTGTAATAATTTGTCATATTAGTGAATTTCTAATGCTGAGGTCATGTGGGTAAGCACATCATTTTAATTTTTACATGGTTACTGATACTGTTATAAATCGAGTTGTTGTTGTATTACAAATTCGATTATGAGATAAAATCGAAAAAAAAATGTAGTGGTTGGGTCTGATAAACGTTTTATTACAAATTCAATAAAATTTCTACTAAATACATTTCATAAGCCTATACACACACTTGTTGTGTGTGGATGTGTGTGCATGCCAGAGTTACCCAACAAACATAATATTAGTTTACGCATAAATCTATTTGGAATTTTTTTTTCTTGAGCCCGATAAAAAAATATTACGAAAGTTATATTTTAATCCAAAAAATAATTTTATTCCAGAGATCAGTACATGGCATTAATATTTGATTTTATTATTAGCGGCATCTTCCCGCAGCAGCTGTTATTGATGAAGCGAATTCTGGAAGTCAAATTTTGTGCAACTTTTTCGAACAGTGCTGGACATAGTCACAAAAAACACGAGCAATTTTGGCCAACAGGACATCAACTGTTACTGGTTTTTCAGCATAAACGTCATTGGGTCACATGATCCCAAAGAAAACACTAAAGAGTTGTTAAATATTACGACGTTGGGGATTAGTTAATAGTTCCATTTCTCGAAGTCAGCTTATGACTGTATTTTAATCTCAATAATTCGATAGCTGAGGCCCATGGTTAATGACATCTCCATTTTCCAACAAAAAAATCATTGACCATAGTGCGGAAGGTTCTGTAGTGAATTGGCGTCATTTCATATGTAGTAGTTTTGCTTAGTAAAGATCTCGTTAGGCCAACACAATTTTTTTTTTTTTTTTTTTTTTTTGGATAATTTGAATTGATGATTGATTTTAAAAATAAATCTGGATAATTTGGTTGCGAATTTCTGGCGTCAACTTTTAGATTTAGTTTGCAAGAGTATACTAAGACATTAGACTAAAAGTGAGCGCAAAATGACAGCTCGTTTAACAGTTAATTTTTTCATAGGTGCTTTACTACTTTTATATTTCGTACTACGATTGATTTTTTTATTTTTATGTAGATGTTGCTTTCAGCAAAATTAGTTGACAAAATTTAACGGCTCTATTTCTAAGTAAGCCCCTTTTCGAGGTAAAGAGTTAAAATAATCATTCTGTCATTTGGTTTAAAATATTGAAATCATATTTTAGAAGGAAAATACGCTCACCTGTTTGCTGGGATGTTTGATTTTTCAATTTAAATTTTTGGTGATACAAAATATTATCAAAACTATTCGCGCATGAATAAAAGTCATACAAAATTAACAAAATAAAACTTAAAAGTGAAACAAAAAAATACAAATTGTAAATCAAATAGTAGTAAGTTTTAAAAACCGCAACAAC
Source organism: Gymnosoma rotundatum (assembly GCA_916610165.2). NCBI lineage: Eukaryota > Metazoa > Arthropoda > Insecta > Diptera > Tachinidae > Gymnosoma > Gymnosoma rotundatum. The sequence continues at coordinate 9,756,898 of OU744338.1, read as the reverse complement.
ATATTGCATTTGTGAACATATTGTTGCAATTTTATTTTATTTTTTTGTCATTTAGGGGAATGCAAAAAAATAAATTTATAACAAATAAACACAAAGAAAGAAAAAATGTAATCGATGCAAATAAAAACCAAAGTTACAAAATTTAAGAATATATAAAATAATATTAAAAGTATAATAGAGGTGGTGGAAAAACAGTGATTTCTAAAAATTCATTTTTAAATAGTTTTGGTTTCGTAAGGAAAGAATTTCATTATTTAAAAGTCAAGTAGGCGAGTTGCCATAAAATCAATAAATAAAATCAGTTGTAAGAATATAATTCGATTTATTTATTGGATACTGACACTAGAAGACACTAATTTTAATTTTGACATTTAAGGCTTTATAGTCCTTGGTATGGCACCACAGGTGTAATATAAATTTGAGCGTTTATGAATTTTTAATTTTAACGACGATATAAAATATTTCTCTTTATTTTATCTTGTTTTTGTGGGTTGACATTTTTCGTTGATATTGAAGAAGCGTATCTAAATCAAAACTTTTATATAAGGGTCATTCCATACTAGAACAATTTAACGAATTTTCTTGAATCCATCTGATTTTGATGAAATTTTTTATATTTTTTATACTAAATGAAAGGCTGCTTAAAATATATTTAAGTCGACAGATGCTGAAAATACTGTTGGTAACAATTCCTCCCAATGCTTTAATGGTCTTCGTATGCTCAACAAGAAGAACTATTTATAAAAAATCTGTAAAAAATTTATGGATGACCACTACTTTATGGTCAGGTTGTAATGGGGAAAGGTAGGGACGAATGTAAATAAAACACAACTTATTTTGTAAATTATTACCATTTCTTTTTATTTAGATAATATTGGATGATTCAATTATGTATGTTACAAAATATCGCTATCTCAGCGGGACACCTTCATCCGATGCTCCAAATTTTCGATGACGCTGAGGCATAATTGGGGTTCTATGCCGTTAATGTGCCAAATTAGCTCATTCTTTAGGTCATGAATTGTTGCTGGCTTATCGACGTACATCTTTTCTTTCACTTAACCCCAAAGAAAGAAGTTCAAAGGTGTCAAAACACATAATCTTAGGCATTGCCACCACGTGAGATAACACGGCCATTGAATCTATAGCGCAAAAGAGCCATTGTTTCGTTCCAATTCGGGCCATAAAAAGCTCTTACGATAGCGTCGAGTTAAGGTGGATGGCTTTTCTGTCACACTATCGCGAACAGCAGCAATATTTGCTTCAGGACGAGATGTAAGAGCATGCGGTGTTTTTACATCTCCTACAGGTTGTTCAAATTTTTGCACGATTTTCCGATTTTACGCACATTTGGACGAATAAATTGATCGAAAAAATCACGAAGTGCACGATATGTATTTTGATTAGCGTGTTGCTCGATTGTGTATCTTTTCATGCTCTGAAATTGAGAAATGCCAAATTAAATGCAAAGAAAAAACTTGACATTTAAGTGTGGTTTACATTCAACATCGGCCCTTAAAATTTAACCACCCAATATATCTTCGTTTTTTAAGCAGAATTCCAAAGTTCCCGATTGTTCTCTGGGTAACAATCGAATGGCACATGTTTTTACGAAGAAAGCCATATAATCTTATTTGTACTCTCTTTTTTCCAAGCAAAGATGCCGGGTTAATTGTTTTCCTCAAGCAATTTTAACAACTTATTCCTCAAAATCATAGAGGTTATTAAAATTTTGTTTCATTATTTGAAGAAAATTACCAGTAAATAATTTAAAGTATTAAAAATTTAATATTAAACTGTAACTGATAAAATTTAAATATTAAAAATTTTTATTCAAATTTTTTGGTTATTTTTCCTCCTTGAATACATGGGTGAATGAAGGATTATTAATTGAACCTTAGATATTATATATATTTATTAGACGACATCTAATAGTATTAAATGAAACCGCGTACATGCAGAGAAGAAACATATAATGTTCTCTGTAATAATATAAGGTTGTGATAATTATTTTCAACTATAGTTTTGTCACGATCAAATACTTCTCGTATTAACATGTGATCAATAAATTATTACGAGGGGAAATTACACTTTAGATGCATTGAAATTTAAAATATTTTTCAATAATTCCTACCAAAACTTAAATTTCATAGCTATTCCAAAACAATTAAACATTTACAATCATAATATGGTAGCAGCATTTGTATTTAATCAAGGCATAATAAATTCATAACATTTTGCCACAAAAAAAAGAAAAATTAAAGCCTTCAAGCTAGTTCTGCTTTGAAAAATCTTTGACAAAATCTAAATTGTTAAGCCATTTTTTTACTACTTAATAATTAAATGCAGTACACAACTCACACTTTCTCACCTCCATATACGCAAATCTCTACTCTCATAAAGTTTGTTAAACTTTTTTTATGGGTTTGAGTTTTTTTTTTTGATTTATCTTTAATAAAAATATTCACGTCTGCATGTGATGACTACATTTGTGAACATTTGCGATTGCAAGTGTGTAAACAACTTATAATCTTCATTTTAGCAATAACATGTATCTACGCACTCACTCATTCACTTACACCCAGTGAATTAAAATTATTATTAATCAACGTGTAGGTGTGCAGTTTATCATAAATTTTCAACTGTTTAATTGTGTTTATAACGTTGCTGTTGTTGCTATTTTCGTTTAAATGACAACGCCACAATTGGTTGAATGATGTAAAAAGGAAGTTCACACAGCGACCAAAAGACAAACAGCGGTTAAATGATTAAATTCAATATTTGCATACTGCCGGGCTAAAGTCCTCATAAAAAAGTGTTGGAGAAAAAAAAACAAACAAAAAAATTATTAAGAATGCACAGAAGAAACCGATGTTTTTGATAATCAAATTTTCCGTTATTCGAATGTTGTGCTATGAATCATGTTACAGTTTCTTAAAGAATGTACATAATTGAAATAATCTTTGTTTTAAGTAAGTGAGATTAAAAATAAAAAATATATATATATATATATATATATATATATTTACTATTTGACTCGTTAAAGGTTGCAAAAATCTTTTAATAACATCTTTAAGAAAAACAGATCTTTTTTTCAAAAAACTCTTAATTTCTATAAAAAAGAGAAAGTGAATTTTATTATTTTCAATGTTTGGAATAAATTATTAGTTCAATTAATTTAGGATTATAATTCAGAAGAATAAATTTTTCCAGCTTAAGTTTACATATATTTTTATTTCCTAGTTTATTAAAAAATTTGTTAAATTTTTTTACAGAAATTTTTTTTTTAAAGAAGTCAGAATGTAACGGATTATTTTGTATATCTCTAACTCTTGATTAATCGTCATTATGTAACCAAGAGTCCTCACACAAACCAAAGCTTTTTTTGTTGTTTTTGTTTAAGAAAATGCCGCATTTTTGTGTTTAGGTTTTCCCTTTGCTTTAAAAATCAAACACAAAAAATGCATTATTTATTAAGTCGGACAAAATTTCTATAAAAAATTTTTTTTAATATAAAATTTGCTTGTCCAGAATGTTAATCATAGAAGAAAGTTTTGAAGGTTTTTCTCCCTGTAATGCATAGACCGTTTCATTAACAGGGCTTTTGATGAAATATGCTATTGCAAATAGTAAGGTCTATTTTGAGATTTTGGAGTATCAGTTAATGCAAGGAAAAAGTCAATTAAAAACTGCTTGTAAGACTTAAAACATTCCTTTGGTTTATCAAATATTCACAATTTCAACTACAAAAACACAATTGGTCCTTCGCACTTAAATTTTTTGGTCTTTCGAGCATTTAAATTGTTCTTGTTCAAACGACTTTAGCATGATTATTGAACGAATGATACGAGTTACAAATATTGTTATCTTGGTATTGGAATTAGAAAAGCAAAAGTCATTTTAAAAACGATGTGAAAGAAATCTCAATATAAAATTTAGTAGCAAAAATAAAATGAACTGTTTTTACAGACATAAATTTGAATTAAACAGTTGAATAAAAATTTCAAATTTTCGAATTTCATTATTTTTAATTTTCAATAATCGAACTTTAATTTTTGTTTGTTTTTAGTTTCTTTTTTTTCGGAGTACAACTCCTTTTCTTTAAAAAAAAAATCCCTTAAACATTCAGCGCTTCGTTTTGCGCTAATTTCTCTAATCAACAAATAGTAATCGTAAAGGGCCGCTGCATGTCTGTGCCATTGAAAAAATTACAAATAATAAATTGTGCGATGTGCTGCTCTTTTATGTTTGAATTGTGTTCGTGCCATTGCCACTCAATTTGTGGTCAGTGAAGTGAATGAATAAGTAAAAATTTTTTTCCTCTGCATATTGTCTATTATTTAAAAAGTTTTTTCCTACTTGTAAAGTTTCATTTTTTTTCTATTATTTCTTGATTTTTAACTTACTTAACGCTTATTACTTTCACCAAACAAACATTAGTTATATTAATATCAAACAGCAAAAACTCTTAAGTGAAAAAAAGCCAACCAACAAGGCATCATAAAATCATCTCAAAAGAAAAAATATTTTTGAAATGAAAAAAAAAAAAAAAAAATAAAAATAAATAAAAAAAAAATTTCACAGCAGCAGCAATAACAAACATGGTCATTATAACCTACAAACGAATTTATAAACAAATAGAAAAAAAAAGCAACAACTACGGATATTTTACTGATATTCGTATTAAAGTCTGTTGAAAAGTACCAACAAACATAATGAGGACAAAAGAAATGTTTTTATATTGAAGCAAAAAAAAACAAAGAAGAAATATTGCAACAGTGGTATCCAAACTACTGTAACGGATTGCTACTCTTTATATAAATATTAAAAATTTGAAAGAAAAAATACACTTTTCTTTTCAATCCCTTCAACACTTTATGAAGTTTTAAGTCAGAAAACTAATACAGGCCGAATGTTTTCGCCTGCGACTCTAAATAGATTTTTCAGATCTACATTACTGTACGAGATCAAGCCTCGCTACCAACATTTTATGCTTATTTTTGTCCTTATGCATTCTCTAATATTCCTTCAATAGTTTTTATAGTTCAACTGTGTGGTTATTTTTACAATAATTAATATGCAGTTGAAGTCATTTTCTTGCACTTCAAATTCACTTTATTCTCTAAATATTTTTGTTTATTTTTCTTGTACGTGAGCGAAATTGTGTCTTTTTATTGCTATTTTGGCAAAAGACTTAATGACTTTAGTTTACGAGGTGTCTATTTAAACATTAGAAAAGAATGTAAAAAATATACCATTTAAACCAATCTGTTTACTTCTTAAATATTTTACAATGCTGTAGAAGTTGTTTTTTGTCTTAAAGGCCGCTTAAAATTATAATTTTTTCATTGACCTGAAACAATCGCCAACCGCATATTAAATGGATGTTTCATTATGCGTATAAAAAGAAGCAACTTTTTATATAAATTTGACGATTCTGGTTTGGACACTTTACGTGCATAAAGATTATATTATAGTTGACATAATTATCTGTCTCAGCACAGCGGGCAATAAGGCTTCGTTATTTCAACAAAGTGGAAATGTTGCAGTTTTATTCAGGCCAACAAACTTTCTAAATAAATGCTTGATTTAAACAGTTACTATGCTTAGTAATGAAAGTTCCAACAGTGAGTTGAATTTATGATTTAGAAGTATGTAGTTCTTACACTTGAATTTTCATTACCATCTTAAAGAAAATAATGCTCATTCAATAAAGTGATAAAGAACAGCGAATGATAAAAATGAATATAAAACCATAGATTGCTAGACTGGGTTCGTATCCCAACCGCTGCTACCACATACATTCTTTTTTTAATTTTTTTGTTGTTACAACGCCCTCGTTCGCGAAATTTTTTTTTGTAACATTATTTCGTCGTCGAAGTCGAATAGCTATAACAGCATACGTACAGTGGGGAATTTAAAAGAAGAAAAAAAAAAAAACACAAAATAATTATAAAGTCTCTTATTCTATTTAATCCATAAGAGAAAATATAACTTAAAGTAGGGTTTTCACAAAAAATAGTATACTGTCTAAGGCTATGGGTCGAGAATTAAAAAAAGAAAAAAAAATAATTAAACTAATTTATTTTCACATAATATTTTGCATAGAAATAGCTTTTAAACCGGTATAAACTAAACTATTTATGCTTTTGGCCAATTTTTTTTAAATTAGTAATAAAGAACATAAGCAACTGTTTCACTAGAAAATTAAAAAAAAAAAATCTATTGAAAAATCCATTATCCGTGGAAAACCCGAATTTTGCATAAATTTTAATATTTTATACATTCAAGGTGTGCCAGTTTAAAGCTTCGCGGGATCGGCTCTGTAAGCAATGCAATCGGCTCTGTTCTGTAAACCGAATCGTTTTATAAAACGAGCGATTTTCAAAACCGAAGAAATTACTATTTGGTGTTCTGCAAAACACTCGTTTTGGCATTATTCGAAATTAAGTTCGAACCTTTACTTCAACGCCAAAGTCAGCTGTTGATTGAAAAAATAAACAAATTTATTATTTTTAGACAAGAATTGAAATTTCCCGGATCATTTGTATTAAGTTACAATTGTATATAATATAAATAAACTGTGATCGCATTATTAAAAATTTGCAGAAATTTTGTGATTTGGTGAAAAATAGGTTTTTAAATTAGATTTGTTAAAATTGAATTTTTAATTTGTGTTTACAAAAGATACTTCGTATGTGCGTTTAAAACTTTTACCAAAAAAAGTGTTTTTATTCATGCACCTAATTTTCATCAAGCTTGAGGCGAGAATATGAAGCAATTTAAGAGTGTTTTTAAACTAACTTTTTTATAATATAAAGTATATTAAAATCTATTTAATTTAACGAAGATTAATAATAAAGACTTTAAATTTTTTTCCAGTAGTTCTTTACTTGTGTTTTCAGTGATTATTAAGAATGAAATTGCATTCGATTTACTTTCGACCAGGTTTGTTTACTCGATTTTAAAACGAGTAAAATTATGCGAATTCGGCTTAAAGAACTCCAAGAAAATGTGAATTCGTTTTAATACGAGAAATTTACTCGGATTCGTTTTACAGAACAGGTCCGAATATGAAAATTTAAACTTAACATAGACTATACCTTTACTATAACCATGTGCATAGATTTTTATTGCCAAAATTCTTTTCCGCGTGGTTGACGGTTTTTCTGGTAATTGAAAGAGGAATATATAAATATATCACAATTATATAAATTATATTTTATTGTTATAAGCAACCGTGACAACTCCACATTTACGTAGAAGAAAAATTTACAAAATGGTCGAGTCGTCAATACTATTGCGGCGCACATAAAAGTATTTTATTACAGGTTTTACCTTTAGTTTTTTGATATTTTGCATTTACAACTTTTGCTTTTCCTAACATTTTTTTTATTTATAACAGATGAACTAATTAATTCGATTTAAGTCTATTTTTATTTTAATTTCTAGAACGTTTTATTAATTGCGTAGGGAAGCATTTTTTGTACCACTACATCCGTGATCAGCTTCCTTGCATCTATTTCTATTTATTTCTTTTATTTTTTTTTCAATACTTTTAGTATTTTTATTTTAATAATAAAGTTTTTTATCTTTGTGTTTTGTTATGAGGAAAGCAATTTACATATAAAATTATTAAAATTAACTTAAAAATATTTTATATTTATTTATATTTTTTGCCTGTCATATTTTTATGACTGAAATACTATAATTTGTTTGCCGTAACCATGTATTGTTGCAGAAAATGGAATATGGTTATCGTGACCATATTACAATTATATTGTTCGCTTTCTATTCAACAAGCATCTATCCCATTTAAGCTAGTTTGGCTTTCGCAAATGAATTAAAAGTCCCGAAAACATTATGTTTGATCCTTTGTAATAGAGTGTCTAAATTTAAGTAATAGAAAAATTGCCTTATGACTTAAAAACTACTGGTATATTTAAAGCAAATCTCGCAATAACATGAACAACAAATACCTTTGTATTGATTTTTCATATACAAGAGTTATTTGCTTTTTTAAATAAAAATCAAAAATGATTGATGCTGTAGTTTTTTAACTTTAAATATTCCTTTTCTTTTTTTTTTTTTATTAATTTTTATTTACTGCTTTTACATAAATAGTAGCAGTAGAAGAGTAGACAGTGTAATAGACCTCATTAATGAAAGTAAACAACCATATTGGTAAGGCCATTAAAACATAAATCCAAGAAATTATAGAAATATTTTTTCATTCATTATTATAACAAAATTATTTCGGTTGCTGGAAAATGAAAAATAATTATTATTAAAAATTAAAAAATATATATTCTCTATGTTCGTGCTTGATTCCTTCAAATCATATCCATATGGCCATTTCACTACTGCTCATGAGAATATCATGAAATATTTATATTTGAAGGAATCAAGCACGAATAAAGTAAAGTAATTAAATTTTAAAAGATTCCGAATAATAAATTTTTCATTTTGATATATTTGCATGTGCACCTTGCTTATTAATAAAAATTGTTCTTCAATTTTTATTTTTTCATTGAATCTTTCAAATACATATGAATGGTTCCCAATGGGATCCCTTATGTAGAAAAATGAAAGAAAAAATAAAAATAGTTACTAAATGTTTGCTGTGTTTTTGTGTAGAACATTTTTGAGTTGTTATTGTCTTCTGCCTTATTGATTCAATGGAATTCTCATTTAATCAATTTGGCTTTTGATATAAGACTTTCTGTTTTTCTATACAAAATTTGAGTAAAATCCACTGATGAGCTATTTGAGCAGTAGTGAAATGGCCATATGGATATGCTTTCCCCGCAGTAATACATTTCATTTTGTAGTTTAGTTTAAAATAATAAATATTTCATGAGAATATCATGAAATATTTATATTTGAAGGAATCAAGCATGAATAAAGTAAAGTAATTAAATTTTAAAAGATTCCGAATAATAAATTTTTCATTTTGATATATTCTCTATGTTAATATCACATTAATACTCAAACGATCAACAAATTTCGTTAAGCATTCAGATTCAGCCTGATATATGCTGCAGCAAAATTTATAAATTATACCTTTTCACTGCAGGTAGATTTGGTTGGGGCACTTTTGAAATGTGAACATAAAATTTAAAAATAAAATATTAAAATATTACTATTGTAATAACTTAGAAAAAAAAACTTATTTTCTATCCTTAAAGAAGAGTACGAAAGTTTCTTAAAACTCAAAATTAACAGACGTTATCAAATTTGTTGTTGTGTCACAAACAACATTACAAACTGAACATTTCTCCATTTTACTTTTGATAGTCATAACAAAAATAAATAAATACTTTATTATAAAAATGCAATATTAATTTTTAATGTGGACTTTTCATAACTCAACATTATCATTAATAATGTGTTAAGTTTCTGTTGTTGTCCATTTTTTTCTTAATCTACAAAATAAAAACAGCTTTTCACCACCTTGAGCATACAATAAAAATTAAAAAATGTTTGGAATTTATTATGATTTTAATTATGGAAAGTTTGAAATATTCAAATTTATTAGATGATATTAAATTTAAGTATAAATTTTTTTTAAATGTTCTTATTTTTTTACTTTTCACATTTTATATGCAAGTGAAAAGATATGTTGATGTGAAAAACAAAATAGTTGATGTTATGAGACAGTTCTTCAATTCACCGTTAATAGTTTGTGTGCTAAGTTGTAGAATTCTACAAAAGTTGTACAAGTGTTAATATTTTTGCAAACACGAGCAACTTTTTTTTTATATGTGTATTGAATGTCGCTCCCCTTTCCACTCTTCATATTTTTAAAATTTTTATTTGAATTAAGTTTTTATTGAAAGAACATTTTCGCCTTTCATTTAAAAGATTGACGTTTTGAGAAGTTAAGTAGCAAAAGAATTACAATAATGTTACATTATACAATCTACAATTTACAATAGGTTGTGAATTCAAGGAATATTTTTTTATTTAATTTTAAAAACCATTTTTAGAGGGTTACGAAGAGAAATCTTTTTTGTAAAGTTTTTAACACGTTTGGCGATTTCAGTTAAATTTGTTAAATTATTATTTACATTAGCTCAGAACATCTGTAAAATTTTGAAAGAGTTTATTATTAGAAAAGTTGTTATTAAATTTTCTAAGTAGAATATAACATATTTGATTGATTGGATAAAAAGAAAATATTTAAAAATATTTAAAGAAATATAATGAATTATCAATATTTTTTTCATTCATTTGTTGATTAATAATTTTTTTATGATGAGTATGCCACATTTACTAATTATTTCCTTCAACTCTTTGTTTAGTTAATTTAGAGTGAACAGAAAATTTTTGTTAATTAATTAATCGACAGAAACTAAGCGACTAACGTTAGAATGTTCTAAAAGTTGTTGGAGCGTAAAACTAATCGATTTTTCGGTTAACGATTAATCGATTATTCGGTTTACGATTAATCGATTATTCGGTTTAGGTTTAATAAATTATTTGGTTTACGATTAATCGATTATTGGTTTAAAGACTAATCGATTATTCGGTTAGCGAGTAGATTAATCGACTAAAAATCTAGAGGTCAAAATTAAAAATTAAAAAAAAAATCAATATTGCTTAAAATGTTGAGTGCGAGCAAAAACTGCTGAAAGACATTAAATCTCAGGAAGTAGAAAGAGCAAAGTGTAAGTATCGATCATAGTTACTAGCTCCAAGAACCAAAAAATAATGAAAAAAATTCTTCACTAAACAAAAGAAGTATTTAAGTCTTTTATCAAGATTAAGTTGGAGTCGACAGTTTAAGATTTAGCGACCAGTAACATTTGTAGTTCGACGCAAAAGATTTAAATAGAAGATCAATTTAACATTCACAACAAAAGCTTATTTAGAAGTCCTTCATATTGAAGTTGAATGGAAAACCCTTTCTTCTATGATCGAAAGCTGAACATTTTAAATACTTAATACGCAAGTGTTAACTGCAGAAACTGCAAGTGCTATTTAAAACTTAACACTCGAGCTTGGTAAGCCGATTAATATTCTTCAAGGAATATATACATATATAAATTTAATTAAATAAGAGCTTAGAAAACGTTTATAAGTTTTTGGTTGCTGCTCATAGTTTTCGCTTTAAAACACTTCATCTTGACTAATAATTTATCTAAACAAACATTTTCAAGTAAAATTTTAAATACAAATCATTGGTGTCTTCATCGCTGTCATTTTAAATAAAAGATTTAGTCAACACAACTGCTATCGCTAATTGTGTACTAAAAACATACAAAGTAATAAATTTGAACAAAATTATACGTCCAGTAGTTAAAGACAGTATAATTAAAAAAAAAAAAAAACAAAAACAAAACAAATATGGGAAAATATATACAGTGAAGGGCAAGAAAGAAGTGTTTCGTTTTTTATACAGACAAAACAATTGCGTATATTTATGGTTATTAAAATAAATAGAAAAAAGTGATCTTTGAAATCCTCACATATATGTATGCCGCTCTAAAACGTGAGGCGGAATAAAAATATTTAAAAAACTTTTAATTATTAATAGGATATTTGCACAAAATATGCAGCATCCAAAACTAAACATAAAAATGGATTGCTGTAAGGAAAGCATATATATGTTGGATCTCAAGGGATGCAACAAAGTTTGATTGAGAGGCTGTGGATACTTATGTATAAAGCTCAATTGATTAAATGAGAATTATATTCAACAGTAAAACAAAGGCGAAAAGAAAAAATCCTAAAGTATTTAAACACAATTTTTGTCCAAATTTTGCAGGTGGATGAAGTAAAATTACTTTAAAACTATACGCACACTTTTCTTTTGATTTATTTGTATTAAAGTTGCTGTTAATATAGCGTTGGCATTTGTCTTAAATCTATTACTTCATCTAGACTCAAGTTTCCGCGGAAATGAAAAAATGACTAAGTCCAGATTTACACTATGCAATTTTTTAGGAATTTTTTTCTCAATTTCCTATTTAAGTTACAGCGTTATGCGTTTTCTAAAAGTAAACATTAGCAACAGTAACTTCCCTCCAAACTCAAGCAATACCATATTGCTTACTCATCCTGCTTTACAAACAAACAAAAATTGCATGCTAGTTTCATGAAAAATTTCATAGTGTAAATGCCGTATAAACGAATATGAAATATTTGAAACTTCTTAATTGATTCAGATTTGTTATGGCCACGCTTAAGTCTTTTTAATAATATATTGCATAATTTTCTTTTTCACTGTGCATATGTCATCATTATCATTTTTTTATTACTACCAACCGCATTGTTTTTGTTCTCTTTTTTAAGTTTATCTAACTTAAAAATTAAATTATTTTTTCTCTTCGCTACAAACAAATATGAAAATAAAATGTTTAAAAACGACAAAAGTGGAAAGTTTTTAATATTTTATCATTTTGGTAAATACGAGATTGCACAGAAACAAAAGTTAAAATTTAATGAATCTAAAAGAAAGAAAAAACTTTAAAAAACCATAAACCAAGTAAATAAATTTTTTTAGGAAAATTAACAACAACAGCTACAAATCACAATGAGTTTTTGTTGTCAATTGGTCGTTGTTGTTAATTTCTTATTGGTGGTTAAATTTAATATTCATTAAATAATTCTTGTAAGAAAAAAAAATACTGACTTCAAAACAGATTTCATTTGTCTGTCTTTAACATATATATACATCAATTATAGGGGCACCCTTTAATTTCCAAGTTCAAATTTTATACTTGCTGTTGTAGTAGACTTAGCAATCAGGTTCTTTGTAAATTTCAACCGTCTGTCTATAACGGTCCAATAGTTAGACTATTTAAACCAATTTACATCAACTATTGTAACACCCTTTTATTTATAATTCAGAATATTTATACTTTTTTTTATACCAAACAAAGTAGTGGATAATCTGTCTAATTTTCGTGTGTGTGTGGGTATAGCGGTTCAAACGATATGGCCATCTTGGTTAAATTACCTTACTTTCGGGAACACCCTTTAATTTCTAATTCAAAATATAAACTTGATGTTCTAGGGGAGTTAGCAATACAGATGTCTTACAGGTTTCAACTGCCTGTCTATAACGGTTTAAAAGCCTGGCCTCATACATCAAATTACATCAAGTATTGGGACACCCTTTAATTTTTAAATCTTATTTTTATATATTTATTCTTGTAAGCAATCATAGTAATCGACATTCTGTCCGATTTTCAAGCGTTTGTCAATAACGGTTCAAAAGATCGGCCATATAGGTCAATTTACATCACCTAAGGGGACACTCTTTAATTTTTAGATTTTTTTTGTGCCATTGGGAGCTTCAGTGATATGGAGTTCTTTTAATTTTAAAGTGGCGTCTTTTATGGTTAATAATACACGTAAAAAAATATGTATGTTGTGTCGGGACACCCTTTAACTATTAAGATTATGAACTGCTTTTAAGACGGGACCAATTTGTGATCGGCTAAAAAATGACTGAGCTCTGCAGGTACAAGCATTACAAAATCAATATGCAGACAAATTGAAGTTTGGGAATCTTTTATGTTTTAGGTGATGATGACTTAAACAACAAATTTAGGAAAATGGAATACAAGAAGCATTTCACAGTCGACAAATATTAAGTTGCTAACAGCAAATTCAGCCAGCTGATTGTAAGGATTTTTTTCTTTAATTTCATTTTTTTTTGAAATATTTTAATTCTGATTTTACAAGTTGCTAATGAAATTAATTTTTCATTAATAAAATTATTAAAAAATCACTGTGTTTATTTTTTTGTAATTTTGTTTACTTTCGATGAAATATTGGATTTTTCCTGCGTAAGCGGTAAGCACTCGAAAAACGATTTCTCATTTTCTGCGATAGAAACCACATGACATAAGAGAAGTAATAAAAACATTCTTCTAATCTTTGTTAATAGACTTGCGTACCAGTAGCTCGTTTCTATTTATAAAATAATTGTTTGAAGGAATGCATACATTTCCTTCCGGTTAAATCTGAAGAGCTGACTTTTAATTAAGGCTATTACACTAACTTTCAAAATAAAAATATTGATTTATAATATTTTTTTTCAATATTTACCACTCCGTTTGGAGGCATTTTCAGGAAACAAAAATATGTGTAAATAATTGTTTTTTCTAAAATTAAGAAGTTTAAAAAATTTTGAAAAAACGTGACTTTGTTCCTGTTTGCTTCATTTCTTATTTAATGATTATTAATTATTACAATGAATAGGGCAAGGTGCATTAAATCCCAGGTGGCCGCACGGCTACAAAAAAAACCTAATGACATTTTGTTACTGCAGAGCACCACGTTGATGTCAAAAATAGCTGAGTAAACAATGCTATTGGATGCCGAATTTAATTAATCCTTTTATAATCATTTGGTGCTTTAAATGAAGTTGTAACAGTTGGTTAATTTCTCCTATATGCGCAGCAAAACCTCATATTTAATTTTTTGGTTTTGAAATTTAATTTGATAAAATTAAAAATTTTTTAACTTTTTCAAATTATTAAAAAATTTTTTATATTTAAAACTATTTTAGAGTTTTGACAACAACGTCGAACATTAACAAAAATCAACTGGGCTATAAGAACACCTGTATATTAATGCGCCTTGGAACAGGGTTCGTAGAATTTATTCGAACGGGATTCCTTAATCAGAATTTTTATACCGAAAAATTTCCGAAAACGCCGAATATAGTGTTTTAATTAATAATGTTAACTTAAACTTATTTACGCATTAACTTGGGCAATAATTTTGTGGCCATATTAAAAGATTTGATTATAAAACAATTAGACAAATGGAATGATAATCAAATTGCCAGTTTAAAAGTACTATGAAATACAAATTTATGTAAAAACCCCAAAATATTAAAAAAAATTCCCAAAATCCAAGCAATATTTTTTTATCCCAATTATCAATCAAACATCTCCCAATCGGGAACAACTTTAAAAAAAAATGTGAGATAAAAATTAAAAAATCAACAAGTAAGAGTGCTATATTCGGCCATGAGGAATCTTATATACACTACACCCTCTATGTAAATCAAGTTTAGTGAAGTAACTTCAATCAAAAAAGTAAATATTAGAGTGGCAGAGATTAAAAAAAAAAAAAATAAAATTTTGGTACTGCACATATATAATTTTACATAAAAATGCTATCGGCTCTTAATAGGTTAAGGTTTTTATAAAAATTTTAAAATTTCCTTAAACATCTCTTCAAAAGCTTAAAAATGATACCCATATTGGTATTTTAAAAAATTTGAAATTTTCAGAGCCCCGTAACTCGGAAAATATGGGCGAGCGCCAATTTTTTCACTTGATGTTTTTTTCTTATTGTTGAATTCTCTATCATCCCATAATTTGCTTTTTTGATTGGAGTAACTTTATTGTTCCAAATGATATGAAATGAAGTCGGTTAAAAACTAGAGAAAGGCGTGTTGTTTTGCTCGCTGCCTCGAAGGACATAAACCGATCATGCCAATAGCACATCTTTTGACACTAAGTCCGATCATTGGCGTATTTAAATTTTCTCCAGCTTATTTAGTGCCTGGGCAAACTTGATTTCAACACTAACACGGACGGACAGACGGACATCGCTCAATCGATTTCGCTATGCTTAAGAAGTCAGAATACGAACACTTTATAGGGTCGGAAATGGATATTGTAGAAATTAGAAAAGAAATGACAAACTTAGTTATACCCTTTTTTCACTTTTTGTGGTTAAGGGTATAAAAGAGAATATTCACATAATTTGAACGAAAACTTTTCATTGTCAGACGTAATTTCACATTCTTTGACTTCTTTGCTTATGATCGTCAGCCATAGTGTTCGCCCGTACTGCTTGATAATTTTTAATTTTAATTTTTACTTTTATTTATTTATATATTTGTTTTTATTTTTTATTTTAATTAGTCATTTTAAGTTGTTTACAACTTTGGTTTTATATTGTTTTGGCATGAACTTCATTTAATGTCGGCAAAAGTGTTTTTAAAATGTGATAGTATTTAGGGTTTGCTGGGTATCCATAACAATAACAACAATTGCTACCATAGTTTATAAAGTTAGCAAATGTAAAAGAAACATTAAAAATAATGAATAACTTTGGCAAAATTCCATGATCACTGTCTCAGCACTTTGAGTTTAAGTATGAACATGATACTTTCGAATACGTTTTATTATAATAATGTCTTTATACGAGTACTATGTGTTTTATTTTATAACTAAATAATATTTTTTTTCTTAAACATAATTTTTTTATGAAGTTAAAAATGGGAAAAAAAATTTTTCATGCAGAGTAACTTTTATCAATTTTTTTGTGCTGGAATTTGTATAAAGAGGGTGATATACAAATAAGTTTCTTTTGAAACCATAATTTTAAAAGCACTTTTATTTAGTAGGGATATAAACATTAATAATCGTAAGACGAAAGTTGGATACAAATGTGTTGTTATTCTGATTTCTAAATTTTATTCTAAATTTTACCAAACATTTTTACTCTCGAAGGAACTTTTAATATTTAACATGCATCATCATGTTAAAAGGAGCTTTATTGTGATTGTATTTAAAAAATAAAGCAAATAAAATTGCAGGTTTAAGCGTTGGCATTTCGCAACGTCGAAGGACATAATATTATGGTAAGTTTTTACGATTTTCTATGTAAGAAAGATGCATCGTTTTATAAACCGGCTGGCAGTGTTGGTTATGCTACCGAGGAGAACATTTTGGCCAAACGCCGGCTAAGAAGGAAATATTTGGCAATTGAAGTCGTTATTGTTTTAAGCGCGGAATATTATGACACTTTCATAAGTGTCACTACGTCCATACTACAAATTATAAACACTATGACATGCCATCGTTTAAGCAAACCGAATACCGAGATTCCCAAGTCATACCTCAAAAATCCCAAAATGGGTTTTTTTTGTAGACTTTTTCTAATGAAATCCTTTTGTGAACCCGGACTCTTTTAATATTTTTTAGCATAATAAAACGATTTAAAAGCCGACCTTTTAGATAAATGAGAAAAATTTTAAATCTCCTTTTTATGGAAAAAGTATTGATGGTTTTTTTTTTACCAAAATTATGCATCATTTTAATTCTTGTATAATTTTTTTAAAATTTCCTCTAAATTGCATTAAAGTGTTCTTTTCATTGGTTAATGGCCAATTAAAGTTGGTTGTTCAAACTATAATGCTTTGTTCTATAGACGAATGCCTTTATGACGAATGCCAGATTCCGTTGCGATTTTGAATCATAAGTTTGTCATTCCATTTGTAATTTCTAGAATACCCCATTTCGACCCCATAAATAATATATATTCTGACTTCTTATGTATAGCGAAGTCTATTGAGTAATGTCCGTCTGTTCGCCCGTGTTAGAGTTGAAATTAAGTTTGCCAAGACTCTAGATCAGCTAGAGAAAACTTAAATACGCCAATCGATCAGACGCAGTGTTAAAAGAGGTGCTATTGGAAACCGGCATGATCTGTCTATGTCCTTCGAAGCAGCGGCGGAAACACCACGCCTACCTCTATTTTTTCCATATCATTTGGAACAACGAAGTAATGCCAATCAAAAAAATAAATATATGGGGCGATAGGTAATTAAAAAATAAGAAAAAGAATCAGTTGGAAAAAATTGGCGCTCAGGCATATTTTCCGAATTACGGAGCTCTGATATTTTAAAATTTTTTAAAATACCAATTAGGGTCTGTCCATCCGTGCTAGTGCTGAAATCGGCAAACTTGATTTCTCAAAAAAATAAATATTTCTATCAATCAGATAGTGTCAAAAGAGGTGCCATTAGAAATCAGCATGATCGGTCCATGTCCTTCGATGCAGCGGGCAGAACACCACGCCTACCTCTAATTTTGTCATATCATTTGGAACTAAAAAGTAACTCCAATCAAAAAAATAAGTATGTAGTGCGATAGATAATTAAAAACTAAAAAAAAAAAAATAATGGAGAGAAAAAATTTTCGCTAGCCCATATTTTCGGAGTTACGGGGGTCTGAAATTTTCAAATTTTTTTAAATATCAATATGGGTATAATTTTAAAGATTTTGAAGGGATCTTTAAGGAAATACTAAAAATTTGAAAAATGCTAAACCTATTAAGAGCCGATGTCATTTTTATGTAAAATTATATGCATTCAGTTCCAAAATTTGTTTATTTTTTAATTCTCTGTCACCACAATATTTGCGTTTTTGATTGGAGTTACTTCACTAGATTAGTTTTACATAGATGGTGAAGGGTATAAATGATTCGGCATAGCCAAATATGGCACTCTTATTTGTTTTTGTTTTCGATCTTTTGTCAAAGTTTAAAGTTTTTCGGAAATTTTTGTATTTGTGTCATATATTTTGTTTTTGAAGGGCGGTTATTTTGTATGAATTTTTTACTTTCCGTGATATTATCAGGTTTATATAAGATTTAATTTTTTATTTTAAATTATCAGCATTTTAGTGTTATAATTAAACGAGTAATTTTAGTTCGAAGGAAAACTTAATTTTTCTTTCTTCATAAAATTTACAACTTAATAGGTTCGTAAATTATAAATAAAATTATTTATTTGATTTATTATTCTTTAGTTCTTTTTTCCGAAAAAATTTATTTTGTTGAATTATTTTTTTCTTAAATTTATTTAGTGGGCGAAATTTAAAATTTTTGGTGAAATTCCATTTTTTTACGTGAAATTTCAGATATTGATGAATTTTCGATTTCTATTCATTCAATTTGGGTTATTTATTTACAGATTTAGTTAATACATAAATATATACGCTAAATATCTTATTTATAAAGGTATATTACCTAAATGTAATAATAAGCTATGGCGAAGAAGCCTTAAGCTAAATAGTTAGTAAGAGAGAGAGAGAGAGAAAGAGATATAAAGCTAGTTAAAGTCAAATGGATTTAAAATCATTAAATACAGTTATAGAGTCGTGTGTTCTTCAAGTACTGAATTATTGTTTTGATTGATAAATAGTATGGGGAGGATAATAGGGTAAGAGGATCAATTTCCGCAAATGTTTGTCTCCTTTCTAGGTGAGTAATGTTAATAATAGATATATTATTACAGCTACATATTGGGGGTTCTCCCTTGACAAAAGGTAGTTGTGAGTTTGTTTTGTGTGCCCTAGTCTAAGTCTTAAAAATTTAAGTAAATCCAGGCGATTTATTTTATTTATATCGCAGGGCCATGAAAGGATATTGTTTTTGTTTAAGTTGACGTTTTGTACCAATTGCTGGTAATGTACCAAATGTTTGCATTCATATCGTATGCGTGTCGATTGATAGCTGAGAAATTTAAATTAGATATCTTAATCAGAGGTGATTTATATGCGAGTTTTGCGGTAGAGTCCACAAGTTGATTACCTTCTATCAAAGAGTGGCCTGGTACCCAAATTAAAATCACCTTTGGAAATTTTTGCATTACTGTGTCTCTGTTTGCTGTTGTAAAAAGATCGCTGTTATTTACGTTCTTAGTTGCGCAAATTGCTGAAAGGGAGTCTAACATATAGTGAAATTACCTGTCCCTTGGCATTGTTTTAATGCAGTGTGGATTGCTATTATTTCAGCGGAAAATATAGAGCTAAAGTCGGCTAATAAGAATGAACTGATGACTTTATCTGTTAAGGAAATAGAAAATGATACCGTCCCATTGCATTTGGAGCCGTCTGTATACATAAATGTTCTGTCATGATACTTTTCCATGATTTCCCTGAAAATTAGATGGTATTGAGCTAAACTCGTAGAAATAATTCAACAGCAGTATTGCTTAAACGCCATGGGGGATTAGTTGACGTTATTGTTTTTAGTGATTTTGTATTGAGGTCAAATTCTTGGGCACTATTTAGTGCATTAACAAGAGAGGATTGTGTGTTTCTGATCCTTTTGACTTTCGAATTATTTTTTATTATTTTGTCTAAGGGGGTTTTCTGACGGTACATGACGGCACTTAACAGGTTTTTCTTTTCAACTTGGGATTTTATGCTAAAATATCTGTTTTTGTGTGAAATTTCAATTTTTTTTAATTTCCTATTAATTTTTGGCGATATAAAAATTAGTTATGGCATTTTAATTTATTCATGAAATTTTTTTGTTTTGACGGGTCTTAAGAGTTTTTGTGTAAATTCGCCATTTTGTAAAATTTTGGATAATATTCCAATTTTTTCGTCAAAGATCAATTTTTATTTTGGAAATTTTAGTTGTTGTCAAGATTTCGAGTTTCGTTAAGGAATTTGTAAAATTTGGACTGAAGATTTTTGCTAAAGTTTTTGTGTGTTGCAAAACTTAAACGTTTATAATTTCTGAATAAGGATGTGTTAATTAAAATCTCTATTTAAAGTTCTATATCCGCACTGCCTTGCAACGTTGGCACTCCTGGGAATGAACGTATCAAAACTTTTAGATTAAAAACATTCATGAAAGGTATAACAATTTTGACTTTATGTGTCATTTTGAATTATCATATTGTATAACGGTGCCTGTGCAGGGATTTTCGTTTGAAAGTGAACCTGGTTTATCAAATGTTTGGTTATGGTGAAAATAGTGGGTTCAAATACTTTTTACTACATTTCAGTTTGCTTTTTATTTTTAGTGTTTTTTTCAGCAGATTCGTCAACTGTCAGTGAGGCATGTCAAAAAGGTACACGTTTTTATTTTTATTATTTTTGTCTTTAAAGACATCTTTAACTTTTACCATCATGTCTACACTCTCATAATGCATTCTTAATCGTGTGAATGTACATGTGAATGTATGTATGTATGTATGTTATTTGTTTTAAGGCAGTTTTTTCTCTTACACACAAACATAAATATTCGTACATTTACCTGTCAGTTGTTATTCATTCATTCATTCAATTTACAGCGATCTAGCTTTTTATTGTTAAAAATGTTTGTTTCTTATGTTTTTTGTTTAATGAAAATAACAACCAACATAAATTTTTTTTGTTATTTGTTTGTAAACAATTTCGTTACTTTTATTTCAAATTTTTCACTTCATTTTTAAAGTGAAATTGTTGGTTTTAATAGCTTGGACGTTTTAAGTTAACAAAAATATAAATGAACACAAAAAAAAAAACATTGAAAACATTAATAGAAAGCTATTTCATAAGGTGTTAGTTTTACGGTACTTACTTGCCACCACGATCGCTTTGTTTTTGTTGCTTTTGGTTGGTAACCCGTGTACATATTTTTTCACTGTGTTGTTGGAGGCGGAAATAAGTCGATTGTCATGAAACAGTTGTGTTTTTCTTACTTTGCTTCAATTTTTATTTCTCATTTGTAATAATATTTTGAATTGTTTAACTTAAATATTTCTAAATCGTTTTTGTTTTTTACATCTATTGTTTGAAATACATGAAATTGCAAAACTACTTCCGAATTAAGGTTTTTTACTTTTTTTCAATTTGTTGCTTGACTTTGAATTTTTCAAATGCAAAACAAAATATCAATTTTATTATAAAACACAATTTCAAAATAATATTTTATAAAAAGTACGTATAAGCCTGAGTTGCTTACCCAATTAATTTAAAAGTACCGGTACTTAAACAAACATATTTTTTTCTATATTTAAGAGATCTATTTTGTAAAAGATGCATTTTTGCAACAGCTTTATTGTTTTCGAAACTTGGTATATTTCACAAGATACTTTTTGTTAAAAGATACTATTTTTGTGAAGGTTTATCGGCATTTTTTTTTTATAAAAAAGTCTTTTCTAAGTTAAGGTACTTTTTGAAAAAAAAGTTTAAGACTTTCACATTTAAGTTATCTATTGTGAAAGGTGTTCCTTATTTTTTTATAAAAATTTTTTATAAATTTTTTTTTTTATAGAAATCGTATTTTATAAAAAGTACTATTCTATAAAATGTACTTCTAGAAACATTTATTTTCCCTTAATATATATTTTTTATGAAATATACTTAATGTAATTTTTAAATAAAGGTTCTAAATTATTAAAGAATATTTTTAAAAGTAGGTTTTTATAAAAAGTACCAACTTGGAAAAAGTACCATCTTGGAGAAAGTGCTTTTAAAAAATTTAATTTAATTTAATTTAATTTTTGAAAATAGATTTTAGGTGTAATTTGTAATAAAATGTTCTAATTTAGTAAATCCACTTTTAATGGAAGAAGTTTTTTATAAGTACTTTTAATAAAGCGTTTTTTTTAATTTAATATTTATTAGTTAATAATGTTGTCCGTCCCTTCTAATAAAAGTTAGGTTTTTGGAAAAGTAAAAAAAGTACCTTTTCATAAATGTACCTCATTTAAAAAGGTACTTTTTGACACAACACCAATTTTTGTAAACAAGAGTTTTTAATGGAGGTATTGAAAAAAAAATTTAATGAATATACTTTAAAAAGATTTTTAAAAAATCCTTTTTTATTATTTATAAAAAATCTTAACAAAACTTGTGGATGTGAGTCCATCCTTCCGAAAGGATATTTAAACATTAACATTTTTAAGACAATTCTTTAAACTCCTTCTGAGTTTTATATTTTATACTTTCAAAATAAATTTTTAAAGAAATTTTAAATTGATGGAAATATAACAACAGACTCTCACTTCAAAGGTGCCACGTTTGCACTAATTATAAAGTCAACGATAGCTGTTAAAATTAATTTATATTTATTTTCCTTTAAGCAAACATTTAAAAAATAACAACCAAGAAAAAGAAAAACAAAAACGTTTTGGAATAATTATATGAATATGCATGCATATGTGTGCATATATGTATATATGTGCATGTTTGTTTGTTGTGCATAAGTATAGAAAATTTCATAAACAACCAAACAAACAAACAAATAAATATAATAATAAAATAAGCAAGCTTAAGCGAAACGAGGTCAATGGAGGTCAAATGATTTTATGTTTAACGCGCAACTACTTCATTTTACACTCTACTAAATACAAACAGATTTTCAACATCGTCACCATCACTATCGTCATCACCAGCAATGCTCTTGATGACGTTAACTTCTACTGCTACAATACTGACAGCTAAAGCAGTGGCTTTGCACATTGGGTTTCAGTTTTGACTGCTCTATGATTTACATCATTAAGAACAATATCGCTTATAAAAAATATGAAATAAATTTAATCCAGGTATGTATTCGAAGATAATGAATACACCTTTTTTATTTCACTTAAAATATGTTTTGACTCCTTAAAAGCATTTTCAGTTGCATGTGATTTTTTATACCCTTTACCATAAAAAGTGAAAAAAGGGTTAACTAAGTTTGTCATTTCTTTTCTAATTTCTACAATATCCACTTCCGACCCCATAAAGTATATATATTCTGGCTTCTTATGTATAGCGAAGTCGATTGAGCGATGTCCGTAAGTCCGTCCATATTAGTTTTGAAATCATGTGTGTTAAGGCCCTACATAAGCAAGAGAAATATTAAATACGCCAATCGCTCAAAAATAGTGTCGTAAGAGGTGCTATTGGAAATCAGCGGGATCGGTCAATGTCCTTTGAGGCAGCAGGCAAAACACCACGCCTACCTCTAATTTTTTCATGTCATTTAGAACAATAAAGTAATAAAATAAATATATAGGACGATAGAGAATTAAAAAAATTAAAAAAAATTAAATCTAGTGAAAAAATTGTCGCTCACCCATATTTTCCGAGTTACGAGGCTCTAAAAATTTAAAATTTTTTTAAATATCAATATGGGTATCATTTAAAAGCTTTTGAAGAGATCTTTAAGGAATTACTAAAATTAAAAAAAAATGCTTAACCCATTAAGAGCCAATGTTATTTTTATGTAAAATTATAAACATATCTACATGCAGTACAAATTTTTAGTTTTTTATTTTTTGATTCCCTGTCACCCCAATATTTGCTTTTTTGATTGGAGTTACTTCACTAAACTAGATTTATATAGAGTCGGCATATCAGCATATAAAACTCTTTTTCTTTTTATTAAAACATGTAAAATTATATATTTAAAATTTTTTTATTTTACATAATTACATTTTCTTCCCATTGTGCGCTCTTTTTAGCTTAACTTTTTTACTATTCGTTGTTGTTTTTTTTTTTTTTTTTTGTAATTGTTATTTGAATTGTGAATGTAGCATGTCGCTGATTTTATTTAATGTCTAGAAATAACAGCCGCAAAAATTTTGAGAGTCGTATATATGTGGCACAGTGGAAAAACAGAAAAAAAAATTAGACTGTTGGTGCTGTCGTCGTCATCGTCGTCAACAACATTGATTTTTCGTTGTTTATGTCGTTGTTATTTAAGTTTTTCTAAACCTTATTTTTTTTTTTACCAAGCAACAAAAAGTAGTAAAGAAAAACAACCGCCATCATAATACTTACTGCGCCCCTTTAAGAGTGCAATAGATGTGCAACTTGTACATTAGCACATGAAAAAATACAATCTAAACCTGCAAAAAGAGTTAAAATTCAAATATACACTATGAAAAAATAAATTATGAATCGAAAGTTTTTAAAAGATGATCTGCTTATTTGAGTACATAAAATTTTTATAAAATAGTCCTGTTTGAAAATATACTTTTTAAAAAGCAAGTCATAGTTTAAAAAAGTAAGTTTCTAAAAAATACAAAGCCAATGTTATCTCTAAAAATTAAAAAAAAAAATTTCTTGTACTTTTTGGAAAAGGAACTTTTAAAAAGTACTAAATTTTCTTTTTCATTAAATACTTTTTAGAGGTACTGTATTTAAGAGGAAATGTTTCATCTTCTGAAAAATATTTTTTAAGTGCCTTTAAGGAATTTACTCTATTAAAATGGCACATTTTACTTTACTAAAAAGGTACTCTTTTAAAACAAGTTTTTTCTTAAAGAAGTCCAGTTTTAATAGTTTATGTAAAAATATTTATTCAAGGTTTTTTCAATGACATAATCTTATGATTTTTAATGTACTTTTTTAAAAGCCATGTTTTAAATTCTCTTTTAAAAGGTACCTTTTTAATAATTATTCGAAAGTACCTTCTTTATAATTTTTTTTACAAATTTGTAAACTGCTATAGAGTCAGCAAATAGCAAAACAATTTTCTCAGTGTATATCAGTAAATAATAAAACGAATTCATATTTTAGTCATTAAGTGGGGCGTGTATTGCGTTACTTTTTGCAGTATGCTGCGTAGCATTAGACGTTATATTTTTCTTTTTTTTCATTATTGCTCTTTACTACTTTTCTGAAATAAAAAAAAAATTAAGAAAAAGAAAAAAGTCAATACAACACTAAAGCGAAAATAATAAAATAGGAAAAACTGTATTTAAAATTGACTTTAAATAATGGTCGTTGTTTAATTTCTTTTATTCTATTACCACTGCACGCACACAAGCAAATATAACAATATATAAAGCAAGAAACACAGACAGAAAAATACACTTGGAGAAATAATATTTTTAGATGAAAATTTCATTGATTGGAAATAATTGCTGTTAATTAATTAAATTTGAGGAATGTTAGATTTAATATAATTTTGCTTCTAGAAAAAAAGACAAGACTCTCTTTGACTTTAGTTGACATATATAAAAGTATATTTGAAAATTTAAGGAGAAAATTTAAAGATGTAAAACTATAAATTTTATAAATATCAACTGCTTTTAATTGTCTAATCAAAGTGACAAGAAAGATTTGCATTTGATTTGCAATTATTGGGCACTGAAATTAAATATCGAATCAAATCAGCTGTTGTCTGATTCAGTTGAAAAATTTGTTTACAGAAATTGATGCCAGCAGTAGTTTAGAAGGAGTAATTTGCTTAAGGTTTGGAGATAGTTTAGAATTTAAAACAAATTATTTTTCAAAAAAATATTGAACCCTAGACGTCATTAAATAATTTATAATGATAATTGTTCTTCAAAACAGACAGTTGGACAGAGTTTTGCCGAATGTGAATAAACAAATTTAATAATCACTTTGCTTAAATTTCAATTTTCTACCTTTAACGGTTCAAAGATTAGTTCATATACATCAACTTCCATCACCTATGGAGACACTCTTTGATTACTAATTTTTAGTATTTAAACTTGTCGTTATAGCCAACATACGAGGGCTGCTCTATATATTTCTGGCCTAATAGTGAAAATGCGAATATTTATAATCAAAAATGGTTTTATTGTTTTCAAAGTATTCTCCAGCATGATTTATACACTTTGGATGCGCTCAAACCAGTTGTCGAAGCACTTTTTCCACTCCGATTGAGACACCTCTAAAACATGGTTTTTGAACACTTTACCAGCTTCTTCTGGCGACGAAAATCGTTGACCACGCATTTTTTTCTTGATGTGCGGAAACAAGAAGAATTCATTAGGTGCCAAGTCAGGGCTGTACGGCGGATGACCCATTAATTCGACTTTTTGGCCGGTCAAAACCGCTCTGGTTTGAGCCGATGTGTGAGAGCTCACATTGTCATGGTAAACAATATTTCGTCTTCTCTTGTTGGTTTTTCGAATTTCTCCGATGACTTCAAGCAAACAAATTGTAGTGTACCACTCAGAAGTGACCGTCCTACGTTGCTCAAGCGGAAAAGTCGCCACATGACCAGTTTTGCCGAAGAAACAGGCGACCATTTGCTTCGAAGTGCTTCTTTCAAGAACAACGTTCGTTGGATTTTGCTCGTCTTTGAAGACCCACACGGTCGATTGTTGTTTCGTTTCGGGCTCATACGCATAGATCCATGATTCGTCACCTGTGACGACCTTATAAACGTCTTTTGAAGCACCGCAATCGTATTTTTGCAACATTTCTTTGCACCAGTCGACACGAGCCTTTTTTTGAGCGACTTTCAAATTGTGCGGGATACAACGAGAACAAACCTTTTTTACGGCCAGGTGTTCATGCAGTATCGAATGTATGCTGGTGGAAGAAATGTCCAAGGATGTCTCTATCTCTCGGTATGTCGCATGTCGATCTTGCATTATGAGTTCACGCACGGCATCAATGTTCTCTGGCACAACAGCCGTTTTTGGACGACCTTCACGGAATTCGTCTTTGAGCGAGCTTCGGCCACGATTAAATTCATTATACCAATTTTTCACAGTGCTATAGGATGGTGCTTCATCGCCATACAAAGATTTAAGTTCATCAATGCACTCTTGTCGTGATAATCCACGTCGAAAGTTGTGAAAAATAATGGCAAGAAAACGTTCACGAGTTAATTCCATTTTTTTCTATATTAATTTTTTCAAGTCACTGTAAACAACACAAATAATGGTCGTACGTCAAAACGTTTTGAGTGCGATTATGCTTAAAAATGACAAACTTTCCAATGGAAATGTCAGTTTGCACTTGGCAGCACTCAGTGTTGCCAGGCCAGAAATATATATAGCAGCCCTCGTAGAAGTACGCATTCCATGTAAAATGCTAGTGTTTGACTATAACGGTTTACGACATAGGGCCATATAAGTCAAATTACGTCATCTATGGGAACAGCCTTAAGTTTTTTTTATTGTTGTGGACTTAATATTAAACACTTTGCTTAAGTTTCAAGTATCCGTTTTTACCAACTCAAAGATAATGCCTTGTACATCCAATAACACAACCTATAGGGACACCTTTTAACTTAAATTTTTAATTTTTGGTATAGCGGATATTAAAGTAGACAATTTGTGTAAATTTAATTTGTCTGTCTATAAAGGTTCAAAAGATCAGACAAAAAACACCAAATAACATCATTTGTGGGGACACCCTTTATCTTAATTTTAGATCCTTTTTACAGCAGACATCGGAGAACACATTCTGTGTAAATTACAACTGTTTGTATATATGTGTTTAAAAGATAAAACCATACAAGTCTAACTATTTCAGCAATGGGGACACCCTTTAATATTTATATTAAATGTTTTATTACTTTCTGTATTGGAAACTATTTGGATACTCTGCTACAGTTCAATAGACATGTATAAATTATTTGTGTTGCATGAGGCACCCTTTGATATTTTCATATTACATCTGTACATCTGTAAGCATTATGAAATTATTAAAACAGGGAAATCTATGCAGACGAATTGCTAACCTTCTGCTTGTGGAAGTTGGTGAATAAAAATTTAAATAAATAATTTTCATTTTATTTTCCAAATTTATTAAAACAGAAAAATCATACACATATTTTCGTGTTAATTTTTAAGGAAATGAAATTTGACACCAGCAAAATGTAATGTAGCTTTTTCTGGATCGCTACATCCACCATCAGCATTCTTCGTAACTATCTTTTTTAGGTTCTTTATGATGTAAACATCATCTATTAATCCAACTCACTTGACAATATGAATACTAGAAATATTTATAATCAATCAATATTAATTTATTTGTAAATCGCTTGATCTTGCTTTCTGCTAACTGTCGGTCTTTTTTTAAATAAATTTTCAAATTAAGATTTACATGAAGTTAAGCCGAATTCAATTATTCATTTGGTTAAAATACTGAAAAGAGTTTGACTACTAATTGCAGAAATTAAATATCTAGATTTTACCCAAGTCACTTGGTTCAAACTCTTCTGGTGATTACACAGTTTAACTTGAGTGATCGCCTATTACCTTGAATTACAAGCTTTCTTAACATCTAGTAGATATAATGAGTCTTCTAATGTCCCTTTGGATAAAATGTGGATCATGGACAAGACTTCCTTTTTAATTAAAAGTAAAGTTTATGTTTAGCCTATTCCAAGTATTTGGTCATGTGACTTAATTGCAGGCGTTACATAAGTTCCTTCACGACGGCATTGAAGCAACTTATTAAAAAAAACGAGTTCATCGTTTGTCTATTAAAATTTTTTAAGTGTATTTTTTGTGTGTGTTTCTGTGCAGTTAGCAATGCTAATGCTAGTTAAATGTTTCTTTAAATTTACTACTTTAAACTGTTAAGTTGTTACAACGATATTCAATTTTATTGTAGATTTGGTTGCGTTTGCGCTTAAACACAAACGAACAATCTCTAGTTCAACACAGAAAACACACAGAGAGACGAAAGAAAAAATATTCAAAAAACAAAAAAAGACACTCGAATGCACATTAAAAGAAATCAGCTCTAAACTTTAGAGCGACATCATTATGATGCCCAGCTCTTTCAAATAAAAAGACGTACTACTTACGACTTTAGTTCATTGGATTGAATATTTTTTTGTTGTTCTTGTATTGTTTTAAGTGTTGCAATACACTCGTATGTTTCTGTTTTTTTCCTTTCTTGCTTTTAGTTATTTTGCTGGTTGGTTAGTTAAAACTATGTGGTCGAATGATTTTGAGACGGTCTCAATGTTTATGCTGACGAAGATAATCATGATGATACTCATCATCATCATCACACTAATGCTGAGAATGATGTTGGGGATTTTTTTAATGTTGTTAGTTAAAGTATGTTGAAAGTAGTTGGAGTTGCTGCCGCTGTTGCTCTTGTTGTTGGTGTTGGGAGCTGCTCTGCAAGTGCTAAAGTAACTTTATGGCATTTGCACTTCTTTATTTAAGTTTTAGACACCTCAATATGGCTGTGCTTGTGTTTGTGCAACAATATAACTAAATATTTGTAATGTATCAAACATAAAACATCAACGGTATGATATTCAATACTATGGAAGTCATTAGCTGCATATACATATGTGTGTTCAATGTTGGGAAACTTATCTTTGAATTATACTTTTGAAACTTTCTAATTTGTAAATAAAAAAAAATATTTAAAAATTTTTAGAAAATTTCTTTATTTTTTTTGATTTAAAATATTTTAGATATTTTAAAGGAATCAATGCAGTTTGCAGATTTTTTTGAGTCATTTATCTTGAAATATGAATTATTTTAAATAAAAACAATTTCAAATATATGTGATTGTTTAGAAATTTATCATGTTATTGACGAAATTAAATTTAGAGATTTAATTTTTAATTTAATAGAATTTTAATAGAAACGATATAACATATTACAGGTCGATATCTAAGTTATCTTGTGTATCTAAAATTCTTGAACATATTGTATTCAAGAAACTGTCTTTTTTGACAAAGTCTTTAATATCCCCACATCAGCATGGGTTCTACTCTGGTAGCTCAACTACCACTAACTTGGCAGTCTTTACTGAATTTTGCATTTCTAATTTAGAGCAAGGAAATCAAGTTGATGCAGTTTATGCTGATTTTAGCAAAGCCTTCGACAAAGTTACGCATCATATTCTTCTTTCTAAATTACATTCCATTGGAGTTCACTCGAAGTTTCTCAAATGGATAAAATCATATTTAGACAAAAGAATTAATAAAGTTGTTGTAGAAGGTTATGAGTCTTTTACATATATACAGACTTCTGGTGTACCGCAAGGTAGCATCTTAGGTCCGCTTTTATTTAACTTATTCATTTACGATATATCAACATGTTTCACTTACTCTAGTTTTTTGTTGTATGCTGATGATTTGAAAGTGTATCAAAAAATTTCGAATATTGCCGATACTCTAGCCCTTTAAAGTGATTTAAATCTGCTTATTGTCTGGTGCTCGCAAAATTATTTAAACTTAAATTTTAATACATTTTATCTTGTGTCTTATTCTAGAGCGCGAAATCCTATTATTTCTGTTTATAATCTTGATTATCACGTCGTAAAATCACAAAAAAATGATGTTAAATCTTGGCGTTATGTTTGATACGACCACCACATATTGTTTATATTGTTCCTTAAGCTTATGCTGCACTAGCATTTATAAGAAAAAATTGCTATAATTTTATTGATTCTTATACAAAAGAGTTGCTATATATGTCTTATGTTATGTCCAGGTTAGAGTATGCCGCAGTTATTTGAAGTCCATATTGTGCATTGAAAGAGTACAGCGAATATTTTTAAAGTTTGCTCTATCGTCAATGCGGTTTGCAGAGCCCATGCCATCATACAAATCAAGATGTTTATTGCTAGGCCTGCAAACGTTAGAATATAGGCGTGGATTTCAATTAGCTTTATTTGTTTACGATATAATAAATAGTAATATTGACTGCCCGGACTTACTTTCGCGGATTCGCTTTAATGTTTCACCTAGAATTCTACGTCATCAGCACATTTTAAACGTTCAATTCCATAATAGAAATTATGCTTTAAATAGCACACTCACTCGTGCTTTTAATTTTTTAAACTTAATTAATGACACTGTCCCTACTCAAGGTTTAGAGTTTTGCACAACAAAAACTGAATTTAAAATGCAACTTTTCAGAATTTTAACCTAAGTTTATTTTAGTACTAAAACTCTTTATATAATTATAATTTTAGTATAAAATACTTTACATTAAAGTTTGTTATCTATTTAATTTAAGCATTGTCTGTAAGGAAATGAATGCTACATAGACTTGAAATAAATAAAAATAAATAAAAAAATAATAATTTTGTAAATAATTTTTCTTCCTTAAAAAATTATAGAATAAATAAATCCCAAAAATCTTGTTTTATTTTAAAATTTTTCCAAAAAATTTAATTTAACAGAAATTTTTGATCAATAAACTTGTTAGCTGTATTTCCAAGAAGGTTGCTTGTTAGTATGCGAACTCTCAATTTATAACTCAGGGATAGATTCATTGCAAAAGTTGATAAATAATATCGAAATTAAGCATCCTGCCTAAGAAGCTGCAGTGACTTTGGATATAATCATCAAAACCCAATAAGTAGAAGTATGCAAAGAAAATATTAAGAAAAATATGTTAACGCAACACTTCTTTGGAGTTAATTTCAAGTTTAATAACTGTTTTAATTGATTAAATTAAAAATTTTATTGAATTTTCCACATTTTTTTGTAATTCATAATATGTGTATTTAGGTCTGTGATAAATTCTATGTCATTAAAAAAATTAAATACATAAATTTATAAATTTAGCAATTGTGTACGTGTACGGGGCGAAATAGAAAATTTTTTTTTTTTTTTTTTGAATTTTTATATGCCGAAAAGATAAAGTTTACATTGATAATATGGTAAAAATCTTAGACAGGGCACAGTTCGGTATAGTTCTATTGGTTTTATTGTAAGAATCGTTTATTACTAAGCACATAGGTACAACACGCATCAATAGAATAATACTTAGTCCCTACGATTTGGATTTTGATTTAAAGGGTGTTCACGAATAACTAAACTGACCTGCAGTCACCTTATTCAGGACTGTTTCGTCGATGCAAAAAAAAAAATATGTATGTTTTAAATAACCATAATTAAGACCAGATTTATAACATGCCATTTTTAATGATATTTTTTCGATTCTCTTTAAGTGGCTTTGGAATTTGTAAACAAAACAAATACAACATGAAACTAGTTTCAACCGAAATGACATAGTATAAAATCGCTCTAAGAGTCAAATCATACTACTCTTATTCCTAATTTTAATATTGCTATTGGAACCATATTGTTGTCAAATATAAACATATTATAATATAATCTGATCATAATATGATAAAATATTACTTAAATTTTTATATTTTTATACGTGTAAGTGAATTTTAAAGCTCAAAAATAAAGAGTTAATATTAGCATAGTTCGGCATAGTTTTAATGTTTTTAGCGTAATTAAGGTAATAACGATTAGTTATCTATTTAATGTTTTTCAATCTCCCCAACAATCAACTAAAAAGTTCCATTCTTTCTTCCAATACTTCCTTTCAACTACGTACGGCTCATTTATCCCGATGGTAAAGTTCTGAAAAAATACTGTATCATCTTAAATTAAGATTATTGTTTGAATTTTTTTTATATGGCATTTTTTATATGACGAATTTTTAAAAATTACGCAAAGATAACGTTAATATAAAAATAATTTTTTAAGTAGGTAGACAACATTTATATAAATTTATTATGGTTAGATTACGATTTAAATGCATAAAATAACAAAAAAGTAAATTAAAAAGAAAAAACAGAAAATAATATTTTTAACACCCCCATAGTGCAAAAGATATTTGAATTCATAAACACTTTCCCACAGCTTCTGTTGATAGTGAAGTTTACATTTAAACAAATAAATGTAAAGTCAGCACAACTTCCATCTATTTTAACCTTTTTTTTGTATTTATTTTATTAACGGTTCTTGACCGATTTCAAATTGATATAAAAGAATAAGAAATTATTTTTTTAATTTTTAATTTTTATCTCATCAAAAGTAAATGTTGTTCTTCAAACAAAGAATACAATACGAAAGAGGTTCTTCTTTAAATATTTGTGTTGGTGAAATCATTCATAAGAATTTATTTACCCATGAATATTTGGGGCGTATTTAAAAATTTAACTATAAGACGAAGAAATAAAGTGAAGAAGAAATAAAAATGTTGGTAATTTGATAATTTGTTATTGTACTTGTAGTTAATTTCATGTTCATTGTGTTATCTTTTACTTTTCTTATATTTTTTTTATCTGGCCTTTTTTCCATTTAATTGTTTCATGTTGTCGGTGTCTCCATTAATTCCACGTTAAAATTAATGAAAAAAAAAACCTTGACGCTACTTGTGAAATAAACTTTATTCACATCCGCTTGTTTTAAAATTTAAGAAAAAGAAGACGATAAACACAATATGTAATAATTATGAAATTTTTAACAATTAAATAACAGTAAATACAGCAAAAATATTTAAATAAGTTGCGTAAATCTATTTTAAAGAAAGAAGGTAATTTAATTTGAAAAAACACTGCGATCATTTACAGGTACTAGTTTTAATACTGCAAAAAAATATTTAACGAGGTCTGTCCAAATTTAAATTATGTGAAAAGCATTTTAATTTAATAATTTTAGACCATCCAGCTTTTATTTTATTAAAATTATTAAAAATAGAAGTTACTTTATTCTTTCCTACACAGAGAAAATTTTTGCTTTTTTTATTTTTTTTCAGACTGAAATTTAATTAAATTATTAAGTAACTCAATTATTTATTTAAACGGAATATAAGAGTGATTTTTCCAGTTAAAGAATTAATTAAATCAATTATATATTTAATTAAAATATCTTCTAATTATATAATTTATTAAAATTTTAAAAAACAGAAACTATTTTATTCCTTCTTACACAGAAACATGACTAAAACTTCACAGAAACATGACTAAATACTTATGTTTCTAATCAAATAATTAATTTAATCAATTAAATATTTAATTAAAAAAATTTATAAAATAGGTACCTAAAGAATTAAATTAAATAAATTATTTTTTTTTAAATATCGTGCAATTTTTTTTATAATCCCGATGAAAATAATTTTTAATTGAAATTAATTAAATTAATTTAAAAAAAATTAAAAATTTATTTAATTAAAAGTTTGTTAAAATTTCGATCTGAAAACAGCAAAAACCTTTAATAGGTCTAATCACTTTTTTGTGTAGCAATAAGAATTAATTGAAGAGAAAGAGAAGAGGAAGAGGGTTACTTTAGGTTCGGCATTTATGCATCAAAAATTGTTTTACTCACACTCACTCACAGACAGCAATTTCCCTTTAAAAATATTTCTTTTTCTCGTCAAAGTAATTATGAAACTACACTCGTAAGCTTTTAACTGGTTTAATTTAAGTTATATAGTCAGTCTATCTATATTTAAATTAATATTTCGTATGCAATACTTTTTTATCGTTTTTTTTTAAATATTTTTTTCCACTGTAAATTGTTGGTGGGTAATTAATCAAATTGTCGTTTATTTTGTGGTGAAACAATTTTTGTCAGTTTGATTTGCATATTTTGACACTTGTTAATTAATGTTTGTTAATCTTTGTAATGTTTATCATTTATCTTATTAAGCGAATTGTAGTATTTTATATTTTGAGTACTACTCTGTCATACATTGTTAATACTCGTATTAATACGATTTCTTACTTAAGATACGTTTATACAAGTGAATATGAATGAAATCCATTTAAAAAAAAAAAACCAACACAGTTGCATATTTTATTAAAAAATAAAAATAAGCAAGTCAGCACTCCACAACAACAACAATTACACAGCAACAAAAATCAATCTGATGTGTCTATATCTTGAAATACTTAGGAAATCAGAACTTTGAAAGAATAACATGTAAATAAAAAAAGAGGTACCGTTTAACAAAATCGGTACACTAGATCAGATATTTACTCACAGCTGGTCATATGAAAATATATCGTTTTAAAAATTACAGAAAAATTAAAAAAAATTAAAAAAAAAATATAAAACTCAAAAAAATTGAAGTGATTAAAAATTTCGACTATAAATAAAGCTCAGACATCAGACTGTAAACTTCAGATATCCATAATTTAGTTTTTTGTACGAAATGCCTTACTTTGACTTGGAAAAGTTTTAGAAGTTGTTTCATTTTAATCTTTTATAAATTTAGATTAAGACTACACCACTTGGAGAAAAAACATGATTTTAGTATGGTTACAACAACCATATTATGTTCCCTCTAGGTTGCGGTAAACAAATTATAGTTAATTTTAAACTATACTTTTTTAGCGATAAATATGATCGATCATTAAATAATTATTACGTCCAAAGAGAGCAAAATTGTTGGCTTTAAACAAATAAAATTTGTTAAAATCTAACCACAACCAAATTGTGATGACCATTCAAAAATAATATAGCATTTTAACCATAATATTTTAATAGTAAACATAATATGTTAGGTTTATTTGTTCTTCTGTAATAAAAGTGTGACTAAAAATAAGCAAAATATTTGACTTAAAAAATGTAGTTATTGGTTTCGTTTTTTTAGCTGAAGACTTTTCTGCCAGTGATTTGTTTTTAGACGCTAAATATAAAATTCTAATGTAAATAGTAAATACAACAAACTCTGTGCTTTTGAAAGCATTGAATGAAGCTGAACTAAGTAGCTTATTTTCATCGTCGCCAGATTAGTAATCAACGTTGAGTCTGTTAAGTGTTCATCAGCTTAAAGTATGCAGATTTTATCTGAGGATATTTGTCGTCTTCTAGTGTAGCAAGCACCGTCTTGAGTATAATCATAGCTTGGTCACAGAAAGCATTCGTTTCTTCTAACCCTCTTATGTTATTAGGTTCTAACCTAGAAACTAGCGCGAAACTAGACTTTTTTGCAGCAAATTCTTAGTTTTAACTAGAAAAATAAGTTTTCGGAAAAGGGATCGTAAAAGTACTTTCTTTTGAATTTCTGATTTGTATTTTCTGACACCGAGAGTGACACAAAGACCAGTTCAAAATGTTTATTTCATTCACATATAGCAAGGAATCAGAGGTAAAGTCTGAGCAATCCAAGTCACTTAAGTACTTTTTTCAAAAAACGTGCTTCTACTCGCTTTACACGATGTTCCAAGGGCGATTGTTTTATTTATATGTTGTCGCATGGAATCAATTTTCAAATGAACTGGCGTTTTACGGCATGTTATTAAATGTAAAGTCTGCAATCATCTCCAAAACAATAGAAAAGAAATAGAATCGAGAACTCTTCCCCTTTCGTGCATAAACTTCGTAGTAGTTTCCACATTTATAATCCCTTAAACTCGCACTTTATTTTAAAGTTTTTGGATTCGACTAGTCAATGGCTGACCTTCGATTTTTTTGAAAGGCTTAGTGGTGAATTTCATTGGGTTAACCCCCGTCCCAGATGAAAGAGTTTTCCAGCATAAAATTTAAATCAATAAACTTCAGAGACGGCATACTAGTGATCAAAGTTCTTTTGGCAGCGTATCCTTACAATTTGAGTATTTTATTTTAATAATGTTTTCCTTGCCTGACTTCTTGGCCCAGTGAGGATAACATGGCCTAACGTAGCATATGTGAGACATATCTTTTGTGGTTGTTCGGATAAGAATCCAGACCATAAAAGCATCTAATACGTCCTAACCATCTGAGCTACCAAATCCATAAAAGAAACTAAACATTCTATTCAGGTGTGCGAAGCTGATCAACGAAATGAGGACGCACACGATCTACATATATATATATACAGTAATTGATAAGTTTCTCATGATGGGTGACGTGTGACAATGTCTTGCGGAAACCTCCAGTCAACATCATTTAATTTTTGCAAACAGAATTTGGTTATTTCTTCGCGTTATCAAACATGTATAACAGTCACTGCCTGATCATTCTTTTTTTAAAAGACAGATACTTAAGTGTCATTCTAATTTGTAGCTTATCTGTACCTTAATTAGATTAAACGAACTACTTACTGCTGTCAAATGCATTCCTTTTCCCTTCTGCCAACAACTGCTTAAAATATCTGTTTTTAAATCGTGTTTTTTTTATTGTTTCTTGCAGCATTAAAATATTCCTCTTGAGTATTTCTGCGAAAATTGTTGCTTCTATAGTCATAGTTAAACAGTCTTTGTTGTTGGTGTTGTTTGTTGTTGCTACTACAGCTGTCATTGTAGTTGTGAACTTTTATGTTGGCGCTTGCAGAACAAATGCACATTTAAGTATTGCTGACAGTATCTCGCCAAGATCTGGCAATCTGTGAAGCACTTGAAATTTGTTTTTTTTTTTTTTTGATTTTGTTAACAGTTCTTCTGTCTCTTGTTTTTTTTATATATATTACTGCTGCTTATATTCTGTGTTTTTTTTGTTTCTTTATTTGTTATGATCGTAACGTTGAGATCTTATTTTATGTCTGTTTCATTTGATTTAGTCATTTTCTGCATAATCATTGTTTTATAATTTGTAATTAAAGTAATAATGCAACTGATCTTGAGATTTTATAAGATTGAAAGTTAAATTTTGTTCAAGGAAAATTAAGGAAATTATAAACATGTTTAATTTATTAAAATGAATACCAATTCCATTTAAAAAGAATAAAAAAATATTCAGGTAATTTATATTTAATTGTGAAGATCCTTAAAATGGCTTCGCTAGATGGAGCCCCATGCGTCTAAGTGTTTTTAAATTAGGAAAGTGGTGCAGAGTTAAAGTCTAATTTGACCCATGGAGAGAGCGAGTTGAAGAGACATTAAAAAGTTTATCTGGTCAAGCTCTTCTTATCCTCAAATCCTTTAGGCCGAATATCAATGTCTATTGCAGCATTAGGGAGGGTAGCGCTGTACCATAGGAACTATTTGTTGTTATTTTGGTAGTGCAACCATGACAATGGCATCCTAATATTCTTACTGACTTTTGCTGTTGCAGTTTTATTTGCTGGACCTATGTACACTCCGGGTTACAGGGAACGCTAGCACAGGGTATATGCCGACTTGTTGCTTCACAAACGAATCAAAGCAGTACAAGGAAGAAGAACAGGGCTCTTTATAGATCAACCGAAACCCATACCGTTCTTTCGAATAACCGATTGCAATACTTTCTTTCAAGCAGAAGTTTGTGCAATCACAGAGTGTGTGAAATGGCTTAAGGAGACTTTAAGCTATCGCATGTAAACATCCTTACAGTCAGCAAAATATCTAGTTAAAGATATTTTATCTGAAGTGTAAAAATACCCCCACCATATTCGACGACATGGTGACGTTTTTCTCATATTATTAAAGCTAGAGATTTGCAAACTGAAGTATTGGTCTGAACTATTGGTCTAGATAGATAGATTTGATATGAATAGATGTCAGGAAAAGATTAAGCTCTTGTGTGCAGAGCGTTACCGCCTTTTTTTGGACTTCCTGCAAAATCATATGGACTGGTCTGTATAGATTTTTTTAAAGCTCTGCTGTAGCTCTTCCTCCCTTTTCTAGTAGGTTAAACATTTCCTCTTCAAGGAATTCCAGACGTGTCAAATCACACCATTTAAAAGGCCAGTGCAGATCATTTAAAAGAGGGAGTACATGACTTGAAAATACTTCATGAAGTAATTAAATTGCGACGCACGTAACTCGGTCAAAGAAAATACATAGAAATAGATGGAAAAAATCCTGTAGAACTCTTTAAAATCAAACTTACAACTTATTTATTCTGATTTAGAATTAAAATAAAAAAAAATGTTAATGAAATTGCCAGAAAAAAAAGGCTGCACTTTGCTCTAGAAAGTTAATCTTTTAATATGGAAAAACTTCTTTATTTGTCCATTTCTTTTCCCTTTTTTCTTTCTTGCTTCTCCTAATTTCTTTTTGAAACTTAAATATATTTTTTTAGTTCGTTGGCTGATGTTTTGCAATGTTTTGTAACGTTATATTTGCTTTGCTTTTTTTTGTTATTTTTTTTTTCTTTTATTCAGATTTTTATCTTAAATTGTGTAAAAACTTCATCGTTCTTATTACGCTGCAAAGAAAAAAAAAAACTGGAAAGTTGTGCAATTGAAAGGGTGCTTTTTGAGAAGGTGTTATTTATCTTAATGTGATGGCTGTTTCCACTAAAATGTTATGAATTTTACATCTTTTGGAGAAATTGAATGTAATTAGTATTTGTGATATTTTAGTATTTAATTAAATGAAAAATTTCAGGCAGGCCATAGGTCATTTTTTCTCTAAATTTTTTCAAGATTTCAAAATTTTACACGAATTTTCTTATTTTCTCTTTAAGTCAAGATTTACAATTTCAGAAAAATTTTAAATAAAACACAGTGCTTGATAAAATCTTCTTTAATAAGAAAATTCGAAGTAAAAAAACTTGAATTAAGCCTGACTAAAAATTGCGCTTTTGGATAAAAAAATAATAAAATGTAAAAAAAAGTTATAAATATAAAAAATCAAAACATATAAAAAGGAAAAAATTTAAGTAGTACTTTATCATATTATGATTAAATAGTATTATAATATGTTTATTTTTAACAATAATATGATTCCAATAACAATATTATAGTAATGTATAAAAATAATATGATATGATTCTTATATTATGGTTATTTGTTATGGTTATTTATTTTTCCTTGAATCGACGATCCAGTTCTGCAATAAAGTGCCCTTCAGTTCTAAATCCAAATCTTAGGGACTAATTATTACTCTATTGATGAGGTGTCTAACTATGTGCATAGTAATTAACGCCTAAAAAGTAGCAGTAAACCTATAAAACTAGAAGTAGAAAATATTTCCTTAAGACGCCTCAACTTAGAATTTTCAATTGCATGCAGATTTCGAAACCAGTTTTTTTTTTGTTAATAAACTACAATATACGTCTTTTAGATCGAGTAGAAAGTTCTTTGTTTCCATGTTAAATAAATACAACTTAAGCTTAAGTTAAATTTGT
The DNA here is from genome assembly GCA_916610165.2 of Gymnosoma rotundatum. Lineage (NCBI taxonomy): Eukaryota > Metazoa > Arthropoda > Insecta > Diptera > Tachinidae > Gymnosoma > Gymnosoma rotundatum. Next base: position 9,716,899 of record OU744338.1, on the reverse strand, counting down.
ATAACCAAAGATCATGATGACCCTGTAAAAAATACCCTTTAGAGACAGTAAATTTTTTTCAAACTTTTTTTAATGTGAATAAAACTCATACTCCTGTGCTGGGTTCAAACACACATAATTTAAGTTTAATTTAACATTTATATTTTTTCTTTGCAAATTATTATGAAAATAAAAAGAAATAAAATTATGCAAAAAAAAAAAAAAATAAAATAAAAAATTAAAATTCTGTTATAATTTTTGTCCATTTTGTTTGCTTGTATGTATTTTGATAAGTCTTTTTTGCATTTTTATTTCTACTCTGTAAAATTCTTATTAAATTAACAAAACGAATATAAAAAAATGTAAAAATTGTTCTGCTTTTATAATTTATCTTTAATTTTTTCTGCTGTGTCTTTTTGTTTTTTTTTTTTTTTTTTTGTTAAACAATGTTTTTTTTGTAATTTCTTTTTTTCTCTTAATTTCATTTTATATTTTACATACAACATTTATTTATTCGTTTGGAAAAAAAAGAAAACTAAAGTTTGTTCTTTTTCCAGTTCTTTGAAATTAAATGTCTGTCCGTCAGTCAGTACGCTAGCCTGTTTGTTGGTGTACTTTTTCTCTTTCTCTGTCCAACCATAGCAACATTTTGTAAACTTTCAAGATGAAACTATAGCATAACAAAAGACAGTGGGCTGGGAGGGAGTAGTAAGTATCAAAAAAAAAAAAAAAAAAAAATATGAACAGGAAATTTTCAACAATCTTTAATGGTTTTAGCTTCTTGTAACTAAAACAAAAAATTGTTTTTTGTGTAAGATAAGGCGAAAATAATAAGGAGAAAATATGCTGCAAAATACCAATATTAAAAAAAAATAAAAAATACGGCGGTGTGTAGAGTTTCAACTTTAGCGTTTAGAGGTAAATTTTTTTTTAAATATTTATATTATTTTGTATTTTTGGTATGCGTCAACACGGAACGACGACCAGTGCTCGAAAGCGATATCCTTTAGGCAAGTTCAAAACATACACAAAATATATTTTTTGCACTTTTTAACGGCTTCATGTTCTAAGATGAAAACGTATTAAATTTTTAATTGATTTAATTATATATTTGGTTTTTTTCTTCCTTTTAATTAAATATATAATTTATTCAATTAATTGATTAATATTAAAATTTTTAATTTATGCTCGAATTTTTAATTTATGTTCGAATTTTTATATGTCTCAAATCTAATTAGATTTCAATCTAAAAACATTTAAAATCTTTAAAGGGTGCAATAAGTATTTTATTTTTCGTGCCTGAATATATTTTTCATCCGTAGTGCAAGGTATGAACAAAAAAAATTGAATGAATGCCTTTGTCCCACTGTCTATTGGTTTCAGTTAGTTATTTGTTTGTCCGTCTGTAAGTCTTTGAGTTTATTTGTTTGTTTGCTTGACTTGACGTTTTGTGTGGATTTTTCTTATAGTATTTAGTATTAAATGTATCTTTTGTTTGCCGCAATATTATTGCTGTTGTTGCTACTCTGCTTACTATCCAATGTTGTAGTTGCTGTTGAAATTATTATTGTTGTTCTTGTAGCCGTTGTTGTTGGTAACCCCAAAAGAATTCAATTAAAGTCTCAATCTGTATCTTTCGCTTACACATTCTCACACAGCCATAATTCGTTTTGTTGTTAGTTAGCCAGCATGAAATCAACAACAATAACAACAACAACAATGATAAGAATCAAACTACAACAACTTAAGCAACAACACTCAGCAAGCAGTACCAACAGTAATAATATAACAACAAAATTATAAAAGAAAAAAAAAACAAAAAATAAATAAAGAATTGGAAAACAAAAAAAAAACTCATAAGACCATGGGTTATGTCTTTTTGGTTTTGGTGGCGCACTTGTTATTTAAGATGCATTTAAGTAGTTGAGAAGCGAAAATCACTAAAAGACGAATAAAATTTCGACCAACAAGAGTAGGAGCAGCAGCAGCATTAGTGGAAGACGAGAACTAGCAACAGAATGAGTTACTCTCGTAAACAGCAGATTAATATTTATATTTGTAACTGAGTATATGAAGTATGTATGTATGTATATATGTATGTCTATTTACCATATAAATCCAGTGGATAATTCTTTGCTTCTTCTTTTTATTAAAAAAAAATATAGGGTAATCCTTTAGTGTGTGAAGAATTTAATAATTTAAAATATTAAATTTGTTTAAAACTAAGATCTCTTTATAAACCAGAAAAATTTCTTATAAAATAATATTTAATATTGTACTTCTTTTGGCAGGTACTTTTTTTTACTATAGGAGTCAAAGGTACTTTTTGAAGGGTACATTTTGTAAGGAGGAAAATTTTAGAAAATATTTTTTATATAATACTTTTGCCAAAATCGTGCACTTTTTAAAAGTTACTTTTTTAATTGTAGTTTTTAAAAGTACTTTTTTAAAGGTACTTTTATAAAAGGCTTTGTTGAAAAAGTACTTTCGCGACAATTTTGGTCTTTTGTTAAAAGATAATTTTTTTATTATATTCTAAATGGTACTTTTTGAAAGATACTTTTTGTAAAGGGTAAGATTTTAAGATAAGCTTTTTTTAAAGATTCTTTTTGAAGTACTTTCTTTAAATGATCCGATGCTTAAATTTTTGGAAAATTTTTATCCAAAAACGAAATGGCTGGCTAAAACATACGATATCGGTACTACAAGGCTGTTAAAAATATTCAGAGGGGTATAGCTTTGTTTTTGAGGAACCAAAACGACCGCTAACACTGTAGATACTTTTTCAACTCTCCTTGTTTCTCCACGAGTTCTTGCATCCGATTGTTTATTTATGACTACCTAACTTACCTGCTATCTGATTACAGGGTCTGTCGTATGTGCTAATATTTGTCCCAAAAAGCATCCACATCCGTTCAACTCTTCCTAGATATCCACTAAGATATCTACTAAGTATTGTAGTATGATTAGCCTTTACTCTTCACTGTGGTGATTTCCTTTCTTATTACAGAGTTTATAGTATTACAGTACTCGATATCGATTGAAATTCACATTTCATTTTATAAAAATTTCGATCGATATCGTATGCCGTAATTTGCCCTCTGAATTATTCTAGGATTTATTGCCCTACTTATTTTTACCACAATTCGATTTCACAAATTTCCCACTAATAGGAAGGAAATGTCCTCCCACACAGAGCTTCATAAGCTCGCAAATGTATCAAACATAAGACATACATTTTGAAAAAATAATCAATGGTTTTGTACATCAGCAAAAAAAAGTCTTTAAATAAAAAACAGTGCAAATTAAATAATTGGCCTCTCATTTACTTGCGTTAATATATCAATGCCATCATGTTTGCTACGAAACAATAACTTCCCTTTAAGTGCTAATGCATTCTCTACTATAACAGAGAAATCAATCAGAAAAAAACGTTAAAAACGTTTGAATTTTATTCGCACTAATTTCTCCTCTGCTCTTAATGTACATTTTATGCCCACGAGCAAAATCAATATAAAACTAAAAAGCACTATCATTTTTATTGTGTGTGCTATATTTTGTTTTTGTTTTGCTCATTACACTAAACGAAACGTTCCGTTTTGTTTTTTTTTTCGTACCCTGGTATTCACCACTTAGCTATTGAATTAGTGTATTATCCATAGCATCCAACTTTGCTCACCCCAGAAAAAGATCCGTTGAAATAAAAATTTCTAGAAAATGCTGTACAATTACTTACGAATCAGTAGTTACGTACCACCCTGTATACTTTGTTTTTTTTGTTTTGTAGAAATTTTTGTTAAAGTTGTTGCTGTTGTTGTTATGGAAAGTTCATCAACTTTAAAAAAATGTTTATTGTATGTATCTTTCTCTTTTATTTTTTTATTTTTATTTCCAAATAAATATTTGTCCGTCGTTTGGTTGGTCTGTCTGTCCCATGTGTTTCGTTAAATGTAGATTATTGAAAATCATCATTATGATTTCATCATTGTGCCATTAAAATTATTTCTTTTCTTTTTATTTTAAATAAATTTTTATTAGCAATAATGAGGATTTTTAATACTGCAAGATTTTGAATTAGGAAATATTAGAAAATAACACGTTCAGAAATGAAGTTTGTTCTGCTAAGCCCAAACTGTAAAATTTTTAAAAGCTACCTCAAGGATGTAACAATAAAATATTTATAAATATATGAACAATTCGTACTGCTGTTGGGCAACCAAAATGTTACCTGTACGCCCAACTCTTACTAAATACCAGTTCTATAACGCATCTTGAAAAGCAATTTGTAATTAATATTCAATGCGACAATAGATGTAGCAACACTTGTGCCATATACAAATCTCTATCGGTTTTAGTTGATTTAGTGTTATGACAATTTCTTTGCTGGGACTTTTTATTTAATTTTATATCTATATTTCGTTAAATGGCTTCAATTTATTATTATTATTATTATTTATAGATTAACATTTAAAGTTGCTGCAGTAATAATTTTTTATTTTAACAATTTTTTGTGTTAATTCTTGAAGAATACAGGAAAAATTAATCATTAGCAGAATGCACTACATCTTTTTAACAGGATCGCTATATCTGGTATCAGCATTCGTCGGAGATGTATGGCTCTAGGCTGCGTACCTTGGTGAACGTCATCAACTAAACCAAATAATTTTACAAATAAATAATTTATAACAAATATTAATTTGATTAGATAAACAACACACGCAATTAAGAATTTAAATTACATGTACGTGAACTTTAGCCGAATTAATATTTACTTATTATTATTTTTTTTTATTTTTTAAAAAAATACTGATTTCGTCACAACTTTGCAATGACTACGATTTTGTCTAAATACACCTAACGATTTTTATAAATCTCCTTGAATTATTTCAAATTATTATTTGTAACTTTTAAAAGATTTTTTGTAAAATATAATATTTTTTAAATTTTTAATTATTGTCCGTTTTTTCCTTCTTAAATTTTTGCTTTTTAATGTTTCTTTGAGTTTAGTGGGCAATATGAATTTTTATTTCAATGGTTTTACGCTTGAATACACATGAAAAAATCATGTTTGTTTTGTGGGGTAATCCTTTGATTATTAATATTATAAAGGCGGTTTAAAATAAAAATAATATTTTGATACCTAAACAGGGACTATATAGTCTAATAATCTCTTCTCTTGAAAATGCATTTCATTGTGTTTCTTGTCTATTAATACGAATGACATGGAGAATTTTAAATTAGTTGGAAAATTCTATCGTTCGCACTCTTCAATTATTGTTTTTCTTGTTTCACTTCGTCAACTTCTTTGATGTAATATTTGGATTCCTAATTTTTTCTTAATGTGAATTCTGTGAATAAATATTTAACAAAGTTATTAATTTTATTGAATATTTAATTGTTTTACTATTACAAGTAAATGTATAATTTTAATTCGGCTTAAGTTCACGTTTACTTAAATTTTTAAATTTATTAAAATATGAACCAAAGTTTTGACTCTATATCTCCCAATACAGAAAGTAATAAAATAGTTAAAATAAATATTAAAGGGTGTCTACATAGCTCAATTAATTTGACTTATAATGGTTCAATCTTTTTAACCGTTATATGCAAACAATTAAAAATTACAGAGAACGGGTACTTCAATATGAGATATAATAATAACTTTAAATATTCATAATCATACATTAAAGGGTGTTCACATAAATGATGTAATTTGATGCTGTATGATCATATCTTTTGAATCGTTAAAGAGATGTACTGAAAAAGGGTGTCCCTGTAGGTGATGCTATTTAGAGTAAATTTCATTATGTTTTGAACCGATAAAAACAGCCACTTTGAGATTTTAACAAATTACATACTACTATATGCTCAATTACAGGAGTAAAACCCTAAAGGGTGTCCTCCTAGCTGAAGTAATTTAAATTATATGACCCAACTTTTTGAGTCGTTATAGTCACACACTAAGAATTTACACAGAATATGTAGTTCTATGTCTGCTATAAAAACAAGTATAAAATTAGAAATTACTGGGTGTCCCCAATCTTATGTATATTAACTTATATTTTTAACCGTTATAATTGAAAGCTGAAGTTTACACAAAGTGGGTATTAAGATTTTAGGTCGGTGTTTTTTGCAAGATTTATAGGGTTTCCGCCGGGAAGGTATACTATTTTGTTTTATCGCAATTTTGGTAAACATTTGTCTTAACAGTTAATATTTTGCAGTCGTGAAGTAGACACGTGGCAAATTTATAATGGAAAATAATAAATAGCCGTACATATGCCAAGAGGATGATACAGCTCACCTATGACAACTACGGGTTCCATACTTCTTTTAAAATGAAAACGGCGTAACATTAACTGTAATTGAGAACTTTTAACGCCAAATCTGCATGCTTTGGGCATGATTAACATGTAAACTGTCCACAAAAGGGCTTGCATTTGTGAGGCCAGAGGCGGACATTTATCTAATATTGTATTCCATATCAATATAAAATCCATTCTATTTTATTTAAACAAAGTAGTATTTTTCCGTAGGACACCCAGTGTTTATTATGCAGCCAATTATAAACGTTCATTAATTGATTAAATTTTAAGTCTACTATTGAATTACATAAGTTAATCAAATTTAACTTTAAATAATTTGCAGTTCCCACCACAAGACCTTTTTCTAATATTTCTCAAAGAAACAAAAAAAAAAAAAAAAAAAAAAAAAAAAAAAAAAAAACATTTAAATGGATTTTTACAATTGTAGAAATCCACGTAAATGTTTTTATCATTGGCTAAAACATTTCTCCACTACCATTTATTTATAAGTAACTTCATTTCTTTTGTCTTTTGAAAAAATCGTGGTGTTGTTGGTTATGAATGTCAGACAATTCATACTTTCATCCAGAATTCCTCAATTAAACAATAGATGGGAAATTTTCATAACATTAATTAGAGCTCAACAGTAAAGGGGGGACTTTAAGTCAGTCTTAAAATTATTGTTGTGTAAATTTGTTTTAATAAAATGAATCAAAAAAATGTAAAGGGTGTTCCACAATTCATAACCACTTAAAAAATAATTTTTTTTCATTTTTTGTTTATCTTTTTTTATAAATTTTACTAGCGGATCCCGGCGTGTTTCGCTACACATGAATATTAATTTTGAATACCATGTGTATGAAGTCAGCACGTAGCGGACACAGCGCATATGCTCAAAAGCGTCTACGTATTTGTTGTTATTTTTTTTATATGAACAAAATCACATGTTGCCAGGAAAAGTCATAACTCAAAAACGCGTTCACCGATTTCGTGGAAAGTTTAGATAAACCATCTAAACGAACACAAGATCAAACTTCAATAATTTAATCGAATTCGGTTTGACCGCTTGAGAGTTATAAATGATAGCCATAAAGTGTTATACATGGCATAGCACAATGAGCATATATCCTTAATGTCCTACAAATCCCTAATACAAATGAATTAAATTTCAAGTCTAAGGTGCCAATTCTGAACATTTGTATACAGAAATTATACAATCAAAAATTTTCTCATGCCATTCTTAAATTGTTTTATGTTTATAAGTGAAGTATCTTTTTTATGAATACCATATTATTTCGGATAAATTAAAAATACTTGTTTGTGGTTAAAATTTTAAGAAAACCTATTTGATTCAAACCATTTTGTATTTTTTTTGCAATAACCATTGAAATTTCAACAAAAACATGTTTATCGTAACTAAATTGTTGTTTAAAAAATTCTATAAAATGTTTACCCCAACCATATATTGGTTACAGAAAACATATTATTGTTATTGTGACCATGTTTTTTTAGTGTGAGCTGCTCTGGAAGAAATTTTTATTCGACAATTACATGTTGGCTATCGACCCTGAAAGCAGTCCTTTTGACCATTACAGAGCCAACATGCCTCATCGCTTAAAAGTAGTTTGGGCAAAATACCAATCACCAGTAGTTGATGCTTGCGTTGTTTTAATTAAATTTCGTAAGAATGGAAATACAGATCTTTAAATCCATGACATGAGAATCTTTTTTCCGGGCTTACACTCATTACTTTGAAATCATTCAACGGACTGCTATTGAGGGGTCACTATATTAACTTCTCCCTTTTTGAACTTTTCCAACACTTTCTATTCTGGTGACAAGGTTAAATCACAATCATGAGCATACTGTGTGTTAAAAACATTCCCAGGAATCGTCAATTGGCCTTTTTTAAATTCCTCTTCCTCAACGACCAAATTTTTTTCTTACAATCGAAGTAATTTGCTGATCTTGTGCGAATTTCGGAATACTCTTTGCATTGTAGATAAATTGAAACAAAAACTTGTTGTGTACAGATGTTGAAAACTCTAAACGCTGTTTAAAATTAGTTCAACTTTCAAAATAATCATCAAGAAACCGAAACAATTCATCCAACTCATGACGAAATAATCCATATTTATGGCTCTGAAATATAAAACAAGAATTGTACGTGAGTACTTGTGGAATGTTAACACGTAGTAGCTGTAGGTAAGATTAGATAGAAACTCACATACCTACGACTCGTTGCTTAAACTACAAAATTCATTTTAAAATATTTCCATTATTTTTAAGTAACTGCAAAAGACTTTTTTTTTCTTCATTATGAATTCGCGATAAAGAGGGAACAAATTTCACATAAAATGTCAGGTTTTTAAAGAAAAAGTATTTTTTTTTTTTTGTATTATGATTAAATAAACAATGTATGAAGTTTTTGTAGATGTTTGTGCGGTGGTTAGAATTTTTATTATTTACGCTTGGTTTGAAACTGAACTTGGCCCTAAGTTTATGTAAACTTCGTCTGTCAAGTTATTAACAGCTAAAACAAAGAAAACAGCCGTGTATATGCTTCATTTATAAACAGTAGCTGGCTGTGGTAGCGGGGGCCGGGGCTGCCTTCGAATATTATTTTCAACAATTAGAGCTCTTCTCTTAAAAATAATTTAGTTTTTAAAATAATCATATTTTTTATATGTTTTATTTATATTCTCTTGTGACTTTTGAAGTTTGTAGTTTGTTGATTGTTGTATTCTGTCTGCCACCAGCGGCAAGGTTACTAAAATAGCTATTTGTACTCACTCACACCTTGTTTTATGCAATAAAAATAATCTTCTTTTAGCTTTCTAAATTATAGTTGTGGTTAAGTTTTATTTGGTTTTCCGTTTGAATTAAAGTTTGACTTTGTTTGTTGTTGTTGTTTTCATTGTAATGACTTGTGAACTTGTAAATAAAATTTTACAGTTTGTGAAAAATTAGCTGCTGCGTATCTCATACATCATAGTATTTACTATCACACAATAAGAAAATGTCACAAAACATATAAAACATGTCATAAATAAGATGACATTCAACTGATATTTTAAGTGGCGGCTCATAAAAAATTTAGAAAAAGAATTGCATTAGAACAGTAATGTCCATTTTTCATCTGTGTACATGATAACAATTTATTTATTTGTGTTTAAAACATATAATTTATTTCGTTTTTGCTTTTTTTAAATCCTGTTAAATTTAACCTGCGAATATTTGATTTTTCCATTATAGAAGTGCCACCAAACATATTTTTTGTAGAATTATTTTACTCATACAATTCGAATCCTTTTTCACGGGATTATATCTCGAGGTTTGAAAATGTAAAATCAGAAAATAAGATAACTATACTAAGGACGTATAGTTTGGCCACCGTAACTACCTACACACAAAGAAACAATGCTATGAGGTTACAATGATTTTAGATTATAATATGATTAAATTATATGGTTGTAGTCAATTTTTATTATTTTACATAAAAAAAATACTTTTGATATTGAAATCATAATAATATTGTAAAAAATGATCATAAGTATATTTAAAGTACAACCATATTATTGTCTAGTATGATCATAATTTGGTTAGAAATTAAACTGTGGGAAATATAAAAAATTTAGTTTTATTAAAAAAATTAAACATGACAATAACATTTGAAAACGTTAGCGGTCATATCACTATTACGGCTGTTCTTAACGACACTTGTTCTACATTCAGTCATTCAATCTTGCGGTAGTTATCCAGCATTACTGGCGGTATGTCACGAATAAAAAGAACAATGTTGGTCTCCAAGGCATCAACTGTTGCTACTTTTTCAGCATTACCCCATGACTTTACGTGGGCCTGCAGAAAATAATCAAGAGGTAAAATCGCCTGACGTTGGAGGCCAACTGACTTGTCAACTTTTTGTCAAATTTTATTTTAATAAGTCGATAGTTGTGGTCGGCATATAACACATAACACCTTGCTGTTGCAAATACATCTCTCTCCGATCAATATAGATCATTTATAAATGTGTTGTAATGATCTCCATCGACCTTTAAATTAGCAGCGGCTTCATTTCTAAAGAAATAAGGTTTAGTGATGCTACCAGAAAGGAAACCGAAAAATTCAGCCAATTTTCTGGAAGTAATTGAGTCTGTAGGGTTTCACTACATATGCGAAAATTATATTTATTAACAAAGCCCGTAAGCTAAAAATGACCCTGTCACATCGTTGATTAAAATACTGTAATGAAAAGTCAGATCTGCTTTAAGCTGCTCTAGAGCCCAATCGGTGAAAGAACGATGCTTATGATGATCTTGTGGATTTTATTTGACAACCAGCGAATCTTATGCGAGTGTGGCACCAGTATGTTTGCGCAATATTTCCTATGTAGTGAATGGACTCAGCCCCAATTTCTGTGAATGACAATAAATTATTAAATTTCAAGATTCTTACAGACTTTCGTTTACAGCAGTGATATTTTCTTTAGTACGCACATTTATTCGATATGTTGGTGATATTGCATCATTATACGAGTGTGTGATATGAAATCTATCCATAGTTTGACGAATGGCTACTTCAGATGGACATCTTTAAGTTGCCTGAACTAGTTTCTGATTTAAAAAAAATAAATCTGTGAAATATGGTAGCGCTGTGCAAGCGTTAATCTATTCTTGATGATTTGCCAGAGAATACTGATTATAAATGTTAGAAAGTAAGCGCTAAATGAAAGTTCCTGTAATAGTTATTCGTAAGTTATAGCAGACTGAAAAAAATACCCTTTAGTTATACATAAATACTTTATTATTTTGCAATAATTATAAAACCTGCGTATGGTTAGATTTTCTATAAAAAGTATTTGGTTCAAATTTAATATAATGCAATTTTTATACGTAACAACCGTTGAATGATCGAACATGAATAGAAAATTGTTTATCGTGCCAAAAATATTGGTTAAGACAGTCATAAATTGTTCGCCGCAACTGCATGTAATGTAATCATATGGTTCTAGTGACCATGTCAAAATTAGAATTATTCTCTCTTCGTAAAATATTCAAGAGCTTTATAATGATCGAACGAGTGTAATGAGGCTACATACTCGTATAAGTTTGTCATTTCGTTTATCATTTCGCAAAATCGGTCCATGTCCTTTGAGGCAGTGGTCAAAACACAAAGTTTTGGAAAATGAAGTTACTCTAATAAAAAAACAACAAAAATATGTATATATGAGGCGGTAGAGAATTAAAAAATACAAAAAAATATGAAGTGAAAAAATTGACGCTCGCTCCTATTTTCCGAGTTACGGGCCTCTGAACTTTTTATATTTTTTAAAATAATAATATAGATATAACTTAAAAGTTTTTTAGGGGATCTTTAAGAAAATACTAAAATTTTTTGTAAAAATGCTTAACCCATTAAGAGCCGACGACATGTTGGTATCAAATTACAAATAGTACTATTTTTTTTAAATTTTTTTAATTCTCTGTCATCCCAATACTTGTTTTTTTTTATTGGAGAGACTTCATTTAATGAGATTTAGATATATGGTGAAGGATATTTAAAATTCGGCATAGCCGAGAATTGCACTCTTACTTGCTTTTTACTTAATCATATTTCTACATTTCTTCTCATTGCTTTCATTTAATTATTCTAATTCTCACTGTAAGCAAATCCATGCACGTCCGTGTTTGCTTTTCCATGACCGTTTTACCTAAAAATAGTCTATTGCTTGGACCTTTAATTCATTGGAGTAGACGGTTTTTGAAATATTTATTACAGTAAAACGCATATTTTATGTCAATAAAATAATTATTGTTAAAGAGTTTGTGTAAACAAACCAATATGAAATAAAACTGAAAGGAATAAAGAAAAGAAAAATTGCTTAATTTATAAAAGTGCTTCTATCCACCAACAGGAAACAATTATCATAATGCATCTGCGAATAAAACTATTCTATTTATTCTCTTAAAAGTCTAACCCTACTTGAAATAAAATAATATTTTTTATCTTTGCGATATTGAAAACAATAAAGCGTGAATTATATTTTTTGAAATGTGTTACTTAAACAAAATGAGAAGAATTATAAAGCGTAACAATAAAAATAGTTTTATTTACTATTTATACTTGCCACTCACCCTTTAATAATTTATAGTTGATAGAAATCTTAATAAATTAACTTACTTGAAGCACTCACTCCAATTGATGAACTTCTGATCGCTCATGTGTTTTTGTTTGTGTTTTTTTGTTGTTGTTTTAATTTATATAAATAAATCTATTAATGCAATTACTTAACGACTGACCTCATTAGCATAAAAAGTACATCGCGTTTTTTGCTACACCTCTACAGTAGCGAGCAAAACATGCCTACCTAATACATTTTAAATTTAGTAAGAAATTTCGTTACAAATTTTTATACCCTGCACCATAAAAAGTGGAAAAAGGGTATAACTAAGTTAGTCATTCCATTTATATTTCCCACAATATTAAATTTTCGACCCAGACAAAAAGTTTCCACCAATTAAAAGATTTTTACTTCTTTTAAGACGGATATATAATTCAATTTTTAATTGTCTCAATTAAATTTTTAATTGAAAGATAAAAACAAAATTCACTAATCAAATAATTAATTGAATCAATTAAAAAATTAATTAAGTATCAATCTGAAAACGAATAAAATTTTTAATAAGTACAAGAAAATTTTTCTGTGAAGAAGAAAATGTTATTTCTGGTTCCTGGCCCGTTTTGGCACATAACGAAAATTGGTGTTAGGCAATAGATTTAGAAAACACGGAATAATAAAATAAAAGTAGCAGCTAATCGCAGTGATATTTTTATAGAAATAAGATTAATTATTATTTTCTACAACTTTTATTCGCTGTTGTACCTCCTGCCATAACAAGCAGAAATAAAGTCATTACACATACACACACATACGCACAAGCGTACATAAACTAGTTACCATTACATTGAATAACATTTACATTCGTTTTGTCGCTCATTCCCTCACTTATTCTACCAACATTCGTTTAGATATAGTTCTGAATTGATGAATACAATTGAATGTGCGAGTTTGCAAATGTAAATTTAAATTTTTATGGAGGTTTGTTTCTTCATTTCATTTTGTACTGAAATACAAATAAATTCGCGTGTAAATAATTTTCTAGTTTAAATAATTATTTTTCTTTTTAACAATTTGCTAAATCCAGTTGGAAATATATTGAACAAATTATTTGTTTAGATTTTGTAGAAGCGTAAGTAAAGTGAATTTTGATCCGTAAATAAAATATAGAGCAAACATTTGCTTTCTTTATTTTTAATAGTCTTAAATATTAGTGTGAAGTAGGTACAAAGTAGCAAGATATGAAACAGCCTTTTTGAGTGTTGCCATATATATAAAATTAATAACAAAAATAAAATTTCATCGTTTTTTTTTCAAAAAGTCTTAAATTTTATTTTATTTTATTTATTTAATTAATTAATTTGTTTTTATTTATTTATTTGTTTGATGTCCCACACACAAGACTTTAATTTTTACATTGCAGTATGAAACCAAATATATGCAATTACAATATAACATTACATGAATCAAGAAAATAAGAAAAAAATGTTTCTACTGCGCATCTACGTCACAATAGAATGATAATCAATGTTTGTTGTAAAAATATAAGAGATTTTTGGCTCTCTTAATACAATTCTGTTTTACTTTCAATACAAATATTCTATATCTACGTCACATAAAAGAGAGAACGCAATACAACAAACTAAATTAAGAGAAAAAACATTAATTTTGAATTAATTAAATCAAATAAATAATATTTTCGACAGAAATACAACATTTCAGCTTATTTAATTGAATAATTTTCAAACGGGTGTAGTGAGTAATATGATATGACATGATATGATATAAGTAAATTAAAAGGAATTAATTAATACGTTATTCAGGGTGGGAAGTGACCGATGATATTTTTTCTAAACTGACGTGAGTTACGAATCGTTATAGTCTATAAGGGTATTGCATTCCAGATACTATTAGCATTAACAAAAAAGTGGTAATTCTGAAAGCAACACTTCTCAAATGCTATAAACCTTTTGCCTCTATGTAGCATTGAAAAGTTTAAGCGCTCGTAGGTATGTGTATATATAATTTTATTCATGAATAGTAATACTCGAACTCTTAAAGGATCCTCAAAGCAAATGCCATACAGCAAAGCAGCATAGGGTAATATAAAATCATACCTTCTAAGATCATATACGTCACGTATAATGTTATACGTTACGTATATGTTTTAGGTTGTGTTTAAGTTTTTTTTTACTTTCCCTATCGCAGCTACCAAAAAGTTCACATCTATAAAATAAAAGAGGTATTAAGTATGATTTGTCAAGAAACATTCTAATTTTGATTAGGGTGCAAGGGTGAGTTTGCCAAAGATTTCTTAGCATTGAAAACGTTATACCTCTTACAAAATTATTATGATTAAACCAAGTCAGACAGTCGTTGAAATATATAACAAGATTTTTAGCAGAGTTAACAATATCTATGGGCTCGCTTTTTAATTTTAAAATAGGATTATGATTGAATTTTAATAATCAAACACTTGGACTTTGTAGGGTTAATTTCTAAAGCATTTGGGGTGGCCCATTCATAAACACAATCTATCTCTTGATGTAAAATTGCCACACAGCCTTCAACCGTAGTATTTCTGCAACTTATGTAAATTTTAACATCGTCTGCATACAAACGAACCTTGCAATTTATGATGATTATAGTTGGCCAATAATTTTATTAGTAGTTATAGATTCTATTCTTGAGCTATTTAGGCCTACAGTTGGAAAGTAATTAAAAAACTCAATTTAATTACTGTTCTTCCCGACGTTTCGTTGATTATTTGTCGACTTTATCAAGGGCGTAAAATAAAACGTTAATACATTAATTCAAATTAAAATAAACATGTTAAACATAAAAACAAAACATCTGAACGATTTTAACAGGTTTAAACAATACGAGGGCTGCTCTATATATTTCTGGCCTAATAGTGAAAATGCGAATATTTATTATCAAAAATGGTTTCATTGTTTTTCAAAGTATTCTCCAGCATGATTTATACACTTTTGCATGCGCTTAAACCAGTTGTCGAAGCACTTTTTCCACTCCGATTGAGACACCTCTAAAACATGGTTTTTGAACACTTCAACAGCTTCTTCTGGTGACGAACATCGTTGACCACGCATTTTTTTCTTGATGTGCGGAAACAAGAAGTCATTAGGTGCCAAGTCAGGGCTGTACGGCAGATGACGCATTAATTCGACGTTTTGGCCGGTCAAAAACGCTCTGGTTTAAGCCGATGTGTGAGAGCTCGCATTGTCAAGTTGAACAATGATTCGTATTCTCTTGTTGGTTTTTCGAATTTCTTCGATGACTTCAGGCAAACAAATTGTAGTGTACCACTCAGAAGTGACCGTCCTACGTTGCTCAAGCGGAACAGTAGCCACATGACCAGTTTTGCCGAAGAAACAGGCGACCATTTGCTTCTAAGTGCTTCTTCCACGAACAACTTTCGTTGGATTTTGCTCCTCTTTGAAGACCCACACGGTCGATTGTTGTTTCGTTTCGGGCTCATACACATAGATCCATGATTCGTCACCTGTGACGATCTTATAAACGTCTTTTGAAGCACCGCAATCGTATTTTTGCAACATTTCTTTGCACCGATCGACACGAGCCTTTTTTTGAGCCACTTTCAAATTGTGCGGGATCCAACGAGAACAAACCTTTTTTACGGCCAGGTATTCATGCAGTATCGAATGTATGCTGGTGGAAGAAATGTCCAAGGATGTCTTTATCTCTCGGTATGTCGCATGTCGAACTTGCATTATGAGTTCACGCACGGCATCAATGTTCTCTGGCACAACAGCCGTTTTTGGACGACCTTCAAGGAATTCGTCTTTGAGCGAGCTTCGGCCACGATTAAATTCATTATACTAATTTTTCACAGTGCTATAGGATGGTGCTTCATCGCCATACAAAAATTTAAGTTCATCAATGCACTCTTGTCGTGATAATACACGTCGAAAGTTGTGAAAAATGATGGCACGAAAATGTTCACGAGTTAATTCCATTTTTTTCTATATTCATTTTTTCAAGTCACTGTAAACAACACAAATAATGGTCGTACGTCAAAACGTTTTGAGTACGATTATGCTTAAAAATGACAAACTTTCCAATGGAAATGTCAGATTGCACTTGGCAGCATTCAGTGTTGCCAGGCCAGAAATATATATAGCAGCCCTCGTAGGATTATGATTGAATTTTAATAATCAAACACTTGGACTTTTTAGGGTTAATTTCTAAAGCATTTGCGGTGGCCCACTCATAAACAAAATCGATCTCTTGATATAAAATTTCCACACAGTCTTCAACCGTAGTACTTCTGCAACTTATGTAAATCTTAACATCGTCTGCATGCAATCTAACCTTGCAATGTTGAAGCTTTCTATGCAAATGATTAATGCTTAACGAAAACAGAAGATGTCCCAATATCAACTTGTGGAACACCTTGAATCAACGGTAAATATCCTGACTTTGAGGTAGCAATTTAAACGTACTGATATCTATCAATAAGATATGAATATATCAAATCGGTGGCAGTTATTAAAAATCTGAACATATGCTTAAGTTTAAGATACATTATGTTATGATTAACCGTGTCAGACGCTCTGAAATTATTCAAGAGAACTAAAAATGTAACATTACCGCAGTACTCTTGTTGTCTTATGTCTTCAGCAACATTAACGAGAGCTGTAATACAACTGTGATTTTTACGAAAACCGGATTGCCGATCAGAGAGCATATTATTGGCTTCAATATATCGTTTAATTTGATTGTGAATTGATCTTACAAAAACTTTTGACAAATAAAGATTTGCCAATACCAATTTCACGAACCGTTTGCCAAGGTTTCATAGAATTCAGATTTGGCTCTTTTAATTAACTTATTGGTTGACTTACGTAACACTCACAGTTACAATATATTTTGTTTAGATTGAAATCTGTTTTATTGATTTCAAAAAGAACATACATTTTCACAGTTGGTAAGACTGTCTTATTACTCTTGGTGATGTTTTCCTGAGCCTTGCTGGTCTTTTTAGTTACTTTACCACTGGCTTTAAGAACCAATCTTTACAATATTTATCTTCTCTACACTATATTTTCATTGCACAAGCACTATGAACACTTTTCAGTACTTTGGCTTTTTCTTTGAAAACCGATTGTTCTTTAAGCCAAAGAACACGAGCTAGGACGACGACAATATTTCAAGGGAGCAATTAAAATAGTTTTATCATATGTATATATCACTGGCTTGGTCTGTCCTTATTTAATGCAAATAAAAAAATCGTAAGAAATTATAAAATCTAAAGTAGCAGAGCCATCGAAAGCTGTTTTAATAATCAAACCCCTATTTTTAAAAAATGTCTGCAGACAATTTACGGCTTTCGATGTCGATCGAAATTTCAGTAGAATTTAACTATTAGTTACGATCGATATCGAATGCCATAATTTAGCCTCAGTAATATTTCCAACTGGTCGCTTCTAAACGAACACTTTAACGAATATTTTACCTGTCAGCATTTAATTCATAAATTGTGAAAAGCTCTCTTTGCTCATATTGTTTGTTGTTGCTATTTTTCAGTAGTTGCGAGTAGTTTTTGTTGCTGTTATTGTGTATTCAAAGTATTATAGAACAAAAAAAAAAAAAAGAGAAAAACTTAAAGCAAACAATTATTGGCGCATGACTTCATGACCGCATAACTTTATAAAAATTTACAAAAGTATAATTTTCATGTCAAGCTGACAAAATGTTTAATATGAAAATCTATTTTTCAAAATTTTGTCATTTATCAACACAAAAACAAAAAACGACAATATCTACAGTAAGCAAATACGTATCTTCATAAGTATGTAAATTAGATAGATTAGATTAAAACAAGAATTGTGAAAGTAGGCTGACAAGTAAAATAGAAATTTAAAGAGAGGTTAGATTTTAAATATTTATTTTATAGCTTATTTTTCCGTTCAGTGCATGGTTAGAGAATTATATTGTAAGGATTCAGCTTCAAATATTTCCAAAATTTAAAGGCTTCAACATAAGTACCCACAAGTTTTTAAAGACTGTCTTTGGCTTAACAAAATACAAAATATTCTAGCCGTGCTTCTAAGATCACAAAATATGCTACAATATTTTAAAGCACGCTTGAATGCCATTCAATCCTCTTTTAAGAAATAATTACAATTTTTATGTCTGGATAATTTAATTTTTTCAATAAATCTTTCAAATACAAATGAATCGTTCCCAATTGGATCACTTATGTAGAAAGTTATTTGAGTTTTTATGGTCTTTTTCTGTATTGCTTCAATTGAGTTCTCATTTAATCAATATGGCTCTTGTTATAAGACTCTGAGGTTTTTTTTACCAAGTTTGGGCAGAATCCACTGATGAGCTATATGAGCAGTAGCGAAATGACGATATGGATATGCTTTCCCCGCAGTAATACATTTAAGTTTTGTAGTTTAAAATAATAAATATTTCGCGATTAAAGTAAATTATCATAATCAGTAAATTTTTACTGATATTGGAATTTTATTTTCATTACCATTGCGTGTTTGAGGATGTATCCAATAATTCAATAGGGTTCTTAAAATTAAGCAATTAATTTATTTATTGTATCTTTTATACAATTTAACTTAACTAAGAGCCAAGCTAAGAGTTGGACAACAGTTTGTTTTTATACAAAATGCACGCTAAATTAAAAAGTACAGTAACCAGTCAACTTTTACTGATATTAAATTATTTTGCATTACCACTAATACTGCAAAAAAAATTTGCATTACTAGTTACAAACTTTTTCAATTTGCAAGTGCAATAAACATTTATACATTATTAAAATTTATTATTTGAAGATTAATAAATTAATTTTGTAATGATACAAATTTTCTGAACATGCAGTAATCATTAAATTTTTACTGATACTGAAATTCCATTAAATCGCACTAAGTATTGCAGTTATAAAAATAATAATAATAATGTGTGCTATAAATGAGATGTTTATTACTTGTGCATTCATAAACAGTTTTTCACTGGTAGTGCAAAATAAAGTTCAGTAAAATTTACTGGTAACATTAATTAAAATGCACTCTTATTACACTTTATTGGTACTCTAAAATTTTTAGTAATTAACAAAAATTAATGCAAACTAAATTGCAGTAGCATTACAAATTTACTGCTTACTGCCATTTTGAATGCCATCAATATATAATGCAGTGTGCTTTTGAAAAAATAAAAAAGTTTTTGAACTCTTAGCTAAGCTCCTAATATTAATTTGTTATAGAAAATGCAAACTTAATATCATTATCAGCAAAAATGTTATAATTACTGCACTTTCAATGCAGTTAACAAAATGCAATGTGACCATGTATAACACTTTTGTATAAAGATAAACTGTTGTCCAGCTCTTCGCTTGGCTCCTAGAAATTTGTAGTTAAGTTATAAATTAATTTTGTTTGGTCATATTATGTAAAAGATACAATAAATAAATTGATTAATTATACAAAAAAAAAATATAATTGTATTATTGCAGTCATCTTTCAAACTGCTTCAGACTGTATTTTATTCGTTCACTCAAAAAAGTTATTTTTGAAATAGTTCCAGGCTATGGTATGAAGAGCTCTGTAAAATGTTTAATCCAAATAATTTTAAAAAGTCGTTTGACAATGAAAATGTTGTTAATTTTGAAACAATTAAAGTTTTGCAGCAAATAAACTATTAACAATTTACCTAAAAAAATATTGAACTTTTAAATCAATCAATTAGCCTGGAGCTTGATAATTTAATTTGAATTTAGCTGCCTTACAAAAAAAACATTTAATTTAATTCAATTATATGTTTTGATTTTTTTATCATGTGTAAACTGTTTGACCTCAATTTTTTAAGTTCCCTTTTACTTAAAGAAACCAAAACTAAAAGAAAAAACTTTTACATTTGTCATTTGGACATTATAAAATACAAAATCACTATCAATCTGAAACCGAATCAAACGTAAAAATAACAAAAATGAGTCAGACATTGGTTTTGGGTTCATGTTTAATAAAATTATAAATTTGTTAAACAAAAATATATATTTAAAAATATAAACAACCGAGCAATACAACATAAAATACAAAATACTCTTAAACACCAGCCTCAAGGGGTTATAACATGACATTATCATGGATACTACCGTGGTAGCACCAAAATACAGATACGCTAAATTACGTGGCACCACAAAAAAAAAAACAAAAACTACAAATTTAATGGTAACAAATTTTAGCAAAAATAAAACAAAAAATATATTTTTTGTTATTACGAGTACGGATCTGTTCAATTATCATAAAAAAAACAGCAACAGTAACAGATAATTTTTTATGTTTTTCAAAATTTAAAATTTACAATAGATTGTTTATGATGAAATACGATTAAATGCAGCAGCAGCCGAAAGCTAAAATGGAACAAATACTGATGTATAATTTTGTGACATAATCTTAGCGACAGTGCTAGTGGCTGCAGTAGCAGCAGCTTTTACAGTAGCTGCATATAAAGCTACCAAAAATGGCAATTTTCAAATCAAAATAAAAATCACTTTACAAAAAAATAAATAATTTCAAATTACACCTAAAACTTGTCTTGTAATCAACACATTTTAACAGCAAAATAATAATATTACACATACACAGGCACTTTAACATGAATAATATTGAGAGAAGTATCTCTTAAATATTCGTACTGAGATAAATGCGTTTAAAATTTAAAATTTTATTTCAATTGTTTGAAGGCCATTAAGACATTAATGTCTCTATAATTCGCCTCTTGAAAGATAAAATCATAAAATAATTATTTAATAAATTTCGTTGGCGATGGTGTTTAACAAAATAAAGCAATTTCGCTTTAAAGAGAGATATTATTTTTTTATTAACCTCTCGTAGGTTGTCTACTTTTATTCTCATTAATGTATTCCGGTCATTTATTCATGGTCTCTTTTGGGTTTTCTAACATCTGGCTCCTCCTGTTTCTTGAAGCGTTCGACCGTGCAATACTGAATTTTCATGGCCTTTTTTGGATTCCATTACATTTTATCGTGATAAGCTAAAAATAGTAAACAACTGTAGTCGATGTTACCACACATTATTAAGTCCGGAGCCACTCAATCTGCTTAAACTTATTTTTGGTAGTGAAATTTTAAAATTGGACTTCCTTTTCCTTTACACATCTCCTCATAAATACTAACACTTGCACATGAGTAGACTCTCATGGCATTTAAATATAATATACTGTTATCCTTGTTCTTATGACATGCAGTAAGGAATATACGCCGTCATTGATTATCTTTTTAATCAGATCTCTGAAGTTGCCTTATTTTGTTACGATATCCGGCATTTGATGCTACGATTGTAATGCTCTAAACACATTCACCACAGCAAGATACACAAACACACGACAGCAAATGACGCCATATGACATATGTCGCCTTGTACGCAGCTACATTATTATTTTAAAGGCAGCAGCTACATAATAAAAATACGAATTAACTGTATTTCAGTGATGTTATTTAAGCGATTTTTAAAGAAGCAGCTCCGATTTATAATTAAAAAAAATGTTTTAACTATTTTGTAAGAGGCTATTTAAAGAGTAGAATAATTCGTTTGGGTTGTCTTTAAGATTGAAAAATTATAGAAGTATTTCTCAGAATCAATAATGAGTACAGTAGTGTGTGTCACGTAGTTTCTTGTCCACTAAAATAAAAAATACTAAAAACAACAGTTTTTGATATCTATTAAAACCATTCGTGTTATGTATTTACAGATATCCCATACGACAATTGAAATTAATAAATTCAACCAGCAAGTACTAAGAACAGAAGTAAGTTTTTAACTAAATGTTGTCCACACAAAAAAGGAATTTTAGTTTTATGTTCATCTTAATACATTCCTCAGAAATTTTTACAATTATTCTTCGTACACTTTCGCCATGACAATTGTAGTATTTTTAATTCGTCGGTGTGGCATTTTAATTTTTTTTTTAATTCAAATATCGAAAAATAAAAAAGTATGTAAATAAAAAGTATGTAAAAAGTGTTAAAATTTTTCTATATACAAAACGAAAATGTGCTGACAACTGTTAAAGTGCAATTATACCGGTAAAATTGGGTAATTTTACATTCGAAAAATGGCCGAAAAAAATCCATGTTTGAACCAAGGTTCTAAAGGATCTCCTCACAAAATTTTACTCAAATCTATCGAGCAGCACTTACGTGAGACAGATAAGAATTCAATAAATAGATATTTTGTATTCCAAATCAATTATTATCTTCACCAGCAACACTATTTTCCTTAAATATTTCATGTACTGAAATTATCCTGTTACAGTTTTATTATAGATTTACACTTTAATCTTTAAATAAATAATTTTTATTTTATATTTTTATTGTTCTTTTCGTTTTTCATAATAAGAGATTTTAAGCACTTATTATTTTACTATAAGACATTATAGTACTGACATCACTTAACTGCTTATTGTCGCCAATAAAAATAGAAATTAGTTTAATTTGACTGCAGCGGCGAATTCAGCCCAGACAACAACCTGCCGCCTTGTTGCCTTGCTGTCAATAAATTAATCATACTCATATAAACACATGCATTCTAATTCTGACATTTTGCAGTCGGTAGCTGCTGTCTCGAATGTGTTCAGAGCATAACCTTCTTATTCCCTTAGCGCTCTGCGGACATCTCCTACTTTCAACAAAATCCTAATTGCTATTACATAATCTTTAAACCCTTTACTAGCGTTGACATGCTCTTTTTTCTCATGCAAGGAATAATGGTTCAATCTACTGAGACCAAGTCCGATCACCACCATGATGAGGTGTAACCGGCACTTCCTGAAAACGGAAACTAACGTTTTAACATACCCATACTTGTTAACTTCATGCTTTTATCATCAGTCCACGTTATCGTTAGATTTTTGGCAGAGGACATTCGTATACTTTCGGCACAGCCTACAAAAATCTGTTTCCACAATTTTTCCATTTCTATGATATTTGCATTAGACCTTCAGAAAGCAACGGCATCGTCTTCCGAATTTATTGGGCCTGCTTATTTTAAATTATATCCTCCCACTGTCGGAGTTTTGTGCTTCTTAATCTGAGAGTTATTGGGGTTTTGCTGAACAGTGCGAAGTTTTTCTTCTCTCTGTTAAAATTCTTTCTTTCGCAGATTGATAATACAACGTTTTAAAGTTTCAGTACACTATTCAATAGTGGATCACATTTATTTTTAACTGCTTTCTACTCCCATTATTAATTAATACACCTCTAAGTGAGAACATTTTCGAATATCACAAACATTACTGTCACATGTCAACAAACTAATGAGACATTAATATTTGAATACACCAAAGCCACCATCTATAGTCACCCTAAAATGGACATGGGACCATTTTGGGTAATCATGTTACCGATGAACTAGCAAAGAAGGGGACAACACTTGACGAGGATGCCATTGACACCTTCTACGGCAAACCCCTCTCCGCTTGCGGACAGCTAATCGACGCTGCTCTCTACGGACTAGCTCAGATCAGATGGTCTAACCAGTCAACATATTCGACCGATAGCACAATCTGGAACTCTATGAATCGGGGCAGGGTGGCTGCACTACTGCTGTCACCGAGGGTGCGACTGTGTGACTTGGTGGCTGCGGTCACTGGGCACTGTCTATTTGGGATGTATGCTGGGAGAACGGGTCTTCCTTTTAACGACTTCTGCAGAAGTTGTCAGAAGTTGCCGAGGAGGAAGAGGAGACAGCGGAACACTTCCTCTGTCTGTGCCCCACGCGAGGATGTATACGGCTGAGATACATCGGTCAGCGGTACTACGGGGGCCTATCTGATATATCGTCACTGGGTCTAGGTAGGATCAGTTCCTTTCTGAGGCGCAATCGGTGGCTTACTGGCCCACAACCGGTCATCGAGACTCTTTCAACGAGATGAGCGAACTCTTTGGCCGACTGGCCTTATTTGACCGGCTCTTCTATGCATTTTTCTCGGACCTTCTCCGAATCTTCACACCCGCGATTCTCTCTGTCCTTCTCTTCTTCTCTTCTTCATTTCTTTTTCTATAGCCTGCTTAAATTTTCTTTCTCTCTGTTTCTTCTTCTCTCTTCCTTCTGATAGCAGGTAACAAAAAGGGACCAATCAATGGACCTAAGTGAGCTGTGGAAACACGGCTGAGTGCCTGCCTAACCTAACCTAAGCCACCGTGGGAGATAATGTTTTGTTTGATTTCTCTATTTATAAGTGAAATAATTTCTGCTCCAATAAAACAACTTTTCTCAGACCAAAAATTGTTCAAAATGTTGCCTTTCGTTGTTGCCACATTTAGTAAATAAAGTGTCTATTTGGCAATCCTAGTTATACTTTCCAATTCCATCTTGAATAATTATTTAAATTTATATAAAGTTACCTTAAAATTTGGATAATTTACAATCTTGTTGTCACAAAATTGTTTTAAAGTTCCTGAAGCCATTGAGTTCACAGTAGGGAACTGCAAACACGTCTCATATTTATGCAAACACTCTATTAACTTGTTTGTTATTAAGTCAACAATTTCATAAAAGAGGCACTAAAATAAACTCACAACTTTTGCTGCTCGATTTGTTAAAATCGAACTCGAACAAGAAAAAAAAACAAGAGTGGGGGAGGCAACATCGCCATCATCAGCAGCAACACCATCATGCGCAACAGCTTATTACAAACGTCAAATGAACGAGTACGACTACAACTATAAAAGTTCAATGCACTAACAATAAGTTCAAAGAAAAAAATATGTAGACACACAAAAGATAAAAAGAAAAAAATTAAATAAATTCAAACTTAAATCTAAATTAGATATTTTGGTGGCTAAAAATAATTTTATTAAATTTTCAATGAACAAAATGTTGAAATATTAGTGTGACACTTTGTATTTGTATACCAAAAATGTATAGAAAATTATATGTATGTATTTGTGTAAAGTTGTTAAATGACTATTTGACTGATGGCTGACTATTCGAGGTTTTAAAAAGCGTAATATTTTATTGAATACAATGAGGGCAGTAAAATCCTTCCAACTACAAATTGTACAAATTTTGTTGCGTTGAAATGTTATAGAGATCATTTTAGAATTTGGCGGTTTATCGATCTAATTTATAAAATTTAATTTCAATTTAATAAAATACGTACAAGCAAAAATATATACAAACAAACACACAGGCGTGTTGTTGAGTTTTAAGAGGAAGAGTTTTTGGTTTTTTTTTTTTCTAAAAATGTCTAATAAACATTTACAGTGGGAAATAATATGAAAATTGCAGCATTTTACTCTTTTATTTTAAAACAAATTCTACGCTTAATCATTTAATTTCTACCTTGCAAGTAGACTAGGGGATGACATAGGGCCACCAGATGGGCTGTGGGGACATCCTTTAATTTTTTAGTTTAAAACTTGTCTCCATATTTTTCGTAGAACTAAAACTCTATGTTAATGTTAAGCTGCTGCATATAACGATGTAAAAATTAAATTGGGTAGTGTGAGAGACTTTTCACGTTCAAGGAATCTGTGGAATGATTGATCGTATCTAGACATACTTTATTTTCTTTTCAACTAAATTCGGTGTTTATCTATTTCATATCTTCATTTTTTTCTCATGTCGATGTCTCAGTTGAAATATATTTGCATGTTAGCTTTGCTCCAATTACCTGGCTCACTTTTATTTTTTCTGACGATGTGAAATAAAATTAAAAATGCTCACTCCAGTTGAAGATCAAAGATGTTTTGTTTCTTTTCTTATAATGTGTAGTAAAATTTTAGTTATTCATATAACATAAAAATTTGTTAATGTGTATAAAACATCCAGAGCTGTGAAAATTATTTCGAAATCAGAGATTTCAGAGACTGAAATGAAATTTCACATGCTGATAGCAAAATTGCATTCAAACTAAAGGAGCGGAAAAATAGAGACACAAAGTAGGAAAACTCTGAAATGTAAATTTTTGGGTGGCTTAACATTTTTCTGTGTTTCATTAGATTTTAATTTTTCCTTTTGTTTACAATTCTCTCATGAGGACTGTAAAGGAAATACAACTTGTACAGTTTTTTAACCGGCTTCAAAAAAAGAAGTAGGTATCAATTCGACTGAATGTTGCTTTTTTATGTTTGTGCCCTCAGAAATCAGTCGTTTCTGAAACGATTTAGAAACCTTATATCTATAAATTGTTTCCGTTTAAAAAAAGCTTATAATCTTTACAATAAAGCGTATTCCCATACAACATAAATGTTATTTAAATGTATTATAAACCGTTAATTGCAACACTATAACATTAAAAAAAAAAAATTAAAGCTCCCGATTGCAAAAAGTAATACAAAACAAAAATCTAAAAATTGAAGCTATATGAGTCTGTCGTTTGAGCCGTTATAGACAAACGCTTACAAGTCGGACAGAATATGGATTGCTATGATCGACAACATTATTTATTAAAGGGAGCTATAATATTTTACTTAATTTGATGTATAGGGTCCGCTATCTAATGTTTTTTTTTCAACTAGTGCTTATTTTGTGAATGTGCAAGATAATTAGTTTTATCCTTTAAGTCGTCGCATCATCAGCCGCAGAGCTGATGTCGTTTGACCACCCCGGAGCTGCGATTTGACACCGTTGGACTGTTATTTGTGGGGGGTCGTCGAAGATGATTGTTACGCCGACAAACCAGAGACGATTGACACTTCAACGGGCAATATTCGTTAAGCCATTGGTGAAATACAGCTACACAGTAATGTGCTTAAAAATTGGACCGTTCGTGTACGCTTCTACATGGCCAGCCGAGGCAGCTATTTTAATGAAATTACTTTCCATTATTAACCGGAAGAATTGTACTTTCAAATAAAAAAAGAAATTTGAGAAAATGTTTAGTAGTTTCTTTTATATGTAGCATTTTCCAGTTATTAGTTATATGGCAGACCTATATATGGCGAGACTATGAACAGTTGTAGACAGGCGCTTGAAATTTATAAAGAACCTGTATTACTAACTGCCCTATAATAACAAGTATAAAATTTGGATTTGATATTGAAAGGGTGTCCCAATAGTTGACGTAATTTCATATATGTGCCAAACATTTGAACGGTAATGGACAGACAGCTGAAACTTACAAGTTTGTATTGTTAAAACTGCTATAACGACAAGTTTATAAAATGAAAGGGCATTCTGAAAATTTATGTAAATTGACCTATATGGACCTATCTTTTGAAATATTACAAACAAACACATTTGAAAATTAGATGGAATATCCTCTACCTTGCTAGGTATAACAAGAAGTATAAATATTTTTAATTTGCTATGAACGGCCAAACTCTTAAACCGTTATAGACAGACGGTTAAAATTTTCAAAGAGCCTGATTGCTATGTCTGCTACGACAGCAAGTATAAAGCTCGTAATTTGAAATTAAAGGGTGCCCCTATAGTTAATTTAATTTAATATAAATTGCCAAACTGTTAAACAGTTGTAAACAGACGGTTGAAATTAACATCGACGGTTGAAATTAACATTAAGTCCGCTATAACAATGAGATGGAGTTGGAATATAAGAGCGTCCCAATAGTTAATATGTCTAAGGCCATACTTTTGTACTTTACTTTTAACACATGTGAACTTACTTTCGACCCACTGTTCCCTCTTAATTCATTTACTTCATTTAAATGCCTTTTTGTGTATTCTGTTATTAATGTGAGTTTTTGAATCTCTGTGTAGATATTTGCAAAATGCAGCATCTGAATAATGACGAACAGCAAACAGCATGTCGTCGACAAGCATCAACAACAATTTAACTAACAAAATGTTGTATGAATGAATACAAAAATGTTTCAATGACATGTTCAACTATGACAGTACTAAAACGCGAATAAAAAAATAAAAAAAACAAAATGAAAACAAATTTGAAATCTTGTTTTACTGACATTTTACAAGTAAATTTGGAAACGAAAAATTAGCTGATTTTATATAATTTGGACATTTTTTTTAAATCAGCTTTCTTTGGTAAAATATAATAAATATTTGAGAACATATAAAAATACCATTTTGGCAATGCTTAAAGATTTAAAAATCTGCTGATGTATTGATTGGCAGTGGAAAAATCAGATCATAAAAAATTAACTAAAGCGCATCTCAAAATTAATGAATTTTCAAAATTGTTAAAACATTTCAATAAACGCCTACCTGGACGGGCCAAAAACTCTTTTTGAAGTCGGTTAGAAAAAACCTATTCACTTATTAGATTTTTTTTATTTTTCTTCTTGAATCTTTCAATAAATTTTTACGTTCAAATAAGAATCGTCTTCTATAAAACAGAAATAAACGTGAAGACTTAACTTATGTGCAAACAGGGCAAGACACCGACAGAATCATATTACTAAAATTATGTGTCGCTTTTGGACTCCCTTTCTTTCTTCATCATTTCTTGTACTCAGTTTGTAGCTTGCGACTGGCTTACGCTTATTGAGTCTCATGTTGTCGTCCTACTTCCGACCACAGACTCGTAACTGCTGATCTTTTTTCTTATTACATCAGCATCATGAAATTATTAATATTTCTTTTAGGATAAGCTAGTCGCTGCTGGATATTCTAACTTCATGAGCGCTACCAATTCAGCCTCTTCTAGGCTTACTCTGCTAGTATCGTGTTTTTTAATCTTCATCATTAAAAAATGTCACTTGAAGTTTCATTCATATCATTCACTAACGCAGTGATGCAGGTACCTAGATTATGTATCAGTATCTTTCTGGAGATCTTCCAAAGGAAATATTGTCTCAAGAGTTCCTTTAGAATTGAACCATCCACATCACGAAAGATATTCTTGTGCACTTCTTAAGTATTCCTTCTCGTGCCAATAAAAGCCTGAATTACTTCAGTATCCAACTTCTCTAACTATTGTGAGGCTTCGTTGTACATCCCTGTCGGATTCGTGCAGTTCTATTTGTGTTTATCAGAATTTATAGTGGAGAAAAGATGATCACCTTTGCAGAAAGTCAAATGCGCTGCTATGCCTGAATTAAAACTGGGGGTTGACAGGTTTTCGCACGACAAAATTTCGCTGACTTCCTAGCAGAGAGACAAGGGCCAACTAGAAGCCTGTCTTCTGCCGCCACAGTCATTTAGTTACGGCTAGTCATTACCTTGTACTTGCCAGCCGACTGCTATTCCTTCACCTAATTTTAGTTCCGTTCATTTCGAGGTAGCGAACTGTATTTGCAGTTGCCTTTTTTTGTATTTAGTTGTGGTCTACAAACGTTTTACTTTTTCTACAGATGATAAATATAAGAATTTTAAGTTGCTGCATCCTGTCGACAGTTGTGTTAGAATAGACCTTTTGGTAGTGTCATTATATTTAAGCAATTTTGCCAGAATACGGCACAGGTGCTGCTGTGATGACGTCCACCAGTTTTTATGAGCTCTGATTTCCTGCGTTCTTTTAATTTTTTATTGATTTCTACCTTTCAAAAGGCTTAGGTGGCTTTTCCTATATAATAACTCCATGTGTACCAATCGCCCTATTCTGTTTCCTGAGTTATCATTTTTAAATCTCTTTCCCGATCGGCTTATATCTCGAGCCTTCTCAACGCTTATCGATTTCATTAAGAAATAAATGCGTCCGGATTTTTAAGAAAAACTTTGCCATTTTCTTCACGAATGGTTGCTAATCTTGCTCCTCATTTAAAAGACCGACTGCTACTCAAAGATGTCTTCATGCCCTTATCATGAAATCCTGTTCAATTGTAAACTAAACTCGTAGCTTAAATAATTTTTTTTCAGCATTATTGCAAGTGTCACAAGTTACGGAAACCTAAAAAAAATATCTCATAGAATTACTGTGGTTGAGCAGAAAATAAATTATTAACCCCTTCGTAATCTTTAAATACTTCAGATGTTATTTATATTCTATTCCATTTCTTTGTGGTTTTTTTTCCAAGAGATTTATTCTTAAATTTAAGATTTTATTTTATTGAATTTTGTTTAAAAATAAAACGATGACACATCAGCCGCAGCTTGTACGTGAGTGTAAAATAATGTTCCATCTCAAATTCATATTATTAAATGCATCTGTTCAGTGAGAACAAAAATTTTTACACGAATAAAAATGCAATAGAAATTATTAATTATTGCAGTATTTATTTATTTATTTATAGTTTCAATGTAATTTTAATTTGTGGCAAATT
Source organism: Gymnosoma rotundatum (assembly GCA_916610165.2). NCBI lineage: Eukaryota > Metazoa > Arthropoda > Insecta > Diptera > Tachinidae > Gymnosoma > Gymnosoma rotundatum. The sequence continues at coordinate 9,686,289 of OU744338.1, read as the reverse complement.
TATATCAAATGCATAAAATTATTTGTATGGTTTTTGTTTTTTCATGCGGCGATAATAATTGCAATGAATGAGTTGATGCAGAATGAGTTGATGCAAAAAATTTAAATATACAATTGTTTCAGATCATGTATATGATTAGGAATCCCACGATTTTGTTTCAAGTTAAAATATAAAAGAAATTATTTTACAAATGAATGTTCTACTTGGAAGAAAAATGACTTCAAATTGCACGTTTTTGAAGGCCATCCATATATAATATTATGTATGTGTCAAAATCGGTGCTTTAAATACGGTTTAAAATTTTTATATTCACACTTGCATATGTTATCTATTGAAAAGAAAACTTAAATGCTCAAAACAGTGATGTCAACTATTCAGTTAACAATTTAGAAAGAATACGAAAAGCACAATATTTTCTTATTATTATTTTTCTTCATGTTAAATTTCTATAATATAAAATTGCACTTGGCTATCACAAGCTCAAAACTTCATGTGCAATTTAGGTATTTGAACTATATGTTACGAACTTAAAATTAAGAGACTTGGTAATTTTTTTTGTTTATTTATTTTCACATTTAAATTTGCCTTAAGGGCGAATTAATTTTACCAGGTGGCATCATTGCGGAAGCTGACTACTTTGCTTACTTGGGTGACAGACGATAAAGTTTTCATTCAAATTTTAAAATTTCTCCCATTTTTTTTACCAATACACTCACACTTTAAAAATTTGCTGAGAATTTGGTGTCATTAAAGTTTTTTCCTACAAACATATTTTATTTATTTTCTTGACGACATATTGCTTAAAAACTTGCTTTGAAATTGCGTGCAGCCTACGTCACAGCTTTCAATTTTTACGAGTTTTGACAAGCAGTATGTGTAAATATCTTGAAAGAGAATTGAACAAAAACTTGACCGTGTGACTGCACTGGTAATTTTGCTATGTATAGATCAGCTGTCAAAAGTGTAACATTTTATAGTACAAAAGTTCTTTTTTTATTTTTTTTTTTTAATAGAATTGTAAAAAGAGTTTTAAATCAATTTAAAAAACAAAGTTTACTAAAAACGTTATAAAAAAGAATAGGATAAAAGTGCAGTTATTAATTGTGTTTTAAAGTTTACCATACACTTAAGTGACTGTTTATATATTTATTGTTGTAGTGGCGCTGCCACCTTATATAAATTCGCGTTAATTGCCCTAATAAAGCAAATAACATTCAAGTCTTGCATCTACAATAGTCGAACTATTAATATGTACGCAAGTGTTATTTATAATTTTAAAAAAGAAACAAATTTTAAAAAGTTTCCATTTGAGAAAAATCATTGTAAACAATTTCATTTTTGGTGTGATTTTTCAACTTCTGGCTACCTGAAAGGTATAAAACCCTAACACTGTAGGAAAATTTTAACTCCTAAAAAACTTAATTATTTCCATAAAAAACCTTCTGTTTTTAACTTCACAGAGAAAAAGATATTTTTTCGGATTGATATTGTATAAAATTTTTAATTGCTTTAATTAATTATTTATTTAGAAATTAGTTACTTTTTCTTTTTAATTATTTAATTACTTCTAAATAGAGAGAGCTATTTTATTTATCTCTTTACAAATTCTTTCATGTCTATTTTGATTTAATAGACTATAGAAGAGAGTACTTTCATTTACATCGCAATGGATAAAATATTATTGTGCAATTTTTCATAAGTTAAAGCATTATTGTGCTTGTTCATATCATATTACAAGTTTGTGGCATGTGTAAGATTTAAAAAAAAATTCTCTTAATTTATTGAGGGGAAACAAATAAATCATTTTTGAACTAAATTAGCAATATCTACGCAGGTCGATTAAAATCAAATTTCACCTTATGATAGCGGAAGAATATTCAAACTAAAGCTTAGAATTAGAGCTTTTAAGACCTTTAAGAGGCGGTTTAATAGCATTTCAAACTAGAATTAAATGTACATTTTTCTGAGGTTTAATAATTTTTGTTTTTTATCTAATAAATTTTGTTTTTACAAATTGTACTTCCCTAAGTACAAATTTTTTTTATCTGTTCAGCCCTTTGAAACTATTTTCAAAACGTTACGTTATTGTTTTTTTTCAAAGTCGATTTAGCGATGTTCTTTTATTAGAAATCGTAAAATTAGTAAAGAATAATCGAAATTTCAACAAAATATCATAGAGTAAGAGATTTAACTTGTTTTTGGAGTGATATTTTATTAAATTTGTAATTGATTATATTATTTTTAATTAGAAAATCGTTTTTAATTAAATAAATAATTGATTAAATTAATTATTTAATTAGAAAATTTGTATTAATTAAATATTTAATTGATCAAATTAAAAATTTAATTGATCCAATTAAAAACTTCATTGATCCAAATAAAAATGTAATTGATCCAATTAAAAATTTAATTGATCCAATTAAATTTGTAATAAAATGTTTCTTTGAAAATAATTAAAATTTTTAATAGAAGCAAATATTTCTTTCTGTGCATCTTTGTTCAAATTTATATTAAAAATTTTAAGTTTCACACAAATTTTAAATTGAAATCTAAAAAAATATATCATTAAAAACAAAAAAAAAAAAAAAATCCAAAAAAAAATATATCATTAAAACAAAAAAAAAAAAAAAAAAAAAAATTAAGGCTAAAAATTACAATCACTTTAAAAGTTTTAAAGTTCGTAAAATTTTGCCAAAAAAATCATATTTTTGTCGCAACGTTACCCAAAATTAAAACTATAAATTTTATTGTGTTATTATATTTTTAAATGGACAAATGGAGTTGAAAAGCATATAAGTAGAAATCGTTGATATACTGCCTTCTAATTAGGAAGCTTAGCCATAATAACAATAACTAAGATCACTATGATGAGTACATAAGATGAGCCATGGCCGAATATTGTATTTCTACAACCCTTGTTGCAATTTTTATATTGTCGTTATCATTGACTATTAACAATTAAATAATATGGCTGTCAACAAAAGACCACACAAGTGACGTGACGTGATAGTTTATATTCAAACTAACAATTTCAAACTAAAAATTTGAAGTAATGGGAACGTGCTTGAAATCGCACTGTCTAAGCGTGTTCGAAGTGTTCATACAATTGTTTTGTAATTCAAATTCCTCCGTTTAACAATGACTTAAAACTTAAAAAATATAATTTTCTGCCATAAAAGCTTTTGTGACAAAAAATCCAAAACTTGCCAAAAGAGGTTTAGAGCACCTGAGGCTTAGTATTGTTAAGTTAATTAAATTGTAGTCTTGCAATTTTTTCTGCAATGATTGAACAGCGGAGTTCTAAATGTTCGATCAAACTGAAGCCTTAAGGTTGTCCTCTTTTATATTAATTAAATATCGACATCTTTAGTTTTCTGAGCAAGTTTCCTAATTATTTTTTAAATCATATATAATATATTTTCTCCTTTTTTAATAATTTTTCTCTTTTTCATTCAAATTCAAAAGTCGTTTAACTATGGCCAGTATGATTTGAAAAATCTATAAATTAGAACCATTTATGCTTTTAATTAAATGCAGTAGTGTGCAGAGTTTCTGAAACTGAAACGATCTGAACTTACATTTCTTATTTTTTTTTAATAGACGTTTTAGCTTTAGATATTCGTAAAATATAGTTTTAATCGTACAGTTAAGAGAACTTATTTACCAATAAAAGATAAATAATCACAGATGATGCTGTTAATGAATTGTAAATTTTTTTAAGTCCCTAGAAATTTCTTACAAAAAATTAAACAGTATTTTTGGAAATTATTGTTTAAATTGCATTAAATTTTCCTGCTTAACAGATGTGTTACTATTTAAAACTTAAAGATATTTTTAAATATAAAATGTTTCTGTTTCTTTAAAAAAAAGAAAAATTTAAGTCCCCTTGTCAACGCTTTATTTACTTGAACATATAAATATTTATTTGTATCTTTCTAATATTGATTCAAGTGTTAAACATTCATAACAGAAAATCCCCCACCCTACATTCCAGCAATTCATTTTTACATACTCGGCACCAACACCGCAATCAATCAATTAACTTGATTTCCCCACTTTACTTTCACCCAACATTTGTCAATTCTCATAAAACATCTACCAAAAGAATAAAAAAAAATTTGAATCTTTGACAAAATTAAAACATTTTAAAGAAGCAGTTGATAATTGTGAGGCTCACGCTCACAAATATGCCCCTGCTGCAAGTTAAACAATAAAAACATGTGTGCAACAGTTGTTGTTTTAAATATGTTAAACATTCTACTTTCCCCCAAAATAATAAAATTAAAAAAAAAAACTTCAGTCCCCTTAAAAATTTTATTTATATAAAATTATTTTGGTTTAATTTTTTAAGATTTAAATATAAATTTAAGATTTAAATATTAATAGAGACTAAAGCGTATTTAGACAATCAAATAAGGTTTTCAACGAAAGTATTTAATTTTTTAAATAATGTTTTGATGTGTAGAGAAGGGCCACTTTTGCTTTCTCCTACTTAAGAAAAATAAACGTTTATTTTTGCATTTTCAGCTCATTTTTATTTAGAAGTTTCATTTCGTGGCGTAATATATTTGTGATTTTTTTTTTATTAATATTAATTTTTTTATATTTTTCTTTAATTTTCCTTTTTGAAAGGGCTCATTGTGGTACTGATCTCTTTATAAATATTTAACCATTTTACTAAATTTGTTACTCTTATATCTCCCCGAACTCGTTGTATTATTAATTAATATGTACCAATAAATTTTTTACGATTTGCTTATTAAAATTTTTTTAACTATAATTACTTTTTATGTTTTAACTTTTCTTCCAAACTTACCAAACCATCGCTAATTTATGCACTTTGTCTTTTATTTCTGAATTTTTAATTTTTTCATTTTGTTTAGTGTTCAATTTATTCTTTGTGCAAAAAAATTTTAAAGGCTTTTAATGTGTTCTGTTTGTTTTACGTATTAAATAATTAAAGAAAAAGGGAAATAAAAGTCGCAATGTAAATTTATTTGTAAAAAAAAAATAAAAAATAAATTTTCTTTTGGAGTAAAAAGCAGTGAAAATTATTAAAAAAAAACTGCGGCCACATCAAGTGTAAGATTAACTCTTTGAGGTGTGGACATTGTCTAAAAACTTTTAAACTTAGCATTTTATTTAAATTCTACTTTAAAAAGTACCATTTTTTTAGAACTTTTTAAAAATCATATTTTTATAAAGAAAAAGATTGTTTTTAAAAAGCACCTTTAGAAAAAACCCCGTTTTGAAAATTAAGAGCATCTTTTAAAAAAGTACCATATAAAAAAGTACCATATAAAAAAGTACCATATAAAAAAGAAAGAAAAAGTATCTTTTTAAAAAACACCATTTTAAAAAAAACATAATTTTTAAAATTAAAACCATGTTTTTAAAAAGTACTATATAAAACAAGCACCTTTTTGAAAAGAGAAAAATTTATATTATTTTAAAAAGTACCATACAAAAAATGTATTTTTTTTAAAAAGAAAAGGTATGTTTTGAAAAAGTAGTTTTTAAAAAAACACATCATTTTTAAAATTAGATTCATCTTTTTAAAAAATCAAATTATAAAAAAAGCACCTTTTTAAAAAGAGAAAAGTATGTTTGTAAAAAGTACCTTTTTTAAGAAACATCTCCTTGCAAATTAAAAGCATCTGTTTAAAAGGTACCACATAAAAAAAGCAACTTTTTAAAAAGTAAGTATATGATTAAAAAAAATGAAAAGCTTCTATAAAGTACCTACATTAGAATTTCTTTTTTTTAATCTTAAAGTGGGGCCCCTTGCGGTTCACAGTACACGTAAAAAACTAACTTTTTTTTATAGGGACACCCTTTAATATCTTAAATTATGAACTGTTTTTAAAACGGGACCAATATGTAAGCATGACCTTTACAATAAAGAATATAATTTCAAAATCGGTTCAGAAATGACTCAATTCTGCAGGTTAGACATAAAAAACAACATTCAGACGAACTGATAACCTCCTTCTTTTTTGAAGTCAGTTAAAAAGTACCAGGGTAACAAATTATGTTATGTTATTATTTAGCAACAAACGTTTTAAAAGCACCTCGGGAACATTTTTTCCACAAAGTTCCGTTCTACAAAAGTATCTGTCTTTTGAAAATTACCTCTCAAAAAGGTACCTCTGACAAAAACTTTTAATTAAAGCTTGACCAATACACACATTGTACTAAAGATATACATTTATCTGCCTTACAATAAAGTACCTCTTAAAAAGTTACCTCTCAAAAGGGTATATTTCCAAAAAATTTACTAAAAAAGTACCTTTAAAATTTTTACTTTCAAAAATTTACCTTGCAAAAAGTACTTTCCAAAAAAGTACCTTTGAAATAAGTACCTTTTAAAACACTAACTTTTACTTTATTAATAAATTAATTAGTTAAACATAGAAAAATAATTTTTTTTAACCTGGATTGTGAGTTGATACCTCTTCTGTGTCAAATAAAGATGTTTTCTTTTTTCCTGGCAACAAATTAAATTCAACCGCCCTCTAAAAGACTAAATTATAACTTCTACCTTTTTTAATATTCATAGGCATTAAAATTTTAATTAAGTACAAATATTTACCTTTCAACAAAGTATATTTCAAAAAAGTATATTAAAAAAGGTACCTTTTAAAAATGTACCTTTCAAAAAAGTACCTTCAAAAAAGGCACCTTTCCAAAAATTAACTTTAAAAACTGGGCATTGATTAGTTAAATATTAAAGAAATTTTTTTTTTATCCTGCATTGTGAGTTCATACCGCTTCTGTGTGAAATAAAGATGTTTTCTTTATTTCTTGCAACAAATTCAACTCAACCGCTCTCTAAGGGATTAACTCTTAATTTCTACCTCTTTTCATATTCTTAGGCATTAAAATTTTTATTAAGTACAAATATTTAACAGGTTAACAAAGAGTATGCTTGCTATATTGCTATAATCGTATTTTATTAACACAGTTTATAATGATTCTTTTCCCTTTCCATCATTTCTTTAATATTCTTCAATGGCTTAATGATGTATCATATTTGTTAACCTGTTTAATTCAAAGTTTCAAGCAAGAGAGAAAGAGAAAAACGTCTACTGGCACTTCTGTAGGTGTTTCGTTCAAGTGCCTGGAGTGTAAACGAATTTGTGTTTAAAAGCAAACAAAACATTGGCAGCAACATGAAAAAGTACAACAAACGATCTGGAGCTAAAAGACCCTTATTTTCCCTAAATGACTTTATAATTTTAAAGAAATTATTCTATATTCTTAAAACGCATTCGTGCATTCAATAAGTATAATTTTCTTTGGCCTTTTAGTCAGTTTTTATTTTAGCCATATTTTTGTGCTTTGTTTTTTGTTGTTGCTAGAACATTTGCGGAAATCAAAAGAAATTACAAGAAATATACACAAGAGATACAAAAAAAAAGCGAAGTGTTACTTATTGTGTTTAGTATTTCTTTTGAAGCATAATTAGTTAAAAAGTCTATTATACTTTTAATTTTGCTACTTTTATGTGTTGCATTTATTATTTATTTAAAATTGTAATTAGCATATTTGTATAATTGCGAACGGGGTGATTTTTAACGAGTTTAAGGTTATTGATCTTTCATTTTGAATTTGTAAGAGAATTAGTAAAAGAAAAAATCAGTTATATTTACTTCAGCTTAAGTTCATTTATATTTTAAATAATAAATTTATAACCAAAGAATGTAATAATAATAATAATAATAATAATAATAATAATAATAATAATAATAATCAATTGCAACATTTTTACTTAAATTTGCTTTAATTAATTAAAAAAAATATAATGCTGCATTTTCTGTATCACTGCAGCCGTCATCGCTGTGTGTTTAAATCTATTATTATTACAATATAAATGAACTTAAGCCAAACTAAGAATTATTTATTTTGTTATAATTCTAAAATAGTTCAAATAATAATTTTACAAAATTTAATTTTTTCTTAATCATTAAAATAATTCAATGTGTGGCAAACTTTTATTCGATTAAATTTTTACCAATAATTTTTCTAAATCATCAAAATGATTGTATGTGTAACAAACTTTTATTCGATTAAATTTTTACGAATAATTTTTCTAAATCATCAAAATGAGTGTATGTGTAACAAACTTTTATTCGATTAAATTTTTACCAATAATTTTTCTAAATCATCAAAATGATTGTATGTGTACCAAACTTTTATTCGATTAAATTTTTACGAATAATTTTTCTAAATCATCAAAATGATTGTATGTGTAACAAACTTTTATTTGATTAAATTTTTACGAATAATTTTTCTAAATCATCAAAATGATTGTATGTGTACCAAACTTTTATTCGATTAAATTTTTACGAATAAATTTTTTAAATAATCAAAATGATTGTATGTGTAACAAACTTTTATTCGATTAAATTTTTACGAATAATTTTTCTAAATCATCAAAATGATTGTATGTGTACCAAACTTTTATTCGATTAAGTTTATACGAATAAATTTTTTAAATAATCAAAATGATTGTATGTGTAACAAACTTTTATTCGATTAAATTTTTACGAATAATTTTTCTAAATCATCAAAATGATTGTATGTGTACCAAACTTTTATTCGATTAAATTTTTACGAATCAATTTTTTAAATAATCAAAATGATTGTATGTGTAACAAACTTTTATTCGATTAAATTTTTACGAATAATTTTTCTAAATAATGAAAATGATTGTATGTGTAACAAACTTTTATTCGATTAAATTTTTACGAATAAATTTTTTAAATAATCAAAATGATTGTATGTGTAACAAACTTTTATTCGATTAAATTTTTAGGAATAATTTGTCTAAATCATCAAAATGATTGTATGTGTAACAAACTTTTATTCGATTAAATTTTTACGAATAATTTTTCTACATTATCATAATGATTAAATGTGTTACTTTTACTCGATTAAATTTTTAGGAATAATTTTTCTAAATCATCAAAGTGTAGACATACATTTTGATGATTTTATAACTTTTATTCGATTAAATTTTTAGTAATAATTTATCTAAATCATCAAAGTGAATGTGTATGTGTAACAAACTTTTATTCGATTAAATTTTTACGAATTATTTATACTCGAATAATTTTTTTTGTACTTTATTTTAAAACAAATTAATATTTTCAAAGTAAAGTAAATTAAACTAAAAAAAAAAATTTTGGCTGCACACTCACGCGACGCAGTTTTTCTTTTGAAGTTTGTGGGCAAGGAGCTGTTCAAATTTAAGATAACTAAATGAGCTTAGAAACTATCAGCTAATTTTTCATGCTATTTAAAGCTGTGTAATGACTTTATGAGCATTTTGCGTATGACGCTAAAAACTGTAATTCGAATTTGTTTTAATAGGACGCTGCTTAGACAGCACATTCTGCAGGATATTGAAGAGTCAGCTTTCTAAAAGTATGTAAGTTTCTCTTGGTCCTTTCCTTTACGAGATGGAGAAACTCTCCTCAGGCCGTTAACTTTCATTTATATTATTTTGGCAAAAAGAACCCTTATCAACATTAAAAAATGTAGGAAGGCGCAATCGGCCCACAAATTAGGCCATGCGCTCGCTCTTCTCATTCGTCTAGATATAAGAATTTTAAAATGAATTATTTTAATAAAACCGGATTTAGTATTCAAATTTCGCACAACCAGCCAGCGCACTGCATTAAGTTTGTTGTGCGAAGTTCTAGCATTCTTTTGTCATGATAATGTGCACGAGAATCTGGATGATTGGTACGTGCTGCTACCTATTCTACCTGGAAAACCCTTTAAAACTTTCTTTAATTCAAAATGAATTTGATATATTTATAGCAATAAAATCAAACCACTTGTAATGAAATGGTTTAGTCTGCAAAAAAAAAAATACTTTGAGCTTTAAAATATCATTCAATTCTATCAAGACAACAACTTTAATAAAACCATTAGAGACACCACCGAAAAAAGATTGCTTTTCTGTTGAATCTCTGTTTTATTGCACTTCTTTCTTACACAGATTTCTAATCAAACACACGATCAATGTTTTTGATCTTGATCATTTAAGTTTTTTGTTTTCCTGATTTCTTGTTCTTAGTTTTTCTGCAATAATTTTTTTCTTTTACTGTTTTTGTTTAGTTTTTATTTGTTTATTTATTGGAGTTTATTTGTTTGTCTTTTGGTTTATTTTTAGTTGGCTGCATGGTTTCCTCAGTTTGTTGCAGCAATGTGTTGTAATCGATCTCATTGCGCCGCCAATAAACATGTGAACAAACATCATTTTCTACACGATCTTCAGGTATTTGTTTTTGTTGTTTAACATTTTTTTTCTTCTTTTAGCACTCTAATATTTGCCATATATTTTTTTTGTTCTGCTTACTTGGTATGAATTGTTGCATGTATAAGTGTGTGTTTTAGCCAAAATGTCTCTAAGTGGCAAGCAAGTGCAATTTCTAAGTTTGTTGCCATGTGCTTGAGAAGTTGTTTGCCACAAAATCAATAAATTAACCAAAAAAAAATAAATAAAAATCTGTAAACGATTCGTTAAAAAACGGAAGCATGTTTTTGACTTAAATACAAGTTCAGTTTACATTGAAAAAATAATTAATTTTCCAAGTTTAGTGTTGTATTTTATGTTCCTTTTTGTTTGCTCCTTTATTTAGTCGTTAAATTAAACAAATTTTCATTTGCATTTAAACTTTATTTAGAGATACGTTAACAACGCTAGTGTGTTCAAAAAAGTGTGGCTTAAAACTGTTGCCACAAAAAAAAAAAATAAATAAATACATTAGCGTATTTGTTTTAATTTCTGTTTGATAGTTGGTTGGTTTATTTGCAATCTATGGCAGCCTTCACCAAAGGACCGATCTTCTTAAAATTTTTACAATATATAACTGAAAAACACATAGACTTTATATATATTTTTTGGACATTTTAAGTCACTTTCAACAAATATTTAACAACCTGCGTTTGATTCACCTTAAGAAACGGCAACACTTCTTAGTTCTTCTTAAAGCACTTAAGTAATGTTTACACTATAATACATTTGATTTGACTTTGTTAAAGTAAAATAAGAATGAAAATCGCTTCGTAATTGAGAAAGAGCTGTTTTCAGTGTTGCCATTAATAATAATATTAAAGGAAAGAAGAAAATTAATTTTTTGGAATCTTTATGTTGTTAATTAACCTTAATAGTGCTTGATTCCTTCATTCTCATGAAATTATTTTATGTATGTTAAATAGAGTTATATTTTTTCACGATTAAATTAAACTCTGTTTTATTAATTTCAAATACAATATTAATTTTCACACTGTTTATACTAAAATACTCCCCTGGCCAACTGAAAAACCTTTATTTATTTTTTTATTGTCAAATTTCTATCTTTATATGCTCTAGATTAGGTCTAATGTTTTCTAAACTATTCTACATACATATGTGAGATAATGTAAAGCAGCCTTTACGAAAGAATCTATTCAGACAAGGAAGAATGGGAATATTTTGAATTTTAAATTTTATATTTTGAAAAAATAACTTATGAGTCGTTTGAAATATTTTTACAAAAATAAGATCTGGCAACCTGTGCTACTGTTGTCCGGATAAGCGTGGTGAATAAGTTACTTCAACTAATGGTGTGTGTATAGTATAATACCACAATTTGCTAACAACAGCTGAGCAGCCTTAGAAACAGAAAATCATGAGTTAGCGTCCACCTTCGGATAGCGTACAACGGAAAGTAATAACTGTTTTCAAAATTAAGAAGCTACAGTTCAAACCTCCTGAGAAGTTAAAGACAATTATTGTGTGAAGCCATGGCGATAATTTAGTGGAGCCGTCTAATTTAATATAAAAGAGTAACAGATAATTGTCAAGATGCCCTTTATAATAAAAAGTAAAAACGGTAGCTGTTAGCGCAGGGAAGTGTAACAGCATAAAAACAGTGTATGGCAGATGTGTGTTGTGGCTAATCTGAAATAAAGCGGGCGATGAGAAAAGGCGTAGTGGAGTTGTCTGTGGATGGTTGAGGTTACTAAACAAGGCATCGTTTAAATCATCTCTTACTGGAGTAACAGTAGTGTAGCGTGGATGGCTATGTTTGTGTTAATAATGCATGTTTAGTATATACGAGACCATAGGATTCACAAGACCGTAGGAATAAGAAATATAGCCAGATAAAGCCGCAAAATAAAAGTAATGAATTTGTAATAAGCTACAGTGTTATTTGCAATCAAAAATAATTCGTAGGTTTATCTGTGATTTATTATGATATCTCCAGTTTCTTGAGAGTTTTGAAGTAATAATTCAAAGTGCCAAGAAAAGAACGATTTTTAATTTTTGGCAAAATTATCAGAATATCATTCTTAACTTTCCTATTTATTTCCTGTAAGTGAAATATTTGCAAAGAAAATTATGTTATTATAGTTAGCCACTGCCATAACAAGTTTAAGTGATCAGATTCAGTTTCAAAAGTCAAGAAAAATTATAGAAAAAGTTCATATGAGTTGAGAGCACAATAATGGAGAAATATTCTCAGAAGTGAATTTTATGGGGGCTTCCACAATAAATACGATTATGAATGCTACCTGTGAAATTAAAAAGTTTTATCTTTTTATTATTGAATAATTTTTTTAATACATTAAATCCAATAAATTATACAGGGTCCGCCATATAACGTTTTTTTTTTCAACTAGTGCTTCTTTCGTGAATGGTAATACTTAGCGCATGCCTGATTTGAAAGATAATTAGTTTTATCCTTCACCTGAACGAATATGGTTGTGTATACGCTTTAAGAACGCTGGGAAATATTGACTTACAGAAGATGCCGATTTTGCAAAAAAAAAAAAAAATAAATAAAAAATTATCTTTTCAGATGAAGCTCATTTTGATATTGGCGGGTATGTTAATTATTTTTTTTTGAAAATTGTAAGTTGTGCTTAGGGTTGTTGTCCCAACTTAGCAAACGAAGAAGTTGCTGTATCAGGTAAAAGCTCACAAATTTTTCAACATAAACAAAAATACATGCGGGAATAGAAACGATAGTTGATAAAAATAAAGGCTTGAATCTAGTTCAGTGAAGAAACTCCGACCAAAACAACAAACATGTGGGGTAAACGAACATTAACAAATAAGAAAAAAAATATTTATTTAATTTTACGTAGAAAAATGTTATCGGTTCTTAATGGGTTAAGTATATAAAAAAATTAGTATTTCCTTAAAGATCTCTTTAAGAGCTTTAAAATGATACCCATATTGATATCTTAAAAAATACAGTGCACAATCTTACTTTTCTATAAAAATAAAGTTCAGAGACCCATAGCTCGGAAAATATGGGCGAGCTCCAAATTTTTCATTTGATGTTTATTTTTTATATTCTGAAGTCTATCGCTTCATATATCTGTATTTTTGATTAGAGGTACTTCATTGTTCCAAATTAAATGGGAAAATTAGAAGCAGGCGTGGTGTTTTGCCCGCTGCCTCGAAGTACATGGACCGATCTGGCTGATTTTAATAGAAGAATTTTCGTATTTAAATTTTCTCTAGCTCTAGTGCCTTGGCAAAGTTTATTTCAATACGATCACTGACGGACAGATGAACAAACGGTAAGATAGACAGAACTCAGAATATATATACACTTTAAGGGCTCGGAAATTAATATTGTAGAAATTACAAACAGAATGACAAACTTAGATGTACCATTTTGCCATATAGTTAAATAGGCAATTATGTCAAGAATCTTATAACCAAATTCATAAATCACTGTATTTATACATGTGTTTAAATAATTGGTGAAATTTGATAGGCAGCGAATAATACCGGGTTGCAGCTGGTTTTTTTACTTGAGTTTTTTATAGCAAAGTTTGGGTGGTTGTTTTAGTAACTAGATACAATGAAAATAAAAAATCATGGCATTAAATCATATGTGTAAACAAAACAACAAAAACCATAACAACATCAAAAGCTAAGAACGTGTTGCAATAGTTAATAGATTGTTAAGACACCAAATAGAGTTGCACTAAGAATTGTGTGACAAGTTTAATTCGAAATTAAAAAATTGCAAGCACTGTTGCAGATTAAATTACATAGAAAATTAATCGAGAATCATTAAAATTTAGAAGTTAAAATAATTTATAAAAATGTGAATTTAATTGCGCAGCTAAAAATTAAAAATTTCAAAAATAAATACACTCTTATTCTCAACTGAATACTAATTTTAAATGCAAGCGAAAGGACTAGTTTTTGTGTATGAGAGGAGGAACGTTTTTAAACAGTGCTACAGTGGAACACTCAACTTTAATTCAAACACACGATAGTTTTTCTTTCCAATATTTATGTTTCGAAATGCAACTTTGCGTTTTATGAACAGCAAATACAGTTTAAATATCCGCTAATTACTTTTTTGTTAAAAAATACAAACTTGCAAGATTCACTATAAATGTTTTTTATTTTTATTTTTTTTTTTCTTTCCTACTTCCGGGCAAACAAGTTTTGAGTACATTTTTACAAACGTTTTCAAAACACTTGTAATTTTAAACAATTTATTTGCCATAATTTTTGTTTTTATTATTTCGAATAAAACATTTAAATTTATTTTATTATTCTCAGACATGCCGATTTGTTTTCCAATTAACGACAATATAAATGTTTTCGAAAACCTGGTTTTAACAATAAAAACATAAGAAATTTATGTCTTTATTAATTGTACTCGTATTGTTGTATAAAATTCAGGTTGATACAGTGTTAGCTTGTCTGACTGTCGTATGGTTTATTGTATTTAATTAATAAAACTGACACCTCTTTACACACAAAAAAAGCTAATCAGAATAGTAATAAAATGTACGAGTATAAAGGCAATAGAAATCAACTTTTTTTTTAATATTGTCCAAATGCAAAAAACTTGTATATTCGGCTGGTTGTTACTAAGGAATTTTGATATTTGTGAACTTTTCGATGTAATAATTCTTAGTGGGAGTTAATTGTTATTTCAGGAATTTACATATCGGTTTTAACTGGGAAGTGTAGTGCACCATTTTTATCTCTTTTGGAAATAAAGCTTAACATTTTTTTTTCAATTACAGATTTAATAAAATCAAAAAAACATTTTTTAAATGACACAAATAAATAAATTAAATACACTAATTCCTTAATATTTAATTGAAAAAAAAAAAATATTCTTATTGTAAAAACAATTAAACAATTTATTAAAACAATTAAAATATTGATAGAACTTAAACTTAATTTCAAACAAATGTTTGTTCAAGTAAAAATTGTTCAGAACTTTTTTTGTGGTGTCTCAAAATTTACACAAGAGTTAAATGAAATATTAATTTACTTTAATCGTGCTTGATTCCTTCAAATATCGGGTGCTTAAATTTTAAGGGCCGATGTTGAATGTGAACTACACCTAAACGTCAAGTTTTTGCATTTAATTTGACATTTGACAAAATCAACTTGTTAAAGTTATTTAGACTTATTATGAAACTGGGCGTTAAAAACAAAATGCATTTCGTGCACTTCGTAATTTTTTCAGTCATTTTAATCGTTCAAATGTGCGTACAATCAGAATATCTTGCAAAAATTTGAGCAAACCGAGTCTGTGGGAATGTGAAAACAGCGGTGCATGCTTGTACAGCTCGTGCTGCGGAAAATATTGCTGTTGTTCGCGTAAATGTGGTTGAAGAGCCGCCCACCTCAGCTCATCGCTACCGTGAGATGATAATGAACTTTTTAATGGCCCGAATTGGAAGATATGAATGTGGACTATATGTGGTTTAAACAGGACGGTGCCACTTGCCACATAGCTTATGAAACAATGGCTCTTTTGCGCGACAAATTTAACGGCCGTGTTATCTTACGTTTTGGCGACGTCAATTGGCTGCTTAGATCATGTATTTTTATACCGGTAGACTTTTTTCTTTGTTGTTGATTTAAAAAAAGGTGTACGTCGATAAGCCAGCAACAATTCAAGAGCTAAATGATAAAATAATTCGGCACATTAACGGCATAGAACCTCAAATATGCCTCAGCGTCATTGAAAATTTGGAGCATCGGATGGAGGTGTGTCGCCGAGGCCGCGACGGCCATTTGGCCGATATTTTGTTCCATGCATAATTGAACCATACCAATATCATCAAAATAAAAAGAAATGATGATAATTTCCTAAATAATTTGTGTTTTATTCAAAATAAACATCACCTTTAAAATTTAACTACCCTTTATAAATACGAGTGTTTCATGATGCGAGGAAAGTAAATGAACATAAAAAAGATTTCAAATAAATTCTCTTATGGTTAAATAAAATGTTTACAATGCAGGGTTGAGATGGGAATGCTGCAGCATTGGATACATTGACAGACTGCTTGTTAACACATACACACTTTTTAGAGAGAATTATTGTCACTAATACGTTTGTAAGTAAGTTGTAATATTGCCTTCAGGCATTTGTGGAACAAAGTTTGACAGTTAGCCTATTCACGAAATCATTGGCTGGCGCTCAGTAAACAAGTTCTTTTAATAATTATTGCATGATAATGTTACGTTTTTTACCTTTCAAGTAAAAAAAAAACGCCATTTGGGTTACACGCTGCCGACAGCATTGGATCACGCGTAGCGTTCGATAGAGATCAATGCTTTTTGTTTAAAAGGGTCAATGACATTTATCCGATGGATAGATAATATAAACAGGATGATAGTACGTTCCATACAGCAACCTGAACCAAAAACATTTGGCGAAAAATTGATATCGCGAAAATGACCTGACAACTGGCGTCCAGGAGTTGCGATTTAAGACCTCTGGATTACTTTCTTTTGGCAAAAAGTTAAACCACTGACTTTTCCTAATGTTGACCTTTGAGGACAATATTATTCATGGTATTTGTAACATACGGCCAGAAATGCTTAAAAAATGACCCACAATGTGCTGCCTCAAGAACAACCGTAGTGTTCATACGAGTATGCCTGAAATCTTTTTGCAAATATGGATCTTTCGAATTCATATTTCTTATTAAAATTTTTATTGTTACAATTTTAAATTCTATCAGACTTTAAAAAATAAAAAAAACATATTTTTCTTCTTGACATAATTCTCATTAAGTTAAAAAAATTTTTAAATTTATTGTGCTTGATTCCTTCAAATATAAATATTTCATTATAATCTCATAAAATATTTATTATTTAAAAACTAAAAAATAAAATGTATTACTGCGGGAAAGCATATCCTTATGGCCATTTCGCTACTGCTCAGCAGTGGATTCTACCCAAATTTTGTATAGAAAATTTAAGAGTCTTGTATCAAAAGCCAAATTAAATAGATAAGAACTTCATTAAATCCATAAAGCAAAGAGAAAATAAAATAACTCAAAAATCTTTTATACAAAAACTATTTTAATTTTTTTCTTTTTTTTTTCTCCATAAGGGTTGCCATCGGAAAATATTCATTGACAATTTTTAAACATGAAATATTTGAAGTTTGCCTTAATTTTGAAGGTGATTTAGCCTGAGCCTTGCTTAAAACCATAGAAACTTGCTCCCCTTTTGAACACCAATTGCAGTGAATGAATTTTTAAGTATTACTTGGCATAAATAGCACATTTAAAATAATGTGTTTTTTTTTCTGGCCAATATTTTCTTTCAAGTGTAAAATTAATTATGACACCATACAACAACAATTTTTAGCTCAGATTTAGTGTTAAAAATATTATTTATTTATTTATTTTTATTCTTTTTTTTAAATACGATAAAGATCACAAGTTGCAACCTTTCAAAAATATTTATGACACGAGCTGCTTTTGTCAATAATTTGCGTCACCTTGTAACTTTGGTAACCAAAAATTTTAATATTTTATATTCAAATATTTCTTTTTGATTTGCAGACCAACAAAACACAGGCAGCAGCAATAAAAATAACCACAAGCAAAAAAAAATATTTTTTCCATAAGACAATATACGTGTTATGTGTTATGAAAAATTCAACACATAGTGTTGTTGCTGTAGCTGTCAATGTTTGGATTTTTTGTTAAAATTGTCGCCAAAGTTGCATTTTTTTTATTGTTGTTTCTGTTGTTGGTTGTTGTCGCTTTTCATTAAAGTTTGTTACTCATATATAAAAATATTTTCTTATATTTCGATTTGGACCTTTTTTTCGTGAATATTTCTTGTTGTTAGCGATTATTGCTGACTTTAAATGATGCACAATGGGGGACTTTACAAAGAAAAAATAAGTAGTTTTTTTATTTTTTGTAATATTAGAATTGCTATAAAATGGGTGTAATGGCGTTTTGAAAATATCTTCAAGAAATACGTATTCCACTGAATATATACAAATAAAGCCGATATAAATTTCTTATTTTGAGTGTTAAAATTTTTTTTATTATTTTCGACTTGTACAAAAGTATAAAACTAAATTTTTAAAACTTAAATGAGGGAATCGACGAGAATAAAAAATCTTCAAATCGACCCATAAATAAGTATTAATTTCTTATTATAAATTTGACTTTCTATCATAAAACTCAAAACTAAGTAATTCAAGAAGATGTAATTTCAAGATCTTTTCTGTAGCCGCGTAAAAATCTTTTAAAATCATGGGTACCCCGATTATTAAAATTATTCACTGCTATTGAAATCCCCCACTGTGCGAAGTATTTAATATGGAGTACTAATGAGAATACTTTTTCAGCATTTTTATTTATGTTAAAAATTTTATTTATTTCAGAGACAAAAAATTTATTATAAAAATACTGACGAAAAAAGTAATTAAAAAGTACACATGTATTCATTTCACAAAAAAAAAAAAAAAAAAACATGGATTTTAAACGTAAATGTCAACGACATTACAAAAGCCAAATTTTTGAATGATTTTTGTTTTGCTTTGTGTTGAAGAAATTTGACCACAATAAGCAAAAATAAAACATAAAAATATTTTTTCAATAATATTTAGTATTAAGTGATTTAAACAAAAAAATATTTTAAAACATAAATGCAGATTTAAAAACTTTTAACTGACTTTTTAAAGAAAACCCTTAAACAAGAAAAATTTAATACCAAGTGAAAATAACTTTTGAAAATTGGGCTACTAATTATTCTCATTAGAGAAAGATTGGAGGTTTTAATCTTCTTTTTCTACGATGTATAAGTATATGTTGGCTTAATAACTCATAGCTTTGACTTGAAAAAACTTTATAGAAATTTATCCAATTGTACTGAAAAACCACCACTGAAACGAGATTTTAGAAGAAACTGTGGTACATATACTTGCCGCCCATATTATCATCAATTTACAACAAAAGAATCCCGGTATCTCGATAATCATACACACATTCCACAGACACTACCTGTCTTAAGGCTAAAATACACATCCAGCAAATGCACGTTGAGGCGGCATTTATTTTTACATAACACTGGCCAAATAAAAATATTTTTGTAATGATCCCTCCACTTCATTAGTCGAATCTTTTAAATTTTGGGATGAATAAAACGAAAACGAGAATAAAAAAATCTTTCTAGTTTTTGTGCTACACCATGGGTCAAAATTTTTAACTTTAACAAATTGAGGCAAATATATAAATTTTAAATAGTAGTCAATTTTTTTACAATGGCATATCATCGAGTTCTCATCAAATTGCTTAATCAATTCGGGTTCTCTCCACAAGCTATAAGGCTAATTAAGTCTTATCTTGAAAGCAGAATTCAATCTGTCATTAATAATGATGAAATCTCCCGTTCATTGCCTGTTACTAGAGGAGTACTTCAAGGCTCCATCCTTGGACCTTTATTGTACTCACTATACGCGTATGATCTTCCACAGCAACTCAGCTTTTCAAATATACAAATGTATGCCGATGATATGCAGTTATATCTCAGTAGTACCAAAGACTCAACCGTTTCTAAGATAAACAAACTAAACACCAATTTAGAAAATATTTTTATCTGGGCTTCTGCCAATGGCTAGAAAATAACCCTAGAAAGTCTTGTTTTCTTATCATTTTAAAAACTGTATTAGACCAGAAAATGATATTAATATTTCTATTGGTGGTGCGAAAATTTAGCAAGTAAACACAGCCAGAAACTTAGGTGTGACATTTAACAGGACCCTAACCTGGTAAGACCATATAAGTCAGGCCTGTGGTAGGGTATACAGTAAGCTACAAAGTTTATGGCCCACACAATATTTTACATATCTACTTCCAACATTATCATATGTGTCCGAAATTTTTTCAGGCTGCTCTTCCCGCGATACGAATAAACTAAATTCAGCTTATAATAATATCGTCCGTTATGTTTACGGTTTAAAAAAACGTGACAGAATATCACCATTTTCAAGTCATTTTATACAATTATCCTTAAACAACTTTTTAAAATATAAATGCTTGATTGTAACAAAGGAGCCGGAATACCTCTATGATCGCTTAAAATTTGTTAGATCCCAAAGAGACAGATACACTACATAGATACGCCATCGGAACCATGCGTCCGAATGCCAGTTTTTCATCCTGAGCATACTTCTCTGGAATCGACTTCCTAATTATATTTAACGCACCAACAACGCAATAAAATTTAGAAAATTACTTAACGATTATTTTAATTTAATTAAATTTTTTAAACAATTTTATCAAGATTTATCTCTCTCTGTCTTAATTAAATTTGACTAATCTGATTCTTATACTTTAAGTCTTGTTGTATTAGAAAATCAGTCATAATAAATAAATAAATAATACTTGGCAGGTTGGATATTATTACCATCATGTGGATTTCATTTTTCTTTTGGCCTGTCTTTTGTAGGTGAGTTCTGGAGCATCCCTACATGCGCATTAACTGTAGTCTGCAAGGATTGTTCCATTATAGAAATATTCTAATGGAATGTCTCACCGCAGTGGAGAAAATTTTTAGAATTTTGAGAGACATGCTGCATCCAAGTTCATTATATTTATGTAGGAGTTATTTTTACCTTTGCTCCTCCAAAAAAAACCTTTAATAACTCCCTTGAACTCATTCCAAGCTTATGTTTCTATCCCCTTCAAGACTCTGTCAAACGCAGGATCCTTTACAAGCTCCCGAAGTTGTGGTCCAACAAAAACACCTTCCCTAACTTTTGCATCACTTAAGAAAGCAAATTTTTCCCATAAATATCGAAAGGCCTCCCCTTTTATGTTTATGCCTTTGACAAAGTTTCTCATTAAACCGATTTTTATATGTAGAAGTGACGGGAGACAGGGCCAAGATTTCTTGCAGGCCAGTATGTTTGAATGTTATGTGATTTCCTATCTCTAGTATACCCCAATTGCATTCCTTAAAGTAAAATCATGACCTTTAGATCACAACAGATTTTCCACACATGTTTAGCATATTTGATTGATTGGTGGAGGACCTTCATGTTTTTATAAGTCTCTTTCATGTGAACTGCATGTCCAACAGGAATAGAAGGAAGATGAAAGTTGAGCATGTAAAAAGTGACATGTTACTTTTCTTGACAACAAGAGCTAGTTGGTAATTTTCGAGGTGATTTTTGAACTCAGGGGGTGAAAATACATAACAAGTGGGTATTTTTAAGCCCGAAACATATTCATTGTTGATCAGTGTAAAAAACTACTGGTGCCAGGTCTATAATTACGCCTCAATACTCTTAATAATTCGAAGCTTAACCTTTAAAAGGGCTTTTAAGGGCTTGTTTGAAAAATAATTAATCTTTGTCCCATAATGGGTTTATAAAACAATTCAAATAAAATTTATAAAAAATTAAATTATTTGCTTCCCCACTTAAATCAACAAAAAAAAAAAAATGGTGATGCAATTCGCGTGAAATAATAAGTAAATCAAAAATAGTGAACTGAAATAAAACTACAGCAATAGCAACAACAACAACCACAATCATTTTTATACAACTTAAAATAAACTACAACAAAACGACGACAAACAACAACAGCACAATTTAACCACAATTTGTGCTTCGTGTGAACACAAACACAGTTACAGATGTACTTGCATGGAAACAAATTTAAACAAAATGAAATGAACTGAACTGCTGAACAGCAACAGCAGCAACAGCAACTACTGCGTTCGTACAACAAAATAATTGCTCATGTTTAAAACACAAAAAAAAACAAAAAAAAATGCAAAAATTACAACAAAAAACTAACTGACTAAATGCAATGAAATAATAATCTTATACGAACTAATAATGAGGAGAATAAAAAACAAAACTAACAACAAATATTTGCACTGACACCCCCCGCCACCAACAACTTATATTACAACCAACAATAATTTAAACTAAAATAATACATCAACTCGGACACAAAATACTATAAAATTGCATGCACTTAAAAGACTTAATTCATGTGGGGCAATAAATTTTTTTTTTATATTTTCGAAGTGTAAATAGTTTACTAGGGAACTGCTGAAGTTAAGTATTGAGGGTTGTGTTTTGTTAATATCGTAATTAGGTTATTTGACGGACTGTAGAGTTGTTAGCTAAAATTAAAATAATTGGACTTTATACGTACCACTTTATAATATACAAGCAGTGCCGAGGACTTCGAACTGTAGATAGTGTTAAAAAATTTCCATTTACAAAAATAAAATGTATTGTCAACTGTTTTAGCACCATAATACCGGTAAAATTGGGAGCTTTCTCTGCGAAATGACTTATTTTTACAAAAAAAAAAAAAAAAATTCTATATTTAAACCAAGGTTATAATGGGTCTTACTCATAAAATTTTGTTTAAATCATTTTAGTAGTTTTTACGTGATGTGAACACAGCCAGATAGTCAAAAATTCCAAATTCTACACCAACATCCAAATTTAAAAAAAAAACTTTTATGACTCTGTTGGTGATTTCTGTACAGTTTTATGTTATCTATAGATTTATTCCGTTAGCTGCTTTCAGTGTATGTTGCAAAATTCTATTAATTTGTTGAAAATGTAGAGGGTGTCCGCCTAGAAGGTCTTGAAGTTCATATTTGGAAGTCGTGAGGTAGACACGTGAAAAATTGTATGGAAAAATATTCGAAAAACCAAAGTTTTTTAATCGTAAAAACAATTTGTCAATATATTAAGTTAAACGTTTATTCAGAACTCAAAAATGTTTTTTAAAGTTTTATAAAAAGAAATAATGAAATGTCATTTACATACATAAGTTTACTATGATTGAAAATATAAAAATATGCACAGTTTTAATTATGAAAGGTATTATTTCTAACACTTCCCCTCAAACTTGCATATTTTTATAAAATATTAGATAAAAAATAATTTTATAATCTACTGAAGTCCAAGACCTCTTACAAATTTTAAGTGTTTCGCTTTAGTTAAATTTTTCGTTAAAACATCTGATATGTTTTCATTCGTTGAAATATACCGCAGCTCTATCTCTTTTGCATTAATTACTTCCCTAACATGCAAGTATTTGACATCAATATGCTTGCTTCTTGAATGTAAAACTGGATTTTTGGCAATACATTGAGCACCTAAGTTGTCACCATAAACTAACATTGGTTTATTTGCATCATAACTGTTGATCTCACCAAGCAATTTTTTCAAGTAAACAGCTTTTCTCGCAGCTGAAGATAAGGCCACAAACTCTGCTTCTGTGCTACTCAGCGCAATGTTCGGTTGCTTTTTGCTTTCCCAACTGATCGAACTACCTGCCATAATAAATACTAAACCCGTGTAAGATTTTCGATCTTCCAAACAACTTGCCCAATCAGCATCCACAAATGCTTTTGGTGGCTCCCCTGTTTTAGAATAAATTAACCTTAAGTTCGATGTCGCAGAAAGATACCTTAACACATGTTTAGCTGCTTTCAGGTGTTCAATATGTGGATTAGTATTCTTCTGCGCTAATTTTCCCACGGAATGAATAATGTCTGGTCGGGTCGAAATCGCCAAATACATAAGCGCTCCTATTAACGATTGGTACTCTTTTAGGTCAACTTTCTTACAGTCAGCCATATGACAATGTATTTGAAAACCAGGATCTAAAGGTGTAGACACTTGCCTGCAATTTTCCATTCCAAACTGTTGTAAAAGATTTTTGATGTATTGTTTATGGCTTAATGCAATAGAACCAGTTTCACCTTCTCTTTCAATCTCCATTCCCAAGAAATGTTTTACTGGACCATTATCAACAATTTTGAATTTTTCAGCTATTTTATATTTTATTACTTCTAAGTCCTTTTTATCGCTACATGCAATCATGATATCATCAACGTAAACAACTATCATATTAAATTTATTACCATTGTTCGCTTGATAAAGACAAGGCTCATTTTTGCAAGGTGTAAAGCCGATTTCATGTAAAATTGCATCAAGGGTACTATTCCATGCACGTCCAGATTGTTTAAGACCGTAAATTGCACGATTTAGTTTTAGTACCTTATTTGATCCGATCTTATCAGTAAAACCCTCAGGTGGTCTCATAAATACGTCTTCTTCTAATTTACTATTTAAATAGGCGGTAGAAACATCAACGTGATGTAAATGTAAGCCATGTTCAGCTGCAAATGCTAGAATCATTCTAATTGTGGAATAGCGTACAACTGGTGAAAAAGTTTCGTTAAAATTTATCCCGAATTCTTGGCTACATCCTTTGGCAACAAGACGGGCTTTGAATCTTTGTACATTACCATGCTCGTCCTTTTTCAAACTAAATACCCATTTACAACCGATAATCTTTGTGTTGTACGGTAAATCAACTACATTCCAGGTATCGTTTTCTATCAGAGCTTTGTATTCACGACTCATAGCATCTTTCCAGAGATTACTAAATTCGCTCTGATAAGCCTCTGACACTGTTTTGGGAACTTCAATATTTTCGCTTCTGATGAAACTCAGTTTTTGGTATTCTTTTCTTGGCCTTCCCACTGTTCCCGAACGAATAAGCTTTGGCCTGCCTCTTCCTCTTTTAGGTTCAATATTCACTATGCTTTTATTTTCGTTACTGCTATCAGAACTACAAGTTTGAAATTCTTCAGCAATATCTAATTCATTTTCAGCATCATTATCATTGGTAGAAACACTAGCAAACTCTTCGCCACTTTTCTTATCAGTTTCAACTTTATTATCAGGTATTTTTTCTTTTTCTTGCTTTTCCAAATTGGTGCTTTGTTCCCTTTCATCTATAATTTCATAAAAGTCGTAAAAGTCATCATTGCCACGATCATCCTCACAAAAAATTACATCTCTTTTCTCAACGACACTTTTTCCGTCTTGATCATATAACCTATATGCTTTGGATGTTGCTGAGTATCCGACAAAAATATAATTTTTACCTTTTGTTCTAAACTTTTTCTTTTGAGTTTTGTCTAGCCCCACTGCTGGTGATCCAAATACCCGAAAATGTTGAACGTTTGGTTTTCTTGAGTACCATATTTCGTATGGTGTTTTATCTTGCAAAATGTTTGTTGTTGTTCTATTTCGTATATAGACAGCTGTGTTTACAGCTTCTACCCAAAGTGACTCATTTACATTTGCATGCAACATCATACTTCGCGACATTTCAAGAATCGTCCGATTTGCACGCTCAGCAACGCCATTTTGTTGCGGCGTATATGGTACAGTCAGCTGTCGTTGAATACCACACTGCTCAAGGAAATTATCGAAATGTTTGTTTACGTATTCTGTACCATTATCACTACGAATCGCTTTTATTTTTCGTTCTGTTTGATTTTCCACGAGATTTTTGAAGATCTTAAATTTTTCAAAAACTTCACTCTTGTTTTTAATAAAATATACAAAAACATATCTTGACATATCGTCTATAAATGAGACAAAATAACGCGCACCTCCAACTGATTGGTTGTTCATGGGACCGCATACGTCACTATGGATCAACTCTAATAAGTTGTGGGATTTTGCTTCACTTGATGGAAATGGTTGACTTTTTATCTTGCTCCTCATGCATGTTTTACACGATATATGCTTTGGAATGTTATTTAATAATAAACCATTAACCGATTTATTTTTCGAGAGATCACCAAGAGTTTTAAAGTTGAGATGACCATAACGATTATGCCAAAGAACTGCATTATTAGCTTTAAGGCAATAATTAATAGATATTTTCTCTGAAAATATAAACAAATTTGAGCTTATATTTGCTTTTAGTAGTTCTTTACCGCTTTTATCTATTATCTTAGCAAAACTTCTTTCGAAAATAACTCTAAGGCCATTATTTGTAGCTCTAGACACCGAAATAAAGTTGCCCATCATACTTGGAACAAAAAGGACATCTCTTAATGTAATACTGCTTTCACCTGTAGAAATTTGAACATCTCCTTTTCCTTGTGCTTCTATGAATTGATCACAAGCTAGCATGATTTTCTCTCTACATTCGGCAAATGATATAAACTTTTGACGGTCGCAGCAAATATGCGTCGTTGCGCCGCTATCAATGCACCAAGACATTTGATTGAGTTCGTTATTTTTGTAAGCAGCTAATAAACCAAAAGAACTTTGTTGATTCTTTTCACTCTGTCTTGTTCGACAGTTTTTTGCGTAGTGTCCACGTCTTCCACATTTGTAACATTTAAAGTTGTTCTTGTTGTTAAATTTACTATTTGATGTTGATTTTAATGCAAAGGCCTGCTTCATGGAAGCATTCTCTTCTTTTTCATTTTGCTGATTACGTCTCTCCCATTCTTCTAGCAGTTTAATTTTCAAAATGTCAAACGCCGGTAATGCATCTCTGGTCTCCATGGCTATCACAAAATTGTCAAAATCTTTAGGAAGACTAGACAGTAAAATTATGACTAATAGCTCATCACCCAATGATATTCCAACTTCGCTAAGTTTGTCAGCAATTTCAACGAAAGAATTTACATACTGCATCATGGTAACAGTTTCTGACATACGAAGTGCCAGGAATTTTTTATAAAGACTTACTTTTCTTATTGGCCCACTTGGCTTGTAAACATTAACCAATTTTTTCCATGCGTCGGCAGCGGTTTGACAAGCTTTTAAGTAGCTTAGTTGCGATGGTTTAACTGAAAGCATAATAGTTGTAAGAGCCTTCTCATTTAATTTCTCCCATCCGGTAGCCTCTGCTGGGTTTGCTGGCTTTTCCACTGAACCATTTGTTACACTCCACAGCTCTGAGTGCCTAAGAACACACTGCATTTGGACACACCAAGTGTCATAATTGTCTTCGCCAAGCTTTTCAATTTGGTAAAGAGAATTCATCATTCTGATTTTTTTTTTTTAATAATAATCGCGACAAACGCAATTCAATGCGACAAACACAATATTTTTTATATTATATTTTTTTTTTGCGAGCTCTGGGCCCATAACCTATTAAGTTAAACGTTTATTCAGAACTCAAAAATGTTTTTTAAAGTTTTATAAAAAGAAATAATGAAATGTCATTTACATACATAAGTTTACTATGATTGAAAATATAAAAATATGCACAGTTTTAATTATGAAAGGTATTATTTCTAACACAATATCATTCATCGATTACTGTGACGATGGGAATGTTACCTAAAATTTTTGGGAAAAACAACGGGCTAAAGAGCACAGACCCTGATTTCGAAGAAAGAGGGTCTGTAGGTGATAGTCTCAAGCATGGATGACAACGTACTGTAAGATCGGCTGAAAATAATACTGCTGATCGGTAAAGTATTTTCAATTTTGTACAAGAATTTGATTCTTCCGCAAGACCATTTACGCCGTACATATAGCAATAGGATATTGCAATTCGCCAATGACAATCTCGATTTTCATGAAAGAATCATAATGTAGGACGAGGGCAATTTTCATTTGTATGGAAACGTGAATAAACGGAATAGTCAGTTTTGGGAATTGAAAAACTCTCAAATTATTCATCAGTTACCATTGCCTCCATTAAAAGTGACAGTCTGGTGTACAATTTGCTCAGGAAGAAGCATTGCCCCTTACTTTTTTAAAAATAATAGCGTCACGGTAACTGTGAATAACGAGCCATATCGTGATATAATTGAAAACTTTTTAACACCACAACTGCATGCTATGGGCTCTATTAAAGTACGGTATCAATAAGACGGTGTCACATGGTATACAGCCAGGATTTCAATGGAATCACTGCGAGACCTCTTTCGACAACAAGGTATTGCAAGTAATGGTGATGTTGATTGGCCTCCACAGCCACCTGAATTGACTGCTCTGGACTTCTTTTTGTGGGGATTTCTGAAAAGCAAGGCTTATGCAAACAAATCAGAAACCATATAATCTTGATGAAATTAATGAAATACCACATGAAATATGTGATAATGTAATGAAAAACGTGCTCAAAAAGGCTCGGATTTGTGAGACTAACAGAGGCGGATATTTATCTAATATTGTATTCCATACATAATTGCCGACATTAAGTAAAATATTTATCAATATTAAATCTCTTCTCTTTTATTTAATAAAAGATTATAAACAAAGTTTATACCTTCCCGGCGGATACCCTGTATATTAAACATGGCTGTCTTGCATTCTTAGCGGTGGCCACGCTCAGTCTTGTTAGAAACACATTTCGTTTGCATAAACTTTATTAAATTTTGCAAGAAAGCTCTTCGTTTTTGTGTATCAGACAGTCCCATTTTCTAGGCAGAATGATCTAATTATGTCTCCAGAACAAATGTTGTAGATAATTTTATTTTAAACAATTGCGAGTATTTTTTTTAATCCTCCAATCCAACTGGAAAAGTGAAGATAAGAAACCGATTTTATATTTTTTAAAGAAGCAGTATCTGCTGCTTCTTAAGACCGTTTCAAAGCTTATTCACGATATCTATGTTAAAGGTATTTAAAAAAAAAATTTCGGAGGCGGTTTTTAGATCTAATTTTGTAGATTATTTGGTGTTCCACCCAACATAATGAATACTTGACAGAAACGGTTGGCAACTTTCAGATTAAGCAATAATTTTGAAAAACTTTTGTAATGGATCAAAACCCAATTGAGAAATTTCTTGAAATCTAAAATCTGGAATTATTGATAATAAGCCAAAATAAAAAGAAACAAGAATAAATCTAGTGGAAAATGTAGTCAATTAAATCCAAGCTAAATTAAAGCTATGGCGCCATTGTGAATTATATAGAGGTCGTTTTTATTTATTTTCTTAATTTTATAATTATAGATTAGTTTCATATTTTGTTTTAGATAGAAAGGCTTGAGAACTGAAGTTGTTGCGCGACTGACGTTTTGTTAACTCTGTTGGTTGGATGTGAACTTAATGTCTCCCATAGTTATAGAGGAGTATGTGCAAAAAGGTTATAAGCTTCCACATTTTGTAGAGCAGATTAAGTGTAGTGCGGGCTGAGGCCTAAACATGGCTGAAACCTTTTAATCCGAACAACTATAATAATGCTCAAGGAGCCCTTAGTCTTCATTTGAGTTATCTCTCTCTCTCTCTCTTTAACTTTTATAGAAGTTCTCATTTTGGAAATTGATGTTTTTAAGCTGTTCCTGAAAGAGGGCACATTGTGTGAGAATGTTCAGCCCTGGGTGGCATTAGAACAAATTTTACGGAAAGTAGCAATTTAAATAAAATTACCACAAGGAAATTTTCTCTAAAGTAAACTCAAGAGACCCGGGATTATATAAATGTTGACTTTTGTCAGAGAGAGATTAAGCTGAATAAGTGAAGCCAGTTTTCCTCTCTTCACTGAGAAATTCAATGCAACTGAATAAAGTTCCACGAAAAGTAAAGGGCAGCCTCTCTTTGGATTTCTCTAATAATACTTTTTTACTTATTTACTTTTTTTTTTGTTCTAACCAAGAAAACACTCTTTTAAATGTGCGTGTTTATTTTAAACATGAATTTCTAAGAGTTTAATTTTTGTTTTAATCAAATGCAAATTGTAGGCTTTCATGTGCTGCCAACATTGACTAGTTTTAATTTTATTTGGGTTTTGTTGTTGTTGATTTCACATGAACATGTACACACTTACTACTCTACATATGTAATAAATTTCATGACAATTACGTTTGCGAGTGATACAAAAAATAAACAAAAATATTTATACGCTTGAATATTAAATATATTTGTTTGTATGAGCAATCTGTACATTTGTAATTTCAACTTACAATTAGTTTAAGTTTTTTTCAAAAGAGGAAAAAAAACAACACAGTTTTTATTTACAAAACTATAAACCACACACACGCAATAAATAGTCATGCCAACCAACACTTGCTCACGTCTAACATTGAGGTGAATGGAATCATAAATGCAACGAAATGCAAATAATGGGCAAACAGTTCAGTGGCGCCAAAATGAAAATCCTGTTTTTTTAATTTTTTTTAATGTTACAAAATTATATTAAAACTCAATCATTTAAATATTGATTTTATTTTTCAATTATTTAGAAGGTTAAAGTGATGATAATGAGGACGAGACCTACAGTATTGATTTATTTTTTTTTTTCAGAAACGCATGAATTTGTAGGCGCTTTACAATTTTTATGTATGATAAGGAATTGTGTTCAATTCTTTATTATTGGCCAAAGTGGTCTTATCAGAGATATTTTAGTATTCTTTTTTTGCAATAAAAATGTTAAGAATTTTTTAAACAAAGTTACCATTGTTCAAAATTCGTGACAAATTAAAATTTTCACTCATTTGTGTAGTGAAGTGTTGGCAACTCTAAGACAACAATTAAACATCAAGAGTTAAAGGTTTGTAAGACTTGATCAGCCAGGGTATTAGATATTATTTCCTCTCAATCAAAAACGAAAATAAAACTCTTCAAATTAAGGTTTTCTTTCAAATAATCGATTTTTTTTTAATTCCATAATGAATTTTTTTGTAATTACAAAAAAAAAAATATATTTAAAAATTTATAAAAATAATTAAAAAATACAAAATTGTTTAGCAAAGTACGTAAGATAATTAACAAAAAAAAAAAAAAAAAATAATAATAAATAAAAAAAAAACACATTCTGAAAGCTAAAAAAAATTCCGATGGCAGCACAAACCAAATCGTTTTCCACAGGAAGCGCGTTTATGGTCAAATGTTCTCCAACATCATCTGGTTAAATTAATGATGTTGACAAGAGTAAAGCTTACATACCAGTTATAAAGTTAAAAAAATTTACTGAAACCTTTGCATTCATGTGATATCTGTAGGAAGCAGCGTTGCCAGTGCAGTGCAAAATTCAACAAATGACGCAGCAAATGATGACATTGAGTTACCTTCATGTAACGCAATTGCAGATTAAATTTATAATCCAACCTATGTACCTTATAGTAAGGAGCCTCATTTGCTAATTCAGGCGTATCTTAACGATCTGGTTCGTGACTTAAAATTGTCAAAAAAACAGTCTGAACTATTAGGATCTGAATTAAAAGAATGGAATTTGCTTCATCCAGATACCAGGAACTATTTACGACGTATCAAGCATTGGGTTGTAATATACCTCTCAAGATACTCTTTCTACACCTCGACTTCTTTTCCGAAAACCTAGGAGCCGTTAGCGACGAACACGGCGAAAGGTTCTTTCAGGATATTTCCAGCATAGAAAAACGGTACTAGGACAAATGGAGTCCTTTAAATCTTGAAAATCAAGGCCTTTAGTTTTAAAAAACATATTATCAAGTATAATTCCTGTTAACAAAAAAAAAAAAAAAACTATAGATGTCAAATTTTTTCTATCTCTGTTTTCCACCATTGGAAGTTAAAATAAGTAAAAAAGACCTAAACAGTTATCTAACAAATTAAAAGTTCATTTTTGTCAATCCGTGTTATCTAGTTATGAGCTCAAGCCCCAAAATTGAACCTTGTCTACTAGAAAAAATTTATCCCTGTTTAGTCCCAAAACCGGCAACGGCAACGCCGTTCAACATAAAATTGATAAAAATGTGTTTCGTTGAAATTGCGAATTTCTTGCAGGTCGTTGAATAGAAGAATTTGTAATTAACTTGAGTTTTTAGAATTGTTGTAGAGTGTTGTAATAAATTGTTACAAAATTTGAGGGTTTTTGCAATAAAACAGATAAATCAGCCAAAAAATCAAACCAAAAAATAAAACCAAAAAATCAAGGAATCACTTTTGTGTATTTAAAGAAAAATAAAAGATGGAAAGATAATCGTAGAGTAAATATATTTTACAAGACTTTGGCGCATATTCAGAAATCATAGGCAAAGACGTAACTTACTGAAAAGAAACTAAAAAATAGTTAATAGATAGTTAAAGCTCTTATTCGCAATTCATAACTAGCACAACAACTGCTTTCAGCTGATAAAAGCAACACAACCATGCGCATTGGCACGTAGAGAACGTAACATGTCGATAATATATTTATCGATATATACTGAAATTAATAATAAACCTTATTAAACTACAAAAAAATTAAATTGTTACTTTAAAAAATTTATACAAATTGTGAAAAATTTATTATTTAGTTATAAAAAAAGTTATATCATTTAAAAGCTTTTGAAGAGATCTTTCAGGATATATATATATTTTTAAATACTTAATTCATTAAGAGCCGATGATATTTTTTGATCTAAAGTTTTATATAGTACATAGGAAAACGAAAGTAAAAGAATTTACCCGAATTGCAGATCATTCAGAACGTGCTTAAGAGTCGGAAGCGATGTTATCACGGCGGTTACTCCCTATTACAATGCACAAGAAAAATGGTACATAACCGACCAATTGGTACCCTCTATTGCATTTTCGTATTTTCCTTTCGCATCACCGCACTCAGTAATACGAAAGCTTATGTCAAAATCGTTCGTTATGCGCAAATATCTTGCGCTAACAAAATATCAAACGCAAATCATGTAAGTAAACATAAATATGAAAATTTATTGTTCGGAATCGTTTTTATGTTAATTTACTTTAATCGTGCTTGATTCCTTCATATATAAATATTTTATGATATTCTCATGAAATATTTACGAGTATTATTTAACAATACAAAATAAAATATATTGATGAGAGAGAAAAATTAATTGTTCGTTTGCGTAAACAATACAGAGTATCAAATTGTACTCTTATCGCATCTACCTGTCGCATCGAACTTGCTTACGCACCGCAATAGAGAGAAACCCCCCAGAACTTCGGATGGCTTTACCTTGGCGTCACCTTCCATGAAAACTTTGGGCCATATCGCCACATTGATAATGTGCTAGGGAGCACCAAGAGGGCCTACTGCGCATTTCAGGGCATACTTAAGCGCAGAGGTGGACTCTTAAAAAAGTGTACCTTTTGGTGTACCGCTAGATTATACGTCCTCTCATCTCTTGCGCCTTTCCAGAAAGGCTTAGGAGATGAAGAAGGCGGATCTTAGTTGCGTACCTTGGTTTGAGACCGTATAAAGGGCGTAACGATGAGTTGTATTTTTATAGGCCCTCTTGTATTTTTATATACAGTGAGACGATTTTAATCGAATAGACTTGTTTATGATCGGGAAAGCTTGGCTCTTAACGGGTTAATCATTTTTAAACAATTTTGCCATTTTCTGGTAGATCTTTTCAAAAGCTCTTAAATAATACCCATTTTAACCTGATGTTGTCTAAAATATAGTGCATAATTGCACTCTTCTATGAACAGTTTAGAGGTCCATAACTCGGAAAATATGGGCGAGCGCAAATTTTTTTACTACGTATATTTTTCTCAGTTTTTAGTTCCTTATCACCCCATCCATATATTGTTTTTTTTTTATTGGAATTTCTTCACTAAACTAGATTTCTGAATATGCGGCATTATTTTTAAGAATTTAATTACGAACTACAATTGGATTTTAAAATTTTAATGATGTTAATGTAAAACACACTTCTGCAAATAATCTTTAGAAATCCCTAATTCTCCTATTTGCATAAAAAATCGCCTAATCCGGCAACACTGTTGATAATAACACTGTTGCGTTGTGGTTTTATCGCTGACATCGAACTAAAACACATTTTAAGCCTGGTTCATCATAAAGGGTCACGCCAATATCAGCCAACCAAGTTCGAGCAGTTGTGCTGCTATTGAAGATATTTCTAGGCAACTTGTCTTTAAAGAAGAGGTTTTTTTTTTAACAGGTCCTTGTGTTCAATATTCACATTATTGACTTGCCTGCCCTCGTAGCTATGATTAGAGTTTAATTATATAAAAAAATGTTTATTCAATTCAGTGTTCGTTCAATATTAAATAAACGTTCAGGGTTCCCTTTAATATTTGCAATGGCGGAGTTAAATTGTGAAACCTTTTGTGTCTATTTTAAAATTCAATTAAAACAAACTTTTAATTTTTTTTACGCATTTTACATTTGTGCAACATACATCTTTGCTGTTTGCTGATGTTTTTTTTGTTTTCTGTATTTTATCTTTTGTATTGTTTCGTTACATTTTGAAGTGCATCGTAAATGTGAGTTGTTGCTTCAAAGCATAAATAATCATTCTAATGGAAAAATACAATATCATTTTGTTTTGTTGCATTCTTCGTTTTTTAAGTAGTGGTGTTGGTGGCAACATCAAAAAATCATACAAATAGCCGTTCAGACAGTCGAGTCAGTCAGACAATTAGACTGAAAATTATGATGAATAAAAAACGACAAACAAAACAAAACAAAATATTAGCATCATAAAGCCAAGTACACTTGACTGACATTTTAAGTTGAGATTTTAATTTTTTCTCTAGCTTTTCTGTTAATGGTTTTCTACAAGCATTAGATCTAAAGCAAAACGTTAAAATACAACAACAATAACAAAAACAATATTTACATACACACACACACACACACACTTCTAAACTTGCATTAACTTGTGTATGTGTTTAAGTATCTTTTTGTTTTGTTTTATTTATTATTTGATTTTCTTTGTTTGTCTATAATCTTGTATTTGTAATTGTTGTTGCTTTTCTTTTCTTTGTTTTTTTGTTCTTCTAATTTTTTGTTGC
The DNA here is from genome assembly GCA_916610165.2 of Gymnosoma rotundatum. Lineage (NCBI taxonomy): Eukaryota > Metazoa > Arthropoda > Insecta > Diptera > Tachinidae > Gymnosoma > Gymnosoma rotundatum. Next base: position 9,651,467 of record OU744338.1, on the reverse strand, counting down.
TATTTATAAGTTAAGCTTGGCAAATCATTATGATTGCAACTGCCTTTAATGTTGGCTGCATTGGTGGCGATGACTATCGATGCTGCTTGCTCATTTAGTTGCTGATTACAGTGGCTAGTAAAACATTAAAAAATAAAATTTTTTATTAAAGACTTTTTCACAATTGTTGTCATATTCTTACGTTCTAGTGTATATTTCATGTGTTTATTACAGACCTTACTTTAGATGGTAAAAGATTATTCTATTTGTCATATTGTTTAAAGATTATCTTAAATTGGTAAATATTTCCTTTTGAATTGATGAAATATAAAATAACAAAATGATTTTAAACTTAAAATAATTTTTTTCTAACACATTCTACACATTGATTATATAGAATAAAATAAAACAAGTCAGAGAGCTATATTATTTGCTATTGGATAAATCTTAAGAATTTTCTATTTTAGTAGAAAGTATTGTTTTCCTTAAAGTTTTGGAATTTTGGAAGAATTTTTTGTTATTTTTTGATTTGCTTCAAATACTAAAATAAAATTATTTAGTTCATAAATATAAAGAAGAAGAAGGCAGGGAAATATTTACGGCATTCGATATTGGTCAAAATTACAACAGATTTTATATGTTAATTTCAGTCCATATCGAAGCCCATAATTTACAGCGAGTAAATTGGTATGAGAAAAAAGTTAATATATTTTTTTTAGTAAATTATTATTTTTTAGCGAGGCCTTAGTTCGTTTTAAGTTGTGACAAGTTTTACAGAAAATAATAAAATTTAGATAGCAGCAAAATAAAAAGCTCATTTTGTTTCACTACAATCTTTGCCAGCATTCTTCCTACACATCTACAAATTAAATATTAAATAAAAGTTTTTCTATTTTTGTAAGTATATATAAGGAATAGGAAAGTTCTTAAAACTGTGTTTAAATATTATTTGTAAAAATTTCTTTTAAGAATTTTAGATTTTTGCTTAAAAAAATTTTCCTTAAAAATTCAATTTTTTTTATAAACATGGATTTTAATAACAATTTTTATTTGTTTTGGCAGCTTTTGTTTTTAGAATTTTTTTTTGCTATTTTTATGTTTCCGTTTTATTTTCCTTTTATGGGGGAATATTCAATTTGGTGAATATTTTTTTAAGTGAGACTTTCTTATATTTTTTTTATTAAAATTGAATTTTTAGGTGAATTGTCGAATTTTGAATTATTGTTATTTTTTGAGTCGTCATTTATTATTGATTTGATTTTAATTTAGATTTTTAAGGCATCTTCTATTTTTGACTTTGTTTACTTTTATGTACATTCTCCATTTTTTGTTTATTATTATTTTTATGGTAAATTTTGTATTTATCTTTAAATCCGTACCGTATGTATGGTATGTGTGAAATTTCAAAGTTTTTTTTGCATTAAAATTATATTATTTCAGCGTTTATATTTATTTAAGTGAAACTACAATTTTTTTATATTTTTCGCAACATTCGAGTATTGTACTTTTTTTAGTATTTCTTGACGTTTTTGGGTGAAATTTTGATTTTCATTACAAATTTTTTATTTTTATTGAATTTCGTTTGTTTTCATTGTTTTGAACTTGTTGGCGAGTTTTCAAACTCTTAAAAAAATTTTTGACGATTTTTAACGTTCTTTTGGTAAAGTCGAGTTTATTTTTTTTTGTTTTTTTTTTAATTTTCGTTTACTGTTTTCATTCTTAAATTCTGTTGTGAAAAATTATTTTTTCCTAATTTTGTATTTCTTAACAAGCTCAAAGTTTTACCACTTTTGGACTTCACTGTGTCTATGAGCTTTTGTTTATATTAATAACAATAATGATAATAATGTTGTTTCTATATTTTTGTTTGTTTCATATTTGCTGTATTAGCATTCAAGCGTTAGCTAGTGTTTTGGAAAATTTGGAACAAGGTTGCAGCAGATAAACAGCAACAATTGCTTTTAACAACCATAGACAATTGTTATATGCTGCCTTATTTTTTTGTTAAGTTGGTGTTTAAGACATACATACATATTTTACAACTAAGCCATCGAATTATCGGTTGTAAGTTGCAATATGATTTTTGGCTATGGTTTTGTCTATTGGGTTGGTTGCCCCTCGTCATCTGTCAGCATTGTATTTTTTTTTTTGAGCAACTTTAAAGCATAAATGCCGCCAAAAACTTTAAGGAATAAAAAACAAAATCACTTTTAGTGTATATCTAAATTGTTTTATTGCTAAAAACACATCAATAGCCATTTAAGTACACAATATTCATATGCATGCATATATATATGTTTGTATGTAAAATGGTGTTACTTACTGTAAATCCGTTTTATGAAATTTAACAAATAAACTAAATTGAAAAATTTTAAATATTTATAAAATTCATGTAAAAAAGACTTAAAATTGCAACAAATTTTCAACGCCAGTTAATATTGCAAACTAATTATGTTTCTAGCTTTAAAACCAATTGAAAAATAACTGTAATCTTAGCAGCAGTGGATAAGAATATTGTTTGACTGTGATAGTCTCACTAACAAGGAAACGTAACTCACTTCTTCAAAAAAAAAAAAAAAAAAGATTCATGTTCTTAACATAAAAATCTAAAATTAAACACAAGATTTATTTTAACCGGAAGATTCACTAAATGAATTTGAAAGAGATGGACACTTTAGAAATTTCTTTAGTCGTTGTTCGTTTCCATGAATCTTCTGAGTTGCCACCATACACATATACGAGTACAGCCTTTTCGAGATATTTAAGCGTTGCTTTCGAGACTTGGCAGTCACAGAACTCTTGTTTCTTTTTTAGAGCCTTTTCAGTACTTGTGGCAGGGGCCAAGAAATTTCTTTGACATAAGCGTTAAGTGAACCTTAAAAATACACATCATATGGTGTATAATGTGGTTTCTGAAGTCCACGTGGGCTGCCATTGTTTCCTTTCGAAGTGAAAGTTAGAGAACTTGACATATTTTGTATATGAACAGGCCCAACTTCCTGTTCTTTCTTTTTTTTTGAGGATCTACTCTTTAATAATATTCTATATTTCGTTCACCCTTTTACAAGCCGTTAGAAGGCCACCTGCCTTGAAACCCCTATAAATGTTTCACGATGTCATACAGCCAGTGACTTCCTTTACATCTCGTGTCTTAACTGCCACTAAAAGTTAAGATTCATCAGCTCTATATATATGACATAAGCCATTTTGTTTTATTAGAAGGTAGTACAGTTTTAACCATGGACAGGTGCACATTGCAACAACGCGTTTACATCATTCAAAGTTATCACGAAAATGGGCGTTTTTTGAAAAATATCCAAAGCAAAATTTTGTTTAGTGACGAAGCTCATTTCAGAATGGATGGATTCGTCAATAAGCAAAATTGTCGTATCTGGGGTGATGAAAATCCTCGTGTTATTAATGAAAAATCTCTACACTCACAAAAAGTTACTGTTTGGTGTGCATTTTGGGCAAATGGAATCATTGGGCCATTTTTCTTCGAAGATGATGCTGGAAATGCTTTTACTGTGAAGGCTGAGCGATACCAATCAATGTTGACAGACTTTTTATGGACACAGTTGAATTATATTGATGTGTCTGACGTCTACTTCCAGCAAGTTGGTGCTACATGTCACACAACTCGAGGAAACATTACGCTTTTGCGATCAAAATTTCCTCAACGTGTAATTTCAAGAAATACAGATTTCAATTGTCCTCCAAGGTCATGTGATCTAACACCATTAGATTTTTTTTTTTTTGTGGGGTTTTTTGAAAAGTCGAGTATATGCTAACAAGCCACAAGCAATTAATGATCTAAAGAACAACATTCAAGTTGAAATTCGTGAAACAACACCAGCAACATGTCGGAAAGTCATTGAAAATTTCGATATTCGGATTGATGTCTGCAGACGCAGTCATGGTGGACATTTGAATGATATTCTATTCCACTTATAATTGTAATGGATCATACTTTTATTGAAAAAAAAACAGCTTGAAAAAATTGCAAATAGTTTGTGTTTTATTTCAAAGAAACATGTAGGCGCCTTTTTTGAATGACCCTTTATATCTCCCCTTAGAAATCAGTAGATGTATGCACAGACTGCAGTGAATGTCTCTGCTCTCTAAAGTCATGGAGAAGAGGCATGAGCCACAAGTTTTTTTTTATAATTAGATTCTGCACCTCGACCTGTTCTGTATTTACCATTACACAGGCATTTGGAACAGTCACGTTTTGTATTCAATCATCTGTAGGCCCCAACTCTTTTTAAAGTTTCTTGTACTGGCGAAAATGCGCCCTAGACTCTCCTCATATCATTCCAAGTATCCCCCTTGAACAAGAGATAAGATTCTAGGATCATATTAAGACTACTAATTTTGCAAATGTGACAGTATGATGATAGTTTAGAAACTTGAGAATACTTTTTCTAGCGTGTTACTTAACGTAAGTCTAGAGCAGACCAGCCCTGGGTTGATCTAAAGCCTTTCTAATTTTATGGGTTCTGCAGCCTGTGTGTTTACAGTGAGTTCCATTCTCATACACTAAGATTTACTACTGATCAAGACAGGAATCCACAAGAGAAAAAATATGATATCATATCACATAGGAAGTCATGGTCGTGACTAATAATATTTACTTCATATAAAAGTCATATGTACTCGTAGAGATGGCAAGTGTCATAGTAAAAGATTTGCTGTAGCAGTAGCAATCGAAAATAATGAATGAGGCAGTGCATGTTCCTTCTTCTTAGTATTTTAAAGTCCATTTTAATTAAATCCAAATGTAAGTCTCATATATGATTAAAAATTTCCACACTGATAAAATATTTTCTGTCTCAATTAAATTAAACAATTGAAGGTACCATCGAAATTAACAATTCAAATCGAATGAATTAACAATTGGCCATGAATTTTTTCATGAGCACATGTGCTCATCAATATTCTTTGGCCAGAAAACAATTTTATTCAGCTAAAACTAAACTTTATAAAATGTTATAGCAAAAAAGGTTCATAATTAAAAAATGACTAACAGCCCATTGTATCCAAATGATCTCAGCGATGAGTACTATGGAAGGCATTTAGCATGACAAATAAATGTAGCAATTGTAGTGCAATTGAAACTAAAGAAGAAAAATTTTATCAAAACAGATTTGTCACATCAGTGGCGTCATATTTATTGTTTGCAACTTAACAAATATTCCAACACAAGAGCTGCTACCTTAGACAAGCACTAAAATTAATAAAATAAAATTAATGCATTTAAAAATATAAGTGCATATGACTACACCACCACTCATCAGTATTTTTTATGAAACTTTGTTTTAAATGCAGGGATGGAAAATTGAAATTTTTTAATTTTATAATTTTGTACATTAAAATGAAAATGACATTGAATTGATTTATACAAATTTTTATTCGTAAGTGAAGTCGATTGGTATTTACAAGAATCAACAACAGACAACAATCGCTATATATTCCAAGAATATAAAAAAAAACAAAAAAGAATAGTTTTATATTTTTAACTGAATTTACCATTTAAAACTAAACTCTTTGTAATTTAGTCGTTTATTAAAAATTTGTTTATTTTCGATAAAAACATTAATTAAAATGAATAGAAATTATTTTGGCTTAAGTTCATTTATTTTTAATTTCTAAAAATCTTTTTTTAAAAAGAAAATTTATTTTTACAAATGTATGCAAATTTTAATTTCTAAAAAAATTTCAAGTTTCTTTCTAAAAACAAAAAAAAAAAAAGATTTTTAGAAATCAAAAATAAACGAACTTAAGCTAAAATAAATTTTATTCTTTAAATAATATTCAAAGTTCAAATAATAATTTAATAAAAATTAAATTACATTAATTTAAGTAAAATTTTTCGAACGATGAGGAAAAATAAAACTTTTCATCCATATTTGTCGGTAGTTTAACTGGGAAGTTTCTTGGATTCCATAAAATCAAAAAATAATAATGATGCTCGCTTACATATTGTTTTTGGTCACGCAGAATCACGCTCTCTCACAAAATAATTTTATGAATGATTGGAAATTGATTTTGGCTTTGTTTTATTTCGTAATTTGTAAAAACTTTTTGTTTGGAAATAAAAATTATTTTCCAAATCTATCTGAATGTATCCGAAATTAGACACCAGCAGAATGTATTGCTGCATTTTCTGAAAAGCTACCTCCTTCATCAGCATTTTTTGCATATATCAACCTTAGGTTGTGTACATTGTAAACATAATCATCTATTTAACCAACTAATTTTGTAAATAAAAATACGAGGGTTATTCATATCAACATTAATTTGGTTAGACGAAGCCAAAATAAATTTCAATTCATTTATAAAATCCACATTTCGACTCCCAATTTAATAAAAAAAATTATGTTCATAAGTTTTCCAAAAAAAAAAAATACTTCATGAACGCAGACGCTCTCTGACACGTGACAATATAAAAACACATCTTTCAAAATTCTATGTTTTATCCAGCCAGGAAAAAGGTTTTGCTTTAACTAGAATTTAATAAAAAAAAATTGTGATTTTCTACGTTCAAATAGTGAACTAAAAACATGACCCGAAGGAATTCAATGAACGATTCCCCAGTTCATTTTTTTTTATGAAAAACGGTCCATAATTTTTGTTTGTTTTTTTTTTTTAATTTTAAAATCAATTTTCTCTAATTGAATTTAATTATTACTTTAATAGTAACAAAATGATTTCGGACAGGCAGCCACAAAAGGACATTTAGTACACTTATCGATGTATAAAATTAATAAAATTCAATTCACTATTATAATTCTAAAGTAGCTTTCTCTTTCTGGCCATATTTGTTATTCTTTTCAAAAAGATCCACAGCATTAAGTTATCCATCTCTGATTCTTTGTTACAATTGTGATTATTTTTGTTATACTTACAACACCCTTTTGGATTATTGTTGTTGTTACGTTTATTCATTATTCATTTCGCTATAGGTGGAAATATAAGTTTGCCATTCCGTTTGAAAGTTCTTTGCGCTCCCATTACGAATTCATTTTATTCTGAATCCATATCATAAGACATTTAAAGTGTAAATTATAAAAAAAAATCGAAATCAAAATTAAAAAATATGATTAAAAAAAAAATAAATAAAAAAATTCACAAACCGGAAATCGAAAAAATAAAATTAAAAGTTGTCAAAAAAATCTTAAATATTTGCAATTAATTACAAGCAAAATGGAAAATTTTTCTCAAAAACATAGACAACAAAAAAAAAGAAAAAACTCCGTAATATCAATTAGACTACAAGAACAACAATGCCGTACGACTCGTAGGCTTTGATCCTCTTCTTCATTCCTATCCTTACAACTCCTGCAATAGTTCCTATGGTATGCAGTGCCTCGTAATCATGACCACTAGATCGCTCAGTTGCGCTCTCGCCAGTCATATCGTGGTCTCCTTATTTAATCCAAACTATATAATTCTTACATTTCAGCAGGTCTACTGATCGAGCCATTGTACCCCCGATCGCTCAAGCAAATTTTCAATAGTACGCTTCAATCACGCCGAGAGAGTAAAATTTTGTATCTCGTTTCTGTAACTTAAGTGAAAAATTCCTGACATGAAAATATTGTAGTCGCAATATTTTATACAGGGTGAGCCACAGTTAATCACGGACGTTTTTATTATTTTATATACACATTTTCTCACAACTTTAACTTATCCTGTGTAGAAAAGAATGACTATGATATTTTCATGTGAATACCCCTTTACTTAAGTTACAGAAACGAGGCACTGGTCAAAGATTGCAAATTTTACACAAACAAAAAATAAATAATAATTATAAATTTATACATTTTTCCAAAAAACATTTTCATACAAATTCTACTGAAATTTCATTATTTCACAAAAATCTCAATATTTAAAAAAAAAGGAATTTTTACCATCAAAAAAAAAAAACAAAAAAAATCTTTGGTTGAGTTTAAATAAAATCGAAATTTCAACAAACAATTATCAATTTAATAAAAAAAAATTTATAATATTTCATATTTGAAAATTATCTTATTTTTCTACAGTTTTAAAATTTATTTAAATAATTTTTATTAAATTGAAAATTCGGAAGCATAAGAGTAGGAGGGAGGTAACATCTCAAAACACCGTGAATGATGAAGAGTAAATAAAATTCTACTTGGCCAAATATAACACTGTTACTTGTTTTGACAAATGTTGTTGCCAGCGTGTTATTTAATTGTATTGTATTGTATTTTATATATGTTGCCGCTGCTGTTGCCGCTGTGGCTGCTGCTGCTGCTGTTACAATTGCTCTTTGTTATGTCACTGCAATTAGAAAGGTTTAATCAATAAATGAAGCAGAATGAGTACAACATTTTACATACAATAGTGTTCACATGTCTACTGTAAGGCATATTATACTCACATACATTTGCAAACACACACATCCACTTACAATTACTTATTTACATGAGTTCATGCGCTATTTTACTTGTTTCAGTGTATTAAATGACATTTTACAGGAGCATGAATTTTACTTTAATTTTGTCATATCGTTATTGTAGTTTTTGTTTGTCCCTTTATTACAATTTAAGATCACATATATGTTTGAATTATTGGTACAAGGGGTTAATGTTCGTAGTTAAATAAAATTACTAAAAGATATTAAAGACATTATTTTGATTAAAACACTACGCCTACGTCTAATTTTTTCATGTCATTTGAAACAATAAAGTAAATCAAAAGAATAAATATATGAAGCGTTAAAGAATTAAAAAAGAAGAAAAAATATCAGTTAAAAAAATTGGCGTTCGTCCATATTTTCCGAGTTACAGGCCTATAAAATGTTTTAATTTTTTAAAATATCAATATGGGTATCATTCTATAGCTTTTGAAGAGATATTTTAGGAAATACTAAAATTTTTTACAAATGCTTAAACCATTAAGAGCCAATCGCATTTTTATGTTAAATTCTATATATGCAGTACCGCATCTTTTATTTGTTTTTAAATTCTCTGGCACCCCAATATTTGCTTTTTTGATTGGAGTTACTTCATTAAAATAGATTTACATAGATGGTGAAGGGTATATAAAATTCAGCTTACTTGTTATATTTAATATCTATAGATGTCATAATCAGTTTAATTTTCTCCTGTGCAATTTCTTGCAGTAATAGTTTTCATACTTTGTTTTATATACATTTTCATCTTTAGTCTCTAATTGATTGTTATGCTTTCGCCAATAATAGAAAAAAAATTCACGAATTTTGACCTGTCTTGATACTAAAATACGCAGATAAAAAGGAAAGTAGCAATAGGTAGCAGCTAAAAGCAATATATTTTGAATTTAATTATTTTCCACTTTATAACTAATTTTTATTTTGTCTACGCAATTAAACTAAATAACACTTTAACTTTTTGTTTTACTTTCAAAGTATAAAAGCGATATATAATAAAAAAATATGATGCTACCATTTTTTAGTATTATGTACACAGAAGAAAGTGCTTACTTTTACTTATTTTCAGATAGTGTAATTAATTAAATTTTTAATTGGCTTAGTTAAATAATTAATTGAATAATAAAAATGATATTTTCCAATTAAAAAATTAATCGAAAGAAAATATTTCATTGAAAAATGGGAAAACAATTTATTATTAAATAAATAATTATAGCAAGAATTTTATAAAATTTAAATATGAATTTTAAGTATAAAACTATCAATTAACTCTTTTTAAAAATAAATTTAAGAAAAAAAAATTTTTTTTTTTTTTTTAGTCAATATTTTATTTACAAAATGCGAAAAGAGTTTTTGTTAATTAACTGTGAATTTTTTTTTTTGTTTTGGCTCTTTAGAAGTGGACAATCTGCCATTATAATGAGAATCACAGGCAGCAGCAAATGGTTGTAGACGCCACACGTTACCTCGGTCTAAAGTGGGTATAGGCTTCTGTGAGAAAAAGTAGGGAATCTGTAAGGCAGAAAAGGAAACTTGATAATTAGTTGTCGACGACCAAATGTCTAGAGTAAAATGCGCGGTGAATAGCAGGAGAAATAAAAATTAGCCGAAAAATTGAAAAAGGATATAAAGATCCCAAACTCCCTAATAATATAATTGGGTGTACTTTTTTATTTCTTCAAAAATTATTTATACAAAAATGTCAAATAAATAATCAACTTAAACAAGTTAAGATTTGGTTAGGATTTTGTTATAAAAAAATTAAACAAGTTTTATTAAAGTTTAATTATTTTCACATCAATTGTAATATATAAAGTTATAAATATTTAAAAATTTCTCAACTAAAGTTCATGGAATTTTTCCTAAACGATTCATTTTTTTTTTCTCAGTAAAGACGGAAAACAACTTGGTGAACTTTTACTCTGTTCTCGTTGCGTTTAAATAAAATATCAACAAAAGAATTATAAGTAAGAGAAAAAAAAGCACAAATAAAAAAGAAAGAACATTTCTGAAAGACAGCTTTGACTGTTTTGCAAACTCTGTTACAAATACAGTCAAACAACAAACTTTTTGCCACCTTCGCTAAACTGACTGACTGACTCAAACTAAAACTTCACTCCAAAGATATTTTTTTATGATTTTTTTGTGATTTTTTATTCCAGAATATAAAAGAACAACACAACACTGCTGTGAACTTTAAACAGTCCACTAAAACAAAATCACATAAAGTATTAAAAAAAACTCAAGTATAAATATTCTTGTTTTACAAGTAAAAAGTTTAACCCGGGAACTATTTAGCAAAAGCAAAAACCAAAAAACACTTGCTTCAAGTGCTTGATGCCTGCTGAAAATGTAAGCTATTTTTGCTCAATCTTTTTAAATGCAACTAACGCTGCTCGCTTTCACAGCAAATAAACGTATGGAATGAATGACTAAAAGAAGGATGAACAAAAAAGGTATTAAAATCATCATTTGGCAACAACAATTTCTTTGCTTAAACGTTTAAGATATAAATGCAAAATCAATAACTGTTGTTCTCATTTGGTGGAACTTAAAACTTAAATCTTCCTGTGTCTCATTCTGATATTTACAATTCACACACACACACACACAAGTCTTATGATGCTGTTACTTCTTCTTGATTTAGTGTACAGATTCAAGGAAAAAAAATCACATTTACATGCGTGGGAAAGCTTTTAATTTAATTTAATTTAAGTAAAATCCAGAAATAAATTTTTTGTACTCTTCTTCATTTTTTAAGCAACAACTTCCTTTTAAACTAAAAAAAAACAATAATACTTAAAAACTAAAAAAAAAAAAAATAAATATAAATAACAGAAAACAAAGTATAAGATATCCAAATATAATAAATATAACGAAAAATATTCATTTAAAAATTTAAAATGCATCAGATCTAGCAAATATTCGACTACAAACTTTTGTAGAACTTAAATTTTTTAGATTAGAATGAGTTACTAGTAAAAGGTATAGCAAAATTTACTCAAGGACGAAGTTAATAGTGCTAATGAATAACAGTTTTTTCTGAAACCGTTTTTTTTAATATTTTCTGGTGCAATGCACGATAAGATGTGAGCTTTCTAAATTGATATTTGACTCTAAATAATTTAGTAAAATAATTCTGGCAAAAAAACCGACTTCAAAACAGATTTCATCTGTCTGTCTATAACGGTTCAAAAGTAAGGCCACATACATCGATTAATATAATCTATTGGGACACCCTTATATTCCGTCTCCAAACTTTATACTTGCAGACTTAGAACCACAGCTTCTTTTTAATTTCAACCATCTGTCTACAACTGTTCGACTGTTTGGCAATATACATCAAGTTACAGCAATTATAGGGGCACCCTTTAATTTACAAATTATAATTATATACTTGCTGTTGTAGAAGACTTAGCAATTAGGTTCTTTGTAAGTTTCCAGCGTGTGTCTATAAAGGTTCAACAGTTTGGCCTAATACATTAAACTACATCAACTATTGTAACACCCTTTTATTTAAAATTTAAAATATTTGTACTTCTTATTATAACAAAGAAAGTAGATAACATTCTGTCTAATTTTGAAGTGCTTGTCCATAACGGTTCTAATTTTGGGAACACTCTTTAATTTCTAAATTTAAATTATAAACTTGTTGATAAAGCAGAATTAGCAATACAGATCTCGGATAAGTTTCCCCTATCTGTCTATAACGGTTTTAAAGTTTGGCAATATACATCAACTATTGGGACACCCTTTTGCTTTCAAATCCATATTTTTTACTCGTTGTTATAGCGGGGTTAGCAATAAAGGTTCGTTTTAAATTTTAAGCATCTGTCTACAAACGGTTCAAAAGTATGGCAATATACATTATATTAAGTAAACTATTGGAGCACCCTTTAATTGATAATTTTGAAAATTGATATTCTGTCCAAATTGCAAGCATTTGCCCATAACGGTGCAAAGATAGGCCCATGTAGGTAAAGTTGGATCACTTATGGGGGCACCCTTTAATTTTTAAATTTATATTTGTATTAACTTTTGCTATCGGGAGCTACAATGATACGCTGTTTTTTTTTAATTTCAAAGTGGTGCCCTTTTCCCATCTAAAACACGTAAATAACATCTATTTTCTATAGGGACACCCTTTGATTTTTAAGGCTATGAACTGTTTTTAAAGTGGGACCAATCTGTAAGCATCATCTTCCAAATAAAACAGTTTTCATAAATGACTGAGTTATGGAAGCACAAATATAAAAAAAGCAACATTCAGTCGAATTGATAACCGTCTTCTTTTTTTGAAGTCGGTTAAAAAAGTCGGTAATACGGTACACTTTAAAGGTCCCATTTTATCATTGAAATTCAAGAGCGCATAACGTCTCTTGTATTAATTTGTCTTTTTAACGGTATGCATGTTATGTAGCGCAGTCTTTTCGAAACCACAATACATTTACAATATTCTTAATTTAACAAAGGACGCATACCAATATTGCAACCTTAAAACAGAGTTGTGCTATTTCGTAATATCTGGCGCAAGTACTCGCAGTAAATAGGAGTGACTTGCCTGATTTTAGTAGGAATATGATACAATGTTACCTTCCGTCTTAAATCCTTATTAAAATATCACGAGTTGTGGATGATTGCTGTATTTCTCGGATGCCTCGAGTGAATTCTCGGAACAGCTGAAATGGTACTTATTTATAGTCATCAAGGTTTATGGGAAAAACCGGTCATCAGACGGCAACTATTTTTGGAATTTTTTTTTAAGAGAAGCAGCACTTCAGGCATTAATACCTACTTAGTTTTTGTAACCGTGCTACATTCTTTAGGAAGGGGATAGATGAGAGAGAAGACAGGTGGTGAAAGGAGATAGATATAGCTATTTTATTAATTATTTTACTTCGCCGGCGAATATGCTATGAAGAAGTACCGACGAAGGAGGCTGCATCTTTTTATGTTAATTCTGCTTATGTATTTATACCATTAAACAGAAAAAAAACATTTTTTTATTTTTTGACTGCCGCTAGGGTAGCCAGATTTGTAGTTAACGTGCTTACCACCTAGACTACAGCAGCCTCTATTTTTCAACAATGAAAAACGATGTACTCTGGCCTAATAATAACTTGTAGTTATTACATGAATACCTCAGTATAGGAAATAATTGACATATATAATTTTTCACTAACATATTTGCAACCATTTTTTATTAAACGGTGTTGCCGTTGTAGGGCTTTAAATTTTTTAAAATTTTTTTTAATTAGAATAGCATTTTTAAAAACTAAATCTGACTGTTTCTTAGTTTAGAAATGTTCAAAAAGCAGTTAATAAAATGTTTAATTATTTGTAAAAAGTTAATAAGTTTTAAGGAATTTTTTGTTGAAGGCGATGGCAACACTGCTGGCAACAGACAACACATGCATACAAAAGCTTCGGTCATTTAATTCAATGTTACTTTCACGAATGTAATCTAAATTTTGTTACCCAATGACTGGTACTTTATTCGACAGTGTAAGTCCTTTATAGTGGGTACTTTAGTTACAAAACCGATTAACTCCACTTTTAGTTTGTTTCTAACTGTTAATTTGAAAACACTTGTTGTACACATTTCTCTGTCAATATATATCGTTTATGTAAATTTATTGTTTAAAAAGACTTTTAAACACAATTCATTTTTCTAATAATTTTCAAATAATTTTTAATTGGAATTATTTTTTAAGGGTCGCCAATATTTCTCAATCTTAAGTAAATATTGGAATATACTTTGTACCAGAAATACGCGATTTTTATTTTACTTTTAACTTTGGTTCTACGTTGCTCTGCGTACAATGTTTTGTCATCAATATACGAAATATTTGAACAGAATGTCTACATTTATACAATCATATTTAAAGAACTGCAGTACAACTGCACTCCCATTGTCATAATTCTCATACCTAGACATTTATCCTAAGGCCACTTGATAAAGGATGTGAGAGAATTAAAGATGCTGTTCATACAGAAGCAACATCCATTGACTACAAATAATTTAATTAAAGAATATTTTAAAACTAATCAAATTAATAATTTTTATTTGGCTTAAGTTCACGTATATTGTAAGTTCTTAATAGATTAAAAAAAGGAAATTTATTTACACATTTTGTGTTAACTTTTAAATAAAATAAGAAGAATTAGACTGTAATGGAGCAGTTTTAAATCGCTACATCCATCGTCAGTATTTTTTGCAATTATTTATTTTTTTCCTTTATATATTTTTCTTCACATCACCGTAGATGCTGTTTCGGCATCGTACTCATAATTATCAAGGAACCGCGAATGTGCGCTGCCTCGCCTGTAATTTTTTTCCTAAAAAATAGTGTAACCATAACACACCGCGAGCATTTACTGAATGGTGGTAACGTTTTCCAGCGAAAACATAATTCTATACGAACTGCTGGAATTTTTTTATTTATATAAAAAAATTAGGGTTTTTACAAATCTAAAACTCACATTTAAGAATTTTTAAAAACATATTTTAAATAGGTGTTACAACTTTACCCTATTCAAATTATTTACAGTGTTGCTGCTTGTTTGATATGTTTAAAGTGGAACCTCCTACTGTCAGCTTAAAAAGCATGATTGCAATGCCATCCATGCCAATGTAATGCAATGAGTTAAATTGATTCGACAACAACAACAACAACAACACCGACATCCCATACACAACATAACACAAACAATGATATCGACAATAATGTTGTACACAGGTTTGTTTGTAACCGTGATGACGACAACGATGATGTTAAAGATGATGATGAGGATTTTGCTGTTGTTTGGTGTTGTTGTTGTCGATAACAGCGACAAAGCTGCTGCATCTTCAAAATACTTTTAACAAAGAATATGAAAGAATAAAATAAATGCCAACGACCGCGTCACAACAAAACTTTGAGAGTCTCATTTATGTTTGTGTGTGTTTGAAAGAAAAAAAAAGAACTTTTTTTAAGGAACAAAAAGTGCAACGTAAAAACGAACTTTTCGCCAGGAAATCTCACATTTACACTGTGTAGTAAATATCGAATGTGAATAGAATTTAAGAATGTATGATTGGGAAGGTATTTTGTATAATAAACGAAACTTGATGTTGAAATAATTCACAAGCTGTAGAACACGTATTTATTTTTATTTCGTAAATAAATTTCTGAAACAACTTCTCATCTGTTAATTTTAGTTTAAGCAGGCCCAAAAATTCCCTATTCCTTAACTAGTAGTATTATAAGATTCATTATTAAAGCACGAAAACTCTGTGTGGAATATAAAGAATTAAACACCCGCTTTTACAATTAAACCATCATTGTGTATTTTACAGCAGCATCAGCAGCAACATTAACAAGGATTTTGTGTTGTTGCAGCAAACAACCTCAAAATGTAGTACTTGCAAACAATAAGACAACAGTGCCAGTAACAACAATGGCAAATTATACAAAAGGCAAACAAACTACATACTTATTCCTATACTGGCAGAACTAAAAGTTCTTTAAAATTTTAAGATTTAATTTAATTTTATTTTTTGTAATGCTTTTTTAGTTTCTCAAATATCCACTGAATTGTCAATCTTCGGAAATATTTGAATTGACGATTTTTAAATATTTTGGCTGAAAATCAAATTTTTTTCTGAGTGGAAAAATTATATACCCTTCACCACAAAAAATGGAAATGGTTATTACAGTATAGATATAAAAGTCAGTACCTGGCCTTTTGGTCCAAGCCTGACGATGGTCTTACCACTGAGTGAAATGCAATCAAATCGTTGCAGTTCTGTAAACATGGCAGTCAGAACCACGAACTCCCCCTTGCTTGAGGGTTAGAGACTATCCAACCCCATCAGTTGAGAATCCAACAGCGCATTTCGATCTATTCCGCACCAAACCTACAGATGTAGACGTTAACCACAGACAGCAAGTGTACCCCGAAGGGACCTTACCAATAACCGGCTACCGAAATGGGCGGATCTCTGTATGGGCTACTAATTCCGGCGATGCCAGTATAATTAAGGAAACTGGTGGGTCGTTTGGCAAGCGCCCAGCCTGCATATCCAGATTTGGTGCCCTTACACCAGAGGCCTGGCTTCCCCTTAATCCCGAAACCACTTCTTCTGAACCTAGGTTCGCTCAACCGTACTCTTACTGCCCCCGGGGCTTGGAAAAAGGGTAAATCTAACTTTTTCACTCCGTTTGTAATTTCTACAATATCCATTTCCCATCGCATAAAGTATATTCTGAGTTTCTATGCATAGCGAAGTCGATTGAGCGATGTCCATCCGTGTTAGTGTTGAAATCAAGTTTTCCAAGGCACGAGATCAGCTAGCGAAAAGTGAAATACGACAATCGATCAGACATGGTGTCGAAAGAGGTGCTATTGAAAATCAGCAAGATCGGTCCATGTCCTACGAGGCAGCGAGCAAAACACCACGCCTACTTCTAATTTTTCCATATCATTTGTACAAATCTAGATTAGTGAAGTAACTACATTAAAAATTATATATATGGGGCGAAAAAAAAATAAAAAAATAAGAAACAATTGGCTCTCGCCCATATTTTCCGAGTTGTGGGACTCTGAAATTTAAAAATTTTTTAAATTATTAATATGGGTATCAATTTAAAGCTTTTCAAGAGATCTTTAAGGATATACAAAATTTTTACAAAATTCTTAACCCATTAAGAGCCGATGACATTTTTATGTAAAATCATTTAAATAGGTGCTGCCGATTTCACGAACGCTTCTATCGCATACTTGTATTGAAAACACAAGCAAAAAATTTAAATTTCAATATTACTTTAACCATGAGAAAGAAATGGTCGTTCGCATTTAGAGGATCTAGCAGTTAATTCTATTTTCCTATTTTTTGATTCTCTGTTACCCCAATATTTTCCCTTTTGATTGGAATTACTTCACTAAACTAGATTTACGTAGATGGTGAAGGGTATATAAGATTCGGCGTAGCTGAATATAGCACACTTACTTATTTTTTACTCAGTTATTTGTTTGCCATATTATGATTTTTTTCTTCTAACTTCTTTCTCCTCTAGCTTTTGCAGTTGCTCGTACAAGTTGGAAATTTTTTGCCCCGATTTTAATAATTTTTAAAAGAAAGTTTTCGAATGTTAATACGTGTGATAACCCCTGCACTTTAAATATTATTTCATACTTTTCAACAACTTTTTTTCCTTAAGTTTTTTCTATATTTAATAGATTGCCATCGTTAAACTAAAGATTGTCGTGTATTTAGTTGCAGCAACAGCAGGAATGGGAATTATTTAAAGCGTATAAATATGTCGTTCATATCATTGTACCGGAAGTATCAGGAAACACTAAGAAAGAGTACATACTGTCATTATAAACATATTTAAGCACCAGAACAAAAGATATGCACATACAAACACATACTCATGTATTTACCACTAAAACCATTGTATGCATTGAAAGGCGCTTTAGTTACAGTTGCCCAAACAAAAAATTAAAAAAAAACAGTGTTTCTTTCATGTATGCAACTGCGACAACAGATATATGTGTTTGTTAGTCATATTGGTTGTTGTTTGCGTGTAACTGCGTATTATAACACGAATATGCGTTTGTATTTCATGTCATTGAATTGAGTATTTGCGCTGCATCTGCATCAATGTGAGTTTCATCATCAGGCAAGCAGGTTTTTAGCAATAATTTTTCGTGTTTTCAACACTAGAAATCATTTTTGCTACAGAATTCTTTTACTTAATTTTAGCAAATGTGTGGTGTTGTTCATCTGTTTGTTTGTTCGTTTGTTAGCTGTATTGCATCTAAAGCACTGCAGTATATTTATAGACAAAGAACTGCTTTTTGTTTCGCTGTTATTTTTTTTTTTTCTAAAAGTTGTTATATAATTAACGCAAGATTTAAAGTTGCAACGCTTTGTTGATTTGATTGTAACAGCTAACAGTTTATGGTTAGAAAAAGAGCTATTGGAAGGAGAAAAAAGTAATTTAATTTTGAAGTATATTTTTTAAAGAAAATTTAAACTCTGGCACTAATGCTTCTAATTTATTGCATTACCTTCTTTAAAAGGTTATGCAGTAGAGGTAACAGGTGGTGATAGATAAAATGGTTAATTTACCACAACCCTACAATTGCAGTGCCTCTGGTGTTCAGTAGGACCATTAAAGTTTGACTGTGAATTAATTCCGAAGAACAAGATGTGGTACAATATGACCAATATATATCAGAAATAATACCTTAAACAAGTTTAAAATATTAAACAATTTAATGAATTAAAAATATAAAGAAAAAAACTCTGTTTTCTATTTAATTTAAATTTTGGGTAAATTTTGGAAATCCCTTTCTTTATCTTTTTTTTTTTTTTATTCCACCAGAATCATAGTATTTATTTTTTCGTACTAAGTTGTTGTTGATGTTGTTATCGTTGTTAGCGTCATATTGTAGCCATGTTTACTAAAAATCTATTTGAAATAGTTTTGCAATAAGCCAAACCCTGCTACCAACAAACATGCAGCACAAAAAATAAAAACTACTCTTAACACGGTGAAATTGTAGGGGGTTTAAAAGAGTGTGCCATATGTTTAGTCTTCTAGTTTTATTTACTTTCTGTTTGCCTTTTGTTTTTTTGCATCACTTTTTTGTTGCTTAAGCCGACAGTGGCACTGAAGATAGGAAAGCCTTTGTTACCATACAGTATGTAAAAAAACTTTTTTCTTCGATAATTTACAGTTTTGTTTAGGGTTGTTGTCCCAACTACGTAAATAAAAAGGTTACTGTATCAGGTGAAAGCTGACCACTTTTTCAACACAAACTACCTGCAGGAATAAAAAATAGTAATAATTAAACGAACGTTTAGTGAAGTAACTCCAATAATAATATATGAGGTGATAGAGAATTAAAAAATAAGAAAAAAAATTAAAATTTAACATTAAAAATCTTCCTTCGGCTCTTCAATTAACAAGAAGCATTTTTTTAACTTGATATTTCGTGAAAGATTTCCTCAAATTCTTTTAAATGATACCCATATTGGTATCTTAACAAATATGGTGCACAATCCTACTTTCCTCTGAAAAGTTCAGAGGCCTATAAGTTGAAAAATATGGGCGTAACGTCAATTTTTTCACTAGATATGTTTTCCTAATTTTTAATTCTCTATCGCCCCATGTACTTGTGTTTTATACCCTTTAACACAAAAAGTGGAAAAAAGGTATAACTAAGTTTGTAATTTCTACAATTTCCATTTTCGACGCCATAAAGTATATATACTCTGACTTCATAGCATAGCGAAGTCAATAAAGAGATGCCCGTCTGTCCGTCCTTGTTAGTGTTGACATCAAGCTTGCCGAGGCTCTAGATCAGTTAGACAAAAATTGAGTTTCCCAAACGATCAGACATAGTGTCAAAAGAGGTGCCATTGGAAATCAGCATGATCGGTCCATGTCCTTCGATACAGCGGGCAGAATACGATGCCTACCTCTAATTTAGTCATATTGTTTCGAAGTATAAAGTAACTCCAATCAATAAAATTAGTATATAGGGCGATAGAGAATTAAAAAATAAGAAAATACCATCAGCAGAAAAATTTTCGCTCGCCCATTTTTTCCGAGCAGCGTCAACTCCGTACGTTCGTTATCTTGTAAAAAAAGTGAAAGAAACTGGCATCCTCATCGATAAACCAAAGAGACAAAAACAGTGCGTACACCGGAGAATATTGCTGCTGTGGGAAAAAGTGTGCGTGAAGCGCCATCAACAATCAACAATTGAACCTTTATTTTTGAAGTCAAATTCTTGTCTTTTATGGAGTCACCCTTTAAAATATAAATTATTTCTTAGCAGTTATAATAACATATAATCTACGTAAATGTTAAGTATTTGTCTATAACGGTTAAATATATAAGTTCGTTTATTGGAACTACTTTCCAAAAGGAACGTTCAAATAATATATGTTATGTGGGGACTCCCGTTATTTTAAAAGTCTATAAAAATGTTTTCTAAGTCAGATCAATTTGTAAGCAAAGCCTTTTAAATAAAACAAAAATGTTTCAATTAGGTTCAAAATTAACGGAGTTTTAAATTAAAAAATGTGTAAAAAACGAGTTGATAATCTTCTCATTTTAGTTTAAAGTCGGTTTAAAATCAAATGCCTAATGCTAAAAATAAATTAATAATGAAAACCCAAGTTGTTACAATCTGAAAAATATTCCGCTTACCAACCCTGCATCATAACCACCGTGTTGTATCTTTGTCCTTGTTATTGCATTGCTGCATCAATATCTGACAATAAATTGTGAAGTATATGCTGCTTGAGTGGTGTGTGGAAGTAGTAGACTTGACAATGCTGGCCAGTAATATTTCTATATGGTGGCAATGTCGCTAATTTCACAGTTCATGCAAGTTATTTCAACTTTTCAATGCTGCTGCTGCTGCTGTTTGCTGTTGTTATTCGAAACTTGTGTTGTTCTGTTCTTTAAAATAAGAATAAAAAAAAATATAAAAACTTTTGATCGTTGAAGAGTTTTTAACAATAACAAACAAGGTGATTTAATCCACCCAAAAATTATTTGTGTTGAAACAACTACAGCTAAATGCATTTATTCAACTCATCTCTCAATTCAACCTTTGTGCCAGCATGCTACCTATCAAGACATATAAAACTTACAGCTCACACTCTTCTTCTTCCTCTTCTTTTTGGTTTGTAACGTTCTGTATGTACAAACATTGTTTTACTGTACAACAAGAACAACAATAACATTCATTCTGAATGCTTTATGTTGCTGGAAAATGAAGGAATAGTATGAGTACAGCTTCCATGCATCCAACGTCTGTCCAGCCATCGAATAACTGGCTTGCACACTCACTACTGACTGCAAAGTTACTTTGAATTTTTGCAAATTGTGCATTGTTACGTTTTACCTGCGTTTTGTTGATATTCCCTGCATTTTTCCTCATTTTATTTCTACTTTTTATTGGTTTTTTTCTTGGTATGAGTGAGTATGTGTTTTTGTTGCAGTGGGTACTAGAATTTTTGCGGCAAAAAAGTGTTGTTGTTGCCACTTACTATCAATGGTATTAAATCAGAGATGGCAAATGTGGTATGAATGCAATCTTTTGTGTTTGCTACACCAAAAAGTTTATCGATTTCATAACACTGAGTTGAAAGTGAAAAGTGTTTTCAGTTTTTAGCAGAAACAGAAAGGTATATTAGATGAACCTAGATCTAATACAGATAAAGGCTTGTATAATAATTCTTTCAAAAATAATTCTTGTAAAAAGAAAACGACTTCAAAACAGATGTCATCTGTCGGTCTATAACGGTTCAAGAGTATGGCCACATACATCAAATAACATTATCTACTGGGACACCCTTAAATCTGACCTCCAGACTTTATACTTGGTAATATACATCAAATAAGAGCAACTTTAGGGCCACCATTTATTTTTCAAATTCAAATTATATACTTGCTGTTGTAGTTGACTTAGCAATCCGGTTTTTTGTATATCTCAACCGTCTGTCTATAACGGTTCAACAGTTTGGCCATATGCAACAGATTACATTAATTATTGTAACACGCTTTAATTTATAATTTAAAATATTTATACTTCTTATTAAACCAAACATTTTCAGGTGTTGGTATATTACGGTTCTAAAGATACGGCCATAGAGATCATATTACATGAATTTTGTGAACACCCTGTAATTTCTAAATTTAAATTTTAAGTTGTTGTTATAATTGACTTAGCAATATAGGTCCCTTGAAAGTTTCAGCTGTCGAAATTTTGGCCATACATATCATTATATTTCCTATTGGGACACCCTTTATGCTTGTTATGATAACGTTCATAGTAATCGTCCAATTTTCAAGCCTTTGTCTGTAACAATTCAAGAGATAAACTCAAATAGGTCAATTTACGTCACCTATGCGGAAAGCCTTTAATTTAAGATTAATTTTTGTATTGCTTTTTTTTATTGGGAGCTATAGTAATACGCAGTCATTTAAAATTTGACAGAAATGCCCTCTACAGTTCGTAACACACGTAAAAATTATGTATGTTGTATGGGGACACCCTTTAATTTTTAAGATTATGAACTCTTTTTTAAATGGGTTCAGAAATGAATAAATGCTGCAGGCACAAACATTAAAAACGCATTAAAAAAGTTTAGACGAATTGAAGTTAATTTTTTTTACTTAAAGTTTCTAATAAAACTCCGACATTTACTTTTTATTTTAAAAAGCAAAATAGAAATTATTGTATGAAAACAAAAACCAAAACAAATATCTTTTAAGTCACAAGGACCACAGGTAAGACAGGTAAGCACCTACTTACTTTAATATATCAATACGATCATATAATTGCGGTCCTTGCCTCGCTAAGAAATAAATGAGCCCTAGTACATTTTCTGTTAGAAATGGAAATTAATCAGCAAATGGGTATCGAAACGTTTTCTCCCAAATGTTTAATATTGGTTTCTTTTTTTTTGGCTTCGTTCGCAAAAACAATACGGAAGCAAACGTTTCGTTTTGTTTAGTTGCGTACCCTGGGATAAATCGATAACTATTTTGGCGTTACTAATGGATGATACTTCTCAATAAGACTATCTAAAGTTGAGTAAATGAATTTTAACGCAGCTGATGATCAATGTTATTGGGAGCATATTCTAGTATACGCTCCCAATAATTCGGAATTTTAAGTGAGCGATGACTTGAAATAGCTGAACGTATTTTGTCTTGCGATTTAACAAATCACTTAACGATTTCATTTTATAATGATAAATTTTATAAAAAATTGTGCAGAGAAGTGCCCCTTTTTCTCGGTGTCAAAAATGGAAGCAATAGATTAGTGATTAATATAGTAGCTGTCGTAGATCTTTCCCGAAAGTTAATTGTTGATTAAACATCAACCTTAATATTTGGTTCCAAAAATAACTGACTTAGTTTATTTATTAACAACTGAGCTTTTTGCAACCCTTCCATTGCTTCTATCATTATCTTTTCTATCACGGTACAATGTGGTGCCTATATTGGTCTTTTTAGCTTGGAAAGAAAAGAAAGTTATGGAGACCGAGTCAAGAGAAAATGTTGGGTCAGGCGTCACAGAAAATTAAATACGCCGAAATTGCATATTATTCGTCTGTTAATAAAATATTTATTTTTATTTTGATTTTTCCATCCCTGAGTTGTATGCTTCTTTTCATAGTTTTTTTATTTTTTTTTTGCAGCAGAATTTTTGTTGTACCTTTTTAGCGCTTAGAAATATGTTTGTTTCATATTGAGTGTGTTTTTTATCTTAAGTTTTGTTGTTTTTTTGTGTTCATTGAATAGAAGGTTTAAATTTTAATGCTTGAAATATTTATCTCAAGTGTGAACATTTCAGAAGTTCTTTTTTAAATTAATTTAAACATGATGCATTTTAAAAGATTTAAAATTAAATGATGGTAACGATTTTGTTGTAAGAATTTAAAGATTTGTAAAAGTTTTGCAACTGAATTAATTAATCTCCGATTGAAAGTATTTTTATCTAGTATTAAGATCTAATTAATATATGAATGGAAAATTTATCACATTTTCAGGGTCTACAAAAAAAGAACACTTTATGAGAAAATAAATTTAAAAATTACAAAAACAAATTGCTTTGAGTGAACTTAAACTTAAAAATAATTTTCATAATGTTCCTAAAATTGAGTTATTTAAATCTTGATATCCCTAATTATTATTTTCGGTATATTTCGAATAAATAACGAATGTTTTTGAAAAAAAGTATTGCCAAAATGTGTTAAATGTTTTCCAAGTGTAAAAAAAAAGATTCTGCAAATATTAAGACCTGAGTTGCAAAAAAAATATTTTAAAATCTTTCGAAAATATTTAAATTTAATAAAAAATTATTTATTAATTTGGCAAAATTGCTGAGAAGAAAAGGGTACATTTCTGATCCAGATCTTGATCGGAAGCTAGACAAAGGTTATTTAAAAATAAAGTCTATACAATGTAAAATCTTTTTATTAAATTTTATTTTCAAAATTGCAATTCTCAATCAGTAAAAATAAATAATTTTAGTGAAATCAATTTTAAAATATTTCTATGTCGTTGCTCCTTTTTGTCTTGTTGTTTCAAGAATCTCTAGATTACGACTCTACATAAATAACGCTTAAATTTTTCGAAATATACTGAAGTTGTTTTAAAACAATTATATCGACAAATAATATCGAAATAATAGCGAAATTCAAGAACCGCGAATTTATAGAGAATTAAGAATTCACTTTAAATTTAAAATAAAAAAAATGCAATTTAAATAAAATTTTTACCAGAAAATCATCCCAAAAAATAACTTTCATCACAAATTTAGTATTTCAGAAATATTTATTTTTAAAACTAATTTTAAAACAGGGGGACTAGAAAAATAAATCTTAAAATTTGCAAGAAAAAATATCAAATATCGAAAGTTAAAAAAAAATCCGATAAACGAAAACTTATCCCAAATTACGTTTTAGCAAAATAGTACAAAACATTATATTTTGCCAAAACTTTAAGCAAAAGGAGAATTTTCACTAAAAAAAAAAAGAAAAATTAGCAGCCTTGCCACATGCATCTGCAAAAAAAAAAAATATGGACAAATAATCGCCATTTCAGTAAGATGATATTTTCAGGTAACAATTGATATTTTGCGAGAAAAATCGCATTTTTATTAAAAATTTACAAGAAAAAAAATAAGTGTTTTTATCAAAATCTGCAAAAGCAAAAAACTAAAGAATGAATTGCAAGTTTTTAATAAATTGACCTCATGCACTCAAGCGGCCTAAAAAATGTTTCGTTATCCAATATCAAGGCGTCATTTTTGTTTTTTACGCAATTAAATATAATTCTTCTGCTCTGTGTAGGTGGCTATATAACGGGATATGCTTGAGACGTCGTCGACTCCATTAAGGTCACTACAATTAAAAAAGCGGCTCGAATTTTATTAAAAACATCACATACAAGAATATATTTATTTCCCACGAATATGTGTCAAACAAGAATAATCAGGGCGGAGCACATAGAATCCGTCATACGTTACACTTTGACGTACTCAACTGACAAGTCAGTTAAAATACAAGTCTTCTTATGAGCGATGTCACAATCAGTACGTGTTCGTCAATGCAAAGTACGTCGATTAGTCAACTTTTAACTTTTAACGTACGTCAAATATTTGGCAGCCATCAATTGCTTTTTCTTCTTTGTTTTCTTTTAACTCTTGCTGTGTGTTTTTTTTTTCTTTTTGCCAATTACATGAAAAGCAGTGTTGCCACGTGGTTCCATTTTTTGTAACTTTTGAAGGCTTCACTTTACATGTATAATTTTTTATTTTGGGCCAAATTTTCGTACAGATAAAGTAACATCGGTGAAAGAGAACTTGTTTCATTATTTGGAGTAAAAGAAACTATCTTAATATATCAATCCGATTATAATAACAAAGTTTACCTGAAAATGCAATTAAAATCCCATACAAAAAATTTGTTTAAAATACCCAAAAAATAACATTGCTAAAGTTTTACTGTGTTCAATTCGTGAGAAATCACAATATATATTTTGCAATCATGTTTAGAAATAGCAAAATATTTCTGGCAACAATTCTTTCCAACTCTGAAATAATCACCCTTATCACGAATCTCAAGGGAATAAATTCTAGGGAATAATTTTGTTATTCCCATGAACGATAAATTGGCATCGCCAATTTTAAGGGAATAAAATAAACATCTGCTGCAATTCGAACACTCAATTGTGAATTGATGAAATTTTATTTTTTACGCGTATTTTTGTGATTCTTTTAATAAATTGTTATTTTCTTAAAAAATGAATTATATTTCGATGGGATACAAGTTGTTAGAAGGATAAAAAAAATTATTTCAAAAAATTAAGAGCAGATATTTGAGAGATGCGCCAAATCCATTGTATTTATCAGAAGCAATGTAAGTGAAAACAGGAAGAATTGTTGGCATTATGTACATATGCATATAGCTTAAATCTTTGCAGGTTCCAACAACATTGTTGAGTAAGCAAAGTAGCTTTCATATATCTTTTAGATATATTGGCACAGAACTGCTTACCTGATAAAAAGTCGTCAGCGATTCCGTCGGTAGTGAAGCTTGCATGTCTGTGCTTTTTTTTTTGGCAAAGAAAGCTATCAAAAATGTGTTGTGCGGAAACTTGACGTTGGTGTAGCACAATCTACTATTCGTGAGGTGTTGGCAGAAATTTTAATGATTTTTGAAAACAAATATATAATATATAGAAGAACAAAAAGCTATTTCCAGGGAATTTTTGAAAAATATCGCTTCTCAGGCATTAAAATAAAATCAAACAATTAGCAACTATTTTCAAAAATAACAAGAATTCTTATTGTTATTTCTTTTTTATTCCCAAGCAAAATGTTTGTGAAAAAATTCACATAATTTTTGGGGAAAAACCCACGGGAATAAAATTCGGCAATATCATATTTTTTCGAACATGCGTGTTTTTTCACGCGGAAATAATTCACGACTGCAACTTTGGGGAGAAGGGAAATGTTTCGAGGGAAAAAATATTCACGACGGTGGTAAATATGAGCTGCGTTTCGTATGGAAAACAAAGCATTCTCCTCAAACTTTCGAACATTATTAGCAACTTTAGTTATTTCGCTTGAAAAATTTGGCAACTTTCGAGGGCTGCCGTATTAATACCTGGATTTAACAGAAAGTTTTCCTAACTTTCTTGAAGAAGTTTTATGCAAAAAAGGCTAAAAATTTTTATAATAACAATATTTTTAATAATAAAAAATAAATAGTGTAGTAAAATCTATCGAAGCTTAATCTTTCAAAGAAAGAGGTAAAACGGATTCATTAAAAAATCCTACTTTAACTCATTTTATTGAAGAGCATCCACTTTTCCATACCGAAGTATTAGTTATTGAGTCCTAATTTAAATCATACGTTTTCATACGTTTTTTGTTCTTTTCGTTTTGTTTTTGTTCAGTAGATGCATATGTTGCCTTATTATTTTCCCTGGAATATGGAATAACAGTGCAGTCACACGGCCAAGTTTTTGTTCAATTCTCTTTCAAGAAATTTACACATACTGCTTGTCAAAATTTACAAAAATTGAAAGCTGTGACGTAGGCTGCACGCAATTTCAGAGCAAGTTTTTAAGCAAGATGTCGTAAAGAAAACAAAAAAAATTAATTTGAAGGAAAAAACTTCAATCAGCTGTTCTCTTGAATGAAAATTTGAAAGACTCAATTGAACGAAAATTTGAATGCAAACTCTCAGCAAGTTTTTAAAGTGAGAGTGTATTGGTAAAAAAATGAGAGAAATTTGAAAAATTGAATGAAAACTTGATCGTCTGACACCCTAGTAAAACTTTTTACTTTATTTTATATAAATTACATTAAATTACTATTTATGTAAGAAAAATTTTAAAATGTAACTTTAAATGCAAAAATTACCTTTTTTTTGCAGAAAAACGTGTGAATTTTTCTGTCTTTCTTGGAAACACTGATGGAAAGATAAACAGCTGATTTAATATCCGTCGGCAAAGTACACGTGCGCCAAGAAATAGCGTCGAAGAAATAGCGTCGATTATGGGAATTAAAAACCGGGAATTAAAATTCCCCGAGATTGGGTATTTTTAATTAAAAAATAATTTTAGAATAAATTTTGGCATCTAGAAGAAGAAAAATTGATTTAAATTATAAATAAATAAACAAAACATTTTGTGTATTTAGAAAATAATTATAAAAAAGCGTTTTTACTGATTTTTTCCATGGAAACTATCACACTCTCGCCCCCAATGGCCATACGTTATTAAAGTAGACACCTTAATGAACAAAATTAGTCAACCGTGCAAACGGCTCTTCGGAATTGTTGCACGGTTGGCAATTATTTTCATTAAAGTCTACATTTTAATAATGTATGGCCATTGGGGGCGAGAGTGTGAAAGTTTCCATGGCAAAACTCAGAATATTTTTAGTGCTCAGTAAAATCGCTTTTTTATAATTATTTTCTAAATACACAAATGTTTTGTTTATTTATTTATAATTTAAATCAATTTTTCTTCCTCTAGATGGCAAAATTTATGCTAATTTTATTTATTAATTAAAAATATCTAATCCTGAGGAATTTTATTTCCCGGTTTTTTAATTCCCAAAATCGACGCTATTTTTTCGACGTTAATTTAGTACTCATTGTGCCAACCTCATCCGTCGTTACTTTTACTTCAGTTAAATACATCATACTATAATGTATGACGGATTCTATGTGCCCCGGCCTTAACCAAAATAAACAGAATACTTAGAAGAATCTATGTAGGCCATTTTAGCAGAGCCAATCTTTCTTGCTTTGCCAAAATGCTGGTTTAGATATTTGTCTGTGCGCGTCTTTAAGGTATGAGCTGACTCACTTAAAAGTCAATGACTAGTTGCGTAAGTTTTTTATAAGTGATTCTAGGAAAACCTCAAGGTGCTGTAGGAATTAATTAAACATTAAATTATTAAAGCGCATTATAGCAACCCGGAGTAAAATCGCGATTCATATTATACATTTTAAAACCCCGTCACATCATATTTTGTGAAATAAAGACGTCGTTTCTGTAACTTAAGTGAAAATTTTTTACTTTGAAAATATTAAATTTATCTTGCTTAACACAGGGTGAGCTAAAGTAATCTGTGATTTTTTTTTCATAAACTTATATTACAAACAAGCTGACTACAATATATTTATGTAAGAAATTTATCACTTAAGTTACAGAAACGAGGCACAGTTAACCGTGAAACAAATTTCATTTCGCTCGTCGTAGCACTGTTATATCTACATATATTTATTTAAACTCTGCAGTCGCGTTTTGCGTTTTTGCTGCAATTTATAAGTTTCAAAAAAAGTTCTTTAAAATTTCTTTAATTAATTTAAATCATTTTATTTTGAAGAGATCAATTCTCTATTTTCAATTCATGAGTAGTTTTTGATAATAAAGAAAGCACATGTTTGCAGTTTTCTATAAAAAATAAAATTGTTGTTATCATTGCAATGCCAAAAAAATAATAAAATAAGTATTGAGTTTGAATATTCAATTTATTCTGTTTTACTCTTAAACAACAGCGGCTATGAATACCTGCTCTTCTGAGTAATTTTAGAATTGTATTTATAACTTTTACTCTACAAAAGCACAAAAAAGGAAATAAACATTGAGTAAATGCCTACTCCTGCTCCCCCTGGCATTCTTTTTTGTTTTTAAGGTGGGAAAACTTGCAAAAGCAAATGTTTGCAGTTGCTTTTCAATAGTAAAAAAAATAATGACAATGATGATGATAAAGATGATAATGATGATAATTTTAAATCTGTTACTGTTGCAGTTGCAGCTGCATTAGTAGACGTTGTATGGGCAATGCTGCTGACAAAGCTGACAACGATGATGATAATGACGATGGGTAATGTTGGTGTTGGCTTGTTCTGATATTTGGTGGTGATGAGGAGAACTGCGTTTAAAATTATATTTTTCTGTAGTTTCTTTTTTGCTTGATTTATACAACTAAATGAACAAACATCATTTTGAAGAGATGTAAGTGTTGGTGTATGTGTGTTCGTGTGTGCGTGTGTGTATTGAAAAGAGTACTTTGTATTCTTTTCATAGTGCGCGTCTTTTTGGAATTTCTGTGAGCCTGGTAAATTAAAACTCAAACTGAGAGAGAGATAAAAAGTCATCTAAAAGTTATTTACTCGAAAAATCATGTTGTTCCTTCCTTCCATATATTTATACACATGTACACAAATATTTGTTGTTGTTGTCATATTCACTGTACGCTGGATACTTGTTGTAGGCAGAATCATGATGGTGCAATAATTTTACATCGTTGGTACCACAAGTGTTCGTTTGTGTGTGTCTGTTTTATTCGAATTTGTTGGGAATATGTCAGTCAGGTTCCTTTACAAAAATTATCCGTTAAAAAAGTTTTATCATCCAGTTGTTGGTCGTTTAAGTTTGTAGCTTTCATTTACTGGTTTATTCTTCATGTTCATACTGTTTTGTTTTCAGTTACTGTTGCCGTGCGATTTTGGCGTGAAAATTGAGTACAAATTTAGTAAGATGGTAATAAATATGAGTTTCTGCTTAATTTGGTGGCATTTTTAAAAATTTTACAAATGTAATGGCAGTCACTTGAAAGAGCTAAGTCTTTAATATTTAATTTTGAAAATTTTTTTGAAGAAAGATAAACATAAAATGCTTGTTGCAGGGGTAAACTAGCTTCAGTGAACCATTTTCCAAAAAAAATTTCAATGAGATCAAAATAATGTGAAGGAGGATAAAAACAAGGTAAAAAAATTACGATTTTTTTATTTAAAAGACTGTCTATGCCTTCGATCGCATAATCTCCATGGACAGATCTAACCGACGAAAAATAAATAAAGAGATAACAGCTGGAAAAATAATTGAGCCTTAAATTATGCATCACGAGGTTCAGTGAATATGAAATTTCAACGGAACAATTTCGTATGCGTGACATTAAAAACGCACTAAGACACAAGTCCTAAAAATTCAAATTGACTCCCTCCGTAGGTACATCCCTTAGTTTCTTACTTCGCGGTTAAAGTAGCACATATTTTGCTTAAACTGCTAGTGTCTGTCTGTAGTGGTTCATAAGATAAGATTATATATGTTAAAAATTGTTACGAATCTTAAGAAAATTTGAAATTCCTGTCCCTTACCCCTCAAAGGATACACGTAAAACAAATATGTTTAATTGGGACACCCTTTAAGATTAAAGCAAATAAAACACAGACGAATTGTAACCGTGTCTAAGTCGTTTTAAAAATAGTTCATAACACCTTTTCTAGCTCATGCTACCTTCAAATGCAAATCCGTATAATTTTATACAAAATAACCAAAAATATATTATTTTCATCCAAGTATTAATTATACTGACATCTTAATATCTATTTGTGTTTGTGGTTTTTGGGCATTTCAGAATCAACTTAAAATTCTTTTGAAACCAAAACAAAGACTTTTTTTCTAAAATTCCGGAAATCTAAACATCTTCACATGACTTTTTATTTTATTTTTGTTTTTCTAAAAATATAAATGACACTACACATTTTGCCCTTTTCGTATAGAACAATTTATAGGTTAACAAGTGCACCATAATTAATGGAAATTATAGCATTTGATAGTTGGGTTTGAGTAGGGGATATTTTTCTATTATCCATGCATCATTTTGCGCGACAATATGGTTACTTCAGTTATTTTTAAGATTTTTTTTTTGCCTCTTTTCCTTCTAGCTGTTGGTGTTGGCAATATCGTACTGTACGAATTATCCCTCCTGCAGTTATGTTTTTCCCAAAGTCTTCGATTCCTTGAAGTATTTTCGTTTCAAAATAGAGCGGCGCCAATGGTCTGCATTTGCAGGGTCCTAAACCTGTGCGATTAGTAATTTAAGGGTTTAACCAGTGGCATCTAAAGCGTTATGCCGCAGGTTGCAAAGCCTTCGCTCCTAGTGTTGTTAAGCATCTATTGGGTGTAACGTGGTGACTGGGGAGTAAACCCTCAGTTCCCCTGAGTGAGCGCTATAAGATTATTGCATTTAAAGTTCAACGTTCACACATCAAATTGTCGGACAAGAAATGCTTCATTAATATTTCACTTTTTGGTTAAAACACTGGGCTGGTGATATCATTTGCCGTTATTATTACTCGTGATCGGCATAAACGATATGAAAAGACTAATAGCGCTTTTTAAGGCCAACAAGCTCGCACCAACAAGCATTAAAATAATAGATTTAACCCAGCTCATCAATGATCATGGAAAAATATTATTTGCTTTTCCGCATTGTGTTTTAATAGAATTTTGTCATAATTTTAGAATACTCTTTTACAATTAATAACAATACATTTCTAGCTTTTTATATTTATCTTGAAATTGTTATGTTAATTAGTTAAAATAATTTTAGTTATTTCAGTATTTCATTGTCAATGTTCTATAGTTTTTACATATATTTTTGCTTAACAGTTGTTATACCCTTCATCACAAAAGGTGGAAAAAGGGTATAACTAAGTTTGTCATCTCGTTAGTAATTTCTACAATATCCATTTCCAAACCCGTATATATATTCTGACTTCTTATGCATAGCGAAGTCGATTGAGCCATGTTCGTCTGTCCGTCCATGTTACTGTTGAAATCAACTTTGCCAAGCACTAGATCAACTAGAAAAAAATCTAAATACGCCAATCGATCAGACAAAGTATCAGAAGAAGTGCTACTGGAAGTCAGCAAGATCGATCCATGACTTTCGAGGCAGCGGATCAAACACCTAATTTTTCCATTTTAATTGAAACAATAAAGTAACTCCAATCAAAAAGCAAATATATGGGGCGGTAGAGAATTAAAAAAAAAAGAAAAAAAATCAGATGAAAAAATTGTCGCTTCCCCATATTTTGCGAGTTATGGGCCTCTGAAATTTTCAAATTTTTTAAAATATCAATATGGGTATCATTTAAAAGCTTCTGAAGACATCTTTGAGGAAATACTAAAATTTTTAAAAATGCTTAACCCATTAAGAGCCGATGACATTTTTATTAAAGATTACATACATGTACACGCAGAAAAAAACATGGTTGTGATACGGTCACAATAACTATATTATGTTTTTTGTAACAATGTATAGTTGCTGAGAACCAATAATAATTGTTTTCACTAAAACTATAGTCATGATAAACACATTTTTTCCAATTTTTAACGATTATATGGTTACTGTGCACAAAATATGCAACATGGTTGATTTTAACTTAAAAAACGTCCAACCACAACCAAAATTTTATAACTTATTAAAAATATTATAAAATATTTAACCATAATATATTCTTATTAATTAAATTATGGTTGAAAGCAACAGCATAATGTTTGAGCTAAAAAATATTTTGTTTTAGTTCTTGACAGTTTAGTAACTTTTCTAGTAGCTAAAATTTAAAATTGTTTAACTGTTAGAGAAACTGAAAAAAAAAAATAAAAATTCAAAATATGAAAACATTAAAAAGGGAACAAAAACATTTAAAAATAGTTAAAATAAATATGTATGTATTGCAAGCATATAAATCTTTATTTTAATGATTCTTGTAGCCTATGATCTATGCGTTATTATTGGCAAAAAATCGATTTTTTGTGAATTTATGTTTATAAATAACTTTTATGACAAATCGTTAATGAATAAAATAATAATAACGAAGACTTTTGTTGCTCTTACGAGACTATATTATAATTCAATTATATGACATGAGATTTTCAGCCCTAATATGATATTTTAATTTAACCATTTAATGTTTATATTTGAACATAATTATATTTATACTTTAGAATGTTATTGTTTTGCTAGACAACAATATGTTTGCAAATGTTACAATACTATGTTTTAATAAAGTTTATTTTACCTTTTTAATTAATAATATATTTATTTAATTTTTAAGCAAAACGTCTTTTTTTATTTTTATATATATTTTCGATATTTCGCTATTCCATTGTGTAGCATCATCAGGAAAACAAATACTTATTTAATTAACAAAAAACAGCAACAAAATGTAATAAAAATTTTTTTAAACTAATATATATCAAAAAACAAAAAATTATTTTGTCATATAAAAAAATTTTTATAACAAATACAAAGTACATTATTATTTCTTATTAATGTCTATAAATCTGAGCTACATTATCTGTGTCTGCCTTAAAATTAATTCTTTGTGCTGTTGGTGTATTAATAATTTGTAACATCTCCAAAATAAAACGTTTTTTATAATTGTTTTCTATGTTTATTACTGAAATATTTTCAAAATTGGGATAGTGATTTAATCTGGCACAATGAGACGATAATGCAGTTTTTGTGAATTAATATTTCTATATCTTTGATCAGATTTATGACCAGCAATTCTAGTTTTTAGTTTATTTTTCGTTGTTCCTATATATACTTTATTACAAACCTCATTACCGTTTTTTTATTACATTTTGTTGTTGTTTTTGTTAATTAAATAAATATTTCATTTCCTGATGATGCTACACAATCGAGTAGCGAAATATCGAAAACATGTATAAAAATAAAAAAGACCTATTGCTTAAAAATTAAATAAATATATTAATACTATGTTTTGTTAGCAGCCATATAATGCAAATATAATATGTTGCTCTCGTATTATGTTTACCTCAACCATGTTTGCTATTTTTGTGTAATGCTTATTTTTTTCTTATTTTTTTATTCTCTGTCATCTCATTACCTTTTTTTATGGGAGTTATTTTACTTAACTAAATTTTCATAAATGGTGAAGGATATATAAGATTCGGCATAGCGCTCTTACTTGTTTCCTTTAAATTTTATCACTTTCTTCAAGTTTCACAAAAAGTTTTACATAGAACTTATCAAATCTTAAATATGCAAAATCGAATTTTATCAATATTAGAGCATCAGGAGTATATTTCTTTATTTTAGTTTTAAGTATTTTTAAGTTTAAAAAAAAAAAAAATTTAAATAATTCATTGTTAATGGTTGTAGTTTATTTTTGTTCTCTTAAAATGTTTACGAAACATCACTAACAGTGACGTATTTGAACGTTCATGGTCAACAACTAAAGAAGAAGTTCATTGTTTATTCCCATGAATTTTTAATATTGACTAGATTTATTTATAAATCAATAGAGTCTTGTTGTTGACAGAAATTACGTCAATTTATTGACTTAAGTCCTGTATTCAATGATGAGCGACGAATTATTTAAAGAATAAAAATAATATTCAGTATTAAAATTTCAGCATAATATTCTTAACCTTTTACGTTCAACGACTATGTAGAAGAAAATTTTTTAAAACCCACAGTTTGCTTATATTTAACTTCTGTAACAGTATTAAAATACGTATGAACCTATTCCTGCGGAAAACCTGAACAATACTTTTACTAAAATAGAAAATCCTACTTTTAAATTTCCAAAAAAAAAATGTTTTTCACAACTCTGTTTTATATACATTTCTATGTCAGCGTCTTTCTTCTTTTGAAAAATAAATAATGCTTTTCAAAATTTTCCATAACAAAAAATGCGATACGAACACACTCACACTCCACAGACAATAAATTCGACAATATGGAAAAGAAATTTTCGTTAAACGTCTTTTTCTTTTCAATAACAGCGAATAAACAGTTGGTGGTGATGACGATGCTTAAGGCCCTCTTAATACAACAATTAATGTCAAAAATTACTAATAAACTTCAATAGATGGTTTGAGTTTTTCTTCTGCAGACAAAAGCAACAACAAAGTTTATAAATAACAAAGAGTTATTTTAACGAGATGAAAACATGACACATAAAACATTCAAAATCGTTTATAAATAACAAAGACTCTGAATGGATCAAAAGACAACTGGGATTGCGTAGGTAGCAACAAACATACACATTTAGTCATTCAAGAATTCATAAAATAACCAGGGTGCAACATAATCTGGTATAGGAAATGTTCAATGATAATAGAAATTTAACAAATTTTATTATAAAAAGCATAAAACTTGCTTGAAGGTCTACACAGAAAAAAAAATTTAAAGTTTAAAATTTTATAGCAAATGCATATTTGTTATTCGGCTTTAAATCAGATGTACATATTTTAGTTGCTAAATTTTTAACTTATTAAGAAAGAAAAATTATTAAAAAAAAATTTTTTTAGTTACTTTTAACCCTTTGACTGGCAAGGCCGTAAACATAATCGGATGAAGGCAAGAAGAGGGACAAGGTTTAATTTTCACGTAAAAAATGTCTAAAATATCGCAGGTAAATTTTATTTATAAAAAAGTTTCATTTAGAGAAAGAAGCAAATAAAACTAAAATACGAGGGCTGCTCTATATATTTCTGGCCTAATAGTGAAAATGCGAATATTTATAATCAAAAATGGTTTTATTGTTTTTCAAAGTATTCTCCAGCATGATTTATACACTTTTGCATGCGCTCAAACCAGTTGTCGAAGCACTTTTTCCACACCGATTGAGACACCTCTAAAACATGGTTTTTGAATACTTTAACAGCTTCTTCTGGCGACGAAAATCGTTGACCACGCATTTTTTTCTTGATGTGCGGAAACAAGAAGAAGTCATTACGTGCCAAGTCAGGGCTGTACGGCTGTACGACGTTTTGGCCGGTCAAAAACGCTCTGGTTTAAGCCGATATGTGAGAGCTCGCATTGTCATGGTGAACAATGATTCGTCTTCTCTTGTTGGTTTTTCGAATTTCTCCGATGACTTAAGGCAAACAAATTGTAGTGTACCACTCGGAAGTGGCCGTCCTACGTTGCTCAAGCGGAACAATCGCCACATGACCAGTTTTGCCGAAGAAACAGGCGACCATTTGCTTCGAAGTGCTTCTTCCACGAACAACTTTCGTTGGATTTTGCTCGTTTTTGAAGACCCACACGGTCGATTGTTGTTTCGTTTCGGGCTCATACGCATAGATCCATGATTCGTCACCTGTGACGATCTTATAAACGTCTTTTGAAGCACCGCAATCGTATTTTTGCAACATTTCTTTGCACCAATCGACATGAGCCTTTTTTTGAGCGAACGTCAAAACGTTTTGAGTACGATTATGCTTAAAAATGACAAACTTTCCAATGGAAATGTCAGATTGCACTTGGCAGCATTGAGTGTTGCAAGGCCAGAAATATAAATAGCAGCCCTCGTACATATTATTTTCGATGGTGGTAGTCCCAGAAATAGTTTTTTTTTTTAAATTAGCGACCTGGGTGTCAGTTTGTTGCAGTACCTGCAAATCTATTTGGCTTTTCTATCCATCCAAACAGAAAACTGATCAAAACCGTCGATCCGAAAAACTCTTTTTCTAACACACGGTACGCTCGATTTGTTTACTTTTAAAGAAAATAGTCCAACATATATTTGCTCACGGAAACCTGAAAGCTGTAAAAGCACATTTTATCGTTAACTTTATGGGAAGCATTGGAGTTTTCGGCATGCAAACGATTATATAAAATATATGTATTTGCAACGGTCATACGAGTATCCTCAAAATGGTAGAACAACCTAATTATGACGTTTTGAGTTGAGTTGATACCATAATTTATCAGATCATCCATAAAATCTACTTCACCCATGTGAGCATTGTAGTTATTCTCGAATAATTTTGAGCCAGTCTGTTTTCATAAATTGTTTTGCCTTTATACGTTGTTCCATAGGGCTGCTTCTACCAACGCACTTGAGTTTTCAGCTCTATCCTTGCATGCAGATAACGAATTGCCTCAAAAGACTACCTAGTTTATATGTAAACACATTGAGTATTTGCGCCGCAATAGTCTCGACAGCTTCTTCAAGTCTTTACGTGTTTCCTTTAAAGCTTTTTAATAAAAAAGAGAGAAAAAAAGAAAGTTTATAAAATAAACTCAAAATAGTCATATCTCCAATTAAACCGCCAGGATCAGGTTTAACTGATGTTCCGGTATGTTAAGCTGTTAGGAATGAAGAAGGAAGGAATGATCTTTTACATTTAAAGGATGTTTTTATTGTGGTAGTTGATGTCGACAGTTCTTATGTCTGAACGGTTTCGGCTACTGCTACATCCTTAACAAAAGTTGAAACAGCCGAGGATAAGTCGATCAACGAAAAATTAATTGCCTCCACAAATGAATCCGTAGAAACATCGTTAGAGCATTCTACTGTGGCTTGATCTTCTGGCAATGCAAAGGTCGTCGTGATCTAGAAGACTGTTATCTATATCAAGACTTTCATCTCTGCTCTCAA
This sequence comes from Gymnosoma rotundatum, assembly GCA_916610165.2. NCBI lineage: Eukaryota > Metazoa > Arthropoda > Insecta > Diptera > Tachinidae > Gymnosoma > Gymnosoma rotundatum. The sequence continues at coordinate 9,613,290 of OU744338.1, read as the reverse complement.
CAGAATCAATGCACTGGAGTAAATGTCCATCAGAAATTAGATCAATCAGATTAAGATCAATCTTTAACACTTTGTAAAATAGAGTGAAAACAACAGTAGAATATGTCCACATTAATGTTTTCAAACACAAAATATCTAACATTTTTGTACAGAAAAAAAAAACGGCAAGAACGCCTTAAGAGAAGGAGGATTTTACGATAGGATCTCGGTATTAAATCTATTGTTAAAGCCAAGTGACGCCCTAAAACGTTGTTTGTTTGGTAAATTTCTTCAACGGCAAAGCTCAGTGGGCGCAACAGCAAACAAAAACGACGAATTTGATGTAGAGAGCCAGAGGGAGTTTAAAAGCTACCAAAGCACTCTAAAATATGCACTGTTCACGGACTGGTGGTACTAATGTACCGCATTTCTTCGCAACAGTAAAATCAATGGAGAAAGGTACATACGTACATTATTATTTGTCCCAAATGGAAGAATTGGTTTTATCAAAACGTTGTCACATGCCTTAAGACGCACGATACCATAAACCTATTAGGTAGCGGGTCTGGAGAGCAGTTAATCACAGGTTTTTTACGAGTACATTGAACACCGAGTTCCTGATGTTAATCGCCGTGAGGTGTCTCGCAAACAGGTACAAGCCAGCTATAATTTAAGCTCTGGAAAACAATATTAAAGCTGCCATTAGTGTATGCCAAATTTGAAGCTCACAGATGGGCAACATAAATAATCTTTAAAAATTAAATAGCAAATATTATTTTATCGGCTCAAAAAAATATTTAATTCACTTTTACAAATGTTCTAAAGTTTTTTTTTTAATTTTCAAGACCTTAGCTTCTGAAAAAATCACCCATTATACCTAAACAATAAGTCCGAAACGTTCGTAATATACTTTCAAGATTTTTTTTCGGTGTATCAATACAAATAAGAGAGCCAACAAAATTAAATTCAATAAAGGGCAAATTGTGTAAATACTTCTCTTTACTCGCACAGTGTAAATAGAGAAAGAGATAGCGGGTTTTTTTTGGAGGTATGAATCAGAGAACTGCAAGAGTGTCTGTTTTTAATACTCTAAGTATACTCATCTTAAATGCGGTTGCGGTGTGATCGCCACCGCATTTCTTAAGTGCGAGTATTTACTATACCCATTCCATTTGAGTATAAGTGTCTACCATACTCAAGTAAAATGTTTGCGATGCTGGCTTTACTTTATTCGTACTCATACTCACAACAAACACCAATAGAGAGATTTTAACGTGTGTAGTGAGAGGAAAACAGAGTTATCAGATCAGAATTATTAAATCAAACACAATATCAAAAGTCGCCAATGTCTAAATTAGCTAACATACATACTGCTTTGAAATTATGAAAGTTTATTTAATATATAACAGAAAATAACTTTAATAGAACCCGAAAAATTCGCCATATTTTCATTTATTAAAAACACAACAAAAGTTTACTAATAACTCAAGAATAGTTCATTGTTTATTATATTACGTTTTTGTTAGGGTTTTTTTTAAGTCACACAGGATAGAAATTTAAAAATTCTATTCTTTAAGTAAATACATTTTTTTAAATTAATAAATAGGTATAAAAGCAAAAATTATATTTAACAAAATAAAATATGTAAACTAAAAACTTTATTTTATTTATTAATATTTATGAGGTCTAATGACATTCAGTCAATGCAATATTACATCTGCTTATATACAGTTTTGTTAAAACTAAAAAAATTAAGTAATTTTCCTTTTATTCACGGATTTATTTTATCATTTTGTTTTCCTAAATACCGTTAGTAGCACGTTTATGACAACAAGGCGTATAAACTGAAAATATTAGTACATAAAAAGCAGCAAAAAAATAAGTATACCTGCTTTAAATAGTGTACAAAAGCTGTGCCTTTCAGCGGTTTTTATTGCATTTTATTAATTTAATATGTGCTTAGAATGTTTAAGCAATATATTTGATCAAATTTTGTTTTTTTTTTTATTGTTTATAAATAGATCTGCATACAATGCAGTATTTCATAAAACGGCATTAAAAAACTTTAATAGGGTAAAAATCTGGCAACGTTGCTTACAAATAAAGAGAATTAAAAAATTCTGGCGTACGAGTATAAAAAATACTTATAATTCTGATTGCCATATTTTTAATACTCGTTTTTACAAGAATGGGTAAAATAAACACCGCAACTTTTTATTGCGGTGTTTATAATACTCGAGTATGAAAAGTATAGAGTAAGTATGCGGTGTACTCATGAGTTGCGGTGTACTCGTGCAGTTCTCTGGAATGAATAACGTTACACCAGTGTTGCCAGGAAAAGAGAAGAAACAGTCATGCTTTTCCTTAAAAAAAAAGTGCATTTTAAAATTTTCCTCAATATTTCCCGAACAAAAACAAAAGTAATATAAAAAAATTTAAAAACATAGGAAAACGCATATTTAAGTATAAAAAATTTCATGTTTTTTTTTTTCTTATTCATAAATATTTAAATCAGGGGGGTTACTCTCTATTGCGATCCGAAAGCAAGTTTGATGCGATAAGAGTACAATTTGATACTCTGTAATGTTTACGCAAACGCCTTCGCAAAATAATTTAAAAAAGAAGCAACTCTGGCACAACAAAACAAACAATAGAGAAGAATGACTAAATGAAATGTCAAAATTTGTAAATAAAAACATGTATTTTATTAAATAATACACAAAGCTTTGCGTCCAATGCAAAATATTATTAATTTCAAACATTTATTGTAGATTACAAAAAGATCTTTGACGAACAAAATGTTCTAAATATAATTTTGCGTTTGATATTTTCTTAGCGCAAGATATTTGCGAATAACGAACGATTTTGACATATGCTTTCGTATTACTGAGTGCAGTGATACCATATTTGCGAAAGAGAATAAAATTAGATGCGAAAGAAAATACAAAAACTCAATAGAGGGTACCAATTGTTTGATTACGTGCCATTTTTCTTTCGCATCGCAATAAAGAGTAACCCCCCAGGACTAAATTCTAAAGCTCCGTGGTTAAAAGTGCGTGCTTTTTCCATTTGAAATAACTAGTTGTGGTAGGATTTATTTTCAATAAATCGACTTAACATTTTTCTTTGAAAGATTGCACTTCGATAAAATTTACTGTTTCATAATTTAACAAACACTTTTATTGAAGACAAATTTGAGTCGTAGTTGCTTGAGGACTTTAACAATAATCCCTTAATACATATACATATTTCATCCGACAAATGTTCTTCAAGGCAACAAAACGACAACTTTATTTGCATTTGCAAATCGAATTGATATATTAAGCAAAACAGTTATCAGAGCGATTTTTGCCTCAAACAATAAAACTTTTTCCGTAATATTACTTAATTTTGTGTCTGTGTACCAAAAGTTACGAAAGGTAACCAAACGGCATCACTGTTGCACACATACAAAAATTTTTCTACTCTTAGCACTAACTAACGTGACGTGTGTCTTGTAAAGGTGAAACGAATTATCCAGTGATAATTTGTTGAAAAAATATGTGTTTAAAAACTCTTTAGCAACTTTCTTGGTGTTATTCAAACACTATCCAAATATCAATGAGAGTCGTGTATCGAGTGTTTCTAACAAAAAGATGTTCGCAGTTCTACAACAATTTAAAACATTTTTTAGCGTGCCATACGCAAAAGAAAGTTGTCGTTGCTTTTGTAAATTTTATAAAGTCGTTGTCAGTTTTCTTGTAAAATATCTTAAATGATCGACTCGATATCAAATCCCTTGTATCTTTTGAAATGACTAAAATAAAATAAAATAAAGTGCCTGTAATAGAGAAGTGTTCAAATAATATTAGACTTTAAAGAAAGAATTTTATTGAGTTAAATTTAAGGGTTGTTTTCTTTAGAAGTCAATGGATAAAAGGACAATAGAATTTCTATGATCCTTTCTGTTCTTTCTTATTTCACAACAAAGTATTTCGTTCTTTAAATTAGTGATAAAATGAGATGATTTTCTTAAAGTCGACAAATATTTGAATTTAGGCAACAAAACTAAACAAATGTGTTGCATTGATGAATTGTCTTAGTTTTTTCTTTTTTTTCCTTTTTAATAAATGAGTGTTTTTCTTCTGGTTTATTCCTGTTGTTTCATTTACTACAGAATTCTTTGTTTATGCCGTCATTTTATTCTATTAAAAAAATGCAACTTTTGTTGTTTTTCTGTTTAATAAATGAAACAAAGAAGCAGCTGTCTTTTTGTCGCATTGTTAAGGATGTTTACGCATGTGCAACAGGACATGTGTGATGAAGTTTTTTTTCTTCTTTTTGTCTTTTTTAATTTTTATGTTTTTTTTTTATTGTTATTAACATTGATGTTCGTTTACACCCTATTTACTTTTAAGGTACGTACAGCAGCAATTTTTACTGCAGTATAAATCAGAAAGAAAATTTTTCAAATTATTTTTAATTTTAATTTGAGTCAATTTTGTATGTGTTTGAAATTTACTTGTTTATTTACATGTCACACTTTCTTAAACATTATTATAGTTGAGGCAACCATAATTTAAGAGCAACATATTTTTTTTTAATTCAAAGTTCTATAGCAATAGTTGTACTGCTAATTTGGTCAGGTTCCTCTTTCTACAACGGTAAGAAATTATGTAAAAATTCAACACTTTTTTTAAAGGTATTTTAAGAGAAATCATTTGGTTAGATTATTTGCAAAATATGAATGTACATTGTTTAGAAATTATTGAGTTATTGCAATTCAAAATTAGAGTTTGTATGAAAAATAATAGATTCAAAGAATATTACTGTAATTTTGTGTGTCATTAAAATAGCCAAATTCAAATTTTTTGATAACAGTCGCTTAAAACTGTATTAAAAATGCAACCCTGGTATCTGCTTGGAATTACACCACTGATTATCGATCAGTGGTGTATTGGTAATATTTTCAACCAGTAGCTGAAGTAAAAGCAACACAAAACAACTACTGTGATACTTAAAGTAACACAATTAGTTGAAAATCATTTCCAAAGAGTATTATAAAAGACTGGGGAGTAGAAACAGAATTTTACACTTTTAAAATTCAGCCGCACCAAACAATTGCGTATGTGAAGTAAATTTAAAGCGGAGATAAGCAACTGGTAAAATAGTAAAATATTTAGTCAAGAAGTTCGCGTTGTAAGTTATATTTATTTTTTTTTTTAAATTTTATATTTTTCGGTTATACGAGTACAACATCAAAAATTCAATTTAATTGAATTCTGCTCGCATTAGGTTCCAAGTACCAGCAGCAGTAGAGACCGACCTTATGTAAGCTATGAGAAAGCATCAAACGGACTAGAAGTAAGCGAGTTGATAAACTTATTGCGTTAACTTTGGCTTTTGCTTCAACTAAGACTGCGGAAAAAATTACGAACGCAATAGTAGTGAAGAAGTTATCTGTTGAGCAAGCCTTTACCCTATATATTGATATGGATATATGCCAGGACCTAGAGTCCTTGACTCAATCACAATAAAAACCAAGCAAGTTACTAGTGTGGGATGTAAAACTTCTACGAATTTTTACGATTTTTTGCAGTTATGTAACCAATATTGAAAATTTAGTTTTTGTCATATATGAACGGTAGGCGTGTCCTTTTTTCGATTCAATAAATTGAATTTTTTTAATTAAGGTATTTTATAGTAGTATACCAAATTACAACATTTTGAGAAAACTTCTTCTATTTTTGTGATTAAAAAACGGTGCGGTGCGTCATTAGATAAACAAGAAAAATGTCTTAAGTTCGAATCTCGGAGCAGCAAAGTAAAAGAAAAAAACTGGAATCCTACGTTTAAGAGAATATACGCAATTTTTTTTTGCACGTACAATAAAAACTTTTTCCGATGCGCTTAGCTATCCCAATGGGAATAATCATAACAAGACCACTTTTCTAATCCTGCCGGGTTTTTAGTTAATTATGCACTCTAATAGAACACTTTCTCTTATTTACCTTTCAATAACCGAAAACAAGTTTTCACTTTGTATAGGAAATATCACGCCTACGGTATCAATCCATCCTAGACTAAACATGTAAAGAAACAAGTTATAAGTCTGTGTTCTATAATTCTCTAGATTCACGATTATAAATTTACGCTGTGTATGTAAGGTATAGCGCCTACTGCACCACTTCAGACGATGCATTAACGTTAATAGCAGAGTTACTTGCCCAAAATTTCAGGAATCTACCAATTAAAGTTGTATAGGTATACGATAATGATTTTTTAGTTTGTATGAAGGGTACCACGCCTACTATTCCAATTCAATACGTGTTTCGATATATTATGTAGATTGGTGTAACGCGATGACAAATATTAACTGTGTTTAGGAAGTGCCACGCCCACATGAGATTAAAAACTCTAGCAACCTTACCAGATGCATATCTGATAACGAATTGTAATACCACCAGGAAGATCCGACTTCTAGTGTAGCTGTAGCTCTGCGACAAACAAACAAGCAAACACATTTAATGTTTCATATATGTAAATATAAGCATAATGTTTCAAAACCACAACAATATTTAATCATATTTTTAGAAATTATATGCATAAATATACTCTTAACGATATTGTAAAATCAGCTGGTGGATATGGCGAATTCATTTATTTTCGCCATGACCCAGAATCTCAAACTTCATATAAAAAAATTTGTGTCAATTTTTTTGCAGCCATGCCATGACCATATTTGTGTTCTGTTTAAAAAAATTGTATAATTATTGTAGGCCTTAAACACCTATTATATCTTTACGGTTTGCCTTCTTGTTAATCAATCAAAATTACAATAAGAGAGCACAATAATGTCGTTTTTAATTCATCAGCGTCAAGAACTTCTTAAGAAGTATTTCACTATAACTTATTCCGCATTGGTGATGCTTCAAATTGAGGCGAATTCTTAGCAGGTGACTGCATTAGCTTCAAAAGTAATTCGCCCTTGCGAAATTCGTTGAAGTTGACAAACAGTTACAATGTATCAAGCAAACAGCAAAAGGCCGCATTTGCTAATGCATTCATTCACTTGTTATCAATTTGCCTTACAGTCAATAAGACAATCATAAAGTAACCTTAAAAATTAAATGGAAAACACAATTGAAACAATATTGACAGTTCAAAGCATATGATCGCTAATTTAGGCATTTGCACCTCTAACACACAGCTGGTAAAACAATAGTGTCACTCAATAGCGCGACGCTTCTTAAAAAAAAGTATAAAAAACAAAAAAAAAATAAAACAAAAAATATTAGATGAAAGTATAATTATTAAATGCGGAAGAATTTAAGAAAAAAATTATTAAAAACAAAAAAACAGTTTTAAAGTATTCAGTTCGAATACTTTAAGGAAAAATATTTTTATTCTTTGATAGATTAAAGAATTTGGTGTTTTTTTTTTTTTATTTAGTGTGGAATCTGGTCAGAATATCTTGTTTCTTGTGTCTATGAGAATGTATTTGATTGCAACAAATAATGCCTCAATCCACATGCCCATGCGCACATACTCCTACTCACACATAAACATACGTTTAGTTGTCAAACACACCCAGAAATATGCATTTTGATAGTTGTTATTGTTGTTCGGTTTTTGGTTTTGTTAATTTATGACAACGAACTTGTTATGAATCACTGACCTCTTAATTTAACGGTAAATTTCTTAATCAACATGTAACGACTATAACAAGCTAAAAGTTCAACCTGCTGTCCGCTTCTATTGCATCGCTTACTCATTTGACAGCGATGTTTTTTGTTGTAGTGATTCTAAAATCAACATCATAAAAAGAAAAAAGGTTTTCGGAATTTATATATGAACCGGTTGCAACACCCGCGCGTTTTTTCAACGAATTGAATTTTTAAAGCATATGTACTTATGTGTGTGTGTTTGTGTGTGCATGCATTCATTTCTTTTCGAATTCTTAAGAAAGTGTAAAAATGTTAATTTCTTTTATTCTTTTATTATAAAATACAAAAGATTTATAAATGAAGAGAAATTCTTTTGTGTTGTTAACACAGAAAAATATGTTTATGGGCCTCAAAATGTAACTGAAGAAATATTTCTAATTAACGTCCATTTCGAATTTTCCTCAAGAATATAAACTCGAAGAAAAATTTGTTTTAGAAACAACAAGGCTAAAATTGTTTACCAACATTATGAATGGTGTCAAAAATTTCGAACGAGTTTGACAAAATTGGCGCTTAGCATTTACACAAGAGAACAACGCTTTTCGTGCTTAGCGATGAAGTATTTTTTTCAATACGATCGATTGCTTTGTAAATCGATCAAAATAACTGCGTCATATCCGCAACTTGGCCCAAGTCGAAGTCGCTTTCGGGCTGGAGGCATATAACGACACTTTTATGAAAATGTAGTATTGAAAAAGAAAATGTGTATTGAAAAAGTGGCGTAACACCCTTGGTTTTTAATGCATCGACTTTATTTTTACAAAAAATAAATATTAAAATTGTAGAATGGGCTCCTGAAAATATATACCTGTTCCGCCCACTTTTACGCCCATCTCCCTATCTATTAATAAGAATCATCATCCTTCTCTAATTTTTTAATTTGAAGCTTTGGGCAAAATCGATTTGGATATGGGTCTGAAGACAATAAAAGATTATGTATTACTTCTAACTAGTGGCTACAAGTTCAGTTCTTCGCGAATGATGTAATCTATTCCTCGCTTCCTGAGCTCCTTCGGACAGCATAAGTACCTGATACAAATAATCAATTAAAATTTAAAAAATAAAATCATTGAAAAAAGGCCTTTACATAGAGACATATCTATTGGCAGAATAGCTGCTGCTATGATCTTGCTACCATGCACATGAATCTTAGGCATAGTTACAGGCATGTAGTACCAGTCATAAAGATCCAAAAACAATTTCGCCGTATCCATGGAAATTATATGAAATTTATTAGTGTCGATCGCTGCATTACAATTTATTTTGCTCAAAATAATTTTAAATCTATGTATTAACTCTTCTTTTATGCCGATTCTGACCCGCACCTTGCTTCACTGCATCCACATTTATGCATAGTGTCAACTTTAATTCCTTCTAAATTTCAGCTTGATTTGGCGCCATGAATAATATAACGATTAACACTACTGACTAGTATATATTTTATATTATGTAATAATTTAAAACAGTAAAGAATTATGGCAACAACAACATGCATAAACGAAAATTTATGTTTTGTTACTTTATCACTTTATAGTTTTTTTTTTTTTTTTTTTTTTTTTTTTTTTTTTTTTTTTGAAAGGAGCAGATAGGAGCAGCTAAAGTTCTTTAACTTTTAGCTGAGACCTCAAGCTTTAATTTGACATCTTTCGTTAAACAGCGCTCCACAGCGCTAAAAAGATGCAGTCCACTAAAATTGATGAACATTTAAATTTTGATGTGGTTTTTATTTTCTTTTACAATGTACGGTGTGTCGTCGGATGTGAGCCGATCGGCTTGTTTCTCTGGTCAATAGATTAAAAAAAAAACTTAGGTAACAGATGAGCAACTGCGGTGACTGCATTGGTAAAAGTGACTGCATTTTCGTTAAAACATAAAATCATGAGTTCAAATCCCATTGGCTAAAAGAGTTACTTAAAAATGTGAATAAATGGACACTAAAAAAGGATCACAATTGATTTGAATCACCGTAAAAGAAGGCTCATGTATATAAGAGCCGCTGTAGAGTATTACAAAGAATCGTTGTTCACACTTTAGTTGAGCGGAAGTTAAAAATATAATAATCGTAGTTGAGGCCTGGTACGTAAGACGGGTTATTGTTAATTCGATTCTAGCCAGAGCCACAGCGTCTTATGATATGGGAGGCTGCGCAGGTTAAAGAGGCATGTTTGCTTGAAGACATAGATTAATGCAAGTCGCGCCGTATATTCACAGTGGTGTAGCGTTCTTGGCTGTGTTACATTGCTAATAGCGCTTTTTTGTTAAACAAGAGACCGTGGGATCAAATCTAGTCAAAGCCATAGATTAAGAAATGGATAAAGCAGGGACGAAAGAATGCAATAAAACTGACATACTGGTATTTGCAATCAAAAGAATCTCCTATTGGTCGTATATAACAGCAAACCGTGGAATCCATTTGTACATTTTGAATTTATTAAATTTTTTAATTAATTACAAAAATACTGTTTTCTGTAAAATCCCAATCCTGCGTGAATTTTTTATTACGGACAATTCACGATATAAAAAGCGTTTATTTGAACTTCTTTCATTCTATCATAACGTATGAATCTCTAATATAATAAATGAATGAGTAATTGTTCCTGACACATTAGGTATTATTTTCTAGTGTGATAATTGCAATATATAATACTGAAACCTTGGTGTCACGTTCTTTCTAATTAAGTATGTTTTATTAAAAAAAAGTACAAAAAAATATCTTGATAAATTCAAAATGATATTTTTCCTTATTATTAACGCATTATGTTCGATATTAATCGTATGCTTGTATTCATCACATATTTATGACGAATTACAGCCGTCATATAGTCATCAGCTTAAGGCCATTTATGAAAGATGAACAACATTTTAAATTATAAAGAACAATAACAAAAATTAACCAGTCCAGCTTATAAAACAAAATACGGATTCTAAAAAAAAAAATATTCATATTCATTCATTTAAAGAATAAAAAAATAAAAAAACAACTGCAGAGAGGGGATCGAAGGTAATACACAAAACAATAATCGACATGATTATTGACATCACAAAGGATCAGCTGCCATAATATTTTAGTTGACCGCATTTAAAACGAGTGTTTTCTTTTATATTTAACGAATTGAATATTAAAAGACATTTATTTTATTGGGGGGTTCAATTCTTATTAACTTGTATTTTGTTTTTTATATTTCTTTTGTTGTTGTTCATCTTTACTTTTTGTCGTTTATGCTTATTTTGCCTTTCAAATTAAGAATGATCATCATTGAATATTACAACAGAAACAGGAACAATATAAATATTAGTGCTGTTGCTGCTGTTTGTTGTACATTTTCAAGTGAATGTTTCTGTATTTTTTTTTTTTTCGATTGTAAGGCAGTTGTGTCATCAGGATATACTGACAGATGTTTTTTCACTCTTGTTTTTATGATAAGGAAAAAGGTCCTGCTTTACGCACAAAGCACGCGATAAATAAAATAACAAGCGAAGAACAAAAGGAATGACAAAAACACATGTTTCCTTACGAAACTTTGGAAGTGACTACAATATTTAAAATTAAGTTAATGATTTTTTTTCATTGAAATGTGTTTCGGGCAGATAATTATCAATGGCTGAAGTATTCGTTAAAGCTGTTGATTTGAGATAAACGAAAAGTATTCTCTGATAATTAGCATACGGAACAGATAAGTAAACCATTGAAAATTAAATATTTGAAATTGTGTTTTATTGCTTTTAAATAGCTATTTCTAAAAACAAAATGTAAGTTAATAAATTAAAAATGTATAAATAGTTAGATACTCTTAAAAAAAGTTACAACTTTAGAAAGTACTTAAAAAATAAAGAACAGTTAATTAATATTTAAAAGGAAATTGAAGTGGATTAAATTCAAAAAGGATGTAAAACGATGCAATGATTGTAGATAAAAATAAATTTAGTAATTTTTATCATGCTTGGGATTTTTTAATTACCATTGAAATTTCAATTGCATTATTTGATTAAAATGACAATGTCAAAAAAATTCACTGTCATATAATGCTAATGATTTTATTCGAATTAAAATTGTTATGCTAATGCTAATGAAGTTATAATGAAACCTTTTGATTACTCATTACAATTGGAAAATAATAATTATTTTTATGAAAATTAAATTAAAATCACAGAGGATTAAAATTTAATAATTACAATATTTGAAAAAAGACCATCTTAATGGTTTTTTTTTTCAATATTTTAAAAATATAAAAATTTTTTAAGTAAGATAGGCGGAAAGCTTGATATCTGAGATCTAAAGTCACCTGAAACCTAAAAATATTTTTATATTGTGTCATTTTTTCTGAGAATGTTAAAACACTTTACTTTAGAAGGTTGATTTGAAACTCGTTGAATCATTAGTCAATGATGATTATTTTGTTTTTAATTACTTCACAATGAAATCTTTTGCTTAAAAAACATAATTATTAAAAATAATGGTAATGTAAAAAAAGCATTAGCAATACTATTGAAATTGGCAATTAATTAGTGTAATCAATTACTCCCATGTATGGTTTTTTTAAACTATTTTAAATAAAAAACAAAATTTTTTAATTGCATTATTTTTGATAAATGAAGTGAGTAATTAATTGATCTAAAAAAAGAACAACAAAAAACGGGATAAAATAGTAAACTGGGGAAAATTTTTGAAACGGAATATTAAGCAAAACAATTTTTTTAACAAACTCTCCGAACGCTAAATTATTTGTCGTTTTTGGTTTTCTAGCTTCCCTACATTGTTTTCATATTTATTATTTAAAAACCACAATTTGAAATTTATTACTGCAGGGAAAAGAACTACTGCTCATATAGCTCATCAGGGGATTTTACCCAAATTTTGTATAGAATGAATATGAATATGATTGAATGGAGTTCTCATTTAATCTATTTGGATTTTGGTATAAGACTTTCAAGTTTTGTATACACACATTCTATGCAGTACCATGTAGGGGCAACTTAAATACTTTCGTAACTCACTACACTGTCATAATAAGTTTGTGCAGAATTTTTTGGAAAACATTTTTCATAAATATTCCTTCTGAATGGAGTTTTCGATTTGCTATACTTTAATTTTTAAATGTTGTTATTTCGTTTTTTATTTCTTTTTATTTATTTATTTTTTATTTGAGAATTTTTCCAAAATATTTGCAACTAAAGAATTTTATTTTATTTATGCAGCAATTTAAAAAATTATTTTTATCTTTATTACGTGCTCCGATTTTGCATAAAAATTGTTTTTTTGTTGTAACATTAATTATACCATAAAACCGAATAGTTTATCTTTTAAATTACTCAACTTTTCTCGCAGTGCAATTGCATTGTTTTAACCAGTAAAACTACATTTTTATTTTTGGTGGTAACCGATTTGAAATTATATCTAGCTACACACGAGGAAACATTAAAGGAAACCTGAGTTTGTTTCACTTAATGTTCTCTCCTGTGTAGTATTGTTAGAATTCAAGTTGCCTGGAATATCACACTATTTTTATATTTAAAGTTCCCCAACACGATGTTTCCTCGTCTGTGTCGATGTTTACAGTTTCTTTTTTTTTTTTTTGTTTTTTGTATTGTTTATCTGAAAGCAGTCATAGTATGAGGTTTGTTTTCTTCTTCAACCATAAATAAATTTTTTTTGAGTCAGAACTGATGTTTCTTTTGTTGTATCCTTGTCTGTACAGGGTTTTGAGCCATGCTCAAGTTGATGTTGCCTCATGCGTTGCCTCTAGCTTAACACTCATTTTTATAAGAAATTTTGAGAGAATGAACTTTTTCAATCACCTATGAATTTAAATTATTAATTTAATTTATAATTATTAATTTAATTTTTCAAACTTGTTCCTATAGCGGACTACATGTACTGTGTACATTTTAATACTCTTCCTGTAATGGTTAAAAAGGTAAGCCCATGTAAGTCAAGAAACGTCTCGTTACAGACACCTAATAATTTTTAACACCATGTTAGTATTTTTTTCGATTAAAATGTATATTTATTACTGTTCCAAACCCTAAAAATTACTCTATATGAAAAATATCACACTTAAATGTTGATGTGAATTGCTATGCCAGCAAATCTAAAACTTAAACTATTTTGACTCTTCACAATGCATTTAAAGGCATTGAACTCATTTATTTATTTATTTTTTAATTAACCCAATAACTGCTAATTCTTCATTTTAGAAATTAAATGTGCTAAATATGGGCGCTATCATGTTGAAATAACGACTGTAGTCATCATTAATAAAATGCCCCCATTCATTCATCAATCGAATCAAAAAATTAACACACAGTCACACGCCGTATAAAGCATTTAAAAGAAATTGTATTATAGTTGCGGACATCATATCAATAAAATCATATAAAATCGAACAACATGCCGCCAACAAGAACAAACAACTACAACAGCGACGTGAACGCCAACTATAAAAAAAAATTAAATTAAAAGAAACATTTAGAAAAACACCCATACAAAGGGCGAATATAGTGGACGAACGGCTGAGATAAAAGTATTGATGTTGGTTGTGCTGGTGGTGGTGGTGATGGTGGTTGTGGTAGTGGTAGTGGCAGCGATTGCATTTGCTGCGTTTGCTACAATGAAACGGACTTGATGTTTCTAGATTTTTATTGACAACACCAATAAATTGATTCTTAATGCTGAGACTTACAAATGATGATGACCATAAAAGAATTTATATGATCATTATGGTACGGATGATAATGATGGTTGATGATGAAAGTATAAAGTGTTCGATAAATGTTGTGGCATGGGAAAAGATATTGAAATCGTTTAGTGTGGTCGGTCATCATTATAATTGAAATTTGATGTTTCTTTATTTTTCTGTCCAGTGACTTTTCCACGCATTTAAAGCTTTATTTTGTTTTTTTTTCTCATTCCTCTATAAATTAAATTAATATTTATTTTACTTTTCACTTCTTTCTTTGTTTTATATTATTTTATTTTCTTTTTTTTTGCTTTTTAGTAACAAATGGTTTGAATTAATGCATAACAAGCATTTCAAACCACCAAGTGTGAATTAAAATGTTTTCTTCTTCACTTTTGCTTTGTTAAGAATTATTTCATTGTTTTAGTGGATTTTTTTTCTGGTTTTAAAAAAAACTTTATCTCAATCTGTAACTTTAATACTTTCTTCTTTCTTCTTTAATTAAAAACTTAAAAGCATCTTTTTAAACGCTTATGTTGAATTGTTAGATTTGTTTTTTAATTTATTTTATTTTCTAAAGAAATATTTAAACATTTAAATTTGAAATAATTATCATCTTCTTAAAGGCATTTTGAAAAATTTTGTAATAACATATTTAAGTTAATTATTATTCGGTTAGAAAAACTATAGATCTAAGAGAGTGTGATCATAAAATCTCGGACACTAAAAAGTGTATTTAAAAAAATGATTTTTTTAGGACCAGCACTCAAGGGATGAACTCTACTTATGCAAAACACTCTGCCAGAGCCAGGAAATTAGTTGCGATAGATGGAGTAGTGCTTGTGGACATTTGATTAGAATCTTTGCACACTGAAAGTGACGGGAAAGACTTCCTCAGAAGGTTTATTCCACATACGAACTGTTTGGCTAAAAAACGAATTTTCTCTGTAATTAATAGTGCGATTCACTGGCGAATCAACCACAAAGAGATCCACTCTTGATATTAAGGTTTTTAGAAATAAGTTCCCTGATTTCATAAGAGCACATTCCGTTTTAAACAGTGAAACACACCCCACATTGCATCGATGTTCCAGTGAATCAATAGAGCTAGATACACTACTGTCACCAATGAAGTTTCTGCTCTCTCCTGCAAGCTGTCAAGTAACTCCAAAATAGTATTTAAACCGTCGGACCATACATGAGAGTTGTATTCCATTTTCGGTCTGATAAAGGTGATATGGTAATCAGAAGGAGTGAATGCTTCTTTTGCGACCTGAAAAATATGCTTATTGCACCGAACACCACATTGCCAAGAACATCGAGAGCTTCTGATTCCTAAATATCTATATCACCCATAATTACAGATGAGGTAGCATATTCAGCCATACGCCTGTGCGAAAGCACACAGCACCGGGTTTTACGAGCGTTAAATTGAACTCTATTCGCAAAGCTCCATTCGGAGATTGCCAAAAGATTGCGATTTAGGGTATCGTCCATGTGCTTTCGCATTGCCCCAAGGAAGGTTAGCCTATTGCGAAATCAATATGAAAGAATATATGGAATATATGGAAAGCTGACGTAGAAGGTCGTTAAGAAAAATAAGAAATAGGGTTACAGAAAGGATGCTTTGTCTTCCAGAGAAAATATATTGAAAAAAAAAAGAGTTGCCTATTCCGTATGCCCATACCGACAGAACACTTCGAAGTCCATGCCATTAACTGGATCAGTAGCTTACAAAGTGTTAATTAAATATATAACGCATAACGGAGTAGGTATCAGCTTGGTCGAAGGATAATGTGGGATAACAGCCCATGAATGAATTAAAAAATCGTGTTAAAAAATCAACAGAATTACAAGCAGCAGGTGTTCCTATATCACGCTAAAATGGGCGACAATGGCCCACAGAACACCATAGAATTTATACTTTCCTTACAGGATAAAAAAGAAATAGAAATGATACTTAAACTGCCATAATAGTGAAAACGAGGCGTGATGGCTAGACGCCACTTCTTAAACAAAAATAAGCTGTCACGTTTTACACTTTTCTTTTGATCGCAATTATCAACACGAGAATTCTCTTCTTTTATTCTGATTTTACTTTATGCCCAAAATCAACACATTTATTAATGACAACTCCTTAAGATTTAAAGTTTTTTTGCAGACAACAAGAACTGTATCTTTTAGCATTGTTGTTGCTTAAATACTATTTCAAATGTTCATAACCGCAATGCCTAACTGATATTTATGTAAAAATTTTGCAAAAAAAAGTAACACAACCCACCCACCTCCATTCCACAGGGAGTCACCACTGGTAGCTCCAAAGCACTTTTCCGTAAATGAGGCTGATGAAGAAATGTTACCATATCGTTGTTCGCTATAATGTCTGTCTGTATGTCCGTGAATTACAGAACTTTATCCTAGAACCCATAACAACAACATCCGCGAAATTATTAAAGAATGTGTATTACTACAACCGCTACAATGTAAGTACTAAAAATGAAAGGGTGTTCCGAAAGTAACGTTATATTAATAAAATTTTTTTTATTTTTTAACTACTAAAAGTAAAAAAATTAAATTTTAGCTTAAAGGGTGCCCCAACAGTGACGTGTTTATCACGTTTGTGCCAGAGGCAGACACTTGAGGTTTTAGTATTTTTATGTTCGCTATAATAAAAAGAAGACAAAATTTAAAAAAAAACCGTATAAAGGGTGTTCCAATAGTTAAATGATTTTATCGAATATGGTTTTATTATTTTAACCGTGGTAGGCAGACCTTTAAAATTTACACAGGGTACGTACAAATATGTCCGCTATAAAAACAAGAGTGAATAAAATATTAATAAGTTAACGGGTGCTTCCGTAGAGAACATAATTTTAACGAATATAATGAATATCTTTAAACGTTATGGGCACACGATTGAAATTTACTCAGAATATGTATATATTGCTATAAGGCGAAGCCGAAAAAACTGAAAAAAATATTTAAGTAAAGGGTGTCCCCTTAGTAACGTGGGCCTTATTTGTTTCAACCATAATAGGCTGAGGCTACAAATTTACGCAGAGCATGTAATGTTAGATTCCTATAAAATTAAGCATAAAAATATAAAATTAAAAGGTGTCCCAATAGTAACGTTATTTTAACAGGGGCTTTTTTAATTTACCTTATGTTTGTTTTACAAGTTTAAATAATAAAATTAAAAATTAAAGGGTGGCCCATAAATGATACGCAACTATTTATGTTTAAGTCCAACTCACACTTGGCAGAATAATTATAAAAATAATTAAACTTCATGCCATCAATATATCACACTGACTTTGGTTTTCATTTCTGTACTTTGTTCATAATTTCTGACTTTGTTCTTTTCTTAATTTTCTCTAGTTTATAATAAAATAATTTCTAATAAAAATGTTATTTTTGAAAGTGGTATAAGTCCATGTGGAGCCAAAAAATCTGTTATTTTTTCAAATAATTTAAGTAATTATTATTATTTCATCACTCAAATTTATTAAGGTTGGCCAATATTTTTAAATTGATTCAAACGAAAACCCTTAAGTATATCAATATATGAGAAAATGGACTTATACCACATTCGAAAAAACCAGCTCATATAACGATTTATAGTTTAAAAACTATTATTATGAAGGCGACGATAGAAGTTTAACAAATTGATTCTTATCAAAACAAATACCAAACATGAAGGGAAACTAATTCTTTTAGGAGAAAATAAAAACCTGCTAAAGAACCTGTTTACTACATTTTCCAAGGAAAAACACTTGCTTTTCTAACAGTGTTTTTTTTTTGTATTTTTGTTTGTAAATTGTGGTGCCATTGGCAGATAACACCATTAGTCCCTGTCTTTTTTTTCTTTCAATTAATTATGTAAATTTAATACTTTTAAAACTTTTAGAATTCTTTGCTTTGCATTTAGATTTCTTATTCAAAAAATTAATAGTAATAAGATGTGTTGTATCACCATTTTATTAAATTTATTTCTTAGTGTTGCCCTGCTATTATTTTATTTTAATAATCGTAAATATTTGTAGTTTTGTTTTGTTGTTCTTTTTAGTATTGATGTATTGCATTTCATTTATTTCTTTCATTTATAATAAAATGCTTCAACTTATAAAATAAAAGTGGTTTAAAAGGTGAATTGAGAAACAAAACAAATTATTAAAGAACAGGTATCAAACCACATCTACATACTGGCCGTTTAGAAAGACAGTTGGACGGACATATAACAAACAATTTTAAGCCGGTAGATAGACAGCCATCTATCGATACACGTTTCATCTCCCAGGTCTCTTTATTTTGTATTTTTTTAACATACAGTTTATTCAAATCCACTATTGATTAAAGGCAACCTTAAGAATAAAAAAAAATTGTATTTATATAACAAGTGTTGTGTGTTTGCTGTCGTTTTATATGTTTTTTTCATTTTTTGTTTTTGTATCTTATACTCAAAAGAACATAATTCTTAATATTTCATCAAGAAATTGGTTTAAATTTTAATTTGGTCTTGTTGACTTAGGGAGTACTCTACAAAAGTAGTTACGTGTAACAATGGAGGTTAGTGTCATTTTTTTTTTTATAATAAACTTTATAACTTGTCTTCCATTTCTTCTAGGTAGATTGGTAGATAGATATAAAGAATGCTGTGGTGCCTGATTTTAAACCGGCCTTAAAAAATAAGGAGGATGTCAATTCATCAGAATGTTCCTTTTTTTAATGTTTGTGCTTGCAGAACTCAGTCATTTCTTAACCGATTTTGAAAAGGAAATTTCTGTCATAGCAAAAAGTAATGGAAATATAAATCTAAAAATTAAAGGGTGTCTCCATAGGTAACGTAAATTGACCTATATGGGCCTATCTAATGAACCGGTTTAGACAAACGCCTGAAAATTGGACAGAATATCAATTACTATAAACTTTAATTTTTATTGAATTATTATTTGAACTGTGAATGTTATAAATGAATAGAAATTATTTTGTCTTAAGTTCATTTATTTTTTTTTACTTTCTAAAAAAAAGATACATTTGTAAAATAAATTTTCTTTCTAAAAAAAAAAGATTTTTAGAAAGTAAAAAAAAATAAATGAACTTAAGCCAAAATAATTTCTATTCATTTAATTACTATAAACTTAAGAATAACAAGTGTAAACATTTAAGATTATAAGTTAAAGGGTGACCCAATAGTTGCTGTAATTTAAACCGTTATAGACAGACATCCAAAATTTTCAAGGAACCTGCATTGATAACTTCTCTATAATAACAGGTGTAAAAATTGTATTTGGAAATTAAAGGGTTTCCCAATAGTTAATGTAATTTGATGTATGTGGCCAAACTCTGAAACCGTTATAGCCAGAATGCTGAAACTTAAAAGTGACCTGTATTGGTAAGCCCGCTATACCAACAACTTTATAACGTGAAATTAGAAATTAAAGGGTGTTCCCGTAATTGATGTAAATTGACTTATATGTGCCTAAAATTTAAACCATTAAAGACACATGCTTGCGAATTCGATAGATAGTCGATTGCTATGACCGTTATAGTAACGAGTATTAATAGTTAAAATTTTAAATTAAAGGGTGCCCCAATAGTTCATTTTATTGTATGTACATATATGGCCACAATTTAGAACAGTTGTTGACAGACGCTTGAAACCTTCAACGAACCCATATTGCTAAATGCGGTATTACAACAATAACAAAATTTGGATTTTGTAGTTAAAGGGTGCCCCAACAGTTAATATAATTTGATGAAGGTGTCAGTACTTTTTAAAGGTTATAGAAAGACAGCTGAAACTTACAACTGCTAATTTCGCTATAACAACCAGTTTATAATTTGTATTCATAATTAAAGGGTGCTCCCAAAATTAATCTCAATTAACCTTAATGGTCGTTTTTTTTGAACCGTTAAATACAAACATTTGAAAATTAGACAAAATGTCCACAACTTTATTTGATATAATAAAAAGTATTAATATTTTTTAAAGGGTGTTACAAAAGTTGATGTAATTTAATGTTTAATTTGAATTTGCAAATTAAAAGGTGGCCCTATAATTGATCCAATTTGTTGTATATTGCCAAACTGCTGAACAGTTGAACAAGTATAAAGCTTGGTAATGAAATATAAGGGTGTCCCAATAGTTAATGTTATTTGACGGTTCAAGAAATCTTTGTACACCGGCAGATGAAGTCTGTTTTAAAGTCGGGGTTTTTTTTGCAAGAATTATTTTATTTCAAACAATCAAAAGTAATAGACAATTTAGATCTAACTGAAGAATAATAATTATTTTTTATTTCCTAGTAAAACGCAGTTTCATTAGAACCTGGTGTAGTGTGCTCCTATCGAATACTAAAATCAATTCATCATACTCATCCTGCGTTTATTGTTAATTTTTCTTGCTTCTTATCGTCTCTAAGCAGAGCACTTTTACACTCTTAAGCGACCATGTACTGAACAAAATAATATTTTTTTATTATTTTAATTTATCGATCGATATTTTACTTTTTATCCACAATGTTCTTTTGTTCAAATTCCTGTCATCATTTCTGTTTTTATTTTGGGTCTTTTTTTTTAGTCTTTTTGTTATTTAATAAAAATTTTGTTTTATATAAAATGAAATGAACCTCTTTCTCTTCCACTTATTTTGCATTTAATTTTTTATACATTTAATTTTTTCTTTCCATTTTTTGTTTTTGTTGGTTTTTTTGTTGTTATTCTGATTCATTATGTGTGTGTTCTTGGTGTTGTTGTGTTTTAAGGCATTGATCTGCATTTCTTACTTTTTTTTTGTTTTTTTTTTATAAAACTACTGCAACAGAGTGTGAGAAAGTTTTTATTTCTGTTCGTTGTTGTTAATTCCTTATAAATGATTTCTTTTTTTATTTATTTAAATTTTTTGATTCATTTGTTAAGTATTTTTTCAAACAGTTTTTTATCTTTATCTGAATTTGTGTGTGTGTGTGTCTGCATACCACACAATTGTTGTTGTTGTGGTTGTTTTTTATGCGTCTTTTAATATTTGTCCTTCACTGTTTTTTTTTGCTTTTAAATTGTACATCATGGTGGCATTTGTTTGTGAATCTTTCTTTAAAAGAATTTCTTAGAATATTTAATGATTTAATTTGTTTCTTATTAATTTCATTTAAGAATTATCTTGCAAATATTAACATATAGTTAGTTCAAAACAAAATTTTATATTGTTAAAGCATTGATGTGTTTTATATCCTCCGCCAGTCAACGATTTTACTCATACAATTTTTTATCACCGAAAACTGAGGAGTGTAGGAGTCCAATTTTAAAAATTTGTATCTTACATACATATATTATTTCCCCTTATTCCGCTTAAAATAAAACAAAAAAGTCTCCAAGAATTTTTTTTAACGCTACTGTTTCTACGGTTTGCAAATGTTCTTCTTGTACACATTTTTTCAGTAAACAAATATGTAGGCCAGGTATACTTATACCCTTAACAATCAATTAAGGATATTATTCCATAAAGTAAATTTAGGTTTCTTTCTGAACACAGAAACAAATTTGCTCCTATTAAAGAATTCATTTGAAATTATATTAAAAATTCACTAAGTGTTTAACTGATTTAAATATTTATTTAATAAGATTATTTCACTCTTAGTTAATTAGTTGATTAGAAAATTGTTCATTACTTTTAAAAATAAATGTACAATAAGACCAATTTTAATTGAATGGTAAAAGTCTTAAAATTGAAATTCCTAATTCTTCATAAAAACGTAAAATAATTTGTTTATTATTTTAACAACTAAAAATCTGGGAGAGGTATCTAACAGCAAGACATATATTCCCCGAGATTCTTTCCATGAAGGCCATATATATCGATATGATGCTTATAACACACGACCTTAGACTGTTTAGGGAATTTTTAACCGGCATGTTGTCGTGCTGGACATCAGAATTGACTAATTTTTTTCGAAGAGTCTGAACGGCAAGGAAGCTCGATATAATGTGAACATTATTATTTTAGTATTTATACAACTAAAATGATGAAAATCCTGCGCGATTTTTAATACAAGTTTGAGGCTACACACATGAAATTATATTTATTTTTTCAGATAGAAATTTTTTTTAATTTTAATTTGCCTCAATTTTATGTTTAATTAAAAGTATTATTGCAATATTTTTTATCAGCTAATTAATTGAATAAAATATATATTTAATTAAAAAACAAAACCAACGAATATTAATTATATAAATAATTAATTTTATTACAGATTTAATAAAACTTCAATCTGAGGACAAATTAAAAAATATTAATTCTTTATCTTGACAATCAAAATAGGGACTATATGAAAATAAGATACAGGGTATACTGATAATAACGGGCAAGCTCCATTTATACTCTCTAAATTTTATGTAGGTTACTCTAAGAATAATGAGTGCTTTTAGAATAAGGTTTGAAGGTTTATTTGTTCATAAAAATTTATTTATTTTGGAAAAATTAAAAATTAAAAATTTACCATGTATAAATCAGGTGGTTACATTTTAAGGGCCGATGTTGAATGTGAACCAACCCTTAACGCCAAGTTTTTTTCTTCATTTGACATTTTTCAATTTCAGACTAACTTGAACCATGGAAAGATACACAACCGAGCAACGCGTTAAAGTTTTTCAGGTTTATTATAAAAATAGGCGTTCAAATCAAAATTTGTGATTTTTAATTCGGCACATTTTCGCCTCAATTTGTCAATAAGCAGTATTGCCGCATTTGGGCGAATAATAATTCAAGAGTGACTGTTTGGTGCACTTTGTTGGCTGGCAGCATCATCGTGCCGTATTTTTTCCAAAATAAGACCGGTCAGGCGGTTACTTTAAATGGTGTTCGCTATCGTGAGATGATAACGAATTTTTTTTGGCCCGAATTGGAATGTACGGATGTGGACGATATGTGGTTTAAACAGGACGGTACCACTCGCCACACAGCTAACAAAACACTGGCTCTTTTACGCGACAAATTCAATGGCCGTGTTATCTCACATCATGGCGACAATAATTGGCCGCCAAGATCATGTGATATTACACTGTTTGACTTCTTTCTTTGGACTTATTGGAAAGAAAAGTTGTACATCGATAAGCCAGCAAAAATTCAAGAGCTAAAGAATGAGATAATTTGGCACATTAATGGCATAGAACCTAAATTATACCTCAGCGTCATCGAAAATTTCGAGCATCGGATAATGGTGTGCCGCCAAGGTCGCGGCGGCTATTTGGCCGATATTTTGTTCCATACATAATAGAGCAATACCAATATTTTCAAAATAAAAAGAAATGACAATAATTTTCAAAATAAATTGTGTTTTTTTTTTCAAAATCAACATCGGCTTTTAAAAGCAAATAAATAAAAAATTGTTGCAAGTGTGTTGTGACTTTATAACTCACGAACAGTCAAACCAAATGCAATTAAATGTTTAGGGTTTGGTCGTATGGTCGTTTAGATGGTTTATCTAAATTTTACACGAAATCACTTGACGCCAGTTTAAAATGAATTAAAAACAGCGATAATTATTTATTAGGAAGTTCCAAGAGGATATGTTTATTTAAAAAATAAGGTAAAGAAGGGTAGGTGGGGGAGGAGAAAAAAGAGCTGAATCGATTTAAAAAAAAAGTTTGGAATATTGAAAAATAAATAAGTCCTGATTCATAAGAAATCTGTTATTGCTTCCATATTAATTAAATAAAAAACTTGCTGGAAAAGTGGTTCGTAGTACGATTATTCTCATTAGGGTAGCGAAACGCTCCGGGAAATACCTAGTGTAAGTTCATATAAAAATTCACAGTTCCTTTGCCTAACCTTCCCCCTCTTACTCATCAATTGGAACATAACTCCATTTAGCAACGTCTATACTCACTGGTCCCCAAAAAAATACAGAGCCTTATTATTTAATAAAAAGAATTGAGTTTTATAACTATTTAATATAAATATGCATATATTTTAAGTTTTCGTAGAACAAACTAGAACTCTTATACAATTTCCACTTTTATTATCTTCTTAAAGAATGAAAAAAATTCCACTCAACAGCAAGAAGATACGACAACCTCAAAAACAAACAACCATTTCTTACATTTAATTATTTTTATTAAAAAAAAAAAACAAAAACTAACCACAAATTATTATCATTTATAATTTTTAAGCATTTCTTTGTTTCGTAATTGTTATCAGCTTATTTAGAGTTGTGAAAATATAATCAAAACCAAAACATGTCACTGTCTTTATCTATAGTCTTTGCAATTATTTTTAACCACAGAAAATTAAAAAATAAAAAAATTAAAACAATACACTAATGAACCCTACAGATATTCGTACATACAAATATTTTCAGTAACTATTTAGTTATTATAGTGTTTAGTACAAAAAAAAAAAAAAACACTTGCAAACTATTATACCACACTACGAATATAAAATATTTTCCATGAACTGATAAGAGTTGTGAATTACTATAAAAAATAATGAGAAGACTATATGACAAACATTCTCATTATAACTGCGAAGTGTAAAAACCCATTTATTAATTATTAAAAATTTTGTAATAACTTCTATTAAAAATGTGTGCTATTCACAGTTTGTCCTTCAAATTATAATATTTCTCTACAACATACATACATTTTGCTCATTTACCAGTTCAACGTCATAACTCAAAATTTTAAATTGTGGAGTTAATCCTACAGTAATGCTCGTCATTTCAGGCTTTATATTGTGTATACGTTCCATCTTTATCACTTTGGTACCTTCCACGTTTTAGAAGATAATAAGCCGTTATTTCGTTTCATGTTCAAAAACTTTATTTGTCATTAATAACGACTCAATTGAATTGTGGTGTAAACTTCATAACGCACATGGGGGTATTTTGCCAATCTAGCCGGACATTACTTTTTTTAACCGACTTAAAAAAAAGAAGGAGGTTATACAATTCGGCTGAATGTTGCTTTTTTTTATATTTGTGCCTCCAGAACAGAAAAATAGTTCATATTCTTAAAAATTAAAGGGTGTCCCCATACAACATACATATTTTTTACGTGTATTATGAACTGAAAGAGCGATTCTGTAAAATTTAAAATGACTGCGTTTTACCATAGCCCCTAATAACAAAAAGTTATACAAAAATAAATCAAAAAATTAAAGGGTGCCCCCATAATTGATGTAAATTTACTTATTTGGGCCTACCTTTTGAACCGTTTTAGACAAACGCTTGCAAATTGGACAGAATGAGGATTGCTATGGCCGTTATAGTAACAAGTATTAATATTACAAATTACAAATTAGAGGGTGCGCCAATAGTTCATGAAATTTGATGTATATGGCCATACTTTTGAACAGTTGTAGACAGACGCTTGAAATTTACAACGACCCTATATTGCTAAGTCCGCTATAACAAAAAGTATAAATTTGGATTTGGAAATAAAAGGGTGTTCCAATAGTTAACGTGATTTTGTGTATGTGACCAAACTTTTGAACCGTTATAGACTGAACGCTGAAACTTAAAAGCGACCTGTAATGCTAAATCCGTTATATCAACAAGTTTATAATTGGATTTAGAAATTAACGGGTGTCCCATAATTGATAAAGATTTACTTATATGTGCCTATCTTTTGAACCGTTATACACAAGCACTTGTAAATTTGACACAATGTCGATTGCTATGGCCGTTATAGTAACAGCTGATAATATTTAAAATTATAAATTAAAGGGTGCACCAATAGTTCATTTAATTTGGTATATGGCCATTCTTTTAAACAGTTGTTGACAGACGATTAAAATTTACAAAGAACCTGTATTACTAACTCCTCTATAACAACAAGTATAAAATTTGGATTTGGAAATAAACGGGTGTCCCAATAGTTGATGTAGTATGGTGTATGTGGCCGGACTTTTAAACCATTATAGACAGACAGCTGAAATTTACAAGGGACATGTTTTGCTAAGTCCGCTATAACAAGAAGCTTATAATTTGAATTTAGATAGTAAAGGGTGTTGCCAAAATTAATGTAATTTGTTCTATATGGCCGTATTTTTGGCACCGTTTTTTACAAGCACCTTAATTTTAGACAGAATGTCCACTACTTTATTTGGTATAATAAGAAGTATAAAAATGTTTTATTATAAATCAAATAGTTGATATAATCTGATGTATATGGGCAAACTGTTGATCCGTTACAGACAGATGGTTGAAATTTACACAGAATCTGATTGGTAAATCTACTACAACAGAAGTATAGAATTTGAATTTGGAAATTAAAGAGTGACCCTATGGTAGCTGCAATTTGATGTATATTGCCAAACTATTGAACAGTTGAAAAAGTATAAAGTTTAGAGATATAAGTGTGTCCCAATAGTTAATGTAATCTAATTTATGTGGCCATACATTTGAGCTGTTAAAGGCAGACAGGTGAAATCTGTTTTGAGTCGGTTTTTTTTCGCAAGAATTATTTAAATTATATAAGCTCTTAAAATTTACTGATCGCACCTAGATAAATGAAACTTGGCAGAAAAATCTGTTATGGTTATAGGCTGTTAAAGCTAGAAAACAATAAAAAACGGACCAAGCAGAAAAAAGTTGCCTTAGAAGAACTAATCCTACCTCTGAAAAATGCAAGGTTTTTTTTTTTAATTTTCAAGTCATTTTGTTTAGAAATTATATCTTTTAAGGTCAAAGAATGTTTAAAAACTTAAAATTGGAATCAGGAGATTTTAAAAAGCTTTTTTAGCCCCGCCCCTTTTTTGTGGGCGGTGAAATAATACATTATTTGAATAACGAATGTAATTAATAAATGAAATGGATTACACACGCCTTAAATCCATAGAAATAAATTTATATGGGCAGGGGCAGGAATCCCTCCAATCCCACGTCAAAAATCGTCCCTGCGAAAAAAAAAATTTTAATTTGACAATTTTCCAAAAATGTTTCTTATTCAGCTTTCCAATGCGTCTCCCAAGAATATTATTAAAAAAAAAATTTTGTAATTTTTTACTTTTTAGTATTTTATTTATCTGAAAATAATTAATTTATTCATAATAATAACTTATTTAGATGGTAGCGGTAAATTTTATTTAAAATTATAACAATTTATTTAAAACAACTTCTTCTTTGCAATAAGATGTTGAGGAGTGACATGCTCTTTCTTCGTCTGATTCTTCAAAGACCTCTATTGAATCTAAATCCTCTTCAGCGTTAAACATTTTGGACTTTCTTCGTTTTTCCTAATAAATTCTAATGTCTAAAAACCGTAATTTGTATATCCATAACTTCTGAAATTATTGAACATACAAATCTGTATTTAACAGCTATCTGTTTTGACTTTTTAAACAAATTGTCTACGTCTGTATACATAAATGCTGGCCTGTCTGTCTAAACATTTCTCTTTGAAAAATGTTTGATTTTTCATTGTTAAATTTAACCTAATTATGTTCAATTTCATTTTGTTTTTTGTATTTTGTTATTGTAGATTTTTCATGTAATTACCAATCTGAATTCATGCTCATGTACTCGTATTCATAATACAGCAGCGACAGCAGCTCCACACACAACAATTGTTTGTTTTGTTGCACGTTAAAAATTGGCAAATGGCAACAAAACAAATTGAGAAAAAAAACTTTCACCAACATTTGTTGCAATGACATACTCTTCCATCGAAAACTAAATAAAAATACAACCCGATGTCTAACAGCGGCTGAATCGCAACTACCAACCATTGAGGCAACCAACCGGCCAGCAATCAACCATTAAACAGCGATAAAAAAAAAATAAAATAAAAAATGGTTAGAAAGAGCTACAAAAAATATATTTAAAACATGAACATTAATTGTGAACGGATTTGTTTTTGGGCAATATAGAGTTTAAGCAGAGCATGCGCATAATTGGCAATAAATTATTGTTAATTGTTTGAAGAAATTAAAGAAACAACTATTTTTCAAATCGCTTTGAAAGACTTTTTTTGTTTTGTTTTGTCTTTTTGCACACAATGAGATGCAGTGCGGTTAATGAAAATGTTTTGTTTAATTTTATTTTGCATATTATAAAAATATTTGAAAGATTGTGCCGTTACAACAACTCTATTGCTAAAGTTAAGGAGAGTGTGGTCATTATAAAGTGGATCATGAATGGAAATTACTTGAACAATTTAATTTACATTGTTTAATGGATGTTGTTGGTCTTTATGCAATTTTTATTTTATTTTACAGGAATTAAATTTAAATGTAAAAAGCTTTTAAAAAAGATCAAATACTTTTTGTAAATTTTAAAATCTTAGTTGACTTAGAAACTAAAGACATAAAGTTTTTATGGGAATATAGATATTGTTGTATATTCTAAATGATTAGGGTTCCTTTCCAAAAGGCTAAAATTGTAAGATTATTACCTTAGCTACAATGTCACTCCTTCTGTCTGTCTATTCACCGTCTGTCATAGCCTTTTATCTCTTGAAGCGAAATGCCAGATTTGTTGTTTTAACAGAAGGTGTATTACTATCGCCAGTTTAATAAATACTAAAAATTAAAGGGTGTTCCAAAAGTGATCTTGTATTCATAGAAATACTGATATTTTTGGAACTGTGATAGGCAGTCAACGATACAACGTCAACGATACAAGTAAAACTGTATACGCTTTAGCAACGTGTGTGAAAAGTAAAAAAGGGTGTCCCAAAAGTAACGTAATTTTTGCGTACGTCGCTGGTTTTTGATCAGCAATTTGAAGACATTTTAATGTTTTTATGTAAAAGAAAAATAAAAAAAATAAAAGGGGATCCCCACAGAAACGTTATTTTCAAGGATAGGGCGTTAACACGTTATAGACATACTTTTGAAATTTTTACGACGTATGTCCTATCGTGCCCGCTATAAGGACAAATTTCAAAAATAAACTTTAATATTAAAGGGTGTTTCCTGAGAGATATGAAATTTACTAATATAATCTTATCATTTAATTTGTTATAAGCAGACACTCATAAAGAGTATCCGCTATAAAGAAACGTTTAAAAAATAAAATAAATTATTACAGGGTGTCTCCATAGAGAATTGATTTTAAAATGTATAGACTTAGCTTTTAAGCCGTTACAGGCAGACGTTTGAAATTTATACAAAGTAATGCCCACGTTAATAACAAGTATTACAAAGAAAATTAAAACTCACAGGGTGTCACCACAGAAGAGCTGTTTTAACGTTTAAGGTTTAAAGTTACTATAACAAAGAAATACACTTACATATATAGTTTTATATTAACGGTGGCACATATGAATTCTTTTCAATATCAAGCCACAAAAAGAAAGCGTTCTGAATGGTTCCCAGTGGAAAATTGCTTTAACCCTTTCGGGACGGAGTTTTATTTTGCAAACCAAATTATGTATGGTAAAATTTTTTTCATATTCTAAAAGGTATGATAAAAGTATTATGTTCTCCATACTTAAAAATTTTAAATTCGTCCTTTTATCCTGGAACATATAATCCCAACAAGTATTTTCATGGGGCATAAAATCCCAATCAGTGTTATCGAAGAGCGATTCGAAATTAAAAAGATAACTAAAATATAAATATTATTAGATTTAGATAAAAGTTTACATTTATTTTTAACATTTTAGGAATGCAATTAGGTATTTATTTGTGGAATGGCCCACAACACTTGTAACATAAGGCGTTGTTACAACCTGAGCATATCATCTTTGTTCGCTTTTCTATGCCAAGTGAAGAACAGCGGACACAGCGACAACGCTTCTCTTGCTCTACTGGCAAGTGGTCTCCAATATTAATGCTATCCGTTTTTGGACGTTTGGGAGTTCTACCTCCCTGGCGATTGCGTTGAAAATAAAGAAAAAAGACAGTTTGAAAATTGCTGGGACGTATTATCCCAGTAGTCCCGAAAGGGTTAAGTAGATTCTTTAGTGAAGTCACTAATCCTACTTTTATTTGTACAAAAGTTCTTTAAAAATGTTTTTCCCGCATCCGTTTTTCATCCATATTTCCAATTCTCTACTTAGGTGCAATCCAATCAAGAGTCTTGTTTGTTATGCCATGCTTCTGCATGTCTGGCAAACTTATGATTCCTATAACAATTTGCCTACGACAATCTAATAATTTTCAGGTAACTTTTCTTTTTTTTTTTAATTTCTCTAACATTTATTATTCGAAAGTTTTTTTTTGTTTTTATATTTTGTTTTAGATGCAGTTGATTACACTTTTCTTTTTTTTTTGTTGTTGTTCATTTTACAAGAAAGAAAGAAGGAAGTTACAGCAAACAACTAAATACAAAATAATAAAAAGAAGAAAATATTAGTGAAAAAAATTAGATTCATCATAAATAAATTTAAAAGCGTTGCTTTCGACACGATCTCGAATTGAGTACAGACCAGTAACAACAACAACTACAAAATCAACATCAACAAACATTGACGACAGTTTAAATCTATCTTTCACCAAACGGCTGAAATGAGAGGAAAAAAATAAGAGAAAAACTTTTAAAGACAACAAAACAGCATTAAACAGCAAAAAATCTATTTATTTATTTATTGATAGTTTTTCTTTTATATTGTTTTATTCTGTGTTTTGTTTTTGTACTCACTGCTTTGTGATGTGTCCAAAACCAGGCTTTTTTTCTTCTACTTTCCACCAGCCGTCAAGTTCTGTTACACAGATATTTTGTTCGTCTTTATTGGTTATTTTGACTTTAACCTCAAAAAACAAAACTATAATACAAAAACAACAACAACAGCAAATTCTACAATACGTGTAAAAGAGTAAAAATAGTGGAAAAAATGTATATAGAATTGAACATAACAAATGAATGAATGGTTATGTTCTAATTTTATACAAATCATTATACGAGGGCCGGTCAATAAATTTATGTAACATCGCCTTTTATACGCTATAACACAAGTGGAGAAGAGTATATTTAAGTTTGTCAAACCGTGTAAAATTTCTAATACATATATCCATTTCCGACCCCATAAAGTAAATATATTTTTAGTTCGTAAGCATAGCGAAGTCAATTAAGCGATGTCCGTCTGTCCGTCCGTGTTTGGGTTGAAATAAACTTTGCCAAAACACTAAACGCCAATCTTTCAGACATAGTTTCGAAAATTTGGCTATTAAAAATCAGAAAGATCGGTCTTGGTCCTTCGAGGCAGAGGGTGAACATTAAACTTGCCTCTAATTTTTTCGTAACATTTGGAACAAGGAAGTAACTCCAATTAAAAATAAATATTTGGGGCGATAGGGAATTAAAAAATAAGAAAAAACATTAAGTAAAAAAATTGGTTTTCCGAGTTATGGTCCTCCGAACTTTTTATAGAAAAGTACGATTGTGTACCATATTTTCTAAGATATCAATATGTATATCATATAAAAGATTTTGAAGAGGTCTTTAAGGAAAAACCGAGCCGATGACATTTTTATATAAGTTTATATGAAGTACTTATTTTTTTCTTACTTCTTAATTCTTTGTCGCTCCAACATTAAAGTTAGATGGTGAAGACGAATATAGCACTCTTGTTTATCTTTAAACCAAGCCTTTATTTACCTGAATACAAATGATCCAGCGATATCGAAAAGTCCTTGGAAAGGGTCCTAGTGTCGTAATCTAGATGAATAAATAATATTTTGCTAAATGGAAAGATTTCTTATGCTTTTTTTTTTGCTTAATTGGCCTGATAATAGTTTTTTGACTACATAGCCTGCTTGTCTTAATTTTCTGCAGGTCGAATTCAACTGGCAAAAATTAAACCTTTGATTTTGGTATTTTTTTTTTTTTTTTTTTGAGGTATAATGATGAAACCGCGCTACATCGCTTTCGTAAATCTCTAACTAGTTACTGAACACATGAAGGTAATAATCTTAAGTTTCAGTTGAAATAAATGAAAAATGGAATCTATTTTGCTTATAAGCAAGTTCATATTAAAAAATTTAATTGCTGGACAGTCTTCTGGCTTCACGTGGTTGACAAGCTTTAATCGTGCGTCAACCAATAACAAATAATTAATTTTTTCAATTTGTCGCCTTGTATCCAACAAAAAGTCATTTAAAATCATTTATTGTATAATTTTTTTTACTTAATGTTCTGCAGAAATTTTAATTTTTTATTAAACTCTTAAGGAGACTTTTTCGACTTGCCATCGTATATAGGTGTAATGTCATTATAACTAAGGCCTGGACCATGCAAAATTTTGAAGATATCTTTGATTTTTGTTATATCTCATAACTGCATTTATTTCTATAATGTAAAATAGAAAACACTTTAATAGCTGCTGATTTAGCACAAGTAAAAATGTTCCATATTCATAGTTGAACAATTTAATCTTGAATTAGAGAAATTTAAAGTGACGTATGTCACTATGTTATAGAGGAATAATGCAACAAAAAATGGAAATCTAATGCTCAATTTATTACATAAAACTCTTATGGACCAAATAATATTATAAAACAGTATGTACACTTCTTAAGCTACAACTAATTTCCACTTGTAAAAGTTATAAAACAATTATTTTTTGTTTGGCTGCAGTAGCCTGGAAGAGGTTTTCAATCGACTGTTCATCTTATTCGATTCTAAGTGTAATGATATTATAAAAAATATATAAAATGATACTTCTATGCCTTCAATAAGAGTCATCAATAACAAGCGAGATTCACTATCTGATATATTCAATAGGTCTCTTAAAGTTTGTATTATAATCAGGTCAGTCCGATCTGCTACTGTTTTTAAAAATTTCACAAAATATTAATTTCTGTGCAATCTGAAGTATACTGAGATGTTTGTATTGAACCTCAGCACACGTTTTATTTTTTTTTTTTATACAGAAAAACTTTTTGCTCCTAATAAAGGTTTTTTATATCCTTCACCACCGGTGGAGAGATTGTCATTCCGTCAATAGTTTCTACAATATTCAATTCCGACCCCATAAATTCGAAACATTCTTGATTCTTATACATAAGAGAGTCGATATATCGATGTCATCTATGTGTCTGTCTGTCCGTAATTGGTATTGAAATAGGATTTGCCATGTCCCCAGATGAGCTACAGAAAATTTATGATCTCTCTGAACTCAAAACAAAAAAAACGGCTCTATTTTACATAAGTTTATTAGATTAAGTTGTGAGTTTTTGTTCAAAATACAAATACATTTAAAATAAACAAAATACCAGAAAAAAAATAATAAATTACCAGGTTATTATGATTTCTCCAACATTTCACCAAAAATGGTAAACTTAGCTAAAAATTCTAAAAATTTACTTTCATTGAAAACCGAAAATTCAGCATTAAAAACCTTTAGATTAGCAAGAACGGCTAATTCGCTAATTCAATTAAAATGTCACCAAAATAATTTCACCAAAATAATTTTCACGAAAATTTCAACAAAATATTAAGTTTTTCAAAAAAATTTATTACAATATATAATTTGAGATTTTGAAAAAAAAAAACTCTCAATTACATCAAACCACGGAAATATAGAATTAAATTAAGTATATCATGTAATTTTTAAAAAATATCATGCTATTTTTTAGCCCCATTAAATATTAAATTACCGATATCGATTATTCAGTGAAATGGCTATCGAGACGTGCTTTCACCCTCAGTAATCAATATCGGTAATTAAATAAATTAATCGGGAAAAAAATATAGCATGATATATTTTATAAATTAATGTTCTCTTAACCTTTATAATTAATTTTCTCTCCTAATTTTTTAATTTAATAAATTCTTTTGTTGAAAGCTGTGCCGAATCTAATATACTTACTCTAATATACTTACTTATTTGTTTTCGGATTGAAATTTAATTACATTTTTAATTAACTCAATTATATATTTAATTGAAATATAAATGCTACATTTTTTAATTATAAAAATAATTTTATCAATTGCAAATTTAACTAAAAAATAAAAAAACATTCTTATAATTAAATCAATTAAAAATTTATTATATAAATAATTTTTAAAATTTTACTCTGAAAACAAATAAAATCTTTAATAAGTGCAAAAACTTTTTTCTGTGAACATATAAGTCTTAATTTGAAAACATATAATGAAATGATATATTGAAAAATATTAATTTACTTTAATGGTGCATGATTCCTTCAAATAAGAGGTTATCATAAAATATTTATTATTTTTAAATTACTAAATGAAATAAATTGCTGCGGGGAAAGCATATCCATATGGGCATTTCGCTACTGCTCATATAGTTCATCAGTGAATTTTACCCAAAATTTTTTATAGAAAACCTAAGAGTCTTCCAATAAAAGCCAAATTGATTAAATGAGAACTCCATTGAATCAATAAAGCAAAAACACAAAAACTCAAAAACATTTCAAACAAAACACTGTAAACATTCAGTTACTAATTTTATTTGTGTTTCTTCCATTTTTCATATTGATATATTGAAAAATTTTATTTAAGATCTTTATTTTATAGTTCTCTTTATTGTCATGTGCATGTAAATATATTCCGATTTAAACATATCTCTTATTATTAATTTTTTTATTGGGTTGTGTGCATTTTCCAAAATTTCAGTTTTCTGTTATTTTCTTAACGTTAATCAAGTAATGAGCAGCTGAGAAACTTTTATGCTTCACTGCCATCTTTTCAGTGCCAAGTGAAATTAAAGAAGAATCTGCATAAAATCCTCGAGTAATATCTAATGATACATTCATCCATCCATTTAAAAATTTTTTCTTTATCCATACAACTGGGCATGTAAAACCATTCATTTATTGTCGTTTGGTCTTTGCGGATTTTCTTAAAGCCTCAAATGTAATTGCAACTACAACTGCAAGTTCGGTTCAAGTCTCCATCTACACGTACTTCTATTTGCCCCCCCCCCCCCCCCCTCTTTCTCTTTGTATTTTGGCCATGGTGAATTTATTGGCCTTAAATTACACTCAAGTCAAACACATTGTTGTGCGAGTAAACACTCTATTGATGGTAAATCCATCTCATAAGGAAGTAGTTTTTTTTTTGAAAACAAAAAAAAAAACTCTTTACTTTATCGTACTTTCTGCTTTTTCTTCTTTTAGCTTCTTACTACTATTGACTAAAAACTTTGATCGCTTCACAATCATTTTTTGTTGTTTTATTTATTTATTTATCTTTTTCTTGTAGCTGTTTATTATATTAACAGTTTTCTACTAACATTTTTTTATTTTGCTTTTGCTTTTTTTGTTTTGTTGTTGCAGCAAAAATAAAATTGTCGTAGCGAGAAAAAAAAATATTATTGTGTTTGTTAGTGTAACAACAAGTTACCGTTGGTAACCTCTATTGTATGAAATAGTTTTTCTTTTTTATACTTTTTTTTTTTGCCTTCGTCGTTTTCCTCATCTTGGTACCATTAAGGAACAATGCCGTCTCTTTTTGGTTTCTGCAAAGGATGGAGTAAAGTGATTTTTGATGATATACTGACAATTATTGTAAGTCATTGAATAGTTGCAATCCCTGTGTGGCAAATTGTTGTTGCATATGAATGTCGAAATGTTCTCAACTATTTAAAGGAAGAAAAGAAGTTAAAAAAGAATATAAAAAAAGTAATGCAGTGATTTCCAAATATTTTTTTAATTCTACTCGAGTCTTAAAGTGTTGGCTAGTTTTGATTGAATAGGATTTTGGGAAAGGTTGCCACAAGGAAAAAGTGGGTAACAAGAACCAAGAACAAGAAGAGTGGTTTTTTATGAACTTTTTTTTTGTTACAAAATTTTCCTTTTTGGTAAAGTGTAACTTGCAGCATTAAAAGCTTAATTTTCTGTGACTTTTTTTTACCAAAAAATTACAGTTACTAAGTGACTTTTTTGTAAAAAAAAAAAAATAACTGTTTTGTGAAAATTAGGTTATTTCATGAAATAAGTTTTGTAATAAAAAAATATTTTTTTTCTTTTTTAGACAATATGCTTTTTTGTGAAAATGTAATTTGCACCTTGTGACTTACATATGTGAGAAAGTAAGTGTAAGTGATTTGAATAAAGCGATAAAAAAATTTTTTGTTAAAGAATTTTTGGGAAACTCTCATCTCCCTCTGAAAAACAAAAATATATTGTGATTAAAATAATAAACGTGAAAAAAAATGATTTCAAAGCAGACAGACAGTCGTCTCACACACTTTCTTTAAACTTTAATTTTGTACCTACAAGTTCATATACATTAAATTGCATCACCTATCGGGACACCTTTTAATTTATAATTTTAAATATTTATACTTCCTGTTGTAGTGGACATAGCAGTATATTATGTGCGACCTGTCTGTGACTAT
Organism: Gymnosoma rotundatum; assembly: GCA_916610165.2. Lineage (NCBI taxonomy): Eukaryota > Metazoa > Arthropoda > Insecta > Diptera > Tachinidae > Gymnosoma > Gymnosoma rotundatum. The sequence continues at coordinate 9,576,680 of OU744338.1, read as the reverse complement.
AATGCTTCAAAATATAGGATCATAAGGCTCATTTTATTATGTCACCTATAGGGACACCCTTTAAAATAAAATTTTGTTTTTTTTTCTTTTTTTATTTTTTATAACTTTCTGTTACTTGGAACTATAGCGGTGGCAACTTTGTTAAAATTATATACAGCTGCCCGTTCCGGTTCAATGTAAGTTGTATGGGTCACCCTTTAGTGTTTAATATTATAAACTTTTTTTTAAATGGAACCAATCTATAAGTATTTCCTTTCAATTAGAAAAAAATTATAATCAGTTTTGAAGTGACTTAGTGCTGCAAACAAAAATAAATAAAAAATAAAGACGAATTGCTAACATTCTTCATTTTCGAGGTCGGTTGTTCTTGTTACATAGTTGTTTTTGTAATAAAGGTGATCTCTGTTAAAATAATTTTTTTTAATTAATTTTGGTGACCTTTCTGTATATAAGTGTATTTTTCGTAAAAGCTGACGTTTTATCAAGAAGAGTGTAAAAACAAAAATTTATTTTTTGAATAATTTACCTTTCTATTATAATTTTAAATTTTTATTAAACTCATTTAAAATTTACTTTAAAAAAATGGTAACTTTTGTATAAAAGCGACTTTCTTGTAAAAAGTTGGGTTTTGTTTGTCAAAAAATAATTTTTTTATGAAAAGGAGGCTTTTATATGAAAAAAAGATTTTTTTGTTAAAAATTATAAAAAATATATATTTTGTCAAAATTTATAATTTTTTTTACAAATCTAATTTTTTTAAGAGAGTATTTTTTCTGCATTTTTTTTTTTTTTTTTTTTTTTTGTGTAGACAATGTTGATTGAAGTTGATAATGTTCTATAAATTAATAAATATTAGAACTTAAAAACCGTTTTTAATTACTTCATGTAGGGTATCAAAAAAATTATAGAAAAAAATTAAGAAGGTCACACAAGGTGGTCCATTCCAGTGGCTATTGTTTATTTGTATTTTATGTTTCAATTTTCAGTTTTTAGTTTCTTTGATTTTTTTTTTCTAAATCAATGATTATTTTTCGAGTTGTATAATAAAATGTATCACAATTTGAAACCTGACCCAACTGGAACATACTCGTATAAAAACTAGCAATTGTGTTTAATCTTGTACGTTATTGTCTTTAGTATCTGATTTATTTTATTTTTTTATATTTTTTATTTAATTTATTTTTGTATAAGATTTTGTAGCATCTAATACTTGAGAGTATAAAAAAATATAATTTTGTCTTTGTTGCCACCAAACAGAAGTATTTGCCGTGTGCAATAGGTTTTTTTTAATTAACAATAAGAAAACTTTACGTTTTTATTTAATTGTGATTTTGCGAAAGGAAGAGAATTATTTATAATTACACAGTCTACCGAAAATAAAATGGGATAAATTTAAAAGTTACAAAGTTTTTACTCAGTTCTGCTAAGGCCTGTTGGTTCTCGTTTTGTGAAGAAATAAATATGAAAGATTTTTTTTATATAATTTTTATTAAAAATCCTGCAATTTTCAAAAGTACGAAACAAAATTGGATTCCTTAAAATTTATACATACTTTTCTATGATTCTACTTACTATTCCCAATAATCAATAATCGTACCACTTCTCCTCTTCCCAACAAGTTCTTTAATTTATTAATATGGAAGTTATAACAGAATTCCTTCTGCCTTTTGGGTCTTATAAATCAGGACTTATTTATCTTTCAAATATTCTTAAAATTGCTTTTTGTTAAAATTGATTCGGTGCATATTTCCTCTCCCCCCCACTTAATCCTCCTCATGGAACATAAAAATATCTCTGTTTTAATTTTTTCAATCGATGCAGCCATAAATGCCCGTTTTAGTCATAACTCCCGAACGAGAATTCCTGCAAACATTAGATAAACCATCTACACGGCTACACAAACAAACCCCAAAATTTTAAACGAATTCGGTTGGACCGTTCGTGAGTTATAAAGTCACAACACACTTGCAACAATTTTTTATATATAAAGATATTTTGGAAATACAAATACTGGTAAAATTGTATTCCGATATTAAGACCATAAAATTATTTTTTTTTTTTAATTTTCAGAATTTGAAAAACTTAAAATTTTGAACTCTCTAGATATGAAAAAGTTGAAACAATTATTTTACAGACAGAGATGACTGCTTACAGTGCAAATAGATGATTTAAGTACTCAATTCGCCTTGCTTATTTGTAACAATTGTAGGCTTGTGTAGTTTAAAATGTCTTTGGGATCAAATTTATTACCGGTGTTTATTTTTAACTATTTGACTCTAAAAAAAAACTACAGACGTTAACACTCGCCGTCATCGTTTTAATAATAAAATATTTTTTTTTGTTTGTTTTTTTCTCAGATTAAAAGAATTGTTTTTATAATTTTTCAATATTTTTTTTTTTGTAATAGTTGTTGTTTTTTGTTATGATTAATAAACATTTTTGGCATTGACGTATATTATAGTGGGGCGTTTCGCAAACTCTGCAAAGGTATGGAACAAAGCAAACAAAAAAAAAAACAAAGCAACAAAAAATTAATAAATAAATCTGTGAAGTCGTCAATGAGATTGAAAGGTAAATTGTATTATTGTAGTCGTAAGTAAAGTGACTGGGATGACTCGTAATAGTAACGGTATTGGTGGTACATGGATGATTTTATGTGATGGTGGAGGAGTTTAGTTAGATGGAATAGTTTGATTTATTTTGGAATGTTGTGCTACAGCATGTCTGTACTTTAAGTTGAATCGAGTTAAGTTACAAAAATTCACTGTATAAATTGTTGTATTGGTTTAACAAGATGGCAAAAAAGAAGCTTAAAGTGCCATTAGTTTTACATGGTCTATGCGCTTTTTATACACTACAGTTTGCAAAATTATACAAGTTCTTCGAGGTCATCATTATTTATTTTTTTTTTTTGCATTTTATAAGCGAATGTATTAATTATTTTATGTAACACAATATTTGGCAATAACTTAAGGTTTTTATTGAAGATTTGTTAACTGTAGTTTTATTTTCAAGTTTCTTTAAGTAAATGTTGTATTTAAAGCAAATTGCACAATTCTTTTTGCTTCTAAAATTAAAACTGGGCACATCTTGGTAATATTCAAGGAAAGAGGTTGTAATTAATTCAACCTAAAGAGTGAAAAGTTTAATTGGAATGAAATGAGAGAAGAAAAATGTTTAGTTTTTTAGAACTATAATCCCTTTTACCCTTTTTATTATATAATAAATAATTTAAATAAAATAAATATTTGTTTCCTGATAATACCACAGAAAGGAGTGGCAAAATATCGATAATTAAAATAATTAAAATTTTTATTCTAAAAATCCTGTTCAACATTACAAAATAAGTTAATAATTAAAAAAAATAATTATAATAATGAAAATATAAATAATAATAAATATAATTTAAGACCATTTAAGGCCTTCCCTGCCTTAAGTCAGAACAGCGTTTATAATTATTCTCTTACGTCTTAGGGCACATTTAATACCAGGCCACAACCTCCCAAATAGGTTCGTTTGTATATAATTGTATTTTTTTTTTTGTATTATAATTGTTATCACTATCTGATCCACCTTTTCGATCCACTACTAGAGCGTTCAAGCAAACAAATTTGTGATCTGCTTTATCTTCAGTTGTCGGTTCTTCGTATAAGCAATTTGGGTTATTGCATTTCCTCATTCGGAAGAATTACTGCACACAGAAAAAAGATTGGTAACAATTCGCTTAATACGTTAAAAATTCAATTACTAATATAATATTTTGATTTTTATTATTAATAATTTATACTCTTAATTTATTTTTTATATTAAAAGCTAACAAATGATATTTGCTTCTAAATGTTAATTGTAACACCTCTTAGAAAGGTTAACATGACCGATTTGTGTCTTTACTAAAATCTATTCTATTAAATGGAACGTGCAACTAAACTTAATCAGTACAATACTACTGAAAACCAAATTTTGGAAGCAAGAATCATAAAACTCGATTGTATATTCTGAAATCGAAAAATGTTTGACACAAATAAATAAAATATGTACACATTACGAAAATAAAAAATATTTTAGTTCAAAAATAAAAAGATTTATTAAGAGTGGTGAAAAGTTCTCCAATATTGGTGAATGGTAAGTTAAAAATTATCTCAGAAAGACATTTATATATAAAAATAATTTTATAATATTTAATTTACTTCGCAGCGCAAAACGTGCGGTATGGGATAGCAAATTGCAGAAACTATGTGGAAAAGAAGAAATCATGATGTAAAGTAAGAAGAAAGCTGCATTCAATGGTTCGAATCATGAAATTTATAATGTATTATCTTATTCTAATAATTTATTATTAAAATAAAAGTAAATATTAAAAAATTATTTTGTTTTGTTTAATTCATAATAATATTTTATAATCACCCAAGAATCATTTTTTTAAATAGTTGTGACTGCTATATTTAATCAGTTACTACAACCGAATCCAAGATAATACACTCAACCGACAAAATTCGATTGGCAACAAATTCGGTTCTTCTTCTGTGTGTGTAAAGTAGCTACCTAACCGGGTCCACCCTCATTGTGCTTTGGTACTACGCTCAGTTGGCCATGGTGTAAGTGTTTTTTGTTTTACTGACTACCCGAAAATTTTATTTATTAAACTTGTATCATGTGCACTATTACCAATACAGCAGATACTGATAAAGTAGTCGAACTCTGGCCTTACTCTGTAAAACTGTTAGCCTTAGCCCTTTCCGGCTCAATACGCTAGATCAAATTTCGCTTCCATAAAAACAGATATTCTTAGTAGCTTCGAAGGGAAGCCTACCCTTGTTCAGCAATGGTCCTCTAATAACGGATTTTTGATTTTGAACGAAACACAAATTATTTAGGAATTTATTGTCATTTCTTTTTATCGTCGTCACTGGCTGTGTACTTTGGATGTTCGGCGAGCGCTTTCGATGTGATAACATCATTTTCAAGCCGCGTTTTTGTTTAAACTGAAGAGATAGTGTAAAAAATAGATAGTGTAAAGAATAAAAGGTGGTGGGTTTAGGTAATTTTTGTCCGTTTAAATAGTATTATGCAGGTAGATTGCCTGATATCTGTCTTGTTTATTGGGGTAAATAGTTAATATTTGGGTCTTGTGGTCTTGGTCTGTGGGTGTTTTTCGTTTGTAAGAGTGTTTTAGTAATTTTAGTGGTGTAAAAATCGTGTCAGAGGTTGTGTTTACCTGTTCGTTAATAATGTCTCTGTTAAACGTTCGTGTTTTGTAAATTTCCATGTTTTCAAGAATGTCTAGTCTTCGTCCTTTTTTACTTGGGTGTAATACTGTCATACATTCATCTATTTGCTTTGGTTCGTGTCCATGTGTGTTAAGGTGTTTTGCGAAATTGGAGTCTTCCCTTTTCCTTTTGTATGATCGTATGTGTTCTGTAAACCTTGTTTTTAATGTTCGTCCAGTTTGTCCGATGTATGTATGGTTGCAAGTACAAGTAAGTCTGTATACTCCGCTGGTGCTAAATTTATCCGTTGTTTCTATTGATGTCTTAAGATTGTTACGTAGAGTGTTGCTTGTTTTTAATGTTGTGTGTAAACCTTCTTTTCGGAAAAGGTTGGTTAATCTATATATTTCTGGTCCTGTGTAAGTAAAGATGTGTCGTCGTGTTGTGTCGATTGTTTCCTTGCCTTCTTTCTTCTTGTTTTTGTTGTTGTATTGTCTGAGTAGTTTGTCGATGGTTGTGTGGTTGTATCCGTTATTTTTAGCTATAGTGTAAATTTTTATTTTGATAATGTTAGTATAATTCGCGACCTCCGCAGCACACCTCCATCTGATGCTCCAAATGTTTGATGGCGCTAAGGTATTATTGAGGTTCTACCTTTGCCGTTGGTGTGCCGACTTATCTCATCATTTAGCTCTTGAATTGTTGCTGGCTTATCGACGTATACCATTTCTTTCAAATAACCTCAAAGAAAGAAGACCAACGGTGTCAAATCACATGATCTTGGAGGCCAATTGATATCACCACCACGTGAGATAACACGGCCATTGAATTTGTCGCCCCAAAGATCCATTGTTTCGTTAGCTGTGTAGCAAGTGGCACCGTCTTTTTTAAACCACATATCGTCCACATTCATATCTTCCATTTGGGCCATAAAAAATTCATTATCATCTCACGATAGCGAACACCATTTAAAGTAACTGCCTGTCCGGCCTCATTTTGGGAAAAATATGGCACGATGATGCTGACAGCCCACAAAGTGCACCAAACAGTCACTCTTGTATTATTATTCGCCCAAACGCGACAGTACTGCTTATTGGCGAATTGAGGTGAAAATATGCCGATTAAAAAATCAGGAAGTGCACGATATGCATTTTGATTTGAACGCCTATTTTCATATCAAGCCTGAAAAACCTTAATACGTTGCTCGGCTATGTATCATTCCATTGTTCAAATGAAATTAATCTGAAATTGAAAAAATGTCAAATTATATGCAGAAAAAAGCTTGACGTTTAGGCGTTGGTTCAAATTAAACCTCGGCACATAAAATTTAACCACCCGATATTAGCCTTTAGTCGGCTTCGCTTGCTACGCAACTGGTATTAGTTCTATATTTTAGTTGTATAATTTTATAATTTTTATATGACTAATACTTCTGATACTACATTTTAAACAAATTATTGAAATTGCCATTAAAATCAATTCACTACGACCTCAAGCAGCAAAAAATTATCTTAATTAAATTTTTATATATAATAACAACAACAAATAATAAACAAATTGCTATACATCCATATGTATAAAAATATTTAAATTTAAATAAAATTATGGGCCATTCTATAAAAAAGGCCCCAAAGAAAAAAAAATGAACATAAACCCAACCCACAAGTCAAATTGACCACATTTGTGAGCAGAGGAAAAAAACTGTAAATTCAAACAATTTTAAAACTTAAATAAATTTATATAATTTCAAATTTACACACACACACACACTTGTTAACACATAAATACAAATATGGTAACATTTGAAGTATAAAGGCAAATATTATTGAATATGAAAAATCCAAAATAAACTCAATAAACATTCCCATAAGCTGAGATTTGGTTTAATAATTATTGATTTTAATTCAAGCTGCTGAGACAACAACTCAACACGTATTTTTTTTTTTTTTTTTGTATATACGCACAAAATGTTACCAAATTCTTGTATGTTGCCATGGATTGTAAATGGCAAAGTTTTTAGTTGGCTGTCTTTTTTTCTTAAACGTTTTGTAAGGAAAATTGCATAGTTTGTTGACAGTAGCAGCCAACCAATATTTAAAGTTAAAGTTGTCATGTATTTCAAAACTACATATTGTAATTAAATGTTACCGCACCGAAAAATATTTTACTTAAGATGACAAAAAATTTTCAGTTTCTTTAAAAATAATATAAATTTTAATGGGATTTAAATAGTTTATTTTCAAAAAACTGTTCTTAAAAACACTTTGATTTAAATTTTTTCATTAGCCTTTTTAGGTACTTTTAAAAAAAAAAAGTACCATTTAAAAAAAGTACTATTTTTATTAATCCTTTGAAATTCAACCTAAAACGCACATTTAAAAGGAAGTATATATTAAATAAATATACTTTCTTAGACCTGTTCTTTTTTTTAAGGAGTAGTCATTTAAAAGGTCCTAAATTATTAAGCTGGGACCTTTTGAACTGTACTTCTTAAAAAGGTATTTTTTTTTGTGAAAATATTTTTAAAATGTATAATTTTTGAGCAGGTCAAAATTAAATGCTCTAATTTTAAACAGGAACCTTTGAAAAATAGCAAAAGGTCCCTTTTGTTGAAAAGTACGTGTACAACAAAGTACAGCTAATGGGATAGTCTTTAAAAGATTGTTGCTTTAAGCCATTTTAAAATAAGGAGAAAATAAAAATACAGTTTCAAACATAAAAATTATATCACATAATGTGTGCCTGCGTCAAGAAAACGCGATTTTATTTAATTCAATTTAAGAAAAATTAAGTTATTGATATTTTTAAATAAAAAGGTTAGCAAAAATCAAACATGCTCAAAGTTGCTTACCGCTCTTGAAAATCACAAAATTTGTACTATCCCACAACACCGTAGAGTAAATCAATATAATATGGGTAATTTTTTAATTTTAAAAATCATTTTTTATTAGTCGTTCTTGAAAATAAAATGTGTCTGCCTGCTATAGATCAAAAATAAAAAAATAGATGACAAAATCGGGTCTTTCTTAGGACCATTGTAAAACTCTAAATTTTATTCTTTATATTTTTTGTTAACGCAGCCAACAATTGAAAAAGTGTTTTTTACAAGGCTAAGAAATTGTCCTCTCCAAAAAAACTTCAAAAGAACCCTTTAACAAAATTATTTGTTAGAAAAGTACTTTTTATAAAGGTACTTTTTTTAAGGTACTTTTTCAAAAAAAAATTTTTTGAGCACTTAGATTAAATATATAAGTCTTAGCTTTGAGTGCAACCAAAATTTATTGGCCTTGACAAGGTGTTCCCTTGTAAAAAATTTTGTAAAAAATAGTACCAAGTAGTAAAATGCTTTTATGTGGCGTAAATTCTAATAGTACGCCCATAGAAAAGCTGAGAGTGAATTAATTCGAAACATTTCTCGATTTCACAAATTTAATAATATTTTAGGTATTTTATAACACACTTCTGCAGCAAACTTTTATCACAATTTTTAATTCGATCAAATTGTTCCCTTAAATACCATACGCCTCGTTGTACCCAATAAATAAACAGCTGTTTTAATACGTTCATTTTACATATTTTCAGACATGTTTTTAACTCAGCATTTATTTATTATTTCCACTAGAAGTTGGTCATGTAAATTCGTACAAGATTTCTATAAAAAAAGTACTGTAGTTAAATAAACCCGTATCTCCTTAACATTATTAAAATAATACAAGTCTATTCATTTCAATCATAGACATTAAATATGAGCAGGTAGTTTGAGTTTGTGGTTGTTGTAAAACAAACAAACACTTAGTGCCACAAAAGAATAACAACAACAAAAAGTAGCAAACAATCAATAATCGAATTGCAATTCAAGGAGTGAAATAAAAATAAGTACAAAACCAAATAACATCAACGTAAAAATACTTGAGAAAAAAAAAACAAAAAAAAACAAAATCAAGTCACAAATTATTGCAAAATTGAGTCACGATTTGTAAAATGAAAAGGAATTTGTAGTAACAAAAAAACAAAATAGTAAAATAAAATATAAAAATGCACTAATCTGAGACAAAGTCAATTGAAAAACAAGGAGTTTACTTCAATATTGTGTTCATAGTTTGACAAACTGCCAAATAATATGACAGACAGGCGGTTGGGCAGACCGCTTACTGGAAAACCAGTGTACGAGATAATGCATACTTATGCAGGCCAAGTTATAATTTTCTTGTTAATATAATTTGGTAAATAATATACTCACTTGCAATTGAGTTACAGCAAGTCTTTGCCAATAGATTCTTTTTTATTTAAAAATGGTTTAGTTTTTTTAGTTTAATTTTGTTTTTTTCACTGCAAAAATATTCATACTTCTATTGAATGGCTTTCCACAATTCACACATTGATGTCGCTTTTTCAATAAACTCACGGACAAGTAATTTGACAATTGACAGTCGAGGGTTAGAAAAGAATGCAACACTACAGAGAGAGAGTAACTTACTTCAATTTTTGAAAAATTAAAAAAAAAAATTTAAGTTGAGAGATTCGTTAAAAATGTGCACGAAACGTTGATATAATTTGACCAACTCTTTTCTCACATTGCAGGGCGAAAAAAAGAACCTGAGGAAACACTCTAGAACCTGTTTTGTGTTTTCACGTTTAAAGAAATTCAGCTTTTATTTAATAGATTATTAAACATGAACACCTTGCTACTGATTTTACGAGCAAAATCATATCATATACCTTGTTTGTTTCAATTATGTTTGGAATTCAATATAAATGTCCGTCACTGTTGGCCTCACATGTGCGAGCCCTATTGAGCAAATTTTTAATATATTCTCAAACATTTCACGCAGTATATCATTCCTTTAATCACGAATATTTTGTTTGAGTTGCTCAAGGGTTTCAGCTTTATTTGCATAAACCTTGCTTTTAAGATATCAACACAAACAGAAGTGTGGAGTAATCAAATCAAGCGAGCGTGGAGGCCAATCAACATCACCATTTCTTAAAATTACTTATTGTGGAAATAGATCTCGCAGCCATTTCATTGTAATCCTGGCTATATGCGATGTGGCACTGTCTTGTTGATACCTCAAGTTAAAAGAGCCCAAAGCATGAAGTTGTGGCGTTAAAAGTTTTAAATCATATCATGATATCGCTTCGTAAGCCGCTTTCATTTTCAAAGAATTAATGATTCCAATGATTCCTCCTGATCAAATTGCACATCGGATTGGCATTTTAATAAATGCAGAGATGACTGATAAATAATTTGATGGTTTTCAATTGTCTATTCTGTTTATTCACATCCATCCATATGCAAATTGGTCTCGTCACTTATTATGATTTTTTCATTAAATTTTTTTTGAAGACCAAGCTCCTGACTACGGCGTCGAATTGTTGTTGAGAATCGTTTTGACACATTTCTTGAGCAGCAGTAATGTTTTCAGTCGCTCTTGCATTGGGCCTATCACCTAAAGGCCCTCTTTTTTAGAAATCATTCGCTACACAATTAATAATGGGTTTTTTTTGGCACGTTGTTTCTCCCAAAAATTTCAGGCAACTTTCTCATTGTCACAGTAATCGATAATTGATTTTGAAAAAAATGTTCTAACTAATAAAACACGTTGGTTTATCGAATATTTTCCATAATAAATTTGCCACGTGTCTACTTCATGACAGACAAATATAAACTGTCAAGACTAATGTTTTCCAAAATGGCGGCATACCTTCCCGACGGATACCCTGTATTAAACTTTGCACTCATAACATGTTGCCATTTTTGCGCATACTTTGCGACTTATTTTTTTTTAAATTAGTCTAATCAAATAGTTGCTATCACTAGTGCTCAATGGAGCATTACGATAACAAAGTTCTTTTTTGCAGAACCGAATAAAATGAAGTGATAGCAAAATGGCATCCCTTGCCATACAAATCTAAACAACTTAATCCAATATCATGTGAAATAATAGTTAGTATCAATATCAAAGGAGGAAATTAATTACCATATCAATGAAACTCAGTTAAATTTAATATCTTAAAATAATTATCTTTACTATGTATAAAAATAGGAATTGGAAAAACTTATTCCTGAGCTGGCAACGTTCTTTGATTTATGTAATAAGAACAGCACTAACGCATTAGCACTACATAGAGAACTTTCTGGAGAAAGCTTTAGCCTTTAAACAAGAAAAATTATGTTATGTATTAAAAATTTCATAAGAAGGAACAAATCGCGGGAGAACCTAACTTTTTTCCTAGCCTGTCTACGCCAAAGCACCACATTTTTATTGAGTACTTTTTTAACAAAATATATTTAAAATTTACTCACAAATTGTCTTGTTTTTAAATTCAGTTCTCGACAAGCTACAAAATTTTGTATGAATATTAAAAATTATATTAAACTGAAATATTCGTAATCAATCATTTAGATTCACGTATGGCGAAGCGATATTATAAAACTCTAATTGCAAAATTGAGAAGGTGACATTATTTTAGATTTTTAATGGCAGCATAAAAGCTCTTAAATACTAGGCAGACGAGCAAATAACATAAAATTTTGGTCAGCCTATTTTTCAGATTTGTAGGAATGTCTACACGAAACCTCAATATTAGGAACATTTTCTTTAAAGGAATGCAAACTAAATACATACGCTGTGTTTCTTTGACAGCAAAGAGACAGTGTTCTGATTAAGTCTTTATCCAAAAATTGGAATTTTTATCTTTCTGTATTTTTCTTCTGATGGGTTATATGAAATGGGAAATGACTCGATTTTTCCCAATCGTGAAAATTCAAAAACTCCCGAAATTTTAAAGATTTACGCAATTGCAAGTCAGGATCATTTGTTGTTTATGTGCTAAGTCCATATTGTCAGGAGTCAGTTTATACCTAAAAATTTGAACAATTAGAAATAGCAAAAACTTTCGGGTTTTTAGAGATTCAGAATTTTTTCCAATTAGTCAATCTTTTACTTAACAATATAGCTTTTTTTTTATTAAATTTATCAAGTATTCATAATAATTATTAAAAATTTTAATTGTCAAATAGATTTGTTTCTTTGCCTAGGCAAATTAATTAACTTAGCCCAGATGATTTCGAGACTTTAAAACAATTTTTAAAATAAAAAATTTTCAAATAATTTGAAAAGGAAAAAAATTTTAAGTAAACGTCCAAACCAAAAAAATAAAATATGAGGAATGGCTCAGATGCAGATAAAAAGAAGCCAACTGGTAAAACTTCTCTTAAAGTACTAAATGATGATAGAAGGATAAATTGAGTTCGGCTTCATATTGTTATATCCAGCTATATCTGACATCAGCGTGGTGCTCTGCAACAACAAAAATACATTAGGTTTTTCTTTTTGTAGCCATGCGGCCACCTAATATTTAACTCGCCTTGTTCTTTCCTAAGAATTTGAAAATTATTCATTCTTATTATCTTCGATTTTTTTATGTTTACCGGGAATCAAAAATTATCAATCCTGGAATGGGATTCTCGTTTGACTTTCCTAGTGCGAAATATTTGAAAAAATAGTACTGCCGAATTTGTGCTCTGTTTATTTTGCGAAAAGTAGCGAAATGTTTCTGAAAGCATGTTAACCAAACTTCAGCTTGTTTATACAAATGTTTCTAGCAACATGGAAATGTTGCCAAAAGCGCCCAATGATGCATGCTTAAAGTATTGGCTCCAGCAGCTTCTTGTCAACTTTTTTAAGCAGACTAGATGAAGCTATGAGAAAATGTTTGATAATTTGAACGGAGTTCAAATTATACGGTGAAAAATGATGCATACATACTCGTAAAAATATGCATGTATATAAACATGTATGTACATAATTCCTAAAGCTTTCTGTGCCCATATAGTCTGCAAGTACTTTTATTGTATAAAGCCTGGTAATTTTTGAAAATTGTTGAGCAACATTGATTTTTTCATGTGCAAATTTTACATATAAAATTGTTTTCACCTGTACTTCATTGGTTTAAAAATGTAAGTAAAAGACTTATGATTAGCTGTTGCTTGAAAAATTCTGCATAAAATAGTGCCTACTTGCTTTGATAATGTTGCCAGAAACATTTCATATGTTTTTCTACAGTAAAAATAAAGTAGTACTTCTGCAACATTTTTTCATAACTTTTTCATGAAAATTTTTTATGTATGTAGTTTAACGGCATTACGTATGAAACCCCGAACAGAGTACCAGGCTTTAGGAAAAAAAAAACTGGAAACTTTTGGCTTCAACATCTTGTCTTATACTTAGAGTAGGGTATTTTAGCAGAATATGTTCACACAAATCAATAACTTTATAACAAAAGAAAAAAGAATTATCTTAAATAGCAAACAAAAAAAAAGGCAACAGAAACAAAAATGCTATGAACTGACATAACCTAGATGAAATAACTGTCAAACATACTTCACAAATTTGCGGTGGTACTCAATCTGTTTAAGCAAACATACATACTCATGTCTATTCGTGTTTGTTCATGTGCCACTATATACTCGCATCCGTGTTGAAAATACTGCAAAGATTTCTACACGTTTATTTTTTTTTTAATTTTTTTTTCTGCTTTATTTTTGTTGTGATTGTTATTGTTGTCTCTTGTGTGACAAAAGTGTCACATAAAGTAAGCTAAACGTACTTAGTAGTGCACAAGGAAACTAAAATTTGTATACCGTTTACGTATAATATAAGAAAACTGATGGTTTTAAAAGATTTTTCGTTATTTAAAAAAAAATATTTATAGCGATTGATTTACAATAAATCAATTTAAAATTTAAACAAAAAAATCCTTAATTTTTTAACATTCTGTAGAATTAATCAAAAAGTAGCTAGTTGTTGCTTTACCCAATTTTACCGTTATCGTACTAAGTTAAATTTTTGGTTCAACCAGGAATTTTACCCTATTAAACAAGCATGATGGCCTGTCATCAAGCCGTTCTCACATGCCAAGTTTGACCATCTAATAGCCGCTTTAAACTTTTGCTTTAGCTAACCGGCAGTTAGTGACGACTAAAATTTTTGTTTTTAGTAATTAATTTATGTTAAAAAAAATTTATTAATTTATATTTTCTTGTTTTTGTATTAATGTGAAAAGGCTTTTTTACTTTTTTAATTAAAAGTTATTAAATTTACAATTCTATAAAAATTTCCAAAAGATTTTATAAAAAATTTAAGAAAAATGTTTAAACAAAATATGCAAAATTTTCTCAATAAATGCATATTTAAATTCCGATAATCCTTTCATTTTAAGTTAAATTCACACATTTTCGCAAGTCAAGTGCCTGCCACTTTATTTATAAACTTTTGTTTTACGCATTTTAAGATTTTGAGATATTAAATTCGTATGGCTCGTAATCGTATATAAAAATTTATTTCCTATATAAATTACGAAAATTAAAGCTGTTTCGTTTGTTGCAAAAACCTATTTTGCAAGACACAAAAAAGTAATCGTGGGAATTTGCTGCATTTACAGTTGTCGACAAACGTTTAACGATCGCCGTATGTGTGTCATTGCATTGATATTTTTTGGGCTGAAAATTTTTGTTTCTTTAAGATTTTGTAAAAACATTGGATAAAAGCACCGTTAATATGTGTATTGAAGTAGCTGGCTTTACTACCAAAACAACAAAAAAATATAATTTTTAACAGTTTTTAAAGACCAAAATACTTGCTGATACAGTACTGACGTTATCTGCTGCTGCAGTTGCTGCTTTTGCCGATTTATTATTTTGATTGTGTGTTGTTGCTTCGTCGACTAGCGTCTTAATCAAAATATATTCGAATACAAAAAACCCATTCACTTTTTTCCGCTGTTGTTGTTGTTCACATGCATTTTGGAATAAAATCTGAAACAAAAAACTTAAAACGAGCAAACTAAAACAACAACACAAATTAATGATTTTTTTCAAAACAATTCAGATCAGATTTGGGCTTAAGCTTAAATTAATATTTAGTTAAAAGCAAAAATGTTAAAATTACTATTTACTGCTGATGAAAACTCTACCGAAAAGCTCTTCCTTTTGTTGCTTTTCTTTGGTTTTAAGAAAATTTTTCGTACTCACAGTTGCTTAAATAATTTGATTGCTTTTCTTAAGCTTGTTATTTTATAACTTGCAATTATAAAGTTTTTTCGCATCTTAATTAAAAAATTAAATTCATTGTTCAAAAACTGATTTTATTTCAAATACTTGGCATTTTTTCATTACCATTGAAATTTCTTTGGCATTGTTTGAAATAATGGCAATGAAAAAAGTTTAACTACCATTTGATGCTAATGATTTTGTTTTTTAACTTATTATCAATGAAACCCTTCCATTAAGAAGCTTTACCATTAGCAAAAATAATGATAATGCCAAAGAAATTATTTCCACTGTTTATAATTGAATGCTAATTAAATCGTCAATTGATTGGTCCATCTAATTAATTACTCCCATGTATGTTATTGAAGATCGGTTGTTCTTCCAAATATTTATAAAGAACGAAAAAGGAATTACTGTTCTTTGTGTTCTTTGTTCTTTGTGAAAACGTATTTCTCCTTAAAAGTACAATTTTCAAAAAAAAAATACCTTTAAAAAAATAACATTTTATCAGAAAAAAAACACATTTTTATAAAAACATTGAAAAAGTCTCTCAAAAAACATCTGCTGTCCCTTTTGAAGTAAAAAGTACCTTTTCTTAGAAAAAGTACTATTATGCACAAAAAGTACCGTTAAAAACCTGTTTTAAAAAAACCGCCTTTTCTCTCAAAAAGTAAAATTATACGAAAAAAAGTTACCTCACTATTTGCAAAAAGTTATAATTCCAAAATAAACACCCAAAATTTTACTCTTAATTATTTAAAAAATATCACAAAACCGATTTAATTTTTCTACGCTGCCGTTTAATTTTGTTCAAAATTTTTTTTTATTAACACATCAATTTTATTTTTTAGTAATTAAATCTACACCGATCTCTCTTTCATAAAATTAATTAATTAAAAGTATTACAAAATTATTCATTTTTTATTTTTATTATTTAAAATTTATTTTTTGTGTTTTAGTGCCAAAAACATTCAAGTCAATATTTAGAGAAAAAACAGCAGGAACTGTTTGAACATACAGAGATAAACACTCAAATCAATAACGGGTAAAAGTACAATAAATTTAAATATAAATAACAACAACAAACGTATAAAAATAAAAAAATTTACTTTTAGCCATAAATATTACCAATTGCAACAAAAAATAAATAATTAAATAAAAAATCAAATAAAACAAACATCAAAAACAGCCGATTTTTTATTATTATTATTTTGACCAAAATGATGCTTAAACTAACGGTGAATATTGGCGTAACAACAACAAATTAAAAAAAATGTTCATATCAATGTATAAATGTATTTGTAAGTAACTGTTTGTATTTTTGTAGTTTATCTCACTGAAACGCTTTATTGTAGATTATTTGTATTTAGTGTGCTGTAGTTGTTTTCCTAGCCGCTCAATGAACTGTCTGTCCCTTTCATGGAAGGTAAAAACAACAGCATATAACCTCAGACAAAACAAATATTAAAAAGCGAAATGTATATAAAAACAGGTTTTTTTTTTAAATGTCTGTTATTATTATGTTTTTCCTTAACAAGCACAAATTAAATGACGCAAAACTTAAGTTGAGATTTGTAAGTTAATCATAAATTTACAATCAAAACATTTTTTGTTAACTACGCAAAATTAATTAGCATCCCTTGTTTCAATTTGTAAATATTACGATTGAGGAAGCTTTGGTTAAGAAATTTTTTACAAAAGACTTTTTATTTTTTAAATAGGAAAATAATCGAAATAAAAGTTAAAATCCAAAAACAAAAATTTTTCTTTTTAATTAAAAAACAAGTAAGAGTGTTATATTTGGCTATGCTGAATCTTAAAAACCCTTCTCCATCTCTGCAAATCTAGTTAAGTTAAGAAGTAACCCCAATCAAAAAAAAAATAAGTCAAATATTGGGGTGACAGAGAATTAAAAATATATAAACATTTTGGTACTGCTTACATATAATTTTACATAAAAATGACATTGGCTCTTCATGGTTTAAGCATTTTAAAAAATGTTAGTATTTCCTTAAAGATCTCTTCAAAAGCTTTAAAATGATACCCATATTGATATTTTAAAAATTTTTAAATTTTACAGCCTCGTAACTCGGAAAATACGAGCGAGCGAGCATAAATTTTTTCACTTGATGTTTTTATCTTATTTTCTATTTCACTATCGCCCCATATACATATATATTTTGTTGATTGGAGAAACTTAATCGTTCCAAATGTGTTGTAAAATTAGAGGTAGGCGTGGTGTTTTGCCTACTGCCTCGAAGGACATCCACCAACGGACATCGGTCCATAGTCCTACAAAGAATTTTTCTTTCAAACAACCAAAGAAAAGCCTTATCTATTTGCGCAAGAACTCCATGCTCAGCTTCACATAGCAGAAGGGGCAAAATGAGCGTCTTGAGAGTGTGAGTTTTGTCTGCGGAGAAAGGTTCTTATTTTTTAACTGCTTTTTTACACCGATAAAAGTTTTGCACTTATTAAAGATTTGCTTGATTTTGTATTAAGATTTAATTAATTTTTTTTACTTAGTTCTTTAATTGTTAGAAACTTGTTTTTTTAATTAAATATAGAATTGATTCAATCATTTGTTTAATTAGAAATTAGCTATTCCTTTTTTTTTTGATAAAATTATGTGTAATTAAATTAAAATATATATTAAATGTAAATAATTCTAGGAATATTCACTTGCTGTCCATTACTCGTGGACTACTTGATCATAGAAATCAACAATGTAGTTTAACTCACCGCCAGACCCTTTTGCAGGGATTCCTTATCGATATTTGTAAAGGCAGCATAATATCAAAGTTCTCAGCAAATGCGAGCATTTGTTTTTTATTGTAAATCTTGCCTGTTGTCTCAACCGTAGCATCGCGTACTATTTTCGCTAAAATTTGTAGAAAAGGTCACGCGATTATAATTTGCCTTCTATGAAACCTTGCTTAATTATAAACAGCTAAAAGATCCTAAGGCCAATTTTACCTGATAATTTTATTTCAATTAATGTCAGACTGTAAGCATCAGTTTCACAAGGATACCAAACTTATTCATAGTCACCAATGAGGTAATAGGCGTCGATTTGGTTTTCATTGGTGCTTCTAGATGCTCTGAAGTAGTCTGACTTTTGGTCATAAGACAACAAAATTAACCACGATTTTTTTAGGTTTATCCAGCTGTAATATGACAACGAAGCTGCTTCTGTTATTTATGTGAACCATAGTTGTTTTCAGTCAAGAATACTACAAAAATTTTAATTATGTAAGAAAACATTTTCGCTTAAATTTATTTTTACGAAGAAAAGGAAGCCTTAATTTTATATCTACAAAATTCAATCAATTAAGGGTAAATGGTTATACAGGGTGTCTGCCGGGAAGGTAATTACTTTGTTTTGCCGCCATTTTGGTAAACATTAGTCTTCATGTTGGGCAGTCGTGATGTTGACACGTGACAAATTTCTTATTGAAAAATATTTGATAAACCAACATGTTTTAATTGGTAAAACATTTTTTTAAAATTAATAATCGATTACTGAGACGATGAGAAAGTTACGTGACATTTTTGGGAGAAACAACGTGCCAACAAAATACACAATTTATCATGTAATAAATGATTTTGAAAAAAGAGGATATGTCGGTGATAGGCCCAAGCATGAAGCATAAAGTACTGCAAGATCGGCTGATTATTACTGCTGTTCAAAAAAGTGTTTAAAACAATCCAATCTTCAAATAACAACTTTGGCCACAATTATGCACAAGGATTGGCATTTGTTTTCATTTAAGATTCAGGTGACACAAGAGCCATTTGCGCCGCCGTACATATACCAATAGGATGTTACAGCTCGCCTACGACAACGCCGATTTTCATTAAAAAAATTATAGTGAGTGACGAGGCCATTTTCATTAGGATGGACGTTTGAATAAACAGAATAGTGGGTTCTAGGCAATGAATTCATCAGTTAACTTTGCATCCATTAAAAGTGAGAGTCTGCTGTGCAATTTGGTCAGGAAAAATCGTCGGAGCTTACTTCTTTGAAAACTAACAGTAACATTGAATGGAGAGCCATATCGTGATATGATTAAAAAAAATTTAACGCCACAACAACATGCCTTGGGCTTGATTAACATGTGGTGTCAACAAGACGGTGCCACATTGCATACACCCAGGATTACAATGGAATTGCTGAGACACCTCTTTCCACAACAAGTTATTTAAAGAAGTGATGATGTTGAGTGGCCTCCACAAGATCCAATATCTTTCATTTCATTAAAATTTGTAAACAAACAAAATAGTGTACCTTCCCGGCGGACTGTAGAATATATCTATTTACTTAATGATTCAATAAATAAATAGAAATATGACATCTGCCAAGTAGGAATTGTACTCTTACACGAAGGGTTTCGTATAATGTGTGGGCACCATTAAATTTTTAATTTATTTTTTTTAACTATGTAGGTTGCTGTAGTCATGGTGGCAAAAACGTTGACTACAAATCTGGTTGGTCAGGGTTCAAACCCTACCCATATTAAGAATTAAAATTACAAGATGCAGCCTCCGTCATCGGTACTTCTTTATAGGATATTCTTCGGTGAAATAAAATAACTAGTAAAATGTCTATATTTTTCTCTAATTACCACCTGACTTATCTATCATCTATCATTTTCCTAAAGAATGTGGCACGGTTACGAAAATTATAAAATAGGTATTATTGCCTGAAGTGCTACTTCTGTTAAAAAAAAAAATTGTTACAGCGGACATGGTTAAACATACTTTGAGTAAATTTAAAAAAAGTTCCTGTAAAATGAATATTACTATTGGGACACCGTTTGGTAGCCATGCATATGCTGCTTATACGTATGCTCTCAGTTTAAAAAAAAAGTACGGCCTTGTATGTGAAATTCACGTTTTTATCGGGACTCCCATAATTAAGTTTTAGTTTTATATTTTTTTCTTGTGGTTACATAGCAGTACTTTCTCTTTGCGGTAACGGTTTAAAAGATATACGCCAAAATCACGGCTTTTATGAAAACGCTCTTTAATTATTAAAATGATTGTTCGCATTTATTTTTATAGAGGACATATTTGTACGTACTCTGTATTATTTATATGTAAATGTCTGGCTATTACGAATAACTTTTAGGAAACAAAAACTTCATTAATTATAATATGAACGCTGTATTATAGAGCTGGTACAAACCCTTCGGTCATGGTTCATCATATACATGGGAAAAGAATTTAAACTACATCTCATTTTAAACTGTCTTTTTATCTCTAAACTTATTTCAAATTAAAACTTAATTAAATATTTATTAAGGAGGAGAAAGGAAAAAAACTACTCTCCATTTATATTTTACCTTTGTTGTGTAACAGTCTCTTTCAAATTTCTTTAAAACTTCTCCTAGAAAATTCTCACTCTACTTTAATTACGAGTATTGTTGATAAAATATTCAAACAAAACTTGGGTTTTTGGTCGAAAAGTTTTAACAGAAAATTTATAAGGAAAAGTATTTTAAATCTTAAGAAAAGTTTCTTGTTGTCTAAAGTCTTCTTTTTTCTTTTTCTTTTTTATGGTTTTTTGTCTTCTATCTTCTCTGTTTTATCTTTTTTTTTCTTTTTAAATATTTGAAAATTTTGTTTACTACATTACTGTCGATACTTTTCGATCTTTTTTCATGCAAATGACTTTGTTGTTGCTGCTGTTGGGATTTTTCCACCAACAAACAAATCTACCAAACGTTCTTTTGTCAGATACCAAACCTTGTTGCAAATCTCAACCCATTTTCTAGTTCTTCTTTTGTGTCTACTGCTCTGTTTGCATTTATGCCAAGAAGAAATTTCTTAAACTTTCTTTAAGACTTTTGTGTGTATGCGTTTTGAAGAAACACCATTTCCCAATGAAAGTATTACAAATTAATAATTAATAAAGTGACTTATAAATTTGATGTCAATATACGTTTATGTATCTGTATACATTATTTATCCAGGTAATGATTCTTATACGTAATTCTCAGTGT
Organism: Gymnosoma rotundatum; assembly: GCA_916610165.2. Taxonomy (NCBI): domain Eukaryota; kingdom Metazoa; phylum Arthropoda; class Insecta; order Diptera; family Tachinidae; genus Gymnosoma; species Gymnosoma rotundatum. Next base: position 9,555,414 of record OU744338.1, on the reverse strand, counting down.
CCTTGTTTGTGTCATGTGTTTTGTGGAGCGCTAGTGAAAAACTTTAGAAAACTGTCTTTAAGGGCTGCTCTTTTCTGCAGTATCTTATTTGATTTTAAATTAATTGTATTGAACTTAAGTTATCACTAAATAAATTTCTCAAGTTTCTACAGAAATTTTTTAATTTCTTAATTATTTTATAGTCTTTAGGTTAGCGACTTTGTACTAAATTTTACAAAGCGCTTCATTATACTCATACAATTTTCTTAATGTCAAACGAGCATGAAAATGGTGTAAAATTCCTTTAAAATTTTCTTTAAGGTTTTTTTTTTGTTATTTTGGCAAATTGTTCTAAATAATTTTGTTGTTTTCAAATGGTTTCTTTTCCTTTTGCTTCAAACTAAATTTTTATAGTCATCATCAGCTACAATCGGAAAAGCAACATCATTGGCAATTTTTCTTAGGTTTTGTTGGTTGACTTTTGCTAATGCCTTTATTATTTTGCAGCTCATAGTTTAAGAGTTTATTTGTTGAATACATTTGTCAGTTTGTAGGTATTATTGAATCCATAGGGTAGAAAAGTAGTAAAGGCATAACTTAAAGGAATTAATTTTATAATTAAGGTACGAAAGCTTAAAGTCCTCATTAAAATTCTAAGTTTTGTTCTTCCTTCTAGAGAAGTTCTCGTTAAAGGAGAAAACAATATTTATTTGTGATATGGTTGCGAACAACAACAATGTTTTCGCTGCAACAATACAGCTAATTATACTAAGTTCTGTTAAACAAAACTCTTGGCATAATAAACAATTTTTGGTTAATATTTAATAATTACGTGGTTGCGTAGCATAAAATATACAATATGGTTCTAAAATGTAACGTATTTCTAAACATAAAATATTGGCAATAAACATAATATATTACAAAAAATCTTCTGCAATCAAAATATGATTAAAAAGTAATCAAATAATCTAGAAGCAGTTATTTTGATTACTCTTAGTTAAAAAATTATTTATTGTAGGTAAAAAAATATCACAAAAAATTATAAATTAAAATGGTTTTTCAAAGAAGACTCCAATAAACAAACATTTTGAACCAAAACTGTTGCAAAGATAGTACTCAGCATCATTTCACTAAAATTTTATGCTTATTTATTAATTTAATAATATTATATCATGTTAATTGTTTGGTAAAAATTTCAAGTCATATTTTAATCATGTTACGATAAGTCTTAACTATAATATGATAATTTTTAATAACATTATAGTAATATGGCATCATAATATAATCACACTTTGAACATAATTATAATATTTGTTACTATTTTAATTTTGTGTGAGACAAAAATATGATTCATATAATTATAGGTACTCGTATTTTAAAGTTTGTCATTAAATTAGTTCACCTGAGAAGTCTTAAGATAATAAAAAAAAAATAGATAATTATGTCAATAATGAGTGAGTTCAATTTTAAACATGGCGAGCAAGTAAAAAAAATTAGGCATGTTTTGTCTTTTGCTATCATAGGACAGTGATTTTGTCAGTGCTACAGAAATTAATGAAGAAAATTTTGTTTCGTTTGCAATTATTTCATTTTTAACTGACTTGCAAAAAGAAGGCGGTTATTAATTTGATTGAATGTTGCTTTTTATATGTTTGTTCCCGCACCACTTTCAAACTAAAAAAAGACTGCGTATCCCAATCGAAAAAAGTAAAACAAAAATAAATTTAAAAATTAATGGATATCCCCATAGGTTACGTAAATTGACCTACATGGGTCTATATTTTGAACCGTTATAGACCAACCTATTTAAAAAGTATTAATATTAAAATTATAAATTGAAGGGTGCCCCATTAGTTCCTTAATTTGATGTATACAGCCGTAATTTTGAACAGTTGTAGACATACAGCTGAAACTTACAAAGGACCTTTATTGCTAAGTGTGCTATAACATCAAGCTTATAATTAGAAATTTCATTACGATAAAGGAAGATCTTATTCTTTTAAATTACTGCATTTTGCTGCAGCTCCATTTCTTATTATATAAATTTTTTTATTTTACTATTTTTTCTTTATTCTCTACTGCCGTTTTAGTTTGTTTTCAAGAATATTGGTTTTTTTTAAACTTCTACTTTGGCAACCTTATTTTTTATTTAATGTCCCTGTCTTTTATTTTTGTTGCATTTTTTAAGCTCTTGTAATTTAAAATATTAAAATTTTATGTACTCTACAACAAGACATTTTAGCAAGCTTAAAGAAAAGTTAGAGATAATTAGTGGAGGTATATAAACCCCATTAATTTTTGCTGGTGAGACTTGCCAGAGTTTTCATACGGCTCTGTTGTGGTTAAAAAAAACTTAATATTAAAGACGTACATTACTTGCGTGATTAGCTTGAATCACGTGATAAATTTATTATCTTATTCACGTAAGTGTGAAAGAATCGGTGGTCAGAGCGAGTGAATGTGTAAGTTTTTCTTCTTATGGCATGAATGACTGTCTGTTACTTTTTACTCGCGATACCATCCCTACTTAATTTTTATATAGTCTCAAAAGTGCTTTCGTCATTGTGGAGAGAAGAAACTTGAATTTTTTTAACAAGCAATTCTAACTGACTTCTTCCGAAATTTCTAACAAATTTAAAGGATCTATAAAGCTCTAAATAATAAAAAATATAAAAGCAGGAGCCAAATTACGGCTCTCGATATCGATCAAAATTTTAATAGAATTTATATATAAATTTCGATCGATATCGAATGCCTTTATTTGGCCCCAGAACATTTTTAAAAAGCCACACGTTTATATTGGTTGAGAGTTTTTTAGAATATATGAAAATTTCGTAGCCACATTTCCCGCATTTCGCCTTTTTGTGTTCAGAAAACCGACTAGTGATTATCGACAATGAAAGTATCAGTCAATTAACGTGGAACTCACTTTGTTGGCATTATTGTATCATACTTTCTCGAGAGTAGGGTTAACCATTTACTGATTGAACAAGACAGTATCTTATGTTTGAAGATCGATATGAAGTTTAACTTCTGCTTAAGATATTTTCCGCTCATGTGTACTCTCTCGTTTCAAAGATCAGTAATTGGCCTCTAGATTATAAGATTTGTGGATTCAAAAATACTCTGCGCTAAAAGTAGGAATTTAAGGCTTGGATTTGCAAAGTTAAGCCACATTTAGCTGGTGATAGAAAATATTAAAAAGAACAGAGGCAAACGTCATTAAAAGCATGGGTTACTACTCGAAACATAAACTTTTTACCATATGATTCAATATATTGTTGCGTTTTTCCTTTTTGGTATGGATTCTTTTGATTGCAAATACTTGTGGCTCATTATAGATTCTGTATTCTTTTACTTCGTGGCTTTATATGGCTATACTACATGATCCTACGGTCTTGTGAATCCTATGATCTCGTATTTGCTAAACACGCGTAATTATTACAAACAGAGCTCTCCACGCTACACTACAGTGTTACTCCGGCTATGAATTATTTGATGCCTTTTTTGTAACCTTAACCATCCACAGACAACTCCACTATGCCTTTTATTCAAGCCAGCCATACCCTGTAGCTAATAGCCACAACACACGTCTGCCATAAATTGTTGTTATGCTGTTACACTTCCCTGCGCTTTTTTTTCTTTTTATTATAAAGGGCTTCTTGACATTTATGTGTTACTCTTATATTAAATTAGATATCTCGACTAAATTATCCGTCATTGCATCTCGGGAGGTTTTTACTGCTTCTTCTTAAGTTTTAGTTGCATTATAACAATTTTTACTTTCCTTTGTACGCATGTCCAATGATGGGCTCGAACTCACGATCTTCTGTTTTACACCAAGCACCTTTACCAACGCAACCATTGAGGCGGCTCAGCTTTTGTTAGTCAATTGTGTTATTTTCTACTCACACACCATTCATTAGTGGAAGTAATTTATTCACCACTCTCATACGGGCGACAACAACTGGGGTTGCCAGATTTTATTTTCGTAACAATATGATTTCTCTTTAACGCAAATACTTATAGATTAAGGTCATACAAATGCTTATATTATTTTAAAAATTTAAGTTTAATAAAAAAAGTTGGTTTTAAGCATATCGCTTATTCACTTCTAAAACGTCATAACTCCAAAAAAATAATTTCGAGATAAAGGCAGTTTAATTTTTTGACTCGTTCTCACCATCGAGAAAAATATTAGACTGTTTAAGCAGGAACTTATTAGAAAAGGGATTCATATAAAAGAAATCCATTTAAGAAATCTTTCACCAATTATATATTAAAGGGAGATCTTGGACAAATTATGTGGAATGGGTGAATTAAGACATTATTCCTATAAACATATAACCGATACTGTGTCGTTAACTAAAATGTATCCTTATTTGTCAAAAGAAAAACGGAGTTTCACTCAGCAATATTTTTCATCAACGCAGTCATAACTCAAACATTTAGGCAAAAATTCGATACATTTCAGAAAGATTATTTTTTTATTTATACAGCCATAAAACGAAATGTGACAATGTTTCTGGAAGCGATATGATCTTTACGTTATGAATTTTATTTCTTGACAAACAAAGTTTTCAAACATGAAATAACATAACGACTTATTTTCCTAAAACGTAGAAAGTATAAAAGACATTAAAATTAAACTTATGTATGTATCGTATATCTGAATTATGACGTTCTAGAAGTAACTGAGCGATATGTTTTTTAAAATATTTTTTTCTAAACTATTTTAGGGTGCTCAAATAACTCATCTTAAATAAATTCTTATTCCAATTTTTATCTACTTTATTCTATTTTCAATACTTTCTTTCATTTCTTTTTTTTTTTTTTTTTTTTTGCAGACATTAATTAAATGTTTTTGCGTTTGAAAGCTTGAAAGATGGTAAGTGGATTTTATTTAAAACATTTACGTAGAATTATTTAAAGAACTTTTTATTTAATTTTCTTTAATGATTTTTTTCCAATAATTACTTTGAAATGCCATGGAGTCTATAATTTAATAAATACTAGAAATAAGTATTGTATTTAATTTTTTAATCATTATTATTAAAGCATCATTAAATGTGTGTGAAATATTTTTGTTATAACAAAAAATCTTTTAAAATAAATATATTTTCTTTGGATTACTGTAAGGGTATGAGTTACTTTTGATAGAATTGAAACTGTCTACTTTTTTGTAAACTTATGATAAATGTCCTTCAATTAAATACTTTTTAGTTGACTAATGTTTGGTGACTGTTTTCATGTCGATTGATTCTGGACTGCTGATGTCACTTGGAATGCACAGAGGAGTTCGAAAAATATTAAAAAACTTATTTCACGACGAAGAAGCTTTTGACATAAATTTTTGTATACAAATCATGCAATAAAATATTCGCCCTTGGTATTGTCTTCATGTTACCAAACGAATTCAACTGTTTGTGTACCATTTGTCAGAAACTTAACAGATCAGATCAAAAAGGTAGTGGAGTAGGGCTACCCCTTTAAAAAGTATCTAAAAAGATTTCATAAACTTGATCCAGACAATGCCGGGTATAATCAACTAACAAATTAATACAAGAAAAAATCAGTTTTTGGAAAGATGAAGCGAGATATAAATGGTACTTTTTTAAAAAAATATTGACCGAATCGGCGAAGATAGGTCTGAAGATAAATGCAAACATGAACAAAGGTATCTTTCCAACTGTCGGGCAAACGTCGCAATAGTGAAAAGAAGACATTGTATACGCCGGATAGTTTGCCAGCATCGAAGTAAAGCAAAGGAACATGCTGTCGACAGCAGACATTTGAAGAATAGACCAGTCTCTGGTCGAATTAAAATTACTTATTACAACATGATTATTCTGCCAGTTCTATTTTCTGTAGCTTAGACATGGGTACTTGTAAAAACAGATAAAGTGGTACTGAGTATTTTTAAAAGAAAAGTCCTTCAAAAAATCTATAGGTAGATCTGTGTTACCGAGGAGTTCAGGTCTCGAATGAACGTTGAGCTGTAACAGTTTTATTCCAACATGGACATAGTTAAACGCATCAAAGCACAGCCATGTTGTTCGAATTAATACAAAGGCTCTAGCCAAAGAGGCGTAAGATAATAAGTACTATGGGAAGGGCAAACAGGGAAGACCAATACTCCGGTTATTAGAACAAGTGAAGGGGGATGTGCTAATCGTTGGTATAACGAACAGAAAAAGTACGCAAAAAAATCTAAATAATTAGAAATCTTTCATTGTCTGTCTAATGAAATATTTCTAATCAACAAGATTAACAACAAGACTTTTCTGCCACGTGGGCATGTTTTAAGCATAAAATGGTGGCATGTCATGGCGTGACATTATGTCGCATCAGAAAGTGTCCATTGACATTATGTCACACAACTATGCGGCATACTTTCCATCAACGTAGAGTCATAGAAGTATATTATGGTTTTTATGTAAGAGAGATGCAACAAAACCGGTCTTGGTTAAACTATAGGGGCAGAAAATCTTTGGTAATCTAAGCCGTTGTTGCAAGTGCGGACATTATGACACTTTCATAAGTGACACTATATTCATACTAAAAACGACGCAATATCTGTAGGAAGTATGACGTTTTTAAAAGCCGCCAATGGACATGATGTCACTTTTTAGTGCGACATAAAGTCCATGGACATTATGTCCTTGGACTCTATAACATTCCACCGCATATAATATTCGATTTTTATCAAATCTTAAATTACCAATTTTCATTTCGCCGATGTGTTTAGTCTGTAATTTTTTTAGTTTATCAATTTGAAAAAAGGGGATGGAATAGACCTCCTGTAATGCATCATTAATTTTAAACGTGATTCAGAAGATCGCATTCATAAAATCTTGTATTGTGCGATAAACGACGAGCTCAATAAAAGTCGAACAAAATTATTACCACCAAAAACAAAAAAATCAAATGCTAGGGATAAATTATATTAATCAATATTTATAACTTTAAGTTTAAATAAATAATACTTCAAGAGCCACTACAGTTTTCTTAAAATCAAGTCATTAATAAACTAAAAATAACTTAAAAAAAATGAAAAATGTTATTTTTTGTCTGTTCGTTTTGTAAACTGTTGAAAAAATAATTAAAAGGAAATAAAAAAAATATAAAACACGCTTAACAAACCCTGCATAAATAAAGAAAACCTCTTGTGAATTGTTCCTTAAACGAGCAAAATTACTTAACGAACGGTTGCATGGTGGTGATAGCAGCGGCAACACAATTTTCTGCCATTTTAAACTGCACGTGGCGCCACGTTTAAATATTTAATAAATAAATATTAACAAAATAATAATGAAATTTGTAATAATTTTTAAAAATCCAGAGTATAAAAACTATTTGCTTAAACATTTAACAGTCAAGATTTATTTATTTTTTTTTTTGTTTGGGCTCAAGTATTTGACAGTTAAATTGATTTAATTTTTATGTTTCGCATTCAAGTATTGTTTACAAAAAGGTTAAATTTGTTTATTAATTTTTTATTTGTTTGCTGTGAAACAAAAACTAATAATAACAAATTATTTAAATGACCTTAACATCAAAATAAAATCTTGAGAAAAAAATAATAATAATATTTATGTTCGACTAAAATTAGTAATAAAATTTTATAAATATTACAATTATTTCAAGTTGAGATTTGGTAAAGTTTAAACAAAACAAAAACTATAGAAACAACAAATGCATAATCAATCATTGAGTATTTGTCTTTTTTATGTAAAAATCAATAGTGCTTAGTAAAAGTTAATGCACCGTTGCGATCTGTAGTCTGTGATAAACCATAAGATGCTGTATAAACTTATAGAATTAAGAGAGACTGGAAAGTACTGTGAAAAATGGTAGAACTGTATTTTAAATAGGAGAGGAGGATAAAAATATTTTGAAAATAATATAGTTATTTTTAATACACTATTACGATCGTCATTATAAGAGTATTGTAAATAAATATTCGTATTTAAATAAAGAGTGTGGTACCGCACACATGTGAGGAGTATTCTCAGAGTAGCGCATATTTAGCACATGAGATGTCTTGATTAGCAAACGTGCGCCTATAATCTATCACGCCTTCAGACCATAAAACGCTGTGGTTCCACGAGAATATAAATCAGATTAGACTTTTTTACGTACCAGGGCCCTTTTTAATTAATAAACCTAAGGCTGCTGTACAATGCTATTATAGCGATGGGAGTTGAACCCATGACCAACCTAACCGCTAATGCACGGTCAACATTTGTTGGCTAACTTTTCTTTTTATTCTATTCACACAAGCACTACACTTCACTTAAACTGTTTGCTACAACAACGTTACCTTTTGTTATTGCAGATAACAATATTCATATAATCGGGCATATAAAAAAGATATACAATCTTTCAATTAAGTGATTTTTTGAAGACTAAAGCATCATCAGCTTCTTTGTGTATAAATGTAGCATAATTCATGACAAAACTTTAGTTATGAAAATTTATTATTCGTTATCTTTTTTAGGTTAATTTACTTTAATCGTGCTTGATTTCTTTAAATATAAATATTTCGTGATATTCTCACGAAATATTTATTATTTAAAACTACAGAATCAAATGTGTTACTGAGCGACTGCCGAGGAAAACTTGATTTCAAAAAATAAAAAAAAAAATAAAAATATGCCAATCGATCAGACATAGTGTCAAAAGAGGTACTATGAAAAATCAGCATGATCAGTCCATGTCCGTCGAGGCAGCAGGCAAAACAATACGGCTACCTCTAATTTTTTCATGCCATTGGGAACAATAAAGTAACTTCAATAAAGAAAAATAAATATATGGAGCGATAGGGAATTAAAAAATAAGAAAATAACATGAAAAGAAAAAATTGGGTCTCGCCCATATTTTCCGAGTTACGGAGCTTTAAAAAATTCTAATTTTTTAAAATATCAATTTGGGTATCATTTTAAAGATTTTAAATGGATCTTTAAGGATATACTAAAATTTTAAAAAAATGCTTAACCCATTAAGAGCCGATGTAATTTTTATGTAAAATTATATTTTTTTATTTTTCAATTCTCTGTCACCCTAATTTTTGCCTTTTCTAATGAAGTTACTTCATTAAACTAGATTGATATAGATGGTGATATGTATATATATTTCGGCATAACCGACTATAGCACTTTTATTTGTTTTTCAATTAATTCTCGATTTAATTTATTAAAATCCCAAAATCTATTCATTGTATTTTTTTTGAGATCGGAAAAACTTTAGCGCCCACTTTTTAAACAAATCTAAATATATGTGTTTTAATTTACAAAACCAAATATGACCAACAAAAAGTATAATACATATTGAAGCATTTAAAACAACAACAATGCGAGAATTTATGTATTTAATAATGTGACTCAAAAAACAAAATCTGAAATTAATAAAAACAAATTTACCTTGATGGAAATCTGTTGACCGCAGATGAGTATTTTCATGTTTAAGACAGCATCTACTGTAATAAATAAAAGCTACCTTATGCAGGTTAAATTTTCGCCACTCCCTCTCCGCCTATTTATGGTTTCGGCAATGGCTGGTACTTTCTAAATTGTTCTGCAAAATATATCTTGATTTTTTAGCAAGTGAGAGCTCACTCACCCATAAGGAGCTGCCACCTATCACAATTTCAGATTTATGCAAACTCACTATTAAATTACTCTCCGCTATACTGGCATGAAGCCACAGCAAATTTCTATTAAAAAATCGACTTTATGTTTTCGTTTATGACAAAATGATATGAAGTTACTTCGCATCCTTTCTACACCTTTCGAGGGTGTAGAACATAGAGTTCCACATATAATAAAGAAAATACCCTTCTTAGAGATCATGCGTGAGTAATAATGAATCTTAAAATTATTGTGTAAATTTACTGTGCCACCTGAAGTAATGTCATGCCCTTTTGGTTTTACGCACGTTTCCATGCCTGCAGTTTTCTTAAAGTAGAAACAACTTCGTTTGTTATTTTTGTTTGGAATAAGTTTAAGAGCCAAATTATTATATAAATGTTTCTTCACGTGTCAGATAACTTTAATAAGTGAACTAAACGAATTTTCTATCACTGTGGGCAGCTTTTTCAACTCTTTAATTTTTGTTGTTTTTTTTACATTTAAAACAAAAGAAAATATATTTTCTTTTATATAAAAGAGTTATCTGTACATAAACCTTTTGTGAAACACAAAAAAAAAAAAAAATAACGACGAGACATAATGCTGCCAAATTTAGATGCCAACAATACGGCAGACTGCAACAATTTAAGAAACAACAACAACAACAAAATCTTGAAGTCAGTAATTTTTCTTTAAAAATTTTTGACGACAATATTTGCAAAAATATTAACAGACTTGACAGCAACAACAAGAAAAAATCACAACAAATGTCACCCACACTTTCCGTTTTTAATTTTGTTGATTTTTTTTTTTTGTTTTTTTTTTTTGTTTGCCTTTCAGGTTTTATTGTCTTCATGGTGATATTTGCTGATATACAATCATGATTGTTTTATTCCGTATTCGCAAATTATATTCATACTAGATACGTAACACAAACAACAAAAACAACAATAACAATAACAACCTTATTATATTGTTAAAAAAACGTAGTTATTTTTCGTATATGCATAGACAGTGTTGGTCAAAACAAATACAACTAGAGTTCATCTGCTTATTTGTTGTACCATTTTTTTTAACACGGCGCATTTTGAAAACATAGAAAATAGTAAAATTTTTAATTTATACATTTTTTTGTCTAACTTTTTATTATTATAACCAAATTAATAATTATAATTCAACCTAAGTTCAGGTATATTTCAGTTTCTAAATTTATTAAGTATGAAAAATTCTTTATAAATATTTTTTTAATTTTTTAGGAAACAGAAAAGCTAAGGCACTAACAGAATGTAATGCAGCGTTTTTTAGTTCGCTACAAGCTGCATCAGCTGTCTTCTTCTCTACCTTCTTAGAGTAGTGTTTATTGTAATCATCATGTATTTAAGAAACTAATTGAACAAATAAGAATACAAGTTACTTTTATACTCAATCACTATTCACACAGAGTAAAGAAATTCGTTATTAAACCGAATTTGTTGCCAATCGAATTTTGTCGGTTGTGTGTATTATCTTAAATTCGGCTGTAATAACCGAATGAATATAGCACTCACAACTATTTAAAAAAATTATTCTTGAGTGACTATAAAGTGTTATTGTGAATTAAATAATACAAAATATTTTAATATTTACTTTTATTTTAAAAAGAAATTAAAGGATTAAGATTATAAATTTCATATTTTGGCCCATCGAATTGAGCCTACTCCTTTCTTTACATCATGACTCCTCTTTTCCACATAGTTTCTTCAACTTTTCATCCCACAGGTATGTTTTGCTGCTGCAAAGTATTAAGTATTATAGAATTTTTGTTTTAATTTACAAGTGGCTTGCTGAGATTGATTTTGGACTTACCTGTTAACAATATTGGAAAACTTTTTACCACTACCAAGCGAAAAATTAGACATCACCTTAAAATGTACTTGCCATATAATGACTTACTTTTGTGGTTACCATATTTTGTTACTCGCTTACAAAACACATTACATTAGTTTCCAAAAAAGGAAGTAATAATGGAACTAGTTCTTTATGTTAAAAGAGACTACCGTACTAATTGTTCTCATTAATTCCTACACTAATTAATGTAATCGATTCTCAGTAATTGATTATAAAAGTCTCATGCCTTGTAAAAATCATTAAGTTGGCAATCTAGTTGGGAAGTACTTCTGCCAAAAATGCTTAATTCCACACTCGATTACCTTTTCAAAATTTTTTTGCTGGGTAACAATATATTTTTGCTTTTTTTTCAACTGAAATATTTATGATTTTTGTTTTTTGTAATGTGTACCAGTGCATTTTTATTATGTCAAACATTTTTCGATTTTAGAAGACAAAACCGATTTTGATGATTTTAACAACCAAAAATTGGTTTTCAATAGTAATGTGCTGAATTAGTTTAGTTACATCTTCCATTTAATAAAATTGATTTTAGTAAAAACACAAATCGGTCGGGATAACTTTTTTAAGACGCAAATATCATTTGTTAGCTTTTAGCATTAAAAATAATTCAAAAATATAATTTATTTATGTCAAAAATCAAATAATTATATTAGTAATAAAATTTTGAATATATTAAACGAATTTTAGCCAATCTGTTTTCTGTGTGCAGTTGGTTAGATGAAGTGCACACACGCAACTCAAAGCTTTTTCATTCTTTCCTTTATCAGTCGTTACACTTACATTTGTTCTTACTTACTGCTTTTCATGTTTTCATACTTTATAGCAGATGCTGTTCTAGTATCATATTGAAGGTCGCAAGGGAAGTATAAATAAACGGTGTCCTGCATGTGAACTTGTATTGGATGATGGCACTATACATTCTTTGCTCTTTTATATACACCGCAGAAAATGCGTGACAAAAGATGTTTTATTGAGGATGTTCAAAAACAGAAACTTGAACCAATTCTGAAAAGAAATTTTCAAAAAGCTACAATATATTTTCACTCGAAATTCTTTCCCTTTTCCCCAAATTGCAATCGCGAATAACTCATGTGAACAATTTTTCACTTAAACAAAAATTCCCCTTATCGGGATCGATTTTTTCCCTCGAAATTTTTTCACTTTTCCCTAGGATTTGGTGACTTAAATTTTGCTGGGGAACTGCATACATTATGCCAGTTTTTATATGTTTTAATTAGAATATTTACATACATAACACATTTTTTTAATTCAACATCAGTTACTGCAGGGCAGACTGACATTATGCTCGTCAAGATGCAAAACAAACAGATATATCTATTGGTTATAAATTTATAAAGATTATTTATTAAACATATTTTTTAAATGATCAGATACAAAAATTTATTTTTTTGAAATGGGTCAGTAGCAATGTTTAGGATAGGTTGGGAGGTCACCCGTGTTGCCACAGCCCAATTGGGTACATTGTTTGGACCTTTTGTGTGAAGAGTAACTTCAAGGGCTTTTAAGCGTCTTGCACGTCACGTTCTTGAAATAAAATTGTTCTCTGTTGTAGTGTCTCCTCCTCTTGCAACAACACAATAGCACCAATCATTAACACTTCTAAATTTTTTATAACTTTAAAAAATTTTAAATTTGTTTGTCCCTTTTTATATTTTCTTCTTTCTAATTTGTATTCAGTACGAATTGATAGCATGAAACTCACGATAGCAATATTCCCTTCATGGGGAAAAAAACTTAATGGGAACAAAAATTTCACATTTTGTTCACGATAGGGGTGAATATTAAATTAAATTAATTAACTTTCAATAAAGTATCGTGCTATTTTTTATTATACAGATTAAAATAATAAATCACCATGTCTCGTTGGCAATTTCGCTACAGCTTCTTCAGGAAATTTCTTACAAACATTTTGATCAAACTTACAATTTCTGCCCAAACAATTAAGTAAAGACAAAAATAAAATTTCAAGTAAAAAACATCAATAATCAACAATGATTTTATTATTATTTTTCTCTACCGACTTTTTTTCGGCTCTTTTATACAGTTAAAAGATGATGAAAAATAAAATATCACAAAAGGGAAAGTGAGGGAAAGGGTTTTAAAATGTCGTACAAGTAACTTTTATATTAGCGTGCATGATCAAATAAAAAACTGGGTAGAAACGCACTGCAAATTTTTAATAAAAATAGTAAATAAAGTCAAATAAAAACAAATAAGAGTGCTATATTCGACTATGCCGATTCTTCTATACTCTTAACTATCTAAGTAAATTTAGTTTAGTAAGTCCAATCATAAAAGCAAATATTGGAGTGACAGATAATAAAAATATAAAAAAAATATTGGTACTGTCTACATATAATTTTACACAAAAATGACATCCTTAAAGACCTCTTCAAAAGCTCTAAATTGTTACCCATATTGATATTTTAAAAAAATTTGAAAATTTCACTGCCCCGTAACTCGGAAAAATTGGATGTTTTTGACTTATTTTTTAGTTCCCTATCGCCACATATATTTTTATTTTTTTGATTAGAGTTACTTCATTGATCCAAAGAACATGCAAAAATTAGAGGTAGGCATAGTGTTTTGCCTGCTGCCTCAAAGGACATGGACCGATCATCCTAATTTCCAATAGCACCTCTTTCAACACTATATCTGTTCGATTGATATATTTAGTTTATTTTTTTTTTTTTTTTTGTTTTTTGTAAAATTTTGTAAAAATTTAATTTTTATTAAATTATTATTTGAACTGTGAATATTATAAATGAATAGAAATTATTTGAATTATTATTTTGTAAAAATTTCAACACTAACACGGACAGACAGACGGATATTGCTCCATCGACTTCGCTAAAAAAAATCACAATGACATAGACATACTCTTTTTAAGTTTTTGTGGTGAAGAGTATAGAAAACTTAATTTGTTACAAAAGATTATTTGTGAGATGCTAATCAATAAAGGCCTTGTAACATCAAAGTTTAAAATTTTTTAACCTTCACTGTATGCACACAACAACAAACTACGTAGAAATATAGCATGTACCACTGTTACTTTGTCAACAAAATGTCTTAAAGTAGACATAATTTATTTATTGTTGTTCTTGTATATAATATATATAAAAAATATAGGATGGTTGTATGTACGTTTTAATAACTAAGTAAGTATCTTTTTAAGTCTGTCTATAGGATTGTTTATTTAATAAAAAAATTATTTCGCTTTTTGTTTTTAATTCGAACCCAAAAAAATTGTTTGTGTATTTTGTCTCAAATTTGGACTGGCAAACAAAAATGCCGACAACAATTGATTTTTTTTTTTCAAAGTTTAAATTAAATTATACAATATTTTATTTATTGTTTAATAAATTAAACAAAAACATTTAATCTGCTTATTAAAGATACAAATGTGAAATATTTGTTAATTTAAAACAATTGTTTGTGAGTAGAACAAAAGTTGAGAACTTAAAACACGTATTAAGAATTATAATAATTTTTTTTACTAAATAGTAAATTTGATTATTAAAAGTTATTTATTTCTATAGTTTAAATTAAATATTATATGTCAGTTTTCTCAATGTAAACGACAACAGCAAAAACTCTTCCTTTTACTTCGTTTGTTACAAAAATAATATTACTTTTTGCAATCTAGGCGTTGGAAAATGTATTTTATTACGCTGGCGTCTAGCTTTTTCTGCATTCAGTGGATTCGTTAGTAGATTTTATTTTTTGTTACAAGGCCTTCTAACTTCTTTTCCTATAGATTAGTGATAGGGTTACTATCAGCGCTTTAAGTTCCACCATGTTTTTGCGAAATCATCATCATTGAGGAGACATTGCGAATGCCACGAAATTTATATAGCTACCTGAGCAGTTCAGAAAGTAATTTGTTTTGGCCACTCCCAGGCAAGAAAATATTATGAATTTTTCCCTTTTTGCAAAAAGTACCATTCACCAAATTTATTTGAAATCGTATATTATTATTCTGACGCTTATAAAAATAAATGCTATTTTCCTTTAAGAAAAATATAATAATCAGTAGTTATTGATTATACATGGGAGTAATTAATTACATCAACTAATTAATTGACGATGTCATTACCATTAAATAATAAATAATGTAAATGATTTTTTATCATTACTTCAATTAATGGTAATGCTTTTCAATGAGAAGAGATCATTGATAATTATTTAAAAAACAAAATCATTACCATTGACCAATGATTGAATGATTTAAAAGCATTATCATTAATGAATGTAATTTTTATCTTTGTACACTAATTATACACCTTAAAGTACATTGGAGCATTATTTTAAATTGGCATTTTGATCACAAAAATTTTGTGTATTATATAACACTCTCAGTAAAAATTAAGCACTATGGGAAAATATTAATGTTTTCGTGTAAGCAATAAGTTCTGCTACCTGGGTTGTTAAGTGATTTAGGATTTCAGACATCAAGTTTGTCACCTTTCATCGTTACAATGGATAAATTTTAGAAATTTTCCAATGTAGCTCTTGCTGCAAGTGCGTTAAGATTTATTTAGTTGATGCGTAGTTTTTTTGAGTTTCTGCGTCAAAAAATTTGTGTCATAAAAACAATTATTTTTGATTCAATTCTAAGTAGTAATTAAACGATTTCATTAAAATTTTATTACCATTAGTAAAAACACTTATAATTAAAATAAAATCATTAGCATTAAATGGAAGTGGCATTTTTTTTCATTGTCATTATTTTAAATAATGCTAATGAAATTTCAATGGTTATGATTATATTTTTTTTTTGTTTTTGATTATATTTTTATTAAAAAAAAAAATTTTTATTAATATTCACTAAGTTTAGTCGACCTCTTTCTTTAATTAAAATGTAATTTTAAATAATTTTTAAGCTTGAAAGTCTTTGTTGAACAGTTATTTTATTATTCAATATCATGGCATCTCCAGAAAATCTTAAAAAAAAAAATATTGAATAATAAAATAACTGTTCAACAAAGACCTTCAAGCTCAAAAATGATTTAAAATTACATTTTCATTTTTTTTATTAAGTTAAATTTGTATATATTTTTTTTAGAAATTTCGATTTTTTTCGGATTGAAAACCTCTTGAAAATATTTCCAGATTATTAAACGTTGGTTTTTAAAGATAAGATCAATGACGGAGAAAACCTTAATAATGCATAAAATTTAATATCAGAATAAATTGGAGTAAAGCTTTTGCAAAGTATTATCAGACGAAACCTAGATTTATTAAATTATAATTTTAAAGGAATTTATCACGTCCTTTAAAATCATCGATCTAATTTCTTTCGAAATAAGCCAGAAGTTGCTGTTACAGTGAACAGCCAGCGCTATCGAGCCACGTAGCCTTAATTTTTGTTGTCAAAAATTATTCAGTAAACTATCGAAATACTGCAAAATCAATTTGGTTACAACTTTATTTCCAGAAGAAGTTATGTTCACTGTCTCCTTCGTTTGTTTAATTTAAAGCCCCTACATTACCTGTTATAGAACTATGTTAAGTTATTGGTTAAAGTCGACAAACCAGCAATACTTGAAACAGTGCGAGCCAATATTCAATTCGCCTTTGACACCACACAGACAATTTCGAAAAAAAGTAGTCGAAAATTGTACTGGACATATGCCGAAAATCATACTAAAAAAATTAATGCCATGAAATTATCCAATTATAATAAAAAAAAATGTTGTCTTGTATTATCAGAAGTGTCTGCCGCGAAGATATTCTACTTTGTTTACCGCCATTTTGCTAAGCATTAGTTTTGACAGGGCAGTAGTGAAATAGACACATGGCAAATTTATTATGGAAAATATTCGATAAACCAACGTTTTTTGATCGTAAAAAAAATGTTATCAAAATCAATCATCGATTACTGTGACGATGAAAAAGATACGAGAAAATTTTGGGCGAAAGCACGTGCCAGCAAAATGTAATATTTTTAGTGTAGGTGATACGCCCAGTTCTATTGAAAACACTACTGCTGATCAAAAACGTGTTCAAAATAATCTATCAACCTCAATTCTACGCCGTGCTCAGGAGCTTGGTCTTCAAAGAACAATTTTGCACAAGGATTTGCATTTGTTTCCATTTAAGATGCAGTTGACAAAAGAGATTCTTTTATAAGACCACTTACGCTGCCGTACATATGTTACAGCTCGTTCATGAGAACCCCGATATTAATGAAAAAAATCATAATGAGTGACGAAATAGAAAATTATTGTTATAAAATCCATTTAAAACTTTTCCCGGTTTCCCGAGAATTTTCAAAATATTTCCCGGGAATTCTCTAAAAATCTTCGTCGGGGAATTCTCACCCGGGAATTCCCGTACCCCAAACCTAGTGACGAGACACATTTTCATTTAGCGATAAGAATAAAAAGAATAGCCAGTCGATTTTCTACAATAGAAAACCCTCAAACTATTCGTCACTCAACTTTGCATCCATTAAAAGTGTCAGTGTGGTGTGCAATTCGGTCAGGAGGAATTACTGCTGCATCACTACTGAACATAAAAATGGCGTAACGGTAACTGTTAATGGATAGCCATAACGTGATATGATTGAAAACTTTTTAACTTCACAACTGCATGCTTTGGGCTTGATTACATGTGGTATCAGCAAGACGGTACCACGTCGCTTACAACCAGGATTACAATGGTTGCTGCGAGACCTCTTTCCACTACAAGTTATTTTGAGAAATGGAGATCTTTATTGTGTTCCACGGTCGCCTCATTTGACAGCTCCGGACTTTTTTTTTGTGGGGATATTTGGAAAAGCAAGGTTTATGCAAGCCGATGTGTGCGAGCTCGCATTGTCATGGTGAACAATGATTCGTCTTCTCTTGTTGGTTTTTCGAATTTCTCCGATGACTTCAGGCAAACAAATTGTAGTGTACCACTCAGAAGTGACCGTCTTACGTTGCTCAAGCGGAACAGTCGCCACATGACCAGTTTTGCCGAAGAAACAGGCGACCATTTGCTTCGTTGGATTTTGCTCGTCTTTGAAGACCCACACGGTCGATTGTTGTTTCGTTTCGAGCTCATGCGCATAGATCCATGATTCGCCACCTGTGACGATCTTATAAACGTCTTTTGAAGCACCGCAATCGTATTTTTGCAACATTTCTTTGCATCAATCGACACGAGCCTTTTTTTGTGCGACTTTCAAATTGTGCGGGATCCAACGAGAACAAACCTTTTTTACGGCCAGGTGTTCATGCAGTATCGAATGTATGCTGGTGGAAGAAATGTCCAAGGATGTCTCTATCTCTCGGTATGTCTTATGTCGATCTTGCATTATGAGTTCCGTTTTTGGACGACCTTCACGGAATTCGTCTTTGAGCGAGCTTCGGCCACGATTAAATTCATTATACCAATTTTTCACAGTGCTATAGGATGGTGCTTCATCGCCATACAAAGATTTAAGTTCATCAATGCACTCTTGTCGTGATAATCCACGTCGAAAGTTGTGAAAAATGATGGCACGAAAATGTTCACGAGTTAATTCCATTTTTTTCGATATTAATTTTTTCAAGTCACTGTAAACAACACAAATAATGGCCGTACGTCAAAACGTTTTGAGTACGATTATGCTTAAAAATGACAAACTTTCCAATGGAAATGTCAGATTGCACTTGGTAGCACTCAGTAAAACATTTACCAATAATGAAAATGAAATTACAAATAACAAAAAATGAGATTCTATGATTATTGATTAATTTAAATAATTTTAGCCTTCAACCATAAAAGAAATAAATTACAATTTAGGTGTACTTAGGGCAATGCTTCACAGTATAAAAATTTAAAGTCTTTCATAGTTGACCTAATTGTTTAAATATGACTTAATTATTTAAAATGATATGTCGTTATTAAATCAGTTCTGGTAATACACTCTTCCAAAATTCCACTAAATTTTAAATTAAATATGAAAAAAGAAATCAATAAAAACTATTTAATACAAAACAACAAGTAAAACAAAAACAAAAATGTTATACATAACTCCCTTAAACAAATACATATTTTTTAGCTTTTTTTTGTTCATAAACTATTAAATTATTTAAAAACATTTTGGTGGTGGCAACTTTGGTAAGTCCTTGTTTAATTGTAAATGAATAAACTGTTTTTTTTATTTATTAATTTTTTTTGTATGGGTTAAAAAAAAATTAAATAATCTATAGAAATGAACGTATATATATATGAAATAACAAATACAAAAGTGATTGAAAATATTACAGTTTTTTTCTCACATATATGTTTTATGTAAATCTGTACATAAATTTTGCATCCATGTTTCCAAAGAAAAAAATCTATATTTAATTTATTTGTTTAACTATGTTGTAATGTTTTCATGTATATTCTCGTGCGAGTGCGAGTATTATTAAAACTTTTTATGTGACCTAAATTGCTATTTTATTTATGTATAAATTTTTTCATTTTTATTTATTTGTTATTAAAAAAAATTCACTACTTTCACACATACAAATTATTTCAAGTGGACTCATATACCCTGTACATTTTGTATTTAATCATTTGGGAACTGAATAAATGCAATTTAAAATTGTCAATTATTATGTGGAATTGTTTTCTGCAAGTTAACAGTAAGAACTTTTTGAAATGATTTAGGAAAATGGCTGCCAATTTCACTTAATGCGAAAATTTTTTTTATAAATATGCCAAAGAAGAGTTCGTTCGCATTTGAAGGAATTGGCGGTTACTTAATAGTCTAAGGCGAAATGGTCTTTTGATAGCTGTCCATCGTAACATAAAGGAAGGTAGTGCTGGTCTTTTGGTAACCACTCAGTTGACTCTGTAAGTCAGCCAGTGCTGTTTTAATGTCATTTCTGGCAACTGTTGTATGGAAATTAAATATAAACGCAGTTACTATGCAGCATCTTGTACTAAATATTCTAGTTCTTCTCGAGTATACCTTGTTTCAATTGAATTCTATGTGAATATCATAAGTTCTTAAAGCAATAAAAAGTCATCAACGTGTTGGACTAAAGAGTGTTGTAAGGTGGTTTATAATTACCTGCTTAAGTTAAGCTTAACCCGCATGACTCAATTAAGTCCATTTTCGTAATGAGGGATATATTTTAAGCTCAACAGAATTTTCATTTAATTCCAAAGTATATGGAAAAACCATTTGAATGATTCCGGGCATATGGCCAACGCTGTAGTCCTTAAAAAAGTATTCTGGTCAAACATTTGTGCAACAGGAACACAAGCTATGTTGGCCTCCAAAACGCCAATTATTGTAGGCTTATTAGCATGACCTATTGACTTCACGAGACCCTACAGCAGTTGGTGAGAGTGTGTAGACACAACTTTTCGAAACCAATTTAATCAATACTTTTAAACAAAAAAATCATTGAGCATATGGTACAGTAACATTCTCCGACAACCTTAATGCGTGCCTCGGCCTAAGTTTTGACGAAGAAGCTTACATTTTTCTGAATGTTTTGCATGTTTTTATTATTATTATTTTTTTTTTCTTTTGTTGGTAATAAATAATATTTTATTTTTCCTAAATACTGAAGATAACCTTGTGATGACAATTTATTTTTTTTAACCCTTCACTACAAAAAGTGGAAAAGGACAACCTATTCAATTTGTAATTTATACAATAAACATTTCCAACCCCATAAAGTGCATATCGCTCATTAATTTCAACAACGTCATAACTCAAAAATATTGATTTCGAGATAATCGCAGTTTAAGTTTTTGACTTGTTCTCACCATCAATCAAAATATCAGACTGCTTAAGTTCCCCCTACAATTAGTAAAGTGATTTATAAATTAAAAATTCATTTAAGAAATCCTTCATCAATTATATATTAAAGGGAGGTCTTGGACAAATTATGTGGAATGTTTGAATTATGACATTATTCCTGTAAAAATATATAATCGATACTGTGTCGCAAACTAAAATGTATCGTTATTTGTGAAAAGAAGAACGGAGTTTCACTTAATATTTTTCATCAACGCAGCAATAATTGAAAATAATACAATACAATAATATGCGAAAAGTCGATACTTTTCAAAAATATCTTTTTTTATATATACAGTCACAAAAGGATATGTGACAATGTTTTAAAAAGCTATGTGATCTTTACGTTATGAACTTTACTCCACAACATAAAATGTGACGTTCTTATTGACAAAAAATTTTCCAAGCATGAAATGAAATAACGACTTATTCTCCTAAAATGTGGAAATTACAATAGACATAAAGATGGAACTTATACACAATATCAAACATTAAATGGGGAACACTTCTGTATGATTCACCTTAAAATTTGAAATTTTTAGTTATGACGTTCTTGAAGTAAAAATGAGTGATATATTCTGAGTTCTTATGCAGAGCGAAGTCGATTGAGCACTGTCCTGTCTTTCTGTCCGTATTTTTGTTGAAATCAAGTTTGCCGAGGCGCTAGATCAGTTAGAGATAAATTAAGTACGACAATCGATTAGACATAGTTTCGAAAGAGGTGCTATTGGAAATCAGCATGTCCTTCCGAGTTACAGGCCTCTGAAATTTAATTATTTTTTTTTAAATATCAATATGGGTATAATTTTAAAGCTCTTGAAGAGATCTTTAAGAAAATACTAAAATTTTTTAAAAATGCTTAACCCATTAAGAGCCAATGGGATTTTCATGTAAAATTATATATAGAGCTTAATTTTTTTAATCCTCTGTCGCCCCAATATTTGCTTTTTCGATTAGACTAGATTTACTTATATGGTGAAGGGTATACAAGATATAGCACTCTTACTTGTTTTGAATTTAATTTATTTAAAAGAGGAAGAAGAAGAAGATTTCTCCTAAAACCATAACCTTAAGAATTATAAATAATTTTATTTAAACTTAAAAAGAGCTCTTAAACGAAACTATTAAATGTCATTTTTTTTTTATTTGCAAATGTGTTTTAATAATAAAACTTAGTTGACCTTTCTATTTCGAATAATTTTAACCACTTAAGATTATTAATTTTTGCTTTTAAAGTTCTTTGGTCAAATCTATCACACGTAAAGTCATGATGACTGAAATGATTTATTAACCTTCACTATAAAGAGACATAATTTTCAGAAGTATTAAATATTTTATAGCAAGTAACAGTCTGATAATCTTGATAATGAATCAATAAGTGTATGCAACAAAATGGACTTGTTAAAATTTTAGATGTGCGTGTGTGTTTAAGTGCGGGTGGTGGTGGTTAGTTGGGTAAAAGTAAAAATATGTCACTGAGACCATAAAAAAAATTATAAAAATAATAAAAAAGAAATTCTTGCTCATACGAGAATTTTACATTAAAATAATGTATACATAAAATTTATACATATTCATTGATAAGCTGTTTCATGCATTAAAAATATTTATTTTTTTGCCCTACGAAAATTTATGTTGCAAAAAAAAACAACGCAATTAAAACATAAAACGAAGCAGAAATAAAAAGAATATAAATAAATATATAAAACCACTTAAACATATGTGGTGTTATATTGGATATAAATTGAAAAAGGATAATTCACTTTTCCTACTCCCTCTCTCCACTATTGATTTCAACTAGAAAAAAATTACATATAACAAACTGTGTAAATTTTTGTTATTTATTTCACGGTTTATTTTTATTTGTTTCAAATGAGAGAAGCTGACTATTTTTTTTTATTAAAAGAAATATTGATTTTAGCGTGGTGAAGTAGGGCATAAACTTAAAAGGATCAGGAGCTCTTATTACTCAGGGATTAAAAATTCTTTGAGACGTTTGACGGACTAAACAGGTGTTTTTGTTGTACTAAAAAAAAAAACAGATTTAGAAAGCGCGCACAGTGCGAAATTTAACAAAAAAAAAAAAAAAAAATAATTCTACTGGTTCCTAACGGCAGCCTGATTGTATTGAAACAACATTTGACTATAGTGCAGCAGAGTTTTAATTTCAAATTAAAGTACTTAGCGAGACGATGTATGTGGTTCTATTTTGCCAATTTAACAGGACATTACTTTTTTTTGGCTTATATTGGCTCTAAAAGTTTACTGAGATTCCCTAGATTAATGAAGTTTGACAGACAAATTTGTTATAATCATAACTTGTTAAAGGTAGAAAATAAGAATAATCGGACTAGGGAGAAAAAAATTCCCCTTACATGAACTAAGCCTACCTCTGAAAAATTACAACTTTTAAGGTAAAAAAATTTTCAAAAGCTTAAAATTGGTCTCAAGAGATTCTAAAATGCCATTTTAACCCCGCCTTTTTTTGTGGGCGAGTAACTAAAATATTATTTGAAAAATTAATTTAATTATTAAACGAAATGAACTACATACGGCTTTAAACCAGACTAAATAATTTATAAAAGCAGGGCGAGATATCTAGTCTCACACCCAAAAACATTCCTTAAAAAATTTTTTTTTTAATTTTTGTAAAAGCAAACTTGATTTCAACAAAATTTAAATTCGCCAAGCGAATAGGCATATTGTCAAAGGGCCATGTCCTTTGATGCAGCGGGCAAAACACCACTCCTACCTCTCATTTTTTCATATTATTTAGAACAATGAAGTAACTCCAATCGAAAAAATATATATGTGGGAATATAGAGAATTATATAATAAGAAAAAAACATCAAGTGGAAAAATTGGCGCTCGTCCTAGGTCTAGTTTTATTTTTCTAGCGGAGCAAAAACCCTTCCCATTTCTTTCAACTTATTTTTTAATTGTCCAAAATGACGATAAAAGTTTTAAAAAAAATTTTAAATGCATATTTTAACTATTAAAAACGTATTAGATTTTTATATTTCTTTGAAAGCTATTTAGAAACAACTCTTAATTAAAAAAAATAAATAAAAAAATTTCAATTACTTGTGCTCCCTTCATGCACCTATTTTCGTAAAAACTAAAACTAAAACCGAATTTTCTCTCATGGATTAAGCGGAGCTTAAATACTTAAATTTAAATTGAATACTCTAATGAGTCATTTCTTACCGTGCGGTAGAATTTTCTTATCCTTAAAAAGTTGAAAATCTCTTTTTTGGGATTTTTAAATAATATTATTAATATTTTATAATTAATATTTATTATTAATACTGCTTTAACATGACAAGAACCCAGTTCATAAAATTAGCAATGAAAAAAAATTTTAGCACTAAGAATAAATGTAATGCCTACAAAAATTAAATTACGAATATGAAAATATATATTCTCCGTTTTTACAAAGGGCCTTCTGCAACCTATTAAATTATAAAAAATTTATATGCTTTTAGAAGTTCCTACACATTGGTAATTTATACTAATGTCTATCTGACTTACTTAAGAAGTCAGAAATTGTGTTCTATTGCAAACCAGTAAGTTTTTACTGATAACGAAGTTTAGTTTGCACTACCATCAAATTTTAACTGATTACTGAAAGCATGCATGTTGACCGCAAGTAAAAACTGCTTTAAAATAATCCAATTTACTTGACTTACTAAAAATAATAATAATAATAACAATAATAATAATAATAATAATAATAATATGTGAAATAAAATTCATTAAAGAATGGTTTTTTAATGATCATGGAACTAAAATTTCAGTAAATATTTCTGATTACTGAAGCAGTCTAAAATTTCTAGTTAATGCTAATGAAAATAAAGTTGCAATATCGTTAAAAATTAACTACCCAACTCAAAATTGTACAGTAATCAGAATAACTTAATTTTGACTACAATTTTGCTGGTATTGCAAAGCGAAATATGTTTCATGACTTTATAGCATTCATCAACACTTATTATTATTTTTTTTTTTATTTAAATTAACAAATTCTTTTTATTCAAGAGGTAATAGTTTCTATACTTTCTTAAATGTTTTTTAAAGGTTCCACCTTTTAAAATCTTTTCAAGCTTATAGTACAAATGATATTATTTAGATGATTTAATATTGTGTGACTTTCAAAAATATTTTTGATTTTCACTTTTAGCTAAATTTGTTTAATTTAAATACTATTACAATTCCTAGTAATATAATGCGAGTCCGATAATTCGAGTATTTCAAGAAGTATTCCAACAAAAGTCCTTCACGTAATTTAAGTTTTTACTTTCAGCTATGCACTAATTATTTAACAGCCTCTTCTTCTTGTCCCCTACTTAAATGTTCATCTTACCAAAAATCACATATAGACCTGGTTTTAAAGGAACACTAGATATTTAATTCAACAATACATGAACGGATTCTTAACAAAGTAATATAAGTCAAATTTTGCAAAAAACTATATTAAGAGTAATTTTAATGAGCTATAGACTCCTTCCCAATATAGTTACAATCGAAATGTCAAAAGAAGTCTATTTTGATATATAATAAACATAAAGACTTTTTCTGTACAATTCTATTGCACACATATTTCTTTTGAAAGTGGAATAAGTGCATTCCCAATAAGTTTAATTAAATTAGCTTTCATACATTTTTTCCAAACGACAAATATTTTACATTAAGCAAAAATATCAATTATGCACTGCCCAAGAGTGTTGTAAGAAAACAGCTTCATTATTCTATTTGTAGGAAGTGAAAAGAGAAGGCTTTGTCTCAACTAAATCTCAAGAAGAGGCAATAATAAACTGAAAAAATATGAAAAGAGAAATTTTGAACTGCCTTAAAATATGTTGGATGAGGTGCAAAAGGAATAAACCTCAGAAAATAAATTTTATAAAATTATGATGAAAAGACTCCATTCAAAACAATTTTTTTGTTTGAAATAAAGAAGGAAAGACCAAAAAACCTCAGCAAAATTAATGTTACCACTTTATAAAACTGCATGAAGCATAAGAAGAGAGAAATACTTCAATATGCTAATGTTGAAGAAAATTAAGTATAAAATATGTTTTTCTTATTTAAAGACGAAGTGTCTTTATTTTAACTGTTACTTTTTACATAAAAATTTATTTTAGTAAAGCTCATATCAATAAAAATGTGGACTTAAATTTGCTCCTGTTTTTATTTCTTCTAAAATCTTATTTTTAATAGTGGTACAAGACCATGTGGAGCGAAAAAATGGGTTATTTTTTAAATAATTTTAGTAATTATTCAGGCATGTCACAGAACTCAATTCCGATCGAAAGTTGTTTCAATTCCGTAAATTGGTTCTTCGGAAAACGAAAAACGAACAAGTTCTTCGGAATGAAACCACTTTTAAATTTCGAAGTGGAATTAATATTCTTGGAAATTTATTTACTTACGGTTTTTAAATTTACTTTCATTATGAGTCCTTATTTAGATTAGCTCTGTTGTTTACTTAGGTGTGCACAATATTGCAACATTTAAATAAAAGGGCGGAGATTAAGCATTTTTCTAGAATAAGCAAAATCGATCGGAATCTGAAGAAGGTAAAACAAAATCGATCGGAATTGTTAATACGGAATTAAGACCATTCCGATCGGAATTTGTGACATATCTGATTATTTCATAATAATATAATAAAGGTGTATAGTGTAAAAAACATCCCTCGAACTCATTAAAGTTTGCAATATTTTTAAACTGATTCAAACTCAAACCCTTAAATATCTCAATGCGTGAAAAAATGGACTTATACCACTTTCACAAAAAACAGCTCATATAATGTTTATGTAAAGATAATTTAATCAAAAAGAGTTAGAGTCACTTTTTCTAGATTAAAGAAAATCATTTGCTTTAGCAGAATTGTATATTATTCAGTCTTAAAGATATTTCTTTTTTTTAAATTCTAAATTTAGCGCCTTTTGACATATTTAATTGTTCCAAGTGTAAGCTTTTTTTTTTTTTTTGAAAAATATAAAAACTTAATTATGTAACATTTTCCCCTTCCCCTTCTTTGACGTTGTTTTTAATATAATGGAAGGAAAAAAATACATTCATTTTTTCGTTAAAACAATATTTAAGTATAATACGTATTATCCCCTTTTTATTAAAGACACAAATACAACAAAAACAAAATGAAAATGAAAAAAACTAAAATTAGTAACAAAAAGACGCAAAGAAAATTTAATATTTCCGCACGTGCAATGCAATATTTGTTATACAACCCAACACATTTGGGAACTAAAAAAAAAAGAAATTGAAAACTCACACCAAAACACATTTCTCACACCAACACCTTCTTAAACAAAATCTCTTACACCACCATTAGCTGGAAATTTACCAATATATTTGCCAGCTTAAAAATAAATCTAAATAAAGAAAAAACAAAAATGACGAATTGAAGTTAAAATGCAACCAGGGCTGTTGAATGAATTGCATTTCATCCGGTTCAGGGTTCTTTTTTTTTCTTCGTATTTAATTTTTATCCTGCAACGATTTGAATTTCAATGAAACCAACCCCCAAAGAAAAAAAAATAAACTAGTGCTTTTAGTATTTCAACAGGGGGAATTACAAAAATTAATCCTCGATTATAATAAAAATAAATAAGCAGGACTTTTTAGCTGCAAACAACCAACGAACTTGTTGATTTTTTTAGGGATCAAAAATATGAAAAAAAAAAATATATATTTCTGAATTTGGACAAATATCACTGAATGTTTTAATTAAAGCATTTTTCATAATTTGTTTTACAACTGAAAAAAAACGAAGAAATCCCTTTAAACTGTCTTTTGTTTTGCATTTGTAAAAAGTTAATTTAACTATTTCATCATCAACATCATCATCATTGTTATCATTGTTGCTGTGATATTTGTTGCTTCTTTTTTTTTCTTTTCCTCTCTTTCTCTTTCCTCTTTTATATATTTAATACTTCAACAACCCTTTTAACTTATCACAGTAGTTGTAGCTGTATTTAGTTAAGCTTAAAGAGCCAAAAGGTCTGTTTTTTGACTTAAGGGTAAAAAAATCTTTATTGTAGCAAAAAGTACAACAACAACAATAAATACTTTTAATACACAACCACTGTTTGGCATGTAAAATCGCGGGACACAACTGGGATCCCAGTAAAATAAGAAAGACATTTTAAGGCAAATTCTTTAGAATATAAAATTTCCACCATCAACACAATTCGGTACGTTATACTAAAACTGGCACACATACACGAGCACATGCTGGTTGGTTGGTACTTGGCCATAAAGTTTTCCGTACACTAATACCATGTCAAAGTAGAAAATGAAGTGCAAAATGTTGAATAGAAATAAATAAAGACTTTTGATTTACACAAACGCACATATACACACTCACAAACAAACGGCGTGAAGGATAAAATGTTGAAGTTGGCGTTGAGGTATGAAAGGAAATATTTAAAGGAATGTACTAGCTTTTTAGAAGCTAAATGAAAAATTATTTATCAATGCATGTGGACGTTTTCCAAGAAAACAAAAAAGAAATTAGACATCAGCAGAATTTAATTTGGATCGCTACATCCTTCATCAGCATTTTTCGCATCTATCTACTTTGGGTTGTTTACATTGTAAACATAGTCTTTTTAACCAACTTACTTTGTAAATAAGAATATTAATTTAATTATACGAAATCAACACACAAACTATTCACTGTGTAACTCCATTTGCACATTTGTTTTTGCTTTGTACCAGCCTTTGGTTGGTCACGAATGCATTTTTTATTTTTAATGATTCTTACTTGTTTCCGCACAACATTATCGATCATATTGATTGTTATGAGCTAAGCGCTGTGCCTTGCGTTCTTTTAAATAAAATAAATTATTAACCAAAATAAAATTTTTCGAAGCATCCATAAATTTTTTTCATATAGAGTAACATGTCGCTCATTTATTAATAGAACGTCATAACTCCAAAAAATTCATTTCGAAATAATCGCAATTTGAAAAAAAGTTTTTAATACGTTCTCGAGAAAAATATCAGACTGTTTAAGTTATTACTACAATTGGTAAAATGATTCATAAATCTAAAATCCATATGAGAAAACGTTCGTCAGTTTTATATTAAAGGGGGGGAGGTCTTGGACAAACTAAGTGGCATGTTTGAGTTATGACGTTATAGCTGTAAAAATATATCCGATACTGTGTTATCCATCGTATAAGTAAAGGTGTGTAGTATTGTTTGAAATCTTTTCTTAGTTTGAATTCAGACTGCGCTACAGAGATGGGCGAATCTCGGTATGGGCTACTTGTTCCCGTGGTGGCAGTATAAATAAGGACACTAGTCGGTTCTTCGACAAGCGCACAGCTTACCTATCCAGATTCGTTGCCTGCACACTGGGGGGCTGCTTCCCCCTATACCCGGAAAGCACTTCGTCAGAACCTAAGTTAGCTCAGCAAGACTGCTAGTGCCCCCGGGGGAGGCGCCTGTACAGTAAAAAAAATTATGGTCCAAACTTAACGGAGATTTTTACTGGTTTAGTATAACAGAAGATCGTGACTTGGAGTATCGCCGAAGCCACAGCTTATTGTGATCAGAATGGCTGTCGTAGAATGCTATGGGGTGTACTAAGACAAATCCATAAAGTAAGATATGGACAATTAAAGAATAAATTCATTGCCTGAATAGAGTAAAATAAATTTTGACGTCATGGTTCTTAAAAGCAAAATAATTCGTTACAGTTTAATCTCTTCTATCAACGACATTAAAATTGTTCTTAATTCTTAAAGAACCAAATTTAAAATAAATTCATTCTTTTACATTCATACACATTGCTATACGAAGACAAATAACAAACCTTAACTTTAAGGGAACGTATACCACTTACTCATAGACTAATTGACATCCTTTTATTATTTATTGAAATTTTAGGATTCTTCTCTTTGACAACTCTTGATATTTCACTTTAATCTCTTCTTTCAGTAAATTATTCTATAGTCAACAACATACTTTTTGGTCGATTTCAAGTCCTGAGTGCTTTTTTGCTGTTGTTGTTGCTAACTTTTTCCTGTAGCTGTTGTACTTTTATTTCTCTTGTGTCCTTTTTAAATTTCTTAATGTGTAGAATATTTGTGGTGGCATAATCGTTTTGGTATTTTTTTTTTTCTCAGAAATATCTAGTATTTATTATACATGAAGTTAGTGGTAGTTGAATTGGACGATTAAAATACGAGCAAAAGTGGAAAAAAGTCAATATAAACAACAAACGAGTTCACATGAAAATCATGGTGGTGCTAAATGTAGTTGCAAGTCGTATAACGACACTACCCTGTTTCACCCTCAATACCAATTTTGATGATATTTATACTCAAACATACCGTTAGATTTATGCATGTCTGTTTTTCTATCTCTGTCGCCTATTTGATTGTTTGTTGAACTGGTGGTTGGTTGGTTGGTTGGTAAGTTGACTTATTGTGGGGTTTCAAATGTATTTCGTGGAAATGTTTTACATTTAACTTTAAGCATATTTTTTGTTGTGATCAGGCAGGCTAAGGTGTGAGGGGGGATGAATTCGAATATAATCGTAAATGATTTTGTTAATGTGGAAGAAGTGATGCCATAGTATTAAATGTTGGAAATATTTTTACCTTCTTCAGGAGTTTTTGTTTTTTTTTTTATATCATATCAGCAATCAGGGAATGAATCCTAATAGGAAAATAGGTTATGGGAAGGATTATAGAGGAAAAAGTGTTTGAGGAGATTCGACTTAAAATTTACTACACTGAAAGTAACAGGAAGGACTTCTGCAGGAAGATGATTCTACATATAAAGTGCGGCTTTTAAACGAATTCTAACTTCATTGCACCACAAATCTATAAGGACTTATTGAAATGCTTGTTGCACGTAAAAAAGTGCGAATATCGGAAACAATAAAACAGCGAAAGCCAACACACGTTGCGTCGATGTTGAAAAGAGTCAGTAGAATTGGATACCCTACTGTTACCTATTAGCCTCTACGCTCTCTTTTGCGTGTAGTCGATTAACTTCAAAACGAACTTTGAAGCATGGCCCCATACATGAGAGTTGCATACCAATTTAGCTGGGTGTAGGGGATATAAGAAGTAAAGAGATCTGATGAGTGGTTTATCTTTTGCACCGTTTCAAAAAACCGAGGCACTTGAAAGGTTCTTTTGAGACTTGAAAAATATGTTTAGTTCATCGAACATCACATTGAATATTTATGCCAAGAACATTAAAAGCTTCTGATTTCTTAATACTTCTACCACCCATAAGTACAGATGAAGCACCATTTTCGGTGGAAAGACTGTGCGTAAGCATACAACGTTGAGTCTTCACACAAAGAAAAAAACATGGCTGTAGTAACCATAATCTAATAGCAACATACAGGGTTGCTGATGAATATTGCTACATTAAATAACTCAAATAACTTTTTTTTTGTATAAGGAATACATTTTTTTTTTATTCATGTTAAAGCTCATTCAATTTTATTAAATATAGTTTAATTTGTTAAAAAAAAAAATGGAATTTAAATGGCCCCCCCCCCCCTGCTCGTTGATGAATGTGCGGCATCTTAGCAAAAAGTTGTTTATTACTGCTTGGAGAGTTGAGGCAGGAATAGCAGCAATTATTGCTCGAATGGATTGCTTTAGTTCATTCAAATTTGTTGGTTTTGCTTTGTAAACTTTCTGCTTGCAATAACCCCACAAGAAAAAGTCAGGTGCAGTAAGGTTAGGCGACCTGGATGGCCAACGGAATGTGGAGTTTCTGGGTATCAGCTTATTGGGAAATTTTCGTCGCAATTCTGTCATAACAGGTTGGGCTATGTGAGGAGGTATACTATCTTGCTGAAACCACACAGAGTTAAAAGAAATTCTTTTTCGATGAAATTCTGGATAGAAAAACTCTCTCAACATGCTCAATTAATGGTCTCCAGTAACCGTAACGGGGTGACCGTTTTCTTCGAAAAAGTAGGGCCCGACAATGCAGCGTGATGAAACTGCACACCACATTGTGACACGAAGTGGATGCAACTCCGTCTCATGGAGTGTCTGTGGGTTGGAAGCACTCCATATTCGACAATTTTGTTTGTTTACGTTGCCGTTCAAATCAAAATGGGCCTCGTCAGACATGAAAAGACAGTTCAACATGTTTCCATCCTTTTCCACCATTTGAAGCATCTTCTGGCAAAATTCCAAGTCTGCAGCGTTCAGTTTGTTGGCGATTTGAATTTTATATGGGAATAAGTCCAAATCTTTGTGCAGAATTGACTTTAATGACTGTCTGCTTATACCCATTTGAGCAGATAAGCTTCTTGTCGAAACTCTTGGATTGTTTTGTATCACAGCAGCTACACCAGCGATTATTTCCTTCGTTCGAACTGAAGGGTTTCGATGGTAAGGTATTCTGTTGACTGTGCCATGCTCGGCAAAATTGTTTACAAGTCTCATTATGGTCCATCTGCTCGGAGGATTGCCGCCAAATGTGCGCCTATACTCTCTTTGAACCGAAACTACAGACTCCAGTGCGTGATTACGGCGGAAAATCCAAATTCGGTGTCCCAGTTATCCATTTTTGTCAAATCTAAGAATCAGTCTACAAAATAAAAAAAATGGACCACATTCATTAAATAGAAAAAAAGTTATTACATTTTTTTTGGTAGCGGCTTTCATCATGTATTACATAGTTTTTACCAAAACGTAGCGTTATTACATTAATTACTAGTAAAGCTGCCCTTGCAACCATATTGTTGTCTTGCGTAACAATAATATGATGAAGTAAAAACATAATTATGTTCAAATATAAACGTTAAGTAGTTAAATTTAAATATCATAATATGGTTAAACCGTATATTCTGGTATTGAAGATATCATACGATAAGTAATGGTAATTCGGAAGTGACTCCAAATTTATCTAGAACATGTCATTATAGCAGTTATTCTTGCTATATAATATAATAGCTTTAATGGAAAAAATATTTAAATGGTTTCACAATTGTGCTAGAACACAAAAATAAAGATTTAGTTTATTTACTTTACATGAAGTTCGCGTCTTTAAACCGAGATATTTTCCCAATCATCAACCAAAGTGATTTATATACAAAAGATCCTATTTCAATAACATATATATTAAACTCCTTAAAACCGTTAAGTGTGGTAACCCAAAATTATGGGTCAAAAGCATAATACGACAACAAAACACAAACTAAGAATCATGGCATGACGCTATTGCTTCAAACTTTATGGTGCTGTCTAAATAAATACATACGTAAGTTTATACGTTTATATGTATGTATGTTTGTTATATTGTATTTGTGTTCATTTTACATCTATAAAAAAATAAAGGAGAAAAAGAAGTAAAATAAACCAACATTTTCATAATGTTAAAGTTCGTAGCACAAACACACGCACGTATACTACACAAACACATACACTTTCATGCACCAAAAGAAGAAAAAAACAACACAGAATAAAACACAAATTGGGAGTTCAGAATTAAAATAGAATTTTAGAGAATATTATTTTTTTTTTGTTCTTTCCATACAGCGGTTTGAGTTGACAGTATCTGTGTAAGTTTATAAATAAGTATGTGTGTGTTTGAAAAAATTTAGCTTTTTAGCAGCGACAGCTGTTGTTGTACTTGTATTAAAAGTAGTAAAATAAAAACAAACTAAAACAACAGAAAAAATTATGTCAACGAGTAACTTTTTATGTCTCTACAATAGTTGTTGTTTTAATATAAACTTTTTTTATTTAGATATTGGTGGTATACATCTATGTGTCTGAGTGTGTGTGTGTAAGTTTTTTTTTAAATTTCCACAAGTCCTTTTTTCCATGTTGTTTGTATTAATTTTTCCTTTTTTCGTTTGTATTTCGAAGTAAATGTTTGCTTCCATCATTGTTTGTTGCTTGTCGTCTAAACTTTATTGCAATTGTTGTTGTTCTTGTTCTATATCGTTTAGGGTAAATAGGAATACTTGGTGTATCCCACATTTGGTACGGCTGACATTTAAAAGAATTGTATTATATTTTACATGCCCGTTTAAAAATGTTTGTTGCATGTAGTGAACTTTGCCTCCGATCTTACCCATCTTTCAGTTGTTAATTTAGAATTGAGTTATCCTACATTCTTTACGTATCTTGCAAGGTTTTTTATCTTCCTATTTGTTCGATCTATTCAAGTTTTAGTGTCTAACGGGAATTATTTCTTTAAAAAAATTAGTACAAAAGAGTATATTCTTTTAAAAAGTTGATACTTCTCATATAAAAAATATGTGGACTTATTTTAGTACCAAAACGAGAAACTCGATGAATATATCTAAAGATTTGGTAACCTTAGGTTCTCAGCGTGCTTCACAATGAATTCGGTTATAATTGCTTATGACAATAGAGCCTACGGTGGCAATTACACTATTTTTATCCTGTCTTTTTAGTAATCCCCTCGATATATGGTTTTCTTGGCTTTCGAAGTCTGGCCAACAGCTTACTTCGGTACCAATCCTTAGGAGCACCCGTCTCTAATCTGTTTCATGGTAAGATCCGTCGGCGAGTATCGTAATGGCTTTTGCTTAGACCCAACGCAAAAGTGCTTGGTGTTCAATTTGATGTTGCATTAAAGCAACTGGCACTAATGCTGTAGTATGATTTCTTGGAGTCTTCACCACTCCAGCAATGAGTTTGAGCATGTCCCTGCCAATCGCTCATTGTTTTTACCCTATGGTTTACGATTACGACTTGTAAAATAGATAAGCTCAACCTTCGTCATATTTTCAATAAGTTAACGTTATATAATGTTACTTGAGTGATATAATCTAGACTTTTTATACGTTACTTTACCCTTTGCCTTTTAAGTATAAGGCAGCAGTTTATTTTTCCATAAGAACTGGATACATTATTTGTGCAAATTTTGATTAGTAAGGGTCTGTCCTTTGTTCTTATTCCATTACCAAGAGGCTTATTCTAAATTGCGATGCAAAAGTAAATGCGATGCGAAAATACATAAATGCGAACAATTGCTATTCTCTATTGCGATATTTGGAAAGGTTTATTTTAATCGAATTTCAAATGCGAAACGGTGGTTAGTCGGTATTCTAAATTGCGAAAACAAATGTCAAATTCGCAAAATTTATTCGAAAACAAAAAAGCATGTAAGTGAAAAACAATATTTTATTTATGTATTCATTATGTATTTATTATTTAATTCAGGGAAGCAAGCAATATGACCACCAAATCGCGTCAATTTTAAATAAAGATAGAATTTATGAATAACCACAGCCATTTGGCAAGAGGCCTTTTGAAAACACCAAATGCACATCAGTCTGCAAACACTTTGTGGCAAACGTTAAATGAAGAACTGAATTTCGGTGGACCACCTATTAGAAAAGCTAGAGGATGGAAAAAATTATTAAACATATAAACCAGAAACATATATATGAAGGACGTAGCGGTCCGGAAAGTGCAGCATTTCATTCTGCTAGCGTCTAACTTTTCATGTTTTCTTTGGAAAACGTCCGCATACATTTGTAAAATAAATTTTCTTCCTAAAAAAGATTTTTAGAAACTAAAAATAAATGAACTTAAGCCAAAATAATTTCAATTCATTTATAATATTCACAGTTCAAATAATAATTTAATAAAAATTAAACATATAAACCAGTTCAAAAATATTTGACTTCAACTTTAATTTTAATAGGTTTGGGCCAATTTTAAAGTATACACCAAACAGAAACTTAGACGAAATAAAACCGACATTGGCGATGGCCCAAGATATAATCCACTGTCTCCCTTAAAGGAGAGAGTGATGAAATTGTTAAACTTTACGGATTCCGTAAATGGATTACCGGGTGTGCTTTCCTTCGGAGCAACACTTGTTTCTAAGCAAACTTTTCTGTATTCTTTCATTTTGGTCATGCCCTTCTTCGTCGTCAAACCACAGTGCCACAGAAACCATTTTTTTATGAGCAGAGCTGACATGATTTGAAATAAATTGCGAATGCTATTGCGAAAATCTAACAGAATGCCAATTTTCTTTCGCATCGCATTTCATTTGCGCATTGCATTGTTTTGCGCATCGACATTCAGAATAAGCCTCCAGCTAAAAAATTAAAAAATAAAATATACTCTACATCGAATTCCATTGGAATCAAATAGTATTAACCGCATGAGTAACCAGTTTAGGAACGTCTTATAAAATCTTACTAATTTTTTGTTATCACACCTAAGGGCTACTTTTCATCACCATAAGTTTTTGCCTTTTTGTAAAAAAAAAAACTTTCAGGCCAGTTTTGTTACCCTGCCTCTCGCAGAAAGCGGATCATCTTCGACTTCGTCTCATAATGCGATGGTATTTGTCTTCTTCACTTCTAGTAAGTTTTTGTTCCTCGATTGTTTGCTCTTAATTTATTTTTTATCTTTTCTTTTTTATTGTCTGAAGTCACTTTGCGTTTCCTTGGCAGAAACTGACTTCTTAAGTCCTCTTCGGATGCATTTTTCTTCCATTTTGTTTAAATTTACTCCTTTTCTTTAAAGCTACCTCTGATATTTATTCTCAGACTTTCGTGTGAATTCCTTTTGTTTTGAATGATGTGCTGCAGTAGATAAAACATCAAAATAATTTACACGGCGCTTTTTATTGTGCAGGCCTGGTGTATGCTTTGAGAGTAGATCTACCCATATTAAATTTCACATACAATATTTGTGGTGTAAGATCATTTTATAATGACTTTGCTTCTCTTCCCTTCCAGCAGTTACTGCTGCTTGTCAAAGTGGGAAAGTATAAGTTAGATTTGTTTTAGTGATCAATTTTTATTTCA
Organism: Gymnosoma rotundatum; assembly: GCA_916610165.2. NCBI lineage: Eukaryota > Metazoa > Arthropoda > Insecta > Diptera > Tachinidae > Gymnosoma > Gymnosoma rotundatum. The sequence continues at coordinate 9,518,303 of OU744338.1, read as the reverse complement.
AGCGAATCATATAAATTATCAAAATCACAACAGTCTTCAATAATATCTCTTTTTGCATATCATTGGAAAACATAACATTTCTTGCCTTTTTCTAGCTGCTAGCTCGATTACCTGAATTTCAAATCTCGGCGCCTCTGTTAAATTTTGACACACTTTTTTAAATATAAAAACACATTGTCCTTCTCTGGCCCTTGAACACAGTTGTTGTTGGTTAATTACATTTTGAAAATTGCTGTCAAGTAGTTAAGCTTAAAAATACGTTAGAGTTTTGTGAGGCACATACCCACACACACACATACAAACATACCCACACACTAATAGAAAAAAGAACACAAACACACAATATGAATATTCAACAGAAACTGGGGGACAAGAATAATTAAATTTTTTTTCTGGGTTTGTTTTTAATATTTAATGGATTTTCATTTTATTTATGAAAATATTGTTCTTTTTTTTAAACATTTTCTTCTGCTTGTGTTTTATTTTAGTAAATTTTAGAATTACGATCATAATGATGTTGTTGCAGCATTCATTTTTGTTGTTGTTTGTGATGCTGTGGCGTGTTGTGGGTGTTCATAATTTTATGCTGCCTGTTGAGGTACGATTTTGTTAATGTATATGTGTGGGTACAGCTGTGTGGGAGAATTATTTTCATCAAAATTGTAAAGGGAGAATATTATCTGGGGATGCTACGAATCCACAGAATATAAAATAACAATTTATGTATGTGTGTATGTTTAACTGATAGAACTGACTTCTGTTAAGGGTAATTTAAATATTTCGGTTGAAAAAAAAATATGATGATCCAGTATGAATTTCTTCATAAATGTTTAAATATATAAATTTATTTTATGGGGAGAAGGTCTCTACTCAAGTGGTTAATAACATTTATGAATAAATGTTTATTCTTTAATGGTTACAAAAGGTTTTGTCTGTCATAATTTTTCCCTTAAGAAGGAAAGCCTTTCCCAAATTAATATTAAAAACAAAAGGGTTAATGATATTTTAGTTTTTATTTTTAGGATTAATATTTTTTTATTTCTTTTATTTTTCCGTTTTTGTGGGTTAATTTAAAAAGAGGTTAATTTAAAAAGAATTTCTATTTTGTATTCAAATATTTATTTTCTTAAATCGTCTTTTTTACATGAGACTTAATTTAATAAGTGAATTGAAATGAACTTTCCCCATGCAGTAAGTCCGTAGCCTTATTCGTAGAATATATATCACTTTTCTATAAGCCCTGTGCTATTGGCCAAACAGCTGGTAACGTCTGTTTTAACAAATTTTTGTAATTTTAAGCAGAGTGAATCCCTTGTTAGGTTTTTAGTCACGATCTCTTGTTTACTTAGCATGTGCTTTTATAAACTTACTCAGCCCTTCAGGTCATAGCAGCGAGACTAGAACTACTCGCTACCTGTCTTAGCAGACATTCATCTTTAAGATGGGCAGCCTCGGCGATCTAGGTAGGGATCCAATTTCTCTTTTACATTCTCATCCATACACTGCTGTTATGTTAGTACTTCCCCCCTAACAACTGGGCCTTTGTGGCCTGAACTTCGATTCTCTTTTCCAACTCGTATACAAGGCCTTAGCCATCTCATCTGCTGTTCTAATATACAAGTGACTTCACCAACTAATATAATGTGGCTTTAACATAATTGTTTCTTTATCTAATCCTTATTCTGAAACTTATAAACTTTCGTTTTTTCGTCATTTATACGCTTATTTTTTTTTCTACAGGCTTTGTTGGGATTTGAACTCATGTCTTCTATTTAACAAATACGCAGCCATCTTTACTATCGTATTAAAGGAGGCTGCTCAATATTTCTTATTAATACTCTCAAATATACACTTTATTAATGGTAGACACAACAACTTATTGCGCCCTCTTGGCAGCACACTTACAGACAATAACAGGATTCTGTTTTTACAGTTTTGTATAGGTTTGCCCGTATTATTTTCGTAACACCATTAATTCAATACTAAATTGTGTCAGGAGGATGTAAACACAAAAAATAAAGAAGAAAGAAAAGATCTCTGCACTTCCCCAAAAATAACCTGGAATTCTTGTAAGAGATTTCTACTTATAACAACTGCAATCGTATATTTTTTTAAATGTGTTTAAAAAACATAAAAGAAATTAAATGAATTTATCATAAATATTAAAATAATACTTTTTCATAGAAATATGAACTTTATATAACAAGTAAAATACTATTCGCTTCTAGTCCTTTTTCAATTACCACACCCTGTCTATTTGCTGTTACTTTCTTGCCTTCATCACAAATTACATCACATTTTACTGCGTTAAAAACCACTTCATCAGAGAGCGCTATTTTTAAATATTTTAAATACTGTAACAATAACAAAAGTATATGCAGAAAATTATTTTTTTTTCTTACTATTTTTTCTTATTTTATTTTTTATAAAAATATAGACATTCTGTACTTTTACATTAAAATCAGAAAAAAAGAAGGGCAGAAAAAATGTTATAAAACTTTGAGATGTATTATGATAGAAAAAAAAATATAATAATAAAAATACGAACAAAAAAATGCACAGGAAGAAAAAAGTTTTATTTTCACTGTAAAACATTATACATATTATACATACGATCGAATAACCTTTTTTCTCGTAAAACGAAGGACACAGACAAGTCAATTTATGAAAAAAAAAAAAAAAATACTTAAAAAATTGAGGTTCAAATTAAACATTAAGTGGAGATTGATTCATAAACACAGTTGCCAGCTCAGTACTGTTAGCTTTGCTGTTAGTGGTTTGTAAAAATCTCGACGCCATTGTTCTCCAGTATGTGCTTGTTTTTTTCTTCTCTTATCATTTGAAAGGGAAAAACTTTAAAAGACTGTTTTATTCTTAATAGAAAAAAATCGAAGTGGTATGTCTCGGCACACTATGAATGCCCTGTTGCTTAAAGCTGAAATATTCTTGTTGCGAAATATACCAATTAACTGCCGGTTTCGCTAAATGAGAACAAACACTTCTTTGGCATACTTGTAAGTAATTGTTTTTGTTTTTAATGTAAATATACGCATTGAAAAGAGAAATATTTTGATAAAAATGTTTGCAAAGTGAAACAAGACTCTTCGGGATGGAATAAATATAAAAATTAGGTCGAAAAAGAAAATAAATATTTAATTTATTTATTAAAAGAATAGTCTACGGACATTTTCTTATAAACTGTATTAAGTAAATTTAGTAAAACAATTTCAAAATTGGAAGACAAAACTAAAGTTCAGTTCTTTTATTCAAGAAGAGGCGTAATTGTCTTGATGATGTTGTATTATTGGGGTTGAACTTTAATAAACCTTAACATGATTCTTAAGTTCTTACTATCAGTAGTTTTAAATATATTTTATCCGTTAATGTGATCCAAAATTCAAAATCTTTTAAGTGTGACAGTTTGATAATGGCATTCACTGCTTTCAGCAACTCCTAATCAGTACAGATGTGTTCATAAACATGAAATGACCTATTTTGGTATCAAGACCCATTATTACATTTGTTGTGTTTAAACTCAGCTAGCTCCTTCTTGGTATTTTTAGCATTTTATTGTGAGAGAAGATGAACGTGCCTAGTGTGGAGAATTAATACTCCAATGTTGCTAGGCCTTGCAGATCTATTGGGCTGTGATCTGTGAAGGATGTATTAACTAATTCGGGCTTTATAGTGGACAGCATTCAATTTAAGGGGGAACTTTAAACATCCACGTGTCACCGATTTTCCTTTTAGCTTAAAATTAGCATTAACTTCTTTATAACTATCTTCATAAAATTATTTTCACAAACCACTGTGTATGCTAAGGAAATTATAATTTAAATATAAGTGTGACAACAATGTCTTCCCTTATCAGCGATCATGAGCATTTAAATCAGGATTCAATACTAATATTTCGGGATAAAAAGGCCATGATCTCACCATTCAATAAAACTAGTTAAAGTAGATTTTTTTTTATAAATCCGTTTGTATTTTTTTCTTTTAGAGTTTGAGCTTCAATAGAATTGCAAATTGACTCTTATTTGCTTAAAACTTCAACATTAAATTACAAGCGATTTCTCCGTAATATATTACGGCATTTCTTCACTAGCAAATTGCCAAATTTTTCAAGCGAAATAACTACGCTTGCTAATAATGTTCGCAAGTTTAAATAGAACACTTAGTATTACGCACAAAATGTTCTCATATTATTTTACAGTTAGGGAAAATTGTTGACAGATACCTTTTGATGTTTCTAAACATGAAGCAAGAAACATTTCGTGATTTATCTGTAATAAGACTGTGTAAAACTTTAGGAACGTTATTTTTATACCCTTCACCACAATAAGTAGAAAAGGGTTATATATAAGTTTGTCATTCCGTGTGTAATTTCTACAATATCCATTTCCGAACCCATAAAGTATATATATTTTCTGACTTCTTATGCATAGCGAATTTGATTGAGCAATGTCCGTTTGTCCATCCGGCAAACTTGATTTCACCAATAAAAAATAAATATGTCAATCGATCAGATACAGTGTGGAGGAGATGCTATTGGAAAACAGCAATTGGCGCTCACCCATATTTTTCGAGTTACGGGGCCCGAAATTTTCAAATTTTTTGAAATGGGTGTCATTTTGAAGGTTTTGAAGAGACCTCTAAGGAAATACTAACATTTTTTAAAAATGCATAACTCATGAAGAGCCGATAGCATTTTTGTGTAAAGTAATATATATCCAGTACCATGTTTTTTAATTCTCTATCAGTGTTTGCTTTTTTCATTGGAGATACTTCACTAAACTAGATTTACATAGATTGTGAAGGGTATATAAGATTCGGCATAGCCGAGTATATATATACTCTTACTTATTTTTTATTTCAAACAATTTTTTTAATAAATTTAATAGCATTTTTAAATAACCTTTTATATCAAAATCGAATTAATATATTAAGAAAGATTAATATGTTAAGAGAGATTCCTAACTCCAATAATAAATCAAGTACTTTTTCAGAGATATTGCGATATTTCGTGTCTGTACCAGAAGTGAAGCCTTCAAAACTTACAAAAAATATATAAAATATAACCAAACAGCAACACTGAACTACACAGTTTGGTATTTTCGAGTGTATTCTGACTGCTGTACTACATGTTGCCGTGAATTATTATCCTCAAAAAAAACTTTTGCATGTCTTTACTTGTATTTACTTGTCTATCTGTCGCTATTTTCTAGGGATAAGATCACTATCTGCAAAAATTTTTTTTACACCCGTGATTTCGACCAGTTGGTTTTAGTAACTTGTAGTATGCCCCAGCTTATCTTGTTACTATAGATCTGCATGTTTTTCGGCAATTTGACTAAAAATAATTTGTTTTAAAATATAAGTACAATTAGACATTTAGCTGTCACCGTAATAACTCGATAAGTTACATTTATTTACCGGTCCATTTCAATTTATAAAATAAAAGTTTAAAAAAAATATTCTTACGATGATCCGAAGTTGCAGAAAGTAAAAGTTAAAAACTTTTAACGGTAGTTTTTATATAATGTGAATTAGGCCATGTCACAGACATAACAGAATTTGACTTAATATGACTATAAAAAATCTCAATAAATATTATTCGAAAATATTAAAAAAATAAAATTTTAAAGTTTAAGACACCTTTATAAATTTCCTGTTATTTTCAGTGTAATTTTCAATTTTTTCCCGTTATATCTGCGTTATATAATACTTACTACCTTTACTTTAATAAAAAAAATAATAAATAAGAAGGTTCTTCTGTGTTAAAGTATTTAAAATTTATGCCTTCTTTTTATTTCCACTTGTTCTGCTGTTACTGCTGCATCTTAATGCCTCCAAGAGTTTTCAATCCAGCATTTATATTTTTCCTTCAAACTTTTCTCTTTCTTTTTTTGCATAAAATTTATTTTCTACTTAGAAAATAATATCTTTTTTTTTGTAGTAATTTTTTTCATTTTATTTTTCGCTGCCAACAGGAATTTTTTATGAGCCGGTATTTAAATGTGTTTTTTTTTAATAGAAATATAATTCCGTGTGTTTACGCCCGCAAAAATTGTGGAGGAATGAAAACTATTTTTGGTCTAAGTATTACGTCTAAGTTTTATTAATAACAGGAGTAAGAATTTTAATCTGTTTAATACGACCTTTAAAGATGCATAGCTTAAAAAAGTACTATTTTTTTAATGCCTTTTGTAAAGAAAAATTTTTAATTAGCTTTGCAAAATATTTTTTTTAACTAATGTTGAAACCAAAAAATTTTCTAAAGAAACCTCTCTTAAAAATATTTATATTAAAAAAATAGCGTTAAAATAAGGTTTAAATAATTGTTATTTACAAAAAGTACTGTTTGGAAAATTTACTTTTTAAAGCTTAAATTTCCAAAAAAAAAAAAAAAAATAGTTGTTAAAATATTAATATCTTTAAAAATAGTAATCCTTCAATAATTATCATTTAAAAAAAGTATCCTTTTCTAAGAGGCCCTAATTTATAGTTTTTGTATTTTTATAAATACTAAAAATACTACTACTTATATAAACACTGCATTTTAAAATTATTTTGTTATTGAATATGATAACTTTAATTTAAAAACCCCTCAATTCCAATGGGTTCTTTTAGAAAAGTACCTTTTAAAAAGTGTTTATTAAAAAAGATCAAAAATGAACTCTGCTTTTTTCAAATAAACCTTACTTTTTGAGAAAGTCCTTTTGGAAGAGGAGTACTTTTTTGAGAAAATTACTTTTTTTAAGAAAAAAGTACTTTTTAAGTAAAAAGTACTTTTTCGAAAAAGTACCTTTACAAAAAAACATTTAAAAAATTATTTTCCTGTAAGTATCTTACTAAACAAGTTTATTCTTCAGAAATATTTTAACAAAATAATTAAAAAAAAGTACTGTATACTATTTAGTATAAAAAAGTAAGTCTGTAAAAAGTTTATTTTTTAAATACTTCACATTTATTCCCTTCGGTGTGTTCTTTTAAAAGTATTTAGAAAACTAAGTTTCAACAAAAACAGTTCTGCCAACAGTATATTTTTAAAAAGTACTTTTTCGCAAAGGGACTTTTCCGGGGTGCCCTGTAGTAAAAGCACATGTTTTTTTCCAAAAGATTTATTTTTTAGAAAGAAAGTACCAAAAAAACACGTGATGTATTTTTAAGAAAAGCACCTTCTAAAGGTTAAATTGCCATAAGTTGCCATATCCGCATAGTAAAGTTTTCTCGTGAGTGTAAAAAATTTATTTTATAATACGTTAACAACAGTATTTTTTTAAAAAAGTACTTTTTCGCAAAGGGACTTTTCCGGGGTGCCCTGTAGTGAAAGCACATGTTTTTTTCGAAAAGATTTATTTTTTAGAAAGTACAAAAAAACACCCGGGACGTATTTTTAAGAAAAGCACCTTCTAAAGGTTAAATTTAAGTTTCCATATCCGCAAAATAAAGTTTTCTCGTGAGTGTAAAGAAATTTATTTTATAATACGTTAACTTGTATGTTAAGAAGAAGGTGTACATACATATGTATGAACCTGAGTAGGGGATATTTTTCTCTAACATCATAACCACTCCATATGCTACAAGCTTTTCCAGCATTATGAGTTTTTCTTTTTTTTTTTGTTTGTTCTTTTTTCCTTGTAATAAAATTGTGATAAAAACTCAAACAAAATTTGCAAGTGAAACAGTATGTGTGTATGTGCATGCAACTGTGTATAAATGTATGATTAAAAAAAAATTTTTTTCACACATCTACACATAACCTCAAAAAAGCATCATCATAAAATTCATACTTCTCTAAAATAAGTATGTGTTTGTATGTGTGTATATGCACAGTAGTAAAAGTATAATTTTTTTTACCAGAAATGTTGTAGTAGAAAATAACTTTGCTTTAACAATTATTTACTTTTGTTGTTGTTGTTGTTGTTCGCAGACAGACAAAGAGATAGAATATACAGAAACACCGAAATGTGGAACTGTATTTAAGAACTCTTTTTACTTTTTTACAAACACCCATACTGTTTGTCATGAATACACCAAACCTGCTCTTTGCACATACTTATAAAATTACTGTACAACTATGTGCTATACGCTATGCTATGTCGTATTATATTAGAATATATATACAGTATTTTTTATCTTTTTATTTAACTTTTTGTGAGAAAAGAAATAACATATTTAGTTAACATATAGATATGAATCTGTTGATGTACATATATATACTAAGCATAGTTGTTAGGAAAAAACTTGATCAGGATTTTATACTTGTGGGAATAAAAGTCCAGAACTTAAATATTTCATTTTAGAGCCGTAAGTGCTTATCATTCATCATCTTAAAAATTTTTAGATTATAACCGATCATGAATACCTTGCAAGTAGTCAAGACGAAGGGACAAATTTTGAAATAAATTTTTTAAGAATTCCTGATTATTTTTCAGCAATTGCTACAATAATTTTAACCGACATTGGATCGTATTCATATATGAGTGAATTCAACTTGATTTACAAAAAATTTGTTATAAGATTTTAAAATACTTTATCAGATTTGAGCGCCGAACTTACAAGCAGAGAAATAACATGATTGCACTATGGTCACGAGAAAAATATTATGTTTACTGTAGCAATATTGTGATAAACAAATTATGGTTGCTTAAATTATATATTTTGTCACAATTAACAATATATAAAATTTTAACAACTAAATAATTACTAACCACAAAACTTTAAGTTGGTTACGTTTAAAAATTTTTTTTAAAATCAAGCAATAACAGGGGGCGGTGAAAAAAAAACTGAAGATTCTGTAAACGAAGACCTTAAAAAGCATTTCCCATAAAAACATATTTCAATTTATATATACTCAATAGTTTTAGGCATTTGCCCGTTCTTCCATAAAATTAATTTTCCTTGATGATTCAAAGACATTTAAGGGCTGCCTTCATTTGCTTTTGCACAAAATAGTCTCTCCCATTCTCTATGATTTTTAATATGTGTACGTGTATGTATATGCAATCTTTTCGCATAAAAATGCCACAAAAATATACAACAACCACAACAATTTCAACAGCAGTAATAACAGCAACAACAATACTTAAGTTTAAGTTTAGAAAATCCCTTAAGTATTTTGCCTTTTGCCAGTCAAGAAAATATTCCATCGCACACTCATCTTTGCAGTACATTTTCTGTGCTCCTTCTCTATTTTTTATAATTTTTATTATTATTATAGGATTTTTTATATTTCATTTTTTTTTATTATAATTTTGTGCTTGTCAATTTGATTTTAATATGTTAAAGTTTTTGGCAAAGTATTTTTGCAAACACAAAAACTGTTCAGTTTTTAAAAATATTTTTGCATGTTCTACTATATTTTAATAGCTTTGTTTTTGTTGTTTTTTGTAATTTTATGATGATATTTTTTTTATCACAACTAAAATATATTTTACAGTTTTTTTTTTACTAAAAAGCATACAATAAGATTAAACATTTTTTTAAAATAAAAATAAAATGCCAATTAGCACTTAAATAAAAATGTCATTAGATAACTAAAACAAAAATAGCTTCTTATAATATTTTCAAAGTATTTTCTTAAAAAAAATTGTTTAAAAGAATCAAAAAAGGGGCTGCAAAAGAGACTTCTTTTTTAAATATTCCAGTAACAATGTAATAATTTTAAAATCCTTTTAAAAGAACTACAATTCTCGATAGATTGCGCCTGCCAAACGTTCAAAAAACTGTTTACTGCAAAGGTATAGATTGGATATGAAGTCAGGCCGATAAAGAGGACCAATTAAAAAAACATTTTACTATGAAATTAACTCTAAAAAAGTAAATTTTAAAAGTTGCTTTAACCCTTTTGAAACTGGAGACGATTAAAAGGTTCGCAACTATTAAAATGGACTAGTTTAAGAGATACATATATACATAATAAATTTATATTTATAGCCCTATTGGGATAAATGTTCAACTACAAAAGCCGTATGGGACATATATGTCCCGTAAGAAGAAAATATATAAAAAAAATTAAATCTTAAAACAAAAATTTTCGTTGATCATAAGGTACAAAAAAATTCCACAACCTTGAAGTCCTGGCGACATAAGGCCTAGTCATTATAAGAGAAGCGTACCAAGGTACAAATAATATATAAGTCCTTCCCAAAAAAACATTTTTGAAAAGGTAATCGAGTGTAAAATCAAGCATTTTTGGCAAAAGTACTTCCCAACTAGATTGCCAACTTAATGATTTTAACAAGGCATGAGACTTTTATAATCAATTATTGAGAATCGATTTCATTAAATATTATAGGAAATAATGAGTACTATTAGTACGGTACTCACTTTTAACATAAAAACTAGTGCCATTACTACTTCCTTGTTTGGAAACTAATGTAATGTGTTTTGTAAGCGAGTAACAAAATATGGCAATCACAAAAGTAAGTCATTATATGGCAAGTACTTTTTAAGGTAATGTCTAATTTTTTGCTGGGTTATAGAGTGGTCAAAAGTATATCTATTTATAAGATACTCAGGCTATATTTAACAACCTTATAAAATTGAAGCATCCATCTTAGATTCATGAAGTTCTGAAAGTCATATTGCTGAAGGAAGATGTTCCTGAATCAATTTCCAAGCTGTAGAATAAAATACACGCAGAAAAAAACCTGGTTGTGATATGGTCACAATAACCATATTATGTGTTTTGTAACAATGTATGATTGCGGAGAACCATTTATAGTTGTTTTCACCAAAACTTTAGTCACGATAAACATTTTTTGTTAACTTTTAACGATTATATGGTGAGTGTGCACCAAAAATGCAACATGGTTGGATTTATCTTAAAAAAAATTCAACCACAGCCAAAGTTTTATAAGTTATTAAAAATATTATAAGATATTTAACCATAATATATTACCATTAATCAAAGTATGGTTAAAAGAACAGAATAATGGTTGCGCCAAAAAAATATTTTGTTGTAGTACTTGACAGTTTAGTAATTTTTCTGGTAGCTAAAATTTGAAATTGTTTTTTATTGTTAAAAAAAAGTGAAAAAAAATTAAAAATTTATGTACAAAATAAATAATCAAAAATAATATACAAAATATGAAAACAAATAAAAAGGGAACCAAAACATTTAAAAAAAGTTGAAGTAAATATGCATTTATGTATGAAAGCTTATAGCATTTAATGTTTATATTTGAACATAATTATGTTTATACTTTGGACAACAATATGGTTGCAAATGTAACAATACTATGTTTTGTTAGCAACCATATAATTCGACCATAGTATGTTGCTCTTAGATTATGGTTACCTCAACCATATTTTTTCTTTGCGTATAGGAAAACATAAAGACTAGCAATACATCTCTAACTTTACTCGGTAAAAACAATCCTATATTATACAATTTTCTCAGAACAAAACTTATCTTGGATATAACATAATTTACACATAAAAATCAAAACTCAGGTTGTTATTTAAGTGAGATACAAATTCAATATTCCCACTGCCTAAAATCAAGTTAGGTTGAACGTTTATCCGTAAAAACCATATACATCGAGTCTTAGGGGTGTTTAAAAACGAATTTTTAAAAATTTTGTGTTTTACAATATAAAAATCCACTTTTATTCATTTTAAAGGTTTTCACAGGTTTTTCTTATTTAACGTTATGCTTCAACAATTCTAAGTCACGTTCCTTATCATCTGCGAAATTCAAGCTGCTAATAAAAGTCATTCACATAAATCAGAAATAGAAGCGGCCCCAAAACAGAACACTAAACAGTGAGGCAAACCTCTGTTTCTTGCTCAAGTCAAGAAGTATGAGCTCTGTATTTAATTTCTGGCCAAGATTACTTCTAACGTTTTCAACACAATCTAACCTCAAACTAGTGGTACTGTGACGCTTTCTAAAATAAAAATAATTTTTCTTTCTTAAAAAGTTTAGAAATTCATACTTTATGTCACGAAGGTTCTTTTAAAAATCGATTTAAAGAATTGATTTTAACAAGAAACAAATAATGTAATATTCTGATATTTTTAAAAAAATAGCTTTCTCCTTTCTACGAACAAACATCTAAACATAATACAACCTCTGTGCTTTTACTGCTATTGAAAAATCTCATGCCTAAGTGACCCATTTTCTACCCTATTTTTATTTGGTTAATTACCTTACGAAATTAACAGCAACAAAGAATAGAAAAACAAAATTAGTTTCAATAACAATTAAGCTAAATAAGCAAAAAAAAAAGTTAATAATGATTAACAACAATAAAAAGTTTTGTATTAACAAAAGCTTCTTAATAATAACACCAATACACTTAAAAACATTTACACATTAGTTGATATCCTTTTCTGGTTTTAACTTTTTCGAAAAAGTATGACTGCCATTTACGATGATACATTAGAGACATTTCTTTTATGTAATGAAAAGGATACCAACAAAAATTTGGTGTAACTTTTATGATTGTGTAAGAATGACTAAAAACTTTGCTGTTACTAATGGACTTGTCACACACACACACACACACATTCTCGTAAACAACACGCAATCGGCTTTTATTAAATTTAACTAAATGTTAAGTATGTTTTACAATGTTGAAACAAAATAAATAAAGAAGGCAAAATTAAACAAAAACTCAATAAAGAAATATTTATACACTTACAAAGACTGCAAAGATGTTTAGGCATTTTGTTACAGGGTGTTGTAGAAATATGTGTTTAAGTGGGTGTATAAAATGTGGATGAAAATTTTTGGAAAAGGCATCGAGATACATATGACATGAAAATAGTGGGGGCTCTTTCTTAATCAAGTTTAGCCGTCTAGACATTTACTTTTGGAATTAATGATTTTTGACTGTTAACAGGTGGTTTTGGTGTCTATAGTGTCATTATTGAGTCTGGGTAAGCTATTGCCTTTTGGCGGAGGTTCTCCATATTCAGTGCTTCTATGCTTTTAATTTGTAATGAAGTATAAGCGTTTATTTGACTAGAAACAAAGTTGGTAGGCATAAAGTCTGCTATAGCCGCCACCGGTGTGCGTTATATTCTTGGCGCAGCCAGCTCTTAGGGTGGCTAATTTCGCACAATGTTTTTAGCCGACTCTATTGGCTTAACTTCCATCTCTTTGTCAATTAATATATGACTTGATTAAAAACAAAAACAATTTAAAATTTTACAACCAAATTATAAAATTTTTTTATAATGAAAATCATACATGGGAGTAATTAATTAGATGGACTAATTAATTGAGGATTTTATTAGCATTGAACGATAAATAATTCTAATTATTTTTTTTTTGCATTATTATTATTTTACTAATGGTAATGCTTTTTAATGAAAAGTTTTCTATGTTAATTAGTTGAAAAACAAAATCATTACCATTGACTAATGATTAAGTGGTTTAAAATCATTATCATTAATGAATGTGTTTCTTGTCTTTGTACACTAAATACACATCCTAAAAGTATAGTAAAGCAATATTTTAAAATGGTATTAAGATCTGTAAAATTTGTTTAACTTTCTCAGGATAAACGAGACACTATAGAAACCTATTTTTGTTTTCGTGTAATTTATAAGATCGGCTAGTTTTGGTGTTAGGTGACCTTAGAACTCAGGGGGCTTATTCCGAATTGCGATGCGAAAATCAATGCGATGCGCAAATGAAATGCGATGCGAAAGAAAATTGGTATTCTGTTAGACTTTTGCAATTGCATTCGCAATTTATTTCAAATCGTTGGCAACGCTGCTCAAATAAACATCAGTATCAACAAACGTCAAATTAAAAATAAATAAATTTTTGGTGCTTCGCTGTGAAAATTGTTTCTAAAATTAATTTAATAGGTCCAAACCTATTAAAATTTAAGTCAAATATTTTTGAATTTCTCTAATAGGTGGTCCATTAATATTTAGTTCTTCAGTTAACGTTTGCCACAAAGTATTTGCAGACTAACGTGCATTTGGTGTTTTTAAATGGCCTCTTGCCAAATGGCTGTGCTTATTCATAAATTCTATTTTTATTTAAAGTTTGTTTATCTTATTGCTTACTTCCCTGAATTAAATAATAAATATATGATGAATACATAAATAAAATATTGTTTTTTACTTACATGTTTGTACTTTGCGAATGCTACTTTGTTGTCGAATAAATTTTGCGAATTTGACATGTGTTTTCGCAATTTAGAATACCGATTTACCACCTTTTCGCATTTGAAATGCGATTAAAATAGAACTTTGCGAATATCGCAATACAGAATAGCAATTGTTCGCATTTATGTATTTTCGCATCGCATTGACTTTCGCATCGCAATTCAGAATAGGCCTCCAGACATTAAGTTTTATGCCTATCTCACTTGAACATGATATGCTAGGAACATAACTGGAACGAACGACGAATTTTCGGTCGCGAATATTCGTCGTCAAGAATAAAACACATCTGTGTATATGAAAACGCAGACAATCATGACGTAGGACGAAATTCGTCATACGCGGCGAACTATGCAATACAATTATTTCTATTTCTTACGCCGGCGAACGACGAACAAATCAACACAAAGTGACTATGTTTGATTTTAGATTCGAAGTATTTTAATAAATAAAGTTATTTTACTTAAAAAATTTTTCTATTTTTATTTTGCAGCATTTATAATAAGCGTACAGATTATAAGTTTAATATAAAAATAGTTTTTAGTTGTGTTTTTTATAATGTTTCACTTTATGGTCAAAAATTATAACAGCTGTGTTTTTGGTCGTTATTGTGTTTCATACGACGAATTTACGCAACGAATTTTTGACAACGTATTCGTTCTGTTGGACGAAATTCGTCCTTCGTCCCAGTTGTGTTCCTAGCAATAAGTTATTAATATTCTCAAATATAAATCCCTCTACAGTTTTTTTTAAATAACTGTAATCAAAAATTTGTGTTTCATAGAAACAATTATTATTATTTAATAGTATTTAGTAATGAAACGATTTCATTACCATTATTAAAAACAATTATAATTAAAATAAATAAATTATAATTAAAATAAAATCATTAGCATTAAATGGCAGTTCATTTTTTTTTATTCTTATTATTTCAAACAATGCCAATGGAAATTTAGTCGTTATAAAAAATCCCAAGATTGATAATAATAACAATATAAAACACATGTCGCACAAAGGTATTCGCGCATGTAATTTTTTTAAATGTAATATAAATTTTATTTCTAACTCGAATAATGTGTGTGTGTGTGTGTGTGTATGCACAAGGTACCCAATTTTGGTGGCCTAACGAGAGCCCCTTTATTTAAGGGATTGATCACTTGCATTTCTACCCACAAACACCTCTGCTTTGCCTCTGTGAAATTTCATTCAAATAACTTCATTTGTTCGGGAGATACCGAATAACGTCCAAAACAAATTGTTTTCAAACCAAAAGATTGCCACATTTGCTCTCTTTTTAAAATAAAAGAACTGTGCTACAGACTGATTAGCTTTTTTCAGAGCTTTATGTTTGCATTCCTGAAGAATTATTCCGCCGATGAACAGCCATCATTCATCAGTTGAATGCAGTTCCACAATTGATATCTTTTCATATGGGCTTGTGATTTCAGATGTTTTTGAAAGAAATCGGTTTGGTCAACTTAAAACCATTGCTACAGAATTTATTTATAAGCCAACGCCAACTCTTAGTTGACTTTAAGCTGTCACCATTTATTACAGTTAGCCGCTGCTATATCGACCTCGTTCCCTATTACTGGATTTTCTTACACAAAAACCATATATTTTTTTATATCCACTTTCATTTCAGCTCCATTTATTTTAAGGCCTTTTGCAACTTCCCTTTACTTTTTCGTGATTATAAAACATACGCTTCTGTTTTTTTTACAGTGAAAAACTTAACTCAAACATTCTTAAATAAAAGTTATAAATAAAGATTTTTTGTGTTTGCTTTACTGCATTTGCTTCATGTACAAAAAGGAAAAAATGCTGAAACTCATTGGCAACAACGAAATGAAACAAACTCACAAAAAAAAAAAAAAAAAAAATAAATAAATAAAATAAAAAAAGAAAAGAAAATGCATTAAATCCATAAAACTTCTTCATTACACTTTAAGGAAATAAAAAAAACAACACAATGAAAAAAAAAGTTTTTATTAAAACAAACCATTCTTTTAAACACTCACCCACCCACCAACATCATCCTTTTAAAGGAATCTTTCTTTTTTATATACAATTTTTTTCTTATACATTTTGCTGTTGCTGCTCCCTTTAAAATAAAAGAACTTTTGCTACCATTCTTTTCTTTAAGCTTCTTCATACTTAAACACACACACACAAGCACACTATTATTGGCAGTAAAAGCAATGAAATAAGACAAGGAAAATATTAAAGGAAGAAAAAAAAACTGAAAAACTTTTCCATAACGGGTATACGCCATATCCTTCTATTTGTATTTGTGGATGTGGATGTAAATGTTTTTATTGTAGTCCTCATTATTATTATTCTTCTTGATATTTTTATCATGGCTGTTGTTGTTGTTTTTGTTGTACGAATGCTGACAATATTGGGTGTCGTTAGCTGGCAATATATTTTAACCCTGCTCCTTACCAACAATATGTTTATCAAATAAAGCTCCCTTTGGAATAAATGACTAAATGAGAGATTGAATGAACGAAAAAAAAAATGAATGAAGGAAAAAAGGATGTTAAAGAACACAAAAAAAAAAATCATTCTTATTCTATGATGGCAGCGTAAATGTGTCTTCTTACAATAGTGTTCGCCTGAAAGAAACATTTTCCACGTTGACAGCATACAAAGTATCTTTAAACCGTAACAATAAAAACGAGGCAACAAAATACACAGTCTTTTAAAAGTTTATAACAAAGTAAGAAAATTCACAAAAACGAGAAAAAGAAAAACACAACATAAAAGAACAAATAAAAAAGCGCAAAATACATTTTCACTTATATAAAATTACAATAGACTACAGTGAACAGATTCAGAACAAAATGAAAAAAAAGTTGACTTGTAAAAATATAAAAATCTCATGCCAAACGTAAAAGTCTGGAGCAAAAAAAAAATTGTATCCTTAAAAAGGAAAAATCATTTTAAGACCAACAAATATCCTACTTTATTATATAATTTTTTTTTTTTGCTCCTCATATTTGCTCCCATAAGATGATAAACTTTGAAAGAAAAAAATTTATACAAACATACACACACAACACTAAAATGCTTTAAGATGAAATAAAATGAAAAAGAAGACTGTAGCAAAAGTTAAAGAATTATTTAAGATTTAAATACATGAAAATGGCGGAAGGACCTAGACGAATTTGGAGTACCCTTTACCGACAGGTTGGGTCTCCACATGATCGATCAACTCATGTATTAGGTTCCCCCTAAGGTCACATTTGGCTTAGTGCCAAACCATCTAGAATCCCGGATTCTGCATTTTCGGAATGCTAAGAGAAACTACCCTAATTGCTGCAAGGGCTGGACAAAGGCAGAGATAGTGCTCCACAGTCTTCTCCTTTTCTTCATCGTGGCAACTTTTACAGAAATCGTTGAACAAGAAAATATTCTGCAATGGTGCATTGCATTCGACACCGATAAGTGTTATGGCACCACAAAAAGTTCCAATTTAGAATGTCTAGGTATTCCGTTTAAAGACACGAGACATTATAAAAGCACTTCGAACGTTGTACACACACAAATCAAGGAGTTATTGCAAGTTTGATGTCAGTACCTCAACTACTATGCCGCTTTCATTATGACTGATATTCCGACAAGCACAACACTGCGTTGGATCCTGCAGTCTTAAATTAATCTGTCACCAGTACCTTTAAACGCTCATTTTCGCGCATAGGTGCTGGTGAGCAGTAATTCAATATTAGGTACAGCTAATACACTTCCCAAAATAGCCGCTTGGCTTAAGTAAATCGATATCCCTTTGAAATGAAAAAATGTCAGCTCCGAAACCGCAAAAATACAGTTTTCTTATACTTGAGAATTAGTATAAAAAAATTACCACCAGACAATTTTTACAGTTCAGTAGGACCTAAAAATTCAAAAATAATAATACTTAATACTTAACCAAATGCATAATTTTAGTCAGGTTTAAGTTGACGTATTTTTATATCCACCACAGGTAGAAAAGGTATATACAAATGACAAACGTTGGTCATTTAATTTCTTAATTTGTTAAGAACAGAAAATTATCTATAAATTTTTTTGTTAATTTTTAAAGAAAAAGGGAAAAATTTTGACACTAGCAGGATGTAATGCAACATTCTTAAGATCGCTACAGTCGTTAGCAGCATTCTTTGCCTTTATCTATTTTAATGTTATTAACATTATCTCTTTTGACACACAACCAATTCAAGAAAGTAGAATGCGAGTAATAACTCAATTACTCTTAAAGTCACCACACGCAGAGAAAAAACATGGTTGTGATATGGTCCCAATAACCATATTGTAATAATGTATATTAGAGCAGAACAAATCATAGTTGTCTTTAACAAACAATTGTTTGTTTAATATTTAACCAGTATGTGGTTACTGTACACAATTATGCACTTTAAAAAATTCAAATCACAACCAAAGTTTTATTACTTAATAAAAATAAAAATAATATAATATATTTAACAATAATATATTAATCTAACTATGATTAAAAGCAAATAAAATAAAATTTGCGCTTAAAAATATTTTAGGTCTTGACAGAAAGCTATAATTATTGATCATATCCGAGTCTTTTTTGACTCTTCTACATGATTATAATGGTACCCTTGACGAGACTCTTCTGAACGAGTCCCTTAAGACTTGCGTTTTTAAATCGTATTATTAAATACGAACTATTTCGGGTCATTTTTTGATCATATTACTGGCCGTATGCGGTTCTTCTTCGAATCATATTATACGGACATTTCTAATTGCACTTTCTCAAAATCAAACATGACAAATAATATTGTTACGTTTTACCCTTTTTTAGCAGGCAAACGTACGGATTCTTTTGATTGCAAATACCACTGTGGCTAAATTCTGTCTTCGAACTTTATGGCTTTCTCTGGCTATAACTTCTCGATCCTACCGGTCTTGTGAACCCTTGGTCTCGTATTTACTAAAAATGCGTTATCACCACAATCGCAGCCATCCACGCTACACTACTGTAATACTCCGGGGCGAGACATGAACTACTCGATGCCTTGTTTAGTAACCTTAGCCATCCACAGACATCTCCACTACTCCTTTTATCCAAGCCAGTCATCTCCTTAAATCCAGTAGCCACAACACACGTCTGCCATACACTGTTGTTATGCTGTTACACTTCCCCGCGCTAACCACTTTTGCTCTTACTTTTTATTATAAAGGGCTTCTTGACAATTATCTGTTGCTCTTATATTAAGTTTGACGTCTCCACTAAATTATCTATCATGGCTTCACACAATAATTGTCTATTACCTCTCGGGAGGTTTGTACTGCTGTTTATTAATTTTAATTGCTTATAACAATTATTATTTTTTTCGTTGCACGCATGTCCGAATGCGGTATCGAACTCGGACCCCCTGTTTTGTAGTACTCACCTCTACCAACGCAGCCATTGAGGCTGCTCAGCTTTTGTTGGCTAACTTGTGGTTTTGTTATTTTATAAACACACCATTAGTTGAATTAGCTTATTCACCACGCTCATACGGAAACAACTACAGGGGTTGCCAGATTTTATTATTCGTAACAATATTTTGCTTAGTTTTTATTACAATCTATTTTTTTTAAAATTCAAGAATTTAAAAAAAGAATTTTTAAAAAAATATTTTAAAAAATTCATTTTAGAATTGTTTCCCTATTTTCTTTACGAAATGAAATACTTTGACGAAAAATAAAAATAATTTTAATATATCTCTAAAATAATTCTAAAAGCAGTCGAATTTCAAGCATGTGCTTTCTGTACTTGTTTTTTATTTTTTTTTTTTCGCTTTCTTTGTATTTGTCGGAATTATATTTAGATCTCTTTTTAAGTGCACAGCTGATTAATCAGTTTTAAGTCATCTTAGGTAGCGTTTAAAGACTTACTTTGGTGATTTTTGTAAAAATAATCTTTCAAATGATAACTGGGAAATTGAAAGTATTTTTCTGTTAGAGAAAATAAAAAAAAAATTGTGCACAAAAAAAAAAGAAAAAAAAAGTAAGCAAAATATTTTAAACAGTTGAAATAAATACAACTCTTTACATTGGTGTTTTAGGCACAATTGTGAAACCATTTACATATTTTTAACATACTAATGCTACGAAAATAAGATCTGGCAACAGCTGTGTTGTTGTCCGTATGAGCGTGGTGAATAAAATGCTTCCGCTTGTGGAGTGTGTATAGAACAAAACCACAATTAGCTAACAAAAGCTGAGCAACCTCAATGGCTGCGTTGGTAAAAGTGCTTGCTGTAAAATAGAAGATCGTGAGTTCGAGCCCACCTTCAAACATGCGTACAACAAAAAATAACAATTGTTATAATGCAGTTAAAAATTAAAAGCAACAGTACAAACCTCTCGAAAAGCAAAAGACAATTATTGTGTGAAGCCATGGCACAGAATTTAGTAGAGACTTCATAATTTAATATGAGAGTAACAGGTAATTGCCAAGACGACTCCCTTATAATAAAAGTAAAACGGTAGCGTTTGGCACAGGGAAGTGTAACAGCATAACAACAGTGTAACGCAGACGAGTGTTGGGGCTATTAGATAAAGGAGATGACTGGCTTCGAAAAAATGCGTGGAGTCGAGTTATCTATGGATGGTTAAGGTTACTATACAAGGCATCGAGTAAATCATGTCTCGCCGGGGTAACACAGTAGTGTAGCGCGGTGGGAGCGTTTGTAATAATAAAGTATGTTTATACGAGACCATAGGATTCACAAGACCATAAGATCAAGTAGTATAGCCAGATGAAGCCACAAAGTAAAAATACAAATTTTATAATGAGCCACAGTGGTATTTGCAATCAAAAGAATCCGTACGTTCGTCAAAAAACGAAAAATGTAACATTATAGCTGTCATATTATACAACAACAATAATTGCTATTATGTAACAAAATGTATCATCGCAGATGCCACATTAAGGGGTTAGAAGTTTTGGATACATGTGGAGTCAATTTCGTATGATGTCTTCAATACACGCAGAAAAAAAACATGGTTGTGATATGGTCACAATAACCATGTTATGTTCTTTGTTACAATGTATGGTTGCGGAGAACCAATTATAGTTGTTTTCACCAAAACTTTAGTCACGATAAACATTTTTTGTTAAATTTCAACGATTATATGGTTACTGTGGACAAAAAATGCAATATGGTTGGTTTTAACTTAAAAAAATTTAAACCACAACCAAAGTTCTATAACTTTCTAAAAATAATATTAAATATTTAACCATAATATATTATTATTAATTAAAGCATGGTTAAACGCAACAGAATAATGTTTGCGCAAAAAAATATTTTGTTCGAGTTCTTGACAGTTTAGTAATTTTTTTTGGTAGCTAAAATTTGAAAATGGTTTTTATTGATAAAAAAAGTGAAAAAAAAAATTTTTTGTACAAAATAAATCATTAAAAATAATATGGAAAATATGAAAAGAAATGAAAAGGGAATCAAAACGTTTAAAAAAAGTTGAAATAATTATATATGTATGTATGTATGTATAGTAAGCATATAAATCTTTATTTTGGGTTTGAAGCACAATTCTGAAATCATTTATTTGGGCTTATAAACTATATTTTTATATAACTGATTCTTGTAGCCTATAATCTAAGCGTTATTATAAGCAAATAATTGATTTTTTTGTAAATTTATGTTTCGAAGTAATTTTTATGACAAATCGCTAATGAATAAAACAATATTACCCAAGCCTTTTATATCTGGAAAATTTTAACCATTTAATGTTTATATTTGAACATAATTATGTTAATATTTTAGAATGTCATTGTTTTGCTAGACAATAATATGGTTGCAAAGGTAACAATACTATGTTTTGTTTGCAACCATATAATGCAACCATAATATGTTGCTCTTAGATTATGGTTACCTTAACCATATTTTTTCTTTGCGTGTACGAGAATATAATGATTATTTATTGTTTATTTGTTTATTAATTTATTTATTCAATTTATTATATTTCCTGCACAACAAGACCAGGTCTTATATTTATAGTACAGGAACGCATTACGTAACAATATTTGAATGAACGTCATAAATTTAATACACATGTAAGTATACAATATTCTCAAAAATAAAAATAAAAAAATAAAACAGCATGAATATATTATTTTTGTTAAGATTATTTATAAAAATTGAATAAAAATTTTTTGAAACTATGAGCATTGCTATTTACTTGTTGAATTGGTGGAAGATTGTTCCAAAGACGTGCGGCATGCACATAGAACTGCCATTCAGACATTAGACATCGATGCCGAGGTATTATAATATTTCAGTTTCTACTTGATTGTGAAAAACGTATGTGTTCAAATATATATCTGGGTGATTGACTATATATTATTTTATGCAAAAAAGTAAGAGTTCGAATTTGTAATAGATTATCAAATGAGACTCCGTACAGAGTATTAGAAACAGAGGAGACATGAACAAATCTCCTCAATCCATACACATATCTTATGATATTATTAAACAATATATTTAGTTTACGCTTACTAACTGTGTCACAGTTTCCAAATAACTCGCACCCATAAAGAAGAGAAGGAATCAGGTATGTTTTAGCAATTAATGCCCTTATCCTAAAAGGAGTGAAATATTGTGTGTGGCAGACAGCTCTTAGTTTTACATAATTTTGACCCAGCAGTGAGTTTATATGATCATTCCATGTCAAATTGCTATTGAATGTAATACCAAGATTTTTTGCTCTTTTAACAATTTCAATTTTTTCTCCATTTAAGACAATGTCTCCAGAAATGTTGGGATTTATGCATTTTTTACATATAACTAGACATTTAGATTTACGTTGATTGAGCAACCTAGGACGGTCACTTCTGAGTGGTATTCTACAATTTGTTTGCCTGAAGTCATCGGAGAAATTCGAAAAACCAACAAGAGAAGACGAATCATTGTTCACCATGACAATGCGAGCTCTCACACATCGGCTCAAACCACAGCGTTTTTGACCGGCCAAAACGTCGAATTAATGGGTCATCTGCCGTACAGCCCTGACTTGGCACCTAATGACTTCTTCTTGTTTCCGCACATCAAGAAAAAAATGCGTGGTCAAAGATTTTCGTCGCCAGAAGAAGCTGTTGAAGTGTTCAAAAACCATGTTTTAGAGTTGTCTCAATCGGAGTGGAAAAAGTGCTTCGACAACTGGTCGAGAGAATGCTTTGAAAAACAATAAAACCATTTTTGATTATAAATATTCGCATTTTCACTATTAGGCCAGAAATATATAGAGCAGCCCTCGTAACAAGCAAATAAATCACTTTTTTGTTTAAATAATTTTTGTGACAAATCATTAAGAAATGAAACCATAAATAATAATAACTCTATTTTTTCAGGAAATCCTTGCCCTCAATTACAATAACATTTTCCACCATATTATGATATTTTTCTTTAATCATACAATGTTTATATTTAAACATACTAATGTTTATAATTTACCATGGTATTGTTAAGCTAGATAACAATATGGTTGCTATATCAACTATATTATTATTAAATGTAACAATACTATTTTTGCTAACAATTATATATATAATACAACCATATCATGTTACTCTTAGATTATGGTTACCTCAACCATGTTTTTTCTTTGTGTGCACAAAAACTTTATAATGCTTTTTTCTCTAATATTTGAGTGCTTGTCATCCGCTTAAAACTGCTTTCAAGAATTTTCCTCATACAAGTGTCTGCCAACAAATTGATAATTTTAAATCATTTCTGCAAGTTTGTAGCAAATCACACATTAAAGATTTTAAAAAATCATGCACGTAAAAACAAACACAAACGTATTCCTTCATGTTTAATGAAGAAAACACGTATTAGACAAACAACAAAAAAAAAAACAGTAGGGAAGACAATTCTAACATGGTTCCTACCAAATAGACAGGATATACAAGTACAAAACTGTAAGTGTATTAATGTGTTTGTATGTGTGTCGATATGAATTCTTGTGAAAGTATGGTGGCATTAAAAAATCTTCAAACGTATTGTGAATAAAAATAAAATTGTAAATGTATACACTCAATAAACACACAAATTTACACACACATACACAAGCACTTCCACATACTTACACTACATACAACTCTACATCTTATCAAGGATGCTATTACTACCACCATATTAAGTTGTATTTTTTATATTGTATATAAATATATTTTTAAATATATAAATATACTTTTGTGTGTGTAAGTGTGTGTGTTTTATATGTTTTTTTTTTCTTTCACTTTATTTTATACAAATGACATTCTATAATACTTGATTTCTTTTCTGAGTTTCTAGTTGTTTGCTTTTCTTTTATTTTTTTATTTATAAATTTTTTTAATAACCTTCTTTTAAACTGTTGTAAAAGTATAAATCTGTGTGTTCTGTTGCATATAAGCCTGTAAGTGTGTGTGTGTGTGTGTGTGTGTTTTTATTAAGGTTCATGTCTTAAATACTTGATAGGAGAACAATGAATGCTGCTGATTTTCTATGTATGATTGTCAGTGCTGCTGTGTTTGTAAATTTATTTTCTTAAATAATTTTTTATGTCTTGAAATCTTGACTTTTTTTTCTTTATTTTATTTCTTATATGTGCGTAGCAAACCAAAGTGATTTTATGTTTGGGATCCTGAATTAATCTTTTCTCGGTTTTTTTTATCACTTTTCTGTTGTTGCGGTGGCATCATGTTTTCTCAAAAAGTATTTTTCTAGAAGGTTTTTTCTTTAAATAATTCGAAATGAGTTAAAGAAGGATGTATTCTCTGCCAGCATATCTTTATCTTATTTGTTATATAAAGAAATTTATTGGACCCAAAAGAAAATACCTAAAATATTTTCTTTTAGGGAAAACAATTGCGGCAATATGCTTGTTAAATTTGAAACATGAGTTTTGTAATTTAACATATTTAACACTATAGTGAAGCTGCTGTTCTTCTTCTTAAAAAAGGTTTTATATTGAGATAAATTTTCGTAAGATAAGTGTTATTTATTTTTTAAAGCCAAAGGTAATCGCTAAATATGTGCTTTTTAAAAGTATTTTGAAAAACCGGTAAAAGTAGGTTTTTAAACAGAAGTTTACTTCTAGAGTAGAAGCTAAGCTTTTTTACAAGATTAAATTTTCTTATGCCAAATGAGGTTTGTTTTTAAAGATACTTCATCGCCAAATGCAAAGTTTTCAGGAAAGAAACTTTTTTTTTTTGCAAAACGTAACACAACTGTGACACAAAATGATATTTTTTCGACAAGATTATAATTTTTTACGAAAGATTGCTTTTTGACAAAATGTAATTTTTTTTTTACAAAATGCAACTTTTCTTCAAAAATGTCACTTTTTCACAAAAATTCACTACTTAGCAAATTGACACAATTTAAGAAAAAAGCGTCACATTTTTCGCAAAATGCCACTTTTTTAATAAAAAACATAACTATTGGAAAGATATCACCTTTTTTTTTTAATTGTCATTAAAAAAATTTCCGTTTCTTAAAATTTTAATTTTTCCACAAAAGTTTACTTTTTTACAAGATGTAAAAATTTTTACTCTAAATATAAGACTTTCTAGTTTTCTATACAAAATTTGGATAAAATCTACTGACGAGCTATTTCAGCGGTAGTGAAATGGCCATATGGATATAATTTCCCCGCAGTAATACATTCAGTTTGTAGACTTTCATGAGAATATCATGAAATATTTATTTATGAAGGAATCAAGCACGAATAAAGTAAATTAAATTCAAAATAATCTTCTTCACAAAAAGCATATTTTTATTAAAAAAAAATTATTTTTGCAATAATTCACGTTTTTTTTTTTTTTTTTTGCAAAAATTCATATTTTGCATGTAAAAGTACGTTTGTGGGAAATTTGCTTAAAAAATCATTTAAAAAAATATTACTTTTTCATCTCCCAACCATTTCCTCTCCTTCCGTCAATTTTAAATTCTAAAAACATTTTTTCTCCAAAAGTTTATTTTTTTACACAAGTAGATTTTTAACTTTTTTTCTTTTAACTAAAAAGATATATTTTCGCAAAAGGTAGCTCTTTCACAAAACGTTTCTATTTTCATAAAAGAAATAACTTTTTAAATAAAATTTTAAAAAATTAACATTTTCACAAAATTTACATTTTTCACAAATTTACATATTTTTAAAAATTATTTTTTTTAAAAACAATTTTTTGTTAAGCAAAGTTTTATATTTTGATTAGTTAACAAAGATGTGCAAATTTTTAAATTTATTTTTTATTTTTTTATATCTTAAGTAAAATCTACTCCCTTGTCAGATAACATTTTTATTATAATTTTTCCTCAAAGTTTTACTTCACTTATTTGATTACAATAAATTTTTATTGCACTCCCCCTTGAAAAAGTGAATAAATGATAAAAATTATAAAAATGTTGTTTTTTAAATAAATTTGACACTTAATAATGACATTCATATCATAACTGTAATATCATGATTACAATGGTTAAAGTAATAATTTTCATTTATTTATTTACTTATTTTTTATTTGAATATGTATTGTGTTATTTGTTTGCTTGTGTACAATAACCAAAGTAATTAACCTTCCCTCGCTACATTTATGTCAAAAACAAACAAAAAATGTTGTATATGAATATTTTAACAAAATTATTTTCGGCATGTCATATTTTGGAAACTCATTATTATTATTATTATTAATAAACGACTAATATAAATTACACATAAATGTGGGAAAGTTTCCTTTCTTTTCATGAAGTAAATAAAAATCTTAGTTAAAAAAAACATAAAAATGTTCAAATAATTTAGTGTTATATAATTCATTAAAACTTTTTCGTTTATTATTTCCATTGCTAAATATTATTATATTTGTATGTATGTGTGTTTAAAGGCATATTTAAAAAATAAGCGTGTTGAACATAAAAAAAGAACTTCAGTCCCCAAGAGTATTTTAAATAATAAAAGTAAACATATTTAATAACGAATGATATAAAACCTCAGCTCAGTTGCAAGTTGTTGTTGTTTTTTGTATAAACACACTCAAAAAAATACACTCGTAAAAATTGATAGTTACCGCATTTCGAAATTTAACTCGGAAGGCATCAATTATAGTTTTAGTACATCCAATGGACGACGAAGTTCATTAATGATTGGGAAGAAGAAAAATGTATCGCTTACAATTTTAGCTGCTTAAAATCGGTAAAAGACAAAAGCAAACTTAGGGAAGTTTAACAGTTATTTCAATTGAAACAATATGGCAACATAAATCAAAAAATATTTAAGCCAAGATTGCCTTTCATGAAAGCAGATCAGCCTTGTAATAATTAATGAATTTTTTGATGAAATTATTCTGAGTAAGATGTGGTTTTAAGAGAGAGACGCTACTTGCCGACCGCAACCATCGACTTATTGAAATCAAAATTTGGTGAAAAGTGTAATTCAAAAAATAGACCTGTCGATGGGCCTCCAACGTCGTGCGACTTCACCACTCCAGTTTTATACTAAAAAACCTGAAAAAGTTTATACCTCAAAGGCCTAAGCTTGCAAAATAAGCCCGAAATAAGACGTTCAGATTACACTTTGCCAAGTACAACCGCAGTGGCCTGATGCCCGAAATCCTCTTCAAATGTGAAAATGCCATTCATTGATCACTTAAAAAACTCTGGGGAGACTAGAACTACTTGATCTATCTTAACTCGAGCATACATCCAGACCACTGCTACAGCATTAGCTTTGGCGAGACTTAAGCTCACGATCTCTTTTATCACTTACTTTCAAAGCAACTAGCGACGACTACAATACACTCATTAAAGCTTTGAGCGACAATTTTCTTGCTTTACTCTAGAGGCGCCTTTTACGATCTCAGCTTGTTTTGATTTTACCCCGTAAGATATGGATATCTTTACTAAAACATAAACAAATTCCCAATAACACATTTGCAATAATTTTACATTGAACGGCGTTGCCATTGTGGAGTTTTTGTTTTAATTAAAAGGGAATTTTTTTCAGGCTCTAAACCTAATTTTTTTTACTTGTGTTTATAGATATTGTTTTTTTTTTCTCAATACAACTTTTATTTTTTTTAATGTCCTAAAACGTCAACCGGTAGTTTTTTACTAAACAGTAATGATGCGAAAACATGTGTAATTATTTACAACAACACAACGTAATGTTTATTAAGATTTAACTATTATTTTTTTCTCGAGTTAAATTTCTGTTACAAAAGTACAAAAATAATTTAAATTTTTATTATACAATAAATACAAATAAAACGCCACCCAATTTTTGTGTTACCAGTTTTCATTTTGTTTCTTTTTTCTATTTATTGGTTTTATGAATAAATAAACAAATTTATGCGCCCCTTAAACTAAAGTTGTCTAAAGTCTAAAACCAACATAAATGCCCCCAAGTCTCTATAACATACATAATACGGATATTACTTGCTCACTTACAATAATATTAGGAAAAGCAACAACACAGACACATGTAGACATCAACACAGAGTTACATAAATGCAATGCGTCGTCGTTGTCGTCGTCAGTTATTGTAATAGGGAAATGTAAAGCGGAAAATTTGTGTTGCTGCCTTTAGACAAGTGAGCAAATATGTGTTTCTGTATATTTATTCATATTACAACAAAATACTTACATAAGAATGGGTAATCAAGTGTGTACGTGTTAGGAAATTCATACTGTTTAATAGAATAATTATAAACAAGAATCTGTTTTCCTAACCTTAAAAAATAACTCATGTGGATTTGATGAGTTTAGGCAAACATTCATTCATTTTATTATCTCTTTCTCTCGCACTATCTCTTTCTTATTAAAAATATATTCAATTACAATAACGTTTTCGAACAATATTCTTTGCATATGTCAACTTACTTAACTGGCTGTAAATTACGTAATACTGGGGCATTTTCCTTTGTTAAACAAGAAGACATCGATAAGTTCGAACCCCACCGGGGTTACTTTTATTAAACAAGAGATCATGGGGAAGATTTCCAGATTACTCGTGAGTCGAATACCTAAGTTAAATGATTTTATCCCCAAAAATCCCCAGAAACCACTCAATTTTTTTACAAAATCCCCAATAAAGTTGATACTATTATTATAAAAAAGAATTAAACAGTTATAATTATAATCAATTTGCAATTGTATTAAAAATATTGTAAAATACAAATCGCCGAAACATCTCTAAAACAATTAATTTTTCCCCAAACAAACACCTGATCCCCAAAACAAAATTTTTTATCACCATTTTGAAACAAAAATTCCCACTTTTTGGGATAATTCCTACAATCTGGCATCACCGATTTTGGGAAGAAGAGCTTTGGAAACAAAAATTAAAATTTGATGATGTTTTATACTGATAAATCAGCAACAGTTGACACCTTATAGGCCAACATTGTTTCTGTTATTAATGGCATATTGCCAGCGATGCTTGAAAATTAGGCCGAAAATTAGACGTTCAGATTTCACTTCGCCAAGTACATTCGCAGTGGCCTGGTGCCCGAAATCCTCTTCAAATGTGTTATTGTCATTTATTGATCACTTAGAAAACTCTGGAAAGACTGGAACTACTTGATTCACCTTTAACTCGAACATCTTTCCAGACCACTGCTTCAGCATTTGCTTTGGCGAGACTTGAAGTCACGATCTCTCGCAACTAGCGACGACTAAAATACGCTCACTAAAGATTTGGGCCACAATTTCCTTGCTTTACTCTAGAGGCGCCTTTTTTTGATCCCCATTTTGAAACAAAAATTACCAATTTGGGACAAATCCCCCAATCTGGCATCACTGATCATGGAAAGAACTCTATCTAATCTCTGAAAATATACTCAAATGCAACTATGAGTTTTGGTAACAAATATTGAAATTTGTAGACCCAATAAATTAAAAATAGGAAAAATTTCCTTATTTGTTTCAAGAAAAGGGCCTCCGAAAATACCGTTATTAATATGATGAGGCATGGCGAATTTATTCCTAACAATGTTTTATACCTTATAAAACAATTCAGTGTATAAAAATTGTTTATAATCTCCCTCGTTAACAAACCATTCCTTTAAATTCAAAGATATCAACCTCTAAATATACATTTTGTTTTTATGTCATTCAAACTGCAAGCAGAGTAAAGACAGACAGTTGGCTAACAAACTAAAACTGAAAGAATCAGCAAACAGAAGTATTTCAAATCAACTTCTATTCCACTCAACTCGATTCAATTTTTACAACTGATGAGTTTAAGCGAAAGAATGATTAAAATGCAACCATGAAAAAAGAGGAGTAGAGGAAATAAATTTTAACAAACCTGATTATGACGATAATGTCTGTCTGTTTGTTTGTTTGTTGTTGACTTAAAAACACAAACGACATTGTGTACACAACATGCGGCAAACGTCAAATGAAACGTCACACACGAACGTAATACGCTGCTTTGCTAACAGGCTCTCAGATTTCGACAGCAAGTTCATATTCTTACTCACTTTATGCTGTTTTTTTGTTATTTTTATTGCAGTTGTTGCTGATGTGATGTTGGTTGAAATTCACTCACATTTTTTTATATTTTTTCCCATAATTTTTTCCTCACATTTAATGTTTTTTCTCTCTTTTATTGTTGGTGGTATTGTGCCTGCATGTTTTAGACTGGGTAACAGTAGTAAATTGTATTGTACAAGTCGCTGCAGAGTATGAACTATAAGAAGTAGATAAACTTTTAGCCCAGTACAGATACAGATTGTATTTAAACCAGGCAGGGGCCGTCAAGAATTTATATACTCTGGCAGATTGTTATTTAGGTTTTTCGTTGGCTTTTTATTGTGTCTTTTACTGTTCTTATTTTTCTTTTAATTGTTTTTTTCTTTTTTAATGGTGAAAGATGTTAAGTTCATAAATTTGTTGGTAACATTTCTTTTGCGTATTCGTGTGCACTGAATATGAAATTATTTGATCGGATTTTAGACATTAACCCAATTTTTAATTATTTCGGGAAAAGTTATCACAAAAGTTAATTTCTGAAACGATGCTGTGTTATTTACTTTATTGTGCAGATAGGGAAAAACAAGATTGCGGCATGATCATTGCAATCATATTATGTTCTCTGCAACAATATTTGGTTATGGTAAACATGTTATAAATAATTTTAATTCAGCTCGAGAAATCTTGAAATCCCGCGATTTATATAGTAAATGCTAAGCTGTTCTAGCCAACTGACAAATCAGTCCCTTCTAAGCTCAACGCACATTATTATTTTTTTCATTTTTTTTAAATAATGACACAGCCGTTGTAACTAATCGTCACACTTCCAAAGAATTTCTCCTGAAAACTCCTCAGGGAATCTGTTGGATTATTGATATAGAAAACTTCGTACCTACTTGGCATGATTTGTTTTCTGCTTATCCATTCACCTTCTTATCACTGGATTTGCGAGACCGTACGATCCTGTATTTCACTAGGAAGTTTGTGATCAAATTAAATAAATGGATGCCATTATGCAGTCGTTTTTTTTTTTTAATCGAGTTTGAATATAATAAGTAATGAGGGTCCAAGAAAATTATCGAATAATTTAACTTAAGTATATTTTTAATACAAATACGAGTATGACATTCTCTAATTTGACAATCTCTACGAATTTTATTTAAGGACTAAAGTTGACTAGCTTTGGAGGAATTAAATAAAAACTTTAATTATTAAAGGATTGTGGTAGTTTCTGTATCAAAGATAAATTGTTCCAATATTGGGGAGGAGCAAATAAAGTCAAGCAATTCATTAATTAAAATTTTTTTAAAGTTGACAAATTTTTTATAAAAGAAAAGACCTTGACTCAATTTAGAAAAAAAGCGTAAAGACATTAATTTTCTACAACTAAAATTAGTTTTGTATTATCACAAAATAGAAAGAAAAAATTTATGTCCTGCAAAAATGCAAGATTTGTGATCTTATCAACAGAAAGACGTCGATATATTTAAAACAGATGAATGTTTGTGGAATTTTAAGAGACAGGCGTAGAGCTATTAACTACACTAGTGATACATAGAAAACTCTGCAGTCTGTGGAAAATGAAACTGTGCCTTTTAGGTGTGTTTTTTTTTCTTTTGACATTTGAATTATGTTTGTGATTAGTCGAAGTAAACAAATAATTATCAACGAAACGACACAATTGAAATCGCTAGATGCTCCATCGTTCAAGTTCAAGTAGCACACCATGATCTGTGATAAATAAATAAAAAAAAGTAGGCAAAAAAACTTTAAATTTTTTAACGCAATTTTGCCTACTGGAGAATAAAAGTACTCATGACTTAAACATTTTTAGATCTGAGCAAGCCTTTCAAGGAATTACAGCACTTTTTAAAAACGCATTTTTGGGGCGGTTCGTTAAGAGTTTGCGATACTATTTCTAAACACATATGGAACCTAAACTTACGATCGATTTTTTTTAAGTTATTTTTTTTAGAGAGGCCTGCTTGTTCTATAGATTATATTAAAATTAATTTGGGAATCCATCAAACAACTAATAAAAATTCTTGAGGAGAGAGATTCATAAAGAATTTAAAACTTCTTTTGTCAAATAACGATACTCAAAATGAGTCTTTCATTCTTTAGTATAATACCAGCCATTGTTTATAACAAACTTATAAAAAAATCTAGTAGTTTCCGAAAATAATACTTCATTTAATCAATTTTCGTGTAAGAAAGCTTGTCGAGAAACTTAATTATTTTAATCATGCAAGACTTCACCCTGTAATGAAAGAAGTAGTATGTTGCGCCCTTCTGCAAAAATTAAATTTTTAATTAGACTTTGCTGATGCTAAATGCTTTTCTTTTTGAATTCTTTAGATAATTTGGTAGCCAATGCACAGTGGAGCGGTAACTATATAGTATAAACTAAAGCGACTGAAGCAAAATATTAGTTGGTAATAAACAAATCAAAAATTGTTTTAATAAATACGACAACCCACATTAGAAGTTTAGATTACTGCTTCCGAACTCTCTAAGGATTTCCGTATTAAAATTTGAAGTTAAAAACTCCTCTTCTCTTTAAGATAAGCGTGTTCGTCATGGCACTAAATATTAAAAAAAAACAATAATTCTAATTCTAACCCACTGTGCTATGCGAATAAATTTATTCAAATGCTCCTTGTGTGTTTCAAATTTTATTTATTTTAAATTTAAAACACTGGAATCTTCTATAAAATTTATTAATATTCAAAAGAATTTTCCAATTTTGTTATTTTATTTTTTAATTAACTATTTCTTTTTGTTTTTTTTTTTTTGAAAAATACAAAAATAACAGCACAATATTTTTTTGAAATTTTAATATTTTAATAAAAGATTCCTGTGTTTTTAGTTTAATTTAATGATTTGCAAAGTGACCGTGTATAGAAATAAATTATCGTAGTTCCTTGAGATATTTAATTTTTAACATCTTTTAACTGTATAAAAGAGCCGAAAAAAAGTCAGCCGTATACAGTGGAGAAAGACAAATAGAATCATTGTTGGTTATTGTTGTTTTTTGCTTAAACTTTGCTTTTTGTCTTGACTTTATTGTTTGGAAAAAAAATCTTTATTTAAAATATTTATGAGAAGTTTCCTGAAGAGCGGTAGCGAAATGGCCAAAGGGACGTGTTTTTACCCTCAATAATCAATATCGGTGATTTAACAATTTAAGCAAGATAAAAAAATAGCAATTCCAATTGCTTTGGAATTTAATAGGTTTTTAATTAAACGAAAGAAGTTTTTTAACAAGTGCTAAACCCATTCCGTTTTCTTCTTGTAGTGAAGTAAAATTCTGTTCTTTAAACTGCTTAAAAAATTTTCCTCTAATTAATTAATTAATTAATTTTTTTTTTTTTTGAAAAATATTTAGAAATTTTCAAACTACATTGGAAATATTAATATCAGAAATTAGATTTCATGATTTTTTAAGCTCGATCTTGAGTAAAAACATGTTCCTGATTCCATTCTATCTGAATGATAGGGCAAAGTGATTTTTCAGTTGCCCATTTCTTTACAAACAAAAAATCATTGTTTGTAAAAGTTTTCAAATAAAGTTTAGGAAATCTGTTAAAATAATTTTTTTTAATTTTCATTTTCTCCTTTAAATGACTAAATTCATTTAAACATAGAATTTACTTTTGTCAGCTGAACAGTTTCTTTTTCACATTTTTTTTTTTTTTTTTTTTTTGAAAATTTTGCACCACTACTACATTAGTGCAAAACAGTGCTTCCCGTCGTAGCTGCGGTAAAAACTTAAATGTTGCTTGTAACTCTGTAAAGATTTTTTTATTTGGTTAAACGTTTGTTTCAATGCCTGTAAGTATGTGTGTATATGTCTATTTATTTATGCTTTAACTACATTTTCTCACCACAATTAACGAGAGGACCTGTTAGATTTTTCTTCTACACAAACAGCACGTTGCAAGTGACAAAAACAACTACCACGAATGTAACGAATTTGTAGACCTGAACAGAAATTTTCAAATGATTTTGCTGTTCTACTTTGACTCCTCTTTTTTTCTTTTTATTTTATCCGTTCCAATATGATTTTCCGCTAAGTTAAATTTCAACGTTTGCCTAAGTCTGCGATTCTGTCACTTGAGAAACAAATTTACAGCCTGGTCATTAGCAATTTGGTCATTTGTTAATAAGAGTTTCATGTCAACAAATATTGTTTTCTATTAAAGTTTTTGTTGCTTCGATTAGTGGTCATACTGTCTTAGACTCTGTAGGTATAAATATAAGTAAAAAGATCCATTAACGACAGCAAATTTGTAAGTCAATATACAAGCTTTTTTTTTGGTTGAAAATAGAACTGAAAAACTGAAAGAACTAAAAATTGCAAAAGGCCTGTAGTGGCAAAAAACTTAAAAACGGCCACGAAGTTAATTTGTTTTGTTATTTAAAGGCTTTTAAAAAAATAGCATTTTTAAAAGGTCTTTCTTTTCATAAACACTTTAAATAGAGGAAGCTTAGGAAAAATATATATAAAAATGATTTCTGTTATTTGTTTAATAGTTTAAAAAGCAAGAAGTTTTAATTTTCTAAAATATGTGTTTATCATTAATTGCTACAGAGAGCTAATTCATTGCTTAACAGAAGATTCTTATTACCTTTTGAGATATTGACGTGTCTGGTGATCGAAATCTATACTTAAAGGGATATATTTGTTTCACGCTTTGCCGACTTTCACCTTACAAGATTGAAAATTTTTCACTATGTCGTTGTGAGGCTTTGATCATACATGGGAGTAATTAATTAGTTGGACTAATTATTTGACAATTTCATTAGCATTGAATGATAAATAATACTTATGACTTTTTAGCATAATCATTTGTTACTAATCGTAATTCTTTTTAATGAAAAGGTTTCTGTGGTAATTAGTTGAAAAACAAAATCATTACCATTACCGTTATCATTAATGAATGTGGTTCTTGTCTTTGTACACTAAATACATATTTTAAAGTATAGTAGAGCAATATTATAAAATGGCATTTAGATCAGTAAAATTTTTTTAAACTTTCTCAGGGCAAATGAGATCCTATGGGAATTGATTTTTGTTTTCGCGTAAGTTATAAGATGTTAGGTGACTCACTTAAAAGTTATTATTAATTAACTAAATTATTTCTTAAATATTTAAATATACATCTATCGACAAGAGTGATTTATTTATTTTATGCATAGTTTTTTTAAGTTTCTGCTATTAACAATTTGTGTTTCATAGAATCAATTATTTTTGATTCAATTGTTATTAATAATGCAACGATTTCATTACGATTATTAAAAACAGTTGCAATTAAAATAAAATCATTAGCATTAAATGGTAGTTAACAATTTTCTCATTCTCATTATATCCAACAATGCTAATGAAAATTCAATGGTAATGAAAAAATCCCAAGTATGGCTTTGATAGATGATAACCTAAGAAAGGTGGACAGGGCTTTTTTAAGTTTGTAATTAAAAAGTCTATACGGCTGTGTCCATCGGTCAGCCCTTCTTTCCTTTATGGAGCTGAAATTGGCTTTGCCACGTCCCTAAAGGAATTACAGAAAATTTATGACCACCATTCTCTGAGATGAAGGTTTGAAAGAAGTTCTCTTGAAATTTAACACCATTGGTCCATAAATTTTGAAAATATGTTCAAAATAAAAATTGGCGATCGCCTCTATTTTCCTTACGTGTTTTTAAATTTAAATTTGCGTTCTCGTTGGTTGTAGTTGCTTTTTTTGTTTTGTTGTATTAAAACCGAAATTTCAGTAAAAAAAAACTATAAATTACCAGGTAATTTAAGTTTCACGAAACCATCTATATTTCATCAAAATATTATATTTTTTTTCAAAAATATTAAACTTTGCTAAAAAATTTTTTGTGCGATAAAAATCTGGAAATTTCTCTCAAAACCGCAAATGCTAAAGCTTGGCTTATTAAAAGCCTTGATTTTCGCGCTTATATTTTAAAAGATTCTTTAATGCACACGAACTTTTAATATTAATTTTTCCATTTTCACAGTTTTTCTTCGTTTGTAAACGTAAACCAAAATGGGCAAATTCAAGCATACGCAACAGCTAATTAGCAGTGGTAGTGCAGAATAATCATGTCATGTACCGCAATGATGCATTTACGAACAGGCCCATTGTATTTTATGAATATAAATACACGATTCTTTTGGTGAAGGATATAAAAGATTTGGCAAAAAAAAAAGATTTGCTTATTTCTTAAAGCTAGTAACTACAAATGAACTAAAAGTGATGGTTTAAAGACATAATATCCTCCATAATGTCGCACAAGTAAAAAACATAATGTCCATTGACATCATGTAGTAATACAATAATATTATAGGTATATTTCATTGTTATCTATGTAAAAAGATTGCAACGTTTTTCTCAACTGGGTTGCAGAAAATCTTTGGTAAGCAAAACCGTTGTTGTTTTCTTTAACGACATTATGACACTTTCATAAGTGACATTATTCCCTTTTCAAAAAAGGCATAATGTTATGGGCACCGTAACATATTTCAAATTGATATTATGTTTTGGGAACCCGTGACATACTACCTAAGGAACAACAAAAAATGTAATCTGATAAGAGCAAGGCTAATTTTAAGAAAACACAAAACGTTTATTTCGGCTCATCAATTTAAAATCGAACTTTAATCAAATTTTATTGATATGCATGTGACATATACATTATCTTGTAATAATCGCCTCGACGAATGCATTTTTTAAGTTTATATTTTTTTCTTAACAACAATATCATGAGTTCACATCCCAGCAGAGTCTCAAGTGGATAAATTCTTTAAAAGAAAGAAGTTTTATAAAATGATTTGCTATTAGAATAACAGATAAGTAAAATGGTGATCCACACCGGGATGGAGTCTTAGCTGTAAATGTAATTAACATCATAACTGTGTGAGTTGGTTGAAAAGCCTAGTTGGTAAGCAAAGCAGATTGGGATTTGAATCCCACCGAGCAGCATTGAATATTGTGATCTTTATGGTTGTGATGGTTGCACCCATCACTAGTTTGAGTCTTATAGGAGTCATAATCAGGCATGTTCTAAATTCCAGACGAAATTTTCACTATCTATTTTTCAAGGCATTGTTTTTGTAAAAAAAATTTTAAAGCAACAAAAAATTGAAGTGGAAATCAGAACATGCCTGAATGTTTTATTGGGCGAATGGCTGCATTATTTTTTTACAAATCTAGCCAGAGCTAAGAAACACAGACAGCAAATAAAGCAGCAAAATTAATAAATATATCCAATAGATCCAAGTTAATATGGCCTGTACTGCAGCCGTGTTAAGACCACCTGTAGTACTACGAAAAGTTCACTCTTGTACTACGAAAAGTTCACTCCAAACAGTGATAGGATTTGGTATCGACAATCGTGCGCCCTTAACGCAGCTACTACAATGCTAAGCGAAAACATCAAGACGAAAATATGCTTGTCGATCAGATAGAATAAAAAAATCAAAATTCAAGCTGTCAGATGCCATATTGTATTTTTCAAGGTTGCTGAAATACTGCAAAAATGGCGGCAATTTAAAATTTTTGCTAAAGTTAATTATTACAGAGAAATTTAACTCAGCTTCTTTAAAATATATTTATAATGTTTTAATTTTATTCTTATATTTCGTTTTATAGCTTTAAATGTTTTATTAAATAAAATTATTTGTTTAAGTAACATTTCACTCATTCCTATATATTGAACAATCCTCCTTGTCGTACGATTTCTTAACGCAAAAGCATGGAAAAATGAACGAACACCGACACTCATATAAATACTTTGTCAAAAGCTCTTCATTAAGCTATAATTGTCATCAGAAAAACAACAACAAAATAAATTAAATATTAAATTATTTGATCGAAATTACAACTTGCTAATATTGTATGAAATAAAACATAAAACTTTCTTCGAAATCTATTTGAAACGACAATTTCATTAAACTAAATTTCTTGATTTTAAATCAACAGAGACCATTTTACATTAACGTTTCGTTGTTTGTCTTTGCTAAATAAAACAATAAATGTTTTTGCCATTTTATATTAAAGTAACTTAATTAAATGTTTACTCACACTACATTGCAAAAACAAATAGACGAATACACACACAAATTGTGGAAAATATATTTATGTATTTGAAAATTTTCATTGCAATAACGTTGGGATGGAGTCTGTAAGATTGTGTTAACTCAAACCTGAAAAATGAAAATGTAGATTATTTATTTGTTTCAAACTTAAGACCCAAACATTTGTTTGTCTCAATAACATCGTGTGGTTACATCAAGCGAAAAAGAAATTAATTGACACAAATACATCTTTGAAATCGAAAGAAATTTTCTTAAACAAAACCAACACAAATCAAACTTTTACCAGAAGTGATTAAAGCTGAAATTAGGTAACTTGGGGATCGGCCTAGCGGAGCCATTTATTATGTATTGTGACATAAAACAAAATCATTACTGATGTAATATAAAAGCTGTAAATATTTCCGACGACTTTTAGGGAAATTAATTTGAAATAAAACAAAAAAGTAGACGTTTGAGTGGAATGTGAACAACTGATACACAATTTCGTACTTGTGTTCTTTTGTTTGTGAAATACAATATAGTAAGGCAGTAGTAATGACAGGGAAGGCAATGGCGAAGAGCATACACTTTTGTATTCGAAAAATTTTAAAACAAAGGGCTTGAATTATTTTATTTACAATTTTGGAAATTATTAAAAAGAAGTGACTCCACATGGGGTTATTTTCTTAAAAGATCCCTCTTTTAAAAGGCCCTCATCGCAAAAGATCCCATTCTAAGAGATTCTACCATTTGATAATTATTTTTTTCTAAATTTTTTTTTTCAAATTTTAATATTTTTAAAGATTATTTTAATCACCATCTCTAAAAATATTATTTAAAATGTAATATCGTTTGGTATTTTTTTATATATTGATTTTTTAAAATTATTTTTTATTAATACGAGGGCTGCTA
Source organism: Gymnosoma rotundatum (assembly GCA_916610165.2). Lineage (NCBI taxonomy): Eukaryota > Metazoa > Arthropoda > Insecta > Diptera > Tachinidae > Gymnosoma > Gymnosoma rotundatum. The sequence continues at coordinate 9,478,688 of OU744338.1, read as the reverse complement.
TATATATTTCTGGCCTGGCAACACTGAGTGCTGCCAAGTGCAATCTGACATTTCCATTGGAAAGTTTGTCATTTTTAAGCATAATCGTACTCAAAACGTTTTGACGTACGACCATAATTTGTGTTGTTTACGGTGACTTGGAAAAATTAATATAGAAAAAAATTGAATTAACTCGTGAACATCTTCGTGCCATCATTTTCACAACTTTCGACGTGGATTATCACGACAAGAGTGCATTGATGAACTTAAATCTTTGTATGGCGATGAAGCACCCTCCTATAGCACTGTGAAAAATTGGTATAATGAATTTAATCGTGGCCGAAGCTCGCTCAAAGGCGAATTCCGTGAAGGTCGTCCAAAAACGGCTGTTGTGCCAGATAACATTGATGCCGTGCATGAACTTATAATGCAAGATCGACATGCGACATACCGAGAGATAGAGACATCCTTGGACATTTCTTCCACCAGCATACATTCGATACTGCATGAACACCTGGCCGTAAAAATGGTTTGTTCTCGTTGGATCCCGCACAATTTGAAAGTCGCTCAAAAAAAGGCTCGTGTCGATTGGTGCAAAGAAATGTTGCAAAAATACGATTGCGGTGCTTCAAAAGAAGTTTAAAAGATCGTCACAGGTGACGAATCATGGATCTATGCGTATGAGCCCGAAACGAAACAACAATCGACCGTGTGGGTCTTCAAAGACGAGCAAAATCCAACGAAAGTTGTTCGTGGAAGAAACACTTCGAAGCAAATGGTCGCCTGTTTCTTCGGCAAAACTGGTCATGTGGCGACTGTTCCGCTTGAGCAACGTAGGACGGTCACTTCTGAGTGGTACACTACAATTTGTTTGCCTGAAGTCATCGGAGAAATTCGAAAAACCAACAAAAGAAGACGAATCATTGTTCACCATGACAATGCGAGCTCTCACACATCGGCTCAAACCAGAGCGTTTTTGACCGGCCAAAACGTCGAATTAATGGGTCATCCGCCGTACAGCCCTGACTTGGCACCTAATGACTTCTTCTTGTTTCCGCACATCAAGAAAAAAATGCGTGGTCAATGATTTTCGTCGCCAGAAGAAGCTGTTGAAGTGTTCAAAAACCATGTTTTAGAGGTGTCTCAATCGGAGTGGAAAAAATGCTTCGACAACTGGTTTGAGCGCATGCTCATGCTGGAGAATACTTTGAAAAACAATAAAACCATTTTTGATTATAAATATTCGAATTTTCGCTATTAGGCCAGAAATATATAGAGCAGCCCTCGTATTTTAAATAACTTTTTAAATAATTTTTTAATATTTTAAAACTTTTTAGACTTTTTTATTATTAATTAATAGTTAATCTTTCGGCTTAAGGTCCACATAATAAATAAAAAATCTTGTTCAAGTTTTTAAAAAACTATTTTTTTTAATTTATTAATTCAATATTTCGGCCAACTTTGTTGGTCATCTTCAGGGATTATTGTGAAACAAATAATTTTTACTACAATAATCAAATTAAAAATAAAAACACAAATCCCAGTGAATATTTATATTTAAAAATTTATTTTTAAAATTGTTTTTAAAATAAAATTTAACATATTTTTTTTAATTAAAACCTCTCGCAGGTAATTTAGCGAAAATACCTAAAAAACGGTAGATATCCATAAATTTTGACTTTTTCAAAATCAGTTACAAAAAAAAAATGTTACAAAAAAATGTACTGATGGGTAAAATTCAGAGAGGCTGGAGTAGAAGGCGAATTAAACTATTTATTTTCTAACTTGTTTGTTTGTATGGCCACATACATCAAGTTACATTAACTATTGGGACATTGGAATTCCATCTCCAAACTTTATACTTGTTACAGCATACTTAGCACTGTTAGTACTGTTCAAAAGTATGATCATATACATCAAATTAAATGAACTATTCGTGCACCCTTTTATTCATAATTTTAAATATTAATACTTGTTACTATAACGGTCATAGCAAGCGACATTCTGTCTAATATGGAAGCGTTTGCCTACAGCGCTTTATATAATAGACCCATATAGGTCAATTTACGTCACCTATGGGGACACACGAAAAAACATGTATTTTGTGTGGGGACACCCCTTAATTTTTCAAACAACACAAATCACCTTTCAAATAAAAGAGAAATTGAAAATTTACTTATTTTCGGCTTTTTGGTTCATTTTGAATTTAATTCTAAACATTTTTAGAAAGAAAAATTATTTAGAAATGTATGCGGACGTTTTCCAAAGAAAAGAAAAAAATTAGACGCCAGCAGAATGAAATGCAGCATTTTGTGGACCGCCACATTCTTCATCAGCATTCTTTGCATCTATCTTTCTTATGTTATGTACGTCGTAAATAATTTTTCTTTCTAAAAATGTTTAGAAATTAAAGCCGAAAATAAGTAAATTTTCATTCATTTATAAGATCGATGGTTCAAATCCTGATTGAAAAGAAATTTTCAAATTTTATCCAGAAATGACTGAGTTATGGAGGCACAAATATAAAAAAATAACTTGAGTGACTTAAAAAAGTTGGGAGTTTTTTCTCTTCAATTTCTTCTTAAAAAGCTTAATTTTTATAATAATTATTGAAACAAAAATCTTTTAAAAATTCGTTTTAGAGACGGGCATCACCGGGCACTTCTCTAAAAATGATAACCAGCGATTTCTGGTTACTTAAACACATATTCAGTTGAAATATAGACTTACCTACTAGTAATCCTTCCTTGCGCTTGTGTTTCATCCTTTTCCACCACTCATGCAACGTAATTGCAAAGTATGAATTTTTGGCAAGCATAACTGTAACTAGTAGTCCCAGCTACAACTCAAAGTAGAGGCTGAACGCTCTATAATTGAAACGCAACAAAAGTGAGAAACCTATAAGGAGCAAAAACGGTCATAAGTGTTTAACTGGTTCACGAGACATAACCGTAATCCGGATGTGATGTCTGGCAAATAATTAGTTTATAAGAGATAGTAGAAAGCAACAGTTGCATAATTTGTGTTAGCCATTATCTCATAAACGCTACATTCTATTTCGCCATGGACACCAACATATTTAATGTAGACGTCACGAATGAAGGCAGTCTAAAGGAAGTGCTAGCAAGTACCCAGAACTTTGCGATGAACAGGGAAGTCGACAACATAGATGAGAACTTTGCAGTACCATTAAAATTGGGACCAAAATAAGTTATTGCTGATACTGAAAACTAAATTTCATTACCAGTAAATGTTAACTGTTTTACTAGTCAATAATTTTTCGTTTATGAATGTGACAAACTTGTTATTTCTTAATACAAATTATTAATTTTAAATAAAATAAAAGTAAATATTTTTAATTGCCCTAATTAAGTTTTGCCTTAAAATTTAAAAAAAAATTATCAGTCAGTAAGATTTTACTGGTGAAGAAATTTCAATGTCAGCAGTCAGTAAAAGTGTACAAAGTACTGCATTTTTTCAATAACTATTTTCCTGTCAATGCAAACTAAATTTCATTATCAGTAAGTTAATAGTTACTGCAAAAATCACTTGACTGAATCAATTGAGGAACAAGTCCAATTTTTATATTCAAAATTTGAGGAACGATATAAATGCTATATTCTTCGCCAGCATTCGCCTTAAAAATTAGGTATCAACGTTACAAGAAATTTTTTCGCATTCGGATTATTATTGGGAATCTTTCTTAATTTACTTTTATCGTGCTTGACTGACTCCTTCAAATATTAATTTTCATGATATTCCCATGAAATATTTGTTACTAAAAATACAAAATGAAATGTATTACTGTGGGGGAAAATATCCATATGGCCATTTCGCTACTGCTCATATAGCTTATCAGTGGATTTTACCCAAATCCTTTTAAAGCCTTTCAGCTTTCAGAGGCAATTTTAACCTATGTTTTACAAAACTATAACGAAGGCGATTTTAATAAGGCCATTTTATTTCATTTTAATTATTAAAATTATCAATTTAGTCTTTAAACCACCTTTTCTTTACAAAGTTATGTAAGCATGTACCCTGACTTTACTACAAATTGTCTTTATCAAACTGCCGAAACAACCTGTCATTGAAAAGAAAGTATTTCATTAAAACTCACCAATTTAAACGTATGTAAGTACATCGTCTTCCACATAAACCGAAATTAAATACACATGCAAACTTATTTATCTATTGTGAACGTAAAGCTATTAAATAAAGCTGGCAACACTTAGTGTCTTCTTAAACAAAACAACAAGAGTCAAAAATAATAAAACAAAGAACAAAAACAAATATTACAAGGCATCAGCAACACAAAATCATAAAAGATGAAAAACAGTTAAAGTACTAAAATAGCAACACAAACAACAACAAAAAAGATACAAACTTATTAAAAGAAAACATAAAGTTTCGCACATTTAGAAACACCGCAACAACAAACGATTTGCTAATAAAAAAAAATCAAAAAGAACAAAACTTGTAGAAAACAAAAACAAAGTAACAGTACAGTTAATACCAACAGCAACAGCAGCAGCAACAGCATCATTTTCTATTTCATAGATCCGACATTTTTATTAACATTTTCTTTGCAACAATGCTGTATCAAGAGACACAAATAAACATGGCAAATACATGCAGCAACAAACAACTGTGCACCCATACAAAGGGCGTACTTGAATGTATTCATTAATGTTTCTATTATACACAAATTCATTTTTCTTACGTACAAAATAGTGCCGCCAAAGTAAAACGAGTGGGTAGCGATTATCAGGTACTTGATCCTTTTCTTGTGTCCTCGATGCAAAAAACCAGTCACTTAATTCCTTCGAGAGCTGTATTTTTATACACAAATGAAAGAGAGTACCTAACAACAACAACTAAAACGAACACTGTTTAAAACCAAAGCTTTACCCTTAAACACTTCTGAGTTTAAGGCATCATCCATCAGTCTATTTTAATATTCTTTGAATGTCCAGTTTTCAGTGACTCATATGCATGGCAACGAAAATTTAACCTCAATTAATTGAACAAGCAAAGTTTTTAAAAAATTATCGCACTATTTATCCCAAACAAATTATTAAAATCATCGATATTGACTATTGAGCTCGATGGCCATATCGCTACCGCTTACTTAGCGCCATGATTTTTAAAGATTAATTAATTTAATATTTCCGTGATTTAGTATTAATAATTGATCTGCAAGTGCCCGTGTAGAAACCAAAAATAAATTATCGTAGTGGTTTTATGATATTTTAGTTGTTGTTTTAATATTATTTTTCATTTTCTTTTAACTGTACAAAAGAGCCGAAAAAAAGTCAGCCGTATACAGTAGAGAAAGAAAAATTACTACTTTTTCACAATTTGCTCACGTTTTTTATGAAAGTTTAAACGTAACCTACTATTGATCTTATGAAAGTTAATTCTCCAAATAAAAATTGTTTTGCTTAATGCTGTAAACACATTCGATACAGCAGCTACCGACTGCAAAATATCAAAATTAGAACGCATGTGTTTATATGAGAATGATTATTTTGTTGACAGCAAGGCAACAAGGCGACAGGTTGTTGTTTGAGCTGAATTCGCCGCTGCACTCAAATTAAACTAATTTCTATTTTTATTGGCGACAATAAGCAGTTAAGTGATGTCAGTACTATAAGACATGTAAAATAATAAGTGCTTAAAATCTCTTTTTATGAAAAAAGAAAAGAACAATAAAAATTTTAAATAAAAATTATTTATTTAAAGATTTAAGTGTAAATCTATAATAAAACTGTAACAGAATAATTTCAGTACATAAAATATTTAAGGAAAATATTGTTGCTGGTGAAGATAATAATTGATTTGGAATACAAAATATCTATTTATTAAATTCTTATCTGTCTCACGTAAGTGCTGCTGGAAAGATTTGAGTAAAAATTTGTGAGGAGATCCTTTAGAACCTTGGTACAAATATGGAACATATTTTTCGTAGAAAAAAATATAGAAACAAATGTAAAATCACCCAATTTTACATTTTAGTTTTGTAAATAGAAAAATTTTAACACTTTTTACATATTTTTCAATAATTACCTAAAACAATTGTCATGGCGAAGGTATTCGAAGTATAATTGTAAAAATTTCAAAGGAATGTATTAAGATGTATACAAAACTAAGGTTCCTTTTTGCGTGGACAACATTTAGTTAAAAATTTCTTAGTGCTTGCTGGTCGGAGTACTTATAATAATTTCAATTGTCATATGGGACATCTGTAAATATTTAACACGATTGGTTTTAATAGGTATCAAAAACTGTTGTTTTTAGTATTTTTTATTTTAGTGGACAAGAAACTAGGTGACACACACTACTGTACTTATTATTGCTTCTGAGAAATACTTCAATATATTTTCAATCTTAAAGACAATCCAAATTATTCTACTCTTTAAATAGCCTCTTACAAAATAGTTAAAACATTTTTTTAATTATAAATCGGAGCTGCTTCTTTAAAAATCGCTTAAGTAACATCACTGAAATACAATTAATTTATATTTTTATTATGTAGCTGCTGCGTTCAAAATAATGATGTAGTTGGGTATAAGGCGACAAATGTTGCTTGCGTCATGTGCTGTCGTGTGTTCGTGTATCTTGCTGCGGCGAATGTGTTTACTGCATAAAAGTCACAATTTTCAAAGTACAGGTCTAACCAAAATAAATTTGCCGAACGAATGGAGAAGGAATGCAGAACGTAAAAGACAATCAAACTAGAGATAAAAACAGTTCAAGTGATTTGCTTGATCACGCTTGAACGTCAGTAATTTTCAGCTCCAGTCATTAAATTGTGCATGAACGTGAGCTAAGGTGGGCAAAATTCTTGAGTGACGCCAATCGATCAGACATCATATTGAAGAGCTGCTATTGGAAATTAAACACCACGCCTACCTCAATTTTTTCCACACCATTTGGACAATGAAGTAACACCATCAAAAGAAAATTAATACATGGGGCGATAGAGAAGAACAATAAGAAAAACCATGTCGTGAGAAAATTGGAGCTCGCCCATATTTCCCGAGTTACGGGCCTCTGAAATTTTCAAATTATTTAATTATCAATATGGGTATTACTTAAAAGCATTTGAAGAAATTTTTAAGGAAATATTAATATTTTTTTAAAATGCTTAACCCATTACGAGCCGATGACATTTTTATGTAAAATTATAAAAGTATAAAATTTTTTTCTTATTTTTTTTATTCCCTGTCAACCATATATTTGTCTTTTTGATTGGAGTTGATGGTGAACGGTAAATAAGATTCGGCATAGCCGAGTATAGCACTTTTGCTTGTTTTCATTTCAACATTATATTTTATTAGAAATAAATTTTAATTGCTTTTATTTTTATTCTTAATATATTCACATTTTTAGAAGTTTTACAATAACTGCGTGTTAAAACTAATCACTTCTGTGTTTAAAACTAATCTGGTTTTATTTGATATAACTTACAATTTACAACGGCTTGTGAATAGAATGAAAATTTTCAAAGCATATGAAATAAGATAATATTTTTATAAAAAAAAAATTTTTTTAATGCAAATTACCAACAATAAATAAAAACCCTGGTAAGCTAAGTTAACGAGAAGCCCTACAATATATTAACAAAGCCTTGTGAATTGAACAATTGTTTCACATTTAAATAAACTGTCTAATCGAGTACCCAACTACAAAGTAGTATTTAGTAGCTAAAAGTAGCAGTAACTGATGGCACTATTAAACACACCATTACAATCACTCCTTAGACTCAAAGCAACAGAAACGACATGTTGATTGCTTGAATACTTAAGCGCAGAATGACTCTTTTATAAATATACTTTGAAACATATGCTTACATTTCTGTCAGGCTCACAAATAATAAAACAGAATAATGCTCCAGTAAACTATGCAAGATACATAAAGGAATTAGTTTCACTATTCACCTGATTTTAATTTTAAGAACTGTTGATTATGAGATAATTTAAGAACGAAAACAGAATTTATTTAAGCTTAAAAATATTTAAAAATGTTAATTTAATTCAAATATTTCGTGAAAATATTCGGGACTGATTACCGAATAATAAGTTTTCTGGAACACCTGAAAATGGTGTATATTGTTTTATCTAATATCTGTAATAAGCAAAAACGTTATATTATTAACACCAAGTAACTAAATGATAAAATTAATATTTAAAGGGTGGTCCATACGTCCATACGAAGTGCAGCCCTTCGTGTGTAAGTCCATCTCTCTGGCAGATTATTGTATACATAATGTTTATGAGTTTAAGCTGCAGCTATCGTAATTAATGTAAAGTCCCGACTCTGGCTAAATCCTTGTTATCTGCTCCATTTTCGGTTTCTCTGTATTTTATTCTGGGATAATTTTTATAATCTAAAAACGACCTTATTTTCTCCCTTTTGTTATGCTTTTTTTTTTGCCTGTAGAGTTGTCAAACTCATTCCTATTACATTCACAATTGTGTTAAAGAAGACAATTTTATATACCCTACAATTGCTCTTAAATGTGTAAAAATTATCGTTAGATGTGTAACCTTTAAGAATATAATCAATAGGAAAAAAACAATTCAGGTTTTGTGAGCAGATAAATGAAATCTTTGAGTATTTTTACGACTACCGGGAAATTATTCGGTGACAATCAAATGACTCCGTTGTATGTATTCAGACTACCACAAAACAAGTAAGTCGATATATCTGCTTACGTTTCAATTAGTATGGTCCCTTAATCAAAAACAACAGCCAACTTACAATATGCACCTTCAATAAAAAACATGCTTATGCCTTTTATTAGTTTAATAAATTTTCAGATTGAAATTTAATTAAATTATTAATTGACTCAATTATATAATTTATTAAAAAAATTTTTTAATTAAATAATTAATTGAATCAATTATATATTTATTCAAATAAAAAGAAAATTATTTTCCTGTTAAATAAATAACTGAATAAATAAAAAATTTAATAAAGTTACAATTAGAATACAATTAAAACCTTTAATAGGTACAAAAAATTTTACTTATATTTTATTAACCAAATTTTCCACAGTTCTCAAACTGCAACACTATTTTTAATGTAAAGAAATTATTATTTAAAAATGCTTTCAAATTAATTTTCCGATTGAAATTTAATTAAATAGTTAATTAACCCAATTACGCAATTTATTAAAAATAAACACTAAATTTTCTAATTAAATAATTAATTGAATCAACTATATTTTAATCGAATAAGAAGAAATTTATTTTATAATTAAATAAATTTTAAATCAATTAAAAATTTATTAAAGTTACAATCTGAAAACAATTAAAACCTTTAATACGTGCAAAAACTATTACTTACGTTTTATTTGGCAAATTTGGCTACAGTTTGAAATTTAATTAAATTGTTAACTGATTCAACTATATAATTTTCAAAAAATAAACACTAAATTTTCTAATTAATTAATCAATTAAATCAAATATATATTTATTCAAATAAAAAGAAAATTACTTTTTAGTTAAGTGAATAACTGAATCAATTAAAAATTTATTAAAGTTACAATCTGAAAACAATTAAAACCTTTAATAAGTGCAAAAACCTTTACTTATGTTTTATTTGAAAAATTTTTCCACAGTTCTCAAACTGCAACACTACTTTTAAGGTAAAAAAATTATTTTAAAATGCCTTTAAATCACATAAGTTAAAGAAAAAATTGTGCTTCATAAGTAAAGTACCTCTACAATTCGTTGAATTTCTTTTTTAATCATGCCATCATTAAAAAAATAATAAAAGTATTTCTAGTCTCGTCTTATGTTTGTGAGCTCCATTAGGTTTTTAGGTTCTGTTTCCTTTCCTTTTTCTTTACATTTTTTCTTGTTTAAGTAAATTACAAAAAAAAAACAAAACAAAAAAGCAAATAAACAAAATAGACCCAACAATAGCAACAAATTCAGTCTAAATAAAGGACAGTTTATGGTTAAATCGTGTTCATGTAAATGTATTTCTAGACACACATACGAGTATAACAGAATAACACTCAGGCAACCAAATAAAAAAATGCAAAAGTATTTGCTACAATATTTTGTCGGGTTTTAACCTTAACTGATACACATACCTAAACATTTACATAAAAATATATATGTATGAGTATGTGTGTGTTACTGTGAAAAAGTTTTGTGTAAACATACAAGTACACATACGAGCACTTGAGCAGCCTTTGGCGCTTTTATATTTAATACTTAAAACATCAAACAAGCATACACTTATAAACATTAATATACAGTTATTCTTATATAATATAAACGTATATTTGTTTTCACACATTCACTGACATAAATACGTTCCTTTTTTTAAATATATAATTTTTGTTCTTGCATAGAGTAAAAATATTAAGCCATTTCCCTGACTTTGATGCCCTGCTACACGTAGCGCAGTACTTTAAATACATACGAGAGCGAAACCAAAATTATTCCTGTTTGAATTTTAAGATCGCTTTTCTATAATTAAAACTGTTTTCTGACCTATTGCGGAACGATTTCTAAAACTAGCAGTTGCATTTGCAGTGAATATGACCATTATACTGGTCGACCAATTAAAGGCGAGGAATGTTAAACTAAATAAATATATTAATCATTGAAAGAATGAAGCTACTGCTTAACTTATAGACAAATTATATTTTCAATAGGCATACCTAAAGGATACTTGATAACTTGGCTTAATTTTTGGTGAGTATTACGAAGCCCTTCAGTCAAGACAGATAAAACATTGAATCTTTCTGTGCATTAGCCCAACTCTGCAGGAATGGGAAGAAAGGAATTTTTTACATCATGGGGTCTCACGGCTTCACAAAAATTAAAATAGTTTTTGGATGAGATCGTGAGTACTAAACTAGACATCATTCCGTTACAAGACTCTGTTAAATACCTAGGTGTCATATTGGACAAAAAATTAACATTTAAAAAGCATATTTTTAACACATGTGACAAGGCCTTGAAGTGCGGTAGAGCACTGTTACCACTTTTGAACAGAAAATCAAAACTCGATTCTAAAAATAAACTGCTATTGTATAAAATGTGTGTTCTTCCCATAATGACATACGGATGTGAAGTTTGGTATCATAATAGCGCCAAAACCTATATTAAGAAACTTCAAACCATTCAAAATAAGAATTTAAAAGCCGTTTATAATCTACCCCGCAGATTTTCCACGAGCCGTCTACACAGAGAGTTTAAGCAAAAAATGCTGAATGACGTTTTTAGTACAAAAACAATAAGATTTGAAGATAGGTGCAGATCTTCAAGTTTCGCAGTAATAAGAAATTTAGTTAATTAACCCTTCTTCACAACCTCTGAGAAGAGGTTTCTGAAGGGGGTGAATCAAAATTTTTTTAAAAATACCATAGGTTTTTTCTATCTTTTTTACCTTGCATTGTTCAATTTTATTTAGCAGACATTTATTTTGTAATCTTCTTTGTTTTAATTGTTGTAATACATTACGTAAAATCTCAAATTTATGTGTATTAAAATTAAGAACAATTTTAAACTGATTTGTTGATAGTCAATAAAAAAAACTAGATATTTCCAAACATTTTTTGACTTCAGAGTAAGAGTGAGTTAAACTTATATTTAAAAACATTTTAAAAAGTATGACCAAAGCAATGGGGCAACACGAAATAAAATATTTTAACAAATTTGACAATTTCAGAGGTCCGTAACTCGGAAAATATGGGCGGGTGCCAATTTTTTCACTTGATGTTTTTTTCTTAGTTTTAACTTCTCTATCGCCCCATATATTTTTTTTTATGGAGTTACTTCATTGTTCCAAATAATATGAAAAAATTAGAGGTAGTCGTGGTGTTTTGCCCGCTGCCTTGAAGGACATGGACCGATCATGTTGATTTCTAATAGCACCTCTCTCGACACTATGTCTGAGCGATTGATGTATTTAATTTTTCACTAGCTGATTTAGTGCCTCGGCAAACTTGATTTTAACACTAACACGGACGGACAGACGGACATCGCTCAATCGACCTTGCTATACATAAGAAGTCAGGATATATACACTTTATGGCGTTGGAAATGGAGACTACAAATGGAATGACAAACTTAGTTATACCCCTTTTCCCACATTTTCACCTGGTTTAGTATCTTCCGATAAACGTTTAGATGTAAAAAAAAAACTTGATATTGAGAACTCTGGGAGATTAAAAGAACTACGTTGTGGATTAAGTGGTATCTTTTTCCAATTCTGGAACCTTCCTCGCACCAACTAGTGAATATTTTATTGCATTGTACCATTGAGTCGTGACTTGTCTATACAAATGAAGTATTTATTTTTTGAAAATATGAAAACATTAACGTTAAAAGAGACGTACAAACCTTAAGGCTCTTATTTTTTTTAACCAAACAGACAGCAAACCAGGTTTTTTTAAAAATTTCAATAGAATTAAATTCATCACTAAAAACGTTCATCAAGTTGCAAACTACGGCATCCGATATCGATCGAAATTTCAATAGAATTTAAATGTACTCGTAAATTTCGAACGATATCGAATGCCGTAATTTGCCCTCTAATCTACTTTACAAGTTTTAAAATTTCGAATTCGTGTTAAAAATATCAAACAGTTGCTTCAAAAGCTGTAAACAACATTATTTTTCTCTTAATTTATTTTTTTAAATGTCTTTAATTTCTTTTCCTTTAAACAATAAAATCTCCTCTTTATTATTCGCTCTTTTTGAAAACAAATAACAACTTCATCCAGTGGAAGTATTTACTCGTTGCTGATATTCCGTGATGAATTAAAATCAAACTTTTGCCAACAAAATAAAATCAACCAAAAAATATACAAACAAGTTAGAAAAAAGTAAGCCACAAAATGGAAAAACAACAAACATATAATACCCGAAAATATACTATATGTACGTACATATGTATGTGTGCATAAAACTATAACTTTTATAAAAATATATGTGTAACTTTTTCCTATATTTTTATTCTCTACTCGTACTCACCCGCCGGTCTGGCTTGAAAATTTTATGCTTTTTTTCTCTCGAAATTTATTCGGTTTTTTCATGACAGTATGAATGTGTTCGTTGCTATTGTTGCGTTTTTTACGGTTTTAATAAAACAATCTTCCAACGTTAGCTACTAAAAACATTCATGGCTAACAGTTAGTCAAAATACCCTACCGAGAATACAACATCCACAAAAATGTACAAATACAGGCAAAATAAACTGTATAAAACACACACACACACAAATGCTAATATGCGAGTAGTATTCAAAATGCTACCAACGTGTTTAACAAATCCTTTAAAACAAACACAAACACATTGATAAAAGTACGATGTAAATTTACGGATGTATAAAGTTTTTTTTTACCGTTCAATGCAAACAAACGTTATTAAGTTCACTACAGTGTTTTAACATTTTCTGCTTTTTTTTCTCCCTGTTGGGTTGTCTTCAGTAGTTGACTACAGGATCGATGGGTTTTTTTTTAAATAAAGGGTTTGATGGCCGTTAGGAGTTATGTATTTTGGTGTAATATGAAACTTTTGCATATAATCTGAGAACGGCTTAGCAGTTGTTGTATTGGCTTTAGAATTGCTTCGCTACAAAATGTTTAATTCGATAAAAATTATAAAACTTAAATGTGTATATAGGGTTTTCCTTAATTGCATTTAGGACCTTGGTAGAGGAAATGGCAGCTGTCGAATAAGCCGTTCATTTGGGTAGTTCGGGAAGTCCAGCGCAGTGTTTAAGGATAAAATTTTATAACACTAAAATTTTACCAACAACTGTTACTCCAAAAAAAATCACAAACAAAGATTGCACATAAAAATTTCCGAAAAACTTTTCCATAAAATTTTCATTTTAAAAAAATTATACCCAAAAAATTTTTTACATATAAAAACTACAAATAAAAAACTTTCCACAATTTAAAAATATTTTAGCCAAAAAAAAATTTTTTTAATAGTACAATATTTTTACCAATAAAAATTACAAACAATAAAAATTTCTTAATAAACAAATTTTTAATAAAAAAATCACCAAAAAAAAAACATCATCAAAAACTGTTTAGTCACAAGAAAATTTTCATCAAATATTTTCATAAAAATTTTTTTTATCAAAAACTTTCAGCAATTCTTTTTTCATAAAAAAAACTTTCAACAAATCGTTTTACACAAAAAAAATATTCATCACAAAAAGTATTGCAAAAAAAATTTAACAAAATATATTTTTCATTAAAAGAATTTTTGCTATAATAAAGTTTAATTAAAATTTTTCCCAAAATTTTTACCCAAAAAAAGTTTTCAAGAACGTTTCACCAAAAAAAAAATAATTTTTCCCCAAATCTTTAGCATCAAAATATTTTTTTTTTTACCAAAAACTTCACAAAAAATTATTCACTAAAAAACGTTTCATTAGAAAAATATTTCTTACCAATAACTGCTCACCAATAATGTTTCGCGAAAAATATGTGTGTCTCACAATTTAATTGACAAAAATGTATCACTAAAAAGTTTACGAAAAATAAGTCTATTTCACCAAAAAACTTTCACCAGGAAACGTTGAAAATAAACATTTATCCAAAAGATTTTTCACAAAAAAAATTTTTCATGACTCTTTATCAGGAAAATATTTTTGAGGTTTCACTAACAAAATATTTTTCCAGAAAGTTTCACTAATAACTGCTCACCAAAAATGTTTCACGAAAATTTATATGACAAAAATGTATCACCAAAAAAAGCTTCACCAAAAAAGTATGTGTTTCACGAAAAATCTTTCAGCAGGAAACGTTTCATGAAGATTTTTTTAACCAACGAAATTAATATAACCAAAAATGTTTTACCAAAAACGTTTTACGAAAAATGTCAATATTTCAAAATTTTTCCACCCATAAAATTATTTCCCAAAAATTCTTTTCTTTTCTCCAAAATAAATATTTTTTTAAAAGATAAATTTAAGAATTAAAATTACTATCAGCTGTAAAAAGTCACTTTGAATAATTGTACTGTTTCACAAAGTTAATTAGAACTTATTTATTTTATTACGCGGGCAGTAAAAATCAGTTTGCCAGAAGCTAGGATTAAAGACCTAACATTGGCCTAGAATATAGTAAAAAAAGGCAAATATAATTTCTCCTTATGTTTCGTTTGATTTTTTTTTTAAATAAGCGACATTTTTATAAGATTCGAAATCAAGAAAAACGCCATCATCATCAGTTCTTGCAGTTTATTGGAGTTGATAGATCTCGTATGTTCGATTTTAAATAACTATTATAAGTGATTGAAATACTCTGCCAAAAATATTCTTACGAATCATATCTTTAGATGGGTTTAAGTAAATCTCAACATTTACCAATCTCCTAACCGATCTCCTCACAATCAACTTTAGAATTATTCGATCACATGCAGTAGATGGCAAGGATTCTCCGTGTTTAAGAAAGTTGTTCAACTGTATTGACTCAGTGGAATATCAGCATAAGGACAGTGTATTTTAGTAATTTGTTTTTACTATAAAAAATGTTCTGAAAAAGTCCACATTTACACTATGCAATTTTTGAGGCATTTTTTTCTATTTAAGTTACAGCGTTATGCGTTATCTAAAAGTAAACATTAAAGTTTCAAGTTTCATTTATCAAGTAAAAGTTTTGCTGTGTATGTGAAGCTACGAACGAGATTGTTGAATATAAAAAAAAATATAGGAACTAGTATATGTATTTGTGGAGCTGCCAAGTAAATGGTATAAGTTTATAAACAGCAATGCAATTTATCTGTGTGTGGGAAAAAATTCTAGATTTTTTACCAAATGTACTTTTTATGCTTTATTTTTTTTTAAATATTTTTTCATGTGAATGGGTGTGTTTGTGTTTTGCAGTAACTTATATACACAGCTTTGCTTTTGATATTTGCCTTTGTGCTGATGCGTATGTGGGTGTTTATATTTAATGCTCTTTTTCATTTTTGGAAACTATATTACGAAAAAAAGTTTTTTAAGACCTTTTTGCTGGAAAAGTTTTTACCGTTGGCTTGGTTGAAGTTTGGCGTGCATATGTGCGTGTATGCTAGACACTAGTTTTAGACTGTTCCAAAGTTGGATAGAATTTTTATTTTGTCAGAACCATTTTTTCTTTTATAAAGAAGATTGTTAACGAAACAACTTTGCATCACTTTGTTTGTCATAATGAAATAAAATTTTAACGCGGTGGCACAAAATTATTAAAAAAACGGAAAAATAAATAAAAATATACAATAAATATGCTATATAAAATATTGCATTATATAAATTAAAAAAAGTACATTTTAAAAAATTTCTTTCAAAAATATTTAAAAAGGTACCTTCAAGTACAAGTAGCTTAAAAATATATAAAATACATTTCTTTTAAAACAGAGCCTTTTAAAAAATATACTTTAAAAAAAAATTTTTTAAAAAGTACCATGTAAAAAGTACCTTTTAGAAAAGTATTTAACAAGTCCTTAAAAAGTGTCTTTTCAAATAGTAAGATTTAAAAAAGTACAGCACAGAGCTTTTTAAAAGGAGTAAATTTAAAAAAGCTTTTAAAAAAACAACTTTTAAATCGTTTCGTTAAGTAATTTTGAAAGATTTCTTACAAAAGAGTACATTTTCCAAAAATACCTTTTCAAAAACATACATCTTCAGAAAGTACATTTTAAAAAATATATGTTTTCGAAAGAGTACCTTTTTTAAAAAGTAATTTCAAAAAAGTACCTTTTCAAAAAGTACCGTTTCAAAAAAGTACCTTTTCTAAAAGTACTTTTTCCAAAAATTACCTTTTCCAAAAAGTACCTTTTCAAAAAAAATACCATTTTAATTAAGGTATTTTTTAAATATGCTATTTAAAAATTACGCTTTTTAAAAACTTTTGTAAAGTATAAGATAATTAAGTCATTCGCTTGAAATTCTACTGTGATCCTATTCGTAAGCCGCTTAAAAACTTTAAAAATCTTACGAAAATGGCGTTTCTTAAAATGGTACATTTCCTAAAAAGGACACTTTGGCATTGTGCTAAACTCCCAGTGCTAATATCCCAAATATTTTAAATAAAATCAAATATTGATTATTAGTGGTAAAGCTAGTTCCTATGGCCATTTCGTTGATTGCTCAACTCAACTCATCAGGGAACCTTCTACCATATTTTAGATAAGCTAAAGCTGCCTATTATATTTAAAAAAAATTTTTTAACCAACTGAGAAGTGGACAAAAAATTAATAAACACAAGCATCAAAGCTTAAACAAAATACCAATAATCAATAGTGACTTTATTTTTGCTTACATTTCTACATACACGTGGTTGGTTTTTTTCAACTCTACGTGTAGTTGTAAGAAGTAATCAAAATAAAAAGCACGCGGCAACACCATACATTTGTGTTTATAATAAACCCAAAAATGTAGTGAGTTGCCAGAGCTTTTTTGCACAGGCACTAAACTTTTTATGTTGTCCTTTGTTAAGTATTCAACACTGAACATCAAACACATACAGCTAAATACAGCACTAATATGTATTACTACTTGCACTAAAGAATACACATACATTTTCTTAACAAATGTATAGACAAACGAACGTATAGAAATTTATGTGATTGTTTAAATTTTGTATATTAGACAATTATAATGGATTCAGAATAAACAACTCCATGGCTATGAAAGTTTTGGCTGCTGTTGGTAAAGTATATTTAAGCTTAAACAATGAAACATTTTAAGGATCAGCAATGAACGAAATTGCATACAAACAATCAAGTTTTCATGCTTTCACTCATGCACATACAGCTAACGAAACTGTGTATACAAAATGCACATAATAAATATTATGTAATTTAAGAATCTACTACATTGCAAGGCGGCCTACAAACACAATTATATCGCAATGCATACCTGATGGAATTAGGAATCCAAAGAATTTTATTTTAGCTTATAGTTATTTTATTAAAAATTCGAAAACTTTGCGAAGTAAATTCCTTTCCTAGAAAATCCAACAGTAGAAAGAATAGAGCATATCCAACTTCTCCGAAAGTATAGTAAGATGAGGCACGACATCTTTTTTAAAGAATCTCTCTACTTTTTAAAATAAATCCTGTTTGAAGTCGACCACCTAACGATAACCTTACACACAGGAATTGATCGAACTGTTCTAGAGCCTAGTCCTAAGTTTCTTTTATAGATTGCAGTATTAAAGCACGATAATCGCTGTCTTTATATACTTCGCAGTCTTGATTCAAGAGTACAACTTCCTGCATTATTAGTTCCGTTAATTTCAGTATTGTATAAAACGGCGTATACAAAAGTTAAGAGATTTTTGGTGCCAATTTTGTCCCTTATTTTCTTTCTCTAACACATTTTAAAGTATGCAATAGCTAAAGGCCGATATTCATTCACTCCAACAAAAACTCACACACACACAAACACACAATAAAACCGTTATAATTTTGCAATAGGTTTATATGTTGGCAGTAAGTAAGTTCTCAACAACAAGAAATGGTTGAAAAGTTTTTCTATATCCAAACAGACATCGCTCCTTTCATATTCATCGGAGTTGTAGTACGTTTTCTAACTATAATAGCAAGAATAACTACTGAATTTTGTTTTATGTCTGCATTTACTTACAACCATTTTCATATAAAGTTTCATAGATTGTTACTACTTTCGTGAATGTGTATGTTTTAGTGTACGAGAGTGCAAATGTATTCAGGCTACAATATTACAAACAAACAAATAAAGTTCTATCAAGGCAATCACCAGACAATAATGTTGGCCAACAAAAGTTCATTGTTTCTCATACTCATACCTACACACATCTGTAGATTCATACATAAAATCAAGCAAATATTTATAGCTTTTATAGATATAAGCAAATATGTATGTGTACTTTGGTGAGTGTTAGTGTATGACTGTGTGCGATTTTGTGCAAATAACAAAGTTTATCATTAGCAAATGTTTGTCGGTGTTTGTATGGCGTTTCAATATTGTAGGTAAATGTGTATAGAAACAGATTAACCAACACATAAATGTTCTGCGTTATACATATGTATATAGTGTTATAATATTGAAATATATACATACGATTGAATATTTGAACGTGTATGTGCTTTGCAAGTTTAACAAAATTTTGTGTTCAGATGACCCAAAAGAGCACGACAAAAACAAATATAAACAAACACTTTAGTTATCAAGTAAAAAGACACTGCGAGAAAATCTACAAACAAAGTTGCCTTTTTACACATACAGTTATTTCTAGAAAGATATTTTCTAAGATACTAAAAAGAAATTTCTATTAAAATAAAAAAAATTTTCGACTGATTATATTAAATTCTTTTTATAAAGGTGCATTTCTAAAAATTACATTTTTCTAAAAAAAAATTTATTCAAAAAAGCCATAATGGATTAAGTAAAGTGAGAAGTTACTTCTTCAAACGGTTCTTCTTTGAATATTCTACTTAAACAAAAGTACTTTATTAAAAAAGACGTATAAAATGGATTAAATTAATATAGTTGATCTATATTATAAAACGCTTGAAATAAGAGTCTTGTTCTCCACAAACGTACTTCTTTCTAAAAGGTACTTTATATAAAACTGTCTGAAAAAATTGAATAAGCAACAGAGTTACAGTTTCAGAAAGTTTTTCTTCTAAACAAAAAAAAAAAAACAAAAACATGGTACTTTTAAAAAATGGTACTTTTTGAAAAAGGAACTTTTTGAAAAAGGTACTTTTTGTACAAAGTACAAAAAACTTTATTGAATTTTAAATAATCTATCCAAAACAAAAAACTTTTCTCTTTTTTAACATTTTGTTAAAAACTGCTTTAAAGGTACTTTCTGCTAAAAAAAATACTTTTTAAAAAACGTGCTTTCAAAAATCCAAAAGAGGATTGCGTAAGGAAAGGAGAATTCCTTTCTTTAAAATAGCTACATAAGCAAAATGGCCATCGACACATGCTTTCAACCACAATAATCAAATTCGGTGATATACTAATTTCTAAAAATTTTTTTAATTTTCAAAATTTTAAAATTTGCAAATTAAAAACAAAAATATTTAAATTAGTTTAGATATGTAGAGAAGTTTTTTTAAAAATTATAAAAACTATTAATTAATCTTTTTAACAAGAAGGTATCTTTTAGTAAAAAGGTAATTTTCTTAAAACTACTTTTTTTAGTATGCTGCAACTTTTGCAAAAAGATTAAGAATAAAGTTGTTAAAGATATTTTTTACAAACGGATATTATTGTCCTTAAAAAAGGAGCCATCTGAAAACTCCTTGCAGATGATTTAAAAATGAAATATTTATATGAGAAAAAGTTTTTATTTAGTAAAATATAAATTTTACCATAAACGGTACCTTTTAATACCATTTGTTTGGTATTAAAAAAAATACTTTTTAAATTATATACAAAAATTTTTTTACCCATTTTTTTTTTTTTTTTTGTTAATCACGCAAATGAGAAGAATTTCCAGAATGTTTTGTGTAAGCAGAGCTGTTTGAAATATTAAGTTTAACGTATTAAAGCTAGAATATCAAATCTTTTATCTATTGATTTTAATTTCAGTTTCCAAAGGAAGATTGTGAAGTCGATTGTTTTATTTAATTAACTTATTTACTTATTTAAGATTTAGAATCGTTCTACACTTAAATGAGTTAAAAATTAAACTCTCCAGTTATCACAAATAATTATTCCAGGCAAAAAGATTTTTTACTGAGCAGGTAAGAAAATTCGCTTCATAAATGACTTAACATTGTTTCTATGAAATTTTTATGTTTTGTTCCCTTTTAAACATGCAATTTGAAAATGAAATATATTAAGCAATTCGCCCTTGTATATGACTCACTTACAGTGAGGTTAAATATCGGTTGTTTTATAGAAATATACACCAATACTCACTGTGATTTAAAACATTTGGCCTTACAAGGGCGTAATGCCAAAAAGGATGCCTTTTCAACAAAATCTCTGTATATTAGTGTGAGTGAGTGTGTATGTATGTGTGCATATATGACACTACACCATTATTTAGTTTATGTACACAGGGTGTTTAATAACATTTTTGAATAAATGTGAGGGAGATTGTTTGTAGTGATGATGATGATGACGACGAAGCTGACGTCTAAGCTGACTGTTAAAACGTTACCGTAAATGTGAATGTTGATAATGATGATATCGTTTTGTACTATTTTTTTCTCACTTTTTGCTGTTTAAATAAAAGACGAGGGGGAAAAAAACTTTCACATAATAATACTAAAATTTCATAGAAGAAAATCCCAAAAACAAACAACAAGTTCGAGTTGTGGTGTGAGTATGAATAAGTCTGCATTTTGAAAGTTTTATACGGATATGCGATTATTCGTTCGTTTATACATACAAATATGCTACTTTAGCAGCATTATATTTGGCACGTAGCATAGAATTGAAGTCGAAAATAAATGTTTATGACATTTTGAAAACGCGATATGAAAGCAAGAAAAAAATTTGATGCACAGACCTAAATACGTATTTATATAGAACACACATTCACATAAATTCGCACAGTAAAGAACAAAACTATCTTGACCGAATTTATGTCTAAAAAATTGAAACACAAAATCTTTACGTTTGCTTTGCTTTACGACCTTAAAGGCTATTTGTGGCACTACAAAATACCTTCTTAGGTGATGCAGCGCTTTTGGTTATATCGCTTGATCTTGTTATATGCTTTTTACAAAAAATTTATAACCGAGACAAATATTAAATTTTGCCATATTAAACGGACTTCTATAAATATATACAATATCAATACGTTTTTCCCTTTTAAGACAAACGTAGGGATTCTTGTGATCGCAAATACCAATGTGGCTCATTTCTGTATTCTAACTTTGTGGCTTTCTCTGGCTACACTTCTTGATCCTACCGGTCTTTTTAACCCTTAGTCTCGTATTTACTAAACATGCCTTGTTATTACAAACGCAGCCATCCACGCTACACTACTGTGTTACTCCGGCGAGACATAAACTACTCGATGCCTTGTTTAGTAACCTTAACCATTTACAGACAACTCCACTATGCCCTTTATTGAAGCCAGTTATCGCCTTTATCTAATATGCTGTAAACACATTCGCCACAGTAAGATATACGAACACACGATAGCAAATGACGCTGGCAACATTTGTCGGCTTGTACGCAGCTACATAATTATAATATGATTTTATTGTATTTCAGTGATGTCACTTTAGCAGATTTTAAAGAAGCAAATCGGATTTAAAATTAAAATATAATTCAGCTATAATTATTAGAATTGGATTGTCTTTAAAATTGAAAATATATTGAAGATTTCTCAGAAGCAATAATAATGTCAGTATAAATAACACGTGGTTGCTTGTCCACTTAAATAAAAAAAAAACTAAACACAACAGTTCTATGATATCCTGTTACAGTTTAATTATAGATGTAAACTTAAATCTTTAAATAATTAATTTTTATTTTAACTTTTTACTGTTCTTGCTTTTTTCAATAATATGTGTTTTCATTAAACACATATTATTTAACATGACTTATAGTATTGACATTACTTAACTGCTTATTGTCGCCAATAAAAATAGAAATTAGTTTAATTTGACTACTGCAGCGAATTCAGCCCAGACAAAAACCTGCCGCCTTGTTGCCTTGCTGTTGACAAAATAATCATTCTCATATAAACACATGCATTCTAATTTTGATATTTTGCAGTCGGTAGCTGTTGTATCGAATGTGTTTACAGCAATAGCCACAACACACGTCTGCCATACAATGTTGCTATGCTGTTGCTCTTCCCTGCGATAACCGCTACCGTTCTTACTTTTGATTATAAAGGGGTTCTTGTGGTATTATTCTACACCATTAGTGGAAGTAACTTATTCACCACGCTCATACGGATAAACACAACAGGTGTTGCTTGATCTTATTTTCGTAACATTAATACTGAATTTTTGCCAAAGATATTTTGTATTTTTATTTTCTTGGCTGCATATAATTCTCATTCAGTCAGAAAGTGGGGATGGAAACCAACTAAATGCTGTTAGATTACATGCTACGGTACACGATTATCCAAAATTCTTACTTATTTTGACACTCACTATCGGAAGCAATAACAAACAGCAGAGTGTAAAATTCGTTCACATTTTCATGCATAAACACACATACGTTAGTTCTTTTTAACATTTCGACTTATTCGTCAAGTATTCACTCTGTAGCATGCAATTCAATAAACAGTAGCAATAGCGAACAGTTGTAGCAATAGCAACATCAGCAGCAGTTGTAGTTATAGTTAAGCCTGCAGTTAAAATCGTTTTTCATCATCTGCACAATACATGAAGAGAATACTGCAAACAAAAAAAAAAAAATAACAACAACAAAATACCATGAAGGACGAATATTTTTGATGGCAGCTGTTTTAAACTTATTTCCTCACTCTCATTCTCTTGCCCAACCGCCCACATTTTGCCACATTTATCGTCACGTTGATTCACTCTAGTTAAAGCTGCAAGTATTCGTAGGTTAACAAAGCGAGATTGAAGGATACAAATTTGTGTGCCTGTATCTGTGTGTTTGTGTGTGTGTATTTTTTGTCGCTACAAATTTATTTTTCTTTTTTTTTTTTTTCTTTTCTGAAACTTTTGTTAAGAGTGAGCAGGCGTGGGGGTGGTTGGTTGGTTGGTCGGTTGCTTGACTGCTGCTATTGTTTTTTCAAGATAATTTTTGACATGGATGTCTATGTTAATGTTGAATAAAAATCTACTTGTGAGTGTGTTAGTGGTGGCGTTTTCTTTTTGTTTTATTTTTGCATAAAACTCGTAAAATTTTTTGTTGTCTCTTTTAGTGCTTATTGTTAATTTTGTTGTTGTTGTTTTTGTTGTCGTTGTTGCTCAGTATGCCAAGAAGAAATAAATAACACACACTCACTTACTCACTTACTAACAATCATGGTTATGGTGTGCTATACGGTATTTTAACGATTTCTCGAAACGTATTGTCAACGTAAGTTTTTGTTGATGATTTTTTATCTTTTTTTTATTGCCTCATTGTAGCTTTTGCTACAAACAAGAAAAGATACAAATATTGCTACAAAAGAGCCACAACAGGGCCGCCGGTTTATATGTAAATGGAAACAATAGAAGTGTTTTTGTTCGTTTTTAGAAGCAAAAAATATGAAAACGTGAAACGTGGTAAAACATAAAAATTGAAGCAACAATATCTATACACCCACACATTCATAGTTATCCTTGGTTGTATACATATTACGTATATTAAATGAGGGCTGACATACATACTTGCATACAAATCAACCACCTTTAAAAAGGAAGATGAACAAAGATTTGTATTTTTGGATTTCTTTTTTTTTTATTTTTCGATTTGTTGCTTGTAATTCTCTTATGTGTAGGAATTGGAGTAAGTGGTCGAATATTTGACATTTTATTTTAAAGATCCGATTCAAAAATACTAAATGACGTTATTTCGTTACGTTGTTTTTTAAAAAGTTTTTGTAACGAGATTGTGATAATTAATTTGTTACTGTTCCTAAGTAATCTGGGATCTAGAAAGTATTACAATTTTAATGAAAAGCTCAATAAGGTAACAACAACATTTTCTCATACATGACGAGTACGATGAACCATTGTTAAAATTTCTATGGGACACAGTGCCCAGCTCAGTTTTATTTTGTTAAAATGGAGTTATTGTTGGATCCACCAAAAGCTCCGTATAAAGGAACTAATCCTGTCCGGGACCCTATGCGATACTCCAACAGGCCAGAAAGACAATAGACAAGATGGGCTATCGTTCACTTCTCATTCTGACAGCTCCTGCAATAATTGATGCAATGGCGTCCCATCCTTCTGGCATGAGCCCCGAATATGCAGCTGTCCGGGCCATAAAATCGCGCAGTTGCTTCTTTTTTAGCCCTATAAGGCCATTTTGCTCTAGCTCTATCTACCCTTGGCACATAATCCCAGCATTTGATAGCTTAAGTCGTCATTAGTTCAAAAAATGTCACAGAAATTATCAACATGCACATCCTGCCGAAGTGACCCCCATTTTCCCAGTCCAGAGGAATATGATTGCCCAAAATGTCACCATGGCAACACAACCAAAGAAAAGAGGCTGTAGAATGCTCTCCCATCCTAATAAAGGTCTTAGTGCATTCCTAGACTAGTCTCTATTTAGTCTGCATACTATCTAGGGATGTTACTGCCGCCTAAATATCCATAAAAAAATCGAATTTCGTGATAGATATTCTGTGGTACTCAAGCCAAACTTCAGCCCTCCTTATAGCGAAAGTTTACGACAAAGGAAAGCTACATTTGTCCCTGGCTGTGAAGCATAAGCGAACTTCTCTATATTGGCACTACCGCCAACATTATTGTGCTCTTACAAATGTACGTAAAGACAAGCCGAGTACGAGGTACGAGTTCCTTCGAGACGGGGAAGTTCCGGCTTTTCGTAAAGAAGGTCTAAAAGAATAAAATGTTAAAAATTTAACAGAATGAAATGAAATAAATGCTTTTGTATCTATTTGTTGACAATAAATTTTTAACTATTAAATTCTTTCTAAAATTCGTATATGTCTAACAGATTTTGGATCAAAAAATTTTGTTATTTCTTTTTACTTTTATAACACCACACTCAATACAAAGGCAAACACATTTTACGTTCATTTAATGGGCCAAAAATAAGCAACGAAATGCTATTTTGCTACCTCAAATAGAAAAAACAAACATTAAACTTTAGTGAGGACGACCACCCAACGTGGGATGCTGCAATCTGAGTTGTATGTTTCAATGTAATGGGCGTTTAAATTATATTTTCCTCACTCTTCAAGAAAAAAGGAGCAAATGAATAAATACCATTCTGTACAGAAACTGGCTTTGCGTGATGTTTTTATAGATTTTAGGAAAAACTTTATTTATTTCTTAATTTTTGTGAGTGTGTTTCTGTAACAAATTGTTGTCGTATTTTATTTTGGTAGTTTGTATGTGTGAAAAAAGCTTGCAAGTTTTCATTTTATGGTCTTGTCAGCATTACAGTCAACTTAGTGAATGCTAACGGCCATAACAACTGAAAAATATCAAATACAAAAGCAACAATAATAAAAATAACCTTCATTAGTTTAAACATGCGTCCATTCTCAAGTCCTTCTATTGCAATGTCTGTCTTTCTGTTTATTTCTCTATCAATCTGAATGCCTGTTAGTTGAACGTTGACGTAAAGTTGTCGACTTTTGTTTGTCGACAAAAGAAAAGCTAAACATGATGATTTTTTATCTTTATCAACATCATCATCGTGATCATCATCATTATAACGATGCCACATATTTTCAGCATTATTCTACAACATCAAAAAACTATAAATTGATTTTTCTTCTAACAAACTTAAACTTACATTAAGACATATTTATACACAGATACATAACTAAGCATGAAAAGTGTAACATTTAATGTGTCGAGTACCAAAAAAAGTACTATTGTAGAATTTTAACATTTAGATGATGTTTTGATTTTCTTTTTATTTTAGTCGTTTCGGTCTTTTCATAATACTTTTCATACAAATTAACACTCATTTGTGTGTAGGGATTTAAAAATTTAAAAAAGACAATCACATGTGTATATATTATGATAAATATTTACTTGAATATATTCACACACATTCACTACTAAGGAAGTTTAAAGATTACGATAATCTAAAAATCAAATTTTTAATTAGAAAAACAATTTTTAATGAAATTAGTTTGTTCCATTATAGACATAGGGAGATACAAATAGAGAGAACTTCCGGACCGTTAACAATGAAATAAAGTTTTACTTTTAGTAAAATTTTACGTCCTAAAATTTTTACGCATCAACTAATCCCCTCGCAGTTTTAGATTTATGAGACGTTTAAAGTAAATTCTGCTTAAAATTGAAAAGTACCTCTTGACCACATTTAAAGTTTAATTATTAGCTGAATTTATGAGCACAATTTTTTCGGTATATTTTAATACAAAAAATACCCCTGGCTTAAGGGATTCTTGCCCTTTTTATAAAAAGAACAAAAATGCCCTATACAATGAACAGTAAGGTCCCCGATTTACGATCATACGCAATCGCACATTTAATCATACCAAAATCTGACAATATTCTGTCCAACTTTAAAAATCGATCCAAAAATGTCAAAAAATATATGGTGTTTATATTTTGTTATTTTTTCTCCTAATCTTAAAAAAATCAACTCTGATCGCATAGAGAAAAATATTTAATAAATTATTTTAAAATATTATAAAACCGTACGGATCTGTCAATTATTCTCGCAAAAAATAAACCGACTTCAAAACAGATTTCATAGTTTGTTTGAACTATAATCGCACCCTTTAGTTCATAATTTTTAGTATTAATACTTGTTACTATAACGGCCATAGAAATCTACATTCTGTCCAATTGGCAAGCGTTTGTCTATAACGGTTCAAAAGATATGCCCAAATAAGTAAATTTACATCAATTATGGGGCACCCTTTAATTTTTAGATTTTTTTTGTATAACTTTTTGTTTTAAATTTTACAAAAGTACTCTTTACAGTTCATAATATACGTAAAAATATGTATGTTGTATGGGCACACCCTTTAATTTTTAAGATTATGAACTGTGCTTGAAACGGGATCAATCATCATATTACCAAAAATTTTCAAAACCGGTTCAGAAATGACTGAGTTCTGCAGGAGCGAACAAAAAGAAAGCAACATTTTGTCGCATTGATGAAATTATTGATTAATTGATTTATTGAGAACACATCAAAAAGGATTTGGTCGTTTTTGTCCGAATTCGTTGTGCAACTGAGTAGCTTTGTACTTTCAATTCGAATCAGCTTTTTTTTTTTAAGAAAATGGAATACAATACCATATCGGCCGATGCTTTACTTACTATTTGAAAGTTTCTCAACCTTGTACAGGAGAGAGCAAAGCTCAGTGGTGACAGTACGGTGCTGATGAGTATCTTCAGTAAAATCGGTTCTGATGAAACACTAAACGAGTGTTAGCAGTAAATAGTAATGAATAATTATTATTAAAGAAAACAGGGAGTAACACATTTGATCCACATTTGTATAATTTGATAAAAATAAAGACAAGCTGTGTGATAAAAACTAAAAAGAATTTATTTTTTCGCAATAATCGGTATGATAGTGCAAAAGCATTTATAGTAATGAGGACAAAAAGGTATGAAAAAATTGCAATCGTTGTTAAACCGACTATTAGCAAAAAGGTACCTGGGTTATACGGGGAGATCGTCCAACCAAATTAATGTCGATTTATTATGAGTAGTATGTATGTGTGAAGAAAACTGGCCATCTATCACTTATGAGCACAAAACTCAGTTGTGAATGATCCGATTGCTTACAAATTAGTTTTATTTAATTTATAATCCTTAAACTAAAGAGTGTACACATATAAGAAATACATGATTTTTACAAGTCTACTGGACCGTAGCGGACGTCCATATAAAATTTTAACGAAGTTGGAACAAACATGGATCCAAATAGCAGAAAACAATAAAAAATTGAAGGGTGTCCTGTTAAGTGATATAATTTGTATTGACAGGCACTTCAAATTTACACAGAAAATGTTTTACTATGTATGCTGTAATAAGAGGTATAAAGTATAAATTATAAATTAAAGGGTGTCCTCATAGGTGATGAAATTTAAATTACATGGCCTTATCTTTTGAATCATTATAGACACAGGATGTGTACTGCGTACAATGTAGTAAACATGCAAAGTTATGCTTATGGATTGGTCGCATATATTTGATGACCCTCTCCCCATTTTTTTTTAAGATAAGTAGCACTTCAGACATAACCTATTTAGTTATGTTTCGTAATCGTGCTAAATTTTTTAGGAAAGCGATAGATGAGTGATAAGACAGGTGGTGAAAGAAGAGAGATAGGTATAGCTATTTTATGAGTTATTTTACTTCGCCGGCGAATATGCGCTATGAGAAAGTATTAAACAAGAAGGAGGCTGCATGCTGCAATGTTAATTATGAATATGTATTTATACCAATAAACATAAAAAATAAATTATTATTTTTTTTTTGCCGCAGGGGTTGAACCCTGGCCAACCAAATTTGTAGTCAGCGTTCTTACCACCTTGAACTACAGCAATCTTAGTCTTTTGTGAAGTGGATTTTTTCCAAAAACTATTTGTACATCAAGTCAAATAGAACGTATAAAAATTACTACAAGAAAGCAAATTTGTTAGACAGGTATTGCTACCTGCACCCACTGATAACATGCAATATAGGAAGAAAGAGTTTTGTTGTCGGAACGATATATTGAGAACCAGAACCGTCACTGTATGCTCGGTTTTATTTTCACAGAATAATAGTCCAACCTAAAATAAACTTCAAGAACAGACAAGTTGTGAACGCTAAATGATGATGTTGGCTACTGTCATGCTTAATTGACCTATAACCTCTCGTCTTTAATGTTTTTTTTATTTTGCCAACACTTAACTGCATAAATAGTGAAAAGTCCAAGTCTTGCATAAACTTTGGCAAACCCTTTTGTGTAAAGTGATAGTATTGTACTTTTTAATTTCTTTTTCGTTTCTTTTTCGAGTTCAAAATATTTTGTGCAGTAAATAATTTCTTTATTTTTAACAAGAAATATTTGTAAAACTTTGAAAACCTTTTCCGTTTTGTCATTGTCGTAGTTGGGTTTCTATTGTTAGTTGGTGCCAAAGTGTGTTATTGAAGTAATAACACATACATACAGCTATAAACACATACAGACATATTTATACAGTTGTATTATTTTATTATGGGAAGTAGCACTAGTTGAAAGAGCAGTATTTCAGGTCTTCGCTTACAAAGTGTAAAGTGAGTATTTAAGTGTCTGTTTGCCAAGAAGGAGGAGTATCAACAACGAAAGGATAAAATACATTCATGTATAAATTTATATTTAGCTATTGCTCTCAGGTGGTTTACCTGATAAACTTTGTATGTGCAATTTATAATTTACACTTGTGTTTAGGTGTGTGTGTAAATCTGTTGGCTTGTATAGAAATTTCTTAATAAATGTATTTTTTGTTGCTTTGGTTTCCTGTGTGTGTGTTTGCGTTTAAACTTTTAGTTTGAATCAAGAATTTTTCTTGCGTATGTATGTATTCACTTTAGAAGTTTTAATGATTAAATATTTATATGATTTAAGTAATTTTGGTAAAATTATATACTTTGAAACAAATGTAAAAAAATGTGCAATTGCAGAACGGTGCGAATGTTACACCTGCTAAAGCAAATGATTTAAATAATGTGATTTCTCTTTTAATAGATATTTAAGTAACTGCATGTGGTGGTATTATTTAAAAAAATGGATTTAATTCTATTGCTGGGAGTTTTATTAAAAATAAAATATTTGATAAATTAATGGTTTGTTAAAAAGATAATAATGGTGACCCTTAATTACATATAATTAATTCTAAAGAAGTTTGTGGCGATAAAGAAATATCCAATTTTATAATGAAAACAGGAATAAGAGTTTTCAGTCAGAAAATTGGTAAAGATTAAAGGCTTAAATAGTTGCCTATGTTGTATAATCGTATAATTAGAAGAAAAATATTTTAGGGTCCAGTTACAAAAAGTTAAATTATAAATAATAAATTTAAAAATTAAAGGGTGTTTCCAAAAGGCCGTGAGTGTGACGAATATGGCCTTATCTTAAGGCAGACGCTTACAGAGGATGTACTGTAATGTCTGCTTTAAGAATAAGAAATTAAAATAAGATGGTTGTGGTATTCCAATAAGAACGTGATTTGTACGTGTATGGCATAATTTTTTTGAACCACAATAGACTGAAACCATAAATTTAAGCAGGGTAGAGGTTGTTAAGTTACTAGTTGCTACAGAAGCAAATGTTAAAAATTAGAATTTAAAGGTGTTCTAATAGTAACGCCATTTTCACAGGGCCTTATTTTTAATTTACTTAAAGTATGTTTTACTATTTCCGCTGTAAAAAGTTTTAAAAATAAAATTAAAAAAAAATAAATAAAAGGTTCATACATATTAGGGAACCCTACGTGTTTGAGCCCGAACTCTTAATTGGCGGGTTTATATTACTTTTAATTTTTAACATCTTATTTAAACTTACTCTTTTTTATTCTCGTTACTATTGGCACACCCGTTAATGAAAATTATATTTTTATGCTTTTTGCTATTAGGCAAATTGACATGTTTGTCTATCACAGTTAAAAAAATATTTTTATTATTATCAGTTCTCATCCGGAACACGCTTTAATTTACAATACCACAAATTAAATTAACATCACAATATAAGAATTTCTCTGTCAAGAGCCAAGCTGAGAAAGCTGGAGATAATGTTAATTGTAAAAGTAAATTATACTTCTAAAAATTTTAATTTGTTTTAATAAATAATGTAAATATCGGGCAATTAGTAAATAACCCTGTGATTCAGTAAGAAAAAATAAAATAAATAAATAAAAGTACGAGGGCTGCTATATATATTTCTGGCCTGGCAACACTGAGTGCTGCCAAGTGCAATCTGACATTTCCATTGGAAAGTTTGTCATTTTTAAGCATAATCGTACCGAAAATGTTTTGACGTACGACCATTATTTGTGTTGTTTACAGTGACTTGAAAAAATTAATATAGAAAAAAATGGAATTAACTCGTGAACATTTTCGTGCCATCATTTTTCACAACTTTCGACGTGGATTATCACGACAAGAGTGCATTTATGAACTTAAATCTTTTTATGGCGATGAAGCACCATGCTATAGCACTGTGAAAAATTGGTATAATGAATTTAATCGTGGCCGAAGCTCGCTCAAAGACGAATTCCGTGAAAGTCGTCCAAAAACTGCTGTTGTGCCAGAGAACATTGATGCCGTGCGTGAACTCATAATGCAAGATCGACATGCGACATACCGAGAGATAGAGACATCCTTGGACATTTCTTCCACCAGCATACATTCGATACTGCATGAACACCTGGCCGTAAAAAAGGTTTGTTCTCGTTGGATCCCGCACAATTTGAAAGTCGCTCAAAAAAAGGCTCGTGTCGATTGGTGCAAAAAAATGTTGCAAAAATACGATTGCGGTGCTTCAAAAGACGTTTATAAGATCGTCACAGGTGACGAATCATGTATCTATGCGTATGAGCCCGAAACGAAACAACAATCGACCGTGTGGGTCTTCAAAGACGAACAAAATCCAACGAAAGTTGTTCGTGGAAGAAGCACTTCGAAGCAAATGGTCGCCTGTTTCTTCGGCAAAACTGGTCATGTGGCGACTGTTGCGCTTGAGCAACGTAGGACGGTCACTTCCGAGTGGTACACTACAATTTGTTTGCCTGAAGTCATCGGAGAAATTCGAAAAACCAACAAGAGATGAAGAATCATTGTTCACCATGACAATGCGAGCTCTCACACATCGGCTCAAACCAGAGCGTTTTTGACCGGTCAAAACGTCGAATTAATGGGTCATCCGCCGTACAGCCCTGACTTGGCACCTAATGACTTCTTCTTGTTTTCGCACATCAAGAAAAAAATGCGTGGTCAACGATTTTCGTCGCCAGAAGAAGCTGTTGAAGTGTTCAAAAACCATGTTTTAGAGGTGTCTCAATCGGAGTGGAAAAAGTGCTGCGACAACTGGTTTGAGCGCATGCAAAAGTGTATAAATAATGCTGGAGAATACTTTGAAAAACAATAAAACCAGTTTTGATTATAAATATTCGCATTTTCACTATTAGGCCAGAAATATATAAAGCAGCCCTCGTAATAATAAAATTGAAAATCGTAATCTTTTTTTCCAAAAGCATAAAATCATCCCTTTTTTTGTTATTTCGTAACATTAATTTAGTATGACTTTAAAAGTTGAGTTTTAGTCCTGTTTATCCCTTGCCCTTCTATTATCCCTTATAGTTTTACTACGCATATGTTTTTCTTGGCTGATTCAAGAAAGAATCAAATTCTTTTCCCATTTTTAACAACCTTTTATTATTATCCTTACTTTTTTTCTGCATCTTAAGCTTTTATTTCATTTTAACGTTTCCTTTCTTTAACTTTTTATTTTATTTACAATAAAGTTGATTTTTTTTTCATCAAGAAAGAGTCAATTTGTATGCGTATGGAGTATGAGCACGATTAACAATTGTGTGGTTGGGTGAGTAAGTCCGTTAGCTTATGTGTGTGTGTGTGTGTGTGGAAACTTTTGTGGTATTTATTATATCTCAGATTTTTCATTCCTTATCTTCAGTTGAAATTCAAGATTTTTATAGCTTTTTTGTTAAATGGGAGAAGATAAAAAATTCATTTTCTTTTCGTAGCCACTGTTGCACTGATTGAAGTTGGTATTCGAGCATGTGTTTGTTTCTGTGGGAGTCTTTTATTTAGTATAAAACTTATTTTCGTTAATAACAAAAAAATAAAAAATGTTTAGATTTTATCACACATACTAGTGATGGAAGTAATAACTTGTCCCTCTCTCTTTTTTTTATTTAGAACACAAACCCATATTTTTAACAAAGCGAACAAGTGAGTAGTTTTGCCGTTTAAAGTCAAGTTACATAGAATATTAATGTCATTGCCTATTAATCCACTCCAGTTTTGAATACTAAGCCTTTGCAAAAATCCAAGAATGACTCTTTTTCTGAAATGAAAGCAAAAGACAATTTCATTTTAAAAGTTTTTGTTTTAAATGAATTAAATTCGAATATTTTTTTAAAAGTTACTTTTTTAAGTTTTCCTAAGAATTAATTTCTGAAGTGATAATTCTTTCGAAAATTCAACCTTTATTTAGAATACGAATTGACCATTTTGCTTTATGTTAAAATAGGTCAACTATAAAGTGCCTTTTAACAAAAAGTAGTTTTTAAATGTAATCGTTTTTATAACCTTCACCACAACAAGTGGGTATATCTAGGTTTGTCACCTCATTTGTAATTCCTACAATATCCATTATCGACCCCATAAAGTATATATATATATTCTGACTTTTTATGCACAGCAAACTCAATTAAGCGATGTCCGTCCGTGTTAGTGTTGAAATTAAGTTTACCGAGACACAAGATCAGCTATAGAAAAATTAAGCACGCCAATCGATCAGACATAGTGTCGAAAGAAGTGCTTTTGCTATTTCAGCATAATCGGACCATGTCCTTCCAGGCAGCGGACAAAACACCACCCCTACCTCTAATTTGTTCATATCAATGGGAACAATAAAGTAACTCCAATCAAAATAAAACATTTATATGGGACGATAGAGAACTAGAAAATAAGAAAAAACATCATGTGAAAAAATTGGCGCTCGCCCATATTTTCCGAGTTACGGGGCTCTGAAATTTAAAATTTTTTTAATATCAATATGGGTATCATGTTAAGGCTTCTGAAGAGATCTTTAAAAAAATACTAAAATTTTTTAAAAATTCTTAACCCATAAACAGCCCAGGACATTTTTATGAAAAATTATACAAATGAAGTACCTATTTTTTTTAGTTTTGTAGTCTCGATCATTCTAATATTTGCTTTTTTTTATTTTTCGGTTTAACTTCACTATATAAAATTCAGCATAGGCGAATATGGCACTCTTTTTTTTTATTTTCAAGCAAAATATTTTAATACATGTTTAACTAAAAGGTGCTTTTAACAAAAAGTACTTTTTATATAAATAATCATTTTTTATTATTTAACGTACAAAATATATAGCAAAAGTACCCTTTTTAAAACTAAAAGTACTTTTTTCAATTTTCACATTTTTTTTTATTTCTTTTTTTTAATATTCTTTAACTACAACAAAAATAAAATAAAAAATACAAAGTAAACAAAAAATATATTTGGCAAAAGGTACATTTTCTTAATTATTAATATTTTTACAAACTTCTCAATTTTCATAAAATTATTTAATTTTCTATTAACAAACAAAATATACATTTCATAAATTAAACCAAAAAAAATGACAATTGCAAAAAGAGCCCTTTTTAAAACAAAACGTACTTTACAAAAAAGAGTATTTCTTTATTATAATTATTTAAATTTATTGTATTAAAAAATGGAACTAAACAAAATATTATCTATCAAAAAGAGATTATGTTTAAAAAGTACACTTTTTCAATCATGTGATTTTTTACTTCATTTTATAAATTAAATCACAAAAAAAATTTCCAAAAAAGAGCCCTCTTTAAAACAAATAGTATTTTTCACATATATGTAATTTTTTATATCATTTTTAATTTTCCTCTAATTAAAAAAACACACATTTTATAAATTAAAAAAATATATATACCTTAAAGAACATTTTTTTCAAATTTATTTTTTTTAAAGAAAACCGCTTTTAAAAAGGAAAGCTTTATTTACCTTTTATCTTAAATGATATTATTAAGATGGAAATAACAAACACTTTATGAAGTACTGTGTTCGAAATATGTCTTATTAAGGGTTTCATTAAATCACGCTGTCAGGAAAATTACCAGAGTTAAAAAAGCGCTTATATTTTACAAAATGTAATTTTTAAATTCGTAACACAATCTTGTTTAGTTTGTGGTAGCAAATATTTCTTTTAGAATTTTCACGTTAATAGAATACTAAAAAAACTTTTTCTCTCAACTTTTAAGCCATCTTAAATTCATGAGTTCATTTGTACCAGTACCTGTGTATGTAAAATGTACATTTACATACACACAAATGCAAACATGTCTTAAGACGCACAAGCATACACATAAAAAACAATGAAAGTATACACAAAGTTACATTCCAAATAATATAAAACCAATTTCCATTAAAACAAACTTTCTAAATGTAATTTTCGCTTCATTTCTTTTTCTGTATCTCTGTAATGCATGTGGGAATGCGTGTGTGTTTTGTAAAATACTTTTTGTACAATTTGCTATTTTCTTTTTTATACTTTTTTTAGTTTGCATTGTTTTCAGTCACATACACACACTTTCAGACACATTAAATTCCTCCTGTATCCTGACACAAATTCTCTGGTGTGTTAAGTGATAGTAAACACCACAACATGTGAACAACGAACAGCAGCAGAAGAATACAGTCAAAGAAATATGTTTGCTTAAATTGATAAATGTTACACAGTATCACAGTATCAACACAATGTCACTGTTGAAAACTTAAACAAATTAACACGGTGTTGTTGAACAAATTATCATTTTATCATGATTGACAGAGAGTAAGGTTAGACGTAAAAATTCAACTGCAAACTATTTACACGGAAAATGTTGAAAAATCTTAGAAAAATGTGTTTTACTTAATTTTTACAATTTTTAGTTAATGATTTTTTTCAGCATATTTATTCCGAATGCAGAAGTTTAAAATTCATGTTTGACTAAAACTTGTGATTATTTACTTAAAATTTTCATTTTTAAAAAAATTTAAATCCAAAAAAAAAAAATAAAAAAACAGAAATTTTACTTAATAATAAATGATAATATAAAAATATTTAAAAATAATATAATAATCATACAGGGGATTATTAATTAGATAGAATAATTAATTGACGATTTCATTGGCATTGAGTGATAAATAATGCTAATTATTTTTTTTTTTTTTTGCAATATCATTATTTTTACAAATGTTAATGCGTTTTCATTGACAAGCAGTTGAAAAACAAAATCATTACCATTGACTAATGATTAAATGGTTTAAAATCATTATCATTAATGAAGATGTTACTTGTCTTTGTACACTAAATACATATCTTAAAGTATGTATAGTAAAGCAATATTTTAAAATGGCATTTAGATCAGAAGAATTTGGTGCAATGTTTATGTTTTAATATCCTCCGTAAAAATTAGACGCTATTAGAACCAATTTTTTTTCGTGTAAATTTTAAGAGCTACTTGTTGTAGTTTTAAGTGACTTTAGATCGCACACATCAAGTTTTACACCTATCTCATTAAAAAATGTTAAATAATAAAAATTTTCCTTTACAGATCTATCTACAATAGTGTGAAGATTTATTTATGTTATGTTTATTTTTTTTAAGTTTCTGAGATCGAAAATTTGTGTTTCATAGAAACAATTATTTTTTAAACAACGGGATTTTTTTTTTAATAATATTAATTAATTCTCAAATTTCAAAAAAAATTCCTTTTTTCATGCTATTCTCCCGCAGCAGAGAAAGAAAAATAGAATTACATTTGGTTATTGTTGTTTTTGCTTAAACTTTGATTTTTGTCTTTGCTTTATTGTTTTGACAAAAATATTTAGTTTATTTAAAATATTTGTCAGAAGTCTCCTGACGAGTTAAGTAAGCGATGACGAAATGGCCATCGAGACGTGCTTTGACCTTCAATAATCAATATCGGTAATTTAAATAATAAATCGGGAGAATAGCATGAAAAAAGGAATTTTTTTTGAAATTTGACAATTATTTTTTAATTCAACTGTAACTATTAACGAAAGGATTTTATTGAAATTTCATTGTTATTATTAAAAACAATTATAATTACAATAATATCGTTAGCATTAAATGATAGTTAATTTTTTTTTCATTGCCATTATTTCAAACAATGCTACTGAAATTTCAATGGTAATGAAAAAATCCCAAAAATGATAATAATAATGTTAATACTAATTTTCAAAAAAAAATTTAAACTATTTAAAAATCGATATTAAAAAAAAAATCAGTGTAAATCTAAGGGTTCAGTTTTAAATAAATTTTTGTTTTCCTGAATTTTGAAAAATTTTAAATAGTTGAAAATGACTAATTTGAGTCCGGCATAAGTTCGCATATAATAATTATTCATTTTGCTGAAACACTAACACGACTCAACGACTAAATTAATTTTAATAAAATTTGAAACACCGTTAGATATTTTTACTCATGGTGAAATAGGTTATCTTTATTTTCAACTAAAGGAGTAGGAGGGGAGAAAAAGGGGAAGCGTGAATTTTTATATGTCTGAATTAATTTTAACAAAGTCTCGGCTAATGGGTTTTTATAAAATTTGAAATATAGATAGATCCTTATTTTTAAGGACCAATATTTATCTATTCCTACAGCTCTGACATAGCTGACAGATAAAGGGGAAGAAAGGGCATTTACGTCTGTACCAATTTTAATACAATTTTAAATAATTATAGTATATAATTTTTTGATAAAAGAAAACAATAGGAGGGGGATTGGGGCAGAGGAAAAACGCGCAATTTTATGAACGCTAACCGTTCTTAAAAAAATCAAATTCTTAAGATATTTGCCATACAGATATCTCCTGATCGATAAGATTCAAACCAATTTGATGGATTTCTCACGTGTTCAGAATAATTCTGCATGTCAAACAAGCCTGGAATATATAACACTGTGATCAGAAGTGCCCCAAAATTAGGCGTAGTGGCAATGGGTAAAATAAGCTGATATTAAATAAAACAGAAGATTTTTTCATTAAAAAAAAAATAAATAAATAAACAGAATTATTAAACTTAATTAAAGTAAGAGTGCTACGGGTTAAGGATTTCATAAAAATTTTATTATTTCAAGAAAGCCCATATTATTGATATGGTGCACAATCGTTCTTTTCCATGAAAAGATCAGAGACCCATAACTCGGAAAATGAGGGCGAGCACCAATTTTTTTACTTAATTTTTTTTTTAATTTTCTAACGCCCCATGTATTTTTTTTATTAGTTACTTCGCTGTTTCAAATGATGTGGAAAAATTAAGGGCAGATGTAAAGTTTTTTCCTCTGTCTCAAGAGACATGGACCTATATTGCTGATTATCTATATATTTACGTATTTATGCTTATAATTAAAGGCTAAACAATATTTTACAATTAATTTTAAAATACTCCATCATAATGACAATTTTTTTGTTTAACACAAAATTCTTAAAAATGTATTTTTCTCCTAAACATCTCAACTATTCTTGGAAATTATACACAGCCAATCTCGTATGACTTCTCAAAGCATCCGCTTAATTTTTTTCTCATTGTGTTAAAATCTTCTTATTATCATTATGCTTGAATGGTTATAATCAGTAGGCAATGAATAAAGTGGCCATCACACGAGTCAAACACTTAGTGGCATTGTGACGCCATGCGTTGGTTAGAAAATGTGTTGTGTGACTGACAGCATTTCGTTTTTATTTTATGATGACAGTAGAACTCCCTCGAAAGTATGGGTCAAGGAAATTATGAGCAGAAAAAAAAACGAAAAATGAAACCAATAAACAACGTGCTCATATTAACTCAAATACAAACCGCACAAGTTTATGGGAA
Source organism: Gymnosoma rotundatum (assembly GCA_916610165.2). Taxonomy (NCBI): domain Eukaryota; kingdom Metazoa; phylum Arthropoda; class Insecta; order Diptera; family Tachinidae; genus Gymnosoma; species Gymnosoma rotundatum. The sequence continues at coordinate 9,439,491 of OU744338.1, read as the reverse complement.
TTTTATTGATAAATATTAACATGAATTTTCTAAAAGTTACACAAGTACAAACATATGAATTGATACATATAAACACAAATACATACATATACTCGTATACAAACATACATATACTCGTATACAAACATACATATACACGCATACATACATAAATTCTATAAACAATGTATCAGCAAATGTGTGTTAGCTCAAGCGTATTTATATGCAAGTTGTTGTAAATTTCACATACAACGATACAAAGTCATAAACAAAATCATATAAATTTTACGATGTAAGTAAATACAAAGCTTGAATTTTCTATATTAATACATGTACATATGTGTGCTGGTTGGATAGAGTATAAATGACGTGTGTGTCAATGTGTGTGTTAGTACAATACTTGTGTATTAAGTGTGGAAGTGACTGATGTACTCATATGCTGCATAAAATTACTTTTATTATACAAAATGAAAAAAATAAAAAAAAAATAAAAAAAGGTCATACGTGGATAACATTTATAAAGTTACATACACTACCCCTACACACATTGCACACTTTCGAATTTGTATGATCATACAATTCAATATACTTGTTTGTAGTTTTATAACCATTAAGTCTGTATATTTTGATATGTGTAGACCTTGTAGTGAAATATGTTTCAATTTTAGTATTGTATGCAATTTATTTGTTCACCAGCATGAGATTTTATGAAAAAAAACCAATAAAAAGAAATATTTTCAGTGTTTTAATATTTTCTTTTTTTTAGTTTAACAAAAAATTAAATTTAATTTCTGTTGTACAGTATACTTGATATTGTAAATATTTATTACGCATACGTTACATATCTGCAAGTGATAATAATTTAAACCGTTAATTTAGATACGAGCGGGGTTTAAAAATAATAAATATTTTCAAGCTCATCTTTTTTTTAGAAATACAGGAGGAATGCATCCCATAGTACTGCTTCGATCAGTACAGTTTAGAAATTTCCAAAAAATTGTTCTAAAAAAATATTAAAATTAAATGTTTATTTCTCTTTTCTAATTTTTTAAAACATTGATATTTAATAAAATTTTCAACATTTAAAAAAAATGTATAAAATTATTGCTATTTTCACTTTATTATGAAAACATACAATTTTCGGTATTTTCCTTTATAATAAAAAATTACTATGAAAGCATACGACACGTGCTCGCTAATGTATCCGATATGTTTAGCATATGATTTGTAGTCTATGCAGCTAATTAAATTGTATAAAAAAATGCAAATCACTTACCTCTGAATAAAAAATTAATGCTATTAAACTTCATGAAGAATGTGCCTGAGTACCTTAATTCGTCCGGTTTCAAATAGTACGGTAGCATGGTAGAACCGATTTGCCGTATTATTCGAGGTATTTCTGTACTGTCATTCAGATGTTAATGGAATTAAACAAAAAGGTATTTTTAGTATGAAATATGTAAGTGGTATTTTTCTGCAAAGATATTTTTATAAAAAGTACTTTTTTAAAAAGTTCATTGATAAAATATACTTTGTCGAAATGTATAAAATCATTAAATAATATCGTTACTCCAAAAAGAATAGTTTTTTTAAAAGTAAATGATTTAAAAAAATTTTCGATTAAAAAACAAGTAGTTTTTGGAATAAGAAAGTTATTGTTAAGGAAAATTAATAAATCAGATTATTTTTAAAACCTGCCTTTTTAGCGAGTAATTTTTAATAAAAAAAAAAAACATTTTCATGTACTTGAAAAAAACTTTCCAAAAAAGTGTTTCCTAGAAGAAGTACCTTTTGGAAGTCGTTGCAAAAGCATCTTTTAATAATAGATATATTTAAAAAAGTACTTTTTTTAAACAAGCTACTGTTTTAATAATATCTTACCTGTTTGTAAATGTCAGTTGTAATTATTTCATGCAAAACAAGCAAACCTTAGCATTATTATAAATAAAGTATTTTCCAATGTCTTCTTCATTAAACATCATTGAGCTTAGTTGCTGCCTTTATAATAATAAAATTTTATCTGCTAACTTTATTTGGTCATTTGGCTTTTTATGATAACAAGTTAAGATCAAACAGCTCTTTTATTGAATTTCAGATGTAAATTTTTTTTCGTAATTATATTTTGATCACAATTTGTTCCTTAGATCCATTCTGCAAAATATTTCTTATTTTAAATAGTTCTGTTTCTATAAGGTACTTTTTGTCAAAGGAAACTTTTTGCTAAAAATGTGAAATATTTTAAGCCCTCAAAGAGGGTTCGAATCAACCAGCCTACTTCAAGTAGAATAAATCCTATTGATTACATTTGAAATTGGTACATTTTGCAAAAAAGTACTTTTCTCAAAAAAGGACTTTTTTTTATAAAGGTCTTTTTTGTAAACCACTGCCTTCCGAAACTCTTTATTTAAGCAAAATTCTTTAAATATCCAAGTTCAAAATGAAACTATGCAAACAAAAATTGACATTTTGAGCTGTGCTGATGCACAAAATAGAATTAATATGTTTAAGATTAAAATTTTTTATTTACAATTTTTTTTCTTAATAATGGTATAAAATTTCTGCTGGGTAGTTGTTACATACAAGTGTAAGAATTTAAACATATTATAGTATTTTAAAATATTCTTTTATGTGTGTGTGTGTGTGTGACATAACGTTTGACACAATGTATGAATGAAGTAAAATTTCGTATCTTAATGTGAAAGTACACTTAGGTAAATTAAATTATATGTATGTATACGCATGAACGTGTGTAAATATTTACAATACTTCATTTTATTGTCTACCGCCACGGTATATAACTCTGACATCTTTCACTACAATTTTACGTAGAAATCGTAATTTTGTCAGAACGTTAGTTACAATTCGGGAGGTTAAAATTTATGAAAATTCAAATATAAAAAACACAGCTCTGAGCGAATGCTATCGAATTAAGAATCAGTCGTTTCGTATCATTTTACGATTTAATGTGCTGTTACTGCAGAAAGTGTTCAAGCCGAAATGAGTACTATTTAAGACTAATAATGATCGTTCTAAGTTAAAGTCAAGATCTTGGTCCCAATGTACTTTTAGGTCTTTTAGGATTCGTCAAGACCATTTGTAAAACTGTAATTTGTGTTTGGATCGTAAACGTTGTTGTTGTATAATCCTTTACTGGTTTTCTAGTTCGCTTTTACCTCACACACACTCACACATACATGACATTGTTTTGTTTGTTTATTTGGTTTATTTTATGACCATAAACTGTTGCAATGAACAAAATAGAGTTAAACTGATGAAGAAAGGTTGATACTTTCCACGTAAATATATTTATAGAGATAAACTACTTACATTCAGGAAAACTCTATAAACTTTAATACATATAAACAAATGTAAAAACATATTTGTGTATGTGTGTGAGTATGTAAAGAGTCATAGACACGTGCATGAACTACTGCTGTTTTATATCGAATCAACCATTTATTCTTTTTTTCCATTTTAACATTTTCTCTAGGAGTGAAAATATTATGACCAAATAAACCATACGCTTGTATGTGAGTTTAAATTGTTGCAAACATGTTTCTGTGCACGTACGTACAGTTCCATTTCGACAAACACATCATCATCATCATTTGCTTCAGAATTCCTTTTCAATATGTGGAAACAAATTTCACGTACAAATACTTGATCATTTTGTATGTAAGGAATGAGAAAAATTAAAATCATGCCGATAACTGTACAACACGAGTTCAATGCAATTTTAAATTTGTTAATTGAAAACGACTTTTTATCATGCAACTTCTTTAATTTGTTTATGCTTTTTAATACTATCGTGCTCGACAACAGATGCGAAAGGGAACTACCCTCACAGAAACCATATTTTCAACAAACACTATATGTTTCCGCAACAATATATATACAATAAAGTGGGGACAATAAGCCTTTATGGTCATCCAATTAAACTTCGTAATACCCATTATTATACCCTTCACCACAAAAAGTCAAAAATGGTATATATAAGTTTGTCATATCGTGTGTAATATCTAGAGTATCAACTGCCGACCCAATAAAGTGTATATATTCTGACTTCTTATGCATAGCAAAGTCAACTGACCGATGTCTGTCCGTGTTGCATCGGCAAACTTGATTTCACAAAAGAAAGAAATATGTCAATCGATCAGATATATTGTCCAAAGAGGTGCTATTGGAAATTAGCATCCACGGTCCATTTCCTTCGAGGCAGCAGACAAAACACCACGCCTTTCTCTATTTTTTTCCTGTCATTTGGAACAATAAAGTAACTCCAATCAAAAAAATAAATATAAAAATATATAAAGAGAATTAAAAAATAAGAAAAAAAAAACATTAGTGAAAAAATTGGAGCTCGATCTGTTTTCCGAATTACGGGGCTCTGAAATTATCGAATTTTTAGAAATATTAATATGGGTATCACTTTTAATCTTTTGAGGAGATCTTTAAGGAAATACTAAAATTTTTTTAAAATTATTGACCCGTTAGGAGCCGATGGCAGTCTTATGTAAAATTATGTATATGTAGTACTTAATTTTCTTTTTTCTTATTTTTTAATTCTCTGTCACCCTAATATTAACAAAATTGTCGATTTTGCTTTTCACTAACACTCTTAACAATAGGTCTGTTCGGTAACTAAAATTGTTTACTATTTTGCTAATTGTTGCTAGAACGTGTTCATGTACTCGAAAAACTTGCAAGGAGACAGTGAAGAAAAGGACTAAAAATGTGTGGGGGATAAAAATTAGTTAAAAGTTTTGGCTAGTAAAATTTTTTTAATAGCAAGTACTAGTCAAACAGAAAATTTTTACTTTTAAATATTTAATTTTTAAGAAAACTTCGTACTATTTTTTATTTAATTATCACGATTAAATAAATTACCGATATTGATTATTGAGGGTCAAAGCACGTCTCGATGGCCATTTCGTTACCGCTTACTTAACTCTTCAGGAAACTTCTGACACACATTTTAAATAAACTAAAGATTTTTTTTTCCAAACAATAAAGCAAAGACAAAAATCAAAAATTTAGCGAAAACAGCAATAACAAACAGTAATTCTATTTTTATTTCTTCACTGTATCCGGCTGAATTTTTTTCGGCTCTTTTATACAAATGAAAGAGGATGAAAAATAAGATATGAAAAACACTACGATTACTTATTTCTGTGCACAGGCACTTTGCAAATTATTTAATTAAAGACACAGGAATATTTTTTTTTAATATTTAGTTTTAAAAAAAACATCGTGCTATTTTTTTATTTAATCGGGATAATTATTATTTATTTATTTTATTCTTTTATTTAATCGGGATAATTAAATAAAAAATATCACAACTCTTTCTTAACGAATATCTGTTTATTAAATTGACTTAACAACAAAATTGTCGATTTTTTTATTCAGTAACACTTTTAACGATTTTCGCTATTGCTTAGAACATGCTGGTATAGGTGCAAGTAGCTCATCGTTAAGAAAGCGACTACAATTTTTGCGTTGTTAAATCTGTCGACAAAATAAACAATGTATGTACAACTTGTACTTATGTGTATTCATAAATTCATATAAGCATAAACACAGAACATATTCTAAATGATTTTAGCGAATGTCTTTTTGCTTAAAGTTAGTGAATTGCACTATAATTCTAATGGATTGTAGGTCTAAGAATGGAGGTGAATAAAATAATAGGGAATAACCAAAGAATCTCAAATGTGTATAGAAGCTTAAGGGAACCTCTGTTAAGAGAATGTTGTATTGCTTTATATGTATAAATAAACATTATGTGAGGCATAGGGATTTAGGTGGATTATAGTGAGTGGACAGCAAAATCGCAAGCCTTAATTAGAGGAAAGGAAATTATGCCTTTTAACAATTTTAGCACTTCTATATTTACCAGTTGAGATGCCGCTCAATTTCAAAAATATCTATTATCGTTAAGCTGAAGTTAGTGTATCACTTAACTCATCCTAAAATGTAGAGAAATATAACGATTGTCGTATTGTTTAAAGATAGTGAATCGCAAAAGAGAGCTGATGGACTGTGGGTCTAAAGATGGGGCTAAATGTAATAAAAGGGAATAATCCAGGAAGATCAAATGAGTACAGACCGTTTAGCGGACCTCTGTGTAGTAAATAGTTTAAAGAACCATTGTAAGAAGCACAGGAATCCAAGCGGTTTCTAGAGGGTGGATATCAATACTCCAAACCTAAATAAAAGCAAGAAATTACAATTTTTTTTACAATTTTTACACTTCCCTATTCAACAGCTTAACTTATGCCAGTCCTAACATATGTTTGAATGGTTCCATCTGGGTATTCTAGGCTTCGTTTTTTTTCGTGTTGTTCATGTATCTACAATTTCTGTGGAGCTGTTCCATTTTATGAATGTTCAGATGTTATTTGTGCGTATATAAAATTTATAATTCACTCTACTGGCAAAATGTTTACTTCTATCTTTGTGTGTGTGTGTGTGTGTGTGTAATTGTATTCGTATGTGTAAAAGTTAGATTCCTGCTTTTACTATATCAACCAACTTGGCATTGTTTTGTCTGCCTGTTGTTTGTTTATCTGTGCATCTCAATATGAAACTGTTAAAACAAGAATGAATGTGTGTTTTTGAATCTTCATATGAGTATTTATACGGATACTTATGTGTGTATATTTGTTGATTGTATCCTTAACTTGTTTTCGTTCCGTTTTTCATTCATTCATTCTTTGTTTTTTTTCATTTTTTTTTCTTTTCTTTGTGTGTCCTGTTGTAGTTTTGTGCTTTAAATCCTAAATGGCTTAAACGCCATTTGTATGCATTGAATGTTGTTCGGTGTACGTATGTATGTTTATTTATTGGTATGTATCTTCATATGTATGTACATACATATCATACTTTATTTTCACATATGTTTTTGTATATATTTTTTTTTGTAATATTTTCTACGTGTATATCGAAGTTATGATTATAATCTTTTTCTTCTTCTTCCTATTTGTACATTTATGGTTGCAATTTTTTGCTAGTTATTTAGATACGTGCTGGTATTTGTATATTACATTCAAGTAATTTATATGTAAGAGTTTGTAAAGTATTGTGGATGTAGATGTTTATTTCTCTACTCTTCAAAACTTCACTTACATGAGATTATTATTACATTCCAGTGCTGATTTGTGAACAAGCTGATCGACTTAATCTATGCGAGATGCTGCATATTATTTGTTAATAATTTATCGAAATCTATTTAATTTGGATATTACTATTAGAAATTAGTTAAAGTAGAATGAAACTTAATATAGCAAATTTAGTCAACCTGCTATTCGCGATATTAATTTTCCTTTACAATCAAGAAAACTTCCACACACTAATAGTTCAATTAGAAGCTGAAGTAAAATGATCTGTAGATCACTTACTCACCAGTGTTTTATGAAAATACCCCAAAAATTATTTGACTTACTGGCATGTGATTGGTTTGGTGTCTTAAGTTCGTACCCCACCAGCTATCAAATTAACAGCATCATTTTTATTTTATATTTAACTGCTTCTTCCTTTTATAAGTATTATTCTAAAGCATTAAATCGTTAGCGGTGTATAAAGTAGTAAAATGTTGGATCCATTTTTTAAATGTATCGCGTGCACTTAAAAGCAGAGTCGTTGCAACACTGTTCTAAAAAACATAAACAAACACCTCAAATTGTATAGTTCTATTTAAAATTATTTTTATGCCATTAACCACTCCGTGTGTAACTTCTACAATATCCATTTCCGATTCCACAAAGTATATATATTCTGACTTCTTATGCAAAGGAAAGTCGATTGTGCGATGTCATGACAAATCAATTTTGCCAACGCGCTAGATAAACTAGAGAAAATTTAAATACACCAATCGATCAGCCATAGTTTCGAAATTTTTGCTATTAAAAAATCAGCAAGATCGGTCTATGCCCTTCAAACCAGCGGTCAAAACACCACGCCTGCCTCTAATTTTTCAAAATCATTTAGAACAAACCTTTTTTTATTTTAGTAAAGTAACTCCAATCAAAAAAAAAAAAAAAAAAAAAAAACAAAAAATAAGAAAAAACAACAAGTGAAAAAAATGGTGCTTGCCAATATTTTCCGGGTTATCGGCCTCTAAACTTTTTACAGAAAAGTACGATTGTTCACCATACTTCTTTTAAAGATATCAGATATCAAGCTTTTGAAAAGATCCTTAAGGAAATACAATTTTTTAAAAAATGCTTAACCCATTAAGAGCCGATAACATTTTTATATAAATTTTTATAAACTTAATTTTATTTTCTTGTTTTTTAATTCTCGGGCACCTCATATATTTGTTTATTGAAGGTAAAGAGTATAGAATATATATATATATAGCACGAATATAGCACTTTTAGTTGTTTAAATACATCCAAATGCTATAGTGAAGTCAATATTTTTTACTCTTCTTTTTGAGCCTGAAATGTGCTAATTGTTTATTAGTTGTAAATTTGTAAATTTAATTTAATTTAAACTTGATGCGTATTCATAATCTAAAAAATTCACGGTTTTTTGTTCAATCATTTACGCTCACAAAAAATTTTTGCAGATGTCCATAATCGGTTCAATATTTTGGGAATTTAAAATTAACAACAACTGTAACGGCGTCATTTCTATACATGAATATTTTTTTTGAAAATCATGATGTTGGTGTTGATAGTAATCGATATGGAACACAAAACATCTATTTTTGCAGTTTTTGTCAGTCCCTTAGTCTGTGTTCGCATCTCGTAGAACCTGCTGAAGGGATTTGCATAAAATTTAGAGCCTTAAATCAAATATGGAATACTTTTTTTTCGTAAAAATAAGCCATTTTGTGAGAAAATAAAGATTCAAATGTGAAATCACCCAGCTTTACCGATAAAATGGTACTAAGAATTTTATTTTTTGTAGATAAAAAATGTTTAACACTGTCTACGTACAGTACTCTGAAATAAATATTTAAAAACACAGTTTTTAAAATTTGACTCTTTAGATAATAAAAATTGACACGCGGACGAAGTCGTGGGCACGGCTATAGGTAAATAATAAAAAAATTATGTTCATAACTACCCAACAAACATTTGAATTAAGATATTTCTATCTTGTTAAAAAGTTGTGTAACAATAATTTGATAATATTAGTGCTTAAAATTCGGTCGAATAAATCGACCACCGAACTTTCTGGTTTTTTTTTCAATCAAGAAAGAAAAAAAATTCACACATTTTACCTTTGTTGAACAACAATAATTCCAAATACAAGCAAATTATTCTCAATATTTTACCAAAACTATTTACATTACAAACTGTTCTACTCTCGAATTCATTACAATTATCATTCATTTGTTGTTATTATTATAAGGGTGTGTCAAATAACTTTTTTCTTTGAAATATATTTTTGAAAACTCATTGGATCTTCAGTTGGCTTGAACTCCTGAACAAATTAGACTTTGTATCATATATTACCATACCAAGGTCTTTATGCCACATTCGTCTCAATGATGTCTCTGAAATGTTTAATTGTTGAGAACGATGGTGAATTGATGTTGATGGCGCTTCACACACACTTTCTTCCACAGCATCAATATTCTCGGGTGTACGCACTATTTTTAGCTTTTCACGCTTTGGTTTTTCGATGAGAGTGCCAGTTTCTTTCACTGTTTTCACAAGATAATGAACATACGGAGCTAACGGTGCTTCTCTTCTTTCAAAACCCGCACACATTCTGCAATATTACTATGATTTTCAAAGTTATGTTATTTCACAGCGTTGTTCAAGTGTATACACAACTATATTCGTTCAGCAGAAGGATAAAACTAATTATCTGTTAAATCAGACATGAGCTAATTCACGAAATATGCACTAGTTGAAAAAAAAAACGTTAGATGGCGGACCCTGTATAACAATTATTATTTTAATTTACAAGGAAAAAGTTTTTTTAAAACTCATTTTTACTGAAACTAAAATATGATTGTCAGTCAATTGAGAAACTGTTAAAGTTGTAAAAAAATAAGAAAGAGTTAAAAAGTAACAAGCGATACGACATCAAGATTAAAAAAAAAACTTATGCTTTGAATTCTTAAAATAAAAATATAATCGTCTATAAATTTATATGTGCGTGCCAAAATCCTTTTAGTTTGATAGTCTAATAGCAACAACAAGTAAATCAACAACGATACAAATCTTAACAAAAAGTTTTTTTTACCTTTTTAGATTTCACTACAAAACAAATGCCAATTGCCCACAAAAGGGTTAAAATGGATTAACTTACATGCAGTTAAGAAGTGGGTGAATCTGAGTAACCATATAAATACTTCCCATATAAATACAACCCTTTATCATTTTCTCATTTCTTCTTTAAAGGTTTGTTGCTTAATCTGCAAACAAATTGAATAAAATCGTAAAAAGTAAAAAATTTAAGAAAAATAGAAAATAAGCAACAGAATAATGACCAAAGAAAGGGTGAATTATTATAATTTAAAAAAAAACAACAAGTGGAAGAGTTTATGTTATTTTTATATTCACTTATGACTGGGAGGATGTGTAGTATAAATATATCTTCTTAAATGTATATCTCGGTAAATATGTTTGCATAACCCATGTGTTATTTAGTAAGTAAAGTGACCACACACACACATACACACACATATATTTATAAAAAAAAAAAATATCTTATTTATTTCTTTTGCATTTTTTTCTCTCTATATCCTTCATATCACCCGCATTAGAATATGTTTATTACCCCTACTCCTTTTTTCCTTTTTTGATCCTCTTTTCCCTAGAGTTACATTGTTATTTTTACATTCATTTTTATTTTGGGATTTTGCCAGAATTTTTTGCAACCAATAATTTTGTTGTAACTGGACTTTATTTAATTTAAAACGAAGTAAAATTTTTGAGTTTTAATGATTTTTAACTACAGTTTTATGGCAAGTTTAGCAAAACAGATTAAATGTATGGATGCAATAACAACAACAAAAACTTCAAACAGAAAGGATGAGCTTAACAAAATTCTGATTCAAAGGAGAATGAATATAAAACACACCTCACAGTAAAAAGGTATCCTTCAAAGAATTATTCAAATTAATTTGTTGTTTTAACTTTTCCTCCAGAAAAAAAAATTTTTAACTGTACTTTAAAAAAAAAAAGTTGTTTTTTCTTCAGTAATACTCCTCTGGTATCTTTAGAAGGTAATTCTTACTTCTGCTTTAAAGGCACTTTTTTAAAATTAAGTTTTTCTAGAATCTTTTTCAAAATACATATCTTTTAAAAGGATTTTTACTTTTATTTTAAATTAACTAATTTAAAGATGCTGTTTACTTTTCTTAAAAGGTACTTTTTCAAGTAGGTACTTTTGCAAGATTTATTTAATATATTAAGAAACTATTGTAAAAGGATTTTTTGAAAGACTATTACGTATAAAGTTCTGTATATATTTTTTTTTCAAAGCATATATTTTCAAGGCTGCTTTTTCAAAAAGATACTTTTTCAAAACGGTGTCTTTTAAATTATTTTTTCTGTAATACGAAATTTTTTTCAAAAGGATTCTTTTACAAATCGCACATTGTTTAGCACTTTAAAAAATATTCTTTTCAAACCACATTTATCTTAAATATACTTTTTGGTACTTAAAGGTACTTTTTATCAAAAGTATTTTGTGAAAGTATTTTGAAAAAGTATTTTGAAAAAGTTTTTTTTTTACACAATTTTTAAAAAATAAGTCATATACAGAAACTTTAATAAAGGCTTTCGAAAGGTTCTTTCTCAAAAGCGAACATTGGTTACTACATTTAAAGCAAATGTTTTTTCAAAACCCTATTTTTTTTATATTTTTCTCTAAAAGTATTTTTTCAAAAATTTCCCTCTTTTCAAATAGGTGTTTTTTAAGAACTTTCTTTTCTTTTAGTTTCCTTTATGCTAAAAATACTGCTTCAATGGATATTTTTATCAAGGCTCCCTTTTAAAAATTTCTTTTGAAAATGGCACATTGGTAAAATCTCTCTCTTTTAATAAATATTTCTTACACTCTACACAGAAGATTGAGCTGTTACAAAATGTAAAAATTAATAAATAATTTTATTGCAATTAGTTTTTTTAATTTGTTCTCCTTCAATTCAGGCATTTGTTAAAGGTTTTCTTCTAAATGTAAATTTTTTCTGAGAGATTTTCTTAAAAGTACTTTATAGTAAAAGACATGTTTTTAAATGTTTTTTCTTTTAATTTATCTTAAACAAAAATCAAGTTTTTTAAAAAGTCTTTTCTGCAAATGGTTCCGTACTATGTGCAAAGTACTTTATGTACAAAGTACTTTTTTCTAAAATATATATTTTAGAATTATAAAATAAGTTGGAAATGTTGTGTCAAAATTAAAAAAACAAGTAAAAGTGGTTCATTCGGCTATGCGGAAGAAACTACAAACAAAAAAGCAAATATAATAATAATAATAAATAATAACCATAAAAAAATATAAAAAAATTTGGTACTGCATACTCGTATATAATTTTACACAAAAATAACATCGGCTCTTAATGGGTTTAGCGTTTTAAAAAAATTTTAGTATTTACTTAAAGATATCTTCAAAAGCCTTAAAATGATACCCTTATTGATATTAAAAAAAAATTGAAAATTTCAGAGCCCCGTAACTCGGAAAATATGGGTGAGCGCCAATTTTTTCACTTGATGTTTTTTTCTTATCTTTTAATTCTCTATTACGCCATATACTTATTTTTTTGACTGAAGTTGCTTTATTAACCCAAATGCCATGAAAAAATTTGAGTTAGGCGTGGCGTTTTGCCTGCTGCCTCGAAGGACATGGACCGAGCATGTTGATTTCCAAACAGGGTTAAAAAAATTAATTTTCTTTTTTAAAAATATCCTGTCATAAAATATGCTTTTTATCAAAAGGTACTTACTGCAATTTACTTTTCTATGTGACTCTATTTGAAAAGCTAATTTTTGAGACAACTGTGTTTAAATTAAATAAATTAATAATATTATTTTAAAAATTTTTGCTACAAAGTCTAAGAAAGAACTTATTCAAAAGAAGTTATTTAGGAAATGACTTTTTAAAGGGATTGTTAAACAATTTAGATATATATTTTTAATTCTATATACAATTCATTTATTAAATATTGTATAATTAGGAAACATTTTTAATGCAATATTAAAAAAAATATTTTAAGGAGAATCTTAACTGTTCCTCATAAATGCAGAAACAATTTTATTTGATTTTATATGAATCAACCAAATTACAGCACTTAACCATTGTAAAAAATTACATTCATAGGTCCTAAAATTAGGTCCGAAAATTGAGAAAGGGGCATGAAAAATGTGGTTCATAAATAAAATAAAATAAAAACTGATTCGAAATAAAATCTTTTTCTGTGCCTTAAAACGTAACGTAAATAATTTTTCTCAGGTTGTGGTATCCTTCTTAGTGTTAGCTTTTTACTCCTTAAGTATTGCTTAAGTGTAATTTTTATTTGGAGTGTGGTACTATTTTGTGCCTTTTTTTTCTTGGGAGTTTCAAATTACATCATTTGCTTTTCAAACATTCAGTTCTCGTTTTTAACATTAAACGAATAAATGAGGATATAAAACAATTCGTTTTAGTTTCTGTTGCTTTTTGTGCTTTGTATTGCAGGACCTTTTTTACTTTTTTTACTTTAATTTTTTTTTTGATAGTAGAATTTTTCTTTTCTTTTTTGACTTAAATATAAATACAATACATGTTGGTCATTTTTATTTATTTACCCATAAATTTGTATACTCCTCTTCTCTGCTTAAAGTTTTAGTTAGCATTTGAGTACATCTTTCTGTTTGTGTGAAATATATAACTTTTTATTGTTCTTACCTTGTGGCTATGTTGCCAAGACTTAAAAGAATTAATTCTGAAATTTTATTTATTCCGACCCCATAAAATATATATCGGGTATTTTTTAACCCCGATAGGACTTAAAATTGTAAAAAATAAAACAAAAAATTAAATTGTAATGAAGAATTTTTTTATACGAAAGATCAGAACATGACATTAATTTTTAAAAATAATTTCGATCATATGGCCATTGCGGTTGCTCATGACGAAGTGTATTCTGGACGTCCCATTTTGGGTTGCTTTTTCAAGTACTGCTGGCCATATGTCACGAATAACAGTAACAATGTTGGCCTCCAAAGCGTTAATTGTTGCTGGTTTATCAGAATAAATCAGCGACTTCACGTGACAGGTCCATTTCTCGAAATCCAGTTATCGCTAAATTTTGATTTCAATAACTCGATGGTTGCGGTCGCCTTCTTGTTGAAACCACATTTCGTCCGGATCAATGTCATCCATATTTTCAAATAAAAAATAATTAATCATAATGCGGTAACGATATCCATTGACCGTAGCGTGCCATCCGGCCTCATTTTTGAAGAAACAAGGTCTGTAGGGTATGTTGTGGATTTGTCTCACTCTATATGCGGCGATTTTTCTTACTACCAAACCCATTAAGCCAAAAATTAGCCTCGTCACTGAACACATTTTGGCCATAAAACAACAGGTCAATTACTAACTGCTCTTGAACCAAATCGGCGAAAGAACGACGGATATGCTGGTTTCGTGGCTTAAATTTCTGCACTAGCTAGATCTTATATAGGTGTAGGCCCAGATCTTTGCTCAAAATTTTCCACGTAGTGGACGGCAGAGTCCCAAATGCTGCGACCGAATACGAATCGATTTTTGTTTACAGCAGCAGTACGCACATTCCTTCGACGTGTTGGTGTTATTGCATCCTCTAGAGAGTATGTAGTACGAAATTTATCCGCGGTTCGACGGATGGCTTGCTCAGACGGATGAATTTGTGCACCATGAAAATCATGAAGTTGCCTGTAAGTTGCACGAATTGATAACTGATTTTTAAAGTAAACGTTGTTTAAGCGTGAGTCTATTCCTAACGATTATTAATGTTATTTTTAATAATTTCATTTTGTATTATGCTAAGCTTAGTCGATTGAGCAATGTTCGTCTGTCCATCCGAAAGAGGTGCATTTGGAAATCAGCAAGATCGGTCCATGCCCTTCGAGGCAGCCGGCAAAACACCATGCCTACCTCTAATTTTTCGTTATAATTTGGAACAATGAAGTAACTCCAATCAAAAAAAAACAAATGTATGGGGTGATAGAGATTTAAAAAATAAGAAAAAACATCACGTGAAAAAATTGGTGCTCGCCCATAATTTCCGAGTTGCGGGCCTCTGAAATTTAAAATCTTTTTAAAATATCAATATGGGTATGATTTAAAATCTTTTGATGAGATCTTTAAGGAAATACTAAAATTTTTTCAATAATAATAATAAATTTTAATCCATTTAAAATTGATGACATTTTATCTAAATTATGTATATGTAGCACTTATTATTGTATATTTGCTTTTTCGCTAAATTGCTAAAATTAAAGGATGTTTCCAAAGTGCCGTAATATTCATTAATTAAACTGTGATGGCCAGACACATAAAATTTGGACAGAGTATGAAAACCATGTTCGTTATAGCAATAAGTAAATTTTTAATTTAGATTGTGTGTCAATAATGACGCAATTTTCTCGTACGCAGCCTTATTTTAAAACACAAGAGACATTTTTGGCTTAAATATATTTATTTTCTTAATTAATTTTCAAGATAAAATCTCTTTTTCGTGCTATTTTCTATTATCCCGATTAATTATTAAAATCACCGATATTGATTATTGAGGGTCAAAGCACGTCTCGATGGCCATTTCGTTACCGCTTACTTAACTCTTCAGAAAACTTCAGACAAACAATAAAGAAAAATTTTTTTTAATTTATTTTCGCTTAAAGAAAAGTGTACACAACTCAAAATAAAGCTAAAATATAAAGGGTGTGCCTACAGTGATGTGATTTTAACGTATATGGCTATAGTTTTTGAATCGTAGTAGGTAGACATTTGCATTTTACAAAGAATTTGTGTCCGCTATAAAAACTAAAATAAAAAATTAAAGGGATCGTCAAAGAAGACCTTATTTTGCGGCATATTTTTTATCATTTAGTCCGTAGTATGCAGACAGTTTGAATACTTAAACCCAAATAATAAAAAAGATAAAAGCAAAAGTTAAAGAAAAGTCCACACATGGCAGAGAATCCAAGAACGAACCAATTTTTTTGACAGTTATTTTGAGCATTATTTAATATGACAGTTATTTTTCAGTACAATAACAACAAAACGTGTATTATTTACTTTAATTTACAAAAAAGTATTTTTTAGCCCAGCATTATAAAATATTATGACTTAATGGTAAAAAAAAACAATTTATTCTTTTAAACATTTTTAAACGAAGATGGTTTGTACATAAATGTCTTTATGTGTAATTGGGAGTGAGCAATACAATAATATTATATTCTTTTTTTTTTTCTTAAAAGTTTTTGATAATTTTTTCTTTTTTTTTTTTTTTTGGTTAAAGTATCCCTTTTGGTATTGTTATTTGTATGTGCGGCTGTATGTCTCTGCTGTAGATATGTTTGTGGGTATTAAGGATTTATGTTTGCTGCCTGTTGTTGTCCATTGTGTTGAATTTTAAGCTTTCAAGAGTAGAACGAACACAATGGGTATGTAAGTGTGTGTTTCTTTATGTTGCATGTTTTTTTACTACTTTGGTATGTGTTGCTTCCGTTATATTTTTATATTTGTATTAACTGGGTGTATGATTTTTTTTTTTTTTTTTTTTTTTTGTATGTGTTAGTGAGGTTTAATGTTTTATTTATTTTTTTTTACATATTTTCTTTTTGTTGGATTGTATTTATTTATATTGTGTTTTTATTCTATTTTTCCTTGATTTTTTTCTTCTTATATTTTGCTTTTATTATTAACATTTTTGTACATACCACTCTGTATATACATATATACAGATTATATATTTTTTTCATTTACTTTTGGGAATTACTATCATTATTTTATTTTTCCACAGATTTTTCTCAACTAAAGTAGAATTATTTATATCCTTTTGTGTGTTTGATTCTGGATTTTTTTAATTTAATTTTAACTGTAATTTTTTAGATTTTACATCCTTCTTAAGGTTTTGTGTAGCTATAAAAGTAATTTTTTTTTTAAACGTGTTTCAAGATTTAATGATTTTCTTTATTTATTTTACGTTTTCAAATAAAGTTGTGTTCTAAATTTTTATTTATGGTCAATATATTAGATTTTACTAAAGGATAACAAATTAATGTTTTATTTTTGATCAACAAAATATTTAGTATTGCTGCGTATTAGCCGTTTTCTTTGCAAGTGGTATAAGTCTACTTTTAACCGAAAGATATTAAAAAATAATATTGAATTCGATCTGCACACAATGAATATAGGAATTATTAAATTTCAGAACACTTTAATTAAAACTTAAATGTCTCCACATAATATAAAATGACTTGTACCACTTTCATACGAAACTGCTTATATCGTTTTAATTATACCTTTTAATTACATTCTGCATTCTAATTAATATTTGCACACAATTTTAAAAGACGTATGCTTAAAGATAAAAAATATATTATTATAATAATTAAAGGATGTTACGAAAGTATAATTCATAATAATATTGAAAACTTTTTGTTAGAAGCAGACACCTCAACATTGCACAGTGTACGTAAGTCTATGTACGCTACAGCTACAAGTACAAAATATAAAATATTAAATTATAGAGTTTTTCAATAGTGATGTGATTTTCAATCACGCGGCCTTCTTTTTAAGCAGGGACCACCTTTGAGTTAAAGTATTTTTTTATAAGATCAAGGACAAAAAAATTTGAATTAAAACTTAAGCTGAAATATACAGGGTGTCCCTATAGCTACGAAATCTAAACGTATGTCACATAAATTTTTCAACCGTAGAAGACGGTCATTTAGAATTTAGACAGAGCATAAACAAATATATCCGCCATAAAAAGAAGTGTAAACAATAAATTTGAAATATAATTTAATTATCTTTTAAACCGTTATAAGCAAACGTTAGAAATTTACATCAAGTATTATCGAAAAACAAAGATCATATATTAACTTAAAGGCTGGGATCGTAGAAACCTATTTTGATGTACATTACTTAAGCTTTTGACCTGTTGCAGGCAGGCACTTTCACTTTTCTATAACAATTAAAAAAGGTACAACTTGAAATTGAAAGGTCAACCAGACAGGGTACGGAACTTTCTTCAAATTTATTTATATATTTTTTACATTCCGGTTGATGTTAAAAAATAACTGTATTCGTTAAAGTAACATCTTTTTTATGCCCTTCACCACCAAAAGTTAAAAAAGGCATAATTAAGTTCGTCATTCCGTTTGTAATTTCTACAATATC
Organism: Gymnosoma rotundatum; assembly: GCA_916610165.2. NCBI lineage: Eukaryota > Metazoa > Arthropoda > Insecta > Diptera > Tachinidae > Gymnosoma > Gymnosoma rotundatum. Next base: position 9,421,176 of record OU744338.1, on the reverse strand, counting down.
GATTTCCGACCTCATAAAGTATATTTATTCTGAGTTCTGATGCATAGCGAAGACGAATGAGCGATGTCCGTCTGTCCGTCCGTTGAAATCAACTTTCCCAAGGCACTTAATGACCTAAAGAAAAATTAAGTATCCCAATCGATCAGACATAGCTTCGAAAATTTGCCTATTTAAAATCAGCAAGATCGGTCCATGTCCTTCGAGGTAGCGGGCAAAACATCATGCCTGCCTCTAATTTTTCCATATCATTTGGAACAATTAAGTAACTCTAATAAAAAAAGTAAATATATGGGGCGATAGAGAATTAAAAAATAAGTAAAAAAATTTGAGCTCGCCCATATTTTCTGAGTTAATGGGACTTTGAACTTTTCAAAGAAAAGTACGATTGTGCACCATATTTTTTTTTAAATATTAGTATGGTTATCATTTATAACATTCTGAACAAGCCTATCGGGAAATACGAATTTTGTTTAAAAATGCTTAACCCATTAAGAGCCGATGGCATTTTTATTTAAATTATATATAGGACCATATGGAAATGCTTTCCCTACAGTAATACATTTAATTTTGTAGTTTAAATAATAGATATTTTATTAGAATATTATAAAATATTAAAAATATTTATACTTGAAGGAATCAAGCACAATTAAAGTAAATTGACATAAAAAAGATTCCGAATAATAAATTTTCATATTGACTATACGAGTATAAAGCACATAATTTTTCTCTTATATTTTATTCTCTGTCATCCCAATATTTGTTTTTTTGATTGAAGTTGATTCACTGAACTAGATTAACATAGATGGTGAAGGGTATACAAGATTTGGCATAGCCGAATATAGCACTCTTACTTGTTATATTTGTTGCCGACTTAGTATTAATACCGACACCCCTCCAGCGGCACCAAAATCGTCGTTATACCGGTACACTTCTGTAAAAATTTCAAATGTCTAGCCATATCGGTCTATATTAACAGGGCTACGTTTTTATTCTTTTGCTACTAACCTCTGAAAAGTAAAATTATACTAAAAACATAATTTCAGGACCCCCTTGAGAAATAAAACATAATTTTCCGGAATGATGTTTTCACAGATTTTTGTCAAATTGCCTCCGCTACAGTAAATAAAAATAAACTAAAGAATTTATCGGAGTGTGACATTTAGGTCACACATAGTTATTCATGCATCTGGTTGTTTTTTAACTAAGTTTGTTTGGCTATTGGAAATAAAAAAAAAATGTCTAAACACATTGACCTTAATTTAGAAAATGGAAGGTGTGAATGTATTGCGTAATTACTGACAGTTTTTAACTTCAATAGTACGTTAAAGGGAATAGATTTTTGTTTGTTAATTTTTTTAAGGTTGCTTTTCATTAGTCTAAGCACTTAAGTACACACAAATATATATTTCTTAATTGAAAAACACACATATACATACCAATAATACACAACGTTTATTAGCATAAATATTATTAGGGTGACCCGTAATAATTTATCGAATATTTCTGATTTTGTCTTTTAATTCTTCAAAAATTTAAAAAGTGTCCCAAAAATGTTTGCATGAATGTTGATAAAATATATTGGTTTTCTGATTTTAATAACTTTTTTATAATGCATGGCTGCGCACAGAGATCACCCTCTATTAAAAGACCTTCAAAAGGTGGAAAAGCTTGAACTAGATGGATAGTTTGCCATTATTCAGTGGGTCTAGAATAAAAAATTAGAAATTATTAAACGGCCGAATAGTCTTTAACTTAATTGCAGATGCTGGTAGCTAAGGAACAAATAAATTAAAGCTGTTAATGCAAGACATTAAAAAAATCATCAAATTTTCAAAAGCATTTTAGAGCATTAAAACCTAGAGACGAGAGTTCAAACTTTAAGGCAGAATTAATCTTAACTTTCCGTTTCATGACGAATCAGCTGATTAGTTTCTGTTACATGGAAAATATGCATTTGTGTTTTTTTATTACTTTGACGTTCTGTTCTGTTCCGTTCGAATCAGCAGAAAATAGAATTCAAGGTTAAGTTACTTGAAAGTTGTTTGGTAGTGTGAGTGCGAAATTGTAAACCAACCTATTTTTAACCGACTTCAAAAAAAGAAGGAGGTATACAATTCGGCTGCTTATTACTATAGCTCCCAAAACCAATAAATTAAACAAAAATAAATCTAAAAATTAAAGGGTGCCCCCATAATTGATGTAAATTTACTTATATGGGCCTATGTTTTGAACCGTTATAGTCAAACGCAAATTGGAAAGAATGTTTATTGCTATGGCCGTTATAGTAACAAGTATTAATACTAAGAATTATAAACTAAAGGGTGCGCCAATAGTTCATTTATGTTGATGTATATTGCCATCTTTTTAACGTTATGGACAAATGCTTGGAATTTACAACGAGCCTGTATTGGTAAGTCCGCTATAACTACAAGTATACAATTTGGATTTGGAAGTTAAAGGGTGTTCCAATAGTTAATGTAATTTCAAGTGAGTGGCCGTTTTTTTGAACCGTTATAAACAGAACGCTAAAACTTAAAAGGAACCTGTATTTCTAAGTCTGCTATACCAATGAGTTTATAATTTGAATTTAGAAATTAAAGGGTGTCCCATAATTACTGTAGATTTACATATATAGGCATATCTTTTGAACCGTTGTAGAAAAACGCTTGTAAATTTGACCCAATGCCGATTGCTATGGCCGTTACAGTAACAGCTGATAATATTTAAAATTATAAATTAAAGGGTGCACAAATAGTTCATTTAATTTGGTATATGGCCATACGACTGAAATTTACAAAGAACCTGTATTACTACCTCCTCTATAACAACAAGTATAAAATTTGGATTTGGAAATAAACGGGTGTCCCAATAGTTGATACAATATGGTGTAAACCGTTATAGACAGACAGGTGAAATTTGCAAGGGACATGTTTTGCTAGGTCCGCTATAACAAGAAGCTTATTATTTTAATTTGAAAATTAAAGAGAGACCCTATAGTTGCTGCAATTTGATGTATATTGCCAAACTAATGAACAGTTGAATGTGGCCATACACTTGAGCTGTTATAGGCAGACAGATGAAATCTGTTTTACAGTCGGTTTTTTTTCGCAAGAATTATTGTTATTGTAATCGTAGTTTTTTTTTTTTTTTTTGTTATAAACAGTTGATATGTTGTTACAGAAAAACTAATCAGAGCAATTTAATAAGCAGAACGATACTGAACAGAGCATCTACAGAAAATAAAGACTAATGAGTAATGAAGTCTTTAGCCTGATTTTATGGGCAAATTTATATTTTATGAGCATAATTTAAAAAAATTCCCACTTTGGGATTTTTGGTAAACAAGCTGGGAATTTCCAAAACTCGGATTTATTGCAACTACAGCCTTTTTGTTAATGCTACAAAACTTAGTCGTCCCACATCAGTGCTTTTTATGATCGTTCTATTGTGGCCTTTGATCACTCACCCACTGACTCTTTCAAGATCTTTTTGATTGATTTTATCTTTTCTTTGTGCCCCTAAAATAGACTCAGTTCAGGCAGGCAAAGTTGCAAGGGAACACCTTTCTTGATACTTATCTTTTAAGGTTTCCCCATGATTTGGACGGTATACAGATTCGTTTATGCAATTTGATAAACTAAAAACAAATAATTAATAGAAAACATATTTATCTAACTGCCATTATCTTTAAAAACTAAAATCCTTAATATGTTAGAAATGACATGTGACAGACATTCCATTTGGTTTAAGTGAACAAAATGTTCAAACAAACTTTATTTCTAAACTTGGTAACTTTGTCCTACTGAGGGACATCCTAGTGTATTTGTTTGTAAGGAGTGAACGTAAAAACTTTTACAAAAATTGAACATGTCCTTTTAGTTTTATTTTATACATTTCTTCTACTCTAATAAAACTTTGTTTGTTTTTCAGTTTTATTGAGTCGAAAACAAAAAAAAAAACGTATTTTTATATCATCAAGTTTCGATATTTTCATACCCAATTTTCTTATTCAAAGCTGGAAAAAGAAAATGGTAAAAACTAACAACGAAAAGAGGGAGTTTTCTTTATTTTACTTTTATTTTTATTAATTTATTTTGTTTTTTTTTTTCTAAATACGAATGTTTAACGTAATTTATATTTTTATAGCTAAACTGATATTTTTACGCTGCCATGTTTACCACCTAAACAAATGTAGACGAACACGCACACAGACACACACACACACACACCTTCACGAATTTATATTTAACAAACGGAAATGACAATAGCTGGCGTCTTTAGCACATTTGGGTGCCATTTTATTCCACAAGTTGTAATATCGATGCCACCATTATGTTCTACTTAAAATTCCAATTTATTTAATTTTTGTTGTAAGAGAACCTTTTGCTCTTTCTACAAATTTATAAAGAAAGTTTTTTACACACACACACACACAAACACATACAAAATATTTCTAGCGGAAAACAGGACATTTTATATATTTTGACTTTTTGTTTTTACTGTTGCTTTAATTTGAACATGATGTTTTTGTACATATTTGATTTGAATGTGGTGTGGTGTGTTGTTGTTGTATTTGAATTTAAAAACAAATGAGGTCATTTTAATATAATAAAGACATTGAAGAGAAAAAATAAAGAAATTTTTCAAATACGTCGGCCCTAGCGCTTGGGGGTCTTTTTTTCTTATTATTTTCTACTTTCATTGTAACAGTTTCGTATTGAAATTAATTTCGAATTTAAAATTAAAAGAAGGCAAGATCTTTAAACAACCAAGTTTTTTGTAGCTCTCAGCAAAGTACTCTGTTTTAATTTTGTCTGATTTAAATAGAATAGTTTTTTTTTCTTCCGCAGGCAATTAACTTTAAATAATAGGCGCGAAAACCTTTTGAACTGATTTCTTCACCAAGGATTTCTTGTTGTCTGGTGATTTGTTTTAAATTGAAAATAGTTTATTAACTCGTCTCAAAAAAAATCAAAATTCTTTTGGCAAGCGATTTTTACTTATGGGTAAGAGAGCACGCCCTTCCATTAGTTTTTTTAATGACATTCACAATTTACATCAAACATTTATATTGATTTTTAAAATTAATTATTCATTGATAAACAAAAAATTAATAAAAAATAATTATTCCATTAAACAGTGTCCCACTTTGCCCAATTTAAAAAAAATATTCGACGATTGTTGCAACAAAAAGTTAAAAAATATTTAAGATATTAGAGGTTTTTAAAACGAAAGTTTAAAATGAAAATTATTAAAAAACATATCTCATCTCACATTCGTCATAAAAAATTGTATACATACTAGTATGAAATATAAAAGAAATTTTGATTATTTTAAAGGCAAATTTAATTCTGGACAAACAGCTGGGCCGAGTGACGAATTACGCGCAGCATAACGATTAAAAAAATATGAAACTCTCTCTTTCGTACAACCATAATCTACATTTTTTTGAATTAGGAGCAGCACTCAGGGGATGAAGCCTTCTTATGCAACGCATGGTACTAGAATTAGGAAATTTAGGTATGGGAGGGATAGATGGAGTAGTGCTTGCAGACATTTAATTTGAAACTTTGCACACTGAAAGTAACAGGAAAGACCTTTGCAGAGAGTTTACTCCGCATACGAACTGTTCGGCTAAAAAAGGCATTGCACATATGAAATTACGGTTTAAGTAACGATAAAACAGTAAAACACAATCCACATTGCGTCTATGTTCCAGTTAAGCAATAGAGCTGGATACCCTACTATCACCGATAAGCTTCTTTGCTCTCTCCTGCACGCGATCGAGTAGCTCCAAAATTGTCTTTGTAGCACTGGCCGATACAGGAGAATTGTATTCCATTTTCGGTCTGATAAATGTAACATAAATAGCTAGGAGATTAGTTGGAGTGAAGTATTTCTTACACAGTTTCAAAAAACCACTTGAATGCTTTTTTTGAGAGCTGAACAATATAATTGTTCCACCGAACATCACATTGAATCTTTATGCCAAGAAGATTGAGAGCTAACGATTCCTTAATAACTATATCATCCATAATTACAGATGAGGTAACATAGTCAACTGTACGCCTATACGAAAGCACTTAATTAAACCCTGTTCGCATGTCCACACTCAGAGCTTGCCAAAAGAACGGGAATCAGGGTATCCTCCATGTACTTTCGAATAGCCTCAATTTCGGGAAGGCTTAGCCTATTGCGAAAAGAATATGAATGGCATTAGCTACTGTCACCTGCGAAAGAATAGATAACGTTGGAAGTCCGACGTAGAAGGTCGTTAAGAAAAATCAGAAATAATGTAGAAGAAAGAACAGAACCTTGCAATACCAATGACCTTACCACGAACTCGTTTGATGAGATTCCATCTACAAGGGCTGCTATATATATTTCTGGCCTGGCAACACTGAGTGCTGCCAAGTGCAATCTGACATTTCCATTGGAAAGTTTGTCATTTTTAAGCATAATCGTACTCAAAACGTTTTGACGTACGACCATTATTTGTGTTGTTTACAGTGGCTTGAAAAAATTAATATAGAAAAAAATGGAATTAACTCGTAAACATTTTCCTGCCATCATTTTTCACAACTTTCGACGTGGGTTATCACGACAAGAGTGCATTGATGAACTTAAATCTTTTTATGGCGATGAAGCACCATCCTATAGCACTGTGAAAAATTGGTATAATGAATTTAATCGTGGCCGAAGCTCGCATTCCGTGAAGGTCGTCCAAAATCGGCTGTTGTGCCAGAGAACATTGATGCCGTGCGTGAACTCATAATGCAAGATCGACATGCGACATACCGAGAGATAGAGACATCCTTGGACATTTCTTCCACCAGCATACATTCGATACTGCATGAACACCTGGCCGTAAAAAAGGTTTGTTCTCGTTGGATCCCGCACAATTTGAAAGTCGCTCAAAAAAAGGCTCGTGTCGATTGGTACAAAGAAATGTTGCAAAAATACGATTCGTCACAGGTGACGAATCATGGATCTATGCGTATGAGCCCGAAACGAAACAACAATCGACCGTGTGGTCTTCAAAGGCGAGCAAAATCCAACGAAAGTTGTTCGTGGAAGAAGCACTTCGAAGCAAATGGTCGCCTGTTTCTTCGGCAAAACTGGTCATGTGGCGACTGTTGCATTTGAGCAACGTAGGACGGTCACTTCCGAGTGGTACACTACAATTTGTTTGCCTGAAGTCATCGGAGAAATTCGAAAAACCAACAAGAGATGACGAATTATTGTTCACCATGACAATGCGAGCTCTCACACATTGGCTCAAACCAGAGCGGTTTTGACCGGCCAAAACGTCGAATTAATGGGTCATCCGCCGTACAGCTCTGACTTGGCACCTAGTGACTTTTTCTTGTTTCCGCACATCAAGAAAAAAATGCGTGGTCAACGATTTTCGTCGCCAGAAGAAGCTGTTAAAGTGTTCCAAAACCATGTTTTAGAGGTGTCTCAATCGGAGTGGAAAAAGTGCTTCGACAACTGGTTTGAGCGCATGCAAAAGTGCATAAATCATGCTGGAGAATACTTTGAAAAACAATAAAACCATGTTTGATTATAAATATTCGCATTTTCACTATTAGGCCAGAAATATATAGAGTAGCCCTCGTATAACAACACGTATAGTCCGATCCCTTAGGAAGCTCGATACAAATCGAAAGAAGCCACACTTTCCCAAACGCCTTGGAAATATCTAAAGCTACCACCTTATTTTCGCCAAAATGGTAAATGGATTGACACTATTTTTCCGAAAGGAAGACCAATAAGTCATACATCGTCGTCTACGGAAGCGTTCACTAAGTAAGCTGTTGAACTCCAGATATTTCACAACATTTTAACAATAATCAAAACCAAAGCTAAAATGTGCTTTATCTTCTGAACCTCAAAGTGCCCCAAGAATTATTAATTAGCTATCTGTAATTTGGGAGCCCCTTATGCGCCTGCCATTATCACATGATATTTAATTTGATATAAAGTTGAAGGTCCTTCACCAAGCAGCATATACATACGTAAAAACTTAGCTGTCGCTTCAGCCTCTTCGGAACACAGCTAGCAACATCATATTTTATATTTCAATATTAGTCAGAAAATATTAAAAGATTTTGTGCCAGTTTTACTTTAAGTATCCCTTTAACTTTGAGTTTTACTTGCCCATTCTAGCACCAATTTATTACTAAAAGTTCATTCTTTTTTTAAGTTTTTTTTTCTCAGAGTTAAACATAAAGTACGACCAAAAATACCAACTGTCCTCCTCAGTACCAAAAAAAGCACCAGCCAACAATAATTTAGTCTAGAGAGTAGACGAATGATTTTGGTAGTGGGATAAAAATGTTTAACTTTCTTTTTTTCAGATCCCCATATAATCGGTACCAAAATGTTTAGAATAATATCGATTTGGCTAGTCGATGCCCTGCCATATCAGTATCTTCCAGAGGCAGCCCTTAAATATCACTTTTGTTTTTCATATCAGCTTTAGTTTTTTTATTGGAACTAAGTACCGTCTGCTTACCTGCTCTAAAACTACTTGAGTAGCATTCCAGTCTGCTTAGATGTATGTAGTTGTTTAACAGAAATTTCTAGTATGTGGCCCTGCATTCAACGTCCAGCCCGAGGTACAACGCCTGCATAAGTAAATACTCTGGAGTGGAACCGTTACATTCGAGAACGTACAACACGTTTTTCGGATTATGACATACGTTAACTGATGATAATTCACAATATTGGGGATTATAACAAACGTTATCGTATGACTGAACGTACGTTTTGAAAAGTGCAACAAATTCGCTTAAAAAAATGGGAATTAAACAAAACAAATTTTTATTTAAGAAAATATTATTATTATTATAATAAGTTAAATCTAAGGATCACGAATGAATTGGCAAGAAACATGCTTCCTAATTGAGCATAAGGAAAATCTACTGCTAACAGTTTATAGGATGAGCTTTCTAAGCATATGAACGCACTGGTACCACCAGTTAATGATGTAAAGATTTTAAAAAAGGTAATTTGCAATTTATATTTATTGTAAGAAAAGAATTTATATTTATAATTTTGTTCGTAAGGCTGATCAAAATTGTCAGGCAAAGAAAAATATATTTTTTTTTTAATTTTGAGGAGGCCTATATGAAGAAAAACAGCTGGTGCCCAGTAAAGAACTGTTAATTGAAGCAGCAGTCCTTAAATCAAGCGTTACTGGAAAAAAATCGGTTTTGTCCTTTGGAAATAACGAAATTTAAAATACTGACCAGTCTGAATACTCTAGCTCTAGAATTCTTTAATTTAATAACTATTGTGAATCAATTAAGATATTACGATCGTTTGCAATCGTATGTCAAAATGCCATTTAGTCAATACGATCACGGATGTAACTTTTCCACATCTGGTACCTCTGAGTCTTGTATGTATAAGTATACAGTCCTCTCTGTATACGAATACCTCGTGTCCACGATTTTTCCACAATATTAGATAGCGGCAGGCTCTATATCCCTGAAGGAGATTAAAAGACATAATCGAGTCAAAAAACCATAATTTTTACATATTGTTTATAATTTTGTTACATATAATATATTAAATAAATTTTTGGGAAAATTTAATTTTATTATCTTTAAAAATTCTTTTTTTTTAATTTTTTTCGAAAATTTAAAAGCGTTATATAGAGAAACCCTACTTATCGAACCAGTACTTCTCGAGGTATTCCTGTACTTATTCCTGGTTATTTTTATTTCTACTGTTTGATGTTTCATTTCTGATGTATAAAAGAACTAAAATTTATTTTTCATCAATAATTTTGTGTTGACAAATAAGTTCACTTGCATTGCAACAAAACCACTCTTAACAAGCTATTTAATCAGCCATATTCTTGATAGTACATTAACGTATAATCTGTCTAGCCATTAGTTTCATTTTATTGAATAAAGTGGTACGTGTTCTCTCTCGATTTTGCTGCATTAATTTATCTATGGCCTTCGAATAAAAACATCAACAGATCATTCTGAAAGAAGTTGATGATTTATGATTGTCTGGCCAAGTTTAATTTAATTTCAATATTTTAAAGAAATATTTACTATTTTGTAATTGGCGCCACTACATGATGATCAATTATTTGATGATTTTTCTAAAGGGAAACTAACAAATGTACAAATTTGTCAATAGAATTTGTGCTGATATAGACGCCATACCATACAACATTATTACAAACGACTACTTTGTTACTTGTACGCCAGATTTCTATTAATTTATTTCCAAGAAAACAGATGTGTCCAGATCTTATTACAAATGAGTCTAAAATATTTACAAACTAATAAACATGTACATTTTGAAGTTTAAGTTGAAAAATTTATATAGTTATATATTAGACTGCCGGCATGTACATACACCAATAATAAATTTGCAATATAACAAACCATTACGTAATAGTGAAGTACAGTAGGCCAAGAATTGGAATAAAAATTTTTTACGATTTAAATAGCAAAATAATTTTAACAACTCTTTCAATAAATTCTTAACTTTTAATATATATTTTTACTTTCTTTTCAAAATTAAATTACAGTAGAATTAGTTTTACTTTTTAATTCTTTTTTAAGCAATTTATTTGTTAATTAGAAGCATTGTCAGACATATTTACTTTAATCGTGCTTGTTTCCGCCAAAAATTTAGTTTCTCACGAAATTTCCATCATAAAGGATGGCTGTAGAGAAAGAGGTTCCAAAAGATCATCTGCTTTCTGCTTGTATGGATAACCAGTTAATTTTCCATAGATCCTTTAAAACTAAATTGCTTGAGTGAGAATTATAACCAATAAAAAAGTTAAATTTTTAAAATTATTTTTTTTTTCTGTCCTAATCATAATATTCAACTTGATAGGATTTATATATTACAATAAAACTTTAATAACAAATTTTTGCAATAAAAAAAATGTCTAAACATTATTTTTTCTGTAAAAGAATTGCACAACCCGTGGTAACATGTACAGGCAGGCATTCAAACAATGTCAGAGTTTTAATTAAATTTTGACTCAATAAACCCACAGTTTAATCTACCATATTTTTCACTTTTTTTTTAACTCAAATATTTCTTTAAACACTTGTTATAAGTCTAACAGGCACTCGCATGTATTATATTTCTAGACTCTAATCGATCATTAGTTTTTCGACTAATTGTTCAATCTGTTCAGTTGACTTCAGTAATGTATTCACAGCAAATTTACGGACTCTACAACTTTTGTAGTTTTCAAACAAAACTCATTTAACGGAAGTAAACTAATGTGACGAAAAACGAGTTTAAACAACAACAAAAAAACATCCCAATCTGTGAAATTCTAAAGAAAGAAATTCAATAAAATCAAATGCATTCGAAAGAAAGTGATATTAAGAATTTTAAAAAGTGTTTGAAAAAATTTATTTATTTAATTACACAATTCGTTTGAATTTGAATAAAATTTTTAAAATGAAAAAATTTAAATTTAAAAAACCAATACCACCCACTGATGTCAAATATGGTTCTAAAATACGCTACAAGAAAATTGCCAATTGTTTAATACAACTTGAAGAAACATTAAGGTTAGTTAATGGTTAAAGTACTTATTTAAGGAAAAGTATTCGTTTTCTGGACACTACAAATAATTGACTTCTTATTTTAACTATATTGTATAGAACAAATGAATTGTTGTCATTTTAATACTTTAACTTGTTTTAATAAGAGTCATTAACTTTGTCATTGTTTATTATTTTTAAATATTTTAAAGCCAATTTAAAGCCAATTGCATTTATTAAATGTTCATTATCTTAAGATTATTTATACAAAATCCTTTTACCTTAAATATTCGTTTATCTCTGCTACAAAGTTATGATAAATATTTGCAAAACATAATATTTAATTTACAAACACAAGCAAACAAACAATCAAAAGTATTAATTTGAGTTGGCACATAAACATACGAGGGCTGCTCTATATATTTCTGGCCTAATAGTGAAAAAGCGAATATTTATAATCAAAAATGGTTTTATTGTTTTTTAAAGTATTTTCCAGCATGATTTATACTCTATTGCATGCGGTCAAACCAGTTGTCGAAGCACTTTTTCCACTCCGATTGAGACACCTCTAAAACATGGTTTTTGAACACTTCAACAGCTTCTTCCTGCGACGAAAATCGTTGACCACGCACCACGCACCACGGTCAAAAACGCTCTGGTTTGAGCCGATGTGTGAGAGCTCGCATTGCCATAGTGAACAATGCTTCGTCTTCTCTTGTTGGTTTTTCGAATTTCTCCGATGACTTCAGGCAAACAAATTGTAATGTACCACTCAGAAGTGACCGTCCTACGTTGCTCGAGCGGAACAGTCGCCACATGACCAGTTTTGCCGAAGAAACAGGCAACCACTGCTTCGAAGTGCTTCTTCCACGAACAACTTTCGTTGGGTTTTGCTCGTCTTTGAAGACCCACACGGTCGATTGTTGTTTCGTTTCGGGCTCATACGCATAAATCCATGATTCGTCATCTGTGACGATCTTATAAACGTCTTTTGAAGCACCGCAATCGTATTTTTGCAACATTTCTTTGCACCAATCGACACGAGCCTTTTTTTGAGCGACTTTCAAATTGTGCGGGATCCAACGAGAACAAACCTTTTTTACGGCCCAGTGTTCATGCAGTATCGAATATATGCTGGTGGAAGAAATGTCCAAGGATGTCTCTATCTCTCGGTATATCGCATGTCGATCTTGCATTATGAGTTCACGCATGGCATCAATGTTCTCTGGCACAACAGCCGTTTTTGGACGACCTTCACGGAATTCGTTTTTGAGCGAGCTTCGGCCACGATTAAATTCATTATACCAATTTTTCACAGTGCTATAGGATGGTGCTTCATCGCCATACAAAGATTTAAGTTCATCAATGCACTCTTGTCGTGATAATCCACGTCGAAAGTTGTGAAAAATGATGGCACGAAAATGTTCACGAGTTAATTCCATTTTTTTCTAAATTAATTTTTTCAAGTCACTGTAAACAACACAAATAATGGTCGTACGTCAAAACATTTTGAGTACGATTATGCTTAAAAATGACAAACTTTCCAATGGAAATGTCAGATTGCACTTGGCAGCACTCAGTGTTGCCAGGCCAGAAATATATATAGCAGCCTCGTACAAGACCTGCGGTTCTGTAAATTGTTAATGATGTTAAAACGTGTCAGCTATTTAGGGCTTCCATTAATTCGTTAAAACTTTAGATATCTTAATGTTAGTGTATTTAATCGATTAAAATTAATCGGTTAATCGATTAAAAAATTTGTATGATTATTTTATTATTAATTTAGAATTAAATATTTTCGTTTTAAAATTTTAACTATATTGACCCAAGAAAGAGGTACAAGGATAAAAATTTTCACTTATTAAAGGTTTTATTTGTTTTAAGATTGTAATCTAATTAATTCTTTGATTGAATCAATTATATATTTAATTGAAAAAATCAAAATTTTGTAATTAAATAATTAATTGACTCAATTACATTTTTAAGAAAAAAGTAGACAACAATTTTTTAATTAAATAATTGTTTAAATTAATTAAAACTTTACTAAAGTAATGTGAGAACAAATAATGCCTTTTGCGCGAAAAATTTAGACACCAGCAGAATGTAGTGTACCGATTTCGGGAGTACTAGATCCGTTATCAGCATTCTAAATCTCGGATCGAATGTAGGGTACTTAAGGTTGTGAATTTTGTTTAACCAATGATTTTAAGAAATTAAAATAATAGGGAACAACTCATAAAAAATCACCATTAAATTGGTTGGATGAAGTCCATACCCGACCAACAAACCGTTTTCGTTGTTTTCTTTGTTAGTCGTGACATAAATTTGCTCTTGCTGCTAGCCGTCGGTTAAGCAGCGTATGCCATTTACTTCTATTATGTTTTCTAATCGCTTATATTTATCAGCCTTGTCAGAATTTGTTTAAAAAACTCAATTTTCGTTTCTGCCAAGTTGTAACATTTTTTTTTCTTCTGGATATCTTTTATAAACAATGACATAACTGGTCAACAAAGTGGCTGGCCATCGAATTTGTCTCGCATATATGTTTTTATTCTTAGCATTTAAGAGTACAGGAAAAGTTAGATATCAACAAATTTTACTGCCTTTCCGGTATTCTAGCAATTTTTTTTCGGCACAAGATTATAAACTGAGAAGTTTGCGAAGTTAATTTCTTTTCTCTATAGTTTATTGCTGAAGTTTGTCAGCTGATGACATAGTAATTGAAATGAATCGCCCATATGCGCTTCACACTCATACACAAAGAGCTACGTAGTATAATATCGTCCACAATTTAACTTTAAATTTTATATTTTCGTTAATTTTTGTTAAAAGTGTCAGCCCATTGCGGTTCATAAGATCAGAACATTATATGTTAAATTCAGAACTTCTATGGCGTTACGATTTTAATTTTGTGTTTTGTATTCGCTTTAATTGATCGCACACACATAAATTTAAATGTTTGATATAAACAGACTAACCCCAATTAGGTGAAAATGAAGTGTCTTTTGCATAATTTGTTTTTGTGAAAATTAAAGTTACATTTTACCTAGCGTAATCGGTTTAATCTTACAACCGGTTTTTAACCGGGTTTAATCGGTTATTAACCGGGTTTTACTCGATTTTTACCCGGATTTTAGTCGGTATTTAACCGACTTTTAATAATTCTTAGCCGGTTTTAATTACAGTGTTGTTTTTTAATGCTGGTTTTGGAATGCCGAAGAGACCTGTTTTTTTTTAATTAAAAATTAAATTATTAATTCAATTAAATGGCTTAAAAAACTGAAAGAATAATCAGTCCAACTTCTACCAAGCTCTAAAATACAAAAAGCATAACTATAAATAGAAATTATTCTGCAACATTTATGCATCATTCAAATCAAAAAACATTCTTACAAGAATGTTAAATTTTAAGATAATGCTTCAGTCACACGTTTTAAGACTCTATGGCAAAAGGTATGCAACCACATTATTTATTCACCACTTTTCAAACGCAGGGACATTTTTACCGTTTCTAAATTTAAAGGTTCTTAAGTAAATGTTTTAAAATAATAATTTGACTGCTGATGAAGTGCATCGATTATGAAGAATATTCAGTTATTTTTAACTTTACAGATTTTCTAAATAATTACTTAACAACTTAAAATAGGTTTCATCTGTGATTTCGTAAAAATTAAAATTGTTTCCTCATACTGCCTGAAAAAATTCTCTTTAAAGCTTTATTGTTTATAATTAAAGAAACCCAAATCTACTTTTTTTATTCTTGACCTATTTCTCAAAATTTTACAAATATTTCGAAAATATTAAACATTTTAATACTTTACATAATTTCAAAAGTACGCAACTATTTCTCAATCTTGAGCATAAAATTATTTTATCCAATATTTCATATTTAATATCGAATTTTCATGGGATAATAAAACTTAAAAGATTCCTGCAATTAAGGCCTTTTCAAAATTAAATTTTAATATTGTTGTTAAACACTGCTGTCACCTTAAGCAGCATTGACTGACTACAAACAAGTTCAAAACAAACATTTGCATACAAAATATTGATACAATAACAAATATAAATTAAATTTACTCATACATGAAGGTGGACAGGCAGGCAGTATAACAAATTTATTATTTAGTTAAAGTTTATAGGGATTTTAATATATAGCATTTTCTGTACATATTTCTAATGCAAACACTTATGCACACAGACACACATTCACATGCATGCACATCAAGATGTTCTTTACACATATTTAACAGTAGATTATTGCAATTATTTGCATATTTAAATATGAAATTATGATGATGTTGCACAAAAGATGTTTAAACAGTGACTTTAACGAAGTTACTTAATTGTATGAGAGGATATAAATTAGTTTTTAAAAAAATTAGAGAAAAAAATACAATTTCAACAAACGTTTGTAAAACAAAAATTATACGAATCTTTAAAAAAAAAACTTTTACTGCTGACACGACATTTTATTACTTTTTGGAGTACAATTTTAGTGAGGCCTACTAATAAAGCTTTGACATTTCGAATATTCATTGGAAATTATGTCATGTTTTTCAAACGATTTTACTGGCTTTACTTCAATTTTGACATATTTTGATGCTAAAATTCTTAACATTGATTGTTGGAATATTTCCTTAGTGGTTCCTTCGCGAACAAATACATCAGAGTTATATTTTTACTTAGCTAGGAGGCTGACTTAGTTACAGCTTTGTCGAGCTGATCTCCAATTGTAATATAAAATTACCTGCGAGCCTGTAGCTCTTCCTAATACAATCAAACAAGACCGTAAGGATACACCTCGCAAGAACTGATCGCGTTAGGTTCTTAAGAAGTACGAAAGGGACAGACAAGAATACTTTAAAAGAGATAGACGCCTTAATCTCTTAAGGCACTATGTGGGAAATCCATAAAGTTGCTTGAATAAAATCGGGATACCTTAAAGTGAAAAGCTTTCTAAGTGGTAGACCAGGGAAATTTAAAGTGTTATCTGGGAGGATATAAATAACTGCAAACAATTCTTGCGGACTTTGCCTAGTAGAGATAGGGACGAGAGCGGATTCTATTCGTGAAAATTGAGCAATAGCTGGCGTTTGGCTTAGAACCGCAGGCAGACACACATAAAATATAAATGCTCTGGAGGACTTCACACAAATAAAAGCATATAAAAAGAGTGTGTGTGATAGTAAAGAAACCCGTATGAACCCTGAAATCATTACAGTCGAGATTAAAGGCCAGTGATAGGACGATGCACAAATATCGGTTACTAGAAATTATTGAGGAATGAAGGGCATCCATAAAGTTTGAGCTGAGTTTCAGTTAGTCCAACACTACTACAAATACACCGCATTAGCGTAAAATAACTAAGCGTTTGGCTGAACGTTTTCAACCAACTGGATTTACCGAAATATCGTGAGATTTTCAACAACATAAATCGAATCAAAAACGTAACAATTTAGCATTAAAGAACATTACAT
The DNA here is from genome assembly GCA_916610165.2 of Gymnosoma rotundatum. NCBI lineage: Eukaryota > Metazoa > Arthropoda > Insecta > Diptera > Tachinidae > Gymnosoma > Gymnosoma rotundatum. The sequence continues at coordinate 9,404,156 of OU744338.1, read as the reverse complement.
GTATATAAATTTTTGTTAAAAGTTCATTCTTTTTTCCTGATTTTTTTCCAAAATGTCGATTTTTAATGGAAAAGTCCACCTCAGGCTGTGTTTTTATATTTTATAACTTGAAAATTTAATGCAAATTTTTTGCAGTAATTTTTTCTTTTTTTTTTTTTTTTTGTTAAAAGTGTTCGATTTTCGTAGAAATTATGATGAATTCTCTGTATATGTCCGAGTTTTGACGGACAAACCATTGGAAGAAAAACATTTTGAATTCTCTTTTGTTTTTTCATTCGCGTTCACACAGGCGAACATATTGTCGGCAACATTTCATAAGTATTGTTATTGTTCATTTTAAAATGTACGCAAGGAAAATGTCAACAAAGCATATCGCCAAGTACCGAACACAGAAATGATTCTCTCTTGCCCACCCGTAATTTGATCTTAAACTAAATGTTTCCTTTCCCAATGTTCGCTTGTCTAAGCGGGAACTATTGATTTTTTTTTTCTTTTTTAATTATTTAAGCACAAGATCAATTTTAGAAAATAAGAATAAAGTTTTTATTTTTTCAATATTTCGCCACACCATTTTGTGGCATCTTTTTTTGTTTCCTGAATATGCCACCTAATGGTGTGGTGAAATATTGAAAAAATAAAAACATTATTTTTATTTTATAAAATTGACCTTGTGCTTGATTAATGAAAAACGAAAATTTAAATTAAAATAAAACGGCATTCATATGGAATTTTCTTCTTTTTTTTTTTTTTTTTTTTTTTTTGTAAACCTCGGATAGTAGAAATTTAAAAAAAACACATCAACAATCACATCTCCATAATTTATGATGTCTAACAAATGGCAATAAAACAACAAACATTGCATGTCACACCAAGAGACTGACTGTTAAATCGATTCTGATACGAACAAGTGTACAAAACATATAGATTGGGGTTAACGAATATTTCTCGAAACTTAAAGCAGATTTGTAGCCAAAGTTAAATAATATATTAACGGCATAGGTGTCGACTTTGGGCAGGATCTTAACATATTTCTTTGTAATGTTTGACACACAAAATCATAGATCATAAACTCTATGGCTATTTAAGGTATAAAATAATGTGAAGAATGTCGCTAATATCAGTTTTGGCGCTCATGCCAACCTCATGCTAATTTAATGTTATGCATGCGAGCATGCATGTGAATCAATAAATTCCTTTTCGATTTGTTGAACCAAGAAAATGGCCACTTTTTAATTATATAAATTATTAAATTTTAAATGAGAGAAAAAAGCTAATTAAATGTGTTCTGTTTCTCTTGGAGTTTATTCTTTTAAATCTAGGAAATTAAGATTTTACCTGAAATCTCCTAAAACTTATGACAGTCACTGTAAACAAATGTCAGTGCATAATTAACTATTTGTTTACTTACTAACATACCATCGGACATATTTACCTTCATATGTATGTATGCATGCATGTGTGTGTGTGTGTGTGTATTTGAACTGAAAACATGTACATAAAGTATTACAAACCTTTTATTGGCATTGTACATTATCAATGAATGAGTTAACATTACATAAATACTTAAGTAAATATGTTTCTATATACGTATGTATATATGGAGGTATTTACATACAGGTTTACGTATAATAGTGTTCAGAAATATACATATATGTTTTATGTATTAAATTTGTTTAACGTTTGTGTTTTTTAGTTTATTCTACAACAATTATTTATTTATATGTAAATATTTTTCTACACCGAGAATCAATGCAAAACTACAAGTAAAAAATTTAATCATTGTATTCAATTTATAAGATTTAATCTTAAAATTAACATAAATGAAAAACAATTCTTAGGAAATATATTGGCGGTGAAAAGATCGAATATTATTTATATTTATATAATTATTTTATAGTTTATATTTATAGTTTTTATTGCATTACAAATAAAAACTGTTTAAAATGTGTTCCAAATAAAATTGGTGCTACAACAATTTATGCCTTTTTAAAAGAGCAGTTAACAAGAAACCTACGATATTTGCAGCGCAATTTCTTTGTAACATTCTTTTTTCAAGAGAACAATTTAAAGTTAAAGATCACCAATGCAGAATTTGCACCGTCTAAACAACATTTGTTGGAATAGATGCCCAAAACAGTGTCTGCAATATGCTTCACTTTATTCGGTGGCCTTTAATATTGGCTGGATTATTGTTGAGCTTATGATAGTCATAATTTAGATATGATGCCTTAAATCACAGAAGAAATAGCATAAAGTAGTGGAGTTTCAAAGTCAAATATACCTCTGGGCAAGTATAACTCGCCATCACGCTGGCTAAAGTAGTGCATCTTTTGAAAGTCATCGAAACCTCCACAGTACAACTTTGGACTTCGATAGTAATAAACCTGGCTAACGAAACAGAAACCATGTATTATCACGGCTGCAATTAAAGTATTTTCCCTTTGGCGTTGTGAATGGATATGCAGCATTCTCAAATACACCGGACGATTTTACACTTATTTTACTTGAGGAGTTTTCATAATAAGGAGAAGCTGTGAAAGCCTTTCATTTTTAAGTTACTCGAAAACTCAGTTATAAATTAATACGAATTGCACTTCACCAAAAATAATGATCTTCATATTCTCGTGATTTAATTGTAATTAAAAATGATCATACTTTTATCGCAGCTGAGCAAAGACTCTGTAAGTTGCATTAACTGCTTTTGTAGCCATTCGTCTCCTGCTAGAGAAAATGTTGCATAGCATATTGCTTATATTAAATTTGTAGAAATACTTTTTCTTAAATAAATATATACGTGAACTTAAGCCAGATTCAATTCATTTAGAAATAACAACAATATTTATAATCAAAAATAAATGTTAGTAATATGTGTTGAAAACAAAACAGTGACTTTAATCATCACACCTTAAAAAAAATTTGTTACGAAAATAAGAACTGGCAACCCCTGTGTTGTTGTCCGTATGAGCGTAGTGAATAAGTTACTTCGAGTAATGTTGGGTGTATAGAATAATACCACAATTAGCTAACAAACGCTGAACAACCTCGATGGCTGTGTTGGAAGAGGTGCGTACTGTAAAACAGAGGATCATGAGTTTGAGAAATAAACGGAAATAATAATTGTTACAATGCAATTAAAAATTCAGAAGGAGCAGTACAAACCTCCCAAGAAGCAAAAGACAGACAATTATTGTGTGAAGCCATGGCAGATAATTTAGTGGAGACGTCTAATTAAATATATAAAAGAGTAACAGATAATTGTCAAGACGACGCCCTTATAATAAAAGTAGAACGGTAAGGCTTAGCGCAGGGAAATGCAAGAGCATAACAACAGTGTATGGCAGATAAGTGTTGTGGCTATTAGATAAAGGAGATGACTGGCTTGATAAAAGGCGTAGTGGAGTAATCTGTGGATGGTTTAGTTTACTAAACGAGGCATCGAGTAGTTCATGTCTCGCCGGAGTAACACAGTAGTGTAGCGTGGATGGCTGCGTTTGTAATAATAATGCATATTTAGTAAATACGAAACCATAGGATTCGTAGGATCAAGAAGTATAGTCAGATAGTGCCACAGCACAAAGTAAGAATACCGAATTTATAATGAGCCGCAGTGGTATTTGCAATCAAACGAATCAAAAGAAGAAAAGAATGTCTCTTAAAAAAAAGGGAAAAAGTAATAATATTTAATTCCCTGTATGAATATTTAAATATTCGCAAATCTTTCACTCTGTTGAAAAATAAAATGTTGGCAATTAGCACGCCGTTCACTTTTCTCAAATTATATTTTCTTTCAGTGTATAACACTCATTGAAATATTTGTTTAAGTTTATATGTATGTGTATTTGTTCTTTATTACCGTAAATCTCTAAAGTAGTTTTATTTTACTACTCTTTACATAATTAATTTATTAATTTTTGACAGGTTTAGGTTTTGTGTTTTTTTTAATATCACAAAACTACAAAACTTACTATAAAACAGTAAATAAAATGTATGTCTGTATCAATTGTCCATTAAATAGTTTTATATTAAATGAATCATACGCTACGTATGACAAACGAATTAAATGAATAAATTTAAATCTTAATTTAAAAATGACCATAAAATTTGCTACAAATTATTTTGCTTCATAAAAATTAAATTAAAAAGCAAATTTAAATAATTTAATTTCTTTAATTTGTTTGTGATAAAAAAACGAACTTCTTTTTTTTACATAATATATTTAAAGAAATTTTTAACAACCTGTATTTTATATTGGTACTAAGATTCTAAGGGACCTCATCACAAAATATTGTGCAAATCCATCCCAGTAACAAATTAGACATTACCTTCAAAAGTACTTGCCATATAATGACTTACTTTTGATTGCCATATTTTGTTATTCGCTAACATTAGTTGTCAAAAAAGGAAGCAGTAATGGAACTAGTTCATTATGTTAAAAGAGACAACCTTACTAATGGTACTCATTATTTCCTACAATAATTAATGTAATCCATTCTCAGTAGTTGATTATAAAAGTCTCATGCCTTGTTAAAATCATTAAGTTGGTAATCTAGTTGGGAAGTACTTCTGCCAAAAATGCATAATTCCACACTCGATTACCTTTTTAAAATTTGTTTGCTGGGATCGGGTAGTTTTTACGTACAGACAGAAATTCCAAAAATAGGTGTTTTGTATTCTATATCGACGATTTGTATCTACACCAACAAAAGTGATCCCCTTACAGTTTTATTATATGTATAGATTTCACAATTTAATAAGAAAGACAATTTTAAAAAAGAAAGAGGTTATTAACTTGACTTAAGTTCCTTTTTTTATTAATGCCTCCATATGTGGGTCCATGTTTTGAACCTTTATAGACAAACGCTTGCAAATTGGACAGAGTGTCGATCGCTATAACTGTTGAATTTTTGAAATTAAAGGGTTCCCCAATAGTATATTTAAATTTACATATACGGCCATAATTTTGAGCACTTGTAAACATACGCTTGAAATTAACAAAGAACCTGTATTGCTAAGTTCGCTATAACAACAAGTATAATATTTGGATATGGAAATTTAAGGGTGTCCCAATAGTTGAAACTTACAATTGCAAAGTTTGCTGAAGAACAAGTTTATAATTTAAATTTATAAATTAAAGGGTGTTTCCAAAATGAGCGTTATTTGACGTATCTTTTAACCACTATACGCAAATACTTGAAAATTATACAGAATGTCCACTATTTTGTTTGAAGAAGTATAAATTTATTAAATAATAAATTAAAGGGTGTTAAATTGTATAAAATTTAAATTTTTAAACTAAAGGGTGCCCCTAAACTTGCTATAATTTGATGTATATTGCCAAACCGTTAAAGACAGATGGTTGAAATAAACAAGAAGCTGTAATGCCAAGTCTTCTATAACAAGTATAAAGTTTTGGGATGAAATATAAGGGGGTCCCAATAGTTGATGTTATTTGATGTATTTAGCTATACTTTTGAACCTTTATAGACAGACAGACAAAATCTGTTTTTAAAGTCAAGGTTTTTCGCAAGCATTACCTACAAATTTTTTGTTTGCTAATATTTTAATGAAACCGTAAAAAGTAATAAAATAAAACAAAAGTACAAAAGAGCTCAACTATAAGAATTTAATTATAAAAATTATAAATTACATACTTAAGGCTGAAGACAGTAATTTCTGTAACATACTGAATTTTATCTCTGAAAAGGGATAGTATTTGACAGCCAACTCCGAACGTTATTAAAAGTACTTTAAACAGGAATTTACAAAAGAACCGAAATGCTTTCTCACTGCTTACACATGTGTGAGCATGTATACATTTTAGTTTTTGTTGTTTTTTGTTTCATAAATGTGTGTAAGGCAAAAAAATATTTTAATTTTTCATTTATGAATGTAATCTTTTTCTTTCTATTTAAAACTGAAAAAATGAGTAAAATTTTTTTTTCACGAAAGTGCTCATTAATGAGAATTTACAATTTTGTCAATTGTTCATAAATGAACAGATCGTAGAAAAAACTTTTCACTAAGCGTTCTCGTATGTGTATATAGGCATATTTTTATATTCTACTTCTGGCGTATATACGCGTACATTATAAATTTTTTAGATGTAAAATTTGTACTTTTGAGCTATTATAGTTTCCTACATTCTTTGGTGAGTTTTAGAGAAAACTCTCAACTAGTTATTTTAAAACCACTCTTACATACATGATTGCTTAAAAACGAAACAGGCGCACTAATTTATATGTAATCGCAGTCAAAAAATTTTTTGATGCTCGTTAATGAACGTGAAAAATAACAATAAAAATTCTCAGAGATCTCATTTATGAAAAATATCATAATTGAATGCTCATAAATGAAAAATTTTGAAGCCTAGAATTTATACACTCCATAAATAAAAGTACCTCTGCTAAGGATATTTTTTATGGTTACCTTTTTGAAACCAGTTTTATTATAATTCAAAAGCCCTCACTGTTCGCGGCTAGACAACGTGTTTGAACTCTTTATCCTCAGCAGCTAGGTTTATTTTCATCCTATTGGTACTTAAACACTGACAGTTTGTTTATTCAATTCCCCTACAACAAATTTTGTTTGTGGTGAAAGTAACAATCAATACAGTTCTGCTTACCACACACCTACACACACACAAAAACACGTCTATATTCCCGAATAAATCATTAAAACAACCAATATTGATTGTGAAATGGCAATCAAGAATGGTTTCACCCTCAATAACCAATCTTGGTGGTTTTAATAATTTAGTCAGGATAGTAGCAAGAAATTTTTAAAATTGAATTAAAATCGAAGAATTACTTTTAAGACCATAATATATATCTCTTTAAATATTATAGCAATAATACGACATTAATTTATTAGAGCTGAATTTTAAGAAAATATTTTCTATAAATAACCTTTTTTACTCTGTTATTGTATAATAAACCATTAATAAACAATAAAAATATTTAAATATTTATTCAACAATAATTGTAAACAAATTTAATTTCTAAGAAACTCAAAACTATTTTACTAAAATTTGTGGGAGATGTTCTTTAAGCAAAAACAAAAATCAAAAAATGTTTATAAAATTATTGACTTAATTTGTGTTCGTTATATGTGTAAATTTATTATCGATTAAATATTCTTTTTAACAAATCGCATGGAAATATTAAAATCAACTACATTCAAGAAATTAACACATTTAAAATTGTATTCGTAGAATACTCGCATTTGATTGTTGAATTTTCCTCCCAAAAATTTTTAATTTTAAATTTAAACAATAAGATAAGACACACACTTGAAATTATTTTCCATAAATTTGTTTTAAAAGAAATCACTTATTTTTTGAATATTCAGGGACCAAACATACTCTACGTATGTGTTCGTATGTGTGTTTGAGCTTGTGTTTTTCCTTTATTACTTTGAAATTTCAAAAATAAAAAGAAAATTCGTGCAAGGAAAATTTAATTTGTACGAGTATTGAAACGCAAAAAATAAAATTTCAAATAAATAAAATACTGTACATCTGGCGAAGAGAAAGAAGAATACAAAAATCAATAAAAACAAAATAAATATTTGAATGCAAAACATTTGTACAGAGAAAAAGGCAGGACAGACGTATAAAAATTAAACACACAAATTTTTTAAGAATAATTGATTTTATTTGTTCAACATTCTTAACAAATTAATGAAAAAGTAACGCCATACAAAACTACATATAAAATTGATTTTTATTTAAATATTGGGGGCTTTCCATAGACAAAATATACTTGTCTAAAATATCGCTCATTTTTTATTATTATTTATTTCAAGGATTCCTACTGAAAAAAGATTTAAAAAAGTATTTTAAATATAGTAGCAAAATCCCTCTGTTAGGATGTCACTATATCAAGTATTCACAGAATGATAACTCCAGCTCACAATCCCTTTCCTTTTGGAAAATCACATGTGGATTACTAATGTGAAATTATGTTTCCTAATTTCGTCCAGCAAACCATTTTCACAGTATGCTTCAGTTTAAGGACAATTGAACTCTGACAGCTTTTCTAGGTAGCACGAGTTTCTGCAAGAACTTTATACAAATTGTTTTAGGACGATCATCGATTGATTGATATATTTGATATTTCTAGAAGGTACTTCTTCAGCCCAATCCGTATTGCGACCGTATTTTATATGAAATTTTCAAATTGTGGCCGAAAAGTTTTAATTGATTTTTTAATTGTTATTCAACAATGGCAATACATTTTGACGAAGTTTGATTTTAGTCGAGGCTAATTTAAATCTTAATAAAGGGTGTTTTTTACATTAAAAATAAAATTTTAAGAAAAAATTTTTTCTTATTATTTTCAGTAAACTCTGGCAAATCATTATGAATAGACTCATGCTTGAACAACGCTATCAAATCATCCATGTTTACTTTGAAAATCAGTTATCAGTTCGAGAAACTTGCAGACAACTTCGTGATTTTTACAGTGCACATAATCGTCCGCCTGAGCAAGCCATCCGTCGAACTGTGGATAGATTTCCTACCACATATTCTCTAGAGGATGCAATAACACCAAGAAAATATCGCTGCTGTAAACGAAAGTTTGGAAGAAGATCTTAATTTATTGATTCGTCAAGGAGCGCAGTAATTGGGGCACTCTCCGTACACTACGTGAGAAAGTTTGCTCAAAGATCTTGGCCTACACACGTATAAGTTATAGCAAGTGTAGGAATTAAAGCCACGAGACCATTATGTGCGTACTTCTTTCGCCGATTGGGCTCTAGAGCAGTAAGTAACGGACCCTTTGTTTTATCGCCAATTTGTGTTCAGCGATGAGGCTCATTTTTGGCCTAACGCGTTTGTTAATAAGCAAAATTGCCACATATGGAGTGAGACCAATCCACAATATACCCTACAGACTCCATTGCATCCAGAAAAATGCAGCGTTTAGTGTGGTGGCATCATCGGAACTTATTTCTTCAAAAATGAGGTCGAATCTCACGTTACGGTCAATGGCGATCGTTACCGCATCACTATTAATGATTTTTTTTTTGAAAATATGGATCACGTTGATCCGGACGAAATGTGGTTTTAACAAGATTGCGCGACGTGCCATACGGCACCTTAACCATCGAGTTATTAAAATCAAAATCTGGCGATAAGTTGATTTCGAGAAATGGACCTCTTAGTTGGCCTTCAAGGTCGGTTGATTTGACAACTCTCGATTACTTTCTGTTGGAAAACGTGAAGTCACTGCTGATAAGCCAGCTACAACTGACGCTTTAGAGGCCAACATTGTTCATGTCATTTTCACATACGGCCAGCAGTACTTGAAAAAGTGACCCAAAATTGGACATCCAGAATGCGCTTCGTCATGAGCAGCCGCGGTGGCCATATGCCCCAAATCATTTTTAAATATTAATGCCATGATCTAATCTTTTGTATAAAAAAAATTCTTCATTACGATTTCATTTTTTATCTTATTTTTAACAGTTTAAAGTTCTATTGGGCTTAAAAAAAACACCCGATACAATTTCGAGTCACACAAATTTTCTTTTTATAAAGAAGTGGGTTTTTATTGCTGACGGGACTGATTGTTTTTTGTATTATGTTTTGTAGTTATGTTTTCTATAGTTTTCCGTCTAGATACATACACTCTCACTAAGCCCAGTTTAGCAAACCTGAGCCTAAACCAACTCCGGTGAGTTTCTAACTTAACACAGCCAACTAAGCTACGAATCACACACACTATTATGTAGTACTATGCTTCTAAGGCTCCATGATTTTTATTTAACAATGCACCGCAAATGCTTAACAAAACTTCTACTTCTTCTGTTGAGATTCGAAATCACAAGCAGCTGTTTGTTATGCGCACATTTCTTTGGCAAACAAAGCCAACTCAACTAAACCACCAGTGTATGAAAACAAACAAAACGTATCGCAAACGTTTAATACAAAGACATCAACTTTTGAAAATTGTATTAGTCGTTTCGTACATGAGCAAAGCTAAAAGAAATTAGCTTTACGCTCTTCTACATGCTTTGATATACCAGTACCAAAGCGAATAAATTATCAGGAGGCAGCGTAGGCGAATTCATTACTTTTTACTGATAATCATTACCATCAAACTCTATATATAAAATATCTGTATACATTTTTATATATGGAGTCTGACAGTAATGATTTTGATGAAAAATATGAATTCACTTACGCTGGTAACTAATTCGCCTTGATCAGTACAATTGCATTGTATAGTTCGCTAAGAAAGTAGTTTTTGTTTTAAAATGCTACCGCATTCTAAACTGTAACAAGGCAATCAATCAGCAAACGTTTGCGAAACGTTTTTCCTAAAAATGTTTATATTTTATTTTCATTGTATTTAGTTTCAATACAAAGCAAAATGACGCAATCCTTACAGTGTTTCTATTTTTATCTCTCTCTTATTTTACTCACTACAGAGAACATGGCAAAACGGAACAAACGTTTCGTTTTGTTTATTTTGGTACCCTGTAAAGAAGAATTTTTTCCTTTCTAATCAAAACTGCTGTAACGTTTAAATTGCTGTTTTATATTACAGGAGGCTTTATGGCATAAAATCCCAACAGCTTGACCACTGTAAAAAAAATTTACAGTTCTTAAATAAAATAAAAACATTTTGCCACGAAGTTGTAATAGTTATGAACTGAATGTACAGATATGATATAATATGTGCAGTTTGTGTGTTTAATACTGAGCTGCCACGACTTATAGAACAATGACAGCAACAAATAATAATAATAATAATAACACTACAACAATAAATATCACAAAGTACACCCTTGACCCTTCCTGTTTTCTATATGTCGTCCATATATCAATGATTATGAAATGAAAATTACCATAAATTAACAGTATTTATAAATAAGAAAAAAATTATAATAACAACAAAAACAGTTTGCAATAAAATACAAAACAACAAACAAATTACAAAAGAATTAATAAACTAATGTGAACTGTAGTGGTTTGAGGCAGATGTACACATTTATGTACGTTGTATGAAACTATGATCTGTGGAGGAGGTTGAGGTTTAATTGCTGGTGTCTCTCAATACTTTTTCCTCAGACCATATCATTCGGCCATACAGAACTAAAACTATACAGCTACAAATACTTATGTTCAAATATTGAGTATAAATATGGTGATGATTGAATTGATACACTTCATGAAATGTAGTAAATTTTGGTTTTTTGTTGTTTTATTTTAAAAATATTTTTGTTGTTTAGATTTTTGTGGAGCGCCTTTTTTTTTTGAAATGTTAGAAAAAATTAAAAAAACAAACTTTTAATAAAATTAAATAACAATTTTCAAGAAGTATAGATACATAAAATATAAACAAATTATTTCTAAACGATACACAAACACTCATACATTTGTGTGAATGTGATTGTAAAAATTTTATTTTGTAAATCGTTTATTTAAACAAAACAAACAGATTGAGTGTTCAATATTAAAGTAATTTTCAATTTCAATAACAAAAAAAAAAACAAATCTAACAATAACTGCGCATTTGTAGAAAGATATGCTTTAGGCCTGTCTACAAATGTGTGTGCTCTGTGATATTGATCATTTTAAAGTTGCTGATGTTGATGATGAAATATTTTTGTTTTCATAAAAAATGTACAACAATTTGTTTGAAAATCAAAAATAATATATATATATAGAATAAGAACAAACATAAAATCATTTTATGATATAATTGGCTTTGAACAAAAATGAAATTCAAACAACCACAAAAATAGCAACAGATTAACAGAATACCATTCATCCCAAGGCGAAATATGTACATCATTTTATGGTTAGATATATTTTATCTTTTTTTTTTTTTTGTAATGTAAATAGAGTTTGTCTTTAACCCTGTTAGAAACACTATTGGCAATTTAAAGAATTTCGCAAGATATCACAGTCAAATTTAATCTCAAATATGATAACCAAGGCATTTTTATATTTAAAACTGTTTGAGAATTATACCTCTAAATAATATATATTATTTTCTTAAAAACGAAATTTAAGAGCAATGCTCATGCTCAGCCGTTACTATTTCCTAAATTGTTTAAAATTGTGAAAATTTACAGAAAAAAATTAAATATTAATAAAACAAAAGCAAAATAATTTAATAATGATTATTTGACGCTTTTTTATAAAATTATTTTCTATTTTATTAAGCTTTGGGTCCTTATATTTTTTATTAATATTTTATTTCAATATTTCGGTACTTTCTGCGTACCTTCTTCAGGAAACAAAATTAATATTGATATTGAATAAAAATAACAAAATTATTAATTAATTAAAGTACCGAAATATTGAAATAAAATATTAATAAAAATATAAGGACCCAAAGCTTAATCAAATAGAAAATAATTCAAAAGCAAAATATTTACTGAATGATTATTGATGAGATTGTTGTCTGTTTGCTTTACTGATTCAATGAATTTCTCATATAGTCAATTTTGCTTTCGATATAAGACTCTGAGGTTTTCTTTAAAAAATTCATGCAAAATCCTCTGATCACCTATATGAGCGGTAGCGAAATGGCCATATGAATATGCTTTGCCCGCAGTAATAATTTCATTTTGTAATTTATAATAAATATTTCATGAGAATATCAATATATCACTAAATATCATTAACATTAGAAAATGATTGCGAGCTTATGGCCAACGCTGCTTTTATTACAGAAGCACATTATTGACGACCAATTTTGAGCCACAATCTCGAACATTACTGACCGTATGTTTCGAACTACCCCAATGATTTTGACCCAAAAGACCTTAAATGTTGTTGATTTATCAGCATTAATCAGTAACTTCACGTGGTTGCAGTATACAATTCACTGGTATCAGGCTACATGACTCTTGAGGCTAATTTACGGCTTTAATCCTCGAAATCAACTTATCACCAAACTGTAATTTCAATAAGTCGAATAGTGCATTTTTCGCGATGTAATGGATTCTATACGGACTGCTGTAGATTTATTTTACTCCATTTACAACAGTTTAGTTTATTAACATTCTCCTTAAGCCAATAAAATTGTTCGTCAGCCAATTGATTGATGACTGGTTTTTCCAGTAAACCTGAATAACTTGGGAGCATTCTCCAAGCCGCAGAGCTAGTGATCATAATTGTTAAACAGTGAGCACAATACGCAAGTTGGTAAAGTGATATTTTTCTCTGCAAAAAAAATAATTACAAGGAAAATCAAAGAAAATTCTTATAGGACCTGAAATTTTACACTTCACAAAAAATATAAAACCAGGAAAAAATGTAATCTTCGGACTTCTAATAATACTGGATCAAGTGTATACCATAATAATGAACATGCGAAAAGAGCATAAGATTTCGACGGAAAAACTTCACAGATTATTGAAGAAATATTAACAAACATAGAACAGGTTAATTTGGAAAATTATATTATCCATATGTAATAGCAGAAATTGGCGCAGGTAACCATAAATTAAAAGCAACAATTAATGCTTTAATTACATGGTTGTATTCAAACATACTATGATCATAAACAACAATTATATTTTTATTCTTTCGATTATATATTTATCACTAAAAACAATGACATTGTATGTTAAAACCATACTAATATTGAAAGTGTTATCACATCATGATGCTTTAAAAGCACAATGGCATTAAATTCGATGGTCATAATATGATGCAATTTAACCATATTTTAATAACGTAGGTGATATAAAAGATGAGGAACTTATATTTAGGTTTCTTAGAGTTATTATTTATTTATACATAGATTGAAATTAAAGAACTAAATTTAAAACATTATGGTTGCAAAATATATTTTGCTTTTTACGAACGTTTTTAATTTTTAGTAAAAAAATGGATGAACATATTTCTACTCTTATTGAAAAATAAGTCATTTAACTTATTGTTTCTTAATTACAATTATTTTATTTAACTCAAGTCCATTGTTATACCGGGTAACACTGTAGTTGCTTATTTTTAACTGCAAAATCTTTACGAGACAGAAAAGTGGAGAAAGAAAGCTTTAAGCAGCTTTCTTTAATTTTTGTCCTAACTTTATTGTTTAGACAAAAATCTTTAGTATGTATGAAATGTTTGTTAAAAGTTTCCTGATGAAGCGGTAGAGAAATTGCCAACGAGACGTGCTTTCACCCTCAATAATAAATATAATAAATAATAATAATAAATATAATATAATAAATATTAGTGATTTAATAAAAATCGGGATAATAAAAAATAGCATGATGTTTTTTTATGAATTAATTAATTTAATAAAAGGTTTCTGTGGTTTAATTTAGTTTTGCAAAAAGTTATGCTTGACATAATTTTATATTGCCGCAAAGATCATAATATTGTTCTAGTGACCATACTACAACTTCATGGAAACAACGGATCTTTTAAGTTAATTTTTTACCTTAATACGAGTATCCAGTCTAAATTATTTCTTTATGATCAAAGTTCTTCATTAAAAACATCTAGTTCGAAAACTGCGTATTGTAGAACAAACATATCTACTTATGGATATTATTTGATAGATTTTAAAAGAACCCAGTAAAAAAAGACATGCAAAAGAAGAAGGTAATGCTCGCGTTTTACTTTGACCGAAGTACCTCAATTTATACGAAAAACGTATGATATTAATATTAGCTTGTGATTTTCGACCATGTGTGCATATTACCAAAACGCCTTGACCTATAAATAAATGTTTAAAAGTAGTGAAAATTCGATGATTGGGATAATTTTTATTGGTGTACGACATTCATTTTGCTATAATTTATTAACACATTATTAAGGGCTTCCTGACATTTTTACCTATAAATAAAATAAATTAAAGCAACAAGTAAAATTATCAAAATTAATAGTTTTTATTAATAAATGAATTGGAATTGATTTTGGCTTCATTTCATTTCATTGGTTCATTTTTTAATTTCTAAAAACCTTTTTTTTGGAAAGAAAAATTATATTACAAATGTATTTGGACGTTTTTTAAAGAAAACAAAAAAATTAGATACCAGCAGAATGTAATGCATTCTAGAACGCATTTTCTAGAACGCTACATCCTTCATCACCATTCTTCGCGTTGTTTACATTGTAAACATCATCTATCTAACCAACTAACTTTGTACATAAGAATAATTGAATACTTCTCTCAATATTAATTTGGTTAGACGAAGTTTACACACGTGTATATACATTTTTTTTGCTTTATTTTAACCGTCGGTTGGTAAAGAATGTAATTTTTATTTGAAGTCATTTTTACTTGTTTCCTCAGAACATTATAGTTGCGGATTCAGTATCATATTGATTGTTTATGAGTTAAGCATGAATGTACATGCGCTCTGCCTTGCGTTTTTTTTACTTAAGTTTTTATGAAATTATGAGTTGAACTATGCATATTATAAATGAATAGAAATTGATTTTGGCTTAAGTTCATTTTTTAATTATTATAAACCTTTTCTAGAAAGAAAAATATCATTAATGTTAATTTGTTGTAATAAATGGTACTAAATTTTTAAACATTTTATTAAAGGATTAAAACATCTAATTTCATCTTACTTTATTTAAAACCTACTTTTTTTATGACAGAATTTTCATGAGTTTTTCATGGGTTCAAAAATTATGACAACTAGAATTATTAAATTTATTGAAAATGCATTATAGAAAATAGAGGAAAGAAAAGTAATCAAAATATCCATGATTTTCGTACTACTCAATTTTTTTGTCGGGAAATAACCGTTTGTTATAACTATTTTTTCAAATCTGCCTTCTTTAGATATGTAAATGTATTTAATAAAAAAAAAAATATATATATATAAAACTACAGCTTCTGCTACTGCGGAATAAATTGAAATATTTTCGCATAAAATCAATAGATAAACACACATACACAATCTGTATAAAACACAAAACATTTCAAATCATCATCGACTCTATCATTATAATGATCATAAACCAACTATTTCATTATCGCCTAAAGCAAATAAAGAAAAAATAAAAATTGTCGCCATTATTTCGAAAAACGTTTTTTATTACGTTACATTTAGCCAGCCTGCCATCCAGTCATTTGATTGAAACAGTCATTCAAGCTTTTATTTTGTCAGTTTAGCTGACTGTCTGTCATTAAGCCATTGGAAAAGTAAAACAATAAAATAAACTCATCATCATCATCATCCACATAATCAAACCAAATGAACCATTCAGCCATACATTCCATATAACGAATATTTATACCCTTCAGTTGACCAACAACCAACCCCTCAACAACCTTCATTATTGTTTCTAAGCTTTTGGATTTTGTATTTTCTTTGTTTTTTTGTTTTGTCATTTATAAATGCGGGTGTGAGATTTGAGTTAATGTTTTGTAATTTTCACGCATCTACTAACATTCTAAATATGAAGATATTTATAGACAGTATTGAAAGAAATAATAAGTACAATATACAAATGTTAATTCGTTTCTGTAAATAAAGTGAGAACTTTCTCTCATACAAGTTTATGATGTTCTTTGTAATATAAAATAATACGGCGGCGGATGTAGTCACGTTGGTAAGTACGTTGACTATAAATTTGGTTGGCCAGGGTTCAACCCCCGCGACAATCAAAAAAAAATGTTCTTTTTCTGTTTAGTGGTATAATTATATATTCAGAATTAATATTACCACATGCACCCTCCTTCGTCTATACTTCTTCATAACGCATATTCGCCGGCGAATAAAATGGCTATATCTTTCTTCTTTCAAAACAACAAATAGGTATTATGCATTATTATTGCCTGAAGTGCTACTTCTCTTTAAAAAAAATATGACTACTATACATTCTTGGGAGAAACTTAGTTACAGAAACGAGGCCCAAGTTAAAACTACAATCCTATTATCTCAAAAAAGTAAATGTACCTTAAGGCGAGGCTAACACCTGATTAATATCTGCTTAATTATAACACATTAGAAAACATTGTTCCATTGAGCAGCATATTTTTCAAATTTAAATGACCGTAAAAGTGGTTTTATTCGAAAGAACAATACATGTCATTAACATCTGAAAATTATTTCGGGCACCGCAGCCATTCTTCACAAAACACATACTGGACATCTAATTTTGGGCCACTCTCTGGTATGACGCGAATAATATAGGGCTACTACGCGTTTCTTATCAGTATAATCCAGTGACTTCTTGTGGCCCCACAGTAATAGTAATAGTTGTGAGGTGTCAAGTCGCACGACTTTAGTTC
Organism: Gymnosoma rotundatum; assembly: GCA_916610165.2. Classification (NCBI taxonomy): domain Eukaryota; kingdom Metazoa; phylum Arthropoda; class Insecta; order Diptera; family Tachinidae; genus Gymnosoma; species Gymnosoma rotundatum. The sequence goes on along the minus strand of OU744338.1, from coordinate 9,386,931 downwards.
GATGGTTCTGGTCGCAATGTCATCTGTATTTTCAAAGGGATCTCTGGCTTAGTTTTTGAAGAAATGAGGTAAAATGATGCCACTAGTGTATAATTCGCACAAAATCATGAATTTTTCTTGACGTAATGGAGTGTGTAGAGTCTGCTGTGGATAAGTCTTACTCCACATAAGGAATTTTTATTTTTTTTTTATTACCAAACTTGTTATGGCAAAAATTAGGCTTACCGCTGAACACAATTTTGCTAAAAATTTATAGACTGAATTATTAACTGAGTTCTAACATTAATTTTGGATAATTTGGAAATGTTCTTTAAGATAATTCGCCAGTGCAGTATGACAGTTCGTTTGTCAGTTAATCCTTTCCAAATTTCATCGGATTTAAAAACATTTAAAGTTTCCCTTATTCCTAATATTTTTTCCAACACTGTACATAAATATGATTGTATTTTATGTCTTTCGAGTCTATTAATCAGAGATGGAAATTAAAATCAATGAAAAGTTTCCATATTAAAAAAATTATTATTAATAAAATCAATTAATTAAGCTTAGGATTTCCAGAATGATGTAATCCTGATTTTGTGTTGCAAATGAAAGAGTGTTGTTTTTACTGTAATGTCAGATATTTAATTTTAATTATACATTTCCATCCTTGTGTAAAGTTAATTTTATTTTTTTATCGTTCACTTGATTCTTTTTTATTTTTATTTATTTATTTTTTTTTGTTTTTGCTTTGCTCATTAATAGTTTCACAAATATAAATAGTTTAAGATACTCCTAATGGGATTCGATTGTTTTAGGGTAATAAAAAGTATGTGTGTCAAGTGAGTCTCGTAAAATAATGAAAATATAATTTTACGGCAGAGAATATTTTCTGAAAAAAATAAGTAAATTATTATGAAAAAAATTATTTTTATTTGTATTTCATCACTCTATTAATAAATTGAGTATGAGTATGGTTCACTTTGGAAATTTTGCATGACCATTTAGTCAAGCTGACGTACCTGAATGATTTTAAAAGTAAAAATTCAAGTAAAATGAAATTATTTTATAAATGAATTTAAATATTCGGATAGCACATTCATATTTATTGAACCACTATCACTAGTTCGAAAATCGTCCTTAGACGTACAAACAATTGACTGATTAAAAAGCAAAGCTTTAATTACGGTTTTTGAGGTATGTATGGGAATATCAACAATGACCACTTGGACATACAAAAATGCTAAACAGAAAATACCTGTCAATAGATAGTAACACGAACTGAGGTTCTAACCGAAACCAATTCTCCATCAAAGACAAAAAATATATTTTTAACGAAGAGGAACGACGGCCTCTGTAGCTAATACCTTTTATGTGAATATTTCTAGAATTTCATGGCTAAAATAAATAAATGCGTCAAGTACCAGTTAGACTGACTTATGAGGCTTATCTTCCCTTTTACGGGCCACCCATGAATTTTAAATATTTTCTTTTTTAATTTATTTTGTTTAAAAATGGAAAGTGACTCAAAAGAAAAAACAACTTTGGGGGCAGCCTTTAAATTTTAAAATTAATTTGTTTTACTTGTTATTACAGCCTTTTACCTGTTACTATGGGGACACACAATTCAAATTTTATTATAAGTTTTTCTAGAGGCCATAATAATTCAGCTTCCTAAAAAATATAAATTGTTTATCTGTTATGGTTTTAGAGACGACAGTTGTGACATACGCACATACGTTATAGCTATATTAATAAATTTTACATATTTTCCCTTTAGTTACGGCATACTTAAAATTTTAAATAGTTTTTTATGTTTTCTTAAAGACTTATTAATTTCCCCTCGTATATATTGTTTCAGTTTTTTTTTTTTTCTTTTATTGAGCCATTATTATTATGCTAAGAAATCGTACTTTTAGCTAAACTCCTGTGCCAAGATGTAAAAGAATGTAAACACAGAACTTATGATTTAAAAAAAAAAAATTAAAATTGAAATTCTCGATTAGTTAACAGAAAATATTTTTTAAATTAAACACGTGAATATGAAATTAAAAAATTATTTATATTTTTTTAAATTTATATTTTTGCAAAAATATTTATTTTATCATCGAATACCTTTAAACATCACTTTCAACATTAAATGTATGTAAATACATATTAGATTATTCACTTACCGACTCAACCAACCATCCAACTATTCAATCTGTAGTTCATAAAATTTTATATTATAAATATGTTTAATTAACTACAAACAAACAAACAAATATTTAGCCATCATCTACTTCTAGTTACACATACACACACAAATACACACTCATATATTAATATATCTATTGCTATATAAAATTTAATATATAATGTGTTTATTTAACAGATACTGTTGTGCATTTTCATTTGACTGTTTATATTCGTAGATGATATTTATTGTCCGACATTCGAAGTATTTGCGTATTGGGATCAGGGACTCATCAATTAGTAAAAATTAAATTTATTATTAAAACTTTTTAGGTTTTGTCTTTACTACACATACAATTATACAAATACAAATATACTTGCAAAAATACTTGTAAGTAGTAATTTCACATTAAAAGATAAAGAATTTCTGATTATGAGATTTTCATTTAATGGTGTAATTATTTAATATTCCAAGAATGGCAATGACGTTAATGTGATACCGAAATTTGTATATAAAAGTAGTTTTTATACTTAAAAAAAAATTTGCAAACAAAAGAAAAATATATAAATTGTGGATTTGTTACAAAAACTTTGTATTCAATCAATTTTTTTTTTCTACAAAATAAATTTTTTATTTAGTTGTTAACAAATTCAAGGGCTCATAAATAAATTAAAACAAACAACGAGGGTTAGCAATAATATCTGCATGAGTACCTTTTATAGATGGTCGCTTTGTGCAACCAGTAAAATTGCAGTAAAAATAAGATTCTTCGGATACTGCAATTAAATTTTTATTACCACTAAATTTTTAATGATTACTTAAGAAGTCATTAACAGGTAATTTTACTATTATTTAATCCGTATTACTAGTAAAAAAAGAATCCGTTTATGGGTAAAAAAATTTACATTTTACCTGCGGTCACTATGTTTAAGTACATCTTTTTTGTTGCCCTTATAAATTCCAAAAAAAAAAAAATAAAAAATTTACTAAATTTTTAATAGTTTACGAAAAAATTTCATTAGTTATTAAGGCGCTGGTAATGCAACTAATAATTTATTGGTTACTACATTTTTATATTTATATATTTAATTACATTTAATTGAACATTTTTTGGGCATTGGAACTCATGCTTATGGATTAGAACGCACAAAAATTTTGTTTGCTTTGAAATTATTGGAAATTTAAAAAGATAGTCTATTGAGAATATTAACGATTTTTTATACATTTTTAGGCTGTAGTGAATTTCAAATGATTCATTTAAATAACCGATGTGGTTTTGAATAATAGCAGGAATTCAATAGATAGTTTTCAATTAGCTCGTGAAGGTCTGAACGTGAGTTCTACTTTTGGTTCTATTGACTTCGGGGGTATTGGCTCCTGCAGCTTCAGGGAAACCCGTGGTCTGGTTAATATATCTAAAATATACGACAGCTTCTCGTGGATGGTACTACAGTCCTGCCACATCCATCCTAAAAGCTATGTGTTATCGTCGATTTGTAGCCTACCGCTGAAATTGATTACCTCATATCTTTAACGCTGCCGGCGTACAATCTAGAGCAGAAAGTGATGTTTTTTAAGGTTTTAAGGCATTGCCCCGTGGCTTCTTATGCGAAGTTGATTGAGCAATGTCGGTCTGTCCATCTGTGGTAGTGTTAAAATCAAGTTTGCCAAGGCACAAAAAATTAACATCTCAATCAATCAGATATAGTGTCGAAAGAGGTGCTATTGGATCTCAGCATGATCGTACCAAGTCCTTCGAGGCAGCATGCAAAAAACACCACGACTTCCTATAATTTTTCTATACTATTTGGAACAATGAAGTAACTACAATCACAAAAACAAATATATGGGGCGATAGAGAATTTAAAAATTAGAAAACATCATGAAGTAAACAAATTGGTGCTCTCCCGTATTTTCCGAGTTACAGGGCTCACAAATTGTTAAATTTTTTAAAACATCAATGTGGGGGTATCATTTTTAAGGTTTTGAAGAGATATTTAAGGAAATACTAAATTTTTTTTTTTAATTTTTAAAAGCGAAATAATATTATCATTTGAATAGAACTACAAAACAAATTATTTTCTGAAATTCTCTTCAAATGTCTTTTACATTTTTGTCAGATTCAAACCTTTGCACATTTTTTCGATTTTTTGTTGGAGCAATTCAATAATCATTTAAGTTTTTAATGCCTTTTGTGACATTTTTAAGACCTTTCCATAGATTTGGTTTCCAAAGTGACATTTTCATTGATTATTTTCATGTGTTCTTCAACTAATTGTGTTCAATATTTTTATTAAGTTTCGATGTAAAAAAAAGAAAAAATAGAAGGTTATCAATTCGTATGTATTTTTTATATATGATGCTTCAGAATCCGTCACTTCTGTATCGATTTAAAAAAAAAAATTATATAAAAATAATTTGATGAATTTTAAAAATACAGGGTGGCCCCGTTATAGCATATCTTTTCAGCGGTATGATGCAGGAATTTCAAACTTTTCGAAGGTCCGTAAAGGTATGACTTCAAATAACCAACGTCATAAGAATTAAAATTTCAAAATTTAAAGGGTGTCCCCACATGTAGCATTTTTTACATGTATGGACTTATCTTTTGAACTATTATAGACAGAAATTTAAAATTTATACATAAAATGGCTCACTATTATCCGCTAAGTAAAAACGGTGAGGAATTTAGAGAGAGGGTGTCCCCATAGCTGAAGTGAATTTGAAGAAGATATTATAGTTTAATACTTGAAACTTGCTTAGATTGTATAAAAGCATAATATAAATAGTAATAAATTTTAAAGGGTGCCCCATAGAAGTCGTATTTATACAATATGATCTTATCTTTTGAAACATTTTAGATAGAAGTTTAAAAATTAGATGCAACAATTATATATAACAATTACTAAAAATAAATAAAATTTAAGTCTGCCCTCTGTGCACCTGTCTGTTTAAAGGCCAGTTCTTTTTTCAAGAATAATTAATAATTCCAATGAGTCATTTATTTCATTATAAAATAATAATATTACATCCAATTGCATTTAATAAACTAATGGAATATAAAATTTTAAAACAGCGAACCTCGTCAATACCATTTAACATTCTCGAAATGACAAGTTAAGACAAAACGTGTTAGAGGAGAATCTATTCTCACACCTTTTAAAAGTTCTTGCAATTTTCTGACTCGTAAATACAAATATCAGGTATAAAATTATTTATTTTCAAACTCGTAAAATTATGAACTTGAAAGTGTCATAAACTATCAGTCGACAATTTATTTAATAGAAACCTTTGAAATTAAATGTTCTTAATGTGTAGTAAATATATATTTTTTTCAATTACACCGAAGATAGAAAAATGTAGAAAAAATATAAATAAATTCTTTGTATAAAAAATAAAACAAAAACTTAAGCTTTTATATGTAGATAAATATTTGTTTGTATTCACTTGGTAAACGCAGACACTTGTGGATAATTTTACATACATAAATACATAAATACATACATACATACATACATACATACATACATACATACATACATACATACATACATACATACATACATACATACATACTTACATATTTACATGCAATTGTGCAATATGCCATACATTTCTTACAATTTCACCATTGAGTTTTCAAATGGTAAACTTAACTTGCAGGTTGCAATTTCTGCAAAAATGAAAATAACAACAAAATGAAATAAATAATAAATGAAAATTAAAAGTAAAAAGAAAAAAATGATAAAAATATGACGGACATATAAAAACAAAAAGAATGACAGTAATATGACTTTAATCTTTTATTTAAACTCTGCAGAGTTTGAAAACAGTGGGAATGTTAATGAAATAATAGGAAAAAATATTTACGTTACTAGAAAAAAATTATCAGATGTATATTTTAAATTAGTTCTAACAATAATTGTGAAATAAATTTGTAGAAAAAATTAAAATTAAAAGAACGTCTAAATACAATCAGTTCTTATGAGGAAGAGAGACCATTTAATTTCAGTTTTCACAATTAAAGCTGCGTTATTCTTGACAGTTTTTTTTTTTTTGTATTTTGAGCCATTAACTGTTGTTTATATATGAATGTATGTTGTAGATAAAACCCTTGGAATTTTTACCTTCAAAACTACAGTAGAGATCAAAACTAATTTTTTTTCAAAGCAAATGAAAAAATCCACCAAGTGCAGGTTTGACAAACATACAAAGGGTTCCTTTCAATATATTTTAATTTTCTACCTTATCTTTTTCTTATTTAATTTAGAGATACGATCATTTTCGTAAAAATTACAGGCGCTGTGGAAACACCCTTTAACTACTATATTTAGTGTTCATATTTATTTTTATAGCAGACCTATTTGCACATACGAGGGCTGCTCTATATATTTCTGGCCTAATAGTGAAAATACGAATATTTATAATCAAAAATTGTTTTATTGTTTTTCAAAGTATTCTGCAGCATGATTTATACACTTTTGCATGCGCTCAAACCAGTTGTCGAAGCACTTTTTCCACTCCGATTCAGACACCTCTAAAACATGGTTTTTGAACACTTCAACAGCTTCTTCTGGCGACGAAAATCGTTGACCACGCATTTTTTTCTTAATGTGCGGAAACAAGAAGAAGTCATTAGGTGCCAAGTCAATTCGTCGTTTTGGCCAGTCAAAAATGCTCTGGTTTGAGCACCGCAATCGTATTTTTGCAAAATTTCTTTGCACCAATCGACACGAGCCTTTTTTGAGCGACTTTCAAATTGTGCGGGATCCAACGAGAACAAACCTTTTTTACGGCCAGGTGTTCATGCAGTATCGAATGTATGCTGGTGGAAGAAATGTCCAAGGATGTCTCTATCTCTCGGTATGTCGCATGTCGATCTGGCATTATGAGTTCACGCGCGGCATCAATGTTCTCTGGCACAACAGCCGTTTTTGGACGACCTGCACGGAATTCGTCTTTGAGCGAGCTTCGGCCACGATTAAATTCATTATACCAATTTTTCACAGTGCTATAGGATGGTGCTTCATCGCCATACAAAGATTTAAGTTCATCAATGCACTCTTGTCGTGATAATCCACGTCGAAAATTGTGAAAAATGATGGCACGAAAATGTTCACGAGTTAATTACATTTTTTTCTATATTAATTTTTTCAAGTCACTGTAAACAACACAAATAATGGTCGTACGTTAAAACGTTTTGAGTACGATTATGCTTAAAAATGACAAACTTTCCAATGGAAATGTCAGATTGCACTTGGCAGCATTCAGTGTTGCCAGGCCAGAAATATAAATAGCAGCCCTCGTACTCTATGTAAATTTTAAATGTCTACTTACCAGATTCAAAAAAATAAAGCCGTATGCGTTAAATTCACGCTAATCACCCGGATCACCCTTTAAATTTTAATTTTACTTTTAATTCCTTATACTCATTTGGCATATTGCGGTTTCAATTAAAACACAGCCAATTGAAAAAAACACCACTATTGGGACACCCTTTAATTTAAATTTTTAATTTTTTTACTTGCTGCTACAGCGGAGAAAGTTTTACATACACTGTGCAAATTTGGCACTATAGCCTGTCACATAACAATATTTCTACGAGTTTTACATCACTTTTGGAACACCTTTTAGTTATTAGAGATTTTATACCTTTCTCCACAAAAAGCGGAAAAGTGGTATACTTAAATTCGTCATTCCGTGTGCAATTTCTACAATATCCATCACCGACTTCTTATGTATAGCGGAGTTAATTGAGCGATGTCCGTCTGTCCGTCCATGTTAAAAAAATTAATATATCAATCGATCAGAAAAAGTATCCATGTCCTTCGCGGCAGCAAAGCACCACGCCTACCTCTAATTACTAAACTACTTACTTCACTAAACTAGATTTACACAGATGATGAAGGGTATATAAGATTCGGCATTGCCGAATATAGCACTCTTACTTGTTTAGTTTATTTAAAATGTTTGTGAGAAGTTTCCTGAAGAGCTAAGTAAGCGGTAGCAAAATGGCCATCGAAACGTGCTTTCACCCTCAATAATCAATATCGGCGATTTAATTAATTAATCGGGTTAATAGAAAATAGCACTAAAAAAGATTTCTTTTTGAAAATAAAAAATTACTTGTTTTTATTAAAGCGGCTAAAGCAAATTCATCTTACATGAAAATTTCAAGAGTCTACCTCTTAAGGTTCCACAGGTAGGGGGGAGACGTACAAACGTTGTAGCGAAAATAATAGAAATACGTAAAATTTTTGACCTTTTGGATAGCATCTCCCCAATCTTTTAACAATTCTTTGTTGTACTTTAAAATTTATGAAAACATTTTAAACGATATCTGTGATAGTCGTCTTGATCCGAAGCGAGAGGTGAGCGTATATTATTTCTTCTATCACTTTTCATCGGAGTAAACGGGATCGCTCATTATGGAGGTTCCAGCTAACACCGCTGATATCAAATTAGAGCTTGTTATGTGCTAATAAGAATCACAGGGTAACACACTTAGTCTTAGTGTATAATAAGGATCAGGTCATGATTTGCTATATGTCCGCACCTCAAAAAATTTAACAAAATGTGATGTGCAATTTAATTTGGAATACCTTAAAAAATACCTTGAAATTTAAAAAAAAAAAAAAGAAAAGTTGAAAACACTATTTGAATCAGAGGGTGATATCAGCCAAAGTTCGTATAAATAACACACATTTATACTATATTTAACTATGAATATAAAAATAAGTATGTAAATATGTATTCATATTCGCAACAAAAAAATCATATATATGACAAGTTGCATATACATCTGTATGTATGTATGTTTAAGTTTGAGTAAATTATTAATATGCATGTAGTATGTGTGTATGTATAAATGTTTATATATGTCAATATATTACTTCCATGCAGAACTATGAATAAACAAATGTACATACATACCTACATATAAATTTTAATCGTACAAATATACAACGTGCTTTTACTCATGTTTGTACATACAGATATTGTGTTGTCAACGGCAAGCAGTTTAAATATGGAAATAAGTAAATACTTGTATAGAATATGCAAAGCAGATAGATTGTACGTATGAGCAGTGGTGTGCAAAACAAAAGCATTACATATACAGTTAATCTCATAACGCCTTATTGAAAGAAGTACTAGTTATAATTTATATAAAAAACTTCTTAAAGCTTAAGCATTATTAAAGTGTGCTGTCACTTGTGCTGTAGGGTGTTGCAACAGCAAACAATTTGACTAAAAGAAAATGTTCTCTTCAAGAATATATATAATTCAAATATAAACTTTCTGGCTTTTAATAACAAGATATATGCTTAAAAAATTTACTATTTAATTGGAGAAAAATGTTTAAAATAATATTAAAAAAAATTGCATAAACAATAATGTTTATTTGAGTTACCCGTATAAGGTCTTCAGCAGATATTATAGCTTTCCAATTTTAATAGCTTTTGTTAAAAATGCCACCGACCGTTATTTTTATACCTTTCACCACAAAAAGTCGAAAAAGGGTATAACTAACTTTGTCATTTCGTTTGGACTTTTACCAATATAAATTTCCAACCCCATAAAGTATATATATTCTGACTTCTTATGCATAGCAAAGTCGATTAAGCGGTGTCTCGCTGTCTGTCTGGGTTAATGTTGAAATCAAGTTTGCCAAGGCTTTAGATGAGCTAGAGTAAAATAAAATACTCTAATCGATCAGACATAGTGCTGAAAGAAGTGCTATTAAAAATCAGCAAAATCGGACCATGCCCTTCGAAGCAGCAGGCAAAACACCACGACTATCTCTAATTTTTCATTTGGAACAATGAAGTAACTCCAATCAAAAAAACAAATATACGTTGCAGTATAGAATTAAAAAATATGAAAAAAACATCATGTGAAAAAATTGACGCTCGCCCATATTTTCCGAGTTACGGAGCTCTGAAATTTTCAAATTTTTTAAATATCAATATGGGTATCATTTTAAAGCTTTTGAAGAGATCTTTAAGGAAGTACTCAAATTTTTTAAAAATGCTTAACCCATTAAGAGCTGATATCATTTTTATGTTAAATGATATATGAAGTACCTAAATTTTTTTTATTTTTTAATTCTCTGTCAACCCAATATTTGCTTTTTTGATAGGAGTTACTTCACTTAATTAGATTTACATATATGGTGAAGGCTACATAAGATTCGCCATAGCCGAATACAACAGCTTCTACTTGTTTCGGCTAAAGTTCATTCTTTTTTACTCAAACGAATGTATTTCTAATGAGATTCTTAAACTTAAAATATCTCACATAATTATGTTATAGCCATCTTGTTTTATAAAAAAAAGGATGTAAATATTCATAGTTTACTCTGGCTGGCTTTGTGTAAAACAACTTGACTATAATATTTTTATGTGAAAACTTTTTCACTTAAGTTAGAGAAACGAGGCACTGATCTCTACTGTTGAATAGAAACAAATTTTAATTATTTAATGTTTTTTGCTTATTTTTTTCACTAAACTGTTTGTATGTGTGTTTATGTACATTTAGAACTTGTACTCCCTTTTTATTGCAGAAAAAAAGTAAAAATTAATTTTTTTTATATATTATTTTAAATACGTATATCGTTCTTCTTTTGCACAAACATATTTGCTGCCTTCGTTCTCGTTGATTTCATTGTCATTTTTATTTTTTGCAATTTTTTCTTTTGTTTTTTTTTTGTTTTCATAGTTTATATACACAATGAATGCATTATACATTTATTTTACATGGCATATACATACATACATGCATACATATATACATAAGTTCATATGTATACATTTTTTTACCTTCAAACATATAAAATGTATGAATGTTATTATTTATATGTGAGTGCCTACTTACGTACAATCATATTTGCTATTCATACAAATGTACATGTAATATATATTTTGTATGTACTTATACTCATGCATACATACATACGTACGTATATATGTATAAAGTATATTTAACTTTACCTACCGATTACATTCGTTTGGTGAATAATTAAAAATGCAACGGTTGTGTACACTTGCACTGAATTTTATTCGTATACATGTACAAGTGTTTGTGCATAATATAATCCAGCGTACAAGCTTTATCGCTTACATACACACATTCAAATAAAATATATAGTGATGAGTATAACACTCTACTGACTTAATATACACAATACATTTAAAATACTACGAATTATTTAAAAATGGGTACAAAAACAAAAATACTTGGGTTTTTTAATTACGTACCCAAAGGGTAAAAATGCAACACTATTTATAAATCTACAATGTCTCACCGTCTATTACAGCCCTCTACTTTCCTAAACGTTTTAGCGAAACTTTTGAAATTTTGATTAAGTGATAATCACTGTTAATAAAAATATCTATCACTGAAAAAAATTATGCATTTGGAAGATTGTTTTAACAAAAATCAACAAAGTGAGTCTTTTAAGACTAGTCAGCATAACTTAAGATTGATTAATCAGTTGTGCGTTTGAAATGAGACTCGAATATAACTCCGACAAATACAAAGAAAGCAACTTGTTTAAAAAACAAAAAGTACAGAAAGCAATTGCTCGAAATGTGACAGTTCTTAGTATTATTTTAGAATCATATTTAGCGCAGATTCACGATGAAAAAATGATTCTAATATTTTATTATTTGTTTTTATTTTTCGTAAAAATATGTCATTTCGTAAAGAATATAGAGATACAAATGTGAAAGGACCCAATTTAACTGGTAAAATCGTACTAAAGCAGATGTCGCACATTTTATTTTTGATATTCGCATACGGCTTGTAAGATGACCAACAAAGGCTCGAAAATGTTTTATATATATGATTATAAATACGATTGAAAACAGTATTGAAAATAAGTCAGAAACGCGAGCCATAAGGGACTCGTTCAGAAAGGTCGAGACTACGGTACCAATTTCTCCCCACAAAACAGTAGTTTTCGACTCGATAACGAGCGCATTAACGATTATTATGATCGTGATAGAAGAATAAAAAGGTCTCGCATATGATAAATAATTTAAAAAAAAAAGCATACATTGGCATACGTGTGATGCAAACAGCGTTGCCAGTGACATTTTTTACAAGAAAAATATAATGAAAATTTTACCTGAAATTTGAAACATATTTAATTATAAAACTTTTTATAAGATACATTTTGAACTTTGCTTACCAGGTATGTATGAATACAAGCTAAAACTTGGATTTAATCAACAAAAACATTCCCATTTCAAGTTAATATCAAAAGCAGTACAACGGCAACTCCATTCAGTATAAAATTATTACAAATGTGTTAGTAGAAAATTTTTTATGTATAAGTTTCGCTCACTCATTTCTTGCTGGGATATTATAATGACCGCTACAATATCAATTTATAAAATAAAGTTAAATGTTAAAGGGTATACTCATAGAGACTTAATATTACACGAATATGCCCTTAAGCAATGTGACCCACAAATGGTCATGTATATGTAAGTCTTATTAACATTTGGCTGATTTTATTTGTCTTCCTAAAAAAAAAATATTTAAATTTGCATTAACAAATTTTCTTATAAATTTGCAAGTTTCCTCTAAAATTTAGCCTCGTCAATCAAATCATGTGTTTTATGTTTTTGTTCGTCATTCATTTTTACACCCTTCAAAGCATGTGGAATATCAATTTGTCGATCCGTTTGGAATCTTTTAGAATATAATTTGCGTTCCCGATAGTATTATACTGTAACATATCTGTAACAACTAGAAGCTAATGTTGCTGTTGTCCGAGTATGTGCTTGTGTATGTAATATACGAAGTTGAATAATTTATTGCTTCACAAGTAACGAAGTGCACCTAGGAAACACATCAAATTTATTCATCAAACTCTCACTTTTTAATTGTACTAGTTAAGAAAAAAATTGCATGTATTGGCCTAATGTAAGTTTGCTAAAAATTAAAATACTTCAATCAAAATACTTTTGATTTTCACTTCATGTTGTACAAAATATTTAAAGCTAGTTTGATTTGTTGACATAAAAGTTCTTCAAATTTCATACAGTATTATTTTTTTTTCGATGAAATGGTATTAAAAAATGGATGAAAATATTTTATTACGAAATTAATTAAAGTTGATCGTAGAGTAACAGCTTTATGGCAATGTAGGGTTTGTGGTAATAAGTGCAATGGCTATGACTTAGTTATTTACTTATTCATATTACTTTAAAGAAGAATGCTAGAGGAAACATAATTTTTAACAAACGACACGTTTGATTGAAAATATCACTGTGGCTTTATCTGGCTATATTTCTTTATCCTACGGTCTTATGAATCCTATGGTCTCATATTTACCAAACATGCATTATTATTACAAACGCAACCATCAACGCTACACTACTGTGTTACTGTTAATCCGGCGAGACATGAACTACTCGATGCATCGTTTAGTAAACTAAACCATCCACAGATCACTTCACTACGCCTAGTCATTCCCTTTATCTAATAGCCACCATACACATCTACTTCTAAATTATCTGCCAAAGCTTCACAAAATAATTGTCTTTTGCTTCTCGGGAGGTTTGTGCTGCTGCTTCTGCTTTGCATTATAACAATTATTATTTTCTGTTGTACGCATCTCCACAGGTGGGCTCGAAACTCACGATCTTCTGTTTTACAGCCAGGACATCTACCAACGCAGCCATTGAGGTTGCTCAGCTTTTGTTAGCTAATTGTGGCATTATTGTATAAACACACCATTAGTCATGGTAACTTATTCACCACGCTCATACGGACAACAACAACAGGGGTTGCCAGATATTATATTCGTAACAATAATATTAAAATAACATCTGGACCAACAAATTATATGCACTTTCCTCTGCAAAATGACTTTTAATTGGGTGGAATTTGACATGTTGCGTTCATCTCCAATCGGCGTCATGGAATTAAAAAAAATAAATATTGTGATTGTATGAGTTTTTTAAAAACAGTACAAACTCTAAGTAGTTTCGATTACTTGTGGTGTTGTTTTTTGAAGGCTCCATTCTGAGTAAGTTTAGAATGACGCATATTAAATAGCCTATTGACCTTAAGAACAAATATACACTAAACTATGGACAGTGAAGCACTACTTAACGTTGTTATATTTGAAAAGGTAAAAAACGTAACAATAATTGTTAATTACGTTACGTACGCAGAGTAAAAAGAAAATGAAATCAATTTTTGGATGTTGTGGTTTTGTTTAAAACTTGATTTTTGTCTTCACTATTTGATTTGATTATTCTATTTTAAACAATTTGCTTGGACTAAAAAATCTTAGTATATTAAGTATTTCAGAGAAGCTTCGCGAAGAGTTAAGTAAGCGGCAAAGAAACGGCCATTGATAAATGCCTTCATCTACGAATTCAGCACATTTTATTGATTAGAAAACTTATAAAAATATATGCTCTACTTATTTTTTATTTTACAAAAGTGCATAAGTTTACAATGAACCCTATTCTAATAACTGCAAGTGTCATTGTACCAAACTATAATGTTTTCATTTCATATATCAATTCATACAACAGTCAGGGACAAAAATGAAAATACAATTTAATTAAGAATTTAACATTTTTATGAAAACATATTAAAGATTAATTAATAATTAAATGCAAATACTTGAATAAGCTTTTTTATTTCGATTATTTTACGATAACACAACTTTTGCTTTTAACTGTGTCGTAAACATTCCTGTTTAAATATCACTAAATTGACTTGTACCTTCTTAAATATGTATATGAATTGTAGACACACACACACACACACTTAAATGTGCAATATATAAATGTATGCAATAGTTTATAAACTTAAAATAATAAAAATATATTTATTTCATACGTACTGCTCGTGCTCACTCACTTTATATTATGACTCTCGTACCTTAAGTAACAACAAAACAATAAACGTTTGATTTAAAATTGTAATTATATTTGTTGTTATTGTTATTGGTAGTGTGTTGGAGTCACTGTCTTCGTAACGTTATACAGTTTCATAATTTATGGCTAAATGTTACATTATAAGACAGCGGAGAGACACCACTTCATTTTGGTGTTAAAACTACAACAGTCAGCGACACCACTATCATCACTTTTACTCAGTCACTTTTGAGCTGAATAAAAATCAATTGCATTGAAATGTCAGTTGCTGCTGCTGCTGCCGTTATTGCTACTGCAATCGCTTTGCCCATATACAACAATAATAATAACAACAGCACTACCACCTGTATATCATTATCACATTTATTGCAGTTGTTGTAGTTCTTGTTGCTGTTGCTGCTACTGCTGCCATTGGTGTTGTTAATAATTTCCATAAAATTTATATCTTTTTTCCGTAGCCGTGCCATGAGTTTCAAACAGTTTTCAATATTTCTGTCTGGTGGTCTAAATTATGAACATACGTGAGTTTTATTATTATTACGAGTACAATTACTGCTTTTTGTCGTTTGTCTGTTCGTCTGTTCATATGTTTGTTTGTTTGTTCATTTTTTATTTGTTTGTCATTTTTGAGACAATATTGAGTAAAACATTTAAATTTATTAAACATAATCGATAATAACATTTCATCACTGACTCTGTGGCAATTTGCATTTATTCTCATTTCTTCTTCATTTTGTTAGAAATATTTATTACATTCGTTTATTAAATTATTATTCATGTAATTTTTTAATTAATTTAAAATTTAATTTTTTCATCACTGTCCAATGAAAATTAAATAAATTTAACTTCGAGATAACCAGTTTTCAGGCCCCACATGAGAATGACATATTTGTAATTTCTTCATTACTATAAGGAGTTCATTGTTATTAGTGACAATGGAAAAAAAAAAATAACTACCGTTTAATGCTGATCACTTTATTTCAAAAGTAATTGTTTTACTAATGGTAAAGAAATTTTAATGAAAAATGCCATTTTAAAAGTAATGCTCTATTATACTTAGAGGTTTTTGTTTAGTGTACAAAGACAAGGAATTATGCTTATTAATGTCAATGAGAATGAATTTGTTTTATAACTAATTATCTATAAAATTTCTCATTAAAGAGCATTATCATTAGTACTAGCATTATTTATTTTTCAATGCTAATGAAACTGAAAATTATTTATTCCATCCAATTAAGTTACATAGAAAGAAGAAATACTAAAAGCCTGGAAGATTAAAAAGGCATGAGAAAATATTTTATACACAAATGACTTCTTCACATAAACGGCATTGATATGATAAAATTCAATATTCAATTGCTCAGCCGCAGTAAACCGTCTGAATTTGTAAATACTTCTTATTAAAACTGTTTGCCTGTCCCCTAAGCATGGCTTCAATACAAAATAAATTCTAAGTTTCCATGTTGCCATGAAAGTTTGTATGAAGAGTGCTACTGATTTCATAAGCTATCAATGCGATTTGTGTTTTGCTCAAATGGAAACACAAGACATAACTTTGATAGCCAAACATGACCGAAATTAGACCGTTCGGTTTTAGGTCTGACTCCCTATACTTCTATAAGTACACAAAAAAATTGTTTGCACCTGTTAATGGTTTTTGTTTTCAGTCTAAAAATTTATAAAAGTTTTATTTCATTCAATTATTTATTCCTATTTATTAATTAAATTATTATTTGGTTCAATTAATTAGTTCAATTAATTATTTAATTGGAAACTTTTGTATTTATTTTTTAATTAAATTTATAATTGATTTAATTAAAAGTCCCATTGAATTGCAATCTAAAAACAAACAAAACCTTTATTAAGTATAAGAATTTTTTTGTGTGGGAAAATTTTAAAAACTTGACAAAAGAGGAGCTGCTATTCACACTTGTATCATAACTTTGTTCATCTTTATTAATATTTTAAATGTCAAATATCAATGGCAAAAGTCAAAACACCGCTCAGGGAGAAAAGTTGTTTAAATTTTATTCTCATGTCAAGTAGTAAGCGAGATCAAGCCTTAAAATTTAGTTCAACTTTAATGCCAGTTGTGCTAATAATACCTGTCAATTTTTTATTTAATATGCAAAAATAGCCAACGTATGGCGCGTCTAATAATTAGAGTATTGTAAGTTCATTTAATATATTTATCTTTTAAGTCGAGATGAATTTGTTATTTCATTTTCTCAGTATTCTCAGTATTTTTTTTTTGTTAAACGAAACCAAAATTAAAATTATTAGAAAGCCAAATGGAAAATGGGTGCCTTTAGTCCAGTTATGAGAATAATTTAACTGATTTAAGTCGCTCATGAAGTACAGAATTCTGCCTAAAAAATTACGCCAGCTAAAAGCCAAGATGCAAGTCTAATTACATTTTAGGTTTAAATATTGCAATTATATTCCATGGGTTGTGTACACGTAAACAAAAAGCATGGTTAAGATAACCATAATTTAAAATAAACATAACGTTGATCTTATGTTGAAAGGCCCTAACTTGCATAATTATTACTCTACAGGAGAAGGTAAAAACATAAGAGGAACTGTATTTATTAAAATGTAAATACTTGTAAAACGTTATTTTGATCCTAATGTATTAAAGTTTTGTGTCGAGGTGTAACTATGTAAAATGATTTGAAATCACGAAAAAAAATTTTTTCGTAAAAATTCGACTTATTGCTTTCTACAAGAAATCAACGATATAATGGTTGAATTTTATCAATGTTTATATAAGTAAAATAAATATTGTCACTCTTTTAACCATAATATTTATAACGATAACATGGTCCGAAAATTATATTATGGTTAAGTGTAATAATTATATGTTGGCATATGATAATATTATAATACAACATTTTAAAAATATTTTAAAAAGTCATGTTTTCATACTATAGGATTTTGTTTCCAAAGAAGGCACAGATTATTTTTAGAAAAATTACCCTCTTGTCTTTTAAACTTGTAATTCATTTTATATATACGTATTTCGTATAACAACCTAAAATTCTGTCTGAACTATATACTGATATTAAAAAGACAATTCGAAATTTTCAATTAATTCATTAATTTCGCCATGGTCCTAAAAGTCAAACTCTTTTCAAAAATATAAACGGTTTTTTATTTGGAGTTTGTGACTTAGGATGATCAGAAAAAAAATGAATTCAACAAAATGAAAAATTTTTTGCTTAAATTATTTCTTTCTGACAAGCGTTTACAACTTGAGGCGAATTGACTTTCTTAAAAACAAAAAAACTGATTCTTCATCTTTAAATAAGAATGAACATGGGCAAAGTAGTTGTCGCTTAATTTTGATTTAAAATTTAACAAAATTAAAGTAGAATGTTGACAAAAATAAATATATGCTTTATCTTTTAAAATATTTTTTTTATTTCCAAGTCTTTACGCAAAATATTTCAAAGTAAAAGTAAACAAGAAACGTATTTTCTGGCATTTAGATTTGCTTACAAGTTTTTTATCAATTAATTAGGAATTTCAGTTAAAAACAACAAATTTTGATTGGTTATGAGCTCTATAGCACATAACACTTTCTCCTACTTAAATTTCAATAAGTAAAAATATTTTATCAGACATAATAAACACAACAATCTGTCCTTTTATATTACTTTAGCCGCTAAAAAATTAAAGGGTGCTGCGAAAGTCACTATATCTTTATACAGTTATTTCTTCAACTGTGATGGGCACAGTATATGTAAAATCATATCCGCTAAAGCAACAAGTACAAAAAAAATCAAGTTAAAAGAGTGGCCCAATTTTGAAATGATTTGGACGTACATGCCGTAATTCTGAACCGCAATAGGCAGATACTCTTTAATATCAGACCAAGTTAAAACTAAATGATATATAAAAGGGTGTTCCTATAGTGACATAAATTTTAGTTTTTTAACCGTAGCAGGCCGACATTTAGAATTTACATGGCATATGTATAAGTGTACTATAAAATAAGTGTCAACAATAAATTTGAAAATGAAAGGATTTTTTCATAGTCTCAGATTTTGCCGGATGTCGCTTTAACTTCTAAGCTGTCATACACAGACGATTAAAATTTACATAGAGTCCGTACTGATATCTCTTCTACAAATATGGTTGCCTAGTGTTCAACCCCTGCGGCAATCAAAAAATAATAATAAATGTTTTTTTTCTGTTTAATGGTATAAACACATATTCAAAATTAACAATCCAACAGGCAGCCGCCTTTGTCGGTACTTCTTCATAGAGCATATTCGCCGGCGAATTAAAATAACTAACAAAATGGCTATATCTTTCTCTCTCCTTTCACCACCTATCATATCTCTAATAGAACCTTTTTCTAAAGAAAGTAGCACGGTTACAAAAAATAACTAAATAGGTTATAAAAAAAAACAAATATTAAAATCAACCAGTGTTTGCATTAAGATATGAAAAAATGTTTAATTTTTAAAGGGTTATATATACATGGGAACTTATCACAAAGGAAGTCCTCTATACAAAATAAACTATAAAAATAAAATCAAAGATGAGCAGGAATATCGTTTAGAGGACCTGACTTTTATGTATAAGATCTTACCTTTTGAACCTTAAAAGCCAACGCTTTAAATTTGCAAGTCAATACATTATAGGGAATCCTTTACGTGTGAGTCTAGCTCGCTCTTGTTAGATTTATTTATTATTGTAATTTTTCTTTTTTATAACATTTTTTTTTTAATTTATAATTCTATACATTTCACTTATATATTTTTTTACGTTTTTTTATTGTCTATTTAACACTATTGTGCATTTGTTGTTATCGTGCCATTTGCTGTTAGTTGTCATGTCACACCGATTGTATCTGTATAAACATACATGGCTTAATTAACTAAATTACGCGTTTAGCATTTAATAGATATTGAAGTTTATTTACTTTTTTTTATTAATTTTATACGTTTTCAATTCTTGTTGATTTCTTACTTTGATTTTTGATTTCTGTATATTTTCTACAATTATCATAAGAAATATTTTACGTTTTTAAAATTTGTTCCTCACGTTTTTTCCAATCAGCCGTAACTGAAATATATTGTCCGCATCAAAATAATAAGGTCACTCTCTTACTTTGCTTTTATTAAGGCAAAGTGGTATAAAAAAAAGCTTAATGTCAACTTGAAAAAGGCCAGCTTTACGTTTCTTTTATTAAATATTGGTGCCCGCCGGAAAGGATACTACTCGGTTTTGCCGCCATTTTTGTAAACATTAGTTTTTAGAATTCGTATACGGCTGCCGTGAAGTAGACACGTGGCAAATTTATAATGCAAAAATATTTTGTGCCAAATCGTATACAGCGAGGATTACAATGAAATTGCTGCGAAACGTTTTTCCTTATCTTTCCTCAACAAATATTATGCTACAAAAAAAAAAAATACACGGGCACACTGCATTATACGTGTCTTAAAGAGGAAGTTACAGTAACCAGTAAAATTTACTGATAATGATAGTTAGTTTGCCAGTAAATTTTTATTGGTTACTGAAAAATTTTATGATTGCTACATTTTTTCAAAATATTTATTTATACAATATGAAAAAGGCAACAACAACATGTCCTTACACTGGTAAAAATTCCCTTAAAATTATCCCACCTTAATAATTATAATGCTCATAAAATATCAGTAAAATTTTACCAATCAGTTAAAATTTACTGGCAATGAAAATTGAATTGCATTGTCAGTAAAATTTTACTAAGTGCTTCATTTATTTCATTAATCAGTAAAAATTTGGAAGTAATGAAAACTAAATTGCAGTAGTAGACATACATTTTTACTTAAATTTTAATGGTAATGCAAAGCACCCATCGAAGTGCAAAACTTTTAAAATTATTTCAAAGATCTCGAAAAGTTTTGTATTTTAATATGTGTGTCATAACCGTCAATACCCAACTTTTTAATTTTGCTCTCTTTGGGGCGGATTCACTTAGTAAAATGTTTCAATTAAGTGCCTTTTAGGATTCGGTACTAAAAGTGTAAAAATATAATATTTTTACAAAAGAAAGTCTACAAAAACAGATAAAACTATTATTGATCTCAAACATTAAAAGGTGCGTCAAAACCTCCAAAACCGTTGAAGAGTATTTTTTATAGGCGCATAAAACTTTAAGTTGGCAACACTTTTTTAACTGGCGGTCATTTTTTCAGCTGGCAATGTTTAGTTTGGTTTCTGTTCGAAATTCGTATCGCGCACTACGTTGATTTTATGGTCAACATAATCGTCGATCAGAGCAATTAATTCGATTAAGTATCAAACGTTTTCGCAACACGTTTACTATGAGTGATAATATGGTGTTTACAGAAGAAATCTTTGTTGCTGTAGAGCATAGCGTAGAGAAAGACCCGAATCACTCTATCAGCCATATGTGTGTCTATCCACTTTACGGATATTTTTTTTTTTTTTTTTTGTTGAATAAATACGTCAATAAACAAAGCTACTGTATTTGGAGTGATGGCAATCCTCAAATGTGTGTTGAGACACTGTTACTCTTTGGTGTGCTTTATGGGAATCATTGGTCCGCAATTCCTTGAAAACGGTACTGGTCAGAACGTTACAGTCAATGGTGATCGCTAAAGAGCCAAGATTACTGACTTTTTCGTTCATCAATTGAACAACCATGATGTGTAGGAGCTGTGGTTTCGACAATACGATGCAATATATCACACACAGCTCGCAATTGAGAAAACGTGTGGTAACCGCATAACTATACCTTTCAGACCCATGAATTGACCTCTAAGATTGTGCGATATAACGCCGCTAGACTATTTTCTGTGTACGCCGATAAGCCCGAAACGATTGACTACTTGGACGATAACAATCTTCTTGTTGTTACCGATATGCGGCCACAAATGTTGGAAAAATTTATTTAACATTGAAACTCCAGATTAGAATACGCCTGAGCCATCCGGGGCTGTTAAACGCCACAATTCGTATTTATATTATAATGCCAAAAGCTTATCTTTCGAAGAAAGTAAAAAAAAGAATAAAGTAAATTTTATGTCAATCCAAAAAAATTCATCCATCTACAAAAACACTTTAAAGAAAATATATTATTGGAAGAAAATTTAAGCAATAAATATTTTGTTACAAACTGACCTTATCATTTTAAAGCGTACGGTTAAATAATTTACCTTACTTACACAAACAACGAGGAGAATCTTTTTCTCGTCGAATAAATTTACTTTATTATTGACAAGTAACTAAAATGAACAAATATTTACGTACACCCTACATGTTTGTTTGCTTAAATGATTTAAGTAATGCGGAAATGTTGTTTAATTTAAAAGAAAAGAATTTTAAACCTAAAAAAAGCAAAAACAACATAATATTAATGAAAAATAAAAAAAAATAATAATAAAAAAATAAATTAAAGCTAAATTGAAACTGAATAATTTAATACGTTTTTAAATTAAACGAACACTTAAACAACGTCTGCCGTTACTAATCTGTTTTTTTTTTTACTTTTTGTTTTATTGTAAAGAGAAAAACTTAAAAACATAAAAAACAAACGAACTGAAAATGGTTAATGACGATGTGTCAATTAATTGTCAACACTTAATAAATATGTTTGTTTTGAATTAAAATTACAACCAGAATTATTTATTATACTAACAACAACAACAAAATTGACATGTGTGCCGTTTAACAAAAGTAACAAGAATATTACAATATTCTTAATTTAATTGTTCTGTTATTTTACAAATTTGAACTTTGAATCGAATTTCAAAAGTTGAATGGAAAAATTTACGAATCAGTTTTTACAAAAAAAAAAAAACAAAACAATGTTATTAAAAAATTTTATTTTTCGTAGTTATTTATGCACATACATATGTACATATGTATGTGATATGATGTTTCTTACTCCGAAAATTTGTATTTTATTTTTTATCAGCATTTCCCTTTACTGTGCTCTCTATCTATTTTGTTTTTTAATTTCCAATGGCAACCACAACTTAGGAAAATATAAAAAAAATAAAGGTTGCTGATCTTTTTTCTTTATACTAAATGTAATTCTCGTTTAGTCAATTTGGTTTGTGCCTTAAGAATCTAGATTTTGTTTTAAGATATTGTATGAAAACTAATGAGAAGAGTTTAACATTTTATCACATGAACAAGTTAATAGAAATATAGAAAAAATTATATTTTTTTATTTTTGTGGCTGTAGAATATGTTTGATGTTTCTTTCTTTCGGAGCAAAATTTTCTGCGTTCTTTAAAAACAAGACTACACGTCAGAATTCGCTGACTCGACAAATATTCTAATAACATTATTTTAACATGAACCTGACATTAACATCGCTGGATGGTCTTTACCAGTT
The DNA here is from genome assembly GCA_916610165.2 of Gymnosoma rotundatum. Lineage (NCBI taxonomy): Eukaryota > Metazoa > Arthropoda > Insecta > Diptera > Tachinidae > Gymnosoma > Gymnosoma rotundatum. The sequence continues at coordinate 9,363,506 of OU744338.1, read as the reverse complement.
GTATTCATGTCTTGCAATAAATTGTTTAATGGTTTAAAAATTCAATGGCTCATCTAAAGGGATTTAATAAAGTTCGGCTAAGTACGTTCAACAACGAGATTATTTTATTATTTTTTATATTGTGCTAATATGCCATTTTCAAATAAAAATGCAGTTTATTTATCTATGCGTATTTCTCCGGTTGCTTAAACCAGCTCATCCAGAAACCCTGATCCAAATTTTTAGAAAAGCCAAAAATATTTCCTTACCTATAAAAACTTAAAAAACAATATGAGAGTTATCTTAGAAGCCAATACAAAAATGTTAAGTCCTTAACAAACCACGTTTTAATTTTTGCTTACATACCCTTCTGCGTTAGGTTGGTTACATGCCGACTCTCAAGCTGGATTAACCCATGATGTCCGTACAATAATATTGTGCGGACAAAAGTTATTTTTGCGAGAGTTTTCTGAAACACGATTCACCCATTTCAAACATTTTGTCTGGACAATCAATGCTGCTGTATGTAAACAATGGTTTTGTAATGTGGCAGTATTACAGCTGATTTTATGTTATTGTTTTTTTTTTATTTTAAATGTACAAAAATTGTAACTGTTAAATTTTACATCCGCTCGTTCGCTCCACTTCTCCCACCACTATTGCGTAAAACTGCTTTATGTTGCCTACGTAACATTTTTCGAAGATTTTGACATTCCTTTACTGAAAAGAAGAAAATTGATGAAAAATACCGATTTCTAAACAAAAATGTTCGTACGATCTATTCCAATGGAGTTCGCTATTTGTAATTTGGGTGAATCCAGCTTTAATGCAGACGTAAGACGTAGCAAACATAAAAAATACACAGTTATTTTTTTTAATTCAATTAAGAAAAAATATAGCGGTGATGCCAATAGTTTGCACAAGCAATTGCATATAATTTTTATTTGTAAAATTATTTTGGGAATTTTTATAATATTATTTTTATTATATTATGCTCATATCTAATATCTAATTATACAATACGATAGCATTTTATTTATTATAAGATGGCTTTCTTTAAAAAAAAATTTGTTGGCTGTTTTGCCATGAAACTAAATAACCAAATGAACAATTTTTAGTCAAGCTTAAGTTCATTTTTAGACTTACATATGCAGTGGATAAACACATAACCGTTTTAATATAATTACAATATCTGTCCGGCTTTTAAAGGTCTCTATATCTGGAACCGTATCGTATGGTGTCCCTAATGGATAAAGAAATTTCATAATATTTTAATCCGTTACAGAGTGTGTGCCGGGTATAATAAAAAGAACAAAAAATATAATTTGAAGGGTGTACCCACAAAAAAACTTATTTTGACGTTTATTGTCATATTCGTTAACAGCAATACACAGACGCCTTAAATTTTCAACAGCAAACAATAAAGATGTTAATAAAAAAAAATTAAAGGGTGGCCTAAACATGGTACAGAACCTTTTCTGTATGAGTTCAATTTGATCTAGGGGGGATTTTATAATTTTATTAAAACTACAAATTGTTCATTAGTTTAACTAATAGTTATTATCATAGATGATATAAACATAATTTTTTTGTTAAACTGCAATTTAATTATATTTTTACAGATTACTGTTAATGTACTGTTAACTTAAATTTCCATTTCGGTGTCAGTAAAAATTTAGTGGTAATAAAAATTAAATTGCTGCAACCGTAATAATTTCTTAAAAATGCAAAAAAAAATTTCATTATCAGTATAAATTTACTGGTTATTGAAATTTTTAGTGCATTGAAATATAATGTAGTGTGGCCATGTAAAAATTAATGTTAAGGGTGAAATTTCATTCAATGGATAGTTTTAGTTATTTTATGAGAGCAGGAGTTTATAGCTTATTAAAATTAGCTTTAACTTAGTTTTTTGAAAAAGTGGACTTATATCACTCTCAAAAAAACAGTTTATATGTAAACTAGTCACTGATCATGAACTAATTCACTAAAATTTACAAATTTTATTTGTTTGATTTTGCTATATCTATATATATAAAAATGAATGTCTGTCTGTTTGTTTGTGCTTTATAGATGGCCAAACCCTTGGACCTATCTTCCTGAAATTTTCACAGCATGTTACTGTGACTCTGGAAGGAATAATAGGCTATATGAAGTTTTAATTGGACAAAGGGGCGTGGCAAAGCCCATATAACCCAAAAATTTAAATCGCCATATTTTGGCCATTTTTTGACCTACGTCGACGATATTTGGCATATATGGTATTGTCATAATTTGGAATACGTACCAGGAGAAAAGTCGGTGGGACCCCGCCCCTTTTTAGAAAAATTAAAAATCGTAATATAGTCTTAACTACTGGACCAATCGTCATTAAATTTTCGCAATACTTTTAATTTTATTTAAAACGAGGGGGGTAGCGAAGCATACCGGGTTCATCTAGTTAAGTATAAAAATTATTAAGTTATTAGATAATTATTAACACATTGGGCAATTCAAAGAGTTATGGATGCAAAAAAACAAAAAACAATAAGTAAATGAGTTTTACGATTTCAGCAATAAGTTATTAAGTTGTTGGGTTCTCAAATCTTAATTCTTTGCATGTAATTGACTACCATCAACAGCGCATCCTTTAAAATATTACCCAAACTACGCATCTGCGTATAATATAACAAGAACAACCTGCAATTGTTATTAAAATTTAATTAATTATAAATCGAGCCACTTCAATTGTTTTGTGAAAACCTTATGTTTAGAATAATAATTCCATTTTCCAAGTCTGATAACTAAAATTGTTTTAATGATAAAAATTAAATAAATAATTTGCAATATAAATCTGTCTTCCATATTGGTCTGGGTCTTCAAAAGATAACTCGGGTATTATTTAGCGAAAAAAAATCTTTTTAAATTCTCGGGTAGAAGAAACATAAACAGCATATTATATATTTGTTTTATTCAAATAGAAAATTAAATACATCAATCGAAATGAAAATAACACTTACGAAATATGTTAAACTCAACTGTATTTAAGTCTATACAAATGACATCATATCGAAACGAGGGTTTCAAGCATGTGTATGCGTGTGTACATGCGTGTATATAGAAACATTTAACGTTGTTTATATTTTCTATTGTTATTCTTAAGTGTAAGGAAATGCAGGATAATTGAGTAAACAAGAGTGAAATATTATAAAGTGTAGCATATCCTTAAATTATCCTTATTGTTACTCACTTTTATGCCGTCGTTTATTATTAATTTATAGGGTTGTTAATTATATTTATAAATTCAATATTAATAAACCCGCCAACAGGGTTTGTTTCTTTGGTGGTTGATTTCCATTTCATTTAATTGAAACCACCACTTCATATTCGAAGAACTAACTGACAATAATAAATACAAAATTTTAACGCCGTCTTTAAATGTACAAGACAGATAGGTACATTGTCCAGTTCAAACTATTTTTGTTTTTTGAGTTAATAAATTTTGAGCAACTTTGAAAGAAAAACCCAAAGCTGTAAAAAGTACTTTAATAATTTTAAAACTTAAGAAAATAAAAACGCACAAAATAATTTTAACTTTTCTACTAAGATCGCCACTAATAAATAAAAAAAGGGTTCAATAAGCCAATCCGCTAGCTTTCTTTAAAGATTATTTTCCTTGTTTCAAAAAATGAAAATTGAAGACTTGGGCCTAAATTCTTACAAATAAACGCTGGGTCTTCTCGAAATCCCAAAAGCAATGAAAATAGGATCAGAATTAGTAACATGTATCGCAAAAACTTGTATTGTTAATTGGTAACGGCTGGGATGTCAACTCGTGTCATCTAAACAATCACCAACAAAACTAAATATTAAATGCGCCACAAAACTGACTGACTAAACAAGAGCATGGCCAGTTTAATTAAATAATGAAAATATGGAGCTGAAAGAAACGTACGGCTGCAGTTTGAGAAAGGAAAGACGTTTCTTAATCGCAATCTCATCAAGAGAAAAAGAAAACTTTAAGTGTTTGAGACATTACAGAAACTTTTTTTTCTTAAACAGACATTTTTTGGACTGATTTAAGGGATTTCTGAATAAATTAATGCTACTATATACATATATGATCAGCGCTGTCTCGATAATTTGCTGCTAAATCATCAACAATTAAATCCTTAGATGACATTATTGTTTGTGTAATTCCTCATACATATATGGCCAGTAACTTTTGAAAAAGAAGTCCAAAATTGTACTTTTATTAAAAGCATTGTCAGGAACAGCCACCGTGGCCTTACACCCGAAATCATATTTAAATTAAAAATTTCTTTTTTATTAACATTAATGTTTTGTGTTATTTTTTACAATTTAAAGTTTTTTCGGGCTTAGAAAAACACCTTTTATTACTCCCTATCTGGTTCTTTTTCACATATTATGCTCCCTCTCTCTCTCTCTCCCTGTATTCTCAAACATTTGCCTCTTCAAACTACCATAGCGCCATCAGAGTATAAAACTATGGCAACGATTTAAAGAATCATCAAATAGTTGCAAAATTTTATTTATAAACTTTATCAGATTATTTTAATTTTTACTTGTTTGCTCTTCAAATCTCAGTTTAATTTTTAAATGAAAATTATTGTAATTAATTAAACTACGGGAAAATGAAATTAATTAATTTTATAAATGAATTAAAATTTACTTATTTTCGGCTTTGGTTCATGTGTTGAATTTAATTTCTAAACATTTTTAAAAAGAAAAATTATTTTCTTTGTCGTTCTCTCTGTTAATTAAAATAAACGCAAAGCCCAGCGTATTTACATTCATACTTAACTCATAGCAGTCAATATGATACTGAAACAGCATCATTTGATCATTAAAAAAATTAGATTTCATGGCTGTACCGAAGGTTAGTGAGAACAAAAACGACAAAGAAATGCTTTAAGTTGTGTGTAGACTTCGTCTAACCAAATTAATATTAAGATTAGTTGGTTAAATAGATGATGTTTACAACGTACACAACCTAAGGCAAATAGATGCGAAGAATGCTGATGAAGGATGTGGCGGTCGAGAATATGCTGCATTTCATTCTGCTAGCATCTTATATTTCTGGTTTTTTTTTTTGTGGAAAACGTCTGCATGCATTTGTAAATAATATTTTTTTTTTTAAAAATGTTTAGAAAATAAATTTTAAAAAATACCCAAAGCCCAAAATAACTCAATTTTAATTCATTTTTAAGATCCACAGTTCAAATCCTGATTGATGGAAAAAATTTTAAAAATTAATTAATTTTTTTAAAACATCGTGCTATATTTTATCGCGATTTTGATTATTGGGGGTGAAAACACATCTCGATGACCATTTCGCTACCGCTTACTTAGCTCTTCAGGAAACTTCTCACAAATATTTTAAATAAACTAAAGATTTTCGTCTACACAATAAAGTAAAGACAAAATATGTCTATTGAATTTTTGTTAACGATTTCAAAATGTTCCCCATTCAATTGTTTGTTTTAAATGTGTTCATCTGTTTAATTATTATCTGCTTTAATATTGTGAAACCAAATTCTAAATAAAGAAAAAGGGATCAAGATCAAATAATTGTGGGTATTTTAACCCCAATTCAAATATAGTTCATAGTTCCAATTTATTTCTCTGCTCTGCTCTAGTCTGTTCTGTATGTGTTGCATTCATATATTTTGTTGCTGTTTAAATATAGAAATTTCATTTCTATTAATGCAGTACGTTTGCATCTGTGCCTGTGTGCGCGCGTGTGTGTGTGTTTTATAATGACTTTCTTTGTGTTGTGTGTTGTAGTTACTTGTATTTTAATACTTTCACACTACAACTCAATACTGGCACTTTTATATGAATCTGTGATTGTTTAAACAACAAAAGGGGGATAAAAAAAGGGTCAAACACCAGACATCAGAAAAAAGTACTTTATTGTTGGGGTGGGGGAAAAACATAAATACAACAATAAAAGGCTGAAGACATAGAATAAGTGGAAAAATATAAGAAAAAATTTACTCATACTTAAAACGCCGGCACAAATACACACAATGCAATCAATAAAATGAAAATGCAAATATGAGACAAAAAAAAATTATACAACGACAACAACAGCCACAAATATGGTCTACATTTTATGGATAATTTAAATAAGTATGAGTTTAGTAAGTCGGTCTGGTCTTATATGGTCTGACTGTCTGTCTGCCGGGGCTTGGCGATGTTTTATAAATAAAATAAAAAAGTGGTGGGTGTATTTTTATCCACCATCATGCTTCAATACAAGCAACTGAATGAACATCACTTCATTATAATCATGATACTCATACCAATACACAAATAAATATTTATCTTGTTCTGATATTTTACTCTGAACATATGTGCAGTTGCATCTGTAGAAATATAACAAACACTTTCACACAAATGTTTTGTGGTTGTAAGCCACTCTTTCTTTTCATTTTTTAATAAACCCACTTACCAGCAGATTTATTAGGAATTAATTTTTATTCCGAAAAGAAATATAAGAAGTCAGTTATAACTTTAGTTAGATTTTTGCAGCAGATAATAGGCAGCGGCGTTATTGGTTCATAATGCTCTGAAAATTATATTGATAAGCTTGGATTGCGGCATATTCTGGATCACTTGCTGGAAAGGGTCGGGTACTTGGGAAAAGATTTCTCGGGTACTTGAGAGAAGAAATAGGTTTACGGAAAAAACGAAACTGTATTTTAAATTAAAAATCAACCCTGAAGTTGAAATAAATAAATCACCACGATCGGATGACTTGATTCCACTCAGCTTTCTCTGAATACTTTATCAGTCGCAGATTTGAAACAATAAACCTCAATTTAATAATGCTCTAAGACTCCATATAGTCCTGATCATTGCTTATATTTACCTATATCTATGTGACAATTGTCATTAAAATAAAGGCCTTTCCGATCTCATATTCTCCTTCTGATGGCAAACTTTTGGCTTTTAAACAGAAAAAGGATATCATTCATAGTTCACAAGTTTCCAGTTTTATTAACCAAATGGGAGCGAAAAATGATGTAAATTAATTTAATTCCAACAATGCACAATGGGGCAAAAATAAAATATTTTGATAGAATATTTAAAACGAACAAAATATAATATCGCTTGCTTAATTGTGTCATTTTCGTAAGTTAAGTAATCAAAAATGTTGTGCTACAGATATTGGTCAGCTTTAAATTGTTTAGAAGATATTTTTAATTTTTAAACTGACCAAAGCCTAGTTTCCAGTAAAAAAAATTAAAATCATGCCTTTAATATTTAAAAGACTAAATACTCTTAAAGAATGGTATTTTTATGTTAAAGTAAAACTGTATAATTTATTTTTAATGTTATAATGTTAGGTTAGATTAAGCAGATTGATAAGATATGAAGTGAGTGAAAGAGAGAGTGAGAGAACGAGAGAAAGAGAGTGACAATCGCCAGAACATTATTTGCAGCGTTGTCAACATGGTGCATTTCGTAGCATTTTGGGTACTTTTTCGAATTTTTCCTGGGAAAATTTCACGTGTTGGTGCGAGGTGCGTTTTTTTTTAAATATTGGTGCTTTTTTTAATTTGTGGTGGCACCAAAGCAAATTTAACACCACTTTGTTTTTATTGTGAGAAAAGAATTTTTGTACAAAAAATACACCTGTTTTAATACCATTTCGTTTAAGACGTACCAAATCATAAGCACAAAATGAAATGGTTTTGTTGTTGTATTAATTTATGTTATATTAAAAAAGAAACGTTTCATTGTATGGAATATACTATCCCTTTTAGATATTCATGGTCATTGTTTTTGTAGTAAAGGCTGCTGTCGTATCTGTTAAACAGCTTAGCAAAAGCAGAGTTTTTTCGTGATCAGTTAACCGACTCCAAAAAAAGAAGGAGGTTATACAATTCGACTGAATGTTGCTTTTTTATGTTTGTGCCTGCAGAACTCAGTCATTTCTGAACCGATTTTGAAAATTGTTGTAACATGATAGTTTATGCTTACAGATTGGTCCCGTTTAGTAAACAGTTCATAATCTTAAAAATTAAAGGGTGTCCCCATACATGTTTTTTACGTGTATTGTGAACTGTAAAGGACGATTCTGTAAAATATGAATTGACTGTGTATTACTATGGCTCACAATAACAAAAAGTCATACAAAAATAAATCTAAAAATTAAAGGATGCCCCCACTATTGATGTAAATTTACTTATATGGGCCTATGACAAACGCTTGTAAATTGGACAGAATGTCGGTTGCTATGCCCGATTTAGTAACAAGTATTAATACTTAAAATTATAAACTAAAGGGTGCGCCTATAGTTCACTTAATTTGATGTATATGGCCATACTTTTTAACAGTTGTAGACAGACGCTTGAAATTTACAACGAACCTGAATTGCTGAGTCCGCTATAACAAAAAGTCTACAATTTGGATTTGGAAGTAAAAGTGCGTCCCAATAGTTGATGTAATTTGAAATTATTTATAATTTTTTTTTTTGCATTTATTAGCCTTTAATAAAATGAATTTTGCAGGGTTTTACTTATTAAACTGTATGTATGTAATTATACAGAAATATTTTTTTTTAATGATTATTTGTAAAAACCTTGAACTTTAAGACTGCTTTAGTGTTATATTTGTAATACCAAATAATTGCACTTTTTAGAAAAACTAACTCATTAAAGATTTTAAATAAAAAATAATTTCTAAAACTTGGTGCGTTTTCTCTAAAATGGTGCGTTTTTTTCTCCACTTTGGTGCGTTTTGAAATTTCAAAGTTGACAACGCTGATTATTTGCCATCCAGTGCAGTGTTGTCAGATTAGGCGATTTATTCACAAATCGGGGATTTTATTTTTAAAAGTGTATGAAAATTTCAGTTTGGGGATTGAGGAATTGTCTGAGAATATATTTTTTGCATTTTGGGGATTTAAAGAAGTTTTTTGGGAATTTTAAAAAAATCATGTTTTTGGCTATTGTAATTTAACTATTACTAAATAAATTTAACAAAAAACATTGTTAAATATTATGAAAAGTAAGTCTCTCCGTAAAGTTAAAAAATGCATTTGTCTTTTTTCAGCAATGAATTCAATGAAAACCAAAATAAGAAATAAAATGCAATACTGGAATCTTTATTGTAATTAAACTTTTTTTGCATCTTTAGAAGTACTTCAAATGCTTAGCGTCAAAAATATGTGCTAATAATTGCTTTTGACAATGAGATAAAAAAAAACTGTAAAGGACCATTTCTGCAGATAAAATACTTATTGTAAATTTTGTTGTTGATGTAGATACAATTTTGTCTATCTGTCACGTAAAAACTGCTGGATGAATTTGAAAAATATTGTGAGGATATCCCTTAGAACCTTGGTTCAAATATAGGATACTGTTTTCGTAGAAATATACCATTTCATTTCGTGGTCACTGCTAGTATATAACATACTTGTACATTTACAATATTAAAACACGTATGGTAATACTTAAATTAAATTTTAAAATAAATAGTATTATCTAAGAGGGAATTTTTGGGGATAGTTGAAGCTTTTTTTTAGGGAATTGTGGGAATAAAATTTATCTGATTGGGGATAAGACTCGAAAAAATCTGGCAACCCTGATCTAGTGTTATAAGTGTGATCATTAACAACATTTAAATTTTTTGCATTTTTTTTAATTTAAAATAAATTTAATTGAAAGGACACAATTGTTCAATTCACCACCCCCATTGTATCATGTATAACTATCCCTGTAAAAAAACGAAACTAATGCACACAACTAAACAGTAATACATTTTTAAAAATTTTATATTGAATGGCGTTGCCATTGTAGGGCTTTTGGTACTAAATTGGACTTTTTTTTGGTACTTTAAATCATATTTTGCGCTTGTATTTATAAATATACATATGTATGTTTAGCAAAGTTTAAAATACAGCTCATGAAATGTTATATAATCTTCTCTAACAATTAAGCTAGTGGCAACGCTGTTTGCTACAAACATTGTACAAAAGTTTCTTTTATTTTATTTTTATTTTTTTAGCAATGTAATAGAAACTATACAATGGCCGGTATTTCAGGCATCAGACCAAACAAATGTCTGTTATTTGTAGAGATGTCACTGTTGTAGGGATGTCACTGTCGTAGGGATTTCACCCAATACTTATTAATTGTATAACTGTATAGAAATACAAAAATAATTTATTTTAATGAAAGAATTTTTTTATTTGTATGTATCTACTTATCACATTATTTTTAATTTTGATTTAAAGGTTTGTATTGCTCTTCCGCTTATAAATTTTCCATTTACTACAGTGACAACATCGAACAACGTTAATAAAATATATAAAATGAAAATGGAAAGTTGTATCACACCTTTCATTGAAAATTCCCTACAACAAATTTGATTTGTTTTGTTTTAGTTTAATGCAAAAATACAAGAGACACAATAATACAACGATATAATGAATTGAACAAATACTTTACTAGCTCTGCATTAATCAGTGTAATTCACTACTTTGCTTAACATCTTATCACTTGAAAAAAAAAACAACAACACAAAAACGTATCAGAAAAAAACATCATAAGATTCATTGATATTGTTCTTTTTTTCCTTTTGTAGATGAAATATGTTTTATTATAATACAAAAAGAAAAGAAAGAAAAATAAAGTAGAAAAACATAAAGAAATCAATAAAAAGGGAACATCTAAGAAAATTCTACTCAAACAAATTTATTGCATACGATTAGTCATACACTTAAACATACCATTTTTACACGAGAGAACTACTACACTTCCCTTTACACAGTCAAACATAAAAATAAAGAAAAATATATATTTAGCATAAAAATTATACTTCATTGTTACACATGTAAGATACACATATACATACATAAATATTTACAAATCTTTATATCTGTGTACAGAGAGGTACTTACAAATTCTATTTTTTCTCAAAGATATAAAAAATTATATTAAATCATTTCACAAACACTACATATCGAAAGGAAGAACCCCAGTAAAAAAAATCACATATTTGAGATTCAGTCGTTGCTAGTAAGTCAGTTGCTGGAAGCAGGAATGTAATAGAAAGGAAAAGATTATAAAAGACTATATGTTTCAGTTTATATTATGGGGGAGAAGAAAACAAATAAAGAAACGTTTGTGTACATTTTACTTTGAGAAACAATCAATTCCAATTGACACGTGCACAACATCAAAATACAAACGAAAACATGGTCATAAAAACATAGATATTTATAAGCTCTAGGGTTATCATTTTAATAAATAGAAGTGTTGTTAATTAAGAATAAAAAATTATTCGATTAATATTTAATGAATAACCGATTAAACGAAAAATTTATTATACCAAGTAGCATAACATTAAAATGTATAAAAAAATTTATGCAGTAATGAAAGCATACCATAAAAGGTTTTTTATTCGAATAAAGATTATACGAATAATCTAACTAAAATATGATTATTTTTTAATTTTAAATTATACCTAATATCAATAATATTTTTATTCGATTAATTTATTCGCTTAATCGATTAACCGAATTCGATTATTTTGATCAGAAAATATTTTTTTAACCAAAAGAAAAAAGAATATTTAAAAAAGTAGCTAAGAATAAATGTAACACTGGAATAAGTTTGCAATGAGGCAATGTATTCGAATAAACTTTATTCGATTAATCGAAAAGAAAGTTTGTTTAATTTTTTAAGGGTTTTTTCTTTAAAATCTTATCCTTGAAGAAATTTTAATCTTTTTCACGATTAATCGAAGAAATTTTATTCGAATAATTAACCTGCTTATTTGTTATACAAAACTAAACACTAAAATTTTTATTCAATAATCCTATTTTGTATGCAGATTTTTCACTAGCCTTGTCTAGATTATATTTCAAGTAGAAGTGCTTAAATTGTATTCGTTTATCATTATTTTCTTTTTTATGATTTGACTAATCGAATAAAAATCGAATAAAAAAAATTACAACCAAATTTTTTATTAATAAAATAAATATTCGATTAAAATAATACTCTAATAAATGAAAACTCTATTAAAGACACATATCCACAGAAGTGTATTAATACGGGTACATACATATGCTTTGCTATGTATTCAAATAAATAGTCAAATGAATTTGTTTTTCCATGTTTCGCTTTTAAAAATCATCATAAAAACTCTCGGTGGCAGTTGTATGAAATTTTATTTATTTTCTATTTTTACAACTTAAGATAAAATACACCATTCATTCTTGAAAGATGCAAATGAGAGTCTCCCCTCAGTCGCTTACAGTCAATTACAATAATCTAGAGAAATTTAGTCTAAGTATCATTTTACTCTTATTGGGTTCATAAGCGAATATGGTTGAGTAAATTCTGAATTTTGTATTTATAGCAGCTCCTTGAATTAATTCTGAAGAGAATATTAAAAATAGAAAAATAAACTCAATTAGCTAAAATGAAATTTGATTTACTTGTTATTTCTAGGACCATTTGAGGTGAAAGGATGATGACACTTTTAATATTAGGAAGAAAATAAATAAATAAAAACATTTAAAGAATTATTGCCTGTAATATCAGTTTATATTTGCTGGTGAAAAATTTTTTCTTCTCAGCCGGCTTAATAAAGTTCTTCTGTAGGTTTATTAAATTTTCATTTTCATTTCATTTAAAGCTTATCCCAACGTTAGCGGTAACTTCTTTTATAACTATGGACGGGCTCCACATACAGTTAATTGCTCTTGTTTCAAGGAAAACCAAAAAATCAGCAACTTTTTGTTAAATTCGATTAAAGTGAATTGTATTTCAGTGAAGTTATGCTGCAGTGGCCTGATAAGGTTTGGCGAGGAAGAATACAAAACTTTCTATATCCTTCCATTGTAAAAGATAATTACCACCCGGCCAATGGTGCCCACTAATTATTTCTGTCACCTTCTTCGTCGTACCGTCTTTAAAATTCGAACCATATATTTTTGCTCTGAAAAGTAATAAAATGAAATGAACTTCACGATACGGCCTTATCTTTTTAATCGTAAGAGACAAATATTTGAAATTTCCACAGTTAAAGCATTACCACATCCCCTATAACCAAAAGGATTAAAAATAAAATTAAATATTATGGGTACCTATACAAAACGAAGAGTAGGTCCCTTTTAATAAGAAGTATGTATAAAAAATGTCCAAAACGTAAAGGGTATCCCCATAGCAGAGCTGATTTTGACTATGAGGCCTTATCTTTTAACAAATTGGTTATTAGACAGTTTTAAACTAAAGCAGAATATGTATTCGCTATTATAAGAAGTATAAAAGGTAACGGTATACTTTAAAGGGTATACCTATAAAAGACCGGATTATAAAAAATTCTTTTATTTCCTGCAGAACGCAACTCGGATATTCTGACATAAATTTCAACATCAAATAACAAAAAGGTTTAAATAAAAAAAAATAAAGGGTGACCTAGATTTGGAACGGTAACATTAAGTCTAACTTACAACTGGTAAATTTATTCAATTTTAAAGCCTCGTTTTTGACATATAAAATTGCACTCTAAGTTTTCTTTTTGCTTGTTTTTGCAAATGTGATATAAAATTTTAGTCGCTTTTATGAGTCCAAATGCTCCAAAACGAAGCATCTTAACTAAAATTTGCAAGAAGTTGCAAAAATTTTTTTAGGCATAAAAGACTAGAAAAAATATAAATGTCACGTTTTTTAACCAACATTAACCAACCGAAAACGAAAGGTAAGTTGATAACCTTTCGTCTCCGTCTCCGTTTCCGTTTTCGGTTATAGTTTTTTGTTTTTAACTATTTGTGCCGCAGAACTCAGTCATTTCTGAACCTGTTTATAAATTTTAATTGGAAGGTGATACTTGCAGCTTTGTTTTATTTAAAAAAGTTGACGGTTAAAATTAAAGGGTGCCCCATGCAGCAAACATTATTTTTACATGTCTATTGAACCATAATTTGCACCCATACAAAATTTTAACAAAGATTAAATCACTGTAGCTATTAATAGCGTGAATTAATAAGAAACTAATCTTAAATATTAAAGGGTGTCCCTATAGGTGACGTTATTTATTATACTTACATGATTTTATCTTTTGAACCGTTATAGTTAAGCACTTGAAAATTATCAAAATGTGTATATCTATGTCTATATGTATAAAATTGGAAATTAAAGGGTATCCCATAGTTAATGTTATTTGATGTATATGGCGTTATATTTTGAAAGATAGATAGATAGATAGCATATAAAATTTGAGTACTGTATTACAACGTGTGTATTACAACTCTCCATAAGCCTCTGACCGTCCTTTTGTTTTGAAAACGATTTTTTTTTAAAGAATTATACTTTTTTTTTGTTATATTTGAAAAAAGTAGTAAATTTCAAATTCGTTATAAAATAATTTAAAAACATTTTTTTGGATGTTGTAGTTTGAAAGGTTTTTTATCGAAAGGATTTTTTGTTTGGAAGCGTCAAGCATTTACCGCATATAAACATCATTTTGTATGCTTAAACAACGGAAGCAACACAATACACAAATCGCAGGGAAACCAACAAAAAGAAAACAACCACAACAGCAAAGTGTAGGTAGTCGACATAATAAAATAATACAAAATTTTTGTAAAATATAAAAATCCAAAAGTCTCACTGCGTCACAAAAATATATATAAAATGAAAAAAAAACTCTTCATAAATATGTACAGCATATTGTAATCTTTTTTATTTTCAATGCGTCTCCGGTTTATATGTATGAAAACACACTTGCCTACAAACAAGTATTTATATATTTATTGCATATTTGTAAATGTTGTTTAATTTTTTTTTTTTTTATACAATATTCTTTTTTTTATTATTTTCTTACTTTTGCTTCATCCGGAAACCGGAAGATATTTTGTATGAATATTCACTGTGAGTTTGTGTGTATGTGTGTTTGTGTATATAAAATTAATAACAAAAAAAAAACACATCAGTAAAATATGAACACACACACACTTACATTTTTAGTTACAGTCAGTCATCCATCCATTCATCAATTCATCCTTCCATACGTTTATTTACCCATCTGTAGTTCAAACAGCAAGAACAACAACAGCAACAAGAACAATAAAAAATATACTAAAAATAATTCATTCAAGGGGAAAGAAATATTCATCATTCTCATCATACGATCATGTGAAAAAAAAATGTTTCTTAAAGAAAAACATACAAAAATTCAAAGAACAACAACAATAAAGGCAACAAAAAGGACTTCAACAACCCTCCGGTTACCTTTTTTGGCCACAGATCAAATCATAGCAAGCCTAGAAGGCAAGCAGGCCGGCAGGCCAAATTCTTATTGAAAAATAAGAAATCAAAATGTTTGTTACATCAGTAGCAAAAATCATGTCCTCAAAAAAGCATCAATGACTCTTTTTTCGTTTTTAGCCAACTTTTGGGTGTCATTGATTTTTTACGGCAAATTTTTTTTTTTTTTTGTTCAATTTTATTTACAAAAGATATTTTTTATTTTTTTCCTTTTATGTTTTTCGTATCAGATTTTATTTGTGTATTTTACTGGATTTTTTCTATCTTTTTTAATTGTCTGCATTTTCCCCATTTCTTTTCCACTTTTCTGTAACTCTGCAAATATTGATTGTTTTTTTCATTTGAGTACAAAAACCAATAGTTTATATAACGAATATTAAAAAAAAACAAAAGTAGAAAAATCTAAGTAATTGGACAATTTCCAGTTAATTCCAAGAATGACGAGAAATCTTCTCCTCGGATAGTAAAGTATTCAATGAAAGCAGTCAAACGGTTAACAGGACTCGGGAATGTAAAGTCACATACTTTGCCGGCAAGCAATCAGACCAAGTTCTCATTTGCAATTTTCTTTTCGCCCGAAAAGAAAGTAGTTTCTTCTACGCATCCAAAGCATGATATAGGAGTTAACTGAAAAATAATCGTAGAAAAGTTGAGAAAGGTGACGATCGCTTCTTCCTCTTTTCCTTTGCTATGTCCCTAATTTTTCTTAGGTCTTACAAAGAAGGCCACAAAGTACAGACATTTAATACTCATTCTCACCTTTTTTTTTTTTTTTGATAAAAGCATGGCGAATAGATCGATCTTCTTATCGAAAAGAGGCGTTTTAATTGACAAGCCTTCTGTCATCCTGAATCTTTGGATTTTTCCAAAAAGGAAAATGCAGTAATTTTTACTTAATATCAAGTTCTTATCTGTACAATTATTGTCAAGATTGCCTTTCGCGTTATCTCCGATTTGAGTGGACTGGCCGGCATCCCAAACGATTTATTTATTTTGTATTGTGATGGATTAATAGAACGCAACGCCAAACCATTATATTTTGTTTAAAAAATTACTGTTTATTAAAAACGAAATGCATGCGAGGGAAGTTGAAGTAATTTTTAAAAGTGTTATTTTATCCGCACAACAATATTTTCGTTTCATAAATTTTTTATTTTCTTTTTAAAAAAATGTTTCTGATCTAAACGAATGCTTTTGCTTCAATGGGCGTCGGTGCATTATCGTGATTCAAATGCGAAATACGGTTACTTTGTTAAATCAATGATGAGTCTCCCCAAAATATATAAATAATATTCGCGACCGTGATCACTTTCCTTTTTTAAAGAAATCACGTATACATTTCAACCACTTATAGTCGACACGCGGCAGCGATCACACAAAGACGTACTGTAAACCTCAATACCAGATGAGTCGGACATTTTCGTTCTTAACTCCAATGATTTTAATGACCATTTCTCGTCTTAGTTGTATTGTTGTTGTTGTGTTTTAATGTTTTTTATCCAGAAAAATGCTTTATTTGCACATGAAATTCGCTATTTAAATTGATGTAGAAAATCCAGGGTACGAAAATTAGCAAAACGAAACGTTTGCTATTTTTTTCTTTTTTTCACAGTAAATAAAACAAATAAAACAGAGACCGTGAAAACGAATTTAATAGCTGCATCAGCTTGAAGAAACTTTAATGCGTCTACTTGGCTCTACAGAAGTTGAAACATAAAAATAAATACGACATTCTCTTCCAGGGTTGTATTCAAATGAATAATTCTATCATCCTTTATAACCATTTATTTCGTCTAATCCTCACAAAGAATCTTTTTAAGAGAAAAGACTATTTTAGATACAAATAAAATTTAAAACAAAATTGCTTTAAAATACTGATTATAAAAAGCTACAGGTCAATCCTCGTATATTTGTACAGTTTGCTCTTAACTTTGTTTATTTCATTTTTTTTTTTCTTTCGAATTTTTAATTCTGTCATGACGTACCCTTGAAATACTCAACAAATCAGTATTCAAATCCAAATCATATCATCGTCTTATTAAATAACTTCTTAAAGACCACTTGACTTGTTTCAAAATATTTACATTTTATAATCAAAATCTATTTGTTTTGCAAACGATGAGAAATAAAAATATAATTTTCTTTACGTAAACAAAAGTAATTTCTTTTTAAGGTTTTGAAATTTTTGAACAAATTTGATCAAAATCTAAAAAGGCAAAAAAACAACATCAAATTTATTCTCTTTATTATGCGCGCTACGTTGTTTATTTATTTGTTACTTGTATCTTCTCCTGATAATATTAGCATACGCTACCACCACCACTGTTTTTGCCATTTCGATTGCTTAACACATCAGCGTCATCAACATCATCATAATCATCGTCAACATCAAATTTGTAACCATGAGCAACTATAACAAACAGCTTAACATAATAATATTTAGAGGATGGCATTTAACAACAATGAATGCCTAGAAGCAATTACATGCGTATTTAACATATATACTCGTTCACACACACACACATACACCCAAAATATAATTATTCATGCATAGATGTGTTTGAATGTATGATCAGTTGTTGTTTTGAGTACACAAAATTTGATAAAATTTGCATGACTTAAGAACACACGTATTTAAATATGTTGCCAACATAAGTAAACATATTTAATCTTTGCACAGTGGCTTTGCGAACATATGAAAAACTTGAAAAAAATAAATTTTATAAATATTTTTTTTTTTTTAATAAAAGTTATAATATGATAATGGCACCCAATGGTGTGGTGAAATATTTAAACAATACAAAATATTTTCATATTGAAAACTGAGCTAGTGCTTAATAAATTAGAAAAGAATATTTAATTATAAAGGTCAAATAAACGTAATTATTTTATAAAAAGAATAAAATTTAAAAGACGAACTTCTGACTGAATAAAAATTGTTCGTTTAGTATTAGAACCAATTATCCATTCTTTTAAGGCAAAAGCAATTAAAATTCAATGCATCATATGCCACCACACGTTTGTAAACATAAGATATAACGCTTGTCGAAAAATTCTCTAGGTCTATTATATAATTTGCTTCTTAAAAACTTATATTTTCAAATGCTGGTCCTTCTTCCCGTCACATCCTGTTTTTATGTTGTTACTTTTCTCCCTGTCTTAACTATGGCATCAGCTATTCATATAGCAACTTATCTAACGCACCTTAAGGCAACATTAATTATTTTTTGTACTCATGTTGTAACGGGATTTGAACTCATGGACTTGCGTTTGGCAAAAATACACCTACGAACGCGGCTGCTTAACAGGTCCTAGATGACTTTACTTTTGAACAAACCAAGTTGCAAGTTACACAACGATGTATTAATACAAAACGAAGCATGAACTCCAACAACAATAAAAAATTAATTTTCTTAAATTTGCAATCTTATTTCACCTCTAGTTAACCAAGTGCAATAATCTTGCTGGAAATAGAGACTTGAGAATAAGCTTTGTATCAACTTTACCGAAACCTTTTTTCTTTTCCTAAAATCTTGAAAGTCGCCGCTTTCCAGGATATTGCTAAAAAAAATTTCTGTAGTTGGTTCATTTGATAGAACACCACAGCATCTATTTATCGCCATCTATGGGTAACTTTATAAGAATTCGGATCCTCAAAGAATTAGTTTGATTTGCAATATGTCTTTCAGCAATCTTGTGGTTTTATTTTGCTCCCAATTCATAAGAAATATAACATTCTGTGGAAGAAGCTTAGTATACAGCGGAAGATGTTTATCCAGCCCTAGGAAGTGCTATCCACGCCAATACTTCTAATATTGAATTATGCAAGAGGTATTTTACACGTTTTTAAAATATTCAAGAAATTACGATAACAACTGAATACATATGTTTCTAATTTTTTAGCCCACTGTGCCAATATAAAACATTGGAAATTATTTCTGAAGTGTTTAAAATTATTTGATTTGAAAAACTTAATTTTGTCAAGAAAATAAAAAAATTACAACAAACACTAAACTTCAAATATGAACACACACACATACAAACATAGAGTCAATTATAAACCGGTAAACAATTGAAAAGAAACAACAAAATATTTGACAATTATGTTGATGTGGAAAACGCCTCTAGGGTTGTTCCTTTAAATGTTGCCTGAAGCGACAATGATGGAAATCACAAAATAGATGACGATTTTGTGATGGTGCTGGTGAAATGGATTGAAAGAATCATAAACACACATACACACATGCAGGCACTCTTTATTTTCTCTAAAATATTAATAAATAAAAAATCCAACCCGAAAAAAGGAAGAATTAAGAAAGGAAACAAATTTATTCATAAAGAAGTGTGACTGAGTGTGTATCTGTGTGGTACAAAAAAAAAACAAAAAACAATCTTCTTAAAGATATTATGTTTGTGTTAATAACAGTGTGATCAGTAGTTGTTGTAGAAGCTTAAAATGTCAGTTTCAACATTTCTAAGCAAATACAAAAAACAAAAAAATTCGTCGCTCAGTCATTATTTGTATCTATGTACGAGTACATTTATTCATACATGCAGACAGTTATTTGAATTATTTGCCAGCCAGCCAGCTAACCAGCCAAGTAGGCATTCATCCATCACAGAAACTACACCACCAACCACGCTGTTCGTTTGCATTTTCTTATACAATTTAAAGCTGTAAAGTGGTTGATTTGCAAAGTATTTTACACTAGAAGATTAATTCAATGTATGAGCAAATAAATGAATGAGTGAATGAATGAATGAAAGCCTTCCAGTATGTGTGAATTTATGTTTTTTTGTATTGTTTTTTTTTTTATTTGACCAGGCGACCTTTTATGTCGTTGAGTTTTTAAAACATTTTTACGTTTTATCGTCACTGACGCCGTAGTCGTCTCAACATCCACATCATCATCATAATAACCACTACCATTGACAATGACGACAATGTGAGTTAAATATAACGCAACAACAAAAACAAGCGACGCGAAGGAACAACGTCTTAACAACCGGATGTATATTGAATTTAAATTGAAAAAGATTTCTAACCCTCAAATGATGTTAATCTTCATTTGTGGCAAAATATAAAGTGAACTAAAGTTTGGCATAATGTCTCAGATTTTTTATATTTTTTTTATTTATTACATTGTTTTGGGTGTATGTGTGCTAATGTGTGTAATTGCATGCATGTGCTAACAAAATATAATTTTATTTAGGATATAAAATAAAAATAATCCCCTAAACAATCTTGGGCACTTGGCCTACAAATTGGTGATTTATAAGATTTTTATTTTGTGCATTTAGAAGGATCTGCACTTTTAGGAACACAAAAACAAAAAACCTCACTAATAGTCATTATATTAAAAATGGGATATCTATATAAATAATAATTATAGTAATAATAATAACAATAATGTTATGATTGTTTGAATCATTTTTTTATTGAACAGAAAAACAATATTGTTACGTAGAACCATAAAAATCTTTAAATTGTTATAATATTATAATGATTTTGACTCACAATAATGCAAAAAGTTGAATTTCCTTAAATGAGTACCTTGCAGTATTAAAAAAAAAAATCAGTAAAAATTAATTATTAATGATACTACAATTTATTTTTCATTAATAGTAAATTTTTATTAATTACAGAAAATATGAAATAATAACTAAATTTTTATTGATACTGAAATTTTGTTTTTCTTACCGCTTAATTTTTACAGGTTAATCAAAAAAACTATAAATCACTGAAATTTTATTTGCAGTTATGATTTCTCTTTATAAACTAGTTAAAACGTCTAAATTGTTCTGTTTAGTATAGGTCTGGTAGCTTACTCTGTTAGTATCGTTAATGTATGCAGTTATGTGGGTTGAATCAACCAAAGGAATGCTTCAGCAACACTTAGAGAAACATATTGCCTTTCTAGTCACTTTAGAATATATTATATCCTTATTTGTTATAAGGCTCTACTTCGAACACTTTAGAAATCTTCAGGAGATATGTATATTTTATATATCTTTAGAATCTCATTTTGTTAAGATCAGTTAAAATTAATAAAACTGCATTCGTCCTCTCCCCCACTCTCCTCTCTATACCCTTTTTCAAAATAAGCATAAAATCTTCGTCGTAACAAAACATAGTATGTTCAATTCAACTATAATTTGTTTGAGACAATAATATATTATAACACAAGAAATAAAAAGAGGGTGAAAAAGGGTATATCTAAGTTTGTCCTTCCGTTTGTTATTTCTACAGTATCCCTTTCAGACTCCATAAAATATATATATTCTGTGTTCTTCTTCCGTGTTCGTGTTGAAATCAACTTTGCCAATGCACTAGATGAGCCTTAGAAAATTTAAATACGTCAAATCGATAAGACATACACAGTTTCGAAAATTTTGCTATTGATAGTTCTGGCAAAAACAAACCGACTTTAAAACAGATTTCACCTGTCTATCAATAAAGTTTCAAGAATATGGCCACATATATCATATTACAGAAACTCTTGACAAACTATTATATTCCATCTTCAAACTTGTTTAAATTACATCAACTATTGGGACACCCTTTTATTTCCAAATCTAATCTGAATACTTATTTTTATAGTGGAGTTCACAATACAGGTTCTTCGTAAAGTTTAAGTCTATCTTAAACTGTTCAAAAGTATGGCCATATACATAAAGTTAAATGAACAATTGGGGCACCCTTTAATTTATAATTTTAAATATTAATTTTTCTTACGATAACGATAATTGCAATCGACATTCTGTCCAATTTGCAAGCATTTGTCTAGAAAATTTCAAAAGTTAAGCCCATATAAGTCAATTTACATCAATTATAGGAACACCCTTTAAATTCTAAATTCAAATTACAAACTTATTGATATGCCAGGCTTAGCTATACAGGTCTCTTTTAAGTTAAGGCATTTTTGCTACAACGATTCAAAAGTTAAAAAATTACACCAACTATTGGGATACCCTTTAATTTCCAAATTTTAATTTTATACTTGTTGGTAAAGCAGAGTTGGCAATAAAGGTTCATTGTTAAGTTTAAGCGCCTGTCTTAAGCTGCTCACAAGTATGGGCACATACATCAAATTAAATAAAATAATGGGACACCCTTTAATTTATAATTTTAAATATTAATACATTAGACGTTTGTCTATAACGGTTCAAAAAGATAGGCTCATATAAGCCAATTTTCTGTCTCCTATGGGGACACCCTTTAATTTTTAAGAATATTAACTGTTTTTAAAACAGGACCAATCTGTAAGCAAAATCTATAAAATTACAAAAAAATTACAAAGTCGTCTCAGAAATGACTGAGTTCTGCAGGTACAAACATTAAAAAAAGCAACATTCAGACGAATCGATAACCTCCTTTTTTTTAAATCAGTTAAAAATCAGCAAGATCGGTCCATGTCCTTCGAGGCAGCAGGCAAAAACTCTGATTTTTCCACATTTTTTTTTCAACATTCGTTTGTACTTCTGCAGTTGGTTGTATTTAATAATTATTCACCACAATTAAACTAGGCGCTGATATGGCAACCTTTTTATTTACTTAGCTGGGACAACAACCCTGAGTAAACCTTAAAATTTTTATTACTTGTTTTAAAACATAAAAACTTAATGGTAGTAAAGAATTTCTTATGGCGATTTATTTGTACATATTTTAAATATATGAAAGGGTATATCAGAATCGGCATAGCCGAATATAGACCACATATACGTAGCGCAAGCGTAGACTATACGACGTCTTCAAGCAGACACTCGTTGAAGATTAAACGAGCCTTTTGTAGATATTGACTATTTTGTGGACATAAAACAAATCGATAATAGTAAAATTAATAAAAATAATTACAAACACTTTTCTTAATGAAGAGTGAAACATACAAAAAAAAAGATTGTTCTTTTCTGATTTTCTTTTCTGTTTACTTATAAATACAAGTCCCAGAAGTAAAGGAAGTATGAGAATTAAATAAATACCTAAAATATCATACTTTGTTCACTTCAAGCAAACAAACAAACACATTCACACACACACAAATACACAAATTATATTTATGTCTTCTTACAAATAAGTATGTATGTGTAAAATTCTATTAACAAACAAATCAATTTTGAACCCTTTTTTAACAAGTAAATTGAGTATTTCTTTTCGATTTAGCTGGGAATAATATTTTGTTGTTGTTGTTATATTTGTGTATATGTTTGTACATTTTATTTTATTTGTTGCCATTTATGTCAGTATTATACATGTCGATTTATATCACTATAAAAGTTAAATAAAATCCTTAAAAGCGTAAGGATAAAAAAATTAAGGGTTTCTATGGTTTGCTTACTGTATTTAATAATATTTCTGTTTTTTTTTTTTATTATATTTAATTTTCTTTGGTAAAACCGCCCTTTTTGTAAAAGCTTTCTATTGTTTACTTTTTTTTGGATTAAAATGACGTTTGCTGTTTTGTTATGTTTTTTTTTTTGTACTTTCTTTAAGGGAAAAATATCTTTTTTCTAAATCAAAAAGCAAAAAAAAAAACAATAAATAAATTCGAAGCAATTTAAATCCTCCACCTTCGTGTAAAAGGTTTTCTTTATTTAAAAACATCCATATGTATGTATATTTAAATACATGTATGTATGTATGTATATTAACACACAACAATACAAGTGTCAGTCAGAGAAAAATGGATGTAATTATAACTTAAATCATATTTGATAATCTAAAAAGAAAGAAAAAATAAAAATTGATATAAAAGGATTTTCAACTGGTCGTACCATGATTTTGGCTTTTCAATTCAAAAGTCCTTCGAAATATTTTTTTTTTGCTGCCCATATCCTTCTTAGACAGTAGTTGTATTTGTATTGTTATTATTATGGATCATTTACAGTGTGAGTGTGTGAGTTGACTTGAAAGAATTAAAAGGTTACTTCAATTTAAATAAATTTTCTAGCCATTTTTATTGACACTATAAAATTAAAAGGTCTAAAAAACAGCCTGTTCAAATTTTGAACTTAAGTTCTTTTAAGTGTTGGTCTTTCACATAAAATACGTTTTAAGCAAATATGTAACGGGTCCACCAAATAACTTTTTTTTTGAAAACGCGAAACGAAAACCCATTGGATGGTCAGTTGCCTTTAACTACTGAACTAATTGGACTTTGTGTGGCGTCAGACCAAGGTCTTTATGCAAAGTTCGTCTAAATTATATCTCCGAAATCTTCAATTGTTGAGAACGACAGTGAATTGATGTAGATGGCGCTTCACGCACACTTTCTGCCACAGCAGCAATATTTTCACGATTTGGTTTATCGATAAGGATGCCAGTTTCTTTTACTGTTTTCACAAGATAGCCAACATACGGAACAGACAGTGCTTCTCTTCTTTCAAAATCCATACACAATTTTCGCACACATTCTGCAACATTACCATGATTTTCAAAGTAATGTCGCAATATTTCCCAGCGTTGTTCGAGCGTATACACAATTATCTGTCAAATCAGATATGAGCTAAGTGTTACTATTCACGAAATAAGCACTAGTTAAACAAAAACGTTAGATGGCGGACTCTGTATTATAAGAATGATATTAAATTATGTATTTTCTAAGCTCAATAGAACTTACAAAAGAGTTAAAAAGTCAAAAGAGTCGTAATGTAAGTCAAAAAAGTAATGATTCCCTTAATTTTTCACATTTATGATCAGTATACTCTGACAAACTATCATGAGTACAGTGGCTCTTGAAGGACACTACCAAATTAATGAGATTTAACTTGAAAGTCAGTCATCAATTCAATTTATAAATTTATCACAAAATTGTGTTTAATGATGAGACCCAATTTGGTTTAATTGGTTTGTTGATAACAAAATAATGAATGTAGATTGAAACCAATCCACATCAGACCTCAAAGAATCTATCTAGAAAAATACACCGTTTGATCAAGTTTCCTGGCTGGTGGCATCATTGCGTCTTCTTCGAAAATTTTACAGGAACTCGTATTACAGTTGATGGAGATCGTTACTGCAACATGATAAATGATTTTTTCTTTGAAAATATAGATAACGTGACCGAAACTATCAACATATTGAATCCAAATTTTACAATAGCTGATTTAGAAAATTGGATCTGTCTAAATAACCTCAAAAGTCGTGCGATTTGATACATCTCCATTGTTTTATGTCGGGTCACTTTAAGTCCCCTGCTTGTGCTAATAAACCAGCAGCAATTCACGTCTTGAAAGTCAACATTATTCGTACTCCAACGTGCTCATATATAACGTCGCCTTGTGTTTGAACTGCAGTAGGCAGAAAAAACTTTACGTTCGCTGTAAAAACATACAAAAGAATAAAAAATTAAAATGATAAAGAAGGTATTCCAATAATAAAGCTTAGTTTTTCAACTGTATTAGGCAGAAATGGGAATTTACACAGTGAATATACAAATATAACGGCTATAAAAATATGTGTCCATAAACTAAAGGGTGGTTTCAAAGAAGCCCTGATTTTGACGAATATGGCTTTACCTTTTTATCCACTTAAAAAAGAAATCTTAAACTTTTAACAGCAAATAAGAAAAAAGAAGATTTAAAAAACTAAAGGTGGCCAGTTCATCATACGGAACTCTTCGTCAAACTCGCGCTTATCAGATTTATTTTATTATTAGTTTTCGCAAATTTCCTTAAATTATTATTTCTGCCCGTATTCTTTGTAACAGTAACTATATCTGTTGAAAAGATGTCGCATATCTCTGAATCTTCATCTAAGTAATACAAATTGGTTGTCAAAATAACATAAAAAATAAAATATTTCAGTTCATTGTAGCATTTAACTTTCTAAACTAAATATCTTTAGATCTCATATGTATACATATTAAAACACAAACACATACTTATAAATACATATATATGTATGTATGTTTTTATACAGTAATGTTAATCTAAAATATTTTAAAAATCATATAAATCTATCTTCACTATCAACAGAAAATTTTATTTCAATAAAGTGTCTAGAGGGGTGGATTAATTAACAATATAATTGTTTTTATACACAGACATTTTGGCAAATGTTTGTATATCACTCGTTGTTAATTCATTTGAGCTATGGCGTTGTTGTTGTTCTTGTTGTTTTTATTATATTTCTTATTAACACTCTACATAAATAGATTTCGTAGATCATATTGTTACGAACAAATAAATACCCGAAAATTATCGACAACAAGCAAGAAAACAAATTTGATTGCACGATCATTGGCACGAAATGCTTGCGGGTATTAAAATCAGAGATGGTCACACGCTTAATTTTTATGTTTGCTAGAAGATAAAAGCATATAAAGCTAAGTGTATTCCAAAATTCAATCTATGCCTTTTGCAACCTCAAAAAATGATAGTTGACAACCTTTAAAAAATTTTGAAAGTTTATTAAAGCGTCGTGACACTAAGCAATCTACTAGCAAAGTTTCTAGCTGGCGAATTACTGTCTACAAACTGTCAGCTAATATTATTATATTCTCTAGTAGATTTTTCTAGTCATACACTAGCGTGTAGGCTTGCAACCAGTCAAAGAAAATATCGACGGAACTAGAAATAGAATAGAATAACGACTGAATATTTTGTATGCCATCATCATTATCGCAATAGTCGAAGCTCCGACTTGTAAACTTACTGGCTAGCAATGTCGTCGCACCTGAAGCAATGACGATCACTTGTATGCTAGATACACACGAGGCAACATTAAATAGAACATGTTCCATTTTCCAGTACAGATGAGGCAATGACTGCAGAAGCATGTAAAGAAACACAGTTCTGTTGTATTTTATGCGTGAAACACATGCGCCGAAAACAAAACTAATAAGGGCAATGCACAAAAACGACAAATTGCATAAGGAAGAAAAGATGAAATTAAGAAGAAAGAAAGTTGAAAAAATTGGGTCTAAAATACAAAAGCTTTTAAACAAAAGACAATTGAAAGAATTAAAATAAAATTTAGAAAGATATTAAATAATATAACAAATAAAAAATAAGATACGGTTATTCGCGAATAAAAAACAACGACTGCGTTTAACCAAATAACATACGAAAATCTATCAACATCGCTACAGACGAGGGAACCTCGTTTAAGAAACATTAAATATTACAAAATGTGGATATTTCAGACAATATTTGAATAAGAAACATAGCTATACACAAGGAAACATTAAGGGCAACAGCTCATGCTTCGCATGTATTAACATAAATTTATGTTCTTGCTTATCTTCAAAATTGATAGTTTTACCTTATGATTTAATAATAATTCTTGAAAGAAACTGATTATATAAGAGGCAGATCGGCAAAGGCAATATACATAAAATAATATCAATAATGGGAACACCCTTGGATTTAAAATTTTATACTTGTGTCTATAGCGAACAAGGCATCACACGTGAAAATTTGAAATAACTGCCGAAAACGACCCAAAATTTAAGGCCATATAATTCAATTTACTTTACCTATGGGGCCACCCTTTGATTTTTAAATTTAACTATTTGAATTTGTTTTTATAGAGAACAAAGAATTGTATATTCTTGCAATTTTGGTTCAAAAAATAGTGCCATGTAAGACAAGTTACGCACCTATGAGGTTACCCTTTAATTTTCATCACAGAAATGTTAAACTTACGCTAGAATTTAAGTGTGCTGAACTCCCGATTAAATAATTTTTAATTAGCCGATATTGATTAATGGCATGCATGGCCATTGCTCTACAGCTTTCTTAAGGTGGGCCTACATGATAGCCGCAATGCAGCAAATATTGTCTTATATTATTATGTGATTTGCAAAACAGTTATCACATGTGGCAATCAAGGCCGATATTGTGCTATTTTTTCCCAACAAAATGCAAGTCTGTTGCGGCGATCTGGCTGGCCAAAATGCATCAAAAATGGCATGGTATAAAATAAAAACATGCAAAAGAGTTGTGGAGTAAAATTGAGCAAAAATTTCGATCGATATTCATATGAGGGACTTAAAATAAAAGAGGCTTAAATATCCTAAAAAGTAGGTGTACTTTTTACACTCCTTTGGCTTTGGCCAACCTATACATATATAAATATAAAAACTTCCTTTTTATCTGTAAAACTGCTTCACTACTTTCCCGACCTGATTTAGGATGAACAGAAATAAATAAATATAGAAGCGAAATCAAATTTTTGGTAAATTGTATGAAAGCAAAAAATATTTATAAATAATACCAAAAAAATATTATTTTTGTTGTTATTGTTGTTTGCATTATTTTATTTTGTTTTTGCTACACCATTAATGGAACAAACGGTAATAGGCAACAAAAACGAATAAAGAAACATACACTCACTTAAAGAAAAATATGCAGCAACAATGAAGATCGTTAAATAAAGTGGATAGAAAACGAATTAAGAGTACACTTAACTTAAAAAGAGTTTTATGAAAGCATCCACAAATATCTTTAATTGTCATTTCAAAAAATGTGTTGCCATTTGATTGTTCTCAATTTTACTCACGAGTTTTTTTGGACTGCAGAACATCTTTATGTTACTGATGCTTAATATCCCTAGACATCTTTCTGTCAAAATTAACTGGTTAATAACTCCATGAAAAATTAACGAAGTTTGTTAACTGGCTAATGTTACCAACAGAATAAACAAGCATCGCTTATGTACGTTAAATGAAAGAGTCATGAGTTCGAATCCCAACAGAATCTTAATTAAAGATGAATATATTGATTATTGAGAACCACGCCAGATTAGTTTTTTAATAGGCGAATAAATGCAAAACAGCAGTTAAAGCCATCCAGAGTCTCGATTAAAAAAGAAAAAAATCTTTATTCAGATGAACAGGCGAATCTGCCGGCATATTAGAAAAGCAGCTAAGATGGTAAAGGCGCCTGCTTATTAAAACAAGAAAACCTTGCTCAAAACCTCATTCTTTTAGATCATTGGGAACCATAACATTAAATACGAAGGGTGTGCTAAAACAAATCCCCGAAGCAATTGCTGATGAGGTTTTATTTCCGTACTCGCAAGATCCAACCAACTATTCTTATGCCTAGACATCCTACACAACATCATGCTGCATCATCTGCTGCTTATTCTTGCCATGGAAGTCCTTATCACTTTTAGGGAACTGAACACAATATCCTAAGATAAAACAAAACGGAAAAAAATCTGTAAAAGATATATTTTACTTCAAGTAATCGGCCCTCTTTAGAAATAAACTTAACGTAGCTAAGAGGACTTCAAAAATTTCAATGTTTATTTGGGAGCTTTTTATTAAGTAGAGGGCGCTGAACGTTGTTCGACAACTGTAGCACATTAAATTCCACTGATTTACCACCTGATTGACGGAATGCTCAATACGTTCCACCTTTTTGTGGAAATGAGTAAAAAAATTTTCCGATACCTGCACGTTTTTGCTTAAAGTATGCTTTTCATTATTGATTCATTTGTTTGTATTCATGCTGCCATTAAATTGCACTGGTAGTTATAGGGAAAATTTTTATTTTCAAGCGATTAGTTCGCAAGAAAATGCTGCTCCCTGTAATAGTTGCCATATTTCTGTCACAATCAAGTCTGAAGCTTAAGAAAAAATTACAAGTCTAAGAAACCAAAAGAATAGCTAAAGTGGCAACGCTACTGATCGTAATAAAGACTTAGTAGCACGATAAAGTCAGCGTTCATTACGCTCGCAAAATCACATATAAGGAAGAAAGAGAAATGTTTGATGACATGCAATTGAAATGAACAAAACATTCATAAATAAGACAATACTCGCTCATACGAGTATCTCTAGGGGGCGATCAATATATTCAAAACAATTTATTAGAACTAAGCCATTAAGTTCAGAATGGAAAATAGTTAATTTTCAATTAGTCGAAAGGCTAATAGAAATAGAGTAGAAGTTAATCGCTTAATCAGTAAAATCCATTGGGAATTAGTTGACTGATAATTTTATTATTTAAGTGCCAACTACTTAACAAAATGTTTTGCATACATAATTAAACCTTAATTGAATGCAACATAATTAACAATTAATGTAACACGCTTTAACTTTATGTATGACCAGCCCATCAGCGTATAAATAAATTAAATATCTCTACAAAATATCTTTACATGAAATATTTATATTTGAAGGAATCAAGCACGAATAAAGTAAAGTAATAATGTTTATAATTAAAGAAAATTTTTATTTAATTTTGTTAAAATAAAAGGAAAATAAACTCTTACAGATGATGTGTGTATTAAATGTATTCATCGTTTTCGCACATATGGAATCCACCATCGTCAGCAGCCTCATCATCATCTAATAAACGATACAAAAATAGCAAAACGTTGCTTTTCATGCGCAAAAATAGACTTGAACTTTTAATGAGCAGAGATGATGATGTTGATGATGATGGCCAACAAACAAAAAATCGTAAATTGAAAAATAAAAAAATTATCATTTAAATACTACAGATGCAAAACAAAAGAGAAAATATTTCTATCTTTACCTTCAAAATACGCTTAAATTCCATTTTATTGATATTTAAAACTATAAATATTTCTAGAAGGAGTGTAAATTGTAAATTATAGAAAATCCTAAAGAAAATAATTATTAAACAAATATATATATTTTTTTTAAATTTTTGAAATAAAATAAGTTTGATTTATGTCATTATTTACAAGTCAAATTTAACAGTTTTAATACTTTTTTATTTTTATTTGAATTCGCAACTTTGAATTAGTATTTTTCTTTCTTGCCTAGAAACTTTAAAAGAAACATTCATTTTACAAAAAAGAAATAAAAATTCCACAGATAAGTTTAAAATTCATTAATAAATCAAAAATACTGCAAAATATTGAAAAGTAACTAAGAAGTTGTAATTTGAAATAATAAAAATATTATTTAATATAAAAAAAGGATAAATCAGCCAAGTGCGAGTTGGGCTTACACACAAAGGAATCCGACCCATGGATCACCCTTTAATTTTAAATATAGTGACATCCTTTTATTTAAAGTTTTTTTTTGTAATTGACGCTGTGGAAATATGCAAATTTGATGTGCCCTGCGGTCACATTTAAAAAAAAATCCCAATTTTATATGAATATCACGTCAATTTCGGAACACTTTTTATTTGATATCTTTAATTTTTTAAATTTTATTATAATAAGAATTGAGAAATCTTAGTATTTTTAATTTCTGAATTTAAAAAAAATATTTGCAATTTCTAGTTTTTCCTATTTTCTTTAAAAATTAACGCGAATAAATTTTCTTCTTATTAAATTGGGAAATTAAAATATATGGGAAACTAAGTCGAATTAAGATTATATATTTGCATTAATTTTTAAAATTTTAATAACTTTATAATTTTCATTTCATTCCAACTTATTTAAGTATATTTTTTTTATTAAATCCTCGAGCTTAAGATAATAGTTTATCAGCCCAATTATGAATATGCTCAAGGAATTTCTTTCCCACGGAAAAAAATTTTTCTCTAGAAAAGATTCCTCCAATTATAAATTCCGTGGGAATAAGATTATAAAAAAGTGGCATCATCGCAATTTGAAGAGAGTTTTTTTTTTTTTGTTTATTTTCATATAATTTTAATTTTATAATTTATAATACCTCCTTTTTTCCCCGAATTTTTTTCACTTTTCGCACTCAATCAAAAGGGGAAAAAATTTATAATTGGAGAAAAGGGAAAAGTGAAAGAATTCGCACGAAATTTTTGTTTATAATTGGGCTGAATATTTTTAATTTAATATTTTTTTTTTATTTTATATTTTTAATTTTATACTTTTAATTTTATATTTTTAATTTTATATTTTGCAAAAAAAGTGAAATATTTTATTAAAGAGCTAAAAACAAGTAAAGTAAAAAATATCAACTGTCACCTCAAGCTTGAGAAATTAATAAAATACGAGGGCTGCTATATATATTTCTGGCCTGGCAACACTGAGTGCTGCCAAGTGCAATCTGACATTTCCATTGGAAAGTTTGCCATTTTTAAGCATAATCGTACTCAAAACGTTTTGACGTACGACCATTTTTTGTGTTGTTTACAGTGACTTGAAAAATTTAATATAGAAAAAAATGAAATTAACTCGTGAACATTTTCGTACCATCATTTTTCACAACTTTCGACGTGGATTATCACGACAAGAGTGCATTGATGAACTTAAATCTTTTTATGGCGATGAAGCATCATCCTATAGCACTGTGAAAAATTGGTATAATGAATTAAATCGTGGCCGAAGCTCGCTCAAAGACGAATTCCGTGAAGGTCGTCCAAAAACGTCTGTTGTGCCAGAAAACATTGATGCCGTGCGTGAACTCATAATGCAAGATCGACATGCCACATACCGAGAGATAGAGACATCCTTGAACATTTCTTCCACCAGCATACATTCGATACTGCATGAACACCTGGCCGTAAAAAAGGTTTGTTCTCGTTGGATCCCGCACAATTTAAAAGTCGCTCAAAAAAAGGCTCGTGTCGATTGGTGCAAAGAAATGTTGCAAAAATACGATTGCGACGCTTTAAAAGACGTTTATAAAATCGTCACAGATGACAATTCATGGATCTATGCGTATGAGCCCGAAACGAAACAACAATCGACCGTGTGGGTCTTCAAAGACGAGCAAAATCCAACGAAAGTTGTTCGTGGAAGAAGCACTTTGAAGCAAATGGTCGCCTGTTTCTTCGGCAAAACTGGTCATGTGGCGACTGTTCCGCTTGAGTAACATAGGACGCTCACTTCTGAGTGGTACACTACAATTTGTTTGCCTGAAGTCATCGGAGAAATTCTAAAAACCAACAAGAGAAGACGAATCATTGTTCACCATGACAATGCGAGCTTTCACACATCGGCTCAAACCAGAGCGTTTTTGACCGGCCAAAACGTCGAATTAATGGGTCATCCGCCGTACAGCCCTGACTTGGCACCTAATGACTTCTTCTTGTTACCGCACATCAAGAAAAAAATGCGTGGTCAACGATTTTCGTCTCCAGAAGAAGCTGTTGAAGTGTTTAAAAACCATGTTTTAGAGGTGTCTCAATCGGAGTGGAAAAAGTGCTTCGACAACTGGTTTGAGCGCATGCAAAGGTGATTATAAATATTCGCATTTTCACTATTAGGCCAGAAATATATAGAGCATCCCTCGTATAGCAAATAAAAAACACTTCACAATTAAAAATTTACTATAATGGAAACCCATTTTCTCACAAACATTTCTTTGAAACATCTTTAAACTGAAAGGAACGTCAGAGAAGCAGGGAATTAATAAACTAGAATTTATTTTTATCGAGTTGTAATTACCCATCTATCAACAGTGCTTTTAGTTTTAATTAGGTTTCAAAGACGGTCTCTTAGTAATTGGTTTTATATAAAATAATGGCTAGAAATATTTATTCATGTCTAGTAAGTCTTAAAATGTTACCATTTTTATTTCTATTTCTATACTTCTTAAGTAGTTCTAAGAAGGGCTTACTTTAGCTGAGATAATGTCTAGTAACCCAAATAAAATGTTGCATAAATTTAAAAAAAATAAAAAAAATGTAAAAAACAACCCTTTTGCTTTCCAATTGCATGTTTATTAAATATAAAATTAATTGTACTTTTATTAAATATTTACTTTACCTCTCTTTAAATAGAAAAAAAAACAGCGAAAAAATAACAACGGAAAAATTAATTAACTAATTACTTTCACACTGTGCATTGCTATTTTGGGTATGTGACTCTGTGTATTGACTTGATAATTGTCATGTTCAATTGTTTCCATATTGAATGATTATCTCACTCTCTCACTCTAGCTTTCTTGCTCAAAGTTTGTTGCTGTTGTTTTTAATATATAATTCTAAATATATGTACATGTTTCTCCTTCACTAAACCATACCTACAACAACAACAACAAACAGAGACGACGACAAAAAAGGTAAATTAATTCAATCTACAAAAGACAAAACAGCCAGCGAGCAAGCGAGCGACACAGTAAAAATCTACATCTACAATAAACAATATTTAGTCAAACTTACACTAAATAATGAAAATAAAAAATACTTTGAAAAGTAATCACCAAAATAAAGTTTATCTGAACTCAAAAATAAACAGACTGTCAGCCGAATGGCGGGATAGATGGGGCAAACAGACGAGAAAATATTTGAAACATTTATACATCCATCGATGTTGTACCTACAAAATGCCCTGAAAAATATACAACTAAAGAATGAACAACAGCAACAGCAACTACACCCATACAAGCAGTAATAGCAATATCAACTACAAATATAAATAAAAATAAAAAAACCTAAAGTAGCGACCGCATTTATAAACACAACAATAAAAACAACAACTGAAAATATGTATTTAAACAAAACAACAACAGCAACAGCAACAAACAAAAACAAAAAGTTAAATTTATAAAAATCCAAATCAAATCAAAATGAAATGAAACGAAGCAACTTAACCTCATATTTATCCAACAAAATACATGTAAACACAACACATACACAAACTTACATACATACATACGTACGTACGTTCATATAAATAACACTTTTTGTCATTTAGTCAGGCACTTTGTCGTGCATAAAAACATCATACAGTGTGCTTTTTCCAATTTTTGTTTTGGATTGGATACATCCAGCTCAACCGTTGTTGCCGCCACCACTGTACTCGGTTTTGTTGTTGTCTATTTATTTATTTATGTTGTTGTTGTTATTCTTGGTTGGTTTCATACATTAAATGCTGTTGTTGTTACTTTTTTTCTTTTTTGGTTTTTACGTGCTGAACTCATGAGAATATAAAGAAGGCAAAATAATGTGAAATATAAAAATCAAAACATAACGAACTGAATTGAATTGAATCGAACTGAACTGAACTGAACCAACAACGACAACTACAACAGCAATAAGCAAAACAACAACAACAAGAAATCACAAAAATACCTAACAATCCAAATATCAAAACGATTGTGATGACGGCAACGTCAACTTTTAGCAAACAATTATACAATTAAATATTCGACGTTTCTCAGATTGCGCTACACTTCAAATGAAAGCTTTTCAAAAGAAGACAACTTACCTTTTAGATTCCTTTCCAATTCACTTTATTTTTCTAAAATTTTCAGTTGTTGACTGTCGTTCATTTTTCGAATCTCTGGTTCAACTCTCGTCTTAAAAAGTTTTTGAATATTTAAATTTGGAAATTGAGAACTAAATTAAACAATAGGTGTTCCGATAGTAATGTATTTTCAACATATATGGCAAACGTATATTGGGGTGACAGAGAAATAAATTAAGCATTACATTTATTTAATTTTATATAAAAATAACATAGGCTCTTAATGGGTTAAACATTTTTTTTTAAATTTTAATATTTCCTTAAATATCTCTTCGAAAGCTTTAAAATGATATCAATACTGATAATTTACAAAATTTTTAAATTTCAAAGCCAGAAAATATAGGCGAGCCATGTATCTATTTTTTTATTGGATTTACTTTTTTGTTCCAGAAGACCTGAAAAATTAGAGGTAAGCAGGTGTTTTGCCTGATGCCTCGAAGGACATGGACTGATCTTTCCGATTTTCAACAGCACATCTTTCGAAACTATGTCTGGTCGATTGGCGTATTTAATTTTACTCCAGCTGATCTACTGTCTTATCGAACACGGAAAGACAGACGGTCATCGCTCGATCAACTTCGCTGTACATAAGAACTTAGAATATATAAACACTTTGGGGCCAGAAATGGATATTGTATAAATTACAAACTGAATGATAAACTTTTTGGGCAAAGAAATAAAAGTATGCTAAAATTTTTTGTGTGAGTGAAACTTGCAATTGTCGAATTTATTTCTCAGTCAGTCTTGACAAAATAATAAAATAAAATTATTTAAAAAGGTTTTTAAACCTTTCAAAAATTCCTATCAACTTGATGTACCTACCTACACGCAAACAAAAACATGATTGAGGTAACCAAGGTCAAAAAGGCACATATCATAGTTTTATTTTATTTATAGTTATAAGCAAAACATAGTATTGTTACATTTAATAATAATATAGTTGATTTTGGAACCATATTGTTGTTAGGCAAAACAATAACATGGTAAAATATAATCATAATTATTTTTAAAATGTAAAGGTGTTATAATTAAATGCACTACAAATATGTTCAAGTAATAATATGGTCGAAAGTATCATTTGGAGTAACAGAATCATAATATGGTCACGTAGGTAAAAACATTTTCTAAAATTATTTCTTCTAATTTTCTCCAGCAATAAGTAGCTATTTTAAGTTTAAGCGTTTTTAAAGTCATAGAACAAAATATTTTAACAGCAAGTAGTAGGCATTTGTTTTCTTTTAATCATAATTTCATTAATAATAATATACATATTAGGTACCTACATTGTTTTTAAAAATTTATAGGACTTTGGTTGTGGTTCGAAACTGGTAATTACATTTTTGTGTACATAGTAATCATATAATAATTAAATGTTAATACAAAATGTTTATTGTGCCTGAAGCTTTGTTAAAACAAATATAATTTGATCGCCGCAACCATACTTTCATACAGAGAAAATATTATGGTTATTGTGTCCGTATCACAACCATGTTTTTGCTCTGCGTGTATAATGAAAAAAATAAATTTTCGTTTTAAGATGAACAAAATATAACTTGGTTCCATAATTGCAACTAATTATTTAATTATACAGATATTTTAGTTCTTTAAATACTTCTCCATTTAAAATGAGTGTGAAAACAAAATTTTATTCAAATTCATTTAACGATATAAATATTTAAAACTTCCTTATCCAACTCTCTTCCGTAGGGTGCACCTAACAACATACGAAAAAAAAGTAATAACAGAACATCATACTTGCGGTATACTATTGAGTACTTAAAATTAAACTGAATATGCTAAATACAACTGTATGAAAGTGTATACGGTTTTAAATCATACATACATACGCAGTGTATTGACATGTAGAACTAGCACGAGTATATTCCTCCAACAATTAAATAAAATCGTATAACAATCAACCAAACATTTAAGCACAGCAAATTCATATGTATGTATATATGTATGTTTGTATGTATATATAATCTCAAAAATAATAAAGGAACAAAAAAATCATAATACTAAAGAGAACAAAAGAAAAAATATAATTTCAATAAAATTTCATTACGCTGCGGCCAAACAAACAAGCAACAACGGCAACGTATTAACGAACGACTGACTTAACGAATAAATACATAAATGTATGAACAGACAAACAAACAAGCGAACCTACAAACGATTGGTATTAAACAGCAACAACACGTAAAAACTAAAAACGTTAACGTCAACAGCATTATCCAAGCATTTATATCCACCAACAAAACAAAAAAATTCCACACAGATACTTATAACACACACTCACCAACACTTACATGACTGCAACAATAATGAAAACAACAAAATAACAAAACAAAAACAAAAACAAAAAACATTTCATATTACATTCATACACAATATTTGGGTTCATACGTACTTTGTTCAGACCATTTAAAGTCGAAACACACAAACATACTCATGCACAAAAAATATGTATATTTTAAATAAAGCGTAGCCACCAGCCATCTATACAAGGTACTTGTTGTATACAACAAACATTTATACCAAACTCACACACAGTCACACATCTATGTGTGATGAAAAAGAAAACAACAGCAACGACAAACATCAAGATAAGGTAGTCAACACACTCTCTTATTTCCATTGTTTTGGCAGAATATAACAAATTTTACAAACTTTATCAAACTCTTTTCACAACTGGCAAACAACATCACTTCATCAACACAACAGCGACAACACAGTTAAGGCCGTGTCAGATAAAACTTTTGCTTTGCGTTGCGTTGCAAATTCGCTTTGACATCTAAGATAAAATGCACGAACTTATATGAAGTATGTCACATAAAGCACTTTTAACGCAAAGCAAAGCGCAAAGTTGGGCAACACTCATCTTTTTGCGCGCTTTGACAGTTAGCTGCTATACATTTGTATATTATTTTTGGCAAAATCGAACGTAAAAGAGTTAAGAATTTTAAAATATTATTTTTTTATTATATTTTTTTCCTTTATTATTTTTTTTACAATATTATGGAAGAAAAACTTATAAAAACAAACAATAATTAAGCGCTGTTAAAGTTTTTATTGTGGCATACCTCTTGCGTTATACGCTTTTTTTTAAAGTTTGAAACGTCACGCAAAGCGATAAAGTTTTATCTGACACGGCCTTTAGCTAGCCATCAGTCGGTCAGATAGTCAGTCATACAGTCGGTTAGTGTATCCATTACAAAAACAATATTATAACCATAAAATTTCAAAAGAGATATATGAACAGCAACTAAATTTCCAAAGAGAAAAAAGGATGATTTAGTCAGTGTTACAGAGAGAGAGAGAGAGGGAGAGAGAGAAAGTAGTTTTTCATTTGGAGCCTTTTTTGCTTAAATCATATTTATGTTACAAATGCCTATAAATAAGATTTTTTTTATATCTGTTTTCTTTATGTCTTCTATTTTTCTCTCTCAGGTACAAAACAAACGTTTATACTAGAATTGTCCTTATGATGTGTTTTTGCTTCTTTCTTCTGGCTTTTCTTGAAATTTGTGTTTTTGTTTTTCTCTTATTTTCTTGTCACTGATTGTTTGACTCTTTGTGAATGTTGCATTTTTGTTTTTTTTTTTTTTTCATTTAATATCGCTCATACTTAGTGTCGCACAAGAATGTGTAGAACATTGTTGTTAGAGGACAAAAAACAAAAACACTTTGACCTTTGTTGGTTATTTAAAGGCATTTAGTTTTTGAAAGTACGAAAGACTGTATATATGAATGTGAATACATTTTATTGAGAAATACGAGTATGTAAGGCTTTTGAATGATTGTAAAATGAAATTGTTAAAGAAATTGTTGCAATATGTGTGAGTTTTTGAACAATTCATTTATTCAATTTCTGATGACCCAGTGTAGGATAATTTATTTTCTATACATTTTAATAGACATTCAATTTCTGTAAATTGATTTAAGAAAAACTAAACATTTTTGGGGGCTAAAGAATTAGTTATTTAGTAAAATTATTAATAACGTTATTGTATTTGAATTTAAAAACTGCTGTAATCCTTGCATAAATTAGTTTACTTGAAATATATCTTAAATATTAAAAGGGAAACAATATATACCGAGCAGAGATTACATCACGTAAGGATAGAGGAAATTAATTGTTTTCTTTATTATTTCTATTATATTATTGATTATATTCTCCATATTTTCCGTTCTAATATGCAGCTGATTTCACCTGTCTTCCTTTTCTAATCTAGAATACGAAAGGTTTCTACCTTTGTTTCCATTTGTTGGCCTTTTAAAATAACATTTTTTTGCACATTCACCCACCGATGGGAGTTGAACTCATGATTTTTTGTTTTCAAAAAAAAAAAATAGAGCACTTTATCAACGCTTACGCACCACACTTTGTTTCTGGTTAAAGCAAAAATTTTTGCAGCTCAGCTTACAACACATACAGGGACAATAAAAGCAATAGCTATTCCTGTTACAGATGTGTAAAATGTTGCCTTGTTGTATTTCCTTAGAAATATTAATAACACGTAAAAAATTTACACTAAAGATCTTTTTCTTGACACAGTAAAAATAAATGCAGGAAATTTTTGGTTGACTTCGAGCAAGAAAATGTACACAGTGTTTGAAAACTAATTTTTTAATAGTACCTTTTCGAAAAGGTCCTTCCAAAAAGTATATTTGAAAAAGTACCTTTTTTAAAAAAGTAGCTTTAAATAAAAATATTTTTTAAAAGATCAATTATAAGATAAAAGGGACATTTTGAAAACTATTTTTGAAAAACACGTTCGCAAAAAAAGCTCTTAAGTATTTAGTTTCCAAAAAAAATTAAATTTAATAAAGTAAAACAGTCTTTAAAAAATAAACACTGTAACCAGCATGTTTATATATTACAGAAGACTGTTTCAAAAAATTAACGAATTAAAAAGTATTGAAAATGTTTCTCTGAAATAAGACTTTTGAAAAGTACCTTCTGAAATAGGAAATTTTGACTGAAATAAATCTAAAATTTCACCTTATCCAAGGTTACAAAAAGCATATATTCTCTTTGTAAGGTACCTTTTGAAAAAGGGCCAAAGGAAAACTTTTTTCATAAAAAAATGTTGTTTTAAAAACCTACAGCTTATTAAATTTTAGAATAAATTATGCTTTATATCTTGCTTTAAAAATGAACACTACCATAAAAATATTGTTAAAAAATCTTAAAAAAGATGTCTCTAAATTGCGACGGTTAAAAAGTACCTACTAAGAAACAACAACATTTAATTGAAGCATTTAAAAAGTACTTTATTAAAAAGTTCCTTAAAGTCCTTTTTTATAGTACATCACAAAAAAAGTACTTTTTTAAATAAGTCTTTAAAAAGTTTCTTTTGCAAAGGTACTTTTTAAAAGGTACTTTTAAGAAGTACGTTTTTAAATTTAAAGTTAAAGGTGTAGATTTAAAAAAGTACTTTTATAAAAACTTTTTTAAAAGGTAATATTGAAAATAAAGCTTAGAAAAATACTTTTGGACAAACCTCTTCGAGAAGTCTCTATTGGAAAAATATATTTCAAAGCAGTGCATATATTTTAAAAACTATCTCATGAAAAGGTCCTTGAAAAAAACAACTAATCTATTAAAAAATTATCTTCAAAAAAAGTAAATTTAAGAAAACAAGTACATTTTAAAAAATATCTCGAGAAAATTTTTTTTAATTTCTAATAAAAAAAAACTATTGCAAAAAAAATAAAAAACTGGAGCTAAGAGTCCCTAAACGAAAAATGGTACAATTTTAATGAAACATTCAATTATAAAATAAGCCTTAGGTATAAATATGCTCGAACAGTATCTATTTCACTCATATGGCATTTAATGTTTCTGAACCCATCATCACCATTCTTTAGAGACACCAATATGACACACACACAAAATTAGGACAAATAAAAAATCATTGCTAAAACCAAATTATTAAAAAAAAACAGCCTAAAAAAGACTTTTTTTATTTTTAGAAAATATGTACTCGTATTTATAACAGAAAAATTCATGATAAAAATAAAAGGTGGTGGTGCGGATGATAACGATGATGTTGCTGCTGTGGAACAATGCACAACATTTGTATAACAATACATTTAGTATTAAATACAATGTCCTTAAAAAATAATACCAATGAAATAAAGAAAGAAATATTCTCCTGCCAGCATACAGTCGCAAAGTAAATTTAAAAACTCATTTCATTTAAACGAACAACAAAAATCAGCAGCAGCCGCACAAAAAAAATAAAAAAAAATCCATGAACGTTTCTACTTTGTCCTCAGCCAACATTTATAAAACCGAAAAAAAACATCATCATAATACGAAAGCAGTCGGAAAATTTGTAAACTGATTTAAATTGTATGACAACGATTGTCAAAATGTTTGTTGAAATTAGTCTGATTTAAAACATGATATAAATATTTTACGAGGACTTTACGCAACACTCTCGTAACATGTACATCATACAGCATGAGTTCAGTTCATTGTTTGTATGTACGTTTATTACAGCTACAGCCTTAACTTTACATTCATAATATTTTCACCCACCGTTTCTTTTTACTAAATGTATGTCACAGTGCATGGATGTATGCATGTGTGTATGTTTTTCATTTAACTACACAGAACACTGACAGACACGGTTCTTTCTTGCTGTTGTATTATTTTATACATCGTCATCATCATCATTATTGTCGTCGTCCTTAAATCAGCATAGCTCGCTTAGTCACCCACCACCATTGCTACCGTTATCCAGCCTGCCTGCCTGCCTGCCTGCCTGCCTGCCTGCTTGCTTGCCTGCTTGGCTGTCATCACAAAACAAACCATCACTCGACTGCTGCACAACATCACCTTTATTATGTTGTATTTTGCGGGAGCAAAAACAAACATGAAAAATTCTTTACAATAGAGGAAATAATAACTCATCATTTATATCCTTAAAATGTGATGATGCTACAACCTACCCACTTCTAAAAACAACTACACACACATACACAATTAAACCCACACTCACTCTCTGTGTCTTTATATTTTTCTACATTTCACTGTTTTTTTTTTCTTCTTTGTAGAGTGATTTTTTCACTTTTTGCCACAGCAGCAGTAGTCATTGTCGTTATCCTGTCGAGGCATGAATAAATACACACAAACACATGCACACATACACATTAACGTGAATATGTATGTATATTAACATTAATAATATTTAAAGCACTCAACCTACAATAACAAAAGTGTATGATGATAAATATTGTTTTATTTTCCAGTTATAAAAACTTAAACACACACACACATACACCAACACTTAAACACACTGTATCACTTATATTTCAATAATATTAACGGGTGTGTGTGTGTGCGTGTGTGAGTTTTATAAGCCAGAGTTTGTTTTACTTATAAAAAGAATACGGAAAAAGATTAAAAATAAAAATTTACAAATGAGAAATTAACTCCTTAAGAGGTTTCTCATTTTTTTTTCTACAGTGTACAAAAGAGTCCTTTACACAAAGAGGATCTATTACTGTGAAACTGACAACTGCTTGAAACGGATCATCAGTAAGCATTTAGTAGCAAGTTAAAGTTTCTATAAATAGAATAAAAGTTCTGTCAAAAAGTCAGTACAAAGTATAAAAGCTTTGACAAAAACTCCAACAAATAAAAACTTTTATTACTTGACATTTACGAGTAACACAGACATGCAATAGAATATTTGACTTAACATAAGTAAAGGCAATTTTGTATGTTCGCGAAGACATCTCCTTGCCTTAAACTAAGCAAACGAAGCTTAAATTTCAAATACAGGGTGTTTTTTATAGACGTATAGAACTTCGAATTGAAATAAAACACAAGAAAATCGTTTTAATGTCCATCAATTTGGCTTTATTGGAAGGATAATTTTATGCCATTAATGTTTAAATATGATTTCGGGCATGTGGCCGCCGCGGCTGGCTCGAATAAAGTCAATTCTACAGGTCCAATTTTCAACCACTTTTTTGAGCATGTGGGGCCGTATGTTGGCAATAACGCCACGAATGTTGGCTTCCAAGTCCCCTAACGTTTCTGGTTTGTTGGCGTAGACGAGCGACTTCACATATCCCCAAAGAAAATAATCCAATGGTGTCAAATCGCACGATCTTGGTGGCCAATTGACAGGTCCATTCCGCGAAATTATGCGCTCATCGAATGTTTCCTTCAATAAATCGATTGTAACGTGCGCTGTGTGGCATGTAGCGCCGTCTTGTTGGAACCACAACTCATGCACATTCATGCCATCCAATTGGGGAACAAAATAGTCGGTTATCATGGCTCTATACCGGTCTCCATTAACGGTAACTGACTCTCCAGCATTATTTCGGAAGAAGTATGGCCCAATGACTCCACCAGCCCATAGAGCACACCAAACAGTCAGTTTTTGTGCATGTAATGGCGTTTCAAGGGTCTCATGTGGATTCCCTTCACTCCAAATGCGGCAATTTTGCTTGTTGACGTAGCCATTCAACCAAAAATGAGCCTCATCAC
Organism: Gymnosoma rotundatum; assembly: GCA_916610165.2. NCBI lineage: Eukaryota > Metazoa > Arthropoda > Insecta > Diptera > Tachinidae > Gymnosoma > Gymnosoma rotundatum. Next base: position 9,319,621 of record OU744338.1, on the reverse strand, counting down.
TGAACAAAATTTTGCTATGAAAATCAGCATCGAGATCAATCTCATTTTCGGCCCATCCACCAAAATCACGACGCATTGCATGGTCTCGCGGCTTTAATTCTTGCACAAGCTGGATCTTGTAAGGTCGCAAGCCAAGATCTTTGCGCAAAATCTTCCATAAAGTTGATGGACAAAGCTCTAATTGCTGTGCACGGTGGCGAATCGATTCATTCGGGTCCTCTTCAACACTTTGCTCTACAGCGGCAATTGTTTCTTCGGTGCGCACTGTTCGACGTCTCTGCGGATGCGTATTATCACATAGAGTAAACGTAGTGCGAAAACGATCCATGGTTAACCGAATTAATTGCTCTGATGGCCGATTATGTCGACCATAAAATGGACGGAGCTTGCGGTAAACTTCGCGAACTGAACCATTATTTTCGAAATAAATTTGCACGATTTGCAAGCGTTGTTCTTTTGTCAACCTATTCATGATGAAATGGCAAACCAAACTAAATATTAATCACTTGACAGCTGACAAAATGGCCGCCAGTTAAAAAAGTGATGCCAACTTAAAGTTCTATACGTCTATAAAAAACACCCTGTACAACTACGTAAATTGTTATTTCTTTTCTTCTTTTTTTTTTGTCTTGTGTTTATTTTGTGTCACTAACTACGATTACATGTGCTTAAGCAAACTTAGCAGTCATACACAACAAATTATACAGTAATTCCGTTGAGACCCAAATTAATCAATGCCAAATAATCAACGGCTCTGGTAAGACTAAAACCCATGATCTCTTTCCTGATTTACCAGCCAGTCCCTTTCTAACCAATTCAATCACGACACCCACACACTTTTGTTATGTATTTTGCTTTGCGATCCTTGTTTTATCATACAGGCGATCTCATTTGCTATTCTAATATACAGGAGCTTTTATCAACCATGAGTACAAAACAATTTATTTACTTTCTAATCCAGTCTCTGGAAGGTTTAAACTGCTGTTTTTGGGATTTGAACCTATAACCAGCGGTCTTGGGTTTAACGAACAATCAGACTTTATACATAAATCTCCAAGTGCCAATCCAACGACATTGGCCACTGGAAGTGATTTTTTACAATTTTCTTTTAAAAACAGATGCTGTATATAAAAAAATGATTATTAAGTTGGCCCAAGGAAATCATTAAGAAAAATATGAAATCAAGTGAGTGATAGAACAGAGTCAAATGATATCTCTTAACTAATCTTTAAATATTAGACAAAATATATTCTATAAAAACTCGTACTCGTATAGTCTCAATAGCAAAGAAAACTCTAAAAAAATCATATTATTCAAAATTAATGTTAATTGTCTAAAAATGGGTTAAAACACAAATTGATATGTACATGTGTATGTATGCTTTGACGTATGTATATTTAAATATTGTTATTCCAAAAGAAAAAAAAAACAGTATAATAAAACTTTACCAAAATAAATGAAAACATATTTTTGTAACGCTCCTTTGTTACAATTACATCTTTTTCATTTTTGTTACACTGCTGTTGTTGTCGTAGCTGTTACACTGTTGCTGTAGTCTACTTTAAATAACCGACAAACCTTTTGTGACACCCATCCTCTACCATTTAGCATGGTATTAACGAATCGGGTGTATATGCAGTAGGTACGTAGATATTATTTTAAAGTACACCAATGTTTCGGCTTAAAATCTAATGCAGCGTTGCCAGAAGCTTTCAAAAATACGAATAATTGTAAAAAAATATTTTTTCGGCTTAAGTTTTTTTATACCCTTAACTACAAAAAGTGGAAAAGAGTATAACTAAGTTTGTCATTCCGTTTATAATTTTTGCTATATTCCCTTCCGACCCCATATTTTCCGAGATATGGGCCCTTGAAATTTTCAAATTTTTTAAAATATCAACATGGGTATAATTTAAAAGCTTTCGAAGAGATCTTAAGGAAATACAAAATATTATTAGAAATGCTTAACTCGTTAAGAACCGATGACATTTTTATCTAAAATTTTAATTGGAGTTACTTCACTAAGCTAGATTTACATAGATGGTGAAGGGTATATAAGATTCGACATATACCACTCTCACTAGATTATTTAAATTTCAAAAAAATTTTAAGAAAAAAATTATTTACAAACGTGTGCGGACGTTTCAAAAAAAACAGGAAAAAATCATACACTAGCAGAATGTAACGCAGCATTTTCTGGATCGCTACACCGCCATCAGCTTTCTTTGCCTCTATCGTATTTAGGTTGTGCTCATTGTAAACGTCACATATTAAACCAACTAATTTTGTAAACAAGAATACGAGGAATACTTATATTTAATCAATATTAATTAGGTTGGATGAAATCCACAAAGAAGCTAACGTATTTCTGCGTTTCTTTGTCTGCTAATCATTATCATATTTGTTATTGCCTACTACTAAGCGTCGGTATAAAAAAGGATGTAATTTTATTTTTATGTTTTATAGTTTTTTTCACATCTCATTAGATGCTACTGCAGTATGATACTGAGTGATGTGAAACATGAAGCATAAACTCGCGGTGTCTTGTAATTTAATATTTTAAAATGTTTTTTATTTATAAATCAACCAATTTCAGAATTATGACCAACTAAAAGATTTTTGTTCAGCTCAAGTTTACCTTTATTATATTTAAGAAATCTATTATAGGAAAAAATCATTTAAATATTTTAGTGTTAATTCTTCATGAATAAAGGAATAATAAGAAATCTTCAGAATATAATGCAGCATCGTATCGATCGCTATATCCGTCGTTATCATTATACTCATCTTTTTACCTTAGGTTGAGTCTGAAAACAATTGCCAATTGATAGTATTATAAAACTAACATTCTGGTAACGCTGGTCAAGTAAATATAAAAATATAATACAAACATTTACATTATTATTTTCACATTTTTATATCACAAACCCTTGTTCTCACTCTCTTTCTCTTTTATGGCATGTTACTCATGTACATTCATTTGTATGAAATCCACTCGCTCTCTTTCTCTTACTGAGGGAAATAATTTTCCTACCACCTTTTGTTTGTACAAATAAAATGTTATACAGTAACACTATTAATAAAACTCATTTATGATAAGATAATCAAAGAAAATGCAAACAATAACAAAAACAACTACTACTAATGCGACTAACAACAGTATAAATGAACACATTTCATTCATCCTTCTAATAACGAATGTATGATACTGATGAAATACGTGTTTGTATGACAGTGAAATTATGTCCATAAGTTAATATGTGAACATTTTAGCTTTAGCATGATAAGCAAACTGTGAGGGAGTATGTATGAATAAAATGAGAGCACAATTTATCTCTTGGTTGGTGGTCTAGGCAAGTAAAAGGGATGATATGTTAAAAAGGAACGAAAACAGGCAGAGATGGAAGTATTCAAATAATTTCATTCCTTACTTTAAAAAATTAAATGTATCACAATTTTCTTTTTCGGCTGGTCACTATTGCTGGCGCAATGTAAACAAAAATGAAATACTCTTGGGGTAGGCAGACAATTCAGAAAAGATTTGCATCTTATCCTTGAAAAAGTTGTAACCAAAATTTTAAAGTGTTTATATTTTTCTGATAGCTTTTTTATAGCAAATATCTTTAAAAAAAAATCAAAATTTGTGTTGCAACTAGACCTAAAAGCTCCAGGAATAGACCTTTTTTAGAAAACAAAAAAAAAAAAAAAAAGATTTCCTCTCTTATGGCTTAAACGGAATAAAGACCGGGACACATAGAATCTGTCATATGTTATAATTCAACTTATTCAACTTAATAAAAAGTAACGACGGATAAGATTGACACAATGACAATTTTGCAGACGAATAAAATAAAATCATTAAAACACAGCAAGAGCGAAAACGAAATAAGAAGAAGAAGCAAATGATAGCTCTCAAAGCATTCAAAGCACGTTAAAAGTTAAAAGTTGCCCAACTTTCGTACTTTACGTCGACGGAGACGTATTTATTGAAAACACACTAATAAGCAAACATGTACATATTTTAATTTAATTACCAGTATAACGTATGACGTCTTCTATGTGTCCCGACCTTAAAATACAAAACTTGTAAAAAAAAATTTTTTGGGAGTTAAAAAAAACACAATGGTTGTTGTGACATTCACATATATCGATTTTAATATTTCTTTTTAAAATTTTCCATGTGCATTTATTTACAATTTTCCAATTTGTAAGAAGATGCAGTTTCCAAGGCTGTTTGTAAAACACGAAATTTTCTTGCCAGATGGTACGATAAATGTAACCATTTCTGAATGAATAACTGTGTTTTATTTTAATGTGATAATTTTCTATACTCAAAGAGCTATTTTTTCAATGATTAGTTTCTTCGCTCTTTACTGCATATACTCCTCTCTCTAAAAACATTACAAGTCAAAGAGAGGGAGTGTATGTTTGTTTTTATTCTTGTTTTTTTTTTCTATGGTTTGTTTGTTATATTCAATTTTAATACCAATTTTAGTGGTTAGATAAACAACTTGAGATATCTTTTGTCCCTCTGGAGTTGTTTGGTTGTTAAGTTGCGTGCTGACTGACTGGTGTTTTCTGCCACTGCGTTTTTTACATTTTGTGTTGTGTGTCAAATGATAGTAAATTTTCTTCATACTTGGATTTTTGATTCGGTTAGTTGTTTTTGTTTTGTTATATCAGTTTTTTTTTTTATTCAATTGCTAATTGAGTGATAAATTGTTTGGTTAAGTCATCTTAACTCGTATATGCCAAACAATTTTTGAAGTGGTGGTCTTTACTTCACTTCAGACATGTTGGTTGTATGGATACAAGTATCTCTAGCATATCATCATCATATTTTTGGTTTCTCTTCTTCGTCCATTCACTCTATCCCTCTCTCTCTCTCTCTATCATACTTGGTTTATTTATTGTTTTAAAATTCATGTTGGCTATTGATAATTTTTGTTGGTTTTGCTGTAATGAGAGGAGAGTTTGTAGTGGCAATAATGTTTTTAGGCAGTGTTTTACAAGTGGTATTAACTGATATGCTTGTTACTTTTGTCGCTGGTGTTGTTGTTGTAGCTGTTGTTTAACTATTATTTATGCTCTTTTGGTTTTTGTTGGATTAATATGTTAAATGCCTTGTTATTATATTTATTTCGTATATTAATTTTGTTGCTTTTTTTCTGCAACAGCAGAAAAACAAGAATATGGAAATGTAACTGAATATGTTGATTTTCATTTAATTTTTGTTGTTATTGTAAATGGATATTTTACATATCATATGTACGTACGCTTGTGTGTGTGTGTGTGTGTTGCGTTTGTATGATTATTACTATTATTAAATACAATTACACTGTGGGTGTTTGTTTGCTGGAATTTTCAACATTGTAATGTGGTTAATTTATTGTTAATGTATGTATGAATAAAAGCGATTATTGTTACAGTTCTTTATTAATAAATGTAACAGAATATGTATCATTTTAAATTACTGAAATTAAGTGCTAATTGATAAATCATTTTATAAATTATTTTATAGGTATGTTTGAAATATACATCAGACATACTTACATATTTTAGTAGATAAATTTGCAAATGTGTGGTTTACTACTTCATCGAGTTTTGTTTAAGGAGTTACAAGCAAATTCTCTGAAAAAGCTAGCACTTAGGGAATGGCCCCTAATTATCGAACGCAATGTGTAAGAACTTAGGTTTTGGGAAGGAGAATTTGAATCTTTACACACTCAAAGTGAAAGGAAAGAACTCCACATACGAATTGTTTGGCTTAAAAACAAATTTTCTCTGCAATGCGTAATGCGATTCACTGGCCACACAAAGGGATGCGCTGAGTGGCACTATAGCAGCCAGTCAAGGAAATTTAGTGCTGAGAGACTTACTATTCTCAAAATAAGACAACAAAATATCTCTTGCTAGATTTCTGTCATGGATTCTGTTAAAAATATAAGTTGCTAAGTTGACTCAAAATCAAACTTTATAATCTTTGCCCTAAAGTCATCAGCGCTACGATCAGCATTATTATTATAAAAGTGCGCATTTTTTTGCCATGTCTGGTCGACATTATTAACTTAACAGATTTAATGATAATGTTACTTGAGTAATGAAATTTCTTATAAATTTATGTTTTTAAGGGCCATTATTATGAAAAAAATTTTTTTTATATTTTTTAATGATATAGCGCCTGGTTATTTGCTCATCCTTTATCAAACATTGTACATATTTACATTACTTTTTATTTTCCGTATTGATATGAGGGAAACGTTAGGCTATCACTGTAATGTCCGACCGCTTCTCTATCCATGTGTTTTAGAACTCTATATCTAAAACCATAAAACATTGGTATACTTAAAAACTCGTGATTTTCTCAAATATGCCGCAATGTGTTAAGCCGTTAGGGTGTCCCCATACAGACGTCATATTCAAGTCTTATCTTTATAACCCTCATTGCATTCACTTAAAATTTACACAGAATATAAGCATGCCTCAAAGCGACAAGTATTTTAATACTATAAAATAAATAAATTTAAAAGCTAAGGGGTGCCCCACTCAAAAAGACATTTTATCATAAAAATAAGTATCTTTGGAGCCGCAACAGACAGAAAGCTTCCTTCTGAAAGAATTATTTTTTAAAAACGAAAAATGAAATTAAAGTGAGGCTTAAGCATATTACGGGACCCTTCATCTGTGTGTGCAACTCGCCTTAGCGGATTTAATTTTTTTTTTTTTAAGTTTTAAGCGCATTTTTGATGATAAGAAATCCCAGCAAACTCAACAATGAAGAGATGCTTAATTATTATTATTTATTTTTAATCGTCCATTTTTTAAGTAAACAAAAAACGTAACTTAGTTTAAAAATAATTATTGAATATAACGCAAAATCTCTACACAAACAATCCAGTCTTCAAAGCTATTCGGAAAAAAATCTTTATTTTTTTAACAATTAATTCTTTAAAATCTCTGTTTTGCACAGTTTATTGCTTTAACACTTGACAAATTAATTAGTTTTATCTAACGAAAGAAAACTGTTATACACAACTTAATTGTTGACCCTTTAAAAATATCCAATCTATGTTAAATGAACGAAATAAATATATAAATATAGACAAAAATAAACTTAAATAATGCTAATAATAGTCGTTTTAAAAACAACTTGAAATATTCACACCAAACAAAATTAAGTAAAACAAAAACGACAACAGTCTGAAAAGTCCTTGCAATAAAAACAGAGTCAAAATTTTTTAAACCCATAATATATTTATTAGATATAAAAACATATCGACTTAAACAAACAATATTTTGCACTTGATATAAAAGTTTTGCAAATGTGTTTGCAAAATTGCAGGTTATTTATCATAGTTTGGGCAATTGCCGATTTCTTTGTAAATATTGTTTTTCTTGTAAAATTTCAATAATACTTTCATTTTTTCTGCGACTTTGGTTCTTGGTGAAATTAATTTTTTTAGTGTGATTTTAATTTCGGTTTTCTTTTAAATTTACATTTGTTGATAAATATACGAATTTTTAAAACAATTTAAATGGGTTTTGTCAAATTTAGATATTGTTTTAATCTTTTTGGGTCAAATTTAAATTTTTTAATTTATATATTTAATATCAATACAAATGCCCCTGCTTAAATCAATTTTATTTATTATTTTTTTTTTTTTTTTTGTTCATATATTATATTCCAATGTTGGGTGAAACACCGATATTTAGGACAATTTTCACTTCTTAGTGAATTATTTTTTTACTAGCTGTTCGTCAGAAAATTACAATTTGTTGATGATTTTTTTATTGTGAAATATCAAATGTTTAATAGAGCTTTAAATTTTTACGAAGTTACAATTTCTTGACGTTTAAACCTTAAAATTAAATTTAATGTGTGATTTCTTGATTTTAAGTGAATTTTCTATTAAGCTTAAGTTGTTGAATTGTCGGTTTTTTTATTTCAAAAACCCAAATATAGACATTTTACTCCATATGTGGTAGGAAAATGCTGGTAATAATAAGCCTTAATTATAAGGAAATCGGTAAAGCGAATTATAGCTGCTGAATGCCAAATTATTATTATTATTAATAAAAAGAAAAACATTTTAGTCAGACCTCGTATAACAAAAACCAACAAATGAATGGCTGTGATGGCGACTGTAAAATGATTTAAATATAAAAACTAACAAAAGCAACAATACGAACAGCAAACCAAAAGTATTGACATATGTGCGCATAATTACGAATATAAATGAAAGAGAATACGCTCTGTATACAAAGTGAATAAAATTTAATACAAAGCAGAAAAATGTCGACAAAAAAACCAGCTTAAAATAAATAGTAGTATAGTCTGTCATCGTACAACAACAAGAAAGACTACTACTAAATATAACAAAAACATTAAATATGTTGTAAATGCTTGTGCGTGTGTATAAAGTGTACGTACAGCCGCTGTAGTTATTGCTGTTGCCATATTACGATTATGTACATTGAATTAAGTGTATAAGTTGCGTCGCCCAAAAGACTACCAACGACCGACCCCGAGACCAAATACAAAATAAATCAGCAGCAGCAATAACAACGACGATAATACGATACGAAACACAATCAAGCAAACAAACATTGAAACAGTCACTTACTTACTCGCTCGTACACAAAATTAAACCAACAAAACTTATGTACAATAAAAAAAACAATTTTAAACATTCAAATCAAAAAACAAAACAAAAAAAATAAGTACAAAATATGTAAAGCAACAGCAAGCAGCAGCAATATAAAAAAAAATAAAGAAGAAAAAAATTAAACAATAATGATATCTGAACAGAGTAAAAACAACAACAATAAAGCATAAATGAATGAATGTGATAAAAATATCGAAAACATTTCATACTGATAGTATGAGGTAGCCTTATAAAACAATGAAACACACAGTTATACAACTACAACAAATGTTAATAAAACACCACTAACCAGTCAAGGAACGAACTAACCAAGCAACCATCCAACCAACAACAAAATTGTCATGCAACTTAAACTCAATCAATTTCAACTGAACACAGTGAAGTGAAGAAAATAAAACATACAAAACATCTTGATTTCTTTTCAAATGTACGTGCAACAACAACTTGTCTGCATGTTTGACATACCAATGTTGAAAGGTGGATAGAGAAGACAACAAAAAAAAAACATAAGTCAAAAGATTTACACCAGATACGGGGCTAAACCGTGTTGGGTTGTATGTCAAAATTATATAGATTGTATTACACATTAACTGCTGCTCTAAAATCAATAATAATGGGAACGCACAGTGGGCAAAAACAAACAAATAAAATATAAATGCATTAAAAATTTTTCCAATATGTAGAGGGAGTACGAATGGAAAATATGTGATTTTATTTATTAAAAATATTAAATTATTATGACATTCATAACGTGAGAAAAAACACGAGTTATCTCTTAAAAAGAAGTTCTTTGAAAGAACTCGCATGTCAGTCTGCTAAACTATTCGTAATGCAGTGAAAAGTTATAAAGAAATAACTGTGCTGAGGTTGTACTCTGCTCATTTTATGAAAAGTCACGGATTATTTCTGGCAAGCCTTTTTTCCAGATGCGAAATAATATGAGCTTTACTATTTCGCTCAGGATATAGCAAACGTAAAACAATTGGTCAGGTTTAAAAATAGTCCGTTAAAAAATATAGGTTCGCTCGTCTGCTTTAACATAATTCTTAGCAGCTGGAATTCATACTGTCCTAATTAATGCAAAACCACATTTAAGACATTAATTCTTAATTGTCTTTATTAAGAACCGGGAAAGGTACCCCTACATAAAGGGTCACTTGCTTCAAGTTGCAGGCATTAAAGATTCAAATACTATCGAAAAAAATGTGTTTTTTGCCATGGCGGAAAACCCTTGGGCGAGAAATCAATGACACCATTATGTTAGCAGACCCCTTGCTAAGCAGCTGGGCACTATCTGAAGACAATCCGCACCCTTGGCGGTTTCTGTAGCATTGCTGGAGTATATAGGATGTAAGTGCTCTCACCTCGAATTCGATCTTAACCATAGCTACCACGTCACTCTTCCAAGGCATTCACCCATAGCCACAAAAGTGACCGTGTTCTGTGCTTGATACTGCTGGTCGTTGTAACAGTATTAGGCCACAGGTTAGTCTTCGGGAGTCGTTTTCTTCAGTTGTGGGATGCTGCAAGTCTAAACGACTAATGCCTTATACCCCAATTTCAATAGCTTCGTAGGGGGAATGCGCTGCAAGACCACATGATGTAAAAAAAAAATTATTGCTATTCCAAAACTAGTACTTTAAAAGAAGTTCACTGCGCCATACTTTATTACAGAACTTTAAAATATCCGGCCTGCAATTTTGCTTACGAAAATTTCAGCCCTAAGGTTTTATGATTTTGTTTTTTTTTTTAATTAAAAAGTTTTAAAGTTATTTTTGAAGTTTTTGTTTTAAAATAATTTAATTATTTTTTTAAAAAGTTAATAAAATAATTAAAAGTCTTTCGTAATCCAAAAATTAAAAAATCGCTGTGTAATTTTCTTTCTATTTGTAAGAGTTATTTTTCTAAACTATTGCATTTAGTCCTACAGTATTTGTGCCCACAGAAAAATAAATTGAAATATTTTAATTTGTTTATTTTTTTCTGTTCTATTTGATACAACTCATCTAACAAATACCATCAAACAGGCCACAACATACAACTTGTATTTACAAGTTTAATAATTTGCTTTAGAATTTATACAACAAAAAAACAATGGTGTGACAGTACCACATCGAACAAGTTTGATTAAATGATGACGATGAAATAAAAGAAAAAAGAGGTAGTAAAGAAAGCGTATCTCTCTATCTGCCTCATCGTTGGCATTAATATTATTTTAATGCGTTTGTACGTGTACGTGTTGTGTTAAAGCAGCAGCAATTGTAGATTCTGATACTTGGTCCGAGTGTGAAGAGAAGTCATGAAGTTTGAAACGTTTAATGCGAACATTTTGGTAATAAATGTTGTGAATTTCCCTGCTTGCCTAACAAACCGTTCGACAATCCAGTTCTTTTCTATGCACAATTTGTATAAAGTAATTTTTTTGTTTTGCTTTTTCCTTCGTGTGCTCATGTGTGTATCTGTGAGTTTGTGTTTTTTTTCACTGTTTTCATTTTATTATTTTTCATAATGTCGATGTCGTTTCATACGTTTTGTTGTCTTCATAATCGCCATTGTCGTCAGTCAGTGAGTTTTGTGCGGTGTCGTGACTCTGGCGTTTGTTTAGTTCCTTTCTGGCTGCTGTCAAATGTCGTCATGTTTTGAAAATTTAACGCGTGATACGGTTAAAATATTTAATAAACAAGAAAATTAAGTCATCTGAAAATAAAATAAAGTTATAAAAATAAGAAATTAAAGAAACACAAAAAACTGAATTATTGAAATTTATCTATTGAAAAAATTAAGCAAAAAATATATATAAAAAATTTTATTCAAAAGAACCGGTTAATTTAGATGACAAGTGAAGTGTAGCAAGTGAAATTTTTGTTTACCAAGTTTAAGTTTATTTTATATTAAAAAAAAAAAACAATAAAAGCATTTAACTGCTTTAACGGCCAATAATTAAGTTAAAGTAAAAGGCCCGTAAAATTGTAAAAACACAAATAAACATAAATGTTTAATTTAAAATAAAATAAAAAAAAACAAAAGGAAAAGTTTTTAATGTGAAAACTTTAACAAACACAAACAAAATTTTATTTTCCTCTGAGGAGAAATTTTAAAACAGTATTGAAAAAAATTAAAAAAAAAATTATTTATAATTCCAAAAAAGAAATTAAAATAGAAACAATCAAACCCAAAAATTTATTTTAATTTAAAAAAAGTTCCTGTTAATTTTCAAGTGAAACAAAAAGAAAAGAAAATAAAAAACATTTTTAAATAGGTACCTACCAAAACTCTGGATTACATTTCATCACAAACAGTATTAAATGAAGAAATAAATAAATCACTAATTATAAACAAAAATTTATCACAAATTTAAGAAATCTTTATCAATTATTGGATTAACTACTTCAATATTTTGTGCAAAAACTCAACATTTTTTTCACATTTGCTTATTATGGATTAAACAAATTGTTGCTGTATTTCAATAAATCAATCAACTAATCGTTATAAAAGTCATTGCATCTGTGTTTTGGAGTGTTGAGAATTTTTTTCGTACTTCATGTGGCAGAAAAAAATTCTCAAAATTTTGAACTGATCCCGGATTTTCAAGACATGCAATTAATTGTTGACAAAATTCCCATGTTTTCGAAACAAACAACAAAACGTAATTCTAAAAAGTAAGTTAAACAAAGAAGTTTTTAAAAAACAGGTGTTTCAAAAGTGTTGAAAAGAAGCAAAATTTTAACGAAAAGTTTGTGACAACAAATGTTCGATTTTTTTTTTTGTTTGTTGTTTGTTTGTTGTGAAAGAGACATGTGTTTGAACATGAGTAACAAATAACTTTAATTAATTAACAAGGTGTGAAATAAATTCAAATTAATTTTAAATGAAATTTTTTTTAAAGAAAATAAATAATAAATTGGAAAACTGTGACTTAATATTTTATTTTATGTAAATATCTGTTAGTGTAATTATTTATTATTTTTTTATCTTATTATTTTTATATTTTTACCTAAAATTTGTTGATAATAATTTTAATTTTTAAAAAACTATTCAAAATCTGTTTTCAAAATATATAAAGAAAATTTAAATATTTATAAAAATTATATTTATAAAAAAGTATATTAAAAAAACATTTTTTTAAAGCAAAAATTTGTATAACTTATAAATTATCTAAATTTTATTTTTTTTTAATTTTTTTTAAGTGATATTTTTATATTTATAAATTTTATGCCTCAAATACATTATTCAAAATGTTTTAAAATTAAAATAATAACAATGTGAAAAATAGTTTAATAATGACAGTGAACTATAAAAGTGAAAAATACTTTAAGTTTAAAAAAAAGGACTAAATAAAAACACAATAAATTAAAATTAAATATATTTAAAGACATTAAAAGTGTGTTGAAAATTGTGAAAACCCTGTTTAAAGTTTTTCCATATTGAAGACTTCTTAAAAAATTTTTAACAAATTATTGATATAAAAAATTTAAAATTAAAAACAAAAAAAAAAATAATATTTAGTGCCATCCAAATGTGAATAAAATAAATTAAAATGATTATTGTTTTTAAGCAAAGTGTGAAATTTTGTTAAAAAGTTTAGTGTAAAATAAAAAAAAAAATTAAAATTAAAAATCTGGAATGTTTTCAATCATGGAAAAACTTTAACTTTATATTCTTGTTCTTAATAATGACAATACTCGATTTATGAAATAACTGAGTTATTTATTGAGATTTGTTACATAAGATTAAAAAAATTATTAAAAAATATTTTTTATTAAAAAAAATTCGAATTATTAGTAGCAAATCAGGGACTTTGTGAAAATTGATCATATGTGAAATTGTTATTTTAAACTAACAGATTTAATGTTTACAACTGTTATAAACTTAATTTTGGTTTTAAACCAACAAACTCTTAAAATCAATTTAAAGAACAAAAATTTTCCTTAAAAAAAAAATAATAATCGTCACAATTAACACACAAAAATGGACGAAAATTTTAAAAATACTAAAAATATTAACTTACAAAATTACTAAATAAAAATGTATTAAAAACAAATACAATCACAAACTAAAAAACAGACTTCAAAATGTATGTCAATATGATAAAAAAAATATTTAATTTTTGGATGAATTTAAAAAAATTACTAATTATTATAAATTGCAAAAAAGATTAAGCATAAAAATTAGCACAAATATGCAAAAGTCTTGTAAATAAATAATAAAAAAAATTGATCTAAATCTCATTTCAAAAATATGTCTCTCTTAGTTGAAATATTTCTTTTTCTCTCTCTTAATTCCTCACACTCTCTGTTTGCTATAAATTCTAGAATAAGATTTATAATTTACTATTGAATAAAGTTTAAATTTTGTGTAAAAAATGTAAAAAAGAAAAACATCAACTTTTTTATCAAACCGATTACAAAAACTAAATAAATCAATTAAAAAAGTACATCATATTGACAAACATTTGACATTTAGTTAAATGTAAAAATAAACAATAATAAAAACTCAGCAAATCTCCAACTGATTAGAAATTTAATTCACAATTAATGTTTAATCCAATCGATCCTTTACGTTTTCTATAGAACACTTACAAAAATCTTTCAAGAGTTTAAACACTTTAATTATTAAAAAAAAATAAACAAAGTTAATTTAAGAAACTGCAGAAATAAAAAATAGAAAACCAAACAACGGAATAAAGTAACAACAAAATTCAAATAACTAAACGATATATGTTAAAAAAAACTCCCAGCTACTACAACAAAAACAACAACATTTGAAGATTAATAAATTGTTGAAAAATTGAGGTAAAATATCTAATTGTTGTAAATTAAAAAAATATATATATAAAATTACAATTTTTAAAAATTACAACATATTTTGTTTTGTTTTTGTTAAAGTTTCTTTTGAAAATTTTACATGAAAACATTAATTAGATATTTTATTTACAATTTTATTTTTATTTACATTTTTTTTAATATTGAACAATATTTTCGTTAATTTATTTTCTTTCAACACTTAACACCTTAATATTTATTTGTACTTTAATTGTTTTTATATCAAGTCTATACTTTTTTTGTATGCTGTTCATAATTTATAGTTTTTTAAACGACCGTTAATTGAGTATAAAGTGTTGACTTTTGTGATTACCCAGCAAGCATTTGTCCTTGACATTAAAAAAAGAAAGTAGAAATTGAAGAATAATCGCTGTGTTTTTAAAGTATAATTTTTTTTATTGACAAAAGCTCAAAAGCAAATTAAATATAAACTAAAAAATAATAATATATAACAATAACATTAAAGTCAGAAGTTAAGTATATATGCAAAAATCGCTAATTACGGCTATAGCGCTACAGAAAATGCTGCATTACTTTTGGGTAGTGCCTAGTTTTCCTGTTTTCTTTAAAAAAATTTACATAAAAACTTATAAATAATTTTTTTTATTTATTTAAAATTTAGAAATTAGAATATACATGAGCTTAGGCCGGATTAAAGTTTTTTTCGATATAAAACTATAATAGTTCTAATTTAATATAAAAATATGAGAATTCAATAAAAACGCATAAAGTAGATAATTTTATTTTGAATTTTAATTTTTTTTAATGTTAGGGTGAACAAAATCACATTCCCTTGTCTGTTTTAAAATGTTTTCAGAAAATTAATTGATACTGATGGATAATAAAAAACTGAACTTTAAGTATTTTGAGCTTTCCTAAGCTATAAATTCAGACATATTTAACATTTTAGTTTTAAAATTAGAGACTTAATTTAATTTCTTAGTGAGAAATCAAAACCAAGAAATTTGTTAAAACCAAATTTTGCTTGAAAACTTGGTTTGAGCAAAATGATTTTCATAATAATAGGAGTTAAGAAAAATTAATAATCTCATTTATACTTTCTTTAATTAACTTTAATTCCATAGATTTTACTTATATTATTTATACTTGATTTTTCTTTTACGGCACAAAGGAATAATTAAAAAAAAATAATAAGAAATTGAAGAAAATGTAGCTTGTAGTGTTATACCGAAATTTTTTAAATACCTTCCAAAGTATTAAAGAATCAAAAATAAAAGTTGTCTAAAGGTTTGCAAAATCGTATAAGAAGTGTTAAGAAAGAAGCCTCTCCAAAAATTTCAAGTTTTATTAAAAACAAAAATGTCTTAAAAAAAATCTTTAAAACAATTAAATAAAAAGGTTCGACCTTTTTATAATTAAGAAGATGACCATAACACAATAAAAACCATGTGCTTACTGGGCCACTTTCTTTTTTATTTATTTTTTTTTTTTTTTTTTTGCTAAAATATTTAGATTTTTTAATCAGATTATATTCAGTAAGATTATATACAATTAAATAAAAAGGTTCGACCTTTTTATAATTAAGAAGATGACCATAACACAATAAAAACCATGTGCTTACTGGGCTACTTTCTTTTTTATTTTTTGTTTGCTAAAATATTCAGATTTTTTAATCAGATTATATTCAGTAAGATTATATTCCTTTTAAATGTGCTCCAATCTAAATTTATGTTGAAATATATATTTTTTTAATAATTTTTGTATTAATTCATTTATCAAAAGTGTTAATGATTGTTTGTTGGGCTGTGTCTGTATGTTTATAGGGATTTGTATGAGTGTGTGGTTTTCTTAAGTTCAAAGTTTTTTTTTTTTGTTGCTTTAAAATTCTTTTTAAGAATGCAAATTTTGTGTATATTTTGTTTGTGTTTTTTGTGATTTTTTTTAATATAGATAGGTACATATGTATTTTTAAATTATTTTGATTCTTTGTTCTGTACTGAATTTTAAAAGGCAATTATTGTGTTTGTTGGTGTCTGATATCTTATTTAATTTTTTACCAAAAACATTGTCTGTTTTATACGTAAATACTATGTATGTACGTATGTATATTAAATAACCTTGCTACTGCTGTTAGTGTGAAATTATTTATCATTTTCTTTATCACTTATAAAATTATTAACTTAAACTGCATATAAAATACGTTTGTGTGTAAATATGTATTGGGTCTCAGTTTCACTGACATTCTGTTAAGAACTTTATATTAAAGATTTTTTTGAGCAAAAATTTTCTTTATAATCTTATTGCGTTTTATTTTAGTATTCGTTAAATATTCTTTTCTTTTTATTTTATACAAAAAGATTAACCTTTGATAAATTTCAAACAATCAAACATTCTGAATTCTGTGCAATTAAAAAATTCACTAATAAAGTGTTGATATTTTTCTTACAGTAGGTGAGTTTATGTTAGTGCATTTCTCTCTTAAACACTTCTGCTATTGCTTTTGACTGTGCTTTTGCTTGTATGTTTTGTTTTTGTAAAGAATTTTGATAATACAACTTACTGCCAGAATTTTTTGATGCATTTATTCTGTTTTTTAGACAATTAAAATATTTATTAAATTAAAAAAATAAAGTATTTATTTTCGAGAAGTAATAATAAATCGAAATAATAATATACTTTTGTTATGCTTATTTCATAATAACGGTATTTAATTCATTTCTTATTTTGTGCCTATTTATTCTTTTAATAAATGTTAGTTCGTTTTATACAAAAAAAATATTAAGAAATAGTGAGCAAATAACAGGTAACTGTTAGTTGAAAATGTTAACAAATTTTTAAAATTCTGTTTTAAAGTAATTAAGCTGAAAAAAGTAAATATTTTCTTGGTTTAATGCAAATAGTGTCACCATTTCTTTTCTTTTAATTGTGTATGTTTGTTTAACAAATTAATTTTCAAAAAAAATCTTATCTCTTAAATACCACAAAAAATGTAAAACAATAAATATTTCAATACTTGTTGGTATACATTTTTTGAGGTTAATACAAAAATTAAAGCTGTTTTTTTCATTTTGACTTTTGTTTTAACAAGAATGCTAAAATTTTAAAAGCTAGACAAAAATCATCAATAACACATATACATACATTTATGATAAAAACAAACGTACATGTGTATAACTTTTCACATTTATAGCAAAATTTGTATAACATTATCTTTAACCTGTTAAAAATGCCATCAAGGAATCATTAATGGGGTAAACAAATGGAAAATTATTTTTTATCTGCTTAGAAAAACGGATTTTTTATCCTTTGTTAAAAAGTTGGATATTTGCTTAGCAATTCCAAAGTTTGTTTTTATTTGCATTTGTAAATAATTATAATTTTTATTTGTATTAAAAAAAAACTACAACAAACTCTAAATTATAACTAAAAATAATTATAAATCCAAAATTTCTTTGTGGTCCTTCGAGTCGGTAAATTAAAAGAGATATTCTAAAGCATAATATTAGGCACCCATTTAAATCTAAAGCTAACGAAATAGTCTTAAACCTTGTTTAATACTTTAGAGAAAGGTGTAACTAAAAAATGTATCATTAACAGTATAATGACCGAAATAAAATTAAAAAAATATTATATTCCTCGTGATCAGTATCTTCTAATTAATTACTACTAAATGCAATACAAACTTTAAGTATTTAATAAAATTTCTTAAAATAATTATAAAAAGAAAAGAGTAAACTACTCGTTAGTGTAGTTGAAATAGTTTAAAAAATAATAACATTTTAAAATTATGAACAAATTTTTATTTTGTAATTTATAATAAAAAATGAATTTTTAAAATTGGTTGGTTATCAAATCTGATTCTAGATATAACAGTAAAGGAAGACACCAGCAAAATGCAATGCATTTTCTATATCACTTCAAATTAATTCACACTAAATAGCGAACTCAAGCCTGTCTCACTTCATTAGTTAATTAAAGTATCAAGAAGGGACATAAAATTGCAATGTGTGTGTAGTCATACAAAATTTTCCTTAAAATCACTTAAAGCAAACAAAAAAACCTTTACATTTCCATTTTTAAAATTTTTATTAATTTTTGAAAAGACTGTACTTAAAGTACCAAAAATACAAATTTCTTAATAAAACCTCATAAAACAACAAAATAAAAATATTTCTTTTTTGCAAGAAAAAACCAAAATTTCCAAATAAATTATAAACCTTGCAAACATACACCTAAATAAAGGTATCCCAACAAACACCTGTATATAAATTAACAACAACAATGATAGCTATAGGTACGTACTCTTTAACAAAAACAACTACAGAAGCGATAGCAAGAGAAAAAATATATATACAACAGTATGATATTATAGCTCAACTAAACAAAAAATTATTATAATAACAAAATGAAGACAAAAAAAAAAAAGAAATGAAATGAAAAAGAAAACAATTACTACCTACTTTAAAACATAAGCTGCTTTTAATAAAAGATCTTAATATTGCAGATACAACAACCAACAATATACATACATGTAAACATTAGTACGTACTATCAATACGTACGTGTATTTCTAAAACAACAAATACTATACAATATGTGTATGATAATGTGATGTATGTACCTTTATAACTTTCAAATGCATATGAATGGATGTATGTACATGTGTGTGTGATTGTGTGTTTTTGCGTACAGGCATTTGTGTGTTAAAGTTAAAAGCCAAAGCAAATAAATACAAGAAAAAAAGAGAAAATAACTCCAAATATTTTCTGCTTTTTCAAACAGTATGTAAAATGGAAAAAGATATTATTATTATTACGAACATCATCACAACATCTGCACAAAACAAAGTTGTTAACAAACTGTAAATAATTATTACAATGATACATATCGGTATGCGTATATATGACATACACATATCTACATACATACGTAATTTACGTATGCATACAAATTTATAGCGATGAACTTAAAAAAAAAATTTTACTAACGCAAACCTTTAGAGAGGACGAGACTATTTTGGGATGTAGTTGAACAAATTCCACATAAATCCAGCTGCAATATGATAAATTTCAGAAAGATGAAAGAACTACTGTCACAGTGAGATTTAAAAATTTTAAACTGCGGTTTAATAAAAAGGAGTAAAGACCTGGGAAAAATTTTGCTACTTTTTTTATTTAACACTTGGTATCCTTTGTCTCAAATAAATATCATAATTACATATACACTAGTATCCCAAGGCTTTTTTCTGTCCAATTAAGTCACTGGAATGTGAAAACCATCCCTATCACAATTTTCCATATTTTACATGTAATAATTGCTAATTACCTTGTTACAAAAAGTACCATAATTCCTAGACCAATTCTATGAGTGTTTTTTAACTAATTACCTTCTTACAAAAAGTACCATAATTCCTGGTCCAATTCTACGAGTTTTTTACCCCACTATTCACTTTATTCTTCAAGTAAAACAAAAAATATATTTGAAAAGTCTCAATATCATAGGATAATACATCGCTTTTTTTAATACCTTAATCGTCTTCATGCTCTTATTTCACCAGAATGTTTTCTTTGTTGCCTGACACGCCTCTTTATCAGCAATTAACCCTCACAAAATTTTAAAAACTCAATTTTGTAGTACTCCAGATGGAAAAACGACTAAAAATTACTTCTATTTTATTGGAGGATACCCATCCCTGTCTTACTCTGTTTTTAGACTGTTGCATTAAAAAGTACATAATTTTCAATTCATTTCATTTTAAATTTAGACCGCCTCTTGTGTGTAGTTGTGCTGATTAGATGTAGCTGTCTAGGATAAGATATTGTTTGGGGGGTACTCGCCTACTCCCTCTATGTTTTAACAAAAGTAACCTGTATTAAATTGAGACAGTCTCACCATTGTAGACCTGTACAGATATGTGACAATTAATAATTATTTTTTACGTGGGGTACCTCCTCACCAGCCACTATACTTTCATTTTAGTACCAAAAAGCGAGCATAAAATCCAGATTTTAAATGAACAGTTCATTATCTACTGGGCATATTCATATAATATTGATTTAATTTAATCGGTTACTTTTTTCTAAATAACAGCTTGACCTTCAGCCTATAATCTATTCATCAGTGTAAAGAAATGTGTAACACACAGAGAATTTATGACTGACTGGCCTTTTTTCTCTTGTATGTATCGAGCTTATCTTTAGCAATAATACCGCTTATACCTACAACTTCAGAATACAAATTTATTTCTGCCAGTTGTTTTTGTTTTATTTGTTACGTTTCTCTTGTCGCTGCTTTTATTCTGCATGCTGCGGTGCTGGTGTAAAGAATAAAAAAATTCCCAAGAAAAAATTCTTATACTTAAAATGAAGCACTTAAAGGAAATAGAAGAAATGGAATAGAAGAAAATCTAAAAGCATGGGAAATTCTTTGTGTAATCTAATGATATTCTTAATAATAGACGAATAGAATGAAATGAAGAAAACATTAAAAAGAAAGAAAGAAACTGCAGTAGTGGGAAAATTGTTTGGTGAAAACAAAACAAATGAAAAACAATGAATGCAGGAAGGGAAGTACGAGTACACAAATACACACAGAGATCTCATATACAAGGAAATTTCTTTTGATAATTTCTTAAACATTTCTTTTTTTTTTTTTTTTTTTTTTGGTGTACGTGCCATACATTTTTTGTTTGTTTCTTTTTTTGTTGTAAATAGAAATTGATTCCTATATTTTGTGATTTAAGAAATTTGTTGTGCTGCTGCTGCTATTGACGTTCTTGTAGTTGTTGTTGTTGTTCTGTTTATTATTATAATAATGATACAAGACTAAAGAGCTCATAAATTCCTTAAAGATTGTTATACATACATATTTCCAGTCTATTTGTCTTGTCTGTTTGATTTAGTGTACAAAAGCATTTGTACAAATATATTTGTGTGATAAATTGTATCTGTAAAAATATTCGTATGAATCTATCGAGAAAATATGGCACATTTTCAGGCAATGATTGAATGAGTGAGTAAAGATACATACATATGAAAAAAATATACTCTGTTGTTTGTCTTTTAGAATTTTTTATTTTCAGTTTTCTTTTTTTCACTACAAAGAGTGTGTGAAAATTTAATTCTCTAATGTTTTGAAATATGTATGTTAAATAGTGTGACTGTTGAATATGAAATTTCATTTAATGTTTTGGGTTTTAATTGATGTTTAAATAAACATTTGGAAATAGTAACAAAGAACAGATTTCTTTTTACAACAAAATGAAATGTGGCAACATAGATTTCATTAAAATAAAACATTAGATATAAATATTTCATAAATAATTTGAATAAATAAAATACGCGTTACGTGTGAATTTAATTGTAAAAACTATAATATTTAAATGGAAAAGTAGAACAATATAAAACTATTTGTTATTGTTAATAGATTTCAATTAAAAGTTTTGGTCGAAAACTAATATTTTTTTTATTTTACATATGTATGTATGTATGTATGCATGTATGTAATTTCTTTCAAAATTAGTTATGCCATATAAATCTTATTAAAATTAAAAAAAAATAGCTTAAAATTTTCTAAACTCTTTACATTTATATCTGACATACCATAAATAAATTTTTTACATCATTTTTAATCAAATAATATTTGAATTTTTTTTACATAATGTAAATAATTTTAAATTTTAATAAAATCGCTTAAAATGTTATTTTATGTATTAAGCAACAATATTTTCAATGTGTAAACTTGTTGTTTTGATTATTTACACGCATTCAAATTTCTTGTAAAAAATTGCAAAATTACGTTACCTAAAATACAGCAAGAAAAAAAATGCTTCGTCAGTCAGCTAGAGTTATTTTTTCCAAAAAAATTTCGATAAGAGATATGTAAGAAGCACAGCGAAAATAGTTTTTTTCATATTACATTTAAAAGGAAAAATTTTAAGAATTTACAATTTTCGAACTCAAAGTTGTTAAGTTTCTTCCAACTGATGAAATCATGTAAATAATACTTAAACATGCTTATCTGGTACTTTTTGCTGTAAAATACTAAGAAATTTCTGAAATATAAGTTTTTAATTTCTCACATATTTTACCTAAAAGTTTACAACGTGTAAAATTGTTAAATAATACAAAAATAAAAGAAAAAATAATTATTTTGTTTGTTTTTTAAAATAATAAACTAAAAACAAAAACATCGGTAACTAACCTTCACCTATTTAAGAGCAGTTTAGATGGTAAGACTTTAAGTACGTAAAATCTAAGAGAAAATGAAGTATAAGTGAAACAGCTGTTGTTTAAACAATAATTGTGATGCCAACTGAGTCTATTTCGCACTATACTCTGCGGTTTTTGTGCTATTCTGAAGAGTTTTGCTTTTGAAAAGTTAGCATAAATAAGAAAAACGCAACCCTGATATGATGAAGTACAATAGTTTTTTAAAAATTTAAAAAAAAAATCCCAAATATCAATTTTCTTTCAATGTCTGACAGTTTCATTACATATTATCTTTAGATGATGCTACTTGTAATCTTTTACACAAAAATTTTACATATCGTATTACTTGTAGTATAATGTAAGCCGCCCCTTAGCACATTTACACTTGTATGTAATTTTTATAATTAACTTTTGTAACTTTTATCTTAAATGTTTACAATAGTTACTTTGCTATTACCTTTACCCAGAACACAATAGTACATTTTATTTAAATATTTACAAAATTTATAAGAATAATTTATATTTATGTTTTTTTATGTATTGGCTTCAATTGTTTACATTATGTAAAATATTACCGCAAGACATATATGATTATTTTCTATTATTTACACAAAAATTTATTAAAGTCAATTTATTTTATTTATAATATATATAAGTTTGTGTAAAATTTGCAAAATTTATCAAAATCTAATTGTTGACATAAACTTAACCCTAAAGCATTTGCTTACACCATGTAAATATTAGTAAAACAATAAACGTTTTGATTTGAAAAGAAACAACACTTAACAAATTCAATGTAATGAATAATTTTAAATGTATTTTTTATACTGTATTTTAAGTGTGTAATGTCTACACATAATTGTTTACATAGTGTAAATTTTGAGAGACACATGAGAATTTTCTATTTAATGTTAAGAAAAACATGAAAAGTAATTAAAATTCTTTTTTTCAATTGTTTACATATTTACATGATGTAAAAAATTAAGAAGTTTTTATTTTTATAACTTAAAGCAACAGTTAGAGCATGCTAATGAATTGAAATTATTTGAGTGTTTGTGTTTAATTTTTTACACTATGTACCCTGCCTCTTTACAGTTCACATAATGTAAATTTGGAGATAAATCTAATTTTTGTTTAGCTAGCGCTATGAAAAACAAGTAAAGCAATTAAAAATGTTTACATTATTGACATGCTGTTAAAAATATTGTTAAATAATTTAATTAAAATTTTAAATCATTATTTCATAATTAATCAAATTAACAATCGGATCATATTAAATGATCAGCGATTTTAAAGCTGACGAGAGAACTTTAATTTTAAACGCTTTTTGTCAAAATTTTTTTTTGTTCCTCTAATTGTTAAATAATTTAAATTTAATCTCCTGCTTCTTTAATTTTCTTAACTTATTTACCTCAATGGTAACCTTTTTTGTTGCACAAACACCCTTATTTGATTTATATCATTTGAAGACTTATGCATATCATATCATCTGGTTCATTTTGTTTGTACGAAAAGCCCTTTAAAATTAATACCTCCACTCAAAACATAAGATTTCGTTTGTTACTTCTTTTATACATTTGTATTTACATTTGAATTCTACCTAATGCTGATGAAAATATAACAATTTCAATTTGCAACAAATAAATCCTTAAAATTATGCACCACCACCACCACCATTAGCAAACGGCTCTACCACCATTTATAATGTTCATCAAATGTACCAAGACCACACCGTGAACATGCGTCATTGTTAACCACCACCACCAGTCAGTCACAGCCAACAACAATGTAGACATTAAACGTAGCAAGAATTTTAAATAAATGGGGAATTCTTTAAAATAAAAGAAGAATTTCACACGGGAACTCAATGTGAAAAACCAACATAAAACTTCTCAAATCATCAAGTACAACAAACAAACAAATAAACAAATATGACGCATATAACAAATGTTATTTAGGGAAAACATACATACATAAATGTCTTCTATCTGATACAACAATATTTAACTTGAACCAAATTACGGCTGTACAAATGTTCTATATGTATGCATGTGTGTGTGTGTGTGTTTTCTTATACAATGCAATTTACAAAATTAACATTAACCCAAAGTGGTGGCAAAAATCAACCCCCTTTAGGGTTTTATATTTCTAAATGATTAAGGCAGTCAAGTCAGTCAGTGCTCGCTTGCTTATTCCCTAAAACATACAATACTTATTCATTCCAATCATCATTTCTTGCCAGCCACTTAATGAAAAAACATACAATAACAATTTCCCAGCAAATATTGTCGTACAATATAATTGTTGTATAAATTTGGTTACGCTTAAACAGGCGTAAATTGAAGGTAGTAGCTGCTAGACTGGTCTGTCTGCCTGCAGTCAACTCAAATAAATGCGCATATTAAAAGCATCAGCCAGGCATCAAGCATGTAACCATTTACGGCTTTTAAAAATGCAGCAAAAAACTAAAGATGATTATATTATTTGCAAAACAGAGGACACACGCGCAAAGCCATGAAAATTTCCTTTTAAAAACAACAAAGAAAAAATTGCTGAGAGAATTTAAACAGTGATCAGTGTAAATCTCTTAACATTCTCTGGGGACTCATTGTAACCTTTAGTAACTCTTAAAAACTCTTTTTTTAAATATTTAAACATAAGAAACTCTCTGCTTTACTCCATGCTTTTAAAATTCTCTCCGTCATACTCTTTAAATATAATTTCTCTTAGTGAGCAATACTGTTCTCTATTTAATTATTTTAAATTGCTTTTCTGTAATGGCTTTGTTCAAGAGTGTGAGTAACTGTATATATTAATGGGTGTGTGTGTTTGTGGATTGTGTGCATTACATGTTTTTGTTTGTTGTATTTCGGGGGTATAATCATAATTGCTTTAATGCTGTTAACCTTCATTTAATGATGACGTTAAATATTTGTGTTTCTTTATATAGTTTTTATGTATTTTTTTTTTTCGAAATCATCACACGCTGTTAAAATAGTTTTCTGGTTTTCAACTGTGTATAACACATTCCGTTTTGAAAAATTGTGGTATGAGAAATAAATGATCACATAAAATAACCCTTAAATAACAATTTTAAAAGCTACAAACAACTAATAATTGATTTTTAAATTTATTTTCATAAATAAACACCACCACCATCTTTTTTTATTTATTTATTAACAGCTTTGTGCAGGGCTAGACGCTTGTCAAGAATTTATTTTTTTTTTTTCATTGAAATGCTATAAAAGCTTATTGTAGACAATAGTAATTTGAGATTTCAATCCCTGTACATTTCGACATTTGAGGTTTTGTTTCTATAAAAAAATGTATTTTGGTTATAATTAAGTAATTTTAAATTAATTTATTAAATTAATAAATTAATAAACTATTAAAGCTATTTTGAGTATTTAAAATTAACACACACCAGTTATATACGATAACGACTAACAACATTCGTTGTTTAATGTATTTAAATATAAAGAGAATAGTTTAACTTAAATACCAGCAGAATAATTGCACTTTCTGGTTCGCTACAACCTTCGTGCCATCAATAATCAATTGAAAAGTTCTCTATTTAAACAACTATTCACTAGAAAAACAAAATAGGAAATTAAAGTTTTTCTTATATTTAATTTTTGCAATATTTGTTTTTCTACGAAAGTCATAATATATAAAGTCATAACATATAATTTTAATAATTGATTCACAATGAAGTATTTACACGCACTACCTGCTTTACCACCACAATTTTTTTTTTTTTTTTTATTTCATCATATTCAGTTATCATTTACAACTGTGCGTTATTTGATGACGCAACATTATTAATAAAATTCGTAGTCCCAACAAAACAGAAAATGAGATCCAATTGTAAAAAAACCTACCAGACTATTGAATAATAATATTCAAGGACTTGATGGATATTGAAGACGAAAGAGATTTAAGAGAAATTAAAGGATACAAATTTTGTTTTATTTGACCTTGGAAACTTCAAATTAGTAAAAGCCCATTAATTTAAAGATTTAAAAATAAATAAATTAACTAATTGTACCAACATTTAGGCTTTTTAAAAAATAAATATATAGCCTACTTCAAGGCGCTTTTATTAAATTTGCTACATTTTGTCTTTATTTATATAAAAGAAATTTTACATGTTTAGTACTCGTTCTTATAATAAAATTATTGATTTACAAATTTTATTTGGAAGTTGGCCTAAATAACCTTTTTAATAGACACAAAACTTTGGATAATTTTGAGCAGACAATTACGGATGAATATATTGAGGCATATAGTTAAGGTATGTTAAGAACCCTCAAATCTTTAGTTAGAAATTTTATAAATAATTTTTTTTTATTATTTATAAATTAAATTTGTGCTTATAATCTTTAAAAAGCAACAGAGTATAAAGATTAACAGATAATTAAGTTATAAAATATATTTAAATTTTTATTTATTACATTTCAAAATTTTTAACTAATTTTGTGTAATATTTTACTTTAATTTATTTATTTGTATTTAGTATATTCAAGAGTGACATTGTGTTTGTAAAGAAATGTTTATTAGTTTTTTTTTTTAACAACTAAAATAAAATAGTTAATAACTTTTTTTTTAAGTAAAGACAACGTCATAGAGAGCAGTAAACAAAACCAAGAAATATACACACAATAAATTATACAAACAAGAGTACATATGTGTGTGCATGTGTGAACAAAATCACATGATGATAAGAATTGAAAATATTTTAACGACCTAATTAAATGGCAAGCAGTCAGGTATTATGATTTTCTGCTGTCAATACGAATAAATAACGAACAGAAGGTTATAATTCATTTTAACTCAAGTTATAACTTTATATAATTTATAATGAATGATAAACATAAATAAAACAAATTTTAGAAAAAAAAATTATAAAAATTATTACAAGTTATAAATAATTTTATTTGTTAATGAAATAAAAAAATATTTAAGAACCGTTTAAATGGTATAATTAAAAAAAAAAAAACTTAAAAATTGAAAAGCTTTTCTTAAAAATTACCTATTAGTGGTTAAAATTTAATTTTTTAAGTAAATATTAATTTTAAAAAAATATTTTATCAAAAAGTACGAGTCACTATGTGCTATCTGTATTTAGAGTAAACAAAATTTTTATTCAATTAAAAGCCATTAATTGAGCTTGTTCTATAATTAGTATAAATAGGCAGATATTAAAAAATTAATATCTAAACTAAGCCTATTTTTTAATAAGATGCCTTTTAAGCATATTTGATTAAATACGAAATAAGTTTTAACAAACTGCAGCATATTTTTAGGCAAAAAATTTAATTTAATTGAATTAATTAAAAACAAAATAGGAAATTTTTTATTTTAAGTCACAACCTAGTATAAGTTGTAGGTTGTATAAAATACAACCATAGCACTTTTAAACCTGTTAATGTAAATTTTTGCGGAAAAAAATTAATAACAATTACGTACAACAATTACAATTTATTCTTCAATGTCTTTACGACATTCGGCAAAGATAAAAAAACCTTTTACGGGCTATATCAAACGATTACCAACAACATTTATACAACTATTGTAAAATTTGACGACTTACCACACATAGCACAGGTTGTGAATAGAAGCGCAAAAACTAATTAATATCTGGCTGGGAAGTATTGTTTTTTTTTTTTTTTGTTTAAAAAAATAATAAATTGATATGAAATACAAATTAAATTTCCATTGTGTCAACCTTGTCTGAATATAAAGTAAAATATTTTTCCGCATATCAGCTTCAATACAACTGCATTATAAACTAATACTGTTTTATAAACAGAGATAACCAAATTACATCATTTACTGAGGGCCAAATTTTTAATTAAAACTGTTTTACAAAGTACAACAAAAGTTACAGGTACTTTACATCACGGCTTAATTAAAACAGTTTAAAAAGTCTTTAAGAGCAAACAAAAAACAAAAAAAAACATCTATAAACGTATTTAAAGGTTGTTTATCACAGTTTTTTATTTATTGTATTTTGTTGACGTTATTCGAATGAATAGAAAACTAAATATTATTTCGTAATAGATTTTTTTACGTTACAGAAATTATGATTAGATAAAATTGTATTTTTTCAATATTTTCTAGTTGTTTTATTTTTGCAGTTTGTTTTTTTTTATAATCGACACAAATTACCAACTGTGAAATAACATATAATCGTTACAGAGGTGTGTAGTTTAAATATTAAAGGGAACAAAATTTAATTAAACGCCAACAAATTTTTATTTTTTTTTTAACTTAAAAAAATTTGAACAACAAATTCTCGGAATCGATTTTTTCCAAGTAAATGTTTTAGGTGATTTTTTCTTTAATATAATTTGATGGATATTGTTATATAAATGTTTTATTGATAAAAAAAAGGTGCTAAACAAAAATTATTATCATAGATAGATAAGATAAGATAATATAACAGTGATCAGTTTCCAGAAGTTTGTTTTAAATAAGATTTTCCACTACTTCTGCCATATAAATTTATCTATACTAATTTTAAAAGCATGAAAAAATATATATACTTAGAAGAATTGTATTTGTATTCAGTTTAAAACTTTTATCTATTTTTAACTACAATTTTAAAAAGGAATTCTTTTTTTTCATCGATTTTTTAAAAAGTTATTTTCTAATAGAAAAATTTGTTAAATTATTTTTAAATTTTTTTTATAATAGGTGCTTTTCTAATAAAAAATTTTAGTAAAGATGTTTTTTATAAAATATAATTTTATATAGGATACATTTTTAAAAAGCAATTTTTAATAGAAGTGCTTTAAATAAAAAAATAAAGGTTTATTTCATAAAAACTACTTTTCTAAAAGGTAGTTTCTGTTTAAATACTTTTTAAAAAACTTTTAATAGAAAGTATTTTTATATATTTTTTTCAAAAAAAAAGTACTTTTCTAAAAGAAGGTTCTGTAAGACGTACTCAAAAAGGCTCTTCTCATAAAATGTACTTTTTTAAAATGATACTTGAAACTGGTTCTTTTTATAAAAGATACTTTTTGTCAAAGGTTTTTCTTTTACAGAAAGGTACTTTTTTTAAGGACCAAAAATAATTTTTCGAAAAGCTTTTATAAAAAATAAATAGTTTAATAATTATGACCCTTTTTTTATTAAATTATTTTCTATTTTCTTAAGCTTTGGGTCCTTATATTTTTTAATAATATTTTATTTCAATATTTCGGTACTTTCTGCGTACCTTCTTCAGGAAACAAAATTAATATATAACCAAAATAACAAATAATTTAAAAAATAAATACTAAAAATGGGTCTTTAATAAGAGATATTATTTACAAAAGGTATTTTTTAAATGTCTTTTAATGGAAATTAATTTTCGCATATTATAAAATATGTTTCTCTTAAAGACTGGAGTTTGTAAAAAAAAACTTTTTACATAAAAGGTACTTCACTAATAATATTTGTGATAGAAGATGTTTTTATATAAAGTATTTGTTTTTTTAAAAAGTTAATTATTATTACAGGAATTTAAAAAAATGTACTTTTTGTAATTGTACCTTGTAAAGTACTTTTTATTTTAAGTACCTTTTTAGTTTTGAAACATTTTAAAAATTACCGTTTTTTAAATAACACTTTTAATAACGTATTTTTTATTAATGGTTGATTTTCAGAAAAGTACTTTTTAAAACAAATTGTTTTAAGTCCCTTTTATATAATACATATTTCATAACTACCATTTTTTACTGAAAAAAGCTAAATAATAATAATAATAATATTTGTTATAATCACAAAATTATAAATTAAAGAAATCAAAGCATAATTAGAAGCAGTAAAAAAATATAATAAAAGATTATATGCTTTAGCTACTCGTACATTTTCTATTTATTGTTGACTTTTGGTGAAGTAACCTTCAAAATTTAATCTTAAATGTAATTGAAAAAAACACATTTTTAACAACCTTTAATATAAAAAGAAAACCGAGATGAATCGAAAATATCGGCCATCTTTGTTATTGAAACTACTCACATTCACACAACATCAACAACAAACAATGCAAACTTGAAGTTGGGTAAAAAAAAATGGAACAAAATTCAATCATGCATCTGTCCATCAACGACTCGTTATTTCAATGTACTCGTAGACATACTCTTGTACACATTTTAAGATTGATAACGTTAAAAATATTTTTTTTGACTCTTATTCTTTTCTGTTTTCATTGGTAATGTTGTGAATGAAAACAGGACAAACCATCATTCATATATTCGACATTAAAAAAAAGGACACAGGACAGCGTAGTCAGATGTTTTAGGCCACACAATATTTGCAAGATACGAGTACTTATGGGCAGATTAAGAGCGGTGCTTAATTTTTTAATAACAACATTTTTTGTTCTCAATTTTTTTTTTTGCTATAATTTTGCTCTTAACTAAATGTTTCAGTACAAGTTTATGTAAGTTTAGAGTGTTTGCATATACTAAAGTTCAATAAATGTACTTGACAGTTGTTTTCAAGGGTGTTTAATGTTACACATGCACACGCATATTGACACTCATGCCAACAAATGTGTGAACATTTGTGTATTGCAACAAAAGGACATGTTTCTGTCAAAAGCTCTATGACAACGAAATCATATGATTGTTGTGTCATATTTAAGTTCAAATTGTTGTGTTGCCATCTAAATATGCAAGTAGGCAAATATACAACTTGGACATGCATCCATATCTGTTATTACGAGTACCGAAATTATGCCTGTTATGTCACATTAAAGGTCTTATATTTGATATTGGGTTGGAGAAAAAGTAAATTTCTTTTTCTTTATTATTGTTGTTTTTCTTTTTGTTTTTTGCAAATACAAAAGCATATTTTTTACAACCCTCTATTTTTCTTGCAATTAAGCTTAAATATTTAAAATTTGCTTGGGGTTTTTGTGACAATTTTCACTTTATTTTTCTAATCAAAAAATAAAACCACCACCGAAAATCTACATTTCTGTTAATTCAAAAGAAATTATTAAACGTACATTCATGTTTATTGATTGTGTTTTTTTTTTTTTTTTTTTTGTATCAGCCCCTTATATTATTTTTAAATACATTCTTTCCTCAATTTATAACATGTGAGAGTGGTAGGCATCCCAGTACTCTACTCATTTTTGCCAAAAAGAACAAGTTAATCCGCGTTAAAGTAAAAAACCTTTTGCAGTTTTTAATGGATTTCTGTGATTTTATAATGACGGAATTTTTTTTAATTTCTTTAATTTCTTTAATTTTAATCTAGCTTGTTGACATTTATGTGTCATATTTCAATCGAATAAATTTGGATAGTGCCTAAAATGTGTTACTAGCTTAAGATTACATTTTTATTTATAGATTATGGTTGAGAATAATGTGCGCTAGCAAAAAAAATCAAGTTCATTTTTCACTAAAGTCCTTTTTATTTTAATAGATCTTGTCTAGCGTAGTTTATTCGCTTTTAGTCGTTTTTTTTTCATCTTCTTTCCCTTTTTGGCAACAGCTATGAAACTATATATATCTGTAACGATATATTGTTGCGAAAAATAAATTCTAGTGATAAACAGCTTTGATTTTTAAACGGTTATTACTCGCAAGGAGAACCAGATGAACTTTTGCTAAAATTCTAACCACATCGTAGTTTGCATAACTATTTTAAAATAATATGATGTTTTCAATCATAATATTTTATTAATAAATATATTATTTTTATTTTAAATAATGTTTAGTTTGAAAAAATATTTAAATTTCAATTCGATAATAATAACTTTCAACTTTAATAACAACAATATTTTTATTACGATTTACATACATTGTGGTTACCTCAACCATGTTTTTTGTGCGGATATAACATCAAAACGCTTTTTTATGTTAAGAAATAGAAAATAAATCGTTTGAGCTAAATATAGTGCTGTAGAAGTAATTTGTACTTAACTGAATGGCTTTTTACGTTTTAGTCTGAAGAGCAAACAAGATTTATCTCTGTTTCGATTGCTTCCTATTTTTTGGGTGAAATAATCAATAGACACTGTTTTCTTTGGCGACACAATAAATTGTGTAGAGGGAATACAACTCAATTTTTTTCCACATTGTTAATTGGTTTTCGATTTATAGAACACAGCAGCTGTCTATTTTTTGCTTAATTTTCTTTTGATAAATCAGCTGTCAAAAACTTATCATTTTATATTACAGAATAGAACAAACGTTTTAAAACCAAAGCTTTCTGAAAACGTTATTAAAAAGGTTAAGAAAAAAGTGCAGTAATTATTTGTGTTTTGTATTTTATCATACATTTAAGTGCCTATTTTTTCTTTTGCTGTTGTGTTGTTGTAGCGGTGCTGCCACCTGGCATAAATTCGCCTTGACAGTACACAACTTTTGATTTATTTCTGAATTTCATGCCCGTGCGCATGTTATCGATATATTGATATCTTGATTTAAATCTTTATCACATAACATTCTAAGTTTTTTCACTCTTCTGCTTCTTGAGCTCCTTATAGCTTATAGGTTTTTCTAAACCGCCACAAAATTTTTATTCACAATAACAATTGAGTGGTGGCCTTTTATAATCAATAAAACTCTTATTTTGTAATATTTGACATTTTATTTTTATTATTTTTAACTTTTAACACTGAATATCTGTTTGTATGCTTTATTAAATGTCACAGGGTTCACATTTAGCACCTAACAGCTACAAATGCAACAACAATGTCAACCTAAAGAATTAAAAAAAAAAACAACAAGTATTAACGGTTTTCTTATTCCTCTTCTTTTTTCAAATTTTATTTAGTAACTGTTGTAGGTTTATTTGTGTCATATGGAAATGAAAGAAAACAAAGAAATAGCAAAAGAAAAAAAGAACAAAAATCAACTTAACCTAATAAAGCTTAAACTATACAATTCATATGAATGAATAGAAGTAAGAAAAAAGAAAAAAATTATATGAAAATAAAAACTTGAAAAAAAAATTGTGACATCAGCAAGAAAAAGGGACAAAATATGGCAATTGACGTAAATTTTGCTTAATGCACACTAAGAAGTACAAAAAAAAACCTAAAGCAATTATAGAAAACGAAAAAAGTGTATGTTTAAGGGTGGCCTACCTTAAGGAGCTTAATATTTTAAATATTAATTGTGTACTTTTAGGTTTTTTTTAATAAAGCAACCTAAATTATTCAAGCAGCAAAAAATCTAGAAATATTTAGTTTTTTGATTTATTTATTTATTTTTTTTTTTTGTTTAATTATGTCAAGGTCTCCAATATTTACAAGTCATCATTTTTTGGGTATAATTTTAAATATTAAAAAAACACTCAACGAAACTATAGCTGTTAAAAGCTGACGAAATAAAACTAGAACAAATTAAATTAACAACAAATTCATTCAGCGACAGCTTAAAAAAATTCAGACAATTAATATAATTTTTTTATTAATAAATTACACAAGCTTTCTCAAATATGCAATTTTATTTCCATTTAAAATATCTTCTAAAATTTCACGCAGTTTAATTGAATAATAAAAACATAAATTTTTATTTTTTTAGAAAATTAATTTGCTTTTCCTTGCTGGTAAAGAAAAAGGGAATATTATTAATTAATTTACTATCACCGCAATATCTGTTCTTTTGATTGGAGTTACTTCACTAAACTAGATTTTACATATATGATGAAGAGTATACAAGATTCGGTACAGCACTCTTACTAATTTTTTTTATTTATTTTGCACTTATTATTAAATGTAGATTTTTCACAAAATATAACTGAAAAAAGTGTACTGAGTTAAATGGGCAGGTACTCATTAATTGTTTGTCTTCTGTTTTGCTAAATCTTATAAGTTGTACGACCACCCTCGTATATGCAAATATTAATATTATAATTTTATTATTTATCACAACTGAATGCAAATAGAGACGTTAATTATATTAAATGAACAAATAGCTAAATCTATAACAACAACGAATATTGTTATCTTTGTGTATATGAGTTAAATATATAATTTTAACAACAACAGTAACAAAAATCGAGCTGGTTTACGTACCGTGTATTACGGTAACACAGAAAATAAAAAAAATATATACTGAACATGTTTATTTATATTTATAAATAAATGAATGTATGTATATGAACAGGAAAATATTGCTTGATGTATGTATAAGAAAAAACAATTTAAGCTATAAAAGTTATAAATGAAACGGAATTAGCATTACTATACCCCCTTAAATACGGCAAAGGATGTTTTCATTTAAATTTTTATATTCGAAAAAAAGTTTATCAGTTTACAAAGATGTACTTTGAGAATTTTTTAGACTAATGAATCCGGTAACATTTTTTTTAGTCACTTTTTTGCTAGAAAATTAATTTTTAAGTCAAAGATTAAATTTAAGTATTTAAAAATAATTTATTATAATCAGTTCCGCTTATTATAGTGTGTTCATACATGCGCCTTTATTGATATTATCGTAATAAATGCCATTGTTAAGGTCAATATTCCATGCAAAGTTTAATTTAAATTATTGCGCAATAAGTACGAAATTGTTATAATATTAAGTAAAACTTAAAATACAACACTGTTCAGAAGTGTGTTTAGTGAGCAAAATTATCTATAATTATCTACAATAACAAATGTCAGCAAAATAAAACAAAACAAAAGCAAATATGGCGACTTAAATATAAGTTAAGTTTACTAATATTAAATTATTAATAATAGAATTGAAAAAACAAATTTTCTAAATAAAATAATAAGAATTATGTTTTCCAGCTGTCAAATGCTTATTGCGCTAACAAAATCGTGTATATCTGAACACTAAATAAACAGAATATTGACTCAATAAAAGATTGTGTACATATGAACACACTATTACCTGTGTAAAACACAAATTCTTATTATTCGTACAGGCTTCAAAATTATGCTATGTGAGTGTTAGGATCAGCTTGTTTGTAGTGGTCCTGCTACTAGTGTAAAACGAAAAAATCAAAGTCGCTTGTTATTAATTCGAGCTCTGCTTTTGTAGCGCAAAATTGACAAGAGAAGCAAAAAAGGCACACAGCAGCTCATGGTTGCAGCTGCAGTCAAGAAATATAAAGACCTTAAAACGCACAGTGGGACATAAACAGCAAATTTTAGTAATAAATCTTTAATTTTTAAACGTTGCAACGTTTGGTGTAGGGTACAGCACATCAGCCAATTACAGCACGCTTTAATCGATCAATGTAATAAAACTTTAGATTCCACATTTATCGTTTTGCTATTTAAGGGGTTAAATAAATTCCAGCAGTTTACGTTTTTTAATAAAACTGTAGCAGGCATTTTCCGATTTGTTTTACTTAGAACTTTAGAATTTTTAAATTAATTTCTTTTAAGAACTAATTCAGCCAGACCCAGAAGATTTTAAATATATAAATTAGATTATTTTCCTATCACTGTTTCCTAAGTTTTTAAACTACGTACCCTTTTTTTTTAACTGTTTATTTAAATAATCACAAATATAGACATAAAATTTCAAAGCTTTTAGGAAATCAATGCCAATTTTGTTTTTTGCTTTTATTTTATTTTTATATTACACACTACTTAATATAAGCAATATTATTATTATTAAAATATAGAAAAAAAAATCACAACAGCTAATGCAAACCGTACAACAACAACAACAACAAAAAATGTACGTGATCGTTTTCACTTAACAAAAAAAAAATAAAAACGATCAAATAATTATTATTTTATAATATAAACAAACCTATTCATACAAATAAATATATTTATATTTATTTTGTATATTTTTTCAGTTAAGCAGCTTCATCGATAAAGAAATATAAAATTCGCACTTTAAGCAGCAACAAAAAAAAAATTATTCAATTAGAATAAAACGAATTTGAAATGCCTTCGAATTCAATCTTTTTATTAAGAGACGAATTTGTTTATTGGCGTTTTAATCGAGCAGGGCTAAAGGGAGTGGTAACCCCCAACTTTTCTTAATTAATAGGCTTCGCAAGTACTCAATTTATGTTTAAAAATTTTGAAATGCAGTTGTGAGATAAAAACTATTTCATTTTAATAATGATTTCCTTATTCTCTCATTTTCTTTCTCAGCAATTTTACAATACTTTCAAGAAATTGCTTGCTTTTTGCTGCTGCTTTTTAGTATTCAACAAAAGAAAGATTGAAATAGTTAAAGAAAACACACATTAATTAATAAATTTACTGACTTTGATTCAGTTTAGATTAAAAAGTTCTCTCTTAAAACAAATTTTTTAAGCAGACATTTCTTATGCGCCTTATAAAAAGGTACGTTTCTTTAAGGGGCCTTTATTAGGAGATTTGTTTTCTCGGAAAGTTCTTAAAAATTTAGTTTATTTTTGTGGTACCTGTGGAGAAGTCGCTTTAAGAAGAAATTTCTAAAATGTACTTTTTTTAGGAAATTGTTTTTATAGAGTACTTTTTAATACGAGGGCTGCTATATATATTTCTGGCCTGGTAACACTGAGTGCTGCCAAGTGCAATCTGACATTTCCATTGGAAAGTTTGTCATTTTTAAGCATAACCGTACTCAAAACGTTTTGACGTACGACCATTATTTGTGTTGTTTACAGTGACTTGAAAAAATTAATATAGAAAAAAATGGAATTAACTCGTTAACATTTTTGTGACATCATTTTTCACAACTTTCGACGTGGATATTCACGACACGAGTGCATTGATGAACTTAAATCTTTGTATGGCGATGAAGCACCATCCTATAGCACTGTGAAAAATTGGTATAATGAATTTAATCGTGACGAATTCCGTGAAGGTCGTCCAAAAACGGAACTCATAATGCAAGATCGACATAAGACATACCGAGAGATAGAGACATCCTTGCACATTTCTTCCACCAG
Organism: Gymnosoma rotundatum; assembly: GCA_916610165.2. NCBI lineage: Eukaryota > Metazoa > Arthropoda > Insecta > Diptera > Tachinidae > Gymnosoma > Gymnosoma rotundatum. The sequence goes on along the minus strand of OU744338.1, from coordinate 9,282,100 downwards.
CATACATTCGATACTGCATGAACACCTGGCCGTAAAAAAGGTTTGTTCTCGTTGGATCCCGCACCATTTGAAAGTCGCTCAAAAAAAGGCTCGTTTCGATTGGTGCAAAGAAATGTTGCAAAAATATGATTGCGGTGCTTCAAAAGACGTTTATAAGATCGTCACAGGTGGCGAATCATGGATCTATGCGTATGAGCCCGAAACGAAACAACAATCGACCGTGTGGGTCTTCAAAGTCGAGCAAAATCCAACGAAAGTTGTTCGTGGAAGAGGCACTTCGAAGCAAATGGTCGCCTGTTTCTTCGGCAAAACTGGTCATGTGGCAACTGTTCCGCTTGAGCAACGTAGGACGGTTACTTCTGAGTGGTACACTACAATTTGTTTGCCTGAAGTCATCGGAGAAATTCTAAAAACCAACTAGAGAAGACGAATCATTGTTCACCATGATAATGCGAGCTCTCACACATCGGCTCAACCAGAGCGTTTTTGACCGGCCAAAACGTCGAATTAATGGGTCATCCGCCGTACAGCCCTGACTAATGACTTCTTTTTGTTTCCGCACATCAAGAAAAAAATGCGTGGTCAACGATTTTCGTCGCCAGAAGAAGCTGTTGAAGTGTTCAAAAACCATGTTTTAGAGGTGTCTCAATCGGAGTGGAAAAAGTGCTTCGACAACTGGTTTGAGCGCATGCAAAGGTGTATAAATCATGCTGGAGATTACTTTGAAAAACAATAAAACCATTTTTGATTATAAATATTCGCATTTTCACTATTAGGCCCGAAATATATAGAGCAGCCCTCGTAGGTACTTTTTTCAAAAGGTATGTTTTAAAAGGTACGTTGTCTTAGAATTGGTGTTTTTTTTTTTTAGTTAAGAATAAATTTATAAAAAAACCCTTTGCAAGGTACTTTTTTAAGGTGAAAATTTTCTTAAATTTAAATTTTAAAACTAATTTCTAAACGTTTCTTTTTAATAGATATTTTTTTATCAGGTACTATTTACAAACTACTTTCTTGAAAAAAATGCTTCATTTAGAAAATTAATTTTTAAGGCCTTATCTTAAAACTAATTTTTATAGCATTTATTTTTTTTAGTTTTGTAATTAAAAAAAGGGAAACATCTTTTTTTATTAATATTTTTAAGGTACTACCTTTAAAACGGTCCTTATTAAAAGTACCTTTTTCAAAAGATACTTTTTTCTAAAGCTACTTTTTGCCAGGTACTATTTCAATAGACACTTTTTTAGCTAAAAATTAAATGGTATTTTTCATTAACTGCGAATATTAAAATAAAAATTTTAATTGTTTTATTTAAATTAAACTTAGTTTATGCTTGAAAATACATAAAAAATCTAGTTTTTATGAACATTAGGAAAACAAACAAAAAGTATAAGGACAGATAAGACAGCAATTATTGGTAACTACACAAATATTTAAAGTACATATTCGTGCGTAGTTATTGTGTTTCTAGTTTTATTGGATGTTTTTTCAACATTGAAATGATGTCAAGGTAACTTAATTTGCTAATTTATTGTTACTACAAATAAAGATTATTGAAAAGTCTTTAAATAATTAAAGTTTTATCTTTATAGTATACACTCCTTCTATATGCTGCATTAAAGAATATTGAATTTTGTTATCTTAAGAACACAATGAAAAAAGAAAAAAATTAAAGGAAGTTATTTTTTTTTCAATTTTAACTTAATAATTTTTGTAGTTTTTATAAACGTTAAGATGTTATTACTTTCAACACTTATGGATAAAAAAAAGTACCAAAAAATTAGCAAAAATAAAAAAACGTGTTTCCTTGGTTTACCTGAAAAGAAAACGTTGCACCTTGCTTATGCATCCGTATCTGTAACATATGCCAAACCAAAAACTGTTTAATGAAATAAACACAAAATATATACTTTATACTGAGTAAAAACAAAAGAAAAATATACAGCTGCCTGTCTTAATGTTTGTTGTTTTTCTTGGCGATTTTTAAATTCGTGCTGCAAACAATTTGTATAGAACGAATGCTTCTTTTTAAATACATTCGATGGACGCACTTGATAAAAGCATATGAAAATAATTTTTAAAAAATTGTTTAAACGTTTCAAAATATGCGTAATCATTATTAATAATACAGGTAGTTAAAACTTCCTATAAAACACACTCTGACTAAAGCAAGACCAGTTACACCCAACACAAAACTCACTCACTTACTCACTCGCTCACTGAAATACTCTCAGTAGGTATAAAAAAAACTCGCACACACAGGCACAGGCGCGTGTTAAAAATCAACAGGTGTATTTATTAACAAACTTGAACAAAGAACTGACTGGTGAACATAAACAAATTAAGGATCATAAGTCATAAATAAAATTGTTAATTAAAACGTATTATTTAAACTTTATGTTTTCTTTTTTCCTTTTTCATATTCTTACTCATTTAATATGTTTCATTTTTTTTTTTTTAATTATATTTGACTTTATTTTATTTGTATAAAAAAGTTTTTTATCCAAATTATTTATTTACTTTCTTTTTTTGTTTTTGTAGAAAAAATGATGAAATGAATGGCCAAGCAGGCTCCTCAAGGGCTCCAGCCTTAGGGGGCCAAATATCACCACCTGGCGGTTATACAGAAGCACAACACCAGCAGCAGCAACAATTCCAACAACAACAACAATTCTATCAACAACAGCAACAAAATTTCCAACATCAACAACATCATCCACACATTAATCAACAACAACTTCATCATCATCATCAACACCAGCAACATCAGCAACACCAACAACAACAACAGCATTTTTTAAATCATGCCAATAACTCATATCCCGGTACTGGTTCTTATTTAGGCGAATCCGATAGTTTACGCACCTTAAATAATACATTTGGTCCCAATTCGGAATTTACCTCAGCGACGCTTAAGGAAGAACGTCTACAATTTCCTGGCGTCCACACAAGAGATAGTGTTAGTGCTGGTGCTGCCACTAGTGGTGGTGGTGTTATAAGTCCTGCCTTAAATTCGCCTGCAGCAAATTCGGCAAGTAATCCGTCGGCGAGTTATAATAATATGGTAACAGCCACCGGTGCTCAACAGGCCAATATGGATGCTATGAGTAGTTATAGTCAGGTAAGTATTTTATTATTCTAACCATCTCTCTCTCTTTCTTAAGTATTTGGCATTGTTGGGCAAAAGGCTTTGATATTAGTATTAGAGAATAGAGAATTGTAAAAAAAATGTTAAAAAAAAATACAATTGCACAGGACTTATTACAGAGAGACGAGCAAATAAATACTTTGGTTTGTCTGTGGAGTTCGTCTAAGCAAATTAATATTTATATGAATACTCCTCAAATTTTTATTTATTTTATTGGTTAAATATATGATGTTTACAATGTAGCACTACATTCTGCTGGTGTCTAGTTTTTCTTGTTTTCTTTGAAAAACGTCCAAATACATTTTTTAAAACTTTTTCTTTCTTTAAAAAAAAAATTCTTGAAGCAAAATGGAATTGAATTTAAGCCAAAATATATTTAATTCGTTTTTTATAATACGAGGGCTGCTATATATATTTCTGGCCTGGCAACACTGAGTGCTGCCAAGTGCAATCTGACATTTCCATTGGAAAGTTTGTCATTTTTAAGCATAATCGTACTCAAAACGTTTTGACATACGACCATTATTTGTGTTGTTTACAGTGACTTGAGAAAATTAATATAGAAAAAAATGGAATTAACTCGTTAACATTTTTGTGACATCATTTTTCACAACTTTCGACGTGGATATTCACGACAAGAGTGCATTGATGAACTTAAATCTTTGTATGGCGATGAAGCACCATCCTATAGCACTGTGAAAAATTGGTATAAAGAATTTAATCGTGGCCGAAGCTCGCTCAAAGACGAATTCCGTGAAGGTCGTCCGAAAACGGCTGTTGTGCCAGAGAACATTGATGCCGTGTGTGAACTCATAATGAAAGATCGACATGCGACATACCGAGAGATAGAGACATCCTTGGACATATCTTCCACCAGCATACATTCGATACTGCATGAACACCTGGCCGTAAAAAAGGTTTGTTCTCGTTGGATTCCGCACAATTTGAAAGTCGTTCAAAAAAAGTCTCGTGTCGATTGATGCAAAGAAATGTTGCAAAAATACGATTGCGGTGCTTCAAAAGACGTTTATAAGATCGTCACAGGTGACGAATCATGGATCTATGCGTATGAGCCCGAAACGAAACAACAATCGACCGTGTGGGTCTTCAAAAACGAGCAAAATCCAACGAAAGTTGTTCGTGGAAGAAGCACTTCGAAGCAAATGGTCGCCTGTTTCTTCGGCAAAACTGGTCATGTGGCGACTGTTCCGCTTGAGCAACGTAGGACGGTCACTTCTCAGTGGTACACTACAATTTGTTTGCCTGAAGTCATCGGAGAAATTCGAAAAACCAACAAGAGAAGACGAATCTTTGTTCACCATGACAATGCGAGCTCTCACACATCGGCTCAAACCAGGGCGTTTTTGACCGGCCAAAACGTCGAATTAATGGGTCATCCGACGTACAGCCCTGACTTGGCACCTAATGACTTCTTCTTGTTTCCGCACATCAAGAAAAAAACACGTGGTCAACGATTTTCGTCGCCAGAAGAAGCTGTTGAAGTGTTCAAAAACCATGTTTTAGAGGTGTCTCAATCGGAGTGGAAAAAGTGCTTCGACAACTGGTTTGAGCGCATGCAAAGGTGTATAAATCATGCTGGAGAATACTTTGAAAATCAATAAAACCATTTTTGATTATAAATATTCGCATTTTCACTATTAGGCCAGAAATATATAGAGCAGCCCTCGTATCAAAACAGTTTAACTAAAAATTTCAAAAAAAAATTAATAAAGATGTTTCCATAAAAATATTTTCCCAGATTTTTCGCTTGCCTATTTCAAAAAATACTTTGGAAATTAAATTATAATTTAATAATAAAAATGCAATTTATTTGCTAAAGGATCAACGAGTTTCTATATTTTTCCAAGATGCTACATTCAAATTTTGAGAGCATTTCGCACTAAGTGATCAACAGAATATCATATTTTATTATGATTATTAAAAGTAAAAAACTTGGCTTATAATCTCTAATGGCAGTTTCCTAGGAATAGGAATATAAATTGGACAAAAACAGACCAGTCAGTTTTCTTGTGTCATAAATATTTCACTTTAATTTTTATTATATGATAATTACTCGACATTGATTTTAAAATTTAAAAATGAGCTGTAAAATATTGAATATGTTTAGTAAAATTATAATTCTATCATAAACACCTCCGCTTAGTCCAAATTTAATTTAAATAATGCAGCAAAAACATTTAGCAGTTTTCCAAACAGCGCCCTGGTTCTTAGTTCAAAACGTTTTCTAAATTTGGGGGCAAATTACGGCATTGGATATCGATCGAAATTTCAATAGAATTTATATGTAAATTTCGATCGATATCGAATGACGTAATATGCTCTCTGTATTTAATCACTGAAAGAATTAAGACATTCCAATCTATTACACAATTTTTTACTATAACTGTAAATCAAGTTTTATTTTTTAAAAACACATATGTCCTTCTTAATTTCGTTAAAACAAATGAAACATATTTGCCCTATTCACAAGCCCCCTAGTACGTGCTAAGTGCTAACAAAATACAACGGTGCTAGCTGTGTTGTTGGTAATTTTCATGCAAACATGCGATACAACACTTAGTACTTTTTTTCATATGTTTTTCAAACGTTGTATTTGTTTAAATGTTTTATGTTTAAATGAATTATTATTTTTGTGTTCATGTGTGAATTATATTAAATTAAATTGAATTAAAAGATATTTTTATTAGTTTTATTTATTTAATTTATTGATTTGACTTATTTATTAGAAAGTGGAATAAGTCATTTCTGTTGTATATAGTAGGAGTGGGTATATTGGAAACATATGTTAAGGTTTGTTCTCTGCCAATATAAAAACTGTTCTTTAAGATTTAATATTGCTTTAATGATTCGATTTCTAATATTTTGTATGGTACCGCCATCACCTATACCAAATATAGATGCTACCTTACGAACACAAGCACTATTTCCTGAAGATCTCAAGCAGTAAAGTACAATTTTAAGCTGCAAGTCAATGCGTAGTTGGAGCTTTTCGCCAATTGTGTAAAAAACATCGTCATTTTTTATAAGGTTGAATATATAGGCAAATTCCTCTGGTCGTAGTCGTATCATATGAAGAAATCTGTTTTCATCAAAATATCTTAAAACTCGATTATGCCATAATGATGATTTTGGTAGCCCTAAATGTATACTTCTCCGACTGGAGAGCAGGTACATTAGGTTCATCCTAAAAATGTCTTGAATTTCATCCTCATCTTCTTCATCACCTGTATTAATTTTTTTCATTTAAAATATGTAAACAGAATAAGGAAAACGGTTATAACTTACTTGAGTCAACCATTAATATATCGAAACTATATTTTTCACACAAAAAATTTATTAATTTACTTTTTTCTGTTTTCTCCCCCAATTTGGCTTATAAATAACAAATGATGAATAGCACTTTTCTTCTTCTTATTTAGTTTTTGACGTATGAAGTACAATGTACAATGGCACATTGGTACAATGGTTGTTCACAAAGAAGTAAACAAAAGGTAGTATGCAATACTACCTACACCTTAGCAGAGCTTGTGAATACGGCAATTGATTTATTTATTTATTTGTTAGTAAAATAAGATTGAAAAAATAGGCAAGAACTAACCAATAAAACCACATAAATATTTTTGCGCTGGCAAATAACGAATAAAATGGAGAAAAAAAAACATATAAACCTCCAAAAAATATGCTACAAAAAAACCAACAAAGCCTTTTACATATGCAAAAGTTGCTAAAACCGAAATAACAAAAAAAAAAAAACAACAAGAAAAACAAACAAACCAGAAAAACTTTATTTAACATTTTGTGTGTGTTTTCTTTCTCAACAGATGGGTGGCATGCACCCTGGAGCCAATAATGGCATGATGAGTACATCTGCACAGTCACAACACGCGCATCAATATATGAATGGCAATGGTCCTGGTGGTGTTGGTATGAATCCAGCGGCCATGGGCCCCATGTCGGGTGGTAATAGTGCCACTGGTGTTGGTGCAAGTCAAGCTAATATGCAAATGAATCAAATGGGGGTAGCAAATGGCAGCGGTGTTGGTTCTATGAATGCAACTGGTCAAATGAATGGCATGTCGGGTTATAATAATGGTATTGGAGGACCAGCAACTGCGTCAGCGAGGCATCATCAAGTAAGTATTAATTTCATTTAAATAATATTTTACTCTTGTAAAAAATAACAGCCAACCATACAGAAAAACACAACATATTTTTTTATTAAAAATATTAAAATAAAAATAAAAATAATAAAAAAGGCAACGTACTAAATATTTAATAAACAGATTTTAAAGAGTTTATTGCAACTGTGTACTTGTAACTATAATTATTTTGGTTTATTAATAAAAAATAAATAAATAAATTTTGTTATGTCCCTGATGCATACAAATGCATGAGTGTTTTAATATGTGCCACACTATTGCCTTTTAAAGTGAACATTCATTATTATTTTAATACCTTTTGTAATGTTTATTTAAAATTATTTATAATTAATACAAAATTATCACTTATTTTTGATCACACATAAAAGGTGTTGCTTTAGCAAATAATCTTTTTTTTTTCTTTGTGACTTCATTTGTTTTACTTTGTTTTAACAATTTTTTTTCAACTTTATCTTATATAAATATAAAAGATGACTTCATGCTTTAACTTAAAACAATAAAAAAAAATATTTGTTTGCCTTCGTATATTTATAAATTTGCTACATGTTGCAATATATAATAATGTTTATATAAAGATTGTAATAATATACATATATGTATGCATGTATGTACCACACCAATAATTATAAGAATCAATCATGACACAAAAATCTCAGCCACAAAACAAAATTAAAATAAATCAATACAATATTGGCATTTAAAGTCATTGAAATCATTTTAAAAATCTAAAAACAAATTTAAAACATTGTTTTTGGACTTATTTTTTAATTTTTGTTTTCTTACTCTTATTATTGTTTTATTTTTTTTTTGTGTCATAATGAAAATTAGTTTAAATAGTTGGGTTTTAACAGTATGTCTATTTTGTATGGTATTCTGTTAAATATTTTTTTTTTTACTCTTTAAGTGAAATATTAAGGAGAGCAAACTTTTTGATAAATAGGAAACTTCTTTTATAAAAATAATACTAGAAAAGCATTTTTAAAAATATTTAACATTTTTAAAGAAAAAATTAACTTTCTTACGAAAAGGGCCTTCTTAATAACAGTAGTACTTCCTCAAAATCGTACATGTTTTTTAAGTCTATTGTTGAAAGTACTTTTTATAAAATTTTTTTTACTATCAAAGGTAAATTTTTTAAAAGGTACTTTTTTAAAGTATGTTTCGAAAAAGTTACTTTTAAAGAAAGTTCCTTCTTTAATAATCAGGACAAAAATATGTTGTTTAAGGTCTGTTATTAAAAAAATTCAACTTTGTCGAAAAAAAATAGTTTTTCGAAAACGTACCTTTTTAATAAAGTACCTTTACATAAAAGTAACTTTTATTAAAATTCTCTTTTTATAAAAGTACCTTTTTCAAAAGTACTTTTTTCAAAAGTACTTTTTTCAAAAGTACTTTTTTCAAAAGTACTTTTTATTAAAAGTGTCTTTTTAGGAAAATTACACATAAAAGGCTAGTTTTTAAAAAATTTAGTTATAATTGAGTAATCTTTAAAAGAAGAGAAAAAGTAAGTTTTCTTGAAAAAAATATTATTAAATAAAATTTTAAAAATATAAAAAATTAAAATACTTAAAAAGATTATCTTTTTTTATTTGGCACATTTAAAAAAGTAACTTTTAAAAAAGTTATTTCCTAGTTTTTCTAAAGTTTGCTTATAAATTCACCTTTTCAGTTTATGTAGAATTATTATTTTTTAAAACTTCTAAAGCTAGTATCGCCTAAAAAAAATAAACTACACTTGAAAAAAGTACCTTATAAATAACGTAGCAAGATTTTGTACTGACAATTAATTTTAAACATTGCTAAATTTATTTATAAAATGTTATGAGGTTGTCTTGCATAACCTCCTATAAATATGCTTACAATTGTATATACACAAAGTGCACACAAACACTAATACTGGTACAAATGTACACGTACAAACGTTTTAACTACAACACAAATCTATAAACAGACACATCGTAAACAAAATATTGATTTCAAACAACAACAGCAGCAAGAGCCCTTCACTTTACAAAACTTTTAAACACAAATAACAATTAAATTAAGAAAAAAAAAATATCAACAAAATATTTAAAGCTTATAAAGCTTGCAAAATAGGTATCATTAAACCTGAACAATTGTTGTCTATTCGCAACTAAAAAAACGCCGCTTGGTTGTATGCAAATTATTGTAATAAAAAACAAAAGGTACCCGTCAACTTATTTTGTAACAGGAGCGCGGTTAAAGATGTAAAATACTTTTTGCTTTAGTGTCAAAAAACTTGAAATTATAAGTTAAATTATTAAGCATTTACATATGTATGTATGTCTGTGTGTATTTAAATAGTAAATCTTATGCCTAAGATTTATATATTTTTGTACTTTCTTTGATACATTTTTCAACAAGGATCAAATCAGTTTCCTTAAAAATATGAATTTCCAAAAAATTTACTTTTCTTTCTTTTATTTTCAATATTTTGTAACGCATCTGCTTAAGAAAATTGAAAATTATTTATCTTTAAACGTACTGTTTGCAGGTACATTTACTTACATAAATATTTATTTTGCCAACACGGCATATTGCTGCTCATTGCCTTTAATTATTTTCATATTTTACGATGGATTGCCTGTTTGTATTTTAAAAACGTAAAAAATACGTTTTAGTTTAAATCTGTACCTTAGTTTCGCATGTGTATATTTCAGCTTTTATATTTTTCAATAGCAAATATAATTATTTACCACATGTCAGGTGTACGATGCTTCTCAGCAAATGCGCTACATAAAGCCTAGCAAACATTTATGAATGAATTATAATAAAATTATAAGCATGAGAAAATATGATAAACATATTAAAAATTAGTACTATACAAACAGTTTAAAGATTTAAAAAAAAAAAAAATTAAAACAAAACAAAAGCTAAAGCTAGAGCTAATGGAATGGCATTAGCAACTTCCCAACAAACAATCTAATTTGGTTTAATATTGAGAACGGTGTGAAATTATTTAAAAAATATTGCACTAAAAAAAAAGATTAATTTAGTAATTAAAGGTGTCTCAGCGAAAAAGGAAAACAAAATATTTATTATAATTTTATTCTTAAATGTTTTTCAATTTGAATTTTATCTCCTTTGGATATTAAGTAATTTTTGCATACAATAATATGTTGGAAATTGATACATCCACCACTAATACAGTGTGGTGTACTTAAACAGAACAAAAGGAAAAGTTAAATTACATTCAGAAGAATATAACTAAACAATATTTTTCAAAAACGAAAAATAAATAAACTTTCAAACTTTAGGTAAAGTTACAGAATTAATTTCGATATAAAATTTTGAATGCTTTAATTACAAAAGCAATTTATGTTTAAATTTTTTTTTAATTGGTGTTTGTTTTTAATAGTTGAAGTAAAGGCGAATTAGGTGCCCGCACGGCTACAAAAACCTAACGCAATTTTGTTGTTGCAGAGCTGACTCATCATCATTTGGTACTTTTTTTTTTTTTTTGAAATTTAGTTTTATAAAATATCCAATTTTTTACTTTGTCAAATTATTTGGACATTTTTTTTATTCTTAAAATTATTTTAAAATTTTAACATAAATAAAAACCAACAGGCCTATTAAGATCACATGTAAATTAATTTGCCTTAGTTCAAATCGCTAGAAAATAATATTTGAATTTGAGTTTAAAAAATAATCAGGTATGCGATGGAAATCGATCGATTTCAATAAACAAACCACAAACAAATTTCTAAAAGGCGAAAAATTCAAAAACGAAAATAAATGTGCTTTCAAATATTTAATTTAAAGTCTTCTAAATATGATGTGAAGTTTACGTTCAAAATATACTGTATAAATTGTATTAATTTCAAACATTTGTATTTGTGTTTGCTGGGTTGCAATGCATACATAGGCACGTACAAGCATACACATACGTACAAAAAGATACAATGTAACGCATCTATAGACATATGCATATATACATACATACATACAAACATACATACATGCGTACATACATACATACACATACATACATATGTACATTAGATACCTACCCAGCAAACTCGGTAATTTGACCTTCAATCGACAATAATTTAAAATAAAACGTTTAAAAGATAAGGGTTTAAAATAGATTTAAAAATTATACAATCGTTATAGCTTTCTCAATAAGCAGTGATATTTTTCCAAATTTGAGAGTATTGGATTGAAAGTGGAATGTGGAACATTTGCTTATTTTCTTTTATTTTAAAATTATTTCAGTATATTTTGTTAACATTACAAATGCTGATTGTTTTTAAACTTTGTACAACAACAACAACAACTTTGATTTAAAAAAAACAACATTCGAAGTAAAATCATACAATTGAAATCTTTGCCTAGTTGTGGGACAAATGCTTTTAATCGCGCTTAAATTAAAAAAAAAAAACTAAGTAAGAGCGCTATATTCGGTTATGCCGAATCTTATATACCCTTCACCATGTATGCAAATCTAGTACATAAAAATGTCATCGGCTCTTAATGGGTTAAATTTTTTTTTTAAATTTTAGTATCTCCTTAAAGATCTCTTTAAAAGATTTTAAATGATACCCATATTGATATCTTAAAAAATATGATGCGCAGAAAAGTTCAGAGGCCCATAACTCGGAAAATATGGGCGAAGGCCAATTTTGTCACTTAATCACTTAATGTTTTTTTCTTATTTTTTAATTCTTTATCGCCCCATATATTTGTTTTTTTGATTGGAGTTACCTCATTGTTTCAAATGATATGGAAAACTTAGAGGCAGCCGTGGGGTTTTGCCCGCTGCCTCGAAGGACATGAATCGATCCAGCTAATTTTCAATAGCAACTTTTTAAAACTATGTATGATAGATTGGCGTGTTTAAATTTTCTCTAACTGAAGGCACTGGCAAACTTGATTTCAACACTAGCGCGGACGGACAAACGGTCCGCTCAATCGACTGCACAATGCATAAGAACTAAGAATATATACTTTATGGGGTAGGAAATCGGTACTGTAGGGTAAAAAGTAAAAAAAATTAAGCTTATTTCAAATGCTTAATTTCGCGTTTGCTGGGTATAAGCGTACGTACATAACAATGTATGTACATATTATATATGAGTATGAATATGAATTTATATTTGTATTGTCGGTTAAATCTCTGTTACTAAATCATTGTCATTTTAGTTACTATTTCAAAATAAAGATAAAGAAGTAGTACGAGTATAACAAAACTCTATTGTGTGGGGAAACCATGTTATATCGATGTGTGTGTGTATTTATGTATCCTTAGTACTTAACGGTGCTTGTAATATGAAACTTAATTTGTTTTCTATTCTTTCATTTTAGATGAATCAAATGCAAAATATGTCAATGAATGGTATGGGTGGTATGCAACCAGGTGTTGGTATGGGTCCTGGTGCTTCAGTTGGCAATATGTCACTGCATCAGCAACAGCAGCAGCAGCATCAACAACAACAAATGAGTGCCATGAACCCAATGGCGAAAATGCAAGGTATGGCCAACGGTGGTTATAACCAAAGACGCATGGCACCCTATCCCAATCCACAAATGCATGCGGCCCAAAAGAGAGCCGGCATGTATCCCATGAATTCTCAAAATGTTCCTCAACAACAGGGCGGTGGCATGCCATACGGTGCTGGACAAATGCATCCGCAAGCAAGTAATGGTGTACCTTTGCCAATGCAAGCAGGCTATGGGCGTACAGGTCCTATGGCAGGTTACGGTAGGCCAGGAAATTGCGGCAGCATGACTGGCATGGGCCCAGGAGGAATGGGTCCTAGCGGTATGGGTCCAGGAGGTATGGGTCCGGTGGGTATGGGTCCTGGTGGTATGGGTCCTGGAAGCATGGGACCTGGTGGCATGGGTCCAAATGGCATAGGTCCAGGTGGTATGGGTCCAGGTGGCATTGGTCCTGGTGGTATGGGTCCTGGAGGTTGTATGAATTCTATGCAACGTTTTGGTGGCGGCGGTTATGGTCCTAGTTCACATCACTCACAACAGGGACAATTTTATCCTGGTTCTCAAACTGGTATGGGTATGAATGGTGGCAGCTCTGCTGGTGGCATATGTCCGGCTGGTCCCGGCTCTGCTTCTAGTACAGGCAATCCTTATCAGAACCAAGGGTAAATATATAAATACAAATTTTTTCAAGTCACAAAAATAAATGTGTTTTAAAACACTTTTTAGTTTTCAACAAAATTACCAACATAGTCCAGTTCCTGGCAATCCAACACCTCCATTAACACCCGCCTGCAGTGTACCATACGTCAGTCCAAATCCAGATATTAAACCTCAAATGGATAATTGTAAGTATTAAAATAAATAAACTTTTTAATAAAGAATAAAGAAACATTATTTTTATAATAAATAAAACGCAACTATTTATTAATTAATTTATTTAATTAAATAATTTTTTCTTTTTATTTCTGAAGGCGAAGAAATGAGACTGACATTCCCAGTACGTGACGGCATTATACTTCCACCTTTCCGTTTGTTGCACAATCTTTCCGTTAGCAATCATGTATTCCAACTTAAGCAAAATATATACAATACCCTCATGTGTCGGTAAGTTTAACTCAGCTTCTATTTCCCTACTCCGTTCATTTCATTATGTTTCTTAATAAAAAAAATAAATAAATCTGTTTGTAACTCTGGATTTTCTATAAAGAAATAATTGATTATTATTTGTTAATTGCAGATCGGACTTTGAACTACAGTTAAAATGCTTCCATCAAGATGATAGACAAATGAATACCAATTGGCCACATACGGTAACTGTATCGGCTAATGCCACCCCACTCAATATAGAACGTTCCGAGAAAACTGGCCAAGCTTTGAGGCCATTATATTTGAAATCTGTATGTCAACCGGGACGCAATACTTTACAGTTAACTGCTAGTTCCTGCTGTTGTGTAAGTAAAAAAAATTATAGCAAAATGTATTTTTCAGAATATTTCAGAAACAGCAAATTAATTTATTTTAAATTATTTCTTTTAGTCACACTTATTCGTTTTGCAACTAGTCCATCGGCCATCTGTACGGCAAGTTATGCAAAGTTTACACAAACGTAATCTGCTACCCTTGGAACATAGTGTGGTTAAGATCAAGCGCTATTTTGCTATTGGCATGGTGGGTGGTAGCGGTGTCAATTCCCAAAATCCAGATGGCTCCAGCAATGGCAGCAATATAAATGATCCTAACAAATGTACAAAGATCTCATTGAAATGCCCAATCATGAAATCTCGAATACGTTTTCCTGCCCGCGGTCTTGAATGTAAACATGTCCAGTGCTTCGATTTGGAAGGTTATCTAATGATGAACTGCGAACGAGGAACGTGGCGTTGTCCAGAATGTAGTAAACCTGCTTTAACCGAAAGTCTAGAAATCGATCAGTATTACTGGGCCATTTTGAATACACTCAGCAATACTGATGTCGAAGAAGTGATTATTGATTCTTCAGCCAATTGGCGAGCAGTACAGGGCAACATGCAAGGAAGTCCCAATAGCAATGCAGGCAACAGTGTAGCTAGTGGTCCAGCGGTTCCGCCTTCAGTGGGTTCCGCTGTTGGCAATGCCAACAATAATAATAACAATAACATGAACATACCCATCATTAAGCAGGAAAATTTCAGCGATGACATAACAAAGGTTATGTCACCCGGTTCAACGCAGCTGCCCACATGGGATAATTCACAAGCGATGAGTCCTTACAATTGCCACGATATGAATTCTATTGCAAGTGGCAGCATGATGGGAGGTAGTGCTGGAAATCAAAGTGGCAATAGGTAAATTGATTTAAAGTGAATACTTTTATTTAAAGGTTTGAAAAATGTTTGCTTTTTTATTTACAGTGTGGGCAATCGCAATAGTTTCGATAATTTAAATAATCCACAAACACCAGGTGATATGCAACAGCAGCAACAGCAACAGCAGCAACAACAGCAAGATTCATCGCATCAAAACAACTCTATGACACATTTAAATGAACCTCTAGATCAACTAAATGCCATGGAAAAATCCCTTAATGATCAGGTCAGTACAAGATTTGCAAAAACTTCAACTTTTTGTTAAAAGTAAAATTTTATTAAATTTAATTTTAGATGCCCCATACTCCGCATACACCACATACACCTGGAGGTGCCAGTCATCCCATGACACCAGGCGGTCCACCTTCAGTTAGCTCGGCTCATAATGAACCAATGAATGCAACACCAAATGCTGGCAATAACTCCAGCAATCATAACTCGCCACAAACGCCGGGTACTCCTAATAATCGCATGCCTACTGGGGCTAGTAGTCAACAACAAGATGGTCAGCAGCAACAGCAACAGCAAGCACAACAGCAGCAGCAACAACAGTCACAACAAGAACAAATTATAAACTCACTGATTAATTCACAGTCGTCCGATTTAGTGAATCTCAATGAGGGCGATTTAAATGCCGAACTAAATAGTTTTGATCCCTCAAATATGAATCATGCTGATGCCGCTAATGATTTAAATGTAAGTACCCACCCTACACGTGTGTAGTATAAAAATTAAATTTTTCCTTATTTCTCTTATGGGATCTTTTTTTTAATTTTTATTTCAATTTTACATTTTAGCTACTGTCGGATGTTGATCCATTAGAAATATTATCATATTTAGATCCACAACCAGATTTGAACACCCCACCCTCTAGCGGCTCCAGTAATAACAACAACAATGAAGATATTTTGGCCTCCTTATTTGATTGAAACAAGTAAATCATGCTTGAAATAACAAGAATAAGAAGCAGAATTTTTGTGTTCATTTAGTAAAACTTGCGGAAGAGAATCATGACTACAAGAATAAATTATTATTCTATTGAAATTTTACAATTTAGCAAATCTCATTAAACCAAAAAAAAAACTTTGAAATTGCAAGTTATCAATCAGAAGTTGCAAGTGAACACACCTTATGTAAATAATAAATTTTTCTTCAATGAAAACAAAAACAAAATGTTTATAAAAAACTTAATATTTATCTCAAAGTTGAAAAAGAAAAACAAAATATTTAGACAAATTTATGAGGAATCCAAAACACAATCTAAAACCATTTGCTGTAAATATTATTGCTAAATTAAAGAAATATTAAGAAAACGTTTGATGTTTAATTTTAAAACTTAACGTAAAACTAATAATTGAAATTTTGTGGAAAATCAGCTTAAAACATAAAAAAATTAAAACTTATAAATACACAGGTGTCGTTGGCTAAAACTCAAACCGCTTGAATACATTAAAAAACTCAAAATCATTTTCGATTATTGCTGGTTTTGTGAAATTAAAGCGGTTTGGAAGATAGCCGACCGACAATGTGTACAAAAAAATATGTTTGTTTTAGAAAAACTAACCTTAAAATTATAAAGATTAAAGTAAACGATTTTGAAAACAATGAAATGTGATTTTAAAACTTAAAAGAAAAATAATATAAAACTAAATATTATAAAAAGAGAATTATTGAATTTCAGATAATTTCTTATTTTTTTATTTTTTTGTTATATTTTGCAAAATTTCAATTAAGTTTAAACATAAAATATATTATATTATTTTTTATATTATACCCAGGAAAACTGCGTATGTAAAGAGCCAGTACTAATAGTCTTAATTTGAAACCAGTTTTAAGGTTGTTAACGTTGATCAAACATTTTTTAAATTCATTTCAGTTGATGAAAAATTATTCAGCTTAAGTTTATTATTTAAATTCAATTTTTTTTTAATTTTCAGACTAAAGCATTAAGATAAAATTCCTGGGTAAAAACATTTTTTATTAAAGATTTTTATTTTTTTATGACTTGTACAAAGTATTAAATTTTTATAAAATTAAGAAAACATAAAAAAATTGTTAAATAATTTTAATTAATAAAAAAAGTATAAAAAAGCATATTCTTAAGAAAATTAAATATATATTTAAATAAAAAAAACCCTATTATGCTTAAAATTATTAAAATTAAAAAAAAATAGTTTTGTAAGTTGTAATTTTAAATTTAAAAAATAAAAAAAGTAAAACACACACAAAAACTATATTCAAAAATGTATGCTGAAGAGCAGATTTAAAGTATTTTAAGAATATAATAAAATTAATTAATAAGTTGTATATACATATATAAAAAAACAAATTTATAAAAAATAAAAACAATATTACAAAAGGAAGCATAAACAAATTAAATTTTAAAAACAAAATAAACAAATGTATTAAATGAAAACAAAACAACAAAACCAGAGTATTTTATTTTTATTTTTTATTTTTTAATGCCAGAAAAACTCCATAAAATCGAACTTAACGAAAAAAAAGCAAATCCAAAATTTTATTACAAGTACAAAATCAGCTTTTTTAAAAGCTTTGTTTTCATAAAAATTAAATAATATCAAATAAATTTTTTTTTATTAATTTGCTTATTTATTAACAGCCAAATAAAACCAAGGACCAATTTTTTATCATAAACTCCTTTAAAACAAAAAAAGAAGAAAAGAAAAATCACTCATAACCCCTGACATCAAAAGCCATTAAGTTGTTTATTCCCTTTCCGCTTTCCACTTCCCACATTTCACAAAATAGCAAATATAAAAAATCAAGTGATGGTGTAATTAAAACAACTCAATTTAATAAAACAAATTCAAGCAACATTTAATTTTATAAAATTCGTAGTTAAATAAATCTTATCTTTAGCTTCTAAAGTAGACTTTTTTTCAATGTAATTATAGAAATAAAACAAAACAACAAAAAAAAAAAAAACAGAAAAAGAATACAGTTTAGATCATAAAATTATTTATATTTAAATAAAAGAGTAGTGGTTTCATTATGTAAAAAAAACATAATATAAATATGCTATATACATGTGTAGAAATGTGTATATAGTTTTAAATATTTCGCTTGTATAAAATATTAAAAGTGCATAAATGTGATTTTATTAAATAAAATTTAACATTCAACTTAACTACACATAAGATTCGAATCAATCCTCCCATAAAATAAAAGAAAATATATTTGAAAAAAAAAAAAGAAAATAAAATTAATTTGATGTAAATATCAAATTGAATTAAAATATTTGAATGTAAACAAAAGGAATTCTATTAATAACTGAAGCAAAACCAACATAATTTAATTATTATGAATTATTTAAATAAAATAAAACTAAAAAATTACACTGGAAAGTATAATTATGAGGCCCAACCATAGTTCGCTTAACCCACATTAAGTTTACCATTTTTTTATTTTGTTTTTTGTTTTTTTATTTAAATATTTGGATATCTAGACAAAAACTTAAAGCATTTTTACTTAGTTATTATTTAGCACAAAAGTTCTTAACAACTATTTAGTTTACTTGAGCCAGTTATGGTTGATCCTTAAGTGAGTATTATTTCTTAGATTGTGCAAAAACTTATTTCAAATTGTGGACTTACTATTCTTGAATTAAATTGGAAGATTGAAAAAAATTTAAATTTTCTTTCTTAATAGAAATATTTTTTTAATAAGATACATCTGTACACTTAGGGCGTGTGTCAAACGGTAGCAAAATGAAGTGACTTAGCTCTGAGGGCTAGAAAAATTTTTGACAAAGCATAGAAATTTTTGACAAAAAAAAATCAATACTTTTGAGAAAATGTAAAAAAACAATAATTTTCTTAAAAATAAATTTGTAACTTTTGAAAATTTATAAACTGATGTACTGTACAGAGTACAGTACATATATACGAGGGCTGCTCTATATATTTCTGGCCTAATAATGAAAATGCGAATATTTATAATCAAAAATGGTTTTATTGTTTTTCAAAGTATTCTCCAGCATGATTTATACACTTTTGCATGCGCTCAAACCAGTTGTCGAAGCACTTTTTCCACTCCGATTGAGACACCTCTAAAATATTGTTTTGGAACACTTCAACAGCTTCTTCTGGCAACGAAAAGCGTTGACCACGCATTTTTTTCTTGATGTGCGGAAACAAGAAGAAGTCATTAGGTGCCAAGTCAGGGCTGTACGGCGGATGACCCATTAATTCGACGTTTTGGCCGGTCAAAAACGCCCTGGTTTGAGCCGATGTATTAGAGCTCGCATTGTCATGGTGAACAAAGATTCGTCTTCTCTTGTTGGTTTTTCGAATATCTCCGATGACTTTAGGCAAACAAATTGTAGTGTACCACTGAGAAGTGACCGTCCTACGTTGCTCAAGCGGAACAGTCGCTACATGACCAGTTTTGCCGAAGAAACAGGCGACCATTTGCTTCGAAGTGCTTCTTCCACGAACAACTTTCGTTGGGTTTTGCTCGTCTTTGAAGACCCATACGGTCGATTGTTGTATCGTTTCGGGCTCATACGCATAGATCCATGATTCGTCACCTGTGACGATCTTATAAACGTCTTTTGAACCACCGCAACCGTATTTTTGCAACATTTCTTTCCACCAATCGACACGAGCCTTTTTTTGAGCGACTTTCAAATTGTGCGAGAACAAACATTTTTTACGGCCAGGTGTTCATGCAGTATCGAATGTGTGCTGGTGGAAGAAACGTCCAAGGATGTCTCTATCTCTCGGTATGTCGTATGTCCATCTTGCATTATGAGTTCACGCACGGCATCATTGTTCTCTGGCACAACAGCCGTTTTTGGACGACCTTCACGGAATTCGTCTTTGAGCGAGCTTCGGCCACGATTAAATTCATTATACCAATTTTTCACAGTGATATAGGATTGTGCTTTATCGCCATACAAAGATTTAAGTTCATCAATGCACTCTTGTCGTGATAATCCACGTCGAAAATTGTGAAAAATGATGGCACGAAAATGTTCACGAGTTAATTCCATTTTTTTCTATATTTATTTTTTCAAGTCACTGTAAACAACACAAATAATGGTCGTACGTCAAAACGTTTTGAGTACGATTATGCTTAAAAATGACAAACTTTCCAATGGAATTGTCAGATTGCACTTGGCAGCACTCAGTGTTGCCAGGCCAGAAATATATATAGCAGCCCTCGTACATATATATAAATAAATACGCAAATCGATCAGTCATAGTGTCAAAAGAGGTATTAATAGAAATCAACATGATCGGTCCATGTCCTTCGAGGCAGCGGGCAAAACATCACGCCTACCTCTATTTTTTTCATATCATTTGGAACAATGAAGTAACTCCAACAAAAAAAAAACAAATGGGGCGATAGAAAATTAAAAAATAAGAAAAAAACATCAAGTGAAAAATTTGAAATTTTAAAAAATTTTTTTTTTAATATCAATATACCACTTTAAAACTTTTGAAGAGATTTTTAAGGAAATACTAAAATTTAAAAAAGTGCTTAACCCATTAAGAGCTGATGAAATTTTAATGTATAAATATTTTTTATTCGCTGTCACCCCAATATTTGGTTTTTTTATTGCAGTTACTTCACTATGGTGAAGGGTATACATATAAGATTCGGCATAGCCGAATATAGCACTGTTGTTTGTAACTACTAAAGTGCAGAGCAGCATTATTCTCGCCAAGATGAAAAACAAAAAGGTCAATTACCTGTAAATTTGTAAAGGTTCTTGCAGACTTTTACGGCATTTACTCTATGCAATTTTTCATAAAACTAGCATGAAATTTCTAATTGTTTGTGAAGCAGACTGAGTAAGCAATATGGCATTGCTTGAGTTTTGAGAGGATGTTACTGTTGTTAATGTTTACTTTTAGATAATGCATAACGCTGTAACTTAAATGAAAAACTGAGAGGAAATAACCTTAAAAAATTGCATAGTGTAAATCTGGACTTTGTAGTGAAGTAAGTAGAGCCAGCTCAACAGTAAAACTTTTTATTAAAAATGTCATAAATAAGATATTTTGTTTAAAATTTGTCCAATAAAACTAAAATTAATTTTAATAAATTCAGAGAGCTTACTCTTCTTACTAAAATACAATGTGCACTGATAGCTTCAATGAAGAGAACAAATATTTCACGGAAAACAGCAGTTTCATAAAAAAGAGGACGCTTCATCATCACTTATTTCAGTGATGGAGGAAGCCCCTTCCTCAACAAGTTTTTTACCATCATTACTTTCTCCTGAATCAAGTTCCTACACGACCAGTGATTAAAGAACTGTAACAACCAAATAAGCAAAGGATAAATATGTATGTAAGTATATTTTATACAATTTCGAAGTATTAGGAAAAAATCAAAAACGGCGTTAAAAGTACGCTATAGTTTGTTTAAGATTTGTTTGCTATGTATTTTAAAATTAAACAAAACGGGTCTTTAAACGTTTAGAATAAAATAAAAATTGCAAAGTGCAACTAAGAAATGTCTGGAAAATTTGTATTGTATAAATCTTGTCGCAGTGGAGCTGATATTTCGAACAATATAAAGTAGTAAATAAGTGAAAGTGTATTTTATTTTTCAAACTTGCATTTGCATGTGTGCACACAAGTTTCTGGAAAAGAAATGTACAGTACTGTCATTTAGTCTGAACATTTGATAAATTTTCATACCGAAAAGCAAAAAAGAAAATTGTTTTTATATGAATACGTACCAAGGCGAATCAATTATAAGGTGATAGCGATGGCGAATTCATTGACAAGCGAAATTATCAGAAGCGAAATGGTAATCCAAAATAACAAAATTTAATACCTATACATAGTTTTTGAGAAATATAATTTACCACGCCAAACTTGAGCTTAAATAAAGATGTTTGAATAATTAAAAACTAGAATTTTTTTTACTAACTTACAGCAAAACCTAAACAAAAGTAAAAAGCATGTTTTTGCTTTCAAAAGTTCTCATGCCTGTATGTAGCATACCGAAATAACGAGGCAGCATCGCTTTACAATTGGAAAATCCGATTTTGACAAATAATTCATTTTCGTTTTTTATAAAATTTTTATTTACACATTTAATTTTATTATTTTGACGTAGCGTTAACGCTTTTGTTTAGGTATGGCATTTCAGCGTAAAAGCTACGCTGAAGAAAACGTTCCGCTTTCCGCTTTTATTTTGTTATGTTTGTTAGCTTTATCGAAAGCTTTATTCAAATCATCAATTTATAAAAGCTTAGAATAAAATAAAAAAACTTTGCATCACTAACTCTATAGAAAAAATCTGGAAAACCAGAATATTATAGTTCACGAAAAACTACAGTGCTCGAAGATACAATTGGTAAAGTCTAGCCCTTCTAGTTTAGTAATCGTATTGAAGCAATCATATTTCGTGAAATACATACATAAATACATCACTGATATGTATATGATGTGAATACATGTCTAATTTGCGATGTCGACTACTATTATTTCCATTTCCAAACAGCACATCTATGTTATCTTTCCAAAAATAGATCTATTAAAGTAATAGTACGCTTAATCATAAGGTGCGATCCCGCATTCAACATTGAGATTCCGTGGGGTCCCTATTTTATCTAAAACCCTTCCTGTACTTTTGGGCTTTCTTCGCTATAATAACGAATATTTTGGTTACTCTTATTTATGCAGAACTCTACCCAAAAAGTACTTCCTAATCTTGGCCTGTAATGAAAAACTATGAAAATTAATGAATTCGCCATCGCGACCACCTAGTATTATTCGCTATGTACTAACTTTTTCTGATTTTATTTTTATTTTGTTGTTTAATCATTAATTGGCTGTAAAATTTTTTAAATGTAAATATTTGGAAAGAAATAAACTTAAAACAGTTGTTGTCATTTGCAATTAATAGGTTTTTCCGATCGTACAGGTACTTTTTTGCCGTGCGTACACGAACTTATGTTCATTTTTTTCATGCACTTTTGTCCGTACACATACGTGAAGTATAGCTACATTCGAACATTAATGTTCATGCACGCAAATAAATATTTAAATAAAACACATTCATGGGTGTGTTCGGTAAATTTCAAAAGATAGAGACACACATAATTGTTATGAAAAGAAAATATATGTTGGCTACTTTTAAACAGAACATTGTGTGTACTTTCTGCACTCTCGATTTATTTACAATTTTTGTCCAATTAAATTAACTTCATTCGTGGCTTTCATTTTTTAATACCACTTTACTGCAACTTGTCTACTGGCACTGAGATTTTTAAATGGCTTAACCGAGCAGAATATTCTCGAATAGAAGTAATGAAAATTATAATTTAGCAAAACCGAAAGGAAAGACATTTGATCAGAGTTGAAACAAATCAATTTTCAAATTTCCTAAAATTGACCGTATTCAAATTTTCTCATATGACTTCTAAATAAAAAATTTACTTTTATTTTAATCGTGTATCGAAATCTGCATAAAACAAGCTGTCTCATAATCACTGCTGCCGATTTGCCTCTATCAGTCATAACTGTTAAAATCGGAATACTGATATAATAAAAGACATGCATGTTGCTTAATTTTGACAATACTACCATATTTTGTATGATTTGGGATTTTATTGCAGTTTTACAGATAAGAAAGCAAGATGAGTCTTAAAAAAATGTAATTTTTTCTATTAAATTGTTGTTCTTCAATTTAATACTAGGACTAAATATGTATAAATGAATTTTCAAAAACGTATATCTATCTCTAATTCCAACGACTTTTTTTAGTTTTACGTTTGTTATCCTGAACATTACTATTATTATTTATTGATGGTGGTGGTGGAGGTGGATTAGGTGCGGTAAAGACCCCAGATTCAGGAACAGTTTCTTCCCATGTTCTATCTGTTGATGGCTTGAATTGTGATTGGTATTGTGAACGAAATGCTTCGCGCATTGCTGCATACCGATCTGTGGCCGGACCAGAAGATGACAAAGACTTGCTTGTGGATGTAAAGCTACTGCCATAGCCTGTATTATTATTTGAGGACGATGAGGATGTAGATGACGTGTTTGAGCCTAATCCGGTTCGCTCACGATAACCAAGACCAGTGTGGTTTCCACTAGGTTTCTTACCTTTGCCCTGTTTGAAACGTGAGTTTCGGAACCAAGAACTTTTCATTGCCAATTCCATTAAATCTTCAGGCACTTGCTGATCAGCACCTTCCAAATTACGCACTAAATGCCCAGCAAACTCCTTGTCTTTTTCTGTCACAAGAGTATAAGCTGTACCCTTTTCTCCTGCTCTACCTGTACGTCCAATTCGATGGGTGTGCGTATCAATATCTCGTGCAATATCATAATTTACAACATTCTTAATGTGAGGTATATCTAAACCGCGCGCTGCCACATCTGTAGCTACTAATATGTCGCATTCTTTGCGTTTGAATTGTGTGATTACCTTATTTCGATCAGCTTGATCCATGTCGCCATGCAGCAAAAGGCAGTTGTATTCTTTTACCAACAAATTATTTGCAACCGATTCGGCGTCCGCTTTTTTCGTGACAAAAATTAACACACTTCCTTCGGAAAGAAAACGTACCAGATTAAGGAGTAGCCAATTCCATTTTTGCATTGGATTTGGAAAAACATAAACATATTGTGTGATGTCCTGGTTGGCTTCATTAAGATCTCCCTGGACAATTCTTACTGGATCTGTTAAGACATCGCGTGCCAAACGTTCTATGCGTTTTTTAAATGTTGCGGAAAAGAGCAGTGTTTGACGGTCGGGTCTAACATGATTACAAATTGAACGAACCTAAAAAGAAGTTAAACAAACTACAAATTAAAAACGCATGTTTAAATAATATAAATGTATTTTTACCTGTGGCTCAAAACCCATATGAAACATACGATCTGCTTCATCAAGTACTAAAAATGTTACCCTTCTTAGGTTGGTCGCCTTCATTTTAACTATGTCAATCATACGTCCAGGCGTAGCGACAACAATTTCTGCTCCCTGTTCTAAGGCTTTGCTTTGTTCCCATTTGGAGCCACCTCCGTAACAACACACCACATTGATATTATATACTTTACCAAATTTCTTAGCTTCGTTGTAAATTTGCAAAGACAATTCACGAGTAGGCGCTAAAATTAATCCTATTGGTCCATCGTCTGGTTTAAGTATCCGTTGATCCATTATATGTACTAACATAGGCCAAATAAATGCAGCCGTTTTACCGGAACCTGTTTTTGCAATACCAATGATATCACGTCCACCTAAGGCAGCTGGTATGGCCTGTGCTTGAATAGGTGTTGGCTGTGTATATTCAGCTTTGCGAATTGCCTTCATAAGAAGCTCATCAAATCCGAAATGACCAAAAGAGGTCACAGGTTTAGGTGGCTCTGGACCGGTGACCTTTACTCCTAACGTTTTTCTCAAGTCTCTGACTTGGTCATCGTTCAAGTTTGCTATGTCTTCGTGAGGCGTGTAAAAATTTTTCTCAAAAGGCTCATATTCGATTTCAGAATGGTATATCGGAGGAAGAGGGTCAATGTTTTTATTTTTTGGAGGTGCAATGGGATTGCCGTCTTCGTCGTATTCAATTTCTATATCTGATCCATCATCTCTTAAGCCTGCTTGAGGATTTTCTTCCATGTAGCGATAGTAGCTTTCTTCATCATCTTCTTCATCAATATCACCTCTTACCCCCTTTATTTGACTAGATCCTGGTCCAACTACAACCATCGCACTGCTATCTTTATGTACTTTCTCTTTTTCAACCTGTTTTTCGATATTCGCCATAAACTGATCAAGTGGATCTTCATCTGAGTCGCTATCCTGTTTGTTTGATTTCTGATATCCCGGAGATCCAGGCGCCGGTATGTATGCCTGCTGTGGCACCTGTTCCTCATCGTCATCAAAATAGTCATCTTCAGTGCAAGCTTTACGTTTTCCAATGTAATTTTGTGAGTTGGAAAATTGACTAATTGATTCTAATGTCGAATAACCATATTTTGAAGTGCCTGCCGTACTGGATGCACCACGTATATTACCCTTTTGATAGCCACGGTGGTTAAGCGAAGAAGGAGGTGGTACGGCATTCATAGAAGCACCACCTCGGTTCGAGTTTGATTTATACGGATAACCACCACCTCCAATACCGCGATAGTTACTCATTTTCTTCTTGTAATATTAATTTTATATTTATATGTACAAATATTTTTCTTAATAAACTTTGCAAATGAAAATTCTGTAAACTTATCCGGTCTCAAAAACTTTTCTCGCGTCGATTTTAGTACTAGTTTAGTTGCTCAGTGTTGTGTAAACCCAGATAGTAAGTAAAAACAAATAAAATTGACATTTGTAAAGAACGTCAACAATAAATCGCAAAGTATGCTACACATATATGTATACGGTTAAGGGACTAATAACACCGATCGTTGTATCTTATTAGCAACTACAGATTATTAAAATTTATAGCCTTGCCATACAAAAATGCAATACCTGAAGAAGATTGTGAAGAAAACCAAAAAAGCTTTCTAAAACAAAGCAAATAAAATGATATTGAAGTATAACTTGAAAGTTTTTAAAAAATTTAAGCTAACAGGGAAAATAAAAAAATATATTAGTGCAAAACTAAAAACATAAGAACTCAAAATTCGAATAGCCTTCAGGATATTATAAATTAAATTCGATCACTTCTAATACATATGTACAAATGTCATAAAGCTCTTAAATATTTTTCTATTAGTGTAGAGTACAAGTAATGCTTAATAAACACGACCTCACAGCTGATGTTTATTTACGTATAAAGTACTTATGTGAATTTAGAATTTATATTGATGTAAGAAAAGTTTAAAAAAAATGGTGGAACAAGCTTCCCAAGATTATAGTAAGCTGCTACAAAGTGTTAGTTTGGACAAGGAAGTATGATGAAATTGATAAACTCTTTGATAAATACTCCTTAACTTTTAATTCTAGATTGATCCAATATGTATGAGCATTGAAGATATGTTAACAAGATTGGATGAGCTGGAATCCTTATTAGTAAATGTAAATATTTTTTTCGTAAAAAACTACATTTAATAACTTTATACTAAATTATTGTTTTGGCGCTTGACAGGTTAAAGGTGAAACCAACGTTATTATGGACCAATACACTAACAGTATCTTAGCTTTTACACCACATTTTGAACTTCTTAAAGAACGTATCGATCAATTGGAACACTTTGTAGAAACGGTTAATAGTAATGTTGATGAAGTAGAAAAGTCTATAAGTATAGCTGAAACAGAACTAAATGTTACTGATTATAGCATTAAAGGTTTAATATTTAAACCGTTATTGGCCAAAGCGAAATCTGTTTCAGAATCAAATACGTTATCTTCCAATTTAGAGCCCGTAGCAGCTACAAATCTTCAAGATGGAAAATTTCAGGCTGTGACAATTTTCAAAACTTCAGACTATTTTAATAATAAACAAGTTTCATAAAACACATATCGTCAGCCAAAATGAAAAACCATGTAACTAAAAAAATTTCAAATCTGTTTTCTGTTAAATTTTGTGTTTTAAATCGAAATACCTATATTTTCCTGCAAGCAAGAAAAAACATTTATTTTTTGTTAGTTACATGGCTTTTATTTTAGCTAACGATATGTACATATGCATATGTAAAAATCCAATGTACCTATCTAACTAAAATAAATGCCGAGGAAACTCATGAAATTTTTTAATCAAACTACTTGTATACATACATATCTCTAATTTTTTTTTATTTTCGAATTTAATAAGCCTTATCGCGGTTTGCCTACCCTGTGGCAAGTTAAATGCAAGGAGTATAGTAACAGAAACGAAAAAAAGTTAATTTAAGTCCGAAAACTTTCAACTTGATCGTTGGAGTTAGCAAAACAGAAATATTGAAGTTTCAAGTCGTGTGTAAATTAGAATCAGGATAACAACCAGTCGTTTTCAAATATATGTATAAAGGTTAAATTTAAATTCCAAAATTTATAATGTCGTAAAGATGGGATAAAAATAGATGTATGTGGATAAATGTCTTTTTGTTAGGCTGTCTTCAGGTGTTTTAAATACCAAAAAGTAGAAAATTTTTAATCTTAATTTTTTATGGACAAATTATAATAAGGAGAGCTATAATAAATTACGAGCAGAACTATCTTCCATTTTCTTTTCCAATTTTTAAAAATAAATAAAAATATTATTTATTATTTTTTATTTATTTTTTTAGTATTTCGCCACAGCGGTGGGGGCATCTTCAGGAAATTGGAAACAAAAATATCAATAAGTGTAGGAACACAACACACGACGGTAACGATATTTTTATACAAGTTTGACATAAGTTATCGTTCAACGACAATGCCGCTGAGATAAAATTTAATTTATTTTCTTGACGGTTTTCATTATTCTCTCACATTTAGTCTCTCACTCTCCTAACAATATTGCCAGAAATATATGTATTTTATAAGCATTTGAATTCACAATTATAGCAAAGGCACATTATTTATATAAAAATAGAACACAATTTCAGAAATAAAAATATCTTAAAAAAACTGATATATGTACGTACGTAAATGAAAAACATAACTGAAAAGGTAAAAAATATGAAAATAAAATTGATTGAAAAAATTACTGAAAATATGAGCCCATGTCTCATCTTAAGTCAGTCATCATTTAGTCCCGCTCTTCAATCTGTGTGAAGGTTTTGAAAAGACCTATTGAATCCCTTGCATTAGAGTCCAATAGACTCTAATGCCATGGACATGTTAAATGTACTTAATATTCTTTACATTTCATCGATTTCTTAATAGAATTTATCTAATTCATTTAAATGTAATAAAATATTTTAACAAAATATTTTTGAAAACAAACACAAAGCTGAAATGAAAATAAATATTATTAATGCCGTCAGAGAATCGTCGTTATTTTGTTTAGTTACTCTCAGCAATGAGAAAACGTTCCGTTACCGTCGTCTGTTGTGTTTCTACAGTAATTAGTTTTATTCAAAAACAAAATTTGAAAATATTTTTTCAAACAATCACAAAAAATAAAAAAACTAAGGCGAATCAAATATAATGTGGTTGCAATGGCGAATTCATTGATTTTCGCCGTTAGTCTAACTGTCAAACTCCATATATAAAAAATCCAAGGCAATTTTTTTATATGTAGTTTGACATTCGGGCGTACGTCGAAAACTAACGAATTTGCCATTGCAACCACTTTATTTCGATTCGCCTTGAAAAAAACCATACAAAAAACTCAAATATTTAAACTAAGGCGAACAAACTAATATTGGTGGTAGCGATGGCAAATTCGTTAACATTCGCCGTTAGCATAAATGTCAAACTACATGCAAAAAAATATTACACAAATTTTTTAAATATGAAGTTTGGCAGTTAGACTACCGGCGAAAATTAATGAATTCGCATTGCTACCACCTTATATTTTATTCGCCTTGTATTTAAACATATACTTTCTCATAAATTTAAAAAAAAACATTTAAGACAAACGCACTTGGAAGATTGTTTTTACAAAAATCACCAAAGTGAGACTTTTAAGACTACCCAAGATGACGATTGAGTCGATAACGTGAGTCATAAGGGACTCGTTCAGAAGAGTCGCGGCTAGGGTACCATTTTCTACCGACAAAACAATCATTTTCAACTCTAAAACGAGCGCAAAACGATTTTTTTAATCGTGTAGAAGAAAAAAAGACTCGAATATGATTAATTATGCAAAAATGCTAACTGGGATATGATCCAAATTTTTATTAATCTAGTCAAAAGGCTTCAGGCAGAAAATGAGAAAAAAGCAGAGGTAAATTTTGGAAACTACTTCGAAAAGTAATATTCTCTCCTCGAATGAAAACTAACTTGTACCTCGCTGGAAATATAATTGGAAACTTTCGGACCGTTACTTGCTTAAAACGAAATTTAGCAAAGTA
Source organism: Gymnosoma rotundatum (assembly GCA_916610165.2). Classification (NCBI taxonomy): domain Eukaryota; kingdom Metazoa; phylum Arthropoda; class Insecta; order Diptera; family Tachinidae; genus Gymnosoma; species Gymnosoma rotundatum. The sequence continues at coordinate 9,252,045 of OU744338.1, read as the reverse complement.
AAAATTTTTTAATTGTTATGATCGCCTTCTTTAAATAATTGTCATGAGCATATAAAATTCAAAATTCCATTAACCTAAAAAAGGAAAGACAACATAAATTTGGATTGCAACTGTGTATTAAATGATGATTCAAAGTAAATATTTTTGCTAATTAAATACGCCACATCTTTCTTTATTGATTTAAAAATTTAAAACTGAACAATATATTAAAGGCATGTTTCTCTGAGCCATGTTAACAGTTAATCCATAAAAGTATCTATGCGATTTTTATCTTTTATAAGACTGTAGAAAGTATAAAATATACAAAATTGTTGTGATTGTTTTTTTAATCAATTAGCATTATGTTACGAATTAGTTTTTTTTAATGAAATTTCAGGAGATAATTTAACATTAGCATTAACTCTATAAAAGACTTTTCTTTAATGACTTGAATTTAGTATTCATTAGGTTTTCGTACGCATAAGAAGCCCAAAGCAATGGAATTACTAGTAAGTTTTTTGTTTTTTTTTTTTAATTATGTGAAAGAAAACTTTAATTAAAAAACCCAATTCTCTGCTTTAAAGGTTATAATCGCCGCGGTAATCGCATGTACTGGTGCCACTCCTGTAGCCGAATTACTGCATCCTAGTCCAGTAAATCCAGAGGTTTTAGTTGCAGTAAAACCAAAGGAAAGGATTATTTTAATTACGGACCCTAAGGAAGTTACTAAATTTAAAAGAGAAACTAAGCAACCGCTTTTTCCAACGGTGTTACCTGAAAAGGTTGAACAACATACTCAAGGCATTTTGCAGACAGAAACTAAACAGAATAGTCATAAAGATACTTTGAAAACTAAAAGCGAAGAATTTCATCAAGAAAAAGAAGATCATAAACAAAAGCCTCAAGGTCTACCAGCAGTTCTTTCATTACATCAAGAAATTAACGTTCCAAGAATGCAGTTAAAACAATCCCAAAAAGAGAATAATGAAAGAGGTAAACAATCTGTAGTATCTTTTAAAGGGATCAACAAAGAAGAATCTAATAAAGAAAACGACCAACAAGACAAACATGGTTTGTCTGAAATGTTTCAAAAAACTCAGCAATTGCCAGCATTTTTCTCACCATCAAAACGCGATATTCCAGTTCCTTTAGTTGCTAAACACCATCATCCGGAAGCAGCTCCAAACGAAAATACAAAAAAGGAATCCCAAAAAGTTGAAATTGAAAATCATGTATCAAATGAACAAACAACAACATCGGTTTTAAAGGATATTGCTCAAAAAACAGAGCAATACAAACGTGATATTCCAGTCCCTTTGGTTTCTAAGCACCATCATCTCGAAGAATCCCCAAAAGACCTTGATAATCATGAACACTTTATCAATAATGAACGAGTTAAACCTCAACTTTTACCTATTTCTTCTAATCAGGGTTCTCTTAAAGATGAGAAATCACATAAAGAAAATAAAAATAGTGAAGTAAAATTGCAAAATCACATGTCTCACACATCACCAACCCAAAGCCATGAACACATAACAACAGGTAATTTCCTTAAACTTCCTCAAGTATTGCCTATTCCATCGGTCAATAATAATGAACAGATTGTGCCTACAAATGATCAGAAGACCCAAGTATTTCCAGCTGCATACCAGCAAATGCCAGCAGCTAATTATCATCCCAAAAAGTCTGAATTGGAATCAAATCACGGCAAAAAAGAAATAACAGAAGAAAGTGCAGAGCAGCCTAACAAACCTAATAAGCAACAGAATTCTCGTTTTACTCAACAAGAGCACAAGCCAAATATTCTAGATGATCATTTAAGAAATCGGGAATTGGAAACCTCTACTACAGAGCATCCCATTATTAGGAACCGGCCAGTACCAGTAGCAGAACTATTTTCTAGGTAATAATTTAAAACATTGTTTGTTAGCTATGGTTTATATTATATTTTTCTACAGAGCTCATGGAAATTAGAAAATAAGCTACGACCGGTTTAATATACTATACATAAATACATACATATGTATGTGTGTATGTATTTAGATACTGAAGATGCTAATTGACAAGCCATGATGTTCAATGTATTGGTCAATCCTAATATTTTATTTGTGTAGTAAAGTTAATCAAACTATTATACTAATGGAAAAATAAAGATTTATTTAATACCAGCATTGCCGCGACTTCGCCTGCGTGTCATTTCTAATTTTTTTGAAATTCAAATTTAGAAAAATGTGTTTTTAAATATTAATTGTAGTTCTGTAAACAGTGTTAAAAATAATCCATTTACAAAAATAAAATGTGCTGACAACAGTTTTAGTACCATTATACCGGTAAAATTGCGAGCTTTCACATTTGTATCTCTATTTTCTTTACAAAATGACATATTTTTACAAAAAGAAAGTATTCTACATCTTAATATATTCTATATAGGAACCTCCTTACTAAATATTATTGAAATTCATCCAGCAGTTTTTACGTGATGCAAACACAGACAGACAAGCAGAGCCAATTTTTTCACTTCATTTCTTTTCGTATTATTTAATTCTCTATCGCCCCATATATCTGTTTTTTTTATTATAGTTACTTCACTTAACAAGATTTGTTGGAAATGGCATAAAAAAATTAGAGGCAGACGTGGTGTTTTGTCCGCTGGCTCGAATGATATGGGCCGATTTTGCTCATTTTTAATAGGAAAATTTTCGAAACTATAGGTCTGTCTGGGTACTTTTCCAGTAGCTAATACTCAGTAAATTTTTTTGAGAGAGTAAGACCAATTTTACTCTGTCGGCTGAAAATATATCAAAAAGTACGCAGACAGCATCCAGTAAAATCTTGCAAGAAAACAGCTGATCGGTGTGTAAACAATTGAAATAACAAAGCAAAAGATTTACGCAAAATTAAATTGAAAACCGATCGCATAGGATTTTAAACAGTAACCTCGATATCCGGAAATGTCTTCGAAATTCCTCTTTGCAGTAATTGGGCACTATTTCTTCCACATACAGCTTTACACAACTTCTTTCTTTTGGCTTCATAAGAAAAGGCTTTAGACTGGAAAATATATCATTGCCTATGCATCTATTTTGTAGTGTACTTAAAAGTTTTGTTTATTATAATTTATTATAAACATTAAAAATCAACACAATTCTAACTACTTACCTATGCCATTGTTAAATTTCAATTTTTATTTTTTTCACAAAAATTATTTCATTCAAAAAGTAAATAAAAACAGCTGTTCAAACTAGTTGCAAAATCTTGCAAGAAGAAATTTCTCCAGTAACATTTTGCAAGTTCTCTAACTGCCAACTGTCAAAAAATTCTCTTTTTGGCTCTCTCGCTGAAACAAATTTGGAGTACGCAGACAACATTTTGCAAGATTTTGCAACATTTTGCAGAAAATTATGCAAAATATGTGTACGCAGACAGACCTTATGTGTAATCGATTGACGTATTATATATATTAATTTACTCTAGCTCATCTAGTGCCTTCGCAAAGATGATCGATCGATGTTCAATCGACTTCAGAACTCAGAATATATGTATGTATATTCTTTAAGGGGTAGGAACTGGATATTCTAGAAAAACGCAATGTCAAAAAAAAAAACAAACAAGCAAAAAGACACTGTTTTTGATATGTTAAGTTCCGTATTTATTCTTTGACGACCAAGAAGTCTATATATATAAAAATTGAATATAAAATAATTTTCAATAAACATTTCTTATTTAGCTTCTGGTGGTAATTTTTTCAATTTTGTAATCTACAGGCAATTAATACAATACAGACTGCTGTGTATGTTCATATAAGAAAAATGCGCCGTTTTCATTACTAACAGAATTAAAATTTGAAATTTTTCAAATCGTGCAACTTTTCTACTTTTCACCCTGTATTTTCAACATATTAGCAAATCTGTTAAAAAAATATTTTTATTTGAGTCTCTCTGTAAGTTTAACTAATATGCGGCTGTGTTTCCTAAATTTTAATATTTTTAGTGTAAATTAACGTGTCATCAGACTATTTTAGAAAATATTTACGATAAGAAATCAATTAGAATGTCAATATATTTTTATATATTACTTATGATACTTCTGGTAAGTATTAGTTAGTTTGGGATGTAAAATAACCAATAATTATTGTATGTTTAAAGAATTATGTAGTAGGAGAATTCAAGGCGGACGATTGTCGTGAACTCGGATTCATTAAAGGCCAATTATTCTGTTCCAGTTGTGAAAAACTTGATGATTTTGGCCTGGAAGTTATAAAGTGAGTATTTAAAGTTGCAACAAATTGATACAATTTTAACTCATCAATTTTACGTAGACCACATTGCCGTGAATGCTGTACTTTAGATGAGTTACCAGCCGCTCAACGTCGTTATCCTAAAGCCATATTAGAAGTATGTACTTGCAAATTTCGAGCGTATCCTCAAATCCAAGCTTTTATTAAAAGCGGCCTACCTGCTAAATTTCCCAACTTGACCATTAAATATGTACGAGGTTTAGATCCTATTGTAAAATTGTTAGACAAAAACGGTAATGTAAAGGAGACCCTATCTATAACTAAATGGAATACAGATACAGTTGAAGAATTTTTCGAAACACACTTGGAAAAGACTAATTCGGGAAGCAAGCAGTCATACAGTGTTGTGGAACCAGAAGAAGACGACGACAACGATGATATTAGAATAAATTTAATATGAAAAAGTTTCACCTAGATAGTTTTAATTAATCGAAGTAATGTTATTCTATGTTAATATTTTCTTGTAATTTTCGCATTCCTGTAAGCATAGACCATGTAATAGAATAGAACAAATTGTAAAACCAAAATATTATTGAATATATATAATTTTGAAGAACGCCAAACTATACACATTTTAAATTTGTGAACTGGATTGTGGAAAGGTACTCATGGTCGGGCAACTGGATTTTTTTTTTGTAAAAAGCTTTACGCTCTTTAATGAAACAATCTGCGAACTCTTAAACTTATTACTTGTATATTGTGCTCTCTCATTTATTATATTTTTTAACCCCATTTACATAGCAGTTATCTCGAAAATTTGTTTTTTGACCATCGCACATAGGGGTAATTTGCCAATTTAGCCGGACATTACTATTTTTAGCTTATATTGGCTCTAAAATTTGACTGAGTGAAATTTGGCAAAAAAAAACCGTTATGTTAAAGCTAGAAAACAAGTAAAATCGGATTAAGGAGAAAAAGATTCCCCTTAGAAAAACTAATCCTACCTCTGAAGAATGCAAGTTTTTTTTTTATTATCAAGTCATTTTGTTTAGCAATTAAAACTTTTCATATCAAGGAATGTTTAAAAACTTAAAGCTGGACTCAAGAGATTCGAAAAAAGGCGCAAAAAAACTCAACTTTTTTTCTACAGTATAAAATAAGAGATCACAAATTTTTTAATGATATATAATATTTTAGGATCGCGATGAAGATCAATCGCAAAAACCTTTTAATTTTTTTTTGTAAATTAATTAATTTTTTGTAATTTAACTAAAAAAATCCTTTTTCAACTTCGAAGAAAGTTCTTTATCTTAAAAATGTAAAACAAAATTTTTAAATAGCGGCAAATATAGACTTTCACAGGAAAAAAATCAATAAAAATCTTTATGCGTTTAGCAACAAAAATATATGTATATTGCAAACCTCTCAAAGTCAATAAAAACGTATACGATTTATCCAGCTTTCCTGACTTTAACAGTGTCCCAAAATGACAAATCTCAAGCAAAAGCCTTGAAAAATCATTATACGATGCAGAATTTTGTTATCTATCCAGGTACGTACTTAAATTTTTTATATTTCTCAAAATTAATTTTTGGCCTAATGTCCGGCTAGATTGGCAAAATACCCCTCAGTGCATCGGTACCTTTTCAAAATACAGGTCAAATAAATTATAAAAAAAACTGCATCAAATGTAAAAATAGAACGTGGTCATCTAATAAGGTAAGTATTTGAGAGCATTACTAAAATTATTGCATCAGTTGCAAAACAACCTGAACAATTTATTTTTACATAAACATGTATTCTAAATGTATTTAACCATATAATTCTAGCTAACTTACATTATTTAATACAAAAGTGAATCTGAGTTTGTTTGTGGTGCTCCCACGTTAGTAACATACGAAAAAAAGTACGTTTTTTAAGATTTAGATAAATAAATACAATGTACTAATAAGATGTAGGATTCATTTTTCCAGCATTTAAGAACAAAAGGTGAATAAAATTATTAAAACCTAAATCGAAGCATACTTTCAGGCTTAAGAAATAAAATTGTTTCATATTAAGAAGTCAACATTAGCCAACGCTTTAATTAAGAGTTTGAGAAATTGGTACAAATTTTAGCACGTAACAGGTTATTTTTCAAAATTTTCAAAACATATTGATAATCCTAACGAAATTGCAGATAAAAACTAATGTAATACATTTTGCGTTTAAGTAAATATAGAATTTAATTAATTTAATGTCCTTAAAACCTAGCAATATTAACTGTGTATTTATATATTACTTTATTTACTTTTTGCAAAAATCTTTAATTTAGATACTAGTTTTACAATACAAAGCAAATCATGTAGTTGATTGTTTCATGAAGAAATTAATAAAAAAAATGTCCAATGTTGCAATCGAATATTTAAAATAATAACGCCTGTTATTAAAAATACTAAATTTAAGTCAAATTTGTTAATTAATGAGAGAATAAATGGAGTAAAACTTTTTCATTGGAAAGGTGAAACTCACACATAATTATCTCAATATTTGTTTTCATAAGAGCCATTGTTAAATATGAAAAAAATGTCATTTTATTTATATAGATTTTCAAATTAAGTAATTTGGGCACTAGTGTTTTTGATTTAGAATCGTCATACTTTTTTCTATTGCTAATTCTTCCTATTATTAGTTTAAGAAGCAGTACGTACCATGTAGTTTGATAGGATGTTGTTTAAGAACCTGAAACGTTTTTCAATTAAGTATTTACAGTAATATAACTCTTAACTTAATTCAGGATTAGGAAATACATAACAAAAAGTAAAATTTTGCTTGTTCTAATCGTTAAAACGTTTTATCAAAATCAATCATCGTTTACTGTGACGATGAGAAAGTTACGTACAATTTTTTGGAGAAACAACGTGCCAACAAAACGCACTATTTATCGTGTAGTGAATGATTTCGAACAAAGAGGGTCGGTAGGTGATATGCTAAAAAATAAACCACAACGTACTGCAATTAGGCTGAAAACATAACTGCTGCTCAAGGAAGTATTCAAAACAATCCATCAATCTCAATTCGTCGCCGTGCTCAGGAGCTTGGCTTTCAAGGAACAACTTTGGCCACAATTTTGCACAAGAATTTGCATTTGTTTCCATTAACGATTTAGCTGACACAAGAGCTTCTTCCACAAGACCATTTATGCCGCCGTATATATGCCAATAAGATGTTACAGCTGGCCCTTGACAACCCCAATTTTCGTATAAGAATAATAATGAGTGACGAGGCACATTTTTATTTGGATGGTCAATGGAAAATCATCAAATTGTTCATCAGTCTTTTTTGCATCCATTAAAACTGACAGTCTGGTGTGCAACTTTGTCAGGATTAATCATTGGACCTTACTTCTTTCAAAATCAACACGGCGTAACGGTTAATGTGAATGGCGAGCGACATTGTGATATGATTAAAAACTTTTTAACGACACAACTGCATGCTGTGGGCTTGATTAACATGTGTTATAAACAGGACGGTGCCACATCGCATACAGCCAGGATTACAATGAAAACAAAGTACAACGAAAACAAAGAGATCTAAAGTCACCTAACATCCCAGCTAGCAGATCTTATTACTTTCACGAAATCTTAAATATGTTCTTGAGAATGTTAAAACATACATGTTTCACCAAATTTTTTTTGACAAAAAAAAAAAATTTGCTCCACTAGCAGTGATGTTTGTTTTTCAACTAAATATCATTAAACAGCATTACCGTTAGTGAAAATAATGATTAAGCTAATAGAAATAGAGTTTATATACATTTTTTTTAACATTAAGAGTTAATTTATTTTGGAAATGGCTTTTCTTGTTTGTAATTTTTTGCATTTGTTGTCCCTAACTCGATAAAAGGCTAAATTACCTCTTTTTCCGGTGTACAATAGTTAAACTTCTATTTAAACAGAGTCAAAACAGTACTATCACAAACAAGCACTAGAAACATTGTTGTAAATATAGAATAATGTAGTGTTATTTTTAAAGATAAGTTTTAGTTAATATTTTACAAATTGGTTTTTTTTTCGAGGTTCTAATTAATTTTTATATTAATAGTAATTTTTTATTTGCTTTAGAAGTTATTATCAGGCATGTTCTGACACTCGCATGTTTTGCTGGCGATTCGCTATTTTTCAAACTTATGTTCGAAAAAAAAACATATGTTTTAACGGTGCAAAACATAAGTAAACAAAAGAAATTTACAACAAAATGCCTGCAGCTGCCTTGCTTAGTTTAACATCTTAGAAAAAGGCAATTAAAGAAAGAACGAATTAAAAAACGGACGCTTAGAGATTTTGACAATTCAATGGATACTTCAAACCCATGTATATTTATTAATTTAAAAATTTCTATTAGTGATATTGCATTTAGTATCTTTGATGTAAAAGGTTACTTACCTTGTAAGTAATCAGTACTTAAAAAGTATTTTTTTTTTTTTTATTTTGTTAATTATAACATGCACGTTCGGAATTCATATCGTCCAAAAAGTAATTTAAATACATTCTTAATGTCCCTTAACACTTTAATCGCACATTTAAAAGGCACGGAATATTTTATAAGAATTGAAAATTAAAATAACCACATATTTTTTTGACTACCGACTATACGTTCAACCGCACTAATGCTAGTATATTTTCGAACATCAATTAGAACAGCTGTTTTTATGAAATGGCCATTACTCAAAATCAATATCAAAATCAACAGTTGATAGTACAAATAACATATTTTAAATTAATTAATTGCGACTTTAGTTGTGTACAAATTAAAATAACTTAAAAGAGAACATATTCAGTCCAATCAAGAATATTCTCACGGAATTTCTTTCCAACGGAAAAAAATTTTCTCGAGAAAAGATTCCTCCAACTATGAATTCCGTGGGAACAATATAAAAAAAAATAGCAACATTTTAATTTTAAAGGAGTTATTTTGTTTTTTTACATATAAATAATTCATAATGCCTATTTTTTCCCCGATTTTTTTTTACTTTCCTCAGTCAATCAGAAGGGGGAAAAATTTATAATGGGAGAAAAGAGAAAAGTGAAAAAACTCGCAGGGAATTTTTGTTTATAATTGGGCTGATTAATTTTCATTTGTGTATAATTTTATTGTTGCTTTAAAGTTTATTTTAAGTAAAATTCTCAACTTCACTTCAGTATGTGTTTTGAATTTCTTGCGATTGTGAACTACAGAACACCTTTCATGCGATTTCAACTCGCATCGCCAGTTTTAAGCGATTTGCGATTTTCAGAACATGCCTGTATAATAGGTCTGTTTCTTTACACGAAAATTGATTTCTTACTTCAAAATTGGGTAAATGAAACCGGTTTTGTGAGAATAAAGTTCTTCTTCTTCTTGCACGAAACAGTCCAAACTCTTTCTTCGTGCAATTTATTTAAACTTGTACAACTGCCTTGAAACACAAATAAAATATAAAATTAAATATTAATTCTTTTTGCAGATTTCTTGAAATTAATTTTTCTTATTAAAACAGTCAATATATTTTGAATTTTTATTTTGTGTTTATAATTTCATTTTCACGAACTTTACCCAAAAAGTAAAATAACAGACCTAATGTCATATATGTAAGTCATGAACGATCACAAATGTTCTGCAATTGAAAGCAAGCTACACTATAAGAGAAACATTTGTAGCGTACGGTATGTTACAAACGATATTAAATTTTATTTATATTAAATCAAATAAGGACTGTTTTTATTTAAATATTTCGGATATTAAAGGAAAGATATTTGGTTTATTATAAGAACATGAAGAAGAAAAAGATAGGAAATAGGAAAATTTGTTAAAAATGCTTAACCCAATGAGAGTCGATGACTTTTTTGTGAAAATATTATATAGTATTAATTTATTTTTTATTTTTAATTTAATTCTCTGTCATCCCAATTTTTGGTTTTTTGGTTGGAGTTACTTCACTAAACTAGATTTATATAGATGGTGAAGGGTATATCAGATTTGGCATATTCGAATATAGCACTCTTACTTGTTTTATTTTGTTTTTATTTATCAAGTTCGCTGCCTTGTATTAATGAGTTTTAATTTATATTTTTCGTTATGCTTCTTTTTTACCAAACGGTACCACAAATTAAAATTGCTTATGGCTATGGCACTACTATTCGCTGGCAGTAAATATGATTACGGTTATGGGGTTATGGTATGGTATGTCTTATTAAACCTTAATGCATATCGATTACATTTTTGTATAATTTATATCGTTTAAGCTTTCATAGCAATCATTTTTATAAATTTTATTGTGTAATTTTTTATTTTATATTTAAATTTTATGCACACGTAATTTTATTGCATAATTTTTTTTTTCATGCAATAACAAAAAAAGGGAATCAATTAAATAAAAATTCAATTAATTATTATTCTCTTCATTATTCTGACAAAATGAGTTTTAATAAAGAAATTCCCTTTTTTGTGAAACAATGGATTCTATTTTGCTGCAGTACGCCTGCCGCCATTATTATTGCAAAAACTCTAGAATGTTTTTCAATATGTACCTTTAATGTAGCCATATGTTTAATTTATTATTTTATTTTTTTTTTTTGCTTTTGGTAAAGAGTAAAACGGAAATTCTTGAATTTTTTTTATCACTTTAAGCATTTAAACAGAGGTTGTCAATATTTTGCGCAAACGCTCATGCAAACATGTGTATGTATGTTTATAAAAAATAGGAACTCCTCAGGCTGAAGTTATTGATTCTAAAACACAAACAAAAATTTTAATCTGTACTAAACAAATTTATCATTTGCGTTTTATGCGAGTGTGATTAAAAATTTCATACAGTGCCTGTTATAACTTTTTGAATTTGTTTGTATTAGACTTGCCCTCCTCATAGTTGATCGAATATTTTACGCCAAGCCATTTTTCTTCATACATAAAGCTGTTGCAGAATACGGTAATTATATAAAGGTCTCATTAGTCTTTACTTTCTGTTGCGTGCCGTTCTGCTTTTTAAATTATTGTGATTAGTTTTTCTGTAGTAACATATCAGCTGTTTATAATAAACTAAAAAAACACAATACACAACACAACACAACAATAAAAAAATATATTTACAATAACAAAAATAAATTTGTTTACAGTTTTGCACGGAACAGAACGGAACGTCAAACTAATAACAAACCACAAATACATATTTCTCATTAAACAGAAACGATCAGCTGATTCGTCACGGAACGGAAACTAAATTCTAATTCTGCCTTAATTTTGTATGCACGCATGGCGTCTATTGGCCATAAATAAATGTCCATAAATTAGGATGCCAAAAACTTCATCTAACTTAAATTTAATTTGTTAAGATGCTTTGCCTTTCAAGTATAAAGACTCGGCGATACCACTTACTTCAACCGATCAACTGGTGGATTTTCCTAAAAAACTGATCTGCAAAAAAATTGTTTCCTTTTTTTACAATTTAGGATGGATGAATATGATGGTTTTATTACAATTAACACAAATACTGCTTCCAGTAGTTTTTTATTTCGTTTAGATTTTTTAAGGCGTGTGGCGACTTCAAATCGGCATTCATTTAGCATATGTATTTTTTGCATAGAATACCTTTTGGGTTATTTGGAATCACTTTGTTAAGAAGTGATTTGCTGAACAGTATTTTTAAATAAATGTTTTTAGAACACAAATCGAATATCTGCAAGTTTCGAATGCTTAAATAAGAAATTGACAATTTCGTGATATATAGTTGAAAATTTGGAAGTCTGAAGATTTCTTAGAATAATTATTCGATTAAAAATAAAATATTAAAATGCCGGCAAACAACAATTTGTAAATTCTTTAGAAAATCTAATCTTTAACATCAATGTTTCTAATATGTTTTACAGCGCCGATTTGGCTTTCTGTCAATAGAACAAGTAAGAGTGTTATATTCGGCTATGCCGAATCTTATATTCCCTTCACCATCTATGTAAATCTAGTTTAGTGAAGTAACTCCAATCCAAAAAGCAAAGTTTTTAAAAATTAAAAAAACAAATGGTACTGCATATATATAATTTCATATTGGCTCTTAATGGGTTAAGCATTAAAAAAAATTTTAGTATTTTCTTAAAGATCTCTTCAAAAGCATTAAGATGATACCCATATAGATATTTTAAAAAATTTGAAAATTTCAGAGCCCCGTAACTCGGAAAATATGGGCGAGCGCCAATTTTTTCACTTGGTGTTTTTTTCTTATTTTTTAATTTTCTATCGCTTTATTATTTATTTTTTTAATTGGAATTTCTTCATTGTGTTTTGCCTGCTGCCTCAAAGTACATTTACCGATCATGCTGATTTCCGATGCACCTCTTTCGACGCTATATCTGATCGATTGACATATTTATTTTTTTGTCTCGGCAAACTTGTTTTCAACACTAACACGGACGGATCGACGAACAGACGGACAACGGTCAATCGACTTCGCTATGTACAAGAAGTCAGAATATATGTACTTTATGGCGTCGGAAATGGATATTTTAGAAATTACACACGGAACGACAAACTTATATACTTTTTCCACTTTTTCTGGTGAAGGGTATAAAAAGTGTAACTATACTCGTATGCACGCCGAATAAAATATTTCAGGAGTAACAAAGAACTAATGCAAAAAAAAAATAAATAAAAGCAACAAAAATCATTAACCCATCACGCAAATATTTGACTCATGCTAGCTCACGTAAATATAAATAACGATCACGTGTTATCAGGAGTGATTCAAGCTAAGTACACGCCCATCTTTAAAAGGAATTAACTCTAAATGTTCAAAAAATGCAAAAGGTAAAAAGCTTTTTTATCTAAATCCTATTTCTCTTAGCTTAATCTTTATAATTATACTAAACAGCCAATGAAATTTAAACAAAAGTGTTAGAAGACACGATATAGTAATTACTCTTTATCGCCTTTTTCTTCTTCTTCCAAATTTTTATTTTTTTTTAAATTAGTTAAATGCTTTAAGATAAAATTTGAGGGTTCAGAAGTAAACATAAATTATTATGTCTAAATTATTTATGTCAGGCAAGCAAAAGATTATTATATAGTTCATTTGGATCTGAGCGCCGCCGAGGATGCTCAGTTACAGCTGACTACTTAATACCTGTATTTCTTCTGATATTTTAAGTCTCATACTTTAGATTTTAATGCATGCAATGTGATCGTGTACCGCTCTAATACTAATTTACGAACACACAGTTTGCAAATTTATGAATATCCACTGTTTAATTATTACTCATAGGTATAAACAAATAAACAAGGCATACAGTTTATGTGAATGATAGGGCCTTTAAGCTAAGATTGTAAATCTTTTTTTAATATCAACTTTGAATGTTAGTATTTCTAGATGTAAATTGCCCATATTCTATTAAAACGTTGTTTACCATTTATAAATTTTGCCTTTATCGCACATCAACGAAGTGAATCATTTTTATTGTCAATAATACAAAAAATTAATTTGCACGAGGGTAAATTGATGTGTCATTAAAAAAGCATATAAAAACTCAATAACTCAATACATTTAACTTGAGTATTCGCTACTGTTTGATACTTTTAATTTATGTTTTTAGAATTTAAAATTGGTTTTAAACACACTATTCTCTTCTTTTCTATATTCTTCAAGTTTATTCAGAAATTTCAGGCTGCTATTGAGACAGAAGGTCTCACGATAAGTTTACATGTGTGTAAAGATAATTTCGTATTTAACTAGCAGTGCCAAAAGGAATTTTTTAACATTGCCATTTTAACAGTTAACAGTGTACTGTTAGCCACTTAACAGTCATTGTGTGTTTGGGTGGTGTAAGATGTGACGATTTTACATTATTTTGACGAGTTTTATTTTAAAAGTTCTTTTATCTTGACGATTATCTGGTATTCTAAAACAAAACTGTTCAACTAAAATAAAATAATAAAAAATAATTTTTTAATATCGAAATAAATTTTTGACAGAGGAACAATTTTAGCTTGGGGTCCATAAAGAAAAGTTAATCCTGAAGTACACAACTATTTTAATAAAAAATGTGTTTCATGAATTATGATTTTAAGTAAAAAAGATTAGATTTTGAAAACTCACTTAAAAATAATTTAAGCCTAAATATTTTACCTGTTATTTAAAACAGAACAACTTTCTTACCGACTGAGACAGCAAATTGAAATCGCAGTGAGATAACTGTTATCTTTAAGTTCTGACGAACAAGTTATTGATTTCAATTTAATAAATGACATAATATTTTTATTTAAGTAATAAAAAATGGAACTTAATTATTCAAATAATTCTTGAGAATGTTAATCTACGTTAATATTGTTTAATTCCTCGAATTTTTGAAGAATACACAGATGAGCTACATGAGCAGTAGCGAAATGGGCAAATGGATATGCTTTCCCCGCAGTAACATATTACATTTTTTTATCTGTAAAGAATAAATATTTCATAAGAATGTCATGATACATTAATATTTGAAGGAATTAAGCACAATTAACTAAGATTAAATAAAAAAGATTCCAAATAATAGATTTTTGTTCTTGAGAATGTTTTAATGAAAACGCCTTTAAAAGTTTAACTAAAAAGCATAAAAATAATTATGTTTTACGGTTATAATAAATATATAATTTAATTTAAATATTTTATATAAACATATTTTTAAATATATCAAAACACGAAACAAATCAAAAGGCTTATTTTAATCTATGACGATTTTTCGACGATAACTTCTAATTCTAGTGACAATTCTGTTGAGTTATTTTCGAATTTCTGGCGATTTTTCTGCAAAAAAGTCTAACATCCCTGCTCTGGAGGATAAATTGAGTAAATGAAACAAGTCCGAATAAATATAATTTTGTTTCAAGGGATCTATTACGAGACCTTTCCTAAAATTATCGCAAGATTGTATAGGAAAGTCACACGTGGCCATAAGTGCTATGTGTTTTTGGATACACTATTTCCGAAGGAACTTCAAATATTAAATGAGCAATAAAGTATTTCTTTGTACGGGTACTTACATCATATTTTTCATACTCGATTAATTAAGAGTAATCAGGATAAAAAAGTTTAGATAAACCGAATACCAACATTCGCAGCCCATGTATCAAAAATCCTAATATTTTTAGACTCTTGCCCTTAATATGCTCATTAGTCCGTATAATCACGCTATACTCTTCAGAAAAACTAATGGCTTATGCTTTTTAAAATAAGTTTCAGTTTTTTTAAATTCCAGATTTGGGGTTTTAGGAAAAATATGGACTAAATTCAAAATTTCGTAAAAAATAGTTCGAGTTCGAGGAGAGTGCAATCCACCCAACTGCCTTGAACTTATTCCATTAGATGAATTTTGAGCGCCAAAAAAATCAATGCTTTGAAAAAAGTCCAAATGTAGTGTTCAGAACTGTAGGTCACATGGTAAAATACCCAGTTTTTGAGTATTAGTCTTGTGGCAATGAGTTTGTTTTTGCTGTTGTTATTGTAACTACTATAAATTTAAAAAAAATTCTTTAAGCTGAATTAAAAATTTATTTATTCTAGTGGCAAGACCAAAAAAATATTAATGCAATAATATTTTGTTTTTAATTATCTCGCTGTTTCTAAGCTAACTGTTTAGGACACACCCATTATTTGATATGATTTTGTTTAAAAACAAATTAAGTAAGAAAAAATGTTATAATAATCAAAATAAAAAAAAAATATTAAAAAGATTAAATTGCTTTAAATGTTTTAAAATAATGAAATATTATTATCTCTTACATACTTGTAGTCAGTATAATCAATTGTTTTATTTATACAAATTTAATCTGCAAAATAACCTGATTTGTTAGTTCTCTACAATGGGTCAGAATCAAAAAGATTTCAAAACTATTATTCTGCTCGAAATAAATTTTTATGGATACATTTTAGGGATTTTTAAGTTTAAGTTTATATACAAAGTGTTGAATTAAATATTTCACATGATTTTCCTTGATTTAATGCAACAATATTAAAATTAGAAATGCTGTTGAAAACTTCTTGAAAACAAGTTAAGTTTTTGTTTAAAATAGAAGAACACATTGGCGTTTTCTTTTCTAACAAAAAACTTGCATACGTTTGACACTTTGTACATTTTTGTGGTGGTCAGCTAGACACCACACTTTATAGCCTTATTTGGCTTCACTGGACAATACTGCTTCATTGCACTACGACCTTTGAACACTATCATCGATTCATCATCGAAAAGTTGCCTTGTGCCATAGTAAAACTGTTGGAACTTATGACTCAACTCATCAATCATAGGTATAAGTTTAAAGAGGCGGAATTTGGGAATTATCGCTAACGTGAAAATGACTCAATATTTCGTCGAACCTATTTTGGCTCATTGTTAACCCAATTACAGGCAGATAAAAATCATCACTTGTATTCCAATAATGTTTCCAACTCGAAAGCGTAAAAATCGCTGTTTTTAATTTAAATTTTTGCTTCATTCGGAGGTGTACAAATTTGAAATATTCTGTTTTCAGTTATATCGGCAATTAATAAAAGAAAATGATCAGTAGGGGTACTGCAATTACGATTGGGCTCGACATATCATATCTTTTTTGCGTCCCGCTGCTGTTTGGCGTTATATGGAATATTTTCTCATCGCTCTCAGAATGACTTTCATTGTCCATAGTTTTATTATAGGATGAAACATCTTCAACTAATAACTTCTTTAAGTAATCTTTCAATTTGCCATCATCCGGCTCATTTTCGTCATCAATTTCAAGATCAGTATCATCGTTGTTATCAATTGGAATTGATTCCAGAATCCTAATTTCATCTGCGCCAAGACGTTTACCACGAATTCCAGCCATAATCCTATTAGACAATAAAAATGTTCTGTAATAGTAACAAAAACTCTTACACACAGCCCAGCGGTTCTTACCAGTCGTCTGCAAATATTTCTACAGCAAAAGACAACTAACAACTTTTTATTTAAAATCATGTTCCCATGAAATTTTCATTCCCCATGAAGATAAAATTGCTATCGTGAGTTTCATGGGAACGTTTGTTCCCGCTATCAATTCGTACTGAATACAAATTAGAAAGAAGAAAATATTAATAGGGGAAAAAATATTCAAGTTATGAAAAATTAAGAAATGTTAATGATTGGTGCTATTGTGTTGTTGCAAGAGGAGGAGATACTACAACCGAGAACAATTTCATTTCAAGAACGTGACGTGCAAGACGCTTAAAAGCCCTTGAAGTTACCCTAGACACAAAAGGTACAATCAATGGACCCAAGTGGGCTGTGGCAACACGGCTGCCTGCCTAACATACCCTAGACATTGGTACTGACCCATTTCAATAAAATAAATTTTTGTATCGAATCATTTAAAGAATATTTTTTTAATAAAAAATCTTCATAAATTTATAACCAATAAATCTCTTTGTTTTGCATCTTGACGATCATAATGTCAGTCTGCACTGCACTAACTAATGTTGAATTGATGTAAATATTGTAATTAAAACAAACTGACATAATGTATGCAGTTCCCCAGCAAAATTTAAGTAAACAAATCTAAGGGAAAAGGGAAAAATTTTGAGGGAAAAATATATTCATGATAGGGGTGAGTTTTATTTTTTAATACAAATAAACTTTTGGAGTACGAACAGCTATAATATGTTCTTTTTATGCAATCGAAAATTCTATTATGAAACCTCACGTGTACAGCAGAAACACATTTCAATTTACCGTTATTCTGAATATGCGAGGTTGCCATTGCACTTGAAAGTACCTTAACCAATGAAAACTATATTTAATATAATAATTTGCAAGAAAGTATAAAAAAGAATTCATATTGAATTAATAATCCCAGTAGTGTGGCATATTATTATAAAATTATTGATGGTCGGCTGAAAATAATATCTTCTTTAAGAAGAAGGTAGTTGTTGACCCGGTAATCAAATGATATTTTTGTGCTGCACTTGTGGTCGCAGTTTACGATGAGGTAATAGTTGCTACCCTTTATCAAAACATAATTTGTATTGAATTACTTCAAAAAAGGTATATATAAGAGCTCCTAAATATATAAAGCCATCCATTTTTTGTGCCTGGTCGAATTCATTTTATGTAATGAAGTGAAGAGAAATCTCCGAAAAATATTTCATTTGAACAACTGAATTATTTTATAATCATATTAAAATCAGCTGGCACATACAGTTCTTTTTCTTTCTTCTAACTAATATACTTACATGCTCACATCAATGGATAGAATAAAGAGACACATATTGTTGGGTAATTTTGCGACTGAATTTACGAAATTTTTTAAATTCTTAACTGTTTAACAACTGTATATACTAAGATAAGAGTTTGATTAGTTATGAAAGTAGGAGTGAATAAGAAACAATAATATATTTAATTGATATTTATAAAATTAAGACAATGTATTGAGATAATAAGCAGTTATGCTAATTGCAATCGTTTGATACAATAGATTGAAAACCGTAATTTTTTAAGTTAAAAGTTTGAGGAATAATTTTTCAATTTAGTTTTTAAAATGCCTTTTCAGAAAGAGGATTTGAGATTGAGAATACATGTATATTTGCTGTTATTTAAGTAGATATGAATGAATTAAAACCTTTTGTTATCAAGTCAAAAATTTAAGAATTTAAATGAGTCAAGTTTGTCGTGATGTTCTACAACTCTTTTCTAAATATTTATCAATTTAAAACTTCATATCATGGCTTCAGAACTTTCAAGCTTATAACAGCAGATTAAGATTATAAATATTTAAATGGGATTTTAGTCGTATCAATGATATTATTATTTAATACTGCAGCTAATTCCTTAAAATATAAAATTCAATGCTAATAAATCAATGTATTGGCTAATAATAAAAAAGCTAAAAAAAAGTCCCAAAATCCCTCTCCACGGATCTGTGCTTATCTTCAAATCCCTAATTTTGGGAGAAATCCCCTTATCTGGCTTCACCGATGGCATTATGTTTGAAACGCTAATTAAACGGTACTGATATGTAATACAACAACAGTTTTTGTTGTTTTGTTGCCGTTATAATAATTATAAACATTGTTGCGCCACATTTATCTTTAAAAAGATAACGTTATTGGATTCTGTCTCATATAAGTTTTTATGTATTACATATTAAAACATAAAATTGGAATATCAATTATATCTCATACAAGTTTTTAAATTAAAACATAAAATTGGAATACCATTTAAGGCCCATTTACACTATTTTATAAGTCTTGAGACTAATGAAAATTGTTATGAATGTTATAAAATTCAACACAACATTGCATTTTAATTCTACACCATCACACTTTAATTATTTCAATTTTTATATTTATAGTTCCGAAGAAAGAAATATTTGATTGCCATATTATAGGAGTCATGGCGTGAGCAATATTAAGGCAATTTCAGAAAAAGCTCCTGGCTGGGTTCTTTTAAGTCTTTTTTTCGGAGTGCTCATTTAATGGTTGGATGGGTTGTAAGTAGCAAGACAATCTTTATGAAATGATAATTTCTTAAAATAAATATGTATTATGGGATGTCAAATTTCTTTCCGTCTTATTTGACATATACATACATTATATTTGCTTTTACACTATTAGACTTTTTCATAATACTTAAGTATTTGAAAAATCTTTATACTGAGTATCATAGTGTAAAACAGGCTTTAAAAGTTGTCGTTGTCTTTAAATTAAAAATAGGTACGTACATATTTCAAAATATTTAAAAAGTAATCATGAATACTTGTATCAAATTTTCTTTTTGTAATTTGTTACTCAGTCAACAATTCCTTTTATTTCCATAAACTATATCAACAGAAACAAAAACCTTCTATTCTTTAAATCTAGTATGTAAACTCGTCAGAGCTTCGATAAATAATTAAATTGGGAATGAAGAATTTCAAAAGGCAACACAAATTTATTATACTCGTAATTAAACAATAATTAATATATTTATTTAATTTTTAAGCACTAGGTCTTTTTTATTTTTATATATATTCTCGATATTTTGTTGTTGTTTTTTGTTGATTAAATAAATATTGGTTTTCCTGATGATGCTATACAACGGAGTAGCGAAATATCGAGAATATATATAAAAATAAAAAAGACCTAGTGCTTAAAAATTAAATAAATATATTAATTATTAAAAAGGTCAAATAAAAACTTTATTAAAATAAACAATAATTATTAAAAACAAACACAAAAGTACGGTTACATTGTTTTTTGTAATGGAAAATTTTTGAATTTTGTGATCTTTTATTCTACTGTTTGTTTACAATTCTCGTTTAATCAATACCATTTTAGACTTTTATCGCTACGGTTTTCTAAAGATCTACGTAAGCGATAGCGAAAAGGGTCTATCAATGTGGTTTCCCTAGAGAAATCTATTGTTTATTAGCTGACGACGTGCATATTACGTAGAAAATTAGCATTTAAAAAAAAAATTAAGGACGATTATTACTTATGACGCTATTATTATAATTAAATCTCAAATAATCATAAAAATTATAAGTACATATTTCTAAATTATACCGGTGTCAAAGGTTAATGATTGTATTTTTCTCACTCTATTAATAACACTCAAGAATAAGAAAACAAAAACAATTATAGAACTGAATAAAAACTCACATAAACAAACATACATAAATAAACACACTCTTTATGAATCATACTTAGAAAAAAATAAAATGAAATAAATAGTAATGTAAACAACAATGCACATCAATTACCAGGTGGCAGCGTTAGAAAAGGGAGTACAACAACATCAGGCATTTTGATTTGTGCAAAATGGGCAAGTCTGTGAAAAACATTTGACAAAAAACACGATGTGAACATTATTTTTTGAGTAATTTGTCAATTAATAAGTAAGAGTGTTATAACCGGCTATGCCGAATCTTATTTACCCTTTACCATATATGTATATTTAGTTTAATTTATAATAATACAAATATCTTCTTTTAAATCAAAACTCATAAATCGCATTAATAGCAAAACGCCAAAATTTTTCTATAATGGTTTGGCATTGAATTCCAAATTTTCGATGATCTAACGAACCTAATACCAATTATAGTTTTGCTGATAATAATAAAATATTAAAGTTGATATTAAAAAACAAAATTTATATATGCATAAATAAACATATAATTTAAATATATTTATTTTATGTTTAATAAGCAATCATTTGAGTTTTAAAAGTTGTTTTTGATTTTAATACATATTAAAACAAACAAGCAGGAGTGCTATATTCGGCCATGCCAAATCTTACATACCCTTCACCATCAATATAAATCTAGTTTAGTAAAATAACTCTAATCAAAGAAGCAATATTGGGGTGACACAGAATTCAAAAAAAAAATTGGTACTGCATATATGTAATTTTACATAAAAATGTCAACGACTCTTAATGGGTTAAGCAATTTTGAAAAACTTTAGTATTTCCTTAAAGATCTCTTCAAAAGCTTTTAAATGATACCAATATTGTTATTTTAAAAAAGTTGAAAATTTCAGGGCCCCGTAAATCGGAAAATATGGGCGAGCGCCAATTTTTTCACTTGCTGTTTTTTTTCTTATTTTTTAATTCTCTCTCGACCCATATTTTTATTTTTTTCATTGGAGTTACTTCATTGTTCCAAATGATATGACAAAATTAGAGATAGGCCTGTTGTTTTGCCTTCTGCCTCGAAGGAAATGGGTCGTTCATGTTAAATTCCAATAGCACCTCTTCCGACACTATGTCTGATCGATTGACATATTTTTTTTAACTCAAGACGGACATCGCTCAATCGACTTCGCTATGCATTAGAAGTCAATATATATATAGGGTCGGAAATGGATATTGTAGAAATTACTCATGGAATGGCAGGCTAAGATATACCCTTTTACACTTTTTGTAGTGAAGGGTATAAAAATAAGTGCATCGGGCGATAGAGAATTAAAAAATAAGAAAAAAAAAACCATAAAGTTAAAAAATTGGCGCTCGCCCATATTTTCCAATTTATGGGCCTCTGAACTTCTCAAATTTTTTAAATATCAATGTGGGTATCATTTTAAAGCTTTTGAAGAGATCTTTAAGGAAATACTAAAACTTTTTAAAAATGTTTAAGCCATTAAGAGTCGATGGCATTTTTATATAAAATTATATATATTTAGTACTTAACTTTTTCTTATTTTTTCATTCTCTGTCAACCAAACTAGATTTACATAGATGGTGAAGGGTATATAAGGTTCAGCATATAACTCTTGCTTGTTATAATTTATATTTTCAATTACTGATTAAAATGCATATGATGTGTATTTGTGCATGCACATATGTTTTTTAAAAATATTCTAAGATACAAGGTAAGCAGCGATGTTATATGTGACAATTATACGTGATTTTGACCATTTCTGGCATTATCTTACACAGAATGCGTAGCTAGTTACCTATGTTTAATTTTTCTAATTTTTTCTTCAAGAAAAAGAGGCTTTAGAACTTTAACCCTCTAGTGCGCAGTGATGCAAATTTGAATCATACCGAGTATCCCTCTGTAGCTTTAAAATTTGAAAACAGTTTTATGTAAATGTTCGGTATATGTTGTCTCTATTTAATAGACTTCGTTTTCTCTGCTTTTGAAGTACCGTTATAGCGCCATTGAATTATTGTGCAATTTTGAAGTGCCTGCTCATTTGTTTGTTGTGCGTAGAGGAAACAGTGTGTTTTTCTGACCTTAAAATTTAACTAAGTTCAACAGGTTTATAAACAGTTGTGATTTTTACATAAGTTACACTCTCTTTTTATTACAATATTATAGTGTGTATTGTTTTTTTATGGTAAGTACTTTGCGCTAAATGCGCAATGATGCAAATTTGCATCAAAGGATTTTTCGCCTCCTGCGCCCTTATAAATGAAAATTGTACAAACTGCTAGAACAAAAGTTTGTTTTTAAACCATTTCCTTTCGTTTAAGTAGTATTTTACTTAATTTGGTTTTCTTGCGCACTAGAGGGTTAAAAAAAATATTTCATATGTTGTTGTTTTTCGAATTGAAGAATTACGCCATTTTATTCGAATTTTAGAGGCTTCATCTTTGAACTTCCAAACAGAATACCTAAAACATATTTCTTGAAACGATAATTGTACACTGATTTTACGTCGCTTATGTGCACATCCTTTAATTTTTAAAATTATTTTCGCATTACTTGACGGTTCAAAAGAATGGCCACATACATCAAATTACATTAACTACTGGGACACCCTTATATTCCATCACCAAACTATATACTTATTGTAGCGAACTTGCCACTAAAGCTCCTTTTTAATTTTAACCGTCTGTCCACAACTGTTCAACAGTTTACAAATTCAAATTATAAACTTACTGTTGTAGTAGATTTAGCAATCAGGTTCTTTGTAAATTTCAACCGTCTGTCTATAACGGTTTAAAAGTTTGGCCATATACATAAGATTGTATCAACTATTGTAAAACCCTTTAATTTATAATTTAAAATTATTATACAACTTATTATACCAAACAAAGTAGTGGATATATTGTCAAATTTTCAGGTGTTTTTATATAACGGTTCAAACTATATTAATTTTGGAACACCCTTTTATTTCTAAATTCAAATTATAAGCTTCTTGTTATAGCGAACTTAGCAATACAGGTGTGTTGTAAGTTTTAGCTGTCTGTCTATAACGGTTCAAAAATTAGACCAAATATACCAAATTACATCAACTGTTGGGACACCCGTTTAATGCCAAAGCAAAATTTTATATTTGTTGTTATAGCGGAGTTAGTAATACAGGTTCTTTTTAAACTTCAATCCTCTGTCTACAACTGTTTAAAAGTATGACCTTATACATCAAATTAAACGAACTATTGTGGCACCCGTTACTTTATAATTTTAAACATTAATACTTGTTATTATAGCAGTCATAGCAATCGACATTCCGTACAATTTGCAAGCATTTGTCTATAACGGATCAAAAAAATAGGCCCGTATAGGTCAATTTACGTCACCTATTAACACCCTTTAAATTTTATATTTATTTTGGTATTGCTTTCTGTCATTGGAAGTTATAGTGATATGTAGTTTTTTTAATTTAAAGTGGTTCCTTGTACGGTTCATAATACACGTAAAAAACATATACTTATGTTGTATAGGGACACCCCTCAGCAATTACGAACTGTGACCAATCTGTAAACATCAGCTTTCAAATAAAGAAAAAAATTTCAAAATCGGTTTAGAAATTACTGAGTTCTGCGGGCACAAACATAAATCAGTAAAAGTTAACTATTAATTAACTAATCATTATTTTGACAACTATTTGAAAATTTATTGCACGGCGGTTTGGAACAGATATTAAATCTTCTTCTATAATTCAAAGAACATTTTTAATTATCCTGATTTATTTGCATGGCACGTGTTAATTCGTCAATTTGATATCTAATGACGCTTGTTTTTAAAATAATTGTTGATGAATGTACGTAAGTAATTTTATATTTTATTCAACTAATAACGAGGTGCTAAAAATAATTACGTTAATTTTGAAAGCTTTAACTTAGGAGCGAAAGTAAAGATATCTGAAGATGAAAAATTTGCATTAAATAGAAAGAACAACTTTTTTTTTTAAATAATTCTTTTATTTTTTTTTAATACTAAAGGCTCGTGAATAGAAGAGCGTATCGTGCAAATGGCGCCCGTGGCTTTACTTATACTATTAATGTAACGTTCAATATTTTCCCTTATTGTGCGTGTCGCAAAGCATGTCGCTGGGTTCTCTAATCCTCAAATGCATTTGTTCTTATGACTTACAAAAGAGAAAGTTTGCGTCAAACTTAATAAGCTTTAATAAAATAAATAATTTGAGACATTTTTTAATAAATTCATAGTGTGGCATATTTTTTTATATAAATCTTAAATAAAAAGAATACAAATTTTGGTCGATCCCACCTAATCTCTTTTACATTAATCTTAGCTTTAACCAAATTAAACATACAAAATTTAAATAAAACATAAAAAACAAGAGAATATAGAAAGTTTCTCTCCGCGGGAATTAATAAAGTTGTTGGCTGCTTTTTAACACACCTCGTACAAATTCTTAAGCACATGCCATAAAACAAAATATGTAGAATAATTTTGTTTATTTGTTTTAGTTAATTATCCGTCACCTTAGATTTTTTAACGTATTAAACTTGTTAAAAATTTTGTGATAAAAAATATGTTTGGTTTTCCGGGTTCTTTTTTCATCTGTATGATTAATTCCGTTTATTTAAAACAGGTATGATGATAAAAAAATTAGTAGTTAAAAGTCCACAAGTCAACTTATGGCGAGCAATTTGGGTAACAGGCGACCTGTACTTTTAAAACTTATTATTCTTAAGTGATGTAAATGCCCGTACAAGTAGACTTATTTTTCTCCATTAGCATTTCCAGCGAACTGCTGTCAAAAATATATGTAAATCTAGTTAAGTGAAGTAACTCCAATCAAAAAGTAAATATTAGTGTTACAGAGAATCAAAACATATTATCAAATGTTATCATATCAAAACATATTAAATTAATTACTACATACATATATAATTTTACATGAAAATACCACCGGCTCTTAATGGTTTAATCATTTTTAAAAAACTTTATTTGTGCTTGATTCCTTCATTGATATTCTCATGAAATATTTATTATTTTTAACTAAACTAAAAAAAAAAAAATGAAATGTATTACTGCGGGGAAAGCATATCCATATGACCATTTCACTACTGCTCAAATAGTTCATCAGTGGATTTTACCCAAATTCTGCATAGAAAACTAGAAAGTCTTATATTAAAAGCCAAATTGATTAAATAAGAACTCTATTGAATCAATAAGACAAAAGAAAACAACTCAAAAATGTTTTATACAAAAACACAGCAAACATTCAGTAACTATTTTAATTTTTTCTTTCATTTTTCTACATAAGGGATCCCATTGGGAACCATTCATATGTATTTGAAAGATTGAATGAAAAAATAAATTGAAAAACAATTTTTATTAATAAGCAATATGCACATGCAAATATATCAATATGAAAATTTAAAATAATAAATATTTCATGAGAATATCATGAAATGTTTATATTTGAAGGAATCAAGCACGAATAAACTAAATTAAATTTTAAAAGATTCCGAATAATAAATTTTCATATTGACATTTTAAAAAAATTTTAATATTTCCTTAAAGATCTCTTCGGAAGCTTTAAAATGATACCCATATTGCGATTTTAAAAAAAATTTACATATTCAGAGGTTCGTAATTTGGAAAATATGGGCGACCGCCAATTTTTCCACTTGATGTTGTTTTCTTATTTTTTAATTCTCTATCGCCGGATAGAATTGTTTTTTGATTGGAGTTACTTCATTCGTTCAAATGATATAATAAAATTAGAGGTAGGCGTGGTGTTTTGCCCGCTGCCTCAAAGGACATGCAGCGATCTTGCTGATTTTCAATAACACCTCTTTCGACACTATATCTGATCGATTGGCGTTTTTCCTTTTTTTCTAGCTGAACTAGTGCCTTGGCAAACTTGATATCAAAACTAACACGGGTGAACAGAAAGATTGACGGACAAACTTAGTTTTACTCTTCTTCCGCTTTTTGCGGCAGATTAATATTTTAATTGATACTTTTAAAAAAGAACTGAAAATCATTACTCAGGCCCACCTGCTTGAGATGACATCATTATTTAATTTGTTATAAACATTTAAAATTGCACAACAAACTAATTTTAGTTAAAACTGGAATTTAACCAAGGAAAGGCTATCCCCATACAACGCATCTAGTTTTTGGCAATTGGCAGTCATACCAAATTAACATAGATAAAAAATTAACTTTAAAAAATCTTTTGAACAGTAATATACACTCACTGGACACATATAAAGTTTAAAGGGTGCTCCAAACAACACTTAATTTTGACGTATATGAGCTTTTGTTTTGAACTATTATAAACAGGCATTTAAAACTTACACAAACTGGGAATAGCAAAATCTGTCTACCTGACTGTCTGTTTCCTTAGATACGCATTTTTTATAGTTTAAAACACAAAATAATTAAATAAAAGTATAATAAATCAACAATTGTAATTAAAGCAACATTAATGCCACTTTTAAATTTTTCCAGTAGTTTAATTGTTGTTTATTGGTTGTAAAAATTAAATATACAAATAAAAAAGTGAATAGAAACTTGATTATGAATTGAAGTTACATTTTATTATCTTAAAGTATGATTTGTTTCATATGGGCGATAACGACATTAAGAAACTAATTTTTATTTTTCAAACACTTGTGTGTTTCCAGTTCGTTTAATCTTATGCTTTTGGCTATTATTCTCTATTTATCTATAAATGTTTATTTCTACAATCCTCACCACAGGTGGTCTCTCAGATTCTACACTGCGAAAATATAAAATATATTCTGTCAAAAACTAAACCATAGTTCTCAGATAGAAATACCTCAGCACAAATAACAAGCAAGAGATTTAATGGGCATTTTGCGAATTCCAAAGAATATAACAGAAAATCCAATCGAAAATTTCGCATGATTGATAAAACTTACCCATATTGCATATGAAGCTTTAGACCGTTTGTAACAACATTGCGTAAACAGATACTATGGCATAAACATCTACAACATATAGCAACTGATATTAAAAGCTGAGTTAAAATCATTTTAACAAATTAAACCTTTTATTAATATTCAAAAATGCCTATCGTATCCACAATAAACTAATTCTGTTCAAAGAAAACAAAAAGCAAATTGTTATTACATTGAGTAAAACTTAAAATACAACACTGTTCAGAAGTGTGTTTAGTGAGCAAAATTTTTTACATTGACATCTGTCAACAAAACAAAATTAAATAAAAAAAATTAATCAATTAATAATAAGAAAACAGTCTAAAAGAATTCAAAAATAACAAATTCATTTTTCCATTATTAGGTATTAAAACAACGAAGCCGCTGGAGCTTATTGGAGTTAATGAGCTAACTAAATTTTGTATGTCTGAAGACTTAATAAATTTGTCAATTTACAGAATATTGACTCAATAAAAGTGCATGTATGAACACACTATAATCTCTAACAGAAATAAAGATGATCGGATAGCAATGATCATTTTTCCAATTTTAGCTATCTTAATATCATTCAAGGTTTGTGTTTTATTCTCGGCAAACCTGTGGAAATCATTAAAAATATAAAAACTTCCGGTTCGGATGTCACGTTGGTTAGTTTCAAGCATATGAATATCCTATTACCGCTTAAGCAACTAACAAGAACATTGACATTTCTTGCCCTCACAAGATGGCGTCAGTGTACATCATTTTTTAGATGAAGACGTTCGAAGTCTTTAGACTATGCTAACAAGTCAACCATTTTGTACGTCACGCTAAAATTCAAGCAACGCCGCACATATTGAACCGAATTGTTCCAGTAGTGCTTTACAGAGCCCAAATTTCATATATATATATATATATATATATATATATAGATCGTGTTGAAAAGAAAATTATTAGGTTCAAAACAGGAAAGAAATACAACAAAAAGAAATCTTTCCTTCATTTTACACTGTCAATAAACTCTTTGCACATTTGGTTTCAGTATGAAAACCTGTAGCATCTACCACACATTGTAAACGGTTTTTCATTGATCCTATTAACTTCTTAAGGTCATATTTCTTTGGTATTTTCTGCCACTCTTCTAAAATTGCATTTTTAAGCCATGGCTGGAGTTTTTTTTTTCAAAAACAACCGTAAATTCTCTACAGAATTAAGATCGGGGCTTTGAGCGGGTGTATCGATGACGTGACCGCAGTTATTTAGCAGCCGCATTCTTACCATGTGCGACTTATGCTCACGGTAATTGTCTTGATAGAATTTAAAACTTGGTTTGTTGCCCCTTATGAACCCAAATTTCTGCGCATATTGCGTCTAAAAAAGCCATGTCACTAACTCAGTGACTTGAGACGAAGCCCCAAATCATTATATACATTTTTCCAAATGTAACTGTTAGAATATTATTTTTCTGCTTCAGAGATGTTAACGGATTACGCTACACCATCGTAACAGTATAACGTCATACAAAATTTTTCGGTATAAATATGTTATGAAATTACTAAAAACTTTAAATAAATCGTGCTTGTTTTCAGTGTGCAAACTCAATATTGACAGACTGTATATTCTGAAATCAAGTTTGCCAAGGCAATATATCAGCTAGAGAAAATTTAAATACGACATTCGATTAGACGTAGTATTAAAAAAGGTGCTATTGGAAATCAGAAAGATCAGCCCATGTTCTTCGAGGCAGACGGCCTAGCTCTAATTTATCCATATCAAGTAACACAAAAAAAAAAAAAAATATGAGGGGTGATAGAGATTAAAAAATAAGAAAAAAAAACATCAAGTGAAAAAATTGGCGCTCACCCATATTTTCCGAGATACTGGCCTCTGAAATTTAAAAATTTTTTTAAACATCAATATGGGTATCATTTTAAAGCTTTTAATGATTTTTAAAAATGCTTAACCCATTAAGAGCCAATGACATTTTTATTTAAATTATATATAGAAGTTAATTTTGTTTGTTATTTTTTAATTCTCTGTTACCCCAATAATTGATTGGAGTTACTTTAGTCAACTAGATTTACATATATGGTGAAGGGTATATAAGATTCGGCGTAGCAGAATATAGCACTCTTGTTTTTTTTTTACTAATTTAGAGGCAATGACGTGTTTCAATGTCTTATCTTGTTATATATTTTTTGTCTTATTTACTTTACATCAACAAAAAGTGAGAAAAAAAACACAATTTATTTATTAACAAAAAACAAAACATAATATTTTGATAGCCTGAACTAGACTTAAGCAAATATTCGTGTTTGCGCACGTGCACCATAAAAGACTTGGCTAAAAGAAAAAGAAAAAATGTTTTTTTTTTGGAAATTAATATATTTTTATTAACAGCATTTAAAACCCGCGCTATTTTATATTTTATTATTATTTAATTCTTCTGGGTTTACAAAATAGTAGAAAAGTGTTCAAGGGCATGTTTCAATATCCTACACCATCTTAAGATTCAATCACAAGAAAATCTGCTAGAATTATGTTCACGCAAAAAAATTCAACGTAACATTTTTATATTAATATTAAGTCATTGTAAAATATTAAAAAACAATTTGCATTAACTCAACATGGTTTTACAAAAAAAAAAAAAAAAAAAAAAAACATTCATTTTAAAGTAACTAGAAACATGTTAAATTAGCAATTCAATTCTAACTGGAGTTAAAGAAAACGACATGTCAAACTAACGTTCAAATTGTTGAGTCAGCATTTTAAAAAATTATTTCTACATGAATACTTTTTAGAGGTCCTTACCCATCGGGTAAAAACGTAAACAAACTTATTGTTTTCGCTAAATTGTCTGTTCGTCACCAATAGCTTTTTATTGCTGCTACCGTAATTGATAGACTTTTAACAACAAATACTATAATTAAGGGTGTGCCGAAAGTGACATAAAAATGAACTGTGATAGGCAGACATGTCAACTTTGCATAAAATGGGTGACTTCCAAAACGTTAGTTGCTTTGTATTCGAACAATGTATTGTGATTCCTAATGCCGTGGTGCTAAATGCTTACAATGCATACCATTCCAAAATGTCGCAGACAAGTATTAGAAACGTTGAAACCGAGCAACTAGCGCATCAGGTTCTTAACTGCCATCCCTAAATTAGCGCGTAAAGCGCAAGATAACTGTCAAAACTTCTCATGTTAATATAAAATGTATGAAGCATCCATAAATAGCACGGCGCCAACGCTTAGCAATTGGAAAATCCAATTTTGACAGTGCGTAGGAAGTGAAGTTGGCTGCTTGTAGGAAGTGAAGTTGGCTGCTTGTAGGTTTGTTTTGTTATGGTTCAAAAGTAATGACAATTTAGTTATTTTTAAGGCAATCTAGAGGTTTTACCTCTTCTTTTTTCTTATACAGCTGGTTTTATAAAATAAAATGAGTTAACATTACGGTTAAAGACACAAAAGTTGACGCTCTTATTTAGTGATGACATTCCAGCATTACATTGCTTTGCGTCATTTAGGGATGGCAGTAATTGATGCTTTGTTTAGCAACTTTGTATATGATCTAAATACCGCAGCAAACTGTATACAAACTTTGTATCAATACATTTTGGAAGTCAGCCAATATGTAAAACTGTGTCCAATAACGCAACAATTACAAAAAACAAAACTTTAAATTAAAGGGTGTCCCAATGGTAAAGGGATTTTCAGGTACTAGGCCTTACTTTTGAACCGCAATAGTAAACACTCACTAGAATTTTTTTATGTACTCCATAGGAATAAGCAAGGCAGATTTATTTTACTAGGTAATAGCGGCTCTACAACAAATACAACATTGACAAAAACAACATGCTTTTTTATTGTTGTTTTGTGGGTTGGAAACGTCAAAAACACAAAGAAAAATAAAAGATAATTGCTCTCAATACACATGCTTGCTTTGTCTCGCAAACGCTTGTTGTTAGTGTTTTTTTGAAATTCGTAAACAAACAAAGGAAAATACAAAAACTTTTGACATTTCCAACTACAAACCAGCTGGGCGGACGACACTACCTAGTAAAATAAATCTGCCTTGGGAATAAGTATAAAAAATTAAATATAAAATATACGGGGTGACACTATAGTGATTTGATTTTGACGTATGTATCTTTAGTTTTTCAACTGTATTAAGACAGGCATTTAGAATTTAAACAGGGTATGTACAAATATGTCCGCTGTTAAAATAAGTGTGAATAATCAATTTAAAATATAAAGGGTGTTTCCATAGAGGCTGTGGTTTTGACGAACATAACCTTAACTTAAAAACAGACACTTGAAATTAAAATAAATGAATGGTATTCCGATAGTACGATGATTTTCACTTATATGGCCCTTTAAATAAAATACAATTAAAACTTAGAGGTGGCCCATACATGGTACGAAACACTTCGTGCCTAAGTCTTACTTGCACTAGGTATTTTTATTTTGAACAATTCGTATAAAGGCCAGGATTTACTATCATACACAATCGTACGATTTAATCACACAACAATCTGACAGAATTTTATCCCACTTTAAAAATCGTTCCAAAATGGCATCGTAGATGCAAAAATCATATGGTTATATTTTGTTGTTTTTTCTCCTCATCTTAAAAAACTGAATTCCGATTGCATAGAGAAAACTATTTTATGAATTATTTCAACAGATTATAAAATCGTACAGGTCTGTCAAAAAGTCTGTCACATTTATACTCTTTTTATCCACACTATCATACTTTTGAAGTACACATGCAATTTTTGACAGATCGTACCCCTGAGTATGGTAGTGAATCCTGTCCTTAAAGGCCATCTTTAAGATGAGAAAAAAAACAACGAACTACTAACACCATATTTTTTTGTATCTTTTTTGTATATAGTATAGCACCGACGACTTAATTTTCAAACGATTTCAAAAGTAAGAAAGAATTCCGTCTGATTTTTGTGTGATTAAATAGTACGATTATGTTTGATAGTGAATCCTGGCCTTTAGTAGTATTTTATATAAAGTATAAGACAAAAACACAAACCTAATGTCATTTTGTTGTTGCATAGCACCACGTTGATGTAAAAAATATATGACTAAACAAGAGGAAGCCGAATTCAATTTATCCTTTTATCATCATTTGGTACTTTAAATGAAGTTGTACCAGTTGGTTTCTTTTTCCTACATATACAGCAATACCTCATGTTTTATTTTTGGTTTTCAATTTTAATTTTATAAAATTTAAAATATTTTACTTTTTAAAATTGTTTGAAAATATTTTATTTTTAAAATTATTTTAAATTTTTGACAACAATGACGAACAAAAATGAAAATCAGCTGGGCTATTAAGACAACCTGTAAATTAATTCGCCTTGGTATAAGAGAGAATTACTCTGAGTATTTTTTAATAGCATACAGTGAATTTTAAATCAATCCCACTCTGTCCAAGCAAATATTAATCGATTACCCGATTAATGGTTTATTAGTTAAATACTCTATTATTATTATTCTTATATGTGTATAATTGTCTGATCTTTCGGTTTATTTATTTTTTGTTAAAATACTTACCAGTTTTGAAATGAATTAATTTTGTTGCTGCTACTGTTGTTGATCAAAACAGTTTTTATGAAAATTTTAAATATAATTAAAGATTTATTTCAAACAAATAACTTTGTTATTACATTATACATTAAAGGGATTTGTTTTTGTTGTTGCTTTATATTTACTATTAATAATTAATTATAACTATTAAATATATTATAATATTTTACAAGTAATTTTATCTCAGCATTGACATTGAAAAAAAAACATTTGTTTTTCGTTTAGTTTTATATTTTTGTTTTTGATTTTTTTTAAGATTTTTTAGCTTTATTCCAAAAAATCGTATCGTTAAGACCTTAATGTAATAATAGTAATTACTTAAAGAAAAAAATATATATATTTATATATATGTATTTATATTAATGTATTGTATATAATAAAAATATGATTACTTTATGTGTATATTAATATTAAAAAAAAATTGTAAGCAAACTTTTAAATATTAAAAAATATATATATATATTAATTTTAACAACTAATGACGTTTTTATTTCTTATACCATAATTTATTTATTATTTAATAATAATTAATATTTTTCTTTTAAGTAATTTAATTCAAAAACGTTACACAATTTTTTATTTTAATTTTTTTTTAATACGCTTTTATTGATGTTAAAAAAATACACATTTTACAAATAATTATTTTTAGAGGACATAAAGCTTATTAAGTTTCGTTTTTTTTTTATTTTTATTTTTGTGTTTGACGAATAAGAATAAATTGAATTATTATTAAGATTTTTTTGAAAAGGCTTTTGCAGAGTTGCATTTTTATACATGTTTGATATCGTTCGTTATATATTAAAAAAATGTTCTTTAAAATAATTAATTAAAGAAAATAGATACACACATATTTTATTATTTAAATAAATAATTAAAAGTTCTGTGTAGTAGTAGTAGTTGTAGTAGTAGTAGTAGTAGATAGTATTTAATATGAAAAAGTAGTAGTTTTATTTAGTTAAACAAATTTTCTAAAGGAATTTTGGAAGTTTTATTAATTTAAAAGTGATAATTTTACTAAATGGCTTACTTTCACATATTTAATTTATAAATTAGATAGATATTTTGTTTATTAGTTGTTCAGAGAGAAAATACAAAAAAAAAAACATTTTATATTTGAATTCTAATGTAAGAAAATTATAAATCTTTGTATCAAGCGTTTTTTTTAAAGAATGATAAAATGCACTTTTTCATTAAATAATAAGAAAAAATTATAAAAGAAAAGAGAACAATATAATTTAGTTATCAGTTTAACCGATCCACCCAGGGTTGTCCGATTAGGGGATTTATTCCCAAATCGGGGATTTTCTTTTGAAAATGGGTATAACCATTTCAGTTTAGGGATTGAGGATGTCTTAGAGGATTTATTTTGAATTTTGGGGATTTAAAGAGTTGTGTTTTAAGGATTTTTTAAAATTCTGTTTTTGGTTATTGTAATTTTACTATTATTAAATAAATTTTACTTTTTGGTACGTACAAGTTTCCATTGTTAAAAATTATGACAAAAATTTGAGAAATGAATTCGCCTTTTTTAATGAACTCAATTAAAATAAGAAATAAAATTCAAAACGAGGTGCTTGAATCTTTATTGAACAGAAAAACACATTTTAAAAATAATACACTTTGTTGTGGCAGTTTTGTTCCATTTTCAGAAATGATTTAAATGTTTAACTTCAAAAGTTTGTACCAAAAAATGGCTTTAGACAACGATGTGAAACATTTTAATTCAGAACTTTTCGCTTTTGTTAATTTTTTAATTTAATATAAATAATATTATTTGTAGTGGCAATTTTTGAGAATGGTTGAAATCGTTTTCTGGGGAATTGTGGGGTTAAAAATTATATATTTGGGGATACCACACGAACAAAATTTGGGAACCCTGAATCCACCTGCGGGTTAAGTGTCCAGCTTTAAAGATAAAATGTCACACTTAAATAAGAGCGCTTCGCCTTGTCATTAAACAGTATCCAGCCAACTTCGTTATATAACACTTAAGACGGGCGCTTAAGGAAACGAAACGTAAAAGGCCTTTTCATTCCAATAAGGGGTATATCGTTAGCTAAAATGAAAAGCCATGTAACAAACAAAAAGTTCAAAATAGTTTTCGTTATTACAGGAACATATATTTTCATCTAATAATCGTTAGCCATTAGAAAAAAATTTTAGATTTTTTTTTTGTTAGTTACAGGGTTTTTTCATTTTAGCTTTGTGGTTAATACTGCCATATTTGCACGAAAACTGGACAGTCTGTGTGTAAGAGAGATCACGTCCTGACTGGTTTTATGGAAATTGCAAAACGCAAGGCTTTTTAGCGAAACAGAAAAGGTTAAAGATTTTCAAACAAGCACGCTCATAGGCAGGCGGGAGTTATAGATATTACTTCTACAACAACAACAAACCCACCAGCAAAACCACCTAGAATAAGTTAATATTAAAAACCTAGATTAATTAAGTTAAATATAAAAAATTAATAAGAAATAAACAAAATGTAATAAACTCTTTTCAGAGTAAGCACTTTTGCATATGACCTAATTATATGTATGATTTCGAAATTATTAAAAAGAAATTAAACAAGCAACAATGTATTGAACCAATTTGAACTTGTTGGATAAACATAATTTTATACAAACAACAATGTATTGAACTTTTATTGATAAGCATTTTTTGTATTTTAACAATAAGTTTGATTCTAAAAGAAAAAGATTGAATAAGACAGATATTATTGGATAGCAAAAGAAACCAGACGTGTTTTTTTTAGAACTTAAAAAGAGCAATAATATAACTGGCGCAGTCGGGTAGTTCAGCATTTCCTGTACAGATTAATAGCGAAGGATTATCGCTATAAAAACCACATAACTTGTGCAAGGATTAACAAATTGCGAAGGATTATCGCAACAAACAGCTGAACAGAACCAATTCAACCACGAAGGATCATCGTGAATACAACCTTGGAGGAACCCAAAAGCTACAATGCAGATTTCAATTATTCTTATGTAAGTCAAATACAAAAAATAATAAATGAGTGAAATTGTTAAAGAAATAAGATTTATAAAAGTGTCAAAATTTTTTAAATATAAAAAAATAAATGATTGAAATTTTTAAAGAAATAAGATTTATATAAATATTTTTTTTAACATAAAAAATAAATGAGTGAAATTTTTTAAAGAAATAAGATTTATTTAAAATTTGTTTAAACATAAAAAAAGTAAATGATTGAAATTTAAAAAAAAAAAAAAAAAAAAAAAAATAAGATTTATATAAGTTATAAAAATTTTTTTTTAAATAAAAGAGTGAAATTATTAAAGAAACATAAAAAGATAAATTCTAGTTTAAGAAGCACACACAAAAATACACACGTTATTATTTCGTGAAATATAAAATAGTTTACATTTGAAAGTTTACTGTTTTGTATTACGAATTAAGCAAAATTATATATTCATAAAGACCAGCGATTCTCAAGAGACCCTCCTGTAATCTTTTTGAACATATGCTTTTGTTTAAACACAATAACACTATATTATATGCCTAGATTTCGTCCCTACAATATTATTCCAAGAACCCTTGTTCCAATCCCAGAAGATATGAGTATTAGTCAGGGTAGTGAAAGTAATAACGTAATGAATTCCGCAAATAATGCTGTAAGAAATATTATGGAATCTTTGAGAGTCCCAGACGCTGTCAAAGATCTCCCAAGATTTGATGGAAATCCCAGATTGTTATATGATTTCATTAACAATGTAGAGGAAATACTTTCGGTGCTAACACCAATTGATGGCACTGCTTTTGCCAAAATGATTCTTAGAGCAATACGCAATAAAATTGAGGGTGAAGCAAACGAAATATTGAATATGTACAGCACAAATTTATGCTGGCAGGACATTAAGAATAATTTAATTTTACACTATTCGGACAAACGAAATGAAACTTCGTTAATTAGAGACTTGCATCTTTTGAAGCAAAATAATAAAACCTTGGAAGAATTTTATAGCTCAGTGGTGGAAATTCAAGCCACAATTAATAATAATCTAATGATTCACGAGGTAGACCAAAATATAATTACAGCTAAACGAGATTTGTTTGCCAAAATGTGCCTCAACACATTTTTGTCAGGTCTTAGAGAACCACTGGGATCATCAATTAGAGCCATGAAACCCGAATCATTACCAGTAGCTTTTTCATACTGTGTAACAGAACAGAACATGTTTTACATCAGGCAAGAAAATAGGAACCTTATAAGGAAACAAGAAAATTCTAGACAATTTAACACACAGCATTTCTACTCTCAGTACCAAAAACCAATTTTTACAAAACCACAACAACACATAAATCGTAATCCTCCTATGTATTACCAACCATTCAATAGACCACAATTTCCAATTAACCAACCATTCACTAGACCACAATTTCCAATTAACCAATCATTCACTAGACCACAATTACCAAACAACTATAATTTACCCACACCTAAACAAACATACAATCACACAGCTACAAATAACCAAAACCAATTTAATAATTCACGACAACCACACTTTAATACCAACACTAACACAAACTTTCAACCACCAGAACCCATGGACACAAGCTCAGGTTATACCCACATTAGGAATAACAGTGCACAAACACGAAGATTTCCAAGAGAAATTCACCATATTGATCAAAATTTTGAAAACCTTACAACTTCCGAAAACTATGACGTCCCACATTATGTACCCGATATGGACAATTATAATGAAATTGAGGATGTGCAAAATTTTCAGTTAAATGCCTCCAAGACCCAAAGGGATACCTAGACATTAACAAACATGGTACTAATCTTCCGTATATAAACATATCTTCTCCTTTCGGACGTCCACTACGTTTTTTGATAGATACAGGTGCATCGGCATCTTTCATTAATCCAGAATATACCCAACAATTAAAGATAGAGAAATGTACACCAATAACAATAACTACAGTTCTTAATAAACACCAATTAGATACAAAAGTAAACATACCATCTTTCATTGAATTCCAAGAAAAGCAAATCCTAGAATTCTTTATATTTAAATTTCACAACTACTTTGACGGACTTATCGGACTTGACATACTTACTAAATTAAGCGCAAAAATTGACTTAGGGAATAAACACCTAATAACTAGGAATTCTATAATACCATTACTTTTCAAACCAAACTTAACGTCAGGCAAATTCTTAGTGGCTCCAAGAATAAAAACTATAATAAAAGTACCTGTAGACATCGAAAATGGTGACTTTTTAATTCCCAATATACTTATTCAACCAGATGTAATTATTTCGCCTGGTATAAACAAGGCAAAAAATTGGTACAGTTTGGTAGAGGTTACCAATAAATCAAATCAAAATAAAACCATATTAATCGAAAGCCCATTAAAAGTAGACCCCCTCATTAATTGTGAATGCATAGAGATTAACAACATCGATTTCGAACAACCTTATGACCACAGTTCCAAATTAATAGAAAATCTTAGAACCGATCATTTAAATTTAGAGGAACGAAAAGCTATTACAAAAATATGCAAAGAATTTGAAGAAATCTTTCTGCAAGAAAATCAGTCCCTTAGCTTTACGAACAAAATTAAACATAAAATAATTACTAAAGACGACATTCCCATTTACACCAAGTCCTATAGATATCCACATATCCATAAAGCAGAAGTAAAAAGACAAATTACTGATATGCTTAACCAAGGCATAATACGAGAAAGCTACTCACCTTGGAGTGCACCCGTGTGGATTGTCCCAAAAAAAATAGATGCCAGTGGGAAACGCAAATGGCGTTTGGTAATAGACTACAGGAAACTAAATGAGAAAACAATTTCGGACAGATATCCAATACCAAACATTAACGAAATATTAGATAAATTAGGCAAATGTATGTACTTTAGTACACTTGATCTGGCAAACGGTTTTCACCAAATCGAAATGAACTCAAGAGATATACCAAAAACTGCCTTTACAGTAGAAGGAGGACACTATGAGTTTGTGCGAATGCCATTTGGTCTCAAGAACGCACCGTCAACATTTCAAAGAGTAATGGATTGTGTCTTAAAAGACCTAGTAGGAACTGTATGCTTGGTATACCTTGATGATATCATTGTCTACTCAACGTCACTTCAGGAACATATCGAAAATTTGAAAAAAGTCTTTGAAGCACTCAGAGAAGCCAATTTAAAAGTACAGCTGGACAAATCAGAATTTCTACATAAGGAATGTGCATTTTTAGGCCATATCGTATCTACTGAAGGAGTAAAACCGAATCCTAATAAAATATCAGCCATTCAAAATTTCCCAATCCCTACAAACCAAAAAGAAATAAAATCATTTTTAGGTTTATTAGGATATTATCGTAAATTTATAAAAGATTTTGCTAAAATAACAAAACCATTTACAACATGTCTGAAGAAAAATGCAAGTATTATAATCGATGATAAATATAAAAAAACTTTTGAAATCTGTAAAAGCCTTCTAACCAATGACCCAATATTGCAGTACCCCGATTTTTCTAAACCATTCAACCTCACTACTGACGCAAGTAATTTTGCGATAGGAGCCATCCTATCACAAGGTCCTATAGGTAACGATAAGCCGATTTGTTATGCAAGTCGTACACTGACAACGTCTGAAATTAATTACTCTACGATAGAAAAGGAGCTTTTAGCAATAGTCTGGGCTACAAAATATTTTAGACCGTACTTATTTGGCTATCGCTTCAGAATCATAACGGACCACAAACCCTTGACATGGATAATGAGCCTTAAAGAGCCAAACTCAAAATTAATTCGTTGGCGGCTAAAATTAGAAGAATATGATTACGAAATTATATACAAAAAGGGTAAGCTTAACACTAACGCTGATGCACTTAGCCGAATTAAGTCTGACCATACAGAAACTCAGAATATTTGTGCTTTTGATACACTCTCTAACCATGGTACTTCGGGAAGTACGATTCACTCAGCTGAAGAAAATCTAAACGATGGAATACCTTTTTCAGAAAAACCAATTAACGACTTTAACCTACAAGCTTTATTTCAGAAAGGAAACTCTAATAGTCACGTGAAAGTCGAAGTAATTTTTAAAAATAAACACAGAAAAACTTTTACATACCCTAATTATACAGAAGAAATTGTAACAGATATTTTAAAAAACCATTTAGCCCCTAATAAAACTACAGCAATTTACACCGATGATGAATCTTTTCGTATTATTCAAAATATATATGCCAAACACTTTGCACATAGCAAAATTTTCCGTTTAGTTAGATGTACTGAAATAGTAAAAGACATAAAAGAAAATGATGATCAGGACAAAATCATTCAAGATTACCATGAAAATAACAATCATAGAGGCATACAAGAAACATTTGATCACCTTAAACGCGAATATTATTTTCCATACATGAAATCGAAAATAGTTCAAACAATAAATAATTGTATTTCATGTCAAAGATTGAAATACGATAGACACCCTCCCAAAAATAAATTTGAAAAACCCCCTACACCCGTTAAACCATTAGATATAATACATATAGACATTTACACAATAAACGCGAAAAATATTTTAACAGTCATAGATAAATTTTCAAAATTTGCCGCCGCATACACTTTAACAGCAAGGAATAGTCTTTGTGTAATTAAATCTCTAAAACATTTTATTAGTATGCATGGTATATCAAATCAAATTGTTTGCGATCAAGGAACTGAATTCAACTCAAATATATTTAAAGATTTTTGTCAACAATATCAGATTAACTTACATTTTACCTCTTTCCAACAATCAAGTAGCAACGCCCCTATAGAGAGACTTCATTCAACACTAACCGAAATATATAGATTAATAGTAGAGAAAATTAAAGATAAAAAATTAGAAATGGATCATGATGACATTCTTACAGAGACCCTCATAACTTACAATAATGCAATTCACTCTTCCACAAAATTAACACCTTTTGAACTTTTCTACGGGAGAACTTACAAATTCGACCGTCAAATCACATTCAACAACGAACATGAATATCTTTCCAAGATAAATCAATTTCAAACTCAATTATATGACTCCATTAGAAACAAATTACAAACCGATACTGACAACCGCATAGAAAAGCTTAATACAGATAGAGATGACCCATTAAATTACAATGAAAATGACTATATTTACAGAAAGGAATGTAGGAGAAATAAACTAACACCAAGATTTTCTAGACACGAAATAAAACAAAACAACAAGGCAACACTACTAACTACACAAAACAAAAAATTGCACAAATCAAAAATGAGAAAAAGAAAAGCTTGAAAACTAAAAATAATTTACATATTTCAGGTTAATCACCACAATACACGCACAAACACTAAACATACAAAACCTGACCGATACACAAGGTTTAGTACAAATAAAACTGGGAACAGCTAAAACAATAACGGATTACACTAACCTCATACACATAATAAAACTTGACTCATATAGCCGTAATATTTTGAAAATTGAAGAATCTTTGAAGCTTTTCATACCTTCACACCATAACAAAGGTTTGCTGGAAATTACAAAACATAAATTAACAGATCTTAAAAACAAATTAAACACAATAACACCTAGACATCGAAACAGAAGAGGACTGTTTAATGGTATAGGATCAGCAGTAAAATTTATTACAGGTAACATGGACAGCAATGATGCATCACGCATTAACGAAGTAATATTTAATTTGACATCAAAGGTACAGACAGAAACAAATAAACAAAGTATACTTAACACCAAAATTATTGAAAGAATAGAAAACATTACAAACCACATAAACAATGAACAAGATATTATAGTTCAGTCTTTGCAACATTCACAAAATAGCATTCATTCCAATTCTAGACTCATTAATGATATTCAATACTTGAACCAAATCAACTATCATATAGAATTATTATCAAATCATATTGCAAGTATTTCCGAAGCAATGACTTTATCCACACTCAAGATTATACCAAAAATGATTTTAAATTTGGAAGAACTGGAAGAAATCGAAAACAATCTGGAAAACCAATCTATTAAAGTAGACACAATAGAACATTTATATGAATTACTAGAGCTACAAGCTTATTATAATGACACAAATATTATTTTCAATATTCTTATTCCTCATATCCCACATCAGCAATACACAATTTCCCACACAATCCCTATACCAATTAATAAAACAAAAGAAATAATAATTAAACCATATACAATTTATAATAATGAAAAAATTCAGTATTTTGACCATTTATGTAAGAAAATTGAAAATCTGTATTACTGCAAAGAAAGCTTACAACAAGAAACAATTGACAAATCACCATGCTTTGGTAAAATTATAAACAATCTAGAGGCTTATTGTAGATTAAATGATGTAGGCGAGATAGTGAAAGTCTCACAACCCGAACAAGGGCTCGTGTTAACAACTAACTTACCACCAACAGAAGTAAAAACATCATGTGATTCAAAGAAATATACACTCGAAGGCAATTTACTAATAAGTTTTGCAAATTGTGATCTGATTATTAACGATATTACCTATAGAGGCAATCCAAATATATATTGGGACAATTTTATCCTAAACCAATCCATGGAAATAAGTATAAAATCTTTATCTACAATGGAAAGCTTAAGTATACCTAAACTTAAAGAGTACCATTTAAAAAATAAATTAGCCATCGAAGTCTTGTCAAATAATACAGAATTACACAGAAACATAAACTACAGCCTCCTAGCTACAATAATTGGTATAATAATTATCGTCTTCTTAATCAAAAAGAAAACGAAATTTGTCATAAAAGAAATTCCTACAACAAACATAGTCGCTCCTGACCAACAATACTTTTGGCCATCGCTCCATACTAAGGGGGGAGGAGTTATAGATATTACTTCTACAACAACAACAAACCCACCAGCAAAACCACCTAGAATAAGTTAATATTAAAAACCTAGATTAATTAAGTTAAATATAAAAAATTAATAAGAAATAAACAAAATGTAATAAACTCTTTTCAGAGTAAGCACTTTTGCATATGACCTAATTATATGTATGATTTCGAAATTATTAAAAAGAAATTAAACAAGCAACAATGTATTGAACCAATTTGAACTTGTTGGATAAACATAATTTTATACAAACAACAATGTATTGAACTTTTATTGATAAGCATTTTTTGTATTTTAACAATAAGTTTGATTCTAAAAGAAAAAGATTGAATAAGACAGATATTATTGGATAGCAA
The DNA here is from genome assembly GCA_916610165.2 of Gymnosoma rotundatum. Taxonomy (NCBI): domain Eukaryota; kingdom Metazoa; phylum Arthropoda; class Insecta; order Diptera; family Tachinidae; genus Gymnosoma; species Gymnosoma rotundatum. The sequence goes on along the minus strand of OU744338.1, from coordinate 9,208,403 downwards.
AAGAAACCAGACGTGTTTTTTTTAGAACTTAAAAAGAGCAATAATATAACTCGGGCGACCTGCTTAACTTAATTTTTTTTCTATTCTGCGTATTTTGCAAAATGGTTCTTTCATGTCATTGTTTTTCACATTGGGCGAAACTTTAAATAAAATTCATTTAAACTCGCATACCAATTCCATATGAAGATTATACATTTTGTATGTATTTCGCACGTGGAACAACTTTTATTGTTAAAACACGTTTATACTTTCATTTAGAAAACTTTTTCGTTTCAATTTTTAATACAATATTCTGATGTCATCATTTAATATTAAAAAAATATATATATATAAAAATCAAATGAAGATTCGTTAACATGTTTTATTAGATTTCTGTGTCGTTTGAAGTATCACCTGACATTTTAACAAAGAAAAAGCTCTTTGGATAATGATTTGAACTGTTATAACTTTAAGATATTTTAAAAGAGAAAATTAAATTTTAAAATGTCACTCACTAAATATGATTTTAATTAAAAGAGCGTTCAATCACTAACTCATGAACGCTCTTTTTCTTACTTTTTACCAGTCTGAGCGAAATTAAATTTAACCCCTCTCGAATAAAATGAATGTAGGCTCTCAGCTTAAAAGCCCACCACTACTGAAAAATAATTTATAAAGGCTTTTTGTTTTTTGAATGCAGTGAACTTTAGGAAATGTGAAATTCAAGCCCGGAACATTTACAGAATTTTTTGTTGAAAAAATCTCTGATAAACTATTATTCGATTAAAAACTACAAAAGCAGACGCTAATATCAACAATTAAATACACGGAATTGGTCGATATGAATTCCAAAACGATGCAGCCTACGTTACAGCTGTCAATTTAAATGAATTTAAACAAGCAGTATGTGTGAAAGGAAAGGAAAACATGATTGTGTGGCTTCAGGGTAATTTAGAAAAGAAAACTTCATAATTTCGTTAAATTTCGATAAAATTTAACAACTTAAAAGTTTATGTAAAGAAGGACAAATAAGTACTTAAAAAGGGGCTTTGTACTTTACTTCAATTTATGATAATGTTTATCATCACTGGCTACATATGTCACATAACCTCGTATTGAAATTCTATTTTCAGCAGGTTGACAGTGACATTTCAGTCGGCTTAGCATTTGCATAACTCTTCGTATAACAAAAATGATCAGCTGACACATCTACATTTCTACATTTACGGTCGGCTAAATGTACCTTAACTCTTTCCTGCCTCATGTAACTGACATTGATTTTGTTCACATGTCGTTTCAATAGGACGAAGCCACGGGTCATACAGCGCACGATAAAATTACTTCAAGAAACATTTGATGAACGTTGCATTTTAAATACAGTTCCTGTATATTGGCCATCGATATCGTGGGATTCTACCCCATTAGACTATTTTCTTTGGGGATATGTCAGTTTACAAGCCAATGCCGCCTATGTCAATATTATTGGTGAACACTAGCCTTAATTGCTGCAAAAACTGTGTAAACATCGAACATCCAGTTTGTGCCAGCGGCTGCGGTCAGATTCCAAACAATATTGCTTAGTTTTAATTGTGGCAATATTGTGCCTAGAATAGCAGAACAATATTCGCCAAAAAAATAAAGAAATTGAGAAAGGGATGTTGCAGGTTGTCAATTAAAAAATACCTTAAGAAGAGCCGAAAGTTGCATAGAGAAACGCGGTCACCATTTAGTCGTTGTTATTTTCCAATCATAACGAGAAAAAAGTGTAAATATAAGTGTAACTTCCTTTTTTTAAAGCAAAGTTATAGGCAATCAAAATGGTAGCGGGACTTTTGCCCCACATGTTACATCTGCTTATCAAAAATATTGTGTAATAATTGTGCGATTCAGTAGAAGAGGCAATTTAAGGAACTGAAGCCGCTTTCGATTAGATGTCTGTGATTTGCCTGTATATTTTAGTTATTTCAATTAACATTAATATATTTAAGTTTCAATTCTTTCGTACGGTTTGTTATAAGAGAAACTGTAAAAAGTACTGCTGCCATTTCAAGGAAAAAAAGATTAACTGCCAGTCCCACGATGTCGCAATCGTTCGTTCGTTCGCTTAATTACATTTAAAACAAAAACAATTTTTTAGAATTTGTTGTTGTTTTGAATGTAATTGTGCTAACGAACGAACGATTGCGACATCGTGGGACTGGCAGTAAAATTATTGCAAACAACGTAAGGCCCAACTATAATGTGCATTAGATAGCTTAAGCTTACATATGTCAAAAACCCAACGAAAAGCCTGTCAAATGCTTAGGTAACCCATTCAAGAATTTTAGGTAACTACAATGTAGTTACATAAACTTAATAACTAATTTGCCCCAGTTGCACATTTAGGTTTAATTCGTACTGTTGCCAAAAATATTTTCTTTAAAATTAAACAAAATTTTAAAACAAAAAAGCATTTAAAGAACATATTTCATAACATTCACAGACATATTTATTTTTTAGGTCATGTTCCAAGATAATTCGGTTTTTGTATTTGTGGCTAACCATACTAAAAAATGCAACGGTGTAAATCACTTAAATCATATACAATTAAATATTTAATTTCATTGTGTTTGTAAAGCGGTCTACCCACAATCAAAATATTCGAACTGCATTATGGTAGTATTTGTGAAAATGTATTAGTATGTGTCACACAGACGATGATTGATGAAAATTCAAAAAATTTAGATTTTTGGCATGCTAGATGTCACCTTTTGTTGTGTGTATTGTGTTAGTTCTTCAAGCACGTACGAATTTTTCATTTTAAATGAGATTGAAAGTTGTGCGGTTGTCAAAAATGTCGGAGGAAAAAAAGAAATCTTGGAATTTATCGAAATTTACCACTCACTGTCTTCACATTGGGACATAATATAAAAGAAGAACAATATACCATTTTGTTGAAATTCTACAAAACACATCATCCGGAGGGAAACATTCAAGATGTGAAAAAAAAAAAAAATAAATGGGCTGCGCACGAATTTTAAGCAGGAATTAAAAAGAAAAAACAATTTGGGAAAAAGTGGAGCTGGTCCTGATTCCTATGCGACAACCCTTACCTATTTTGATGCCATTCGTTTTTTAAGAGACGTTGAGGCTCCAAGTGCGTCCGTAACAATATTTAAAGTAAGTATTTGTGGAAAATAAATAAATAACAATAAATAAATAAATAATAATCAAGTTTGTGTTATTCTTATTGAAGCTATTAGATGTTCTTTCGCTAGTGCCATTTTGGTAATAGTCCAAGCGCGATGTTGACGGCACAAAATCAAAGTAAAAATTAATTTTTGGCTGGTCATTCAATATGTGTGCATCAAAAAGCGCGCAGCACACGTACACGAACTTGACAGCCAGCCTTTTGATCGTGGATAGACCGCTTGAGAGTTGAGAAGAAATAAAAAATTTTTTTTTTCTACATTTTCTATTAAGAACTAAAAATTTAAACCTGTAGGTATTAATTGCAATTTTTCTTTATGAATGTATAACACAAAGCACAATCAGCAGTTTTTTTTACGGAAAATGCGATCAGATTCTTACTTTTAAAGAAATGACATTTGACATAACTTGACAAATAGTTTACTTAAGTACATTATAGTTTGCCACATATAATTAATGTATTAGTACAGTTGAAAAAATTTGCTTAAGTTATTTTATGCACATTATAGTTGCGCCTTAAGGTTTCTCATAAAGTTACCATTACCTTGATTTTACAGCTTTTTGAAAATATTTATAATTTTATATTCTATAAACAAAATATCTATTGCATAAAATTTCGTTCCATATTTTTGCTTAATTTTTTTTTTGTAAATTTGTTTTATTTTAATGAATGAAAGATGAATATAAGATTATACATAGAAAGAAATTTTGTTTTTAATTGGAGTTTTAGTTAAACTCTTTATGTTTGTGTGTGTATGTCAGTGGATAAACATTTTTCTATAATTAATATATTTATATGTACATATGTACTTTTTTGCCTAGAAAATGTGTGTGTAGTGATTTTAATGAATACGAGTATTATCAGCAATTGTTTTTGTTTTTTGTTTTTTCTTTTGCGTTTATTATGATGATGTGCTGTACATACTCGTACATATAATTCTTTTGTCACAGGTTATAAAGACACTTCTGGATTAAGAGGGAGTGCAACGAAGAGTATTTTCGCTCTGGTACTCATTTTTTTTATAAACATTTTTGTTTTGTTGTTGTTTACAAATTGTGACTTTTGATTAAGTTTACTGGTTTATTGTTTTTGCTTTAGTATTATCCTACGAATCGATTTTATTGCACATATTAATTTCATTTATTAAATATTGTAACAAAAAAATATTAATTGTTTATTTGTTTTTTTTTTTGTCTTTTGTACCAAATACGCTTTAATTTAATTTAATTTAATTTCTTTTAATAAAATTAGGTTTAAGACTCTCTAAGAACCTGTTCTTTGATTAAAATATTTTGATAATATAATTTACATTTGCTAAAATTTGTTTTAAGAATTTTTAATGAACGAAAGAAACATTTATAATTTTTTTTGGAGCCAAAAAAAAAAAAAAAAGAATTTGAATCTAAAATTTTGAAAGCATTATTGTTGTATATGAATATATTAAAAAAACAGATTTTGTAGTCATCACCAGCTTGTTTATCATGCTAACCAGTGCATAATTAACAAATAGATACAGCTAATGAGTTGCTTTCTGAGGCATAAAGTTACTTTACGCTTATGAAACATATCTCTTTACCTGTTGTTATGGTGAAGAGATATGGGTCCTTATGTACGAAATATGGAATCACAATAACAAATATATGATTTTGAGCAGATTTACACCATGAATTTTTTTTTTCAATTCTCCTTAAAAGCAGCCATGTATTTCATTATGTTTTCGCTGTGAAATTCGTTATTATTTGTGAGTGCTATTTTAAATTAAATATTAAAATACAACTTTGCATGAAAAGTGCCAAAAAATACCCTAAAAACTTGCTTTTGTACACTCAAGCGTATCTAGACCAATTTTTTGAAGGCGGCTAATTAAAGCCCTTTTGGAAGTTTGTTTCAATGAAGAAGAAAATTCTGAGGCGAGAGGCTAGATTTACAATCAGAGTGCTTTAGCATTTCCAAACACGTTATTTATGGCAATGTCTTCGCTGGTTATGTAAAAAAAAAAAATTTTCATCAAAAGTTGCATCGTTTAAATTTAAAATTTTGAATTATATTTATTTTGGTTCCAAGCGACAAGTAAAAATCATTGGAATTACTTTTTAGAAATAGATTCAATGAATATCGCTTTGAGGGCACCTTACACACACTTGCATGACACCTGTCGTACTGGAAAGGTTTTCTGTTTTGGGGAAAGCGTCTCCCTACAATGGGGATACAACAAAGTATTTTGAGTATGAACTAAAGCGCTGTCAAACAAGTATTGCCCCTAATGGAGGAGAACAAAGCATATAACGATATGATTAGAAAATTTAGTCAAATAAAATTAAAGTAACAACGACAAAATAGTTTCTGTTGACATGTAGAAAACAAGTTTTAGTACCATTATCTTATCAGCATCCAAAAATGTTATAAATATTTCCTTCAATAATGCTCTCAAATGTTTCAATTTTACTTGAGTTTATTTCAAAACTATTAAAGCCATTTTAATTCTTTTTATTTTCAAACCGTTGCTATAAAAAAAGAAGAGGACTGTTATAAAAATTGAAATTGTTTTTTCTTGTTTGTTTCTTGTTTCAGTTCTTTGGCGCTCTCTCTTTAAATATTTGTATATAATTTAATTAAGGTCGTTTACACTTTTATATTGTATTGTATGTGACTTAATTTATTAAGATGATTTAGAAAAAGAAATTTCTTACCTCATCGTCTTCATCATCGTGAGCCTCTTCGTTGAGTTGGTCGTTTAAGCTGCTTAATATATCGTCTCTGTTTACATGGTTATCAGTTGTTTCCTCACCGCAAATGCTGTTGCTATCGCCAGTAACGGCGTCACAAGTGACATCGTTTTGAGATTTATTAACATGAAGTGGTGTTGCATGGGAAGGATTGCCTAAAACTTCAGTAACATTGACAAGCGGACCTAAAGGATCAAACGAATCCTCCAGAAGGATGCCACTTTCTATAGCTGCAACAGCTTCCTCGTAGTATCAGTTAAGATCTCTGCGAAAACTATCCTCTATTGAGGGATCAGCAATCATGATGGTATTTTGGTCGGATAACATTTGCAGACCGGGACCGTCGATTGTACCCAAATCAAGGTCGAGACTGTCAAAGATATCGCGTGAAGAAGAATAGTCGGAAAATATTATTTGTGGTATATTTGTGGCTGCTGTTGAAGTGTGCGTTTGATTCTGTTGCTGGTGGTGGTTGTGATGGTTATTGTGTGACGAATGACTGTGATGCATTTGGTTTGCTGGGTGACTGTTTATATGATTTTGCTGTATTTGTTGTTGTTGTTGCTGTTGCTGCTGCATTATATGGGCGGAGGGTGAAGGAACTGTAGCCAACATTGTTTGACCAGGTGACGATACCGACAGCGGTGAAGGCGAGTGAAGCGGCGAATGCATTGGTGAATGATGTGGTGATGTTTGGACCGATAGTGATAGCTGCTGATGGTGTGATGGCGAATGCGCTGATATTGGTATTGGTAAGGGCGAGGAAGGCGATGGCAGACAATGAGATAGAGGAGAGGGTATTGGCGATGAACTGCCTGATAACATATCTTGTTGTCTATCATTGTTATTCATTAATCCAGTACTATGGATTCTGCAGTTATTAGATGGCCCATTGGTATTCGTATTACTATTCACGGTACTTGTAGTTAAATTGTTGTTTAAAAGTTGTTGGTGATGATGTTGGAATTGTTGAGAGCTGTTACGCTGCTGCGTTTGCGGCAAATTGTTATTGTTGTTACAGTTGGATGTGGTATTTGTTGAGTTCGTTCTTGTAGCATTAGAAGAGGTTGACGATGACGATGTTGTCATATCTGCAAAGTCCAGTAATTTTCTATCAAAGTTATTGTGTTGTTGGCCATCAATTCCAAAATCGTCGAATTCCAAGGCATCGTAGTTGTTTTGCGGCGAATGACTGCTATCACCCAAATTGAACTGTTCAAAGTGATTGTGAAAAGCAGGATTGAGCGTATTAAAACCAGAATTGCATTCTAGATTACCGAAGGAGTGTTGTAAACTTTGTGTTGGCATTTGGTTTTGTAGGGTTTGACTACTAGTTTCTCCGCTGGCGGATGTATTTAGATTACTTTGACAATGTCGTACGGGACTAGGCGGGGCACTTGTATGGATTTCATTGGCAGGACCTGAAGTTAGGAGACCGGGGGAAGAACCAGGACTAGGTGGATTTAGTGGCTGTCTATAGTCGGTTAGATTACCCGTTGAACTGGCTGCACCCAGTGTTGGCAATGTGCTAAAGGCAGCGGCTGTATTTTGTGCTGGTATTTGTTGTACATTCGCAGGCGATTGTACAGAGAGATTGGTAAAGGACAAATGCGGAGATGTTTGCACATTAGCTGTAGGGGTATTTGTGGCAGAGGTTGGAGAATTTTGTTGTTGATGATATGGAGAAGGAGGACCACCACCGTTGTTACCACCACCTGCCGTGCTGGGTGGACTAAAAGGACTGGGTGTCTGATCCCGATCATGACAGCCATTGTTGTGATGTGGCGACAAGATGGGCGATAGAATCTGCTGTTGCTGTTGCGTTGGGGATTGCGTCATTTGGGTGCTGTTAACAGCTGGATTTGTGGTTGAATAGTGCAACGAAGTTAAGTCGGGTAATGAACCAGTGTTGTTAAATGATAATTGCTGTTCATGAAGGGATTTGAACATGATATTGGAGTTATTGTATTTAGCATTGGCATATTGCTGCTGCTGTTGCTGTTGGTGATGCAAGTTCTGTTCCTGTTGCTGCAGGTTTAGCTGTTGATTTTGTAAATGTTGTTGAAGTTGTTGATGCTGCTGCTGTTGTTGTTGTGCTTGTTGTTGCTGTTGCATTTGCAAACGCTGATGGTGCAACTGATGTTGCTGCTGTTGATGATGCAGCTGCTGCTGCTCCTGCTGCTGAAGTAGCGTAGTATTTTTTCTTCTTTGTGCTTGTGGACTGTAACTGCGCCCGATATTGGGAGACTGAGATCTTTGGCCTTGATGAGCTTGTTGTTGATGGTGATAATTGGCATGCAGGGAATTTAAATTACCCATAACACTTGGAGCTGGACTCGATGTGATAAAGCTACCCTCCGCTAAATTGTTTAGAGTTTGATGCAAAGCTGAATCGGAATTCGAACGTCGCCAACTACTATCTATAGGTGGACTTAAATAACTATTTTGGGTTTGTTGAGTCATACCGCTTAACATAATACTGCTAGCTGTACTGCCATACGGCGATCGATCTTGTTTTCGCTCAGATGGTCTTCTCATTGGTCCCACACCCATACTGCGTCCACGCGATTCTCTATATGCAGTGGGAGAGCCTGATATTGTATTTGAAATGCCAGTGCCTCCTCCACCACCTTTGTTCGCATCCGGAGAGGCACCACCCCCACTAGCTCCACTACTTGTACCACTGCCACCACTACCACCACTTAGACTAGCATTTCTATGCAAACCATTACCTTCCGTAAGGTCTGTGTTGCCTAAGGCATTGTCTACAACTCTTGTTGCTTTAACTTCGTTCATTATCCTCTCGAACTCGGCTGTTCCTTCAGCTTGTTTTTGTTTTTGTAAAGCGATTTTTTCGCTAAATTTACGTGGATTCGCCATTGTTATTTAAATAGTAGTCTGTAGTTGTGCGTTTTATTATTTTTCTTAAAATAACGTGTTTAGATTAGCTTTTTCTTCTATCTCCTCGTCGTTATCTTATCTGTCCTACTTGGCTTTCGGAAACCTTTTCCTCTTTTTTACTGACTTTTATTACTGGCTTTAAATTAGTTTTAATTTTATATTTCGTATAATTGAGAATAACTTTAGCTGCTGTTGCTACAGTCAGGTTGTCTGCAATATGTGTAACATGGCCTATAAAACGTACATGCGTATTTTACGTACTCTGGAAGGGAAAAAATATTTGTTTAGTATATTAAGTTTAACAAAACAACAACAAATAAAAAAAAAGAGTTTGTATTTATAATGATATAATCAGACAATCTGTTGCTGTTATATTGCAAATAAAAGCCGCATAGGCGCGTTGACCGTAAGTTGTTTTACAAATATAAAATGTTGTAGTTGTAGTTATAGAAATCATAAAAAACAAACATATCGAATCGAAATATGTGTGTTAATAGCGTGGCATTGATGATTTAAATATAAATATGTATTTCGGTAGAAAATGATAAGAGAGTCAATCGAAAGCAAGTCAGTTAGAGTCAGACGATGATACAGGGGTAAAGTTTTTGCATGGATACAAACAGTATAACGATGTTGTTTTTGTTGGAATTTAATAAACGAGTTGTATGGGTTTTAGACAGACAACATATTATTTTGATTAGTTGTGTTGTGTTATGTATTGTTATTTTTTTTAGCCAAATCGTTGAATAAAATTCACACACACGCACACACAATTCCGAATAAATCCAGAAATACGAGCATGTTTATGACGTTTTATCAGGAAGTTGTTAGCATAGTTCAACAGATATATTATAAAATGAAAGACAAATTAAAATAGACACAAAATTAAAGTATAAAAGGTAAAATTATTAAAATTATGAATTTATTTATACATATTTAATTGTATCTATGGTTTTTTTTAATATATGGATAAAAAACCTTTCTCTGTAAATGCTGATACAGGAGGGTAAGAAATATATTTATAGTTTATCAATCTTTAATATATTTTGCAATAGTATTACACTCCTGCTGCCTTTTTAGTGATTTCGTCTAAGCATACACTATTTTCCTAAACACTAATTCCAGGCGAGCTATAGATTTGTTAGCACATAAACAAAATGTTAGCCGAATACCGAAGAAATGTTCGGTTATCCAACAACAAATAAATAACATTTTTATTTGAATATTATATTTAAATAAAAATGAATATTATATTAAAAGTTGGATTGTTTGAGTTGTTGGGTATGTGCAAAAAAATATTCTGGCAAAACTGTTTAAACCTGAATATGACATTCACCTCGTTAATGCGTGAACGTTTAATCACCAAATAGAAAGTTTTTCTACATTCACGGCGAGTTTATACTTGACTTGTAAATAATTTTCGATTGAAATTTAAACACTGTTAAATGTGATCAATTCTTTAAACATTTAAAATTTTTGTGACAGTCTGGCTCCCTTATGAAAATATGTTTTTTTTTTATCAGTGTTACCAATTGATTACTTTTTCATTATAACGTGAGATAAAAAATTTCACATAATTTTTATTTGCAAATACTGCGCGTGTGTAAACATATAAATGGCTCATCAATCTGCTTTTACGAGATGTGAATCGATTTGAGACAAATCGTTAGACCAGCAATACAAGAGCTTTTATAATTCAATTCAACTTTTTTTAAAATGCTGCTCACAAAAAAATTATTTGTTTTATTTTTGTATCACTTTTTTTAAATAAATTATGTTCTTATATTTCCCAACGTTGTTTAAGTGTAAAGCAAAATAAAAATTTAACTAGTAGAGACAGAAACCATTTTTTTACAGCTGACAGAGCATTGCTAACAGAGCACTGTTAATAACTTAACAGTAGTTTGAATTTTGGCCTTTATAAATTAACACGCTTTACCCGGGAATTTGGGACCCGGTTCATGATAAGTGCAATATAAAAAATTTGTGCTACAGTGTACTGAGTGAGATTAAAAAAGTTAAATGTGCAAAACAGTTCTTAAAGAATAACAAATACAGAGTTTTTAAATTTTACATGCAAATGTCATCAGTTCCTAATGGGTTAAGAATTTTTAAAAAATTTTTGTATTTCCTTAAAGATCTCTTCAAAAGCTTTAAAATGATACCCATGTTAATATTTTAAAAAAATTAGAAAATTTAAGAGCCCCGTAACTCGGAAAATATGGGCGAGCGCCAATTTTTTCACTTGATATTTTTTTCTTATTTTTTAATTCTCTATTGATCCATATATTAATTTTTTTTTTGGTTGGAGTAACTTTTCTGTTGCAAATGACGTGAAAAATTACAGGTAGGCGCGGTGTTTTGCCTGCTGCCTCGAAGGACATGGACCAATCGGGCTGATTTCCAATAGAAACTCTTTCGACACTATATCTGATCGATTGATAGATTTATTTATGACATTTATTTGCCTCGGCAATCTTGATGTCAACACTAACAAGGACGGACAAACGGACATCGCTTAAGCGACTTCGCTATGCATAAGAAAGAAGTCAGAATATATATATACTTTATGGCGTCGGAAATGGATATTTTAGAAATTACACACGGAATGACAAACTTAGTTATACCCTTTTTCCACTTTTTAAGTGTGAAAATCACCATCCAGAATTTGTCATTTCCGTATACAGAGAGAAAAATATTTCAACATACCTCGTATTAAATATTAAAGATTTAAAATGTTAGTAAATTTATACTAACTAACGTAATTGAATTTAAGTACAAAGCATTAAGGCAAATAAACACATTAATTACGATGTTTTTTTGGTCCAAATATCTATTTGTACGTCAAGAGTTAGTTTTATTGTTTTATTTAGATAAATATTGAAATAGCTTTATGGTGTGAACTTATCACAATATTTGTTAATACATACGTCTTTAATGTTCATTTATCTTTTTGGAGACTACTAAAAACAAAAAAAAAAAAACAAAAAAAAAAATTGTTTCATCCACCTTATTTTAACTGTTACTAACAGGAAAACTGTTTGCGATTAAATCTTTCAATCTCATATTTGTTAATACTTTACAAGTGTTATGCTTGGGATATTTAGTAGAAGACTTAAGAAAATACTTAGGTATATTATGTTTTTGGGTTGGGTTGCTTTTTATGTGTTGTAATGAGGGTTTTAATTGATTATATCAGTTTGCAATGACTAGATCATTTGTCGTCAGGATTTCAAGGTTGTGGAATTCTTTTGTACCCTGTAATCAAGAAAAGTTTTCAAAATTTTTAATAATTGATCGTTCGTAACTAGCTGCAACAGGACCACATTAATTTGTCATATTATTTTCTTTCTTTACTTTGCTTTTTAAATATTTTTCAACATTTGTGCAATTTGGGGGCTTTTATGTTATTACTTTAAATCTTAATTTGAAATTTTTTTTATGTATTTGCCACATAATTTAACTGAATTAATTTGGCCCTAAGGGCTTACAATCAATATTAAATAAATAAATAAAAAAATAATTTATTTTTACAATGCTACATGTGTGTAATTAAGAATAGCAGAACTAGAAGCCAATGACCCATATTCATAGTTAAAATAAAGTATACTTTAAGGGAACTAAAGTCGGTTTTACTTTATAGCCTACTCTAACTCATTCATAGACAATTTAAAATATACTTTTGGCGAGAAAGCCAACTCTAAATTTAAAACTACCTAAAGCTGTTTTTAACTCATTTTTCCATAATTGTTTTATTTGGTTTAAGAACGCAATACTCTATATCTGATTTTTATACCAAAGTGAACAAAATAAATGTTCTAATGTTTGTTTAGAAATTGTATGAAAACATTTATCAAATTACAGTTGACACCCAGTGGAAGGCGGCTAAACTTAAAGTATACTTTATTCTTGACTATGAAAGCAAAAACGATAATAAGAGCTTTTTATTTTAGAGCATACTTTAGCAAGAGTCGACTTTATTCTATAACTATGAATATGGGCCAATATTTTTATTTTTTTTTTAAACATAAACATTTTTTTACAGTTAACTGAGCACTGTTATTCAATTAACAGTCATTGGGGTATAAGAGTTAAACGAAAATACTTATGGAAAACATTTCTTGAAGGAATATTTTATAATTATAATAATTTGATATCTAAAAAACAAAACTTTTAGAAAAACAGTAAATCGTATTTAAAATACACTCATTATGCATTTTTTTTGTTGAGAAGACAAACAAAAGGTTGTGAAGATACCTCCTTTTAGACACCCTGTTATATTTTACATACATCTCCCTCAAAATGTTCAGTTTACAGAATTATAATTTAACATTTGCGTTTGAAAATATACAAAGGCAAAATATAAGAAATTCTAAAATGAAGTATAAAATTTATTTTATTTTTTTATACAGGCATTTATCAAATGCCTAAAAATGGGTAAAAATTGAAGAGCTTCAGCTTAGCGGACTACTGAAGGCTAAAGCCTCAACATTGTAGATTTCAGAACTGTAAAGGTTATATTCAGAATTTGTATAGGTTTTTAGTAATAGAATTCTGTTAACTTAACATTTTTGAGTGAGATGTATGTAAACTATAACTATAACAGGGTTGTCTAAAACGAAGCTAACTGACGGAGCTATCTTTACACCCTTGACAAGCGACCATCTTAGAAAAAATGGTGGCGTAAAGGGCTCTTAAGACTTTCAGCCTTATGCAAAAAAAAGACTAACGTCAACTTTAAAGTTCACACTAGTTAACTGACACACTAAGCCTAACAAACGTATGGTAAAAAATGGTATCCTAAAACACTACTTTAACTAATGTATGCTGCAATACATTTTAAACGTTAATACTGGCAACACCATTCACTTTTTATAGTTAATGATACATAAACACGAATATTAATTCGTTCGGGTAGTCAAATCTATTGAAAAAGTTTTATATTATTGTAAAATAAAATAACTTTTTTTTAATGAAGGAATAAATTAATGTTTTTAATACATGAAAAACAAAAATTCAATGCATTAACAAAATGTAAAACATTTAACACAACACTTTTTTGTTAGGATTGATACCAATTATTTGAATAACGAGCTTTGTTACGAGCTTTGTTTACTTTTGTTGATTATATGCACATCACTATAGGATTTTGTTAATTTATGTTCTTTTTTATGTGATTTTTAGTAATTTTGTGATATTTTGTTATTCTTTTAAGTGATTTTAAGGAAATTTTTGATAATTCTAAAACTTATAAAATATTATGAATAAAAAAGAAGAGTGTAAAAGTAAAAGATCGGAAAATTCAGTTGAGGAAGACAAATTTAGTATATTTTTTTCTCTCTATAAACTATAATTTATTTTAAATGCATTTTTATCTTATTTACATGTTGCTGAAGGAATTAATAAAAGAAAAGGTAAAAATCATTGAGAACAAAAAACACGGATGTTAATACAAATCATTCCAAAAAAAAAAGGCTTGGATGGATGTAGCAGACATGGCCGATTATATCCCGATATTTGAATTATGCGTTCTAAATAAAATATTATATATTAAAACTAGTTTTTTCATAAAATCAAATTAAATTTTACCAATTCTGCTCACTAAATTTAAAGAGTCCATTTTTTTAATTTTGTTTTTTAATCAACACATTTTTTTTCGTTTTATTAAAAACTTATTTCCGAAAAATTTTTCTTCAAATATGTAACCAAAAAATAAATATCAAAAAGTCCGTTTATGTATAAAATTATTGAAAAAATTCTGGCATTTGAGAAAATAAATTTTTCTAAAATCATTATTTTTGCGAATGAAATAGCAAATGTGTCAAACCGCAAACGCATGCTAGCCTAAAGAGCCCTTAATGGATCCTATTTTAGTCGAATTTCTCAAATAATTTTGGGATTTAAAAAGGAAAAACAAAAAAATTTAATAAATTTATTTTCAATATAAATAAAATTTGAGTGAAATTCACTGATAAGCTATATTAGCAGTATCGAAATGGCTATTTGAATATACTTTCTCCACAGCAATTATTTTAGTGTTGAGTTTTTTTATGATAAATTTTTCGTGAGAATATTGCAATACGTTTTTTTTATAAAAAGATTATTTTTGAAAAAAATCAAGAACAATTATCGTAACTATTTATTATCGAATTCAATATAAATTTATTTAAAACCACCTAACTATAAATGGAGAAAAGCAAATTCATATGGCAAATTCGCTAGTAGTTAACAAGTCCATCATGACGATTAATGAGGAAAGCAGTGAGAAAAGCTTTAGGCAGTGTGTAAAGTTCGTCTAATCAACTAAGTGGCGGTTGATTAAGAGCTCTTTCTCTTATTGTTATACCTTTCAAAGGTTATATCTAAGTTTGTCAGTCCGTTTGTTATTTCTACAATATCCATTTCCGACCCCATAAAGTATATAAATTCTGAGTCCTCATGTATAGCGAACTCGATTAGGCGATATCCGTCTGTCCTTCCGCTTGCCAAGCACTAGATAAGCTAAAGAAAGAGGTGCTTTTAAAAATCAGCAAGATCGATATTTTTTAAGTTATCAATAAGGATATCATTTAAAAGCTTTTGAAGAGATCTTTAAGGAAATGCTAAACAATTTTAAAAATCGATTGCTAGAAAAAATTTATACCATACTTTTACTAAGATGCTTACAATGCTCCAAAAGCTACAGTGGGTGCTGTCACTTAGCTAGTTAGCACGTTGACTGCTAAGCTATTACTGGTTTGATGGCCCAGCCACGGTCAATTTAAGAACTTTAATTGTTAAAATATATATTAAGGTCTGTTAAAGTACTGTTATACTAATATAAACATACATACATAAATAAAATAATTGAGAAAAATGGAGAGCTTATTAGCAAGTTATTGAAGTAAAATTAATGTACTATATAAACCATTCATACATTCACCGCCAAGGTACTAAATGTTTTGACTAGTACTGTTTCAAAAATTATAAAATAATTTACTAATAATCAATGTAATGCAGATCGATATCAAATGTTTGCAAGATAACAACTATAAATTGTGGTAAATGGTTGGTTTCATATACTGACACATACAGTCAGCATTCATGTATGTAAACGTGTTTTAGCTTTTTGATAAAAAAGCTCTTAACAGACATGTATGAGGCATATTAAAACAATATCAGTAACGCTATTAAAAATTTAATTAAGAGGAAAGAATCACATTGGATACATTGCAAAAAACTTGATTAAACTATAAAAAAAATAAAACAAGAAGGTTAATTCAACTACGCCGAATTATGCATACAGTTCACCCAAAGAATTTTTTTAGTAAATGATCGGTTTATGTCCAAAGCAGCGGGCAAAATACCACGCCTGCTTCTAATTTTTCTATATCATTTGAAACAAATCTAGTTTAATGAAGTAACTCCAATAAAAAAAAAAAAAATATATATATATATGGGGAGAGATAGAGAACTAATAAAATAGAAAAAAAAAATAAAGTGGAAACATTGGCGCTCGTCCATATTTTCCGAATTACGGGCCTCTGAAATTTTAAAATTTTTTTAAATATCAATATGTTTATCATTTAAAAGCTTTTAAAGAGATCTTTGGGGAAATACTAATTTTTTTTTAAAATGCCTAACCCATTAGAGCTGATGACATTTTTATGTAACATTAAATACATGTAGTACTTAATTTTATACCCTTCACCACAAAATATCCATTTCCGTCCCCACTAAGTATATATATTCTGAGTTCTTATGCATAGCATGTCGGTTAAGCGATGTCCGTCTTTCTGTCGATGTTAGTCTTAAAATCAAAATTGCAAAGCCTAACTTGACTTCAATAGAAATTTAAATACGTTGATCGATCAGACATAGTATTGAAAGAGGTACTATTGGAAATCAGAAAGATCGGTCCATGTCTTCAGACACAGCGGGCAAAACAACACGCCTACCTCTAATTTTTCCATATTATTTGGAACAATAATATGAAAACAAAAAGAAAAATATATGAAAACATTGGCGCTCGCCCATATTTTCCGAGTTAGGGGCCTCTGAATTAAAAAAAATTTTTTAAATATCGATATTGGTATAATTTTAAAGCTTCTTTAAGGAAATACTAAAATTTTTTAAATGCCTAACCCGTTAAAGAGCTGATGGCATTTATATATATGGTAATTAATTTTCTTTTTATTTTTAATTCCCTGTCACCTCAAAGTTAGAAAACCTAGATTTGAGTATACATATATTTATAGTGAAGGGTATATAAGATTCGGCATAGCCTAATATAGCAGTCTTACTCCTTAGAAGTGGCTTTTATTATTATACCCTTCACCACAAAAAGTGAAAAAGGATGCATCTTAGTTTGTCTACAATAAAAAAAAAACAAAAAAAAAATATGAATATAATATGAATATACATATATATATATATATATATATATATATATGAAGCGATAGAGAATTAAAAAATAATAAAAAACATCAGGTGATGCCTATGAAATTTTCAAATTTTTTTAAATATCAATATGGGTATCATTTAAAAGCTTTTTAAGAGATCTTTGAGGGATTACTAAAGTTTTTTAAAAATGCTCAACCCATTAAGAGCCGATGAGATTTTTATGTAAAATTAATTTTTTTTTTCGAATTTTTTGATTTTCTTTCACCCCAATATTTATTTTATTCATTGGAGTTACATACATGTATGGTGAAGGGTAAATAATATTCGGGATAGCCGAATACAGCACTCTTACTTGTTTATAAGTGGCTTTCATTATTCTTCTTTGCCGGTGTAAAGTGAGTGCCTCTTTACGCCATAAAAACTGAAAAAAAAAATATAATTAAAACGCAATTTTCAACGACATAAAAACCAAAAATTTATGCATTTCCTACTCCGCGTGCTTTTGTCAGCAAACATATAATGAAAAAAAAAAAAAAAAACACATGAAATATGTCAGTCAGCATCTACAAAATCTTTCCATATTGTTTGACCAAGCGGGCAAAATCAACCTCAAACAAACAGCAATGTATGTGTGAGTGTGTTGCAGCAATATACATATGTACATATCTGTTAGAATGATCTGCCGGTATTAGCTGCCCATAAGCTATATTTATTTACTACTTATGAAGGTACTTGTTTAATATTTTCTGTTGAAATCTGATACACATAAGATGAACTTGTTTGCATTTCCGGGAAAAATAATTTTTTAAACTTTAAAAGTAAAAATATAAATCTAATAAGAAATAATATTTACTTACGGTAACGATTGGTTCCAATAAACTGTTTAAAATATTAAGGCGGCAAAACTTTTTGTTTTATTAATTGTTAATTTAACACATGACAGATGTGCCACTTTCTTTGATTTTTTTTATTTGTTATTGTTTTGTTTTTTTCTTTAATTTGTTTTTGATTTTGATTTTTTAAATAATGTTGGTTGTTAAGTTAAAATACCTCTAATGATTTAACAAATTGTTTATGAATGATTTAGTTATAAATATTAAAATAAACTTGGCACTTTAAAAAAAAATTAAAAATTGCTTTTGTATCGTCTTGAACCAACAACAACAAAAAACAAATATTATAGAAGTACGGATCAAAGTTTTGAAACGCAAAAGAACAACACATTGAAAAAATAACAAATATTATGCAAAAATAAATAAAAAAAAGAAACATGAGTATAAATAATAAGCGCGTACACCAATAGAGAAACAGAGAATAGAAAAAAAATAAAAGGGACATATTTATAGTTGCCAGATTTTGACGGCGCGACGATTTTCTAACGATTAATAGGGCTATTTAAATAATTTTTTTTTATCAATAGCTATCAAGTATTTCGTTTTCATATTTCATGTATAATAAAAAAGCCTAAACAAATTTTTATTTCATGTAATACGAACATTTCATTATTTAACTTGTTTTTTTTAGCTGAAAATAACAATTTTTTTATTTTACCTTAAGTTTACTCTATTTCAAAAGAAATGGAACTAGCTTCCGATGACTTGTTCAAAAACTACGATAATTCCAATAAATCTATTTTGATGGCTTTAAACAAGAATTTCTTAGTGTGTAGAAAAGTAAATTTGCCCAAAATAAAATCGTATCTGAATTAGATCATGATGTCATTTATGACGAATTTTAACTTAAAATTTTACGATTTTATAACAATAGTTTTTGGTAAAAATGGTTTTCAATAATGATATCTGCGGTTATAATTTTTTAAATAGTTTACGTTTTAAATTTAAACATTTTTATTATTTATTTAAAAATAAATTATTTATACATAAAGTAAAATTATAAGCCAATTTTAATTACTTAGTTTATTTTTTTTATTATTATTAAATTTATTACATTAATCATTATGTTAAATTTTGGCCTCAGCGCCTATTATAGCTTTGTAGAGGCTTACACTCGGTATGTTTTTTATAATAAATTTAAAAATATGTACATATATGGAAAATAATTTAATTTAATTTAACGTAATTTATTGAAATTTAAATTATTTTTAGGATGCAAGAAGCATTTAGACGTTGTTAAGCAAATGTTGCTTTATATTAGTTTTAAATGTAGACAGAACAGAAATATTTTTAAGGTAGTTTGGTAACTGATTGAACTCGTTTGCACCAGCATATGTAATTTTTTGTTTAGTTAATTCAAGACGACATCTTACAACATTCAAATCCATTGCATGCCTTGTTACTCTGTTAGTGAAGCTTATATTCTGATGAAACTGTATTGTATGACTTCCATATCCTTTTAGGCATTTAAATACATGTTAATAATTGTTGTTTGTATAATCCTTTAACTGGAAGTATAGTTTTTGCATAATTTTTATACAAAATTTATAGTGCTAAACCTCAAGGGGAGGTTAAACACAATCTTAAGGGCTTTGTTTTGTGCTGATTGCAGTGACTTTAATGCAGAGCTACTTTTAAACCCATAAATCATTGGTAGATATGTAAGGTGTGAATGAATTAGTGATTTATATAACAACATTTTAGTTTCAGTACTAAGTCTGTTTTTAAACTTATATAAAATTCCTATTCCAGACGATACTTTTCTCTTTAACTCGTTTATGTGGTTCTCCCACGAAAGATTGCTATTTAGGTTTATTCCTAAATATTTAATAGAATAAGATTCTTGTATTAAATTTCCAGCAACGTGTAAGTTTATAGTCTGATCATCTCTGATGTTGTATGGCTTAAACCTTATACATTTTGTCTAAGTAAAATTTAAAACTAATTTGTTTACTCTGAAATATTCTGATAGTATCGCAGAGTCATATTCAATTTGAGTTTGTAACACTTTTTCATATTTATAGTTACATATATAATAGACATATGTCGTCAGCGTACGTCAATAAATTGCAATAAAACTTTCAAATCATTAATATAGATTTTAAACAGTAAGGGGCCAAGCACGCTACCTTGTGGGACTCCACACACAACATGCAGCACACTACTTCTCGATTCACCGACTTGAACGAAATTAAGTCTGTTTTTTAGGTAATCCGAAAATAATTCAATTGCATTACGAGAAAAACCAAGAAAATTCAATTTCTTAATAAGTATATCATGATCTACCAAATCAAATGCTTTTGATAAATCATAAAACACTCCAGCAACTTGTTTCTGACCAGCATCAATCAATTCCTCTGCATATATATTCCACAATGTTTACTACAGCCTCTTCAGTTCCCGTACCTTTTTTAAAACCATATTGTTGGTTAAACAAAATATGATTACTTTCAAGATATTTCGTTAACTGTTCATATATAATTTTTTCAAAAATTTTATCAATAACTGGCAAAATTGAAATTGGACGATAGTTTTCTACATTACTGGTTACACGACCTTTCGGTATAGGAACAATTTTGTGAATCTTTAGAATATTTGGATATCTACCTTCCACAATCATCTTATTAAATATAGTTTTTAATAGATGAGTTATTGTATCCTTACGCGTTAACAGCATTTTAACCGTGACGTTATCATATCCTGGACTTTTATTCAGTTTTATACTCTCTAAAAGGTTTTTCATTTTAAAATTATCTATTTCTTCTAGGCTAAAACGTGTAGAACTCCGAGAAATAGTTTTAAACATGTTGAAATCATCCGTTGAAGATTATTGTAAATTCTCCCGTATATCTCGAACTACATCAGAGAAGAAATCATTAAAAATTGAAGCTTTTTCATTTTCCTTTACTACAATTGCACCATCGTTGGTCACTAATTCATTCACTACATTTTGCATTTTTCCAATCTGCTTATTTAAAAATCTCCATGTTTTTTTTGGATCTCCATCACACTTCTCTATATTACTTAAGTAAAAATCGTTCATAAGCTTTCTGTTACAATACTTAATAACTTTACTAATTCTCTTTAGACTGTCTATGATATATCTATCCTTTTTATTTTTCACTCGTGCTTTTAATAATTTATGTTTATTAGTTATCAATGAAATTAATTCTTTAGACATCCATGGGCTCATTTTTTGCCTTATATTTATATTTTTCTTTTCACAAGTGGTAGATTGTGATGCAGTCATAGAAAGAATATTAACAAGGTTCTCACACATATACCCAGAATCGTTAACATTTTGAAATGCAGTGCGTAAACTTTCATCGAAGAGCTTTCCAAATTTTATGTAATCAGTACAAGGCTTTGAAACAAGAGTTGTCTCCTTGTGCGTGTAATTTGTTTTAAGTCGGCAAAACATAAAATTATGATCCGAAAGAAAATTTTGAACAGAGTTAATTAACAGCGGATTTGAAATGTTACTAAAGACCCAGTCAATACAAGTTTTACTTTTAGGCCGTGTTATCAAATTATGACATGAACTGAAACAGTATTCTTCGAAAGTATCCAATAATGTTGTTAATGTTGTTGTTGTTAATGTTGAAATCACCTATAAATATGCATGGGGTATTTTTAACCAACGAAAGCAAATCCTGTAATAATAAGTTAAAAGATTGTAATGTACATTTCTGCGATCTGTAAATAGATGTTATTATCAATGGTTTATTGTCGACTTTAATTTCATGTAACGATATGCATATCTGGTCTATGAAATCCTTACTCCACATCGATAAAAGATTGTATTTTATATGTTTATTTATATAAATAGAGGTTCCCCCATAAGTATCATTTCGGCAGCAATGTATTACGTTAAAGCCATCAATAAAATATAGACTAATTTGATTTTTGTTGAACCACGTTTCTTGCACTGCTATAATTTCAGGAATAATTGACATTTTACAGATTTCTGATTTAAATTTATTAAATTTACTCAAAGACGAAATGCTTCTTACATTAATGGATAAAATATTAAACAGTTTGGAGTTCGTTTTAATTTCACAAAATTTATTAAAAGAATTAAGATTTTCGAAATATTTACTATCCATGAAAAATAGAAAGTATTAAAATTAAAAAAGAAAAACATAAGTAAGGTAATGTACTAATTTGGTGATTTAAACTGAGTTTCCTCATCTTCATCATCATCGTCATTGAAGTTATCGATATTATCCATTAGATTGCGCTTCCGATGACCTCCAGCAAATTTACATAGCAATTTGTCCATTTGTTATATAATTTTAAGAGTTCCAATTTGGTTTTTTGTCAAATAGTAGATTTTGCACAGATGTCGTTTGGGAACACAGTAATGTAAATTAAGATGCATTGAATATATTTTTAGTATGCCATCGCGTATGATTTAATTGTCTGCGGCCCAAAGCACGGTAAGTAATTTGATTGCAACGCTGGATGTTGATTGTTCAAGCGTTGGTTATCGGTTGGACAAAAACGAAAAAAACTATCAACTTAACTGTAAATTATTATGCGTAATTGCATTTATCTTCTAAATAAAAAATATGGAATAAAAATAATATGCCGATGTAAAAGAATAATAAACAAATTCTAATGTAATTTTATTCAATTTATGGCATGATTATAAAAATAAAACAACATAAAAAAATCAAGCTCATATTAAGAATGCAAAATAATTTAAATGTGAGGTTGAATAAGAAGTTTGCTAAGGTTTATAACCTGGAGCAAAAATTACTAATAGGTTTAATCTATTCAGAGTTGCAAATAATTTATTCTTTTTTTTAATTAATTCAAATCTACTCGAAAAATACATTTGTTATTCATTTCTAATTTACTTGAATTGAATTGATTTAAAAAAAAGACCACTGTAAATAAATGTAAAAAGTTAGAAAAATAAATTCAAGTGGATTGCAAAAGTAACATGTTATTCATATTTATCAAATCAAAAATTAATCACATTCAATTAAAGTAAACTATGTGTTTGGAGTTTGGTTCTTCATGTACTACTTAATTTGCTTTTGACATACGCTGAATAAAAAAGACATTTAATATTTAAAATTTATTAATAATTTATGAAATTTAGTTATATAAATATTACATAAGTAATATTACTTATGTAAGTAATATTACTTATGTAATATTACATAAGAAATATTACTTATGTAATATTTATATAATATTTATGTATTAATACAAAGTGTAATTATATTTTACAGTACATCATTAAAATTTCTATTCTTATTATTTTCTATGCCTTTCGACGATTATCTCCTACTAGGTGTGATATCCGAAATGAGAGTAATGCTGTCTGATATAATAAAATGAATTGGATAACGGGAGTAATGCTTACAGTAGTCTTTTTTCAAAATCAACTCATTTCAAATAAATTGTAAATGAATAATATATTTATTTTTCGAGTTCATTTGAATTAATTCAAATTAATTGGAAATGAATTGCAGTTCAATTGTCTAACTCATTTGACTTAATTCAAAGTAAGTTCAATTCAAATAAATTTGAAATGATTTGCAATTGATTTTACCGATTAATTTGAATGAATTGCAATTCATGTTAACTAAATTCATATTTCATTCAATTCGTTCTTTGTTGAAAAGAATTAATTCAAAATTTTACCATTTCAGTGGGAATTAATTAAAAAGTTAATGATTCGTTTACAACTCTGACTAGAAAATATAATTAAAATGTAAGCGATTGCAAATAAATCCGTCAAGTGCGAATTGATGTCACACAAAAAGGGCTCCGTTACATGTATGGACCAACTTATTACAGCGCACAGTCATACTTTGAGTAAATTTAAAATAAGAAACTTTAGAATCACGTAATTGTTGGAACACCTTTTAATTTTTTATACTTGCTTTTACATCGAATTAGCATTAATATTCTGCAAAAACTTATTGTCTCACGTTGCTACTACAAATTTTATTTTAATTTTGTGTAATTTTTTTGGTCTAACATCTGATTATAACAGTTCAAGCGATGAGGCCATATTCGCCAAAATAGCGGCTTCTATGGAAACACCCTTTAATTTTTAAATTTGTTGTTTGAGTGTGTTGTAAGCACTTTATGTAAATTCCTAAAGTCTGCGTACTACAGCTGAAAACTATAGCACTAAAGAAACAACCTTTAGATATTATAAATTTTCTTAAAGCGGATAAAGGTTCAAAGTATCCATAATGATTTTGGAAAAAATGGAACGACGAATAACTTAAACATTTTTGATTTCTTAGGACACATATTTATAAAGTACCAGTTTTTTTTACTTTCATTTAATATATTTATGACTGTTTCGTCAAGTTTCTGGCAACATTGTGCACCGCTAAGTAGAACGAAAATAATTCATACAATACATGCATTAATGTGTGCACATGTGTAGTAAACGAGTATTAAGAGAAGTAAAAACAAATGTTGATAACTAAATAAAAAAAAATGAATTAAATATAAAGAATTTACAATAAAAAACGATTGATTTTAAAACGAAATTGAAAATATTAGAGTACAAAAATTAAAAAAAAGAGACAAAAAAGCACTTAAATGTGGGTTAAAAAGGGTAGAGAAGAGGTCGTTCAAAATTTTATTAAGAATGCGAATTCGATGAGAGAGATATGGAGAACGGTTATCAAGACGAGTTTTGTTATTATTGTGTTTAATTTATAATATTTATAATATATTGTTGTTATTGTTTTTTTGGTACTTATTTTTATAATTTGAACAGATTTATTAATATTTTTTGTTTGTAGATATTTCGAAACAAATTCAATCAAATCTTTTTTTGCTTTTTTAAATTCTGTTTGATTGAAATAACCAGTATTTTATTAATTTTCTGTTTTTGCTTAAATAATTATTATTTTTATTATTTTTTTATCGTTAAATTATTTTTAGGAAATTAAATTATTTTGTGGATAATAATTGAAAGTAAACAAGCTTTCGTTTTTAAACTGTAAAATAGCAAAACAATTCTTCAAATGCAAACTAATAATTTTTTAGAACCATATTTAATAGGGTTCTTAAGAATGACAGCCAGCCTAATTACTAATCTCAAGTGTAATAATTTCTGAATTGTTTATTTTCGTTACTAGGCTTTTTTAGATTATAATTTAATTAAAATTGTATTTTTGCATGGCCAAATCATGACCCAGGTGATAGCAATAGCGAATCCAGTGACTTTCGTTGTCGCTCACAGTATCAAACTGCATATAAAAAAATTTTGATTTGATTGAGTAGAATTATATATCATGTGACTGGGTAAAGCTTTTAAACCTATTCGCTCTTGAGTAGTCAAATAGTCACAATACAAAAATAGCCAATCTTGACATTTGGAAATTAAAAAAGACAATCTGTACAACCTGAGGACCGGATATGCTAATGCTGATTCGCATTGAACTTCACATCTTATATTGGAAATTCTTTTTCACGACTCCTTAACTATAGCCGAAAGATTCTTGGTGCTTGTAGATTTTGATTCATAGACGTGTTTCTTGACGAAAGTCTAAAGATTCTCGATTGGGCTTAGATCAGGCGATCTTAGATTTTTAAACCTAACTACTATACTCCGGACTGATGTTGAGAAATGATATATTTTGCCTTACATTTTGCGAAATATTTTGTATTTTATCCCTACATTAAGATAAATTATATTTGTTTTGTGTTTGTGTATTCTTAGCCGTAGCCCTGATTTTCACACTACATTTTGACCTCAAGTTCGAATATTGTTTTTCATTTTGAAAATATTTTAAGCGTTTGAAAACCTATTAGTTAAAGATTCGAAGTAATTGTTTAAACGATTCGCTATTTTCATAATTATGAACTTAATTTGAAGCGTAATATTAAATGGCAATTATACAATATAGCATAGAGGTCAACGTTTCGAAGTTTTATTAAAAGCTCCGCAATTCGTTGACTAAGTTTCTTGGAGAAAAAAATATTTAGTAAGTCACCATAACACTTCTTTAATTTAGGAATAAAAATGAATAATTATTAGGAAGAAAATAGATAGACAAAATTGCATATATCTTTCTTTTTTTTATTGACACACTGCTTTATCATCAATTTTGTTTTTATTATCTTTTTTTTACAACTACAACCCCATGTAACAACCGATTCTTGAAAATCTCTGTATATGAAATTTTATTGTGCCAGCGCAGCATAATACGATGCTCCTGTGACCTCTTTTTTAATTTTGCTTTCGTTGCTTGTTTTGCTACGAAAAAGAAAAACAAAAAATGCCAGTGAAAAAATTAATATTTAAGCAACCTCTAGAATTTAATATTTCATAAAAAACGTAAATGCATTTTTAATTTAAAATTTTCAATCTATATTTGCAAATTGTGTTTTTACTTTCTTTTGCTGTACTGTTCTTTTTTAATGTAAAAAATATTTTATTGTTGTTGGTATTGCTGCTGCGCCGTTAATGCTTCTTCTTTTCATTTAATTGCATTTCTCTGATGTTGTGTATTTATTATTATGCACACACAACATTCCTTAACTTGCACATTTTAATATACACATAAATACATTCACTTATAGCAACACTTACAAGCTCACTACTCACTGGCCAACTTCTATAAAAAATTCTTGGGTATATTTTTTTTACAAATTATTTTAATAATTTTATTTTACAAAAAATGTCAGTTTCCATTTTTTTTATTCTTACATTTCACTTTTAGTCGCCTTGCTTTTTATGTGGTTTCCTTTTCTTTTTTTTTATATTGTATTTGGTCTATTTGGCCCCAAAAAATCTGTTATGCTTGATCTCTATTTTTTGCTGGTTGGTAATTTTTCCTCTTGACTTTTTTTTTAGGGGATTTCTTCTAACATTACACAAATTTATATTAATTTTTTAAAAACTAATTTATTGCACATGTTTTATATTTTCACTGTTATTTAAATCATTTTATTAGCTTAAAAAGTTTATATTTTCTTGGGGAATATATTTTTCTTGATTCATTTCTCCAGAAAAATATTGTTCAGCAAAACACGAACTGTCACTCGGATGTCAAATGGACGACTGAAAAAATGTCAAAAAATTTCTAGTGTCTATGTTTACCAGTCGGTTGTGTTTATTATATTTAACAACAGTTAGTCGAGACAATTTTCTCTGATTTGTTAGTGTTATCACGGCTAGATGTCGCCCATACAGCACGTAAATGTTCTATGTCTGTTTAATGTTGTGTGGCAAACAAGTACCCGTTACATTTGATTTATTTTTATACGACCTTGAGGTCGCTGTTTGCTTTTTAATAATTTAAATGTTATCGCATTTAGTAGCATTAAGCAGAATAAATAAACATTTTATTTACAACTCTGACGTGTTGAAAACTAGTAAATTATTTAAATTAAAATTTTTTAAAGTTTGAAGGAGTTGCGATGTTTTTTTCTTTGGCTAAATTTGAATTATTATTATAATAAAAAATCTTGATTTAGTTGGGAATTAATTTTTTTAGATAAAATCTTAAGATTGGTTTATTCCAGTTTTTTTTTATTGAAATTCGTTAGCAAAATTTCAATATTTCAGTGAAACCATGATTTTTGGTGTTTTCAAAATAATTGGTCTCATAAATTTATTTCTGCATTTGGAATGCAAAAATATGAAAAAAAAAGAATTTGTTTGATTAAGGCTTAAATGAGTTATTTTATTTTTTTAACAGTTATTTGCAGAATAAAAACAGTAAAAAATTCAATCATTAAAATTAAGAATTGAAATATGTTAGCATACTTTAGGGGGGAGCATAATACTTACGCACTTTTTTTTTTATCGTTATTAAAGGTTGTAAAAAATTGTTTTCTGCCTTTGTTGGTTGCATTACTTGTGCTGTTCTGCAATCGAACCGTAATGCTGAAGTGTTTATGAAGTCGGCGGCGCCGCATGACTAGAAATATGTACCAACGTTCACGGAAAATCATTCCTATAAAAGACAGACGCTATTCTCCTTGATATTAGGTGGTATGATGATCCATGTCATGTTGTGTTTTTACAAATGTCCAAACAAAAATTATAGCGCAGAATATGATGGTTAAAATTTGCCAAGTGCAAGCTGGAATCACAATCCTTATAGGAATTGTGGATAACTGCAAGCGACTGGGGTGATCTGGCAACGCGATGATTTGACAGTTCTATTAATAAGAAATTGTTGAGTTTTTTTTTATTAAGAAATTAATTGAATTAATAGAAGTAAATTTGTGTTATTCTGTGAAATAAATATTTCTGCGTTTTGTTAAAATAGCGACTTATTACAGAAATAATCGTACCGCATCTATTTCTCTAATTTTGCCAGCTTTTTGTTTGATTATTCAAAATAATAAGAATCTTAATACTTTCTATTTCTTTAGTTACACGACAATAATTTTTCACTTTGTATGGAAGGTAACACGCCCACTATGCGAATTACATTAATGCCGTGGTTTTTAATATAAAACTTTAAGGCTTTACCTTTTATAACTCCTAAGTCACAGGACCATTTTTATTTTACTTTAACCCTTTCGGGACGGAGTTTTATTTTGAAAACCAAATTATGTATGGTAAAATTTTTTTCATATTTTAAAAGGTATGATAAAAGTATTATGTTCTCCATACTTAAACATTTTAAATTTGTCCTTTTATCCTGCGACATATAATCCCAACAAGTGTTTTCATCGGGCATAAAATCACAATCAGTGTTCTCGAAGAGCGATTCGAAATTAAAAAGACAACTAAAATATATATATTATTAGATTGAGATAAAAGTTTACATTTATTTTTAACATTTTAGGAATGAAATTAGGTATTTATTTGTGGAATGGCCCAAAACACTTGTAACATAAGGCGTTGTTACAACCTGAGCATATCATCTTTGTTCGCTTTTCTATGCCAAGTGAAGAACAGCGGACACAGCGACAACGCTTCTCTTGCTCTACTGGCAAGTGGTCTCCAATATTAAGGCTATCTGTTTTTGGACGTTTGGGAGTTCTACCTCCCTGGCGATTGCATTGAAAATAAAGAAAAAAAGACAGTTTGAAAATTGCTGGGACGTATTATCCCAGTAGTCCCGAAAGGGTTAAGCCATATCGTCTCAGGGAATTTTTTTTCTAATAAACTTTTAAAACTTAGTTTCTAGAAGGTAATTGAGACCAGAAAGAATGAATCTGAAGTCCAAAAAATTTTCAGGTTTTTTGTTTTTGAGAAAAATCGAACACTGGGCACTATTTAGCATATTGGTTCTATTATTCTTATAAATTGTAAATACGAAAAAACTATATTTTGATAAACTCAAACTAATTTATTTAATTCATTTAAATCGAAAATAAAAGAAGACAGTTTTATACATATGTATATTAAAAAACATATTATTTTTCTTCGTGATATGCCTCAAAAGAATGTGTATACAGCGCGACCTTGCACTTTTTGCATAAAAATGAGCTGGGTTTATGGCAGTGCTTACATCTACAGTTCTTGTTTTTCTCTACTTTAATTATAAGATGCTCAGTTTTTCTTACAGGAAGAAAATCTATTGCTGAGTCAAAAAAACTGCCATCACTCGAAATTCCTTTTGCAATTTTATTTTTTAATTTTTTGGCGACGACAGAAACAGTCAAGTTTTCAGGCATTTACTAACAAAGAATTTAAAGTAGCGATAACTAAAGACCAGTACCAATTCTTTGCTCGAATGGCAACACTACAGTTTGTACAGCATTATCGTGCAAATCAACTTCTCCCATTCATTTGTTGTCGTTTTTCAATAACTGCGGTTGGTTATAATTCACAAACCGACCGAGTTCTATAATTCTACCATCATTAATTTTTTTTTTTTTTTACTTTTTTCATATTTTCGCTGGAACAGTTTGGCAGATTTTATCAAAATTAGTAGCCACTGTGACTTCTTTATTGTCCTGCAAACAACAAATTAAAATTTTATTTTTGCTGTCACACTTAAAATCATGATCGCCTCTTTCCAAAGCTTTTCAGCTCTGCTCTTCCGATTCTATTTGCCCGCACAGTGCCTGTTGCACACAATCTTTTCTCAGTTAGTAAGCTCAAAAGTAATAAGATGTAAAAAAGTTATCAAAATACACAGTATGCCTAGCTGTAAGCTCTATGTTTTCTGATAAACGAAGAGCCACATCGGCTCCTAAACCTACTTTCTTGTTATAGTTGTCTGCCGACCCGGCATAAGGTATACAGTGTAAAGATATCCAGCTAAAGAGCAAAGGCACTATAACCTGTACCCAAAACGAATTAGTTTACCGCGTACAAAGATTTAGCAAGAGTGTCTTCCGAAATATGGTACCATTTGCTCATCAATCGACAAATCTGCTTCCCAGATTCCAAATTGCATTTTATCCTTCTTGTCTAACTGAAAATTGTTACTAAAGTGAATGAATTTTTTAATATCTAAAAACTTTCTTGAAATACATAATTTTACAGCAGGAACGCCTAATGTGGGATGATTTGATCAATAATCGCGGGCAGCAAGTACAGTGTAATATCCAGATAACACTAAAATCCCAAAAATTCGTTGCAGCATTATGTTGTCTAGTACAAAGGAGCAATTATTCTGCCGAGCATAGCGATTTGTTTCCTCAACTACTACTCGTATACCTATAACCTCATCATCGAAAATAGCCTGAATAGTTCTAACGGCGTTTTCAGCATAAGCTGTCGGCCAGTTCTTCCCTAACATTATCGAGTAGTTCACTTTTTG
This sequence comes from Gymnosoma rotundatum, assembly GCA_916610165.2. Lineage (NCBI taxonomy): Eukaryota > Metazoa > Arthropoda > Insecta > Diptera > Tachinidae > Gymnosoma > Gymnosoma rotundatum. Next base: position 9,177,613 of record OU744338.1, on the reverse strand, counting down.
GGGAAATATTCTCAAATTTTTCATCAAAATTTCTTCTTTGTGTCCACTTTGGCATATCAAAAGCAGTGCAAGTATGAATGCAATAGTATATGATGACATAATATGTAAATCTGTTATTTATATCTTGAATACAACATGTTTTAGTGAGCCATTCTCAGAAAAAGCAAAAGTGCTAAATAGTGCCCAGCGTTCCACAAATCGAACACCACTTTTTGAAGACAGATCATAGAAATTATGCTAAAATTAGTGTTTTTTCTTTTGCCTTGTTATAAAAAGCAGGGGTGAAGTAGGTAGGACCTTTTATATTCATAGTTGTAGATAACATTTCACAATATATTTCCGTTAAAAGAAATAAAAACGCTTGAAACTTACTGTTCGAAAAATCGAACAGCGGGACGATATAGGTTAATCAACAATTGCTTTGTATGAGAGATACCATGGCCACTTGCATAAATTCGCCCATTTTTTAAATAATGATTTAAATTGACAATGAAGGAAGTTTTACTACTGCTACCATCTTTAAGATTAAAAGAAAGAAATATTCACTTTGTATGGGCGTGGCACTGACCAGTTGGAATTTTTGAGTATTATGTAACCTGCAGTTCCTGCCAGAGGTACAGAAAGAAGGAATCAAGAAAATCTATTCAGCCGTTTAGCTATTTGTAGACTTGAATTAATTTAATAATCTAACAAACATTTGTTGGAAGTTAATTTTATGTTTGATTATTTTTTTAATTGGTTTTAGAAAAATATTGTTTGATTTTCTATTTTTTTTTCAAATAAAACAATTACGAATTTTAGTATTTAATTTTATTATTTTTCCATTTTAATGAATAAAAAATGAATTTGTATTTAGCAATAACTTTTATTTTATTGACTTAAAAAGAAGAGAACTTCAAAGGTTTATAATTTAATCTAATTTGAATTTCCTTTCTCTCTTTTAGCATAACTTAACGCAAGTTACCAATTATGTTCCAATTAAAATTTTTGAAACATCTCTTTTTAAAATGTTTTTTGTTTCCTCAATCGTTTCGCTTTATTATTACGGGTAACTTCGTTATTACGCACAGTAATTATATTAACTCCACAAGCTGTTGCTTTAAGCATACCGCCCTTAGCATCATCATGGTTTTTCTTTAACAAATCATTAGCAATGATTTCGCCAAAAGTTAGTGCGAGTAACACAGCACCAGTGGCATTTGTGTTCGACCAGAAAACTATTTTTAATAACTCAGTGGCTGTTTGCTTGAACAAGTTATTATTGCAATTAAGGTAACTTTCAAATTGAATATTGTTCGCGTTGGTTGTATCATATATCTGCACAGGGATGGACAATTTAGTGCTATTGTACTTTTTTCAAAATAGAGATAACTCAAGTACTTTTTTTTAAATCAAAATAATTTAATATGTCGCATTAAACTTTAAAGTCAAAAGAAAAAAATTAGATTTTTATAGAGTCTATAAATTTCCATTAAGTACAATAAAATTATAATATTCAATTGAAAAATGTCGCAAAATAAAACCAAGCAACATTAGGGTTTCATACCTGAAGGCTAAAAACTTTATTTTATTTATACCATTACAATATCATTCTGTTCCTCAACTGCAGTTTGCCTAGTTTTCCATAACACATCATCCGGGTATTTTTTTTTTGATACTGTTAGAAAAATAAATATTAAATATTTCCTTAAACTAAATAGGAAATTTAATGAGGGGTTAATGCAAGCGTTACCTAGAATTCCACCTCTTTTCTTTCTGCTGATAACTAGTTGAATGTAAAACATATATATAGACCTTAAGAAAAGAATACCAATGCAGACATAATTTAAGTTGACATTTATCACGCGTTTTTTATGTTCCTTAGAAGTTTAATTTGTAAAAAAAATCACAAAATAATTTAATCTAAATCAAAAAAAAAAAAAAAAATTTATTCGAAACAAGGCGAATTAATTTTACCAGGTGGCATCGTTGCGGCAGCTGATTAGTTTTTACTTAATTAACCGACTTCAAAAAAAGAAGGCGGCTGAATGTTGATTTTTTTATATTTGTGCCTCCAGAACTCAGTCATTTCTGATCCGATTTTGAAAATTTTTGAAAATATGATAGATAATGCTTACAGATTGGTCCTGTTTTAAAAACAGTCCATAATCTTTAAAATTAAAGGGTGTCCCCATAAAACATACATATTTTTTACGTGTATTATGAATTGTAAAGGGCGATTCTGTAAAATTTTAACGACTGCATATTACCATAGCTCCAAAAACAAAAAATTATACAAAAATAAATCTAAAAATTAAAGGGTGCCCCATAATTGATGTAAATTTACTTATATGGGCATAGCTTTTGAAATGTTATAGACAAATGCTTGCAAATCGGACAGAATGTAGATTATAGTAAAAACCCAACAAACATTTTTTGAAAAGGTAATCGAGTGTAAAATTAAGCATTTTTGGTAGAAGTACTTCCCTACTAGATTGCCAACTTAATGATTTTAACAAGGCATGAGACTTTTATAATCAATTACTGAGAATCGACTACATTAATTATTGTAGGAAGTAATGAGTACCATTAGTACGATAGCCTCTTTCAACATAAAGAACTAGTTCCATTACTACTTCCTTTTTTGGAAACTAATGTAATGTGTTTTGTAAGCGAGTAACAAAATATGGCAATCACAAAAGTAAGTTATTATATGGCAAGTACTTTTTAAGGTAATGTCCAATTTTTTGCTGGGAAGTATTAATATTAAGAATTATAAATTAAAAGGTGCACCAATAGCTTATTTTATTTGATGTGTATTGCCATACTTTTTAATAGTTATAGACAGACGCTTGGAATTTAAGACAGACCTATATTGGTAAGTCCGCTATAACAACAAGTATAAAATATGGATTTGGAAGTTAAAGGGTGTTCCAATAGTTGATGCAATTTCAAGTGTGTGGCCGTACTTTTGAACCATTATAGACAGAACGCTGAAACTTAAAAGGGACCTTTATTTCTAAGTCCGCTATATCAACAAATTTAAAACTTAAATTTAGAAATTAAAGGGTGTCCCATAATTGATGAAGATTTACTTATATAGGCCAATATTTTGAACCGTTATAGACAAACGCTTGTAAATTTGACGCAATGTCGATTGCTATGGCCGTTATAGTAACAGCTGATCATATTTAAAATTATAAATTAAAGGGTGCACCAATAGTTCCTTTAATTTGGTATATGGCCATACTTTTAAACAGTTGTAGACAGACGATTAGAATTTAAAAAAAACCTGTATTACCAACTTCTCAATAACAAACAGTATAAAATTTGGATTTGGAAATAAACGGGTGTCCCAATAGTTGATATAATATGATGTATGTGGTCCTACTTTTGAACCGTTATAGACAGACAGCTGAAATTTACAAAGAACATGTTTTGCTAAGTCCGCAATATCAAGAAGCTTATAATTTGAATTTAGAAATTAAAGGGTGTTCCTAAAATTAATTTAATTTGTTCTATATAGCCGTATTTTTTGAACCGTTGTATACAAACACCTTAATTTTTAGACAGAATGTCTAGTAATTTATTTGGTATAATAAGAAGTATAAAAATGTTATATTATAAATTAAATAGTTGATATAATCGGATGTATATGGGCAAACTATTAAACCGTTGTAGACAGACTGTTGAAATTTACACAGAACCTGATTGCTAAATCTAATACAACTTGCTATATATAAAAAAAATAATAATAAATATGTCAATCGATCAGACATAGTGTTAAAAGATGTGGTATTGGAAATTAGCAAGAACGTTCCATGTCCTTCGAGGCAGCTGGCAAAACACCACGCCTAACTATAATTTTTTCATGTCATTTAAATTTGAGAATTAAAAGAGAAGAAAATAAGTTTATGTGAAAAAATTGGCGCTCGCCCATATTTTCCGAGTTACCAGCCTCTGAAATTTAAAAATTTTTTAAAGTATCAATATGGGTTCCATTTAAAAGCTTTTGAAGAGATCTTTAAGAAAATACTATAATTTTGAAAAAATGCTTAACCCAGTAAGAGCCGATGAAATTATTAAGTAAAATTATGTATATGTATTACTTAATGTTTTCTCATTCTTTATTTCTCTGTCATTCCAATATTTGCTTTTTTTTTGATTGGAGTTACTTCACTAAACTAGATTTACAATAATGGTGAAGGGTATATAAAATTCGGCATAGCCGAATACAGCACTCTTAGTTGTTTAATCTGAGACTGAAATACTAAAAAAGTTAGTTTAGAAATAGACGAATATGCAAAATAAGAAATATTTGTTATAATAGTAATTTTGATAAAATTTTTATTCTATTTCAGTGATGCCTCAGTTTTTTCTGCTAAAAAAAACAACAAGCTGAAAAAGCTGAAAAAGTACACTATAAAATCAATATTTAAAGCTTTTAAATTTGTTTTTGATGTTTTACACTTTTTATCGATAATATGTACAGAAATTTTGACGTTTGGTGATTTTATTCTTTAAATAAAATTGAACTCTTCACTCTTTTTTAATTTTATAATACAATATATTTTTACAGTTCTGCAGCTTTAATTTACATAATCGAAAGTTTTTTTTTGAATTTTAAAATTCCGGTCGGTTCAATATGTTGTCAATTTTAAGATTATTTTGAAATGTAATGTTTAAAATGTTGAATTTTTGCTCTTAGAAAAATGCTAAAAACATGTTTATTCTCAAGCAAAATTTTACATCAAAGTGGAAATTTACCTGCATTACAATGACAATATGGTAACACTGTTTTTTACAACACTAATGCACTATTATGCCTTGAAATTAACACTAATGAAATATAAACATTCTTATAATAATGATAAAGTTATTGCTACGAGTATTGGTTTTGTTGTTGTTGTGTATACTTATAATACACATTTTTCTTTTCATTAGATTTTCAGTTTGGCAACATTTTAATCCCTTTATATTGCTGATAATAGAATAAAAATTAAAATTTTTATATACAACTACTTAATTGTTGTTGTTGTTGAATTGCACAAAGCTTGTTCTTGTTTAAAATATTTAATTAAAAAGTTAAGAACCAAGGATTTAAGTTATTATTTTAAATTAGTTTTTATCTATAAGAGAATAATAAGAGAATAAGTTAGGGAGACAAACAAACAAACAAATTGTTTTGTTTTGCTAAAACACAACGTATGAGCATTTTTAATTAGATTTTTATCAATTCATAATAATCATACGACTGGGTGGGCAAAACTGTACATTTTTGATGTTTAAGATATTTATTTATTTGTTTATGTAAATATATACCCATAGTAAGTAGCGAAAAATATATGCATGTGTACAGACCTGATTGTCAACTTAAATATTAGGGAGATATGCGAAATATTATACAAATAAATTTAACAGGTGCTGCAAGAGTAGCGGTAATACTTAGTGCGAATTGCCTACCGTTTTATTAGAAATGAAAACTTATACTTTGTTTTTATTGAAAGTTTGTTTGAAGTCCAATTTATTACAATAATTTAAAAAATGGATAACTCTTAAATGGTCAACTGCTGGCTTTTTTCTTTAATGCTTCTGGGTTGTTTAAAAAATCCCCAGAGGTAGAAGATAACGAAATTAACGCTGCCTTTTCACCCTCAAGAAGGCTGGAATTGGTCCTCATGATATAAGAAGATTTTTCAGCATTTTAAATTGAATGAGAACGTTAATGCGTAAAAAACAAGTCAAATTTATTTAAAATTTAAAAGTCAACATCATACGACAATTTAATTTAATATTTTGAAAAGTTAAAAAAATATGGGCATAAGTCAATAACACATGCACAATCGCGGGAAGAAGCTTATAAAAGCTTAAATAAACTTTTTGATTTCAAATGCCCGTCAAATATTTTTATTCTGTGGCTGTAGTAGATTTGTTCTCATGATCTCTTCTTTACTTAACATGTGCGTTAATAAACTTACAAAGCGAAGCATACCACAGCATTCTTGGCGAAAGCCGAACTACTGGAAGCCATCCAGAATTTAAGAACTTTTATTTTCCCAACCAGGTTTTCTTTTAAAGAAAAATAAAAACGACTGCATTTATGTCGTTATATTCTTTACTTGAGAAGTTTCTATCAAGGTAAGGAATCACTAATTTATTGTTTTTTATATACAGTTCTTATAGCCAAACTCTTCCATTAATTCATCTACCATGGCTACAAAACAATATTTATAAGCAGCGAGTAAATTACGGTACTCGATATCTATCGAAATTTACATTCAAATTCTATTAAAATTCTGATCGATATTGAATGCCGTAATTTGCCCCCTGGTTATCAATTCGACTGAATGATGCTTTTTTTATGTTTGTGTCCGCAGAACTCAGTCATTTTTTAAATAATTTTGAAAAATTTTTTTGCTTCAAAGGTGATGCTTACAGATTGGCCCCGTTTTAAAAAGAGTCAATGATCTTAAAAATTAAAGGGTGTCCCTATAGGTGACCCAAATTGACCTATGTGTGCCTATCTCGTGAACCGTTATTGACAAACACTTGCAAATTGGATAGAATGACGATGAATAAGACTGTTATAGTAACAAGTATTAATATTTAAAATTATAAATTAAAGGATGTCCCAATAGTTTATTTAATTTGAAGTATATGGCCATACATTTGAACAGTTGTAGGCAGACGCTGTAGACAGAACTTGTGTTGCTAACTCCACAATAAGAACAAGTATAACATTTTTTTTTCTATAAAAAGGCAATTTTCAAAGCAAACCGCAATTGATCTCTGCACACATAATTGTTAAATATTTGTATGTATTTCATTTAAGTTGTTTGTGATGTGCTGCCATGTGCAATTATGTACACTTTTTCAATTTTTTATTTTAGATTTAATTTAGCGTAAAGCAAAAAACTGCCAAATTTTGTATTAAGAATGTTATATTACCAATGTTTTAAAAGCGAAGCAATACAGGGGTACAAAATGGACTTCATTTAATGGTTAATATTTCAATATAATATTTTTTAGTTTGAAACAAGCTCTGCCTTACGACTTGTAATTAAAATTCTTCGAAGATCTTCTTAATTAAAAAAAAAAATTGTGCTTTAAAAAATATTTTGTTACTTAACATTAATTAAAGACTTACTTAACGAATACAATGTGGATCTTTTAAAAAAGATTTCCACGCATCAGTACAAGGGGCGCCATAAGTTTAGGAGGCCTAAAAATAACACATACATTAAATAAATTAAAAAACACAGCAGCTAAGGCTTTCCCTTCAAAATGTCAAAGAGAGCTTGTCGGCAAATAAGATTCGAAAACAAAAGTAAATTATGTTGACATTTATGGACCTGTGTTGTCAATAATTTGGTTGTTCTGAGGAAAATTTTTTTGTTGTTAGCGATAGAGTGACAGATGAGCCATCAATCGCTACTCGTTTGGAAATTAAAGGGTGTCCTAATAGTAATTTGATGTATATGGCCAAACTTTTGAACCGTTATAGACAGGCAGCTGAAATTAACAAGGATCGTGTATTTCTAATTCCGCTATAGCAACAAGGTTGTAATTTGAATTTAGAAATTAAAGGGTGTTTTCAAAATTTATGTAATTTGACCTATATGACCGTATCTTTTGAACCTTTGTATACAGACACTCGAAAATTAGGCAGAATTTCCACTGCCTTATTTGCTATAATAAGAAATATAATTATTTCAAATTATAAATTAAAAGGTGTTACAATAGTTGATGTTATTTGATGTGTATGGCCAAACTGTTGAACTGTAATGCTGAGTCTACTATAATAGCAAGTATTTCATTCGAGTTTAGAAATTGAAAGGTTCCCCGATAGTTGATGTAATTTTATGTATATTGCGTCTTCATTCCTAGATTTTGGATCAGGATAAAGTTTAAGCTACAGGATCAATGTAGTCTGATTCAGGCTGAGATCTTAGTCATTAGGGTACCACAGGGGGACAATACGGTATCCAGATTGGTTCGTGAATGCCGGACATCTCTGGACGAGATGGCGAGACATTCCAACCTGGAACTATTTTGATTGCCGGCCCACTCGGGCATACCCGAAAACATAGTCGCGGACGAACTCGCCAGATCTGGAACTCGGATGAGAGACCGGGAGATAGATTTACTGGTGGAAGTCCCGTTAAGCTGCTGTAGGGCTTTATTTCAGCGGGAACTCTTTGGGACAGCGCAGACTAGATGGTCTGAAGAGGTCACCTGCACGGTCTCGAGGACATTGTGCCCTCAGTATAATATTGGGGGATCCGCAAATCTACTGAGGTTTCCTCGAGGGCAGCTGGGTACACTGGTGGCTGTACTGATAGGGCACTGTATCATTAGTACCCATGCTAGGAGACTGAATCTTCCGCATAATGATTACTGTAAAAGTTGTCAGGATGAGGTGGAAGAGGAAACGGTGGAGCCTCTGCTCTGCCATTGTCCAGTTCTTTCTGGGAATAGAGCTGCCATTTTCTGCAGTCCGAGACTGCAATATCTTGCAGACTTATCTGTCTGCGATGTTGCTAGGATAAACTTGTTTGTCCGGTCCTCGGGGTGGTTTGGATATCTTCTTGGATCTTTGATGGTACGTAGGGACCTGAACCTGATCCTTGCTCATCCTATTCCAGGTGACAAAACGGGACCTTTAGGACGCAAGTGAGTCGGTCTTATTACGCCGACAGCCTGTGCAACCTAACCTAACCTATCTATATTGCCAAACTGTTGAACAATTGTATGCAGATGGTTGAAATAACAAGTAGCCAAATCCGCTATAAGAAGTGTAGAGTTTGGAGGTGGATTATAAGGGTGTCCCAATAGTTAATGTAATTTGATGTATGCGGAAATACTTTTGAACCGTTATAGAAAGAGAGTTGAAATCTGTTTCGCAGTCGGATTTGTTTTGCAAGAACTATTTTTTATCTATTCTACTTTAGTCAACTCATTCATCGCAACTCTGTTGTGACTTAAACTTATATTCATAATCTTCTGTTTAACAAACACACACATACATTATAACTGTCAGAAGTAGAAGTGTTAGCATTTTTTTAGCTTTTTCTGTTATCAAAGACGCAATTCTACATTTTTAACGGAAAACATTAAATTCTGTTATTAGAGATTAAAATGTTTTGGTAACAAAATGAATAAAAAGCAATAAAACTAAAGGCTACTTACCATGGCGAAATAATACTAGGTGGTCGCGATGGCGAATTCATTAAAAAAATAAATTTTTACATATTTTTTATATATTGAGATTGACATTTAGCGTTACGGCGAAAGTAATGAAATCACTATCGCAACCACCTTGTATTATTTCGCAATGCTACATACTTTAATTTCTTACACCAAAATTCATTTAAAAATAAGTGTTAAGAATATTTTTATTTTTTTTTTTTTTGATTTTTGAATTTTTTTTGTACATTTAAGTTACAGCAGTTTACGTACAAACCCTTTGGAATAATTTGTAACAAACAGTTTGACCTTAATACTCTCAATTATTTTGAAAATATAGACAAAAGCTGATTATTATTTTCTGATATTTGTCGTTTATTTGTATAAAACTTAATAAAATTAACAGCATTTCAAATTTGCTTTTCTTTTTTAAACGAATTTTTGAAGAGTTCGCCATAAGTAATTCCTGTCTTATACTCTTGTAGATTTTATTATCAAAGAGAATATAACTTATTGCAAGTATTTGTTTTGTTGCTTTTTTATTTCTTTGTGTATGCAATTCCTTCAAAAGGCATCTCATATACTTTCATCTTTTTTTTATGGTATAAGCGTCTGTGTTCGCATAAATATTGCATTTATTCCTTAAGGCACCATAAAGTATTCAAAAATATTTTAATTAAGGATTGATATAATTTCAAATACTAAAGACAATTTGTTTTATTTCAGTTTTATTTTCTGGTTCTAAAATATTATTTGTTAAAGGAAATTTTCAAAGAACCAACTACACCAACTTGACTCTTCTCATACTTTGCATTTTTTTCACGTATATTTATTGATTTTTAGCTCAATATCTTTAGAAAATGTGGAATGAGGCAAAAGTTAAAAATAGACAATATAATCACATCACATCAACTGTATTATAAAGACAAATGACTTGACATGATTACAACGGGAAGTCACATGTTGAATTGAAATCCCAAAATGCTATTTATTCACTTAAAGCAGTTTATAACCGCAATCAATAACACGTGTGTTATGCATTTACGAACGTACTTCTATAAACTTATTCAATTTAATTTCATTTTTTAGCTTTTATTGAAAATAAAAAATAGTGTGACACAATTGCAGTTTAACATTTAAAAAAATTTCTATTTAAGGACACACATTGAGGGTAAAAAAATAATATTGTAATTTCTAAACGGTTTGACCGCTTGTATTGAAACTTCATACTGCCTTAGTAGAGGTGTAGTTGAGCTTTATATACATTTTATAGACATTTCTATGCTTAAGGAACCGGCTTCGCAATGCTTTGAAGATACACAGAAATTCTGCTTTTTCCACGTAGTTTTAAAACTAAACCAAACATCTTCTCAGTATTTATAGAAGTATATTTATAGAATAAATGGTTCTATTTAGAATTCGAAAATATAATCACTGCGAAAGCGTTTTTGTCAATTAGTGGTTAAGATATACTTAGATGTAAATCGTTGACAGTTTTTTTTTCATATATTCTACATATTGTTGTTGTTATTTAAGTTCGGTATGCAGCCATATGTCGTAAATAAATTAAGTATCTCCACACATCTGGAAAATGTATACTTTACAAAAGTTTTCAACACATAAGTTTTACTTAAATTCTCTACATTATTCCGATACACATAACGATACGCAGTTAAGTTCCTTTTGTTTTATTTAAGGTCCACACATACGTAAACAATGCTGCCAGATCTTTCCATATTATAAATATTTAGACGTTTTTACTCGCCTATAAATAAAAATAGCAGTGACATGATTAAAAGATATATTGAACAGAACGTTGACGTTATTTTAATCATTTTTGTCCTATATTATTCTGCAATTAAACAAACCCAGGAATCAGTAAAAACTAACAATATCTTTCCATAAAATTTTTGTTTTAAAATTTCGGCATTTATTTTCAAGATTTGTTAATTTTTAAAAATTTCTTTTGCTTTTTTTAAGTTTTAATTCTATTGGCTTATTTTCGAACTGCGTGATTTTTAATTTTTATAAACATTTTCGAAAACTTGTATTCCAAAAGTTCCGACTTTTGAGTAAAAGTTTTTGAAAATTGTCGGTTTTTTATGATAATGAATTTCTTTTTTGAAATCCAGGATAAAATTGCATTTTTGTGTGAATTAAAAAATTTTTGTTTTATGATCTGTATATTTCGAATTTTTTTTTTAGCAAAAAAGACAGTAGCTGTTGATTTAAAGTCTGGAATATTATGAAGTTTGTGAAATTCTACTTTTTTTCTTGAATGAAGTTTTTTTTTTCTAAGTTTTGATTTTTACGATCTCGTTTTTGCAATTTTTTTTATTTAAAGTGAAATTTATTTGTTTTTGGAATGTAGCAAATGAAATAAAGCGGAAAAATTTTTGTTACTTTTCTGTTTTCGTAAATGTGTAGTAAATTTAAGAAAACATCCTTTGATTACTTATAAACGATTCTCTTTTTTAGTCAATTAACAACAGAATTTTATTCACGGATTTCTATAAATAAAATGAAGGACAAGAGTAACCTGGAAAATAGTACTCTACACTGCCATAAATTTAAACATTTATCTTTTAAATAAAATCGTATTCATTGTTGTGTGTGTTTTTCTTTTAGTAAGAATTCATTTCCTTTGACCATTAAATGAAAGAAAAATCATACTCAATGATAATAATGATGATGATGTTTATCTTGATTCAAAAAAACGCTTGTTAAAAATGTAATATGTTTTTATAAAGTATATGAGAAAAAGATAAATTATCCAAAGTTAAAGCTGCGAATAGCAAAGTATACAGGAAATCTTGTTACAAATCCAATTGTTTAAAGTAAAAAAAAAAAAAACATTTATGACTGAGTCAAACATCTCCATTCACATTCGAAGAAAACTACAAGTTGGAAATGAAATAAAATTTTAGGAAATGCATACTTAAGGACTTCATTTTTTGTTGTTGTAAATACTCAAATAACATACGAAAAACTAAGAAATAGCACACACACACATACACATACACATACAGCTACCAACATAAGTGCTCAAAAGGAAATGAAGAAAAATAAACAGTGAAATTTTAATGAATGTGTTTTTGGAAGAGTGAGAGAAAAAAAGGAAAGTACAATAAAAAAAAAAAAAACAACTGGTAAAACATCACTTTATGAAGAGGTCTTCTTCTTTGTCTTCTTCTTCTTCTTTATCTTTAATATACTCATCTTAACAAAATAGTCATTTAGGGTCTGGCCATAAGAAAATAAATTCATGGGTTCAATTTAGTTGTATGTTTTTTTTTTCTTATTTAAAATTTATTTTATTCTTTTTTCTTTTCTTTTTTTGTAAATATCTAATTTTGCTTATTTTATCTTGTTTTAAACTTGTGCTGTTTAATGCTTTTAAAACGGATATTTAATGTGTTAACATTGTCAAGAATAAATAAAAACATTTAATAGGATTTTCAATTGTATTTATGGGGATCTTTTAATGATTAACGCAAAATTAAAAAAAAAATACTTTAAAATTCTAGAGGATGGAGTGAGACAATTTGTCTTATATAAGGAGTGCTAAGTGAAGAGTGTTTTTTAAGCACGATAAAAAATTAAATTGTAAAAAATAAAACAAAAAATTTAAATAAAAAAAATTGTACTTAAGATCAGCACATGGCATCAATACTTAAAAATGATTTCGGACGTATGGCCAACGTAGCTGCTCGTGACGAAGCGCATTCTGCTGGCCGTATATCACGAAAAACACGCACAATGTTAGCCTCTAAAGCGTCAATTGACAGGTCCATTTCTCGAAATCAACTTATCGCCAATTTTTGACTTCAATAGCTCGATAGATGCGGTCGCCGTATGGCTGGTAGCGCCATCTTGTTTAAACCACATTGCGATCGGATAAACGTCATCCATATTTTCCAACAAAAAATTCATTAATCATGGTGCGTTAACGATATCCATTGAACGTAACGTGAGATCCTGCCTTATTTTTGAAGAAATAAGGTCCGATGATGCCATCAAAAAATTTGTGGGTTGCTTTGACAAAAAAAAAAAAAAAACCCCGTTTAATAACTTTGTTATCAATTCAATTATATTTTTAATTATGAATTTCAAATTCTTTCTGTGCAGTTTTGTGTTAAAAAAAAAAATAATATTCTTTACTTTAACTATTCGCCTCCAGTCACTTTGACATTCAAAAGGGTTTTGTTTTCTAACATCAGTTGTTGGTTGACATTAAAATCACTTCAGCTTTTGGTTAAAGGAACCAGCTTATATTGCAACCGCAAAGGTTTTATTTTCTCAAGGACACAGTTGCGTTGCAAAAAAACAAAAATCTTAAGAAACTGGCTCAAATACAGCTATTTAAATATTATTTAACCCAGTAACCTGAAAACAGATGAACAATTTTTAATAAATAACAAACAGCGCAATGTGTCTACACATGTCATAATGACACGGTCACAAATAGAAAAATTATAAAAAAAGAAACAACAACAAAAAATTATACAAAAAGATATTTAAAGCAAATGATGATGATGAGAACACTCAGGGAAATTTTAAGAAACAACAATTTAATTTTTGGTGAGTTTTTACAAGTAAAAACACTTTAATAAAGTGAAGCATTTTTAATCGACTTCAAAACAAGAAGGAGGCTGTTATCAATTTGTTGCTTTCTTTTTAAATGTTGATGCCCGCAGAACCCATTTCTGAACCGTTTTAACAATTTTTTCTTTATTTGAAATGTTATGCTTACAGATTGATCCCGTTTTAAAAACAGTTCATTATTTAAAAAATTAAAGGGTGTCCCCATATAACATATATATTTTTTGTGTGTACTATGAACCGCAAATAGTACCACTTTAAAATATATATAACTAAAAGTAATAATAAAGTAAATTTAAAATTTAAAGGGTGTCCCCGTAAATTGACCTACATAGACCTATCTTTTGAGCAGTTGAGCTTAAAAATTGGACAAAATGTCGATTTCTGTGACTATTATAATAACAAGTATAAATATCCAAAATTATAAATTAAAGGGTGGCCCAATAGTTTTTTTAATATTGATATATATTGCCATACTTTTGAACTGTGGTAGACAGACAGTTGAAATTTACAAAGAATCTGTGTTGATAAGTCCGCTGTAACAGCTAGTATTAAATTTAGATTCAAAAATTAAAGGGTGTCCCAATAGCTGATGTAATTATATGTTAGTAGCTTAACTTTTTAACCAATATAGACAGACAGCTGAAATTTACAGGGAGCCTGTATTGCTAAGCCTGCTATAAGAAGAAGTATAAAATATGGTTTTGGAAATTAAAGGGAGTCCCAATAGTTGATGTAATTTGATGTATGTAGAGAAAATTTTGAACCGTTGTAAACAATAATTTATGTAATTTACAGTTGTAGGCAAACGGTTAAAGTCTTAAATTTTGATTTGGAAAATAAATAGTCGATGCAAATCAATGTAAGTTTCCGTTATAGAATTGTTATAGAAAGTCATCTAAAATATGTTTTAAAGTTTCATTAATATTCGTTATTCTTAGAATTTTATAAAAACTGCAAAATTAAAAAAAAAAAATTTGAATTAAATGGTCAGACGTTATCCATAGATTTCTTGCATAAACGACAACATAAAAACAGTTCAGTTTTCTTAGTCGTAATATATATTTTATATTATGAAATTAAGAATTGAATTCGAATTAATAAAGAAATTCTAAAAGTTTCAGTGACATTAATTTTCAGTCACTCGAACGTGTGTATATCGTCTATTTATAAATGGAAATTTATGTGCAGTCACGCCAGTTATACAATGTCATCTAACTCATGTTTAATGATGCCTTAATAAAACTAAATATTAATACAAACAAAACAGTCGCTCTCTTGTTATAATAATTTTTTTTTGGAATTTGAGTGCTTTACTTGCAAAAAAACACAAAAACCCAGCATGAAATTTTTATATAAAAATACAAAGCAAAAAAAAAAAAAAATATTTATGAAAAATAAAAGCCCCTACATTGCCCCACAGTGCTGGTGAAAATTCTGTACTTTGTAAACTAATTGTTAATAAAGACTATCGTTGCGGGTTCCAGTAGAAACAAATTTTAATTAAGAATTTATCCATTGTATGTAGAGCCCACACATTAAAGGTTTCAAACCATGAACGGGCCACCCTTTAATTTTAAATTTAATATTTTTGTTCTAACTTCTTTAGAATTTAAATTGTTCATCTTTTACAGTCAAAAATATAAGAAACTCTACTTCAAAATCAGGTCTTCTATGAGGCACCATGTGAGTTAAAGTTTTATTTTTTTAAATTGAAAGCTGGGTGACAACTTAGATGAAAATAACCTCTCTATGGGAACACTCTTTAATTATTAAATTTAATTTTTATACTTGTCAAGGTTTTTCCCACATCGTACCGCTAAAAATTTTAACATTTCCAAAGAAATGGCTACATACGGGAAAATGTGGTTTTTGTGGGGCACCCTTTGAAATATTTTTTTTTTTAATATTTCCATATACAGGCTATAGTACTAAATTTTCTGTAAAAACTTCAAGAGTTTGAATATAACGGTTCAAGAGATATGGGGTTATCAATAGCAATCACGTCGCTATGGGGGCACCCTTTAATTTTTATTTTATTTTTTACACTTGTTAGATATATTATTACATACCCTGTATTAGTTTAAAGTGTCTGCTTTTAGCATTGCAAAAAACGAAAATTTCGTCACTATCGGGGCACCCTTTAGATTTTTATTTAATTTTTATAACGGACATAGTACCACATACATATCTTTTATAAATTTTAAGTTCCTGTTCATAACTGTTTAAAATATAAGAACATGTACGCGCGAGTAACGTCTCTACGTGGACACCCTTTAATTTTTAACTTTTTTATTTGTTATTTTGGCGGCCATAAGAAAGCAATTCCTTTATTTTGAATATATAGTTACTACAGTTTTAGAAATATAGGCCCATGACAGTGGGACAAATATTATAGAAATAACAATTGGGCTGTGTTTTTGCGCTTTGAGTATGAAACCCTAAAACATATAATGTAAAAAGAACGACGAAATTAGAGTACATTAACAATTTTCAAAACTATTGGGCTTAGCAACAACATTTCAAACACTTTCGTTCATTGTGACATGACAAATGATGAATGTTGATGACAATGACATCAAAACTGCTTAAAAACAAAAAGAGAAGAAGAAATAAGAAAAATAATAGTATTTTATTTTGGTAGAAAATTTTTCAAGTACTCGTACACAACAGGAAAAGTATTTTTATAGATGAAAAAAGAAAAACTAAATGAATAAAAATAAAAAGTATACGGTAGCGTAGAAAAGCACATAAATTGTCAATTGTTAGAGAATTGTGCTTAAGAGGTTGCAGTAATTTTAACTTTTTTATCTCGCAAACTTTACTTTGGTGTATTTTGTATTCATAGAGTAGGTCGGTATATTTTTAGTCATTTTAGCTACACTTTAATATTAGACATGGTCTTGTTATAATAAATTTGTTATCGCACAAAGTCACTTAGATGAAAGGTAGAGCTGGCCAATAGCAGGAGGAATATTTTTTGTAATCTTAAAGGAAAGAACGAATAAAATGAAGTCAAAAAGTCGATTTCTAAAAAATATCCAAATTATAAACAAAAATATGCAATCATTTGGAATTGTTGGAGAAGTCTTAAAAATTTGAATATGGAGAAATTAATTTTTTGTTATCATCAAAAATCATCATTTTTGAAAATGCTAAGCTTGTAAGAATTCATTACTGCACCATCGTTTGAGATTGTCTTCAATTAAAGTAACGAATTTAAACATGACCGTTCAGGCCTACAAATAATGACACTTGCTTGGAGCATTCAGAAAGGTCAGCTTCTTCACAAAGGAAAAGGTTGGGGAGTGCTTAAATTTCTTAAGGCCAAGCGCAATTAAATTGAAATTAGAAAAGGCATGAAATTTTCTGCCTTGATTACTTTGGAAATAAAAATAACAAAGAATGAAGAAAATTATTCATTATTATTGACTTAAGTGAACATTTTTTATTTAGCTAAAAAATAAAAAAACCAAAACAAGTTGCATCCAAATAACTTACATTGGTGGACCTAGAGGAAAATTTTAGAAATTTTCAGTTTCGAACTATTCTTCAGAGTTACTTTACTAAGAAGGAGCTACATTGACCTTCTTATACGAAAAGAGAAATTAAGAAAATAAAATCTTCTTCTTCTGCATTGTATTTGCCTTATAATTAAAATTTAAAAAGTACTTTACAAAAATAAGTACCATTTTGCAAAAGTACAACCGATTCTTTAAAGAATTTTTGAAAAAATGCTATTTTCTAAATTGTTTTAAAACATTGTGGAATCAAATAATTAATTTTTTTAAGATTTTTTTAAAACTTCTTTTTAAAGCAGTTTTTATTTAAAATATATTTTTCATAAACTAAAAAAAAAACTTTTAAACAGAAATTTTAAATATGTACTCGTTTTCATATTTTTCTAAAAAGTTCCATTGGTCTTTTAATATGTTTCGGTTTCTCTGATAAGGTACTTTTTAAGCTATTAAAAAATTATCTTTTCCAAGGTAATTAATAACAAGTATGAGTGCTATATTCGGCTATGCCGAATCTTATATGTAAATCTAGAGTCAAGTAACTGTAATAAAAAAAAAAAAAAAAAAAAAAAAATAAGAAGTATTGGAGTGGCAGAAAATTAAAAAATAAAAAAAAATGTTGCTCTTAATGGGTTAAGCATTTTTAAAAAATTTTAGTGTTTCCTTAAAGATCTCTCCAAAAGCTTTAAAATGATACCCATATTGATATTTTAAAGAATTTGAAAATTTTAGAGCCCTGTTATTCGGGAAATATGGGCGACCGTAAAATTTTCATTTGATGTTTTTTCCTATTTTTTAATACTCTATTGACCCATTTACTAATTTTTTTGATTGGAATTACTTAACTGTTTCAAAATACATTTCGAGGTAGCCATGGTGTTTTGCCTTCTGAAATGAAGGACATAGACCGGTCGTGCTGATTTCCAACAGCACTTCTTTCGACACTATATCTGATCGATTGACATTTTTTTTTTTGTGAAATTAAGTTTGCCGAGGCAAATTTGACGGACTGACGGACATCGCTCAATCGATTTCGCTATTCATAAGAAGTCAGAATATATATATATTTTATGGGATCGTAAATGGATATTGTAGAAATTGCACACGGAATGACAAACTTAGATATACCCTTTTTCTACTTTTTGTGGTGAAGGATATAAGAAACTGAAATACTTCTCCTAAAATAAAACCTTTTTAGAAGGCAGTCTTCTTTGGCAAAATCATCAAAAACTTTTCGTGTTTTTTTCAACAACGCTAACCCTGTTTTTGACCAATAATTTTTTTGGTATCTTAAAGCAAAGTACTATTATCTCCAAAGTTATTTTACTGAAAGCAAAAGTATCATTCTTAAAGGTATTATTTGAAAAAGTAATTTGCTCGTAATTAAAATAAAAATTTGTAAAAATATTTTTCAATCTAATGTGTTTAGTTGTAACACTGTGACAATTTTCAAGACCACATCACATTTTTCTTTCTTTTTTGCTAAAAATTACTCTTTTCCATTTATTTTTTACGCCCTTAAAGAGGTACTTTTTCTATATTGTATATTAAAAATATACTTTTATAGCAAAAACTTTTTTAAAATGAATTTAAAACGGCCACTTTTAAAGGACAACTTTTTAAAATGCAAAATTTTTTATTCAAAAATATATTTTTTTATATATTAAAAAATAATATTATTTATTTTAAAGCGTAGCGGATTATTAAGTCGAATTAATTTTACTTTAATTATTTCTGTTTATATTTGTGATTCTTGACATCATATTTATTATTTTGTTCTATTATTTTATCTTTTAGGAACTTTTTAAACTTTTTCTGCAACAATACAAACACACTGCAGTGTACAATTATAATTACACCTCCATGCTATTATGCTTTTTACATTGCAAAAGAAAAAAAATATCTCAAAATGTTATAAAGAGTTTAACTGAAATTTTAACAACATGGCAATAAGATATAAACTTTTGCAAATTAAGAAAACAGTTTTTACCGGAAAATGATTTCTTTGTAAATAATCGATTTAGATCGCAATTAATAGATAGAGAATGGCGTTACTAATCTTAAAACAGCTTCTGCTAGACAATAGCCAGTGAATACCCCAAATGTAAAACAAGTTTTTTTAGACGCCGAAAAGCATGCTTTTATTATTTCTTCCCCCTCTACTCTCTTCCGACATGAAATGCTGAAAATAATATCCTATATTTTAGTACGTTTAACGATTTATCTGTGGTCTGAATACTACTAGAAATTAATTAAGTAAACGTTTATACTCATGATTGAGCAACAAATATCCAAACCTTTAAATATAACGTATTATTTGCATTATCTGTTGTTTTAGATAACCTTTGGTTAAAAATTATTATCCTTTTGTATAACGCAACATATAAATTTTGTTGTAAAATCACAAACAGCCATTTCTCTAAAATCAAAACTTGGATTTTGAAGACTCCTTTTTTTAAAGATTTAAAAAAATGTATAACAAAAAACGAAGTGTATTTATAGTGATGCACAGCAGTATAGAAATTATTAAAGTTTTGTATGATAATTTAAGTGGATCAGTTTTACGAACAATTTTGTTGCACACTATTTGATCTGAAATTGTTTGAAATAATTTGATTTTTACGAGATTCCATTTTTGTGGGTTCATTATAATTTTTGCTTTTCAAAAACTTAATGATTTCTTTTACTAAATTTATTTATTTAAAGGATTTTTATGGAAACAAGAAATATAATATTGATAATAATATTATATTACTTAGGTTTACTTAGGTTATCAATAAATAGGAAAAATAAATATATAATACAACTTGATTATTTGGGTATTACATTAATGTTTAGAAATCCTGCCAATGCAACTAAGAAAAAAAAAACCAAAGGCAATCGATTAGCCATTCTGGTGACACATGATTTTTTTTTACCAATATTGTACTAGAACTCTAAGAGAAATATTGATAAAGGTGGTAAAAGAAGTATTAATTTCTGGAAGAAAACTGTTCCTAAACCAATTGAATACATCCCTGCAGGAATATTTGATCGACCGTGATTAGAAAAGGATTCAAAATATTGTTGGGACTTTAAATTGAAAAAGAAAATTTTCGAAACCAGACCACTAAATTACTTAAGAAAGCAATAGTGAAGGGTTGATGTGATCAAGATTATCGTGAGCACCTGCCATGACGGCCTTATTTAACGGTGGTCTTGCCACTGAGAGAAACACAATATGTCGACTAGCGCTCTCCACTGCCGCAGCACAACGAGGTTGCAAATCTAAGAAAATGCCTAGCTGTACCATAAACCATCCCTTGCTTGAGGGATTGAACACCATCTAACTCCGTCTGTTGAGAATGCAACAGCATATTCGATTGGCATCGCACCATCCCCGCAAATACCGATCTTAACAACAGCCACCACGTGTACCTTGTAGGGACGTAACTTATAACCGGTCACAGAGATAGGTGCTCTCTGTGGGACCACTCTATAAAAACACTGCTCAGGCCTTCGATGGGCCAAAAACAAACCTGTCTATCCAGATTACGGTTCCAGCGAACCAGTAGACTGGTTTCTCTTTATACCCTGAAGCAATGCCTCGGGAGAATAGGCAATGAGTTACGTGATACACATTAACATCAGTACCTGGCCGTTCGGGCCCTAACCTGACGGTAAAATTACCCCTACGTGAAATACAAAGCATCGACTAGCGTAGCCAACGTAGTTGCACTTATAAGAATATGGCTGGCAGGACTATAAACTAATCCTTGCTTGAGGGTTGGAGACTATCCTAACCCCGTTCGTTGAAAGTGCAACAGCATACTTCCATCTCTTTCGCACCATCCTTGCAGACATAGACTTTTTAACCGCAGCCACCACGTGTACTAGGAAGGGACTTTACCAATAACCGGCGACAGAAATAGGTGGATCTCTGTATGGGCTATCGGTTCCCGAGGTGCAAGTATAACTAAGGACACTGGAGAGATCTTCGACAGCATCCTGCTGTCTATACAGATTTGGTGCCTGCTTATCGGGGGACTGGTTTCCCCTATACCCCAAAAGCACTTCGTGTGACGTAGGTTAGCTCAGCCAAACCTTTATTGCCTCTGGGGAGAAAGCCATAGGCTTGCCAGATGTATGTCAAGGTGCTCTTAACTGAAGATAATGCGTTATAAACCACATAAACAATAAAACGCCAAGGATCTGCAATGTAGCTAGGATGGATACGAGTTTTAACGAGCATTAGGCAATTGTAAGACTAACATAAAGTATTCACTCAGTCCTATTATCCGGAAATGTTATCCCAATACTGATACGGTATACTTCGAAAGGCATAATCTGTTCCATATCAGCAGACCTCTTACATGAAGAGGTGGAGTTAAAATGGTCTTATAACTACCCGTTTGACAAAAGTTTTCCAATTAAATTGAAATAAAAAAGTAAATAAATGATGGCTTGTATATTTTGGGACCTTTTTAATCTCAAAACTTCAGTAATTCGCCTTTTGGATTGTGCCCGGTTAAAATTCATTTTAGTCTTTTTCTTATTTTATTGCAAGCTCCAACTCGAATAAAATCGCTGAGCAGAAGAGTCGATCGTCTGAGGCCCCCGACTTGTTTTTACGAGGGCCTAATAGTGAAAATGCGAATATTTATAATCAAAAATGGTTTTATTGTTATTCAAAGTATTCTTCAGCATGATTTACACACTTTTGTATGCGCTCAAGCCAGTTGTCGAAGCACTTTTTCCACTCTGATTGAGACACCTCTAAAACATGGTTTTTGAACACTTCAACAGCTTCTTCTGGCGACGAAAATCGTTGACCACGCATTTTTTTCTTGATGTGCGGAAACAAGAAGAAGTCGTTAGGTGCCAAGTCAGGGCTGTACGACGGATGACCCATTAATTCGACGTTTTGGCCGGTCAAAAACGCTCTGGTTTTAGCCGCTGTGTGAGAGCTCGCATTGTCATGGTGAACAATGATTCGTCTTCTCTTGTTGGTTTTTCGAATTTCTCCGATGACTTCAGGCAAACAAATTGTAGTGTACCACTCAGAAGTGACCGTCCTACTTTGTTCAAGCGGAACAGACGCCACATGACCAGTTTTGCCGAAGAAACAGGCGACCATTTGCTTCGAAATGCTTCTTCCACGAACAACTTTCATTGGATTTTGCTCGTCTTTGAAGACTCAAACGGTCGATTGTTGTTTCGTTTCGGGCTCATACGCATAGATCCATGATTCGTCACCTGTGACGATCTTATAAACGACTTTTGAAGTACCGCAGTCGTATTTTTGCAACATTTCTTTGCACCAATCGACACGAGCTTTTTTTGAGCGACTTTCAAATTGTGCGGGATCCAACGAGAACAAACCTTTTTTACGGCCAGGTGTTCATGCAGTATCGAATGTATGCTGGTGGAAGAAATGTCCAAGGATGTCTCTATCTCTCGGTATGTCGCATGTCGATCTTGCATTATGAGTTCACGCACGGCATCAATGTTCTCTGGCACAACAGCCGTTTTTGGACGACCTTCACGGAATTCGTCTTTGAGCGAGCTTCGGCCACGATTAAATTCAATTTATCAATTTTTCACAGTGCCATAGGATGGTGCTTCATCGCCATACAAAGATTTGAGTTAATCAATCCACTCTTGTCGTGACAATCCACGTCGAAAGTTGTGAAAAATTATGGCACGAAAATGTTCACGAGTTACTTCCATTTTTTTCTATATTCATTTTTTCAAGTCACTGTAAACAACACAAATAATGGACGTACGTCAAAACGTTTTGAGTACGATTATGCTTAAAAATGACAAACTTTCCAATGGAAATGTCAGATTGCAAGAAATATATATAGCAGCCCTCGTAGCATCATGTGTTTCTGGAGCAATTCATGTGATAGATTTAAAAAAAAAACTTTACCTTTACCAATTTATTTATGGCGGTTCATCTAATCGGGAATTCGGTTTGAACTACTCTTTCAATAACCATTTTTCCATTTTCTTTTGGCATTTTCTTGCTTGTATTTTTGTTTTCGTTAACGAAATGCTAATTTGGTCAAGTTATTTATTTCTACATTTAAATTAAATTCATTAAGCTTGTTTTCATTTTAATTAATGTTTTTAAATAAACAAAAAATTATTCATCTTGTTTGGGTTGGTAGCATTTCAGTATCTTTGATGTCATCTTTTAAAATAGCAGTTTCTTATTTTATAATTTACAATAAATACTTTGTAATATTCTATTTTCTATTTTTAATTTTTTTTTAATTTAATATTTTCTTTTTCTAATTAAGGACATAATTTGTAAATGTCTTGATGTTATTAAAGCTCATCAACGTTCAGCTCAAAAAGTGACTGCTATCACGTTATGACAAGAAAATCCAAGAAGAAATATGATGATAGGAAAAACAAACATAAATTTTCTTTGGTTTAATTGTGTTGAACAAAAATTCTTTTTAATTTCTTTTTATAAAATTTTATCAAAGCAGAAAAAACAAGTGTGGGTTTAAGTCGTTAGTGACGGTTCAAATAGAGGAATTGCTTTGAATTTTTATGCGAACGTAAGTGTAGACTTGTATTATGGAGTTCACTTTAGTGACCGTTTATTTTAGTTTTAAGTTTAAATGAACTAGTTCAGTTTTTATTTCAAATACTCTTTTTAGTTCAAAGTTCATTTAGTTCAAATAATCTTTTAGTTCAAAATATATTTTTAGTTAAAAACTCATTCGCAGTTTTGTTCAAATCTTAATAAAAATTAATTAGTATCGTAGCTGTAGCTCCTCAGCTGCCAGAGAAATCTATTATATCTATTTTACAAGGAACCGATGGGGTTAAGAATAATAATGTCTAACATTTTTTTTCCTTATTCCAGGAATCAAGTCAAAAGATAAGTAACTAGGGTGTCAGAAACAGTGAACAACTAAAGATATTCATGCAATTTAGTCCATTATGTAGAAGCTCAAACACAAAGCATAGTTCAAAACTGAACTAGATAGAGGTACAATTTTGAAATAGTTCATTTAGTTGTTTCAATATTATAATTCAATCGAACTAGTTCGTTAGTGAACTACTCAAGCCTAATTTACTCACAATCTAAGCAGTATTTTTTTGTGATTTAATAAAAAATGGTATACAAGAGGATGTGTTTTATGTTTAACTTTGACCTGCGTAAATTTTGGAATACCCTATATGTACTTATATATATTCTGTAAACCAAATGCTGCGTTATTAACTTCAAGTTTCTAGCAGTGTTGCAATTCAAAAGCGTAGCAAAAAACCTGCTTTAGCATCTGAAAGTTCGGAAGTGCTTTATTTTCTACGTATTTAGCTATGCCGAATCTTATATACCTTTTCATTATAAACGAAGCAACAGCAAAAAGCAAATGCAAAAAACGAGAAAGAAACACGTATGCTTAAGCTGACTACTTGCTTCTTTCTGCAGCAAAGCAATCAGCAAAGCATTTATTTTGAAAACGTTTGCTGTTGCTTAAGCAATAAGTTGACGTTTGTTTCTTCTTTTGCTGTTGCTTTTTAAGAAAAATAAAACACCTTAACAAATACATAAATATGTTTCCAATGTTAAAGGAGATAAAAAGCATTGAGTTACAGTAAGTAACAGCAAGAAAAAGCAATTATAGTCAGCTACAACTTCATAGTAAAGAGTTAAGCAATAGCAAAAATAAAAATAAATATCAACTGATTGCTTAAGCAACATCAAACGTTTTTAAAGTAATTGCGCTGCTGATTGCTTTGCTGAAGAAAAAAACACATAGTCAGCTTAAGCAAATGCGTTTCTTTCTTTTTTTGCTTTTACTGCACATTTTCACAGCAACAGTTAAGCAATTACATATGCATATCAAGCATTTTTAATCACTGGTCTTAAGTATTTGTTTTTTAGAAAGAAAAATTAACTCATAACAATCAAAGAAAACAAAAGGAAACAAGTAAGAATGATTAAAAATAAAAATTGCATTCATGACCAACCGACGGTTGGTACAAAGCAAAAACAAATGCACAAGACGAACTAAAGAGAGAAGAGTAAAGAAATACTTTGGTATGTATATAGACTTCGTCTAATCAGAATAATATTCGTTAGTTAAATAGATGATGTTTACAATGTAAACAAACAGAAAATGCAGCATTACTGTCTGCTGGTGTCTATTCTTTTATATTTTTATTGGAAAACTTTTACATGCATTTGTAAAATAATTTTTCTTTCCAAAAAAAAAGGTTTTTCGAAATTAAAAAATAAACTTAAGCTAAAATCAGTTTCAATTAATCTATAATATCCACAGTTCAACTCCTAATTTTCTACAAAAATTAAATTTATTAAAACCTCAAAAATATTTTTGAATTCCAACTTTAATAATTCATCATAAAATTTGTTTAAACAAAATAAATTCAAGCTTTAAAATAAATAAGTTTTTAATATTTTTAAGACGGCCGTAAAGGACATGATTTACTGGTTCCTAGTTTGACATCTTCTTGAAACATTTAATAATCTCTTGTTTGCAATTCATACTTGGTCGTTATTATAAAACACAAAATATTAAACAAGGACGAATCATTATTTACTAAGAACATGTTAGACATCCTTGTGAAAATTATTAAAATAAATTAGAGACGTTTTTGTGTGTAGCAAAGAATTAGTAAAATTAAAGACATATGAACAGCGTGAACACTAATTTAAACAACTACATTTATTTTATTACTTTATTTAAATAAAGCAAAATGCTCATCAAAATATATTTTGTCATTTTGTTATTTAAAGTTTTTATTTTTGCTCATGTCTCTGTGAATGTTTATTGTTACTCTGGCCACAGACAACAGCTTGATGTTCTAGTGACATGTTAATATATAAATAATTAATTATACAATTTCTTTTACGAAGGTTTTATAACAAAACCTGATATCATTTTAAACTGTTAGAAGCATCTTTCATATGACATGTTCTTACGTCAGGATCATAAATAACCTGAAGATGTGATATGTGCACGTTGTTGTTTTTCAAGAATGGGGAGTGATAAAAATTTATTCGATATGTGCTAATATTGTATAAAATTAGAAATGTAGAAACTCAAAGGTTTCAAGAACTGTAAGTACTTTGAGAGTATTTGCTTGTCTGCTTACAGCAAGACGCGCGTCAAACTGATAAGGTAATGAAGGTGTTGCCACCTTGCCTGAAGAGCTAAAATTAAAAAAATTTCATACAGAAAAAGGCTTGTAATTCTATTTGTAATTTCCACAAATAAATTAAAATATAATCGAGTTAATTTTGTACACACGATCCAGAAAATGTTGCATTAGATTCTGCCGGCCATTTAAAGTTAACATAAAAATTTGTTATTAATAAATTTTAAGATAGAAAATGTACGTCAACCAAATTAATCATTTTGTTTTAAATATTTAAGCAATTACTATTTTATTTTTTTCAAAAAATTTTAGTACCCTTATCACTTTTTCGCGTATGTTGCCACTCATACCTTTACATAATTCCCAAAAAGTGAAATATATAAGTTTTCTATTATTTATACCTTTCACAAAACGTGACTATTTACGAAAATTTCTATGTAGATTATTACAAAGGATTAAGCAAAAATTTAATTTAAACAATTAAATTATTTACATTAAGCTTAGAGGAAGTTTACAGATATTGTGAACATTAGAACGAGTTTGCTTTATTTAAATAAGAATTTGTTTTTCTCGATTATATATATCATTGAAAAATAAATACAAAATTTTCTAATGAAATAATTTATTAAGTGAATCATATATTTAATTAAAAAAAAGTTACAAAACATTTTTCTCATTAAATAAATAATTGAGTAAATTAAAAGTTAAATAAAATTTCAATTGGAAAACGAATAAAATACATCCTTTCATAAATGCAAATATTTGTTTCCGTGTGTTGTAAAATACGTAAGAATAGTTCTAAGAAGAGTTATAGGAATAACGAATATAGAAACTTTAACAGAGTTCAAAAACTAAAAAAAAACTCTGAAGTGTTTGTCAGTTAAAATGAAATCTTTTTATCCTTAAAATCTCTGAAAAATCTCTGTAATGAAAATGCTCTTAACTAGAAAAGATTATTGGTGGCAAAACATAAGGATTTAAGTTTTTAGGCAGCGCCTAAAGGTGGCGATCACTTTGTGTTCAGCTCTTGGTCGCATAAAATATCCAAACACCTTTAATGTGCAGCTCGCTAATGAAAAAAGATGTCAAGAATTACCTGCCTCGAATTAGAACATGCGAATAGTTCAGAGGATCCTAGTGATAACCAAGGAGATCGACAAAAACAAATCGCTGAGGAAATTAAGATGTATTAAAAGGAAGTGCTAAGTAAAAAGGATCTAACCAAGTGTCTTCTTTTTTGAAAAGTGCTATAAAACCTTAAAAAATACAAACTTTATTTCTGATGTATGTCTTCTGATTATCTAAAGCACAGGCATTGAACATCTGGTACTAATCTAAAGCCGAAATTGCAATTTGAATAAATAACTACAACCCACTGTTGTACGCTGCCTGCAACGTAAATGAAACGCAGAAATTTGTATTTTCCATAGAGCACAAAATAAAATGTGGAAAAATGAAAACAAAATTAATTTCTCCAAGTAACTGTTAACTTTCGCTCTCTCCGTTAAATGTAATTCATTAGACGTAGCTTTTTAAATAATAATCACGACAGTGTTGCCGTTTGGTTACACTTTTTACATTTTTTGTAACTTTTGAAGGCTTCACGTAACATGTTTAATTTTGTTATATTAAGCAAAATTTTCGTAACTTTTGCTAGAGACACGAACTAGAGCAATAACATTTAAAGACTACTTGTTTCATTATTTGAATTAAGAATCTCTCTTTACATATTGTTACGTTTTTCCCTTTTTTTTAGAACAAATGTACGGATTCTTTTGATTGCAAATACTACTGTGGCTCATTATAAATTTCGTATTCTCACTTTGTGGCTTTCTTCTGGCTATACTTCTTCATCCTACCGGTCTTGTGAACCCTTGGTCTTGTATTTACTAAACATGCGTTATTACCACAAATGCAGCCATCTACGCTACACTACTGTGTTACTCCGGCGAGACATGAACTACTCGATGCCTTGTTTAGTAACCTTAACCATCCACAGACATCTCCACTACTCTTTTTATCCAAGCCAGTCATCCCCTTTAATCCAATAGCCTCAACTCACGTCTGATATACACTGTTGTTATGCTGTTACACTTTCCTGCGCTAACCGCTACTGTTATTACTTTTTTTTTATAAAGAGCGAATTGACAATTATCTGTTACTCTTATATTAAATTGGAAGTCTCCACTAATTGTCTGCCATGGCTTCACACAATAATTGTCTTTTGCCTTTTGGGAGGTTTGTACTGCTGTTTATTAATTTTAATTGCATTATAACAATTATTATATTTTCATTGCACGCATGTCCGAATGCGGTATCGAACTCAGGACCCCCTGTTAGGCAGGACGCACCTCTACCAACGCAGGAATTGAGGCTGCTCAGCTTTTGTTAGCTAATTGTGGTTTTTATTCTATACACACACCAGGTTGCCAGATCTTATATTCGTACCAACCTTTCTTAACATATCAATTCGACTTTAATAACAAAGGTTACCTGTAAATACAATCAAAATCTCATACAAATAATTAGTTTCAAATAAACAAAAAATAGCTTTGCTGAAGTTTAAAGAATTAAACACATTCAAAACACCAGCTACCGACTGCAAACTATCAAAAATTGAATACGTGTGTTTATATGAGAATGATAATTTTGACGACAGCAAGGCAACAAGGCGGCAGGTTGTTGTCTGAGCTGAATTTGCCGCTGTATTCGAATTAAACTAATTTCTATTTTTGTTGGCGACAATAAACAGTTAAGTGATGTCAGTACTATAAAACATGTAAAATAATAAGTGTTTAAAATCTCTTATTAAAAAAAAACAATAATAACTTTAAAATAAAAATTATTTATTTAAAGATTTAAGTGTACATCTATTATACAACTATAACAGAGTCATTTCTGTGCATGAAATCAGCACAGACAACATTTAGTTGCAAATTTACTTCTGTTCTTAGTATTTGCTGGTTAAAGTACTTGTAATAATTTCAATTCTCTTATGGGACATCAGTAAATATTTAACACGACTTGCTTTAATAGATATTATAAAACTGTTGTTTTAAGTATTTTTTATTTTAGTGGACAAGCAACAACGTGTTATTTATACTGACACACATAACTGTACTTATTATTGCTTCTGAAAAATACTTCAATATAATTTAAATTTTAAGGACAATCGAAGCGAAAAATCGACGTGATCCTTAAAAGTTTTCTCTTTTAATAGCCTCTTACATAATAGTTAAAATATTTTTAGTATAAATTCAATTTGCTTCTTTAAAAACTGCTAAAGTGACATCACTGAAATACAATAAAATCTTATTTTCATTATGTAGCTGCTGCCTTCAAAATAATTATGCAGCTGCGTACAAGGCGACAAATGTTGCCAGCGTCATTTGCTGTCGTGTGTTCGTGTATCTTACTGTCGCGAATGTGTTAACAGCATAAATCTGCTATGTTCGTGAAAAATTATGAAATGTTTCTTGCTTCATGTTTAGAAACAGCAAAATGTTTCTGGCAACAAGTCATTCTAACTGTAAAATAATATGAGCTGCATTTCGTGCGAAAAACAAATTATTCTGTTTAAACTTTTTATTTTTTTTTTAATTGTTAGCAACTTGAGATATTTTGCTTGAAAAATTTGACAACCGTATTAATACCTCGATTTAGAAGAAAGTTTTCTTTTAATTTTTTTCAGGAAGAGGCGAATTATATTACAGAAAAATTGTCAGTAATTTTATATTGTAGTTTTAAGCAAAAAAGGCTTAAACTTGTGTAATATTTTAAAGAAAAAGGTAGGCGAGAGAATGCACTTTTCCATACCGAAATATTAGTATTAAGTCAATATTTAAATCCTCAGGAGTATCATCGGTATGAAATTTACTTTTCATACGTTGTTTTTATTTTATTGTATTTTATTTTCATTTTGTTTTTTTTTCTTCAGAAAATTATTTTTTTGCCTTTTTATTTTTCCTAAATACAACTTTTAACTATATTTTATATAAATTTCATTTAATTACTCGTACTATTTATTTAAGGAAAATTTCAAAATGTAATTTTTTGAAGGAAAAGCGTAACATTTTCTTGTCTTTCACTGGCAACACTGAATCACGTATTTGGCCATCTATAACAAACTGGCAATTGATTTCCTTGATCTTCTTTTTCAAGCCAAAGTGAGGTGCACAACATATTGTTACGAATATAAGATCTGGCAACCCCTTTTGTTGTTATCCGTATGAGCGTGGTGAATAAGTAATGGTGTATAGAATAATTAGCCTTTTAGCCAACAAAAGCTGAGCAACCTCAATGGTTGCGTTGATAGAGTTGCGTGCTGTCAAACAGAAGATCTTGGGTTCGATCCCGCCTTTGGACATGCGTACAAGGGAAAATAATAATAGTTGTAATGCAATTAAAAATTAAGAAGCAGCAGTACAAACCTCCCGAGAGGCAAAAGACAATTGTTGTGCGAAGCTATGGCAAATAATTTAGTGGAGACGCCCAATTTAGTATAAGAGTAATAGATAATTGTCAAGAAGCCCTTTATAATAAAAAGTAAGAACGGTAGCGGTTAGCGCAGGGAAGTGTAACAGCATAACAAGAGTGTGTGGCAGACGTGCGTTGTGGCTAGTGGATTAAGAGAGATGAGTGGCTTGGATCAGAGGAGTAGTGGAGATGTCTGTGGATGGTTAAGGTTACTAAAGAAGGCATCCAGTAGTTCATGTCTCGCCGCAGTAACACAGTAGTGTAGCGTGGATGGCTGTGTTTGTAAGAATAGCGCATGTTTAGTAAATACAAGACCATGGGGTTCACAAGACCGTAGGATCAAAGAGTATGGACAGATAAAGCCATAAAGTAAAGAATACAAAATTTATAAGGAGCCACAGTGGTATTTGCAATCAAAAGAATCTGTACGTTTTTTCTAAAAAGGAAAAAACGTAACAATACGAAGTACTTTTGCTTGGGAAGTATTAAATTATCAAATATAAATTTCTTCTTCTTTCAGGGGCCAAGATTTTAACGCTGGCGAAGATTCCTGAAAAGAATTTTACTGTAATTAAAAAGATCTTGAAGTATTACCATAAAATGTATGGTTTAATAACTCTCAAACAGTTAACAAAAATTTCACTTTAAACGATTGAGAGTTATAAAGTAAAAAATAACATATTAAAACTAAGACGAAATGCTTGTAAACAATCTTTATTATTCCATCTTTGTTTTAAATATATTTATAAGCATAGTCAATCGGTGTTTTCGCGCTTGGCAAAGTGGTTTTCAAATAAATTTAAAGTTGTTAAGTTTTTTATTAAATTTGTTTTAAATTTGAGTTAATTTTTATTAATAAATTTTTCTTTAAACTTTGTAATTTTTATAAAGCAGAAATCTTAAAAATTTACTTTAAAAAATCAAAATTTAATTTATATTAAAACAATTTTAAATTGTGTTCAATTTTCTTCTACAAAAATTTAAATCTTTATTTAAAGTCTAAATACATTCACTTTCACACTTTGCATAAGAAAAAATATAACTACTCCTTGGGGAATTAAACTCATTTTCTTAAAGAATATTTATGCTGCTTTTAGATTTGCATTGTTTCTTCTTTCTTATGATTTAAAAGCCTTTAGGGATGGAATACACAAAAGGAAATAAATACATTTGCAAAGCAAAGCAACGCCAACTAAAACGGGAAAACAAGAAAGCGAAACCAGGAAGTCTTTAATAAAATAAAATAAAACAGACTTTTTGAAAATTTTAGTCTCTAATATGAAGTGTTTGTATTCTTGTTTATTAAGGATTTTTATTGTTTTATGTTTAATGTGCTAAACATCCTTCTTAGTTCATTTTCAGTTATTTATTTACAAAGTACTTTTTTAAATTATTTTTTTTTTAAGAAGCATTGATTTATTTCTTTTAGTAAAAAAAAAAAGTTTTTAATTTGTTTGTCAGTTTCACTTAAAACAAAAAACAAAAGTTTTCTTGTTGTTCTTAATGTCCTTGATTAATCAGTTTAAACTTTTTCGTCCTTGTTTCTATTTGTGTTTTTTGTTGTGTCTAAACGTTTCATAAGCATTCTTTTTTTATTTCTTCTTCTAAAGATAAGTGACCTGTTTATTATTTAATTTTTTTTCTTGGTTGCTTTTCCTTTTATTTGTTTTACAACTCATTTAACAACAGGTAGGTAGTGACCAAAATGAGAAGGTTGAATTAGTTTGGATTCAATGGATTTCTTTCTATTAATTGATTTTCAAAGGGAAAACAAATTTCACCAAAAAAAAACAAACTTTTTTATTCAAGTTGAAAACGTAGTTGTAAAATTTTTAAGTGCTTTTCATTCCAAATAAGGAGAACTTTAAAAAAATGTAATTATGTGAAAAATTGGTTTATTAGCTCCTGTTTAAAATTTTTATTCTTGTCGTTATATATAATCCATAAATTAGTTTTAGAAATCGGTACTCTTTTTCTTAAGAGTTTCAACGTGCAAACAACAACAACAATCATATTACCAGAAGCTAATTACAAATAAAATTACATTAAAACAGACAGACGGAAGGCTTTAATCATTAAATAACATCACCTATGTATCCTCATATATTTTTTAAAATTCCTGTGTAAATTACCCTCTTTAATTTTATTTTTTTTATAACGCACATTCGTTGATTAGGAGTAGAGTATTCTTTAATTTTTAAGATGGGACGAATTTGTAAGCAACACGTCTCAATTAATAAAGAATAGATTTTTAAACTTATTTTTCGAACTATTTTAGTTTAATAAAAAAATTAGTTTTCCAGTGGTTTGGCTTAATTTATTAATTATTATAAATTAATTAATTAATTATAAATTATCCATATTGTTACGTTTTTCCCTTTCAGAACAAACCACTGTGGCTAAATTCTGTATTCTTACTTTGTGGCTTTTATCTAGCTATACTTCTTGATCCTACCGGTCTTGTGAACCCTTGGTCTCGTATTTACTAAACATACGTTAATACTACAAACGCAGCCAACCACGCTACATTATTGTGTTACTCCGGCGAGACATGAACTTCTCGATGTCTTGTTTAGTAACCTTAATCATCCACAGACATATCCACTACTCTTTTTATCCAAGCCAGTCATCCCCTTTAATCCAATAGCCTCAACTCACGTCTGCCATACACTGTTGTTATGCTGTTACACTTCTCTGCGCTGACCACAATCGTTCTTACTTTTTATTTATTATAAAGGGCTTCCTGACAATTATCTGTTACTCTTGTATTACATTAGACGTCTCCACTAAATTTTCTGCCATAGCTTCAAACAATAATTGCCTTTTTGCCTTTTCGGGAGGTTTGTACAACTATTTATTAATTTTAATTGCATTATAACAATTTTTATTTCGTTGTACGCATGTCCGACGGCGGGGATCGAACCCACAATTTTCTGTTTTACAGCACGCACCTCCACCAACGCAACCATCGAGGTTGCTTAGCTTTTATTGGCTAATTGTGGTATTATTCGATATACAAACCATTATTGGAAGTAACTTTATTCACCACTCTCATATTGTTAACAACAACAGGGGTTGCCAGATTTTATTATTCGTAACAATATGTTAACACACTTAATTAGCTTTACTGATGAATTTAAAAATCAGAAATTTTAAAATAATATTTTATGGTTATTAATACTATATTTTATTGGGGTGGTGACTTAAGTATTGTTTAAAACAGTTATAATTTATTTAGCGAAATCACACATTGTTTCAGAGAATAATGGTGGAAAAAAAAATCAAATTTTTATGATCAAATCGAAAAACATTTGACATAAAAACTTTAACACAAAACAATAAAAAAAATATTGTTGTTGTTGGATAAACAAATAAAAAATCAAAATTAAATGCCTGTAAAAAATTTTATCTTAATTTGATAATTAATTCCATTTTTAATTTTTTTTGCATGCTTGTACTTTTAAAAAAGTACATAATTTAAGAGCTTAAAGGGTGTCCTCGTACAGTACACAGGATTTTTAACTGTCTACTGCACTGGCTCGGACACTCATGTAATATTTTAACTAACAAAAATATAAATAAAAAATTAAAATTTAAAATTAAAGGGTGAGCCCATAGGTAAAATAATTTTACTTATATGGCCCTATCATTTAAACCATTATAGTCAAACACTTAATAGTTGAATGGAAATGTGTACTTCTATGTTTGCTCTAACAACAAGTGGAAAATTGACAATTAGAGGGTGTTCCCATAAATGATGTTATATGTATTAAATTAATTGGATGTTATATGTGCCTATCTTTTGAACCGTAGTGGACAGACATTAAAAAATTACACGCAACGGGTAATGTTTACTCCACTGAGTCTGCTGTAGTCATAGTAGTAAGCACGTTGACTAGAAATCTGGTTGGCCAGGGTTCAACCCCTACTCCAATAAAAAAAAAATGATAAAAAATGTATTTTTTGTTTAATGGTATAGAGACATATTTTGAATTAACATTACAGCATATGCAGCCTCCTTCGTGGTATTTATTTATAGCATATTCCCGGCGAAGTAAAATAACTACTAAAATGGCTGTGTCTTTCTCCTTTCACCACCTGTTTTATCGCTGATCTATCCCTTTCGTAAAGAATGTAGCACGGTTACAAAAAAATATTTAAAAAGGTATTGTTGCCTGAAGTGCTACTCTGTATAATAAAAAAAAAACTAAAATATAAAATTATAAATTAAAGGGTGTCCCTATAGGTGATTTAGTTTGATGTATATGGATTTATCTCCTGGACAGTTGAACATAGATAGACTATTAAAGTTTAAACAACGCTTGAAATTAAAAATTTTATTTCATATTCAATAATCCAATGTCAGTCTGCCTGTTGTGTTTAAAGTCTTTTTATTGCAGGACTAATTTTCTTTTGAAATTTTTTAAGACTTAAAATTTTATATTTCATTTTTTGTATAATATTTCATTGAACTTATTAATTTTATTTACACAAAACCTACTTTGGTATTATTAAATATTTTTTGCTTATTAAAACATAAATCTTACCGAACACTTGTTCGCCAGAAAAGAAAAAAAAAACAACATGAAACTTATTCGTCAAAATAAAAAACCTTAAAAGCCTTGTGAAAAAAAAACATATTTCTTCTTGAATTGTTTGGTTCCTAAATTGTTTTTTTTTCACGTTGTATAAATTTGTTTCTTCATTCACAATTTCTTAAATAAGATTTTTCAAATTATTTCTGGTTGATTCAATTTATTGTTCAGCTTGAAATTTTAAAAAACGCTGCTATTTCATATCGTTTTATACAGAAACATTTTTAAACGTTTACGAAGGTTTAAGTGTAATTTTTTATGCTGTTTGGCTGGCTGTTTGAATGACATCAAATTTCTTTCGTTTCTTCTTCTTCTTTTTTTCTAAAACCACTTTATGTCTTGTTTTTGTGCAGCAAATGCGTTAGATTAGTCATGTTTTTCTTATTTTTCAAATTTGTTCATTTCTCATTGTGTTGATGTTTCTTTAAGTTTTCTTGTTCTCGGATGGAATATTCCAATTTCATTGTTCTTCATTTTAGCTTTACCGCCATCATCGGATGTATTCATTTCACATATTGTTCCTATTTTTCTTCTTTTTTTTGTAATGTTCAACACTGATGAAATTTGGTTGAATGTATAAGTCATTGTGAAGTTGTACGAGTTTTATGTTTAACTTGCGTCTTTTAACAATTGGCCGACACTTGTTTGTTAGCAACAGGAAATATTGCCTCATAAAGAATGACAGCGAAACTTAAAAAAAAGTATAAGTCAAGTGTGACAAGGATTTCCTTTATTACTTGTATTGAAAGTCTTTGGGAATTTTATAATAAAACAAAAAATCTCTACTTTATTGAATTATTTGGGCTTTTGAAATTTATTTGTTAATGTTGAATATAAAAATCTCTTTAAGAAAGAAACAAAGGCTTAAGTGTTTAGATTTTAAAAGCTTTTTATTTTTTGCCTC
The DNA here is from genome assembly GCA_916610165.2 of Gymnosoma rotundatum. Classification (NCBI taxonomy): domain Eukaryota; kingdom Metazoa; phylum Arthropoda; class Insecta; order Diptera; family Tachinidae; genus Gymnosoma; species Gymnosoma rotundatum. The sequence continues at coordinate 9,141,230 of OU744338.1, read as the reverse complement.
CAAATTTCATTGATCTCAGTCAGTTTGTGTCGGGATCTGGTCATGAAATTTCCTTTAAATTGTCTTAAACCCGCCAAACTGGAAATTGGAAAGAGCAGAAAAGAATTGGATCTGGTATCTATATCTGATGAAATATGCATTGGCACCTGTCGTCAACATTCGAACAAGCTGCGACATTTAGCCATCGTTATCAGACTACAGCGTAATTTGATTTGTTCAAATTCGACCCCAAATACAATCGTGTAACAAGTCAGCAGGAATGTTTGGCGTCGATCAACTGCAATATGGGCGAGTCTATGTGCGAGTTTAGACGGAAGAAAACATCCAGAATTCTCTTTTGTTTTCTCACTCGCAATATATATTGTTGGCAATATTTCATTAAAATTGTTGTTGTTCCCTTTTAAATGTATGCAAAGAAATTGTCAACAAAACTTAACGTTGTGTAACGAACATAGAACTGATGCACTCTCTGCCCCCGTGATTTGCCACCTAACTAAATGTTTCTCTTCCAAATTTATGTTTGCTAAACGCGGACTATACCCTGTTTCGTAGCCGCTGAACCACTACAACACACTAGAGATCAAACAGCATTTATAACAGCGGTTTCTGCATTAGTTTGCTATTGATAGCTATCGACAACAAACTAAATGACTCAGATTGTTTAAATTATGACAGAAGTCAACTGCCAGAACTTTTGTAAAATATTGACCTTTTTGGAGAAGCTAAGGTTTCTTTTAATGTAAAATTTACAAGCAAAATAATCAACTTATAGTATGACTGACACTGTAGTGTTCCTGCATTGATTCAAACGAAAGCAAATACATTCTACATTTCATGCACAAAAGGAATGTTCAAAAATATTAAAAAAGTCCAGCATTTGTTACAGCCACATGACAATCACAAAAAAAAAATGCTAAAAGTTAAAAATAAAATCTCGAAATAAAAATATATTAATTTCCTGCTAGTTTTTATTGTAAAAGGATGCAAAGACTATTTTTCACAATTAATCAAAAGATTTTATGTTTGTGTTCTATTATTTATTTTAAACGCGTAATTGATTTTTTAATTGTTAAAACACATCAGGGAAATCGTGCCATAATTTCCTTTGACATTCAATGACTTTAATTCAATCAATAGGGAAAAAATAAAAGAAAAAGCTGTAATTAAGTTTTTTTTAATTATAACTGTCTGTTCCATATCGTCGAACGAAAATATTCCTAATCTATTTGATATAATAAATTTGTTTAAAATGACTTTAAGACACTTCAAAACGTTAACCATGTTGAGTGAGTAGCTTTTAATCTAAAGCTTTAAAGCTTTTAATTTAAATCTTTTAAATTGATCTAGAAAATTTTAAGTCCTCTAACTTCGGGAAGGGAAAATCCGGTGTTTTTATGTTTCAAGCAAAAAAGCTTTAAACATGATACAGTATGCAAGATCCGTATTCGTACACCATAAATTGTAATAAATACATTTGAAAAATAATTTTTGTTTAAAAAAAAAAGGTTTTTAGAAATGAAAATAAATAAAATTAAGCCGGATATATTTAAATTAATTTATAATATCCACAGTTTAAATCCTAAGTTAATAAAAATTAAAATAAAAAAAAACGCTCGGCACAGAGCATGTAGATTTATGTTTTACTTATAAAAATCAATATGATACTAAAACAGCATCTATAATGTCGTGAGAGAGCAACCGAAGGTTGATACAAAGCAAAAACAAATGTACAAGACGAAAAAAAAAACAACAGTAAAGAAATACTTTAATTTGTGTGTGGACTTCGTCTAACCAAATTAATATTGATATGAATAATCCTCGTATTCCTATTTACAAAGTTAGTTGGTTAAATAGATGATGTTTACAATGTACACAAACTAAGATAGATAGATGTGAAGAATGCTGATGAAGAATGTAGCGGTCCAGAAAATGCAGCATTTCATTCTGCTGGTGTCTAATTTTTCTTGTTTTCTTTGGAAAACGCCGGCATACATTTTAAATAGACTAGAGGTTTTCAATTGGTTGATATCAAGACTCTGTGGTGTCATTTTAAAATATTTTGGACTGTTATACAATATCCAAACGAGAGTGTCTAGTGCAGTGTGTTTGGGGTCGTTACCTTGTTGGAAGATAAATCGTCTTTGCAACTCAAATTCTCTGCACTTTGGCGTAAATTTGTTTTTTTTTTTTAATGTTGATATATTCTTTGGAGACCATAATTCTAATTATAAAATGCAGTTTACCTACCCCCGACGCACCAAAACAACCACCACTTCTTTTACAACAACTTCTTTTGCTGTTCTATGCAAAATAAAAATCAAATATAACTTTAAACTTCGATATAACTCGAGAAGAAAAAACGTGATGCCACATTGTACGCATATGGGTTTTGCTAAAGCTGAAAAAAATCGCTATATTTTTCTTAATGATATTATCTTAAACTAATTTTTTCTCAGCATGATAACCTTGGGAATATACAATTTAAAAAGATTATTCAAATTATTTTGATGCTAAAACCTTTAAGGATATTAAGAACATAATGGAATAGCTTATTGTCCTCGGCGTTGCACGGGTCGAATTTGAAGGTCTTTTAAGGTACTGTATAATATATTATGGTCATGTTTACTACGGGACTCTACACCGCACACGGAGTAAATTTATTAAAACAGTTTGGATTTTATATTTTAAATATTTTGAGGATCTAATTTTGTTAGATCGCTTAGCGGGCAATGTGTATGCATGTATGCACTACAACATGTATTCACCGTTTACGTAAAGTCAGCAAACAGTATACATACCGCACATGCTTATAAGCGCATGGGTATTTGTTGCTGTTTTTCATATGGACAAAATCACTTGTTGTCATGACTCATGAAACGTCAACCGACTTCATGCAAACTTTAGACAAACCATTTACACGACCATACAGTTGCAACAGTTTTTTATATAAATAGTTTTACTAAGGGTGTATGAAAATAGATTTTGTGTACTATAACAATATAAAATTGATATGCACTTAGTAACTTTGGGAGGTACTTCGGTTGAATATTGACAAACTGAAGACAATATCATTATTTAAACGAATAATGGATATTAGGAAGCCTTTGTGTCCGGATCTAAAAACTTTGAAAAAACTTTACCACATTGGCGGAGTAATCGTTTAAAAACACAAAAAAAAAATGCGTTTACAATTGACGTCAAAATCGGTGAGCATATAAAGAAGTCAGCTAAAAAGTCAACTTATCATCAGTTTTCCAGCATTTAACTATATTTTTCATTCTTAATTTCCTTTATTGATTTTAACTTTAAATTAAAAAAATACATAATTTTATGTCTCCTTAAAGGTCTGGCATTTATTCAAATAAATTTAGTTTTTTTTTATATTTCTTAAACTGAAATATATTATGTCTACTTAAATTATTATTTGCATCGCCAAAATTATTTTCCATATATTATGAAGAACTTTTAATTTAGTACAAGAAAATAAATGTTGGCAACAAAATGTGTAAAAGAATTAGAAAGTAAAACATTTTACAAAAAGTTTTTCTTTGTTGTTCTTTAATGCTGAACACTTTAAATTAAACAAATTACATAAGAATTAAATGCAAATTGACTATAAAAAACCATGAGAGTGTGTTCAAAAAATATATATTTAGAGGAATGATTTATTTAAATGACAGTAGTAAAGAAAAGTTTGTAAACGCCAGCAGATTTTGTAAACCTATTATGTTGTGGACTAGCACTTTATTTATTCTTACATGCTTTTCAAGAATTATATACTAAAACGATTTAGTATTTTTTTTCGTTAAAGTTTTTTCAAAAGTTTGAAACATATAAACAAATAAAAAAAAATTTAATTGAATGATGAATAAATTAAGATCTTTCATCAAAATATTTTCCTAATAGTATATTTGCAGCTCATAAATATTTCCAAATTTGTTATTCTTTAAAATAATATTAGTATAGTTTGATAAAAAATTAAAAAAAAAAATATTTAAAAATAAAACTTTTTCCGAAAAGTACTTTTTTCGAAAAGTACTTTTTGCTAAGTAGATTTTTTAACAATGTTCCTTTAATAAAAATCTTTTCTGGCAGTGTTTTCTAAAAGTTTATGTTCTTTTGCCTTGTAAATAAAACCAATTTTTTCCATAGCAAAACGGTATTGAAATTTTTACAAAAGATGCATCGCTACAGCTGCTATAACATTTAATTAAACAAATTCAAGGGTGTTCCAAAGGTTACGTGATTTTAACACAAATTATATTATTTTTTAAACTTTTCTGTCAATGAATTTATTAAACTATCGACTGACTTGTGTTTTTTATCTTTGCGAAAAAGTACATAAAAAATATCTGTAAAGAAGGACTTTAATAATTTTTTTTATTTACTTTAACCTTACATTAAAGGAAGAACTTAAAATAGTAATTAAAAAAATAAATAAAAATATATTTTTTCGATATTGTTTGAAATAAGAAACAATATTTTAAAACCGTAATATAAAGAAATATTTTATACAGGTATTTTTTAACGTGTCTTTTAAGAATGTATTATTAAAAGGGACTATTTTAACCAAATTCCTTATAAAAAGTAACTACTGTTAAAAAAAAATAATTTAGCAAAAAGTACTTCATATAAAAAACGAAATGCATACAAATTATATTCGCGCCAAAAATTGGTAAAGTAAATTTACTTAATAGACTGTCATGGCAATTCTCTTTAAATACTTTTATTTTATACTGTTTTAGTAATTTTTTCTGGCACAATGAATGGCAACATCTATTAAACACTCAAATGAAAGAAAGAATCTTAAAACTTTTTTTTGTCTTGTCCAGACAATATTTGACATCTTAATTTATTTGTCTTGACTCTTAAGTTTACTGTCTGTTGAAAAAAATTTGACAAGGCTTTTATAAACTAGTTTCAAGCCAAGTGAAGCCAAATTATACAATTTATTACTAATTTATTTTTAATGGCGCAAACATTGCACAGTGGGGTTTTTCGAAAAATAAATGGTATTAAACCTGGAACTTATAAACTGATGAAGGGACATATTTATAAATTGGAACGCATTAAATAGTTCAACTTTTTTAGTGATTCAGTTATTTATTTTTTCAGATACAGTTTTACAAGAATTAAAATTGTTCCTAAAAATAAGAAAAGAAATAGAGGCGAAACACAGAAGCAATTGAAATTAATAACTTAGATATGAAAAATTTAATTTTTTAGTTAAACTCTCATTATTAAAAATGTACTTTTACAAGAAAAACAGATTGTTTTGAGTCAAATATCTTCTAAACCGTAAGAAATGCAGTAAGCAATTTGAAAACATTATTTTTTTCATAATTTTTTTAGCCAAACTCTAAACAATTTTAATTTTTGATATGGGACAATCTTTAAGAAAGTTTCAGGCTTCATATATTTTTTATCCCGAGATGGTCAACTCCGACCCACTGTGGCATTATTCGTGCTTAAGCTACAAAGCTGCCTGATTCCTCTTCTAAATCAGTTCCAATCAGCAGTTTAAAATTTTCAGATTTTTTAAAATTTTTTTGGCAAACGTCCCCACTGTGCAATGTAAGTATTTGATCTTTAATGTAGAAGAAGTTTTTTTAACTTTAATTGGTCATTAACGTTAAATGCTTGTGTAAGTTAAAAAATAAGGTTTAATTAGTGATAGAGAAATTAAAAAAAAATTTTTTTTTTATAATATTTTTTTATTTTTTGCAATAATTGGCATCATAGTTATGATTTAAGCGTAGAATGATTTCAGAGTGGTAAATTTTTATATTTTTAAAACCAGATTATTTATTTAGGTATTCAACAACAACTTTCGTTATTGAAAATAAGATTGACCAATAATTTCGTAAAACTTGGAATATAAAAGTAAAATATCATTCTAAGAACCGCAATGTATACGAGAGGACAAGGAAAAGCCTTTAACATTTGATGAAATTGGAAATGTCCCATAGAGATAAGAATTCATATGTTGTTTTTTTATTTTATGCAGTGCACAAAGCACAACAAAATTACGTTTCGCAAACCTTTCGTGCAGATATCTAAACTTTTTAAAATTTTTTAATCACTCTGTGCGTGAGCAAATCCAAAAAAAAAAAATTTTTTTGAATGGAACGAATACAAATAGATTGTGTTTCACTCCTCTACTTGCTGTGATCTACCAGTACAGTCGTTCATTAGTTCGATAATAAATATGAGTTTCCTTTTAAAAAATAATGCATTCTCTACTCTAAACTTTGCAAGACGGTTTTTATCAAAACCTTTCAATTTTGTTTTTACTATTTACTCTTTTGACTGCGCATTCAGGGTTGCCAGATGTTTTTTTTTTATAAAAAATCGGCATATTTTTAACAAAAAATCGGCTTTATCGACAATTTAGTTTAAAAAGTCGGAACAAATCGGCTAATTAAAAATTCTCTTTTTTAAATACAAATAAAGTAATTATTATTAACAAAAAATAAAACAGAACAAGCCACTATTAAATAATAACTTAACAAAATATTATATAACAGAAAATAATTAAAAATAACTGTTGGTCTATTGGTCGTATATAGTGGAAACAATCCAATATTTCCAAATCGCTAGCGTCACTTAAAGAAGTTCCATAAAACATTTCTTAAGGTTAATTTTTCTGGGATTTATTCCATTGAATTTGGAGCCAAAAGACAGACTCACCAGCAGTATTTTTTCTTCACATACTATTTACTCTTTTGTTGGAATAAACTTCTGCTGGGAATGCGATGAAGTAATTCTGCATTTCTCATTTTCGCTCCTATCAATGCAAAATCTCTTCTATTTGGTAGAAAGGAATGAAGAGATGACAAAATTTTGTGATCTATCATTTTAATATTATTTGACGACTTTTAAAAATTTTTTAACTCCATTTCGGAAATTTAGTTTACCTGATTTGATTATGTTTTTTATTTTGATTTTCACCTTTTTTATAACAAAGGATAAAATTTTTTAAGGAACAACGAACTAACTGACGGTCTTTTTTTAATGTAAAAGTGATGTCTTAAAGAAATTTATTATACTAAAGTTAATAAAGTTATCGTACTCAAGACTTTAATGCAAAATTGGCATTTTTAAAACAAAAATAGGCAAATTGGAATTTTAATAATTTTGAGGCTAAAAATCGGCAAAATGCTGATAAATCGGCAAATATGTCAGTCCTGTACGCATGTTTTATTTAATGTAAATGTTGTGCCCACAACCAAAAGCAATAAAAAACTCAATAGCATAATCCTTCTTATAGATTCTAATTTGTTTTGTTCGCTATAAAGAACTAAACAAAGTGAAAGTAAACGTTACGTTTTGCTTATTTTCGTGCCCTGTTCATATGACACTTATGCTGAATTTTCAAAAGTGAGTGAAGATTTCACTTTTTATACATTCTAAAAGAAACGGGACAGATACCGCTTACTTTTGTTTCGTAATTTTGAAACAGCTTTAGAGAGCATATTTTCTGGTTTATTATCATAGTGGACTATAATCCCAGATATGGTCAAGTTAAAAAAAAAATACAATTTTGCATTGGCTGCCTAAAATGGGTGATTTGCTGTATGATTGCAGACACAGGGGAGGGGTCTCCCGGAAGTCAGAAAAGTTGTCGGCAATCGAGCCGATTTGTGCAATGCTTCCATAATTGCTAGATTGCTTAAAATATACTGCATTAATCAGGGAGGCGAAAAGAGATTTTAACTCCGGAATTACTGAAAAGATACCGGATACCATATCGAGACAGAAACGTTCGCGCCTAGAAAGAACATAAGTCCTAAAGATTCAAAGTTTCTGTAAGGAGTAATTAAGTTGACAAGTTGGCTAGTTGGCAACAGGATGCGTTGGCAACAGGTTTAAAGCTCTCGGATGGTGGTATTTTTTTTATCCTCCAAAAACCAGATTTAATCCTAAGGGATTCATTTTATGAAACAATAAAAAAAAGATAAAAATTATACAAGAAATAATATAATAAAAGTTATGCTGAAAACACATTTGGAACGAACGCCGCATTTTTCGTTGCGAATATTTGTCTAAAAAAATAAAATGCATTTGTGTGTATGAAAATGCGCACAATCAATGCGTCGACGAAATTCGTCCTGCGTAACAAACTCTGCGATAGGTTTATTTTTATTTTTATTTTGACGAACGACGAATAATTTTGTGTAGAGGGACAGTTTAATTTTAAATTCTTAAGATACCAGCAAAATCAAATACACTGTCATACATGATCACTCTAGCAAGTGGCATATGTAGACAAAAATATATTTTCAAATTAATTTATAAATAATTTTGTCGTCCTAATTGAGTTTGGTTCCACGAATACACGCAAAGATGATTGAGTGACGATTTCGTAGTGCTGTGCGAAATTCTTCGTTCGTAACAGTTGTGTTTATACCATTATTTATTAAAATTTCTTTAAAAAAAAGTTTGATTTTATAATCATATAACGTTTTAAAATGTTCATACTTTAAAAGTAATGATGATTACATTTAACAACGTTATTATTATGTAAGACAATAATATACTGTTAAAAATAATATTATATTTAAAACCATTAGCATTTGCCTACAACCATATAATTCAATCATAATATATAGGGATCTTATGATTATGGTTACTTCAACCTTATTTTTCACTGCTTGTGTCGGTTCAAGTATTTACATTTAAAGATCGTCTATTATTAGACTTATTCAATAACATAAAACTATAATATTTTAAAATATTAACGAAACGTAAAGACTGAAAATTTTTCAGTACATTTCTTGTTGTTAAATTTGTTTTCAAACGAAAAATCAATTTCAATTTAAATTCTCAACACAAGTCAATAATGGATAAATAAAATATTTAAATTAAAGAATAAACTAAACTACCAAATATAAAGAGTGAGAGAGAGAGAGAGAGAAATATTCTTGGAAGAAAACTTTTTGAGTTTTAAAATTTTTGCATATCAAACAAGTCTTTAGCAAGTAAAAATTGACTTAAAGTTTTAAAACAACTTTGATTTAACTTTCAACGCTTTGTAGCAAAATAATTTTGTGGTAAAATACATCAACAGCTCGCAGTGCGCAGTTTTGCTTCTAAGCAAGCAAGTATGCAAAATCTTTATACATTTTGAAAAGTTTGTAACAAAACAAAATGGGAAATTTTTGATTTTCCATAAATACAAATATTATTAACAAACTTATTTAAAAGTGCATTAGTGCGTGCAAAAAAACTTATATTGATGATAACACAATGTGAAGGGTAAAATAAAACGTACGTTTTAAATTCTGTTAGTCTGGTTGTGTTTAATATTATTTCTTAAATTTTTAAAAATTTATATAAACTCTTAAATCTACAATTAACACTATCAAGTATTTAAGGGACTTGCAATTTGGTGGCTCTAGTAGCTCATGTTAGTGTCGAGCGATTGTTTTCTGTGTTGAGACTAGTACTAAGTAATCTTAGATGTCTTCTTAGACGATTAATTGTAGGTATCGTTTATATTTGTATTAATATTAAAAATTATAAAATAATAGGTGCGCCAATAGTTCCTTTAATTTGATGTATATGGCCATACTTTTGAACAGTTGTAAATAGGCCATTTAAACTTACAAAGAACCTGTATTACTAACTCCGCTATAACAACAAGTTTATACTATAAATTTAGAAATTAAATATGGCCGCATTTTTTTAACCGTTATATACAAACACCTGAAAATTAGACAGAATGTCCACTACTTTGTTTGGTATAGTAAGACGTATAAAAATTTTAAATTATAAATTAAAGGGTGTTACAATAGTTGATGTAATTTGATATTAATGGCCAAACTGTTAACCCGTTACGTAGAACCTGATTACTGAATCTAGTACAACAGCAAGTATATAATTTGAATTTTGAAATTAAAGGGTGCCCCTCTAGTTGCTGTAATTTTATGTATATTGCCAAACTATTAAACAGTTTAACAAGTATAAGGTATGGAGATGGAATATAAGGGTACGCCAATAGTTATCTGTCTTGAAGTCGGTTTTTTCGCAAGAACTATTATTATTATTATTATTAATTTTATATACAAGAATTCTCTATTTAACATTTTACACTCAGCGTTTTCAAATCGACCTTTAGCTTACAAACAAACCAGTAAACTGATAAAAATATTCCACTACAAAAATATTTTTTTACAAGCAAACATTTGTTTGTTTAGTTTAAGCTATACTTTAATTATATAAGAACAAATTAATAGAATATCTTAATTCAAAATTTTTTGGTTTCAAATATTTTATTACGAGGGCTGCTCTATATATTTCTGGCCTAATAGTGAAAATGCGAATATTTATAGCATGATTTATACACTTTTGCATGCGCTCAAACCAGTTGTCGAAGCACTTTTTCCACTCCGATAGAGACACCTCTAAAACATGGTTTTTGAACACTTCAACAGCTTCTTCTGGCGACGAAAATCGTTGACCACGCATTTTTTTCTTGATGTGCGGAAACCAGAAGAAGTCATTAGGTGCCAAGTCAGGGCTGTACGGCGGATGACCCATTAATTCGACGTTTTGGCCGGTCAAAAACGCTCTGGTTTGAGCCGATGTGTTAGAGCTCGCATTGTCATGGTGAACAATGATTCGTCACCTCTAGGTGGTTTTTCGAATTTCTCCGATGACTTCAGCAAACGAATTGTAGTGTACCACTCAGAAGTGACCGTCCTACGTTGCTCAAGCGGAACAGTCGCAACATGACCAGTTTTGCCGAAGAAACAGGCGACCATTTGCTTCGAAGTGGTTCTTCTACGAACAACTTTCGTTGGATTTTGCTCGTCTTTGAAGACTCACACGGTCGATTGTTGTTTCGTTTCGGGCTCATACGCATAGATCCATGATTCGTCACCTGTGACGATCTTATAAACGTCTTTTGAAGCACCGCAATCATATTTTTGCAACATTTCTTTGCATCAATCGACAAGAGCCTTTTTTTGAGCGACTTTCAAATTGTGCGGGATCCAACGAGAACAAACCTTTTTTACGGCCAGGTGTTCATGCAGTATCGAATGTATGCTGGTGGAAGAAATGTCCAAGGATGTCTCTATCTCTCGGTATGTCGCATGTCGATCTTGCATTATGAGTACACGCAAGGCATCAATGTTCTCTGGCACAACAGCCGTTTTTGGACGACCTTCACGGAATTCGTCTTTGAGCGAGCTTCGGCCACGATTAAATTCATTATACCAATTTTTTACAGTGCTATAGGATGGTGCTTCAACGCCATACAAAGATTTAAGTTCATCAATGCACTCTTGTCGTGATAATCCACGTCGAAAGGTGTGAAAAATGATGGCACGAAAAAGTTCACGAGTTAATTCCATTTTTTTCTATATTAATTTTTTCAAGTCACTGTAAACAACAGAAATAATGGTCGTACGTCAAAACTTTTTGAGTACGATTATGCTTAAAAATGACAAACTTTCCAATGGAAATGTCAGATTGCACTTGTCAGCACTCAGTGTTGCCAGGCCAGAAATATATATAGCAGCCCTCGTATATTTTTGGGCCTTAAATTGAATAAAAATATCTTGTACTTTTTTTGCATTATGATCATTTAATGACGAAAAAACTTATAATACGTGTTTAAAGTATTAATTCAATTTGTTTACTATACATTTTACTTTTTTCTCTAAGTGTATTTCATAAATTTATTTTATTAATTAAGTTGCAATATAATCATTGACAAAACATACTTTCCGTTTATTTGTTGATGAGCAAATTTTATTTATGACAAAAAGTTTTGTTGTCAGCGAAAACTAACGGAAAAATATTAAGTGCCTAAATCTGTTCCTTGAATCATCAAATAACTTGCGAATTCCAAAAAATTCAATACAATAATTGTTCGTCCTTTTTTTGTTTAGTTAAATTCCTTTTGTCATTAAGTTATAAATCATAATACACATTCTTCGAAAATAATCGCTGTAGGAGGGGATGTGTGACCAGTATAAACATTAACAATAATCATGACATTTAAGATTTTGACAATGAAGACCATCAGCAAAATTAGATAACACAAAAGAAAATCGCTTGGCAACTTATTTTTAACAATAAGCATCTTATCAAGACAATTGTACTTTTGTGCAAAATAACTAAAAGCCAGAAAGAAGTAGGCATAAGATAAAAATATATATTTTGTTGTTGTTGTTGCTGTTTAGGCTTTTGTATTGTTAGTAAAGCAGCATTAGTAAATCGTTTATAATTAATAAGTACAACAATAACTACTACTTGCAAAATTATTATGAAACTTGTTATAAGAATGAAAGAAAAAATTATAAGACTTAATTTAAAGAGTGGTTCAACGAAAGCAGAAAAGAGGAATAAAGAAGTAAAAAATAGCAAATACACCGAAAACCAATTTATAGTTTCTTCGGTAACAGTTGGGGACATTGTTTTATTCCAACATTGTTTTTAACTGGAATTGCTACAAATAACCGAAAACTATTGTGGAAATTTTGCTGGTTATAAACTGAGATTAAGATGGCGACTGTAAAGCAGCTGTTAACAACAAAATTAAAAAAATATATATATATAGTTGAGAAATAAAATAGATATCTTATCAAAAAGTGGGAGTTAATGAATATTAATATTAATATTATAATTTTGCAATAAAATAATAATATAATATTAAATAAAAATAAATAAAAGCAATATTCTTCCCAAAAAAGATATTTCGCTTATCAGTGGTATTTAACCAAGTTTTATTTAATAAGATCAATTTCAAGTTTATTTTCCCAAATATTTACATATACAAATTTTAACAATTAAATTAAAAATAAACAATCAAAAAACAATATTTCTTACATACTAAGGTATTTCTCAAGAACTTCGTACATCGAAACTAAAAGTGCGTATTCTTTTGCACATCTCTCAAAAAATAACAAAAAAAAAAAAAAACAATTTACAAAATTTCCAAAAAAGGGGGTTAAAAAAGGAGGCGCTCAAAAATGTACCTAAAAATAAAAATGCTTAAAACTAAAACTTAAAAAACTAATAAACAACAACAAAAAACGACAAAAAAATAATAACAAGAATAAAAAAGTAAACAAAACAAATTCATATTAAACAAAAAATTATGAATTTACAATCAATATAAAAAATTACTTAAAAAGATAAAAAAAGAAACAAATTCATATTAATATATAAAAAAATTTGAATTAACAATTATATAAAAAAAAAATAAAAGTAAATAAATACAAAATAAACTATTGAGCAGTATTGTACACAGTGCTCCCTCTATCAAATGAGCGCAGCCTCCTGTGGTAGACATGAGGTCTGCATCCTCGATTTTATTTAATAACTGAAGAAATTATATTTATGTCGACAATTAAATTAATTAAATGAGAATTATATTTAATTTAGAAAGGCAACAAAACCTTTATAGAAAGACTAGCCTAAGAGTTCAATAGCCGTTAGTCACAAGTGAAAATGAAATTGAGAGAAAACAAGTAAAAATGCCATATTCAAAAAAGCAAATATTGGGGTGACAGAGAATTAAAAAATAAAAAAAATTTAGGTACTGTACTTATAAAATTTTACATAAAAATGACTTTAGCTCTTAATGGGTTAAGCATTTTTTAACAATATTTAGTATTTCCTTAAAAATCTTTTGATACTTTAAAAAATTTGAAAATTTCAGAGCCCCGTAACTCGGAAAATGTGGGCAAGCAACAATTTTTTCACTTATTTTTTTCTTTCTTTTTTTTAATTTTCTATCGCCCCAGATATTTATTTATTTAATTGAAGTTACTTTATTGTTCCAAGTGACATGAACAAATTAGAGGTAGACGTGGTATTTGGTCTGCTGCCTGGAAGGACATAGACCGTTTATGCTGATTTCCAATAGCGCCTCTTTCGACACTATATCTGATCGATTGACATATTTTTTTAATTTAAAATCAAGATTTCCTTAGTATATTTAAACTTATTTAAACCTGCCTCTTAAAAGTATGCAATAGATTTTTTATACTTCTTTTGTAATTTTTCAACAAGATTTCAGTTCTTTTCCAGGGATGGCGAAGTTGGCTAAATTCAAACCTGAAACAAAGTTTTAGAAGTAAAACGAAAAAGGAAAAAATACACTGCTAAAGTTAAGGACCACCATGTGGAGGTGGATAAATTTAATTCGTGTTCTTACTATAAATAATTTAAACTTGTTAAAAAAGCTTAAACAAGATCGTGGTAGACTAATCTAATTGGTTACACTGTCATTAGTCGCGTAATTAGATTTAATGACAAGTTTCAGGACTTTCAACGCCTTTACCATAAATATTTTAATTGGTTTTAAACTAAGTGATTGTTAAAGTTTAAGTTGTATTTATAATTTATTTATTATTATTTAAAATTTAATTTTGCGAACATATTTTGAAAGCTTATATTTTAGTTTCAGTCTGGGAACTACGAATTAAAATATCAATCTTTACAATTACAACTACCATTTACCAATCCTACCTCGTTAGATTTTTGAAAAAGCGAAAGCAATAAATTTGTTTCCAGCGAAATAAAAAATAACTAAATGAGAATTAACTGACTTATTAATACAAGTTAATAATTAATAAATAAATTACGTGTGAATACAAGTAAAAAATTATATCTTTTGTGGAAATATATCTTTGGGTTTATTTATCTTATTATGTTTTTTAATGATAAGAAAGCAATTGTCTAAATACACTTATGAGTATTTGTGGCAAAAAGGACAAAAAGAAATTTGTATATAAAATAAAAAAAAAGAAAAAATTTGTTCAACTTTTGGTTTCCTAAAATATAAGACTATTGTGACTGGTTTAACAAAAAGCATTTTAAGATTATAATCAGCTAGACACAATTAACGTGTTTTCTAAATGAAAAACATTTTTTTGTAGTAAAAACTTGGCTAAGCAACTGTTATATCTTCAGTTCTAATTCATTTGGCGAAAAAATTTAGCCATTTATTGCTTTATTAATTTGACGCTCTATTGAGATGCATGAATCCTAATCATGAACCTTACAAAAACCTTTGTCGACTATAGTAGAATTATTCTGCTTTTGAAACAGATTCATAGTAGTAGGCAACTTCACTACAAATCTGGTAGGCCAGGGTTCAACCTCTGCGACAATCAAAAAATAAAATGTTTTTTTTTTCTGTTTAATGGTATAAATACTTGTTCAGAATTTACATTATATTACGCAGCATACTTCGTCGAAACAAAAAAAAGTAGTTAATTAATATTTTCATTACTAACAGAGCAGAAGAACATGAAGTCGGGAGTTCAACTCCCAGCCATGCTAGAATGAGATTAAATGGAGAACAAAAGTATAAAATTTGCTGAACCAAGATTAGACAAGGACTATGAAAATGCCAGTAGATTAGAGCGGGGGATGTGAATTTTACAGATCCTTAAAATATAGAACAACTGATATTTTCTTCGATTGATAATTGAAATTCTAAATATTTACACACAACGTGCGCTACCACCTCTAAATTTTCCACGCAAAATCGTCCTATTGATAGAGTGACCATATATTTGGAAAAGAAGCAATAACAAAATTTATTTTAAATTATATATACGAGGGCTGCTCTATATATTTCTGGGCTAATAGTGAAAATGCGAATGTATATAATCAAAAATGGTTTTATTGTTTTTCAAAGTATTCTCCAGCATGATTTATACAATTTTGCATGCGCTCAAACCAGTTGTCGAAGCACTTTTTCCACTCCGATTGAGACACCTCTAAAATATGGTTTTTGAACACTTCAACAGCTTCTTCTGGCGACGAAAATCGTTGACCACGCATTTTTTTCTTGGTGTGCGGAAACAAGAAGAAGTCATTAGGTGCCAAGTCAGGGCTGTACGGCGGATGACCCATTAATTCGACGTTTTGGCTGGTCAAAAACGCTCTGGTTTGAGCCGATGTGTGAGAGCTCGCATTGTCATGGTGAACAATGATTCGTCACCTCTTGTTGGTTTTTCGAATTTCTCCGATGACTTTAGGCAAACAAATTGTAGTGTACCATTCAGAAGTGACCGTCCTACGTTGCTCAAGCGGAACAGTCGCCACATGACCAGTTTTGCCGAAGAAACAGGCGACCATTTGCTTCGAAGTGCTTCTTCTACGAACAACTTTCGTTGGATTTTGCTCGTCTTTGAAGACCCACACGGTCGATTGTTGTTTCGTTTCGGGCTCATACGCATAGATCCATGATTCGTCGCCTTTGACGAACGAGTCTTTTTTTGAGCGACTTTCAAATTGTGCGGGATCCAACGAGAACAAACCTTTTTTACGGCCATGTGTTCATGCAGTATCGAATCTATGCTGGTGGAAGAAATGTCCAAGGATGTCTCTATCTCTCGGTATGTCGCATGTCGATCTTGCATTATGAGTTCACGTGCGGCATAAATGTTCTCTGGCATAACAGCCGTTTTTGGACGACCTTCACGGAATTCGTCTTTGAGCGAACTTCGGCCACGAATAAATTCATTTTACCAATTTTTCACAGTGCTATAGGATGGTGCTTCATCGCCATACAAAGATTTAAGTTCATCAATGCACTTTTGTCGTGATAATCCACGTCGAAAGTTGTGAAAAATTATGGCACGAAAATGTTCACGAGTTAATTCCATTTTTTTTTATATTAAATTTTTCAAGTCACTGTAAACAACAGAAATATATATAGCAGCCATCCTACTATTCAATGTAGTATATCCAAAGTATATCTATATTAAGTACATGCAAGTCTACAACAAATACAACATTAGAACAACAACAGGCATTTTGTTTGTGTAAAATCCTGTTTTATGTCAAAAAACAGTTCAGACACGGCAAAGTGAGTAACATTTTATCATTTTTCTAACTAAAAAATTAATATGAATTTTTTTTAATTATTATAAAAAAGTAAGAGAATGACCTTTTAACGACGATATCAATGTAAATTTAAACAAGAATTCAATAAAAGAATGTTCAATGCAACTTGAGTTGGAAAAGTGTAATTTGAATATTTCGTTTACCATCCCTGATAGAACATAATAAAAATGAAAGCACATAAAAAACAAGAGCAAAATAAAAATTTAAATAAATGTAAACAAATATTGACATAAAACATGATAAACACGCACACCAATAAAACTATCAGCTGAACTCCTGCATGTACTTGTTATAGATATACTTTGAGTATATCCTTTGTATATGTCTCATAAATTAAACGAAAACAAATTTTAAAATATAAGTAGGAAAACGGTCACTCTGCACCAAAATATTTGGTGTTCTTCTGTTAAAAAAAAAAAAACAAAAAACCTGTCATAGAGTTCGTTATGAATGACGAATTTCGTTTGGCGCTTTAAGTGCATGCGCTTTAATATACAACAATCTGTTTTATTTCTGACGACTAATATTCGCACCCAAAATTTCGTCGTGTGTCCCAAATATGATAACATTGTTAGCAGTGCATAAAAAAGCAGCCCTAATTATTTTATGTTTGTGTTTTTTGACTTTTATACATTCCCATTATTCTTAGTTTACATTCGAAAAAAGAAATTCTCTTTTTGTTAAAAAAATCATAAAAATATAAAACTAAATAATAAAAAATTAATTCCAAATTTCAGTAAAACAAACATTTTTTATATTAATTTTAAGCTAAAATGCCAAAAATTTTTTCGTCTTCGTGCTTACGTTGCCTAAGTTCGCTTCAACAGCGATTTTTTTCCAACCAAATCGTGAGCAGCATTAGTAAGGCTCCCATACACAACGAGGAAAAGTCAAATAAAAACTGTCATACAAAGAACACTTCATGTAATGTGGTTGTAGGTGCTTGTGGTTCACGACGTTATCCAAAAAGTCTTGAGCCCCATGTACCACCCCATCTTGCCATGAACTGCTGTTGTAATCAAAATCTCACCAAGAAGCCATGCGAAGTGTCACCGAAAAAAAAACCTAAACATGAAGAAAAATTCAAATCAATGTGGGAGGTATGCGGTGCAAAAAAATACTGTCCGATACAAAATGAGCGTTATGATGACATATATTATGAGCCGTCAGATATAACTAAACGTAGTTATACCCAAACTTGGAAAAATTGTGAACCGTTTGTGCTGCAGCGCAAAACTTGTTGCATTAGCGAAATGTGCTTATTGCGACCTGTGAACAAGCGTAGGAAAAAGGAACGTCCAGTAACGGCCAAAAAGATTGATAGTGAATTGCTAAAATTTGGCTATAATTTGTTGAGAAAATCTATGGAAATGGCAGAAAATCCCAAAGCAAGACCTAAAAAATGTAAAAAAATTGTCATGCCTGGCTGTCGCAATGTGGCTTCACTTTTATTATGTGTTCGCCATCGCAGACCTTCTCACTGTTTAAAGGATTGTTGTCCTTATCCCAGCTTTTCTGAATCCGAGCATAAGTCTACGAACCCGAAACGTAGCGTGGAATGCCGTTGCTTGCGTCCAATCTCTTTATGTGAATTAAATGGATTTTTTGAAAGGAAAGCCATAGTTAAAATTAGACCCCCGCTACCAGATAGTTCACAAAGAGACAGACTAAAGTAAGACGGAGCAAAGTTTTTGTTATATTATTTTTTTCTTTTAATTTGTCTCTAAATTTGGTTAAGAACATTGATAAGGATCAAGATTTAATCAAATATAGAGATCAATTAAATATGATTAAGATTAAATTATTTGTTAATGCAAGTTATAAGTGCTCAAGAATAACTAACATAAAAGTTATTAAAGTAAGCATTTTGTATGCAGTTTGTATTTGAAAACATGGAAAAATTTACAGTGTGCAACAAAATAAAAATAAAATTGACACGTATCACAGAGTTTATTTGTGTTGGGAAATGGAATTCTGTTCGTATATTAGTGCTTTAGATAATGAAGATCAAAAAAATTTTTTTTTAATTAGATCACTTTCCATTTCATGAACGAAATAAAAATTTGAAATGAATTCTTGTTGTCTTCCCTCAAAGCTAATTGCATTTAATAATTTTTTTTTTGGAAATCTGGCGGCTACAAAACGCAAAATATATACTGAGGCGAACTGATGTAACTTGTTGCAATTGAACTATAAGTGAAAAATTTTCGAGGGCATGCCTTAAAATATTAGTGTTTGGCGATCTTTCAACGCGCTTTTGTTAGAAAATGGATGTTTATTTATTTATTTTGAAATCCTTTATTAAACAAAATCCAACGTAACGCAATGCTTTATCATAATTTTGTATGCATTTCTTGATATTGGCAACACAGAATACAGGAAAAAAACGCTATACAAAAATACTCCTAAAAGTATGTTACATTAGGCTTTGCTACAAATAAAAATGGAAGGAGGAGATTCGTGTGAATGTTTCTTTTCTTTCTGTTTGCGTCCGCAGAAATGAATTATGTTTAAGCGATTTTGAGATTGTTTTCTTTTGTTCCGTTTCGTTTCAAAAATAGTTTATAATTTTAATTTATTTTACTCGTGCTTGATTCCTTCAAACATTAATATTTCATGATATTCTCATGAAATAATTTTTATTTAAAACTACAAATTGAATGTATTACTGCGGGGAAAGCATATCCATATGGCCATTTCACTACTGCTCAAATAGCTCACTGAGGATTTTACCCAAATTTTGTATAGAAAACTAGAAAGTCTTATATCAAAAGCCAACTTGCTTAAATGAGAACTCCGTTGAATCAAAAAGACAATAACAACTCAAAAATGTTTTATACAAAAACACTGCAAACATTTAGTAACTATTTTTATTTTTTCTTTCATTTTTTAAAATTAAAATAACATAAAAAATATTCTTTTGACCTTTTTAAATAGTTTTTCTTTTCTAATTTATTAAGCACTAGGTCAGTTTTATAAATAATAAAAATTTTTATTTATATTTTCAATATTTCGCCACACCTTTGTCCTAGACGAGTCTCTCGCTTGTAATACAGAAACTGCACATTAATACAAATACATTAACATAAACTTTCACGATAGAAATGTTACAAAGAATCATATACTCTCAAACGTTAATTATTTTTTATGCACTAAATGTCTATAACATTGCGCAATATTATCAGTATCAGCCTTAAATTTTATTCTTTTTGTTGCTGGTATTTTAATTATTTGTAACATCTCTAACATATACCGATGCTTATAATTATTTTCTATATTTAAAACAGATGCATCTTCAAAGTTAGGATAATGATCAAATCTGGCACAATGGGAAGATAATGCAGTTTTTTGTGAATAATTAACGTCCCTGTATCTTTGATCAGACTTATGTCCAGCTATTCTAGTTTTTAGTTTATTTTTTTGTCGTACCTACATATTCCTTATTACAATTCTCACTATCATTACCATTACAAGGTATTTTGTAAACTACATTTGACATGTCCCATTTTTTAATCTTATCTTTTGTTTTACTAAATAATCTATTTAAAGTATTATAAGTTTTGTATGCCATTTTATATTTATGCCCATCAAAAATTTTTGATTTTTCAATCCTTTCTGCTATTTCTGGTACATAAATTAAAGACTTATAAACTTTAGTTTCTGTAACATCTCTTGTATTATTTGCTTTTCTAAACCTTAACTGTTTAAACAAACTATTTATCACTCTCATTGGAAAATTATTATCAATTAATATCTTTTTAACTTTATCTTTATTGCTTTTGTGAAATTCCTTATCACTTAGCTTAAGTACTTTTTCTATCAAATTTTTTCCATTATTAATAATTATTATTATTTGATAGAAAAAGTACTTAAGCTAAGTGATAAGGAATTTCACAAATATAAATCATATACGTTTGAGAGTATATGATTGCTTCTAACATTTCTATCGTGAAAGTTTATGTTAATGTATTTGTATTAAGTTTTTTAAATTTTTAAATAATTTAACGTGCTGTTTCTGTATTACAGGCGATCAACTCGTCTGAAAAATTTGTATGAAAAGCACTCAGTTTTTTGAGTTATTTTCATATAAAATTTCTAGACGAGTTGATCGCCCGTAATATGGAAACAGCACATAAATGTTTAAAATTTTTGAGTTATTTTACTTGAATGTTTTTTGAGTTTTAAATTTATAAAAATGTAAATTTTAAATATTTGAGTTTTTTGTCGTTTGGTTTTTGATTTTTCTGTTTTTGTTTGAAAAAATAATTTCATTTTAATTTTGTTATTTTAAAAAAAGAAAATCTAATTTTTTGTTTCCTGTTTCCTGATGATGCCACCCAAAGGTGTGGCGAAATATTGAAAATATAAATAAATTTTTTTATTATTTATAAAACTGACCTAGTGCTTAATAAATTAGAAAAGAAAAACTATTTGAAAAGGTCAAAAAAACATTTATATATAAAAAATTTTCCGAATAATAAATTTTCATATTGATAGTTGATAATTTTATAAATTAAAGGGTGTCCTCAACACGCATTTTTTTTCATGTATTATAAATCGTATAGGGCACCACTTTAAATTTTGAAAAAAACGTGTATCACTATAGCTCCCAATAGCAAAAAGTCATACAAATATAAACCTGAAATTAATGGGTGTCCCCATAGATGACGTAAAT
Source organism: Gymnosoma rotundatum (assembly GCA_916610165.2). Classification (NCBI taxonomy): domain Eukaryota; kingdom Metazoa; phylum Arthropoda; class Insecta; order Diptera; family Tachinidae; genus Gymnosoma; species Gymnosoma rotundatum. The sequence goes on along the minus strand of OU744338.1, from coordinate 9,119,677 downwards.
TGACGTATATGGGCCTCTCTTTGGAACCAAATATATATACATATATTATAGACAAACGCTTGAAAATTAGACAGAATAACAACTACTTTGTCTGCTAAAATATGAAGTATATTAAAATACTTAAGATTATCACTTAAAGGTAATAATAATAGTTGATGACATTTGAGTATTTGATAGGCAGGCGGTTGAAATTTACAAAGAAACTACATTACTAGATCCGCGTTTGTCGGTTTATTTTCGCTAGAATTAGTTTATTATCGATTATATTTAGATCCCAACTTGTTGGTAATGAAGCCGTAAATCGTTTCACAATTGACGAAAGCTGCAGTGAACTCACACTTATGTACATACAGACAAATGGTGAAAGGAAAAAGATATAGCCATTACGAAATAATACAGGTAGTCTCGAGGGCGAGTCCATTAATTTCGCCATGAACTCTAAATGTCAAATTCCATGTATTAAAAATGTTTATAATTTTTTTTAATATGATGTTTAACATTTACCGTTCACGGCGAAAATAAATGAATACTCCTATGTTATGTCGCCATGAATACAACCGTTTTATTAGATATTTTACCAAGGCGAATCAAATATAAGGTGGTCGCGATGGCGAATTCGTTAGTTTTCGCCGTATGCCCGAGTGTCAAACTACATATAAAAAAAATTGCCTTGGATTTTTTATATATGGAGTTTGACAGTTAGACTAACGGCAAAAATCAATGAATTCGCCATCGCAACCACCTTATATTAGATTCGCCTTGTATTTTACTTCGCCGGCGAATATGCTATAAAAAAGAATATGCTATAAAATTAAAACTTAACTTTCCGTTCGTTAAATGAAGGATTTTTTGGACCGATAAATGGCTTTCCATTAATATGCATTCATTTATTTTTATTAATGAATAAGAAACAAAATTCCATCAAAGTTTCGTTGCACTCGAAGTGAAAATTGCTATCATGGATTCGCCTAGGCAAAGGAAAAATTAATTCGCCTTGGAATTTCCTCAGCCCAATTATAAACAAAAATTCCGTGCGAGTTCTTTCACTTTTCCCTTTTCTCCCATTATAAATTTTTCCCCTTTTGATTGACTGCGGAAAGTGAAAAAAATCCGGGGGAAAAAAGTAGGTATTCTAAATTATAAAATAAAAATTATATGAAAATTAACAAAACAAACTCCCTTCAAATTACTGTGATGCCACTTTTTCATTATTTTTCCCCACGGAATTCATAATTGGAGGAATTTTTTCTCGAGAAAAATTTTTTCCCTGGGAAAGAAATTTCGTGAGAATATTCGTAATTGGGCTGCCTGTAAATTAATTGCTCCCTTCATTAACAGCTGTTCAAAATAAATAGAATTGTTTTTTGTATTTGATTTATTGGACAAATTCTAAAATGTTATTCACGATAAGGAATTTTTGCGCGAATTATTCACGATTGCAATTTGATGAAAAGGGAAAACAATTTCGATGGAATAGATATTTCGGGCATTAAAAATCCTATCTTTAATTAATGGAAAGTGGTAGCAATGGCCTGCCTTGAAGGTATGGTCAGATTAGTTAAATATTTGACTAAAAAGACGTAACCACTAAATACAAAATAATGGTCAAATATCCGACTAATCTGACCGCACTTAAGTCTGATAAAAGTTGTTCCATTATTTTGTTTTAAGTTTTCAAAGAGTTAAAAAAAAAATACACCCAAAATTATAAGTTAATTATTTAGTTATTATTTCTTGGATTATACTTAAATAATTTTTTTATTAACATTAGAATATTTAAAAATTAATTTACAAAATAAAATGACAAAAAGCTTGCAGGTCTTGAAACGTCTACACTCAAGCATATCAACACCTTTGTCAATTTTTTCACTGCACTATAAAAAGATTCCTGTTTACTTTGGTCTTTCTTTTGGAGGCCAGGCCGGTAGAGGAGGAGGCACCAGAAAGATTTTTTTAATAACATAAAATCGATTTGTCTCACATTGAGTGGCCATGCTTGCACAACGACACTCGTTTAAGTGTGCTTTCTTTGAAGGAGGATGATCACATTCTGAAAAACTGGGATGCGGACAACAGTCTTTCTTACAACGAGAATGTCCACGATTATTATGACATTTGATGTGTGCAGCGACTTTGCGACAGCATGGCATAACGATTTTGTGACATTTATTGACTTTTTTCGTATTTGGATTTTCTAGTACGTTTTCCATACATTTCTTTATTCCATCGTAGTCCTCTTTTAGCTGTTCACTATCCTTTTCCTTAGCAGTGGCGGGAGGTTCATACTTGGTTCGCTTTTCAAAAGGTGCTTTCTGTGAACACAAATCATCAAAGGAACAACATTTAGTTAGTCGCATGACTCGACCACAACTTTCCCAGGTTTGTGTGTAAACTCGCTTTCCTGTATCTGAAGGCTTATAGTGCTTGTCGTCTAGACGTTCATTTTCATCTGGACATACTTTTTGTATACCACAATTTTCCCACATTGATTTAAAAGGTTCCTTTTCTATATGTTGATGTTTTTTCTTTGGCGACTCTTCACACGGGTCCTTTTTAAGATTATAATTACAGCAGCAGGACAAGTGTCTTGGTACATGCTCATCCGGTTCAGAACATTTAGGCACTTTTGGAGCATCCATGCATTTGCCTGATCTGGCCGTGCAGCTAGGTGGCTTTGGATGACATTTTGGTAGTTTCCTTTCAATTTTTCGACCTGCACACAAAGGCGGTTCTCTAAAAGAACCCTTGACACTGTTTCCGCAAATACGTCGATATACAAAAGGCAGACACTTTGACCATGTAGATGGCAAAAGTTTTGACATTTTGTTTCGAGAATTAAGAAAAAAAATTTAGTTTCACAAAAATTTAGAATTTTAAAAAAAATTTTTTTTAAATATTTTTTTGTTTTAAAAGGAAAGAATTTGTGTTGTCAAATGTGTATAAATTAATAATGAATACTGGAAAAAAATCAAAACCTACATGATTGCTATGTTTTTTTTTGTAACAGAAAATAATCTGATAATAATTTAAAGTTAAAAAATTAAGTAATTTTAATGGATTAGTATTTTATTATTTAATTTATATTTACTCTTTAAAAACTTATACGGTATTTGCACTATGCAATTTAACATGAAACTAGCATCTCATTTTTGATTGTTGGTCAAGCAGAAGGAGTACACGCACCAAAACTTTAGTTACGATAAACATTTTTTGTTAACTTTTAATGATTATATGGTTACTGCGCACAAAAAATCCAACTTAACTTAAAATAATTTCATCCAATAGAATAATTTTTGCGGTAAAAATATTTTTTTTAGTTCTTGACAGCTTTTTTTTTTTCTTTTTAATTTTTTTTATTTAATTATATAACATGACATTTTCAGCCATATTATGATATTTTAATTTAAGCATTTAATGTTTATATTTGAACATAATTATGTTCATACTTTAGAAGGTTATTGTTTTGCTAGACAACAATATAGTTGCAAATGTAACAGTACTATGTTTTGCTAGCAACCATAAAATGCAACTATAATAGGTTGTTCTTAAATTATGGTTACCTATAGCATGTTTTTCTTTGCGTGTAAGCAATATGATATTGCTTGAGTTTTGAGGGGATGTAACTGTTGCTAATGTTTACTTTTAAATAACGCATAACGCTGTAACTTAAATAGAATATTGAGAAAAAAAATGCCTCAAAAAAGTGCATAGTGTAAATCTGGACTTACTTGAATTTACCAAATGTTAATCATAAGGAAAAACCCTTACTGTCGTATTCATAAAAAATAAAATTACTTTGAAATATGTTTGATGACAAAATTAACATGCAAATTAGTCCTAAAATATATTTTAAATCTATTTAGATTTTCTATGAATACGGCAGTTAAAGTACTTACCTGCAGCCTTATTCTGTAAGTCACTAAAGCTATATCGCCATCTCTAAAATAATTTAATTTTAACAAAGCAGTTTTTTGTTACAATATACTTAACACTGTCTTATATATTGAGTTAGACTTACAATCGGTATCTGAATTAGTTTAACATTTAAGTAATTTAGCTTAAGTTTTAGCTAAGAGAATTACAGAATACGGCCTCTGAATTATCTAATATTAATAATAAGAAAAAAAAACCTGTACAGTTGCTCATTCTGATTTATTCTCTCTCCAAGTTTTCTAACCGCATCTTCGGGTTATATCTGCCGAAGCATTTTGCGCCTTAAGGTAGTGATTTTTTCTTAATATGGCATTATTGATTGTGCAGTGCGAGCAACTAGATGAGCTTTTGCTATCTAAAAATTACTTAGCGAAATTTCATTAGAATATCTACTAAGGTGATTATTGTCAACAAAACCGATTTATTGAAGAGAATTAACTCTAACGCTTTTTATTACTCTTCGCCAAACCGCTCCATTATAATTTGCTCCTCTCGAGTAAATTATAAAACAATATTTATTCTAGATTTTTTGTTAAGAAACGATTATTCTTATTCTCAATTGTGGTTGCCTTGTTAACATTCAATTTGTTCACATGGAATAGCCCATATACGACCGTACATTAAGAAAGAAGGACAATTAAAAAGATAATAATTAAAACATATTTTTCTATACAAAAATAATAAAATAATATTTTTTAATTATTGTTTTACCTCATGTAAAAAATATTTTCTACAAAAGGATTTTATGAACGGGTACCAGTGTTAAATATCATTTTTATTGAAATACAGTGTCTAGATTTAACAGTGCTAAAATAAAACAAATTAACGGGGGTTTTCAATTTATTTACTAAAAATAGGATATTCATATAATTTTTCTCTTTTTAAAAATATTTAAGTAAGAGTAGATGAAGCAATTTCAAATCGCTTAGCAATTTCTATTTAAAGTCTACATTGTCAATGGTTCCAAAAATTTGTTGTTTCTGTAGTACCGAGAGAGCTTTATGCGTGCGCTTTGACGTGTTTCTTTATTATTCATGCAACAAACTGATCTTAAGAAAATAAATATAAGCAAAAGCAATAACCCATGCAAAATATAGCGGTTAACAAAAAATCATTCTTTCCATGTTTCTATTGTTTTTATTATGAATTATAAGTGGTAGGTTAGCAAACAATTTCCATTTATAAGAGGTAAAGAAAATTTTATTTGTAAAAAAAAAAAACTACGAATTAACGAGGGACCAAAAATCCTTTCTTTAAATAAGTTTAACCAAGACTTGTTTTTAGGTACTTTTAAAAACAGCTTTATTATGGTATATAATTAGTTTAAAGCGTTTTTAGTTCAAACATCACTTATTTCAGTAGTACTTTTATTTGTTTGCTTCAAGGCTGTTTTTTTTAAACCCTTTTTTAGGATTTTTGTGAAAAAGCAGTAAATTTTTTTTAAATATCATGTTTTTCTAAAAAACTTTATTTCTGAAAGAAGCATTTTTAAAGAGAGTTTGCCTTAAATAATAAATTTAATATTTGTTTTTAAAAATGTTTTTTTTTTTTTTTTTTTTTTTTTTTTTTTGTGAAAAGGCATCCTTGTAACAATTAATTTTACTAAAGATACTTTTATGTGTAATTAAAAAAAAAGTCTTCTGCGGAAAACTGTTTATACATTTTTAAAAAGTGCTCTTTACTAATATTTATAATCTGTACTCCACCGATAAGATGTCTTGGTCCCCATCTACACTTTGCAATTTTTGTTACACAACTCTTGAGTTTGTAGGTTAGAGAGGAAAGAGAAATGGAAACTTTGTTTTGTTATTTGAATGTGTGAACACGAATGCAGTGCAAAAGAGAATTTAAGAAAATTGCAGAAACATAAATTGATTGTCTGAACGGGGACTAACGGAATGAAAATTATAAAATAATCTAAATACATCAATAAATAAAAAATATTTTTTAACTAAACAGTTGGCATTTGATATAAATAAAAAGTATTTCTGCGTTTGCAAAAAAACACACTGTTTTTTAAGGCAAGTTTTAAAAAGTACCTTTTTAGGAGGTACTTTTTTAAAAGGTACTTTTTTACTTAAAAGTATTTTTTTAAAAAAGCTCTTTTAATAAGTGATTATTTAACAGGCCCCTTTAGAAAATAACTTATTCAAATGCATTTACCTTTCGAAATATATTTTTTTCTAAAACTAATCTTTTTCATAAGCCGTTTCCGTAAAAATTCCTTGAATGAAACCCCTTTTTTTAAAAAGGCTTATTTTGAAAAGATTATTTCTTTAGAAAGTTCACTTTTTAATATGTACTTTTTTGGTCCTTTTTGTATTTAAATGTAGTCATCAGTATTCTTTCCATCTATTTACTTTAGTTTGTGTACTAATTTTAAAAATAAGTACTTTTAAAAAAGTTTGTTTCATAAAGTCTTAGATAAAATAGCTCCATTTAGAAGTATGTATTTTTATTCTAGATTACGTCATTCCATAAAACATCATTTTTTAAAAGAGTACTTTTTTAGACTATTTTTAAAAATTATTGTTAAAAAAGTACTTTTTTAGTAAAATTAAAAAATATACTTTTTAACTTGAAAGAATTCTGTCTGTATTTCATTTATTTTTCTAACCGGTCATATTTAGTTGCGTAAATTGTATTTAGTCTTTTAATGCTAAAATCATTTTACTTTACCGTTTTTAGCCAATTTACGGTCAAGTTGCTCAAAAAGTGATATCAATAATTCATTTAATCTCTAAAATATAGGAAAGACCAAAGCTTTCAAAACCATACAAACTTAAATATTATTTTTTATTGTTGAATATTTTTTTCAAGGCCAAAAACTCGTGATTTTATGAACCGAAAAGAGAAAAACATAATTTAATGATTTTTTGATGGTCTTTACGATGTCACTGTATTTCACACTATTTTTTTTCATTTCACTGTTTCGACTCTGAACATAAATTTTATTTTTTTTCTTGATTTTTTCAGAAAACATAAAACACTTCTATCAACAAAAAAAAAAAAAAAGCTAAACATTAACGTCTAGTATTTCATTTTGGTGAGAAAGTATTTTTTTTACTTTTTTTTGTGCATTAAATGGACAATAAACAAGATAAATTGTAGATTTGTGGTGGCCAGGTGATGTTTTCTGGGGTTGTATGTAGTGGCTTGTATACATGTATGTGTGTACATTGAAGTGAAAGTAATGTGGGAAATAGACAAAGTAAATTGTTGCATTTTTATTTTCACAAATGTATTATACGAGACATTAATTTTATTTTAAGATAAATTGATACAAAAGAAAAAAAAAATAATATTTTCACATTTGTTAATATGACAAGATAAATTTAAAAACATGTTTCATTTCATCAAAAGAAATACGCAATAATAAATTAATTCTCAAGGGCAAGAATGAGATTACGTTAGCCAGGGTCTTCCTTTATACAAAATAATTAGAAATTTCAGAAAACATGTGCAGAATCAAAAGTTCACATTTAGCATTTTTTTTATCAACATCTGAAATGACATATTCTGTGGGCGATTTTTTATTTCATCACTGAAAAACTTATATTTATAAGTTGTAATAATACTTTTGCAGCTGCTTTGTGAGAGCTTTTGACTTCTTAATTAAAAGCCCTAGAACGCCTTAGTGATTTCATGTATAGCTTTTGTAATCCTCCGGGGTATGATAACACTTTAAATCAAAAAAATGAAATGTATTTCTTATAGAAGTCCTGATTGGAACTGCACCCTTCGTATATAAGTCTAAGTCACATTTTGCTATTTGTCTGTATTTATCATTTATCTAAGAAGTTTTTAAAAGCTTTTCATATGACTAAAAAGAATAAATAATTTTATTTTTGAACATTTATAAAACAAAAATTTCACAGCCATTACCACCATATAGGCATCCACCCAAGCAAAATTAATTGCGCTGTAGATTGATCTACATGATGGCCTGCGAATCTCGACATTTGGATCAATATAAAACGAAAGTCCCAACATCTCTCTGAACTCCGTAGCCTCTCCATGTGGTATGAAGAAATCGCGAAATATGCTCGAAAGGCGTAGAAGATGATAAGATAGATAATATGGCGGTACACTAGAAGACTCATTTTCCTATCAAGACTTTCCTACGTTTGAGAGCTCCCTTGCATCTCTCAAGAAGGTCGTCAATGTGGCGATAGTTCTCAAAATTCTTCTGACACCCAAGTACTTAAGCCTTTCCGAAGTCCCAATCAGTTATTGTCCGACAGTCTACAATTTGGTAAATATATTTGCGTCTACCCTTAAACATGAACCAATTTCTATGTAATAAAAAAATTTCAAAATCGCTTGAGAAATAATTAAAAAGATATACACCCGATTTGATAAATTTATTCTTTATCAATTAAATATACATTCATAAGTCTTAATTTTTCTTGATATAATTTAAATTGAGTAAATCAGCGAACTTTACACATAATCACAGTAACACGCAGAGAAAAAACATGGTTGCGGTAACCATAATCTAAGAGCAACATATTATGGTTGTATTATATGGTTGTTAACAAATCATAGTATTGTTACATTTAATAATAAAGCTGGTCTTGCAACCATATTGTTGTCTAGCATGTTAAAATATAACCATTAAATCGTTAAATTAAAACATCATAATACAGTTACTTATTCATTGTTTAATATCAACCAAAACGTGTTTATCGTAACTGAAGTATTGCTGAAAACAACTATTATTTGTTCCCTGAAACGTTACAATGTTACAAAGTTCGTATTATGTTTATTGTGACCAGATCACAACCATATTTTTTCTTTGCGTGAAATTATATAAAAAATTGTCTACCTGTTTTCTTTTGCTTTAACACATGGAAGAGAGTGTTAAAACAAAGATATAAATCAACGGAGCCCTCCTTTAGTCTTTCTTTTTAAAAATTTAGTTTTTTATTAAATCAAGACTTTAACTGTAGATATTATAAATTATTTGATTTGATGAGTTGGTTTTTGGCTTAAGTGCATTTTGTAATTTCTAAGAACCTTTTTTAGAAAGAAAAATTGTTTTTACAATTTTATGCGGACGTTTTCTAAAGAGAACAAGAAACACCAGAGACGAGCAGAATGTAATACTGCATTTTATTTTATTTGGTTTTAAAGTGAATCTTTATTTTACAGCAAGTTAGCAATAGTTGCTTTCAGTTTTGCTCTATAATTAAGATTGAATTGTTTTTAAAATTAATTCAGCTTATATACTATTTATGAGAAGATCCTAGATTTTAATTGCACTTTGTTTTTCATTATCACTGTGGGAATGTTTTAGGAATTTAAATGTAATTAGATTATTCTTAAAATTATTTATTGTTTCCCACAGCGACTGGTATTTTGGTGTAATCTAATATGTATGTCTAATTTAATGTAAACAACTTTACTTCGTATGTTGGTCTTTAAGTGTGCCACACACACACATTGCAATAAAATCATTGTCACTTTAAGAGGTGTAAAGCCGGCAGTATTTTAAAACAAATCACATGTGTTTGCCTGCCTTCGTTGATGAGTTTTTAAGTGACACATGACACTCGTTTGGCTATTTAAAGAATACCTTTAAAATAATTAAATCTGTAATGTTGGTGTGGTTTAAAAGAATTAAATCATATTATGCTACACACCCTTCATCAGCATTTCTTACGCCTATCACTGGCTTATTTGTGTTTTTCCCTAACAAATTATTTAAAAAAATTAGCACGAAATTAAATTCTTCTCGTAATTAGTAGTATAATAAGTCAACTTTTCTTGATGGATCTAGACAAGTACTAGATATAAAAAAAAAACTAAGAATTTGGGGAGGAGGTGAGGATTTTTTGCCTAGAGATGGACTAACCTTCCTCGAATAGGCTTATCTACGCTAGTAATTTTCTCATATTTTATATAAAAGATTGTAAATTACATGATTGAAAAACAAAGTTAAAAAAATGTGTATCAAAGCATTGTGCAAATTAACACCAATTATTTAAATTAAGATTTTTTGCACTAAATTTTACATTTAAATTATGTTTCAAAATGTTGTGTCAATTAACATATAATTTGCTTGTTTATATTAAGGACAAAAACAAAATAATACTGAGAGTAAAGAGCTTTCTCTGTGTCACATCCACAACACGCCAATTTAAAGCTTGTCAAAGTGTCAAACAGTTTTCATGTCAATTGTCGTAGACTTTTTAAATGTATTTAACAAAGTTTATATATATTTTTAATATTTTTAATAAATAAAGACATATTGACAAGCCAGATTTATTTTACTAGGTAGTGTCGTCCGCCCAGCTGGTTTGTAGTTGAAAATGTCAGAAGTTGTTTGTATTTTCCTTTGTTTGTTTACGAATTACAAAAAACACTAACAACAAGCGTTTGCGAGACAAAGCAAGCATGTGTATGGAAAGCAATTATCTTTTATTTCTCTTTGTGTTTTTGACGTTTCCAACGCACAAAACAACAATAAAAAGAGGTGTTGTTTTTGTCAATGTTGTATTTGTTGTAGAGCCGCTATTACCTAGTAAAATAAATCTGCCTTGACGTATTGACAAAAACAAAGAGACGTATTGATAAAAACATAAACTTTGAACAGAATTAGAATGTAATAAAAAGTTTTTGGTTGTAGTTTTTAATTGAACTTTAAAAGATGAATGATTGTGATTGTGATTATGAGTATATTTTTTTGATGCTTGTCACTTACGAAAAGATTTTAATTTTGTCGTTTACAGTTCATTTGCGCTTAATTTTTTTACAATGGAAATAATTCTTCAGCATAAGCTTTTATCTATTACAGTTCTCCAGAGACACGATAATAAATTTTCACTTTGTGTAGAAGGAGCCACGCCCACTGTTCCAATTTAAAATTTGTTAAGGCAGTTATATACATTAATATAGTGGCTTTTTTTATTAGAAACTGTTACTGTTACTTAAGATATACAAAAATCACCATTTGCTTTGCATGGGAGGACCATGCCCACTTGTCCAATTTCGCCCATTTTTTGATTGGTAATTTGTATAGACTATGAATTTAGTTTGACCAAGTTTAGAGACTCTTATTGTTATCATATTTAAGACTAGCAGTGCCCACGACTTCGTCTGCGTGTCATTTTTAATTGTGTTAAAATAAAATTTAACTATTTATTCTTGAGTTCTGAAGATAGTGTTAAAAATGTTCCATCTATAAAAATAAAAAGTGCTGACAACTGTTTTAGAACTATTACACCGGTAAAATTGGGAGCTATCACACTTATATCTCTACAAAATGACTTATCTGTACTGCTACTATCCAGTAGCTTTTTTTGATGCGAACACAGTCAGACAGACCGACAAAAATTCCAAAAATAGCAACATCAAAATGTTCTAAAAAAATTTCCTGAACAAAAATGACCCCTTTACAGTTTTATTAAATGTATAGATATAAAGGATTAAATGTGTACTTTGCACGGGCGTGGTACCGCTCAGTTTGAATTTTTAAAACCTATTTAGTCTATAGTTCCTTCGAGGCATACCGAGAGTTACTAGAAAAGTGTCAAGAATTTTGGCTCAGTGCTTTAACCGTCTATAGACTACAAACAAACACATTTATGTATGTATGTATGTGTGTATGTATGTATGTGTATGTATGTAATTATGTATGTATGCATGTATGTATGCATGTAATTATGTAATTACGTACGTACGTAAGTACGTATGTATGTATGTATGTAGGTATGTACCCAGTTAGCATTTGGAAGATTGTTTTTACAAAAATCACCAAAGTGAGTCTTTTAAGACTACCCAAGATGACTTAAAACTGATTCATCAGTTATGCGTTTAAAAAGAGACTCGAATATAACTCCGACAAACGCATAGAAAGCGACTTTCTAAAAAAACAAAAAGTACAAAAAGCAAATGCTTGAAATTCGACTGTTTTTAGAATTATTTTGGAGACATATTTAACGCAGCCTAACGATGAAAAAATGATTCAAATACATATTTTATTTTAATTTTTTAAAATACATATGTACATATGTCACTTCGTAAAAAAAAGAGAAACACAAATGTAAAATAAATTTTTTCAAATTTTTTAAATTCATGTTTTTAAATTTGAATTTTAAGAAAATTAGGAATTACATGCTAACGAATGTAACATTACGCCTTGACGAGCAATTGATTTGTTCGCACATGAACAAAACGTTAGCAGAATAGGTTACAAACATTTGTTCATGTTTGTCTGCGTGGAGAAAACTGCTTCGTTTTCTCGCCGTTTGAAGCCGACATGACATCGACAACGATGGTCTACAATAGCCATTTTAATGTGCGGTCATGAAATTGTTTAATGTTTGAACAAATCAATGGCTCCTCAATACGGCGTGTTATAAAAAATAAGCAAACCGTTGTTTGCAATTTTTCAGTTTTGAAAAAATATATTAGAAATGTTCGTATAATATGGTTCGAAAAAGACTCGCATACGGCTAGTAATATGATTAAAAGTTGACTCGAAAAAGTATCGTATTTGATTACAAGTACGATTGAAAAAAGTATCGAAAATGAGTCGAAACGCGAGTCATAAGGGACTCGTTCAGAAGAGTCGCGGCTAGGGTACCATTTTCTACCGACAAAACAATCATTTTCGACTCTAAAACGAGCGCATAAACGATTATTTTAATCGTGTCGAGGAGTCAAAAAAGACTCGAATATGATCAAAAATGCTAACTGGGTATGTGTGTATGTATGTATGTATGTATGTATGTACGGATAGATGTATGTACCCAGTTAGCATTTGGAAGATTGTTTTTACAAAAATCACCAAAGTGAGTCTTTTAAGACTACCCAAGATGACTTAAAACTGATTCATCAGTTATGCGTTTAAAAAGAGACTCGAATATAACTCCGACAAACGCATAGAAAGCGACTTTCTAAAAAAACAAAATGTACAAAAAGAAAATGCTTGAAATTCGACTGTTTTTAGAATTATTTTGGAAACATATTTAACGCAGCCTAACGATGAAAAAATGATTCAAATACATATTTTATTTTTATTTTTTAATTTTCGTAAAAATACATATGTACATATGTCACTTCGTAAAAAAATAGAGACACAAATGTAAAGTAAATTTTTTCAAATTTTTTTAAATTCATTTTTTAAATTTGAATTTTAAGAAAATTAGGAATTACATGCTAACGAATGTAACACTACGCCTTGACGAGCAATTGATTTGTTCGCACATGAACAAAACGTCAGCAGAATAGGTTACCAACATTTGTTTATGTTTGTCTGCGTGGAGAAAACTGCTTCGTTTTCTCGCTGTTTGAAGCCGACATGACATCGACAACAATGGTCTACAATACCCATTTTAATGTGCGGACATGAAATTGTTTAATGTTTGAACAAATCAATGGCTCGTCAATACGGCGTGTTATAAAAAATAAGCAAACCGTTGTTTGCAATTTTTAATTTTGAGAAAATATATTAGAAATGTTCGTATAATATGGTTCGAAAAAGACTCGCATACGGCTAGTAATATGATTAAAAGTTGACTCGAAAAAGTATCGTATTTGATTAAAAGTACGATTGAAAATAGTATCGAAAATGAGTCGAAAACGAGAGTCATAAGGGACTCGTTCAGAAGAGTCGCGGCTAGGGTACCATTTTCTACCGACAAAACAATCATTTTCGACTCTAAAACGAGCGCATAAACGATTATTTTAATCGTGTCGAGGAGTCAAAAAAGACTCGAATATGATCAATAATGCTAACTGGGTATGTATGTATGTATATATGTATGTATGTATGTGTGTATGTATGTATGTATGTATGTATGTATGTATGTATGTATGTATGTATGTATGTATGTATGTATGTATGTATGTATGTATGTACATGTGTATGTAATTATGTACGTATGTATGTGTGTACTAACGTGTGTGAGTATGTATGTATGTATATGCGTATATGTGTGTATGTATGTATGTATGTATGGATATATGTATGTATGTGTGTATATATGTATGTATGGGTGTATGTTTGTATGTATGCATGTATGTATTTATATAGGTAGATTAATCTTAAAAATTTACTTTTAACAATCCTAAAGCTCAAACATCATGTTTTTCAAACAACTTTTTTCTTAAAATTACCCACCATCCAGCAGCAAATGCACATCAGCCAAACATTTAAATTCATCATAATCATCAGTTAATTTCTTTCCATCTCAATTTGTCTTTATTTTATTTACCTTTATGGTGGTACAACATTATTTTTGCTCATGAGTTGTGATTTTTTACACAGATAAATTTTAATTGCTGTTTATATTTGATGTTCACATTTTAAATGCATATTTCAGAATTCTAATTCATACTTGTGTCTCATCAGCTCAGTTTTATTTTTTTTTTTGATAAAAGAATAAAAATAAAAATGAGATGTTAAATTGCTAGCGTAAATAATATTTTATCATTTTGATCATTTGAAGTCAGTAATGTGATGCTCATTTAAATGTCGTTAACGTTGACATTTTTCAATTCACTTGCGTTCTATGGAAGCGGTTGTGTAAAATGTGTTTTTGTATTTTTTTTTAACTTTTTTTACACAAGAAAAATATTTTCAAACAAAATTATTTTATAAAAATAAATATTGAAATACGAGTATGTGCATAGAAAGATAAAAAACAGAAGTTCCTAAATCATTTCAATTAGATTTCATTTAAAACTTAAGTTTTCAAAGAAAATAGAATTAAACAAAAGTTAAAGAAGCTTAATTTCGTTTAAACAATCGTATGCGACTAATTTTTTTTTGGAAATACTCGATAAAATAATTCAAAAGGTCCTTTTAAGTAAATTTATTTGAAAGTTATTTATTAAAAAGTTTCTTTTTGAGGAATTGTTTTATTCTAAATTACTGTATCGTACCTAAAGGGTAAAAACTAATCCACAACGTCTTTCCGTCCATCTTAGCCTATTATATCTGGAACCGTAATATGTAAACTCTTTTGCAGAAGTGTTTCCACGGAAGTTGTGATTTTGACGAATGTGGCCATTATATCTTTTCATCTGTTGCAGGCAGGCGCCTTAAATATTCAGCTACAAATAAGAAAATGAGAATGTACGGAACCTTGCAAACTCGCATTTGGCGTATTTATTTTTCACGAAGGTCTGCCTGAAATCTTTTTTTGAGACTAGGAAATTTTTTTAAGATACTTTTTTAAAGGGTGCTTTTATTACATTAAAGTTTAAAATAAATTTAAAACTAAAAAATGAAATATATTAGGGCGGGGGAAGCATATCCTTATGAGTTATCTGAACACTAGCGAAATGACCATATGGCTTATGCTTTCCTCGCAGTAATACATTCATTTCGTAGTTTAAACAAATAAATATCTCATGCGAAAATCATGAAATATATTTGAAGAAATCAAATATTTAACAAAAATTTTAAATTAGCTTTTTTGCCTAACTTGCTGCCAGCGCACAGTGGACAGAATCAACATATGTAATGGATATCAACCACTTTTTATTGATTTAAAAATGTTAAATTTTTATGAAAGTTAATTTGTAAATTAAGAGTTCTTCATATAGTTTAAGTTTTATTTTAAAAACCGGAAAAGTTTTCAATATTATTTTCCAGTACGATGGCACTGCACTTTTCCTAAAGCCATCGTTACTATGATGATTTCAGATAAGAATATAGCTGGCATAGTTAACAGTATTACAATCCGAACTTTTGTATATTTGTCCCACTTTATATTGAAATATTGAGTAGCATTTAGATTTAAGATTACAAACCTAAGATAAAATGAGGGAAGTGGTATTTATGTAACGTTAGCTTACGGACCATAAAAAAGTATGTAATAAGAGACAACGCAATGGCTCCTAGCCGCTACAATTGCTAGTCGATGTCAACTTCACACTCAACTTTTCTACATCTATAACGAACTTCTAACGAATAGAAATTAATTGTCGCAATGTAAGAAATATCGTTAATTTGAAATATCGAAGAAAACTTTCATTGTGACCAAGTTTTTTTTTTTACAGCATCCTAGTTTGGGTCAGATCGATTTCATTTTTTTCAAATTTATCAATAACTGACAAGAGAGGATTTTTTTTAAAATAAATTTTCGAGATGTGTAGTCATTGTCATTGTTAAAGATATTTGAATACTCAATACTTTCTTTAACTTTAATTGAAAAACTGTACCTAAAGACTGTCTTCTAATAAAATATTGAGAACTTTTAAACGTTAACTATTATTCAAAAAAGCCAAGAAGATTTATATTATATAATTAACGATATAGTTTTGCGATTTATATACCGCTAATATCTGCCCGAATTGATCATTAAAAAATCATTGACTTTGAGAATAAGAAAATGGTTCAAAAAAGTTACAAACCGCTAAAAAAAATTTATGAGCAGGAATTAGGACAGAATTCTGAAAATAACTACTTACCTAGGTCTTTAAACGAAATTACCATTACCTGTCAAGCACAAGGGTATGGCTCACAAATACTGAGTATATTGCCGGATATTCGGTAATTAGGTAATGCCTTTGCAAGAAGGCTGGCTAAATTAATTCGGGAGAAATATATAATTTTATTTGAGAAATATATGTTTTATAAAATCAATAAGTTTTCTACATTCTGTAGGAAGCTTGAGAACTTCTGGTTTGCTATTTATGCTTCTAGATGTACTTAACATTTATAATGTTTTTAAAATATTTGCAAAATACGCAAACAAACCAGGGATGTTGCAGTCTGTACATTTGAAAAAATTATAAAGTACAAATTTTCATATTTCAAAAATTATTACAGGCCAATTGGTGTTTCTTTAAGATTAATATACAAATGAATTAAGAAAATGAGAATTTATTTTTTAAGGTTATCAGCTGCTGTACTGTATCAGATAATCAAGAAAATTTTATAAAAATTGCCAGAAAAGTCCAGATATTTTATTAAAGAAAGATAATTCTATCAATTCCCTTTTTTTTATCCCGGTAAAATTAATTAATCAACGATATTGATTATTGAGAGTAAAGGCACGTCTCCATGGCTATTTCGCTACCGCTTATTTAGCTCTTCCGAAAATTTTTTTACCAACAATTTAAATAAACTAAAGATTTATGTCCAAATAGTAAAGTTAAGGCAAAAATCAAAGTTTAAGCTAAAAACAACAATAATCAACAACGATTTTATTTTCCTTTCTCCACCGTATACGGCTGACTTTTTTTTGGCTCTTTAATACAGTTAAAAGATAATATTTTAACTATCACAAAACACGACGAAAAATTATTTTTGTTCTATGCATGGACACCTACTAATTAATCAATTAAATTAAACAACGGGAATGTGGAATTATATTAATCAATTCCCAAAATGACGGAAATAAAAACCCGGAATAAAAAAGATTACGATATTTGTTGGGAATTGATTAATTTTATTCTATATTTTCGTGGTTTAATTTAATTGATAGATAAAGTTAAATAGAACACCAGACAGCATTTTTCCACTCCCTGCTACATTGTTTTAATCAGGCATAAGAAAAAAAAGCAGCAGTTGTACCATATTTTGTAATGTGGGAAACTCTGTTATTTTCTCTATACTCATTTCAGAACGTTACAACTTGTAAAGAATAATAAGAAATTTACTACACACTTGAAAAAGAAATGCTTTCGTTAGTATACACTATTAGATGCCTCTTAGTAAATTATCATATCCAGGCCTCATATATGGATACTTGGAAAGTAAAATGAGAGAAATAAGAAAATAGAAGATGTTACAAAAAGTGATAGTTCCAGATATATAGCTCATCGTTTGAATTTTTAACTTCCTCACAGTTAATAAATATTTAAATTATAATCTCATGAGAGAAGGGATGTACATGATCTAGCCTTAATCAGATCAGTATCATTGCACATTGTTTTACTTACGCCAAATTATTCTAAGAACAAAAAATTTGACTGACCAAAAGTTGGATTAAGGCAATAACTGCGATTTTAAGAGCTTTTAAGGCACTAGCGTAAGAAGAAAATTACTCTGGAGAGCCCTTCAACAAAGAAAAACAATTATGGCAGGTATTAAAAATTCCATAAAAAGGGAAAAATTATATGGAGCTGAATTTATTCTGGAAGTGGCTAAGCCCTTCAAAGATGGAAATATCTACTCTAATGAAATCACATTATGTGGGATAAACAAGCATTCTCGATATTTACTGTTAATCATAAGATAAAACGTTCGACTCAAGACGCTATTGTGAAGACCCGAGAAATAATCCCACCTTCAAAGGCGGCCAACTGAAAGCCTGGCTTTATTATTTCCTCAACGTAGAATGAGTAGTCCCATTAAGAAAATTTAGGAGAAAGGCTGAATATTTCAAATGGTCCACTAAAAATATTAAACAGTTATCAAATGTTATCAAAAGTATTGCCTCTAAGGAAAGACCCTTTAATTTATTAAAGTTATTGCTCACAATTATTTTTATTGCAGAGATATATATGCTTTGTTTTAATTCTAAGTATCCGAATATCAACCATAATATTCGGATACTTCGAATTAAAACAGAAAAGTTAAGCCACACAAAATTTATTTTATTTTTATTTTATTTTTAATATTTTGTACTTTTTTTTATAGCGGATATGAAAATCTTAAAATATCTACCTATTGTGATTGAAAGACAGGGTTACATTCGTAAATACACAACACTATCGGAATACTTCTTAATTCGAATTCTGCCTATTGTAGTATAAGAAACAAAAATATTTCAAAATATTTTACAATTTTCAGTATTAGCTGCTGTAGCGATTTCGCGCCAAAGACAGCCAATTTTTGGTTTGGCGACGTGGCGATTTTTTGGCGAGATATGAAGTATTAGGAGATTTTCCCTGACGATTTTTACATGCCTTCACGAGGACACAAATTAAGTGTTGACAAATGTCGCTATAAAAAATTGGGTTAAGCTGAAGTGTCATTTTTTCTTAATGTCAACAGTAGAAAATTATAAAACAGCTCAAAACATATACAATAAATTGTGTTATAAAATACAAGATTTTTTTGTATAAAACATAAACAAATCATCGTAGTGATATGAGATATTTTATTCGTTGTTTTAATTTTATTTTTCATCATCTTTTAACTGTATAAAAGAGCCGAAAAAAGTCAACCGTATACAGGGGATAAAGAAAATTAAAATCATTGTTGATTATTGTTGTTTTTGCTTAAACTTTAATGTTTGTCTTTACTCTATTGTTTGGGCAGAAATATTTAGTTTATTTAAAATGTTTGTAACAAGTTTTCTTAAGAGCTAAGCAGCGGTAGCGAAATGGCTCAATAATCAAATCGCTAATTTTAATAATTTTTCGGAATAATTGGAACAATATTTGAGGATACTTTTAAACGAACTAATAAATAGACTTTCTGAAAGTATGAATCAATTTAAAATTGAATTAAAATTTGCAAAATACTGTAATTCATCATCACAAACAAAATTCGGTGTTGTCAAAGATTATTTAAAAATTGTTAAGAACACAAATACACCGTTGGGTATGTATGAAGCTCAACGGAAATAATTACATTTTGTTAATTGGAAAGATTGTTTAGTAATGATGTTCCTAATAATTTACATAAATTATGGTCAGAGGTTTACTGTTATAAGAATACTGCAGGTACGTCTAATTTAAGGAAATTGCTAATAATGTTTGCGTTAAAGGAGTATTTTCGATAATTCGAATTCTATTGAGACTCGTCTGTTAAATGATTCATACATTCTTCATATTTAATTGAGCATTATAAATTATGTGACTGCAAATAACACATGCAGCACTTCTTTCATACCTTCTTTAAGAAATTCTTAATAAATACAATTCGCATATAATATATTCCAATGAAAAGGATGCTGACGAATGTCCCGAGAAACGAAGATACAGCATATATAATATAAAATTGTGAAATTATTATTATTATATATTATTTTATTAATCAGATCGCAGTGTTATATTTTTTGGCGTTTTTTTTTCTATTTTATTTTTGCGAATTTTAGCCATTTCAATGAAATTTTATGTTTTTCGGAAAAATATTTTTATTTAAAAAAATATATAAATATTACGAGATGTACTGAAACTATAAAAAATCGTTTTGGCGATTTTGGCCATTTTTACTTTGATTTTGGCGAATTTTTTCAAAAGGAATCTGACAACCCTGCTTATGGAGGCTACAATAGTACTGGTTCTATGAAGATTTTAGGAGCTATTGTTACAAGCCAAACAGATATTATTTAACGAAAACAATAGGGGGTGTTTTTACCGTTTGGGTATGGAGTCATAAAAACGAGAATTTTTATTAAATGTGGCTTGCACAGATTTTTTTAAGATCAGCGTTTTGCAAAGAAATATACTGATGGCTATATTAATTGATCTTGTAATTTTTACTTACACTTCATAAAGAGAAAGTCAAAGTTCTAAAAAATCAAAGAAAAAGTAAAAACAGTTTGAGTGAAAAATTATGATATAAAAATAAAATTTGTAAAATTTTAAATATTCGTTTACCATCCCTGATGCAGACACACGTCTTTACTAAAAAGATATTTTTTGTGCCTCAAATAAGAGGTTTTCAATTTCTTACTTAACTTTACACCATTGAATTCCTGTGTAAATTGCAGAAATTTATACAAACAATACATACATACATACCAACAAATCATAGACTCGTCTCATTGAAATGAAAATAAGAAATAGTTACGATTTAACTTTAATCTACTGTGACTCTGAAATATTTAAAAAACAGCTTACAATCATTTATTCTGAAAAAATTTGGGTAAAAACCATTAATGAGGTATTTAAGCGAAAGCGAAATGGCCAGGTGAATATGGTTTCCCCCTGGTTATCCATTAAGCAGTTTCTTTTGGGGCGATGTATAGTTTGAGAGCGAATTTAAATGTTGTCCTTTACAATCCATTTTTCAAGGATCTTACGACAAACTTTACAAATTCTCAAATTTTATTTTGAAACTTTTCAAATTCTCAAAAGTTATTTCAGGCAAATTATTTTTAATAATAGGCTGAGTGATGGTTTTCTTTGGAAAATTTCTTAGGTGTCTCTCAACACTTGATGTTTTTTGGGCAACTTTAATAAAAATATTAAATTCGACGTGCATTTTTTCGACACACTTTCGTACGTTGCTACTTTATTACTTCTACACGAGAATATTATAAACATTAGCATAAATACAAATCATTCCCCAAAGTCACATTAATAGGCAACAGATAGAAAAGGAGGACCGTAAAAATGTTTGGGGTGGAATAAAATCCTTGAAGGTAAAACACCAAGTTTAGAAACAAAACATCTTATCCGATTTTAAATATCTTAAAAACTCATCCTTTATGTACACAAAATGTAAAATAATTATTTTATAACATAACAACATGTTTTAATATACATGTGTGTGTGTTACAGCTAAAATGTGTTTTAATTATTTATTTCATTTTCCTTTTGTTTGTTTAACAATATCAATTTTTATGGTTTCGCTGATAGCTTCTTTGGCTGTTATCGTATTATCGCTTTAAAAAAAGACGCATAAAATAATTTCAATAGACTTACTTTCAACATCATTCTCTAAATTAAACAAAAATAAATTTTCATGTTGTAAAAAAACAAAAGTAAGGAAAAAAAAACACAAAAACATAATATAATGGCATTATCAAATTTTATTATTATTATTTTATGTTATTCCTGACTACTTGCGCCACCGCTGCAGTGAAAGTAATTAAATTTTAAAAACAAATATATTTACTTTAAACTTTTTAACAATATTTGTACGTTTGTATTTTAAACTTAAAAAGCTTTCGACACTTGAATTTTTTCATTTTTTTTAGTTCAGCAATTTAAATAACAAAATAGAAGCTGGCTGAATCTATATTCTGCTCAAATATATTTTTTTAATCTTTTCTACATGAGTATTCTTTTTGAATAATTCCATTCGTATAATTCTATGGGAATCTATTATTTTTCAATTTTTCTATTTGAATCTTTTTTTTTATATTTGAATTTATTCTGTTCGAATCTATTATAATAAAATCCATTCTATTCGAATCTATTCTATTCGAATCTATTCTATTCGAATCTATTCTATTCGAATCTATTCTATTCGAATCTATTCTATTCGAATCTATTCTATTCGAATCTATTCTATTCGAATCAATTCTATTCTATTCGAATCTATTCTATTCGAATCAATTCTATTCTATTCGAATCTATTCTATTCGAATCTATTCTATTCGAATCTATTCTATTCGAATCTATTTTATTCGAATCTATTCTATTCGAATCTATTCTATTCGAATCTATTCTATTCGAATCTATTCTATTCGAATCAATTCTATTCTATTCGAATCTATTCTATTCGAATCAATTCTATTCTATTCGAATCTATTCTATTCGAATCAATTCTATTCGAATCTATTCTATTCGAATCTATTCTATTCGAATCTATTCTATTCGAATCTATTCTATTCGAATCTATTCTATTCGAATCTATTCTATTCGAATCAATTCTATTCGAATCAATTCTATTCGAATCAATTCTATTCGAATCAATTCTATTCGAATCAATTCTATTCGAATCAATTCTATTCGAATCAATTCTATTCGAATCTATTCTATTCGAATCTATTCTATACAAATCTATTCTATTCGAAGCAATTCTATTCGAATCTATTCTATACAAATCTATTCTATTCGAATCAATTCTATTCGAATCTATTCTATTCGAATCTATTCTATTCGAATCTATTCTATTCGAATCTATTCTATTCGAATCTATTCTATTCGAATCTATTCTATTCGAATCTATTTTATTCGAATCAATTCTATTCGAATCTATTCTATTCGAATCTATTCTATTCGAATCTATTCTATTCGAATCTATTCTATTCGAATCTATTCTATTCGAATCTATTCTATTCGAATCTATTCTATTCGTATTTATTCTATTCGAATCTATTCTATTCAAATCTATTCTATTCGAATCTATTCTATTGGAATCTATTCTATTCGAATCTATTCTATTCGTACTGGACAAATAAATATTTATTCTATTCGAATCTATTCTATTCGAGTCTATTTTATTCGAATCTGTTCTATTGAAATCTATTCAAATCTATTCGATTCCACCAAAGAGTTGAGCAGACGATTATGATAGCAACCATAATGAGTCAAACTATTTGTCCAGTACTGATTAGTATTAGTTAAGTATAATTTTTTCTTTTTAATTTAAGATATTAATACGTCATGTAGGATTTATCATTGGTCTTCTGTTGTGTGTATGAACACATAAGTACATAAGTACATAATTTCCACCCAGTAAACTAACGGGTACTTGAGTGAGTATGTGTGAATTTTCATTTTATTATGAATAAGTGATTGTTGAGGGAAGATGTGGTGGACGATTGTTATAATAAAATTAATATGTCATTTCGTAAATTACATTTAATAATTTGCTTAATGAAAACGAATTTGCAGAAATTGTTTAAATTATTTGTGAAATTTAAACGTTTATTGCAGTCAAGCTGTGTAATTTGCTTTGACAAAAAAATCGTTGTTGTGTAAATAATTTTTATTATTTATCTTTGGACAAAACTTTTCTTACGTAATGCATAGTAGGACATATCATTGTAATATTTGTTAAAACACCTTCTAATATGCTTTAATTATATCTTTGGTATCTGCAACACGATTCCTATTAAAAATTATTTTTTCAAAGATGCCTTCTTTTGAAAGGGTTTGTTTTGTGTATGTACTGGCTCTGAGTGGGTATTTCATAAAGGTACTTTTTATAAATTTGAGTTTTTAAAAGGTTCTATTTTACAGGGTCCCTTTTCAATAGATACTTCCTTTAACGTTCTTTTTAATTTTTAAGAGCTAAATTTTTTAAAAGCTTCTGAAATATTTCCTTAATGGTGTATTTGCGCGTCCGACATTTTTAAGGACATCTTGTTCAATATATCTTTTTCGAGACAGTTTAAAACACCCTTTCCTTAAAAAACAATTTTGGATCTTTTTTGCATGTTACTATTTTTGGTTTTAGTTAATAAATATTTCCTTTAATAATGTTTCTATGTTTATTCCAATGTACATTTTGAAGCGATATTTTTATATAATGATTTTCTTAGAAATATTTTATTCTATTTCAATAGTTTAGTTATTAAAATTTACAAAATATTTTTTGTGTAATTTGACTGTTTCGAATACACAATATTTTACTGCTCGCAGTGGCAAAAAATTTTTTTTCCCTATTTTATTTTTGTGACATTCATCTACTTTTCCATGGCATCATAGATGTTTACAATTTATTTAATGTATAAGCACATTACGTTTCAATAAATTGTGCAACTCTATTCTTACACAATATCATATCAATATTCCTCATCTCTACATCTACACTACGTTAAAAACTACAAAACTATCAAAGGCTTTTTCAGATACAAAACGGATAAAAAATGTTAAAAACCAGTAACGAAAGAAGAAAAATTTCATGTTTTGTTGCAAAAAAAAAAAAAAAAAAAAAAAAAACAGAATCAGAAAGATGTTTCAACCAACTACTTAAATAATTTAAATGTTATTCTGTGCAGTAGCAGGCTGCTACTTAGTTTGAACTCAATTTTTTTTCTAGTTGTATAATAAAAATCAAAAGCACTCGAAAGTTAATGTTTCTTTATAAATTTGCCATTTGAAATATTAAAAAAATGGTCAAACGTTAATGTAATTGTGTTGTTAAATGTCACAAAATTTTAAGAATTTTATATTTATAAATTAAATTTATCTTAATTTAAAAAAATGAGATTTTACCAGAAGGTCTTTTTCAAGTGGGTCGGGGTAAAAAAAATGTTTTAAAAATAAATTGCAAACTTTGAAAAAATAATCAAAATTAATATGTATCCAAGAGATTTTACTAAATTTTATATGTTTTTGAGATGCTTTAAGTTCTAACTGATTTTTTTTTTTTTTTTATTAAAAATTGACACCTCATACATCACATAAATATTTTGCAAATCTAGTGGCAAAAAAGATTTTGTTTTGCAAAATCTCGCAAGTAATAGATTTCGATATAATGTAATTCCCTAAAAGGAATACAATAAATATTTATGTTATGTGTTAGATTATAAGAAAAAAAAGATAAGATTGAATTTAATTTCAAAATATAAAAATATATGGTAACACTTTTCCTTAGGCTGATTTGAGTGATTTGATTTGAGATCCTAATAAATGATTTATTTTTAAAACTTTTTTAACTACTCCAAAAATTATTATTCCTGTTTTTAGAGCAAATCTGTTATCCAACTACTCATTACAATCGAATATAATTTTCATCTTTTCTTAGGATAATATTGTTACGAATATAAGATCTGGCAACCCCTGTTGCTGTTATCCGTATGAGCGTGGTAAATAAGTTAATTCAACTAATGGTGTGTGTATATAATAATAGCAACAATTAGCTAACAAAAGCTAATCAGCCTGAATGGCTGCGTTGGTAGAGGTGCGTACTGCAAAAAAGGGGGTCCTGAGTTCGATACCGCATTCGGACATGTTGAAGTTAACCTTGGTGTTAATACTTTTATACATAATTTGCGGTCGAAGTCACAGTTCATATCAAGAACTCAATTTTAAATCAGAGTTTCACGAACTTATTGTAATAAAAGTCATTCTGTCATTTGTATTGTTTAAAATCCGCTTATCTTCCGCAATGGCCCCTAACCTCACTAACGCCAAAGAGCGGTTCTGCCGTTTAAGTCTTAATAGGATATTTAGCCAGTCTTCTTATATGCCGTCAATGTTGAATAAATTTTTTGCATTTCAAATATTAAATTTTTAAAAAGTTTGACATATTTACTCAGTATTCGACTCTTTTAAATTTTACACTTGCAAGTTTTGAAATCAAATTGAGTATGTATTTATGTAATTTACATACTTCAAAATTATTTTGTGTGAAGACAATGTTCCATATTAATTTAATTATCATTTAAAATATTAAAAAAAAATATGTCAACTATTTATTGGAATAACACATACATGTGCATGTTTGCAAAATAAACAAATTAAATAAGATTCAATTCTATGTGTTGAAATTTCATAAATTAAGTAAATATTTAATAACTTTTGTTATAAATTCAATTGAAATGTATTTTGTATCCAAACTTTTAATTTAATTAAAGTAAATTCTTTTGAAAATAAGCTCTTCGCTTCTGCTGAAATGAAATGATAATAATTAATATAAACAAAACACCACATAATCACTTACATTAACACGTTTGAATATTCCAAAAACCACAAAATAATCTCAGCAATCACTCATATTTGATCTTCAAGTTGAGAGTGATTTAAGTCCAATTTTTTTTGCTTTCAATGGTGAGATTAATTAAATTTGTTTGCGATTATTTATTTTAAAATTAAATTTAGTATTAAAATTAAAAAAAGGAAAATTGTTAAATAATTTACTTTTTATTAAAGTTAACCCTCCGATGAATGAGAAGGTCCCTAGGGACCTTTTTGCCTTTTCAAACTGAAAATACTCCTACTTTGGCCACTACAACTCTGTATTCTAAGAGTATTTTGCTGCGCATCTTTTGGAAAAAAAATCAAGCCGATTGGATCAATACTTTAGGAGTTATTGAGGTTTAAGTGAGAATAGTACGCGGACGTGTAAATAGGTCTGTATGGACCTTGTACTGAATTTCACTAATAAATACATGTTTTTGGTCATCATTATAATTTTTTTATTGTTTCAACTCATAATTTACTTGTTCTGAACACAAAAACCTAAACTCAAAGACATTAGGAATGATGATAAAAACAAAAAATTCTAAGAAAAATTCGAAGACATGATGAACTTTATTGCTTTCAAGGAAAGGCACAATATTCTAATTTTATACTACTAGCAATAAACCGGTTTTTTTATAATAGTCTTAAGAAAACTCAAGCCAAAAAAAAAAAATTAAAAAAATTATTTTTGAATGTAGAATTTAGTTATAAACAATAAAAACAAAAAAAAAAAAAATTATATGAAAAAAACATGATTTACAAAAAAGGTCCGTAGGGACCTTTTCACACGGCCGTGAAGTTCAGAACTGTCACTCATCGGAGGGTTAAGAAAAAAAAAATACAGGAATAGAAAACAAATCAGTTTTAAAACTATTCTTGGTAAGACTAATGCTGTCCGTTAAAAACGTTTGGATAGTGTCAAGGCTAAGACAAAAACCAGTAGTGCAATTTACTCACTTTAAACAATAGGACAACAGTTTTATTTGTCGACATTTTCTGTTGTTTACAATAACGATTAATTAATTCACCAACTACAGCTTACCAATAATTGACACAAGTTGAAAATGAGTGGCATCTCCGTCAATAATTAAACGAAAAACACCAAAGGGAATAAAAAAACATGTTAATTTCAGCGAGACACATCCATGTGTTTATTTCGTACAATTTGACCACACAAAAATCTGACAGAATTTTGTCGTCGGTACCACACTATTATTATACAAAAAAGATGCAAAATACATTTGGTTTTAATACTTTGTTGTTTTTTCTCCTCATCTTAAAAAAATCAACTCTGATCGTATAGAGAAAAATATTTTATTATTGATTTCAAAAGGTTATAAAATCGTACAGATCTTTCAAAAAGCATGTCACACACATCATACATTTTTAGCACACATGCAATTTTTGACAGATCATACGACTGAGTATGATAGTGATCAATGTCAATTTACAGACATGAATACGTTTAAGATCTTTTTAATTCAGTTGCACCAATAAATTTTTTATGAGAAGAGTTTAATAGAATTTCTGTTAGTTGGTAAGAGGAAGCAAGCTGGGTAAGCGAAATGGCAAGGCGAGAATTTTTTGTTTCTAAACTTGCTTTGTGTACGTTTGCTATGTACTTCGTGATGTTTTTATGTTATTTAAATTGGAAGAAACAACCGCAATAACGAATATCAAATTAAAAGCGAACTGTACAAGGGAAAAGTGGAAACTGGCTGAAACTTTAAAAGAAAATTGAAATGTTAAATGACATGTTGTATGAATAAAATAAAAAAGGCGCATTTATCCAACAAATATTGAGCAACCACTGCGGTTGCCTTGCAGAAGTGTCTGCTTGTATGTTATAAATGGAAAATCATAGTTTAACTCCCACCAGAGACTTGACTATAACGTTAGAAAGTAAATGTTGTTGGATGAGTTGCTTAAAAAGCGAATAAATGCAACACAGTAGGGTGAACAAACTTCTTTCCGAAATATTATTTAAATATCGGGTAACGCGCCTGTATATTATTTTAAAATATTATGAGGCGGTCAACGAGGCTGCGTGATGAAATTATAACAACGTCACTTCTTCCTTAGTTGGCTAAAAGCAGGCCCCCTGCTTTGTTAAACATGAGATCTTTCGTTGGAGTCTTTACCAAAACCACAGCATCTGATTTTTGTTAATATTTTTAAGATTATTATCCCAAGCTAGGAGACAAATTTTTAACTTAGTTGTTTTTTATAAGTGTCAAAGGAACAGTAATTGCTAATCAATGTTTCTAGTGTAATTTAACATCGAGCTACAATTGCACCATATTTCTTGGAAAATACTTTTGGAAGGCAATTATTCATACCGGTGCTCGATAAAGATCTTCTTTTCTGATGTGGATTGCAAGTGGTTTAATAAAATTGATGCAACATGGCATATAAGTCACAAACTAATTTAATAAATGCAGGTCGCAAATCTTGGTCATGTTGTGTCTCGTTTAATGGAATTATTTAAAGTCCAAGTTTTAACAGATGAAGACATAAGTCATGCCTGCATCGAAGAAGGAAATTTTCTGTTTCGAAGGATTTAAATATAAAATTAGGAAAGCAACAACCAGTACATTGATCTACTATTTATACTAATTCGATTTATTTGTGAGATTTTGATATGCCCGAGAATTTTAATTTTCTTGTTTATGAGTTTTAAAACAATTCTTCTTAGAATTTCAATATTTTTGCAAATTCACGCGATTTTTTTATGTCGTAAAATTAGTTACATATGTTTTTACTGTTCTGTATAATTTTTTTCAATATTCTTATGAATTTACTACAATTTTTTAGACTTTCGTGAAATCTAAAAAAATAAAATTCTAAATTGTGTACACCTATTTCAATTAATCTTTAATCTTAAAAGAAATAACTAGTTGCAGCAAGCACATTTGGTATCACATGTTAGACATGAATAATTTATATTCGCAATATAAAGGAACACAATAAATATACTAAAAATCAATATTCTAAATTTGCATAAAATTTTAAAATAAAACTTTAATATAAACAGAAATGTATAGAGAAAAAATGCATACAGAATTGCCAGCATATGATAACAAAGCACAGTGGAGCTAGAACATTCGTGAAATGTAATTGAGATATTTTTGTTTGATTTTTGTAAAACACTTTGATCATTATTATAAAATATATTCAAAAGCTATTAAAAAAAGGACTAGAAGATTATTAGTTTATCAAAATTTGCAAAAATCAAAAATATATAAAAAAATGGAGTTAACCGCATTGGCTTCTGAGCGGCTCATCAAATACTTAAAAACCAATTTTCAATAACCCAAAACCTGAAATTGCTTTCTCTTTTTATTAATTTGATGTACAAAAGGAACTTTTTTAGTGCAAAGAAAGATTCTTAGTTACTGCAAAATACACCAATATTTATATAACATATTTATTTATTTTTCTTTTCTAATTTTTTAAGCACTAGGTCAGTTTATAAATAATAAAATTTTTATTTATATTTTCAATATTTCGCCACACCGTTGGGTGCCAAAAAACATTCATGTATATTTATTTATTTATATAACATATTTATTTAATTAATAAAATTAATTTAATTTTTGGTTTAAAGATGCGTAAATCCAAGGCGAATTAATTTTATCAGGTAGCATCTTTGCGGCAGCTGACTATTTTTTGCTTAATTTTCTTATGTGTAAAGTAGCTGTCAAAAGTGTATTACTTTATATTACAAAAATTATTTTTTATGTTCTTTAAAATAGAACTGTAAAAAGAGTTTTTAAACAATTTATAAAAGAAACCTTATTAAAAACGTTATTAAAAAGGGTAAGAAAAAACTTAAATTCTTAATTATTTTTTGAAGTTTCCCATACATTAAAGTGCCTATTTTTCTTTTTGTTGTTGTACTGTCGTAGCGGCGCTGCCACCTGGTATTAATTCGCGTTGGGTAAATCCAACAGTAAAATTTTTGAATTGTTTATTAAAGCTTTTTGACATTTGACATTACGTAGGTATTAGGAAAATATAGACATATTACATTAAAATTGAAAGTAAATTAAATCTAATATTGTCTGCAGGGATTTAAACTTTCCATAATTCAACAAATTTTTATAAACCCATGTGTCTTGTACTACAACCGCGATGTAAAGAGAAGGTGATAGAAATAAAGTTCTAAGGAAAATATATTCTCTTACTTCTTTTTAGTAAAACACAATAAAAATCTTCTTTTGGCCGAAAATGGTTTAAAAATTTAAAATTTTTGTTAATAAAATAGAGAAAAAATTTAATTAAATTTTAGGTACAAATTTTTAAAAAAGTGAAGCAAAAGAGTCAACAGAATTAAATTGTTTGCGACAGGAAAAAAATTCTTTAAGCAAAATAGCTAAAACACGTATAGGGTTTGAAGTGAGTTTTTTCTTAAAAATTTTAAGCAGATAAATCAAAGAAATGCCTTTTATATCAGAGATGTTCCACTTAGGTAAACTATACGATTTATTCTTCGGATATTTTCAGTTACAATTAAATCTGAATGGCAGAACATGTGTATTATAACTACTTATTTTCCGATCGGCTCCACTGTTTCGGGCTTTTCAATGCAAATATCTCAACAGATGTATAAATACCCAAATTTCTGTTTGCTTCAAGAATACCAACAACAATAGCAGAAATAACCTGCATGCACATGCTTGGGAAAGGATAAAAAATATTTGAATTTTTAAAACGCAAAATGCTAAAATCAATGAAATAAAATAAAAAATAATAAAAGAAAAACATTCGTAGAACTGTTTTAAAAATAAATATATATATTTTATATATGAAAGATTTTAAGAAAAAAATATATTGTGTAGAAAATTTTCATGTGGTGATGAAAAAAAAAGGAAAGCAGAGAAGACAACTTCAAGTATTTTGTCAACTTTGTACTAACCAACTTTATATTTTTTACTTGATAATGATTGGTTATACAGATGGTACGCCATAAGTACAATACCTGAAGTAGATAGAAAAACAGAATGTTGAAGAAGTCCAGAAAATAAAATATATTCTGATTGGCATCTACATTTAATACAACGGCTAGACTTGAGTCCAAATAATCATTGATCAGCTATTGAAAATATTGTGTCACGGTTTTTACAACAAGTTGTACAGTATGTTTTATATCATTAAGTGAGTGGTGTGAAAAAAATGCTTATTCTAAAATATTTTTGACAACTTTTCAATTAATTTTCCACTACAATAATTTTTTTAAATAAAAATTAGGTCAATATTCTAGATGATCAAAATCGATGAAGAGAATTGCTTTGCAAACCACGTTATGTTATGTTTCCTAGACAAAAAGTGACGGGTTTTGGAGTGCACGTGGTGTAATAGATAGAGTTTATATTCGATAAAAGAGTGTCACATAGATTACTTCTCTTCGGCATAAATACATGTTCTTATGTTTAGAAACGAGACAGACGTTTAAGAGGTCTGCATAAGAGTATAAGCTATGAAATTGGAACCTAAAGTGTCTCCCAATAGATGGCTGTGAATTTTACACATTTATATCTTGTTTTTTGAACCGATATTTACGGATCTTTAAATTTTTGAAAATTATTAATAAAATATAAACTAAAATATTAAGGGTAGGTTTAAATTCCATTTGAGATTGCTACTTTAAATAAAAAAATATATAAGAATTGAATATTAATGTAAAATTTCTACTTTTTTTCCTTTACAGGACGAGGTCTCTTTCTTAATTTTGTGGCTAGATTTTAGTTTTAATTTAATCACTAATAAACTGTATGATCAAAGATTTTGATATGGACAAAGTCCTATACTTCGTATTTTTAGCCGATTTTAACAAAAAGGAAGTTATCAATTCGACTGCATGTTGCTTTTTTATGTTTGTGCTTGCAGAACTCAGTCATTTCTGCACCGATTTCGAAATTTTTACTTCATTTGAACAGTTCATAATTTTTATTATTAAATTGTTTCCCCATACAAAATACATGTTTTTAAAGGATACTATGAACCGTAAACGGCACTACTCTAAAACTAAAAAAAAATGCGTACACTATAGCTCCCAATAGAAAAAAGTTACACAAAAATAAACCTAAAAATTAAAGGGTGTCCCCATAAATGCCGTAAATATACCTATATGGGCTATTTTCTGGAACCGTTGTAGACAATTGGACATTGGACAGAATGTCAATTGCTAACAAGTATTAATGTTCAAAATTATAAATTAAAGGGTGCCCCAATAGTTCATTTATTCGTTTATTCATTTGATTTATTCGAACAGTTGTTGAAAGACTTTGGAAAAAACCCGTATTGCTAACTTCAAATTTGGATACGCAAATAAAAGGGTGTCCCAATGTGAGATAAAATTTGATGAATGTGGCCGAACTTTTGAACCGTTTTAGATAGATAGGTAAACCTTACAAGGCAATTATATATCTAAGTCCGCTACAACAAGTAGCTTATAATTTCAATTTAAAAATTAAAGGGGGTTCCTAAAATATATGTTAATTTACCTATATGACCGTATCTTCTGAATCGTTATATGCAAGCACGTGAAAATCAGACAGAATGTCAACTACTTTGTGTGGTATAATAAGAATTATAAATAATTTAAATTCTAAATTAAAGGGTGTTACCATGGTCGATCTAAATTGGTGTATACGGCCAAATTGTTGAACAGTTATAGACAGACGGTTGAAGTAAACAAAAAACTATAATGCCAAGTACGCTATGACAAGTATAAAGTGGGAAGGTGAAATATAGGGGTGAGCAACAGTTAATGTAATTTGATGTATGTGGCCATACTTTTGAACCGTTATAGACAAACAGATGAAATCTGTTTTGAAGTCGGTTATTTTTCGCAAGAATTAATTTTAAATCCTTTCGTTTGATACCCATATAAAATTATCCAATTTGTACTCTAGGTTTGAAGTACGTAGGTATGGAAAAAGAACGCTATATAAAATAAATAATATTAAAAATATATTTAAAATACAATTTTTTTTAATTCGCCTCAATCTTTCAAGTTTTAAATAAAATAACAATTATAACAATAAATTATAAAAACGTTAAATTATCAACTCCTCAACAAATGCAAATTCTTTAAGCAACAAATGCCAAAACAGTATGATTGCAAACCATTTTTCTTAAGCGTGAAATAAAACTTTTATTTGAGATTTAAGTAAATATTGTTCCAAATACGAACAAAGAATTGTAGCTGTTACTTTATTATTCCGCTTTTCCTATTGAATATTTATGTGACTTGAGATACTTGTAGCCAAAACCATAATTTTATTTTTTTCGCTTTTTTCTTAAGTTAAAATTCAAGCACATTTATGAAGATTAACATAAAAAAGCTTTACAATAAATAAATAGGGGTATTTTGTTTGCTGCTCTTAAACTTATTAAAGGCACAGACACATTTTATTCATATTTAATGTATTTGCAGATGCAAGCAAGGAAAACTCTCATGTAACAGCAATTATTTTAAGTGTGTTCATCTTTTAAAAGAACATATTAATAGAAAATAATATTTTTCATTTTGAACTATTACTTTTAAAAGGAGTACCTTTAATAGAAGTATATTGTTTTCAAAAATGTTTTAAAAATTAAAAAAAATACTTTTTGTTAAAAAGTACTTTTTTAAAAGGTACTTTTAAAAAGGTACTTTAAAAAAGGTACTTTAAAAAAACATTTTGTTCAAAAGGTACTTTTTAAAGGTTTTCTTGTTAAATGATAGTTTTTTTTAGTTAAAATATTTTACCAAAAAACATTTTTACAAAATAACTGCTTTCATTAAAAAAGTACTTTTACTTCAAGGCTTATTTTATTAAA
Organism: Gymnosoma rotundatum; assembly: GCA_916610165.2. Taxonomy (NCBI): domain Eukaryota; kingdom Metazoa; phylum Arthropoda; class Insecta; order Diptera; family Tachinidae; genus Gymnosoma; species Gymnosoma rotundatum. Next base: position 9,085,639 of record OU744338.1, on the reverse strand, counting down.
ATGTATTGCGTAAAGAAATAAGTTTCTTAAGCAGAATTTAACCCTTAAAGTGGCTTTAAGAATATTGCTTAAAATGCTGTTTTTTTATAGTTTAAGTTTGTGACAAAACCACCTTTATTACGCAGCTAATTTTGTTAATAAATAAAAACACTTTCGTTAAAAGTTAGGGTACTTATATTTAAAAAGTACTATTATTAAGAGTTAAATGTGCATAAAGGTTTACTTTAAAAAAAGTGAAGGCTTTGGTCATACTCTTGATTTAGTACTTCGTACTTTTTGGGAAAGAATAAGTTTTTCTTTTTGATATTTTCTTTTTTAACATTAAGAGAAAAGGTACTTAACAAAATAAGTACTTTACAAAGTCACTGCTGACAGATATTTACAGTACTGTTAATATAAGTGGCTTTTATTGATAACATTGGTGTTTAGAAGAAGAATTGTTACGAGATTTTTTGAAATTCGTTTTCTTTCATCTGATTTTTATTGGAAAATTACTTATTTTAAAATTTTAATTTTAATGTTAATACAAAGTAATAAAGTCAAAGCGTTACATTTGTTAAAAAGGTAAATATGCTAATGGTATTTATGTTAAAGAGGTGCTTATGTAAAATACGCTTAAGTACAAGGGGAACCTAAATTGAAGAATTTTATTTAAAAAAGAAAAGTTTATAAAAATAGTACTCGTTTTTTAAGAGCATTTTTATTAAATAGCTGTTTTCATTTCCTGTTTTAAATGACTATTTAGTAATTTGTTACAATTATTAAAATAGTACTTTTGATTAAAATTAACTTTTGATGAAATAGTACTTTTGCTACAAATTTCGTTTTTCAAATAAACCTCTGTGCAAAATTATATTATTTAATAAATGCACTTTTTGACAGAAGGTACTTTCAAAAAGGTACTTCAAAGAAAAAGTAGTTTCCGAAACACGTACTTTATAAAGTATTATTGTTTTTTAAATATACTTATGAGAAAGACCCTCTTTCAAAAAAATCCAATGTGGTAAATAAATTATTTTTGTTAAAACATATTATAGAAGAAAATAAGATCCTTCTGCTTTCTACTTATTGTAAGAAGGTATTTTTTAGATTTTAGTTTTAAAATATTATTTCTTTTTTGAAACATAAATTTTTGCATTTTAAAATGATATTTTCGTAAAAGTCAATCTAGCAAGCATACTACGAACCTCAATTAATCAAAAATTTAAAAACATTAATATTGAACTGAGTTAAACTTTTTCTACAACTAAAACATTTTAACGCATAAGTATAATTACTAAAGTTGCTCCAAGTTGTATTTCAATTTCTTGCTTCGTGACAATTATCTTATCGAACCAATTATAAATTTAAATTAATTTGAAGGCTTCAAAGTTTTAACTTCCAACATCTTAATTGTTATATTAGTAAGTTAAGTTGTATTAATATAAAACGTCAAAGTTATGTTATTGCATTGTATTTAGTCATAGGAAAATTATTTGCCATTAGAAAGTTAGAAACTGTGAAGATTAACCCTTATGTCAACGGCAGCATACCTGGGTATGTTTTTAGTTTTGAAAACGCTGTAGCTCTAAAGTGGATAAACGGATCGACTTGAAATTTCTTGATATCCTAGTCAAAACTGTTTTACGCAATAGTTCCAAGTTTGGTTAGGATTAGATCATCCGTTCGGAAGATAAAGCCCATTTACAAAGTTGCACCCTTAAGTCAACAGAATACATACCTGGGTATGTATAGTAAAACGCATGCAAATATGATAATATAATATAAAAGTATAGTTTATTTTGAGCTAAGTTTTGTAATTATTTTTTATTATTATTATATAATGTCAGTTTTAATTAGTTTTGCTTAAAATTATTGAAATTCAAATACATCTATCGCATTGAGGTAAGTCTTTGGAATGCTCTGCGCACACTGGTTTGTTGCATAATGTGCATGCTTTACGAGTAGGGTGTCGTTTCGAGCAGATGTAGCAATTCCCCTTTACTTTTAGACGGCCCGTACTATCACGCTCCTCCGATGCATGTGCCTCTGCATCCACAACTACAATGGGCCCACCTTTCATGGCTTCGATGGCGTTGCGCGTTGAAAAACTCTGGATATTCTGCTGTTATTCGCCCTTCTTTCCATTTCTGGCTTGCACAATTGCTCGCTAAGCTGATGGAGAAACATCCTACGGCGGCTTGTAGATGTCTTCAGGTGAGTGTTGTTGTCAATGTATATTACGTATGCAGCAAACGCAGCAACGTCCACAATATTATAAAAGAAAGCCAGAGGCCATCTATTTGTGCGCCGCTTCGTACTAAATTCGGACAAGCACTTGTCCATGTTATCAACGCCACATTTGGTTTTGTTGTAGTCCAATATAAGCAATGGCTTCTTGTTAGGACCGGTCGTTTCTGTTGTATAATGAGTAGTGGACAACATTACAACTGCCTTGTTTTTTTTTTGGAACGTACGAGCACATCGTAACGTGATTACAGAACCCAAACATTGATGATTCAGCCTCACGTCGTTTCGGGTTGGCAAATGCTGCTGGCACGAATGTACGCCTTTTGTTGCAAGTACCCAATATAGATAAATTGTTGTCTAACATCAAAGTTTTTGCCAAGTTGTAGCTAGTGAAAAAATTGTCACATACAATATTTCTGCCACTTCCAGCAAAAAGGTTGACACATAAATCCTTTACTACTCTTTCGCCAACGTTTCTTTCACGTTCACCTGATGGTGCCATTCCTGTATAGATTTGTCCCTGCATTGAAAAATTATATTCAATTTAGTTATTTAGATTTTCAACAATATTCATTGTATCTGCAATGGATAGGAAAAAATGGAGTCGCACACCCACCACACTTTTATTCCATATTTGGCAGGTTTTGATGGAATGTATTGCGTAAAGCCAGTTCCACCACGATAAGCATACAATTGTTCATCTACGGTGACGTTGGCTCCAGCCACGTAATATCTACGAAGACAGCTGTTAAGCATCAAAAAAACGTCCGATATTGCTGCTGCTTTGTCAGTTTGTTTTCGTTGCTGGCGTGTGTTTCCATTATCAAAACGTATGAAGCGGCTTATTTCCCAAAATCGTCGTACACTCATTGCGGCACGATATAGTGGATGTGAAGTAGTTTTCCACAAATCTTTCGTATGCACGTAACCAGAATGTGTAACGCCACTTAGCAAAAGTAGGCCCAAATATGCATCAAATTCACTTTTTGTTATGGTAACATGGGTTCTTCAACGTCTGAGTCATCTCCACCAATATCACCTAAAGCCTCGTCACCAACTATTGAATCGTGGTCACTTGTTTCTTCTTGGCTCTCTTCAAGCGCTTGCCGAATATATACTTGTTGTTCTTCGTACGAAAGTGCGCTTAGTTGTCGCGGAGTAAGCCATTCACCATCAGCCATTTCACTTTTAATATTTTTTTTATTTCCACAAAATAAACAGAAACGTCTTTTCATTTCGAATCACAAATGTAAACTAAATTTTCTGACGATACTACAAAGAATGAAATTTCCGCAACCATAAATGTTCCTACCTGCCTATATTATATATTTATTATACATATAGGTATGTCGTCTACCTATACAACCACTTTTTTATCATAACATTTTTTAGCCTTTTGTCCATTTCTAACAAACTAAAAAAATAATCTGGAAATTCCAACAAACCAGGTAGATACGTAATTAGCATTTTTATGCTAACGATGTAGCATTTCCCATACAAAACGTATATACATACCCAGGTATGCTGCTGTGGACGTGCGTAAAGCAAATCTGCTGTTGACATAAGGGTTAAAGAACATTGTATTATTATGAAGACGTAAAGCCTTTATCAAACGTTTATTACCTTAATCATGTATTGTTACTTTTCAGGTGTTGTTGTTGTTTTTGTTGCTATAAATGCTATAATGACTCTTGTAGAGTTGTGTTTGTTGCTTGGAATATTTAAACGTTAAATTACACGCTAGATTTTCATTACAACTTATTATATCTTAATTTTTGGTTGTGCTTAACTCTAGGGGAAAGGCACAATGAACTTAAGTTTTAATAATTAATGTACACGTTCAGAGATTAAGTGATGGAAAACTAATAAGACGCGCACTTACATATTTGTCGACTGTTTTACAACATGTCACGAACGCAATTATTGCAGGTACTTTTTTTTTCTTAATTCGCTTTTTCTAACAAATTTTTTTGTTTAATGTGATAGCATTTATCAAGTACTTATTAAGGAGAAGATATTTAAAAAATCTTTTTTTTTTTAAAGAAAAAAAAGTACTTTTATTTGAATGCACTTTTTTAACACGTAATTTTTTTTTTAAAGAGCTTGATTTTCTAAAGACCATTTTTTACAAATGTATTCTTTTTTTGAGGAAATTGTTGAAGAAAGGAATTTAAAAAATACTTCTTTAAATTAATGGAAATAGTGATAAATAACTCTTTAAATCACATTGTCCCCAAAGTACTTTTTATGGGAAAAAACTTTCTAAGAAAAATGTAAAAGAAACATTCCTAAAACAGTAAAGAAACATTAATATAAGTACTTTTGCTATATTAGTACTTTTAAGTTTCTTTTCAATAGGCACTTGAAAAGTACTTTAAAAAAATGTAAGGTTAAATAGAGTACCTAAAAAAGTACTGTTTAGAAAATGTGTTTTTTACGACCCTCTTAAAGTCTTTTTATTAATAGGATCAGAAAAGCAGTAACCTCTACTCGTTGTTAAAAGAACACGTTCTCGTAAGGTGAATTCTTGTAAAGTGGTGCATTAAAAATATAATTTATTAAAATAAGTACCAAGTCGAATTAATTACAGGACGCCTTGATAGCCCAGGTGACTATCGTCATTTTTCCTTCTTCGTGTATCAAAAGTTATAATCTCCTTTGTTTTTGACAGCCGAAGACGATTTTTACAAAACCCAAATGTACATTTTTCTTACGCAGAGTTGTATTCATTTTTGCCGTGAGTTTAATTCACCTTGAATAAGTACCATATTAAAAATAATACATTTGAAAGTAAATACAGTTAAATATAGAAAATTTAAGAAAAAAAAAAAATAAATATTTATTTTATATGTGGTACATTTAAAAAAAGTACTTTATTAATATTGGTACCTTATTTAAAAAAAGTACTTTTTAAAAATAAAGTTAGTTAAAAAACTAAACTTTAGTAAAAAAAAAGTATTTTTAAAGTACCTCGATAAAGTACTCTTTTCAAAAGGTGCCTGTTTCAGTACTAAACAAGCTTCATGCTGGTATATTTATTGCCCTTCGGAATTACCAAAACGTGTTTGTCGTTTTAGCTTAAAATGTTAACAGACAAACAGAATGTAATGTATTGTGTAACATGAGGAGTCTTATTGTCGAAACAATAGCAAATAAGTAAGAACAAAACTTACACTATAATGTGGGAAACTTTTATCATTGCATTTGTATTTGTGTGAACGTCAGCATTTTGTTGTTTTACTTATTGTTGCACAAGTTGGATTTCCAATTTTAATACAACGTAAATACTTAAACCGGAAATGATTGTAGGAAGATATTTATTTTAATGTGATTCTTATGAACATTTCTGTATCTTCTGTTTGAAATTTTCATTTGTAAGTATTTATTTTTTTTTCTCAGACAACTAGAAAATATTTTAAGTTTAGTACTATTAAATAATTAATTTATTTCATATTTAAATTTACAACAATATTAATTCAGTTTTAACGATGCTTAATAAATAAAGAAACTGAAAATTAAATAAAAAGTTGTTATTTTTTGTTATTTTCTAAGTATGGCCTATGGGTATGAGGTGTGCCCAGAATTATCGGGAATTCAGGGCTATAATCTTCCCACAAATAAAATAAAATACTACAAGTTATATTTCTAAGAAATTTATATTTCGGCGAAATATATTTAAGCATGTGTTAAATTTTTTCAATGAAAAAACGAAAGGGGCAGTGTGCGACAAAAGTGTTGGTTTTAAACTTCATAAAAAATTTTTCTTTTTATCAAAATTACACCATCCTTAAAAAAGCATCTCGCTTTAAAGTCACAGCAGTAGGTAAAATAAATAAACGACATTTAGATTTCTTTTATTTTATTTTAAATAAAATACCATCGAGTTTTTATTTTTAATCGTAAACATTTTCATTTACATCCTTATTTTTCTTTGTGTCAATTTTTATATATTTTTTTTATTGTGGCACTAAAATACAACGCTTAACACAATAAAGCCACTTCAATTTTTTTGTTGTTTTCTATTTACCGTTTTTTTTGACGTTATTATTTTTTTATTTGTCTCTTGTTTTCTTATGTATGTGTATAAAAAAACCGTTTGGACAAAAAAGTAAAACGTGGTCATACAATAGTAATACAACACGTTTTGTAAAGTGGTCAACCAATGCGGACAACGTTTTACCAACAAATGCAATTACAATAGGAATTCTGGTACAATAGCAAATTTGCTGTATACATACAAATGAATTCAAGTAAATGACAGCGTTGCCAGTTTAGAATTTTTTATGCTTGATCGAGCAATTTAAAAACTAGTTTTAGCCAATGTTATTTGTTTTCTTTAGGGTTGGCAGATATTAAAAAAATTCTTTTAAAACATTGTTAGAAAAAAGAAAAAATTTCAAAAAGATATAACACTGTCAAGAGAGAAAAACAATATAAATCAAGGGCCGATATCAAAAAAGCAATGCAATATTTTGATTTCTTTTTTTAATTTTGCGTTGTTGGTATATGAAAGCGAATATCCAAGTGACTTCTGTAAAATCACAGCAACTTATTAAAGAGATTAGATGCAATCAATACTACATCTACATGATGGTTCCTAAAAATCGTAAATAAAAAATTTAAGAGCATTATTATAATGAAATAAAATTTACCAATAATTTTCTACAAAATAGGAATTTGAGAATTAAACATAACTTTAAGCAGCATCAAAAGATATACATAAAAAGTCAACAATTTTTTTAACTTTATATTCTTAATCTAAATTCAACAATTTTTTTATTGACAAATGACATCTCACTCCTTTAAGTTAGATTAAGGCCCAACTATAATGTGTATAAGCTAGCTTAAGGGTATGTTAAAAAAAACCCAACGAAAAGCTGGTCAAATGCTTAGGTGAAGAATTTTAGGTGACTACAATGTACTAACATAATTTTAGTAACTAATTTGCCACAAGTGCACATTTATGTTTAACTTTTGCCATAAATAATTTCTTTATAAAAAAAACTTTTTAAAACAAAAAGGCATTTAAAAATCAAATTTAATATATTTAATAACATTCACATACAGATTTACATTTTTTATTCGTGTTCTAAGATAAAACCTCTTTTTGTATCACTTAAATTATATACAAATAAATATTTAATTTAATTTTATTTGTTAAAAATTAAAAAGAATTAAAAATTGTCTTTTTTTTCTACATATTCTATTAAATTAAACACTGAAGGTCTTTATTGCATTTTTATTTTATGAACGTCGAACACAAAGCACAATTAGCTGTTTTCGTATAGAATGTGCGATCAGTTTGGTACTTTGATTAAAGAAATGACATTTGACGAAATTTGACGAAAATATTTTTATGTTGATTATAGTTTGCAACATATAATTTAATGTATTTGCACAGTTGTTTAAGTTTGCTTAAGTTTCCTTATGCAAATTTTACTTCGGCCTTTATTCCATTGAAATATGTCATCAAATGACTTGCAGCTTTTCTTTTTCTTTGGGATCTGCGCGAATAAGGCATATTCGTAAAATTTATCAATGTTTTTTTTATAAACCATCAGTGAAGGTATAACTTTCCAACGCATGTACTCGTTTTAAAATCTGTTGAGTGGTTCTCGAGTTTTAAAACAACGAAAAAAGGACAACTTACTTTTATATAGATATAGATTAATACAAAATTGCATAAAAATAGTTCCAAAACTAGACATAGGAAAAAATATCTTTCTTAATTCAGATGTCGCAAAAAAATGCTAAGTAAAAAGTAAGTGAAAATAAGATTTAAAGAAACAATTTTTATAACACGAAATATTTACAATAAATAAAAAGTTGTTAAAATGTTATAAATTAGAGGAATAGTAACACATTCCACGTCGAAATGCGGCTTTTATTTTAAGGCGATTAACGAATCGAGTATTGCAGCGCAAAAGGACAAAAAATCTTTGATCGGAAAAACGTGGTCATGATATGAGTTGCATGGGATCCTTAACTTAAATATGTTTTTTAAATGATTGTGTTATGAAAAAGTTGCTCGCATTCTGCCTGTAGTAGGTAACGTTAATTCATGGTTTGAGTTATTCAATTAACGACACTGCCCGAAATGTTGAAATCATCAGTATACGTATTAGCTTTTAATGTTAAAGCATAGTTGTTTTTCGCTCCAAATTATATACGATTAAATTTATCCTTCTTCAGAAGAAGAAAATTAATTTAGAAAAATCCTTAAAAATGTTTACAACTCAATGCTATCAGCAGTTAAATCCGAGCTTCCAATCATGTGTTTTCAATTCTACTTTTACACAATTTTTATGTTTAAACGAAAACAGAGCAATGCAACAAAAAGGTTGGCCGACTTCCTAAACGCAAGTTGCAATGCATATTTACAATGCATACACTTCGTAAATGCATATGTAAACTTTCTGAGAACGTACAATGTTCATAATCGTTTGGCAACTCACTTTAATGAGTATCAGAAGTCAAAATCACGCATCATTTTTATATTGTATGCAAACATTTGACATTAAATACTTAGTCATTTTCTTGTTTATTTTTAAAATGAAATGTGATTAAAAATTGTCATCATCCATTAATACAATGAATTCTTAAAAAAATATTTATTTTTGATTACTTCTTCCCGGGATTTTTATTGTCCTTAACAAAGTTGTCTCCTGTTTTTTTTCTTTTTAATTGGTTTTTATAGCAAATTAATATTTTTGGAAGATTTGACCTGAGATAATTCCTCAGCATTTGCCAACAAAATGGATAAATAATTTTGTATAACCTCTATTTTTCTAAAAGAATTTATTCAATTTTATACCATGTTTTTGACATTTGTTTTATGTAAGAGTTGCATAGCGACGTTCCTAAATGCCGATAAAATTCAAAAAATGTCTCTGCAACGCAAGTTTGCACTTAAGACATGTTTAGCATTGCATACGCATTTTGTTTTTAAATTATGCATTGCAACAGGCAAATTTGTTTAAATTTTTAGCACCTTTAAAATATTTACAATCTTTTTAGTTGATGTTTTGGCAACACTGTACAAACAAACAAATGTAAATATTTCGATTTGTGTATCTTTGTAAGTAGCAGTAAAAGTGTGTTTGTATATAAAACACAGCTTGAGCGGGTTTTTTTGTTTTTTTTATCTTTCCCAGTTTGGGTCAACCAATTTAATATTGAGTCTTGGTTTGCTTGTGTGTTCATCTCTCCGCATTAAAGTTACTTGACTTTCATCTGCAATTAAAAAATATGAAAGGGGAATATAATTGTGAAATAGCAGTTTTTTATTTGAATTAAAAATTTGATTAATTAAGAAAATAATACTGTTACAGAAATGTAATTTTAGACAAAAATAATATTTCCTTTTAAAAGGGGTAGCTAAGAACAAAAAAATATATATATTAAAATTTCATAATAGAAAGAGAACCCATAGAATAATTGTTAAAAAACTTAAAAAGAAAATGTTAAAAAAGTTATATATTTTAGATAAAAAAAAACTGCCATATTCACAAAAAATAAAATATGTTTAAAATGTGTTTTATGACAAAATTTTAATATAAATTGTCCTAAAATAGCTTTAAAATCCATTTTAATATTTTATGAATACGGCAGTAAGTATGCTGAAATAGGTCTAAGAAATTTTTTTTCTATTTTCTTTAAATATTTGCTTTAAAAACAGTATATCGCTCATTTACTACTACAACGTCATAACTCAAAATTTTAAATATTGGTGGTAATCATACAGAATTGTTCGCCTTTTTATGCTTTATATTTCGTTTATGTCGTTTATACTTTCCACGTTTTAAGAGAATAATTTTTAAAACATCGTCACATTTCGTTTTGTAATCGTATATATGTATGAAAAGGTGATCTTTTTAAAACGTATCATCGACTTTTAGCAAATAATGTATTTTTTTTAGGTATGGCTGTGTTGATAGAAAATTTTATGAAGTAAATTTCCATTTTTCCTTTCATAAATAACGACACATTTTAGTTTAAGACACAGTATTGGATATATTTTAATCCAATAATATCATAATTCAAAAATTCCACATTGTTTGACCAAGACATCCTCTTTAATATATAATTAGTTAAAGTTTTCTTAAATGGATTTTTTATTTATATTTTATTTATATTTATATTTTACTAATTGTAGTGGCACCTTAAGCAGTCTGATATCGATTGTGAGAACGAGTCAAAAAATTAAACTGCAATTATCTCGAGATGAATTTTTTTGACTTAAGTCTTTTTAGAAATAATTGTTTATTAAAAATTTAAATAAAAGAAACTTAAAAAAGATATTTGCTAAAAAAAATTTTTTTTTAAAGTACGTTTTAGAAAAAAATTAGTATCAAAACTTCTTTCTAAAAAATTAAGAATTTAGAAACTCTTCTTTAAAAAAGTCTATTTAATAAATTGGTACTTTTTAAGTTTTCCTTAGTGGTTTTTTAATATTGCTTAGGGACCATTTTAGTTTCTAAAACATTGTAATAACATGTATTTTACGATCTTGCCACTTTGTTGTTATTTTTAAAAGGATTTTTTGAAAAAACAATTATAAAGTTATAAGATTCTATTTTTAGGATGTAAAACATTAAAAAAATGGAAATATATATTAAATTAACTACACGATTTTCATGATACAAACTGCAATTTATAGAGGAAGACATAAGATTTTCGTCTACCGTATTTGGATACACCCTATTTCAGTACAGGGTAGTACCACAGCGCGTCAATTAAGGCAACCTCGAAGTTGAAAAATGTTTCAGATCTTATAACTTTATTAAAAGTGAACCGACTTCAAATACAAAGATAGATAAAGGAAAAGACGTTCCTAAAAATTTGCGTGGTATCTTTTATACTTTTAGAGAAATTCGATTTTCGAATTTAAATTACAAAATTTTTACATTGGTATTTATTGGTTTTTCACCTGTAGTTTTCTTTATATACAAGATAAAACTATTTTAAAAACAGATTTAGAGAGCCAATACTATAAGAAATAACTTGAAAAAAGTTTTTTTTTCTTTGATTTCATCACATTAATGCTGATAAAATTTGTAATTTGAAAGTTTATCCCTTTCAGACCTGACGCAAAACTTCCGGGAATTTTCTTATAATTTTTGGTACATGTGGTCTCTACAGCGTATGAAAAAAAATATTCAATGATTAGGTTTTATCATTTTTATAACCTTTAAGGATTTTTAGCACAAGCACTATTGATGCATCTCGGTCGATTTTTATTTAAAAAAAAAAAAAAAAAAAAAACCAAAACTCATTATATGATATATTTTTTAAAACTGTTTTATTTGTCCGATTAAAATTTAAAAAATTAAAATTAAAATTTTTTTTTAGTTAAAATATGTGCACTTTATTGTTTGTAGATGATTAATACTTTTGTAATTAAAGACACAACTTACTTCTACGGCTCATTTTGCTAAATCTGAAATCTGACTGGAGAATTTCGCAATTATTCAAGTAACGGTAAATAAAACAGAAGAGAAATGTGAGTAGCAAATATAAAAAACAATCAGGACAATCGATGCATGCCAGTCTATTTCACATTGGGCAAATAGAAGTAAAAATATTGAGACCGAAACCCACCCGAACATTCGATGCATCATGGTCTGAAAGGGTTATAAAAAATTACAAAAAATGTGAAATTTTGGTTAAAAAAGAAATACTTTCAGTTTTGTAAGTAAATTGAAGAAAATAAAATTAAGTAAATTATCAAATGTTACCCAAATGTTAAAGTCATTCAAAAATTATTGTTTAAAATAACCACAGCTTGTTTACCGCTACCAAATTCTGTTAATGGAACACTTATATAATCCATAAATATATTTTTTGGTTGCATGATCTAAAGTTCTAGGTTTTTGACCCAAGTTCTATTGAACGTTTTTTTTTGCCGATTGGGCTCTAGAGCAGTTAGTAAATGACCCTTTGTTTTATCTCCAAATTGCATTCAGCGATGAGGCTAATTTTTGTCTTAACGGTTTTGTTTATAAGCAAAATTCCCGCATTTGAAGTAAGATCGATTCACAACATACCCTACAGGCCCCATTGCATCCAGAAAAATTCACAGTTTGTTGTGGTTTACACGCTGGTGACGTCATCGGTCTCTATTTCTTAAAAAGTGAGGCCGGATCTCACGTCAATGGAGACCGATACCCCATATTGGTTAATGATTTTTTGTTTGAAAATATGGATGACATTGATCAAAATGAAATGTGGTTTTAAAAAGATGGCGTTACGTGCCATACGGCAACCGCAACCATCGAGTTATTTAAATCAAAAATTTGGCGAAATATTGATTTCGATAAATGGACCTGTCAATTGACCTTCAAGGTCGTGGGATGTGACACCTCTAGATTATATCCTGTGGAACCACGTAAAGTCACGGACTTATGCTAATAAACCAGCAAATACGGCCAGCAGTACTTAAAAAATAAGATGTCCAGAATGCCCTTCGTTTTGAGCGCCCGTGGTGGACATATGCCCGAAATCATTTTTAGTTATTAATTAATATTAATAAAAAAAAATCTTCATTGCAATTAAATTTTTGTGTTATTTTTTACATTTTTTACATTTTTTTTTTAACTTTTATAAAAAATTTTCAACACTTTTGTACAATTATTTTTTGTTTATAACTTATTTGCGTTACCTAGTTCTTATACTCAATAGGGGGTACTGCAAAAACCTTTTATTAATGCCGCAAGTATTAAGAGTTAATATTTTCCCTAGAATAATAAAATCAACTCAAATGAAATATTTTTATTCCCCATTTATAAATAAAATATTTTTTAATCTGTGTGTAAAAATAAAATAAATGCATTAAAAAAGTAAAAAGAAAATAAGAGGCGATTAAATAATCAATAAGAGAAAAGAAACAAAAAAAAATGTTCCCTTTTTATCCTATTATTTTTTTTCTTTAAACTTTTTGCATTTAATTGCATGAGAGGCTAAAAAAATGGACCTATTGATTTGAATATGCACGTACACATACCTACGATGGCCTTTTTATTTGTTATTGTTTGTGTTAAGGTAAAAGCGGTCTATACAAGCAACTTGTTTAAACTTGTTTTTGTTGTTGTTGTTGTTGTTTTTCTTGTTTGTTTTCAGTTTTTGATAATAGAGCTGGCTATTGTATACAGGAATGCTACGAGGGTGACACTTAAAAAAATACGAAATTTTTAAACATCAATAAAAAGATATTTATTAAGTTCTTAGTAAAAAAAAAATTCAGTCTTGATCTTGGAAAAGTAAGCTGCATTACATTACACCGATAACTAAAATACTTGTTGCTAAAAAATGAATATAAATAATCAAATTTAATAGTCTTCAAATTATATAATGAAAACAGTTTTGCACAAACTTGTTGCATAAGCACTCTCTCCGTGCTGTACCGGGAAAGAAGTACCCATCTTCTCCCACGTTCTATTCCAACATCGATTCATAAATAATAGTTTTTTCCTGGTAATTTGTGAACCGACCTCGTATTGTTTATTCTGGTTTTTCTGGTGTTTGTTTTTTTTTTGTTCTTTGTATGACCCGAGTTGTTGTTTATTTGAAGATTACAATGGCGTAAATAACTATTAACATGCACGTACGTGTTAACTCATGTATTACAAACTGAAAGTTTGCCAGTGTAAGTATAAACTTTTTAATTTGTGTGTATGTCTGTGTGTGTGTGTATTAAACTAAGTTGTTTTAGAAGTGTTTATTTTCTAAAAAATAAAAAATAAATTCAATTAAAGTTTTTTATTATTTATTTGCCTATTTTTCAACATTTAAAGTGTTTGTAAAAATCTAAAGCTTTTATATTATTTAATTAATTTATTTACTTTTTTAGAAACTCGTTTAATATGTTATTTGTTTTTATCAATATTAAATAAATTAAATTTAAATAATATTGTTTTAACACTGTAAAATATTAAATTGGGATAATTCTAGTTTTAAGCCCAGTGTTTTTATTAAATAAAAATATTTTTTTAAAACTATTAAATTGATAATTATTAAATTATAAAACATCTGTTACGCACTCAGGTGAAAGTTCATTAGTAGCAACAGCAAATTTGTAGGAATGTACTGCTCTCTTTAGTCAGTTATTGAACTTATAGAACGTAAAACTTTACAGGTGCTTTTTAAAAAAGTACTAATTTAAATAATGTTTTTTTTTATAAACTTTACTACAAAAATGGGGAAAGGGAATATCGATTTTTGTCGTTCCTACAATGTCATTCCTAAGTTTGTAAATTCTACAATATCCATTTCCGACTACATAAAGTATATATATATATTCCGACTTCTTATGCACAGCGAAGTTGATTTAGTGATATTCGTCTGTCCGTCCGTGTTAGTGCTGAAATGAAGTTTGCCAAGGCACTGCATCAGCTAAAGAAAATTTAAATACGCCAGTCGATCAGACATAGTGTCGATCAGACATAGTGTCGAAAGAGGTGATGTTTGAAATCAGCAAGATCGGCCCATGCCCTTCGAAGCAGCTAGCAAAACACCACTCCCACCTCTATTTTTTTCATATCATTTGGAACAATGGAGTAACTACAATTAAAAAACAAATGTCTGGTTTGATAGAGAATTAAAAAATAAGAAAAAAATGAAGTGAAAAAAATAGCGCTCGCCCATATTCTCCGAGTACGGACCTCTAAAATTTAAAAATTTTTTTAAATGTTAATATGGATATCATTTTAAAGCTTTTAAAAACATCTTTAAGGAAATACTTAAATTTTAAAAAAATTCTTAACCCATTAAGGGCCGATTACATTTTTTATGTAAAATTATATTTATGCAGCATCAAAATTTTTTTTTTTTGATTGAGGTTACTTTACTAAACTAGGTTTACATAGATGGTGAAGGGTATATAAAATTCGGCAGAGCCGAATATAGCACTCTTAATTGGTTTAATTTTCTTTTAGTTTTTGTTAAGGATTTTCATTCTAAAGGTAATTTTTAACAGCAGCTTTTGTGAAAGTTTTTAACAGGGTACTCTTTTCTTAAGATTTATTTAATAGTTTTTTTTTAGTGTTCGTTTTTCGTTTTCGAAAAGTTATTTCTCTGGATATAGTTGTCTTAAAGGTACTTTTTTTAAAAGACAGTTTTAATGAGTACTTTTATTATCATTTATTTTTATCATTATCAGATTTACTTTTTTATATACTTTTTTTTTAATGTACTTTTTCAAAATGTACTTTTTATACCTACTTCTCTTTAAGGGTAAAAAACATTTCCTAGGAGCATATAATTTAAAGAGTGATTTTAAAAAGATTATTCCCTCAAAAGTATTTTTTCTAAGAGAGGAACTTAAATGTATTTTTTTGACCTGTTACTACAGGGTAATTTTTTTTAAAGTTAAATTTTGTTGTAGATCATAAACTAAGATTCTGGCTGGACTTTTATTAAAAGTATATATTATTATAAATATAATAATGATAATTTGAAAACTCAATTTAGAAAGAGTATCGTTTTTGAAAGCTGCCTTTTTTAAAGGTAATTTTTATCGGGTGATTTTTACTCAGAGGTACTATCCCAAAAAGCCCTTATGAAAAGGCATTCTTAAGGACGAGCTGTTTCGAAGGTACTTTTTAACAGAATACCTTTTTACAAGGTGCTCTATTAAAAGGTTTCCACATTGCTTTAAAAATGTGTTGTTTCAATGAAAGAATATTTAAATAAGTCTTCTTATATTTTCCGTTTATTTAAAAAGGCACTAATATGAAGTGTTTTTTTAGTTAATTAAAGGTGTTTTGTTTTAAAGATGTTCCTATTTTGAATGAGGGTCATCCTTTCATTTTGAAATTCAGTTGAATATTTTGTGTTGTAGGAGATTTAGCAGAGAGACTAAACAGATTATTTGTAAGTTTAAAACCGTCTGATTATAAAGGTTGAACAGTTTGACCATATAAATCAGATTACATCAATTATTGTAATATATCAATTTACGTATTTATTCTTCTTATTATTTTAAATGTTTGTATATAACGGTTTAAATAATACAAAAATATAGATAAGATTAAATTAATTTGGGAACATTCTTTAATTTCTCAATTCAAATTTAAAACTTTGCGCACTTAGCAATAAAGACGCCTTGTAAGTTTCAGATCTGTGCGTAACACTTCAAAAGTTCGGTCACATACATCCAATTACATTAACAATTGGAACACCCTTTTATTTCCAAATCCAAATTTTATTCTTGTTGTTATAAGGGAGTTGGCAATACAAGTTCATTGTTAATTTTAAGCGTCTGCCTACAACTGTTCAAAAGTATGGCCACATAATCAAATTACATTAGCTGTTGGCGCACCCTTTAGTTTATAATTTTATATATTTATACTTGTTTCTATAACGGTCATAGAAATCGATATTGTGTTCAATTTGAAAGTATTTTTCTATAGTAATACGCAGTCATTTTAAATTTTAAAATGCCCTTTTCAGTTTATAATACACCTAAAAAATATGTATGCTGTATGGGGACACCCTTTAATTTTTAAGATTACGAACTGTTTTCAAAACGGGACCAATCTGTCAATATAATCTACCAAAGTACAAAAAATTATCAAAATCGATTCCAAAGTAACTGAGTCCTGAAGGCACAAATTTCATATTTAAATGTCATTTATATTTAAGTTCTATTTAAGTACAAAATTCAGTTTTTCAATGTTCACTTAAATGAAACTTAAATGACCAATCTTGCGCATTTAAAGTCCATTTAAATAATACAGTTTTTCCATATGGTTATGCCATTTTTTGTTGTTGTTTCGCCAAACTAAACAAAAGTAAACAAACATTTTAGACATTGATAGAACAATATTTTATGTTTTGCACACATTTCTTAATGAAAATATTAATTAAAAAGTTAAATTATTAAATAAAATAAGTTTAGGTGGTGAATATATGAGTATCGCTGACATTTTATAATATATTTAAAATATTTTTTACAAATTTGCAATTCATTGTATTTGTCAGTAGCTGTTTTTCATAAACAATGGAGATTTATGTTGATATTTCGTAATGCTGCCATATTTTTATCATAGTTAAATAAGAACGATCAAACATGACTGAAAAACTGAAACTGTATTTAAATACAACTTAAATTTAAATGTAAATTAACTAAATGCGTATTTAAATATGAAGCCAAAAACTGGCAATCAGACAAATTGATTATTTCTTCTTTTGTGAGGTCGGTTAAAAATACCCATGATTTTTGAACTCCTTCATTTTTTTGTTGCTGGGTGCCACTAAATAACATAATAAATTTCCCTTTAAAATTCTATTTATTTTCCATTTATTAGCATTTATATAGTGACAACCGGGTTTAAAAAAATCTTAATTACAAGCGTATGTATTTAAAATAATATTAAATTTAAATATACCTCATTTAAAAGTTTAAAAATAAAACATATTTATCCTTAATGAA
Organism: Gymnosoma rotundatum; assembly: GCA_916610165.2. Classification (NCBI taxonomy): domain Eukaryota; kingdom Metazoa; phylum Arthropoda; class Insecta; order Diptera; family Tachinidae; genus Gymnosoma; species Gymnosoma rotundatum. The sequence continues at coordinate 9,067,980 of OU744338.1, read as the reverse complement.
AAATTAACATTTTTGCTGGAAACAATAAACTTTTCTAATTAATTATTTAAACTGATTACATTTTATATGTAAATCGTTATTTTTTTTGCAGAATTTGTTTATTTATAATATTTTTTAAAATAAAAAAAATCAATAATTTAAAGCACAATTACAAATAAATAATAAACTACATAAAACCCACTTCCTTCCTTCCACACATAAAAGCGTATTATTTTTAAATATATCTCTAGGAGAAGTATGTTTTATTTGAAGTCACTCAAAAGCAAGATAAAAAAAGATATTAAATTTTTCTTTGTAAAGAAATGCTTTAAGCTTCAAGCCGCAAGGCGAAAAGAAATATGTTTTTTTTTTTTAAAACAACATTCAACAAAGAAAAAGATAAATTGGTCTGACCATCCATGTTGGCATTAATTGACAATTGATTACAATCAATAGGGGTTGACAAGATGGGCCAACACCAGCCGGAAGAAAATTTTGTAAAAATGCCAAAGAAAGCCTTAACGCGTAGCAAAAACCAATATCGTTAAAAATGCGACATAAAATATATTCACACATAATTTGTGGAATTTAAGTATTGATAAGATTACGGGTATAAAAGCAAAAATAAAAATACAGCCGTACTTACCCAAGTTTGTATGTATGAATGTCGTTTTCTTTTGACTAAACGAAATCAGTTAAAGATTCTAAAATTTTTTTCTGGTTAAACATAAATATTAAGTGTCCATAAAAATACAAAAGACAAAATTCAAGAAAATTATAAAAAAAGTATCAACAGGATGTTAAGAGTATTAAATAATTCTAAAGAGAACTTAACGTTTCGTTTCCTTAGCGGAGTTTTGGTTACATTAAACTTTTCATTCATCGTTTTAATATTTTCGGAGTAAAAGTTGGTCATGCGCTCTACGATTTTTTCGCAAGCAAACTTTGTTTTGATTACAAATATAATTTAGTGTTTAAGAATTATTTAGTTTAGTTGAAATGTGGATGGGTTTAAAAACGGTTGTTATTTAAACAAATCGCCAAATGATACGAAAGTGTTGAATAATAAAATATATAAAAAAAAATCCAATTAAAAAGAAATCTTTGCAAAAAGAAGAAAAAGAAAACTTAAATAAGCCGGTTAGTGAAAGCTTAAGCTAAATGCGTTTAAATGCAAAACAATTTTCTTAACTCGAAAACATTTTGTTTAATCCTTTGCAAAATGCAAAAAAGTTATAAATAGATAATTGAATTCATGTTTGTGAAATTGAATTAAAAAATTTTAGAAAAACAAAGAGGATGTGTTCATTAATTTCAAGGATTTAATTGCAACAAAGCTAATTGGTGGGTTGGTGTTGTTTGAAAGTTTCTATTTTTATTTTTTAGTGTAACATTAGTTGTGGTATTTTATTTCTTTGCAAGCAAACAATTAAAACAACAAGTGTTCAAGAATGATTTTAAATATTTTGTTTTTAAAAATGGTCAAAACTGATATCAAAGAAAAAACTGATGCAAATAAAAATTAAAAAAAAACATCTTGAATCATGAATTTTTTTTATCTAATTAAAAATTTATAAATATCAATTGTTACTGCAAATGGATTTTGAAACAGACAGACGGTCGAAGGATCATAGAATATGAAATACAAATTTTATTAGACTCTTTGTTTACATTTCAGCCGTCTGTCTACAACGATTCAAGAAATAAAACCATATTCAGCAAATGCCATCACCTAAGGAGACACCCTTTAAATTTTGAATTTGTTTTTGTTATTCATTGCTATTAATAGGAGTTACGTATTACCAACTTTGTTAAAATTTTATATGGACATTCGTTACTCTTTAGTAGACATATAAAAATCATTTGTGTTGTACGGGGATACCTTTTCATTTTTAATATTATGACTTTTTTTTAAATGGCTTAAAAGTAGATGAACTCTAAGCACAAACATTAATAAATTCTATTAAAAATTTTAAATACCATTTTTCATTATTCGCTGCTGTTGTAAATTGATAAAATTAAAAAAAAAAATTATAAAATTTATTGCAACTGCATTATTTTGCAGTTTGTATTAGAAGAATTAAGTGTTATATGAGACCTTCCAAAAAAAAAAAAAAAAAAAAAAAAAATAATAAAAATAATATTGGAGTGACAAAGAATTAAAATATAAAAAATAAGTTCTATAAATAATTTTCCAATAAATTTCATCGGATCTTAGTGGGTTAAGCATTTTTAAAAAACTTTAGTATTTCCTTAAAGATTCCTTCAAAAGCTTTAAAATGATACCCATATTGAAATTTAAAAAAAAATTTAAAATTTCAGAGCACCGTAAGTCGGAAAATATGGGCGAACGCCAATTTTATCACTTGATGTTTTTTTCTTATTTTTTAATTCTCTACCGCCCCATACAACTATTTTTTTGATTGGAGTTCTTTTATTGTTTCAAATGATATGAAAAATTTAGAGGTAGGCGTGGTATTTTGACCGCTGTCTCGAAGGACATGGACCGATCATTCTGATTTTCAAGAGCACGTCTTTCGGCACTATGTAATATAGATTGGCGTATTTAAATTTTTTCTTGTGCCTACGCACACTTGAATTCAACACTAACAATGACGGACAAACACACATCGAGCAATCGACTTCCCATGCATAAGAACTAAGAATATTTACACTTAATGGGCTCGAAAATTTATATTGTAGAAATTACAAATGAAATGACAAACCTTTTTCCACTTCTTTAAGTGAAGGCTTTAAAAACAAAAGAAATTGACAATTTTGATGAAAACAATAACGTATACGAGTTCTATAATTAACAAATAATCATACGCCCCCAGTGCGACAGAATTTTTTTAAACTGTTAAAGCTCAATTCCACTTATAATATATGCTCATTTTAACGTTTGAGCGCGTTACGCGTTTTAAAACTTTTTAACATTTGTCATTATTTTCTGATATCAAGGTCAAATGACGGTGCGATAAAAGGCGAAATCTGGAAATGGATTCAATTTGAAAATCTGTTGGCGATGTAATGATAAAAGGTGTTGTTCTAGTTTTTACCTATATATATATATATATTCCTAAGAACCTTATTACCTTTTAAAAGACGCATAGAAAAGTGCTTTTGGTTTTTTATCAGTTAAATTTGATGTCGCAACATTGGCTGCATTCAACAGAATAGTTGTCCAGTTTTTCTTATTTCTTCCAGGTTACTCCTGATTGTCTTATATTTATCTTAATTATTTATTTTTTTTTTTTTTGTTGAAAAACGAATATTATATAAAATAGAAACTTTACACTAATAATAAATTATTGTCTCGATTTGGAAATATACCTCTTCAATTTTTTTTAAATGATGCAAATAACAATTATATTAACAACAAGTAAGAGTGTTATATTTGGCTATCCCAAACCTTTTATACCTTTCACCAAATATTTATAACCACATGCAGGTTTCCCATTGAAATGAATAAATAGGAATCGGCATAAGAAATTCTTTCCATAAATTTTTTCTGTTTCAGAAATGCTTTGCTTAGGGTTGCTGTACCAACTTAATTTCAATAACCTTTTTTTATTATAAACAACAACCACTTGTAGGAATACAAACGAAAGTAGAAAAAATTTCTAAGTGCTATTTTCAGTCATACGTGAAGACTTTTAAGGTTCAGTAGATAACATAAAAAAAAAAAATCGCCAAAAAAAGGCACAATTTTGGATAAATTTCAAGAGCCTGCTTACAATGTTTTAAAAGATAAAGGAATTCGTTTGATAACCACTTCTATAAAGAGACACCCTTTCATTTTTTTATTGAAACAGGAGTGTAAATTGTACAAGACATATAAATTTTTAGTGAAAATCACTTATTTATGGGGACGCCCTTTAAGTTCTAACTTGATTTTATTATTTGTTGCTGAAGAAGCCACAATAATTGATCTTTGGGAAAAATGTTTAAATATATAGAATTTAGAAATAGACTGCTTTGACAAATAAATGAACAGACACTTTTTCTGCGATTTAATTAGAACGCGGTCTTACATCTTGACTAAGAAAGTCATAATATAATAAGATATCTTTACTATCTGACAAATAATTTGATTTATCTGAGATTTTACGTGTCTATCAGGAAAGTTTAGCATTACTTGAATTTAAAACTCATAGTCTCAACGTGTCTTCTGACTATCCCAGAGTGGGGTGCCAAACGCATTTAAAAAATTTTGAAATGAATTTTTATGAATTTACACAATGTTTCTTAATGTTTTCTTGCTTTTTAATTGAATCCAATTAATGTGAACTGCTTTCAGAAAATGTCTAATTTTGTTTGTGGTTAATATTTTTCTTCCGTCAAAAAAAAAAAAAAAAAAAAAAAAAAAAAAAACAATCATTTATTCACTTTAGGTTATTGGATCAAATTTTGAGGCAAAATGATTAGTATTTCAGCAAATAAAATGCTTACATATGGCACCAACTTACAAGTAGCTTATACAAGAAGCGTCATTTTTTGTTAGAATTTTAAAAAAGCAATATCATTGGCTGTTTCTTCCAAATTCAATTATATAAATGAAGCCTTCTTCATACAGCCAAATAATTAATTGTTCAACGATATGAACATGGAAGGCGAGCGATCCTGTCACTCTTTTTTTCTGCATAGATCATTTTCGATATTTATTATTTTTTATAAGAACTTAAGAGGTCTATACAAATACTTCTTAATTCGCGGTTTAAAACAAAGCCAACGATACTAATGTTATTAAAAGTAATTACCTTTAAAAAATGTTTTTTCGTGCTATTTTCTATTATCCCAATTTAATAATTAAATCACTGATATTGATTATTGAGGGTAAAAGCACTTCTCGAGGCCATTTCGCTACCGCTTACTTAACCTTTTAGGAAACTTCTCACAAACGTTATACAAAAAACTAAAGATTTTTGTCCAAATAATAAAGTAAAGACAAAAATCAAAGTTTAAGCAAAAACAACAACAACCAAGAATGATTCTATTTTTCTTTCTCCACTGTATACGGCTGACATTTTCCGCGGCTCTTTTATACAGTTAAAAGTCAAAAACAGTGCAATCACAGTGCAGTCAAAAACACTGCAATAATTTTTTTCTATGCACAAGAACTTTGCAAATTATAAATTTAAATTAAACAACGGGAATTTTTTTTATTAAATTAATTACCTTTAAAAACACTTTTTTTTCGTTATGAAAGTATTTTGCTCATATGTATTCCGTAATATTTTACAATAAAAATGCAATTTATTTGCAAAAGGAAAGACAGGTGTCAACGTATTTCACCGCTCGCTTTAACTAGATCCGGATCTACCTGAAAATGCATTTTTAGTTATTATTAGCATAATAATTTTAGTAAAAATACACTCAAAGAAAAAACATGGTTGTGATATGTTCACAATAAACACAATATGATCTTTGTAACATTGTAAAGTTGCAGGGAACAAATTATGGTTGTTTTTAACAATACTTCAGTCACGATAAACACGTTAACCATTATATGGTTACTGTGCACAAAAAATACAGCATATATGTAACAAGCGAGTCTTTTATATTGGGAAATATTTCCACTTCAATTTTATATCATGACATTTTCAAATATATTATGATGTTTTAATTTAACCATTTAATGGTTATATTTTAAAATGCTACACAACAATATAATTGCAAGACCAGCTTTATTATTATTAAATGTAACAATACTATGATTTGTTAACAACTAAATAATACAACCATAATATGTTGCTCTTAGATTATGATTACTTCAATCATGTTTTTTCTTTGCGTGTATAAATATCTTAAATAATTTTTAAGCTTTCTGCAAAGCCCTTTGCCTTTTATCAATTTTAATTTTACAAACATCACGAAGCCCCTTTATCACAATTTCTTTCTCAAGAAAGATTAAAAGGTTATTGCTTTGAAATATAATACCCATGTGTTTTTTTAATAAAATAATAAAAACAAATTGATATCTTCTTTTTCTACTAAATTATTCTCTTGAATTTTATTCTTTTATCAAATACGCTAATTAATCACATATTGATTTTTTATGCTCAAAAGTTTTACGAGTACTCAGCATTCCGTACTGATTAATAGGTTAATTATTTATTTTTATACCACTAACCTATAAATAAATAAGTGGTTGATTAGAAGAAAAAAAAAACACCACTTACATAATATGCAGTGGTTATAGTCATTTTGTAAACTTATGTGAAAGTATTTTGCTTACAACTAAATTGCTCATTTATTAATTTTTCTTGTCTTTTTTTGTAATAAAAAATGGACTCTTTTTGCCATGTGAGTTTTCTCATAATAGATAATTTTTTATTGTTATAAAAACATATTAAAAACAAAATGACTGGCGGCGATTAACATGTTGTAGTATTTTACTGAAAACTTGTATACAAGTGTGTGTGTGTTATTCTGTTAAATGAGGTTTTAATAAAAAGAGCATTAACTACAAAAACCACAACATACTCATAACTAAGAGCTTAACGACAAACAAACTAATTTGAATAAATGAAACAAATCGGTGGAAGGTAGTATATGAAAGGTTTAGGAAAAACTTTTGACTTAAGAAATCAATAAAAATAATTACGTAGTTTTGAAAGCGAAAGTTAGTAATTTTTACTATTAAACTACGACAATAAAAAAACGCGCCTAATGATATACTACAGTTTCTTAATTTTACATTAAAAATAAATAAGTTAGCCGTTCATTAAAAAAAAAACACGATAATTTTTGATTAAACATCAATTTGTTCAATTCTTGGCTAAAATTTTGTGAAAAAAAAACAGTCCCGCAATCACAACCAAAATACTAATAAAAACACCGTTTGTTAGAAAGCAAAGAAGAAATATCTGTATATATTATTAATGTAATTCCCTTTTATTTATTTACTTTTTTGTGTTTATTGATGTAAACAATTTTTAACAAAGCATAAGACGCTGATGTGTATGAATGTGATAATTTTTTTTATCAAAATAAAGTTTCTTTTTAAATTAAATTACACATACAATTTCCATGTATAAAAGTGCTGTTTTGTTTGATTATTAAATATTGTTATCATTATTGAAAAACTGAAAAAGTTAAACAAAATCAAACCCAAGGAAAACATCAACTGGAACGTGTGTTATATTTTAGTTGAATGAGTGTAAGGAAATACAATAGATGTTGAAAAGAAAGCATCATCATCATTATGTTAACAAATTCAATGAGAAGATAATTTATTGTCTGCTACTGCTGCCGTTTCAAAAGATTTCTTAAACATCTTAATGGAAGCATCTACTTTTAAATAAATTATTTATTTTGGTAAGTAACTTTATTTGTGTATCTTCATCATTTTCTAAATTAATAGTCCTGGGCGTATGAACGTTATTGTTTGATAATTTATAATAATATTACTTATACGCCTGGTGGGATGGCCTTACGTTTAAAGTGATTTATATACTTAAGGTACAATTATGCGAACGTCCACGTAAGCTAACCTAACGGCCGTTTGTTTTTAAATATACTAAAACAATGCAAACGCTTACCGAAATTAACTGTCACGTTTCCGGAACGCTTCAACCTGTATAAAATAGGTTTTGACGGCATTGTTACGTGACATTCGTAAGATAGTGCTGGAATTATATGTGATAAGTACCATTGCGGCACATTTGCCCGTTTTAGGTACTTTTGAAGTATTGACAATAATTGTATTATTCATCAGTTTTTATTATTTTGCTTAATAAAAGTATAATAAATTAATAGTTACATTAAATACATAATAATATTTTTTAAAACAGATAATTAAATTTGTAAATACATTGCACATATTGCAATGTAAAATATCTTTCGAAGCGAAATTAGTACTTTTTCTAAATTTACATGTACAGAACAGTGCCCGTAACTATGCCACAAATCTCAACACTGTTTTTGTTTTGTAATTTAATATTTTGGCTTTATAGTTTTTTTTTTTTGCAAAACAATTGTAGTTATTTTATGGACATCAGCAAATAAATCCTCAATTTCCATTTTTAAATTCTTTTCGGGCTTTTGAAATTAAAATTACAAACAAATTGTGCTGCACAGTTTTTGTTTATTTTATTGACATGCGTCATGTTTGTAAAGTTTCTATAAGTACATAAACGACCATACGTTAAAATACGTTTAGTTTTTCTTACATCAACGTTCGTATAACGAGGCCTTTATTCTTAACTGAACGTCTATTTAATAAAATGTTATACCCTGTACAGACATACGCTTTAATTGCGCAATTAGTAATTAAGTGCATCACAAATTGAATAAGATGCGAAATACAACCTTTGCCAACAAGTATGTTTACTCTGAGAACTATGTTCAGTGAGAAGAAAAAATTCATAAAATTGACAAGCCGCAAGTAAGAAATATAAACAAACATATAAAAAAATGGCGGGTCATACAAAAACGGCTTTTGACACTTCTAACTTCAAAGCAATAACATGTGTGAACACTAAATTGCTCAATTAAAATTAAATTAATTCAATTGAGAAAACATGTTTAAACAGGGTATAAAGCTTAAACGAAATCTAAATATTTTTATACTATAAGCTTTTTTAAACGAGCCTGCTTAAATAAATACCGAGAACCGCTTAAGCAAAAATTACGCAAAAAAATAAAAATATTAGCTGATGTCTCATGATGGTCTGGTTCTTGCAAAGGGTATAGTTCGTCAAGATACCGGTTTTTTAACCCAACAGTTAAGCTTGTATTTTATTATAAAAAGATGTGTGTTATAACAAAAAATCATGAATAACCATATATATTATTCTAAAACACTTTTGTTGTCGGTTGCAAATATCTCACATACCACCGCATCAAATTTAATGAATGATATCTCATTTTAAAGCTTATTTCTAACACTAATGACGAAAAATAATTAGAAATTGAAAACTTAATATTTTCATTGATAAAAATTATATTTTATATAGAACCGAACGATAATACAGTGATTATATGTTTTTGTTCAAGTGTGGTAATACAGGGTCGCTTAATAGTAATGCAGTTCTGCGTAATATAGTATGTATTAAAATCATTCTGGCAATACCGCTATTTACTATAATGCCGTTTATTAAAAGATATTATTGTTTGTACTAAGGATTCGTACGGGCAAAAAGTTAACGATGATCATGTCATTACCTCTAAAATTGTATTCAAAGAAGTATTATAATGCAGTTAAACACATGTATGTATGTGTGTATATAAATATGTATGATATATTATGATTCTAATATTTCTATACTTTTAATACAATATATTGAAGTTACTCGTACTAAAATTTCTATTAATTATTTTCATTTTATCTTACAAAAATGACAACTAACGTTGCGACATATTCGCACGGGTCATTTAGTATTATTAATTCCTAAAATAAATTAAAAAAATTTTTATACATTTAATTTTTAGTTTAGTTTAAAAAAATAAATATTGCATGAGAATATTATAAAATATTTATATTTGAAGGAATCAAGCACAATTAAAGTTAAAAATTTTTATTTATAAAAGATTTGTATAAAGTTTATTGACAAAAAAAATTTTACTTCTACAAATCGGATATACGGTTCTAGAGTTATAATGAAATATACTAATGTGATCGTTTTATTAATTGCCAAGAGCATTTAAAGTATTATTATTAAGCGCATTAAACGCTCTCCATATTCCAAAATTAAATAAGAACTACAACTACTACTACTAAAAAAACCCCAGACAAATTGATAAGCTTCCTCTTTTTTGAAGTCAGTTTACAATAAATAAATATTGTTTCCTAATTTTTTGGTGTTGAAGTGAATACATTTCTATAAGTACAACATATAGGCCTGTTCTGTAAATCAATTTTGGTCAAAATGAATACAAATCACTCAAGGGATTTTGTTGCACATATTAAAAAGGAAAAGGACTACCGATTTGAAATCACTGGGTCATTTATTCTCCTAGTTTCGCTTAGAATTAAATAGTACTGATACCCTATTTTTAACATGCCATGTCGTCTTTATCTGAATTACCATAACATGTTCTTAATTTAAGAAAAATGTACTGATTATTGTTAAGAAAAAATTAATAAAAGTCAATAAGCGAGACATTTTTGAATACAACAGTTCTTTTCCTGTGCTGTAATGTGGCTAGGATTGTTATAAGGGGTCATTAGATATGGTTTTAATGCATATCCGGAGTCTCATTAGTAAAGTATCTACTGCCACCCTTCATTTTTCAAACAAAGGAATCATGACATGATCCAAATCGGCTTGCATCTATGACTAAAATCTTATAGTGAAAAATCTTAAATAAAAAACTTCATTTAAATCACTAAAATTACCAAAAGAAAGAGAGAACTTACCAAAAGAAATAAACACACTAAACACATATTAAAAACAATAGCTGCTTTCTTGTGTTTTCGAAAAATTAAAACCACGCCGAAAACTTAAAATCACGTGATTTTTAGAATAGCACCAAATCGCTAACGTAATTTCAAAACGGCTGGTGCTTTCAAAACACCTGATTTTCAGAACATATCTGGTAAAGGCATAGCACTTTCCCCGAAAGGTAAAAGTCCGCTTTTCTTACGGTTAGGAATTTCAAGTTTTCAATTTATTTTGTTAATTTTTGCATGCTCTATAAGAAACTTATTGATCGATAGCCGAAACAAGTGACTTAATAAACTTTTTAATCATAAATAAATAATATTATTAAAAGCATTTTAAGAAATATATTTTAAATATTCATAATACTATTAAGATAAATTTCTTGAATAAAAAAGTAAACTTAAGATATTGCCTTTCAAATATTTTAAGTTTGAAGGAAAAGCAGTTTAAACAAAAGCAATTAAAACTATTAAAAAAAGAACTCATCTAAATTAAAACTTAGTTTTTTAAAGCACTATTCTCATATACGAAACATTTTATACGTTTCGAATAAAGAGTAAATTGCTGCAAACTTTTGAAATTTATACTCTAAATTTGTTCAGTAGTATTTGTCTTCAGCAAAAAAAATTAACGCCGAAAGCTATCAACTATAACCTCGGAAATATTAAATAATATACTAAAGCAAATAACAATAACAATTCAGTCCACTTAAAAATTAAACTGACAACCAACATAATTAAACCCGCTTGTTATTCAAAAAATATGCAAACGACAATCATTAAAAAAATAAAATGCAATAATTCCATTAAAATACATATTAATGCAATTTTTCATCGTTTATTATTTTTGCTGCAAATTGACATTTAAGCTCGCAGTAGGTTAAATTGAAAATACACTATTTGCATAAGATAAAACAGAAAAGTTCAATAAGCATGTGACATTAATAATCACAAAATTATTACGTGATAATATCAAATTTAAAAAAAAAATAATATTGAACTTTCAACGAATATAATAAATGTTGCTAGCAATATTGGAAAAGAGATAAAGAAAAAATTAAAAAAACTATGAATTTATGGAAATATGAAAAATAGCAGGAAAGTAGCGTATTGTAGAAAATATTTTTAGCGCACACACTTCAACAAAGCTCTCTTAAATTGTTACACATAAAATCACAAGGCAGTCATAATTATATGTATGTATGTATGTATGTGTGTGTGTATGTATGTGTGTATGTATGTATGTATGTATGTATGTATGTTTGTATGTATGTATGTATGTATGTATGTATGTATGTTTGTATGTATGTATGTTTGTTTGTATGTACGTATGTATGTATTCATGTATTTATGTATGTATGTATGTATGTATGTATGTATGTATGTATGTATGTATGTATGTATGTATGTTTGTATGTTTGTTTGTATGTATGTATGTATGTATGTATGTATGTATGTATGTATGTATGTATGTATGTATTTATGTATGTATGTATGTATTTATGTATGTATGTATGTTTGTATGTATGTATGTATGCATGTATGTATGTATGTATAAATGTATGTATGTATGTATATGTGTGTGTATGTATGTATGTATGTATGTTTTATTATTATTGCCTGTATGTGCTGAGTTTAAAATAGACACTTATAATCATATGCTTCATATGCGCTATCTGAATAATGTGCTTTGAAATCATTTATACTTTTGCATGAAAAATAAAAATAATAAATAATAACACATGCAACAAGAATACAAATTATATTGTTTTTGTTATTATTCTTCTTTAGTTGGTTTCGCTTCATCAACTTGTTTGTGTCCTGGTTATTTGTTTGCTGACATGTTATAATGATTACTCTTGCCCACCATAGCAATGACCAGCAGATGACATGACACCAGTAGCATTATGCACCAGACAATTCTGTTTTATTTGTTGTGCACAAACAATTGCATGATCTATTCGGAGAGCTTTCTAGTCCATTTACACTACACAGAGAAAAAAATGGATGTGTGAGAGAAGCCACATTAAGAACACGCTATCTACCCCGAATAGTTTTTTCTTCAATTTGTGTCTTCGATATGGCAAAACATAATCGTGAAATTTTACTTTATTTTCGGCTTTTTGGTTCTTTTTAATTAATTTCTAAACATTTCTTAGAAGGAAAAGTTATTTTCAAATGTATGCGGACGTTTTCCAAAGAAAACAAGAAAAATTAGACGCAAGCAGAATGAAATGCAGCATTTTCTGGACCGCCACATCCTTCATCAGCATTCTTTGCATCTATCCACCTTATGTTATGTACATCGTAAAAATCATCTGTTTAACCAACTAATCTTAATGTTAATTTGGTGAGACGAAGTTCACACACAACTTAAAGCTTTTCTTTGTCGTTCTCTTTGTAACTCGCCGATAATAAAGTCAAAATTCATTAATTTATAAAATCGATGGTTCAAATCCTGGTCAGGAAAAAAAAAAATTAAGAATTAAAACATAATCGTTTAATAATTTAAATGATTTACTGAACCTTAAAATTATTAATTGAAAATAAGTAAAATTAATTAATTAATTAATTAATCAAGAAAATCAACGAAATTTTGAAACAAAAAACATCATATACCCTTTGGCAACAATACAAAACGGGTAGGCGAAAAAATAGCTATTCATGCTTTTTGCAATTTTTTTCTGCCAATACTAAAGTTATTAAATGAATTAATTTAAAAAAAATTATTGTACTAAAATCTAAATATCTAGATTTAAATTATAAATTACCGATATTGATTATTAAAGCTAAAATCACGTCTCGATGGCCATTTCGTTACCGCTTATTTAACTCTTCAGGAAACTTCTCACAAACATTTTAGATAAACTAAAGATTTCTGTCCAAACAATAAAGCAAAGACAAAATCAAAAGTTTAAGCAAAAACAACAATAACCCACAATGTTTCTATTTTTCTTTTTCCACTGTATACGGCTGACTTTTTTTCGGCTCTTTTATACAGCTAAAAGAGGATGAAAAATAAAATATCAAAAAACACTACAATAATTTATTTCTATGCACAGGCATTTTGCAAATTATTTAATTAAAGGCATGGGAATATTTTTTAAATTATTTAATTTTCATAAAACACTTCGTGCTATTTTTTAAATTATCCCGATTAAATAGCACGAAGGTTTTCATGAAAATTTAATATTATATTGTTTGATTTTTTTATATTTAAATTAACACATTTTTATTAAAACTGATGCCACGTCCTTAACATAAACAATTCTGCAGTGTAAGATTTTTCCTAAATTTCATGTTATCAGTTACCAATAAATATAGAAAAATGAATGCCCTGATTTTAGAATATAAAACAGATGAATGATTCGAAAGTATGTTTGAAAGATATTTTTTTGGAATATTACATTAAGATCATAACGCTAGTTAAACGATCCCGAATAATCAAAAGATTAAATTGTAGCAAATAATCGATTATTATTCATTATTTGATTAGCCGTAATATCAGTCTTTTTCTGACTTAAGTCTTTTCAAATAGCTTTTAAGTTTGAAGGTTTAAGAATTTAGAACCACAATAGCGACGATCTGTCGAAACAAATTAAACATGAATTTGGGAAAATTTTAAAATTACAAAAAAAAAAAGTTAATCACTGGTACATAAATGAACATTACAATTTCAAATACAATTCTAATATTCTTTTATTCAATTCTAATATTGATCTGTCTGTCTATAACGGTTAAAAAGTATGGCCACATACATCAAATTATAATAAATAATGGAACCCCTTATATTTCATCTTCAAAGTTTATATTTGTTCTAATACACTTTGCACTACAGCTTCTAGTTAATTTCAAATGCCAGTTTTTAACGATTCAACAGTTACGCTATTTACATCATATTATATTAACTACGAGTATTGTAACACCCTTTAATTTATAATTTGCATTATTTTTACTTCTTCTTATACTAAACAAAGAAGTAAACATTCTGTATGATTTTCAACGGATCAAAACGTACGGTTCAAAAATCGGTTCAAAATATACAGCCATATAAATCAAATTACATTCATTTTGGAAACACCTTTTAATTTTGAAATTCAAATTATAAACTTGTTGTTGAAGCGGACTTAGTAATACAGGTCCCTTGTAAGTCTCAGCTGTCTGTTTATTACAGTTCAAAAGTTTGGTTACATACATCAAATTACATCAACTATTGGGACACCCTTTTATTTTCAAAATCTAAATTTTATACTTGTTGTTATAATGGGGGTTAGCAACACAGGTTCTTTGTAAATTTCAAGCGTCTGTCTACAACTGTACAAAAGTGTGGCCAAATACATGAAATTTAATGAATATTAGGGCACCCTCTAATTTATAATTTTGAATATTAATACCTATTAATACAATGGTCATATCAATCGTCATTCTGAATAATTTGCAAGAGTTCTATAAGAGACTGCGGTCTCCTTGATAATACATATTCGTCAGGTCATTTTAATTCGAGCTGTATTTCTTCCTCCTTGCAAATACTGTTGCAGAGCTAAATGCACTATTGCAGTGTCAGTCTTTGTGATTTCATCCCATATATTTGTTTTTTCTGCACTTGAGCTTATGTTTAGTTGGTTATTGATTAGTCTGTTGCCACAAGCATTGATTGAAAAAGATGCATGGCCCCTCAACCCTGTGATGATATTCAAATTCTTGTACATTTTCTAGGAATTTTCCATGTTTTCAAACTCTGTGTTATTAACATTATTTAATTTCTGTAGCTTGATTTTTTAAAAGTCATTTGTTGTATCCCAAAATTTTTCTTTTACTTTATTATAATTTTTGTTAATTAAAGCAACGTCACTAGAATAAGGCTTTCGGTTAATTTTTTAGTTTTCACAACATTTTTGGTAGGTTTCAATCACTTTATCAAATACTGTTATAAGGAGTTGGGGGTAGAGTATGCTGCCCTGACTTATTCTGGTTACGATCAAAAAGAACTCGTTTTATTGCTCTTCTTGCGCCACTTGGCAGCTATTTTATGAGAAGCGACTCTAGCGAAAAGTGAAGGCCAAATCAGGTCGCGCCCTATCACTTCAAAAGCTTTGGCGAAAACGAGAAATGCGCAAAGAAAGTAGTGAATGATATTAAGCCGACTATTCTGTGTGGATATAATCCATAAAGGATTTGCCAGATATGTGGTGATGATGTTGATATTTAAGTAAATGTTTTTTGTAAATAGTCGAGGAATATCTATTCGAGAATATTCGTCGCTAATTTTCATCTTTCTTATATCATATTTTTAAAGTATCTTTACAATTATTATTTTCTTTCAATCAACGGGTATCACCTACTCCCTTCATACTTGCTGGAGCACTAGTTCAGAATCGGTCGGCTTTGATATATTGGTCAAATATGACATCCTTAATAAAGCGGGTTTAGCAATATATTTCATCATTGTTATTCAAAAATGAGTGGCTTTTCAAAAATTAAATTTGAATGAATCTGTCTTGTAGTTAACGAATTAATTTTTAACTTTTTTTACTTTACTTTCATTTTCGCTACAATATTTTTTGCAAAATATTTAGTGCCGTCTTCAGGTAAATGTTAGTGTATGAAATAAAATAATGAAAAAAGAAAAGCTGCAACAAAAATGCTTTCCTCTGCCTGAAGGTGTAATATTTTACTTAAATACACCCCTTAAGGCAAACGCAGGTCAAAAGACCTTCGCTTGCTTGACTTTGCCTTAACAAAGTAGTCTTTGTATACTTTATTAACTAAATGACTTATAATACCGTTTTTTGTTTTGTTTTTGTACAAGATACTCTTTCTAAAATAAGTGGTGCATGGCAGCGTGTACTAATAAAAATGCCAACAATTGCTACTTTTATTTATAACTAAATAAAGTATTTGTGTACACGTTACACACTCGTATAAGCTATCGCATGTTAATGAATGAATTTTGCCTTTGTTTCTGTCATTTGTTTTTTGTGAGTTAAGTGAAGCAATAAATATTTTATTTAATGTTAAAATGTCAAGGATTTATTAACTCACTAACACGAATATTTTTTTCCTTTTTTTTGTTTCTCGGTTTAAGGTTAATTTTAAGTTTATCAATAATTTATTTAAATACGTTCGTATTGTTGTTTTCCTTTCAACATGCTACATGTGACATATTAATTTTTTTTAAATTAATGGTATAAATATGTTAAAATAATTTATGACAAAAAAAATTTACCACAATTTTGATTCACTGAAAAAAAATTAAAATAGATGCCCCAGTTAAAAGTTTTATGTAAATTCAGATTGACATTTAATTAAATTTTGAGTGTCTCAATTATACTTATTTAATTAAAAAATAAATACAAAATTTTGTATTAAAAATAATTTGTATCAATTAAATATTTATTCAAAAAAGAAGAAAAAAACTTCCTGATTAAATAAATTGTTGTATCAATTAAAAATTTACTATATCCAAAAACTTTTTTCTGTATTAATTTAGTATTAGGACGATGAGTACATTGACAACCACTTTGCTTAAGGGCATTTTTTTTTAAAGGTCCACTAATTTTTAAAAGCCGACAGAATTTTAAAATGTAAAAAAATTCGCAAGAAACTAAATTTTAACCAAATTAATTTATTTTCCACAATATGGCAATTTGGGCAAAGCGTAATTCTAGACCACTTTTTGGCCTCCAAGGCCTCAGTTGTTGCGATTTTACCAGGACAAATAAATGAAATCACGTGACCCTACCAAAAATATTCGAAAGGTTTCGAATCATACGACCTTGAACGCAGGTACACTTTTCAAAATAAACTAATTGCCAAATTTTGATTTCAAAAAGTCGATGGCGGCAGTTGCCAAGTTGCCAACTGCCACGTAGATCCATTTGGTAGGAACTAAATCTCTCTCCATATTTTAAAACAAGATCTCTTACTGTCTGCCCTTCCGTACTTTTAAAAAAATATGGATCAAAATCAGTCTTCGACAGCCCAACAGTGACTTTCATTGGTTTAAATAGTTTAAGCTTCAAATGCTTTTATTAAATTATTATTACTATTTTTTTTAACAATTTTTTTCTGGAAAGTCAATATCATTTTCAACGAAATGCAAGCTTTGCCAGTCATTTCTGAAAGAACACCCTTTAATTTTAGCAGCAACTGTGCCACTTGTCAACCCAATTAGTTATAGTTCAACAACAATAATAACAACACAAAAAAAGAACACATATTGTCAACTAATTATAACATCATGATAAATTATTTATTTCCATTTTACAGTTCAGCAAAAAAAAAAAAAAAAAACAACTAAAAAAAAAAACAAAAAAAAACAAAACTTTACTGATTTACAAGGACACTTAAGTGAGCACTGTGTTTTTTGTCAATTATAAATAATTTTCAACTCAAGGTTGCATTTTAATTTTTAAAGTTACTCAAACCTTAATAGAACAATTGATTTTTTAATTGATGTAAAAAATAATAAAGAAAAAACTCGAAAAGAACATAAGAATTTTTAATTAACGAACTTTTTAATTGTTTTGTTGGGAAATTGAACTCATAAAATATAAATGTTGAAATATGCATTTTATCTAGATTGCTTCAGATACAGTGTACCTATGACTTTTATACGACAGCTATAAGATATAAGAATGTATACTTCGTTCCGCCTTTTCAACTCAGTAGAAGAAATAAAATAACAGCAGTACTGATTACATTGAGGCAAATTGTATTTATATGTAAAAATTAAATTAAATTATTTATTTTTAATGTAAAAATTGAATCATGATTCCACTTAATAAACGAAAAACTAAAAGAACAAAAAGACACAAAAAATTTAAAATTTTGTTATATATGCGCCGCTCCGAAGCCAATGCGGTTAAGTCCATTTTTATATTTTCTAACTTTTGGAAATTTTGATGAAATAAATAATAATTTTCTTGGTTATTAAAGGATTTACTTATTGGCCACTTTTTTCTAGATTAGACATCCCTTCTTTTAAGAGCTTCTGAATATATATTGTATAATAATTTCAGATGCCATTGTGAATAAGTCCACCTTTTGTTAATATTTTTTATACATGAAATAATAATAAAAACTAAATTATTATTCTTCTTTCGATATTTGTTGGTAACATTGAAAAACAAGATTTAAATTTAAATAACTGAAAGATGTTGACGAAGAAGATGATGTTTGTTATGATCAATAAACATAAAACTTATGACAATAAATGTTATTTTATTATTTTTACATAAATTTCTTATTTTTTCAGCTGCCAAAATGTATAAGTCCTAAAAGTTTTAAAGATGCTGTCAGTATTTCAATAAATACTTACGATTTCATTTACACATCGAGTACATATCTTGATTTATTTGTAGAGTTCACACCTCGAAAAAATACTTTACACACTTGTCTTATTAAATGAATAAACCAAAAATTTTAAATATTAATGTTTAAAAACAATATTAATTTTCAAAATTTCTGAGTGGCTCATATTTAAATGTTAATTGGCCTTAGAAAGTTAATATTTTATTTGCTTTGTGGCTTTTATATTAAGCTTTAACAATAGATAATAAAGAAGAAACACAATTAAACTTTACCCTTTGACACGGGAATTAATTTCTGTCATTGAAAAATTCTATATATAGTTTTTGTAGCTTAAAAAGGCTTCGAAGAACATATGTAGAAAATTATGGGCACAAATTATTATTGTAAAATAAGTCAATGTATAAACTTTATTACTTTATTTTTTTTTTTTGGTGTTTACGTCCTAGGTCTTGCTTAAGCTGAGAAAACAAGACTGTTTTGTACAAAGCAATACTTAAACCGATATAGGCATACGGTTTTCAACTTTAGACTTAGTAATCATTGCAATGTGTCTGCAATAAATCTATTAAATGATGGCGATGAAATTCAGAGACTTAAAAGGTTACACGTATTTGACCTACCCTTTAGGAAATAGAAAAATTGCTAACTTGTTACATTGAATTTATACTTTTTTATACTTTTTGTTTTATTTTTTTAGTTTAATAGAAGCTCAATATATGTTAATTTAAAGTTATGTAAATTACTTATTATTTTGTTATTGTAAAATAGATTGCAAATAAAACAAAATAAAAAAATTTTATTTTCTTCTTAAAAGGTTCTTATTACACAATTTTTTAAAAGTTATTTTTGAAAAGGTACTTTTTGACGAGGTACTTTTTGATTAGTACTTTATGAAATGGTACATTTTCATTCTTATTCACGCAGTTTTCTTAAGGGTCCTCTTTTTAAAAGCCAATGAAAATGAACTTTTTTTTGAAGTCGTTGACAGTTTTCGTAGATTAATTGCTTTTAAATACTTTTGAGTAAATCTTTTTTTAAATGGTAGTTTTTATAGAGAAGATATACTTAATTCGTAGTTCGCTAAAAGTTAAATTGATCTAAAAATGTAAAGTTAATATCCTTTATTAAATAATGGATTTTCTAAAAAATGGTTTTTAATATATGAGTAGGCATATTTTGGAAAGTACTTTTTGACAAAATACTTTTTTTAATATTTTATAATTATTTAAATAATTAATTTTTCTGTATATTACCTAAGTGATGTATGTATATAAGAACTTTTTTAAATAGTATTTTTTAAATGGTACTTTTTAAAGGTACTTTTTCTAAAATGTTCTTTTATCAAAAGTCATCTTTTTTAGATTCATTTTTAGATAAACTCATTTGATTATTTTTTGCTAAAATATTTGAGGGTTCAGTTATTAAACGTATTTTTTATAAAAGTACTTTTTTTTTATATAAAAATAAATTATATTTTTGTCTCAAGTTATCCTGAAATTTTACAGTCTCTTAAGAACTCAAACACTTACAAAACAACAAACCAATAACTGTAAATTATTTGCATGTATGCTGAACTTTGAATTAGTGACGAGTTGATACAATCGACGTACCTTAAAATTAAAAATTTAAATGTTTTTGTGGTTTTATTCAGTAGTTTCATCCGAACAGTTTCTCAGAATCCGAAAACGTAATTAAAATTTCATATATACCTTTTGTAAAAAGCAATTTTCCTAAAGCCAAATTTTTAACAGAGAAGAAATTTTAAGAAATTTTGTGGTACTTTTTTTGAAAGGACTTTTACAAAAGCTATGGTTTTTAATAAATTTTTATATTCCGTTTTTAACAGCTCCTATCGTTCAGGTTACTTCTCTTTTTAAAAGGTTCTTATTACACAATTTTTTTAAAGGTATTTTTTAAAAGGTACTTTTTGACGAGGTACTTTTTGGTTAGTACTTTATGAAATGGTACATTTTCATTCTTATTCACGCAGTTTTCTTAAGGATCCTCTTTTTTAAAGTCAATGAAAATGAACTTTTTTTGAAGTCATTGACAGTTTTCATAGATTAATTGCTTTTAAGTACTTTTCAGAAAATATTTTTTTAAATGTTAGTTTGTATAGAGAAGGTATACTTAATTCGTAGTTCGGTAAAAGTTAAATTGATCTAAAAATGTAAAGTTAATATCCTTTATTAAATAATGGATTTTCTAAAAAATGGTTTTTAATATATGAGTAGGCATATTTTGGAAAGTACTTTTTGACAAAATACTTTAATATTTTATAATTATTTAAATAATTAACTTTTCTGTATATTACCTAAGTGATGTATGTATATAAGAACTTTTTTAAATAGTATTTTTTAAATGGTACTTTTTAAAAGTACTTTTGCTAAAATGTACTTTTATCAAAAGGCATCTTTTTTAGATTTATTTTTAGATAAACTCATTTGATTATTTTTTGCTAAAATATTTGAGGGTTCAGTTATTAAACGTATTTTTTATAAAAGTACTTTTTTAAAGGTTCTTTACTTTAAATTTCGTTAAATAAAAACATCTAGAATATTAAAACCAAAAATATCTTTTCAAGTTGATCGGCTTAAAAGTGTTTTTAATCAAGTTAATTTGATCATATTCTATATTTATATATTATTTTGTAGAATTTAAGATATGGAGCAGAAAAATTTTATATATTTTTACGGCCATTTCTCTTAATGCTCTTGAGTGCCAAATGGCTGCTTCAATGCAGACTGGTGGCTATTTGCCATTTCAACCTAATTTACTAAATGTCTTCTTTATGTCTGGTTTGTCTAAAATAAATACAGAACTAATTTTCACTCTTCTCTTGGAAGAAATTTTTTAATGTCTGGCTTAAGCGAAAATGGTTGGCTTTTATTATTATTTTTTCTTCTATGATAAGCATGGAAGCGGAGAGTTTTAAATTAAATTAAAAAATATGTATGTTGCTATAAATTTGTGACAATGTGACAGTCGTACTGTTTATACAAATTTTTAATTTTGATATGAAATTTTTTATTTGATAAATTATGAGCACATCAAATGCAAAGTGTAATTTAAAAAATGGTTTCAAAAGTAAACATGTTTTTAAGATTTGTTATTAAATTTATATTTTTTTGTTAAACGTTTGGTATATTTTAAACCATTGAGCATGAAATTAATGTCCACACATTTAAAATTTTTGAAGGTAGCATTTTAATTAGTCGTTTGCACCATACAAACATGTGTGTAGTATATTGTATTTATCAGGGATATTTTTGGATTCCAACAAAAGAAACAAAAGCAAAAAAAAAATATTAATAACAAATACAAAAGAATTAAAATAAAATAGAATTATTTGACCTTTTTTTAATTTTAATAACAATTTAATTACTAAAGCTTAAAGAATTTTATTTTAATTTATTCAATATCTTTTCTACTCCTTTGGGTGGCATCATTAGGAAATAACAATTATAAAATAAAAGAAATGCAAAAACAACAAAAAAGGTAGTGCCGAAGTAGATTTAGAATATTTTAAAATACAAGACCTTAGCTTTCGTAATTAAATTATTATAAAATGACAAAAAAATATTCAAATAAATAAGACCCCAGTCTTGGAAAATATTTAGAAATTATTATTAGAAAATAATTATTGTTGACAGTGTCAGAGAAAACTTCCATGTTTTAATCAGACATTGATTTTGTTTGGGGTTCCGAACGCAGAGGGCAAAAACGTAAACTTATTGTTATCGCCGCAATGTGTGCCCGTCTGTCACAGCCCTCTATTTAGGGAACCTTAGTAAATAGACTTTTTAAAATCTTTACGGAAGGTGTATTACCATAGTTTTTACAAAAAATAATATGAAATAATTAAAGGGTGTTCTAAAAGTGAACTGATATTTTCAAAAATATTACAATTTTTGAACAGTGATAGGCAGATGCATCAAATTTGTGTAGTGTATGTTAAGCTATGCCTACTATAGCAACAAGTACAAAAAAAGTAAACCTTTAAATGATAGAGTGATGTTATTTTCAGGTACTTGGCCTTGTTTAAGAACTGCAATAGGCACCAGACACTTTAAGTTAAGGTATTTTTATATCCCCTATAAGAACAAGTACAAAAATAATAAAAACTAAAATTAGTTAAAAATATGTCTTATGACAAAATTTTTATACAAATTTGTCCCAAAGTAAATTTTAAATATATTATAATATTTCGTGAATACGGCACTTAGAATATACAAAGACCATGTACAAATGTGTCCGCTCTTAAAAATTAATGTAAAAAATATATTTAAACATTCAAGGGTGTTGCCATTAAGATTGTGGTTTTGACGGTTATGATCTTTTCTTTTAAACCGTTATGAACACAATCTTCAAATTTTCCCAAAGTTTGAATTGCTACACAGAGAAAAGCGATTTTTCTTGACTATAACAATTTATTTTGCCTCAGCGCTAAGCATTCCTTACGCTATTATGCTTCACACTTTAGATTCTATTGTCTCCCGTTTTAGATTCCATACTGCATGCTTTTTCGCTGCGAATTAAATAAAACAATTGAAAATCAATTTTATTTACACTTGTCTTTAACCCACCTTTTATCATTATAGGAGACATTTTCGCAACTTTCAATAAATCTTATTGCATATTTATTTATAAATTTAAATAGTTTTCAAATTCTAATATTTTCTTATATACACACATAAATTTAATTTTTATTATGTCAAAAAATTAAGAAGAAGTAACGCAATTGATATTTGTAATACTAACTGGGGTTTAGGGGTTTGATACTAAAGTGCTTAATAGCTTATGTTGCATCTTCCAATAAACAGACACAAATTGGGCAAGTAAACTTTGTTAACTGTTGTTGCGAACAACCTTTAAGACCTAATACAATCTATTAGTTCATAATAAAAAAATAGTTCATAATTATTCATATTTAATTTATTATAAAAACTTAATTGAATTTTGAATATTTCAACTGATTTTTTAAAATTTTTTTTCTGTGTGTATATCTGAAACAAAAATGATATTAAGTTACTGGTTTTCCGATAGTAACTTTATATTTTAATTTTACACAATAAATAACACCCTCCTTGTTCGAATCCAACTCGCATTTAATCGGTTTGTTTTTGATTGCTTAAAGTATAATGGTATTTTAGTATTCCCTTAATTTCCAAGAATCAATTAAGAAAAAAATTGTATTTTAATTTCAATGATTGAGAGCCATTTCTATATACACTTCACCACAAAAAGGCAAGGCCTTAGATGAGCTAGAGAAAATTTAAATAAGCTAATCGATCAGTTATAGTTTCGAAAATTTTGCTATTGAAAATCAGCAAGGTCGGTCCATGTCCTACGAGGCAGCGGGCGAAACATCAAGTCTGCCTCCAATTTTTCCATATCATTTGGAACAAATCTAGTTGATAAAAAAAACAAACACATTGGGCGATAGAGAATTAAGCAACGAGAAAAAAACTTCTAGTGTAAAAATTGGTGGCGGCCACATTTTCCAAATTATGGGCCTCTGAAATTTACGATTGTGCACCATATTTTTTAATATATCAATATGGATATCAATTAAAATCTTTTGAAAAGATCTTTAAGGAAATACATTTTTTTTTCAAATGCCTTACTTATTAAAAGCCGATTAAATTTTTATGTATTATACTAATTTTTTACATCTCTCTCACCTCAATATTTGTCTTTTTGATAGGAGTTACTTCACTAAACTAAATTTATATATATGGTGAAAGTAAATAAGATTCGGCACAGCCGAGTATAGCACTCTTACTTTCATATTGCGTATTCGTGTGGAAACCTTCATTAGTAATAAATTCCAATTAATTAAAAATTCTAAATAAAATCTAAAACCAATAAAAAAAAAAGAAAAATAAACGAATTTAATATTACAAAGTAAATATATTACATAAAAAGATGTTAATGTTTGTTATACCATACAATATTATTAATGTGACATATCTTATATAACGACACAAAACTGATGTTGTATTTTCTACAATAATGATAAAAATAATTTTAAAGATAAAATACAACAGAACAAGAAAATAAACCTCATTAAAGAAAACTTAGATGAGACAACATAAAAACACCCCACAAAACAATATTTCTTAAAATTATTAAATTATCTAATGGAAATTTGTGTGAAAACAATCATAAATAATTTATATTGGCTGTATAGTTAAGGTTGTGTAATGATATAACAAGCTAAATAACAACAACAAACACAAGAAATACAACAAAAATAATACACAAGATACCAATCAATTTATTATATCACCACTCATCAGGTTTTCATATAATTTTCAGTACAAAAAACTATTAACTTGTCTAGGAAATTGCAACAAATAAAACAATGGCTTGTTAAGAGACAAAATATAAAAAAATATTTTTTGTAATTTTTTAAGTGTGCCGTTTAAGTTTTATAACAGAATAATTTGTATAGTTTTCTAAGTCAAATCATCAGGAAAACTTTTTAATATTTTTTTGAGTAGAAATTTGTAACTTTCACTTAAGGATTTTCTTGACCAAAATGGTCAGAGAAATGAAATATGACGAAACCATAAAAAGACATAAATTTTACTAAGTGTGAACTCAGTTATAAGTTAATTATATTAAGTTTGTGCAAGATAACTCACTGCAAATATCAAGAAATTAGGCTGACTGCACTTTCAACGTCCCAAAATCTTTTTAAACTTAACAATTACGTTGTTTCAAAATTACGCATAAAAGAAATGTTGAATTAAGCCTTGATTAAGGCTTAAATATAGTGTTACACCACTAACAATTGTGGTTTGTTGTGTGAACAGAATAAAAAGGAAAGTTAAGTAGCTGCATGCCTAGTTTGAGTGACTGCCTCATTGGCTGAGTTATGTATGTGTTTAACTGAAAAATAATAAAATAATTAATTGAATCAATTATATATTTAAATGAAAAGCAGAAAATAATTTTCTAAATTTTCTAAAAAACCTATTTAATTAAATAAAACTGTAATGGAATTTCAATCTAAAACAAAAAAAAATCTCTTGTTTAAAAATTAATGTTCGAGTTGTAAGTTCAAATCCCACGAGTGACGTGAATGTAGGGAAAAAATATAATTGTCGTTGAGTGGAAACGATGTAAAAGATGTTTAAAACAGCTTGCTCGATGCTAGAGGATTTGGTGAATGCGCATGTACATTAGAACAGCAGAAGATATAACTGTGATCCCAACCTTAATGTGGCATTAGATATTTAAAAGAATAACAACATCACTTCAGTGAAGGGCCAAAGTCAGACACTGGGAACGGGGAAGATGATGTTTAGGCTACATAACTAATGTAGCGTGAATAAGGCTAAAATCTTAGCCATTAGACGAGCGGTTGGCTGTATGAAGTACCTCAGGATATACGGAGAGAATATCCGAATCTGTACTGCTAGCAAGGCCGCGATAAACTTCTTATTGGGTATCTACACGATATCCAGATTGATCCGTGAATGCCGGATATCTGCACATGAGATGAGATGGGTGCACTAGTGGGAGTCCAATTAAACTGCTTTATATCAGCGGGAAATTTTTAGGGCCGCGCAGACCAGATGGTCTAACGAGGTCACCAGCATGGCTTTGAAGACAATTTAGCCTCAGTATGATAGTGGGAGATCTGCAAATCTGCTGGGGTTTCTCCGAGGAGCGTTTGGCACAATGGTGGCTGTGCTGGCAAGACACTGTGTAGCATCTTGATGCATCCCTTTTCAGGCAACACAACGGCACCATTTAGTACCCAATTAAGTCGGTTTTCTCATGCCGACAGCCCGTGCATCCTAATCTATGGCTGACAGCATAAGTTTTTTAAAGCGCATGTTTACAAAGCAGTACATCGTGGGAAAAAACAAGCTAGAGCTACAGGGTGAGCATCAGAAAATAAATAAAGTGCAACAGAAGAGTAAACCAAAAAATGGATTAACTGGTATTGGCACCAAAAATAACTCCTACTTTGTACTAGTAGAACAAAAATGATGCGGTATTGATGAACAGGATTTAGGAAAGCATTCCTCAAGGCACGATATGTTTCTGCCATTGATTTCAAATTCTAGTAAAATTGCAATAAAAACAGTAAAGTTTAGAGAAGATGGTATTGACCTCTTGTTGACATTTGAAGCAATTATGCAAAGTACTATTGCGAAGCTGGGATGGTGTCTGCGCTCTTTTGCAAAATTAAAACCAGTGAAGCCATAATACAAAACTTTTCATTTACACTAACACACGTACTGATATATTTATTGAGATTGATTTTTTCATGCAGAATTGTTTTACGGCCTCCAAAATAGGGAATAAATAACATTCGAATTTGTATAAATAGAAGTTTTTCAGTTTTAAGATAAATGACAGTCAGCTATTTTTGTGATCACAAAAATAACGTAAGTTATTTTGAAAACATTTGGAAGTGGTGAAAGAATAAGCGAAAAAAAAACAAATGAATTAATTAAGAGGCAATCTCACTATTCGCATATGCAACAGATGCTTATAATTTTTATTTTATTTTTTAATCTAGAAAGGGAACCGTAAACAACTAAATAATCACGAGCTGCGCACACTGCTTTTTATTGCAAGTATGCTCACGTAAATATAATTAGAAATTACTGTTAATCATAAAAATTTGTGAACAAGAGGTTTTAATGACAAAAAAAAAAAAAAAAAAAAAAATACAAACTTAATTTTCCAATTGCTTTCCACAAATTTCAAATAAAAATTTTAATCACGAATATAAACGAAAGTATTCTACTCATACAGGCGCACGCAAGTAGAGTTTTTATACTCAGATTCATGTGTGTTAGTTCATGATTGGAGTAAAAAATTAATCATGATCAAGCGTGACCACAAATGATGATGCATGATTTATGCAAAAAATTTAAGAGGTGGCCATCTCAACTGTGATCTTGTTCTATGTTCTTTGTTAATTATAATAAATTTGATGTTCCAATGACTTGACTTTTGAAATTATAATTGTTTTCTTAAAAATAATTTTTAATTCTAAATTTAGGCAGAATATTGGACGAGATGAAGTTTAGTGTTATTTACAGGTTATTTTGATTAATAGGGGGTATTAACGTAAAACTAAGGGTTGCAATTAAATTCTCTTTTAAATTATTTTAAGAAATTAGGAGCAAAAGAATATGATTTTTTTTTTTGGATTTATTTTAAAATCTTACTTCTCTAGAATTGACTTGGAAAGTTTATCGGAAAACATTGCTTCTTAATATAATAACGATATAACATTTAATTTATCTCCCTGCAATAGCAGAAATATGTGTTCAAAACTTCTCAATGTGCAACAAAATTATTTCTAAACTTATTTAAGGCAGGAACATAAATTTCTTTCATGGACAATAGTTATTAAAATGTAAATTTAATTTTATCACAATTTCTTTTGCTACTTAATATTTATATAAAATAGAAATCGAAAAATTTGTGATTTTCTTTTACGAGCTTGAAAATTAAGTATTAACATTAATAAATCGTAACATGGAACGTGAGTTAACTTAAAGAGAAGATAAAATAATAAAATAAAACAAAATCTGCCACAAACGTCAATCAGTAAAGATACGTGTATTTACTGAATGTAACTAAACAAAATCTATTTATTTGCAAATAAGGCTGGTGTATCAAAATAATTCCATAATAATTTTCCGGTGTAATATTATGCAACAAAATACAACAAAAAATAAATCAAATAAACAGCTAAATGTTCAACAAGGCCATAGGAAAGCAAATAAAAATCGTAAAAAAAAGAATTTTATGATAAAAATAATGAATTATTACGGCAGACTAAAGTTCATGGATCTCAAAAACAGAGTGGAAAAAAAAGTAAAAAATCTACAGACCTAAACTTTAATACTGTTAAATAAAACGAATGATTTATTGATGCTTTTCTTTACCTTTTTTTCCCATTTTTAGTATTTATTTACAGATACTAGAGAATATTTTTTTTTTGCATTTTTATTTCTATATTTGCTTTCCGGTTTTGTTGAGGCGTAACCCTTAAAGTATGCAAACAAAAGTTCGTGCAAAAA
Source organism: Gymnosoma rotundatum (assembly GCA_916610165.2). Classification (NCBI taxonomy): domain Eukaryota; kingdom Metazoa; phylum Arthropoda; class Insecta; order Diptera; family Tachinidae; genus Gymnosoma; species Gymnosoma rotundatum. Next base: position 9,039,240 of record OU744338.1, on the reverse strand, counting down.
TGTTTAAAACAAATTGTATTTAGCGTTAAATCAAAAGTAAGCCAAGTTAAAAATGTGAAAAAGGAAAGAAAAAAAAGGAGAGCAAAATATTTTTTAATTAAACGGCTCAGCGCTTGTTCTTTTTTTCTTGACTGTGTTTTTTTCTTTCTATTGAATGACCATTTACACATTAATAAAAACGTCTACCTTAAATATTGCTTAAAAAAACTTGGAAATGTTTTACTGCCAATTTTATTATTGCAATAAAAAAGACGCTAGTAACGGCTTGCCATTCATTAAAAAAAAATAATCCCAAGAATTTAAGATACATAAAATTTTTAAACGCACGTTATTTATAAGGCTGGTGTTGGGGAAAAAAAGAAGTGATAGCACGCAAATATTTGTTATTTAAAGTCGTTTTATGCTTAATTTTATTGTTGTTTTTTTGTTTAAATATTAATGTTTCAAATAACAACAACATAAATAATTGTAAAAGACTTATAACGAACTTACAGCCAGTCAAAAATTCGTGCTATATTAACGCTAAAGAAATTGGTTCTTTGTGGTTTAAATGAAATCTGTTTAAGATTTACGGTTTCTGTTAATATAACTTAACGCACAGAAACTTTTTTCGTTTTAGATAATTAAAGTGATTGCTATGGTAAAACATTTCTCTGACAACTTTTAAGCCATTTAACAAATTATTTTGAGGTAAATTACTTCTATATTATTATGTTACTTTTTGTAAAAAAATACAATTTTTCTAGCAAGTAACTTAAATTAAAGTATTTTTTTGTAAATGGAAGTTGATTTTTTTTTAATAAATTTTAACACTTTTTGGTTAATACTAATTATGTGTTAAAGTCTTTTATGTAAAAAAGAAAACTTTCTTAGAAATACCTTTTTTTAAAAGGTAACTTGTAGAAATTAATTATTCTGGAAAAGTACTTTTTCAAAAAAGGTACTTTTAAAAAAGGTACTTTTTTAAGAAAATCTTGATTAATAAGCAAATTCATAGCGTTTATATAAAAGGATAAAATTGTAAAAAGTAGTTTAAAAAAAGTACTTTCATAAAAAAGTACTTTCATAAAAAATTACTTTCATAAAAAGGTACTTTAATAAAAAAAGTACTTTTTTAAAATAAAATCCGAATTTCATTAGACTGTCTACAAAAATATGTTTTTTTACCGGCATATTTCATTAATCTATACATTTACTTTAAAGATTCCTTTGGTAAAAAGGTTCCAAGTATTTATTAACTCACCTGAGAAAAGTGGAAGGTTGTCAATTCGGTCGTATTTTTTACGTTTTTGCAAGCATTAGTCAGTCATTTCTGAAACGATCCTACATTTTTTTTACCCCTCACCACAAAACGTGGAAAAAAGGGTATAACTAAGTTTGTCATTCCGTTAGTATGACATTTTCCGTTAGCGGAGTCGACTGAGAAATGTGCGTCTGTTCGTCCGTGTTAGTGTTGAAGTCAAGTTTGCCAAGGCGCTATATCAGCTAGAGAAAATTTAAATGGGCCAATCAATCAGACATAGTGCTATTGAAAATCAGCAAAATCGGTCTATTTATTCAATCAAAAATCAAAGAGAATTAAAGAACAAGTAAGAGTGCTATATTCGGCTATGCCGAATCTTATATACCCTTCACCATCTACGTTTGTCTAGTTTAGTGAAGTAAGTCCAATAAAAAATAAAAAAAAATTTAGTTATGGCTCTTAATGGGTTAAGCATTTTTAAGAAACTTTAGTATTTTCTTAAAGATCTTTTTAAAAGCTTTAAAAAGACATCCATATTGATATTTTAAAAAATTAAAAATTTTCAGAGTCCCATAACGCGAAAAATATGGGGTCGGAACTAGTTATTGCAAAAATTACAAACGGAATGACAAACCTATTTATACATTTTTTCCACCTTATTTTCCAGATTTCGGGCCTGGGAAATTTTCAAATTTTCTTAAATATCAATGTGGGTATCATTTTGAAGAGATCTTTAAGGAAATGCTAAACCCATAGGAGTCGATGACATTTTTAAATTAGAGATAATGCTAAAAGATTGGGTCTATGTATAAACGAAAATTTAAAATTTAAACAACTAAAGGGTACCCGCATACATTACAAACAAGGTCTATTTGTTTGTTGTAATAGACACCTAAATACAATTAGTGGTATCACAATAACTCCTAATAATACAAAGTAATAAAAAAAATAAACTCAAAAATTATATAAAAATTAAATTTATTTGTCAATCGCACACTGTTCTTCGGAACACAAAGTGTAGCAATCTTAAAGTGAAAACGTTGTTGAGATGATTTTACTTAAAAAGCGGCATATTTTTTATAAATTTATTCAGCAATGAAAGCGTTTTTGTAGTGGTAGTTGTAGAAAAGAAATTGAAACTAAGATTAAGGTCGCCTGATAGTTGCCATCGCTGGCATGCTGGCAGTGGCTCCTGCTATAACTCGCCATCATGGGCTGGTTCTTGTCAACTGGTCGGCCTGGTTTACCACACAGAAAAATCATGCCAGATTTGAAGCAAAGTAATAATGAATGTTATGTAGCCCGAAGCAAGTCTTAATCCTTACTGTTCACACAAATGTATCACCGTCTGGCTGGTGCTGTAGCCGGGGGATAACCCTCCCCACTAGAGGTAATAAAACCTCACCGTGACATTTTTGAGTATATTCTGATACCGTTAAACTAAAAGGTTTTAAATTTTTCCCCTTGGACTTACAAATAAAGGCTAATTTACAAAGTTTTATGTAAGTTTGGAGAAAATAATTTCTTTCCAAGCATTAATATCATAGTGCTTTATTATAAATGATCTAAGACTAAATTCAAAATAAATTCTGAGCTACTTTAGAATGTTTGCATTTTATATTTTTATTTTTTTAAATATTTGAAAGAACTTTATTTTTCTTATGATTTTATTTAAAAATAACCAACTTTGAATTTTTTTACGCATTCATGCATTTAAAACAAATATTTTGTCGTTTGTTAATAAATGGTTAAATAAATTTCCATTTCAATAAATTCAAAATATTTTTTTATTGAGAATTGCTAAAGATTATTATTGTTGTTGCTGCACTTTTCGTAGGCCTTTTGAACATTCTCTTTTATTTTCCTGTAAATAAATGCTTAAAATTGATTTAGTTTTAAGATTTTTCAAACAAGTTTTCAACAAATGGGATTATTAAAGACTAATGATCTTTTAAATATTTCATAAATTTAATTGGACCAATATTTATCTTTAGATATTTTCTTTCTTCTTTCTTTCTTTCTTAAATTGGGCAAGGAAAATTAAGATTTTCAAAAAACCTGCTTTATTTGTTTCCTTTAAATTAATGTTTCTTTTCATATATTGAACACTCTTTAATTTTTGTATGTATGTTTTAATTATTTGTTGTTGAGAATTTTCAATTTTTGTTAATAAATATTCCAAAGACCATTAGTTCTGTGGCGCCACCCTTTAATTTTTATTTTATATACTCCTCGTTATGCTTTGTAAAAATTTCAGGTGCCTTTCTGCTGTGTTAAGGATATATTCTTCAAAATAAAAATGTCTTTAAAAAAAACCCTTTAATTTTGAAATTTGTTGTTCAAATTTTATTTTTATAATGGACATAAAATACATACCCTCTGCAAATACCAAATGTCTAGCTACTTTGATGAAAAGATTAACGCCTTGTATGTTAAAATCACGTTCATGTAGGAACACCCTTTGCATTTTAGTTTTGTGATTAATATGTTGTAGTTGTTCTTCTAGCAGACATAAACATAATTAAGCTTTTAGCGTCTGCCTATTGCGGTTAAAACAATGCCACGTATGTGAAAGTCACATAACTATTGGCACACCCTTCTCTCGATTTATATCGGGCTTTCTCATGGATCGCACTATACGAGGTTTTATTGATGGGATCTCATCCCACAAGTTCATAATAAATTCAGGGCTACCGCTCTTTCTCCTACCTTTTTTTTTGTTTTCTTAAAGACCTTCTACGTCAGACTTCCAACCCATTCATACTCATTTCGCAATAGGCTCAGACTTCCAGAAATTGGGGCCAAGTGAAATCACATGGACGATTCTCTAATCGCAAGCTTTTGGCGATCTCTGAATTTGGGCTTGCGAACAGGGTTTAATTTAACGCTCGTAAAACCCAGTGCTGTGTGCCTTCGCCAGGCGTGTGGCTCAATTTGCTACCTCATCTGAAATTATGGGTGATATAGATATTAGTGTTCTTGGCATGAAGATACAATGTGATGTTCGGTGGAACAAGCATATTTTTCAGGTCGAAAAAGAAGCATTCAAGTTTCTTGGTTTTCTGGAGTGATGTAAGAAATACTTCACTCCATCTGATATACTCGCTATCTATGTCACATTTATTGGACCGAAAATAAAATACAACTCTCATATATGAGCCGGTGCTTCAAAGACTATTTTGAAGTTACTCGACTGCGGGCAGGAGAGAGCGTAGAAACTCATTGGTACCAATAGGGTATCCAACTCTAATGATTTACTGGAGCCTCGATGCAATGTGGGGTGTGTTTTACTGCTTTATCGTTACTACAATGGAATGTGTTCTTATGAAATGGGAAATCTTGTTCCTAAAAACCAAATTTGTACGCGCAACGCGTTCAGTGAATCGCACTACGCATAACAGAGAAAATTCGTTTCTTATTCTGTGTGAAAAGACTCAAATCAAATGTACACAAGCACTACTCCTTCTCTTCCCTTTCTCAAAACTTAATTTCCTAGTTCTGGGACAACGCGTTGCATAAGTTACTAATCCTAAAAAAAAGAAGGAATTGTCTGTCTTTAACAGTTGAAAAAAAAATATTTCTATGAATATCATGTCACATTCGAAACACCTTTTTATTCTTTAATCCTCGTTGTTATAGCGAGTATAGTGATACATCCTTTAAGATATGAGAGTAGACATTTGTAGCGTAGGGTTATACCCTTTGGGTAGGGAACCCTGAAATTGGCAGCGAAACTTCTCAGGTACTATAAACAAACCGACTTACACTTAAAATTCAACTATTGTTGTGTTACCAAAGGGTCTGAGTTAACAAAATATTATTTATTTTTTCATGAACAACAAATATAAACTCAAAACAGGTAAAACAACAACAAAAAGTTCGAAACACATAGTTGAATGCAAGTGCAGTCAAAACAAAAAATAGTTTTCCACACAATGTACTTTTATTATGGTTAAAACGAAACAAACCAATACACATGCACAAAGATCAACATTTCACGCTCGAGTAACTTTTGGTATAAAAAAGGAGAAAAACAACAGCAGTAAAATTAAGTTGCCTAAAAGCCCTGGTAACTAAGAGCAGTAAAACAAAAAAGTAGAATTTAAAAATCATAAACAGTAAAAAAGTTATTTAGAACTAAACCATTGACTCAAATAAAAAGTACTTTAGTATTTTTAAGAACTTATTTGATCTTGATATGTATTTTCATATAAATTTTTGTTACTAAATATATTTAAAACATTATTTTTTGTTTATTAAAACAGCAGTCAAATGGTACCTTCTTAAGTTGTAAAAAAACTTTATAAAAAATCCAATATAATATTTATATCTTACCCTTGAAGACGACCTTTCTATAGGTACTTTCTTAAAAGTACTACTATTTGGTTAATACTCTCCAAAATGATCTCTTAAATTAAATTTTAAGTTCTGTGCTGTGAAGCTATTTGTTGGATACTTTTTAAAGGTTTCTTTCTACAAAAGTACTTTTCCTCACAGGTGCTTCTTTTAAAACGTACTTTCTTTATTGTACTTTCAATAAACAATAAACAAACATAAAAAATAGACTTTTTTAATTCCACACTCTTGCTTAAGACGAAAAAATAAACGAATTCGTCATCGCCATCACCTTGTATATATATTTTTTCGCTTTGGTTACCTAGAAAATTTATTTTTTGATTAAAAGAATATTTTGAAAATAAAATTTTAATAATTAATGTTTTTGGAAAATATATATTTGCAAAAGTACTTTTTTTTAAGTATTTTAAAGGATTTTGTAATTAAAAAAAATCTATTTTTATGTTTGTTTATTTTATATTTATGTTTTATTTGTTTATTTTTGTTTAAAAATCATTTTAAAAAGATAATTTGTTTCAAGGGGATTTTACTAATGATCTATATATTACTTGAGTACTATTATGTGGACATAATTTTTTAAGAACAATATTTTGAAACGCCAGCTTATAGAAAATAATTTGAAGAACCTTTTAAAAGGTTAAATATTAATATTTTTCAACGGTACTTTTTAGGCCCATTTTAAAAGTACTTTTTTTATAATCTGTTTTTAAGTTCGATCGAACGTTGAATATATTTTTATTTTGGAAATCAAGACCTAACATTAACAATTAAAAATGCATTTAAACATTCTTAGCTATATTTGATGAAGTAAATTGTGGACGTCCTATTTTAGGACACTTTGTCGGGAATTGCTGGACATACATCATGAATAATAGAAACAATTTTGACCTCCAAGGCCTGAAACTTCACGTGTCCTACAGAAAATAAATGCAAATTCTTCATAATCTTTGTTTATAACAGCAGCGGGTCCCTTGCTCGCTATCAATTAATAGCCAAGTATTGATTTCAATGAATCGTTTGTTTTGGCTCAACCGAATCAAAGTCGTCTATATTTTTAAACAAAAAATCATAGATTATGATGTGGCAATCATCTCTACAAAGACTGTAACGCTACCTTCGACTTCATTTTTTAAGAAACAGCATTTAAGGACGCCACAAGCATGTAAACCGTACTAAAGGCCAGGATTCACTATCATACTTGTTAGGAGATTGAATCTTCCGCATCATGACTACTGTAGAAGTTGTCAAGATGAAGAAGAGAAAGAAACGGTAGAGCATCTGCTCTGCCACTGCCCAGCTCTTTCTGAAAATAGAGCGGCCATCTTCGGCAGTCCGAGACTACATGGTCTTGCAGACTTATCTGTCTGCGACGTTGCTAGGATAAACTTGTTTATCCGGTCCTCGGGGTGGTTTGGATTGGGATCTTTGACGGTGCCGTAATGGCCTGGATCTGATCCCCTGCAAATCCTGTTTCCAGGCAATACAACGGGACCTTTGGGACCCAAGTGGGTCGGTCTTTTATGCCGACGGCCTCTGCAACCTAACCTAACCTAGTCGTACGATCAAAAGTTGCATGTGTGCTCAAAAAGTATGTTAGAGGGGATTAAGAGAGTATGTGTGTGACGTACTTTATGACAGACTTGTACGAATTTATAATCTTTTGAAATAATTCATAAAACAGTTACCGCTGTGCCATCAGAATTGATTTTTTTTTAAGATGAGGAGTAAAACACAACAAAATGTTAACACCATATGTTTTTTGCATCTATTTTGTAAAACAATGTGGCACCTACGACGTTTTGGAACGATTTTTAAAGTAGGACAAAATTCTGTCAGATTTTTGTGTGATTAAATCGTACGGTTGTGTGTGTTAGTGAGTCCTGGCCTTTAAGAGTACATTATTAAGAGTACACTTTTTTGTAGATGTAATGTAGTCTGTTGTGCTTTTATTTCTGTTTACATGTGGCAATTTTTTTATTAACAGACCCCTAGAGCCAAAATGGCCTCATCACAAAAATTCTCTTACATGACTGATTTTAAAAGTAAATGGATAATATGGTAACTATAATAAGTGTTGCCTATGACAGTTCGTTTGGCAGTAAAAAAGCTAACGATACATTTGTTATTTTGTAAAGAAACAAAGATTTAAAATAATGTTGTTTTTTGAAAACACAAGTGTAATTTTTTAGCTCTGAGCCTTCGAATATAGGTTTGAAATAAACTTTTTCAATTTCAATCATTGGTGTATAAAACGTATGAACAGAAATTGAGAGTTTTATAAATTAAAGCTCAAACTAAAAATACTTGAAAAAAATAAAAAAATTTGGTAGGAATTGTGTCGACGTCACGCCAAGTGTTGCGAGTGAAAAATAATTGACAGTACTTATTGTTAAATCCAGTACTGTATATAACAAACACATAGAAGTAATGATATAGTATTCTTTATTTTAATGCATATTTTATGTGACCCTTGTGTAACACATATACACGCATAGATAGTTGAAATATTAATCCACGTTGTTACTCTTACAAGGTTTTTACTCACATTTTATTGTGGAGAATGTATTTTCTTTTTTGTGTATCTAAGGTTGTTGGGTATACGTAATTTCAGCATTATTATTTTTTTGTTGTTAATTTCAATACAATTGTCTTTTTTTGTATTTAAAACCTTTATGTACAAGGTGAAAAAATAAAAAAGGCTAACATACACAATTATACTTGTAATTGTGTTATTCTGCGTACTAACAAAAAGAAAATAAAATAAATAAATAAAACAAAAAACATTAAAAATATTCATAAAACCAAATACTGTAACAAAAAAAAAAAAAATATTGTTATCCGTAGTTGTATAATTAAACCGTGCAAACAGAAAATTCTCTTAATTTTTGGATACTAATTTCTTTACTTGTAAATATAAAGGATGATTCTAAAGACTGTAAAGTTGAATTTTTTTTTTTAACATCTTTCCTGATAAACTAGACTCGTCATAGGATAATTCAAATGAGCTGATATTAACTAAATTTCGACTTTGGACGGAATGCAATAAAAAACCCTATTTTAAATTTAAACTAATTTCAAGATTGCCTCTTTATAAACCACTATAATACAGCTACAAATACTATATAGTCATATAAGTTTTTTTTTCATTTAATAGTTAAACACATGCATTCAAGTACAATAGTTTGTTTTTTATTTTAGTTTTAAGCGAGTTTTTTAGTTTTATTGTGTTTATTTTTTTGTTCAAGGAAGTTTAAGTTTAAGGTAGTTTTAGTAAAAAAAAATAAAACTTTTTTTATTACCTATTGTTGCATATTACAAGGAGTATATTTATAAAAAAGTATAAATCACAACAGCACTTGCCAGAGTATAATAACATCGAAAATGTAATGAATTTATAATTGACGAAAGGCAAAACAAAAGGAAACTAAACTAAAAAGTTGTTACGTTTTCTAGTTTTTCCTTTGAGTATTTTAATGAGTGGCCTTAACATAGGCTTTGATTTAATATTTTAATAACACTGCCGGAAGGTATACTTTAAATTGTTGTTTTTGGCTTTTCTTTTTTTCACTTTGTCCTTTTATGAATTTTGCTACAGTCTTTGATGTTGTTTCTGCTAAATAATTTTAAACTTTTTCCATTGGGTCAGAGATGATTTGAAAGCATGCATAAACATGTTTCTGCTTGCTTTGTGTAGTTTTCGTTTTAAAAAATTATTAAAAATAAAGAGTATAAATTAAATATTTGAAAATATTGTTTGAGCTTTGTTTGGGGATTTTGAAGAGAAATATTGCTATAATTCTAGTTTTCTTTGACAACTTTGTGTTTTAAGTTTTAAGCTTTTAAATTTATATTAAATAAATATATAAAGATAAGAGCCTCATTTCAAATTTTCAGTTGTTTAATTCAACTTCCATAAGTAATAAGCTCATTATTATTTAAAGAATAACCATTTTTACCTGAAAGTTTTTTATCATTGACTGTGATAATGCAGTCAAAAAGATTCTTGTTATTTTGCGTTGAAAGAAACAGTTCACTAGTGAAACATCAGCTTTTAATATCTGTCAGCTTCAGTTCCTATAATACAAATGTTTCTTTTTGGCGATTTTTCAGAGTAACTTTTTTGACACGGATCTCTATTAATAACGTCTATAACTTCTTTGCCAGCCCAGCATGCTGTTTATCTTTAATGCCACACTTGCGTTTATTTTATTGCATCAACTGAAAAAGTTAAGCATTCTTCAAAAAACCATAACTTTTTTTTGCTTCCAAAAAAGCGGCCTTGAAGCTGCATATTCCCTATTTCTGCTATAATACAAAACTAATCGCATTTAGATGTGATAGGTTTGGCAAACATATTTTTTTCTGAATTTCAATGCAGAAAATACTGTTTTAAGCTTTTTATTAATTTCAATTAAAAGGCTTTTTGAAAAAAAAAATCTTTTTAAAAGTTTTGTATAACAAAAAAAGCTTTAAAAGTTTAGTAATAAAATTTAACTTTTTTGGAAAAACTTAACTTCAAAAAATTATTTGGTGAAAACCAGTAAATCAGAATTATTTTTTTTCTAAAAAATTTTTTTAAGAAAAAGCTTACATACAAAAAATTTTTTTTAAAAATTATAAATATTTTGATATTATGATAATTGTAATTATTTAATTTTTTTTATTTTGTTATGTTAGTTGTATTTTAAATCCGCTGAAGATGACCAACAAAGTTGGTGAAAATATCAGAAAAATCAAAAAACGGTTTTTTAAAGGACAATTCCATTAGAAAACTTTCGTGCTTTAAAATTTTTAGTTGAGAAGAAAGAATGCAACGTTAATAAATCTTAAAAAATTTTCTATACTTAAGATTACTTTGGCCTTTTTTTTAAATAAATTCGCCTGTAAAATAAAACGATTGGAATCAAGGATAAATATATTTTTATTACAATTTTTTGACCCTTTGCAACTGTATGATAAATCTCTGCAGTAAACAAAGAGAGGCTAATTTTATTATAGAGACCCAGATTAAGTTTTTAATTTTATCTTAAATTCATATCACATTTTTGTAGCAACATTTTTATATTTCAACAAATGTGTAAATTATTATTTTTTTCTCTTTTATTTGTAGTTGAATAACCAACAACAAAAAATAATAAGGATAAATAAATGCCAGAGTAACAGAAATCATTGTCATCCAGCCAATAACAAAACTAAAGGAAAGCTACAAAAGAAAAAAGGTATGCAGGGAATTTAAATGTATTTTTTCATATTAAGGATAATTGTAACATAACGCTTTTTAAGCAAAAGCACACACATACACTTACACATGCAGACCTATGCAAACATTTAAACAAATTACAATGTCAGCCAAATATATAAAAATAACAAAAAACTATTTCATTTGTTTAGGAATTTTTATACACAGACGTTTAAACAAATGACTGAAAAGGGTCAGAGGAGGAAGCATTAAATAGTCATAGACTGTCCTTATGGCATGACACATAATGCCACTGGTGCTACGAAAAATTCATACAAGTTATTATGAATGTAAGCAGCATGTTTTTTTTTTGGCTTTCTGTGGATTTTAGCAGCAAAAACATGCGTTTCATATTATTTAAAAAAGCTTTTAGTCACGTTTAAAAATGTGATGGCGAGAATGGTCTCAAAATGAGTTTTAAAAGAAACAAAAATTAACTTTTCATGCGACTTAATAGTGAATAAGTCTGTGGACTGAAAGGATAAAAACACTTTCTTTTAGTTCAAAACATTAAATCTTTGCATGTTTTTAAAATAATTAAGCCTATATGGCTAAACCGCTTTTGTTAAAATTTTGACTATGAATATAGCTTTAGTCGGCAGTTAGTATATGCTGTGACTTTTCTGGAAATTTGAACTTGAAGAAACCAAAATGAACAACAATTGGCAGATATTGTATTAAACTATAAAAACTTAACTTTAAAAGTGGGGAATATATATCCTGGGATTTTTTCATTGTCATTGAAACTTCATTGGCATTGTTTGAAATAATGACAATGAAAACAATTTAAGTACCAAAAATATGTTCCCATCATGTCAAAGTTTAATTTTTTCTGAGAAAGTTAGAACATAAATAATTCTCCAAATTTTTCTGATTTAAATGCCATTTTAAAATAATGCTCTACAATACTTTATGTGTATTTAGTAAAGATGAGCACAAAACGTCTTTTTTATTTGTTTTCATACTGTTTACTATTAAAGTGTTCTCTTCGTTTACTGTACCCATTCAACAAAAGCATTCGACACTATTTTTTCATTTGTCAAGCATAGGAATTGTTTAATGTTATGTTGATGCAAATTTTACTAGTGACAAAAATTTATACTGTTGCACACTATCGTCATAGCATGACAATATTGCAGAGTATACAGGATGTTAACTTTAGCCTTTCACACCAAAATGTGTAGAGTTTTTTTGTTAAAGGAAAAATTGGTAGATTGTTTTAATATTTAATAATATAAAAGTATTTACATATGTGCACATGTATTATATTTAAAAGAAAACAATAATACAAAAAACCAATAATTTTAGTTATTTAAAGCGACTTCAAAAAGGAGAAGATTTTCAATTACATTGCTGTTTTTAATGTGTGTTCCTCTATAAGTTCATCATTTGTGCACAGATTTTGACGAAGGTGAATCCCTTAATTTTTTGAATTCGGACGGACATATTGTCCTCTATTTATAAACCGATTTTAAAATTTTTTGTGCTTTTGGAAGAGGCTGTAAAATAATATTTTTGGAAATCGGACACACAAAACTTCCATCCAAAAATCGGTTATCAAAAACTCCGTCATTTATTAACCGATTTTAACAAATTTTCTCTTCTTTTGGAAGAGGGTTCTGTTACAAGTAAATTTTTATATACAAATTTGTTTTTAGACAAAAGCAAAAAGAGCCAAGATTTGGTAAATCTTAGGAGTGATTTAGTATAATGTTTTATTTGCTTTTGACATGCCTGATATAACCGTTTGGTTTTGTAAAGATCGCAAGAAATTTGGAGTTTTTGCTTTCAATACATCTAAGCTTGTGAATCGACCCATTATTTTTTATCGTTAAGATTACCCTCATCTTCTAATTCTCAAATGTATGACTCATGTTTTTTTTTTTTGGTTTGTTTACCTTTGTTGCTGACAAAAATAAAATTGCGTTTTAAAAAATCAAAGTTTCTTCTCTTAAAAAATACCAAAGCAATTGACAAGCGTAACACCGAGTATTGTATAATATTTTCGTTGCACTCGTAACACTTTTATCTTTTCAACTACTGCACAACAAACTTGTGTGTGCTTGTTTATTTTTCCTCTATGTTAACTATGCACTAAATTTCTCTTACAGCTACAGTCAATATTCGCTTTTGAAAAAGAGACAATATTGTACTATTTTATATGGCTTGCGCTCATCTCTAGTATTTAGTATACAAAGACCAGGAATATATTCATTAATAATAATTACAGTAAATCACATGATTTTGGGACTCAATTCTGATAATTGTTTATGAAAATATCCACAAAAAGAAGAACTTCTGCATCATTCATTTGGTCATGGTACATCAAATAATACTTTAAAAATTAATTTGAAGTAAGTATCGTATAAAAAAATTTGTCACGTTTTAGGCTCTTTTGTTTGTCATAACTTGAGAACACTAGTCCGAATAAGCTCAAACAAATTTAAAAAAAGTAAAAAATTACAATTCCCTTAAACTGTTCATACAACATTTTGTACATAAGCAACAGTTTCGCAGTAATAAATAAATGTATAAAGAAAAAAATTATTTATTTTTAATTCATAGAAAATAAATGTATGAAGACTTTTATTAATAATTTATGCATGGAAACAAAATTTCGAACCTTTTCGATTATTGTTACTATCCATCCTCGTTAAAGTTGACGCTTGTGGTTATGATAACCTAAATTCTTCGTAGGTTGTTCCCATTCATTTTCTGAATCTGCATCATCATTCGAGTCATATAATATTCAAGCGCACTAAACAAAAGTGTGTCCAAAAATTTCAGTGTCATCTTCAGTGCTTTTATCTTCAAAATGCACAATTTTATATCTCCACCAACAAATCTCCGCAAGTAATGCATCCATTTTTTTTGCCTTTGCATGTTCATCTGGTAGAGCCTTTCTCCTTGTTCGTTCGATTCCTGAGGTAATTGTGCCAAAAAGGTATGAAGGTGGAAATGCAGGAATTGTAATTTTAACTTTACAGATGCATTGTTTTTTCGAAATAATACAGCAAGTTGTCCATTCGTGTCTGTAAGTCATCTCGCTGTTTCAATGCGTCCCATGCACATAGGTGACTATAATGGTTCGAAAGCATATTTGTAAACGATTCGCTTTTCATTAACTTTCGTATATTCGGTGCATTGAGAATACCTGTTTGAAATATAAAAGAAAATCATTTACCAAAAAACCATGCAATCATTTCTGAATAGTAATGATTTTTTTTAGTTAATTATCAATGAAAAATAATGCTAAAAAAGCATTACCATTTGTAAAAATAATGATAGTGCTAAAAAATCATTAGCATTATTAAGCATTCAATGCTAATGAAATTTTCAATTTATTATTCCATCAAATTAATTACTCCCATGTGTGATATATATTCTAGCTTTTCCTGGTGGGCTTCTCTATTTCAGCAGGAATAATTATAGCACGACTATACCTCCAATCTGGTCAGTTTTTTGTTTAATTTTGCACGCTTATTTTTTGTACAAAATTTAAAGTCTCTCCCCAATACAGTTTTCCAGCTAAATGGTAACATATTTTCAAATTTGTGGGTGGTATTACGCCCACTGTGCCAATTCAGCCAGTTTTTTGTTGGACAAATAAGACAAGCACGCGTAAAAACTTTTAATACCCTACATAGGTTTTATAGTACATTAGGTTTACGATTGCAATTTTTCACTTTGTGTGGAAGAAATCACGCCCACTTTTCCAATTTTCTGCCATCATTTTCATAATAATATGGTTGTTTTTGACATAAAAAATTTTTAAAGTTTGGCTTATCACTATTCTGAAGTTTACTTCAGTGGATCATGCCACGCCCACTTACCCAATTGTACCCATTTTATATTGACTTAGGCTTTATTTCTAAAACTGTTACTATTACTCTCTTAAGATATACCAAAGTCAACTGAAAAATTCCGCCCAACTTTACACCATGCAATTTTTTGAGCCAGTTTTTTCTCAATTTTCTATTTAAGTAACAGTGTTATGCATTATCTCAAAGTAAACAATAGCAACAGTAACATCCCCTCAAAACTCAAGCAATACTATATTGCTTACTCCTCCTGCTTCACTAACAAACAAAAATTTCATGCTAGTTTCATGAAAAATTGCATAGTGTAAATGTCGAATATCAATTATTCGAATCAAATTGAGAAAACATAAGTTTAATCATTCTCAAGATTTATAACAAGAAATATTAACTTTGTATGTAAGGTGCCATGCCCACTTATTGGATTTAGCTCTCTTTTTGCCAGTTGATTTGTATTGACTTTAAAGCTATTTCTTCCATATAATGAGAACCCTACTTGTTATTTTAAATGAAAAAACGGAAACTTGTTTCATTAGATAGATTTTTTTAATTTAATTAAGTAATTTAATTTTTACTTGATAGTATTTATTAAATTTTAAAATATTAAAGGCATAAATATGTATTTTGTAGAAGAGGTTTTATGCCCACTTACTCGATTCCGCCCTTTTTTAACTGATTCTTTGTATATAACATGAAGCTAATTTTTGCGAATTTAGAAATTCGTAACAGTACTATTATGAAGATATTTACATTAAATGGGCGTGATACCGCCCAGTGGGAATTTTTGAATTTTAGACATACCGGGAGGTAATTGAAAAATTTCAAAAAAATCGGCTTAGTCTTCTAGCAGTCTATACTTCCTAAACAAACACGCACAGATGAAAGAGAAGAAACATGTGAGATGCTATGAATTACACCTTTTATTACAAAGAGGAAATTATTGACGGCTGTGTATTTAGCTGGAAAAAGAGATATTATAATACCCTTCACCACAAACAGTTTAAATGATAATGGAATAAAGTAACTCCAATCAAAAAAAAATTTATTATGCGTTAGAGAATTAAAAAAATAAGGAAAAAACATCAAGTGAAAGCATTGACGCTCGACAATATTTTCCGAGTTAAAGGGCTCTGAAATTTTCAAATATTTTAATATATCAATATGGGTATTATTTTAAAGGTTTTGAAGTGATCTTCAAGAAAAACCTAAAATTTTTTAAAAATGCTTAACCCATTGAGAGCCGATGTCAAATAAATGCAGTACCAAATTTTTTTTTATTTTTTTATTCTCTGTCACCCCAATATTTGCTTTTTTGATTGGAGTTACTTAACTAAACTAGATTTACATAGATGGTGAAGGGTATATAAGATTCGGCATAGCCGAGTATAGCACTCTTACTTGTTTTTTATTTTGTTAATTTCTTTCTGGCTCGCTAATGAAATTCAAAGACTACCTACGTATATTCTCTGAGGAATAATATAAATATTTAAGTTTTTATGTTTGCATTATATTGATGGTGTCCTTAACCTACTAAATTAAAAAAAAAAAGACGGCAGCAAGATTGCTGCTGATGGACCCTTTTTTGTTATTCTTTCTTTCTTTTTTGTACAAAAAAAAAAAAAATAAAAAAAAAATAGGAAAGAAAAGCACACACTAAAAGCATGTTTAAACATAATATTTGCATGCAAAATGTTAGATTAGGCAAATTTTACCCCTTCCTTATGCATAAAACTTGTCAAAGTAGGAGCGTGTGTGTGTTCTCTCTACGATATAGACTCTAAGCTAAATGACATAGAGTTTGAACTTATTTAAAATTCCGTCTGTGTTATGGTTTAACAAAAGACTTGACATTTTTTCTTTGTTTCTTTAATTTTGGTTTGTATGTCATTTTAAGCATAAAATGCTACAAATATGTGTGTAGACTTATTATAATAAACAAGGCCACAAAATATATATATTAAAAAAAAAAAAAACAAAAGAGAAAACATCAACTGCAAAAAGCGGGCGAACAACTTTCAATAAGACAACTTTTCTAAACACCAAAAGTAAATTTCAAAGTTCATTGGCTTCAATGCGTATATAATTTCAATAAGTAAAAGTTTTGCTTTTTCTTGCTCAGAAACCATTTTAGAGATTGTATTTAGGATTCTTAAAATCCTGTATTTACAACATTCAGAATACACACAGACTAAAAACACAACAACAAACATGATGATAAAGCAAAAAAGGAAGCCAAAGATTAAGTGCCATAATTTGTGTTTTGTGTAAAGAATTCTTAAATAACATTCCGATAAAAAGCCTACAAATACCATCGCTCTGTATTATGTACTAAAACTACATACAGCCTTTAGATTAACTGTAAGTTACATATACTCCTGCTGGTTACTGGCTAAATGTGGTTTCTTTACAAGAATACAGACAGTATTTATTCAGTTTTAGTTTAAATGGATGCTGCTAAATGATATATTTAACCCTCTTGTGTTTAAGGTTTTAAGCTGCATAACTCTTCTTCATAAAGTTAAAGGACATGTGGAAGTATATTTTTGGTAGGGGATAATAAAAAAGACTACAAAGACTCAGTAAGTAATTGAAGAATTGTGGAAATATGAAACATTTTTAATTCCTGACTTTTGATATTGACATGTGTCAAATATCTTATTGAAACTTTATAAAAATTTATATCTGTCTTCATATTTATAAACAAAGTAGAAATACCAATCATTTTTATTAATTTAGATTTATTTATATCCTGCCCTTTAGTCTGTAAATATTATGACCAAAAATTTTTGTAATTTTCAATGTCATTAATCTTTATATATCAAATAATAAATCTATTTATTATTGCACAATGTTTATTTAATTCTTATCTCTAAGACAAACGAAATTAAATAAATTATACTTGAACCTGTTTTGAAACATTAATTGAATAAAAATCATGCAGAATTTGATAAAATCTATTTTTAATAAGTACCAAGTGACAGTGCTACTTTCGGCTTTGCCGAATCTTATATACCCTTCACCATCCATGTAAATTTAGTTCAGTCCAATCAAAAAAGCAAATATTGGGGTGACAGAGAATTACAAAAAAAAAAAAATGGAATTGCAAATATATAATTTTACACAAAAATTCCATTGGCTCTTAATAGGTTAAGCTTTAAAATGATACCCATATTGATATTTTAATAAATTTTTAAATTTCAGATGCCCCTCGGATTGTATGGGCGTCTACCTATACTTTTACTAGATCTTTTTTCCTAATTTTTTAATTGTTTATCGCCCCATATATTTGTTTTTTTGATTGGAGTTACTTCATTGCTCCAAATAATACAGAAAAATTAAACGTAGGGGTGGCGTTTTGCCCGCTGCTTCGACGGGCATGGACCGATTATTCTAATTTTTCTCTTTCGATACTATGTCTGAACGAACTGCATATTAAAGTTTTCTCTAGCTGATGTTGCGCCTCGACAAACTGGATTCCAACACTTACACAGGCGGACAGACGGACACCGCTTAATCGACTTCGCTATACATAAAAAATCAGAATATTTATACTTTATGGGGTCGGGAACGGATATTGTAGAAATAACAAACGGAATGACAAACTTAGTTGTATCATTTTTCTACTTTTTGTGGTGAAGGATAACAAAATAAAAAAAGTTATACAGGCGTGTCACAAATTTCGAATGGAATGGTTAAAATTCCGTGTTAACAATTCCGATCGATCTTATTTTACTTTCTTCAGATTCAGATCGATTTTGCTTATTTCTAAAAAATGCTTTATCTCCACCTTCTTATCCAAATAAAATAAGTAAATAAGGATACATAATAAAATTAAATTTGAAAACCGCAAATAACAAAATTTCAAAGAATATTAATTCCACTTTAGAATTTAACCAATTTGCGGAATTGAAATCACTTTCGGTCGGAATTGAGTTCTGTGACATGCCTGGTAGTCAATTTAAAATCTCAGTTAAAATATTTAGTGACACATATTTTTTAAAGTTGTTTCTTGCTCCTTTCTGATCCTTTTTGCTTCTTTTATTATCACTCTGGGCATTCTTTGTCTACCCTGTGACTCTACTCAATAACTTCGGAGATTAATATTCATGTAGCCTAAACTACTTGAAGCTGTGCAACCCTGCAAGCATTTTCTATCGAAAAAGTCACTACATCATTACCTCACGGTGTTGAAATGTGTCGCAAATAGTATCGAATTCTGATCTAATTAGTATCCCCAGTCGGAAAGGAACGTGCAACTACAGTGATAAAACTATTGGGAAACTATTTAGCGTCTCCAAGAAGGTTTAAAATTGAATATTCTGGTAGTGTCGAATATGTGTGCGTTAGAAGTGTAAAAGGGGTGCCTTGTTAAAGTATTGAAATTATGTTATATCAAAAGGGAAAATGTAAATTTAAACATAATAGAAAGGTTCAAAAGAGGAGAGGATAAACTTAAATTTTAAGAATTTGTAAAACTAAAATGCAAAAAAAAAAATATTTTGTGTACAAATTTATAAATATTAAAGTCTACTTACAGCTACAAATAACTCTTCATTTATTTTTATAAATTAATTTTTTTTTGTAATTTATCGTAACATTTTTTTTATAAAACAAACGTTTTTAACATAACCGAACAGTGCACAAGTCAAAATAAATGACGTTGAATAAAGACACGGTAATATTTTTTTTAAATTATTTAATTTTCATAAAAAACTTCGTGCAATTTTTTAAATTATCCCGATTAAACTAATTACCAATATTGATTGTTGAGGGTCAAAGCACGTTTCGTTGGCCATTTTGTTACCGCTTACTTAACTCTTCAGGAAACTTCTGACAAACATTTTAAATAAACTAAAAATGTTTGTCCAAATAATAAAGCAAAGACAAAAATTAAAGTTTAAGCAAAAACAACAATAACCAACAGTAATTATATTTTTCTTTCTCCGCTGTATACGGCTGAATTTTTTCAGCTCTTTTATAAAGTTAAAAGAGGATGATAAATAAAATATCACAAAACATTACGATAATTTATTTATATGCACGGGCACTTTGCAAATATTAAATGAAATTAAACAATGGGAATTTTTGATTACATTAATTAATTTTCAAAATAAAATCTGTTTTTCGTGCTATTTTCTAAAATCCCGATTAATTATTTATATTAAATTACCTTTATTGTTTGGACAAAAATTATACAAAAATATAAGTCCATGTGGAGCTAAACAACCGTTGATTTCATAATAAAATGTAAAAGTTGTATAGTGTAAAAAACATCACTTGAATTGATTAAAGTTGGCCAATATTTTAAAATTAATGAAATTTTACTTTATTTTCGGTTTTTGGTTCTTTTTAATTAATTTTCTAAACATTTTTTAGAAAGAAAAATTATTTACAAATGTATGCGGACGTTTTCCAAAGAAAACAAGAAAAATTAGACGCTAGCAGAATGAAATGCAGCATTTTCTGGACCGCCACATCCTTCAGCAGCATTCTTTGCATCTATCTACCTTATGTTATGTACATCGTAAACATCATCTATTTAACCAACTAATCTTAATGTTAATTTGGTGAGACGAAGTTCACACACAACTTAAAGCTTTTCTTTGTCATTCTCTTTGTAACTCGTCTTGTAGATTTGTTGTTGCTTTTGTGCTAGCAATTTGATAGCCACAAATGCAACTTTTTTATTTTTAATTATTCATACTTGTTTGCTCACAATATTATAGACACTGTTTCAGTATCATATTGACTTTTATGAGTTAAGTATGAATGTAAATACGCGGTGCCTAGCGTTTGTTTTAATTTTTAATTTTCACCCTGACCAGGATTCGAACCATCGATTTTATAAATTAATGAAATTTTACTTTATTCATTTCATTAATTTATAAATTATTATTAATTATTAATTTATAAAATCGATGGTTCGAATCCTGGTCAGGGTGAAAATTAAAAACCAATATTTTAAAATTGATTCAAACGCAAACCCTTAAATATCTCAATCTATGAAAAAGTGGACTTATACCACTTTCAAAAAAATCAGCTCATTTTTTACAACTGCTTTTTTATAAAAGGTTTGTATTGTAAACAAATTCTTTGCTGATATTTCACAATTTATTTTTAGCATTTTTTTGCGCATTAATGAACCAATTTCCGGTTCATTGCCGGTATGCTGAAAAAAACTTATTTTAGAACAAATTTTTCTGAGAAAACTTATCTTAAATATGTTTGAAATTAGCTTTGTGTTTTCTGCAAAATTTGTAGCTTAGTGTTAAAAGTTTATCCGGTAAATAAAAGGGTTTTCCGGTAACATTTTCCTGTAAAACAAATTTTTTTTTGGAAACAAGAGGTTTTTTACAGAGCAAGAAAATTAATTCTGCAAATTTTTTAAGGAAATAATTAATGCTTAAAACGCACAAAAAAATAAAATATAATCAATATAATCTCTTTTCGTTCAATACAAAAATTCCTTTAATTTCTTGCCTTAAAAAATTTTTAACTTTATCTTTAAATTTTAAAACGCTTCGAGTACAGGAGTTCAATTATACGGCAGACTTGAAGGCGATAAATTTACTTTAATGTTCTTCGTCCTTCATTTAAAGGCTTTTGTCTTCGCTCTTTAACAAAAATTACAAAAGAAATAAATTTACATTTAAATGTTTCCTCTGATATTGACTCTGGTTGGTGCAACATTGATATTTTACATTGAAAAAATCAAACAAACTTCTTCAATAAATACTTATGGAATCGCTATAAATATTTATGTTCATGAGGGTACCATGGCCTCAAGTATGTATGTATGTGTGTAAGCATGTAGAAATCAATACACATTTTGTGTATTCACAAAAGCACAAGATGCCAAAGAACATTGTAAACTCTTATACTTGTTTACAGTTTGCCACCAGTTTTTCATGGTTTAGGGGAACTTAGATTTGTTACAGGTGTCTTGGGTGTTTGTGTATTTATTTAACATTAATTTCAATAATGCTGGCAGACTTTAAGAATTATGTAAAACCAATAAACATAAATAACAGAGCCAAAGAAATAATAATACTTAAGAGATGTTTAACAAAATACTTTAAACAACATTTATATTCGTAAATTCATGAATAAAAAAAGTGGAAAGCTTATTCTGCCTAATCCAATTATTATAAAATTTGTGTTATCAAAATGCTTAAAAAAGGAAGTCTCAAAAATAAAAAAAATTTGGGAAAATCAGTATATTCCTATTAAAAAAAAAAATTTTTTAAGTGTCGGTCACTAAAAAATAACTTTTAAAATAAGTAGCTTTTGGAATTGGTAACTTTAAAATATAGATTCAAAAAGAGGGCTTTAAAAACTAGTACAAGTTAAAAGTAGTTATAAAAAGGGCCCTTCTAGCAAGAAACAGAAAATATTTTAAATATGGTATCCTTAAAAAAACAGGTCTTGAAAACTTCAGGTTTTTAAAAAGTATTTTTTTAATATCAACTTTTGCAAATATACAGTGCTAAAAAGGTCGTTTTGAAAATCTTTTTATTAAAAAAAGGAACTTTTAAATACATAATAACTCTACACAAAAGGCATCAAAAAATTAATCAAGAAAACTTTAAAGAAACCTTTAAGAAAAAGGGATCTCTTGAAAGTACTTTTTAAACAAAAAAATTTTAATTGAATAACATTTACAAAAGGAAGTTCAGCTGGATTAAAACAATGTTTAATGCAACTTTTAGAGAGTAACTTTTAATATAAAAACCAACTTTGTAAAAAGTACCTTTTTAAAAATGGACCTTTTTAAACAGAACCTTTAAGTTAAAAAGCCTTTTTGAAAAGCCACCTTAGAAAGGGAAAAGATTAAGTGGTTACAAAAAGTAATCATTAAAAAAGACTCCTTTATAGGATTTGGTACTAAAGTGACAAAAACATTTCCTTATTGTTTTCGTCGCAATATCTGTCTATCTATCATATTCCTGTATTCTTGGAACCGTAATAGGTGGACTCTTGAAATTGTCTGATTGAGTGTATTACTAAAGTCGCTATAAGTACAAGAAGTTACTCAAAAAGTGTCGTGATATTTTAAGAAATTCTAGCGGATCCGGGCGTGGTCCGCTACTCATGAATATTAACATTGAATACCGTGTGTAAGAAGTCGGCACACTGTATACATACCGCATACGCTGATAAGCGCCTAAGTATTGGTTTTTGTTTTTTTATATGGACAAAATCACATGTTCTCATGAAAAGTCATAAATCGCGAAGGCGATCCGATATCGTGCAAACTTTAGATAAACCATTTACACGGCAATAGTAACAAACTTTTCAATTTTAATTGAATTCGCTTTAACCGATCGTGAGTTATAAAGTCACAACGCACTTGCAACAATTTTTTAAAATTTATTTTTTTTTTTTTTTGGAACTGCGACAGGTCGAATTTGCACATTTTATGTAAAACTATGTCCGCCATAGCAACAATTGTAAAAATAAAACTTTAAGATAGAAGGTGTGCCAATAGTGATATAATTTTTACGTATATAGTAGTCAGAACTTTAGAATTTAAACAGAGTTCGTCCGCTATAAAAATGTTATAATAAATTTCAAAAATCAAAGGGAGTTTCCCTAGATAGTGAGACATTAAAGAATATTGCCTTATATCCTTAATAGATATTATTGCAAATGAGAGTTATTCCAAGGTGTGCGCTCTATTAAACAAAATAAATTAAACAAAAAATTAAATTAAAAGTAAACGGTGGCCCGTACATGGTACCAAACATTTCCTGTATGAGACCAGCTCGCATTCTACTGATTTATTTGAAAACAGTTTACTTGTAAAATTTCCATTTTGCCAATTCTCGAAATAGAAAATAGCACGAAAAAAAATTTTTTTTTGAAAGTTAATTAATTTAATAGAAAAATCCTGTTGTTTAATTAAAATTAATAATTTGCCGGTGCATAGAAATAAGTTATCGTAGTGTTTTTGATATTTTATTTTTCATCATCTTTTAACTGCATAAAAGAGCCGAAAAAAAGTTGGCCGTATACAGTGGAGAAAGAAAAATAGATACATTGTTGGTTATTGTTGTTTTTTTTTTTTTTTTTTTGCTTAAACTTTTGATTTTGTCTTTACTTTATTGTTTGGACAAAAATCTTTGGTTTATTTAAAACGTTTGTAAGAAATTTTCTGAAGAGAAAATTAAGCGGTAGCGAAATGGCCATGGAGATGTGCTTTCACCCTCAATAATAAAATATCGGTAATTTGATCATTAAATCGGGATAATAGAATAAAAAAGGATAAATTCTCATTCATCATAAGCTGAATAATGCAATCAAAATTTTTTCCACGATAAAACAGCAGTAACTATTACTGTTAAGGTAGCCCACAGCTATTTTTTATATAAAATCTGTGCATTTAAAAAATTAAAATCTATTTATTATTTTTCATCATTTAAGTAAACACTTTCCCAACAACAAAAATACAGTTAAACGGAGAGACAGATTAATTGATATTTATTTGATTTTATTCCATTCAGTATTATTGTGTTCAAGGCATTTTCATAAGTGTAAAGTTAAACAAATTTATTATTTATTTATTTAGTTAAGAAATCTACAAATCTGTATTTGTTAATGCAAAGTATTTTATAATAAGTATTATATAGAAAATTTTAATTTTGAAATATGGGCATTTCCATGGCACAGTACATGACATTTTTTTTTTGCATACATACTAAAAAACATTTTACAGCTATAGAATTTCCCAAACATTAAGGACCTAAACAGAAAGTAAAATAAAATTTACCACTTTTAATACATTTTTATCTAAATATATGAAATATATCTTAAAAATTTTGTTGTTTGTGTAGATGGAATAGAATACAAAACACTTTTTTTTTGGAATTTTTGTCTTTGTGTCTGTGTTCGCACCATGTAAAAATTCTGGATGGATTTGAATAAAAGCTTGTGAGGAGTTACCTCAGAACCTTGGTTCAATTATCGAAAACTTTTACTTCGTGGAGATACAATTGTGAAAGCACCAAATTTTATCGGTGTCATGTTACAATAACATTTGTTAAAGTACCAGCAACAAAAAGAATAAATTTTAAGGCTGACACTGATAATGTTGCGCAATGTTATAGCCATTTAGTGCATAAATAATAATTAACGTTTGAGAGTATATGATTGTTTGTAACATTGCTATCGTGAAAGTTTATGGTAATGCATTTGTATTATGTTGTTTAAAATTTTAAAAAAATTTAAATGTTTTCTGTTTTTTAAATTTTTATGAGAATGTAAATGTTTAAAAGTTTTGAGTCATTTGACTTGAATGTTTTTTGAGTTTTAAGTGCTGTTTCTATATTACAAGCGATCAACTCGTCTGAAAAATTTGTATGAAAAGCACTCTATTTTTTTAATCATTCCTATACAAATTTTTCAGACGTGTTTAACGCTTGTAATACGGAAACCGCACATTAAATTTATAAGAATGTAAATATTTAATGTGCTGTTTCTGTATTACAGGCGATCAACTCGTCTAGAAAATTTATATGGAAATAACTCAAAAAACTGAGTGCTTTTCACACAAATTTTTCAGACGTGTTGATCGCTTGTAATACAGAAACAGCACATTAATATTTGAATTATTTGTCGTTTGGTTTTGAGTTTTCTGTTTTTGTTTGAGAAAATAATTTCATTTTAATTTTGTTTTTCAAAAAAAAAAAATTATTATTAATATTTTTTGTTTCCTGTTTCCTGATGATGCCACCCAACGGTGTGGCGAAATATTGAAAATATAAATAAAAATTTTTATTATTTATAAAACTGACGTAGTGCTTAATAAATTAGAAAAGAAAAATTATTTAAAAAGGTCAATAAAACATTTATATATAATTTGTTAACACTTTTTTATTTTTGTAGAATGAAAACTTTTAACACTATTTACAAATAGTTGAATTTGAGTTTTAAGAAAATAAGAAATGAAACGTAGATGAAGTCGTCGGCACTGCTACTGTTAAATATTTCCGAGCGTAGTCGGAGATTGTAAAATTTCAATTTGATTTCTTTTTTAACTCATTATGAAAAGAACTTTAAGGGTTCTTATTTTTTAAGCATGATTTAGGTATATATGAAATTACCTAAATGCATTGTTCTTAGGGTATCGTATGTACTCTTATATTTTAACTGCTCAAATTCTTAGCAGTAGTTTTTTTCTTTCACAATAAATTTGTAAATTTAAAACTTGTTAAATAAACCAATGAAAATGATTGGCTGTGTAAGTTAAAAAGTGAGTAGTTGTTAGGTTTGTTTCTCAGCTCAATTTTAAAATTGATTTATTTTTAAATGATAAATGATAAAAAAAAAGACCAAATGAAAAAATTTTCTATCAATTAACTTTCCTGTTTTCATTTGTAAATTTATGAAAAAAAAAAATATTTACCAAAAATTTCTGTTAATTTTTAAAGAAAACAGATAAAATAAGATACCAGTAGCGATCTAGCATTTTATGGATAGCTACATCCGTCATTAACCTTATCTGTATCTACTTAAGTTTGTGCACATTGTAAACATCATTTATTTTATCAACTAATTTGATAAATTAAAATAAGATGAATATTTATTATCAGTCTATTTTAATTTGGTTAAATGAAGTTCACACATCAATTGGTTTTAAACCGAGCTTAAGAACACACGGCGAGCTTCAGATAGGAGCCCGATATACAGAAATAGCAACAGGTACGGATTACATGAGCTATGTTAGCTCGTCGGTTTCTGTTCAGGCGCCTTACGATTGCGTGCAAGCAGAAACTTCAAGTTCACTGCCTAGAAATCCACAACCGAAATTGGTACCATAAATATCATTGGTTATTACTCCTAAAATTTGACAACAACATACCGCTAAGAATTTTAAACAATCGCGCTCTATTTGCCTTGACAGCTTTTCTAGCTTCTCAAAATTATTCAATATAAAAATAGAAAACTTAAAGATTTTTATTGCGCCACATTTTAATCCTCCATAAAAATATTAAAGTGATTTCCCGTAAGCGAAATGCTTAAACATCAATAATAATGGTTCATCCTACAGTATTTTCTACTGTAAAATTCTAAATGTATTTAAAATGACTATTTTATGCGCTCTGTCGTAAAGATTTACATAAAAGCCTCGCGGCATATTTTATGAAAAAAAAAATATGTTAAAAATCTGTCGTGTCGAAAGGCATTAAAAATTCTATTTTATATTGATCAATACGAGCAACAACATTTCAAGTGTTTTTGTAATTATTTCAGGGACTTCTGATTGTTCATGTTTTTTTTTTGTTTGATAGCCCTGAAATTTGAAAGCTTTTGTATGCATAAATAATGTTGGTATTTATGACAACTTATGCAAGAATATGCATGAAAAGATGTTTAAAATTCTAAAAACGACACATGTTCATGTTCATGCATAAATTAATGTAACGCTTTTCCTTGTTTTTTTTTTTTTTTTCTTTTTCTTATTCCTTTGTAACATTCAAATTTGTGTAGCAGCATTTTACTAGAGAAATGCTACTAAATTACTCGGTCTTATTAAAAAAAGAGAAAATAATTTTCTTGCAATTAAAGTATTGAAATTCATGGCTGCTTTTAATGAATTCGTCTAAACAAAATGTTTGTTAAATTCATCTGTTAATTAAAGTGTTTATCGTCTGTTTTAATTTTGCTGCTGCTCTTGCCGCTGGTTGGTTGTATTTATTTCAAATGAATGTTTATGTGCAAGAATTTGTTTGTTAATGTGTTAGTGCATAAAGTGTTGTGTTCCAAGTTTAATTTAACAGTTATACTTTTCAACAACTTAATTAGTAAAATGTTGTTGGTTCTTTTCTGCCAAGTGTTATATATTTATATATATATATATATATATATATATATATATATATATATATATATATATATATATAAAGTGAACGAATTCCTGTTTGTGTGTTTGTTTACTGATGAATTCTAACCATATATTTAAGCAAAATTTTTACAGTAATGTGCAAAAAATCTGACTCTGGATTTTATTTAATTTATGTGAGTCCAATATTTTTTTTTGCACTTTCTTCTTTATAGTCAGAGTAATCGATTTTTTTTTTAAATAAATTTAAATAAAAGTCATTGAAAAATAAGTTTTGTTCCTTAGTTACACTATTCAGGCAAAAACAAACATTTTTAAAATTTTTTTGTGTGTTTACATTAACATATAAAAATTTAATAGCGATATTTTGTTTTGTATGTCTAAAATTACATATATATTTTTTTGTAAACTTTTAAACGATGACATGATAAAAATTTATTAATTTAAATATTAAAAAAATACAAAATATGAGATCTCTATTCGAATTCAAATGGACTTATACCACTTTAACAAAAAACGTCTCATGTGTCTCCCATGAATGCCATATTTAAATTCAGTATTAAATAATGCATTTTTCTTTATGATTGTTATTTTTTACTAGCAGTTCCCACGACTTTATAAAAATGTGTGTCTAAATATTTATTCTAGAGTTCTGTAGTCTCAGTGTTAAAAATAATCCATTTAAAAAAAATGAATTTTGCACAGAATTATTTTAGAACCATTATATCGATAAATTGGGAGCTTTCACACTTGTATCTCTATTTTGTCTACGAAATGACTTATTCTATATGGGAACACAAAATATTGTTCAAATCTACCCAGTAGCTTTCACTTGATGCGAAAACAGAGATGAACATTTTCCAAGAGTGGTTGAATAGTAGTAATAATTAAAAAGAAAATACTATTATTTTAAGTTTTTATAAAAAAAAAAATCCATACCCTTTTTGTTTATCATTGCAAACGGCAGCTAACTCTGAGTCAAATAATCCATCAAGGCGAAATTGTGCCTTGCCGCTTATAGTAATAATTTCTTAAAAATCAACATTTATTATTTGAAATATTGTCTAATTACGAATACAAATTGTTTTCCCATGCGGTGTTCCAGGTTTTTAACAAGGAATTTTTTATTGAAATTGAGAAAATTCCAAATAAAATTAAGAATTTCTTTTTAAAATAGAGAAATTTTCATTTTAAATTGAGAATATTGCAAATGAAAAGGAGAAGTTTTAATTTAAAATTGCAAAAATATAATTATAAAATTAATATAATTTTTATCAAATTAACACGCTAACATTAATCAAAACAGGTAAGACTGCTATAGTCCGCTATGCCAAATCTTATATACCCTACACCATCTATGTAAGTCTAGTTTAGTAAAGTAACTCCGATCAAAAAAGCAAATATTGGGATGACAGGGAATTAAAAAATAAACAAAGTTTTGGTATTGCATACATATAATTTTACATAAAAATGCCATCGGCTCTTAGTGGGTTAAGCAATAAAAAAAATTTTTGGTATTTTCTTAAAGATCTCTTCAAAACCCTTTAAATGATAGCCATGTTGATGTTTTAAAGAATTTAAAAATTTCAGAGTCCCGTAAGTCGGAAAATATGGGCGAGTGCCAATTTTTTCCTTTGATGTTTTTTCTTATTTTTTTTAATTCTCTATCGCCCCATGTATTATTTTTATTAGCTGGAGAGTTGTCAAAAATAAGTATCAGACAACTGACAGGGAGCGTTTTAATAATTTATTTCCCTACTCTTCCCACCTTTCAAAAAGCATTTTGACTCGTTAATTTGCGCCGAAGCTTCGAACGGAGTTCTACGGTTATCCGTTTAAATAATGCCTGATGTAGCAATTGCATCAATGTATGTTAAATTATTTTATATGTATTTTCAGTAAATATTTCTTAACAATTTTTTTTTTAAATTTTCTAAAAATCATTTAGAATATTCTCAATTTCAAATTAAAATTCCCAATTTCATTTAGAATTTTCTCAATTTTAAATCGCAATTCTCATTTTCATTTAGAATTTTTTTAATTTCAAATTGAATTTGTCATTTTCATTAAAAATTTTCTTAATTCGATTTGAAATTTTCTTAACTTAAATGCAAAATGGTATAGTTAGCTGCTAAGTGGTTTCTTGTGTGTCACATTTTTCAAATAATTAAAAAAGTGAATTTCAAAAGGACTTGTCTAAAGATTCAAATTTGTTTGCTGTAAGACCAGCAAATTTCTTCATCACGTTTATGTTAGAGCTTTTTCATATAATTTTAGAAAAGCTGACATATTATTAAAAAAAAGAACACTCAAATAGTTTTATTATAAATAAAACTCAAAGTCCAGGTAAAAAAAACTATATAAATCTTAATTTTAAATAAAATATATAATCAAAGATATAAGATAAATCTAAATTCAAGCTAGTCTTCGCTTTAGCTCTTTCAGAAATAGCAATAATTTAAGCATAAAATAATTTTAATTTATTCTGTCAATTGAACTCATAATGAATGTTGTATGTACATACATACATATGTTAAATTATTCATGTTTTCAATATTTTCAAAGCGTTACCACAAAATATGCCCTATTGTCAAAAGGCTTTTTTCAATATAATTTGACTTAGATTTCGTGTTCCTTTATTGAGTTCCTCCTATATTTTGGTGATTTTCAGTTCTATTCTCCTACTGATCTAAATTTTTTTGTAATTTAATTTAAAATCCACTTTAATTCTCGCAATTCTCTTAATGCTGTTTTTTCTCGTTGAGTTGTTTAAAATGTGACAGCATTAATATTAAGATTAAACATGTTATTTTTTTAAAATATAAATGTATGCACGTACAAATATTTATGACTTCATAAGCAGATGAATTAAAGTAAGTGTGTACGTTTTTTTTTTTTTTTGGCGTGTTATGAAAAATTAAAAACAATTTGTATTGCACCTTTTCATTATAATTAAGCCCTACATGTCTCCTTAGGTTCGGTAAAGTAATGAATGTGTAGAGAATTGAAGTAAAATAATTTGCAAAATGAGTATAAAACGAACTGGTAGAAATAATATGACTTCAACTGAGTAATTTATATGAGGGTTCATTTTTTAAAAACTTTTCTTTTGTAAGTTATAAATTAAAGAAGTTAGAAGATGAAAATTAATCAGGCTCCCATAATAACAAGCTTTATTATGAGAGAGGAAATGACAAAACTTTCTTTGATCACGTTTTTCCTGCTGTCCTTTTATTTTTTTTAAGTAAATGGTAAAAAATGTTGGCATCTTACTTGAGAAGAGTATGAACGTAAATTCGGGGACATCAACTGGCTTAAACCTACGACCTAAATAGTAGTGGCTTAAGATTACTCACAGGGTTTTTTTAGGACACTTCTAACATTATTATGATCTTTAGTTTTTTTTTTTTTTTGGAAGTAGGACACACACAATTATGCCGACTTATTAATTGTGTTACCTCCTTTGGAAAGGGATAGTGTAGAGATTATAGGTGGTAAAGAAGAACGATAGATAGAAAGCTTCTTTGGGAAGAGAAGCTGCTTGAATTGGCCTTACATCAAGGAGAATGAATGTGTTTATATTTTAAGAATCTACAAATGTTTAAACACATTTGGGACGAATGGCGATTTTTTCGTTGCGAATATTCGTCTCCAGAAATAAAAAAAACATTTGTGGACATAAAATGCCAAAC
The DNA here is from genome assembly GCA_916610165.2 of Gymnosoma rotundatum. Lineage (NCBI taxonomy): Eukaryota > Metazoa > Arthropoda > Insecta > Diptera > Tachinidae > Gymnosoma > Gymnosoma rotundatum. The sequence goes on along the minus strand of OU744338.1, from coordinate 9,008,051 downwards.
AATAAGTGCATTGAAAATTAAAAAAAAGAAATTAATACTAATTATTAATAATTTTTTTTTTGAAAAATTATTTAAATAAACGACAAGATAAAAATTATTGTTTCTTTTTTCAATACATGGTTACTCTAGCAAGTGGCATATGAAAACAAAAATACATATGTATATTTTTAAATTAATTATATGTAAATAATTTTTGTCCTACTTGACTTTGAGTTGAAGAATGCCATGCCAAATTTGTCGTTTATCGCCATTCTGTTTATACCATTATAATATTCATTAAAAGTGTTTTGCAGATGATAGTAAAATAACGCTGACCCAAAAAGATCCAGTGAGATAGATCTAGTATGCCGTTCACAATTATGCTTTTACAACTTGTTAAAGCGGGATGCTTAATAAACCAAACATAAGCGTTCACACTGTAATTATAGTGTTTTAGTTTGACATTTGGTCAGCTGTTTAAACAGACGGAACATATTGAACTAAAGCATCTGATTTCCTGATAAGTGATAAAAGCCTTAAATTGGAGCTTAACGCAGTGATAAATATTGATGTTGGCAGAGCATTCTCATTAGGGAAATTGGTAATGTCTATGACAGTTACTGTTATAAGGAAAAAGGTATTAAAAATTGTTGTCGGGTCAATTGACAAACATTTTGAAGAGTTGGTATCCTCCTTCGCAGAGGATCCTAAAGAATACACACAAATTGTGTACTTTTGCTAGAACTTTGCAAAGCAGCTTGGATATTATTAAGCTCACAATATACACGCAAAGACAAAAAACACGGTTGAGGTAACCATAATCTAAGAGCAACATATATAGTGGTTGTATTATATTGTTCTTAACAAAACGTAGTATTGTTACATTTAATAATAAAAAAGCTGGTCTTGCGACCATATTTTTGTCTAGCATTACAATAAAATGGTTAAATCTAAAAATAATTATGTTAAAATATAAACATGTAATGGTTAAGTTAAAACAACATAATATGGTTGAAAATTTCATGATATATAATTGAATTATAATTTAGTCTCGTAGGTATTTCCTAATATAAAAGACTAAGTTATTTATTGTTTCATTTATTATTGATTTGTCACATAAATTCACAAAAAATTGTTTACAATTGTGCCTTAAACACAAAAATAATATTAATATCTCAACTATTTTTGAAATGTTTTGCTTACCTTTTGTTTTTTTTTCATATACATACGAGGCCTGCTCTATATATTTCTGGCCTAATAGTAAAAATGCGAATATTTATACTCGAAAATGGTTTTATTGTTTTTCAAAGTATTCTCCAGCATGATTTATACACTTTTGCATGCGCTCAAACCAGTTGTCGAAGCCCTTTTTCACTCCGATTGAGACACCTCTAAAACATGGTTTTTAAACACTTCAACAGCTTCTTCTGGCGACGAAAATCGTTGACCACGCATTTTTTTCTTGATGTGCGGAAACAAGAAGATGTCATTAGGTGCCAAATCAGGCCTATACGGCGGATGACCCATTAATTCGACGTTTTGGCCGGTCAAAAACGCTCTGGTTTGAGCCGATGTGTGAGAGCTCGCATTGTCATGGTGAACAATGATTCGTCTTCTCTTGTTGGTTTTTCGAATTTCTCCGATGACTTCAGGCAAACAAATTGTAGTGTACCACTCAGAAGTGACCGTCCTACGTTGCTCAAGCGGACCAGTCGCCACATGACTAGTTTTGCCGAAGAAACAGGCGACCATTTGCTTCGAAGTGCTTCTTCCACGAACAACTTTCGTTGGATTTTGCTCGTCTTTGAAGACCCACACGGTCGATTGTTGTTTCGTTTCGCGCTCATACGCATAGATCCATGATTCGTCACCTGTGACGATCTTATAAACGTCTTTTGAAGCACTACAATCGTATGTTTGCAACATTTCTTTGCACCAATCGACACGAGCCTTTTTTTGATAGACTTTCAAATTGTGCGGGATCCAACGAGAACAAACCTTTTTTACGGCCAGGTGTTCATGCAGTATCGAATGTATGCTGGTGGAAGAAATGTCCAAGGATTTCTCTATCTCTCGGTATGTCGCATGTCGATCTTGCATTATGAGTTCACGCACGGCATCAATGTTCTCTGGCACAACAGCCGTTTCGGACAACCTTCAAGGAATTCGTCTTTGAGCGAGCTACGGCCACGATTAAATTCATTATACCAATTTTTCACAGTGCTATAGGATGTTGCTTCATCGCCATACAAAGATTTAAGTTCATCAATGCACTCTTGTCGTGATAATCCACGTCGAAAGTTGTGAAAAATGATGGCACTAAAATGTTCACGAGTTAATTCCATTTTTTTTCTATATTTATTTTTTCAAGTCACTGTAAACAACACAAATAATGGTCGTACGTCAAAACGTTTTGAGTACGATTATGCTTAAAAATGACAAACTTTCCAATGGAGTTGTCAGGTTGCACTTGGCAACACTCAGTGTTGCCAGGCCAGAAATATATATGGCAGCCCTCGTAATTTTTAATTGTTTGTACATAAATGTTTTATTTTTTTCATTTTCTCTAACAATAAAAACAAATTCAAATTTAAGCTAACAAAAAATTTTTAAACAGATAGAAAAGCTTTTTGTCAAGATCTAGAACAAAATATTTTTAAGCGCAAATATTATTTTGTTTGCTTTTAATCATACTTTGTTTAATAAAAATATATTATGGTTAAATATATTATATTATTTTTAATAAGTTATAAAACTTTGGTTGTGGTTTACATTGTATTTTTTGTGCACAGTAGCCATATAATGGTTAAATATCAACCAAAACATGTTTATCCTGACTGAGGTATTGTTGAAAACATTTATAATTCATTCTCTGCAATTTAGCAATGTTACAAAGAACAAATTATGTTTATTGTGACCATATCGCAACATTGTTTTTTCTTTGCGTGTATAAATCATTTTCCATTAAGCAAAAATGAAATATAATAATTAAATTAATTTTTCTAATTGCAAATTAATATCTATAAAAATATGTTTGTATGTATTTACTTTGTTTACGCTTTTTAACAAGACGCTTAATTTTTGATTTGCGCCATTAAAAGTCCTGTTCAGTGAAACACCATAGTTCGAAAATTAACTGAACACACTTCACGACCATATATGAACCCTGAATTTGAAGTGTTTTGCGACGTGTTTAAATCACAAACACGGATATTTCAAGTGTTTTGCAAGACAAGTAAATGTATAGGAAAAAATCTCAAAAGTAAGTAGTTTTAAACTTAAAACTTGCTTAAACATAAGTGTGAATCCCATATAACTGCCAGTATATTTCAAGTTTTAAAACAAAGGTACTGAGAGTCTATGGCAGTCAAAAACATAGAAAAAGGTTGTTGCATTTATTAATGATTTTATTTACTTTCAGCTTGAAATTCAATTAAATGTTTAATTTACTAATTTATAAAATTTAATAAAAAGATAAAGAAAAATATTTCATAATTTAATAAATAATTGCATCAGTGTAAGTTTCAATCTAAAGGGAAATAAAATTTTAAAAAGCGTAAAAATATTTTTCTGTAAAGTACACTGATAAAGATTATCCGCCATATTCATAAAAAATAAAATAACTTTGAAATATCTTTAATGACAAATTTTATTTACAAATTAATGCCAAAATACATTTAAAATCTATTTTAATTTTTTATGAATACAGCAGTATGAATAGAAATGTTAAAAAACACTTTTGTTAATTCATTAGTAATTATTTGTAATTAATTTAGAGAATAAATTTACAAATGCTTAAACTAAGCAGATGAGAGTCTCTGCTATAAATCGAATTAGTGTTAATAGTCTACCACACTCTCAACTTGTTCATGAGGTACTTGACGTTTCTCCATATACTTTTAATTAAAAGCCTTGAAGCTTTAATATTATATTTCCTTACACATTCTCAATGCTTGAATATTTCTGTCATTTCATTAATGACACCAAGGACCTTGACTTCTTAATTTGCTGCTGTTATGAAATATAAATCAAGTCTGCAGTTTATTTTTTGTTTAATTTCTTTTTGTCACAACAGCGAATGAACGTATAAAAGTCGTGCTAAAGAAAAACACAAACTTAAATTTAATGCAAATTTGTTTTTGATAAGATTTTTATCAACAACTTGAATTAATAAAATAACACACACAAAAACTTTTCTTATAGTTTTGTTTTTATGTGTTTTCCGTGTTTTATTTAAAAAGTTTAAGGAGAAAGTTTGTTCAGTTTACTTTCATTGTTCTTTGCTGTTGCAGGCCACACACAAGGTTATTATTTTAAAAGTTGATCCTTGGATATTTTTTCTTATTCAACTTAATTTTTCTTTCTTCATTCTTCTTTTAAATTCAATGACAAAATGATTTGTTCTTCTTTTAATCTCTATTTTGTATATTAAATGTGTCAATGTTTTTTGTTCTTTTATTTCTTAAATTATTCAAGTTTTTTTTGTTGTTTTTGTCTTAATGTATTTAAACATATTTTTCTGTTGTTGTTACCGCCACAATAGAAATTTTTTTTAAACGATACTCTAAGGATATTTGCCTCCAACACGTTTCTATGATTTTCAAATATTTGTGTACACATGTGAGTGTTAATGCATGCGTAATTTTGTACATGAGACATGTGCAGTTGTGTATGTATGTATGCCTCTATATATTTGTGCTCATGTTCGGTTTTCTAATAAGACAACTGGGAGTAATTTATATTTAGAACAGTTTTTAATTAAAATTTGGATTAAAATAATTATATTGTTCATTGTTGAAGGTAGTGCACAGTGGGGAAACTTTCGCAAAAAACAAAAATGGTAAGAAATCTGGAAGCAGCCAGGTTTAATAAACTCTAGATTAGGAATCAACGAAGCTACAGTGGGCCAAATTTCTGTACTAGGTATTCCAAAAAAGTATGAGACCTCACATTTTAGAAAATGTTATACAATTTAAGAACTTAAAAATCTTTTAGTTCCGCTCTATAAATTCTCGGATTTGTTACAGTATTTCTCAAAGTTAAGAAGATATCGGACTAGAAAATATTTTTGTCAATTTATTTTTAGATTTTGTGCCTGATAACTTTTTTATTATTAAAGTCAGAAGCAATATCAAAATATCAAAAATGGAGCCAATTGTTTACTTAGTTGGACGATAATATAAACCATAATCTCCTCTTAAGATACGATATGCGGCTTTGGCACAGCCGCCATTTTTGTAGTAGGTTTTGATAATTTTAATGCGTTGTGTGATAATTAAGCAATCTATTTTCGTGAATGTTAGACTTTCAACTGAAAAGAAAAAAATTGGTTTAACAATTTAGTTTGACAGATATCGAATTCCAGTCCTATACTTTTGAAGCCACGAAATGGGTAACCAGATAATTTAATAAAAAAATAATTAATTAGTTAATTATTAATTAGCATTTATCAAGGTAAACCATTGATTTCAAAATCTTATAATACAAAAAGATAAATAATAACAATAGAGATATCAGCTCCTTTAATGAGGACATGATAGTCAAAGTGTATTTTAAAAACAAAAATCTTTATCAAAGCTTTTTAATTTGTCGAATAATAACGTTTTTAGATGAGAATAACGAAAAATGTGTCTCCTTTAAAATAATAATCAATTATTGCAATGTCACAGTTAGGTGTCATGCCATAGTATCCAAAGATATGGTGTCATATTTAGTACAATCATAGTGTCATAATGTCTGCACTTAAAACAATACCGGCTTTGTTTACCAAATATTTTCTGTAATAGATGTTTAAAAACCGTTTTATCTTTTTTACAGAAAATACTTTTAAATATATCTATAATATCCATGGATGTTATGACTTCACGTTGATGGACTTTATGTCCGATATGACATGCCACTGCATAATTATAACGTTGACTGTTTTCACTTCTTAATCACGGAAAAACTTTTTCTTTTAATCGCACAGATAATTTCTTCTTTAATAGAAAAAAGCATAGGTGGTGGATATTAAGGTGATTTTGAGATTTTCAAATAAATGTGACGTGTGACACGGGGAAATATCTACTGTCCAAAGCGTTTTAGTGTTTTGCATGTTACAAACCTTTTTGTATATAAAATAATTTATGTAATTTCAATATTTATTGTTACAAATAATTCTCATATAGTTAAATAAGTACCGAGCTTTTGGATTATTCTGAGATCAATTAGTTATATAGTAAGAATTGCATTTGTCATTGTGGTCATCTTTAAACATAAATAAGAATTGTCATAGAATGGCCTGTAGGAGGCAGAATAAGTGAGAATGAATAATTGACTTACGAACTCACTTTAAAGCGGTCTTCATCTTTCTGCTAATGCCGTATGTTCTCTTTTTTATCTTCTCAAAAGAAATTCTTGATACGCTGTAACATTTTCTTATTTCATTTTTTTATGTTTTTTAATAAAATAAAAAGTTTTAAAGAATTAACAAAACATATCAAAACCCAACTTGTTTAACAGACACACAAAATTCTTAAAATTTTTTCTAGGAGTATTTTCATCTTCTCGCTACCTTTCACTCTCCTTTCCTCAAGTAATTTTAAGGCTGTTACATTCTGTTATGAATTTATAAAATTTAATTCACACATCAGTTTCATAAGACCAAAAGCAATTGGTTGTAAAAATAAAATTAAAAAAAAAATAATTGTCATAACAAAATTTTGCGTAATGAAACTCATGTCTTTTAACATATTTTTTCAAACAAGAGGAATGAAAGCAATTTAATTTGTTTATTATGTTCATTATAACAAAGGCAATTTCTAAGTTATTCCATCATGCTCCCAGCTGTACTGGTGATACAAATTTTTACTGTCTATTAATTTTACTTTGTTACAAATAAAGTGTCTTAAATCAGCAAAAAAAAGGCTGTAAAACGTATTTATTAAAAAATTAATACAAATTAATTATGTAAAAAGATGTTTCTTTCTTATGTAAAATAGAAATTTACATATACGCTAATTTGTTTATAATAATCAATTTTCAAAAATTCAAAAAATAAAAAATAGTAAAATCAAATTGCAATGGCTTTTTTCTAGTTTTATTAGAGCATTTTCATTTTTTATGCATAATCATTGAAAAAAATGACTTAGTATTTCTTTGTCCGAACAAAACAGCTTAGCCGTCATTGCATTCATAAGCAATATTAAGCGGACAAGCCTTTGACTATGGGACAACGGCCGTAATCCGAATACGCTGATTCTTCTAGAAAAGGACAGAAGAAGCTTTAAACATTTACAAAACAAGCATTTGTAAACCAAAGGAATAAAGCAAAGAGAACCGAAAAATTCAGAGAAACTTATTAAAATTGGAGAGAAATTGATAAAATTAATTAAAATTGATTTTCGGTTAAAGATTATGTTTTATTTAAATTTTTAAAAAATTTTAATTCATTTATAATATTCACAGTTCAACTCCTGATTTTATAAAAAAATAAATAAATTAAAAACGCAAGGCACAGCGCATGTACACTCATACTTAACTCATAACTATCAATATGAATACAATACTGAAACAGCATTTATAATGTTGTGAGGAAACAAGTATGAAGGTTAGTACAAAGTAAAAGCATTGTACAAGAGCAGTTACAACTAAGAAATGCTTTAGATTGTGTGTGGACTTCGTCCAACCAAATTAATATTGATATGAAGACTCTTCTTAGTATTATTTTCAAAATTAGTTGAGAAACTAGATAACGTTTATAATGTACATAACTTAAAGCAGATAGATGCGAAGAATGCTGATGAAGGATGTAAGGATCCACAAACTGCAGCATTACATACTGCTGGTGTCTAATTTTTCTAGCTTTCTTTAGAGAACGTCCGCATAAATTTTTAAATAATTTTTTTTTCTAAAAATTTTAGAAATTAAAATAAAAAATTAATCAAAGGCGAAAATCAATTTTAATTCATTTTTAATATTCACATATGAATGTTTTTTGACCTTTTTTAGTTAATTTTTGTTTTCTAATTTTTTAAGCACTAGGTCAGTTTATAAATAATAACAAATGTTTATTTATATTTTCAATATTTCGCCACACCTTTGGGTGGCATCATCAGAAACAGGAAACAAAAAATTAAATTTTCTTTTTTTTAAAATAACAAATTTAAAATAACAAATTTAAAAAAAAGAAAATTTAATTTTTTGTTTCCTGTTTCCTGATGATGCCACCCAAAGGTGTGGCGAAATATTGAAAATATAAATAAACATTTGTTATTATTTATAAACTGACCTAGTGCTTAAAAAATTAGAAAACAAAAATTTAATATTCACAGTTCAATTCCTGATTACATAAAAAATTGATTTGAAATTAATTTTATTTTTTTCAAAAACAATTTATTAAATTATTATCTATAAAAAATGCAACAGTAAATTTAATTTTTACTTAACCAATAAAAGTTTATAACAAAACAGTGCAAGTCAATATTTATTCTAGCTTTTGTAATTCTCGTTTTGTCAAAGAGTTTTTAGAATAAAATATATTTATTTGACCTTCAATTTTACGTAAAGTTTTTCAATAAAGTTTATACTTCAGAACACTTTATAGTTTCTATTTTTACAAACATTTTAGTTACGTTAAACTTAAAAATAAAAAATAAAAAAAAAAAATACAACAAAAAACATATCACACACACACATTTATTCTTAATACACCGACAGCATGTGTCTGTAATGTGTAACTTACATGAAAATTAAATAATTTTTTGGTTAAAAAAATGACAGGCAAAAATTGTTTATGAGTTTATTAAATTAGGAGGGAAGTTCTTGAATATTTTATCTTTAGGGTATTTATAAATTCTCATAAAAGATTTAATATGTTGCTTTTTGTATGAATTAATTTGGGCAAATTTAAAAAGTACTCTGATAATTGAGAGTTTAGAGTTAGTAAAAATAGGTTTAAAGAAATTATGTATAGTGATTACTATATATTATTTGCTGTCGATTTTCTGTTGGATGCATAATTAAATCATACATTCTTTAATGTGATTAAAAGTGTTACATAATTAAAAAAAGACGACTAAATGACATTTAAGATAAAATACAATTACGATAAATTATATTGGCAGCACGTTAGCCTTTGCTCAAATGAGCGGTAGATAATGGATGATTAATTATAAAAAAAGTATAAAGTTAATAAATATTATTCGTTCGCCAAGCAATTACTGGCACATTCATGAAAAATAAAATAACTTCTAAAGTGTTTTAAGACAAATTTTCAAATCTATTTTAATATCTTATTAATACGGCAGTTAATTCTATTTTATTAAACCTGTGATTATAAAATAGTCGCTAACGAAAAAGGTACTCGTATTTGAAGAAATAATAATAAATCATATTCGCAATTATTTTATTTATATTTAAATTTAAAAAATTCTAGAATTTAATTTTTATTGCGAGCGAATAAAATAAAAAATAATGCGCGAATAGAACTTTTTCTAAAGTTCTTTATACCTAAAGATGCACTGATTAACGGTTTTTACAATTCAAGACGTTGTGAATTGAACATACTTCCAGCCCTGTTAGATAGAGGTGTGTCGTTCGCGAACGAACGGGTTAAATTGACCGAATCAATCAAGTGAACGGAATAATCCGGTCATTTAAATCCGGTCTTTTCGTTCAATAGTGTACGGGTTAAATTGAACGGATGACTTAATTGAACGAAATGAGCCAGCTATTTAAGCGGCTCCTTTCGTTTAAATTGTCCGATTGAACGAATTGAACGAACGAATCAGTCTTTGATAATTGACCAAAAAGACCGGTCACTTAAAAGAACGAGCCGGCACATGTCTAATGTTAGAACATGTAGTAGAAAGTATGCAAAAATTTTTAGTTTTTCTTTTTGTTCTTATACGAGTATACAAAATTTTACATTCCGGGGCGAACGAATAATTATATTCAAAAGGGTATTCATTCACAAAGAGAGTAAACAAAACACAAGAAAAAAGTGAAACTCTTCCCAAACATTACTTTGAATTCGAGCAAATAAAATTGAAATTGTGTTCGCGATTAGAATTTTTTTTTTTTTAATTTTTTTCTACATATGAATTAAATTTAATTTGGCTTAAGTTCAATTTCATTATTTTTTTCTAAAAATTTTTAAAGGAAGGAAAAATATTAGCAAATGTATGCGGACGTTTTTCCAAAGAAAACAGGAAATGTTAGACAACAGCAGAATGTAGTGCTGTATTTTTTTGGGTCCCTACATCTTTCATCAACATTCTTCGCATCTATCTACTTTAGGTTGTATATATTGTAAACATCATCTTTTTAATAGACTAATTTTGAAAATAATAATACGAGGAGTATTCATATCAATATTAATTTGCTTAAGCGAAGTCCATACACAAACCAAAGTATTTTTTCGCTATTCTCTCTGTGACTTGTTTTTTACATTTGTTATTGCTTTGTAACAACCTTCGGTTGGTCACGAATGCAATTTTTATTTTAATTCATTCTTACTTGTTTCTTTACAATATGCTGTTTTCCTGTTTTCTTTGGAAAAACGTCCGCATACATTTGCTAATATTTTTCCTTCCTTTAAAAATTTTTAGAAAAAAAAAGGAAAATAATCTTAAGCCAAATTAAATTTAATTTATTTGTAGAAGAAATTTAGAAAAAAAATCTAATTTAATAAATTATTAAATAATATTTTTTTCTACCCTGTTTTTAATATTGCTTGAAGAAAGCTTTCTATACTCCGTTTTTAAATTAATCCAAAATGGTGCCAAAATTTTCATTTAATAAATAAATTCATTAAATATTAAATACATAATTTTAATTTCAATTAATTGTGGTTAATAAATTTAAGAAGTTTTATTCTAGATTTGACAAAATTTCGTACTGAATTTTAGAAATAATTTTTTATCTTTCACTGGAACGTGACTCGTGTTGATATTTTTAAGTTAGTTTTTTCCAAAAGTTTTAACTTCCCGAATATCAAACAAATTAATTTATGAGTATTTAATATTGTGGAAATTCCCTTAAGTTGCTTTTATAGGGGGCAAATACAGCATTCGATATTGATCGAAATTTGCATTTAAATTCTATTAAAACTTCGATCGATATCGAATGCAAAAATTTGGCCTTAGATATTTTTTTAATAATGTGGTCGCAGTTGTTATTGACTTTTTCTATTAATTTCTTATTTCTAAGTACTGTGGATTATCATTTAAAATTTATTATGCCAATCGCAATTTGTCTAAAATTACATTTTTATTTACAATAAAAAAACCAAATATGATTCTGCTAGTTTTTACAAAATTGCTGATTTAATTTTTTATGAGGGTTTTTTATTTAATTTTATTTTTGCCCACGTAAAGTAAAATACAGAAATAATTTAATAATATTTTAAACATTTTGTTCATTCCGGCGTAACTGAAGTAGTCTTATGTGAGCGTGGGTGTTTAAATATTTTTTAGAAAACAAACATCATTATAAAACCAAACCCAACGAACCACTTAAATATTAAAACATTTTAAATTTTACAACAAGTTTGGGAATGTTTTCGTTTTTTTTTTGCTTCTATTTTCCACTTTTTTTTTTGTGTATCTTTGTCTGTAACATGAGATCAAGCTGTTTTGAGAAACATGGTAATAAAACTTTAATATTTTTATTTATACGCTTGTTTTTTAGATTGTTCATTATATTTCACGTTAGTAATTTCTACAAACATTCAAGGCCATAAAACTGCAAAAATAAAACAGATTGTTTTATTTATTTTTTAGAATTGAAATTTCTACAGAACATGTGATGAATATATTAAAATGTTCATTTTAGTTTGTTTGTTTTGAAATAAAGCCAGTGGAAATTTTAACTAATTTGCTTAAAGTTTTAATTGTATTTAAAAGAAAAATTTGATTTTATTCATATAATAGTTATTAGTGTGTTCGTCGCGAATATAAAATTTAGTTTGCACTAAATTGAATGCCTTTCACATAATTGTGGGTGATGAAAATATTGCTGTAATACCCCAATTAGTAGAAACCAATCAATTAAACTAATAATTTTATGAACCAAATTAATTGCTTAAAAATATATAAAAAAGTGTATGAGCAATTTTTATTTGAAATTATTTGCAGCCATAATTCTGTTTTACGTTTATTTAATAAAAAAAAAATAACATTCATTGAATTCAGTTAATAAAATTCAGTCTTTATTTTCTTTTTCTATTAAAAGGAAAATATAATTATTTTAATTGTATATGATCGCTTTTATTTATAAAAAAAATTCAAATAAAAATTTCAAAAATTTTTAGCAACGTGAAAAAAAATTAAATAAAAATATTTATATTCAATGCTTTAAATATTTAAAAAAATTAAAACATTAAACCCGTATTTTTAAATATAATTGTTCATGTAAACAAAATTACAGTTAGTTTATTTGTGCTTTCGTAGTGTATTGGAAAACAACTCCTTGAGTTTTTTATTTATATTTTCTGCAGCAAAACAATTTAAGTTTTGCATATTAAATTGTGGTTTACAGCATTGATGCCCATCCGTAACACAAATATGTTAGTTAATGTCAAGAGTCTTATGCCCTTTTGTTTACTTGTCACTAAACTAGCGACGTGAGCACATAAAACTATAAATAAATTAAAAAAAGTAAAAAAGTTTTTAAAAGACTTAAAACTGGTTGCTTAAAGCAGAAAATATAACGAAAAAAATAATGTTCACATGTTATCATTTTAAGGTTCAGTTAGACGTGCCATAACCATAACCATATAAAACAGTTGCTGTCCAAATCAACCTCATGGGAAACACTGTATTTGATTATTGGTGAGTTGCCATAATGCCATAGCCATAACCGGAACTGGAACCATAGGTATTAATTAAATTTTGATTTTAACCATAACCAAATACAGTTGACTATTGAAATTAGGTGTCGCTGCATTGCATTGGCGAGTGTAATTTTAAATTTTTCTGCTGCGCTGCTTTCTTAACAAACGACAAAGCAAATAAGAGTTGCTTATGGCTATGACACCACTTTTCGCCGGGAGTAAATATGATTATGGTTATGGCCATGATTACGGATATGGCGTTATGGTATTGCACGTCTAATTTAACCTTTATTTAGTTGTTTTACCGCTACCATTTCGTGCTTTATTTTAAATACTTTTGTTGGTATTTTTCACTTAGAACAGTTAATTTCCCATTTTTTTTCAATAATACATATCGCTCATTTACTAATACAACGTTATATCTCCAAATTAAAAATTTTGGAGTTAATCATATAAAATTGTTCGCCATTTCATGCTTTATATTTTGTATACGTTTCATCTTTATGTCTTTTGTACTTTCCACGTTTTAAGAGAGTAATTTATTTCAATTCATGTTTGAAAACTTTGTTCGTCAATAATTTGATGAGAAATTTTATTAAGTAAAACTCTATTCTTCATTTCATAAATAACGACACATTTTAGTCTACAGCAAAGTATTGGATATATTATTACAGCAAAAACGTCATAAGTCAAACATTCCACAAAGTGTGTCCAAAACCTGTCCTTTAATATATAACTGATGAAAGTTTTCTTAAAAGGATTTTTTATGAGTCACTTTAATAATTGTAGTGAGACTTAAGCAGTCTGATATTTTTCTCGATGTTGAGTGCGAGTCAAAAGCTAAACTGCGATTATCTTGAAATGAATTTTTTTGAGCTATGACGTTCTTGCAGTAAATGAGCGATAATAAGACGTGCTTTCATCCTTAATAATCAATATCGGTAGTTTTATAATTTAATCGGAATTAAAAATTACACGATATTTTTAAAAATTAAAAACTTTTCTTTTTCTTTCAAATTAAAGTTTTTTCCAAAACTATACAGCAGAGATGCCAAAATGAAAATTAGGATAGTTTTAAAAAATTTCTTTATCAAAATAACTTTTGAAAATCAACTTTCCAAAATTAAGATTTATTTAATTTAGTTGCTTGACACTTAAAATTATTAAAACATATTTACGTAAGTGAAACAATTTCATTGTAAATTACTAGTCTAAAAGAAAAAAAATTTGTCACTGCCGCTTATGGATAAATGTGTAAAAATGATGATGTTGACCCATTTACATGTTTTTGTAAAACTAAGGTTTCCGATACCAAGTTTAATGCCACTGAATTAAATGAATTCATTGATAATTGTGTTGTCTTTTACACTGAGTTTTGTAAACAACTAACAAAACGATTTGATATTTACGCACAATCTTAAAACAGCTTTCTTTAATTGACCCTCAAAACGTTATTAACAGAAAAAGTTTCTTCACTACCAAGTCTAATAAAACTTTTTCCAAATTTAACTGAGCCACAATGTAATTATTATATTTAAAAAATATAGAAAATTTTACAGGGGAAGTATTTTGGCACACAATCTCAAAAATTTCTAGAGCGAATAGTGAGTTAGTGCTTCCAACTTAGTCGAGATTTGTATTAAATTTGATATGTCTCCCTTGGTCACCAGGTAACTTTTAACGGATGTTATCAATAGTAAACTTTAATACAAATGAAAACAGAAATAGACTAGTAAGTGTCACATAAGAGGGTATTTTATATACTAAAGATTATTTGTTAGTTAACATATGTTCGTGCTATAACTTAAAAAGTGGTACAAGTATTTTAAAAAATTAGAGACCTTCGCAGAAATGTGTGAAATATTTTTAGTTGTGAATTAAATTTTGATTACTTTTATAAAATAAGTCAGTTTATTACATGTTGGCTTAAATCAGAAACATACATGTGTATTTGATTTCATAGGTAAACAATTCTTAACTAACTTTACTTTTTATACTTACTTTTTGATATTTATGTTTAGTTGCTAAGTTTTATTTACATTTGTATATTTATTCTCGTTTTCTGTATTTATGTTAATCTCATTTAAAGTAACAACACGTAATAAAGAATAAAAACTGCAGATTTTTTCAAAAGTTTTTTTTCGAAGAATGAAGATTTTTCTATGAACATTTTTTAGCACCACCAATTTTTAAGAAATTCAAAATTCATTTTTGTCTACAAATTTTGTTTTAATATTTTTTTTTTCAATACCATAAAAATGAAATTTTATTTTTTAAATCAATAAAACTTTCTTGCAGTGCAACTCACTTGTTCTCATACCGTAATTTAGTAAAAGTAAAAAAAGCTGGAAATTAGAGGGCATTTTATTATTCCCTCTCCTCTCCTCTCTTCTACTCCACAACCACCACCTGCATTGTCACAAAAACAAAACTTGTATTCCCATAAGCATACACGATTCTAGACTTAAATAACCTATATTTTTGTTGTTTTGTATTGTTTTTACTTTTATAAAGCAAAAATCATTTTGGCACAAATTGTTTCACTAAGATTTTGCACATTTTTTAATTTTTTTTTAATGAGTGCACCAACTGACAGTTATGATTAAAACTCACAGTAGTAATAATAATTGATTTTAAATAATATTTTAAAATTTGACAAGGCTACAGTTGAGGTAGTTTTAAATCGCATTAAAAAATGGTCCTTCGAACCCATTTCGGGTTGATTTCATATTCGATTGATCGATTTGTACTCAGCTCTTTTCGCATTAATACTGTTAAAAGGACACAATTTTGTATATAATTTTTCTACATAAGCAATTCAAAATTTCAAAGCATTCTAAAACACAGGAATGTAGAACCGACTGGGTAAAATTATTTTATTTCTAGCGCCCGTTACTTATTATACCCTCCAATACAAAAAGAGGAAAAAGGGTATATCTTAGTTTTTCATTCCGTTTAAAAATTCTGCAATATATATTTTATGCATAGCGAAATCAGTTGAGCGATGTCCGTCTGTCCGTCCGTTTTCGGGTTGAAATTAACTTTGTCAAGGAGGTGGATGAGCCAAAGAAAATTTAAATACACCAATCGATCAGATATACTTTCGAAATTTTTGTTAATGAAAATCAGCAAAATCATTATATTTCCTTTTAGACAACGGGCAAAATACCACGCCTAAGTTTTTCATATTATTTGTCAAGGCTCTAGAATGCGCTAATCTACCAGACATTGCTTTGAAAGATTTGCATTTAAAAATCAGCGAGATCGGTCTATGTCCTTCGAAGCAACGCGCAAAACTCCACGGCTACTTCTAATTTTTTCACAACGTTTGGAACATTGAAGTCGCTCCAATCAAATAAAAAATTTATGGGGCAATAAAGAATTAAAAAATAAAAAAAAAACAACAACAAAAAAAATTGGCACCCTCCCGTATTTTTCGAATTATGGTCTTCTGGATATTTCATAGAAAAGTACGATTGTGCAACATATTTTTTAAGATATCGGTATGGGTATTATTTAAAAGCTTCTGAAGAGATCTTTAGAGAATTAACTAAAAATTTGTAAAAAGATCCCATGACATTTTTATGTAAAATTTTATTTAGTGCATATTTTTTTCTCATTTTGAATTCTCTGTCACCCCAATATTTGTTTTTTTTTTTGTTATTGGAGTTACTTCAATAAACTAGAAGGGTATATAAGATTCGGCATAGACGAATGTAGCACTCTTATTTGTTTTTTTTTAATTATTAATTTTTATTTCAAAATATGTTTTTAATTAAAAAAAACTTAAAAATAAGAATAGTTCAACTAATAAATAATTTCCTAAATCCTCAAAATGTTAAAATTTTATTTAAACTTGTTCTAAGTAAACTTTTGTTATCCTTGACATTTTCAAACTTTCGTCAAAAAAAGAAGAGAAATAAAATGACTAAATTGCCACCGACATTGCACGTTAAACATGAACATGAAATATATTAAATTACTTCAATTTATATGAGTAATTTTCATGAGTGTATGTAAAAAAAAATGTGAGTATTTTTATGCATATTTAAATATAGAAATATGCACTGTTTTTTTATAATCGGGTTTTAAGTTAAACAGTGCTACAGAATTAAATTATTTCTAGAATGACTTATAAAATCTTTCGTGAACGTTTATTTTCATCTCTATATATTCATTGGCAAAGTATTTTAGTTTCTCACTTTTTTGCATTGTCTGGCCATAATTCTAGGCGTTAAGAAAATAGTGCTTGAAAATTTAAATTGCTGTGATTGAAAGAAAAAAGACAAATTTGATATGATCTTATTTAAATGTACTATTTATTTTTTTTTTTTTTTTTTGGAAAAATTTACTGTGTTAACTACACTTGAACATTTTTTAAAAATATTAAAAAGCTGCCGTTTAAATACTGATCATATAAAAAAAAATTACACCATGATACCGTCTACTTTGAACTCTGTGTTTCTTGTCTGGATTTGTTCTCAGAATCTCTTATTAGTTAACAAAAAAGTCTAGCTGTACCAAACCTCGAACATAAGCTCTGGCGAAACTCGAACTCAAAATCTCTTGTTTTTACAACCAAACCGTTTAAACAAAATTAGCCACAACTGCCCTATACTTATATTATGTTGTTACTTTCCTCTCTAAGTAAATCTAATACCAGTTTAATCATTCATGCGACTCATCTTATTTCAACTCATTTGCTGTTCTAATTAACTGATGTCCGCGATTTTTTCTAGTTTTCTTATCAGGACTTCAAAATATTTGTACCGCTGCTTTTTATTTATTTTAATAATTTATCTACAAAAACTGTTTAATTTTCCCTTCAAAGGTTCTGCTGAGATATGAACTTATTGTCATTGTTCTTTTGCCTAAGCGACTCCCCAATACATGTCGTCTTTATTCTGAAATTGGAATAACCTACTTTATTAGTTTTATTTATTACACATATACATAAGGACAGCAATAAAGTATAATTTTTTGGTACAGTTTTGCTTAGGGTTGCCAAGTTAAATTTTTGTGACGATTAGCTTAAAAAAAATTTCTGTTTTTTTTTTGCGTATACAAATTGCATGTATAACAGGGGCTCGATAATATTTGAAGAATTTTTAATTCATATTGAAAACAAAGTGTCATAAACACATTTTTTTAAAGCAAACATTTTAACATCTTAACTTTCTTCCGTGGTAACAAAAGAAAATTTCATCCTCAAAGTATGCTACATATTAAACGTCATTTTAAGTAAAAACATAAATGATTTAAGTAAGCAGAAGCAAATTATTAAACTTACTTCTGAGATTTATAAAAAATGTGTGCGAATTTCTTGTGGTGTTCTAGACAACCACCTTTGTCAGCTTAAAGGATAAGGCTTAGATACAATTCTGGGAAGCAAAAATATAATTCTACTATAAAGTAAAAGTGTGTGACTAAAAAAATTTTTAGTTTTAAAGTTTCCAGATCTTATATAAATGAACAAAAGCTATTGTTTTTTTAAAATTAAATGAAATTACAAAAATATATTTAGACTGAAGTACAACAAGCAAAAGGTTAAACTAATAATTATAATATTATAATAAATAATTATTGTTTAATAATGTGTATTATTTTCCATTTGTAATTAAATAGTTTTAAAAATCTATATCATTTAAATTTCAAATGAGCAATATTTAAACCCGTTTAATTAAATATTTCATAAAACCTTACATCAATGGTAAATATTCAACAACAAAAAATAAGTAAATAAAATCATTTCGTATGCAAAACCACGTCACGCAATGGCAATGCACACGCAAAAATAATTTTATTCAATGGGATGTTCGTGTCAAGTTCTTTTTTTATTTTATTTTTTTAAATAAGCTCAGCGACTTGTACCCTTTTGAAAATAAATAAATTTCAAGTTTCAGTGTTTTCTAAATATTTCAGCTGAAAGTAAAAAAATTAAAAAAATGAAACCGCGAATTTTATTTATATTTTTTTTTACTCATATGAATCATTCACAGAAAACTGAGAATGGAAGATTTTACAACCTGCTTTAAAAAGATAAATACATTTGCAGCTGCTATTGAAAAAATATGAAAGAAAATAAAAGAAAAGAAAAAAAAGTATAGGTTTTTTTATTTTTGGCAATTGAATACTTTTTATAAGGTTTGACTCCTATAAAAATGATATTTTTATTTTTAATGATACACAATGATTTTATAAGAAGCGAAATCGTGATTGATTTGAATTGTACCACCAGGAGAACAAATGTAAAGTTAGAATATTGTAATAAATAGAAATAATAATAATAATAATAAAAGTAAAAGGTTTTTGCCGTTAGGAATATCACGGTTACGTATGAGTAGATTTATTTAAATACAGTAATAAAGATTCATCATACGCAATGTTGTCACAATCAATTTTTATAGATGTTATGTGCCACATTTAGCATTATGAAAAACAAGTAAGAGTCTTATATTCGGCTATGCTGAATCTTATATACCCTTCACCATATATATAAATCTAGTTGAAGTAACTCCAATCAAAAAAGCAAAAAATGGGGTGATTAAGAATTAAAAAAAAAAATTAAAAATTAAGTACTACAATTCGTGCTTGATTCCTTCAAATATAAATATTTCATGATATTGTAGAAAAATGAAAGAAAAAATAAAAATAGTTACTGAATGTATGCTGCGTTTTTGCATAAAACATTTTTGAGCTGTTATTGTCTTTTAATTAGTTTGGCTTTCGATATGAGAGTTTCTAGTTTTCTATACAAAATTTGGGTAAAATTTACTATTGAGCTATTTGAGCAGTAGTGAAATGGCCGCATGGATACGCTTTCCCCGCAGTAATACATTTCAATTTGTAGTTTTAAATAATAAATATTTCATGAGAATATCACGTATAAAGTAAATTAAAATAAAAAGATTTCGAGTAATAAATTTTCATATTGATTAAGTACTTCATATATAATTTTACATAAAAATATCATCGGCTCTTAATGGTTTAAGCATTTTAAAAAAATGTTAGTATTTCCTTAAAGATTTCTTCAAAAGCTTTAAAGTGATACCGATATCAATATTAAAAGAAAATGAAAATTTCAGAGCCACTTACCTGGGAATATTTGGGCAAGCGCCAATTTTTTCGCTTGTTGTTTTTCTTTTTTTTTATTCTCTATCGCCTTATATTTTTTTTTTAAATGCACCTACTTCACTGTTCCAAATAATATGAATATTTAAAGGTAGGCGTGGTATTTTTTTCGCTGCCTCGAAGGTAATGGACCGCTCATGCTGAGTTCTAATAGCACCTCTTTTGATACAATGTATGATTGATTCGCGTATTTAAATTTTCTCTAGCTGACCTGGGCCTCGGAAAACTTTTTTGTAAGTGAGATAAATCTGTAAGCATCTGCTTCAAAAAAAAAGTCTCAAAATCGATTTAAAATTGTCTAAGTTCTGCGGGCACAAAGATAAAAACTGCAAGTGAAATGTTAATCTTATCTTTATTATCCTGAAGTAAGTCATTAGTGATTATTTGCGAATTCATTTTTAAATTTATATTTTTATGACATTTGAAGGCATTTGGTTTTAGTATTTAAAGAAATTTAATAAATTTCTTTCATTGAAATATATTTGTTGTTTTGGTTACCGCCATCTTAGCATTATTGTGCCGTAAAAAAATCTTTAAGCTTTTCCGTCTCATAAGTTTGATGAGATTTGTGTTGTTGGTATTGTCTCAAGTGCGGATTAAAAAAAATATAGTAAAAAGACAATTCATGATGACGATGTTAATTTCATTGATTACTTATTGAATCATCAAAAATGTAAAATGAAAATATGGAAAAATATTTTTGATTCTAAATTATTAGTCTGAAAAATAATAAATAATAAATACATTGTACGGAACTGTTCTTCTTCTATCGTTTCTTAGAAAATGAGACGAATTTAATTTGAATTGTTGAGTTAAAGAAAAAAATTTTAATCTGCTCGGCCTTAAGCAAATTAATACAAAATTTCGGTGTTTACTATTTATAGTTCCACGATACCTTAAAATTTTTCCATATTCCCCTGCATTTCTGTTAAATTTTTTTGTATTTACTTTTGTTTAATTTACTTCAAGCATTCAGGCAGCCTTTACTTTGTATCATTAAGTTTTGTTTTATATTTTTGTTATTTAGCTGCCAAGTTCATTAAGAGAATTAAGTAAACAACAGGCATATTTACTAAACAAGGCACACAAACACCACTGACAAAGTACAAACACAAAAACACACACACACAGAAATAAGTACTGTGACTTTAAATGTTAAAATGTATGCGTGTTTATAAATAAAGTTTCATTATATTTCTATAACTTGATATTGAAAGTAGGCAGCTGTAGTTATTTTCTTTAGACATGTGCCTGCAGTTTATGTATTAGAAACATCGCTAACCATCACATAAACAGCATATTAAACAGCAATCAACAGCAGTGAGAAGGCTTATGGCCTTAAGCTTTTCTTTTCTTGACTAGAAATTATGCTATTGTGGTATTTTTAAATAAATTAAATTAAGTTTTCAAAGCAAGAAGTAGTAAATTCGTGCAATGTTTAACAAATTTATAAATACAATAAGTAAATATACAACAACAACAACACTTTGATGTCTGCAGAGTGACGTGTCATGCACACAAAGGCAGTTATACTTTGGCTTAACGCTAGAACCCCTTTTGCGTATTTCATCTGAAGTAGATTTTTTCTTTAGACAAATTTCTACGTCTGCTGCTTGTCTAATATTTCAAATTCTTGTTCAGATGTTGGAAATTTCTAAAAGTTTACTGCTGCCTAAAACTGAGTGTTTTGTCATAGAAATTTTTATGCAAAGGGAATCTTGAACGCTCAGTTTTTTTTTATTATTATATAAGGAGTTTTCTTAATGATAAGTTAATAGATTTATTATATTTATTTTTGGATATATTAAATGAATCAATCTTTAAAAATTAACGTGCTATTTATCCCAAACAAATTATTAAAATCACCGATATTGATAATTGAGGGTCATAGAGACGACGAGACGTGCTTTCACCCTCAATAATCAATATGGGTGATTTTAATAATTTGTTCTGAATAAATAGCACGAAAATTTAATTTAAATTTAATTTAATTTAATTTTATTTTATTGCTTAAAGAAAAAGTTTCCTACTGTCAAATTTTTGGCCAAATTAAGAATATAAGAAATTTTAAAAGTTTAAGTATAATTTAAGAAAAACAAGTTCAAGGAGATTCTTATTGCCTAAAAACCTTCAATTTAATAATTTAAATTTTAGCTACAATTTGTATCACAATATAGTAAAAGTTACCTGGGGGCTGTACCTATTATTTTAGGTGTTGGCTCTATAGTGACTATAAATTCATTTAGTGCAAACAAATGGCTTCTTTAATTTCTGTTAGAATTTTAATGTTGAGAAAAATGGCAACTGTGACGTAAATTGTTCGCTTTAATGCAATGACATGACTACTACCTATGTATCCTTAATTTTCTAAGTAAGATTTAAGCTACAGCTGTGAGCAAAATACAACGCTCATAGCTTGAAGAGTGTCCAAAATTTATTTTTTCATGTTCGGCGATTTGGAAAATTTTTTGGTGTTTTTTTTTTGTGAGATATCTGAATATTATGATGCCGTAATATTAGGCTGATATATTAATTATTTGTTTGGACAGACAAGCTCAAAACTCATATATGTTCGCTTGTTTAAAATGGCAGGCAAAATTACTGTATATTCAAACTTTTGGTACAATCACAGTAAACTTATCATTTGACTTTGTTGTATATTTTCCTAAATGACAATTACCGTAGATGAGATGTGCATTAAAAAAAGTTGGAAAAAGTGCCATGAAAAAATTTCGTAGAACAAAATATAAACAATATCAAAATTTCACCTTCAGCGGACGGAATCTTTTTAGCGCTGTGGAGCGCTGTTTAACGAAAGGTACCAAATTACAGCTTGAAGTCGCAGGTAAAAGGTTAAAAAAATATTCAGCTGCTTCTTCAATTCCTTTGCAAAAAAAAAAAAAACTTTAAAGTGATAAAGTAATAAAATACAATTTTCGTTCATGTATGTTGTTTTTGTTGCCACAATTCCTTACTGTTTAAAATTATTACACTTAATACTAGTCAATAGTGGTAGTTGTTATATATTTCATTGGTAAAAAAAGCATAAGCTTCAATTAAACTCTAATTGTTGTTTACTGATACGGTTTCATTACAATAATAGAAGATCAAGCACGATTAAATGCGATAGACTATTCGGTGCTGTGTTATCATTCATTTATTATGTTGTTGCGTGCAATAAAAATAACAAATTATGTCTTGCTTTCTTTATTGCATTAAATCTTTTCCGTTAGAGTTTAATAAGTGATATATTAAGAACCAATAATAACATACAGTGTCTGATTTAAATATCTGCATTTGGGTATAATTTTGGGTATAAATATTATTGAAATATTTATTTACATCACATTGGCAAGTGCAGCAATAAGAGATGTGATATTAATTGATTTAAATTGATTATTTGTATCAGGTATGCTGTCCGAGGAAGCTCAGGAAGCGAGGAACAAAGGCTATAGAGCCCCTAGATTACATCATTCGTGAAGAATTGGATATGTAGCCACTAATTTTCTGTCTTCAGACCCATTTATAAATAGATTTCACTCAAAGCTGCTAATCAAAAAAATTCGAGTAGGATAAAGAAAATTATTTGAAAATTATTAAAGGACTATGCTTAAATTACTTATTCATTTTTTTTCTATTTGTTTTTTCTATGGGAGATGGGCGAAAAAGTAGGTGGATCAGGTATATATTTGCAGTAGCCGCTTCCACAATTATAATATTTAGTTTTTGTGAAAATTGAGTTGATGCATAAAAATCAAGGGACTTGATTGTATGGGAAGTGGGCGTAAAAGTGGGTGGATATTTTACAAATTTTACACAAATGATTCTGTGTATTTAAGAATACCAGAGTTGTAAACGAATCATTCAATTTTGAATTAATTCGCGAATCATTCATGCAATGAGTTGGTAAAATTTTGAATTAATTCTTTTCTCCAAAAAACGAATTGAATTAAATTTGAATCAAGTCATTTGAATTTAGCGAACATGAACTGCAATTCATTTTCAATTCAAATGAATTGGTAAGAGGAATTGCAATTCATTTACAATTTATTTAAATTGATTTTGAATTAATTCAAATGAGTAAAAATATGAATTGCAATTCATTTTACTAATTCATTTGAATTAACTCGAAAAATGAATTTATTATACATTTTCAATTTATTTGAATTGAATTGATTCTGAAAAAATGCAGAAGCATCAACCTTTTTCCAAGTACTCCTGTTTGGAATATATATACACTATTAATAATGAATGACCCATTGTCTATTACTTTTAATCCAAGCATTTATTACTTATTTATAATAATTCTCTTTGTTACATTTATTTCAAAATATCTTAAGAACCGCTAGGCTTTAAGTATAAAAAGTCTTTTAATAAACGATGCTGACATGCTGCAGTAAACGTTTAAGTCAGCAAGACTTTTAATTTACTATAAGACTACTTTAGGTAAATGTAATGCAGATAACTGAGTGCTTGACTTAAAGTGGCACTTAAAGAACCAAAATCCAAACACCAAGTTTACTTTAATTGAATGCAATTCATTTTTGATTTGTTAAATTTGAATAACAAGTTACTTTTGTAATTCATTTGATTTAATTCCAAATCATTTCATTCATTTTACCAATTCTTTTGAATTTAAAAATGAATTGCAATTCATTTTGCCTAATTAAAATAAATTTCAACTTATTTTGCCCAATGGAAATGAATTGCAATTCATGGTCGCTAAATTCAAATGACTTGATTCAAATTTAAGTCAATTATTTTTTTTTTAAAGAAATAATTCAAAATTTAGCTAATTCTTAATGAATTAAAATTAAAAAAGAATGATTCATTTACAACTCTGAAAAATACTATGTGCCAAAAAAAAAACAATGCTGTAGGGCAGAATTTAGTTTTACTTTTTATGGGCTTGATTGATTTTTCTGTTTTGTTTTCTTGATTCAAAAAAATAAAAAATGCCCATGTGCCAAGTTTTATTGTCCTCCAAGAACAATTTTTTAACTCTATTTTCAGCCGCTCGTTCTATGAACCTGAACCAATGTGCAACGTTGCAAGGACATTGTTTCACTTTTGAGTGCGACATAACGCCCATGGACATCATGTCCATGGCCATTAAATATGTAGTTTTAAACCAAAATAAATTTTATTCCTTACGACCGCCTGATGGTCTTCTATTTGCTTGCGACTAATCGAAATTTCCATGATATACTCGATTATCAAATACTATGGTCTATAAATTTGTTAATAGACAACTAATTTCTCTTTGCTTTTTATATTGGAAGGCTCATTAAATGCTGCCCAATTTCATTATCATTATCATTTCATTAATATTATTAATAGTTTTTCTATTGCGAATCAACAAATAAAAATGAGATTAAAGATTCTGAAATTAGATTAATATATGTATATTTGAATCTCTAAATCCCAAAAGCCTATTAATACTCATTAGCCATTAACATTCGGCTCATTTCCTTACATTCAAATCATCATCAGTATTTTCAAACTTATTGTTGAATACTCAAATAAACAGCAATAGAAAACAGGAGTGAGAGAACAATAGAAAATTGGAAAATAAAAGCCAAACAAAACCAACAAACATTGTTTGTTTATATAGTTAATTAAGTCCTCCTCTATAGTGGTATTTTACAATTATATGTCTGTATACGTCTGTGTGTAATGGTTGATGTGTTTGTGTGTATTTGTTTATTTGTGTGCCAATGTTAACTCAAAGAACAGAGTGCTTTTCATACAAATTTTTCAGACGAGTTTATGGTCTGTGATAGGGAACAAGCACACGAATAAGGAAATACTGAAAGTTTTATAAACTGTAAATTTTATTTGTTTTTCTTGTAATCTGAAAATTAGGGGAAATTAATTTTGTGTACTCTTTTTTTGGATCCTACCTTTTACCCCCCATATAAATTATGTTTATATGTTTAGAGAACTTGCTATTTTCGATATAAACTTTTTTTCGATTTTTTACTTTCTTATTCATCCGATATAAAATGTGTCATGAATTAAATGCAAAATTTAAATTTGCCGCCATTTTGACAGAAAATTTTTGGTCACGTTAAAAAGCAAGCAATTTGGTAGCTAAAGCTAAAGGTCCATACCATGGCTTCATGCATAAATGTTATACTATTTTTTGTGCATTTTATGCGCTTCTAAATTCAAGTTCAAGCAATGCGTTTTATGCGCCAAATTTTATTAATCAGCTGCTGTATTGATATTGTTATCAAATATAAAAATTTTTGGCAAAATGGAAATTGAAGTTAAAATTTTAAAAGAATTTATGTAAACTTGTTCCTATAGAGGAGTAATCTTTTATTGTATAAAAGTTCGAGATTTTTCGCAGCAGCAATAAGATTCTCGTCTATTGCACTTGTTAAAATAAATAAACACCACAGTGCTGACACTTAGTACTTATAAAAGTAATCGATAAATATAATACAAATGTTTTTTATAAAAAAAAACTTGAACTTAAAATTAAATTTTATGTATTTTTTTAAGTTATTGCAACCTTTATTACGAAAGTTTTTTATTTCATTAAAAGATTTTTTTATCGAACATAACATAACATTAAAAATAAAATATTATTATTTGACATACATGCCCATCTAAAACAACCGATATTTTTTCAACACTCATGCGACGCATAGAAAAATAGAAATTTAACCCATCTTGGTGCGGTTAAACCCATGTGTGCATTCTATGTGTCTTGCTGTGTAACCTGCCCCATATATTTACGCGGATTCTACATTTTTGCCAGTTGCATAAAAAGAAGAACGCATAAGCGCATACAATGGACCTTTAGCTTGAGGGTATATCTAAGTCACTTACTGGAGACAGCAGTGACGATTTCATTAATTCTTGCTGCCGCTAAAATTGGGAAAATCCATATTTAAAAAAATCTGCTTTAAATGTGTTTCTTTTAATATGAAAGAAAAGAGTAAATTTCGATAAAATCGATAGTTTTTTTTGGCTAACTCTCGATAGTTTTTTCCGATATTGAAAGTATCGGATAACTACAGTTGCCATAATTAGCATCTAAAAATATTCGAGAGTAACGATTGTTTTTATGAAAATTATCGAAACTTTACTATCGATAGTTTTTAAGGAAACTATCGAAACTATCTACTGTGTCGACTATTGATAGTTCTACAGCTCTAGCATATGGCGTTCTACAATAAATTACGCGCTTTCATTATTAAAAAAATATGAAGCTCATTTTTACATTTACGCGAATATGACTGTCTTTGTGGTGCATAGAGTCTAATGCTTGAGATATCGTTAATGTCTGGCTGGTCAAGTAGAAACGATATCGCTACTTTATAACACTATTCTATCTTTCCAAATCTAATTCTGTCGGTGTGGCAAATATGTGATTTCAAAAAGATGGAGCCACGTGTCATATAACAAGAAAACCAAATCACACAGAAACACACACATTTTTTCTTGTTTTTTTTTTTTAGACCCATTACTATTTCAGTATTTAAAATGGATATTCCTTTTAAGCTTTCTTTCATAATTTAACAATTTTTAACTTTTTACGGTTGATCGACGAACATTTCAACTTTGTTTTTTATATAAAGGAAAACTCCTATTTATTATCAAGAAACTGACACATTTCTTTCCACCATTTTCATTCATTTTATCCGATTTTCAAAAGTTTGTAAATTCAACAACACTTTTTTAGCAAATAATTGATAATTAATGAATTTTTATATTGTTGGTTAAATATGAAATTATCAGCCATGTCACAAATTCCGATCGGAATGGTTTTAATCCCGTATTAACAATTCCGATCGATTTGTTTTTACCTTCTTCAGATCGATTTTGACTATTTCTATATATTTAACTGTGGCAATATTGCGCACACTAAAGTAAACAACAAGGCTAATCTAAGTAAGGGCAAATAACAAAATTTAAAGAAACTAAATTCCACTTTGAAACTTAAAAGTGGTTTCATTCCGAAGAAATTTTTCGTTTTTCGTTTTTCGTTTTCCGAAGAACCAATTTACGGAATTGAAACCACTTTCGAGCGGAATTGAGTTCTGTTACATGCCTGTATATGTTTATTTTAACAAAGAAAACAATTATATATTTTTGGTTTGAAATTTTATTAAAAGGTCTAAACTTTAAATAGTTTTATTGTAAATATTGACATTTTTTTAGAAAATTTTTCTTTTTTTTTTCTTTGTACTTTTCGTTTTTTTTTTTTTTTGTTTCACCTTAAGCTTTTAATCCGGTTTTAAAATTTTAAACTTTCTGTGTATTTGTTTTCGACATTAGCCAGCTTAAGCAATTGTAACTTAATTGTAATCTATATATATAAAAATGAATGTCTGTCTGTATGTTTGTGCTTTATAGGAGGCCAAACCCTTGGACCGATCTTCCTGAAATTTTCACAGCATGTTACTGTGACTCTGGAAGGAATAATAGGCTATATGAAGTTTTAATTGGACAAAGGGGCGTGGCACCGCCCATATAACCCAAAAATATAAATCGACATATTTTGGCCATTTTTTGACCTACGTCGACGATATTTGGTACATATGGTATTGGCATAATTATTAAAACGTACCAGGAGAAAATTGGGTGGGTCCCCGCCCCTTTTTAGAAAAATTAAAAATCGTAATATAGTCTTAACTACTGGACCAATCGTCATTAAATTTTCGCAATAGGATATTCTTGACTATATAAAGTTGGAAGTGGACAAAGGGGCGTCGCCTCGCCCTTATAACACAAAATTTAATATCGTCATATCTTGGGCATTTTTTGAAGTAAATATATAAATACTTTTAATTTTTTTTAATAACGTGGGGGGTAGCGAAGCACACCGGGTTCATCTAGTTAAATATATAAATATAAACTTCTGTATTCAGATTAGTTAGATTTTAAAGTAAAATCTTTTTTGTAATACGGCAGATAGATAACAAAATAAAAGTAATATAAAATAGGGAATTAATATTTCAAGTTAATGTTCACTTTTCTCTTCACGTGCAATAATCTGCAAAAACTTAACGCAAAAAAAATATAAAAAATGTTGTTCCCATAGAAATAAGGGTGGCATTGCTTTACAGAGAAAAAACTCAAGGAAAGTAGATGTAGTTTTACTTAAAATACTTTGAAATTAATATTTAATATTTTAAGATGTTTCCAGGCAAAGATGGTTTATTAAAACTTCATTTCCAGACATGATCACAAAAACAAAGCAAACTGTATTTTTAATGAAAAAAGTTACACTTTAAACAGCAACATTCGAATGCTGGCGTAAATAAACAGGTATTTGCATGTTGTAATAGTAAAATTGAAAAATGTTTCAATAATGTTCGAGGCAGAATTGTATATAATTTTTTTTCATTACCTCAGAAGAGTTAAAGCTTAAACATGTTCTTCCTACTCAAAGATTAAAAAGAAATAACAAAAAATATCTTTCACTTACACGCACAGGAATTTATTTGGTTGAGGTTTCTTGTTTTCATTTGTAGAGTTTGGCAAATGTTAAATTAAAAACAAAAATAAAAATTAACTCTAAAAGGTTTTGCAACCATGAGTAAGTAGAAAAAATTCTTTGCGGTTAAGCTAGAAATTTATTTGCAATCAATTTATTATTCTATTTTCTTTTTTGTAAAGAATATTTTAAAAAGAGCTAATACCTCAAGTTCTATAAAATAATTAGTGACATCAATTACTTTAATACCGGAAACGTTAAACAATTCTTAGCATTTGAAAAAACAATAAATTTAATTTTGCCATTTAAATGTCATCCTGTGTTATAGAGTTCTTCCATTCATTTCTGTATAACAAATTTTCTTCATATCGATAAACAATTCCACATCCGTTGAAATTTGCATGATGCTGACAATGATAAACAGGAAGTCGTAATGGCTGTAAATACACCGAAAAAAAGTTTTTGCTTCTAAAGGTTTTAATTTTTTTTCAGTTTGAAATTCTATTAAATTTTTAATTGACTTAATTATCTATTTTAACTTAAATTGACTTGCTTCTGTTTTAATTAAATATGTAATTAATTCTGTTATTAACTTTATTAGAAATATTCTTAATTATTTTTTTATTAAATGTATGTTTAAGCAAATTAAAAATAGAATTATATTTGAGTCTGAACACAATTAAACCTTTAATATGTGTATAAACATTTTTCTGTGTGTAACAAATATTTTCGTACATTTTTGTCGAACGTTTGAGCCTTAGAAACAAACCAGACTATTCATCCATTTTTACTTTGTTTTATTGAGGAAAATATACTGGCTGGATCGTCACGTAATTATTTTGCGACTCTTGCTAAGCACAACACACTGCAGCCAGTCAGTATTTTTGCGGCCGAGTACTCAATTAAACATGACTATTGAGGTACATGGAGAAGGTATGTAAACTCCGACTGTACAAATACACTTCACTCTCTTTAGCTGAGTGCTACTGGCCATTTGTTTAAAGAAAAATTGGTCGACACAAATTTCTAGCTGCGGTTTTAATACACACTGCACATTATGAAGCATTGCGAAGTTGAGTGTCCGCTGTTCTAATTCACTATAGACTATTATGAGTTAAGTATGAACCTAAACTTAAAAAAGTCAATTTTATTTCATTTATAATGTCCATGATTTAAATCCTGATTGGGAAAAAATAAGAAAAACTTCTAACTTAAAAGGAGGTTTATTCAGCCATTAACGACAGATGAGCTCTACGGATTTGGTGTCTAGCTATTTCAGTTTCAAACATAGATGGCTGTGATACATATACAGAAAGACAGATGAAATCATACAATTTTTAATAAATCAGAAAGTTTAGAGGCCAATTCATATCATCGAAAAAATATACGACTAGAAAATGTCTTATACTTAAGGAATTTGCCGTCTTCATAAACGCCATATAATTTACACAATAAAGTTTTTCGAAGAAGTATGGCGTATCGATGAGACATGTGCAACACAAAGAGTATAATTTCGTAAATGCATTCGTACATCGGCTTTAACAATTAATTCAGAATTTTTAGATAATCTGATTACTCTCTTCGCAGATGGCAATATTTTAAAGGATCACAATATTTTTCTTCCACTTTCATTTGTAAAATTCGTTTCTTTTTGTTGCCAACACACTGCTGTACAATCTTTGTCAAGACTCGGATTTTAAAAGCTCAAAAGATGATGCGGGAAATTGTTTTATTCTAGAACTATAAATTTATATCCAATGACTTTTTAAGCAGGAAAGCGAAACAAACTTTCACTTAAAAACAAACTTGCGAAGTATGATTTAATAATTGTTCCGGCAACAAGGATGGCAATATCAAATATTGTATGGCTCATGAGGAGAACGCGGTAGATGATGTTTCGCTGGCTTTGAATAATAAAATCTAAGATGTTTTGATTGAGCGAGTCTTATTGATGACGGAGGAGATCGAGTAAATTTAAAAGTCTTAAGTCTTTCATGTGGACTGCTTTTACATTTTTTTATTTTTATGGAAAATTAATATGGAAAAATTGCTATTTTTTTACCAAACAATTAGATAATTTGGAATAACTTCTCATTTAATATTAAAGTGCATATAAAAGTGAAATACATTTAAAACAATATTTTTTACAATCTTACAAATCTTAAGAAAAGTGATTTCATTTATTGCCGTATATTATACATTTTTATTTCCACATAATGTGAAATTAACAAAGGCATTACGCTTTAGTTTGTTACTGAAGATTTTCTCCCCTTACAACGCTTACTTATGTTTGTATGCAAGTAAATACATGTGTGTTTTTTAACGACTACAGTTATATAAAAAAGTTTTATGAAGAAACTTTAATGCCTTCAAATTGGCGGGAGAATAAAAGAAAAATAAAAAGAATCAAACTGATTTGCGACTGTGTCGAACTGTTGAGAAACTTCAGATAAATGTGTAAGACTATAGCCGAAAATGATTTCAAATTTTTTTTGTAAAATGGATGAGCTGGTACTACAAAAAATACAATATCTTATGGCTGGAAATGTGTTGTTAAGAAAAATAAGAGTTTATTTTAGAGAAAGTTAGATGATAATGGCATACAGTCTGCTATCGTGGCCAAGGAAAATTTAATTAAAAAAAAACGATATGTCAATCAATTAGACATAGCGTCGAAAGAGGTGCTATTGGAAATCAGCATGAACGGTACATGTCCTTCGAGGCAGCAGGCAGAACACCACACCTACCTCTAATTTTTTCATATCATTTGGAACAACAAAGTAAATCCAATAAAAAAAAAAGTTTATGGGGCGATAGACGAATAAAAATAAGGAAAAACAACAAGTGAAAAAATGGGGGCTCGCCCATATTTTACGAGTTACGGGGATCTGAAACTTAAAATTTTTTTTAAATATCAATATAGGTATAATTTTAAAGCTTTAGAAGAGCTCTTTAAGGAAATGCTTAAGTTTTTTTTAATGCTGAACCCATTAAGAGCCGATAACATTTTTATGTAAAATTATGTTTGTGTAGTACTTAATTTTTTACTTTTTAATTCTCTTTAACCCCAATATTTGCTTTTTTGATTGGAGTTACTTCACTAAACTAAACTTACATATATGGCACAGCCGAATATAGCAATCTTATTTGTTTTGTTTGCAGGTTGTTGAATTGTGATAGATATTGAATGCATTCTTTTATAAATATCTAATAAAAAACATCCTATTCGCATTTTTCAGACAACACTGCAAAGCAAATTTACGCTGCCACCTCATTTTAAAGGTTCCCTACTCAAAGAGTAAAATTGTCAACCTTATGTTATCGCTAAATAGTTTGTGCATCTTTTATCTGTCACAGTCCTCTGTCTTTGGAACCATCACAGCCGGATAAGTTCAAAATTAAAGTGTTCCCCATAAAAAAGTTGTTAGTTTCTTGTAGATGGCCCTATTTTTATACCGTTTTAGGAAGATACTTGATATTTGGGCTGTCTTAAAAAATAAAATGAAAAATTAAGGGTTGTCCCGTAATTATGTAACTTTCACGTACATGACATTATACTGTAATTACTTGAAATTTACACAATATGTGTAGAAAAAGCTTAAAAAAAGTTTAAGATTAAAGGGTGTCGCCATAGAGATATGATTTTCACTTATATGGCCTAAAACATTTACACTCTTTTACGCAGACATTTGAAATTAACACAGAGTATGTAAAACAAGCTCGAAAAATATAGTTTAAATTTAAAGGGTGTCCCCAAAGAAAAGTTTTTCATTTATTGTATATCTTAAACCTTTCTAAGTAGACAATTGATATGTACGCAATGGTTATGCATGATGGAATATAAATATGAAATATGAAACTTAACTTAAAGGATAACCGCAAAGAACATTAGACGTGGACGCATATTGTCTTGCTTATTGAACTGTAATAAAAACCCCGATAAAATTTTCAACAACAGATAAAAAAACATAAAATATGAAATTGTGGGGTGGTCCATAATTACTTGGGAACCCTCGTATGTAAGTCCAACTCAAATTTGGCTATTTTGACTCTTGAATTATTAGGATTGTAGCGAATATTTTGTGAGAGTTTATGGTCTCGTATTTAATGTTTGAAAGATGGGCAGACAACCAACGGAAGCAAAGGTGGCAACCTTTGGGTGCAAGATTTTTTTCTTACAAACTTTAAAAAGTTATTTATATTTTACGAAGAGAAGGACAGGTAGTTATTGAAAAATTAATATTGATATATATAAACAACTGAATCACAAGGGAATATTAATAAAATTGCAACTCATACAATACTCCCTTACCAACTGTCTTGAAAAGTATTGAAAATTATAAAATGTGACAGCTGAATATTTGGGGGGGTGGTATGTTTGTATTTTAAGAAAGAGTAAGTGACTAAATATTTATTGTGCTACAAAATGAATTGAAAGAAAAAAAACTTTTTTGCCGATTTCTACTGACAGCTGACGTTTGTTTATAAAGTTGTTTAATGTTTCCCACAGCACACATACTGTGCACTGCGAAGCAAAATACAGAACCAGGAAATACATTAACGTTGTACATAATGCCAAAATGTGGAAGTGTGTCGTGTGGCTTTTACGGATGTAAAAATTAGACAAAAAAATGTGTTGAAATGTTTGAAATAAAATAGCTACCACATGTAAAAAATCTAAAAAAAGAATATAAAAAGAAAATAGAGAATAAAATGTATTGTTGAATCTAATTGTTATTTATATACTTTAGAAATACATTATTTTTCCACCATTTTTTTTTTTTTGCTTATAAAATTTAGTCTCTTTTTTATTTTCAATCTAAGCAAGACAAGATTTTTGTACAATATTGCAACAGGAAATGAAAATTTATTTGTATTTTCTTTCAATTTACTGCTGGGAAATAAACTTCAGATAAAATACTAGTGTTACTTTTTGATTGCATAAAACAAAGCTGAAGAAGAAAAACTTCTATTATTATTATTATTTTTTTGTTAATATTAAAGTACTTTTCTTTATGTCAAATTTAAGAATCTCTTTAAATGCTTGACGACTTTTAATTTTATCTTTTCTTTGAGGTTACAAACTAAACTGATTCCCATAGAAATAAATGTCTTAATATTTTAAAAAAATTATTTATAAAAATCAAATAGGCTTTCTAGGGTTTAGGTACCCTTTTAAGAATTTTCATATAGCGCTTTTTTTGGTTCGACATGTAAATTTATTTAAAGAATATTTTTATTGATAATAATATCATTAATTAAATGTTTCTATTGCCATATCGATTAACACAATTAAATTTAAAAATAATTTCTAAAAAACAATATTAATATTATAAAAATATTTAACTTCTGAAAAATTCTCAATACTGTTACCTTTTCCCCTTTTTGTACAAACGTACAGATTCTTTTGATTGCATACTCCAGTGTTGCTCATTATAAATTCTGTATTCAAACTTTATGGTTTTTTCTGGCTATACTTCTTGATCCTGCCGGTCTTGTGAATTCCATGGTCTCGTATTTAAACGCAGCCATCCACGCTACACTACTATGTTACTCCGGCAAGACATGAACTACTCGATGCCATATTTAGTAACCTTTCACATTCACAGACATTTCCACTACTCCCTTTATCCAAGCACTACACGTCTGCCATACACTGTTGTTATGCTGTTACAATTCTAACAGCTAGCGTTTTTACTTTTTTATTATACGAGTAAAGGACTTCTTGACAATTATCTGTTACTTTTACATTAAATTGGACGTCTCCACTAAATAATCTGCCAGCGCTTCACACAATAATTGTCTTTTGCCTCTCGGGAGGTTTGTACTGCTGCTTCTTAATTTTTAATTGCTTTATCACAATTCTTATTCTCCGTTATACGCATGTCCGAAGGCGGGATCGAACCCACGATCTTCTGTTTTACAGCATGCACCTCTACCAACGCAACCATCGAGGTTGCTCAGCTTTTGTTAGCTAATTGAGGCATTATTTTATACACACGCCATTAGAAAAAGTAAATTTATTCACCACTCTCATACTGCTAACAACAACAGGAGTTGCCAGATCTTACTTTCGTAACCATATTACGAAATAATATTTTTTATGCAAAACATTTTTTTGTGAATAATTATTTAACAATTTTTTAAATTAATATAGTTTTTATTTTTAATAGTTTTTGTGGCGATGATATCTCTACATCGCCATATGGGTAATTTGCCAATTAAGCCGGACATTACATTTTTTTTAATTTAAATTGGCTCTAAAAATTTACTAAGTACCCCTAGATTAAAAAACCTTGGCAAAAAAATATTTAAGTTATAAAATAACAATAATTAGACCAAGGAGAAAAAATTTCCCTTGGAAGAAATAATCCTACCAGGTTTCTTTTAAGTTTCCGAAATAACATTTTTTTAAGTCAAGTAATGTTTAAAATTTAGAGCAAATTTAGGGCGTTGAAGTAAAATATTATTTTAAAAAATAATGTAATTATTAAAAGAAATGGATTACAAACGCCTTAAAACTTTATAGTATTTTATTTATTTGAAAATAGTTTATTTATTCATAGTATAACTTATTTATAATTCTAACGGTAAATTATATTAAAAATTGTTACAATTAATCTATTTAAAAGAACTTCTCCTTTGCACCAAGAAGATAATGCTTGCCATTGTCCTTCTTCGACTGATTCTTCAAATACTTCTTTCGCTTCAGCGTTAAGTACAGGTGGAAGCATGAGAGAACGGTAATAACTTTTTTTGGATTGGGTCTTATACTAGTATTAAGTGGGTTAGGCGCAAAATTATGCAACGTTTTTAATAACATTTTTAGGAGCGCAATGAAGATTACTCTCGAAAACCTTTTCACTTTGTTTTACAAAAAATTGAATAAAAAAAATTGTATTTTTTTTTTTTAATTTCGAACGAAATTTTTTATCATAAAAATTTAAAACAAAATTTTTCTAAAACTTAATCTAAGTACCTGTTAGTTAGTATATATAGCCATTTTATAAAAAAAATTAATAAAAAATCTTTATTCGTTTAGCCACAACATAATACAATGCAAACCTCTTAAAATCGTATAAAGTCAATAAAAACGTATGCGATTTACTTAACTTTTCTGAAACGACGAATCTCAAACAGAAGCTTTGAAACTTCACTTTACGGTGCAGGATTTTTTTGTCGATTAAGCTGCGTACTTAAATTTTAACATTTCTTAAAATTAATTTTTGGAAGGAATTGAAAAAAAAACGAATTCAAACGTGATAATTTGGTTTATTCTTATCGAAAATTACGTTTCTTTCAGTCATATGTTTATAAACATATTTTTTTTTGTTGTTTTGTTAATTTATATACATATATATTTTGTTATTTGTTTACAAAGAGAACAATGTATAAATGGCACAACATTTACTGAGTGTTAGCTA
The DNA here is from genome assembly GCA_916610165.2 of Gymnosoma rotundatum. Taxonomy (NCBI): domain Eukaryota; kingdom Metazoa; phylum Arthropoda; class Insecta; order Diptera; family Tachinidae; genus Gymnosoma; species Gymnosoma rotundatum. Next base: position 8,971,249 of record OU744338.1, on the reverse strand, counting down.
TAACTAAAAAATGTGATCTCCTTATTTAAGTCTCCCTTGAGAGAAACTACTAACAAAAAAACTTTCTTTGCTTACAGTAACTACAAAAATTTATTTTGTGATGTTTAAATTTTGACTTGACTTCCTATACAAGAAAACACTATTATTATTTAGGAAGCTTAGTCCTAAATCTCTTAATACATAACAAAATCTTTTAAAACAATTTATAAAGGAACTGATTAGCTTTCACAAGAAAGAAAATATCACAAAAAGTTGTGTAGTCTGAAAATAGCAGTTAAAGTTTTTGTAACCCATTATTTTAGAACTTCTACAGTTTGAAAAACCTGCAGGCTTTTAAGAAAACTCTGTTAGATTTTATAGAGCCATATTGACTAACCCTCGTAACAAATACTCATAACTTTAATTAATATTCAGTTTTAATACTTGCATGCAGGCAGAAAGGATTTAAATGTCAAGTAAAATTTTTGCTATGAACTTTGGCATAACTTCTTGCAATACATGCTTGCACTTAAATTTCTGCTTAATATTTTTCTTATTAAAAAAGATAAAAATAAATAATAAAACTTTAACATAATGTAGAAGGAAATACACACCTTTAAAGAATTCTTGTACTTTAAAGAGGGGGTGGCATATCTAAATGAGCAGGCTAAAAAGTCAACTTTAAATAAAAGTATAAAGAAAAAAAAAAAAAAAAAACAACACATATGGGTGTGAGTTTTTAATAAATGTTCCTTTTTATGAGGGCGAAGTAGATATTTAAAATTTTATATTTTATTTCCTTGTCCTTTCGTTAATAGAAAAACTTCATTTTTTGTTTTAGTAATTTCTCTGAAAAAATTAAATTAAAACGCAATTCTTATAATATTTAAAATAAAGATAGAAATTGTATTTTTTTTTTAAACTATCGAGTCTGTTTGTAAATTCTGTTTTAATTATTCTTCTTATTTCTTTACAGATTGTGATTTAAATTACTAATGCAACGCACATATTTATACAAACTAACACCACGTAAGTTATTAAAAACGAAATTAATTAATATGTTTTCATTTGATATTAGAAATAAGCAAATGTTGCTTTCAATATAGCGTCATATTTAGTGATATGCTTGACTATTTTCAGTGCATATGTAGTTGCTTAACTGTTGCTGTGGAAAAATGTGCAGCAAAAGCAAATGCAAAAAAAAAGAAAGAAAAGCATTTGCTGAAGCTGACTATGTGTTTCTTTATGCAGCAAAGTAAATACTTTGAAAACGTTTGCTGTTGCTTAAGCTATTTGTTGTTCTCTATTTTTATTTTTGCTATTGCTTAACTCTTTACTATGAAGTTGTGGCAGACTACAATTGCTTTTTCTTGCTGTTACTTGCTGTAAGTCGCTGCTTGTTATCACCTTTAACATTGGAAACGTATTTATGTATTTATTACTTACATTACGTAAGAAAATACATTTTAAAAACGTTTTTAATTACACCGTTAAATGATGTTTTTGCTCAAAAAGCAACAGCAAAAGAAGAAACAAGTATCAACTTATTGCTTACACAAGAGCAAACATTTAAAAATAAATGCTTTGCTGATTGATTTGCTGCAGAAAGAAATACATAATCAGTTTAAGCATATGCGTTTCTTTCTCTTATTTTGTATTTGCTTTTTGCTGTTGCTTCATTTATAATGAAATGTTTTTTAAATGCTGAGATATTTAATTTAAGTTTTCTGCTGAAAAAATGTAAGCAAGCTATTTTTAAGCAAGCAACTTAAACCCTGGTCATATATAAACTTTTTCATGCAAAATTTTTTTAATAAATCTTTTATAAACCTAAATTTTTTTTCAGAAGAGTTAAAAAAAAGCTTTAAGCTATTATGTTCTAAGAAATTATTACAGAAAAATTATTAAATATATTTTTCTGAAGCTTCTTTGTTGTCAATTCAATTAAACTAACAGCTGAAGTGCATGCAATTTGCCCCTCGGTTTTCCTTTCAAGATGCTTTTCGAAGCAAAAAATTAAAAAAAAAACGCTTCACTGAAAGTGCTGCACGAAATAAATTATTTAAATAATTTTTTTATTTAGTTTTATACATTAGATTACAAGAATTATAATCGGCTGTTACACATTTTTGAACGCCAAATTTGTTCGCGACTTCAAAAAAAAAAGAAAAACTTGAATTCAAGTTGGATGCTAATTTTTAAAAATGTGAAAGTGATAATTTAAGACCAAAAATTGAACAAATCGCCGCCACGTCTAACAACATTTACAATCCAAATTATTGTTAATAATTACCTAATGTTCTTAAAAGGAGGAAGTAGCAATAATGGGGTTGTATATTCATATGTAAATATATATGAAGTGTCTTTCTACCAGCTAATGGACGTGTAATTTTACTGCAGACCTTTATCGAGGTCTTTTAAAAGAATTAATTACTTAACAATAAAAAAAGATAATGAACAAATAATTATAAAATTTATAAATTTTAACCATCCAGAAGTTAGTTTCTGTAACAAGTGAGAAATTTGTCACATGAAAATATTATAGTCTTTTCGCATCATTACTGGTAAGCTCTAGTTGATAATATTCTTTATAATACAAAATATTATAAAAACGAATACAATAATTTCATGTGAGAAATTTCTCATTTAAGCTACAGAAACGAAGAATGTTTTCACCAAATAAGTATTATACACCCAATTCACTTGCGCAAACCTTTGGTTTGATTAAACCTAAAATACCGCAGTAGTTATCCCTAACACTTTCTATACAACATCCTGCTTGATGCTTATTTTCCCCGCCCTTAAACGCAACAACTCTTTTTTATTTAACATCAACAAATGATTGACTTATTTTCTTTTGTGGTTATATTGAGATGTCATGACAAATAAAATACAAATAACTGAATTTAAGCAAATATGACTTTGTTTACGTCTGCAAAATTTGTTAAAAAGATAAAAGATAAAATCTATTAACAAATAAACAAACAAATGAGAAACAAAAAAGTAGCAACTGTTGCTATACAAATAATGAAAATAATAATGTTTGACATTTCGGAAAAAAAAGAAAAAAAAGGGAAACAGAAACGAAATAAAAGAAATTTCACTGTGTCACGTAAAGTTTTCAATGAATTCGTAAATAATGATGAAAAATTTTTTTCATCAGGAAATTCAAATAACTTTTCAAAAAGACATTCATACATAAATCCATAGATCCATACATACAGTCATACATACATATGAAAATATTTACATAATATTATTTTCGTATTCCTTTTTCTTATTAAAAGCGTTTTTTTCTAAAACACCAAAAAATACTTTTTTATTTGTATTTGTAAATACCACATGTTGGTTTATTTCCATTTACACAATAAAAATGTGTTCTCTAGCTTGCCATGGTGTTCTGTAATTCTTGACCGAATTCAAAAAACTAATAATTTATGAATTCGTCATTTTTGGATTCACTTTGTAAAAGATATTTTTTTAAATTAAAAGGCGATGCTGCAGATTCAACGTTTTAAAAAAATTTCATTATCGTAAGAAATATAATGAGAAGAAAGCAGTTAAAAAATAAAATAACAAAGGGTGTCCCCATCAGTAATATGATCTTTTGAATCATGATAGGCAAACAGTTGGAAGTTACTCAGAATTTGTACCCCATTATTCGATATAACAAAAAGTATAAAATTGAACATTAAAGGGTGCCCCTTTAGTTGATATTATTAAAAGTGCGTGGCCTGATCTTCTGAACCATTAACTAGAAATTTGAACATAATGTGTTACACAATTCGAACAATTACAAGTAGAAAACATTGAAGGGTGCCCTCATAGGTGATGTAATTTTACTTATAAAGCTCTTCAACCGTTTTAGTTAAAGACTTAAAAATTGTACATAATGTGCACTTCTATATATGCTATAGTGACAAATATTAATATTTAAAATTAGAAAATAAAGGGTTTCCCTATAGGTATAAATAAGATGTATAAAGACTTATCCTTGGAAGCATTATAAATATAAAATTGAATATCAAACAACATGTGCATTAAAATTTTTATTTCATATTCGATGATCCTCTGTCAATCTGTCTGTTTTAAAAAAATGTTTTTTTTTTTTGCAAAAATCTTTTTTGTGTTATTTTTCTTCACTGTCAATTTAAAATGGCAGTTACGTATATTGTAAAAAAAATAATTTTCTTTTTTAATGAACTATATTCAGTTGAGTGAAGGATTTTCTTTTACAATTGAAATACTTATAGTCCTCTTTTAGTTTTTTTTTTTCTTTTGTTAGACAAATAAATTTTTAATTAATGATTTTATCCTTTTGTTCTGCATCTTCATTTTTTATTTTGTTTTATATTTCAGCTTGAATGTTTCCAATATTGCTAAAATTGACATTGTGACTATAATGTCAATCAAATGATTTATCATTTCCCAACAATTAATAAGAAAGGACGTTTATATAGATTCTTTTTCTTAGAATAAGTAGCGGGGAATTCAATAAAAATTATTTTTTTCTAGAGAATAAAATATTGTATGTAAAAATGAAAACTATATTAAAGAAACATAACTTATGGTGCAAATATAAATTTTTAAGCACGTACTCTTTGTGTAAAGACACATCTTGTAGAAAGTTAATGGTAGAAAGGTTAAATATTTTTCGAATTTTTGGGTTTGATACCAAATGACAAAATATACCAGAAAATGTTCATTTTTTGTAGAAAATGGCAATTTTTTAGTCATACAAGGTTATGAGCAGGATATTCATTTCTTAAATGAAATAGGAGATGTTGTAGCAAAACATTATGCTTCCCTTTAAAAATCGACACAACAAATTTTAAAAATAATTTTTGTTTCATTTAAATATGATTTAACTCAAGTTTTGTAATTTTTTTTAAATAATAATTAACAATAATTTTAATTATTTCTTATTATTACAACACGTATAACTTTTTAAGAATAAAATTTTAAGGATGTCTTCATGGGAAAGATTTTTTATGAATACGTAGCGATGGGACAAGGGTAAATAATCAAATGTTAAATTGGGTATTTAAATATAAATACGCAGGTATTTACCTAAGCACCTGGGTATTTACCCAAAATGTTGGTATAAATCAGAATAAAGAAAAATTTAAATAAATTAAAAGAATTAAATTTTACAGATAGACAATTAAAATTTAAAAAAGTGTGAAAAATAGTTTTTTATAATTTTTGATGATGCTCTCTGTTCAACTTTTTTGATAATGTTTTTTTTTCAAGAAATATTATGTTCTTTACTAAACATGCACTATACAAATTATCACAGCTGCATAACAAAATTTGTCACTCATATGAAAATAGCTGTAAGTACATTTAGACTCGAATTTAGCCCACCATGTTATTAATTTTATTCTTCTTTTTACTAAGCTGCTGTCTTAAGCATCTTTTCTCATTTACCGCAGCTAAACAATAGTGGTTTTCGCTTACTACTTCGAGAGGTTTGCGTTACCATCTATCATTTGGTCACCTTTATAAAACAAAGCAGCAGCTACTCATCAAATTGAGAATTACCTTTCTTTCTACACTCGGCTCAGCTAGGATTTGAACTTATGAAATCTCTACCAATACAACTAATATAACTGCTCAACATGTAACAGTTAACTTTAATTTTTACTGATGAAATTAAGAGTTTGTTTAGCTTATTATCTATTTTTAACGGAGAGCATTATTTTTTGATACATATATGTTAAGAGTTGCCATATCTAATTTTCGCAATAATATTATAGAACTGAGAAAAATATCTACACTATGGCGATCTCGATATCAAAAGTAATTTCGTAATATATCTATATATAAATAGTCAAATACATAACTTCGAGACCTTTTAAATTGCTACCGCTACATATGCAAAAAAACTCGCATATATTCCACACATTAGCGTGAGCAAACTCTAGTATATATGACAAACTAGATTTACACATTTGCATACTTGAAACCAAATGTCAAAAAAGACCAAAAGCAATTCTATATAAAGGCGCTATTTGATCACATACAGAAACGAAGTTTAATAACGAACATAGTTTAGTTGGTTTTAAATATTGTGTCAGAAATATTTCGAATAGCTCCTGCTTTCTTGTACAGAAATGCAAGGACAAAAAAGCATAAAGAGCAATATATTTTCACAACATAAAAATTATAAACGTTTTTAATCGACTATAAATAAAACGAGCAGTGTGATAAAATGAAATTGTTATGTGAATGTATGAAAAAGGCTGCCAGATCTTTTCGCATCCGCATATTCTAGACGTTTTTAATCGCATAAAATTAAAAATTACCCTTAAGAGCAGATGAGAGAATATCTTATATTGTTTAAAGAGCGAGACAAATCAAATTCACCAGTCGGAATTATTTTAGTGACGCTAAAGTACAATTTTTTATGTCACGTTTTATTTTGAAAATGAAAGAACCCTTTTAATTAAAAACTGAAAAACAAATAAACATTATTTACATGTATATACCAACTTAGCCATTAACAAATAAATAAAAATACACTTTGTATTCTTTTGTGGTATAAGTTTTCAATATATCAATTGTGCAAAATTAAGAAGTAGATTTTAAGCCAGAATTGTAGAGAAGCTACCGATGGTTTATTTAACGAGCGATTTTCTACAATATTTTTATGGCTAGATAAATAAAAGAACGACTTAATAGTTTTTTTTTTAATACAAATTACGAATATTTAAAAAATATAGAATGTTAATAATGATACTCGTATGCTATTAAAAATTTTCAAATAAATTAATCGCTTGCGATACTAAAATTGCTGTCGGTGTAGTGATGTAGTTATCGTTTCCATATTCCGACAATATTTTTATCCCTATTAAATAATCTTGTCTCTTCACTCTTTTAATTATATTTAAATACCGAAGTTATTTTCTTCAGTTTGTTTTAAGTTTGACAGTTTAAAACGCAAAACTTAAAATAGTCTGTTTGCAATTATTGTTGTTAAACGTTAGACAATGTAAAGCTCTGCAATAAATTGAACAAATACCAGCATTCGCTGTATATTTTATCACAATATAGGAAAAACAAAAACTTTAACTCTCAGTTTAATAAAATAGAAATTTTACGAAAAATATACCTTTTTACTGAGTGCAAAATCATTAATTTTAATGAGGAACATCCTTCGTTCTTACAACATTAATGTGCATTTATATTCATACAATAGAAATAACAACAATTTTGTAACTAAACAATCCATTCAGTGTTTTAGAGCTAGTGAATAACTACGTGTACGTGTGTGTGTGTGTGTTTGTAACTGCCACCAAATTGTTAACAAACTACTAGTTTTTCTTCTTTTTTTTTTTAATTTAATGTTTTTTATGCTGTCATGTTTTTTTTTCTTCTTTCTCGTTTACCATCTTTTACAGCTGCTTTATTTCTTTTATTTGAATTTACTTGTTACTTGTGTGTGAGGAGAGTATTTATTATATTTGAGTGTATTTGTTTTTCTATGTAGTGATGAATAAGGGTGTAAATCCAAAAACGACATTTGCATTTTAATGAAACATTTTGTGTTTGCCATTGTTATTTGGATGTAATTTGTTTAGTCAAACAATTTACGTAATGGCTGCTTCTGTTAGAGTCGGTTATTTTACTTGTTATTTTCTTTTCATTATTTTGTTAGTCTGTTGTAAAATACTTACTAACAACTATTACAACATTTACTAATGATTTTATAGCACCATTGAATATTTAAATGAATTCCGAATTGAGAAAATAGTTATCATTAAAATGCTTTTATTTACGTAGAAAATAGTTGAGCATGAAAGGGTCTTTACAGAAAAATATGTTTAGATAACCGGGCGTATGATTAATAATTATTATTATGTTTAATAATACTTAAACGTCACAGCTTTTAAACTGGGTTGCAAAGGTAAACGCAAGAATAAGAAAGTTTTTTAAGGCCTTATTTACAGCATAAAACTTTATATAGAATTAGTAATATGAAACACCGATTCCTTGGCAACAGCATTAGAGATGCGTAAATAAGAAAATTTGAAAAAAGTTATATAGAGTAATTTTTTAACTTTTGTTAGACTAAACTCGTATTTGCCAAATTAATTATTGCAATTATATTTTATTATTATGTATAATGAAATTTTTAAAGAGGTAAATTTAATCTGTCAGTGTCTGAATCAAATCTTCGAAAGTTTTGTCTTAAAATTCATTTAATATTGTTAGAAAAAATATGCTTAATTCAATACAGTATTAATTTTTTTCTAGAACGTACAGATTTCTTTAAAGGTGCTGAAAAATATGATCCTTATTATATAGCGATCATATAAGTAAACTTTACAACACACAAAGAAAAAACATGGTTGAGGTAACATAATTTAAGATCAGCATATTATGGTTGCACTATATGGTTGCTAACAAAACACTGAGTGCTGCCAAGTGCAATCTGACATTTCCATTGGAAAGTTTGTAATTTTTAAGCATAATCGTACTCAAAACGTTTTGACGTACGACCATTATTTGTGTTGTTAACAGTGACTTGAAAAAATTAATATGAAAAAAAATGGAATTAACTCGTGAACATTTTCGTGCCATCATTTTTCACAACTTTCGACGTGGATTATCACGACAAGAGTGCATTAATGAACTTAAATCTTTGTATGGCGATGAAGCACCATCCTATAGAACTGTGTAAAATTGGTATAACGAACTTAATCGTGGCCGAAGCTCGCTCAAAGACGAATTCCGTGAAGGTTGTCCAAAAACGGCTGTTGTGCTAGAGAACATTGATGCCGTGCATGAACTCATAATGCAAGATCGACGTGCGGCATACCGAGAGATAGAGACATCCTTGGACATTTCTTTCACCAGCATACATTCGATACTGCATGAACGCCTGGCCGTAAAAAAGGTTTGTTCTCGTTGGATCCCGCACAATTTGAAAGTCCCTCAAAAAAAGGCTCGTGTCGATTGGTGCAAAGAAATGTTGCAAAAATACGATTGCGGTGCTTTAAAAGTCGTTTATAAGATCGTCACAGGTAACGAACCTTGGATCTATGCGTATGAGCCCGAAACGCAACAACAATCGACCGTGTGGGTCTTCAAAGACGAGCAAAATCCAACGAAAGTTGTTCGTGGAAGAAGCACTTCGAAGCAAATGGTAGCCTGTTTCTTCGGCAAAACTGGTCATGTGGCGACTGTTCCGCTTGAGCAACGTAGGACGGTCCCTTCTGAGTGGTACACTACAATTTGTTTGCCTAAAGTCATCGGAGAAATTCGAAAAATCAACAAGAGAAGACGAACCATTGTTCACCATGACAATGCGAGCTCTCATACATCGGGTCAAACCAGAGCGTTTTTGACCGGCCAAAACGTCGAATTAATGGGTCACCCGCCGTACAGCCCTGACTTGGCACCTAATGACTTCTTCTTGTTTCCGCACACCAAGAAAAAAATGCGTGGTCAACGATTTTCGTCGCCAGAAGAAGCTGTTGAAGTGTTCAAAACCCATGTTTTAGAGGTGTCTCAATCGGAGTGGAAAAAGTGCTTCGGCAACTGGTTTGAGCGCATGAAAAAGTGTATAAATAATGCTGGAGAATACTTTGAAACACAATAAAACCATTTTTAATTATAAATATTCGCATTTTCACTATTAGGCCAGAAATATATAGAGATGATTCGAAGTTTTCCACAAAGTTAAGAAATTACCAGCTGTTCTTCGAAGCAATGGCGTATAACCTCCATTGTTTCTTAACAAAGATGAAGTGGCACAAGATCAGAAAATTATTTCTTAACAGAGTTCATTTTTTTATGCATGGTGGGAAAAAACATAGAGATTTTTCTATACTCTTGCCGCTAATAAATTGGAAGGATCACTAATCCACAAATATTTCATAATTTTTTTTTAAAACAAAACAAGTTTGTAATGCAATAAAACAAAACCTTATGTTCTGGACTTTTATGCAATTTTTACCTTAAATAAATCAGTTAAGCTCACTTTGATTAACCTTATTATTTCAACCAGAATTCTTGAAATAAAAAAATACTAAACATGAGTTTTATAACACTCTTAATGATAATAATTCTGAAAATCCTTCTTGCATTTTATTTTAATTTTTATCGAGCAATACCTACACTTATTATTTCTTTTTTTTTATTATTTTTTTTTTTTTTGTGTAAAGTACATCTGCTCTTCACTACCAAAATCATTAACTTTTAAACGTCTGTTGGGGCATTGCCATCGTAAGCTTTCACAAGCGCCACAGCTTAAAATTAAAAACGCACCATATATAGAGAAAAATTTTAGCAAATTTATATATTAAGGGTTTCTTTATTTAGAGTTAACGAAAACTTATGAAACGGATGTGATACCGACAATTAAATAAAAAATTGTTTCAAATTTATACCGAAATACCCGAAATATTGGATGAATAAAAGTGAATCAAAATATTTTTATTGTTTTTCATTTTTAATATTTAACATGAACTTAAGCCAAACAAAATTTTATCACTTCACTAAACTTGAAATAATTCTGTCTCACCTAATTTCGTAACTATTACAAATAAACAATAAAAAAATTATAGCTGCACAAAAAATCTTCTGTAATGGTTTTTAATGCTGTGTTAAATATTTTTTTCTCAGACGGCTTATATTGTCCTACTTCCTGCTATAGTTTAATAACCCTTCCTTTTTTCAAACAGCAACTTATTAATAAACTTTTTTCAAACTGACCTTAAAGTCTGAGAAGAAAAGCATTAAAAGTATATAAGCACAGTAGATAACACAATAACCTACAGAAAAAGAAAGCAAATAAAAATTGCAATTAAACTGTAAAGTGTTAAGAAGTAATTATTTTGTTGTTTAATACTTCATACAGACTAAACTAAATCTTGAATCGAAAAGGATAAAAATGAAAAATGTATACAACTTCAAATACTGAAATAAAAACAACAAAAAAACGAAAACAATCCAAACAGATATAAAAAATTATTCTTTAACACAATTTCTTTTTCTTTTGGTTTATTTAATTTTTATGGAAAAAAAACAGAGGAAAAACTAGAAAAACTACGTAAACAAGGTAAACACAAACAAGACCAAGTTGAAGGGAAATAAAAATCAATGCTCAGTTTGTTTATTCAGATAATTATTGTTGGTTATGGGATTCTTGTTTAGCAAAGAGAAAAAACTAGTTGAAAACTTTTTAAGGCCGTTAGTAAAAGCAGTAAACCTTTTTTATATAATTAACTTTAGTTTGTAAAAACTGACAATAGAAGTATATTAAATTTTAAATCGAATCAATTACTTGTGAATTAAATTTCAAACTACAATAAATATTAAAAAAAAAGAGTGCTATATTCAGCTATGCCGAGTCTTACACTCCCTTCCAATCAAAAAAGCAGATCTTGGGGTGACAGAGAATTAAAAAAAAAAAAATTTGGTACTGCATATATAAAATTTTACAGAAATATTACATCAGCTCTTATGGGTTGAGCATTTTTAAAAAAATTTTACTATTTCCTTTTTGATTTTTCAAAAGCTTTAAAATGATACCCATATTGATATTATAAAAAATATTTAAACTTCAGAGCCCCGTAACTTGGAATATATGGGCGAGCGCCAATTTTTTCATTTCATGTTTTTTTTCTTATTTTTCATTTCTTTATCGCCCCATTTATTTTTTTTTTAATTGGAGTTACTTTGTTGTTACAAATGAAATAATAAAATTAGAAGAAGGCGTGGCGTTTAGCCTGCTGTCACGAAGGACATGAATCGAAAAGGCTGATTTCCAATAGCACCTCTTTCGACACTATATCTGATCGATTAACATATTTATTTCACTGCGACAAACTTTCCAGACCGACGGGCATCGCTAAATAGACTTCACTATGCACAAGTAAGAATATGTATAATTTATGGAGTCGGAAATGGATATTGTAGAAGTTACACACGGAATGTTAAAATTAAGGGTATAGGCTTTTTCTACTTTTTGTGGTAAAGGGTATAATAAATGACACTTTAAAGAGTTCATTGTTCAATTTTCAATTATTTCTTTCTGCAAACATTTGCAAATAATTTTTCTTTCTAAAAATATTTAAAAATTAAATTACAAATGACCCAAAAAGTTGAAAATAAGTAAATTTTCATTCATTTGCAAAAATCTTTATAAATTTTTTTTACTTGAGAGAGATAAGCAACAATTTTTTTTTTTGGTCAAAAATTTGACAGTAGCAATTTATAGCCATATTCATAAAATAAATTTTAAACCTATTTTAATATTTGATGAATACGGTGCACTGTCATGAGAGTGGTCAAAAATGGTTAAAGTTATTGTTAGAATTTGAATGTTTTTTTTTTATTTTTAATTTTTATCTAAAATATCTTCTTAAAATTTTTAACAAGTTTTAAAGTTATACTGGTACAAAGTTAAGGCTTGTGTACAGCATATGAACTTTATGGAAAAATCCCAAATTTTATGTTCATTTATAATATTAAAAATTTAAGTAGTTGAACGTAACGGCTACCAAAATTTGCAACACTGTTGTAAGTGATACTTCTTGTTATAATTATAACACTATTTTTATTTAATAACATTAATAATATGTCAGATACTGCTAGCAAAAATAGTAGTGGGGCATTGTCAAAAGTTTTCAACAACCGTGAACTTTCGAAAAGCATTTTTTATTATTATTTTTTAGTATCAACTTCGCTGCGGACTTGTGCTATATTTCAACTGTAGCTAGAGATAAAGCAAAACAGATCCTGCGATGTTATGCTTCGTGTTAAAAATTTTGTAGAAAATCATTTTAAACTAGTATTTCCAGAAAGTTAACAACAGAAAATAAAAATTACACTTTTTAAATATTCTAACAATTGGTCTAAATATTATCGCATGAGAAATATATATGAAACTGAGTTGACTGACTGGTTGCATAGCTAAATCATATTTGTGATGTATGTTTTCGTTTAAAGTTCTGGGTTTGCAATAAAACTAAATTGTTTATACTATATTAAGAAGAAAATACAAGTAGTAGAGGCCGACCGAATGTCGCCAGTGGAAGAACTTGTCGCTCGTGGTGTGGGAGGTGGGAATCGCATTTGACTGATTTCTTTTTGAAGATTGGCAATATATTACAACATTTTTACATGACGCTCTTATCTGATTACAAATTTTAAAATTATGAAAAATTTTTAAAATTTTATTGCGAGAGAGAGGGGCGTGGCGTTTGACCGAGTTTTTGAAAACCGTACTCATATTATATGCAAAATTTCAATCTTATCTGAACGCTCATTTCTAATTTAAATAAATTTAGATTGTATGGGAGGTGGGCGTGGCACTTGTTAAATTTTCTCGAAATATCGCACAAATACTTCTTTTCCTAAGAAAAACTTAATGCCAAATTTCACCACCTAGCTAAATCTAGCTGCTTTGTTTTTGGCCGCACGTTGTATGAAATCGCAACAAAGTGCTGCAGTAAGACTTTATAATTATTTAAAAAAAAATACAAACGCATTAAAATAAATTTTCGCGGGGAGTCTAGAAATATACATAATTTTTTATAAAACCTTAGATAATATTAAAATTTTATACTTCTGATGGCAGTTTCCCGAACTGTCCGATGCAAAAATTAAATATCGTTATTAAAAGCTGTAAGAAATTCTTTGTATCCAATATTAAAAATTTTTTTTCTAATAAATTTCTATGTTAAATATTCAAAAAACAATTTATTTTTGCAAAAGAAATGAAAGAACAAAACCTTTTTCCTGATGAGGGTAAATTAAATTAAGTAAATATACGAATGTTAAAATCAGTAAAAGAGACAAAAAAAAAATAATAAAAAGGAGCAGGCTTATCAACAATAATGAATAATAATATACAAAAGATAAACAATTTAGACAAATTGGTTATAAAGTGGTTAACATTAAATAACATTTTTTGATTTAAAAGGGTTTGAAAATATTGTTTTTTCTTTTTTTTCTTCTTAACATAATGTAACACAAATGAAAAGATTTTTAAACACTGGTTATGCTTTTTAGCAATGAAAGAAGTTAAAGTTGATTTAATAGTTTCAAAAAGGGATGTTAACATTTGTGACCCAATAAAAATAACAATAATAATAATACAAACGAACCTACAGGATTCTTATGACATATAAAGGAATACTTTCAAGAACTTGAGAAAAACATTTAATTTTTCTTTCGTCATAAATATAAGTAAAGAATATTTCTACTAATTTATAAAGACAACAGGAAAAAAATAATTTTGAAAGTTTTCAAATTTTCGTAAAATCATTTTAATAAAAAACTTTTATTGAAAGTTGTAAAAAAACAGTTTTCTGCTGCCATCAACCCCTTCCTAATAAAAGCCAAAAAAAGTTAATAAAACCAAAGATGAGCTAAAGAGGGTTAAATGCATGTTTGCGAAAAATTTTTATACGCGTGGCTGTACAATGTTCCGTATTTAGGATGTCTATTTCACGTGATGTTTTAAAAATTATTTAATCTTTTTTCTATAATTTTTCATAAAAAATTTGAGAAGAGAAAGGAAATTACATCCATTACATTACAGCCAAGAAATTTGGACCGATTATGCTCCCAAGTAATTTTCGATGAATAAATCAAAAGGAATCGAATTTCTTATTATTTACAAATCCATCTAATTCTGTGTCTTATGTTCTCTAACACGTTTTCTTTTTTTGCTGTTAAACGAAGGGGCTCGCTGTATAGTGAAGTTTATCATCGTAATATAAAAATATTACAAGAACTCTTAGTATTTTTTATTTGCGAAAGTCTCAGACATATTTTGTTATTCGCTTCATAGTTCACTTCACTTCACTTCAAGGAAAATATTTTAAAATTAGAAACCTGAAAAAATTATATCACAAAGAAACTTTATATTATTTTCTTATGTCAAATTTTAACATTAAATAATTCTTAAAAAAAACGACTGCAACATGCATCAAGTTAAATGTACTATTGGGACACCCATTAATTTCAAAATCCAAATTTTATACTTGTTGTTATAGCGGACCAAGCATAATTTTAGTTGTCTTTCTACAACTATTCGGATATTTTTTTAAATTTAATTTTAATGAAATTTTTTTTCTAATATTAATTAATAATTAAAATTATTTCGGGCATATGGCCACCCTGGCTGTTTATAATAAAGCCATTCTAGACGTCCAATTTTGGGTCACTTCATCAAGTATGTTACGAATAACACAACCACTGTTTGCCTCCAAAGTGTTAATTGTTGCTAGTTTATCAGCCTAAGCCAGTGACTTTACGTGGTCCGACAGAAAATAATCGAGAGGTTTCAAGTCCCACTACCTTGGAGCCCAATTGACAGGTCTATTTCTCAAAATAAACTTATCTCCAAATTTTGATTTCAATAACTGGGTGGTTGCGGTCGTCTTATGGTACGTAGCACCATTTTGTTAACCCACATTTCTTCCGGATCAATTTCATCCATATTTTGAAACAAAAAATCATTAATCATAGTGCGGTAACGTAAGGTACGGCCTCATTTTTTAAGAAATAAGATCCGATGATGTCACCAGCGTGTAACCGACTCCAAATAGAGCATTTTTCTGGATGCAATGGAGTCTGTAGGATATGTTGTGGATTGGTCTCACTCCATATGCCACAGTTTTGCTTATTAACATTAATTTCATATTGCGCTGAACACACTTTGGCCATTAAACAACGGGTCAGTTACTTTCTGCTGTAGAACCCAATCGGCGAAAAGCGACGCATAACATGGTCTCGTGGCTTTAATTCCTGCACTAGGTGAATCTTATACAGGTGTTGGCCAAGATCTTTACGCAAAATTTTCCACGTAGTTGACGGGTAGACTTTCAAAGTAAACTTGGATGATTTGATAGCGTTATTACGCGTAAGTCTAGTCATACTGATTTGCCAGAGTTTACTGAAAACAATTAAGAAATTTTTTCATCAAAATTTATTTTTTAGTGTTATTATCTTATAGTATCAAGTTGCATTATGCTTACATCTAATTTAATGA
This sequence comes from Gymnosoma rotundatum, assembly GCA_916610165.2. NCBI lineage: Eukaryota > Metazoa > Arthropoda > Insecta > Diptera > Tachinidae > Gymnosoma > Gymnosoma rotundatum. The sequence continues at coordinate 8,955,258 of OU744338.1, read as the reverse complement.
AGTACTAAAGCATCTTTCATAATTTTAAAAATACATGCTTGCTATCATTCTTGCATTCAGACGAATTGATAACCTGCTCCTTTTTTTTAAGTCGCTTAATGAAAGTTATACACAATTTTCGTTGAAATCCATAATAGCAAAAACAAATGTATGTGACGAATTTTAAAAAGTACTACAAAAAAAAACTTTTGGGTTTTGCGTGAACTTTGCCTAAGCAATTTAATATTAAACGACTATGAATATATCTCGTTTTCTTAGTTACAAAATTAGTTGTTTAAACAGATGTACGCAACCTCAAGAAGATAGATGCGAAGAATACTTACAGCGGATGCCATAGGCTGCTTTACATCCTGCTAATGTAAAATTTTTGCCATTTTCTTTAAAAATTAACACACCAATTTGGAAATAATTTTTAAAAAAGTTTTCTGCTTAATAATTTTAGAAATTAAAAAATATATGAACTCAAGCCAGATTAATATTTAATTATTCCAGAATAATAGAAAAATATTTCTTTTAATATTTTAAAACTAAATAATTAAGCTAAACCTATAATGTATTTGATGGATGAATGGATATAATGATTTTAATACGTTTTTAAGGGGGGTAATGAACTTCGATTGATTTTAACACACACCAAAAAGAAAAATATTTGAAAATTACGGAATACATTTTTTTTACGAAAAAAAATCAAAACTGGTTGTTTTTAAATAGATCAATTTCTAGCACATCCCCATGTTTAACAATGTTGCGATTTTTTTTAAGTAACAAATTAGATGTCTAAGATTTAAAAGAAAAATTTAAAAAAATTTTTATTAATTTATTCTTAAATTATTTTCTATTTTTTTAAGCTTTGGGTCCTTATATTTGTTAATAATATTTTATTTCAATATTTCGGTACTTTCTGCGTACCTTCTTCAGGAAACAAAATTAATATAAAAGCAAATAAAATATTATTAACAAATATAAGGACCCAAAGCTTAAAAAAATAGAAAATAATTTAATAAAAAAAAGGATCAAATAATCATTATTAAACTAATTAATTTATTCTGTTGTTTTTTTTTTACAGAAAATGCATGTTGTTGCAGCACCTGTGTTGAGTTTAATTTTCAATATTCTTTTGCAATTTGCTGAAGCAAATCTTACACTAGACTTCAAAGTTTCTAAGGTGAGTAATTAAGTTATCTTTGACTTGGTCAAAACAGTATTATAAAAGTTACAACAAATTTTAATTTAATATTGCAGCTTCATAATCAAACTCTAACATTTATTTACATTTTTTTTTTCATCTTAAAATGTTATATTTCTTTATTCTCCACTTTCAGATATCCGCCAGCCACAAACCCGGTAAGTCCTTAAAATTAAAATAAATTAATAGCGAAATATTAATTTCAATAATAAACTCCAATTGAATTGCATTTTGTTTGTAAAGCCATTAAATCGAATGAAATTTTTTAAAATATATCAAAAATAATTGATTTGAATTGTTATTCAACTTAAAATTGATTAAAAAAACTTTTGAATATGTAATGATTAGAAAACTATAAAACCAAATTTTATCAGCAAATTTTTTTTTTGTCCCAAGTTGCACCAGCAATAAAATCATGTCTGCAAAGTGAAGCGGCCAACCAACCAACCAACCAAACATTTGCCCAACCAACCATTTAACCAAAAACAAACAACTAAATTCAATAATATTTTATTTAAAATGTAATTTATGTAATACTCGTATTAATTTTTTCTACAACTATCTTTTTTTTTATTATTATTATTGTTTAAGCAAATAAACTTAAATATAAGTGAGAATGTAGAATGTAGAATTATGTTATTTTCCATTGGCGTTATTTTTTTGATATTATTTTGCTTAACAAACTTTTAATGAGTTTTATTTAAGCAATTTCAAACTCCAAATTAATTTAATTAAAATGTTATATTTTAGTTTAATTACAATAACTTTTATTAAATAAATAATACAAACATTTTGTCATGGCGTTTCAACCAAAATTTGGTGGTAATTCAAAACAATCAAATTACACTCTGTCCTACAACTTGTTGTTTCAATAATTTTATTTTGTATATTTAATTGATTTTAAATTTTTATTTTAAAACTTGATAGCAATACTATTAAAACGATATGAAACAACAAATTCGATTTAGAAAAATTACAAACGACGATATACAAGTTTAACAACACATGAACCAAAAATCAAATAATTTATATTGTGAAAAAAATTCACTCATGTAAAAGATTATAGTTTTTTTACTTAAGGTGAGTTCAGATTAGTCAAATATATGACCAAAAAAGCGTGACCACTATTTTGATAAATTTTTATTCAATATTTCTTGAAACGTATCATTACGAATGACGGATGATTTGTTATATAATTAGTGTGATATTAAATAGTATCTTAATTTTTTTTAATAATTATTTGCAGAGGAAAACCCGCTCATGTGTTTCTAAAACGTTATATCTCAAAAGAATTCATTTCGAGATAATCGCACTTGAAGTTTTGAACTCATTCTCAACATCGAGAAAAAATATCAGACTGCTTTCATCAGTTATATATTTAAGCGGACATCTTGGACAAACTACAGTATTGTTCGAAATCTAAGGAACTTTTCCGCAGTAAATACTCATGCTCGTATATGATCTCTTTAAATAGATTAATGAAAAATTTCCCTTTTATTTATAATTATATACATAGTCTACATACTGATAGTAACAACAAAAAATACATTTTATGTCTTTGAAAGAAATTATAACACAAAAACAAAATTAACTTAAAAATTCGCTGTTCGGAACCTAAGCAACTTTTACATTGTTGCATTTGTTGCGAAATATTAACTAAAACAACAACAACAAACTTTAGTTCCGTTATGATTGCTATTGAAAAAAATCATTTTGGTTGATTTTATGTATTAAGGTAGTACCAATTCTTTATAAGTGCAACCATGACGCGAACACGTTGTGAATCAGCTTTTAATCTAAAGATCATTGAACTTTTTAATAACGTTAAATTCCAAATTGCTATAGCAAACCAATTGAATATTAATAAATCAATAGTTTCCCGACTTGTAAAAAAGTATATAGCTACTGGAAAAGAAGAGGAAGCCAATAGCGGTGGGCGACCTCGAAAAACTTTTGAGCGAACAGACCAGAAGATTTTCCGTCTAGTTAAAAAAAAATGCATTTATTTCCTCGAAGGACATAGTGAATGATCTTGAACTTCAGATTAGTTATTCCATAGTAATAAAACGTTTATTGGAACAAAACTTAAGGAGCTTCATGTCATCTAAGAAGCCTATGCTGACTAAGAAGCATTTAAAAAAGAGGTTTGTTTGATTGATTGCAACGTAGTCTCTGATTTTCTCAGCTTTTAGGTTGTTTTAGGTTGGATTTTGCTAGAGCATATATAGATTGGACTATATCCAAATGGAGAACTGTTTTGTTTAGTGATGAATCTAAATTTACTTACTAAATTCAGATGGAGTTTGCCGTGAGAAGACCAAAAGGAAAGCGGCTACATCTTCGGTACTCAAAAGCCACAATAAAGCACGGAGGTGGAAATGTGATAGCTTGGACTTGTTTTTCGGCAAGTGGTGTTGGTCCCTTTGTAGAAATTGAAACAAAAATGGAGCCTTTTGTTTACAGAGACATTTTAGCAACTCACATGCTTAACTATGCTGAGTGGGAAATGCCACTTCGATAGGTGTTTCAACATGACAATGACCCAAAGCACTCATCGAAGTTAGTCAAGGATTGGTTATCAGCTAATTGGGTTGAAGTTTTGGATTGGCCACCTCAATCGCCAGACTTGAATCCCATAGAGAACCTCTTTGGAATTTGAAAACGGACAGTTGGAACTCAATGCTTTAAAAATAAACAGGAGTTGATGAACTGTCTAAAATCAGAGTGGGAAGCTATACCAACATCTATTCTATCGAATTTTATTAAATCTATGCACAAAAGATGCGCTGAGGTCGTAAGAAACAAAGGATATCATAGCAAATATTAAAAGATGCTTAGGTTTCGAACCGCGAATTTTTAAGTTTATTTTGTTTTTATTTTATTATAACTTCCACAGAAATGGAATTTAATTTTTGTTATTATTTTTTGTCTATAGTAGTAAATAAAAAAATTATTTTCTATAAATTTATTTGAAGAAGATATGAGTCTAGTATTACTTAGTGGGACAAAGTTGCTTAGGTTTCGAACAGTACTGTATGTGTGATGTTTAAATTATGACGCTATTCCTGTTCAAATATATCCGGTACTGTGTCATAAACTAAAATGTAATGTTATTTGTGAAAAGATAAACGGAGTTTTACTTTATAATATTTTTCATCAACACAGCCAGAACTCAAAAAATACATATGACGTTGTTATTGATAAACAAAGTTTCCAAACATGAAGTGAAATAACGACTTGTTCTCTTAAAACGTGAAAAGTACAAAAGACATAAAGATGAAACGTATACAGAACATAAAGCATGAAATGGCGAACAAGTCTAGATGATTAACTCCAAAATTTGAAATTTTGAGTTATGACGTTCTAGAAGTAAATGAGCGAAACATATTTCCTGTGTGGTTGCGTGTTTCTGCTCAATTATTTGACTAATCTGACCGCTACTTTACTTGTTGCTAAAAATTATAAGTATCTGCCCATTATTCTACTTTTTTAGAGATAAGAGGAAAATCACGTTACTATCTAGACACTCTGTGCAAGATACGACCATTTTCGTCAAATTAACGGCCTCTATTGAAAAACCCTTTAAACTTTAAATTTATTGCTCGCACTTATTATAATAGCAGTCATATTTATAAACCATCTCTGTTAAGTCTGAATGACTTTTTACGAGTAGTACAGTTGAAGAACCAATGCCACATGCGATAAAATAACGTCACTATGGGAACACCCTTTTATTTTAGTTTTATTTTTTTGTGCTTATTCTTATAAAAGATATAAAAGTACGTAAAGTATTTCCCTTTTGCGATTCAAAAGTAAATAATGTAAGTGAAAATGGCATCACTATTGGGACACCCATTAATTAAAAATTAAATTTCTTGTCATTATTGCTATAGCAACAAGTGCACCTGTTTAACACATCCGGCTATCACAGTCCAAAAAATAACAATATTTTTATGTATATCACATCACTTTTAAAACACCCTTTAATTTTTAGTATTTGTTGTTATAGTCTATGAAAATTACGTAGTTTTAGTTGACTGACGTACCCTTTGGGTACAAAAACTTAGCAAGAGTTACTTTTAAAAAGTTTTACAATAACAGAATAGTAAAATGAAGTTATGAATGTGTTGAACTTATTTCGCCAATTATGTACGTCAAAACGCCTTAATAATACATACGAAGTGAGCATTTCAAAAGTAACGAAACTCTATGACTTTTGTATATTAAATTCTGTATGGCTTTTACTTGTACTCCATCCCCAATATTAAAAAGAATATGACACAAAAAAGAAAACTTTAATTCTTTTTATGCAATATGTCACTTTCATAACACGCATAAGACTTAATTATTCGGTTTTGTCATTTGTTGATTAAAATTAAGATAAAAAAATAAAAAGACAAAATTTGTTCCTAACCACTTGTCACGAACAACATTTTGTAACAATTTTATTCAATTTAACTTTTCTATTGTTTTGCTGCCGACTTGCAGGTTCATTCATAAGCTGTCAAAGTTAAAAAAAAAAAAAAAAAAAAAACATACTGGTATCTGTGTAAAAAAGTGTAGTAATTGAATAGTTCTTTATGGAAAAGTTACATTTCATGTGTTTCTCATATCTCGTGTCTCTTGTCAGTCATTGTTTTACACAGAATAAAACATAAAATAATGATTATCATCATCAGTTTTCTTTTTTTTTTTATTAGCAACATCATTGTTATCAAACATTCTTTTGTGTATAAAGCATATATGAGTGTGTTTGTGTTAGTGTATGAGTAAAATGTGTTAATGTTTTACATTGTAGGGCTGCACATTGTCAATTATCGCGGCTATAACACGTAAACCGTTTGTTACAATAATGATTTTAAAGGTATTAATTTTTTATATTTTTTTCCACTGTCTGGCAAAGGAAAAAACAACATAAAAAGGAAATAGCGATAAACATAAAAAATAGCAACTTGACAAACATATTTTTAATTTTTGCAAAGGCAAACTTACTGCATAGTAGTTTCTTTGACAATTTACAACATAAATTTGCAGCAGTTAAAAATATTCAAAAACTTTTGCTGTGAAAGGACAATTTTCTGTGAAGAAATTTATCCATGGCAGATGGAAATCCTCAAGTAGTGACTCACTGCAATACCGAAACAATGTGGTATGTACTTCACTGTTTTGTAGTTATTTCAACGACAATACTCTGGTGAAATACTTTAATCGGTTTCTGTCAAATATCTTTAACTGATTCTCAGTCTCTCTGTTTTTACGCAGCTTAAAATCATTGTGCTTAAAAAAATCATTTTATTTTCACTACGTCACTATAGAAAATTTTCCCTATTTTTTTTTACAAAATTAATTTCAGCCAAACGCGTGGATCGATTTGAACGATTGTTTGGAGTTCATTTTAGGTGAACACTTAAGAGAGATGGAGTGACCGAAAAAGTCTTTTATACACTCTGAAGAAAGCGTAAGCAAAATTTAAATAATATAACAACAGAAATTAATTTTAATAATTTAATGAAGTAACAAAGTCATGTTTAAAAAGAATTTTATTCAACAATTTGATTTTTGAGCTTCCAACCATCAACTTTATATTCACTTTCGGGTTTTTTTTCGTCTGTTTTAGACTTTTCTACAAAACAATTCGACTAAAACTACTGCTCAATTTAATAATCAATAATTTAAGAGCAGGCTCCTAAGGATCATTATTACTGAAGCTGTCATGAGGAGGAAAAAGGGGAAATAAAATTGAATGTTTGAAAAATAAATTGCTTTCCTTATTGATACATTGGTTGTATAGTGGAAATAATCCAAATATTTCCATTTTTTTTTTTTTTGGTTATCAGAGTCACTTAAAGTTTTAGAAAACATCTCATAAGCTTAATTTTTCTGGAATCTCTTCCATTAAATTTGGAGGCAAATTTCCCAGCGATATTTTTTACTCTTCTTCTTTTTGAAATAAATTTCTGCTACGACATTCGCTGTATGAGAAAATATTTCTTTCGCTACACAGTTCAGTCAATTCATAATAATGGTCAGGATTACATGAGTAATTCTTCTTTTCCTATTTGCATTTTTAGCAATTATAAACTCAATTTTAAAATGTTATTACCTTAAATATTATCATAAATGGTTCATTTTTGAGAATATTTTGAAAATTACATTAAACTTATTTAGTTTAAAGCAATTTGATGTGAAGGAATTAAACAGCTAATTTGATTTATTTTGATTTACACCACTTTCATTATTTCTATTTTTTGAAGCACAAAAATAATATTTTATACTAAAATAAACCAAATTACGTATTTTAGGCGTTTATCGAAAATATCGGCTTCTTTGAAGTAAAAATCGGCGAGTTGGCAATTATGGTAGGCCTGTCACAGACCGGCTTTATACTCTTTAGATTAAAGAAAGAGATTAGCAAAGAGATCCAAGCTGGCCTATCTAACCTATATTTTGTCCGATAAACTTTGTCCAAAAAACCTTTTCACGTTATCAATCAATATCAATAGACTCAATGATATTCCCATAAAAAAATCTTCAGCTACACTTCTTCTTACGCCATATTTTCTTATACCTAGCCCAATGCTTTCAATGGAGAGTGGAACTTGTCCGGTTAAAGAAATAAATTAAAATTAAATATTTAAAATTTTTAAAGTTATTTGTCGCTCTATTTAAGTATTGCAACCAAATGACAATTTGTAATTCGGTTAAAGTTAAAGTAATTTTTTTTTTAATTTTTGCAATTTTTTTTTAATTATTAAAACTGTAAAATTAGAAAGTGATAAAATCTAAAGCAGTATTTTCTAGATCAAGTGCTCTAATCAAAATCCTCCAAACCCACTGTGCGTAGAGTAATAAAAAATTTCATAAAAACTAAAGCGTTTTACGGAAAGCACAAAATCTGTTTCAAATCACGTAGATGTAGATATTGATATAGACACACATACATGCACTTAAGCACATATGCGCAATCTTGCCCTTATTTATAATAAATACTTTGCAATAGCATTAATTAAAATTTTATACGAATTATTAGTTTCTCGTGCAACAGCAAACTTGGTCTTGTATGAAATTTTAAATGTAAAACGTTAAATATTCGACATTTCATTTACTGCCATAAATATTTTATGCTTTTCTTAAAAAACATTAATATTTTCGAAGTTATTTTATAAATCAGAAAAATAAAATTGTATTTTTATTAGCTAGATTTAATTATTGCCTTACTTAGTTAATGGCATCATAAAAACTCTTTTAAGTTAATTACAAACGTAAGTTAAATGACTTCAAACAAAAAATGCTTAAAATGTTGTTCGATTGGTAGAAAACTTATGGTTTAGTAACCGCTCAAATTAAATTTTCTATATACCTTTTTACATAACACTCTCTGTTTTACGATAGCACAGTCATAAAAAAAGTTTAAAGAATGTTTTAATCTGTTCTGAAATATAATAACAAAGGCTTCGATGGCTAAAAGAATTTAAGAATGATGATTCTACAAAATAAAGAATTACAAAATAAAGAAATCATAAAATCACATCAAGCCTTATAGTCCAACATACTCTTGCTTCTTTCCTTTTATTATCTGAAGTAAATCACTCAACAGCATTTAAGTTATTGACCATTTGCCAATACAACAGTTACCTTTTAAAGAATACATCAATTTGAAAAAGAGACACAAATTAATCTCCCTTGTCTGTTTATAAATCCTTTTCATCAAAATGAAAACAATAAATAAAGAAGCGAAACAAAGTAATAGAGCAATTCGAAAGAAGAAATTTTCATTTTGTATATTTTATATTCTTTTTGTCTTCGTTTAGTGTAGAATCATTTGGTTAATATACTGCAACTTCATCCTCCCTCCGCTTGAAATGCTTTTAGGTTTTATAGATTTTTACTTCTTCTCTTATTTATACAATTTATTCCATTCATTTAAAGATCTATTCCATTCTGATGAAAAAGAATAAGGAAAAAACAAAAACAAAAACCTGCATGCAATAAATACATCAACACAGAGATGGCCAATATTGATGAGTGAGCAGAATGGGGTCAATTGTTAAGATTATAAAGTTAAAGATTCGAGCTATTTGTCACCTTGAAGTTGAAGATAAGAAAAACAATTTATCTATTAAAAAAAAACATATCAACACATCTCACCACTATGCAAGATTTTGAACTGAATTATTATTCAGTTCTTTGTAACACTTCAGCGTGACTACAATTCCTCAAGGTGTCAATAATAAATTATAGTTAAAAGCGTGATGCATGTCAATACGTACATTATGGCACAATTTGGTAACGGATATTGATTTAAGTCGTACACTAACATATGACGAATAACCAATTAAGGTACATGTTTCAACAAAATCCCTGCTACAGCTCCGATGGGCCGACTAGTTGGTGTGTATAAAATATTTTTTTCCTACACGCAGAAAAAATACGTGGTTGTGATGTGGTCACAATAACCATATTATATTCTTTTTTAACAATTTATAGTTACGGAGAACGAATTATAGTTGTTTTAACCAAAATTTTAGTCACGATAAACATTTTTAGTTAAATTTTATTTTTTGGATACTGTGCATAAAAAATGCAACATGGTTGGTTGAACTTAAAACAATTTCAACCACAACCAAAGTTTTATAACTTATTAAAAATAACATAAAATAATTAACCATTCTATATTTTTATTAACCAAAGTATGGTTAAAAGTAACAAAATAATGTTTGCGCTCAAAAGTATTTTGCTCTATTTCTTGACAGTTTAGTAATTTTTCTGATAGCTAAAATTTGAAATTGTTTATTTAATTGTTACAGAAAGTGAAAAAAATAAAACTTTATGTACAAAATAAATAATTATGAGTAACATGCAAAATATGACAAAAAAAAAAAATAAAAAGAGAATTTAAACATTTAAAAAAAGTTGTAATAAATATTATGTTTTGAAAGCACATAAATAATAATTTTTGTGTTTAAAGCACAATTGTGAAATCATTTATTTGGGCTTATAAACTATATTTTTATATAACTGACTCTTGTAGCCAATGATCTAAGCGTTATTTATTTTAAACAAATATATAGTTTTTGTGAGTGTATGTTTTTAAATAATTTTTATGAAAAATCGTTAATGAATAATCAATAATAAACCTTTTATATAAGAAAAATTTTGCACTTACGAAAGTATATTATAATTCAAATATATGACATGACACGTTCAGCCATATTATTATATTTAAATTTAACCATTTAATGTTTATATTTGAACATAATTATGTTAATACTTTATTGTTTTGCTAGTTATGTTTTGTTAAATTATGGTTACCTCAACCATGTTTTTTCTTTGCGTGTATGACAAGATGAGAATAAGTAAATGTAGTCGTATAACTTATTTAACAGCCCATAAAAAATTTATTTCAAAAACATTATTATTGGCTAAACATCAGAAACGTATATTGGACTCAGCCCGAATTTTACCACTTACGATTTCTTTCAGATTTTACTGCTTCGAAGCACAAAATTAGAAAAAAATTTTAACTTTCATTCAAACTTTGTCAAGTAGTTTATTTATCAGGCAGACTCTAAGTTCACATTAAACGGAGACAGGAATCATTGTAGGAGAAAATTTGGAAATATTATATGAAAACGTGATATTTTATGCTTTTTTACAACTTTTTATTATGAAGTTCAAATGAACTTCAAAGTTTTTGTTTTAGAGTAACAGCAAGTAAATCGTAGTTATAAAGTTACGCAACAATTAAAGTCAGTTAGATATCAATTACGTAAAATACTTCAGCTGAAGAGTTTATTTGCCCACCAATCTGCTTGAACTAAAGTCTAATATCCTGGAGTATTTTTGGTTTTGCAAGGAATATTACATCTATTAAATATTATCTATTAAATATTAACTATTAAATATTAACTATACAATATGGTTCTAAGAGCAAGAAGATTTGTCGAAAATGCCTACTATCAATATGTAAAAAAATATGCAAAGTACGAGTTGGATTCTTACACAAAAGCCTATATAACATCTTTAATCCACTTTTTTATACCCTTCCCCACAGGTGGAAAAAAGGTATATGCAAATTTGTGAGTCCGTTTGTAATTTCTACAATATCCATTTCCGACCCCATAAAATGTATATTTTCTGAGTTCTTATGCATAGCGAAGACGATTGAGCGATGTCCGTCTATTCGACCGTCTTTGCCAAGACACTAGATGAGCTAGAAAGAATTTAAATACGCCAATCGATCAGGCGAAAATTTTGCTATTGAAATCAGCAAGATCGGTCCATGGCCTTCGAGGCAGCGCACACATCTAATTTTTCCATATCATTTGAAACAAATCCACCTTAGTGAAGCAACTTCAATTACAAAAAAAATAAAACAAATATATAGGGTGAGAGGGAAAAAAATAATAAAAAACAACTAGAGAAAGAATTGGCGTTCACCAATATTTTCCGAGTTACAGGCCTCTGAAATGATAAAATTTTTTAAATTATCGATATGGGTATGATTTAAAAGCTTTTAAAGAGATCTTTAAGAAAATGCTAAAATTTTTAAAAAGTGCTTAAACCATTAAGATCCAATGACATTTTTATGTAAATATATAAATAGTACTTAATTTTTTTTCTTTAATTCTAAATTTTTCGCGATTGGAGTTATTTCACTAAAATATATTTGCTTTTATGGATTTTTCATAGCCGAAAATATACGTCATAATCACTTTGCCATACAGGCAGCCTGTATTTAATTTTATTTTCATTTTCTAGTACTTGTCTTTGTAGCACACTGCGTGCAATTTTCAATCGTCTGTTCTTTTTAATTCTTTTGTAATTGTCTTCATTGCGGACATAAAAAAAATGTAAATTAAATTGTACATACAAATACGTCGTATGGGAAAACTTCAAGATTGTACCTTTCATGGTTTAGAGCTAGATGAATGCGACACACGGGAGGACATTGTAGAGAAAACGATAGTGTTAAGTTATTACCCTTTGGGTACGGAATTAGAAGGACAAGCTACTACGCCAACACAAACAGATTTGTAGTGTAAACACAAGCGAACGAATGAATAATTTCACAAATCACTACAAGTTCCTCGCCTATATATCTTTGCGTAAATTTCACAAGTAAATAATATTTTGTTGATATGTGCCAGTTCATATAAAATATTTAAAATTAAAATATTATTAATAATAATCACCCTTGTTCTATGAGGAGTCGTAAACATCGCCAAGCGTCTTTCTTTCCGACATCGATTGCAGTAATGAAGAAAGTAAGAAAAAATTAATGGCACAAGGAAAACTTCTTAGACAGAAATCAAGAAAGTTTCAGTTAATACATAAAAAGTAAGCGATAATGCTTTGTTTCTTCATTTAAGGTTCAATAAATCAATAGCAATCAATATTACGGCTAAATAAAATAGCAATCAATAAACGCAAGTGGACTTCTTGGGGCAACATGTCTTACCATTTCAAATGAGTTAAGCACGTTCAATAAGGCGTTGTCTGCGACTTCAAGAAATTCACATTCACATGGGACTCTTTGAACCATACCCTTAGGATTGACGTGCTTGTGGAACTAAAGCAGATTTGCAGATTCTTCAAAGAGACCTAGTACCAGCTGGTAAAATATATCGCCTCCAGTGGTGTTACATACTTTTTTGTTTGTAACCGCATTTTTTACTTTAAATTTTAAGTCACGCCAAAACTGTAAAAATAGTTTCGTTAAACACGAATTTGTAAAGCACTAGATAGGATGAATATATTTTTCATATAAGTGTTATAAATAAAAAGTTAACACATATTTTAGTAAAAAGTAATAAAATTTTTTTTTAAGTTTTCATTTGGCTTCGTAAAAAAACCTATCAAAAAGTTCGTTATGTTGGAAACACAATTGAGACGAACAACGAATTTCGTGTAGCACGACGAATTCATCGGAAAAAGTTCGCTGCGTAAACTAGCAGTGTGGCGCACAATAAGAACGAAAAAGTTGCAGCTGTTATGATCAAGATAATTGTTTGCTGCCTTTGACAAAAAAAAGTAAATATTTCAAAAAAAAATGAGGCAAAAAATTTTGAGTTTTGTGAAAATTATTAATGGTGTATAATAAGCGAAACTTCAAATTTGTGGACTGTAATGATAAGACCTTTCTTCTTGACAAATAAATGAATAATGATTTATTATTAAAGTGTTACAGCTAACGAAAGTATACAAAATAAAGAACAAAAAATATACATATAATAAAATTGTCACTATGTACAAGAACAAAACCAATTACACACAACTAAGTATGCATAGTTTAGCAGGTAGAAAATCGAACGATGTTGATCTTTTCGTTTTCTTTTGTTTCTTTGGAATGTTGAAACAGTTAATGTAATTGCTAGTTATTTAATATTTTCAATTTAATCCAATTAAACAGAGGCGTAACACAAAGTTGTTAACTTATCGAATAATTTTTGAATATGTTTTAAACCATACTGCCCCCCTGAAACAAGGTTTCAGCTAATAGGAAGGCGAGCAATCTTTGTGACTGGACGTTTATATAAGCTTTTCTCCGTTTTGATAGTAACAACCCTTACACAGCCATCTGCTCCGGGATGAACCTCAGTAATCCTCCCTAATAGCCACTTTGTTGGGGGTAGGTTAGGCTCCTTTAACACAACAAGATCTCCTATGCTGAAGTTTTGTGAGATTTTCTGCCATTTGGGCCTTTGTTGCAGAGACGTTAGGTACTCAGCTGACCACCTTTTCCAAAATCCTTGTACCATGTGTTGTAAAAATTTATAATGCTTCAAGCGGGATAATGGAGCAGATAAATAACTAGGTTCTGGAATAGCAGTAAGCGGTTCGCCTGTAATGAAATGGGATGGAGTTAGAGGATTTAAATCATTATCAGATATAGCACAAAGCGGTCTGCTATTAAGTATGGCTTCTATTTGAACAAGAACTGTGTACATTTCTTCAAATGACAAAAGTGTGGATCCGACAACACGCTTGAGATGAAGCTTTACTGATTTTACATTTGTTTCCCAAATGCCGCCAAAATGTGGGGAAGATGGTGGAATAAAATGCCATGAAGTGCCGTCCCTTTCAATTGCTGTCGCAATATCAGCATTTGTTGATTCATTTTTTAACATTTGCGTCATCTCCGATAACATTCTGCGGGCGCCATGAAAATTGGTTCCATTATCCGTATAAAGATTACCACATTTCCCACGGCGGGATATAAACCGCTTAAATGCGGCAATAAAGGCCTCAGCACTGAGATCACTTACCAGTTCTAAGTGAAGTGCTTTGGTTGACATGCAAATAAATAAAGCTATATAGGCTTTACTTACTCGCGGACGCTTACAGTTTGTCATCTTGATAAATAACGGCCCAGCAAAATCGCACCCTGAATTGAAAAATGGTCTATACTGTTGAATTCTTTCAGCTGGGAGATTGGCCATTAATTGTTGCGAAGTTTGTTGACGAAGCATAAAGCAACGCTTACATTTAAAAACTATAGAGCGAATCAGATTTCGTGCTCCAAGAACATAATATTGTTGCCGAAGTATTGTGAATAATTCAGAAGTTCCTGCATGAAGATAAGTTTTGTGCATTTCATTAATAATAAGGTTGGCAATGTGACACTTGGGTATAATGATTGGATGCTTGATGTTATACGAAACGACAGATTCCTGGATACGACCTCCGACGCGAAGCAATCTATTGTTATCAAGAAATGGAGAAAGCTTAAGAAGTGGATCTTTGCCTAGCAACGGTAGATTTTGATTTAAAGATTTGATAGTTTGTGAAAAAAATTTGTTTTGCAAGCAAAAGATTAGCTTATTGCGAGCCCCTTGAATTTCATTATAGGAAATAAAGTTCGTGAAACTTGATGACTGCTTTCTAAGGCGGTTTATGAAACGTTGAACAAAAGCAATTATTCTAAGAAGCCTATTCCAGTTAGAAATTTTATTTGATAGATCAAGTAGCAATAAGTTTGTTTTATTAACTGAAGTACAAAGGGCGGTTTTTCGTTGTTCATCTACCACTTCCTGCAGCGTTTCTTTGGCATTAAATTCTGTTTTTGGCCATTCAGTTTCTGGCCGGTTTAACCAGTATGGACCATTCCACCAAAGCTCGTGTTTTAGCAAACTTTGTGGAGATAACCCCCTAGATGCGCAATCAGCTGGGTTGTTAGCTGTGTCCACGTAGTTCCAAACTTTACGGGGAAGTATAGACAAAATTTCTTCTGTACGATGTGCAACAAAAACCTTCCATGTACGTGGTGCTGATGAGAGCCAATGAAGAACTATTTGTGAGTCGGTCCAAGCATAAAGCTTTGTTGGTTCAATTTTTAAAGATTGCTTTACAGTAGAATAAAGATGACATAAGAGTGCAGCTGCACACAATTCCAATCGAGGGATAGATACCACCTTTAGAGGTGCCACCTTTGTTTTGGCACTTATTAAGTTAATTGTAGTTTTGTTGGTTTTGTCTCGAACGACGAAGTAAATTACAGCAGCATAAGCTAGACTTGAGGCATCACAAAAACAATGGACTTCAACATCTGGAAAAAAGAAAACCTTTCGTGGTATTAAAATTTTTTCAAAATAAATAATTGAATCTCGCTGCTGAAGCCATTCCTTTGTAATGTGATAGGGCAGGGGATCGTCCCAAGAAATTTTAAGCAACCATAATCGTTGAAGCAAAATTTTCATAAGTACTGTTGATGGTGCTAAAAACCCAAAAATATCGAAAATACGAGCCACGTCGAATAAAATTTTACGTTTTGTTACAGCAGTATGGTCATATAATCTTTGATGAATACGAAAAGAGTATGAATCTAATTCTGGATTCCAATACAGTCCAAGCAGCTTGATATAAGATTCAGAGGAGTTAATTTTAGTCTTCGACTCTTCCAAATCATTGACTGGAATTTGGATAAGAAATTGTGGTGAGTTTGAGCTCCACTTTCTTAGCTTAAATCCGCCCATATTTAAAAGTTCATCTAATTCTTTCTTTGCTCGACATAATTCAGTTAAGCTGTCTGCTCCAGCCATCACGTCGTCCACATAAACATTGTTCAAAATGATACTTGCAGCTGTTGGTAGTTTTGTTTGGTTGTCAAAAGCTAGCTGTTGCAAGACACGCACCGACAAAAATGGCGCGCTTGATGTGCCGTACGTTACTGTACATAGACGATAATGTTTAACAGGATCTCTAGAGTCACTCCTCCACACAATACGTTGGTAATCACGGTCTTTTTTTGAAACCCAGATCTGTCGAAACATTTTCATTATATCGGCTGTGAAAACGAAAGAAGATCTGCGGAATCGTATAGCTACGCCGAACAAGTCTCGTTGTATATTCGGTCCAATCAAGAGTGTATCATTTAGCGAATTTCCAAATGAATCCTTGAATGAGCCGTCAAAAACTACCCTTAACTTCGTGGTGCTGCTCTCTGGCTTTAGTACAGCGTGATGTGGTAAATAGTATTGTGGACAATTACAAATTTCTTCATCAGGGATTTTTTCCATATGTCCTAACAACTCGTATTCCTTCATAAAATCACAATACTGCTTATACAAATCTTGATTCTTATAAAACCGCCTTTCCATTGCATGTAATCTAGATATAGCCCCGCTTAATGTATTAACAAATGCGGGATTTTTTATTTTGAACGGTAGCTCCACAATATACCTGCCGTCGGGAGACGTAGAATGTGTTGATAGGAAGTGAGTTTCGGCTGGATCATTGAGTTTTAACTCTGATTCACTCCCCCTTATAACACAATCTTCTAACTCCCAAAATCGTTGAAGCATTTTGTCAATATTCGTTGAAATTACGTATGAGGCTATGTTCGAGGATACAAGTGTAGATGTTATTTGTCCCGAAACTATCCAGCCAAATACAGAGTTGATAGCAAATAAACCTGAAGAATTAAGCGGCACCTTGCCACTTCTTAAAATCGACCAGACAATATCTGCCCCCAATAGGATGTCAACAGCACCAGCCTTATTAAAATTTGGATCAGCAAGTTTTATGGTGGATAATAACTCCTCCTTTGGTTCTGAGATGCTGTAAGAGGATATATCAGCAGTAATTGTCTTAAGAATATATGCATTAATAGTAATCATTTCTAGGTTTTGAGAAGGAAAAATATTCAATTTTACTTGACCTCTAGTAACGCCAGCAGTTGTAGACGATACACCCATAATCGATAAGCGACCGTTTGATCTGGATAACCCTAATAACTGCACACACGATTCAGTTATAAACGAAACTTGCGATCCTGTATCAATTAAGCTTCTTAGGTTTACAAAACTTCCAAACTTATCCCGAACACGAACTAACGCTGTAGGCAAAATTACTTGTGGATGGCTCTTCGAAATGACATGATTGTTTGCAACGACAGATGATGTAGGTTGCATATTGCGGGTTATCGAAGGTGGTTGATTTGCTTCCGATGAGTTCGTAATGGGTGTTGTGGAATGGACTGGTTGTTCAAAATCTGTTGGATTACTATAAACAAAATTAGTGTTAAATGTGTACTTTTTTTCTTTTCTAATTTATTAAGCACTAGGTCAGTTTTATAAATAATAAAAATTTTTTATTTATATTTTCAATATTTCGCCACACCTTTGGGTGGCATCATCAGGAAACAGGAAACAAAAATAACAAAAATTAAAATGAATTAAAAAAAAAAAAAAAAAAAAAAAAAAAAAAAAAAATAATTTCATTTTAATTTTTGTTATTTTTGAAAAAAGAAAATTTAATTTTTTGTTTCCTGTTTCCTGATGATGCCACCCAAAGGTGTGGCGAAATATTGAAAATATAAATAAAAAATTTTTATTATTTATAAAACTGACCTAGTGCTTAATAAATTAGAAAAGAAAAATTATTTAAAAAGGTCAAAGAAACATTTACATATAAGTTAAATGTGTACCCATTATTCTTGTTGTTGTGACCTGATTTAAGACAATTAAAACATAGAAAGTTGTCTTTGATAAACTTGCGTTTATCATCAATATTAAGAGCCGTAAAATCGTTGCATTGGAATAGTTGATGTTGTTGTTGGCATTTTAAACAAGGTTGTGATAATGCGCGTGAAATATTGGAGCGATATGAAGTTGTTTTTGTAGCTGAAGCTGCCCCCAACATTTCATTAGACTCCAAGTAAGTATATCTCTTCTCTAAGAATTCTAGAAACACGTAAATGCTTACATTCGACTTGGACCCTACCTCTTCCGACCAGAGTTGTCGAGTTGAGGCATCTAGTTTCGATAGTAATAAATAAATTAACCAAGGATCCCTCTCGTTCATATCTATCGCCTTGAGACCTCGAAGACATTCATCAGCCCCATCAAGAATTTTGCGAAGTCCTTTGTAAGCTGATGTGTTAACAGTTGGTAGCTTAAAAAAGTTTTGAATGTACGAGTATGCACAAAGATGTGGCCTATCATATCTGCTCTCCAGTTTGTCCCATGCTTCCATGAAATAATCTTCCGAAATTGGTATGTTTTTTATAAGATTGAAAGCCTCACCATCCAAAAATGAAACTAAATAATAAAACTTTTGAGTTTTTGTTAAACTGGTCTTACTATCTACAGAACCAATAAATAGATCTCTAAACGCCGTCCATTTACTATAGTCTCCAAAAAACTTTGGAATCATAATCTTAGGTAAGGCAACATCGTTTGTTTTTGGTACCAAAGCTCCTAGATGATTAAGCAACTTACTTTGTTGTCCAGCGAGCTTTTCTAGTGTTTCGTCTGCATTTTCCGTCTGGTTTTTACGTACTTTGATAGCTTTTAGTAGTGTTGAAACTATAAATAAATACTTCGCCTCGTATTGCTCGAATGTTTCCCCTTCAAGTGTCTCAGCTTCTTCTTTATCATCTTTCTCAAATTCGCACATCTCATCTTCAATTGATATATATTGTTGCCAATACGTTTCTAGGGCCTTAAACGGTGCTTCCAGGTCTTCTAAGCTTGTGCTATCATTAATTGTAGAACAAAAACTATGTGCACGTGAAATACATGATCGCACACGGCTTCGCTTAAGCTTTAATGACTTTAAATTTACCATATTTTACAAAAGAAAAAAAACTTAATAAACTTCTTTGATATCCTTAGGCTCGAAGGATCAATTTTATGGTGTATAATAAGCGAAACTTCAAATTTGTGGACTGTAATGATAAGACCTTTCTTCTTGACAAATAAATGAATAATGATTTATTATTAAAGTGTTACAGCTAACGAAAGTATACAAAATAAAGAACAAAAAATATACATATAATAAAATTGTCACTATGTACAAGAACAAAACCAATTACACACAACTAAGTATGCATAGTTTAGCAGGTAGAAAATCGAACGATGTTGATCTTTTCGTTTTCTTTTGTTTCTTTGGAATCTTGAAACAGTTAATGTAATTGCTAGTTATTTAATATTTTCAATTTAATCCAATTAAACAGAGGCGTAACACAAAGTTGTTAACTTATCGAATAATTTTTGAATATGTTTTAAACCAATTAATATAAACATCGTCCATATTTAAATTTGTTTTTTTTTTTTTGCATATGACATTTGTTAGTCTTACCATAGAATAAAATAAAAATAATTGTGAATGTTTTACTTAATGATGTATATTAAGAAATAAACAATAATTAAGGCAAAAAATAGCTTTATTTACTAATATTTTTAAAAACTATAGAAAAACAACAACCATCTACTAGTTTGTTTATCGTTCTTCGGCGTAAGAAATAAATCTATCGGAGAGTTCGTCACGCACGACGAATTTCGTCGACGGCGGTGTTGTGTTAATTTTCATATGCACCAATGTGTTTTATTTTTGACGGCGAATATTCGCAACGAAAAATTCGTCGTTCATCCCAATTGTGTTCCCGGCGTTACACATGACAATTTCAAACAAATTTTATTTCTGGCGTTTTTATACGTTACGAATATTCGTCGTTCAATTCAAATATATTTTTATAATTATAAAAAAATTTTAGTTTTCATTATTTCAGTTGTAATTTTTAAAATTAATTATTTGATAACGTTTACAAGTTTTAATGACTAGCAACTTAAAGGCAAAATCAGATATTTTAAAATACAGCTTATTTAAAAACATATGTAGCACCCGAAGAATATAAAAATAACACCATTTTTTCAAGACTGGCATTGTTTAAAACTCGGCTCGAAGGACCATGTTTAAAACTTAATGTGTCTTTACTCTACAAGACTCTACATAAGTATTAATTTGCCTAAAATGGGAATTTTAGGTGGAAAGAGCAAATAGGGGCCTACTTTGTTTGGGTAATAAGCGATATTCGGGTTATGGATTTATCGAAGAAAACACAAAGAATTTTCATAAAAATCATTTACTTACATAGGTATGTTTTTATTAATACTTATTTGTGGGTATAAACTAGAGCTTAACTGTGGTGGGTTGAACTTCTTTGATGTGGAGCCGATTTCAAAATGGAAGAGACCAAAACGATTTTTCTTGCATGGTGCCTTTTTAGTTGAACAAAAGGGAAAAACTGTTATAATTACTCGTTACTGTTAAACGTCATTACTTGTCAAATCCAATCTTCCATGGCTTAACCCAGAGTTGAAACCTCTAATATTACAATTCAAAATTCTAAATAAAAAAATGGATAATTTTAATAATAATTCAATAATTCTTAAGCATTTATAAAATTCAATTAATTCGATACATGGTTTAACAGTGTTAAACAGGCATATTTGTAATAAATAATAAAATTTTCCTGATTAATAGACTGCCATAAGAAATCTTCCAAATTAAAAGAATTTCGTTTTATTAAAAAATGAAGCTGTTTGTCTCAAAGCAGAAAGTCTCATTTATTACAAGAAAATAAAATATAATATTTATGTATTAGGCATCAAAAAAAATTTCCTTCAAAATATAAAAAATGAAACCCTTTTAAAATATAACATACATTTACGTGAGAAATGGTACCACCTTTTATGCAAATAAAAAAGTGATTGATACGCGCAGTCTTGTGCCAATATTCTGTAACACATTTAATATAAAATCTTTGTGAAATTCAAATTTAACAACCCGCCAAGATATTGAGTTCTTTTACAGACAAATATTTCTTTAGATGAATGTTATTATTGCTGTTGTCTTACTACCAAAGGATTTATGAAAAATGGGTTTTTTTTCTTCTTTTTTTCTTTTTTGCCAAGGAAAACTATATGAACATCTTAATACATTTTTAAAGTAAATAGACTTTTAAGAATGATGATAGAATTTTACGTATTTATATACAATTTAATACGCTCTGTATTGAAAATAAATAATTCACACATACATTCTCATATCAATGTACTTCCCTTGATCATAAAAAGAAACCCCTTTTTTTCTAACTTTTTTATATAAAATTTTCTTTTTTGACGCATATATATTACAGACATACATTTACATTCTCTAGGGAAGATTTAATGTAACATATATTCGTATATTAAAAAGAATATGATTTAGGAGTCAGACAAAATTTTTTAACTTTTTTTTATAATTTTTCCCCTTAACTGCAGGCTTTAAATTTTAGTACTCAAGAAGTTGTATAAGTTAGAAAGGTAATCCTTAAACGTATGCTTATCAAATAGTGCTTGCGATAATTAAAGGAATGCACATATTAATGGTTTTATTTGTGTTCAAATTGAATTTAAATTTAAGTTTTAATTAGTTCAATAATATTTTTTATTATAAAGTAAATAGGAATTTTATAAAATAAAAAATTTATAAAATTTATAATACATTTAATTGAATTAACAAATTTCTAATTATATAAGTAATTGAATCAATTAAAAATTTCATAAAATTTTAATCTGAAACTAATAAACTCTTTAATAAGTTCACATACTTTTTTCTGTGATGTGATCTTATAAGATAAGAAATATTAAAATTAAGTAGAATATGCTGTAGGAAACATAATGGGTGATTCAAGTAGAGATATTTTTTTAATAGCCTTTGTTTGACACATCACTTGTGAGTAATGTCATGCTGTCATGTTATTTTTGTTTGGTATAATTTGGCATTTCATAATGGAAAAACTTACGCTGAACAACAAATCGTTCAACTTTATTACGAAAATTCACGTTCTCTGAGGAATGTGTTTCGTGCACTTCGCTCAACTTATGTTCAACATAATCAGCCTAATGAAAGAACTATATGCAACACCATCATCCATTTTGAGAGCTAGCATTCATCAGGGTGGAATCATATATCCATATTTTTTTAAAAATAATGCCGATGCGAACGTAACCGTCAATGACGACCATTATCGTGCATTAATAACCGACTATTAGAGGCCTGAAATTAAAGCTCGTGATCTCGGGCGGTCGATTGGCCCCCAGATCATTATTAACACTTTGTATTTCTAACAAATAATTTAATTTTTCAAAAGTAGTCAGACTTCGCTTTAGCAGTGCCATATTTAAAAAAAAAAAGTTGTAATAACGAATCCTCCCTTTAGCAGAACTTAACTTTCCCTAACAAGAAACATTATTTATAACGAATTCCTGGTTCAGTTTTTTCACACTCCGATGTAGGTTTCAAATTATTTCTTTTAGAAATAAAAATTTTCTTCTTAACTCAAGCATTTTCTGTTGAAATTAACTTTAATAAAACTTAAAAAGGAAAAATCACTAGACTTTATACTTTACAAACTTTTTTATTACACCCTTAGACTTTTTCCTGTGAGATATGTAAAGTCCAAAGCTTATGCGGACAAACCCGCTTCATCTGAGGCTTTGGCGGAAATCATTACGCGTTCCTTTCGCCAGATACCAGTCGAAATGCTCAAACGAGTCATCAAAAATTGGACTAAACGGATGCATCATCTGCGATGTAGCAACGGCCAACATTTGATAGACATAATCTTCAAACATAAATGCAAAATAATGTTCTTTCAAATGATAATAAACATTCCCCACTAAATTTGAATTTACTGTGTTTTTTTCGATAAAAAATTAGGGAGACTCGAATGGGTCACGCGTTAAAACGAGTAAAACTGATAGAATGACTTTGTAGCCTGACAAGCGAAAAGACTTGAAAAATTACGCTGCACAGTATGCCAGAATCAAAGTATTTTGAAAATAACTCAGCCAGTTGTAAAGGCCTAGGCCGATTGATTCCAAATTTGCCATGGTCACAGCAGAGGAGTAATTGAGCTTAACTTTTAAAGCAGGGTACCATCCATTTTCAAGAGATGGCGTTATGTGGTCGCACCTGGAATTTCTTCAATTTTTGAACAATTTTTAAAAAAAACCATATATAAAATAAATGGCCTGATCCAAATTTATCGGGTGTTTCTGTTGATGTCTCGTTTTTAGTGTTGTTGTTCTGAAAAAGGTTTTATATTTCTGTTCCTGTGAAAGTAAAAATATGCCATCGTGTTGTATCGATTGTCTGCTTGTCTTTTTTCTTCTTCTTTTTTGTGTTGTATTGTTTGAATAGTTTGTCGATGGTAGTGCGGTTGTAACCGTTATATTAGGCTATAGTGTAAGTTGTGTCGCTTTCTTTTTTATATTTATCAGGAGAAACTGGGACTATCTTAAGTCGATGAATCATATGTCTAAATGCTGCGAATTTATGTTGGGTAGGATAGTTTTAGAAGAATTGGAAGTTTTGAGGAGTCAAATCCTCGCAAAAATGTGGGGGTTGATGAGGATGGCTTCCAAACAGCTGTCTTCAACAAACACAAAAAAATGGAACCACAAGCTCTAGCACTTGGTTTAAAAAAAGAAACACAAGAATTTCAATTTTTTTTTTTCAAATTATATAAAGGGGGGAAGTTACAAATCAACTTTCCTTTATTTTATTAAAATTCAAAATATGTATCACAATACGATAAAAAATTATACAAATTAGTTTTTAATAAAAACCAAATTTTTAATGGCACGAACGACAACGAGGTTTAATCGATCGAGTACAAAAAAAGGAACTCTAATATTTTTAATAAAAATATCTTAACGAAAAAAAGTAATTAAGAAAATCGTTGATGATCACAGCGCCCCTTAGACGTCAACCAAACCATGAATCACGGTTGGGAACCTTTGCTGTTCAGACATCCACACCTCGCGCGTTATTGCGTTATTGATATGTTAAGTTGCATCTTGCTCTTTTTCTATTGTGTATCTGATTTAAGTTAGAACTTGTTCGGCGTTGTCTATCCCGCTTCTTTGGGGCAGAGGAAAAGCATTAGAATTTTTGTTAAACTATTTTTAATATCGCATTCAATAAATTAATAATTTAATTTTACTTGTTCCAATATCATTTGCAACGACCTGTGTTAAAATTATGGTTGCTAATTTAGTTTGCGGTAACAACTGCAGTTTTGTACAAAAATTCTCCAAAAATATGTTACAGCACCAACACGTATTGCGTAGACGTAAAACATTTCATTTTTCTTTAAATAAGCAGCTGCATTCCTGCACTGTTTTGTTTTCTCATCTCATGTGGTGTTTTATATTTTTCTATTATTAGTTTCTTAACCACTTTGTGTTATTTTATATTTTTTTTCGTATTCATAAACTAAAAGTGCTGTTTCCTTTTATAAAATGGACATCATATATTTCTTTGCTTGTTATTTCCCCTTCCTTTTTGGTCTGTCAGTTTTTATGGCTTCGAATTAAATTTATTTTTCAACAAATTGACCATGACACAATAAACTAGAACTACGTTCGCTATTAATTTGTTAGTCATGGCACTTTAGTTCAGCTTATTGAACTTTATACATTTTAATCTTTGATCCTGAGAGTTTTTGAAAGGATATTTATTAGTGTTTTTACTTGATAATTGGCAAAAAAAAAATAATAACAGTGATAATGGAAATTTATATGAAAAGCAATTGCAATAAAATTTTGAAGATATTTTGAAAGGAAAATGTAAGGTCTAGTGATTTTTTCCTTTTTAAGTGAAATTAATGTTAATTTCAACAGAAAATGCTTAAGTTAGGAAGAAAATATTAATTTCTAAAATGTTTCTTGTTAGTGAAAGCTAAATTCAGCTAAAGGGATTATTAAAGTGCTCTTTAACTATGTTTCGTTATTAAAACTTCTTTTTAAAAATATGGCTGTGCTAAAGCGAAGTCTGACTACTTTTGAAAAATTAAATTATTTGTTAGAAATACAAAGTGTTAATTATGTACCCATAAAAAACAAAATTTACTAAAATTAAGTACGAGGGTTGCTATATGTATTTCTGGCCTGGCAACACTGAGTGCTGCCAAGTGCAATCTGACATTTCCATTGGAAAGTTTGTCATTTTTAAGCTTAATCGTACTCAAAACGTTTTGACGTACGACCATTATTTGTGTTGTTTACAGAAAAAAATGGAATTAACTCGTGAACATTTTCGTGCCATCATTTTTCACAACTTTCGACGTGGATTATCACGACAAGAGTGCATTGATGAACTTAAATATTTGTATGGCGATGCAGCACCATCCTATAGCACTGTGAAAAATTGGTATAATGAATTTAATCGTGGCCGAACCTCGCTCAAAGACGAATTCCGTGAAGGTCGTCCAAAAACGGCTGTTGTGCCAGAGAACATTGATGCCGTGCGTGAACTCATACTGCAAGATCGACATGCGACATACCGAGAGATAGCGACATCCTTGGACATTTCTTCCACCAGCATAAATTTGATACTGCATACACACCTGGCCGTAAAAAAGGTTTGTTCTCGTTGGATCCCGCACAATTTGAAAGTCGCTCAAAAAAAGGCTCGTGTCGATTGGTGCAAAGAAATGTTGCAAAAATACGATTGCGGTGCTTTAAAAGACGTTTATAAGATCGGGAATTAATGGGTCATCCACCTTACAGCCCTAACTTGGCACCTAATGACTTCTTCTTGTTCCGCACATCAAGAAAAAAATGCGCGGTCAACGATTTTCGTCGCCAGAAGAAGCTGTTGAAGTGTTAAAAAACCATGTTTTAGAGGCGTCTCAATTGGAGTGGAAAAAGTGCTTCGAAAACTGGTTTGAGCGCATGCAAAAGTGTATAAATCATGCTGGAGAATACTTTGAAAAACAATAAAACCATTTTTGATTATAAATATTCGCATTTTCACTCTTAGGCCAGAAATATATAGAGCAGCCCTCGTATTTAAATAAAAATAGTTAAAAAAAAGTTTATATGTAAAACGAAATATTTGAGTAACTTTCTTGTTGCTACAGTTCCCGAATGGCCTGCTTTCCATTTTTACTTTGATTAATTTAATTTATTCAAAATATTACAACTTCAAAGGCATTAACGTTACGTTAAAGTTTAATGGTGAAAATATCTTTACTTTTATTTTATCGTTAAATTTAAGTTTAAAGAGAATTCATAACGAAAAAATTATATTTTGATAACATCTTTCCTTTAACTATTTTCAAGATGTTTCAATGAGCATAATTTTGTTTTTAAAATTTTAATTAAAATTTGTTTCTCTATTATGGCCATACATTTCCTGCAGAAAATAGGTGGTGCTGTTGCTCAGATCGTTAAATTTTGATTATTAAACATATGTAAGTATTCAACCGAGTAGTTTTAAAACGAGTCAAACAACAAAAAAATAAAAATCGAGTTTTGAGTCAATTAATGCTTTATGAAGGGAAATGCATCATTTAGTGAAAAAATGGTTTGACCCAACCTAATATAACTGCTAGAATTTGCTTATCGCTTTTTAAAACTGGCTCCGTTATCAGAAAATCAAATTTTTATTTTTTACTTGTTGAGCGCTTTTGCACTTTAAGTGACGATATACCTTTGACAATAATATCATACGCTTTATAAATTTGTTTTTCATAAAACTTTCTAATAATAATATAACATTTTACATAAATTTACAATAGTGATGGTTGTTTAGTTTTAAAATGTGTCAAATGCAAAATTTTTTTTATTTTTTAAAAGATTGATTTTATGCACACCAAAAAAAATTACAAATATTAATAGCTTTCACGGAAAATAATATTAAATTTAATATCAAGGTTGATAGGAAGTTTTCTTTGATTTACTCAAATTACAAAAATGTTGTTTAACATATTTTAAAAATAAATTATTCATTTATTAGGTATGTATTTCGGTTCATATTCCAGGCACTGCTAACTTAATAAGATCAATGAAATACTAGAGGTACTGAAACATACAAAACCACAACGTGCGTAAGTAGTGTTGTGAAAAATAAAGCGTTCCACCCACCACTCATCTTCAGTATTCCTTACACCCACTCTTTCCTTTTCCAAAAAATTAACCAAATGATTTAGCAGATAGAACTGCCAGGAAATTAATTCTGTCTAAAATAAAAGGAAATGTACAACAAAAATGCCCAAAAACTTTTAATTGCATTTATTGAAAGCAAACTAAATTTAATAAAAAGCAAAAAAAAAAATTAAATCGACAGATGCAATCGAAAAAAGTTTATCGTCTTACCTTGATGCTGTAAGCCACCCTTTGATAAGTAAAGAAACATATTTTCATTTACTGAATTATTGTTAAAACCACTGGCTACAATTTAAATGTAAATAGAACGTTGAAAGTTATAATTAAAAATTTAACTTCTTTTACTGAAATAAAGAAATACACTTATTGGGCAGCAAACCCTCTTCGCTGGAGAATGTAAAACATTTTTTGTTTTTGTGTGTTTTTTTAATACTTCAGCAATGTAAATTTAAATTAAAATGTCTCTAGTAAATAATACAGGAAGCTTTCAAGTCCAGAAAATTATTAAGAAATGTCCTTATGGCAAAGTAATCTTGAATATTGACAGGCCAGAAAACAATGTGAGTCAAAAGTATAATCTATTGCAAAATATTCTAGGCCATCTTGTCAAGATCAATCACAAATTGTTCTGCTATGCTTTTATGTTTTTCAAATACTCAGTGGCGGTATAATCCATTGTCTTGATTATTTTTTATCTCTGATCATTAATCTATTTTAAAGTTACTTAATTTTATTACATATTATTTTATGTTATAAGGAGATTACGAGGATCTTTTTAAATGCTTTAAATTGCATAGAATGACTTACGATTAAAAACTAAACAAAATCTGAACACAACTGCCTCCTCTACAAAAATAAAAACAACAAAAGTCAAAAGCTATTGGCAAGTTTTACGAGAAAATCAAACTACAACTCTCAGTTAGAGAATGCAAATCACTGACTCTTATTCAACGGTAGCATTGTGATAGAAGTAATATGGTCAGAAGGATAATATTATGATATTTTTTAACAATATATTGCAATATATAGAATATAAAATCTGAGTGAACAAATTAACGTATTATTAAAAATTAAAAAATGCACAAGTAAACATCCCCTACCTAAAACATAAGCAAAGTACATTTACTGTTTCACACTAACAAATGACACAAGCTATAATGATGATAGTAACAAAACAATAACAATTGCACAAGCAAACATCCCGTACGTAAAAAATGAACAAAGCACATTTACTGTTTTGAAAACCAAAACAAAAAATAACACATGCAAATTTACAGCAGGAAAAAAATTGGACAAATAAAAAACCCAAATGAAAATAATTATTTTACAATAACAGTAAACATCAAAAATTCCTTCCCTAGGTATAATTGCAATAAAGTTAAAGATAGGCAAATTTTTACCCGTAGACTTAAATTTTAACTAAAAAAAACCCAATAATAATAATAATAACAATAAAAAATGTTATACATTTTGTATATCGTACATGTACTTTTTTGCCGTCCGTACACGCAGTTATTTTTATTTTTCCATGTGCGTTTTTTTTCGTAAACTTGGTTATTTTTTTTTTCATATACGTTTTTTTCGTAAACGGATTTATTTTTATTTTTTCATGTACTTTTTTTCGTACACGTACTGAAAACAAGGTACACGTACACAAACAATAGCTTAAGCCATACATTCACGTACGTGTGAGCAAATAAATTCATATATGTATATTATGTCTAAAGCACTTTTTTTTGTCGGTTGCAAATATCTCTTATACCACCCCATCAAATTTAATCAATGATATCTCATTTTAAAGCTTATTTCTAATACTAATAAGGAAAAATTTGAAAAATTAATATTTTCATTGATAAAAATTATATTTTATATAGAACTGCATGATAATACAGTGATTATATGTTTTTTTCCAAGTTATACAGGGTCGCTTAATAGTAATGCAGTTCTACATAATACAGTATGTATTAAAATCCATTCTGGCAATACCACTATTTACTATAATACCGTTTATTAAAAGATATTTTTGTTTGTATTAAGGATTCGTATGGGCAAAAAGTTAGCGATGATCACGTCATTACCTTTAACATTGTATTCAAAGAAATATTATAAAAGCATTTAAATATATGTATGTATGTGTGTATGTAAATATGTGTGATATATTATGATTTCTAATATTTTTATACTTTTAATAAAATGTATTGAAGTTACTAAAATTTCTATTAATTATTTTCATTTCATCTTACAAAAATGACAACTAACGCTGCGAACTACTCGCACGGCTCATCTAGTATCTTAATAAAACACATTGGTGGATGTGTACGAAAAATTCTTAATTTATGAAAAAAATATACGGGTTGGTTTAGTTGCATGTTTTTAATTTATATACGAGAATTTTGTACAGTGCGTGTACTTTTCTGAAATCTGGTATGATAACAACTTCAAAAGAAATAAGTGTAGCACACATTATTTTGCAATTGGAAAAAAATGTTGCCAGAAACATTTTGTTGTATTTAAACATGTAACCCTAAACATACAGGAAACAAAAATATTAATAATTACTTTTATTCTTTGAAAATGCTCAACAGAATATTGTGCCTTCGACAACAATATGTACCTTTGTTTCTGTAACTAAAGCCTGGTACTCTGTTCGATTTTGTGAAAATTGTTGAGCAACATTGATTATTTAATGAGGAAAATTTCACATTTAAAATGTGATGTCTATCTCGCGATTTACAAGAATTAAAGGTTTTATTGGTTTCATGTGTACTACATTATTTTAAAAATGTAAGCAAAACAGCTGCTGTTTGAAAAATTCCTCATGTCTACTTTTTTTTTTTTTCACAGCTTTGATTAAATGTTGCCAGAAACATTTCATATGTTTTACCACAGTAAGAACAGAGTACTACTTCTGCAACATTTTTTTTCATACAAGTTTTCTATGTATGGAGTTTAACAGCAATCCGCATGAAAAACTAAACAGAGTACCAGGCTTAAGGTAAGAAATTTTTAACAAGAAAATCTAAGACATCTTGTTTTATACAGTGTGAGCTAGAGTTAATAATATTCTTTACTGAACGATGATGTATTACTCTAGCTTACTCTTTGTAAAGCAAAATGACTATAATATATTTATGCAAAAAATTTCTCACTTCAGCTACAGCATCCAGACAATGGTTCTAATTGCAACAACAAGAACAATATTATTTTTTTTTTGTATTTGTAATATTTATATATTTGTTTTATTGTACCCATATAGTAAATGTTGTTACTAGATTATGGTTGTCTCAATCATATTCTTGAGTTTCCAAACGAAAACGATAAAAAAAAATTTGTCGCTAACCGTAATAAGCAGGCTCCTGAAATGCCTACAGCAGCCACTGTAGCAACAACGATTTAAAATAAAAGGGTGTTCCAAAAGTAACGTGATGTTCATATAAATGTACAGCGTATGTAAGTCTATGTCGGCTGTATGAACAAGTATAAGATATAAATCTTTAAATCAAAGGGAGCTTTTAGGTTAAAGTATTTTTATATCCGCTTTTAGAACAAGGAAAGTCCCAAATTAAAAAGAACACTAAAATATAAAGGGTATTGCTAAAGTAACGTGATTTTAAATTGTATGTCTTTAGTTTTTCAACCATATAAGGCAGACATTTGGAATTTACATACAAATATGTCCGCTATAAAAATAAGTGTAAACAATAAATTTAAAAATTAAAGGGTATTTCCATAGAAGTCTTGACTTTTTAAACGTAATAAACAGACTC
Organism: Gymnosoma rotundatum; assembly: GCA_916610165.2. NCBI lineage: Eukaryota > Metazoa > Arthropoda > Insecta > Diptera > Tachinidae > Gymnosoma > Gymnosoma rotundatum. Next base: position 8,924,083 of record OU744338.1, on the reverse strand, counting down.
CTTATAATAACACAATTAAATTAAAATTTAAGGGGAACATGGAACGGCACCCTGAGTGTGAGAGTTTAATTTAAGTATTGGATCAGTTCCATGCTTGACACATAAGTATTTTGCAATTTTTATTTTCATATTAACTTTTATTCATGGTTGAAGGAATGTGACTGATCCGTAACTCTACTAGTGTCCGTAATTAAATTTATTGCACAGTACCTGACTCAATTGGATGTTTTAACCTAACTTGGAATAGCTTTTAATCGTATTACAAGTAATCCTCCAACTATGTCTGCCTTATCTTAGATTCCTGCCAGGTAGAAATGTCTCATGACAGCATTATGATTCATTTTTAAGGAGCTAAAGTTGGTTTGAAGAAAATTGAGTATTCAAAAATGAAGTTAGTGAGCATTTATCAAAAACCAATTTGTTTTGCCATTTCAGTCCTCCTTAGACGACTTCTTTTAATTTTATGTATATAAATAAACCCAGTTTAAATGAACACTAATCTATTTAAAATTCGCGAAAACTTTTTTCTTTTTAACTGTTGAATATTTTATGGAAGAAACTTGAACACTCTAAGATTGTATTTTTATTTTAGTTGTATAAATATTTTACTACAAAAAATAGTATTTACGTTTAAGAAGAATCTTTTTTCTTCATCAATATAATCAATTTCCTTTAAAAATATTTTAATTTTCTTACTTCCTCTACAATTCTTCTCAGTAGTTGTAGAAAAATACTCTGACACATTTCCGGTAACTTTTATAAGGTTTTTTGTGTTGCTGTCAAGTTTAAAACGAAATCAATTACAACGTTTTTAATTTGAAATAAAGCGAAAAGCTGTTGTAAATTGAAATTCATTAATTAAAATTTCTACAAATAAATAAAATGAACTTATCATCAATTAATTACACTGGAAAAGAAAAAAGTGTTTGATTAAGTAGCGATAAAATTAAATTGATATTGAAGCAAATAACATTTTTTTTTTAAATATTTAAAAATTATATAAAACATAAATGAATAATTAAACACAAACTGTTTGTTACTAAATATATTATTTTTAAAAAATTAAGACACTTGATAAATTTGCGAATTTTTACAAAGTTTATAAATTATTAAATACATTGTTTTTCTTCCTTCAGCCCTTGTTAAAGTTACATTTTGTACTGTTACACATTTATAATGATTCTTTTATTTAATTAAAAAAATCGTTTTACAAACGTTAGCTTATATTTGGAAAACAATGTATTTCTCCAACTAAATCCGATAAAAGAATATCTCTCAATAAAATGAAAGAAATCTCACTTCTAGCAAAAAAATATGGAACACAACAATAACAAAATGCAATTTCTTTTCATTACATTCTATTTTTTTATTTATCAAAAAAAAATCATGTAATATGTACAAGAAAAGAGACACTTATCCTACGAGCATCACTGTCGCTCTTTGTTTCTTTTTTGTCCTTTTTTTTTCTTTTCAATTTTTAACTTTAAACATTTTTTTCTTCTATTTCTACATGATGTTGACTTCCACTTTATTCCCTGATTTGGTATCTAAATGTATTACAATGCGGTATAACAACAACAACAACTACTGCTACTGTTAACACTAAAAAAAATAAAAAATATAATAATAATGAAAACTACTACAATCACACTTGGATGTAGCAAACTGCAATGTTGCCAATACAACGTATGCACATGGAGAGACATTTAAATTGGATTGTAAAACACAATGTGTTTGTGAGGTAAGTAAAACAACAAACAAAAATAAAATAAAAAAGAAATATAAATGCAAGGTAAAAGTAAACAAGATTTTTTCATAGACTAGAAAAAATTACAATAAAATAAATGAACTTTAAATTCTATTTTTTAACGTCCATATGCACACAAGTCAACATTCAACAATTAAGATTTGACTTGACATAATTTAAAAAAAAAGTTCGAAATCGTCCTAGCAAACAAAACAAAATTCAGCTTAAGCTAAATGCCGGGGTTCATGGAAATAAAATCAAAACAGGTGGTAGAGTGAGCTCTATGAAAATCCCTAAATAAGATGAAAATTAATTCTCTATTTGGATCTCCGAAGAACCAATATTGATTATTAAGGGAGAAAGCACGTCTCCATCGCCATTACGCTACCGCTTACTTATCTCTTCAGGAAACTTCTCACAAACATTTTAAAGAAACTTAAAATTTTTGTTCAAACAATACAGTAAAGACAAAAATCAAAGTTTAAGCAAAAACTACAATAACCAAACAATAATAAGGCATTTTCACTATGCAATTTTTCATGAAACTAAAATGAAATTTTTGTTTGTCGGTGAAGCAGGAGGAGTAAGCAATATGGTATTGTTTGAGTTTTGAGGCAATGTTACTGATGTAAGACTTTTTGCCTTACTGATTCAATGGAGTTCTCATTTAATCAATTTGGCTTTAAGTATAAAAGATTTTCCTTACAAAATTTGGGTAGAATCCAAGAGAATATCATGACATATTTATATTTGAAGAAATCAAACACAATTAAAGTAAATTATAATAATGAGTAATTAAAATATATCAAAAAAAAAATAAGTTTAATAATTTTATCAGTATATAATTATATTATGTTATAATATGTTTACGCATTACATTACTATGATTATAGTCAACACTGCCGTTATTATATTGGACAACAATATGATTGCAACAACAGCAATAATTAGTTATTCTTTACATACTCGTAAATAAAAAAAATATTTTTATTTAAATTGCTGTCAATTTTAGAGATCCAAAATATTTTTCCAAACCACCGGTTCGGAATTTGTCACTGACAAGAAAAACCGAAACAGTCTCACCGAACTGTGAATGAAATTATTGATGCTCTTACAAACAAACGTTATTTATTTCTATTTTTTCTTGACATATAAAGGCATTTGATAGAGTATGGCATTATGGCTTACTTTTTAAAATAAAGAAAGTTTACCGGCTCCATTTTAAATTTTTGCAAGTCTTATCTCTTAAAAGACAATTTTATGTTAAAAAATGGAACGAAAAATCAAGTATTTATGAAATCAAAGCAGGAATACCGCAAGGTGGTGTTCTTGGTTCAGTGTTGTACACAATTTGTTTTGCTGATATTCTAATCGCAGATGATGTTTTAGTAGCAACCTATGAAGATAATACAGCTATAGCTAATTCTAGCCAATCACCGATAGAAGCTTCACAGATTGCTAAATCTAAATTAATTCAGATAAGTCCAATAATATTACTTTTGCATTAAGGAGAGAAAACTGTTAAAGTTTGACTATATATAACGAACAATTACTAAAAAAAAAAAGTGGCTAGGAATTACCTTAGATAGAAGATTAATTTGGAAGCCACATATTAAAGCTAAACAAACACAACTAAATAAGGAAAAGGTGTAAACTATATTGGCTGTTGGGACCAGAACTTAATTTTAACAATAAAGTGGCTATTTGCAAAGCTATCCTGAAACCTTCATACAGGAATTATTATACGGAATTGTGTTATGTGGAACATCAATCTAATCAAATATTGATATTTTAGAAAGATATCAGCCCACAACCTTAAGTTTAATCACTGCAGCACCATGGTTCACCTTAAACAATTTAATGCCCTAAAATTAAGTGAAAACTATCTTGAACGATTAGGTAATCACAGAAATACTGCAGCTCCTTTACAATTAGACAAAAGCTCTAAAATTAGAAATCTAAAGGTGCACATATATTCGACTTGCCTTTCAGAAGCTATTCAATTTTAAGTTTTTGTTTATGTAACATCCCAGTAAAAAATAAGACATAACCTTAAAAGGTTCTTGCTATACAATGACTTACTTTTGTGATTTCTATATTTTGTTACTCGCATACAAAACACATTACATTAGTTTGCAAAAAAGGAATTTCTACTTCCTAGTTCTAGTTCTTTAAGTTAAAAAAGAATACCTTAAAATACTTACTCGTACTTACTTACGATCATCAACATTTCCTACAATAACACTGTTCTGCACGAAAATCCTCCTTTAAACCAAAATATGCTTTCTTACTGTTTTCAAATCTGAACACGAATTTGAAGTCAGATGCTGTCTATCACGCACAGTTTCTTGAGAAATTCTAGTTTTTCATCCAAAAATGTGGGTTTTTTTTAATTTTGACGAATTTTTTTTTGGCATCAAAACATAGTGAAAAAAATTCAAAAGTCCGATGATTTTGAGCGCTAAAAAGTATATTTGTACAAAAAAAAGTTTGATAGGAATATTACAAGTGATTGAAGAAATATGGCTAAAAGTTTTTTTTTCCTGTATGTATAATATTACAATTTAAAAAAAAAAAATTTATGGTGGTATCCTTTTCATTCAAATCCCTACCTTCCCCCCTTTCATCCTCAATATCCTAACTACCCCCTCCCACTCAGCCGCTCTCTTGTCACTATTTTCTTCTAGGATTTGATCAGTACTCTCGAGGCTTTCGCTCCAAGTTTCTCATATTTTTTCTCAAAATCAGAGGGTGATAGAATTTTTCTGAGTTCAGATTCGGACTCAGCACACCTGAAAACATAAGAAACAAGCAAAATTTTTCAAGGGAGGGGAGAAAAGTTTTTTTTTGCAGAACAGTGTAATTAATGTAATCCAAATTCAGTAATTGATTATAAAAGTCTCATGCCTTGTTAAAATCATTAAATTGGTAATTTAGTTGGGAAATCCTTTCGCTAAAAATGTTTTGTTTGTTGTCTTTAAGTGGACAAATTGCAAATAAAATAATAATATAATTAAAAAAAAATAATTATGATGAATTGAAGGCAACCATATAATCCAATGACAATGTGTTGCTATCAGAATATGGTTACCTCAATCATGTTCCTTCTTTGTGTATACGTAAACTAATATAAAAAGTTTTAGTATAAGTAATGCATGAAATTATGACCTTAAAACACACATTTTTTTTTTTTTTTATTAAATACGCACATGAACAGTTTGACCGAATTTTACAAGAACTCTTTATGCAGTCTGTTATTAAAAAAAATGAACATTTTCTCGCACTCAAAAAACAAACCTACAGTACCTCAAAACGTATGAATGGAATATAGAAAATACATTTTAGCTTTATTTTTCCTTTTCCTTTCTTTTCGACTGCCCTACGGATATGACCATGTACACAATTCATGTATAATGTTTACATTACCAAGTAAATATGTGGGTGTTTTAAAATTGAACGTGTATAGTTAAACAGTTTATAGTTGTATACAACAGTAACAGATTTAACAAGAAAAAATTAAATTGATTTTTATATGTTACTGTAAATGCTTTTAGCCTGGAACAGCAACATACACCGCTGCTGCGGTTCATAAAAGCCATTACAATTTTACCTTTAAGAGATCAATAACGGAGTAATATTATATTTATATGTGTATGTGTATGTATAATATGTATGTATGTATAATATATATATATATATATACATTTACATGTATTGTGCAGCAGTTTGTACTTGAAAATCAAGTTTCTATTTAACAAGATTGTTAATTCTATAGAATAGTGTATAAAATCAAGTGAGTTAGTGTAGCTTTATTTTATTATGGTAAAAACACTAACACTAATTCATTTCTTTTACATGTATTTTTATATATTTTACTTGTTATTGCAGATTAGTATACTTTCATTAACATTTCAATTAAGATTAATGGATTTTTATTAAAAGAAATAAACATATTTTCTTTTCATTTATGTTTTATCTTTCAAGTTGATTATTTATTCATTTTTCCATTTCTCTTAATAGAGTATCTGATAATTCGTTTAGCTGTTAATAATTATTATTAAAAAGATTTTTTAAGTGCAAACTATAAAAATATATATTTTCTTAATGGTTGCACGGACAAGGCCCTCACTATCGAATTAAACTCTTGTGATAGCAAGTAGTTGCTATTCATAGGAAGGACCGGTTACTATATTTTATTCGAAATGTTGACATTCATATTAACTGCTCTTGAAACTTAACATCTTCTAGCAATCTCAGATTCTCGAAGTATTTAAGGCAGAATGAATCCTGGAACTATGCGAGGACAGAGCAAGCAGGTGACTTAGATCGGGTAGGAATTGTTCAGCGCAAGCAAATGTTGTTCTATGTGGTTTTCGCACAGAAGGAAAGAAACCTGCACCGGTGCCCCTTCTGTAGGGTTATTTTCTTGCAATAGAGTTATTAATTGAGAAATATCGTGCAAAGTCTAATACGGTAACAATAAATGGCAGAAGAGAATGTTCTTCCTTTTCTACACTTTACCACTAGATACAATGTTTCTTATTCATAGTGGAGTTGATTGAGCCATTTTCCTTTGTCCGTCCATGTTAGTGCTAAAATCAAGTTTACTATGGTACTAGATCAGCTAGAAAAAATATAAATACGCCAATCGATCAGACATAGTGTCAAAAGAGGTGCTATTGGAAATCAGCAAGATCGGTCCATTTCCTTCGAGACAGCGGGCATAACACCACGCCTACTTCTAATTTGTCTATATTTTTTGGAAAAATGAAGTAAGTCCAAGCAAAACAGAAAGAATTAAAAAATAAAAAAAAACATCATGTGAAAAAATTGACGATCGAGATTATTTTCAGAGTTACGGGCGTCTGAAATTTTCAAATTTTTAAAATATCAATATAGATATCATTTTAAAGCTTTTAAATAGATCTTTAAGGAAATACAAAGATTTTTTAAAAATGCTTAACCTATTAAGAGCCGATGACATTTTAATATAAAATTATATATAGTATTTGCTTTTTTGATTGAAGTTACTTCAGAGTAACTCTTACTCTTCAGAGGCACTCTTACTTGTTATCTTGTCGTTTGTCTATATCAATTGCATTGGATGCACTTTCTAGTTAAAAGAAGCAATCGCCATGTAAAATCTTCAGATCTCATGGCTTTGAACAGTAAATTTATTTCAGATAGATAATGACTTACACGAATGAATAATTTGTTAAATTTTGAACTTATGGAGAGGATAACCGAGTATTTTTCACAGATAACAGAATATCTTTTATCCTAAATTAGCATGCGCTAGGTGAAGTTCCAGTCCCCACCCCCATTTTATAAGAACCATTTTTTTTAAACGCTTTTCCAAATCAATGACTCAAACAATTTATTTTATTTAAAAGAAGCAAATTGACATAATGGTTATTGTAATGTAAATTATCTCTTTTGCTGTAATTTATATTAATTTATTCACAATTACAATATAATTATTTTTTTTAATATGAACACGAACATATTAACTGGAAATTTGTTATATTATTTTTCTTAAAAGTTGCCATTTATTACAACATTCTTTTTTTTTATTTCAAACATTTTCTTTGTAATTTTATAACAATCCTTTACAATAAATTTTAATATATCTTTCATCTTTGCAAAATAAACAAAACAATGTGTGTATGTTTATATTAACGATGTGCATTTTTAAAACTTAAGAGTTTATTCGAGGAGCTTAAACGTAGATAAAACAAAAGCTTCTTTTTTAATAAATAAAGTAGCAGAATGAATACACAATAGTTATAGCAATAAAAAAAAGTAAAAGTTTTTCAAAGTTTTTATATATTTCCTGAAATTAAATTAAAACGCAAAGGTATTAAAGCACGCTATAGTGGCTTTGTTTTAACTATTAATTTTTTTTTATATAAAAGACTTGATCTATTAATCGTTACTGAAATTACAATAGTCACAAAACTTGCTAAATTTTTACTTTTAGAAAAGTTAAAAAAGGAAAAAAAAATAAAGTTTTTCTACGACTTTTACAGAATTATTATTTGTTACTTAACATTGCAGAGTTAGCAAAAATATTACATTTACAAACAATAATTTATTGTTACTGCTACTTCATAATTTTTAATTGCATTATAACAATGATAATTTTCCGTTGCACACATTTTCGAAAGTTGGCTCGAACTCACGATCTTCTGTTTTACAGCAAGTACCTCTACCAACGCAGCCATTGAGGTTGCTCACTTATTGTATATACACACACCATTAGTGGAAGTAACTTATTTACCACGCTCATACGGACAACAACAGGGGTTGCCAGATCTTATTTTCGTAACAGTATAAAGGCCCAACTATAATGTCCATAAGCTAGCTTTAGCTTATGTCAAAAATCCAACGAAAAGCCTGTCAAAGGCTTAGGTATCTTATTAAAGAAATTTATGTGGCTACAATGTACTTACATAAATTTAGTAACTTGTTTGTCACAATTGCACATTTATGTTTAAATCGTATTTTGCCAAAAATAATTTCTACATAAATATACAAAATTTTAAAACGAAAAAGCTTTGAAGAAGAATTTTTATATATTTAATAACAAAAATTATTACAAGTTATTTTCTGTTTTGTGCTTGTGGCCAACCGTACTAAAAAAAGCAACGATGTTCATCGCTTATATCGAATACATATGTGCGTATAAATACAAATTTAAATTATATATATATTATATTTGTAAAAAAAATGGTCATTAAGAAAAATTTTGTTTTTTCTACATTTTCTATTGAATTAAAAACCAAAAATTTAACAATTTAGGTCTTAATAAAAATTTTTCTTTATTGATGTATAACACAGAGCACAATCAGCTGTTTCCGTACGGAAAGTGCGATCACTTGCGTTCGTTGCATAAAGAAATGAAATTTAACGAAACTTGACGAAAAGTTATCTTATGTACATTATAGTTTACCACAAAAAAATTTAATGTATTTGCACAGTTGTATAAGCTTGCTTAAGTATTTTTATGCACATTATAGTTGGGCCTTAAATATTTTTAGATGGTGACATTGTTAACCGTTTTAACATTTTACTTTCAGTTAACGTCAAAAAATTACTTGACGTTAACTGAAAAAAATCTGTTTCAATAAAAGAAATATTTTCATTTTCGGTAGTTAAATTCAAGACAATTTTTTATACTCGTTTAATAAATGGTGGCAGAAAATGTTCAAAACATCCGCCACAAAAAATCAAATGCTTCTAAGAAATAAATTTAAAAAACTTTTTTCTTTCTTTTAATTTTTTTTTACACTTCCGTAATTGTTTTCTAATAAATTGCTTGCTGGGTAAATACCAAAAAGCTGCAAGTAAAATTAGAAAAGCTTTAGATATCTATTCCTTAATGTTTAAGCTTAATTTTCGTATGCTGTACTGAATATATTTTCTAAGTTATTACGATTAATAAAAAAATAATAATAATAATAAAAAAATCATTTGTTTTCATTTATTTTTATATTTGAAAAATTCAATTTATTATTATTTTCCTACAACTGCATGTTTTGAATTTGGGTCGCCGCTATTCCTTCTTGTGTAAAAATGTATTTTATTTTCTTATTTCTAGAATGGTCGTCATGCCTGCTCTTCGTTGTGTCCGAAAGAACAACTTCCGGCACCGGAGGATACAATATCATGCAGAAGTCCACGTTTGGTAGAAGTGCCGGGTCATTGTTGTAAAATGTGGTTGTGTGAAAATCCCACAGCTGATGGTAAGTATTGATGAAAGGAAAATATTTTTAATCAAATACACATGAAAGATTATTTAGAAGTCAGCACAGACAATAACATAAATTAATGTGGGAGGTTTACAGACAAAAAATAACTCACCAGTGAGAAAAGACAAAAAACTTTTTCTTTCAATGGCATTCATTTATTTTCGTAGAAAATTTAATTCTAATTTCTACTCTGACTTTAAAGTAACAATTGTTTTGTTTTCTTCAATATCTACATAAAATTTAAGAAAAAAAACACCAAAATCTAAAATTTGAACAAATACTCCAGACAAAAGACTTTTAGCTTTTGAAATAAAGATTAAAAACATTTTAATTAAAAATAAAAAAAATCCATAATTCATCATAATTAATCATAATTATATGCTTCTTACTCTACCCTTTGTTTTCAGTCTACGCAACCTGTCATAATTCATCAACCAGCCCATGGACACCATGCAGTCGCTTGTGTGGCCTTGGAATATCAACGCGTTTTACCTCAACGACAGCAGGTTGTAATAAATTAAGTAACTTGCGATTGTGTGAAAATCGCAAATGTGAAACACAACAAGGCAATACAGAGCAACAAAGACAAGACAGCCGGCAGGATAGGCTAGTGGTGGGAAAGGAAACAAAAGAAAAAGAAAATTACTTATTAAAAAGAAAACAACTCAAACATAAAATAAAATGGCAACATCAGCAACAACAAAAACATAATCTTAATAACAAACATCAGCAGCCAGTGCAACAGGAACAATTCGAGCACATGGAACACAGAATAAGAGTAAGTAGTTGTTGTTGTAATTGTACCTAAGACGGAATTATAACTGTTTATTATCTGTAAAATATTAATAATACTTAATTAAAAATTCTAATTAATTTTTTTTAATTTCTGTTCTTATTGTAATTTTGTGCACAGAAAGGCCATGAATGTCGCAGTCTGCAGCGCTTGGGACCAGCGCGTATACGTTTGGGAGAGTGTGTTTCAAAGAAACTTTATCGTCCAAAAATATGTGGACGATGCCATCAAAATACAAAATGCTGTGTGCCTTCAGTATCAACCACAATACAGGTGCGTCGAATTCTTTTTTGTTTTTTATTGGCTTCAAAAAGGAAAAAAATTATCTCAACTCATCTTCATTTTTTTACTTTTCATCCCACAAAAGTCTGTCATTTTCGAAACGATTTGGTTTATTTTAGCTAGTAGAAAGATCATGCCTAGAGATTGGTTCTATGTTTTCAAAAAATTTGTTTTTTTTTTTTAATCAAAGGGTGCCCCTATAACGTAACAGATATCCATATACAAATTTTAGAAACTTCTTATCACTATAGCTCCCAGTAACAGAAACTTATAAAATACTAACAAATTAAAATTTAAAGGGTGTTTCCCCATGTCACCTATTTTGACTTGTATGACCCTATTTTTTTAACCGTTATAATCAAATACTTGGAAATTGCACTGAATGTGTTCGCTAACTGATTAAGTATAAACATTTAAAATTAAAAAAAAAAAATAAGGTGTTGCCGTAGGTGATTTTATTTGACGCATATGATATTATCTTTTAACCTTCACAGGGTCTTCGGGTCAAATTTGACCCGTTTTGCAAGAAAATTATATTTTTTCCGTAAGTAGGGGTTCAGATTTTAGATATTTTATTTTTAAATGTTAATAAATATTTTTGGTTTTTATAAGAAAATATTCTCCCAACAAAATTATGCAGTTTTTAGCACTTCAGATCTTCCCGTCAAATTTGACCCGGAACAAAATCTTAAGGATTTTTTACGCAGTTTTGTTAAAATAATTTATTTGTCAAAAGAAATGGAAAATGTGTTTTTGACCAAAATTAAAAGTCAATATATCTGTCTCCTTTCTTTTCTCCGTTCTTGCTGAAACATTACAGACAGACAGCTGAATTCAACACTATCTATCTGTTTTGAAGTCGAGGTTTTTGCAAGAATATTCTAAAATGTATGTTTTTGTTTTAAAAAATTTTTTTTAGCAATAAATAAATTATATATTTTCTCTATCGAACAAGACAAAATAAAGTCTATATATTTTTTTAAAAAAGGTTATTTAAAGCTTGTTCTAAAAATATAATTCTATACATTCAAACTTTAAATCGGTGCTTAGTGTAGCAGGATCAAAATATTTTGGAAATAACTGAACCACTTGTAAATGGTTGGCTTGTGGATTAAAAATGTGATATAAAACAGAACTGGGGCGATTCAGTTACACATCAGTTACAATTATAATTATGAATATTTTCAATTATAAATTACAAGTAATTATAATTGAAATCAGCTACCAATTATATGTAATTGTAATTGAAAAAATTTTAATTAAAATCACTTAAATTTGTAATTCAACATTTTTAATCACACATTACTGTAATTGTAACTGAAAATATTTAACTATAAATTAAAGTAATTATAATTGTAATTAGGCAATAGTTGTTTCTTTTAATTGTACTAAAGAAGGTTACGTTGCAGTTGTTGCTTCAATGTCTCACCCAAACGTCACATAAAAATGGTTTAAAGCGATTTGTTTTATATCAAATATCCGAAAGAAGACATGGAAAGCATTTTTTTTGAGTAATGCAAAAAGTTTAAGTTAGTTACACCTAACAGTATTGTTCCTATAAGCAATTCGAAAACTGCGTCCATTTGGACTACGGTAAAGATGTTAGTGAAAACAATTATCGCTAACGAAAAATTAAAAACTTTGAGGTCGTTTATATATTTGTTCATTTTATATTCCACAGTCATTAATAAACCCGATTGTTTTAGTTACAAATTACAAGTAACTGTAATTTTTTCAATTACAATTTTTAGAAAGAAAAATAATTTACAAATGTATGTGGACGTTTTTCAAAGAAAACAAGAAAAATTAGACGTTAGCAGAATTAATACAGCATTTTCTAGACGGCCACATATTTCAACATTCTTTGCATCTATCTACCTTATGTTGTATACATTGTAAACATCATCTATTTCACAAAGTAATCTTAATATTAATTTGGATAGACGAAGTCCACACATAACATAAGGCATAAATAATAATAAATAATTTTTATTTTCAAAAATGTTTAGTAATTAAATTAAAAATGACCCAATGTCGAAAATAAGTCAATTTTAATTAATTTATAAAATCCACGATTCAAATCCTAATTGGGAAAAAATAAAATATTTCATTTTTCGATATCTTTGGTCCAGTTTTTTTAATATATTGTAAAATTTTTTAGCAGTTTTTTTATCGTAGTAGATTATTTCTTTTCTGACTTAAAAACTTGACGTTTTTCAATTCAAAAAATCAAAAATTATTGCATGTTTGCGTACTTTTTTATAGAAAAACCATTTTATGTTCTTTGTAACAAAATATGGTTGCGAAAAATAAATTATTATTGTTTTAAATAATACTTTTATCGCAATAAACAAGTTTTGTTCATTTTTTGAACATTAATAATTTATTTTCCAAATATTTTGATCTCATCCGAAAGTAAAAATCTTTATTGCAATGGCTACAAACAAAAATCTCAGTCAAATAATAATTTTAGCGGCTTTCTAATTGCTGTAGAAAAAAAACTCTATTTCTGAAAAATTAATTTTTCATATCTTTAACAATATGAATTATATAAGGAAAGGGGAGTTATTGAATATCCCGGAAAAAGAGCCTACGAAAAAAAATCTTTTTATATTTTAAACAATTCTAGAACCTCTCTCCTATGAAAAAAAATTTTAATTTACTGTTAAAATAAATTAACTAAAAGTGTAAGGACTATCAGTCTTCGTAAATTAATTTTTTGTTTTCTAATTTAATTATAAATGCTTGCTGGGTTGTCCTAATGAAGAAATGTTGCGTTTTTGTTTTATCATTTTAATGAAGCTTTAAAACGACTTAAAACCTTAATTTCGATAACTTAAACATTTTTTTATTAAAATCTCTTTTTCATTAAAATCGATCAGGTGGAATTACTTTGTCCTTTAAATGCCATGGATCCAATTACTTTTGTTCAACAGCAATTAAATGCAGAACATCAACAACAACAACAAGGTCAGCTATATTATTCACAAATATCAACGTCATCTGACTCATTAACAGCGTCATATTTCACATCATTATGGGATACACATTCGCTGGATGCCATCGATCAAGAATATTTACAGTCACATCAAATACAAATTGCAAATAAATTCATTGCAGTCGAATGGATTTTAAAATGTGAATGTACAAAAAATGTAAGTATAAGTAAAATATAACCACCACTGCATTAAAATAGAAAAGTAGTTGAAAAACTGTAAATGAAACTAAACTGCAGACAGGAAGGAAATTAAATAATTTGTAAAGGAAAACATCAATTTAATGGAGAATGATTTTTGGAAAAAAATGTTTTTTCAATAAAAGATTCTTCTTGAAATTTGTACAATATTGATGGAATCATTTTAAATACATTTTGTAAATTATATTGAACTATCGTTTTCACTGAAATATTCTGTAGAAATGTTGCAACAAAAGCAAATTTTGTTTCATGGTTTATTTATTTCTTTAATTCGATGATTTAATAAAAAAAAAAACTTACGATTAAAATTATTGGCCACCTTCGTTGACATTAAAATATTATCACAGATTTCTGTTTCCGCTTTTATGGAATGATGCTGATGTAGAGGACAAGTGGTTCGATTGTCCCATGTGCCATATATATAGCTCTCAGCTTAAACAGTAGGCTGTAGAGACTGAACTTTAAATGGCAATACATTTGAAACTTCAAAAGTGCTGATTAAAATTATCGGAAATATCTTTAAAGGATAAATCAGGATTTATAGAATATATTCTTGATCTTCGAGATATTTCGAGATCTTCAAAAACTGTATTTCATCGAATTTATTAAATATTGTCAAGAGGTTCATATAGAAGTCACAAATGCCAATAAACAAAACTTATCAATATAAAATTTTATTATTTATAATATTTTTCATGTTTATTAAATTTAATTGTGCTTAATTACTTCAATATATTTCATGGTATTCTCTCTTTCTTATTCACCAAAAAATTCAATTTTGCATCTACGTTAAAGGCCTTATAAATTTTTAAGGACCCAAGGTGGTCAAATTTGGCCCCTTAAGTCTACCGGGATACAATTTATGAAGTCTGACTCTTCCTCTAAAGATTTTACAAATTTCAGATAAAACTAACCGGCAGTTTAAAAATTACAGATTAATGTAGTGTACAAAACATTTTTTTTAGAAGCCCAGAGTTACTTTTAGTTGTTATTGTATAAGCCTTTTTATTGGCACATACACACAAGTATAAAATATAGAACTAACACAGACTGCCAGATTATATCATATTAAACAAAATTAGGCATTTTAAATCGCCTATGTTTATGAATGACCATTGCCAGGGGTATAGCCAGATTAACCAAAACTCCGAATAGTGAAGTAGTCAAGTGCGCTTTGTTCAATAGCGTTGTCAAAAAAAAAAAAAGTACATAGAGCTTTAAGTTTTATTTTAGTATTTAATAAAAACAACGATTGAGTAAAATATCAAAATAACTTATTAAGAACATTTTATTTAAAATAGTAAACATATGCTGACAGTACTTCCTTTTGTAGCTTAACTAGAAAGATGTTAAGTATATTCTATATCGTTAATTTATTTTTGTTTCTAGAGATTTGTTATTTTTGTAGTCAAAAAATCATTTAACCCTATTAAAATTGATTGGGAGATAAAAGTTATAAAATTAATTTTTCATACATGAAAAAATAATAATAATTCATATAAATGTAGAAGAGGGCACAACAGAAATAGAAGTCATAAAAGCAAAAAATCACTTACAATCATTAAAATATTATAACCTGATGATACACAATATGATAAAATACAAACCAAACAAAAAATACATAAAAATCCAATATCTTTATGAACTGATATGAAAATAATCCGAAAACAATAAAATAAATATACGTTAAGCGTTTTGAGCAAAATTGAATGGAAACGTAATACAAATGAATTTCAGAACGAAAACATCTTCTTTTGGCAATAAAAAGAAAAATCAAGTAAAGAAATTTCGTTTGAATTTTATTGCATTCGAATGTTCGAGAAAATAATTTCAGAGTGTTTTTGTTTTTTTTTTCTTTTTACACTCCTGCTTGAACTGAAAAGAAAATAAGAAAAAATCGCATTTTGACTTACCGTTAGTTGAAGACACAAAAATAAACGGAGGGAGGCGGGTACTAAAGATGCTTTTGTGTTTAGACTAAAAAGAAATGATTTTTTTTTCCTTATATTCAGACAACAATGAACTTCAACTCTATACCATAATTCAAAATAAATCAAAATATCCATTACTAGTTTAAAGGAAAATATAGAAACTTAACGTTACAGTATAAAAGCTAAAAAACAATTGTTTTAGCAGCACTCAATACATTTTGTAAGATTACTTTAAGAAAAGGAAACGAGGTGGAAAGTAGAAATGGAATATTTTGTATTTTAAGCAAAAATATTAAATTGTATTCAACTTGTATTTTAATACAATGGCTTATTTTACTTTTGCCAACTGTTCAATGAATGACAGGAAAGAGAATATAAAAATGGAAGAGCTATTGCTCAGTATCCAGAAGAAGAAATTTTTAAAATTTCATAAGGATTATCATATTTCAACCATTCAAAATGACTTTGATTTTTTTATACAGAATTATTAATTATATTGCTAAGATTTAGATGGATAAAGAAAAATAAAATCATTGCTGATTATTGTTGTTTTTTGCTTAGACTTTGATTTTTGTCTTTAATTTATTGTTTGGACAAAAATCTTTAGTTTATTTAAAATATTTATGAGAAGTTTCCTGAAGAGTTAAGTAGGCGGTAGTTAAATGGCCATCCAGACGTGCTTTTACCCTAAAGAATCAATATGGGTAATTTAATAATTTAATGGGGATAAAAAATAGCACGATATTTTTTTAAAAATTAATTAATTTAATTTAATATTCTCATGGTTTAATTTAAATTTATAATTTTTTGTTTAAAAAAAATTTGAAAAGAGTTCTGTCAGATTGTATGAAGAATTAAAAAGTTAAAATGTTCTTCAAATTATTAAATACTGCGTTGAACACTCTTATGATAGATACACACGAGGCAACATGAAATGGAACATGATTTTTTTTTAAATCACCACCGCACAAGCAACATTTTAATAAACATCAATCTCTATGTATTTCATGCATGAAATACATACGCAGAAGAAAAAATTTAAAATGAGCAACGCACTTCTTAACAAAATTTTTTATAAAGAACTGGAAGAAGAATTACAATTCAAATAGAAACAAAGAATATTGTCAAAAAATTGGCAAAATAAATCAAAAGTAAAGCTATTGAAAAAGAATTAAAAAAAATTAACCTCTATTTTTAATTGCTGCCATTTTATCTATACATATTGTTACGAAAATAAGATCTGGCAACTCCTGCTGTTGTTGTCGGTACGAGTGTGGTGAATAAGTTACTTCCACTAATGGTGTGTGTGTAGAACAATACCACAATTAGCTAACAAAGACTGAGCAACCTCAATAGCTGCGTTGGTGAAGGTGCTTGCTGTAAAACAGTAGATCGTGAGTTCGAGCCTTCCTTCGGAGATACGTACAAGGGAAAATAGAAATTTTTATGGCGCAATTAAAAAATCAAGAAGCAGCAGTACAAACCTCCCGAGAGGTAAAAGACAATTATTGTGTGAAGCGATGGCAGACAATTTAGTGGTGACGTCTAATTTAATGTAAGAGTAACAGATAACTGTCAAGACGCCCTTTATAAGAAAAGAGTAAGAACGGTAGCGGTTATCGCGGGGAAGTGTAACTGCCTAACAATAGTGTATGGCAGACGTGTGTTGTGGCTATTAGATAAAAGTCGTAGTGGAGTTGTCTGTGGATGGCTGCGTTTATATCAATAACGCATGTTTAGTAAATACGAGACCTATAGGATTGAAAAATGCGTAGGACCAAGAAATATAACCAGATAAAGCCACAAAGTAAGAATAAAGAATTTATAATAAGTCACAGTGGTACTTGCAATCAATAGAATCCGTACGTTTGTCTAAAAAGGGAAAAACGTAACAATATAATAAAACAGTAACGGGTTTATATATTTATATTTTTTGAAAATTTTTATTTTGGTGTAGTTAATTAATATGGAATACAAAATCTTTATTTTTGAAAATTTTTTTCTGTCTGTGTTCGCATCACATAAAAACTACTGAATACAGTTGATCAAAATTTTTTGAGGAGGTCCCTTATAACTTTGGTTTCAATATACAATTTCTTTTGTAAGAAAAAGTTACTTCGCAGAGAAAATACAGATAAAAATCTGAAAGCATCCAATTTTACCGTTAAAATGGTACTTAAACAGTTGTCAGTACATTTTATTTCAGTAAATGAAAATTTTTAACACTGTCCACCAAACACTGGAATAAATATTTCAAAACACTTCTTCCTAAATTTGAATTTTAAAGAAAATTAGAAATAACAGCAGATAAAGTCATGGGCACTGTCTGAGAATCACAAACAGCCCTTTCCACGACTGCTTTTTGCTAAATAAAAGCTATTAACATTGAAACAGACGAGGGAACATCGTGCTAGGAAACATGAAATATCAAAAAAATTTATTTTTTAGGCAACATGAAAGGATACACGAAAGTCCACAAGAAACAATGCTATACACGAGCAACATTAATGTGACCCTCAATGTTTCTTCGTATAAATCTATCCTTAAGCCGACTGAAATGAATTAGTGTGTAAGAAAAACTATACTTCTCAAATTAAAAAAAAAACGACAAAAACATTTTTGACCTTTTTGCTCGAAACGAAATATTAGTGATCCCAGTTCCTCTTATTTAAAACTGATTTAAAATGTATATTTAAAATCAAACATTAAGACTAAAAAAAAGGTTAAAAATATTTATTTCGATTTGGTTTCAATTAAAAAAAATTGGTTGATTTCCATTCTGAGAATACTCTTGCTTCTCATTTGTGATTTAAATTTAATAATCAGCGAATTTAACAGGCTGAAGTAAAGCTGCTTGGATGAAAATAACAATAACATTATCTTCTAAAATGTCTGATTTAAAAAAAATATTTCTTTATCTAATATTCATTACAATTGTTTATTTATGAACTGTCTGGCTGACAGGCTAAAATGCAGAATAAGACCTTTTGTTTGTTTTTTTCTTCCTTGCAGATTAAAATGCAAATTAAACAATAAAATTTTCCGTTCTTTAGAAGTCTCACCAAGTAGAAGTTACAAAAAAAAAGGAGCAATAACACAAAATGGCGACAAAACATTCATTACATTTTGCACTTGAGAGGAGGTCTCTCTTACATGCACACTAAACACACATACATAAACATTATTTACACTACTTTACTCGTTTTTGAAGTGCGAATTGTAAAACAAAGAAAATGTATTTTTTACTTTTTTGTTACGAGGTGCTGGTTGTTGATTGGCATTATTGTTGTGTTAGTGTTAATTGTGGGGTTGTTTGTATGTACCCGGGTTCGCTTGTGTATTTTTCATTGTTTAAACTTTTAAGAGTCACTCTGACTTTTATCAAAACGTGAATACAAAAAACAAATTAGACGTTGTACATTTTACGCTTGATGAAAGTAATGAATGTCAAATAAATGTTTATTTTATTATTATATTAAGGAGTTTTATAATTTCAAAATCAATTTCAAATTTAACTATCAGCATTAAAACTTGCACTTCATCATTAATCAGACAATCAAATTTATTTAAGAATTACTTTTTGTGAAATCTCAATTATTTATAGAATTTTTGTTTCCACTTATTGAATGGAATATCAATTATTGAAAATCTATTTTTGTTAGAAATTTCAGTTTATTTGATAAAATAAACTTTTTAGACAATTTATGATTTTTTGATGAAACTGTTTGCGAAATTGTACTTTGTAATTCTTTCGATCTATTTTTGATTACAAATGAATGATTAATGTTAAAAGAATTATGTTATGATATGTTGTTTGGTGTATTTAGTTGTTTGAATGCATTGATTTTTTATTAAAGTTGATTGACCGCACTTTAGTTTTCTATATTAAATTTATCAATACCAAAAATAACAGACTTAGGCCTATGTAATCTAGTTTTTCGTAAAATCATTTTTTTTCTACAAATTAAGAATTAAGTTTATTTGATATAAATTCGGTAACACCATGAAATTTGATATTAAAGTTGTTTTCGGTTGATGTTAATATTGAGGTTTTTCGTAAAATGAAGACATTTTGCAGAAATTTCTTTTTTCATTAAATTTGGCTCTTTTGATTAAAGTTAGGTTTTTCTACTCAAACTACTACTTAGTTTTCGGTGATAATATAGTACTGCCTGGAATATAAGCATTTAAATTTTTTTTTTTTTTTTTGTAAACTTTGAATTTTTGGTGTAATTTCTTTTTCTCCAGGATTTCATTTCCCAAGAACTTTAAAATTGTTAATAATTTTTTATAAAAAAAAAGGTTATAATTACTGTGCGATGCAACCTTATACTTCTATGCTATCACTTTCCTGCTTTAAGTTTAAATTGTCTTTATTTAAAGAAAAACGAACGAAGACAAAAAGCATCAAGAAATTAATATGCAATATTAATAGCACGTACGTCTGCAACAATTTTTTATTGCACAGTGTTGCCATTGTTGCGCTTTTCGTACTAAGTTGTAATAAAAATAAAAATTTTACGACAAATACCTTCGTTATTATGAGAAACAACATTCAAGTTGGATGTGCTAAGTAACCATGTTTAAATTTTTGAGTGACAGAGAAAACGCAATAAAACTTTTATTAAAAATATTTTAATTGAAATATTTACTGCCAGTCCCACGATGTCGCAATCGATCGTTCGTTCGCATAGTTACATGTAAAACAAAAACAATTTTTTAGAATTTGTTTTTGTTTTGAATGTAATTGTGCGAACGAACGAACACTTGCGATATCGTGGGACTGGCAGCTAAAAGCAAAAATTTTAAATTAATAAAAGAGAAGTTTTCGTTAAAGGTCGAAAATACACAGTGGCCCACAGCTTATTTTATGCAGTACATAATTTAATTTTTTAAGCCCTGTAACAATAAAACCAGTAGGAATTATTAAAAAAAAACAAAATGGAATCATTTAATAGAGAAAAGCGCTTAATTTAACAAGAAAACTTTAATTATTTTAAAAATTAACATTTAAATATCCTAAAAGTAAAAAAATAAAATATATAGATTTTTCATCTCACAGCTTATTTTATGCGGTTTCCCTTAATATTGCAAACTTTCAAGTTGTGTTTAATAATTTATATTTTTAATACTTTGTTTGGTACACTTTATTGTCTGTAACAGACTTGAGACGGATTGGTATAGATGTAACTAGTTTTCGCGTTAAATTGGGCGAAATATTTTACCACTCCAATTCTTATAGGTTATTTTTGCTTGAAAACTCGTGTTGCCTTATGTTTCTTCCAAAATGGACCATAGACTTTAAATGACATTAAAGCTTGATGACTGAGGTGGCAGTTATAAATTGGCCAAGATTTTGCAATTCCCGATTTATGTTTCGGCACGTTATCCTGATCTTATACCCAAATTCTCTGCATTCTGCAACAAATTGTTCTTTAAAATTTGAAGATACTTATTTTTGTCAATGGTTGTTTCATTAAACTACAAACTCCCGCTACCAGCAGTCTACATGCAGGCCCAAATTATGATGCTGCCATCACCATGTTTAACTGTTGCCTTTAAATATTCATAACTAAGCTCGGTGTTTGGTTTTTGCCATACGTAGGACTTACCATCAGAGCGGAATTTATTAAATTTGGATTCATCGGTTAAGATAACTGCATTCCAAATCGATTAGTTCTTGGAATCGTTTTCTAAAGTGAAGTTGAGCCTGCATATTTTAGTTTTGGCGCTAAAGGAAGGCTTTTTACGTGCAACTCGACCATTTAAATAGTGGTAACGAAAAGCACACCGAAAAGTTTTTACACAGCATTGTTTGTCCAGGTCATATTGAATATCAAAAGTCAGTTTGGGAGCTGAGAGCCCTGTATTTGCTTTAATCTTTCTCACAATATAACGCTTATCATGTTTGTTAAAAATTTTATTTGATGCTTCTCTACATTTGTTACTTAAACGTTTTTCGCGAACGAAGCACTCGATAATTTTTTGCGACGTCAAAACTTTTTTATTCATCGTTTTAACTATTTTCCGCTGTGAGTGACCGTTTTTTAAATGATTTACTACCAAGTCTCTCTGTACTAATGTTGTGCGTGGACTTATTTTAAATGTTCTCGAAATTAACAAAATTGCTGACGAAATAAGTACAATAAGGTAGAATAAAAAATATATTTCCGCTAGACAACGCATTCTGAAAGTATCGGTACAAAAAAAAGAAAATTCTTAAAAGATCTAATTATGCAGTGCATAAAATTAGCTGTGAGTCACTGTATATCACAAATTTTATCTCAACAAAAATAATAAGTCAACTTTAATAATAATGGAAATAACTATTAAAACAATATTAAAAATAATTAGAATGTAGTAGAGGGTTACTTGGTATTTCGATTCGAAAAGAAGACTCATTTAAATTCGCATGTCTTATACGTTGTGTTACGAACGTCCCTTTTTCCAATCGAAATACAAAGTAAGCCCCAAGATTTATTTAACTTAGAATACACTGGCAGAACGTTAACATTATTTATAGTTGAGCTGTTACAACTTTATAAAAATCCACCAAACGTTGTGCCTCTCTCCAGCCAGATTCTACGGCACCATGAACAGTAGAATAGTAATGATTATGAGTAGACTCTCCAGCAAATTGCAGCCTTAGTGTACCTTTAACATCAGTAAGGGGAGCAGCTAAGTCCCAAGCTCCTGTGTCCAACTCATCGGTATAGAGAGAACGAAAAGTGTAACTGCCACGAAAACTGCTGTTGGAAAACCATTGCGTACGTTTAAAATTCAAGGGTTTGGGTATGGAGAACGTTAAAAATTTCGCCAATAACCATAAGAGGCCATTTAAAACCTCTTCTTCTGCCAAGGTCTCCATATAACGGGCATGTGAACCAATAATCCAGCCTTGTAAAAGTCTAGGTTGATGTGAAACACGATAGAATCCAAACACGTTTTCCAGCCAAAAATATCGAGAGTTCCTTAACTCTTTAAGATCTCTTTCCAGCCATAAAAAACACACACCAGACCAATCCTGAGGACCAAAAGGTTCATTAAACTCTAAGAAAAATTTATCAACAGTTCCCAATTTTAAGCCTTCTATGGCACGAATTTTTTGTTTTGGCAAAGACGGTGTAAAAAGGGTTGTATGATATTGTTTTAATACACCTAACGATGTGGTACATATAACATGATCTGCTGTTAATACCTGGCCATTAAAGCAGCTAATCTTAACTTTATTGTCATGCAGCCAATCAATATTCTGCACTTTATGATTAAGAAGTATACGTTTTTCCAAGACACCCAAAGGTTTTGTTAAATTTGTCTTCATCAATAACTCCAAAAATGTTTTAAATCCTTTATCTTTCCAGTTTAAAAGTAAATCTCCTTCACATTCCCAATACTCTAAAAATCCCTTGGCTGAAACCTCAAATAAGTTATCGGCAGCTTCTATAGAACTTTCAAATTTTTTAAAGTTTTCAAAAAACTCTTTGGCCACTTTGCGATCTATTGTTGTGTTTAATTTTTCCACTTCATTCCAATATTTTTCAGTTAAATAGGAACCCAAGGAACCTTCATATGCTGCCAAAACTTCTCTCCTTTCTGGTAAAGTGTTAAAAACAATTGTTTTTAATTGATTGGCCAATTGTTCGCTTAAGATCTCTTTATTTGACCTGATACACTTGTAGTCATAATATACATTGTCGGTACTTTCTAATAAATTTAATCCTAATTTCTCTACAGTCTCATAGACGACATTTTTTTTCTCACCATGGCACCACTGAGCACCCAAGTCAATTACATTGTCGCCGAAGGGTATGCTATAAATACGACCACCAATGCGATTTTCAGCCTCTAAGATGACAACATTTTCACAACCAGCTTCTAGTAGTTTGGTAGCAGCTGCAATTCCTGATGCCCCAGCCCCAATTATAACAATGCGAGCAGTTTGTAAGGATTTTCGGGCAATACTGGGTGCTGCTAAATGCATGCTGATTTTATATTTTAGTATTTCTCTAATTACGATATTTTACGAATACTTTTTTTATTTTAAATAATTATTTAACAAGCAAAACAAACACAAATCTGACGCGACTTCCACGATTTTGTATTTTTCTATTCAACACTTTGATATCTACTAAATAACAAACAACAAAATATCTCTCTTTTTTTCATAGTATCTGCTCATTCAGTATATAACAGGGATGGTCAGCGAAATTGTACCAACCGCTTTTCTAAATTGTACTTTTTTATTTGCATACATTTTCGTTTTTATTTATATCGAAATAAATCAGTTGATAGTAGTAGCAAATTTATTACATTAATTTTCGAACATACTGTCATGCTTCATCAAAAGACCTAGATTGTTTTTATGGAGAATTTTAAATTGAAGCCAACCAGGAAACAAAATGTTTGCGTCATTTTATAGCACCATGACCTTTTTTTTTTAAATAGAAGTAGCATTTTACGTTTTACATATAATAATTTAAATCAATATAAGATCTGCAACAATTCATTATTTTCTTAATACAATATTAACTACTAAATACTTTTACAACAATGAATATTAACACCGAAAATAACTAGGGCTCTAAAATCTAAAAATTTGTTTTTGCCGAATATCAGTATTGGATCGATATGGAAAAAACCTTTCATTCCTTAGAACATCTATTTTCTGTTACGTCTGTCCAAATATTTCCTATTTTATGTAATAAAGCTAACACAAAGCAACAAACACATTAACTTCACAGACTTGCTCGGCATCTAAGAGTTAGTCAATTCTGTACCATTATACTTTTTTGTTTAGAATTGTACCAACTTGCCGTCTCTTGTGTAAAAATGAGACAAAAACCCCAAACATATTTATATACAATTTTAAACGAAGAGAATTTATTTTACAAGGTGGTATTGATTGCCCAGCTGATTATTTTATTTAGTTTTGTTTTGTTTATGTACGCCGCTTGTCAAATGTATTGCAACAAACAAGACGACAAACGTTTGAGATTAGTTAACTTTTTTATCAGATAGAAAGTACAGTTATTGAATTACATTTGTGGTTATCAATATTTAATTTTTACTGTAATCGATAATTTTTTTTCCTTTTGGTGTTAATTATTTTCAATTTTTTTTTTCTCTTGTATCAGAGATGGTAAACGAAATTTTCGAAATGAATTTTTTTTTAATTTATGCGATATCATCTAAAATACTTGATTTTTTTCCATTTTGATGTACAATTATTATAATTTTTGTTAACTTCTTGTATCAGAGATGTTAAACGAAATTTTAAAAATGAATTTTCAGTCTCAAATTAAAATTAATAGTTTTAATTAAGATGATTTTTCAGATATTTTTTACGCCTACCGAAACCATTTAAATTACGACTTTTTTAAAAAATATAAAAAATAAATTTTTTAACTCTTTTTGTCTTTACAACACTATTGGGAGTGTGGGATATGCAAAAGTTGCTCCATACTTTCTATTCATATTAATGTTAAATTCTAAAAAAAAATTTTTGTCAAATAAAGTGCGTTAAAAAAAAAATAAACAATTAAAAATATGTACAATCAAAAAACAAATTAAAAATAAAAACGAAGTTTAAAAATTAAAATAGAGGTTGCTATTCTTTAACAGATAAAAAATCAGTGTTATGTCTTTAATTAAACAATAAAAAAGTTTGGTTCTGTAGAAACACTTTAAAGTATTTCCTCAAAACAAGCTGTTTTCAAGTCAGTATAATCGTGATATAATAATATATATTTAATCATTTCTTGTGAAATTCTTGCAATTTACATCGATTTAAATTAAAACAGGCTAATCTGTTATAGATTATATACCAAAATTTCGAGTTATAAAATATTTTGAAAATAAATTCGAAGTATATTGACTTTTCTATTCATGGATTGGAGTCACCAACAAATTTTCGATTTTTGTTTTAATGTTTTACTCAAAGTATATCTATAACAAGTACATGCAGCAGTTCAGCTGATAGTTTTATTTTTGTGCGTGTTTATCAGTTTTTGTGTCAAAATTTGTTTAAATTTTTTTTAATTTTTATTTTGCTCTTGTTTGTTCACGTTTTTCTTTTAATTTTTATTGTTTTATCAGGGATGGTAAACGGAATATACAAATGCACTTTTTCAGCTCAAGTTGCACTAAACATCCTTTTATTGAATTATTGTTTAAATACATTGATATAGTCGTTAAAAGGTCATGCTCTTACTTTTTTTTAATAATAATTATTTAAAATTCATATTAATTTTTTAGTTAGAAAAATGATAAAATTTTATCCACTTTGCCATCTCTGAACTGTTTTTTGACATAAAACATGATTTTACACAAGCAAAATGCCTGTTGTTGTTCTAATGTTGTATTTGTTGTAGACTTGCATGTACTTGCTATAGATATACTTTGGTTGTACTTGTTATCGACTTGTATATACCCGATGTAGATATACCTTGAATTCATCGTTGTGGTAATAAAAAATGGCTTTTAAAGAAAACTATTCTGAGATTAAAATTTATGAGTTGTCATGAGTGTTCTCACTTTGTGAGTGTCATTCCCTTTGCAAAGCTTGCCATGTTTAGCTGTATTATTCTATGCAATAACCAAATAATCTCACGAAATGTTTTCTTAATATTATATCAATTTTTTTACAAAACCAACTTTTATTAATTTGTTTTTATAAGTACAACTTAAATAGTTCTTTGTTTACTTTGACGAATATTAAATTTAAACATTCTCAGTTAGACTTGTTTTCAAAAGCATTAAGTTCAGCCAAACAATCAATATACAATATACATACATATTTACATACAACTAACTCAATGCAACTCGTATAAATGGAGAACATTAGAAGGAAAGGTTTGCTTTTGGAATTGGTGAGACTCTGTAGTTAACCCGTTGCACATTTTTATAAAATGATAGGCTATTAAAAAAAACCCTTTTATCGCGAAACATGCATTTGGCGATTATAATTATTACTGATTGAAATATAACAATTAAAATAGCCTTATATGAAAAGACATTTGGCCTTCAATGTAATGCCACTCTAATCTTTAGCAGAAATCTAATATTATTACATACACGTAAGGGGAATTGGCTAAGTATTTTTACCAGAGCTGGTCTTGTGGTCAAAATATGCCCAAATATCTTATTGAAAATTTTTTTTGTTTAACTTATGTGTACATTAGACCGTATCGCGAAAAAAAATCCATACACCCCCTTATATGAAGTATTTTTGTTAGGCAGTTTCAAAACACAATTTTTATGCATATCTTTGGCAATTACAGGCAGATCTCAAAGTGTTATGCATCAATGTTTTTGTCTCGCAAAGACTAATATTTTGATGTAAGCGTTAGGGTTGCCAAGTATTAATTTCTATTTATTTATTTACCATAGATCTGTTCCCAACACCCTAATGACCAAAAATAAGAGCTCTCAGCAAATCATCAAACTTTTGCTAAGGAAGTAATTCGATAATTTCAGCAGAAAGATTATGAAATTTAATTATACAAAAAGAATAAAAAAAAAGCAAATTAAAATAAAAGATTTTAAATTTTAGTAGACCATATTTTGACGCAATTCATATTGGCTGTACTTTTGGCGCCTTTGGAAAAATATGGCTTATGGTCATTAATGACCGCCATGGAATATTCATGTACTACATGAATAAAACGCTCAGTGTTTTGTGAATGGCATGGGTAAGCTGTGAACATAATTAAATTTATTAAATTATTATTCGAATCCTTACCTGGTAACTCGATTATTTCGTTGGAATACTGAAGTGCTTGTAGCTGGTGTTGCGTGTAGAACTGTAAGCATGGCGGGTCAGTCATTTCGAAGTTGGTCAAATTGATCATATCAACGTATGGGTCGCTCTCAAAGTTTATAAAATTTTCAACTTGTCGAATTTAAATGAACGGGCAGAGGGTGTGTTGACGAATCCAAGATGTTTATTTAAAAGCGTTGCGACTTCCGTGAATTGCTAGCGTTTGGCTCTTTATAAGAAACCAAAATGGTGCATAAATTTTCACAACATACTGAACAAGTTTTTTCAATATCATCGAACACTGAGTGTATGTTACATAATAGCAGAGTATTATACCGTTTTATAATTGGAAATAACAAAACACAATTAATAGTTGCGAAAAATTTTGATGAAATTCGAACAGTTATTCGACAGGTAAAACGATAAGCAATAAAGTAAAAGAGTAGTATCGATTTTATTTCATATTTGGTTTGATTTTAAATGCCGTTTTTGTTCATCCAGCAATGATCTTAATAGCCATATTTTTTCTAAGCTACACAGCCGCCAAAAATACAGCCAACTTGAATCATGTCGAAATATGGTCGACTAAAATTTATTTATTTTTAATTTAATTGTTTTGGTTCTTTTTATATAATTAAATTTCATTATAAAATTAAGTTACTATTTCGTTTAACATTTTTAACTTATAGTGTCTCATCTGTAAATGCTTGACAAAAAAAATCATCGATTAAATGCAAAACGACAACAAGCATTTAAACATAAACAGATGTTAAAAATGTAAATTAAAACACAAAAAAACACTGCATTCATTTACTCGTTACAATAAAGAGTTTACAGCATTAAAAATTTAAATATTTTATGATTATCAATTACAGGATAATTGCCAACGGATTGTTAACGCAACAGCAGTAACAAGAGACGTCAGCAACCACCATCGTGGAGATAGCAGCAACAACAATATTAACCGAAATGGCAACATAAACAACCGCAAATATCATGACTATAAGGACAACGAAAATATTGACATTAACAACAACAAAAATATGCAAAATATCAACTATTTTAAGCTGAAGCATAACAGCAACTACAACTACAACTATGACAACAAGCAAATAAATCCAATGCACTATGAGGACTATAAAAAACAAATAGCAAAAATGACAGCAACACATATTTATAAAATACCAGACGACAATAAAAATTTTCACGACGAACATGATGAAAAAGAGGACATGAACGATGATGATGATAATGCGATTAATCACAGCGACATAAATATTAACAACAGTTACAATAGCAGCAGACGTATTTACAACTTTAACCAGAAAAACCAAAAAAAAGATTATGTTAAAAATAACAAAAACAACAACATGATAAATAACCACAATAATGTTAGTGGTGAAGAAAATGAGCGTGATGATGATAATAATGATGGTGTGGAAATGCAAAATGAAGACTCGGAGGAAAAAATATGGTCAACCTCGTTTTTATCGCCAGCATCACACTCCTCCTCATTATCATTGTCGGCCGGTGAAACGGCAGCATTATCCGATGAAATACAGCCAGACATAATACCATATCCGCCACCACCATTTTCCGCAAATAAGCACACAAGAAACAGCAACAACAAAAATAGTAACAATAAACACACACCAACAAATTGGATAGAAGAGAAATTGAAGCCAGAGCATAGCAAAACAAATAAGCAACAACAACAAAAACATTATGAACGCTGGTTTCGACAACAATACAGCAGCGAACCGTATGATGAAGAGAGGCTTGCAACATAGCGGCAACAGCCACAGCAACAGCAACGAGAAAAACATTTAAAATATAAAGAAACACAAAACCACGGCAGCCAAAAACACAAACACCATCACTCACGCCAGCATCAACAGCAACAACAACAACAATAAAAGTAGCATAAAGAAAATGGTCACAAAATTAACATAAAACAGCCTCACCAAAATAAAAACAAAACAAACGTCAACTAAATGTTTAGATAAAATAACTAATGGCTTCAAATGTCAGAGGATTTTTTTTCATCTCTTTTTTATTTTTTTTTTTTTTTTGAGTAAAACAAACATGAAGGGAAAATTAAAGTCAATTTTGATATGTGTATAAATCATTCATATCAGGATTATTGAATAACGACATAACTAATGATATTTCATAATAAAAAGTCGTAACGACTGTCATGAATTCTAGAATCTAAGAAATATGACTTAAAGTGCTTTTGTTCTATAAAAATAAATTAAATTGTAACAGACGTTATTAAACTTTTGTGAAGAAAAATAGTTTACAGCAATCGCGGCGACTTAGTTTTTTTACATGGCCACCCAGAGCTGGAAAGTTTTAAGCCAAATCCAATCAATTAAAAATTTGAATTTAAATTATTTATAACAAAAATCAAAATTTTGGAAAAAGATATTATAAATTTTTTTTATAAATCAGTACTTAGGAAATTAACAAAAAAAGAAATTTTTAATAAATCCATACATTTGTTTTTCTACAAAAAAAGGAACCTTCACAACGTACTGAAAAGTTTTAAATTGAAATCCTGGTAAAATAAAATATTTTGAGGAAAATAATGAAAGAGTTAGGGCTTTTATAATAATTAGCTTTGGTGTCGAATAATATTTCGTTAAGTATCGAATAATCGTCGCACTCGTGATCGGAGGAAATTCTTTAAAATTTTGCTTTAAACAACACACCCAACGTCGAATAAGTTGTACGAAATTCTAAATAATGGCATTTGACAATGAGTAGTCGATCGAATACCTTTTCTCGAAATGGCATTCGATAGCCTTATTTAAATTATATAAAACCTCTTTCTCCTTAATATAAATGTTAACAAAATAAATGTCCGGCAGGAAAAATATTTGGCAAATTTTTATTCAAGTTACGTTAGTGTCACAAAGGTTGTGCAAAAAGCTTTCAAAATAATTAAACTGTTTAGATCCAATAATCAACATTTAAGATGCTGTAACGGTAGCCCCTGTCAAAGACTAAACAAAAACTTTAAAGGATGCAATTGCCTGCAAGGATTTGTAAGGCCGTCCGATGAGGACAATACAAAATTAGAAAGATTAAAATAGCTGTTTTTCTATGCATTAAAAATACCAAAGGTGAAATTTTTAAACCTTTATTCGTGTTATGATATATTTTTAAGAATAATTAAAAGTACAGGACTTTTTAAAACTATCTAAAGCTTAAAAGTATAGAAGAAATTTATTACTCTCATTACGTTAAATTACTTAGTGATTAATTGCTTAGTTGATGCTTAGGATGTACAAATGTACAGCATAAGCAAAAAGCAAATGCAAAAAAAGAAAGAAACACATTTGCTTAAGCTGACTATGTGTTTCTTTCTGCAGAGATGCAATCAGCAAAGCAATTAATTTAAAAATGTTTGCTGGTGCTTAAGCAATAAGTTATTCTTCATTATTATTTTTGCTTTTTCTTGCTGTCACTCGCTACTTTTCATCCCTTTTACCATTTGTAACGTATTTATGTATTTATTAATTACAATACGTAAGAAACTACATTTCAAAAGCGTTGCTTTTATTACACCATTAAATGGTGTTTTTTTTTCTTTAAAAGCAACAGCAAAAGAAGAAAAAAAATCCACTCTTTGATTAAGTAACAGCATTTTCAAAGTAACTGCTTTCTGATTGCTTTGCTGCAGAAGGAAACATACATTTGCTTTTTGCTGTTGCTTCGTTTATAATGAAACGTTGTGTAAATGCTGAGACATTTAGTTATTTTATTTGCTGAAAAGCATGTAAGCAAAGCTAAAACTTTAGTGCTGTTGTAATTTTTAAGCAAGCAATTTAAACCCTGAAATAACTTTTCTAACACTTAGGAATTATATTGAAAACAATAATTTATTTGGACTTTAATTACTGCTTTGGAATTGAGTTTTTACAAAATAGGAGAATAAATCAACAACTTACATTTTCGGGTTTAACCTATTCTTTAATCTATTGTGGTACTCCAAGAAGCTCCCTAAAGCTCGAACTCAAAACTTTAGTTGAATTGCTGATTTATTTCCAATATTTCTACTACTGTCCCACTGTGCAAAGTAACGTTAAGCAATGTTAACTTCACTACATTCGTATAAGCTTATTTACGACTTAACCATTGCTCACAACCAAGAAATGCGTAGCATTAAATGCCCATATTTTATCTTGTGTCTATAAAATACAACTATTCACCGACTCTGCCGGAATAGTTGTCATTCCGTAGCTGCTATTTAGAAAGTATGAATTTTTTTTTTAATTTAATGTTATTATTATTATTTTCTTTTTTTTTTTTTGTTGATTATGATTTCGTTCGTTTTCAGCAATCCGTGTTAAAAAATATTTTATGTTAAAAATGTGGCAATAAATTTTGTAGCAAAGCACATCGTTGCATAATTTTAGGCGGTTTTTAGTTTCGTCTTGGATTTTTCTATAGTTTTCTATTGTGTGAAACCAATATGGGGATAAAGCGCATTATGAAAAAGATTCCCTAAATTAAAATTTATTAATTATAAACTAACTTTCGATAAATAAATAATATATGATATTCAATGAATTTCTCTTAAATACCTTTTTGCATCACAAATGGGGTTTTAGGGTTCGCAGATTTTTTTTGAGTCGTATCCCCGATTAAGTAAATTTTATTCTCATAATTCCCCAAAAAATTTAATTTTTAACATACACACATACATGCGTTTTATAATATTGTATTTGTACAAGCTGTATATTATTTTATACTAGCAGTGCCCACGACTTCTACAGCGTGTCGTTTCTAATTTTCTTAAAATTCAAATTAGAAAAATATGGCTTTAAATATTAATTATAGAGTTCTGTAAATTTGAAAAAATTTGCTTTCTACAAAAGTAATATGTGCGTTGTTTTTTTTTTTCTATGAAATGACATATTTTTACGAGAAAAAAAGTATCCCATATTTGAAACTGGGCTCTAAGGGACCTCTTCACAAAATTATTCAAATTTATATTGAAGTTTTTAGGTGACGAGATCACAGTCAGACAGCAGATGGACAGATAAACAAAATTTAAGTATAGATTACTATCTACATCAACAACAAAATTTACAAAAAATATTTCCTATACAGAAATGTTCCTGCCACAGTTTTGAAACAAAATGTCCTATCTTTTTGTCTTAAACAATTTTTTGGTACATATTTTTGGAGTTGAACACCCTCAAAGAATTTCTCAATGTTCAAAATGAAATTTTTATCAACATCCCCGATTGAGATAAAAATCCCCTAATCTGACGAAAAATGTCCTTTTATAAAGTACTAATTTGTAGCTCTCTGTGATGTGACTGATTATTTAAAAATGTACTTTCGTCTTCAAGAGTTGCGACGAAAAAAAATTATATTTACCAGCCTTTCGGGTTATTGAATTTAAATATAATTTTAACAAATAAATGCACATGTTTCAATAACACAAGGGCTTATGATTTTTAATGATAAATAAACACTTGTTAAATTTTGTATCAGATAAATATTACATATTATGACCAAAATTTAAGCAAAAAGATTAAATATATTTATGTTCACATGACCACAATGTCATCTTTTATCTTTAGTAAAGAATTGCAAAATACAAACATAAAATAGGAAAACACATCATTTCACTCAAAGCAATAAAAATAAATAAATCAACAAAAATTTAACAGAAAAACTAGCCACTCCCCCTTTCATGGAAGCGAAAAAATTTGCATATAAAACTTAATGGTTTTGAACATATTTAAACAGTATTTTGTTTATTTTCAGAAATTCAGTTTTCCTTTTCAAAATTAAAGCTGAAAATTGTAAATGAAAATCAAGGAAGGAATATTATTTATTTATTTTTTATACGCACTTTTGTGTTTTCATTAAAGTGTTAAGCGAATGTTATTCTTTTATTAACACTGGCTTAAAGTTTTGCATGGGAATAAGAGTTCGCTTGTTTGTTACGCATTTGCGCTTTCAGTACATCACCCATAAAGAATTCTGCATAATTCTTATTAGTGGTATAGTAAAGGAATTAGAGTACCTTCCATTTAGAAAAAAATAAGTATGGAAAAGGATGATTTAGATAATCGAGCCAAATTTCAAATTTTCGAAATATATTAATTTTTATTTTATATTAATTTTCTTTCAACATCAATGTTTTGAATATTGTAAAATATGTTTGAAAAAAACATTTTTTTAAATATTTTTGTAATCCTTCAAATCTGCTTATCGAACTGTTACGAGGGCTGCTCTATATATTTCTGGTCTAATAGTGAAAATGCGAATATTTATAATCTAAATGGTTTTATTGTTTTTCAAAGTATTCTCCAGCATGATTTATACACTTTTGCATGCGCTCAAACCAGTTGTCGAAGCACTTTTTCCACTCCGATAGAGACACCTCTAAAACATGGTTTTTGAACACTTCAACAGCTTCTTCTGGCGACGAAAATCGTTGACCACGAATTTTTTTCTTGATGTGCGGAAACAAGAATGAGTCATTAGGTGCCAAGTCAGGGCTGTACGGCGGATGACCCATTACTTATACGTTTTGACCGGTCAAAAACGCTCTGGTTTGAGCCGATGTGTGAGAGCTGGCATTGTCATGGTGAACAATGATTCGTCTTCTCTTGTTGGTTTTTCGAATTTCTCCGATGACTTCAGACAAACAAATTGTAGTGTACCACTCAGAAGTGACCCTCCTACGTTACTCAGGCGGAACAGTCGCCACATGACCAGTTTTGCCGAAGAAACAGGCGACCATTTGCTTCGAAGTGCTTCTTCCAAGAACAACTTTCGTTTGATTTTGCTCGTCTTTGAAGACCCACACGGTCGACTGTTCTTTCGTTTCGGGCTCATACGCATGGATCCATGATTCTTCACCTGTGACGATCTTATAAACGTCTTTTGAAGCACCGCAATCGTAGTTTTGCAACATTTCTTTGCACCAATCGACACGAGCCTTTTTTTGAGCGACTTTCAAATTGTGCGGGATCCAACGCGAACAAACCTTTTTTGCGACCAGGTGTTCATGCAGTATCGAATGTATGCTGATGGAAGAAATGTTCAAGGATGGGCCTATCTCTCGGTATGTCGCATGACGATCTTGCATTATGAGTTCACGCACGGCATCAATGTTCTCTGGCACAACAGCCGTTTTTGGACGACCTTCACGGAATTCGTCTTTAAGCGAGCTTCGGCCAGGATTAAATTCATTATACCAATTTTTCACAGTGCTATAGGATGGTTCTTCATCGCCATACAAAGATTTAAGTTCATCCATGCACTTTTGTCGTAATAATCCACTCGAAAGTTGTGAAAAATGATGGCACGAAAATGTTCTCGAGTACGTCAAAACGTTTTGAGTACGATTATGCTTAAAAATGACAAACATTCCAATGGAAATGTCAGATTGCACTTGGCAGCACTCAGTGTCGCCAGGCCAGAAATATATATAGCAGCCCTCGTAGTTAAATAAAATCCATTCAAAGAATGTACACAACTTTAGGTATTCTTAGTTGGCAATATATATATTAATATTTGTGGGTCGTGTTCACACCAACAGTAGTGTACTGTAAAAAATTTAAAACATTCCACAAAAAATTGAATTAAAAATTATTTTGTTATAAAAAAACACATAAAAATAACTAGAAGAAAAAAAAACTCTATCATAAAAATGGAAATAATTTTAAAATGTAAATATTAAAGCAATTCAAAAAGTTAAATAGAGAAAAAAAAATATAAATTAATTATATCAATTTAAGTCTTGAAGATCCTTTAAAAGAAAATAAATAAAAAATGTGTATTTTTGTGAACAAATGTTATCAATATATTTATGAAAAATTATCCTTCAAACAAAAAAAAACAAAAAAAATCACAGGAATTTTTTTAAAGTAAAAGGTGCAAACAGCAGCTTAACAGTTTTCAAAAATATATCGAATAGAACAATTTACTAAGGAAAATATTATTTTATAGAGCAAAAAGCTTTTTTATGTCATAAACATATTAATGACGAACGACGACTTTATTTCACATTTCTAAAGAAATTTAATTTATCAAGAAAATTAATTATTTTTAATCTTAATTTTTATATTAATTTTTTATATTAATTTTTTTATATTAATTTACTTTTATTGTGCTTGATTCCTCCAATATATATATATATATATATATATATATATATATATATATATATATATATATATGAAGAAATCAAGCACAATTGAAATTTAATTTATTTGAGACATTTCGATTTTAAGGAAATTTCATATTTCTTTTTTTTTGTAAATTATAGTCTCTTGCACAATGTTATCTTGAAGATATTTGACCGACTCACGAAAATTTTGATTTTTTAAAGATTTCGTTTTTTTATTTTTATTTTTAATTTTCGTTTTTTATTTTTGCAGGTTTTTGTGCACTGTCGTCTTTTATATGAATCTCTAGACCGTAAAGGGAAAAATTCGATTGTTTATTATTTTATTTTTAAAAAATTTGATATTTTGGCGGTTTTATTACGAATTTTAGGGTTTTTTTTAGCATTGGAAGTATTTTACGGAATTTTGATACTGCTTGATATTAGCGTTTTTTCATGTCGAAAAAATTTGCGAATAGGAAAGTTTGTCAAATTTCGATAAATTTTAATTATATTTCGTAAAATTTTATTTTCGTGAAAATTTTGCTTTCTCTACAAATTTTATTTCTTCTAGCAATTTAATTTTGAATAATTTTTTTACTACGATCGACCAAGTCATCATGAAAATTTTGCATAAAAAGCACGTATTTCTTTTAATATATTTCTGAAGAGTTAAATGAACCCTTATAATACAAACACAGCCCATTATTCTCTAACAACAAATTTCTATTGATCTCTGTAACAAATAAATTTAAAAAAAAAAACGAAAGAAAAAGGAAACGTAAATTTTTAGAATAAATATTTTAATATAAAGTTTTAAAAATAGTCCTTAAGAAACAAAACTACAAATTACTAAATGCAAAAACATAAAAAAATTGTTTTATTTTTATCAAAGTTCCATAAAAAATATTTTGGTTTAAAGTTTAACTTCAATATTGGCAATCTACCGACACATTTTAAAGGGAACTTATATTGTAAAAAAAAGTAAATAAATAAAAAAAAAACTTAAAAAAAAGCATATAAAATATAAATGTAACATTTGCATATCTATTATAAAATATATTATACATATACTTAATTTTAAGTTAAATAAAAAAAAATTAATAAATAAATAGTAAACTCTGTTATAAGCAAATAAATAATAAGTTTTTTTTTTCTTTTTTAATTTTCTATAAAAATTGTAAAACACGTTTAACATAAGAAAACAAATATTAAAATAAAAAAAGAAGAAATGTTCTATCACCAAATTGCTTTGATTTTTAAGTATAAAAAATAATGACTCCTCTCAATTTCACCTTTAAAATTACTTACATACACTTTTATACCTGCACAATCATGCTCACGATAAATCAATTAGGAGGTGAAATCCATGACGAATTTACTGATTTTCTTTGCTGCAAATAATGTCAAGCTTTTTATAAAAGATTATTATATAGAATTTTTGGAGTTTGACATTTACCACTGTCTGGTAGTTGATTTAACTTGATCATGTTTAAGTTCAATTTATTTACCACTATTAGATCCCTCCGTACTTCGCTATGCATGAATATTAACATTGAAAACCGTGTATATGAAGTCAGCACATGGTACACACAGGCGCCTACGTATTTTTCGTTGCTTTTTATACGGACAAAATTACATGTTGTTATGAAAACTCACGAACGCATCGACCGATTTTGTGCAAACCATTCACAAGACCATATGAACAAACCCTAAAAATTTAACCGAATTTGGTTTGACCGATGGTGGGTTATAAAGTAACAAATCACTTGCAACAATTCTTTATACATATAGATAATTCACAAGTAAAGAGATAAATTTCAGAAGCCCCAAAAAAATTAATACTCTAATATCAAACAGTGGATTTTTACTAGAACATATTGATGTGTTTATAAACTAAACTCACAGAGAACATTGAACACTCAACACAATTTTTACAAAAAAAAAAAAAAATAAAAAAAATAAAAAACATTCACAATTGGGCATTTAATATACAACCAATGAGCCTTTTCACACAGGACTAATTTTTAATCCGCACAACTTTTGTTCTTTCGTATTTACACTAGACTAATTATGCTGGCATAAAATTGTGCACGTATACACAGCTTTGTGTGTGTTAGTATTTTCTTTGTTTATTTCACGTTTGCCTTTCGTTCGTTAAACACATGGCTAAAATAAGTTACGATGAATTGGCAATTAATTTTAGGAGGAATTTCTTAACTTATGCCACATTTTCACAAGATTTCAATTAATATTTTATTCATATTTGACAAAAAGTTCGTTTTCAAAGTTTTTCCCTATAAAATACATATAAAAATCAACTCAATTAACTTTAAACTTAAGTGAAAAGCACTCAGTTTTTTTATTTCCATATAAATTTTTCAGACGAGTTAATCGCCTGTAATATAGAAACAGCGCATTAATTTTCCTTGATAAAATATAAGAAAATTGAATTCAATCATAACAAATCTCAATCATGTACATAATTAATATCATTTTCTTCATATTCATCTTTACGCGTCGATGGACAATTGAATACTAAAAATCGCTCTGCAAAAAAAAATGCAGAACCTGTGTTTTCATAAGTGTGTATGTGTTAGTTTTGTTCTGCTTGTGCGGGGTTGAAGCTGAAAATTGTACCAGCCAAAAACCACTCTCCTCACCGAAAAAGCCAACAAACTGCGATTTTATGCCAGCACAATTAGTCCAGTGTGAAAAGGCTCAATGAAGAGAATTTATTATTCTTTTCGCAGTACTTTCTCAAATCGAAATAGTTTTGACTGCTTCGGGCAAAAAGAAAACTATTTTATTTAAAAAGTTGCGCGAAATAAGCGAAGCAAGAAACAATAATTACTGATGCAATAAAAAATATTCTAGGGGATCTCAATATTAATAAGACTTCTAAGCCGAATAGAAAATCATCACTGCTCTTGACGAAACGAACTTAGACGTTAGCGCATCCATTCACAGAAGCTTTTAGCGTTTTTTCTCCAATCTGGTGAATTCTCAACAATATATTATACGGAAAAGACTTAAAACTCCGAAACCTTGAAAACTTCAAAATTAAAAATTTTTCTGATAAAAATTATACTTAATTTTTCTTGTAAAATATCTAGAGTCTACAAGTGTAATAACCAACTGCCACTACGCTTCACAGAAGCCGTAGGGACACTCTACACTCTATGTTTGACGATCGTATCGTATCATAAGTTATTGCTTTTGTTGTCGGTGATAACTTTTCCCAACTTTTTTCGAGTTCACACTATTCGTGCTGTTATTAATGAGATCTCATTGAATGGGTTCAAGATAATTTTAGGGGCATCAAAGTTTTCGTTCTATACCCCATACAATTCTTCACATTTCTTAATGACTTTCTACTTAAAACGTCCCTCCCTAACTATTATTTTAAGGATGATATACTTGATGGAAATGTATAAATGCGTTCACTTTAATTTTAAAGATGATACACTTTAACACTTGTTAGATCTAGTGCTGTGTGTATGTACACATCTCGAATAAACGTAAACACATCATTGTACTTCTTTTGACAACGTGAGAATTATAAGTATTATAGAAATCGGAAGCTCTTGACTTGAAAACTCAAGCGAAAAAATTTTTCACACCGCAAAAGAAGCAGTCAAGTGCCGTGATTTTTGCAAGAAATGCTTCACAGCATTTGATCTCCGTACTTTTTATACTACCCACCTACACCAGTACGAAAATGGAATACAGCACTTGTATATCTATTAGAGTTACTCGGCTGCGAACAGGATACAGCAAAGGAGCCTACCGGTCCCAGAAGGATACATACTCAGAATTATTGACTCAGTGTAGCATTGACTCAATGAAGCATTGGCTCAAAGTGGAATATGATTCAGTATTTCATCATTACTTCAACAAAATATAAATTAATGAAATTGATTTTTATTAAAAACCATTCATTTTTGATCATTCTTAAATCGTTCTTCGGACTGACGGTTTGTATATGAAACAAACTCCCTGCAAACTGTGATCGTGGAACTTCCAATATGGTAATTTATAACAGCTAGAGCTATTGTCTTTCCACTGTGTTGAATGTAATTATTTCTCAGAGCCTTAAATGAATCATTCACTTTTTTTAATTAATTCGCGAATCATTCGTGCACTGAATCAGCTAATTTTGAATTAATTCTTTTCACAAAACAAAAAAAAAAAGAATTGAATAAAATTTTAGTCAATTTAAATGAATTTGGTAAAAATCAATTACAGTTCGTTTCCAATTTAAATGAATCTTTAGAATAAATTGCAACTCCTTTCTAATTCAAATAAATTTTTCAAAATTAATTAATTCATTTGAACTGAATTAGTTTTAGATTAATTCAATTAGTAATTTGTTACTAACTCATTTGAATTAATTGAAATTTGAATTGATTTTATAAGTTGATATGTAGTAAGTATCTACTTGTTTTCTCTGATTTTTAATCATTGAAAGATTTTTGTTCAAGGAGAAACTTCTTTTTTTCAGTCCCTCTAGATCTGCTCTTGAATTTGATTGGATAAAAGTCATTTTTAACTTCATTCATTTGAATGGCAATTCATTATCCAACTCATTTGAATTAACTCAAAATCAATTAAATTCAAACGAATTGTAAATAAATTGAAATTCACTTTAACAAATTGATTTGAATTGGAAATGAATCGCAACTTATTCCACAAATTCATTTAATTTGGAAATGAATTGCAATTAATTTCTATTTAATTCGTTTGAATTGATTTAAATTTCATTTAATTCTTTTTTTTTTTTTTTTTTGATGTGAAAAGCATTAATTCAAAATTTAGCTATTTCGTAACTAATTAAAATCAAAAAAGAAATGGTTCATTTACAGCTCTATTATTTCTTTGCATTTTCCTTTATATAATTTTAAATACTGAAATGTGTTTTTTTAAATGCTTTTAGACACTCTCACTGACACAAAAAAAAATTGTACGTTTAAATTTAAAGTTGAAATTAATTCACCCAGAAATAATATTCCTTAAACAAACATACACCCACAATACAATTAGTAAAATGTAATTAAATCCTTTAAAAAACTATCCCTTAAAGAAATACATAA
Source organism: Gymnosoma rotundatum (assembly GCA_916610165.2). NCBI lineage: Eukaryota > Metazoa > Arthropoda > Insecta > Diptera > Tachinidae > Gymnosoma > Gymnosoma rotundatum. The sequence goes on along the minus strand of OU744338.1, from coordinate 8,883,392 downwards.
ATAAATAAAAAAAATAGTTTAAAGTTATTTAAGTCAGACTATGAAATAAAATATGAATGTATAAAGGAATGGTATGATGATGATTATGATGTTTTAATAAATTATAAATGTAATTTAAGATGAAATTGAAATTAAATTTAAAGAAATAAAATTGAAATGAAGTTATAAATAAATATATATATATTGCATACATGAATTAAATAGATAATTAATAAATAATATTTAAGACAAAAGAAAAATGATAATGATATAAAATAAAATGAAATAAAATAAAAAAATAAAAAAAAAATATATTTTATTTCAAGTAGACTTTTTCTTGTTCGCTTGTAGCGTAGCCTTGCACAATTGTAGCTCTGGCATTAAGGTTTAAAAAATAACTATGCGATTCGGTTAGGAAAGAAGTTCTGTAAGCATTTCAAAACCCAAGAAGAGATCTTAGTTGCTGAACTTGTAAATTACAGGTAAGGTCTCAAATTCACCGATATTTTATTTATTTATTTTTAGCTAAGGATTACTCCACTAATCCACACCTAAAAGATAACAATGCAAAACCTCCTTTCTATAATAGGCCTCTGGCACTAAAAAAGCATTAGGCGCTTGAATTCCTCACAAAAGTTTAACTAATTAGTAATAACACTCACTGCGATTGATAGCCTAAAACAGTTAGATTCAGCGTTATTTCTTAAGGTACATTTAGTCGACGGTAAATGTAGAAATGTAATGTAAGCTATACAAATGCTTAGCCGACTGAAATGTCAGTCGTAACGTTTCAACCTGCTAAAAATAGAATTTCAATATGAGGTTACGTGACACATGTAGCCATAAATTGAATTGAAGTACAAACCCCCTTTTCAAGTACTTTTTACTTGTCGTTTTCTTATTAAACTTTAATGTTCTTAAATTTGAACACACACAATAATATTTTAAAGAAATTACGAAGTTTTTCACACATACTGCTTGTTAAAATTCGTTTAAATTCACAGCTGTGACGTAGGCTGTACGCAACTTGAAAGCAAATTGCTTTTAAGATGGCAAAAATTTATGGCGGCATAATATTTGTATAAACAAAAACGAAGAATAGTTCCAGAGAATTATGAACAGCTGTTACGTTCAAGAGTAACTTGAAATACTCAACTTGAAAGGAAAATTGAAAGCAATTTCGTTTCAATTTTAAAAGTAAGAGTGTATTGGTAAACAAAATGTGTACGTATTAAAACTTGACACAAAACTGGGTGCAAAGTTTGATCGTGTAACCCTTAAGTTATATATGTTATACACGTAATGTTTTGTAAAATTGTTAGGTTATGCAAATATTATATTTTTCATTATTACAAAACAATACAATTTTTAGTACCACTGAAATATTTACGTATTTTTTGCACAAAATGGCCATCATTGGTTTGAACAGCTGTGCGTTATTTATTAATAAACAGAAATATGTCAAAAATACAAGACACGTTTTTACATATTCTATAAGCACAACTACATTTACATTTACTGTACAGCTACATTTACTTTACATTTACGATTTCTACGGTCGGCTAAATGTACCTTTACTATTTGTTCTTAGAACTAAAAAAAAAATATTACTATTTAGCTCCTAGTAATAGCAGGTTTGATTTGCAATGAACAAATCACATGGCACTCAAATAGGCGTGCCGTTTTATGAAGTAAAGACAAAAACCCAGAAGGTCTGTTGCTACTTTTTAATATGCGTGGAAAGTGTTCATCGTACTATATTTTTTGAGACAATCAATTTTAATGACACAAATGCACACCGCAGCCGTTTTATATTGCGTGTTAACCTTCAATCCTTATCGGCTATTACTTTAGAGTTTTAACACGTCAAAACTGCTTACCGACAGCTCTCAGATTATATAATAGATGTTCTCATAAGTTCAGAACGTTAAAGGCTACACTTTTTAATCTTTAGTTCGCTACGCGAAAATTATTCACTTTTGCTTCTTCTATCTTAAGTCTCTTTTGTCGACGTTGCCACTTGGATATTTTAACTTAATTAATTAACTCTTCTTTTTTTTAAGTTAAATTGGTCCTTCAAGTTCGCTATTACGCAGCTCTGATGCTTCTGTCTCACATTCCTAGAGCTAACTCGAATATTCTTTTCTCTCGTGATTGTATTTAATCGGATATTTTGATGTACTTATTTCTGTTACCGTTATCTTATTATATTACATCATTATATATATTATATTATTATTATATTACATCTTTTTTCTGGAAATGCTTCAAAGATTTATGTCTTCTTTCATTACGAAGTCCGTTTTTATACCCTTTACCATAAAAAGTGGAAAAAAAGTATATTATAAGTTTGTCATTCCGTGTGTAATTTCTACAATATCCATTTCCGACCGCATTAAGTATATATATTCTGATTTCTTGGGCAAAGCAGATTCAATTGAGCGATATCCGTCTGTACATGCGTGTTAATGTTGAAAAAAAATAAATACGCCAATCGTTCAGATATAGTGTTGAGATGATATTGGCAATCAGAATGATCGGTCCATGTCCTTCAAAGGCAGCAGGCAAAACACCACGCGTACCTCTAATTTTTTATGTCATTTGGAACAATAAAGTATTTCCAATAAAAAATAATTATATGAGGCGATAGAGAATTAAAAAAAAAAAAAGAGAAAAAAACGTCAAGTGAAAAAAATTGCCGCTCACCCATATTTAAGAGTTACAGGGCTCTGAAATTTTCAATTTTTTTTTTAATATCACTATGCATATCATTTTAAAGCTTTTGAAGAGATCTTGAAGAAAATACTAAGAATTTTTAAAAATACTTAACCCATTAAGAGCCGATGAAAATTGTATGTAAATTTTTTTTTGTTGATTAGAGGTAACTCACCCTTCACCATGAAGGGTACATCAGATTCGGTGTAGCCGACTAAAGCACTCTTACTTGTTTTATTTTGGATTATTGTGAGTTGGTGCCTGATAAATCGTTAAATAGATCGATGTCTGTTTTTTTAAATCGTTATATTATAATATCAGACCAAATACCGCCTGTGCTTTTATAAATCCATTCATGCAAAATATTCTTGTTACTTCGATTACAATTTCTGTTGTTTGCAGTATTGATTAAGTGAACCATTTACTTCAGCTTAACGATAATATAAAAAAGTTAAATTAAGTGATATCTCCACTCTATAATGTTGGGAGCAAACAAGTACGAAAGGTTAAAAATATAAATTTCATTTCGTGGCTAAGCAGAAGTTTAGACGAATTAAAGAGAGGACGACAAAGAAATAGTTTAGGTTGTGTGTGAACTTCGTCAACCAAATTAATATAAAGATTAGAAGAATGCGAAGAATGCTGATGAAGAATGTAGCGATTTAAAAAATGCGGCAATACATTCTGCTGGGGTCTGATTTTTTTCTTGTTTTCTTAGGAAAACGTCCGCATACATTTTTAAAAAAATTACTTTAAATGGAAAATAAAAGGGTGGCCCATACATGCTATGAAACTTTTGGCATACACGCTGTTGGCTAATCTATTTATAAAATCTTTTACGTACACGATAGCATTTATTGCAATTGTAGAGAAAAATCAATTTTTAAATTTAGGCATTGACTCAAAATTTCACACTCATATAAAAAACGAACATGATGTTTTTTTCACCCATCTAAAAAATTTGTTTGTGTAAAACTACAATAATTAAACCCTTTTATTTGATATTTTTGCAAATATTTACTTTTTAAAGCTAAGATTTTTTATGCTTCACTGCTTTCTCTTATCAATATCAGAAAAGCAAAAAGCGAATATTCAATAAAATATTTTATTAACATTGTTATTTTAATAGAATTTAAATTTATTGAAAAAAAAAATATTTATAAAACAAATTCCACTAATGTTTGTATATTTTATTTTAACAATATTTTACAATTCATTTATTTTGATATTTTCTCAATGAAACAAAAACAAAATAACACACAGCTTAAATTTATCGTAAAAATAATACAAAGTGTTCAAAGGCAACAATATAAACCTAATGTCAATAAATATAAAAATATAAACTAAACTGTAGGAAGAAGAAGAATTTAGCAGACTGCCAACTAAGCATTTTTCCAAGAACTAAAACAAAACACAATATATGAATTGGATTATAATAAAATGTATATTTTTTTACTTCTATTAAAGTTATATTTTGTTTTTTTTTATTTTATTATTTCCTCTTAGTTGTGCCTTCTTTACTACTGCCAACCAATTTAAGGAAGTAAAGCCAATTTGTCGTAAAAATTATTTAATGATTTAGAAAATAAGACAAGATCCCATAAATCTTGGCTAAAGTTAAATTTTGAATAATGAGATATTTTTAAACTATAACTGCGATCGTAAAAAGTGCAAAAAAGCGCAAACTATTATTAAATTTTTATTTTTGTTTTTATAACAAAAACATTTTATAAAAAACATCATTTACTTTTATCGTGCTTGAGTATTTTCTTTTCATTCGCGCAAACTACCAAATAAATATTAAATGTATTTTAGTTATAACCCAGTAAACAATTTTTAGAGAGGCCCTAGTTCATGTATTTTTATTTCAGTTAGGCTTGAGTTCATATTAGATACTAAGAATGCTGATGACGAATGCAACATTCCTATTAAAAAATAACACATTATTTGAAAAAGATTTTTTTTTCTTAGTAAAATTAGATATATAATAAAAGTGTTAAATACCTAATTTTAAGCCTGACTAAAGAACTTTCTCTTTCTTTATTTAAAATAATAGTGAGCCTAGGTAAAATTATTCCTAACAAGTAAGAGTGCTATATTCGGCTATACCGAATCTTATATAGATTTCATCATCTATGTAAACCCACTTTAGTAAAGTAACTCCAATGAAAATAGCAAATATTGGGGTGACAGAGAATTAAAAAATAAATGAAATAAAAAATTGGTGCTGCATATTTTACATAAAAATGACATCGGCTATTAATGGGTTAAGCATTTTTTTTTTAATTTTACCAATTTTTTAAAAATCTCTTTAAAAGCTTTAAAATGATACCCATATTGGTATTTTAAAAAATTTGAAAATTTCAGAGCCCCGTATTTCGGAAAATATGGACGAGCATTAATTTTTTCACTTAATGTTTTTTCTTATTCTTTAATTCTCTATCGCCTTATATATTTATTTTTTGATTGGAGGTACTTTATTGTTCCAAATGGCATGAAAAAATTACAGGTAGGTATGTTGTTTGCCTGCTGCCTTGAAGAACATGGATCGATCGTGCTGATTTCCAAAAGCAACTTTTTCGACACTATATCTGATCGATTGATATATTTATTTTTTTGTGAACAGTGACGCACAGACAGACAGACAGACGGACATCGCTCAATGGACTTCGCTATGTATAAAAAGTCAGAATAGATATACTTTATGGAGTCGGAAATGGATATAGTAGAAATTACACACGGAATGACAAACTTAGATATTTTTTCACTTTTGTGGTGAATAATTTTTTTTTATTGGAGTTAATTTATTTTTTCAAATGATATGGAAAAATTGGAGGTAGACGTGGTGTTTTGCCAACTGCCTGGAAAGACATAAACCGATCTAGCTGATTTTCAATAGGAACTCTTTTGAAACTATGTCTGATCGATTGGCGTATTTAAATTATCTCTAGCTCATCCAGTACCTTGGCAAACTTGATTTCGACACTAACACGGACGGACAGATGGACACAGCTCAATCGACTTCGCTATGCGTAAGAACTCAGAATATATATACTGTATGGGGTCGGAAATGGATATTGTAGAAATTACAAACGGAATGACTTTATTTTGGTTACTTGAATAACCAAATTTCTTAAGACTGAGTTCCATCGAGATTGCTATTTCCTTGGCTTCCTGGAAATTTTGTAGTTTTGAAAATACCAAGTAAATTTACTACGATAGTTTGTATTCGTTATTACATAACCTTAACATTAACATTAATTCAATTGTAAAAAGAAAGTTTTTTGATCTTTAAAAATGAAGTATATTTCATGCGTTATTAAAGCTGAGCATAGATGGCTTTGCAGTACCATTAAAATTGCAGTAATAATAAATTTTTACTTAAACTGCAATTTAATTTTAATTGCCAGTCTAATTGGGTCTCTAAAATGTAATTGTATATTTTTTATTATTGCAGTAAAAAAAAGCTCATTAAAATCTCGGGATTTTTTCGTTTGCGTTTCGTTTCATTGGCATTAAGTGAAATAATGCTAATAAAAAAATTAAACTACCATCTACTGCGACTGACTTTTTTTTTAATTTTATATCCTTTAACTAATCGCAATGAAGTTTTAATGAAATCGTTTAATTACTATTTAATATTGGAAAAAATATAATTGTTTTTATGAAATTTATTATCGCAGAAGCTTAGAGAATTATGCATAAAATAAATAAACCTTTACCCTTTGTAGGCAAGAAGTGGCGTTTGTTTATGTTTAAGCTTCGAAACCATTTAATTATTAGCTCATGATATGATTTTATTTTTGAGCTAAATAATGAATTAAAAAATAGAACTGTTACTAAAAATAATGGTAATGCTGAATAAAAGATAACCATTGTTTATCATTCAATGCCAATGACATTGACAATTATTCAGTCCCATGCATGTTCCATCCGATGTTTTTCAGCATGAGTGAACAAAATTTAAATCAAAACATTTTTAGGCAATATTTTATATTATTAGTCCCACTGTGCGTGGTTAAAATGAAAAGTGATGTAAAATGTTAATGGATGTTTAATAAAATACAAGCAAAAGTGATAATAAAAAATAGTCATAAATATTGTTGTGTGCAGTAAAATATTTTCTTGCGATTGTTGTATTTGCTAGTCTACGGTCATGAGAAATAAAGGATGAGCAATTTTCTACGTATTTTTTTTTTTTTTTTTGCAACAAAAGGACATCCAACTGGAGAAAAATATTTTTTTCTTTGTAGGAATTGTTAAACACGCGGAAACTTGTTCTTTATGTCATAAAATCATTTTTACTTTTACATACATTAAATGAAAAACATCCAGACAAAAACATATGTACTCGTACATCTACACAAAGCTACATTTAACCATTTACAAGAGTAATAAAAAATCAGATTTCACCTACATCAACATCCCAATAAAATTGAATATAAAAACCAATATTTGTTTCAATATAATGAAAAACACATGCATTCTGTTGTCACATTTTCTTCATACATACATATTTACATTGTAATTTCGTGTTAAAATTCCTTGTACTTGTAAATTTATGTTTATTTCTTCTCTTGTCTTTTTATATGTTTAAAACATCAACCTTGTTTTGATTGGTTTAACAAACATTAACTGTAACATTAATTTGATGGGCCATTATTTGTGTTTATTTATTTGTTGTTGCTGTCATCGTTTTTTTTTTTTTTTTCTATGTGTGAGAGCTGGGATACAGCCACGCACTAAAATGGATATGACAACAGTAAGACGTCAAAACGTCCAAAGACATTATGTCTTCGTAAGAAAGTAAGCAACGCCGGTGTTGGTTATTTTATAGAGGAGAAAATCCTTGCGCCCGACTGAAGGCCGGCTATGCAAAAAATCTTTTGTAAGTGAAGCCGTTGTTGCTTTTAGTGCAGAGATTATGACACTACCATAAATTCCACTTTGTCCATACTAAAAACGACACAATATCCATAGATTTGATGATGATTTTACAAAGTGATATTAAGTCCATGGATTTTATGTCCTTGGACACTATGCCACCTTGAACACTATGCCATGCCACCAATGACAACATCATACAAAAAGTAAAATGTTTATCTCTTTAATATATTTTAAACATCCAATTTTCGTTGCCACATACAAGCTGTCCACAAGCTTATGGTTGCTGATGCATGAGTTTAAAAAAACCACTAGCACTTATATAAAACTTTAAAAAATTATACCATAAAACTATATAAAGGTAGATAAGTGTGAGTTTTAGTGGACAAAACTATAAACATCCGCTGCATATTAATTATTTTCCGGTGAAATTGGTATTTTCCTAAAACTCAAAAAATTGCTAAAAGTACTTTAATGTGTTCAGCAAAAATATATTGCATTTGTTGTTATACTCTTGATAGTCATCACCTTGTGGGAAAATTTCAAGGGTGTACATATTGTGGCTCCATTAATGGGGAGAGAGCTTTGACAAACAGACATTTACGTTTACATTTACATTTACGTTACGTTACGATTTTATCGTTTTGGCACTGAACCCTCAAAAGGGATGATATGATAAACTTTGAATAGAGAATAAGTTACGCATTATCTGTAGTTTGGTATGGACGCATCTTAGTTTACCGATCAGAGAAAACTTTTATACAAATGGATTTTGGAGTTTTTTCTAGGAAACTTAGTCTTTTACATTGCTGCAGGGGCTTTTAAGCCAATGTTTTCGTGATGAAATCCTACAAATTTATACTCTGACAGTTAAATCGCTGATGAAACCATGCAGATATCTTTTATTTAAATGAGCTACAGGGGAAAACTAAAACAGACGTAATTTGCTCCATCAGAAAGACGTGGCTATGACAAAGAACTTTTACTGCTTCAAACCTCACTGTTTGATGGCTTAAGGTGGAACAAATCGCTTAAATATGCTTGGCTAATTTATCCCGAAAACCCCCTTTATATAAGCTTTGTCTCTTCGTTGAAAAGATATCGACTGTTTCCCCGTTAAATGAACTAACTTGCTTTTGAACGTTGGTCTGAAGTTGCTGATGTTCCACGAAGGCACATACTTACTATAATAATGATCGTCGATTGGTTTTGTTGCCAAGAATTTGTTAAAAAAAATTTAGACCAACAGACAGCTTTATTGGATTCGCAGAAAGCAAACGACAAAGTTCCTCTAGTCAAGAGAAGGGCGTTGTTAATCAAGCAACCACACTTTCACTATTCACGCAGGGCACTTGCTTGCAGGTTTAAGAATATTGCTTTGGTATTTGTTTACGTCAGAAATTATATACACACATATTTATATTGTATAATGAAATTGAATTACTTATTTTGTACTAATTGAACCCCTAATTAATTTATCATTAGCGTTTAATTCTGTTCAAACGTACAACTTGTTGAAGACTCTCTTTTATGCTCACAGATCATCTCATGTAATTTCTCGGTGAATTGAATTATTATTATTTCTTAGCTTTAAGTTGATTGTGAGACGTTGTCAAGAAAGGTAATACAAGCCCTTCAATAAAATGAATTTTTATTCTCTACTCCCTAACATTAATCTATTGTGTCTAATTTTCCTCGATTAATATTCACCCCGTGATTTAAACAGTATTGGAGATCGCTAAAAAATTTTTAAGCTCACAGCCTGAAGTCTTACATGTAAACAAAGGTTAATCTTAAAAATGATGCAAGTGGTAGTGAGCAATGGGATTATTTAAGTGCATAGAGTAGGTTTCTTGTTACTACTAAAAGTTTTTTAGTTGTCATATTAAAATTTAACTAAATTATTAATTGAACCAATTAAATATTTAATTAAAAAACAAAAGCAAACTAAATAAATAATTTTGTTTTTGTTATTATATAGTGGAATCAATAAAAAATTTAATTTAATAAATTTTCAATCTGAAAACAAATTAAATCGTGGGTTTGAATCATATGGTTTTTTGGATAACGGCATAATATATGAAATGTTGGCCAAGAACACATAATTTTAGCCAGGCTTGATAAAAACATTAAAGCAAATAAAAAGAAAGAAAGAATGATTTTGGTTTGCTTAAGATTGAAAAAATCGTCAGACACTTAGATGCAATGCGATACGTAAGCAAACGTAGTGATAATAATTCGAGGGGATATCTCAAAATGACAGACGACATTAAAAACTTTAATTTGCTAGACGAGGCACTATCTCTACAATAAATAAAGAATTAATGTCACAATTTTAGTATCTAAGATTTTAGGTAGAGATTGTGGCTATTTTTTTTATTTCTTTATTTTTTTTTTTTTTGTTTGTGATAAAGCTTGTAATGCTTAATCAAATAAAATCCACTTTGATTGAATGATTGATTGATGGCTGGTAAGAAAACTTAAAAGCCAACTTGATTTTAATCGACAAATAATCTCAAAGAAAAGCAAACAAACATCCGTCTATTCCCAATAAATATTTTCATGTATTTGTTTACATTATTTCTTCATCCAAACCATTTTAATGGGAAGTGAAACAGAAATGGATAAAAAAATGTTTTTTTTTACTTTTACTGATGTTCTTCGTCATAAAAGTGAAAAAATATCTGCAGTTGCGGCCGGTTTTCGCTGTTACTCTAAAGACATTTTGTTTTTTTTTTCATACAGAATTCTTGTTTTTCTCATCCCAAAAGGAAATGTCCAAAAAGGAGCCAGAGGACTTGAATACTTCAAAAAGTATCGTTTGTTCAAGTGCTTCCTGGTTGTTGCCAAAAAATATAAAAATAAAATGTTGCATCAGTATTTTACGATGTTAGAAAAAACAGAGCAAACAACAATTATCCAGCTGTCAGTGTAATAGGACAAGCGAAACTGAAGTTTATAACCACCGAGTCGTTAAATATTCACGTCTACATTTTTTTAAAGGAAGTAAACCTGAAAATCATTTATTGTATAAATATTCTTATCATTTTGTAGAAGTTTCAATCTAAACATGTTTTTTCTATAAATTTTCAGCTAAATGTTTTAAGTATATTGTGTTATCGTTTTGAGGTGTTAATCTTAATCATGAGTAATTTCAAAGTTAAACATTTAATTAAAAATCAAAACTTTAAAGAAGAGCGAGACCAGAGACAAGAATGGTTGGAAATTATCCAAACGCTACTCTCCACATTTATATTTAAGTTGATTTTTACTAAGAATCATTTATCGGCTTAAATGTAACAGTAAAAATATAATATTCGACTTGCGGCAATGAATCTCCGTTACCAAAAAAGAACAATGTTTTTCGATAAAAATTTTTTAATAATGAACTTTTATGCTCCTGCTTTTAGCAACAAAAAAAGCTAAGAATAAAAAATTAAATTCTTGCAAAGAAAAAAACCGACTTCAAAACAGATTTCACCTGTTTGTCTATAAGGGTTCAAAAGTATGGCCACATACATCAAAATACATTAACTAGTGGCACACCTTTATATTCCATCTCTAAACTTTATACTTTTCATTGCAGACTTCAAACTACAGCTCCTTGTTAATTTCAACCGTTTGTCCGCAACTGTTTCACAGTAGACATGTGCTCCGTCGTTCGTTTCAGTGACCGGTCTTTTTCGGTCAATTATCAAAGACTGATTCGTTCGTTCAATCGGTCAATTTGAACGAAAGGAGCCGATTAAATTTGTGGCTCTTTTCGTTCAATTGACTAGGGTGTCAGACGATCAAGTTTTCATTCAATTTTTAAAATTTCTCTCATTTTTTTACTAATCTCACTTTAAAAACTTGCTGAGAATTTGCTTTCAAATTTTCGTTCAATTGAGTCTTTCAAATTTCATTCAAGGGAAGAGCTGATTAAAGATTTTTCCTTCAAATAATTTTTTTTTGTTTTCTTTACAACATCTTGCTTAAAAACTTGCTTTGAAATTGCGTGCAGTCTACGTCACAGCTTTCAATTTTTGTGAATTTTGACAAGCAGTATGTGTAAATTTCGTGAAAGAAAATTGAACAGAAACTTGACCGTGTGACTGCACGGTAAGTCATCAGATTCCTTGTAAATTTTAACCGTCAGTGCTAAGAAATTCTCTAGGGTTAACGGGATTACAACGCAATCATGGACAGATTGACAGAGAAATTAATATCTCAAGATCGACTTCCCTGAGTAAAAGGATCCAGTATATAAATGTAATAGTCAGTTTGATTGTTTTGTATCTTAGATAGAAAGATATGATGGCTGTAGCAAATCGGTTTTAATATTCAGCCACAACAATTAGAATTTATATTAAAACTAATTTAATTCAATCTTTCTAAATTTAATAATTGTTTTATATAATTATTTTGTAATTTTTCTTTTGTTTGATTAAAATTTTAGTTGCCCTTCCCCGATCCCAAATCATTTTAAATAACAGACCGGAAACGGATGTTAAATGCTACAAAACATTTGTAAACTTAACGAAAAGCAATAAATGAATAAAAACTTTTTCAGTTATATTAAAAACACTATAAAAAAGACACATTAATGTGAATTAAACTCCATTGCCAGCACACCACTGCATACAGACAAAAAACAAGACAGCAAAAGCAAAGTAAAATAACAACAAATAAAGATTCCTCCTACTCGAGATATTAAATGGTGCAAAGTTATTAGGCTGCCTAAAACATTAAAAGCACATGCCGCTAGAAATTTGAAAATGCCCTGCAATAATTATAGATGGCCCTTGTTTGCTGTACATGTCTAACTGAAGGCCTTTTCATTTTTCTTTTTTTTAATAATCGTGTTCCCAAAATTTTATCGCTAGCTCAACAGGATCACACCTCGGATCTTAATGTGTTCAAAATGAACTGCATTTGTCAAGAATCCAAGGAAGTGATGAATTTCTTTCAGCAGATCATTTAAAATCAAGGATTTATTGTAGGTCATACTTTCTTAATTTTGTTATACCACACAAAAATCTGCTCTACTTATGTGATTTATGAATTAAATAATAAAATGTTTAGCGATAATGTATGCGAGTGTTAAGACCTGTAGTGCGATTTATTACTCTTTTTTTTAACGATTATCGGTTAGTTAAATTAATTTTACAGCGAAATTGTCAATTTGCTATTTAATAACAATTTTAATTATATTCGATGTAGCTAAAAACCAGCTAATATGGCTAGTAAGTTGCTCATCCTTAAATAAGCTCCAATAACTTTTGAGTTGTTTAATTTGTCGACAAAATAAATAACGTACAACATCTGTTTACGTACATTCCTACACACAAATACTCCACTCCGCTTGAATTCACATGTTTTTACACTTCTCTTTTGGGTTTTTTGTTTACTTGTTGACGGAGATGCCACTCAATTACGGATGTTCATTATCGTTAACGTACTGCAAACAACGGAAAATGTAGACAAATATAGCGATTGTCAAGTTGTTTACAGTTGGTGGTTTGCACTACTGGTGCTCTGGTTTACATATGCGGTGTTTTACACATAGCTTTGTAAAAAAAATTAAATAATCTGAAAAGAAATTTTAAAAAGACTTATGTAGTTGTTAAAAATAAATCAAAATTCTACCGGCTAAAAGTCTACAATTAATATTTTTGAGATTTTAAATTTTTATATTTTGAAAAGGCTTTTATTCGTTTTGTTTACATCAACCTGCTTCTCTGTGTAAAGTATACGATTTTTTTATGAGAACGGGAACAGCGCTAATTTTTTAAATTTATGCCTGTGATTTCGAAAGAAATGAAATAACCTTTATTTTTTTGTACTCTTTTTATAAAACACCTTTTAGAACCTGCTTTAACCCATATTTTACCAATACTTGATTTCGTTGAGATAACTTAATGAAATTTTGTATGCTGACTGTTGAGGCTTTACTGATCATTTAAAAAAAATTTTTAGTCACTAAGGTTCCTAAGTTCTTGGAAATGAGGTGTTGCGAAAACTCATCATTGGTCGATTAGTGGTATATTAGGTATGAAAATAAGAAAAGAAGAGTTCAATTTTATGTAGTATCGAAATGAATTGTTAAATTTAAGAGTAAAGAAACCAAAATGTTGTAATTTAATTTATTTATTGTGCATGAAAAGTATCAAAACACTTAGAATGTAAAGAAATATTACACTTTTTACATTGAAAAACTGTTTGCGAATAACAGTAGGCACATCTCTTTCGGGTACCGCCAGAAGGTTTCCATATGACGTGATCTCGAACCTGTAGACGTGGCAATCGTGGTAGTATTTCTGCTTCTTCAATAACGAATACGTCTGATGGTTTTTTCTCTGGCCGATCCTAATACAATAGCAAACCGCGGCCAACATCACTTTTGAATTCCAATTGAGTCAACGGGCGATTGTTCTCAGATTTCGCAAACAGGCAGTGAATTTTTCAAGCATTTACTATTGTGGAATTAATATAATTGTTCCACAATGGCCACCACCGCTTTTTACCTCGGATTGAATTGATAATTGTCAACTCCATTGTCATGCAGGTCAACACCACCCATGTGCTTGTTGTACTCACTGATTATTTTTGGCTGTGGAAGTGATACCTTCTTCTTCTCTAGAGATGAGTATCGTGTCATTGGAACTTCTGGTTGAGCACCAACAAAATTTGATACTATAGTGACTTTATTGTTATCATGCCAACGAGCTATAAACAATATATTATTTCTATCAAACACATAACCGTACTCATGTTTTTCCAGGTACTGGAGCGATGGCAGCTTTTTACTTGGTTTATTCACAGGATTCCTTTTTTTGGCGGTACCCAAATAAAGATCAGCACCTCTCAATCGGCTGCATCTAGCAGTCCCAATTACTCGAAACTTGCGCTCATTTAACAAACAGAACAGGTAATATGACGTGAAGAAATTGTCAAAATAGACAACATGACGATCCGGATGAGTAACAGAGCGCAACAAATTTAAAACTACCGATGGTCCTAGGCCAATCTTCTTACTGTATGGAGTTGCCATTCTATCATACGGAACAGCTTCATCTATATAGCCTGTATTCGAACATAAACACCAGTATTTGAATCCAAATCGAATTGGCTTTCCTCGAACAAACAATTTACAATTGTGCCTGCCGAAGTATGGTATCATTTGTTCATCGATCGATAGATGGGTAGTAAAAATATCAAACTGCTTATATTTTACATTCCAGATATCAAGTAAAGGTCTGACTTTGGCAAATCGATCAGTGGTGTCTATACTGGTGTTATCCATCAAATGAAACTCCTTTATTATTTGTCTTAAATTTATGACGCGACATTGCTTGCTTTACAACGGGAATGCTGAAATATGCTTTAACAGACCAGTATAGTTGAAGTTGAGGAAGTGTATGATAGCCAGAAAATATCAGTGTTCCAAGAAAACGAATCATTTCTTCCTTCGAAACTTCTAGTACAACATTGTGCTGGTGAGCGTAAAGATTGGTCTTTTAACTTAACTTTTAACTTTAACCATAACTTCGATATCGAAATATTGCCGAAATAATTCCAATGGCGATTTACCACCTATAAGAAAATAACCACTCAAATTAGGACGTGGCCCCATATATACAAAAACGACACTTACTCATGGTTTCAACAATTTTAGAGTGTAATGGCTTCACACAATTTTCATCAGGCTCATCAAAATTAAAATTAGGGCTTTTAGATTCTTTCTAAGAAGGCTCCCCAAAATTGATAAGAGAAGCATATTCAGGATTAGATATTATTATTCCAGTTGTTTGCTTTAGTTTGTAGTGCCGGGGCTGCAAAATCACATGCATTTGAATCACATTTGATTGGTGATTTTACCGGCAATTTCCAGATTTGGTGAAACATCAGTCACACGATCTTCGTCATCGATGCATTCATGGCTGCTGGAACATAAATGGTTGTAGTATTTTCATTCAACACAATTTGGCCTTGATCAGCATGGTCAACATCTTCTTCATCAGAAGACTGATTCAAAATCACTTCTAGTTGTTTGTGGGAAAGAAAGTCTTTTCTAGCCATTTCTTTAACTCACAACGCGATGTAACGCAAAGTAACAAGCACGACTGAGTACAAGTGCCACTGTTTCGTAAACTGCCACCATAGCAGTAGAAGCGTATAAAAATGATGTAGGTGCACCGCGAATTTCAACAACAACAAGCCATTCAACTCATTTGTTGTTGTTAACGAACTTTTCAATAGAATATGGTTAAAAAAAATAAAACGACTTTTTGGACTTTCTGAGCTGTTGCTATGCAATTGCAACTGTCACTTTTTTGTGTGTATGTACGTATGATTGTGTAAGCAACTAGGTTCTACGAACTGAGGAGAATATTTGAGATACACCTAATCGACCAATGATACGTTTTCGCAACATCGATTTCTGTCGTTAAAATTAGTATAATATAAAATAATTGTTTTGGCAGATTATATTTTTCTTTTGTTCTACAATCTTTTGGCAAAAGGATTCGATGGTTTTAAATATTTTTTAGAACATTAAGCTATTTTAAAATTTTTTCTTTTTGAAAATGACAGTTTCTTAACCTTTCCTGTTACAAGCTGTAGATGTTTTAAAATATAGATACAGATAATTTTTATTGTTTTTTAGTAATAATAACAGTCCAAACTTTCGTTTAAAATCAAAAGAAATCCAATACCTCTACTATTATTTGAGCTACCAAGTGTCAAAGTTTGTGTTGCGAAAACGCAACAGACTGGCAGACGGAGAGAGTAATATTATTTAAAAGAAATTCGTCGAAATGTGAAAAACTGCTTACGAGCATTTAAATTATTTATGCTATATAAAAGGCCCTCAAAAAAGGTAACTAAGTAATATTACCGTTGTCGATATTACGTTACTGTGTTACATTAAAACTAAGATTGCGAGTACTTCCATGGGTGTGTATTTTGAATGGTAAATAGTGTGTTGATTTTTATGTAGAAATAGTTAATGTTCTTTTTTTTCTATTCTGCTTGACCACAGTCTTGCAATTACGGAGTTACACACATTTTATAAACATTCTGTGTCTAACAGTGATACTCTAAGTTTGTAATAACCAAAATATTTGGTTTTGTGGTTGTGTTCTGTGTGTTAACCATATAAAAGTTTATGTGTTTGGAATGATTATTTATTATATATAACGATATAATTTGACTATATCCAAGTCCCCGTCCACACCTTGCAACTTTTGTTGCACAACACTTCTGTTTGTAGGTGAGAGAGGAAAGACACTGTCTCATAAGCTGGTAATTCCTTCTTGTTTTATAATTCTTAGTTTATACAATACCAAAATCTAAGCAATCAAGACCGAAATTGCAGAAACAAAATTTAAATATTTGGGCACGAATGCAATTTCAAAAGTAAATTTAAGAAAATTGCAGAAAAAATAATTGTACAACTGGACAAGGAGGAAGTGTAGTATGCTGTGAAAAATGTTAACCTTACGAGTCTAAGTTTATTGTTTATTCGAAAATAATGAAAAAACTAATCTAAAGTTACATTAAAAACTGTCACAGTACATACATAAATATGTACACACAAATATTTGTTATTGGTTCATTTCAAAAATTATTGCAAGGAACACAACTGGGACGAACGACGAATTTCGTCGTATGAAACACTATAACGAACAAAAACACAGCTGTTATAATTTTGGAAGTTGTTTATTTGTTGTAAGCTGGTAAGGTGACCATCAAAAAAAAATAATATTTAAAAAATTAAACATTAGTAAAAACACAACTAAAAACTATTTTTATATTAAACTTATAATCTGTACGCTTATTATTAATGCTGCAAATAAACATACATAAAATTTGTAAGTAAAGTAACTTTATTTATTAAAATACTTCGAATCTAAAGTCAAACATGGTCACTTTGTACTGATTAGTTCGTCGTTCGCCGGCATAAGAAATAGAAATAATTCTATTGCATAGTTCGCCGCGTATAACGAATTTCGTCTTACGTCATAATTGTGTGCATTTTCATATACATAAATGTGTTTTATTTTTGACGACGAATATTCTCGACCAAAAATTCGTCGTTCGTCTCAGTTGCGTTTCTTGCATAAATCAAATTTTATAATTTATTTTTCCCGATTTATCATTTTTGAATACATTTCAAATATTTTATTGTGATAAATAAAGTGTCTAAATTAATTTTTATTAATTTAATTTTTATTAAATTAGGATTTCAACTGTGGATATTATAAGTGAATCGAAATTATTTCGGTTTTAGTTCATTTGTTTTAATTTCTAAAAACCTGCTGGCGTCTAATTTTTCTTGTATTCTTTGGAAAACGTCCGCATACATTTGTAAAACAATTTTTCTTTATAAAAAAGATTTTTAAAAATTAAAAAATATGAACTAAAGCCAAAATAAATAAAGATTCTGTTATGTTTTTACCTTCTTCTGTAAGATGACAATTATGCGAGTTGGACCCTTTCTACAAGCGATCAAAATTATTCATTTTGACTATTTTTGAAGTGTTTATTATTTTTATTTGTTTCATTTTGTACAATAATTTTTATTTTTTTTTTATTTTCTCCATCACAAAGTAATTACTTAAATTTAAAGCGTTTTCAACGTAACCGATAATTAACAAATAAATCAGTTAACTGCTAGAAAAGCATCCTGTAAAGTCCTGAAACAAAATAAATCGTACTTTGGTTACTAATAATGATTATTTTTAATAACCTGCATTTCATTCTGTTAGCGTCTAATTTTTCTTGTTTTCTTTGAAAAACGTCCGCATACATTTGTAAATAATTTTTCTATCTAAAAATGTTTAGAAAATTAATTAAAAAGAACCAAAAAGCCGAAAATAAAGTAAAATTTCATTAATTTATATTTTTAATAACTTTACTAGTTGTTTGAATTCTTTTAGTTAAAAACAGCCATGTTAAGTTTTTTGCGCTTAGTAACCATATAATGATTAAATATTCACAAAAAATGCTTATCGTGAATAAAGTATTTTTGTAAACAACTATAATTTGGTTGCCACAACTATACAATATCGCAAACATCTCTTTTTTAAGCGTGTATTTTCATAGCTTATAATATATGGTCTTGTCTTCCTGAATATAAACTGAATGAATTTTTTCCGAACAAATTAAGATGACGACTTCTTTCCATAGTTGCACCGTCGAGTCTTTGCCACCAGAGATAAATGTGTTTAATGTTTTAAATTTTGTTTCTACTCCTTGGAGGCCATAAAGATATTTCTATGTGTAAAATTCACAGGTCTCAACATAAAGTCACGATCTTTTACAGATCGTTATGATTCTCTGGCAGCAAAGGCTTGATATAAACAGGTTTTGTGTTTTTTTATGTTGATAGATTATATTTTATTGTCCTTTGTGTACTCTAAATTCTACCATCGTAACTTTTGAAAGTAACAAAATTAAGTTTTTTAATTAAAGACAGGGGAATATTTTTTTTAAATTTAATTTTTGCAAAAAATATTCCCGTGTCTTTAATTAAATAATTTGCAAAGTGCCTGTGCATATAAATAAATTATCGTAGTGTTTTGATATTTTATTATCATCCTCTTTCAACTGTATAAAAGAGTCGAAAAAAAGTCGACCGTATACAGTAGAGAAAGAAAAATAGAATTACTGTTGGTTATTGTTGTTTTTGCTTAAACTTTGATTTTTGTCTTTGCTTTATTGTTTCTACAAAAATCTCTAGTTTATTTAAAATGTTTGTCAGAAGTTTCCTGAAGAATTATGTAAGCGCTGACGAAATGGCCATCGAGACGTGCTGTGACCCTCAATAATCAATATCGGTAATTAATATAATCGGGATAATTAAATAAAAAAATAGCACGAAGTTTTTTGTGCAAATTAAGTTTTGTTTGTTCCTTCTTTTTCTTGTTTATTTTTTTTTTTTTTTTTTTGTAAATTTTGATGACTTTAATTTTTATTCTGCAAATAGCCAATGAATACAAAAACTGTAGAAGAACCAACAACAACAACAGCAACCTAACATAAAAGACGATGTTCAATACCAATTTACACATGTTCGTACGCATGTATATGTTATGTACGTATACGTTCCTATGTATTTGTGTGTGTTCTAATTTATTTATTGCCATCAACCAGGATGTTATTTTGTATTTTATTTCTTGTTTTCGGGTCTATTGATATTTGATTGATATTCTAAAAATCAGCTAATTTGCATAGAAATGTTATTCGTTAGTTAGTTTTAGGTTGTCTGCAGACACAAAGTTACAATTTTAATGAGATTTTAATATTAAAATGAGCTGGCAAATTGTTAATACATATTACTTAAATTGATGGCATTTGTGTGTCTGTGAATGTGTAAATTATATGTGAAACATTGAACCAAAACTAAACAAATATTTTTGGTTGTTGATAGTAGTTTTTTGTTTTTGTTTTGTTGCAAACCAATGCTTTTAATTAATGCGGTGGTTGTATGTAAAGAGGATATTGAAAGCACCACAAAATCATGAAAGTGCTCAAAGGGTTACTCATTCTCAATAGACTGCAATTTTAATGTGGTTCCACACGTCACAATTAAGCGAGGGCGTAAACATTAAAAATTTTTGTTTAAAAATTCAACTTCATTTGCAATCTATACATGGTAAGACATTCACAATGAACTGACAATGTGCGTCAGTCAATTAATTTTTAAGCAAAATTGTTCAATTTTGCAGAAGCAATTTTCATTTCAAACGATTTCAGATGTGAGTTTTTGTTTCTCTTTCTTACAACTGGATTTAAGCAAAATACTTGCGTTGCTTAAATTATGCTTCATACACAAACAAAATTTAATTGGAATCTAAGATTGAAATTTTCTCTTTTGCCAAGAATTTACATGTTGCATGCATGAATATGTTGTTTTCACCTACAAATAACTCGTCAAAAGCAAAGTTATTTGCATGAATATGCTTTTGATCATCGTAATGTGGTTGAGAGCATCTGCAAAATATTAAACGTACAAAAGCATTTCTCATCATAAGAATAAACTGAACAAAAACACAATAATTTTTGTTCACAAGCATCTAATCATATTTTGGCAATAAGTAAGCATTAAGTCATCCATGCGAAATTTTAATTTTCAAGTTTATCTTCTAAACCTTTCATATTTGGTTTAAATACAAAATCACTTGGTTTTGATTTTTAAACTCGAAACTCTGGGAAGTAAAATATCAAGGTTAGAAAAATCTCTTCTTGGTAGAAAAAAAATATCATTGATTTACTTGGAAATAAGAAAAAAATTAGCACCTCGATTTGTATAACATATTTCCTATTTTGTTCGTATAATATCTGTCTTTTCGAACGAAAGTAAAGCCGCTTAATTTTTGTATACCCTTTACCACAAAAAGTGGAAAAGTTTGTAATTCCGTGTGTAATTTTTACAATATCAATTTCGGACCCCATAAAGTCTTAATATTCTGACTTCTTATGCATAGCGAAATCCGTCTGCACGTCCGTATTAGTTCTGAAATCAAGTTTGCCTGGGCACAAAAAAATAAATGTGTCAACCAAGCAGATATAATGTCGAAAGAGGTGCTACTGGAAATAAGCATGATCGGTCCATGTCCTTTCAGGCAGCAGTCAAAACACCACGCTTATCTCTAATTTTTCCATGTCATTTGGAACAATAAAGTAACTCCAACCAAAAAAATAAATATATGGTGCGATATAGAATTAAAAGATAAGAAAAAAAATCACGTGAAAAAATTGGCGCTCCCTATTTTCCGAGTAACGGGCCTCTGAAATTTTCAAATTTATTAAAATATCAATATGGGTATCATTTTAAAGCTTTCGAAGAGATCTTTAAGGAAATACTAAAATTTTTTAAAAGTGCTTAACCCATTAAGAGCTATGTCGTTTTTATGTAAAATTCTAAATATAGTACGAGGGCTGCTCTATATATTTCTGGCCTAGTAGTGAAAATGCGAATATTTATAATCAAAAATGGTTTTATTGTTTTTCAAAGTATTCTCCAGCATGATTTATACACTTTTGCATGCGCTCAAACCAGTTATCGAAGCACTTTTTCCACTCCGATTGAGACACCTCTAAAACATGGTTTTCGAACACTTCAACAGCTTCTTCTGGCGACGAAAATCGTTGACGACGCATTTTTTTCTTGATGTGCGGAAACAAGAAGAAGTCATTAGGTGCCAAGTCAGGGCTGTACGGCGGATGACCCATTAATTCGACGTTTTGGCCGGTCAAAAACGCTCTGGTGAACAATGATTCGTCTTCTCTTGTACACTACAAATTGTAGTGTACCACTCAGAAGTGACCGTCCTACGTTGCTCAAGCGGAACAGTCGCCACATGACCAGTTTTCCCGAAGAAACAGGCGACCATTTGCTTCGAAGTGCTTCTTCCACGAACAACTTTCGTTGGATTTTGCTCGTCTTCGAAGACCCACACGGTCGATTGTTGTTTCGTTTCGGGTTCATGCGCATAGATCCATGATTCGTCACCTGTGACGATCTTATAAACGTCTTTTGAAGCACCACAATCGTATTTTTGCAACATTTCTTTGCACCAATCGGCACGAGCCTTTTTTTGAGCGACTTTCAAATTGTGCGGGATCCAACGAGAACAAACCTTTTTTACGGCCAGGTGTTCATGCAGTATCAAATGTATGCTGGTGGAAGAAATGTCCAAGGATGCCTCTATCTGTGGGTATGTCGCATGTCGATCTTGCATTATGAGTTCACGCACGGCATCAATGTTCTCTGGCACAACAGCCGTTTTTGGACGACCTTCACGGAATTCGTCTTTGAGCGAGCTTCGGCCACGACTAAATTCATTATACCAATTTTTCGCAGTGCTATAGGATGGTGCTTCATCGCCATACAAAGACTTGAGTTCATCAATGCACTCTTGTCGTGATAATCCACGTCGAAAGTTGTGAAAAATGATGGCACGAAAATGTTCACGAGTTAATTCCATTTTTTTCTATATTAATTTTTTCAAGTCGTCACTGTAAACAACACAAATAATGGTCGTACGTCAAAACGTTTTGAGTACGATTATGCTTATGGCAACACTGAGTGCACTTGGCAGCACTCAGTGTTGCCAAGTATAAGATTCTGGCATAGCCAGAATTCTCTCTAAATTTTCGTATAACTCAAGAGCTGTTGAGAAAACAAAATAAAGACACAATAATCGATTTTAAGTTAATTTTAGAATTTTCGTTTATAAAATCTTAAATTCAATTAAAAATTTTAAAATTAAATTAAATTATTAAAAAAATCCGAAATCTGCTTTAAACTTGGACTTTGATAAAAAAAAATCCTTGTTTAAATAGAATTGCGTTGGTTAAAATTGAATAATTTAATTTTTTAGTTTCAAAATAAAATATGGTTGTTTGGTGAAACTCAGTCGCTTTGCTTTTAAATTTATGAGGTAAGTTTATTCATTTAGTTATGTTTGTTTCGATTTTCAATAGAAGTTTAATGGAATTGATTGCAGTTTAAAATCTATGGAAAAAATTTTACATTATGGAGAAATTTCGTTACCATATCTTCTGCGTTTTGGTTTTAAATACAAGAAAGATTAGAAAATTTTAAGATAAAAAACCACCTCTATCATTTATGCCTAACGAATCAGAGGGCTTATTTTTTCTGCAGCTCTACTGAGGATCTGGCAAAACTTACTTCCTAAACCTAAACGACAGAGGAATATCATCACAAAATCGACTTTCTGTGATAAGCAGGGTTAAAAATTTTCTCGGCAGAGATATCTAAAATTCTCTTGCTTAATGAACCATAAGATTTGTAAACGGGTTTTTTTTTAATATAAAAAATTCAAAATAATAACATGAAGTAAAATTTTATTGTATTACAATCTATATTTTTTTCTCTTTATTTTACAAAAATATAAAATCCATAATTTATTACAAATTCCACTTTTTTATTATTTTCATTGTTTGCCAGTATAAACACAAAGTGAAGTAAAACTTAAAACAAGAAATTAAAAAAAAATGTAAAGAATCCACTTAATTTACTAATAAATCTGGCCTCAAAATGACCAACTGTATTCTTGCTTCTAAGTCATATATAATTTAAAAGTTAATAAACTTAAAAAAGCACACAACAGCAAATATAGTCAATCGACTTTATTTGTTAGCAATCTTTTCTCAGCTCCATGATTGACAGGAATTTCATTCGAGACTTCATCAATATATTTATCCCATTTCAATTGCCATTTTGCAATAGCCAGCTCTTTTTGCTCTGTACTCATAGAGCTAAAGTTAATAGAATTCAAAGCTAATGTTTTCAGCAATCTTAAATCCGAATGAGCTGAGGCAATGCCCAAGAAAGCGATATAGAAATCATGTGACAGAGGTGTAGCTTTCCAAAAAGAGGGATCATCCGAGGAGATGACTACAGGATAGTTATCAGCGAAAAAATGGGCACAAGGATGATTACGATAGTCTGTTACTAATTGTAAAATTTGATTTGATATCGGATTAACTTCCACAGCAATATTACGTTGTTTTATAGCCTGCAACACCAGTGGATGTTTAACTAACGCAAAACCATGACCAATGCGTTTGGTACCCAACAGCACAGCATCAATGAGATTTTCATCTACTGAGGAACCATACCAATTTGTTTCCCCAGCATGAAAATAAAAGTCAATATTATCAGGCAGGCTTAATAGCTGGGGGACAAAATCTTTCAAAGGACGTCCCATTTCCTCCTGGCCTACCAAATCGAAACCAGCCACAAAATCGGGATATTTTTCCTAAATGTTAAATTTGCTTGAATGAAATTTCCTTTAATTTCTTTAAAAAATTCATTTTTTAACTCACTTTTATTTCCACACAAGTTTTTATGTATTCATCAAATTTATTCATGTCAGCATTCCGTAGGGGTGCATAGATTAGTTTCGATCCAATAAAGTCTGGGTAGTCTTTCCTAAATGTATCTAAGGTTTCTTTATATATGCGCACGGTATCCAGCGCTGTATAATTGGTTCCTTCCAAGTCATAAAGCTGTAATAATATACAAAATTAATAATATATCATTAAAAAAAATTTACTATTAAACTTAACAAGTGAGAGTATTATATTCGGCTGTGCCGAATTTTATATACCCTTCAATATCTATGGAAATATAGTTCCAATCAAAAAACAAATTTGGGCGTGACAGAGAATTATAAAATAAGAAAAAAATTAAGCGCTACATATACATAATTTTACATAAAAATGTCATCGGCTCTTAATGGGTTAAGCATTTTCAAAATGTGTAAGTATTTCCTTAAAGATGTAGTTAAAAGCTTTTAAATGATACTCATATCGATATTTTAAAAAATTTGAAAGTTTCAGAGACCCATAACTCGGAAAATATAGGCGAGCGCCAATTTTTCCGCATGGAAAAAATAGAGGTAGGTGTGGTGTTTTGCACGCTGCATCAAAGTACATTGACCGATATTGTGGATTTACAATAGCCCCTCTTTCGACACTGACATTGACATATTCACCTTTATTCTAGTTGTCGGCGTTGTCACATATCAATGTTGATATACGTCGACGCATTCAATTTGTTATTCCACTTGTCGTTATTGACACTTCTCGATTACTGCTCAAAGATTTTTTGTATTCTATAACAAATGTGACGACGATATTGAATTGACGTGACTGTGTTTTTTGTCGATGCCTTTTTGCATAACGACTAGAAGTGATTTAAACCAAAAATAACATTATAAAGGTAAAAAAGTAAAAGTTACAAACAGAAATCAATTTAAAAAATTTTAAAATTTTCGCAGAAGCACCGCTACATGCAATTTTAAAGAAAAACAAGAAGAAATTGAAAAAATTCTAAATTCTCTTGGTCCGCCTAGAATATTAACAGATGAATGGCAAAAGGTAACAAAACAAAGGATTGAATAGGGCTTCGTAAAAAAGTTTGTAAAAATTACTTTTAAGGTATGGCGAAAGTAAAAATTAAAAGTGAAAAAAAGATGGTTGCTATCAAAGCGGAATATAAAGCCACTGGCAGCGGAATGTTTAAACAATTTTCACTCAGACCGCTGGAAGAAGCTGTGACAAACCTTTTCAACTTCCAGAACAATTTGAATTTTCACGAAAAACCATTCTAATGACATGGAACTTGCTCGAATCGCATTTGTCGTTGAAAGCACAGCCAGGAGCAGGCAAAACATATGTACATACGGAAATTAAAAATATTCAAATGCTGCCTAAGATTTTTTCTTCCAACACAAGTTTTTGTTTTTTCAAGCTTTCATCATCAACTAAATCAAAATTTTCTTCACTTATAGAAAACAATTTACACAAATAAAATTTAACAAAAACCTTGGGGATGTGCATTTTCATATCAATAAAATCAATAAACCGTCGTCGTCGTCACAGGAATGTTATAGAATGCAAAATTTTTATTGAATTGTCGCCGACATTGATACGAAGTGATATTGATACTAAAACGACGACGACGACGCCGACAACTAGAATAAAGGTGATTGATTTTTTTTTGTGCCGAGGCAAACCGAGGACTACACGCATATAAGATCCAACTAGTGCAAGAATTAAAGCCACGAAACTATTGTATGCTTCGTTTTTCACCGATTAGTCTCTAGAGCAGTTAGTAACTGACCCGTTGCTTTATCCCTAAATTGTGTTTAGAGATGAGGCTCAATTTTGGCCTAACAATAAGCCAAATAATAAGCAAAACTGCCACATTTAGAGTAAGACCAATCCAAATTATAACCTAGACTCCATTGCATCCAAAAGAATGCACCGTTTAGTGTGGTTTACACGCTGGTGGCACCATCGGCCCTTATTTCTTCAAAAACAAGGCCGGATCTCACGTTACGGTCAATGGAAATCGTAACCGCGCCACGATTAATTATTGTTTGTTTGAAAATATGGATGACATTCAACTGGACGAAATGTGGTTTCAACAAGATGGCGCTACGTGCCATACGGCGACCGCAAACGTCAAGTTATTGAAATATAAATTTGGTGATAAGTTGATTTTAAGAAATTGATCTGCCAATTGGCCTCCAAGGTCGTGCGATTTGACACTACTCAATTATTTCCTGTGAGGCTACGTGAAGTTACTAGCTTAAGGCAGAATTAGTCTTTACTTTCTGTTCAGTGACGAATCAGCTGATCAGTTTCTGTTAAATGGAAAATGTATATTTTCGGTTTGTTATTACTTTGACTGTTCCGTTCGAATCAGTAGAAAATAGAATTCAACCAAGGCAAATTGATAACAGGTATACTCACGGCGAACATTTTTTTCCTTCTTCGAGTGTCAAAAGTTAAAATCTCCTTTGATTTTGACAGCCGAAAACTATTTGTACAAAAACAAAATGTACATGTTTCTATCGCAGTGTTGTATTTATTTTCGCCGTGAGTATACCTGTTATCAATTTGCCTTGAATTCAACGTTAAGTAACTTGAAAGTTGTTTGATAGTGTGTGTGCAAAATGTAAACAAACATATTTTTGTTATTGGAATAGTAATTTTTTTCGTTGCATTGTTGTTACAGAAAAACTAATCACAATAATTTAAAAAGCATAACGGCACGGAACAGAAGAGCGACAGAAAGTAAAGACTAATGAGGCCTTTATACTGATAAACCAGCAACAGTTGAACAAAATTATTCGCGTTATCCGAGACATACGGCCAGCAGTACTTGCAAAAGTGATCCAAAATTGGACGTTCAGAATGCGCTTCGTCATGGGCATCTGTAGTGAACATATGCCCGAATTAATTTTTAAATATTAATGCCATGTATTGATCTTTTGTATAAAAAAAAAATTCTGCATTACAATTTAATTTTTTGTGATATTTTTACGGGCTGAAAAAACACCCTACATTTAAATGCTGTTTAAATTTCATACGGTCCCGAAAAGGCCGTATTCTTTCTATAGCTGTCGAATTTTCTGCAACCTTTCCATCTAACAAAAAAAAATACTTTAAACTTTATACTTACAATTGGCAAAGTTGAACGAAATTCCAAGTATTGTACACCATCTGCTCGAAACTCGTCCAAGGCGTTGTAGTAATAATCTGCCCAAACGGGAGCATAAAATAGCAATCCATTTAAAAGCGAAAATATGCCAGCAAATTTTTTCCAGGCTTCGTTGTTATCCAAAAATTTCACTGTCGGATATAAAGTTAAGCGTTCACGCAAATACACATCAACATTTTTGGCGCCATGTGATTCCCTTACTTTTGATAACAGCTCCCAAGTGCAATCATCTTGAGTTTCTAAGCCAGGCTTTGATTTTGAGAATCGTAAACTTACCGCCTTTTTATCATCTTTGGACTCGCACACCCATAAATTTTCACGATAGGTTAATTTGATTAGATAATCTGTACTGCACAGGGCGGTATCATGTGCATGTAATACTCCACCCTTGGGCATTTTCGAAATATATTTAAATAGCGGTGACTGCTTAATTTCTTCCAAAACTTCAAACAAATGATGGGAGGGTGTAAACAAATGTGGCGCCGCTAATCCCTCTTCATATTCTCTGGTCTTAACCTCCATTATAATTTGATTGGCTTGTAGTTCTTTTTGTGTCAATTTCATATCGGCACCCAGAGTTTTAGATTCTTCGTAGCGCAAGAATACTTCTCGCAAGAAATTGTAAGCCTCTGGGGTAGGTCTACGTGCAGGTTCCTTTTGGGGCTCCACATGTGGGGGATGTTGTATAATATTTCCTCGTGCATTACAAATCGTAACAAAAACAACTAGAATCCATATAAATTTCAATATTTGCATTTTGGAGTTTCTCTCTTATTTTCGTGTTGTTGTTGTTTCTGTGATTTAATTTAGAATTGTGACCTATTCTCGACGGTAGCTTCTTGCAAACTACTTCTTTGTCAGTAAAAATAACGAATATTTATCTATAAAAACAAAAATTACTTTCTTTCGACATGAAACCTCGTGTTTATTTGCTGTTATCACTTCACCCCAGTATGAACCGTTTTATAATTTTTATATGGGCATAAAAATAATACTTTCGTTTTTTATCTGTAAGCAAACAAATTTTAAACTGTTATATTTATTTTCTATTTTATTTCAATGATGATTGATGTGAGATTATTTTATTGTTCAAAAGTGTCTTTGTATTATCAAAATTAAATTTAAGATAAAGTACTAAATTGTATGAAATACATTATCTAATATGAGATTGATAAGAATTATTGTATAATACTGTACAACACCAAATATCTAAAATATTTAAATCTGACTTTGAATAGTAAAACGGTAGGAATGTTCTTTCTTTGCTTAACATTGTTTGGTAAGGGTCAGTACTCGTACAACAGTTTTACTACTTAAAAGAAACGTAAAAGCAGAGGGGACGAATTTTGGCATTCGATATCGATCGAAATTTCATTAAAATTTATATGTAAATTTCGATCGATATCGATTGCTGTAATTTGCCCCCAGGAACCGTTAACAAATTTCAACGATAATAATATTGTACAAAAATAAAGCATCACAAAAAGTGTATTCAAAGAAAAAAGAGTCGACAAAAATTCTAAAGTTTAATTTTTTAATTTATCATTTAACAAATGTTACGGATTTTATAATTTTAATTATAACAAAATAACAATTAAAGGTCAGTCAATAGAATTTTATTGATTGCAATTGGCAATACTCTTATTATTTTCAGTAAACTAGTTATTACACTTCTTTAACGCTGCTGAATGCGAGCAAAATAATCAAGACGATTCGTGTTTGATCCGCTCTTAGCATTTCCTGCCTATTAACTAAGAATATCTTGAAGTGAACACGTTTTACTAAGGAAAAAAAAAAGAAGAAAACAGCAGAAAAAATTTAATACAGAAGTTTTCAATATATTTTGTTTTAAAAAGGCTTTAGTAATTACTTTGGAAATAAAGAGCAAAAGCTCTTGCATAAAAAGGCCAAGTGGAAATAAAATCAGGCACCCAAATACATATAAAACCCTTACGCAAAGTGTTTGCTGTTTAAAAGTTCGTTTCTGCAATGAGGAGTTTGCTGCCTTCATTTATTGATTATCGCAGAAATTAGAATTATCTTCTATAAAAGTATTTTTTCCACTGGGTCGCTTAATTGTAAAAGGGAGAAGACAAAAACAGAAAAATACACCACGCGCATGCACTCTTTCTTTTCATTCATTAATTGATTTCATTCACAAAACAAAGATTTATCATTTATTTAGGACTGGAAGGAGAGTATAAAGATCAAAATTCGAAATTGGAAATTAATTAACAATATAAAATAATAGCTGTGTGGGAGAGGTTCGAACCTCTTAAAGTCTATGTTCTTGAAGGGCAACTCGCATCACAAAACTAGAAAACCGAAAATGAATTGAAATTATTAACTTAAGCACACTGGCAAATAAAAAACGGTAAAGTAAAATATACATGAATTCATATTAGGTTTGATTCAAATAAAAAGGTAGTAAGTAGTTAACATAATTAAAATTCTAAATTTCTGTTGCGAAACATATTTCCAATTACAGCAATTATTCGTGGAATGGCCATTGCATAAATAATCATCAGCAATCATCGGCAAAGCAGAAATGTAAAACAACAACTACAAAAAGAAAATAATTATTAAAATCAAACAGTAAGTCCTCTAAAATCATGTAAATTTTACTTTGTCTATTTGCCTTATAAATTTCACTTTAATTATTTATTTTGACTAATTACTCAACGATTCAAAAAGAGAGCATAAACATACTTATAATTTTTTTTTTCATTTTTAAAATTATCATATAAATTTATTAAAATGAATAATTAAGTTACCATTTTTATTTTACTTCTTAAAATGAATTGTTAAGAAATTTAAGAAGGGAATGTTATTAAAATATAGTACTAATGAATAAATAGTTGCCTTAATTTATCTACAAGGGACATTGCCATAAAAGCGTAAGGTGTAGCAAATGTCATAGGTGTACTATATTAGCATAGTGTTTGGGTAGGGAAACAATGCACCTCAGTAGACAGTAACAACAGTCTAAATAGTTTTGTTAAATTAATCATTTATTCAGCTCTGTAGGCAATCTATAAGGCATGACATATATTTTTTTTCTATGCTTGCACGCATCTCTATTTGGGTACCGAACAACGCCTTGAACTATGAGCTAGTCGATTCCACCTTGAACATGCCGAAGTACATTACGGCATAGGTTTTTTTTTTCCATAACCAAACGTGCAACACAAATCAAAAATAATTTTATTTATTCCAACACATACTTTTCTAAAAAAAATCTTTGTTTAGTAGCAATTTTAAGTATAATTTTTAAATAAAGTACTTTATTCTGAGATTCAATTTTTCACACTGATAACGGTAAAGAATCGTCATGTTTTAACAAGAAGGACAAAAGGGACCCATAAAAAAGTGTTGTTTGTAGTATTCTGTATAAATCATCTGAACATATTCTTAACTTTGATTCTTTCTATGAAAATCTATGTCTTGTTATTTTGTTCTACAGTGTTATTTAGCTAATGGTCGTTTAACAGCTGTTTATCAATAAATTTTTGTTAAAGCATTGGTGTGTTTACGTTGAAAAATATAGCACCCAACTTTCTACTTTCAGTACAACAAAAAGTACTAATCGAAAAACTAAACGAGATAAGTACGTGTTGTTATCGTTAAGTAAATTTACGACTTGCTAACATGTTAACACTTCTTTTTCATATTTTTTGAATTGCTTTAGTTTAGTAAAATCTATCAAAAAACAAGTAAGAGTGCTATATTCGTCGCCGAATCTTATGTACCCTTCACCATCTAGATAAATCTAGTTCAGTGAAATAACTCCAATCAAAAAAGCAAACATTGGGGTGACAGAGAATAAAAAGTAAAAGTAAGCTCTTAATAGTTTAAGCATTCTTAAAAATGTTACTGTTTCCTTAAAGATCTCATCAAAAGTTTTTAAATGACATCCATAACGAGATCTTAAAAAAATTTTACTTTTCTGTGAAAAGCTCAGAGCCCCGTACCTCAGAAATTATGGGCAAGCGCCAATTTTTTTACTTAATGTTTTTTCTTATTTTTTAATTCTCTATCGCCCTAAATATTAGATTTTTTGATTGGAGTTACCTTTTTCTGTCTTAAATAATGTGGAGTGGTGTTTGGCCCGTTACCTCGATGGACATGGATCGATCTTGTTGATTTTCTTTCGACACTATATCTGATCGATTGGGGTATTTAAATTTTCTCTAGCTTGATTTCTACACTAACATGCACGAATAGACGGTGTCTATCAATCTACTTCGCTACGCATTAGAACTCAGAATGTATATACTTTATGGAGTCGGAAATGGATTTTGCAGAAATTACAAACGGAATGAACAACTTAGATATACCCTTTTTCTTAAAACTCACATTTAAATAAATAAAAAAAATTTCCATTTACAAAAGTAAAATGTGCAGTCAACAGTTTTAGTACGATTATACAGGTAAAATTGGGTGCTCTTACACTTGTATCTCTTTTTTCTATACAAAATATCTTATTTTTATAAATAAAATGTATTCTATATTGGAATCAAGGTTCTAAGGGACCTCCTTACAAAATTTTGTGCAAATCCATACGGCAGTTTTTACATGATGTGAACACAGACACAAAAAATTCCAAAAATAGGTGTTTTGTATTTGATGTAGCGATTACTGTCTACACTAATATCAAAATGTTTTAAAAAATATTTCATGCACAGAAATGACTCCGTTACAGTTTTATTATATGTATAGGTTAAGAAAAAACTTGAAGTTAGTGTGGAATAAAACGTACTCTGCCTTTCAGTTCTTCTAATTCAATTTTACGTTATTTAATTCGATTTCATCGGACATAAGTTTTAGATGATGTTTTTTATGGTCTTCTTTTTCTTCCTTTCATACGTATCTTCTTCTATTAAATCTTTCAATTTCTTTTAACGTTTTCATAACTTTAGTGTACAGTTCTGTTTGAATGCTTAATTTTGTTGCTAATTTTTTCACCTTTTTTAGCTTCAAATTTATTGACATTGGAACCTACGCCTCTAGCTAATATCCATAAGCTCAACCAGCAGATTGAACTGTTTACGATTGTTATTTTTTACTTAAAATGAACAAAAAAAGAGTTCGGCTATGCCAAATCTTATATACCCTTCATCATCTATGTAAATCTAGTTTAGTGAAGTTACTCCAATCAAAAAAGCAAATATTCGGGTGACAGAGAATTAAAAAAAGGGGTTCTGCATATATATAATTTTCCATAAAACTACCATCGGCTCTTAACGGGTTAAGCATTTTAAAAAAAATTTTGTATTTTCTTAAGGACCCCTTCAAAAGCTTTTAAATGATGCCCATATTGATATTTTCAAAATTTTTATAATTTCAGAGTCCCGTAACTCAGAAAATATGGGCGAGCGCCAATTTTTTAATTGATGTTTTTCTTATTTTTTAATTCGCTATCTCCTTCTATATTTATTTTTTTGGTTGGTGTTACTTTATTATTGAAAATGACATGAAAAAATTATATGTAGGCGTGGTGTTTTGCCTGCTGCCTCGAAGGACATGGACCCATCATGCTGATTTCTAATAGTAGCTCTTTCGACTCTATATCTGATCGATAGACATATTTTTTTCTTTTTTTTTTGCAAAGATGATTTCAACACCAACACGGACGGACAGACGGACATCGCTCAATTGACTTCGCTATGCTGAAGAAGTCAGAATATACATATATACTTTATACGGTCAGAAATGGGTATTGTAGAATGACAAACTTACCCTTTGTTTTTTATGCTCTTCTTTTTCTTCCTTTCATATGTATCTTCTTCTATTAAATCTTTCAATTTCTTTTAACGTTTTCATAACTTTAGTGTACAGTTCTGTTTGAATGCTTAATTTTGTTGCTAATTTTTTCACCTTTTTTAGCTTCAAATTTATTGACATTGGAACTTACGCCTCTAGCTAATATCCATAAGCTCAACCAGCAGATTGAACTGTTTACGATTGTTATTTTTTACTTAAAATGAACAAAAAAAGAGTTCGGCTATGCCAAATCTTATATACCCTTCATCATCTATGTAAATCTAGTTTAGTGAAGTTACTCCAATCAAAAAAGCAAATATTCGGGTGACAGAGAATTAAAAAAAGGGGTTCTGCATATATATAATTTTCCATAAAACTACCATCGGCTCTTAACGGGTTAAGCATTTTAAAAAAAATTTTGTATTTTCTTAAGGACCCCTTCAAAAGCTTTTAAATGATGCCCATATTGATATTTTCAAAATTTTTATAATTTCAGAGTCCCGTAACTCAGAAAATATGGGCGAGCGCCAATTTTTTAATTGATGTTTTTCTTATTTTTTAATTCGCTATCTCCTTCTATATTTATTTTTTTGGTTGGTGTTACTTTATTATTGAAAATGACATGAAAAAATTATATGTAGGCGTGGTGTTTTGCCTGCTGCCTCGAAGGACATGGACCCATCATGCTGATTTCTAATAGTAGCTCTTTCGACTCTATATCTGATCGATAGACATATTTTTTTCTTTTTTTTTTGCAAAGATGATTTCAACACCAACACGGACGGACAGACGGACATCGCTCAATTGACTTCGCTATGCTGAAGAAGTCAGAATATACATATATACTTTATACGGTCAGAAATGGGTATTGTAGAATGACAAACTTACCCTTTTTCCACTTTTTGTGGTGGTATAAAAACAGCAGGCAAAAAATAAATTAAAATAAGCATAATGGAAAAATCAAAAGTAAACTTATCTTTTGTTAGCGTTCGTTTTAAAAATTTACGAAAAAAACATTGTTTGTCGTGTACATAAATTTCAACGACAATATTTGAACAAATTATCATTCGAATGCGACAAACGTAATACCGTTTTTTGTAATAGATTTGTTTTTCGAGTAACATATTAAACGATAACGACGTGCGTAGTACCATTTTAAAAAAACGTAGGATTTTCGACACGAGAACGACAACCATAATAAGGCTGAATATGTCAATCTATCGAAAATTAGACATTTTATAAGTAAAAACCAAAAGTACTTAATTACAAGTGCAATTATAATCAGCGTAATCATGAATATTCTCACAGAATTTCTTTACTATGGAAAAAATTTTCCCCGAGAAAAGATTCCTCCAAGTATGAATTTCGTGGGAAAAAATCATTGTTTATTTTCATATACGCCCTTATTCTAGTTGTCGACGTCGTCACATATCAATGTTAATGTGTCGACGCATTCTTCTACTTGTCGTTATTGAAACTTATCGATTACTGCTCAAAGATTTTTCGTATTCTATAACAAATGTAACAAATGTGTGCATTGACGCGACTCTGTTTTTTGTCTACGACTTTTTGAATAATAAGTAGAAGTAATTTAAACCAAATATAATTTTTAAGAAAAATGTGAAGAAATTGGAAACATTCAAACTTTCTTGGTCCGCCTAGAAGATTAGCAGATGGATGGCAAAAGGTAACAAAATAAAGAATAAAATAGGGATTTATAAATAAGTTTGTAAAAATAACTTTTAAGGTATGGCGAAATTAAAAATTTAAAGTGAAAAAAAGATGGTTGCTAATAAAGCGGAATGTAAAACAATTTTCACTCAGTCCGCTGGATGAAGCTGTGACAAACCTTCTTAACTTCCACAAGCATTTGAATCTTGAAGGAGCAGTTCAAGGAGTTCAAATGGTTGACATGAAAAACGATTCTACTGACATTGAACTTGCTGAAGTCGAATTTGTCGTTGAAAAAACAGCCAGGAGCAGGTAAAACACACTACATACTTGCGATACGAAAATTAAAAATATTGCAATTCTGCCTAAGAAATTGTCTTTTTAACACAAGTTTTTGTTTTTTCAAGCTTTCATCATCAATTACATCAAAATTTTCTTTAGTTATAGAAAACATTTTACCATAAAAGTATCGAACGCAAATAAAATTTAACAAAAAACTTAGGGACGTGCATTTTTATTTCATAAAAATCGATAAACCGTCATCTTCGTCACGGAAATGTTATAGAATACAAAATTTTTATTGAATTGACGCCGATATTGATACAAAGTGGTATTGATATTAAAACGACGACGGCAGCGACGTCGACAACTAGAATAAGGGTGATTACCTACTTTTTTCCCAGAATTTTTTTCACTTTTCGCAGTCAATCAAAAGGGGAAAAATTTATAATTGGAAAAAGGTAAAAGAGAAAAAACTCGCACGAAATTTTTTTAATGATTGGGATGTATGTGAGAGTAAAAATTGGTAGGGTATGCCCCTACTAAATCAAAAAATCGATTTGTCATTTTTTGTTAGTGACGTGATTTTGGATTTTAGCTAACGATATATGAAATTAAGATTTTAAAAATATTATTTAATATTTAAGGGAAAAAAAGTCAAACAGCATTGATATAAATTTTAAAATTTTTAATGAATAATTGTTAATTTAAAGTCAAATAATTTCTTTACTATTTTTTTTTCAAAAAGCCTTTTAAACTCTTCCACTTAGACAATTCGGTTATTTAAATAGCAAATCCAATTTGCCCACAAATGTTGCCACACCAACAAGAGCTCTGCCTTTTCCCTCTTTTGTAAACCACTGTAGTAAATGGAGTTAAATGCCAATTGTTTTAAAAACTTCAAGTTCCCCTGTTTGGGAGCCATTTTCATAAAAACATTGTAAAAATCAAACGTTAAAGGATCTACTTTCCAATATGCAGGATAATCTGAACTAATTATCAAAGGGAGATTATATCGAAATATTAACGAGGCTGGATGGTCTCTTAAATCATCGATACTATGAAAAACTTGATCTGCTATTGGGTTTATAACAATTGGTATATTCCTATGAATCATTCTTGATATAATGTATGGATGATATATGAGAGATTTTGTAAAGGTCATTCTTTTAGAACCCAACAAATAGGATTCTATAATATTTTCGTCTGCACTGTCATCATGCCAATTCGTTGCATCGGTTGTAAGATAATAATCGAAGGTGTCTTGTAACTCCAATAAACGATAGGAAAATTCTTTTAGTGATCTTGATTTTTTCCCCAGTTCAGGCTCATCAACCAGATCTATGCCAATTAAATAATCAGGAAACAACAACTGCAAACAAAAAGCACAAAATTTAAATAAATAGTATTTTAATTGCTAAAACGGTTTCTATGCGTTTAAGAAATTTAAATGTGTTCTTAAAAAACCTCAATTTTAAAAAGGCCAAATTTTGCTTATTTTTTTAATTTATTTATTTATTTTCGCTGATTCTTTAGCACAGTACAGTATGAAATTTAAAAAAAGTTTAAAAATGTTCAAAATATTCTGCATTTTTTGGTGGTTCGTAATTGATTTAAGGATTTTATTTAAAGTTACAGACAGATTAGTCAAATATTTGACCAATAAGATTTAACTACTAAATTGTGGAAAAAATATTTATCCTCTTAAAATATTTATAATGAAATATAAAAACCTACTCAATATAAAAGGTAAGATATCACATTTATTATATTATAAGTCGTCATTCGTAATGATACGTGTCAGGTAATATTAAATAAACATTTCTCAAAATACGCTCTTAAGGTCAAATATTTGACTAATCTGACCGCACCCAAAAACTATCATACTGAGTTCGTCTCATGGTGAGCTTATGTACCAGGCATGGCGAAATCAAACCAGGTGGTGGCAGTTGCGAATTCATTAATTTTCGCCGTTGATAGAAATGTCAAACTCCACATGTAAAAAATCAGCGTCAAATTTTTTTGTATGAAGTTTAACATTACCGGCAACGGCGAATATGTAGAAATTCGCCACTGCCACCACCTGGTACATGAATTTGCCATAGTACCAGGTGAAGCAGTGGCAAATTTATTCTTTTCCGCGGTCGCAAAATATATCAAATTCTGTACTAAGGCGAATCAATACTAAGTGTTTGCGATGGCGAATTCATTAGTTTATTTTTCTAGTGTTTGGCGTCGTCACGTATCAATGTGGATATGTGTCGGCATTCTATTTGTTATTCTATTTATCGTTATTGACACATATCGATAACGGCTCCAAGATTTTTTGTATTCTATAACAAATGCGACGACGATATTAAATTGTCGTGACTCTGTTTTTTGTCGACGCCTTTTTGCATAACGACTGGAAGTGATTTAAACCAAACAAAACATTGAAAATGTAAAAAAGTGAAGGTTACAAATGCAAATCAATATGAAAAATAGAAAAATTTTCGCAGAGGCACTGCTTCATGCAATTTAAAAAAAAATGGGGAAAAAGTGGAAAAATTCTAAATTCTCTTGGTCCGCCTAGAAGATTAACAGCTGAATGTCAAAAGGTAACAAAATAAAGGATTAAATAGGAATTTGTAAAAGTTACTTTTAGTTATGACGAAATTAAAAATTAAAATTGAAAAAAGATGGGGATGAGAATTTGCATTTCATAAAAATCGATAAACCGTCACAGGAATGTTATAGAATGCAAAATTTTTATTGAATTGACTTCGACATTGATACGAAGTGATATTGATACTAAAACGACGACGACGCCGACAACTAGAATAAGGGGGATTAATACTGGAAAAAACAGAATTGGTATCCTTCTCTGCAGAGGATTCTTAAGAATACACACAGTATGCGCATGCTTGGTAGAATTTTACAAAACAGACCCACGATATTTAAATTATTTTTCATTAAGCAAAAATAAAATATAATACTCAAATTCATTTTTTTAATTGCAAATTTACTTTGCTTAAACTTTTTGACACGATGCTTAATTTTTGATATGCCGCCATTAAA
This sequence comes from Gymnosoma rotundatum, assembly GCA_916610165.2. Classification (NCBI taxonomy): domain Eukaryota; kingdom Metazoa; phylum Arthropoda; class Insecta; order Diptera; family Tachinidae; genus Gymnosoma; species Gymnosoma rotundatum. The sequence continues at coordinate 8,845,015 of OU744338.1, read as the reverse complement.
AATCCTGAATCCTGTTCAGTAAAACACTATTCCGAGTATATCTGAACCCTGAAATTGAAGTGTTTTGCAATGTTTGTAACTGCCAATTAGCGTGTGAAGCGCAAGTTATCTGTCAAAATTTTTTCATGTACAAGCAAAATGTATAAAGCATCCCTAAATAGCACGGTGTCAACACTTAGCAATTGGAAAATCTAATTTTTACAGTGCGTTGTTGGCTGCTTGTTGGTCTGTTTTGTTTTGTTATGGTTGAAAAGTAATGACAATTTAGTTATTTTCAAGGCAATCTATCGGTTTTATCTCTTCTTTATTCTTATACAGCGGGTTTTATAAAACAAAAGAAGTTAACATCACTGTAAAAGACACAAAATTGACGTTCTTATAGAGGTTTGTCATTGTAGAGTAAAAGCCCGGCGTAAAAAGGCGTTGCGCTATACGCGCTAATTTACGGCAGTAAATCAAAAACACGTCAAATTCAAGTGTTTTGCAAGACAAGTAAATGTATGGTAAAACATCTCAAAAATAACTAAAAACTTGTTATGAAAACTTTGAAGATTTTACTACAGTAAACATGATGTGGAACAAATATAAATTTCTTTCATTTACCTTCAAAAATGATGCATCCTGAAGCCCCAATTCAAATTTAGTATCATTTACGTTTTTTGGCAGCGAGTAAATAAAACTTGAGCCGTAGAAAAAACTCAAATCACGTGCTGTTTCAATCGAAGTATTTCTCATTATCTCAAGGGCATTAGCTTTTGTATAAAAGTTTCCCTCTAAATCATAAAGTGTAGGCAAACTTGAGCGTATTTCCAAATATTGTACATTATCCATATAGAATTCTTCAAAAACTCGAATCAAATATTTGCGCCATATCGGTACGTATGAAAGCAAACCTTTAAGTAATTGTTTAATTTTTCTTACTTTTTCTTTTCGCTCTTTATCAAACAAGGTAACAGTGAATGATTTTGTTAATTTTAAATCAATTTTCTCTGAAGTGTTACGACGTAAGTCTTCCAGCAAATGCCAAATACAAGTTATATTGTAATAATCCTCTGTTGCATTGGGTTGTTTTAATGAAAACTTTAACAATTCATAGTCCATTGTTTCTGAATGTATACACAGCCACAAATGTTCTTCTCTAGTAAGTTCTAAGAGAAATTTCACATTTGTTAGGGCCATATCATGAACATGTAAAGCAGCTCCTTTAGGCATTTTCCTTAAAATATGATATAAAAGGGATCTCTGGCATTTTTTGCGCATTTGTGGTATCTCCACATTTAGTGTATCGAAAGTGGCATTATTTTGCAGTCTATTATATTCAATCATTTTTAAAAATATTAATTTTTGATTGGCTTTCTCTTCATCATTAGTTAATGTTAACGAACTACCAAATTGTTGCTTTTGTTCGCGATTAATAATATTTTGCCGTTCCTTTTCGTAATTAAAATTACGAAAGTAGATTAAATTAATGTCAAGACATTGTAAACGCGCCAAAAGTAAGCAAAATAGAGATACTACGAGTACAAAAGGCAGCCAAAATTTACAAGTACAAAAATTCATTTCAAACTCCTTAATGTGCTTAATTATATTTATAAATTTATTGCTTATAAATTATTTATATTAAAAATATATTAAAAATCACTGATAAAAAATTTTGAATGATCTGACTGGAAAAGTGACAAATTTCTCTTACCCCCTGTTTACATTAGACAATGCTGTCATGACAATAGCAATACAAGCACAGTTTTTCACTAATACATATACACATTTCAATTGTCTGAATTACTGTCTTGAATATTTTGAAGACAGTAAACAAGACAGTGATTTGACGTATGCCGACAAATTTTTCTATAATTGCTTTAACTAAATGAAATTTTAATTAAATTACTATTTTAATTACAAAAATTTTCCTTGCATATAACAATAGAAATGGAAAAATAGCAGGAAGAAACTCTAAAGCTATTTTAAATTTTCCGAGAACGTGCTCATAATGAATTGTCATAATTATTGTCTGGACGCCTATACTACAGAAGCAATTGTCAGCATTTTTGACAACTAATGTGTATTATTTTATTGTCATGACAGCATTGTCTAATGTAAACGTAGCGTTAGACGTTTGGCCATAATTTTATTAGAAATACAGGGTTCCAAAAGGTGCTGTCATTTTGTTTAGCGTAGTCATGGCTAAATCATTCACCAGTTGGTAGGAGTAGCGACTTTGTATATTTTCGCCATTGCAACTTCATACGGAACAAATTTGACACTGTTTTTTTAGATATGCACTTTGACATTTCTAGCAACGGCGAAAATGAATAAATTCACCACTACCACTACAAAGTACATGATTTCGCCATGAGTACAATTTTCTGTTTGCCATTAGCATTGTTTTGGTGCTTTTAGCCAAGGCGAATTAATTATAAGGTGATAGCGATGGCGAATTCATTGATTTTAGCCTCTAGTCTAACCGTCAAACTCCGTATATAAAAAATCTGTTTAACTATTATGCAGATTTTTTATATATGAGTTTTACAGTTAGACTACCGGCGAAAATTAATGAATTCGCCACCGCAATCACCTTATAATTAATTCGCCTTTGTGGTAGCTATGGCGAAATTGTTAATTTTTACCGTTTTTCTAAATGTCAGACTATATATTTAAAAAACAATATACGGACCATGGCGAGATAATAATATTTAGTCGCGATGGCGAGTTCATTAATTTTCGCCGTAAATGTTAAATGTCAAACACCACTAAAAAAAATTATACATATTTTTATATATAGAGTTTGACATTTATCGTTTACGGTAAAATTAATGTATTCGCCATTGCGATCACCTTGTATTATTTCGCCATGATACAGATTTTTATTTTGACAATTAGGCTACCGGCCAATCCATTTTCGCCAGTAGCCTAATACTCTGTTCAGACATGTTTTCTTAATTGAGTTAATTTAATTTTAATTGCTTTTTGTTGTTGCTTTGAAGTTGGAAGTTTCAAAAGCCATTTTTGAAATTACCTGCCATTGTCTTTTTATTTGTTTGTTTATATTTTTTACTTCCGGTTTGTCAATTTTATGAATTTTTCCTTCTCACATACTTGTTGACAATGGTTGCATTTTGCATATTATTCAATTAGTGATGCAATGAGGTATTAATTGCTGAATTTATTAATTGACTTCTTATATGGTAAATTGACCTCAATTAAGGTCTTAATTGCGTAAATTCCTTAATCGTACAATTAAAGCGTATGTCAACTTTCAAACGATGTATATTATTTTTCTTTTTTATATGGTGCTTGGCACTTAGCGCTTACTGCGAAAATTAGTGAATTCGCCATCGAGACCACCTAGTATTATATCGTCATGTAAACAAATCTGTATAATATTAGGGGAAATCATGCTTCTTAGCAAACTACTATTGCAAACGTTGCAGGTCTAGCAAACGTATCATATATGCTATGTTTCGCAATACCACAAGAACAAAATATATAGAACTGAAATTTGCTACACCGTAGCACATTTACTACGCTAAAAACTATTGCATATTTTCAAGAGCAAACTTTTGCAACTATTTTCAAGTAAAAAGTTGATGATTTTGTTTTTGTTTTCTGCTTCCTTAAGTATTGTATTTCATTGTATTTTACGAGTAACAAATTAAACTTTTAAATATTTTATGAATGTTTCTAAAAATCAACCGTTTCAATAAATTTGCTATTAGTTTTAAAAAAGGCACTCACGCTTCGTATCAAAAATCATTGTAAAAATACTTGACTTGCAGATATGCTACGAAGACTTAAGGCCCAACTATAATGTGCATAAACTAGCTTATGCCAACTTATACAACTGTGCAAATACATTAAATTGTATGTGGTAAACTATAATGTACATAAGATAACTTTTCGTCAAGTTTCGTTAAATTTCATTTCTTTATGCAAGGTACGAAACTGATCGCACTTTCCGTACGGAAACAGCTGATTGTGCCTTGTGTTATACATTGATAAGGAAAAACTTTAACTAAGACCTAAATTGTTAAATTTTTAATTTTTAATTCAATAGAAAATTTAGAAAAAACCACATTTTTCTTTCTGGCCAATTTTTTACAATTATAATATTTATATTAACTGCCTGGCCCACGACATCGATTGCTATCGTTCGCATGGATTTTCAACGACAAACAGCTGATTTGCGCCCCACTTAAAGTTTTCAACACGACAAGTCGATCGACAACAAATGCGTACAAAAACGTAATCATTTTCATACAATTTTGCGCCCCATATGAAATGTCATGCGATCATAAATGTCAAAATCAGTCACTTGTGTTGTGGTTGTCGACAGACACAAAAAGAAAAAAATTTAACAAAAGAAACCAAAAAATAGTTTATTGTTTATGGTAAAAATTTTATAATGGAAAATAAATGGTAATTATAAAATTAGTAATAATATTATACAATTTAAACTAACAAAAATTATTTGTTTAGCATAAAAAATCAAGTTTGAAGCAGCTGCAGGTTCTTGTAGAATATATGGAAGCAAATCCAGAGTTCGCAAGAGGATCTGCTGTTTATGGAAGCAACAAACTCTCAATGGAAGAGCAGTGGGTAAAAGCCACCAAGAAACTGAATTCGCATTGGCCACCAATGCGTAGCGTTGTTGAGTGGAAAAAGGTAAGGAACTGTGTAAATTAGCTGCGCCCAATTGTTCGTAGAACACAGCCAAAAATATCTACAACAATTTTTAAAAAAATATATGTAAATGTTAACACTTTTTATAAAATAAAATTTTACTGGTGCTAAAATTTTGCATTTTTATTGCCTAATTTACTTGTTTTACCGATTTTTATTTTCAAACAAGCGTTTAACGTCTGAAATAGTTATTGTGGCAATATCATCAACTGACAATAAGTAAATTGATTGCGTTAAAAACGTAATTCCTGGCGACCGACAAGTCGAAAGATAGTGGGGCCCGTATTAGAACGATAACGAGTGACTTGTTGTCGCTCGCTTTAGTTATCAATCGACATCGTGGGCCAGGCAGTAAATTTGTATTTATACACCATATAAGCGATGAACATCGTTGCATTTTTTAGTACGGTTGGCCACAAACACAAAATAGAAAATAATTTGTAATTTTTTTTTTTTACATTTTCTTAGATCATAAACCAAAATACGTTAATGTGTATGTGAATTTTATTATATATAAAATATTTTCTTTAAAGCCTTCTCGTTTTAAAATTTTGTTGATTTGGCAAAGTAAGAATTAAACATAAATGTGCAACTGTGGCAAATAAGTTACTAAATTTATATAAGCACATTGTAGCCACAAAAATTTCTTTGATAAGTTACCTAAGCATTTGACAGGCTTTTCGTTGAATTTTTGACATAAGCTAAAGCTAGCTTATGCACATTATAGTTGGGCCTTTATTTCCGCATTTGATTCGACTTGTAATATGGCGAAATCATAAACCAGTTGGTGACAGTGGCGAATTCATTAATTTTTACCGTCGCTTAAAATAACAAACTTCATACATACAAAATTTGCGCCAAGTTTGTTAGGTTTCACATTTCTAGCCACGTTGAAAATGATTAAATTCGCCACAGCCATTACCAGGTACATGATAAGCCAGAATTTCGGGTAACGAAATAAACATGAACATAGTAGTCCATACTATAAAAACTCTTATGTGACAGATGGTTCGTTCATTTTTCATAATAAGTTGATGGCTTATGAGGATGGTATATTATGATATGATCACGTATTGATCAAAAAAATGCTCAGTTTTCCAAAAGAAAAGTGACAGTTTTACCTTACGAAAAACACCTTTTTACAAGAACTCACATTTAAATGCAAAAAGTAACTTTTTTTGTGGAAGTATATCTCCAGAAATAGGCACGTTTATAACAAAAAATCTCATTTTTAACAAAAGCCATCTTTTCATCAAAAAACGATATTTTTTCATAAATTTTTTTTTACGGTAAATTTTTTTCACAAAAAAAGGACACTTCTTCATAATAGTACTTTTTACTTGACGAAAAAAATTATCACCATTTATTCATTTATTGTTCCCTTTAAAACACACTTATTTTACAAGACCCAGGTAGTCTCATAAAACAAAAACAACAGAAAATACAAATTAAAAATTTTTAAAATCAGAGTACCAAGGCAGATTTATTTTACTAGGTAGTGTCGTCCGCCCAGCTGGTTTTTAGTTGGAAATGTCAAAAGTTTTTGTATTTTCCTTTGTTTGTTTACGAATTTCAAAAAACACTAACAACAAGCGTTTGCGAGACAAAGCAAGCATGTGTGTCGAGAGCAATTATCTTTTATTTCTTTTTGTGTTTTTGACGTTTCCAACGCACAAAACAACAATAAAAACGCATGTTGTTTTTGTTGTATTACCGCTACTACCCAGTAAAATAGATCTGCCTTGCAGAGTACCATGTTCTAACAGTTTTAGTTTTGTGTTTTATGTATAAAATTTTCTAATTAGCAGCCTAAAAACATATGGCAGGCATCTGGCTGCATAAGAAAATCAGACATAATATGGATAAAATCCTCCAGCAATATACCTGAAAGGCAAAGCATTTTTTGTATTTATTTTAGAAAAATACATCTGGCTGTGTGCCATAATTAAAACTCGCAAAGAGCGAGTTTTTAAAAGATACTAACAATAAGATGATATTTTTAGTGACATCAGTTTAATTTAAAATCGCCTTTTAAACTAGAGATTGGGCGTTTGTTCATCAGTACACAAGAATCATTGCAGTATCAAGGAACATAATCTTTTTTTCAATATTTTTATTCTGTCTACAAATCAAGAGGAATATGGAAAAAGTTACAAATAATATTTTAAAACAAAGCGGTAAATTTTACAACTACTAAATCTTTTTAGTTTAAAATAAAGTATTATTAAATTTTCTTAATCGATTCACAACCTTTGTAATCGACTTCAAAAAAAGGAAAGAGGTTATCAATTCGTCTGAATGTTGCTTTTTTTATATTTATGCCTCCATAACTCAGTCATTTCTAGATCAATTTTAATTTTTTTTTATTTGAAAGGTGATGCTTACAGATTGGCACCGTTTGGAAAATAATTCATAATTTTAAAAATAAAAGGGTGTCCCCATATAACTTATATGTTTTTACATGTATTATAAACCGTAAAGATTGTCAGTTTAAAATTAAAAAGACGGCGCATAAATATAGCTCCCAGTAGCAAAAAACAATAAAATAAAAAAAACCTAAAAATTAAAGGGGGTCTCCACAGGTCATATAAATTGACCTATATTTTGAACCATTATAGAAAAAAGCTTGCATATTGTACAGAAAATCAATTGCAATGATCGTTATAGTAATCAGTATTAATACTAAAAATTATGAATTAAAGGGTACCCCAATAGTTCATTTAATTTCATCTATTTGGCCATACTTTTGAGCAATTGTAGACATACTCTTAAAATTTACAATGAAACTGTTATACTTAATCCGCTAAAACAACAAGTACAAACTTTGGATTTGGAAATTAAAGGGTATCCCAATAGTTAATGCAATTTTTGTATCGGGCCAAACTTTTAAACCGTTATAGTCATACAGCTGAAACTTACGAGGGATGTGTATTGCTAAGTCCGCTATAACAACAAGTTTATAATTTAAATTTAGATATTAAAGGGTGTTCCGAAAATTAATGTAATTTGACCTATATGGCCGCATCTTTTGAAGTGTTATCTACAAACACTTGCAAATTAGACAAACTGTGCACTACTGTGTTTGGTACAATAAGAAGTATAAATATTTAAAATTATATGTTAAAGGGTGTTACATTAGTTGATATTATTTGATTTATATGACCAAACTGTTGAACCGTTATAGAGAGACGGTTGAAATTTACAAAGAACCTGGTTGCTAAGTCTTCTACAATAGCAAGTTTAAAATTTGAATTCGGAAATTAAAGGGTGCCCTCTAGTTTTTCAAGTTTAATGGGTATTGGCAAACTGTTGAACAGTTGTAGACAGATGGTTGAAATTAACATCTTTAATTAAAAATTTAATTTTTTAATAAAAAAAATTAAAGGGTGTTCCAAAAGTTGATGTAATTTGATGAATGTGGTCATTCTTAAATTAAAAATTTAATTTTTTAATTAAAAAATTAAAGGGTGTTCCAAAAGTTGATATAATTTGATGAATGTGGTCATACTCTTAACACGTTAAAGAGAAACAAGTCGATTTTTTGTGGCAAGAATTATATACATATATTGTAGATTGTAAGAAATACAGAACATGTAGTTATGAAAACGCTGCAGAAGTTTGTTTTTTTTTTTAATTTTGAAAACATCAAAATATTTTAAAGACAACATTGCTTCAATTCACAACGTATTGTTAATTAAATGTTATGGCAAATACATACGAAATAATTGTAAACACACTGTTGTAGATTTCTATTGTTAATCATCTCAAAACATAAGACTTTTAAAAGTAAAATTAAAATTAAATTAAAAATTAATACGTTTCTATAGAAAGGTGCAATTTTTTCACCCAAATATCTTAGATTTCCTCTTACAACTTCTATAACGTAGAAAAAATTGTTTGTTTAATTCAACGCCTATTATGTATGTTAAGTTGTAAGATTTCACAATAGTTGAAAAAATATTGCTGGAGGGGAGGAAGCTTAGCCTTTCGCTGCCATTGGCTTTCTGTTGGTATGGAGTTATAGATTGATTAATTTATTTTATGACGAAATATTTTAAACTCACTCGGAAATATTGCATGATTTTAGTCATTTAATCATAGTTCTAAGCACTTACAACACTCTTAGGTAAAACTAATTAAAAAATCTCTATCTTACAGATATCGCTATGAAAATGCCAGCTGACTGGCGCTTATCGAACATTACCTGCATTCACCTACAGGATTTAAACAACGACTGTTTAAGAGAAATTTTTCAACGCCTTGATTTGACAGCACAATTTTTCCTCACAAAATCATCAAAACATTTTTTTAATATTATTCTCTACGACATCTGGTATTCTACAACGAGAAGAAGGTCGGATACTTTTGATATAAGCAACGATCGGACAATGGAGTTGCAAAGCATTAATTTTCAAATCGATTTTTTAGAGTTAATTTTTAAAAACTTTAACAGAATTACAGGCATCTCTCTGGAAATATTTAAAAGATTTATAAAGAAATCCTTATTTAATGACTTTTCACAAATTGTCTCCTTAAGTCTTTATAATCCTTACAAGAGGAAGACTGATAATGAATGTTTAGATATGAATATATTTTCTAAATTTCCTTTTTTACAAGAACTGCAGTTAGAAAATATTCTTATAGATTTTAGAACCCAACATAATTTTCCACATTTAACAAGTTTCCATTTGAAAAATATTCCAGTATTAAATGATTTGGAGGGAGAGTTTTTACAAGAAGCATTTTCAAGCAATTTGAACAAATTTTCTTTAGAATGTTCACCAACTGTTAATATTTCTTTTAACAATTTTTCTAACATTTCTAACTGTGTTCAACTAAGAGAATTAACTTTAAGCTTTCACTTTTTGTATGATTCAGGCATTTTAAATTGTATTCTAAATCTGCCATTCCTTCAGGTACTAACATTAACATCCTCAGATATGTTTTATTTTTCTTCTCAGGATCACATTATATTATTTGCTGTTTTAAAAAAATTCTTTAAAGATATCTCCAAGGCCATAACAGGGTTACAAATTAATGGCATACCCAAGAAATTCTTTTATTTGTGTCCTTATCTACAAAATGTTATCAGTTTAGATTGGATTGTTAAGAAAATATTCCATCGTAAATTAGATGGTTCTATAGAGTGGAAATCAGACTTACAGCAGGTTATGAAAACATTTTATGAATCTGTGGTGCAAAACAATGTATTGGAATATTTGTGCGTGAGGGATAATATTCTTCATAAAAAACGTACATCAAAGGAAGATCATTTTGTTGAAAAACTACAAGACTCTAGAAGTCTTATGGGATTTAAAAGAATAAATATAGTTAATAGTTATGAACAAACTAAAGCTAATTATAAATTTTATGATCTTACAGAAGGTTCTGTTAGATTTTATATAGAAAGAAGGCAAAAATCTCTTTAGCTCCAAGTTATATAATTTGTAAAAAGAATGAAATAAAAAAAATAACAAAAAATTATTGAAGACAATTTTTATTTAATAAAATAGAAACTGAATCATGGCGAAATAATACAGGTGGTCTCGATGGCAAATTCATTAATTTTCGCCGTAAACGCTATTACTATTATAATTTAATTCATTCATCTATTATCATTTGGTACTTTAAATGAAGTTACACACACCAGTTGGTTTCTTTCAAAACAGCAGCAATACTTTTTATTTCGTTTTTGGGTTTAAAATTTACAATTTTTTGCGATTTCAAATTATTTGAAAATCCACAAATGTGTTTTATTAAAATAGTTATTTGAGTACACGTACGTGAAAGTACGACTGTAGCTATTGTTTATGTACGTGTACTCTATTTTCAGTACGTGTACGGAAAAAAAGTACATGAAAAAATGAAAATAAATTCGTGTACAGAAAAACGTACATCAAGAAATAAAAATAACTGTTATGAAAACAAAATGTACGGGTTGCTTTTAGTTGTGTGTTTTCAAATTATGTAAAAGAATTTTATACAGTGAGTTTACTCTTCTGAACTCTGAATAAAAGTAATAAAGAACAGAAAATTCCATGGCGAAATAATACAGGTGGTCGCGATGGCAAATTCATTACTTTCGCCGTAAACGCTAAATGTCAAACCCCATACATAAAAAATATGTATATTTTTTTTATATGGTGTTTGACAATTAACGTTTAAGGCGGAAGTAATGAATTCGCCATCGAGACCATCTGTATTATTTCGGCATTGAAAAATTTTTTTTGTATAATTTTTTTGTATAATGTGTTTGACATTTAGAGTTTACGGCGTAAATTAATGAATTCGTCATCCCGACCACTTACTATTATTTCGCCATGATCTAAATTAAATATCTATACAAAATTAGATTATGGCGAAATCGTGTACAAGATGGTGGCGGTGGAGAAATCACTCATTTCCTGCAACGGCAAAAATTAATAAATTCGCCACTGCCACCATCTGGTACAAGATTTCGCCATGAATTAAATATTTTCATGGTGAAATAATACTAGCTGGTCGCAATGGCGAATTTATTCATTTTCGCCACAAACTTTAAGTGTCAAACACCAAGGCGAATTAAGTATAAGGTGATAGCGGTGGCGAATTCAATTCTTTTCCCCGGTATTCTAACTGTCAAACTCCATATATAAAAAATTTATCTAACTTTTATACAGATTTTTTATATATGGAGTTTGACAGTTAGAACACCAGGGAAAAAAAAGAATTCGCCACCGCTATCACCTTATATTTAATTCGCCTTGTCAAACACCATATAAAAAAATGATACATATTTTTTATATATAGAGTTTCACATTTATCGTTTACGGCGAAAGTAATGAATTCGCTACCGAGACCACCAGTATTATTTCGCCATGAAATATTTCTATCAGCGGCAAAAATTGATGAATTCGCTACGCTAGCACGAAATTAACTAACTTACTACCTTTACCACCAAGGCGAATCAATTACCAGGTGGCAGCGTTAGAGAATTTATTATTTTTTGCTGGTAGAAACGAATGTCAAACTTCATATATGAAAAATAGTAACAATTTTTTTATGTATAGAGAGTGACAGTAGTTTTCACGGCGAAAATTAATGAATTCGCCTACGCTGCCACCTGCTAATTGATTCGCCTTGGTTACCATCTTATAATTGACTCGCCCTGGTATATGATTTCGTCCACGATGAAATCATGCACTAGCTTTAGAAACAATTTGCCTTTAAAAAATTCGGTTTAGTTAACAGTTAAAATACAAAAGTAAGCAATTATAACAGTTAACACACAATTAAGGTTCGCCTTAGCTACATTATTGCCTAATTTTTGGCACTGTCAACAAAAAAAAAGCACATTTTTACACGGATTTTGTTTGTGTAAAATGTATACGAAACAAGTACGAGTGCTGTATTCAGATATGCCAACTCTTTTCTATAAAAAGTTCAGAGGTCCATAATTCGGAAAATATGGGCGATCGCCAATTTTTTATTTTTTTATTTTTGGATTCTTTATCAACCTTTATAGGTGTTTTTTTGATTGGAGTTACTTCACTGAACTAGATTTGTTGCAAATAATATGGAACATTAGAGGCAAGCGAAACTATATCTGATCGATTGGCGTATTTAAGTTGATTTAAACACTTACACCAGCGGACAGACGGACATCGCTTCATCGTGTTTGCTATACATAAAAACTCAGAATATACTTTATGGGGTCGGAAATGGATATTATAGAAATTACACACGGAAGAAAAACTTGTATATACCCTTTTTCCAACGGTGGGGATGGTCATAATAATATTTGATTTTTGTTTCTTTTTTTATTCTGCAAAAAACATTACCACAATTTAAACTCCTACATTTCTTTGGAAACCCTGTGTATATGTAAATCCTATAAAATAAAATAAAAACTTATACGTTGATATAACTTCTTTTACGTTTTATGTCTAAATAACAAATAAAAAAATAAATATCATATTTTTCCACATTAGTCAAAATTATAACGTCTCGAGCTAATTTAAAAAACAAAATTTCTCTAATGTTAATTATAAAAAAAAGCAAATTTTAACTTTTAAAAAAATTAATAGAAATAAAAAAAAAAATACAAAATACTTATTGAAATAGTAACAAATATTAAAATTAATAGAAATTTGGGAACAACAGACAAGTGAAACAAGAAGAAACCTAAAAACTGAAGTGTGTGACCGACCGCCACTAGCTATGGTAAGATAAATTTAAACTAAACAAAATTTTAATGTAAAAGACTTAATCTAAAAAAATGTTCCCAAGAATTGTTCCGAATCGTTTGAATTACCAGATGTCGAGGTTCAGCATCCAGAACTTCAACCGTTTGAAAAATTTTCGGATCTGGTAATATATATAGTATTTTTAGATAGTCTGCAAATGGAAAATAATAAGGCCTGAAGAGTTTAATGTACATATGTAAATAGTGACAATTTAATTCAAACTCATGTATTGCATAATATTGGGATTATTAGTTTTAAATACAGGCATGTTCTGGGGCAAAATTATGGCATTCGTAATAGAATTTGAATGTAAGTTTCGATCGATATCAAATGCCTTAGTTTGGCCCTTGATCTCCACACGAAATATTCACTTTATATTTTTTAAGCCATTGTTTTTGTAAAATATAGGCCCTTATTATGAGTTTAATTCGATTTTCGATCTTCGCTGGCTAACGAAAATCGAATATAGATTGTCAAATTCGTATTATGAGTTAGAAGCACTGTCGAAAATTGCGTTGAGCAACGAATATTCAATTGAACACAATTTTGCTTTCGATGGTTTTTGTTAGTTTTTAAAACTTATTGAAAATGTTGGTATTTGTGAATTTTTTGTTTCTTTTTACAAATGGTGGTACGAGGGCTGCTCTATATATTTCTGGCCTAATAGTGAAAATGCGAATATTTATAATCAAAAATGGTGTTATTGTTTTTCAAAGTATTCTCCAGCATGATTTGTACACTTTTGCATGCGTTCAAACCAGTTGTCAAAGCACTTTTTCAACTCCGATTGAGACACCTCTAAAACATGGTTTTGAACACTTTAACAGCTTCTTCTGGCGACGAAAATATAAAAAAATAATAGAAGAAGTCATTAGGGGCCAAGTTAGGGCTGTACGGCGGATAATCCATTAATTCGACGTTTTGGCCGGTCAAAAACGCTCTGGTTTGAGCCGATGTGTGAGAGCTCGCATTGTCATGGTGAACAGTGATTCGTCTTCTCTTGTTGGTTTTTCGAATTTCTCCGATGACTTCAGGCAAACAAATTGTAGTGTACCACTCAGAAGTGACCGTCCTACGTTGCTCAAGCGGAACACTCGCCACATCACCAGTTTTGCCGAAGAAACAGGCGACCATTTGCTTCGAAGTGCTTCTTCCACGAACAACTTTCGTTGGATTTTGCTCGTCTTTGAAGACCCACACGGTCGATTGTTGTTTCTTTTCGGGCTCATACACATAGATCCATGATCCGTCACCTGTGACGATCTTATAAACGTCTTTTGAAGCACCGCAATCTTATTTTTGCAACATACTTTGCAGCAATCGACACGAGCCTTTTTTTGAGCGGGATCCAACGAGAACAAACCTTTTTTACGGCCAGGTGTTTATGCGGTATCAAATTTATGCTGGTGGAAGAAATGTCCAAGGATGTCTCTATCTCTCGGTATGTCGCATGTCGATCTTGCATTATGAGTTCACGCACGGCATCAATGTTCTCTGGCACAACAGCCGTTTTTGGATGACATTCACGGAATTCGTCTTTGAGCGAGCTTCGGCCACGATTAGATTCATTATACTTATTTTTCACAGTGCTATAGGATGGTGCTTCATCGACATACAAAGATTTAAGTTCATCAATGCACTCTTGTCGTGATAATCCACGTCGAAAGTTGTGAAAAATTATGGCACGAAAATGTTCACGAGTTAATTCCATTTTTTTCTATATTAATTTTTTCAAGTCGTCACTGTAAACAACACAAATAATGGTCGTACGTCAAAACGTTTTGCGTATGATTATGCTGAAAAATGACAAACTTTCCAATGGAAATGTCAGATTGAACTTGGCAGCACTCAGTGTTGCCAGGCCAGTAATATATATAGCAGCCCTCGTAACAAATTATTTTATTTACATGCCTTGGTCATTTTAATTAATAATTATTTTAATTTATCATATTTTTTAATCTTAATTTAATAATGGCGGGGTACATAACCACAGCGCCAGGGTATCCCAAAAGTTTTTAGATATAAACAGCCTCTCCAGGAACTAATCATCGACATATACCTTCGTATAGGAAGTGGTAAATTCTTAACAGGATATTGAAGTACATATATATATTTTTTTTTTTTAATATCTGTTAAAACGATGACCAGTTGAGAAAAAAGGTACGCGTTGCGTCTTTAGTTATAACCTCACTTTTTCTTTGCAGTGGCAGCTGATAAACATGCACTATTGTGAATAATCCAAATGAGTAAAATTTACAATAAGACTATTTTTATCTCATGCGCGTCATAATATCAAATGAAAATTCGTTTGATGATCTGTTTCGGCTACTGTCGAAGATCGAAAGTTGCTAATAATAGGCACCATAATTTTATACCAACAGTTCTTTGAAAAATTTAATGAGAAAATTTTGTGTGAAGTTCAGAAAATGCCAATAGTATTTTCAATTGCTTTTAACAATGGTAAGAGCAAAAATTAGACTTTGAAAAATTAAAATTTTCTTTTATGGTTTCATGAAAAACAGACCTAACGGTAACATTTCTAAATTATTTTCAAAATAAAATCTTTTTTCGTGCTATTTTCTATTATCCCGATTAATTATTCAAATTATCGACCGATATTGATTGTTGAGGGTCAAAGCACATTTCGAGGATCCTCTTTCAACTGTATAAAAGAGCCGAAAAAAAGTCAGCCGTATACAGTGGAGAAAGAAAAATAGAATTACTGTTGGTTATTGTTGTTCTTGCCTGAACTTAGATTTTTATCTTTGCTTTATTGTATGGACAAAGATTTTTAGTTTATTTAAAATGTTTCTCAGAAGTTTCCTGTAGAGTTAAATAAGCGGTAACAAAATGGCCAACGAAACGTGCTTTGACCCTCAATAATCAATAACGGTAATTTAAGTAATTAATCGGGATAATAGAAAATAGCACGAAAAAAGATTTTATTTAGAAAATTAATTAATATAATAAAAAATAATTCCCGTTGTTCAATTAAAATTTTTCTAGTCTGCAAGGAAATATGCCCCCAATTCAACTCTTGTTAGGTCTGTTTCTTTACTTTACACGAAAATTGTTTTCTTACTTCAAAATTGGTTAAATGAGAGCGGTTTTGTGAGAATAAAGTTCTTCTTCTTCTTCTTGCACGAAACAGCCAAAACTTTTTCTTCGCGCAAGTTCATTAAACTTGTGCAACTGCCTTAAAACACAAATAAAATGTAAAATAAAAAATTATTTCTTTTTGCTGATGTCCTGAAACTAATTTTTCTTATCAAACAGTCAAAATACTTAGAATATTTATTTTGTGTTTAAATTTAAGATTTTGTGTTTCCGTACTCATGACAGAAAACAATCTCATTTTTACGAATTTTACCCAAAAAGTAAAGAAACAGACTTTTTGTTTGTTTATTTGATTTTAAAGTTACTCCACTGGCTTTTTAAAAAAAAAAAATTTGACATTGCATGTCAAAATAACCAAAAAAGAAAAAAATTAATAACATAATTTTTCACATTAATCAAAATCATAACGTTTCGAACTAATTTAAAAAACCAAATTTCTGTAATATAAATTATTAAAAAAGGACATATCTTATTTTCAGAAACATTCATAGAAATAAACTAAAAATACAAAATAGTTACATGCAATAGTCATACATAAGTAAATATTTAAACTAATACAATTTTGGAAACAACAAACAAATCCTTATATTTACACTAGAGTCCTGAGTTCAACCAAAAAGGAAATGAGTGATCAGTGCGAACCAACGGTAAAATAAATTAAAATGATACAAAATTTTGATGTATTGACTTAACCTAAAAAATTTTTCTCAAGCATGATGTGTCTAATGATGCATTATTTTGTTTGAGAAGTAACGACTTAGACAGTCCAACTGCTGGAGTGTTTTATGCTTTATTACCTTCGACAATGGTAATAAAGCATATACATATTTTATAGTTTATAAATACATCACCATAAGGCCTGAAGAGTTTGTTGTATGTAAATATTGATAATTTAATCTGACTTCATGATTCCAAAATATTGGAAATAGGTGTGTAATAAATGACTGTCTCTATTTGCATTTTACTCTCAAGACCTTATTAGCTAGTAACATGACGAAAAATAACAATAAATAATAAAACAAATTATTAAACTATGTTTACATTTGCATGTGTATATATTTAACGTAATCCACAGTATCCTCCAAAAAAAGTCTGTGCCAAACCGGATTTGCCACAAGAACAGGTAAGTTTAGTTTAAACATAAAGCAAAAAAAAATTGAAATGTATATTTCATATATTGTTATTCTTACTGGCAGAAAAAAGAGGTATGCTACCCTAAAAGACTGATTCGTCAACAAAAAACTATAGACGATGTACCTGAAGAAATGGTAAGAAAAATTTGAATCAAAACACAAACACAAACAGCAATTTAATTTGAGGCATTTAACTAAATTTAAAGCTTGTTGATCTATTGAATAACGACAGCCAGACAATTCCCATAAAGGACTTTCATGAAGCAGTAACAGTAGCGTACCAAGTGCTGGGTCGTCGTAGAGGTGCACGCGCAAAAACGGTAAGATGAATTTAAACAAAAACAACAAAACAACTAAAGAATTTAATATACGACCTTGAACCAAAAAATTAGCTAATGGACTCTGAACGGGGGCAACAGTCCACGGATCCCCAGGGTCAAGGAGCTGAATTTTGTAATAGAAATTTTCCTCCAAAAATGAATTCAAGATTTATAACTCAACAATCGGTAAGATAAATTAAAACATTAAAAAAATAAAGAAAAAAAATTCAATGTATGGTCTTACCTTCAAAAAATTTCTTAAGTGCCCTAGTAATGTACAAAGGTCCCGGAGTCCTCAGCGTCAGCCTCAACGAGTTGAACCTTGTAAAAGAAACTATCCTCAACAAGCGCCAGCAAGAGCTTTATCTGAACAAGCGGTAAGAAAAATAAAAATATTAAAAAGCAATGTATGGTCTCAACCTAAAAAAATTTATTAAGGCTACTGATCAGGCGTACAGGTTGCCAGCAACACAGGTTCAAACTCAAAGAGTCGAAGCTTGTAGTAGAAATTATCCTCAACAAATATCTACAGGAGCTATACCTAAACATACAGTAAGAAAATATAAAATAATATAAAAAACCAACGTATGATCTTAACCAAAAAAAAAAAAAATTTATTAAGGCGCCCCATGTTCAGCCGCAAAGAGTGGAAGCTTGTAAACGAAACTATCCTCAACAAATGCCAGCAAGAGCTTTAACTGAACAAGTGGTAAGAAGAATAAAAATAATATAAAAAAGCAAAGCATGGTCTTAACCTAAAAAATTTTTTTAAGGCTACTGAAGCTTGTAATAGAAATTATCCTCAACAAATGCCAGCAAGAGCTTTATCTGAACAAGTGGTAAGAAGAATAAAAATAATGTAAAAACCCAATGTATGATCTTAACCAAAAAAAAAATTTTTTAAGGCTACTGATCAGGCATATAGGTTGCCAGCGTCGCAGG
Organism: Gymnosoma rotundatum; assembly: GCA_916610165.2. Classification (NCBI taxonomy): domain Eukaryota; kingdom Metazoa; phylum Arthropoda; class Insecta; order Diptera; family Tachinidae; genus Gymnosoma; species Gymnosoma rotundatum. Next base: position 8,826,598 of record OU744338.1, on the reverse strand, counting down.
TTCAGCCGCAAAGAGTGGAAGCTTGTAATAGAAATTATCGTCAACAAATGCCAGCAAGAGCTTTATCTGAACAAGTGGTAAGAAGAATAAAAATAATATAAAAACCCAATGTATGATCTTAACCAAAAAAATATTTATTAAGGCTACTGATCAGGCGTACAGGTTGCCAGCGCCCCAGGTTCAATCTCAAAGAGTCGAAGCTTGTAATAGAAATTTTCCTCAACAAATGCCTGCAAGGAGTGTACCTGTACAAAGGGTAAGATGATATAGAATAATAACTAAAAAAGAATAAAATCCGTAGCTTCAACCTTGAACCACAGCCTCCTCAATTCAATGACAGTTGCCAAAGGGCTCCAAGTAATAATGCACCAACGGCGGCATGCCTGCGTGATGCAAGGAATCAAACAGATTCGGACGTGGTAAGACAAATTAGATTAACATAAAAAAATTTAAGGCATTAAATACAATCCAAATTTTCCTTAATATTTAAACGTCAATGGCCAGACGCCTGATAGTGTCGGATATATAAATGCAGCCGATTTTATACGTAGAGAACAAGCAAAAAAGGTAACATATAACATTTTTTTTTCATTATTAAATTAAAAAAAAAAAAAAAACTTAACAATTTTTTTTAGGCTCAAGTAGCCGCGCAAAGTACAGAAACATCTGATTATACGTCGTCTCCAAACGAAGAAGATGATACCAATGACCCAACTTACAGCGATTTTGTAAACCCTGTAAATATTTATTTATTTTTTTATTGTGTTTCACGTTTGATTATTATATTCTAATGTATAAAAAAATTTTATGTTTTTCCAAATAAAGCGTTCAAGGCCGAACACTAACCGTAATTCTACAAATCATGGATCGGATAGAGAAAAAGTATGTTATCAAGGTTTTCCCAAGGGAGTAAAGGTAGGTTTTTCTATTATATGAAATAATTCGAAAATATGTAAATTCCTTTAAATAAATCAGCCAAGTGAAAGGAGATTACGTGATTTTCCAAATGATGAAGAACAGTTATTGAGAGTAGGTGGCTTTAATATTTAAATTTTAAAGTCTTTAATACCAAATGGACTTTTATCTTTTAAGGCTGTTCAACAACATATGCAAGATGTTGAAAGCGAAAATGCTACTAATCGTTTGAAAGCACGCGCCAGGTCTTGTCCAGCCCCAGACGAACGGAATGCTCAACGTTCTCTTATTCAGCGCTTTCGAAATGCAGCACAAAATGCATGTGCTGCACCTTCAAAATCTGCTTCAGATGTTAGACGCCCTGAAGGAGCTCAACCCTGTGCTCGTATTGTTGGGCATACCCGAGTTCCAGAATCTAGAAACCAAGAAAGGGTAAGCTAATTATAATTAAATAACTTCCCCAAAAGACCGAGCTGCTTGAGATTATTGTCTTTAGCGTTTACAAAACGTAGTAAAAAAATGCATGTTCAAGACTTGCTCCCAATGTTAGACGTCCTGAAAGATCACAAGCAGCTCCGAGGGTTCCAAAAGGGTAACTTAGTTATTGAAAAAAAACCTTTAAGTTATTCTTATGTATTTTATTACGACTTATGGTACTCTTAGAGATCACCTTTTCAGTCACAACAAATTCATAGTTAAAACTGACAGATTTCTCTAAAAAATGTTAAAAAATGAAATGAAAATGAAATACAAATGAATTAAAATTAATTTGGCTTAATTTTATTCCTTCTTTAAATTTTTAATTCAATTGTTGTAACATTTGAATTTGTTGTAACATTAAACATTAGGTCCGTTTCTTTACTCTATATTGGGATCCCGTGCGAGCATGCACAAAATCAGTCAACGCGTTCGTGAGTTGACAACATGTGTTTCGTCCCTATATAAAAAACAAAAAACCCTGAATTTTTGTACTTGAAACTTCCTTCCTTCCTAATATTTATTGTTCAGAGAAATACTGTATAGATTAGAAGAGTGGGCGTGGTACTTTCTATACAAAGTGAAAAGCTTTTGTCTTTTACCTAGGGAACTGTGAGGGGAAGCGTTTTAAAATTTCGTACAAGTAACTTTCATATCAGCGTACATAATAATTAAACAACTGGCTGGATTGTGACGCAGCGAAGCGTGTTTGAAATAGCTAAAACAACTTTTGATATTCTCCACAGATAATTTGAAACACAATTATAGAACGACTTAAACCCAACTATATGTCGCTTAAACTCTTTTTTATACCCTTTACCACAAAAATTGAAAAAGTGTCATTCCGTGTGTAACTTCTACAATATCCATTTCCGACCCCATATTCTGACTTTTTACGCATAGCAAAGTCGATTAACGATGTCTGTCTGTCCGTCCATGTTAGACAAAAAAAAAATATGTCAATCGATCAGATATAGTGTCGAAAGAGATGGTATTGGAAATCGGTATAATTGGTCCATGACCTTCGATGCAGCAGGCAAAACACCACGCCTACCTCTAATTTTTTCATGTCATTTGAAACAAAAAAGTAGCTCCCATCAAAAAAAATATATGTATGGAGCGATAGAGAATTAAAAAATAAAAAATAAAAAGCAAGTCAAAAATTGGCGCTCATCCACATTTTCCGAGTTACGGGGCTCTGAAATTTCTAAATTTTTTAAAATATCAATATGGGTATCATTTAAAAGCTTTTGAGGAGATCTTTTAGGAAATGCTAAAGATTTTAAAAGCTCTTAACCCATTAAGAGCTGATGTTATTTTTATGTAAAACTGTATATACGCACTACCAACTTTTTTTTTATTTTTTTAATTCTTTGTCACCCCAATAATGGCTTTTTTGATTAAAGTTACTTCACTTAACTAGATTTACATCGGTGAAGGGTATATCCGGCATATCCGAATATAGCACTCTTGCTTGTTTTTTTTTTTTTTTTGGTTGTCTTCACACATAAAACATGATTTCCTTTTACTTCACAGGAAAGACCCACAGATGCTTGTTCAAATAGAAGGGATAATGTCCAACGCCCTCTGCTGCCAAGACTTAGGGTAAACGACAAGACGCAGTCACAAGAAAGTTCTTCTGCGGAAAATGCACCATATATAACATCGACTCCTATTTCACAGCCCTGTGAACGAATTAATGGAAATAGGGTGAGTTCAAATCTTATTTAAAAAAAATATATATATCGCAGTAAATTAAATAATTCGTTAAATTTGAAAACTCAAAATACATATTATAACACCAAAAATATTATATTTTTTTTTTCTTAAACCAATTTTATTTTAAATTGGGGAAACTTGTTCCAAATGCATTTATGCGAAACTTGTTCAGCTTTATTTCGTAAATTTTTTAGAGTCTGTAGTAAAAAGCCATATTCAAGCCATCAGAAATTCTATGTACAAATTTTTAAGGATAGAAACTGTACAGGGGGAAAATAACGGCATTCGATATCTATCGAAATTTTCATTTAAATTCTATTGAAATTTCGATCGATATCAAATGCCGTAATTTGCCCCCTGGTTTTTTTTTCATAAAAAAAAAACATTCTTTCGCCCTTTTTACCAATTGTTAAGGTTTTTGGTTTGTGGTGAAAATTATTTGAATGATTTAATAGTAAATATGCAAAAGACTTTCACCCGATTTTCAACCGGCAGATTTCGCAAACATTCGAAACCCTTTAAAGCTCGAGTTTCAAACGATCAAAAAGTAACCTATTTTGCCAATCCAGTAATGGTGGTTTTAAGCTGTCGTAATCTAACTCTCCCCCTACTTTCTCTTCTATAGCTGCAACATGTCAATTTCTCTTTGGCGATTTGTATGTTGCATTTAATGCTAATGTTGCTCGCTTTTTTTCCAAATATTGGGCAAAAATAAAAATCTAAGCACAACAAGCCTTCGTTTTTTCAATGTCTGTAGTGACAGATCTCTATTGTCGCCGGTATAGTCTTCCTCAAGGTGAATTAAAAACAAGTGGCCTTGAGAGCCCAGGTGACTATTTTGAGTTTTCTTTTTTTGAGTGTTAAAAGTAATAATCTCCTTTGTTTTTGACAGCCGAACATGAATTGTACAAAAACAAAATTTACATAATTCTTTCACAGTGTTGTATTCATAGTCGCCTAGGTCTTCCTCTTTTCAATCAAGTATTAATCAAATTTATCGATACTTCAGCGATTTTTCAGTAAAGACATTGCTCCACAAGTTCAGCTCATACAAATTTGTAAGCAATATAAAAAAAAGAAACTTGCATTGCGAATTTCCATTTATTAAACTGCTATAGTTTATAGTTTCCAAAAATTTGAACAAAACCTACACAATAATCAATTATAAAAATAGTAAAAACAATTTGAAAAATTCGTTGAAGAGTTGGAAAAAAACTAATTAATTTCCAGAGGTTTTCGAAGAATCACTGTTCCTTCTAATTTTAAGGCAACAACCAATTTTACCGGTATAATGGTACTAAAACAGTTGTCAGCACTTTTTATTTTCGTAGATGGAACATTTTTAACACTCTCTACAGAACTCTGTTAAAATTGAATTTTAAAAAAATTAGAAATGACACGCATGCGAAGTCGTGGGCACTGCCAGTTTAATATAAGGCTACCGCACCATTTAGGAAACTATGACAAATCAGCTTCAGTTCCAAAACCAAGTCAACCCTAAGGATATGGTTAAGGAAGTCTTAAGTGAATAAGAACTTATTGAACATGCTTAACCCATTCTAAATGGAAAGCCACGTTCCCCCCCAAGAAGTTCACTTCCATTTGTTAATTGCTGTTTTATTCAGGCGGAAATAATTTTCGAGCCTCAAATGAAGAAACAAAGCACTAATTTGAAATGGATATCTTTGAATTTATCACTTACTTTTAGATTTCTGTTTAAAAAGTCTTCTTTGCATTATTTTATTTACGAGGGCTGCTCTATATATTTCTGGCCTAATAGTGAAAATGCGAATATTTATAATCAAAAATTGTTTTATTGTTTTTCAAAGTATTTTCCAGCATGATTTATACACTTTTGCATGCGCTCAAACCAGTTGTCGAAGCACTTTTTCCACTCCGATTGAGACACCTCTAAAACATGGTTTTTGAACACTTCAACAGCTTCTTCTGGCGACGAAAATCGTTGACCACGCATTTTTTTCTTGATGTGCGGAAACAAGAAGAAGTTATTAGGTGCCAAGTCAGGGCTGTACGGCGGATGACCCATTAATTCGACGTTTTGGCCGGTCAAAAACGCTTTGGTTTGAGCCGATGTGTGAGAGCTCGCATTGTCATGGTGAACAATGATTCGTCTTCTCTTGTTGGTTTTTCGAATTTCTCCGAAGACTTCAAATTGTAGTGTACCACTCAGAAGTGACCGTCCTACGTTACTCAAGCGGAACAGTCGCCACATGACCAGTTTTGCCGAAAAAACAGGCGACCATTTGCTTCGGAGTGCTTCTTCCAAGAACAACTTTCCTTGGATTTTGCTCGTCTTTGAAGACCCACACGGTCGATTGTTGTTTCGTTTCGGGCTCATACGCATGGATACATGATTCGTCACCTGTGACGATCTTATAAACGTCTTTTGAAGCAACGCAATCGTATTTTTGCAGCATTTCTTGGCACCAATCGATGCGAACCTTTTTTTGAGCGACTTTCAAATTGTGCGGGATCCAACGAGAACAAACCTTTTTTACGGCCAGTTGTTTATGCAGTATCAAATTTATGCTGGTGGAAGAAATGTCCAAGGATGTCGCTATCTCTCGGTATGTCGCATGTCGATCTTGCATTATGAGTTCACGCACGGCATCAATGTTCTTTGGCACAACAGCCGTTTTTGGACGACCTTCACGGAATTCGTCTTTGAGCGAGCTTCGGCCAGGATTAAACTCATTATACCAATTTTTTACAGTTCTACAGGATGGAGCTTCATCGCCATACAAAGATTTAAGTTCATCAATGCACTCTTGTCGTGATAATCCACGTCGAAAGTTGTGAAAAGTGATGGCACGAAAATGTTCACGAGTTAATTCCATTTTTTTCTATATTAATTTTTTCAAGTCACTGTAAACAACACAAATAATGGTCGTACGTCAAAAAGTTTTTAGTACGATTATGCTTAAAAATGACAATCTTTCCAATGGAAATGTCAGATTGCACTTGGCAGCACTCAGTGTTGCCAGGCCAGAAATATATATAGCAGCCCTCGTGTTAAAAATAATTAAAAAAAGTAAACAAATAAACTGACTCAAATATTAAATGTGTGCTATATTTAATTGACAAAATCGATAAACAGACAACGTCATCATTAAACTGTTAGGGAATACCAAATAAGTATTATTGTTGTGTTGAAGTAACGGACTGTCAAGGACTGCCAATAATTCTCACAGGAGACAATTGAAGCCAATGAGGCGACCAATGAATCTCAGTCTCATCATGATCCTATATTTTTTTTTCTTTACTCGAAACACATGACGAATGAATACAACAAATTCAGAAAAAACTGTTGCGTTTTCTCAACAAAACGCAAATATAGCTGACGTGGCTCTAGATATGTGTAGCCCCAAATCTCATTCTAGACATAGTTCGAACCGAACTAAATGTTGCTAAAAACTTTACTTTTTTTACTTCGCAGGAAAGACCCACTAATAGAAGGGATATCCGAACCTCACCGGCAAGGCGTATTGTAAACGAAATGCATCCAAAGGAAAGTTCATTATCAGATATGCCGCATTTTCTAACATCAACTCCTATTTCACATGACTACGAATGCAGTGGTGGACAAACGGTAAGTTTAAATAAAGTAGGTTAAGCTAGATAGCTTGTTAAGATTTTCATTAAAATCCAAAAGCAAATCATCAATATCTATTTTTGTTTAAACGAAATTTTCTTTAAATTAAAGAAACTTGCTCAAACTACATTTATCCAAATTTTTTTTTTAAGCTTTGTGGCGTTTATTTTTTAGTGTTTATAGGACATAACTAAGTATATTAACTGCACTAAATGATGGGTGTAAACAGGGTTTTTGTTAAGTTTTATCTCTTAAAGTTATTTTAATTGTACAATATAAAAAGTTTACTGGTTATTTTAAGTGTTAAAATTCTATTAATGTTTTTTTTTCAATCAATTGAACTTCCGACTATCCCCACATATTCTATCCTTTGCTTTGTTAATTAAGATGCCTATTATTAGCAACTTTCAATCTTCGACTGCAGCCGAAAGAGCTGATCGAACGAATTTATATATTTGATTTTATGGCGCACTTTAGATAAAAATAGTACTATTGTGAATTTTATTCAATTGGATTATTCACAATAGTACATGTTTATCAGCTGTAACTATAAAAAAATTGTGTCTTACTAATTTATAAACGAAATATTATAGTAATTATTAATAAAAATGACGACGACGGAATTATTACAACCGTAGACCTGGACAACTATTTGTAAAAAAAAAACACACACAAATAATTACATATTAATTAAGTTTTACAAATTGACAGTGCTACCAACTCATAATACGAATTTGGCAATCGATAGTCAAATTTCGTTAGCCAGCGAAGATCGAAAATTGAATGCAACTCATAATAGGGGCCTATTTTTAATGACAAATTGCTGTTATTTTCTGTATTAAAAACACCAGTGATACTTAATGTTATAAAGGAATTTCAAAATAAGCTTTCTTACCTTGTGACTTTATCTGGCTATACTTCTTGATCCTACCGGTCTTATGAATCCTATGGTTTCGTATTTACCAAACATGCGTTTATTATTACAAACGCAGCCATCCACGCTACACTACTGTATTACTCCATTGAGACATGAACTACTCGATAGGGTTTGTTTAGTAACCTTAAGAGCATCCACAGACAACTCCTTATCGAATAGCCACAACACACGTTTGCCATACACTGTTGTTATGCTGTTATACTTCCCTGTGCTTACCGCTACTGTTCTTACTTTTTATTATTAAGGGCGTCTTGACAATTATCTGTTACTCTTATATTAAATTGGACGTCTCCACTAAATTATCTGACATGGCTTCACACAATAATTGTCTTTTGCTTCTCGGGAGCTTTGTGCTGCTGCTTCTTGATTTTTCAATTGCGCTATAACAATTTCTATTTTTCCTTGTACGTATGTCCGAAGGTGGGCTCGAACTCACGATCTTCTGTTTTACTGCAAGCACCTATACGAACGCAGGTATTGAGGTTGCTCAGCTTTTGCTAGCTAATTGCAGTATTATTCTATACACAAACCATTAGTAGAAGTAACATATTCGCCACGCTCATATGGAAAAAACAACAGGAGTTGCCAGATTTTATTTTCGCAACAATATCATATTTTATTAGATGCTATTTTCTTAAAAACGATATTTATAACAGACAGCAGTGCTTTCGGTCTGAACAAGCGAATATCAGAAATTGTATTATTCTTGGTAATTGGTACAATTTAAGAATTATTAGGACATTTGGGTAAATACCTCGAATAATCAAATAAATTAAAAATTTTAACCAAAAATCGAAATAACTGAAAGGTTTTTAATGTTAAAAAAACTTTCTTAATTAATTAGACGGAAGGTTTAAATTTGAAATTTCAAATCTTTCACGGATTAAAATTTTTTTATACAAAATTTTTTGTTTCCCTTAATTATCAGTAATAATTTCAGTACAAGTATCATTCTTAACATTTATTTTAGTGGATCATTTTTAAAGAGGCATTTGGAAGTTTCCAAGGTTTCTTTATGTAGTTAATGTTTGTATGTTAGTAGTGATTCCAGATTCTTGATTCCAGATTCCAGAGGATAGTGAAAATATTACCTTAAAAACTGAAAAGAAAAAAAATTAAAACAAAATAAAGCTTCACCTTAAGCCTGAGTGAAATATTTTATTTTTCTAAAAAATTAATATTGTTTAAATTATTCAAACGGCTTTTATTTGCGCGCCCTGTGTTTATTTATTTTTTTATTTTTTCTATTTTTTGTGTAAATAAACACAACTGATCGTTTTCGAATACGTGAGCAGGCTACTTATAATTCTTTATGTGAGAAAACTGATTACTTTACGAGGGCTGCTATTTATATTTCTGGCCTGGCAACACTGAGTGCTGCCAAGTGCAATCTGACATTTCCATTGGAAAGTTTGTCATTTTTAAGCATAATCGTACTCATAACGTTTTGACGTACGACCATTATTTGTGTTGGTTACAGAAAAAAATAGAATTAACTCGTGAACATTTTCGTGCCATCATTTTTCACAACTTTCCACGTGGATTATCACGACAAGAGTGCATTGATGAACTTAAATCTTTGTATGGCGATGAAGCGCCATCCTATAGCACTGTGAAAAATTGGTATAACGAACTTAATCGTGGCCGAAGCTCGCTCAAAGACGAATTCCGTGAAGGTCGTCCAAAAACGGCTGTTGTGCCAGAGAACATTGATGCCGTGCGTGAACTCATACTGCAAGATCGACATGCGACATACCGAGAGATAGAGACATCCTTGGAAATTTCTTCCACCAGCATAAATTTGATACTGCATGAACACTTGGCCGTAAAAAAGGTTTGTTCTCGTTGGATCCTGCACAATTTGAAAGTCGCTCAAAAAAAGGCTCGTGTCGATTGGTGCAAAGAAATGTTGCAAAAATAAGATTGCGGTGCTTCAAAAGACGTTTATAAGATCGTCACAGGTGACGGATAATGGATCTATGTGTATGAGCCCGAAAAGAAACAACAATCGACCGTGTGGGTCTTCAAAGACGAGCAAAATCCAACGAAAGTTGTTTGTGGAAGAAGAACTTCGAAGCAAATGGTCGCCTGTTTCTTCGGCAAAACTGGTCATGTGGCGACTGTTCCGCTTGAGCAACGTAGGACGGTCACTTCTGAGTGGTACAATACAATTTGTTTGCCTGAAGTCATCGGAGAAATTCGAAAAACCAACAAGAGAAGACGAATCATTGTTCACCATGACAATGCGAGCTCTCACACATCGGCTCAACCCAAAGCGTTTTTTAACGGCCAAAACGTCGAATTAATGGGTCATCCGCAGTACAGCCCTGACTTGGCAACTAATAACTTCTTCTTGTTTCCGCACATCAAGAAAAAAATGCGTAGTCAACGATTTTCGTCGCCAGAAGAAGCTGTTGAAGTGTTCAAAAACAATGTTTTAGAGGTGTCTCAATCGGAGTGGAAAAAGTGCTTCGACAACTGGTTTGAGCGCATGCAAAAGTGTATAAATCATGCTGGAGAATACTTTGAAAAACAATAAAACCATTTTTGATTATAAATATTCGCATTTTCACTATTAGGCCAGAAATATATAGAGCAGCCCTCGTAATGTCTGGTACTGTTACTACGGTACAACTTAAGGTTTAACATCTTGATTTCGCGCTCGAATAGTAACAGAGTTACTATTATTTTCAGTAAATAGATGTCATTATAACAGGACGCCAACATTTCCAGTGACTGTATCCGAAACGAAAACTCTTATATTTGTCCTCAACAATACAGGGGGAATTCTCTATATGGACATATCTTTCACAACAACATCATAATATAGATCATGATCACTGACTAAGAAATGCCAGCCAATTTCCTACTCTTCTATGTACTCGTATATGTTTTTAAATGCTCCAACTAATCCTGCGTGCCCACTAGCCATCATCTTTGTATAAACATTATGTCGGGCATTAACTCGCATAATTCGATCAATGTGACTTTTTATTGCTTCATTTTAATTTAACTCCATTTTTTGATCATCAGTTCAGCTACTCTCTTCCTTGTTAATAGCATTGAAACAACACACACGAAAAACATAATTTTATGTTCATACAAAACAATAACATTCAGCCGATTTTGCCACACACATCAACATGGACAAATTATTATCATTGTTCTGCCAGAGTTATGTGCATGTCTCGTTTAATTCAATGGCTCGTATAAAGTTAGGATATATATATATAGTTTTAGCGGTACGCTATAATTAATATTTACTTTGTATGGCAGGTGCTACAACGAATGGTCCACAATTCAGCCCGTTTTTCGCTCAACTTAACTACGCACGTAATTTAAGTTTCTACACAGACGAAAATAAGTTTTCACTATATAAGGGAGCCGATATCATGCCTTCTGCTCTCATATATGATGGTAACCATGCCCACTTTTCCAACTTGAAAGTCAGGGATGGGTAATAGGCCCTATATTCTATATATGTATATAAAAATGATGTTAAAAATGTAATTTCGAGGGGAAGGTCTTTACGGAAGAAAATTTTGGAAAATCCTTTCGGAAAAGTCGGAAAATTGGAAAAAATCGAAAATTGATTTTTTGTATCACATTATTTTATCACATTATTTGATGATAATTGTGTTGTATTATTACTCTGAAGTTTGTCTGAAGCTTAAAATTGGGGCGAGGTAAAGTTCGCCGGGTCCGCTAGTATCAAATAAATATTTAGGAAAGAACTGTATGTTTTTAGATAATTTTTATTTTAGTTTTGTAAATGGAATATACTTTTCGGTACAACTGAATTCATCCTTCTCTACTGAAATTTTTGCCAAAGTAAAAGTTTAAATAATTCTTAGTAAGCACTTCTCCTTTATGCATGTTCCAACTATCTCAAATAGTAATTATATAAACAAAATATAGATTATATGAAATGATACCGTCAGTTATCGCTAAAGGTATATACTTCTTAAACACAACCATTTAGTTAAATTACCTCAAGAACGAGACAGTTAAGCGCATTAACTGAAAATGAAGTTGAGGCAAATTTTTGCTGACCAATAAATTTTAACTAAAAAATATTCGGATTTGTTTTTAAGGATTCTCAGAGCGAAGCCCCACATCAATGTCCTGAAAGAACGCCAGAACAAGCACGCGTACCTATAGCAAATGTAAGTTGAATAAAATTTTTGCTTTAAAAGTTTTACAAGTTTTCATGTTTGCCAACATTTTTGCCACCTTTAAATATTTAAATGAAAAACTAATTTCTTTTTTTAATTCGGAACAATTTTAAGGCATATTCTGGATCACAGAATCTTCCAAGCTATTATGGTCCAATGTCAGTAAGTTAAAACAAAAAAATTACTTTTTAATTTTAATTAACTTTAATCGTGCCTGATTCCTTCAAATATAAATATTTAGGCTGACTTTTAAAATGTATTAATACAAAGTTTTTATACTGTTTTGCTGCGGTATTTAGATCTTGTACATACACAAAGTTTCAATACAAAGCATCGATTTAGATACTGATGCGCTTGTTCCTCGGTTGCAACGTTTCTAATGCTTGTCTGCGACATTTTGGAATGGTATGCATTGTAAACATTTAGTACCACGGCATTATGAAACACAATTCATTGTTCGAATACAAAGCAACTGACGTTTTGGAAGTCAGCCTTAATGATATTCTCATGAAATATTTTTTATTTAAAAGTACAAAAAATATTTCATGAGAATATCATGAAATATTTATATTTAAAGGAATCAGGCACGATTAATTGATATGAAAAAGTTTTCGAATAAACAATTTTCATATTGATTACTTTTTAATCTTAATTTGCATAAATTTTTAAGACAACTCCAAGCCAAGTCGAAAACACTACACCTGCTGCCAGAAGTTTTCCCAGCCCAGGACAATCATGCGAAATTTTTAGAGATGTAAGTTCAACCAAGAAAAGTTTTACTTTTTTACTTATTTACTTGAAAAGTTTTAGTTTCAAAATTTGTTTTGGCATTATAATATAACTAAAAACATAAAGCTTAAATTCTTTTTCAAATTCTGCTAAAATTTTAGCTATCTCCGGAACCACGTCGGGCCGCTCCGGCCTATCCACCTTCTGCATACGTAAGTTGAACGATATTTTACTTTTCTCGATTACAACGTTTCATTTCTCGAAAAGTTTTTTTTCATTTTAACGTAGTAAAATAAAGAGCTTTAACTTTTTTTTCTTTGAATCAATCTCTAAGGCACCTCAAAGTCCTGGTGAACAATTTTATCAAGCTGCCGACAGAAATTATCATAGACCTCCACAGGCACTTTTTTCAGATGTAGGTTGAATAGTAATTTTACCTTCAACATTTTCATAAGTTTCACTTTTAAGTATTTGAATAAAATTTTGAAATTCTGTTTTTATCAATGTTTAAGGCATGTCCTGGACCACGAGGCAATGCGGCAGCCCACCAACCATGTATGGCTGTAAGTTAAAATTTGTTCTTCTTTTGTCAATTATAACAGAATTTTATCATTTTAATGTAACTGAAAAAAAAAACGTTATTATTACCCTTCACCACAAAAAGTGGAAAAAGGGTATATCTAGGTTTGTCATTCCGTGTGTAATTTCTACAATATCCATTTCCAACCCCATAATGTGTACGCCCTCATATATATTCTGACTTCTTATGCTATTTAAAATTAGCATCATCGGTCCATGTTCCTCGAGGCAGCAGGCCAAACACCACGCCTGCCTCTAATTTTTCTTATTTCATTTGGAGCAATAAAGTATCTCCAATCCAAAATATAAAATATATGGGGCAATAGAGAATATAAAAAAATAAGAAAAAAAAACATCTAGTGAATAAAATGGCGCTCGCCTATATTTTCCAATTTAGGGGACTCTGAAATTTTCAAATTTTTTAAAATATCGATATGGGGACCATTTTAAAGCTTTAGAAATACAAAAATTTTTTTAAAAATGCTTAACCCATTAAGAGCCGGTATAATTTTTATATAAAATAATATGTATGCAGTTCATTTTTTTCTTATTTTTTAATTCTCTGTGAAGGATATATAAGATTCGGCATAGCCTAATATAGCACTCTTACTTGTTTTTTATTTGGATCAATTTTTAGGCACCACGGGGGCCAGATGAAGGCATTCAACAAGCCGCTTGTGCCAGACAAGGTCAACCTTTAAGAGCTGTAAGTTGAATAAAATGTTTACTTTTATCATTCTTATAGCTTTCAGTTTCAAATATTTAATATTAATTTTGAACTTCTACTTTTAACTTTGATCAATTTTTAAGGCATCTCCTGGACCACAAGCCGCTGCTCCAGCCTATCAACCAGCTATGGCTGTAAGTTAAAAAATTTTTTTAAATAATTTTCTAATTGCAAATGAAAAAAATTCCTCATTTTGTATTTGGTTTATTTCTTAAGGCCCCACGGGGACCAGATGAAGGCATTCAACAAGCCGCTTGTGCCAGACAAGGTCAACTAGGTTCACCTTTAAGAGCTGTAAGTCAAATAAAACCTTTACTTCAAATATTTAAATAAAAATTTGAAATATTGTTATTAATTTTTGATAAATTTTTAAGGCATCTCCAGGACCACGAGCCGCTGCTCCAGCCTGTCAACCATCTATGGCTGTAAGTTAAAAAATATTTTACGTTTATCGATTATCACGTTTCAGCTTTAAAATAATTTTGTTATGCTATTATAACTAAAAAATATTACTTTCTTTTTTATTTGATTGAATTTTTAAGGCACGACGGGGGTCAGACGAAGGTATTCAACAACAAGCTGCTTGTCCCAGACATGGACAACAATTCGCAACATATAGAGATGTAAGTTAAATAAAATTTTATCTTCATCGATTTTAAAATTTGTAGTTTAATATATTTGAATAAAAATTAAATTCTATTTTTAACTTTGATTAATATGTAAGCCATCTCCTGGACCAAGAGCCGCTGCTCCAGCTTATCAGTCATCTATGGGTGTAAGTTTAAATTTGTTTTACATTTATCAATCATGACGTTTCAGTAACGAAATAATTTTGTCATTTTAATGCTATTGAATGAAAATACTTTATTTTAAATCTTTAAGGCACCTCGAGGGCCTGACGAAGGCAATCAACAAGTCGCTTGTGCCAGACAAGTTCAACCAGGTTCAAGAGCTGTAAGTTGAATAAAACCTTTACTTTCATCGATTTGAAAAGTTTTAGTTTTAAGTATTTGAAAAAAAAATCTAAAATTCTGATTTTAACTTTAATCCATGTTTAAGGCATCTCCTGGACCACGAGCCGCTACTCCAGTCTATCAACCCTCTATGGCTGTAAGTTGAAAATACTTTTGTCGACTATCATGTTTCAGTTTCAATATAATTTATAATTTTAATGATTTTGCTTGATTCCCCAGGCAACTTGGGGACCAGACGCTTGTGCCAGACAAGGACAACCGTACCATCATAGAGACGTAAGTTGAATAAAAGTTTTACTCTCATCGATTTAAAAAGTTTTGCTTTCAAGTATTTGAATAAGAAATTTAAATTTTGTTTTTAACTTTGACTTATGTTTAAGGTATCTCCGGGACAACAAAACGCTGCTTCAAACTTTCCAACATTTGCGGGTGTAAGTTGCAAACTGTTTTACTTTTATCAATTTACGAAGTTTTAATTCGAAAATGAATTTTGTAGCACTTTAAAGTATTTGAAAAAAAATTGAAATTTTATTAATTTTTATCACTTTTCAAGGCATCTCGTGATCCGAACGAAAATATTCGTCAACCCACTGGCGTAAATAATCTCAGACCACAAC
This sequence comes from Gymnosoma rotundatum, assembly GCA_916610165.2. Lineage (NCBI taxonomy): Eukaryota > Metazoa > Arthropoda > Insecta > Diptera > Tachinidae > Gymnosoma > Gymnosoma rotundatum. The sequence goes on along the minus strand of OU744338.1, from coordinate 8,811,136 downwards.
AGTCCTGTCCCTCTTCTAGAGATGTAAGTTGAATAAAATTTCAGTTTCAAAATATCTTTCGGCATTTTAAAGTAAAATAAAATAAATTTTTATTTTTGCTTTGTTTCTATTTTAAAGCCATCTCCTGGACTACCACGCGCACCGATAGGCACTTCATGTTCTTGTAATGTAAGATAAAAACAAAAACTTGATGTTGTTAATTAATCAGCATTTTAATAAAATTTATTCTTAAAGGCAACGCCGCAAGCACCTCATCCAGGCGAAGATGTTTTACCTACATTTGGCAACAGCAAAACGGGCTCCCCAAATTCGCAGGTAAGTTAAAACTATAATTTTTTTCAATTTGAAGGAACGTTAGAACTGTTATTAAAAAGGAAACTAACTAAAAGATTTTATTAAAACTTAAAAATGGAAATTAAATTTCTTATTTTTATTTATCAAACCTTTTCATCGAGAGGCAGTAGGCGCCCAGAAGGCCAACCCTTTAGTTGCAAACATAAAGTTTATGGAATGGCAAACTCTACATTTGTTTATTTTCTCTATTATCTCTATTAACATTCATTATTTATAAACCACTCGAATACAGCAGAAGCATCAAAAATTTATAATGCAATTTTTCTGTGAAAACAGATGCTGACTACATAAAAACATCAAATGCTTACATTACATATATATAAGACCTGTGGGATGTTAATTATGTATATTTTGTAATTAATTTTAAACTCAATTATAGGTATTTTTTATTGGAAATTCCTTTCAATTAAGTATAATTGAAATGTAATTGCAACCCCCCAGGTCTGATCCATAGAAATAGTTCAATTAGTCTCTGATTACACTACAAATTTTAATTTCAAATTAAAAAGCCCCTTTTTATACTCTTCACCACAAACAGTGGAAAAAGCCTATACCCTTAAGTTTGTCATTCCATTTGTAATTTCTACAATATCCATTTCCGACCCCATGAAGTTTATATATAAAAAACAATTCTGAGTTCTTATGCATAGCAAAGTCAATTGAGTGATGTCTGTCCGTCTGTCTGTCTGCCAGTCCGCGTTAGTGTTTAAATCAAGTTTGCATCAATTCATGTCCTTAGATGCAGCGGGTAAAACACCACGCCTTCCTCTAATTTTTTTATATTATATAGAACAATAAAGTAACTCTAATCAAAAAAAAAAAAAAAAACAAATGTATGGGAATGAAAAAATAAGAAAAAAAAACTTCGAGTGAAAATATTGGCGATCGCCCATATTTTCCGAGTTACGGAGCTCTGAAATTTAAAAAATTATTTAAGTACCAATATGGGTATCATTTTAAAGCTTCTGAAGAGATCTTTAAGGAAATACTAAATTTTTCCTGAAAATGCTTAACACATTAAGCGCCAATGTACTTTTATACAAAAATGTTCTATAGATATGTGGTACTTAATTTCTATACCCATCACCACAAAAAGTGGGATAAGGGTATAAATAAGTTCGTCATACCGTTTGTAATTTCTACAATATCCATTTCCGACCCCGTATTTTCAATTTACGGGGCTCTTAAACTTTCCATTTTTTTTTCAATATCTATATGGGTTTAATTTTAAAGCTTTTCAAGAGGTCTTTAGGAAAAGACTAAAATTTTTAAATATGTTTAACCCATTAAGAGCCGATGGCATTACTTATATGCAGTGCGATTTTTTTTTTTTGTAGTTTTCAAGTTTCATTCACCCCAATATTTGCTTTTTTTAATAGAGTTACATAGAGGGTGAAGAGAACATAGATTCGTTATAGCCGAAAATAGCACTCTTTGTTCTTTTTAAATAAAAATTAATTTTCATTCTTTACTTTAAAAAGCCAACTTTTGAATATCCCATGGATGAAATATATTCAGGCGCGTGTCCACAATTTAAAGCATTTGAACCTCCCTCGAATGTAAGTTGGAAAAATTTTAAATAGTAAAATTGTGTTATAGTAACATTTTGTAACAATTGTTAGGAATGTCGTTGCCAAAGGAACAACTCAAACGAACCTTCTGGTAGAAATGCATTTGAAGACGTTGATCTGAATAAAACCCTGGAAGAAGTATGTCTTTTATATTAAAAAAAAAAAAAAAACTAGAAAACTTAACACAATTCTTTTAGTTACCTGAAGACCTGCCTAATTCATTATCGGACGTCCGCTTATCGGCAAATCAAGCTGAGGTATATATACATATATGAACATATTTTATGATAAACCCTTTTTTTTATTTTAAATAATTTATCACAGACTTGTCCGCAAGCCGAAGAGGAGCCAAGAACAAGTTTGTTTCGATGTTTAGCTCAAAAGTTAAGTTCTACTTATAACTTTATTTCTGGCTTGGTGGTGCCTCAAGTATCAACAAGTAATATACCAGCAGAAGCGGGGCAACCAATGGTAAGTTTACCCTTAGACTTAATGGAAATTTACTGAACTCAATATCGATAAAAATTTCAATTAAAACTCTATTGATATTACGATCGATATTAAATGCCGTATTTTGGCCCTGCCTTGGTGTGAACACTTTTAGCAAAAGATACACTGGCAGCGAGGCCAATATCGCTAGTTCGATAAATTATTTCCTTTTCTTCAATATATTGTTGGCATCTTCTATGAACCGTTCTGTTTGAGTAGCTGGTGTATCCATAGCTTCGAATTGTTAAAAATATCAGCAAAGAAAACATGCCAAATTTCTTTGATAAATCCAAAATAATGGAGATCTTTAAATATTGGTGACTAAGATTCAGATCTTTTATCAATATTTGAAATGGAATTGCTGTCAACTCAATAATAATGACTCACAACAAACACACTCTACATGTGTCAGCAAACTTCTATTTTTCGAGCCTTTTGCTCACACTCAACTCCGTTTTGGTGTCCGCTTTACACTATAACGGCGATGCCTTAATAAAAGCGGAAATTTAAACGTTTTCTTTTGCATAGCTTTGAAGCTGAAATGCCATGCCTAAACAAAATCGCCAACGCTACGTCAAAACTATAAAAACAGGGATATTAGGTATAGTTAATAAACGCAACTCATAACTCAAAAAAAAATGTCTGCAGGGAGTAAAATGCAATTGAGGGCAATTAATTCCGCCATGAAATACTCAATATATGCCATGTTATACATTTAAACTTTGGAGTTCCGTAACTCCCAAAATTTTTTTAAAATGATTGTTGCAAATGAGTTGTGACAGTGTGTTCCATACATAACCTTGAAAAGGCTTTCATTTTGTATTTGGATATATTTGTTGGATATTTTGGGGGTGTGATATGTTGATTTATTTGAGAAAAATGGGGATGATGATATTCTTTAAGTTTAATGACTCTTTGGATTTACAGATAAGTTATAATTGTGTTGCGAAGATGATTCTTGTCAGTTGTAGCCTACATTAAAATTGGCATGCAGTTTTTGCTGCAGTATCAGCATAAAATTTTACCAAAATGAAAAATTTATTATTCGGAATCTTTTAAAATTAAATTAATTTACTTTATTCGTGCTTGATTCCTTCAAATATAAATATTTCATGATATTCTCATGAAATATTTAATATTTTAAACTAAACTACAAAATGAAATGTATTACTGCGGGAAAAGCATATCCATATGGCCATTTCACTACTGCTCAAATAGCTCATCAGTAGATTTTACACAAATTTTGTACAGAAAAACAGAAAGTCTTATATCAAAAGCCAAATTGATTAAATGAGAACTCCATTGAATCAATAAGACAGAAGACAATAACAACTCAAAAATGTTCTACACAAAAACACAGTAAACATTTAGTAACTATTTTTATTTTTTTTTTTTTTAACATATGCTTATTTCGTGAATGATAACACTTAGCTCATGTGTGATTTGACAGATAATTAGATTTAGCCTGGAAAATATTGCGACATTTAGATGCCGATTTTGCCAAAAATAAATCATCTTTTCAGAACAAGCAATTAGGGCACAAAAATCCGCACGCATACATTGAAAGGCCAGTGCACCCAAAAGGTGTCAATGTTTGGTGTGGATTATTGTCCAGGGTTATAATTGGGCCATTGGCCATTTTTCTTCGATAATGAGCAAGGAGTGGCCGTTACAGTCAATGGCGGCCGTTATCGGGCCATGCTGATTGAATTTATGTTCACAAAAATTAAAGAGGAGGATATTCGCAACATTTGGTTTCAACAGGACGGCGCTACGTGCCACACAGCCGAAGCTACACTGTTTTTTATAGCATTTAAAAAAAGTTATTTGGCGGACCCTTTATATTCAAAATCTACAGACATGAGAACTTATGACGCTTTCCGCTCTTGTTTAGGTATGGCTGATATGCTGAGTACTAAGACTTGTCAAATACCTAAGTTTGACATTCATGCGCAATTGCGACCACCTGGTATTGATACTTCTTTGGTAGAACCAAAATGTAATATTACGTTGGAAATTTTGACAATCATAACAATTCTTAATTAATTTCTTTCCTACAAAATCTAATGCAAATCGTAAGACTTGTATAATAGTGCGAATGGGCCTTTATTAGTATAAATAGACACTTCAACTGATGCCCTTCGTTAGTATCCGATATTGTACAAACTTTCCCCAGGCAGGTTTATCTACGACAGTTCTCTAGCTCTCAAATTGTTAATATGAATATTTGTTAACAGTTAAAGAAAAAATGTATCGAATAATTCTACTGATGTCCGTCAAAAAAAATTGCATAAACACAAAATTTACTAAAAGTAACACACCCTATTCATGAATAGAAATTATTTTGGCTTAAGTTCATTTCTTTTTTAATTTCTAAAAATCTTTTTTTAGAAAGAAAATTTATTTTACAAATGTATGCGGACGTTTTCCAAAGAAAACAACAAGAAAAATTAGACGCTAGCAGAATGAAATGCTGCACTTTCTGGACCGCTACGACCTTCATCAGCATTCTTCGCATCTATCTACCTTAGTTGTGTATTTTTATAAACATCATCTATTTAACCAGCTAACTTTGTAAATAAGAATACGAGAATACTCATAACTCATATCAACATTAATTTGGTTAGACGAAATTTACACACAAACCAACGTATTGTATTTCTTCACTGTTCTCTCTGTATTTCGTCTTGTACATTTATTTTTGCTTTGTTTCAATCATCGATTGAACACGAATGCAAATTTGTTTTTGATCATTCTTACTTGTTTACTCATAACATTATAGATGCTGTTCTCAGCGTTGCCAAAATGATGATTTTATCATATTTTTGATGATTTTTGAACCAAAATATGATTTGATGATTTTTTTTCTTATATTATGATTTCTAATTTATAAAAACTATGATTTTTGTATTTGAAGTGTGTAGTACTTTCATCGTAATTGTACTACATAGTGAAGTTAAGTTTTGTATCAGCTTGTTGTAAACAAAACAAAATTTTTCAAAGCTCAAATCGTCCTGTCAAATATATAGAATGTATGCGGAAATTTTAGACTGTTTTATACAAACAGAATATTTTGGGAATTTTTAGAATATTATTTATTATATTATGCTAATATCCCATAACATTTTTAAATAAAAATGCAATTAGTTTGTTGGTTGGAAAATCAGGTATCTATACGTATATATGTCGAACGAATATTCTCAACAGTTAGTTTAAACAAAACTAAATAAAGAAATAAATTAGATAACAGCACTCACGAAGGTATCTTATACGCGAAATATTACTTAGCAATAAGAAACTGTTCCTGCTTTTATTTAAAAATTAACCAAGATATAATTAAAAATATTAAACCCTGTATATATTAGTTCTTCGTAAAACTTCGTACACTCTTAACAATAATAATTTAAATATATACTGCCGTATTCATAGAAAATCAAAATAAATTTGAAATGTATTTTAGGACAAATTTGTATGGAAAATTTGTCATAAAACACATTTCAAATTTATTTTATTTTCTATGAATACGGCAGATACAATGTATGTTAATATATGTATTTTATTGATAATTTTTAAATAAAATTTTGTATTGAAAAAATGATGATTTTCATAAAATATGATTTTTTTCTGCCTATAATGATGATTTTCTTCTCAAATCTTCTGGCAACGCTGGCTGTTCCAGTATCATTTTGATTGTTATGATGTAAGCATGAATGCTTGCTGTGCCTTGCGTGCTTATAATTTTAATTTTTGAATTATTATTATTTTTTTTTTTTTTGAACTGTGAATATTATAAATGAATAGAAATTATTTTGGCTTAAGTTCATTTCTTTTTTAATTTCCAAAAATCTTTTTTTAGAAAGAAATTTTATTTTACAAATGTATGCATTTCATTCTGCTAGCATCTAATTTTTCTTTTTTTCTTTGGAAAACGTCCGCATATATTTGTAAAATTAATTTTCTTTCTAAAAAAAGATTTTTGGAAATTAAAAAAGAAATGAACTTAAGCCAAAATAATTTCTATTCATTTATAATATTCACAGTTCAAAAAAAAAAAATAATTTAAAAATTAAAATTGTAACCCTATTCAAATATTCAAAAGTTATTTAATAATTTTATATAACACTGATCTATTTACCCAGAGAATAAAATCAAAGAAAGAAAAACATAAACATCAAAAAACTTCAATTTAAAAATGTAAAATGACTTTGATAAAATATAAATAAATAAAAAAAATTTAAGAAACAATTTGTTAGTGTGTCAAAAGAATGCAATTTTTAAAAGTCAAATAAGGGTCCAAAGAAATATAAAAAGTGTGATGGTAAATAAAACTGAAAGCATATAAAGCAAATAACGAAAGTAGAAAGACACACATAAATACATTTTATTCAATAACTTCGTGAGAGAGAATTGTAAGAGAAATTAAAACTGTTGTTTGTCTGAAATAAAATACGAATTGTTTGGAACCCTGCAGTCCATAAGTAACGTTAGTACATCTGCACTGTTAATACTCGTATTCGAGTTCTTGAGACAATAAATAGATGATTTAGTCAAAGTGTTTAAAATACGATTAAACCCGATTGTAAAGTAAAATTATTTAAGTTTTAACCTTTGATCTGAAATTTAAACGTTTAGACCTGGCGTTGAGCCTTCTTAGGCCCTTAACGTTATCCAACTCTGAAGAGATATCATGTTTTTTTTTTTTTTAATTACTGACTTTGTTTGTTGAAAGCAGAGTTAGAAATTAAAGAATCTGCTGTTGATGTGCTCTTCAAACTTATGGGAAGCTCACATTCTGGATAACCCAGAACGCCCTGTTTGATCAATCAATCTGAGTGCTAAATTACCCTAAAAACGATGTCTGTAAAAACCGCTATAATTGTTACATCGTAAACTTATTTTTTTCCATACCGATCTAATAAATTCCAAGCAACATTTTTAAATATAGAAGATTTTTTTCGAAATTAAGACAAAATAAATTTATGTTGATATATTTTCTTTTAGGAAACTTCTGAATCAGTTCGAGAGTGTAAGAATGCTAAAAGATGTGGTCGGGTACAATTCGATGAAGATGCGGAAGACGAAGGTATTTATTAACCCTTATCATGTCTGGCATTTTCGCAGCAAAGTTTTGTAATTGATTGAAGATAGCTCGTAACAGTTATCACTAATCCATTATAAAATTGTCGTAGACGAAATACGCCTACGCCAAATACGATAGGGGTCATTATTTAATCATAAAAAGAAAAACAGAAAATAATATATGATAATTTTTATAGCACGAGATGCCCACCTTGCCGCCATACGTAAAACTGAAATTGAGAATTTAGTTAAAGATACCTATTGTCCTGGTCTGATTCAAGAAACGGTCGATGGTAGAGAAAATTTTAATCGGCGTTCGTTTACCATATCATTTGGTCAAGAGTGGAACGAGAAAAGTAACCGCGGTGGACCACCAAACGAAGATCCCATAACTTTACTGGAGGCTTTTTCAAAGCGCCTTGACCTTGACAAGGAACACATGTCAAAGAATCTAAAACCAGATGCCACAGAAGAGCAGTAAGTTCAAAATTAGAAAATCCAAAAAAAAAAAAAATTTAAAAAACAAAAACTCATTTCTTACAACAGCATCGACGATTTAATTCACGATTATTTTGCTAGTCAAAATCCCAGTGACCTTAATCGTGCTATTAAATGTTTTTTCCTATCCGAACGTTTGGAACATACTCAGCGAGCAGAACAAGACAAAAAAAGTTTGGACGCAGACGTTCAAAGATGGGCAACCGTTTTCCCAAACAAACCGAATGAAGCAATGATTGCTTACACTGGGCACACAAAGCCCACAACAGTTTAGGATTTCAAAATTATCTTTTGCAACAGTTTTCGGCGTAGATGTATATTATTAATCCATTTTATATTTATAGAATTTCATTTTGTTAAAAATAAAAAGATCCTAGAATTACAATTATATATTTTGTGGTTTTGTTAAGTCCGTTATTAATTTACAGATTTAGTTATTGATGCGCAGAACAGTTTATTTTACAAGTCCGTGCGATTAATATAACATTTTTGCTTTTTCAAAATGTAGAATTTCGAAATTTCTTCCTATTGGATTTTGTTGCATGACCTAGCGACTCAATTTTTAACACCGATGGTGGAAGTACATCCTGCAACAGGAAACGCCCATACCATTTTACAATACAATATTACACCATCAAGCATCAATATTAGCCACTGCTTCTCCTGTCTCCTTTTTGAATGGTCGCGTGGTTTACGTAATGTGCAGAAATAAATTTCTTATAACATCAGGCAAATACTCTAAAGAGGTCAAATAGCTTCGAGAAGGCTCTTGGTTACCGAACTAAAAGATTGATTGTTTGATGAGCTGTGTGACATGATACACCATCCTTTCAAAACTAAAAATTATCGTACTCCGTAATCATGACTCTGTAGATTGAAATGGCGTTTATTACAGATTAAAAAGAAAAATGATGCCAACTCTCCAAAATCCATTGAAAATCTCTTAATAATCACCCTTATCGTGTTTGACGTTTTTTCTATGTAATAGATTTAAAATAGCTCGTAACAGTTATCACTAATCTATTACAAAATTGTCGTAGTTGAAATACGCCTACGCCAAATACGATAGGGTTGAACGACGTTCATAACTCCATATAGGGTCGTTTTAGTTGTTGACACATTTAATGTCCAAACGAAGTGTATGCACCTTGTATGCAAATAATCTCATCATGCCTGGTGCGCGAACTGCAGAGTTATTATTGATGGCAACCACAATGTTATTAACTAATATTTTGGAAATTACACCCAAATATCGAGCTTAATAATAAGCTATCTTAGTTTAATAATTCTTTTGTAATTTTAACGAAATTCATCGGTGACCCCTTTAGACAAGAAAGTTAACGCCCCTACTACATATAGGTATTTCTAAGAAGCAATCAATAATATTCTATATATCATATCTATGTACAGTTGATCACACCTTATTTTATGCACTGCATAATTTGATCTTTTAAGTCCTGTAACAGTAAAACCAGTAAAGGTTAAAAAAAACATTGGTATCATTTAATAGTGAGGCTTAGTTTAACAAGAAAACTTCAATTATTTAAAAAATTAAGATTTAAATATCTTAAAAATAAAAAAATAAGAAATAAAGCTTTTTCATCTCACAGATTAATTTATGCGGTTACTTCTAGAATTATTAACTTTCAAGTTGTGTCTGGTACACTTTATAATGTCTATAACCAAGGCGAATTAATTTTATCAGGTGGCATCGTTGCGGCAGCTGACTATTTTTTGTTAATTTTCTTATGTGTAAAGCAGCTGTCAAAAGTGTATTATTTTATATTACAAAAGTTATTTTTTATGTTCTTTTATATAGAATTTAAAAAAAAATGTTTTAACTCAATTTAAAAAGCAAAACTTATTGATAACGTTATTGAAAAGGGTAAGAAAAACGTGAAATAATTAATTATGGTTTGAAGTTTCCCATACATTTAAGTGCCTAGTTTTCTTTTTGTTGTTGTATTGTTGTAGCGGCGCTGCCACCTGGTTTTAATTCGCCTTGTCTATAACAAACTTGATACGGTGTGGTGTAGATGCAACTAGGTTTTTCGTTGTACCCAGATTATCTGCCCTCTGCAACAAATTGTCCTTTAGAATTTGAAGACACTTATTTTTCTCCACGGTTCTCTCAACAAACTCTAAACTCCCAGTACTAGCATTCGACATACAGGTCCAAATCATGATGCTGCCACCACGTGGCCTTTTCTTTATTAAGCTCAGTGTTATGTTTCCACCATAAGTAGAACATACTATCCGAGCCGGATTTATTAAATTTGGATTCATCGCTAAAGATAACCGAATTAAAAATCGATGCGTCCTTAGAAACGTGTTCTATAGCAAAATTGAGCCTGCATATTTTGATTTTGGCGCCAATGAAAGGTTTCTTGCGTGTAACTCGACCATTAAAATCATGTTGTTCATGAAGAACACGACGAAATTTTCAATGCAGCATTGTTTGCCCAGGTGAGACTGAATATCGAAAGTCAGTTTGGAAGCTGAGAGCCTTAAATAAGCTTTAATTTTTCTCACAATATAACGCTCATAATGTTTACTAAAAATTTTATTTGGTGCTTTTGTACATTTATTAATTAAATGGTTTTTTACGAACGAAGCGCTCAAAGATCAAAAGATCAAAGTATGCAGTGCATTAAGTAAGCTGTGAGCCACTGCATTATATTTAAATTAAACTGCAGTTATAAAAGAGAAACCAAGGGAATAATTTGATAAATTCGCCTTGAGAGAAACTAATCACAATTTAGCTAAAAAAATGGAAAATTGTAATAAAAAATTAATTAAAATTTAATTGCTTGTACGCAAGATTTGCTTTAATTCTACAAAATTAAAACAAAAAATTATTTCTATTAATTCATTAAAATAATTATGGAACCGAAACCTGTAAAAACTTTCTGTTGCCTCCACTTTTCCAATAATTGACTTAATTGGTTTTATTATCCACTAAACATAATTTACGCTCAATTTAACTGAAACTATATTTTTAAAATGGTGATAAAATATGTATCGCAATATTGAAAATTTAAATTAAATTTTTAATTGATTGGTTATAACAGGTGGGGCAAAAGTAATGTATTGTCACGTTATTATATGAATTGGCTATTATCTTCTAAGAAATAAAAAAATTAGCTCTTTTCTTGCATAAAGTTTGTTAGTGGAAGAATTTAAGTTGGGTCAACTATGGCTGTTAAAAGAACGCACCCTGAGTCAATAAACAAATATTTTTTTCAAAGTTGGTTATGTCGCTTATATTGTATTTTTTAAACAATATTTCCATATTTGGTTTTTAAAAAAAATATTTCAATCAGAGTTGGGTTTATTCAATGCATCTTCATTTTCCACTATTTTTAGTGGTAGTGAAAAAATAGTGCATTATCGCCTCTAATATTTAGTAGTAGTGAAAATTTAGTGCACTAATTGAAACGATTTTAGTGGTAGTAGAAATTCATTGCACTAAATAAAATGGATTTAGTGGTAGTGAACTAGAAATCCCTTGGCACTATATTGGAAAGAAAATTCAGTTCCACTGCTTCAGATCCACTATTGTTCATACATTTAAGTAATTTGCAGAGTCCGCCTGAATAAAGAATGTTTTGAAGTCAATGTAAGTTAGCACTTAGACGAATAGTACTAAATACTCGTACATATATGGATTTAGGTTTTTCTATACGTTACAGCCTCCTTAACTGGAAAACCTGCGGGTAGCATGAAGTGGGAACTGGAGTTGTATTTGATGCACATGGATATCAGCTTAGAATGGCTTAAGCGTTACCCTCGATAGCTCCAGTAGAACGGCTTTTTTCAACTGCTGGTATTATTAACAATTTTAAAAATTTAATAATTTTAAGATATAATAACAATTATGTTTGAGTTCATACGTATACAAATGTATTAGCGGGCTGCTCTATATATTTCTGGCCTGATAGTGAAAATACGAATATTTATAATCAAAAATAGTTTTATTGTTTTTCAAAGTATTCTCCAGCATGATTTATACACTTTTGCATGCGCTCAAACCAGTTGTCGAAGCACCTTTTCCACTCTGATTGAGACACCTCTAAAACATGGTTTCTGAACACTTCAACAGCTTCTTCTGGCGACGAAAATCGTTGACCACGCATTTTTTTCTTGATGTACGGAAACAAGAAGAAGTCATTAGGTGCCAAGTCAGGGCTGTACGGCGGATGACCCATTAATTCGACGTTTTGGCCGGTCAAAAACGCTCTGGTTTGAGCCGATGTGTGAGAGCTCGCATTGTCATGGTGAACAATGATTCGTCTTCTCTTGTTGGTTTTTCGAATTTCTCCGATGACTTCAGGCAAACAAATTGTAGTGTACCACTCAGAAGTGACCGTCCTACGTTGCTCAAGCGGAACAGTCTCCACATGACCAGTTTTGCCGAAGAAACAGGCGACCATTTGCTTCGAAGTGCTTCTTCCACGAACAACTTTCGTTGGATTTTGCTCGTCTTTGAAGACCCACACGGTCGATTGTTGTTTCGTTTCGGGCTCATACGCATGGATCCATGATTCGTCACCTGTGACGATCTTATAAACGTCTTTTGAAGCACCGCAATTGTATTTTTGCAACATTTCTTTGCACCAATCGACACGAGCCTTTTTTTGAGCGATTTTCAAATTGTGCGGGATCCAACGAGAACAAACCTTTTTTACGGCCAGGTGTTCGTGCAGTATCGAATGTATGCTGGTGGAAGAAATGTCCAAGGATGTCTCTATCTCTCGGTATGTCGCATGTCGATCTTGCAGTATGAGTTCACGCACGTCATCAATGTTCTCTGGCACAACAGCCGTTTTTGGACGACCTTCACGGAATTCGTCTTTGAGCGAGCTTCGGCCACGATTAAGTTCGTTATACCAATTTTTCACAGTGCTATAGGATGGTGCTTCATCGCCATACAAAGATTTAAGTTCATCAATGCATTTTGTCGTGATAATCCACGTCGAAAGTTGTGAAAAATGATGGCACGAAAATGTTCACGAGTTAATTCCATTTTTTTCTATATTAATTTTTTCAAGTCACTGTAAACAACACAAATAATGGTCGTACGTCTAAACGTTATGAGTACGATTATGCTTAAAAATGACAAACTTTCCAATAGAAATGTCAGATTGCACTTGGCAGCACTCAGTGTTGCCAGGCCAGAAATATATATAGCAGCCCTCGTAATTCATAAAAATTTACGTAATTGAAAAAAAATTTTAATGTTACCTTTGTATTTTTTTCGATAATGAATTGTATAATTTAATACATATGAAAATACAAAAATTGTGATTAAAACAACAAAAATTGTTTTTTTTATTCTGCAAATTAACGAAATGATATTGATTTCTAATATGTTTGAAAGTTTTTGATAGTTAATGCCTTTATGAAAACGATAGTGGACCTGAAGCAGTGGAACTGAATTTTCATTCTTCTATAGTGTCAACGAATTTCTTGTCCACTGCCCCTAAGATCGTTTTATTTAGTGCACTATATTTTTGCTACCAATAAAATTGTTTTAATTAGTGGTTAACTACTCCCATCTGCCAGTAGTACTCGTAGTGGCTGGAGTTTTGCTGCATTAATGCTACGTCGTTTAGTGGCAATGAAAACGATAATGCATTATAAATTCAATGCAATAAACCCAATTCTGATTTCAATGCAATTCTTTTGTCAAAAAAGTATTTTAAGTTAAAGTATTATAAAAATTAAAACCTGTCTTGAAAATAACGTTTTTTTAAATATTTTTTTGTAAAGTACCTTTAGTAAAATAGTACTTATTTTTATTCAATAGCACTTTTCAAAAGCAAAATTTTAAACAAAGCACCATTTTAAAAAGTATAAAATTTTGCAAAAAAAAACAAAATACCTAAGTATAAAGAGTCGCCTAATCCCTTTTTAAGGCATGGGTACGCATATGAAACTTAAAGCACTTTTAGGACACCCATTTATTAAAAGTTTCCTTCTTTCTACTTGTTATTATAACGGATACAGTTTCACATACGCTATGCAAATAAGATGTGGTCACTTTCAGAACACTGTTTAATTTTTGGTTGTTTCAAGAGCCTACCTATTACGGTTTCAGAAATAGAGGGCTGTGGCAGACGTTTTTACACTTTGTGTGGCGAACCCTAAAAACAAATCAATTATCTCTAGAAATGCAATTAAAATCAAATATTAAATATTTATTTTTAACACTCAAAACAAACGGAACAAACCATGATATAAAAATAGAAGGTAGTTCCACTCTCTCTTTTCGTCGCCATATTAACGTTCTGACGTTTGCGGGAATTATGAAAATTTGTGCTACCATATAAATTTGTAAGATCCCGGTTTCCTGTTTGTTTTTTTTTAACTTATATGAAATTTTAAAAGAAGGAAATACATAATATAAAAATCATAAACAAATTTTATTAAATAAATAAAACAAAATAAATAAAAATTTAGCGAAAATGTTGCCTTTTTTTCGGGCTGCATTAGTAAAAGACGTTTCTGCAAGAATTCTGTAAGATTTTTCAAACTTCGAACAATTTGATTTGCCAAATACATCTTTAGTGTGGTCGTTGCATTTTGGGAAAAATGACATTGTTTTGGACAAGAAAAATGTACTATTGAAAAAACTGTTTTTTCAGACTACAAAAGGTAGAATATGGAATAAAATTTTTAATTTCAATTTTGGCTTAAACAAGTACAGGTTTCGGTCTTATTTGTAAATGAAAATAATATTTTTTTTTTTCAAAGTAACGTCTTAATTAATTAGGTAATGAAACAAAAGTGATAGATTTTCAAGATAACTAATCGAGTTTTCACATATAAACGAAACATTAAGCCTCGAAAAATATAATATAATTAGCGAAATACTGGTTGGTGAAAAACAAAAAAAAAAGAGATACATTACTTTATTTTGTTTTTCGGCAAAATTTACATTTTATCACTAGCTAAAGGAACAAGGAGAAAACGAGCATATAAATCTTTTAAATAAATAGGATAGGATGGACTTGAAAACTTTTCGGGATATATTATTTAAAAATGCGGAAAAGGAATTGGATTCTCAAACCTTTGAGGAAAGCGATCAAAATTATATATAAGTGAACGTTTTATCTGAGGGTGGCCTTTATATCTATATTTAACTTTTCTTAATTTACTGGTCCCCATATGCAAACATTTAATGTTAGATACTAATATTACAAAAATATTTTTTTCTTTTAGGAAGACAATTTTTTTGTATTCGCTTTTCGAACATAAAAATTAAAATTGTTTAAAAAGATAAAAAACTGCTTGTTAATAATAATAAAACTTATTCTGTTGTCGGTTTTTATTAATTTAAAAAAACTTGTACTTAGCTAATGCTAAGGACTTAAAAACTTATATAAACAATATTGATATCATTATAAAACGCTCTGAAACACAGTTTGCTTATGAACTTGTCAGACATGTCACAGAACTCAATTCCGATCGGAAGTGATTTCAATTCCGCAAATTAGTTCTATAGAAAACGAAAAACGAAAGATTTTTTCGGAGTGAAACCACTTTTAAATTTCAAAGTGGACATTACTTTCTTTGAAATTCTGTTATTTGCGAATTTCAAATTTACTTTTATAATGTGTCCTTATTAAGATTAGTCTTGTTGATTACTTTAGTGTGCGCGTATTGCTAATCAAAATCGAATGGAATCTGAAGAAGGTAAAACAAAATCGATCGGAATTGTTAATATTGAATTAAAACCATTCCGAATGGAATTTGTGACATGCCTGTATATTTAATTATTAATTACGTGAAAATAAATATCAATCTTTAAAACTTTTATTAATTAAATTGCTTAATTCGGTAAAAATCTTACTCTGCAATTGTATTTTTAACTAAATATGATAATAAGCAAATTTGTATAAACTGTCTTTTAGAGTCAAAGGATTTGTTTCTGTGTAATTTATATTTATAGTAAATAGATTTGAGTTTTCTTTATATTTATTATACTAATTACACATATTTTGTTAAATAGTTCCAAAATATTTTTTTTCTTTTTAATATCTGTGGCAACGCAAATTATGTTGTTTACAAAAAATATATTTCAAATAATTCCCGCAAACGTCACAAATTTTTGAAGTGGAACTACCTTCTATTTTTATATCATGGAACAAACTATTGTTTTTGCGTTTTGATTTTTAATAATTTTATTACTCAGCGTAAACAAATAAAATAAAAATTAATTATGGTATAAATAAAAAAAACCAAACAAATACATAGAAGTATATGTGTATAAATTTATTAATGTATAAATATATCGTTCACTTAATGCAAAAGGGCCGTAGCTCACAGTTTTATTATATTAGAAGACTCAGAAAAATCTTTATAAAATTTGGAATACTTAACTTTTTGAATTGGCTTGATGACTGATTTTTAATAATAACATTTTTAGCTTTTGTAGCTATTTAACTGTATTTGAATGTGGCCAACTAGAACATGTAAAAAATCTTAAACTAAAAAGAATGCTGATACACTTTTTATATTCAGCTAACGATATGTATGATGTTAATTTGTAAAATAACTGATACAGGGTAATTTTTTTTTTATTTTCTTTAAAGTTCATCTTTCGAAAATAGCGGCAACAACCTACCGCCAATTGTAAAACTAAACACTTAAAAGTTTACCTTATATTTGAGTAATAATCAACATTCTAAAAAAAAGTAAGAGTGATATATTCGGCTATGCCGAATCTTATATACACTTCAACTTATATGTAAATCTAGTTTAGTAAAGATATTAATATGGATATCATCTAAAATCTTTTGAAGAGATCTTTTAGAAAATACTAAATATACTAAAAGTGCTTAACCCATTAAGAGCCGATGACATTATTATGTTAAGTTATATATAGCACTTATTTTTTTCTAACACCCCAATATTTATATTTTTGATTATTAAAAATGATATGAATAAATTAGAAGCAGGCGTGTTGTTTTGCCCGCTGCCTCGAAGCACATGGATCGATGGCGTATTTAAATTTTCTCTAGGTGATCTAGTGCCATGGCAAAGTTAACTTCAATGCTAACGCGGACAGATATTGCTCAATCGCTATTATAGGAATTACAAACGGAAAGACAACTCTTTTTCCAATTTTTGTGGTGAAGGGTAAACTAACATAAAGATATTTAGCACAGACTCAACTTATTTTAACTACATTTAAAAAAAATTCACAGTCATATTTATGTTTATAAGTTTAGTGATTAACTAAAATAAGTGCATATCTCTGGTCTCATGTAGAAAGGTCCTAACTCGATTTTTTTTACGAAATTGAAATTTTTCGTGATTCCAATATATTTCACACAGATACACCTTGTCACAATATTTGAATGCAATAGTATCAAAAATAACGGTTTTCTAAGCATTTGCATTTTATTACATTGTGATAAATACAATTTCTATTATGTTTTTACCTTCTCCTGTAAAGTTACTTATATACGAGTTAGGGCCTTTATACATGAGACCAGCGATATGACGTTTTAAATACCTTCTTTTTATCAATTTTTTTTTAACACTTGTTTATTTATTTTACAATGAACTTCTAATAATCCTACCTTTGCGAAACTTTATTTTTTTTTTTTTTTTGTATTGGGAATTTTTATTTATAATATTTGTAGTTTTTTTATGTTGTTTATTTTTTTAAATTTCTTTCTGTCAACTTTTAGAGGCCAAACAAACAACAAGCACTTTGTAGCAGATTAAATACGACTAAACAAATGAATGATGTGATTGGCGGACAAAAAAGAATGCTTGTTAGAGTTGAATATGATAAATGCTGGCAGCACTTCATGTGGGAATACAAATTATTGTTGGCGCTGTTTCTAAAGAGTATGGTTGCCAGGTCCAGTATTAAAAGAAAATATTTTTGGTATTTTAATGTTAATGTTACCTATTTAAAAACTGATCAGATCGCTTTTTAAAACATCGCCAGATTTCGTTTTGTAACTGTATATATAAAAAGGTGATATTTTTTAAATGTATTGACTTTTAGCATATTATGTACTTTTTGAAGTTATGGCTGTGTTGATGAAAAATTTTATTAAGGGCGTGTATGAAACGGTAGCAAAGTACCATAGTTAAATTAATTAATTTTTTCTATGGAGGGAAAATTTTATACTACTCCTCTGTGAAATGATATTTTTGTTGGCAATATAAAATTTTGACGTTTCTTCAGAAAAAACAGAAAAGTTTATATTTTTTAAAATTAATTCAATAAAAAATATTTTCCGTTGCTTATTTCAATTCTTTTGGCAATGACATCGTCGCATTTATTTAATATTTTATTTTTAATTGTATGTACATATATTCATTAATTTTCAAAAGTTACAATTTTATTTTTAAGAAAATTATTCTTTTTTTTTTACATTTTTATAAAACTATTAAAAAATTTTGTGTTTTAAATTTCTATACTTTTGTCAAAAATTCTACTAGTCCTCAGGCCTAGTGAAATTTTATTCACCTTAGAACTGTCAAAATTTTACTTACAAGTGTACTTTTCTACCGTTTCAGACACGGCCTAAATATAACTTCGTTTTTAATTTCATAAATAAAGACACATTTTAGCTTATGTCGCTCACATTAGTGGAAATATTTTTACAGCAATAACGTCATTATTCAAACATTCCATATTGTTTGTCCAAGACGTCCCCTTTCATTATATAATTGATGAAAGTTTTATTAAATGGATTTTTTATTCATAAATCATTCTACTAATTGTAGTGGAAACTTAACGAGAGAACGAGTCAAAAATTTAAACTGCGATTATCTCGAAATACATTTTTTTTAGTTATGACGTTCTATTACTAAAAAATTAATAATAAAAAAATTAAAATTAAAAAAAAATCTTAGAAAAGTACATTTTCTAAAATTAACTTTTAAAATAGTTTTTTAAAAGCACCCTCTTAAAAAATAGCAAAAATAGCAGTACAAAAATATATTTTAGATAAAGTAACACTTATCACAGAAACCATTTTAAAAAAATGTCTTTTTATAAAAGACCTTGAAAAATATATCTGTTAAAAAGTTTGATTAACCGTTTGACTGCTGAGGAGCGCATTTTTGGCGTAATATACGAAGAGCGCGATAGCGCTCTTACTTATTTTATTTTTTTCTTTTTTATACTTTCCTTTCACGAGATCACCCTATATAGGTACGTAAAAATCACATCTTGTGTGGGACGGACTTTAATTTTTATTTACTGTTTTTAAACTTTTCATCACAGCTTAGTAAATTTCAAATAATGCTGTAAAGAATAAGACCATAAATGTAAAAATCAAGTCTCTGTAGAGATTTACTTTATTATATATATTTATTTTATTATTTTAAAATCGATTTAGCGGCTTTTATGATGCGACTTCTGTGAAGAAAAATTTTCTGCGATACACGGAATGATTGTAGCGATATTTTACAAAAAATCCTTCCATAAAGCGTTTTAGAAAAAATTATCTTCTAATTAAAATACCTTTACAAAGTTAGCATAAAAAACCTTAAAAAAATCCCCGTAACCCTTTCAATACTACGGGACACATATGTGCCACTAGGTGTTTCCAATTAACTAAACAAAATTATTACCATACATTGCTGATGTTGTTGGATTAAATTTAGTAAATTACACGATTACAATTCATTTATTTTATATTTTCTATATTGTTACTATTGGGACGTGGGTGTCCGATAGTAATTTACAACCCTCTCCCAGTACATTTTTCATGCCTTACTTAAATGCACCCTGAGGAACATTTTTTGAGCCATTATAAACTAACCACATCAGAAAAAAGTTTTTGTCCTTAACAAAAAATTCGTATTGCAAGGGTTAAATTAAATACTTCAACTTGAAAAAAAAATACTACTCTTGTTTTAGCTGTATTTATGCCTAGCAACATTTCATTTTAATAAATATAAATAAAAATTGGTACATTTGGCTTCCCCAATGGGAATTAATTGAAATATTTTGGTGGTAGTACTAGAAATTCTATTGTTATGTCTTTCTCTTGATATGTGAATATTAATATTTTATCGTTTTGAAATTTAAATATCCGGACAGCGTTGCCGCTTTGGTCCAATCGGACCAAACTTGGTAGTTTTTCGTTTTTAAAAAACAGTTTGGTAGTTTGGTTGGTTTGTTGAATTTTTTTCAATTTTTGGTAGGTTTTCCTCCTGTACCAATTTTTTAGAATAGCAAATTTTTAATCTTAAAAATTCAGAATATAAAATAAAAAAAATGTAACTTTTAATAAAATAAACAATAACTTTGATAGTGTTACCACAATTTTCAAAAACTGTTTTGGGCGTACTAAAAAACATCTCTGCTTATTTGCATAGAGATGATTAAAGCTATAACCATCTCTGGTTTAAGAAACGCGAACAATTTTATGAAATTGAAATTTACAATATTTTTGAGTGAAGGTTTATTTTCATGTGTATGTATTAAAAAATTAAAAGACAAAATGGAAAAGTAAGTAAACTTTATTAATTCTAAATATGTATCTATTAATTACATAAATATTTACTAATATTGCATGTATTTTTTCCGATTTTTATCAAAAACTCCAAAATTAAATGAAAATAATATAATTTCAGAAACGACATTCCATCAACCAGGTAGAACCACTCTTAAAACTTTTGTTTTAAAACATTTGTAAATAATATAATACTTTTAGTGAACATTGTAAAGAAACAGTCAAAAGAAAATTTAGAACCGAATTGTTGAGCGAATTTGATTGGCTTCTGCATGGTATGCTCTAAAACTATTTTGAAACCAATGAATTATATGTGATATTTTTTGTATTTTAAATTCTTTTTGTTTTTTTTTTTTTATCTGTATACATTTTGTATACACATACATACATCATTTATTTTAAATGAAATATTGCTTTTTTGTTGTTATTTTATGTATATTTTTATGTTTTTTATAAAAACCGGAATTTTTTATTATATTACTATATAAGCCAAAATAAAAATTTTGATTTTATTGAAGAAATGCATTTTAAAATTTTTGGTAGGCTGTTAACGATTTTGGTAGGATTTTTGAAAATTATTGGTAGGAAGTAAATTTCTTGTGTGGCAACGCTGTATCCGGAGTACAAGAGAACAACAAAAGGCAACCGCTACAATAGGCAATAAAGAAATATTACAGACAGCGTTGCCGCTTTGGTCCAATCGGACCAAACTTGGTAGTTTTTCGTTTTTAAAAAACAGTTTGTTAGTTTGGTTGGTTTGTTGAATTTTTTTTTAATTTTTGGTAGGTTTTTCTCCTCTAGCAATTTTTTAGCAATAGTAAATTTTTCACCTTAAAATTTCAGAACATAAAATAAAAAGAAATGTAACTTTGAATTAAATAAACAATAACTTTGAATAGTGTTACCACTGTTTTCAAAAAATGTTTTAGGTGCAATAAAAAACATCTCTGCTTTTTTGCATAGAGATGATTAAAGCTATTACCATCTCTGGAAATGGAAAAGACAAACTTCCATCTCAACAATTACAAGGAAAAAAACCAAGTGAATACAACAGAGTTTATATGCAAGAAATGCATTTTTAAATTTTTGGTAGGCTGTGAACGATTTTGGTAGGATTTTTGAAAATTATTGGTAGGAAGTAAATTTCTTGTGTGGCAACGCTGATTACAGATTAAATCGTTATAACTACAACCAGCCGCTTTCGTCCAGTATTCAATCGCAACAGTAAGTTCATACATTTTTCTTTCCTCTAAAGAGCATATAAGTACATATGTACAATATATCAAAGCGATGTAAAATATATATGTACGTATGTATCAAATGTAAATTTAAGAATATTAAACAAATATTTTTAAGCCGATTTTATAGCAATGATTTTCTTTTTCAGTTGTTTTAAAAATTAATTAAATTGTAATTAAAAGTGTATAAAATTTTTTACACTTGTTGTAGGTAACGTCGCTATCAAAATGCACATTTCTTATACCAGAACTGGAAACTTCAGTACTTTCACAATGATTCACGTACGCGTTCGCGTACTTAACTTTATCACGCGGGATCTCACTGTTACCGAAAACTGTTTCCGAACTACAAGTTTGGAGAGAATAAAATTCTTCGTCTTTCTGTACGAATCCGCCCAGACAATCAGCTGGTTGAAAAGTAAACAGTAGCAAAAATAAAAACCCCTATTTTTCAATGGACGCAAATGTCTACCAAAAGTTTTATTATAAAATTGTATCCCAAAAGAATACAATAAATTGAAGAACACAAAAAATATTTGAATATTAATGTTTGATATAAACAACTGCATGTATAACTTGATTGACATCTTGTTTCGGGGTAAAAGTTTGGGTTTCTGTATGTTTTGTTAACATACTTTTGCGCATTTTTGTCTTAAATTGAGAATAATAAGCGTTTATTCTCATTTTACTGAACTTGATCCAAAAAGCACAGGAACAGAGCTAGTACAAGTACTTTTTCTATCGCAGTAACTAAAAAAGTAATCAAGCCGTTGAAAATTAAGTGTTAATTTTGTAGAGCTCATCAGTTAATATAAACCATGGCGTAGAAAGTTGTCAGCCACTGGATTTTATTTGGATGAAACTATCTTCTTTGGCCTTCTGGCAGATACAAAATACTTTTTATGATTATAAAATATTTTTTATTAAGTAATCATTTAAATGATAGCTGACTAAACTGTCTAAAATAAACATAAACAGTGATGAAAATAAATAAAAATAAATACTGCTCTTTTTCAATAGTTACGAAAAATAAAATTGTCGTGTTTTTTTAAATACTTGTAATTTTGTTTGTTTTTTATAACATACGAGGGCTGCTCTTTTGCATGCGCTCAAACCAGTTGTAGAAGCACTTTTTCCACTCCGATTGAGACACCTCTAAAACATGGTTTTTGAACACTTCAACAGCTTCTTCTGGCGACGAAAATCGTTGACTACGCATTTTTTTCTTGATGTGCGGAAACAAGAAGAAGTCATTAGGTGCCAAGTCAGGGCTGTACGGCGGATAATCCATTAATTCGACGTTTTGGCCGGTCAAAAACGCTCTGGTTTGAGCCGATGTGTGAGAGCTCGCATTGTCATGGTGAACAATGATTCGTCTTCTCTTGTTGGTTTTTCCAATTTCTCCGATGACTTCAGGCAAACAAATTGTAGTGTACCACTCAGAAGTGACCGTCCTACGTTGCTCAAGCGGAACAGTCGCCACATGACCAGTTTTGCCGAAGAAACAGGCGACCATTTGCTTCGAAGTGCTTCTTCCACGAACAACTTTCGTTGGATTTTGCTCGTCTTTGAAGACCCACACGGTCGATTGTTGTTTCGTTTCGGGCTCATGCGCATAGATCCATGATTCGCCACCTGTGACGATCTTATAAACGTCTTTTGAAGCACCGCAATCATTTTTTTGCAACAATTCTTTGCACCAATCGACACGAGCCTTTTTTTGAGCGACTTTCAAATTGTGCGGGATCCAACGAGAACAAACCTTTTTTACGGCCAGATGTTCATGCAGTATCGAATGTATGCTGGTGGAAGAAATGTCCAAGGATGTCTCTATCTCTCGGTATGTCGCATGTCGATCTTGCATTATGAGTTCACGCACGGCATCAATGTTCTCTGGCACAACAGCCGTTTTTGGACGACCTTCACGGAATTCGTCTTTGAGCGAGCTTCGGCCACGATTAAATTCATTATACCAATTTTTCACAGTGCTATAGGATGGTGCTTCATCGCCATACAAAGATTTAAGTTCATCAATGCACTTTTGTCGTGATAATCCACGTCGAAAGTTGTGAAAAATGATGTAACGAAAATGTTCACGAGTTAATTCCATTTTTTTCTATATTAATTTTTTCAAGTCACTGTAAACAACACAAATAATGGTCGTACGTCTAAACATTTTGAGTACGATTATGCTTAAAAATGACAAACTTTCCAATGGAAATGTCAGATTGCACTTGGCAGCACTCAGTGTTGCCAGGCCAGAAATATATATAGCAGCTCTCGTATTAAATTTATTAAGAACGAGGAATAGCTAAAATTTTTGCTTAAACGTTCAAATTAAAAGGGCTTCATGCCTGGTATCAACAAAACACAAAAATTCATGATATACACGCAAATTGAATAATTAAATAAAATATTTAATAAATTTTAGGCACTCCTATTATACTCTTTAAAATTAGATACAATTTTTTATTTTGAATTGCATTTTGGCATAAGTAAGTTTTTTTGTAGTTAAAACTATTTTAAAATACTAAGAAAACGGATTTTTATTGCATCTCTTTATATTTATTTACGCAAATTTTTTAATTGAATTTGTTTAATTTAAAGAATCATTATTACGAATTTCTTGAATAAGAAATGAAATTTTAAATTTCCATACCTGGCATTTACATGGTACATTTATATGTTTGTGTTTTTATTAACACTTTACAAGTGTTGCCGTTTGCTTACATTTTTCGTAACTTTAAATTTTGTTATATTTGGCCAAATTTTTGTAAATCTTTATACACTCTTAAGATAAAGTAATATTCATAAAAAAAGAACTTTCTTGGGACAAGAACTCCACCTCTCCGTTAACCGTTTTTTTAAAGGCCGGGGCATAATATTTCCCAACTTTCGTTCTTTACGTTAACGGAGACGTACTGTGTAGGACAACACTCACAAGAAAACATATGCTTTTACTTAATTGTCAGCTGAAAAAGATAAAGTATAATGTATGACGGATTCTATGTGCCCCGGCCTTTAACATATCAATTCGGTTTTACTAACAAACGTTCGATATAAAAAAAGTAATGATTCTGTAGTTGTACTCTAATTCTTAAAAAGTTACGAAATGTTTCTTGCTTTTTATTTAATAACATCAAAATGTTTCTGGCATCAATTTTTCCAACTGATATAATTATTGAGCACGGAAAATAGTGCAAGCTTCCGAAAAATATAAGCAATTTTACTTATTCCACTTGAAAAATTTGACAACTTGCTATTGAGGCCTGCACCACGGCTTGGAAAAAGCTGTCGTTTAATTGCCTTGAAATACGCAACATTATTTACTGTTTTTATAATTCCGTAAAATGTCACATTGGAGTTTGAAAGAAGTTCCGGATGAAATATTTATTTTCAGTAGGAAGATTTTTTAATAAATGGGTTAAATATCTTTCTGTGAAAGGTTGAGCTTGGATAGAATTTACTATTTTAACAATTTTATTTGCTTTGTAACTTCAACTTGACAATGATTGACAATTTTTCCTTAAATAATTTTACTGAATGGCGAGAAGACGCACGGAACATAAGGGTTGAGACCTGATTAAAATGCTCATGAGTATAGGAAAACAGTTTTTAATCTAAATAATGCTGTGGGGAAATTTAACTTTTCAGGAAATAAATTTAAGTTTTTTGAAAGAACAGCATACTTCTTTCTTGTCTTTTCCTGGCAACACTGCACTGTACTCAGATAGTTTTTGATATGAGAGAATTAATATTATCTCAAATCGGTTTTTATTTTTTTTCCTATATATTGCACCAAAGAGAAGCCAAATTAAATTGAAATTCTCTTTAATTTGATTAAAAATTATGAAGAGTTTTAATGCCAGACGTTGTTTAATTAACAGTTCGTGAGGAATACGTATTTAAATTTAATTTATTGAATTAATATGCAAATAAAATTATTAAAATTCAAATATGTAGCAATCCATATTCTGCAAGTATGTATGTATCTAATCCTAATGATCGTAATTGAAAATAATTATTAATTTTTAAATAAAAATTGCTGAAATAAATGTTAATAAAAAATTGTATTACCAACCAAAAGTTGTAGCTAAATGTGCTAAAGTTATATCTAATCTAGAGCGAGATGAAAAGTTCCAAACTCTTAAAAGTAGGATGAGTCGTGTTGTTGATTTGTAATTAATGGCACTATAATTAATTAAACATGAGAATGGTTAAGTAGTGGCTGTTATTGGATCTTGATACCATGACACGATATATATTTGTGAATTGGATGATATTGATATTAACGACATATACTACCGACAATGCAGTAGCGCATTTCATACAACCCACGAAACATTTCATTTACTCTTTTATGTTTTTCATGATCGATCGAGTTTTCGCTCCTTTCGGATAAGAGAATTGCCTCATTAGATCGTCTGATTTAACACCATTTAAGGTATAGTTAAAAGTCTATGCCAAGTAACATTCCTACCCTATAGAAAGAAACTTTATGCTGCATTTATTGTGTATCTCACTAACATTTATTATTATTTTTATAATAAAGTTGTACAACAGATATAGATATTTGTCAGTAAACCTGCACGCTAATGCACTATTTGACAAATTCTGTATAGATTTCAATAAAAAAATATGTGCTCAAGGGCGTAGCCAGGGGTGGGGTGGTGCCACGAAAATTATGATTTTTTATGATTATGATTTTATATGATTATTACAATGTCGATCTGTTTAAGAAGTAATCTGCGTGGATCTTCTGAAAATTTTTCTAGAATTTTTTATAAAAATTCGTCCTTCTTCTTAGTTACCATTTTTCGGTGGACGCTTAGCATACATAGTCCTGCAATACATATATATATACTAATTTTTTGATAATAAATAAAATTGCATATAATTTTTATGTTTAAACGAGCTTCAGTCATTGTGGAGCGCAACCATGTTTTTACTCGCCTTAAAGTGCTTAATGAACGCTCAACATTTGCAGTAGTGCACGGCTGTGACAATGAAATTAATAACGCCTTTCTTATATTTGGATAAAATAATCCAACGTCTTTCAAAATACTCGCCAGCTCTAATTCGGCTAATTCGTCGTTTCCCATTTTTTTTTTGTTGCCAAGAATTATACCAAAGCTTAATTTCTCCTTCCAAATCATCCAACTCATAAAAATGCTCAAACGTTTTTGTGGCATCTTTAAGCTTCAAAGATAGCATGTTTAACTGGTGCAAACAATGAATTGCAAACCCTGGCCTATTCTCTTCATTAAATCTTCTGCCCAGTGATGAAATTAAAGAATCTATATAAGGAATGTATATAGATCGCTTAAAGTATTCAGCAGTTGATGAAAATGGGGGATTTAAACGGTGCGTTTGACGAGAGACTATCCTTGGAACAGACATCTCTATATCGAAATTGACTGTATTTTTTTGAATAGAAAAAAGCAATCCGTCTACAATGCCCTGTGCATTAGTTCGGTGTTAATGTAGAACGGCCATTATTAATTTTGTTTGCTTGGCACATTGCAATAAATCCACAGTTTTAGACTGCAAAATATTTGCAGTTGGTTGCAACAGAAGGGAATACTGTGCAATTACAAAAATACTGAAAGCGAAAACGGGTTGGAGTTGAAAGGCATTTTTCCGCGTGTTCTGATTTCCTTCACCTGTTAACCTTTCCAATGTTTCCACAAAATCAACCAAATTTTCTTTGAAACGCGAGATACTTTTATATTTGTATGACCAACGTGTCTCGCAAAGAATTGGGATACTTGGAATGCACTTTCTTCTCAAAGGTGATTCCCGAAAAAAATTTATATCTTTTATTGTACCTGTAAAATAAAAGATTGAAGATGAATTCATTGAAAATCCGTAAACAGTTAAATACATACCTATCGTGTTTCGATTTATTGGGAGAACGTTTATGTAAAATTATAAATATGCAGTACCAAATTTTTTAATTTTCTAATTCTCTGTCACCCCAATATTTACTTTTTTAATTGGAGTTAATTCACTAAACTTGATTTACATAGATGGTGAAGGGTATATAAGATTCGGCATAGCCGAATTTACACTCTTACTTGTTTTAGTTTAAAGTTTAAAAATGAACTAGTTCAATTTGTAGTTCGAAATGACGGACGCAATGGAATAGTTTAGTTGAACTAGTTCGTTTATGAACTATTAAAGTTGAAACGTCTTCTAAAAATCAATAATAACCACGAAGAGGTGGGTCAGCATGAGCTTTCATTTTAAACGGAGTCTAGCCGATATGGTAAATACTAAAGGAAAAAATTTGTGATTTCATAGTAAACGTTTTAACTAACCTGGCAACTTCGATTTATATCAATTTTTAAATATAGATAATTGGAACCAGCCTTATCACCTAAAGGCATTCGTATACTTTGTTTCTTTACCTTCTTCAATTTTATAAAATTATTATTAAAAATTAAAAAAAATTGTTCAAAGTAAAACAAAATCTATAGCTCCTGAACCGATGTATAATATATCCAGATTTTTTTTGTCAGGCAATATTTTTTTGCAGAAATCAACAAGAGCTACGGCAAAAAATAAAAATTTTTAAAATCGGAAAAAATAAAAAATCTGGCAACAATGAAATATTTAATATACCCTCAGCCTATTTTTAACAATATTGGGCAAACCAGAAAATATTTATTATTTAGCAAAAGATAAGAAATATTAACATAATTAAACACTTAAAGAATTCGTTACTCACTAAGATTTGAAAACATTTATAAAAGCAATAAATTTTTAAACACACAGATTTAAAGTCACAAAAAAATGAAATTTGAAAAGAAAATCTCATGTCATTATTCAAACAAGCTGTCAATTGAAGAAATCATTCACTTCAACAAATATTAAGCATCACATTATGCTGATTGCTTAAGAGCACATAATGGTGAAAAAGAATGGACCACTTGTTTTGGAACAAAACAAAATTAACAGAGCACAGTGGGACCGAATGAAAAATAATTTGTAATTAGTATACCAATTTTACACATTTTTAAAATATAAAAAACATTATTAAAGGAGGAGTAATATTTTCAAAACAAAGCACAGAAAGCTAACATTACATTTTTGTGTTCTAAAAAAATAGTGATGTAAATTTTTATCGATTAATTAGATTAGAAAAATTTGCGATACATTACAAAAACTTACTTAGAAAAATTAAAAATCATATAATTATAATTTAAAATTTTAATTAAAAAAAATTTTTGTAAACGGAAATTGTTAAGTAAAAAATAGAAACAACAAAAAGTGACAACGAAAACTAAAAAAAGTATACACAAACACACCCCTGCCTGAGAATTGTTTGCAAACAAAAACTAAACGACTTCTAATAATTATTAAGTAAAATATTTTCGGTGCCATACTATTGTATCAAAATATTTGTTGCTGTTTAATGGCTCTACAGCAAATAATTTATGCAAAACAAAGAAAAAAAATTATGATGATGATGATGATGATTAAAACTAACACATTAATTTATGCATTGTTATTTAAATTATATTTAATATACCAAAATGCATTTTCACCTATGTGTATACGTTATGTGTATATGTGGATGTGTGTGCGAACGTGTTTGATGTTATATTAAATATGTGGGTAACATAAGTAATAAGAATATATATAAACTGAAATTAAAATCAAGACATACATTAATACACAAAATCTGAGCAACTACAGTGAGGACTCGCTATGGGGAACTGTAATAAAAATACTAAACTAGAGAGTCATTTGTTTGTACATAATTATTATGAAGCAGCTCAAAACTTATTGCAAATAACTTTAACCATTAATCGGATACTCATTCTAACGCTGTTTGCTGGTGACAGCACACGGCAACTTTAGGTATCATCTGAACCAGATGAGACAGAAATCATTATTGCTCCAAACATAGTTACACTGAAGTACAGTAAGATACAATTTCTGAATTAGGCCTTATAGTTATCAAAAGTATTGTTGTTCCAGATTTATTAGTGTGATTATTTCATGCCATTTTTTTTCAAATCGGTTTAAAAGTTTGAGCGAGTTTCATCGCGTCCCTTTACTATGAAATTTATCATGGCATCGGAATTTGTACATTTTGCTTTTTATTTGATATTCATTATGTTATTTCAAATAATACACAAACACCAAAATATATGCAAACCCTCAAACCGCCATTTTGTCTATTCCGCGTGCACCTAAACACATCTTGCCTACAAACAAATATTTCATGAAACTCGTTTCGAACAGCTTACTTAGTGACCGGCAGTACGGCTTCCGTAGGGGACGCTTTACGGTTGACCCACTGGCCTTCCTTTCGGAATATGGTGTCAATCCATTCACCATTTCGGCGAAAGTAAGGTGGTGGCTCTAGATATTTCCAAGGCGTTTGATAGAGTGTGGCATGGTGCACTCATATGAAAACTTATTGTTTTTGGTGTCGCTAGTAATTTCTTTCGACTTATATCGAGCTTTCTCAGGGATCGCACTATAGGAGTTGTTATAGATGGGATCTTATCAAACGAGTTCAAGGTAAATTCAGAGGTACCGCAAGGTTCCGTTCTTTCCCCTACATATCTCCTATTTTTCTTAACGACTTCTAAGTCAGACTTCCCACACAATCTATTCTTCCGCAGATGACATATGCCCTTCATTTTCTTTTCGAAATAGACCAAGCCTTCAGGGAATTGGGGCTATGCGAAAGCACATGGTCGATACCCTTAATCGCGACCTTTTGGTAATTTCCGAATGGGGTCTTGCGAATAGGGTTCAATTTAACGCTCATAAAAACCAGTGCGGTGTGCTTTCGCACAGGCGTACGGCTGAGTGTGCTACCTCATCTGTAATAATGGGTGATATATATATATTAAGGAATCAGAAGCTCTCGGTGTTCTTGGCATGAAACTTCAATGTGATGTTCGTTAGAACCAGCATATTTTTCATATCACAAAAGAATCATTCAAGTATCTAGTTTTTCTGAAACGGTGTAAGAAATACTTCACTCCATCTGATCTCCTTACCATCTATGTCACCTTTATTAAACCAAAAAGGGAATACAACTCTCATGTATGGGCTGGTGCTTCAAAGTCTATTTTGATGTTGCTCGACCTCGTGCAGGAGAGAGCGAAAAAGCTCATCGGTGACAGTAAGGTATCAAGCTTTATTGACTCACTGGACCATCGACGTAAGTTGGGATGTGTTTCGGTGTTTTATCGTTACTTCAATTGAATGTGCTCTAATGAAACCAGGGAACTTGTTCTAGAAAACCGTTATTTCGTACGTGCAACGCACTCTGCATCAAGAGCGCATTTCTCTGTGGTCGATTGGCCAGTAAATCGCACTACGCATTACAGAGAGAATTCGTTTTTTAGCCAAACAGTTCGTATGTGGAATAAACTCCCCGCAGAGGTCTTTCCTGCCACTTTCAATGTGCAAAGATTTAAATCAAATGTCCACAAGCACTACTCCCTCTATCCCCCTTCCCACAACCTAATATCCTAGCTCTGGCACAATCTACTGCATAAGTAAGCGTCATCCCCTGAGTGGTGGTCCTAATAAAAAAAAATTCATGCAAAATGCCGTCGTTTAAAATGACTCTTACGTTATGTTATTGTAATGTTATGGTATACCTAATAAATAAATAAATAATAAATTAAAAAAGCAAAAACGAAATTTTACTTAATTTTACATTTTATAAATCATTTAGTTGTTCTTGCAGCACTATTTTTGAATATAAAAGAGAATAAAAGTAACAACTGGAACAGGCTGCCTAACTTTTCCATAGTACAACATTCCAGACGTTTTTAGTCGTCTTAAAACATTATTCGCAACCAAGAGCAGTATGGTGTGTCCGAGCGGTGTGGAAGTTTCAACTAAGACTTAGAGCAGAGAAGTTGTATGTTTTAATAGTAGTATGAGTGTGGCCTAAGAATGGTGATAGTTAACTTTTACGGTGCTTAGTATTGAAAAATTAATTTTTCACGTATATTGCTGAGTATTTAAAACAATATAATAAGTAATAAAATGTAAGTATATACGTATATGGTATAAACAATGGCCATTAACTCATTTATTGTTTAGGCTCAGATTAAAGTCAGAGTTAACAAGATAGAATATCTTAAGTCCTATTGCATCCCTTAGGTAACTGATGAATTGTTATACCCGAACTAGTTAAGGTATATTGTCTGCTTGAATTATTTCTATACCACATAAACATATTGCAATCAAATTAAAGTATTAAATATATGTGACGTTTTGTTTTTACCTCTCTCTCTCCCTCTCTCTCTCTCTCTCTATCTGTCAGTGAGATAATAAGATGGTCCGCTTTTGAGAGCTTTAAAAATATAAATTTCCGTAAGGTTTATGATGAAGTGTATCAAACTAAAAGAAGACTTTGTTTAATAATAGAACGAATCAAAATATTAAAAAGAAGGATTTTTTTAATATTTTTATTCTTACACAGCGGAAAAATTAAAATGTTTGCAATTACCGTTGTATTTATCTAGTACACACTGTAAATGTAGACATCTAATAATTGTTTCATATATTTAGCATTCAGAAAAAAATAGCAGCAATTCAGCTAAACAACATCTGCCTTTTACTTTCATCCTTAAATGACATTTAGTACATTTAGCTGTTGACGATGATGTTGACGTTTTCACAACTTTGTGTGTATTTGAGTGCATGAGCAGGCGATGTCTTAACTAAAAGTCACGCTCTTGAATACAATATTAGTCTTATTAATATTCAATGTTGTACTATGCAGATTTGACCAAATAGATCGATTTTAAAGTACAAACCTTCTAGGATAACAATTGCATGCAATTTATATTTCAAATTCAATTAATTGCTTTGTTAAACTAAAATCGTGCATATTAAATTTTAAACTAACTGAGATGTAAGCATTGAATATAAAAGCAAATGTTATCGTTATTATATTGATGCAAAAAAAATATGAGCAAAATGTGCATAAGATGTGTTTAAAGAAATTAATCAAAATTAGTCTAACAAACAATTTAAGAAATGATTTACACAGTAAAAAAAATGTTAAAAAATTATTGTCTAGATATGATTAATGATTAAATGTTATTCTTATAAGATTCGCTATGTACGTACATATGTGTGTCATCACTATAAGTTAGTGTCTTAAGCAAATAAATCATTTATTATCACTCACATTTATCACTCTATATGGGCATAAATAAAAACTGAACCTAATAGCATGAATCAATTTATAATTGTAAGTATTTTTTAAATCTCTAAAAGTTTTTACGAAAAGATTTTAAAGTTTTTTTAGAAATGTCTTTAAAACTAAAATTGTTTACTAACCTTTAGCCCAAGAACTGTTTAAAACGATCGATATAAATTTCCTATAACGTCTTATTGTATCAATTCGTATGCCTTTTTCCAAACAATAATTGCCAACTAAAAAACTACAGCAATAATTAAAAGACACAAAAAGCACCAGATGACACCAGTGTCACAATAAAATTGCGAGAAAGATGGAAAAAACTATAAAAAACCAAAAAATTAGTTGAACAGTTTCATTGCCAAAAGTGTTACGGCATGAACTACAAAAAAATCAAAGATAACATCAGTTTCGGTTTCTTTTGTCAAACGTTTTAGAGGAAAAAGCAACAGCTGTTTGTGATATCGGAATAAAACTCATTTCCTTGGAAAATGCTCTTAAAAAAAATTCTATATCAGCGTGAGTTTAAAGATAAACGTACATTTTCCTTTTATTACCTTTAAATTTTTATGAAAATTTGTCAGTGCTGTTGCAACACGGGAAGCAGTGATGTCTTCGCTAAACAACAGAAGCAAATGTACAGAAAAACTTTTGTATTACTATATTTTATCAAAAGTTCTAGTCTATATTCGATGTTTATTTACTCTATGTCAAGTATATGTCTCTAATATGTTATATCTATGCCTACCTTATACCCTGCCTACGTATTATCTATGTTAGATTTATGTCTGCTCCATTCCTAGGATATGCATTAAAAAAAATCTAAAAAATCATTTCCCTCTGATAAAAATTTAAGAAAAGATAAAAATATATTTAAAGTTAAAAAATAATTGTCAGAGATTAATTGTTAGAAAAATGTGAAATATATTTAACATTAATGTTATATACATGCTTCTTACAGAATGTTACAATTTCAGTAGGAGTAGTGTTGTTTTAAAGGATACATTTATTCAATGTTGAGTAATTTTCAATACATTTTAAAAATGTGTAGAATTTTTTTTTTGCAAAAATGTGTAAGAAATGTTTTAAATTACGTTTTTGTGGGATTTTAATAAATTTTTTAAGTTTTTTATCTATTTTTTGTATAAAATTATGCAATTTTTGTGAAATCGGAAAATTAAAAAAAATTTTGTTATAAATTATTTATTTTGTTGTAAGGTTTAAAAAACTAATTTAATTAAATATTCCCGTGTAATTAATTAAAAAAGCATTAGCATTGTTTATCATTGAATGCTAATGAAATCGCCAATTAATTAGTCCATCTAATTAATTACTCCCATGTATGGTAGTGAATGTCTGGTCTATATCAAATTTATATCTAATCTATATCAGCTTTATGTCTATTTGATTTCTAGTCTATTTGTACTTTATGTTTAATCAATTTCAGATTTATGTCCTGCATATATTTTGTATAGAACTCTTTCATGTTAAGTCTATCTATCTTTTGTATACTTTTTTTTATCTAGTCTATAACCAGTAATTAGCTATGGTTTTTTTATTGGATGCAAATCCTTTCCTTATTACTAATCCGTATTAGTTCTTTGTCTACTTAATGCCCAATCTATTTCTTAGTCTTGAATTTTTTATTTCCCTGTAAAAAAAATATCTGGACTAAAAAAGAAATTAAATGATTTTATTGCGCCTTAAGCTTCTTAATTGTTAAAAATAAATGTAGTTGTCCGCTTGAATAAATTATGATTTAATTATTTATTTACACAAAATAATTATCATCAACTGATTACCTTTTCTTAAATGAAGGCATAATTAAAATTAAAGAAATAATATTTATGTAACATCTGTCTCCAAATACTTAAGATATAATTTATGAGCCATCAAAAAGTTACTTTCCCTTTTCACTGGCACAATGTTGTCATCATATTTGAAAATTTATAATTATGTGCATTTAATTTAATATTTTTTAAATTTCATTTTACACATACATATAAATAAATACATACAACTTTATGACAATACAAGGTTGTCACTTACAACATGCAATTAATTCTCAACAACAAATAATTGTTTGTTTAATGTGTTTGCAATAATTTATATTGAAATGGAGCTTCTACTCATACTTTAACTATAACCGCCAAATGACTAGAACAACAAGTGTGTGTAGAACTGTGTTTAGGTCTTATGAACTTCATGCTGATATTATAATGGACTATCACGTCCTAATGCCAAACCGCGTATAATACAGTCTCATACATTCCCATGTACACACGTTGTATTAAAACCAACAAATGTCTCAATGCCATTACGAATGTTCGTGGAGAACATTGAGCCAGAAAAAAAAACGGAAATCATTTATACAACAGACGCTGCACAAATTGGCAAACTTCCAAAAAAGGAAGAAAAACTTTTAAGGTACAGTGATGAATAAAAGTTGCAAAAATTTGCCAACATGAGAAATTAAAACTTTCGTTTCTTTAAAAGTGGCTGAAATATAAAGAAAATGTTTAAGTATGTATTTCTCTAATATGTGTGTGCATAGGTATATAAGCAAACATTTTATAGTTAAATAGAAAATTTTCAATTTAATTTGAATTTTTCTTTTTAATTTTCATTAAATAAAAATATTCAGTTTATTGGTACAAAACGCTTGACCAAACTCGTTTAAGCGAATACCAAACGTAAAAATTATTTGCCCGTGTATTCAATTGTTTGTCTGTTGCATTGCTGTTCAGCAAGTGTTTGTGGCTTTATACAACTTTATAACAGTCAATTATGGTAAGTAATTGCGATATATCATACCCACTTTAACCAAACAACCAAACAATAGAAACTGTAATATCAGGACCTTCAACAACAACAACATAAACATAATACCAGCATTATTGTAAAGTGCAACATTTGAAATATATGTAAAATACTACAAAACGGCGGGAAAACACAAAAATAACAACAATCCATTAAATGCTCAAGCATGAATAATAAATAGTAAAAAGGAAAAAAAATAAAAGCCTAAAAACATGCCACAAGAAAACATACATGCAGCAGTGTTGCCAATTGTATAGAAGAAGATCAGTTTTCAGAGAAGTTTTGGACTATTCTTCACAATATTTTGTACCAATTAGAATTTTTCAGTAAAATCGGTCGTCTTACTGCGGAAAATGGTAAGCTCCTCTATTTTTGTTTTTAGGAAAATTTCACAACAGATTTAATTTTATCAAAAAATTTAAATTTTAATTGAAGCCCAAAATGCATAACAAATTTCACACAAAACACATATTTTCACCCAAAAAGTATCGAACATTTAAATTAATAACAAAAAACATCTATATTTAAACACTACTTTTTTCGTGGCTAGCGTTAGATCCCCGGGTAAGGCAGAATGGATTTCAAGTTTTTTTTAGGAGATTGCATTTATTTACTTAATTTTTAGTATTTGTTTTTTATCACATGAAATTGAAATTCGCCAAAAAACAAAATCAGCTATTGAGTCATTTTTTTTAATTGTCTTATTAAAGCTAACCTTTATTTATAAAGCAATGTCTAACATCTCTATGGTGCAAGGTACATAAAATTCGGTCGTTTATAGCCTCCCAACTAAGTTCCTAAAAAAATGTTTGAATTCCCAAAAATCCCAATATTGCTTTTTTAATTTAAATCCATTTAGGAATTAAAATAGGTGAACTTTAACTGTACTGTAATTAATTTTATTCGTAAAATATATAATATTTTGCCAAAATTAGAATTCTTTATAAAGTATTTTAATCCTAAATTTTATGCTTTTTTATTTTTTTTAAGAGAAGTAGCACTTCAGACATTAACACGTACTTAGTTTGTAACCGTGCTACATTCTTTAGGAAAGGGATAGATGAGAGAGAACATAGGCTATAAAAAGTACCGACGAAGGAGGCTGCATGTTTTAATTTAAGATCTGAATATGTATATATACCATTAAACAGAAAAAAAAACATTTCTGATTTTTGACTGCCGCAAGGGTTGAACCCAGGGTTTGTAGTCAACGTGCTTATAACCTTGACTACAGTAGCCTCCATTATTAATCCCCGAAAAAAATTTACAAAAGCATTACACAGATTAGATTTAAGACTGATTCTGTCAGGTCTTCAAATCTATAAAATTCTTCATATCTATAAAATTATTTCTAAAATATTACTAAATTATTTATAGCTTTAATTGAGCCATGTCTTAAGAAAGTCCGATTTGATGGCTAGCATTTTATTATTTGTTGCAATTAATTTTCTTATCATAAAAACTACAGAAATTGCAGATTTTATATTCTCCCTAAAACCATTAAATCATGGAAAAAGCGTGAAGAATTAAATTTTATTGCTTCAGCATTTTTTACAAGAATTATAATTTGAAAACATTTAGGGCTACAAATATTAAAAAATAACGCAAAATACGAGTCCCCGATTTATCCCAAAAAAATATTTTTCATCCCCATTTTCCAAAAAAAATAAATCCGTGTTTTTGGAATAATTTCTTTCTTTTGACAACACTGTCTTAAGTTTATAACAATTCTAGCTTATATCGTGCCTTTATTTGGTGTCTTCTAGACGCTATTTAAATGTAGCCTTTGTACAGACAACAGTTTCTTTTAAAAACACATCAGAAACAATTTTATGAAATCGAAAAAAAAATTCTAGAGATAACAAGAAAGTACCTACCCTTCACCAGAGTCATCCAAAAAACGCGCCTACCTGTTTCTTTGAAATAAAACACAAAATATTTGCAATTTTTTCAAGCTGTATTTTTTATTAAAAGTATGGTCCATTACAATTATAAGTGGAATAGAATATCATTCAAATGTCCACCATGACTGCGTCTGCAGACATCAATCCGAATATCGAAATTTTCAATGACTTTCCGACATGTTGCTGGTGTTATTTCACGAATTGCAACTTGAATGTTGTTCTTTAGATCACTAATTGTTTGTGGCTTGTTAGCATACACTCGACTTTTCAAAAAACCCCACAAAAAAAATCTAATGGTGTTAGATCACATGACCTTGGAGGCCAATTGAAATCTGCATTTCGTGAAATTACACGTTGAGGAAATTTTGATCGCAAAATCGTAATGTTTTCTCGAGTTGTGTGACATGTAGCACCGTCTTGCTGGAAATAGACGTCAGACACACCAATATGATTCAACTGTGTCCATAAAAAGTCTCTCAACATTGATTGGAATCGCTCAGCATTCACAGTAACAGCATTTCCAGCATCATCTTCGAAAAAAAATGGCCCAATGATTCCATTTGCCCAAAATGCACACCAAACAGTAACTTTTTGTGGGTGTAGAGATTTTTCATGAATAACACGAGGATTGTCATCACCCCAGATGTTGCTTATTGACGAATCCATCCATTCTGAAATGAGCTTCGTCACTAAACAAAATTTTGCTTGAAAACAATGGATCTGTTGTTCGTTGTTCAATAATCCAACTAGCGTAATTACGACGTTGTAGATGGTCTCTTTCTTTCAATTCCTGGGTTAATTGAATTGAATGGTTAAAACTGTACTACCTTCTAATAAAACAAAATGGCTTATGTCATTTGAAAAGATGTCACGTGTAAAAATTATATAGTGCTGACATCTAGGCGTCACATTTGAATGATCCTTTATTATTGTACATAAAAATGTAATCGGCTTTTAATGGTTTAAGCTTTTTTTTAATTTTAATATTTCCTTAAAGATCTCTTCAAGAGTTTTTTTTACCCAAATTGACTTTTTTTAAATATGGTGCAAAATCATACATTTTTATAAAAAGTTTAGAGATCCATATCTCGGAAAATATAGGCGAGCACCAATTTATTTACTCTATGTTTTTTTCTTATTTTAAATTCTCTCTCTTTTGCACCCTCAAGATAATGATGCATCTAAATTTCATATTCCCTTCAAATCAGTTGATTCTATAGAACTGCCGTTTTTTGCTCTTATCCCCACCCAGAGTACGGGTCTTGAAAAGACACATAGCCGATTTAACTCTGTAGTTAAATTTTCTTACGAAATATATAAAACTGTTACGTTTTTCTGAAAGCCCATTATACGACCTTGACTTTTTTTAAATTTTAAACATTTATTCCAAATTCTACTTGACCCTTTATGTCTCTTATGTTATGAAAATAAACCTAAATTCTAAATGAATTTAAAAGAAAAAAAGAAAAAAAACGTCAGAAAATGGCAAAATGTACCTGTCATTACTAAAATGCATTTTGCAATGAGTCTTTTAAAATGAAAATGTAATCGATTATAAACTTCCTAAACTAAACTAAAAAATAAAATAACATGTATTTGGAAAAAAGTTTCTGCTAAGAACAATCTTTCATTTAAAGTTTTAAAATCAGAATGAGGACATTTTCCTTTCCTTTTAAATATTTAAAAGGTTTTCAAACTTGTTCTTTTTTGGCAACACTGAATTTTAAATTATTCATCAAAAACAATATTTATAAAATTTTACTTTTCACTTCATTGCACTTTCACGTATTTTACACAATGTAATGATATGCACTACATATTTCATTAAATAAACATTTTAACAACAATGCAAACTGTTACTGCAGGAGCCACACTAAAAATAAACAAGCAAAATTCAAGGCCATCAGCTGTAAGGCCTTCTGGATAGTTAGTAAATATATGGTCTTTAAAACCTTATTGGTTGTCACATTCAACAAATGCTTTCCTATCGCATTTCAAACTTACAATGGTGGCATGTCATAACGTTCAAGGACATAATGTCCATCAACATAGAGTCATAACGTCCATGGATATTACAGGTATATTTTAAGATATTCTATGCAAGAAGGATGCAACGTTCTTATAAACTGGCTTGCAGAAAATCTTTTGTATACAAAACAGGTGTTGGTTATACCAAGAGAAGAAAATCCGTGCACCGTCCAAAGCCCGTCTAAGCAGGAAGTCTTTGGTAAGCGAAGCCGTTGTTGTTTTAAGTACGACATTATGACACTTTAATACATGACACTATGTCCAAACCAAAAACGACACAATGTCATACACAATGTGACATTATGTCACTTTTGACACTATGACATGCCACTACTTTCGATACTCTCTTTCTCTCTCCTAGATACCGGTGTAAAGTCGGAGATAAATTTCTTTAGATTTTTTTCTTGTCTTCTTAATACCGAAAAAAGATTTCTCCATGCTTTCAATAAAACTAAATATCTTTTAGAGGCTTGGGACTTCAACTTATGTTAAAAATTACAAGATTTAAAATTTCTGTCAAGTAGGGCCTTATAATGGCGATAATTTGCTTTTGCCGTTGGGCTCTTTTTTGCAATTTACCAACAGCTAGAGTTTAATACGCGAAAGTGCACCTGAAGTATGTGACTTAAATATGAGAAATGGTAGCTGAGAAATATTTCAATTGCAAATGATTTTAAGTGAGTTTTTGTGAATTCATTACAATACCAACAATAAAATGTAGACTATAGAGATCTGTTACAAAATTGTATTTTTCAGCATCTATAATAATAATGAATGCTTGATTCTTAAAATAAAGAATTGTTTAATGTTAAATATATTTTCCTTACTAGCTCTCTACAAATAGTGAACGATTATAAATTGTTTTTTTTTTTTAACACACGTTTTCTTTTCAATATTTAATTTTTTTTAGATATTTTATTTTGCAACTAGAAATACCCGTATAAATAAATTAAATTTTAAATTTAAGATAAAGTGTTTACAAAATTTTATCTCACCCCTAAAGTATGCTAAATTTTTAATACTAAACCATCCCTAATGGTATATTAAGCGGTTTTTAATATAAAAAAAAAAAAAACAAGAAGTTATAAATCTTTTAACATTATTTTGTTTCTCAATTTGCTGTTGGTGATTTTTCTTATAAACTTTTTTCTTAAGATTGACAAAACTTTACACTGAGCTGCTAGCTAATGTGTCTGTCTATCATGGAGTATTTATTTATTCACGTTTGAGGAAATTGAAACTGCTAACATGTTTAAAACTTTTATTTTCAGTCCTTAGTTATTCTCTTTTTTTTAAATATTGTAGTTCATATCGAAAGCATTATAAGAATCAAAATAAACAAAAAGTAAAACTTAAGGCAACAAAAGGATTGTACAGTTTTTTTTAAAGACACCAAAATTGACAAAACTTTTTTGGCATTTAAGAGAAAGTTTTTATTCTTCAGCCATTTTTAATTTTTTTTTTTTTTTTTTTAAGTCACATTTAGGAAAAAATTTGTTTTTAATATTCACAAAATATTCTGGTGGAATTTTATTTTCATATTTTGCATTAAATGATTAAAAATGATTTAAGTGCTAACTGAAAAGCGCTCCTTAAACCAAACTCTGGACTTTCCTCTATTTGGCAACTTAAACTTAAAAAATTGGTAACACATCCGAAAATCCTAAATGCCTTAATATCAACAAACACGAGTAATAGCAAAGATTATTGTAGTATTGCGCATGATAAACATTGATGCATTCAGCTTAATAATCTCAGAGATGGGAAGTCTTAAAAATAATCATACCTTTTAATTAGTACTAATTGTAGTCAAACCAAAATAATGGTGACAACAATAGTATAACCTTAATAAAGGAACATAATGACAAAAAAATGTAATTCTGTGTCATTTTGTATGTTTCCAACACTGCAACTTTAAATGCTGCCTGTTTCCTCTTATTTTTAACTATTAAAGACTACTGTCGAATTTATATGAAGCTGCGTCCATAATTTTGCTTTTGACAGTCCTTGAAAACAGACGACCTCTTTAATTATAGTTGAAAAACGTAAATTTCATAAACCGACCAAACATTATTTTTTACGAAAAAACACAATCACGGAAATCAAAAAAAAGGTGTACTCAGTTCCGTTAAGTGTACTGCAAGACTAAATGGCGCAAGACGTATAGGTCATCCAGAAAATTTTTCATGCCAAAAATGGTCAATAAATTTTACGGACTGATTGTTGCTGCAGAATAAAAGCACTGTCACCACATGTTGCATGAATATTTTGGACTTAAAAAACCTATACTCATGACGGATACTCCAGTTTCTCACCCTCGACCATAACATAAACTGTGTGACCACTTCAAAGAAGTGGTTGTTGACGTTAACGCGCAATTTCAACAAGTTTAAAGTTCTTATCGTGGACAAAATATGAGTTTATCACAAAGCACCAGGGACTAAAGAATATTAGAAAAGAGAATTTCTTTGGTGACCATGCACGAGACAATTCAAAGATGAATCAACGTGAAGAGAATAGAGGCTGCAACAACTACAGTCATATTTTTGACTGACCATAAAGTGTAAGTCATAATATTTTCATAACATAGCTATATGACTCAGTCTTTACAAATCCTTTTTAGACATCTTTGAAGCATTTGCGATACTAGAGAATTTTTCCGAAGTTGGCTGCAGCTTTAAAACGAAAAGAAAAGATTTTGTGACGTCTCAAATCTTATAAATAGAAATAAAAGGTTTTGGGGGTATATTAGCCCTCTCCGGCTAGGCTTTCCTACAATGTTGCTTCGAACATACAGGAACAAATATTTGTTGCAACCAAACGGTCGTTTAAGAATTATCTAACGCTACGATAACTTAAAGGAAATAGAGAAGTGATGTGCGTTGGCTGAATTCTTGAGGTAATGATACGATGTGGTGGTCATGTTCCTAGATGACTAAACAAAAAATCAAAGAACTCAAGATGTATTGGCAGGGTATTCAGATCGGCTGCGGTTATAAGCTAAATAACTAAATGAGAATTATAAAAATTTAATTAGTTGAGCAACAATGAAAAGTTGGATCTACTCGAAAAAATTTACAACTTTCATATTTGGTTTCGTATCACTTTTTTATTATTTATTTGGTATAGCTTTCTAAAGACATATCGCAATATGGTTCCAGAAAAGTTTAGCAATAATATATTAATATTCTAATCTAGTCAAAGATTAAGATAAGGTTCGTCATATACTGCTAGTTAACTTTTTCTTGCTCTAAAAAAATTGTAGAGGATTTATTCATCCGCCGCGAAAAGTATACTCCTTTTTCGTTTTTATTGTAATCCTGGCTGTATGCGATGTGGCATCGTCTTGTTGTTACCACATGATAATCATATCCACAGTACGCAGTTGTGGGTTTATAAAGTTTCACGATGTCGCTTCCTATTTACAGTTACTGTTACGCCATTTTCATTTCCAAAGACGTAAGGTCTAATAATTCCCCCTGACTAATTTGCACACCGAATTTCACTTTTAATGGACGCAAAGGTGACTAATGAATAATTTGAGGGTTTTCCATTGCCCAGAACCGACTATTTTCTTTATTCACATATCGGTCCAATTGAAAATGTACTTCGTGACACATTATGATCTTTACATGAAAATAGGGGTTGTCTTGAGTGAGCTGTAACATCCTATTGGCATATGTACGGCGGCGTAAATAGTCTTGTAGACTGAAGCTTAGATGGAAACAAATGCAAGTCCTTGTGCAAAATTGTGGGCAAAGTTGTTCTTTTAAGATCTTTGAATACTTTCGTGAGCAGTAGTAATGTTTTCAGCCGATCTTGAAGTACGTTGTTTTTATGCTTGGGCCTATCACCTACAGACCCCCTTTCTTTTAAATTATTCATTTGATAAGAAGTGCGGTTTGTTGGCAAGTTGTTTCTCCAAAAAATTTTCACGTAACTCTGTCATTGTTACAGTAATCGATAATTGTTTTTGGTTAAATATTTCAACGATGGCGAGTTTATGTTGACAAGCTGTTGGCGTAATGAGACCGACTCACTTGGGTCCTAAAAGTCCCGTTGTGTCACTTGGAAATAGAATGTGCCAGGAGCAGATCAGGTCCCTACGGCACCATCAAAGATGAATATCCAAAACACCCCGAGGACCGGATAAACAAGTTTATCCAAAGCAAATGCTCCACCGTTTGACAACTTCTACAGTAGTCATGATGCGGAAG
The DNA here is from genome assembly GCA_916610165.2 of Gymnosoma rotundatum. Taxonomy (NCBI): domain Eukaryota; kingdom Metazoa; phylum Arthropoda; class Insecta; order Diptera; family Tachinidae; genus Gymnosoma; species Gymnosoma rotundatum. The sequence continues at coordinate 8,767,253 of OU744338.1, read as the reverse complement.
ATTCAGTCTCCTATCATGGGTACCAATGACATAGTGCCTCGTGAGCACAGCCACAAGTGTACCCAGCTGCCCTCGAGGAAACCTCAGAAGATTTGCGGATCTCCCGCTATCGTACTGACGCCACAATATACTCGAGACCCTACAGGTGACTCCTTCAGACCATCTACACTGCGGATCCCTAAAGAGTTCCTGCTAAAATAAAGCTCTGAAGTGGATCTATCTCCCGGTCTCCCAACCGAGTTCTAAATCTGGTGTCCTACCATCTCGTCAAGAGATGTCCGGCATTTACGAACCAATCTGGATGTCGTATAGAAACTCGATAAGGAGTTAATCGCGGCCTTGCTGTCAGTACAGATCCGGATATCCTCTCCGTATATCCTGTGGTACCTCATTCAGAAAGCCGCCCTTCTAATGGCTGAAATCTCAGCCTGTATCACCCTACATTGGGCCTGCAGCCGAAACTTTATCTTGATCCGAAATCTAGGAATGAAGACGAACGATTAAAACACGTTGGTTAATCGAATATTTTTTCATGATAAATTAGCCGCGTGTCTTCCTCACGACTGCCAAATATGAACTGTCAAGACTAATTTTTACCATAATGGCGGCAAAACAAAGTAGTATACCTTCTAGGCGGACACCCTAAATTTACTGAATCAAGTAGTCTTCCAACATTTCTTTTCTCAAGCACTTGTAGAAATTTCGTTGCCAAATTATTTTCACTTTTTAATGCTTTATGATTTTAAACATTTTCAACTATTATTTGGACTACTACAGCAGCCTGCAGCAAAATAAAAGTGAAAGTAAAAAAAAAATAAGAAGAAAAATAACAAATATGAACAAAATACTTAAAGTTTAAATGTTCTATGAAATGCATATCGTAAAAACTTTAAGGATTTTCTACACTTGTCAGTTAAGTGTCACAAATATAAAATAGTTGCAGTTTTATGGTTGCTTTTACGCTTGAGATGCGAATCCAGTGTTTGGAAACATCTTGGAATTTGTAAGTAGGAAACATTAAGTGGGTTTATAAAGAAATGTTTGCAGTTTATATTGAATACGACACATTCATGTGGAATAATTTTGTGTCGAAATGGTATTTATTTGTGTTCAATATTGTTATCGTAGTGTAATTGTTTTGTATTATTCGTAAAAGGATCCTGCAAATGTCAGAGATATCATTTTGTCATGTTCTTTTAATGTTTAAACTTTTGTTGCAAAAGTAAAGATGGTGTCTTTTAAGCCTGACATTTAAATTTTAAAAAACTATAAAAAAAACCTAAAGTTTTTATATAATTTATTTTTTATTTGAAACGTTAATACACAACATTAACATTTGAAAATGATAACAGATATTTGACCAACGGGACTTTTCTTGACTAGCGCATTCTAGGCGTTAAATTTCAGTTATATTTTCCAGCATGTTAGGCCGTATATCACTGAAAGCGAGAACAGTGCCGGCCTATAAGGCGACAATTAATGACTTTACGTCGTTCTCCATGAAATAATAAAAAGTTGTCGCACGAATTTAAAGCCCAATGGCAGGTTCATTTCTCCAAATTTCAATAAATCGGCACGATTGCGGTTAGCGTATTGCAAGTAGCCTCATCCTGTTAAAACCACAATCCGCCCTTATTAATATCATCCATATTTTCAAACATGGTGCGGTACCGATTTCCAAGGACAGTAATGCGAGCTCCGGCTTTATTTTTAAGAAAGAAGGTCAGATAATGCCACCAGCATGTAAATCCAATCAGGGCCTGTTATGGAGTGGTTCTATGTGGCAATTCTTTTTTTTTAACTGTTAAGCTAAGCATGAGCCTCGTGGTTTTAATTCCTGCACCAGCAGAATGTTTAAGGGTGTATACCAAGATCTTTGGCCAAAATTTTCCACGTAGTAGACGGAGAGAGACAACGAATTGATAAATTTGAATCTTTCTCTAAACTTTTGCATAGAGCAGCATATTCTTCTCAGAACGCACATTCTTTTGACGTGTAGGTGTTATTTCATTTAGAGAGTATTAAGTATGTTCGCAATAAAAATCACCGAAAGCTCAATAATATAACTTCCGCGAGTTGATTGCTGGTTTTCAAAGTAAATCTGGATAATTAAGTGGCGTTGTTCAACCTTCAGCCAAAGTAAGTGTCAAAAGCAAACATAGTTTGATATTTCATTTTATAGTTAACCATATCGTAAGTTATTATGTATGTGAGTTCATAAAAGTATGCAATGAAATCTGGACTAAATTTAACCCTAAAATACCCAGAATGAAGAAATATTTTTTTCTCAATAAATCTTTAAATTACTATTCCTTAAATAGTAATAACATTGGTCCATATTAATAGTTATAGACTAAAGTCGACTCTTGCTATTGCTATACTCTAATTTACTTTATTCGTGCTTGATTCCTTCAAATATAAATATTTCATGATATTCTCATGAAATATTTATTATTTCAAACTAAACTAAAAAATGAAATGTATCACCATACATTTTGATACAGTGGAAAACAGAGGTAATGACATTCCAATGATAGACAAAAAGAAAGAGTCATGGAAAGCAGTACAAGAAGTTATGCGCGCAATGGGTTCGTATGAAAGTTAACGTCAGAAAAGATGTCACAATGCAATTCCTGAATTAAGCGCCCAAGAGAGTCTTTTTGAAGATATGACTGTTCACGAGTTGGAGGGTGGCGAAATTTTAAAAGATAGTAAATGCGTTACGGAAAGTGACTGCACTGAAAGTTTTAGTGATGAAATTGCTTCATATTCCAATTAACTAATAAAGAGTCTCCCGAAAAGTGCAGTTGAAGATGTAGGCAAAATAAGATATAATAATAAGATATACTTCCCCCGCTCTTAGAACACAAACTTCTACAAGTTTTTGAATTTGATAAAAAAAACAGAAGGTGTCGTTATATAAATGAGTTAGAGTCAACTCTAAAGTAATTCCCACTTTAGTTACCTTAAAGTATACTTTATTTTTAACTATGAATATGGGCTATTTAATCTAATTAACAGTCATAGAATTATCCAGCAAAATATTAATTTAAAGCTAAAATTATGTTCTTGTTTTCAAATTAAATTTATTACTTCCAGTACAATACAATTTTGTTTTGTTTTGTTTATTAAAAATCACACTAAAATTTTAATTGTTTACAAAATGAACAATAAACAAAACTATGCAATAATAACAGCAATAATATGACAATTTTTATTCAAGAGTAATTTAATTTTAGTATTTAACTTCTACTCGTACACAGGCGTTTAATCAATGACACTGAATTATAAGTTTTAAATACAATTATAAGTCAATATAAATAATTGACAATATAATTAAATTATAAACAAAACAATATTTATGCATGAGTTTTAGAGAATACAAATTTGAATAATACAGTGATGATTAAATAAGATGGTTTTAAAATTCACAGAAATTGTTTAAAAAGAACAAATAACTTTTTCATTACTTAATTATGATTTTCTTTTAATGTTTCGCTATTTCAACCTGACTGTATGTAATTGACTTTTAAACATCTATTTAATTAATGCAATTAATTGGCACTGTAGTTATTAAATTTTTTATCTCTACATATTTTATCCCTAAAAGTATGCAAAACTTACACACATATTTTTAATATCATCTATCCATATAAACTCATTGTATTACAATTAAATTATAATAAACAATGTCGCATTGATATGCAAATCTCTAGTTTATCGTTAAATTCCAACTAATTACAAAATACATTTTGAACTTTTGTGCAGATATTCATGTACATAAATATATTTATGCAAATTTGTGTGGATAGTTGTCAATAAATACAGCACTTAATAAAACTGATAATTACTACTGATTATAAATAAAATCTCTTTCTGGTTGTTGTGAAAATAAAAATAAATTATTTGAATTTCTAAATTTTCTTTTAATTAGAAATTAACTGTCTGTTGTAGCAAACAGAGAAGTAAGCATTTCGTATAACTTTTAAGTGTAACATCCCTTAATTTTTAAATTTGTTTTGTATTTCCTAAAAAATTTCGTTCAAAGCTTTTAAATGATACCCATATTGATATTTAAAAAAAAAAAAAAATTGAAAACCCAGAGGCTATAAATCGGAAAATGTGGGCGAGCGCCAATTTTTCCACTTAATGTTTTTTTTTCTTATTTTTTAATTCTCTATCGCAGTATATATTGTTTTGTGATTGCAGTTACTTCATTCTTCCAAATGATATGGAAAAAGTTTAGATAGACGTGGCTGCCTCGAAGGACATGGACCGATTTTGCTAAGTTCCTCTAGCATATCTTTCGTCACTATGTCTGATCGATTATTTTAATATTCTCTAGCTGATCACGTGCCTTGGCTAACCCGATTTTAACACTAACGCGGATGGACAGACGAACAGACATATTTATTTATTTATTTATTTATTTATTTATTTATTTTGGTATCTTCTGCAGCAAAACTTAAGTCTTAAAGTAGCAAAAGTTTACAAATCGTTATTTTAACATTTATTATAACAATAGTACAAAAATTAGGATACAAAACAAACATTGTTACAACTAAAATAAAATTGCAATAAAATTAACGATAAGAATTATACATATTAAATTAAAAATACTTAATTATAAGAGGTTAAGACAAATAAATGGATGAGGTCATAAAGAGTTTTATTCAGTTATTGTTATTTCAATCACTAAATTGTAGCTAAGAATAATATTGTAAAATTTGCCTTTTAAAAGATAAGACGTTGCTAATGCTTCTAATATCCGGTGGGACAGTGTTCCAAAGACGTACTGCGAATATAAAAAATTGCCAATTTGAAATTAGTGACTTACTTATTAAGGGTACAATCGCTTTGTTTCTACCGAAGCGACTGAAACTAAGTCGATTATATAATTCTTCAGGCTGACGAGCAGTTACTATTTTATGTAGGAATATTAACACTTTAATTTTCAAAAAATCATCAAACTGGACACCAAAAATTTGTCTTGCATAAAAGCTTATATGATGATGATTTCCATACGACTTAAGCCCAAAAACATATCTTGTTATGTTATTAAAAGTAACATTAAGCCTTGACTTGCTTTTTGCATCACAGCTTCCGAAAAGCTCACTGCCATATGTTAGTACTGGAATCAGATATGTTTTTGCAAGAAGAAGTCTGATTCTTAAAGGCGTGCAATATTGTGTAGGCCATAATGTCCGGAGTATTGAAAATGTTTTCCCACAAGCGGTTGAAATATGATCCGACCATGTTAATGTGCTGTTGAATATAATTCCTAAATTCTTAGCTTTATTCACTATTTCAATTTTTTCACAGTCTACAATAACATTTGGTTTTATAGTTATTTGTTGGGATCTTTTATGGATCAGAACACATTTTGATTTTTTTGGGTTAAGACTCAGACCATTAACGGCAGCCCATGAGGAAATTCTTTTTAAATCTTCGTTAAGTTTATCTACAAAATTTTCGCTTTTGTCACTGATAAATATTTGGACGTCGTCCGCATACATTCTAATATTACAATAACTAAGTTGATCCGGCAAATCATTTGTATATACAGAGAAAAGTAAAGGCCCCAAGATTGAACCCTGTGGGACACCTCTAGTGACAGGAAGTGAAACTGATGTAGCCATTTTGGTAACCTCTACGTATTTCTCTCGATCACTAAGATAAGTTCGTATTAGCTTTGTAGATGTAGAAGAAAAATGCATCATCTTTTCTAACTTTTGAAGCAGGACAGTATGATCAACAGTATCAAAAGCCTTGGAGTGGTCAAGTAAAACCAACAAGACCATATGACCATCATCCAGCTCCTTCCTTATGCCTTCAGTTACATCAACGAGGGCAGTGATACAACTGTGTCCGGCGCGAAAACCTGATTGTTTACATGTTAAAAGTTTGTATTCATTAAGGTATTCTGTAATTTGTTTATGTAGAATTTTTTCAAAAGCTTTAGATAGATAGGGTAGAATGGTAATTGGGCGATAATCTGTGGATGATTTTGGAATAGGACGGACTTTTGCAAGTTTCCATATTTTTGGATAGGTACTGGTTGTGAATATAAAATTAAATATATGTGTTAAAAATGGTAAGATAAATGGGAGAATCATTTTAAGGAAAGCTGGATGTATTTCATCAGCTCCCGTAGCCATTGATTTAATAGAAAGGCAGCTTCTCAAAACATCTACATCGCTTACACAGTCAAAGTTGAAAAGTCGGGTTGGTGTCTTTTTAGCATCAAACATGCTGTAAAACAAGTGATCAGCATTTGGCATTTGGACCTCAATAAAATTTTTATTAATGTCATTTGGATCAGAGATGGGATTTACATGAACGTACTTCTCCTGCACAGCACCAATTTCTCTAATGGTTCTCCATATATTTTTTACATTTGTGGATTTTTCAAATTTGTTTGCGTAGAACGACAACTTAGCTTGCCTGATTGCTTTGTTAGTATTTTTCCTAGCCAAACGATAGTCTTCATATAAAGCATTCGTTAGATATTTCTTCCAACGCGAATATGCAATATCACGTTTTTTCATTAAATGCTTTATATTTGAGGTAAACCACGGCTTATTATTACTTTTAATTACTTTTGTTTGTAATGGTATAACCATGTCATACAAGGCCAAAATATGTTTATTCAAGAACCCCAACTGCTCGTCCACCGTTGAAAAATAATATAATTGGCCCCAATCTATCTTTAAAATCTCTTCTTCCAACAAATGTCGATTAGCTCTTTTGAAGTTACGAAAACTTATAGGGTTATTAGACGGTTGAATTTGAATGTTATATATCAGAAAAATAAGATCATGTTTGGAAAAACATGATGCTGATATTTGATCATACATCAAAACATTGGCCATATTAGAAACAAAAAACAGATCGAGTAAAGTACAAGCAGTTGATGAAAAGTGTGTTGGTGTGCTTATATTAGTTGGAGTAAGGCCAACAAATTTCATATTTTCAGTCAGATTTGTGTCAGATAGTAAGTTTGAGTTAAAGTCACCTGCTATTATTACTTCAGCATAAAGTGGTGTTAATTCTTCTATCGCCCTATAAAAATGAGATAAGTCAGTACGATTATTTGGTCTATAAACGCTACCGATTAGAAAATTGCTAGTCTCAAAACGTATCTCAATAAATAAATGCTCAACTTTATCACTGTGTGTGGTATTATTTGTGCTCCTGATTTTGCAAGCCAATTCAGATCTAATGTATATAGCCACACCTCCGTATCCATCTTTTCTGTCATTTCTAAATAACTTATACCCATTCATTGATACCATTGCGTTTGTAATTGAGTCGCGGAACCAAGTTTCAGATATGCATATTATATGTATTCCGGAAAACTCAAATATGTGACGAAATTCATCAATTTTGTTAAAAAGACTTTGAGCATTTATATGACAAATTTTGAGTTCTTGTTTTTGTTTACACAGTATTTTTAACATATTTGCAGTAACGTCTTTAGAACGAGCTCTATTATTTTTTGTTAAAAGCATGTAGGAAAAGCTGGGCTAGAAAAATAGCTTTAGCAACGCTTATTATAGCTACAATTAGTGTTTCTTTTATAATAATCATACAATACATAATCATATAATTATAAATTTCAGAAAAAGAATAAGTGACGGTTATAGAATTTTCAAAAAAAAAAAAAATATATTTAAACATTGGGTACGTTTGCAAATGGATAAACATTACGTAAATAGGATCGAAGATATTAATCTCGAAAAAGCTGCTGAAGTTGTTCTATATATTCTACATGCACGGGTTCATCAGCAACTTGTACTTTTATATATACCAAACCACGTAGAGTATATGCTGTTTTAATGCGATTTGTTTTTTTCATTTTAATCGCTTCTTGTAAAATCTTATGATTTTGTGGTGTTAAGTTTTCATTAACATATATAGGTCTATCACTATCAAACCCAGCATGTCTGAGCCTTAATATTGTTCTGTTATCTCGTCTGTACTTGGCAATCGTCTTTAAAAGGAAATTTTTTTCATACGGCGAATGCATTTTCACGATTATGGTATCATCTTTTGGTGTATATGTTTCTGTGTCTTTATAAATTTTATTTAATCTGTATACATTTTCTATTCTTGGAGTTGCTACATTTAAATTATCGCATAATGTACTAACTATGTTATGCAAATTTTCATCCTTATGATAGGGTACACCACAAATTCGTATACTACCAGCCACTACAGAATTATCTTGTTTGTTTAATTGTCTCCTTATGTTAATTATTTCTGTTTTACAATTTTTTATCTCAGAAATTTCCGACTCCAAATTGGTTACCTTCTCTTTTAATGCATTTATAGTTGTATTTTCTATTAATGTCACCCTCTCCTTTAATGAATGTAGGTCACTTTGAAGAGATGTAAATCTTTTGTCAATTTCACTCAAAAGTTCTTCTTTATACTCTTTAAACTTATCTTCAATAATAACATTTATTTGTTTGGTTAATTTTTCAAAACGACTATCCAGCATAGTTACTAGCTTAAAGGGCGATTTGCAAGCGGAAAGTCGTGATGATTCATTCACAATCCCTAAATAAGATTTATTTAGAAAGTCATTTTGGCGTATTTGTTGTGGAGTGTTTACAGTCGACATTAAATCAACGTTATTATCGGACACTTGCATGCTGCTGTTGTTTATTGAAGTTTCATTTGTTTCAAGATTTTTTATTATTTTTTTGGTGTTTCTCTTTTTTAAGTTGACAATTTTTTTACTTCTTGTATACATTTGCTTGTTTTTTAGATATATAGTATGACTATTAGTTGTTTGTTTTTTGAACTTAACGGTCTATAGTAATATTTCATTAACTTGGCACTACCTTTATATTGTCTTGATTTTGGTAATTTTCTTTCAACCAGTATTCGCAAGAACAGAACAGCTGGTGATGTTTTATTTTCTTTTAAGTTTGTTTATGTTTTAGTACCAAATAGTTGTCTCGTTTAGTTGTTAATTTAGTTGATTGTTTCTTTAAACTTAATTAACTTACAAAAGTTAGGATTTATTTTATTATTAATAAACATCAAAGACAGTGTGAAACCGAAGAAAACCTATGTGTTCAAACACAGATTATTGCTTTGCCGTCAATAGAAGTATCTTAGGAGCACTTCCTTGGTTTGTTTAACGAGGTTTACTATTATTACCAACAGGCAAGTACAAAACACGTCCGATTACGATTCGCGTGTAATTCTCTTTCCACATACATCACTCAATCGACTTCGCTATGCATAAGAACTAAGAGTATATATACTTTATGGGGTCGAAAATGGATATTGTAATAAATTACATACGGAATGAAAAACTTAGAGATATATACCCTTTTTCCACTTTTTTTGGTAAAGGGTATAAAAAATACAAATCGAACAAGTAATCGATCTTGGACAATATAACACTGTTGGCACCTGAAAAATTTTTGCTTATACTTATCCTGATAGCAAAAAATAAATCTGCTGCTCACTGATTCTTCTTAGATATAGTAACATTACTTATGTACTACAAACTGTAAGTGGCAAGCGAATGGCAGCTTCTTAAAAAAATCATTAATTTTATGAAGACCAATGAAGAAAAATTAAAACATATTGTCTTTGTCCCTGAGATGGTTTTATTTGATTTCTATTTTTTATTGAGAATTACATCGGGTATTGTTTCAAGCCCAATGGAAAAAGAGAACTGCCTTGATGGCCCTTCCTTTTTGACATATATACTCTAGCAAATCATCATGAATAGTCTGCCACTTGAACAACGCTAAATTATCCAGATTTATTTTAAAAATCAGTTGTCAATTTAATTCGTCGAAAAATTGTATTCAGGAAAGAGGACATTTTTCCTCAACGAGTTTGTTTTTAAACACAAAAATTGACTCTATGGAGTGAAATCAATCTACAACGTTTAAAAAAACGTACGGTTTTTTGCGGTTTACACTCTATTAGCATTATTAAAACTTTTTTCGTTTGTAAATACGGAGGGCATTAATCAGACCAGTATCCCCCCCTGGGGCACCAAGAGTCTGTGCTGATCCAACCTAGGTGCAGACGAGGGTCCTCGGGGGTATAGGGGAACCAGTCCCCCGGTATGCAGGCACTGAATAGACAGTTGGGTACTGTCAAAGGATGCACCAGTGTCCTTAATAAACTGGCACCACGGGAACCGGTAGCCCATACAGAGAGACGCCCCTCTCTTTAGCCGGTTATTAGTGAGGTCCCTTCGGTTGGAGGGTCTATATCTGCGGGTCAGACGAGGTTGGATAGTCTCCAACCCTCAAGCAAGGGGAAGTTCATGGTCCTGCAAGCAATGTTCTTGAAATTGCAACTCTGTTGGCTACGTCCGATGGAGAGCGCTAGTCGACGCTTTGTATTTCAGTCAGTGGTAAGACCTCCGTCAGGTTGGGCCATCGTGGCAGGTACTGACGCTAATCTCGATCACATATATCAGAGCAATATGTGGTTGCAACAGTATTACGGCGACCGCAATTATCGGCTAATTGAAAGCAAAATTTGTCTATAAGTTTGTTTAGAGAAATGGATGTGTCAATTGACCGCTAAAGTCGTGCGCTTTAAAACCTCTCGATTATTTCCTATCGGGTCGTGTGAAGTCATTGATTTATGCTGCCAATTGAAGCTAAATATGCCAAAATTTTTCTTGTTATTCGCGACATACCAGCACTAATGTTCGAAAAAGTTGCCTAAAATTGGACGTTCAGTATGGATAAATAATTTTCAAATTTGAATGTCATGTACTAATTTGTTGAATACATTTTTTATTAAAATTTGTTTTTTCTTTTTTCAATTTTTAACAATTAGTTAAAAGTTCTATCGGGCTTGAAAAAAATATCCTATATAAAATATTGGTTCATTAAATTAACTTATGAAAAAACTATAACTGAATTTAAAACTTAAACTGCACAAACGTTCATTATAAATATTTTAATATTTTAAATTTTTATGACTTAAATTTATTATTTATTTAATTATCTTTAAAAATAATTGCAATAAATTATTTGCTCAAAAAACAATTTTTATTTGTAATAATTAATAGAGCTTTTAAAGTATCATAAACGATATAATAGCGGAATATATAAAAATTAATTATTTGGAAATGTATTTCAGTACAAACAATTTGAGTTGGTGGAGATAAATACGTATGAAAATACATACATTTATGAATAAATACGTGATTAGCTTTCTCTTTTTATAGCCTACACCACAAAAAGTGCAAAAAGGGTTTATCTAAGTTTGTTAATCCGTTTGTCATTTCTACATATCCATTTCCGACCTCCTAGAGTAGATATATTCTTCTTCTTATGCATAGCGAAGTCGATTGAGCGATGTCCGTCCTTGTTAGTGTTGAAATCAAGTCTGCCAAGGCACTAGATCAGCTAGAGAAAATTTAAATACGCCAATCGATAGGACCTAGTTTCGAAAGTGTTAGTGCAAAAAATTATTGAGATTGGTCCATGTCCATGCAGCGGGCAAAACACCACGCCATTCTTAAATTTTTCCATATTATTTTGAAATATGAAGTAACCCAATCAAAAAAAAAAAAACAAATATATGGGGCGATGGAGAGTAAAAAATAAGAAAAAAAACATTACGTGAAAAAATTGGCGTTCGCCCATATTTTCCCAGTTATGGGCCTCTAAACTTTTCATAGAAAAATACGAACGTGCACAATATTTTTTAAGATATCAATATGGGTATCATTTTAAAGCTTCTAAAGATCTCTTTAAGGAAATTCTACAATTAAAAAAACAAAATGCTTAATTCAATAAGAGCCGATGACATATTTATGTAAAATTTTAGGGCCGCCATATGCTGGATGCAAGGGATTCCCTTAAACTAAAACCTAGAAGTAAAAAGATCAAATAACAAGAGTCTCATAATCATCACTCTACAAATAAGAGAATCGAAAAGGAACCTTAAACAGCAACACAAATTTATAACAATAGAACTATAAAGAAGTGGTTAATTTTTACACAGCGTTTGAAGCATTTTAGAAGCCAAATATCTCAGTGAACGAGAACTCTAAATAAACGCTTGCAAGTAAAATTAAACTAAAACATTTTATAGAGAAATATGATTGCTCTTATACTAATGTAGGCATCATATACGTAATAGAGAAAATGACTCTTTAGAATATAAAAGATGACAGCAGGTGTAAAAATTCATGCAACCTACAATGACTGCGCTTTTGACTAGAAATAAATATCATGTGATATAAACTAAAATCTATATGAATGAAACTTTTAGCAAGCAAGCAGCACAAATTGCGTATAAGTTTGTAGCAGTGACTGGCATTATGCGGAGGACTACAGGCAGGATTGTATTATATGAGCTGGTTTTAATTAAAGTGTTATAAGTCCACTTTTTCAGAAAACGAAGTTAACTGTAATTTTAATCAGCTATAGATTTTTTCTCACCATAATTACAATAAAAATTAATAAACAAAACAGTTTTGCTTAACAATTCTATCGCACAAATATTTCTTTTAAAAGTGAAATAAGTCAATTTCTAATAAGTTTAATTAAAATAATTTTTAAAAATTTCTTCCAAGCGACAGATATTTTGCTGTTGTAGAAACAGCAATAAACAAAGGAACCAATTATATACTCTCCAAGACAAGAGCTTCATTTAAAAAGAAAAGACTTTGTCTCAATTTAATCCCTAGAAGAGGCAATCTTAAACAGAAAAAAATATGGACAGAGAAATTTTCAACTGCCTTAAAGTATAATGGATACGGTATAAAAAGAATGAAGCCTGCAAAATTGTTTATATATTATATGTAATATATAACATATGTTATATATTAATCGCTCAAAAATAAGTGTGGAAAAAAGGGGGAACCAAAAAACTAATATGTTATCGCTCTTTATAAATTTGGTTAATCGTAAATATAAATGTTGTAACTGTTACTTTTTAGATATAAATTAATTTAGTAAAGCTTATGTCTTTTAAAATATGGACTTAAATTTGCTCCTGTTTTTGTGTCTTCTTAAATGTTATTTTTAAAAGTAGTATAAGTCCATGTGTAGCCAAAAAACTCGTTTATTTTTTTTAATAATTGTAGCAATTATTATTGCATAATATAATTTAAAAGGTGTAAAATGTAAAAAAACATCACTCGAATTCATTAAATTTGGCTGCTGTAGTCGAGCCCTTGCGGCAATCAAAAAATAAAAATGTTTTTTCTGCTTATGGGTATAATATTAATATATTAATTAATATTATTAGTAATATTACGCATGCAGCCTCCTTCGTAGGTACTTATTTATATCATATTCGCTGGCGAAGTAAAATAACTAATAAAATGTTTATATCTTTCTTCTTTCACCACCTGTCTTATCTTACATTTATCCCTTTCCTAAAGAATTTAGCGCGAAAAATAACTAAATAGGTTATGCCTAAAAAGCTACTTCTATTTACAAAAACTCAAATCTTCATATATCTCAATATACGAAAAAATGGACTTATACTACTTTCAAAAAAAACTAACTCATATGCGAAAGAAGTTTGGAGCTTGCACTTGGGCGGAAGTCAGCAAAAAATATAAAAATACGACATCTACCAATTGACAGACACAAATAACTTACGTCGTTTATGCTGAATTCAATAATCACTGGGGAAGTTGAAACTTACCCGCCTACAAACAAAATAAACTGAGGTACCAAGAAGTATTAAAAAATATCTAAAGATACAATTGACTGTCTTGGAAACTAAGCTACCATCCTTGGCAAAATAAAAAACAGGTTGTCTCGATGGCGAATTCAATAATTTTCGCCGTAAATGTCAAACACCACATAAAAAAATTATACATATATTTTATAAATGAAGTTTGACATTTGGCGTTTACGGTGAAATTAATGAATTCGCTATCGCGATCATCTTGTATTATTTCACCATGTTACCATCTGTTTCACTTCTCGATTAATCTCCCAATTTCTTGTTTTTTATAATTTTTATTTTTTTTTTTTTTTTTTTTTTTGTTTCCAATTTCTATTTATATGCATTATTTTCTGAATATTGGCATGTGATTCCCTCCATCAAAAGTAAAGTAAAAAACCCTGAACTACTTGCTCAATATGGAAATAAGTATAAAACAAAAGTTTTATTCAAATAAAATATTTATTTTTGATCGACAAAAGACCCTTAAAAAACATATGCAGCCAACCAACGAGTAGACAGACATACACATTCAAAAGACTTCATTTTGTAACCAATAAATATGCAAAATAATAGTTAGAAAAAATGCAATATCCTGTTAAATAAAGAATATTTGTGTATGGAAATATTTACTGAAAATAGAAAAATGAAAACCTTAACAATTCTGCCATCTTTTGTGAAATACGTATTTATTCAGAACAACAATAAAAACACACACAATTAATATTAATACTCAATGGCTGGCACTAAAGAAAAGATAACGAAAATGTTGTTTTTTAACGAAACGTATTTATTAAAATGTATTTTAATTGCATAATAAATTTAATGTCTTTATAAATTTTCGCTATTGTTAGTGAAAATTCAATTCTGTCACAGCCCTCTATCTACACACAGAAAAAAGATTGTTCTTTCATCATAAATTAATTTTTATTATAAATAAAATATAATCTTGACATATTTTTTATTTATTAAGAACTTACAAGCAATATTGGATTTTAAAAGTTGGACGCAACAACTGTTAACAAAGTTTACCTGACAGATTTGTTTCCATACAAAATACATTAGCCCAATTCACAATCTTGTGCATATCGGATTGCAAATTTATGCAATTGCAAAATTTCCCATTAGTTCTGAACGACCTCTTTGGTTTAGTTTGCAACACTTCCTGCAAAACACCACGCAATTCACAGCTGATTCAAAAATAATAAAATAAGTTTTGAATTTTCTAAAAAAAAACGAGGCTAAAAATGAACAATTAGTTTATTCCTACTACTATCCCTAAATTACCGCGCAAATCACAAGATATCTGTCAAAATTTCTTATATACATACAAAATGTATGAAGCATCCCTAAATAGCACGGCGTCAACGCTTAGCACAAGGCACATTGATACAGGTGACTGCATTTGCTTTTGCGTGTATTTTGTTTTTGTAAAATCTTGTTGAGCTGTCAAAAACGTATGGCAATATGTGTGTTTGTGTTTGTGAAAAATAAGCAAGCAATTGCACACACAATACACCCACACAATAAGAAAAAGAGCAACAATTTTGACAACTCGCAAAGAAAACTAGCAAACATATGTTGACCACATGAGCTAATGCAGTCACCTGTTCAATTTGCCTTATCTTAACAATTTGAAAATCCAATTTTGACAGTGCGTTAGGAAGTGAAGTTGGCTGCTTGTTGGCTTGTTTTGTTTGTTATGGTTAAAAAGAAATGACAATTTAGTTATTTTCAAGGCAATGTAGCGGTTTTATCTCTTTTTTATTCTTATACAGCGGGTTTTATAAAATAAAATGAGTTAACATTACTGCTAAAGACACAAATTTGATGCTCTTATTTAGGGATGACATTCCATCGCAAAAGCTATGAATTACATTGCTTTGCGTCTTCCGCGCTAATTTAGGGATGACAGGATGATTTGGATCACTGACTATCAGCTATCGGTTTGCAATCAAGTCTTGCAAAATTAGAGTAAATATAAACTATTGGTTAATACAAGAGTTGCAAATGCATTACTGTATCCGGTATTAAATTAATTGGGTTAATTCCGCCAGTATATATTAAACTATATTAAACAAAATCAATCTCAGAAACACGTTTGTAAATTAAAAAAATTCTAAACTCTTTAATACCCTTTGCAGCAGCAAAACGTGCGGTATGGAATGGAAAGTTGAAAAAAAAACTATGTGAAAAAGAAGAATCATAACGTAAAGAAAGAAGTAGGCTTAATTCGATGGGTTGAAACATGATTTTTATGATGAATAATCTTATTCCTATATTTAATTTTTAAAATAAAAGTAAATATTAATATATTTTATTGTTTTATTTAATTCACAATAATACATCATAGTCACCCAAGAATCATTTTATTAAATAGTTGTGAGTGCTATATTCATTCAGTTATTACAACTGAATTCAAGATAATACACACAACCGACAAAATTCGATTGGCAACAAATTCGGTTCTTATAACGAATTTCTTTTCTCTGTGTAGGAAACCGAAATAAGAGGACTCCTGAAATTTTCCTAGAAGATGTATGATCTTGTACTAGAAGATGTAGATGTCGCTGTAATAAAAAATACGAAAAAGTAAAGCGTGTTCCAAAAGCTACGTGATATTCATACAAATATTGTCATTTTTTAAACTATGGTAGGGAGACACTTCAAATTGTTAAATTAAAGGGTGTCCCATTATAATACGCAATATAGGCATAAATTAAATTATTTCTTATGTAGGAATAAATAATTTTTAATATTGAAGGCCTTTTTTATAACATGTATTTTATTTTTCGATATTTCGGTAACCTCCGGTTGGCGTCTTCAAATAATATTCATCCAGCATAGGAATAAGAAAACGTCGACCAAAATTGGTGACAATTTATTTATTTATTTTCTTTATGCCTGCTTTAAGAAGAAGTACAAAAAAATTTTTAAATAAAACTAAAATATAAAGCGTGTTCCTGAAGTAACGTAACTTTAACGTTATAGCCACACATTTACAATTTACAGCGAGTATCTACAAATAACTCCGCTATAAAATTAAATTTGAACAGTCAATATGAATGATATTTTAATAGCGACCGTGATTATGACAAATAATTAAACGAATTTTTACCGTTATATAGGCTAACGTTTGAAATTTGCACAGAGCGCTATATCTGCTCTAACGGCAAATACAAGTAAAATGAAAATAAAATGAAATGAAGAGTGTTCCAACTCCAAAAGTGTCCAACTCGCATTTGGCCTATTTATTTTCAATTTATATAAAAAAATATGTACAATTAGTTACGTGCAGATTTTTTTTGCCTGATTTCGTTTTGACTGCGATAAAAATATTTTTTTTTAATTGTATAACATATGTTTTTTGTCTTAATTTTATTTGAGATTTTTCAATTTTAATTTACTTTTTTAAATGTTGCTAAAAAAATTTAAATTTCTCCCCAATTACAATTAAAAAAAATAATTTGAATAACACATAAGAACAAGAATGTTGTATTCAAGAAGAAATAAGGAAAAAATCAAACAAAACACAAATCTTGTTTTCTTCTTACTCCTTTGCTTTTTTAAATGTGTTTGTCTTTAAATAAAATCGCGTGAAAAAAATCATCGTGTAAATGCTGTGATAGTTTGTACGGAAGGTTCTACGTTGATTATTCCAAGTAAAGGAATCTTTGATTTAACAATACCGACCCTAAACAGAAATAAAAACAATTTTTGTTAAGCCAAAGCAAGTACTTAAACTCAAAGACTTGTGTTTTGTTCTTTGAAATGTATCATGATATTCTCATGAAATATTTATTATTTAAAACTAAAAAATGTAAGGTTTTAACGAATGTAAAGCATATCCATATGGCCATTTCGCTATTTCAAGTGTCTAATATCAAAAACCAAATTGATTAAATGGAAACTTTATTAAATTAATAACGAACAATTAAAGTAAACTAACATAAAAAAGATTCGAAATAAAAAATTCCATAAACTGAAAGTCATTATTAAGGAAGTTTTTAGCCACAAAATGTACAAATTAAACTAAAATTAAAATATATATTTTTGCAACTTCCACAGCATTTTACTGCCTCGTTAAAGAAAATACTAGAGTTGTTATTGCTAAAGCAACAACTATATTTTTATAGCATACTTTATGTCGTTTTCATTTGCATGAAATTGCAGCATATTAGAAGGAAGGGACGAATAGTTTTAACACTTTTTCTTTGATTTAAAAGATCCTTGGCGTAAATTTTTATTTGAATTGAGTTTTAATAAAAAAAAATTATTTTTATTTCCATTTTTATGTTTTCAAAAATATTGTATATATTTTGTCATTATATTTAATGAAGGTTAAATTTGAATTTCTATGCAATACAATAATCGTTATATTCATTAAAATTTGTACGTTCTAACTAAACGATATAAAGAAACAAAAAAAAACATATAAAAAGAAGTTGAAATATTAAAAATACGAGGTTAGTCAAAATGTGTCTTAAAAATCTTAATGCTTGAAATAAAATAGCTTTTGTCCTGTTTAAAGAAACAGTCACTTGTACCTCCTCTTTATGAAGCTCGAAAACGAACGATTAACAAGTAGCTCTTTAAGCTGTGTTACCTAAAATAACAGCCAAATCGAAGCTTTAATAGCATACTCCAGGTAGAGGTGTCTAGAAAGAACTTGACCTCTGTTTATTTGGCTCTTTGCACGTAAACTTTCTTTCTTCAAGCCCGTGAGACGTAATTTAAAAACGGTAGGCAGTGATGAACTAAAGAAGTGAGATAACTACACGTTATAAGAATTTAAGAGATCATACTGGTCAAAAAGGATAACTGTCAACTAGTGGTCGTGAAGACTATTAAGACTGCAGACTCCCAATTGTATCCTTCGCATGGGTTCAAAGCTTAAGCTGGTAATGCATAAGAGTGAAAAGCAAGGATCACATAATTGCTGCTAGAGAGGTCGAAAAGGAGGAGGCATTCAACTGGCTTAAAAGGCGTAAAAGTGATAGCACTTTTACGGTAGTGAGTGTGTGTCAGCCAAGAATTTCCTTGGTAGTTACCTCTAAAAGATAAACTCGGCCTAGTCATGAAAGTTGAAAGCAAAATCGTAAAAAGCAATGCAGTCTGCTAGCAGATACAGCCCGAGGTAAAAGGCAACACAAAATTTCCGAGCGATGATGTAGCTCCAGAACTAAACAAACCTGCAAACACCACTGAGGGTTCGATACCCAGAGGAGCTTCAGTATCTTATTCAAGACAGTTCTGACTTTTTCTTTCCAAAGTATAAAAAAAAACAAATGATTCCAGCTAATTTTCTCCTGTTCATAAAACTAAAAAATTGCGACGGCAGATAAAATTTCGTTACTAAATCTCTTCTGGGATTGAAAGAGAATACTGGAGAATTGCTGTATGCGGTGTTGCCAGGTTTTTTTTTTTAGCTTTCTCGCCAATATATAAAAATACATATATATAATATTAGTTCTAAAAAACATTTTTTTTAATTTACTTATTTTAAAACATATAATTACATTGCTTATAACAATTTAAAAAAAATTTATTTAAGAAAAGGAATTTATTTAAAAAAGGTACATTGGTTTTAACAACTTTTAAAAAACATAAAATAAAACTTAATATACATAAAAATAAAAATAAATAACTTATGCTAGGAAAACAACTATTACGAACGCCGAATTTTTGGTCGCGAATATTCGTCGTTAAAAGTAAAACTTCGGACGGAATTTGTGACACACGGCGAATTTTGCAATAAAATTATCTCTATTCCTTACGCCGGCGAACGACAATCAAATCAGTACAATGTCACCATGTTTGACTTTAAATTCAAAGTATTTTAGTAAATAAAGATATTTTAGTTAAAAACTATATGCATTTTTATTTTGCAGCATTTATAATAAGTGTGCAAATTATACAACAATAGTTTTTTTAGTTGTGTTTTTGATAATGTTTAAATAATTAAATAATATTATTTTTTATTATGGTCACCTTACCAGCTAACAAAACGTAAACAACTTTAAAAATTATTACAACTGTGCTTTTTCGTCGTTATTGTGCTTCATAAAACGAATTTACGCAACGAATTTTTGACGACGTATTTGCCGTCTTGCAAGAAATTCTTCGTTCGTCTTAGTTGTGTTTCTTACATTAGCTAACAAAAAATTGAAATCAATCAATGTACAGGATTTAAGAAATCTTTATAATTAAAGCTTACACCTCGAGGTCTTAGTTTTATATTAAAATATTTTAATAAATGTTAAAAATAAAAATAAAAAATAAAAAGAATGTAGGAACGAACTTGTTCCAACATATGTTATTTAAATTCATGTAGGATATTACTACCAGTAAGGAATAGAGAAGTTCGTATTGCATTTCATTTCTCAATTTAGCTTTCATAGAAATCATTATAAACAAAGTTCTTTCAACACAAGCATTACTTGTGGGAACAATCAACATATTGAGAACGGCCATCGACAACTCCTTTAAGTGTTAAGTACCAGCAGCATTCTGGTAATCGTAAACTTTAGGCCAGAACTCTTTTAGCTTTTTGGTACTTTATTATCAAAATATTGAGTCCTATTTATGAAAGGAAGTTTTCCCCACTGTGTTTCATAAGTGCCGAGTGCATAATTAGGGTCTCCAAATCTTTTAAAAACTTCTTTAACTGCAGAAATATTTAATTTGAGATACAGAGTTACAGCATTTTTAAATTGAAAATAATAGCCTGTTCAGACTTCAGCTAAACTTAGCTTTTCTCAATAAAAGCCATTATTGAGCTCAATATTCCATACAAAATCTCAATAATTTATTGCGCAATAAGTACGAAGTTGTTATAATATTGAGTAGAAATTAAAATACAACACCGTTCGAGAAGATGCCTTTAAAGCAAAATTTCGATATTGAAACCTAAAGCGGCTATTAGACGATCAAACTTCGCCTGTGAGCACGGCCTGATGACAAGCCAACAAATCCGTGTAACAGGGTAAATTTCGTGTTTGTCAGCAGCGCTAGATGAAAATCAAAAATATTTGATATTTTGTGTTTGCCATCATACCATCCAACTCGTTTAATAGCGTGTTTGACAAACACAGTGTAAATTTCATTTGTGTTTTTGTCGGCGAACAGTTAAGATGGCTTGGCTAGAGCGCATGAGTTAAAAAAAAATATGTATTGACAAATTATTAGAAGTAATAGGTAAATTATATTACACTGAAATTCTAATTAATTGTTAGGTTGAAAATAAAATAAAATATTAATACACATTTTTATAATGAAAAACAATAAGTGAATTTTTTATAATAACGCAAGTTTGAATATAGGTAAACATAAGTTAATTTGTAAGTTTAGCTTTAAGTTTTATAATTAATACGAGGGCTGCTATTTATATTTCTGGCCTGGCAACACTGAGTGCTGCCAAGTGCAATCTGACATTTCCATTGGAAAGTTTGTCATTTTTAAGCATAATCGTACTCAAAACGTTTTGACGTATGACCATTATTTGTGTTGTTTACAGTGACTTGAAAAAATGAATATAGAAAAAAATGGAATTAACTCGTGAACATTTTCGTGCCATCATTTTTCACAACTTTCGACGTGGATTATCACGACAAGAGTGCATTGATGAACTTAAATCTTTGTATGGCGATGAAGCACCATCCTATAGCACTGTGAAAAATTGGTATAATGAATTTAATCGTGGCCGAAGCTCGCTCAAAGACGAATTCCGTGAAGGTCGTCCAAACACGGCTGTTGTGCCAGAGAACATTGATGCCGTGCGAGAACTCATAATGCAAGATCGGCATGCGACATACCAAGAGATAGAGACATCCTTGGACATTTCTTCCACCAGCATACATTCGATACTGCATGAACACCTGGCCGTAAAAAAGGTTTGTTCTCGTTGGATCCCGCACAATTTGAAAGTCGCTCAAAAAAGCCTCGTGTCGATTGGTGCAAAGAAATGTTGCAAAAATACGATTGCGGTGCTTCAAAAGACGTTTATAAGATCGTCACAGGTGTCGAATCATGGATCTATGCGTATGAGCCCGAAACGAAACAACAATCGACCGTGTGGGTCTTCAAAGACGAGCAAAATCCAACGAAAGTTGTTCGTGGAAGAAGTACTTCGAAGCAAATGGTCGCCTATTTCTTCGGCAAAACTCGTCATGTGGCGACTGTTCCGCTTGAGCAACGTAGGACGGTCACTTCTGAGTGGTACACTACAATTTGTTTGCCTGAAGTCATCGGAGAAATTCGAAAAACCAACAAGAGAAGACGAATCATTGTTCACCATGACAATGCGAGCTCTCACACATCGGCTCAAACCAGAGCGTTTTTGACCGGCCATAACGTCGAATTAATGGGTCATCCGCCGTACAGCCATGACTTGGCACCTAATGACTTCTTCTTGTTTCCGCACATCAAGAAAAAATGCGTGGTCAACGATTTTCGTCGCCAGAAGAAGCTGTTGAAGTGTTCAAAAACCATGTTTTAGAGGTGTCTCAATCGGAGTGGAAAAAGTGCTTCGACAACTGGTTTGAGCGCATGCAAAAGTGTATAAATTATGCTGGAGAATACTTTGAAAAACAATAAAACCATTTTTGATTATAAATATTCGCATTTTCACTATTAGGCCAGAAATATATAGAGCAGCCTTGGTATCATAATAAAATCTTAAATAAAACAAATAAACAATAAAAAAATTATTTAATTCGAATTTTTAAAAAATTTATTAAAGTATATAAAAGTTTACCGGAATTATGCAAATAAGAAGTGATTTTTATAATAATAGAAATTTAAAACAAAAGTCTTAAAAAAGTTTTTAGAAAAATTGAAAAAAGTACAATCAAATGAACAATTAAAGTTATAAAATAAAATAAACATATTGCAACTAATTCATGCGCTATCACAAATACGAACTTCACCGCTCAAAATCTGCTTGCATACTGATGTTTGATAAATTTCGCCTGATCGTGTAATAGCAACATACTCTCTCTCATCAGGCCGTGCTCACAGGCGAAGTTTGATCATCTAATAGCCGCTTAAGAGACAAACCAATTGCTCAATAAAAGTTTATGTATGAACCAGGCATGAACTTCGATTGGGAAGTCCATCAAGCATTTCAATTAGCAACTTTTTTAATACATATATATATAACAATTTTCAGTTAAATTTACAATAGTCTTGTTTAATTCAGTTTAAAATTTTGTGCAAAAATCAATGCTGTCAAGAATCAAAAACGAATTTTATAAATGGTTTTTCTCTTTCAATTTTTTATCCATTCATCGTTTTTTGCTTTATCATAATTTTGTTTCTTTTAACAATTTTGATTTTTTGTCTTACTGCCTTTTTCTTAAATCGCTTTTACCATTTGACTTTTAATTCTAAATAAGAAGGTACGTACAAATATAGGACTCACAGCCAATTTAGTTAATTCGCCGATATACATACAGGTTTGTTTAAATTTTTGAAATGCCATGTTATCGTAGAGAAAATTATTAAAAGCAGTCACAAATTTCGCTAAGTATTTTAAATACCGCCAAGAATCTCGCCTCTCGCCATTTGAAAATTTTTATCGCCAAGAAGGAATTTAACATAATTATCAACACTGGCTTAAAGAAAAAATAAAAATAAATTTTTTTTAAAGACATATTGATTTCTCCTCGTACAAAAAAAATTTAAAAAAGGTCTTTTATTTCGACTTCATATGGAAATGACGCAAATTTTTGCTTTAAAACACACTTTTATTCGTTATTTCTTTATTCTCTTTTTATTAAAACTCATACAAGTTTGGTTTTGTGTGTGTGTTTTTGTGTGAAATACCCATTAAAAAGATCAAAAGATTTTATTTTTAATTTTTATGTCAAAGTGCTAATATTTAACATGCTAAAAGTACGTTTATTTAAATCATTATTAAATATTTAACTATCGCGCACTAAAATCTCTTTTCTTTTTCATGCGTTGCTTTTAAAAAATTATATTCATTAAAACTATATTTCATGGCTAATTTAATTAATTAAATAAACATATTCTTTTTACATTTACATTTATTTCATATTTAATAATAATGTTTGCATTTGGATTGGATTCTTAATGTTTTAGCAACAGCCCATACAACAACAACAAACAGGTTAAATGTTAAATGGTTTTAATTAAAATATTATTTATAATATTATAAAAATTTCCATAATTGCTGTCAAAATACTATTAAATTTCTGAATCTGGGTGCCACAAAGTATTCAGGCACTTTGTGGTTTGTTTTATCATGTTAGTGTTTTTATTTATTTTTTTTTTTTTTTTGTTTCTTAATGGCGGTCGTTTTTGTTCAAAATTTATTGCTGATTAAACATTAAGTATCCGATTACATGATAAAATTAGTGAAATTATTTATTACACTCTAAAGATGTGAGTATTTTTATATATTTATTTAATAAGTTAAAAAGATTTTAATTTTAATAATTTATATTTTACTGAATTCAGTTAAATTTGAAAATTAATTCATGGTGACATGGATATGTAAAGGCATTAAAAAAACTAAGGGCTTAAAACTTTGAATTATATTTTAAAGGAAGCGATATTACATCACGAGGTTATTTGGTCTAAAGATCTCTTTTGTGATTCAAAAAAATTATTTATTTTGAACATTTACAGACAAGGGATTCTACATTCGTTCAAGTGCGTTAAAACGCCTGCATGTAGAAAATGACGTTAAATTAAAGTGGACAAAAGAATATTCCGGAAAGCTGTTTATATTCTCAATAGCCAGAATAGTTAGAGCTCTACAATGGTCGAAGTTTATAAAATTAAAAAATTATGGATAGCAACTACACTAAGGCAGTCTGTTACAGTTTTTAAGGAGTCCTAAGGCTGGACGGCAACTGCAGGACATGGGAACCTCAGATGAGAGTCAATTAAACCTATGTATAAATGTAGCCTGTGCCTATTTTTTTTTTTTTTTTTTTTTTTTTTTTGTTAAGTGAGGAATTTGTCACACGAAAATAATGCTTGTTTTTAACAGAGTGACCCAGAGTAATTCATAACCATTTTTATTATTTTCTATTTTAGAGAACATTGTTAACTTTAGCTCACTATGTGTAAAGCAATATGACAACAATCACCCTTATTCTAGTTGTCCGCGTCGTCGTCGTTTTAATATCAATATCACTTTGTATTAATGTCGTCACCAATTCAATAAAAATTATGCATTCTAAAATATTCCTGTGACGACGTCGACGGTTTATCGATTTTTATGAAATAAAATTGCACGTCCCTAAGTTTTTGTTAAATTTTATTTGTGTTTGATAATTGTGATGATGATGAAAGCTCGAAAAAACATAAAGTTGTGTTGGAAAGAAAACTTTTAGGCAGAATTGCAATATTTTTAATTTGTCGGGTCGCAAGTTTGTATATATGTTTTGCCTGTTCCTGGCTGTGCTTCTGCACTATATCAGTTTGATTGTTGCATGGTCATTTCCTTCAGGAGGGTTTGCCACAGCTTCTTCCAGCGGAATAAGTGAAAATTGTTTAAAGATTCCGCTTCCAGTGGCTTTATACTCCGCTTTATTATGAACCATCATTTTTCGCTTTGAGTTTTAAATTTCTTCTAGGAGGACCAAGAGAATTTAGAATTTTTCCAATTTCTTCCAATTTTTCTTTAAAATTGCATGGAGCAGTCCCTTGCGAAAACCCAGTGGAATTCTCCCAACAATTTTATAAATAGATTTGCATTTGTTATTTTTGCTTTTCAAAATAACAATGTTCTGTGTGGTTTGAATCACTTCCAGTCGTTATGCAAAAAGGTATCGACAAAAAACAGAGTCACGTCAATACAATATCGTCGTCACATTTATTATAGAATACAAAAAATCATTAGCAGTAATCGATAAGTGTCAATAACGACAAATAGAATAACAAATCGAATGCATCGACACATATCAAAGTTAATATGTGACGACGTCGACAGCTAGAATAAGGGTGAATATTTGTTTGTGAAAAATTTGTCACTTTAGTTAGAGGAACGAGGTACTGTTTTTTGAAAGAAGCTTAACAATAGTGCACAACGCTTGTAAATTTCGTGAAAAAGGGTCAAGGGCAGCCTTTTTCAAGTGAATTATAAAATGCTGACAGTATGTGGCACTTTGTGATGGAAAAGGAAGTCGACCAGATATTACTATTTTGGAATTAAAAGTGATGTGGGTGAAGATTCTATTTTAATATTACTAGTTTGGAAAAGGGTAGTCTGCTGCAATTTTCTCCTATAATATATACTCCTATACTCCTATACTTATACTAACTCTTCGATAGTGACAGCTATTGTGGCAGCAATAAACTTGTATATATGTGTTGACGTGTTAATGATAAAACTCAGAAACTAGTGCAGTTTAAAATACTATTTTTAAAGGCTTAATTTTCTGTTTTACTTATTTCTTTGAAAGCAATGTCAAGATATCTTTTAAACAAAATTTTACATTTCAAGGAAAACAAAATAAAAGAAAGTGAATTAACCTCAAACGTCATGTTAACAAAGATGACAATAAGCACCACATAAATCAACATAAAATCTACAAATGTCACATAAATTGTAAAATTATGAGTATAAATATATCTATAAAGACTTTTGAAATTATGTTGGCAATTAATTTCTTAAAAACTGGCCAAAATTTATTAATAGCCTGTTTTTTTTTATAATTAACAAAGAAAGAAAAGAAAATTATTGTACTTTAACCAACAAAGAACCTAAAGGAAAGTTGAAATTGAAATATATTTTATTGAGTCTTCTTTTTTTTCATAAAATTATTAATACTAACATTAAGTGTAACAGGAAAACTTAAAACTATATCGTATTATTTTAATAGCATGAAATTATTTTGAGTATGCAACTTGCTTATCAATATACAAATTAGACAAATTAAAAAAAAAAAGTATTGATATTAGAAATATACAATGCTTGCTCCCGGCATTTACTGTTACAGTAGAGTAGTACCTACTTTATGTATTCTTAATACTAAATAAAACTAAAAATTTTTTTAACAACTTAATACAAAAAAAGGAAACAAAGAAAAATAAACAAAAAAGATAAAAAAAAATAAATAAAACAAAATTACCCCATATGTACACCAGGAGTAATACATGAGTAGAAGGTTCTACCAGTATTACTGTGTATTTCTTCTTGCAAAATTCCAATTGTAGAAAGATAATTTGAGTTTGACCAGTTAAATTCTAATTCATTTACTAAAATGTCTTGCATTATGCTACCTTCAAAATAAGATAGTCTATCTACAAAGCGTTTCGTAAAATTTAGAGCATAAATAGAAAGAGGACATATTTTAGACTCTTTATATATAAATTCATTTGAAAATCGTTTATTTTGAGTTTTAAAGTTTCTTCCTATGCACTTTCGAATGAGATGCCGTTCAAAAATTTCCATTTTTTTCATAGCTAAACCATACCGGAAATGCATACATGAGTATTGGTCTTATGCTTGTTTTATACAGAAGTAGTTTTGTTTTAACGGGCAAAACTTTACTGTTGATTAACCTGGCGAAAACTCCTTTTATTTTATTAGCCTTTTCCAAGTTGTAAATAACATGTTTATTAAACTTTAAAAGCTTATTGAAATTTACTCCAAGATATTTCATGTCATCGCTAAATATGATTTCATTTCTATTTAAGGTCAATTTTAACTTCTTACTTTCTGGTACAACATTATATTTACATTTCCCGGATGCATTGCGTAAACATATTGCATTACTTTTTAAAGTATTTATTTTTATTCCCCATTGAAAGTAAAATTCATCAACAGATTCAAGATAAGATGAAACATTTTGGAGTGCAACCATAGGAGAC
This sequence comes from Gymnosoma rotundatum, assembly GCA_916610165.2. NCBI lineage: Eukaryota > Metazoa > Arthropoda > Insecta > Diptera > Tachinidae > Gymnosoma > Gymnosoma rotundatum. The sequence continues at coordinate 8,739,722 of OU744338.1, read as the reverse complement.
ACATCATAGGCGTATAGCAGCAAGTCGTCAGCATAAAGAATACTTTTAGAATTATTTCGTTCATGAGGTATGTCATATATAAAAATATTGTACAGATGAGGAGCCAACACAGAACCTTGTGGAACGCCGCAAAAAACTTCACCTTGAGAAGACATCATATTATTTAATAACACATAAAACTTTCTGTTATTAAAGAAACTCTGAAACAATTTCACAATCGATGGATCAAATCCTATTTTGATCATCTTATATAGGATGCCGTCATGGTATGCTCTATCAAAAGCTCTTTCAATATCCAGGGATACTGCTACGGTACATTGACCTCTTCTCAAATTTTACACAATGTCCGTGTGAAATTTCAAAAGAGCATGAACTGTACTATTGCCTTTCTTAAAACCAAATTGGTTTTGTGGAATATATTCTTCATTTAAGCCTCTATCCATTTTTTCACGGATAATTCTTTCAAATACTTTTCCGAGGTTAGGAAGTAAGGAAATAGGTCTTAAGTTGTTTATATCATCATTACCTTTTTTCTTAGCAATTGGAACAATTTTTGCAATTTTCCACGAATTAGGAAAATAACTGTTGTTGAGGCAATTATTAAAAAGTATCGTTAGATATTCAAAAGCTTTTAAAGGAAATTTTTTAATTATAAAGTTTGATATATTATCAATTCCTGACGACTTCTTATTATTTATTAATTTAATGATACCTAAAAGTGAATCGATATTAGTGAATTTTGAGTTACCCAGATTGTTTAATGACGTAAATTCATTATTGAATTCAACTCTACTTTGAGACTGTGAAATGGTTTCGTTGATTGTTTCCTGAATTTCTGAAATATTTCTATTAGGGTAAAACCTTTCATAAACCGTTGTAAAATGATCCTTTAAGATATCTAATTTTTGGTTAACCTGAGTAATTTTGACACCATTTACTGAAAAATCTTTTACGGAGGAACGATTTGGCCTGGTTTTATATCTTTCAATTTTGCACTAAAAATGTTCGCTTGTTCAATCTCTATTTGTTCTTTTATAATGATTTTGATTAGATCAATTTGTTTTGCAATAAGACGGTAATCAGGATGATTTCTGTTAAGTGTTCTAGTATATATTTGTTTTAATTCTCTTTGCCAATTATATTTAATTCTCAACAAGTTTGCTACCTTATCCGATGCAATAAATTTTCTAGTTTTATATGTAATCTTCTTGCTATGAATTTCTGTAATAAAATTCACGGAAGTGTTCAATTCTTCAATATGACAATCAATTTCTTCGTTCGATATATTCCTGTTGCTTGGAGGGAAATGATTTAATAAGGAATAACTAACATCAGCTTTAAATCTGTTCCAATTTGTTCCTTTAAAAGACACAAAATGATCAGGTGCCTTGAAAATGAAGTTAAAATTTGAAATGTTAATATGGAGTCTCATTGGTATATGATCGGAAAAGGTGGGAAGTGTTGATATTTTAAAATTTGAATTTTGAAAATCAATAAAATTAGTACTAATTAAGAAATGATCTAAATGTGATGATCCGTTTGGATAAGTAGGATATGAGTCACAAATTCTAACAACTGAACAAGATTCATTTTGAAGCCAGTTTAAAAGCACTTCACCATTAAAATTATTGTTAGTGTCCCCCCAGGAATTATGTTTTGCGTTTAAATCTCCGCCCAGAATAAATCCATCATATCTATTAGAAAAATTTAAAACTAAAGAAAGTCCCTGACAAATTATTTCACGGTTGCAGTTACTCGGAAAATAAATTGAACCACAAAGAATTTTCGTTGAAGATCCATTTATCGAAACATTTAATTCAATAAATAAATTTGGAAACCTTAAGTTGGGAATGCTCACTTTTATGAAAGATATCGATTTCTTAAGAGCAATTCCCACACCTAATAAGCTGTCATCCATTAAAACTATGTAATTATCAAAACATAAATCTTTCTTTGAAGGCATATGTGTCTCTTGTAAAAATGCGATTTCAATATTAAATTGATTCAATAACTTATTCAGTTCTATTTTCCTTCCAATATGGATAAGAGAACCGACATTAAAAGTTAATAAATTTAAAAACCTACGGACCATAGACATTGTGAATTTCCTTTATTATACTCAAGCATTCCGTTTTAACTTGATCTCTGCTCATTGATTTATAATTCTGCATAAAATTTGCAATTTTGCTTTCTAAATTTAAGGGTTCTGGATTAAATAATGTTTCAGCAAGCTTCAAAAATTCCTGAATTAATGGAGGTTTGTCTAATTTGCGCTTTGAGGGCAAATTGTTCGGGACATCGAACAAGCTAGCAAATGATTTATTTGCTACGACTCGATTGGATGAATTTATTGCTTTTGTTACGTTTTCAGCAGCTACTAATTTTCTATTTTTTGCTTCCTGATTCGATTTTTTTCTAAAAGCAACATATTTTTTGTAAGCTGGGCAACCCCTATAATTGGAAGTGTGACCATTTTCATTGCAGTTTACGCAAAATGGTAAATTATTACTTGACGAAACAAAAGCACATTTACCTGGGGGATGCTTTTCACAGCATTTAACGCAAGAAAATGGACGACTACAATTTTTTGAATAATGACCCCATTTTTGGCATCTCCAACATTGAGGAATTTTAGCACTTGATTTGGGACGTTCCCATGAGACGACTTGATTAAGTATATACTTTATGCCGAGGAGCTCATTTGCATTTCTATTTGGTAAAAGAGTTATTAAAAAAAGACCAGTTTCAATGCCTAATTTTCGTGAATATTCTGTCGTAAACTTTGATATGGAATCAACAGTGTCTGGGACTATTTTGTCAATTTCTGCCTTAATACTGTTCACATCACAATTGAAGTAAAGACCTCTACAAACAAAATTCTGGCGTTTATATTCCCTAGGAGTATATGTATATGCGGAAATTTCTTTATCTTTTAAGAGCTGGATCATCTCAGAATGTGCAGAGGAATCTTTTAAATATAACTTGCTCTTATATCTGGACTGGTTTTTAATTATAAATTCTACGTTCTTAGAATTTAATTGGTCAATAAGTGATTTGACATTAACATTTTCTAAGAAAATAGGAGGACAATAGGTGTTTCTATTTTAAACTTTTGTGTTATTAATTTTTAAATTAATGCGGTCTAAGCCATCGCTACTAGTTGGCCTTTCGGCTTCTACGTTTAAATCACCTAGTAAGGAGAACTTATTTTTACGATTAACATTACTTGCTAAACTATTTCCAGCTTCAAATTGCACTTTTGTAAAATCATATTTTACTTCACCTTGAAATTTCCGCTTCTTATTTTGGACCATTTTGAACTCATTTGATGATTGGATAGATGACATTGATAGCGAATCGTAATCCATGTTTCTTTCATGCAATTTTTCTAATTCAGCATTTTGAATTTCGATGTCTTCCAATATCTCAATCTTATTTGTGGAACTTGAAGATTCTCCCTTCTTACTGTATGTTAGGCTTTACCCTGAGAAAGCAGCATCAAACAGTTGTTTTCCAAGGTCAGAATTTCCAGAAGCTCCAGCATTTTTTTTAGGATTTCTTGAATCTTGACTTTTTGAACCTGATGGTTTTTCCCCATTTAATTTAGTCGGTGTCGTCTTAGAATTGTTAGGGGGTCTCCCTCCAGATTGGGAACACAAGGGATCCCTCAACATGATGGATTTTTGGACACAATTATTTATGTTTATTAATATTCAATAAGATATTTAATATCTTTCTTTTCTTTTGCTTGAAAAAAATTCTTTTTCTTTTAATGTATTTTTCAACGCCTACTTGATTTAAAAAATATTTTTTAGAAACACGTCCGATACGTTTCACAGCTCGAACAAAACTCGGAGAAACATTTTTTCAAAGGAAAGTTGATTTAAAATTGTATAAAAAGAATAACAGCCTCAAGTTAGACTATAAAATTTCACTGAAAGGCAGTTTTAAATTGCTCATGACCCGACAGCAAGGTTAAGGTTTTAAATAATAATTTAACTGCCACTTGTTCTATTATACTCCACCTTTATTAAAAAGAAAACTCTATTAAATAAGAAGAGCAATTTTTTATTTTGTATACGTACAAAAGAGCTACCTCATATTTTATTAATTTATTATGCCTTAAAATATACAAACAGCGTTTGAATTCTTGTTTTGTGGTTCTGTTGACACAGCGTTTGCATTTTAAATGTTCCACTTTTTTTTAAGTATTTTTGTTATTACTCTCACTTTCTGCTAAATATTTAAGACGCTAATTCATAACAAAATTATTAATAGTGTTTTAAAGGAAAAAGAAATAAACTATAGAAACAACCAAAAATTGTGTTTAAGTTTAATTCCCTAGCGATAAATTGCGGCATTTGAAAATTCACGGTTGGACAGTGTCTCTAAACAAAATTTTTTAAAAAACACTAACTGCCGTATTTACAAATTTGTATAGAAAATTTGTCATAAAACACATTCAAAGTTATTTTATTTTTTATGAATATGGAAGTAAGAATTAAATACTTAAATGCGTATAAAACAAAACAGATCAAAGAAGTTAATATTAATTAAAATATGTTACTCAAATGTAAATTCAAAATGATTACCTCTTGGGCAGAAATATAGACGGGGCATAGTTTCGGCAATTTTTTCGCAAAGCATCGATAAGATATGTTAAGATATAATTAAAAGTTTCTGGCGCAATAAAAGCAGTAGTCGATCCTGGTTCAACGTTGGGTCACGGTGGGAAATAAAGGTGTGATTGGTACTCAACTTATCAAAGTAGATGTCTTAAAAATTGGCCGACTCTGTTTTTTTAATTAACACAACGCTTATGTAAATAGGAAAATTATTAAATGGTTTGAGACACAACACTCTGGAATTTTCTACACAAAATTTTATTAAATTCCACTGATGAACTGTATGAGCAGTAGCGAATAAGCTTTCCCCGCAGTAAAACATTTAATGTTTTATTTTTAAATAATAAATATTTCATGAAAATTTCATGAATCATTTACATATATTTTATAGAATCAAGCACACTTAACGTAGAATAATATTGGAGAAATATTTCATCACTTTTTTACGTAGTGAAGAAATTAAAATATCCGAGTATTCACCAAAAACTAGCAGACTACAAAAAAACCAACATAAAATTAGACATACAAAACAAGAAATAGAAATTACGCCAAGAAATTTAAAAAAGTCCAAACGAATACAAAAATTTTTTATTAAAAAAAAACTAATAAGTTCGTATTTACACTATGCAATTTTTTCAGGCATTTTTTTCTCAGTTTTCTATTTAAGTTACAGCGTTATGCGATATCTAAAAGTAAACACTAGCAACAGTAACATCCCCTCAATACCCAAGAAATACCATATTGCTTACTCCTCCTGCTTCACAAACAAACAAAAATTTCATGCTAGTTTCATGAAAAATTGCATAGTGTAAATGCCGTAATACAATAAAGAAACGGAACTTTTTAAGTTTTGCGCTTTGACATAGGAAGACTTTTCTGGGGAAACTAAAATAAACGAAATTTTAAAAAGAAATAAAATATTACCAAAAAGCTTAAATTAGTTACAGAAAATTATAATTAAATTTTCGCAAGATATCTAAATGTATCTCAAAAATCGAATTTTTATACCCTTCACCACAAAAAGTTGAAAAAAGGCTATAATTAACTTCGTTATTCCGTTTGTAATTACTACAATATCCATTTACGATCCCATAAAGTATATATATTCCGACTTCTTATATATAGCGATGCCGATTGAATCCGAGGCACTAGATTAGCTAGAGAAAAAATAAACACGCCAATCGATCACATTTAGTGTCGAAAGAGATGCTATTGGAAATCAGCATGATCGGTCCATGTCCTTTAAGGCACCAAGCAAAACACCACGCCTACCTCTAATTTTTTCATATCATTTGGAATGGAGTGACTCGAATTAAAACAAATATATTAGGCGATAGATAATTAAAAAAAAATCAAGTGAAAAAATTAGCTCTCGCGCATATTTTCCGAGTTACGGGTCTCTGAAATTTTCAATTTTTTTTTTAAATATCAATATGGGTATCATGTAAAAGCTTTTGAAGACGTCTTTAAGGAAATACTAAAATTTTTTCAAGAGTATTTTTATGTAAAATTATATGTATTCTCTGTCATCCCAATACTTGCTTTTTTGATTGGAGTAACTTCACTAAACTACATTTATATATGTGCTAAAGGGTATATAAAATTCGTCATAGCCGAATATGGCATTCTATCGTTTTCTGTAAAAATTAAAATTAAAAAAAATTTGATTATATTTTTAAATTTAAGAAATTACTAAATACAAATAAAAACATACATATACATCAGAATAGTGAAATTCTATTTTTAAAGTGATCCTCAACGATTTAAGTTAATTTGTACGAAAAAGGGATAAAAATTGCTTTGTCGAATCTTAAACACACTTGATAAAAAAAAAGTTTAAATTACTTTTACAGCCACTACATGCAATGGCTCCATAATTCTTCATTGCTCTCTTAAGCCACCATATGATCGTTGAGCCTTTTTTGTCCTCTTGATCTTCCATTGGCCGGACCTCCATATTTCCCATCGATGTCCTCAACGACATTGGGCTTAAATATGTATTCGCCTTTGAGTGTCTATCGGCTTCTTGTCTAGCCCTAGTTTTCATTACCGGCTTGGCCGTCTATCGACCATTTAGCACTTATGGCGGATTTTGACCCCAATGAAGGTACAGTGGCCTATTTAGGCATTCTTTCACCTGAGCATTAACATAAAGCCCTATAAAACGCCTCCCTCTGGTGTCCTCCAGGTTATGCACAAATCAAAATATTAAAGTCGCATAAATCAGAAATATACCAGAATATAGAGATAGAGGTGATTTCTTACTTATATCTCAACCACAAAAGTATCGCTGTCATTGGTTTTTAATGGCCACCATATAGAAAGTATGTATAGGACAGATTGATTTACTTAAAATTTCTGTAGATTGTCTGGGGAATTATAAATCCTATTTCAACGCGAGCAGGTGGACATCTAGATATCGATTTGGAAATTCCAAACAGAACTATAGTGTATGTAATTATTTAATCTGTGATGAAGAGTAAAAAAAAATGCTTAGGGCCAGTTTCAGTTTTTGTTCGTTCGCATAATAACATTTAAAACAAAAACAATTTTTTAGAATTTGTTTTTATTTTGAATGTAGTTGAGCGAACGTGCGAACGACCGAACGATTGCGACGAAAAAAAAGTATAATTCCCAATGAATTTAACTATCCTTAACCGAACGTTTTTTATATTAATCTATTTTTGCATCCTTTATCCTTAATTCTTTATAACCATGAAATTATTTTCCATTAATTTATTTTGTTCTACGAGTATTAGAAAAAGTTTAGTTGTTTGCATATGCGTTAAGTTAAACCTAATTTTGAGTGAACCTAGATTCTAGTAGTCTCATTACTTTCTTTCATGTTCTTGAAACTATACAATCGCATGTGGTTGTATTTTGCTCACATATTTAAACTTTCATTTATATTTATCACAACATATTTCTTTTTTTTTTCTTTCTTTTACATTCTCAAAGCATGAAAAAGATTTCTTTGTAGTAGAAATATTAAGATTTTTTAAAGCACCACTTTATAACTTTAAATGTGTTATATCCGAGATGCAAGAACTCAATTAACACACATGAAATATTTTATTTTTAGTTATTAATTTTAGACTTTATTATTGCATTACTTTACAGCAAAATAAAAAGCCTTTAAACAAAAAAGTATTTTTTTACAACAAGAGCTACAACTGCTGCTATATTTGTTTTAAAATTCACCCAAAAGCTTGCAGCGGGCCACAATATTTGAAGGAATTACAAAAGATCTTAAATAAGAACACACTCAACTTGCCAAAAGTATGCAAGAAGAAACAACATGTACTTAAACATGATGCCACAACGTGCAAACAACAAAAACAATTCTACAAAAAGAAATATAAAAGTTTACGCATTTTATATACTTCTTGCGAAGATTTAGTTAAAAATGCCAGTTATTTAGTTGTTTTCTATACTTTTATTCTTGTTGTCTGATGGCTTTTGTTTTTCTTTGCAAGATAAACTAAACAAAAAAAAATATATTTTTACAAACAACAAGGAAAAACTATTTGTACATGAGTTCGTTTATATTTTTATTTTTGCACGAACAAACTAGAAACAAGCCAACTAATAAAGTTGCATTTTCTTTGAAACACGGAGAAAAATCCTAAAAGTGTGCTTTAATTTTTTGTGTCTTAACCACTCAAAACAAACTCTCAGTAGCAAAGTGCCCGTATGGATGGATGTTTGTATTTAAAAACAAAAGAAAGAAAGAAAGAGTTGGGAGTTTTATTGCTACTTAAAAGTTTACATGGATATAAATAACAAACAGCTGTTTTTGCTATTGCAACTATTGCAGACTTAAAAGTATTTCGATATTCTAAAGAAACATGTTTTATTTATTTGCTTTTGCCTTTTGAACACAAAACAAAGCAACTTAAAAACAAGAAATAATCTTTTTTGAAAGATTTTATTTTTTTCTGGAAAAATATTCTTAAACAGCAGATTTTAAGATAAAGCCCTAAAAGTATGCTTGTTTATTTTGTAATAGATAAGCTAAGCCTTATAAATAAATAAGTTTTATAGCAATGCGTGAAGAATTTTTGCGATAAGAACGTAAATTTAAAATTGTTGTGCTTTTTTGATTTTTTAATGGCTAAATTGAAATCCAAATAATAACAATAATTTCGTCGGTTTAACAGAATGTCATCTCCTTTATCTTTTTGCGAAATCAATACTGTCATACTGCATTATTATTTTTTTTTTTTTTTGAAGAGAAGTGACACTTCCGGCATAACCTATTTAGTTACTAGTAACCGTACTGCATTCTTTAGGAAAGGGATAGATAAGAAATTGACAGGTAGTGAAAGAAGATAGATAAATCATTTTACTTCGCCGGCGAATATGCTATAGAGAAGTACCGACGAAGGAGGCTGCATGTTTAATATTAGTTCTGAATATGTATTTATACCATTAAACATAAAAAACTTTTTTTTTATTTTTTCACTGCCGCAAGGAATGAACCCAGGGCAACCAGACTACAGCAGCGTCGTTTTATAACCAATATACTCCGACAAATCATCATAAACAGATTAAAGCTATACTAAATTATTAGAATTTTCTTTGTAAATCAGACATCAATCCGCACAACCTACAGGCCTAAAATTGTATTAAGCAATAACGCTCAACAGAATCTACAGACTTTATTATGTACAACAAAGTGCATCCCTCAGTGCGGCTTAGACTGAAGCTGGAGTTTACGTTACTATTGTGGTTGTGATCGTTAATGATTTATGTTCCTTTTGTTTAAAAATATGAATGATATTGAACCGAACTATAAGTTGATTTGGTGACTGTTGAACTGTCCTCTCAATTAGTATTCAAGGTCTTCAGATTTGATATCACTCGATTTTCTAAGAGACCAAATGAAGTCACTGGTATTTGCTGATAAACTAGTAACAATTTTCGACTTGGAGACCGACATTGTTCACGTTATTCGTAACCTACAGCCAACAATGTTTGAAAAAGTGGCCAACACTTTAAAATCCAGCATGTGCTTAGTGAATAATAGCCGCGATGGCCACATGTCGAAATTATTTTCAAAAGTCAATGCCATGTATTGATCTTTGAAATATAAAACTGTTTGAATAAAGCTTAATTTGTTGTGATATTGATTAAAATTTTAAATTTAAACACCCCTTTACATTTATATCATCAAATAATTAAAAACACATTTCACAAATACTTTTGTATTTAAAATAAAAATAAGATTTGTTGCAAGTGTGTTGTGACTTTATAACCCAATAATGGTCAAACCGAATGCGATTAAATTTTTAAGGTATGGTCACGTAGATGGTTTATCTGCAGTTAACACGAAATCGGTCGACGCGTTCGTGAGTTGTGCCTTTTCGTGACAGTATGTGATTTTGTCCCTATAAAAAAACAACAAGCCTTGAATTTGTGTACTAGAAACTTCTTTATAAATAAGCACTGTTTGAGGAAAAGTTGTTTCGATTGAGAGAATGGGCATGGTACTTCCCATAGAAAGGGAAAAGTTTTTGTCGATTACCTAGAGAAATGTAAGTAAAGGGTTTTAAAATTTCTTCTAAATAACAACCATATTCTTGTGCATAATTAAATAAAAAAAACTAGATGGATTGGGACAGCGAAGCGCACCCGAATTGCTAGCTTAAAACAAAAATTAAATAAATTATTTATCGAATATTTATCCAGCTGCAGGATAATATCGTATGCAGGATAAATTCGTATAAGAGAGTTTTAACAAGAAAAATTAATTTTATATATTTAATGACCTTGAAGTTAAAAATTAAATTAGTGCAGACTATAGATATTTAATATTTCAACTTGTTATATTTAGATTTCTATTAAATAATTCTATTAACTAAAACATCTAAATCAAAGCCTCTTGAACGTTTATAAAGATCATAAATTTAAACAGTTTTTTTTTTCTTTTCTAAATCCATAAAATCCACCAACAATTTATTATCTCTCACATTCATTTAAGCAAAACAATTTACTACAAAGAACATGTAAAGTCATCAAGTAGTTTCATTTAATAGTTTTTTCTTCATTTGCCATTATTTCCTTCCATTTTGGCTTTAATCCAAGTTTTAAGTATAAAAAAATACTTGTGCTGTCAGCACTATTTGCTGGCTGCTTTTTAAAGACTTTCTTCGTTAAAAGAACGTGCAGTAAATGTAAATGACAGCGGGTGTAAATCAGAGGACCTTTAGTAAATGTCTGGCTCTTTGTTTTGTTCTTACAACATTGACCAAAGTGTTTTGATGTCTTTAATGTAAAATATTATTGTACAAAATATTTTTACTTGAATTTTACCAAACCATTATTTTCTCTTAATACGTTAGATGAGTTATTGCTTTAGTTATTTTTTTTTTTTTTTTATACTTGTAGATTTTTTTGCATAAAGATATTTTTATAAATCAATAAATCAAAGAGAAGTGACAAAATGAAGACATTTAGTGATGAAATAATAATACTTGGAAAAATAAAACGACTTCAAAAAAAGTTTATATATTCCATCTTCAAAAAGGGACACTTTAATTCCCATATTCAAATTTCACACTTGCTGTTATAGCAGACTTAGCCGTCAGGTTCTTTGCAAATATCAACCATCTCTCTATAACGGTTCAACAGTGTGTTCATATACAGCAAATTACTTCAACTATTGTAACACCTTTTAATTTATATTTTAAAATATTTATATTTCTTATACCCAACAAATTGTTTTTCAAGTGTTTTTATAAAAAGGTTCAAAAGAAGGGCCCATACAGGTCAATTTCACATTAAATATGGTAAAACCCTTTAATTTCCAAATTCAAATTATAAACTTGTTTATATAGCGGGCTTAGCAATACAGAACCCTTATAAGTTTCACTTGTATGTCTATAACGGTTCAAAAGTTTGACCACATACAAAAAATTACATTAACAATTGGGACACCCTTTAATTTCGAAATCCATATTTAATACTTATTGTTTAGCAGAATTGGCATAAGGGTTCTTTGAAAATTTTGAGAATCTGTTTCCAACTGTTAAAAGCTATGTCCATCAACATCAAATTAAATGAATTATTGGGACACCCTTTAATTTATAATTTAAAATATCAATATTTGTTACTATATTATTCATAGCAATCGACTTTTTGTCCAACTTGCAAGCGCTTGCCTATAACGGTTCAAAAGATAGGTCCATATAAGTTAATTTACGTCACCTATAGCGGCACCCTTTAATTTTGTATACCCTTCACCAGAAAAAGTGGAAAAAGGGTAAATGGAAGTTTGTCATTTTGAGTGTAATTTCTACAATATCCATCCCATAAAGAATATATATTCCGACTTCTTATGCATAGCGAAGTCGATTGAGCGATGTCCGTCCACTCAATCGATCAGATATAGTGTCGAAAGATGTGCTAGTGGAAATCAGCAAGATCGGTCCATGTCCTTTGAGGCAGCAGGCAAAACACCACGCCTACCTCTATTTTTTCCATATCATTTGGAAGAATGAAGTAACTCCAAACAAAAAACAAATATATGCGACGATAGCGAATTTAAAGGTAAGAAAAAAAAACAAGTAGTGAAAAATTAGCCCTCGACCATATTTTCCGAGTTACGGGGCTCTGAAATTTTTAAATACCAATATGGGTATTATTTTAAAGCTTTTGAAGAGATATTTAAGAGCCGATGTCCTTTTTATGTAAAATTATTTATATGCAGTTACAAAATTATTTTTATTTTTTAATTCTCTGTCACCAAAATATAGCAAATATTATTGATTGGAGTTACTTCAATAAACTAGATTTACATAGATGGTAAAAGATATATTTAGATTCGCCAAAGCTGAATATAGCACTCTTACTTGTTAGATTTATTTTTCTATTACTTTTTGTTATTGGGAGCTAAAGTAATACGCAATCGTTTCAAATTTTAAAGAAGTAGCCTTTATAGTACATAATACACGTAAAAAATATGTATGTTGTATGGGGACACCCTTTAATTTTTAAGATTATGAACTGTTCTTAAAATGGTTCCAATCTCTAATAATAATCTATTAAGTTACAAAAAATTTTCAAAATCGGTTCAGAAATGACTGAATTCTGCGGACACAAATATAAAAAAAGCAACATTTAGTCGAATTGATAACATCCATCATTTTTTTAAGTCGGTTAAAAAGAGCATTGCTTATGTAACCATAACTAAGTATACCTACACACATGTTATGATTGAGATGAATGTTAAAGAAATTTAGCAATAACTCATCTTTTTATTTGTTTAGTTCACAATCCCCTTTATTGTTATATTAGTTGTATTATTATATTATAATACAATAGTTTACTGGTCATTTTCATTAAAAAATTTAAAACGTTTTTCAAAATATATATTAAAGCCCAACCTGGAACTAACTTATTTATTTGATTTATTTCATATGTAAAATTAGTTGAATTATTTTTAAGAAAATTTTATTACGTGTTAAAAAAGAAAAAAAAAATAAATAAAAATAAATAATAAGAAAAAAAAAATAATTTTTTCTCCAATCAGGATTTGAACCATCGATCTTTTAAATTAATGAAAATTGACTTATTTTTGGCTTTTTGGTTCATTTTACAAACCTCTTCATGCATTTGTAAATAATTTTTCTTTCTAAAAATGTTTAGAAATTAAATTAAAAATGAACCAAAAGCCGAAAATAAGTCAATTTTAATTAATTTATAAAAAAATTTTATGAATTAAAAACGACTTATTTGCGGCTTTGGTTCATTTTTAAATTTAGTTTCTAAAAATTTGTTGTTGTGTTCGTTGGAAAACATTTGTCTTTCTAAAAATGTTTAGAAATTAAATTAAAAAATAAACCAAAGGCGACAATAAGTAAATTTTAATTCATTTATAAGATCCACGGTTCAAATCCTGATTGATAAAAAATTAAAAAAAAAAATTATGTTGTGTGAAATTTGTCCTAGTAACAGCGTTTCTATCAAAATTTTTTTACATGTAAAACTCCGGTACTAAGTTCAGCGACATGTGTGTGTAGATTTCGGCTGGACCTTAAAAAGGCTCTAGTCAAGTGTTAAATATGCGAAAAACCCCTAATTTCCTATATTTTCACAATTTTTTTTAAATACAATTTATTTGTTGACACTTTCATGAACCTCTAGAATGAACTTTGTCCTAAATAGTCGCAATGCATTGATTTTAAAAACAAACAATATTTTGGATTAAATATAAACTTTTTTTATTCCTTTAACAATTTAAGGTTACATCAGGCTTAAAAAACAATATTTGATTTGCTATACAAAATTTAGTTAATTTAAAATTGTATTCCCTCAAGAAGAATCATGTTAACGGACAAACTTTACTACCTGCCTCTAGACATAAAAGACCATTAAACAAATCGTTAGAGAACGAAGGTTTTGTTTAAGGTAATAATTTACTTGACAACACTAAACTGAATCACAAATATAAGTCCTATTTCAGAGTTTACTCTAGAAATTCATAATTTAATTTTTAATAATATTTATCCTGCAATTAAGTTTTCTTTCATAAATATTAAGTTAAATAGTCCGAAAGCTAATTATAAATTCAAACAGTGAGGCAATACAAGTTGACCAAAAAATAATTACGTTACACTTTATACAATGAACACAAAAAGTACTTTTAATGGGAGTAAAACAAAAATTAAAATTAATTATTTACACTAACACACCTTTAAATAGAAAACGATGAAGAAAGGAAACACAAAATAATGACTCATTTTATTTATTTTTTTTTTTTTTTAATGTACAGCAAGGACTAGTGAAAGTTATGAAGTGTGTGAAGTGGCAATTAAATCCCAAAAAAGTACCTTCAAATTATTACAATGAAAAAAATATCAAAATGGACTTGCAGTTTAAATGTTTTTCTTTTATTATTTAAATTTTAATTAAAACTGCTGCCTAAATGTTCGTAAAACACGTTTTTAAAAGAATTGTTTAAAAGTTACAGAAGGTCAAAAGGGGGGAAATAGCTTCATTAATAATATAGCGAACAAAAAAATCATCACTAAAATAAAAGAACTCTAAGAAAAAATCAACGTTTTGATTAATACTTCTTGCCAAAAAAAAAACCGTCACTTCAAAACAGACAGACGGGCAGAGTTTTATCGAATATGAAATAGTTGTTGTAATACATCACCTATTAGGCAGAGTTCTTAACTTTTCATTTATTAGCATTCAATTATAAAGATTTATGATATTTTTACTAAACGAGATTTTTACGATTTTTTATTTTTTATTTTTCACGTTCATAAACGACCATCAAAAAACGTTCTTACTACGATCACACATAAATTAGTACGTCTCTTTCGTTTTTAAGCATTCATACATGATTGGGAATATATAACATCATTCTCATTTTTGCTAGTTTTCATAAATGAATGCGAAGAATTCTTCAGAGTTAAAAACTACTCACTTATGAGCATTCAAAGATGAGACTAATAAAGTTTTTCATAAATGAAAAAAAAAATTTCTTTGATTTTCACGGTCATTAACGAACAACAACACAAATGTATGTCTGCGTTCCCTTATGAATGTATTTATGTAGTGGCATTGACGCAAAAAATATGCTTATATACACGCACGTGAACGCTTAATGATCTCTTCACTTATGAAAAACAATTTAAATTGTAAATTCTCATAAATGAGTACTTGCTTGAAAAAAAATTATTTTCTAATTTTTTCAATTCGGAATAGAAAAAAATTACATCATCACATTCATAAATAAAAAAAGCAGCCTCTCACACATTTTTGAAAAGAAACAATAAAAACTATGTCTCACTGCTTTCTCATGCATGAGAAGTGAGAGAGCGTTTCGGTACTCTGCTATTAGGATACCCATTAAATCTAAAAACTTATACTTTTCGTTATAGCGGAAATAGTAGAACGAAATCAATTCAAAAGTTAAGGCCTAATAAGTCAAATTATTCCTATGGAAACACCTTTTCATTTTTCAGTTTATTTTTTTGCACTTTTTGTTATCAGGAGAACTTATTTAAAATTTAATATCGGTTCCGTTAAGGTTCAATAGAGACCCTTTAAATAAAAATTAATCAAAAATTGAAATCAAGAACTTTTTTAAGTTGGACCAACCTGTAGGCATCACCTTTTAATTTGGAAAAAAAATATTTTTAAAATCGGCTTAGAAATGAATGAGTTCGGCTGGTACAAACACAAAAAATACTGACAAGCTAGTAGCCTTTTCCTTATTTAAAGTCTGTTAAAAAATAATATTTATTTCATTTCCTTTAAATTAAGTGGTAAACTTGCCTTAGAAATTTATATCAAAAAATTTTTTGGACATTTTTGCGCCCACTGTCCAACGTTTAAAGAAATCTTCATGATTTTTTTTTTTTTTTGAGTGTTTCAACACTTACACTTCTTCAAACACTTTTATACTGATACACTTTTAATTAGCATTTAATTTAAGCTTTGCACGTACCGTACTCTACACTTACACACCACTACTTTTGAACACTCGCTAGCTAACTCGGCTAAAAGTAGTTTTCCTTTTTAAATTCAAACAAAAGTCCAACTGTTAAAATTAAAAAAAAATCTTAAGTTTGCTGCACTTCTAGGTGTAGAGAAAACACACACACTCACTTACCCACATTTACATTGCTGCTTAATACGGTTACGAACCCCTCTTGGTTGACTTAAAAAAGTACATTTAATTACATTTACAAAATAAGGAAAATGAAAGCAAAAATTGCACACAAAAACAATTTTCAAAAAGTGGTCAGAAAGAAGGCAAACGCGTTTTAATATTTTTTTTGTGTAACTATAGCTGCCACATGACATCACAACAGCAGCAGAAACAAACAATAAGTAACAATTTTTACAACTAGAGTAAAATGGCGAGCTTTGTAATACACAACTGCTAAAACATCTAAATGCAATATAAAAAGTACTTGCAAAATTAGGATCAAAAGTAGTTAAACAGGAAAACAAGTGAAAATCCTACTCTTAACCCAAAACAATGACAGGATAATTTTTCTTTTTTTGAATTCAACCAAATTTGTATTAAGATGTCCAACCGAATATTTATTTCGTGTTTTAAATAAGAATTAATTTTAAATAGAAAAAACTCTGGCTCTTGTCCCCAATTTAACGAATAAAACCCTTAAGAACCCCCATTTCGAAACTAAAAATCCCCATTTTTGACCCCAAAAAAAATTTATTTATTGTTTACGTACGAGGGCTGCTCTATATATTTCTGGCCTAATAGTGAAAATGCGAATATCTATAATCAAAAATGGTTTTGCTGTTTTTCAAAGTATTCTCCAGCATGATTTATACAGTTTTGCATGCGCTGAAACCAGTTGTCGAAGCACTTTTTCCACTCCGATTGAGACACCTCTAAAACATGGTTTTTGAACACTTCAACAGCTTCTTCTGGCGACGAAAATCCTTGACCACGCATTTTTTTCTTGATGTGCGGAAACAAGAAGAAGTCATTAGGTGCTAAGTCAGGGCTGTACTACGTTTTGGCCGGTCAAAAACGCTCTGGTTTGAACCTATGTGTGAGAGCTCGCATTGTCATGGTGAAGAATGATTCGTCTTCTCTTGTTGGTTTTTCGAATTTCTCCGATGACTTCAGCAAACAAATTGTAGTGTACCACTCAGAAGTGACCGTCCTACCTTGCTCAAGCGGAACAGTCGCCACATGACCAGTTTTCCCGAAGAAACAGGCGACCATTTGCTTCGAAGTGCTTCTTCCACGAACAACTTTCGTTGGATTTTGCTCGTCTTTGAAGACCCACACGGTCGCTTGTTGTTTCGTTTCGGGCTCATACGCATAGATCCATGATTCGTCACCTGTGACGATCTTATAAACGTCTTTTGAAGCACCGCAATCGTATTTTTGCAACATTTCTTTGCACCAATCGACACGAGCCTTTTTTTGAGCGACTTTCAAATTGTGCGGGATCCAACGAGAACAAACCATTTTTACGGCCAGATGTTCATGCAGTATCGAATGTATGCTGGTGGAAGAAATGTCCACGGATGTCCCTATCTCTCGGTATGTCGCATGTCGATCTTGCATTATGAGTTCACGCACGGCATCAATGTTCTCTAGCACAACAGCCGTTTTTGGACGATCTTCACGGAATTCGTTTTTGAGCGAGCTTTGGCCACGATTAGATTCATTATACCAATTTTTCACAGTGCTATAGGATGGTGCTTCATCGCCATACAAAGATTTAAGTTCATCAATGCACGCTTGTCGTGATAATCCACGTCGAAAGTTGTGAAAAATGATGGCACGAAAATGTTCACGAGTTAATTCCATTTTTTTTTTTCTATATTAATTTTTTCAAGTCACTGTAAACAGCACAAATAATGGTCGTACTTCAAAACGTTTTGAGTACGATTATGCTTAAAAATGACAAACTTTCCAATGGAAATGTCATATTGCACTTGGCAGCACTCAGTGCTGCCAGGCCAGAAATATAAATAGCAGCCCTCGTATACATACATATGAATATATCCGCAACTGTAACCGTTCATTTAAGTCTTGATGCACACGTTGAGTCATTAATCAGGCATTTTATATTAACATTCACTATTAACTGTTTTAGTAACGCAGGCGCTATAACAAATTTTATTATTGCCAAACATTTTGTCCTGTGCGTTTTAGCTTCATAACAATATTATTTATTTGCATACTTTTTGAAAATAAATCACAAATATGATCAATTGATATTAATCGCCACGAATTTCTGTCGCCAAACTTATGTTTAAATCCCTAATTTGGGGAGAAATCCCCTTATCTGGCAACACTGATAACGACTAATAAAGAGCTGTCTCACCCTTCTTTTTTCAAATTTTTAGTCTAGAGAGGAGTCACATCAATTCAATGTTTACTAAGGTACCGCTACAATCCCGCGTTGAAATTAACACCGAGAAAAATCAGTACAACAACTACCCCGAGTAGAGAATTTTAGCAATTTGATTGGCAACTCCTTGTTAAAAAGCTGGAGAATATCTTACGTCATACTGCACTGTAGGCAGCTTCTCTTCGCGCAACCACGGCGTTATTAGTTTAGGGCCTAACCAATAACAGCAACAAATATGCTTCTCTTAAAACGATCTGTCAAAAATTGCATGTGTGCTCAAAAAGTATGTTTGTGTGGATTAAAACTATGTGTGTGTGAGAGACTTTTTGATAGATTTGCACGATTTTATAATCTTTTAAAATAATTCATAAAACATTTTTATCTATGAGTCAGTTCACATTAAGGGCATTGTAGCTGACTTTTTTATTGTTTTCTCTTTTGGAAAATCTCCGTAAGTCATCAAGCGCTTACATTATGACTCATTTGTAGCAAGTGAGAGAATTTTATGATGTTTTATCAACCAATTTTTCAAGTGTTGCCATAAACTAAATGTATTAATTTTTCAACAACTTTTGAACAATATAGAAAAAAATCAGCAATTTGATAACACCGCTCAAGATAAAACTGCAAAAAACGAAAGAGAATAACAGAAATGAGAGAAAAATTAGAGAAAAACCCAAAAAGAGTCATGAATATTCATTTCGTGCTACTTTTGCTACCCCGTAAGCTTCTCTACACCTCTTGCCGACAAACTTCTGCATCATGACTTTTGTAGCTGATACAATGCCCTTAATGTAAACTCCCTCTATGCGACCAGAGTTGACTTTTTATGGTCAGGAGAAAACAAAAACAACAAAATAGTAAAATCATATGTTTTTAGCATCTTTTTTGTAAAACAGTGTGGCGTTGTACGCCATTTTTAAACGAGTTTTAAAGTAGGACAGAATTCTGTCAGATTTTTGTTTGATTAAATCGTACGATTGTGTATGATAGTGATTCCTGGCCTTAATTCGTCACTAATTAGACCCCTACCAGCCTAGACGGTTTAGCGTCAAGGAGGCGGGATCTCTAAAATAAATATGCCTCCAGTGCAAATAAATAAGGATGATAGAAAGCTTTGGTGTTAACAGTCCTACAGTTGCATGTTATATCAATGTTAAGAACAGTATTGATGTACATCTGGCGTACTGCAATACTCTACTGCCTGATATTTGAGTCAGATTACAATGTATGCAGAGGCGGTTCAACTTAAAGTCCAGCGCACCAACTTTGAAAATAACGATTTCTCGAATCTTATTTACTACCTAAAACGTGAGAGTATAAAATGCATTCAGTATAATTTAATATAATTTAAATCGAAACCTTTAACTAAAGAAACTATTCGGCCATCTCCTTCGGTATGTCATTGCCAAATCTCAGTTTATTGATGGCTACTAAAACACCATCATCAACAGCAGGCCTTCCAACTAAACAACAACCAGAAAATCCTATAGTTTTCTACTAACTGCAGTAGAATAAAACCCAAAAATTAACATCTCATTAAGAAATTTTGCGCGCTGCTTTTTTATTTTTTTTTTTCGTTTAAAAACCAAAATTAATTGTATGAAACACTGCAACAGTAGTCAAACTTTAATGGAAAATGCTTGCAGCACACGGTGCAAATACGAGTTTGTGTTTTGTTTGCAATAAAATGCAAGATGTTTCTTGGCAAAAGGATTTTTTTTTTCATAACTAAAAAAATATAAATATAAAACTTCGTGTTTGTTTTACATGATTATCAAGGTTTCGGAGGAAGTGAACTTTACGTTAAATTTAATGGGAATTTACGTGTTTTTATTTCCAAATTTTAACTGTTTGCAAGAAATGTTTTTAGGGTGAAAAAGAAAATTATAAAAATAATTTTTTTTCTATTTATTAATTATATCAGTTCAAAAATCCTCGAATATTGTATATATAAAGTAGAGCACGCATAGTATCTTTCTTTCATTAATAAATTTTTAATATTTGTCGAATATATTGATAAGCAACTTGCAAAGTTATCAAAATAATACGGTATAATTTTCAGTTTTCCTGTAACATTTAATGTCAGCAGTAATTTTTGATTAAAAAAGAAGAAGTCTTAATAAAACACTATTCAATTTAATTAAATGCTCGAGTGTCTAAATTAGAACAAAAACAACAAATATGTGATAAGTTGATGAAGGCGACTGTACATAAGAATGGCAGCTAAGATAAAGGACTTGTTTAGAAATGCATCACTACGCTGCATCTGATGCGCAGTACGTTGTATCAGTTGACATCACTGCAAATTGAATGTGTTCTAAAATGCATCACTGAAATATATGATACGTAAACAAAACTCAAAAACGCATCACAAAAATGGCTTATGCAATAGATAAGTAGAGGCCGGTGCACACAGAACACATCATGCGCTATATTTTTTCTTTTTAACCGACTTCAAAAAAAGAAGGAGGTTATACAATTCGGCTTAATGTTGCTTTTTTATATTTGTACCACCAGAACTTAGTCATTTCTGATCGTATTTTGAAAATTTTTTGGTAATATGATAGATTACGCTTACAGATTGATTCCGTTTTAAAAACAGTTCATAATCTTAAAAATTAAAGGGTGTCCACATACAACATACATATTTTTTACGTGTATTATGAATTGTAAAGGGCACTTCTGTAAAATTTAAAATGACTGCGTATTACTGTAGCTCCCAAAAGCAAAAAATTATACAAAAATAAATCTAAAAATTAAAGGGTGCCCCCATAATTGATGTAAATTTACTTAAAATGGACATAATGTCGATTGCTATGGCCGTTATAGTAATAAGTATTAATATTAAAAATTATAAATTAAAGGGTGCGCCAATAGTTCATTAAATTTGATGTAAACTTTTGAACAGTTGTAGACAGACGCTTGAAATTTACAACGAACCTGTATTGCTAAGTCCGCTATAACAACAAGTATAAAACTTGGATTTGAAAGTTAAAGGGTGTTCCAATAGTTGATGTAATTCCAAGTGTATGGCCGTACTTTTCAACCGTTATAAACAGAACGCTGAAACTTAAAAGGCCCTGTATTGCTAAGTCCGCTATAACAACAAGTTTATAATTTGAATTTAGATATTAAAGGGTGTCCCATAATTACTGTAGATTTATTTATATAGGCCTATCTTTTGAACCGTTATTGACAAACGCTTGTAAATTTGACACAATATCGATTTCTATGGCCGTTATAGTAACAGCTGATAATATTTAAAATTATAAATTAAAGAGTGCACCATTAGTTAATTTAATTTGGTATATGGCCATACTTTTAAACATTTGTAGACCGATAATTGAAATTTCCAAAGAACCTATATTACTTACTCTCCATAACAACAAGTATAAAATTGGAATTAGGAAATAAACGGGTGTCCCAATAGTTGATATAATATGGTGTATGTGGCCGGACTTTTAAACCGTTATAGACAGACAGCTTACAAGGGACATGTTTTGCTAAGTCCGCTATAACAAGAAACTTATAATTTGAATTTAGAAATTAAAGGGTGTTCCCAAAATTAATGTTATTTGGTCTATATGGCCGTATTTTTTGAACCGTTGTATACAAACACCTTAATTTTAGACAGGTTTTTTTATCGCAAGAATTATTTAACTGGCAAGTAAGTCCAAATTTACACATGCGATTATTTCATGCCATTTTTTCCAATTCTTTTTAAAATTCGGGTTTCATCGCATCCTTATAGTATGAAATTTTTCATGGAATCGGAATTTTTACAGTTCGCTTTTAAATACTTACTGCAGTTGTTTGTGTTATTTCAAATAATACACAAACAACAAACCATATACAGCGAACGTACACAAAGGAAGTTAAAAAAAATCCCAAGTAACTTTTAAGGGAGCAACGCATAAAAAAGAAGAGTCATTCAGTTTGATCGTGCCATTCCCAGTGGTTGGTGAAACAAAAGTATTTCTGGATCAAAGAAAAATTATTTTAAATAACGGTAAAAAGACAGATGCTGAAAAACGTTAGAGTAAACAAAAATTGGCATTTTCTTTTTTTGTTGCAATTTTCTGCTTGATTTGCCAAAGATACGACCATTAAAATGTAAATATTTTTACCAGCCAACGCCATGTAAAGTGAAGTGTTACATTAAAGAAATATTTTACCCGTCCATTTGTTTTCCAGTCCTTAATTGGTTGGTCTGCATTGGTTAAATGGCGGTAACGATGTGATTCAATAGAGCAGAAGAAAAAATTATTTAGTGTCAATATCAAGCAATCGATAGACGATGGAAAATGGTTGGTAGAAATTTTTTAACTATAAAATATTGAATCAAATATATTTGTATATTGGTTACATAAGGATAACTAAAAATAGTTTCAATATTGCAACTTAGATTATAATAAATTAAAACATTTTAGTTTAATTGATGTTTTTTAGACTTTATGTTTGACTGTTCAATATTTAATTACAGATGAGACCCAAAACCACTAGACCATTAATTATAAAATGTTTGTAGACAATTACCAAAGTATCATCAAAAAGAAAAAACTTTTAAATTTACTCCAAAATGTTTTTTTAAGTCTGCTTAAAATTTGTCCAGATTTTTACGACGATCCCTACACAAAAAAAAATTGTTTGCAACTATTAAAGGATTTTGTTTGTTTTCAAATTGCAATAAATCAATTTTTTAATTATCTCATTTATATGTTTAATTAAAAAATAAGAAAAACATTTCTAATTAAATAATTAATTGTAAAAAGAAAAAACAGTCAATAAATAAATAATTGAATAAATTAAAAATTTAATTAAATATCTATTTAAAAACAAATAAAACTTTAAAAGGTTTAAAAACATTTTACTGTGTCTCACACAAAATAAATACTTTAAATATAAACCGAGCTTTAAAATTATGTGTGAGAAATACGGCATTTACACTATGCAATTTTTCATGAAACTAGCTTGAAATTTTTGGTTTTTTTGTGAAGCAAGAGGAGTTAGTTTTTGAGTATTGAGGGGATGTTACTGTTGCTAATGTTTACTTTTAGATAACGCATAACGCTGTAACTTAAACAGAAAATTGAGAAAAAAATGCCTCAAAAAATTGCATAGTGTAAATCTGGACAAATTCTTTACGCAATTCAATTGAAAACATTTTGTTTTAAATAATTATGAAACAATTATGTGAACAATTTGAATGACACAGTATCTCTTCCAGAGCTGTAAATGAAACACTCTTTTTTGATTTTAATTCGTTAAGAATTAGCTAAATTTTGAACAACACAACAAAAAAAAACTGAATGAAATTTTAATCAATTCAAACGTAATAGAAAGAAATGAATTTCATTTCATTTCCGATTCAAATGAATTTGTTAAAATGAATTGCTTTTCGTTTCAATTGAATTGATTTTAAATTCATTCAAATGAGTTAGAACAACGAATTGATATTTAAATGAATAAAATCTAAAATAAGTTTTAACCAATGAAATTCAAGAGCAGATCTAGGGGAATGAAAAATGGAAATTTCTCCTATCAAAGTTCAAAGAAAACATAGAGATAGTTATTGCATATTTACTTATAAAATCAATTTAAATTTTAACCAATTTAACTCAAATGAGCTGGTAATGAATCATTAATTCTTTTTTTTTTTAATTATTGGAATTATTTCAAAACCCATTCATTTTTACAATATGCATTTGAATTTACTCAAATTGCAATCAAGAAAATGATTCTTGCGAAAAGAATTTTTTTCAAAATTTGCATAAATGATTCACGAATTAATTTAAAATTGAATGACAGCTCTAAAATTCACAACATCGAAGCAATAGGTGATTTGTAAAAAATTTGCAAGTATTAGAAGCAAATAATAAAACCATATTTGACTACAAGGAATAAAAGGACTTAGTTGATCTTAACATAGAAATTTACAATCAAATTGTTGGCCAATTCCACTCATCTAAACGAACAACATGATTGAATCGAAGATAATCAATCCCAAAATTATGCTGATTATTCTGAGAATACCGCTTAAATTAATGGACTCGCTGAATAAACTTAAACATGTATTTACATATTTCGATTTATGAACTAAATGACGAAAGATTTAAAGAATCAGTTTGAAATAAATTTGTCCTGTTATTTTTATTTAGGAATTCTGTGTTAAAAAAATCGGAGTTATATGGGTAGATCCCAACAAAAACTGTTGAGATCAGCTGATCTAATTAAACCAAAAATTTCGTATGAAAAACTCAACTAGTGGAAATTACTCTTTTAAAACAACAACAACTTAAAGCCTTCTTTCATTTCTTCTCGGAAAATAAAGTCGAACCAAATGTAAATTTTGATAACTACAATTTCTTTAGATATAATAGGCCAGCCAGTAATTTTTTCTTCTTTAAGTCAAAGAAATGGTTTTCAAATTAAAAAAAAAAAATCAATTATCATACTTTAAAATAATTTGAAGGTCATGTGTGGGAATAATTAATTAAACAGACTTGTTAAATGACACTTGCATCAGCATTGAATGAAAAACATTTTTAGCATTGCTATAACGAGGGCTGTTCTATATATTTCTGGCCTAATAGTGAAAATGCGAATATTTATAATCAAAAATGGTTTTATTGTTTTTCAAAGTATTCTCCAGCATGATTTATACAGTTTTGCATGCGCTGAAACAAGTTGTCGAAGCACTTTTTCCACTCCGATTGAGACACCTCTAAAACATGGTTTTTAAACACTTCAACAGCTTCTTCTGGCGACGAAAATCGTTGACCACGCATTTTTTGTTGATGTGCGGAAACAAGAAGAAGTCATTAGGTGCCAAGTCATGGCTGTACGGCGGATGACCCATTAATTCGACGTTATGGCCGGTCAAAAACGCTCTGGTTTGAGCCGATGTGTGACAGCTCGCATTGTCATGGTGAACAATGATTCGTCTTCTCTTGTTGGTTTTTCGAATTTCTCCGATGACTTCAGGCAAACAAAATGTAGTGTACCACTCAGAAGCGGAACAGTCGCCACATGACCAGTTTTGCCGAAGAAACAGGCGACCATTTGCTTCGAAGTGCTTCTTCCATGAACAACTTTCGTTGGATTTTGCTCGTCTTTGAAGACCCACACGGTCGATTGTAGTTTCGTTTCGGGCACATACGCATAGATCCATGATTCGTCACCTGTGACGATCTTATAAACGTCTTTTGAAGCACCGCAATCGTATTTCTGCAACATTTCTTTGCACCAATCGACACGAGCCTTTTTTTGAGCGACTTTCAAATTGTGCGGGATCCAACGAGACCAAACCTTTTTTACGGCCGGTTGTTCATGAAGTATCGAATGTATGCTGGTGGAGCGAGCTTCGGCCACGACTAAATTCATTATACCAATTTTTCACAGTGCTATAGGATGGTGCTTCATCGCCATACAAAGATTTAAGTTCATCAATGCACTCTTGTCGTGATAATCCACGTCGAAAGTTGTGAAAAATGATGGCATGAAAATGTTCACGAGTTAATTCCATTTTTTCTATATTAGTTTTTCAAGTCACTGTTAACAACACAAATAATGGTCGTACGTCAAAACGTTTTGAGTACGATTATGCTTAAAAATTACAAACTTTCCAATGGAAATGTCAGATTGCACTTGGCAGCACTCAGTGTTGCCAGGCCAGAAATATATATAGCAGCCCTCGTATTTTTATTAACGATAATGCATTTTAATGAAAAGTTAAAAAACAAAATCATTATCATTAACTAATGGATTAAATAATTTTAAAGACTTAACAAACAACCTAAAGTGTAGTAAAGCGTTATCAAAAATTTAATGAAATATCGTTTTTAGAGGCTTCTGCTATCATAAATTTGTGTTTCAAAATGATAATGCTTTTAATTTTCAATTGTAATTAGCAATTAACTAATTTAGTTGAAACTTCATTACCATTAGTAAAAACACTTATTTTTAAAAACAAGTAAGAGTGCTACATTTGGCTATGCCGAATTTTATATACCCTTCACCATATATATATATATATATAACTACACGTGCCGTACTGCGATTTCCCATTGAATAGTTTAAATAGATATCGGCATAAAAAATTCTTCTTGCTATAAAGTGTTTTTGTCCAAAAATAATTTTTTTTTTTTAATTTTATTCAGGATGTTCTCCCAGTGTAGCAAATAAAAATGGTCCGATTTTACTAAGTTTCAATAGCAAAATATTCGAATCATTATCTAACGGATTGACGTATTGAAATTTTCTCTATCTCATTTGCTGTCTTGGAAAAGTTGATATTAACACGAGCACGGACGAACAGACGGACATCGCTTAATCGACATTGCTAGCAAAACAATCAAAAATTGAAATTGATTTATAAAACTTTTACTCAAGAGCTTTCATCAGTTTGAAACTAAAATTTAAATGGAACTCGTTACATTGTGGAATTATTTTTCTTGAATTTGCTTTCCCAACAGGAATGATGCAAATGTCACTGACAACAACAACAACTCAATACAAAAAGTATTTACAAGTTTTTCTATTAAAGAAATAATGTTTTCTCATTAAAACCCTTTTATTACATTTAACTAAAACAAAAGTCGCATAACAATGGACCTCCGAAATGAATTGCAGTGCAACTGTTATAAAAAAAAATCCTTCACAAATAAATTTTTGATAAATTTTTCTTTACAAAACACTACTAATGCAAACAATAAATCAAGGAAATGAATAAAATACTGCAACAATATTTTAAAAACAGCAAAAAAGGAAAAATGAAATAATGATTATTAAAAATTGAAAGTGAATGAGAAAACGGACAAAAAATGAAAGTAGAAAAAGCAAAAAAAAAAAATATTACTATTAGAGGGATTTTCAAAATTTAAGCAATATTTATGTGATAAAATGTAGGCAGCCCTAGGGAAATTTTTAATAGCAGTCCGTTAGCATTTAATAAATATGAAGCATTATTTTCAGATATAGATATGGCACATGCAGAAAAAAAACATGGTTGTGATATTATTATAGTTATTTTCACCAAAACTTTAGTCACGATAAACATTTTGTGTTAACTTTTTATGATAACATGGTTACTGTGCACAAGAATTTCAACCTCAACCAAAGTTGTATAACTTATTAAAAATAATATAAAATATTTAACGGTAATAACGATAGTATGTATATTATTAATAAAGTATGGTTAAAAGCAACAGAAAAATGTTTGAGCTAAAAAGTATTTTGTTCAAGGTTTTTACAGTTTAGTAATTTTTCTGGTAGTTAAAAGTTGAAATTGTTTTTTATTGTTAGAGAAAGTGAAAAAGTGTATGTATTGTAAACATATAAATCTTTATTTTTAGGTCTAAAGTAATATTGTGGAATCATTTATTTGGGCTTATGAACTATATTTTTATATAACTGATTCTTGTAGCCTATGATCTAAGTTGATCTAGTTATTATAAGCAAATCGTTATTGAATAAAACAATAAGTCTTTTATTTCAGGAAAATTATGCACTTACAAGACTTTATTGTAATTCAATTATATAACATGACATTTTCAGGCATATTATTATATATTAATTTAACCATTAATATTTATGTTTTAGATGTTTTTGCTAAACAACGATATGGTTGCAAATGTAACATTACCATGCAACCATAATCTGTTGCTCTTAAATTATGGTTACCTCAACCATGTTTTTTCTTTGCTATACTATACTATAGTTCATTCAGGGAAATCAAAATCAAAATCCATGAAGATTAAGTTTTTATCCTGTCTTCAAAAATGCACTTTGAGGAATATGAAAATATCTAGCACAAGTAAATTAAATAAAAAAATTTCAAGGGGAATATAAATATATTTCGGGGAATAGATTAATTTAGTTTAAGTGACATATCTTCTATTTATTTTTGTAAAAAAATTATTTTTTTATACACATAAAACCATAAATATTTATAAATTTCTGAAGACGCTGTATGTTTCATTAAATTATTTCTAGTTTATTTAGGAATGTTTGTGATTTACTTTTATTCTTTAACAGTTTATTTATTTTTTTTTTTTTTTCAAAGATAATTCTAAAGTTACTAAATTGGCTAATTATTGAAACGGAATCTTAATTTAAAAAAAACGTAGAGATTATTGTTAAAAAAAACTTAATGACACTCAATAAATGAGAAATTTTCGAACAGATTTAAAAAAAGCAAGTTTAAGGAGGAGTTTTCCCTGTATTTCTTGTTGAGGTATGTCGTTGATTAAATGTGTGCTGTTAAGTAGGATTTTTATAAGCGGTCATAAGATATAGTTTTATCGCGGATCCGAAATCTACAAAAAGCCAAAATTCCGTAACCTCTTATTATACACGCATAAAAAAAACATGGTTGTGATATGGTCACAATAACCATATTATGTTCTTTGTAACAAAGTATAGTTGCGGAGAACAAATTATAGTTATTTTCACCAAAACTTTAGTCACGATAAACATTTTTTGTTAAATTTCAACGATTATATGGTTACTGTGCACAAAAAATGCAACATGGTTGGTTTTAACTTAAAAAAATTTCAACCACAACCAAAGTTTTATAACTTTTTAAAAATAATATAAAATATTTAACCATAATATATTATTATTAAACAAAGTATGGCTTAAAGCAACAGAATAATGTTTGCGCTAAAAAATATTTTGTTCAAGTTCTTGACAGTTCAGTAATTTTTCTGGTAGATAAAATTTGAAATTGTTTTTTATAAAAATAATAATAAAAATTTATGTACAAAATAAATAATTAAAAAACAGCAAAATATAAAAAGAAATAAAATGGGAACCAAAACATTAAAAAAAAGTTGAATAAATATATATGTATGTATGTATTGTAAGCATATACATTTTTAGTTTTGTGTTTGAAGCACAATTGTGTAATCATTTATTTGGGCTTATAAACTATATTTTTGTATAGCTGTTTCTTGTAGCTTATGCTCCAAGCATTATTATAAGCAATTAATTGATTTTTTGTGAATTTATCTTTCTAAATAATTTTTATGACAAATCGTAAATGAATAAAACAATAAAAAGTCTTTTATATCTAGAAAATGTTAACCATATAATGTTTATATTTGAACAACAACAATATGGTTGCAAATGTAACAATGCTATGTTTTGTTTGCAACCATATAATGCAACCATAATATGTTGCTCTTAGATTATGGTTACCTCAACCATATTTTTTCTTTGCGTGTACATTATGGTGAAATATCTACTGACATTGCTCATTTTCCAAACAAAGGAATCATGACATGATCCAGGTTGGATTGCCTCTACGGTCAAAATGCGCATTTCATAGTGACAAATCTGAAATAAACAAGTAAGAGTACTACATTCGGCTATGCCAAATTATATACACCCTTCACCATCTATGTTAATCTAGTTTAGTGAAGTAACTTTAAACAAAACAGCAAATATTGGGGTGTCAGTGATTAAAAAAAAAATAAACAAAATTTGGGGCTCCATATGGTACATAATTTTACATAAAAATGACATCGGCTCTTAATGGTTTAGCCATTTTTAAAAAAATTTTGGTATTTCATTAAAGATCTCTTTAAAAGCTTTAAACTGATACCCATATTGATATTTTTTAAAATTTGAAAATTTCAGAGGACCGTCACTCGGAATATATGGACAAGCGCCAATTTTTTCACTTGATGTTTTTTATCTTTAATTCTTTATCGCCCCATATATTCATTTTTTTGATTGGAGTTACTTTATTGTTTCAAATGGCATGAAAAAATTAGATGTAGGCGTGGTGTTTTGCCTGCTGCTTCGAAGGACATGGACCGAACTTGCTGATTTCCAATAGCATCTCTTTCGACACTATATCTGATCGATCGACATATTTACTTATTTTTTTATTTTTTTCTACTTTAACTCTAACACATATTAAAAAAAACCAGCTGCTTTCTTGTATTTACAAAAAGTTAAAACCACGCCGAGAGACCGTAAATCGCTTGATATATAGAACAGCACCAAATCGTTTACGTGATTTCAAAACGGTTCGTGGTTTCAAACAACGTAATTTTTAGATTATACCTGCTATTTATAACACAATTAAGGTTTTAAAAATGTCACATTTTGATATCAAAATACTGTATTTTCCAGTTTAAACAATGCTGTGATAAAAAATGTTAAATTTATGTTTAAATAAAAAGAAAAATATTTTTGTTTATTTAAACTTAAAAGCAAATTTTCAGATCGCTAAAAAATACTTCGTAATCTGCTTTTTGCTTGGCTAAAAAAAACTTTAAGGAAGTTTGCTTCATAGTTTATATTGACATGTTCTTATTTAAGCCACCAAAATTCTAAAATTTATTTTAATCTTTCACGCAGGCAACTTTAAAACTTTCAAACAATTTGCACTCCAAATACATTATATCCGCCATTTTTAATCTGACTGCCATTTTGACTTAATGCTACTTTACTACCAACACAAATAAACAAACAAAAAAATTATAAAGCCTTTAAATCTTGGCATGTGCAAAATAGTAGAGAATGGCAAAAATTGAATAATTTCACAAAGAAAGTAAATTGCCTTCGAACAAAAAAAAAATATGGCAACACCAGAAATACTAAAAAATCTTTAAATCAACAAAGCTGGTTCCTAAGATTAAGAGAAAAACAGCAACAACAAACAGTTACTTCATCTTCTTGTTTCACTCGTTTTGCTAATTTGGATGTGCAAAAGTGTTGAAAAACAAGAAAAAATTAGAAAAATAGTTAAAAGACAAAAAAAAAACGAGAAATGAAAATTAAAACTGCATGCAAAGTGTTTTTAAAGGAGTGGAAAATCAGCTACAGCAACAAAAACTGAAAAACTAAAATTGCTCTCGTACTTTAATAAAAAATAACGAAAAAATTGAAATGTGAAAAATGCGCTTTATGCTTAACGGGCCATAATGTGAACATAATATGAAAAGTAAACACACATACACACACAGTTTTACTTTCTTGTAATCCCAGTTACATTCACACTAATATTCAAGAGCGAAACAACAGTGAGTTCCAATAGAATAAGATTTTAACAAAAAACGAGCACGAAAAATATTTATGATTAGACAGTAGCATTCAATAACCGTGATAATAATATGTTTTTTATTTGCTTTTATTATATATATTTTTGTTCAAGAAGTCACCATTTCAAAACTTTAAATGAAATGAAACTTACGTGAATAAACTTTTTATGGCACACAGTGTACAATCATTAACTTATAACTTTTTGTCGCTTCCAGTCTTCTACTTTGAATAAATATTATTTCGCATTTACAACTTTCACATACAAAAAAAAGACAAACAAAACAGGGGAAAAAAAGCTGAAAATGCAGAACGAAATAAAGTCGTCAACATCAGGGAAAGAAAAACATCATCATTTTTTTTTACAAAAACAACAACCAATTTCATATTCAAACAAAAACAAGGCAATGGAGAAACTAAAAACAGGAAGGGGAATTTGAGGAGATGTAAAAAAATGTATTAACACACACACACACACAAATTTACTACATCCGGTAGACTGAACTAAAAAAACAGAACCAGACAAAAAGTGAAGAAAGGAAATGTGAATGACGAAGGTTAAACTATTAAATCATGATGATTCTCTAAAAAAAACGTTGATGACTTAATGGATGGATTATTAATCAAGCTAAGTAGGAAGCAAGAAAGAATTATTCATAAGAATCTTATTCGGCAAATCATAAAGTCTCATTTACTTTCAGCATATTGTCGCCCCTAAATCATTTGTTTCTTTTTTACGAAATGACAAATATGAGGCCAGGTTTTGCCTCAATAATCAAAATTACTTTTGTAAACAAAAATAAAAAAAAATATTTTATTGTAAAAGTTAAAAGTGTCAAGCAACTACAATAAAGCAGACACACATACATACATACATTTTGAGCAATAATACAGTTTAATTGAAGTCATCAATCAAGAGCCAAAAAATAATCTAATTTTTTGCACACAAAGAAGAAATAAATTTTTTTTTTTGTATAAAACCTCAGTTAATCTTTATTCAGTGCGGCACACCCTTTATTTTTTTTTTTTTTTTTGATATGGCATACATTTTTAGCAAAAATTTTAATAACTCTTGCAAAAAAACGACTTTAAAACAGATTTCATCTGTCTGTCTATTACTGCTCAAAAGTATGGCCACATATATCGAATTGCATTAACTATTAGGACACCCTTATATTCTATCACCAAAACTTATACTTGTTATTAGCGGACTTTCACTACAACTCCTTGTTAATTTCAACTGTCTCTCTACAACTGTTCAACACTTTGGCAATATACATGAAATTACATCAGTGGGTTACCCTTTAATTTTCAAATTCAAATTTTATACTTGCTGTTGTAGTAGACTTAGCAATCAGGTTCTTTGTAAGTTTCGACCGTCGGTCTATAACGGCTCAACAGTTTGACCATATACATTAAAGTACATCAACTATTGTAACACCCGTTACTTTATATTTTAAAATCTTTATGCATCTTATTATACCAAGCAAAGTAGAATGTCCATTCTGTCTAGTCTTGAAGTGTTTGTGTATAACGGTTTAAAAGATACGCCTATACAGGTAAGTTTACATTAATTTTGGGAACACCCTTTAACGTCTAAATTCAAATTATAAGCTTGTTGATATAGTAGGCAATGCAGGCCCCTTGTAAGTTTCAGCTGTCTGTCTATAACGATTCGAAAGTTTGGCTGCATATATCAAGTTACATTAACTATTAGAACACCCTTTAATTTTAGCAATGCAGGTCCGTTGTAAATTTCAGCTGTCTGTGTATCACGATTCGAAATTTTGGCCACATATATCTAGTTACATCAACCATTGGGACACCCTTTAATTTTCAAATCAAAATTTTATATTTGGTGTTGCAAATTTCAAGCGTGTGTCCAAATGTTTTCAAAAGTATGGTCATATGCTTAAATCAAATTAAATGAACTACTGGGGCGCCCTTTGATTTATAATTTTTAATATCAATATATTTTTCTTATAACGGTCGTAGCAATCAACATTCCGGCCAATTTGCAAGCTTTTGTCTATAACGGTTTAAAAGATAGGCACATATAGCTCAATTTATGTCATCTATGGGAACACCCTTTACCTTTTGCAGTTGGGAACTATAGTGATATCCAGTTTTTTTAATTTTAAAGTGTTGCCCCTTACGGTTTATAATACACGTATGTATGTATGTTGTATGGGGACGCGTTTTAATTTATAAGGTTATGAACTGTTTTTAAAACGGTGCCAATCTGTAAGCATCACCTTTAAAAAAAATATCCAGAAATGACTTAGTTATGAAAGCACAAACATAAAAAAGCAACATTCAGTCGATTTGATGACCTTCTTTTTTTAAGTCGGTTAAAAATGACACAAACTTATTGACACAACTGTGTGCTGCCAAAATAAATTCAATGACCAAAAGAGAACTCCTCGTGCTTCAGCTTAAATTTCGAGGTATTTATCAACTCTAAAGCAGTAATTACATCTTTCTTTATTTTTTTTAAAGATTTTGAAGAGCAGTTCAGTTTTCTTAAAAATTGTATACAAAACTCAGTATTTAAATTATTCTTCTGAGAGAAATTAGGAACAAGGTACTTTAAGTCGCAGCACATAAGAACTTGTACTAAAAGCGTAATTTTTTTACTATCGTACTCTTTTAATAAGTCTCTTGCTTGATATGGCAACTTGATAACAAAGCTCCTTCAGCTCGTGAATTTCTGTATTGCAACGAAAAGACACAAAAAAATAACGCTTTTCCTTACAAAAAGTTACATTTTTTCATTAAAAGTTACATTTTAAAATTTTCCTTAAATAAATAAATATTTATATAATAGCTTTGTTCCCGTACTCTACTTTGGGCGCCCGCGGGTTCCCAAATTAACCAAAAACCGTTCCCGTACACAAAGTTTGGGCAAGTGAGAGAGAATTTGAGAGCATAATATTCTTCTTCTTTCTGCCCAAAAGAGCCCGCAGTTTTTCTTTGGGCTGATTTGGTAAAATTGTAAGTCAATCAGCTGTTGCATAAAGGAATCAATTGAAATTATCAGCAAACAAATTTTCAAAAATTAAATAAGTAAAAAAATCTTCCTTATAAATAATTATTTTAACTTTCCATTTTTTACGCAATTATTAATGCATGTAGAACAACATATTTCCAAATTTTCCATTTTTAAATATTTTTATAAGGTTTTTAATTTTAACTTTGTTGGCGCCTTTTTCATACAAAATGGTTTTTTGTCATAAAAACAGTAAAAAAATTTGAAAATTTCTTTCGGGTTAAAAATTTGGTTTTTAGTGTTTCCGTACTTTTAAACATCTTAGTCCCTAATTGAGAGTAATTTTTCATTACTCTCGTTTGCCCCAACTTTACCCAAAAAGTAAGGGAACACAGCTAATATCTAGTAAAATGATTTACTCCATTACATTATTATTACTAAACAACAACAAAACGAAAACAAGACATAGAAAAACGTATGAAACAATCTCATATCGTTGGTATTCATGAGGATTTAAATTACTACAGTGCATGCTCTCGCCATTCAGTAAAACTAGTTAAATGAGCATTTTTTTATTAAAACCGTTTTATCTTTTTTCTTTTGAAGGATTTAGCTTCGATAGAATTTGTTACACTAAATATTTTATTTATTTTTATTTACAATTTTTCTGTAATGTAATCAGTAATTAATTTTTAATTTCTTCTAAATGGAGGAAATAATATCTAAAGTTGCTAACAATTTTCACAAGCAAGCAGTATGGCTGCAGTAAACAAAACGTCGAAGAGAGAACTTGCATGTTAATCGTAGCTGGAGATGAGTAAAATAAATTAACATCAAAGAAAAAATTTCTCGGCGTGTTTTTTGCAACAAAAAGAAACCAACTTTCTGAAAACACACAGTTTCCGTATCGAATAAATGATTTGTATTTTGAGACGATCAAAGTGTTCTGGAACGAAACTTTTGCTCAGCTATCAATTTCTCACGCCTGTAATAACGCGATAACTTAAATCTTTGCCTTTGACGCAAATGTTTAAAGACCGTTTAATGTTTCTCCATTCTGGTTCGTGTGGCATCCAATTTCTTTTACCTTTTGAGCCATGACGACGTAAATTTTCATGCAGCAATGACCAAAATGCTGCACCTTCAAACTTTTTTGGGCAATCCAGAACATTCTTTTTCCTTGATGTCAAAATCGCAAATCCAGAAATCTGAAAACCATTATCGCCGTATTTTTATCGAAATGTTATCAAATTTTTAACGATAGTTTTATTTTGATCCTTAAGGAAATGATGCCCTTTCGGCATGTAATAAGCCATTCTTACTGAACGAAAAATTTAATTGTATAATAATTTGTGTTTGTGTGTTTGACAAATGGTGTCATCGGCAAAATAACGAAACACTCCTTATTTTTTAGTTACTCATTTTTTTAATTAAATAAAAAGAATCTGCCTTGTGTATTAAAGCTTTAACGCTACTATTTTTCTAAGTGTACTTTTATTCTTTATAGTTTATAGCAAGCGAGAATAATATTTACTTTGTAATCAACTCTAAGGAGTTTAAACTATCTCAGTTTAGATGTTTTAATACCTTTCAATTTTATAAATGATCATGATATTTAAGAAATTTATACAATATAAAAGGATATAAAAATGTATGAGTGCTTGTGTGTCTGCATGTACATATCTTTCTAATGGATGCAAGTGCAAAAATTGCAACGTCTTCCTTTGCCATAATGCTGGCATATCCATCCTTATCATTTGTAACATTTGCCATTTGAGGTTCATTATAAAAAGTTCATATTTTATTTGTATTAAATCTCTTAATTTCTATAATGGTTCTGGTCAGTTTGAATCTGTATTCAATATTTTATGTGTTCATGTTTGTATTCTTGAGACCTTAAACAACCTTTGTTTTTTGCTCTCAAATATGTCAACATTTTATTTAATGTCACTTTAAAATGTGAAACAAAATAACACACAAGAAAATGTTTTTTTTTTTTAAAAATTCTCAAGTTTTAAATTATGGTTGAAAGATGCTTCTTAACATAAATAAACAATGTAAAGATATTATTTTGTAATCTGTGTATTAAAATGTAGTTGATTGTAAAAAAGTTATAAAAACAAATGTTGTTAACTTGAAAATTGCTATTTTATTTGAAATTTAAAAAAGATTTTTGGCTGTTTTTTGTTTTGTATTTGTTCTTATTTCAAAATAATTCTTAAGCAACATGACTTTGAAGAAAACTAATTTTTTTTCCAGTCACCCTTTGAAATAAAATATTTTAGAAAAGTATTACTTAAAGTAAATTTGTCCATTCAAACACTAATGTAGGACACGAACAGACAGAGAAAAGCATATCGTGCAAATGTCACAACAGTATTTGTTTAATATTTGCTTGGTTAGACAAACATAATAACAAGTGTTGGCTACGGTTTTAGTTTCAGTTTTTTAAGTCCATATGACAATTTATCGGGTGTTTTTTTATTTTCAATAGAAATTTAAATTGTAAAATATAACACAAAAAATTAAATAGAAATGAAGAACTTTTTTTATACAAAAGATCAGAACATGGCATTAATATTTAAAAATGATTTCGGACATAAGACTACCGCGGCTGCTCATGACGAAGCGCATTCTGGAAGTCGAATTTTAGTTCGCTTTTTTAAGTACTACTGGCCGTTTGTCACGAATAACACGAACAATGTTGGCTTCCTACGCGTCAGTTGTTGTTGGTTTATAAGCATAAAATAGTGACTTCACGTGGCTTCACAGGAAGTAATCGAGAGGTGTCAAAACTCACGACCTTGGAGGCCAGATTTTGATTTAATAACTCAATGGTTGCAGTCGTCGTATGAGACGTAGCGCCATCTTGTTGAAACCATATTTCTTCCGAATCAATGTCATCATATATTTTCAAACTAAAACTTTAATCATGGTGCGGTAACGATCTCCATTGACCATAACATGAGATACGGCCTCATTTTTAAAGATATAAGGTCCGATGATGCCAGAAGCATGTAAACCACACCAAACGGTGCATTTTTCTGGATGCAATGGAGTCTGTAGGGTATATTGTGGATTGGTCTCACTCCATATGCGGAAAATTTGCTTATTAACAAGCGCGTTAAGTCAAAAATTAGCCTCATTGCTGAACACAATTTGGCGATAAAACAACGGGTCGGCTACTAATTGCTCTAGAGCTCAATGAATGATTTGATAGCGTTGCTGAAGCGTGAGTCTATTCATAATGATTTGCCAGAGTTTACTAAAAATAATAAGAAAAAATTTTAATTTAATGAAGGACCTAGCGGTCCAGAAAGTGCAGCATATCATTCTGTTAGCCTCTAATTTTTTTGTTTTTTTGTTTCTTTGGAAAACGTCCGCATACATTTGTAAAATAAATTTTCTTTCTAAACAAGATTTTTAGAAATTAAAAATAAATGAAATTAAGCCAAAAGAATTTGAATTCATTTATAATATTCACGGTTCAAATAATAAATTAATAAAAATTAAAATTTAATTTTTTGTATTATTTTTTATAATTTCAAATTTTATCATGCTTTAAAAAAAACACCCTTTACTTACAGAATATTTTAGTTTATGCCACCAAATAATAAATGTATTCGTTGCACATTTTTCCCATTTTTCTATTGTCTTAACAATTTCATCTGCTGTAAAATGAAAAATTTTTAAATTACACTGCATCTTTCTTGCTGCCATCGTCTCAGTTTTCATTTTCATTTTCTATTATAACTATCTTTTTTGTGGTGTCATCTTTTAAAAATCTTTTATTTCAAATTATTATAGGATACCTTCTATACACAATGGGACGATATGCTACAATAATAATGCGTATGTAGAAGTGGTAAATGTTGATATGTTGCTGAAATGTCTTTTAACAAGTTCGCGATTTTTCACCCCTTAATGTGATCGTCCTTCCCATCGAAAATTTAACGTTTATTTGGAATTATACTGGAATCTTATTTAGGTAACAATCAGCCAACACCTGTATTTAATAGCCAAAGAAAGTCAGGGAAAATCCTAACAAAGAAATATGCATTCCAGGAAATGGTTAACGTTCAGCCGTTATCGAAATTAAACTTTCCTGTTATTTTTCAAAATTACCACATCAATACAATTTTTTTTTACTTAACATTAAAAATTAAAATGCGAACCTTATCCTTACTAAAAAAAATTTTTTTGGTTATGTTTTAAAAACGCTGAATGGAACGGAGGAAAAAAATTACGCATCATGCAGTCACTTGGTATAAATATAATAGTTTCAGTGAAATATATGAGAGTAAACCAGCGCTGAAACCCTTTTTTTCATATTTATACAGAAAATTAGCTTCATCCCTTATGTTTGATATCGACCAAAAATTATCCACTATTTCGTTTAAGTCTCAGGAAGGCAAAAACATTTTTGAAGCAGTGTTGTCAGATTAGGGGATTTTTCCTAAGATTTAAGGAGATTTTGTACCATTTCGGAAAAACATATGTTAAGGAAAAAAAGTTTAAGGGTTCTAGAGGGGTCTATAGATGTGTATTCAAGCGTAAATCGTGTTACTTGATATGATTTCCAGAAAGTTTTTCTTCTTGTGCCCCACTTTGTTACAGACAAAATATTCTTTGAGTTCTGGTCGTCGGATAGTGTTTAAATGAAATATAAATTACACCTGGCAGACATAAGTAATTTTTGATGAAAGCAAACTTTGTGAGATTCGAAATAAAAATTGTTAAGGCTATAAATAAGACAGGTAGGATAATTGCAAATAGCTCTTTATCATCGCAGTTAAAGGTAGAGTTAAAATAGTGAAAACAACGAAAAGTCACACAACTATGCTGGATTCACCCCTAGAGGGATTAAATGTAAAAACTAACCCAGAAATTTATAAACTTGTAATGCTTCGATTGGTGCAATGACTATGAGACGTTAAAGTATCTTAATGGTAAAGCAGATGCTTTTGCATTTTATGATCCGAATATTTTCTATGTCAACAAGCTAAATATAGAAAAAGATTCAACCGAAGAAGACGCTTGAAAAAAGCGAAGTAGATATTATCGAGGTAGAAGATGATGAATATGATTTTCTTGGTGTTCGTAACCAAGACCCCGCTCATCCTGCACATGCTGTTAGCCGTAAAGGTATAATAAGAATTATCCGTGAAACGAGTTAAGTGGATCAAGAACTCATGAAGTTAGATTCAAGTCATTAGGTCATACCTAAGACATAATAAAGTAAGCTTCGCATTACCAATAGATTTTATACTTAACGATCTAGAAACTTTAAGAGAGTGTGTTAACGATGTTACTAAAAGATCTGTTAATTTAAAAGAGGACAATAGTGCCGAATCGAGGAGGAAAATATTGTTACGAAAAGTAAGATCTGGCAACCCCTGTTAACAGTATGAGAGTCGTGAATAAAGTTACAATTAGCTATCAAAAGCTGAGCAACCGCAATGGCTGCGTTGGTAGAGGTTCTTGCTGTAAAACAGAGGATCGTAAGTTCGAGCCCACCTTCGGACATTCGTACAACGGAAAATAATAATTGTTATAATACAATTAAAAATTAAGAAGAAGCAGCAGTACAAACTCCCGAGGGCAAAAGACAATTATTGTGTAAAGTAATGGCAGACAATTTAGTGGACAATTTAATATAAGAGTAACAAATAATTGTCAAGACGCTGTTTATAACAAAAAGTAAGAACGGTAACGTTTAGCACAGGCGGGTGTAACCACAGGGTATGGCAGACATGTGTTCTGGCTATTAGATAAAGAGGATGACTGGCTTGGACAAAAAGGCGTAGTGGAGTTGTCTGTGAATGGTTAAGGTTACTAAACAAGGCATCGAGTAGTTCATTTCTCACCGGAGTAACACAGTAGTGTAGCGTGGAGGGCTGCGTTTGTAATAATAACGCATGTTTAGTAAATACGAGACCAAGGGTTCACAAGAACGGTAGGATCGAGAAGTATAGCCAGAGATAGAGCCACAAAGTAAGAATAACGAATTTATAATGAGCTACAGTGGTATTTGCAATCAAAAGAATCCGGACGTTTGTTACCAAAAAGGGAAAAACGTAATAATATGTTTCAGCTTCGCATCATAAAAATAAATTAACTACATTCATATTTTTGAACTACGAGTATGAAGAATTTTTCTTTATAAAAAATACGTTTTTGTAAATAACAAAAGTTTCAATAACATTACGAATTTTATAAAACTTTATTAAAAATAAAACAAAAATTTGTATGGCGACCACCTCAAGAAGATAGCTGGTAAATATGACCAAAAAAATGTTCGGACTGAAAAAATATTCTGTGGGACAGTAACACCTGTGGAAACAAATATTCTTATAATGCCTCTTTTCATGTGTGCCCCATTTAGGAGTGGTGATAGGGGAAGAGGCGATTACAACATAGTTTTGATTTTTTTTTTTTTGAGAATTATTACTATGTTATCCCCACCCTTAACCTAGA
Source organism: Gymnosoma rotundatum (assembly GCA_916610165.2). Classification (NCBI taxonomy): domain Eukaryota; kingdom Metazoa; phylum Arthropoda; class Insecta; order Diptera; family Tachinidae; genus Gymnosoma; species Gymnosoma rotundatum. Next base: position 8,698,716 of record OU744338.1, on the reverse strand, counting down.
TGAAGCGCCATTTTTGGTCCTTACAAATAAAGGGATTCAAACGTCTCGAAATCGTGCACTAGATTAGTGCAACATGCCCTTAGTGCAACATTGCCCTACAACTTGTTCATGTGTTATTCATGTTTTCCTGTTGATGTCAATGAAATATTGATTGTATTGATACTGTGATGATCCGCAGTGTTAAGGAAAAAAAGTGTTTTGTGTCAAGAATTCCTTAGAGGTATTTTGTCAAAAGATATACTTTTATTCAAAAGTTTTATAAGCCATAGAAATAAAAGGTAAATTGGTTTAAACTTATTTCTCTTTGTTCCCATTTGTTCAAAATATATCTTCTTTACTTGTGTTTTACATAAAGATATTCACTACTCCATATTATACAAACTGTAGCATATCATTCGCATATTAATTTTATGCACTTTTTATGTATCCTTTAATGTAATCTCGTTCTTGAAATCACTTGTTGAAATGACTGTAGAATAATGCCAGCCAGCATCATTTGCATATTGTGACATTAAACAAGCAGCTTTAACAGCATTTGCAACACCAACTTCTGTTGGCAGCTGCAAAGACAGCAATGGCAGCAGCACATTTAGTCTTAAGAAGATTATTTTATGTTGTTAAACAATGGCCACTTTGAAATCCTTCAGACACTGGCACAAGTAGTATCGGATAAAAGAAAAATTATTCTGCACACAAGTATAATAGATGTCAAAGGATAATTGTTTGTACACAGGAAACATCATAGATATTTATAGAGACACAGAGAACAGAAGAATAAAAATATTAGAATTTACTGCTTGTTTAGATATTTATCAAGTTTATTTTTTTTTTTTTCATTATTTGTTTCCATTATGTTGTCGACCTGCTCTTCAATACGAAATACTTTTATGTTTGTTTTTTTTTTTCTTTATCTTGTCTTGTACGAGTATTGTTATTGACGTTAGATCATGACACTTGCTGCTAAACGATATTGATATCCTGAAATTGATGCATTTATTGTGTTGTCTTAATTATGTTCTTTAATATTTTATATATGAAAATAATAATAAATTTTCAAATGACAGGTAACAATTGTAAAGAAAATATGGAAAATGTTAATGCTGATAGTGACAATAATTAAAGTCTAACGATTGCATGAGGGAGTCATTTCGAATAGCTTTGCCTAAGACCAGTTAGGTGGATTAATGTCCTATACTTTTTATAACAGAAGAATTGCTGTAGAGAGAAAAAGCTTAAAAGTTATTTTCAGTAAATACAAGAGTTTCTGATCACAGGTCTTCAAGAACTCTAACCTAACAATTTCAGTTTGTAGCAGTTAGAAAATTTTGCCGTTTTTTAAACCCATTTTTACCTTTTTTTTCTCATTACCCCGTCTACCGCAATCGAAGGGCCATTTACACCAGGAGGCTTGAATAAGCACAGCCATTTGGCAAGAGGCCATTTAAAAACACCAAATGCACGTCAGTCTGCAAATACTTTGTGGCAAACGTTAACTGAAGAACTAAATATTAATGGATCACCTATTAGAGAAACTGCAGGATTTGAAATAAATTGCGAATGCTATTACGAAAGTCATTGAATATTATTAGAACGAGAATCACAGGCTGCGCTTATTCATAAATTTTATCTTTATTTAAAGTTGAAGCGGTTTGTTGGTGTTATTGCTTACTTCCCTGAATTAAATAATAAATATATGATGAATACAAAAATAAAATATTGTTTTTCACTTTCATACATGTTTGCACTTTGCGAATGCTACTTTGTTGTCGAATAAATTTTGCGAATTTGACAATTGTTTTCGCAATTTAGAATAGCGATTTACCACCTTTTCGAATTTGAATTGCGATTTAAATAGAACTTTGCGAATATCGCAATACAGAATAGCAATTGTTCGCATTTATGTAATTTCGCATCGCATTGACTTACGCATCGCAATTCAGCGACATGAGCTGTTATTTTAGCATATTCAAAATACAATCTACAAACATTATTTTCCCTGCTCAAAGGGTCCATAAATACCTCTTACTATCTCATCATTATCTGACAGATTTAAAGAATCACACTTTTTTGATACTTTGGCACGCAATAATTCTGTTTTGTCTTGGTTGACGATAGAAATAGAACGTCTGAAAGTAGGCAAAGTATCACTTCTGCTATTTGCTTCTGGGAATCTGCCAGGCTTAAGGTCGTTTAGTAGATCAATATCCAATAGTACTACACTACCTCTTCCACTGTTAGGCCGGATTCAAAACTCCACTCTTCCAAAGCAATAGCATAAATTATTAATATATCAAGTCCCTTGATTATCTACTCAAAATTTTCTACTTTTCGCACCCGTGTGTACCATTTGGAATCTCTACTATTGAAACAGATTTTTTTTTTTGCTTCTGTTGCGTATCTTCTCGACAGTTTTCCCACCCTCACTGATTTTAGGTCCAAGCCGTGTGTGTTACTAAGATCTCTATTGTTGAAACAGATTTTCTTCTCCTATTTAAACTGCTCTGTGTGGTCTTCCTTTTTTTAATTTTATTTCCCTCTGTAACTTTAGTAGTATTTTGTATATGCACCGTATGAGTATAGGAAAAAGGAGATGCACCTGCTCCGACCTCAATTTCTCAGAAAATTTTTTTTTTAATGAAAGTCAAAATATATACAAATAAGCGATGCTAGATATCAAACTTTCCATTTCTGGCGTATACTCTTCCACCTTTCTTCTTCTTCTTTTGGCCTAATGTAATCTACTACGAGTTCTATTCACGATTATTTTACGTTGAAGTATAATTTGCATTTACAGCAAATGCCAGTTGTCGCCCAATTCCACGAGTTGGTTACTCAACTTTTCCAAACAACCTCTATGCACCTCTTCAACGAAGGCTTCCTTGAAAATCTTTTTCACAAAGAAGACACCTTATGAATCCTACGGTACCGCATTATCAACATGAATAATCATGTTTCTGCAGTATACTTAAATTAAAAAAGTTCACCAGTTGTATAGAATATAATCACAACACATGTATGACTATATATATTCCGAAAATCTGGATATAATAAAAAAACAAATAAGAGTGCTAGATTCGGCATACCCTTCACCATCTATGTAAATCTAGTTAAGTGAAGTAACTCCAATCAAAAAAGCAAATATTGGGGTGACAGAGAATTAAAAAATAAAAAAAATTTTGGGGCTGCATATAATTTTACATAAAAATGCCATCGGCTCTTAATGGGTTAAGCAATTTTTAAAAATGTTAGCATTTCCTTAAGGCTCTCTTAAAAAGCTTTAAAATGATACCCACATTGATATTTTAAAAAATTTGAAAATTTCAGAGCCCCGTAACTCAGAAATTATGGGCGAAAGCCCATTTTTCCCGTGGCGTTTTTTGCTTTTTTTTAATTCTCTATTGTCCCATAATAATTTTTTTGGTTCGAGTTACTTTATTGATCCAAATAACAAATAAATAATAATAAATTAGAGGTAGGCGTGGTGTTTTACCTGCTGCCTCGAAGGACATGGAACGATCATGCTGATTTACAATAGCATCTCTTTCGACACTAAGTCTGATCGGTTGACATACTTTTTTTTCTAGCTTATTTAGTGCCTCGGCAAACTTGATTTCAGTTTTAATATGAAATTATTCGAAGGATGCTGAAATAGGTCGTAGCGGAACAGCAAATCCATTTCTTGAAAAATATTAATTTTTGCAAAAGATAACTGCATTAGAGTGTTTTCCGCTGGGAGCTCTTGGCCTTACACTTCAACGAAAAAGAATTAAGAACAAAATCTAGCTTCATTCAAATAAACAATTTTAGAGTGTATTTTAACAGATAATTTCCATAATTTAAGAATTGATTCTTTTACTTCCTGTATTTTGTTAACTTAATAAGCAGCAAAACAGTGCTGTCTTTCATTTTATTTAAAAACGAATTGCATAAAATTAAAATTTTTCTTTGGCTTTGAATATTTTATAGCTACAATTATGTTTTCCTTTCCGTTATATGAATATGGAAAATTTTAAATTAATTTCATCCAAATAATCTATAATAATAAACTGCATGACAAAATAATTCATTCATCTCTACATTATATTTCATTGGTTTTCCCCTCATTTTTTGTGCCCGTCTACAAATTTTTCCATTATAAAATCTATTAAAAACATTAACTTTTGTTTTGTAAAATTATATTATAAAATAATTTAATCTGTGTAATAATAAATGAGATTTTACCATAAACCATAACAACAACAACAAAAACCTGTATGGGCAAAATATAAATTTGCAAAAAATTTGTGAATTATGTACGATGGCAACAACATCAACAAAAAGGAAGGGAATATGGCATATGATTTTCATGCAATTATGTAAATTGCAATAACAAAAACCAAATTAAATATATATTTTTGGAACTTTATGCAGGAGTAAAAGAAAAGTTAGAGAAAGTCATTTATATCAGATTAAAGCCTGAATGAACCATTATTATTATTCCTCTATTTTATAAAATTCATTCTGGAGTGCTTTTCGCAATATCATCATTAATTTTACTTACGGAAGGATAGTCTACGGCTGATATTTTAAAACTAGAATAATACATTTATTTTAATTTGATTAAGTAAAAGCTACGTACGTAACCTGCTATGTCATTTGTTATTTTTTTAAAACAAAAGGAATATAGTTTAGAAACCATGTTTCTTTTTTGAATACAGATCATGCAACCACACAAGGAACACATAAGGAAACATCAGTGTTGTGTATATTTAATGCGTTTAACACATATGAGGAATAAAAACTATAAAATGAAAAAACGACAAAGAATTAAACCTACAATTATTCCTATTGAGAACATGAAAGGAAATTTGTACACACAAGGGAACATTACATGATACAGATTAACGTCAGTACATGGCCGTGTGGGCCCTAACCTGATGGTGATGTTACCACTGAGTGGTAAGCGTCGACGAGCGCCTTCCACTTGCGTAGCCAACACTGTGACAATTCTAAGAACATGGCTGGCAGGACCATGAACTACCCCTTGCTTGAGGGTTAAGCCTATCCAACCCCGTCTGCTGAGAATGCAACAGCACACTTTGATCTATTCCGCACTTTCCCTGCAGATAAAGACCTTAACTTTAGCTATCCAGTGTACCCCGAAGGGACCTTACCAATAACCTGCTACAGAGATGGACAGTTTCCGTGGTGCCAGTACAACTAATCACACTGGTGAGTTCTTCGACAGCACCTAGCTGCCTATCCAGATGTAGTGCCTGCTCACCGGGGGCTTGGTTCCCCCTATACCCCGAGAGCATTTCTTCTGACCTAGGTTAGCTCAGCCAGACTTTTAGTGCTCCCGGGAGGAAACACAAGGGAACGATTATAGTAACATTTTTATTTTTCCTTTCAAGTACCCTCATGCATATGTAGCATTATGCTGCATGTACACAATTAATCATATTACGCCAACTTATCTACCTCAACTTCACAACAGTTGTATTACTTTAGTTTCCCAAGACTCCAAGAAGCTTAACTACCGTTTCCTCCATTATTCGCATTTTAAACAACTTATCCATTGGGCCACTCAATAGAAATTCTTTTCTTTGAATTCATGGCGCTAATGGGACTTAAGTGCTGTTTCTGTGTTACAGGCGATCAACTCGTCTGAAAAAATTGTATGAAAAGCACTCACTTTTTTGGTTTTCCAGACGAGTTGATCGCCTGTAATATAGAAACAGCACATTAAACTCATTAAACTGATAGATTATAAGATTTTTGTCGTATTCTAATTTCTTAAATTGGTTGGTTAAAATAATGATGTTTAGCACGTATACAAACATTTAACCATTCAATAGATTTCGGCGACTTAAGGATTTCTACCAACGCAGTGGAATTCTGTAAACCATTTCTTAACATTGCAGTTAAAATGTTTAGTACTATTTATTAAGCCTTTGACTATCTTCGATTACCTAGTAATATGCGGCTATGCCGAATCTTATATGTAGCAACTCCAAAAAAAATAGGTACTACACACAGAAAAAAGATCGGTAAAAAATCAGTTAAAATATTCAAAATTCAATTACAAACATCATAATTTAATTTGTATAATAAATAAACCATAATCTTGACAGATTTTTTGTACTATAAACTAACAAACTATATTATATCTTAAATGTTGGTCGCAACAACAGTTAACAAAGTTTACCTGCCCAATTTGTGTCTGTACTAAAACCTATTCTGGTTATTGGGTGATGCAACGAAACTTATTCAGCACTTTAGTACCAAAACCCGAATATTGGAAGTTAGAATTACAAATATCGATTGCGTTCCTTCTTCTTAGTTTTTTGACATAATAAAAATAAAATTTATATACAAAATATTAAAATTTTAAAAATATTAAAATTTGAAAAATATTAAAATTTGAAAAATATTAAAATTTGAAAAATATTAAAATTTATAAAAAAATATGCAATAAGATTTATTGAAAGTTGCGAAAATTTCTCCAATAACGTTAAGAGGTGAGTTCAAGACATGTGTAAATAAAATAGGTTTTCAAAAGTTGTATTTACTTTGCAGTGGAAAAGCGTGCAGAGTGGATGTAAGACAGAAGACAATGGAGTCAAAAGTGTAAAGCATGAAAGCGTGAGGAAGTGGGAGTGCTTAGGTAAAAGTTATTGTTACAGTCAAGAAATGTTTTATTTGTTTTCTTTTTTATCCTAAATAAAGACAAATGTAAAAAATATCGTTGTTTAATTTAATATATAATAATACTTTTTATCGACTATCGAATTAATTTTTAAAATAATTGGAAGTACCGTATTTATTCAGTCCTCTTAATCGAATTTCAGATAATAACCACAACCGACCAAATTCGATTGGCAACAAATTCGGTTCTCACGACGAATCTCTTTTCTCTGTGTATATATAATTTTACATAAAAATATCATCCGCTCTTAATGGGTTAAGCATTTTTTTTTTTTATTTATTATTGCCTAAAAGATCTCTTTAAAATCCTTTAAATGACACCTATATTGATATCTTAAAAAATATGGTGCACAATCGTACTTTTCCTGAAAAGTTCAGAGGCCTATAACTCGGAAAATATAGGCTAGCACCGATTTTTATACTTGATGTTTTTTTTTTCCTATTTTTGCCTCATATATTTTTTTCTTTGATTAGAGTTACTTTGTTGTTCCAAATGATATAGAAATTTTGTCCGCTACATCGAATGACATTCTGATTTCCAATAGCACCTCTTTCGACGCTATGTCTGATCGATTGGCGTATTTAAATTTTCTTCAGCTGATCTAGTGCCTTGGAAAACTTGATTTCAACACTAACAGAATATATACTTTATGGGTTCGGGAATAGATATTGTAGAAATCACAATCGGACTGACAAACTTGGATACACCCTTTTTCCACTTTTTATGCTGAAGGGTATTAAAATATGCAACCAACGTTTATTTGGGGGGTTTTTAAAACATCAAGTTGTTTTTCAGTCTTTTACAAGAATATCAAGAATTTTAAAGAACAAACATTCACCCTTTCTAAACTGTAGAAAATTAGAAAATACCAACAAAATGCAATTACTCATTTGTGTACGTGAGTTCTTTTCCTATTTTACACAAAAGTTCTAACCTTTACAAAATTTTATTTATTTTTTTTTTAAAGAAAGTTTATTTTACAAGCTTTTTGCTAGTTACTAAGTGTTTCCATTGTCCTGTCATTATGTCATGTTTGTTTGTTGGTCTTTTTGTATTTGGGTTTTGGAATGGTATATGCAAGTGTTAATTAAAAACCTGAAATTGTTGACCGTCATTAACATAAATTTTGATGCGAATTTATGCTCAACCGTTTTACCCTTTTTAAAAAATAAGAAAAACATAGTATTTTATTTTATTTTATTTTATTTTATTACTTTAAATTAAAAAAATACTAAATTATATCAGAGAGAAGTATTAAAGTTATTTTCATGCTGTTTAATTGTTAAAACTCTTAAACGCCTAATTAAAACAATTTGCAGAACTTTATTACACATTTTTATAAATTTAATTTTTAATCCTAAAAAGTATTTCACATAAACTTAATGTTAGAATTAAAGTGTTGAAAAAATTTTAATTAAACAAAAATTTCACATCTTGAATTAATGTTCATTTTAGCATTAGAGTCTTTCAAAGCAACAAAATGATAATCCGCACATTAAAATTGGAAAAAGTATTCATATTTTCTTCAGGCTTGTGTCAGTCTTTGTTGAAAGAAACACAAAAAATAACTAAGAAAACCATATTCAGCTTAAGCGAATCTTATTACCCCTTTCACCAGAAGATTTATACAGCTGTTCAACTCCCTTATATATAAGGATATGGAATTTATGTTCAGTGGTACCTCGAACATTCGTGAATTAATTACCGACTTTTTTATATTTTTCTATCCATCTAATTTTTTTTGCATCGATTAATCGTCATTACCTCTATCATATGGCATTCTAAGCATATTTTTATACCCTTCTCCACAAAAAGTGGAAAAAGGGTTTATCATAGTTCCTCATTTCGCTTGTAATTTCTACAATATCTATTTTCAACTCCATAATAGATATACTTATATTCTGACTTCTTATTCATGGCGAAGCGATGTCATCTGTCGATCAGATATAGTGTCGAAAGAGCTGCTATTGGAAATCAGCATGATCGGTCCTTCGAGGCAGCGGGCAAAACACCATGCCTATTTTTCATGTCATTTAGAACAATGAATTAACTCCAATCAAAAAAACAAATATATGGGGCGATAAAAAATAAAAAAATTAGAAAAAAAAATAAAGTTCAAAAATTGGCGCTCGCCACATTTTCCGAGTTACGGGCCTCTGAAATTTTAAAATTTTTCTAAAATATCTATTTGGGTATCATTTAAAAGCTTTTAAAGAGAACTTTAAGGAAATACTACAATTTTTTAAAAATGCTTAAACCATAAAGAGTCGATGACATTTTTATATAAAATTATATAAAGCACTTATTTTTTTTTTCTTTTCTTTTTTAATTATCTGCCATCACAATATTAGTCTTTTTGATTAGAGTTACTTTACTAAACTAGATTTACATTAATGGTGAAGGGTATATAAGATTCGCTATAGCCGACTATAGCATTCTTACTTGTTAAAATAAATTCCTTAAATTATTTAGTTGTATAAATAAAAAATGTTTTAATAGGCTACTTAAAATTGGTACTTAATTAACAGGTAAAATTGATTATCCAAATGCTTTCGGTCTCACTGTATACATACAGTACTGTTTGAAACCTAAGCAGCTTTTTCCCACTAAGTAATAATAGACTCATATCTTTTCTTTAAATAAATTTATAGAAAATATTTTTTTTATTTACTACTACACAATGTGTCTATAACCTAAAAATAACAACAAAAATTAAAATCCATTCCTTTGGAAGTTATGATAAAATAAAAACAAAATTAACTTAAAAATTGGCTGTTCAAAACCTAAGCAACTTTTAATATTTGCTATGATATCCTTTATTTCTTACGACCTCATAGGGCATAGATTCAATAAGATTCGAGAAAATAGATGTTGTTATAGCTTCCCACTCCGATTTTAGACAGTTCATCAACTCCTGTTTATTTTTAAAGCGTCTAGTTCCAACTCTCCGTTTTAAAATTTCAAAGAGGTTCTCTATGGGATTCAAGCCTGGCGATTGAGGTGACCAATCCGAAACTTGAATCCCATTAGCTGATAACCAATCCTTGACTAACTTCGATGAGTGTTTTGTCATTTTGAAACACCCATCGAAGTGGCATTTTCCACTCAGCATAGTTAAGCATGTAAGTTGCTAAAATGTCTCTGTAAACAAAAGGCTCCATTTTTGTTTCAATTTCTACAAAGGGACCAACACCACTTGCCGAAAAACAAGTCCAAGCCATCACATTTCCACACCCGTGCTTTATTGTGGCTTTTGAGTACCGAAGATGTAGCCGCTTTCCTTTTGGTCTTCTCACGTGGCAAACTCCATCTGAATTTAGTAAGTTAAATTTAGATTTATCACTAAACAAAACAGTTCTCTATTTGGATATAGTCCAACCCATACGTGCTCTAGCAAAATCCAATCTAAAACAACCAAAAAGCTGAGAAAATCAGAGCCTACTTTGCAATCAATCAAACAAACCTCTTTTTCAAATGCTTCTTAATCAGCATAGGCTTCTTAGATGGCATGAAGCTCCTTAAGTTTTCTTCCAATAAACGTTTTCTTACTGTGGAATAACTAATCTGAAGTTCAAGCCCATTCACTATGTCTTTCGACGGAAAATTTTTCTGGTCTGTTCGCTCAGAAGTTTTTCGAGGTCGCCCATTGCTATTGGCTTCCTCTAATTTCGCAGTAGCTTTATACTTTTTAATACGTCGGGAAACTATTGATTTATTAATATTCAATTGGTTTGCTTTGGTTCAATAATCTTAAGTTAAAAGCTGATCCATAACGTATTCGCGTCATTGTTGTACTTCTAAAGAATTGGTACTACTTAAATGCATAAAATCAACCAAAATTATTTTATTTTAATAGCAATCATAACGGGACTAAAATTTTTGTTGTTGTTTTAGTTAATATTTCGCAACAAATGCAACAATGTAAAAGTTGCTTAGGTTTAAGTTAATTTTGTTTTTGTTTTATAAATTCTTCCAAAGACATAAAATGTATTTTTTGTTGTTATTATTAGTATGTAGACTATATATATAATAATAAATAAAAGGGTAATTTTTTCATTAATCTATATACGATGAGTATTTATTGGGGAAAAGTTGCTTAGATTTCGAACAGTACTGCATATACATTATGAAACGGAAATATGATGGTAAAGGGAATAAAAAATGTTCTTAAAAATAAAAATATTCATCAAATCGTTATTTTACAATGAAATTTAATATTTAAGGAAAACCTTTCGTCAATGAAATTTTGTTCTTGTCTGTTATCGCGATACTGAACATCTTCTGACTGGCAATATTAAAATTTAAACAGACTTATATTAAGGAAAGAAAGTAATAAGCTGTAGATTGCATCAAGATTTATCTGCTCTAGGAGGTTGTTACACCTGTTTGTTTAACAAGCAAACACACAGAAGATACACACCTTAGTTATGCCAAACAAAGAAAAAACAGAACATTAAATAAAAATTTGTAAACATTCTTAAAATGCAGCCATAAACACGAACGGAAAATATAAAAAAAGCGTTAAACGTTTAATTAAATTAATAAACAAACAGCCACAATTAAGGAACTGCGAAAAAATTTTAAAAGATAATAACGAAATGTTATAAAGTTTTTTCGCTCTATGTATTTATTGTTACAAATTGTCTATAAAAATATTTTGAGTAAAAGCAAAATCAAAAACAACAACAATGAAGATGACAAACATTACATCTAAGATTTAATCAAAGGTAAATTGGATTTCATTTTATTATATGTGTTTGCTCTCGCACTCTTTTGGGCAACACTCAAGCAAAGAATGAAGAAGTTAAGCACCTGGATATGCCATTATCACTTGTACCTTGAAATACTTAATGCCATTAGATAAAGCTTAAGTAACGAAAATAATTTGCATGCGAAAAAAATTTTATAACACCATTACCCAGCAAACAAGATCACAAAGAAAAAGTAAGCATGTCAATCGATCAGATAAAGTTTCGAAAGAGGAAATCAGCATGATAGGTCCATGTCCTTCGAGGCAGTAGGCAAAACACCACGCCTACCTCTAATTTTTTCAAGACATTTGGAACAATAAAGTAACTCCAATCAAAATAATAAATATATGGGGCGATAGAGAATTTAAAAATAAGAAAAAGACATCAAGTGAAAAAATTGGCACTCGCCTATATTTTCCGAGTTACGGGGCTCTGAAATTTTCAAATCTTTTTTAAATATCAATATGGGTATCAATTTAAAGCTTTTGAAGAGATCTTTAAGGAAATACTAAAATTAAAGAAAAATGCTTAACCCATGAAGAGCCCATGGCATTTTTATGTTAATAATACACATGCAGTATACAATTTTTTTTTTTTCATAAAAAACTTCGTGCTATTTTTAATTTAATTATTCCGATTAAATTAATTACCGACATTGATTGACGTGCCGATGGCCATTTCGTTACCGCTTACTTAACTCTTCAGAAAAGTTTTGGCAAATATTTTAAATAAACTAAAGAGTTTTGTCCAACCAATAAAGCAAGGACCAACAGTGATTCTATTTTTCTTTCTCTACTGTATATGGCTGACTTTTTTTCGGCTCTTTCATACAGTTGAAAGAGGATGAAAAATAAAATATATAAAACACCACGATAACCACCCCTTTGCACAGGCACATTTACAATTATTTAATTAAAGAAACGGAAATATTTTTTAAATACCCAATTTTCATAAAAACTTCGTGCTATTTGTTATTTAATTATCCTGATTAAATTATTTAACAACATTAATTATTGAGGGTCAAAGCACGGGTCGATGGATATTTTATTACCGCTTACTTAACTCTTCAGGAAACTTTTGACAAACATTTTAAATAAACTAAAGATTTCTGTCCAAACAATAAAGCAAAGGGTATTTAAAAAATATTCCCGTTTTTAAATAATTTTTTTTTTAACTCTCTGTCACCTCAATGTTTGCTTTTTTAATTGGAGTTACTTCACTAAACTACACATACATATATGGTGAAGGGTATATAAGATTCGGCATAGCCGAATTTGTCACTCTTACATGTTAATGCTTAATTTACTTTATTTAGTACAGACAATAATAAATTCGAAATAAAACACTTTAATCTTTCAATATCTATTAACGTTTAAAAAATATATTAGATCTTTTGTGGCCATGGTCCCATGAAAAAATCGAAAACTTTATGAAAGACATCAGAGGTCTGTATTTATACTTCTCCGATGCCGTTAAAAAAATGTTAACTAAGAAATAGTGCTTAAACTCTTAATATATTAAAATGGATGTGGGGTAAAAACAGCAAGAAGAAGTCAAGTTAACCTTAGCAAACTAGAAACTGCTAAGTGACGTTATATGTTTTATGACTTTTTTGTTGTTTTATTTGGTTTTAACCTCCACGCTCCTTCGTTATGCCCTCATGTGTAAAGACAAATCAACTTAAAACGTTTTGGTTAAAAGCCGTAAATAAAAGAAAAAACAAAATGAGACGTAAATAGTAAAAGAAGAAATAATTTGTTAAAAAAAAAGAAAATATATTTTTTTTCGTTCTATTCATCTAACATACGTTCGTTCTCTGCCAAAGCCAGTTTTGCAATCAACTATAATACAATTTGAAATAAAGAAAAGTTATTCTAACGATACACTTGCTGGTTGCTTTTTAGTCTGCTTTTTCCTTTTTTTTATTCCCTAGAGCCAAGACACCATAATAAACATTCAACAGAAAGTGTCAAATAAAAATTTCACATAAACATTCTTGTCGTTCGTGCATCTTCTTCACATTTTTTTTTTTTACTGTTACTTTAAAAGTTAAGTAGGAATATTGTGGCTGTATGTTGTATTGTTCAACATACGATTCTTTACAGCAATAACAGTTTAGTTTGTTTGCTGTTATCGACATGATCTGGCAAAATATATATATCTTTTTTAGAACACACTAAAGAGTTTTTCATGACATTTTTTCTCCAATTTCATTTCATGCATATTAGAAAAACGTAAATTCGTTCAACAATTTACTTACAACCATGATTAAATTTTAAATATTAAACGAACGTTATCCAGAAAAGGAGGGCTGGCGACCCATAAGATGTTTACGTTTTATTGTTGTATTAAGTCTGTTTCTATAACAATTTTAAGCATCAATGTTTAAGGGCATGTTAAATGAACATAAGAAAGATTTATGGAACACCAACACAGCTGTAATCCAGTATGCTATTTCTACCTTAATGAAAAAAAAGTGGGAAAATATATTAATAGCATTAATACATTGCAAATACAAGCTTTTAATTTTTATTTTTCTCTTCCGCGGCACTTTGCTATTCTCGGCCTGTACTTTTTAAAACTTAAGCAGCAATCCAGACTCTACCTCCGTGTAACTCCGCAAGACACGAACTACTCAATGCCTTATTTCACAAACAAAAACTCCACTTTCGCACAGGCGTACAGTAGAGCTGCAAAACAACCGATAGTAATATCGATAGCTTTATTTTTTGCTGGCTATCGATAGTTTTTGTCAAAAAGTATCAGATAGCGATAGAATTAGCATTTAAAAAAAAATTCGATAGTATCGACGGTTTAAAAAAAAACTATCGAAACTATGCTATCGATAGTTTTTTAGCACACTATTAAAACTATCGAATGTGCCGACTATCGATAGTTTTACAGCTGTAGCGTACAGCTGAATGTTCTCCTCATCTATAATTATAGTCGACATAGATATAAAGAAATCAAAATTTCTCTATGTCATTTAAATTCAAGGCGATGTTCGATGGAATAGATAAATTTTTCATTTCGGAAAAGAAGCATTTTAAAACGGTGCAAGCGATACTTTACTCTATCTGATCTCCATACTACCTATTCTATTCTCATCTATGTGCCACTGCTTCAAAGACTATTTTGAATTGGTTGTATGTTATAACGTGTGAGAACACAATTTCCATGGTATAATGTCGCGCCAAAAAGTGAAGGCCGGCTATTCAGGAAATCTCTGGTAAACGAAGCCGTTGTGCTGTAAGTGCGGACATTATTGCAATTTCATAAGTGACACTATGTCAATATTTAAAACGACACATTGTCGATAGACATTACGACGTTCTTCGTGCCATGGAAATTATATCCTTGAACATTATAACATGCCCCCTTTGAAGTTACTCGACTGCTTACAAGAAGGGAATGTGCTTTGATGAAAACAAGGAACTTTTTCCCATAAACAGTAATTTTGTACACCCAATATGTTCTTCATTAAAGGACGCATGCCTTTGTAATCGATTACCTAGTGAATCGCCCTACGCGTTATAGATTCAAAGCAAACATTCACAAACACTATTCCCTCTATCCCTGATCCCCTCAGATTTGGTTCTATTAAAACTTGCGCAGCCATGCAGATCACAAAAACATGTGGCTCCGACGCACAGTGGGGCGGCCAAAAGCTCTTTTTTCGATGATCTATATATATATATATATGTATGTGCGATGACACTTGAACTCTTAATCTCCTCTTTACCAGCCAGGCACTTTTGAACCAACTCAGCCGCGACTTTCATACACTATTGATGTTACTTTCATCGTTAAGTAAGGCCTTGGTCATCTCGTCTTCTGTTCTTATATACAGTCGCCTTCGCTATGTCATCTACAAAAGTTTTCCTTTCTGATCTCAAGCTTATTTCTTATATTTACAGAGATATAGGTCTTTAATAATTTTTCTTTTGTTTAGTTTTTTACCTAAGAAATAGTGCTATCGATTGTACTGAAAATTTCTAACAGTTTAAGAAAAAACATATTCATGGTCGGTAACATCCATGCATTTTATATTTCTTTATTTTTTTGTTATAGTTGTTTCCACCTTTTTCAATTTGTACGAAACCTTTTACAAAATATATAATATATTTTTTGCATAATTAGAAATTGTTTTATAAGAAAACAACAAAGTGTGTCAGATTAAAAGTTTTAAGACTAAATTAATTCCTCCCTTAAATACAAAAGCAGTGTAATCAAATTTTAGTAAACAATTAAACTAATGATTCATTTCGTAAGAAGTACCCAAAAATTAATATTTCAAATATACGAGGGCAGTTCAAAAAGACTTTACAAAATTACAAAAGAAAAATTGTTCTGTTTTATCTTCTTGTGAACAAGAGACTTTGATTTATTGAAACCTCTTTTCTTTTTTTTTTTCGTAAGTATCTTGATGTATTCATTTTATTTTTTTGTTTTTTGTTTTTTGCAAAAACGACGGTACATGTGTTTTATGTTTAAAATCCAATAGATTTCGAAATATTTAGCAATTTAAAAAAAAAATTTAGAAAAAAGTTACTGAGTCGATCACACTATTGTGATTATTCTCGGTTGTAAACAAAAGCGGCCTATAACTTCTTTAATTCTAATTTCTGGTATAAAATTACAGGATGTCCGCAGAGACTTTGTTTGTTTATAATTTTAAATGAAATAGAATGGATTTTATATTGATAAATGTTTTATTTAATGTCGGAATACAATATCAGATAAATGTCTGCCTCTGTTAGCCTCACAAATGTGAACCCTTTTGAGCACATTTTTCATTGCATGCTTAAGAACATTTCATTAAATTCATCACGAATATTTTGTTTGAGTTGCTCAAGTGTTTCTGGTTTTGGTTGCAAAAACCTTGCTTTTGATATATTCCCACAAAAAGAAGCCCGGATCAGTTAAATCAGGCGACCGTGGAGGCCAATCAGCACCACCATTTCTTGAAATAACTTGTTGTGGAAAGAGGTTTTGCAGCAATTCCATTGTAATACTGGCTATATGTGATCTGGCGCCGATATTTTGTCCATAATAAAATTGCCACATGTCTAGTTCACGGCTGCCAAACATGAAGTGTCAACACTAATGTTTACCAAAATTGTGGCAAAACAAAATAATATATCTTCCCAGCGAACATCCTGTATAATCAATGAACTATTTGACAAATTCGTGGCCTCAACTTGTACACACTGTTAAATTCGTCGATGTCCCAAACTATAATTTTTGAAGTAACTGTTTTAACTTGAGATCCTGATCGATGTTTCTTATTTGGGAATGATCAGTTAACCAACTTTAAGAAGTCTTAAGCTGTGGTGTTAAAAGTAATAGATTTTGGAAGAGGAGGTGTCCGAGGGCAACACAAAATTACCTTTTATCCTTAACCAACCAATTGTTAAAAATTAAACTGATTGGTGAATTTTTCTTTATCTCTGTGTAAAACAATACTTTTAAAAACTTTTTTTTAATTTAGTGTATTTTTGATATTATTTTGAAAAGATTTAATGGCTTCTCCTCGTATCTAATTATTAAATGAAAATGTAAATATTTTTATTTGAATCTTCTAATTTTCGTAAAGTCATCTATCTAATTGTTGACTGCTTTGTTCATTAAGACATTTCTCTCTGTTAATAGTAAAAAAGTGTTAAGCATTTTTTTCGTTATACTTCTCTGTGTTATTTACATAAATTTTCTTAATATGAGTAAACATTAAGAAAATTAACAACAAACTCATAGAAGATGAAAATTTTCATAAATTATTCAGGGAGTTTATGAAAGTCTTCATTACGCTCATCCACAACTGCAACGGATATTATTGTGTGTGTGTATATTTAATTTTGCCATTATACGAATGTAAAATTTCGAGGGGTTGTGTTATTTGTATACAACAGCATGTATCCAAAATATAATTAGTATTTACGAGTTTCAAGTTTCTAGTAAATAGAATATCACGATACTTTATGAAAACAAATGAATTAAACCATTGGGGTAAGCGCTGTTAGAAGAACTTTTTATAAATTAAGGAATTCTTAAACAAATTATTATAAAGGGTGTTTCAAATTGTTTGCTATGCTGAAATTAAATAACAAAAAACACAGTTTTTTTAAGTAATATAATTGTTAAATTAAAAACTTTACAAAATCAGGTTACTCGTTGAATCGTACATCGGGCAAATTGTTTGGTTTTTCTAATAAATAACTTTACTCTTCTTTTTAGAAATTTTCCTTTACGTTCGGAAAAAGTATATTATTGTAGATGCAAAAAAAATACTTTTTATAAACTTTTATAACAACACAATTATGCCGCTTACATTATTATGCTATTAATCATATTGTTACTAAAATAAAATCTGGCAACTCTTGTTGTTGTCCATATGTGCGTGGCGAAAAACAGTGGTGAATAAGTTACTTCCACTAATTGTGTGTGTATAGAATAATGCGACAATAACTAACAAATCTTGAGCTACCTTTATGGCTGCATTAGTTACGGTGCGTGCTGTAAAACAGAAGATCATAAGTCGAGCCCGCCATCGAACATGCGTACAAATGAGAAAATAATTGTTATAATGCAATTAAAAATTAAGAAGCAGCAATACAAACCTCCCGGAAAATAAATGACAATTATTGTGTGAAGCAATGGCAGATAATTTAGTGAAGACGTCTAATTTAATACTTGAGTGGCAGAAAATTGTCAAGCTGTTAGCGCAAGGAAGTAGCAGCATAACAACAGTCTATGGAAGATGTGTGTTGTGGCTGTTGGATTAAATGGGATGACTGGCTTAGATGTAAGGCGTACTGGAGTGGTCTGTGGACGGTTTAGGCTTACTAAACAAGGTATCCCAGAGTAATTCATGTCTCGACGGAGTAACACAGTAGTATAGCGTAGATGGCTGCGTTTGTAAAAACGATGTAGGATCAGAGATAGAGCCACAAAGTAAGAAATAGAAAATTTATGATGTGCCACAGTGGTATTTGCAATCCGTAGTAACAATCCGTAACACATGCATATAAATACCAGCAGAAAAAGCAACTAGAATAAGCTACCAGATTTTTTCAAATTATTCAAATCTAAACGTCTTAAATCGCGTTTTATAGAAACTGTAAATTATGTAAAGTTTTTATTGTTTAACAACAATGTCAACAAAAATTTACAAATAAACCGGCAAAGTTAGCCCGAAGATAACTCTGTAATAATATTAATTCTTTAATTGTTTATACAACAATAGAGTGTAAGATCGTTTTCTTTATTGCCATTCATAATCCAATGATAAACGTTTTTTGTGGCATTAAGGTGGCTTTTTTTGTTGAGCAAAATTAGAATTCTACCTGTAAAGTCTTCCGTTATTTTAGCGCAGTTTATTATTGCCTGTGAATAAATCCTGATAGTTTCAAGTGAAAGAAAAATCCCAGCTATATTACTCCTGCTGATTCTGTTTACATATAGGATGGATCTTCATGGCTTAATGTCTTTAATATCATTCTAGAATTCTTAAAGTCTTCACCTTTTAAAAATATAGAATAAGAAAATAACTCCTTCAGTTATTGAGGATCATCATCGTAAGTTGTACGTTTTAAGTTTTTGAATGCCTACTGAAAGTAACTCTATTTTTATCACATTATTAGTTTTGTTTTGTTTTTGGATTTTCAGCATTTTTGTAAGGGTCTCGATCATCAACAGCAATTTCTTCATTTCAGAAGCGACTAAACGAATTGAGTGATGATAATCATGAACTTCAAAAAGATTAGTGTCTAAAGTTTTTGATAAATGAAATGATTCATCCTCAACAATATACCCCAGGTGGAGCCATCTGCTGTCAAACTGTAAAATTTTTTTTTATACAACTAATACCATCCTAGAAAAATATGACTTTTAATTTGACCTGACCATTACCCTTTACCCTGTTTACAATTATGGACTACATACAGATAAATATTCACACACTTACTGATATACTGATGTGCACACACTACATGCAATCCAAACCTTCCTTTTTTTTAATCGGTTGTATGTATATATGTTCACATATACAAACAAATACCAACATCCACATTTTTATTTGCTTTTAAAATTATGAAATTTAGATCGTTAAAATATCAAACGCAAATTTACAGCTCAAACTGGTAAATGGCACAAATGAATATTTGTCTTTTCATGCTCATGCTCGCATAAGCATGTTCATTCATGTATCGTATGTTTAATTTTAAAATCAACTCGTATATGTATTTATATTTGATTTAGCTTTTATTTTCTTTGTGTAGTTATGAGCAAATTTCATATTTAAATAAAATATTAATTAGTGTTAAAAAAAATGTATAAAAAACATAATTTGCATATTTTTTGTAAACAATAAAAAATACATATTTAATAAATATAGGAAAAACGTAAAACAAAAGACATGAGATAATTTAATTAAAATTGTAACAAAAAAAAAAAAAACAAATTGTGGCTGCTCAATATTTACACACAATTAATACGTATTTTTATACCCTTCACCACTGGTGGAAAAAGGGTTTATATAAGTTTGTTATTCCGTATATAATTTTTGGAATTTCTATTTCCAGCCCCATAAAGTTTATATAATCTGAGTTCTTATGCATAGCAAAGTCGGTAGAGCCCATATGTTCCGAGCTATGGACATCTAAACTTTTCATAGAAAAGAACAAATGTGCACCATATTTTTTAAGATATCAATGTGGATATCATTTAAAAGCTTTTAAAGAGATCTTTCAGGAAATACTAAAATTTTTTTAAAAATGCTTAACCCATAAAAAGCCAATGACATTTTTATGTAAAATTTTTATTGTTTGAGTTTTTTTTTCTCTTATTTTTCTAATTCTCTGTCAACCCAATATTTGTTTTTGTTTTATTGGAGTTACTTCACGAAACGAGATTTAAATACATACAAATATAGTGAAGGGTAAATAAGATTCGGCTTACCTGAATACAACACTCTCACTTGTTTATTTAAATTTTATTAAATGCTTATTTTAAACAAAATCACGATTTGTTTTTTAAACTGAGAGCAAAAAAAAAATTTTTTTATTGTTTTTAAAAATATTTTCCTGTAGTCGATTTACACATTTCAATTTTTTTGCTGAACGAAAATATATAGAGCTTTTATAAATTCATAAAGCATTAAAAATTTAGAGTGAAAAATTCATATTCAGCAATTAATAGAAATTCATACTGAATCAAAACCTAATAGTGCCACCTCAACGCCTGGTAATTGAACAGAGCGATAAAAAGTTGACTTTTTGTGATTGTTGTAAAGTCATAACAATTTAATTATTTGCAGGTCAATTTAGTGATTTAATTTTTATTAAGTTGATTTTAGTGAAGATAAGTTCTTATTTAATATGGCACTTTAGCGTTAAAACTAAGTGCTGGACAACGCTACACTTAAACTGTTTTAAGTTGGTCTTTAAGTAGGAAATTAATCTGTCTCAGTATATTCCAGAGTACGGCTTCCTTGATTTTTTTTTTATCTGCAAATTTGTTCGGGAATGAACTTATAAAATAATAAAAAAAATGCGATAATAAAAATAATGGCTGTACTTTATTTTTTTTTTTTTTTTTTTTGTATTCGTTTACAACCATCAAACTAAATTACTGTCATCTCGTAATGTGAATAAGCCACCAAAGCGAGCTTTTTTCACGAAATCTAATAGCCAGTCACTTGCCACAGCAGATATAAAGGCCCAACTATAAAATGCATAAGCTAGCTTTAGCTTATGTCAAAAATCCAACGAAAAGCCTGTCAAATGCTTATATATTAAAGAAATTTAGGTGACTACAATGTACTTACATAAATTTAGCAACTTATTTGCCACAGTTGCATATTTATATTTAATTCGTTAAAAATAAACGGAAAGGCTTTAAAGTAGAAAATTTATATATTTTATAACATTCAAATACACACATACATTTTTTTTGGTTCATGTTCTAAGTAAAATTTTCATAAAAAATATTACAAGTTATTTTTGTTATGAATTATTTTTATTTATTTTATTTATTTATTTGTGGCCAACCATACTAAAAAATACAACGCTGTTCATCGCTTATAACGTATACATATGTGTGTGTAAATACATATTTAATATTTATTTATTATATTTGTTAAAAATTAGCCAGAAACAAAATGTTGCTTTTTTTCTACATTTTCTATTAATTAAAAACTAAAAATTTAACACTGTAGGTCTTAATTACAATTGTTCTTTATAAATCTATAACACAAAGCACAATCAGCAGATTCTGTACAGAAAGTGCGATCAGTTTCGTATCTTGCTTAAATTAAATGACATTTAACGAAACTTGACGATAAGTTATCTTATGCATATTAAAGTTTACCACATATAATTAAATGTATTTGGACAGTTGCTTAAGTTTGCTTAAGTTATTTTATGCACATTATAGTTGGGCCTTAAGAAATCATTTTCTTAGTGATTAAAAAAAAGTACTTACAAATTAACAAGACTGATCTGGTCTGGAATATAACATCCTCCAAAAAGAAAGTGTAAAGAAAAAAATTTTCAAGAAATTAGAGATATTTTTATAAATAAAAATAGATTTAAATTTGGATAAGAAAAAATTAACTGTCCAATCTTTGAAGAGATTTATTTCATAAAATAAAACTTCCGGGTTTTCATTCAATATT
Organism: Gymnosoma rotundatum; assembly: GCA_916610165.2. Lineage (NCBI taxonomy): Eukaryota > Metazoa > Arthropoda > Insecta > Diptera > Tachinidae > Gymnosoma > Gymnosoma rotundatum. The sequence goes on along the minus strand of OU744338.1, from coordinate 8,676,605 downwards.
TGTAAAGCCCGAAAAATCCCAGGATTTCGGTATTCGGGTTTTTCAGCTCGCCATCCCCAATAACAAGCCTGCTCATATGTTCTTTTGAGATTTTTGCAAAAGCATTCGTAATCCAGGTAGCGAATGAAAGAAAATAATTTTTCTGGAGGCCAATTTTTTCTAAAATACTTAATCCTTAATATCGTCTACCAAATGTCGTAAGCAGAATTTAAATATCTCCATCCGGACTTATTAGTAGTTTTTGTACGGAAGCAATATTACGTCTTCTTGCTTTTTTACTTTGTCTCTTTAGCAATAAATGTACAAGACGAGTTACAGAGAGAACAACGAAACAATATTAACCAAGTTAATATTGGTTAAATTAGTTGCTGAAATAGATGATGTTTACAATGTACACAACCCAAGGTATATAGATGCAATGAATGCTGATGAAAGATGTAGCGATCGAGAAAATGCAACTTTACATACATTTCTAAATAATTATTCTTACTTAAAATTTTTGTAAATTGAAATAAAAAATTAACTTAAGCCAAAATCAATTTTAATTCATTTGTCTTTTACATCAGTCACCAGTTTCCTATTCACTAAGGGCTGATACAAAGCAGCCAATTAATAAATATTAAATATTTGAGTTATTTTTATTAGAGATTGAGATATTTATGTTGTCAAGAAAAGAAAGGAAGAAAACTAAAGTTAAGATTATTTTTTTATAAAGATAGATAATAAAAGCATCAAAATAATTAAATTTTCAAGCCAACAAAGGAATAATAAATTGCAAAAATTCCTAAAACAAACAATATTATTAAAATGATGAATTTCTTTAAAAGCAAAATTTATACAGATTTATTTAGATTTATATAGATTTATAAAAAACTTTTCTAGATGTTGAATAAGAATTTTAAAATGAAGCCTGCTGTTTTCCAAATAATCCTTTATTTAGTTTTTAACTTCTTTGCAAAAAGGAAGTGTACAAATACAAGCAAATAATAAATAATAAAAAATTGCTTTTCCATAAAAATACAAAGTAAGTTTAAAAATATTTATTTCGAGCCCTTAAAAGGGCCTTGGGCATGGAAAGTAACTTAGTAAATAAAGTACTGCTATGAAAATAAGTTCTGACATTCCTTTAGATTCTGAAACAATAAAAATGTTTTTTAAAGACCGAGGTATTTGCTTGTAGTAAAAAAAAGATCTTAAATCATGAGTTCAACTCCCATCATGGCATGAATTAAACTTTACAAGAAATATAACAATTGTTAGTAAGGAAAGTAATAACACAATAACAATGTATGGCAATCATGTCTGAGGTGATTTATAAGGCCTGATTAGTAACACAAAAGATGTTGAGCTTAAGTCTTACCGGACGTAAGACGAACTTAGGTCTGAATAGCTGAGCCAGTTATAGTCTCCATGCTTAGTAGTCAATATTTAATGAAAGCAAATCTGGGTAGCGCCGGAGAGTAAGAAATAGAGAACAAATTAACTTGTCACAGAAAAGTAAAATAGAAATTACAATGCTGATGTTTAAGAATAGAAATAGAAGAAGAAGGAATAGAAAGTATCAATCCTCTTTCCACAAAAGATAAAATTAGCACTGGTTTAATGATAGAAACTAAATTCTAAAATATTTAATTTAATTGGGTTGTTGCGGTATATCGAAAAACATTTATGACTTCATAATGTCTTAAAAGTCATTAACTTACACTTTCTTTTTAAGACATCTCTGTGGCGCATCACAGATATGTAATAAGTCATAAAAGAAACTCTAGTCTGAACTAAATCTCCATCCTGTAAGGCCAAATTGTTGTTATCAATTTAACCATATTCCCGTCCTCTTGTCTTTTTCCATCAAACATCTATCCAATCCTATCAGTAGATGTAGTTCAAGGTCCACAACTTTATCCTTTTTATACCCAAGCTTGATTACACAAAAAAAAAAAAAATGTGTTAATCGATCAGATATAATGTCGAAAAAGGTGCTATTAGAAATCACCAAGATCGGTCTATGTCCTTCGAAGCAGCAGGCAAAATACCACGCCTACCTCTTATTTGTTCATGTCATTTGGAACAATAAAGTAACTCCAATCAAAAAACAAAAAATACATATGTGGGGCTATAGAGAATTAAAAAATAAAAAATATCAAGTGAAAAAATTGGCGCTCGCCCCTTTTTTGCCGAGTTACGGGGCTCTGAAATTTTCAAGTTCTTTAAAATATCAATATGGGTATCATTTTAAAGCTTTTGAAGAGATCTTCAAGAAATACTTTCTTTTCTTAAATAAAAACAAAAATATAATATATTTAATGCAAGTGTTGGTCATGTACGTCCTTATACAGTCTCTCTTTGAATATTGTTATGCCCTAGAAATAAAATTAAATACGGTGCATCCATGCTAGAACCGGATTCAAAACGTTTTAATAGGTGGCATATCATAACTTCGCACCAGAAAGTGACAAAATGTGCATGGACTTTAGTCACACTTCTATACGACATAATGCCCATCAACGTAATGTTATAACGATATAACAGGTACATTATAGGTACTATTTATGATATCCTATGTAAGAAAGATGTCACGTTTTTATAAACTGGCTTGCTATTAGAAAATCTTTGGTAAACGGCTTGTTGGCCTTTTGGCCAAAAATTTGGAACTTTTAAAACTTTGAGCGACGAGCGGCACGGGTTAACGGCAAATTTTGGCTATCTCAGACTCACAAACTCCAAAATCAATTTTCTGTGGTCACCCTAATGTCCATACACACTCCGCATCTACTTGAAAGTTGGTCGCGATAATCGCTAATATAATTTTCCCATCATTAATTTCTGCTTACGTACCTGTCATTAAAACATTAACGACATCAGTGACCGAGGACTTTTTCTAACGATTTAAAAATAAGTTTTAAACAGGTTGCAACTTTTCTTTTTTATTTTGATTTAAATCAACAATCAATCAGATATAGTGTCGAAAGTGTCATGATCGGTCCATGTCCTTCGAGGCAGCAGGCAAAACACAATAAATATGTTGCGATAAAGAATTAAAAAATAAGACAAAAAAACCGAGTAGTAGTCGGCCATATCTTCCGACTTACGGGCTTCTGAAACTTTCAAATTTTTTGTAGTATCAATATGCGTATCATTTTAAAGTTTTTGAAGAGATCTTTAAGGAAATACTAAATTTAAAAAAAAAATGCTTAACCCATTAAGAGCCAATGTCATTCTTATGTAAAATTAAATTTTATTATTTTTTAATTCTTTGTCACCCCAATATTTGCTTTTTTGACTGGAGTTACTTTACTAAACTAGATTCACATTGATGGTTCTTATTAAATTCTCCGTTTCTTTAACTACCTCTCTAAATCAAATATATAGTCCCGCAAACATCGGGATTTCGTTTGGGCGCTTCATCACCAAATACCGGTATGTCCACATGAATGCTATTTGTTATGTCAGATATCTTGAGCACTTATAAGGACACTTCCAACAAAATAATGATTAAAAATTATTTCATATCTTCCAAATCCTTCTACGGCCCCCAGTTGCAATTATTCTTCAAAAAATAATCCAAAATAATTCCAGTATAAAAACATAAAGATAAAAATGATGATGTTATTGATAAGGAACATGATGATGTTGATGACATTTCCCAAAATAAAAATCTAATTTCTTTGTTCAAATAGTTTGTTTACTACATGTGCGTATGTACAACTACAGTGCACAAATATTGGTGAAAGCTTCAATTCTTGTGCAATATATATGTAAATAATATGTTGTTGTATGTAGTAACAATATGTTCACAACAAGAGTCCCATCATAGGAGTGGTTTACCACAGGGATTTACTTACTTTATATTAGGAACAAACAAAATCGAAAGGACTGCTAAAGCGTGCACATGCAGGAATAATACACATCAACATTTTGATAAAGGATTATTTGTTTTAATAATTTTATATTAATCCAGGTAGCTACCCTTTACAAAACACTATTGAGTGCATGTGTGTAGGTATTAAAAATTCCTATTTATGTCTATGCTACGAGGGCGGATCTAAAACACAATTAAATTTTGAAAAGCAATAGTTGTTTTAGAAGTTTGTAATACAATTCACAGATATTGGCCATTCACAGATCTCTTATGGACATGTTGGTTTTAACTTATCAATTTGGATTTCATACAAAGCACTCTAGAATAGTAGTGACATTTTTGTAAATTTAAGTCGGTTTTCTGCGGAACTACACTATGGAACATTTTGCAAAGCGGCTGCAGAGAAAGTATCGTCAACTCACATAACAAAATGTATAGAAAACTTATACGGGTGTTCGTTAAAGACCGATAGAACTAATGAAAGGGTTTAATGTAATACTGCACTTACCCTTTGATATTCATGATCAGTGTACTCAAGCACATCTTCATGAATCTACTCATGAACAATGCTACTAAATTATTTGCTTTAAAATTCTGTCATCAATCAAATGTTCAGTGATGTGGCTGAATATGGAATCAAACCAATTTACAAAAGATCCTACAAGCTCCGTTTCAACCAGAAAAATGAACAATTTACTAATTATATTCATTATTTATCAGGCTGACCATATGGCAACCGGAACCATCGAAATAGAGCTGATAAACCAGTAGCAATCGGAGAGCAATATTTTTCGGGTAATTCGTAACATTTGTTTAGCAGTGCTTGAAAGTGACCCTAATTGGTCGTGCAGAATGCATTTCACCAAGAACAGCCCCGGTGGTCATAATCGCAATTAAAAAAATATTTTTTGTTGGATATAAATTTTCTGCAATTTAAAATTTTATTGGGCTAAAAATAATTTCTAAGACAATCTCTATGCGTTGTACAATAATCGATTTTTTTCTCTCTACTATGTTTAGCTTAAATAGTTAAGAATTATCAGAATATATTATTGTTCTACATACAACTGCAATCTTTACGAAATTCAGAACATCTCGAGCGTACTTTATGTTTTAATAAAAAATAATCACACTAATCGAGTATATCGAGCGTGAAACTTCTTGTCAATTCGACTGCAGTTAAGCACCACCGGCTTAGGCCGATTTTATATTCTTTGTAACGGTCGATTTGTTAAAAAAAATGCGTTTTTGTAATGAATTTTTCCTGGAGCGGTAAAAAAAGCAGTTTTCATTCTACTCCACAAATTTTATGCCAGTTTCGCCGCAACATCAGAACCGCTTAAAAGTTTTCGTGCGAGTGGTCGAAAAATATATAAAATTATCTTGTTGTTGCAGTCCTTGCTGAAGAAGGTAATCAACTTAGATCTAGAACAGTTTAAAACGTCGAAAATATTCGATGAAGTTTGGATATGCTCAAGCTCCGACATATGCCCGAAATTAATAGGACAGAGTATAGATAGAAGCTAATTTCATAAAATCTCCTTTACTGAAAATAGAAATTTATATGCCATTGCTTGTACAAACTGTTGACATCACTGTTGTTTTTTTTTTCTTTCTCTTGAGAAATTAAAAAATAACTGTGTTGTTTTTATTTTTAATACGCCTTACGCCTGCATTAAGAGTTGGCATATAACCAAACAAACGCAGAAGGAAATGTAAGCAAAAATAAAAACGTGGTTTGTTTGTTGGTAATTTTTGTTAAAGCCTTAACATTTCTGTATTGGCTTCTTAAATAACTCTCATGTGGTTTTTGAAGTTTTTATACTTAAAGAAAATGTTTTTGGTTTTTCTAAAAATTTGGATAAAGGTTTCCTGATGAGCTGGCTTAAGCAACCGGCGAAATACGTATAGATACCCCTGCTATTCCAAACCAAAAAATAAATTGCATTTTTATTTGAAAATGTTATCGGATATAAGCATAATATAATAAATAGGAATTTCCTTGATCTGTTAGATGTGTGGATAGAAGTAATGAAAGATTTATTACTCCATTTGAGAACCAGCAATATCCGTGTTACAAAATATAGGATTTAAGAGTTTTTGTTATATTAACTCAGTGGGCATAAGTATTTCGAAAGACATATTTTTATAAAAATTGCGATTATCGTGAAGCAGGTCATGGGGTTTTAATTTGGAATTATTGAATTCAAAATATTAACATTTAACAAAATTCTCAGAAAAAATATTTAATATTTCTCATAAAAACTTAGGAGATTCTCGCCAATAAAAGACCTATCCCCAAAATATTAAAGCTTTCATAGAAGCTTTATTTTCGGTATGTAATCAAGGCACAAAATGTTCAAGCAATGAATTATTTTAAAATATTATTATTATTTTTTTTTAAACATGAAAACTATGACCGAATATCACTGTTTATCACAAAATTTAAATTTTAGGAAAAAAGCTTAAGTAGCTCCCTTGTTTTCTTACGAAGCACTGTGCCGCGATTTCATACAATGGGTTGGCAAAAACAAGAAGCAGATAGAGTAAGGAGGTGAAATATGGCATGAATGTTTTTCTTAGGAAAAGAAGTTTGTATGCAAAATTTCGAGAAAATCTAACAAGTGCCACGCCCACCTTCCATACAACCTAAATTTAAAAATTGTAATAATTTAGAAATTAACCATCCAATAAAATTGTAATTTTGCACGTGAATATATTTAGTAATATTGTAAAATATGTCAAATTTTCCAAAAAAAAATCAATCAACCGCCACGCCCCCCTCACATACAACCAAACAACTTTGAAATTAGTAATCAGAGAAGAGCATCAGTTTGCGTGTGAATATATTTGGTCATATTGTAACATACATATTTCCAATTTAAAAAAATCGAAAATCGGCTTCTACCACTTGTATTTGCTTCGCAATATTGTACGAGGGCTGTTATATATATTTCTGGCCTGGCAACACTGAGTGCTGCCAAGTGCAATCTGACATTTCCATTGGAAAGTTTGTCATTTTTAAGCATAATCGTACTCAAAAGGTTTTGACGTACGACCATTATTTGTGTTGTTTAAAGTGACTTGAAAAAATTTATATAGAAAAAAATGGAATTAACTCGTAAACATTTTCGTGCCATCATTTTTCACAACTTTCGACGTGGATTATCACGACAAGAGTGCATTGATGAACTTAAATCTTTGTATGGCGATGAAGCACCATTCTATAGCACAGTGAAAAATTGGTATAATGAATTTAGTCGTGGCCGAAGCTCGCTCAAAGACGAATTCCGTGAAGGTCGTCCAAAAACGGCTGTTGTTCCAAAGAACATTGATGCCGTGCGTGAACTCATAAAGCAAGATCGACATGCGACATACCGAGAGATAGACATCCTTGGACATTTCTTCCACCAGCATTCATTCGATACTGCATGAACACCTGGCCGTAAAAAAGGTTTGTTCTCGTCGGATCCCGCACAATTTGAAAGTCGCTCAAAAAAAGGCTCGTGTCGATTGGTGCAAAGAAATGTTGCAAAAATACGATTGCGGTGCTTCAAAAGACGTTTATAAGATCGTCACAGGTGACGAATCATGGATCTATGTGTATGAGCCCGAAACGAAACAACAATCGGCCGTGTGGGTCTTCAAAGACGAGCAAAATCCAACGAAAGTTGTTCGTGGAAGAAGCACTTCGAAGCAAATGGCCGCCTGTTTCTTCGGCAAAACTGGTCATGTGGCGACTGTTTCACTTGAGCAACGTAGGACGGTCACTTCTGAGTGGTACACTACAATTTGTTTGCCTGAAGTCATCGGAGAAATTCGAAAAACCAACAAGAGAAGACGAATCATTGTTCACCATGACAATGCGAGCTCTTACACATCGGCTCAAACCAGAGCGTTTTTGACCGGCCAAAACGTCGAATTAATAGGTCATCCGCCGTACAGCCCTGACTTGGCACCTAATGACTTCTTCTTGTTTCCGCACATCAAGAAAAAAATGCGTGGACAACGATTTTCGTCGCCAGAAGAAGCTGTTGAAGTGTTCAAAAACCATGTTTTAGAGGTGTCTCAATCGGAGTGGAAAAAGTGCTTCGACAACTGGTTTGAGCGCATGCAAAAGTGTATAAATCATGCTGATTATAAATATTCGCATTTTCACTATTAGGCCAGAAATATATAGAGCAGCCCTCGTATAACACAATTTAGTTTTCTTGCAAATTTTAGAAAATTTTAAAAAAGAAAGCCTTATTTTTTGCTGATCCTTTTAAAATATTACTCGGTTAAAATGATTTCCTACAAAATCTTTAAGATGACGCATAACATCGCATGGTCTTTATTGCTTTATATCCAGCCATAGTTATAAAATAGTACGAAACCGCAACAAGGTTGACCCCAAAAAGCAATCACAAAAAAAAATTCGGGCAATATCGGCCAGCTGAACTTTAAATATATTAAAATAAATACTTGTAGCTACAAAATGCAAAAAAAACAGGAAGATTTTTGTTTCAACTTAGTTTTAAATTTTCATCGAAAGTTCACGGTTGCTGAAAAATGTTAACAATGCCTCACGGTATCTGACATATGATAAATATTTGTACACAAGAACAGTTTTAAGATTATACCTAGAGGCATCTCTTACAATCCTGTTACTAATTTTGATAGCCGTTACATTCAACTACTTACAGCCTGTTTATAGAACACGCCAAGAGCAAATCGAAACAGGATGGCTTTCCGGTTTTTTTGTTTAACTTACGTTGTGTTATGTATAAATAAATGTTGATTCAAATCGTAGTACTGCCAATGTATCAATTAATGTTTTTTTTTCTTATACATTTTTTGTTTTTGCCTTAAATGTTGGTAACCCTGCTTCGGCGCTTAAAAAGAAACAGCTGATTTAAATAAACAAAACAAAATTATCAAACAATGAAGTGAAAATTTTTATTTGCAAAACAAAAATTTGTGAAAATAAAAAAGTTTAAACAATAGATATAAAAATAAACAATAATTTTTAAATGAATGTATAATACTAATAAATGTTTTTATAAGTGAAAGTGTTATGATGGGCAGTTGCCCAACAATATTAACTCCTGACGAATGTTTTTTTTTTTCTTCGCTCATTTTCGACATGTCTGACACTACAATGCGCGATACATTAACCAGAAACAATTGCCATTTGTTACGTTTTTTTTTTTAAAACAAAATGACATTCGCGTTTTATAAATCAAAACATGGGAAACGGTAACGTTTTTGTCCGTCTAAACGGCAAAATGTGTTCTGTAAAGTGGATGTTAATAAATGAACATAAAACTTGTGATTTTCCCATAAATTTTGTATGCTGTACCTTAACCTTAACTTTAAACCACTATAACTTTAAAATTTATAAACATTTTAAGCAGATATTTTAGATGTCATCTAGCCAGAGTGTTAAAAAAAGTTCAAATTCTAACATTGATGTTAAACATTTTTGGGCAGCCTCGTGACACAGTGCGTATCCTTTATACATTCAAAATTAACTTAACAAATTTTAATTTATTTTATAGCTGGCTTAAAATTGTTGGCATCTTATGAAGCTGAAGGAAACTAAAAACTTTTACGTGTTGTGATTCTTGTTATTTTAATAAAAAAAAAAAAGAATGAGCTCAACCCAGCGTAAACGTTCATATGCGATGTCATAAATACTTCGATAACCTTAAACCGAAATAAAATTGTTGTTAGAAATTTTAATGATCCTTAAAATGAATTGGTTTTATTATTTATATTTTAACTTAAGGATATTTACGCTTGCATACACATACACACATGTTTTTATATTTGCTTTCAAAATGCGTCATTGCTATTGTAGATAAAAGTGTTAGATGGTCATGCATCATATATTTTGGTGACATTAATATAAAGAAACCCTAACAACCTCAAATTATCCTCCTTCAATTGAATGTGCTTTACATTATGTTGTGTCTAACCCTTAAACCCACAAAAATAATCATAATAAAAATAGCAAACGCTGTTAACCACTATGAGTCCTTTTTTGGTTTTAGTTTGGCATAAAGGGTTGTTCATTGGAGTGTTATATTTTTAATTTAAATACTCATACATACATACATACATCTGTATTTAATGATCGAATTAGTTCAATTTAAATACCTAAACTATTTTTGTTATGTTTCAAATATTATCAGAAATGCGTTGGAATTTTCTTTGAAAAAGCTTCAAGGAATACAAACAAAAATTTTGTGCTTTACATTATTTAGGACCAACCAACATATTTATTTTATTATTTAATAGCAAGCACTCCTACGTAATCATTAGGTGATGTTTAACACATATTGAGAAGTCAACGCAGTCTTTGCGTTGGTAGAGATATTTGTTTCTTTTGCTAAGAAGAAGATCATGAGTTCAAATCCCATCAGCTCTAGTAATACAAAAAAATATATTGTTGATCTGTTTGCAGTTTGATATATTATACTTTTTTGACATCATACATATTATTTTATATTATTTTGTAAACTTACAGTTAAGGAAATATTGAGAGCAAAATCTGTTGATTTCTCAAATTTAAAATTTAATTAAAACGATGTGGTCGCTTTTTAGATCAGCTTGACTTACCTTCAATGCATTAAACAATTTTGTTAGCGACCGTTTTAAATTAGAAATCAAAAATATTAAATAATGTACTGGCATCTTGTAAATTATTTTGAAACCATTAGCACCGCAGTTTGATGTGGATTTCTAGCTCATGCATCTTTTCGTCATCAATTTTCGTTTGTATATAGTTTTCTTTCACACACACTTTAAAATTTAATATAGTTACAGTACATTCAAGCAGCCATCATCATCACCATTACTCTTCTTTAATGAAAAACATGTAATAAATAAATAAATAACCGCATGACTAAAATAACAAGTTTTGCCATTTTGGCTTTAAAATTTAAATAGTTTCAAATTCTCATTACTCTGTGGGTTTGGGTTTTGCGAGCTAATTTCTCTTTTGCCAACTAAAGTTTTAAAAAATCGATGCCAGTCAACAAATGTAATTGATAGAATAAATTTGGTTTGCATTAAATAAATAGTGTATGTGTTTTTTTTTGCACATTAGTATTCTCATTAACAAATCGAACATTATTTAGTTGTGTGAGAAGTAGTAAAGTCATTTTAACTTATGAGTATGGAAAAGTCAGATACTATCAGAACAAAACATGTTTTTTAGATCATATTTTTTAGGATTTTTTTTATCTGTCTACAATATTGTTACGTTCTTCCCTTCTTAACCGTAGGGGATCTTTACTTGCAAATACCAGCAATTATATTTCTTGCTTCGCGACTCCGACTAGTTCGTTCTACATGATGTCGCACGCGTTTATAACCCGAACAGCTATCCAGATCTAATTCGGCACCAAACTCACGATCTCTTGTTTCACTAATCAAGTCCTTTCAACCAACTTAGTAACGACTGTTTCGCATTGATGCATCGTTGGAGAAGAATTTCCTTGATTTACTATACAGACGGATCAAACGGCTCATCTGCTGCTTTTTCACCAACTCATTCATCGCAATTGTTTTTAATTTTCTGGCTTTAACATACAAGAGGTTTTTGCTGTTCTCTAATAACCATGTCATCGTCTGCTTAAAAACTGCTATTTTGCATTGAATCTCTTAAAAAAAAATCAGCCTTCTTGATTACTAATTCAATTACTCTATACACAATTTGGTCTCTAGTAAGAAATGAATTCATGACTCTGCTTTAAAAATATGCGACCAACAGGGCTGCCTGCAATGTGTTGGCTAACTTTTCCCAAAAATAAGTAAATAAAAAATGCCATCGGCTATTAATGGGTTAAGCATTTATTAAAAATTTTAGTATTTCTTTAAAGATCTCTTCAAAAGCTTTAAAATTATACCCATATTGATATTTTAAAAAAATTTTTAAATTTCAGAGCCCCGTAACTCGGAAAATATGGATCAGCGCCAGTTTTTTCACTTTATGTTTTTTTCTTATTTTTTAATTCGCCCCATATATTTATTTTTTTGTTTGGAGTTGCTTTGTTGTACCAAATGACATGAAAAAATTAGAGGTAGACGTGGTGTTTTGCCTGCTGCCTCGAGGGACATGGACCGATCATGCTGATCCACCTGCGTCCTCAAAAAAAGAAGGACCAATAATCTTTCAATGCAATTTGAAGGGAGTCAATGAGTCTTCTTGCATTTTAGGTGTATTTTTTTCCTCAGAAATCTTTGTTAATATAACCCCTTAACTGGAAATCGACTTCGTCATTCATTTTGAGAAGTTTATACTGCAACGGAATGAAAATTGTTTTGAAATGTGTCGCTCTATCGCTTGTGGTCACATAATTCTCTATCTCTAAAGTCGCATTCAAGTTATTAAATTACTTAAGCGCTACCTTGCGTTTTATTCAAGCTTTATAAAAATAATTCTGGCTTTTTTACTATTTTAAACGTGTGTACTCTTTTGCATGTAAAGAAAATAAAATTTACTGCCATCCCTAAATTACCGCGTAAGATTCAAAGCAGTATGATTCATAGCTTTTGCTCTGGAATATCATCGCTAAATAAAAGCGTCAACTTTATGTCTTTAACAGTAATGTTAACTTATTTTATTTTATAAAACCCGCTGTGTAAGAATAAAGAAACTAAATTGTCATTACTTTTCAACCATAACAAAACAAAACAAACCAAGAAGCGGTCAACTTCACTTCCTAACGCACTGTCAAAATTGGATTTTCCAATTGCTAGGCGTTGACGCCGTGCTATTTAGGGATGCTTCATACATTTTGTATGTGAATGAGAAATTTTGACAGATATCTTGCGCTTTACGCGCTAATTTAGGGATGGCAGCTAGAAATATAGGACATTCGGTGTAAATATGGCTCATTTGCTACCACGTTATCATAACCTGAAAAGCCCAAATTTCGAGTTAGCACTGACAAATTATTGCATAAGCGCTTTAAAGACTTTGCTTGAAATAGCTAAAACAGCATTCCCTTCTAATTTATTTTCCATTGCATTTTATTTTAGTCATGTGCAAATATTTTTGTTCTCAACGTTGGTAATTTCACCAAATGTTCTTTTAATTACAAAACTAAAAAATTCTTTTCAGCAAATTTAAAATTTTTGAGTTATGACGTATTACAACTAATGTGCGATATGTGTATTTATTTAAAAAAAAATATTTTCAATAACTAAAATGATGGATTTTTGAAAGGTAAATATTTTTAAAATTAAGGGACATTTATGCTCAAAATATAGTGGGTGGAAAAACAAAAGAAGCTTAACTTAATTAAATAATAAAACGAGACTAATTATCTTACACACACCTACACACACACACACGCAAAAATTACACAATTTGGTACATAATCGTCTTCAATTAAATATTTTCGGATTTTAAACATAAATCAAAATTAAAATCAACGAAATTTAAAATCAGCATAAAGTAATTTATTTTACTTTAAATTCAATTATTTTTTTTAATATTTTCCACGAAAATAATGTTGGCATTCACTCTTTGTTTGTTAAATTTGACTTAGGAAAAGTATGTTTGTTTGCACGTGTGTATGCACTTGCCTCAGGACTAATTTGCCACTTTATTTATTAAGTGGCAAACAAAGAGGCAACCAAGGAAGGCAACGCAAACAAAACCAAAAATAACAATGAAAATAAAAAACGATATACAACAATTGAACATAACATGACTTTAACACTTCAAAACCAAAGAAGATAACAATGCCAACACCGACTAAAAACAAACACAAACAACCAAGAAGTCTGTTTAAAATCACACGTACATTCATACATGCAGTCAGTGTTAAAATTGGCGTAAATGAACACATGAGTAATTGAAATCTGAAGAAAATATAGGAAAGTCAAAATATGAAGGGAAATTAAAAAGTCGTTTAACAAAATCTTATAAGGAATACAAACAACAAAAAAGCACATCAGGTTCTGAAAAATATTAGGTTTGGAAAAATGACTGACAGATTTTCTGAAAATTTCATATTTCAATTTTATTTAGCGTTGACTGATTAAAAAAACTTTAAAGGCCATAAAATTTTGATTGGTATTAATATCAAAAACAGCGAAGCTTAAAGGAAGGAACTATTTTTAAATGAAATTATTCGATTTAATCCTTAATAAAGTTGCATTATTATGACTTCATTAATTATAATTTTTGTAAAGTTATTGTTACTACAACTTTTATGTCGAGCCCATCCTTAAGCATGACAACATAGAATTAAAAAAAGAATAGAAATAATATACAAATTGTTAATTTCACAACAAAATATCACATTTGTACAATAATAACAAAAAATAAACAATAAGATCAAAGCAGATGGTAAATTTAAAACTTTAAGTACAACTAAAATAAAAATACTCTTTATAAAGATATGAACCAGTGAAATGTTTAACAAAATATAGATTCTTTTGATTGGCTTAAAACACACATGTATAAAAACAAGAGTATATAAAACAAGATGCCAAATCTTTCCATATTATAAGAAGCCAGGCGTTTTAAATCGTCTTTAAATAAAAATAGCAAATTCGTACTTTATGGGAGGAATAAACAAAATGTCAAACAAAAATATTCAAACTTCTATGACTCCGTAAAAGATTAGTTTTGATTTGAATGATTTGTAATGGTCAATTTAATATTTAATTGTTTTATGAAAAATTAATTAAAAACTTTAAAACCCTGTTTAATTTTTTTTAATAATTTTATTGTTCTATTGTTCTATTTCCATTCTCCTTATCACACTGAAGTATCACCAGCAATTTGCTGCGAAAATTCTGGTCTTTTTTAATCTGGATTGAATAATAATGGGATAATCTTTAAAAGTCAGTTGCGGCTGCGATATGTCAAAAGATATTATTTTTTTTTTTAACTTGTTTTTTTTGTGTTGAAACGAATTTATTTTGAAAGAAGACAAGAAAGCCACCCAATATTTGAAGTCAAATAATCGAATTAGAAAATATATTTTTTTTTTGCAAATTTCATATTATTGCTTCAATGAGTGTTGCTCAGTGCTTGGAAGACATTACAATCTACTTACACACATGCAAATAAATACAATTTCAAAGTAACGAAATGCTTAAAAGTCTTTAAGAAAATAAAGAAGAAGAAAATAAAAAAGCTATTGCTAAGTAATTCCTTAACGTCTTCTTTTTTTTCTTTTTGGAGTTTTTTTTTATTAAGCAGACTGGGGGAAATGTAAACGACATACATAAATAAACAAAGAGTGAAAATGAAAAGTAAATCACACAACCAACCATGCAACAGACAACGACTGAATGCACAACTTGTTCTTATAAGTACAGAGATGGGAGGCAGTCAGCCTGGCATTCAGCCACATCTATGAATGGCAACAGCAAGGAAACAAATAAATGAAAAGCACGTTTGGGGAAATCAGCAAAAGTTATGGAACATTAAAGGAAATAGCAACATCAGTTGTTTTTAGTTAAACAAATAAAGATGAAAAAATAGAAATTTCTGCAAGAAGAATATTGACTCAAGAAATCGTGCATAACTAATTGATTAAACGAGAAAGGTGGCGGATAAAAAAAAATTAAAAAAAAACAAATACTCTTATTTACCTACACTCCGCAATTTTTACGCAGCAATCATCTTTTCTAATTTAAAGTCATCTGTGTAGTGTTTACGTAAGCATGCCACTGCTACAAAATCTTTTAAGATCGTAATATTGCAAAAGGCTTGTTTGTGATTTCTTGTTGTTGGTGGCAAAATAGATGTAGCAGGTCATTATTATCACAAAAGTTATAAGTAACTTTCTTATTATGCGTAAAAACAAAAAAATATCTAAAACGTTTCATCTTAAGCTGAGTACTCTGTTCGAATTTGCGAAAACTTTTGCATAAAATAAGTGGTGGAATAAATTGTTGCCAGAAACATTTGGCTGTAAATAAACATGAAGCCAGAAACATTAATTAATGATTTTATCTATAATTCCTTAACATTAAAGTCGGAAAGATTTTTGGGAATAAAACTACTGGTTTCTTAAAATTTTTTAAGATAAAAACTTTTAATTATGAGATTCCACTCCGGTGAACCCTGTAACCTAGAGCTGGGCTTTAACATCTCTATTTTGATTTTTTTTTTAATTATTTTGGGAATTTTTATAATATTATTTATAATATTATGCTTATATCCCATAACATTTTTAAATAAAAATGCAATTTATTCGTTGGTTGAAAAAGCAGGTATCTATACGTATTTCGCCGGTTCCTTAATCCAGCTCATCAGGAAACCTTTATCCAAATTTTTAGAAAAACCAAAAACATTTCCTTTAAGTATAAAAACTTCAAAAACAACATGAGAGTTATTTAAGAAGCCAATACAGCTTTAAAAAAATTATTAAATAATTTTTTTTTTTTTTTTTTGTTTTATTTTATAACCTAATAAATTATTTTCTAATAGGAACGAAACTCCACTTTACGAGTTATAAATGGATTCTCATCAAAGAGTAGAAAATTAATCATAATCAAGGAGTTTAAAGATAAATAAAGTACCGGTGATTTAATAATTCAATTGTGATGAAAAAAAATATCGATATTTAAAAAAAAGTAAATGAATTTAATTAAATATTCCCGTGGTTTAATTTAATATAATAATTAACAAAGTGTCCGTGCTTAGAACAAAAATAAATTACTGAAGTATTTTGTGATATTTTATTTTTCATCATCTTTTAACTATATAAAATAGCCGAAAAAAGTCAATCGTATACAGTGGATAAAGAAAAATTTAATCATTGTTGATTATTGTTGTTTTTTGCTTAAACTTCGATTTTCGTATTACCTTTATTGTTTGGATAAAAGCTTAAGTTTATTTAAAATGTTTGTGAGAGGTTTCCTGAAGAGACGTGCTTTTTTCTTTAATAATAAACATCGGTAATTTAATAATTTAATTGGACGTTATAAAAAATAGCAGGATATTGTTTAAGAATTAAAGTTCCGTTCATTTTTCATCCAATTTTCCCAAACGTCTTTTTATGTTAAATTATGCTATTGAGGTTTCAAGACGTTTAGAAACGTCAAAATTTTTTCCATTTTTTATACTGGCATGACACTCGCAACTGCTATTTCTATTTAAAGGCGAGTTTAAACGTCTACATTGTTTTACTAAGGAAATATCTGGCAGCGTGTTCCTTTTATTTCTTTTTTAGTTATTTATGAACCTTAATGTCGTAACCAATCTAAAGAACAACAACATAGAGAAATATTGTATGACACTGATTGTTAAATGTTGAATTTTTGTATTGTTTTCAGGCAGTATAGAGTATTTTTGTTCTTATCTCGTACAAATCATTTAAGGAATGAATGTCTTATAGAGTTTATTTCCATCAATCTGAGACAATTGAATTTAATTATTACTTCTCTCTTTACCTTTCTATAGCATATAACTTAAGTTGCAGCACAATGCATTGCGGATGTAGGAGAGTACCGAAGTACTAATTCAATTCGAAAAAATATTCTTATCGATATTATGGCTACGAAAACTTGGAATCTTGTTTGCATCAGAGGACTTAATTTTTTTTCATAAAAGAGGTGTATCCAACGGATCTTGCTAGGGGTTTTATGGGAAAAGTCAAATTAAATTATCCACCTATCTTTAAATACTATTGAGAAAGGCGACTAGTGAATGGTTACAACGTAGACATCGTTACCATATCATACGAAAATTTTTATGCCAAGTTTTTCAACGTTTTAAGGTGATTAGAAAATACATATATGAAAACTTAATAACATTGCAATACCAAATCAACAAATTAATTTAAAAAAACTAGCAATATGTGTAAAAAGTTTCCAGTATTTAATAAAAATTAATACAAATAAAAATCACCAAATATTCTTTTGTCCACTTTAATTAACAAGATTTTAAGCAAACTCCCACTATTTACAAAACCCAAAAAAATTCACAAAAAACACACACGTACACAAAAAACGAAAATATAATAAGAACAAAAAAAGGGAAGAACAAAGATTGAAAATGTATACCCACTTGACCTATTCATCATTGAATAAGAAGAAGCAAAGCTTGTGCTTGTTGAATAAATGACAGCCGCATAGTAAAAGTAATTGGAGAATTGAATTAAACTTTTGTAACGTAATCAAAAAGTAAACAATGTCTTACTTGAATTTTCATGTCTTTATTTTCTTTTTTCCAATTTTTTCTCTTTTATATGTATCTTTTGAAAACAATTACTTTTTTGTTTGTGCTTCTACAGCTTTTCAAAGGCGGGGTAGACAACCATTTTTATTATAAAGCATTTGAGTATTAAAGACATCATGCTTGAACGGAGACCAGAGTGCATGTCAATTCTCTGCGGTCAATTGCTGTCATTAATGTTTTTGAAGAAAACAGAAACGATAAAACAATAAAAATGTTAAGTAAGGCCATTGATAAAAATAAAAAGCCAACATTAAAATAGAAAATGCAAAAACTTCTTTCAAGGTCACCAAGATAAAAATGTGTTATTTTTTTTATTATGTATTAAATTCAAGGCAAAAAAATTTGTTTGATTTTTAAATAAGCCTTTTTTTAAATAAGCCTTTAAGTCTTTAAAAAGCTTCAAGATAATAAACATACATAAATTAATAGTGAAACAGTTAGTTGTTTTTATAGCAAAGAAAATGTCTTCCGCAAAAGCGTTTACAGGTTACAATAATTCCACTGGCCTGCATATATGGCCATTCGTTTACGATCATTTATCTGATCCTCGGACAAAGGACTGGTTATTGGTGTCATCCTTTAAACCCATATTGACGTGGGTTTTACTGTATCTGGCCTTGGCATTTTATATGCCAAGATTTGCAAAGAGGTAATTTATTATTAAATATGTGCGAGTATTGGAAATCTTAAACGAAGCTGATTTCGAAAAAAATTGACCCAGTTCTAAAATCATTGTTAAAAAACAGGATGTAATTTTTAGTGAGCAAACTAGTTAAGTATTCGGATAAAGGGCAATTGTACACTATAAGATTTAGAGATTTAGCCGTATTAAAAAATAATGATGTTGTATATTCAAATAAAATATGTCACAAAGTTTTTTACAGGTCTGTTCCATTTACTTATCTTTTAAAAAAAATTTTAAAATAACATTTAAAGGTGAATCCATACTAGGTGGTCGTGATAACGAATTCATTAATTTTCGACGAAATGTTAAATGTCAAACACAATATACAATTATACAAATTTTTTTATATATATGGAGTTTGACATTTAGGGTTTCGGCGAAAATTATTGAATTCGCCATCGCGACCACGTAGTATTGAAAGCGAATTGATTTGATCAGGTCGCATCGTTGCGGCAGCTGTCGGTTTTTTGTTTTATTCTTTTATGTCAAAAAAAAAATATCTTATTTTATATTACAAAAGTTCTTTTTTAATATTCTTTAATATAGAATTTAAAAATACAAATCTTATAGAAAACGTCAATTAAAAGGGTAAGACAAATAATTATGGTTCGCATTTTAGTGTCTGTTTTTCCTTTTATTGTTGTGCTGCTGTAGGGCGCTGCCACCTGTTACAAATTCGCCTTTCTAGTATTTACTCGCCTTGTTACACTTTCTGTACGATCAGAATTGAATTTTCAGTTACATCATTTTTCTGTGACAGTGTGGCACAATTTTTCTTGCGAGTTTTTTAAGTGGGAAAGAAATATATCAGATGTTTTGTAAATAAACCGTACTATTGTGAAGGATAGTCAATCTTAAGTAATTTCAGTTAAGCGTAAACAAATTTAACTAAGAAAATATTTTCGGCCGCAATGAAATTTGCGAAGTCATCAATACTCATATCAGTAATGAAACAATAACGTAATGGATTTTACCAAATATATTTTTCAAAATAATCACGCTCCCATGCAAATAAGGAAATGAAATTCTCAATTGAGATAATGTTCATGACAAGCTTTAACCCAACCTCAATCTACGCATCAAACTTTGTCTATCTGCCTAAAATTCGCATGCTCATACAAAATGTATTTTTCACTTGGATAATTAGAAGTCGATAGATAGTGAAGTTGGCCTTTTTTAAGAAAGTTTGGCAAGTTTTTACTTTTTTCATTTATATTTAGTGCTTCCACTTAAACAGGCAATAAGCAACGCATTACTTGACCATCTTTTTTGGTTTGGCATGTAATGGCAAAAATTCGATATTAGGAACCCAGCAAATTTTTTCCTAAATTAGCCACTAATTTCTTTAAGAATTCATATGGAAGAAGGTAATCATTTTATCCTGAATTTTTTATACAAAAACTGGGCAAGTACTAATTGGACTCACAAACGAGCGTTGCCTAAAGTTTAAATTGTCAGTCATTCCTTAAGTTTTTATTTTTTTATAAGCATATGCATTAACATAAAAGGTATTCCTGTCACTTCTTGTATGGGACACCCTTAAATTTAAAGTTTTTGTATACTTCGTACGGGCTTGTGCGCTGCATCTGATGCGCATTGTGATTAGTGTGCGATGCAAAACAGCTGATGCTGATAATTGGTTCCCAGACAAAAAGCAATTACATATCATTTGTTTGCAACTCCGAACGCTTTAACATTAAAAATGAAATAAATAATAGTTGATTTGTTTGTTTTTTTGTGTTATTTTGTTTCTCGTTGTTCCCATTAGATGTCTGTTCCTTTCTTTTTATTAAGACGCTTACCCAGAGCTTCGACTTCTTCCTTTTCCCGGATGTAAATTCATCTTCCATGTCCAAAAGAACTCTTAAAAGTTTCGAAAATTTGACGTCTCCATATAATTTAACAAAGTAAAATTAATAAATATTAAATAAAATACTTACTCATCCATCGCATCAGCCATTTTTGTAATGCGTGTGTGACGTTTTTTTTTTTTTTTGGGCATTATAAATTTCTGTGATACATTTTAGAACGCACGACATTTGTAGTGATGTTAGCTGATGTTTCTTAGAACGTGTTGCGTATCAGATGCAGCGCAGTAATGTACTTATTTCCGAATAAGCCCTACTACATACCTCCTGTAAATTGTAAATGTTTGCCTGTAACATTTAAGCTGATTATATATATGTAACGTTTATGGATCCAGAGATTCCTGTTAAAATAGCCAGATGGACAAACAATGCAATATAGCGAAAGCGATAGGGTTACATTGTTATTTCCTTTCGAAAAATGTTCAGTTCAAAAAAAAAAATTTAAGATACAGTTTTAAGTAAAATCTTATATTTGAAAGTAGTGTATTAAAACCTTTTCTTCTTGTTATTAAAATTTCTTAAAATTCAATATTTTTTAAATATCTATAATTTCAGTTACAAGCCATTCAAGCTGAGTTCTCTCCTTATTATCTACAATGTAGCGATGGCTTTCTTAAATTTATATATTTTCAAAGAATTGATTATAAATGCCTGGCATTTAAACTACAATTACTGGTGCCAGCCCTGTCGAGTCGTCTATTCCAAATATGAAATAAAAGTAAGTTTAGATACTTGATTTTACATTAGAAGGATGAAATTTTAATTATAATTTTTATTCGTATTTCAGTTGGCCGCTGCAGTTTGGTGGTTCTTTTTCTCAAAACTCTTGGAATTTTCTGATACACTGTTTTTTATTTTGAGGCATAAATGGCATCAATTGACACCCCTGCATATTTATCACCACAGCACCATGTTTCCTTTATGGTGGATTGCTATTAAATGGTTGCCCACTGGATCATGTGAGTAAAAGACCAACTTAAATTAACACGCCAAGCGCCACGTCTAGCCTTAACGCTGAACTAAGAAACCCAAATTAGAGCGTCATCGTTATGTATTGAACAGTAATGTCAACGTATCTAGTTTAATAAAACCTACTGAAGAGAAATAAAATCGCTAAATTCTCTGAAAACAACTAACAGACAAACCTAAATTAGTGCGTAAAGCGCAATTCAAAATAACTCAGCTTTTGCGCTGTCATACCTAAAAAGGAGAATCAACTTTTTGTCTTGAACAGTAATGTTAATTCATTTGATTTTATAAAACTCACTTTATAGAAATAAAAAAAGAGATAAAACCGCTAGATTTCTCTGGAAATAATTGAATTGTCATTAATTTTTAACAATAAACAAAACGAACTAAGAAGCAGCCAACTTCACATCCTAACGCACTGTCAAAATTGGATTTTCCAATTGCTAAGCTTTGACGCCATTAAATACAGTTTATATGAACATGACAATTTTTGACAGATAGATTGAGCTTTACGCGCAAAATTAGGTTTGGCTTTAAGCTGTCGTTATTTTTCAAGAATAAGAACAAGCATTATAAAGAAAAAGAAAAAACAAGCAGACAACTTCAACACGCTGTTAAAAAGGATTTTATAATTGTTGAGCGTTGACGCTGCGCTATGTAGGTTTGCTTCATAGATTTTGTATAATCATAAGAAATTTTGACAGACAGACAACGCTTTACGCGCTCTAAGTTTTGAATAGATTTAGAAATATGTAAAAGAACTTAGGGTTATCTTGCCAAATAAAGGGTCTTATACTTAAAATATTTTTTATCAAATCATAAAGAACATTGAGCCCCAATATAATTTTGATAACTCCATTTACAATTCTGTTTTAATGCAATATGGCTTAAGGATCGCTTATTAAACAATTTCATTACAATAGAATGCAAATCAGTGCGATCGCTAACGTGACTGGCTCTACAGTATGCCCTGCAAGCAATAACGTTAAGAAGGCGGTATCTTAAAGTCAAACTTGTTCACTAGGGACCTTGTTTTGAGAAGGCAATTTGAAAAGACCCCCTTTGCCGTTTGCATTTTAGCAAGCACTAACCGCTTTTTTGATCTGTCTAATAGATAAAGAAATGACGGAAGGAAAGTTGGTAACCAAGTAGAGCAAAAGCTTTTAACATGCACTCATCGATCGTTCTGATCGATATTAGTTTTTAAGATTTTAAATGTTCTGAAAATCAGGTGTGTATCCTTGCACTGTTGAAAACCATGCTCTTAGGAAAACCAAAGAATGTTAAAAGATAAATGATAAAAATTATATTAAATAAGCCAATGAACTGAATGAGAATTAATGTCTTCTAAGCAAAATGTTGAGTTAATGCTAGGAACACAACTGGGACGAACGACGAATTTTTGGTCGCGAATATTCGTCGTCAAAAATAAAATACATTTGTGTATATGAAAATGCACACAATCATGACGTAAGACGAAATTCGTCATACGCGGCGAACTATGCAATAGAATTATTTCTATTTCTTACGCCGGCGAACGATGAACAAATCATTACAAAGTGTTTGATTTTAGATTCGAAGTATTTTAGTAAAAAAGTTATTTTAGTTAAAAATTTTATGTATTTTTATTTTGCAGCATTTATAATAAGCGTACAAATTATAAGTTTAATACAAAAACCGTTTTTTGTTGTGTTTTTGATAATGTTTAACTTTTTAAATATTATTTTTTTTATGGTCACCTTAGCTGCTTGCAAAAAGTAAATAACTTCAAAAATTATAACAGCTGCGTTTTTCGTAGTTATTGTGTTTCATACGACGAATTTACACAACGAATTTTTGACGACGTATTCGTTGTGTTGGGCGAAATTCGTCGTTCGTCCCAGTTGTGTTCCTAGCATAAGGTTGTTTTATATATCGATCTCTATTTAAGATGACATGATGGGAAAACTTATATGTTGCTGAAAACGCTGCTAGATAGAATATTATAAAAGCTATTAAGATTTATTCGGTTGTGACAAGAGATTATTGTACTGACGGCTATGACCAAAATGTTTACGAGCCGTGCATATAAGAGACTTAAATGGCAACGTAATGTAAGGGAACTTCTCGAACTACCTTAGATTAGACTGAAGACCAGATTAAGATAGACATTAAAGGCGTATATTTAAGGCGAGCCTCAGCCTAATGCAAATGTTAGCGATAAAACTCAGTTCAAAGCCTTAAAAGATATGAATGTATGATATCAAAGCATTCATTCATTGAATTATTATAAGATCATTATGTACCAGTTTAACTAAAAATAACTAAGAGCGAGGCGTTATTCAATAAGAACCCCCATACAGCAAAGATCTGTTTCAGCAAACTCCCCCCAACAAATTAACTGCTTGTACTTTACACTTTTACATCCATTCTTTTGTGTTCTTCCTTTAATTTCAGCATTTTTTCCAGCTTTAATAAATTCATTCGTTCATGTCGTTATGTACAGTTATTATGGCTTAAGTGCTTATGGTCCAGTTGTACAAAAGTATTTATGGTGGAAAAAATATTTAACAGCCCTGCAGTTGGTATGAAAAAAAAAATGTTTTTACTTGAAAAAAGTATCAAATTATAAAATTCCCATTTACACAATAGATAAAAACATAATTAATTTGTAATGCTTTTGTGTTTTGTTTAATTTTTTCAGTTACAATTTACCACCGGCCTGCTGTGGGCTGTGCAGGCAATTTTCACTCAATGTGATTTTCCATTATGGATCAGCTGTGCAACCATTGTCTACATGATAACATTTTTAATACTTTTTGGACGTTTTTATAGATGTAAATATAATAGTGTGCTGCACAAAAAAACCACAAAATCAATGTTATAATTAAGTTATAGAAGCTTTCATTTTACACAAACATATATTTTTCAGCTCGAAAAATGTGTTTTAAATAAAACGACATTTTGTGTTATAGATTAGAACATTGTTTATTTTATTTTTTACGAAAATATTAATGGCCATTTAGCGAAAATTATCTAAAGAAAGTCTCAGTAGGTGTCAACCAATAAATAAAAAAAAAAAAAAAAACAAATACGAGGTGCGCTCATTAATTCTTATGCTATATCGAACCTTTCAAATTTTTCCATACAAAAAAGTTTTACTAGTTTCAGTTTTACTTGTTTGTACGCGAAGAAAAGAACGGAAGCCTTAAAAGTATTCAAGCAAGAGGTGGAAAAAATTGGAAAAGCTTGTCTAAGCAGAGAAAGACATTTTTTTAATTCAAATTCGAATTTCTCATAGAAAAGTAGTAATTATAAATCCGCTTAGAATGAGTCACACTTAGGGTTTCGTACAATGCCTGGGCCAACCTTAAATTATGTCCTTCACCACAGGGGGAAAGGCGTATATCTAAGTTTGTCATTCCGAGTGTAATTTCTTTCCGACCCCGAAGTCGATTGAGCGATGTTCGTCTCTCCGTCCGTGTTCGTGTTGAAATCAGCTTTGCCAAAACACTATATGAGCAGAGAAAATTTAATTTAAACTTTGCTATTGCTATTAGAAAATGTCTCTATTAAAAATCAGCAAGATTGATCCATGTCATTCGAGGTGGCAGGCAAAACACCACGCCTTTTAATTTTCTATACCATTTTGAACAATGAAAAAACTTCAATCAAAAAAACAAATATATGAGGCGATAGAAAATTAAAATATAAGAAACAAACCTCCAGTGAAAAAAATGGAGCTTGCCTATATTTTCCGAGTTATGGGCCTCTAAACTTTTCATAGAAGAGTACGATTGTGTACCATATTTTTTAGCTTAAATTTAAGAAAACATTTTTTGCGAACCCTGAATTAAATTGAATCGGTATCGTAGCGCCCAAAAGGTGTATCGACGCATCCCTAAATATTAGCTGATAACCAAACAAAAATTAATACCGCTATTGTATTTCGAAAAATAATAAGGCTTTACAAAAGAAACTAAAGTAGCTTTAAAAAGAGCACGCACCAGAGTTGTTTAAAAATTTCACGGAGCCAATTAAAAAGGTTATTTTGTGATTTTTAAACGATTTATTATGGGCATAATTCGGTACCTTATAAACCAATAAAAATATCTTAATGAAATTTCACTAAAGCAAAGTAGGGGTGTTTCTGAGTGGGGCTTCCGTGTAGGCCCCAAAATTTGGGTACCACGGGCACATAATTTTTTTGAAACTTCATAATTTTTTTTTTTTTTTTTGTTTTTAACTCAAATATTGAGATTTTTTAAATTCAATTTGATAAAATTTAATTTAATTAGTCCTTGCATAGGTCATCTCTTTTAGTTTGGGAGTGACTGTGTAATTTATTACGCTCCACTTTTTTTGTCCGATAATATTAATCACCTTTTTAAATAAAATATTCAGCTTTATGTCATAGAAATCAAAATTTTATGCACAAGAAGTTTTATATTTATTTTTACTTTCACACATCTGCTTTAAAAATTTGTAAAATCATTGGCACGTATTAGAGGGTTCAATTGTTAGTATATTAAAACCCTCTTTCTATTTTAACACACCTCGTACCAACAGAATAACGTCTATTAAAGAAAAAGAATATTTGTGCAACATTATGATTGCGCCAAAAACATTTTAAACACAATATTCTAAATAAAAATTTACTTGGTGGTTTTCACGGCTCCCTTAAGAAATAAAGTTGAAAATTTATTACAAGTTTTGACAGGCCATTAAATTATTCTTAACAATGAGTCTGTAAATATTAAATATTCAAGCGTACAATTTAAATTATAATACTTAATAAATACTTAGATTTAAACGAAATAATAAATAACACATTTTTACAAAAGAATGAAAAATCAGTAATGAGGAATTTATTGCAGAAGTGTGAAGTACGATAAAAATTTATAATAACTTTAATAAGTTTAAAAAGTGCTAAAAGTCTGATATCTCTTGACCAAATAACTGAAACTAGAGGCATAAAATTGCAGGTTTCGTACCATTAATATAATATTTTTAGGGATTTAAAAAAACAAGAAAAGGAAAGATAAATTGACAAAACTTACTTCCATGAATAAATTAATTAATAATAGGTCTTTTCTTCTTACTAATTGTTACTATAACCTGTACTCGAAAAACTTGCAAGGAGAGCGTAAAAACAGTTGTTTCTTAGTTTTTTTTACAAAATAATTTGTTTTAAAAAATGTTTAACAAAAGAAATTTTTGTAACCTTCAAGAAAATGCAAATACTTGGCAATAAAAGAATGCAAAAAACAGGTGAAAAAAATGTATATCTAAGTTTGTCATTCCGTGTGTAGTTTCTACAATATCCATTTCCGACCCCATGAAGTATATGTTACTAAGTGATATACACACTATCAGCAAGATCGGTGCATGTCCTTCGAGGTAGCGGGCAAAATGCAACACCTGCCGCTAATTTTTCCATAAGAAGAATTCTTAAAAACATCAATTCAGCTAATTGATCTCCGACAAAACATGTTTCGCTTTGCTGTTATTGCCTTGTGTTTAGCGTTCCTATGTTTAGTAACTCAGCTGGTGCCCAAAAAGCTATTTGTAAAAATTTTTCAGGTGGCAATGCTGTTAAGGCTGGCGATAAAATTACTCTGACTTTTGGTGGTGGTGAATTTGAAGGTTTTGCTTACAAGCTCAATAGACTGTTGGTAAATTTTAAAGTTTTACTTTACAAGCTCAAAATGCTGTACTTTCAAGGTTATTGAGAGCAATAAGTCACAACTTTTAACATGCTCAGCAAATGGGGACACTTTAATAAATGTACAGTTGAACAGGAAACCCATTTCCAGCCTAAAATTCGAATGGATTGCTCCTGCCGACTATAAGGGTGCTGTTAAAATTGGGTACTGTAGCCAAAGGCGTTGGCACCTATTGGATCCATAAGGTCATCAAGGAAGTAATTTTAAAATTTTCAGTTTTACTCTCTCGTCACTATTTTTTTCTGTCAAAATTACTTATTAGGTGTGTTCATTTACTTTACTAGTAAAAATTTGCAACAAGAGAGTAACAAGAAATTTTCCAAAATTACTCTCAAAAATGTGAAAAAGTAAATGAACACTTTACTAGCTAAAATTTGCAAGTTATAATAGTGTTGTAATGTATAGATACATATGAGTACTCAATAACTACCCCTATATTTTTTGGAAAAATTATACATATATGTATATTATTATAAAAATTATGTGATTATGGTCATTTATATTCAGCATTGTCGTGACTGGCGTTTTTCGAGTACGGCTTGTAATAGAATAATGAAAAGTTTTGCAATTTTATTTAATCTAGTACTGGATGTAGTCGAAATACGCTATATACGATAAAGGTGATAACAGCCTGCCTACACATGGAATTTTTATTTAAAATATCGGAAATAACGACAGAATAAGGTCGCAGAAATATTTATTTCAAACTTTGTGATTTATTTTTCAAGTAATTTTCATAAAATGGTGTTTTTAATACGTGGTAGAATAATCATGCGTTAATAGATATTATTATTTTGACACCTATTGTGTTATTATTATTATAATTATATAATATTAAGTATTTTGTTTTGTGATTTTATGAAGAAATATTTATATAAATAAACACTAATAAGAAACTACATTAAGACGCAAACAAGTGTGAGTTGAAAAGGAGAATTTTTGTTCGTTATTGTCTAACGCTCCGCCTTGGTAATCGTTTCCAAACTATAATAATAATAATAATAAACAGCCGGCGATAAACGGGTTAAATATATTTTTTAAAGAAAACAAATTTAAGCAATTTTCATTTTCATTGTAATAAAAAGCTTTATACAAAATAAAATATCAGAAACAGTAGAAAAGTAATTTAATAAATTATGTGTTAATTTAAATTTATTTGCAAATATATATTTGAACTAATTGAATTATTTGCTTGCTTAGTGTAAATTTCCGCCGAGTAACTACCAACTCATAATATTTACAACACTAAGATTAACAGCCGGTCTGTGAAAATTAATTAAAAAATTTCAATTCAATTTCATTAGACATCTTATTTTGCTTCTGTTGTTCCTAAAATACACAAAAATAAATTTATCTTTTTAATTCTTTTTGTTGTTTTAAAAGTTTACATTTACTTACAATTTCTTAAATTTTCCAAAATATTTTCATTTTCAACTTAATTTTGAAATATTTATTTGTAAACACAAACGCAAAACAGCTGTTTGAATAATTATTGCAAGTAAAAATTTTACTTTGAAAAACTTGCAAGAATTTGTTTCTCTCTCAATTTTTTACGCTCTTTGACGCTCTCTCGTTGCAAATTTTTTGGGTTGATGAACGCTTTGTTATTGTTACTAGCAATTGTTACAAATTTTTAGTAAATGAACACACCTATTGTCTCATCTACTGAATAATGGTCAATCTGTTTTGTTACTAACAAATTAAATGAAGTTTCCTTGTTTTCTTTAATTTGATTTTTTTATTGTGAACTAAAACACAATCGACAGACAAAAAATGCTTGAGTCTTGAGACTCTTAAAAAATTTTGTGAGGGTGTGATGAAAATGCAATTAATTGAGTCACGTACTTGATTTGATTTGTAGCACAAATTCATAAAATGTTTGAAAATAAACATAGACCCAAACAACTCATTCAGAAACTTACATTTAAAATTCCATTTTTCTATATCTTTTTGACAAAATAATTTTTAAACATTATATTTATTTAAGAAATGTACATATTTTTTATCTGAAAATTGCGCTTTAATAAAATGTTTTTGTATTTTAATTTATTTATTCTCTTTATTTTACCCCTTTGTTTAACATTATCGTCAGGTGATAGTTTTTTATATGTATGTATGTATATGAACTTTTACACGTATCAAGATAGTTTCAACGTAATAGCGTCGATTTTGGGATTTCAAAAAAATCCGACTTTTATACTCTCGACCAAAACAACAATACTTTACCTACATCTCCACTAGCCATTAAATTGGTATGAACATTATGTCGCACATGAACTCCGCTAATATAGACTCTCAATCTTCATGTGCAACCGTCAAATATGTTCGCCATCAAATATGACTTTTTAATCGACTTCAAAAAAGACGGAGGTTATCAATTCGGCTGAATGTTGCTTTTATATTTTTGTGCCTTCAGAACTCAGTCATTTCTGAACCGATTTTGAAAATTTACAGATTGGTCCCGTTTTAAAAACGATGTATAATCTTTAAAATTAAAGGGTGTCCTCATACAACGTACATATTTTTTACGTGTATTATGAACTGTAAAATTTAAAATGACTGCGTATTATTATAGCTCCTAAAAGCAAAAAGTTATACAAAAATAAATCTAAAAATTAAAGGGTGCCCCATAATTGATGTATTTTTATGTATGTGGCCAAACTTTTGAATCTTTATAGACAAATGCTTGCAAATTGAAGAGAATGTCGATTGCTATGGCCGTTACAGTAACAAGTATTAATATTAAAAATTAAAAATTAAAGGGTGCGTCAATAGTTCTTTTAATTTGATGTATTTGGCCATACTTCTTCTTCTGTAGACAGATGCTTGAAATTTACAACGAAGCTGTATTGCTAAGTCCGCTATAACAACAAGTATAAAATTTATATTTGGAAGTTAAAGGGTTTCCTAATAGTTGATCTAATTACAAGTATGTTGCCGAACATTTGAACCGGTATCGACAGAACGCTGAAACTTAAAAGGGACCTATATTCTTAAGCCCCCTATATCAACGAGTTAATAAATTGAATTTAGAACTTAAAGGGTGTCCCACAATTGAAGTAGATTTACTTATATGGACCTATTTTTTGAATCGTTATACACAAAAATGCTTGCAAATTGTATAGAATGTCGATTGCTATGGCCATTATAGTAGTAAGTATTAACATTAAAAATTATAAATTAAAGGGTGCGCCAATAGTTTTTTTAATTTGATGTATATGGTCATACTATTTAACGAACCTGAATTGCAAAGTCCGCTATAACAAGAATTATAAATTTGGATTTGGAAATAAACGGGTGTCCCCATAGTTAATATATGTAGCCAAACTTTTAAACCGTTGTAGACAGATAGCTGAAACTTACAAGGGACCTGTATTGCTAAGTCCGCTATAACAAGAAACTTATAATTTGAATTTAGAAATTAAAGGGTGTTCCCAAAATTAATGTAATTTGTTCTATATGGTCTTTTTTGTACGGTTATACACAAACACCTCAATTTTAGACAGAATGTCC
Organism: Gymnosoma rotundatum; assembly: GCA_916610165.2. NCBI lineage: Eukaryota > Metazoa > Arthropoda > Insecta > Diptera > Tachinidae > Gymnosoma > Gymnosoma rotundatum. Next base: position 8,645,809 of record OU744338.1, on the reverse strand, counting down.
ACCGCTTTGTTTGGTATTATAAGAAATTCAAAAATTTTAAATTATAAATTAAAGGGTTTTACAATAGTTGATATAATCTGATGTACATATATGGGCAAACTGTTGAACCGTTATCGACAGACGGTTGAAATTTACTCAAAACCTGATTGTTAAGTCTACTACAACAGCAAGTATATAATTTGAATTTGGAAAGGGTGACCCTATAGTTACTGTAATTTGATGTCTATGCTAAACTATTGAACGGTTGAACAAGTATACAGTTTGGAGATATAAGAGTGTCGCAATTGTTAATGTAATCTAATTTATGTGGCCATACTCTTGAACCGACTTTTGTTTTGAAGTCGGTTTTTTTTTCCAAGAATTATAGTATAATTTTCTTTTTTATCTTTTTCGAATTAACGCCATCTATTGTATAACTATGTTGAAAACATTGAAACAACCTTGACGACAAACATGTTTTCGTAAAATACAAGAGCATGAACAAATTAATACCGTTCTTCTTCCGTCGTTCTCTGCATGTCTTGTTGAATTCGAAGGCTAGTGTAGACGTAAAGCTATGAAAGAAGAGTACGAGACGTATAAAATTTGCCAATTTAAAAGTGTCTTAATAGTTGATCTAATTTTCTGTATGTATGTATATGGGTCAACTTTGGAACAGTTATCGACAGACGGTTCAAAAAACCGATTACTAAGGTAACTATAACAGCATTTGAATTTCGAAATTAAAGGGTACTGCTATAGTTGCTCTATTTTGATGTATATTGCCCAACTGTTGAATAGTTGTAGACTGAAAATTGAAGTTAACAAGGAACTGTAGTGCGAATTCTGCTATAACAATTATAAAATTTGGATTTGGAAATTAAAGGGTGTCTAAATAGCTAACGTAATTTGATGTATGTGGCCATATTATGTTTTGAAGTCGTTTTTATTACAAGAACTATTTATTGTTGAACGATTTCAAAATTAGTATGGTGATGATAAACTGTTATCTGTGATCAAAACTGTGTCCATTAATTTTAGTATTATATTTATTTTTCTTCGTTCCTAAATACATGTCCTTGGTTTCATATAGAAAAGGCATTACTCCCAATGATAGTGATTTTACAGTGGAATAGAAACTGCATTCAAAAAAAAACTGTGCATTGGGTGGTACGGATCTATTTGTGTGGGTTTTGATGGCAGAAGGCTTTTTGATTTAAAAAAATAGGAAATTAATTTAAAATAAAAAAATAAGTATAAGGTTGTAAGACTCTTTTTTCCAAATAGTTAAAAGGAGCGAAAAAAAACAGACATCATCCTAAGTCCTTGCAGAATTTTTTTAGAATTAGACATAATCTTGATTCCTTATGCATAACTGCAGGCTAACATTTGATTGGCATATTTTCTATCAAATTCTCTAATATAAAGTACTTTCAACCAAAAATATCATTTTGTTTGTTATGTTAGATTGTGTTGGCGAAATACCATTAATATTTAAATAAATTTTACTTTTTTAGATTGACTGGTGAAGTAAAACTATGTGCGATTACCTAGAGTTACTATATATTTCCTATAAAAAATCGTCGTGCAGTGCTAGTTTAACTTTAAAATAGGATGCCATAAAATATATAAGATAAAAAATGAACTATTTCCGTTGCCTGCTGCATAAATGTAAATGTATTAGAGAAAAATTTTTTATAAAGGTCATACAGAAAAACTTTTAATTACGTTAAGAAACTTATTTTTGTAGTCATAAAATATATATCGCACTTGATCAACAATAGGGTATTAACTCAAAATTTTTGAAATATCACTTTTTTCAAGAAATCAGCTAACAACATCAATATCTATCTACTGTAAAAATTTCAACGTATTCCGTTTACTCTTTCATCTCGAAAACCACTTTTGAGACCATATTCATGATAATGTAGTGATTACCTTTGTTTCAACAAAAAGGTATTATTTCGAGTTAATACAAAAGTTAACATGGAACTGATTCATAAATTTTCATAAAAAAGGTATTATTTTGAGTTGAGTCTCTTTTCAATTTGGTTTTATTTTGAGTTGATACTGTCTTGTTGATAAAATTTGTTTCATTTATGATCGAAAACTTTCAGAAAAATGGTATTAACTCAAAAAATTTATTTTTTTGCAATACTGGCACAGATTTCGAGGAAAAACGATGTAAATATATTTTTAAATGGAATTTGCTTCCTATGGTATATTTGAATTTTTAAATTCTGTTAAAATTTGGCCACAAACAGTTTTTTGACTCTACTGAAAATTTTAAAATTTTGAGTTAATACCCTCTTGTTGATCAAGTGCGATATTATTATTATTAATTTATATATATAAAATTTCGGGGCCAAATATATCTTCACTAGTGGTCTTTTTCTGTTAGTAGAGTAACTTAAAATTCAAACAAACAAACCATCAAATATTTAATTTTATAAACATTTGCAAATTCATTTTAATAACGTCTAAATTGTTTCTTAAATTTATCATAGTGATAATCATCTGTAGCACGTTTAACACCATTAGGTCCCACTTGATGGTGAGGATTCTGAGGCTGTTCTCTCTCAGCACCATTTGGTTCAGAAGGTTTTCGTTGTTGCTGAAACTTTCTTTTGGGGTCATTGTTTTCCTCAATATTAACTAATAAAAAAAACAAGCACAAATATAAAATATTTCCTTAACGAATCTATTTACAACTTACATCTATTATGTTGCATAAAGTTGACCGCCATATTTGTGGGCACAAATTGTGAGGGGCCATCCTTCTTATTCTTTTGATCTTGCAATAATTTTTGTTTCGCTTCCTCGGTGGCTTCTATATTTTTGATTTTAGCATCAATACCTAAGTCAACTTCCGGAATGCCATTCAACATTTGATTCGATAACATTTCCTCTGAACGATGTGAAGAGGACTGTCTTAAGTATTCAGGCAAGGCAAAAAGAGCAGCTTCTTCTGGCGTCAAATATTTCTGAAGATCTGGGCCTGTTTCATGATCAGCATTTGATTCTGTCAAGCCCTTGCGTTTTTGCAATTCTTGTTCAATATATTTCATCATTTCCTCATCTTCATCACGTTTATTAGTTTCAGCTGAAAATTGTGTGCCAATACCCACGTCATAGGCATCATCAGACTCTTTAACATTACCCGCCTTTAGAGACTGCATATTAACCAGACCACCAGTTTTTACATTAAAGGGATCTTTAAGTGTAATCTCTTCTTCTGGGGCTAATTTCTTTCCCAAAGCCAAGCCCACTATGCTAACTCCATGTGGTCTTTCTCTCAGCTTTTGTCTTTCTTTTATTTCTTCTAAAGATAAGCTACAGTAAGGAAAAACATATAAATAATGCTTGCGTTAAAATATAATAAAACTTACGGTTCCTCGTTTGGTTCATCATCTGAGTTTCTTCTTTGTCTGAGGTTTTTTCTCACTTTTTTCTTGAATACTATTTTTTCAAACCTGCCAGGCTCTTCTTTTACTTCAGTCATACTTTTTATTTTTGTCCTTAATTATTAAGAGTTAACAAACTTGCTAAGCTTCTAATTTTTATTTTAAGTAATACTAATATAAACAAACTTTCTTTTGCTTTTATGTAGTTGGAAATAATCAGCTGCGATTGATTTATGAACCACCCTGTTTACATTTGTCAAATGTAAATATCCCAAACTTGGCATGACTATTGGTTTTGTTACATAATTCTAAAACTTGGGATTACTTTAAAGAAAACTACACATAACCGCAGTTTTTACAAGTTTTGGTAAATTTTTAGTATTTAAAGTTGTTTTCCTATAAGATGAAATATAAAATAAATTTCTTTTTCGTTAGCTCATCCAAATAATTATTACAATATGCTTACTCCACGCTTAATAGTCAAGCAGTTACGCTGCCAAGCAGCCCGTCGCATGTTTTCTGACGTTGCTCCAGCTGCTTCAACCGGTACCACAAATTTAACTCCTCCTCCTCCAGAAAATGTAGCAAGACCTTTGAATCCCAAATTAGAAAGTATTGCGAATAGTATCGCTGCCCTTAATCTTTTAGAAGTGTCTGAACTAAGCACTCTATTAAAAAAGAAGCTAAACCTTCCCGAAACCGCATTTATACCACAAATGGCTGCTGGCCCTGCCAGATCAGCTGCCGCCGCCGATGATGAAGAGGAAGCTGAACCCAAGAAAGTGCAAACATCTTTTAAAGTAAAATTAATGAAATTTGATGAAAAGCAAAAGGTAGCGGTTATTAAGGAAATCAAGAACTTAATGGAAGGCATGAATTTGGTGCAAGCCAAGAAATTCGTTGAAAGTGCTCCTGCAGTGGTCAAGCAAGACATACCCAAAGATGAGGCTGAAAAATTAAAAGAAGCCCTTTCAAAGGCGGGTGCTATTGTTGAGATTGAATAAAGCACCATAATTTGGCTTAGTTTTTAGTTTTAATACAGCTACCAATATTGATGAAATACAAATAAATTTCCAATCGTTCTCTTTGTTATTTTAATATAAAAATTAAATGCTTGTTGGGACTAATTTCCATTACATTAAAACTTAATTTCAAGAAAACAATTTAGGATTTTTAATACTAAGAATTTAATTCAGCTTATAACACCTAATATTTTAAAAATTGTCTTAATTTTATGCATAAACAATTCCGGAAATTACATAAGCCACAAATATTTTTAATGGGAAGGTTATTCAAAAATGTATATATACTTTTATATTTCTTTATTATTTGACTTACGATATTTTACTAAAAGTCCGTAGATGTGAGCTACTAAAACATTAAAAAAATTGGACGTTCATGTTTGGTCAATCGCATTTCGTAGTGTGGTTTTGAGCCTCATAATTCATGTTCTATAAATAACGGGAAAAAACTGGCGATTGATTCTAATACTTAGCATAAACTCAGTTATAGAAAAATTAAAGAATAACTTTGATATTTGCTACGGTTCCCTTGTGACTATCATCAGCTTAAATTTATTTAAAACGACATTTGTAGCTAAAAGGATAAATATTTGTATTTCAAACAGATACTATTAAATAGTCAAGTCAGTTGAACTTTTGACTCTCACAAATATTTTGGTGCTGACGCCACTACTATTTACTCCAAAATTTTTGCAGTTAAAGCGTTTCTTTACTTGTATTCTAGGAATTTTCTGCTGGCAAAGCTATTGAACAGATCTAATATTAATGAAATGCGCATTTTCTACAAACATTTTTGAAATTAATGGCATAATGCGAGTATTCAAAGTAGTTTCCATCAATCCATGCGACTAATTGCAAAACTTTCGGTATTATAATTTAGGATTAAGTTGTTTATCGAGTGCTTTCTACTGTCGTGCTGTTTTTTTAACTATTTTTCTGCCTAAACAAATACACGTGTTAAAATTAATAAAAAGAAAGTTATGGCTGCACAATTTAATTATTAATTAACATAGGCTTATTTTTTTTAAACACGCTGTTGGTCTTTATTATTCGAGTTTAATTTTAATCGAGTATAAATCGAACAGCGTACACTTTGTTCGAATAACACTGGTATACAATGAAAAAATAAGATAAATTTTTGTTGTAATTTTAAAATATGAACTGCCAACTAAGCCTTTTGACTTAATTTAAAAAAGAAACAAAATAAAAACTTAGTAACGCAGTGTCAAAAATCATTCGCACGCTGTTTGAATTGATTACTTTTATTCTACGTGCCTATGTTTAAAAAATATTATTATATTGTCCATGCCATTTCAAAAATGTTTTTTTTTTATTCTCTAATGAATTTATACAAGATAATTTTAAACTTTTCTTCTTAACGGTAAAAACAAAAATTAATTATTTCATCCTAGATTGCAGTTGATTGATTCGTTTGCTTGCCAAGTTAGGTTTTTAAGTTTGCCTAAAAGCATGCTTCGAATTTCATGCACTTAAGTTTTAATGGCTTTTTTTTTATTAATTGATACCCTCTTCTAACCGAATATTGTAAAGGATTCTAATTGTGTGTTCAGGATGGAACCTGTTTGTTAAACGAAAGCTTACTACCGGTAAGTAACTACCGGTTTCTCTAAATGCGAACGAACATTTTTTCGCAAATTTATATTGAAAACAAAAACAAATTTATATATTTTGTTTTTGTTTCCAATACAAGTATGCAAAAGAAGCGTCACCTAAAAAGTAAAACCGTCTTGGTAAAAAGAGATATCGCTGCAGCCATAGAATAAGAAGTAAAAATAAGAGCGTTAATTTTTTTTAATTAAACGAACCAAATTTCCGAAACCACACAACTGAATTCTTTAGAAAGAAATCGATATTTAATATTGTTTATTATAGTTGAATATGAGAGGATTAAAGAAATGAAAAACCAATGTCCGTTAAGGTCTAGCAAGGAGAATACAAATACTTACTCAATTGTTTCTCACTAAAAAATAAGTGCTTACAATAACAAGTAAATTATTTTTATTTTATTTTATTATTAAATTAAACATAATATTAATATAAACAAATTTATTCGAATATTCGCGCTCTAAGAGTGAAAAAGACAATTTTACAAGCTTGTGACCTTCTTTAGGTTGTAATGATTCTAATTAAAAACGTGATTTTATTTTTTAAGTCATATTTTTCATGAGACATGAATAACCGAAAGTTAATGGTTCTATTTTTTTTTTTTTGTTTTAATTAGTGTAATGCCGATAATTTAAGACATTTGAACCAATGCATGCCTTAGAATTTTATTAAAATAAAATTTCAATTTTTTAAATCACTTTCTTCTGTTTTATATGAGAGATTAGGTCACGGGTAATTTAAAGGTCTAAATATAAAAAATGTTTGGTTTAAAGTAAAATAGAAAATCAATTTTAGTAAAAACAATAGATTTTAAAAATGTTTTATTTAAAAAATTTTTACGTTTTCTATTTTTTTTTTTTTTTATGAAATCAAACGAAATTCATCACACCTTTTAAAAACGATCGATCAATTTTCATCATATACCTAATTATTAAAGATAAGACTCAATAAAAAATATCGAAAAAAATGATTTTTTCACTGAGGTGGGTTCAGACGAGCAAATATTTAACGAAATCGTTTCAAAATGGCGTCGTCGGTACCACACAATTATACAAAAAAGGTGCAAAAAATATATGGTGCAATATTTTGTTATTTTTTTCTCTTCATCTGAAAAAAATCAACTTTGATCGCATAGAGAAAAATATTTTATATTTTATGATTTATTCCAAAAGATTATAAAATTGTACAGATCTGTCAAAAAGTCTGTCACACACACATATACTTTTAGTCCACACTATATACAGTTCGAGCAGACTTGCAATTTTTGACAGATCGTACGACTGAAAATGTTAGTGAATCCTGGCCTTAAGGGAATGTTACATTCAAGACACACATGCAGATACAACGCTGCCCTGTGTTCTTAAATTAGTAATTCAATATTTAAAATAGGAAACTAATTCCGTTAAATATATTATTTAAGCGACTCTCCTCATGTTAGGTAACAAATAAAAAACGATTTGATATAAAATTATATAAAATTTTATTTTTACAGACAAAAAAAAAATTACGGATATGATTCTAAATCATAAATTATAAATGTCATATAATTCTTAGTAAAAAAAATTTAACACTTTCATTGACAATGAATTATTTTATTACATATAGAATAAAAAATAATTCTGCGAAGCACCACAATTCGTTTCCTACTTTTATCAAAAAGAAATTTTTATTATTAAATAAATTAGCTAGATAATATAAAATGATATTATTCAACAGATTAAATATTTGCTTTAGGAATTTCATGCTATGATTTACAACTTTCTACTTTTCATTAAACAATATTAAAATTGAAATACGATAATTGCAATTGCTAAAATACAGTGAGTGTTAATTAAATGAAGAACTTTTTTGGTTTTTATTTATTTTTTTTAATTTAATTTTCAACCAATTTTAAAAATATTCTTAATAATTTTCTCAGGTTAAATCTCTTAAATGATAGATTTCGAATATTTTATGTGGCGTATAAAACATAAAATTTTGTTTTAGGGAAATACGGAAAACACATTTTTTTTTTAATTTCAATTCATCTTGAAGAATATTTACTTCAAGATGAATTAGATTAACTTCGGCTTAAGTTGATTTTTATTTTAATCTCTAATATTTTTTAAAGGGAAAGAAAAATTATTTACACATTTTTGGGGGGGAAAAAATAGACAACAGAAGAATGTAATGGAGCATTTTCTGGATCGCTATATCCGTCAACAGCATTATTCGCATTTGTAAAATTTATGAATTTGAAAAATGTTTAACTGCAAAATGTTATGTAAAGTTTAAAAAAATTATTTGAAAAATCCCCCACTGTGCATTATTTTTACATTATAAATATTGAATTGAAACATATTTAACAATATGAACTCATTTATAGTTCAATATTACATCCCGACATTTTTTGTTAATTTGTTTTTGTTAACGACAATCAGTAACAAATCCGATTATAAAAAATTTACTTTATAGAAAAGAATATTTTAAATTTTGTTTAAAAAAAGTTGTAAAGTAAAATAAAAAACAAAATTTACTCTACAAAGTAATAATATATGAAATATTCGCATTTTGCAAATATTTATTTAAACTATTTGTCGTTTTGGCCATTACCAAAACCAGCATCGATCGTACTCTTTGTCCCATATTTTTCATTCAATTGCCTTCTTTTAATGCACACGTGCAAACTCGTACGCTCTCCCAAACACATTTTCTTTGTTGTTAATGTAGCGTTTTTTCACATAAAACTAGCGATTTTCCTTTTACAACTACAGTAACAATTATGTATATATAAATCCTGTTACCTTTAAATCTTTGAGCGAAGCAAAAGGTTTACTAATTGAAGACGCGAATGTTGAAGACCAATTCTTTTCAGCGCTTATACCAATTTCTAAATAATCATGTTCATCAAAGAGTAAAATTGGAGACTTGAAACGAAGATTATAGAATGACGGCATCATCGTTTCATACTTTTTCGGAAAAGGATTGATTGATGATTGCCCACAGAACTTTCAGACAAGATGTGGCTTTCCTACATGTCCTGACAGTAAACATTTTGAACGAGCCACGAGGTTACGTAAATTAACTACCAACGACGGGCTAACAGAGATATTTTTTTCTTTACCGACAGAAAAGCAGCGACTATGTTCCTTAATAGTGTGTTTACCACATCTAAACTTCTCTCTGAAAGCCGGGCATCCCTGAACGATATTGCGGAGGTTTTAACAGTCATCCTAAAATGGATGAGTGGACATGGGGCCGACTTAGGCTACCATGTTGCTAATGAACTAGCACCTTCTAAAGCATACCCCTCTCTGCTGGCGGACGGCGTATTGACGCTGCTATATATAATCTGGTCAGATGGTCTAATGAGCCAACAGATTCGATCGCTAGAAAAATCTAGCCCTTTTTGAATCGGGGCAGAACGGCTGCACTACTACATCTACCGAGAAGTTAATTGCGCAACTTGGTTGCTGCGGTTACTTGGCACTGTCTATTTGGAACCCATGCTAGAAGAATGGGTTTCCTTTTAATGATTTCTGCAAAAGTTGTCAGGACAAGGAGGAGGAGGAGAAGGTAGAACACCTTCTCTGTCTGTACCCTGCGCTGGGTGAATACAACTGAGATAATTCGGTCAAAAGTTCTATGGTAGCCTATCACTGGTAGGATCAGTTCCTTTTTAAGGTGCAGTGGACGGTTCACTGACTCACAATCGGATGTTTTGACCCCATCTATGGAATGAGCGCATTCTTCTCCGCATTCTTTACGCCCACAGTTCTTACTCTTTCTCTATTCTTTATCTTCATCTCTTTTTCTACGTTCTGACTTTCCTGTTTCTCTCTATTTATTCCTCTTTCTCAGCAAGTATCACAAAGAGACCAATTAATAGACCCCAAGTGGCAACACAGCCTTTTTACTAAATTCGACTTGTATGGCAACGTGTTACTGGCAAGAGAAAAATTATAAAAGAGAAAAGCTATTCAACACAAAATGAAAATAACGCTGGCACGTTGCTTCAAAAATGACCCCCTACAAACTGATGCTTATGAAAACAGTGATCGGCGTTTCTCCTGCAGTCACCATAATACGTGACACCGTTGAATTTCTCCCCTTGTCCTATAAGCCAGCATCAGAGTGGAATTTTCGTCACCCAACAAAGCTAAAAAAAAGAACATAAGAATTTTATACTCGTATTTATCTAGAAAATAACAAATATTTTTATAACTTCTATATGACATCATTGAAACTCGTGCTCTAATGGTCTTTTTTCCATAGTGTAAATTCTTAAATAAATCTTCTGCATGCTGTGAATTAATTAGCACCTCAACGCCCAATTGATTAACTGACGATGAAGTTCAAAAACAAACATTTTTAAAGGAATCAAGTTTAGTTGAATTTAACTTTTGAAAGAAAACAGTTTTCTGTAACGGAACAAAACGAAACAGGTGTAAAAATAACACAACAACACTTTTTCTAAACCGGCAAACGAAAAGAAGAGAAAAATTAAAAATGCATTTCGTCGGTTATACTCTGTTGTGCTTAGTTATATTTATCGGTTATTCAACATGTAAGAAACTAAATTTACAATACGAACTTGATAAAATTAGTGATACAGAAACCAAATTATTAACGCCACATTCCAGAACTAGACGTTGTGAGTATTTTACGAAAGCAAAATATAAAAAACAAAATCTTTAAAAAATTACTTATTAAATAAAAAAAAAGAACGAAAGAAAAGCAAAATTAAGTGAATTACGAATTTAATAGAAATTTTCAACACGTGTAAAGAAAAACAGTTTTCTTGAGTTTAAACTGGTACAAACAAGAAATTTGTGACAATAACTAAATGAATAAACACGATTAAACTCAATACTGCAGCAACAAGAACAAAATGGAACAGAAATAGTAACCTACTTTTAAAACCTTGAGCATAATTTGTCAGTGAAAGTTCTTTTAATAATATTAAATATACCTTTATAAAAGTACAAACATTAAATTATAATTTAATTATAAAAATTGCAAAATTTTGTGCAGAATTATTTGTGATACATAAACGGTCTCATCATAATGCAATTATTTGTGTTTTACTTATTAAAAAAGTAGAAACTTAAATAGGCTTTAAGTTAGATAACAACAGATATACAAGTATACTAAACAATCTCAGCTAATAACATCTTTTTTAAAAAAAAATATTTCTTATTCGAAAAATAAAAGGGTAAACAAAATTGCTGTTAAAAACCGCCAATTTGACACAAAATTTTCTCGAGTATTAATTTTAAAATTCTATTCTTAAGATAAAGATAATATCCAAAGGATAATCAATTAATTATAGCGATAGCATATTCAATAAAAGTATATTCCAACAAAATAACGATCCAAAGCATAGCAGTAGTTTTTTATGAAATCAAAATTTAATTCTAACTGTACTGTCATACTGTAAGTTAACATATTTTCGTTCATTTTCGCGGTAATTGTTTTTAATTGTAACTGTTTTAAATTTTCTTTTTAATTAAATAGACGACCCCTTGAGAAAGTGAACAAACAATTCACGAAACGTTGGGGAAATATGTAATAAAAAATTATTTTTTATTTACATGCATCAATTAAGGCCTTATTAGCTTAAAATGTAAGATTAAACATACAGAAATCAAAATTTGGTGGCCAAAAATAATAACAATAATAAATATGTTCTTTTCTTTTGGCTCGTACTTAGTAAAAACGAAGTAACTGAAACTACATAAGTGCATGAGCAAACGTCATACTGTAAATAAAAGAAATAAAAATACTAAAACCGCCCAATTGTAGCCCCTGATTTTAAGTTAAAATAACATTTAAGATTCATATTTCGACAATTGATTTTTAAGGTTTATATTGTAGTAATTGATTATTTAAAAGCAAACGTTTTTTCTTTTATTTATACGCTCTAAATTTTGAGGACGGCAAGACAGACATATCAGCACCGCTATCAATCAAAAATTTTAACTTGTTTTGTCATAAACAAATAGGCGACGTGTAAAAAAATTCCTGTTTCCATTGTCAGTCGACTCAACAATGGAATAACCTAATTTTTTTAAGTATAATTTTGTTCAGAATAGGAACAAGGGCTATTCACAATTTCTAGCACGACTTTCAAACCTGTGATGAAATTTACATAGCCTACTCTTTGTGAAACCTGCTCCGAATCTTGACATGTTCCTGTCAAATGGGTTAAAACGTGATATATAAAAGTCATCATTAATTTGTCTTTTGGTGAAATTTCTACGGAAAGTGTTTGAAAGCTTTTAACTATATTTGCTGTTGCAATTAATTTACATGCGAATTTAATTTACTATCCCCTTTTCTCCTATTATAAATTTCTTCTCTTTATTATTGATAGCGGAAAATGAATAAAATTCAGGGGAAAAAAGTAGATGTTATGAATTATAAAAGACAAATAAAATATAAATAAACAAAACGGCTTCCTATAAATTACGATGATGCCACTTTTTTATTTTTCGTTTGTTCTCGAGAAAAAATCTTTCTGTGAGAATATTCATAATTTTGCTAAATATGATTTCGCTTAAAAGCGGCATTTAATTGAGGGAAATTTCTTACTTTTCTAAGCATTCAATCTTGCTAAATATTTAAAAATAATCATAACCATTTATTACTGTTTTCAAATTCTAAAGGTATGGTCAGACTAGCGTAATACTATGTTTACACGGAGCCCAATATTCTTGCTTCGCTCTCTTTTCATGATTCACAGCTCAATCACGACCGAATCAACGTGCTTCGCCATATAAAATCTTGAGAGCGAAGCATTTTGTTTTGAGACGATTCAGCTTAAATCTACTTGCGAAGCATGAAAAATTTCTGTCTTCCCTAATTTTTATCGCAAGTTTATCTGAACTAGCTGTATATAAATGTAAACGAAAAAAGTAAACCAATATTAAAAGTGATGTGTGAATATGTGTTAATATAAAAACAAATAATTATATTATAATTTAAAATTTAATTAATTACAAACACTAAAATTGAAACGAAAAACAAAATTTTAGAGCAGAAGTCAATGTGAAGCATGTAGTATGTGTCGTGGAAACGGCATGCTTCGCAATCATGATTCAGAGAGCGAAGCAAGTGCTTCACATTGCCGTGTAAACATGCTATAACCACTATCATTAAAAATGACAATTTATAATATAATTAATGTGATTTCTTATCTGTTATATTGAGTAGAATCTTATATGTCTTTATGTGTATTTGAGGAAAACAAAAATTATTTCACATAATTTAGTGGTTTTAGTTAAATAATTTATGTTTCGTATTTTTTCATATGAACCAACATTACAATTTAATATTATAATTGTAACGCAGTGCAAAATAATTGTCATTGTGATTAAAGAGTACATTCTTTGGTTGGCAACATTGTTAAGGAAGCGGAACTTAAACAAAAGCTATGTTATACAGTTTATTTTTATCACCAGTGTTGCCGTTTGGGTACGTTTTTATAACTTTTAAAGGCTCCAAGTAACATGTACCATTTTGTTATATTCGACCAAATTTTCGTAACTTTCGGTGCAGATACGTGATAAAGTAATATTAATAAAAAAAGTACTTGTTTCATTATTTGATGTAAGAATTATCTGACAGTTATTTCTCTTAACATATTAATTTGATTTTAATAACAAAAGCTACATACAAACTTATTTCGTGCGGAGCACTTATTAATCTGTTCAAACTTTCAAAAATTGTTAGCAACTATTATTATTGAATTTGATGCCTTGTTATTTTCTCTTAAATATGGAATAAAACTTTGTACAATAGAATTGGGAATAAATCCATTTATCCAACCTTTCTTTGCTTAAGAAATAAAATATCATTTCTAATTTTTTTAAAGCACTAGGTCAGTTATAAAAATAAAAAAAATTTATATAAAATAAAAAACTAATTATTAATATATTTGTTTCCTAAAGATGCCACCCAACGGCGTGACAAAATATTGAAAAAATAATAAACAATATTTTTATTTTCAAAACTTAAAAAAAAAAATATTTATTTTTAAAATTATTCATAAAGGTCAAAAAGAAATAAAATATTTTTTTTAATGTGTTTTTTTTTTAATATGCTCTGGACAGCGACTATATATTAAAAAAATCAAAATGTTACTTTTAATGAAAAATTTAAGTTTTTCGAAGGAAAAGGGGAACTTTTTCCTGTCTTGTCCCGGCAACACTGGTCACAACTCCCTTTTGCAATTTAAGGCACTCATTCACTCACTCTGTTTGCAAAAATTCATATACCGTTAGATGAGAATATAATTAAAAGGAATTGAGTGCAAAATTTTAACTTTTTAAAAAATTAAAACAAAAGTAAATAAAACATATTTGATGTTTTGTGTTTATAGAACAAATGCAAATAGAAAAAGATCAGCTACAAAGTTTTTTTTAAGGCTGCCTGAAACGCGTTTTCTAAAGTTTTTTGTTAATTTGAATTGTTCTGATTTTTTACTCAATTGAATACCAGAATACGTTTAAAATTACACTCTGTACAATTTTTAAAAAATATCAGTGTGAAAATTTATTACTTGGAATCTTTTTTATGTTAATTGTGCTTGATTCCATTATATATAAATATTTTTTTATACTTTTAAAATATTTTTAGCTTTTCAAAAAATGTAGTTAAGTTTCCGGATAATCTAAAAAATGAGCTGCCATTGCGAAATAAAATTTTAAATAAAAATGTTTTAAATAAAAATTTTGTTTCTATTAATTTAGTGTACAAATGGATTGAGATGCATAAAATAAAAATAACAATTAAATTCGTATCAGCAAATGCAGCAGATGCGAAATCCGCTTCTGATTTGAGGTTTAAAATTTTCGAACATTTTTCTTTATTATTTAGAACTGTACTTTTGTAATATTTTTCTAAATTGATATAAAACTTAAAACATTTTTTATAGGGTTTCCATTTTACACGATTGGAAGGTTTGCAAATGAAGTGTGCACGGCTAAAAACAACTTACAGGGCACTTGTATGGTGCGAGGAGAATGTGCCGATAATGAAGGAGTTTCGGCAGGTAGTTGTTCAACGATTACAAAACAGGCAGTTTGCTGCATTTGTAAGTAAATTTAAATGCTTTAGAATCTAGTTTTGATAAATGATTCCGAATTCACTATCTTACTTTCTTTAAAGACCAAAGAACTTGCGGTGCTACTACACAATACAATAATACATATTTCTATAACTCTGGTTATCCGGGTACATATAGCGGCGGTGGCAGATGTACAATTGTAGTGCAGCCCTGTGACTCTAGTATTTGTCAACTACGAATTGACTTTCTATCTCTACAATTGGCACCACCAAATGGTGACGGTTTCTGTCTAACAGATTCATTACAAATTACTGGTGGTTCGTCTCGGGTGCCAGCCATTTGTGGTGACAATTCAGGACAACATGTTTATGTAGATTTTAATGGAGAATCGCCGATAACTATTGCGGTGGCTACATCGGCCAGTTACACTTTCAATCGTCAGTGGCAATTTAAAATATCTCAGTTGGCTTGCGCTTCTCCCACACAGGCACCTTCAGGCTGTCTGCAATATTATATGGAAGAAAGTGGTACAGTACAAAGTTTCAATTATGGTTCTACACCACACTCATTGCCCAATTCGATTGGGGTACCGGGCAGTAGGCAAATAGCAAATCATCGTTATGGCATATGTATACGTATGGGAGCAAATAAATGCTCTATAACCTGGAGTCAAGTGGATTCAGATGCATATTCCTTTACGTTGACAAATGATGTGGGTGCTGTAGATCCTTCACTACTAGCTACTGAAACCGTACAAAGTCAAGAATGTTCAACGGATTTTATTACTATACCGAATCCAACACAAAATGGCAACGCTTTACCCAGTGATCGGTTTTGTGGTTTGGGATTAGTATCGACAACGAGCGCAACCAAACCCTTTGTTTTGTATGTCAATACAGACAGCAATGAAGACTTTGATATATCCAACCGTGGTTTTTATCTTTCATATTCACAAAATGGCTGTCCGATTATTTAGTGAGACAGATGGGTTGAATATAAAAACAAATCATTTTCATTTAATGACTGAGGAATTTATAGGTTGAGAGAGCTTTAAAAAATAAACAATGACACAAATAAAAATAGAAGACAAAAACAAAATGTACTTAAATTATATTTTAGATATTTTTATTATTTTTTTTATATTTAATAATTTAATAATTTTAAGTGTAAAATCAGCCAACAATATTATAACTACTAAAATAAAAACAAAAGTACTACCTAAAAATTGCACGGAATCATCTTGTAATGGATTTAATTTTTTCAATTTCTATTATCAATTCTTGAATCTGTAATAAATAGTAAAGTTAGTTTTTAAGTTGGAAAAATTAAAAACAAGTTGTAAATATATTAAAAAAAAGAAAAAATATGCAAATACATCAAGTAACATCACCTGTGGGGATACCCTTTAACTTATAATTTTGAAAATATCTACTTGCTGTTATATTTGTCATTTATGTAATTTTCAAATGTTCGACTATAAAGTCATAAAGTCAAATTAAGTGACTTATGGGGGCATAATTTAATTGATATTTTTTTTATTGTTGTCTGTTATTCGTTTATATTTTAAATGGGTGTCCGTTACATCTCAATAGACATGTAAAATCATGTCTGTTGTATTGAGACACCCTTTAGTTTTTAAGATCATGAATTTTTTCATTATAATTTTTGTTTTAATCAATTCAGAAATACATGCTTACATGCACTTTAAGAATTGCTGTCATCTGCAAAAGAATAGAAATGAATTCTATGCTTTTTTTATTCAGAGAAATGATAATTATTTAAAACTTAACATTGTGGAACCTTTAAACTATTTTTAAGATCTTCTGCCGAGATATGGTACGAGGGCTGCTATATATATTTCTGGCCTAATAGTGAAAATGCGAATATTTATAATCAAAAATGGTTTTATTGTTTTTCAAAGTATTCTCCAGCATGCGCTCAAACCAGTTGTCGAAGCACTTTTTCCACTCCGATTGAGACACCTCTAAAACATGGTTTTTGAACACTTCAACAGCTTCTTCTGGCGACGAAAATCGTTGACCACGCATTTTTTTTCTTGATGTGCGGAAACAAGATGAAGTCATTAGGTGCCAAGTCAGGGCTGTACGGCGGATGACCCATTAATTCGACGTTTTGGCCGGTCAAAAACGCTCTGGTTTGAGCCGATGTGTGAGAGCTCGCATTGTCATGGTGAACAACGATTCGTCTTCTTTTGTTGGTTTTTCGAATTTCTCCGATGACTTCAGGCAAACAAATTGTAGTGTACCACTTAGAAGTGACCGTCGTACGTTGCTCAAGCGGAACAGTCGCCACATGACCAGTTTTGCCGAAGAAACAGGCGACCGTTTGCTTCGAAGTGCTTCTTCCACGAACATCTTTCGTTGGATTTTGCTCGTCTTTGAAGACCCACACGGTCGATTGTTGTTTCGTTTCGGGCTCATACGCATAGATCTATTTTTTCTATATTAATTTTTTCAAGTCACTGTAAACAACACAAACAATGGTTGTACGTCAAAACGTTTTGAATACGATTATGCTTAAAACTGACAAACTTTCCAATGGCAATGTCAGATTGCACTTGGCAGCCCTCAGTGTTGCCAGGCCAGAAATATATATAGCAGCCCTCGTATGATCCCTGACGAAGCTCGATATATAGTTCTTCCCGATATTTAAAGCATTAAATTTTGACAGAAGTCATTTATTCCTCTTTAAAATATCGGGCACTACAATTTTACTTTCGCGAAGATGATGTACGAACTACACTATAAATCATCGGTATTATCGCTAAAAAAAAGAAGCAAGTATAACTAAAGTGCACTGTTGATGCCAAATAAATGTATTGAGAATCTATCAAAATTCGATAAGTATTAAATTCTACTAAAATAATTTAAACAACACGATTTCCAACCAAGTGATAGTAATTTTAAATTATTTCAAAATCAAGTTGGCTAATATTTGATCGTCCTTAAAGAGTCAGAATGGAGACACTATGATTATTTTATCGAAGACAAGAAAAGTAGTGGAGCTGCTCAAACAATTCTTCCTAGCACACGGGCCTTACTTGGCACATGTTGGCACACATACATGTTTTAGTTCGAAAAACTCAATACTTTAATATTTCGTCGCTAATCTATTACTTGCGCGGTTTAAGGTTTGGACTGCAACAAAAGTTTCACTCCCGGAGACAAATACAAATAAATGCTTTCATATTTAAGTAAAAAAAAATCACTGGTAATAAAAATTACAAAGACATAAAAGTTGTTTACCTTTTGCGTGTGTCTTCTTTGTACTTCTGGATCTGCAGACTTGCGATAGCCTTCATTGTCCATACGCATTTGATAACCTATTAACTTAGCTTGCAGCTTTAGCAACTTATTGTCATTTGGACTATTCTTTCCGGTTGTATATTCTATTTTACGTTTATACAATTCGTTCGTTAAAATTCCTATAAGATTCTTAAATTATCACCAAAACTTGTAATTGATAAGTTAATTTATTCTTAACTTACCAAAACTACACAGATGGCTAGCAGTGGAGAATAATTTCAAGGCCTTCTGATTTTTAGAATTTTCGTTTAACATTTCCACTTCTATGCCATTTACTAAAGTTAAAACTCGTATTTCTTCTTTGTGACTCTCTAATAGTTTTAAAGTATCTTCGTTATGAGCAAACAGCTTTAAGTGTGGGTCGTGCCTTTTGGATATATTTTGACGACTCTTAAGTTTTCGTATATTTTGACATATTTTCAAAATAGAATCGATTTCTTCTTCGATTTGGACATCTAAGAATCTGCTTAAATTAATTTTTATATTTTTAGGCAAATGCTTTAACAATTCTGCCGAAAGAAACGGTGTAAAAGGACTCATAGCCTGTAATGACCAACTTAAGACTGCAGCCAAGTTGGCGCAATGTATATAACCTTCGGAATTTTGTAAATTAATATTTCTTTTACAGGTTTCCTTATTGAACAGAAAAAGATATCTGAAATTTTTTAAGCTATAAACAAATATCATTAGTCAAACTCACCACATACACGTCACATAAATTGTTGTATAAAAGTTGTTTTAAAGCATGTGTGGCAGTATGAAAATTATAATTTTCAAAACTATCATGACAAATCTTTAAAGTTCTGGCCAAGCGACTTAAAATCCACAAATCCCATTTTGTCAAAGGTACATAGTTCATTGAATTTACCTCCTTCAAAGGCATATTTAAACGTTCTGCAGCACCTAGTGTGAATCTAGTAGCTTGCCATATTTTATTAAAGAAAAGTTTATTTGCATAACACTCATTGACATCAAAATTGATGAAATGGTTTTTGATATTGTGACTGCACAGAGTGAAACGTAACGCATCAGTACCACATTCTGGTATACCTTGAGGAAACATACGCCGCACGCCTATAAGAGATTTTTCTAGCTCTTTCTCACTTAAAATGCCAGCTTCATGGGAAGATTTTATTCCCTCTTCCAAGGACTTAAGTAAGATATATAGATAAAGTAAATAATTTTAGTTTTTTAAGTACTAGAAGATATTAAAATATTTTACGACAATCTTCGGTTACAGAAGTAAACATAGATTTTCCTAAGTAACTGTTCAAAAAGAACTATCGTAAAATCTTGTATTAAAAACTGACTTTTTTTAATTTAAGTTACCTTTATCGATGCCCCTTCTACTACCTGCTTTGGTGTCACCACATTGCCCAAACTCTTGGACATTTTCCGTCCGTATGTATCACATACTATACCATTTAAGAGTACTTTCTTAAACGGAACAGTGCCAGTAAGTTTTAAGCCTAACATTACCATTCTGGCTACCCAAAAGAATAAGATATCATGTCCGGTTTCCATCAAATCCAATGGATAATCTTTGGCATATTCTTCTGAAGGCCAGTTTAAAGCAGAAAATGGTAGCAGAGCTGACGAAAACCAGGTATCCAAGACATCCGGTTCCTGCGTGACAATTATAGAGTTTTCGTTAAGTGCTTTTCTGCCTTTGTTAAGGGCCTCTTCCGCTGAGTGAGCTGCAACCCAAGTGGAACGGGAGGTTCTAGTATCTACAGCTTTGTAGGCAGGAATTTGATGACCCCACCACAATTGTCGGGACACACACCAATCGTGGCAATTTTCGAGCCAGTTTTTCCACTCAGTTTCAAAATTACTTGGTATAATTTGCAATCTTCCGCTGAGAACTTCGGTCAATGCCTCATTAGCCATGGATTGACAGTGTAAAAACCATTGCTTTTTTAACATGTACTCAATTACATCCTTAGACCGTGAACAAATCGGCAGCTGCATTGCATGGTCTCGTACGGCTTTTAAAAGTTTGAGCTCCCCTAGTTCATGTAAAATTTTCTCTCGCGCCAGAAAACGCGGTAACTTAGCAAATTCCTTGTACTCTTCATTTATAAGCCCCCTTGTGTTAAAAACTTCTTTAGCTTCAAGAGAATGCCTGGCAGCTAATTGAAAGTCATTGCGATCATGAGCCGGTGTTATTTTAACAGCACCTGTACCAAACTCTGGATCAATAGCTGTATCAAATACCAGAGGTATAGGTTCTTGACGAAAAGGGTGCCACAATAAAACCCCTGGTTTATCAAGATACCTTTTATAACGTTTATCAGTTGGATTAACTGCAACAGCCACATCACCTAACAAAGTTTCAGGTCTAGTGGTAGATACTGTTATTTCCTGATCGTTGCTGCCAAAAAATTTATAACTTATGTCGAAGATGCGGCCAAATTTAATATTCTCATCATAACCAGGTACAGCAATTTCAGTAGTACCTTTAATATCTAAGGTTTCTATTTCAATATCGGAAATGGTTGATTCTAAGGCACAAGACCAATTGACTAGAGAATTTTTACGAGTTATGAGGCCCTCTTCGAACAGACGTATGAACGCTTCATTTACAGCATAAGCCTGGCGCTGCAAATGAAAAAAGTTATAAGCTACCGATTTATTTTAAAAGAATTTACCTTATCCATCGTAAAGTATGTTTTATTCCAGGTTAAATTACAGCCTAATCTACGTAAATCCTCTTTAATACTCTCCCCTTTTTCTCGCTTCCATTTCCAAACTTCGCTTAAAAAATTATTTCTCCCAACATGATGCCTTGTTAACCCTTTCTCCTTTAACAGCTTCTTTTCAACCACCACTTGGGTTGCAATGCCAGCATGATCGATACCCGGAATCCATAAAACATCATAACCCATTTGTTCCTTTTGACGACAAATTACATCTTGTACTGTAGCCATTAAAGCGTGACCCAAATGAAGGCTGCCTGTAACGTTGGGTGGTGGCAGCAGCATACGATATTTTCCTAGTTTACGTTTACCTGTTGGCTCAATTAACCTTTTGCTAGAGCGCTCCCTTTCATCATTTTCTACTAATTTTGGTTGATAACCCGGTGCCAAAACTCCTATTTTGGTATACAATTAATTTATACATTAATTGAATATTTATGAATGAATTTAAATGTTTCATTACCAAAATTTGATATACCACGTTGCCAAAAATAGTTTTTTATTAAATAAATTTCCTTATATTTTCTTAGTTTACTTAAATTTTGTGCGAAAAGTTTAAACATTTTTATCTTTTCCTTAAAAATAATTTTGAATATTAAGCCGATAGCCAGAGAGCGAGGCCGATGAAAAATAATCGGCGTTATCTAAGCAAAAAACCGTCGGCAAGGCAATTCGATACAGGTGACTGCATTAGCTTTTACGTGTATTTTTTTTTATTAAGATCTTGCTGAGCTGTCAAAACCGTCTGAATATATGTGTGTATGTATTTGCAACCCCCTGTTTACTTTAGACAATACTGTCATGACAATAACAATACATGCACAGTTTTTTACTAATACATGTACACATTTCAATTGTCTGAATTATTGTCTTGAATATTTTAAAGACAGTAAATAAGACAGTGATTTGACGTAAGCCGACAATTTTTTTTATAATTGCTTTAACTAAATGAAATTTTAATTAAATTTTTATTTGAATTACTAAAATTTTCTTTGCATATAACAATAGAAATGGAAAAATAGCAGGAAGAAACGCTAAAGCTACTTTAAATTTTCCGAGAACGTGCTTATAATGAATTGTCATAATTATTGTCTGAACGCCTACACAACAGAAGCAATTGTCAGCAATTTTGACAACTAATGCGTATTATTTTTGACATGACAGCATTGTCTAATGTATACGTGGCGTAAAAATAATAGGCAAGCAAGAAGTATGATTTTTTGTAAACAATACACATACAGTAAGAAAAAAAGTAACAATTTTGACAGCTCGCAAAGGAAAATATCAAACATATGTTGATCGCATGAGCTAATGCAGTCACCTGTTTAATTTGCCTGTAGGAAACTTAATGCTTAAACAAATGTTTCCACCTATATTTCATTTTTTTCTTTGTAAATTAATTGATTAAATTTTAGGCATTTTAAATTCGAATTCTTTTCTTCTTTTTCCTGCATAAATATACGCAGAAGCTGTTAAACAAGCACAATATGAAGTCTCCATTTAAAACTTTTTTGGGAGACAGTTGAATAAATTAATTTATACAGCAAATGGAGATAATCTGTTTTACCAAGTTTTGTAATATATATTGAAAAGTATTACATAGATAACTATAATTTAATGCTATTATCAATTTGCATTTAATTACTTTTTAATACAACTGTGTTAATGTTGATGTTGTTTGGGTAATGAAAAACACAAAACTAAGATGTCACAACGAAAATAGTTTGTCCGGGTATTTTGTTGAAAGAATAAAATTGCTTACTATATATAAAAAATTTGTTAAAAAATGCAATAGAAGCTAAGAAGCGCTTTGTGACAGAAAATTTAAATAAAATAAGAAGAAGGTAAAGTTTAGTCAAAGAAATATTTTTGGTAACACAAGTGCAGTTATTAAAGTGTTTAATAGATAAATTTTTAGAGCTCCAAAATATTGGTAGAATGGTTTTCTAATTAGCATATTTTATGCAAGAAAAAGAAAAATGGTGTTACAAAACAAAATGTCAAATTAGAAAAAGGCAAAAATAGCGCAGGTGCATACCAAAGGGTCAAAAGAGAAACAACGAAAAGATTGATTTTTCCCTACAAGAAATTTCAATTAGTTGGTTGAAAATTTTTACAGCATTCAGAACATTAACGCGCTTATGTTTTTACGAAAAATATCTTTGAATTTTAAATAGAAAAATCTGTTGTAAAACTCTAAAATAAAAAGTTAACTTTAAACTAACTGTGCTAAAAAACAACTCGTTGTTTGAATGATTCAAAAAGCTAAAAAACTAAGAGCGCGTGTGAAAACAATTTCATAACTGAAGTAGAAATAATTTTTTCAAGTCATTTTTTATAACAAGCGAAGAAAAAAACATTTTTTACGTACTTTTTTTATAGAAATCTTTCTTTTGTTTTTAATAAAGATATTTTATAAGTTGGAAAAATTATGTAAAAACTAGGGGAACTTCTAACGCCTACTTTTTTTTATCAGAATAAAATTTCGTGGAAAAAGTGTAATAAAAAACGAAAAACAAGAGAAGTCACCTGAATTTTTTACATCACAATAAGCAAATGCAAGAATTTATTAAAACAAAATAAGATTTCATAAACCCCCTTTGGAAACCAAAAAAATAAAATAAACGGAACTTAACCTAAAAACAAACGAAGAGAGAGTGAGTAAAGCAAAAACAATTGAAATAAAAACAACCCCACTCTTCTGTTGTTATAATTTGTTTTTCTCCTTTTATGCATTCAATATTTACATTTACTTAAAACATATTAAAAAATAATTTTAAAAATCTAGAAAGTGTTAAAAAAAGATTTTTTACGAAAAAGAATTGCATTATATTTATTTATGTGACCATTTTAATTACAAATGGAATTGTTAAAAGTGACACACCATGGAACATTTACTTAAAGTAATAATAAATACGACTACTGCAACCCTTAAAACTGTGAAAATACTACTCCTTACTTAATTTCATAGTGGGTACTGAGACGGTCAAGTCGGCTATCGCTAATTTCTTTTTTTTTTTTTCTTTAACCATCTTTTATTATGTTAGCAGCCTTATTGTTTAATTAAATTTTAATTTCAGAAATAACAAAGTTTATTTGCTAAAGCGTTAGTAAGTCCCAGAATTTTCTGAATTTCTATTTTTGTGTTTATAACTGCTTCATTTAAGATGTGAAGTGAAAGCCTACATCGTGTTATTTCCATTATTTTCCCAATAAAATTAATTGGAGTCATAATTTTAAATATACAGCCCAATCATAAATATTCAGACGTAATTTATATCTCACGGAAAATTTTTTTCTCGAGAAAAGAATCCTCCAATCATGTATTCCGTGGGAACAAAATTATAAAGAAGTGGAATCGGAGTAATTTAAAGGAAGCTTTTTTTGTTTATTTACACATTTTTCTTTTATAGTTCGTAATACCTACTTTTTTCCCCGAATTTTATTCACTTTCCGTAGTAAATAAAAAGGGGAGAAAAGGGAAAAGTGAAAAAAACTCGCACGGAAAAAATTAAGAAGCTGAAACTGATATTTTTATTATCTTAAATAAAAAAATATTTATTAAAAAATTTGAAATTTAAATTGATTGTTAATAGGTATCACAGGGTAATACTTCCTTCCCATTCATTTGCTTCCCTATTCGCATACATACGAATCCTTTACGTTTTGAAAAACGCAAAACGTATCTTTGCATGTTCTGAAATCTCTATTATTTACTGGCGTTTTTCTTTTTCGAAGTTGTGCTCGAACAATAAAAACATGTTTTTGTCATAAATAAAACAAAACAAATAAACCAATTTGCCATCAGCGTTCTTACTTTTAATCGCCAATTCAAAAGTAAACACCTGAGACAGTTGAAAAACTCCTAAGAAAATTTTTAAATTGGAAATTTTTTGTTAATATCGTAAAAAGGTTATTAGTTTTGATTCAAATAAAAAGAAAACACATTCAATTTAATCTGTGTATTATTCAAATTTCTCTTCAAAGTGCAGTTTATAAAAAATAAACCGGATCGCATCGGTATACACTAGCGGTTTGAACGCGCCAAATTTCTAGCGCTTTCGTTTGCCACAACACCTTTTTTAAGCGATATGCATTTTTCAGAACATGGACGATTGTATAGAACAGAGCTTGAGATACTACACTGGCGGTCTATGGTCATTTCACCCGCCGAATAAATACTTCTATATATCTAAAGAGCTAGCTTAAATTTTGTAACTTTGAGGGAGAAGGAGGGTTATTAAATTGCTTCATTAGATTAAAAGTGAGCAAAACTTTAACAGGTGCTGGTTATGTCTTTCACTTAAAGTCAAATATCGTTTGTCACAGTTTTAAAAAGACATAAGTAAAAAAGAAAGGTTTTATGGATTAAATTGGTATATTTTCACTTCCTTTACAAAGAAAATTCCTATTATCATTTGTTAAAAAAAGTATAAATTCCAAAGTTGTCAAACAAATCACCACTTAGTTGTATTTTTTGCTGCAGTATGTATGTGATGATTATTTAGTGAAGCTCAAAAGTTGAATTTCAGACGAGCCAACCCACAAATTAAGCTATCGGAAAATAAAAACAATCACCCAAACGTGTGCACATGCAAGTTTGAAAAAAAAACTAGAGATAAAAAAAAAATCATTTTTAATTAGGAATAATGAAATCGCAAAAAAGAAAATTATAATGGTCGTTCAATTTTTTACAGACTGTACATAAACTTATGTATTTAATATGCTTTTATATTTTTTATAAATTGCCTTCAATGAAGTAAAAAGCTCGTTTCACAATATTTCGATGTTTATAAAAAATATTGTGATTAAAACGTACGGATTTCGTACGGACACCGATTTTTATAAATTTTTATCTTGCCGTCAAGCAGCTTAAAGTTTAAACTTTCTTCCTTCCCATTGCTTTGCTTCCCACACTTGTTTCATTTTGTAGACTACAGCTTACAATCAGTGTCACCATCTTTCATGGTAAATGCCACTCTATGAATTATTCATCTTAATAGATTTCTGCTTATTACATCCGTAAATAGAAGCGGTCTGTTCTGCTTGACAAACATGAAAAATACCGACGAATATAACCTGCTGTTTTGAAGTCGTCTAAAAATAAAAAAAATTCTGTTCCGCCTATTATAAATTGGACATCTTTTATTTGTAAAAAAAAAAAATAGAAGAGAAAATCGCACAAAATATGTATGAAATATATTTGTATATTGAAAACGATTCCTAGCAAATCTTACTAGAAAAATAGCAAAAATAAATCATGTCTACGAATTTATAACATTTTTTTTTATCAAACATTTCAATGGTAACAATACAATTTTATACAATAAATCATTCGTTTGGAAACCAAACTGTTTTCTTTCTTTTTACAACTAATTAATGACATTATTTTGTTGTAGCAGATTAAGTCCATTTTGTTCACGCTACGATAATAATAATAACAATAAAAATAGCTAACTATATTTTTGTTTTTATTGCTGTTGTCTAACAAATGATGTTTTAACTTTTCATCATTTCTATCATTTGTTGGCAATCGCTGCGCATACTTATACTTACCGGAATAATCTCTCCCACATAATCGTTAAAACAAGATGATTGTTTGATGACAACAAAAAACGAGTAATTTTAAAATAAAAGTAATTGTAATTGTTTGAAATTATTCATTCGTGAAAATAATAAAACTAGTTAATGATCAATGAAAAAGGAAAACTAAAACGAGGGCGGATCAAAAAGTCTATTGTCACTTTGTGTAATTGAAAAAGTGTAAATGTTTGAGAATCTTCTTAATGCTTACCAGACTTTGTCTATATTTCGGGGATGGTGTTTTTTTATTATTAAAATCAATACTGTTTGCAAGTGTAACCAACAAATTTAAAACGAAAATATATTAAAAACAGTATTATCATGTACCTGATTATTAAGAATTATTTTTGTTAAACTTCAATTGTTTGAATAATTTTTAAACAGGTTAAAGTTTATTAATTTTTTAATTTCTACTTTTGTTAAGCTATTTAATTTACTGTATTCATGATTGATTTCTTCAAATATAAATATTTCATTATATTCTCATGAAATAAATAAACTAAACTAAAAAATGATATCTGTTACTATTAAATCATATCCATATGGCCATTTCACTACTGTTCAAATAGCTCATAAGTGGATTTTACCCAAATTTTGTACAGAAAACTAGGAAATCTTATATCAAAAGCCAAATTGCTTAAATGAGAACTCCATTGAATCAATAAGACAAAAGACAATAACAACTCAAAAATGTTTTATACAAAAATACATTTTTTTTCTTTCATTTTTCTACATAAGGGACCCCAATGGGAACCATTCATATAAGTCTTTCTGTCTGTTTTTGTTTTTTCTATGTTCAAAAATTTTTGAAAAATAAATACGTTTAGTTTATGACAACACTTGAAAGATTGGTTGATAAAACATTAAAAAATTTTCTAACTTGCTACAAAAGAGTCATAATGTAAACGCGTGATGAATTACGGAGATACTAAAAAAGAGAAAATAATAAAGTCAGCTACAATGCCCTTAATGTAACTGTAAACTAAGTATTTGTGGGTTTTTTTACAAACGGTAGCAATAAATAATTTGTATTACATGCCGCAGTTATTAATTTATTTAATAATTATTTTAATTTTTCTTTTATAAATTAGTAAAACAATAATACAATAATAATATTTTTTAGAGTGACAGCTGATGAACATGTGCTAATGTGAATAATCCAATTGAGTAACTATTTTATATCGAACGTGCGCCATAATACCAAATCTGTTTTCTATCGCTTACATAGGGATAACATCTGAGATGAGAAGGTCAAATTCAATCGCTGAGAGAATTCTGTTACGTGCAGACTTAAAATTAGTGTTATTGCAATCTTATAAGAATTATAAATATATATCTCATAGGAACAATCTTATGAGATGGTTTGTCAAATATCAAAAAAAAAAAACAACTATGTATCTGTAAACAAATTGCTGCCATTACAAATCTGATGTTGTAAAATTCACCTTCAAATCAATAGCGGAATCACAGTGTTCTATTGTAGACCTTTTGCATCTTGTAGCTTTGGCAGATCCTTATAAATTTTAAACACGACAACATCAAAATTATATATTTTTAATTTATTGCCATATTTACAACATGTCATTTTTTTCATGACATTTTCCTTCTAACTTTTAAAGTTACAGCGAGTTTTAGCAAGTTTCATTGGCTCTATGGTTGCACCATCTAAAATACCAAAAACTGTAGTCGATATTGTAAACACATTTATTTACAAGTGTAAAACAGCTGGCATATTTGTCGCCATACTGTTTTGTTTTTTTTCTGCTTTTGCGATTTTTTTTACAATACAGAAGAGAAAGGATGCTCTTAGATATTAAAAATCGTTGTATATTTAAAAAGATTTTAAATTAAATATAAACCGCAATTTCCGTTTATGAAAAATGTATTGTTATTTCTATATAAAAAGTAGAAAATTAATTGAATAAATGAGCAAATCTTAACGTATGTATTTTAAGAATAAAGCAACCTCTAACGTATGTATTTAAAAATAAAGCATTTTATTTTTTTAATGTAGTCTTCAATTCGATCAGTCGTTTAAAAATTTTAAATTTCCAAAATATTTTATTTCTGCCCCACTGTGCCATGTGCTCATTTTCATTTCTGCCCCTGTAGAACCTGATGATTTTTATTTGCATTTTGCGTTCATTTAAATGCCACTTTGACAAACAAGCAGATAGCCAGTAAATGTGAACAGAAAATAACACTCATCTAATATCGTTTATAGTGCATAAACGAACACAGATATCCAACATACATACATACAAGTGTGACGAAGTAATATAATTTTGTTTTTTTGATAAATACAAACCTACTTTCTATGAGTATATCACCCAAAACTCATGCATTTTTGTTTTGTTTCTAACAAACAAACTATCAAAACTACTAACTCTGACAATGATAAAATTAAATATCACCATGATGATGATGATGTAGGTGACGTTATGTATAAATGAAACAGACAGAAATGATGACGATGTGCACTCAAACGTAATAGTTGAGGTAAACAAAAACGAAAATATATAGACCAAACATCTTTCCATTCAACCAAAAGTTTTAAAATATTTAAACGCGCATGGCCTGATTTTAAAAACAACCAACAACAATAAGAAAATTCAATACTTTGTATTAAAGATTTTCTTTTTTATAATACATTTTTAGTTTTAAAATGACAAAATCGGACGATTCATAAAGTCTAGGAATTCTTGGGAACATTTTAGGAAAATATACACAGATTAATATTTGAATATAAGCCTGCATGTCCAGGAGCAAAATGTGCATTCTTTTTTGTAAAAATCCTTTCATAAATTTCTATAATTCTTCCTTAAACAAATTTTAATTATGTTTTGTTATTTTTGGTTTGCTTTCTACTGCTATCTACTTCTCAAATGACTACACTTGGCTGACTTAGTGCAGGGCAATGTGTATTGTGAGAGTGAATTTGAAAAATGCTGAAACTGCAGCATTATTTTGGGTTAACATAGTTTTGTTTTTATGCTCTGCTATGCGTATTGTGGAGAATTATTTGAAATGTCTGCTGCATGGTATGAGTGGTACGTACGGTGGTGTCAAATAGTAACCCAGTAATATACATTTATATAAACACATTTGTACTCTTTGGTGCGTGTGTATGTGTGTTATTTTACATACGTACATACATACATTTGCACATGTTTATCCCAGTTATTGGGTCGTTTGTTTGGTTGCTTCTGCCATTCATGTGATAACATGTGATTCTCTTTTGTTTTGTTTAGGTTTTTCAGTTCAGTTCAGTTTTTTTTTTTGTTTAGTTTTCCCCTTTAAAAAGTTTTAAAAGAGCTAAATTTATATTGGCAATTTTAATTAGATTAAGTTTTTATTGTGTCTTTATTACTGCAATTGTACTTGATCTGTTTTGTTAATTTTAAAGAAAATACTCGAAACTGATAAAATTATTTCTTTAGATAAAATTCAGTAATTAAAAATATTGTATAAACTTGAAATATTTCTAGTAAACAAATACAGTACAACGTCGTTAAATGCAACATTTAAATAATGCCACTCCTCGATTATTGCAATTCACCACAAAAAGTGGAAAAAGAGCATATTTAAGTTTGTCGTTCCGTGTGTAATTTCTAAAATATATATTTCTGAACCCATAAAGTATATACATTTACAGTCAAAGCCCGGTATAACGAATACTCAGTTTACGAATATCCGATATAGCGAACGGCCAAATTTTTACATTAACTATCTTATATAGCGAATGACAAAAGAAAAAAATTAATCTCGATTTAACGAATGACAAAGCAAAATAAAAAAATCGTTACAGATCCGCTAGATTTGTGTGTGTGTTTTTTGCTTCTTTGCTGTGTGTTGAAAGAACACGTGTGATGCGTTGGTTTTTTTGTTAAAGTTTCAACAGTTTCGTTTGGTGTATTGTGAAAACGAGATGTCAAATCGAAAAAGAATCTCTTTTGATAAAAAATTAAAGATTTTAGAAGAATGCAAAATCTTCAATATGTACTTTAAAAAAGACCGAACATAAAATTATGGAAAATTTAAAAATTACAAACAATGGGATAAAAAATCGGCGATCTCTTAAAAAAGGTGAATTTCCCAGAATGGAAAAGGCTCTCTTCGATTAGTTTTTAAATAAAAGAAATAAAGACGTACCCGTCAATGGAATGATTTTAAAAGCAACGGCATTTGAAATTCATAATCAAATGTATGGCTCCTATTTTCACGCAAGTGATGGCTGGCTATAAAAAAAGATATGGAATTAGGTTGCTAAAGCAAATCGGCGAAAAACGTTTTGCTCGACAAGATTTAGTGCAGCCTTTTAAAAATCATTTTCATGACTTATTAAGTGAAGAGAATTTAACAAAAGATGTGGTTTTTAATGCGGATGAGACCGGTTTATATTGGAAATTGCTGGCATGCAATTGGAATGAGGATATCATTGAAGATTCCAATACCGAAGATGAAGGAAATGAATGTGACGTTATTCCTGTTGAGTCAGAGGAATTAAAAATTAAACACTCAGACGCTATCAAAGGGTTTGAAACTTGTATAATGTAATAAGATCAGAATAGAATAGATGTTTCAAAATCTCTTGTATTAAGGGGGTTACAAAAAGAAGCAATACAAAAAAGATTGCAAAGTACGTTAAAGCAATCGTTCATAACAGGTTTCTTAAGAAATGAATGAAATCCAATAATAAATCATGACTATGAACATAGTATAAGAATCTATGTACATTTTTTATGAAATCATAAGAAATAAACAAAATTGCTTGAATAAACGTGAAAATATGAGTTGAGGTTTTATTTATGCATTAAATTTTGATATTTTTAAAATTGTGTAACGTTTTTAATAAAATTTTAATATAAAAAATTACTGTTCGATATAACGAATATCTCGGTATAACGAAAGGGCTGAACATTATATCATTCGTTAAACCGGGCTTTGACTGTATTTTGACTTTTTATGCATTGCGTCCGTTTGCCTCGGCAAACTTGATTTCTCAAAAAAAAATGTGTCAATCGATAAGATATAGTGTCGAAAGAGGTGCTATTGGCAATCAGCAGGATCGGTCCATGTCCTTCGAGGCAGCAGGCAAAACACCACGTCTACCTCTAATTTTTTTATGTCATTTGGAACAATAAAGTAACTCTAATCAAAAAAATAAATATATGGGGCGATAGAGAATTAAAAAAAAAAAATCAAATTTTTTTAAATATCAATAATGGATGTCATTTTGAATTTTTTGAAGAGATCTTTATAAATGCTTAACCCATTAAGAGCCGATGTCATTTTTATGTAAAATTATATACATATATGCAATAAGTGATTTCTTATATAAAAAAAACTAGACTAGAGTAAAAATTCTTTGTATAATTAAAAATTTTGTGGTTATTTTCGGGATTTACTGAAATTTAATTTTCTTAATGCAGTTCTAGTTTTGACAAATTTCGATTATTGACTGGAATTCCGATTTTTTGGTAATCTGAATTTCCAGTTCCTTAAATCAAAAAACAATAATAAGAGATAGAGTTCATAGACGCCAAACGGTAAATACCGAAATCTCGAGATATATAAAAGTAAATCCCGAATTTTATCAAATTCCGTGTACAAAGAAAATAAATATTTTTTTAATACTTGGGAGCTCGGGGCCGTAAATAACAACAAATAAAAAATCAATTTCGATTTGCATTCCTTATTAAGTTGTTCTTAGCAAGTTTGTGACTCCGTTTCCGGCACAAACTTTATTATTTACTTCTATTAATAGCGTTAAGCGAGGTTGTACTGTATTTGTATTTTCTTTTTTTTTTTTTTTTGCAAGATAAAATATAAAATTTAAATCTATATTTATATTTTATCTTGTTCAAATAATGGCGTATTAAGTGTACAAAACTAAAAATGTTTAAAGCCGGCTATTCATAACACGCACCGTTAGCTGAAAGAAATATACTACTACTACTACTACTACTACTACTACTACTATTTCTTTCATAGGATAACACGATGTTAAAAATATTAAACAAAATTTAAATAAAAACAACGTTGTGAGGAGATGGTAAAGGAGAAGCGAAGTGCAGCAGGTTTGGACCTGTTTTAATTTTAAAAAATATACTTTTAAACTATTTAAAGAATCAAGCACGATAAACGTTTAATAATGATCCCAAATTAATTTAATATTTCTAAATTTTTTAACAAGAAAATTTATTATTTGGAATCTTTTTTATATTAATTTACTTTACACTGTGCTTGATACCGTCAAATATAAATATTTCAGTAATACATTTCATTTTTTAGTTTTAAAATATTAAATATTTCATGAGAATGTCATGAAATATTTATATTTGAAAAAATTAAGCACAATTAAAGTAAATTTTTATAATTAATTTTTATGTATTTTAACCAACTCTTGACAAATATAAACAAAATATAAACAAAAATGGCTTCTTATTGAATTATGAAAAAATAATGGTGGAAATAGGGAGAAACAAAGTAAAACGGGTTACACCTGGTTTTGGTTTTAAAAATTTATAACTTTGCAATAACGAAACCATTAAAAGCTTTTTAAAATAAATCCAAAACTTTTATAGCAACTTATTAATAATTTTTCACTTGATTAACTCTTTAAAATACATAAAACCATGTTGTATTAAATTAATTTCTTTTTTTTTCATTTATTTTCTTAACAATTTATGTATCTCATGGCGTTTGTCTTGGATATGATTATGACACCTGAACTAATTCTACTACAACTAACACGAATGTTTCGGATTATTTGACCGCTCTTAATTTTATAATGCTGCTGCTACTACCACTGTTGCTGATGATGTGTTATTTGCTATGTGCGCCGCTGCTATAAATTTTTTGATTTATTTTTTTCTTGATGATGGATTTTTTCTACACGATTTATATTTTGTTAAAACGTAAAAATAAATAATTAACGACTATACATTCGGTAATACTTCTGTCTGCTATAAAAGTCTGCTCTGGCGATTGGGGCATACTCATGACAACAAAAACAAAAACAACAGCATTAATAATCAAACAACTTAATGTGACGTTCTAAAATTAGGGCAACAGAACAGCATACATTTTAGAAAAAAAAATCAACAGCAGCAACAATTGCAAAAAAACAACAAATAAAATAAAATACCAAGAATAAGAAATTGTCAAATATAAAAAGTAGATAAGGCAAGCGGAAGAGGTTGCGGTGGTGTTGTCAGTTTGTTGATGCTTCGTTTGCTTAATTTTAATAAAAACCCGAAAAAAACTTAAGAAAGCAGGCGAGAAAACATACAATTGTTACTTGTTCCGTAATAGTACATCAAATTAGATCTTTTATTATAAATTGAGAAACAAAAATAAAGCAATAGAAAAAATTCCATCTTTATACATACATAAAATCATCATAAAACAAACAATAAAATGGATTCTTTAAAAATATCCAAAGGTAAGTACAATTTCAAGAAATACAAGATTTAAAATTTTTGTTTGTTCAAAAAAAAAAGTCACATTGTTTTTTTAAATATTCTATTTAAAACATGTACACATTTAGAAAATCTTTGTTGTTTTTAAAATGTGACTTTAAACACACAAAAAAATGGTTTAAAAAAGGATCTTTTAAAAAGTACTTCTTAAGCAGGCATATTACTTTTTTCAACAGTATATTTACAAGGCTACTTTAAAAATGCATTTAGAAAAATTGTTTATTAATTTTTGTTAAAAAGTTGCTTAAAAGAGAGCTAAAAAGGTTTTTCAGAAGGTACGTTTTAAGTTAGTACTTTTTAAAAAGGCATATTATTTGTTCGATAGTGTATTTTGGGAACTAAAGTCGGTTTTACTTTAGACTTGACTCTAATTCATTCATAGACAATTTAAAATATACTTTTGGCGAGAAAGTCGACTCTAAATTTAAAACTACCTTAAGCTGTTTTTAACTTATTTTTCCAAAATTATTTTATTTGGTTTAAGAACACAATACTCTATATCTGATTTTTATACCAAAGTGAACAAAATTAAAACAAGGTTACTTTTTTCTAATGTTTGTTTAGAAATTGTATGAAAACATTTATCAAATTACAGTTGACACCCAGTGGAAGGCGGCTAAACTTAAAGTATACTTTATTCTTGACTATAAAAGCAAAAAAGATAATAAGAGCATTTTATTTTAGAGTATACTTTAACAAGAGTCGACTTTAGTTTATAACTATGAATATGGGCCATTATCTTTAAAGGCGCATTTAAAAAAAAAGTATATTTTAAAATCCTAAATTAAAAAAAAACAAAGGTAGTTTTTAAAAAAGGTACCTTTTAAAAAGTACTTTCTGCAAAGGCATATAATTCTTTCAATATCATGCTTAAAAGGCTATTTTTAAACAGGCATTTAGAAAAAAAAAACATTCTTAAAACGATAATAAACAAGTAAGAGTGCTACATTCGGTTATGCCGCACCTTATATACCCTTCACCATATATGTATGTAAATCTAGTTTAGTGAAGTAACTCCAATCAAAATTTTTTGGGTGACTAAGACTTAAAAAAAATTTTTTTGGAACTTCATGTACATAAATTTACATAAAAATGCCATCGGCTCTTATTGGGTTAAGAATTTTTTTAAAATTTTATAATTCCTTAAAGATCTCTTCAAAACCTTTAAAATGATATCCATATTGATATTTTAAAAAATTTGAAAATTTCAGAGGCCCGTTTCTTGGAAAATATGGGGTCAAAAATGGATATTGTAGAAATTACAAACGGAATGACAAACTTAGTTATATCCTTTTTCCACTTTTTGCGGTGAAGGGTATAAATATTAAGTTCTACGAATATTTAATTTTACATAAAAACAAATGCCATTGACTTTTAACGGGTTAATTTTTTTTTAATTTTAGTATTTCCTTAAAGATCTCTTTAAAACCTTTAAAATGATACCCATATTGATCATTTAAAAAATTTGAATATTTCAGAACTAGGAAAATATGGGCCAGCGCCAATTTTTTTCATTTGATGTTTTTTTTCTTATTTTTTAATTCTTTATCGCCCATATACTTACATTTTTGATTCGAGTTTATTGTTCCAAATGATATGAAAATATTAGAGGTAGGCCGCTGCCTCGAAGGACATGGACTAATTATGCTGATTTCCAATAGCACCTCTTTCGATCGGTTGGCGTATTTAAATTTTCTCTAGCTGATCTACTGCCTCGGCAAACTTGATTTCAACACTAACAAGGACGGACAGATGGACAGACAGACATCGTTCAATCGACTTCGCTATGCAGAAGTCATAATGTATATACTTTATGGGGTCGGAAGTTGATATTGTAGAAATTACACGCGGAATGACAAACTTATATATATATATATATATATATATATATATATATATATACCCTTTTTCCACTTTTTGTGGTGAAAGGTAAAAGATACCTTTTTCGATATACTTCCTATTGTGCATATTAAATAGTACTTTTGAAAACGCATTGAAGATGTTTTTGTGGTTAAAATGTTACTTAAAAATAAACGTAAAAATTAGTACTTTAAAAAATGGGTTTAGAAAAACATCTTTAAATTTTTATTTAAAAAAAAAAAGAATTTTTATAAAAAAACATCTTCATTTCGAAATCGATTTCCATCACACACCTGAAAATGTTACTTAAAAATAAACGTAAAAAGCAGTACTTTAAAAAAATTGGTTTAGAAAAACATCTTTAAATTTTTATTTAAAAAAAAAGAATTTTTATAAAAAAAATATCTTCAAATTTTTATTTAAAAAAAAAAAGAATTTTTATTAAAAAAGAGCCTTTTATAAAAAAGCAGATTTTATAAGAATATGCCACCCCATAGAAATGAAGTCTTTACAACAATAAATGAATAAAAACACAAGGGAACTAGTCTTCTAAAACCGATTTTTCGTAAATTGACTTTGGAACTTTAACTTTGTCAGAATAGTACTTTAATTTTAATTGGTGCTTAAAAAATTTTTTTTTACATAATTTCATAATTTTTATTATTTGTATCACCACAAATTATATTTTTACCCCCTGACATTAAAAACTTTGTTATTTATTATTTACAGGATCTTCCACTTCATCGTCCAATAATGCTTCGTCGCCCAGCACAAATAAGCTCACGACAGGACAAACTTCTTCAACCCAAACTTCGGTGCCCATAACTGTGCGTTTTAATGCTGGCGATGAATGTATTGATGATATATTTCAATCATTTCACACAACAAATACCACCAACACATCAGCCACAAACACAGGAAGTGGTGGAGGAGGTGGCGGCGGTGGTAGTTCCACTATAGGTACCACTAATACAAATAATACTAACATGATAGCTACAAGCGCTAGTGGTGGAGGTGGTGTTGTTGGTAGTGGTGATTCCCTGTCAAGTAGCCCTTCTCAACACCAACATCCCATTAATAATGTAAGTACATTTATTGTTCAACTTGTTTCGCGCTATTGTTTACAAATTGAAAACAAATTTTATTGTGTATTTAACTTTGCATGTGTGAAACAATGTTATCGTTATTTTTATTTCTTTGGAATTTTCAAAGAGGGGGTTTTCCGAATTTGTCATAATTTTTTAGTTTTAGTTTTTTTCATAAGCAGTGCGCTTAAGAGCGACTTCTGGCTTCTTCTTTTTCTTCTTTGTTTTTTTTTTTTTTTTTTTTTGTTAGATACATAAATTGTTTAATTTAGGCTTATGATATGAAACAGGAAAACTATTTTTATAAATCTTGATCGCTTCAAATTTTCAATAAGTTTGCGCCTAATTTTTTTCAAGACCCTCTTTTCTTCTTGAATAAAATTTGTATCACACTAAATTTAAATTAAAAATAACATATCTTTATTTATGTATACTTATTTTTTTTTTTATTTACTGTGAATTATTCACTACAATATTCAACAGTATTCGTATATCTTATCTTGCCAACATTTTTTGTATGGTAATATTAAAACAACAGCTATCTTTTTAATACCGTGTTCACTGCAACATTGTATTTTTTAAATGCCTCTCTCTCTCTTATTGTGAAATCTTAAACCTATTTTACTTTTCTCCACTCTTAGTTTTGTCCCCAAATATCTTTTTTGCTAAATTTTATTTAAAAAGGTTTAAAATATAATAATATATAATATAAAAAAACATGACTTTATAATTTCGTGTTGAGAAAAAATTAACATTTTAATTGTATTTTGCGTTTTGTTTTATGATTTCTTTTCCTTTATTTTATTTTTGTTTCCGACAACAAACCCCTGATGTAAAGTTCACTATAAACAAACTGCTGTTGTGCTACATGAAATACTTTGAATGCATTTTGATTATTATTTTTATTGTTGTTGTGGTGCATACATTAAAATTACGAAAAAAAAAATTCTTTCGTAACCACTTGATTTGCTTCAAATGTGTATGCAAATTTAGCACTTTTTTAATTCTATTTATTACTATAAATGCATGTGTTTCTTAATTCGTATTTTGTTATATCTTTCTGATAGTGTTATATTTACGTGTTGGTGCACAATGGCGCGATGATTAGTATTTTTGTTATTTTTTTTCTTTTGTTAAAGGAAGATTAAATCGGCTTTAGCGTACAAGAAATTATTAAACAATAATTATTTTAATTTAAAGTCACTAACTGATAATCAAGTATGTGATTACACCTTTTAAAAAAGAACGTTTTAAAACCAAATGATTTCTATCAAATACTTGTGTATTATACTTTCTACTTATTGCTTTATTGTCATATTTAGTTTTTTGTTCTGTGTAAGTTAAGCTAGAAAATTGAGATAACAATGTTGGCGTTCTCTCAAACGACAAGCATTCACAAAATCGGTTTATTAAGCATTTGCTTTTTATGCATTAAAACATTGAGAACTTTAGGAGGAAACTCAGTTCTACAAATCAGCTAAATCAGCTCCTCACAAGTATGCTTCCTTTGATAATGTGTCTTTCGAAAAGTGCGTCCTTCTGTGTCTTCCTTTCTGCTAGAATTTCAGACTTGCACTTACTGTGTAGGTTATTTATTCAGCTTCGCCTTAAGCAGCGCTCCGTTTGATTAACTGTGATATGGTTGAGGAAGGCGAGGTAAAATTGTCTGTAAATGGCCATATAATTTCAGTGTAATAAAACATTAATTATATGTGTCTGCGTTTAGTATCTGCGATCAATACACTTACACATCACTTTTAGGCACTTTTTCGAAAGGGTTTTTATATCAAATAAATAAAAATCAAGGTAAAGTAAAGTAAAGCGAGCGTCGACAGAAATGATCAAAAAGATTTGAAAATATTCACCTTATTCTAGTTGTCGGTGTCGTCGTCGTCGATTTAGTATCAATATCACTTTGCATCAATGTCGGCATCAATTCAATAAAAATTTTGCATTCTATAACACTCCTGTGACGACGTCGACAGTTAATCGATTTTTATGAAATGCAAATTCACATCCCTAAGTTTTTTGTTAAATTTTATTTGCGTTTCATACTTTTATGGAAAAATGTTTTCTATAAGTGAAAAACTTTTGATTTAATTAATGATGAAAACTCGAAAAAACAAAAACTTGTGTTGGAAAGACAACTTCTGCAAAATTGCAATATTTTTAATTTGCCGGATCGCAAGTATTTACATATGCTTTGCCTGTTCCTGGCTGTGCTTCTTCAGTAAATCAGTTTGATTATTGCATGGCCTTTTTCTTCAAGAATTTTTGCCACAGCTTCCATCGGACTGATTGAAAATTGTTTAAACATTCCGCCGCCAGTGGCTTTACACCAAGAGAATTTAGTATTTTTCCAATTTCTTCCCATTTTTCTTTAAAATTGCATAGAGCAGTGTCTCTGCCAAAACCCAGTGCAAGAGATGGATTTTTTGCAATTCTTTCACCAATTTTTCAAATTCATTTGCATTTGTAACCTTCACTTTTTACATTTTCAATGTTATGTTTGGTTTAAATCAGTACCAGTTGTCATGCAAAAAGGCGTCGACAAAAAACAGAGTCACGTTAATACAATATCGTCGTCACATTTGTTATAGAATACAAAAAATCTTTGAGCAGTAATCGATAAGTGTCAATAACGACAAGTAGAATAACAAATTCAATGCATCGACGCATATCAACAATGATATGTGACGACGCCGAAAAGTAGAATAAGGGTGATTATATAAATGGTTTAAAGCATCGTTTGCTTGCCATTTAATTCTACCAAAATAGTTTCTTCTCTCCAATAAAGAAGACGCTTCTTATTAATCATATTGATGCATGATTAAATGTGTAATGCTTAGAGGGTTATCCTCTGATTGCTCTTGTACCAACTTTGTTTAGCTGCAAGTCATATAAAACTTAATGCTTTTGGATCCCATTCTTGTAAAAATATCTTAAAATAGGAAATAGCTGCTTGAACTTGAAATTGCTTACAAAAGTCATTAATAATTCTGAAATATCTATAGCAAAAGACAATCGATTTTTACTTAAAAAAAATATAGATTTTTGGATTTTGATTTTTATGGTTTTGACTTTTTACTTTTAGCCTGATGAAGTTAATACCCGTAATAATTTCTTGCAAGGGAACTTCTTTAATCGTAAAAGGTAAGTACCTTAACCTTGAATATATTTTTATACAGTAGTTTTAACATTTCGGTTATAAATATATATGCATACTATTTTCAATATATAAATATTTTTCCCCATTTCCTTATTTCAAAATTATGCCTCTTACGGTTCAAAATAAAGGATTTTTTTATTCTTGTTGTCTGTATATTACGGTTCAAAGGAGAAGTTGATATACGTTAAAGTCACGTTTTTTAATATGCTGGTTCTATAATATTTTGATAATTTATAAATTTTTTAGACAATACATTAATTTTTAGATTTTATACTCATTGTAGTAGCGACCAAAGCTATTTATATATATTTTTGTTCCCATGAAATTTTTATTCCCCATGAAGGGAAACTTGCTATCGTGAATTTCATGGGAACGTTTGTTCCCGCTATCAATTCGTACTGAATACAAATTAGAAATAAGAAAATATAAATAGGAAAAAAATTTCCAAATTTTTTAAAGTTATAAAAAAATTTAGAAATGTTAATGATTAGTGCTATTTTGTTGTTGCAAAAGGAAGAGATACTACAACAGAGAACAATTTTATTTCAAGAACGTGATGTGCAAGACGCTTAAAAGTCTTAGATAGAAAAGGACCAATCAATGGACCCAACACGGCTGCCTGCCTAACCTTCTTCTGACCCATTTCAATAAAATAAATTTATGTATCTGATTTTTTATATCTCCATTTTTCATTTAAAAATATTTTTAATAAAAAATCTTAATAATTTTATAACCAAT
This sequence comes from Gymnosoma rotundatum, assembly GCA_916610165.2. Taxonomy (NCBI): domain Eukaryota; kingdom Metazoa; phylum Arthropoda; class Insecta; order Diptera; family Tachinidae; genus Gymnosoma; species Gymnosoma rotundatum. Next base: position 8,604,785 of record OU744338.1, on the reverse strand, counting down.
AGATCTCTTTGTTTTGAATCTTGACGAGCTTAATGTCAGTCTGCACTGCAGTAACTGATATCGAATTAAAAAAATTATTAAAACATATAAAAACTGGCATAATGTATGCGGCTCCCCAGCAAAATTTAAGTGAACAAATCTAAGAGAAAAGTCAAAAAATTTCGAGGGAAAAAATCAATCATGATAAGGGGAATTTTTGTTTACGTGTTTTTGTTTACGTGAATTATTCACGATTAAAATTTGGGGAAAAGGGAAAAAATTTTGAGTGAAAATCGCTTCCCTATGGAAACACCCATACATTTTTATTTTATTTTCTACTAGCAGTGCCCACGACTTCGTCTGCGTGTCATTTCCAATTTTCTTAAAATTCAAATTTAGAAAAATGTGTTTTCAGAGTTCTGTATACAAAGTTAAAAATTTTCCTTATAAAAAAATAAAATGTGCAAACAACTGTTTTATGGCGTTTTCTTTTCTGAAAATAAATGTTACCCAACAATCACATAAAATGTTTTGCATGTTGCCTTAACCCCGAAAATATGCTACACATTTTATAGCACAATAGAACAAAAACTGTTATTGAATTTTTCTAACTTCCTTTACATGTCAGTAATGTTTAATTAGCTTTTCAAACATAAAGTAATATAACACTGGGTTTAGCAACAAAAGCAAACATCACTTATCAAGAGTAAAAACTACTAAAAAAAAGTGTAGCATACTACCCTTACATAAAATTGAGGGTAAAATATGTAACATATCTTACACTTTTCCGTGCAACATATTTTCAAAAGAACATACTTTTAATTTACCCTATCGAACATTTTTTAGAAAAGAACACAAATGTGTAAAAAGTGTTAAACATATGCAACATTTTTATCAGAAAAGAAAACGCCATTAGTATCATTATAATGGTAAAACTTGGTGCTTTTGCACTTGTATCTCTATTTTTTTTAACGAAACGACGATATTTTTGCGAAAACAAAAGAATTGTATATTGGAATCAAGGTTCTAAGGGACCTCATTACATAATTTTGTTCGCACATATTCTGCAACATTACCATGATTTTCAAAGTAATGTCGCAATATTTTTCAGCGTTCAGCGTAAGGACAATTATCAGTCAAATCAGACATGAGCTAAGTGTTACCATTCACGTACCATTGACGTATACGTAAAAATTTACTTCTTTACGGGAACAACACCCTGTAATTTTGAAATTTATTTTTGATCTCTTTTTGTTAATAATGGCCATGCAGTGCATACTCCATTAATATTCGTAGTAACTATCCATATGCTTTGGAGGCATGCTGGACAACAATTTAAAGCGCCTGGAACTCTTCGCTTACGGCAGCAGTTGAGAATAGTGGACCATCCAGCTCTTAATTGTGCAGAATTGATCTTGTTTGCCTGGGTAAAAGCCTGTCATTTTCTGAAATCGCTGGGGGTATGTTCATTTATTGCATCTATAATCATTTATAGCTCCTGAAACCGCCTGCTTCTGCAATATACGTAATGGCCATCTGTTTTATTGTATATAGAATTATATCCCGGATGTAGCGGATCTCGAGTTGTCAGCTCGTGGTTAGGGTGTTTGTGCAGGTGAAATGCCACCAAAAAACGGTTTAGTCAGTAATTGATTAGGTTGTCTGAACGGTAGCATCCTGATCTCCTCATTGAGATTATCTATGTTATCTTAACACATCCGGTAGCGATTCTTAGGGCATATCGGAGCAGCATAATTAAGGAGAGAGCAACCAATTGCTTTATACGTTGTCACAATGGTCTCCTTAGTCATTCCCCAAGAGGTGCCAGTGAGTGCTTTTAGGAGTTTGTTTCGAGTTTAACCTTTTTAGTTGTTGTAAGTGGTGTGCGATGGAAATGAAGGAGGTTGCCGAAGACTATGCCTCAATTTTTGCTTTATGTGCGGTTCTGACACGACGGCCGCAAAGTGAAAAGGGATATCGAGGACTTTAAAGATGATAGCTAAAATTCTAAAATGGTGGCCAGTTATTGTAAAATTTTGAGTTGTATTTTTATCTGGTGTATTATTCTAAAAGGCAACTAACTGGCTTGTAAATCGGGTAGCTGGCTGTTAAAACTTAATTTATTTTTAATTTTACAAGTTCAAATACTTTTTTATTGTTGTTATAATTTTCGGTAATAACCGTCGTCACTGGCTGTGTACTTTGGATGTTCGGCGAGCGCTTTCGATGTGATAACATCATTTTCAAGCCGCGTTTTTGTTTAAACTGAAGAGATAGTGTAAAAAATACACTATCTCTTCAGTTTAAACAAAAACGCGGCTTGAAAATGATGTTATCACATCGAAAGCGCTCGCCGAACATCCAAAGTACACAGCCAGTGACAACGGTTATTACCGAAAATTATAACAACAGTTTATTATATACTGGCGGAATCAACCCAATTAATTTAATACTTTTTTATTATTTATTTGTTTATTTTTCTTAACATTTTAGGCAAATTAATAACAGTTTTATTTACTTCTTTACAACAAAACAATTCATGTTTAGTCATAATTAATTCAAATGAATAACTTTTCTATTTTTCTAGTACAAATACTGTCTGTAGTGATTGTTAAACAAACAACAAAACTTTGCTTTAAAATAATAGAAAACCTTAAGAACATCCCTACAATACAATCTCAGCTAACTGCTTCTCCTCCAACCTCCTAATAGGTGGGCGACGAAATATACATAAATGCTAAGGATTTCTGGCAAACATATTTTGTTGTACCTTTAGAAACAAAAGCTTTAAAAAAAGTGAAGTAAAAATGCATCAACATGAAATGCACTTTAAATGCAATGACGTTAAAACTGAAAAGAGAATGGAGGAATGTTATTTATTCCTTTTTTTTGTTTTCTGCTACGTTTCTTTTCTCTCTTAGTTTTTAGTTGCATTTTGTTGTCAACATTAAAGTCATTATCATATACAACAACATGACTCCAGCTTGGCAACATCGAATACATTTTCCCCCATCGTCATCACCATCTCTCCATCATTATAATTACTTTCTTTTGTTTTAAAGATGCGTTGTTAGGAATGATATCTGAAAGAGTAATTTTTTTTTGTTTATTTGTAGAGAGGGAAATTCATGAGCATAAAATTTCAATCTTCAATACTGTCTACAACCACTCGAAAGTGAAATATTTTCACACATTATGGTGTTTTATGTTTCACATACATACGCTTTTCCATATGAAAATATGTAGATAAGAAATTATAAAAAATACTCACCCGATTGTACAACATTTAAAATACATAAAACAAATATTTAGGAGTTTAAATAACTCCCCTGTTTTATAATTCAAAGCCGAGTGAATTAGAAAAAAATGGTCTTTATCCGCCAGTAAATTAGTTACTTTTATATCGTCTGTTCAAGACAGTGGACAATAGCTGTTGCTTGTTGGTTATAGTGGACGAATACTTCCGATGTAAAAATGTCAATATCAAGCTGCGTGTAGAATAGTACAAGAGAGTCGCTAAGAGGTGTCTAAAGGTATGTTTACATTACAAGTCAGCTTTACTTCGTTTGTATACTGGTCCTTGAAATAAACTTTCTTTTTTTAAGTTTTTCGCTCGAACAGCCCAATATTTAATATTCATTAAGGCAAACTATGCCATTCAGTTTTGCTTTCTGATGCCTTTTCATTTATAAACTAATTCACAATCACTACGTTTTCAACTCAAGAATTTTGCAGTTTATCCGAAATTTTCTAAATGAGCTTAAAAATGTTTTTAATTTTCATGCAAAGTAACTACAACTTATTTTTCTGGCCACAGTCATAATATTGGTGGCTACTTTTGACAATTGGGTTCGCACAAATGACGTAATTTTACACAATTTTCTATTAAAGTCTTTACGTTTTCGTTGGCATTGGTTTGCATTCGACTTGTCGAGGTGATGAATATTTGTGGTACTCATAACAACTGTTGGTTTTTAGTATTGTCTGAGAAGGATAATGACCTGATAATTTCACAGGCAGTTGGTTTCCAATTCAATGGTTTTTGTATTTAAAAAATTATTTAAAATTCAATAATACAATTGAAAGAATATGCCATTAATACATAATATTTTATAATTAAACAACTGTCCGTTTATGCGAAATCGTTCACATTTTGAAAACGAGTCAGTTTACAAAACATTTTTATTGCAAAAAAGGCAATATTTTATTTAAAAATATTGCACCAATTATTGAATAGTTTCCGGCAAAGCGACAGTAACTAACAAACAGAATAATTAATTAAATTGTGTAATTTATAGATCGTTTTTAAAGTATAAACGTAATATAAACACTGACGTTATTTTTTAGTTGGTGAAAGATATCGCTCATTTACTTCAACAACGTCATAACTCAAAAAAAAAAATTCATTACGAGATAATCGTGTTTCTTACCATCGATAAGAATATCAGACTGCTTAATAGCATGTTTACACGGCAATGTGAAGCACTTGCTTCGCTCTCTGAATCATGATTGCGAAGCATGCCGTTTCCACGACACCTACTACATGCTTCACATTGAGTTCTGTTCTAAAACTTTGTTTTTCCTTTTAATTTGAGTGTTTGTAATTAATAAAATTGCAAATTATAATATAATTCTTTGTTTTTATATTAACACACATTCATACAGCACTTTTAATATTGGTTTATTTTTTTGTTTACATTTATATACAGCTAGTTCAGATAAACTTGCGATAAAAATTAGGGAAGACAGAAATTTTTCATGCTTCGCAAGTAGATTCAAGCTGAATCGTCTCAAAACAAAATGCTTCGCTCTCAAGATTTTATATGGCGAAGCACGTTGATTCGGTCGTGATTGGGCTGTGAATCATGAATGAGAGAGCGAAGCAAGAATATTGGGCTCCGTGTAAACATAGTATAAGTTCACACTAGGGATGAGCGATCCCGTGATTTTTGAGGAACATATAACATGTTTATATAGGAAGAATATAATACTAAGTAATTTTTTATACAAACTGTAATTATAATGGAAAATGTATTTCGATCTTTACATTAAAAACAGCTGTAATTAAATTTGCCCAAAATTATAGAATTCGGTAACACTGATAGATTATAGGTTTAAATAAAAGAAGCACACAACATTTTTTGTTTTTTTTTTCTACATGTATGTGTGAAGTTTGGAAAAAATAGTCGTTGTTAATAAGTAGAAGCAAGAAAAACCAACACAGCAAAGAAGCTGCATTGATATACATATGAAAGAATGAAACAGTCAAAAGTACTTGTATTTCTCTTTCACAAAGTAAAATTAAATTTAAGTTTGCATGTGTGAAAACATAAAAGAACGTTCTTCCGCGGAACTGTTATTTGATCAACTCAGTCACTGTAGTGACCAGTGATTTTTTAATCACAGTGATTTAATCACAGGTACTAAAATATCGCTCATCTCTAGTTCCCACTACAATTAGTAAAATGATTCATAATTAAAAAAAACCATTGAAGAAAACTTTCATCAATTATGTATTAAAGGGGAGGTCTTCTTAGACAAACTATGTGGGATGTTTGAATATGACATTATTGCTGTAAAAAAAAATCCGATACTGTGTCTTAAACTAAAATATGTCGTTATTTGTGAAAAGGAAAACGGTGTTTCACTTAACATTTTTCATTAACACAGCCAGAATTAAAAATAATACATTACGAGTATACGCGAAAAGTCGATACATTTTAAAAATATCTTTTTTTCATATATACAGTCACTAAACGAAATGTGACAATGTTTTAGAAAGCGATATGATCTTTACGTTATGAAATTTACTTAACAAACTTAAAATGTCGTTTTTATTGACAAACAAAGACTCCAAACATGAAATGAAATAACGACTCATTCTCTTAAAACGCGGAAAGTACAAAAGACATAAAGATGAAACTTATACACAATATAAAGCATGAAATGGCGAAAAATTCTGTGTAATTAACTCCAAAATTTGAAATTTTGAGTTAAGACATTATTGAAGTAAATGAGCGATGTATGTAAACATCTAAAAATCATTTAAGCCTGAAAGTATGCTCAGAGATGTATTTTAATGACTTTGACAGTAGAGTGATGTAATTCGAGCTAGGACTAACAAGTGTGTGAATAAGTTATTACTTCGGAATTAGACATCGCCAAAATGTAAATAAAATTATGCAATTAAATTAATATCTGCAGAGTTAAAAGTGTTGAGAAATTTTATTTGTATTTTTTATTTGACACTTCTGAAACAGTTCATGTTATTTGTTTTTAATTTTAAAGTTTTCTGCATTTGAAGAGGCGAAAAGAGAAGAGCTTGTAAAAAGTGCAGTAACTTCATTTTTTTTTATAAATGGAAATAATGTATGAATGCTTCAAGCATTATGTCTAGCCAGACAGAGTTAAAAAAAAATCAGGTTGACAGGCTTTTTTTTTCTTTTTATTTTATACACATAAATTTTTTCCATTCATGTTTATTTGATTTTTTGAAGAAATGCGAGAACACAACAAAAACAAAAAGGAGTCATGTATAAAAGGCAGTAAAAACAAAATATATTTCTAAAAAAAATAGGAGTTTTGTGAATGAAAGAAATCTATGGGTTGCCAAGTTTCTTCTCAATAAAAGTATATTTTAAGTACTCAGTTTGCAAAAAGATTCCTAAACCGCTTCTAACGCACATACCACATCGAAACACACATTTTTAATGAAGTATTTATACAAAAAGCGTACATATTTGAACAGTACAAGTAACAATAATAAATAAAGCAGAATCACAAGCACACATTTACATACACGTATGTATGTATATTGCTTCTTTAATTTTTGGCTAGACTCAATTCCTGTAGGGTTGTTGCATAAAACCAACTTAAGTTTAAATTGTTTTTTATGTGATTTTTTAAAATAACGTTCTGTGGAACATTGCCGTTTTAAAGATTTTTTGTTTTAAAATCTACTTCTAAAAATATTTTAACTATTGTTAAATTGAAAATGTTTGAGAACACGTCTGTCTACATGCTTTTGGTTGATTAAAAACTTTAAAATATTAGCTCAAGTTTTACATTTTTTTTGTACGTGCCTTAAGTGCTCTTAAAATTTCTGATTTATTTTAATATTTGTATATTTAAGAACCCATTGTAGAATGATGCTTTTGTTACTTGATAAGTGAAAAGAATATTTAGTTCCTTTAGCTCTCTCAGTTTGATACTTCATTCTCCATCGACATGTATAATTTGTGCTGCAACGATTATTATTCGACCAAATTATTTTGGTTAAAAAAATCCCTCTTACCCTTTTTTGATCATGCGGGATAAGTCATTAATATTGAATCAAAAAAATAAATAAATTGCATTTTTAATAATCTTGGCGCCACTTTTCCTAATTTATAGAGTTACCAGACGAAACAAAATATACCAAACGATTTTACCCTTAAAATGATTGCATATTTATAAATAAATATTTATACATAAATAAACAATTTTAAACTTTAGAATAAAAAAAATAGAAATAAACAGGACAATCAAATTTAGGTTGGAATTGTGTTGCAAGGGGCGGAGGAGGAATAGGCTACCAAAAATGTTAAACTTTACTCCAAACTCTTTACAAAAACATGCAGTTAAATTTTCTATTTAAACAAAAGCTGGATTCATTCATTTTGCCCGGACAAAATTGTGTCCAAATAAAAATTTACTGAGAGTAAATACATACGAGGGCTGCTCTATATATTACTGGCCTAATAGTGAAAATACGAATGTTTATAATCAAAAATGGTTTTATTGTTTTTCAAAGTATTCTCCAGCATGATTTTTACACTTTTGCATGCGCTCAAACCAGTTGTCGAAGCACCTTTTCCACTCCGATTGAGACACCTCTAAAGCATGGTTTTTGAACACTTCAACAGCTTCTTCTGGCGACGAAAATCGTTGACCACGCATTTTTTTCTTGATGTGCGGAAACAAGAAGAAGTCATTAGGTGCCGAGCCAGGGCTGTACGGCGGATGATCCATTAATTCGACGTTTTGGCCGGCCAAAAACGCTCTGGTTTGAGCCGATGTGTGAGAGCTCGCATTGTCATGGTGAACAATGATTCGTCTTCTCTTGTTGGTTTTTCGAATTTCTCCGATGACTTCAGGCAAACAAATTGTAGTGTACCACTCAGAAGTGACCGTTCTACGTTGCTCAAGCGGAACAGTCGCCACATGACCAGTTTTGCCGAAGAAACAGGCGACCATTTGCTTCGAAGTGCTTCTTCCACGAACAACTTTCGTTGGATTTTGCTCGTCTTTGAAGACCCACACGGTCGATTGTTGCTTCGTTTCGGGCTCATACGAATATATCTATGATTCGTCACCTGTGACGATCTTATAAACATCTTTTGAAGCACCGCAATCGTATTTTTGCAACATTTCTTTGCACCAATCGACACGAGCACGAAAATGTTCACGAGTTAATTCCATTTTTTTTCTATATTAATTTTTTCAAGTCACTGTAAACAACACAAATAATGGTCGTACATCAAAACGTTTTGAGTACGAGTATGCTTAAGAATGGCAAACTTTCCAATGGAAATGTCAGATTGCACTTGGCAGCACTCAGTGTTGCCAGGCCAGAAATATATATAGCAGCCCACGTACCTAAACAATTTTCCCAAGCGATTGGCATTCGCTTCCTTCAATAAATATGCCGCTATAAGCTTTAGGGCAATTGATTCGTTAAACTCCATTCTTACAATGTTATATTTAATTTATTTAAATTTATTCATTTAATAAATGACTAATTTGACGAATAATAATTAAATAAAAATTTAATTATGCTTGATACCTTCATATGGGAATATCATGAAATATTTATTATTTTAAACTACTTACATTACTATTTCGTATAGGGACACCCTTTAATTTTTAAAATTTTGAACTGTTTTAAAACCAATCTGAAAGCGTAACCTTTGAAATAAAGAAACTTTTTTTCCAATAAGTCAAGCAATGACTGATTTCTACAAGCACAAACATTAAAAAAGCAACATTCAGACGAATTGATAACCTCCTTTTTTTGAAGTCCGTTAATTATACCAATTCAAGCTGCGAGTTGTCCGGACAAAAGCCGTCCTTTATCTCTCTCTCACTCTCTCTATCTCTCTGAGAAAAATGTCAAAATACATTGAAAATTTTGCCCGAATAAAATAGGTGAATCCAGCTAAAATTTTGGTAAAAACATTAAAATTAATTTATGTTTAAAAATATTGTGCTGTTTATCTCGAACAAATTATTAAAGTCACCAATTTGATTATTGAGGGTGAAAGCACGTCTCGATAAATAAATTTAATTTAAATATACCGTAATTTTATTTTAAAATTAATTTACTTTAATCGTGCTTGATTCCTTCAAATATAAATATTTCATGATACTCGTATTCTCATAAAATATTAATTACAAAATGAAATGTATTACTGCGGGGAAAAAATATCCATATCGCCATTTCGCTACTGCTCATATAGCTCAACAACATAAACAAGTGAGTTCTCGTGGTCCAGCGGAAAAATTTCGAAAGAAGTCGAAAGGGCCAATTCGTAGGGCCACTTCTCGAAATCAACTTATAGCCAATTTTGTATTTTTATTAGTCGATGGTTACGGTGGCCATATGACATATGGGGACATCTTGTTGAAACTTCATCTCGCCGGGATCATTAGTATCCATATCTTAAAAAGACAAATCATGGTCCAATGCTAAGTTCAGCGAGTAAATCGCACCAACCGGGGCCTTAATAGACTGGTTTCTCTACATAAGCGGCAATTTTATTTATTAACAAACCCAAAAATGACCCTCAACGCTAAACAAAATTGTTTATTATCAATGTCGAAAAATTAACGCAAGATTTTTTGGGTAAAAAACCATTTACTATTATTTATAAGCCATAAAGCAACAGGAAATTTTAAATAAAAATAATATAATAATAATTTTTTAGTCTGCTTTTTTTTTAATTAAAAAAATTTGTATTTTTATGGCGAAGAAAAGTTAAAAAAATAAATAAATATTATGGAAAAAATTATATACATATTTAGTTACGCATTGTTCTACTTTTATATATTTGCAAACTTTATATCTTGTATACGGAAGTTTACGCGATGCTCAAAGGACAAATCGATTCTGTTTGGTAACAGTCGTGTTGGCAGTATTTTGCGCCAAAACGTATGAACGAATTTAGAATTTAGTTTTTTGTTGACTGAATTGATCCAATTAATAGAACAATAGGCCGAAAATGAATGGGAAACGCAACATTGAGCTGTATATGACACGGTTACTTTGTGATGCAGTCAATTTAATTATTCAATAGAAAAAATTTCTTTTCTTCAGGCTGTTTAAAGTTTACAAATCGAGAAATCGAGATTTTCACAAAGTCCTTATCAGAGATACAACTAGCTAGTCATATAATATAATTTTTGATTTGTTGATTTATATATTATTGCGATGAAAAGACATTTGTCGCCAATATAGATGTTTTTTCCTTTAATTGATTCTGGCTGTAAGTATTTTCCAATCACAAAACGATTTGGTAATTAATTAATCTAATGAAAATAGTATGCATATGTAAAATATTTCTTCATATTAACTACAATCTTTAAAAAACATAATAAATATTTAAAAAAAAAATTATTTTAAATATATTAACCTTTTTCCGCTCTACGGTTTGTGTGTCTCTTGCAAAAGTCTTTAGCATTAAATAATTTTACGATGCTTTATAAAACTTTTCTCAAAAACGGTGTAAATATAAATTGTAAAACTAATTTAAACCTTTCCTTTCTAAAACGCTTTCAATAAAATTTATTATTGAAGTTGCTGCAAAAAGGAGTAAAGGGTGCTAAAAAATAATAATAAATTATAAATGTATGAAAAAATTATATACATAGTTGTTATTCTGGGCCATTAACTTAACAATTTACAACCCTAACTTTTTTTATTTGTAAATTTTTAATAAACAATAAAAAAAAATTATAGAACAAAAAAGTTTTACTTAAATTAATACACACAACTAATAACATCTATTTAAACATATATAAAATACATCAATTGCTTAGTTTTTTTTTTTTAATAAGTTATAGATAATCAGTGTGATGCATAATAATACTATAATTACAAATTAAATACTAAATTGCTTAAAATATGTCGAAATATTCCTATCTACGATAACGTGTTAAAATACAAATGCAGCGCTTAGCTACAAACCACATACTACAGATTATCATAAATCAACGAAAGAATTTTAAATAATCATAACTATAATTGTTAAGATAAGAATAAAAAGATTTTTTATCATTAAATATTTCCCGTTAAAGGTCGAAATAACCGAAATTGAAAACATGTTTATTTAAAAAATATTTTGTGGTGAGTTACTAGGGTGTCAGACGATCAAGTTTTCATTCAATTTTTAAAATTTCTCTCATTTTTTTTTTTTACCAATGCACTCTCACTTTAAAAACTTGCTGAGAATTTGCTTTCAAATTTTCGTTCAATTGAGTCTTTCAAATTTCATTCAAGTGAACAGCTGATTGAAGTTTTTTCCTTCAAATAAATTTTTTTTGGTTTGTTTATGACATCTTGCTTAAAAACTTGCTTTGAAATTGCGTGCAGCCTACGTCACAGCTTTCAATTTTTGTGAATTTTGACAAGCAGTATGTGTAAATTTCTTGAAAGAGAATTGAACAAAAACTTGGCCGTGTGACTGCACTGTTAGACAGCCTTTGTTCAAGTTTTTTCCTTAAATATATTCATGAAGCTACTCAAATAAATTTATAATTATTTTGTTAAATTACATAAATATTCTGAATCGTATAGAAATGGCTTCTGCCGACATTTATTTCTTTGCCAGACTGTAATTAATACAATTTGATTTTAAACTAAAGATGGATACTACACGGGTGGTACCTCTTTCAACACGAACGTTTTTAAGAAAAGGCTTCTCCTGAAAGGTTTCAAGTACGAGAAAAATACAAAAGTCTTCTTATTAAAAACTAATTTTTACTAATTTTTAACTATAGTCGCCTTTAGCTCGTTTTACATTATCCAGAGATTCTTGAATTTGTTCTATTTACGATTATTATCTTCTTTATATTTGGAATCTCAAAGCAGGTAAATCTTTAAAATAACGCGGATCTCGCCTTGGAAAACCATAGCGTAAATTTCTCATCCTTAGATGAGAAATATCCCATAGAATCGTCGTGCGCATAGGAAACGCGTAGGAAAATTTTTCGCGCTTTTGATTGTCTTCTGTCCATGACCTACAGGACATTTCTTTGAGTTTAACAAGCTCCGTTTTTTATATTCGTTATGGGCTGTACTTTCTCGAATTTTAATTAATAGGCTTTGCATTCGATATGTTTGCTTTCGTTCGTTGCCACTTAGTAATCGTAAATATTTTTATTGCAGTTCTTGTCCAATGTCGTCACTAAGGCGATGGTCATGTTCACGAGCCGATATTCTACACATTGCGCAGTCTTAGTGTTTTATAAAAAATTATCTTTTTTTTGCTGTATTATATATTTTAATTCCTTTTAAAAATTCGTCTTTTTTGAATTCAATAACTAAATACACTTTTCGAAGTCAAGTTCGAAATCAATATTTTTAATTTGGAAATAATCGGCCCTATTCTGTAGAACGAATCCGAGTAAATTTCTCGTTTTAAAAAGAATTTCACATTTTCTTGGAGTTCTCTAAACGGAATTCGCACAATTTTACTCGTTTTAAAATCGAGTAAACAAACCTGGTCGAAAGTAAATCGAATGCAATTTTATTCTTAAAAATGACTGAAAACCATTGGAATAAAAGTCTTTATTATAATCTTTATTAAATTAAATACATTTAATATACTTTATATTATAAAAAAGTTAGTTTAAAAACACTCTTAAATTGCTTCATATTTTTTCAATCAACAGCTGACTTTGGCGTTTAAGTAAAAGTTCGAACTTAATTTCGAATAATGCCAAAACGAGTGATTTGCAGAACACCAAATAGTAATTTCTTCGGTTTTGAAAATCGCTCGTTTTTGAAAACGATTCGGTTTACAGAACAGAGCCGAATAATTATATAAATATACAAAACACCAAAACAATCGGGTATGTGATGAAAATCGATTTCGATATAAAATCGAGTAGAATAAGGTAAGAGGTATGATGTGGTTATTTTTTCGTTTTTATGTTCTCGATTTCAAATTATATTTCGTTCTATGAAAAAAGTAATCGTTTTGCCATGTGATGAAAATCGTTATTATAACTTTGAACTCGTTTTTAATTCACATTAGCATTGCATTGTGAATTTTGTTTTTCATATTAAAAACGTAAAGAAAAATGTAAGTTAAATTTTTGTAAGCATAAAAATAAGGATTTATGGCAAGAGGATGCCTTATGGAATGTCATTTTTACAACAACAAATGTGAATTAAATTTTTTAATTTAAAATTTAAATTTTATTTTAAATTTTAAATTATGTAAGCATTTGCATTCATTTCGAAATGATATATTTATTAAATCGAATTTAAATTTCCAGCTATGTCATTTCTTATAGCTACAGCATAATTTTAAAGGGCAGATCCGATGGGGACTTCTTCGTCATCTATTTTATAGCTTTGATTGCTGACGCCTTCAATAACAATTTCAGGTGTGTGAGTTGCATAGATTATGCAAAGCACAACAAATATTTATAACTTGAACTGCTTTCCACGGTAAATACCACAAGATTCTAAACAAACACCCAAACCGACTTTTCAAAACCCCAATTGTCCTCTCTACAATATTTCTGGCTGACTGGGTGTATAGACGATACACTAATTCCTATAACGCCAAGTAAACCATATTTTTCAAAAAGAAATTGTTTAGATTTTCTTAAATTTTCTTTGCTGGATTTAATAAATACTGGGCAAATTTTTCTTTTCAGGCAGTTTTACATTTTTTCAATTATTTTGATAATGATGTACGATGCATTGTTATATTGATATCGTTTCCAGCAAATCGTTTAAAACTTCCTTCAGCTAAAAATTGTAGTGAAGCTGCCAATTGCAATACAATTGGAATCGACGTACATATCTTCCCAGACATTTTCGATCTTTCTAAGGACAATTTAAATCCTTCTTTATTGAGCCGAAAACATTGTATAAATCTAAAAATAAATTAAATAAAAATGTCATCTTATGATAAAAATTATTTCACATGCTCTCCGGCAAATCCAATAAAACCCATTCCATAGGCTTTTTTTCAATTTTATTTTGCTGCACAATGTTCACCTGTTTACTTCGTAGTATGTCATTTAAGTCAAAGTTGCGTTTGAAGGGATGGTTGCAATTTTTGTTAAAACAACATGGAATTAAAGCAAAAATGGAAAATGAAATAGATCGAAATTCATCACACTCATCGATTTGGATACTCGATTTACTTTTGAAGTCGATCGAAATTCATCTCATACCTGAATGTATTAATATAACATCATTTTAAAACAACAAAGTTACCCGAGCTCAAATTCTTTAAACTCAAATCTTGATATTAAAACATTTATTTAGCCAGCTAAGCATTAAGAGATGTGTGGTTTTGTAGTTTGGCGTTGCAATTGTAATTGTTAATTAATTGAACGGAAATTAAAAAATTGAAAATTTTGTGCATAGAAGTTGAAGTGATTAAATAAATCAAAATATTAGTGAAATCAAAAAAAAAAAAAAAAATTACCTAAAATACATCAACATATCGTGCTGCCAGCATGCAACAAACACATTACTATCATCACCTCTACTACCACAACCACTACTAATAGCTGCAACAACTTACAAAAAAACTAAATACGACACTTCCTTCAACGGAGCCTTGTTGGCAATTTGAAATTATTAATGTTTTTTTTTTTTATTATGAAAAATTTCAATCCAGCAACCAAACAATTACCCATCCATCTGTGTATACCGTTTTTAACTTCTGTGAATTCATCGTCTGCCAGTAACATCTTTTCACCAAGAACAACGTTACTTACTCCCACTACCAACAACAACAACAGCAGCAATTTTTTTTTTTAATTTTAAATGAATTTTTAATCCTCTATGTATAAGTGAAAATATGTGTATGTGTATATATGTATATATATATATATATATAAAGTGACAGTCAGTTTCAGTGCGATACAGATTTTTTTATCTATTTTATTTGTAGCAATAATTTTATTAAAAAAGCAGAAAGAGAAAAGAGGAAAAAATTGTCAAGGATTAAATGTGATCAAAATTTTCTTTACTTGATAATATTTTGACATTTAAAAATCTTTTTTTTTATTTCTGTTTTTTTTTTTTTTTTGCTATATTTTCCTACACTTGTTAAAAATCAACATCCGCGACAACTAAAAATAAAAATCCGGAATAAGCCATAATTGATTTTAAATTAGAATTTGCATATTTTATAAACATTTGCTCTCCCTTCTCGCTCTATGTTTGTCTGCAATTTTTAATATAATTTATTAATTTTTTTAAATGTATCTGTATGTGTTCATATGTGTGTTCTGTGTGTGTGTTTTGTGTCGTGTAAATTATTTTATAAATTTCATCCTTAAAGAACTGCTTTAAAAGAAGAATTATATAAAATTAAAATGATTGTATAAAAGGATATTGTAAAGAGTAAATTTGAACAGAATAAAACATAGTTAAATTTTGATATTTAAATTGAATATAATTGAATTTAGGATTTATTATTATTATTATTTTTTTTTTTTTGCAAATTACAATTAAGGCTTAAAGCGATAACAATTATAGATTGTCCAGAATTTATAGCTCATAAAATAGCACACTATTGTAATTCTACTAAATTTTGTGTTTTGATACGAAAAAAAGACGTTCGAAACCCAAAGTATAGGACATATAAATTCAAAGAATTTTCTTTTCGAATCGAAATGCAGAATAAGCTCCCTGGCTTTATTCAAAGCATTGTCTTTGAGCAATTATTATTGTTATATATTTTCCCTTTTAAAAAACCTATGTACATCTTTTGTGTTTTCTATTTTACTTCCTTCTGGTACTTTATTTATTCTCTATTTTTACTATTTTTTACTCTGTTTGCTAAAAATTAGCTTTATGCTACAAGACTGTGTTACTCCGGCGTTAACCCCAGCAGTCATTAAAACCACAATTTTCTGTGAATCTGGCAAGGCTCGATGACTGGATTATAGATTTATCAAACAGATTCTCTTTAACCAACTCTGTCGCAACTGCCGCACACTATTGTTATACTATTACTTTCTTCACTTGCTAATACTCCGTTAATGTTTGGGCCATGGTCATCTCATGTGCTGTTTGTTATATAAAGGCGCCTTCACTGAATCATTTACCGTAGCTACACAACAGTTTTAGTTTAGTTTTTAGTTTTTTCTAGTTTTAGGAGACTCCATTTATTTATCTTTTACAAAAATTTTCCATTGCCGCTATTTATCAATAATAATTTTGATTTGTATATATGGCACTGATAGGAGTTGAACTTACGTCATTTTTGTCCTACAACAAGCTTTTGGAATTTCAGTACTTTTTGTTTTAGCAAAGAATCAATCCAAAAGTTTTAGTAGAAAACATAAGCTTTTGTTTTATATAAAGGGTTGCCAAATCTTATTTTCGTAACAAAATTTGGCTTTGCGTTAGTTTGATCGCCTTCAAACATGCTAATTTGCATTTCGGAGTATCGTCGATAGTCTTAAACCGTTGAAGAGACAGTTATTTGAGAAACAATAAAGCCAGCATATTTGGCATGCAAAACCAGCCTTGAACTTCACTCTTCCTTAATTGACGTGGCATTTCTTTACTGGCGCTTTCCTGCAAGAAAAAATATTTTGTCGCTAAATTCAAAATAATTTCGAAACTTTCTTGGATCTTTATCATTTCTTTATCTTCAAACGTTTGTAGCCTTTTAAGCGCTTTTGTCTTTATCTTCAAACGTGTAGCCTTTTAAGCGCTGTTGTCTTTAAAAATAAAATCGCCATGTTTGGGGTGGCGAGAGAGAAAAAGGGCACGCCAGAAACTTCCATAAGAAAAGAAGGACTTTTAGTGGATCTCTTCTGCGAATAACTTTTGCACCACGGAACACTTGTTTTAATGTCTAACGTGGCATAATCAGGCATGTCGCAAATTCCGATCGGAATGGTTTTGATTGGTTTTGATTCCATATTCTTTTTCAGATTCCGATCGATTTTACTTATTTCTAAAAAATTATTAATCTTCACCTTTTTATTTAAATGTGGCAATATTGCGCACACCAAAGTAAACGTTAATTTGAAGACCGCAAATAACGAAATTTTAAAGAATCTAATTTCCACTTTGAAATTTAAAAGTGGTTTCATTCCGAAAAAATTTTTCGGTTTTCGTTTTCTGAAGAACCAATTTGCAGAAATGAAACTACTTTGGATTGAAATTAAGTTCTGTGACATGCCTGTAAATTTCACTTTGAAATTTTAAAGTTTTTTCATTCCGAAGAAATTTTTCGTTTTCTGAAGAAACAATTTGCGAATTTAAAACCAATTTCGATCGGAATTGAGTTCTGTGACATGCCTGAATATTTTGACATAATACTCCTCAACATCAACTCCTTTCATTTCAAAACCAGATAGATTTACAAAACTTCGGGTCATTATTAGAACTACCCGTTAATTAAAGGCTGGATCTTGTCGGGCCGATAATTTGCTTTTCATTGTAAAATTTTCACTTATTCTTTTTGTTTTTATTGAATATTATTATTATTAATAATAATAACATCAATAAAAAATGAAAGTTTTAATAATGCCTTTAATTAACGACAAATTGTAAAAATGGCCCTTAAAACTTTTTGCAAAATGTGGTTATGTTTTCGCTTTACTTAGTAAATCATTTGCTGTTTAAATTTAAATAAAAAGATTAATATAAAAACACCTTTTGAAACTATATATTAAAAAAATAGGAATTAGGAAAATTGTTAATTAAACTCTTTCAATGTCGCTTTTAAACACTTTATTTAGTAGAATAATTTTGAAAAAAAAAATATTATTAAGTAACAACTGTTTGTTAAACGCCCAGTGTAACATATATGTAATGCTGCTTAAATACAAATTACATGTTTTACACAAAATTTTCATTAATCACAAAAAATAAATGTTTTTTCTGCTCGTAACTGTTTATTTCAATATTTTCCAAAGTGTTAAAGTTTAAAACAAAGAACAATCAATGATGACTAAAGACACCTCCACCGTTGCATATTTGTAACGCTGGGCGGAAGCGGGTTAATATACCAGATTAATAAATTATGTATAACAATTGTATGTATTTATATTTAATTTTATTTAACTATTTTTTTTTTTTTGTAATTTATGAGTCTCCCAACTAAAAAACTTAACATTGAAAAGACAAGAAAATTTCAGTTGGTTTGAATCTGATTTTTTTTTTTAATTAACGATTTTGTTTAGAAGATTCTAAGGAATGAAGAATGGATTTCAGTATTTTTTTTTTGCCAAATACAAATACAACTGTAAAGAATGTTGCATAAAGGAAGAGTGAGTAACACTTCTGGCAAACTAAGGCAGTTGGTTCATCCATAAAATCTACTATATAGTGAGTGATTGACTGACGGGTTAAAAGTAAGTTTGTTTTTGCACAGAAGATTTGATATAAAAAGTTCCATCAAGTATCATGTGTTTTATAAGCCCGATACAACTTTAAATTGTAACAAAAAAAAAAAAAATTGTAGTAAAGAATTTTTTTAAAAAAGAAAGATCAGAACATGGCATCAATATTTAAAAATGATTTCGGCTGTATGGCCACCGCGGCTGCTCATGAAGCAACGCATTCTGAAAGACCAGAATGCGCTTATAAGGATAAACCAGTGACTTCACGTGGCCCCACAGTAAATAAGCGAGAGGTGTTAAATCGCACGACCTTGGAGGCTAATTGAGAGGTCCATTTCTCGAAATCAACTTATCGCCAAATGTCTTCCAAACAAAAAATCATTAATTATGGTGCGGTAACGATCTCCATTGGCCGTAACGTAAAATCCGGCCTCATTTTGTAGGAAATAAGGTCCGATGATGCCACCAGCGTGAAAGCCACACCATATGGTGCATTTTCTGGATGCAATGGAGTCTGTAGGGTATGTTGTGAATTGGTTTCACTCCATATCCGGCAATTTGGCTTGTTAACAAAACCTGCTAAGCCAAAAAAGAGCCTCATTGCTGAACGCAATTGTGTTTGCTAACTTTTGGCAATATACAAAAACAATTGTCTGATAAGGTAGCTGCTTAAGAGCTTCTCCGGAGCGATGCCAATATTTTACTATTCAAATAGAGTAGTATTCAAAACCAAAGTCATGAGTAGTGTTATGTGATGGTACGTTTGGGGCTACGTACAATGGTAGTATAGCAAAAATTAAATTAGTGTAACTAAATAACTTTTTAGTGTTGGCTTCCACCACTGCGACTTCACGCTTAAAACAATACATTTTCGAAAAGAATTAAATTTGTTTTTGTTGTTACCTCACATTACTTATAAAAGATAAGTATCTGAAGAATATTAGAAATAACAGTCCTAAATTTAGAACTGTAAGATACCTTTTTCGTAATCAGAACCTTTAAACTTCTCTTTGAATGGTCTTAATTAGAGTAAATAAAAGTGCTATATTCGGCTATGGCGAATCTTATTTACCCTTTACTCTATATTTAAATCTAGTTTAGTGAAGTAACTTCAATCAAAATAACAAATATACGAGGGCTGCTCTATATATTTCTGGCCTAATAGTGAAAATCCGAATATTTATAATCAAAAATGGTTTTATTGTTTTTCAAAGTATTCTCCAGCATGATTTATACACTTTTGCATGCGCTCAAACCAGTTGTCGAAGCACTTTTTCCACTCCGATTGAGACACCTCTAAAACATGGTTTTTGAACACTTCAACAACGAAAATCGTTGACCACGCTTTTTTTCTTGATGTGCGGAAACAAGAAGAAGTCATAAGGTTCCAAGTCAGGGCTGTACGGCGGATGATCCAAAATTGTAGTGTACCACTCAGAAGTGACCGTCCTACGTTGCTCAAGCGGAGCAGTCGCCACATGACCAGTTTTGCCGAAAAGAAACAGGCGACCATTTGCTTCGAAGTGCTTCTTCCACGAAAAACTTTCGTTGGATTTTGATCGTCTTTGAAGACCCTCACGGTCGATTGTTGTTTCGTTTCGGGCTCATACGTATAGATCCATGAGTGGTCACCTGTGACGATCTTATAAACGTCTTTTTAAGCACCGCAATCGTATTTTTGCAATATTTTTTTGCACCAATCGACACGAGCCTTTTTTTGAGCGACTTTCAAATTGTGCGGGATCCAACGAGAACAATCCTTTTTACGGTCAGGTGTTCATGCAGTATCGAATGTATGCTGGTGGAAGAAATGTCCAAGGATGTCTCTATCTCTCAGTATGTCGCATGGCGATCTTGCATTATGAGTTCACGTCCGGCATCAATGTTCTCTGGCACAACAGCCGTTTTTGGGCGACCTTCACGGAATTCGTCTTTAAGCGAGCTTCGGCCACGATTAAATTCATTATACCTATTTTCACAGTGCTTAGGATGCTGCTTCATCGCCATACAAAGATTTAAGTTCATCAATGCACTCTTGTCGTAATAATCCACGTCGAAAGTTGTGAAAAATGATGGCACAAAAATGTTCACGAGTTAATTCCATTTTTTTCTATATTAATTTTTTCAAGTCACTGTAAACAACACAAATAATGGTCGTACGTCAAAGCGTTTTGAGTACGATTATGCTTAAAAATGACAAACTTTCCAATGGAAATGTCAGATTTCACTTGGCAGCACTCAGTGTTGCCAGGTCAGAAATATATATAGCAGCCCTCGTAATTTTACATAAAAGTGTCATCGGCTCTTAATGGGTTAAACATTTTTTTTTTTAAATTTAGTATTTTCTCAAAGATCTCTTTAAAAGTTTTTAAATGATAATTATATTTATATCTTAAAAAATATGGTGTGCAATTGTACTTTTCTATGAATAGCTCAAAAGCCAATAATTCGGAAAATATTGGCGAGCGTAAATTTTTTCCCTTGATGTTTTTTTTTTGTTGTTATTTTTTAATTATATATCGCCCTATATATTTGTTTCTTTTGGTTAAGAGTTACTTTACTAAATTAGATTTGTTCCAAATTATATAGTGGTGTTTTGCCTATTGCCTCGAGGGACATATACCGATTTTGCTGATCTTCAAAAGAAAAATTTTGAAACTGTATTCAAATTTCCTATAGCTCATCTAGTGCCTTGGCAAAGTTGATTTCAATCCGAACACGATGGGAAATAAATATTATAGAAATTACAAACGTGCCGATGTCTTTGTCTTTGATCTTTTCGATGCGCATTTCATATTCAGATAACAGATTTGGCAATTCCCTTGTCTCGGATCTAACTTACTTTTTGTAAAATGTTAGAACTAGATTAATTTATTCTCTTAGACTGTTTTTATTTTGAAGGGCAGACATGCGACACTTTTTTTGAGTTCCGAATTTGAATGCCTTAACTTTCGGTTAAGATACGGTTAAAAGCATTTTTTCAAATTACAAGCATACAATTTTGGTTTTAACTATAGAGGCTAACTCGTCTTCTCAAGTGGATTTCTGCGTGTTTAAAACTTCATTTAAAGTAAAACGCGTTTTTTTTTTTCTTAAAGTTCACTAAAAACAAAATATATTTGGCGTTTTAAAGCCAATTGGACGATTACGATTTACGGAACGGCCACTTTGCCATTTCACATCATATTCCCAAATTTTATGCAATAAGCGTTTGTAAGAAGACTCCCTGGGCGTTTTATAAACCCTGTTATTTTTCAATTATACTTTTTCAAAGGTCAAGGGAAAGGCTGACGAAAATTATCTTCTCTTAATATAATTAATGCTTTAAATACCATAACATTCAACGAAATTTTCTATAGTTTATTATTCAATGTTTTGTTTTAAAAATAAAAATAAAAACATTTTTGTTGTAAATTCCAATACAAAGAAATGTCCAAAATTTATTTATGTAATTAAAATAAACTTCATCTCTACTCTTAATTTCTGCAGCGGATTATCTGGCAAACAGCAGCAACTTTCCCCTAATCATCCATGTCCACCGCAACAACTAGAACATGGTGCCGGTGGTCATCATAGTCCTTCATCGCCAATACCACCACATGGTGGTGGTGGTAATTCGCCTTATAATGGTTCGCAGGGTGGTGGTAGTAGCGGTGGTGTTTCGCCCAATTCAAATCCTGGCATTTCGCCCAACAACTATAGACGCAGCATATCTTTCCCCACCAAAGGGGGAACTTCACCTACACCTGGTTATACCTTGGATATAAATGCTGCCCAAGCTGGCGGAGTTCCCACACTATCCATTGGAAATGGTAGTTTAAGCGCTGGCGCAAGTGGAGGTGGTGATGCACCACAGTTTTTGGGAGCTGGCCCTTATATGCCGAATGGCTTAGATATGCGTCCCTTGGATCACTGTCTTAATGATTTAGTGCGCGGCATGGGTGCTGTTGGACCGGGTGGCGACAATAATGTCAGTGCAGTGGCCATGATGGCGGAACGAATGCGCAACCAAAAGATGAGTGAACATCATTTAGGCGAAATGGATGCTGTGGCTATTGCAGCAGGTAATGGTGCTTCAGCATATTTAGATCCGAATATGAAATTAAATTCACCTTCACGTTCTTCACCGCACTCACAAGGTTCTGATCATACTGCACGCTTCTCACGCAAGGTCTTTGTGGGAGGTTTACCACCGGATATTGACGAAGATGAAATCACTAGCTCGTTCAGAGGCTTTGGACCTTTGGTTGTGGATTGGCCACACAAAGCAGAATCAAAATCGTATTTTCCACCAAAAGGTTATGCTTTCTTGCTCTTCCAGGATGAAAATAGTGTTCAGCAATTGATAGACTCTTGCATTACGGACGATGACAAATTGTACTTGTGCGTTTCTTCGCCCACCATTAAAGATAAACCCGTACAGATACGCCCCTGGCGTTTGGCAGATGCTGATTATGTTTTAGATGCCACTATGTCGCTGGATCCACGTAAGACAGTTTTCGTGGGCGGAGTTCCACGCCCTTTAAAGGCTTTTGAACTGGCCATGATTATGGATCGTTTATATGGTGGTGTGTGCTATGCAGGCATTGATACTGATCCTGAATTAAAATATCCCAAAGGTGCTGGTCGTGTAGCGTTCTCCAATCAACAGAGTTATATAGCTGCCATATCGGCTCGTTTTGTGCAGTTGCAACATGGTGACATCGACAAACGTGTTGAAGTCAAGCCCTACGTCTTAGATGACCAAATGTGTGATGAATGCGAAGGCCAAAGATGCGGCAGTAAATTTGCTCCCTTCTTTTGTGCTAATGTCACTTGTCTGCAATATTATTGCGAACACTGTTGGTCTGTTATACATTCACGTCAAGGACGTGAATATCACAAGCCGCTGGTAAAGGAGGGGGCTGATCGGCCACGTGCTGTACCCTTTCGTTGGTGTTAACGGCGGCGTTGGTAGGTTGTTAAGACCTCAACGTAAACACAAATTTGCAAATGCAAACATGCAATAAAATTAGAAAAAAAATATTAATTGAAACGATAAAGCTTTCAAATTTTAAACGTTTTTATCTTAATCCTTACGTCCTTACTACTACTACTCTTTCCAAATCCTCTCGATAACCGTATGAGTTTTTTTTTCTTTATTATTTTTAAATAGGGTAATTGTAGTTTTTATTAGTGGTTGGTTACTCTTTTTTACTTTTCTACATTAAAAAATAATAATAATATAATATAAATAATTTTAATGTTCTTTGTTTTTAAAAAGAACGTAAATTTTTTTTACTCTCAATACCTTGAAAATTAAATTAGACAAAGAAATTACTTTTGAGAAAAAAAGAAATCAATAAATAAATAATTAAAAAATGTAGCCAATGAAAATGTAATATTTATAAATTATATAAATATTTTAAAAAAGACCTCTTTATCTTCTCAATCAAAAGGTTTTTTATTTTTTTTTTTTTTACTGATAAAAATATTTTTTTATTTTTTATTTCATAGAAAATGGTAAAAAATATTGATAGTTTTTGGTAATTTAAATATAATATTTTGTTTTGTTTATATACATTTTAATTTATATTGTTCTTTGTTAATGTTTCATTTTATTTAATTTTTACATTCTTCAGGCTTTAATTTATAATCTAATTTTTTTAATTATTTCTTTGAAAATTTAAGACTTTTCTATTATAAAAGTGCTCTAAAAGCAACAGCTTTTTTCGCAACGTTAATTAGCTTTTTTTATATAACAAATTTTTATAATTATATTGTTGTTTTTTGTGTTTTCTATGTGTTATTACTTTTATAAAATATTTAGTATTTAGTTTTTAGTTTTTTTTCATGGTTTGTGTACTATTTTTTTAAAAGCACTTTTTTACGTTTGTTTTTATATATTTTTAGTTAAAATTTTGTTTAATGGATTTTATAAAAATGAATCTGTTTTAATGCTTTTTTTTTAACTGTGCAGTATTTTGGTTGTACTTTTTTTATATAGTTTTTAGTAATATTTTTTTTATTTATTCCTCGCAATTCGTTTTGATAAAAAGGTATATTCTTTATTATTTATAACTTTAATTATAATTAGTTAATATTAAACGAAATAATTTTATAAAATCGGTATATGGTTTTTAAAAATAAGCCTGCTTGTCTCGTGGAATAATAATAATCTTTAATAATGAAAATTGTATCGTTTATTGCAAAACTCACTTTTGTAGACATAAAGGTTTAGTCATGTCCAGTTTTATTTTAAAATAATCACAAAAACCTTTTACTGAAAGTAAAAGTTTTTAGTTTTTAAAGTCAAGTGAGGAGATGTTATTAGAATTAGAAGTCATTTTTGCTTTCTAAAGCTTAAATAATAGAATATACCTTTTGAATTTCCTAGTAGTCATTTCTACCTTAAATATTATTTTTTACCAAATAGCAATTATACCTTGCACTTATTTAAAAGATTTTCTTTTACAGCGTTCATAGTTTTAAATAAATTTTGTATGTATGAACTTAATTTTAGAACATGGAAGTTTATTTAAAAATGTTTGTTAGGAGTTTTTTTTATAAAAAATTTAAATTTAGTTAATTAAATAATTCTTAGTTGGCATTATTTGGTTTTTAATTTTCAGTACAGGGTTTTTTTTTATTAAAGTGCCTTTTTTCCCACTTTCTTTAAATCGGACATTAACTTAATCAAGAAATTTAATTTCTTATTTTGAAAAAAAAAAAACAAAGCGTTAATAATTCCTTATTGGCTTTAAAATCACACATATATTTATTATTGATTTTCCAAGCAAATACAACTTTGTTTTTAATTTGTTGATTTCAAAAACACAACCCAACCTTCCAAACGAAACGTTTTTATTTCAAAATAATTTTTTCATATTTTCATTACAAATTTGCTGTAGAAAAAAATCTATAATTCGAATTCATCCAATCAGATGCAAAAAAAAAAAAATTTTTTAATAAAAAAATTCTAATCTACGAAATTTGTATACAAAAATTTTAAAATGTATACAATTTCGAAAAAAGTTTTCTTCGAAAAAAAATCTCTAAATAAGGCATTTTTCCACATGTATGAAATATTATTTGAGTTCACATGAGTGTAAAAAAGGCAAAAGTTTACTTCAATAAGAAAATTTATTATTAAAAGTTTACTATTAAAGTTAGTGGAATTCCCTTCTATAGTTGTTGTAAAATCAAAAAAAAAATCGGCAACAGTGTAGGGGGAATTTGACTACTTTAACCGAATTTAGTGTGAACTCGCTTGTAATTTAAATAAAAACAACCCATTACAATAACAATGTTACAACCATGGCGAAATAATACAAGGTGTTCGCAATGGCGAATTCATTAATTTTCGTCGCAAACGTTAAATGTCAAACACCATATTAAAAAAATTATACATAGTTTTTATATATGGAGTTTGGCATTTAGCGTTTACGGCGAAAGTACTGAATTCGCCATCGAGACCACCTGTATTATTTCGCCATGGTTACAACTTATTTAAAACACAGCCCACCACTATGCATTTGGAAAGGGGTTTTTTCTTTATTATTGTAATTTATTTCATAGAAAGTTAAGATTTTTTCTAATTTTCAAATGACAAATATTCTGCCAAAATAATTTGAAAATTATTCATTCAAACCAAATTGCCATAAGTTGTTTTTTTTTTTGCTTTTTTTGCTTCCGTTTTTAAACACAAATGAATCTTAACATAAAATTTCAAACAATTTTTTATATCTTTCATATTAATAGAATGTTTCCGTAATAAACTGAAATTTGCAATTTATTTATTAACTAAAATGAAATAGATAATTAAAAAATTGTCATATGTCATGAAAAACTATTTAAAAAAAAAAAGCTCAACTTTCATAAGATTCGAAACTTTCTGACAACAAATGAAATAATTATCCATTTAAAATGTGCAATAATTTGTTAATTATATTAATTTTGTTATTTTTATTTCTTAATTATTATTAATTGTTAAATTTTTTATGATTGTTTTTTATATTTATAAAATTATTTTATTTAATGCATTTGTTTTAATTTTTTTTAACTTATAATTTGTTTTAAAACTTAAAATTAACAATGAAAATGTAAAAAACATACTTTGTGTTCAGTATTAGTTTTTTGTTTATTTTATTTAATTTCTCATTAATTTAAACAAAAAAAAAATAAATAAAATTTAACAAAAAAAAAAAAAAATTGTAATTTAGCTATTAAAAATTTTTTAATATAAAGATTTTTTGTAAACAATTTTATATTCAAATAAAAAAATATTGAATTAAAAAAATTAATAAAAAAAATGTGCAATATAAACTTATTAAATAAAAACGATATAAAGCTTAAACTTAAATAGAATCAAAATTAATAATTATACAGTGAGGGACAATTATGCATAGAAAAGAAACCAGGGGGCAAATTACAGCATTCGGTATCGATCGAAATTTACATTTAAATTGTATTGAAATTCGACGATCGATATCGAGTGCTGTAATTTGCCCCCTGATCTGCCTAAATGTTTTCTGTTAGTTTTCTTCACTGTTTCTGCTCTTACGGGCTCTAAAAATGTTTAATACAAAGAAGAAGGACTTTTTATCTGGAATTTTATGTTGGATTAAAATAGGATTTTAGATCAGTGATTTTCTTTTTTTAATTACATTATTCCTATTTATTATTCGTATCTTGTTGAATTGAGATATTTATTTTTCGATAATAAAATTTGGATATTTTGATAAAACTAGCTTATTTAATGAAACTTTTATTTAATAATCCTTCACTGTATAAATTCAAAATATTTATAGTTTATTTAATTAAAATTTTTATAAATTAAAAAAAAAATGTAAATACAGAATATTAAACTTATCATAAATAAATAAATTTAAAAAAAAAAAATATATATATATATATACTATATTAGCAAAGACATTTTTGAAACTTTTTAGACTTCTTTATAAAAAAATTTAAATATTTTTTGTTATTTAAAACAAAAAATTG
The DNA here is from genome assembly GCA_916610165.2 of Gymnosoma rotundatum. Classification (NCBI taxonomy): domain Eukaryota; kingdom Metazoa; phylum Arthropoda; class Insecta; order Diptera; family Tachinidae; genus Gymnosoma; species Gymnosoma rotundatum. The sequence goes on along the minus strand of OU744338.1, from coordinate 8,577,230 downwards.
CTTCAATCACAATAATTGGCAATAAATTTTAAAGATTTATATTTTAAAAACAATTAAAAAAATAATAAACAAAAAATTAGTAAAATTTTTCTAGAATTTTTATTGAATTAACATAAAATATTGTCAAAAACTTAAAATAGTGTGTTTAAAAATCAAAGTATTAGCATAAAAGTTAGAAGACCTTTTTTTTCATTTACAGTATTTTTGTAATACATATCGTTTAGTAAAACATTTATACCAAAAGGGTCTTTTTAAAACTTATGAAAAAGAAAAAAAAAAACATATATTTTTTTAAAAATAAAAACTTAAAATAAGAAAAAAAAAACAAATTTTAACACACTAAATTACAAAAATAAAAATCATTTTAAGAAAAAAAAATAGCAAAAAATATATATTTAAACTTTAACCGGGTAGTAAAATTCATTATTATTATTATTATTGTTTTTTATATACAAACATTAAATATATATATATAAAACAATTTTTTATACTTTTTTATATAATTTTTTTCTACATGTATAAATTATAAAATCAACAAATAATACAAAAAACTATTAAGTGCGCGTCAAAATGATAACACCGTACTTTTTGTTTGAGAAGCTGCTTGCTTAAATGAAGAACAGCTAGGAACAATCAGATATAAAGTCCAAGTCACGTGGCAGTTAGTCGTCTTGATATAAAATGTTTTTTGTTTTACAACCTCTTCTTGTATTGTATCACTTTTATACTTAGTTGTATTACTAAACGTCAGCAAATAACAAGAAATAATCATGAACGAATAGTTTTTACATTTCTTAAAAGTTGACCTAAACTCTGGGTAAGTTTTTAACACAATCGCACGACAGTTATATAAAAATACAAATGAAATAAAACTCTTCTACTCATAACTGTTATACGTATTTTACACGACAGCATTTTGCATGAAACTAGTTTCATGAAATTTTTGTTTGTAAGCATGGCTTGAATTTTGAGGAGATTTTTTTACATTTGCTTTGTGTACATTCGCTGCATATGGTTCGTTGTTTGTGTATTTTTTTAAATAATGCAAACAACTACAATAAAGAATATGAAATTAAAAGTGGAATGTACAAATTCCGATGCTATGAAAAATTTAATAGTTTAAGAACGCGATGAAACTCTGAAAATTTTAAACAGAATTGGTAAAAAAAAAATGGCGGGAAATAATCGCATGTGTAAAATTGGACTTACAATCTCAGTTGGTAAATAAGTTAAGGAGTTAAGAGAGTAGCGAATATTTACATTTTTATAGAAATACCAACAATCGATATCTTTAGGATCGTTGAAATTTTAGAACAGTAGTGTAAAGAAATTTTGCCTCACAAAAAATAAATTAAAAAAAAAAGAAACTACAACCCAGAGAACGAAGCCGATCGGCTCATAGTCGACTAATAGCCGCCGCCGATATATACTTAACTCAGTGAGCCGCCGCTGCACTAGGAGGCTTACATCGGCTCAAAATAATAGCCGACTGTGTCGACTTAGCCCCTCAGAGAATGATTTTTACTTTTTGTTTTTGACTAAAATTTCATTGGCTAAAATAAGTGTTGTTTTATTTATTTATTGTCTTTTTTCCAAAAATTATTGTAATTCTTATTCTCAAAAAAATAAAATCGACGATTAAATTGGATTTATTTTGTAGTTTTGGAAATTTCGCGGAATAAAAAAGTTCCCAAAATTACAACAACTTCTGCCAAAAAAAAAAGAAATAAAGGTTTTTGTTAAAATTAAAAATCAGTTTATCAGAAAAAGACAGTTATTTCTGACAAAAATAAATTAAAAATCAACCAAAAATAATAACCATAAAATAAGAATTATTCCTGCCAAAGATAATAAAAAATCAAGAAATTTCAAATAAAAAATAATTCAAAATCATTAAAAACAAAAATTTAAAAAGCGTACGAAAATATAATTGCATAAAATCAAAAAGGTGTGCTTGTCTTGGTTCCCGGATATTTTCTTGTGGTTACTTTTTTCCTTGTTATCCCTGTTGATGATACTTACATGGGCCTTTATTCACTATCATGCTCAGTCGCGCGTTCTGTCAAAAATTGCATGTGTGCTCAAAAAGTATGATAATGGTTAAAAGTGAATGTGTGTGACAGACTGTTTAACCGATCTGTGCGATTTTATAATCTTTTGAAATAATTTATAAAATATTTTTCTCTATATATGGTACAACTATATGTTTTTTGCATCTTTTTCTATAATAGCGTGGCATCTTCGACGCCATTTTAACGATTTTTAAAGTAGGACAGAATTCTGTCAGACTTTGGTGTGAAGCGTATGACAGTGAAAACTGGCTATAAGTATACATCGAATAAAAAATATATGTATATTTTGAATATTATTATTAACAGTTGCCGGCGTAGTCGACTTTGAGCCTCCGCTGAACTGATTTTTTTTTAGCCGCCGCCGCCGAAAATTTGGCGACCTTAGTCGACTTTTAGCCGCCGCCGTAAATATTTTGCTTAGCCGCCGCCGGTGACAATTTGATATCGGCTTCGTTCCCTGCTACAACCCTGCTCTTTTAATTAAATCTAAGTAAAGCTTGCAAACGGTACGCACTTGCGATTTACTTACTGACTAAAATCATTCAAATCTATTACAGAAATAGATTAAGTACCTTTACACAATTAAAACAATAACTACTCTATAAATGTTTACAACAACACAAAAACGTTCATAACTGTATGCCATTTGCAAACAAAAAAAAATCATTCATACATTAATACGAGTATAAAAGGCATAACCGGAACAAATTGCCACATCTTTTTATATCAGATGAATCTAGACGTTTTAACTCACCTATAATTAGAAATTACATAAGCTATTGCAGTTTAATATTAAAAGTCAAAAGTACGCGTTTGTTTTGTAAGTGTTGTTTAACAACATCTCGTTGGTCTCCTGTAAAAAGGACCTAACTTGAACTTTTACAAAATTGAGTTTTTTCGTGATTCCAATACACATCACACAGATACCCCTCGTCACAAAATTTGCAATAGTATGAAAAATTACGGTTTTACGGGCATTGACATTTCAAATATTACATTGTAATAAATGCAGTTTCCATCATGTTTTTACTTTCTCCTGTAAGAATACAATTATGCGAGGGCCTTTACCCTTCTATATGAGACCAGCGATATGAGATATTGGGTTAATTCAATGGACTTCTGTATAGTTGCATCAAAAGAACAAAGTGATCTTATCATAATAACGCGCACTTTGAATTATTTTAATTAAAAAAACAATTTCAACACATTTAAATAAAAAAATAATCTTTAAAAATAAATAAAAAAAAACTTAAAATTAGTTTTAAGCTGATTCTTGCTTTATAAAATATTTTTAAATTATTATTATAAACTTTTAACCTCCCAGAAAGAAACTTTCTATTGTTCTTAAACATTTTGAATTTGTTTAATTGTTCACTTTTAAAATATTTAAATTTAAAAAAAAAGAATACAATTTTAGTTTTACTCTTCATACACTATTTAATTTATTTTTCTTTTTTAATTTTTATACTTTTATAATGAAACTTCATTTTGTATTTAAATCAAAATTTGTGTTTTTGTTAATTTTAATAAAGAAATATCCAAAAATATTTTTTTAATTGTTGTTTTTTAATTATTTAATTTACACTTGAAAAAAAAAAACAAAAATTATATGTTTATGTTTATATTACTAAAATAGAAATTGTTGTTTTATTTCGAATTTTAGTAGTTTTGAAAGATTGTTCATTGTGTTATATAACCATAGAGTGTTGTGTTTAGCAAGTCAAGTAGTTTCCATAAACGAAGTATCGTGATCTTTAAAAATATTGTTCGTATACTTTAGAAGGGCAAAAATAAAAATTAAACATATATCAAATATAACAGAAGTTTTTCTTTATTACTATTCCAAAGTAAAATTTATGTTTTTGCTTTGTGTTTTGAAATTTATCATTTTCAAATCGATCGAATTTTCTCACATTCCTGAAGTCTTGATTTCAAATAACAGTATGCCAATGAATGCTTCAAAATCAATTTGGTTTACAGAACAGAGTTATATGCCTTGAAATTATGGGCTTTTTTTACATGATTTGTGGAAGTAAAATTTAATGTTCGAAATATTTTTTATTTTCATTTGAAGACTAATTCGGGTATTTTAGTATCAGTGGCCTTAACAATCGATCTGAAAAAAAAACTTGTTTTTCTTCAATTTAAAAATTGTAATACATATTGTTTAATCAGGAATGGAAAACGATCAATTTAAAGAAGAATCGTTTTGAAATTAGTTTTCGTTTTTGCAAATTTATTTATGAAAATAAATTTTTTCAAAAATATTTTGTTTTGAAATCGATCAAACAATCGTCTTTTAAATAGATCGATTTCCATCACATACACGAATATTTTAACATATTTTAGTAGTGAAGAAATAGGGTAAAACATATTTCTCTCAAGACCTTGAAACAACTTTTAAATATTAATCTACGGTGAAAGAATTAAGATTACAGATATTTGCAGCTATTGCAGCTTCAATTGATATTCAGGTATGTGATGGAAATCGATTTCGAAATCGAAACGATTTAAAACCAAAAATGGTTGCGATATGCTTGCTGTTTTCGTTTTTTAAACACCTTCTATATATTTTTCAATAACTCTCCATTCAATTTCTATAATTACTTTCGGGTACCCCTGCCATTTTTAAATTCAAATTTCAAAATGAAAAGTTATGCATTAGATAACTTTTTTATATTTGTTTATTTATTTATTTAAATAAATCTATAAAATAATTTTTTGATAACAAAAGTTTTGAGAGCACCATGTAAATGAATACAAAAAAGTACATAATTGAGAAAAGAATTGTTTGTTTTCTTTAACGAGTTAAAAGCAAGGCGTATCAGTATCAGGTGATCGCGCTGGCGAATTCATACATTTTCGCCGAAATGCTAAATGTCAAACTCCATATATAAAAAATGTTTATATGATGTTTGACATTTAGCGTTTACGGCGAAAGCAATGAATTCGCCATCGAGACCACCTGTATTACTTCGCCATGGTTTAAACTAAAATTCTCTAGTGACAATACGTTACTTCACATTTGTTATTATTTTAAAATATTTGTTCAATTTTTTATTTACTTTTTTATTTATTTCATTAAATAATTTTTTAATATTGCTTTATTGTGAAAAGTTTTTGTTCAATCAATAAATTCAAGTTGAAAACTGAAAAAGTATAAAAAATTTATAATTTTATTAAAAGAATAAGACTTTAAAGAATATTTTTCAATAATAAAATTTTTTAAACAAAAACTGTTGTATAAAGAATTATTAAAATATATACGAATTAAATGCAAAAGGTAGTACAATTAATTATTCTTTTAATAATTATAAACAAAAATACAGCAAAATAATTTAAATACCTTTAATCTAAAGCTTAAACGTTTTTAAATTTAAAAAAAAATGTATAAAACGCCTTCAATACTTAATACATTAAAACGACAAAACTTTACTTCAAACTTAAATCTAAGAAATATTTAATAACAATAAAAAAACAAATTGGCTTTTTTATCAATAAATATAATAAGAATTTAAATACTAACTTACTTATATACTACAAAGTTTTATAACAATTATAAAAAAACAACAAAAAAATGTAAAAGAAAATGTTCATGAACAATTAAATCATGAGTTTTTAAAGCATTTAATTTAATCATACTCGTATCTTAAAAAAAAAAATATTTAAAACAGAAAAATATTGTATAAAAAACAATTATTTTTTGAAACTTTTCATAGCACAATTTTTGTAATAACTTTAATTAATTAATTAATTGAAGAAAGTAAATATTTAATTAAAATATTAGTAGCTAGAAAACCTGTTTTAATTAGTGAAATTAATTGGATGATAACTGAAATAAAATTTGGTACCTATGCAAGACATTTTTATTAAAAATATTAAATAAAAATATTAAAAATTGGTGTAAAACTGACTTTTTTGTACTTTATAGTAATAAATGAGAATTTATAATTAAAGACATACAAAACTAAACCTATACGGAGTTCAACAAATGGCCTAATTCGTTTGTTTTATTATTGACTTTTTTCTTAAAATTGTTAGAGGGTTTTGTTTTTGAATTTTAATATAAATTATAGGTAAAACGAGTTTTTGTTTTACAGGTTCATTCTTATTGTGTGACCGTTTTTTACGAACACCATGAAAGAAAAAATAAAAATAGTTTGAGTGTTTACTGTGTTTTTGTGTAAAACGTCTTCGAGTTTTTACTGTCTTTTTGATTTGATGATTCTATGAAGTTCTCATTTAATCAATGGCCATATGGATATGCTTTCTCCGCAGTAATACATTTCATTTTGTATTTTTTAATATTTCATAAGAATATCATGAAATATTTATTTTTGAAGAAATCCAGCACGATTAAAGTAAATTATTATTTATTACATAAATTTGTTATTTGTTATTATTTTATTAATTACGCGTACAAACTGCTAAAAACTGAATGAGAATTATACCAGAAATCTTAAATAAAATATTAAATCGTTAATACAAATGTGATGGATTATTAGTATTACATTTCTACACACCACTTTAATTAAAAATTATAATTCTAAACAAATAAATTTAAAAGCTATTTTGTTTACCAAAATATTATAGCGACCTTTACGGTTCATAATACACACAAAAAATATATGTATGTTGTATGGGAACACCCTTTAATTTTTAAGATTTTAAACTGTTTTTAAAACGGGTCCAATCTGTAAACATCACCTTTCAAATTAAAGAAATTTTTAAAAATTGATTCAGAAATGATGGAGTTATGGTGGTACAAGCATAAAAAAGCAACATTCAGTCGAATTGATAACCTCCTTTTTTAAAGTCGGTTAAAAATAGATCAGATTACCAGTAAAATATATGCGATTAAACGCAGGTACTTGCGGCTTAAATTAGAACTGCAAAACTATCGATAGTCGGCACATTCGATAGTTTGCCTTAAAACTATCGTTACTATCGAAGTTTTTTAAGTGCTGTTTCTGGCAACTATCGCTATCATATACTATCGATTTCGGAAAAAACAATCGATAGCCAGCCAAAAATAATACTATCGATAGTACTATCGATTCTTTTGCAGCTCTAGCTTAAATCTTGCATACGACTGTTCTAATTCCTGCAATTGCAGCGTGGAAAACTTATTAATCGTTACAACTTATGGAATATAATAACTTTTCGTGACTAAAGCAGGTATTCATAATGAATTAAAAAGGCCAAATCACGCATCAAAAGTTTTGACAAAATAGTAGACACCTTGTTAAGCATGGGCAGAAAATATCAATATATCGAAATATTATTTTTAATTTTCGATATATATCGCCGATATTTTAAATTTCGATGTATCGATACATCGGTATTTATTAATGAATATCAATTTCGATATTTTTATTATTACTTTTTGCAGCAGCGGCAAATTGACTTTTGGTTATGTATATTGTTCACATTGGCAGCCTGACTTCGTCAAGAAAGAAGAAGCAACAATTGGTTGCTTGCGTAATGCCACTTTAAAAATTATAATCGCATATATGTCAATATACGCTTCTAGCGCTGCTATTTCTATTTTCCTTTTTTAACAAACTTCAACGATTAAACTTAAAACAAATGAAAGTAAATTATGTTTTTTTTTCGTGCCTCTTCCCATTTAAAAATTTATATGTATTACTGTGAGGACAAGGATATTCATATCGTTATTTCACTATTGTTTAAATAGCACTTCAGTGGGTTTCCTCCCAAATTTTCAATTGTAAAACTTCGATTCATATTTCATATACTTTATTGAACAAATGAGAATTTTATTTAATAAAATCTAAATATAAAAACCCAATAATTTTATATCGATAAAAACACTGTACGACATTCAAATTCTTTAAATTAAATAAATGTAATATTTTTATTCTTTTGACGGGAATAAGCAAAAATTACTTTTGATACTGGTTCCCAAATACTGTTTGTATGTTTTGCACCAGGCTTGAAAGTTGGAGAAATTTGTAGTGCAATTCAGACTTCAAAAGTAATGTGTTATTTCCGTGACTTATGTTTGTTAATACATATAAAAACCCAATAAAAACTTATAAAAAGTTACAGTGAAACTGAATTAATTGATATTAACATTATTTTTTGAGTAAATAATTTACAAGTAAAAGTGTCGATTAATCGATGTTTTTCGATACTCTTAAAATTTATCGATATATTTTTCCCATTTGCATTGTTAAGTCCCATTATTACGAGTTGTCAATAGTTAAAGTTAAGATTTTATAGACCAAAAATTCAGTTTTGGCAAGATTTTAATCGTAATGAAGTCGAAATGGTAAATTCTTAGACTTCTCACGAAGTCGAATTATTTGTTTCACAAAATCCTCACTTTAACTGCGGGACCTAAGAGTTGCAACACACCTTGAGCCGCAGAATATATATTTTGTGCAGTTCACTAAATATATTTTTCTTTATGCCGGATCGTCGGTGATACCTATTTTTTGTTTAAAATAAAATTATGTTTTTAAAAAGTCATTTTGAAAAACTTTAAATAAGACAGTGGACCCTTTGAGATGCCTGAGAGAGAAAGATGAACGAGACTACCAGATTTTTTTTCAAATCTACATATGAATTATATGAATTTATCCTGCTAGTGCTACAGCCCGAGAAGTTTTGCAATAATTAAATTGCCGATAAAAATTTTTACATTATTTAAGTTAATTCAATTAGTTATTTAATAAGATATTTATAAAAAAATTCGGATATATTTAGAAAAAATTAAAAAAAAAACTTATTCTAAAGATTTGAGGCACTTGCTAAAAAAAATCATTTTATTTTACAATGTTTAACTTGACATTACATTCTAGGTATCACTCCCGATATCTCGCCTCCTTCTTTTTACATTCATTTTTGTGACAGAAGAACCAAGGCTTTTAAATCCATAACTTAAGCTTAAGGACAAGAAAGTCTCATTTAATTATTAAAGCTTTTAAATTATTTATTCTACGGCGAAGAGGTCAGTTGCAAAATGAATGAAGGAATGAAAACATAGTAGCTTCTATCATCATTCTTGTTCTTCATTTTTTACTATAAAGTACAAAATATACCAAGTAGGGGAATATCTTTTTAAATTAAAAAAAGTTAACCCTCAAAGAAATATATATATTCTTCAAGTAGTACCTTAACAAAACGATTTTTGTTTTTGTTAACCTTAAATCCCTTTAAAATAAACTAAATAAAAAAAAAATAGTAAATTATTAAATCTCAAAACATTTCCTTCCATATAAAAAGAAAATTTAAAGAATTAAAGACAATTTCCTTAATGAAATAATTCCTTTAGCAAAATATTTGAAATTATGAAATAAAACAAGAAAAAATTAAGGTTAAAAAATAATACATACTTTAATAAAATTAATAACATAATTATTATTATTTAGTAATAATAATTAGTAATAGTATTTTTTAATATGAAAACATATTTTATAAAGCAAAAATTTATTTATATAAATTTTTTAAATTATTTTTATATTGAAAACAAATATATTTATTTAAAAAAAAAAGTATATTAAAAATAATTTTTGTATTCCAATATTTTTTTTTTCTTTTCAAAATAGAATAAAATAATATTTTTAAACAGAAAAATTAACATAAAATAGCAATAAAAGTTTACATACAATTAATAAAAACTTATAATAATATAAAAAATATAAACAAAATCCCTTTAAACATTACAGCAGCAATTAAAAAAATATATATATATTTCTAACCCCTCCTTAAAAAATTCCAATTTCAATAATAATTAAATAAACAGTTATTGCTAAAATTCAAAGAGAATAATAATTAAATATTTATTATTTATTACTTAAAAAAGTTTTTAAAAAAACTAAATATATCAGTGAAAAAAAAAATTAAATAAAGTAATTTTTAATTAAAAAATATAAAAATTTAAATAAAAATTCATTATTACAACTCAAATAATAAAAATTTAGTTGCAAACTTTTATCGACATTATACAGTTTAAAATAAAATACAGTTTAAAATAAAAGAAAATGTATGAATAAATCTTTAAAAAACTTTTGGTGCATCAAAATAAATACAGATGGTTAAATAACAAAATCAACAAATAAATATATATTAATAAAATATAATAAATATATAAAACAAAAATGATAAAATTCACTTAATAAAAACATTTTTCCTGAATAAATATTTAATGATTTTTAATCCGATACTTTTAAAAACAAAGACAGGGAAATAGGAGTTGCAAATTATACAAACAATAAATATGTCAATCGATCAGATATGGTGTCGCAAGAGGTTCTATTGGAAATCAGCATGATCGGTCCATGTCCTTTGAGGCAGTAGACAAAACACCGCGTCTACCTTTAATTTTTTTCATGTCAGTTGGAACAATAAAGTAACTCCAATCAAAAAATAAATATATGGGGCGATAGAGAATTAAAAAATAAGAAAAAAAAACATCAAGTGAAAAAACGGGCACTCGCGCATATTTTCGGAGTTACGGGGCTCTGAAATTTTCAAATTTTTTAAAATATCAATATGGCTATCATTTTAAAGCTTTTGAAGAGATCTTTCAGGAAATACTAAAATTTTTAAAAAATGCTTAACCCATTAAGAGCCGATGTGGTTTTTATATGAAATTATATACAGTACCATTTTTTTATTTTTTAATTCTCTGTCACTCCCACATTTGCTTTTTTGATTCGAATTTAAAAAATTGTATAATTTTTTTAATATGGTGTTTGATATTTAGCGTTTACGGCGAAAATTAAAAAATTTGCCATCGAGACCACCTGTATTATTTCGCCATTGCCTCTACCATATTAAACAAGGTGAATCAATTACCAGGTGGCTTTGAGGCGAATTCATTACTTTTCACCGTGAACACTACTGCCAAACTCCATATATAAAAAATCTGTATAATTTTTTATGTATGATGTTTGACAGTAATTTTTACCAGCTAAAAATAATGAATTCGCCTACGGTGCCACCTGGTAACTGATTCGTCTTGACATTAAATAAAACATTTCAAAATTAACTTATTTATAACAACGTATTAATAACTATAAGGCAATTAGTAAAAAAAAAATTGTTATTGAAAACGACTGAAATTTGTTAAAGAGAAAAAATTCGATGGTCGGTGTACGTTCTTCCCCTTATGAAACGATAGAGATTGTTTTAATGTAAATACCAGCACTTCCATTTTTAGTATTACTCTTCTGTTACACTCTATTTATTTTTAATTTCTTACATTTCTCACTCTTTGGTTTGGTCTTATTTTATTCCTACGATCTCTTGTTTACAAATTTACGCAGTCATACGTGCTGACGAGAATCGAGACTATTCGAGCCATTCAGCGCTAAAAACGCTATGCCTCCGGTTAAAATAAAAATCTTGGTCTCGTGTTGCACCAACAGACGCCTTAGAATTAACTCAGCCAGGTCTGCCACACACTGTTTTTATTTTGTCACTTCTGCTCGCCCCAATGCTCATACTATAACAGGCGTCTTACCTATCCAATCTTATTTTTCGTGACTGTACAGCAATTTGTTTTCTTTTTTTTTTCGATTATTGTTTTACCACAACAGACCAAGTGCACTAAGTATCTCAGCCAACTCATCTACTGCGACTATACAGCAATTGTTTTTTTTTTCTAATTTTAGACTCCGAGAGGTTTCAAATTGTTTTATTTATTATTATTTTCATTTAAACATTTTCTCCTTCGCGGCTACTCAGCAACAATTAGTTTTTCTATATTCACAGTTTGCTCATAGGACTTGAACTCATGATCTTCTGTTTAACAATTAAATCTGACACCTATTTTCACATTTATTCTATTCGTGCACATCTCATTTTGTTTGTGGTGGAAGTAACAATTTATTCAACTCTGTCCTTACTTAGCTTAGACACAATCCAACATTTTTAACGAATAACAATGCTTTGGCGATACACGGCTGCCACATCTTATTTATATTACAATGTAAGGAAATTTTGAGTATAGAAAAAAAAAAAATAATAAAATGGCTAAAAGGGCAATAAATGTAAAATATTTCATGTTATGCGATCACATAATATGTTTATAAAAAGCCGTTTATTTATTTTCACATTTTTTAAATTCGTCAAACGTAAACAAATTTTTAATCATTAAACCTGCTTCTTGAATGGCTAAAGTAAATGGGCAATAAAATTTTGAAAAATAGTTTAAAATGCACAATTTTCTGAACAAATCAAATAATAATAATAAAATCGGATAAAAATTTACAAGATCAAAATGCAATTTTATTTTATTTGCAGACACACAAAGCGATTTTTTTTTTTTACTTTTCAAAGTGACTTATTTTTCTTATTTTCCACTATCGTTTAAGGAGTTTATTAAATAAAATTTTATTATTTTCCTGTATAGATCTGGTAGTATTGAGGGTATATCACCGACTTCAGTTGGCCCAAATTTAATTGCCGCCTTGTCGAGCAGTGATGCCTCGTCAATTGGCACTTGGCGAATGATAAAAGGTAAAGTTTCACAAACAATTGAAGATATAAAATCATCCAAAGGTAGTACGACAAATATTACTACATTGCAACCCCAATCATATCCAACTATTATTATCAAAGGTAATTATTTCAAAATTCATTATGATTATGATTTGCTTATTTTTTAATTTAATTTGATAGTAACAAAAATATTTACATAATTGAAATAAAAAATAAGAAGAAAATTATAAAAACAAATTGTCATAAAGAAAATAAAATCTAAAATTGAACTTGTCTTAGGAGGAGCAGGAGGTGATCAACATCAGCAACAGGGGGGTATTGAATTCGATTCGGATCAGGAAACAAAAACCTCTTTAAGTGAAGACTTATCAGTAGAGCAAGACAGGCGTAGTAGCGGTGGTAGTACCAAGCAGAAAAGATCTACTAATATTGAAGACTCTGATTCGGAAATAGAAAACGAAATATTATTAGAAGGAGACTTTGAACATTCACGTTTCCGTCGGGGCTTTGCTCATCTTAAGTCAAAAGTTAAAGCCAAGCATTCTGCTCATCAAGCGCAAAAGACCACGCTAACTACCGCATCAGCGACAAGTAGCCTTTCAGCAGCAGTAGGTGTTAAGAAAGATACTAGTCCTTGCAGAAGTACAGGGTCATCCTCGTCTTCGGCTTCCTTGAGGAGTAACTTTTTGAGAAGACGGCGCAATAAAGCGATAGAAACTGCTGAATTGGCCTCTCCCACTAATATGGCGTCCTCTTTAGCGGCCACTGTGGCCGCAACTGGAGAAATGGCCGCCGTGGTACCAGTAGTTGTGAGTGGAAAACCTGCTAAGAAATCTAAGCGTGTAACTGTGGGTAAAAAAGACATTGAAATTGAATCTGGTGTGGAAATGTTAGAAAATATGGTACCACCAACGGCAACAGCTCTTGCTTCCCACGATGATGCAACTTATCCTAAACCATTAAAACGTGATGAACTTGATTTGCCGTTACAAACCGATACAGAAAATGCCCCTGACTACACGGAGTACACACTTAAAGGCATTAAACTGCTCTATGAGTGCGATGACCACAAACATTCTACTTCCACTGAGATTCCTCTATCATCAGACAGAGCAGTTTCTAAACTAAAAAGTGATCATCCCCTTCGAGATTATTGGCACCTATTTTTTAAGCAGGTCAATTATATGCCACTTCTTTCTATTTTGGGTATGATAGTCATTTTTATAGTGCCCCTAAACAATTTTATACGTGGCGTTTTATCCTGTTTGTTTGGTATTTCAATTGTTGAGGGACTTTGGAATTTTCTTGAACGTTATATTGAAAATCATTTGAATCGTTTCAAACCTAAAAACTCTATATTCAATATACCTGACTATAGCAAGATGACAATATGTCAAGTTCCGGCCGTGATGGAACATCAAAATGTCAAATCTTATGAGGTAAGACTTTTCTTCAAAAGGCTATAGTTTTATAAAACGATAGTAAAAATATTCTTTTATTTTAGGGATGGATGAATACGATTAACAGTTATGATCCAAATACATTTAGTCTTAATATGACCAGCTCGGTTTATGTTGAGCTAGATGGTAAGTTAATATGGAATTTTTTCAACATTTTTTAGTAGAGAGGGGGTTAAATTAAGAGACTTAAAAAAGAAAGCTTGTAATGGAGTTTTACTTAAAAATGGGTTAATTTTATTAATGAAAGAAATAAAATGCGCTTTTTAGGAAAAGTCGCTTTTGAAGATGACTCTAAATATTAAAGTTTCTTTAAAAAGAGAGAGAAAGAGTTTTTCTTAAGAAATTATTTCATTAGTTTCACCTTCGTACGCGAATGGTAAAAAATTAAGATCAGATTTATACGGAAAAAGGGTTTTAGTATGTCATTCCGTTTGTTTTAGTTTCTACAATATCCATTTTAGACCCCATAAAGTATATTCTGAGTTCTTATGCATAGCGAAGTCGATTGAGCGTTGTCCGTCTGTTTAAGTGTTAAAATTAAGTTTGCAAGGCACTACATCAGCTAGAGGAAATTTAAATACACCAATCTATGAGACATAGTATCGAAAGTGATGCTATTGGAAATCAGCAAGATCGGTCTATCTTCTTCGAGACAGTAGGCAAAACACCACACCTGCCTCTATTTTTTTCATATCATTTGGAACAATGAAGTAACTCCAATCAAAAAACAAATATATGAGGCGATAGAGAATTATAAAATAAAGAAATAAAAATTAAGAAAAAAACTTCAAGTGGAAAAATTGGCTTTCGCCCAAATTTTCCAAGTTACTGGCCTCTGAACTTTTCACTTTTTTAAAATATCAATATGGGGGTATCATTTAAAAGCTTTTGAAGAGATCTTTAAGGAAATACTAAAATAATTAAAACCCTTAACCCATTAAGAGCCATTATGTAAAATTATATACATGGAGTACTGTCACCCCAATATTTGGTTTTTTGATTGGAGTTACTTCACTGAATTAGATTTACATTTATGGTGAAGGTTATATAAGAAGGGCATAGACGAATACAGCACTCTTTTTTTCAATTATCTTTTAAAGTAGCAGCGCGTGTCATTGCGCGTTTTAACGATGAATTTTTTGATACCGTTGACATTTTGGTATTTCGCTTTTAATTTGATATTTATTTTTGTAGTTGATTCTTAGTTACATACACAAAAATAAATTTCATGCAACTAATTTTATGAAAAACCTTATTGTGTAATTTGGCTTTAACAAAGTCGTTTTCACTAAAATGTTTATCCGTCTGTCACAGGCCTCTATCTCTGGAAACATAAGAGAGAGATTCTCAAAATTTTTACAGAAATTGTATTATTATGGCCACTATAGCAACAAATTATAAAATGAACTTCTAAATTCAGAAGAGTTGCCACAGAGACACGATTTTTACCTTCATATCGTTATGTCTAAATACCTTATAGGCAGAAATTTGAATTTACACAGAGTATGAAGCACTATGTTCGCTAATATAGCAAGTATAAAAAATTTAAGGGGTGCACCCATATATTTTATGCCGTTATGGGCAGATTTTTCAAATTAACACAAATTCTATGAGCTCTACAAAACCAATACAAAAATAATTTTAAAAATTTAAGGGAATCCTACAGAAGACTTGATTTTGGCGTATATCATCTTATCTTTCGAAATGCTGTATGCAGGCCAGTGTTGCCGTTTGGTTACATTTTTTGAATTTTTGTGCAACTTTTAAAGGCTCCACGTAACATGTATAATTTTTGATGTATTTAGCCAAATTTTAGATATTTTTGGTGTGGACACGAAATAAAGTAATATTACTGAAAAAATACTTGTTTCATTATTTGGGATAAGAACCTCTCTGACAGTTGTTTCTTTTAAAGATAACGTACCTGCAAATAGTATCAAAATCCCACATAAATAAAATTTAATGTTGCTGAAGTTGTACTCCGTTCAATTATTGAAAAATAACGAAATGTTTCTTGCTTTTTGTTTAGAAACAGCAGAATGTTTCTGTCAACAATATTTTCTAACTGTGAAATAATATGAGCTGCACTTATTTCGGGCGAAAAACTAAGTACTCTGTCAAGCTTGCGAAAATTGCTAGCAACTTTATTTGTGCCGCTTAAAAAATGTTGAAGAGTTAAAAGAAAGTTGCCGTAATTGTCTTGATTAAATTATGAAAAAAATTTCAGCAATTTCATGTTCAATGCGAAAGCATGCACTTTTTAATCACGGAATATTAGTATTGAGTCCTGAATTAAATCCTCATGAGAATTGTCGGACTGACATTTTTTTATACATTTTTCAATTTTTTATTTTAGTTTGGGTTTTGTTTAGTAAACGAATTTGTTTCCTTGTTATTTTCCCTGAAATATCGAATAAAACTTTTTACTATATTTTAAATAAATTACAATAAATTACCATTTATTTAAGGTAAATTTCTAAATGTAACTCTTAATGAAAATATGTAACTTTTTTGAATAAAAAGCGAGACTTTTTCCTGGCAACACGGATGCAGACACTTTAAATTTAAAACTACAAGCAATAAAGACATTCAATGAAAAAAATAAGGGGTTGCCCTTTCACGGTACAGAACCCTTAGTTTAAGAGTCCAACTCGCATTTGGCCGACTTACTAAATGTTTCTGTTTTTAATGAAAACTTTTTTTGAAAGTTTATTGTAACATGTTCTGTATCAAAAGAACTATTCAAAGTTTGTTTTTTTTAATAAATTCTTTAAAGGTTCTTTTTTACAGATGCTTTTTGGAACATACACTCCTTTTGTTAGCCTTTTTTTGTTTTTAAAAGAGCCTTTTTAAGAGGTTAATTTACAAAGAATACTTTTCTGAAGATACACCGTTTAAGAGTATTTATTACAAGGTACTTAAGATTCGTAAAAAATATTTTAAACTTAAAAGTTAAAAATTCCTAGGTTCTATTTTTTCTAAGAAATAAAACTCTAAAACCATTTTTTTTAATTGTACGTTTTTTAAAGTTGTATTTTAAAAAAGTACTTCAGAATTTAGTTTCGTAATTGTTTTAAGAATTTCTTTCTTGGAATATATTAGTGAAAAGGCGGATGTTCATTATACATATAAATTAACTTGTTTTTTTAATTTACTTGAAAGGTTCGATATTAAATATACATTATACGAAAGCGCATATACCAAAACGTGTCATGTGGAATGAGGTGCCCATAAGTAATAAAGCTGTTCAATTTACCAAACATCGTCGCTATGATCTACTTGGCTGTCGCATTGAATTGTTACCTAAAGGTCTTGCCAGAAAAAGGTAAAACACTTAAAATATCCAATATCACATATTAATAGTTTTTATTAATTTATATTCCTCAGACACTTTAATTTAAAATATCCCATTCAACTTATCATAAAAAAATCGAATGTCTTACTTAAAACTGAGGATGAGGTAGATGTTAAACAAACAAAACTGGCATCTATGCGACATCGCAATAAGAAGGAAAAGACAAACGAACACGACTTATCGGTAAAAAATAACAAGTCAACTGAAGCAGAATCACAAACACTGGATCCTGACGTTGAAATGGATTTTGGAGCGATAATAATGAATGCTGATGTAAGTTTAAAAACCTAAATAATTTTATTATTATTTTTATCTATTTATTCTTACAGCTGCAGAAACTTCAAGATGATGTCAATCCTGATGAACATTTAAATACTATAACGGTACCATGTGGTGATGAAGTTCGTATTTTATTATTTGCTAGAAATTGCAGGGAAAAAGAAGATTGGTAACACAGTTTTATGTTCGATGAAAGTAAACATTCTTATTTATTAACAAATTCAAACTAACTTAAAGGTTTAGACGTTTTGTGGCCGCAAGCGTTGGTAATATCCATGATCAAGATCTACTTTTGGGTAATTTAAAATTAATTGATAATAATGATCTAGAAGCAGCTACTGAACTCATAGCAGCAAGTCTTAAAGTATGTTTAGGTTCTTTAAAAATAATTTTTATAAAGGTTGGCAACCGAAGCATCAGCATTGATACCTGTATTAAATATTTTGTATATTTCGGTATCTTTAACGGCATTTTTTTTATTATAAAAGCAGACTCAAATCATTTTAAATATATACTTCAATTACTCATCCTAAAAAGGTAAAGATTTCAAATTAAATCCAAATAAATTGCACCTAATGCCTCGTTTCTCTAGCTTAAGTGAGAAACTCTTCACATGACAATATTTTAATCATCATGTTTTTAATAGAAATGCAAGAGTTTATGATAAATTTTATAATGTTAAGTAGTAAAAGTATGCCTGATTAACTTTTTGTAACGATTGCCAACCTATATTTTTGTCGTTTTTTTTTTTAATTTTCATCTGTTCATTTTAATTAGCCTCAAGAGAATGCTAGTACGTCTAAGAAATCGCCAGTGGGTGAGATGCAAGAGGAATCATTTGTATCGCTTGAATCAGAGGAGATACCTGCAGTAAGTACAATTAATTTAATAGACATTTTACAAATCTGGTAACCTTATATATTGCAGCTTTCCCCCGCACCTTCTGAAAAAGACAAATTCGAACAGCATGATGAACCAAAAGAAATTATTCCAGATGATTCTGAAACTATTGAAGGTCTTTTAATGTTGGCCGGTGTTGCTCGAAATGATCCAAATTATGTTAAATTCATGGCTGTTTATCAGGTATGATAAAAAAATAACAATTTATCTGACGTATGTTACACTTGAATACATTGCGTTGCATTACATACTTTACTAAATAAAAAACCATAAATAAAACCAATCAACATATGTGCGAGTATGTACACTAAAATGCAATGTGTTGTTCGTAGTTGAGTTATAGAAGGAGGCTGGGTTGACCCAAAACAGCATAAAAATGTCTGATAACTGAATATAACAACATTGACACAGATTTTATGTATATGGAGTTTGACATTCTTTTTTTTTTTGCATAATTGCAATGGCTAGAAGTAAAGCAGCGTTATCGTTTTTGTTTGAATCTCAAAACTCATGTAGCGCTAGACTTGTGCTATTTTAGTGATTGCTCATATCAGTTCAAGGTTTAAAAATGAACTAGTTCACTTCTAGTTCAATATGCCTTTTTAGTTCATGCTCGTTTAGTTCAAATGATCTTTTAGTTCAGTTCAAAATGTCTTCTTAGTTCAAGGCTCCTTTAGTTCAAATATTCAAATCTAATGCTATAAATACAATCAAAGGCTACCGACCATCGACTACCGACTACAAAAGTAGCTGGCTACAAAAATAGCCAAGTCGCCAGCTACTTAATTCTTTTAACGACTATCGACCACTAACTACAAAAAATAAACATCTGTTTTGACATATGTATTAAAGTTAACCAAAACAAAACAAACTTGATTTTGTAAGTGAATTAGTGTAAAAAAAAATTTTTAATGTCTCAAAAAAATTTAATTAACTTTATAAGTACTATTGTTAAAATAGTGAAAACAAAGACTTCAGTGTGTGAAGTGTCCACGTCCATATATGCATGTAAATTCAACTAAACATTTACATTAAACAATACAATAAATACATATAAACAGTAAAAATGACTATTATATATTTACCAATTTCAATAAAAAACCCAAAAAATAAATATAAATAAAACAAATTTGAAATTG
Source organism: Gymnosoma rotundatum (assembly GCA_916610165.2). Classification (NCBI taxonomy): domain Eukaryota; kingdom Metazoa; phylum Arthropoda; class Insecta; order Diptera; family Tachinidae; genus Gymnosoma; species Gymnosoma rotundatum. The sequence continues at coordinate 8,557,552 of OU744338.1, read as the reverse complement.
ATGAAAAAAGAACTAAATGGAAAACTTCACAAACAAAAAGTAAACGAAAAATGCGCCAAATAAATAGTAAATGAAAAATGTAAACAAATGCACAGATGATTATTATTTTTCAATGGTGCCATTATAAAAGTTTTTCGCGTTTTTAATAGCGATACTTAATGTATTGCGTTTTTAAAACCACCATTTCATGCATTTATTGTATTGGCAGCACTAATTTGTTTTTTGTAGCCAAGAAAAATAGAAATTAGCCTAAGTTGGCTGCGGGCTACAAAAGTAGCCGTGAAGTCGGTAGTCGTGTAGCGTCTAAAAGAATTATTCTCATAAGCACGCATGTATTGTATTTTTGACATCTTGTAGTCGATGGTCGGTGGACCTGATTGTGTTTATAGCATAAAGAAAAATTAATTACTATTGTAGCTTCTGTTCTGGTAACATTCTATTTGACTTTCAAATGCCGCAGCGAAATTTATTGTATCTATTTTACAAGCAACAAATCGTTTAAGTGATATAATAATAAAATTTTTATTCATTTAATTTTTAATATATTCTTTTCTTTACATTAGGAATGAAGTGACAGAAATCGTGTACAATGAAATATATGTGCACTTTAATCCATCATGTAGTAGTTCAAACACAAAGTATAGTTTAAAATTGAAGTAGGTAGACGTACATATTTGAACTAGATCATTTAATTCAAGCAATGAAATAGTTCAATTGAACTAGTTCGTTTATGAACTACTCAAGTCTATCTAGCGAAGAATGGATCAAGGTCCATAACAGACGCTTGCTGGGGTTACAAAAAACAGTTAAGCAAATCGTGACTGAATAATAGGATATTCCAGTAACCCAGATTACAACTTTTCATTAACTTTTTATTTGATTTATGTTATATTCTTTAATTTCTTACCTTTCACTACAAAAAGTGAAAAAGAGTATATCTAAGTTTGTCATTCCGTTTGTAATTTCTATAATATCCATTTCCGGCCCCCTAAATTATATTTATTCTGAGTTCTTATGCAAAACGACGTGTTGGTGTTGAAATTAAGTTTGCCAAGGCACTAGAGAAAATTTAAATCCGCCAATCGATCAGACATAGTTACGAAATTTTTGCTTTTAAAAATCAGCAAGATCGGTCCATGTGCATCGAGGCAGCGGGCAAAACACCACGCCTACCTTTAATTGTTCCATATCATTTGAAACAAATGTAGTTTAGTGAAGTAACTCCAATAAAAAAATATATGGGGCAATAGAGATTTACAGCCCGATTCTCTTAATTCTTGATAAATTTTTTAATAAGATATTTTGTCAAGATTTTTTATCAACCAAAAGTTCGGTGGGTATTCTGTAGCAACATTTATAAATAAAAAGCTTTTGAAATTCATCAGTGTGGTGAATTTCTATTGATAGCTGATTTTGATTATTGTTATCAAATTATTGACAAAAGCAAATATATGGATACACCAGCTAAGTAAGTATTTTTATAAATTAATTGGCTGTAAAGTATATTCATAAACATATAAATTTGCATAATTCATTAACCCGTAAAGGAAACCGAAATATGATCGGTTGTAAGTCTGCAATTAATTGCCAGGCAAGAACACGACTCAGGCGAAAATTTTTTGTAAATTCTGCCTCCAACAACTGAAAAGGATAGCTTGAGTCACGTAATCTTTGTAAGTCACATCTACGCATTATTTTTTCCGTATTTTCTTCGTCTTCACAAATCAGCATTAACACAATTATTTCTTCTTCCATTTTTCTACGTAAATTTATACATGTATTTTAAAAAATAAGCAATTATGTTGATATTTACATGAAGCTTGCACTATTTACCGAATTTGAATACACACACACAATAAAATAGAGTTTTCAAAACCAAATTAAACTTTTACAAATTATAAACTAAAAAGCTTTTTTTATACTAGAATACCAAATCTTGATAAATATTCAAAAGTTGATAAATACTCAATGTCTTGAACTTATCAAGTGCACAGAATCGGGCTGTTAAAATATAAGAAAAAAACAAAAAGTGAAAAAATTGGTTCTAGTCCAAATTTTCCGAGTTGTGGGCATCGTTTAAAAACTTTTGAAGAGATATTTAAGGAAATACAAAAATTTTTTAAATTCTGTGACCCCATGCATACATATATGGTGAAGGGTGTATAATATTTGGCATAGCCAAATATTAACAAATTTATTAATTCATAAATAAATACATTTTTGAATAATCCTTTACAAACCGTATTCTTTCATATTTAATATTTTGTATTGTTTTACATATTTAATATTTTATGTTGATATTGTTTTTTATTATTTCTTTTATTAAGTTATTTGTTATTATTTTGATTTTATTTTTTTTTTTAGAAAGCTTGTAGACAGTCAAAGATTCCAGTTTATAAGGGACAAATACCTTTTAATGTTCACGATAGCAAGACCGTATGTTTTTATTTTTTCCATATAATTTTTCTATTTATTATTATTTTAAAATAATAATAAAAAAACACAGTTTATCTGACTGAATATTTATGTTTCATATTTATGTTTTTAGAAAAAGCGCAGAATTCGTAATGAAAATGAACTATGGAAGGGAATTAATCAAACATTATTCTTGGGTCCATCTGGCAGTGTGGTATGGGCTAACGTTTTAGCGGGTCGTTTTTTATACGGTATGTTACATAATGAAAAATTCATGGATAAATTACAAATTAAATTGCAAAAGAAGCTAAATTCAATCAAGGTATGTGATAAAAACAAAAACAGATCTCATCAAATCATTTGTATTTTTATTAAATATATGTATGTTTACATTTATTTAGCTCCCCAGTTTCATGGAGGATGTTGTTATTAAAAATATCGATCCGGGTGATATGCCACCCTTAATTCATCGTGTTTCACAGCCCTTGCTAGATGAACGCGGCATTTGGCTAGATATGGATGTGACATATGAGGGCCATTGTCATATAACTGTTACTACTAAACTGAATTTGTTACGCCTTAAACGTGGGTTTACAGATGTGGTGCCAAATGCAGGCATGCCTTCTGCTATGAAAGATGAACTTTTGACATCTAATAAAACTGCAGGTTTTGGCGAAACTGAGTTATTAAATCATAGTATTATATATGATAGTGATGCTGAAAGTGCTGGTGGTTCAAGCAGTGATTCCGATGTGCATATTGCGCCTACAACAGGCTCTAATCCTAATAGTGCTATCGAAAGGTAAGTTGAAAATCATCATTTTTAAATACATGTAGTATGAAAAATCCATATATTAACCCTTAGTAAATTCAATATATCCTTAATATCCTTAAAACTTTTAGCAGTAAAATAATTTGAATCACTTTTTTAAATTGCATATTCTCAAGATTGGAAAAAATGGAAAAAAGTAAATTCAAAATAATAGTCATTAAATAATATGTAGCGATTTGAATTTTTAGCGTTAGCAAAATCCTTATTCGTACATTGTGGGATCACGTTTTCTTCTTGAGTTGTGTGGAAGTAAACAGTTATATTTGACTTTAATTTTGCATAGAACAGCAAAAGAAGTTGTTTAAAAAATTTTTCAATATATTTTTTAAATAAAAAGTGCATTAGTCGAAAAACTTTCGAATTTTTTTAAATTAAAAAAAATTGATTGATTGCACAAAGAAGGTAAATCTCAAAGAGAAATTGGAAAAATTATTAAAAGAAGTTATTCTACAATACAGTACGTTATAAAGACATACAAGGATAATGGACACTTGAATAAACAACAATCAAAATAGATTTTTACTGGACGGAAGATCACAATCATTACTTTTGCAGCTGATATGCAAGGACACACGATTAGTGCTGTAACAAACAAACAATCCTTTTGAAACATTTTAATATTAATGTGACATCTCAAACAGTTAGAAATAATCACCCTTATTCTGTTTGGCGTCGTCAACATCGTCGTCAATTTTGAGACAACATCAACTTAACACAACATCAATACTAATTTGGTATTCCTAACAAACTAATAATGACGTTGACTGTTTATCGATAATATAAAAAAATAAAACACACATATCTAATATTTGAATCAGTTGATTCTATTGCGTTAAGTAAGTGTTGTGCAAAATGCAAATTTTGTAAAAAAAAAAATAAAATACCTATAAACAATAAAATAAGCAAAGCTATTACAAACAATTGAAATAAATAGTCTACGGGTCATTATTACAACTTGTCTTCAGTTAAAGGTAGGATACTGTCTGCCTGATAAATAAAAAAAAATAAATTAAAATTAATTAAAATTAAATTAAAAATTAAATTAAATTAAAATTCCCAATTTTTATTGCAATTATTATCAATAATAATAATATTTAATGGATGAAAAATAATAATAAGTAAAGTTTTTAAAATGCAAATCCATTTATCGGTGCAACAAAATCCTGCCTTTAACTAACTGCCTTTTTTTCATTATGATGGATTCTTTCTAACTCTTCCAGTAATTTTCCAAATTGGCAGAAGTTGGTGATTTATTTTTTTTTTCATTTCTCTTTTGTTATTTTAATATTGCTCTATACTTTTTCCTGTTTTTTAAATTTTCCTTTGCACACAACACAACTCAACACCAAAAATGGAGACGACAAACTAACTGGCAACATCAACATCAATTGTTCTTAGAAAATACTAAACATATGACGACAGTCATCGATTAAAGGCAATATTGACAACGGGAATACCGATTTACAACAACGTCGCCAAACAGAATATGGGTGAATATTCGAAGGAGTGGGCTTTGCGGCTAGAGAACCATTTATAAGTAAATTAAAAAGAAAGACGCTGCGAATAATCTTTGCTAAGCAACACGTTAATAATTGGATTGGCTTTTGGAAAAGTTATTTTTTTCTTATAAGTGGACATAAAAGAATTTGGCTAGAGATCAATACTAGGCCGTCTAAGCAAAATCTTTTGCCGTCATTTAACTTTGGCGGTGGTTCCCAGATAGTTTGGTGTTAAAGGTGGCTAAAGGTGGAATTATGGACTCCAAAAAATATATTAACATTCCAAAACCAATTTACGCCAGTGCGAAAAATTTGGGTTGCAGAGACAATTTTATTTTCCAACAAATAACGACCCGAAACATACTGCACTTATTATACTGTATAACCCACAGAGTACTGATATCAAGCCAATTGAAAATCTCTGATCAAATTAGAAAAAACAATTGTAGTATTACGAAATAAGAAACATTGAGGATCTAAAAAGGCTTTAACAGAATAGAAAAAAAAAATTCCACAAACTTTAACAAAAAAGTCGATGCCATCACGTATTAAAGCTACACCTTAAAGTAACGGTTATCCCACCAATTATTAAAGTTAGTTTTAAAATGATTTTAGGTATTATTTAAGTGTACGAATATAAGTTTTGTTTTTAAAAATAATGAATGCAGTTATTTTCTTGAAAAATATTAAATTAAAATTTTAGTTTTCTTAAATAAAACTATTAATTGAAAATTATGCAATAGAAGGTTATTAATTTTATTATATATTACTACTTTTTGTGAACATAATGGTGTACGAATACGGATCTTGCATTTTTATAAAGCAACCAGATTTACATTCCATTTTACTGTTATCAGATAAAATCAGTTTTCATTTGTACTAAAAAATTATCACATTAAGAAACAAAGTTCAGCCTAAGTAAAAATAATTTATCGTATTATAACTTTTAAATTTTACTTTTAATATTTATTATTATATTTTAAAGCACCACACATCCTGGTAATGCAAGACGCATATTTAAATTTGTTGATCGCATTGCTACTTCCAACTTTTTTCAAACTGCTGCGGAATTGTCTTTTGTACAAAAAGCCATGGAGAATATGAGTACCAACATTACATTAGGTATTGATTTAAAGGGTTTAGTTTCTCGTGTAACTGTAAATATACCACCACCGCCCTCAGATAGACTATGGCTGGCGTAAGATAAACAACTTTGCGTTAAAATGCTTGAGATATATTATTATCATTATTTTTACTTTTTTACAGTTTTCGTGGGCCACCACGTCTTTGGTTTTCAGCCCGTCCCACAGTGGGTGACAAATCTGTTGATTGGACTATTGTTACCAACGTCATTGAGGGTAAATTACGTGAGGCAGTAAATAAGCACTTAGTTTATCCTAATATGGTAGATTTAACTGTACCGCTTATAGGTAAAAATTCAACTTCTGAATTATAAAAATATTAAAAAAAAAATTTTTTTCTGTGGTCTCTTGACAAAAAACAATTTAAATCGACAATAATTTGTTTGGTTTGTTTTTTTACCATAAAGAACAAATTATGGGGCTCGATTTTTGGTTTGTTTGTCTAACAATTTTTGCTTTCCTTTAAGATTTATAAACCAAACTTAACTTGGTTTAGTTGAATAATATATTTCCGTCTATTTAAGGATAATTTTTTATATTTAAATTAAAAAAATTATTTTAGATTAGTACAATAATGTTCACTTAATTTTTCCATTTAATACTCTTAATAATAATAATAATAATAAAAAACAGTTTGAATATTTTTAACTTTCTTTATTACCACAATATTCCCTTATCAAGTATTAATTTAACAAATATTTATACAGAATAGTAAATAACTGAAAATAAATAAATGAAGATCTACACTTGTTGAAATACATATATTTTTAGTATATTTTTATACATTATATTTATTATAATTAAATATATCATTTTATATTATTTCCTATATGTATTATACAATATAAAACCTATTTTATATATATTATATTTTTTATACAAAGTACATATTTTCTTTTACACTACATAATGTAATAAGTTAATTTAAATTAAAGTTTTTTTCTATTAGTATGTTATTATAACTATAACATTTCTGATATCGGATTCTATTAGGTGTAAAACTTTGTTTTCATCGTTTTATTTTTAATTCTAGAATTTATTTTTTCAACTCTCTTTTTTATTTATAAATCAAAGTGTTATGAAGTATGTGTGCATATGTCATAACACGAATCTTCGTCGTACACTTGCATGTATTTTCAAAATTGTACATGCCAAATTATTTATTTTTTGACAACCGTTAAAAAGATTTATAATTATATTCATTCCTTTTAACATTAAAAAAAACTCTCTTATCTTATAAATTTTATTAAAAATAAAAATAAAAATATACATATTTATGTAATATAACAGAATGAGTGTTTCATTTTTTGGAAAGACGCATAGTTATCGAGATAAATGAGTTTTAAGTTTTCCATATAAAAAACTTGAATTTTTGGGGACAAAATTGAATTTTTGGGGCAAAAATTTAATTTATTGGTCTAACATTGATTTTTTTTTAATTTTTTAAGTGCACGCAGATTAAAGCCCTTTTCCTCCTAGGACGCATAGTTACCGTGATAAATGAGTTTTAAGTTTTCCATGTAAAAAAATTTAATTTTTATTTTTTTTTTTATTTTTGTAAGTTATCACCAATTAAAACCCTTTCCTCGAATTTTTAAAAATATTGTGTTTTTAATATAAAAATCCAATTTTATACATTTTAGAGGTGATCACAGATTTTTCTTTTTTAAGCTCTAGGACGCTTAGTTTACGAGAAAATCAAGTTTTAAACTTTCTATTAAAAAAAATCATTTTTGGGGTCGAAATGGAATTTTTATAAATTTTGTGTGTTTTAATATAAAAATCCACTTTTATACATTATAGAGGTGATCGCAGATTTTGCTTATTTAAGGTCTAGGATGCTTAGTTGAGGAAAAAATCAGGTTTTAAACTTTTTAATAAAAAAAATCATTTTTTTGGGTCAAAATCAATTTTTACAAATTTTGTGTTTTTTTAATATAAAAATCCACTTTTATACATTTTAGAGGTGATCACAGATTTAGAAATTGATAATTTTATCGCAAATTTCTCTTCCACAGTGAATCAATTTACTGAAATTACTGTGAGATAAAAATAAAAACTTATATAAATTAAAGTATGCTTGGCAGAAAGATATGAGAAACATTTTCAGAAGGACTTCTAAATAGATCGACTCCAAATTATATTCTTCTTTCGAAACAAATTAAGTTGATAAAAATTATTATAAAGGAGCAAGTGTTAATTGAACAGGCTAAAATTTTCAAAAAAAAAACCGTCTCGCAAATATCAAACCTGGGCCAACACCTTATAAAGAAATTAGAAATATTTTAGGAACTCCAAGAAATTGTACTTTTTCAAAATTAATGGTAAATGGCATTGAAATTGCTGATAAGATCCAAAAACTATCAAATGTTCAAAATAATTTTTCTTCAATATATTCAGATTCAGGCCAACATCGGGATGTTTCAGCTATTGAAAACTCAATTCGACATTTATCGTCCTTTTCAAATATTAATTTTAATAACATGGTTCCATCATCTAACACTCATAACTTATGCTGATGAATTACTGTCAAATCGTTAAATAACAAAAAATATTTTTGTTTGGATGGCGTTTCTAATTTCATTATAAGAAAACTTCCTGCAATTGCTTTCGACTATTTAGTTATTATTTATAATAACTGTATTAACAATTCCAACTTCTTGGAAAAAGGCAAAAATTTGTCCTTTTCAAAAAAAAAAAAAACGGAACATCTTTGATTTATATAATGTAAGACCAATATCTCTTTCATCTAACCTTGGAGAACTTTTTGTAAAAGTCATTAAAATTAAGTTGGACAACAATTTATAAACTTCTTGTATACTAGATTATCAATTTGTTTTTAAGAAGTTTCATACAACAAATTATGCTTTGTTTAAATTTCAGAACGATGTTGTGAATAGCGGTTTCTCTTGATATAGAAAAATCTTTCGACAGCACCTATCATGATGGTTTAATTTTTAAGATAATTAATATTGGTTTTAGTACTCACATTACTAAACTCATTCGCTATATACAATCAAAAGAGGATAAAAATACGAATCGATCGTGGTATAGTTTGTTTCTTGTAGACTGTACTAAAAAAGTTATTAAGCGGCAAACTTTAAAAATTGAAAAAAACCGCTTAAAAATATAAGTTTAGTTTTTCGTATTTTGAAAACTATTCCGCGTGCACATATACCACTATACAGGATCGAGAGAGGATAAAAATAAGAATCTATCGTGCTATAGTTTGTTTCTTTAAAGACTGTACGACAAAAGTTATTAAATGGCAAACTTTAAAAATTGAATAAAAATCGCTCAAAAATAAAAGTTTAGTTTTTGGTTATATTTAGAAAACTATTCCGCGTGCACATATACCGCTATATACAATCGAATGAGGATAAAAATACGATCGATCATGGTATAGTTTGTTTTCTGAAAGACTGTACAAAAAAAGTTAAAAAGCGGCAAACTATTAAAAATCTAAAAAATTTCAAAAAATTGGTGAAAAGTTTTGAACTAAATAAAGTTTACTTCTACTTAGTATAAAACAGTCGGTAGCACTAATCAATGGAGATCAATAAATACCTTCCAGAATATGTGTGGATAAGTTTCTGAAACACTTGCATTCAGAAGATATACCGCAGCAAACTCTTGCTAATTAAAAACAAGGCTTTAAAACAACAGAGGTGTCGGTAATAGTGTTTATACAAATGCACATAGAAAAATGTAAACAAACTTTTGAAAAAATATTGCGTTCTTAAATGTTATAAGAATTCGTCAATTTATAATACATTTAAAAACAAAAGATGTTTTTTTAGAAGCTTTCGCCATTATAAAAATAAAGGAACTTCACGTAAGAGACTTTGTCCTTGATGGAGATAGTTATTAAGTTATAAAATCTTAATTAAAAGCTCTACCACACAGCAATTTGTATTTGATATAGAACAAAAATACGATTCCGTATTGGTATAGATTATTTTCGGAAATACTTACGTTTAGAAGTCATAACTCGCAACATTTTACGAATGGCTTAAAATTATACAAATAGTTTGTTAAATATTACAGCTAAGCTATTCGTGATATCATACGAAAAACTAAACTTATTAATCGTATATAGCGATATATGTGCACGCGGAATACTTTCCGAGATAAAAGCGAGAAACTTAATTTATATTTTTGAGCGATTTTTTTTTACAATTGAAAAGTTTGCTGGCTTATAACTCTTTTCGTTGGTCGTTATGTTTTTATATTTTAGAAAGCACCACAATTAATGACTATATGTTTTAGGTGTTGCTCCTTCATTTTTAAAATGGCGAAAGTGACAGCCTGAATTCTGATTCTGCAAGTTTTTATTTTAAATTCTATTAAAAATTTACGAATTTTGACCGTTTCTAAAAAGTCTTATTTTTTGTCAAATTTTGTTTACATTTTTGTTATGAACAACAAAAATACTCTTTTTTACAACTCTGTAAAAAAAGTTTTGGTTCTCAGAGTTTTTTATCTTCATATAAGTGAAGTCAGCCTGTTTTTAACACTCCTCAATTCGCTTTGATACAACACGTTTTTATTATTAAGGACACATTTTGTAGTTACTGTGTACCAGGATGGGCAAACAATCGAATAAGAAATTTAACAATCATCATAAAAAACCTTATCAAAAGTCTTTTAATAAACGTAACGACGGCAATGGACATGTTAATAAAAAGAAGTTAGTATTAGGAATAAATATCAAAGGAAATAGCTGACTATTTTTTTCCAAGGTCTGAGTTCACTATTAAAGAAAGTTTAAAGGAAGAACAAGTTGGTATAACGGAATATATTAACAAAGGAGAAGGATTCCAGGGTATTTTAAAATCTCGTTTCTCTGATTTTCATGTTAATGAAATTGATCTTAATGGCCAAATCTTGCAGTTAACCGATTTGAGCATACCGGAGCAAAAAGAAGAGGGTATATTTCTTTCCAGCGAATTAAATTTTACATGGTTATAAATTACTTTCATTTGTTTATTAGAATTGAGTGTTGAAGAAATCAATTTGGCAAGAGAGGAATTCAAAAATGTAATTTCTGAAGATGTATGGTCGCAAATCAATAAACTTAAAGAGGCTAAACATACTAACGATGAAAAGCCAGAAGATACTGGAATATTTATTGATGTCACTGAGTTAGATAAAGAACAGCGAACTAAAATACACAAAGTTTTTAAAAAGCTGTATGAAAACAAATTAGTGAGTTCAACAGTTAGTGGAGATTGTGCGGGCAGCAAAGAGGCTGATAAAAAATTCATACGTGTTATGAAATCTAAGGGCCGTGATCGCTTTAAATGGACATTTCCAAGTGAGTACGTGCATTTTTTAGTGTACAAAGAGAACTTTGATACAAGTGAAGTTGCTTCATCAATTGCCAACAAGTTAAAGTGAGTACATGTAATATGCTAAGATAATGTTGAATATTTACTACATTTACTATATCTTAAAAAAATTAACTTGCTCTTAACGCAGCATTAGACCATCACAGGTAAGCTACTGTGGCACCAAAGATAAAAGAGCTAAGACGACTCAAAAGTTCTGCATAAGAAAGCGCACTCCCCGTCAAATTGTTGGTACGGTAAAATTTTTAAATGGAGTTACAATTGGTAACTTTAGCCTTGAAAAAAGAGTATTGAAACTTGGTGATCTTCTGGGGAATCGATTTCGTATTGCCATAAGAAACCTAGTTGGCGAGATGCAGCACATAGAAACATCATTAAAGAATATTAAAGAACAGGGCTTTATTAATTACTTTGGATTGCAAAGATTTGGGAATTGCTCTGCAATTCCTACTTATGAAATTGGCATAGCTTTATTAAAAGCTGATTACAAACTGGTAATATAATCAATTGGGTATTTTAGAAAACAGTATAGCTATAGGTACTTACAATTAAATTTTTTAAGGCATGCGAGTTAATCTTGAAACCTCGGGATAATGATGTACCATTTTTAAAGTGTATTCGGGAAGCGTGGTGGAAAAATCGTGATTCTAAAGCTGCTGCGTCACAGTTTCGCAGTGATGGATTTATTGAGAAGAAGTTATTGGACGGTTTGGCTCAATTTGGGGAAAAGGACTATGCAGCCGCATTAAGAAAGGTAATTTAAAGAAAAAATGCAATGGTGCAATAATTTTATTATTTTCACTTTAAAAATACAGATACCTCGAAATATGCTCCTATTGTATCCGCACGCGTTTCAAAGTCTAATATTTAATAACATTGCCTCTAAGCGAATAAAAGAGTTTGGCCTTTCATTAATACCAGGCGACTTAGTTTATATAAAAAATGATAAAGATGATCAAGACATAGATATAGAATGCCCGGAATTTCCAGAGCATGCAGAAGATGACGTTGAAATAGAAACTGAAAATGAAATATCCGCAGTTGATACATTAAACATTAATTTTAACTTAAAAAAAGTAAAAGCGTTAACCGAGGAAGACATTGCAAGTGCTGCATTTAATATATATGATGTGGTATTACCTTTACCGGGTTACGATATTACCTATCCCGAGAATATTGTTGGCTCGTGGTATAAAGAGTTATTGGAAAGGTATGAACTATCATCAGAAAAATTGAAACACAATGTTAAATTGTTTGCAATGGCAGGTGCTTATCGCAAATTGGTGGTTAAGCCTAAAGATATGTCTTGGGAAATCAAGTCCTATTCAACACCAGATGAAACATTAATTTTATCCGATTTAGAGTTGCTAAAGGGAAAAAAACTCGAAGATTTCCAAAAGGTTGAAAGTGACCGAAAATATGAAGCGCTATTATTAGATTTCTGTCTTCCAACGGCGGCTTATGCTACCATGTTGTTAAGAGAACTACTTAAATGTGACACATCTGCGGCTGCGCAGTCGTTACTTCAACAGGAAGCTTTAAAGGTATCTACAGAAGCCAACAAAATCAAAGAAGAAATTAAAATAGTCGAAAAAATTGGTGAAAAACGGAAAACCAATGACAATGAATGCGAAGAAGAATTAAATAAGCCTGCAAAACTTTTGAAAAATAACGAAGCAACTATTGGTCTTAACTGAATTTTTTATACATCAATATTTGTAATTCAATAATAAGACATGTAATTTTTTATAACTTTATGAATTAAACATTGGCCGACTTCCTAAACGCAAGTTGCAATGCATATTTATTTATTTACATACATACATACATGCATACACTTTGTAAACGCATATCTAAACTTTTTGGCAACGTACAATGTTCCTAATCGTTTGGCAACTCATTTTAATGAGTATCAGAAGTCAAAATCACGCATCATTTTTATTTTGTATGCAAACATTTTTAAAATGTTATTTTTAAAATGAAATGTGAATAAAAAATACCATCATCCATTTATTCAATGAATTCTTAAAAAATATTTATTTTTGATCACTTGTTTCCGGGATTTTTATTGTCCTTAACAAAGTTGTCTCTTCTTTTTTTTCTTTTTAATAGGCTTCTATAGCAATATAGAATTTTTTGGAAGATTTGACCTGAGGTAATTCCTCAGCACTTGCCAACAAAATGGATAAATAATTTTGTGTAACCTCTATTTATCCAAAAAAAAATTATTCAAATGTTTTTGACATTTGCTTCACGTATGAGTTGCATAGCGACGATCCTAAATGCCGATAAAATTCAAAAAATTTCTCTGCAACGCAAGTTTGCATTTAAAACATGTTTCGCATTGCATACGCGTTTTTTTAAATTATGCATTGCAACAGGCGTTTAGGAAGTCGGCCTATTATTTAAACATCAATTAACTTGTCTTTTTGCTGACCTTTTTTAACTTGGCATGTTTTTTTGTATTCATATGTATATACACATATAAAGTTCTTTAAAAATGATATTCAACTGAGTTTTTTATAGCATGTGATTTTGAAATTGTAATTGATTTTCAACATAATTTATACGTACGAGAAATGAAGTAAAGAAATTGTCACAAAGCAACATATCGCACTTGATCTACTGTAAAAATTTCAACGTATTCCGTTTACTCTTTCATCTCGAAAACCACTTCATGATAATGTAGTGATTACCTTTATTTCAACAAAAAGGTATTATTTCGAGTTAATACAAAAGTTAACATGGAACTGATTCGTAAATTTTCATAAAAAATGTATTATTTTGAGTTGAGTCTCTTTTCAATTTGGTTTTATTTTGAGTTGATACTGTTTTGTTGATAAAATTTGTTTCATTTATGATCGAAAAATTTCAGAAAAATGGTATTAACTCAAAAAATTGATTTTTTTTTTTTGCAATACATGCACAGATTTCTAGGAAAAATGATGTGAATATATTTTTAAATGAAATTTGCTTCCTATGGTATATTTGAATTTTTAAATTCTGTTAAAATGTGGCCACAGTTTTTTGACTCTACTGAAAATTTTGAGTTAATAACCTCTTGTTGATCAAGTGCGATATATATGTATGTAAATACATACATACAGGCACGTCACAGAACTCAATTCCGATCGAAAGTGGCTTTAATTCCGCAAATTGGTTCTTCAGAAAACGAAAAACTAACAATATCTTCAGAATGAAACCACTTTTAAAATTCAAAGTGGAATGTAGATTCTTTGAAATTTCATTATTTGCGATTTTCAGATTTGCCAGTTAACTTTGGTTCGCGTAATATATGCAGTGCAGTGAAGCATTTACGAACAGGCCCATTGCCACATTAAAAAAAAATGGTGGACATTACGCCTCTTAGAAATAAGCATAATCGATCGGAATTGTTAATACGGAATCAAAACTAATTATAATACAACATTATTTAATTTACTTTATTCGTGCATGATTCATTCAAATATAAATCTTTCATGATATTCTCATGAAATATTTATTATTTTAAACTAAACTAAAAAATGAAATGTATTACTGCGGGGAAAGCATATAAATATGGCCATTTCACTACTGCTCAAATTGCTCATCAGTGGATTTTACCCAAATTTTGTATAGAAACTATTTAGGTTATTAGGAGACTTTAGATCTCAGACATTCAGTTTTAAACCTATCTCACATAAAATGGGTATACATGTCATTAAAATTTTTAAATGAAGATCAATCCAATTTTATGCATAGATTTTTGAAAGAATAATGTTAATTACCAAATCACAAGTATGATATAATTTACTTTCGTTAATTTATAATTTTAATTGTAAAATAATTTAATTCTATATTAAACATCGCTCTTTATTACTAAAAAATAAAAAGTTGAATGCAATGAAATAAAAATGTAACGTATGTAATGATTATCTTCAAGGTTCACTGGTACAGGTTTTACTATATAAACAGTCTATAAATGCATGCTGTGATTGCTTATTTCGATTTATTTACAATTAAAAATTCACTTTTCAAATAGTATGCAAGAAATTTTAAAACATTATTGGAAAATAACACATTAGTGAGCAACACTGCGGTACTGACACTTGATTACAAATGTAAACAAACTTATGTATGTTTACATATATATGTATGTACATAACTTGGTAAAAATATTAAACAATGAATTGGTTCTGCTGAAATTGTGAATGAGTTTTGTTTATAGGTGTTTTTGTATAAATTTTCAGTTTACTTTTCCTGCCAGCAAACATAAAGAGCAAAAAACATAAACAGAGAAACACATTACGAGAGAGTAAAAGCGCGCAAAATATATTTAACGTTATAACAACAAACGAAAAAAAAGCCAAGAGCACATGAACGGGAGGACCTGCTTATCAAAAATAAAAGCTATAAGTTACCATAGAAGAAACAAAACAGCAAGGACTCTCAAACATTTTTATATTGACTGTCGAACTGAATACGCACGCACGTACAACGAAGTTTTAACTTAAAAACACACACAGTAAAAAACTAACAAAAAGATTTGTTTCAAATTAAAAGTTTAATAAATGTTGAATAAATATACTTTGAATAAATTAAACTTAAACGTTAACTTTTAAGAACAACAACTCCAAGGTGAATTTAATATTAAAAAAATGTTTTATTAATTATGTTTAATACATAGATGTCTGTTAAAATGCAAAAGAAATTCATAAGGCTTAAAATTTATAAACGGGCGCTAAATTTAAACACAATTTATTAACAAAAAAATAGAACATATTTTTTTTTAACCATTTTTGAAAATCCACAAAATTTTCTGGACTTATGAACAAATTAATTTTAAGTATAAGTAAATTTTTTTTTGCAAATATTGATTTTTTGTATAGTTCAAATCAATCAATAATTTTGTGTTAATGTCTCGCACTTGTACTGTTAGTGACTCGTAAAAAGGGTGCTGTTGCTGTTTTTATTTCTTCTTTTACTACTGCTAAACTGGTCTGTACGGATTTGTGGTATGTTTGCAAGCCTGTTTGTACGAATGTTGAACATTAGTGTGGCGCGTTTAGTGTTTTTCGTTATCAAGTGAAATAAACTCTATTTGTTGTTGCCGTATTGTGTTTTTCATTAAACAGTTAACGCCAAAACAACTTAACAAGGATATTGATATTTTAAATGTACTCTTAATATACTTATGTTCATACATCCTCATATGTGTATATACACAGATAAATAAATATGTATGTATGTAGGTGCAAACACCAACAAATCTGAACGTACATACATATGGTGATGTGAGTGAGAAGTTGGAAAATATTGTAAATATTCAATTAATGGTTTTCAATATTTTTTATTTTATAAAACAATCATTCGTAGTTAGTGTTTTTTCATTTCCCATTTTAATAATAATTTACTTTAATTAATGTGAGTTTAGTTATAAAATTGCACTGTGAAGCTGTTTTTATGGTTACACATATTAATTTTCGCAGTGGGAAAGTAAGAACAAAGGTTCAGCAGTAATATAAAATCGATTTTATACAAACATACCTTTATGTATCTAAGAATGTATGTTTACATTAATCACAAAACATTAAATAGTTCCACATGTACAAAATGATTGAAACGAATGAATTAAATGAAGGTACCAATACTTTAAAATATGAGAAAAATGCAATTTAAAAGATTTTAAAAACTAAAATATTTTTTATAAGATAGAAAATATAAGAAAATTAGTCTTTGTTTTTATCGGTCGTTATTTTATAACTCTAAATTTTTATAACAAAGAGTAATTTTTTAAAATTTTAAGAAATTATAGTTGTTTGTATATTCGGTATTCGAATGTAGGCGAACATACAATTATAGGTATCAATTACATTTCAAAAAATTATTAATTACATGCATGTCACATTAGATACCTAGATATAAAGATAATTAACAATTCTCTCAAGTATATCCCTAACTCCTGCTGCATTCAAGAGGTTCGCAGTGTTGCGAAAATTTGTCCATTCTTCTATTTTTTTTAAAACCAAGACATCTCCTTTCTGCCTCCGGTACGTCTTCCTTCAATTTTTATTTTTAGAATTGTTAGCAGTATTTTATATTTGTCATTTCTCATATCTCCTGGATACATAGTTTTTCGTTTTTGTTAATTATGTACGCCAATTCCCTTTCTTGGTCCATTCTTGTCAGCACCACGAAGTTTGATACGTTAGCAATCCAAGGTATTTTTTATACTCGTCGGTAAATCCACATCTCAAAAGCTCAATGGCGTGCACACGGTATAGCAGCTGCCATACCAAACCATTCATCGGCGCCTCCCTAGCTCCCTCCAAAAAAATAAAATAAATAAAAATTATTCGACCGACGTATTTATGGAGTAGAAAAACTAATCGAATTCAATGCTAGAAATGAAGACTGCAGAAAGCAATTCAGAGTCAACTTCTCAGAGTTTAAGGCGGAGATTAATCCCCGCAATTGTCTAATATAAAGTAGTTTCTGGCCTTAATAACAGAGGAGATAAAATACATCCTTGTGTGACACACTTTGATATTTATATTTCATCTGTTAAATTTCCATTGACATCTACCTGTATGTCGTTATTCCGGTAGTCGGCTATAATTACTACATATAAATGTAGGTGCACTTGGAGTCTAATGCCTCTTAGCATGTCACAAAGTTAAGGTAACGAATTCTTGTATGGAGTTTTTATAATGGCTAAAACCTTCGCCGGGTAAAAATCCTGAATATTCATTTTCCTAAAATGACCTTTGCTTGCCCAGCTTGGTTCCATAAATCATCTATAAGTTATACAAAGAAACCGGAACGCAATTTTGAAAATCAAAGAACTTTTTGGATCGTTCAACACTTTATAAGGTTTACGACAACAGCATAAAAGGTATAAAAATACTCTTCATTCCGACATGTTTCAACTTATTGGAGAATTTGGATGGTTGAATTAAACTTGCAAGGTCGAGTTAGACGTCATTATTTTGGAAAGAATAAAACGCATTGTTCAATGTTAATCAATCTTCGAAGTTATTTTTGGTTTAAACTACTTTTATTTTTAACTATAACTTAACGACTTTAATGATGTACTTTACATATTTTACGTAAGAGAGCACACAATTTAGAAGTTTATTAAAAACATATTTTTTATCATTCCGCTTAATGAATGGTTTTATATATGGATATCCTCTACATCTTCGTTGTTTAAAGATTTTAGTTGGCATTTGCACAAATAGGCGACAATACGTTTTTCTGCTTTAGGTCGATTATTGTCACCTAAACCTTCTAGCAATGCCTCAATTCTTTTCATCGTACCACTGAATGGATTATTATTGTTATTGCTATTGTTTCGTTTATTATTATCTATATTAGGAGTGGATGTATGCATCGGTTTATCATTGAATGGCATAAAAGTGCTATTTTGCTCATCCATCGCTTCTTGCAAGGGGTCATCTAAAACTTCTTCAATAAGTTGTTCAGCATCCATGTTGCTGTAATTTATGGGAACAGTTTGGTGTTCAGGACTTTTCAAATTATGCTGAGTCCTAAAGTTTTAATGTTCCAATTGCATCAAAGAAATATTTCAATAAAGTTACTTAAAAAATACTCACGATTGATACCTTATATGCTTTTCAATAAATTTCATCTTATCAAACAAAGCCCAATCGGACTCTTTTCCCAATTTAGCCATTTCTCGCCGATATTTAGCTCTTAAACTTTTCCATCTTAAAATACAATATTTTGCTAAAAAAAAAGGAAAACAAAATGTAAATAAAAGTTAATGAAAACAAAACGTAAAGAATTTTACTTACTATCGCGATTTAGGGATGTTGAGATATGGCTCCACATCTCAAATTTCTTTTTCATGTCTATGTATGGCGAAGTTCTTAAATCCTTTTCGTAAAGTATTGGATTCGCTCTCACCATGTCAATTAACTTACTATCAAATTCTAAATCGGTATGAAAACCTGACATTATTCAAATAATCTTTGCAATAAAACCACAATCCAGAATAATTTTTCACAGAAAGAGAAATGAATATAAACAAACAATCCGTAGAGTTGCCGGACTACATATATTTATTTTTGTTTAAAGTGGTGCATTTTAGCGTTTAGGGCGTAAAATTAATATGTAGATATATTTACATTTCATATGTAGACATTTTACATTACATACAAACCTCGTTGTACGCACTGTATAATTTTATTTGTTTGAGGCAGAGAACTTCTCTTAATAAAGTGCTAAATTTATGCTCAAAAAATTTACTGTAAAAATTTCCGATTTGTATAGTATAATCTGAATAGAGATAGCAGTTTAAAATCCTGTAATAAATCGTTAATATTTATTTGCACTAATACTTTGAGAAATTTTTAAATCTAAAAAAGTACTAAAATTAGAAGAGAAAATTATCAAAATTTAACTTATAAATAATAAAAGCTTTTGCATATAAGAACATATATCTTTTTTTCTTTCTTACTTAGTTTCAAACTTTCCCTGGATAAACTTATTTTTAGTTTACTTAATATTTTGCTATACGGCAAATGTTATTTGTTCACAATAAAAAAAGACTTTTTAATAACTTTTGGTGCTATTTTGTTTAACTTATAACACGCAATCTTTAAATCCTTATTTTTGCTATACTTTTTACATATTTCAGATATAGATGTGAATATAAAAAATGACAGCTGAAAATTATCACCTTAAGTGGGATTCGCACTTGTCATATTTGAATACGTCGGTTGCTACTTTATACAAGTAAGTTAAACGTTAATATGTTGTTAATCTGAAATAATTCTTATTTATTTATTCTGTTGATAGAAATGAGAAATACGCAGACGTCGTTTTGTACAGTTCCAATACGACTGGATCCATCACAGGTTCTATGCCCACGGTTGGCATATCTGCGCATAAATTTATTTTAAGTTCTTGTAGTCAGGTGAGATAAAATTAGAATTTTTGTTGTCCCAATTTCACATTTTTTTTGCAGTTTTTTTCAACAATATTTGAAACCGCACCCGTAACGAACAATGGCATATTTTATGTTATACTCCCACCTGATTTAAGTCATCGAGCCATTCAAATATTGGTGCAATATATGTATGTTGGTGAGGCCACCGTTTCAAATGACATTTTAAGTGAAGTATTGAGAGGTGGTGAAATCTTAAAAATTCGGGGATTATGTCGTACTTCCACAAACGCATCCATTCAACAATCACAACAAAATCGCAACGTCGACAACCAAGCATCAGCAAATTCGTCTTTGTACAACCTTACGCGCATGCCAATGAATAGTGGGCCCACTTCTGTACGATATTTAATGGAACAACAACAGCAACAGCATTCACGAGGCCTAGGAGCTTCAGTAATGCCCAAAGATAGTCCTGTTATAATAAAATCACCAAAACCTCTAAGTACATTAGCGTCTTCAAGCGCAGGAATAACGAAACCGTCTTCAAGTGGAATAACAGTGAATAAGCAAGTTGCGATAGATCCGGGTGACAAATGTTGTTACCCTCAAGATTCCCTGCCAGCTAATGCCAGTATAGGTGAAGGTTCTTCTTCCATATGTAATGAAATGGGGTGCAATAGCTGTCCCCGAGTAGCTGATAGTCTTCAGCCAATGATCCTAAGACGAGAACGTAGTCAAAGTGATGATCCAACGGTTTTGTGTCGAAAGTCATGTTTGGAAAGATGTGACGAACAGAATTACTTAAGGCATGCTTCCAATGACTGCAGGGATAACGTAGAACAGGATGATTCAGCTCGCGTATACGAACATGAAGTGCGTAGATCTAGCCTTCCCGCTGAACGTTCAGAAATTATTCATGACTACGTTTCAGAACAGTATTCTAATCATGTCACTAATATCACGCATTCTAAACATAATATAATACATGAAAGTATAGCTGGAGTAGTAGATGGAGGCGGTAGTAGCGGTGTCAATGAGGTAGTACGTTTGTCTTCTCCTATTAACAACACTAAAGAACCTACACCATTTGTTACTATTAAAGAAGAGCCGACAGATTGGCTGCCTTCCTCTTCGGCTTTAACGTATCAAAGTAGTGTCGAATCGTCTAGTAAAATTATAAATAAAGTCGAAAATTTTCAAACAACTCATGTAAAAACAGAATCGTCTCCATCCTCCGCCATCCATAATATGGAAAACGATTGTCGCCAGTTGTTGGCTGCTCCATCTTCTGTTCTACAACTACCGATATCAAATGATTTTGATCGGTACTTTTCTTGTGACATTTGTAACAAAACGTGTGAGGACAAACCTTCGTTACTAAGACACTTGGAAGTACATACAGCCACACCTTCCACCTCAAGTTTTAATCCTTCCTCAAGTGGTGAAATTTCTTCACTTTCAAAAACCTACGTGCCAAAAAAGAGACGTCGAATTTCAGTAAGTTATTTAAAGTTGGAGCTAAATATTTACTTTTAATAAATCATTTTTTCGATTAAACCATGAAGCAGCAGGAAAATACAACGGATCATGTTTGTTTGCAGTGCGATCTTTGTTCTACGTAAGCAAATACAGCAATGACTTAGTCGTTTTACAATTTTAGATTTTATTATTTTGATTCTAGACGTTTTGAAACTCCTGCTGAATGGGTGCGCCATATGAACAATCAACATACTGAAGTCGAATTGGCTCTCTTTAATAATAAAAAAGATAAGGAAAAAAAGTAAGAATACTAAAGTAAACTAAAATTTTAGAAAACTAAATTTAACTTTTTTCTGCAAGTACTTCATCTTCGTCCAACAACAGCCAGAAAAAACTCAATGCCAACCATCAGTCACACCAGATTCAGCAACAACAACCGCAACATTCAAGAAAACAAATTTTAAACGGCAGCACAAATTCCAGTTTATCAAACAATACTTCCGTTTTATGCACTTCATCCAACCAATCAAGGAACGATGTAACTACAGGTTAATTTGGTTGCTGTTTGATATTTTCATATATATTTTGAAATAAATTGTATATTTTTAGATTATTTAAGGTCAACTTTATCTCCAGTTTAAAATAATTAAATTCCGAAAATTATCACCATTTGTTAACGATGCTGTATATACAAGAAAATGAGATTTGATTGGAAAAGCATTCCTTCAGTGGCGATGCAAATCCATTCAACAAAGCATTTCCAAACAGGCAAAAAGAAAAAACAAATTTTATCTAAACTACAATGTTTTAAGATCTACGAAATCATTAAACGAATTTTAACAGAAACTTATAAATAAAAACAACGCTTCATTAATACATGTATGAATACAATTTAAAAAATATTTTATAGTTTTTAAAATAAAATTACTTAACGTTTTCTTCATAATTTTAATTTTTAATTGTTTTTAACAGAAGCTTTGGCTTATAGCCAACTACAGTCAATGATAGTGAAAGATATTAAAGAAGTATTTATTTACATATTTCATTACAATAAGCAAGATTAATATGAAATCACGTATCTAGCATTTGCAGTCAGTCAAGGTGGAATTGATTATTTTTACTGTTTAAAAAATATTATTTAGCTTTTTTCGAATAATCGCTTAGTTTTTTTTAACTAAGATAACCAATTCTTTTGTTTTCCATTAATCTGCGTTTTTTTTTTAAATTTAACTTCTTGAGCTGCGTAATAATTTTTAATTATAGACTTAGTTTTTTCTTTTTATTTCAATTTACGTCTTACCATAATTACTTTAGGAGGTTTACTTAAAATAACTTATTGCAATGTATGAATAAAGTAGAATTTTATTTAAAAAAGGTATAAAAATAATTGAAAATGAAAATATCCTCTAAAATAAAAATATAAACAATTGCCGGGTGCGTAAAAAATACATTAAAAATTACGTATTTAACGTAATATTAACAACTTTCTTATTTTTGTTAAAAGGAAAGGAAATCTGTTTAGCATGTGCGTTGACGTTTAGTAGGATTTCTGCAACAAAATAAAAAATAATGAGAAAAAGAATGAATGTGTAATTAAAAGGATTAATGTTGTTATTAGCAAAGCCCAGGCTTTTTAAAAAGAACATTTATTAAAAAAGATGTAGAAGCTCTTTTGAGAGTATTTCTTTAAGTACAATTGTAAGTATATGGTGTGTTGGTATAATTTCAATTATTTTTATAATACGGGTAAATATAAAAAAGTGTGGTATAAAGCTTACAGAAGCATATCATAGTTCGGAGTGCCTTCACGTCTGGTTTTCATAAATTTAGCATGAGTCTGGCCATCCAGATAAAAACACTTAACAGCTTCATCTTCTATCATTAAATCACGCCACTTAAGCTGAAATAGTAAATTTAATAGATACAAAATTGCGATGCTTAACAAAATATTTCTTACCAATTTTTCAAAGCGTTCCTTGTCCATTTCGTACTTATTGTTCAAAAGATATTTTATCATTTCAGAACGTTCACACCAGGGCCAAATCATGTAATCCAACATACCAGGCTTATCGCCACCATAAAAGGGTGTACCACGCGATTTTAACTCTTTTTCAAAAACATCCAAACCAGTGGATATGTCAGTTATGGCTCCCGGTGACACCTCTGTATTAACAAAAATTTTATACATTGCAGCTATAACAGGATTAAAAAGTTCGATCAGTATTTTGTCTTGGGCCTTTTTTAACGGATCTTCCGGAAAAAGTTTAGGTTCAGGATACATTTCATCTAGATATTCAGCAATAATTAATGATTCAATTAAGGTTGGCTCTCCTTCAGCCGTAACAAGTTGTAAGGCAGGCACTTTTTTTAAGGGACTATACTCTGTCAACCATTCAGGTTTATCATGCAAATTAATAAAAATGCTATGGTAGGGAATTTTTTTAGCATCTAACACTAAATGCACTCGATGGGCATAAGGACAAAAGCGCATGGAATACAAACGTAATACTCCATCATCAGGAAGTACAGGTTTGGTTGAGCCTTTGTAATATTTATTAATTAGAAACAGTAATTTTAGAAAGTAAAATAAGCATGTATTTTAATTGGAAAATAAGAGTTGAGTCGTAATTGCATACGAACAACTTTTTTAATTACTAATTAAACTTGTTTTACATTTTTTACCTTTTGCCAAATGTTTGCCACCACTCATTGTTGATTATGTTGTTATTAAATTTTGCTAGAAAATAGAAAGATAAAATTTATGTATGTATATCAGAGACCTGCGCCGAATCGGCTGAAAGCCGGCTAAGCCGAGCCGCCGAATATTTTCACAAGCCGCCGCCGCCCACAATGATATGGCTTAAAGGCGGGTTCACCCATTGTTTCGGAACAAAATTTTTGTTGTGAGAGAATTTTAGTTTTGTGAGAGTTTGTTCTGAAATGATTCACCCACTTCGAACAATTTTTCTGGAAAAACAAAGCTACCATATGAAACATATGTGTAAGCGAGATGTGTTACTTTACAAGCAGGCAGCACTGTGGCAGAAATTTAAAATCACTGAATGCCGTTTTGTTATAAATAAATTATAAATTAAAACAACTTTCATAATTAAATCAACAAATTAGGTAAAAAAATTGAGGTAAAAAGTCATATAAAAGTCATTTCTCAAAATAAGCTTCAAGGCAAGGTATTCATTCGTTGAGATCCATGACACAATTTTTTAAACTTATTTTCTTTTATTTTGTGTTTTATTATAAATATACCAGGCATAATAAATTCTAAATTAAAAAAAACTTTATAATTAAATAAAAAATGAGGTATTTCATTTCTGAAATAAGCTTCAAGGCAAGGGATTCATTCGTTGAGATCCATTGTGTTTTATTATAAATATACCAGGCAAATTAAGGCAGGTAATCTTAAGAACAAAACAAATTTTAAAAATAATTATTGAATATCAATGCAAACAAAGAACGAAAAAGTATGTAAAATATATTTTTTTGCTTGAAAGATTTTTATCACATTAATTAATGTGGCAGTGGCAGCTCAGTTAAAATGTCTTTGAAAAAAAAAGTAGTTGGCAGCACAGTTTTATTGCTCCAAAATAAAGAAATAAAAAATTAATATTTATAAAAAAACAGCATTTGTGGTGAATTATTGATAAAAATAAAAAACATCTTTTTCTGCGATGGATGAAATGGATATAAATCATTTGCTACTCTTGTTCGCCATTGAAGTGAAGTGTTTAATGTGATTATTTTTGTAATTTTTGTTGCTTAAGTCATACAAGCATTCCCTACCCGGCTTTTTTATTTCTGAAATAAGCTTCAAGGCAAGGGATTCGTTAAGATCCATGACACAACTTTTTAAATTTACTTTTTAAATTGCAAGCAGTTTCACCTTTTAAATGTATATGCGTATATACATATATATGATATGTACATATAATATGATGTGGCAGCTCAATTAAATTTTCTTTGAAAATATAAAATAGTTGGCAGCACAGTTTCATTGTTTCGGAACAAAAATTAAAATTAAACCATTTCAGCTAAAATTGTTCCGAAGTGAGTTTAACTCTCTTTCTCTCTCTCTCTCAAAAAATAAAACGTCAAACTACATATAAAAAAAAATGTTTCGGAACAAAATTTTTGTGGGTGAACCTGCCTTAACTTGGCTTAAGATTAGCCGCCGATTATTCTTTTTACAATTGTACTTAAACAGCGCGACCTTATATTTTTATAAAGTAATTGGGCAAAACCTTATTATAGTATAAAATATATTGCAGTATTACCAAAATAAATACTCGAAAACAATAATCCTTTTTAATTACATGTATTATTTCGCAGCGTTGCCATGAGTTGATAAGTAAAACCCTCAATAATTTATAATAACGCGTATTTCTTGTAAAGTCTATTTCGAGCAAATCTTTATTAATACAAAGCTCTTTAAACTTTATGTTAAAATTAAAACGTATAGACATTGTCTTGATTTCGAAAAAAATGTTCAAACAAAATTTGTAAAATATAATAAATAAAATACAATAATAAAATATTGAGAATACAACTTTATTTATTTTAAAAAATTGAATTAACATTTCAAATTTTTAATTACATTTTATAAACACATAAAAATTTAGCACATTGGAACAGCTTGTTTTTTATGTATTAGTTTACTTACTAAATTGCATACATAAAATATAGATAATACGCTTCCAGCCGGCTAACAGCCGATTTTGAGCATGTGTGTATGAATCTGTCTTGTTTACAAAACTAATATTGTGCTCTCTTGAGTTTTGGTTGCGCTCACAGAAATTTCTTCCCTCTTATCTCTTACCCCCGCTACCAAGAAACTGCTCATAATTTTTGATTTTTTAAATGTTCAAAGTGCAACATCTTTATAAATTTATTGTACAGTTTGTATTAAAATCCATTCTGGCAATACCGCTATTTACTACAGTGCCGTTTAAAGTTAACGATTATCATGTCATTACCTCTAACATTGTATTCAAAGAAGTATTATAAAAGCATTTAAACATATGTATGTATGTAAATATATATGATATATTATGATATTTAATATTTTTATACTTTCAATAAAATGTATTTAAGTTACTAAAATTTCCATTAATTATTTTTATTTTATCTTACATAAAAGACAACTAACGCTCCGAAATATTCGCACGGGTCATCTTGTATTACTTAGGATTCAAAACTCTTAAGATTTTTATTATTATTTTTGTATTAACGAGGAGGTTGTTTTCGAAGCCTACAAATATTTTTTTTTGTATAAAAACTCCCAATGAACAATTAAGATAAATTCTGCTCTGACAAACTCACCGCTGATCACAGTAATTATTTCGAGATATTTATTCATTTTAGTCTCATAATTCTCATCTCATCCAATTATTATTTTGCAAAAAGAAATAAAAGGTACCCAAAGTGGCAATTTTGGAATAGGTCCAACCATTTTTTATAGAAACCTGGATAGGAACAAAGGCTCCGATACTGTTAAAGTTGATTTTGAGGGATTACCTTCCATCTAGGGTTGAAAGACGTGCCTGATTTGGCCTGATTGTCAAGTTTTTTAATGCGCGTCAAGTGTCAAGTGAAAAAGTGATTTGTCAATGTTTTTTGTAAGTTAATTTTTTTTTCTAAAAATTATTCTAGCTACATATGTAATAATAGTTAAAAAAGTAAGTTTATATTTCTAAAAAACACATCGAAAGAGCATATTTTTACTATCAATACAACTAAGGACTAATATGATACATATGTACAATTGTAATAAACGTGCCAACACTGATATTTACCCCATTACTCAACACTGGTAAATTGACAACGTTAAACAGCTGAGTTGCAATACGTACAGGGGGTTTCCCTACTAGTGTGGTGGCCGGAGAGTATTTGGAATTCGAAATTTTATATGTGTGCACAAGGCAAATTGATAACAGGTATACTCACGGCGAAAATTTTTTTCCTTCTTCGAGTGTCAAAAGTTAAAATCTCCTTTGATTTTGACAGCCGAAAACTATTTGTACAAAAACAAAATGTACATGTTTCTATCGCAGTGTTGTATTTATTTTCGCCGTGAGTATACCTGTTATCAATTTGCCTTGATGTGTGCATGTCAAAAATTTGTTTTCGCTCCTACTATGGTTTGTTCCATGGCGAATTCATACCAGGTGGTGTCGTTAGCCCAGCTAACTGTTTTTTGCTCTCCTTTTTTTGATAATTGTCAAAAATGCATTGTTTTATATCTGCAAATGGAATGTCAAAGTTCTTGTTTTGTTGTAGTTGTTGTCGTACTGCCTACACCTGTACGAATTCGCCTTGGTTTGTTCTTTTCGTACCTTTCAAGCATTTCGTGAGCGAAATAGATTCTCTTGAACAATTTCTCTATGACACGTACATTGAAGTTTTTGGAAATAAAAAGTGAGTTCATATTTTTGTTTGTTAATTTATTTTAACGAGTATATTATTTGCAGAATATTCTATTGTGATACGTTGGATTAGTGAAAATATAACAAAAATGTTAGAAGGTAACGAAGATGCTGCACCATCAAAAAAACCAAGATATACTGTTTACTTGGATAGATGGCATGTAGCACCAGAATATTCCAATTGGATACAAAAGAAAGATCAATACACTGCATTGTGTAAATTATGTCAGACAGAAATTTCAATAAAATATGAAGGGAGCTGGGCATTAAATAGACATATGAAAACTAAAAAAACATGCCAAAATCGTATTGTCGCAAAAAATGTTTCGGAGCATTTTGAATTTCACTGTTTCAGCAGAAACTACAATTGAAACACAAATTGCACGGGCTGAACTATTATGTGTATTTCATAACGTATTACACGGCCTCAGCTATAACAGCTTAGATTGCCAAATGAAAATGAGTTCTACTATATACTCCGACAGTAAAATTGCTAGCAAAATAACATGTGGACGTAAAAAGGGGAAAAAGTTGCTAAAGCCTTAAAAGAATGTTGGTATTATTCCGTAAGTAGCGATGCTTCAAATATCGTAAAAACCTATCCGTACGAGTATGCTGTGCAATATTTTGATCCCGAAACTGGGATACGTAAACAAATTTTAGATTTTTACGAAGGTCCTGATGAAACATCAAAGGATATATTTAGTAATATTATTAGAGTTACAAATGTTAATAAATTAAAAATTGAAAAAATTACATCGTATAGTGCTGATAACGCAAATGTTAATTACGGTTTATATAATTCTGTATTTCAAAAACTTAAAAATGAAAATAGCCAAATTATAAAAGCAAATTGCAATTGCCATGTAATTAATAATTGTATAAAAAATAATCTTAACGCTTTAACTATTGACGTCGAAAACATTGTAATCAAAATATATAATGAATTTAGCTCTTCGGCTGGGACTACAAAAAAATTAAAACAAAGTTTTGAATTTGCAAACATCGAGTACAAAAATCTCCTTCGACATGTGCCTACAAGATGGCTTTCACTTTTGCCAGCAATTGACCGTTTGTTATATTGTTGGCCGGCAGTAAAAAGATATTTTCTACAAAAAGGCAAAAAAAATTGTAGAAAAGTTCTTTCGGAATTCGTAGCACATGGAATTTCCGACATAGAACTTACAAATGAAGATGATGAATGCTTAATTGAAGGTTTATCCAAGGCATATTTATATTTCATTCATAATGTGATGCACGAGTTCCAAGCTGCTATATTAGTATTAGAAAGTGACTCCTGCACAATTGTAGAACTACATAACGTAATGGCCAATCTTATGAACAGTAGTCAAAGCCGTATGAATGATAATTTTTATGGAAGCAAAGTTGCTACAATTGTGAAATTCCTTTCCCCTGTTGAAATAAGTACTTTCAAGTTCGAAGCAAATGTGTTTCTTAAGAGAGCTACCAGTTATTTAGCTGAACGGTATGATTTTGGAGAAACATCAATATACAATCAAATTTTCTGTTTAAATATAAAAAAGTCCCTTTTGACTTGGAATAAGCTGTTAGAGCTTCCGAAATTATTAGGTATTTCAAATGACATTGACAATGATAAACTGTATGCCGATTACTGTGTTCTTCGAGAAGTTTACGATATTTTACCAAAAGATATACCAAATGATAGAATGTGGTCATATTTTTTTTAAAAAAGAGTGCAGCAAACAATCTTCAAAAGTTAAAAAAGTTGATCTCATTTGTGTTTTCTATCCCAATAAGCAAAGCATTTTGTGAAAAAGCATTTAGTGTTCTAAATAATTTATATACCAAAGATAGGAATAGAATGTCCTTCGATCTAATAAAAGCCGAACTATTAATAAGAATAAATTTTAATGAGGATTGCAAAAACTTTCAAAATTTTTTTAGCAACACCCGATGGTAGAGAATGAATTAATTCTGTATGTAAGAATACGAAATATATGTGGCAAAATAAATAGAACCTATATTTTTTTTTCTTAAGATAGTACCTATATTTTTTTTAAATAACGCCTAAGTTTTCTCTAAAATATATAACGACTGAATTTTTATTCTTATATTGTTTTTTCTTTTTCTTTTACATTGTTTCTGTTATTTTTACTTTTTATGATATTTTTGTTTTCATTCTAATAATTTTTATGAAAAAATATAATAAAAAAATTAAATAAAAACCAATAGTAGAGTGTTTTTATTTGTCAAGTTTTTTTTCTCAAAATCAAGTTTTTTTGGCAAATTGGATCTGGCAATCCTACTTCCATCCGAAGTTAAGCCAAGTGGATCTGATTTTTCAAAAGACTCAGAACCATCGGCAGTTGAGAAAGATTTTCCAGATACACCTTATTTGCCCCTCCTTCGGCAAACCCATGGCGAAATAATACAGGTGAACGCACGGGCGAAAAAGCCCATCAGCTGTATACATTACAGTTGTCAAAAAAATTTGT
This sequence comes from Gymnosoma rotundatum, assembly GCA_916610165.2. Classification (NCBI taxonomy): domain Eukaryota; kingdom Metazoa; phylum Arthropoda; class Insecta; order Diptera; family Tachinidae; genus Gymnosoma; species Gymnosoma rotundatum. The sequence goes on along the minus strand of OU744338.1, from coordinate 8,527,027 downwards.
CAAAAATAAATAATTTGTTAAATTTTTTTAATTTAATTTTATTTGATTGCTAATAGAAAACAAACTATTGAAATTCCTAGAGAAAAATACCACAACATGGAACCGTATTTGCAGTTCCTGATGTGTATAATCAAAATATGCATAAAAAGATAGTGAAATTATTGTTAACACATTTATAATTTCTGTTTTTTTTGTGGAAGATTATGTTAGTCTTCAAATGGTCAACGTGCAAGAATGGAACGATGCATGTGATTTGGGCAAACTAGTGGTACAAAAGAATTTTGGTCACTTTTCCTGTTTTTTATTTTTATGTAACTTAATTTTTATAATTTTCTTATTCTGATAATTACAACCACTTTTTTCATCATATATGTATGTATGTATATTTTTTTACAATATTTTTTTGAAAACATACATAATTTTGTAGCAACAAATTGCCTGTTGTTTTTTGTGTTGTTGGATTGTTGTAGCCGTACGGTCACCTGTATTAATTCGCCTTGGGCAAACCTATAGAAGCCTGTGACTGAAATCTCTGTAAGTGGTATTTAAAAGAGCAATCAACTTTGCATTCCATTGATGCATTTGGGCTAATGGTCACAGAGGAAATATTTGCTCTTATTGTGACACAAGCAAATTTAAACAACAACAATTTTCTATAAAACAATATGATTATTCAAGAGTCTCGTACAAAGGAATGGGTTGATCCAACAGTGGCCGAAATAAAAAAGTTTTTGAGATTAGTAATGTATATGGGAATCGTAAAATGTCCAACAATTTCCCACTACTGGAGAACGGACCAATTCTAGCTGGTTAGTGAAATTTGATTTGTTTTTAACAAAAAGTTTGTTACTTTAATTTTATTTTTATAAATGATAACATCGACTGACCAGCTTTGTTTCAATATAAATAAATCAAAATGTTTCTTTCGCACTTGGAACATTATTTGTCCTCTAATTAGTAGATGGTGGCATGTCGTTAATTCGCCATTTACGGCAATTATCTTTATATTGTTAAAATTTTCTTGTATTTCAATGAAATACAACAAAAACTGTGTTCGCCAACGAATATTTAATTAATTAACAAGCAACAGTTCACAAATTGAACAGATAAAACTCCTTTAAATGTGTAAAACGTTTAGTTGCTTGCAACAGTTTCTATCGACAACATGTATATGATATTCGTGGCGATTTTTGTGCTCGTGCCCTGGATTAAAACTGATGGTCTAGTGCAAACGTTAGTGAACTCTCAAGAAGAAATTCGCAATGAAACTCTGGCAAAATCCTTCGAGCAACTATTGAGAAAAATCGATAGCGAATTGCAATATGACTACATTTTATTTGTGAGGGATGTGACAAAGAAAAGTGATTGCATATTTGAAGATTCTATTGTTGATATAGAAAAGCCTGTCATAATAGTTTCTGAGTTAATTAATCCAATTCTACTTCATGAGCAGCATTCGAACAATTTCCTGGTAATCGCATGCTCTTCGCGGTACTTAAATCATTCCAGCATCTTCAATACAGTGTATCAGTATGTGCCGCATATAATTTGGTTGGAAGCACAAACAGAAGCAGTGGTCAAGGAAAATATGATTGAATTATGTTCAAATATACATGCAAGTGGTTACTTTCAAAATTGGATCATTACACCACATCCTTTAAGTGGTGAATTCCAATATTTTAATTGTGATTTTCAAACAAATTGGAAATCAGACGTGGACAAAATGTTCATAAAGCCATTTCTTTATATGCAGGGATATTCAATAACCACCGAAACCGATCAATTGTCACCGCGCAATATGCTTTTTTATGATGATTTTGGGCAATTAAAACTCACTGGATATGTGGCAAATTTCTTGATAACTTTTGCTGAAAGATATAATGCAACTTTAAAAATAGTGCCTCCTGCAGTCATGGGTGTGACTGTGAATTTTCCTTATCTGGTTAATAGAACTACTAAAGGAGTATTGGATATAGCAGCCGTAGCAGCTCCTTTTAGAGTCGATACTTTTAATGAATCGTATTCTTATCCAGTGGAATTTATGGATTATTGTTTTATGATACCATTGCCTCATATCCGCCCACCGTATCGTGTATTTTTTGAGATAATTGAAGCCAAAGCAATGCTACTTATTTTCATTTATTTTATCATAATCTCCATATTGTTTTATATCGCACAAGGCAACAATATAAAGCATTTGAAAGTTTCCAATGTGTTGTTAAACGATAATAGTTTACGTGGCCTGTTGGGACAATCGTTTGTAATGCCTCGAAAATCTTCGCGGCTTCTGAAATATATTTTTTTTTTTGTGTTACAGTAGCATTCTTCTTTGTACCAGTTATCAGGCCTACTTACAGTCTCATTTGGTCCAGCCGCCCCTTGAAAAACGCATGGAAACTTATGATGACATTCGCAAGAATAAATTCAAAATATTAACAGATGAGGAAGAGCCTTTTTATATGCCTCAAGATATAAAAGAACACCAACATGATTTATTTTTTAAGGTAAAGCATTTTTGGACATTTCTCAAGTTACGTGACAGCATGGATACACGTTACACTTTTCTTGTCTCTCGTACTCGTTGGTCGGTGTTCCATGAACGTCAGAAATTATTTGAACGAAAACTTTTCTATTATTCTTCAGAATTGTGTGCGTTTCAATTGATGGCACTTTCTTTTCCTTTACGAGCTGGTTTACCTTACAAAAATCAATTCAATCAACATTTATCGGATGTTCGTGATGTGGGTCTCTTAGACTGTTGGCTGAAGCATAACTTTTTAACTATGGTGCGTTTAAAGCTTTTATCTTTCGAGGACTTAAGTGTGGCTGATGAATATAGAGATGGGATGGATTTAGAAGATTATAAGTTGATATGGCTTCTGTTTACCGTCTGCCTTTCTCTCTCAATATTGGTCTTTATTGGGGAATTATTGTTAGATAAAATTAAAAGAAAATAAATATGTCTGTTTCATTTCACGATAATAATAAATAAATAAAAAATAATAATTTTTTAATAAAATGTTTAAAATTCACTTCTCCAAAACGTTCAAATTGCAAAAGCAATCAACCAAAATAAAAAAAACATAAATATGTAATTATGTATAAAAAATCCGAAACACAGATAAGTTTTAGGGCAAGCTTTCCTTTAATTTTCAATAGAAAAAGTGCAAATCCTTTCGCCATTTTACATGCAAAGTGAAGAGATGTCCTGTTTTTTTTAATAGATTTATAATACTGCTACGTTTATTTATTTTATAAACGTTTAATTTATTAAGTTATTTTTTTGCAAGACAATTACACACAACTTTTACAGCTTTAAGTAAATCACACATTTATTTAGGCGATTATTTACTTATTTGCGATCAATACACTAAAAATATACGACGGCAACTTTACGACTTTTGTAATGAACAAACTGTTGTAATAAAATATCTTCGTTAAGTAACGTTTACAATCAGAATGAATCAACTTGTATGGTCAATGTTAAAGGGTTCTTGAATGTACTAGAACTACTCGATGTTTCGCGCCATCTATTGGTAAAATTTTTCATTACGTACCGTCTCTCCCAGTGCGTTTGCAGTTTAGGGGCTAACCCTTTCTTGCGTTGTGGGCTTTTGTGTCTAAAGAAGGTTTTGGTAATCTTTGTGTGCAAGTTCCGGCTTAGCACCAAATTCAAAGTCTGCTGACAATTTTAGTTCCATCCCAAACAAGATTTTTGCTGGACTACGTGAGGTTGAGTCTTGTACAGCTGACCGGTATGCCGGTAGAAAATTGGGTATATGCTTCTCCCAATACTTTTGGTGAGTACTTATTACTTTTCTGAGATATTCTTTTTGGGTATGACTAAATCTTCTTACAATGCCATCAGACAGTGGATGCAGCGGTGTCGTTCTTGGCTTTTTGATACCATATATGTCGCCGATTTAAAATTTTGTCCTAAGTTTAAATGCAATTGCAGTGGAAGACACACCTAATTGTTCACAAGAGCTTCCACCACCGTTTTAGGTTCTTGGCTTAGAATGACCAACTCCTCGGACCATTTGCTTGAATAATCCATTACCACAAGTACATATCGGCTTCGGCGTCACTAACAAGCAATGGATCTGTGATATCAATAGCCATCATCTTATTATCTCGCTTCTTTTAAAAGTTACCGCCTCAATTAAGTCCGTTGTAATTTTGCCATCTGTACTTTTCCATTATCGATATGAGCAGACATCTTCCACTATCAGGCTATTCCACTGAGCTATTCTGCTAATATTTCATTATACTTCAGACTTTTGGTTTTTTGCTTTACCAGAAAATTTTTGCAAAAGTTGGGTCATTATTCTGGGTCTTCCAACATTCTTTGTTTGACCCAATTTGGGTAAGCCGCACATCAATGACGCACTCATTTTTGTCGACATTTCTACAGTGCTTGCACTCTTCATTGTACTGCCGTTTTGACAGGGCATCAGCGTTTCGTTCCATTTTACTGACAAGTTCTTTTACCTCGTTTATTTTGGCTAGGGTCATGCTCTTGAGCTCTTCACCAGTATTATTTTCATGTCTCAAAACTGCCGTTCTACCTTGGCTTTTATTGTTTAGGGAGAAGACGGAGGCATGTTTTCTCATTAACTGATTTGCTTTGTTTCTGTCAGGAGATGTCAATTCTGTCACTTATTTTTGTACCTGAATTGTTAATAAATGTCTTTTTCCGGAAGTGGCTCCCATCGACCCATCTTCAAATTTTGTTAAGAGTCTTTTCTTTATTGGACAGATTCACGAGGGCTTTTGCTATTGCAACGTTGTCTTTTAGTTCTTTTGGATCTACCATCTACAACCGGTTATCCACACTATCTGCCTCCACACTTTCTATCGTTCAACGGAAATAGCTTCCTCATTGTGGCCTTGCTTTCGTACTCAACATTCAGGGATATCTCGACATTGCGCGAGATTATTATTTGCTCGCCCATGTGCAGGTTAATACCATGGGCTATGATGATATCTGCACCGTGGGTTACTTCATCCACAATGTCGGTGACAACGAATACATGGTCAGCACTGATGTTTTCAATAGTCATCTTACCCTGGCGATTCCAGTCGCTGAATCCCTAGTAGCGGTGCGCAGTCGTTCATTATTGAATGGTTCTACCGCTCTTTTTACTAAATCGGCCCTTATTATGGACTGATATGCAACTGTGTCAATTGTGAGGAATTGCTTTCTTGTGGGGTCATCGGTAGTAGGAGCCAGCACTAATTTTTCAGGCTCTTCGATTAATCGAATAAAAATCTATGGCAAGTGATGAAAAGGATGTTTAGCTGATTAGTGAAATTTGATTTGTTTTTAACAAAAATTTTGTATTTTAAATTTTATTTTTATAAATGATAACAATATAAATAAATTAATATGTATTTTTCGCACTTGGAACGTTATTTGTCCTCTAATTGGTAGATGGTGGCATGTCGGTAATTCGCCATTTACCGCAATTATCTTTAAATTGTTAACATTTTCTTGTATTTCAATGAAATACAACATAAAATTTGTTCGCCAACGAATATTTAATTAATTAACAAGCAACAGTTCATAAATTGAACAGATAAAACTCCTTTAAATGTATAAAACGTTTAGTTGCTTGCAACAGTATCTATCGACAACATGTATTTAATATTCGTGGCGATTTTTGTACTGGTACCCTGGCTGGGAACTGATGGTCTGGTGCAAACGATTGTGAACACTCAAGAAGAAATTCGCAATGAAACTCTGGCAAAATCCTTCGAGCAACTATTGAGAAGAATCGATAGCGAATTGCAATATGACTACATTTTATTTGTGAGGGATGTGACAAAGAAAAGTGATTGCATATTTGAAGATTCTATTGTTGATATAAAAAAGCCCGTCATAATAGTTTCTGAGTTAATTAATCCAAGTCTACTTCGTAGGCAGCATTCGAGCAATTTCTTGATAATCGCATGCTCTACGCGGTACTTAAATCGAACCAGTATCTTCAATACAGTGTATCAATATGTGCCGCATATAATTTGGTTGGAAGCACAAACAGAAGCAGTGGTCAAGAAAAATATGCTTGAATTATGTTCAAACATACATGCAAGTGGTTACTTCCAAAATTGGATAGTTACACCACATCCTTTAAGTGGTGACTTCCAATATTTTAATTGTGATTTTCAAAGGAATTTAAAATCAGACGAGGGCAAAATGTTCATTAATCCATTTCTCAATATGAATGGATATTCAATCACAACTGAAAGTAATAATTTCGCACCGCGCAGCATCCTGTTTTATGATGAATCTGGCCAATTGAAACTCACTGGATATGTGGCAAATTTCTTAATAACTTTTGTTGAAAGATATAACGCAACGTTAAAAGTAGTGCCTCCTGCCGTCATGGGTGTAACTGTGAATTTTCCTTATCTGGTTAATAGAACTGCTAAAGGGATATTAGATATGGCAGACGTAGCAGCTCCTTTTAGAGTCGATACTTTTAATGAATCGTATTCTTATCCAGTGGAATTAGTGGAATATTGTTTTATGATACCATTGCCTCATATACGCCCAGCCTATCGTGTATTTTTTGAGATAATTGAAGCCAAAGCAATGCTACTTATTTTTATTTATTTTATCATAATCTCCATATTGTTTTATATCGCACAAGGCAACAATATTAAGCATTTGAAAGTTTCCAATGTGTTGTTAAACGATAAAAGTTTACGTGGTCTGTTGGGACAATCGTTTGTAATGCCTCGAAAAACTTCGCGGTTTTTGAAATATATTTTACTTTTGTTGTGTTACAGTAGCATTCTTCTTTGTACCAGCTATCAGGCCTACTTACAGTCTCATTTGGTCAATCCGCCTCTTGAAAAACGTATGGAAACTTTTGATGATATTCGCAAGAATAAATTCAAAATATTAATAGACAAGGAAGAGTTTTTCGAATGGCCTCAAGATATAAAAGAACACCAACATGATTTATTTTTTAAGGTAGATCACTCTTGGACATTTCACAAATTACGTGACAGCATGGATACACGTTACATTTTTCCCGTGCCTCGTTCTCGTTGGTCTGTGTTCCGTGAACGTCAGAAATTATTTCAAAGAAAACTTTTCTATTTTTCTTCAGAATTGTGTTCGTTTCCATTGTTGCCGCTTTCTATTCCCTTGCGAGCTGGTTTACCCTACAAAACTCAATTTAATCAACATTTATTAGAAGTTCGAGATGTGGGCCTTTTTGACTATTGGCTAAAGCATAGCTTTTTAACTATGGTTCGTTTTAAGCTTTTATCTTTCGAGGACTTAAGTATTGCTGATGAATATGGAAAAGCGATAGGTTTATATGATTACATGTGGATATTTATTCTGTATGCCATTTGTGTTTTTTTCTCAATATTGGTGTTTATTGGAGAATTATTGTTGGATAAAATTAAAAGAAAATAAATATGTATGCTTCATTTCAATGTTTTTCGTTAAAGCAATAAACAATTATAATAAATAAATAAAAAATAATTTCATTTTTATGTTGATCCTTCTCTTTTTTAATGAAATGCTTGAAATTCACATATTTAAAATGTTTAAATTGCAGAAGCAGTCAATAAAAATAATCACTCTTATTTTGTATAGCGTCGGCAATAAAAGGCGACGTCACTTTTAATCGTTTTTTGAAAATCGGTGTTCTCGTTGTCAATATTGCCATTTATCGATGACTGGCAATATGAATTTGGTATTTTGTAAGGAAATGTAATGTTGATATTCTCTGGTTTATATTGTCGTCTGTAATTTAGGTGTCGTGCACAAACAAAAAAATTAAATAACTATAAAAATAGCAGAAATAGAATTGAAAATGGAGAAACTGAAGATTACCAACACAAACTAATTTGAAAAATTAGTCCAAGAGGTGGAAAAAATCCATCCAGAGGTTTTCGAAGAGTGGAAAAATATTGCGACTGTTATAAACACCCATGGCCCACAAAATAGAACGAGTGATGTCTGGCAAGAAATATTTAGTGCTTTACAAATTCATGTTTAAAAAATTCTTTTAACAGATTTATCGCGACCTAAAATTTAAAGCAAAAAAATGTGGAACAAATCTAGTTTGCAGACGCAGTTCAAAAATGAAGAAAACGGTTGACTACTAAACTGTCTGAGGTCAAAGAAAACGCCTGTTACACGTGCTTAAATCATTTAAAATGGTAAGCCATGTTGTGCCAAGGATTTTAAATGAAGAAACAAAGGATTAGTTTGAAATTAATAAATTTGAATATATCACTTTTTTATCACATATGAATAGCAGATATGTGTATTCTTTTTTATTGACATTTTCGATAAACAGGCAACGTTGTCATTAAACAGTTGTATATTATGTTGTGTCAAAGTGATGTTGCCTTAAAATTGACGACGATTGTTGCCTATGCCAAACAGAATAAGGGCGAATAAAAATAAACATAAATATATATTTATGTATGAATAAACAGAAAGTCAAATAGGATTAAGGGCAAGTTTCACTTTAATTTTAAATACAACAGAGTTATGATACTATTATATTATTAATTAGAAACATAGACAGTAAGATTCAATAGATTATTTTTTGTTAAAACTAATAACCCCCTGGTTATAAGGGGAATAACAGTAATTTTTGTGCAGCAGGGGAAGCGATTTTATTAAAATTCTGAACATAGAAGGATTCTTATCTAGAAGGGAGAATATAGTATTTCGCATGCTAAAACTAGAACCTCTAAAGGAAAAGAAGGTTAAAAACGAGCAATTTATATACTAAAATATGTGTACAACAGTTAACGTACATATTAAGTATCGAATTCAGCCAATTGATTTTATTTAAATTTTGTGTTTTGATAAAAAATTACCCACGATATGGGGCGTTTTTTCAAAGATCCTCATAGCTTTGCTATATTTTGAGGTAAAAACCTTCACTCAAGTTAAATCTACAGAGCTGAAACTGTCCTATTTCTATATCTTAACTAACAGCAAAATTAGTTTCATTTGGTTTTTTTTAATATTCTTTTGATAGAATAATATCTGCCCAAACAGAGTCTGGCTTTAAATACTTTTTGTCTCAGAATACATTACTTAGGTACACTTTAAATTATAATAAAAACGTTTTGCCATCTTAAACAAATTCTTAGTTTAATGTTAACGTAAGTTAGTTAGTTAGGAGTGGCAGCCTCTAGCGACGAAGCTCACTTGAGCATAATCGAATGGTCCGTTGTGATACCACAAGGAATGCGGCGCGACTGCCCTACCCAGCCGAGAACCATGAATATTTCCGGATGAACTTTGCTATGTCCCCTATAGAGTGATGATAGCTCCGTAAGAGTTCCAAAGAAAGGAGAGCCCAGAATTCTTAGTTAGCACAGGAGGTGCATTACGGTCTCTGCCTCATCCTCCGAGCCACAGCTGTGACAGAAATTATTAAAGGGCAGACCGAGTCTCTCAGCATGCCTGCCGATTAGACAGTGACCAGTAAGTACCGAGACCGTGATACTTATGGATTTCCTGTCCAGTCTGAGCAGCTGCCTGGTCCACTTGTGGTCCAGTGTAGTCCACAGTTATCTGGAGACACAACAGGAACTTTCCTCTACCCATAATTTGCAGCCAAATTAAGGTAGTGGTTCCTAATGGCTATTTTCACCGTTACCAGAGGAATTCCAACGTCTGGTAGCGAGGAGACGTTAGAAGTCAATGTGCCCCGTTTGGCAAAATCATCGGCCTCACAGTTTCCCTGGATATCCCTATGACCAGAGACCCAAAACAGGTCAATCTGTGATCGCGCCGATAGTGTGTTTAGTAGTGAGCGACATCTCAGGACTAGCTTAGATGTACTGTATGCACCAGCAAGCGCCCTGATTGCCGCCTGACTGTCCAAAAATATCCGAATGGCAATGCCAGAAAGATCATCCCTAAGCGCTATTTCTGATGTTTTCAGAATGGCCATTACCTCGGCTTGAAAGACGCTGCAGTAGTCAGGAAGTCTAAGGGAGAGTCTTAGTCCGCAACCGACTCTGTCGTTCAGTTTCGAGCCATCAGTATAGATGTCAACAGTATTACTCACAACCACTTCCTTGATGGCATGGGCACATCCCAAACGATAATCTTAGAGTGGCCTATGTCCGCCCTAAACCAGCGTGAGAGGGCATTAAGTCTGGCTGCTCAGCATTTGGCCTGTTGCAATACCAGGAGTTTGGTGGGTAGCCAGTGAAGAAGGCCATACAGAGCCTTTGTCGAAGTAGTTCGAAGAGCCCCAGTAAACAAAATGGCGGCTATTCTCCTGACTTTATCAAGAGGCTTTTGGTTGACCGTTTTTTCGAGAGCGGGCCACCAAAAAACGGCACCATAGAGAATATTCGGCTCGATAACTGCCTTATAGAGCCAGGAGATGATCCGGGGCTGAAGCCCCCATCTTGGTCCTAGAGCCCTCCTGCAGAGATAGAGTTCACAGGTCGCCTTCCGAGCTCTTTCGGCAATGTTTGCCTTCCATTGAAGTTTAGGGTCAAGTATATCCCCAAGGTATTTCACGTTTTTACTTACACTGAGCACAATGCCTTTCAGCTTAGGTGCAGTAAAGATTGGGATCTTGTATCTCCGTGTGAAGAGCTTAACCAGGGTTTTACCGAGGTTAACATCAAGATCAAGTTGTCTTTCCCGCTTTAGGGATGAAAACAACTCGGGCTAAACGACAACCTATCGGCATGTAAGTGTTTTACAGGCAAGCATTGTAGATTCGCAATACCCATGGTTTTATAAAGTCAATGCCATGGTGCAAGTCCGCTTGAATGATATTGTCAATTCCAGGAGACTTAAGGGCATCAAACGACATGATGGCCCACTCTATGTGAGAATTTATCACCCGGAAAGTGGGTGGACAAACCGACGCGGAATTCACAGTCCCCATCACTTCGCCCATCCCTTCACTAGCAGGGAAGTGAGTATCAAGCAGCGTCTCCAAGGTATCGATAACAGAGTCCGTCCATTGACCGTCCGGCTTCTGAATACTTTCAATAACTCTCGGGGACGTGCTAAGAATTTTGCGTAGCCTGCTTGTTTCGGACGAACTTTCTATGTTACCACAGAAAGTTTTCCACGAGGCTCTTTTGGATCTTCGTATGGCATACTTAAACTCCCTTTTTTATCCTTATAGGGCAGCCAGTTTCCACCATTTTTGGCCTTATTAAAGAGTTTTCTACATTCCCTACGTAACTCCGCAATCTCTGTGTTCCACCAAGGTGGTTTTGGCTTACCCCTTGGCTTCGGTGGATTGCAGGCCGCTTTCGCTGCAAAACAGATCTCAAGGTCAGGAATTCAACCGCCCGTTAAATATCGCAGTGGTAATTAATTTCGAAGGGAGCAGGCCTTAGATCAAGCTCTAAAATGGACCGAAATGTATTCCAGTCCGTTTGATTCCTATTTATGTAAGAGTGGGACACTCCGGAACCTACTGATTCCAGATGTAAATTATAAGTTAAATACCTATGGTCAGAAAAGAAGCACTCTTAAGAGACATTCCAATTTCTGACAATATCAAACCAGCCACCACCTGTCAGGTTAAGATCGAGGACCTCCCTTCTACTCGAAGTGACGAAGGTAGGCTTGCGTCCCCTATTGACAATACTTAAGTCATAAGATAGTATAAAATCAAAAAGAGACTCACCCCGTTAATTGTTATCCGTGCTGCCCCACATATGGTGATGAGTGTTGGCATCGGCTCCAATGATGACTGGCATTTGACGGTCGTTAGCCTCTGCAACCAGAAGCTTCAGCAGGTCATGTGGTGGTGAATCTCCATGATCGTGGGCCATATAACTGGAGACCACCCAGACATCCTTCGGGCGCGTCTCCACTGCTATGGCAACGCTGTCGCTGTCACTGAATCTGCGAAAAAAGAAAGCGTTAATATTGTACTTTACCATAATGCAGGTTCTGGGAGTAGACAGTTTTGTAGCCGTCCATAGATAGTCCAGAAACCTGATCATTGATAACCTATGGTTCCTGGACCAGAATTATATCCTCTCCTTTCTGTGACAGGCGGAGGAGTAGAGCTGCCGAAGCATCGATGGAATGATGAAGGTTAATTTGCACAACCTTCATGATCATTGTTTTTGGCCGTAAGGGTAGCGTCGGAATCGCCCTCGATCCGAACATTTGGCTTTCTGCTCGGATCCGAGCCTCATTTGCCGGAAAAAGTAACCGGCAAACCCAGATGAAGAAATGACACTTCTTGTATCATCCGACGTATCTGAACCGCATATGGAGGCCGGAGCCGTTTGTTTAGGTTCAGTTTGTCCTGCGGCAACCTCTGGTACCAGAGTTTCCATGGAAGGCTTAGAACTTTTCCCTATATTGTCACCCTTATAGATCCTGAGAGAGATCGAGTCGAAACCATAGTTGATCTCCCCCTTACAGGCGTTGAGTGGAGCGTTAATGACGATGATAGCGTCGCGGAAGTGGCCCTTAGGTTTACTTACTTTAGCGACCTTCCAGTCGACCGTAGGCAGCTCTTTGTTGCTGACTTAAATCAGCTCCAGAATTTCATCCTGAGGGACCATCGTGACGGCTTCCTCAGCCGACCGTTGTCGCTGAGATGCCAAGTTAGGTGAAGGGCGAGACTGCAAGTTCTGTTTGGCCCATTTAAGTTTTATCTGGTCCCTTTAAGGCAAAGTGTTCGGATAATGCCCACCGAGCTTTTGCAGGATCCGATAGGCAGATCTTCTGGTCCTGTACGCCAGCGTCGACGCGTGTGCACGAGAAGAGTAGGACGTGCTAGGGCTCAGACTACCTGTTGTTTGGGCTGGCTTAACCGATGCTGTCACAGCAGTAGTTGGACCAATACGCGGGGGAGCCCTTCTTTCACTCTGTTGCGTAGAAGTGGTGATTGAGGTGCTCGAAGAGGGCACTACGCAACCTTTGGAGATTGTGGTGCGGGATGTTGAGGCAGACAATAGAGTCGTTGCACCAAACTGTGGTTTTAGCGTTACCCAGGATGCACTGCTTGGAAGCGATCTATGCTACATCCCAAATGTAAACGTACTGATTTGATTTATTACCAGTCATATCCTTCCCCATCTCTATGAAAAGGCCTGAAAAGGTTACAAAATTGTAAGTAAATACCTTTAATATTAATTCCATCTTCAGCATTTAAAATAATAAAAGAAGAATAATCAAATTTTTATTTTAAAATTTTAAAAAGTATTTCGCCTTCCCGTATTAAAGACAACTACAATTGAAGTTAAAATTTTAAAATGTCAATGTTGCTGTTAACCATCAATTATTTAAATTTCTTTTTTTTCTGGGGGATTTTTTGAATCTGTTAAATAACTTAAAATCTTTTTTAGCAGTAAAAAACAAATAGTAACAAAAATATGCCCCAATTTATCATCCCTTTGTTTGATTGACGCACAACTGACTGACCTCTCGCAGCGTAGCTGTCGATCAGTTAAACGATTGTTACCGTAACGTTTAACCTATTATATGATTTTTTATAATAATTTAAAATTTATTATTGTTCGACCTTGTAAAGAGAGTAAAGAGATTCATGTGTTGCGTCAAAACTAATATCGTTTGGTAGCAATTGAGCGGTGGCGAAATATAGAAATTGTAGGTACAATTACAAACATTTGTTTGGGTTAAACGATGTTATTTTGTAGTTTTAATTAATCTGTATCAGTGCATTTAGTTTTTATTGTGCCCATCAATTTCTTTTCCATTACAAAAAGGTTTAAACAATTTAATTTTTGTTTAATGATTTTTTATTTTATTTGTTAGTTTCTATTTTGAGTGGATTTGTGTTGCTCTTTACATGTCAGTCATTTATATTTTACTTGTTTTTACAATTATCTGGGGTCATTTAATAAATATGTTGGTTATGATTTTTCTTTTTATATATTATTATTATTTTTGCCAATCCAAATTTTTAAGTGTTAATCCATTAAATATATTTTAAAATACAGTGTGAGACAAAAGTTTACATGACACTCAAATAACATAGATCTGCCAATCTAGAATATCTGATAACGTTTCTATTGTAAAAACTGGTATTTTATAATTTTAGTCGGGTGATTTTAAAAATTATTTTTATCACGATATTTAAAAAAAATAAAAAAATAATTGTTTATTAAAAAAAAAGTGGTTGTACAATTTAAAAAAGTAGAAATATACATTACTTTACTAACACGGGATTTACACCATGCAATTTATCATGAAACTAAAATGAAATATTTGCTTCTTGGTGAAGCAGGAGGAGTAAGCAATGAGGTATTGCTTGAGTTTTGAGGGAATGTTACTGTTGCTAATGTTTACTTTTAGATCACACATAATGCTCTAACTGAAATAGAAAATTGAGAAAAAAATGCCTCAAAAAATTGCATAGTGTAAATCTGGACTAAGTCTTTTTTATGTGAAATCTAAGTATTTTTGCCAAAAAGCTGTATTGTCTGGACAATAGCTATGTGCTTTTAAGGGCATATCCTGTTTAAGCATCCTGCAGTAGTCCGTCATCATCGTTATGCATGGCCATATTTGATGTATATGGCCATACTTTTAAACATCTGGATTGATAAGTCCGCTATAACAACAAGTTTTAAATTTGAAATAAGAAATTAAATTTAAAAATTTGATACAATGTCCACTACTTTGTCTGGCATAATGAAAAGTGTGAATGTTTAAAATTGTAAATTAAAGTTTGTTACAATAGTTGATGCAATTTGATGTATATGGCCAAACCGTTATATACAGACAGCTAAAATCTGCTTGGAAATCAGTTTTTTTGGAATTATTTAACACTGAGTATACAGAGGTGTCACGAGACTATAGTCGTCTCGTTTTTTCTATGCATCTCTTTCTTGACATCCTATCGACTTCAATTTTGTTTTGATTTGTGTTTCTGGCGCAAGAAAAAATTAAATGTTTTATAAGGGTGGGTTTTATGAAAATTCATAAAATTAAAAAAAAGTCATATTTAGTGTTATATTTATATTAAACAATTGACGAAAAAAGCTACAGTTTTTATTTTAACACGTCCATAAAAAAAGGCACTGCATTTCTGCCACAGATCACAATTTCTGCATTTAAAAGCACTGCAGATTTAAAGACTTTTTCACTTCTTTTATCTTGTAAGACTACAGCATATCACATTTTTTTTACAAATTAAAAATACTTCATAAATGATTTCTTTATTTACGCGAATAAACAATATTTTTTTTGTGGCAAAAACTTTTTGTGCTAATTCTTGAGAACCTGCAGAAAACCTGATTATATTGTTTTTCATGTGCCAAGGGTTTCACCTCTGTATGCTTAGTGTTATTTAATATGTTTTAAAGAAAATATTAAAAAAAAAATTCATTTCGAATAAAGATGGTATTCAAATTATTTTGCTTATAGTTTTAATATTGTGTGGTTGCATTTTTGTTGGTCACTGTAAATAAATATAATCATATTAAATTAAATGAATTTTTAACAAATCCTCGTTTGATTTAACACAGAAAACCGTTAATAAACATTAAGTTGCATTCCCAAGTGGACAATTGAACTTAAAACTGTATAGAGTTGAAAAAAAATGAACAACAAAATAAGAGTTGAAAAAGGGTTTTTTCTAATAAAAACCATACTTGGGATTTTTTCATTACCATTAAAAATTCATTAGCATTGTTTGACATAATGACAATGTAACAATTTTACTACCGTTTAATGCTAATGATTTTGTTTTAATTGCAATTGTTTTTCTTAATGGTAATAAAATTTTAATGAAATCGATTATTTACTAATTACAATTGAATCAAAAATAATTGGTTTTAGATTGCAAAGACTTAAAAAAATTATGCATAGGAAAATTAAATCCTGATAATCTTGTAGATAGCTATATTAAGCTATATTAGCTATATTAAGTGAGATTGAAGTAAAACTTGATGTCTGAGAACTAAAGTCACCTAACACCACTGCCAGCGTATCTAATAACCTACACGACAACAGTAGTAGGTATAATTTTTCCTGATAAGGTTAAAACAGCAAACTTTTCTGATCTAAATGCCATTTTAAAGTAATAATCTACTATACTTTAAAATGTGTATTTAGTATACAATGACAAGAAAAACATTCAAAATGAAATTGATTTAAAACCATTTTTTAACTAATTATGAATAAAATCTTTTCATTAAAAAGCATTACCATTAGTAAAAATAATAATAATGCTAAAACATCATTAGCATTATTTATCATTCAATGCTAATCAAATCGTCAATTAATTAGTCCATCTAATTAATTACTTTTATGTTTTTAAACAACTTAAAATATGAAAATAATTCAAGTCAAATAATAAAAAGGAAAAAAAATCAAATCCCACAGAAACTAAAAAAGTTTAATTATGCAAACAACTTGTTAAAGTTGAAATTGAGGGATTGGATTTAGAGTATTACGTTCCATCCAAAGTTAAGCCAAGTGGATCTGATTTTTCTAGAGACTCGGAACCATCCGCAGTTGAGGCAGATTCTTCAGATACACCTGATTTGCCCCTCGTTTCAGCAAACCAGGACGCCTGTGACTGCAATCCCTGTAAGTGGTATCCAAAAGACCAATCAACTTTGCGTTCCATTGAGTAAATATTTAATCTTAATGTGAATTAAACAAATTTAAATGCCAACGTTTTCCTACAAAACAGAGACATATATGGAAATCGAAAAATGTCCATCAATTTTACACTTTTGGAGAACTGACCAATTCTACGAAAATTCATTCGTTCTGCATTTGATGTCAAGAAATAGATTTCAATTGATTTTAAAATTTAATTATTTTTTCGAAAAGTTTTTTGTTAAAAGTGATTGTTTAGTAAAAGTGAGTACATTATTGGAAATGTTAGAGCGCAATATCGGAAGTGCTAGAAGCCCGGGTAAATATTGGCAGTTGAAGAATCCATGAATCCTTGTCGAGAAAACCTACAATTTGGGCAGTATAAATCAGGGAAATTTCACAAATATAAAGTCAAAGGTAAAAACTTTGCGATCCGAGCGGATACAAGCTTACAAGTTCCATTTACGCAGGAAATAAGAGATAAGGCCACAACGACAACATCACACAGAACATGAATTGTTCTAGATCTAGCAGATAAATAGCTGGACTACAGAAGAACTTTAGCTACTGACAACTTCTACGCGTCGGTTTCTTTAACTAATGTGCATATGCTAAAAAGATCTGAAATTAGATAGAAGAACAAGCGTTAAGTGCTTACTCTAAGCATAAAGCATGGTCTAGAGCAAGCTCCAACAGGAAACAAAACAAGACAAGGGGAGGAAATAACGAAGCTGAAGGTAATTATAGATTACAATCATGCAAAACAAGTAAAAGGTTATTTTTTTCATAATTTATTATCGGATTTTTGTATAAATTATTGAATTGAATTTTCCGTGGAATGACATTTTTGTGTTAGTGAAATATTGAATGCGATATGAAATTCTAATATCCTTTAAAATTTGTTTTTTTTTTATAGAAATTAAAATTTTTAAGAAATTCGCTTCTTGGGAACAACCTTTAATTTTTGTGGTTTGTTTGTTTTCTAAAACTGCAACTTAATAAAATATCGTTCCTAGGTCAAGTTTTTTCATGTTCTATCGTTGGTCAAAACTCATATCTTATTTCTCAGCGTTTTATTAAGTTTTATCGGCGAAATTTCGTAAATTACACTGTACAACAAAATCAAATTTTTTCAAAAATTACAAGGTCCGGCTTTGTTTCAATATAAACAAAACAAAATGTGTCTTTCACACTTGGAACATTGTTAGTCCTCTAATTGGTAGATGGTGGCATGTCGTTAATACGCCATTTACCGCAATTATCTTTAAATTGTTAAATTTTTCTTGTATTTCAATAAAATGCAGCAAAAACTGTGTTCGCCCAATGAATATTTTATTAATTAATAAGCAACAGTTCATAAATTAAACAGATAAAACTCCTTTAAATGTGTAAAACATTTAGTTGCTTGCAACAGTATCTATTGACAACATGTATTTGATATTCATGGCGATTTTTGTGCTCGTACCCTGGCTGGGAACTGATGGACTAGTGAACACTCAACAAGAAATTCGCAATGAAACTCTGGCAAAATCCTTCGAGCATCTATTGAGAAGAATCAATAGCGAATTGCAATATGACTACATTTTATTTGTGAGGGATGTGACAAAGAAAAGTGATTGCATATTTGAAGATTCTATTGTTGATATAAAAAAGCCCGTCATAATAGTTTCTGAGTTAATTAATCCAAGTCTACTTCGTGGGCAGCATTCGAGCAATTTCCTGATAATCGCATGCTCTACGCGGTACTTAAATCGATTCAGCATCTTCAATACAGTGTATCAGTATGTGCCGCATATAATTTGGTTGGAAGCACAAACAGAAGCAGTGGTCAAGGAAAATATGCGTGAATTATGTTCAAATATACATGCAAGTGGTTACTTTCAAAACTGGATAGTTACACCACATCCTTTAAGTGGTGACTTCCAATATTTTAATTGTGATTTTCAAAGGAATTTGAAATCAGACGAGGGCAAAATGTTCATTAATCCATTTCTCAATATGAAAGTAATAATTTCGCACCGCGCAGCATCCTGTTTTATGATGAATCTGCTCAATTGAAACTCACTGGATATGTGGCAAATTTCTTGGTCACTTTTGCTGAGAGATATAATGCATCTTTGAAAGTAGTGCCTCCTGCCAACATGGGTGTGACCGTGCATGCTAATTATCTGGTTAATAAAACTACTAAAGGAGTATTGGATATACCAGCCATATACGCTAGTTTTGAAGTAGATACTTTTAATAAATCGTATTCTTATCCAGTGCAATTAACGGAAAATTGTTTTATGATACCATTGCCTCATATACGCCCAGCCTATCGTGTATTTTTTGAGATAATTGAAGCCAAAGCAATGCTACTTATTTTCATTTATTTTATCATAATCTCCATATTGTTTTATATCGCACAAGGCAACAATATAAAGCATTTGAAAGTTTCCAATGTGTTGTTAAACGATAAAAGTATACGTGGTCTGTTGGGACAATCGTTTGTAATGCCTCGAAAATCTTCGCGGTTTCTGAAATATATTTTACTTTTGTTGTGTTACAGCAGCATTCTTCTTTGTACCAGCTATCAGGCCTACTTACAGTCCCATTTGGTCAATCCGCCTCTTGAAAAACGTGTGGAAACTTTTGATGATATTCGCAAGAATAAATTCAAAATATTAATAGATGAGGAACAGTTTTCGTATATGCCTCAACATATAAAAGAACACCAACATGATTTATTTTTTAAGGTAGATCATTTTAATAGATTTATCAAATTACGTAACAGCATGGATACTCGTTACATTTTTCCCGTCTCTCGTACTAGTTGGTCTGTGTTTCATGAACGTCAGAAATTGTTTCAAAGAAAACTCTTCTATTATTCTTCAGAATTGTGTGTGTCTAAATTTTTGTCGCTTTCTTTTCCTTTACGAGCTGGTTTACCCTACAAAAATCAATTCAATCAACATTTATTGGATGTTCGAGATGTGGGTCTTTTTGACTGTTGGCTGAAGCATAACTTTTTAAGTATGGTGCGTTTAAAGATTTTATCTTTCGAGGATTTAGGTGTTGCTGATGAATATGGAAAAGCGATAGGTTTATATGATTTCATGTGGATAGGGATTCTGTATGCCGTCTGTATTTCTCTCTCAATATTGGTGTTTATTGGAGAATTATTGTTCGATAGAATTAAAAGAAAATAAATATGTATTCTTCATCTCAATGTTTCTCGTTAAAGCAATAAACAAACAAATAACTACGATAGTAATAAATAAATAAAAAATTAATTCATTTTTTAATTTAATGTTAGAAATTCACTTCTTTAAGATGTCATGATTTTGACATCTCGTGTTTTGTCACAGGTTTAATATATTGACTTCTTTTATTGCAAAATACAAATACACAACTTTTACAGCTTTAATCAAATTACACAACTTATTTAGGCGATTATTTACTTATTAGTGATTAATACACCAAAAGTGCATGATGACAGCTTTACTTTACTCGGTGTTTCGCGCCATCTATTAGTAGAAATTTTCATTATCTTGTCAGACACATGCTGTGTATTCTTTTTTAATTGTTATGAAATGCAGGTGCTTGTTGGTATGTGTGTCAGCAGCAATCTTCCACCTTCAGTCTATTCCTTTTAGCCTAGTACCATTTTACTAGTCGGCTTTTTGCTGATATTTCATTATAGTTCGGACTTTTGTTATTTTGCTTAACCAAAATAATATTTGGCCCTCGACCAGTCTTCGCTTGACCCAATTTGGGTAAGCTGGACATCAATGACGCAATCCTTTTTCTCGACATTTTTGCAGTGCTTGCACTCTATATTGCATGGCCGTCTTGACAGGGCATAAGCGTTATTGTTTTTCGCCTTTTCTATGCACAATACTTAAGTCATAGATTTGCATACGTTCAACTTAGGGTGCGAGCTGCTCAACAGGATTCTTAATTTGTATCAACTAACGTAATGCAGTCGTAAGTATTTGTGGTAATTTTCAAAAAAAAAAAAAAATAAATAAATAAAAATTAACCTGATTAAATTAATTACCGATATGGATTATTGAGGGTCAAAGCACGTCTTGATGGCCAATTCGCTACCGCTTACTTAGCTCTTCAGGAAACATCTGACAAATATTTTAAATAAAAAAATTTAAGCAAAAACAACAATAATCAACTATGGTTTTAATTTTGTTTTATCCACTGTATATGGCTTATTTTCTTTGTTTTTTTTACAGTTATAAGATGACGAAAAATAAAATATCACAAAACACTACGATAATTTATTAATAAAAATTAAATAGTTTAATAATATTCCCAAGTCTTTAATTTGTGTTAATGTTTGACACATTCCATCCCTGCTAAAAGCTTCCGTCATGTAACGCAGTATTTTCTTTCGTGCTGTATGACCTTTTTCTGTCCCATTAACCTCCTGAAAAAGCACTCCTCCTATTCCATTGCCGCTTGTATCTGCGTCCAATACGAATTTCTGTCTAGCTATTGGATAGGCGAGAACTGGGGTCGTGCTCAAAAGTTTCTTGAGCTTCTGGAACGCTTCTTCTGCCGCCTCACTCCAGTGATATGGATGTGACTTTCTGGTCAACTCATGCAAGCTGGCAAGCACTTGAGAGAAGGTTGACACAAATCTCCTGTAGTATGTGCAAAGCCCTAAGAAACTACGCAGCTCATGAAGATTTTGTGGGAGGTCTTTACTGCCAATACTTTGTCTTCATCAGTTGATACGCCCTCTGCTGTTACACGAATCCACAAATATTTGACCTTTTCTTAAAATAATGCCATAAACCACTACTCGCGCTATAGGCAGTTTTCTCATTGTGTTTATCGTCTACCTCTACTTGCCAATACCTGCTCTGCAAGTCCAAGGTAGAGAACAATTTTGGTCCGTCCAACGTGTCATCAATTCTAAGCAGCGTATAACTGTCTTTCTTGGTGATGTCATTGAGTTTCCTGTAGTCAACGCAAGACCAGGTTCTGCCGTTTTTTTCTTTACTATTACTATTGGTGTACTCCACGGACTCAAGGATGGCTCAATGACTCCGTTCTGTACTATTTCGCTGCCAAGTTTTTTGACCTCGCTTTGCTTCGATATGGGAATACTCCTGGATGCTTCGCTAGTATTAATTTCATGTTTCACAACTGCCGTTCTATCTTGGCTTTCATTATTTAAGGCGAAGACGAAGGCATGTTTTCTCAGCAACGGCGTTGCTTTGTTTCTGTCAGGAGATGTCAGTTCTGCCACCCATTTTGCACCTGATCTGCTAATAAATCTCTTTCTTTCTCTGCACAATTTCCATTAAGAGTCTTTTTTTTATTGGAAGGATTGATTAATCTCACAGTAACTCTCCCATCATCGCAGATTTTCACGAGAGCTTTAGTTGTTCAAACGTCGTATTTTCGTTCTACCACCCACAGCCAGTTATCCGCACAATCTGCCTCCAAATGTTCCCGTACGATAGTTTCTGCCTGAGGTGGTAACTTCTGGGGTTCAGTAGCAAATAGCTTTCTTTTTGCGGTCCTGCTCTCGTACCCAACACCCAGGGATATCTCGACATTGTGCCAGATTATTATTTGCCCCCCCCATGTGCAGCTTAATACCGTGGGCTATCATGAAGTCTGCACCGATGGTCACATCATCTACTATGTCTGCGACAACAAATACATGGTCAGCACTGATATTTCCAATAGTCAGTGTTATCCTGGCTATTCCAGTGGCTCAATCCCCAGTAGCGGTGCAAAGTCGTACATTATTTAATGGTTCCACTGCTTCTTTTACTAAATCAAGCCTTATTATGGACTGAGATGCTTCTGTGTCAATGGTGAGGAAATTTTTTCTTTCATCGATAAGACCGCAAACAGGTTGCTTTTTTTGTTGGACAATGGAAATGGAGGTTGTGCGGTCATCGGTAGTGGAAGCCAGCACTAGCCTTAATGGTGACTCATGCGATTTGGTGTTGTTCGCGCGCTTGTTGTCCCTTGCTGGCGAAGCAGATCTTGACCTTCTGTTTGTGAATCTATAGTTGCGCCGGAAATGGACAATCTTACCACAATTAAAGCATTTCGTGCGAGACTTACTCATTTCCTCCTCCATTATTTGTTTGACCATCTCCTTTTGTCCCCGTTATATAGGTATCAGTATACCGTACCGTATCAGTATCAACACATCGCACCTTGCACTTGTACATCTGTGGCTTCGTGATGACTTTTGCGATCTCCTGAGCTAGCGCTTACAAGATGGTCTCCGTAAAAGATGATTTCTGCATAGCGCAAACAGCATATTTAACATCTGGATCTCGAATGTCATTCATAAATTCTTCAATGTCGAACTGATCCAGAAACAGATGATTTTTGCGCGGATAGGTCAGCTGCACCAAACGTTCAATTTCCATTTTGAAGTCTTGCAGCATCTCGTTTGCCTTCTGAACCCTGCCTCGTAACTCCATTCTGTAGAGTTTCCTTTTGTCTCGCCTCCGCACTTGCGTTGTAAGGCTACCATTATGTCCTCATAATTATTTTTGCAACTGGCTGGTAAGTTTTCGAGTATCTCTGCTGGTGCTCCCTTTAATATCGCCTATTTGCACTTTTAGTTCTTGTAACTCTTCATCTACTTTTCTCTCTAGGCCGGACAATTTTACATCAAACTCGCTGTCTCTCAGTTCCACGACGTCCAATCTCTTGCCAAACACTTCTGATATTTCTTAAAATTTCCCTTTTACCTCCGCTAAAAAACTTTTCTTATATTGCTTTAAAGCTGACTTGAACTGCTTCTTGAAGCTTCTGGTTGATTCTTTCATCTGGTTCTTCATACGGTTCTCTTGCTTTCGGCTGTTTTCTTCCATTTTCTTTACTATAGCGGCATACATTGAATTCGTCTGTAACGCTATTTATTGCTGGGGTACATACTTTAATCTCTTCTTTTTTGTTCGAAATACTCTATGTCCCAATATCGATACAACGATGGTTGAATTCATCTATTAACCGCTTTTGCAATTTTGCACAATTTGAGCACAAGCAATTTTTTTTTTACTTAATAAATGTTTTTTATAATGTGTACGTCCCATCACTGGCACTTTTAATATAAATTTAGCTTAATAAAAGTGATTATTTGTAAACTATACTGCTCTAGAGTTTTCTATGAATTTGAAGGTTATTTGAAAAAGTTAATAATTTTCCTGAAATTTCTATTTTTAACTTTAGAGTAAAAATTCATTTTTTTGGTGAAGCAGTGATATTTTGTTTCTTATATGATTTGTGATTTATACCCTTTCCGCACGGTGGCAGTAAATAAAAAATATTTACCATTGTGCCAAAAGTGTTTTTTGGGTATATGTTAAGGGTTAGTGAACCGTTCTGTGTCTTTAGTTTCAGGTTTAGAATGTGACCATCGATGGGTCGCGTGGCAATCAAGTGTTACAAAACAGCGAATGGTGTCACGTGACCCACCGGTTGTTACCGTGATATTTTCGAGATATTTATATATCTTAATCTTATCTAATCGAATATGAATTTTATAAAAAGAAATAAAAGGTACCCAAAGTGACAAACAACAATTCTGGAATAAATCAAATAATTTTTTATAGAAACCTAGATTGGAACAAAGGCTCCGACACTGTTAAAGTATATTTTGAATAATTGGATTAAGAGTATTACGTTCCATCAACAGTTTAGCCAAGTGGATCTGGATTTTCTAGAGACTCGGAACCATCCGCAGTTGAGAAAGAATCTCTAAATACACCTGATTTGCCCCTCGTTTCAGCAAACCTATGGAAACCTATGGCTGGAATCTCTGTAAGTGGTATTTAAAAGAGCAATCAACTTTGCATTCCATTTATGCATTTGGACTAGTGGTCACTGAGGAAATATTTGAACTTATTGTGACACAAGCAAATTTAAACAACAGCAATTTTCTATAAAACAATATGATTATTCAAGAGTCTCGTACAAAAGAATGGGTTGATCCAACAGCAGCCGAAATAAAAAAGTTTTTTAGATTAGAAATGTATATGGGAATCGTAAAATGTCCAACAATTTCCCACTACTGGAGAACGGACCAATTCTAGCTGGTTAGTGAAATTTGATTTGTTTTTAACAAAAAATTTGTTACTTCGACGAAATATCGTAAATTATAATCAATACTCGAATCGATTCGAATATTTTAATCGAATATGTTTTTTATTTTTATTCGAATATTCGCATAAAATAATCTATGGTAATTATTTGAAGTGATGAAAAAGATGTTTAACTAATTAGTGAAATTTGATTTGTTTTTAACAAAAACTTTGTAACTTCAATTTTATTTTTATAAATGATAACATCGACTGACCAACTTTGTTTCATTATAAACAATACAAAATGTGTCTTTCGCACTTGGAACATTGTTAGTCCTCTAATTGGTAGTTGGTGGCATGTCGTTAATACGCCATTTACTGCAATTATCTTTGTTGCAATGAAATGCAACAAAGACTGTGTTCGCCCAATGAATATTTTATTAATTAATAAGCAACAGTTCACAAATTGAACAGATAAAACTCCTTTAAATGTATAAAACGTTTAGTTGCTTGCAACAGTATCTATCGACAACATGTATTTTATATTCGTGGCGATTTTTGTACTGGTACCCTGGCTGGGAACTGATGGTCTGGTGCAAACGATAGTGAACACTCAACAAGAAATTCGCAATGAAACTCTGGCAAAATCCTTTGAGCAACTATTGAGAAGAATCGATAGCGAATTGCAATATGACTACATTTTATTTGTGAGGGATGTGACAAAGAAAAGTGATTGCATATTTGAAGATTCTATTGTTGATATAAAAAAGCCCGTCATAATAGTTTCTGAGTTAATTAATCCAAGTCTACTTCGTAGGCAGCATTCGAGCAATTTCTTGATAATCGCATGCTCTACGCGGTACTTAAATCGAACCAGTATCTTTAATACAGTGTATCAGTATGTGCCGCATATAATTTGGTTGGAAGCACAAACAGAAGCAGTGGTCAAGGAAAATATGATTGAATTATGTTCAAACATACATGCAAGTGCTTACTTTCAAAATTGGATAGTTACACCACATCCTTTAAGCGGTGAATTCCAATATTTTAATTGTGATTTTCAAACAAATTTGAAATCAGACGTGGACAAAATGTTCATTAATCCATTTCTCAATATGCAGGGATATTCAATAACCACCGAAACTGATCAATTGCCACTGCGCAGCATGCTGTTTTATGATAAATCTGGTCAATTAAAACTCACTGGATATGTGGCAAATTTCTTGATCAGTTTTGCTGATATAATGCAACTTTAAATATAGTGCCTCCTGCCAAAATGGGTGTGACCGTGAATTTGACTTATCTGGTTAATAGAACTACTAAAGGAATATTGGATATAGCAGCCTTAGCAGCTAATTTTAGAGTCGATACTTTTAATGAATCGTATTCTTATCCAGTGGAATTAATGGAATATTGTTTTATGATACCATTGCCTCATATACGCCCAGCCTATCTTGTATTTTTTGAGATAATTGAAGACAAAGCAATGCTACTTATTTTCATTTATTTTATCATAATCTCCATATTGTTTTATCTCGCACAAGGCAACAATATAAAGCATTTGAAAGTTTCCAATGTGTTGTTAAACGATAAAAGTATACGTGGTCTGTTGGGACAATCGTTTGTAATGCCTCGAAAATCTTCGCGGTTTCTGAAATATATTTTACTTTTGTTGTGTTACAGCAGCATTCTTCTTTGTACCAGCTATCAGGCCTACTTACAGTCTCATTTGGTCAATCCGCCTCTTGAAAAACGTGTGGAAACTTTTGATGATATTCGCAAGAATAAATTCAAAATATTAATAGATGAGGAACAGTTTTCGTATATGCCTCAACATATAAAAGAACACCAACATGATTTATTTTTTAAGGTAGATCATTTTAATAGATTTATCAAATTACGTATCAGCATGGATACTCGTTACATTTTTCCCGTCTCTCGTACTAGTTGGTCTGTGTTCCATGAACGTCAGAAATTTTTTCAAAGAAAACTTTTCTATTTTTCTTCAGAATTGTGTTCCTTTCCATTGTTGCCGCTTTCTATTCCCTTGCGAGCTGGTTTACCCTACAAAACTCAATTTAATCAACATTTATTGGAAGTTCGAGATGTGGGTTTTTTTGACTATTGGCTGAAGCATAACTTTTTAACTATGGTGCGTTTAAAGATTTTATCTTTCGAGGACTTAAGTATTGCTGATGAGTATGGAAAAGCGATAGGTTTATATGATTACATGTGGATATGGATTCTGTATGCCATTTGTGTTTCTCTCTCAATATTGGTGTTTATTGGGGAATTATTGTTAAATAAAATAAAAAGAAAATAAATATGTAGTTATGTATGTATGTATCCTTAATTTCAATGTTTTTCGTTAAAGCATTAATAACTATTTTAAATAAAAAATAATTAAATTTTTTATTGCTTCTTTTTTTAATAAAATGTTTGAAATTCACATATTTAAAATGTTTAAATTGCAGAAGCAGTCAATAAAAATAATCACTATTATTTTGTATAGCGTCGGCAATAAAAGGCGACGTCACTTTTAATCGTTTTTTGAAAATCGGTGTTCTCGTTGTCAATATTGCCATTTATCGATGACTGGCAATATGAATTTGGTATTTTGTAAGAAAATGTGATGTTGATATTCTCTCGTTTATAATGTCGTCTGTAATTTAGGTGTCGTGCACAAACAAAAAAAATTAAATAACTATAAAAATAGCAGAAATAGAATTGAAAATGGAGAAACTGAAGATTACCAACACAAACTAATTTGAAAAATTAGTCCAAGAGGTGGAAAAAATCCATCCAGAGGTTTTCGAAGAGTGGAAAAATATTGCGACTGTTATAAACACCCATGGCCCACAAAATAGAACGAGTGATGTCTGGCAAGAAATATTTAGTGCTTTACAAATTCATGTTTAAAAAATTCTTTTAACAGATTTATCGCGACCTAAAATTTAAAGCAAAAAAATGTGGAACAAATCTAGTTTGCAGACGCAGTTCAAAAATGAAGAAAACGGTTGACTACTAAACTGTCTGAGGTCAAAGAAAACGCCTGTTACACGTGCTTAAATCATTTAAAATGGTAAGCCATGTTGTGCCAAGGATTTTAAATGAAGAAACAAAGGATTAGTTTGAAATTAATAAATTTGAATATATCACTTTTTTATCACATATGAATAGCAGATATGTGTATTCTTTTTTATTGACATTTTCGATAAACAGGCAACGTTGTCATTAAACAGTTGTATATTATGTTGTGTCAAAGTGATGTTGCCTTAAAATTGACGACGATTGTTGCCTATGCCAAACAGAATAAGGGCGAATAAAAATAAACATAAATATATATTTATGTATGAATAAACAGAAAGTCAAATAGGATTAAGGGCAAGTTTCACTTTAATTTTAAATACAACAGAGTTATGATACTATTATATTATTAATTAGAAACATAGACAGTAAGATTCAATAGATTATTTTTTGTTAAAACTAATAACCCCCTGGTTATAAGGGGAATAACAGTAATTTTTGTGCAGCAGGGGAAGCGATTTTATTAAAATTCTGAACATAGAAGGATTCTTATCTAGAAGGGAGAATATAGTATTTCGCATGCTAAAACTAGAACCTCTAAAGGAAAAGAAGGTTAAAAACGAGCAATTTATATACTAAAATATGTGTACAACAGTTAACGTACATATTAAGTATCGAATTCAGCCAATTGATTTTATTTAAATTTTGTGTTTTGATAAAAAATTACCCACGATATGGGGCGTTTTTTCAAAGATCCTCATAGCTTTGCTATATTTTGAGGTAAAAACCTTCACTCAAGTTAAATCTACAGAGCTGAAACTGTCCTATTTCTATATCTTAACTAACAGCAAAATTAGTTTCATTTGGTTTTTTTTAATATTCTTTTGATAGAATAATATCTGCCCAAACAGAGTCTGGCTTTAAATACTTTTTGTCTCAGAATACATTACTTAGGTACACTTTAAATTATAATAAAAACGTTTTGCCATCTTAAACAAATTCTTAGTTTAATGTTAACGTAAGTTAGTTAGTTAGGAGTGGCAGCCTCTAGCGACGAAGCTCACTTGAGCATAATCGAATGGTCCGTTGTGATACCACAAGGAATGCGGCGCGACTGCCCTACCCAGCCGAGAACCATGAATATTTCCGGATGAACTTTGCTATGTCCCCTATAGAGTGATGATAGCTCCGTAAGAGTTCCAAAGAAAGGAGAGCCCAGAATTCTTAGTTAGCACAGGAGGTGCATTACGGTCTCTGCCTCATCCTCCGAGCCACAGCTGTGACAGAAATTATTAAAGGGCAGACCGAGTCTCTCAGCATGCCTGCCGATTAGACAGTGACCAGTAAGTACCGAGACCGTGATACTTATGG
The DNA here is from genome assembly GCA_916610165.2 of Gymnosoma rotundatum. Taxonomy (NCBI): domain Eukaryota; kingdom Metazoa; phylum Arthropoda; class Insecta; order Diptera; family Tachinidae; genus Gymnosoma; species Gymnosoma rotundatum. Next base: position 8,498,011 of record OU744338.1, on the reverse strand, counting down.
ATTTCCTGTCCAGTCTGAGCAGCTGCCTGGTCCACTTGTGGTCCAGTGTAGTCCACAGTTATCTGGAGACACAACAGGAACTTTCCTCTACCCATAATTTGCAGCCAAATTAAGGTAGTGGTTCCTAATGGCTATTTTCACCGTTACCAGAGGAATTCCAACGTCTGGTAGCGAGGAGACGTTAGAAGTCAATGTGCCCCGTTTGGCAAAATCATCGGCCTCACAGTTTCCCTGGATATCCCTATGACCAGAGACCCAAAACAGGTCAATCTGTGATCGCGCCGATAGTGTGTTTAGTAGTGAGCGACATCTCAGGACTAGCTTAGATGTACTGTATGCACCAGCAAGCGCCCTGATTGCCGCCTGACTGTCCAAAAATATCCGAATGGCAATGCCAGAAAGATCATCCCTAAGCGCTATTTCTGATGTTTTCAGAATGGCCATTACCTCGGCTTGAAAGACGCTGCAGTAGTCAGGAAGTCTAAGGGAGAGTCTTAGTCCGCAACCGACTCTGTCGTTCAGTTTCGAGCCATCAGTATAGATGTCAACAGTATTACTCACAACCACTTCCTTGATGGCATGGGCACATCCCAAACGATAATCTTAGAGTGGCCTATGTCCGCCCTAAACCAGCGTGAGAGGGCATTAAGTCTGGCTGCTCAGCATTTGGCCTGTTGCAATACCAGGAGTTTGGTGGGTAGCCAGTGAAGAAGGCCATACAGAGCCTTTGTCGAAGTAGTTCGAAGAGCCCCAGTAAACAAAATGGCGGCTATTCTCCTGACTTTATCAAGAGGCTTTTGGTTGACCGTTTTTTCGAGAGCGGGCCACCAAAAAACGGCACCATAGAGAATATTCGGCTCGATAACTGCCTTATAGAGCCAGGAGATGATCCGGGGCTGAAGCCCCCATCTTGGTCCTAGAGCCCTCCTGCAGAGATAGAGTTCACAGGTCGCCTTCCGAGCTCTTTCGGCAATGTTTGTCTTCCATTGAAGTTTAGGGTCAAGTATATCCCCAAGGTATTTCACATTTTTACTTACACTGAGCACAATGCCTTTCAGCTTAGGTGCAGTAAAGATTGGGATCTTGTATCTCCGTGTGAAGAGCTTAACCAGGGTTTTACCGAGGTTAACATCAAGATCAAGTTGTCTTTCCCGCTTTAGGGATGAAAACAACTCGGGCTAAACGACAACCTATCGGCATGTAAGTGTTTTACAGGCAAGCATTGTAGATTCGCAATACCCATGGTTTTATAAAGTCAATGCCATGGTGCAAGTCCGCTTGAATGATATTGTCAATTCCAGGAGACTTAAGGGCATCAAACGACATGATGGCCCACTCTATGTGAGAATTTATCACCCGGAAAGTGGGTGGACAAACCGACGCGGAATTCACAGTCCCCATCACTTCGCCCATCCCTTCACTAGCAGGGAAGTGAGTATCAAGCAGCGTCTCCAAGGTATCGATAACAGAGTCCGTCCATTGACCGTCCGGCTTCTGAATACTTTCAATAACTCTCGGGGACGTGCTAAGAATTTTGCGTAGCCTGCTTGTTTCGGACGAACTTTCTATGTTACCACAGAAAGTTTTCCACGAGGCTCTTTTGGATCTTCGTATGGCATACTTAAACTCCCTTTTTTATCCTTATAGGGCAGCCAGTTTCCACCATTTTTGGCCTTATTAAAGAGTTTTCTACATTCCCTACGTAACTCCGCAATCTCTGTGTTCCACCAAGGTGGTTTTGGCTTACCCCTTGGCTTCGGTGGATTGCAGGCCGCTTTCGCTGCAAAACAGATCTCAAGGTCAGGAATTCAACCGCCCGTTAAATATCGCAGTGGTAATTAATTTCGAAGGGAGCAGGCCTTAGATCAAGCTCTAAAATGGACCGAAATGTATTCCAGTCCGTTTGATTCCTATTTATGTAAGAGTGGGACACTCCGGAACCTACTGATTCCAGATGTAAATTATAAGTTAAATACCTATGGTCAGAAAAGAAGCACTCTTAAGAGACATTCCAATTTCTGACAATATCAGACCAGCCACCACCTGTCAGGTTAAGATCGAGGACCTCCCTTCTACTCGAAGTGACGAAGGTAGGCTTGCGTCCCCTATTGACAATACTTAAGTCATAAGATAGTATAAAATCAAAAAGAGACTCACCCCGTTAATTGTTATCCGTGCTGCCCCACATATGGTGATGAGTGTTGGCATCGGCTCCAATGATGACTGGCATTTGACGGTCGTTAGCCTCTGCAACCAGAAGCTTCAGCAGGTCATGTGGTGGTGAATCTCCATGATCGTGGGCCATATAACTGGAGACCACCCAGACATCCTTCGGGCGCGTCTCCACTGCTATGGCAACGCTGTCGCTGTCACTGAATCTGCGAAAAAAGAAAGCGTTAATATTGTACTTTACCATAATGCAGGTTCTGGGAGTAGACAGTTTTGTAGCCGTCCATAGATAGTCCAGAAACCTGATCATTGATAACCTATGGTTCCTGGACCAGAATTATATCCTCTCCTTTCTGTGACAGGCGGAGGAGTAGAGCTGCCGAAGCATCGATGGAATGATGAAGGTTAATTTGCACAACCTTCATGATCATTGTTTTTGGCCGTAAGGGTAGCGTCGGAATCGCCCTCGATCCGAACATTTGGCTTTCTGCTCGGATCCGAGCCTCATTTGCCGGAAAAAGTAACCGGCAAACCCAGATGAAGAAATGACACTTCTTGTATCATCCGACGTATCTGAACCGCATATGGAGGCCGGAGCCGTTTGTTTAGGTTCAGTTTGTCCTGCGGCAACCTCTGGTACCAGAGTTTCCATGGAAGGCTTAGAACTTTTCCCTATATTGTCACCCTTATAGATCCTGAGAGAGATCGAGTCGAAACCATAGTTGATCTCCCCCTTACAGGCGTTGAGTGGAGCGTTAATGACGATGATAGCGTCGCGGAAGTGGCCCTTAGGTTTACTTACTTTAGCGACCTTCCAGTCGACCGTAGGCAGCTCTTTGTTGCTGACTTAAATCAGCTCCAGAATTTCATCCTGAGGGACCATCGTGACGGCTTTCTCAGCCGACCGTTGTCGCTGAGATGCCAAGTTAGGTGAAGGGCGAGACTGCAAGTTCTGTTTGGCCCATTTAAGTTTTATCTGGTCCCTTTAAGGCAAAGTGTTCGGATAATGCCCACCGAGCTTTTGCAGGATCCGATAGGCAGATCTTCTGGTCCTGTACGCCAGCGTCGACGCGTGTGCACGAGAAGAGTAGGACGTGCTAGGGCTCAGACTACCTGTTGTTTGGGCTGGCTTAACCGATGCTGTCACAGCAGTAGTTGGACCAATACGCGGGGGAGCCCTTCTTTCACTCTGTTGCGTAGAAGTGGTGATTGAGGTGCTCGAAGAGGGCACTACGCAACCTTTGGAGATTGTGGTGCGGGATGTTGAGGCAGACAATAGAGTCGTTGCACCAAACTGTGGTTTTAGCGTTACCCAGGATGCACTGCTTGGAAGCGATCTATGCTACATCCCAAATGTAAACGTACTGATTTGATTTATTACCAGTCATATCCTTCCCCATCTCTATGAAAAGGCCTGAAAAGGTTACAAAATTGTAAGTAAATACCTTTAATATTAATTCCATCTTCAGCATTTAAAATAATAAAAGAAGAATAATCAAATTTTTATTTTAAAATTTTAAAAAGTATTTCGCCTTCCCGTATTAAAGACAACTACAATTGAAGTTAAAATTTTAAAATGTCAATGTTGCTGTTAACCATCAATTATTTAAATTTCTTTTTTTTCTGGGGGATTTTTTGAATCTGTTAAATAACTTAAAATCTTTTGTAGCAGTAAAAAACAAATAGTAACAAAAATATGCCCCAATTTATCATCCCTTTGTTTGATTGACGCACAACTGACTGACCTCTCGCAGCGTAGCTGTCGATCAGTTAAACGATTGTTACCGTAACGTTTAACCTATTATATGATTTTTTATAATAATTTAAAATTTATTATTGTTCGACCTTGTAAAGAGAGTAAAGAGATTCATGTGTTGCGTCAAAACTAATATCGTTTGGTAGCAATTGAGCGGTGGCGAAATATAGAAATTGTAGGTACAATTACAAACATTTGTTTGGGTTAAACGATGTTATTTTGTAGTTTTAATTAATCTGTATCAGTGCATTTAGTTTTTATTGTGCCCATCAATTTCTTTTCCATTACAAAAAGGTTTAAACAATTTAATTTTTGTTTAATGATTTTTTATTTTATTTGTTCGTTTCTATTTTGAGTGGATTTGTGTTGCTCTTTACATGTCAGTCATTTATATTTTACTTGTTTTTACAATTATCTGGGGTCATTTAATAAATATGTTGGTTATGATTTTTCTTTTTATATATTATTATTATTTTTGCCAATCCAAATTTTTAAGTGTTAATCCATTAAATATATTTTAAAATACAGTGTGAGACAAAAGTTTACATGACACTCAAATAACATAGATCTGCCAATCTAGAATATCTGATAACGTTTCTATTGTAAAAACTGGTATTTTATAATTTTAGTCGGGTGATTTTAAAAATTATTTTTATCACGATATTTAAAAAAAATAAAAAAATAATTGTTTATTAAAAAAAAAGTGGTTGTACAATTTAAAAAAGTAGAAATATACATTACTTTACTAACACGGGATTTACACCATGCAATTTATCATGAAACTAAAATGAAATATTTGCTTCTTGGTGAAGCAGGAGGAGTAAGCAATGAGGTATTGCTTGAGTTTTGAGGGAATGTTACTGTTGCTAATGTTTACTTTTAGATCACACATAATGCTCTAACTGAAATAGAAAATTGAGAAAAAAATGCCTCAAAAAATTGCATAGTGTAAATCTGGACTAAGTCTTTTTTATGTGAAATCTAAGTATTTTTGCCAAAAAGCTGTATTGTCTGGACAATAGCTATGTGCTTTTAAGGGCATATCCTGTTTAAGCATCCTGCAGTAGTCCGTCATCATCGTTATGCATGGCCATATTTGATGTATATGGCCATACTTTTAAACATCTGGATTGATAAGTCCGCTATAACAACAAGTTTTAAATTTGAAATAAGAAATTAAATTTAAAAATTTGATACAATGTCCACTACTTTGTCTGGCATAATGAAAAGTGTGAATGTTTAAAATTGTAAATTAAAGTTTGTTACAATAGTTGATGCAATTTGATGTATATGGCCAAACCGTTATATACAGACAGCTAAAATCTGCTTGGAAATCAGTTTTTTTGGAATTATTTAACACTGAGTATACAGAGGTGTCACGAGACTATAGTCGTCTCGTTTTTTCTATGCATCTCTTTCTTGACATCCTATCGACTTCAATTTTGTTTTGATTTGTGTTTCTGGCGCAAGAAAAAATTAAATGTTTTATAAGGGTGGGTTTTATGAAAATTCATAAAATTAAAAAAAAGTGATATTTAGTGTTATATTTATATTAAACAATTGACGAAAAAAGCTACAGTTTTTATTTTAACACGTCCATAAAAAAAGGCACTGCATTTCTGCCACAGATCACAATTTCTGCATTTAAAAGCACTGCAGATTTAAAGACTTTTTCACTTCTTTTATCTTGTAAGACTACAGCATATCACATTTTTTTTACAAATTAAAAATACTTCATAAATGATTTCTTTATTTACGCGAATAAACAATATTTTTTTTGTGGCAAAAACTTTTTGTGCTAATTCTTGAGAACCTGCAGAAAACCTGATTATATTGTTTTTCATGTGCCAAGGGTTTCACCTCTGTATGCTTAGTGTTATTTAATATGTTTTAAAGAAAATATTAAAAAAAAAAATTCATTTCGAATAAAGATGGTATTCAAATTATTTTGCTTATAGTTTTAATATTGTGTGGTTGCATTTTTGTTGGTCACTGTAAATAAATATAATCATATTAAATTAAATGAATTTTTAACAAATCCTCGTTTGATTTAACACAGAAAACCGTTAATAAACATTAAGTTGCATTCCCAAGTGGACAATTGAACTTAAAACTGTATAGAGTTGAAAAAAAATGAACAACAAAATAAGAGTTGAAAAAGGGTTTTTTCTAATAAAAACCATACTTGGGATTTTTTCATTACCATTAAAAATTCATTAGCATTGTTTGACATAATGACAATGTAACAATTTTACTACCGTTTAATGCTAATGATTTTGTTTTAATTGCAATTGTTTTTCTTAATGGTAATAAAATTTTAATGAAATCGATTATTTACTAATTACAATTGAATCAAAAATAATTGGTTTTAGATTGCAAAGACTTAAAAAAATTATGCATAGTAAAATTAAATCCTGATAATCTTGTAGATAGCTATATTAAGCTATATTAGCTATATTAAGTGAGATTGAAGTAAAACTTGATGTCTGAGAACTAAAGTCACCTAACACCACTGCCAGCGTATCTAATAACCTACACGACAACAGTAGTAGGTATAATTTTTCCTGATAAGGTTAAAACAGCAAACTTTTCTGATCTAAATGCCATTTTAAAGTAATAATCTGCTATACTTTAAAATGTGTATTTAGTATACAATGACAAGAAAAACATTCAAAATGAAATTGATTTAAAACCATTTTTTAACTAATTATGAATAAAATCTTTTCATTAAAAAGCATTACCATTAGTAAAAATAATAATAATGCTAAAACATCATTAGCATTATTTATCATTCAATGCTAATCAAATCGTCAATTAATTAGTCCATCTAATTAATTACTTTTATGTTTTTAAACAACTTAAAATATGAAAATAATTCAAGTCAAATAATAAAAAGGAAAAAAAATCAAATCCCACAGAAACTAAAAAAGTTTAATTATGCAAACAACTTGTTAAAGTTGAAATTGAGGGATTGGATTTAGAGTATTACGTTCCATCCAAAGTTAAGCCAAGTGGATCTGATTTTTCTAGAGACTCGGAACCATCCGCAGTTGAGGCAGACTCTTCAGATACACCTGATTTGCCCCTCGTTTCAGCAAACCAGGACGCCTGTGACTGCAATCCCTGTAAGTGGTATCCAAAAGACCAATCAACTTTGCGTTCCATTGAGTAAATATTTAATCTTAATGTGAATTAAACAAATTTAAATGCCAACGTTTTCCTACAAAACAGAGACATATATGGAAATCGAAAAATGTCCATCAATTTTACACTTTTGGAGAACTGACCAATTCTACGAAAATTCATTCGTTCTGCATTTGATGTCAAGAAATAGATTTCAATTGATTTTAAAATTTAATTATTTTTTCGAAAAGTTTTTTGTTAAAAGTGATTGTTTAGTAAAAGTGAGTACATTATTGGAAATGTTAGAGCGCAATATCGGAAGTGCTAGAAGCCCGGGTAAATATTGGCAGTTGAAGAATCCATGAATCCTTGTCGAGAAAACCTACAATTTGGGCAGTATAAATCAGGGAAATTTCACAAATATAAAGTCAAAGGTAAAAACTTTGCGATCCGAGCGGATACAAACTTACAAGTTCCATTTACGCAGGAAATAAGAGATAAGGCCACAACGACAACATCACACAGAACATGAATTGTTCTAGATCTAGCAGATAAATAGCTGGACTACAGAAGAACTTTAGCTACTGACAACTTCTACGCGTCGGTTTCTTTAACTAATGTGCATATGCTAAAAAGATCTGAAATTAGATAGAAGAACAAGCGTTAAGTGCTTACTCTAAGCATAAAGCATGGTCTAGAGCAAGCTCCAACAGGAAACAAAACAAGACAAGGGGAGGAAATAACGAAGCTGAAGGTAATTATAGATTACAATCATGCAAAACAAGTAAAAGGTTATTTTTTTCATAATTTATTATCGGATTTTTGTATAAATTATTGAATTGAATTTTCCGTGGAATGACATTTTTGTGTTAGTGAAATATTGAATGCGATATGAAATTCTAATATTTTTTTAAAATTTGTTTTTTTTTATAGAAATTAAAATTTTTAAGAAATTCGCTTCTTGGGAACAACCTTTAATTTTTGTGGTTTGTTTGTTTTCTAAAACTGCAACTTAATAAAATATCGTTCCTAGGTCAAGTTTTTTCATGTTCTATCGTTGGTCAAAACTCATATCTTATTTCTCAGCGTTTTATTAAGTTTTATCGGCGAAATTTCGTAAATTACACTGTACAACAAAATCAAATTTTTTCAAAAATTACAAGGTCCGGCTTTGTTTCAATATAAACAAAACAAAATGTGTCTTTCACACTTGGAACATTGTTAGTCCTCTAATTGGTAGATGGTGGCATGTCGTTAATACGCCATTTACCGCAATTATCTTTAAATTGTTAAATTTTTCTTGTATTTCAATAAAATGCAGCAAAAACTGTGTTCGCCCAATGAATATTTTATTAATTAATAAGCAACAGTTCATAAATTAAACAGATAAAACTCCTTTAAATGTGTAAAACTTTTAGTTGCTTGCAACAGTATCTATTGACAACATGTATTTGATATTCATGGCGATTTTTGTGCTCGTACCCTGGCTGGGAACTGATGGACTAGTGAACACTCAACAAGAAATTCGCAATGAAACTCTGGCAAAATCCTTCGAGCAACTATTGAGAAGAATCGATAGCGAACTGCAATATTACTACATTTTATTTGTGAGGGATGTGACAAAGAAAAGTGATTGCATATTCAAAGATTCTATTGTTGATATAAAAAAGCCCGTCATAATAGTTTCTGAGTTAATTAATCCAAGTCTACTTCGTGGGCAGCATTCGAGCAATTTCCTGATAATCGCATGCTCTACGCGGTACTTAAATCGATTCAGCATCTTCAATACAGTGTATCAGTATGTGCCGCATATAATTTGGTTGGAAGCACAAACAGAAGCAGTGGTCAAGGAAAATATGCGTGAATTATGTTCAAATATACATGCAAGTGGTTACTTTCAAAACTGGATAGTTACACCACATCCTTTACGTGGTGACTTCCAATATCTTAATTGTGATTTTCAAAGGAATTTGAAATCAGACGAGGGCAAAATGTTCATTAATCCATTTCTCAATATGAATGGATATTCAATCACAACCGAAATACCGCGCAGCATCCTGTTTTATGATGAATCTGCTCAATTGAAACTCACTGGATATGTGGCAAATTTCTTGGTCACTTTTGCTGAGAGATATAATGCATCTTTGAAAGTAGTGCCTCCTGCCAACATGGGTGTGACCGTGCATGCTAATTATCTGGTTAATAAAACTACTAAAGGAATATTGGATATACCAGCCATATACGCTAATTTTGAAGTAGATACTTTTAATAAATCGTATTCTTATCCAGTGCAATTAACGGAAAATTGTTTTATGATACCATTGCCTCATATACGCCCAGCCTATCGTGTATTTTTTGAGATAATTGAAGCCAAAGCAATGCTACTTATTTTCATTTATTTTATCATAATCTCCATATTGTTTTATATCGCACAAGGCAACAATATAAAGCATTTGAAAGTTTCCAATGTGTTGTTAAATGATAAAAGTATACGTGGTCTGTTGGGACAATCGTTTGTAATGCCTCGAAAATCTTCGCGGTTTCTGAAATATATTTTACTTTTGTTGTGTTACAGCAGCTTTCTTCTTTGTACCAGCTATCAGGCCTACTTACAGTCTCATTTGGTCAATCCGCCTCTTGAAGAACGTGTGGAAACTTTTGATGATATTCGCAAGAATAAATTCAAAATATTAATAGATGAGGAACAGTTTTCGTATATGCCTCAACATATAAAAGAACACCAACATGATTTATTTTTTAAGGTAGATCATTTTAATAGATTTATCAAATTACGTAACAGCATGGATACTCGTTACATTTTTCCCGTCTCTCGTACTAGTTGGTCTGTGTTTCATGAACGTCAGAAATTGTTTCAAAGAAAACTCTTCTATTATTCTTCAGAATTGTGTGTGTCTAAATTTTTGTCGCTTTCTTTTCCTTTACGAGCTGGTTTACCCTACAAAAATCAATTCAATCAACATTTATTGGATGTTCGAGATGAGGGTCTTTTTGACTGTTGGCTGAAGCATAACTTTTTAACTATGGTGCGTTTAAAGATTTTATCTTTCGAGGATTTAAGTGTTGCTGATGAATATGGAAAAGCGATAGGTTTATATGATTACATGTGGATATGGATTCTGTATGCCGTCTGTATTTCTCTCTCAATATTGGTGTTTATTGGAGAATTATTGTTCGATAGAATTAAAAGAAAATAAATATGTATTCTTCATCTCAATGTTTCTCGTTAAAGCAATAAACAAACAAATAACTACGATAGTAATAAATAAATAAAAAATAAATTCATTTTTTAATTTTTCCACAGGGCAGCGTGCTTAGTCCGGTGTTGTATACTATTTTCACCGCTGACATGCCAATTGTAGATTATGTGAATGTTTCTACTTATGCAGACGACACTGCAATATTAGCAACTGACAATTCCCCCGTAATTGCGTCTAGATATGTACAGTATGAACTGGATTTGATTGAATCATGGCTCAAAAAATGGAAAATTAAAGTAAATGCAGAAAAGTCTGTTCACACTACATTTACATTAAAAATGGGCGATTGTCCTAGTCTATATATTAATAACATTCAAATTCCTAAAAATGATTACGTTAAATATCTTGGTTTATATATGGATCGTCGACTTACTTGGAAGCAACATATAAAGAATAAACGTCAACATTTAAATATAACTAACAGAAAACTTTTCTGGTTAATTGGACACAAATCTCAACTTAGTATTGAAAACAAATTAAAACTTTATAAAGCTATTCTTAAACCTGTGTGGACCTATGGAATTCAATTATGGGGAACTGCAAGCCATTCAAATATTGAAATAATTCAAAGATACCAATCTAAGACTTTAAGACTAATTGTTAAATCACCTTGGTATATCTCTAACGAAGCAATACATAATGACCTCAATATTCAAACAGTGAAAGAAACAATAAAGTCATACAGCGAAAAATATTTAACAAGACTAAGTAATCATATCAACCCACTGGCTATTTCTTTGTTGGACGACTCTGATGAAATAAAAAGATTAAAAAGATATCATGTTTTAGATCTTCCGTTCAGAAATTAATGAATAATTATTATTACTATTCCTTTTTTTTATAATATAATACTTTTTGAAAAATTTTGTTATAACTTAATTTTATGATGTAACATCTGATTTCCTTAAATAGCATAAGTTTATTTTTGTTATTCGTTAGATTTTTTTTTTTCTAAACCTATAGTTGTAATTCTTGTATAACTACAAATGTCATATTTACCTATCATCTAATTTGCTTATTATCTTAAAACGTATGGATAGATTGCAATTTAAATAAAGAAAATAAAAAAAAAAATTTTAATTTAATGTTAGAAATTCACTTCTTTAAGATGTCATGATTTTGACATCTCGTGTTTTGTCACAGGTTTAATATATTGACTTCTTTTATTGCAAAATACAAATACACAACTTTTACAGCTTTAATCAAATTACACAACTTATTTAGGCGATTATTTACTTATTAGTGATTAATACACCAAAAGTGCATGATGACAGCTTTACTTTACTCGATGTTTCGCGCCATCTATTAGTAGAAATTTTCATTATCTTGTCAGACACATGCTGTGTATTCTTTTTTAATTGTTATGAAATGCAGGTGCTTGTTGGTATGTGTGTCAGCAGCAATCTTCCACCTTCAGGCTATTCCTTTTAGCCTAGTACCATTTTACTAGTCGGCTTTTTGCTGATATTTCATTATAGTTCGGACTTTTGTTATTTTGCTTAACCAAAATAATATTTGGCCCTCGACCAGTCTTCGCTTGACCCAATTTGGGTAAGCTGGACATCAATGACGCAATCCTTTTTCTCGACATTTTTGCAGTGCTTGCACTCTATATTGCATGGCCGTCTTGACAGGGCATAAGCGTTATTGTTTTTCGCCTTTTCTATGCACAATACTTAAGTCATAGATTTGCATACGTTCAACTTAGGGTGCGAGCTGCTCAACAGGATTCTTAATTTGTATCAACTAACGTAATGCAGTCGTAAGTATTTGTGGTAATTTTCAAAAAAAAAAAAAAATAAATAAATAAAAATTAACCTGATTAAATTAATTACCGATATGGATTATTGAGGGTCAAAGCACGTCTTGATGGCCAATTCGCTACCGCTTACTTAGCTCTTCAGGAAACATCTGACAAATATTTTAAATAAAAAAATTTAAGCAAAAACAACAATAATCAACTATGGTTTTAATTTTGTTTTATCCACTGTATATGGCTTATTTTCTTTGTTTTTTTTACAGTTATAAGATGACGAAAAATAAAATATCACAAAACACTACGATAATTTATTAATAAAAATTAAATAGTTTAATAATATTCCCAAGTCTTTAATTTGTGTTAATGTTTGACACATTCCATCCCTGCTAAAAGCTTCCGTCATGTAACGCAGTATTTTCTTTCGTGCTGTATGACCTTTTTCTGTCCCATTAACCTCCTGAAAAAGCACTCCTCCTATTCCATTGCCGCTTGTATCTGCGTCCAATACGAATTTCTGTCTAGCTATTGGATAGGCGAGAACTGGGGTCGTGCTCAAAAGTTTCTTGAGCTTCTGGAACGCTTCTTCTGCCGCCTCACTCCAGTGATATGGATGTGACTTTCTGGTCAACTCATGCAAGCTGGCAAGCACTTGAGAGAAGGTTGACACAAATCTCCTGTAGTATGTGCAAAGCCCTAAGAAACTACGCAGCTCATGAAGATTTTGTGGGAGGTCTTTACTGCCAATACTTTGTCTTCATCAGTTGATACGCCCTCTGCTGTTACACGAATCCACAAATATTTGACCTTTTCTTAAAATAATGCCATAAACCACTACTCGCGCTATAGGCAGTTTTCTCATTGTGTTTATCGTCTACCTCTACTTGCCAATACCTGCTCTGCAAGTCCAAGGTAGAGAACAATTTTGGTCCGTCCAACGTGTCATCAATTCTAAGCAGCGTATAACTGTCTTTCTTGGTGATGTCATTGAGTTTCCTGTAGTCAACGCAAGACCAGGTTCTGCCGTTTTTTTCTTTACTATTACTATTGGTGTACTCCACGGACTCAAGGATGGCTCAATGACTCCGTTCTGTACTATTTCGCTGCCAAGTTTTTTGACCTCGCTTTGCTTCGATATGGGAATACTCCTGGATGCTTCGCTAGTATTAATTTCATGTTTCACAACTGCCGTTCTATCTTGGCTTTCATTATTTAAGGCGAAGACGAAGGCATGTTTTCTCAGCAACGGCGTTGCTTTGTTTCTGTCAGGAGATGTCAGTTCTGCCACCCATTTTGCACCTGATCTGCTAATAAATCTCTTTCTTTCTCTGCACAATTTCCATTAAGAGTCTTTTTTTTATTGGAAGGATTGATTAATCTCACAGTAACTCTCCCATCATCGCAGATTTTCACGAGAGCTTTAGTTGTTCAAACGTCGTATTTTCGTTCTACCACCCACAGCCAGTTATCCGCACAATCTGCCTCCAAATGTTCCCGTACGATAGTTTCTGCCTGAGGTGGTAACTTCTGGGGTTCAGTAGCAAATAGCTTTCTTTTTGCGGTCCTGCTCTCGTACCCAACACCCAGGGATATCTCGACATTGTGCCAGATTATTATTTGCCCCCCCCATGTGCAGCTTAATACCGTGGGCTATCATGAAGTCTGCACCGATGGTCACATCATCTACTATGTCTGCGACAACAAATACATGGTCAGCACTGATATTTCCAATAGTCAGTGTTATCCTGGCTATTCCAGTGGCTCAATCCCCAGTAGCGGTGCAAAGTCGTACATTATTTAATGGTTCCACTGCTTCTTTTACTAAATCAAGCCTTATTATGGACTGAGATGCTTCTGTGTCAATGGTGAGGAAATTTTTTCTTTCATCGATAAGACCGCAAACAGGTTGCTTTTTTTGTTGGACAATGGAAATGGAGGTTGTGCGGTCATCGGTAGTGGAAGCCAGCACTAGCCTTAATGGTGACTCATGCGATTTGGTGTTGTTCGCGCGCTTGTTGTCCCTTGCTGGCGAAGCAGATCTTGACCTTCTGTTTGTGAATCTATAGTTGCGCCGGAAATGGACAATCTTACCACAATTAAAGCATTTCGTGCGAGACTTACTCATTTCCTCCTCCATTATTTGTTTGACCATCTCCTTTTGTCCCCGTTATATAGGTATCAGTATACCGTACCGTATCAGTATCAACACATCGCACCTTGCACTTGTACATCTGTGGCTTCGTGATGACTTTTGCAATCTCCTGAGCTAGCGCTTACAAGATGGTCTCCGTAAAAGATGATTACTGCATAGCGCAAACAGCATATTTAACATCTGGATTCCAAATGCCATTCATAAATTCCTCAATCTCGAACTGATCCAGAAACAAATGATTTTTGCCTGGATAGGTCAGCTGCACCAAACGTTCAATTTCCATTGTGAAGTCTTGTAGTATCTCGTTTGCCTTCTGAACCCTGCCTCGTAACTCGATTCTGTAGAGTTTCCTTTTGTCTCGCCTCCGCACTTGCGTTGTTAGGCTACCATTATGTCCTCATAATTATTTTTGCAACTGGCTGGTAAGTTTCCGAGTATCTCTGCTGGTGCTCCCTTTAATATCGCCTATTTGCACTTTTAGTTCTTGTAACTCTTCATCTACTTTTCTCTCTAGGCCAGACAATTTTACATCAAACTCGCTGTCTCTCAGTTCCACGACGTCCAATCTCTTGCCAAACACTTTTGATATTTCTTAAAATTTCCCTTTTACCTCCGCTAAAAAACTTTTCTTATATTGCTTTAAAGCTGACTTGAACTGCTTCTTGAAGCTTCTGGTTGATTCTTTCATCTGGTTCTTCATACGGTTCTCCTGCTTTCGGCTGTTTTCTTCCATTTTCTTTACTATAGCGGCATACATTGAATTCATCTGTAACGCTATTTATTGCTGGGGTACATACTTTAATCTCTTCTTTTTTGTTCGAAATTCCCTATGTCCCAATATCGATACAACGCTGCTTGAATTTATCTATTAACCGCTTTTGCAATTTCGCACAATTTGAGCACAAGCAATTTTTTTTACTTAATAAATGTTTTTTATAATGTGTACGTCCCATCGCTGGCACTTTTAATATAAATTTAGCTTAATAAAAGTGATTATTTTTATTCATGAACTCTGTAGTTTTTTTTATTAAAAAAGTTTGTGAAACTATACTGCTCTAGAGTTTTCTATGAATTTGAAGATTATTTGAAAAAGTTAATAATTTTCCTGAAATTTCTATTTATAACTTCAGAGTAAAAATTTATTTTTTTGGTGAAGCAGTGATATTTTGTTTCTTATATGATTTGTGATTTATACCCTTTCCGCACGGTGGCAGTAAATAAAAAATATTTACCATAGTGCCAAAAGTGTTTTTTGGGTATATGTTAAGGGTTAGTGAACCGTTCTGTGTCTTTAGTTTCAGGTTTAGAATGTGACCATCGATGGGTCGCGTGGCAATCAAGTGTTACAAAACAGCGAATGGTGTCACGTGACCCACCGGTTGTTACCGTGATATTTTCGAGATATTTATATATCTTAATCTTATCTAATCGATTTTATCGATTTTATAAAAAGAAATAAAAGGTACCCAAAGTGGCAAACAACAATTCTGGAATAAATCAAATAATTTTTTATAGAAACCTAGATTGGAACAAAGGCTCCGACACTGTTAAAGTATATTTTGAATGATTGGACTAAAAGTATTACGTTCCATCAACAGTTTAGCCAAGTGGATCTGGATTTTCTAGAGACTCGCAACCATCCGCAGTTGAGAAAGAATCTCTAAATACACCTGATTTGCCCCTCGTTTCAGCAAACCTATGGAAACCTATGGCTGAAATCTCAGTAAGTGGTATTTAAAAGAGCAATCAACTTTGCATTCCATTTATGCATTTGGACTAGTGGTCACTGAGGAAATATTTGAACTTATTGTGACACAAGCAAATTTAAACAACAGCAATTTTTTATAAAACAATATGATTATTCAAGAGTCTCGTACAAAAGAGTGGGTTGATCCAACAGTAGCCGAAATAAAAAAGTTTTTTAGATTAGAAATGTATATGGGAATCGTAAAATGTCCAACAATTTCCCACTACTGGAGAACGGACCAATTCTAGCTGGTTAGTGAAATTTGATTTGTTTTTAACAAAAAATTTGTTACTTCGACGAAATATCGTAAATTATAATCAATACTCGAATCGATTCGAATATTTTAATCGAATATTTTTTTTATTTTTATTCGAATATTCGCATAAAATAATCTATGGTAATTATTTGAAGTGATGAAAAAGATGTTTAACTAATTAGTGAAATTTGATTTGTTTTTAACAAAAACTTTGTAACTTCAATTTTATTTTTATAAATGATAACATCGACTGACCAACTTTGTTTCATTATAAACAATACAAAATGTGTCTTTCGCACTTGGAACATTGTTAGTCCTCTAATTGGTAGTTGGTGGCATGTCGTTAATACGCCATTTACTGCAATTATCTTTGTTGCAATGAAATGCAACAAAACTCCTTTAAATGTATAAAACGTTTAGTTGCTTGCAACAGTATCTATCGACAACATGTATTTTATATTCGTGGCGATTTTTGTACTGGTACCCTGGCTGGGAACTGATGGTCTGGTGCAAACGATAGTAAACACTCAACAAGAAATTCGCAATAAAACTCTGGCAAAATCCTTCGAGCAACTATTGAGAAGAATCGATAGCGAATTGCAATATGACTACATTTTATTTGTGAGGGATGTGACAAAGAAAAGTGATTGCATATTTGAAGATTCTATTGTTGATATAAAAAAGCCCGTCATAATAGTTTCAGAGTTAATTAATCCAAGTCTACTTCGTAGGCAGCATTCGAGCAATTTCCTAATAATCGCATGCTCTACGCGGTACTTAAATCGAACCAGTATCTTCAATACAGTGTATCAGTATGTGCCGCATATAATTTGGTTGGAAGCACAAACAGAAGCAGTGGTCAAGAAAAATATGCTTGAATTATGTTCAAACATACATGCAAGTGGTTACTTCCAAAATTGGATAGTTACACCACATCCTTTAAGTGGTGACTTCCAATATTTTAATTGTGATTTTCAAAGGAATTTGAAATCAGACGAGGGCAAAATGTTTATTAATCCATTTCTCAATATGCAGGGATATTCAATAACCACCGAAACTGATCAACTGCCACTGCGCAGCATGCTGTTTTATGATAAATCTGGTCAATTAAAACTCACTGGATATGTGGCAAATTTCTTGATCAGTTTTGCTGAAAGATATAATGCAACTTTAAATATAGTGCCTCCTGCCAAAATGGGTGTGACCGTGAATTTGACTTATCTGGTTAATAGAACTACTAAAGGAATATTGGATATAGCAGCCTTAGCAGCTAATTTTAGAGTCGATACTTTTAATGAATCGTATTCTTATCCAGTGGAGTTAATGGAATATTGTTTTATGATACCATTGCCTCATATACGCCCAGCCTATCTTGTATTTTTTGAGATAATTGAAGACAAAGCAATGCTACTTATTTTCATTTATTTTATCATAATCTCCATATTGTTTTATATCGCACAAGGCAACAATATAAAGCATTTGAAAGTTTCCAATGTGTTGTTAAACGATAAAAGTATACGTGGTCTGTTGGGACAATCGTTTGTAATGCCTCGAAAATCTTCGCGGTTTCTAAAATATAATTTACTTTTGTTGTGTTACAGCAGCATTCTTCTTTGTACCAGCTATCAGGCCTACTTACAGTCTCATTTGGTCAATCCGCCTCTTGAAAAACGTGTGGAAACTTTTGATGATATTCGCAAGAATAAATTCAAAATATTAATAGATGAGGAACAGTTTTCGTATATGCCTCAACATATAAAAGAACACCAACATGATTTATTTTTTAAGGTAGATCATTTTAATAGATTTATCAAATTACGTATCAGCATGGATACTCGTTACATTTTTCCCGTCTCTCGTACTAGTTGGTCTGTGTTCCATGAACGTCAGAAATTTTTTCAAAGAAAACTTTTCTATTTTTCTTCAGAATTGTGTTCCTTTCCATTGTTGCCGCTTTCTATTCCCTTGCGAGCTGGTTTACCCTACAAAACTCAATTTAATCAACATTTATTGGAAGTTCGAGATGTGGGTCTTTTTGACTATTGGCTGAAGCATAACTTTTTAACTATGGTGCGTTTAAAGATTTTATCTTTCGAGGACTTAAGTATTGCTGATGAATATGGAAAAGCGATAGGTTTATATGATTACATGTGGATATGGATTCTGTATGTTATTTGTGTTTCTCTCTCAATATTGGTGTTTATTGGGGAATTATTGTTAAATAAAATAAAAAGAAAATAAATATGTAGTTATGTATGTATGTATCCTTAATTTCAATGTTTTTCGTTAAAGCATTAATAACTATTTTAAATAAAAAATAATTAAATTTTTTATTGCTTCTTTTTTTAATAAAATGTTTGAAATTCACATATTTAAAATGTTTAAATTGCAGAAGCAGTCAATAAAAATAATCACTCTTATTTTGTATAGCGTCGGCAATAAAAGGCGACGTCACTTTTAATCGTTTTTTGAAAATCGGTGTTCTCGTTGTCAATATTGCCATTTATCGATGACTGGCAATATGAATTTGGTATTTTGTAAGAAAATGTGATGTTGATATTCTCTCGTTTATAATGTCGTCTGCAATTTAGGTGTCGTGCACAAACAAAAAAAATTAAATAAACTATAAAAATAGCAGAACTAAAGTTGAAAATGGAGAAACCGAAGATTACCAACCCAAACTAAGAAGATTAATAAGAAATATAGACAGTAACTTATCTGTAAGATTTCATAGATAATGTGTTGTTAAAACTAATAACCAAGGGTGTGAAAGGGGGATATAATATATATTTTTGTGCAGCAGGGGAAGGGTTATTATTATATATTTGTAGCGATTTTATTAAAATTCCGAACAGAGAATGTGGTATTTCGCATGCAAAACTAGAACCTCTAAAGGAAAAGAAGGTTAAAAACGAGCAATTTATATATTAAAATATGTGTACAACAGTAAACGTACATATTAAATATCGAATTCGGCTAATTGATTTTATTAAAATTTTGTGTTTTGATGAGAGATCCTCAATCCTCGCCTTCATTCTAAAAATAGCTTTGCTGTATTATGAGGTAAAAACACTTTACTTTTTTTAATTCTTTTGATAGAATAATATCTGTCCAAGAAACAGCTGAAAGAATCTGCCACATCTTTTTATTTTATAAAAATTTTGTCGTTTTAACTCGCATAAAGAGAAATCGCTATTGTGAGCGATATGACAGTATAAAATTTAATAAGAAGTTTATAATAAAGTAATATTGTTAATAAACTTATACAGATCTGAGTAAATAAAGTGGAGTATTTCACTTTGCAATTAAAATGAAACGTAACAATATTAAATGACAAAAAAAAAATTTAATTAATTAGATTATTTGTTAGCGTCTGGCTTTAAATACTGTTTGTCTCAGGTTCACTTAAAGTTATAATAAAAACGTTTTATTATCTTAAGCAAATTTTTAGTTTAATGTTAACGGACTGATTTGATTTATTACCAGTCGTATTCTTTCCCATCTGTATGGCCTGAAAAGGTTACAAAATTGTAAGTGCATAACTTTAATGTTAATTCCATCTTTAATTGATTTGGAATTCTTCAGACTGATTACTCATCAGCATTTAAAATAAAAAAAGAAGAATAATCAAATCTGGTTTTGAATTTGAACAACTTTCAAAAAGTCTTTAGCCTTTCCGCATTGAATGTCAACGTTGGTGTTAACCATCAATTATTTTAATTTCATGTTTTTGTGGAGGATGTTTCTAATTAGTTTAGTTTTAGCAGTTAAAAAAAAAAAACAAAAAGTAAAAAAAATATGCCCCAATTTATCATCCCTTTGTTTGTTTGATGCACAACTGACTGACCTCTTGCTACGTGGCTGCCGATCAGATAAACGATTGTTACCGTAACGTTTAGATTCAAGAACATGATAAGAAATGCGAAGCAAAGGTCTTGGAGATCCTTCTGCAGTGGAGTGGAGGGTTCTTCCGAGACGAGCAGACTTCGTTAGATTCTATCGGCAACGCCCATTGTCCCTAGTTTTATTAAGAAACCATGTGGCAATTGGACCTTGAGTGCACAAGAGACCCTTGAGGTTCTCATGGAGACTCATTTTCCGGGCTGTGCTCCTTTTAGGGGAGAAGACTCAGCCACCCTTGACTGCCGTGCAATAGTTCCCTTCCCTATAAATAGGGAGGGACTTATGTGGGCTCTGGGTAATTTTGACCCGTTTAAATCAGCGGGACCTGACGGCATCATACCAACTGATTTGCAGCATAATGCGGATATTGTTATACAATGGTTAATTCCGATATACACAGCATGCATTGCATGGTCGTATATCCCGGAACCGTGGACTTTTTGCTCTGTGGTCTTTATTCCCAAGAGAGGGAAGACTTCGCACAATGAACCGAAGGAATTTAGATCAATACGTCTATCCTCCTTCCTTTTGAAAACTCTGGAACGGATAATTGACCTCCACTTGAGGAGGACGATTAATCCGGACCGACTCTCCGCCTCTCAACACGCGTATCTCAGGGGCAGATCTGTTGAGACGACATTACACACGCTTGTGGGGTACATAGAGAAATTCCTAGAGCTTAAGGAATATGCATTGGTTGCCTTTCTAGATATAGAAGAGGCCTTCAAAAATGTGAAACCGGAGGCCATTACGGTGGCGCTGGAGGGACTGAACGTAAGTCGGTCGATAATAAGCTTTGTATGGAATCTATTGACTAATAGGGTCATTACTTCCAGCATGGGGCTAGCTACCATACACAGGTTAGGTAAGCGAGGTATACCACAAGGGGGGGTATTATCTCCCCTACTCTGGAACCTTGCCATGAACGCATTACTGACAGAAATGGACTGCAAGGGGTTCAGGACTGTGGCATATGCGGATGACGTTGCGGTTGCAGTATCAGGAAAATATCCTGACACGCTATCGCAACGTCTGCAATCGGCGCTGGGTTGCGTCAGTAGGTGGTGTACTAAGAGCGGGCTTAGCGCGAACGCTCGGAAAACAGAGCTTATGCTCTTCACGAGAAGAAACAAGATTCCGGCTTTTCCGCTACCACTCCTTAATGGAGTGGAGCTTGGGTCGTCTGACAGGGCAAAGTATCTGGGTATCATCCTGGACTCTAAACTGTCGTGTTCTAGATTTCGGATCAGGATGAAGTTCAGGCTTCATGATCAATGTAGCATGGTAGAGGCTGAGATCTCAGCCATCAGAAGGGCGGCTTGCTGGATGTGGTACCACAGGATATACGGAGAGGATATCCGGATTTGTACTGACAGCAAGGCCGCAATTAACTCCTTATCCGGTGTCTATGCGACATCCAGATTGGTTCGTGAATGCCGGACATCTCTTAAGAAGATGGCGAGAAATTCCAACCTGGAACTGTTGTGGGTGCCAGCTCACTCGAGCATACCTGGAAATATGGTCGCGGACGAACTCGCCAGACTTGGAGCCCGGTTGGAAGACCGAGAGATAGATCCACTGGTGGGAGTCCCATTAAGCTGCTGTAAAGCTTTATTTCGGCAGGAACTCTTTAGGACTGCACAGTCTAGATGGTCTGAAGGGGCTACCTGCAGGGTCTCGAGGACACCGTGGGCTCAGTACGAGATCCGCTAATCTACTAAGGTTTCCTCGGGGGCAGTTGGGCACACTGGTGGCTGTGCTGACGGGGCACTGCGTCATTGGTGCCCATGCTAGGAGACTGAATCTTCCGCATCATGACTACTGTAGAAGTTGTCAAGATGAGGAAGAGGAGGAAACGGTGGAGCATCTGCTCTACCACTGCCCGGCTCTTTCTATGAATAGAGCAGCTGTCTTCGGCAGTCCGAGACTGCATGGTCTTACATACTTATCTGTATGCGATGTTGCTAGGATAAACTTGTTTATCCGGTCCTCGGGTTGGTTTGAATGTGGATCTTTGATGGTGCCGTAGGGACCTCAATCTGATCCCTGCACATCCTGTTTCCAGGTGATACAATGGGACCTTTGGGACCCAAGTGAGTCGGTCTTTTCTTTTACGCTGACGGACTGTGCAACCTAACCTAACCTTACATTTAACCTTTTATTAGCAATGATATATTTTTAGATTTTACTATATTATATGATTTTTTATAATAATTTAAAATTTATTATTGTTCGACCTTGTAAAGAGATTCATGTGATGCGGCAAAACTAATAACGTTTGGTAGCAATTGAGCGGTGGCAAAATATAGAAATTGTAGGTACAATTATAAACATTTGTTTGGGTTAAACGATGTAGTTCAATAGTTTTAATTAATCTGTATGAATTGGGTCTGCATTTAGTTTTTCTTGTGCCCATCGAAACGTTTTATGCGTTTTCATTACAAAAAGCTTTTAAACAATTTAATTTTTGTTTAATGATATTTTATTTTGATTGTTTATTTCTATTTTGAGTGGATTTGTGTTGCTCTTTACATGTTAGTAATTTTACATTTTACTTGCTTTTATAATTGTCTGGGGTCATTTAATAAATATGTTGGTTATTATTTCTCTTTTTATATATATTTTGTTGTTGTGATAAATGCCAATCCAATTGTTTAAGTGTTAATCTATTAAATATATTTTAAAATAAAGTGTGGGACAAAAGTTTACATGACACTCAAATAACATAGATCTGCAAATCTAAAATATCTGATAGACGCTTCTATTGTAAAAACTGGTATTTTATAATTTTGGTGGGGTGATTTTAAAAGTTATTTTTATCACGATATTTAAAAAAAATAATTGTTTATTAAAAAAAGTTGTTGTACAATTTAAAAAAGTAGAAATATGTATTACTTTACTAAAACGGCATTTACACCATGCAATTTTTCATGAAACTAGCATTAAATATTTGTTTGTTGGTGAAGCAGCAGGAGTAAGCAATGAGGTATTGTTTGAGTTTTAATGGGATGTTACTGTTGTTGTTGGACTAAGTCTTTTTTTTGTAAAATCTAAGTATTTTTGCCAAGAAGCTGCTTTATCTGAACATTAGCTATGTGCTTTTAAGGGCAGTTTTTTGCAGGAATTATTTAATATGTTTTAAAGACAATATAAAAAAAAAATCATTTCGAATAAAGATGGTATTCAAATTATTTTGCTTATTGTTTGAATATCAAGTGGTTGCATTTTTGTTGGTCACTGTAAACAAATATAATCATTTTAAATTAAATGAATTTTTAACAAATCCTCGTTTGATTTAACACAGAAAATATAAAAATAATAAAAGCAAAAAGTTAAATTATATTCATAACAGCAGATGTTGAGTTTTTAAACCGTTAGTAAACATTAAAGTTTTTAATAAATTGCATTGTAAGTTTATTCCCAAGTGGACAAGTGAACATAAAACTGCATAGAGTTGGAAAATTAAAAAAAAAATTGAACAAAAAAATAAGAGTTCAAAGCTGGATTTTTTCTAATAGAAACTATACTTGGGATTTTTTCATTACCATTGAAATTTAATTGGCATTGTTTGACATAATGACAATGAAAAAATTTTACTACCGTTTAATGCTAATGATTTTATTTTTATTGCAATTGTTTTTATTAATGGTAATAAAATTTTAATGAAATCGATTATTTACTGTTGAATCAAAAAAAATTATTTTTAGATCGCAAAAACTTAAAAAAATTATGCATAATAAAAATAAATCTTAATTCTCTTGTAGATAGAATTATATTAGAAAATTTATCAGTTTTAAGTGAGATTGAAGTAAAACTTGATGTCTGAGAACTAAAGTCACCTAACACCACTGCCAGCATATCTAATAACCTACACGACAACAATTGTAGGTATAATTTTTCCTGATAAGGTTAAAACTGCAAACTTTTCTGATCTAAATGCCATTTTAAAGTAATAATCTGCTATACTTTAAAATGTGTATTTAGTATACAATGACAAGAAATACGTTCATTAATGAAATTGATTTTAAACCATTTCATCATAAGTCAATGGTAATGATTAAGTTTTATAACTAATTATCAATGAACTCTTTTCATTAAAAAGCATTACTATAGTAAAAATTATAATAATAATGCTAAAAATCATTAGCATTATTTTTCATTCAATGCTAATGAAATCGGCAATAAACTAGTCAATCTAATTAATTACTCCCATGTAGGATAAAAACCAAACGAATGTTTTTAAACAAAAAAAGAAAAAAGAATTCAAATCCCACACAAACTAAAAAAGTTTAACTATGCAAACAACTTGTTAAATAATTAAAAAAAGAGGAAAGTAAAATTTAGCTGAGATCTCTTTTAAAAATTAATGTAATTAATGTTAAGCTTCTCAACCAACCGCAAGCAGATCAGCTTCAGTCTGGGGCCATTTTTATTCTTGAAAAAAAGTACTGCAAATCTTACATTCACAGCGGTAATTGAGAAGAGTGTCACAATCCACCAATCCACAGCCTCATTTATCTTCAGATAATCTGTCTGAAAAACACTAGAAAGAAAACGGAAAGTATTTTTGTAATGAATAGATCGAATTCTCTGGAGTAAAACTCATGATTTAAATTCATATATCAACTACGTTCCATAAATGTGATCATAGGTCATCAAGGGTAAGGTAGGAGATCTATCCCTACCTTGAATGTCTTTTTATACAGTGTCCCTCAGTGACCAAGGGTTACAAAGTGGTCTCAAAGTACAAAGCAAACTGTATTCATATTGAACCCAACAAATCTGTAGGAGTAGTCACCCTCAAAGTATTTTAGGATAAGTTCTCTTCTTCAAAGCGGCCCACCGAACCTTGAACACATACTAAAAAGTCCGACAATATATTGTGGACATTGCTTCAAGGGACATTATAGAGGAGTAACCTCTCGCCGATGGTAGGGCCATTGTCTACTAGAAAATTAACACGAATTAATTTTTTATTTAAAAATGGGTGGGTACTAAATTTGTAGCACGTATTATTAAAACAAGATGATGCTTAGACATTCTAAGATTATTAAATGCGCGAATGGTGCAGCTGCCTGGTTTACCTGCAACCATAACCATGATATTCTCAATGTACGTTATATTTCATTAACTAATGAATGTTGCCTGATTGTTTACAATATCGGACAAGTCCGACCCCATAGTCTGACTTCTTGTGCATAGCAAAGTCGATTAGTTTTAGTGTTGAAATCAAGTTTGCCGAGACAAACTTTCACAAAAAAATATAAGTATGTGAATCGATCGTATATAGTGTCAAAAAAGGTGCTGATGAAAATCAGCATGCTCGGTCAATGTCTTTCGAGACAGCAGGCAAAACACCTTGCCATGTCATGTCATGTGGAGCAATAAAGAAACTTCAATCAAAAAATAAATATACGGGGCAATAAAAATTTAAAAAATAAGAAAAAACATTAACTGAAAAAATTGGCGCTCGCCCATATTTTCCGAGTTACGTTGCTTTGAAATATAAAAATTTTAAATCTTTTGAAGATATTTTAAAAACGAATAAACCGTGCAGGGGAAGAGTGGCGCATTCCATCCATCCATCGATTGTGCGGATTCGTCAGTCACGATGGGACGAACCGGAATCGCGCGTTCGCTATGTAGACATTATTTTAAGAGCAATGATTCTCGTTCATAATTTCGTTTAAAGTTCGGTTTTCGGCGAATGCACCGAGTGAGCGGATATTCCACTTAACTGCTTCGGCTATGAATTTTCCATGGCCAGGGCCCAGTGTTTATTTAAGGACTCCTGAAAACATTGAACTTGTTAAAAGCAGTTTACGGGAAATTCTGCGACTTTTAATAGTGAAGAGAGCAGCCATACTGGGTCTTCTAAGAGCGATTATTCATGAAACTTAAAAAAAAGGATCTGAAGTTTAAAATTCAAATCGTTTAAAGCTAAAAGAAAGTCACTTCCTTTAAGACCGACATAAAATTCTATGCTTGTGTTGTATAAAGATTTTGAATTATTTTATTTATTTATTATTTAATTTATTATATAAACTCTAGTTTTTTTACATTAAGTAAATTAAATATAAAACTCTCTTCTGCAAAGTTAATAAAGTAAACATTTTTAATAAATATCCCCTGAAGAAGTTTGAAAAAAAAAACAAACTTTGGGAAACAAATAACTGACCATAATATGACCAAAGGGATGAACAAAAATCTCAAAATAACAAGAAAGTCCAGATTTACACTATGCGATTTTTTGAGGCATTTTTTTCTCAACTATCTATTTAAGTTACAGCGTTATGCGTTATCTAAAAGTAAACATTAGCAACAGTAACATCCCCTCAAAACTCAAGCAATACCATATTGCTTACTCCGCCTGCTTCACAAACAAACAAAAATTTTATGCTAGTTTCATGAAAAATTGCATAGTGTAAATGCCGTAAAAATTCCACGGGATCCCAAAGTAGAGAAAAGAAACAGAAACAATTAATTATATATTTTTGGCTGAAGTTTTTATTTGTTAATTAATT
The DNA here is from genome assembly GCA_916610165.2 of Gymnosoma rotundatum. Classification (NCBI taxonomy): domain Eukaryota; kingdom Metazoa; phylum Arthropoda; class Insecta; order Diptera; family Tachinidae; genus Gymnosoma; species Gymnosoma rotundatum. The sequence goes on along the minus strand of OU744338.1, from coordinate 8,471,347 downwards.
TAAAAAATTTTTGGGTAAAGCATCAGAGTAAAAGTTAAATTTTTGTTGAAACTCTGATCTGTTATGATAATGGCGAAATAATGTATGTATGTGTTCTCGATAGCGAATTCAGTAAGTTCGCATAGGCGCTTAATGTTAAACTCCATATCGATGGCTAATAAAAAAAGGCCTAAATCATATTTTAGATACTTTACTGGAGAAGGAAAAAACTTAATAAAATCCTAAAAATTTTAGAAACAATATTGTTATGCGTTTACAGCGAAATTATTGAATTCACCATCGAGACCACCTGTAATATTTCGCAATGGTTAAAAGTATATTTTGTGATTTGTAACCGACCTCAAAGAAAGATTATTAATTCTTCTGCAGAACTGATCCAATTTTGAAATTTTTTTGTTATTTGATAGATTATGCTTACAGATTGGTACCGTTTCATGTATATTCCCCTATAACATTCAATTTTTTTAACGTGTATTATGGCTCCCAATATCAAAGAGTAATAGAAAAATAAATCTAAAAACTATAGGTGACATTAATTGACTTATTTGGGACTAAATTTGGAACCGTTATAGACAAACGCTTGAAAATTGGACAAAATGGCGATTACTACTAAGAAGTTCAAATTTTTAAAATTATAAATTAAAGAGTGGCCCAATAGTTTATTTAAATTAATGCATATGGCCATACTTTTGAACAGTTGTAGACTGATGCAACAAATTTACCAAGAACCTGTACTGCTATCTCCACTCTAACAGCGGATGCATAGTACAGACAGACGGACGTTATTTACAAGGAACCTGTATTACTACGTCCGCTATAACAGCATGTCAAAAATTTGGAATTAGAAATTAAAGGGCGTCTCAATAGTTGAGGTAATTTGATGTATGTGGCCAAACTCGTGAATCGTTATGACAGGCAGCTGAAATTTATGTGGAACCTGTATTGCTAAGTCCACTATAACAACAAGTATAATATTTGAATTTGGAAAGTAAGCGGTGTCCCAATAGTTAATATAATTTAAAGTCGGTTTTTTGCAAGAATTATTATTAAAAATTTTATTTATACTAAAATATCAATGTTTACGGCAATTTTTATTTTTCGGGTGAATTTTAATTTTCCGTAAAATCGCATTTTTGTGGCAGTGAAGTATTGACTGCGAAATGATTTATTGATGTTCAACGATAAATTTAAATCTAAGTCTTTTACTGAAAATCAGCCGAAATTTCGTAAGCTATTAAAATTTACTAGATTGAGGCACAAAATGTGTTATTTCGATTTAATTTTTTTGAATAATACCACCGACCCCACCCCCAGCTTGTTTTAAAAACAAATAAAACAAAATGTTTTTTTTTTGTTTACACTTGAAATATTATGAGTTGTCTAATCGGTAGATGATGGCATGTCGTCAATTCCCCATTTACAGCAATTATCTTTAAATTGGTTAACTTTCAAATTGAAATACAACAAAAACTGTGTTCGCCAATAAACATTTTATAAATTAATAAGCAACAGTTCACAAATTGAACAGATAAACTTTTTCAAATGTGTAAAACGTTTAGTTGCTTGCAACAGTATCTATTGACAACATGTATTTGATATTCGTGGCGATTTTTGTGCTCGTACCCTGGATTGGAACTGATGGACTAGTAGAAACGATTATAAACACTCAAGAAGATATTCGCAATGAAACTCAGGCAAAATCCTTCGAGCAACTTTTGAGAAGAATCAATAGCGAATTGCAATATGACTACATTTTATTTGTGAGGGATGTGACAAAGAAAAGTGATTGCATATTTGAAGATTCTATTGTTGATATAAAAAAGCCCGTCATAATAGTTTCTGAGTTAATTAATCCAAGTCTACTTCTTGGGCGGCATTCGAGCAATTTCCTAGTAATCGCATGCTCTACACGGTACTTAAATCGATCCAGCATCTTCAATACAGTGTATCAGTATGTGCCGCATATAATTTGGTTGGAAGCACAAACAGAAGCAGTGGTCAAGGAAAATATGCGTGAATTATGTTCAAATATACATGCAAGTGGTTACTTTCAAAACTGGATAGTTACACCACATCCTTTAAGTGGTGAATTCCAATATTTTAATTGTGATTTTCAAAGGAATTTGAAATCAGACGAGGGCAAAATGTTCATTAATCCATTTCTCAATATGAATGGATATTCAATCACAACCGAAAGTAATAATTTCGCACCGCGCAGCATCCTGTTTTATGATGAATCTGGTCAATTGAAACTCACTGGATATGTGGCAAATTTCTTGGTAACTTTTGCTGAAAGATATAATGCAACTTTAAAAGTGGTGCCTCCTCCCGAAATGGGTGTGAACGAGAATTATATTTATCTGGTTAATAAAACTACCAAAGGAATATTGGATATAGCAGCCGTATTAGCTCCTTTTAAAGTGTATAATTTGAATGAATCGTATTCTTATCCAGAGGAATTAGTGGAATATTGTTTCATGATACCGTTGCCTCATATCCGCCCAGCCTATCGTGTATTTTTTGAGATAATTGAAGCCAAAGCACTGCTACTTATTTTCATTTATTTTATCATAATCTCCATATTGTTTTATATCGCACAAGGCAACAATATAAAGCATTTGAAAGTTTCCCATGTCTTGTTAAACGATAAAAGTTTACGTGGTCTGTTGGGACAATCGTTTGTAATGCCTCAAAAAACTTCTCGGTTTCTGAAATATATTTTACTTTTGTTAGGTTTTAGTAGCATTCTTCTTTGTACCAGCTATCAGGCCTACTTGCAGTCTCACTTGGTCAATCCGCCTCTTGAAAAACGTGTGGAAACTTTTAATGACATGCGCAAGAATAAATTCAAAATATTAATAGAGAAGGACGAGTTTTTGACATGGCCCCAAGATATAAAAGAACACCAACATGATTTATTTTTAGTGGAAGATCATAGATGGAGATTTCGCGAACTACGTGACAGCATGGATATACGTTACATTTTTCCCGTGCCTCGTTCTCGTTGGTCGGTGTTCCATGAACGTCAGAAATTATTTCAAAGAAAACTTTTCTATTTTTCTTCAGAATTGTGTGCGTTTCAATTGATGCCACTTTCTTTTCCTTTGCGAGCTGGTTTACCCTACAAAACTCAATTTAATCAACATTTATTAGAAGTTCGAGAAGTGGGTCTTTTTGACTATTGGCTGAAGCATAACTTTCTAACTATGGTTCGTTTTAAGCTTTTATCTTTCGAGGACTTAAGTGTTGCTGATGAATATGGAAAAGCGATAGGTTTATATGATTTCATGTGGATAGGGATTCTGTATGCCGTCTGTATTTCTCTCTCAATATTGGTGTTTATTGGAGAATTATTGTTCGATAAAATTAAAAGAAAATAAATATGTATGCTTCATTTCATTTTTCGTTAAGGCAATAAACAAGCAAATACATACATACATATGTAACCAAAATAACAATAAATAAATAAAAAATAATTTAATTTTTATGTATCTATGCATGTATGTATGCATGTATGTACGTACGTAAATAAAATGTTTTAATTTTACATCTTTAAAATATTCAAATTGCAAAAGCAGTCAAGCAAAATATTATAAATTAACATAAATATGTATTATTATTCATTATATTATGCTTAACCCCATAACATTTTAAAATAAAAATAAAATTTATTCTTAACTAAAGCTTTTTGCACAACAAACAACAAAACTAGTTTTTTCTTTTTTTTTGTAAAAGTCTTTTGATAGAACTATATCTGCCCGCGAAAAACCTACAAAAAGCTGCCATATCTGTTTATATTATAAACATTTTGACGTTTTAATTCGCCTATAAATGGAAATCGCGATATAAAAGTATAAATTAAAACAAGATGTGTATTATTAAGTGGTGTCAATAAACTTATACAAAACTGAGCAAATAAAGCAAATGAAAAAAATAATAATTAAATTAATTAGGTAATTTAGTAGAGTTTGGCCTTAAAACTTTTTGCCTCAGAGTACAAAGTGCTTAAATGTTAAGAATAAAAAAACTACAGTTATGTAGTTACACTTAAGGTATAATAATTTTTTAATTGAATAACAAAAACGTTTTGCTATCCATCTTCTGATTTGACAAATTAACGTTCGATTACTTTTCACGTTTTTATGGCTTGAAAATGGTGATCTGATTTAATATTATTTAACTTTAAGTGAATACCTTTTAATGTTAATGCCATCTTCAATTGATTTGGAATTATTCAGAACTAGCAGTGCCCACGACTACGTCTGCGTGACATTTTAATTTTCTAACAATTCAAATTTAAACAAAAGTTAAGAGTTCTGTATACAGTGTAAAAATGTTCCATCTATAAAAATAAAAAATGCTGAGAACTGTTTTAGTACCAATATACTTATTATTACGAAAAAAAGTATTCTTTATCGGAACCAAGGTTCTAAGGGACCTCTTCACAAAATTTTGTGCAAATCCTTCCAGTATATATGTATAGATGATTAGTCATCTATAATAAAGTATAATAATCAAATTTGTTTTTAAATTTCAAAAAGTATTTCACCTTTCCGTATCAAACACAACTGCGATTGAAGTTCATGGCTTAAAATGTCAACGTTGTGGTTCATCATCAATTAATTTAGTTTCACCTTATGTTCAGGGATATTTTTAATTGTTTAATATCTTTAAATATTTCTTAGCAATAAAAACAAAAAGTAACAAAAATATGCCTCAATTTATCATCCCTTTGTTTCCTTGATGCACAACTGACTGACCTCTTGCTACGTAGCTGTCGATCAGTTAAACGATTGTTACCGTAACGCTTAACCTTTTAATACCGATAATATATTTTTCAGTTTCTAATATGATTTTACATAATGATTTATAATTAATTATTTTCCGACCTTGATCAATTTCTTAGAAAAAATTCAAATGTAGAAATTTTCGTAAGGAGATTCATGTGTTGGGGAAAAACTAATATCGTTTGATAGCAATTGAGTGGTGGCAAAATATAGAAAAGTACCTTCAATTACAAACATTTGTTTGGGTTAAACGATTATATTTTACAGTTTCCATTAATCTGTAGGAATAGAAGTCTGCATTTAGGTTTTCTTGTGCCCATCAATTTACCACAAAACTGTTTACGCGTTTTCATTTCAAAAAGCTTTAAAACAATTTAAATTGTGTTTAATGATTTTTTATTTTGTTTGTTTGTTTGTTTGTTCGGTTGTATTATGAGTGGATTTGTGTTGCTCTTTAAATGTCAGTCATTCCATATTGTAATTGTTTTTACTATTGTCTGGGGTCATTTAATAAATATGTTGGTTATTATTTTTCTTTTTATATATATTTTTTTGTTGTGTTTAATGCCAATCCAATTGTTTAAGTGTTAATCCATTAAATATATTTTAAAATACAGTGTAAGACAAAAGTTTACATGACACTCAAATATAATAGATCTGCAAATCTAAAATATCTGACAGACGTTTCTATTGTAAAAACTGGTATTTTATAATTTTGGTGGGGTGATTTTAAAAGTTATTTTTATCACGATATTTAAAAAAAATAATTGTTTCTTAAAAAAAGTTGTTGTACAATTGAAAAAAGTAGAAATATGCATTACTTAACTAATACGGCATTTACACCAAGCAATTTTTCATGAAATATTTCCTTGTTAGTGAAGCAGGAGAAGTAAGCAATGAGGTATTGAGGTTTTGAGGGGATGTTACTGTTGCTAATGTTTACTTTTTGATAACACAAAATGCTTTAACTGAAATAGAAAATTGAGAGAAAAAAATGCCTCAAAAAATTGCATAGTGTAAATCTGGACTAAGTCTTTTTTATGTGAAATCTAAGTATTTTTGCCAAAAAGCTGCATTGTCTGGACATCAGCTATTTGCTTTTAAAGGCATATCCTGTTTAAGCATCCTGCAGTAGTCCGTCATCATCGTTATGCAGGGCCATATTTGATGTATGTGGCCATACTTTCAAACACCTGGATTGCTAAGTCCGCTATAACAACATGTATAAAACTTGAAATCAGAAATTATATTTAAAAATTTGATACAATGTCCAATACTTTGTCTGGCATAATAAAAAGTGTAAATATTTAAAATTGTAAATAAAAGGTTGTTACAATAGTTGATGTAATTTGATGTATATGGCCAAACCGTTATATACAGACAGCTAAATTTTGTTTTGAAATCAGTTTTTTTTGCAAGAATTATTTAATGTGTTTTTAAGAAAATATTAAAAAAATTCATTTCGAATAAAGATGGTATTCAAATTATTTTTCTTATAGTTTTAATATAGTGTGGTTGCATTTTTGTTGGTCACTGTAAATAAATATAATCATATTAAATTAAATGAATTTTTAACAAATCCTCGTTTGATTTAACACAGAAAGTATAAAAATAATAAAAGCAAAAAGTTAAATTATATTCATAACAGCAGATGTTGAGTTTTTAAACCGTTAGTAAACATTAAATTGTAAACATTGCATTGTAAGTTCATTCCCAAGTGGACAAATGAACTTCAAACTGCATGAAGTTGGAAAATTAAAAAAAAAATTGAACAACAAAATAGAAGTTGAGAGCTGGATTTTTTCTAATAAAAACCATAATTGGGATTTTTTCATTACTATTGAAATTTGAAAAGAAATTACTAATAATGCTAATGATTTTATTTTAATTTTAATTATTTTTACTAATGGTAATGAAATTTTAATGAAATCGATTATGTACTAATTACAATTGAATCAAAAATAATTGTTTTTGGAACGCAAAAATTTGAAAAAAAAACTGTACATAATAAAAATAAATATAAGTGGTCTCAAAGTACAAAGCAAACTGCATTCATATTGAGCTCAACGAATCTGTAGGAGTAGTCACCTTCAAAGTATTTTAAAATAAGTTCTCTTCTTCAAAGCGGCCTACCGAACCATGAACTCATACTAAAGAGTGCGATAATATATTGTGGACATTGCTTTAAGGAACATTTTAGAGAAGCAACCTCCCCGTTTCTGCCGATGGATTAATTTTTTATTCAAAAAGGTTTTTATTAGGGAGGGGTAAATACTAAAGTTGTAGCATGTATTATTAAAACCAAATGACGTTTAGACACTATAAGATTATTAAATGCGGGAATGGTGCAGCTGCCTGGTTTACCTGCAACCATAACCATTTCAATTTACGTTCTATTTCATTAAATAACGAATGTTGCGTGATTGTTTACAATATCGGGAAATTCAAATTGATTAACAAACACAGGGTGAATCAAATGAAATAAATCTATATAATTGGAACCTTTCCAAAATTAGCCATTAAGCAACACAAAGCGAAATACATAATGTGAAAATAGGGAGTGTAAAATGAGTCTCATGAATGCATAATTAGAGATTTTTACCCTGTTTCTTTAACTAAAACGATAAATTTTCAAATATTATTTTTAATAGATTGAGCCAGAGTAAATGTTGTTTTATCATATAAACTAATGATAATAATAATGAATTAGACTATCTCACCCTGCATAAAATTAGATGACTACAATATTTTTATGTGAAAAACTTTTTATTTTAGTTATAAAAACGAGGCAGTAGTTCAAAGTAAGACGAAAGCTTTTCACTATATTATGAAATGTTTATTATGAAAAGAAACGTTGAAAAATTATACTAATGACTAAATTTCATAATTCATAAAACAATTCGTAGATATTTAAAAATCATGTACAATGAAAAGAGTCCGCCGGGACACTTGTTTTGCAGTCATTTCGGTAAGCATTATGGAAAAATATTCGATAAACCAAAGTTTTTTAATCGTTAAAACATTTTATCAAAATCAATCATCGATTACTGTGGCAATGAGAAAGTTACGTGAAATTTTTGTGAGAAACAACGTGCCAACAAAAAGAACTATTTATCGTGCAGTGAATGGTTTCGAAAAAAGAGGGCGGCATGTACCACAACGTACTGCAAAATCGGTTGAAAACATTACTGCTCCTCATTACATTACAAACATTACTGTTCAAAACAATCCATCAATCTTAATTTGACGCCGTGCTCAGGAACTTTGTGTTCAAAGAACAACTTGGGACACAATTTTGCACAATGATTTGCATTTGTATCCATTTGAGATTCAGTTGACACAGCCTACTGCATTCTGTTCGTCTAACAATCTTCTTTCAAAATTTCGTAAAAATTGTTTCAATATAATGTTTACTTTCCAAGCAAAAGACATTTTTATGCCATATTCGTGCTATTTTAAACGAAATCAGTTTCACTTTCAATTCTCTATGCTAAAAAGCATAGAGAAATGAAACAAATGCTAAATTGCTGGACAGTTAAAAAGTAAATAAGGCTGATATCTTCAATTCTTTGGACTCTATATATTTGAATAAAATGCCAGGGGCAGACAGTTATTTATATTCAAACTCAAATGCCATTAGTGTCATCTCTTAACTAGAAACTGTATCAGCCAGAACTTAAATTTTTTTTTTTTGGGACGTAAAAGGATGTCAGATAGTTTAAGGACCATATATAATTTTTTGCAGAATTTGCGGCTTATTATTTTGAGAATAATGTAATATTATTGATTTAGGTCTTTGTCTGTCTTACAATATACAGCGGATATCGCTTGTTCCCAGTACACTGGTTTTCAACTGACAGGATGTGTATTATCCGTTAAATTAAAGTTTTGCGAACAACTTCCAAGAGTTGCTCTGGCATAAGTCTATGCATTTTTAAGCTCGAAACCAAATTTCACACAAAGCAACTGTCAGTTTTCAAACTGGTCGAACAAAACAGCGATGCCAACACAAAGATGTAAACGTCTACAAAAAAACCTCTTTATACTTCAATCTTTTACTTATTTTTAATAAATTTAAATACAAAGAATAAACTTTCTAATGATAAACCTTTGGATCTGGGAAAAAAAAAACTCTGAGGAAATTTTTCCAACTTGTTAGAGATAGAAGTAATGAGCTCTGTTTAGTCATATTTGTTTTCACAGTCTCTTGTGTACTAAACTTGGGCAAGTCCATCCACGTTTCAGCACTGTGCTACTCCGGCGAAACTTGAACTACTCGAAGATGTTTTGCTTATTCAACCAAGATATTTTTTGCACTTTTATTAGGCTTTAAATTCCTCTCAAGCTAACTCAGGCTCGTTGTCTTTACTGTACAGACACCCTAAACCTTCATGTACTAATCTAATGTAAAGGGGCCTTCGACGGCTCGTCTAACGTGGCTACACTGGTGGGTGTTAAACCATGGCCTCCTGTTTCACTAACACGCTGATACCTCTACTAACGCAACTACCGCGAATACACGAAATATATAAACAAACTTTTTCCTTTTATTCTATACAATAACACACCACACTTTTTTGGTGGTGATAACTTATACAGCTCTATTATTTTTTAGCCAAAACACAATTCAACATTTTTAGCGGACATAATAAGCGTTTGTTGCTGATGACTTATTGCTTTAATAATTTATGATAATGATTGATATGTATGATTAAATAGGAAACCAAAAAAAAAAAGATCTTTAATCAATTTGGTTACTTTCAAGCTTTCATAGCTAAAGGGAACATACGAGGTCTGATCAAAAAATAACCATTATTTTAAAATTTCTTGAGTATATATGTTAGCAATAGCAGCCATTTTGGTTTGTCAGTTTGTTTTTGACAGATAAAAAGGTAAGTCGTATTTTGATGCGCTCTTCGATTTTTTAATATTCGAAAAAATGGATCAAAGATGGGATGATTGGTCTTTGGTTTTAATATCATAGCCATACACCCATGATTCGAAATGGAATGGGAAAATCGAACATACGTAACTCACGAAATTCGAAAATAACGGTTATTTTTTGTTCAGACCTCGTACATAATTCAGTTTAAAGTGATTTTCAGCTTATTCCTTTTCATGTTAGAATATTAATTAAATGGATGAAAAATAAAACGTCATTAACACCTGGACTTAAATTTAAACATTAACAATTAATAATCCAACGAAATAAATCTCTATAAATTGTTATGTTTTAATTAGTTTTTCATCAGTCATTATGTGCAACTTGAAACGTTTATTTATTTTAATTTTGTGCGTTGCCTTTACAAGCGAACGTTTATTGGAAAATATTTCAAATACTTTTTTACTAAAAAACATAAACTTTTACCAGGAACTTTTAGAAAAAATCGAGCAACAACAATCGTATGATCACGCAAAGAAAAAATATGGTTGAGGTAACCATAATCTAAGAGCAACATACTATGGTTGCATTATATGGTTGCAAACAAAACATAGTATTGTTACATTTGCAGCCATCTTGTTGTCCAAAGTGTAAACATAACTATGTTCAAATATAAACATTAAATGCTATAAGCATACATACATAAATATTTACATACATATTTACCTCAACTTTTATTTCAATGTTTTGGTTCCCTTTTTATTTGTTTTCATATTTTGCATATTATTTTTGATTATTTATTTTGTACATAAATTTTTATTTTTTTTTCACTTTCTTAAACAATAAAAAACAATTTCAAATTTCAGCTACCAGAAAAAATAATAAACCGTCAAGAACTAGAACAAAATATTTTTTAGCGCAAACATTATTCTGTTGCTTTTAACCATACTTTGATTAATAATAATATACTATGGTTTAACATTTTATATTATTTTTAATAAGATATAAACTCTGGTTGTGGTTGAAATTTTTTTTAAGTTAAAACCAACCATGTTGCATTTTTGGTGCACAGTAAAAATATAATCGTTAAAAGTTAACAAAAAATGTTTATCGTGACTAAAGTTTTGGTAAAAACAACTATAATTGGTTCTCCGCAACCATACATTGTTACAAAGAACATAATATGGTTATTGTGACCATATCACAACCATGTTTTTTTTCTGCGTGATGGATTACTAATTGTACAACGTACCCTAGTGCAGGATCTAAGACTACAAGCTATTTATGAAATGAAGATTCCAAAAATAATATTGACCAATCATAAGGATTTGTACTACAAAAGAAAATTTAATAGCCATTATGGTGATAATAATGGAATATGACTTTCAGCCAGATTTGTGGCAACTGCTTGTACAAACTTTAAATTATATAAGACAAATAAGAATTCTAATGATTTTCGTTAATACTTTCAACAATGAGCAACTGCAACGCAATGTTTTGATTAAATGTCAAGAATCTAAAACAACAAATGTTATTCTACATTTCTTGAATTCATCTAAAGGACAAGAGCCTTCACGAAAATAATGGTTAGTGTCGCCATATCCTGAATATCATTTGCAAGTGCAACAATTTGATGATATTGGAAAATATTTTCGTACAAAAGAATGGTTGAATTTGAAAGGTAGAACAATAACAACTTTGCCCGGTCAAAATGTACCACGTTCCATCATATATAAAGATGATAAAGATCAAATACAATTTAGTGGCTATTCCTACAAAATGCTTGATATGTTTACTCAAGCCTATAATGGCACTTTAAAACTTTTGTATCAGCCGAAAATAGGTGAAATCTTACACTATAGTGTCTTGGAAAATATGACCCATCATGGCCTATTGGACTTGCCGATGAATTTTTGCCCTATACACACTGAAAAAAATCTACTACATCTCTCCTATCCAGTGGAGATTACCAGATGGTTAATTATGGTTCCCTGTGCCAAACGCATGAGTATTAATCATACTCATGCTGAACTATTTCTCATGCTTTTGGGGTTTTCTATTGCATTTTCTTTCTTTCACACCATAATCGAGAGATTGTTCTTTAAGAAAATGGCTGGGCTGAATCTTCTAATGAGCGATAAAGTAATACCGGGCTTATTAGGACAATCGTTCGCTTTAAAAAAATATAAATTGTTTACTCTTTGTTTTATTTATGTTTTAATTTTCATAATAGGTCTGTTCATGAGCACAACAATTTCGGCTCATTTGCAAACTCTTATCACCAGCCCACCATTTTACAAACGAATAAGAACTTTCCAAGATTTACAGCAAAGCAATTTAAAAATCCTTTTCAACAGATTGGATGTGAACTATCAGGGTAGGAATGAATTTGTCATACGGTATAAAATCAAGGGAGCCATTGCTACTGTGTTTGATATGTATCGAAAAGAGTTTAACACCACTTACGGTTATTCTGTCTCTGGGACCATGTGGGACTTTTTTGCTTTCATCCAGACTTTTTACAGTCAGAAAGTGTTCTGCACAAATGACAATTTGAATATTAGAGATTCGATACTAATTGGTATGCCTTTGGAGAAGTATTCCGAATATAAGGAACCCTTTAATGATTTACTGCATCAAGTTCATGCCAGCGGTCTGTTATACATCTGAAAATTTCAAGTTATTGGTGATCTTTTAAAACTAAAGTCCATCTCATTTCGTGACCAGAGTAAAATGAAAACTTACGAATATTTAACAGCAAATGATTTGTTATTCGTCTGGAAGCTTCTGTCAATCGGTTTGATTATTAGTTTGCTGGCGTTCGTAGCTGAAATTATTATTCATTATTCTGTGAAATACTTTCAAAGGAAGTTTAAGTAAAATATACTGGAATACAAGTAATGAAATATTTCAGTTTGCAGGCAGTAGATTATAAACTGTATTAAGATTACTAAAAAAAAATTAAATTTATTTGCAATAACTCAATAAAATCAATGTGTCTTTATATTATCTAAAGTAAAATTCTTATTCTTGTTGTACGGTATTTCTTATTTTAATAAATATATTTATAACAAGTGAGAGTACTATATTTGGCTATGCCGAACCTTATATACCCTTCACCCTCTATGTAAATCTAGTTTAGTGAAGTAACTCCAATCAAAAAAGCAAATATTGGAGTGACACAGAATTTAAAAACAAAAAAAAAAAAAAATGTCATTGGCTTTTAATGGGTTAAGTATTTTTTGAAAAATTTAGTATTTCTTAAAAGATCTCTTCAAAAGATTTTAAATGATACCCATATTGATATTTTAAAAAGTTAAAAATTTCAGAGGTCCGTAACTCGGGAATATAGGCGAGCGCTAGTTTTTTCACTTGACGTTTTTTTTTATTTTTTAATTTTTTATCGCCCCACATTATTATTTTTATACCCTTCACCATAAAGATGGAAAAAAGCCATATATAAGTTTATATCTCCTTGTTTAATTTCTACAACATCCATTCCGATCCTATAAAGTATATATTTTCGTCGAAAGAGGTGCTATTGGAAACCAGCATTATCGCTCCATGTCCTTCGAGGCAGTCTACATCTAATTTGTTCATGTCACTTGGAATAATAAAGTAACACCAATCAAAAAAATAAATATATGGGCGATAGAGAATTAAAAAATAAGAAAAAAAACATTAAGTGAAAAAATTGGCGCTTGCCCCCGAGTTACGGGCCTCTGAAATTTTTAAAGTTTTAAAATTTCAATACGGATATCATTTAAAAGCTTTTGGAGAGATCTTTATGGAAATACTAAAATTTTTAAAAAATTTTCTGCGTGCGTTACGCTAAACACAACTCTTTCTCTACTCCTTATTCCTTATCTGTCTGCCTGACCAAACCCAAACTGAGCGTTTAGTGTATGTGTGGACTTTGTCTTACCAAATTAATAATGATTGATTCTTACTACTCACAGAAAGAAATAACCTAGAAATTTGTACGTAATCGGCAACTACCTTATAATTAGATGTAAAAACGATAACGAAGAAAGAAATAATGATCCAGAAAATTTTTTAAAATTTGTAATAACTTTTAAAATGTCAGTTAATGACAGATATAACCCTTTGGGTATTTTTAAAAGTCATTAGCAGCTGTACAGGGTGTCTGGTAGCGAATTTATATTTAAAAAACGATTATTTCAAAAACTTAAAAAAAGGTGCGGAGGAAGGGTGGCACCATTAGAATTACCGATTGTATGGATTCGTCATTCAAGGTGTCGCAGAGGTTGATTGATTGCTCGTCACCAATTTTGTTCAAAGTTTGGTATTCGGCGAATACGTCATGCACCGAGTATAAATTGAATTCGTTTTTGGGTGCAGAGATTCCCCGCAATCTGTTCGTCTATGAAATTTCCACGGCCAGAACCCAGTCGCTCTTCAAGTTCTCCTCAAAACAAATAACTGGCTATAAGCAGTTTACGCTAAAATCTGCAAGTTTCAATATGGAAAAAAGCAGCTTTACTGGGACTTCCAAGGATCTGAAATTCCATCCTTTTAAAATTCAAATCGTTTGAGAACTGAAAAAAAGACTTTGATTGACGCAAATATTTTTATGAAACGACGTTGGAGCGTTTTCACACTGTATATCCCATTTTTTTGGAGCGTCGAGGCTCATTTACAGTTAAACGGCCACGTCAGCAAACGAAACTTCCACAAATGGTTTACAAGAACCCGCCATTATCAATTGAAACATCAAAAGCCATTGCATTGCTCCAGGGTAAAGAGTTATCCCGTAAGCTTTAAACACTCATCGGATAATTTTTCCATTTTTTCCAAAATTCTCGAGGCCAGGCGGTGAAAATTATCGACGCATGTGATAAGTGATTTTTGTTTTTGCCAAACCGCGACCTCATCCATCGTACTCTTCACAGTTGTGATTTCAATAGGATATGGCGAAGCTGAAGCTTCGGTAAGTTTGCTTCAGGAAAATTATAAAAACTGATCAGTTGCTTTGGAGATATCCCATGGCCACTGAAGTCGTCCGATCTAATTCCCAAGGATTTCTTTTATGGTTCTACCTCAAAGAGAGGATTTGTAATTAGAATTCCTAATCTCTTGTTTGGTCAGTATGCTAATGAGTCAGCAATCCTTTATAACCAAAAATATTCTTGGAGACATATGCCAACCACAGTTCACAAAATTTTGTTCCATGGGGAAGAAATAATTCAGCACAATATGCTTCCAATTGGAGATCTCTCAGAAGAAGCGCAAGAAAAAAGGAACAAAGACTACAGATTCTTTCGCGGGCACAATACAAGAAAAATTTCCAGATATTGTACTAATGAAGATCTTATTAATATTTTGTTGTGCACATCAGACCCATATATGTCCAGTATTCGACAAAAATGGAAATCAACCTCATTAGAGTTAGATGAAGAAGCTAAACAACTACTGCAAAATGAAAATCAAAGCTATTTGGAAAAATTTTTTACTAATATTGTTTAATTAATACTAGTTTAAAGATTATAATTTGTTTCTAATTTTAGTATAAATTTTTATTAATACATTTAAATAAAATATATGGGCACTTTAAATCAATAGTAAAAGTTTACTTAAAATTTTATCGATGTTGTGTTCTGTATATAATATATTCAAATGGTATTGATATTGTTGGGAATTTCAGTGTTATTTTTCAGTTTAATCCTCACAAGAATTAGCTTTCTTCCAAAAAAAAAAAAAAAAAACCAACCTTTGGCCACTGTGAATATTGAGACTAAATAAATGTCATGGGCCAAATGTTGGCATTTTCTGGCCTAAATTAAGTTTAGGAATAATAAATAAGTATTAGTTGTAAAATACGATTGAAGAAAATAAGAAATTATAAAAATAATTTTGGTGGGGTGATTTTAAAAATTATTTTTATCACGATATTTTAAAAAAATAAAAAAAATAATTGTTTATTGAAAAAAAGTGGTTGTACAATTTAAAAAAGTAGAAATATGTATTACTTAACTAATACGGCATTTACACCATGCAATTTATCATGAAATATTTCCTTGTTAGTGAAGCAGGAGGAGTAAGCAATGAGGTATTGCTTGAGTTTTGAGGGAATGTTACTGTTGCTAATGTTATCTTTTAGATAACACAAAATGCTCTAACTGAACTAGAAAATTGAGAAAAAAATGCCTCAAAAAATTGCATAGTGTAAATCTGGACTAAGTCTTTTTTATGTGAAATCTAAGTATTTTTGCCAAGAAGCTGCATTGTCTGGACATTGGCTATGTGCTGTTAAGGGCATATCCTGTTTAAGCATCCTGCAGTAGTCCGTCATCATCGTTATGCATGGCCATATTTGATGTATATGGCCATACTTTAAAACACCCTGATTGCTAAGTCCGCTATAACAACAAGTATAAAATTTGAAATAAGAAATTAAATTTAAAAATTTGATGCAATGTCCACTACTTTGTCTGGCATAATAAGAAGTGTAAATGTTTAGAATTGTAAATTAAAGTTTGTTACAATAGTTGATGTAATTTGATGTATATGGCCAAACCGTTATATACAGACAGCTAAATTTTGTTTTGAAATCAGTTTTTTTGCAGGAATTATTTAATATGTTTTAAAGAAAATATAAAAAAAAAATTCATTTCGAATAAAGATGGTATTCAAATTATTTTGCTTATAGTTTTAATATCGTGTGGTTGCATTTATGTTGGTCACTGTAAATAAATATAATCATATTAAATTAAATGAATTTTTAACAAATCCTCGTTTGATTTAACACAGAAAACCATTAATAAACATTAAGTTGCATTCCCAAGTGGACAATTGAACTTAAAACTGTATAGAGTTGAAAAAAAATGAACAACAAAATAAGAGTTGAAAAGGGTTTTTTCTAATAAAAACCATACTTGGGATTTTTTCATTACCATTAAAAATTCATTAGCATTGTTTGACATAATGACAATGTAACAATTTTACTACCGTTTAATGCTAATGATTTTGTTTTAATTGCAATTGTTTTTCTTAATGGTAATAAAATTTTAATGAAATCGATTATTTACTAATTACAATTGAATCAAAAATAATTGGTTTTAGATTGCAAAGACTTAAAAAAATTATGCATAGTAAAATTAAATCCTGATAATCTTGTAGATAGCTATATTAAGCTATATTAGCTATATTAAGTGAGATTGAAGTAAAACTTGATGTCTGAGAACTAAAGTCACCTAACACCACTGCCAGCGTATCTAATAACCTACACGACAACAGTAGTAGGTATAATTTTTCCTGATAAGGTTAAAACAGCAAACTTTTCTGATCTAAATGCCATTTTAAAGTAATAATCTACTATACTTTAAAATGTGGATTTAGTATACAATGACAAGAAAAACATACAAAATGAAATTGATTTAAAACCATAAACTAATTATGAATAAAATCTTTTCATTAAAAAGCATTACCATTAGTAAAAATAATAATAATGCTAAAACATCATTAGCATTATTTATCATTCAATGCTAATCAAATCGTCAATTAATTAGTTCATCTAATTAATTACTTTTATGTTTTTAAACAACTTAAAATATGAAAATAATTCTAGTCAAATAATAAAAAGGAAAAAAAAATCAAATCCCACAGAAACTAAAAAAGTTTAATTATGCAAACTACTTGTTAAAGTTGAAATTAAGGGATTGGATTTAGAGTATTACGTTCCATCCAAAGTTAAGACAAGTGGATCTGATTTTTCTAGAGACTCGGAACCATCCGCAGTTGAGGCAGATTCTTCAGATACACCTGATTTGCCCCTCGTTTCAGCAAACCAGGACGCCTGTGGCTGGAATCCCTGTAAGTGGTATCCAAAAGACCAATCAACTTTGCGTTCCATTGAGTTAATATTTAATCTTAATGTGAATTAAACAAATTTAAATGCCAACGTATTCCTACAAAACAGAAATGTATACGGAAATCGTAAAATGTCCATTAATTTTACACTTTTGGAGAATTGATTTCGAGAAATAGATTTCAATTGATTTTAAAATTTAATTATTTTTTTGGCAATCTTTTGGTTGAAAGTGATTGTTTAGCAGAAGTGAGTACATTGTTAGAAATGCTAGAGCACAATTTCGTAAATGCTAGAAGCCCGGGTAAATATTGTCAGTTGAAGAGTCCATGATTGCTTGGCGAGAAGGACTGCAAATTGGGCAGTAAAATCAGGGAAATTTCACAAATACACAGTCAAAGGTGAAAACTTTGCAATTCGAGCGGCTACATGCTTAAAAGTTCCATTTACGCAGGAAAAAATGGATAAGGCCAACACCACAACATCACACAGCACATGAATTGTTTTAGATCTAAAGGTAATTATAGATTACAATCATGCAACACAAGTAAAAGGTTAATTTTTTTATAAATTAATATCGAGTTTTTGGTCTAATTTCACTTTTTGGGTGGATTTGAATTTTTCGTGGAATGAAATTTTTGTGTTACTGAAATATTGAATGCGATATGAAATTCTTATATTTTTTTTTATTGTAAATTAAAATTTTTAAGAAATTCGGTTCTTGGGAACAACCTCTAATTTTTGTTGTTTGTTTTTTTTTCTAAACCTGCAACTTAATAAAATATCGTTTCTAGGTCAAGTTTGTTCATGTTCTATCGTTGGCCTAAACTCATCTTCTTATTTCTCAGCGTTTTATTAAGTTTTATCGGCGAAATTTCGTAAATTATAATCGTTACCTGATTAATCGAATATTTTTATATCTTTATTCGAATATTCGCATAAAATAATCTATGGCAATAAATTGAAGTGATGAAAAGGATGTTTAGCTGATTAGTGAAATTGAATTTGTTTTTATCAAAAACTTTGTATTTTCATTTATAAAAATAAAATTTTTATAAATGATAACACTGACAGACCAGCTTTGTTTAATATAAACAAAACAAAATGTGTCTTTCGCACTTGGAACATTGTTAGTCCTCTAATTGGTAGATGGTGGCATGTCGTTAATACGCCATTTACCGCAATTATCTTTAAATTGTTAAATTTTTCTTGTATTTTAGTGAAATGCAACAAAAACTGTGTTCGCCCAATGAATATTTTATTAATTAATAAGCAACAGTTCACAAATTGAACAGATAAAACTCCTTTAAATGTGTAAAACGTTTATTTGCTTGCAACAGTACCTATCGACAACATGTATTTGATATTCGTGGCGATTTTTGTGCTCGTACCCTGGATTGGAACTGATGGTCTAGTGCAAACGATAGTGAACACTCAAGAAGGAATTCGCAATAAAACTCTGGCAAAATCCTTCGAGTAACTATTGAGAAGAATCAATAGCGAATTGCAATATGACTACATTTTATTTGTGAGGGATGTGACAAAGAAAAGTGATTGCATATTTGAAGATTCTATTGTTGATATAAAAAAGCCCGTCATAATAGTTTTTGAGTTAATTAATCCAAGTCTACTTCGTAGGCAGCATTCGAGCAATTTCTTGATAATCGCATGCTCTACGCGGTACTTAAATCGAACCAGTATCTTCAATACAGTGTATCAATATGTGCCGCATATAATTTGGTTGGAAGCACAAACAGAAGCAGTGGTCAAGGAAAATATGCGTGAATTATGTTCAAATATACATGCAAGTGGTTACTTTCAAAACTGGATAGTTACACCACATCCTTTAAGTGGTGACTTCCAATATTTTAATTGTGATTTTCAAAGGAATTTGAAATCAGACGAGGGCAAAATGTTCATTAATCCATTTCTCAATATGAATGGATATTCAATCACAACCGAATGTAATAATTTCGCACCGCGCAGCATCCTGTTTTATGATGAATCTGGTCATATGAAACTCACTGGATATGTGGCAAATTTCTTGGTAACTTTTGCTGAAAGATATAACGCAACGTTAAAAGTGGTGCCTCCTGCCAAAATGGGTGTGACCGTGAATTTGACTTATCTGGTTAATAGAACTACTAAAGGAGTATTGGATATAGCAGCCTTAGCAGCTAATTTTAGAGTCGATACTTTTAATGAATCGTATTCTTATCCAGTGGAATTAATGGAATATTGTTTTATGATACCATTGCCTCATATACGCCCAGCCTATCTTGTATTTTTTGAGATAATTGAAGCCAAAGCAATGCTACTTATTTTCATTTATTTTATTATAATCTCCATATTGTTTTATATCGCACAAGGCAACAATATAAAGCATTTGAAAGTTTCCCATGTGTTGTTAAACGATAAAAGTTTACGTGGTCTGTTGGGACAATCGTTTGTAATGCCTCGAAAATCTTCGCGGTTTCTGAAATATATTTTACTTTTGTTGTGTTACAGCAGCATTCTTCTTTGTACCAGCTATCAGGCCTACTTACAGTCTCATTTGGTCAATCCGCCTCTTGAAGAACGTGTGGAAACTTTTGATGATATTCGCAAGAATAAATTCAAAATATTAATAGACAAGGAAGAGTTTTTCGAATGGCCTCAAGATATAAAAGAACACCAACATGATTTATTTTTTAAGGTAGATCACTCTTGGACATTTCACAAATTACGTGACAGCATGGATACACGTTACATTTTTCCCGTGCCTCGTTCTCGTTGGTCTGTGTTCCATGAACGTCAGAAATTTTTTCAAAGAAAGCTTTTCTATTTTTCTTCAGAATTGTGTTCGTTTCCATTGTTGCCGCTTTCTATTCCCTTGCGAGCTGGTTTACCCTACAAAACTCAATGTAATCAACATTTATTAGAAGTTCGAGAAGTGGGTATTTTTGACTATTGGCTAAAGCAGAACTTTTTAACTATGGTGCGTTTAAAGATTTTATCTTTCGAGGACTTAAGTGTTGCTGATGAATATGGAAAAGCGATAGGTTTATATGATTACATGTGGATATGGATTCTGTATGCCATTTGTGTTTCCCTCTCAATATTGGTGTTTATTGGGGAATTATTGTTAAATAAAATAAAAAGAAAATAAAAAATTATTCATCATTTTAATGTATTTCATTAGAGCAATTAACAAACAAAAAATAACTACAATCACAATAAATAAATAAAAATAATTTTATTTAAAGACACGGGAATATTTTTTAAATATTTAATTTTTATAAAAACTTCGTGCTATTTTTTTATTTTTATTATCCCGATTAATTAATTACCGATATTGATTATTAAGGGTCAAAGCACGTCTCAATAATCAATATCGGTAATTAATTAATCGGGACAAATAAAACAAAAAAATATCATGAAGTTTTTATAAAAATTAAATATTTAAAAAATAATTTTATTTTTATGTTGCACCTTTTCTTTTTAAATAAAATTTTTAAATTCACATCTTTAAAATGTTCAAATTGCAAAGGCAATGAACAAAATGAATAAAAATAAACGTAAACATAAATACATGATATGTAATTATGTATTTATGTATGTATGTATGTATGTATGTATGTGTGTATGTATGTATGTATGTATGTATGTATGTATGTATGTATGTATGTATGTATGTATGTATGTGTGTATGTATGTATGTATGAATGAGTGTATGTATGTATGTATGTATGTATGTATGTATGTATGTATGTATGTATGTATGTAAATATGTATGTATGTATGTATGTATGTATGTATGTATGTATGTATGTATGTATGTATGTATCTATGCATGTATGTATGTATGTATGTATGTATGCATATATGTATGTATGAATGAGTGTATGTATGTATGTATGTATAAACATAAAGTCAGATAAATTTTAGGGCAAGCTTCAATAAATTATGTGTTGTTAAAGCTAAAAGCCAAAAAGGAGAAAATAGGATTTTTCAAAGAAATTTAAAACACATGCAAAAGGTCAAAATACAGTTTCATGTAGCGGAGATAAGGGTTTCCTCTTGAGAGGTAATTTTGCTATATTATAAACTAAACTAAATAAATTTTTTTATAAAAGGTTTAAAAAACCAAGACCCGAAAGGAGAGAAAGAGACATTATTATACATTTTTAGTGACTTTAATAAAATTCCGAACAGAGTTGGATTTTTATCTAGAAGGCAGAATATGATATTTCACATGCTAAACAAGCTATTTATGTATAAAAACATGCGTACAACCGTAAACGTACATAATAAATATCGAATTTATCCTTTGGTTTTATTGAAATTCTGTGTTTTGCGAAAAACACACACGATATGTGGCGCTATTTATTATTTGGTCCTAAAATTATCGTCCCCATTCTAAAAATAGTTTTGCTGTATTTTGGGGTAACGACAACACTTCACTTAAGTCTAATCTACATAGCTAAAAGTGTCCTATTTATATATTTAAACTAACGCAACAAAAAATTTTTGGTTTTTCGTAAAGCTCTTTCGATATTTTAAAAATTTGAACGCTTTATCTTGCCTATAACATTGGAACGGATAATTGACCTCCATCTGAGGACAGCAATAAATCCGGACCGGCTTTTTGCCTTTCAACAAGTGTATATTAAGGGCAGATTCGTTGAAACGGCACTATACACGCTTGTGGGGTTTGTAGAAAAATTCCTACAGCATAAAGAATATCCATTAGTGGCCTCTCCAGATGTAGCAGGGTCCTTCAACAATGTTAAACCAAATGTCATTGCGATGACACTGAAGGCTTTGAACGTAAGTCGGTCGATAATCAGCTTTGTATAGAATCTTGTGTTTGATAGGGTCATTACTTTCAATATGGAGCAAGCTACTATATGTAGGGTAGCTAAGCAGGGTACACCACAAGGTGGGTATTACCACTCCTTCTCTGGAACCCCGCCATGCACATATTGCTGACAGAAATGGACTCCAAAAGATTCAGGACTGTGGCATATGAGGATGACGTTGCGGTTGCAGTGTCAGGAAATTATCCTGATATCGCTAAATCTGAAACCCGGCTGAGAGCCAGGGAGATGGATCCACTGGTGGAAGTCCCAAACTTTTTGGGGCCTCGCAGACTGTATCACGAGGTCACCTGCATGGTTTTAAGGGCATTATGACCTCAGCATGATAGTAGGATATCTGCAAATCTGCTTAGGTATCCTCGAGGGCAAAAGGGCATACTGGTGGCTGTGCTGACAGGACACTGTGCTATTGGTACCCATGCTAGTAGACTAAATTTTCACACTATGACTACTGTAGGAGTTGCCGGATGAGGAAGAAACGGTGGAGCATTCGCTTCGCTATTGTCCAGCTTTAAATGGGAACAGACCGGGCCTTTTCGGCAGTCCAAGACTGCTTGATCTTGCAGACTTATCTGTCTGTTATGTTGCTAGTATAAACTCTTGATGGTAACATAGGGACCTGAAATGATACTTGCACATCCCTTTCCAGCAACACAACGGTACCATTTAGGACCCAAGTGATTCGCCTGTAAATATTTCTCGCCTTTATAAATCTTATATATAGATTGAATAAGGCACAATGAAGGGGTATCTAAATTTATCTAAATTTTTCTTTTTGTGAGGCGTACATATTTGGCCTGCTGTATGTGCGGGGCCGTCTCCTAGTGAAAAGCAGAAATGTTTGTATTGCACCGAAAATCAGCTGTTGGTTAGATTTATGCTAAAAACGAGCATTATAAAATTTTCAAATTGCTTTACATTCATAAAATGCGTAGAAATCAATGAGAATGTTCAGCATTCGCCATTATTATGTAGAATTAGGAACATAAGCAACAGCATAGTGGATGTGAGTCTAAAGTTAATAAAAGGAAGTGATAAATCGGTTATTCAAAATCAAGAGTCTAAGGTTAATGACTGCACTTGAAGGATAATATTTTCTTTTATGACTAAAGAATTATATATGTAGGTAGCGAAATGACCTAAAACGTAGTTGTCTATATCAGTATCTCCCTAGACGTCGCTAAAGGCCGTGATACACTATGAGAATCAGTCGTTAGATTTGTCAAAAATAGCAGGAATGACCAAAAAGCAGGAGAGCGTATGGTACAATTTCATTAAACATGTGTGTCTATACAATCAGAGTTGCATTCTAAGTTGCAGTGTGGCACCTTAATACAATTTTGCTTGTGGTTTTTCTATGCAATTGTCTCCATTAGATTTTTATTTATTTATTTCAATTATTTTTCATAATTTAAAAGCATTAAAAAATTAAATTGCTTTTAATGTGATTTTAGTAATAATTTTACTGATAAGAGTTGTACGTAGACAAGTTGTAAATGGGGCATAACATTCCTGTCAGTTTCAACAAATGTGATTTCTTAGACAGCTGCTTTTAAAACTGCAACGAATAAATTCTAAAACTTCAAACACAAGAGATTAAATAATTAAATAAAAATTTAATAAGTTTAAAATGCATTTGCTACAATACATGGTTTTAATTAATTTAAAAATCTCTTTAACATTGGCCGAGCTAGAAGTGGATTTTTATGAAAACAGGCTCGAAAAGATGAGTTTTGCAACATCATTGGTCGACTTATTAAAACAAGTGAAAAAACAACAAAATTTCGATAAAATTTTAATAGTCAACAATTCTACAACTTTACGAGATCCCTGCTGGCTATTAGAAGTATTAAAGAAAATTTCATTACCCAGTATTTTGTTAAACACACACAATTTGGAAACGTTGGAGCCAACTCTTTAGTCTACAAACATTGCAATATTATCCTGCCATTACATGGAATATAACAATGAATATTGGTTCAATAAGGACTATCAATTAGCGTCACATATTATTCTGGCTGGCAGCTCCCAAGAAGTTGTCGACATTTGTCAAAGTTTAAAAAAAACTGAAATCAGAAATTTAGCAATAATTTTTAAAGATTTTGCTCCCACCAAAATTTTGCACATTTGCAAATTAAAATCTGTGAATGGCGGCCAAAAGGCAGCGGTGGTTAACAAAGAATTTCATAAAAATACTTTCGTTTATCCGGATATATTCTCTGATATAAAAAACACCGAAATATCCACTCATCCAGATCAAATGTTATTACGCAGTTTTGTTTACTACAATGCAAAGGGTGACATTAAAATGGATGGTTATTTGGGAAATATTTTAGAATCATTTGCTAGCAGAGTTAAAGCTTCTCTTGTCTATAAATATCCATTGCAGTCGGGTCAAATAACTTATCCAGAAATTATCGAGAATTATACTTTGCAAGGAAATTTGGATGTGGCCGCTAGTAAAAGACTTGTTCGTAATGATCTGTTTAATTTAACTTATCCCATCGAATTTTTGGATTATTGTTATATGGTGCCATTGCCGAAATATGTGGCAACAAATAAAATATTTTTTATGATTGTTGACATAAAGACCCTGCTGGTTATAATGTCCTTGATGTGTATTTATGCCATCTTAATAACTTGGGCTATTTACAGATCAAAAAGCTATTTGACATTTATCAATGTATTCCTTAATGACAAGAGCATACGTGGACTGTTGGGCCAATCGTATGTCATGCCGGCAGCTAACACGAAGTCTACATTTTTATTAAAATATATATATGTCTGCTGATCGGCTGTTCCAGTGTGCTATTTAACACGGGCTATCAGGCCTATTTGCAGTCTTATTTAACCGAACCCCCTTCAGAGCAAAAGGTTCGCTCATATAATGATTTTTGACAACTAGGAATCTTTATAAAGGTCTCAGATCGAGTACAAAAATATGTAGATCCATCAGTTTTAGAAACACACAGAGATATTTTTTTATTTTCTCACGACTATAAAGAATACATGAGAGAACGTGAGAAAATGGATACAAATTTTGCCTACTTAATAACCAGCCAACTGTGCAGTGTCTATAATGAAAAACAAAAATTTTTCAAACAACCCACATTTTTTTATTCGTCCCTCTTGTGTTTAGTGAATTTATCTTTAACTGCCATACCTGTGAGACCTGGATGGCCATATCGCGAACTCTTTAATCTTCACATTTTGCAACTGCAAGATAACGGTCTAATGCAACTCTGGAACCGTAATACTTTCTTTACGATGCTGCGTTTTGGTCAAACGAATTTTGATGACTTGAGTCCAGAGAGTAAAAGAAGAAAAGAAATAGCACTCGGTGATTTTTTTTGGATATGGATGTTGTATTTAGTTTGCATTGTTGTGTCAACGGTTGCGTTTGTAGGAGAACTAGTTGTTAAACGATTATAAATCGAAAAGAAAATTGCAATAAATTTAAATTAAGCTGTTGTCAATCGTAGAAAAACTTGAAAATTAGCTGAGCACAAGCAATTTTTTTTTTACTTATTAAATGTTTTTAATAATTTATACGTCCCATCGCTGGCACTTTTAAATAAAATTTTGCTTAATAAAAATTATTATTTTTTTTTTTTCATAAACTCTGTAGTTTTTTAATTAAAAAAGTTAGTGAAATTAAACTTAGATTGTTTTTGTGAATATTCGGCTTTTCATTAGTTTTTGTTAAGATTGAGTTCTTTGATCGAAGTTCGCTCTATTTGTACAGTTTATTTTTTTTTTACATTTGGAAAAATCTATTTGCTTTTGGAAAATATTATTATTATTTGATGACATTTTATTTTACTTTCTGGAATTTTTCTCGATAATGAAATTATTTTTCTCATACATATGAGTCGCTTAAAAGCCAATGCGGTTAAATCCAAGCCACGAAAATATATATTATTTTTTCACCCCTATTCTGCGTTTCGATTAAGTCTCCGCATTTAGTTCCGTTGCGATCGAAAATTGGTATTCTGCAGAAAAACGGAATCGAAAGAAAAAGAAGAAGACAACAATGTTTACACAATTAATAACATCACTGTGGAATGTGGAAAAGAAATAGCAAAATAAGCAAGTTTGCTATCATTTTTGTAAACAAATGTCAAATTTAATACAAAAAGTTGTATGTATTCCTAATTAAAAATAAATTCTTGATGAAATTAAATAAACAAATAATTAAATTAAATAAAAAATGTAAAAACAAAATAAAAATTAGTTGTTCATACTTGATTCCTTGATATATAAATATTTTATGATATTCTCATGAAATATTTATTAATTTAAACTAAGCTAAAATGTATTACTGTGGGGAAAGCATATCCATATGGCCATTTCACTACTGCTCAAATAGCTCATCAGTGGATTTTACCCAAATATTTATATATCAAGGAATCAAGCACGAATAAAGCAAATTAAATTTTAAAAGATTCCGAATAATAAATTTTCATATTGTTTAGTTGTTCATAAATATATTACAGTGCAAAGAATCTTGTGAAGATAAAGGTATATAATTAAGTGTTGTTATTAAACATGGAAAGAAAAAGAGACAGTTTCAATCCATTTGTGAAAGTGAAATGATAAAATATTGTAAAATTATTTTATTTTACAGATTTAAAAAGAAATTTCGTTTAAACAAAGACGCATTCAAATATGCTTTAGACATTTTTGCTCTTGAGCTGCAGACAAATTCTTTGGCTTTTTCTTCACCGCTTGACCAAGTTGTGGCCGCTTTAGGATTTTTGCAGAAGGTAGCTACCAAAGCGGAGTTGGAGCAGATTTTAATTTTGGGATGTTTTAGATGCCATTATATTTGCCAGTTTTTCATACTTTTATGGTGTTATTGTTTTTGTCCTGTAATACAAAAATCAACAATTAAAAAAAAATAATTTAAGTAAATAAAAAAATTGAAAATAATTTTAATTGTTTTTTTAAATCGTGTCTGAACATTTTATCTTATTTTCTATTTACTATTTTTTCAATTTTTAACTTTTTAACTAAAAAATACAAATAAAGAAAACCGCTCCGTTAACAAAAAAACAACGGAGAAAAACGGAGCTCCGATCGTAATGCAGAATACATACAATCGAAAGAAACTGAGCGGAATCGAA
The DNA here is from genome assembly GCA_916610165.2 of Gymnosoma rotundatum. Classification (NCBI taxonomy): domain Eukaryota; kingdom Metazoa; phylum Arthropoda; class Insecta; order Diptera; family Tachinidae; genus Gymnosoma; species Gymnosoma rotundatum. The sequence continues at coordinate 8,443,865 of OU744338.1, read as the reverse complement.
ACGCAGAAAACCAAAGTTGCTAGATGGAGAAAATTTCGATTCAAATCGAAACGCAGAATAGGGGTGTTTGATACATTAATTTTTAAAATTCTTGGTTTATTAATTTTAATTTAATCAGAAAGGTAAGTATTCATCAAAATAATGACAGCATCTTTAAAATTTTCGTACTTATACCTTTTTTTTCAGCATAAAAAAAACAAAATTTATGTAGAAAATAATAAAATAACATTTATTGTCATAAGTTATATGTTTATTATTTAAAACAAAAATCATCTTCTTCTACTTCTTTCTTATTTTTTTAGTATTACTAACAATTATCGAAAGAAGAAGAACAATTAAATATTTATGCAAAGTTTATGTAAAAAAAAAATTGATAAAGACTTATTCACAATGGCTCCTGAAATTATCATTCACTATACTCAGAAACTATTATTAAAACTGCTGTCTAACCAAGAAAAATATAACAAACGAGTATATTCTTTAATAACTAAGAAGACTATAATTTATTTCATCAAAATTTCCCAAAATCAGAAAATATCAACAAATGGACTTAACCGCATTGGCTTCTAAGCGACTCATATATTTATTTGGTCATTTTTAACATTGATTATTTGCAAAAATTAATATTTCTGCTGGAATTCCTATTTTTGACTTTAGAGTAACAATTAAATTTTTGGTAAAACAATGATATTTAGTTTCTCATATATTTTGTGATTAAAACACCTTCCGCACGGTGGCAATATCTTAAAAATAATAATTGTTGTAATGTAATTAAAAATCAAGAAGCAGCAGTACAAAGCTCCCGAGAGGCAAAAGACAATTATTGTGAAGCCATTGCAGATAATTTAGTGGAGACATCCAATTTAATATAAGAGCTACAAATAATTGTCATGAAGTCCTTTCTAATAAAAAGTAAGAGCAATAGCGGTTAGCGCGGGGAAATGTAACAGCATAACAACAGTGTATGGCAGACGTGTTTGGTGGCTATTGGATTAAAGGGGATGACTGGCTTGGATAAAAGAAGTAGTGGAAATGTCTGTGGATGGTTAAGGTTACTAAAACAAGTCATAGAGTAGTTCATGTGTCGCCGGAGTAACACAGTAGTGTAGCGTGGATGGCTGCGTTTGTAAGGATAACACATGTTTAGTAAATACGATATAGTGGGATTCACAATATCGGTAGGATCAAGAAGTATAGCCACAGAAAGTTATAAAGTTTGAATACAAAATTTATAATGAGCCACAGTGGTATTTGCAATCAAATGAATCCGTACGTTTTTTTAAAAAAAAAAAAAGAGAGAAACGTAACAGTATTTAAAACAAAATTTATATGAATTTTGCGAAAACTCCAAACACAAAAAAAAAAAAATTATCTGCCGGGAATAAAAAAATTATTTAAGCACTTTTTGTGCATCATTGCGAAGTTTCCCATATAAATTAACGATTTTTTTGGCAGCATACAATAACTCAATGTCCTGTAAGGATTTTGGTTTATTGGCTGAATTCGCTACAATCTTGGAATAATTTTGGATGCCTTCACACATAAATATTATATTATTGTACGAAAAGGAAAATAAAATTTATTTATATCTTACCTCCTTATTGTAATCGACCCGTGAATTCTTAGAAAAATATCTTTAAAATTCTTATCATCATATATATTATTTCTAAAGCTCGTTTTTTTTTGTCGGTTGCAAATATATCCAATACACCGCATCAAATTTAATGAATGATATCTCATTTTAAAGCTTATTTCTAACACTAATAACGAAAAATAATTAGAAATTGAAAAATTAATATTTTCATTCATAAAAATTATATTTTATATAGAACTGCATAATAATACAGTAATTCAATGTTTTTGTTCAAGTGTGGTAATACTGGGTCGCTTAATAGTAATGCAGTTCTACCAAAGACTATAAATATACTAAGATGTTTCACTGCCGTACATTCTACATCCAGTGCATATTTTGTCGATGGACGTACTGCTACTACCATTTTAAGAGTAATTTACAAAGAGAGATTATTATTCTCAGCAAACTTGTTACTCTCATCTCACATTAATGCATTTGTATATACGTCAATACGAATGCGTATATATTTACATTATAAAATATCCAACGTAAACCAATGTTACCGATTGTGTGTTTGTATGGTAACAATATGTGTTTTGTTGTTGTATAAAAGAAATAACATCGATTTACACCGAATATTAAATTCATTTATTATCAATATTAAAATTTATTATTCTGAACCTTTTCGATTTTAATTTACTTTACTTTTTTAGTTACTGACTGTTTGCTGTGCTTTTGTATACTGTCTTTTTGTTCCTGTCTTTTTCTCTTATTGATTCAATAGAGTTCTTATTTAATCAATTTGGCTTTTGATATGACACCTAAGTTTTCTATACAAAATTTGGGTAAAGTCCACTAATAAACTAAAATAGCAGTAGTGAAATGGCCATATGAATATACTTTCTACGCAGTAATACATTTCAATTTCTACTTTTAAATAAAAAATGTTTCATGAGAATATCATGAAATATTTATATTTGAAGCAATCAAGCACGAATAAAGTAAATTAAATTAATTTATTATCTAAATTAAATTACAACATACATATAAATTAAATACCATAATTATTAACATTAATTAATTTGTTTCAAAAACATTTATTAACATTTATTTTATTAACTTTTATCACTATTCTAAGAAGAATACTAGTTTAGCGTCTCAGTTGTAGTGAACATAGTGCTTGAATCTTATATATAAAAATGGTGTAAAAAATGTATAGTAATTCATAAAATGAGAACAGCTGTGCCGATTTCTGTAACATTTTTTGTTAGTTGTTCGTATTTTCAATGAGAAGGTTTTTACGGAAGAAAATTTTTGAAAATCCCTCCAGAAAAGTCGGAAAATTGGAAAAATCAAAAAATTGGTGATTTTAATAATTTGTTCGGAATAATAATTTAAAATAGCACAATATTTTTTAAAGATAATAAATTTAATTTAAAATTCCCGTAATTTAATTTTAATTATTAACTTGCAAGTGCCCATATAAAAGGCATAAATAAATTGTCGTGGTGTGTTGTGATATTTTATTTGTTGTCTTAATTTTATTTTTCATCATCTTTTAAATGGATAGAAGAGCCGAAAAAAGTCAGCCTTATGCAGTATATAAAGAAAAATAAAATCAGGTGGCAAATTACGACACTCGATATCGATCGAAATTTTAATAGAATTTAATATAAATTTCGATCGATATCGAATGCCGTAATTTGCCCCCAGGGTTGAAAATTGTTGTTCTTGCTTAAATTTTGATTTTTGTCTTTACTTTATTGTTTGAACAAAAATTTTTAGTTTATTTAAAATGTTTGTGAGAAGTTTCCTGAAGAGCTAAGTAAACGGTAGCGAAATGGCCATCGAGACGTGCTTTTACCTTCAATGATCAAAATCGGTGATTTTAATAATTTGTTCGGAATAATAATTTTTTAATAATTAAAATTAATTTTTTGTACGAAATTTTGGGTGAAATTATTTCTTAATGGCCTTCCAAATGAAAAATAGAAAGTTTTTGGTGTAAAACATGGAAAATTGCGAAAAATGCGATGTTTCAACGATTTTCTTGCTATTAAGGCAGAATAATAGATATAATTATACCTTGACAAATTCTGACATATCCATCGGAAATGTGTATCCGTTCTAAGAACTATAAAAACACGCATAAAAGTCTTATAAATACTATTTTGTAAGAACAGCAGCTAAAAACATAAAAAATATATTACGAAGCAATGTGCATAGTGTACTAAAATTATTATGTCTCGTTTGACGAGAATAACTCTTGTCACAAAAACAGGTTGGAAATTCCGAATTTGCTTATACTTATGTTGTTAAGAAAGCATTGCTCATGGGAAACACATGAGTGCAAAATTACAAGTACTGGGAAAGTCTAAATTTTAAAGCGCCAGTAATTTATTTTGCTTGCCAATTTTAATTTATTAATTTAGCTATCAAATTCATATTGAGCTTTATATATATTGAACCTATATGCAGGTTAAATAAACTTAACAAAAAATTTAATAAACATAAATTAGTGCCTTATTTTATTACCATTGTTGTATATTTCTTAAAAGTACGTAATTTGGGGTATAATTAGTTCGGTGCGATTATGCATATTTTTAAAAATACACAAATAAAAATATATAGTTACCCTACAATAACAAGAGCAGTCATATAGTTTCGTTTTTAAGCTTATTTTACAAGCAATTTTTAAATAAGTAGGAAAAATAGAATTCAGAAATAAAATTTTATGAAGCACATTCCTCTTTATATGTAGATATAAAGTATGTATGTAGGTTTCTATATGTTAAATGTGTGTTTTTGTGTCTCCATCAGAGACCTGCGCCGAATCGGCTGAAAGCCGGCTAAGCCGAGCCGCCGAATATTTTCACAAGCCGCCGCCGACAATGATATGGCTTAACTTGGCTTAAGATTAGCCGCCGATTATTCTTTTTACAATTGTACTTAAACAGCGCGACCTTATATTTTTATAGAGTAATTGGGCAAAACCTTATTATAGTATAAAATATATTGCAGTATTACCATAATAAATACTCGAAAACAATAATCCTTTTTAATTACATGTATTATTTCGCAGCGTTGCCATGAGTTGATAAGTAAAACCCTCAATAATTTATAATAACGCGTATTTCTTGTAAAGTCTATTTCGAGCAAATCTTTATTAATACAAAGCTCTTTAAACTTTATGTTAAAATTAAAACGTATAGACATTGTCTTGATTTCGAAAAAAATGTTCAAACAAAATTTGTAAAATATAATAAATAAAATACAATAATAAAATATTGAGAATACAACTTTATTTATTTTAAAAAATTGAATTAACATTTCAAATTTTTAATTACATTTTATAAACACATAAAAATTTAGCACATTGGAACAGCTTGTTTTTTAGGTATTAGTTTACTTACTAAATTGCATACATAAAATATAGATAATACGCTTCCAGCCGGCTAACAGCCGATTTTGAGCCGCCGCCGACGATTTTCTTACGAGCGGCCGCCGCCGACCAAAACCCCTCGGCGCAGGTCTCTGATGTATATCTAAATGAATTAAAACAATAGCTCCAAAATTTTAATGTGCAAACAGAAAAAATACTATAAATCAACCTTTACACGATAAGTATTTGTCATCGGAATGTCAATCAGTGTTGCCAGGGCAAGATAGAAAAAAGTTACGCTTTTCCTTCAAAAAAATTTAAAATTTTAAATTTACATGTTGAAATTTTCCCTAAATAAATAGTAAGTTAACGTAATTTATAAAAAATTAGTAAAAAGCTTTGGTCTATATTTCAGGGAAAATAAAGCAACAAATTCATTTACTTATCAAAAACAAAACTAAAATTTAAAACTAGAAAAACGTATGAAGAAAAAAATCCAAGCCGATTATTCTCATGAGTATCTAAATCAGGACTAAATACTAATATTTAGTGATAGAAAATGGCATACTCTCGCCATTCAATAAAATAAGTTAGTTTTTCTTCAAAAGATTGAGCTTCGATATTTACAATTTTAATAATTTGAAAAATACCGTTTTTAAACACAAATTTTAGTCTTATTTACTTAAAATTAAATTATAATTAAATTACTGACGATTTTTCCATACTATAATTCGGTACTTTTTCAAGGCATTTAAAAGAAAACTTTCTTCTAAATCGAGGTATTAGTACGGTACCACTAGCAAGTGCAGCTCATATCATTGCCCAGTTGGGAAAAATCGTTAACAAAAACATTTTGCTGTAATTAAACATGAAAGAAGAAACATTTCGTGATTTCTAACTAATTGAACAGCGTATAACTTTAAGAATGGTATACTTTGTTTCGAACTAATTTTTATGTGGAATTTTTTTAGTATTTGCAAGTGTGTAACCTTTTTTATTAAAATGATTACCTCAAATACTCAAACAAGTACTTTTTCAGTTATATATTTTATTTTTTGTCTGTACCAAAAGTTACAAAAAAACGGCAGCACTGATGTCAATGTTGTAAAAAGTAGTGGGGTTCAGTTAGCCAATTAAAATACTCGCTCAAGTGCATGACATCAATATAATGTACGGCTGCATGAAGTTGTCATCATGCATGTACTCAAAACTTTTTATTTATCGCTGCTAATATAGACAAAATATATAATAAGATATCAGCATAGTGTAAAAGCTATTGGTGACACTTAAATTATATATTTGTATACCCTTCACCATAAAAAGTGAAAAAAGGGTATAACTAAGTTTGTCATTCCGTTTGTAATTTCTACAATATCCATGTCCGACCTCATAAAGTATATATATATATATATATATATATATATATATATATATATATATATATATATTCAAAGTTCTTATGCATAGCGATGTCCGTCCGTTTTCAAATCAACTTTCCCAAAGCACTAGATGAGCTAGAGAAAATTTAAACACGTCAATCGAACAGTCATAGTTTCGAAAATTTTGCTATTAAAAATCACCAAGGCCGGTCAATGTTTTACGAGGCAGCGGAAAATCGTCACGCTTGCCTCTAATTTTACCGCATCTTTTTATACCCTTTTTTGATATGTGACAGTGTGGCACTGTTACACACTTTTTATTTTGACTTTTTTAAGTACAGAACTCCATCAGATTTTCTTCTAAATAAATCGTAAAACTGTATAAGATAGCAAACGAAGTTTAGTAATATCATTTTCCGACATCGAATATTAGTTTTATTTTTCTAAGATCTGGTCACGCTGATTATTATTCCCATCGGCTTTACAAAAATTTTAAACTTCTTGAATATCTTGAAGAAATATATGTACAAGACCAAGGCATATTTAACTATTTATATTTATTAATGTCAAAATAATTCGATTCCGAATGAGAAAAAAATTTATTACAATTTTATATTCAAGTGCTATACGAGTTTAAATATTGAAAAAGTGATATAAAACAAATGTAAATAAAATTTTGCTGTGAAATTTATAAAAAAATGCTTTCTTTTCTTTTTTTTTTCTGATCTTTCATGTTTTTGACAGTATAATTGATTTTACATACACAAAACTGCCTACAATACTTAAAAATTTATATTGTTACAATTGCATAATTTAAAGCTTTTTAAAGTTCCGCCAAATTTAACATGTAAAATTGTCTGGTAAAACATTACAACTTTTGACATTTCCAACTTCAATAAAACGCAACAAGAAAACGCCATGTTGTTTTTGCAATATTAGCAAGTGAAAAAATTAGCTGGGCAGAGTCCACTACCTAATAAAATAAATGTACCTTGTTTGGCTTTTTTTACTTTACCGAAATTGTAATTATAATAATAAAAAAAAAAACAAGTGAGAGTGACATATTCGGCTATGCCAAATCTTATATACCCTTCACCATATATATATATGTAACTCTAGTTTAGTGAAGTAACTCCAATAAAATGAAAAAAAATTTTAGAGTGACAGAGAGTTAAAAAAATAAGAAAAAAGTTCAGTACTACATCGGCTCTTAATGGGTTAAGCATTTTAAAAAAATTTACTATTTCCTTAAAGATCTCTTCAAAAGCTTTTAAATGATACCCATATTGATATCTTAAAAAATATGGTGCACAATCGCATTTTTCTACGAAAAGTTTAAAGGCATATAACTCGGAAAATACGGGCAAGCGCCAATTTTTTTTTAATTATTTTTTCCTAATATACCCTTCACCAGAAAAAGTGGAATAAGGGTATAAATAAATAAATTTGACATTCCGTTTGTTATTTCTACAATATCCATTTCCGACCCCATAAGTATATATTCTGAGTTCTTATACACAGTAAAAAATTTTGGATTCTTTTTAACACCGAGGCGGTGTGTATATATAACAATTCCAAAAAAGTATTAAATTTATTCCGTTATAGTATAAACATAAAGAGATTAATTGTCAGAGAGAGTGTGTGTGAGAGAGAGAGAGTAAATTTTGGCCTTATTTTTGAGAGCATATTAATAACACCAATATTTATTATGTTTAATTCCTTTTTTGGTGTTACAATAAAACCAAATTAAGCAACCTTTTTTAAAATTAGGTGTTAATGTTATGAACTCTTGAATTAGCTTTACACCCAGCCAAGTGTTGTTATAAATGTATTTAAGAGTTTTAATAATAACATTGAGAATAGATGGTATTCTTGGATAGGTGTAAGTTTTATTACCCAACCGAATAGATTGTACGCCAAACGGGTGTTGCTATTTGTAGGCGGGGCCGAAATTACTGCCCGTTTTTTCCAAATAAATAAAACAATATAAATTTCTATTTTATCAAATTTTCTATTTTATTTTCCATTTTATCTTAAAATAGTTAATGCAGTTGTGCTCATTTTGTGTGTCATATATGAAATTCATCTGCAGTTATTTGGCCTTATAGGCTTACAACTGGCATTTAATAAATAAATAAATAAAAAAAAAAAAAATAATACATCAGGAGTTAATAGGTATTCTCTAGCTTTAATAACATAGGATTCATATGGCCTTAAAAATTCTATCTCTTTAAAATTAATTATTTTAAATACATTTTGGGATGTTATTTCATATGCATTTAGAATCCTGTCCAGTTCTTTACTTATATACATATCTAAAAGCAAATGAGGCTCTTTATTTACAACAAATATTTGCCTTATTTTCCCAAACATGAAAAAAGAGCTTTGTTTTTTAAATATAAAATGAATGAGGGTCTATAAATGAAACCATACTTTAATTCAAAATTATTACTTACAAATACTTTTGATGCGGAAGTTAGGTTTAAGATGTTGTAGAAATAATTTTGAACTTGAAAATTTAATTCTATGAGGTCAATCAGAGATAGTTTATAAAACACAAATGTATTTTTAAAGGACACGTTTTCCCATTTGACATTCATTTTTGCTTGGTATCTGTTGGCAAGTGTTTTACATAAATTTTTATAATTATTTATTACTGGTACATCCTTAATAAATTCACGATGTTTGGCTTCATATCTCATTGACCACGTATGAATAAGTGGTCCTAGCTTTTTAATAACTGACGGATAATGAGTTATAAAGTGGAGCTTTGGCAAAAGTTTTTCATTATAATCTTCAAAAATACTTTTTAAATGAATTTGTATTTCATTTTTAAGCTCATCTATGTGTTCATATTTAAGCGATGTAGTCATGGTTACATTAACGATCCTTATGAGAGAAACGATTCCATGCCACAAATTAGGGAAAATATTATGAATGTTATGAAAGATAAATGGGAAGTGTAAAATGAGGCACAGATTTTGAGAAGCCGTTAGTCCTATAGATGTGCGACATTTCTTGTCAATAGTTATCGTTGGAGGTTTACAAGTGCGTTGCAAATAACCGTAGTTTTAATTTATTATTTTCGCGTTAATTTCATCAATAGTTAAGGATCCGGTTTCAATAACTTTTTTAAAAAACTGTTTTAGGACAAAAGGTACTGCTCCTTCTAAAACATCATGCATTACGTCAACATTTAGACACTCAAAAATTTTGTAGTATGCTAGTTTATTGAACTCGCACGGATGCTTAATACCTTTGGTAAGCTTGTGATCAAACAGCGTTATATTCGAAGATAATAATTCATCATATTCTTCTTGGGTTCTTAAATATTTTTCAAGCTCCATAAATGTATGTTGAGCTTCGTCCCGATAAATTTTGCAAAACCTGCAATAGTACAGAGCTCTGAAGGATGCAACAAAGCCAAAGCAAATATTTCCACCTAAATTGTCGTGAGCAACCGATACCAACGTTCCTCTTAAAATTGTATTATCTACTCTTACACCAATTGTTTCAAGTGCTCTAAGATCATTAATGACTGGTTGTAATATCTTATTAAAAATAACATCGTCGTTCTTAAGATCCTTGCACAAAAAAAGAGCCACCAAATGGATATTGGTTGTTTTTGAATTATATTGAAAAGGAAGGTTCCTAATGGTAAAGTATATTGCACCAATTTTATATAAACCAGTTTTACTACCTAAGGGATTTGTCGTCTCAAATTCGTCATAAAATATTTGAATTTGCAAAGCGTCCTTTTCCCTTTTAACCCTTTGCGGATGAGCGGCGGATATATCCGCCCAAGCCTTTTTACCGTTGCGGACGAGTGTCGGATATATCCGCCCAACTCTTGCGTTGCGGCTAGCGTACGTCTGCCGTCGTAGACGATAAGATAAACATGGGGATACTAGCCTAAGACGTCAAGTGGCCTCCCAATGAAATTAGATACTTTTGCATTTTCAGTGTCACTGCCAGAGCAACCAACAAAGTCTTCCGCATATTTTACATTTTATAACATCCTACACACGATGGCGAAAAGATCCAGAGATAGTACTTTCAATAGTGACAGTAATGATGAGTTCCAGTTTGACTCTGACAACACAGGTGTCCTTAGTTCATCCAGTGGAAGTGAAATCCTTGCAACAAGCAATGCACTCAGGCGCTTCAATGTGGGCAGTGATAGCAGCAGTAACGAAGAGATGAATATTCAGGAAAATGATAGCCGTAGTGATAATGAATGGACGAATGTTACAAACCACGATATCATTCCACAAAAAATACAGTTTAGTTCTGGGTTACGAACCCCTGGTTCACAACTACAATCAACTTATAAAGAACCGTTAGATTTCTTCAACTCGTTCTTTACGGAAGAGTTGATCAAGAAAATAGTTGAGGAGACTAATCGGTACGCAAATGATACGATACAAAGAAAACATCTAAAAAAGCGGTCCACATGGCGTACATGGACTAATGTCACACTAAAAGAAATGCGAGCATTTCTCGGCATAATATTGCTTATGGGAACAATGCCACTTCCGAGCCTGAAGGATTATTGGAGCACCGACAGGAAATGCAGGATCCCGTACTTTGCAGAAGTATTCAGGAGGGATCGATTTCTACAAGTATTCTGGATACTTCATACAAATGAAAATACTGAAGGTAGACAGAACATGACAACAAGGACGCAGAAAATTAGCAATTTTTTGGATTACATTGATAGTAGATGTCGAGAAAATTTTGTACCCGGGGAGCAATTATCAGTGGATGAATCCATCGTCAAATTCAAAGGGCGAATAACTTTTATTACGTACAACCCACAGAAACCAACCAAGTGGGGTATCCGTATTTACGTTCTTGCAGACGCCAATATTGGTTATATACAGACTATTTTACCATACTATGGCAGTTTTACTACAGAAAAATTACTTAGACCAGATCTGCCAGTAAGTACAAGAATAGTCTTACAACTATACCACAATTTATTGCAATCTAATCCTGGCGCTGTAGGATACCATATCTTCAAGGACCGATATTTCACCAGCATTCCCTTGGCAGATGCACTACTAGAACTGAAATGTCATCTGACTGGAACTATCCAGACAAATAGGAAATTTATTCCAGATGAAATAAAGAATCCAAAGATTGCGAAAAATGAGATGGTTGCTTACAGACGGAAAGATTTACTATTATTGGCTTGGAGAGACAAGCGTATAGTGACCATGCTCAGCACCTGTGCTACCTCATCTTCAAAAACCGTCACTAAAAGGTCAAAGAAAGAAGGAGTAACTGCTACTGTGAAGCCAGATGTGGTTCTAAATTATAATAAATACATGGGCGGGGTAGACAAAGCAGACCAGTACATAGGCACGTACTGCTTTATGAGAAAGTCTCAAAAATGGTGGCGAAAATTATTTTTTTGGGGATTGGACGTTTCTGTGATCAATTCCTATTTATTGTATCAGGAACATCACAAGAAATACAACATAAAAAAGTTAAGCCATTTAGAATTTGTACGTCGTTTGGTAGATCAATTGATTGGAGATTTTCGGGATGCTGATCCCAAGCCTCCTTCGACTTCTGGAACAGCGGAAAGGCTCAATGGCCTTCTACATATTATTCGGCGAAATGAGACAGGAAGAAGCAAAGATTGTGTCGTATGCTCGAATCGGAAGGTAAAACATGGAAGGAGAGAATCGATGTACTATTGTGCTACTTGTTCAGCTAAGCCGACCTTGCAGATAGGTGATTGTTTTGAGTGATACCACACAAAGGAAGAATATAAAACGTATAATATGTAAACACGACTACATTTGTTCGTTTATAGTTCTGTTATATTTCATAAAAAAAGTTATTTGTTAGTAAATTTGTTTGTTTATAATTTTTAGGATTTTTTTAATAATTTATTTGAATAAAGCCTTAATTTGTAAAACGCAAATATGCGACGTGAAAATTTTCTTTACTGCAGGCTCCAATACCTGTCGTCCACAGCGACGCACGCCCGTCGAGCGTCTCCGTCCGCAAAGCGGAGTTACAAAAATTTTCCGAAGAACAAAAGTTTTCTAACTGTTTACTATTGCAAATATTATTGCTTGAAAAATAAAGTTCCTTGAATGATTGATTTTTAAAAAGCGTTTCTAAAGTTACGAGAATGGGCACGTATTGAAAAGTTGATTGTACAAAATGTTTAGTAGGATGCACCCTATTTTTTTTCTTTCGGATTACCCAACGACCACCTAACGATCTGGAAACTGGTGCAACATAAAAATGTCCTCTAGAATTAAGCTTATTGCGTTTTAATTTACTTGAATATTTCTTAAAATCTCCTGCATTTTTTTTTCTGAATTCTAAGCAATTTATCTCGAACTTAGTTTTATCTATTTCTAAATGCATTTTCAATATAAATCTTTCAAACTCCGCAAAACTTTTTTGGCAGATGCTGTCAAAAGTTTTAAGTAGTTCTGCTATATTCTTTTCTGAAATATCACATGCTGAGAGCTGCTTAAAAAGCGACGAAATTAACGGGGGTTCTGGCGAATTTTGAGTTAGACTGTAAACTGCTTCTTTATCATAATTATTTTTTGCATCAATGTTATAATTGCCACTGACAACATTCAAATCACTGTTGCATTCAAAAGCACCACTTTCATTACTCAAATCGTTTAATTGGATTCCATATGTCTCCAATTTATCAATTCTTGATTTCTTTAAAATACTATCACTCTCTGCAGATGCCAAAATGCAACTCTTAGAATGTCTGCTTAGCGAACTAAACGTAGAAAACAATTTTTTGCACGTCCTAGAGGCTATGCATTTTAATTTTAATCCATGGGCTTCAGCGAGAAAGTGCTCGTGTTTTAAATGAAATATAACAAGTGAAACTAAGTTAAATTCTCGGTCACATATAAAGCAAAAATTTTTCATGTTTGGGCATATATAAATGAATATAAAAAAGTAAGTATGTAAAGTATGTATTGATTTTTAAATAAGTTCTAAAAATTTAACTTTAAATAAAATTACTGACTGCATAAAATAAGAGTTCTAAGTGTGGACTAAGGTCTTAAACTTATTTTGAAATTTAGAATGGATCTCTACCAGTCTTGTGCTTGTCACCTTTTTGTTATCAATACCATATATAAACTTTGCAAAAAAACGTAAAAAGTTGGCCAAGGTTATGTCAAATTCAATATTAAATACATAAAAATACTTAAAAAAAAGATCGAATACCTGAACAAAAGTAAAATGAAGAGGTAAGTTAATGCACTTCCCATCCAAACTAATAAAATATTGAGAGAGGGACGATTTTGATTCTCCAACTGCAATAATAGTTGGTTGTTGAGATCCAAACTTGTATTCCCCTACCGGTGTGTGAAGCTATAAGTAAAAAAAATAATCAATTAGAAAATAACATTTATGTTTTTCAGCGAATTACCTCTTCATAAGTTATAAAGCTGTCCACGGATTTATAAATATTAGCTCTTTTCGTTTCTCTTCCAGCAGCAGTCGAAGGGAGGAACTTTAAAAGATTTAAAAAAGGTAAGATATCAATAGACCAGTCGCCTAATCCTTCCAAATTTTGTCCACCAGCCTCATTTGCTACTTCATCAACACAATTTTTGTATTTATCCCAGTTTTTAAGCAACTTGTTTCACCATAGCGAAGCTCAAAATCGAATAAAATCTGTATGAAAAAAGATAGTGAATTAAGAAATATGTGTAACTATTAAAGAGTAGTTACCAGTGAAGAATCAAAAGTAAATATCGGAAAGGACCGTAATACGTTTACTTCGGCAGTGCAATATTTAATCCGTGCCTTTAACGTTTGCTGCAGTTTTTCTTTCACAGTACCCAATTGTTCAGTAGCTAAGCAATTTTGGAAAAAATTAAGATCTTCTTCACTAATATTTTCATCATCGCTTCCACTATTACTTTCTGGTTTTTTTCCAGGTATTTTCGTTGTTGTCGACAACTTGCGCCTTTTAGAGTTAAAATTTTTTAACTTCGCAACTAAATAACCAGTATTGGAATGTGGGTTAAAAAAAAGATCCTTAATAAAATAAAAAATATCAATATTAAGTTACAGTCATACTTTACATACATATATGCAATATTTCTTACAATGCCACCACAACTGCTATCTTCAACTTTGTATGTCGGGAAAAGATGTATTATTGCTTCGGATAATGCAATTTTGTCCTCTCTAGTCGGGTAATTTCAACTTCGTCGGCGCAAAAAGTTAATTGATTCACGTACCAAAGAACGTCGAGAGCAATCGCTCAATGTTTGTTTGGCAGAGTATTCATTAAAGATTGAAGAGAAATCCCCGCTTTTAAGATAACACTCCAATTCCTGCAATATCGCTTTTATAACAAAATAAGTTTGGTACAAAAAGTGTTTTACTTACCTTCTTAATATTTATGGTATTAGTAGATGAAGACGTTCCGTCTAAACAAAACTCTAAAAAAAAATAGCTGCTGCATTTATACTGCAATATAATCCCTGACAGCTCATCGAAATCAATTTGTGCGCCGTCGCGATCTTTTATTTTTAATTCTTTTCCTTCTATGTCTAGATTTAACTTATGTAAAACTTAATTTGAACAACAAAGTATGTAATTTAAGTTAGATCAGGTTTGAGTAATTTTCTATGGAGAAAGGCTTGTAGTTAATACTTACTTGAAATTATTATTCCATCCGAAGTAAACTCCTCGCTTTCTGGATCAGGAATTTTAACTATAAAAAATTTTTCACCACTTTTTACTTTAACATACATTGTAAACTTTTGTTTTTACTCTCTTGTATGAATAAGCATTTTGTCCATTTATTGAACCACATGGTTTAAAAAGGCATACTTTTAACACTTTTATTTGCATTAATTTCAAACGACAGAGAAAATGAGAGAGTTTTTATTCTTTTTTTTAAACCAAAACAAGAAGTAATGAGAGCGACAAAACTTAACTGGACTTTTTTTGTTGTACTATTTCACGAACAGATGAATCTAACTCCTCCTTAAGTGTTGTTTTGAACTTAAAGGAATAAAACTGTTGTAAGTGAGCCTTTTAAATCTTCTTTGGCATTATAGTTAAACTGAAAATAATAAAGTAAAAAAAAAAATTGTTTGCTGATACCTGTTTTGGTATTACATGTAAACTGACAGGAATTGTTATTTGTAGTGGAAAATTTAAGTTTAAATGTTGGTATTATTTTTAATCCGAGTATTTATGAAATAAATCGTTAAAATTTTTATATGGTGTTAAAGATATTCACTTAAGTATTTCATTAATAATGAGATGGTCTTGGATATAAACCATTTTGGAATTAATTTCAATGTTAATTCCTATATAGTTTATATAGAACACTGTCCGGTTTTAGAAATAAACTTAAACTTTTTACAGTGTACATAGCTCTTATAGTGTCTTGGCAAAGTTGACTTCAATACGGACATCGCTCAATCCACTTCACTATGCATAAGAACTCAGAATGTATGTATATAATTTTTGGGGTCGAAAATGGATATTGTAGAAATTACAAACGGAATGACAAACTTAGATATACCCCTTTTCCACTTGCTTTTCTTGAACAAATGTGAACTTATGAGCTGTTTCTGTATTACAGGCGATCAACTCGTCTAGCAAATTTATATGAAAATAACTCAAAAAACTGAGTGCTTTTCATACAGATTTTTCAGACGAGTTGATAGCCTGTAATACAGAAACAGCACATAGACTTGTGCTAATGAAAAAAGTTATTGTGTAAGGTGCGCAAAGAGCAAAATGGTAAGCCTTGTATCATCCTATGGTGATCAAGGGACCACCATAATACTCAAGTGTTAAATATCAAAACCAGCTTCAATTATGAACTCAAAAAATTGTAAAAAAGGCTGACCTTTCCAGTTTTAAGAATCGCAAAAAATCTGAATTTCCTTCTCAAATTATTGAATTTCTTACATCTGAAAAAAAATGTTCAGCACTTTCAGTGACATTATAGGTGGGGCAGCTGTCATCAGGTACTGCTATAATTCTCTTAAGATATGTTCTATCATATGTGTGAGCAGCCTTGAGCCAGTTAATAATCTTACAATTTATGGGATCGCGGTTAGCTGTAGTCAAAGTGGTAGGCAAGTTGTTTAATGGTATTAATCAATATTCATAATTAACATTAAAACAGGCAGTTTCCTTCGTCGGTACTTCTTTATAGCATATTCGCCGGCGAAGTAAAATAATTATTAAAATGGGTTTCTCTATCTCCTTTCACCACCTGTCTATCTCTTATCAATCCTTTTCCTAAACAATGTAGTACGGTTACTAAAACTATCTGAATAGGTTATGCCTAAAGTGCTACTTTTTACGGTTTCTTGTGTAAGTCAGCATGGCAAAGAACTTCCCTTTCATTTCTGACATACCGGTACTCTTCATTCCACTTATTAGTAAGTAGCCTACGAACAACTTTTAAGCGATATATCCACGATCAAAATATTCGACCAGCATTATGGTAGTATTTGTGAAAATGTATTAATATATGTTACACAGACAATGTTGTGTTTGTTTTTCATTTTAAACAAGATTTCAAATGTCAGAAGAAAAAAGAAATCTTGGAATATATTGAAGTTTACAAGTCATTGCATGTATTTTGGAACGTAAGAATTGCAGAGTATAAAGACCGTTATTTAACAGAAGAACTATATACAATTTTATTAGAATAATACAAATATAAAACAACTTTCGGTGGGAAACATATTATTAAATATGCCTTGATCTGTAATAAAAATTTTAATTATAAAATCAGTGGCGTTTGGCCAACATCTATACATACATATGTATGTATGTATAATAAAACTGTTCGGGGTCATTTTTGTGAATGAAATATTTTTTTTTTGTAGAAAGTAATCGATATGAAATACAAAACACCTTTTTTTTTGGAATTTTTGTATGTCTGTCTGTTGGAGAGATTTGAAAAAAATTTGGTGAGGAGGTCCCTTAGAACCTTGATTCTAATATAGAATACTCTTTTTCGTAAAAATAAGTCATTTCGTACAGAAAATAATGATACAAGTGTGAAAGCACCCAATTTTACTGGTATAATGGTACTAAAACAGTTGTCTGCACATTTTATTATTGTAAATGGAAAATTTTTAGGACTGTCTACAGAACTCTGAAATAAACACATTTTATAAAATTTGAATTTAAAAAAAAATTAAAAATGACACGCAGACGAAGTCGTGCCCACTGTTAGTTTTCTTAAAAATGTAATCGATTTTCGCGCCGCACTTCCTATAATTTTAAAATTATTAAAACATTTTTACAAAAACCGTAGTTATTTATGTTTTTTTTTTTTAGCAACAAATGTGTAAATAAGCACTTAAATGTTTTTGCATTTGACTAATGGTTAAGCGTATGAAGCCAACTGCTCATTGGTTGTGGACAACTGGCCACAGAAATCGATAGAACACCAAAATTCCCACACACTTTAAAGACTTCTTGTACTCTTATCTGTTTGCTCTAACGGTCATTCATATCAAAACAAATCTTAAAAATATGTTTACAAATTAAATTTTATTTAACACAGATATTTTTTCATAAAAATAAATATTTTGTCGTACTGACGCAATAATTAAGTCTTGTGGGAAGAATATAACGATGTGTTTAACTGATATTGGTGTTCTAGTTATAAGATCATTAACATCCTTAAATTCTAAAATAATGTATAGAAAGTTGAACTAAATAAAAAGATTTAATAGAAGAAATAAAAATATTAATAATGTTACGAGGGATGCTCTATATATTTCTGGCCTAATAGTGAAAATGCGAATATTTATAATCAAAAATGGTTTAATTGTTTTTCAAAGTATTCTCCAGCATGATTTATACACTTTAGCATGCGCTCAAATCAGTTGTCGAAGCACTTTTTCCACTCCGATTGAGACACCTCTAAAACATGGTTTTTGAACACTTCAACAGCTTCTTCTGGCGACGAAAATCGTTGACCACGCATTTTTTTCTTGGTGTGCGGAAACAAGAAGAAGTCATTAGGTGCCAAGTCAGGGCTGTACGGCGGATGACCCATTAATTCGACGTTTTGGCCGGTCAAAAACGCTCTGGTTTGAGCCGATGTGTGAGAGCTCGCATTGTCATGGTGAACAATGACTCGTCTTCTCTTGTTGGTTTTTCGAATTTCTTCGATGACTTCAGGCAAACAAATTGTAGTGTACCACTCAGAAGTGACCGTCCTACGTTGCTCAAGCGGAACAGTCGCCACATGACCAGTTTTGCCGAAGAAACAGGCGACCATTTGCTTCGAAGTGTTTCTTCCACGAACAACTTGCGTTGGATTTTGCTCGTCTTTGAAGACCCACACGGTCGATTGTTGTTTCGTTTCGGGCTCATACGCATAGATCCATAATCCGTCACCTGTGACAATCTTATAAACGTCTTTTGAAGCACCGCAATCGTATTTTTGCAACATTTCTTTTCACCAAATTCAAATTGTGCGGGATCCAACGAGAACAAACTTTTTGTACGGCCCGGTGTTCATGTAGTATCGAATGTATGCTGGTGGAAGAAATGTCCAAGGATGTCTCTATCTCTCGGTATGTCGCATGCCGATCTTGCATTATGAGTTCATGCACGGCATCAATGTTCTCTGGCACAACAGCCGTTTTTGGACGACCTTCACGGAATTCGTCTTTGAGCGAGCTTCGGCCACGATTAAATTTATTACACCAATTTTTCACAGTGCTATAGGATGGTGCTTCATCGCCATACAAAGATTTAAGTTCATCAATGCACTCTTGTCGTGATAATCCACGTCGAAAGTTGTGAAAAATGATGGCACAAAAATGTTCACGAGTTAATTCCATTTTTTTCTATATATGAATTTTTTCAAGTCACTGTAAACAACACAAATAATGGTCGTTAAAAATGACAAACTTTCCAATGGAAATGTCAGATTGCACTTGGCAGCACTCAGTGTTGCCAGGCCAGAAATATATATAGCAGCCCTCGTAATAATACAAGACGTTAAAGCAAAAATATTTAATAATGACTGTTCATAGTAATATGTAGTGGATCTTTAACGTTTTGTATATTTTTCTGTTGTCTTTCTCAAAACGATTTATTAAAGAAAACACCCGTAGTGAATGAAGCCCTTTAATGTTTTTGTTTATAACAACAATTACGCTTGCTAAAACAATTCAGGGTTTGGTTTTAATAGAATATTGTAATAGTAATAAATAAACAAAATAATTTGTTGTTATTAATTTCACTAGTGTTGCAAAAAATACATAAATATCTTTGAAACGTTTATTTTAAATAATATGACGTGTTTTATTATTAAATTATTAGTTTGCATGTTTGGCAAAACAAATTTTACATTTTGTTATCTTTTTGCAGACTTTTATTTGGAATTGAAATTATAAAAATTGCACAATTGAACATGTTTAAAATATGTACACATGTAATACGGACAAACGTGTACAAAAACCTTTTCTTTCTCACTTTCAATTAAAAATGATGATGAAAAAATTCATTGTATTTATATAATTCAATAAATTATTGTGGCATGAATTAGATATTATAATTTATTGAAGATAGTTATGAATAATATTCAGTTTGAATGTTTTTTAGTACACCAACGCTACTCAGACGCATTAAAATTTCTTTCAATGTGACTTGTCGACTTCTACACAGCAATATTATTGCGCAATAATTAATATTGTAGTCACAGTATTGTTTGATTTATGGTGTGAAAGAAGAATGTTTTAAATTTTTGTGATAACACGGTACAATGATCATTTCCATCAAATTTTATTTAATTGCATTGTATGTATGTATGTAGATATTATTAACATTGCATTGTAGGGGATATAACGCCATTTTTTTAGATGCGTATCTTAAGGTACGGTCGGATTAGTGAAAGTTATGTCCACCTCAAATACTTAATATATTTACTTATTTATTTTTATTCTATTTTGCAATCCTGCACAACAAGACTTTAAGTCTTATAATTACAGTACAGGACAAGATAATTGTTTATATGTATATATATATTAAAACATGAGACAAGGGGTGCCAGAAAATTTTGATCAGAAATTGGCAATTTTGTACAAAAAAAATCGGCTTTATCGGCACTTTCATTTTAAAAAAATCAGCAAAAAATCGACAAGTAAAAAATAACACATCATATGGGTCGAAAGAGAATCAAACAATTAGAAAAAAAACATAAAGTGAAAAAATTGGCGCTCGCTCATATTTTTATTTTATTTTACGGGGATCTGAAATTTTCAATTTTCGTTTTTAAATATCAGTATGGAATCTTTAAGGAAATACAAAAACTTTTTTAAGATTCGGCATAGCCGAATATATCACTCTACTTGTTTATAATTGTTTTTGCTATTAATTACTTTCCAGAGGTTTTCAAAGAGTCATTGTTCCTTCTAATTTTAAGGAACGGTGGGAAATTATTGCGACCGCTCTAAATGCCCTTGACCCACCAAATAGAACGAGTGATGAATAGCAAAAGGTATAGTATCTAGTGCTTTACAAATTCATGTTTGACAAAATTTCTGTACATGAAACATTAGGTCTGTTTCTTTACTCTACTTTGGGATCCCGTGGGATCTCAATTTTTAAGAAAATTGTTCCCTTACTTCAAAATTGGCTAAATGGGAGTGGTTTTGAGAGAATAAAGTTTTTCTTTTCTTTTTGAACGAAACAGGCCAAACTTTTTCTTCGTGCTAGTTATTTAAATTTTGAAACAGCTTTATAATACAAAAAAAAAAAAAAAAATTAAAAAAAAAAAAATTAAAAAAAAAAAATAATTATTATTAATTTATTTAATATAGTATAATTACCTAATACAATTAGTATAACTAAAATATTTAAAAGTTAAGGTACTACACAAAGAGGCCTTCGACCCGAAGTATTATTTATTTTTTCTGATTTATTAAAATTAATTGTTCTTTTCAAAACAGTCAAAATACTTTGATTTTGTGTTCCCGTACCTTTGTATAATTTTGTCTCTTAATGAGAGAAAATTATGCTTGCTCTCATTTTCAAGCTCTTTACCGAAAATAAAATAATTTAAATTATTAGTGCTTTGAAAAAACAAAAAACAATTCAAGATCTTTTGGCAACTTCTGTCAATAAAAAACGCATGTAAAGTACTACATGAAAAATTTCATAGTTTATTTGCGTCATCCAAAAATTGTAATGCCATTTATTAAGTAAAATTAAAATTTTATTAATAAACATTATATCACGGGAATATTAAATTAATTAATCTTAAAAAAATTTTGATCAGTGTTGATTATTGTTGTTTTTGGTTAAGTTTTGATTTATGTCTTTACTTTATTGTTTGGCAAAAATCGTAAGTTTATTTAAAATGTTTGTGAGAAGTTTCCTGATGAGCTAAGTAAGTGGTAACAAAATGACCATTGAGACGTGTTATCACTCTCACTAATTATTATCGGTGTTTTTAAAAATTGTTTGGGATAAATAGCACTATAAATTTTTTAAAGATTAAAATCTTATTATTTTCCTAAATTTTTCTAATAAATAATGAATTATATTTAATATTGAATTAATATTTTTTTTTTGTGATATAAGAATTATTTAGATTTTGTAAGGACTTAAAATAGTTTTATACGATCTATGTATTTGTGTATGTATGAACTGAATTAAAAATTTTATTTATCAAATGTTAAAATTAATTAATTATTTTAAACGAGTATTATCTTACTCATACCAGGTAGTAATTACCTACAAAAATTTATTATGCAGATATTCATATGTTTTTATTGTTTGATCATTTACAAGTGTGCACGCACTTTTTCCTCGTCTGAGTGCTGCTATGAATTCGAATTAATAATTTTTATTTAATTGTGCAAGTATTTTGAATCATCTTTTATTTAAGCAGTAACTAAATTTTAGTAAATCTAAAACAAACACAACACATTCCTAACCTTATACGGCTGTTGTTTAATAGAGTTTTCCAATTGGGAAAGCTTTTGCGTTGGCATTAAATGTACATTATATTTTATATCGCCCCTTTATTGCAACATAGTCATATCTCAAAAAATTAAAAATTTGTAGTTACTCAAGCAAAACTGCTATTTGAATTCTTTATGTTGAAAAAAAAATCACTTTTATATCCCAAGCTGAACCGAAGTTATAGCAATTGCAATTGCGGCAATTAGATCATACTACTTATGTCTAGAAAAATTAAATCGCATTTTGCCAAGTTCAAGTTTCTTTGAGATATGACTATGTTGCAATAAAGGAGCGATATGTATTTTATGTCGTGCGGTAATTAAAATACAAAATTGCACAATAAATATGGAAAGTGTATAGATCCTCACAAGATCAGAATTTTTACAAATCAGGCATTTTCAGAAGTATTAAATAGCCGACCATACAAAGTTATGCTAAAAAAGAACTATCACATTGACGCTATAACTTATCATATCGATTTGTCTTTATTGCGTAAAAAAAAAAAATTGAAATAAAACAACATAATCGTCATAAATTGTTATAATCTACACGATCGCATTAGAAAACCCTTTTATTGTTATTTATTGTCATGATCAATTTAAATGAAATATTAAATTAATATTTTATTGGAATTATTTTTAATGATTGAATAGATACAATATATAGCAAGACATTTTCAATAATCTTAATGCGTTCGTTCACATACCCGAACGCAAAAAAACAAAGATTAAAGATTTTAAGTATTTTTTTGTGCTACAACAAAAACAATACTTAAATGTTTTGATAAATTATTAAATAATTAATTCTATGTAAAACGTTTGTTTTGAATAAAATCAATCATAAAATTTTTATCACAAAGTTCAGGGTTGATTTGGAGGCGGTTATATTTAGAATTGAAAGAAAATATTTTCATAATGAATAATTTTAAGCAAAAGCCGAGTACTCTGTTTAGATTTGTGAAATTTATTTAGCAATTAATTTTAAACAAATAGTTTTTTTAAAACACTAACAATAAAAAAAGATAAAAAAATGTTTTAAAAAATTTTACGTGAAATAGGTGCCCTTCATATTATTTTACATGTTGGCTTACAAATGTTTCTGGCAACATTTTATATGTTTTTTTTTTTTTTTAAACAAACAAAGATCTACTTTTGCAACATTTTTTTCATGAAGATTTCATGTAAATTATTATGCCCTTCACCACAAAAAGTGGAAAAAGGTAAGTTTGTCATTCCGTTTGTAATTGCTACAATATCTATTTCCGACTCCATAAAGTATATATCAAGGCAAATTAATAACAGGTATACTTACTCACGGCAAAAATGAATACAACACTGCGAAAGAAATATGTACATTTTGTTTTTGTGCAAATCGTCTTTGGCTTTACAAAACAGAGGAGATTATAACTTTTGACATTCGAAGAAGGAAAAATCACAATAGTCACCTGGGCTGACAAGGCCACCTGTTATTAATTCGCTTTGGTATATATATTCTGAATTCTAATGCATAGCGAAATCGATTAAGCTATGTCCGTTTGTCCGTCCGTATCTCCCCCAAGGGTACTTCGAGACTGGCTGAGGTAACATAGACTTTGACACCGGTATCTTCGGGGTATAGGGGGAACCAGTCCCCCGGTGTGCAGGCACCGAATCTGGATAGACAGTGGGGTAACTGTCGAAGGATGTACCAGTATCCTTAAATGATAGTAACGTATGAATAATAATAGCAATAAATAAACTGGCACCACGGGAACCGGTAACCCATACAGAGAGCCACTCCTCTCTGTAGACGGTTATTGGTGAGGTCCCTTCGGGCTACACGTGGTGGTTGTGGTTAAATAAAAGTCTATTTCTGCTGGTCTGGAGTGAAATAGACAGAAGTGTGCTGTTGCATTCTGAACAGAGGTTTAAGGATAGGCTCCCACCCTTTAGCAAAGGGGTAGAATCATAGTCCTGCAACCTATGGTCTTAAAACTGCACAGAGTATTGGTTTGACCAAAGTCTGGTAAGGGCTTCGCGCCAGGTACAGGCGTTAATCTAATCACTTATCCTGTCCGTACTTGTAAGTGTTGAAAACAAATTTGCTAAGGCACTAAATGAGATAGGGAAAATTTAAATACGGCAATTGATCAGACATAGTTTCGAAAAATTGTTTTTATTGAAGATCAGCAATATCGGTCCGTGTCCATCGAGGCAGCAGTCAAAACACCTCCGACTGCCTCTAGTTTTTCCATATCATTTGAAACAATGAAGCAACTTCTATAAAAAAAAAAACAAATATAAGGGAATAGATAAATATGGGGCGATAGAGAAATAAAAAACAAGAAAAAAATATCAAGTGAAAAAATTGGCGCTAGCCCATATTTTCAGAGTTATGGGCCACTAAACTTTTCAATTGTTCGCCATATTTTATAAGATATAATTTTTAAAAAATGTTTAACCCATTAAGAGCCGATGACATTTTTATGTAAAATTATGTTTGCCAAATGTTTCCTGCAGATGTCTCCCAATGATGTGGCGAAATATTAAGAAAATAAATTAAAAACAATATTCTTATTTTATAAAACTCAATAAATTTGTCTATCTGATTGGAGTTACTTCACTAAACTACATTTACGTTAATGCTGAAGGGTACAAAAATTTCTGCATAGCCGTATACACTTTTACTTGTTTTTAATAAGTATTTTGACAACATTTCATATAAAATGATGAAAAGAGCATCCAGAGCTCAACCGATTAAAAAAAATTTGAAATTAATTTTAAGTTTAAGCCTTTATCAATATCATTTTATAACATATTAAAGCTTGTAGGTCCTTGAAAAAAATTCTTAAATATTTTTTAGAATGCCGGCTGTTCTGGATCTTATATACCCTCTACCAAATGAATTGTTCTTTAGAAAACTTTTAAATTGTTGATAGCTTTAAGTTATTTATGACTTGTGCATTTTCGGCTTTAAACGAAATTGCAAGTTCAATATTTTTTTGGAAAAAGCTAAATTTTTGCTGAAATTTTCGTTTAAATAAATATTTTGACGAAATTTAAATCGTTGAGTAAAATTCAAATTGTTTGCTTATTTAGGGCTTTTCAGTTTTTATTCAAAAACTTGCAGCTGCCCATTGCAAAAACAATTTTTTTTTAGCAAAGTCTAATATTTTTGGTGAAATGTGAAACGTGAGCATGCAATATTTTGGGGAAATTTAGATGGTTTAGTGGTAATTTAATTTTTTTTCCTGATATTTCATTTTTTAATACAACAAAGTTAAAAGCAACAATAAGCAACAACAAAAGCATAATTAAATCAGAAAAGTGCGAGGCAAATAGATGCACCTCTGTTGCTAAATTTTAATATATTCCAAAATCCTTTTTTTAAACAATGTGCTCCGAAAGATATTTAAATTACGCTGAAATACAAGACAAATCCGCTTTCAAAATAAAAGAAGTTGTGTGTTTAATAGATTTCCGTTGTGACTCACCCACACTTCACACTTATCCGCGTAAATCTAATAAGAAATTAAACAACAACAAAGACAGCCTTGAAATAATGTATACACAATTAAAAAAGCGCCATTGTTAACATTTCAAATTATATGGCGCCAATTCAAAAATACAAGTACAAGTGTGTGTATGTATGTGTATATGTGCACAATTGTCTTTTACAAAATGTAGTTAAAGCTACAAAATGACAACGAAAATAATGTAAATTAAGAAAAAAACAATATGTGGGATAAATTTTTAATATAAATTTATTTTTTCTTTTTTAATTTTTTAAAAGATTAGTTGTGCAAAAATAACCAAGTACTTATTTTTTTTTTAATAACAATAGTGTTTAATTTCAAACTATTTTTTTTTGTTTAATTGAATTTTGAAAAAAATAAGCTTAATGGCCTTCTTTAACTATTTGTTTTTTATACTTTTTAAAAAATGTATCATTTTTATTATAATTATTATTAATAATATTTTTTGTATAAATTTTATATTGTTTTATTAAAGCAACAGTAATAATGTTATTACTCAACAAACACAATATTAGACTTTTTAAAATTGATAATTATTCTATTATTTTAGAAATCTTTTTTTTTTTTGCATTAAAATTAATGCTGAAGCCATTTTCGCAATTTAATATTAAAGTTAATGCGAATGTTGTAAGTCCAAGTTTTCCTATCGGTTTAACAATAACTTGTAATTTCCTACCAATCCCTAATTCTAATTTGTAATAAGTTTCTATTCTTAGACAGCGTTAAACGGAAATAAAAATTTATGCAATTATCGTCTGAATACTGTTTTATGAAGAAAATAAAATAAAGTGATTCGAATGAATAATTCCAAAAGATTGAAGACATTGTTTGAAAAATCCGCTAGAAATAAATATAAGAAGAAGAAGAATGTGATTGTAGCTGCACATACATATAAATAGGCGCACTGAATTATATTTTAACTCTATTCAAAGTTGCGGTAACCAGTCAATTTTTACTGATAATGAATCTTACCTTGCATTACCAGTAAAACTTTACTGAAAACTGCGATTTTTTAAGTTACTGATTGCTGCCTTTTTTGTAAAAAGCGTTTTTGTTTTAATTTAATAATGAGATAAAAAAACTTTCTTGTACATGTTGATCAGTAGACTTGGGCCAAATCCTTCATTTTAGTGAGCATTCATTTGTGCTCATCGTTCAATTTAATTGTATGTTCATTTTATACCCGAATATTAACACTCAGGGAATCATAGTACTCCTGGAGTAGAATGACAGCATAAATGTCAAAAAAGAAGAATTTGCAAAAAGAAATGAATGGAAAACGAAATTGTTTATAAAATAATATCAAAATTGTTGTGGTTCAAATTGTTATATGATGCACTGGAAATTAAAGTTTTTACCTAAAAAAGCAGTGACAACTAACAACAAAAACCATAGTTGTAATTTATGTATTTAGATCTTAGCATTCAATTAAATAAAATTTCGCAAATAATGATAGAATATCCATGACACAAACAAATACAAGAACGAATATAAAACTACAAGTAATATGGAACGCAATGAAACACGCTAACACAAACGATTTTAAACAATAAAAAGGTTTTAAGGCCGTGTCAAATAAAACTTTTGCTTTGCGTTGCAAATTCGCTTCGACATCTAAGATAAAATGCACGAACTTATATGAAATATGTCACATAAAGCACTTTTAACGCAAAGCAAAGCGCAAAGTTGGGCAACACTCATCTTTTAACGCACTTTGACAATCAGCTGCTATACATTTGTATATTATTTTGGCAAAATCGAACGAAGAGGTAAGTATTTTAAAATATTATTTTTTTTTTATTAAATATTATTCCTTTATTATTTTTTTTAGAAAATTATGGAAGAAAAACTTATAGAGGCAATGAAAACTACTATCCACTTTTTACGTAAACAAACAATAATTAAGCGCTGTTAAAGTTTTAATTGTGATATACCTCTTGCGTTTTACGCTTTTTTTCAAAGTTTGAAACGTCACGTAAAACGACAAAGTTTTATCTGACACGGCCTTTAGCAATTTAAACGACTTTGAACGATGCACAACGGATTCAAAAGTGTTCAGTAAAATGTCCGGTTCACTACGTTCATTTGTGTGATTCGTTTAATTATATCCGTTCGTTCCTGATAAAGGACACAGTTACATATTCATATTAACTAGAGAATCTTGAAATGACCGTATTTATTTAACTTGACATTATTATATTCATTTACGGTTAGTTTTCACTGGTAATAAAAATAAAATTTCGTTAAAATTTACTCGTATTGAAAATTAAAATGCAGTTTCAGTAAATATTTACTTTTACTGCAATTTTACTGTTACTGTTAAGTAGAGAAGTGCTTGGTTGTTCATTTCTGTGACCGGTCTTTTTCGGTCGTTAATCAAAGTCTGTTCCGTTCGTTCAATTTGTTCAATGGGTAAATTTCAACTATAGAACGAATTTTAACAACAATCCTTATTTTATGTGATTTTCTCCTCTTATTTGGTGGTGACAAACTGAAACAACAGAGGAGTTTGATGCAATAAGGTGTCCTTATGATGCGTTCAATAACAGCTCACTTGCACATAGTCGTCAGCAAAGTTTTCCTTGCTAAAACTGTCTGCTTCTGTAATCTATCAGCCCTGAGATAACAAAAGAATGAATGTCAAAGAAATCGTATGTGAAATAAATTTAAAACAATTTTTGTTTATTTTCCCATTTTTTCGGCCACAGCGCCAGCAGATCAACAGCTTTTATGTTGGACGAGACTGTAAGAGATGTTTGGACTTAGAGTGGCGACTGAGATTTCCAGTAGATCCACCTGTAAGGCTTAGGGAATTTTTACAATAATTACATTTTCCCCGATTTACTCCATTCTCTGTAAAACGCAACCAAATTTCGCTTCTTTTTCTCTATGTCATTTCTTTAGTTTATTTAAAATCAACTTTTTTTTATTAATTAATACCATTAAAAAAGAAACACTATATAAAAAACTAATTTTTTTTTAAAAAGACTGTTAATTGAAAAAAATAAAATATTAACTCACATAAGTATATATACATATACATATATAGCAATTGCTTTTAATCACAAAAATCAACTGAATTAAAAAAAAAACATGCCGTTCACTTATACCCTGTTTAGACTTACGATTTAATTGCGCAATTATAGCCGCTTAATTGAGCTCAATTTACCATATAAGTAGTCAATTAATAAATTAAGCAATTAGTACACTAACTGAATAAGATGTGAAATGCAACCCTTGCCAACAAGTATGTTTACTGAGAACTACGTTCAGTGAGAAGAAAAAATTCATAAAGTTGAGGAGCGGCAAGTAAAAAATATAAACAAATAAATAAAAAGAAAATGGCGGGTCATACGAAAATAGGTTTTGACGCTTCCAACTTCAAAGAAACAACAAAAAGCCATGTTGTTTTTGTAATAAAAAGAGAAATCAGCTAGCGAACGACACTATCTAATAAAATAAATATGTCTTGCGCTAATTGAATAAGCTTGATTGAGCATGTGTGAACACCAAATTAAATTGTGCAATTAAAATTAAATCAATTCAATTAAGAAAACATGTCTAAACAGGGAATTAAGTCATCCGTTCAATTTAACCTATTGAATGAAAAGTCCTCAGTTAAATAACTGCATCAATTCGTTCACTTGAGTGATTTGTTCAATTTAACCCGTTCGTTCACGAACGACACAGTTTTACTTTTAAGTTCTCATCTATCGTTGCGTCTAAAGCAACCATTTTAAAATTTTAGCCCTATTCAGAATCTTTGTGCAATGGTCTTGCATCATAGCATTTGCAAAAAAGTGTAGCATACTTTTAGTTTACACCAACAAAACAAATGATAATTTTTTCATAAATAAGAAAACTTCAAAATTCTAACATTTATCATGCATTTGTCGTACTACAATATTTTTGATTTTTCTCTTTGATTGATGCTCTGAACTTTTAGAAATATTACAATTTCATCTAATAATCTGTAACAATCTTTAATTAGCACTTATTTATACAGAAACTGGTATGTTAATGTAACAATTGTCGTTTATTTTATTTTAATATTCGCAATGAATACAAATTGCTTCAAGGCGCAACTAGTGTTGAGAAAAAAGAATTAAACAAAATAAACATGTTTTTAATAATTAAATAATCTAAACTGAGGAAAATTTTGCTGTTGGCTTAAGTGACAGCTGCAATGTAATAGAATTAATAATTTGTTTTTTATTCGAGAAGTGGGTGGTAGTTGTATTATGAGGGTGTTCATTGGATGAGAAACTAAAAAAGAAAACAGCAAATATTTTATAAAAATAAATGTGTTAATTTTTTTAATGCAAAAATTAATATTCCATTATATTATAAATATTAAATACTAGAAGCCCTACATGGAAATTCTTTAGAATTTTTAATTTCTTTGGAAATACAAAATGAATAAAATGTTTGAAAAATATCATCACTACAAAGGAGATGACTATTTTTTCTGTCTAATGCGATTGACAATAAAACCTTAAAAAAATTATTGATCCGATTTAAAAATGATGGAAGCATATCAAAGATTTTGTTAGCAGTAGAGATTACTGTCAGAAAAGAATGAATGTTTATATAGAACTTGATACAATTCAATGTACACTGCTGTTAACGGTGTAGAATAGGCCAGTCTGGGGACACCACAGAAAAAATTTTAATACTTCCTAAGAATTATTTCCTCATATATAGGACACATTTTTGTAATAGAGAATATATTTTGGCATATAAATCGCCCAAGTGGTTCAGACTTCCACAGTGTTATTAATCAAAGTGATATGCTGCAATTTTATAAAATAAAACAGACAAAACACACATTTTTACCTTTCAGGGAAATTTAACCTTAAAAGCTCTCCTAGAACAAAGTTTCCAATCTTACTAAATCACTCTTTTTTATTTATAAGCAGATCTTTTGTTGTAAGACTTTGAAGAATTTTGAATACTCGTTTTTAATATGGAGTCCTCGCTTTTGACGGCCTATTCACGGATTTAAAAATATTTATTTTATTTTCTGAAAAAAAATTACTTTCAGAAACAGCTGAATTTGGGAAAAACAAGTTTAAAAAAATTTACATTTTTATTGAAGGAAAAGTACTTTTTCAAAAAATAAATATTTTTAGAAAAACCCATTTAGGAAATAGTACCTTTATAAAAAAGTTCATTTTTCGAAATAGGTATTTTTTTAAATACGAAGAAGTAACTTGAAAATTGTTCGGTACTTATTCCAAAAAATTAAACTTTTTATAAGAAAGGTAACTTATCTAAAAAAGGCCATTATTTTTAAAACGTATCTTATAAAAAAGTACATTTAAGAGAAGTACTTGATCAAATATATGTTGTTTTGATATGTTTGATTAAATAAATTATAAACATTAAATAAATAACAAAAGAAAAAGTATCTTTTTTAAAACTTTTCTTTAAAAAAAGTTAATTTTAGAGAGGTACCTGATCAAACATATGTTTTTTAGTTCATTTGATTAAATAAATTAAAAACATTAAATAAATAATAAAAGTTACAATATTTTGCCCTTTTTTTTGTTTGAAATTAGTACTTTTTAGAGGATAATTTTTTATAAACGCTACTTACATATTGAATAATTTGATAAAAACAACCTTATAATAAAAATATTATTTCTTAAAAAAAAACCCTATAAAAAAATCTTTTAAATTGAAAAAAAACTTTTTTAAAAAGAGTACCTTTTTTAAAACATTTTTTTTTTTAAAAAGTACATTTTTAAGATTTACTTTATAAAACATATGTTTTTTTAATTTAATTGAAATAATAAATTAAAGAAAAATTTTATAAAAAAATTAGGTTACTCGTGTAAGAAAAATATTATTTCTTAAAAACACTCCCTCTTTTTTGAATTGAAAAAAAAAATACTTTTTAAGGAAAAGTGCCCTTTAGTCTATTTTTTTCTAATATGCTACTTTAAAAAAAAGGTTAATTTATAGACTTTTCCAAATTTTTAATTTTTTGAATTTAATAAATAATAATAAATAAATAATTAACCAAAAAAACTTTTTAAGAAAGGGTACCTTTTTTAAAACATATTTTTTAAAAAGTAAATTTAAAGAGGTAGTTTATAAAACATATGTTTTTTAATTTATTTAAATTAATAAATTAGAAAACATTGAATAAATAACAAAAGTTATAATTATGGGCATTTTTGCCTTTTTTAATAGAGTACTTTTTAAGAGATACATTTTTATGTACGGTACGATATTAAAAAATTGTATAGGTTATGGGAAAAAGATTATTATTTCTTAAAAGAAACTCCCTCTTTTATATGTTGAATTAAAAAATACTTTTTAAGAAAAAGTACCGCTTTTTTCTTTTGTAAAAAAGAACTAAGAAGAAAAAGTAAGTTAAAAATTTTTTAATTTGGTTATGTACTTAAATAATTCGGTTGCTTAAGTAAGTTATACTTTAACTAACAGGGTTCTTTACATAAAAAAGGGGATGTTTTCAAAAAAGGTTAATTTTTTAGAAAGGTACTTTTTTTTAATTTTTTTAATTTATTTGCTGAAATAAATAACAAATCTTTAATAGTTTATCAAGAAAATTTGTTAAAAAATGTTGTAATAACAAGTAAGAGTACTAGATTCGGCTATGCCGAAACTTATATACCCTTCACCATCTATGTAAATCTAGTTTAGTGAAGTAACTCCAATCAAAAAGCATATATTGGGGTGACAGAAAAAAATAAAAATTTGGTACTGCATTAAATTTTACATGAAGGACATCGGCTCTTAATGGATTAAGCATTTTTTAAAAAATTTAGTATTTCCTTAATGATCTCTTCAGAAGCTTTAAAATGATATACATATTGATATTTTAAACAATTTTAAAATTTCAGAGTCCCGTAACTCTGAAAATATTTTTTAATTCTCTATCGCCCCACATATTAATTTTTGGAATTACTTTATATTTCCAAATGACATGAAAAAATTAGAGGTGGGCGTGGTGTTTTGCCCGCTGCCTTGAAGGACATGGACTGATAATGCTCATTTCCAATAGCACCTCTTTCGACACTATATCTGGATTGACATATTAATGTTTTTTTAGGTATACCCTTTTTCCACTTGTTGTGGTGAATGCTATAAAAATGGATCATTTTGTATAAAATATATAATAAAACGGTGCTTTGATAAAATCGATAAATAGTTTACATTTTAAGAAAAATATTGTTCCCTTTAAGGGCTCCCTCTTTGTTGATTTGTTTTTTAAAGGTGCCTTAAAAAATTTCCTCTTTCAAAAACAAAAAAAAAAAAAAATATTATACTATTTTAAAGGGTTTTTTTTTCTTCTTTTAAAGCCCCTACATTCAACAATAAGTAGAGTAGAAACTTGGATGTAGATCAAAAAGATACATGACTGTTGTTGCTGATTTTGCCACCAACTACATCGCGGTTGGTGTCTGCCGCGCACACATCAAACTGTAGTTCATATTGTTATTGCCATTTCTTCTGTTTAAGGTTTTGTTTGAACATTTGTTGTTTTCAAGTTTAAACCTAGACTCTCAACACAATTTGAAATTAGTGGCGATTCAGCCAGCTTGAGTAACAGACGTGTGCGCGATTTTAAATGTTTAATTCAAATCAAAAAAAGTAACGATTATTTTTTTAACAAAAAAAAAAAAAAAAAAAACACGAAACAAAACCTAATAGAGTTTGTTTTTTAAAATGTTTGTTGTTGTAATTTTGTTACACATTTTACAAACACAAATCGAATTGAATTAAAACAAGCAAAAAAAAAAGTTGTTGGCATCATTGCATTTGGTGTTTTTGTCAGTTTTGTATTTTGTTGTTGTTGTTTTTGTTTGTAATAAAGGAATCTCCATTAAAGTGATGTATTGTGATTGTTTAATAGAATTTACGTTAGTTTTTATATTTAAGTTTATTTTTGTAACGAAATGTTTATTGTAATAAAATGAAACGTGCTCTTAAACAAATCACTGAACAGAAACAATTACAACAATTAAATAGAAAAGAAAAATCATGAAAATTGTAAACAATTCTAGCGGCTCGAAATTTCAGTTTTGTTCAATTGATTTAAAAACGTTTCGATATTGAATTTTGAAACATTTTGTTAATTTGTGCTTTAAAAATGCGCAAACGTTTGATGGTTTCAATAAAATTTTAATTTTGTTGAAAACAACAAAGACTCTTTTTTTAACAACTACAACAACGGAAAGTGATGCAATATATTTTTTTAAGTGTTAAAAGAAAAATTATAAGTGAGAAAAACAAAATTGTTTTATATTTGAACAGATAAAATTTGTAAACTTCATTTCGTTTGAGCAAAAAGGAAAATTATTTGAATTAAAAAAATTTGCTTTCTGCCATGTATTTCAACCGTTGGATACTTTCGGTGTGGGCGGTAAGTATTTGAAATATTTTTTCCACACTCATAAAAAAGCTATTAAAGCTCCTGAAGTTTATTGCATAATTAAATTTAAAATAAATAAAAGAAATTGCTACAATAAATAAAATTTCTTTTATCACGCGATTTAAAACATTTTGCAGATTTTTACGTCTGTTTTATTTTTAAAATTATTTAAGTTAATTGTTAAAAATTGTTAAGAGTTAATTGAACCAATTGCTATATTTGCACTTTAGTTTATGTGTTTGTATTTAAATAATTTTTTTTTGTAGTTTCTGTAAAATTTTTATGCTTAAAATTTGAATATGCCGGTTTGCCAGTTTCTCTACTCACATTATTGGCATAAATAACAAAACGACATATTTTATTCTTTTGTTTTTATTTTTTGAAAATGTAACTGTAATCTTGTTTAAAAAAACATGGATAATTTTTGTGTGTAAAACCTTACAATTTATTCGTAAAAATTAAAATTACAGATAAAAAACTGTTTTAAATAAAAACTTAAAGTTTTTGTCCCTGTTATGCAAATATTCAAATAGCAACTTTTTTTAATAAAATATATGAAGCAAGATAATTAAAAGGTATGAAATAAAAGTAATCTTTTTCCTGAAAGTAAAATTGAAATTTTTGTTGTAATTTTTATTATTCCTAAATTTTTTATAATTCTTTATGATTAGAAATGAATAGATCAGAGAAAGATCAAATGAACTGAAGTATGAAGTATTAGTCCTGGAAAGCTTAAAATCTTTGAAACTCATTTCAATGATAGTTAAAGATTAACAACATTTATTTAAACATTTTCAATATTAAAGACCAAAAATATTAGTTAAAATTGATAATCTGTCAACTAAATTGGTTTATTTTTAATATTTCAAGTCGACGTTACAAAAACGACGAACTAACTTAATGGGCAACAAAAATTTAGAGTTCGATAAGAGGTATTTTTGCTTTTATAATGTCGAATACGTTGTAAAGAATTAAAATTTTCTACATCATTTATACTTGATCGATTGCAAGTAATTCGAAATTAAAGTTCAGAACGAATGTGTTAAATTTTTTTTTACATAGACTCTGAATGGAACATGGCGTTCTAAATACTTTTCTTTTATTCTATACACATATGTGATACAGATTTACTACAATATCTGTCTTCATGAGCTTTTATCTTGACGACAAACTTACCACTGGTTGAAAACAATGCGATTTTCTATGCCCTTATGGAATTTTAGCAGCGGGGGTCTTATCTTTAGGTGTCATCTGACTCAAAGGCGTCTAAGCAGAAGACGCCATTTTATTCGAAAGATGACACCAGTAATTGAAACAGAAACTGTAACGGATTGCATATTACCGATT
Source organism: Gymnosoma rotundatum (assembly GCA_916610165.2). Classification (NCBI taxonomy): domain Eukaryota; kingdom Metazoa; phylum Arthropoda; class Insecta; order Diptera; family Tachinidae; genus Gymnosoma; species Gymnosoma rotundatum. The sequence goes on along the minus strand of OU744338.1, from coordinate 8,408,285 downwards.
CCTATGTCGTAGTCGGGCTCTAATATTATACTTTTAGACACCTGCAAGCTTCCGTATTGCTGCTCTCATATACCTTAAAAGCAATAATGAGCAAGATAGGCATCCCTACCAAATGGATGGTAGTTAGTGGTTTGTACGGAAAATAAAAAACAAAATGCTGAAGTTATGCGATGTTTGTTGTATGTGTACGTGAAAATGTTATACTTTGAAAATGATAAAAAACACTGACACAGTGGTATTATAAATAATAGAAAGGATTTTGAAGAGGGTAAAAAATATATAGGAGTATCATCAGTACCGCAAGAATCTTAAGAGATTACAATTAATTAGTTAATTCGTATATCCCAATAAGGCGCAATATATCGATGGTTAATAAAAACAACTTAGAGGATTTTCCAAAAAATAAAAGATTCTCATATGATTTTGTAAGAACATGTTGAATTACCCTCGTAAATATGCATTTCTTAAAAAAGATACTTCTTAAAATGAAGATTTTGTTAATGAAATAATTTTTTAAAGAGATGCATATAGATTCCCGCATATTAGTATTGGCTTTTTCTATTGATGAGGTGATGAGATAAGGCAAATAATAAAAATCGTCTGGTGACTGCGAATGTATAGGTTTTTGTATAGGTCGGGGTCATTCCTTTTTAATCGCTCTCTAAAACAGACATACATACCATTACCTTCCAAAAGAAAAGGTCGAACCCAATGCTCCTTTTGTTTTCTTCGTTTTTTACATTATTATCCGCTACTTCTTTCTCCAATATTAAAAATGTTGATGCTATGATGATTGTGTCGTGGTCCGTAATTATTAATTGTTTTTTTTTTATAATAATAAGTTTTCACAAAAGAAGTAAAACAGCTTATCAAAGTCAATATGTTCAATATAAAAAGTTTACCAATAGTGTAAATTAGCTCCAACAAATTTTCATCAAATTTGTATCAAAAGATTTTGAAAAATATTGAAAGAATATTTTGATCAAATTTTTGATACGTGTAAATAGGACATCAAAATAAATTTTCGAAATTTTGATAAGACAATAAAACCTAAAAATATTTTAAAACAGAAAAAAAATAAAAGCACAGTTAAAAAAAAAAAAACAAATGCTTCATGCAAAAAAGTCTATTGCTGTCTTTTTGAATTATTTCAAAATAAAAATAATCAATAGAAGATTTTATGACTTTATCTGGTTGCTTTGCTTGGTTTGAGTTTTATTTTATTACTATTTTTTTGTTGAGCAAAAAAAAAAAATTAATTATTCATGTAAACAAAAGCAACAGTTTAGTATTAATTTATTAATTTGTTTATTGCAATAGTCCCAAAGAAATTGTTAGTGGATTTTTTTATTGTTTTGAGACAAAAACAAAAAACACTTTAGACAATAAAACCTGAACAATTTGACCCATTTAAAATAGTCGCTTATTAAAAATGATTATCTATGACAACATAGTGATAAAACAAAAACAGATACTAGAAGCGAAAAAGCAAATTAAAAAAAAATCAAGAATTTTGTTACAAAAAAGATTTGAAATAAAATGAAATGAAACAAAAACGAAACGTGACAAACGACCTTAGAGAGATATGAGTCATTTGTACGCAATACAGATATTGTTTTTGTAAAGAACATTTTTAATATTTTTTAATTATAGACAAAACAGTTTCAAAACAGTTAAAAGCTATTAAACGAAAATTAAAAAAATCACGATTTTGGCAGCAATAATTTTAATAATTTTAATGCAAAATTGTTGGAAATATATTCAAGTTAAATTCTAACAAAAATGTTATAAATTTTATTCTGTAGGCCTTGTTAACTAAGTACTCAAACAAAAACAACTTTCAGTATTAATAAAAATCCATATAAAAAAAGTATATCGTATACAGTGTGGTGCATAACTTAACCACCCATGTTAAAAATTTTTTTAATGGTTTGCTTTTCTTAGACAAGTTAAAGATTTAATTTATAATGAAGGAAAAAACCTGATGCTACTAATGGTTAGTGATGTAATATAATCGGTACAGGAAAGTGGTAAAAATTGTGATTTGAACGCTTAAAATTAGAAATAACACAGCTTTAGAAATTTTTAATTTGGCTAGGTAAGTTAATTGGGACCTCCTGAACATGAAAACCGCTGTAATTATTTTTTTCTAAGTACCGTTTTTTAGTTAACGGTATTTTGACAAGAAATGGCTGAGTTTTGACACAAAATTCTAATTTTGCCTATTTTTTACGTTTTTTGAAAAATTTTTTATTTTCAATTGGTTTTTTCTACGTTATAGTAAAGATCTGGAAAGTTCTATTCTTTTACCAAATAGTTTATTTTATTACCAATATTTTAAGCGTTTATTAAAAAAAAATGGATGAAAAATAAAGTTTTTATTAAGAATTTTGAGAACGACAATATTTTCATTTTCATTGCTCACACACTATATTCGATCGGACTTTTCGGTTGGGCTACACAAGGGTTTGAGTGGGACCATACACCGAAAAACACAAAAGTACCGTTATCTAAACAACGGTACTTAGAAAAAAATAATTACAGCGTTTTTCGTGTTTAGGAGGTCCCAATTAACTTATCTAGCCATGTGGTGTTCTTGGTATTTTTTGGCTGTAAAATATAAATATAAAATATATATAATTTGATCACTATCCATCCTAAAAAAATGGAAGACCGAATCAAATGTTAGGCATTTAAGCTATGGCATTTAGGAGTCTCTTTACGCTGGTCAAAATAAAACCACAAAAGTTGTATGCAGATAGACAGTTTGTTGAGCTCTTAAAAGCGTTGGATAAAAAGCATTAATTTAATAGAAACCGCTTAAGCCATGGACTGTCATGCATTGGCCGATTGTGGTCAGAGAAGACCAAAATCAAACAGAAAAAAATTTTTGATGTCGGATCAAGAATCAACCACGCAAAAACCATTTTATGCCGCTAAAACATTTAATCCCAGGGATGGGTAATTTCTTTAAGATGTCGAATGTCACCGAGAATTGTTAAAAGTAATTTAAAACTTTAAAAATATAAGTTTCATCACAAAATGAAAAAAGTTAAAACAAATTTGAAATTTTGCTAAAGTATTTTAAATTAAAAAAAAAACTACAACCAAATATTAAAAAATTTAGATAAACATAAAAAGTTCAATAGTTCAATATTAAGAATTTAACCAAAATTCAAATATTCCTAAAATAAATTTAAAATTTTTTAAAAAATATCAAAACAAATAGATTATGTTGATGAAATTTAAAATTTAAATTCCGCAATATCGAATTTTATACAGTAGAATCATGATACTTTGAGCACTGGTAAATCCAAAATTGTATAATTTCTACAAAACAGCAGTCGCTTGAAAGTGTGAAATGAAAAAGGTTCCAAACAATTCGATCTCGTTGATAACTTATATTTCGTTCGATGCAACTTTTTTAAACCTCTTACAAGTATTAATATTTTGTTATTTACAAAAACAATTTTAAAATTAATTATTAAACGAAATCAAAAGTAATTATTTAAAAAAATGCCAATAAAATTTCAATGCTAAAAAAATCCCAAGTAAAAAGTTTATACAAGTAGAATCAAAAATATTTAATATTTATAAAACTTATTGGATTTAGGAAATTTAGGAAAGAATTTGTCTTTAGAGAATTTTGGATTTTTTTATAAAAAAAAAAAATATAATCGCTGAAATCCGCAAGTCTTTACAAAAAACATTTTTCTTTTATGAAACAAATTTGGGATTCGGATTATTACGATTTTTTTTTTTTTTGAGGAAAGTTAACAAATATTTTGGTACTTCGATACATTTGTTAAATTGACGTATTAAAATTAATTTATTTTATAAATTTAACCAAAATATTTATATCTTGTAAATTTTCGACCAATCTCTTCTTTTTGCAAAAAAAAAAAAAATTTCCTATTTTATGATTAATGATTATTCTCATTATAATTTTATCGCTTTGCCACCTAATAATTATACCAATACTATTTTGCAACAAAAACAACAAAAATAACTAAATAACATAAATTTTATTTTAACTAAATCTGCAGAAATTTGGTGTTTTCAAGAGTGGTGACCTAAAATTGTTGTGACTCGTTAGTGTGTCTTTTTTTCTGACCATTTTGTTGGACTACAAAAGACGACCAATATTTACGAGCATTAAATTTGCATATTGAAATTATAAATTTCTTTGTTAATGTTGAAATACTTTAATGATTAACGTTATATAACGTTAATGTTGATAATATTTGATAACAAAAAAATATTTGGAGAAATGCGCAAATTAACTTTGGGAAAGATGTCGAATTTTGACAACATTATTATAACCTTCATCACAAAAAGTTGAAAAAATTTGTGGAAGCAATTTTGATTTCACAAAAAAAAAGTTAATATGTCAATCGATCAGATATAGTGTCGAAAGAGGTGCTATTGGAAATCAGCCTAATCGGTCCATGTCCTTCGAGGTGGCAGGCAAAACACCACGCCTACCTCTAGTTTTTTCATGTTATTGGGAACAATAAAGAAACTCCAATCAAAAAAATAAAATAAATGAATATATTTTCCGATTTACTTGTCTCTGAAATTAAAAAAATTTATGGGTATTACTTTAAAGCTTTTGAAGAGATCTTTAAGGAAATCCTTAAATTAAAAAAAATGTTTAACCCACTAAGAGCTGATGGCATTTTTTATTTATTTAATTAATTAATCGCTGTCACCCCAATATTTGCTTTTTTTATTGGATAAACTTCACTAAACTAGATTAACATAGATGATGAAGGGTAGAGTTGTGTAGTTCGTGAACGACCTGGTTCAATTGAAACACTCAATCAATTGAGTTTTTTGCTCAGTTACTGAGCACCTTTAATAGTTCATCATTATTTATATGAAAACAAATATAAAATTACAACTTGAGTGAAACCTTAAAACTTATTTTGGTACAAATTAAGGAAAAACATCCTTTTGTAATCAGAAAATATATTATTATGAACCAATATTCTTTTTGGTTTTAAAGGTTTACAAAAATAAAGACAGATAAAAGTACATGCTTACATATAGTTAATCTTTCAATTGTTTTTCAATCGCACAATTTTTCATTAGTATGTGTGCATATGTTTTTAATTTCTGATAAATTTATCTAGGGACACTAAAAATTGTCTGAGCTAAACAAATCAAATGGATTCGCTCAATTGTTTTCGGCTCACTGATTGAGCAATTGAACTAAAAACAATTGATTTAAACTTGTCAAATGAATTCGATCATTTGTTTGAGCTCACTAAGTGAGCATTTAACTAAATGACGAACTAGATCGTCCTAATAAGTGCCCACTTTAAGGAGCTGATAAACCCAACTTTTACTTGTTTTTATTTATTTTAAAGTTTGTTATTTTTTTCATTAATATTAAATTGTCGAATTATTCATTGATAATTAAGTTCATAAGTCAGGCTGATGTTGTTGGGAAACGTAGCATTTAATGGTAACATTTCTTAACTCTTGGAAATAATGGAGTGCCCAAGCTACTGAATAGATTGATCTAGAGTGGGTGTAATATATTTATATTTCTAAATAGCTTGAGTGATACTTTCATTATATGGTATGACGCTTATAAGTTGATAAAATAGTGAATTAAATATTTGCGCCTTAATCCTCAACATTTTTTTTGGCAAATATATAACGTGCAAAACTTGATCATAATCAGAGACAAATATGATTAAAAGTTTCCACACTACGGTTTTGTAATAATTTCAAAATAAATGTTTCTGTATGTGTTTTTTTTTTTTTTTCTTTAAATAATTTGCTGTTGTATTTTGTATATTTGCGTGTTACTTGGTTAATAATATAACAACATTCATGTTATTACCAAAATAACTAACAAAAAACTATAAAAAAAGTTATAAATAAAAAAGGCAATAGCCCCAACTCTTAAAAATTGTAATGCATGCAGTTTAGTTTGCATAAATTAAAGTTAAAGTGAAACTAAACCAAAAATTAAGATACACAAAATAGAAACAACAAAATGTGTACATTGAAAATTAGTTGGTATTGTCTTATTTTTAAACAAAAGCCAAAAATTAAAAGCCATCTCATACATCAACTACGAGTATAATAAAGTATGTGAATTTTATTATTAAAATTTTCAAAAACAGAATTAATCACATTTTGTAAATTTGACTTTCCATTACAATTGAATGATAAATAATAATTAAAGTATAATAAATTCAAAGTCAATGTCATTAGACGAAATACTTGCACCTGAGGATGAGTAGTGGAAAAGAAGAAGAAGAAAAATATTGAAATGCACACAATGTTTGATACATAAATGAATTTTTTATAAAGTCATAGTTGAATACAAAAAAAAAAAATAAAAATAAATAAATACAAAATAAAAACAAAAAAAAAAAAAAAATTAAAAATTTATCAAATGATTTTTTTCTGTCTCTTTTGTTTTGCTTTACACATATTCGTTAAAATAACGTGTTAATGTAGATCATATTAAATTAAAAATGATCATGATGATTAAAAATACAAACTGATGATTGCGATTGATTTATATGATTTTTTTTATGCGTCGGCTGAATAACAATGAAATAGAAACAAATTTTCTGTTTGACAGTTAACTTTGGCATTAGTTACAGTAAAAAAAAATAATGTCAGTTTAGACCATCTTGTACTCAATTATAAAACGTAATTGAAATTTTCTTTTGAGAACAAAAGTCTTATGTGCTGTTTCTATATTACAGGCGATCAACTCATCAGAAAAAATTATATGGAAATAACTCAAAAAACTGAGTGCTTTTCATATCAATTTTTCAGACGAGTTAATCGCCTGTAATACAGAAACAGCACTTTAATGTAATATTGATATTTTAACTGTGAAAGATATTTTAATATTTTATTTTTATAAGAGGAAAGCTAATTTTATTTAGTAATCATTTTTAGGAAAATTTAAAAAATTTTTTTTAAAAACGTGCATTCTTTTCATTAGTATCATTTAAAAAAGTTACTTAAAAATTAAATCTTCAATATTATTTTCAATTAAAAAAAATATAAAAACCAAACAAATTTAAATTTCTTTAACGGAAAAATTAAAATTGAGCTGTTTGTAAAACATTATTTTTTTATAAAAAGTACTTTTTTTAAAGGATCCTTTTACTAAAGCTATAGAAAAACTGTATAAAGCTTTACATTTATAAGGAGGCCTTATGCATAAATAAATTTGTTTAGGATCATATTGCAGTTAATAAATTGTTTCATTCTTTTCACTTAATTCTATCAAAAAATAGTTTGCTAAAAAAGTACCTTTTCTCAAAATACTTTTTTTAAAGTACCCCTTTTTAACAGGGTTGCTTAAGAACTACCTTTAGCTAAGTTTAACGTAATAAAAAATGTCATTTAATAAAATATTCTATGTATAAAAATAACCTTTTAGAAAATTTATTTTCAAAATAGCACCATCTGCACAAAAGTTTATTTTTAAATGATTTATTATGAATTAATTTGCAAAAATCGTTGGAAACGAAAGACACATTTATTTTTTAAAATCCCTGTAGTAGTTTTAAATAAAATTATATTTTTATTAAGAAATAAAAAAGGACTTTTAAAAATGGAATTAAAAGGTACTTTTGAAAAGAAAAGAATAGTACTTATTAAAAAATCTTTTTGTACTTTTATATTTCTGAATTAAAAATTATTTTTTGTAAAAATACCATTTTAAAAAAGTCTTTTTTAAAAAGTACTTATAAAAAAATTACCCTCTAGTATTTTTGAATAAATTTTGTTTTTTCCAAAAATTGTTTTATATGGGTATTTTCTTAAACGAAAAAAGTGACATTAAATAAAGTACTTTTGTAAAGTAAAAAAGTACTTTTTCCGGTTAACAAAGTGCTCATAAAAAGGTCTTACCCTTTTCTGAATATTTTTAAAATATGTAAGTAAGGTTATTTTATAAACACTATTTGCTAAGATTTTTTCTACTAAATTAGCGGAGAAAATTGCATCTAATGAATTTTTACACATATCAAAAATATTTAAAATGAAAAATTTACTTTGAATAAAACTTAAGCAATTTTCTATAGTTAGCTCATTATTTTTTAATGTTAACATAATTTGTTAATAAATAATAATAATAAAAGTTTAAATATTTAAAGTTCTTTGCATTAACCGTGACCGTAACCGTAACAATAAAATCGTTAATGGTAATTTAAATTTTAATTAAAAAAATTTTAAAATATCAATTTTTTAAATTACAAAAATTACAATCAAGTGTACTTCATATTTAATTTTACATTTGAAATTATGTATGAATAAAAAGAGTTTTATCCATATGGCATGCAAATAAGAAATAAAAATATGACGTAATTTGTTGCTGTGAAACTATTAATAAAAATTACAACAAATTAAGAATTTATAAAACACGAATATTTTAGTTTAGTTTAAAAACTTTTAAAAATTCTTGTTGGCATTACAAATATCTAAATACAAACACACACACACACATGTTTTTGCATACATGTTTTTATATCAAGTGCAACTGGAACGGGGAAAATATTAAAACAATTTGGGTTACTAAGGCGAATGACTAATATGAATTTTCTATTTCAATTTCAAATTCCAATGCCTCCTATTGTAATGAAATTGGATCAGGTTTGCTGGTTGTTTGTTTTCACATCTGTAGAGCCGCGTTATGTTGTTTCATTTAATTTGATGTTCAGTCAGACGACACTCACATATTATTTTTATTTAACTTGGCGCTCTTTCGTGAGTTATAAGCTGTTGAAATGTGTATGTGTGTTTGTATCAGCTGGTGTTCTTATTAAATTTTAAATAAAGTATTAAATGTCATTTTGTATCATTCATCATTTTTCTTTAATTCAATGTGTTGGAAATGAATGTTTAAAATATTTCAAATAGTTTACACTTCATCAATTTGCTATGATTTTGTTATTAATTTTGATTTAAAATTTGTCCGTTTTTGCATGAGAAATTATAGGAATTTTTTTTTGTTGCGTTGTATAGTCGTTGATTTTAACTCGATGGAAATTATATATATTTTTATATGGACGATTGAACCTGTAAAAGAGGCGTTATTTATACCGTTAGTAACGTCTTGAATCTAATGAAATTTAAATTTTCAATGTACTGTCTTATTATTTATTGCTTATTTAAGAATTAATTCATGGAAATTGTTTGTGAGAAAGAAAACTAATTTCTGTGAACATTTTTCTTAATGCAAAATTCAGCTTTAAATAAAACTTTGACATAAATTTAACATACGACAAGAAGTTTAAAGAAATCAATCATAAAACGTGAAAACATGGTCAAAGCATTCGTAACTTTGATTATCTTTTATCTCTTCTAGTCTACATGAATCGCTTTGTCCTTGGCTGTAACTTTACTTCAACCAGGAATGTTTCGTGCTTAAATAAGAACACAGAGATATTTTCCTTACTCAGAGCAGATAAAAATAACCATTTTTAAGGCAGTCTTTTTTATTTATTTTGATCACAATAATTCATTAAATTATGAAAAATAATATTTTGTAACAGCAATTCTTCTATTTTCACAAAGTAGTTCGATCGAAGAAGAAATAAGAAAATATACAATTAATAATTATGTGTTAGAAAGATACAAACAATGCTGATGAAGGTTGTAGCGCACCACAAAGTGGATCTACTTCTAATGATATTTAAATATTAGATTGTTATCTTAATAACTAATTAACTATAAATAAACTTAAGCCTCACGGAAATATAATTATTATTTTTGTAAAAATAATTCGCATAAATAACAATTTAAAACTAAAAATTTTAACAAGAAAAGTAATCCAAAATAAACCCAGTTAACAAACCGAAAACAAAATGCATTAGCTATTTCTTAATCAATTTATTTTTTTAATAATAAGTTAAATTCAAAAAACATTATTGGTTGTACAGTTTTAATAAAGAAATTTATATTTCAGTTTTTTTTTCTGAGTGTAAACACAGAAAATTAAAAGTTTGTTGCTTAAGTCTTTTATTTTCTCCCTTCTTTACAAACACACACTCACGCAAACGCATTGAATAACATTTTTAAAATTCTCCAAACTCTAACGTATAATTTCAGTTTAGTGAACTTTAAAATAAACAAAATTGTTAAAATAATTTTTTCTTTGAGAAAAAAAAACAAAACAGCAATTAAAACAAAAGAAAAAAAAAAAAAATATTAGGAAATTTAATCTAGCGTAACAAATAAGTAACGAAATACTTCTGTTTTATCTGCCTTGATGAAACAAATTCTGTTAAATTACCATTTAAATACATGTAAGACACATGTTAATGATGTAGTTGGCTCCTAAAATAATTTGGTTTAGGTTTAAATTAAAATTACATAATAACAAAAAAAAAATAAAATTATTCTCTATTTCAGTGTTTGTTAAGTTGTATTCTGACTTAAAACAAAAGAAACCCACACTTGTTACACCCAGTTAAACTTAATTAATTTATGCATAATTGTATAATTATTATAATAACAAAAAATACAACAATAATATAATAATAATAGAAAATGATTATTACTTTAAATTGTTTTAACTCAAGGTCGTGTGTGTATGTGGTCGGTTGCGTACGATTGAATTCTAAACAATTAAATTTGTGAATATTTTATGGTGTCATTCGTACAAGAGATAGATGCATACATTATATTTGTGTAGTGAGGAAATAGCTATTAATTTTATTTTAATTTTTATAAAATTATAACAAATGAATTGAAAATATTTTGGCTTAAATTTATGTTTTATTTTAATTTCTAAAATTTTTAATGAATGTAATGCTCTACTTTCTGCATCGCTACATCCGTCACCAGCATTCTCCGCATCTATCTAGTTGTATACATTGTAAACATCATCTACTTGACGAAATGATATTTAAAATAAGATTACGAGGAGTATTTGGAATTATTCAATATTAATTTGGTTAGACGAATTCCACGGTCAACCCAAAACCTTTCTTAGCTGTTCTCTGCGTAAGTCGTCTTGAAAATAATGAACTTAAATCAATAAATTTTTATTTGCTTGTTATATTACGTCTGTTTTTTACTTTTTGGTAAAGTTGGTAAACTTCGTGAAAATAAGAGCAAGCATTTTTTTTCTCTCATAAAGAGACAAATTCTATAAAAGTATGGTAACACAAAATCTAAACTTTAAACACAAAATAAAAACCCATATAATTTTGACTATTTTAATAAGAAAAATTTCAATAAATCAGAAAAAGGAAATGATAATTTATTTTATTTGGGCTGTTTCGTGCAAGAAGAAGAACTTTATTCTCTCAAAACCATTCTCATTTACCCAATTTTGAAGTAAGAAAACAATTTTCGTGCAAATTGGGATTTCTCGGAATCCTAAAGTAGAGTAACGAAACAGACCTATTATTTGTTATTTAAAAAAAAAAAAAAATATGATATAAAACTTTTTTAGATATTGTATATTTATTTTTATTATATAATCGCCCACAAACGAGGACACATGGATGATGGGATTAAAAAAATACTTTTGTTTTTAAATGAAATAAAAACTGAAAATGTTTCTTTACATGTTTCTGCAATAATAATAATGAGGGTACCGGCTTTTTAAATTCATACGCGCGCATGCGCCTAAAATGCATTAATGCGTAACTTTAACAATGCGAAGTGTAAAAGTCTTAATTGTATATTATCAGTGAAACACACACAAACACACACACAAGTATGTTAAGTCACAAGCAATTTTTCATTTTAAAGTTTCTTTTAAATTAAGTTCAGCAACAATGAATTTATATAATAATATTATAGTCAATGTTTTATTTGTTTATTAAATTACACATTATTACACGCACACACACAATTGTGTGAAATTTTGAAAAATATTACCTGTGCATTTTGTGATTAATTGTGAGAAGAAGTTGTATCTTTTTGTTGTCCGCGTAAGTGTGAAAAAGTCTTTAAAATAAATTCGTTTAATCATTGATAATAAATTGCAAAGATTTAATTTAATAAATACTTTGTTATAAATAAAAGTATTTTGTGTTTGAAAACTTTTTTTTTTTTTTTTGATTATTATTACTTCCTTTAGAAATAATTTTTTTTTTAAGATTTCAAGATCTGATAAACATGTTGTCTCAGTTATTTGGTCTATTTTTATAATTTAAAGCAATTAAATGGAGCAATAACAAATGACTAATTAATTCGGATTAAGTTCTTTTTTTTTGGTTTCTAAAATTTGTTTTTTTTTTTAAGAAATAAAAATTATTTACAAATGTTTACGGATGTTTTCCAAAGAAAACAGGAAGAGTAGAATCTAATGCAGCAGTTTCTGGATCACTACATCCATCGTATTTTTTCTTTGCATCTATCTTCCTTAAGTTACCTTGTGAAAACTAGAAATATTTATAATAATCAATATTAATTTGGCTAGGCGAAGTCCACATGCAACCACACATTGTACTGATTTGTTCGTCGTTCGCCGGTGCACAGACGGGTATTTTGTCAATCTAGCCGAACACAACGCCGCAAATAAATTTTCAGAAATGTAAAAATTTAAGCTTGCAGATGGTTAGATGCATCGTATAGTGAATTTTTAAGGCTTTTGCTTAAGATTTGTGATTTTGGGACACTGTTGAATTCAGGAAGGTTGGATACATCGCATACGTTTTTATTGACTTTATAGGATTTTGAGAGGTTTGCATTATATTTTCTTGTGGCTAAGCGAATAAAGATTTTGTATTGATTTTTTTTATGTGAAAGGCTATATTTGCAGCTACTTATATTAATTTTTAGAGAAATTTTGTTTAACTCTCCGATGAGTGACAGTGCTGAACTTCGCGGCCGTGTGAAAAGGTCCCTACGGACCTTTTTTGTAAATCATGTTTTTTTCATTTAAATATTTTATTTTTTATTTTTTTTATTGTTTATAACTAAATTCTACATACAAAAATTATTTTTTTATTTTTTTTTCGGTTGAATTTCCTTAAGACCATTTAAAAAAAAAACTGGTTTATTGCTAGTAGTATAAAATTAGAATATTGTGCCTTTCCTTGAAAGCAATAAAGTTCATGTCTTCGAATTTTTCTTAGAATTTTTTGTTTTTATCATCATCCCTAATGTCTTTGAGTTTAGGTCTTTGTGTTCAGAACAAGTAAATTATGTGTTGAAACAATAAAAAAATTATAATGATGCCCAAAAACAGTGAAATTCAGTACAAGGTCCATACGGACCTATTCACATGTCCGCGTGCTATTCTCACCAAAACCTCAATAACTCCTAAAGTAATGATCCGATCGGCTTGATTTTTTTCCAAAAGATGCGCAACAAAATACTCTTGGAATACAGAGCGGAGGCTTGTAGTGGCCGAAGTAGGAGTAATTTCGGTTTGAAAAGGCAAAAGGGACCTTCTCACTCATCGGAGGGTTAAAAGTTTATGATAAAAAATTTCATTCGAAATTAAAAAAGATTTTTTTTTTAATTTTTTTGTAAAAAGAAGTGATAACCATCGCGATCCTAAAAATGTTATATATTACTATGAAATTTGCGATCTCTACATTTATACGGTAGAAACAAACGTTGCGCGTTTTTGCGCCTAACCGACTATTTACTAGTATAAGACCCACTTCAAAAAAAGTTATTACCTTTCTTTCATGCTTCCACCTGCACTTAACTCTAAAGAGGATTCAGATTTGGAAGAGGTCTTTGAAGAATCAGACGAAAAAGGACCATGGCACTCATTATCATCTTAGTGCAAAGAAGAAGTTTCCTTAAATAAAATTTACCGTTACAATCATAAACAAGTTATTGCTATGAATAAAATATTTATTTTCGAAAAAATAAAATACTAAAGAGTTACAAATTATTATATAAAAATAAATATTCTTGGAAGGCGAGGATTGGTAGGGCATTGAAAAGCTTAATATTGAATATTAAAAAAAAAATCTTTTTTTGACACGGACTTTTTTGGAGAGATGCCTCCTCTCCCTGCCAATATTAATTAATTTCTATAGTTTTAAGGCGTATGTAATCCATTTCATTTAATAATTACATTACTTTTTCAAATAATATTTTATTTCACCGCTCAAAAAAAGGGGTGGGACCAAAATGGCATTTTAGAATCTCTTGAGTGCAACTCTAAACTGTAATTGCTAAACAAAATGAAGGAAAAATGAAAAAAAAATGTATTTTTCAGAGGTAGGAGAAGTTCTTCTAAGTAAAACTTTTTTTCGCCTTGGCCCGATTTTTCTTGTTTTCTAGTTTTAAGAGCCTATGACTATAATAGGATTTTTTGCAAAGTTTCATGAATCTAGGTGCACTCAGTAAATTTTTAGAGCCAATATAAGCTAAAAACAAAAGTAATGTCCACCTAAATTGGCAAAATACCCCTATAAGCAGCGTTCTATTTTTGAAAACGTAATCTCTAGATCCTTAAAAATTTCTTAAAACTTGCATTTAAATCGTCGCTACAACAATATATACTAACATGATGTGAAAAATTTAACCATTAGAGGAAGACATTTGAAATTTACACAGAGTATGTAGAGTTATGTCCGCTATAGTAGCAAGTATAAAATGTAAAGACTAAAGCTTAAGTGCACTCTAGAATAAAAAAAACAAAATGTAAAAAAATCCAAAATGTAATTAAAAATTAAAGGCTGTTCCTAATGAAGATCAGATTTTGACGTATATCACTTTATCTTTTGAACCGTAATCAGCAAAATGTAAACAAAAAATAGTAAAAACATAAATTTAAAAATTAATGGGTGGCCCATAAAAGGTACGGCATCCTTCGCAATTGGCGGATTGATTTAGTTTCATTCATCAAAATTGCTAGTGTTCGTCTTCAAAGTCAATATGCATACGATCTCGCTGATCCCTTACAATATGACGTGGGCTTGAAAAAAATTATCAAAGATGTCAGTTCATTAAATGGGTTATTTAACGATTTTTGATGGCACTGCTAGAAGATACTTCAGTATTTATCATTGTTACAGGGAGAATATGAAAAACATCCACATTTACTGCAAGAGGTAAAAACAGGTGTAAAAACAAGGCAAAAACTAAATTGTACTGCAATTTATAACCCACGATGTGGTGCGTCACCTCCACATTTAATCAAACTATATTCGCCACGGATTTCTTGTTTATTCATACATAAAAACACACACAACCACACACAAAATGTGTTCTTTTATGTTTCTTTTAAACTTGGCATCCATCATCCATCAATGATTTTACGATTTGTTTTCAAGTAAAAGAAATTATTCCTTTTATGGTTTTCTATTTTCTCTGTTTTATGTATTTTGCTTTTTTTTTATTAATTTATTGAACTTCTATTTGAATTTATGAAAATAAATCTTTTAAATATTTTATCTCTTCTTAATGTGGGTGTTTTAAGCTGTTTTTCAAATAAATTGTTGGCAAATATAAAACTTTTTTCCACATTCAAACGAAATTCTATTCTGTGGAATACATTCTTCATAGTCATAGAGATTGTGGAAGAACTTTGTAGCGATTTCCTTATAAAGTATTCTTTTATTATTATTCAAATTTCCGTTAGTAAGTTATTGCTTAATAAAAAAGAAATTCAAAATTTTTTTAATTAACCTCAATATTGTGTGCCGAAACGCTGCTGTTATTCTAGTTGCATAGTTTTACTTTTGCACACCGGGCTATTTTGTATGAGTCAACTTTTACTATGACAGGTCTTTGGGCTCACTAAAGTAATAAAAGTATAAAGCTGTTTAATTTTCTTTTTTAATAGTTCTTAGATGAGATGCAGATATGACCTTCTTCAGTAAGCCATTTCTTTAAATTTAGAAATAGTTAAAATCTCACTGGCACGAGTCTTAGGTACAGGATATATGCGGTATTATTTCTTACCTCGAATGTTTTTAACACCTTCTTATTACTCTATATGGGGCCGCTCTTATGCCTAATAATGATGAACTTAATTTAGTGTCCCAAAAATGTATTAGAAGATGATTTTACTATTCTTATCGGCCCCTAACTTTTAGTAAGAAAAGTAACATGCAAATAGCGTTATGTTTATTTAAAAGCAGTGTTGCAATGCCCCTAGCGTTAAGTAGGTGCATTATAACTTCAGGCGCAACTATAATATGCTTAAACTTGCTTGGGTTAATGTCAAAAACCCAACGAAAAGCCTGTCAAATGCTTAGGTAACCCATTTAAGAATTTTAGGTGACTACATTGTACTTACCCAAACTTAGTAACTAATTTGCCACAGTTGCGCATTTATGTTGCGAAATTTTGCAAAATTGTTTTTTTTTAAATAGACAAAATTTAAAAAAGGCATTTTAAAAAACATATTTTATATATTAAATTTTATTTACATGCATATTTATATTTATTGTTCATGTTATACGATAAATTCAATATTAATTATTACAAGTTTTTTTGGTTTCTGTGTTTGTCGCCAACCATACTAAAAAAAACAACGGTATACATCACTTAAATCATTTAAAATTAAAGTTTTCATTTTCATTTATTGTGTTTTTTTTTTTAAATGGACAAGAAACTATAATTTTCTTTTTTCAACATTTTCTATTCAATTTTAAACAAAAAAATTAACACTGTAGGTCCTCACAGTAATTTCGTTTTATGAATGTGCAACACAAAGCACAATCAGCTGTTTCTGTATGGAAAGTGCGATCAGTTTCGTACTTTGCTTAAACAAATGACATTTGAAGAAACTTAACGAATAGTTTGTCACATATAATTAAATGTATTTGCATAGTTGTTTAAGTTTGCTTAAGTTATCTTAAGCACATTACAGTTGGGCCTTTATACAGACATTTATTTTATTATTTGATTTACTTTGTCAACGATAGAAAATTAAAGGCTACGATACATATCAGAAGCAATTTACGGACGTTCCGGAAATTTTAATAAGCCTACAAACAATTGTTAAAATAGGAGCAGTGGGAGAAAACCCCCTTCAAAAAACCTTTATAGTGAGTGTCATAAAATTTGGTTGAATCGTAGTGATGATAGATTTTAAACAAAAACACAGTAACCATTAAAAATTTATTTTCATCTTTCCATCAATGACTTCTGTGGTTGTGCGTCATATTTTTGTTTTTGTTTCGCCTTTTTGATCAATAAGTTTGGGACATAAGAATCCAAAATTTCTATTTAAGATTGATGAGATATATAAGAAATGGCTTAACGAACTGCGTTTTATATTTCATAACTCTTTGATAATTTATTTTTATTTACTTTTTCAGCAATCGAGTACAATTAATTTTATAAATTAAAAACAATTCAAAATAATAATTTTCATATAAATTTAATTTTACGAGGTCATTTCTGTACATGAAATATTTTTTGAAAATTTTGTTGTTGGTGTAGATAGTAATCGATATAGAGTACAAAACACCTACTTTCGAAATTTTTATCCGTCTGTCTGTGTTCGCATCACGTAAAAACTACTGGATGGATTTGAACAAAATTTTGTAAGGAGGTTCCCTAGAACCTTGACTCTAATATAAAATACTTTTTTTTCGTAATAATACGTCATTTCGTAGACAAAATAGTAAAATGGTCAGCACTTTTTATTTTTGTAGATGGAAAATTTTTGATACAAAACTGTGGAATATATGGTTAAATTTGAATTTTAAGAAAATTAAAAACGACACACAAACGAAGTCTTACTGCTAGTGGATAATAAAAGAAAATTTAAACATCATCAGAATGTAATGCTGCATTTTCTGAATCGCTATATCAATCATCAACATTTTTTGCATCTATCTACTTTGTGTTGTGTACATTGTAAACATCATCTATTTAACCAACTAACTTTGTAAATAAGAATACGAGAAGTATTCTTATCAACATTAATTTGGTTAGATAAAGTCCACACACAAACCAAAGTATTCCTTTACTGTTCTCTCTCGTCTCTAGCATTAATTTTTGCATTGTTTTTTTTTTTTTAACATCCGCATCCATTTGTAAAATAATTAAAAAAAAGAATTTTTAGTAAACAAAAAATTAAATTAAGCCAAAAACAATTTTAATTCATTTATAATATCCTCAGTTCGTAAAAAAATACCATAATAGATAATTTTTATAAAACTATTTACAGTTTTTAATTTCCAAAAAATAATTACTTTATTACAGCCAATTATTAAGTTTAATTTTATAAACTTCAACAAATGTGTGATTTAATTAAAATTTACAAGTTAATAATTGCTTTTATTTACATAAATGGTATTTCTATTATCAACACACGACATGCACGCTTTGAGTTTAAGTGTCACTTTGTTAAAGAAATTAATTTATTTATGTACATTAAAATAAAAGCTAAAAGAAATGCAGGTCATCATTGTGAATAGATATTTGATAATAAAATTGTTAAATGATATTAAAAATAGAATTTAATAGTTTTGTCCCATACGATAAACTTAAGTTGGCCAGCAAGAAACGCATGTTAAACACCTTAAATGCTCCAAAATACATGTTTGGTTGTGTAAGTATGTATGTTCATATGTGCTTAGCATACTTCCCACACTCGTACGCAGTTGTGTTCGCATTTAAAAAAGAAAACAATTAACAAAAACAATAACTATCTACAACAACAAAAGTAGTATTAGTAACCAGAAACAGTTTATAACATAGTTGGCATTAAATTACATACATAACAACAGCAACAACAACAACGAAACAATAAAGAAACGTAAAGAGTTCATTTACGAGCATTGCACATACGCACAAATGCTTGTCGTTTTATTGCTAAGTGCATAATTTAAAAGATGATTAACTTGGCGTTTACCAACACGACTGGCCACATGCCTGCACATACGCACTTATAAATTATGGATGAACATGAATTTTGTTATGCTTTTAGTACAATTCAAGCCAGGAAAAGTCCGCCTAAGATTTGTATTTAAAAGTAAAGTTTTCTCTCTTTATTTATTACATGAAAACTATAATTTGTATATGTTCTTGTAAAAAAAAAATACGATTTCAATACAGATTTCATCTCTGTGTCTATAACAAGAGTTCAAGAGTATAGCCACATACATCAAATTACATTAACTATTGGGACACCATTATAAAATTTTATACTTGTTACAGGAGACTTAGCACTACAACCTTCTATATACAACTGATCAATAGTTGATAATATACTTCAAATTACAGCAACTATAGAGTCACCCTTTAATTTCCAAATTCAAATTTTATACTTGCTGTTGTGGTAGACTTAGCAATCAGGTTATTTGTAAATTTTAACCATCTGTCTATAACGGTTCAACAGTTTGACAGTATACATCAAATTACATAAACTAATGTAACACCCTTTAATTTATAATTTAAAATATTTATACTTCTTATTATCTCAAACAAAGTAGTAGACATTCTGTCTAATTTTCAAGTATTTATAAATACCGATCAAACTACAGTAATTTTGGGAACACCCTTTCATTTCTAAAATTGCTGTTATAGCAGACTTAACAATACAGGTCCTTTGTAAGTTTCAGCTGTCTGTCTACAACGGTTCAAAAGTTTGGCCACATATATCAAATTACATCAACTATTGGGACGCCCTTTAATTCCCAAATCCAAATTTTATACTTGTTGTTGTAGCGGAAATGGCAATACAGGTTCGTAGTAAATTTCAAGCGTCTGTCTACAACTGTTTAAAAGTATGACCATATACATCAAATTAAATGAACTAGTGGGGCACCCTTTAAATTATAATTTTAAATATTAAAACTTGTTACACTAGTATTCATAGCAATCGATATTTTTTCCAATTTGCAAGCGTTTGCCTATAACGGTTTAATAGATAGGCCCATATAGGTCAATTTATGTCACCTATGGGACACCCTTTAATTTTTAGATTTAATTTTGTATTACCTGTTATTATTGGGAGCCATAGCAATACGCAGTCATTTTAAATATTAAAGAACTTCATAGTACCCGTAAATAATGTGTATGTTGTATGGGACACCCTTTAATTTTTGAAATTTAAAACTGATTTTAAAACGGGAACAATATGTAATTAATATTTTTTTTAAATGAAGAAACTGTTTTTACACTCGGTTTAGAAATGACAGTTATGGAGGTACAAATATAAAAAAGCAACATTCAGTCAAATTCTTCTTCTTTTTTTAAAGTTGTAACAAAAAATCAAAAATATTAGTGAAAAGATTCAAATGCAAATTATATAGGCGACCATAATTACTGGCCAATTTTATTTTATTTTACTACCTAAGGCACTGTTGAAATTGAATTTTTAAATTCTTCGCATTGACGCCGCGCTATTTCGGTTTGCTTTATAAACTTTTTAACAGCCATACGATGCTTTACGCGCTGTTTTAGATTGAGGTGTAAGGTGGTAAAGTGGTAAGTCTGAGGCGTGTGAGAAGAACAAAAGGTAAAGTTTGGTAACACAACCAGGTTGCCTTAATTTTATCTACCTACCTGTTGTAAAATAGCAAACGAGTATCATAAAGCTATGAGTTCAAATCCTATCAGTAGCATTAATTTAGAAAAAGGCAGTTATTGAATGAGTTGTTTGAAATGCAAATTAAAGAAAAACAGATATATAAGCCTTTCGGAGTTTAGATTGTAAAGGGAAGACATTATTGTATGGAGTCGCGTCATATAACTTGGTGAAGGCGCTTTTATGTAAGAGCAGACGATCAGAGATAGTCCAGGAGCCGTGTGACAAGACAAAACAAGGAGAGATCTTAGTTAACGATGGAAGTAAAACACATAATATTGTTACGTTTTTCCCTTTTTGGTAACAAACGTAGGAATTCTTTTGATTGCAAATACAACTGTGGCTTATTATAAATTCCGTATTTTTACTTTATGGCAATACTTCTTGATCCTACCAGTCTCGTGAATCATATGGTCTCGTATTTACTAAACATGCGTTATTATTACAAACGCAGCCATCCACGCTACACTACTGTGTTACTCCGGCGAGAAATGAACTACTCGATGCATTGTTTAGTAACCTTAACCATCCACAGACATCTCCACTACTCCTTTTGTCCAAGCCAGTCATCCCCTTTAATCCAATAGCCACAACTCACGTCTGCTATACACTGTTGTTATACGTTCCCTGCGCTAACCGCTACCACTCTTTATTACAGAGGGCTTCTTGGCAATTATCTGTTACTCTTATATTAAATTGGACGTCTTCACTAAATTATCTGCCATGGCTTTACACAATAATTGTCTTTTGCCTCTTGGGAGGTTTTTACTGCTGCTTGTTAATTTTTAATTGCCTTATAACAATGTTTATTTTCCGTTGTACACATGTCCGAGGGCGGTATCGAACCCACGATCTTCTATTTTACAGCACGCATCTCTACCAACGCAACCACCGAGGTTGCTCAGCTTTTGTTAGCTAATTGTGGTATTATTCTATACACACACCATTAGTTAAATTAACTTATTCACCACGCTCACACGGAAACAGCAACAGGGGTTGCCAGATCTTTACTTTTCGTAACAATATTATAACACTGTGTGTGTGGCTGTCGGGGCTAAGGTGCCTTAAAGGTCCCAGTACCTTTTTGCTTGGTAAACAGGAGAGGGGATTGTGAAGTTAATGTATTCCACATTTTATGAAAAAAACTATATTGAAGCTACTCTTTGAGTTTGTTACATATAAGTGCCAAATTACTTTAATTTAATAATACAATAATATTTATTATTACCGTTACCTAAATTTGTGAAGTGTTCGTCATAAATACGAAATAATAAGAATTACATTTTTCTGACGAATGGTGGAAATTTACATTCTTTAAAAGATTATTATTAAAAAAACTTAAAGTTCCTGACGGAGAGTAAAAAAAACTAGTTTGTAATAGCTTTAAAGCAGCTTAAGAATGATTGCTGGGTACTCACGTACTCAGCTTTTTATGATTGTGAGTAAATTTTTTGTAATGAATTAATTATGAAAAGACGTGCAGGCATAATTAATTATAAACGCCAATTTTAATAAAAACGATAAACATAATAAATTAGTTGAAAGAACTTGTTAAAAATAACAAAAAAAAAAACTTAGGCAAAGGCTATCACGTTTGTCTTTTGTAGTCAATTCACACCCTTTTCTCTCACACACTATTTTTTTTTCTTTGATTTATTTTATTATTTTATTGTTTGTGATCCAAAGTTTGCATTTGTTGTGATGGTTGCTGCATAAGTGTAATTGTAATTGTTTTAATTCCACCATGGAATTTGTGTTTTTGTTTTTTCAACAGCTGCATTTATCAATGCCTTCATTAAATACTGTTATATTAAAGCATTTTTATTGTTTTATACTTTCACTCTCTTCGATTTCTGCAAAATAAATAAAAAAAATATCAATTTAAAATAAAAAAAACAAGAAACAAATACCTCGATTTCCAGCAGGCAACAATTGACAGAAAAAATTCAAGCACGCATTAAGTTAAGCAGAGCTTTACTGTAGTTGAACTACTTTTAAACGCCACCCGACCATTGTGTGAGTGAGAGAGTGAATATTGATCAATGTACATCTACGTAGCGTCAACCATAGAAACCTAAATAATATAAAATGACGCCGCCATCAACATTATTGCTTAAGGCCTGTTTATGTCGCTCACACATTAAATAAGGAAAACCATTTTTGGACCATTTCAATAAAAATTGAAAAGTGGCATTAAAAAACTTTGCAAAAACGCCAAAAGTAAAATAACCAGCTTTGTTTTTGGAACAAAAATTTTCAATTTACATTTTAAAGCGTTTTGTCATAAATAATTTGTTATGTAATTTTTGTTTACAATAAACGAATTTTTTTTGCAAAACATGTGCGAAGCAAACAACCTACTTGAAAGAAATATAAGTGAGAAGAGTAGCAAGAGGGTTATTCAAGGTTTTAATCTCAATAAAGAAATACTGTAACATAGTCATATTATAAAATAAATTTTACTTTACAAAAAGGGATTCAAGTTTTTAAAATATTTGTCAATGTCAATCAAAGAGAGACCGGTTCATTCTGGCCCGTTCGTGTATTAATCAACTCAAATCATTAGAGAATCTTTCTTTACCAATATATATTACAGCTTAAAATGTCTCAATGTTAAAAAATGTTCTTGAAGTACGATTTTGAACAAAGAATTTTATAAAGTCATAAAAACATTAATCAATCGTTACTTATTTTCCCTAAAACTTTTTATAATAGAATGCTAACACGTGGTCTTTAATTGCAAACGTAAATTATTGTGACTTTATTTACTGCGATCCTGATACGCACTTTGCTACTATGCACAATCAAGTTTTATTTTGTACTGCGTTCTCTATTTATATACGTGTTAAAGGGTCTGCCTTGTTTTAATATACAAAGATCTGGCAGCTTGTGGGTATGTACCCATCAAAAGAATGGCTAGCGTAGAATCTCTAGGCAGAATTTTTGTGTTGTTCATAAATAGTATTTTTCTTTCATAATAATATAAATGTAAAGTTGTATACATACGTATTTAGTAAAACATTTCAATAAATATTTTCTAAGCTAACCGTAGGAAAGCTTGCTAAAGATAAACAATATAAAAAAATTTCTTTTATTATATTCTTTGTTATTTATCGCATAAAAATTTGGGTTAAAAAATAATTTATTATTTATAAGATAAATATTTGTCTATGAAAAAATTTATACAAATATTTATGATTTAAAATTTTTTCTCAAAAAACATTTTGCATTCCAGGTTGCAAACCATCTTACTGACGATAAAGAAATTTATTTGTTTTTGAAGGAGGAGGGGAAAGGAGCACCAAGCTTTAAAATTGATGCAGGTTATTCCATGAATAAAATATTTTTTTGCTCATGTCTTGTGGTGTAGTGTGTACTATACCACTGTACAAAATAATTATTTATTATATGTGTAGAGTGGCAAAAAATATACCTTCTGACAACTCTAAACAGAAAGGTTGCTTTCAGGCATGTGTGGGTCGCCCTTTAGTTTTTAATTATATTTTTAAAACTTGTAGCGGATACTTTGGGTATATTTAAAATAAGGCCCTGTAAAAATAACGTACATTAAAATAAGCAATAAGGTATTTTGACAAGTCAAATAAGGGTCTTTTAACAATTTTGTAGTAGAAATCCGGACAAAAACCTGAATGTTCCGGTTAAGTCTTTTTTAACCGACTTCAAAAAAAGAAGGAGGTTATAAAATTCGGCTGAATGTTGCTTTTTTATGTTTGTGCCTGCAAAACTCAGTCATTTCCGAACTGATTTTAAAAATTCTTGGTAATATGATAGACTATGCTTACAGATTGGTCCCGTTTGAAAATAGTTCATAATCTTAAAAGTTAAAGGGTGGTCCCATAAAACATACATATTCTTTAAGTGTATTATGAACTGTAAAGGGCGATTCTGTAAAATTTAAAATGACTGCGTATCACTATACCTCCGAAAAACAAAATCTTATACAAAAATAAATCTAAAAATTAAAGGGCGCTCCCTTAATTGATGTAAAATTATTTATATGGGCCTATCTTTTGAGCCGTTATATACAAACGCTTGCAAATTGGATAGAATGTCGATTGCTATGGTCGTTATAGTAACAAGTATTAATATTAAAAATTATAAATTAAAGGGTGCTCCAATAGTTCCTTTAATTTGATGTATATGGCGATACTTTTTAACAATTATAGACAGACGCTTGGAATTTACAACAAACCTGAATTGCTTAGCCCGCTATAACAACATGTATAACATTTGGATTTGGAAGTTAAAGGGTGTGCCAATAGTTGATGTAATTACAAGTATGTGGCCGAACTTTTAATCCATTAAAGACAGAATGTTAAAACTTAAAAGGCACCTATATTATTAAGCCCGCTGTATCAACGAGTTTATAATTGAATTTAGAAATTAAAGGGTGTCGTATAATTAATGTAGATTTACTTATATGGGCCTATCTTTTAAAACGTTATAGAAAAACGTTTGCAAATTTGATATAATGTCGATTGATATGATCGTTATAGTAACAAGTATTAATATTTAAAATTAAAGGGTGCGTCAATAGTTCATTTAATTATGTATATGGTCATAATTTTAAACATTTGTAGACTGACAATTGAAACTTACAAAGAACCTCTATTACTAACTCCGCTATTACAAGTATAAAATTTGGTTTTGGAAATAAACGGGTGTCCCAATAGTTGATGTAATTTGGTTTATGTGGCCGAACTTTTGAACAGTTATAGACAAACAGCTGAAATTTACAAGGGACCTGTTTTGCTAAGTCCGCTATAACAAGAAGCTTAAAGTTTGAGTTTAGAAATTAAAGGGTGTTCCCAAAATAATTATAATTTGTTCTATATGGCCGTATTTTTTGAATCGTTATATACATACACCTGAATTTGAGACAAAATTTCCACTGCTTTGTTTCGTATAATAAGAAATATAAATATTTTAAATTATAAATTAAAGGGTTTTACAATAGTTGATATAATCTTATGTACATATATGGCCAAACCGTTGAACCGTTATCGACAGAACCTGATTTACAGCAAGCATATAGTTGCTGTAATTTGATGTATATTGCCAAACTATTGAACAGTTGAACAAGTATAAAGTTTGTAGATATAAAGGTGTCTCAATAGTTTATGTAATCTAATTTCTGTGGCCATACTCTTGAACCGTTATAGGCAGACAGATGAAATCTGTTTTGAAGTCGGTTTTTTTTGCAAGAATTATTAACCTCACTTTTGCTTTTTTAGTAGATTTGTTTCTTTTTTTTAGTTTTAATTAAAATTCTTCACATGTCTGATGTTGATTTTGATTGGCTTAAAAAAATATTTTAGATCCAAGATACAGAAATGTAAACGTCAAGGTTGTGTTCTTAATTAATAGTCTTTAATATTTATTTTTGGACAAATATTTTTACAATTAATTTTTTGAATTTTCAAATCTCATTAAATATTTTTTGTTGCAAACTTAATCTTATTAAAAAAGTATTATATGTCACCAAAAAAATTATTTAAAACTAAAATTCATATTAAATTATCAGTTAAGAAATACTGATAAATTATTTTTTTTATTTTATATCAAAAAAATATCAAATAAATATTAAACCATAAAAGGTGTTACAGTGTGTATGTAAGTGAGCAAAAAAGAAAAGAATTATAAAAAAATATATAAAATAGAAAAATATTAAGTCTTTTAAAGAAAAGTAAAGAATTTTTGTCATTATGCCAACCAAAAGAAACATGCTTTAATCCAAATTGAGTATTTGAAGAACATAAATTTTAATCTTGACAAGAAATCTGAAACAGTGTGGGTATTTAATTTATATAAAATGCGAAATGTACTTCAGTTTTATTAAGTTTTAATAGACTTTGTTTTCTTTCTTGCTGCGATATTAGGTGGCAGAGTGATAGTTGGCTTTGACAGTAACAATCGTATGCTAATGTAATAACAAGAAATAAAATGCTTATAACAACTACAAAAACAACAACAAACAAATAATTTGAAAATAAAACCTTTAGTTGTACATTTAAAAGTTTAGGTGTGTAGGCAAACAAGTCTTTTGACAGTTCTTACAAACATAGAAAAATGGAATGAATTAAACAAAAAAAAATTTTTTATAAGATAATGAAAAAATGTTTTTTTTTTTAATTTCAAATATTATATTTTTGGTTGCTATTGAAAGTTCAAGTACAAAAAGTATTTACAAAATCTTTGCACTTGCAAAAATAGTTTAAGTTTACTTTAGGAGTTTTTGAAAAAAATCTTTAAGAAAAAAATGATCAGGTAGAGCGATACTCAACTTTAAATAAAGTTTTGCGTAACTTTAAATACAGTTTTGAGTAAAGATAAAAAGCAGTTACGATCTTCGGTATCAGGTGCTAAAATTTTCTTAAGTCGGCAAGAGAAATAGTAATCCAGTTCAAGTAGTTCTCAAAGTGCCTTTAGAGGTATCTAAGGTTTACGTCAGTAACATGTGAATATGTAGCACAGACTGACAAAGAACAATTTATTTTAGCCAGACAATTACTCGTAGAAGGGCAGATCTTACTAAAGCTTAAATAAATAAAGAGGGTGGATAACTACCAGTGTAAAGTTGTTAAAAATAAACAGGATTGAAAAAATTGTGCTGCAAAATTTTATTTTTTTTGTTTTGGTTTAAGGTAATTTTTTAATTTCTAAAAACCTTTTTTTAGAAACCAAAAACTGTTTTATATTTTCCAAAAAAAAAAGAACAAGAAAAATTAGACAACAGCAAAATGTAATCGCTACATCCACCTCGGCTTTCCTCACGTTGTGTACATTATAAACATCATCTATTTCAATAAGTTTTGCAAAAGTTTTAATCGGCCTTATTTTTTGACGTCTTTCACTTCCCGAATGTTCTTTTGATTGCCGAGTATCAACCCATCAATTTTTAAGTTTTACTTTTTGTTCTTGTCTTGTATTTCTTACTCTGTGGCTCTGGCAAGATTTGCTGTGACGATCTCTTGTTTAGCAATTAATTTCGTAACAATATTTTGAAAAGCTGATGGATTTTAACACTCTATGAATGGCTTAACTAAGCAATGAGTACGAGGGCAAATGAATATAACTTTAAATTTATGTAAAAAGCACTTGGGTATTGTTTTTAAAAACCTGGCTATACGAGGGCTGCTATATATATTTCTGGCCTGGCAATCTGACATTTCCATTGGAAAGTTTGTCTATTTTAAGCATAATCGTACTCAAAACGTTTTGACGTACGACCATTATTTGTGTTGTTTACAGTGACTTGAAAAAATTAATATAGAAAAAAAGAAATTAACTCGTGAACATTTTCGTGCCATCATTTTTTACAACTTTCGACGTGGAATATCACGACAAGAGTGCATTGATGAACTTAAATCTTTATATGGCGATGAAGCACCATCCTATAGCACTGTGAAAAATTGGTATAATGAATTTAATCGTGGCCGAAGCTCGCTCAAAGACGAATTCCGTGAAGGTCGTCCAAAAACGGCTGTTGTGCCAGAGAACATTGATGCCGTGCGTGAACTCATAATGCAAGATAGACATGCGACATACCGAGAGATAGAGACGTCCATGGACATTTCTTCCACCAGCATACATTCGATACTGCATGAACACCTGGCCGTAAAAAGGGTTTGTTCTCGTTGCATCCCGCACATTTTGAAAGTCGCTCAAAAAAAGGCTCGTGTCGATTGGTGCAAAGAAATGTTGCAAAAATACGATTGCGGTGCTTCAAAAGACGTTTATAAGATCGTCACAGGTGACAAATCATGGATCTATGCGTATGAGCCCGAAACGAAACAAAAATCGACCGTGTGGGTCTTCAAAGACGAGCAAAATCCAACGAAAGTTGTTCGTGGAAGAAGCACTTCGAAGCAAATGGTCGCCTGTTTCTTCGGCAAAACTGGTTATGTGGTGACTGTTCCGCTTGAGCAACGTAGGACGGTCACTTCTGAGTGGTACACTACAATTTGTTTGCCTGAAGTCATCGGAGAAATTCGAAAAACCAACAAGATAAGACGAATCATTGTTGCGAGCTCTCACACATCGGCTCAAACCAGAGCGTTTTTGACCCGCCAAAACGTCGAACTAATGGGTCATCCGCCGTACAGCCCTGACTTGGCACCTAATGACTTCTTCTTGTTTCCGCACATCAAGAAAAAAATGCGTGGTCAACGATTTTCGTCGACAGAAGAAGCTGTTGAAGTGTTCAAAAACCATGTTTTAGAGATGTCTCAATCGGAGTGGAAAAAGTGCTTCGACAACTGGTTTGAGCGCATGCAAAAGTGTAAAAATCATGCTGGAGAATACTTTGAAAAACAATAAAACCATTTTGGATTATAAATATTCGCATTTTCACTATTAGGCCAGAAATATATAGAGCAGCCCTCGTATATTTCTTCGACCAGAATGCTTAAGTCGATTTTTTTTAAATTAAATTTTTTTTTTCAATAAATTTGATTGAGGATGTTTGAAAGTCGTCGATAAAAATTTAAGTTTTGAAAGGCCTACCACCCTTTAAATGTTTTACTGTTTAAAGGCCATGAGCATATCAAATGTTTCGGTTATACGTCCTTGAAATCTTCCTACACGCTTTCAGTGAGAAAAACACTTGATATCTATGAGTAAAAATGATGTAGTTGCTTTTCAGTTGTGACCACGTAGAACTTTTTTGTGAATTTATGACTGTTGCTTTAAAATAATAATTCATTAGTGCACACTTAACACGAAACACTCTGAAGAAATCAACGACAGTAATACCAGCAGATAAGTTAATGACCAGAGTTTTAAAAACTCGAATTGATTCTTTAGCAAAATCAAATTTTTATTCAAACCTATTGATCTCGTTAAGTGATTAAAATAAGAAAAATCCCTTATTTCCTGGAAGATTAAATAAACATCGTCGATCAAGGTAATGTTTTAGTAATTTGTGTACTTTCTATAGGTAAAAGAATATTTGACACGCAGCATGTGTTTGTTCTTCTCAAATATGAACAGCGGCTTACTGCCAAAATATTAGATTGGAATGAGGAGGTATCTCTACAACTAAGTCCAATTTTGAGGACTACTTAAAATCTTAATCGCCGAAGGCAGACATGTCGGCTTAAGGTATCTATCTATCCCACAATGGGGATATTTTTTCTTAAAATAAGTATAAAAAACTGGAGATTGGGGATTTTTTTTTAAATTTTTTTTTGAAATGTTTCGGGGATTGTTATTTTACAATATATATTTTAATGGCAACGAAAACAAACTTTTAAGTCAAATTTTTTAAAATAACTTTTGTTTCTTAATAAATTTAGATATAAAAAAATGAGTAAACTAAAGCCGGAATAGTAACTATTCATTTAGTTAATACAAAAATAGTTTAATAATAGTTAATTTTCAAAATTTATATTATTAAAAATAATTAAGAGTGCTATATTCGGCTTTGTCGAATCTTTTATACCCTTCTCCATCTATATAAATTAAGTTGAATGAAGTAACTTCAATCAAAAAAGCGAATATTGGGATGACAGAGAATTAAAAAAAAAAAAAAATTAAGTACTACATACATACCATCGGCTCTTAATGGGTTAAGCATTTTTAAAAAATTTTAGTATTTCCTTAAAGATCTCTTTAAAAGCTTTAAAATGATAGCTGTATATTTTAAAAAATTTTACAACTTCAGAGCCCCGTAACTCGGAAAATATGGGCGAGAGTAAATTTTTTCACTTAATGTTTTATTCTCATTTTTGAATTCTCTATCGCCCCATTTGAAGTGAAGTTGGCTGCTTGTTGGTTTGTTTTGTAATGGTTGAAAAGTCATGACAATTTAGTTATTTTCAAGGCAATCTAGCGGTTTTATCTCGTCTTTATTTTTATACAGCGGGTTTTATAAAATAAAATGAGTTAACATTACTGTTAAAGACATAAAGTTGACGCTCTTATTTAGGGATGACATTCCAGCGCAAAAGCTTTGAAAATTATTGCTTTGCGTCTTACGCGCTAATTTAGGGATGGCAGTTAAAATTTTAGAATTTCCTTAAAGATCTCTTCAAAACATTTAAAATGATACCCATATTGATATTTTAAAACATTTTAAAATTTTATAGCCCCGTAACTTGTAAAATATAGGCGAGTGACAATTTTTTCACTTGATGTTTTTATCTTATATTTTAATTCTCTATCGCCCCATTTATAAATTTTTTTGATTGGATTTACTTCATTGTTCCAAATGATACGAAAAAATTAGAGGTAGGCGTGATGTTTTGCCAGATGTCTCGAAGGACATGGACCGATCATGCTGATTTCTGATTTTTTTCTAGCTGATCTAGTTCTTCGGCAAACTTGATTTGAATACTAACACAGACGGACATCGCTATTCATAGAAATTACACACTGAATGACAAACTTAGATGTACCCCTTTTCCACTTTTTGTGGTGAAGGGTTTAAAAACTGGAGATTAGGAATTTTTAAAAATGTTTTCGTAATTTTTTTAAGATATGTTTTTTACATTATTAATAATATTTTAATATTGTAATATGTAATTAATAATATTGTAATTTGATTAACATTCCAACTATTTAACAAGTGCTTATATATGGCAACAGAAACAAATTTTAGAGTCTAATTTTGCCTGTTTTCTTTTTAGGCACAAAAATTTCTAAAAATTATTTTTCTTTCTTAATAAATTTAGAAATTAATAATATGAAAACTAAAGCCGGATAAGTAATTATTTATTTGATTTTAATACGAAGATAGTTTAAATTATTAATAAAAAATCTATTTGTTAATAAGGTCTCATTGATTTCTCCTCGCACTACAAGCAATATTTCTAATTAATTATACGAGTATTTATTGTAAAATCTTGTTTTAATTATTTTAAGCCAACTATAAAATTTATTAATGCATTCATAAATAATATTTTTTTTTTTTTTTTGGTTTAATATAATTTAGTAAAACATTAAAAGGACTTCCTTTGATAAGAAAAAAAACTCCTACAGTTGTCGATCAAATCAAAAGATTTCAAATGATTTCAGCCACCTTTGAAAAATTACAAATTAAATAAAAAAGCAGTTACATAATTGCAACAGCAATTATCATTTGAACACAACAACCTCACATGTTTATTTCCATTTAAAGATTTTAATGGATGCAATGAAAGCATCTAATGTGTGCAGCATATGGAAACATATAAAAATACATGAAAATACATTAAATAAATGTTGAATGTTGTTTATAAGCCAAAGTCAAGGTGACAGACAAGTCACACAGATTAAAATTTAGATAAAAGACAAATGATTTGCAACATGCAAGATGGTTGGGTGATTAGAAGATGAAAAGAAAAATGTTGTCTTCAAAGCTACAATAAAATAAATAAATGTGTTTCTGGAAAATTTGTCTTTCTTTTTTCCTGTAGTTTTGAGGATAGTGAGGCGATAGTGATATCACTATGAATTATTGAATTCTATACTTTTATTTTAATCATCATCTAATCATGACTCAAGAATGATTTTTTCGATTTTTTTGCTTAAGATATTCAAAATCTCACAGAAGAATTAACTTTAAATAGAACAAAATAACAGGATTTTATTAGGGTTTTCGCTTAAAAAAATTAATTTATCTTGTTTTTACTCTCCTTTTCAAATATATAATAGTGTTGGTCTATCGATTTACGATGCCGTCAAAATCATTAGTTTTGCTCTCCAAAAAAGCCGAAATCGGAATAAAAGAAACATGTTAAAAGAGAGAAGAAGAAGATCAATATGTACTATACTGTGTGCACCTACTGTATTGCTGGGAATTGATATTTAATTCTTTTCCATATGTAATACATATTCAACAAAGTTTTTTAAGTTTTGGATTTAATTTGTTGTGCACAGTGGAACAGATATATCTTGGAAATACTTTAGCAGTTTCTAAATGGCTGGATCGATCAAAACCAATTTTCACATATTGATAGAAAAAAGTTTTCGAGCTTTCCACAGCTTTTATAAAAATTTGTGAGGCTTTCACAGTTTAAAAGGTCTTAATAGGATTTTTACAATCAAGCTCTTGCAGCTTAGAAACTACTGATTTGTTTACCAAAATCTTTATTGATGTCCCGCTAAGGTAAGACACTAGAATTATAGCGATTTTTAAATTTATAAAAACACTTAATATTCCCATTTTTGGAAATTCGATTTTTTTTTGGGTATTATTCCTAAATTTTTAATTTCTACCCCACTGTGCGGTGCCAAGAGGTTACATCATGATATAAAAATAGAAGGTAGTTCGACTTTAAAAATTTGTGACGGTTGTATTTCTCCAATGGCTTCCTTTACAGCGTCAATTGTCTCTGGTTTGTCGGCGTAAGACTTATCTTTGGCGGCAGCACACAATAATAGTCCAACGGTGTCAAATCGCAGCTTCGAGGTGGCCAAACGACATCAGCGCTGCGGCTGATAATGCGATTTTAAAAAACAGGGCACAAAACGTCGAGTGTAGGTTCGGCTGTGTGGCTTGTAGCGCCGTCCTGTTGAAACCAAATGTTGCCAATATCATCCTCTTCAATTTTTGTGAACAAAAATTCGTTCAACATGGCCCGATAGCGGTCGCCATTTACTGAAACGGCCACTCCTTGCTCATTTTGGAAAAAAAATGGCCCAATTATGCCTGTGGACCAAAATTCGCACCAAATGTGACTCGTTTTGGATGCACCGGCTTTTCAATGTATGCGTGCGGGTTTTCTGTGCCCCAAATGCGACAATTTTGCTTGTTTACATACCCACCAAGATCAACTGATTTTTTTTTTGTTTGGCAAAATCGGCATCTTCTGTAAGTCGATCGCAGGCCCACTTATCGAAGCGAAAATGCATTGGATGGTCAGTTGGCTTCAACTCCTAAACCAATTGGACATTTTATGGCGTCATTCCAAGGTCTTTATGCAAAATTCGCCTCAATGATGTCTCCGAAATGTTCAATTGTTGAGAACGACGGTGAATTGATGTTGATGGCGCTACACGCATACTTTCTGCCACAGCAGCATTATTCTCGCGTGTACACACTATTTTCGCTTTTCACGCTTTGGTTTATCGATGAGGATGCCAGTTTCTTTAACTTTTTTACGCAAGACAAAGAAAATACGGAGCTGGCGGTGCTTCTCTTCTTCCAAAATCCGTACGCAATTTTCGCACACATTATGCAACATTACCATGATTTTCAAAGTAATGTCGCAATATTTCCCAGCGTTGTTAAACCGTATACACAACCATTTTCGTTCAGCGGAAGGATAAAACAAAAGTATAACTATAACTAGTACATGTAGGAGTTCAGCTGATAGTTTTATTGGTGTGCGTGTTTATCATGTTTTGTGTCAAAATTTGTTTACATTTATTTTAATTTTTATTTTGCTATACATTTCTCTTATTTTTACGTGTTTATTTTTTTATTTTTATTATGTTCTATCAGTGATGGTAAACGAAATATTCAAATTACACTTTTCTAGCTTAAGTCGCATCAAACATCCTTTAATTGAATTCTTGTTTAAATTTGCATTGATATAGTCGTTAGAAGTTCATTCTCTTACTTTTTTATTATAATAATTAAGTAAAATTAATATTAACTTTTTAGTTAGAAAAATTATAAAATGTTACCCATTTTACCGTCTCTGAACTGTTTTTTGACATAATACATGATATTACACAAACAAAATGCCTGTTGTTGTTCTAATGTTGTATTTGTTGTACTTGATATAGATATACTTTGTATAAAACTAATTACCTGTCAAATCAGACATGAGCTAAGTGTTACCATTCACGAAATAAGCACTAGTTGAAAAAAAAAAGTTAGATGGCACACCCTGTTGTAGCACAAATTTTCATGATACCCGCAAACATCAGAACGTTAATATGTCGACGAAAAGAGAAAGTCGAACTAACTTCCATTCTTATATCATGGGTTATATTCCACACAAGGCGAATTAATTTACAGGTGGCCATAATAGCCTACATGATTTTTGTTTTTGTCTGACGGTTTTGTTACAATTTTAAAATAAATTTAATTAATTTTTAAATAATTTTAAAAAGTCCAAAAATTGTAAATTTTAAAACCAAATATTAAATATGAGGTGTTGCTGTATGTGTTGGATTACGAAACCAACTGCTAAAACTTCGTTTTAATTACCAAATGATAATAGAAGAATAAAATGCATTCGGCTTCCTTTTGTTTAGTCAGCTAGTTTTGACATTAACGTGGTGGTCTGCAACAACAAAATTACGTTAGGTTTTTGTTTTTGTAGTTATGCTACCACCTATTATTTAATGCGCCTTGATTGCACTTTTAGCAATATTTTGTTTTTGAGCTTTATTATTTTATTTAACTGTATGTATGTAATTTATAAATTTTTGCAATTAAGTCAAAGTCCATGCCATTTCCGGAAATTTTAAAACTTGTTGTAGGAATTGTGATATTTTTACGAAACTTCGAAGTTTAAATCATGGGTTTTTGAGCTCGTATTCTGATAAAAGTTGGGCACATAGGATCGTGTGCTTGCACGTACAATCCATGAACGTTCTTTTAATTTATTCCTTGGAAAAGCATAATTTAAATTAATTATTTTTGTTAACAGGAATAAACCCATAAAACGAGCTAAATAATTTGCTTAGTGTTTATTTCTCAGAACTGCAGGGTATTCAACCAGTGTAGTGTTAGTATTTGTGGCAAGATCATGCAATAGTTTTATATACTGCAATTTTTATTATTATTTTTTTTTTGTAATGTGTAGTTTTACACAATTGCGCAACATTTTCTTTACGTTTTTCAGTTGTCTTGTCTTTATACAATAACCAGTTTCCCTTAAAAACGTGAAAAGAAATCTTTGTTTTTTAAAACAAATCGCACCAGAAATGACAAACGGAAGCGGCACCATTACAATGATTATTTAAAAATATATTAAAAAAATAAAACAAAATCAAGTATTTTTGGCGCGCAAAATACTGTAACAAACAAATAATTCATTGCAAATGAGAAATGAGTGAAGGGTAAAATGTAACAACTCTAAAATTTAGAAAAAAAAAAATTAAATAAAAAAAAACTGAAGCAGAAAAATAGTTGGCAGAAAAATAACATTTATTTATACAAATATAATTTAATCTTTTTATGAAATCATAACATATTTTACTTTTATTAATTAATAACAACTAAAGACAGATGATAGTTTGTGAACGTTTCAACAACTTCATTAAAAAACCAGTAGAAAAATAAAATGCCTTTGAAAAATTTGCTTTGAGCTCGAGTATAAGTTAAGTAAATATTTATGTGTAACGTAGAATAGAATAGAATTGAGGACTCACGTACTGCTTGCTGTAGGATTTATAAATGTTTTGTTTATTAAAAAGAAAAAAACATTTTATAATTTAAAGAGAGAAAAATAGAAAAACGAAAATATTTGTGTGGAAAAATGATTTGTGCCAAAATAAAAAGTACAAAATAAGATCTTACATGACGATTTGGAAACGTTTATTACACCGCATGTACGTACATCAATTAAGTATTTTCTGAGCCTTCCTCGTTACGTTGAGATGTATTTTCCTCACTTTCTTTCTTTTCTTCTTTGCCGTAGTGACCAAATGTTAAATTAACATCGAATTCTGAACGTTTAAATATGTCCAATGGCGTGTAATTGTTTTGTATGGGCCAAAGAAAAGAATCTTCATCTTGATGCGTTTGTAAGACTCTGTAGGTCGTGGAAAAATCTTTAACAGTTCGATAAAATTTGTTTGCCGCCAACACTAGATCAATGCGCTGTATCTCTGGTAGCAATTTGTTAAACGGATCGGCCGGCAATTTATAAGAGTCTTGAATATCATTGTGCGCTACAGGGTTTTTAATATACAATGTTTATAAACAATTATTGGTTTTTTTAATAAAAGGGTTTCAACTTACTGCTTACGCTAAATTTCTTTGTTTGATATGATAATGTTTCTACAACATTTTTAACTTTTTCTTTTACTTTCAAATGTTGCACAGCCATAAGATTGTAATCGTGTGGTGTTGAGGGTGGAAATTTTTCATTAACATTAATAGCTGATGAACACCGATAACAGAATCTGTTGAAGTAGGTCTGTAATAATTAAAACAAAATTTATGATCACAGTTTTATGATTTGATTGATTTTTTAAGTGACTAAAAGTGAACAAAAAGACTTCCTTATATTTATTTGACACTAGCGTTCATACAAAATACTGAACACTTACGTTAGCTTATTTTGTCCATATTGTATAATTTTGTTTCTACTGCACCTTGGGGCGGAAATGAAATATTTTCAATATAAATTTGCAGTTTTTTTAACTATTTGACTGGTGGCATGCCATTGCGGTCAAGGACATAATGACCATTGTCTTTTTGTCATAATATCCATAAATATTGTGTCGGTTTCAGTATGGAGATAGTTAGTGCCACTTATGAAAATGTCATAATGTCCGCGCTTAAAAAAACAACGTCTTCATTTACAAAAGGTTCTCTGCAAGCCAGTTTATAAAAATTTTGCATCTTTCTTACATAGAATGCCAAAAAATCAGAGTTTAAAATTTTTCATTTATGAGCATTCAATTATAAACACATGATATTTTTTATAAACGAGATTTTTACGATTTTTATTTTATTTTTCACGTTCATAAACGACCATCAAAATTTTCTTACTACGATCACCCATGAATGAGCGCGTCTCTTTCGCTTTTAAGCATTCATATATGATAAGGGATAGTTAACATCATTCTAATTAATGCTGCTTTTCATAAACGAATGCAAAGAATTTTTCAGCATTGGAAACTTCTCATTTGTCAGCATTCAAAAATATGATAATAATAAAGTTTTTCATAAATGAGAAAGAATTTTTTTCTTTTTCACGGTCATTAACGAACAGCAAAAAAATTGTCTGTTCTTGCGTGAAAAAATACTTTCTCATTTTTTCACCTTTGAATAAAAAGAAAAAAATTACATCATAACATTCATAAATGGTAAAATCAAAATATTTTCTAGCCTCTCACACATTTATGAAAAGAAGCTACAAAAACTGGAATTTCTTACTGCTCTCTCATGTGTGAGGAGTGAGTAAACGTTATCACTCTACGCTGATGAACATTATGTCCTTGGACGTTACGACGTGCCACCTATTAAACCGATTATTACAATATTTTATATGCTGGTAGCAAATAAATATACGATCTTAAGTTAAAAGCTTGCGTTTTTCAGATCGCTTACGAGCAGTGCCATAGGTTCATAAAATAGAGGAACTTGGGCATTTACAAGTTTGTTAAACTTTCATTTGTGTTTATCACTAGATTAATTTGTTTATCGTTTAAGGTTTAAAAAAGCAAATACAAGCCATAAAGTTGTCATTTGCTTTTTACTTGCTGTTTGCTTGGAAAGTTTAAAATGTTTAGTCCAGTATTTTCAAAACTTTAAACAATATTAGATTTTTAATTTAAATTTTGTACAAATGTCACATTTTTGCTTATTTTTAATTAAACATCCCTTAATACTTCCCCATAAAAAGTAAAATTCTTAAAGAACTCATAATTTTTTGTATAAATTTGCTAAATGTGTAACCCCTGAGCCTTGAACAATATTTGGCTTTTTGTTTTAAAATATTAAAGCGGGCTTGCAAAAAGTGATAATGATTTTAAAAAGTTCTATATACTTTTAATTATTTTTTTAGTATTTCTGACCTGAAATCCAAATGCAGATTTTAAACATAAAACTTTAAAAAAATTCCAATTTTGGGATTTTTGAAAGATGATTTGGGAATTTCGGGATTTGGTTTGTTTTTTTTTATTAAACAGAAAATATTACCTAAATAAGCATGTTATTGCATATTAATTGCTTGTACTTTTTTATAAAGTAGGAATTTCAAGAATCAGGAAATATTTTACAAACTTGCCCGTTTTTCTCTCGCCCACGCCCGTTTTTGGTTAAATAAAAATATAAAAATTTATTATAATATAATTGTTTTTTTGCCTTTATAATTAATTTTATTTTCTAATTTTTTAATCAATAGGTCAATTTTTAAATAAAAATATTATAAACTGACCTAGTGCTTAAAAAATTAGAAAATAAAATATAAATATTTAGTACATCAATGGAGTGCTTCATAAAAGATACGTCTTTAGCGGCTATAGATCTTATTTGGATTTTGAAATACTCAGGCATGTCACACATTCCGATCAGAATGGTTTCGATTCCGCATAAAACATTCCGATAGATTTTGTTTTACCTTCTTCAGATTCCGATCGATTTTGTTTATTCCTAAAAAATGCTGAATCTCTACTCCTTATTTTAAATGTAACAATATTACGGACACCAATGTAAACAAAAAAATTTCAAAGAAACTAAATTCCACTTTAAAATTTAAAAGTGGTTTTATTCCGAAGAAATTTTACGTTTTTCTTTTTTTGAAGAGCCAATTTGCGGAATTGAAATCACTTTCGATTGGAATTGATTTCTGTGACATGCCTGATAAAACCACTTAATGGAAAAAAATACAGTAACAACGACAGCAAAGTTATAGCATATTCCCCAAGACAGTGATTAAACAAATGGTTCTTTTAAACTTCCTTAAACTTACCTCACCAATTTTATCTTCAACCAAAAATACTCTTGAACTGGACCAAAATTTATCCAGCACCGATTCCAGTTCTTCAAAAAAATTTGCTACCATATCCTCAGCTCCCTCAATCATTAGAAATGAATGACTGGTTCCGATTGCAATATATAAACCCGACAAGTGATCAGCTGTACTTTTCTTTTTCTCACAAACTACAAAAATTGCATCCAGATGTCGTTGGACATATTCACGAAAATCTGGTTGCTTTGTATCAGGAAGCCTTAAATAAGAATCGCTGCATAGATTTTCATTAATATTCTGCGCCAATACAAACACTCTTTGAAAATAAGTGTTACGGCCCAGTTCCTCCAACTCCTCTGTCATGTAAATATTCAGCGGTTTACGTATTTGGAATTCATTACTTACCGCTTTGGATTGATGTTTAGAAGATTTTGAAAAGCGAAAAGAAGTTGATGGCCTTATGATCGAAAAATTTTCTCTTACGTTTCCCGTTGATTTCTTGGTGTTCGCAATTTGAAGCTTTTTTTGCATATTTAAATTTTACAAAATTAAGCTGCTGGCAAATGAATTATTTATGGGAAAATTAAAAGAAGTAAAGTGAAAAATTATTTTGTTAATATTTACAGGCTTTTATTTTTTGGTAACCAGGTAACAATTATTGATTGTTGTTCTTTTGTTATTTTAGTTGATGTGTCTGGATGTTTTAAAAGTGTTTGCCAGCGATCAGTATCACATACAAACCGATGAGGGGCCCGAG
Organism: Gymnosoma rotundatum; assembly: GCA_916610165.2. Classification (NCBI taxonomy): domain Eukaryota; kingdom Metazoa; phylum Arthropoda; class Insecta; order Diptera; family Tachinidae; genus Gymnosoma; species Gymnosoma rotundatum. The sequence continues at coordinate 8,368,468 of OU744338.1, read as the reverse complement.
CGTTATTTTCGTTTTCAAACACACAATGGTCAATTTAGGAAAGAAAAACGTTTACAGGATGGCACAGTTATTGGTGAGTAACATTAATAATTAAATAAATTATTATTTATTTTTTATTACTATTATTGTTAATCTTTATGTACGTTTTCTTTTACTTATAAAATAAAATAATAAAATGTCAACTTTGAAGGCTGGCATTCAATCGGGTTTACACATGTGTATTAGATTTTAAAACTAATTAAAAAAAAATTGTTTTGAAATTCTTATTTTAAGGTACCGAGGCCTGGATAGATGCAGCTGGTTATTTAAGACTCAAGGATTATATCGCCGATAAGCAGGGTTATAGAATTTTAAAATCGAAAGTAGTTTATGTGGGTCAAGGCACAGATATTCAGGTTAGTTGGCTGAAATGTGCCAAAAACAAGTAAAATATTAATTTTTTCTTAAAATTTACAAACAGGATGCCATTAAATCGACAAAAGCTGTTCCTGCTCAAACGGGTGTTTTAGTTGATGGTAAACTTGGTTTCCAAAATAATCCCAATAGCATCCCAAGTCTAAGTTCGAATACTTATGCTTCAGAAACGAATACAGTAGAACCCTCTGCATACCGTGCAGTAAGCACTACCACAGAACGTCCCATTTTGGGTTATTTATCTCCAGCAGAGGCAGCTAAACTTGAACCTACGCCTTATTTGGGTTTCGATCATTATCCTAATGAATTGCCAGAACAGCCGAAACGACTTTATGTACGTCCAAGAACGCAATATAATTATCAATATGATACGACAACTGAAAGATCAGCCATAAAGCTGCCTTCAATAGAAATGGAACCTCCTAGAGAAAATACTCGCAGACGAATTAGACCAATAGCTGTGGCAACAGTTAAACCACTACCAATTACTGCAGAGGAACTAAACAAATCCTCTTTTGGCTACTCAACGCCTAGACCTTTTGAAGCTGTGGCCACAACTATAACAGCTTCTGATACAGGTTATCACTATGAACCAAATATTTATTCTCAAAATATTCATCAGCCACAAGACCTGCCCATTAATGTCAATGCCTTGGACAATGGTTTACTACCGCCTTTACCACCTTCGTATCAGCGTCGTAGACCGCAGTTACAACAGAATGACTATGCTGCAAGTAACAATGAGCCCGATCTGAATGATGTTACCGTTACGCGTAACGGCTTTCGCTACATATTACCGCATCAATATCACGAAGAAGAACAAATAGATGAAACTAAAAAAGCTGGTAGTTTTGGTTATGTAGATCCCTTTGGCATTAGGCGTGTTGTCTACTATAATGCTTCACCCGAAAAGGGTTTCATACATCGAAATCGCAATCGTTATGTTGGCCTGAATGCTCAGCCATATGACGAACCTCAACCAACGAATGTATAGAAAAGGCTCAATACTTTTAGGTATCCTAATTTTATAGAAATTCACTAGCGTGCTTCTACTTCATCTTAAACTGAAAATCCTAAATACGCTGATTGTTTTATAAATTTATAAAATTTGAACAGTTTTTATAGAACACTTGGCTTTCTAGGACTTTCCTTAAATTTTTAGTTTTAAATAAATTCTTGTCTCATACTAATCTTAGCTAACTTTTTTTTATTAACCACAAATACTAGCCAAAGATGAAGTACAGTGTGCCACAAGAAAAAAAATGAAACATTATAATGCACTTCCTTTACCATCTTAAATCAATTATCTATATTTTTATTTAAAGTTTTGAGCCAACATCTATTAAAAGCTTTGAAAATTTAATTTAAATTCACTTTTAATTTTTCTAAACAAATTTTCTGTGTTAATTTATTAGTTTTTCTTGCAAACACGATTATGTATATTATTTTAACAAATTTTAATTATAATTTATAGGAAATACGAAATAATGCGATACATACCAAATCATCCAATCGGCCTTCATTCATTCACTCACTTCATTTAGTCATCCATTTGCTTGTGCATTCAAATTTTAGTTTCACTTATTTATTTATGTCTGATTTGGATGGATGATTTAGTTAAAGAGTTAATAAATTTTAAAGCACTTCCATGATTTATTTTTTGCTTTTCCTTTATATCAGCCACTATTCAAAGGCACATAAAAATTTACATTAAGACTTCCTCAATTAAATTGTTTAACTAATTTATTTATATTAATAACCCAATTTAATAATTAAACTGTATCAAGTAAAAAAGAAAGAAAAACATTTTTTTTTTTTTGGAGAAAAACAAGCAAAAGTAAATAGTCAAGCATATAATTTTAAGTCGACTTACATTTCATTTTATATTAAAGATTTTTAAATATTGTTTTGTTACTTTCATACCATTCACAACTGTGATTTATATTTATAGGCGAGTAAAATCGTATAAATTCTTCCAATATGAAAAAGTCTGGCAGCTTGTGCCCGCTTATTTCTCTTACATTTATATGAAGGCTTTTAGCTGAAATTTTATCTTCTTATAAAATTTATTTTAAACATTTTGGCTTCGACATTAAATTAACAAAAATTAATAAAGAAGCAAGAAGCAACTCATACCCTATTTTAGTTTTAAAGGATTTCGAAAACGATTCGCAACCTAGCATGGTTTTTGCGCACATATTCATACAATTACCCTAGATTTCGATCACGAACACCTGTTCAAATTAAAATTTACAATTCATAGAGCATTGAAAGTGTGCCATAAAGGCTTCTTGATCTCAATTAATAGAGAAGGGAAAAAGGGATTTGGATATAACCAGACTATTCGAAAAACTAAAATAGAGTTCTTAACAAGAGCTGCAAGTGTATATTTCCTGCAAATAATGACAGGTCGCGAGAGTTCAAGCTGAATTTTGCAATCAAGAAAAATTTTTTGTTGTGTTTTAAAGTTTTTTAAACGGCATTTATAATCTTCTTATTTCGACCTCAATTACACTGCATTGCAAAAGCAAAGTATACTTTTTGATTTTAATTTCGTTGCTCAAATTTTCATTGCTCTTTTTTGTAAGCTCCAATTTTTTATTTATAGTTACAAGTTCATCATCTTAATTAATCGTCAATAAATCAAATGCTTAATTAATTATTGTATTAAAAAATTAATAAAAAATATGAGTGCTTTTGAATAGTTGTTTAATTCATGTATTAATCTTGCCATATTAACATTTACTTATATCACAACAAATAAATCATTATTTTAGATAATTTATTAAAGCATAAACCAATCATTATTAATATTTTTAAACTTAGCTAACATTATAAGTTAAAAGCTGTAATAAACATTTTAATTTATTTGTCAATGTTAAAATAAAATAAAATAAAAAAATAAAATAAAATATGGGCATTTCCTGGAGTCACGAACGTACGTTCGTACGCTTTTGATGTACAAAGAATATAGAAAACAAAACCTTTCCTAGCATTTTTTTGGCGATTCTATAGCATTTTGGTAGCTTTATGTTCAGTGCAAAAGATGGATTTCATCGAGTTTAAGTTTTCATAATGATAGTTATAAACAATTGATCACGAACGTACGCAAAATAGAAGTCAACTTTGGCTGACAGTAGTGAAATCTAAAAATCTGCGAAATGGAACGGAATATTCAAGAACGATTAATTTATTTTAAAAGTGTATTAATGTAGGTCTCTATCCAGTAATTACACAAAAAATATCTCTATTATTTTTGGTTTAATTAGCTTAAGAACCGGTCGCGAACGTACGGGTCGCGAACGTACGATTTTTACATATTTTTTTTTATTATTACTATCATGCATTTTCCCATAAATATCTTCAAATTTCCTTAACAAAAAACTTAATACTCAATTTATAGTGTTTAGTAACACTTATAACAAGAAATATACTATTTTATTTATTATGAAATAATGAAATTTTAACAATGCTCATGATATTTTTGTTTTTATTGTATAGGCCGTTAGAGCTGTGCTTAATTTAAAGTCCTCATCACAGAAAATCGAATGCATCATTCTGATACCTGGAATACTCGGTATATCTTTCAATTTTTCAAGTAAAGTTGGGGACATCTTATCAATTGTATCAGCTCCAATGTATATCATGTTAATTCCAGTAATGTGGTCATGGGCGCAGTTGTAAAAAGACAATGCATCACTTAAAACAATGTTTTTTGTTTTAGTTATTTGGAAAACCTTTCTCTTTACAATCGCTCCAACGCCATCGACTGCACCTTTCCCATGTGATGTTGCAAAGAAATTCCACTCAAGTGTTTTACAAGCGAATTTAGCCTTTAAGTCGGGTAAGCTCCAAAAAATAAATTTATTTTTGAATTGACAGCTACTTCCGTCCGAGAAAATCAATATGTTTTGAAATTTGCCATGTTGGTTTTTAATTTCTTCAACAATCATCGTTATAAAAACGTACACATCGATTTTGCTGTGTCTTAAACTATCGCTTATTACGGCAAATGACATAGTTTTGTCAAGCATCCATGCGACGCAAGTAAAAATCGAAACTTGTTTGTAGCTAAAGTGCGCGCTTTGAACTTCATTTTGGCAGACCAGCCTATAATTTTCCGCGAAGTCAATTTGTAACACAAGTTCTCCGGGCTTGATTTTTTTCCTTTTGGCTTCAAAATAATTTTGTTGGTCTCGCTTTATAAAGAAGTGTCTTTTAAAAAGGGGCAACTGAACTTCTAATTCATGTAATAAATCTGAAAGCGGAGCAACAGAGTAAGTCAAAGTTATTCTATCGTCTACTTTCCGCCAGTGTTGCCATTTTACTATTTCATCCATTTTTGTTAAATATTTTACTGGAACAATATATTCTACATCTTTTGTACATTTTTCGCAATTGTTGGTCATACAGCTTTCATTCTTAATATTGCAACAAGCTAATTGCAAAAAACTTTCGAAAGTTTTGGGGAAAGACTGTATAACTGTTGCACAACCATTTAATAAAAAACTGAAATTGGCGTGATGAACACATACACACATGTTATGCGGCATTTTGGTCGAGAGTTGAACATGTTTAGGTCGACATTGGAAAAATTTTGTCTTGCTTACGCATTCTTCAATTGATTCGTTTTTATAGACTTCGTAAGCTTCCGATACGGTTAGCAGCATATAACGTTTAGCAACAATTTGTCCATCAACAACGAGGGTGTCCTTTTTGGCTGCCGACTGAACGCTTACATCTTCACGCAAGTAAATGTCTTTCACCACTTTCAACTTCCTCTCCCATTCCAAATCAACTTGTGTAGATGTTGTATTTTGGTCATTTTTCGGTTCGACATACTTCTTAAATAATCCTTTAATAACTTCAATTTTTTTTTTCAAATCACTTGGTAATGCCCTTTCAGCCTTTTTCATTGCTTTTCCCAGAGTTTGTTTACACGAATACGCCTCATGTTCTTCTTCTTGTTGAGCTTCATTTTTCTTCTTTTGTCGGTATTCTTTCAACCTTGCGCGTTCTTTTTCTTGCATTTGTTCTAAGTCCTTTTTATTTTTTTTTAATGCTAAGCGTCGATTTCGCATCCTCGCAGCAGCTTTTTCACGTAAAATTTTTAGTTTTTGTGGATCGCTTTTAATTTTGTTAATATATCGCTTTTGTTTTTCATTTTGCGATTTATTACATGTTTTACCCATCTATGAAAGTATATTTGCGTGATAAAAAAATAAATGCATTGCTTATGAAAAAAATTTACTTACGGTCGCGAACGTACGAAATTTTGCAAATAAAAAAAAACTTTATTGATTTGTAACGCAGAATTTTTTTTTAATTTCCAAATTAGTGACACCGAACTTAATTAAAATGTGTTATGTCTGACATCTGTTGACGTTTAATGCAAGGCAATTACAATAAAATGATGTTTTAGGTCGCGAACGTACGATTAAAATTTAGATAAGAAACAAAGTAAAAATTAACCGTTGTTTGAACTTTTTTGTTCTCCTTACACTTTATTCTTCTTAATTGATTGTAATAGAACGATTTTATAGAAAGAGTGCAAACACAACATAATTTTTGCATATAAAATAATTAAATATAAAAATGTCTTCAGAATTAGCTTAAAAAGAAAATATAAAATTTTCCAGTTTCCAGCCCAATTTCTTCAAGTAAAACAGCTGAGATATGCTGTGAAACCATCCTATTATTTAACATAGACCTTTTTTTATAATTATAAACAACAAACCACGATGATTATCAACATTTTGTTTTTCCATCCTGGTTGACTATTCTGAGGAAATGCCCATATTCTAAATTAATAAGGTACAAACATATTTATTGTACAAAATATTAAACAAAAAAAAAAAACAAACAAATAAATAATCGTTAAAAGTTTTATTAACCAAAAAAGAATTATGTTTTTTATCAGATGTTTCTTTACATGTCACCAAATTTGATAAACACTGTCTGTCAATTATATTTTAAGCAACCCAACTCGTTAAATGATGCTGATATACAGTTTAACTTAGTTTCATTTAAACTGCAACAATATGGCTGGTTGTTTAAGAATTAAAGAGATCTATTGCACTGATTTGTATCTCTTTTAGAAATATTTTAATGTTTTTTATTGTTCCAAATCACTGGACAATTAAAAAGAACTGTAAAAGCATTCAATAACAAAATTATGTTGTTTATGAACAACTCGTTCGTTCTTGATTTTATTTGTAAAATTAAAAACTCTGTAAAAAAAAAACTTCTAAGTATTAAATACAAGCAATTAAAATGTAGAAAAATAATTAAAATAATTAAGTGCTTTTTTCTCTTGATGTATTACAGCTAAACCTAAATTGGCGCGTGAGGCGCAAATCAATCTGATGTAAAGCATTTCCCCTGCAATGTCATATGTAAAGGCCAGGATTGATTATCACACTAAGTCATACGAACTGTTAAAAATTGCATGTGTGCTCAAAAAGTATAATAGTGTGGATTAAAAGTGTATTTATGAATCTGAATTTTTAACAGATCTGTACGATTTTATAATCTTTTGTAATAATTCATAAAATATTTTTCTCTATACGTTCCGAGTTGCATTCTTTTGTATGATAGTGTAGCACCTAAGACCCCATTTAAAGCGATTTTGAAAGTAGTACAGAATTCTGTCAGACTTTTGTGTGATTAAATCGTACGAAGAACAAAGAAAAGATAAAACCGCTAGATTGTCTTGAAAATAACTTAATTGTCATTACTTTTTAACAATAACAAAACATTTGTACATTTTGTATGTACATGAGAATTTTTGATAGATAGATTATACGTTACGCGTCAATTTAAGTTTGGCTGTTAAGGAGTTTTTTATAAAACAATAATAAAATAACCCTTCCTAACTAATTAAACGATCGTGAAATGATATTTTTTGTCAGTGGTACAGAAAAGGGTAGCAGGTATCTCTTATTTAGAAAAAGTACAGTTTTGCATATACTCGTTCATATGTAAAAACATTAATGAAAATGAGTAGAATGTGGGAGAAAATAATCTAAGCATACTTTTAGGCGTTAAAAAATAAATTATATCACAAATGGAAGTCAATATCAGACGACCCTATATTTAAATAATTTAGACCATATTGAAAACTAGATGGATCTAGAATGGACCACAAAGACGAAATAACAGATAGTATTTTTGTTAGCAATAAAATGGTAAAACAAACCCTGTAAATATTCATTTCAGATCAATCTTTTGCTGTACCAAAAAAAAAAAAAAAAAAAAAAAACAAAAAAAAAAATAAAAATAAAATTGAAAATAATGATCTGGTCCTTTTTGAAGTTCAAACGTTCGAAAACAAATCGAAATATCTTTTAAAACTTTTAAGGCACAAACAAAAGGTTTGTATAAAGTGAAATTTGTTTTTTTTTTATAATTTGTCAATTAATTTACATTTAATAAATGAAATAAATAAATAAATAAAATTTTATTTAAATAACCAAGAAAGTAATATTTAAAGAAATTGATATATTTTCATGAAAGTTTGGCCCATGTCAAAGTATATATTTATATATATTTAGAAAGGAGTTTATAACTTTATTTCGAAGGGGTGTGTGCGAGCAGATTTACCTTTTTCAAAAAAGTGAGGTTATAATTAAAGACGCAACGCACACATTTCTTCTCAACTGGCTTTTATAAAAATGCCATCGCTTTAACAAATATTAAAAAAAATATACATATATATTCATTAATACTTCACTTACCACTTCCTATACGAAGGTATCGGTCGATGTGCAGTTCCTGGAGAGACTATTTATATCTGAAAACAGTTTTCAAGACCATTTTAAATTATCTACGATTTATAATTCAAAATAATTTTAATCGATGATATACTTAACAAGGGCTACAACCTGCATTCCTTATATTCCTTACTATGTAGACACAGATGTATTTAACGTTCGTTGGCTTAAGCTTTGGAAAGGAATTAAAAACTTAATATTTAAAATTGTGTCATTGACAATATAGTAACTCTCTTAACACAAAAGGAAGTAATTCGAAGATTTTATCCACCAAAAAAGTATGGCAGCTTTGATTATTTTGAAACTTTTTTAAACTCATTAAATTTCTAGATTTTCTTCTTATGATTCTCCCTTTTGTATTTAAGCAATCACATCAACCATTTAAGACTCAAAATAATTAAATTAATTGAAAGTGAATAAAATTATTGCGGTTAACAGCTTTTAAAAGAATTTGGTCGTTGTTTACAAATTCGATTTGCCATTCTCAACTCAAATCATGGTTGAATTGTTCGTTTTGTTCACTATTTTTTGTGGTATTGTTATTCGCGACTGCGCACAAGTTTGGTTGACAAAAACTATTAATATTAGGTTAAGAAAAATGGAGAGATTGTAAGTAGAAAAATTGTTGTTCTTAATTTTACAAATGAATCTGTTAACAAATCCTACTGCAATTGCAAGTTATATTTTGAATATTTTTACTTTGCCGTTGATAGTTCCTTGTAAGTAACACATCTATATTAGCTTCGTTTTCTTCTAAACTCTTTACATGAATTTGTCAAACTGGATACTTGAAGTTGGTAACGCTGGTAACAACGTTTCACTATACTACAAAACAATTAGGTGGTGTGAAAGTAGTGTCGACTTGTATACAATCAAACTGAGTTGAGTTGAGAACGACAATAGGGGCATTAATTAAATTATTTGAATGCAAAAATAATATTCAATATTTTCTTAAAAAATTTTCTATAAGTAGCACCAAGGTTTCCTTTTTTTATTTGGAAATTTGTAATTTATTTCAAACTTTCAATTTGCAGTAATAAAACGAATTGGTTGTTGTTAGTATTTTAGCCAACTTGCGTTTCAATTTGCTAAATTTTAATGCCAAAACTTAAGATCTTGTGTTAAAAAGGTCATTTCACACCATTGGCTGATCTACAACTTATCAAGAGTCTTTGTGATTTTTGCTATTAACAAGCGTTTTTAAATTTAATTTAAGCTACCATTTTGCGAGAACTTAACTTGAAAAGCGTGAGACGATTCTCATTAAACCTTAAATTTAAATATTACTCTTCTATGGCTACCGATTCTATCGCAATCGGAGGAGTCGTTAAGAAACAGCCGGTTTATTTAGTAAATTATTTGATTCTAATCCACTGTGCAAAATACCATTTCAAAACCGAAAATAAATAAGAGAATCTAAAATGTTTTCATTAACTTTAACTGGCTGACAAAAACAAAGAGCAATTTATATCATTCTGTCTTCAGTTTTGCTCTCTTTTGAAACTGAGCGCAGCCGTTTTGCATTGTGATCAAATTTTTGCTATGAGAATAAAAAAAAATGTTTTTTTTACAATCATATTCATTGATGAGCTCTGCTACTACATTGCAATTCATGTTCTTTGTTACGATACAAATTTTTAGTCTTTGAGAAACCAGCTCTAAGTACGATACAAGCGGAAATCAGCGGCTTCAGACAACAACAATCATAAGTGAAAAATGAAATATTTAAATAAAAGAACATATTGTACAAAACAAAACTTTGCTAAACCTTATCACGAAATACCAGGACCTAAGGGTCCTTTAGGCTTAGGAAATATCTTTACATATCTACCCGTTTTAGGTAGATATTCGTGGCAAGCATTGCATAAAGCCGGTGCCGATAAGTATGAAAGATATGGGCCAATTGTTAAAGAAACCATGGTGCCGGGCGAAGACATTGTATGGCTGTATGATTCAAAGGATATTTCCACCTTGCTAAATGAAAAGGATTATCCTTTTAGAAGAAGTCATTTGGCTTTGGAAAAATATCGTTTGGATCGACCACATGTTTACAGATCGGCTGGCTTATTACCAACGTAAGCTGGGAATTGAGTTTGAATTATGTATATTTCAATGAAAAACGGCTGCTTTAAACAAAAAAGAATTGTATTTTTTAGAAATGGCTCAGAATGGTGGCGTTTACGAACGGAATTACAAAAAGAAATCAGTGCGCCAAAAAGTGTACGTAGTTTTTTAACCGAAGTAGATAAAATTACAAAAGAATTTTTAGATTTTTTACCAAAAAATAAAAATGCTGACGTTTTACCTAAATTAAAACGATTAAATCTAGAGTGTAAGTAAATATGAAATATGAAATTCTAGAATAATTTTTTAAATTAATTTTACATTTAAGTAACCTGCCTTATTACTTTTGGAGAACGTTTAAATTCTTTTGCTGCAACGGAACAACTGTGTCATTCACGTTCATCTAAATTAATGCAGGCGGCTGAAACTACAAATAGCAATATTTTACCCACGGACCAGGGATTTCGTTTATGGCGCTACTTTGAAACGCCGGCCTATAAAAAGTTACGTAAATCTCAGGAATATATAGAAAGTGTGGCAGTAGAGTTGGTCTCCCAAAAGCTAACATTTTTCAAAGACACCGCTTTAAATGCAACTGAAAATTCATCAAGTTTAAGTAGAACTTGTTTAATGGAAGAATATTTAAAAAATCCCAATTTAGATTTATACGATGTGGTGGGTACAGCTGTTGATTTCCTATTGGCTGGTATAGATACAACTTCCTATACAGCAGCCTTTGCTTTATATCACATATCCCGTCATCCTTTAGTACAACAGCGACTTTATGAAGAGTCTCTGAACATTATGAAGGATCCAGATTCTCCCATTTTGGGCGATAGTCTCAAAGCTGGTATACCCTATACCAGGGCTGTGTTAAAAGAAGTTTTCCGTTTGAATCCCATTTCGGTAGGTTTTGGTCGTATTTTAAATAGGGACTTGATCTTAAGCGGTTATCATGTGCCCAAGAAGGTTGGTTTTTATTATACATCAAGTTTGCATATTTATTTAATTGTTATTTCTAAAATTCTAGACTGTGGTGGTTACCCAGAATATGGTAGCTTGTCGTTTAGAGCAAAATTTTAAAAATGCTTTAAAGTTTCAACCTGACAGATGGCTTAATAACAGTAGAAGCTGTATAAATCCATTTTTGGTTTTACCTTTTGGACATGGCATGCGCGCCTGTATAGCACGCCGTTTAGCCGAACAAAATATTTTAATTCTCTTATTGCGGGTAAATGTCATCCATCATTTCCTTCATTCTTAGTACTTTTTTAAATGTTTTAAAAAATTGCTATTCTTTTTTTTGTAGCTTGTACGCAATTATGAAATAACATGGCATGGTACCGAAAGTGATGTTGATGTTGTTACACTTTTGATTAATAAACCAAGTGAACCCATTATCATTAAGATAAAACAACGGATGTAAGTCTTCTTCAATATTTGCAAGTCAAATAGACAGTTAGATTCCAGAAAGCTTGAAATTAATTTGCATTTAAATTAAAAGATTTTGTAAATTTTCTGTTTAAATGTTTTATTTTCGTATATGAAATTGTTTTATTTATTTATTTATTTAATTTTTTTATTTTGTTTCACTAAATGTTATTAGGTTTTTTTTATTTTCTTAATTTTATAGAAGCCAAAAACTAACAAATTATTTTTTGTTTTTAAAAGGCTTTTTAATTTTTAAATATTTTAAATTAAACCTAATTTTGTTCAACTAAATACATAAATATTTGATTTATTGTATTGTATTTACAAATCGCGTTTTAAGAAACTCAACTGTTATTATATACGTATAAAATATTAAATAAATTTTTTATTTTGTTATTATTATATTTTTAATTTGTTTAAGAAAAAAATAAAAATATCAAGAAGACCTTACTTGCGGTGAAAGTCTATTTTGGGTCTTTATAAAAAATTAACACATTAAAAGGATTAACTAGTCTTTATAAATATTTATTTTTCCCTCAAACTAACATTATGTCTTATAATTCGGATTTATAATTCTACAAGAAAACACTATGACCAAGTAAGTTTCGGGCCCAGTTTTTGCTTTTGGTGTGCATTTTAATAAATTAAATTTTTTAATTTTTGATTCTTTAATTAAATTCCTAAATTTTTTAGAAAATTTTAATCAAAAGAAGAAATACAAATTAAAAACAATTTTAAAATGTGCCAGAGAACTTTTTGTATCAGCATAAAAATTTGTAAGTAAACAAGTTAGAGTGCTATATTCGGCTATGTTTAATTTAATATTACCTTCACTATATATGTAAATAAAGTTTAGTGAAGTAATTCCTATCAAAAAAGCAAATATTGGGGTGACAGAAAATTAAAAAATAATAAAAACTTGTACTGCATATTTATAATTTTACATAAAAATAATATCGGCTCTTAATGGGTTAAGAAATTTGAAAAAATTTTAGTATTTCCTTAAAGATCTCTTCAAAAGCTTAAAAATGTTACCCATATTGATATTTAAAAAATTTAAAAATTTCAGAGCCTCATAACTCGGAAAATATGGGCGAGCGCCAATTTTTTAACTTGTTTTTTTTCTGATTTCTCTATCGCCCCATAAGTTTATTTCTTTGATTGGAGTTACTTTATTGTTTTAAATGACATGAAAAAATTAGAAATAGGCGTGCTATTTTGCCTGCTGCCTCGAGGGACATGGACCGATCACGCTGATTTTCAATAGCACTCCTTTCTACACTATATCTGATCTCTTGATATATTTCTTTTTTTTTTTGCCGAAGCAAACTTGATTTTAACACTAACACTGATGGACAGACAGACGACGAATATCGCTCAATCGAGTTCGCTACGCATAAAGAAGTATATATACTTTATGGGGTCGGAAATGGATATTGTAGAAATTACACACGTAATGACAAACTCGGTTATACTCTTTTTCTACTTTTTGTGAAGAAGGGTATAAAAATTACTACAAAATGCTGAAAAAAATATATATTGGGATGTTAAAAATGTTATACAAATCAAATGTCTGAAGAAGAAACTTAAACATTTGGCTCTGAAATGGTATAATCCAGATACGGGACTGTAGGCACTCAGTTAGAGCAAAGGGACCAATTTGACTCATGTGCGTCGGCTTTATCCACTGGATATGCTGACAACCTGTGCAAACTCACTTAACCTAACTTTAGAAAATAATCAGTTGCAATTTTTTTGTTTTGCTGCGCATGGTCAAACGAAAAGTTGTCTAAAAATATTTTACATTAAAGTAATTTACTTTAATCGTACTTGATTCCTTCAAATATAAATATTTTATGAGAATATCATTAAAAATTTATTATTTAAAACTAAAAAATGAAATATGTTACTGCGGCAAAGAAATATCCATATGGCCATTTCGCTACTGTTTATATAAATCATTAGTAAGTTCTACCCAAATTTTATAAAAAGAACTTAATATAAAAAAGGTTCCATATAATAAATTTTCATATTGTTTACATTTTTTACACAAACTTTGAGTGGCCATACTTTGCCGTGAATAATAAAATTGAATTTTTAAAATTCATAACATAAAATCAAAATTGTTTTATTTAAAATGATTTTTGGGAATAATTATTTTATATTAGTTCACTTTTCAGTGTGCTAATAACCCAAATATTTTAAATAAAATCAAATATTGATTATTAGTGGTAAAGCTAGTTCCTATGGCCATTTCGTTGATTGCTCAACTCAACTCATCAGGGAACCTTCTACCATATTTTAGATAAGCTAAAGCTCCCTATTATATTTAAAAATTATTTTAAACCAACTGAGAACTGGACAAAGCTTAAACAAAATACCAATAATCAATAGTGACTTTATTTTTGCTTACATTTCTACACTTCTCAGTGAACTAATACAAAATTGTTTTATTTTAAGTAAGGCCAGGTTTTAGCACAGAATTTACATATAAAAATAATTATTTAATACAAATAAAAATAATTTTACACTCTACAATTTTATTAGAATATATCAATTACATTTAAACATACAATTTAATAAATGCTAAAACTACTAATTTTAATTTAATAAAGACGTTTCTTAACACTTAATTTTACTATGATGACCTTATTAAGCAAGTCACAATGAATGGCTCAAGTCACAAATGTTAAATTATTTAAACAAAAAACTGAAAATATATTTTTTTTGTCTTCCATATCTTGTAAAGTTTTTCTTATAAAAAACTAACAATGAACACAAAACAGCTGCTACACATTAAGTAAATGGAGGTTAATCGATTTCAAAAATTTCATTTATGTTTTTAATTCATTACCGTTACTTTGCTACAAAACTTAAGAAATGTTGTTTAAAGCTTTATCATGTCCTTGACCTGTACTGGGCTTGCTCGCTAAATGAATTTGATTTTCTTACAATGTTTATGATTATTAATCCTATGCTAAATATTTCTATTAAATACATATATAATTACATTCATAAATACATTTAACACTTTTCATTTATTATTTTTCTAGATTTTTTTTTCACTATAAAAAAGGATTTTAGAAAAAGAAAATGAGAAAGTTCTTCCTTTTAATCAGATCAAATGAAAAACTTTTACTTTGGTCGTTTCGTTTTGTTTCGTTTAGTTTTGTTTCGTTTTTTCTTCTTCTTTTTCTAAATATGTATGTTATGTATGTATGTATATGTTTTAAGTCTAAGAATATGTTTTATCTGTGCTGTCCCATTGAACATTTTTTGCCGCCATGTCTCATAGAAATAATGTGATACTTTGCCAGGAAATCATCTTAGACATTGGCGTTGTTCAGAATTGTCGAAAGTTTGTACAGAATTTTGTAAAACAACCCGGGGACAATTTACGGCATTCGATATCGATCAAAATTTCAATAGAATTAAAATTTAAATTTCGATCAATATCGAATGCCGTAATTTGCCCCCTGAAAATAATTTCTAATTTTCTTAGAAATAACGTCACTCTCCCTCGTTTATTATCCCACATGAATTTGGACATGTTTCCTGCACTAAATTAGGCACAAAATGTTTAAAGGGTTTATACAATAAATACGTTTGTGTGTATGTATGCAGTGAATGAACGTGTACGTGAGTATGACTATGATTTCTAATTCATTGAGTATCAAAAGTTCTGCTCCTATAACTCCAAGAGCAGAACCTCTTCATGCTAGAGTGCATTTAAGAAAGAAGAGTCCATCATACGATCATCGTATAGACTTAAAGTTTTGGAAGCTCTTATTTTCCGCACCGATGGCGGAACATCACCTGGGGTCTTGACACGTTGACTGGGATCTCGTAGTCTTTCATTGCTGCCACGAGCATTAAATACCTCACGGAATACTTCTAAACTTCGCTGTCGTCTAAACTGGGGTTCTGAATGATTTCTCATTATGACAACATTGTTAATAGTTGAAATGTTTTTATGTTCTTCTTCATTCAAATTATCACATCTGGCGTCAATAGAAAGATTTGTTGATCTGGATCTGGTAACAAGATGTGTAGGTGTAGACTTGCGCTTGTCTAAACTTTTTAGTCTATATTCTACAATGCCATCCACTTCATCAGCACCGCCATTTGTGTCATCAGCATCACATTCTTCGGTGCCGTTGTGCAGTTCTTCTTCTTCAATAGTTGTTATTGGATTCGAATGCAAGCTGCTCGTAGGTGTGGTTTTAAAACCATTTATCTGATTCACTGGGCTTATATCTAAATTATTAGGTCTTTTATTTTGAACATAACCACTGCCGTCCTCTGAATATGCGGTCGTAGCCGTAGCAATTGGTTTATCACAATTTGCTTTATCCTTGTCTATAAAACTTATAATGACGGGTGTGATGCTAAGATTTTTCTCCACAAGATTTGATTTCTCATCGCGTGTGTTCAAGTGACGAAAAATGTCAAAGTTTTCCATTCCATTGTTTTTGCGAAACAGCCGTTTCTGTATAAGAGCTCTTACTCCGTGCCAACCTTTTAGTTTGCGATCGGTATTTTGTTGCTTAGGAAATCCTTGACCCATGTGAACAGGTTCCTTTTGCTCCAGCGAGCTAAACTTTTTTGAGCTGCTGCCAGAAATTAACTCCTCTACAGAAACATCATCGTCTAAACAGGAAAAGCTGTTTTCTTCTCCAGCTCTTGGTTGAAAACTATGTTTCTTACTACTTTGTACAAGCTTTGGTGGATATTGGTCAACCTTGGGTGCCAGATTTCTTTCCTGGCAAGGATTTCTTCCCTGATAGGGTTGCAGCTGTTGCTGTGGTTGTATTAAAAGGTTCTTTTCAGTTGTTAAAGAGGTTGAGGCGTTTTCATTGTTGTCTTTGAGGTACGGAAACAATTTCATATTTGGTGGTGGATTAAAAACGTTATTGGTATCGTTAGTTATAGTCTCAATATTATTGGGAGAACGAGGCTTGTGCTCATAAATTATTTCTGTTTCCGTGTGCATTGTTCCCAGATTATTGGTACTGAGAAGAGGTGTTGTGGCTGCCATTTGGGCATTTAGCCGCGCTCCTATAGATGCAGCTTCATGCATTCTTTCTTCAGCACATAAGGAAGTTAAACGTGCCTCAGCATCATGATCCCAACAATCTTCACAAGTATCTTTAATTAATTTAGCAGCTGGACCTCCTCCCCAACCTGTGGGAAATAATGGTCGTGCTTTACGCCTTACAACCAATGATTGCATTTGATCAAAAGAGGGATGGGAGCCAACTTCTAATTCATAAGGGGCCTTATAAGGTGGCGTCACTTGTCCCTGAGAATAAAAGTCTGAACAACGTGTAGCCACTTCCCACAATACCAAACCTAAGGAGTAAACATCCATTTGCTTTAGAGAAGTCTCACAGTCTCTTAAGTTAACAGCTCCCTCTAAAAGTTCGGGGGCCATATAGCGTAAAGTGCCCACTTCATTAATTGATTTTGTTTCAGCCTCTGCTACTTCTCCCTTGTATTCATAACGAGGACCAAATACTTTTAAAGCAAAACCAAAATCAGCAATGCAACAGGTACGATCTGCCTTAACTAAAATATTCCTAGTGTTTAGATCTCTGTGTGCTATGCAGGGCTTATGCTCATCGCCTTTTCTTAACTCAGTGTGTAAATGTGAAAGACCTCGTGTTATAGTTTTGACCATGCCGCAGAACATGTCAAAGTTTACAGTGTTTGCTATCAGCCAGTCTTGCAGGCAGCCAAGAGGAGCCAATGATAAAACCAAATGATATTCTAACTTGCCTTCCATAGTATGGTGTTCATCATAACCTAAAAATAAGCAGATTATTATATTACCGTTTTAAATCATTTACGTAATGAAAATTTACCAAAATATTTCAGCAGAGCAGGACAATCCATTAAGGGCAGTGAGTAAATATTTCTTTCATTAATAAAATATTGCTGATGAGCCTCGGGAAATATCTTTACAGCTACCTCTTGATCATGCAGTAGACCTTTCATAACTGTGCCATATTTACCACTGTCTAGCATGCAAATCAAATTCAAATTATCCACGTTACGTAAGTTAGAGCTGTAACCAGGACCCGAAGGAGCCAGGGGTGCTTCTTCTGGTTCTGGTTTTTCCCGTATGCTACGATAATATATAAACGTTGAGAGGAGCATAATAAATAGGCACATAATTAATACCGCAAACCAAAGGTTTGTTGTAGACAAATTTAATTTATCTCTAGATTTTAACAAATTTGAAGCTTCAGCAAAATTCGCTTTGGACAACTGTAACAAAACAAACATGAGTAAATCATTTTAAATTAACTGATTAAGTCTTACCTCCAAAAATGAGGGTTCCACTACGGATACATTGTTATTACAAGAATTACCCGAACAGCAACAATAATACATGGAACTATTACGTGATGTAGATGTTGGCGAAGAACTGACACATTCCGAATGATTACAAGTGGCATTGCCTTCAGTGCTTTCTTTCCAACACCCTAAAATAAAAAATAAATTATTAAATAATAAATTATAATTTTCTATTTAAAAAAGTTTATTCGCCCGAGCAGGGACTTGAACCCTGGACCCTTGGATTAAAAGTCCAATGCTCTACCGACTGAGCTACCCGGGCACTTATACATCTTGTGACAATTAACAGTTTTGTAACAATATTAAGAGCATCAGTAGCAAAATAAAATTAGTTTTTAAGAGAGAGTCGGAGTTTCAGAGAGTCAGAGAGTTTCGAAAATAATATTGTGTTTTTTCATTTTGGGGATTTATACCTGTGGCATCACTTATGTATTTGTGACTGGCGTTGATAATATATTTTGAAGTAATTTCAACTAATCTTGGTTTTCATACCTTGTTTTACAACCTGTGTACCATTGGTGGTAGTACTCCAAAGAGAAAAACAAAATGTGTAATCAGATGGACACACTCGAAAAGTAGGCGATGTTGATGGTTCAATATCCAAATTTGTATTAACTGTACTTTGTAATTCTTTAGCTGTCAAGCCAGCTGAATCAAATTGAGGAGGATCATACTCATCGGTATCATCGTCCTCATCTAATAATATACGATCGTCTTCTTTAAAACTCATGCAGCCAAATGGAGGTGGAGCTGCAAAATAAATAATTATTTGTTCAAATTAACCCTTTTAACCCACGAGCTCAAATAACTTACCAGTTTTTGCCAGAGAAAATAATACTATTAAATGTAGGGAAACAATCTGAATTTTTCCTGTCATTGTTTACTATTGACTTTATAGCGCAGCACCTTTGCCTTGAAGATATTCTGTTTTCGTTTATTTGATATGTTTTTTTTTTGTGTAGTTAGTTACTGACTTTGTTTATACGTATCTAAAGCCATTCTGCACATTTTTGTATATCTGCAAATAAATAAAATTATGAATACAATTATCATTTGTTCAATAAGACGAGTAAAATTAATTAAAAAAGATGGAAGCACCCACGCCAATTGTAGTGTTCTGTCTTTTGTTTTCCTAAGTAATTATTATTGTGTTTATTGTTCATTTTTTTCTAATGTTTCAAGTTTTGCCTTAGATATTCTATTCGTTGTTGTGTCTAACAGATAAGACATGTCTTGTTTTCAGTCGTGATAAGCATTCTTATTAAGAAGTTTTTAATTTCAATACTTTTACGTAGGTTTTTTGTTTAAGCAATTGCAAATATTAACGATCGATTGGGTGTATTTCATATATTCGATTGATTAAAATGAGTTTGAAAATCTCTTTTAAAATCAAATAAACAGAGCAGCAGTGAGCGCTCTTAAACTCTAACTTCCAGTGTTATCAACACCATGAAAATAAAAATGATATAATTTTTTTCAATAATATATCTTGAAAAGAAATTTTTTTCGAGTACACGCAAAGAAAAAATATGGTGGAGGTAACCATAATCTAAGAGCAACATATTATGGTTGTATTATATGGTTGTTAACAAATTCTGGTATTGTTACATTTAATAGTAATAAAGCTGGTGTTGCAACCATATTGTTGTTAAGCATAACAATAACATGGTAAAACCTGAAAATAATTATATTAAAATATATCATAATATGGTTGAAAATGTCATGATATATAATTGAATTATAATACAGTCTCGTAAGTGCAAATATTTCCTAATACGGAACAACTTAGTTATTCATTGCTTAATTTATTATTGATTTGTTACTAAAGTTATTGAAAAACATAAATTCACAAAAAAAGGCAATAAAATGGTTATACAATTGTACTTAAAATACAAAAATAAAGATTTATATGTTTACATACATACATACATACACGTACATATATTTCAACTATTTTTAAAATGTTTTGCTTATTTGTTTTTATTTATTGTACAATATTTTTAACTGTTTAGTTTGTACATAAATTTTAATTGTTTTTTTTTCATTTTTTCTAACAATAAAAACTCTTTAAACTTTAAGCTAACAAAAAAATTACTTAACTGATAGAAAAGCATTCTGTCAAAACCTAGAACAAAATATTTTTAGCGCAAACATTATTTTGTTTGTTTTTAATCATACTCTGCTTAATAAAAATATTTTATGGTTAAATATATTATTTTTAATAAGTTATAAAACTTTGGTTGTGATTTAAATTTTTTTACATTAAACCAACCATGTCGTATTTTTTTGTGCACAGTAACCATATAATGGTTAAATATCCATAAAAATGTGTTTATTGTGACTAAAGTATTGTTGAAAACAACTATTTGTTCTACAACAACTTTATACTAAAAAAATAAACATAAGTAGGCGTGTAAATTAGACACAAAGTCTGTTTCTTTACTTTTTGGGTAAAGTTCGTGAAAATATGATCAAGCATTGTTTTCTTCCATAAAGAGACGAAATTATATAATAGTACGGAACACACAATCTAAATTTTATTTTTACTGTTTTTATAAGAAGAATTAATTTCAATAAATTAGCAAAAAAAAAAAAAATAATAATTTATTTTGTATTTTGTTGTAAGGCTGTTAAACAAGTTTATATAGCTTGCACGAAGAAGGAATTTTATTCCTTCAAACAGAAACAGACAAATTATTTTTCTTATAAAATATATAATATTATTTTTTTATAAAATATTTTGTTCAGCAGCGATAGAAAGCTCCCAGAATTCCTTTCATATAAGAATGTAATTATTACCTTGCAAAAAGGCTTCAATTAAAAAAGTTTCAGATTAAAAAGTAACAAAATGAAGGCAAATCATTTTAGTAGATATCACCTGTAGCATGACCACCATATTTATTTTGACATGATCTGCTCATATTTCGTGTTCGGTTCAAAAATAAATTAAAAGGTTTTTCTTATGCATAGCAAAAATAATCTTCCTGCTATAAATTAAGGTAAGGTTTTTGAGAAGATAGGGTAGGGTCTTAGAAAACTACTAAATAAGCTGTGAATATTTCTGGTGATGTTTGTTTTTAAATTTGGGACAAAATTTAAGAAGGCATATTTGTTGGTATCAAATCACACAATTTAAGAATGATAAAATATTTAAAGGCGGCTGAACGACTTGAAAAGATCAGTTTGGGTATCTTTAATGAAGGTGTCGACAATTTTCTTCGAAACCACCAATCAAGATACTATAAAAAATTTTATCGCGGCGCTGTCAAAAATTGTTAAAAAATACATATTATTGTTAAAAATATTATTATATTATATTTAAGTTCTGTATTGATCAGATCCAAAATAAGTTGATATCTCCTTTAAAAAAGAGTTACGAAAATTCCTATAAAGTCAGCAATTCATTGCTCTCATTTCTTTGCTTTTTAAGTTTTTTAAAATTTAAACGAAGATTCTTGGCGATTTTTTTCTACAAGCACTTGTTGACTATACCGACACTTTAATCACGGTAGATCAATTTTAATTAACTCGCTTCGGTCTTCACGTACTAACTGTTATTTAAGTAATTTTAAAGAAAGAATTTTGGTGACTTCTTATATAATTATTGCTACGTGGAGCAGCGGGTGTAAAACTTTATTATAAAATTAAAAACAACTCTTGTCAACTGCAAAAAAAAACAACAAAAAAACATAAAATGTTTAAATCGATTCCTGAAAAATAGTCGGCCTTGACCGATTGATTGTAAACGTACATTTTTGTTTATTTTTCTTTAATTCTTATCAAAATAAGCGTGTTTTGGTTTTGTTTTTACATGCTCAAACTTTGTGTATTTTCATTTGAAAGATAATTTAAAGAGTTAATAAATTAAAAAAAAATGCTCTTATTATGCTGTCTCTCTTCTCAGTATCTTTGTATCTATGGCGCCACTTAATTGCATTCCATTTTTTTTTTATAATTTTTTTTGCAGTTTCGTGTATCTTTTGGTTTGGTTTTAAATCTTTTTTGTATGTTTTTGTTGTTGTTTCAACTTTTTATGTATTTTAGTGTGATTATTTTTAATATTGGTCGTCTCTTTGAAATCTTGTTTAAAACAACAGTTTTTTCATTTCTTTGTCTACACTTTGGTGTTTCAAGATATCATTTGTTTGTTTTAGTTTATTTTTAACACGGAAATAAAAGAAACAAAAAAAAATCGCACTTGTTCGCCGCGGCAAGTACGAGATTTGTTTGCCAACTTAAATTAATGTTTTCATGTTAATGACTCTTAAATGATTTAGGGATGTTTTCGTTTATTCCTCAAAGTCAACTTTTTCTGTCACAGTGGGTGGCGGGTTTCGCATTTTATTGTTTGCAATTACTTCGCCCAATACCATAGTACTAGCAGAGCGAGTCAAAGACATTGATTTTTCACCAAATTTAAGTTACAAATGAAACTTTCTATGTTAAGTTTTAATCAAATAAAACTTTTAAAGTTTTCATAGAAGTTATTGATTTTTTCTTTATTAATTTTGTTTAATCCAATAATGATTTCTTTAAATTCAAATAAACAAAGTTGTGCTGATGAATTCACCTTTTTTTTTAACTTTATTTACACATTTTATAACTTTTAATATATTTACACTTAAGAATTAAAATATGTATAAAAATTTAATTTAAGAGAAATCGATTTAAGCGTGTTTATAAGTACTATTTTATTATTGTGTTTTATTTTACTTTAGTTAGTTTTGTATAAAAGTATAATAGATATTTTCTTTTAATAGCCGACCGGCGCCAGTTTCTCTGCTTTTAATCGTTTATTAACGTATTTGCGTGGAGTACTGCTTTCATTTAAAGCTAAATTGATTCTGTGCAATATACGAGTATTTAGTTATAACAGATAGAGAAGCACTGCTTGCTGCTATTAACTTTCAAGTTATTTTCGCAGTGTTGCCACTATGCAATTTTCCTGATACTTCATTTTATTAAATACAACAAATAAAGCAACAAAACGATTTAACTTTGTATATAAATAGTTCTTTCCAATTATGTTTATAGAAATATATGAATACTAGTTAGAAGTGTTGAAAGCACTGTTGTTTAAAATATGGTAATATTATTATGTTTTTGTAATTTTTTAAGAGAGCATTCTGCTATTATTTTTTAAGCTCTCATTTAAGTATACTATTAAGAAGAGTGGAATATCCAATTGGTTTTAGTTTAGTAGGAAATACACACATATCGTTAGCTAAAATGAAAAATTACGTAACTAACAAAAAATTTTTTTCTTTATTACAGGGAAATAAACCTTACATGTAAACACATATTAATTTCTATAGAAACATAGTTTTAAATTTGCTTGTTAGTTGCGTAGGTATTTATTTAAGTTAACAATATTTTATTCTTCTTATGTTTATTTTTAAATAATTGATTTTGCTACATACGTTTCCAAAAGTAAATAAATCGAAGTCGTAAGAAACAATAAAACCATATAAAAGTCATATTTACAAAAAATCTTTTAAGTTGGAAATTGATGTTTTCAAATTCTATCGGTCATAGTTATTCATAAAAAACAGCTTTTAAATGCATTTAAAGAAAATTTCTTAAAAATGTTTTAAGGAAAGATTTAAAACTTGAATATACCTTCTTAAACAATTTTTAAATATAAAAGAAACGTACCTTATTTCAAGCTATTTTTGAACGCAGTTTCGTGTTTATAATTAATTCGCCTTGGCAATAACCAATTTTGGTATAATTCAAGGCGAATTAAGTATAATTATTATCTAACTGTTATATAGATTTTTTATATATGGAGTTTGACAGTTAGAATACCAGGGAAAAGAATTGAATTCGCCACCGCTATCACCTTGTATTTAATTCGCCTTAGTATAATTTAAGCAACAAGTTTGAAGTAAGGTGCTGCCAACCCAAAAGTTGTAAATTAACATTAATGTTTATTAGTTAAAATATGGTTTAGAAATAGGATTCAAATAAAATATATTTTTAAGGTTTAATCTAATCTTGTGTGAACAAGAGGAGGAAACGAAAACTATTCAAGAAATGGTCCCTTAAAATAATAAATATGCAACTTTTGCTATGCAATTCTTAAGTTTTGTGATCAGTAAGGAAAGACGAATGGAAATGGAGTACATAGTTTTGTGTACTCCATTGTAAAATTGCCTTGATGGATACGAAAGATACAAAAGAGCAAAACAAAAACAACAAAAGAAAATTGCGGCAACAAATATATATTATATCTGTAGTGCAATTCACTTCTTTTTATTTGACGATTATCGGTTCGTTAAATTGACTTAACAACAAAATTGTCGATATTCCTATTCAGTAAAACTTTTAACGAAACTCGCCGCTGCTTAAAGCGAGCTAATATAGTTAGCAAGTTGCTCGTCGTTAAGAAAGCGACTATAATTTTTGCGTTGTTATATATGTATGTCGACAATCCATCATCCATATACATAAGTATAAACACAGAACATATATGTATATATATTTGAACACAATATAAAAACATAGCTTGTTTTGTTTAGTTTGTTTTCATTTAAATTAAATTAAACATACTTGTTTAACTTAGTAGATATACGCACATTTAAAATTAATTTCAAAAATAAATTTCTCTTTAAAAAAATGCACATAAACATTTGTTTTGACCGTATTTAAGAAGAGGTAATCTGAAATAAATAAACACATGCGTGTGCCTCGCTTAAATTCACATGTTTTTATTCTTCTCTTTTGTGTTTTTCGTTTAATTGTTGACGGAGATGCCACTTAATTTCAACTGGGGTCTATTATCGGTAATCTGAAGTTAGTAAATCACTTTATAGTTATTTCAAACAACAGAAAATGTCGACAAATATAAATTTTGCCAAAGTATTCAGTTTGCGTTAATAAGGAAATTGTTTTGCAAAAAAAGTACCTACGTTTTTTGGTTACTTGAAAGTTTTTTTAAGAAAAATGTTTTTTTTTTACAAATAAACATAGGTATGTAAATAAACTACAGATTAACGTTACTGCTCGTATTGTGACCAGCGCATGCCAAATCGAAATTCTAAGCCATCTTTTCTTTAATCAAGCAAAAGATGGATTATAATTCTTTGGTTCATTTTAATATTAATTTCTATTTTGATTGGCTTAGATTATTAGTGTTTCTCTGTTTAATCTTTTTTTAGCCTTTTATGATTAATAGTTCGGGTTAGCGGATTTAGGGGAATTTGAGTATTCTTTGAAAATTTTTTCCACATTCTTAGCAATCTTACTTTTTTCAATGACACTTTAAAAGGTCTGATTAGATTCCAATTTTTAATAGAACCGGGGATAATTGTTGTAAATTGTAGAATCTTGGATTGACGCTTTTGCATTTTTTCGTAGCTTATAAATGCAACATAATTAAAATTTATAATACCATATTGGTTTTAAGGCCGAGTTATAAAGTAGATGACTAGAATCTAAACTATTAGCAGGGTCTTTTCGGAAATGCAAGTGTTTTAATCTGCTTAACAATTTATTTGAGTCGCCTCTCCATGTTGGGCATTGATCGAGGTGTATACAGAGGTGCCACGTTTCGGTTAAGAGTTCTCACGCTTTTTGTCGTCGTTTTATATTACTGTAGATTAATTACTTTTAAAAGATTTAAGACTCTTATTACTAAAGTATTCCCGGTATACTATAAAAAACGTTTTCTTTGTCAATCCCATTTGCCAACCCGCCCGTCAACCCGCAAAAATTAGATTGGTTCCACTTTTACAAATTTTAAGTATAAACGGATTTTTGCTAAATTTTTGGAATTACTTAAAAAAAATTTCTTTCGTATAATTAATTAATTTTTAAGAATGTAAAAATGTCGTACAGCAAGGTTTAATTTTAAATTAAAAAAGTCGAAAATATTCAAAATAAACATGTGAAACAATAAAAATTTAATACAGAATTATGTTTGTCCTATATTGTTCATATCTAAAAAGGTATGGCTGGTAGTACTTTGCCAGCACACTGGCCAAAACCAATACGCAGACCGTTACGTTCACAATGGCCCCGAATTATGACTTCATCGCCATCTTGTAAGAATTTACGAGCAGAGCCATCTTTAAGATTGATAGTTTTCGAGCCACGCCAGCTCAGCTCAAGCATCGAGCCATAGGAGTCTTCAGTTTCGCCACTTATGGTACCTGAAGCCATTAAATCACCGGGACGTACATTGCAGCCAGTAATTGTATGATGGGCAATCTGCTGCATGGCAGTCCAGTATAAATATTTATAATTTGATTTGCAGATTTGAGTTTCCACACCATTTTCAGCTAAAGTATAGAATTTTGAACGGGTGCTATTAAAGCTTCCATTAAAAATAAATAAATATAAAACAAAACTTACGTTTAAGAAATACTTCCAAGTTAATATCAAAATTAAAAGGTTTATCATGTTTCAAATAGGGAAAAACTTCAGGTTCTTGTGGAAAATTATCTACCAAAAACGGTTCTAAAGCAGCAACCGGTATAATCCAGGGTGATATGCTAGTACCTAAGTTTTTGGAAGTAAATGGACCCAAAGGTACATATTCCCATTTTTGAATATCACGAGCACTCCAATCATTCATTAACGTAAAGCCAAACACGTTCTTCCATGCCTCTGCCACAGGTATACGTTCACCCAACTTATTGCCAGGACCACCAATAAAGAAAGCCATTTCTAATTCGAAATCTAATAATTTGCTTGGACCAAATACAGGTGGTTGCCCGTCAACCGGTAAAGTTTGCCCAAGAGGGCGACGTATGGGTGTACCTGACACCACCACCGAACTAGCACGACCATGATAACCCACCGGTATGTGGCGCCAATTTGGCATTAAAGCATTCTCTTTGCCACGGAACATAACGCCCACATTGGTGGCATGATGAATGGATGAATAAAAATCAGTGTAGTCACCAATATCAGCTGGTAAATGCATTTCACATTCTGCTTGTGGTATGATAACACTAAAACCATTTAATAAAAAATCATTTCAATTTTAATATAGAATTTTAAATGTTGCATAATTTTTACCTCTTAACTAAATTAGAATTTTGTTCCAATTGGGAATTTGGCAACAGTAATTCATGGGTTCTTGAACGCACTACATTCCACGCTGTGTAGCCAAGACTCATTAGCAAATTCAATGTTTCCGCCTTCAAAGCATCCTTGAAGTATAACAGTTATATGGAGTATAAATTTATAACACTTTTATACAAATGGAGTTTTTGATTTACCTGCACTTCGGGTGGGTACAAGAAGGCAACACCGCTCAAATCTAAAACACTGTCACCAATAGCAACACACAAACGTTTGCGGGACTGTAAAATAAAAATAAAAGAAAAACAACATTTAAAATAAAAAAGTGATGTCTGTTGACTCAAATTTTATTTTTATTTATCATTTTCTTCAGTGATAAGTCATTGTTTGTTTTAAAATCTTTTAATACAACTTAAATTAGATATTTATTTCTAAACTGTATCTGAGGCACACGAGAAACAGAAACCAAAACAAGTTTAATTTATTGTTTTTGTTTATGTTAATGCAAAACATATTTGAATAAAATTTTTAAACCTAATTTGAATATTAATGTTTTTCTCGTTAGTTTTGATCTTAAAATGTATCGTTAAACTAGAATAACAAGATTCTTTAAAAGACATGTGATTCTTAGTTTTCGTTTATTTAATAAAATTAATTAATTACTTACATTGGCTTGTGTAGAGAAAACACCATAGGGCAGGTTTTCCAAAGGAAAATCACTTCCAGCCGGTACATGAACAAATGAAGTGACCATTCTATTCTGTGATTCTGTTATCTTGAAACTGTTAATGTTTTTCGAAAATCGTGCGGCTAAGATGACAGCTAGTACAACGACTAATAATCCGCAAATACGTTGCTTTCCGTAAGCCAGTTGTGTAAAGACTGATTGTATGATACGATCTCAGTATACCCAACAGGTATTTTATTTAAAGAGAAGAGAGCACTTCATTATTTTATGTGATGTAAGATAGTGAGCTGCTGGTATCTTATTACCATAAAATTCCATTAGAAAAAAAAAAATAGATTAGTGTCTCTCTCTTTTTATAATGCTCTGGATACGATCATCTTAAAACTTAACAAGCGACGAAACTAGAACTATAACACCAATAGCTTATTAAAATAAATGTGTATAAAAAGTTATTTAAACAAAGCAGGCAGGCTGAAATATAAAGATTTGTGGTCGAAATCTTAAATTTTAACCGGGTGGTGATAGCTGCTAAGATGAAAAAGCAAAAATCATCGTAAAGTTATAAAGATATATTTTTCTAAAACTTTTCTATTCACAAAGATGTGTTTACTACCGTCCCTAAATTAACGCATAAGACGCAAAGCAATGTAATTCATAGCCTTTGCGCTGGAATGTCATCCCTAAATAAGAGCGTCAACTTTGTTTCTTTTACCGTAATGCTAATTCATTTTATTTTATAAAACCCGCTGTATAAGAATAAAGAAATGATAAAACCGCTGGATTGCCTTAAAAATAACTAAATTGTCATTACTTTTCAACCATAACAAAACAAAACAAACCAACAAGCAGCCAACTTCACTTCCTAAAGCACTGTCAAAATTGGATTTTCCAATTGCTAAGCGTTGACGCCGTGCTATTCAGGGATGCTTCATATATTTTGTATGTACATGAGAAATTTTGACAGATAGCTTGGGATGGCAGTTAGGCGGAAATATTAACCGCCTTCTCCAGACTAAAAGACAACGTAAATGGTGTTTCGAAAAGTATTGTAATAGGCAGACACGTCAAAAACTATGTGCTCTATAGCAACAAGTGCAAAAAATAAGACCTTAAATCAAAGGGTAAACCAATAGTGGCGTGATTTTCATTTACTTGGTCTTGTTTTTGAGTCGCAATCGGTAGATACTTTAAGTTCAAATATTTTAATGTTTATTTTAAGAAAAATTAAAAAAAAACTTAAGATCGCGGCTAAAATTTACAATAATAAATAATAAAATAATGAAGTCGAAAATTAAAAGGTGGCCCATACATTGCATGGAAGCCATCCTGTGTTGTTCAAATTCGCACTTTTTGGACTTGTATTGAAAATCTTGGTTATACTTGCAACAATTCACTCATTAATCAGCAAAAGTCCATGAGAAGGAACACAGGACACTTCTAGTAGGAACATTATAAAAGATCAGATAATAATCATAAAACGACTTATATAATCTTATTGTGATGGTGCCTTCAATCATAAATAAATAAATAATAATATAATTAAAAAATAATAAAATATTTATGAAGAATATTTTTGAATTCTTCTGTTGTGAAGAAAATACGACATTTTCGGTTATAAAATAATTGTTTAAAAGAAAATGAAAGTAGTGTAATACAACGTTATAATGCGCTATATAATACAAATTACTGACTTGACGATGTCAGGGTGAAAGCGAATCAAGAAGCGAGTATGAGCTATAAGAAAGATGATGCAGTGATTTCGAGCATTTCTTCTATCGCTTGGTGGACGTCAGCATTTTAAAAATGCTGGCAGTAGGTAAATTGGTATGATATAAATCTTCACAATTTATCACAGATTGATAGACCTTTATGATTCAACGGCCCTAATTTTAAAGATCAAATAGTTCTGCTGCCCGGAAATATTAGAAGTTCTGCGTTAAATCTTGAATTTAAATACCTTTCCTCGGCAACTGTATGAAATTTTTGTGCGATCAAACAAATAATTCCAAAATAAAAAAAATTGTTGTCAACATCTTTTAATTTTGCCTCACTGTGCGACTAAGGTGTATGTAATAAAAAATTATAAATAAATTTTTATAAAACAGCATTGTATACATATATATGATGTATTCTACATTATTTGTAATAAGAAACCAGCGGCTTTGCTCTTTACAGAAAACTTTTCATGAAAAACATATGAATGATGTAAAAATGTAAAAATGCCTTAAATTGAAACTCAAGAAAAATTTTATAATTAAATTTAAATGAGGAAAGCAATACAACAAAGGCTTAAAAGTGATAATTGTTGTTTTTTTCTTAATAATTTATCTTTGTGTGTAAAAGAATTTCAAATGACTAGATCACTATTTTGAGGACACCGATATAAAAGCGAAAATTTTCTTCAGGAAACTTCTTATCTATCTACGTAGAAGTTTTATATTAACCAATTAAGAGTAGATATACAACTTTACGGTTGCGGCGCCGGATTCCGCATGTACAAAAAAAAAAAACAAATAAAATGAGGTGCGGATACAGACGGGGTGTATATTGTCATTTTTTATTATTTGCTTGTTATTTTATTTCTTTTTTATTGAAATAAAATTAAAAATTTTTTAAAATGTATAAATCAGAAATTTTTAAAACTATTGTTGTTTTTCAATGCCTTTTTACGTTTTCTTTCTCTTCATTTTTCCTAGCCATTCACAAAAAAATTAACAGATAGGATTTTTTGTTAGAAAAATAATAAAACTGTGGTAACATTCTAAAAGAGAAAAAATTTAAAATTGAGAGCTTGAGAGAAAACGCACTGAAATTAAAATAAATTTTAATTTCGTGCGGATTTGTTAAGCATTTTATATTGTCAAAACTTCATATAAAAAAAGAATCACATCCGCAACCATGAAGCTGAATTTCTACTTTTAGATTATTTAAATTTTTATTACTCCACCTCAGCCTCAAAATATGCTACACTTTATAAACCTACATACCGGGGATGGCAGCTTGCAATTTTGCTATAATGGCACGAAATGTGATAATAATAATCGGTATTTATTTAACCATTATTTCGGCGTAAGATCAACTCCCGAAAAAATTTAAGTTGTTGTAAATTAAAAATAAATAATAATGTAAAAATGGAATTCACCAAAACAATGAAATAATTCTTCGCCCAAGTTTTGTTTTTTATGGGCCTAAACTCAAAAAGCTGCATGTTTTAATTGCGGATGATTATTAATGTCTGCCACTTAAAATAAAACGCATTATTATTTCCATAAAATCTATAAAATTGCTGATGGGTTTCTTTAGAAATAATTGTCGAAATTTTAAATATTTTTAAGAACCATATTAGTATAAAAAAATATTCATTTTTACGGTTCTTGTTTCACTACAAGGTCTGCCTGCCTATCTATCACAGGCTTCTATGTCTCTAAAACTTTAACTCTGACAGAAGTTTAAAATAAAACGTTGCCCCCATACCACCGTTATTTTTACGTAAAAGGCCTTATCTTAAACCGTTAAAGGCAGAAACTTGAAGTGTACACAGACTGTATGCCCTTATAAAAATAAAATTAAGGATTGAAATTATTGTCTTATTTTTTGAACCGTAAAAGGCAGACTCTTAAAAATTAAATGGTAACCCATATCTGATACGAAATTCGTACTCGGAATTGTTCAGCATATCAGAATCTTGCAATTGTTAATAAATTTTATAACGAATGTTTTGTCGCTATTTTAAGCACCTTCTGGTTCTCATAACAATAGAACGTTATGTACGGCAAGGTGGATGAAATAATAAATCATGGTTAATAATCCTTAATTGTAGCAGCATTTGTTTAACATTGCAGGTACTTTTTTAGTACATACATATAGTAGTTAAAAGTATTTGGAACGAAGAAACTCTTACTAAAAAATTACAGGTAAGAGGGCTATGCCGAATCTTATATACCCTTCACCATATATGTAAATCTGGTTTAGTCAAGTAACTTTAATAACAAAAAGCAAATATTAAAGTGACCGAGAATTAAAAAAAAAAAAAAATAAGTACTACGTACCTGCAATCAGCTCTTAATGAGTTAAGCATTTTAAAAAAAAATTATTTTTTTACTTAAAGATCTCTTGCAAAGCTTTAAAGTGATACCCATATTGATATTTTAAAAAATTTGAAAACTTCAGAGCGTAGTAACTCGGAAAATATAGGCAAGCTCCATTTTTTTCACTTGATGTTTTTTCTTATTTTTTAATACTCTATCAGCCCATATATTTATTTTTTGATTGGGGTTTCTTTATTGTTCCAAATGATATGAGAAAATTAGAGGTAGGTGCGTTGCTTTGCCCGCTGCCTCGAAGGACATGGACCGATCATTCTGATTTCCAGTAGTACCTATTTCGACACTGTGTATGATTGACGGGCGTATTTAATTTTCCTCTAGCTGATCTTATGCCTCGGAAAACTTGATTTCAACATTAACACGGACTGACGGCCAGACGGACATTGCTCAATCGACTTCGCTGTGTATAAGAACTAAGAATATATATGTATACTTTATTGTAGAAATTTCAAACTGAATGATAGATTTACAGCCAGTTTACAGAACACAATTTGCTGTTTAGACGCATAAAAACGTTATCGTTTCCCATGTTTGTGTTTTTAAACGTAACAAATGGTAATTGTTTTTGGTTTATGTATCGCGCATTGTAGTGTCAGACACGTCAAAACTGGGCGAAGAAAAAAAAAACCATTCGTCAGGAGTTAATATTGTTGGGCAACTGCCCATCATAACACTTTCACTAATAAAAACATCTATTTGTATTATACATAAATACATATAATCAGAATATCACAATTTAAAAATTAATCTTTATTTTTATAAGTATTGCTTAAACTTCTTTATTTTCACAAATTTTTGTTTCACAGATTGATTGTTTGATAATTTTGTTTTGTTTATTTAACTCAGCTGTTACTTTCCAAGGCGAATTGAATACTAAGTAAAAAAAATACAGATGAAAAAGAAATTTCATAAAAAGTGAATTTACATATAATAATTTGGACACCATAGAGTCCAATAAGTAAAAAAAATTGTAGGTACGTTGTTTATTGTCGCAAGCCGCACAATAACATATTTTTCAAATATATTTTTATAAACTTTTAAAAATGTTTCTCAAAGAAACGTTTTCTTTTTTAAAAAAGTTGTGTTTTGTTTATTTTATATTATAATTATATGCACTTCTTGGACACACATACACACACTTTTTACATAACGTTTAATTTGCAAATTCACAGTTTTATCAACAAAATAATTATTTAATAATATATTCTCGATTTTGAAATTGAAATTTTTTTCGTTTTTTAAATGGCGCGGCAACAAAATGTAAACAAATTGTGACGCTGCTTCGAAAAAATGTGTAAAGCGAATTCGATCACCTGCCGTATTAGTTTTATCTAGTACTCAATTTGCCTTGTTACTTTCCAAGCGCCGAAGCAGGGTTACCATCATTTAAGGTGAAAACAAAAAGTGTATAAGAAAAAAGTAAAGAAAAAACATTAATTAATACAAGGCTTTGACACAACATTTGTTTATACGAAACATAACGTAAGTTAAACGAAGAAACCGGAACGTGTTACACGGACGCTAATTGTTACGTTTTCGTCCATATGCCATTCGGTTTCGTTTCGCTCTTGACGTATTCTATAAACAGGCTGTTAGTTATACCCTTTTTCCACTTTTTGTGGTGACGGGTATAATAAATTATGTTAAAATTTAATAATAAAATCTTTAACAAATTTAATTTGATTCAATGTAAAATAAAGGTTAAGTACTAACAAAAAAAGTTATGAGCATTTTGAGTTCGAAAATTACATTTGTACAAACAATCTGATACAAATTAAAAATTTCGTTTAACATCCCTGCTACAAACATTTTTATCAAAGAAAAATTCACAACTTTAATTTTTTTTTATAATTTATTATACAACATTTAACACATTGAACTATACAGTGATATTTAAATAATTTTTTTTTCGAAATTTTTGATTAAATATTTTTTAATTTTTTAATGCTTTTTGTGGTTGCTTGCTGTTGTTGTTGTTTCATGTAGTATGTATTTAAATTTATCTATGAATAGGTACGTACACACATTTAAGATTTGTTTTTTTTAATTGTTGTTGTAGCTAAATTATTTATGGTTTAAATTTAAATATATATTAATTTGGTTTGTTTGGTTTTTGGGAATATTTGCTATAATTAAAACAATTAACAATATAACAAACTACAACAAATTTTAATTTTCTTTAAATATGCCATGTGAATTTTTTAATTTTTTTTATTTGTACAACATTAAGAGAGAATACATACACGTTGATTGATTTTTTTTGTATTAGTTGTAATTTATAAGTTTTTATTTAATTTTAAAAACTGCCATTTGTTTAAAAGATTTTTGAAATAATTTTGGCTGTTTTGAATGAAAAAGAAATTGAACAGGGTGTCGCTTCTTTTAGTTTAGAGTTAATGCATAAAAAATGTTAAATTGGTTTTTACTGGCGTTTTATTGTTTTCTAGCTTTTCAATACGTACATACATATGTATAATTGTTGAATAATATTTTTTTTAATTTTTCTTTTTATTTCTATGCAATAAATGAAATCAAAATTTTATGTAAATTAAAATGGTGCAATTGTTTGTTTTTTTTTTTTTTTTGTTAAATATGCGTGCAATTTCCTTTAAATATTTATTATTAATTTTTTTATTTTTTGTTTATTTATAAATAATTTTTGCATTATTTGGTGGCATTTGTAGCCGCTTGCTCTCCTAATAATTAGTTATTGTCAGTCACAGCTGGAATAGTTTTAGCCTTTGACTCATTATGAGGCAAGTCTAAATATTTATTTACTAAATTTTCACTTTTTTTTTTAATTATTTAAATATTATTAATGTTGCTTAAACCTAATATATATTTATGTTATTTAAATCTAAAATGTCTTCCACAAAGTTGTATTTGTTTTTATTATTATTGCGTTCAAATATTTTATTTTTATTTATAATACAGTATAAATATTGAATTGTTTTTTTTTTATAATCAAATTGAAAATTGTCTTCCTTTTTTGCAATTTTAATACTTGTTAATTTTATTGTTTAACTTTTACTATTATGAATGTCTTCCAAACGTTTTCTTTTGCAAATGCTTTATTTAAGAATTATAATGTTTAAAATGTGCATATTTTTTTATACAAAATTTATATAGATGTTTTTTTATAAAAACTTCATAAACAGAGCAGTTTTGTGAGAAATTTTAAATTAAAGGTAAATAAATTTGTGTTATTTAAGCTAATTTTTAACAATCTTTGGAAATTTAATATTTTTTAAGTTACAAGAAATCAACATTAAAGTAAATAAAAGTGAACTTATTTTTCTTAAAATTTTTCTTTGCCATTTAACTTACACAAACATTTACAGCGAACTTTTAGTATTAATTAGAGCTTTAAAGCTGTATACAAAAAAGTAAAGCAGCTTTATAAGTCATGTTAAGCAGAAAACGAGAATTTTGTAATTATGATTTTTTTATTCTTGACATAAACATTATGAAATTTCAATTAATTTGTAATTGGTACCCAGTTTAAGGACCAAGGGAAAGATCTTAAATTTATTAGTCATTATAAAATTTATAATATTTCTTCAAAGCTTTAATATTTGCCTAATGTTTATGCCTATACTTTAATACTTAAATAAATAACTTTAATTACGTTTGTAGTATTAACTTTATGAAAACTACTAGTTTTTACAATTTCGAACGTATTTTTTGTTCCTGATGTTTTGCTTGTAAGTTTTAACTCTTATATTTTAGAAAATGTGATTTAAGCACATTAAACTCTGGGAAGAAAAATTGGACGTATGCATTGTATAAGAAAATTGTGGACATCAATTTGGAATATGCTGGGATCTCCAATATATAAAATGCAAAAAGTTTCTCGTAATCGTTAATTTTTTTTTACTAAGCGGGGAATAAAATTCACCTCTAACAAGAAGAAGAGCATATGCGAAAATTTCATCTACACTTTAGTAGCAGTTGCTGCTGCGAAGTGTTCAACAGATAATTCTAATATTTAGATATGTTTTTATAGTCCAGATCCACTCGAAAGTAAAATATCAAAATTTTTGATACACATTCAATTGATGTGAAAACATACCGGCTGATATTATTTTAATTTTAAATATTTTTCTACTTATAAGAGAATGTTTACCGAATTTCATAAATAAATGTCCTTATTATATTTTTTCAGTGTAATTTTTGGTAGCAAAAAAAATTGAGAAAATATCAGTTTAAAATGGCGAACAAATGGAACAATTATCCACTCCATTTAAAAGAGAGAATTTTTCAAAAAGTATTTTTCTTCTTCTTCTTCTTCTGTTCCATTTGCTAATATTGCTACGAATAAAGCTTAAAATTTTTCTTTATTTCTAAGAGAAGAAAAAAAAAATAAATTTTAATTAAAACTGATATAAAGTAATTTAGCTTTTCAAATAACACTGTAGAAAATGTGAAATAATGAAAATTGTTGAAAAATTTTTGTTAAGTGTAACTTCAACTGTTTTTAAAATTTTTTATGAAGCTTAAGATAAGATTTTATTACATTTAGTTTTACTTGATAATAACGAAACATTTTGTTGAACATTTGATAATACACTTGAAGAAAAAAATGTTAAAATATTTTTTGCATATTTAAACATTTTTTGTTTGTTTTTTTTTTTTTTTTAATTAAATAAATATTTATATATTTAAGATTTGAAATAAATAACAACACCTAACTTTTGGCTAAAGATTTAGTGCAAAATGATTTTCGAATATATTTTATAATTAATAATTTTTATATTTTATAAATAAATAAATTAAAGAGACGTATGATTATAATTTTTTAATACTTGTTATATGTTAAGAAATATATGTATAAATGTACTGTATATATAATTTTTTTTATTTTATTTGTATAATTTTTTAATGAATTTGTTTAAATGTTTTATTTTGTTTTAATATTTTTTATATATTAATTTGTTTAAATGATAGCTGGTTTCAAATAAAAAAAAATTATTTCAATTTTAACTAAATAAATAATAATAAAAAATTTAATATATGTAAATTGAAAGGAATTTAGGAAGACTATGATATGTTTTTTATATGAATATTTTATTGGTTGTTTTATTTTGTCTTTAAATACTAAAGTGTAGTGTCCTAGTTGGTTGATATTCTCATGCTACCTTTATGTCCTCATTGGAGACAGACAGCTTAAGAAACTATTCAAACTATTTCACCTGGAAGCCCTTTAGTGATTTTGTTGTTTATATTTTTAATAACAGAATATAAAAATTGAAATTTTTTCAAATTGACATTTCTAATCTCACATCCTTAAAAGAAATAAGAAATCTTTACATTTGACACTTCACTAATATTTTGGTTTTTTAATATTATGATTATGTATGAATGTGTATTAATTTAAGTTAGTTATTTTTTATTTATTACTCCTCTTTCTATTATTTGTTTCAAATTAATTATAAATTAATTGATGCGCATAGGGATTAGTTTTTGTTTTATTTGTAACCTCTTTCTCCATGTTTCTTTTCTTTTCTTTAAATAGTTATAATTGATCATTAAACAGCTTTAATTTTCAAAATTATTAGTTAACAAATTAAATAAATTAAACAAAAATAAAAACAGTTTATAGTCCATTTCTGGGAAAAAAGACCTGTTGTTAATTTTTTTAATAAGAAAAATTTAGATAAAAAAATATTTAAATTTACCACCTTTTAAACGTAAAGAAAAATCGTTTAAATAATAAATGGCGATAAATTACAATTGCACAATGACCCGCCATCACCAGTTTTACACAATGCAGCGCAAAGCTTTTTCCAATTTGGTGTTGTTAATATTTTGCCTGCTAACGGTACAACTTGTTTTTGTTGGTATAGATTTTTAAAATTTTTCGTAATCATGTTCGTCTTAATCTTCTTATCCCTTTTACATGGCGTACAACCGGTTAGTGTTACACTGCTATGATTACAGAAAATGGCGCAAACGTTGTTTGTCTTTTGTTCGGCCTTCATGCCAGCGTCAAGATCATTTGTGTTATAATTTGCACATGTGCAAACATCACCACCTAAAAGAATGTACAAATGTTTAGTGAAAATAGTAATAATCTTTAAAATATATAATTCTAAAGGGGAATTTTCATTTAATATCTTCAAACAAAATCAACCTAAAGACAATTTAAGGAAGAAATTTATAAAAAAAAAGAAATTTATACGATATTTTAACTTTCGTTGAGGCAGATCAATTTGGTGTGTAGCTTTGACAACACTTATTTATCGGCGAAGACATTGGTTTCCACCGCGACGAAAGGCCTTTAAATAGCGCCATTTATCCTTCAAATTTTAAATTAGTGCACGCTTTGATATTCCGGTAACCTCAATTAAGGCCACGACTGATTATCCTACACAATCGAATCTGATAGAAATCTGTCCTTCTTGAAAAATCTGAAGAAAAAATGCGTACCTTTGCCACACTGTCAGGCGAGAAAAATGTAAGTCAAAGTGCAACTCTGATCGAGCATAAATTATTTTTAAATCAAACAACGGGAATTTTTTTTTATTATTTTACCCTGGAGTTAATGTCGACGTCGTTGACGGCGTTTCAACGCCGAAAAAGTTGAAACAGATTGAACTTTTACGGCGTTGCAACGCGTTGAGATTAACTGCTCTCATACAATTTCATACGATTCAACTTTTTTTTTGACATTTGACGCCGTCAACGACGTCGACATTAACTCCAGGGTTAATTAATTTTAAAAATAAAATCTTTTTTTTGTGCTATTTTCTATTATCACGATTAATAATTTAAATTAATGACATTGATTATTGAGGGTCAAAGCACTGTGAGACACTGTATATGTAAAACGGTATCTTTTTCTATTAATCCTAAGTTGTTCAGATATTAACAAAAATGTCACGTCACATATGTTTAAAAAAAGTAAGAATAAAGTAAAAATAATTGTACACCCTTCAGCACAAAAAGTGGAAAAAGAGTATAACTTATTTTGTCATTCCGTATGTAATTTCTACAATATCCATTTCCGACCCCATAAAGTATACATATATATTCTGACTTCTTATGCGAAGCGACGTCTGTCCGTCCGTGTTAGTGCTAAAATCAAGTTTGCCTCAGTCTCACAAAAAAGTAAATATGTCAATCGATCAGATATAGTGTCAAAAGAGGTTCTATTGGAAATCAGCATAATCGGTCTATGTCCTTAGAGGCAACGGCCAAAACTCCACTCCTACCTCTAATTATTTCATTCACAATAAGGTAACTCCAACCAAAAAAAAAAAATAAATATATGGGAGGATAGAGATTTAAAAACGAAGAAAAAAGCATCAAGTGAAAAAATCGGTGCTCGTCTATATTTTCCAAATTACGGGCTCTGAAATTTTCAAATTTTTTTAAATATCAATATGGATATCATTTGAAAGCTTTTGAAGAGATCTTTAAGGAAATACTAAAATTTTTTAAAAAACGCGTAACCCATTAAGAGCCGATGTCACTTTTATGTAAATTTATATATATGCAGTACAAAAATTTTTTTTTATTTTTTAATTCTATACCACCCCAATATTCGCTTTTTTGATTGGAGTTACTTCACTAAACTAAATTTACATAGATAGTGAAGGGTATATACGATTTGGCTTAGCCGAATATGGCACCCTTACTTGTTTTAATTTGACTTAAAAAATATAATTTTTTTTAAACTATTTTATTTTACAACCAAACGATAATGCGATTGAATGAATGGATGTAATACATTGTCTATATTATTGCATCTGTTTATGTACGAAATACGCCTTTTTTACATCTTTAAGTTTCTTTGACATTCTCTTTTAAAGTAAGTTTTAGGGGAAAAAAATAATAAAATTTATTATCCCCAAAATCTAACCCATTTGTTTTCATTCAATAATTTTGAAGAAAATATTTCACACATATATTTTTGGTCCTTCCAGTCGGATTTCCCTAACTCGAATGAAATATGTTTTTTTATCCACATTTTTAAGAACTTTTTCTAACCACACACTCGTTAGCTGTTGATTATGAGATCTTCTTCGAATTGCATTTGCAACGCACTTTAATTTACGTAGATTTAGTGAAGTGTTTTTTTTTTTGTGAAACTCTGATCTTTTAGTGAACTTTTCGGCGTCTCAAATGAAATTAATTTTTTTTGTCAAATTTTTGTGAAATTTAGATTATTTACAGGTTGTCCGTCAGGGCTTTGTTTTGTCACCATTTTGGTAAACATTGATCTTTACAGTTTATATTTGGCAGTCGTGAAGTGACACGCGGTAAATTTATTATAGAAAAAGCAACGTGTTTTAATCGGCAAAACATTTTCTTTGCAAATGAAAACGGCGTAACGGTAACTGTCAAAAGGGAGCGATATTGTGACATGATTGAAAACTTTTTTATGCCACAACTGCATGCTTTGGGCTGGATTAACATGTGTTATTAACAATACGGTGCCACATCGCATGAAGCCAGGATAACAATGGAATTTCTACGAGACCTCTATCCACAACCAGTTATTTCAAAAAATTTTATTGTGCCTGCATGGTCACCTGATTTTATGCTCCATACTTTTTTTTGGGGATATCTGAAAAGCAAGGTTTATGCAAACAAACCAAAAACGCTTGAGCAACTAAAACAAAATATTTGTGATGAAATTAATGAAATATCGCGTGAAATGTGTTGGCATGTAATGAAAAATGTTTTCAAAATGGCTTGCATTTGTGAGGCTAACAGTGGGTAACATTTATCTGATAATGTATTCCACACATAATGAAACATTTATTAAGATCCATGCTCTTTCATATAATCACCTTCCCGACAGACAGCCGTTAGTTAAATTCCAATTTTTTTTGTCGGTGGTTTGTGGTTCTTTTTTTAATTTTTGGTTTTCAATACAACAAAATAAAAAACAGAGCATATACAAAAGCCACAACAATATGGGGAAAAAAGTAGGTTTAAAAGAATAATAAGTTCTATGGGTCTTTAGGGGCTTCTGGGTTCCTTATTTCAACACGAATACAGACATGGCTAAATCGACACATCCATATTTTATTGTGCAAGAACTTTTAATGATAGCCTTTCAAATACTATCTTAATTGAAATCATACTTCTTTAAGAAAAAAAAATATTGCAGCTAAAAC
Organism: Gymnosoma rotundatum; assembly: GCA_916610165.2. Lineage (NCBI taxonomy): Eukaryota > Metazoa > Arthropoda > Insecta > Diptera > Tachinidae > Gymnosoma > Gymnosoma rotundatum. Next base: position 8,327,475 of record OU744338.1, on the reverse strand, counting down.
ACTTAACCTCAAAAATAAAAATTTTTCAATTAAAGACATGGGAACATTTTTTAAATATTTAATTTTCATAAAAACTTTGCGCAATTTTTTTTTTAATTATCCCGATTAAATTTATTACCGATATTGGCCATTTCGTTACCGCTTACTTAACTCTTCAGGAAACTTGTGAAAAACATTTTAAATAAAATAAAGATTTTTGTCCAAACAATAAAGCAAAGACAAAAATCAAAGTTTAAAAATTTTTAAATAAAAAAAATAGCACAAAGTTTTTATGAAAATTAAATATTTAAAAAATGTTCCCGTATCATTAATTAAATAATTTGCAATGTGCCTGGGCATAGAAATAAATTATCGTAGTGTTTTTGATATTTTAGTTTTCATCCTCTTTCAACTTTATAAAAGAGCCGAAAAAAAGTCAGCCGTATACAGTGAAGAAAGAAAAATAGAATTACTGTTGGTTATTGTTGTTTTTGCATTTTGCATTTTTTCTTTTTGTCTGGAGCGAAATTGGTCAGTAAAAAAAATAAACCATTGAAGGGATTTGTCCCTGGAATCCTGAAGAATATCTCTTTAAAATTTATATAAAGTCTAAAACAAGTCAGCAAAGCTTTTTCTTTATTTTTTCATATGGAATTGCTTTTAAAAAAATTAAAAGCCTACTTTAAAACTTAAGTTTGATATATTTCTCACAAACCAACTAAGAAATGGTTTGAAACTTTACAAAAAAAAATTATACTGAAAAACTGATTAAAATGTAATAAATCTAAGAAAGTTTAGCTTAAATTTAAGGAAAAAATTGCAGCTTACTTCAGCTTCATGCTAAAAAAAGAAAACTTACCTAATTGTATTCCACATAATTCGGAACATATTAAAACTTTTTTCGAATCCATGATTTCTTCGGCATTTTTGAGTTGCACCGTTAAGGGTGAAAATAGTAAATTTTTACAAGAGGAGGCGCACGTAGCGCCACCTAAGGCAGCTCTAAAATAAATTACAAAAAATACCGATTTAAAGCACTCTGTTATTTATACATTATATTTTACACACAATTACAAGAATATTAAAAATACAAGCACAATCCACTCAAATTTATTCTTTTACAAAACAATTTTAATTGATTATTTCTCATTGATTTACAATATTAATTTTAAAATCATTTTTTATCACTTTTATTTTCTTTACTTTTTTCACTTTGATTTTAGTGTTGCCGAGCAACTTACCCGCAGAGCTGTTGACACACCAGACTCCAATCTTGAACTGCACTTGATGGCGTTCGAATCGTTACAATATTATCAAAGTTCAAATTGCTTTTCAATGTCTGTTTGACAGCATCCTTTTTAGGTGGAAGTGACGTCACAAAATCCTTATTTAATTCATATATTTGGCCATGCGCAATTGAACTGAATGTAACCACCAATAGAATTAAATTTAACCAATATTGTTGCATTTTATAACTTTTTGCGGTACAAAAACGATTAAGACTTTTTATTTAACTTCAAGAAAAAAGAGTATATGAAAAATAAGGAATGAAATAAAAAATATATGACGTCAAAGGTTTACAAAAAATGTGGGCGTTTTATAAGGGATTTTTTATTAATTTAAAAAGGCAATAAAAATTGTATTAATTGGTAGGTATGTATCCATTTTAAATAAATGGCTGACAAACAAAAAAGAACATGTACTTCTTGTACAGTATAAATGTTACTTTAGCACACATACTCAAACACACAAACATATGTAAAAGTGTTTGTGTGTATGGGCACCTCTTGGCAAGACTGTTCGATATATCAAAACTAATGTTCATACACAATTGTGTAGGTTTAATTGTAGTTAAAATGTAATTACTATGGCGAAATGGCTTCCAATAATGGTCATAACCTGAAGCCTTTATTTTGCTTTGTAATGCATTTTTTCATTGTTGTTGTTGATGTGTAAGCTATAGTAGGAAATCGCCAACATCAACACACTGTAAAGTTTACAATTGTAAAATTGATTGTGTATTTTTTTTTGTTCCAATTCACTAAACAAGAAAAATACATTTGGAAAAATTGTTTTTTTTTTCAATTATCGAGTTCCTTTCTGTTTAATTTTGTATATTTAACATAAAGAAAATATATTATAAAATGCAAGTTTTATTTATTTCAACAGCTCCTCATTGCCTTCATTAAAATTATATAATATTTTCAAATAAAAATATTCTTTTTTTGTTTTCACTTTTGACATATTTTCAACACCAACACTTTACATACCACCACTCTCTCATGTACTCAAATATTTCTCACACATATATATTTAACACTTGTATGCAAAAAAAGTCCTTGTAAACAAATCTTTGCAAAAAACACAGTCGCTTCCATCTTGCCTTTTTACTCCAAGCGTGTTGAGTTAAAGAAAAATTCTGTTAATATTTAAAACACAAAATTTTGTATTCACTCACTCCCTAAAATGGAAACTATTTTTTTTTCGGTGCCTGTACAGCTTTAAAATGTTTATATAAGTAGTGTTGCAGTGGAAACGGAAACTGTATTTTAGTTTGAACGCGGGAACCTTTTACACTTCAAGTGAATTTATTTGAATAAAAAAAATAATATTTTTTAAATAAATAAAAAACTAATTTTAGTGAACAAATAACTAAAATAAAAAACTTGGAAATATTTTCACGTATCTGGGATATAAAGCGTTCAAGCATTACACATCAAAACAACAAAAACAAGGTAATATTTTAATTTTAAGTAAAGAAAAAAGTGTAAGCAAATGTGTTCGTTTAAAATAATGTTTGCAAAGAGTTATATATTTTAACAAGTTGGGAATAATATTCTAAGCACTCAAGTTTGCTACATACTTGCATCGAATATATGTCACATTTTAAGTACTCGAAGCTTTAAACGGTTACAAAAAGTGTACGAAAACAAACATAACGTTTCGTAAACGTTTTATGTAAAGACACGAACTTAAACAAAAATTGATTGTTCTGTACATGAAAAAAATAACGTAAAGCGTAAATGATATTGTTGTCTTTGCACTTATCAAGAAAGTAGATAAGTAAAAAGCACATAGTTATATGCGAAAACAATCGTACAATTGAGTTGTATTCCTCGCTTAGATATAAGTAGCGGAACTTACTCTTTGTAGCATATCTGCAAGTCTATCATATTTACCACGATTTTTGATACGAAGCGTTAGTGCATTTTATAAAACGTTCAACAAATTTATGGAAACAGCTGATTTTTTGAAACATTAACAAATTATTTAAAAGTGAGATTTGTCACTCGTAAAATAAATAGAAATACTCGTACAATGCCTAAGAAAGCAGAAGTTGTTAGCGATGTAAATGTGCTATAATGTAGCAAATTTTAGTTCTATATTGTTTTGTTGCTGTGGTGTTGCAAAACATAGCATATATACTATGTTTGCTAGACCTGCAACATTTGCAATATTAGTTTGCTACGAAGCGTGATTTCCCCTAGTGTTTCTTTTGAAGCGCTAGTGCATTCTTTACTATAATGAGCAAATTAATAAGCAAACGTTTGCGGAACGTTTTTTAATCGGAACGTTTTCATTTTGTTCTAATTGTTTTCTTTTCTTTTGTAACAAAAACAAAACCAAATGACACAATCCTTCTCATTATTTATGTATTGTTTTTGTTTCTTTAACTATGCTAACAAAACAAAAGCAAACGTTTCGTTTTGTTTATTTTCGTACCCTGTTACATGTTAGACAAATCAAGAGTTTTGGTTTGTTTATTAAAAACTCTAGAATATTTCGAAATCTTATTAAGCAATATAATTAAGGTTATAATTTCTAATAACTTGGTAAATAAATTATTGCTTTTATTCTAGGAATTTTAAGAATATCAATTTATTTTATAGCAGGGGTTTGAGACGACCGCTTCATGCGTCATCAGCGTTTTTCGCAATTACCTTAGGTTGTGAACATTGTAAACATCATCTAATTTTTAAAATTAAATTATGGGAATATTAAATTAAATTTATTTATCTTTAAAAATATTTTGTTAAATATCCCGAATAAATTATTAAAATCACCGATCTGATTGTTGATGGTTAAAGCACGTCTCGATAGCCATTTCACTACCGCTTACTTAGCTCTTGAGGAAACTTCTCACAAACATTTTAATGAAACTAAAGTTTTTTGTCCAAGCAACAAAGTGAGGACAAAAATCAAACAATAAAGTATTTTTCAACCAGACATTATTGTTTAACCACAATCTAATTGGCATATCTCATACGTTTTCTCTTAATATTCAATATTTTTCTTTTTCCATTTTGTTTTTTCAACAAATTTAAAAAACCTTTAATAACCAAAAACCTTTTTTAGATTACAAAAAATGCAATATTCAAAAATGCCATATTTTTACGTAATTTTGATCAAAACAATTTGTTCACTTTTCTGAAAGGCTGAATTATGGAGCTGCAGAAATATTTCAACGAATTTGTTTTCGATATTCACCCACATGTTCTTAAAAGCCAGAGCGAGGACTCAAAATTTAAACAGGTTTGGAAACCCTCTATGGCCTTAATTTCCTTTTTATTTATTTTATGGACTTAAGTCCAAATGTGGATTTTACTAATCAAATTTTGAAAAATTTTCAATCCGTTAAGCCACCTAAAAATTTTTGATTTACTGGCAAAATATTATTTTTCCACCCCACTATATGATTGATTGTTGTTACCAATTACCGGTACTACTTCCTCTGATCGCCACTTATCAGACTTCACGTGGCCATAATGTCCCATTTTTAGCCAAGGCGGCTGCTTCTGTTATAACATCGTAAACAATTACTTCAAAAAAGTTGGAGTGTAGTGGAAACAGTTGGTAGAAATCTTTATTTTAAATAAGCCTACAGTTGCACATATTTATTTTTATAATAATACTAGCTGAACCCGGTGTGCTTCGCTACCGCCTTCGTTATTAAAAAAAATTAAAAGTATTTATGTATTTACTTCAAAAAATGCCCAAGATATGACGATATTAAATTTTGGGTTATATGGCCGAGGCCACGCCCCTTTGTCCACTCCCAACTTTATATAGTCAAGAATATCCTATTGCGAAAATTTAATGACGATTGGTCCAGTAGTTAAGACTATATTACGATTTTTAATTTTTCTAAAAAGGGGCGGGGTCCCACCCACTTTTCTCCTGGTACGTATTCCTAATTATGCCAATACCATATGTACCAAATATCGTCGACGATTTAAATTTTTGGGTTATATGGGCGGTGCCACGCCCCTTTGTCCAATTAAAACTTCATATAGCCTATTATGCCTTCCAGAGTCACAGTAACATGCTGTGAAAATTTCAGGACGATCGGTCCAAGGGTTTGGCCTCCTAAATATAAAGCACAAATAAACAGACAGACATTCATTTATATATATATATATATATATATATATATATAAATTGCAGCGCCTCTAATGTTGAGTACGCATATTAGTGTAAAGCTGGTACATGACCTTTTTAATATTTTATTTTGTAATATTATTGGTGTAGGGTAATGCTGACAAAGAAAAAGGCTAATGCAAAAGTACTTTTCAGAAAAAGTAATTTTGTTTTTAGGGAGTTGTTGGGATATGAACCTAGGCCAGCAATTAAATCAAGAAGTTTTAAAACACGTAATTTGTTAACAAAAACCAAAAAAGAGAAAAACTAATTAACTCTTTGAAAAAAGTAATTGGTTAGTATATCATGAAAACAATTATCACATTCTTTTTTAAATTATCAAAGATCAGAAACATTTTAAGCTATATAATTTTTAACAAAATTGTGCATTACAAAGTTTCGCCAACAAAATAATTTGTAACATTTTTGGCAAAGTTGAATCGTAACTTTTTAACCGAACTCAAAGTATGCCTTTTTGCTGCACTTTTATTTTTAAAAGAAGTAAATATCTGTATTCTTTCACGTTAAAGAAGAAAGAAAATCTAGCACTTTTAATCAGGTTCCTGTTAAAAAATTTAATTTTTATTTAATTCTGATTTTGAAAAGTTATTAAATAAGTTGTTTTAGAGCTACGTAACCAAAGGATGAAAATGTATCAATATAATTATCGTAATAACATCTTTTTCCCAGGTGTTCATCTCTGATACTATAATAGCAAGAAACTTGAAATTTTCACAAAGATTTTTTATAAAGGCTGCTAACAACGAAAAACTAAAATGAAGTTTAAAATTAAGGAGTGTCCCTATAGTGACGTTATATTTACATATGCAGTATTATTTCTTGAGGCGCTACAGTATATTTCCATTATAATGGCGAGTGTAATAAAATGAAAGTATCACTTTGAGGCTGTCTGCATTGTATTGTATTATACATTGACCCGTAAAAGAAAAACAAAAAAATAATAAAAATATAAAAATGTTTATGTAAGTCCAACTCGCACTTGGACGAACTTAGAATTTTTTTTTTATTTTGTCATATTTTTTTAAACATTTATTTTTTCGATATCAAAAAAATTGATAGAATTCACACATTTAATAATAATCACGAATTTAAAATGTACGAAAAAAATTGCTTAAAAAATATTCTCTACTTTATCTGATCTTTTTTTTTTTAATTATTAATCGAACAATTATTTGACCTTTAGTGTAGCACTTTCGCGAGTTGGCCATAATAAATTTTATTCGTCTAGGATCTAAATTGGATTAAATAACAGATTTTTAATATAAAATATGAGGAATAACCTTTTATTATTAAATTTTTTCGCGCTTTTAGTTTAAATTTTTCAAATATATTTAACTGGTTTTTGATGTGTGATTCTTGATTTATTGTCAGCAATAAACTGAATTAAATATATATTGATTCAATTTCATTGTCTTATACTTTAATATTTGAACTACGTGAAACAAAATCTCGGCATTATTTTAACTGATAAAAATATACGAATTCTATTGACAATTTCATGTATGTATATTAAATTTACCGTTATCATAAAAGTGGATAGATAACTTGGTGTTGCTTATTTTTTACATGACATTTTAACAATATGGTGTCATATCACAATCGCAACCAAACTTTTTTTTTATAAATACGAGGAGTATTTCGAAATAAGAAAACAATAATAAAGAACGTTTCTAAAAATCAATGTTGAGTTGCGACAGACGATTGGTATATTTTAAGGAAAGTTTAGCTTTAAGATTGTTGGTTGATTGGTTGGGACAAATTATGGGGTTTTTTTTTGGAAAAACAGAAATAAAATTAATTTTATGCTGTTTTAAAGCACTTTAACTAAAAGAAAATATTTTTGCAACACTAGAAGTAAGCAAAATTAGGGGATAAATAAATTAATTGATAAATAATTGAAACCTGATGTTTGGATGTTATTTTTTCTTTCAATAATTTTTAACCATCTACAAAGTAAAATGATGAAAAATCCTCAAACAAGGCTTTTGTCACATTCTCCTGTCATTTTTTGCGCCAAGACAGCTTTAAAATAAACAGTACCAAATAATGTTGAAGATATGTCCTAAACTTCTATTTTTAAACAAATCTGCTTTGCTTTTGAAGTCCAAGTGCCCAATGACATAATGAAATTAATTTTTTCCCCACTTTACCAAAAACTACAAAAGTTACCAGACTTTCCAAAAAAAAAAAAATTGTTTTTAAACTTTGAAACTCGTTAGTTTTCAAAATCTTATCTGATTACATGAAAACAATCTTGGCATACCATTGCACAGTAGGAATGTGGTCAAAAGAATGCAAATAAAGAAGTACTTTCTTAACGGCTAATCCAACCGCGTAGGCATAGTTGAGCGGAAATTTTAGTGCTAATAGGGCCGCCTCTACAATACATTGAAGAATAACACCTCGGGTGCATAAAAAATTAAAACCACTTTAAATTATTTATTTTCGTTTTATTTACAAACATTTTGATGTCTTGTCATAGTCGATCTCCTCAAAAGACCTTTTTAAAGTATTAAGCTTATTTTTTGTCTGTCAGTCTACCATCTGTCAGTCTACAATAGCGCAATCAAAAACTTTTTAATTTTTCTTAATTTTATTTTGTGATAAACAATTGTTGAAAAAAACTTTAAATGTATGTCAAAACTTCTTAGAAAAATATAAAAATTAAAAAAAAATCGTTTTTTATAATTTTGGAAAAATCCTACGTTTTTTTGTCGAGTATTGAAAAGTGTTTCCCAAACGTAGCACGTGTTTAAATTTTTCTAGAAAATATTTTAAAGAAAAATGAGTTAAATTTTTTTATTAATACATGAATCAGAAATAAGAGAAATAGTAAAACCAGATTTTCTTTGGGGCATTAAACGAAATAAAAAAAATGTAAAACCTGTTTTTAATGCTATAATCTTGTATTTGTATTTATTTGTTAAAATATGAGTTTCTAATACATCAAGAAATTAAATCTTATAAATTAGAGTATTAGAATCAGGCAAGTTGCATAAGGGGTTTTCAATTAAAAAAAGGCAAAAAAGTAGGAAAAAAAATTATTAACTAAAAATAATATAATATTGCATATAGCATTAAAAAATATTTAAAAATTTACATATAATATATATATTCGTTTGTGTGTGTAAGGATTTTAATTAGACAGTTTGAACAGAGTTACAGTTAATCTCAAAACGTTTGCAAAAGTAAAATTTTAAATTTAATTGCGTTGCTTGTGTTCTGCAAAATAGGGGAGAGTGGGTTCCAGAGACGAATTGTTAATATAGAAAACTGTCTCTCGCATGCCGTGTCATTATGCCGAAATTGAATAATGCCGTTTCTCTCGACGGTCTAGTGAACGCCAAGCGGTGATAAAGGTATTTAGGCTTTTTGGTAAATATAATTTTATGTAGCAGAACGAGTGGAATGCTGAGATATGTGATCAATTTTTTTTTAAACCATAAACTTAATGTGTAATGTTGTTTTGAGTTTTAACGTGTCTTTCGAAATTCAGCCATAAAAAACCTCCGATGAATATAATAGAGTTGGTAGAATATAGGTCTTTGCAAGTAGTAGTTTTATTTGTAACGGTGTAAAATACTGAGTAGCCCATGAGCTTCTTAGCCTACTATATTCTCTGCCACATGCCTGATTAATATGATCAGACCAAGTTAAATACTATTAAAAATAACACCAAGGTTTCTGACAGAGCTATATCAATTTTAGTACCTCCAAGGAATATTTCAATATCAGATTCGATTTTTACGGCTCTTTACAAATTATTAAGCCTTTGGACTTTTTAGGGTTAAGACGCAGGCCATTTGCTGATGGCCAAAGAAAAATTCTATTTAGATTAGCATTAAGATCATTGACTTTATTGCTAATGGATCCCCTAGAACTTGTGAGATAAATTTGTATATCATCAGCATACATTTGTACACAGGAATGTTTGAGTTATTGTGGTATATCATTAGCATACAGTGAGAACAATAAAGGTCCAAGTATGGACCCTTGCGGAACACCTCACACTGTCCTTATAGGATGTGAAACAAGTCCATTATTTAATACATATTGCAGCCTTTCTTTTAGATTTGATGAGACCAATTCTACAGTTGAAGTAGAAAAATTGAACATTTTTGATAGTTTTAGACACAGAATTGAGTGGTGCACAGTATCAAAAGCTTTTGAGTGGTCAAGTAATACCAAAACGGATATATTTCATAAATCTAAACTACCTCTAATCTTCTCAACAACATCAGCTAGGGCTGTCACTTATATATTTTTTTAATTTTTCTATTTACTGTAAAAAATTTCTCTATGATTGCATAACTTCATTAACATAAATGATAACAATTGTTATAACAATAAAAATAAATTTAAAATTCTATTCCAAATTGATAATTTTTTTCTGTTTCCGCTGTTGCACGTCTGTTTACAGTTATAATTTAGATTTTCTCCAATATTGTTTTCTGACAAATTCTTACCGTGCATCATAAGTGTCAAATATCTTTAAAAAACTCTACTTTTATACCCTTCACCACAAAAATTGGAGAAAGGGTACATATAAGTTTGTCATTCCGTGTGTAATTTGTACAGTATCCATTTCTGACCCCATAAAATATATATATTCTGACTTCTTATCCATAGCGAAATCGATTGAGCGATGTCCGTCTGTCCGTCCATGTTAGTCTTAAAATCAAGTTTGCCTCGGGGCTCACAAAAAAATAAATATGTCAATCGATCAGAGATAGTGTCGAGAGAGGTGCTATTAGAAATCAGCATAATTGGTCCATGTCCTTCGAGGCAGCAGGCAAAACACCACGCCTACCTCAAGTTTTTTCATGTCATTTGGAACAATTAAGTAACTACATCAAAAAATTAAATACATGGGGCGATAGAGAATTAAAAAATAAGAAAAAAAACTTTATGTGAAAAAATTAGCGCTCGCCCATACTTTCCGAGTTACAGGGCTCTGAAATTTTCAAATATTTTATGATATCAATATGGGTATCGTTTAAGAGCTTTTGAAGAGATCTTTAAGGAAATACTTAAATTTTTTAAAAATACTTAACCCATTAAGAGACGAAGCCATTTTTATGTAAAATTAAAAATATGCAGTACGATTTTTTTTTAATTTTTTAATTCTTTGTCCCCACAATATTTCATTTTTTGATTGGAGTTACTTCACTAAACTAGATTTACTTAGATGGTGAAGAGTATATAAAATTCGGCATAGCCGAATATATCACTTGTACTTGTTTTTATTTCTTATAAAGGTAAATGTCATATACAATTCCACATATGTACATATGTGCGTTTATCTTCCAAAATATTTTATTGCTATTTAATATTAATGTCATTTACTTTATAAGTTCCAATCTGATAAATCATATATAAGGTTTATCACATTGAATTGTCTTCTTTGGCTTTTAAGACAACAAATTAATAATAATCAGTTTGATATTGCTATAGAAGCATTATTTGTCATTAAATTATCAAAACCAAAACACACTCGATTTATAAAGATTCAAACGACACTTGTTTATACATTCCAATACTTGACTGCGTACAACCACCCTACAAAACGTAAAAGATAAAATCATGCCATGATAAAAACGACACGTTTTATTTCTAGAACAGAAACAATTTTTTATTTTTTTTATTTATTTTATTTTCGCTTATTAATAAGATTTGAATATTTAAACGAAAAAGTGTTTTAGTTTAAATTTTAAGATTTTTTTGTTATATTAAAAAAAATGTTTAGCTTATAAAATGCAACCGATTTTCTCATCTCTGCGTTTTAAAATAACGTTTTCAAGTCATTTTTTAACTTAGTTTTTGTTTATTTAGATTTTTTAGTTTAATTAATTTTTTTTTTACTCTACAAAACGTAAATAAGCAGATATAAATGTAATTGTGGTTGAAAATAAAAAACAGGTATTATTATTATTAACACTTATAACATTAAAAAGCTAGGCACTCCAAATTCATACTGACCTTTTTATACCCTTCACCACAAAAAGTGGAAAAAGGGTAAATCTAAGTTTGTCATTCCGTTTTTAATTTCTGCAATATCCATTTTTGACCCCATAAAGTACTCTGACATCTTATGCATAGCGAAGTCAATTGAGCGATGTCCGTCCGTGTAAGTGTTGAAATCAAGTTTGCCGAGGCGCACGATCATCTAGAGAAAATTAAAATACGCCAAACGATTAGGCATAGTTTTGTAAGAGATACTATTGAAAATTAGCAAGATAGGTCCTTTGAACGGCAGGCAAACCATCACTCCTGCCTCTAATTTTTTTATATTACTGAAGAAATATAGAATAATTTTATTTTTAATTTTCACCCTGACCAGGATAATTTTAATTGCTATAAAATATTTTCTTTTTTAAGTGGCCATATGGGTATGCATTCCCTCAGAATATCATAAACTATTTAGATTTAAAGGAATCAAGCACAACTAAAGTAGATTAACTTTTCTTTATGCGCCAAAGTTGAAAAATTTTATACTACGAAATTATTTTTATAAATCTCGGGATTTGAAATTTATCCTACCCGGGTCCCTAGTTATTTTCCATAGATGACATTCTGTAAGTGTAGATAAACAGTTTTGTAATTAAGTTTTGCAAATTTATCAGATGACATTAAATGCAAAAGGTTTGATGTTACATTGATTGTGATAGAAGAAAATGATTGAAGATAAAATAGAAAATTAAAAATTACGCTATTTTTTATTAAATAAGCGTAAAGAGCTGTTAATAACTATTCCATTCCACTGACAAAAGATTTAAATTAAATTAAATTACAAATTTATTTATTTGTAACTAAATTTCAAATTAAATTTTAAAGTCCTCTAATTAATTCTTTGCAAAATGACCTAATTTTTTTAAGACATTTTCTTTTTGAAGGATACATAATTAAAAAGTTCTTTATTAACTTTTAAACTTTTGATATGTATTGCTTTGTCCTTATTTTTCAAGCACACAAAAATATCCTTAACAATCAAGGTATTACTGAATCAAGAATCTTAGCCTTGATAGTAAAATCATTTTGAATGATAAACAAAAAAGTGAAAACATAATTTAAAAAAAGTATAAATTTACAACAACAAAAAATAAAATAATGATATTTTGGTCAAAATAATCCATCGTTTAAAAAGGTAACAACGAAAGGTGTGTCCTTCAGGGAAACAACCCAAACCTCCTCCTGTCACTTGAATTAGAAAAAGTGTACGCAAACTCCGCCTCCAGATGAAAACTTTGTAAATACAATATGGCTGTTGTATAAACAATGACGTCATAGTTTGTGGGGCCAAATATTTTCTTTCATATATTTTTGGCTGGAAGATAAATGGAGAGTCCCAAATAAATTCAATATTTGTATGAGTGTGAGTTTGTATGTACTCGTATGTGCAAAGTAATTTCTGTGCGCAGTTATTATGGATATTTATTTTCATTTTAAGGATACGAATACATTATATACTTAACTTTTTTATATAATATACATACATACATACAAAGAAATGTGTAAAAGTGTGCGAAGCCATAGGGAAATTTTTGTCTTCGTAGGAGACTATGAAATAAAATCATCTACAAAGCTCCTCAGATTGTCGAACAGTAAAGCTGCTTTTTCAATTGTGTCCGTCCCGACTTAGTGTACGGTTGGAGTATAATATTCAGCAAAAAATAATCAAAAATTTCAACTATAAAATAGTGTGCTTTAAGTAAATTTTAAACTGATTTCAAATTTGTTTGTTAATTTAAATTGCAGAAAATAAAGTGAGAACAAAAGAAAATATAATTTTGTTAAAAATTTATTTAAATAAAAAAACTGCTTTGGTAGATTTTTGTCATACCAAACCATCAGTAGTGAGTCTCTTAATTAAAAAAAATATAAAAAATATTTGAAAAAAAATATTGAATCATCTAAAATTAAATTTATTCATAAATTTCACTTTAATTACTTGTCAACTCAACTTACATTTTTTCCCCTATACACGCTTAATTTATAAATCATTCAAAGTGATTTTCTTAAGGCAATACATCGAAGATCTCCGCAAGATCATTGGTAAGATTTTAATTCAATCCTGAACCAAGCATCCACTTCAAAGGAAAATATTTAACAATATAATACAAAAATATAATAAAAAAACAGTTAAGAATTTTTTCTTATTCGTTTATAAAAGAGGTTACGTAACTTATTCTTCTTGCCTGGCTTTATATAGTTTTTTTTATTTTTCTCCTTAATGCGCATATGCACTCAGGCTTTTGTGCAGCACTTCCTCTCATTTACCACCCATAACCTTCATTAGTCCTTGTATACTAACAACCTTTTTTTCTTTTATACATTTTTTTTGTATTTTTGCCATAGTAATTAGCATTCAACAATTTTGTTATACAATAATAAAATTGTTATGCAACCACCGATTTAGTTTATGCTTAAAATTGTAAAAAAATATTTTTAAAATTTTTATAAATAATTCTTTTTCTATTACTGTTTCAGAGGAGAAAATGTCGCTTAATCCAAACGGGTATAAACTTTCCGATAAAACGGGAAAACTAACAGCGTATGGTAAGTAGTTTATGTTTTTTTGTTTTCATTAAACCAAAAATTATAAAAAATAAAGAAAATATCTCATGAGTTTAGAAAACGTTCTATAATGTTGAGATAAATTTCTTGTGTTTCAAGGTATCTGTTAGCAGGGTTCCCAGATTATTTGTGAAATGAATCCCCAAATTAAAAATTTTTGTTTCAAAAATCCCCATCTTATCTTATCCGACAAAAAAAAATCAACTATTTTAGCAGTTGAAGTAATATCTTAACTGAACTGTTATTTATTTGTAAAAATACAATATATTTGAAAATATATTTATAATGACTTAAAAGCTGTTTAAAAGTTCACGTTCAAAATTTTCCTGCTCTTTGTCAAAATAAATTCTTTCGTACTTATATTTAGAGTTAGAAAGTGTCACTATTTCTAGAGGTGCTTTAAACGTTTCGCAGCAAATATAATTAATTAAGAATTGAGTTAATTTCTGAAAATAAACTCTTCCAACGTAATCATTATTTAAACAGTTAACATCAACCAGCTGTGTCAGATCTTCAAAAAGTCTTAATATAGTAACATTTATTATGAATGAGAAGGCCAAATGAAAATTCCCCAAAGGAGAATTAGATAAATCAAACTTAAGTGCTTTAATTATGTTTACAAGACTTATCATACATAGATTTTTATCGAAAGTAATTTTTTAATTAACCATTCCGATGGAATTTGTTTAACCTGCTTCAGATTCCGATCGATTTTGTAAATTCATTAAAAATGCTGACTCTCAACTTTTTAATTTTAAAATGGCAATACTAGTCACACCAAAGTAGTAATGTGTGCATACTTGAACCTTTATTGAGTCAATATTCTGTTTATTAACAAAATTTATTTCATATTCAGACATAAAAAATTTATTTTGTTCAATAAGCATTAATTTATTATTCGGAAAAATTGTTTTTTCAAGGTTTACAAAAATAGATATTAATTTTTTTAATTTTCTTAGACTGTTATTAATAAAATTAATAATAATTTAATGTTAATAAACTTACCTTCTACTCGACTCGCCATATTTTCTTTTGTTTTCTTTTATATTGTTATCATGTGTCAAGGCGAATTCATGACAGGTATACTTACGGCGAAAATAAATACAACACTGCGATAGAAACTTATATATTTTGTTTTTGTACAAATAGCTTTCGACTGTCAAAGGCGAAGGAGATTACAAGGCAAATTGATACAGGTGACTGCATTAGCTTTTACGTGTATTTTGTTCTTGTAAAATCCTGTAGAGCTGTCAAAAACGTCTGGCAATATGTGTATATTCATTTGTGAAAAATAAGCAAGCAATTGAACACATACATACAATGCATGTATACACACAATACACAATATACACATCCAATAAGAAAAAAATCAACTATTTTGACAACTCGTAAAGGAAAACAGCAATTATATGTTGACCGCCTGAGCTAATGAAGTCACCTGTTAAATTTGCCTTAGGAGATTTGAACTTTTGACACTCGAGAAAGGAAAAACCACAATCAAGGCAAATTGATAACAAGTATACTCACGGCGAAAATAAAAACTGCGATAGAAAAATGTACATTTTGTTTTGGTGCAAATAGTTTTCGGCGGTCAAAAGCAAAGGAGACTATAACTTTTGACACTCGAAGAAGAAAAAATCACAATAGTCATTTGGGATGTTAAGGCCACCTGTTATTAATTCGCCTTGGGCATCTGTCTTTGTAAATAATTTTGCTTACAAAACACACTTCTGAACAGTGTTGTATTTTTAGTTTTACTCAATATTATAACAATTTCATACTTATTGAACAATAATTTTATTAAAATTTTATATGGAATATTGAGCACAATAATCAAAAAATCAATTCCACTTTGGAATTTAATAGTTGCTTCAATCCGAAGAATTTTTTCGTTTTCCTTTTTTTGAAGAACTAATTTGCGAAATTGAAACCACTTTCGATTGAAATTGAGTTCTGTGATATGCTTTGTTGTTAAAAATATTGTAAAATACAATCATGAAAGACTACACTTCAGGCGGATTCACCAATTTTCTTATATGTAGTTTGAAGTCCTTCTTAATGAGAGAAAGTTTTGATATTTCATGAAGCACTTATTATTAGAATCGATTTGAGGAGTGCTGCCACATTTGTTAAATAGAAGAAGCGTGACAACAACAATAATTTCTTTTGGCAGGATTTATAAAAATATATTTGTGGAAAAATTTGAAAATGTATCATTTCATATCATTAATGCTCATTTCAAAAGCTTCAAAACCAGTTTCACAGAACTCATTTATTTAACGACCTTAATTGCTTTATATATTTTTTATTTTCTTTAGGAGATTAATAACAATTTAGTAGAGATTTAATTGTTATTCCATTATTTTGTTACAAGAGACAATAAAATAAAGCACTGATTTTCTGAAAAAATTAGTTGGGTCCTAAAAAGTATTTAATCATTTATCAAATTTGCAATTTTAAATTAATACTGTTATAATTTTATATTCAATATTATTCTTTTTATTTTAGACGAACTCTGTCAATCTAAATGTCTGTTAATCAATTCTTTGATTGTTATGATAATATCGAATTAATATCGTGTTAATAACAATACCTAGTAATTGCAAAATATTTCTACAAATACATGCATAAATAAGCAAACAAATGTAAACACATATTTTATCCTTTAAATGTCACAAACACAAATTGTATAAAAGTAAAAGTACAAAACTACAAATTAGAAAAACAAAACTAAACAAAATTAAATAGAAGAAAAAAGAAATAAATGCGCTTAAGTATCACAAGTTTTGAAGAAAACAAAATTGTTACATTTACTTCTCATGTTCTACTTAAAAATATTTACAATAAATTCAAGTAGCTTTATGTCCAACACACTCGTTCACTTTGTTATAAATCTTTGTCACAAACAAACAGACACACATACTTACACACAACAGATTTTTTTCCAGTGTTTGAAACACATTAACAGCAGAACAATACTTAAACTGAAAAGTCAAACGGCAGCAACCAAACCTGCCACCCACCACCAACACACACACACACACGCATCACGTTCAAACAAGCTGACTTGTTCGTTTCACATATTAAGCGTGTGGGTTTGAGTATGTGTTTGGATATTTTTGGATGACTTAAATTGAAATAAAACAAATATAAACCGTTTAGTCACAGGATATTACCTTCACTCGCTTACATACTGTGCACGAAAACCAAGAGGGATGCTCTTCTTTGTTTAGTGGAGAAATGCAAACGTAATTCGTTTCTTTAATGCAGAACATTTCCTCCTTTTTTCATGGAATTTAAGGAATTTTTCTATTAGACAACAATTTGTTACGCATTATAAAAGGTTCAGTTATTCTAAGGAATCTGTGATGAATTTTGAATGATTGTTTTTAATTAGAATTAAATGAATTGTTTTTCTTGCACAATACAAGTTTTGTTTGGCAGAAAAAATTTACACATATTTTTTTCAATTTTATATTCGTTTTTAAACAGATTTTTTTTTAATGTTTCTTTAAAAGACTTAAAAGTGCTGGTTAAATGGAAAACTGTTTCCTTAACACACGCGAAAATGTTATAAAGTTAATTAATATTTTCGAAGGATTTAAAGAACTTAAATAACATAATTCTAACATATAATTCAGGCAAATAAAAAAAAAAATAAATTCTAAAGACTTAATTCTTCGTTTATATTTTTGAAATTTCATTTTATTAGGAAGGACTTTTTTTATGAAAAAAGTGATCGTTTTATTTTTAGCAACCTACTTTTGTTCGTAAGTGGGAATGCGAATTGCAAACAATTGAAAAAGTCCTCGTTTTCTTAGTTCTTATACATAGAGAAGTCGATTGAGCAACACCCGTCTGTCCGTCCGTGTTCGGATTGAAATCAACTTTGCCAAGACACTGGATAAGTTAGAGAAAATTTAAATACGCTATTGAAAATCAGCAAGATCTGTCCATGTCCTTTGAATAAGCGGGCCTCTAATTTTTCCATATATTTTTTTTAAATTTCGTTTGTATTCCTGCAGGTGTTTGTGGTTTATGAAAAAGTAAGAAAACTTGGTAGCACTTACTTAGCTGGTTTCAACTTTCGAGCACCATATTATGTAAGATTTAAGGTCAATGTGAGTATAATTTAAAAGCTTTTGAAGAGATATTTAAGAAAATAGTAAAATAAAAAAATTGTTAACCTATTAAGAGCTGAAGACATTTTTATGTAAAATTATATAAAGTACTTTATTTTTTTTGCTGTTACCACAATGTTTTTTTTAGATTGGAGTTACTTCACTAAAGTAGATTTACATATATGGTGAAAGTCATGTAAGATTCGGCGTAGCCGATTATAGCAAACTTATTTGTTGTTGTTTGATTTGTTGTATTGAATATCGCTAAACCAATTAAATCGTATAATTTCACAACATTTAACCAAAAAATTTAACTTTGCTAAAAAAAATTGCTTTCGCAAGAAAAAATCAGAATAAAAAATTGAAATTTCACTAAAATTTCACTTAATTTCACCAAGATAAATTATTTTCGTGAAAATTTTAATTTTTCCAAAAATATTGTACTCAGAAAAAAATTTAAATTTCATTCAACACCAAAAATGAACAAAACCCTACTTTTACACAAAAAAAAAAAAAAAACAATTTCTCTTTAAAGTAAAAAATGAAAACCAAATACCTGACATTTTCAGAATATTTCTTTTAGCAGCACATTTTTGACAATACATTCTTTAATAAAGGAGAGTGCAAGAGCAGATCCCAAAGTGGCAAATAAACAACTTTAATTAACCTCAAATATCTTTATTATAACAAAGATGTACAAAAAAAAATAAATTAAAAAAAAAATAAATATAAAATTTTTTGGTGAAGCCCAATAAAGACTCTTACTTGTTATTTATAATAATATCCCTTTGCTTCAGTAACGATTGAATTGTCTTTTTCTTATTTGCAAATAAATACCCGAGACTTCTTTCTATTTCTTCTTTATTTTACTGTTGTAAACATTCAAAATATTTCTGTTCGTTTTTATTTGTTTTAATTCTACATATTTATACTAATTATGTCATTAATTAAATTTGTTTAAATCGAAAAAAAATTTTTTAATTTAATGCTCGAATAAAAAATGTAAAGGAGTTTATTCACAGAAAAAATAATTAAAAATAAATTCTTAATGTTATAATTGTTAATCAAGGTTTATTTCTGCAAAATGTTTATTGTGACAAAAGTTTTAGAAGTTTTAATTTATTTTCTTTAAGATCTTTTTTTTAACGTTTATTTAAAATATTAATCATAAACAAAGGTTTTCAATGGTTAATTTTAATTTTTTGATTGAATTCAATTCTCATTTAATCAATTCATAAGAATCTTGAATATCTATGAATTTAAAAAATGGAAAAAATCTGCTGATCTGTCATATAAGCAGCAGTTTTCCAGGGTGATATGTCATAACGTCCAAGAATATTATAGGTATATTTTATGGTATTCTATGTAAGAAAGATGTAACGTTTTTTTAAACTAGCTTGCGGAAAAACTTTGGTAACAAGACTTGTGTCATTTAGTACATTTTAGTTCATAGTTTAAATATGAACTTGTTCAGTTTTTAGTTCAAATTGTCTATTTAGTTCAAGGCTCGTTTAGTTAAAATGTTCTTTCATAGTTTCGTTCAAATCTAAACAAAAATTAATTTCTATTATAATTCCTGGTCTGGTAACATTTATTTGCCTTACAACTGCTGCCACTGAAATTTTTATTTTTTTACAAGCAACACATCGATAGCATAATAAAATATACATTTATTTAATATCTAATATGTTCTTTGCTTTATACCAGGAATTAAGTCAAAAGTATCTATCGTTTTAAATTATATTTAAATTTGCTTCATTAATAGTGTCAGAAACAAAGAACAATAAAATATACCTACGTGCAATTTTATCCATCAAGTAGTTGTTCAAACACAAAGAACGCTTCAAAATATAACTAACTAACTAAGACATTAAAAGTTGAACTAGTTCATTTAGTTCGAGCAATCGAATAAATCAATTAAACAAGTTCGTTTATATACTATTCAAGGCTATTGGTAAGCGAAGCCGTTTTGGTAATACCATAGAAGAGAAAGTCTTTGCTCTCGGCCAAAGGCTGCTTATGCAAAAAATCTTTGATAAGCGAAGCCGTTATTGTTTTAAGTGTGGACATTATGACACTTTGATAAGTGACACCATGTCCATATTAAAAACGACACAATGACCACGGACGCTTTGAAAAACGTCATAATGGCAGTTTTGGTTGCGACATTATGTCTTTGGACACTATGACATGCCACCTTTTTCCAACAGATTACTTGTTTAAAAGTTTTTTTAATAAGATTTTCACGAGAACATTTGTTTTTATAACAATAAAAATTTTTAAGAAAAATCAAGCTCAACTGACATAGAAAAATTTATTGCAATAAGAATTCAATTAAAGTGAAAAATAAATGTTTTAATACAAAAATATAACAATCATGAGAAAAGCCATTACTCTTCTCTATTGGTGATACAAGTTGTTGTTTCCCTTTTTTGGTTAGATTTAAGAAAACCATTATTGCGACAATTTAATCTCTGAAATAAATAAGTGGCAGTGAGCAGAAGCAGAATATTTTATTCTAAAGCCAACTTCAATTAGTAATTTTTTAAGTCTTTACAACAAAATCTCTGGCAAATAATGAAATAACATTAGGCAGAGCAAGGGGAGGGTTTCTAAATTCAAGTATATAAAATAACAACAACCACAACACAAAGTGTTTTTAATTTGACACTAAATTGTAGAGAAGTCGCCCGTCTTGTTTGAAATGCTTAAATTTAAGCACTAAACAGACATTCGAAGAGTCAGCAAGCATCTGCTGCCATACAGCTTCTTTATTTGTATAATTGTATCTAAATGTAAATAATGTGAGGGATATTTATTGTATTCAGAATTTAAAAAAATACAGTAACTGTGTATAAGTAGTTGTAAAAAACATAAATTTTTTTTAACTTTAATATTAAATCCCTTTTTATGACCAACCAAAATTGAATTAAACAAATGCTTAACCATAAACCAAGTTGGTGCTTTAAAAAGGTGCTCATGACTTTTTTTGGCTTAAAATTTTTGTTATTTTACTTGTGTATAATAAGAAGCTGTAGAAACCAATAACACAAAAAAATTGAAAATAATCATAATCATATTTCATGTCAAATGATAAAAATACTATTATTTCCTGATGGCGGACGTCAAAGCATTTTTCCTTTCAAACATTAATTTTCTAATATCCTTTGGAAAGCAGATAACAAACATTTTATCTTGTGTATGATTTATATTTTTTATTATATAAGTATTTTTTAATAAAAATCAATATGTTTTTTTTATTATTCTTTCTTTTTAGACCTTTTGCCTACCACAACTTCGGCCGTACCTGAAACACGTGAATTCTTGTTGAAAGTCATTGATGTTTTGTTGGACTTTGTTAAGGCCACAAATGATCGCAATGAAAAGGTTTTGGAATTTCATCATCCCGAAGATATGAAGCGTCTTTTGGATTTGGATGTACCCGACAAAGCTGTTAATCTTCAACAGCTAATTGAAGACTGTGCCACCACTCTTAAATATCAAGTTAAAACGGGTGAGTTTTTTACCTTCTTCTCGCATTTAATATTGGGTATTTCTTTACTCAGCTGCATGATTGAATTTTTTATATTTAAATTAAATTAAATTCATTAAAAACAATTATCTTGCAAATCAGTACTTCCTTTAAACAACCATCACCGCCAGCCACTAACTGCCTTCGTTGCTGTTTCCTTTACAAACCTCATATTTCCGTTTGCCATTTAGTAGATGTTTTTGGGTGCTTCTATCTGTGAGATTTTTTTGTTTTGTGTGGCACACTTCTTATATAAACATGCTTATTATCGACACTCCAGAAAAAAAAAAACAATTGCGGTCACGTGCTTAATACGATTAAAGATGACAATAGAAGACGAGTGATGGGGCGGAGTGCAGGCGTGTCTCTGGCTGATTTTGAATAGCAGTTAAATCTGTTTCCCAGTTGCCAAATGACTTTTGCAAAAAAGTATAAAAAAATACTCATGAGATCATAAAAAACAATATTTACAATATAAAATCTTGATTACGTTCAAAGATTATGATTAATGCATTGTAAGTTTGCTTTTGATACAACGAAACCCATTTTAAGTTAAATTTTTATATCAAAAGGGTCTTTCAAAAAATGATATTAGAAAAATATTTTGCTGCATCATAAATAAATTTTGTCATTGACCAGTTTTATTAGTGATTAAAAATGCCTTCAGATATTGTACAACAAAAAGTAATAAAAGGCTTTCTAAAAAGTGAGCGCTAAATGGCCCCGGTACCAGTTAGAGCAAATGTTCACTCAGCGTACTATTCATCCGAATTTCTTCGTAAAAGAAGCTTACATAGAATTTCGAACGATGGCGTGTGTGAAACGGTAGCCAAGTACCATGGTTAAATAAATTTTTTCTATGGCGAGTAAATTTTGTATTACTGCTGTGTGAAAATATATTTTTCAAGGCGAATTAATACCAGGTGGCAGCGCCGCTACAACAAAAAAAAAAGAAAAACAGCCACTTAAATGTATGAGAAACTTCAGAACATACTTAATTATTTCACTTTTTTCTAACTTTTTAATAACGTTTTGTTTTTTTAAATTGACTTAAACTCTTGTTAAAATTATATTTTAAAGAATTAAAAAAAGAAACTTTTGTAATATAAAATAATACACTTTTGACAGCTACTCTGCACATAGAAAATTAAGCAAAAAGTAATCAGCTGCTGCAACGATGCCACCTGAAAAAAATAATTCGCCTTGATATTTCTTGTGGCAATATAAAATTTTAACGTTTCTATAGAAAAAAAGTTTATAATTTCAAAAATGAATTAAATAAAAAATATTTTCCGTTCCTTCTTTCAATTCTTTTGGGAATGACAACGTCGCAGTTTTTTAATATTTTATTTTTCATTGTATGTGTATGTTCTTTAATTTTCAAAAGTTACAATTTTAGTTTTAAGAAAATTATTTTTTTTTCATTTTCACAAAAGTATTAATATTGTTTGTGTTATAAATTTCTATGCTTTTGTAAAAAATTCTACTAGCCTTCAGGGCTAGTGAAATTTTATTCAGAACTGTCAAAATTTTATTTACAAAAGTACTTTTACAAACGCCCTAAAAATATCATTGAAAATTGTATTCTCGGATCATTTTGATCATTTAACGCACACTTAACCGATTTATTATTTTAATAAATTGACATGGACCTTTCTTAAAACTCAGATTAATTTTACTAAGTTACAAAAGAAGTTTAATTTTTCACTACTGTGGCATCTACGTCATCATAGAATGAAAATTAGCGTTTGTTGTAAAAATTGTTAGAGATTTTTGGCTCAAAACTAGAAATAACCACATAACTTCTAAACGGGTACATCGATTTGATAAAAATTTTATATGGGAAGAAAAAAGATGAAGTGAAGTAAAACTTTTGAGTTTGGGCTTAAAGCTATCTATAGAAGAGCTATGTCAAGCTTCAAAAATTTTATATTTTGGTTTATATGAAAATTCATGTAAAAATTTATAAAATAAAAGGTCGAATAAAATATACAAATATAAAATTTATTTTTTTCAGAAAATATTTTATTCTTTATTGTAAATTAATAATTTTATATAATAATTATAACCGAACTCAATGCCAAATAACTACGAGGGCTGCTGTATATATTTCTGGCCTAGCAACACTGAGTGCTGCCAAGTGCAATCTGACATTTCCATTGGAAAGTTTGTCATTTTTTAGCATAATCGTACTCAAAACGTTTTGACGTACGACCATTATTTGTTTTGTTTACAGTGACTTGAAAAAATTAATGTTGAAAAAAATGGAATTAACTCGTGAACATTTTCGTGCCATCATTTTTCACAACTTTCGACGTGGATTATCACGACAAGAGTGCATTGATGAACTTAAATCTTTGTATGGCGATGAAGCACCATCCTATAGCACTGGGAAAAATTGGTATAATAAATTTAATCGTGGCCGAAGCTCGCTCAAAGACGAATTCCGTGAAGTAAAATAAACCTTTCGACGTAGCAAATTTGTTTTTCAAAATTTTATTTTATTAAATTTTCTTTTTTTGAGACGAATTAAAAACACATTTTTGCTCTAAAAAATAGTTTTTTACTTTTTCACTATATATAATATGATGAGCCTTTGAGATAATGATCAAACCGTCTTGAAAAAGTTTATTTTACATGCTTTTGAACTGTTTTTATTATAACGTTTATTAAGTGCACATATCATTCTTAGTTTTGATTAAATTTTCACATTTTTTTCTTCAATTTGTTGCACTATCTATACAAAAATTTACTTTGCTTACAAAAATATTCTATGTCTACGTCACACAAAAGAGAGAACGCTATACAACAAACTAACGGATCTGCGCAATCTTGTTTTATTGATTCATGGGTAGCAATAGAGATTAACTTCTGTTAACTAAGATTTCACAAATTACGAATCCAAGGCGAATTGATTCAATTTTGATCTTCGTTTTTCAACAAGTTTAAAATAAAAATAAAAATTAAATTTTAAAAGATTCCGAATAATAAATTTTCATATTGATTAATTATGAATATTAAAATAGGGGCAAAAATTTAAATTCGCTTCAATGCAAGCCGAATCAATTATCAGGTGGTAGGGATTCATGTATTTTCGCCGGTAGACCAACTGTCAAACTTCATATAATAAACTGTTATTCGGATTTTTTGTATATAGAGTATGACAGTCAGGACACCGGCGAAAATGACTGAATTTGCTATCGCTACCACCTGGTAATTGATTCGCCTTTCCTCCATGTGACTATCTTTTATTTAATTTGCATTGTATGATCCAATTTCGTTTATATAAGCTTAAGCCGTCAAAAGCTTATTAATAAAAAAAATAATAAATAACTTGAGTCAAGTAACATAAACTTAAAAAAAACCCTTTTATTATTAAAATATCAACAATTTCAGCATTTGTTTAAACACCCTGTATACACGTTAATGCGATTTTTAGTTGGTTCTTTTTAAAAGCAAATCTACCCTTTTATCTCAACCCATTTAAATTGAATTACGTCTGCGGTTGATAGGTGTAAATAATCTTTCACTTTCTATCAATATTCAATGGACCATAAAATGGTTTTACTACTACAATAACTATTTCTTGTACTTGTGTCATTTTACTTCAAATGGCTGCTGCAATAGTCAAGCACACAAATACTTTTTTATTCTCTCGTACTGTAAACAAAAATTGTTAAGACAGTGGGTCATATTATGCAAAAAAGTAAAAAACATTTTAATAATTTCTTTTCGTTAAGTATGACTTTTTTGTTTTAAAAGTGTTTTACAATCTAAATGCTAAAAGGTGATCAATATTTTTGTAAACTTTTATTAAGAAAAAACTAAATTGTGTGTTAATATTTTGTGACCTTTATTATTAAATTTTCTTTTCTAATTTATTAAGGTCAGTTTTGTAAAACTTAATTTTATAATTTTATTTTTTTTAGTTTCCTCTCTCCTGAAGATGCCACTTAACCGTGTGTTCAAATATTGAAAAAATAAAATAAAACCGACCTTGTGCTTGATAAAAAACAAAAAAATTAAATAAAATTCGTTTTATTTTATTATTTTTTAAAGTTAGCTTGAGTTCTTTATTTAATTTTCTTATTATTTCGTAGTTTCGAAGATTAAAATAAAGCTTAAATTTATTACAGATTAGCAGAATAAAATTTATTTCCTGCCCCGTTTATGTCATTACCAAAGGTTATTTTATGTCGTTACTATTAAGTAAATGTCAAGCATAATATCATTAACTTTAAAAAGTGTAAGAGTTCTCTGAATAAATTCCAATACCTTGTTTAATGTAAATATACGCAGTGTGCGAAAAGAAAATAGTTTGGAAATAAATCACTTATTTGTTAATGGATGAATAGTTTAAAAGTAAATGTGGCAGCAGTGACCGGTACAGCAAAGTCGTAAATTAGGGTGCCTTAGACATGTAATTTTTTTTAGGGTTTTAAAATTTTTTGCTTTTTACTAGATTTTCAATTTTAATAGTTTAAAACTTTAAGTTTAATGGTTAATATTTGTAAATTGAGAGAAGTATTGGTAATTAAAATTAAATTGCTGATTTATTTGCGAAAATTTTTTATTTTACGCCCCACAGTACGTAGCTCCAAAGCAACTGTATTATTTAGGTTAAGGCACAGAATAATTTTTATTTAACTAAAAAACCAAAAGCTTTCTTTTTTAACATAAATCAAGCTCATTTTAAGAAGAACAGTGTTCAGTTCAGTTTAATTTAATTTATTTCATTTCTATTTTTGCTATCCTGACCCCTTATCAATAGTGTATCATTGTTGACAACCCTAATTCGTATGTACTGACATCGTACACGTCTTTGTCATATAATGATGTGCATATGCTTTCTGTATTGCTGTGCCTGCCACAAATGCCATTCATTATACGAAACCATCATAATCATATTTAAATTTATGCCAAAATTTGTTTTCTAACAAACAAATCATGTCTGTTTTTTATTATTGCTTCTAAGATTTCGTGTAGCTGGTTGCAAGCGAGTGCCCACGTTTTTGTGGTGACAAATTTTATGAAAATTGTTTATTTTTTGAATGCCTGTTTAAACACTGATAACACTTGATTTTAATTTAATTTTCTTATGTTTATCTAGTGAATCAAATGTGGGAATTTTTTAAACATTGACTTTAAATTTAATTTTGTGATAGATAAAAAATCTTTAAAAATCTACTACTACAAACTATTAATGTGAAAGTTGGATGTTTGCTGCTTAATCATGCCTAAACTATGCTTAGTGGTAAAAACTAAACTAAAGCATACTTTCAGGCCTGCTACGTTGCCAATTTGTCGGCATTTTACCTCTTTTTGGCATCAAAATATTTAATGTGCGGATTTTAGCTTTATCAACTCTTAACATCGGTAACTTTTTGTTATTGGGATAATTTTGAGCAACACTAGAACACTAGAACTCAACTTTCCAACGAAAGAAAAAAAATTACGTGGTTCTCTGAAAAATTGTATCTTTAAAACGTGTCAAACAAAAAAAATTTAATTTTCGATCGATTAATGCTATATGAAGATAAATACATCATTTAGTGAAAACAACTTTAAAAAATTTTCCTTAGTGGTAGTAAAACAAAACTAATTTGAGTGCGCTGTGATCCTTTCGTTTTTTTTTTTTGTACGCTCAATTTTTTAAATAACCCTATTTGTCGAAAATAAGACCCAACCTAAATAAGCGGTTTGAATTAGCTTTACCCGCTTGTCGCTTTTTTAAGCTGGCATAATCAATCAGAATATCAATATTGACTTTTTTACCTATTGCGACCTTTTGCATTTTAAGTAACGATATACCTTTGACAATACTATCGTACTCGTTATAAGTTCATTTTTCATATTACTTTTGAAGTTCCTAATAAACATATAATATTTTATATGAAATTTAAAACGATTCAAATGCAAAATTTGTTTTATTTCTTAAAAGTATGGCTGACTTCCAAAATATATTAATACAAAGTTTATACACAATTTTGCTGCGGTATTCAGTTTTTGTATTTATACAAAGTTGCAAACAAAGCATCAAACTATTAACTGATGCCCTAGTTGCTCGGTTGCAATGATTGCGACATTTTGGAATGGTATGCATTGTAAACATTTAGTATCACGGCATTTGAAACACAATACATTGTTCGAATACAAAGCCACTGGCGTTTTGGATGTCAGCCTATGTTAATATTAAAAAAATATATTTTATGTATACCAAAAAATTACAAATATTAATAACTTTAACGGGAACAAATATTAGATTTTTAAAAATTAATATTAAGGTTACTAGGACGTTTTCTTTGATTTACTCAAAACTGCGGAAATGTTGTTAAATACGTTTTAAAAATAAAGCATTCAATTATGAAAGTGAGTTAGTCAGTTCCTTCACACTACATTACGAGGGCTCCTCTGTATATTTCTGGCCTAATAGTGAAAATGCGAATATTTATAATCAAAAATGGTTTTATTGTTTTTCAAAGTATTCTCCAGCATGATTTATACACTTTTGCATGCGCTCAAACCAGTTATCGAAGCACTTTTTCCACTCCGATTGAGACACCTCTAAAACATGGTTTTTAAACACTTTAACAGCTTCTTCTGGCGACGAAAATCGTTGACCACGCATTTTTTTCTTGAAGTGCGGAAACAAGAAGAAGTCCTTAGGTGCCAAGTCAGGGCTGTACGGCGGATGACCCATTAATTCGAGGTTTTGGGCGGTCAAAAACGCTCTGGTTTGAGCCGATGTGTGAGAGCTCGCATTGTCATGGTGAAGAAGGATTCGTCTTCTCTTGTTGGTTTTTCGAATTTCTCCGATGACTTCAGGCAAACAAATTGTAGTATATCACTCAGAAGTGACCGTCCTACGTTGCTCAAGCGGAACAAACGCCACATGACCAGTTTTGCCGAAGAAACAGGCAACCATTTGCTTCAAAGTGCTTCTTCCACGAACAACTTTCGTTGGATTTTGCTCGCCTTTGAAGGCCCACACTGTCGATTGTTGTTTCGTTTCGGGCTCATACGCATAGATCCATGATTCGTCACCTGTGACGATCTTATAAACGTCTTTTGAAGCACCGCAATCGTATTTTTGCAACATTTCTTTGCACCAATCGACACGAGCCTTTTTTTGAGCGACTTTCAAATTGTGCGGGATCCAACGAGAACAAACCTTTTTTACGGCCAGGTGTTCATGCAGTATCGAATGTTTGCTGGTGGAAGAAATGTCCAAGGATGTCTCTATCTCTCGGTATGTCGCATGTCGACCTTGCATTATGAGTTCACGCACGGCATCAATGTTCTCTGGCACAACAGCCGTTTTTGGACGACATTCACGGAATTCGTCTTTGAGCGAGCTTCGGCCACGATTAAATTCATTATACCAATTTTTCACAGTGCTATAGGATGGTGCTTCATCGCCATACAAAGATTTAAGTTTATCAATGCACTCTTGTCGTGATAATCCACGTCGAAAGTTGTGAAAAATGATGACACGAAAATGTTCACGAGTTAATTCCATTTTTTTCTATATTAATTTTTTCAAGTCACTGTAAACAACACAAATAATGGTCGTACGTCAAAACGTTTTGAGTACGATTATGCTTAAAAATGACAAACTTTCCAATGGAAATGTCAGATTGCACTTGGCAGCACTCAGTGTTGCCAGGCCAGAAATATATATAGCAGCCCTCGTACCTTAAACTAAATTAATTTAATGTGATTTTTATTATATTATCAAAAGCGCACTCTTTATGAAAATGGTTTAAGCGAAGAATTTTTACAATTAAATTAGTTATTAAAAAATCGTCAATTAATATTGATATGATAAATCACATATTTTTGGCAACAAGACATTCTTTTCTACCAAATGACTTAAAGTTGATAAAAATGAAGGTGCAATAGTAGAATTTTTTATGCAACCCTGCCCAATATTATGAACTAGCAGTGCCCACGACTACGTCAGCGTGTCACTTTTAATTTTCTTAAAATTCAAATTTAACTATATATTCTAAAGTTCTGTAGACAGTGTTAAAAATTTTCCATCTACAAAAATAAAAAGTGCTGACAACTGTTTAAGTACCATTATACCCGCAAAATTGGGTGCTTTCACAATTTTGTCTCTATTTTGTCTACGAAATGAGCTATTATTATGAAAAAAAAGTATTCTATATTGTAACCAAGGTTCTAAGAGACCTCCTCACAAAATTCTGTTCAAAGCTTTCCAGCAGTTTTTACGTGATACGAACACAGACAGACAGACAAAAATTCCAAAAGTAGGTGTTTTGCATTCTATATCGATTACTATCTACACCAACAACAAAATTTTCGAATAATATTTCATGTACAAAAATGGCTGATTTTTTTTACATTAAATGCCTATAAAGCCATTTTTTCACATTTTTACCAATTTCTTATCAAAATCAGCTGGCATTCGGGCTACTATTAAATTCATAAAAGAGTTTTAAATTTTCATTAGAGAAAGTATACTCTTAAGCAACTTTTCAAGACTATTCACACTATATGTTACGTATAAATTGCGTATCAGTGAAAATCAGAAGCTAATTTAAACGCATCCTTTGTACGTCCGGTGCTTTCAGTTTATAAAAATTACTTAAAGTGTCGTGTTCATTTAGTTTCAGTAAAAATCGGAAACTAAATTTCATTCATCTGTCGATGTTTTTAGTAAAAGAAGAAAACGCAATTAAAAAAGCGAAAATGGGTTCATAGGGCTTGCAGAAAACGAGGAACTGAAGGAGAATTTATTACACAGTAGAAGAAGTTGCCGGACGATGAAACAATTTTTTTTTTAATATTTTACAATGTTGCCAAATTTATTGATAAAATAAAAAGCCAATTAATGAAACTGAATTGATGGCCTTCTCGAAAAACTATTGCAAAAAAAAATAGTTTTTCTTCGTTTATATGTTTATAAGAAGGCAACCCAATAAGTCTTGAAACCTTTGAATTTTAATAAATTTATGTATATAATCATTACGGTTCCCATTTCGAGACTCTACGTTCCACAAGGGATCTATTAACCTTTCAGAAATTTACGACTATCTCAGTCTCACTGAAGATCGAGTTGCTTTTATCCTTTACGCTCAACTGTAATAATTTTAGGCTATCGACCATCCTTCACATCAGAGAGTTACTTCTAATCGATTAATTTGTCTGTGACAGGGCAGTCACATATGTACATATAATATGTTTCTGGTTAAATATCATTTTAAACAGATGTATTATTTTATTTAAAAGCCAGTTTTTTAGTTATTCTTTTTTATAAAAAGTGCGGATTGTAAAGAAGCAGCATCAACTTTTAGTTCTAAATATCTCTCAGTTTATAGCAAAAACTACACTTAATTTGATAAAGTCCAACTAATTTCTCCATTTAAGAATTAAAATAATTAATTGTGTTTTTAACCAAATACAAAAATTACTAAAAAGTGGGAAATACTCTTGCTTTCTGATACTTTCTCCAGCTGCTGCTTTTAGTTCATATTCAAAATTAAATATAACAGTATTCTTTCGAAAGCTTTTCTCCTGCTCGTAAAATAAGCGATTATTTTCGCTTGTCTGTCACAAATGTGATATTAAATGATTGAAATAACAAAATAAGAATGAGAATTAAAAGAAAAGGAGAAATTAAAAGGAAGGAAGTATTTAGAAAACAAGAAAGCTAGACAAAATGACAAGTGTCCTTTATCGTATAAACGTCAAACATTAAGCTGGCAGCAGATGTGTATGGCAGTGCCGAGCATGAGAAAGAAAACACTAACAAAAACATTCGAAAGAATGCAAGAAAGCTTAAATAATTCGTTGCATTGAAACAATCAAGTTCAGACAGGCGAACAGGAATGTTTTTTTATTGTTTTAACGATTTTTGTTTCTTTTTTAATAATTGAATGTGGAGCAAGCTACCGTTTAGAATAAAAAAAATAAAAATGAAAAATTGAAAGAATATGACCAAACACAAGGCCGTTTTATCATGGAGAGGAAAAGTAAGCAATGTTGTTTGTGTTTTTTTTTTCATGCACATGTTATTTCCGCCATAGAAAAAATAAAAATAAATCAATATTTCCAATTTTTAAAGGTCACAACTATCTTAAAAATTCGTTCATTCATTTTTCCCTTTCAATGTTAAGTGACCTTTGTTCTGCAAGACTTTTGTTATATTCACAAAATTGTTTTTCTTATTATTGTTGTTGCTGTTGTTTTTTGTGCAACAATTGCTCATTTAGTTGGGTTGGTGGGGCTAATTGGAAATTACTTTGCACAAATCACATGACTATTAAATAAATACGTTCATAAACAAGCCAAACAGTTGCTTCTCTCCAGGGAGTACTTTTCAACACCACATGTAATGAAGACCAAATTCATATAACAGAGTGTTTGTACAAACATACAACCCCTTTTTATTTTATACCTCTTGTTGTCTTGTTGTTGTAAATAATAAAAGTATAGAAAAAAAAGAAATCCTTGCTGTCAGTTTAAATTTGAAGTGCCATAAGTTGTGTTATTATAAAACCCAAATGCTTCAAGCCATAAGTGAGCGACTGTTATTCTTAATATTAAAAAAAATTATAATCATCAAACCATTCTTCTATTTTTTATAAACAAGCAAGACTTGGTCTTTTATGTTAAATATTAAAACTAGTGTTGCGAAAATTTTAATCGATTAAAAACGAAAGACTCGAAACAAATTTTAATGATTTTTTTTATCAACTCTATACTTGGATTTATTAAAAATACTTTATTCAGTAAAATCATACATGGGAGTAATTAATTAGATGGGCTAATTAATTGACGATTTAATTAGCATCGAATAATAAATAATGCTAATGATGTTTTAGCATTATCATAATTTTTACTAATGGTAATGCTTTTAAATGAAAAGATTTCATTAATAATTAAGTAAAAAACAAAAGCATTACCATTGACTTATGATTAAATGTTTTCAAATTATTATCATTAATGAATGTATTCCTTGTTTTTATACAATAATACATATCACAAGGAGTGGTAGAGCATTTTTTTAAAATGGCATTTTGATCACAAAAATTTGGTGAAATATATATATTTTTTAACTTTCTCAGGAAAAATATGACACTATGGAAACATATTTTTATTTTTGTGAAAGTAAGAAAATCTGCTAGCTGGAGTGTTAGGTGACTTTTTTATTAATCAAAAATGATTAATTATTAAAAATTTTCAAATATTAATCTATATACAAGAGTGTTAAGATTTATTTATTTTATTTCAGAAAAACAATTATTTTTAATTTAATTGTAATTAGTAATTAAACAATTTCATTAAAATTTCATTATCATTAATAAAAGTAATTACATATAGTTTAAATAAAATCATTATCATTAAAAGGTAGTTAACTTTTTTCACTGTCATTATTTCAAACAATGCCAATGAAATTTCAATGGTAATGAAAAAATCCCAATTTTATTTAATATTGTGTTCCGTTGCAAGTTATTTAAAAAAACCAACATAATAAAATACTATTACTATGTGTTCTTAAATTGCTTATAAATAATGAAGAAATTAATAATAATTTATAGATTTTAGTGTTTGGAAAAAAAAACATAAATTTACCCCTATTATACCTTGTTCCCATTACAGCATTTTTCGTAATTCGCTCTCCCATTACCACCAGAATAACGTAATTCTCCATATAAATTTTTGAGAGCGAATCACCAATTTTGTAGGTAATTGAGTTTGAATTACCACGCCAATTGAGATAAAATCAGTGTCATCTCTAATAATTATCGAAGTTTTACCTGAACAACTGTCAAAATAATAAAAAGTAAACAAAGAAAAAAGTGAAAAGTTATATAGGACATTAAAAATTTAAATAAATATGGAGAAGAAAAATATCATAAAAAAAATGTAATGTCAAGGCGTCTACTAGCTACGGCTACAGTACTGGAAGAGACGAAAAAAAGTAAACAAAACTTTTTTACAGTCTAACGTGTTTTCTACGAAATAAACAAACAATTGCCGAACCCAATTACTTAGATGCAATATGAACACTCAAAATAGCACAAGTCATTCAGAGAGCGAATAACGTCATTCGAATTGTAATGTGAACATGGTATTATTATCGTTACAATATCTGTCCGTCGCTCTGTTTAACCGTAATAGCTGGACAGTTGACATATTCATGAAATTATATTATATTGGTCATTGCAAAGAAAAAATAATAATAAAAATAATAAAATCATTAAATCATTAATTATTAATCATTAAATGAAGTTAAAAAAGTAATTATCAGCCCAATTATAAACAAAAATTCCGCACGAGTTCTTTCACTTTTTCCTTTTCTCCAATTATAAATTTTTTCCCCCATTGAATGACTGCGGAAAGTAAAAAAAAATTAGAGGGAAAAAAGTAAGTATTATAAATTATAAAATAAAAATTGTGTGAAATTAAATAAAAAAAACTCTCTTCAAATTAAGATGATGCCACTTATTTATAATTTTATTCAGACGGAATTCATAATTGGAGGAATCTTTTCTCGAAAAAAAATTTTTCCGTGGGAAAGAAATTCCTTGAGAACATTCATAATTGGGCTGTATATGATATTTGGTTTTATCTTTTAATTTGGCAGACACCTCAAAATGAATAAGAGTTTGTATCACAATGAACTCTGCAATAACAAATATAAAATAAAATTAATGGGTCTCTCCAAGGACGTACAATTTTCACATAAATGTTTACTTTAAACAGGATATGTAACATTATATCCGCTTTAAGTACAAATATAAAAATACAAAAATAAATAGTAAAGAGTTAAAAGAAAATTAAGAATTATGAGTTAAAGGGTGTCCCAATAGAACGCTTATTAGAAAATCTATAGACAGACGCTTAGCGCAGAGTTATTATTACTTCTATGGGTGGCTCAATAGATGACTTAATTTTGATCTTTTCAACCGTAATACGCCAACACTTTTAACAAATTTATTTGAAGATTCCGCGTAATTTAAATCGAGTTGTACTTAAATTACGCAAGTTTTTTTTTTCATCTTTAAACAAATATTTGTAAACTTCAATATAAAAATACATCAAAACAACATCTCTCAATTGATTATTCGAATAAATAATTTTCACAAGAACAACAATTATTTAAGGTAAAACAATTTTTTTCATTCATTCGTTTCCTTATAAATACATAAAGGATTTTACAATGACTTACGACACAAACATTTCAATTTGCGCACAAGGCAGTCAGATTTTTTGGGAGCAATTTTTTGCTCCTGTCGCAGATGGGCGCAAATAATGTTTGCCACAATCATTTCCCTTCGACGAACATACGAAATGTGCAAAAGAAACATCTTCGTTGAACACATTGTTTAGCCATTCATTCGCATCAAAGGATCAGTGAGCAACGATACAGAAAATAACAACGGATTTTGATTAAAACTCCCCTTTTAAAAAGTTTTTTTCTTTTTTTCTTTCTTCTTTCAATTGTTCCCCTCCTTTGTTGGCTATAGAGTTATCAACATTATATGACTGAATGAATGTCAATGTTTGGTATCATTAAAGTACTGCAGATATTGAAGTAGCGGCCTGTAGAGCAAAATATATTACACAAGTAATTTATAAACGAACTTAAAAAGGGGAGGTTTGGTTGGCACACACACACACATACGCTCATATACATTTATAGGAATTTGAGATGGCAGATTATGTTGCCAATTTTTCTGTCTATATATTGTAGGATTACAGAGTATTAAGGATCATAAATGGTATTTTTATATACCCAAAGATAAAGTAACTGATTTTAATGGATTTTAAATGTTCAAAGCATTACAACAACATATTTTTCTCTCTGCTTATATAAAATCAATAATCTTTGATTTAAAGTTGAAATTAATCAATAAAAAATAAATTATTTGCAATAATTTTTACCAACATATTTTTCTTTTCTTTTGTTTCTTCTCAGGTCATCCTCATTTTTTCAATCAATTATCATGTGGTTTGGACATCATCTCAATGGCGGGTGAATGGTTAACAGCCACTGCCAACACTAACATGTTCACCTATGAGATTGCACCAGTTTTTATTTTAATGGAAAATGTTGTCTTGTCTAAAATGCGTGAAATTATTGGCTGGCATGGTGGTGACTCTATTTTGGCACCTGGCGGCTCAATATCCAATCTATACGCTTTTCTAGCTGCTCGCCATAAAATGTTTCCCAATTACAAAGAACACGGTGCTGCTGGTCTTCCCGGACAATTGGTTATGTTTACTTCAGATCAATGTCATTATTCGATTAAATCGTGTGCTTCTGTTTGTGGTCTAGGCACAGAAAATTGTGTTGCAGTGCCATCAGATGAACGTGGTCGCATGATAACCTCAGAACTAGAACGTCTTATAGTTCAACGAAAATCAAAGGGCCATGTGCCATTCTTCGTTAACGCCACATCTGGCACCACAGTTTTGGGTGCTTTTGATAATTTAAATGAAATTGCTGATATTTGCCAGAAATACAATTGCTGGATGCATATTGATGTAAGTATCAGTTAAAGAAATAAATTAAGTATTAACGAAATTTCGGGCAAATATAGTTTATTTTTAGTAGATTTTCCAAGCCAAGCAAAATTTAATTCGTAAGACTATAGTTATTTTGACGAAATCTTTGAGTACTTAGTGACAGCTTTTTCCAAATTGTTGTAAAAAATACTACGCTACACGAGAAAAATGGCTTATTAATTAAAGATTAAACAAAAACAGTGGGCTTGGCTAAAAGGCTAAAGTCTTATTAAATGTGCATTAGCCAGCTTAATCCATTTAAGACAACTGTGCAAATGTATACAAATAATGTGTGACAAATTTTATTGTACTTATTGAAAACTTTTCTTCCAGTTTCGTCAAATGTCATTTGCTTAAGCAAAATACAAAACTGATTGCTTATTCCTTACGGAAACAGCTGATTGTGCCTTGTATTTTACATTCATAAAGAAAAATTGTACTGAAGGACGATAGCGATTAATTTTTGGTTTTTAATTTAATAGAAAATATAGAAAAAGTAATTTTTTGTTCATTTTTAACAAATACAATTCTCAATAAAATTTAATTTTGTTAATGATATAAGTGACCACATGGTTGCATTTTAAAGTATTTTTGGAAAAAAAACAAAGAAAACTGTAAATATGTATGCGAGTGTTATCTATATGCATATGTAAAAAAGTTGTTGCAAGTGTGTTGTGACTTTAGAAGTCACGAACGGTCAAACCGAATTCGATTAAATTAGGGTTTGTTCGTAGCGTCGTATAGATGGCTTGTCTACGCGTTTATGAGTTATGACTTATAATGACAACATGTGATATTTAAAATTAAAAGGGAAAACACAGACATTTACAACTGCACCGATTTTAATAAAATTAAGAGCAGATATAGCTATTTATTTAGAAGTTCGCACAGAGAATGCTCATTAAAAAATAACGAACAGGAGAGGTAAATGAGGGAGAGGAAAAACGCGATAAAACGACTTTAACAAGAAGCGATTTATAAGATTTTAGAAATATAGATAAGCCCTGATGCAAAAGGTCGAATAAGCATAAGGAAATCTATTGTGACTTCCATATTAATGTGCACAATCAAATGAAAAACTGGCTTGGAAGAATGGCCAAGTAACGATTTAGTGCGCACCGGTATTAGCTAGATTTTTTGTTTTGAAATTTTAATCCCCTTATATTCTTCAAATGGTTTTTGTCATAAGCTTAAGCTCGCTTATGCACGATATCGTTAGGCCTTCAAAACTACAAAGTTTTCAATTAAATGGAATAAGTAAATAAAATTTAAAAATTAAATTAATTTATAAAAAAGGTTAGCAATCTATTAAATGCCTATTTTTTATTTTTGTAATCAAAATTAATTTTGTTAATTTCTAAAAATCTAATTGAATGATCTAGATATGGAGACACATACTTTACCAGTAATTTGGTACTTGATTAACTTCACTTTACTTATATTTGAGTCATTTAATGTTAACTTTTACTCGTACGTCCCTGTTTCGTACCATTGATAAATTGTATTAAAAATTTTCACTCTATTCATCTACCTTTGCATTATATTTTGTAGGCAGGAATACAAGAATGTTATTCCATTTTTAGTTTTTAACTTACGGCACTGTCTTTTTATTTTGAACGACCAAACACTTAAATATTGTAGAAGCGATAACTTATGCAAAATGCCCGTAAAGAAAGAACATAGATAAGGTAACCATAATCTAAGAGCAACATATTATGGTTGTAAACAAAATATAGTATTGTTACATAATATAGTTGGAACTATATTAATGTCATGGTAAAGTATAGATATAATTTTCTTTAATAGGTAAATTTAATGTAACAGTATTATGTTCAAATATAAACATTAAATGGTAAAATTAAAATATAATAATATGGTTAAAAATGTCATATAATGTAATTGAATCATAATATGGTCTTGTGCAATTATTTTCTGATATAAAAGGTAGTTATTTTTTGTTTAATCTGTTAACGATTTTTTAAAAAAATATTTAAAAACATATATTTAGAAAAAAAAACTATTATTTGTTTGGTGGTCTTCTAAAATGTATTAATACGAGTATAAAGTTTGTATACAGTTTTGCTGTGGTATTTAGATCTTATACATATACAGAGTTTTAATACAAAGCTTCAATTTAGAAACTGATACGCTAGTTGCTCGGTTGCAACATTTCTAATGCTTGTCTGCAACATTTTGGAACAGTATGCATTGTAAACATTTAGTACCACGGCATTATGAAACACAATACATTGTACGAATACGAAGCAACTGACGTTTTGGAAGTCAGCCTTTATTATAGAAATGCAAATGTAACTTTTAAAATCAATTACGGGGTTTTAACGTCAACAGACAAGTAAAATTCATCTGCATCTTCAGTAATATATTTAACAATATATAATAACAATTATTGTTGATGGGTAATATGGCAGGTTAAATTGAAAAACATGTAGATAGTGTCGCAATTATGCTTACTGTACATATTTATTTCAATTTTTCTTTTTTTTTTAATAACTCCATTAAATCAAATCACTGGAATATAGAATTAAAATAATTAATTTTTTAAAAATATTGTGCTATTTTGTATTCCGATTAAATTATTAAATCAATCATAATCATTTTAAATAAGCTGAAGATGTTTCTTAAAACAATAAAGTAAAGAAAAAATCAAAGTTTAAGCAAAAAACCACAATAATCAACAGTGATTTTATTTTTCCTTATCCACTGTATACGGCTGATTTTTTTTTTTTGTCGCTTTTATACAGTTAAAAGATGATGAAAAATAAAATAAAAACAACAAATAAAATGTCACAAAACACTATGAATTTTTCTTTTTGGTTAAAGTAACCATATTACATTTACTGTGTATAGTAACCATATAATAGTTAAATGTTAACAAAAAAATGTTTATCGTGAATGAAGTATTGTTGAAAACTTCTATAATTAATTCGCCGCAACTATAAATTGTTAAAGAGAACGTAATATGGGTGTTGTGACCATTTTATAAACTTTTTTTCTCTGCGTGTGGGGTCAAATCGTACCATTAATTTCATTCCATATATTGGAATCAGAAAATCATTCTAATTATTATAGATTCTAAATAGGGAAGCAGTTTCTTAAATGAATAAACAATAGATTGCACATTTTTTATATATCATACAGTTTCTAACCTCAAGGAGAGCGCAGAAAATATTATCGTTATAAAAAATTATTTATTTAAGGGCCCATTTCAGAACTAATTTTTTTATAACCCAGAATAAGTCCATAAATGCTTAAAAAATTTAAAACTGTTGTGCCTTATGCTTCTGGAGAAATTTTAAGTACGAGTGCTGCTATATATATTTCTGGCCTGGCAACACTGAGTGCTGCCAAGTGCAATCTGACGTTTCCATTGGAAAGTTTGTCATTTTTAAGCATAATCGTACTCAAAACGTTTTGACGTACGACCATTATTTCTGTTGTTTACAGTGACTTGAAAAAATTAATATGGAAAAAAATGGAATTAACTCGTGCACATTTTCGTGCCATCATTTTTCACAACTTGCGACGTGGATTATCACGACAAGAGTGCATTGATGAAATTAAAAATTGTATGGCGATGAAGCACCATCCTATAGCACTGTAAAAAATTGGTATAATGAATTTAATCGTGGCCAAAGCTCGCTCAAAGACGAACATTGATGCCGTGCGTGAACTCATAATGGAAGATCGACAAGCGACACACCGAGAGATAGAGACATCCTTGGACATTTCTTCCACCAGCATACATTCGATACTGCATGAACACCTGGCCGTAAAAAAGGTTCGTTCTCGTTGGATCCCTCACAATTTGAAAGTCGCTCAAAAAAAGGCTCGTGTCGATTGATGCAAAGAAATGTTGCAAAAATACGATTGCGGTGCTTCTAAAGACGTTTATAAGATCGTCACAGGTGACGAATCATGGATCTATGCGTATGAGCCCGAAACGAAACAACAATCGACCGTGTGGGTCTTCAAAGACGAGCAAAATCCAACGAAAGTTGTTCGTGGAAGAAGCACTTCGAAGCAAATGGTCGCCTGTTTCTTCGGCAAAACTGGTCATGTGGCGACTGTTCCGCTTGAGCAACGTAGGACGGTCACTTCTGAGTGGTACAGTACAATTTCTTTGCCTGAAGTCATCAGAGAAATTCGAAAAACCAACAAGAGAAGACAAATCATTGTTCACCATGACAATGCGAGCTCTCACACATCGGCTCAAACCAGAGCGTTTTTGACCGACCAAAACGTCGAATTAATGGGTCATATGCCGTACAGCCCTGACTTGGCACCTAATGACTTCTTCTTGTTTCCGCACATCAAGCAAAAATGCGTAGTCAACGGTTTTCGTCGCGAGAAGAAGCTGTTGAAGTTTTCAAAACTATGTTTTAGAGGTGTCTCAATCGGAGTGGAAAAAGTGCTTCGACAACTGGTTTGAGCGCATGCAAAAGTGTATAAATCATGCTGGAGAATACTTTGAAAAACAATAAAACCATTTTTGATTATAAATATTCGCATTTTCACTATTAGGCCAGAAATATATAGAGAAGCCCCCGTATCACGTTCTTTTTATATTAAATAGGCACCTAACGTCCGTGGGATATTAATCTTTAATCTTTAATTCTTAATATATATGTTCTTGACCCTAAATACCACATAAGTTTTGGTTTTTTGGTATGTTCAAGTTTTTAACTTTGTTGTATATTGGGACGTATGGCTGAATTTTGTATTAGTTATTTATTACAGGAATATTTCATTCCATATTATTTCCGTTTTATGGGTGTTGTCATTTTCTTTTACGAATCGGTTAGAAACAACCATAAATTAAGAGTTAGATTGTTAAAATGCTCTACATAATTATATCGCGTGTTATTTTATATAAGTCGGTTGAAGACATGGTATACCTACAATATAAGAATGACCAAAAAGTTACACTTGCACATTTCCTCTGTCAGAATCTAATATCGGAACCTATTTTTTGTGTTAATACAAAATAAATAAAATACGACACAAATTTCTTTAGCTTTCTTTGCAAATTGTATTTTCAACTTAGAAATATATAATATTTTTATGTTTGTCATTACAGGCTGCTTGGGGCGGTGGACTGTTGCTATCACGAAAATATCGTCATCCCAAATTTACAGGAGTTGAGCGGTAAGTCTTTAATTTTAATAAAAAACATTTGCTTTGATTTGTAGTAAAAGTTGTTTCCCTTAAAATGAAAACTAAAACAAAAAATTAAGAAAATAATTTAACAATACATAGGAATATGTGGCGGTTGTCTTTAATAATTTGCAGATTCATAAATCATGTGCGCTATGCCTGCAAGTAATTGCCTTTCAAAACCACATTTGTACTGTTAAAAAAAAATAAAACAATAGAATTTTATCGTCAAGTAAGAAAGGAGAGAGCACATGTTTTAAAAATAAGAAAAAAAACTTTTATTTTAAATTATTCACTCGATAATAAACAAATTTAAGAAAAATTGAGAACTTAAATTAAAAGCACATTTTAAACAAAATTATAATAAATAACTCATTAATCAAATGTTCTTAAGCAGACATTACACTTTACACTTGTCAGTCACTCAATAATTGATTAATTTTTTTAAGCTGCTTTCAATATGTGAGAATTTCGAAAGAAAACAATTTAAAAAAACAATACAGCCACTTACTTGATCTTTGTGTAGCCGCATGAATAATTATCAGAACACCTAAGGAATGCAATGTTGATGAATTTTTTTAGCGATTAGAATAAAAATATGCGAAAGAAAAAAACAAAACGATGTTTACTGTTGTGCATTCCTCATATTTGTTGTTCTTTGAAATTATTATTTTTATTAGCCGAGCTTTTTAACTGTCAAACTTAGTTCATAATAAATTGCCTCCAACTTTTGTATTTCATTCCATAAATCTTTTTTTTTTCTTTTTTTATATCCTTCACCACAAAAAGTGAAAAAAGGCTAAATCTAAGTTTGTCATTCCGTGTGTAATTTCTACAATATCCATTTCAGACCCCATAAGTATATATATTCTGACTTCTTATGCATAGAGGTCGATTGAACGATGTCTGTCTGTCCGTCCCTGTTAGCGCTGAAATCAAGTTTGCCAAGGCGAAATTTTCACTTCAAATTTTTCAAGGTATTGTTTTTGTAAAAAATAATTTTACAACATGATTGGTCCATATCCTTCGAGGCAGCAGGCAAAACACCATACCAACCTCTAACAATAAAGTAACTCCAATCAAAAAAATATATATGGGGCGATAGAGAATTGAAAAATAAGAATAAAACCTTAAGTGAAAAAATTAGCGCTTGCCCATATTTTCCGAGTTACGGGGCTCTGAAATTTAAAAATATTTTAAAATATCAATATGGGTATCATTTTAAAGCTTTTGAAGAGATCTTTTAGGAAATACTAAAATTTTTAAAAAATGCTTAACCTATTAAGAGCGGTTGTCATTTTTGTGTAAAATTATATATATGCAGTACCAAATTTTTTTTTTTTTTTTTTTGTTATTTTTTAATTCTATGTCACCCCAATATTTGCTTTTTTGATTAAAGTTTCTTCACTAAACTAAATTAACATAGATGGTGAAGGGTATTTAAGATTCACCGTAGCCGAATATAGCATTCTTACTTGTTTTTAAGTAAAAATATTCGAAATTATAAGGAAGACCCATTAAAAAATTAGATTAATAAATTTCGCATTCGTTTGGAAGTACAGAGATGTTCATTGGTTGGCTTAGTAGGTAGCAGCTTGATACTTGAAAGTGATTCCATTATGTATCGATGTAAATAGTTTTGGACCCACCACCTGCTTCATTAAAATATCTATCGAGATCCCCTAAGCTGATGCCTAATAACACAGATTGGTCGTCTATCAAGTTTGCAATATGAATGAGGATGTCTATCCTCATGTGTACTATTTCTTTTTAACTTATTCCAGTGCTAGTAATTGTAACACGACCATATTTTCCTAGCTACCCTAGAGATATCCAGCTTTAATTATCTTG
The DNA here is from genome assembly GCA_916610165.2 of Gymnosoma rotundatum. NCBI lineage: Eukaryota > Metazoa > Arthropoda > Insecta > Diptera > Tachinidae > Gymnosoma > Gymnosoma rotundatum. Next base: position 8,284,263 of record OU744338.1, on the reverse strand, counting down.
TCTCCTTAAAAATAAACCTCACAAATGCTGTCTCTGAAATTGCCAAGCAGCGAAACAATCAAAACCGCATTTGAACTGTCCAGATCAGCCCTGGTCATGCCAGACGTCTTTTAGTTCGCAAAAAAATTACTATATGCACGTACCCAGACCAGGCGAATGTTCCCTCGACACAGAGGTGATAACATTTCACTTTCATATTTACCAATATTTTTTACTTGCAGGCTTCGTGAGCGTGTCATTTTTAATTTTGCTAAAAATTTAAATTTAATATGAATAAGTATTTATTGCCATTTAAATATTTATTGTATTGTTCTGTAGAAAATGTTAAAAAATTTAAATCTGCATAATTCTTCTTCACTGCAAAAGAAATTTTAGCTATCTGTATATAACGGACCAAAATTTTTGCAACACACACCAAGTTACATATTCCATTGAGACACCCTTTAATATCTAAATCCAAATTTTATGCTTGTTGCTTTAGCGAACTTAGCGATACATGTTCTTTGTTAATTTTAACCATCTGCCTACAACTGTTTAACAGTTTGACCAAATAAAGCCAATTGCAGCAAATATGGGGCACCCTTTAATTTCCAAATTAAACTGTATACTTGGTGTTATAGCGGATATAGCAATACAGGTTTCTTGTAAATTTGAGCTGTCTATAGGCCACATACATTAAATAACATCAACTATTGGGACACTCTTTAATTTACACATCAGAATTTTATACTTGTTGTTATAGCGGACTAAGCAATACATGTTATTTTTTAATTTTAACCATCTGTCTACAACTATTCAATAATATGGCAATATACATATAATTTAATGAACTGTTGGGGCACCCTTTAATTCATAATTATTTATTCATTCTTGTTATTACAACGAACATAGTAATCGATATTCTATCCAATTTTTAAGCGTTTGTTTACAAAGCTTCAAAAGATACGCCAATATAGGCCAATTTACGTCACTAATAGGGACACCTTTTAATTTTAAGATTTATTTTTGTATGACTTTGTGCCATTGGTAGTTATAGTGATACGCATTTTCTTTTCTAATTTTAAAGTGGTGCCCTTTACGGTTCATAATACACGTAGAAAACATGTATGTTATGTGGGGACGGCCTTAAATTTTTAAGATTACGATCTGTTTTTAAAACGGGACCAATCTGTAAGCATACATTTTCAAATAAAGAAAATGTTTTAAAATCGATTCAGAAATTACTCAGTCAGTCTGCAGGCACAAACATTAATATAAGAAACATTTAGACGAATTGATAACCTCCTTTTTTTTGAAGCAACTGTTTTAGTAACATTATATTGGTAAAGTTGGAAGCTTCAGTTAAGGTTTACGCCTCAAAGAGCAAAACAAATCTTAATATTACTAATTAATTTAAAACTTGTTATTAGCAAATTTTCATTTAATTTTACTAAAATATGAAATCATTCCTTTCAAATACTGACGCAAGAGTATTCAGGACCGCAAAGCACTTTTCTTAAAACACCATTAGCTGAAGGCTTCCATCATGGATTAGTGGTTACTCTCAATATTTCCTAATACAAAAAGCAAAAACAAAACGTACAATGGTTATGGAATATAGAGACTGAAAGCATTTTGTGTTTTCTTTTTTTATATAAAATTATACAACACAAGGATGATGGATGTGTTAATCAAATCAATTCACACAACATCTCTTTCAAATTGTAAACCATTTAAGGATTTAAATTAAAATATTCGGCCACAATATGTCAACACAATGGTGGTACGTAAGGAATGAGAATTTTAAGTGCATTTTCTATTAGAAATTTAAACATTTGTTTTTATTGCATTTAAAGCCTCTCAATTATTTTCTTAGAAAAAAAATATTCAAATTATTTCATGTGCATTTAATTCTTTAAGTAAATTTCAAAATTAAACCAAAACCTTAAAAGCTTCTAAACGAAATCGGTCTATGATAATAATCCATCCATACCTTTTAATGTCACCCTTATTTTCTGTGAGGATGTGTGACGCTTTACTTGCATTTCTTTACTAATGTGCGGGTTCCTTTGTATTTGTGTTTGTTCTTGTTTTTCTGTTTGCTTTTGTAGACATTTGAAAATCCATTTTCTTTATTTATTCATTTTTTTAACATTGTTTAAATGCAATTTGTTTGTAACAAGAACAACAACAGCAATATAACTTTTTAAAATAACTCTTAATCCTTGTAATCTGCCAGCAGCTTTTTAAACACCTGATGAACTCAAAACATGAATTTCATTGAAGTTGTCCGTCCTCCTGCTGTGAGGCATTTAACTAAATGACAAATTGCAAAAATTCCCAGGAATGTAATTTTTATAGACATAATTTTATACTTCAAGCAAATGTGGATGAACCTGTACAAGTAAATGAGGATTAAGAATGTAGTTCATGATTTTCTGTTTTCATACCCACCACCATTTGAATGAATATATTTACATACATATATACATATGTATAACAGAAAGCTTTGTCATTTCGCTTGTTATTTCGGAAATATTTATTTGCCATTGTGATAGGAAAGTCGTCTAAATTTTGACCGTCGGTTTTTGTACGGATATACATATCGCTCTTTTATTGCAACATATTCATATCTCAAAAAAACTTGAACGTGGCAAAATGCGATTTAAGTTTTCAAGACATAAGTCCTATAATCTAATTGCCGCAATTGCAATTGCTATAACTTCGGTTCAGCTTGGGATATAAAACTAATTTTTTTTCAACATGTACGGAAGGTCTAAAGGAGCAGTGTTGTTAAGTAACTACAAATTTTTAATTTTTTGAGATATGACTATGTTGCAATAACGGAGCGATCATCATGTTATCATGGATCATGAGTTATAGTTTCTGGTAATAAAGTATTTTAAATCATTAAATTTGGACCATAGAGTGTTGGAAAAAAGGATCGTTTTTAATGTTTTAGCACCACATCTAGTGATTTATGTATATGACAGAGTCAAGATTCAATATAAGAAACCGAACGTTTATCAAAAATTAAATTAAATAAAAAAACGTTAATTTTACTAAAAAGCGTCGTAAAAATTGAGTTTGCACTAATAATTTAATTTTCATCAAAAAATTTAATTTTTTACTAACAAATCGGATTTTTTTTTAATGAATTGGATTTTTAACGAAAAAATCGATTTTTCATTAAAAATTCAAATGTTAACAGAAAAAATAAATTAAATCACTAAAAAATTTTAATATCACAAAAATTTACAGATTTCCTTAGAAAATCGAAATTTCACATAACTATTGATTTTTCTCAAAATGCCTAAATTTTAATAAAAATAAAAAATTCACTTTAGACCGAAATTTCAAAAAAATGTAATCTTACCCAAAAAAATTAATTCAAATTTAATATTGAGCAAAAGAAAAATCCAAAAAATCAAAGATTCGCTTAAGAATATAATTTGACGATAATCTATTTAAAATGAGTTAAATTTGATTAGAAAAGAGTATTTTTGTTTTACATTTGAGGATCAAAGAGGAGATGACCTCTAGTTGTGCAATGCATTGTGCTAAAACTAGTAAATTATGTTTCTGGAAAGGGAATAAAGCGTATAGCGTTTATGGACATTCAATTTTGATCTTTGCAAACTGAAAGATCTCTGCAGGCAGTTTATTCCACATATAAACTGTTGGGCTAAAAAACGAATTCTCTCTGTAATGCGTAGTTCAATTCACTGGCCCATCGATCATAAAGGGATGGGCTCTCGATGAAATACATGTTGTGCGTAGCAAATAATGGGATTTAGGAGAGCACTTTCGATTGCAGAAACGATAAAACTATGCCCCAGTAAGCCAATGGGGTTGGATATCCTACTTTCAACGAGTCGCTTCTTCACCCTCTTCTGTATGTTTTAAGGTAACTTCTAAATAGTTCTTGAAACACATGCCCATAAATGAGAGTTGTATTCCATTTTCTGCCTGATAAATATGAAATAGATAGTAAGAAGATCAGATGGAGTGAAGTAGATTTTGCAACGTTTCAGAAAACCAACGCACTTGACTGTTTCTGTTGCGACCTAAAAAATTTCACCGAATTCTATATTTAATTTTGAAGCCAAAAATATCAACATCTATGTCAAAAATTAATACAGATCAGGATTGCACATTCAGACTGTGCAGAATCACAGGCCTTGCTTAGGCCTAATTTCCAAAAGCTTCGTCTACTGCAAAATGAATACGAATGACAAATGCTACTATCATCTGCGTAAGAATACGTAGGTTAGAAGTGTAAAAATATAAAGGGTAGGGACGAAACATTACGATAATTTTGAATATATCTTCAACTCGTCTATAACAATTCAAATAGTGCGATCTACGAAAACAGCTTGATATAAATAGAGAGATGTTATTACCGACCCTTGCCGTACTCAATCAAACGCCTTGAAATATGAAAAATCTAGAGCTACCTCCTTGGTTTTGACTAAATGGTGAATATTTTTCCGAAAGCAAAGTCACTCAGTCACGCGTATAGCACCGCCTAACGAAGCTTTATTATTATTATTTTTCAAAAGAATTCAGATTTATTGCAAAAAAATATGAATACAGTCACATAAAAATATTGGGGTGACAGAGAATTAAAAAAATAAGAAAAGTAAAATCCAGTACTATATATAATTTTATATAACAATGTCATCGGCTCTTATTGAGTTAAGCATCATGTTAAAAATTTTAGTATATCCTGAAAGCTCTCTTCAAACTTTAGCTTGGTATTAAGAAAAGTGTCCGTATATGGGAGTTGCCCGCTTAAGAGAGGTGTCCTTTAGTAGAGAATACACCGTAAATCAAATTTGCGTCGGCAGCCGTTAAGCTATAAGTTTGCAGTACATAAACTTAAGTGGAGTATTTCCATGTCATTGAATTTTAAAGGTCTTTAAATAATTAGTTGTAAGAATTTATTATTAAATAAACACTTGGATTGCATTTTCTATAATTGAATTGTTCTTAGAAAAATTTTATTTATAAGAGAATAGCTTATTGTACTTAGCGTTGCACGGGCCTAATTTGAAGGCCTTTCAAGGCACTGCATAATATAATTTGGCCTTGTTTACTACTCAACTCCGAACACGTGAGAAATCTATCAAATCAGTTTGAACTTTATAGACCAGAAGATATTTATATTTCAAATATTTTCAGAATAAATCTAAGAACTTAAAGAATGCCGTCAATGGTATGCGTGTGCACGATACAACGTGTCTTTACCGTGTGTATGAAATCAGCACACATTATACATACCACACACGCTTATAGGCGCCTACGAATTTGTTGTTGTTTTTTATACGTACTAAACCCCTTTTTGCCATGAAAAGTCATAACTCACGAACGCGTCGACCGATTTCGTAAACCATCTACACGACCAAACGCACAAACCCTAAAAATTTATTCGAATTTGGTTTGACCGTTCGTAAGTTATAAAGTCACAACACACTTGCAACAATTTTTGAAAATCGCCAACATTTCATTAACATCTACGAACTTAAAAACGCACAGTTAATGCTAGGACCACAACTGGGACGAACGACGAATTTTGTCTGAAGTCAAACATGGTCACATTGTACTGATTTGTTCGTCGTTCGCCGGCGTCAGAAATAGAATTAATTCTATTGCAAAGTTCGCTGCGTATGGCGAATTTCGTCAGAGGTCATGATTGTTTGCATATTTATATACACAATTGTGTGGGTCGGTCGACCCAGTTGTGTTCCTAGCATTAAAAAAAAAATCACGTCATGAAAATTTCTAATGCATTTTTCCATCATTTAAAAAGACAATTTAAATTCATCTTTTACTTATTAACTCTTGCTTTATTCTGGTATAAAGTATCACCTTCAAAGAAAATAAAATTAACCATAAGTAGCTCCCAAAGGGATTTTTAGCACTTGTACAATGACAACAACAACCCTCTTGATTGTCAATTGTGTTAAACAGAGAGAAAATGTTATTTTTCTCTTTAAATTCAATTGAAACGTGTTCAGATTTATAAAGTGTGGAGATGGTAGAGGTGGTGGGCAAGTGTGCGTGGATTAGTGTTAATTGTTTGTAATTTGTTTTTGAATAACATTTAATAAAAAGACATGCACACACACACACACACACACTCTCTTAAATACGCAATTGTTACATATAAGAATATTATAATTTATTGATTGTGTCTTTTGATTATATTTTGAAGTTTTTATTACTCGTAATTAAATTTCTTAACAATTTGTGGTTTTTGTTTTTTTTTAATTTCAGAGCTGATTCTATTACCTGGAATCCACACAAATTAATGGGAGCTTTATTGCAGTGTTCAACCATACACTTTAAAGAGGATGTAAGTTATTTTTAGATTAACAGTTTTATTTTCATAAATTTGTGTTTTAAAGATGCCCCCGAAAAATTAAACAAATCGATCACATGTTTTTGTTGGTTTAAAGTTTATTTTAGTTTACAAAGAATGCAAAACTTAAAGCTGTTTTTTGTCTTCATCTTTCTTCTTGTTCATAAATTTTACAATTTTAAGCATTTTTACTCTTACCAGACTCATTATTCACATCGCGTCATTCCACCTTTAACTTAAATGTTCAACAATACAAAATCAAAAAGGCATCTGCCGTACAGTACAAAAGAATAATGCAAATGTTCGAGCTGCCACCCTTACAGATGTGGGAGGGGTGGGTTGGCATAAAAAGCAATAACTTTTTAAGCATTGTTACAACATTTTATTCATTTCATTCGTGTACAATATGTTTCCGTCATTGGTCACAGTTGCGACCGATGGCATTTTGGGTAACAAAATTACATTTTGAAGGAATTTTTTAATTAAAATTTTTTACTTGACTTATTGCCAACGCATGATTGTGATAAGGACAAATGAAACCTCCCCTTTAAAAGTGCTGCAACAGTTTTTTAATGCCACCGTGGAAATGAGTTCAATGTTATTTTACTTGAGCGCTTTTTGGGCAAATGTTTTAGTTGAATTCTGCATACCGCAATGCAAAGAAGGCAGTGGTATTAAGGCGAGCAGAAATTTCAATGTATGTCCCTCTGTAATCGTAGGAGCTCTTTGAACTGCAAGTACTAGCACATTGATTTTAATTTGTTTTTAATATCCATTACTTCAGTCACGTGTTTACCAAACATGCGCTTTTACAAACATTTACAGCCATCAACGCTGCGCTACTGTATTATACCGGCAAGACTTCAACTACACCATGTCTTGCTTAGAAAACATACGTCTTTAGCTGGCGCAGTCATCCAGACCACGCCATCCTCTGGCTCCAGCAAAAAATCGAAATGCTATTATTCAATTACACTATTTTAATATCTGCAAAATATTGTTTTTATGTTGTTATTTCCTACGTTAACTAAGGCGCGTTGACCTTTTCATCTGCTGGTCATCTATCGCGGCTACATAATAATAGCTTTCCTTTTTCTATTAAGTGAGACCTCGGGAGGTTTAGATCGCTGTTATTAAATTATTCGGCTATTAAACAGCTTATCCAGGGCGGTTACTCAAACAAACTATTTTTCCATGTTATGGGAATTGAACTCATGATCTTTTATTTTACAAAAAACAAACACATATGCCAATGCAACATTTTTAAGTTTAACTTTTCTTATATTCTGTTTACAAACCTGTTCAGCAGTGCTCTTTTTTATTTAACATACAATGGAACATTTTAAGGGGTAAAGAGCTACCAAATTTTATTTCAGTAACAATATTTTTTGTTGGAGAATGATACCTAACGCTACTTAAGTTCAATGATCCATTTTTTAATTTATGGCATCCACGTCCGCATACGTTATGGGAAACTTTCAGTAAATATTTGGACCTGGGAGCTGGTGTAAGAACTAATGCCAAATAGCATAGGGCCTTACAGTCAATGGGATAAATTTTATACTAATTTATCATAATATTCTGCTAAATGAAGACATATTCAAATTTTTGACTCAGTAATAATTCACAAAAAATATTGTTTTATAAGAAGGTGCAACTATTTGCTCTTAATTCCATGATTATCAATTTATTTATTTTTAATTGGATGGGTTGCCCACTTATAATATATTTTTCTTACATGATGGCACCATATGTAACACATGCACATGTCACAGCATGTCAAACTGCTGCTGTAGTTAAGGTGGTAAGCATATTTACTACAAAATCTGGGCCCAAATCGTCGCATTCGTGATCGAATGACTTTGATCGAAATTTTACATTTTGGGATCGCCGTACTCGATATCGAATAGCTTGCATCGAAATTTGAGATTATGACATTCGATAACGAGTAGTCGATCGAATACCTTCACTCAAAATCTTTTACATTTTTAACAAATTTCGTTTCGAACGCTATCTAATGCCACAATCCGGTTATTCGATACGTCACGAAATTTTACTCGATACGAAACCTCACTCGATCACGAATGCGACGATTTGGGCCCTGGTTGTCCAGGGTTCAACCCCTTCGGCAATCAAAAATAAAAATGCTTTTTTATGTTTAATGGTACTTTTTCGTCAGTACTTCTTCATAGCATATTCGCCGGCGAAGTTAAATAATTTATCTAACCCTTTCCTAAAAAAATGTAGCACGGTTACAAACTAAATAGGTATTATTGCCTGTAGTGCTACTACTGTTAAAAAAAACATCGAATTTTGATAAGGAAACATTTGTGGAGTTACCTGTAGTCCTTAGTTTGGACGAATTGTTTTATATCAATTCAAAAGTTATGAACATTAAAAAATGCCCTGTAAAGGTAAAATTCTTCTTGTTGCCACTTAAGCCCGATAAAACTTTAAATTGCAAAAAATAACACAAAAAATTTAATTTTAATGAAGAATTTTTTTTATATGAAAGATCAGAACATGGCATAAATATTAAAAAATGATTTCGGGCAAATGGCCACTGCGGCTGCTCATGACGTAGTGCATCAAGTACTCCTGGCTGCATGTCAAAGTGTCAATTATTGCTGGTTTATCAGCGTAAACCAGTGACTTCACGAGGCCCCACAGGAAATAATCGAGAGGTGTCAAATCGCACTACCTTGGAGGCCAATTGACAGGTCCATTTCTCGAAATTAACTTATCGCCAAATTTTGATTTCAATAACTCGATGGTTGCGGTCGCCGTATGGCACGTAGCGCTATCTTGTTGAAACCACATTTCGTTCGGATTAATGTCATTCATATTTTCAAACAAAAAATCATAAATCATGGTGCAGTAACGGCCTCACTTTTGAAGAAATAAGTTCGGATGATGCCACCACAGCAAACGGTGCTTTTTTCTTTATGCAATAGAGTCTGTAGGGTATGTTGTGGATAAGTCTCACTCCATATGCAGCAAATTGGCTAATTAACAAACCCACACTGACGGCTCAGACGGACGATTATGTGCACCATAAAAATCACAAAGTCGTCTATAAGTTGCTCGAATTGATGGCTGATTTTCAAAGTAAACTTAAATGATTCGATAGCGTTGTTCAAGCGGGAGTCTATTCATAATAATTTGCCAGAGTGTACCGAAAATATTAAGAAAAATTTTTTTAAATTAAATTTAAGTGTTATTTTTTTTTAATTTAAAGTTCTATCGGGCTTAAAAAAAACACCAGATACTTGTCATCTGAACAAACTTTTATAAAAATGCATTGTTTTTTTTTCAGGGTCTTCTTATCAGCTGTAACCAAATGTCTGCAGAATATCTCTTTATGACTGACAAACAATACGATATTAGTTACGATACCGGAGACAAAGTCATCCAATGTGGTCGGCACAATGACATTTTCAAATTGTGGCTGCAATGGCGTTCAAAGGGCACCGAAGGTTTTGAACGGCAACAAGATCGTTTAATGGAATTGGCCGAATATCAAGTGAAACGCATAAAAGCACAATCAGATCGATTCCATTTAATATTAGAACCTGAATTAGTGAATGTATCATTTTGGTATATACCAAAGAGATTGAGGGGAGTACCACACGATGCTAAAAAGGAACAGGAATTGGGCAAGGTAAACAACTCGAATTTCCAAAATATTTAATAAATTATATTATTGTTTAATTTTTTGTTTCCTCTTAGATTTGCCCCATTATCAAGGGACGCATGATGCAAAAGGGCAGTCTTATGGTGGGCTATCAACCCGACGATCGACGGCCTAATTTCTTCCGTTCAATCATTTCATCAGCTGCTGTAACAGAGGCTGATGTTGATTTTATGTTGGATGAAATACATCGATTGGGTGACGATTTGTAAATTATTTTCACTTGTCATTGTATTAAGTGGGCTACACATGCGACCTATCGATGATGAGTGAAGATCCAAAAACCAGTCTTGATTTTTTATTCTTTTTTACCTGCCGTAATTTTTGAATTTTATTTAAGAACATTTGTATAGAAGAAAAGTTAAATCTAAATTTATATAGATTTTTCGCACTTTTGGCGAAATAATCAACATATTATTTCTTAAAATAACTCCAAGAATTTTTTTGAAACAAAATTTAATTATTGGATTTCTCAAACAGAAATTTTTAAAGCCAAAATTTTGTATTCACGGCTTGATAAGTTTGTTTCGCACTACAGAACGAAAAATTAAATTTGTTTTTGAGTGACCAAATAAAATAAAAATTTTTATTATATTTTCACAATTGTGACTCCACACTAGTGAGAAGAAATGAGAGCTCTAAATTGAGGTCCGATTTTTAAAACAAATTTTTGTTTTACGCCCATTTGGCTCACATAAAATGGGCGTCTAAATTATCTATCAAAAAAATTTTTAAGAAGACTATCATCACTTATTATCATGTGCAGTGTGCTTCCAACTGTAGACTTTATAATACTCAAGTAAAAAAATAAAAACGAAAATACAACCAATACTGATCACCAAATATTATAATTTCAAGTCAAAAGTTTCACTAAATACTTTAATATAAAAAAAGAACCCAAAAACAAAAACAACAAAAACGTTAAGTTAAATAATCAAGAAAAATATATAACAATAATTTATAAAACATTTATCTATAAAACAAAAACCAAGATATATCTCTAAGGCAAAAGCATATCACAATTATTTATCATAATCACAACTGCAAATTTCTAGTCAATTTTTAGACTCATTAAATGTTAATTGATATTATTATAGTTTATGGAAAAATATTAATAATAACTGTTAATTCTTTATAAATATTAAGTTTTAAAATTATAAATAATTTAAAATTTTGTTATTGATTTTTTTTATTCGTTAAAAATATTTGCTCAATCCTAGACTGTCAATTAAGTATTTTTATGTGGAAATTAAAAACAAAAAATAGGAAAACTTTATGAAAAGTATTTATTAATTAAACAAATAGACCACTATTACCATATTTCTGTAAAGAAGGCATTAATTACTAGTTTATTAAAAATTACATCAAAGTATTCATTTAAATATATTTACAATACTTATACGTTTAAAATACTCGAATAAAACAATTTTAGTCCATAAGAAGATAACCATTACGCTTAAATATTTAAAAATATTTCTATAGCAAATCTTTAAAGTCTTCAATTAACTCTTTCCGGGGTACTATATGAAACCGGGCAAAATTACAACAAATTGTTATTTGCTTTTATTTATTAAAGTAATTTATTGGAAAAATGTTTAGCTTAAATAAAGTGAAATATCGCAAGTAGAGCATATCCACTAAGATCGTCTCTGGTGGCCAGTCTTGCTACAGTGCGTACATCATCGTAGTGTTGCTCTTACTAGCCGATGGGATAACGAGGCTCGCATTCTTCGATCTACAAAAGGTTTATTGTTCTTTAGTCGAATGTTTTTCCTTTTTTTATTTGGTTTTGCAGTCACTGGTGAACATCAGCCCGGGATAATATTCATCTTTAAATACTTTTGGCAATAATAAAAGCATTGGCTACCACCTTCGATTGCAGTTATATAATCATAAAGTTCTTGATCAGCGAGGTCTTAAACATCATCGACAATTGAACCAACGACTAATGGAAAGTCTTCCAAATCCACTTTATCCTCGATAGTTTCCAGAATAAAGGATATATCACTGTCTTTGAGTTTATTAATTTTAGTATTATAAGGCGCAGTGGTATTATTTTTAAACCATCGAAGTAAAACCTTCACTACTTCAATTTTATAATTTATTATTGGTGTCGCTTCTTTCAAGCACTTTCTTCAGTATCTTGTTTATCAAAAATTATAGAAGTACGAGGCCTTAGGCGGTGATTTGTACTAAATAATGGAGAACTCTTTCACCATACGTCTGATGTACTCAGGAAGAGTTAAAAAAACCTATATGTATCTCTTTCAAACACCTGTAATATTTTTTTCTGGTAATAACTTTACATGTAAGAGAAGAAGAAAAAAGAATAATTAAATAAGTGGTATAGTTTTTATACCACCACGCCGGAAAGAGTTAAGAATATGTGTTGCCTTATATTATGTTTCCACGGAGCCCACTATTCTCGCTTCGCTCTATCATTCATGATTCACGAGGGAATTAACGTGCTTCGCAAAAAAAATTTCTGTCTTCCCTAATTTTTATCGCTAGTTTATCTGAACTAACTGTATATAAATGTAAACAAAAAAGTAAAAACCAAGGCAGATTTATTTTACTAGGTAATAGCGGCTCTACAACAAATACAACATTGACAAAAACAACATGTCTTTTTATTGCTGTTTTGTGCGTTGGAAACGTCAAAAACACAAAGAGAAATAAAAGATAATTGCTTTCAATACACATGCTTGCTTTGTCTCACAAACGCTTGTTGTTAGTGTTTTTTGAAATTCGTAAACAAACAAAGGAAAATACAAACAACTTTTGACTTTTCCAACTACAAACCAGCTGGGCGGACGACACTACCTAGTAAAATAAATCTGCCTTGGTAAAAACATTTTAAAAGTGATGTGTGAATATGTGTTAATATAAAAACAAATAATTTAATCATGATTTAAAATTTTATAAATTACAAATACAAAAATTGGAAAAAAAATAAAATGTTATAAAAGAAGTCAAAGCGAAGCATGTAGTATGTGTCGTGGAAACGATATCATGATTCAGAGAGTGAAGTAAGTGCTTCATTTTTCCGTGTAAACATTCTATTAGTTTGGCATTCGTGCATGCACTTTAAACGGATGTTGCCATATGTCAACAAACTACGGATGGAATTCCGTTAATATCAAGTAGCAATTTCAATAGCCAGCCCTTAATTTAGATGAAATATTACAAAAAACTAAAATTATAGTATTGCTGTTAAGTATTAAATATTTTTACATAAACATTTATCTTCAAAAAAAATCTTGTTCTTCTTTTTCTTTAAAATCAAGTTCCTGTTTTATAATAATTTATATTTTACTTTAATTTTTATAGGAATTTTTGTTGTTAAGTTTCTACAAGTTTTTTCTAAGATGAATGCATTATGTCCATCCTTTTCTCCATTAAAAATTTAACTGTAAAAAGTAGATTATTAGTTGCAGCACTCCTTAATCCTACGTTAACAAAAAATTGGACGCTCTTGAAATGATGCCATATCATTTAAATAATTGTCTACTTCTTTATTTAAACTAATGTTACCGGAGAAAAAAGAAAGATTTCTGTCTGCTGATATGGGTTTAGATTCGGTACTTTTGTGTTGTTTGTAAAGAAAGAGAAAGATAGCAATAAAAGAGTAACCAAAAAATATAGCGATGCGTGGGTAGATACTAACAAGTATGAAATCTACATCTCTGCATGTTCACCACACCACTTAGAAATAGTGGAATCCTTTTCAGATTTAACAAAGGCAGTCTGGAGAGTCTATCAAAAAAACCTTCGTCGCAAATCCTATAAAACAGAACAAGAGCGTAGAAAGTAGAAAATATTTTCCTCCTTCTCGTTTTTATAAAAAAAAATCTACAGTTAGCACTTTTACTTATACGAGATGCATAGGTGTACTCACTAAATCTAGTATTGGGAACCTAACAGAATCCTATCCCCTTAATGCTATTATTATTATTGGGAAATCAATCAAGTAAACGTGCTGTTGACTACAAATCTGATTGGCCAGGGTTCAATCCCTTCGTTAATAAAAAAAAATTTTTATCTGTTTAATGGTATAAATACATATTCATAATTAACATTAAACATGCAGCCTCCTTCGTCGGTACTCCTTCTTCATAGAATATTCGCCTGCAAAGTAAAATAATTAATAAAATGGCTATATCTATCTCCTTCCACCACCTGTCTTATCACCCATCTATCCCTTTCCTAAAGAAAGTAGCCTGAAGTGCTACTGCTCTTTAAAAAAAACCAATAGAATCAGAGTTTGACAGTGTCAAAAAAAATTTATTTGTTTTTTTAATTTTATTATTTTTTTATGTTAAAATTATATTTATTTTAAATATATTTTAAGGCTACATTGAATGTCTTTTCTTTAGAAAATGTATATAAATATATTTAAAACATAAGTTTAGAATTATTTTTATTTAGCCAAAAATAAACTTTTGGCCAAAATTGAAATGATTAAGAATATTATAATTATGTACCTTCGTAAAGAGACCTGTGCTTGTTAATGAGATAATATATATTCCTGCATATAAAAATATATAATTAAATATAATTGTGTTGTTTCTAATTTGCTTAATTTTCAAAATAATTTTTCATTATTTTAAGTTTTTTATTTTTTTTTTAGTTTTAGCAGAAAATAAAAATTGTTCAAAATAGGCAATTGAAAACACTTACAAGTGTCAATTATCAGAATAGAGAAAATAATATATAAATATTATTACATGTTATGCATAAATATTTAAAAACTAAATAACGCTGCCAGATAAGCTTTTCTAGGCAAAAAAATAATAAGAATTGTTTTAATTTTTACGGCATTTAAAAGCGTTTTAGTAATATTAAATTTCTTTTAAATAAAATTCAGTTAATATAAAAAATTAAGGTATCTTTAGTATCTTTAAACTCTTTAAAAATATTTTAAAAATAATTGTTAAAAAAAAATTATATTGAATTTTAAAAATAGATGAAAGTTAAATTTGAAAAAAAAACAGTAAATAAGTTCAAAAACTAAAAATATTATTTATTGTGTTATGCTGTTCATTAAATGTTACATCTGTTATTTTTACCAAAGAAGGAAATAAAAGTGGAGTTCCGAAATGCTTTAAAATTAACTCTTATTTATTTTTTTTTTTTTGTTTTTTTTTTCATACTGAAACTCAAGCAAGTGTTTAACTGATTCAATTATTTCTTGAGTTAGAAAACTGTTATTATTTCTTTTTTTTCATTTAATTATAAATTAAATATATAAATATTTCTACGATCTGCTTAGTTACGAAATTGTTTTTTTTAATTAAATTAATAACTGAATTAATTAAAATATTAATTAAAATTTTATTCCAAAACCAGATAAAAACAGAAACAAAAAGTTTTTTCTGTAAACTTGTTAATAAAATGTATATTTTTTTCCATATTTTGTATACATTGTCACAAAATCATATAATATTAATGTTAAATCTATGTTGTTGCTAAGAAATTAAATGAATTATTCTTTGTTACTCTGTATGTACAAGTGTATTATTCTGGAAAAGAAAAAAAATTCCAAAAAAAAAACACAAAAAATCAGTTAAATGCATTTCGAAATTTTTGTTCTTAATAATAAAATAAAAAGAAACGAATTAATTTAAATATAATCTGTATGTGTTAAAACATATTATCTATAAAAAGAAACTGTAATCTATATTTAATGAGAATAAAAGCAAAAACTAATAAATAACACACATATTTATGAAAATGAATGGAATATAACTTTTATTGCTAAAATCAAAAGAAATTTGTGTCAAGATTTCTCATATCAAAGAAACTTGAAAGGTTTCAAAATTATGGAGATAAACTCCTAGGTTTTTTAAAATAAATCGCCTTATACTGTTCTTAACTTTCGATGTTTATTTATTTTTCATACACTGTGTTTAAAAGAAAATCAAACTATTCGTTTTAAAATTTGTTTTCCCCACCTAATTCTAATTTTTTAATGTGAAAAATAGAAAACTTTTTCAGTATTAGGCCAGGTCTTTGTACTTCAGTTCCCTTAGAAGCCTTACGAATAATATAATGATGATTTTTAAACAATCTTTAAAAGGGGCCTAGCAAACTGAGCTTTTTTTTTTAGCGAAAGTTAGATCAACTGTTAGATTGTAATCGAGCATGCTTAGGAATTTGTTATTAGAGATGATAAAGATATAACAAAACAAAAATACATTTTAAATATCCTTCCAGTTCTGTTTACATTTTGTTTCGTTAGTCTCCTCTTTTTTAGCCGACTTCAAAATTAAGAGAAGATTTTCAATTTGTCTTCATTTTTTATGTGTGTGCTCGCAGAACTCAGTCATTTCTGAACCGATTCTGATTTTCTTTTGTAATTGAGAGACGATGCTTACAGAGCTTAATTTAGCGCGTAAAGCGCAAGATATCTGTCAAAATTTCTTATGTACGGCGTCAACGCTTTGCAATTGGAAAATCCAATTTTGACAGTGCGTTAGGAATTGAAGTTGGCTGCTTGTTGGTTTATTTTGTATTGTTATAGTTAAAAAGTAATGACAATTTAGTTATTTTCAAGGCAATCTAGCGGTTTTATCTCTTCTTTATTCTTATACCGCGGGTTTTATAAAATAAAGTGAGTTAACATTATTGTAAAAGACGCTCTTATTTCGGGATGACATTGCAGCCAGGGTTTCGAAAAACTGCTATTAGCAGTCACATTTTACTAACCATTTCATCTTTTTTCAGTTACATACTGAAAATAAACAACTGAAATCAGTTTTCTATTTTACGCCAACTGAAAATAGCTGAACTGAGCATACACACAACTAAAAACCAACTGAATTCAGTCTACTATTTTCAGGAGCAAAACGAACACACAGCGACTGAGTTTTGAGTTTGTAAGATAACAGTACGCAACTGAGAAGCCAGTTCGTGTGCGTTTAGCGGACGTAGTTACGTTTTTTTAGTATCGTAACAAAATTAGAAATATGACTGGATAATGTGAATGGGGTGGTTAAACAAAGTAGAAAAGTGATCGTTTGTATACATTTTTTTGTTCAACAAATTAAAGAAAAATATATACATGCATTACTACTTTGTGCTGTTACTAGAAAATGTTTTAATTTATATTTTTTGAATATTTGAGTTACAAAATGTAAATTTATTTTGATTAAAAAAATGTAGGAAAATTATAAATTTTTTAACTAACAATATTAAAAGTTTTTAAATAGTATTGTAGAGCAATGCTTTAGAAGAAATATTCACTTATGGGTTTTAATTAACTATTAATTAATTTATAGAAATTATGAGTGGAATTAAAATGTGAATGCTTCATTATTTTTAGAGGCCTTTTGCTATCTGAAAAAAAACCGTTCTTGCTGTTGTATGTATAAATTGTCCTGTGCCCTTTTTAAAGAAACTGCAGCGTTTTAAAAATGATTAATATATTACAAAAACAACAATACAAAATCAATCTACCTGGTGTTAACAAAATCCCACAGTTAAAAAGTTCCTGTTAATGTTTTGTACATTTATTACATATGGGTTTTTTACATTAGGTAGTGTACGTTCCTCTACTTTTGGAGTGTTCTTTCTTTTTCTTTCATAAAATTGATTTACTTAAAGAGACCAAGAGTTATTATTTCAAGCAGTCAAATAGTTTAAAATGATTACTCAAACTATTTTTAGTTCAGTCGCCAGTCAAAAAAAATTTTGTTGGTGCTGAATATTAAACCCTGATTGCAGCATAAAAGCCTGACGTAAAAAAGCGCTAATTTACGGATGGCAGAGATTCGTCCCATTTTAAACAAAGTACATAATTTAAAAAATTAAAGGGTGTCTACACATTTTTTTCCGATGTCTATTGAATTGTAATGAAAGAGGTTGCCGCTATATTTTTTGTGCATATTCCTTTTGCCAACTGTGGATTTTGTTCCATTAGAGAAACAAGCTTTTCCAGTTGTTGTTTTGTACTTAAAACCTTAGACTTGATGTAATTGAAATTAATTTATTGCCACCATTTGTAAAAAAATAAAAAATTCACAAATACTTACATCGAAAGCAAAATTGTGTTCGATTGAAAATTCATTGCACAGAAAAATTTTCGACAGTGCTACCAACTCGTACAAATTTGATAATCGATCTCCGACTTTCGTTAGCCAGCGAAAATCGAATGCAACTCTGCTTGTATCACACGATCTCCCAATAACAGAAAGTAATAATTAACAAGTACGTGTGCTATATTCGGCTGTGGCAAATCTTATATACCTTTCACCATATATCTTTTGAAGCGTTATGGTCAAACAAACACCTAAAAAACACAAAGGACAAGCGCTAGTATGTCTACTACAGTAAAACGTATAGAATTCAAAACAAAAGTCTGTTCAAATGGGTGATGTGTTTGTTGTAAATGACCTTCCGTTTGTCTGTTTTGAAGCCCGCTTTTTTTAAGAATTATTATTTTAATAAAATGTAGAGCCTATAATTTTAAAACAAATTTAAGATAAACAAGTAAGAGTGCTATAATCGGCTATACCGAATCTTATGTACCCTTCACCATCTATGTAAGTAACTCCAATCAAAAAAGTAAACATTGGGGTGCTAGAGAATTAAAATATAAAAATAAAAATTTGGTACTGAATATATATAATTTACATAAAAATAACATCGGCTCTTCATGGGTTAAGTATTTTTATAAAATTTTAGTATTTTAAAAAATTTGAAAATTTCAGAGCCCCTTAACTCAGAAAATATGAGCGAGGGCCAATTATTTCACTTAATGTTTTTTCTTATATTTTAATTCTCTATCACCCCATATATTTATTTATTTTTTTTTTTATTGTAGCTACTTTATTGTTCCAAATGGCATGAAAAAATTAGAGGTAGGCGTGGTGTTTTACCTGCTGCCTCGAAGGACATGGAATGATCATGCTGATTTCCAATAGCACCTCTTTCGACACTATATCTGATCGATTGACATATTAATTTTTTTTTTTTTGTGAAATCAAGTTTGCTTCGGATATCGCTAAATCGAGTTCGCTATGCATAAGAAATCTGAATATATATACCTATATTTAATGGGGTCATAAATGGATATTGCAGAAATTACACACGGAATGACAAACTTATATACATATACCCTAGTGAAGAGTATAATTTAAAGATAATTGTGTGATAGGTATAAAATTTATCGAAAAAAATATAAACTTACCATTAAACCAAAGCCAAGAACCAGGTAGCCAAAAAATCCGACTGACATACAATAAAAAATTGAACCGTGCTGCCACATCAAAACAGTTGTAATGAAACAGTTATAAAGGATTAAATGGTTGTGGACTTTACTGAGTTAAACAAATACCACAATTAATGCAATGAATTCCACACACAATACAGAAATAGTCACAAACACTTTTATACAGTGTCTGTTGTCGTAACATGCCAGAAACAACAATAAGCATTGTATAACAGAATTTTATATTTACGCAAAAGAATTCGCTTGTAAGTAAAGTGAATTTTTATTTCTTAAATATTGGACGTTTAGAGGTTGTTTTGTTTTATTATATTTGTATTAAAATAAAATTAAATTGAAATTATAAATTTTATAAAAATTGTGCAATATCTTGTCTTAATATACAAAAATAAAAGTTTTAATGGAAATTAAATAACAGTTTTAATAAGTAGTAACATAATAAGTTTTGAATTGGGTTTGTACGTTGAAAATAATTATAAAGTAAATAAATACATATTTTTTTCAATTTATTATAGTTGAATTTTTGTTTTTGTATCATATTGCATTAGCCCCCGCTTTTCCACTTGTCTATAAGGAAGAGTTTTACAGATTTATAATTTATTATTTTCTATGTTTTATATTTTAATTAAATATGTCTATAAAGAGTTTCTTAGCATTTATATTTTCAAATTGGCAAGCTTTTCTCAATTTTTATGTTGTGAACTTAAATGTTAATCTCATACATTTTTTGTAATAGTTTATTCACTCTTATTCCAAAGGTTTGTTAATTTTTATTATTAATATTAAAAAATTTTATTAAAGTTACATAACTTATAGTTATCATATCATTAGTTTATCATTATATATATTATTAGTTTATATATAAGTGCAGTTTTCTATTTGTGTTAAAGCAAATATTTGTCTTTTTTATGTTTCTCCTCATGAACTTTGTTCTCGTTTTATTTACTTCACATTTTTTTCTTTTTTTTTTTTTTTTCTTTTTTTAAATCAATATCCGTTAGTAAACTCTGACAAATTATTTTGTTGTTTTTACAGATTAATTTATTTTTACAGCTAAATTATTATAAATAATTAATAATTTATTTAGACACAATAAAATAATATTGGAGTAAATTATTTTAAAAATAAATTCCGTTAATTTGAGTTAGAAAAAATTAGGAAAAAAGACATATACAAAACAAACTTATCAATAATTTACAACTAGATTTTCCTTTTGCCAAATAGCAAATTTAAGCATGCATTTAATCCATTTCAATAGGAAGGCATGCGTCTCATTCATCATCATTCAGCTGACAATTCATCAATGCGACAGCGTACTGCATGTTCAACTACTTCAAGACTTGGGTAGTCGAGTTCTTTAACTAGACATAAGGTAGCTGACAGTAAATTAGAGCTCTGTAAAAAAGTAGAAAAAAAGAAAAATTTTAAATAATATTTAAAAATTTATTTTAATTAATAACTGCAATTTACGAATGCTTCAAAAGATGGATTTAATCTTAAATTAATAATCAGAAAAAAGATTTTTAAAAAAATCAATGAAGAACTGTATGATTATGCCCGCCCTTATAATTAGGAAGCAAAATCGCACAGAAGGCAACTTTTAATTTTACAATTATTAAACAGTGTTTATTGCCCAGATTTGTAAAAAAAAAATCATTTTTTTATTTTTTTAATTTTTTCGATGTCCTGTTATTTCAAAAATTACCAGACAGTTTTTATTATATTTATTCAATATAATATTGTTTTGCCTTTAGTAAACAATACTTTAAACCAATTCGCTTCCAGACGAAAGTAATAAGTTCTCTTGAACCTTAAAACACAGTATTTGTTTAAACGCCCAAGTTTAGTTAATATTATTCAATGCAATATCAGAATGGCTTTATAAGATATAATAACAACTGCACTCTATACAATTAAGATTTTACTAATCTTACCATATCAATAACTATTCGTGAAAGGGTTTATTCAAATCGCCGAAAGAATAACTCCCATATTTTAATGGCGTAAAATCAGTCCAAGACCAGAAAACTTGACACAAAAAAATAATGTCAAGGGCTTGGCCAACTGCTATACACATTTTTTTAGAAAGTCATTATTGCATTATTAAGATACAGAAAAAAAGGAATATTTATTGATTTTGTTAAGATAATACACCTCATTAATTGATTATATTATCAAACTAGAGATAGATGTATCTGTTTCTTTATTTGTAGATATATTTGTTTACGTCTAGGTATGAGCCAATCAATAGAATGCTCCCACAATAACTAAAAGGAAAATACCAATATATCGGTATTTGAGTAAAAGTTTCTATCTAGTTTGCCAAGGCACTACATTAGATAGAAAAAATTTAAAAATTTAGAAAAAATTTAAATAAATAAATAGTGTCGAAAGTGTTGCTATTAAAAATCAGCAAGGCACACCTCTAAATTTTCCATACAATTTGGAACAATAAAGTAACTCCAATCAAAAACATAAATATATGGGGCGATAGAGAATTAAAAAATAAGAAAAAAAAAACATCCAATGAAAAAATAGACGCTCCCCATATTTTCCGAGTTAAGGGCACCATATTTTTTTCAATATCAATATGTATATCATTTTAAAGCTTTTGACGAGATCTTTAAGAAAATACTAAAAAATTTTTAAAATGCTTAACCAATTAAGAGGTGAAGACGTTTTTATGTAAAATTATCTATAGTACTTATTTTTTTTTTTTTTTTGTCACCCCAATACTTGTTTGTTTTTTTTTTTTTGAGTGGAGTTACTTCACTGAACATATTTGATATGGTGAAGGGTACATTAGACTCGGGATAGCCGAATATAGCACCCTAACTTGTTTCTAAATAAAATATTTTAAGCTGCATTTTAAACTTTACTTACCAAATATCTATATATAAGCACAAGTCAGAAATTATATTCAGTCTACAAAAAAATTTCAACTTAAATTAATGGCAAAAGGCTCAATGGCAACGCCGTTCAATGTAAAACTGCTGTTACAAGCAAGATACTGCAAACTGTGTATGATTAGTTTTGGTCATACATTTCTTGATGGGAAGCAGAATTTTTTTTGTTGTTGTTTCATTTATTATTAAACAAAATAATGTTAAAAAAAGTTAACAAAAACTTCAAAAAATAGAAATGAGCAGCCTGGAGCTTAAGAAAGTATAGGTGAGTCTTTTATAGAAAACGATTTGACTTATCTACTAAAAGGGTTGCCAGATTCTATTTTTTTAAATTACATGACATTCATCAAAAAATTCTTGATTAAAAAAGTAATTGTAATTAGGTAGCTATAAATTTGTACTGATTTTCCAAAAAGAGAAAATACCTTGCCATAATATTTCAATGAAATATTTATTCACTTTTTACAAGATTTTCTTTAACAAAGTTTTGAAAAATAATCAGCTACTTACATATATATAAAATAATCATTTTTTAGTTTGTTTTCGTTTCCAAAAATAATTGTTTTTGGTCTGTGTTTTAAATCAATCTCTTTTTGTAAATTGAGCATAATCAAGGCCATCTGGTAATTCTATATACTTAGTAGGTGGATTCCTGACTACAGGCGAACAAAGAAAAAAATCTTGTTAGACGCTGGGATCGAGCGACTAACTGTAGCCCTTCTAATAAGCAAAATAAGTGCTGGGCAAATTAGTGAACATTTCTGACTGCTGAAAAATTTTCAGATGCAATTAAAAAATAGAGACTGCTGAATTTTTTGGAAATATTTATTTGTACAATCTTCATAAGGCAATAAAAAAAATTTACTTCCACATGTACTGCAGGCAAAAAATGCCTAAAACGATCTTAATTAACATTACTAATAATGCAAACATGATTTTACTGGTAATGAACATTAAAATGCAGTATCAGAAAAAATTTACTGCTTAATTTAAAGTTTTCAGTAATCAGTAAAAACTAATGGTAATAAAAACTAAATTGTATTATTTTTACTGCAATGTTACCGGTACTGCCAAATTTCCGTTTTTATAAAGAGAGCATAAGCACTTTTAGACTCTGTAAATATTGACGTGGATAGAATGAAATCTTTCTTAAGGTCGTGAGATTAAAAAAAAAGTAAGACCTCTCCGTCTGTATATAATACATTTTAGATGCCTTTTACAGTTTTTTGTTGTAATTTACTTTCGGTAATTTTTACTGAAATTTAAAAACTTATTTCTACACATTTTACGGACGGGGTCCTTGAATATAATAACAAAATGTTATACATACGTATATAACTTATAAGTGCCTATGTTTTGGTAAAGGACATTAACTCCTTTGTTTCTCTAAAAATCTTTTGTAAAGTTTTATGGGTTTTTGTTACTTCAAGGACTTACAGTAATCAAACTTACTCGATTTATGGGCCTTCTATGATAATTGGAATAATGATTTAATACGGCTGTTGAAACAGTACTAGCGGAGTCAGCAAAACGGCCATCTGGTCGTCTAAAACAATGGAAATAAATAATATTTGATATCAATCAAATAAATTTCAAATCAAAGCAAAAAAGTAATACCTTGGTCTAGGCTTTTCATCATCCCAATCACCATTTTCTCTACCATTTCTATAAGCATAACGATCTGTATGTTCTGTCCTTTCGACTCCGGCACTGCGTCTTTGACCCATGTGGTGAAGGGCAGCCGAACTGCCATAAGGATTATGATTACTGTGATGTTGTGGATGATGGTCATCCCATTCTGTTAAATCGGTTTGACTGTGACGATAGTGGGCAGGATAAGCAGGACGATCAGACTGATAGTATTCCTTGTTAAAATATATTTCAATATAAAAAGAAGAATAGGAAGAAAATAGAAAAGGAATACATAAACCATATTTCGTTCTGACAATAAATAATTTTATTTTCATAAAATTTAAAATAATTATAAAAAAATCAAATCTCAAGAACCCAAAAAAAAAACTAAATTAAATTAAAGTTTCTTTATAAATTCGAATACCTACCTTCATTGAATGCGTTGAAGCACTGGGTGGTATAGGTACCCTAAAACCTCCACCGTGTGGACTTTCCTGGTCTGTATCAGGTGATCTCTGTTATGGTGTGTATGTGTGTTTGTAGATTTGTTAGTATTGTTAAGCGTTTTATAATTTGAATAGATATCAGTATAAAAGATGAAATATTTTTAAGATAATTTTGTTGTTTAATTAATATTTTTTGTGTGCATTATCAAGATTAGGACTTGATGAGTTTTAAATGTATTAATAGTTAATTAAAAAACAACATAAAACTTATGAAGATGGATGATTATAATCGGCTATTACACCTAGCTTAAACTTTTTTCCTCCGAATCCTTAAGTGAAGAAATACGAGAAAGCAATAATGATCAGCTATGCTGTATTAAATCTCAGTGAATATTTAGAAAGAGAGGTTTGCTTGCTTATAGAACAGAAATTAATGAGTCGTGTGTTCAAATCTGAACAGCGACTTGAGAATTAAGAAAAATAATTGCTTTCATGTAGCCTCATTGGATGAGTTTTTTAAAAGAGGAATAAATTTAAAACAGAAGTACAAACCTCCCGAAGTGTCGATAAGAAAAAAAGAAAAAAAAAAAGAAAAAAGTGTGACTAGATCATTTTGTCGAACGTGCCTATATATAAGACAATCATATGAAATAATTTAGGTGACAAAGCTCAACAGAACCTTAGTTAGAAAGGAAAAAATAACATAAACTAAAGCGGTGGCGGTCGCAGCTAAGTTGGTTAAACCGGAGATCTTGAGTTACAAGCCTCGCTAGAGCCACAGCGCGTTGTGGTCTATATGACTGCTCTGGTTTAAGGCGTTTATTTACTAAACAAGTCATCGAATTGTTCAAGTCTCGCCGAAGTATTACGCTGTAGTTGAGTGAATGGCTTCGAAGCTTGCTAAAGCGCATTTTTTTTAAAGAGAAGTAGCACTTCAGGCAATAATACCTATTTATTTTTTTTGTAAGCGTTCTCCATTCTTTAAGAAAGGGATAGATGAGAGATAAGACAGGTGGTGAAAGGAGAAAGATAGAAAAGTAAATGCTTTATTTTTAATTCAACACTGCCCGCCTTATGTTGCTGATTAGGCGGTTCATTATGAAGCAAATAGCCATTCTATTAGTTATTTAACTTCGCCGGCAATGTGCTATGAAGAAGTACCGACGAAGGATGCTGTGTGCTGTAATATAAATTCTAAATTCTGTTTTTTTTTTTTTTTTTTGTAGTCAACAAGAGATAGTGGGAACAAATCTAGCCGTAACCACAGCGTAAGAAATAAAAGTTATAGTGACCAAGTAAAGTGCCACAAAAGAGTAATTTAAAAATTGTTCCGCTGGTATCCGCAATCAAAATAATCCTTACGTTTGAAAACAGGAAAAAATGTAACGAAACCTTAAGTAATTGTAGCTGGTCTCTAACGATGGTGCAGATATGCTGTGGACTTTTCCCAATTCCTCCTTATTTTGCTTATAAATTTGATTTGCCTTCTTCAGGTCAGATTAATCTTAAAAATTCCATTGTTTGACTGTTGTTTTATTTCGTTGAATGATTCTGTTATAAAAATGGGGTTTTCTAAGAATTTACTGGTCCTTTCCTTGAAATTTTTCTTTATTTTCTAAACTCTTTTTGTTGGAAATTCGTTCGTTTGTTCGTAAAACTTATTGCTTTTTCCTTGCCCTTCTTTGAGGAATGAAAAATTCTCTGAAGTTTTTAAGGAGAAGAAACTTAAAAGCAGTTCTAATAAAATATATTAAAATATAGGAAATTATCACAGCACGCTTGAAGAGTACTTGATTACGTTAGGAAAGCATCACATTACTATGATTCATAAGTCCTCGTCCAGACATGCAATTTTCGTTTCTAAAATTTTCTTAAATTCTCCTTTCTCACGTGCACACTTTCGAATTTTGTTTCTGCAATTTCGGCCGCGATTGCTTAGATTTCGTATTTGCTCAAAGTACGAATGACAAAATCACCTTCAAATTCAAGAGTTGCGACTAATCAAACTTCACATAAAAGAAAACAATTATTTCCACGCTTTCTTTAACACACAACTGCAATAAATAGTGACAGTAATTTCTTTATTTAATTTTTATAAGACCAAAAAAAAATCTTTAGACCACAAAAACTTAAATAATATAAAAAAAATTTCCGTGAACAAATTTGAATCTTGTTTATAACTAAAAAAAATCTCTATATAAACCTCAAGATTCTTAATTGAAAAAGAAAAGAAAACCACAGCAGCATAATAATAAAATTAAAATCTTCATATTAATATAAATTTTTAAACAAAAGAATTCTTTGTTGAAAATGTAATTTTAAATACAAATGCGACCAGTGATTCATTTGGAATTTAAAATATTTTCCCTTTATGTATCTAATCAAAATAAAATTATAAAAAACCAAAGGATTAATGACGAATGTATACAAAAATATTGCACCCTGTTATTCCGTGACATGACCTATTTAAATATGACAAATTGTTCTAATTAACAGGTAAAAACAGCAAAAGCAAAAAAAAAAAGGAACAATAAAAACACACTGAATTGTTTTTATGACAAATCATTAAATTTGTATGTTAAAGAAAGGAATGGAAAAACCAAAATTAAACAATAGTTAACTAGGCGTCATTAAAGGGTAAGTCAAAAACCACGAAAGATTTAAAAAATATCTAAAAAGCTGAGAGTTAAAAAGCTGAAAGTTAAAAAATTGTATGCTTGAGGATATATTATCACCGTTAAAGAGAATAATTGAAAAATATATTAAAAACTAAAATATATAAGAAATCTGAATACACTTGGTGGTCTAAGTGATACTAAAGCGATCCGTTCATTTAATGTCTCACACCGAAATAGCGATTTTTAAGAAGAGCTCTTTGCATCATTAGCTTCATAAAGAAGAAGAACAGCAAACATAAATTAATAAATAAAATAAAAACACACCCATTCCTTATATCCAACCATGATCATATGATAAAATTATATACAAAATAATTATACATAAAATTTTATTTAATTAAAATAACAATTTTCTTTCTTACATCATATTGAGGGTAGGAAAGACGATTTTCTTTTTGTGTTGAATGATATTTTGGCGATGGTGAATTTAATTGCTCCTGTGTGTGATATAAGAAAAAAAAAGTTGTTTTCCAAAAACTGGTATTAATATTTAATGCAGGAAATAATTATATATACAGTCGAATCTGAAGAAGCAAAAACCTTTTCGGAAAACCAATACACTTAAATGCTTCTTTTGCGATTTTAAGAATATGCTTGTTCCATTGAACATCGCATTTAATTTTAAAGCTAGAATAATCAAGAGCACCCAGCACTGGGTTTTCCGTGTGTTAAACTTAATTTTGATTAAGAATATTATTCATAAACCATTGCCAAATTCCAATCTCCACTAAATCATAAAGATTTTTTAAGCCACCTTATTTTACGGCTGAGTATCTTTGGAAGCATCCTCCCGGTGGTTTAAGAGAAAAGAAAGTGGGCGTAATATTTTAATTATCACAATTTATTTGGAAGAAAATCACGAAGCAGCTAAATTCAACTTTTTCGTTTCTTTTCTTTTTTTTTTTTTCTTCAATATTTTTTAACAATTTTTTTAATATTTTTATTAAGATATTTCAAACTTATTGGCAACTCTACAGTTTACCAAGGACGGACAATGGACAGGTGATCAGAAGTTGTTTGAAAAATTCCGCTTGAAATAATACCCACTTGCATTAATTCGCAGATTTGAGAAAATGTTGCCAGAAACATTTCATATGTTTATTTAAAAAATAGAGTTTTACTGCTGCAACATTTTTTTATGCATTTTCTTATACATATTTTTTTGTAGTTTGAGAGCATTTAGAGCGAAATGTTGATTAAACAAACCATGCTTTAAAGAAAAAACCGCTTTAATTTTTTTTTATTTTCGCTTAAGTGAAATTCGACTGTACAAAATTCCAAAACAAAAAAAATTTATAAAAAACATTAACGTACAATGTCTGAAGATTTTTATAAAAGAATAAAAAGTAGGCTTTTTATATTTGGAAATAAAACATATGTATTTTGCAAAAAGAAAATAAACTCTTGATTAAACACAAAAATAACAAAAAAGTCATTTGAACACAAGGTATTTAAATTCATTTTTTATTTGTAAAAAAAAATGAAGTGAAATATTATGGAAATTTGCAGAAAGAAAACAAAATTAAAATAACTCATAAAATCTAATGCAAATGTATTTTTATTTTCATTTTGAAAATACCTGAGATGGCGTTGACGCCTTAGACGACCCATTTGGCATATTTGCTTCGCTTACGCTATCTTCTGTTGTGGCAGGACTCATTTGTTGTTGTTGCTTTATTTCGCACGTTGAGCAGTTTCGATTAAAGAAATTAGTAGAAGTTGTTTAAGTTGAAAAGGTTAGTATTTTAACAGTTAATAAAACATTATAGTTGAAATTGTTTATAGAAGGGAAATGGAGAAAAATAAACTTGTTTTAAAAGAGTGGAAATTTGTAACAAATACCGAAATTTAAATCTTGATTCCCCAAAACAACATAAAATGTTTTTTTTAATTGAACCGTGTTAATTTGTCTTAAATAATAATAAAAAGAAAACAAGAAACCAACTAAGGCATCAAATAAAAAGGGAAAGCGTTTAATATTAATCATAATTAGAAACATGAATCTAAGTTCATTGTTCAACATCTTTGTAATATTACGAAATTTAATCCCAAAATGAAAAAAAAGAAAAAAAAATAGTTTATGGAATATTTTATGCTTTTAAAGCTAATTTTTGCAATTATTAAAAAACTTTCAATTTACATAATAAAATTTAATGGAAATATATTTTCTTGCTGAAATGACGTTATTTTAATTGTGAAATTGTGTAGCTTGTTAGTCTTGTTGAGTAGATCATTTGTGCTTTCTTAACATTTTCGATTTAATATCGAAATCGAAAGTTATCGATTCAGTTTAATAATTATACAAAAAGCTTCTTAAGTTTTTGCACTTTTTTTTTTGTTTGAGAAATATATTTTCTTACTTTTGCTACCAACAACAGTTATAAACGATGGTTTTATAAAGTGTTAATATGCTTAGATAGTGTAGGAACACAACACACGACGACAACGATATTTTGATACAAATTTGGCATTTTACCGATTTTTCGCTTCAATTTCTTTTGCCGATTTTAGCTCTAAAAATACCGATTTTTTTATAAACACTGTAACAAGGTAATATTGTTTGTTTTACAATAATTTATTAATTTTGGGCAGCACTAGAAAACTTGTAACATTAGAAAGAGGCGACTGTTAATAAGTCTGCACTTCTACTAAGGGAAAAAGGATTAGGCTTATTTGCTGTTATAAAAACGTCTTAATTGAATGTGAGCTGCAAAAAAATAAAAAGTTCTCGCTGGCGTGATTGAATTAGCCGATCTATGCAACACCAAGACATTGTGTTTGGTTGTATGTACATTCATGTGTAAAATTTAAAATACAGGACTATTTCTTCCGATTGATGAATAGTAGATCAATGTTATGCCAAAGGATTGTACAAGTTATTTGTAAACTATTTTACACAAAATGACGAAAACTAGAAGTCCAATTTAATAGGATTTGATGTTGCCGTTATGACAGACATAAATAATTCAGTTGCTCATTGGCTTAAGAGTTAATTTAAGAACCAAAACATAACAAAAACAAAAATATACAAAATTGGAAATAACTGCATCAATTTTTATGTAGAACTTGAAATTCAAATATTAAAACGTTTTAATTTTGAACATAAATCTTGTAAATCTTTAAAAATTATAAATTTTTGATACTTTTTGTTAATAGAAATCTGTTTTTGTATTCAAAATGTATTTATTTAACTTTGCGGTCTTTCGCCGATTTTATAAAATTAAAATGCCGATATAGCCAATTTTGTTGTGCAAGAGTGCCTGCCGATTTCTGGTCAAAATTTTCTGGCACCCCTGTATCTAACTCTCCTAACAATATTGCCACATATTTCCAGAAATATTTGTATTGTATAAGTATTTGAGTTCACAATACCCAACATACCAACTGACTTGTGAAAAATATTTTAAAAAGCTTACAAATAAAAGCCTTAAGCTTGAAAAAGTATTTAGAATGTATTAAAAAATGCTATCGTAACAATTGTAGAAAAATCAAAACGGAACCCTTATGAAAATATTAAATGTACATAATTAATATAAGCTTATCTTTTTAATTGTAGAATAAGCTTACAGAAAAAATATTTTATTAATTTTGTTATAGAAAAGCTTATTCCTCTCAATATTTTTATAATCTTTTTTAAAAATAGTGTAGAATTAGCTTCATAAATAATGCACACATATATAATTTTTAATATTAAATATTTTCGTTTTGCTTTTTTTGCAATATATTTATTAATTATATATTTTTTGCAATTTATAAACTACATACATACAAACATAATTAAAACGTTGTATACAAACGAACAAATTGAAAAATTTTTTCAGAAAAATAATTTTGTAAACACAATTTGTCAAGAAACACAACAAATTGAGAAATAATTGTGTATAATATTTTATTAAGCATTGTTAAAAAATGCTTGTGATTTTAAATTTTATAAATATTAATTTAAACGATATTAAGAAAAGATTGAAAAAACTATTTTATAAAAGCTTGATCACAAGTTGTGTTGTAGTTTGATTGCTAGTTGGTATGTTGGGTAATAGCAAAGGAACATTATTTAAATAAAAATAGAACAACAGTAACTAAAAGAACTTATTGAAAAGATAAAATATATGAAAATAAAATTGATTAAAAAAATAACTGAAAATATGAAAAATATGAGCGCATGTATCACCTTAAATTAATCATAATTTATTCTTTGTTCCTCTCTATAATCTGTATGAAGGTTTTAAAAAGTTCCATTAAATCCCTTACAAGATTACCCAGTCCAATATACTCTAATGCAATGTACATGTTAAATGTACCTAATATTCTTTACATTTCATCGATTTTTTTAATAGAATTCATCTGATTAAATATAATAAAATATTTAAAGAAAATATTTTTAAAAACAAACACAAAACTGAAATAAAAAAATATTATTAATGGCGTCAGAGAATCGTCGTTATTTTGTTCATTAAGTCTCGGTAACAATAAATAGTTCCGTTATCGTCGTCTGTTATGTTCCTACACTCAGTTGTTAAATCTGAGTTTGTTAAAGAATACATTTTCTTCTTTTTTTTAAACGGAGTTATTTATAAGAAAAGTAAAAAAAATCTCTAAAAATTTGCAGTATACCTACCCTTCTTACCCATTTAACAAAAATAAATTGTTCAAATCACAACCTATTGTACATACGTATGCATTCTAAATCCCATGCACATGTTGTAAACAAATGCTACAACATGTAAATAATTTCTACAACATGTCAAAAAATTTTCCATATGTTTGCTAACTTTTGTAGCATCTTTCGTATCTTTTATTTAAAAATTGATTTACATTTCAAATTCTATTTTCTTGTTAAAAGTTTGGCATTTTGTTTCTTTTTTTTTTATAGTTTGGCAACAGAAATTTACAAGAGCGTATTTACAACAATAGGTTGTGAATCGAGAAAATTTATTTAAAACTTGATAATTGTAAATATAACAATTCTTAACGATCATAAAAATGTGACAGTAAATAATTATTATAAATTTTCATTCAATTACCTCTTTTTGGGGGCTGGAACTTCGACGTTGTTGATACTGAGGTGATTGATACGGTTGGTGTTGTTGAGGTTGTGGTGGTTGTTGCTGCTGTTGTCTGTGTTGGTGTTGTTGTTCATATTGTTGCTGCTGTTGATGATGCTGCTGCTGTTGTTGTTGTTGTTGCTGAGCTTCATAAGCATCTTCATATGAATCATCCTCAACAGCGACCACACCGCCTCCACTACTACTTCGGGAAGCTTCATCGACTTCTTCTTGTGTCACTTCAACATTATCTAATTTTTTTAAATTTGGCAAAGCTCGCAAGACGATTGCACGATAACTACAATATGAGAATTAGAAATATTGAAATCAAGGTTCTCATATTCTTTAATAAAAAAAACTTACTTGGGTCCGGCACGATCACAGCATGGATTCTCTTCCAGCCATAAGTACTTAAGATGTGGAAGATTTTGCAAATAAGCAATTTCACTAATGTCTTGTATATTGTTTTTACGTAAATATAATTCCTGTAATTTTAGGCAGTCTTCAAATGGTTGCAACGTACTTATCTTATTGACACTGAAATTTGAAAAAAAAAAAAAAACAACAACAAAATGATCAACAGAAACAAGAAATAAACAAACAAAAATAGCTGCTAATTCATCAATTAAGGAGAAGCAGTGGTAACGTAATTGCCATTGTGGTATTGTAAATTAAATTTTACACAAAGAATAAAATTTGTTTCTTATCTTTTATTTTTGCTTTGTCTTTTTGCTTTTTCAATTTAGTTTTGTGAGAGTGTGTATGTCTACAGCTTTAACTGAATAAATTGGGGTCAATAATCTTCTCAGTCGAGAAAGAAATTGCTTTTTTAATAGAGTTTATTTTTGTGATGAATTTCTAAAAAGATCGTGACACATGAATTCGATTTAGTTCTTTTAACAAAAGAAGTTCAATGATTTTTTTCAGTTTTTATACAGAAAATTTTTGTAGTGTTTTTATAAATAAAATAATAAAATTAAATGCAAGAACTATATCTAGAAAAAGACCACAGTTACACAGAAAAAAAAAACAAAATGTAATTTCATTTACGAAAACTGCATATTCAAAATAAATTACAATCCAAGAATGGCAAACTTTCGAATACCGAAAAATGGTTAAAAAGGCAAAATGTTAAAGGAAATTATAATCTAAGGCAGTGGCTTCTGGCAGTTATCGATTATTTTACAAATTTTATTCACGAAACGACTAAATTATACGATACATTCTTTTGTTTGAAATCGCTGAATAAATAAAAAAAAACATTCGTCTGAAATTTACCATTTCACGTCTAAGATCTGCTCGAGAAAACGACTGCAGAGAAGAGCTATAAGAGAGATGTATTTTCCAAAAGTTTCTCGCGAATTAAGAAATGGGTTCCGACCACCATAAAAATTTAGATATATGGAATTGTTTTTATAAAATAGAATCTGGAGCGAACGTCAAGGAAATTTCAATAAATTTGATAAAAAAAAAAAGATGCAAAGAAAGCTGTAATTGTTAACGAAAAGTTATAGAGCCTTGCTAATAGAAAAATATAAATTGTGATTGTAGAGCAGCATTAATAGCCAAATTGTGCTAGCTAAATTCACACACATTCTTATGGTATTTTGTTAACCTGTCGAAAAGAGCACAGTTTAAGCACATCCTTTCGAAAAGTTAATTTCACAAAAAAAATATGCCAATCGATCAGATATAGTGTCGAAAGAGGTGCATATCCATGTCTTCCGAGGCAGCAGGCAAAACACCACGCCTACCTCCTAATTTTTTTGTCATTTTGAACAATAAAGTAACTCCAATAAAAAAAAATAAATATTTATTACAAAAGAAGCATCCAGTCAAAAAATTGACGCTCGACCATATTTTCCGAGTTACGGGGCTCTAAAATTTTTAAAATTTTTTAAAGTATCAATATGGGTATCATATTAAAGCTTTTAAAGAGATATTTAAGGAAATACTAAAATTTTTAAAAAATGCTTAACCCATTACGAGTCAGTGTCATTTTTATATAAAATTATATATATGCAGTACCAATTTTTTTTTTAATTCTCTGTCATCCCAATATTTACTTTTTGATTAGAGTTATTCAACTAAACTAGATTTACATAGATGATGAAGGGTATATAAGAATCGGCATAGCCGAACGTACCACTCTTACTTGTTTTCTTGGTTTTTAATTCTTTATCGCCCCATATATTTGTTTTTTCGATTGAAGTAACCTCATTGTTCCAAATGATATGAAAATAATAAAGGTAAGCGTGTTGTCTTGCACGCTGCCTCGAAGGACATAAAAAGACCTTGCTGATTTTCAATAACAAGATTTTCGACACTATGTCTGATCGATTGGCATATTTATTTTTATCTAGCTGATATAGTGCCTCGGCAAACTTGATTTCAACAGTAACACGGACAGAAAGACGAACATTACTTAATTGCCTTCGCTATGCATGGGGTCGGAAATGGATATTAAAGAAATTACAAACGGAACCACAAACTTAGTTATACCAGTTTTTGTGGTGAAGGGTGTAAAACTGGAAATATCAAGATAAATGTATTACTATAATTATTTAATTAAGTTTTTACAGAATTAAAAATGTTGTACTTTCTTTATTTCCTATAACCCTTAATTATCCGCCTTATTTTTAAAAAATAAATGTTGTTTTCCCATTGAAGTTATTCACAAGACCCCAAAGATCTACTTAATTTATTTTTGCTACAATTTTATAAATAAATTATTTTCTAGAACATAATTAATGACGTAAAAAAATAGTTTTTCTTTTAAATTAGTCAACTTTTCTCACAGTGCAACTTTATCGTTCAGACCAAAACAACTACATTTTTAATTTTGGACATTACCAGCTCTTAGTGGCTATTAGCAAATTAATAATTCCTTATCAACCAATTGTTATAATTTTCTTAATAAAACGTTTTTACAATTTAAGCTGGACTTCAATCTTCTGGTATCTAACTATTACTGTTTCTTATCTTTACAATTAATCACAATTAACAACGAACTTAAGCCTAACTGAAAAATGAAAGTTCATTTGAAAGATGCTTTAAATAACCATTACGTTCGACTTTAAAAAATTAAATAATTTTCTTTTAATTTGGAAAAATTTTAAATAAATAATAGATAAACCGAAAACTTTTAATATTTTTGAAATCGAGAAGAAGTGCTTTTGCAAAATTTAAAAAGAATGTATATTTTTTTTTATTTATCTATACACTTACGTGTTTATTTAAGAAGAGATAAATCTTGAGAATATTGTCATTTAACACATTCATTTAATTCAGATAAGATAAAGCACAATCATTTAAGAAACTCAAAATACTTTTAAAAGAATTCAAGTGCTTTGAAATCAACAAGTTTTCAAACAAAATGTGCGATATGCATACAAATGCACGTGTATATATGTGTGTAAATAAAATATACAATTGTAGTATATCGCCACCTTAAATGTAAAACAGCAGAGGTATCATCAAAATATTCGAAATTGTTTTTTTTATTATTTTATATTATATTACGTGTGTGTTCAAAAGCTTTTTAAATTCTCTTATCAAAAATAATCACGTTAAAACAAAACAAAAACAAAAAATTTAATTTGATCAAATGCACGATTTTCTTAAGCAAAATAACGTGTCATGCTGAAGATTTTTGGCCGCAAGCAAAAGTGTTGCGAAAAAGTTTAACTCGGGCTTTTTTTTATTAAAAAAGACGGACTTCATAGAAAATTCCCTTCGTTCAATGATAGAAGCATATGTTTATCAATCCTCGGCATTCCTGAACCATAAAGATTTTAATTATGTCCAGCATATAAATAAATCATGCAAGCTTAGAATCAAAAATATACAGAAAAATAGAACAAAAGTGTACCAAACAAAATTACATTATTTAAAAAAAATATTGGAAGACTTGTTGGATGTAGTTTTCCATTACCGACGACAGGAAATAAATGGTATTTTCAATAGGAACTTAAATCACAAGCAAATCTTTATAAATATTATTCTAAGAAATCTTAATCGCGTAATGGATGCGATATGTGTTCTAAATTTTATAAAAGTCTTAAACAAAAATTATTATTCAACATTTAAACCAAGAAATAATATGTTTTATACCTGCATATGATTTAAATCTAAAGAAATATCCCAAAAAATTATGATATCCACAGAAAAGGAAGAAGAAAAAAGACAAAATGAGTTTAAAATAGTTAAGGCAGGTTTGTTATGCGCTCTAAAAGGTAAAAGGTAAAAGCATCCTATTAGAAAATAGAACTCTTAGACCATAAATTTACTATTTATGATAATGTCGACTTTTTAATATCTTAAATGTTTGAAAATTTTACACCATAAGAATGTAATGCAGCATATTTTGGATCGCTACATCATTCTTTCGTTCTTACCAACTTAGCAGTGATTAATTCTGAATGTTTCTCGTTTCTAATTTTTAATTTAAAAATATTGCTTCATTATTTCAAAAAGTTTCTAATTTTTTTTTTGCTTCTCCTCGAAACTTATGAAAAATTATGTTACGTTATTTTGCATTATAGGTGACGATATGAATCGTTTCTTATTGAAAGCAAAAGTTGTTTTTAAACACAGTGGTTCAAAATATGAATGAAAGAAATTTATTTTTAAATCCCTGTTATATATGATAATAGAAATGAGATGATTCGAGTAAATGCAAGTACCTACTTTGGGTATTTCCTTCGATAACAATTACTTTTGTTATTGATACCTATGAACCAAGTTCAATCAAAATTACTACTTTGTTACACTTATTTCACTGGTGGTGTGGTGTTTTGCCTGCTGCGTCGAAGGACATGGACCGATCGTGTTGACTTCCAATAGCATCTCTTTCGAGACACTTTATCTGATCGATTGACATTTTTAATTCTTCTCTAGCTGATCTAATGCCCTGAAAAACTTGATTTCAACAACATACGGACATCGCTCAATCGACTTCGCTTTGCCTAAAAAGTCATAATATATATACTTTATTGGGTCGGAAATAAATATTGTAGCAATTACAAACGGAATAACAAACTTTTTTGTACCCTTTTTCCACTTTTTGTGGTGAAGGGTATAAACAAATAACAATAACCACATGGGATAATATTACAAAAACAGAAGCGCTCGCCCTTTTTGGAGCATCGATCTCCATCGATTTTCCTGTTTTTCAAAAGCAATATTTTCGGAACTGATAAATTAGTGGTCTTAAACTTTCTCTAGCTCTTCTGATGCCTATCGAAAATTGATTGCGACACAAACACGGACAGACGGATATAACTACATCGATTTCCGTATGTATAAGGCTCCAAAAGTATATATTTTTAATTGAGACGAAAATAAATATTGAAAAAATTAAAAACAGAACGTAGTACTTTCTCTAATGGAAGGTATAAAAAAATATAATACATTGAATCAGATGAACAAATTCCCATAGAAGATGACGATATTTGGTTAGAAGAGAGTAGTCAATGAAACATGTGTTGAATACGCTACAAAATACGAAGCTGTAACTTTTTCATCATAACAATTCTCGACCAGTTAAAAAACAGAAGATGAAAAATTGACCTTTCCCAGTCTAGCTATCATTTCTATGGATCAATGCTGAACAAACTTTCTGGAGCCTGCTAAAATGTTTAGCAGTTCTTTTGACTCGTAGTTTATACATCACCAGAGAGATGGAAAAAGTCAAAGCGATTAATGGCAAATATTTTGAATTGAAATATTAAATTTAATTAATTAATTTTGATTGATACGACAAATAAAAATTGGATTAAGGTTAGAAATACAACCTTACGGTTGCGGATGCGGTGGTTGTTTTTATATAAAGTTTTGAAAATATAAAACACTCAACGAATCCCCACGAAAGTAGAATCTATTTTCATTTTACTGCCATCCCTAAATTAGCGCGTAAAGCGCTAGATATCTGTCAAAATTTCTCGTGCACGGCGTCAACGCTTAGCAATTGGAAAATCCAATTTTGACAGTGCGTTAGGAAGCGAAGTTGGCTGCTTGTTACTTTGTTTTGTTATGGCTGAAAAGTAATGACAATTTAGTTATTTTCAAGGCAATCTAGCGGTTTTATCTCTTCTTTATTCTTATACAGCGGGTTTTTTTAATAAATGAGTTAACATTACTGTTAAAGACACAAAGTTGACGCTCTTATTTAGGGCAGACATTCCAGCGCAAAGGCTATGAATCATATTGCTTTGCGTCTTACGCTCTAATTTAGGGATGGCAGTTAGTGCTTTTTCTCTCAAGCTCTGAATTTTAAATTTTTTCTCTTTCAGCATGTTGCCACAGTTTTATTCTTTTTCTAACAAAAAATCCTATTTGTTAATACTTTTTGTGAATGATTTGGAAAAAAGAACAGAAAAAAGCGTAAAAATTCATTGTAGAACAACAATAGTTTTTAAACTTCCCAATTTATTGCTTATATACATTGTATAAAATTTTTTAAATATATTTCAATAAAAATTAATAAAGAACTAGCAAACAAACAATAGAAAATGACAATAAAATCCGTAAACGTCGCTGCACCTCATTTTATTTGTTTTTTCTCTGAGATGCGGAATCCGACGCCGCAACTGTAAAGTTGTATTTCTACTCTAAAGTAAAGCATAAAATTTTTAAATGTTGTCCAATCAATTTTAAAACTTTTTACTAAAGTACTCCACTGTTAGTTATTACACCATTAATTCTTCTTTTTTTCTAAAAATACATACACAATGCAATGGAATGGCATAAAGTTATTGATACTTTAAAAAAGATTTTAGTTTCAAATTTTAGCAGGGTTGATTTAGATGAGTTGCAACTCCCGCATGTGTGCCTACTTCAATAAAAATCTGTTGTAGTATGGAGTTTTTAATAAATGAGTACAATTAAGAAAAGCCGGCAAAGTCAAATAAACAACCTTGTAAAAATAAATCAAAAAAACGTCTGGATGTCTGCCTGCCCCTAATAAGTAAAATAGACAAACAATCAAAAATTTTGAAAAAATACAAATGAAGAAATATGTTTTTTTTTTTAAGCGTGAGGAGGTGATACCCAGTGATCTAATTTAAAAAAATTATGTTTTTGTCTCCCTACTTCTACATAGTTGGGCTGTTTAATATTTAATTTCATTTGTAAAGAAAGTTATTTTCTTAGTTCGAAGTGTAAAACAGATCGCAACTTAAGACTAAAATATTTTTACAAAAATAATAATTGAAACGCTTTCAGGAGAAAAAATTGTTTGCATCTATTAAGCTATTTATTTGAATTCAGATTGAAAGTCATGTAGTTTTTTAATTGACTCAATCATTTAATTAATTATAAAGTATAGTTCTAAATTTTTATTTAAATATGTAATGGATTCAATCATTTTCTTCGTTAGAAATTTTTTTGCTTCTTTTTTAATTAAATAAATAATTGAATCAATTATTAAGTTAGTTAAATTTCAATTCTAATCCAAATAAAAACTTAAATAAGTGCAAAAGCGTTTAAGAAATAACAAGGCTAGATAAGTCTCACCACTAAGAAAGTGTGGTGTGTGTGAATATAACGAAAAGCAACAGTTACCTAACACATGTCAGCAGGCGCGTCGGCAGAGTTAGTTCTGTTCGCCTTGAATATAAAGAAAATTATTGTTGTCGAGTAGCCACAGCGGGGTTAGTTGTTTGGTGGACAAACAGAAAAAGCAGTTCAAATCTCGCGACATCTCGATTAGAAAAGGAAAAAATAATTGTTGCGTTTGATCAGTTAGGAAAGGCATCTGCCTAAGTAAACAGCAGAGAAGATGCATAAGGCGCCGGCACAGTTAAAGAAGAAAATCATAGTTCAAAACCCAACAGAGCCTTCAAGAGAAAAGTATCAACTTAATAATAACGTGTAGAGGTCATGGCAATGTTGATTAAAATTGCTTGGTTGGTAAAAAAAAAGATTCGTGGTCTGGATGGCTACACCGATTAAAGCCACATGTTTGCTAAAAAAAAAAGTCAACGAAGAGAAGTCTTGCCGGAGTAACGTAGAATTGGGATGTATTTAAATGATTCAATTAATTTATAAAAAGCAAATGTTATTAAAAATAAAAGAATAAAATTAAAGTGTTGTAACAATATTTAAAATTTATTTAACCATCGTCTCTTGGAGGCAAATTACTGCATTAGATATGGATCAAAATTTAAGTAGAATTTAAATGTAAATTTCAATCGACATTGAATGCCGTAATTTGCCCCCTGGTTTCCTGGTTTTGAACACTAGTAAAACGGATAACCTGTTTTGTGACTAAAATCCAAACAGAGATGAGACAACTTTTAAGGTCGAAAGAGTACTTTTAGAATTAAAATATATAAGAAATCAGAAGCAGCGCGTCCTATCATGTCTATTATTAATGCTATTCTTCTCAAACTGTAAAATATGTATATAAGGTGGTTTTTTAAAAGTGGTATAAGTCCATTTCTTTCTAGAGACTCTTTCTCTCAATAGTTACAATCACAACTTCAAGGGAGTTCTATCTTGATGTAAAATAAACAAAAAAAGTTTTGCTGTTCAATTCTATCGCATAAATATTTCTTTTGATAGTGGAACAAGTCCAGTCGCAATAAGTTTAATTAAGACAACTTTCATTTATTTCTTTTAAACGACAGATATTTTGCAGTTGTGGAAACAGCATTAAAGAAAAAGACCAATTTACAGTGCCCAATGCTTCAGTTTGCCATTGTAAAAGAAAACAAACTAAGTATGTTTAAACATATTTAAAGACGAAGCAATTGGTATTTTTATATTTTTTACATAACTGAATTAAACTCTAAATAAATTTGGTTAGATAATTGGTTAAATAATTTGGTTATTTGCTTCTGTTTTTATTTCCATAAAAAATATTATTTTTGAAAGTGGTATAAGTCCATAATAAAATTTAAAAGGTGTATAGTGTAAAAAGAACATAACTCGAATTCATTAAAGTTGACCAATATATTTAAATTGATTCAAAGGCAAACCCTTAATTATCTCAATATATGAAAAAATGGACTTACACCACTTTCGAAAAAACCAGCTCATATGTTTTTAAATTTCATTATAATCGATTAAGCCATACATTTATGCTATTTCTTTTTATTTTTCCCCCTCTTAATTTACGGATTCAAATAAATTAGATAGATTTCATAAATTTTTATATTGACTTTTTTGATGAAATACTTTATGCAGCCTGAAGACTTCAGCTAATGTTGTCTTTATTTCAATATATCCTAGTTAATATTTACTTTGCGTAGGAGTTGACAAGAAAAGCTTTGGCAAAATATAAAAGACCGCAGCTTCAATAAATAAATAAATAATTATAATAAAAATTAAAACATATAAAGCCAAATTAGTCCAGTCCAGGTTTTAACGAATTTAATTTATTTTTCTTATTTAAAAGATTCGTATTAATATTAATATCTAATGAATTATTATGTTGCTGAAAATACTATTAATAAGCTTGATTGTTTTACCTATTTTTTATATTTATTTTAAATTTAAATACAAATTTAAAATATACGGTATGGTGTGGGCATATTCAAAGTCGACCATTGAAAAAAAGTTATTTTTGCTTATATAACCTTAAATGGCTTGAACATGAAGGAAAAGTTTGTCAAGAAAACTTTTGTGTAAAAATACTCAATTGTGATATAAAGAAAACTTTGTGAAAAGAATGCGAAAAAAGAAAGAAGTGATTGAAACGGCTGCCTATTAATTAATTTATTCTTTTTTAGTGTCTTTTTTTATTAGGATTTTTTAAAGTTTTATTTCTCTACAAATGTATATATGAAGTTATTTGTTATAACTTCATCATGAAAACAAGTTCAATGACATGATTCACGATGTCTTAATCGTGTCTATTTATTGACATCAAAAAATAAATATTATTATGCCAACAAAC
This sequence comes from Gymnosoma rotundatum, assembly GCA_916610165.2. Classification (NCBI taxonomy): domain Eukaryota; kingdom Metazoa; phylum Arthropoda; class Insecta; order Diptera; family Tachinidae; genus Gymnosoma; species Gymnosoma rotundatum. The sequence goes on along the minus strand of OU744338.1, from coordinate 8,242,392 downwards.
AGAAACACACACACGCACACAATATGAGAAAATTTTTTTTTTTTAATGCGAGGAAAGAGTTTTATAAAACAAGTGATTCATAACGACCTTGGCTATAAAAATATAATGTTTTATTATTTAAAATCTAAAAGTTGTATGTTTTGATTTTAATCTTAAAGTTGTTTCGCTAAGTTTTTCTTTTTCGCCATATTTGGAGGCAAATCCTACGCTCACATATTTATTTACAAGACAAAATGCTTATAATTTATTTGTTAATTAATTTGTGTGCTGTATTTTATTTTATTCAAATGACATCAGCTTTGTAGGAGATTCTAGAGCCACTTTACATTTGACTGTAGTGAACCTGTTTATACATCTTTTGTTAATAGAATTTTGTTTTAATTTATGCTCCAATCATATGAGCTATTCCATATGCAAAGAACAAAATCAATCGTAGCTGACCTGTTTCTGATTTTGTTTAATTATTTTTAACGGATGTGAGTTATGCGATGCTATGGGCTTAGAAATGTCATTTTAATTAAATATACATATATTTCATATAAAAAATTTCAACCTTAACCTCAAAAATATCACTTTTTTATTTTTTTTTCGAGTAAACGGTAAATGCTGAAACTTTACTAATGGAAAGGCTCATATGTACGTATTAATTTGTAACAGGACGCAGTTTAAACTTTCAATTGTTTTCTATTTGTCTTTAGCCATCAAAAATAAATAAATTACAAATTATGATTGACGAATATTAAACAATTTACCAAATGTTGAAGTTCTTATTTGGTTTATTAAGCATTTTTACTGCACAGATACATATATTTGTAATTTTCTATGAAACTTAATATCGAAAGAAATGCTTAATTGTATCAATTTAATTAAATATTTCATTGCAAGAGTTTGACGTTAAAGCAGATGGTGATTTATATTTTTTATCGTTATGGCCTTTTTGAATTTTAAAATAAATTAAACTCGACTTTACAATTTCTTTTACATAATGCTTACCTCAACGCCAACACTTCAACGCCACGCATTCGTTTTATAATAGATACATCACTGAGATCACTTCCCCTGTAAATACAAACAAACAATATAAAACAAAATTAATCACAATAAAATTACACACAATCTTTTTTTCTTTAATTAAACAGACAATAGTCTAAAATAGAATAAAATTACACGATGTAAAATTCTACATACGAGGTGTGTTTTGATAATACAAAATTTTAGTGGATAATGTTCTGACAAACGAACGTTTTCGAACAGGAACCCAGATTTTTTTCGAGTGTCACCCCTAAATAATAATAATAATAAATTTTATCCCCACAATTCCCAAAAAAAAAATTTCAACTATCCACAAACATCCCCACTACAAAATCGAAAAGTTCTGAATGTTTCATTTCGTTGTCTAAAGCAAACTTTTGGTACAAATTTTTGGAGTTAAACATTTGAAGCATTTCTAAAGATTAAACAAAAGTGTCACAACAAATTGTATCACTTTTAAAATGTGCCTTAATTCTCAATAAAGTTGCAGATTCATTGAGTTTACTTGAAAAAAGGAGAATTCATTTTTTAAGTTTACGAAGAGACCTACATGTCATAATTTTTAACAATAGAAACTTGTACGTAGCAAACAAAGTTTAACTACAGTCAACAAAAACAGAATTTTAAAAAGATTCCCAAAAAACCTCTTTTAATCCCCAAAACGCAAAATATATCCTCATAGAAATCCTAAATCCGCAAACGTAAATTTGCATTCCCATTTTGAAAATAAAATCCCTGATATCGGGATAAATCCCCTTATCTAACAACCCTGTTTTCAAATCACAAAACACTGAACTTATTTGAGCATGTTCTTAAAGATTTTTGCTTAAATTTTAATGTTCGTCTCAGTATATAGTTGTTGTTCATGGCCGTCAGATTTCCAGCGATTCCACTTAAACACACATATTTACCCATTTAATATCATAATCGATAATTTTATACAAGATGCGTTTTTCATAACATTTCTAGCTGTTAGTGTTAAAATTGTTCAAGATACCAGCTCAACTCATGAGATTAGTGATGCCAACTTTTAAAAGGCAAAACGCTTCAAAAGAAACTAAAATAGCTTAATTTAGCACAAAAGCAGCTCAGGTAGCATCACTTATATTTTCGAAAGGAGAATTTGCTTCACCAAGTGAGCCTCTAAATAGACCTGATTATTTTCTGCTCTCCCAAGTTTTACTAGCATCTTGTCAAAAGTATATTATTTTGGATTGAATTTATTTTTACTATAAATTTTTCAAAGTTAAATAAGCTTTTAATTTAAGCATTTTAGAACATTTGTCAAAAAAAAATCTTATTTCCATTTTTATTGTAAGAAAATTTGAAAGGAAAGTATTATTGTCCTATCGCATTTTAACCTTTCTGTGCAATGGAAAAGCCCTTGAATATACCCTTCACCACAAAAAGTGGAAAAAGAGTATATATAAGTTTTATCCATTTCCGAGCCCATAAAGTATATATATTCTGACTTCTTATGCATAGCGAAGTCGATTGAGCGATGTCCGTCTGCCCGTCCGTGTTAATGTTTCACAAAAAAGTAAATATGTCAATCGATCAGATATACTGTCGAAAGAGGTGCTATTGGAAATCAGCATGATCGGTCCATTACCATCGAGGCAGCAGGCAAAACACCACGCCTTTTTCGTATTATTTGGAACAATAAAGTATATCCAATCGAAAAAATAAATATATGTGGCGATAGAAAATTAAAAAAAATGAAAAAAACATCAAGTGAAAAAACTGGCGCCCATATTTTTCGGATTTACGGGGCTCTGAAATTTTCAATTTTTTAAGCTCTTGAAGTGATCTTTAAGAAAATACTAAATTTTTTTTAAATGCTTAACCCATTAAGAGCCGATGTCATTTTTATATAATCATTTTTTGTCACCCCAATATTTGCTTATTTGATAGGAGTTGCTTCACTAAACTAGATTTACACAGATGGTGAAGGGTATATAAGATTCGGTTTTAATTTTTATTCAAGATTTGATTTTTCACCAGAAGATGCGGTTGTTATAGCTGAGAGAAGAGCTTCTAAACTGAGGGGTATGGCAACGCCAAATAAATAATTGTTACGTTTAAAGCCTGGTACTCTGTTCAGTTTTTCATGCGGAATGCTGTCAAACAACATACATAATAAATTTTTATGAAAAAGTCATGAAAAAATGTTGCAGAAGTAATACTCTATTTCTACTGTGGAAAAACATATGAAATGTTTTTGGCAAGCAAGTAGGCATTATTTAATGCGAAATTTATCAAACAGCAGCTGATCACATGTCTTTTGCTTACATTTTTAAAACAATGTAGTACTCGTGAAAGCAAAATCGAACAGAGTACCAGGCTTAAGATTAGATTTTTCTATTCGATATCGTACACATTCCGATATTATTCCACGTAAAAAACTTTACATATTACCATGCCATTTAATATTTTAAGCTGTGAGCGGAATGTTACTCGTATCTGAAAATTTATCGAACAAAAATTTCCGTTTGGTTTCTAACGCACAAAACAATGATGACGTAAATTTTTTCCCATTAAAATTGAAACAGTTTCTAGTGTATTTAAAATACACTAAGATTTTAGTGCTACATTTTTTCGCGACACGTACTTTGGAGGTTAGAAAAAGGACTGAAAAAGTTTATTAAACGAAAAATTTAAATTCTTATTATAATAACTTTTCAATTTATTTTTGTATATACATTTATGTAGTTTAAATAGGTTTTTTACTTTTCTGAAAAACTTTTTTTAATTAAATTATTTCCTGAGTCTTCGTTTTAATACTGGAAATTTTAACAAGTTTTGGGAAGATTGTTACACTATTGTTAGTGTTGTCGTTTTCTTTTTAATATTACACACATTTTATAATAATAGGTCATTAAATTTATTTTTTGTAATAATAACATAATATTAAATAACATTTCATATTATTTCACTTCTTTTCTTTTGCTTTAAGTTTTCTATTATTCACCTTTGCTTAAGCAGCAGTTTTTATATCCCCAGTTTTATGCTTGGAAGAGAGAGTTTAAGTGGCAAAGTGCTTGTCAGTCAACCATAAAAATTTTTGCTTCAAAAAATTCATATTTAAAACGAAATAAAATAATTTGTAGAAAATAAAAAAGGGAAAAAAGAAGTATTATGCACTTTTGTTTTTAGCAATATATAGTTATTTTCAGTTGTAATTACTATTAAAGAGAACGGATCTGATTTGTTATGTTAAAAACTTATTTTATTATCCAACGATTTTTGAACATTAAAAAGAAAGAAACATGTAAAAGGCAAAGCTAAACCATAACAAAAATATTCACCAATTTTAAAGCCACATTATTATTACCTCTCTAAATAGTTAACAAAGTTCAATGCCTTTGAATAGTTAACAGTTTAAGGGAAAATTTGTTAATAATATGTATCTTAAAATTTTGGAAAGCTCTATTAAAAATACCCTAATACGCCAATCGATCAGACAAAGTGTCGAAAGAGGTGCTATTGGAAATCACAGAGATCGTACCATGTGCTTAGAAGCAGAGGGCAAAACACCACCCCTACTTCTAATTTTGTATATCATTAGGAAGAATAAAGTAACTCCAATCCAAAAACAAATATATGCGGCGATAGAGAATTAAAAAATAAGAACAAAACGTCACGTGAAAAAATTGGCACTCGTCCCTATTTTCCGAGTTACGGGCCCCTGAAATTTTCAAATTTTTTTTAAATATCAATATGGGTATCATTTTAAAGCTTTTGAAAAGATATTTAAGGAAATAATATAATCTTTTAAAAATGATTAATCCATTAAGAGCCGATGTTATTTTTATGTAAGATTATTATATGCAGTACCAAATTTTTTTTATTTTTTTAATTCTTTGTTACCCCAATATTTGATTGAAGTTGCTTCACTAAACTTTATTTACAGATGGTGAAGGGTGTACAAGATTCGGCATAGCCGAATCTTAAAAGTTTCATAGTTTCTTTTTTACCTGTTTTTTATCAAAAATATTGAGAAAAATCTTACAAAAATTTTTCTAAGAGCTCTGGCAAGCTCTATAAAGTAAAAATTGGGGCTATACGAAAGCGCATGGACGATACCTTGTATCGCGATCTTTAGGCAATCTCCGAGTGGGTCCTTGCGAGCACGGTTAAATTTAACGATCGTAAAACCCAGTGCAGTGGCGTACCACTGAATATGCTACCTCATCTGTAATTATGGGTGATATAGATATAAAGGAAACAAAAGCTCTCGATATTCTTGGCATGAATATTTAATGTGATATTCGGTGGAACAAGCATATTTTTCAGATCGCAAAAGATTCATTCAAGTGCATAGATTTTCTAAAACTGTTTTAGATGTCAGCGAAAATGGAATACAACTCTTATGTATGGGCTGATGCTTCAAAAACTATTTAGGAGTTACTAGACTGCGTGCAGGAAAGAACGAAGAAGCCCATCGGTTACTGTAGGGTATCTAGCTCTATTGATTCACTGGAGCATCGACGCAATGTGGGATGTGTTTCACTGTTTTATCGTTACTACGACGGAATGTGCTCTTATGAAATCAGAGAAGTTGAGAAAATTAGTTTTTTGTCGATAAGTTCGTGTGTGGAATGAACTCCCAGCGGTGGTCTTTCCTGTCACTTTCAGTGTGCAAAGATTTGATTCAAATGCCTACAAGCACCCCTCCCATAACCTAATTTCCTAGTTCTGGCACAATACCTTGCATAAGTAGGGATCATCTCCTGAGTGCTGGTCATAGTGAAAAAATAAATAAGAATTTTATGTGAGACATTTCTCACTTAAGTTATAGAAACCAGATACTGGTATAGATAGCTTAAAGGGAACTTCCAAGAAAGTGTAAAAATCTCACAGTTTTCACTGTTTTTAATTAATTTTTAATAACTAGTTATAAATCAAGTGATTCGCAAAACGCCAAACCTTCAATTATTTTTTAAAGTTACTTTTTAGCTAAAAACTTTCTTCATTAAAAAAGATTTAGAAAGAACAAAAAAAATAGAAATTGTGGGAGTTTTCAAGATTTCGAGATTGTTAAAAATATATATATCATATATATGAGAACTAATTAAAACTGTAGCAAGTGCGAGTGCTACATTAGCTATGCCGAATCTTATATACCCTTCACCATCTATGTAAATCAAGTTTAATGAAGCAACTCTAATCTAAAAAACAAAAATTGGGGTGACAGAGAATTAAAAAATAAAAAAATTTGGTGCTGCATTTATATAATCTTACATATTACATAAAAATGACATCGGTTCTTAATAGGTTAAGCATTTTTAAAAATTTTTAGTATTTCCTTAAAGATCTCTTCAAAAGCTTAAAAATGATATCCATACTGATATTTAAAAAAAAATCGAAAGTTTCAGAGCCACGTAAATCCGGAAAATATGGGCGAGCGCCAATTTTTTTAATTGACGTTTCTTTCTTATTTTTTAATTCTCTATTGATCCATATATTTGTTTTTTTTTTTTTGTTTTTGATTGGAGTTACTTTATTTTTCCAAATAATATGGAAATATTAGAGGTAGAGACTGTTTAGCTTGCTGATTTCCAATAGCACCTCTTTCAACACTATGTCTGATCGATTGGCGTATTTAAAACAGACAGACAGACGGATATCGCTCAATCGACTTCGGTATGCATAAGAATTCAGAATATATTATACCTTATGGTGTCGGGAATGGATATTATATAAATTACAAACGGAATGACAAACTTAGTTATACCCTTTTAACACTTTTTGTGGTGAAGGGTACAAGAACAGTTTTGGTTCACAAGTTTTTTTGTTTGTGTTTTACAAATAAAAGTGATATGATTAACTATGCTTTAATTTGTCACTCACTGCACAAATATCACAGTTTGAAAAAAGATAAAGAGATAATATGCAACGAAGCGTTACATATTGCACTGGGAATAATGGACAATAGACAAGATCATTATTAACATCGTTGCAGCACATTAAAATGAAAATTAAATAAACTTACAAAAAAGGCTTGTTGTATAATCAAATTGGATTTAAATTACTTGATTAAAAAAAATATTCGCATGTAGATTTTTTAAAGAGCAATGACAACAATAGAAAAAACTTTTTTTAACACAAAAGTCGAAACTTACCAACAATTCAGTTTTTTAATAGAGCTCAGGTCCGATTGTTTGGATCTAGCAATGACCATTTCTTCTGTAAGGCGTGTCATAATGATGATGTTGATAATATTCCTATTAGTTGATGTTCTGTGTTATTTTTTGTTGTTTTCGTAATGACGACAAAGTGGACAAAACACAATTAATAAATGATGTTTTAACATTAGCCAACCCTAATTTTTAGAAATATTTATTTTTATATTGATTTTTTTGAATATTTTATATTGTAAAGAAATTGGTGGTTGTTATTGTTATTGTATGTTAACTACACATATTCAACAGTTGTAAGCAAATCACTGTAAATGTTGCATTAAAAATAACTTTAGCACTTTATTTCACAGATATAATGATTTGATGATCATTATTTCTTTTTTTTTTTTTTCTTGTGCACAAACCGCTTTTAGAATAGTGACTGTTATGAGCCGTTTTAAAAATTGTATGAAACTGTTTTCTGTATTGAAATCATTTCATTAACCACTAGCAAGCACTCTTAACAATTGTAGTACGTTTTCATATTAACTTTACGTGCCATATTTAGGTGAGTGGAGGTCATAGAAACAACACCAACGCCAACAGGTTTTTCTTGTTCTTTTGTCTAAGCGACAGCAAAAGCAACAATAATAAAATCATTTTAATAACAAAAGATATTGAACCGAATCAAAGTTGTTGTTTAACAATTTGTTATTTTAATAACAATTTCATTTGATTAAAATCTAAATCATTTTATATGTATGCACTCACTTGTTAGTCAATACAAACTTAGCTATTGTGATTCTATACGTTTCAATAGGAAATTGTGACGCCATCTCTTAATTATATTATTTTAATAAATTGTTTTGCATTTTTCAAAGACGCAGCTGAGCGCTAATGTTGTTAAAAATAAACAATTGGTTTTTATCAGACTATACGGCTAGTGGTTAATATTATAATTATTTATTTAAAAAACAATCCAAAAAAGGTTTTATATGGCCAAGACTTCGTAGGAATTGAGGAAAAAACGAGTTATGTATTTGTAGACTTTTACCTACATTGGTAATTTGTGCAATGCTACATACAATTTTTTTACTTTTTTATCAAACATAAAGTTAAGCTAATATTGAATGAAGCACGCTGCGTAGCATTGCTATACACACTCTGTTGTTGTTTGTACAATATTTACTCTACTCTTATTTAAACTTGTATCTCATGGATGACTAATCATGTTTTTTTTATGTAGTTTGTGTTGGTGTTTTTTTTTTATTTATTTAACCCATTAGTGAAATACGGGAGTCAAAAATCTAACTGTAAAATGCATATTTTATTTTTAAGCAAGAAGTTAGAAACATGACGGCATTTACACTATGATTTTTTTTTTATGGTTAAAAAACTCGTGCAAGGCGTATCAATACCAGGTGGTAGCGATGGCGAATTCATTAATTTTCGCCGAAGCCATAAACGTCAAACTCCCTATATAAAAAATATTCATAATTTTTTTATATGGTGTCTGCCATTTAGCGTTTACGGCGAAAATTAATGAATTCGCCATCGCGACCACCTTGTATTGATTTGCCTTGAAATTGTTTTTTTTATTGTAGAACACCCCAAATGACAAATCTTTTCGTTATACATATTTTATATACATTATTTTTCGAAAATATCAAATTGATTTTGTATCAATCAATAAAAGCGAATAACCACATTCATATAAAAATATTTAACACAGACTATATTGAAATTATGTGCCAGTTGATGGCAGTAACGAATTCATTAATTATCGCAGACGCTCGAAATGGAAAACTATACAGTTGGGCCTCGATTATCCGTAATGCTTCTGGTCCCGACCATCACAGTTAATCGAATAACAATTTTGACTATTTTCATATTTTTACTACTTATAAAACTTAACCTAATTTCGTATTTTTCAGCTAGTATTTTAACACTCACATTATTTTTTGAATGCCCGTTTATTATTTTAACTTTATCTTTAATATTTAAAACGTTTCTTCGTTTTCTACCATTGATAACGATGTCATACTTCTTAAATTTGAAAACTAGATTAAATCCTTCTGACTCATCGTATGTAAACAAGAGAACTCCTCGCGTTCATGTTTGTCATGAACATAAATTGTATGTATGTATGAATTTGAAGTTATTAAAAAAATTTTACCATCACGGATAACAGAGGTAATCACGTTTAATCGAAGCAAACAATTTGAAGGCATTGCAAGCAAAAAACAAGCAAGCCAACGGATAATCGGGGTTGCCGGTTAACCACATCACGGATAATCGAGGCCAGACTGTATCTATATAAAAAATGTGAACCAAATTTTTTTCATATGAATTTTAACATTTCGAGCAATGAATAAATTTGCCACTACTCTCACCTGGTACATGATTCCGTCATGACATAAAATTTTTATATTTGGAAATTATGTGCCATGTGATTCATTTGTTTCTTGGTTGCCTAAATGTCCAACCTAACATAAAAAGAATTGGAGGTAGAAATTTCATATGTTAACAGCGAATTTTTCAGCGACGGCGAAAATAACTGAATTTGCTATCACCTGGTACATTATGGTATCATATGGCCATTTTGGTATTTATAAAACTGTTTCAGGCGTAAATTCGGCATTAAAAAACCATAGATGCAAAAATAGAAACCAGTCGTTAATGGGTTAACTGTCAGTAGTGGTTAAAATATGGCAGAGAGTAAGAATTATAACACAAATGAAAGAAAGAAAAATGCGGCACTAGTAAAATCAGTGACGGTTTTTAACTTTTCTTTAATTATAAAAGCCATAATTTTTATAAATAAAATATCCATAGGTACATAAGTATGAGTGTATGTACATAGATGCATAAGCGTGAAAGGTTAACAAATTTTGTGAACAAACTTCAAACGAATGTCAATATTTATATGCTTATTTTTATTGAGTTTTAAATGCTTTTAATTTTATATGAAATTTAGTTTTTCTTTTGTTTACCGCTAGCTGAACATGTTAAAGATACATTACAACAACAATAACCTTTTAATTAGATACAAAAGCCAACAACACAATTTATTTAACTCCAAAAATTTCAGATCGATTTTCCACTTTATGTTACAATATTTTTCGATGAAATTTGCATCTCAGTAACGTTTGAACAGTATTTTAAATAAGTTTAGAACACAAATACGTTTTAACAATCAGATATTTTATAATTCCGTTTTTATTACCGAATTTTGACGGATAATTTTGTTTAAAAAATGTAGTGTTTTTATTTTGAGTTAAAAATGAACACACTTCAATTACACACTTTTCTTTCTTTTTTTTTTGTTTTAATTCTTTTCCTCATTCACTTTTATAATCCGGCTGGTATGTATTTTTTGGGCGAGGAAACCATATGATTTTCCCTTTAATCATTTAACCATTTAATTAAAAATACATATTATTATCACATACCGCATCTGCCTTTCCTTAATTTTCCGTTAACGTGTTGTATACGCGTCGCGTGAGCACAGAGACTAAAATTCCATCACTGAGTTTATTGCAATGAAGAGATAAATGGATTTTTTTCACAATGTGTTTTTTATTTATTTTTAAGATTTTTCTATTCTCTTTGGGGGAAAATGATTAAACATAAATCCCCAATTTTTTACGTTAATATTAGTGTTGCCGTTTAATTTGCTTTTTTTGTTTTAAATGATAGCACCGCTTGTACCAATTCTTGCGAAAAATCTTATCTATACGAATACTAAAAAGAAAGATCTAACTATATATATATAAAAAAATATAATAAAGAAATATCAAAAAGTTAAAATGATAAATTTACATATATAATAAATTTATAACAGCTTTTTTGCACAATTTTATTTTTATTCCTGATGCTATCATATGCTATTTTGAAAATAAAGGAAAAATAAAATTAGTTTCTCCATGGTTATTGTGGTTTTTGTATAAATTTTTTATTTTTTTAGAATGAATACAATTCTCATTTAGTCTATTTAGTTTGAGACATAAAATTCTTTTTGAACAATATTTAGGTAGCAGTTGCGAAACGTCCCTTTGGATATACTTTCTCCGCGGTTATACATTTAATGTTTAATGGTTTTTGATAATCAACATTTCACAAGAATGTCATAAACTTTTTTTCAGGAATCGGCGTCAGATCATCAATAATGTCGTTGTACATTATGTCGCACCATTAAGTGACATATTATCTGTGGGCATTATATCACACTACGATGAGACATAACGTCCATCAACGTAGAGTCATAACGTCCATTTATGGTATTCTATGTAAGAAGTATGTACCGTTTTATAAAATAGCTTGCAGAAAATCCTTGGTGAGCGAGCAGGTGTTTGTTATACCAAAGAGGAGAAAATATTTTCGCCGGGCCGAAGTCCTGTTATGCAGGAAATCTTTGATAAGCTAAGCTGGTGTTGGTCACAACATAGAAGAGAAAATCTTTGCCTCGCTCCGAAGGCCGACTATACAGAAAATCTTTGAAGCCGTTGTTATTTAATGTGCGAACATTTTGTCACTTTTTTAAGAGACACTATGTCCATACTAAAAATTGACACATTGTCTATTGAGATTTCGAAGTTTTGAAAGCGACGTAATGTCCCTCTAGGAAACAATGATTCCAAATAAATTTTATATTTAATATAATGAATACAATAAAACAAATCACATTTATTATGAACTATTCAGATGAACTACATCATAGTTTTGCAATTAGGTAAAAAAGTATTGCATGATTATAATTTGTTTCCTAAATGAACATAAATCTGACCAAAAATATATTCAAGATAGTAAAAGTTTCCATAATTACAATATCAAACCTGTGCAAATGGCTTTCTTACATGGATATGTTTGTATGTTAATATAACATGTAAATATTATTAGTTTATATTTCATAATTAACATCTTCAAGAAATTTGAATGCTGATAATTTTTTATTTTCTATGGAAGGTACTCGACCACTGTTTTAATCTAATATATGTTTCTCCAGACTATAAAAACTAATATCTAATCTTGTGTAAAATTTCTAGACTCTACCTATTGTAGTTCTCTAGTTTTTCACTTTGTGTGGGAGGTACAGCGCCCATTCTCCAATCCAGTCAGTTTTTCGCTATATTATGCATAATAATAATAAGAGAGTTATTTAACAAAAAAAAAAAAAAAAAGATAAGTACCCTTTTTATCCAGCACATATCTAATAAAAAACCGTAAAAATTCCAGGAAGATTAGTTTATTGGTGTAGGCATCTACAGCTTTCCGACCAACAAACTAAAACATTTTGTGCTTTAATTATATAGCAAGGATAAATTTATACAAAAATATTGGAGTTTTAACAATATGTTCAATTTAAATTTTTCGACTTTTAAACACAACATGTATAATATAGATACTTTTTTAATTGTTTTCATAAATTAAAAAAAATGTTACATAAGTAAATTAAAAATGTGTTAAAGCAAAAGTTATCTAATAATGTGTCCTAGAAAATTAAAGTTAATTTTTGTTAAATTTTGTAACTTTGCTGCATTAAATTCAAATGTGATTTCGGCAATACTGGAGAGAGAATAAATTCTCTCTCGTTGTAGAGTTTGCTTAACAAGTGGCAATATTGTGCGACGAGCTTTTTTACATTGTTATGAAAGTGTCTCAAAAGCGAAACAAAACCAAACAGTCACGGCAAATAATATATGTACACAATGTATTTATTATAAAAATTTCCCCTAATATTCTTTAGAAGTGAAGTAGCTGTCGCACTGGATAGCGAAATATTGGAAATTAGAAAAATAAACTAATATCTCAAGTTTGAATAAGTTTAAAAAAACTTAAAACTTCACAAAAAAAAATGAAAAGAAAAGCTTTTTTTGAATAAAATCTTCATTTTAAGTATTAGATTATTTTATGTCTCTTTCAAGAATAGAAGAATAAGGTTTGACCGATATTTAGTAAGTTAGTTAGTTAGGAGTGGCAGCCTCTAACGACGAAGCTGACTTGAGCACAATTGAATGGCCCGTTGTGATACCACAAGGAAGGCGGCGCGACTCCCCCTACTCAATTGTGTCCCCTATAGAGTGAAATGATAGCTCCGTAAGAGTCCCGAAGAAAGAAGAGCCAAGAATTCTGAATCTTCTTTAAGCCAGGGATGGGCAATGGCACAGAAGGTGCAGTACTGATATTTAGTGTTTTTATTTTTATAAGTATTTTAAAACGATTCTCATTCCAAAGTGCAAAAGGGAGAGTGGAAAAATCAACAGTTTGTAATGAAGCGAGTTTTAGCCTAAAGGGATTTTAAGTAGATCTAAACCAATTTATTTAAATGCTTTTTACTTTGTTTTTTAAGTGCCGCAATGCCTAACTAAACTTAAGTTTTATTTCAAGAAGTGATTGCAATTGCTAGTTTCGCAGTCATATTTGCTATTTGGTGTTTTGTCGCCATGGTAATTTACCAAGGTAATAAACAAGATGCAATGAAGCGTCAAAATATTTTTAATAATCATGTTTTCAATTGAAACTCTATCAGAAACAAATTCAATAAAAGACAATTTACGAAAATTACTATTATTTGGCATTATATATTTTATATTTTTATAATATAATTTTATTTCATAACAAAAATCGAAAACAAAACCAATAATAATTCGTGTAAATGTCTTTACCACGAAAAGTTTCATCATCCATAAATTTAAAACCGGAAGAAGAAAGAGGAAAAATGAATGCGTAAGTAATAATCTAAACAACGGTCACACACAAAATTACATAAGTACCTACAAATTTTGTATGAAATAAATATAATAGAACTACTTCTAAAAGTTGCGAAAGCTTATATTCGAATTGCTCGAAAGGAACGGCAAACATACCATACAGAAGCAAACGATCTGCTAACTTTAGTAACAAATTAACTGGTGCAAGGCAGCCAGGGGTAAGGCAGCCTTCTGTCATTCCGGCTACAACTGAAGTAAGGCAAAGAGTATTGTCAGCACGACGGCTGCGAATGAAAACCTATCAAAATCAGTTGGCTGATGCCCAGCAAACTATTGCCGTAAGTTGTCAAAATAACTTAAAATAATTAGCAACCAATTTTTTGAAATCTTCATGATTTTTAAGGAATTAGCTCATGAAAACCGCATGCTACGTACCTTACACAAACGCCAAGATTCCGCTTTAGCTAAATATGAATCCACTAATGCAGAGCTACCTCAATTATTACACTCGCATGCTGAAGAATTACGAGTGTGGCAAACAAAATATCGCATTTTACAGGCAACAAATAAGGAGCTTGAACAAAAGCTTAAGCAAAAGGAAGCTGTAATCTTAACAATAAGTGATCAGAATAAACATTTTATACAATTAAACAAAGACAAGTAAGTTTTCAAACATTTAATGGAGAAAATTAAGTTTACAGTTATTAAAATTAACAAAAGTTTTATTTACATGGGTCCGCATACATTTGTAAATAATTTTTCTTTCTAAAAATGTTTAGAAATTAAATTAAAAATGAACCAAAAAGCCGAAAATAAGTAAATTTTCATTCAATTATAAGATCGATGGTTCAAATCCTGATTGGGAAAAAATTAAAACAAACGCTAGGCACCGCGTATTTACATTCATACTTAACTCATAACAGTCAATATGATGCTAAAACAGCATCTATAATGTTGGGAGCAAACAAGTATGAGTAATTAAAAATAAAAAGTTGCATTTCGTGGCTATTCAAAGGAGAGTACAAAAGCAACAACAAATGTACAAGACGAGTTACAAAGAGAACGAAAAAGAAATTCTTTAAGTTGTGTGTGGACTTTGTCTCCAAATTAACATAAAAATTAGTTGGTTAAATAGATGATGTTTGCCACGTACATACCATAAGGTAGATAGATGCAAAGAATGCTGATGAAGGATGTGGCTGCATTTCATTCTGCTAGCGTCTAATTTTTCTTGTTTTCTTTGGGAGGCATCGGCATGCATTTGTAAATAATTTCTTTCTTTCTAAAAATGTTTAAAAATTAAATTAAAAATGAACCCAAAAGCCGAAAATAAGTCAATTTTCATTCATTTATATATTTTTTTTTATTTATATTAGAAGTCTTGAGGACCGACAACGCTTAACCGAAAAATTACAAACGCTAGAAGCACGTTTGCAGGAGAAGGATAACGATATTAAATTGATGGCTCGTAAAATGCAATTGCAGGCCAAACAGTCGAAGCAACAGTTACAAGCGGAACAGAAGAAACATAAAGAACTGTTAATGAAATTGGAAAAGGCACGTTTAGAGTTGTCTGGCTATCGTAAACTAGAAGAATTGCAGGTATATTTTGGTTAATTTTCCTAATTGTTTTAAAAAAATTATAGTTCATTCATTCCACTTGTTTGTAATTTTACTATTTTTTTTTTTTTATATTTACAATTAATCATATTTAATAAAAGAACTAAAGCTTAACTGAAGAAGATGAATAATAATTTATTTGTTTTTAATGTTTGTTTAAAAAGTTACAAGAAGACTTTAATATGCAGCCAAGACGCAATAAAGGTTCCCATAATGACAGTATTAAAATATTAAAAGAAACAGAAAAATATAATTCAACGAATATTAATGAAGCGGAAACTACAGACGACACAGAAGCCCTAAACAGCCAAAGATCAAATCACAGTGCTACCACAGTTGAACGCACCACTCGTTCTATGAAGAATCCCACAACTAAAACTCACCTAACAGTCTCCTCTTCCACAATTGTAATACAACAAGTTTCAAAGCAGTCAACTCCACGTAACAAGTCAGTAGCTGTTTTACGACGCGTCGATCAAGGTGATGGTGATGGTACCTTCAATGTGCATGATGCGTGCAAGACTAACAATTCTTTTAGAGCTCAACTTATGCAGCGGCAGCATTCAAACTTATCATCCAAGACACAAAATCGACAAGATAAATTCAATGATTATGAAGATGATGTTGATTTTGATAATGATGATGTGGATGTGGATGAGCTTGAAGAGAATAAAGAAAGTCAAGAAAATGAAATAGATAACCCTTACGATGATAATAATGTTGATGGAGATTACGTTAGCAATATCGATAGCCCGAGTGATGAAATAGACAATGACGAATATATTGAAGATTATTTTAAGGAAAGTCTCAAAATTTGTGTAATTATAACGCTTTTAATATTTAAATTCTATTAGAAGAACAGTTTTGGGAAAATTATATTTTATTTTTCAGACTCATACGCCTGGCGACAAGATGCGCATGAAAGAAGATATATCTTCCATACGAAAACAAATAACGGATGACTTTAAAGAACGCGAAGCTTTTTTGGATACTTTTTGCCGTCAAGCTTCCAATGCAGTTTTAGCTGATGAGACTTCAAAGAAACGTAACAGTGTTGCAGCAGAACGCAACGTTTCTAGTGGTCGCAAGAATAAACTTTTGTCTGCTCTTAAAGCTATTGATGATAAAAAGAATCATGATTAACATTATTTTCATTTCATTATCTATTTTGTTATAAAAAATTATTGAAATTATATATATTTTATACATAAAACAATTTAAAACTGATTTACATAGAAGGGAACTTTCTCAAACCGAATGATTGATTATTGTTTTTGTTTACTTTTCATTTTACTTAAGGCTCGGGAAACCTTTTTACGCAGTTCCTTTTGGCGCTTTAATTTAGAAAGCTGTTCAGCCTTTTTTTGCAGTTTAAATTTCTTAACGCGTATTTTGGTGTCATGTCTATCTTTATTACGTTTCTCCTGGTAATTTGTTTCAAGCATATTCATCAGTTTAGCAACCTTCTGCTCGTGCGGTGATCTAATGACAGCAACACGCTCTCCTTTTTCTTTAGGATTTAAGGGACCAGATTTAGGTTTATCCTTATATGGAAGAGCTCTCTGTAGAGCTTTTGGTATAACTAAGGGTTTAAAGACTTTGTGTTTGCGTTTGATTTCAGTATACAAACTATCTGGCTGGGCTTCGTTTTTGATTTGACGTTCTCGTTTTAATTGGCCCAAAGTTTTCATGCCTTGCCAATGCAGTTTCTGTTCCGGTGGCAGTAAGAGTGTAGTAACAGGAGCATAGAAACGATGAACATCCACTCGAAACCATGTCCTGCAAAACACAATATCACTCAACAGTATTTTATCCTCAAACGTGGCCCGAAAAGAACCTTCAGGAGTATGATGTGCCTTTTTAATTTGTCCTCTTATGCCAGAAACAGTTTTAATTTTAGCACCTTCGAATTTAGCAACTTCCAAACTTGTGTTGAACATGCCCTTTATAAATGCAGACTTTTTGTATATTTTAAATGGATATCCGACCAATTTAAGTTTTTTCATTATTTGACACGATTTGTCTAGTTCGGTAACACATCCAGTTGCGGCAATTCGGAATCCTATTCTTTTTAATTCCTCTTGGTCATGACGCACAGACTGTAAAGCCAAGAAACCCGTATTTTGGGGAGTAATAGGTCCCCAAAAGGTCATACTGCATGTTACATGTTCAGGTGTATACTTTAGAAAACGATGGCGAAAATTATCTTCTACTTTTGCATATACGGCTACCGTCTGGAAACGTCTCCAACCCATTGATATTATTATTGGATCACCCGACTTAAGAATCTTTTTATACCATCTATGTTTTTTTACTTTACAATTAACATAACCGATATTTTCTTCTGACATATTAAGGCCACCAATAAGAACAGGATACATTGGATCAAAATTAGTAATGAATTCAGCTGGAAAGTCTTTAAAGCCCAAGCGCACATATAAACCCGAGCGATAACCTTCAATCTGTATGCGTAAATCGTTATCCAAATTTTCAAATTCACTTTTATTTAATTGCGATTGCTTTTGCGCCTCTGCTTTAAGGCTTTCGTAGTAATCATGATCGCCTGTAATACGACCGTCATCATCCTTTTCTCCTTTATTGTCGTATTCAGCATCAAACTTGGCTTTAAGTTTCAATTTTTTCTCCATAATTTCGGACTTTGTCAGATTTTCCTCCTCGACGCGAGTCATTTTACGTTTTCGAGGTTCAGAAAATTCTTTACTGTTGCCTTTAGTACTCTCATCTTCATTGTCTTCGGGTTTACCACATTGCTTTTCACCCGTCTCTAAATCCTCAAAGTCTCCATAGACTTCACTATCAGCGTCGCTCATATCGTCTAGACGTAAAAGGTTTTCCGCATCTTCAGAGGCTTTCCACTTTCCCGTAACAAAGCAGTTTCGTATTAAAGCTTTATTACCATCCTCTAACCAATTTCTAGTTGTTTCTAACAAAATATATGAATAAGTTGTTTATTAAAAAAAAAATATATGAACTCGTTTAATTAAGTTACCCGTCACAGTCATACAGTGGCCAACAAAAATCTACATACAATCCTTAATAACAAGGCCCGAAAATGCACTGTAAGGGACTTTTTCAAGGTTTTATTTGATAGATGCTAATACTCTGTACCAGTGATTTAAGAGAAGCAACAGGAAGAACTGCTCTTTCAAAAATGCAAAACCAGGTTCCTGAGTTCCGAAGCAGTTGTTACATAATTGCAATTTACATGTTAATTAACAATATGAAATTGTGTCATAGCTTTTACACTTAGCGTTTTCAAAAATTAGTATCATATAGATTTTTGTTGTCCACTGTATGTTAAACATTAATAAATATCTTACCGAAATTGTCTTGGAAAAAGCAGGATTCTTCCTTATCTCGTATATCTTTATCTTTTTGCATTTGTGTTTGCTTTTTAGCAGTCACTTTAAAAAGACCACCTATTTCTTCATCTTCCGAGTTTTCGGAATCTTGTTGATCAATATTTTTATCCTTTTTATGCTCAGTCTGTAGGTAGCAACCATAGACAAGACGCATTAAGTTCTTAGATTCAGAATGCCGCTGTAGAAAAGCATCTCTGGCTTTTTCAGCTAGATTTTCTTTCCAGCCCATATTATTCGCTATAATTTCATCTTGATAAATGTCATTACTTGTTTCATCATCGTCAGCAATTTCATCTTCGTCATCGCTCTCATTAGTTGCAGGATTTACTTTAGATTTGTTAATCTTCTCAATATCTTGATAGTCATCATCGTCTGACGAATCTTGTTCAGAATTATTGTCTTGGTGTGTTTCATCTTCATCTTCTGAAACTTCATAGCGCCAATCATCTGCATCAAACTCATCTTCCTTTGCGTTATCGGAATCGTCGATATTATCATCAACCCCAGAATCATCCTAAAAAGATTGCAATTGCAAATGAATATTTTATGTTGGTTTAAACAAAGAAATTTTGTTTACCTCTTCAACTTCTTCATCGCTTTCGTTTAGATCATCTTCTACATAATCTTTTGACTTAATTGCTTGGCCATCAGAAAACAATCTGAATTCCTGTTCATCGATTTGTTCATCGACGGTTTTTTTCTTCTCCTTTAGTTTTCCTACCAATTCTTCTTGCTCTGTTACATCAGCACTTTTCTCTTTATGACTATGAGATCCTTGCAATTCTATATAAACAGCATCTTTGTCATAAACAATACCACCAACACCCGACATTGGAGCATAAAGTAAGCGTTCCTTTTCCAGCAAAGAACGTTTCTTTTCAGTGCCAGGTAGAGGACATGGATCTGGTATAACACTTAACTCATTAATACGAGCATCGCCGAAGCCAGCAATATGTACCATATGTTCTTGTTTCAAAGGAACACCACGAACATAGCCATACAATACCACATCTCTATCACATTTAGGGTTGCGTCGTATGCTTTCCGTGTTTGTGACATCTTCTACACGATCAACAACTATATAGCTATGCGCAACTCTCCATTGCAACGGTCTAAATTTCATGACCGATATAAAACGGCCCAAATTTTTTATTTCGTTCCGTAAGTATTCACCATGAAGCAAGCCAGACAAATAGAACAATTTGGCTCCATCATAAACTTCAGTCCAAAAACGATGTTTTAGTTCCTTTTTCCGCTTTTTTAAAGCTTTGGGATTTTTAATCATGTCCAGATGTGTAAGAACACCCATTATCTTTGGCATTCCATGAACTTGGCAAATATTAAGAAATTCGAAA
The DNA here is from genome assembly GCA_916610165.2 of Gymnosoma rotundatum. NCBI lineage: Eukaryota > Metazoa > Arthropoda > Insecta > Diptera > Tachinidae > Gymnosoma > Gymnosoma rotundatum. Next base: position 8,222,170 of record OU744338.1, on the reverse strand, counting down.
ATTTCCATTTCAAAGCCATAACTTGCATCACACAATAGCAACACTAAGTCGGCGCACTTGGCCACATCTATCATGGAGTTGATATCATTATTACATTCCAAGAGTGTAATACGTCTCTTTTTAGATGTAACAATCGTTATGGGTCCTTTAATATCGTTGACATTAGTTTTCGTAAATATTTTAATTAAATTATTTATTAATGTTGTTTTGCCCACCTTTGGTGGCCCAACAACAGCAATCAATACTGGAGGTGGCTCATCTGGAGTTTGATCTACGACTGGAATATGCTGTTTTTTTGCTGTAATATCCTCTTTTCGTCGGAAATTTCTTTCAGCTCTTTGAGCGGAATTAATAGCAAATGCTTTAGGATTTCTTTGACGAGCTGATAAGTTGGGTTCCTTTTGCCCGGATTCTTTTTTTGCTTTCAGTTTCTTTTTCTCAGCTTTAACGCCTGCTTGACGAGCACGATGAGATTTCTTTTTGTCAGTAGCTTCATCTTCCGGCATTGTATTAGACCTTTTAAAAATGTAATAATTATTTTATTAAAAACTACACGTGCCTGCTGTCGATGTAAATAAAAAATAAACATCTAAGCAGGGCTGTATCTGCGTTGTTAAAGATTTCACTAATCTATTACATTTAAGTGGTGCTTAAATAGGAAGGGTGCCTTGAGTTAAATTATATTTATTAAAAAAATCGTCAAAGACAACTTCCCTACTTACACGCATTTTTCTAGTTCAATCATATATTTTTGAATTAATGTTTTTTCCGTACTCTTTCAAAAATTTTTTACTTTTTTTATATTTATATATACATATAAAATTTATATATAAATATATAGTATAAATATACCGTTCTTCGTTTACATAGTACTAAGAACGTCCTCTACTATTACAATTTTACATTTTTATTCATAAAATAAATAATGACTTTTGTAAAGCAATAAATGTGTCCAGAAAACATTATAAAAAAACTCGAGTCTTATATCTTAAATTACATAAAAAAAAGAATAAAAGATTTAAAATTGATTACTAATTTGTAGATAAATTTGAAGAACACTGACGAAGATTATAGCTGGTATATCAATTTAACTGGTTTCTTGAATATTCGTTACAATTTATTGGAAAATTATCCTAACAGAAAACATATTCAGTTTAATAATGATTATTTGATCCTTTTTTATTAAATTATTTTCTATTTTATTAAGCTTTGGGTCCTTATATTTTTTTATTAATATTATATTTCAATATTTCGGTACTTTCTGCGTACCTTCTTCAGGAAACAAAATTAATATATAAGCAAAATAACAAAATTAATTAACAATTAATATTAATAAAAAAAATATAAGGACCCAAAGCTTAATAAAATAGAAAATAAGAAAACGTATTCTTTTGTAGAAATATGAGGTTCAAATTTTTCATATACGGATTTTGACAGTTAGGTGACCAGCGAAAATGGATAAAGTCGCCATCGCTACAAGATTAATAATACCCAAGGCAAATTGAATAATATATAAAACTAATCATGGCGATCAATACAGGTGGTCTCGATAGCGAATTCATTAATGTCGCGGTAAACTCTAAATGTCAAACTCCATATATAAAAAATATGTATAACAGTTTATTGTATGACATTTAGCGTTTACGGCAAAAGTAATGAATTCGCTATCGAATTTCGCCATGAAACTAATAGTGCAGTTGATCGACTTTGCTTTACAAATTTCTCCGAATCAACGTCAAAATTTGTTTACATTTTGTTGATGCGCCATGAAAAAAAAAAGCGAAAAAATTTTCAACTTTCAAATCGAGAAAATAACTTTGAATAACAAATTGTTAATTTATTTTTAAAAAAATATTTGAAAAATTAATTGTGGGATTTGCCAAAAAAAAAACTCCTTACTGTTTAAGGCCAGGATTCACTATCATACTCAGACGTACGATATGTCAAAAAATGCATGCTCAAAAAGTATAATAGTGTGGATTAAAAGTGTATGTGTGTGACAAACTTTTTGACAAATCTGTACGGTTTTATAATCTTTTGAAAAAATTCATTAAATATTTTTCTCCATGCCATCAGAGTTGATTTGTTTAAAACGATGAGTAAAAAAAATAACAACAAAATATTAAAACCATATGTTTTTTGCCATTTTCAAACGATTTTTAAAGTAGGACAAAATTCTATCTGATTTTTGCGTGAACTAATCGTCTGTTGTGTATGTAGTGAATCCTGGCCTTTACTGGCTCGAAAAAATTTTTACAAACTAAATACAGACATTTTTTTTTGTTCTCATGTGACTACCTTGTATTAAAATCGCCTTGATAAAGGCACATTGATACAGGTGACTGCATGAGCTTTTGTGTGTATTTTGTTTTTTTTTTTTTAATTTTGCTGAGCTGTCATATACGACTGGCAATATGTCTGTATATATTAGTGAAAAATAAGCAAGCGATGGAACACATACATACAATACACACGCACCCACAATACACATTATATACATGCAATAAAAAAAGAGCAACAATTTTGACAACTGGCAAAGGAAAGGAAATGAAGTGACCTGTTCAATTTGCCTTGGCCTTGATAATACGCTTTCAATGCAAATTGAATAGGTTACAGCATTAGCTCTTGCGGTCAACATATGTTTGCATTTTTCCTTTGCAAGTTTTCAAAATTGTTGTCTTTTTTCTTATTGAATTTGTATATTTTTTGTTGTATGTGCATGTGTATTATATGTATGTATTCAAGTTTACAAAAAAATTTTTTTGCTTGCTTATTTTTCACAAATCCATATACACATATTGTAAGGCGTTTTTGACAGCTCAACAATATTTTACGAAAACAAAATATACGTTAAAGCTAATGCAATCACATGTGTCAATTTAATTGTTAATTCTGGTTTGTTAGTATACCGTGGCGATAACTGTCAAAAGTCTAGCAGTTTTTAATGCAGTGACGCCATGTTGGAATTTTTTGCTATAATGCCTCTTTTACATTTCTTTCTTTCCGGTTAGTAGTTATGGTAAGGAATGTTTCTAATTTTTGTTGTTTGAGATTTAGTTAAAATGTTGAGAAAATGCTTCAAGTTTTGATTGAAAGTAAGTTATAAATAAACTTTGAATACTAACGTTTTAAATTTGCTATAGTTCGGTTTAAGAAAAGAAACATGTGCACCAATGCCATTTATAAAAGGTTTTGGTTGAGCACTTCGGGTATTCAAGTTATAAATGTCTCAGTGTACAACGTGTTAAATAAAATGTTCTGTTGACTTGTTTAAAAGAAAACTACAACTTGAAGCTATACTAAACATTTTAAGTGTAGAATTAATAACTAAAAGTAATAGATTTCGTTCTTTATAGCCTTTCCAAAGATTTGTGCAAACTGGTCGCATTGCGAAATGTTCGGCAGGTCCCTTAAAGGGACGTCTCGTCACTATTGTTGATGTGATTGATCAAAACAGGGTAAGTAATTGAGTAAGAATGGATTTTTTAAAGTTTTAATGTTTACTGCAGTGTAATTTAAATATTTGTTTATTCATCATGATGATTATGGCTTCTTGATAGGAAGTGCCAACTGATACATACATGTAGCTATCTAACTACCCACTGAGAAAATCAAACATTTTACATTGAAGTTATCTGCATTTAGATTGAACAAATAATTTCTGACATTAACAAATTCGTGTTTATTTTTTAGGTACTTGTTGATGGCCCATTGACAGGTGTTCCCAGACAAGAATACAGACTGAACAATTTGCATCTAACCAAGTATCGCATTAAGTTTCCCTATACAGCTCCAACACGCATTGTTCGCAAGGCATGGCAAGATAGTGACATGAAGTCGCAGTGGAAATCAGGTCCCTGGTCCACCAAGGCTCAAAACATTTGCAAGGTAACTACGGCCGCAAAAAACAATTTGTTTTGTTTTTTTTTTCAGTGATGATAATGAAAGTTCTTGATAGGAATTGCCGGCTGATACATACGTGAAGCTAACTTTCTTTTCTGAAAATTTACCAAATACATACGATTAAGCCTTGGAAACTTTTAGCCAACTAATGTCTCATTTTATTTTCAGCGTTCCCGCTTAAATGATTTTGATCGTTTCAAATTACGTTATGCTAAGCGTCAACGCAACAAGCTGCTGACCATTGCCTTTAACGCTTTAAAGAAGCGAACAAAGGAAGATGGTACCGTCCGCAAAATCAAGAAAGATAAACGCGAGAGAATACGTGAACTAAAAGCTCAAGGCATCAAAAAGGGAGCTGCCAAGAAGTGAATTTAACAAATTTACTTTTTGTTTTAAAAATAGTTGACTAGTGTTTCTTTAATTCAGAAAAAAGAATAAAAACAAATTACTATTTTATAAGTAACAATGAATTTCATTTTAAAAATATTTTATCTTGATTTGCAAGTATATTTTTTACGCTAAATTTTTATTTGAAAGAAATTTGACTGTATTTTCTAAAAATACGGCAAGTGTTGCAGAATAGCATTTGTAGCCAAAAATTGCTTAATAGATTTTTTTTTAGAATTTTAACGATTTGCAGAATAAGGCTGCAGGACAACATTTGACCTCATGTTTTAATCCTATTAGGAATATTGAAGAACGACTATTAATTTAAAAATTGAAATTTATTTCTTTAAGTGTTAAGTTAAACACAATTTCTAGAAAAACTTAATATGACAATAAATATATATATATACACATATGTATATATAAATTATGTATAAATACAATTTGATAACGTACATCCTAATGTCGATTAACAAAATTTAATCGATATTTCTTTCACCAAACTGACAGTTATCCGGCATCGTGTAGCTTGTAACGGGAATAAATGTACATAAAACATTTGTCATCTGAAAGCCAATTACGTTATTGCAATTCAAAAAAATTATTTCGAGGAAAACGTGCCTCGTCTCGTGCCTTTACTCCGTTTGTTATCTTTGCAATAAATTAATTGCCAATTGTTTGGGTGATTATAGCCCAAAAATATTGGCAAATGTAAAAACAATGTCATATGATCGACTGTAATAGAATTTGAAATTTTGATCCAATCACGCAACCACTGAATCATTTCTTCTGTGCTCAGGTTAATAGGATTTAATCCACGAATATAACAGGCATTGTACAAAAATTCAATGGGCATATTGTGAACACCTCCCTCACGACAAATGGCCTTATCCATATAATGGACTAGGAAAGCACGCTCATAAAGGCTGTGACGCTTAAAACATAAACTGTGTATGCCATGTAATTTATTAAGCAGTTTCTAAATTGAAGATACAAATTTATGATAGTTAAATAACCACAGAAAATGGTAATTTAAAAGGCTTTTGTAAGAAAACCTGATGTGTAATTAATGTTCCACCATCGATTTAAGAATAATAATTTATAAAATTGGTTAAATTAGTTTTGGCTTTTAAACGCGGAGGTTTTCGGTTTATTTTTAGCTTATAAGAAATATGTTTTAACTTTACCAAATGATTAATTATTAATCCGATTATAATACTGAAAAAGTTTGACTAATAAAAAATTTGGTGCCACGTAAATTAATTTTCAACAAAATAACTCCATTTTGATTTAAAAAATATATTGCATAAATAATCAGATTTTGTTCTTAACTTGAAAGCAATCCGTTGATAAGTACACATCATTTTTAGGATTTTCTTATAAAAACCTTTGTTTTTGAAATACTCCACTGTTAAGTAATAAAAGTATAAAAAAAACTTACGATATGTTTGCCTGGTAAAGTGATTAAAGTTAATGGCGGCGCTGCAAAAATATCCTTAATATCTAATAATTGCTCCACGGTTGGATGGGTACCACTTCCTAGCTGACCTAAAACAGATCGAAACATTTCGTATTTGGGATGATTTATTGTTGACTTTAATTGGGCTTGCAGTTCACGAAAAACTGGTCTATTGTATGTCAGTCTTTCGTGAAAATAGAATTGATTAAATTCAGCTTTCTGTTGTAGCGTCCAAAAATGTGATGTTAAAAATGTACGAGGGTACATAAGACTGTAAATAAACATAAAATTTGTAAATGACTTTCATTTTTAAAACTATAAAAAAACTTACACCAGCGGAAATACGGCATAACCCACCACAGGCAACGACGAAAAAATTAAAGTGGGGGCTATCTTTATCATATCTCTAGGCATTTTCATATATAACTCCAACTCCTGTCTGTTAAGTGATCCGAGTCCATCCTTAGAGGAATTTATTATGCGATATACTTTCAAAAATCTTTTCATGTCCAAAAAGAAAGTTTTAACTCCATCGAAAAACACTCGATACGCCTTCACAACAGAAGGAAATTTTATCTCCAAAACTTTATCATAGTTTTTGACATAGTCGAAAAATCGGGTAAACATATAGTCACGAACATTTTCGCGTACTTGTTGAGTCGATATCTTTACTTTTGTAACGGGTTCTTGATTTTTTTGTAGTTTGGTTTCACTAGACGATAAAGTTTTTTTATTACATTGGAAACTTTCAACATTTTTAGATTTGTTTTCAACTCCGTTTGGCAGTGGTATAGAAGATTTAGAAGGCTTCTTTGTGGTAGAATCACTAAAAACGATTTTATTTCTTTACAATCTTTTCAGTTTACAATACCGGCCTATTTAGAAATATTCGTTATGTTTTGCGTTGTGAATGAAGATATATGTTATATGTTTGAAAGTATAATTTGTGACTTTTATTGTAGTAGGAGTTGTTGACAAGTTACGTAATTTAATTTTTTTTTACCTATTGAGGTTACGAACTCTGTCCTAAGAATTTTTAGTAATTTGTGAACATTCTCCTACTACTAAAATTTTAAATAGTATTAACAGAGGTTTTTGTTGTGGCATTTTGATACAGCATTACAAAACATAAAACAATTTGGAAAACAAACTTTAAAATATATAGCACATATGGATGATTTAGTTAAAAGCAGATATTTAATTTATGTTATTTATACCTTCTATAATGCTGTTAGAAGTGAATGAATAACTGTAATTCTGATGTTAAAAATATTTTGCTTAAAAAAACTATAAGATAATTTTAAGTTTGGCTTTCAAATATTGATGTTAATAGCAAAAGGTCAATTAAAATTGCCGAGAAAATTTAATTAGATTACAACAAATGTTTTAGCTCTTTTTAGTTCTTTCAACGAAGACAATATTACTTGGTTTATCACTGGACAAAAACTATATTTTTGGACAAACGAACTTAAACAACGTCGGTTTTTTTTAGCGGAGAACGCTATCGAGCAACATCACAAATCAAAGTTTCGAAATGTCTCGTTTTGTTTCTTTGTGAACTTTATCTTATAAAATTGAAACCTCTATTTTTCAAACATACAATATTTTCTCATATTTTCGGATTACTTACGTTGACGTTACGTATTGCCTTAGTAATGCGCTATTTAGACAGCTTTGTTGGAACAATGTTTGTTGGTAAACAATGGCCGGTAACCGTTTTAAACGGAGCGCTAAGGCCATTATTTATTTTTTCCAATAACAGGAATCGGTAAATGATTTTCCTTTTACAACAACTGAAAAATTTGAAGATCGAAATGCAGCTCAAATGTAACTCCCGATCTTATTTTTAAGCCAAAGACTGCAGTTTTTCCGGTGCAATTTGCAAAAAAAAAAAACAAATCAAAATGTCAAAAGACAAATAATAATAACATATGGTCCATAAGAGTGCCAGACCATTTATCAGTATTCTAACGTTAACGGACTTTTTAATTTGTTTGCCGTTTTTATAGCCAGCATCAAGGCGAATTGCTTCTTTTGTATTATAGGTGTATGACAAATGATCAGGATTTTGCAAAAGCGAAAGAAAGTTAATTCACTTACCTAAGACTTGATTATATAAATATAAAATTTAGTTTTTAATTTATTATTTAAGCACAAGGTCTTTTAATTTTTATTTTTTATTGAGAAAATAAAAATTAAAAGACCTTGTGCTTAAATAATAAATTAAAAACTAAATAATTAAAAAGGTCAAATAAAAACTATATTAATAAATATAAAATAATAAGAAATAAACTTTCCAACTTATTGCCATTTAGGTTAAAAAATCTATAAATAACAAAGCTGTAAATGGTTGAAAGGTTGCACGTCTCGCCAGCCTTGGGTTATAAAAATCCCTTTAATATACTAGCAAGGTTTCGGAGATTTATTCTCAATTAAAAGAATGTATTTAGGGAAAAATTAAATTTGAAAATAATAAAATGTTACGTAAACAACAAAAACGTGAACAAATATTTTATTGTAGGTGAAATTAGTTATTTATGGTTCGGTACCAGCAGAATGAAATGCTTTTTCTGGATCGTTAACACCTTCTTCAGCGATATTTATATCTGTTCAGAACGTAGTTATCAGTTGTGAAGTTTGTTTTTTGTTTAAGTTACCATTTAAAAGAAATAGATTTCGAGAATTTAGGAAATAATATATAATTTTTTGTACTGTTAATTATACTATAAAAGCCATTATATATGGTACTAGCAGGACTATACACTATCAAGGCCCATACTCTAATTTTCTATCATAATTAACATTTTGTCTTGCTATTAACTTAGTTACCTAAAAACTATTCTGATATATATTTACTGGGTTTCAAGAAAGGGATTGAAAATCATATAATAATGTCCTTTGAAAATAATTATAAAGCTCTTTAAGTTTAAATGAAAATTTATAAATCATTAGTATAAAAAAAAGGTAGGAAAAGTAAAAATTAAAATCAAAAATATCTTTGATTTTCTTAGTGTGATATATTCATAGGACAAGTACTATTTGTAAAGTTTTTTCTACCATTGCTTATTTCCCGGAATACGTAATGCGCTTGTGCCGTTCTCAATGTGCTCTTAATAAGAAAACTGAGAACAAATTAAAAAAATTCTTTGGTCTATCTGCAATCTCTTACCTCGTCAAGAAAATTCAAAGAATTTTTTCAACAGTTTAGCTCCAGACGTATGCCTTAAATAAACGTTTTCGCCGCTTCAATCCGCTATATTTAAGGCAGATTTATTTTTGTTTTAAAGGTTTTTTTTTACTTGGTACAAGAACAAAAAGGTAGACATGTAAATTGCGGGAAACAATAACGAGCATCATTTAACATTGAAATAACGACAAAACTGCACACGTAGCAATTAAATAAACAGTTAAATCCATAAAAATTCAGAAAAGTGCGTAAAAATTATAAAAATTGTAGATAAAAAATAAGTGTTTAAAAGTAAAAATCAAAAATCTTCTGCTAAGTTAATATAAAGTGATTTAATTTATTGTAAAAATCACATCACATTAGGCGTGTTTAAAATTAAATAAAAAAAATCTCAAAACAGAAAATAAAAACAAGTTTAAAAAAGCCTTGAAAAGAAAAGATATACATACATATACATACATGTGTTTGAATATGTATATAACCAACATATTATTTACACACACTAAAATTGTAAACATACAACTCTTACTCGAAGCCATTTTTTGATGGTGTAACTAAAAGTTGTATTCATGAACTTGCATACATACTATACATACATAAATAAGTACAAACACAGTATGTAAGTTTGTGTAAAGTCAACAGTGCAAAACTGTTTGCAGTTGCACATTAACACACAGCCACAGTTATAAGTGTGTTTATAGGCATGCAGAAGTATGTTTCGTGACGGTATTAGGTGTTCAGTGTCATACATATACATAAGTATGTATGTATAACTATTTTGAAAGTAACAACATCTTGAAATTATAAGTAGCTTTTTACACTTTGGTGCGTTTATTATTCTTCTATTTGTTGTTATTCCTTTATTCATTTTTACATACATACGTTTATTTTTATTCATGGCTTTGTATTTAGTGCAAATATATAATCTTATATTCTCATGTTATTTAAATATAAAAAAACGTGTACTAAACAACATGATTCTTTTTGTTTCACTGTTTATCTTCAAAAAGAAATAACTTACAAAGGTCATAAGTGGACCTGCAATATTCTGCAATTGAGTGTACATATGCTAGCAAGTTGTACAAAAAACTGTACCTCCTTATAGTCACAGATCTAAACGTGTACTTTATAGTAACCACACATTTTTTTATTATATTACATACATATAATAACAAAATTAAAATTTATATTTGCTGAATATGTCTTCATCTTTTATGAATAATACCTGCTTTTCTGTCATTAACCTTGAACTGTGATTACATTCTTTATTTAATGAATTTTCTAGACAATACCCGTTTTTCTTTTCAAATCTTACCCCTTATTTTTTATACATTTTTTAGGATGTTTCAATTAAATTCAATTATTAGGACCGAGAATACAACTTGCGTAAAATATAGTTAATTCTTTTACATCGCCGGCATTCAGTTTAGGAAATACCCGCCAGTATTAGATTCACATTGTGTAGCAGCCTGTTTAATTACTAATTTTTCATTGCAATGGACTTATTAAGTTAAATACTTTTCTTAAAATGATGTTACATAGATGTTTCTGGCGTAGTGGTGATATTACGTTTTATTATCCGTTACATTATCGTGATGAAATTTTTCAGGGTTACAACACTATTAATTTGATATTGCGAATGTTTGAGTCACACTGGTAACTCTTTAGTACTCTTCATATAAAATATATAAGATTTCGTTTTTAATACTAGTATAAAATTTATTTCTTCTCCACCAACAGATTCTTAAAAAATACTCTCTTTGCATCCACGTTTAACACAATTTACAGAATCTTCTTGACAAATATTATTATATATTCGCTGATACTTTGCTACTATTTTTTATTTTCAAAATTAACGTTTTTCTCAACGCCTTCTTTATAGTTATAGACTCATCCTCCTCACATAGTCCTTAAAAAATATCGTTTAAAATGCCCACAATAAATTTGTCTAACACGAACGCGTCTAGGTAAGACCCAAATTTACAACTTAACACCAAATGTCGGTCTAGTGCGAACCTTGCGCTACAGTTTCATCAGTGCGCTTATGTGCCATGTGAAATTGTTTTCTAAAATGAAAAATTATTGTTGGTGGAGTATAATGCATTGCAGCATTTGACATAAATCTTTGTAAGTTTTTAAGAATGACAAGTTTGGTGTACAGAGATTATGTATTAGATTATATGCTTCCGAACCGACAGCCTAAAGTAGTATTGCTTTCGTCTGGTTCTTATCTATACAACATACTTTACAAAAATAGATTTCTAGCCTTTCATTCCAAATGTACCATGCTGAGTTATGAGACGAAAGTTCTGGTACATTTTTCGCTTGTATTAATGTATATTGTCCAGTTGAGATTGGCATTGCAAAGTCGTTTGAAACTGTCCCTGCGTTTTGCATTGTATGCTTTTTGGGCTTTAATCTCGTCGCCAAGTACAGCTGCTAAAGAATCGATAGTACTTTCGATAGTTTTATTCTTAACTGGCTATCAATAGTTTTTTTTTCCAACAGCGATAGAATTGGATAGCGATAGTTGCCGGAATTAGCACTTAAAAAATTAGATAGTCACGATAGTATCGATGGCTTTTGAAGAAACTATCGAAACTATGCTATCGATAGTTTTTAAGCACAGTATCGAAACTATCGAATGTGTCGAAATATGTCGTGTCTAGAACGAGGTCCGAATTCGAAATGCCTTTGCTTTCCTCTCTTCTTATTCGCTTATAATTCATGAGTATTGCCAGATTGTTAAATTTAATTCACATTATTGATTGACATATTTCTTAATATCTAACTTAAAACAATCATGATATTGAGAGATGTAACAATATAACACTAAATGACAGATTACACAGGTCTGCGAAAAAATTATTTTGTAAAATTGTTTTAACTGGGATAAGAAATTTTAATGCATGTTTTAGTTTTGATTTTAAGTATAAATTCAGTTTTCCTTCATCACAAAATAAAGTCGAATTTAAGAAAAACCCACAACAGCTCAATTTAATTTTTTTTATTTTACAAGTATTTAACGTAGCGTTATTTTACTACAATGGAAAACTTTAATAATGATGTAAACATGGACATTCACCACATTTATCATGGATATAAGTCTTTAAAAAAAACGCTTGCGCTTAGTATTTTTTTTTTCACAAAACCGGAAAAATATCGTTATTTGTTCACTGGTTATATTTTTCCACCGCAGACTTTTGTTATCGTTAAATTTTACCATTCGTTTAATGCTATTGACTTTTAAAAAATACTCTGTATTTCACCCTCAGTGATTACGTATTATTTTTTTAACGCCTGAAAATGCCGTTTTTTCATTTAATTTGATGAAAGAATAAATTAGTTTTGATATCTGTTCATGTTACTGATTAAAACTACGCTTTAACGGATATAATAACAAGCACATATGTGTATAATCTATATTTTGACAAAAAAAAAATGTTTGAACAGCATATCAACAATATTACCATTTTTTAGTGGGCACTTTGTTGTGCCTTCTATTTTTTCTCTTATTATTTTTTCTATTGCTTTATAATGAATATATTTTACTACCAAAATATATGCATATTTGCAGTATAAACAAAGAAATTTACATTTAGATGTGTGTATGCATGCTTGTTTGCTTTACTTACGTACACACATATGTGTGTGTCATAGACTATGGACGTAAGAGCATCAGTATAGTTGACAAGTACATGGTACTTATAACGGTACAACAGTACGTATGAGCAATAGCAGAGATCGCTTTGCTTTTAATTTATCATAGTGGTTTATTTACGGCTTCTTTAATAAATCATATTTGTTGTGTACGAGCACACACAAGTATTTAAATATACATAAATTATGTGATTCGTGTGTGTGTATAAGTAAAGCCTAAGTATAAACAAAACATATTTCTTTTCTTCTTTGTTGATTATTTGACTTCAATATTTCTTTTAAAACTATTACCACATACCTACATATATTTTTATATGAGCATTTTTCCTTTCGTCAACCAAACTTGTTTGTTAAGCTTTTTTTTATTTAGAATAGAAGAAAAATAAAAGTGAATTATAAATTCAACATTACTAGTCAACATTAAATATTTTTTTCAATATTCTCTCAAAGGTTAGAACTTGCCCTTGTCCCTGAATTTTATTCAGCAAAGGGACTTATTAAATCATTAATTTTCGTAATAAATATTTCTTAGTAATAATCATTATTTTAAAAACCAAAAACAAAAAAAAATATTTTTGCTTAAAGGTTTATCCTTGTTATAACGTTTTACCACAAAATGTGGAAAAGCGGTATTTATTAGTTTGTCTTTCCGACCCCATAAAGTATATATATTCTGATTTCTTATGCATAGCGAAGTCGATTGAACGATGTCCGTCTGTCCGTCCGTGGAAGTGTTGACTCACCATCGTAGTTTGTTACAAATAATGTTACTCTAAAAAATACAATATAACAACACTCATTTGTTGTTGTTGAATAATTACTTTTAAGAAGAACTTTAAGAGATAGAGTCCTTAAAATTGACGGATTAATTATTCATTTATATCTGGTAACCTTGTACATCCTTCTTAATAGTTTTGTAATTTTTATTTCCCGAACAAACAACTAATTGAATTATCGAGCAATGAAATCATCATGCAAAATATATGTTAATATATAAAATATATACTAGACATATGTATACATACATATTTATGTATATACATATATCACTATGAATAATAACAACATATTATGAAGTTCCAACAACAAATTGTTTTTACAAATTAGTTTTTATACAACACATATACGTACATACATACATACATCTGTAGTAAATGTACATGTCCAATATACCAATAAAAATATTAGTTGTATTGTTTGCAATCTATTACCCAGCAAACACAAAGGTTTGAAATAAATCTTCTGAATATTTGACGTTCATTTAAGAATATAAATTTAAAACAAAATATAAACAAATGTTTTTCTCTATTCTAAATAATTTCAACTTTAAATTTATCAAAATTAAAATACATACGAACAAATTTGCCTAACATATTTAAAAAAAACATGTAAAAGACTAACCCTTTAATTTTTGTTATTTTGCAGTTGATTTCTTTTATACTGTAAACAAATATGCACGAATATTCCAGAAAATTTCGGGACTCTAATAAGCCCATAAATGAAGAAAAAATCGAATTATTCACTCAGTGAAAACAGTTGAGTGTAAATTAATCAAGAATACCAGGTGGTCGCCATGGCGAATTCATTAATTTTCGCCGAAACCCTAAACATTAAATTCCATATATAAAATTATGTATAATTTTTTTGCATGGTGTTTGACATTTAGCGTTTACGGTAAAAATTAATGATTTCACCCTCGAGACCACCTAGTTTTGGTATGCATTAGTCAACCAATTAACGATTAATCAAAAAATAAAAACCGACAAATAAAAAAATTCGTATTATTGATATTGATTGATAACGCAAACTATGTAGCAAATACCTTTAATTTAATAATGTACTTTTAATTTGCAAGAGATGAACGTTTAGAAATCAGTTGTAAATAAATCAATTAGTCACTCTTAACATCCGAGAAAGAGCACTTATCTATTAAGAAAAAGTTTCACTACAAAAGATTCTCAATCAATCTAAAATCAAACTTGTGTGTTTGCTGGGCGGATGCGAATTTATACGTGACTCATATATGTGCATCTGTTGTGATATGTTGTGTAAGTGAATTTTCATGTTTATACACTAAACATGCAGGGAATAAAGAACAAAGGATTGAACGAACAAGTAAAGGCTAAGACTTACAGCAAATAAAAAAAAAAAATTAAAATTAAAACAAAACTGAAACTGAAATTTATATTCTTCCATGTGGAAAAGTGTTTGTAAAGCATTTATATGGACGAAGGATCAAAGCAACTAATTGCATCAAGGATAATATGTTAAAAAGTAGAAATCATATTGTTAAAAGTGTTCTTTATTATGGATAATTATAATAGCACTTGGATAGATATAAAGATTAAAAACCAAGTACTTTTAAAATTTTTCTAGAAAATTAAAAGATTTTTAGGCGTTGCAATTTACGTACATATTTAAGATTTAGGATATTGAATTATATAAATTATTTACTTTTAAACTAGTCAGATTTAGTTTGAAATTGCTCACAACAGAATTAAGTTAATTTTTCGTTATATCTACAAGAAACTATTTTAACAGTTTTAAAGAAAATTTGAATTTTTCATAAAAGAGTAAGTTTCATACCTAAATATATATTACGATTTATAAAATTTCTTTGGGTGTATGAAAATAATTTTACTATTCCGTTAGCGATTTCTATAGTATCCAATTGATACTACATGTAGAGTATAAATACTGGATTACTGTCCACGTTTCCGTGTTGAAATAGATTTTCTGAAAATCCCAGTTTACAAAATAACCTCTCTTTTAATTTTTTTCGGCAAATATCTATTAAAAGTCAGCAACTAATTTTTTGTTTTTTTTTTGTCATTTATTTTTACGTAACGTTTTTTGCTTGTGGGGTCGTTTTATTACAAAATGGAAAACACCAATGTCTTTCTTCAATGTCTCTTTATTTTTTCGGCGAGTAAAAACTTCTAGATTTTTTTGGGAAATATATTTTTTATAGTAAATATATTTTTGTAACATTACCTACCCTATCTAGCAATTTTTTAATAAAGTTTATATATATTATATCTTCAAAAGGATTAAGGAGGAAACCTTAAATAATTCAGAAAAAAATAAAATTATAGACATAAGCTTTTCTAAAATAAATTTTTATGTACAAAGTAACAGTTAACATGAAGTCATTTATATGCACTTTGTCTGTAAGACAAGAAAAATATTTTTTGTACTTAGTTTTCTTTAATGTTAAAAGGTAATAAACTTATCATATCGTTATATTTGTCTCTTGAAGTTTTATAAAGTGGTAACAAAAAAATTGTTTTGAACGAAGCATTTTATAAAAAATTTTGTAAGGTTGATTCTTTTTAAACCTCATTCAACATATTTTAAGGCCGTTTAAAAGCAGATTAATATTGCCTCTTCTAGAGATTTAGTTGCTACAAAGTCTTCTATTTTCATTTTCTACTAGCAAGAAAGCCAATACGAGGGCTGCTCTATATATTTCTGGCCTAATAGTGAAAATGCGAATATTTATAATCAAAAATGGTTTTATTGTTTTTCAAAGTATTCTCCAGCATGACTTATATACTTTTGCATGCGCTAAATTCAGTTGTCGAAGCACTTTTACCACTCCGATTGAGACACCTCTAAAACATGGTTTTTGAACACTTCAACAGCTTCTTCTGCCGACGAAAATCGTTGACCACGCATTTTTTTCTTGATGTACGGAAACAAGAAGAAGTCATTAGGTGCCAAGTCAGGGCTGTACGGCGGATGACCCATTAATTCGACGTTTTGGCCGGTCAAAAACGCTCTGGTTTGAGCCGATGTGTGAGAGCTCGCATTGTCATGGTGAATAATGATTCGACTTCTCTTGTTTGTTTTTTGAATTTTTCCGATGACTTCAGGCAAACAAATTGTAGTATATCACTCAGAAGTGACCGTCCTACGTTGCTCTAGCGGAACAGTCGCCACATGACCAGTTTTGCCAAAGAAACAGGCGACCATTTGCTTCGAAGTGCTTCTTCCACGAACAA
Source organism: Gymnosoma rotundatum (assembly GCA_916610165.2). Classification (NCBI taxonomy): domain Eukaryota; kingdom Metazoa; phylum Arthropoda; class Insecta; order Diptera; family Tachinidae; genus Gymnosoma; species Gymnosoma rotundatum. Next base: position 8,205,570 of record OU744338.1, on the reverse strand, counting down.
CTTTCGTTGGATTTTGCTCGTCTTTGAAGACCCACACGGTCGATTGTTGTTTCGTTTCGGGCTCATACGCATAGATCCATGATTCGTCACCTGTGACGATCTTATAAACGTCTTTTGAAACACCGCAATCGTATTTTTGCAATATTTCTTTGCACCAATCGACACGAGCGTTTTTTTGAGCTACTTTCAAATTGTGCGGGATCTAACGAGAAAAAACCTTTTCTACGGCCAGGTGTTCATGCAGTATCGAATGTATGCTGGTGGAAGAAATGTCCAAGGATGTCTTTATCTCTCGGTATGTCGCATATCGATCTTGCATTATGAGTTCACGCACGGCATCAATGTTCTCTGGCACAACAGCCATTTTTGGACGACCTTCACGGAATTCGTCGTTGAGCGAGCTTCGGCCACGATTAAATTCATTATACCAATTTTTCACAGTGCTATAGGATGGTGCTTCATCGCCATATAAAGATTTAAGTTCATCAATGCACTCTTTTCGTGATAATCCACGTCGAAAGTTGTGAAAAATGATGGCACGAAAATGTTTACGAGTTAATTCCATTTTTTTCTATATTAATTTTTTCAAGTCACTGTTAACAACACAAATAGTGGTCGTACGTCAAAACGTTTTGAGTACGATTATGCTTAAAAATGACAAACTTTCCAATGGAAATGTCAGATTGCACTTGGCAGCACTCAGTGTTGCCAGGTCAGAAATATATATAGCAGCCCTCGTATAATAATCTTGGGCAATAACATTGTAATAATGTTGAGCAATGCTTTAATGCTGTTTTCACTACTGCAAAATATTTTTTGTTTGGAAGAAATTAATAAATTTTGTTTTAACTACACTTATTAGGAATAGACTTGTTCCACTTTAAAAAGAAATATTTGTTCGATAGAATTGTACAGCAAAACTGTTTCTGTTTATTATATATCAAAATAAAACTCTATTGAAATTGTTATTGTAACTATGGAGAGGAGGTCTCTATAGCTCAATTAATTTACCGTTAACCTACACACAGAAAAAAGATTGGTTAAAATTCGTTTGATATGTTCAAAATTTAATTACTAATATAATTATTTGATTTTTAAAATAAATAAATTATAACTTTGACTTATTTTTAATATTAAAAGCTAACAAATGATATTACCGTCCAAATGTTAGTTGTTACACATCTTAAAAAAGTTATCCTGATCGATTTGTGTCTTTACTAAAATCTATTCTATTCAATGGAAGATGCAACTAAACTTATTCAGCATATTACTACTGAAAACCAAAGTTTGGTAGTTACAATCATCAATATCGATTGTGTCTTATAAAAACGAAAAATGTTTGACATAATAAAAATGAATTTGTACACATTACACAAAAAAAAAAAAAAAATCATCAATATTTCAGTTAAAATAAAAAAACCAAGAATATATTGTTAGTGGTGAAAGTTCTCCAATATTGTTGAAAGGTAAGTACAAAATCAATCTCAGAAAGACGTTTGTAAATAAAAAAAATTCTATAATGTTTAATATACTTTGCAGCAGCAAAACGTGCGGTATGGGATGGAAAGTTGAAGAACCTTTGTGGAAAAGAAGAATCATGATGTAAAAAAAGGAGTTGGCTGAATTCGAATGGCCGAAACATTAAAATTATATTTTATAATCTTATTCCTGTAATTTCTTTTTAAAATAAAGTAAATATTAAAGTATTTGGTATTATTTAATTCACAATAATACTTTATAGTCACCCAAAAATCATTTTTGTAAATAGTTGTGAGTGCTATATTCATTCAGTTATTACAACCGAATTCAAGATATTAACACAACCGACAAAATTGGATTGGCAACAAATTCGGTTCTTATAACGAATTTCTTTTCTCTGTGTAGTTTTTTGAGAAACTGAACTTATTCCACTTTTAAAAAATATCCGCTCAATCGACGATGTGAATAAAAATTGCACTTAAAAAGAATTTTTTTTACAAAAATCACAAATTGACACATGTTTAAATAAACGTTTATTTGCTAAAATAACAAATAACTCAACTGTTTTAAGAATTGAATTAAAATCTGATAATTGTGCAAAATCCTTGTAAAAGTATGCCTATAAATTTTGGTAATTTAATTCAACTTAAATCTGTGAGTGCAAACCTAATAAAGCTTTGTTCGAATTATTTAACAACTTTAAAAATTTATACTTTGAGGTCAAACTTGAAGTCAATCCTTAGGTTTTATAATCTTTCAGTGATTTATATTTCACATTTAATACAATTTATTTTTAAATCCATTTTTTTCTTATTGCATTCGTTAGCTTTTGCATCTGTAATTATATATAAATATTCAAGGACATTAAAAATTAATTTTTTTCAATCCTTTTAGTTGAACATAGAACAAAAACAAAAATAGTTATAAAATTAAATACAATACTTTATTATAAATTCTGGACAGTTTTTGTTCAATGAGCAAAGCCTTTTTTAATGTTATTTAAAAAACAATAAAAACATCAAATAAAGCACGTGTGAAACAAACAGCTGAATAAATGAACCAATAGAAGGGTATACGTCTAATATATTTATGTTCGTTAAATACACTTGAAAAAACTGCTTTGCTTTGAAGGACTACTTAGTTTCGCAAGCATATTTTTATTGGCTTATTTCAATATGCCTAAGGCAATCTCTTACGAAAAATGTCTTCAATAAAATATATAGAAAAAAAAAACTTTAAATAAATCAGCCAAGTACGAGTTGGACTTTCACACGAAGGTCTTCATAGTTTGTATGGGCCATAGTTTAATTTTGAATTTTATATTTTAAGAGGTTGTTATCGCCACAATGTATGTAATGTCTGTCTGTCCCACGACTCTATCTCTGGAATTGTAACAGCTAGACACTTAAATTTGTCTAAGAAGCTAAAGGGCGTCGGCATAATGACGCTATGTTCACATTAATAGCCTTTACAGATAGATACTTGAAATATGCACAGCATATCTAGTACTAAACGGGCAACATATTAAAGGTTGTCCCCATTGAGATAGGGGTTTCACTTATACAGCCTGCTCTTTTAAAATATTATAGGAATTTACTTTAAATTTACACACAGTGCACGCAAAGAAAAAATATGGTTGAGGTAACCATAATCTAAGAGCAAAATAATGTGGTTGCATTATATGGTTGCTAACAAAACAAAGTATTGTTACATTTGCAACCATATTGTGGTCCAAAGTATAATCATAATTATGTTCAAATATAAACATTTTATGGTTAAATTAAAATATAATAATATGGCTGAAAATGTCATGTTATATAATTGAATTATAATATAGTCTCGTAAGTGCAAAATTTTCTTGATATAAAAAACTGATTATTGTTTAATTTATTATCGATTTGTCATAAAAATTATTTAAGAACGTAAATTCATAACAAATCAATTATTTGCTTAAAATAACAAATAAACGATTTCACAATTATGCTTCAAACACAAAAATAAAAATTTATATGCTTACAAATCATACATATTTACTTCAACTTTTTTTAAATGTTTTTTTAAATGTTCCCATTTTATTTGTTTTCATATTTTGCATTTTATTTTTAAATATTTATTTTGTACACAAATTTTTATTTTTTTTTTCAATTTCTTTAACAATAAAAAACAATTTAAAATTTTAGCTACCAGAAAAATTACTAAACTGTCAAGTACTAGAACAAAATATTTTTAAGCGTAAACATTATTCTGTTGCTTTTAACCATACTTTGATTAATAATAATATATTATGGTTAAATATTTTATATTATTTTTAAAAAGTTATAAAACTTTGGTTGTGGTTGAATTTTTTTTAAGTTAAAACCAACCATGTTGCATTTTTTGTACACAGTAACCATATAATTGTTAAAAGTTAACAAATAATGTTTATCGTGACCAAAGTTTTGGTGAAAACAACTATAATTGGTTCTCCGCAACTATACATTGTTACAAAGAACATAATATCGTTATTGTGACCATATAACAACCATGTTTTTTTTCTGCGTGTGCATGTCCTTTATAACAACAAATATAAAAAAATAAAATTTGGGTGTTCCTATAGATAATTTGATTTTGATATATTTTGCCTAAATACAGATACTTCAAATTTCAACAACAACTAATAAAATAGTTTTAAATCCTATTTAAGTTCACGTCTATTGTAATTTCTTGATTCATGATAAATTTTAAAGAAAACAGGAAAAATTAGACATGAGCAGAGAGGTGATACGCAGCAGTTCTTGCATCGCTACAACCGTCACCATCATTCTTTCTATTTATTAAATTAAAACAGAAGTCCAAATCGATTTTGACTGATTATATTACTACTTTGCAGTAAAATAGTAATATACATATGTATGAATGTATGTATATTTGCCAAAAATGTTTAAAAACGTCGAGGTTCATACTCATTTGGTAATTAACAAAATAAGCATTATATTAAAAAAATCAAAATCATTTTTATATAAAATTATATATCTACAAAGTATTTAAAACAATAAATCAACCAAAAACTTTTTAAAAATAATTTATTAAATAAATCAAACAAAAGCTGAATAAAAAAACTTAATTTAATGTATAATTTATTTGTTTTTTTTTTTGTTCTTTTCTATCTATTTTTATCACAAATAGTTAAATGAAGAGAAAATTGGCCGGCTGGAAAACCACATATAAAAGACACAACTATAAATAAAAAATAAAGAGAAAGAAAAACACTAAACAAAAACGTCATATAATGTTGCCCACAAAAGTTTTTATTCCATTTATTGCTCAATTTTATTTAAATTTATATACATTCTCAATAAGAACCTGATGTCTGTCGGTATTTCTTGCTCTTTGTCTCCCTCTCATTTTCGAATAAAAATAAAATCCCTTTTTAAATGCAATTTTCAACTAACTGTTTTAACAATACGTTTAGCAAGTAACAACAACAATTTAGCCAGAATAATAAAAAATTAAAAAAAAATCATTTAGAAAAAATAAATTTGCTCATCAATCGCCAACCTACCCACCCACCACTTAATGTAAATAGCAACGATATATTGTCATCGACGCCATAGTCTGTCAGCGGTGTAAAATAAATCCTTATTAGAATCAATATCATTATAATTGGTTTATTGTCCATTATAAAAAATACAAAAGAAAAACAAAAACAAAAACAATCTAATAATATTAATAACAACAATAATGGCCATTAATATTTTGGATTATGATCATTATGCCATCAGTGCCATCGTAACGGTCAGCATGCAAATATTTTTTTTTCTTATCAATTCAATACTTCACATGGATAAATTAACGGATTTTGCTGGAGGTGTGAATTTCATCATAATATCGCTGTTGACTTTTTTTCTTGGACAAATTGATCGTCCATCAAAGGTAAGTACATAAATCCTCTTATATTTTATAATCATCAAAAAAATATTCTTACAAAGTGTACTTTTTTGTATGTGTGTTTGTGAACGAATTAACATGTGTGTTCGATAGTACGTTTTGTTTATTAAGCATTATAAAAGAATAATAATTCCATAATTTATTCTAATCATACACTTAAGAATATCTTTTCAGTTGTATTAGAATATTTTTTGTTTTGAATTTTTGCATCAAGTGCAGATTTTGCCACACAAGGATTTATGTAGTGCACACTTGTATATTCAATTCAAAAATATATTGTTTAATCATGTATGCTTGTATGAGTATAAGTATGTATGCATGTATATAGCTAAGCATCTGAGGCATTTCATGTTAATGGCAGTGTTGCCGTTTGGTTAATTTTTTTTTGTAACTTTTAAAGACTCAACATAAATAAAATGTTATATTTTCGGTAATAACCGTCGCCACTGGCTGTGTACTTTGGATGTTCGGCGAGCGCTTTCGATGTGATAACATCGAGAGAGTTTTAATAAAAACGCGGCTTGAAAATGATGTTATCACATCGAAAGCGCTCGCCGAACATCCAAAGTACACAGCCAGTGACGACGGTTATTACCGAAAATTATAACAACAGTTTATTATATACTGGCGGAATCAACCCAATTAATTTAAAATGTTATATATTGTTATATTTGTCCAAATTTTCGTAACTTTTCGTAGAAACAGGAAATAAACTCATATTATTAAAAAAGTGTTTATATCATTATTTGAGGTAAGAATCTCTTTGACAGCTGTTTCTCTTATCATATCAATTCTATTTTAAAAACAAACAAATGGTATCAAAATCCTACATACCTACATAAAAAATTAGTTCGAAATAAGCAAAAAAGAACGTTGCTAAAGTTGTACTCTGTTAAGTGAAAAATTACGAAATGTTTCTTGCTGTATGCTTAGAAACATCAAAATGTTTATGGAAACAATTTTGTGCGCAAAACTCTGTTCAAACTTGCGAAAACTGTTAGAAGAAAGTTGTCTTTTAATTTCCTTGAAAAAAAGCCGGATTATATTACGGAAAAATTTCCAGCATTTTCATGTTAAAGCTTTTAGCAAGTAAGGCCTGGTACTCTGTTCGATTTTGTGAAAATTGTTGAGCAACATTGATTTTTTCATGTGGAAAATTTGACTTTAAAATGTGATGTCTATCTGGCGATTTAGAAGAATTTGACGTTTTATTGTTTTCACGTGTACTATATTATTTTAAAGATGTAAGCAAAAGACATATGATCTGCAGTAAATAATGCCTTCTAGTTTTATTTCATAGCTTTGATAAAATGTTGACAGAAACATTTCATATGTTTTTTCACAGTAAATATAATATTATAATAGTATTACTTATGCAACATTTTTTTATGAATTTTTTATACCAATTTTTTATGTATGTTGTTTGACAGTATTCCGCATGAAGGACTGAACAGAGTATCAGGCTTAAGACTCAAATTTGTCTTTAATAACGGTATTGTTTAAAATTATTAAATTAGTAAATTCTATCGAAGCTCAATCTTTCAAAGGAAAAGGTTATACGGATTTAGTAAAAATAATTCTAATTTAACTAATTATTTCATGAGGAAAATTTGACATTTAAAATGTGGTGTTTACCTCGCGATTTAGAAGAATTTGACGTTTTATTGTTTTCACGTGTACTACATTATTTTAAAGATGTAAGCAAAAGACTGATCAGCTGAATGGTGAGAGCTTAGACTTTTTAATCACGAAATCTTAGTATTTAGTCGGAAATTCTTTTTTCATACGTTTTTATTTTTTTTATTTTGTATTTGTTTAATAAATAAAAACTTTTTTTACTATATTTAACATAAATTACATTGATAGTAAATCTATTAAATTTAATAAAAAATTTAACTTTTCTGAAGAAAAAACGCCACTTTTTCGTATCTTTCCCTGGTAACACTGGTTCATAGATAAGACATTTTTTATTTCCCATTTATTTGCTTAAAGCAAAATAAGGAAAAGAATGAAATATTATTGGAGGTGAGAATATAGGAAATTTTGAAAGAAAAAAAAAACCGAACAATTACAGAGTTTAGTCAAAAATTGAATGAAACAGCAAGTTGGCGGTTGTGAAAGATTCACTATGGAAAAATTTTTTGTTTTAATTACGATCCATCAAAGAGTTTCTGCACATAAAAAAGGCAAAAAACTATTTTCCGGATTTGAAAACGATAAATGGTGATAATAATACGGTGGTGTTGATTTATTATGTAAAATAGGTTGGATTTTTTTTACAGAAAAATACTAAACGGTTTTGAATACTTTACTTATACTTTATGGGGTCGAAAATGGATATTGTAGATATTACAAACGGAATAGCAAACTTACTTATACCCTTCTTCTACTTGATCGCTAGTTTATTGACATTTAGTTTATTAATATATTAGCCACAGACGTTGTCTAGCTATCTGGTGTTTTCTTCAACCAACAAAGAACAATAGTGGAATCTGTCCAACAATACTTTGCCTTATTGGAAGGCCAATCTCGTCAATAACAGACTTTAACCAGTATAAGGCCAAAACTGCACCGCAAAGTTTCAAGCGAGGTAAATAAATTGATTTTATTGGAACCACTTTAGTTTTGCACGAGTGCAAACTAATATGGTTTGGTCAAATGTTTCAACACGAACAATAATCACCCCCGTGTATGATTTTCTGAGGCATCAGAAAAACATGGAGTTCCACTAATGTTCCACTAGTGCACCAATCTGGGTATCTGGATGTCATGCAGAATTTGCTCTAAACTGGTAATGACGTTTGCAAAGTCAATTCGTTTTGAACTATTGATGTCTACTGTAACAAGTAAAATAAGATTAAAAATTAAAGGGTAACCTCAAACTCACACTTTAAAAATTTTTAAAACATCAATTTCCAAAAAAAAAAAAAAAATAATAATAATTATTCTATAGTAATCTTTGAACGTCTTTTTTTAACAAATTGTACTTTTTACTCTTTTTTTTCTACAACAAGTTTTCAACAAGTACAACATTATAAAAACATACATTGAGCTTGTCTAATATTCATTCTATTATATCAAAAACAGATGACTACAAGTTAAGTTAAATAATATAAAAAATCATATTTATCTACTTCACATACACAAGAAATTTTCTTTTCAAAAATAAAGACAATGGTGTGTTGACATCTACAAATTAATATGTTTATACGTAAACACAGAGCAACAAATTATCAGCTGGGTTTCGCACGTATTTAATTAAATCTTCATTGCTAAAAAGAATAAAGAAAATCTCAATGGGAATTTAAAATCAAAATATAATTTTATTCCATAAATAAAAAATATAAATTTAAAAAAACGAGACACAATGAACTTGTGTCACTCACACAATGTGTGTAAATGCAATAAATACACTTTTAACACAAAAAAAAAAAAAAACCAATTGCACAAGATATCACGTTTTATATTATTAATAATGTTGTTTACAATTTATTTCAATATCTTTCATTTCTAAAAATCCTACACAGTTTGACATGAAACTGAAAAACAATTTTTTTATTTCGCTATGACGTATTTAGATTTAATGGAAAGTCAATTTAAATTGCTTTTTTCTTTCAATTATTAATTTAAAAAAAAATCGTCTTTTCCTGACATAAATAACATGTTTACCAATCTATTCGAAGACCAAGATATTTGCACTTGTAGCAGCATTGGTTTTTCAATATTGCAACAAACACACATTTTACGTCATAATTGTTCCGGTTAATATGAACATTTAACCAGGCACCTCGGGTCATTAGAATAAGGAATTCTGTTTTACTTTTTTATTACCTCAATATTTTTCAGGTGGTTAAATAACGGAAAGTAAAAAAGGTGGTTTTAATTGCACAGCTAAAAATACTATCGGCCGTATGCGTAACAAAAACTTTGCATGAGGTTAGCATAAGTGACAAAACTAAGCAGCGTCTCTGCTCTCCACAGATTTTGACACCGAAAATAGTCACAAAATATAGTTATGGATCATGACAACAATCTACAATGACTTTAAGTGCCAGGCCGTACGGCAAAACACAGTAAAAGCATTATCAATAACTTTACTCATGCCGAACTCATTTTAAGTATTTGCTATGCATACGGCTGTAAGTTTCCGCTGTAAGGCTCTTTAAAGTAACCTCTTCCTATTACCCTGCTTTTTTTTTTGCTATTACTTGTGTTTGAAAGAATGTATTTTGGCGCTCTTTACAAAGTACTACAGGTTCAAAGCTCCAGATGTTTCTTTTACAAAACCTTTAGCCTTTATGTTTATATTTATTTCCTTCATTAATTTTGTCTTTCTTCAAAAAATGTTTTGATGCACAAAGTAATACAAAAATTAATCTTAAAATTAAAGGGTATCCCCATAAATTGACCTTCATGGGACTAAGTTTTGAACCGTTTGTCTATAACGGTGAAAATTGGACAGAATGTCGACTACCCTGATCATTATAATAACAAGTATAAATATTCAATATTATAAATTAAATGGTGCCCCATTAGCAGACGGTTAAAATTTAAAAAGAACTCGTATTGCTAAGTCCGCTATAACAGCAAGTACAAAATTTGAATTGGGAAATTAAAGGGTGTCCCATTATTGATGTGTGTGGCCAAACTTTTATACCATTATAGACAGAGAGCTAAAACTTACAAGTAACCTGTATTGCTTAGTCTGTTTTAGGAGCAAGTATACAACTTAAATTTACAAATAAAAGGGTGTTCCCAAAATTTATGTTATTTGACCTATAAGGAGCTATAAATGAAACAGGATGTTTACCAAATTGACCATTATAATAAGAAGTATAAATATTTAAAATTATAGTTAAGTTCAAAACTTGATGTAATTTTATGTATATGGCCAAACTGTTGAACAGTTTTAGACAGACGGTTGAAATTTAAAAAGAACTTTGGGTTGTGAAATTAAAGGGTGTCCCAATAGCTGATGTAATTTGATGTATGTAGCTAAGATTTGGAACCTTTGTAGACAGAAAGCTGAAGTCTGTTTTGAAGTCAGTTTTTTGCAAGAATATGCCATTTTGCTTTGAGAAAATGTAAAAAAATACTTTCTTCAAATGCCTTTGAAATCTGAGAGAAAATTAAAAAAATGTTAGTGAATTAGTGAAAAAGTGTAAGTGTATTGTAAATTTCAGACATTCACTGCACTTGCAGACATTCAGACTGCAAGCTCTAAGTAAAGAATACCTTTTTATTATAAATTTTATAATCAATTTGTTAAGGCTTAATGTTTTTTGGAATCAAAATTTTTTTGTTATATTTTCAAAATAGAATAAAAATGTGTTAAAAAACCGAGGCTTAAGGTATGGTCAGATTTGTATATTTGACCAAAAAGACGTAACTACTAAATTTTGGAAAAATAAATTTTGTAGTTCTCAAATACTTTTAAAGAAATGTAAGATTCTTTTTAATATAAAAGGTTAGAAATTATATTTATTATATTATAAATCGTTATTTGTAATGATACGTGTCAAAAAAGATAGAATAAACATTTGTAAAAATAGTGGTTCCGCTTTTATGGTTAAATTAGATTGTTAAATTTTATAATTTTAATAATTTAATAATAACAAGAAAATTTGTTATTTGGAATCTTGTTTAAATTAATTAACTTTAATTGTGCTTGATTTCTCATGATACTCTCATGAAATATTTATTATCTTAAACTAAACTAAAGCATAACAATATGGCCAAAAAAGTAATAATATAATAATAATATATGAAGAAATCAAGCACAATTAAAGTAAATTAATAATAATTAAATTTAAATAATAAACTTATTTGAATTCATAGTACATTTACATTATACTAAAATCTAGTTCATTTGATTTGAAATCTTTTTCAAAATCTATATCGTTTACACTGGCTTTTTGTTGACATTAGAAAGATTTTATTTTAACAAAAAATCGAAAATAAGTACATTTAAAAAAATTTTATAACGTATTATTTATAATTTGCAGATTTTCATTGTCATATTAATAACATTTTATGGAAAACTTGTTATTTTCTTATAATTTTTCTTTTTTGTTATAATTTTTGCTTGTGCTGCGTTGTATTTTTTGGTACAATATGAAGAAACCCATAGTTGCATTATTAAGTACTTCTATATTTTGAGTAGATTTTGTCAAAATCTAGTGGCGAAGTAGATTTTGTTTTGTATGGGAAATCTATTAAAAAACAACTAGATTTTGCTCGAAATCTCATTAGTACTAGATTTCGGTATAATGTAAATGGACTATTAGGCAGCATTTGTTTTCAAATAATTTAGTAATGTTTTTGTTAGGTTTAAGAAAAATCGGAAATATAGATTCAGATCAGTCTTTACATTTATATTTAAATACATGTTAAATGAAAATGGGATGGACGAGTTTTGTATGTAAAGTGTAGACCGTTTCAAATTTGCACAGAGTATGTACTGCTGTATCTTCTATAAGAAGAATTAAAAAAAAAAACGAAATGTAGGTGGCCGTACGTAAATCGCTGAGACTATAAATTTCTGCAGAATATTTGTTGCTGGTGAGCGCTGTACTCAATTGAGTACAGCTAAGCTTTAGGCGATAATATTAAAATTTTAATAGTTTTCTTGCATAATAATAAAAAATCTGGCTATAAATATATCAATTGTCAAAAAGTGGTGTCGTTATGTATACAAGACTAGTGTGTCGAGATAACCACAGATTTTTCCCTCTTTACTGTATAGTAAATTTCTTTTTTGTTTAAAATTTCGTAAGCATTCCTATTTATAAAATAATTTAAGAAAAATAGTAGCCGTTAACATTAACAAAGTTATCATAATTTAAATACAACTGTACTCAATTGAGTACAGCGGCGGAATGTACTTGTATATAAATATTGCGGCAATAATTTAAATGTTATGTTGACAGAAATGTAAAATACTTATTTTGGTTATCACCCTGATAAGCAGTTGATACGTGGAAAACCAGTCTGATTTAGCTTCAAAAAGCTAGTTCGGAAAATCGGATGAAAATTCTTCTGATCCCTTAGGGTCAAGGATAGTAAAACATTTGCATTTCTTTGTCCTGATGATGCTACACAAGGGAGTAGCGAAATATTGAAAAAATAAAAAATAAAAGACCTTGTGCTTGAATAATAATTTAAAAAATAAAAAGTAAAACATTTGCTTGAAAAAATGCGGACTGATTACTTTTTTACCAGTTACAATCTCTCAAGAAAAAGGATTTCGTTTTGGTCAAATGGAAATGTAAAACATTGGTCTTCTATACAGCGACAAATAAATTTATGTTAGTACTCCAAAGGTATTTCTGCCTTACAACAAACATATGGAGGAGTAGATGAACTTGACCTGTCTAGTAAGAAATGGTGGTATGTATGGTTTATTTATATGTAATGAGTCATAGTGTTAGTTTGGATCAACTTCTAGTTTGACGTTTGATACTATGTACGCCAAATTCCAAATTTAAGCTCCACCTTATCTTCATATTCCTCAAGAGATAGAGAAAAGCTGAGATATGTTTTATGCCATGCGAGAATTCGGCGACAATGCAAGAAATATTTAAAAATTTTATGCACTGATAAAAAATTTTTATGCTTTTATGTTAGTTTTGAATACAACTAAAAAAAAAAATGATCACCTTTTTAGTTAATTATCGCTACTGGTTTTATTTTGGCGGTTAATGGGTTAAAGTAAACATAAAAAAGTAATATTAACAGGACATTATTTTAAATTTTATCAAAGTATGGGTTGCTTTGTCCGCTATGACAAGCATAAAATAAAGCTTAGAATTAGAGAGTGCGGAACCCTTCGTGTGTGAGATCTTCGATTTATTTTAATTGAATACTACATTTTGTTCTCTTATTTATGTAGCTGATTAAGTCAAATTAATGCAGCAAATAATCATGAAACACACATTTCAATAGATAGTAATCTTTCTATTTAACAATTTCAATTACATTCCTCTCACTTTGATTTCTTTACAAAAAATTCAAATTTAAAATACTTAAAACCCTTAAAAAATACTTTTCTTTACTATTTTTATGGTAAATATTCTTTTGAAAAGAATTACAGCAATGACAAGAGTACTTACTTATTCAAATACTGGGTAGTATGCTATCATAAACGTGTGTGGGTATATAAAGTATGCACATAGTAAGTGCATTTGCATGTATGTAAAATATGTAATGCAATTTAAAAATTCATAACATTCTTTTAGCACAAAACAACTGGCAAACAATTTTCAAATTCAGGGCAACACAAAAATGATGAACTTCCTGCATTTAAGGTCTTTTATCACAAATTACAAGTCGTTTGGTAAAAGTTTTTACTTTTAAAGATTGTAGGCAGCTGACTGGTACAGGAACTTGTATTATGTATATTAACGAATCATGGACAACTTTTGATTTTATTTTTGTTCGTCCTTTTATTTTTTTTGTATAACAAGTAATTAAAAAATCAATAGAAATTTATAACATATACAAACACACACTCAACACCAATTATGAATTGCAAATCATTTTAAAAATAGAGCTTTTACAATGGTAAAAGTGCTTGAAGTATTAAAAAATTTTGCAGTGTTTTTTTTTTATTTAGTCCTTGAGTTTTTATACAAATGTGGAATTAAAGTTTTATTGAATAAACAATAGTTTTTTGTGATAATATCTGTCTATAAAAAAATTAAACATTTCACAAAGGTGAAAGTGTAAAAAAATTGTTTGTCTTCCCTCTAAACTTTTTTGCATTTCCTAAAAACTTTTTATTTTACTAAACTATTTACCATTTTGCTTGTAAGAGCAAATCGGCAAAGACGAATTTTTTGTGCTCTTCATCAAAGAATGTTTGACACAAAAATTTTTAGCTCCTAATCTTCTGGCTGGTAATATTAATAATATTGGTGATGCATATTCCAAAATGGTAGCGTGCCCGAATTAAATCGATCTCCATGCAATTTTTTTGGAGGTGGAAAAAATATGATTTTAGGTATTTATTCACTTCGTAATTTTTTTGAAATTTTTAACGGATTACGCATTTGTAAAAAAGCTGCCTTTTTAGTAAAATCATACCTCTTTCATCAGTATTTTCCCTTTGTTTTCTAAATTTTTAAAGAAAGAAATATTAAACTAATTACCCCAATAAACATTACGGATGTCAAGCAATCTACCTGAATAATACCATTTAAACGGATAAAATTGACTAAACCTTTTATTCTTAACACTATCTATTTTTAACACTATCTCTTCAGTACTAACAAAAACGTGGCTTGAAAATGATGTTGTCACATCGCAAGTGCGCGCCAAACGTACCAAGTATACAGCCAGAGAGGACGGGTTTTACCGAAAGATATAACAACAAAGAAAAACATTTAGCAGAAAGATTTACAGAGCATTGTTAAATCGACTAAAATTTACTAAATTTTCTTCTAAGGATTACAATAAAAAACTTGTATACTCCCTAACAACGAGTAGTTAAGGATATAAGAATTGAATTTGAATTTTAGTTCTAATTCAAATTTTGATTACAAGCAAAAACGTACGAATGTTTGAAAAAGATTTACCGCAAAATTAAAAAACACTTGTTTTCGATCGTATCTTTTTTCGATTTATTCTTTATTTGCCGCAAAGTCGTCATTGATACAAATGAGAGGGTACTCACAGTTTTTGCTATCAGAAAATAGAATCTAAATTTTTTTTTAATTTTTTTTTATTATGTGCAGTTGTATTGAAAAATAAAACGGCGTATTGCGTCTTGTTATTTACAACAAGTGCCGTTTTGTTATAAAGTAGTGTAAGTCTATTTTATATGATAAGCTTAAAATAGGTAAAAGTTAAAATTTACAAAATATATAAGTCACACTTTTATAAGTCATACTTTTATATATTAACAGCGAATTAAAATTGAATTAAATAAATTAAAAGTCGACTCTTGCAAAAGTATACTCTAAAATAAAAAGCTCTTATTATCTCTTTTGCTTTCATAGTCAAGAATAAAGTATACTTTAACTTTAGACGCTTTCCACTGGGTGTCAACTGTAATTTGATAAATGTTTTCATACAATTTCTAAACAAACATTTGAAAAAAAACCTTGCTTTTATTTTATTCACTTTGGTATAAAAATCAGATAAAGAGTGTTGTGTTCTTAAACCAAATAAAATAATTTTGGAAAAATGACTTAAAAACAGCTTTAAGTATATTTTAAATTGTCTATGAATGAGTTAGAGTCGACTCTAAAGTACAACCGACTTTAGTTCCCTTAAAGTATACTTTATTTTAACTATGAATATGGGCCAATATTTGTAATATTTTTTATTCAAATTAAATTATCATTTTATTTATATATTTCTTATAATAACGAAGTTATTCACGTATTGGTGAAATATAAATATTAGATTCATCACCATGATAATACGAGGGAGGAAGTGAACTAACAAAATCTAAAATAGTTATATTTGTAATTTTATTAACTATTAAGGTACATTTAGCCGACCGTTGAAATCGTAAATGTTAAGTAAATATAGCTGTACAGTAAATGTAGTTGTGCTTATAGAATGTGTTAAAACGTGTCATGTGTTTTTGACATAAGCAAAAAATACCGAAGATTTGTTTATTAGTTTAAACTTCTTGCGTTTATGTACACTTTCGTCTTTTTTTCTGGATTCTTATATCCTGGAGAAAGTTTATTGTAAAGGCATTCATTCTCCTGAACAAGAATTATTAATTTTTCGTCGTCCATTATTTTTTTTATTTTACTATATTTTATTTTAGAAATTAATAAAAACACACAGCTGTTTAAACCAATGATGGCAACTTTGCAGTTTTGTGTAAAAAGTACGTAAATATTTCAATCGTACTGAAAATGATGTTGTATTGTAATAAAGAAAAATATAACATTTGTATAAATTATACTCAGCCTAAAAATTTTACAAAACATTACATGTATAACATATTTAATTTAGATAAGAAAAATTGATAATTCATTTAAAATTATATTGTGTATCATAAAATTTAACAACTTAAAAGTTTAAGTAAAAAAGGACAAATAAGTACTTGAGAAGGGGGTTTATACTTCAATTCAATTTATGATATTATCTACCATTATTGGCTACATATGTCACGTAACCTCGTATTGATATTCTATTCTCAGCAGGTTGAAACGTTACGTCTAAGTGACATTTCAGTCGGCTAAGCATTTGCATAACTCTTCGTAAAACAAAAATTGTCAGCTGCCACATCTACGTTTACATTTCTACATTTACGGTCGCGTAAATGTACCTTTAAATTTTTATTGATGCAATAAAAATAATTTCAAAAGATTTTTGGGAACTTTTTAAAGCAAAAAGAAAAAAATAAAATAAAATAAATAAATAAACTTGTAGCAGATTGTGCTCAGATCTTTTTATAGCATTGACCACTAAAAGTGGAAAAAGGGTATAACTAAAGTATATATATTCTGACTTCTTATGCATGGTGAAGACATAGTGTCGAAAGAAGTGCTATTAGAAATTACATCACTTGGAACAATAAAGAACTCCAATAAAAAAATATATATATGAGGCGATGAAAAATTGAAAAATAAGAAAAAACAAGTGAAACAATTTGAGCTGGCCCATATTTTCGGAGTTACGGGCCTCAGAAATTTTCAAATTTTTTAAAATATCAATATGGGTATCATTTTAAAGCTTTTGAAGAGATCCTTAAGGAAATACTGAAATTTTCTAAAAATTCTTAACCCATTAAGAGCCGATGTAAAATTATGTATGTATGTAAAATTATATATCGCTGGTCTCATGTAGAAAGGACCTAACTCGCATATATGTAACTTTACAGGAGAAGGTAAAAACATAACAGAAACTGTATTTATCACAATGTATACTAAAAATACAAATGCTTAGAAAACCGTTATTTTTGAAACTATTGCATTCAAACTATGTGACAAGGTGTATCTGTGTGAAATGTATTGGAATCACGAAAAATTTTAATTTCGTAAAAAATCGAGATAGCGCCTTTCTACATGAGACCACCGATATGTATAATTAGTACTTAAAGTTTTTTTCTTATTCATTAATTTTCTGTCACATTAATTGCTTGTTTGATTGAAGTTATTTCAATAAACCAGATTTAGATATATGGTTAATTCGGCATAGCCGAAAGGGGAAATTTATTAGTCTTTTACGCATTTTAAATAAATCTACTTTCTTTGCTGATTCTTTTTATTTCTTTTACTTTTCCATCCGGCGATTCTTCAACTTTTTTAGGCGTAATGCAAAGTAAGATATCTGCGCACACGCTCAGAATATATTTCTTTGCAGAGTATGCTTCTTAAACAAGGAATCCGAAAGAAAGTATCTGGGAAAATAATGTGAATATTGGTTCGTACATGTTTGTCACAGATATATTTATTCCGTACTGCTCATCATTAATATCTCTAGAGGGTTAATTGTTTATATATAAATGTAGAAGTGTTTGATGATACTAGAAAATAAATCTGTTTAGGTGTTTTGTTTGATTATTTCTTAAAAGTAGATACATATTAAAAAAAAACTTAAAAATTTATATTATTAGAATGTGAATAATGTATTTCCTAAAATGTGCCAATTTTAAATTTTTATATTTTTATTAATATTTTAATATTCATAGTTTCGCTTAGACGAGCTTGCATAACATTTTTAGTTCACTTGCATCTGGAGGATTTACGTACGTCCAGCCATCACTACCGCCAATTGCAGGCATTTGATTAAAAACAAACCAAAACTAATTACTGGGCAAACTACAGCTATAAAAAAGAAATATAAACGCTTTACAATGTGTATATTAAAAAAAAAATTAAATAAAAAACTAGAAAAAGAAAAAGAGGAGTAAAATTTGTTCAAGGCAACATATGAAAAACTCACGACAGTTTTATTAAAACGAATTCGTTGCACAAGTTCATTTGCAAAGTTCCATAATTAATATACAATTTGAAAATTTGTTTTAATTTTAAGTTTTTGTTTTAAGTTTATGGCTTAATAGTAAAATTTTAATGCCCGTTCAACAACTAAGTTGAATTTGCAAAAAGCACAATAACGTTTTTGTTTTTGCGAGGGTCGAAATATGTAAATTAGTCATATTTAACCTTTTCAATTTAATACTCAATTTTTTTTATTATTATTTACAACCAAAGGTTATTTGTATATTTAAGTTAAATTTAAAGAGAACAATTTCTTAAAGGTTAAATTACAATTTAAAAGCTGGAATTATAAAAACATATATTTACCAAATTACTTCTCTTCATAAGGGCTGTGCGCCAAGAGTTAAATTAAACATTCGATTAATTTGGAATGTAATTTCTTTGTAGTAAATTAAAATAAAATTCATTCTTGCTCTTAAGGCATCGTTCGAAAGTAAATAATTTTAATTAATTAATTTATTTATTTTTTAATTTTTTAAGGTTATATAAGTAACACTTCAATTAAACTAAAACGAAACGAAAAATTGTTTTATATGAAAAAAGGTCCAAAAAATTCTTCAAATCCCGAAAAAATGTTCTCTCGATTTTTTTTTCATTTTTAGTTTGTTTTATTGTTTTTATTATTACTGGGTAACTTTGCATGTTTTTTTAATGTAAAATATAAAGTAGATTAT
This sequence comes from Gymnosoma rotundatum, assembly GCA_916610165.2. Taxonomy (NCBI): domain Eukaryota; kingdom Metazoa; phylum Arthropoda; class Insecta; order Diptera; family Tachinidae; genus Gymnosoma; species Gymnosoma rotundatum. The sequence goes on along the minus strand of OU744338.1, from coordinate 8,186,525 downwards.
TTTAGGTCAAGATCAGTAACAGAAGAAGCCAAACAACTAATCAATTTGCCCGTGTGTATTTTTACGGTCTGTAAAGAATTTACAATGTACACTACTTTGGGTAGACAGATGCAAAGAATGCTGATGAAGGATGTAGCGATCCAAAAAATTCTGCATTAGATTCTGCTGGTGTCTATTTTATTCCTGCTTTCTTTAGAAAACGTCCGAAAATGTATCTTTCTTTAATAAAATTTTCAAAATTAAAATAAAACTGAACTTAAGCAGCATTAATTAATTCATTTGTTAACTGGAAAGTAATTTAGATTAAATTGAAGAGTCACCTACACTGTATTGCGATTTTAAACATTTATTTATCTATTTTTAAACGTAAAGATAAAAAATTAAGCTTATTCTCCTTATTTACGTCTAATGTGTTTTAAAAACCACCTAAAACTAGACACACAATTTAATTTAAATTCTTACTTTTAAGGGATTCGAAAATTTCGTGGGAATATAAATAATAATAAATATTGAGATGGAAGCGGCAATAACTCGAACTTTAGAACTTGTGTTTTTGCAATCAAACCGTACAGTGAGCACTTAACTTGTCTGATAAATGTAGTCTTTTCGCTCAATATATAAACTTTCTCATCGAAATGTTCTAAACGAAGCTAGTTATTTAAGAATGTATAAACACATTTAAATATATAAACGCGATCGCCGATCACAGGCCTATCCTGAGTAAAATATTGTAAGTTGCAGACCTGATTTGCGAAAGCACTATCACCGAAACTAATTTTTTCATTTGGAACGATAAAGTACAATACCTTTTATTAGGATTTCTTTAAAAACTTCCTTATCCAAAAGGAAATTTTTAATATAATCCAATGGAATCCTGTTTAAAGCCTTGTACTCTGTTCGATTTTGCGAAAAATGTTTAGCAACATGAATTATTTCTCTTGAAAAATTTGACAATTAGCTACTAGTGCCAACACAGTGTTTTAGAAAATAATTATTGTTTTTATCGCCTTCAAGAATTCCACATTGTCTGGAAAAATTTAAAATTTTGTGAAGCCGAAGAGTTATAAATACTCATTCACCTCATCCAAACTTATGGAATTTATCCTATACATATGTATATGTTTTTGTTTTTTAATAACATTAAAGAGCAAACGCTTTTCTGCGTCAATAAATTAATTTTTGTCTTTTTCTCTTTTTAAATGTCCACTTTTTCATTTTTCTTTTATAAATTTTTTGAGCACATAAAAATGAATCAAAATAAATGGTCTGAAAATTGAATTGTTTTTAAAAATTCCGTAAAAAAAAGTGCTGCTTATGTTATTTCGCAGTTGAAAGAAATGTTGACAGTTAGTTTTCAAAGGCAAACTTGATTTCAACAAAAAGTTAAATACGCTAATCGATCAGACATAGTGTCGAAAGAGGTGATATTGGAAATCAGTAAGATCGGTCCATGTCCCTACACGCCTTCTCAAATTTGTCCATATTATTTGGAAAAACGAAGTATTTCCAATCATAAAAACAAATACATAGGGCGATAGAGAATTGAAAAATAAGCAAAAAAAACATCAAGTGAATAAATTGGCGCTGGCCCTTATTTTCCGAGTTACGGACCTCTGAAATTTAAAATTTTTTTAAAAAATCAATATGGGTATCATTTAAAAGCTTTTGATGAGATCTTTAAGGAAACACTTATAATTTTTAAAAATGCTTAACCCATTAAGAGCCGATGAAATTTTTATGTAAAATTATATACATGTAGTACTTAATTTTTTTCTTATTTTTAAGGTCTCTGCTTTTTTGATTGGAGTTACTTCACTAAACTAGATATACATAGATGGTGAAGGGTATATAAGATTCGGCTTAGCTGAATATAGTACTCTTACTTGTGTTTTTTTTATAAAAATATACCATGAAAAATATAATAATAAGAAAATTACAATAATATAAACTTTTCCATTCCTGAAACGTTCTTTTAAAAAAAAGATAATAATACTAAATCAAATTTAAATTATAAAACTTTTATAATAGAATTTAAAAATTTACATCCTTGGCAATTGATTATTGATTGGTAACTAAAATAACCATTACCCCACGCCAAGATTTGACCTCAAAAAGCGCCTAAACGAATGTCACACTCAATACATTTGTATAGAAAATGCCATTTTCTACTATTTGTTTTAATGCACTTTGAGGTACATGTGTCTAGACAAATTTGTGTCAGACCTTGACATTAAGTGAGGATTTTCAAATGAAAAAATATTGGTATAGGTAGCAATATGTAAACTGTTTTCGACTTTTTTTATATACCTAGCATTTACAAAGAAAACAACAAACTTCAGTATTTGTAGCATATGTAAATCATTTTTTAATATTAAAATAAAAATCTTGTTTTCTTCTGTTTGAATTTGTTAAAAAAAAAAATGAAAAATTTGATATGACTAAAAAATTATACTTTTTGTTAAAAATAATTAACAATAAATAAAATTAAGTAAGAAGAAAGATATCTATTTTGTTGCGATATAGATTTTTTTAGCAGAAAGGTTATAGATTTTAAGCAATTATTTATGTGTTTTTTGTTATTAAAGACAAAGAAATCATAATATGCAAAACATTAACTCATTATTTAATCCTATCTTCCTCTACTAGATATTTTCTAAGATTCACTGCCCCTTTTGGACGTACTCTTCAACTACTTTTATTTCATTGTTCGCCGCGCTTGAAAATTATTTCCGCCTCCTGAGATGCGTTTTACATCTACTGAGTTTTATTGTATCTTTTCCTCTCCTCTCTATTAAAACTAAATAATGCATGATCAATTGTCATTTTCTGAAAACCGATAACTGTTGGATTAATCTTCGTTCAAATAAAGAAAAAATTACAAATGAAATAACAAACGATTTCCACCAAACGTGAAGGGTATTTTTTTTTATAAAAAATTTCATGTTAAGTAATTTTATATGTATTTTGACATAGTGCCGGTTGCTTACGTTTCTTACATTTTTGGTAACTTTTAAAGGCTGCACATATAATGTATAATTCTATCGTATATGATCAAATTTTCGTAACTTTTGGTAAAGACACGAAATAAAGTAATATTACTAAAAAAATACTTGCTTCATTATTTGAGGTAAAAACCTCTCTGACAGCTGTTTCTCTTATTATTTTATACGATTTTAATAACAAGGGTTGCACAGTTGCTATCAAAATCCCACATAAAAAATTAGTTTGAAATAAGAAAAAATAGTGAAAAATCACGAAATGTTTCTCTCTTCATGTTTAGAAACAGCAAAATGTTTCCGGCAACAATGTAAATTAAAATGAACTGCTCTTATTTCTTAAGCCTGGTACTCTGTTCAAATTTGTGAAAATTGTAGAGCAACATTGATTATTTCATGTGGAATATTTGACATTTAAAGTGTGGTGTCATTGTTTTAAAAACGTAAGTAAAAGACATGCGATCAGCTGTTGTATGAAAAATTCCGCATGAAACAATGCATACTTGCTTTATTTCACAGCTTGGATAAGATGTTGCCAGAAACATTTCATATGTTTTTCCACAGTAAAAACAGAGTACTACTTCTGCAACATTTTTTCATGACTTTTTGATACAAATTTTTTATGTATGCGATTTGACAGCATTCCGCATGAAAAGCTGAACAGAGTACCAGGCTTTACCGAAAACTATGTACTCTGTTCAAACTTGCAAAAATTGTTAGCAACTTTAGATACTCTGCTTAAAAAAGTTGAAAGATGTCTTTTGATTTCCTTAAAGTTATTTTAAGGAAAAATTGTTAGTCATAAATTGTTGAAGTTTTAAGCAAATAAGGCTTAAATTTGTATTTAATAACGGCATTTAAAAAAAAAGGTTAAACGATTTTTTTTGATTTTAATACTCATTAGAATCATCGGGCTTAAATTTTTTCCATACGTTTTTTTTATAATATTGTTACGATCTGACAACCCCTGTTCTTTTTATCCGTATGAGCGTGGTGAATAAGTTAACTCAACTAATGGTGTGTATAGAATAATACCACAATTAGCCAACAAAAGCTGAGCAACCTCAATGGTTGCGTTGGTAGAGGTGCGTGCTGTAAAACAGAAGATCGTAGGTTCGATACCGCATTCGGACATGCGTGCAACGAAAAATAATAATTGTTGTAAGCAAATAAAAATTAAGAAGCAGCAGTAAAAACCTCCCGAGAGGCAAAAGACAATTATTGTGTAAAGCCATGACAGATAATTTAGTGGAGACGTCCAATTTAATATGAGAGTAACAGATAATTGTCAAGAAGCCCTTTATAACAAAACGGTAGCGGTAAGCACAGGGAAGTGTAACAGCATACCAACAGTGTATGGCAGATGTGTGTTGTGGCTATTGGATTAAAAGGGATGACTAGCTTGGAGAAAAGGAGTAGTGGAGATGTCTGTGGATGGTTATGGTTACTAAACCAATTCAATTCAATTCAATTTGTTCTTTATCATAAGATATTAGGAATATATATTGATAATAAGTTGGATTTTCAATACCAAGTGAATAGCGTTATTTCCAGGATTTCATTTACTTTGAAAAAGCTATATAGCTTAGGTACTTTTCTGCCAATTAACGTTAGGAAACGTGTGGCTATATCTTTGTGCTTTCCAATGTTTACATATGGAATTGAAATATTTTCTGGTATGTCGCAGCAAAATTTTAATAAACTAAGGCTTTGTTTTAATAGAGTAATACGTTTTATATATGGTCTCCCTTATAGAGAACATATTTCAGCATATGTAGTTCGTACGTTAGGTTCGGACTTACAGAGTTTCATTGATCAACGGATTATGTTGCAATTTTACAAAATAATTTAATATAACAAGCCCTTATATCTTTTCGAAAAATTTAACTTTGGTCGCTCTACCAGAACAAATTCGCTGATCTGTCCAAATCACTCCACTTTATTCATGAGTAGATCTTTTGTTGTAAGAGTATCAAGAATTTGGAATAATTTCCTTCCTTATGAAGTTCGACATTTTGGAAGGTCTATTCACGAATTTAAAAATGTTTTAAAAAATACTTATGAGCTAATTTACTGTTATCAATTTGATCTAATGTCATCAAACATCACTTTTAGCAAACTTCAGCATTGTACATGTATCTTATTTTTTACATATTGTAGTAATTAAAATTAAATTAAATTAATATTTTATACAATTGTTATTGCCATTTGTAATACTGAATTATTTGGCCTATTAGGCTTAAAATTCATTGGGAATAAATAAATAAATAAACAAGGCATCGAGTAGTTCATGTCTCGCCGGAGTAACACAGTAGTGTAGCGTGGATGCCTGCTATTGTAGTAATAACGCATGTTTAGTAAATACGAGACCAAGGGTTCACAAGACCGATAGAATCAAGAAGTATAGCCAGAGAAAGCCATAAAGTAAGAATACAGACTTTAGCCACAGTGGTATTTGCAATCAAAAGAATCCGTACGTTTGTTCAAAAAGGGAAACGCGTCGCAAAATTTTAGTTTTGTCCAGTAAAATAATTTGTTTTTTTTATTTTCCTTCAAATATGGAATAAAACTTTTTACTAAATTACATTACTGATTTTTTTTTTTGAAGGAAAAGGATAACTATTTCTTGTCTTTCCTTGGCAACACTGATTTTGACAAAATTTTACGTGAAAGGTGGCACAGAGTAAAGGAATTCATTTACATTGCTAACTAAAAATATTAGTTCCTTAAAATCAAAAAGCACTTTTAGTAAGTTCAACATCCTTATTGTGTGTTTAAAACAGAGAAAAGAAAAATTTGTATGAGATTTTAATATTTAGCAATATTTAATTTTCTAAAGAGCATTTAAAAATGAAATTAAATAATTTACAAATACACCCTAAACTCTTACATGCAATAAATCTAATAATTTTGTGAGTCCATTATTTGTTAACCATCAGCAAAGTCAAAATATATTTAAAAGATTCACTTATTTATAATGTGAATATCTGATTACGAGTATAGTTTTATAGATTCAAAATAATGAACACTAAAATAATTATATTCATGTGGATGCATTAATAAATGGACTGTTGTTCTAAAGCTTTCAATGATTTTTAAATTAAGCAAAATGAAAAACAAATCGTAACAATTTTTTAACTTCTTGGTCTTTAAAAAGCTTATTTAACATTTGAATAATAGTTTTTAAATGCTTTCCTTTTATTTTTTATTGTTGTTTCATCGAGAAAAAGTAAAAGTACCAGAAGGGTTTATTGTTGTTTTAATTGTTCACACCACCGAAACCATATTCCATCCAACCAATTTTACTTAAAAGCAAAAAAAAAACTAAAAGTTTAAGTAGACACAGCAATGTGTAAAATGAAAGCGAATGCAAAAGAATCTTTAGGTTTTCATGTATACATGTATGTATATACAGCGTACATATAAAGCGACATTGTTTCTTTAAAAGGTTGCGCCAAAGTACCTTTAAAATGTGGAAAGCGTTTTATGACAACAAATAAATTTTTATTTCTTACACATTTTAAGTTTTATAAGAAAGCTTAAGAATTGGCCATACAAACATCGAAACGTTTGATATTAAATTTCATAAAATAGAAGGTTAATTCCAGTGTTTAAATTGCACTAAATCTTTTTAACAAATAAAAAAACTAAATGACTCAGAATTTACAAAACATTTCATTATAAACGAAGCAACAGCAAAAAGCAAACGCAAAAAAAGAAAAAAAACGCATTTGCTTCAGTTAACTATTAGACATGTGCCCGATCGTTCGTTTCAGTGACCGGTCTTTTTCGGTCAATCATCAAAGACTGGTTCGTTCGTTCAATCGGTCAATTTGAACAAAAGGAGCCGGTTAAATATCTGGCTCATTTCGTACAATTAAGTCATCCGTTCAGTTTAACCCGTACACTATTGAACGAAAAGACCTGATTTAAATGACCGGATCATTCCGTTCATTTGATTGATTAGGTCAATTTAACCCGTTCGTTCGCGAACGACACAGCTCTACTGACTACGTGTTTCTTTCTGCATCAAAGCAATCAGCAAAGCATTTTTTTTTTAAACATTTGCAGATGTGAATAAAACTTTTGTTCACGTGAAATTTTTATTCCACCCGAACTGAAAATTGATATCGAAAATTTCAAGTGAACAATTTTTTCCACAACTTAAATATTATTATCATTGCATTTGCAAAAATGAAGAAAAATATTGTTCGGGTTACAGACCTCCAAAGCTTGTAGGTATAATATAGCATATATCGAGGCAATTAACCTGTTACCTTAAATCTTGTTAAGAATAATGTCACTTTAAATTTAATTTACCAATTTTACCCTAAAATTACTTTTTACATACCTAAAACTTCTTATTGGATGAAAAATACTTACTTATGTACAAAATAATTTGTAATAATTATTTTCGGGATTAAAATTGCAAATATTTTCTGTGTTTCACTTTCACTTTTACTTCGACTGATTCCTTTATTTTAACTTTTATAAAAATAGGGAATGAACAAAATTTTTAATATACATAATTTTTACCATTCTGTACATACATACATGCAAAATATTTGATAATTACAAAATGTTTAATACTTACGTCCACAATGTTTACAAACATATTTAATCACAACCTGTTATTTTTGTTACGATAAAAGATGTAAAAGTATGTTGATATGATTTTTGTGCATTTACAGGCCTACGATAGTCGACAGTTGATGGTCACTTTATTTGTGTGTCTTTGGGGCGCCCGTCTATCTGGTTATTTACTGTATCGTATTGTTAAGCTGGGACGAGACAAACAGTTTGATGATACACGTCGAAATGTCATTAGATATGCTGTGTTTTGGACATTTCAGGTACGTACATACGTAAATATATAACACAATATTTTTCATCCTGAGCTTTGCATAGAATTTATAAGGGGCATTTCATATTTATAAAAATTTATACTTTACATTTTTTAAGATTAGTAATAATTTTGGTAGAAAATTTTTAGTAGAAAATTTATTACCTTTGGATATAGTTTAAAAGCCAAAAAGCCAGACATAGCTGCCAAAATAGCCGACATAATCTCAATAAAAAACAAATAATCTTTTATTGAAAAAATGTAGCAAAAGCTATTTAGAAATCAAAAACAAATATAAACATCGAAATAAGTTTTGTACACTTGTGTTCACGTAATTGAATACTATTTCAAAATAAATTTTGTATAAAAAGTTTAAAAACTTAAAAAAATCTAAATTTTTATTTATGAATATGGCGTATTAAGTTTAGGGCTGTAACTTTTTTCTTTAGTGATGTTGATGTCCTCAGTAGCCAGTTTAGAAAATGTCACTTTGATAATAAAAAGCCCATTTGTATAACCTGGAGGAGGTGTATAGATTTAGCAGTTCTTAAACTTTCAAATGTACGGGCTAATGCATTTTGCCTTCTGATAACGAAGCATTTGGATTTGCATGATCCTGAGCTGTTTTTATTTTTATTTTTTAATTTTCTATCGCCCCATATATTAATATTTTTGATTGAAGTTACTTTATTGTTGTTAAAAAAAATTAGAGGTAGGTGTGGTGTTTTGCCTGCTGCCCCGAAGGATATGGACCGAGGTGTGTAGGTCTAATAGTGCTGCAACATCCAAATGCGTGGCCTGATAGATTTCCATGATCTGATGATCCTGAGCTGTCAAAAAATACAAACATTGGGCAGTATTCCATATTCAGTTATCGGAAATGATTTAATCAATATTTATACAAACAAGATCAGCGCTATGATGAGACACGAATTCATAACATTCTTTAAAGCAAAAGGAAGTTTAGTTTTCAACCAGTTTATAGTTTCACGTCTAGATAGTTTGTTGTTAAAAAATTATTGGAAATAATATTTTAAAACAATACACACATAAATTTTACCACACAAATATAAAAATAATTCTAAATTAACTAACAGCATTAGAGCGAACAAGTGACTGAATAAATGTTTGTAGAAACAAATGAAACCCCCTTTAAATAACATCGTTGTATAGAATATAATAAAAATTAAATCTAAAATGTAAAACTTAATTAAAATTTGCAGGCTGTTTGGGTATATATTGTATCATTGCCTGTCATTATTATCAATTCTCCGCGTCATTCACAGCCAAATGCTCCAAAAACAATGACAACATTAGATTCAACTGGTTCAGGCATGTTTATTGTTGGTTTGTTGGCTGAAACATATGCGGATTTGCAAAAATTTTCATTTCGTCAGGATCCTGCCAATCAAGGAAAATTTTGCAATGATGGTGAGTGGCAAATGACATGCTGTTATAATTATTTTACAAGTTTAAATATTTTTAAATGAGAATATAAGTTAATGAATTTTAAATGTTTGTTTTATGTTTTGTTTCTTTTTAGGGCTGTGGAGCTTATCAAGACATCCAAACTATTTTGGTGAGGTGGTTATATGGTGGGGCATTTTTGCAATATCTCTCAATGTTATTTCCGGCCACGAGTGGGTGGCAATTGCCTCACCAATTTTTACTACTTTGATTATATTATTTTTGTCTGGTATTCCCTTACGTGAAAGATCTGCTGATGAAAAATATAAAGAGTAAGTCTATCAGGAATCCTTTATTGCCTTTGAATATTTATATGTATGTAGACACTGAAAGTATGCCTGTTTGAAGTTTACATTAAAGTACCAAAAGCTTTTAGAAGCTTACGCGTTAATAGACTGATGTGGTACTTATTAACCTTGCATAGATAAGTTACGTCTATCAGACGTATGTCCTTTTAATTTTGTACTCTATATCTGTGGTTTGTAGTGAGAGAAAATTTATATGCTCAGTATTCTCAGTTGATCTCATTTACCAAATTTTCTGTTATCAAAAAGAAAATTTAATAAATAAATGATCTCAATAACTACTATGCCAACTTTTATTTATTTAAGTCTTTAAAAGGATTTTAGATACCATACGTTTTTCAGACGTAGCGTTATCTTTACCGTACGAAAAAATAACGTTATCTTTTTAGGGTTAAAAAATACATTTCAACAAGTACAAATTAAATCCCCGAAAATTTGTTTCTTAATTGCTTTAGTTTGGCAGTAAAGATTATTTTATTATGTCTTTAAACAAAATGAAACGTTGGCTTTCGCTTTGTTTTGTTTTTTGTAGTGTAGACATAATTTTTATTTGTATTCTGTTACTATCCTTCCTTAAAAATACCGTTTTCTTTAAGTATTAGCATCATCATTAGTGGTGCCATATAGAAAAAAACTAAAACTTAGAAATAAATAAAAAAGAAGCAACTGAAAAAAATAAATCAAAACTAACTTAAACAATACCGATGATGCAAAAAAAAAATATTCAGTTAGTATGTATATTAGTTCAAAAAACTGTATATAGTTATGGTAGAGAGTCAAAATTCAAGTATATCTTTGATAACGGTATATTACGTGTTTAGGGTTATAACTCGTCTGAATGAACATTAAAATTGAATTTAGCATTTTGTAAAGAAAATGTCATTGTTTTTACAAGAAAGAATTTCTTTTCGGCATAATATGTAAATACTCCACCAATAGTATAAAAATTTAAACATTAACATGAAAGTGACTTGAGTTTATAAAAACACATATAATAAAATGCAAAACAATAAAAATTTTAGTCTGAATTCCCTATCAGTTATTTTATTTGTTTTTTTATTTTATTACACTTTTGCTTTTGTTTTGATTTTTAATTTTAGGCTAGAAATTATGTTTCTTGTGTTTCTTTGTCTCTTGGCGAGAGTATGTTTATCAGTGTTGCCAGGGAAAGACAGGAAAATAATAATGCCTTTCCTTCAAAAAAGTTACATTTTTTTCATTAAAAGTAACATGTTAAAATCTTCCCTTAATAAGAAGTAAGTTAATGTAATTTATATAAAATATAGTAAAAATATAGTAGGGGAAAATAAGGCAACTTATTTACTTAATGAACAAAAACAATACTAAAATAAAAACATGGAAAAACTTTTGAAAAAAATTCCAACCCGATGATTCTCATGAGTATTTAAATCAGGACTCAATACTACTACTCTGATTGAAAAGTGCATGCTCTAGCAATTCAATAAAATTAGTTAAAGAAAGATTTTTTTAATAAATCTTTTCAACCTTTTTCTTTAGTCTTATTTGCTTAAAACTTCAACATAAATTTGCTGACAATTTTTTCGTTATATAATCCGGTACTTTTGCAAGGTGAAATAAGTGAAGCTTATATTATTTCGCAGTTGGGAAAAATTGTTGCCAGAAACATTTTGCTGTTTCTAAACATGAAACAGAAGTATTTCGTGATTTCTCACTAATTAAACAGAGTAAAATTCAGCAACGTTTTATTTTGTTTATTCGAGCTAATTTTTTATGTTGAATTTTAATAGCATTTTCAAGTGTGTAACCTTTGTTATTAAAATCGAATAAATATGTGTCTTTGGACAAATATAAGAAAATTATACATGTTACGCGAAGCCCTTAAAATTAACAAAAAAATGTGAAAAATGTAACCAAATGGCAACACTGATTTTTATTTAAATTTTTGTTTAACAGTGCAGTCACACGGTCAAGTTTTTGTTCAACTCTCTTTCAAGAAATTTACACAAACTGCTTGTCAAAATTGACAAAAATTGAAAGCTGAGGCGTAGGCTGCACGTAATTTCAAAGCAAGTTTGTAAGCAAGATGTCGTAAAGAAAACAAAAATTTTTTTTGAAGGAAAATATTTCAATCAGCTGTTCTCTTGAATGAAATTTGAAAGACTCAGTTGAACGAAAATTTGAAAGCAAATTCTCAGCAAGTTTTTAAAGTGAGAGTGTATTAGCAAAAAAATTAGAGAAATTTTAAAAATTGAATGAAAACTTGATCGTCTGACACCCTAATAATATCTTCAGTTAAAATAGTGCGAAACTTCCTTTACTATTAACAGAAAAAAAAACTTAAAGAACTTTAATAATTAAAAAAAGCAGAATTTAAACTTTACAATTATCTTAATTTTAATAAATTAAACAATGTTTGGCAGCAAAACTTTCTTGCTAATAGAGATATTTGTTGTTTACTTGGGCTTAAAATTGAGCCGTTTATTTTGAAAGTGCCATAAGTCATTTTACTTTTAACCCGATATACATATTTAAAGGATAGTATTTTAAAGGTTTTAAAAGTATTGAGGCTAAATCTCGAGAAGACTTACTTACACTTCTATATAAGGAGGCTTATTCCCCAATAAAAACAAAGTGACTTATACCACCTTCAAAATAAACGGCTCTATTTAAATATTTTAAAATTAAAAATAGAAAAAAAACGAGAACACATAAAAATTTTTTTCATTTCTTTAGTTTTTTAAATATTTTTTTAAAAAGCGCCATAGTTTATTTTCAAATTTAAAGACGACTTAAATGCAACAGCACAAATATTTATTAGATGGTGTATGAAGAATATTTAATAAATATCACTCATACGCACTCTAATGTACAGCTGACGTTTTTTAATATAAGTACGTACTAAATATCATAATGCGTGAACATCGGCATGTTAACACATTTCAAACGACTTTAATATTGCAAACGACCTTAATAAAACAAAAATAAAATACTAAATAACAAAATGATGTAATGACAACTTAAAAAGAATATTAAAAAATGACATTTATCTGTTTTTTTTTCTTTTGTCTTATTTATATTTATTCGTAAATCTTTTAATTAGTCAATTGGAATACCGAAAATATAAAGCATCAACATCACCGCTCATACCAGTTCCACCATCAGTCTACGTCGAAGTACCGTCAGCTTTAAAATTCATACTTTGCTGTGAGTTTCCCATTTATGACACTATGAAGATACAAAAAGACATAAGTCCGTATTCGCTTTCGATTGCGAGATCCCAATCACACATATAGCAATCAATTGCCCACTCGGGTAGTGGGCAACAAGGTTTCCAGTCTACCGTTGGCCATTCACTGCAGAAATTTGGTGAAACGGGTTCGATTCATAGAGGACATTGTTATGGAGCTAATGGGGGAGATGCTGAAAATCATGTGAATTGTGGCGGCAGTTGTCGTAATTCTTATATAAAAATGTCAAATCCTTATCAAAATGGTTCGGGTTACACGGCTAGTTACGGTCACAATATGAACGAATTGTCACAACAAGCCTTTCAGATGCCACATCAACACCAACGCATACATAACTCGCATCCCCATCACCATCATTCGCATCATCACTACCAGCAACGGCATCAGCAACAACAACAACAACAGCAGCAAATGGTAACCAAGCCGCTAGATGCGGACGATAAAACAGATGATGGTATCATATATATGCCGGGACCATCATCTTCCAAAAAGTTACCACATTATTTTCCCACTTCGTCCAACTCGATCGAACTTGAGGAGCCACCTTCGATCATTGATGTGGAAGAGCAAATTGAGCCTGAATTGGAGGAGGACTATGATGAAGACATACCGCCAATTGATCTAAGTAAACCGCCGAGTGTGACGAGCATTGTAAATAAAATTCTAACAGAAAAGGAAGTACAAATTAATGCCGAAGGTAAATCTATAACTGTTACAACAATATTGTGATTTCATTTGTATGTGTTGTGCTCGTTTTTGTATTCGTGCTCTATTGCCACATTGTCAGAACCAAATTTTAGTAAAAGTTTTTTCAACAGTTTATAACAAACAATTATCTAATGCAGAAATTCTTTATTCAAAGAAAATAAATACATTAAAAGGTTATTAATTGGTATGTATAGATTAATAAATCGCATATTTCTTTTATTAATGCAGTTAAAGTCAAAAGTAGTGAAGTTTTATTACAAAAAATATAACAGAAAGAAGAAAATATTTAAATACAAAACCATAATTGGTTTGTGAAAAAAATAAAGTTGCAAAAAACAAAAGACAGTAAAAAGGAAATAAATTACAAATATTTCTAGAAAAATATTAATTTACTTGCATACATTTTGTGACAAAGAAGCTACGATAATGGTGATATTTTTTATAAGATTTTATTTTCCAAAAATGTTTTTTACGGATTTTCTGTGTAGAATATCAATTAGTATAAACTACATTTAAAGTTGGGATAGAGTAAGAAGTGCACAGTGGTGCAGAAACGAAATATTTTGGAAAAAATTTCTGCAACTTCTTAACCTTTACATACTGGTAGCAGAGAAGCATTCGAGCTTCAGTTCCGAGTTTGAAGTTTGAGCTTCCTGGATCTTTCGAGAGCGTAAAAGGGCCTCTAAATACGACCTTTAAAATATTTATCCAATTTTCTCCTCGAATTTTGTTAATAAATATTCAAAGTCTCAAGGCTTAATTAAAAAAACTAAAATCAATTTTAATAAGCTCTATGTGCCTTTAGAGCTTTTCAAATTTTATAGTCTTATAGTTCCAGTTTTGGATTCTTTGTAAATAATATCGGAGTTTGGGTTTGACTGAATTTTTAATTGTTTAAAAAATTCCAAGTATCCGAGGTGCTGTATCTTGGGATCCCTTGCTCTGACGCTTTTGGAAAGGAAACTTTAGATCTCAACTGAAGCTTAAATGTTTCCGTGCTCTCAGGGTGTGCACCTTTCAGAAATTACCAATTTATATTAAAAATATTTTGAGTCTGCCCCACTGTGCAGTGTAGGAAAGATAGTGTAAGAAAATATTATTAAGGGTCAAGACATCTTTAAGTATTTTTGGTTTATATAAAATTTTAATAAAGATTTCCAGACGAATTGTCTAGCTTACCCCTTCCCAGCCAACTTAAGGCATTTATTAAAGTAAATTGGGGACACAGCACGATATTAAAATTTTGATTTTCAATTTTGCGCAGCAAATGATAACACAGCTGATAACGACTTTATATCTTGACTTCTAAAAATAAGATACTGAAAGAGACATATTGAAATCCTTATCATTTATGTTTTAAACACAGATTTTCTTCCAAATGAAATCCAATTTGACGTAGAGAAACTGGTCTGAAATCAGTTCGCTGGCAGCACCAATATTGGTAACAAAGTACTTACTACTAAATAAGAAGAAGTTTATGTGATATCAGATGAATTTTATAAATAAGCTTCAAGACAATTCAAACTGACAGACTCATCTCTAATTTTGTTGAATAACAGTTGAGACATCAAACGGTAAAATCAAGAATAAAAATTTATTTATTATTGCACAAAAAATGTTTAATGAAAATATGTATGTTTTTTTAGGAGTGATCAGCAACTTTTCATGAGGCGATGTCTTGTAAAGCAAAATGACAGTGATAAGATATATTTTTGTAATGATATTGTTTAAGTTAATATTCCTATTGTCGACCATTTTTTGTCACCAACTGTATGTATAATAAATTAAATTAGTATTATTAGTTAATAGATATAGTTATTGTTATCTATGCATATCAAAAAAAATAAATAAATAAAAAAATTTGTTTATAGAAAATATTTGAAAATAATTATTTAAATGTTTATTTAAATTTGTTACAAATATTTTAAGGTTTTCATGCCTAAATTTATATTATAAAGAAATGTGTGAGAGAGAGAGGGGGAGAGAAAAGAAAGAAATTACACCAACAAACACAAAGCCATTCTAGTGTTGCCAACCACTTTTGTTAAATTAATTAACGCACCAAGCATAGCAACACAGATTATAACTCTCTGCTAAACTTCAAGCCATAGCTAAACAAGAGCGTAAGCGTATTTTTTGCTGTCAAAAGCTCTCAAGCCTTGTCAGTTTGTATGTAGCATACAGAAATAACGCTCTACAATTGGATAATCCGATTTTGACAAGGCGTTTAATAATAAAAATAATTTAAATTAAATTAAAATAATTCATTTTCTTTTTTATAAATATTACTTTACACAAAAAGAACACCACAAATATTATTCTTGTTAAAATTATCAAATTAAAATACAAATCTATTTTACGGACGCAGTTCAAAAATTAAAAAAATAACAAAAAAGAGTTATCTACGGAGTGTAAAATGTAATTTTAAGTAAAAATTTTGGAGCTACGGACCTCTAAAGATTTTATGTAAAATATGGCGTACATCGAGTATTTTATGGAGGAATAGGGCAATATTGGAATGATTGGAAAGGTAATACATCTTTTGCATTTCACATCCCGCAGGCAACTTTTTTCATTTTTAAGCTGCGTCCGTTAACTAGATTTAAGCCTTTATTTTCTAATAACCCTGTTTTAATCATTTTGACATAGCGTTGGCGCTTAAAGCTATGCGTTGAAGCGTTTAAGCTTTGCGGAAGAAAGCCATTCGCTTTCCGATTTGATTTAGACATGACTTTTTACTGTGTCAAAAGTAGACCTAGATAAAAAAAAAATTAATTAAAATTTTATTCAAATTTGTGATATAAAATTTTAAATCAATTTAAATAACAATTTCCAAAACAACAAATTCGTTTTGTTTTATGTTGCAAAATAATCCTTTGTGAAAATTAAATATACCTAAGGGGCTAATTCAATGAAACTAATTGTTGGCTTATTTTAAAATTATTATTTAAGGCGAAAATAAGCTTACAAGCCTTAAGCTTGCAAACAAAACGCCATTATGATAATAAAAAAACGCATTTACCAAAGAACTAAAAATGGAGTCTGCACAAGTTTTCAAATTGTTTTGTTGGTATAATTTCTTTCATCGCTTATATTATAACAATTATTTTTTTTAACGAAGAAAAAGTAAATATGTTTTACAAAAGTGCCAAAATGCTACTTGTAGTTTTTATTATTAGCAAATTATTTTTTTTTTCTATTTGGGCTTGTTAATATACTTAATTAAAAAGAAAAAATATTCATGATTTCACTTTCTTCAAAAAACGAAAAAATTTCGAAAAACTAAATAACAATAATCTTAAAAACTAAATACTTAAGTACCACATAATTGTGCCTCATCCTTATCAAATTTATCATAATTGTTTCTTAATCAATTGTTCAAATTCTAAGGACTTGTTACTTATTATCGTAGTCTTTTTAAACTATTAAAAACCAACACCTGTTATTTCTCAAAAACAATAATTATAAAAACAATTTTTTTCTAGAATATTAAAAATAAGAATATAGAGACATACATACATATACATTTTTAATTAAATAAAAACAAAATGGAAATATTTTTCTTATCAAAAAGTAATGCACCCCGCCCACCCAACAAAAAATATTAAAAATAACAACAATACAGCACTACCGCAAAATAAAGTAAATATTTTTATTAAATAAATAGTAAATTATATCATTTTTAATTAAACAAAAAATAAATTTTATATATTTACAGAAAATTAATAATATTATAAAATTAGAATCATTATTACATACCTCATAAAAATAATTTAATATTTTAAATAAATAATAAAAAAAAAAACAAATAAAACAATGTCAGCCTGAAATTATGCTCTAATTTATTTGTCAAGTAGGCTTATGAATTAAACTTAAAAAAAACTCTGTTATGATAAAACAACAAACAAAAACTGTACAAAAAGTCTCTTATTCTTCTTTTAAAATAATAAATTTTCTTAAATAAAAACTACTTTATTAATACTTTTGTTATTGTAATAAAATAAAAAAAATAATAATAATAAAGGTTATTTGAATACATAATTAAAAAATATTAGGACTTAAACTTACGTTCCGCCAATCTTGGTCTTGGTATGTTTGAAGCTGCTGTCTTCCAGACATCATTAATTTTTTACGATAAGTCACGATCACACACAGCCATTGTTTCTAAACAAAACAAATAAGAAGAATCACTGTGGTATAATAGATCGAAACATTGTCATGCTGCAATTTGAAATATTTTGTAAGGCCTGTTATTGCTTTGAAAGCTTTTAGATATCTTATACATTTTTCACGTCTTTAATAACCAGTCGCAAGACTTTAATGGAGGCAAATCTAATATCGTTTTGAGTTGTTTACAAGTTAATAACATTTTAAAAATCGTTTGCGCTCAAAAGGCTCCTGAGCTGTTATTAACATCAATGATGTATAGAAATAAACATATCAACAAACAATTTCTTTTAATGCTAACAGAAGATGGCGGAAGCATATTCAACATTAACAGTTTTTTTTTTGAATAGTATGTTTTAAAAAAAATTCAATTTACTGCCAGTTGCTGTAGTAAAAAAATCTTATTCGTGTAGAACAACTTTTGCGTTAAGAACTTTACTCTAATATTAAAAAAAAACTTAAAAATCTATTCTAACGCCATGCAAAATCTGACAGTTATAAATTAAATTTTAAAACATATTCAATAAATAATACATTTCTATGTTTGTAAAGTTGTATTTATATGAATAAAAACATGATGTGTGTAAAAAACATAACACATACATATAAGTATATAATAATTTATTTCAAATAACGACTTATCTTTGTATATAGAATTAAAATATATTTTTGCAAAATTATAACAATTACAATTTTAATAAATAAGTAATTAGTAATATTTTCTTAATTTTCTGCAAGAACACTTCTAAATAATAAAATAAATATTTTAATATTATAGATGAAAATTTCAAATATTTGTTTTTTTTTTCAATTAAAATTAAATAGACTTTAAGGATGAAGGTATGTACATTTTACATATTAGTGATTATTAATTGCTCATAGTTGAGGTTTAGAAAATAATATCGACTTCTTAGAAAAATAAATAAGTTTTTATTCTGTTTGTAAAATATTTTTTAAGCGATTTTTAAACGCTTCTTCTTGCTTCTCTAATTGGCGTTAAACCATTGATTTCCCTTCATAGCACAATTGTGCAAGCTACACTTTAGTTATACCTAAATATCAGCGGAAAGCGGAACGTTTTCTTCCGCAAAGCTTTTACGCTGAAATGCCATACCTAAGCAAAAGCGCGAGTGATACTTTTCCGAATAATTTTAACCCTCTAGTGCGCAAGAAAACCAAATTAAATAAAATACTACTTAAACGAAAGGAAATGGTTTAAAAACAAACTTTTGTTCTAGCAGTTTGTAAAATTTTCATTTATAAGGGCGCAGGAGGCGAAAAATCCTTTGATGTAAATTTGCATCAATATCAATTTGCACACTATAATATTGTAATAAAAAAAGAGTGTAACTTATGTAAAAATCACAACTGTTTATAAACCTGTTGAACTTAGTTAAATTTTAAGGTCAGAAAAACACACTGTTTCCTCTACGCACAACAAACGAATGAGCAGGCACTTCAAAATTGCACAATAATTCAATAGTGCTATAACGGTACTTCAAAAGCAGAGAAAACGACGTCTATTAAATGGAGACAACATATACCGAACATTTACATAAAACTGTTTTCAAATTTTAAAGCTACAGAGGGATATTCGGTATGATTCAAATTTGCATCACTGCGCACTAGAGGGTTAAAATGAATGACAATTCTGATGTTTGTGTTATGAAAATTAAAATTTTATTAAAATAAATATAAAAATTAATTTTTTGAATTATTATTTAGTTTTATTTATTATTATTATAAGCTTGTCAAAATCGGATATTTATACTTTTGTCGTTCCGTGTCTAATTTCTACAATATTAATACTCTGACTTCTTATGTGTAGCGAAGTCGATTGAGCGATATCCGTCCGTGTTAGTGTGAAAATCGAGTTTGCCGATTTTTTTTTTCTAATTGTTTTAATCACTAAACTAGATTTACATAGATGGTGAAGGGTATACAAGATTCCGCATAGCCGAATATAACACTTTTACTTGATTTATAATTATTATTTTTCCTGAAATTAGAATAATATTTTTTGATATATTTTATATAAATTACATTAAATTACTATTTATTTAAGGAAAATTTCAATATGTAACTTTAAATAAAAAACAACACTGTTACACATATTCTTATGCTCGTTTGTTTAGTCGTCGAAATAATCGCAATTTAATATATATTTTCTTTTGCATTGTAAAGAAAAACTTAAACCTATTATTTTTGAAAATATTTTGGTATTTTTCAATGCCTTGTATATGTTCAGATATTATTATTAAATTTAATTGCCTCAGCTTAATAGTTTTCATAACTTACCAGTGGGCTATAATTAATTTTAATTTTTTAATTCTGAAAATCTTTCTCCCTTACAATTGTGTGCTTTTATTTCTATTCGTTTTGTTTTGTATTTTTCTTTTCTTAGAGCAATTAGTTATTCCTTAATTTTTTTTAAATATTTGAAGCTAAAAAGTTTCTCATTTAAGTTTATCACAACACTAAACATAAATTTTAAAATATTTTTTCTTGAATTTTAATTTTTTACAAAATTATTAGTATTTTAAAAAACATTCCTTTAATTTAATAAACTTTTCTCCCGGTTCAACTTTATTGTTCTCACTACTACAACTGACAACAGATGTTGGTTTGAAACTACGCCATGGTTTATATATTTTGGCTGGTAAAGTTTAAGCAATTTGCCATTGCCACTACTAATATGTACGTAGTGGGTATAATGATTTGCCTGAACTTACTAAACTAGAATAAATTTCTTATTAGTAATTAGAATATTTTAAGTGCTATTTTTATTTAATAGAATCTAGCCATTGCCGGTGTGCTTCACTAAACAAATTGTCCAACGATGAAGTTGATGGGCTTGTTCGGAAATGCATCACTACTCTGCATCTGATGCGGAGCACGTTCTAAAAAACATCAGTTAGCATCACTGCAAATGTCGTGGTTTCTAAAATGCATCACAGGGATGTATGATGCGCAAACAAACGTCAAACACGCATCACAAAAATGGCAGATGCGATGGATAACAGTGCAGTCACATGGCCAAGTTTTTGTTCAATTCTCTTTCAAGAAATTTAGACATACTGCTTGTCAAAATTCACAAAAATTGCAAGCTGTGACGTAGGCTGAACGCAATTATAAAGCAAGTTTTTAAGCGAGATGTTATAAAGAAACCAAAAAAAAAATTTATTTGAAGGAAAAAACTTCAATCAGCTGTTCTCTTGAATGAAACTTGAAAGACTCAATTGAACGAAAATTTGAACGCACATTCTCAGCAAGTTTTTAAAGTGAGAGTGTATTGCTAAAAAAATGAGAGAAATTTTAAAAATTGAATGAAAACTTGATGGTCTGACACCCTAGTAAGAAAGTATTTTATTTGCTATTTATTAATTTTATTATGTTAAATAACATTTGTTTATGCATTTCTAGACGTAAAATTTTCGAAAATTTTAATAAGAGTTCGATTGGACATGAAAGAGGAATTTACATCAGGAAAAAGGAAGAAGTCGGTGCTCTGGTCTTAAAAAAAAAAAATAAAGGAACAATAACGAAAAAGAAATATTGGAACAATAACAAACAAACAAAACAAACAACAAATTTATAACATATTAATTTATCCATTTTTAATGTTAAATCGTTTGAAGTTGTATACAAATTAATTTATTTATGTTTGCGCACCAAGTAAGTGTCAGCAGCAGCTGTTTTGCATCGGCATCGCAAACTAATCACACATGCGCATCAGATGCAGCGCAGTGATGCATTTTCGAACAAGCCCTATGATGATCATATTTTGTCACATTTTTTATTATCTATTATTTTATGTTTCCGCCTTCCATTTTTTTTAATAAATTTTTTTTAACGGTTTCTTATTAATTATACTTTATGTACAAAATTTTAAGGCTTAGTTTTATAATTTTCTGAGTAATGCCAAATTACTTTTTATGAGTGGGCGTTTTCCTTCTGCTAAAAACCTCCAAGCTATTACTTAAAAAAGCAGAAGAAGGATCCTTTCGCCCGATACTGCTAAACTATAACTTTTTAGATAGGCCAAGATGATAAACACGTTGGCCAGGGTTCAACCCCTTCGGCAGTCAAAAATAAAAATGTTTTTTTCTGTTTAATAGTATAAATACAAATTCAGTATAAGAATTACAACTTGCAACCTCCTTCGTTGGAACTTTTTGATAGCATATTCGCTATATCTTTCTTCTTTCAGCACCTGTCTTATCTCTCATCTATCAAAGAATGTAGCACGGTTACAAACTAAATAGGTATTATTGCCTGAAGTGCTACTTCTCTTTAAAAAAAATCGGTCGTAAACAGAACAGTTAAATTAGAGATTACAAAAAATACATTTTCACCCTTCGTATCCATCATCAGGGTTTATGTCCATATTTGTCACATGTCCGCAAACAAATCAGAGGTTGGGCAAGAATTTTGGTAGCGTCGTTTATTTAAAGCAGGTTATATCTTGTTCGTTGCTAAATTTTTTCGAAATTGCAATATTGTTATAATGCCGACAGTTCGGAAATGTAAAGAAATAAAATGCTGTGAAATTTTATATTCTAAACACAAGTTTACACAACTCAACAATTAAATAGGCATTTTTTTCAAATCATATACGCAAAGAAATTTTAATAAACAATTTTGATTTAAAAAATTAAATTTTTAATCAAAAAAGCTCGTTTAAACATTTTAAAAACATTTTATTTTTGAAAATTTTTAATTGCTTAAGCCGCCCGTTTATTTATATTTGCTAATTGTAGTAAAACAAATATAACGATGTTTAGTTTAATGCGTTTTCAAAGTTTTAACGTTGTAGTGAGACGTCTTCGAGAGATACGTAATTATGGTGCCCAGGCTATTAATCAAATGTTGCAATTACAGCATACGGAGATCTGTGCAGATCCACCCTCACGTGGTTTAGTATTGGGTGTGTATGCTGAGGAGGAAGATAAAAATGATACGGGTATTTTAACACCGGCTGGATGGCGTTATAATGTTCAAAGAACCGCTGGCCGTATGTTAGAAGTATTACGCATGTCTGGACCAATGCCTAAGAGAGGAGAATGTCGTCTACTGTTTGCTCAAGAAACTGAGAAAATTCCATACTATTCAGCTGTTGCTATAATTGGCTTGGGTAAGGAATGTTTAGGCTTTAATCCCTATGAAATTTTGGATGAACAAAAAGAGGCAATCAGAAGATCTGTGGCCAAGGCCTGTATGGAATTGGCTTTATTAGATACAGATCGTATTGAGGTGGAAAATTGCGGTCATGCCGAGTCGGCAGCCGAGGGTGCTGCATTAGGTGTTTGGGCTTATCAAGAATTACGAGATCCTAAAAATCGTGTAGCTGTACCTTCTATTGATTTGTTTACATACAAAGATGAAATCTGTGATATTGAAGGGTGGCGTATAGGCTTGCAAAAGGCTGCGGCTCAAAATCTTACCAGACAATTGCAAGAAATGCCCTCAAATCTTTTAACACCAACTGCATTTGCCCAAAATGTTGTAGAAGTTTTGTGTAAGTCTGGTGTCAATGTAGAGGTCAAAGTAGAAGGCTGGGCGGAAAGTCAAAGCATGCACGCATTTCTGTCCGTTGGTAAAGCTTCTTGCGAACCTCCCATATTTTTAGAGTTAAGTTATTATGGCACTTCGGCCGAGGAGAGACCAATAGTATTAGTTGGCCAGGGTACTACCTACGATTGCGGTGGTTTGTGTTTAAAAGATAAGGAAACGTTGTTTCACATGAGAGGTGATATGACTGGTGCAGCTGTTGTGGTAGCAACTTGTCGGGCAATAGCTGGATTGCGCTTGCCGGTAAGTAAATATTTTGTACACAATTTTTTTCTTCTTAAATTTTAAGCTTAAACCCACATTAAGACTTTACTACTGTTCCGTAATTACATTATAACACAAGAGTTACATTATTTATTTCATAATATATTTGGCTAATTTTTGCGAGTTTAAAAACTTCAGGTTAACATCAGAGGCTTAATACCTCTTTGCGAAAATATAATCGGATGCAATGCATTCCGTCCTGGTGACACTGTAAAGGCAATGAACGGAAAACATATTAAAATCCAGGGAACTGACCACGAAGGTCAGCTAGTTTTAGCCGATGCATTGTTATATGCCCAAAACTTTTGTCCGAAATGTATCATTGATGTTGGAACCACAACGCGCTGTATGCACGATGCTTTAGGGGAATCGGCTTGTGGTGTCTTTACAAACTCGGAAATTTTATGGCAACAAATTAAGCACGCTAGCATGCACACAGGAGATCGTGTATGGCGTTTTCCGCTATGGTGGTATTATACGGAGCAAATAAAAGCAGGCATGTCAACAGATTTACAGAACGAAGGCGTAGGTACCGGCGGACAACCATGCAAGGCTGCTGCATTTCTAAGAGAATTTGTACCATGTGGTCAGTGGATGCATATTGTAAGTTCGAGATTGGCAATTTTTGTTTGTTTCGAAATAAAAAATTAATAATAATAATCTTGTTTAAGGATGCTTCAAATGTAATGATTACTGATGGACGTGTCTTTGACTATTTGCGCAGAGGCATGGCTGGAAGACCAACACGCACTCTAATTGAATTTATAGCACAAACTATTTGCAAAGATACTGCCCCTAAAATGCCCAAAAAAGAAAAGTAAATCTTTGAAATACCTCTCGTCACTATATTTGTTTAATAGCCAAATTGTTTTGTGTAGTTTGTTTTTGTTTTAGTTAAATAAAAAAGGTAATAAAAATTTATAAATGTTATTAAATATTTGTATATATATTTGATAAAAAATATTGCGCATTTTCTTTTATTTGAAAGTTAGAATAGCTTTATTTAAGGCAGATACAAAATAACTTTAAAAATACTTCTTTAAAAGCTACAGATATAAAATACACACGAGTTCCATACTTATATTTTACTTGCTAAACAGTGTAATAAGGTTGGCATTGAGTTGATACGATTGCTTCGAAAAAAATGAAAACGTTGAAAAATGCAACTGTACTACTATCACAACGAGACTGCTTCTTTGAGTACAATGTTAATGTCCATTGGTGGATAATTTTGCAAAAGTTTTACATTGGAGGCAAAATCATTTTTTAGTATTTGATCACGTTGTATTCTTGAAAATAAAAAAAGTTGTAATTAAATTAAAAAAGAATGATAACGACAGGAAATCTTACAAAATCATAGCGCAACAAATTTTTAATAGAAAATCAAAACGATTTTCATCTGATAGCACTGAATCCCAAATGCGTACGACATCAGGCAAGGGAAATTCTTGTGATAAAATAAGAGATATCCACCTAAAACATAAGAAAGTAATTTAAAGAGTATGTACGTGTATTCAGTTATGTTCTGCAAAGCAAGTAATTTTTAACATAAAAAATTGTAAAATTGTTTATTCTTATTTTGAGCGTTAGATTCGTTATAAAGTTGGAATAAATAACGCGCCTCCTTTTATTGTTTTTGATCAACTGTTTTCGCTTGAAAAGGATTAATACAAATTTTTAAGTGTTCTGAGCTACATATTTGCTTATTGCACTTTTCTCTTTTGAAAAGTATCGACCAAGTGATGTCGATAATTAAAAATATGCAAGAGTACTATATTCGGCTATGCCGAATCTTATATACCCTTCACCATCTATGTAAATCTAGTTTAGTGAAGTAATTCCAATCAGAAAAGGCAAATATTGGGCTGACAGAGAATTAAAAAATAAGAAAAAAAAATCAAGTACCACATATATATATACATATATGTATTTATCAGGCATGTCACAAATTCCGATCGGAATGGTTTTAATTCCGTATTAACAATTCCGATCGATTTTGTTTTACCAACACCAGATTCCGATCGATTTTGCTTATTTCTAAAAAATGCTTAAAACCGATCTTTTTATTTAAATGTGGCAATATTGCGCACACCAAGTTAACAACAAGCCTCATCTAAATAGGGACACATAATAAAAGTAAATTTGAAATCCGCAAATAACAAAATTTCATAGAAAGTAAATGTCACTTTGCAATTTAAAAAAATTTTTTTTTCTGAAAAACCAATTTACAGAATTGAAACCACTTTCGATCGGAATTGAGTACTGTGACATACCTGTATATGTGCCCATAATTATGAAAGTGATCTAAGTCAAAATTTAAAAAAAAATGAATTTAGCAGTTATTTTCATACCACATTATATTAAACTAAATTTATTCAATGTAATTTTTACGAAATTGTCAAAAATGAATATATACATTTTAGTATTTCTTTAAAGATCCCTTCAAAAGTTTTTAAAATGATATTTTAAAAAATTTTATGATTTCAGAGGCCCGTTACTCTGAAAATATGGGCGAGCGCCAATTTTTTCACGTGATTTCTTTTTATTTTTTATTCCCTATCGCCCCATATATTTGTGTTTTTTTTATTATTAGAATTACTTCATTGTCCAAAATGATATGGAAAAATTAGATGTAGGCGTTGTTTTCGCCTTCTGCCTCGAGGGACATGAACCGATCTTGCTGATGCCCAATAGCACCGCTATCGACTCTATGTCTGATCGATTGGCGTATTTAAATTTTCTCTAGCGGATCTAGTGCCTTGGCAAACTTGATTTTAATACTAACACGGACGAACAGACGGACATCGCTCAATCGACTTTGCTATGCAAAAGAAATGGATATTGTAGAAATTACAAATGGAATGACAAACTTAGTTATACCATTTTTAAACTTCTTGTGGTGAAGGGTATAATAAGCTTGAAAATTGAAGGCTATAGAGCTGTAATTTTGACCCATATTGATTTATCCTTTGTACCGTTATAGAACACTTAAATTTTGAACAAAGTAAGATACATCAGCAAGTTTTAATAAACTTAAATTAGAATTTGGAATTTATTTTAACAAATATAGAAAATAAAAATTAAACTTTAAAGATGTTTCCACCGAAGTGTGATTTTGAGGTTTAAGGTATTTCTGCGCAGTTACAGCAGCAAGTGCTAAAAAAATTATGTACATGAACTTATTTATTGAGCCGAGGTTGAAAGAGAGACAATTGAAGTTTACAGATGAGAACTAATAATTAGTATGTAAATAAAATAAAAAAAGAAAGGATGTCCTATAGAAGACGTGTTTTTTTTGTATCAAGGCTGTTAGGCATGTTATGAATTCCACACAAAATTTTCACTTTATATTTTCTAAAGCATTGTTATAAAATAATTTTTTGCAAAAACATTGCCTTAAAAAATACAAAGTGAAAATTTCGTGCCTGTCAGACACCGAAATTCACACGAAGGGTTTGTTAGAATTAAAAGAATGACCCATACAAAACTTAATTGTGAGGATAGTCTTGCTTATACTTTTTTCTGTCTCTGTTTCTTTTTTGCAAGAGTTGTTGTTGAATTGTGACTACATAAAGACTTTTTCTTACCTGAAACTATAATATTGTGGATGTAGCTCTTGCAATTTCAGACGTTCATACACCTCTAAATCTTTGCTTCTTAACATTTCAGCCAAACGTTTCATCATATTTTTAATACCTCCCTCTGAGTCATCTAATGTCTTAATAAAAAAGTCACGAATTTCTGCCATTAAGGCAGTAAAACAATAAAAACAATCTGCCTCTGCATGTTCTGTTGAAAACGATATTCGAATTAAATAATTGGATTATTATTAACTCGGTTAAAATACTTCTTATTTCAGGATCAGGATCTGAGGCCATTACATAATAAATCGGACCTACAATTTCATTCATGCCTTGAACGTAGCCCTGACCTGGATTAAGTTTAGCATAAAGAAACAAAATTCGTTGTACAACCTCCC
Organism: Gymnosoma rotundatum; assembly: GCA_916610165.2. Classification (NCBI taxonomy): domain Eukaryota; kingdom Metazoa; phylum Arthropoda; class Insecta; order Diptera; family Tachinidae; genus Gymnosoma; species Gymnosoma rotundatum. The sequence continues at coordinate 8,158,995 of OU744338.1, read as the reverse complement.
AATGAGCCTCTTGGCCCTCTTCCATAGCTTTGTACGTTTCCTCTGAGCGTTTTGTTATGAGATTAATCTAGAAAAAAGTTGAAAAATAAATTAATTTTCAATAGGGTTCATATATTTATATAAAGTTAATATTATACTCAGTATTATTGATATCAAAGCATTTCGAACTTGAATATGTATGTGCGAAAAAATAGGTACCTGCTGCTATAATTGTTTAATGCGGCATGTGCGTTAAAAATATTTTAAGAATATTAGCAAATACATTAAATGACTTTGCAAAGGTCACTTAAAAACTTATTTTCAAATGCATTAAAATGTTCAGGGACTGCTCTTACCTTCGTTACCCCTAAACCTTTTCTTTCAACATTGGCCGATTTCAGAACTGATGGAACCACCCGCTGATGTAGCCTTCGCTCGCCTTTACTATTGACCACAATGTCGCAGGGATATTCGGTAGGCTGTTGAAAAAAGGATATGTCCGGGCAAAGCCTTCGTACATCTTTGTCAATTTGTAACAGAAATTCGTTATCATTGAAAAATGTATTCCATGCACTATCAGGTCCCTCACTCAATGGGTGATCACTTAAACAAACATCATTTGTAACACATCCGTTTTCTTTAAGACCTGGAGGCACTACTAAATCCTCTATAAATTGGCGATAAAGGGTCCTCTTTTTCGCTAACGTACTTGACCACGTGTCATGTTTAGTACCCAAATATCCCAACAGGATTTTCCAACATTGTGAACGAAGGCTATTTACATCTGGAATGCCTTTATCCATTGCAAATAAAGATAATAAAATACAATGTTAAATTAATTCAATGCACTATGATGTTATTGTGAAAGTAATAAAAATAATAAAATATATTGTTAAACTAATTCAATGTACCATAATGTTATTGTGAAAGTAATAATTTAGTGGCACTCCGTGCATTTATATTCGTTTCGCACTTACCATGGAAACACAGTTGCCTAAGATGCTTTAAATCAATTTCATCTTTTGCCAAGACATTTTCAAACTCTTGTACACTTCATAAAAGAAAACAATAATTATACTGTTATTGTTTTTTATAATTTTAATGATTTTGTACCCACCGTGCTTTAAAAGCTGACATAGTTTATTTACTAAATTAATAAACAAATGTTTTGTTTTTGCTGTATGGAGTTGCCAACTAAGAATTCATCTAAAGTATAGGGTTTCTGCTACACAAAGCAAATCATTACAAAAAAAGTTAATTAAGGCAAAGATATAAAAAAATACATGCTGCTTTTAATTTCGATTGAAATACTTTTTGTGCCAAGTTAATATTTATGTGATTAAGCAATTTTAAATTTAAAATACTTTGGCAATTAGTTTTTTAATGTTTTTCCAAATATTAAATATAAAAAATGTGCTTTAAAAAATTAACTATATGGCAACAAACATATTGCGATGTTTTCACACATCTATATGGCCATTTCGCTGCTATGGTAGATTTTACTAAAATTTTGTATAGGTGATAAATAAATTGATTAAAAGAAATTTGTATTTAATAAAAAGCAATCAATTACAAAATCTTAAACCTTTAAGAAATTTGTACAACATCCAATAAATTTTATTTATTTTTTTCCTTCCTCTACATTAGGAAATAAGGAAAAAAAGTTAAAATAAAAACACAAAAAAAGTATTTCGATTGTTTAAAGCAATATGCTAATTTACTTCAATAACGTCATAACTGAAAAAAATTCCATTCGAGATAGTCGCAGTTAAGGTTTTTGACTAGTTCTCACCATCGATAAAAATATCATACTGCTTAAGTTCCCACTACAATTAGTAAAATGATTCATAATTAAAAACCCCATTAAAGAAAACTTTCATCAATTATATATATTAAAAGGGAGGAAAAATATCTTGTTTAATTTTTAAAGAAAATAGAAAAAAATAGACCCTGATAGATAGTTTATTGCAGCATTTTCAAAATTACTGGATCTATTTTGTTCAAAAATTAGCACAAAAATGCGTAAATATTCTTTCATTAATTTTTTTATCTATAGAAATTTGTAAATAATTTTTTTTCTTAAAGAATTTTAAGAAATTAAAATAAAAATATCAACTTATGTCAAGTTCTTAATCTTTGCGTAAGACTTTCTTTTTTAATAATAGTGTTTTTTTAATTTTTTTATATCTAACAATGTTACGTTTCAATTCCATCCAGTGCTATATAGTTATTGAATAAAATTTTTCATTCTATGAAGTTAAAAAAAAATAAAATACAAAAAAAAAACAATAAAAAACTGCCGTATTCATTAAATACAAAAAAAAAAAAATGGAAATGTATTTTAGGAAAAATTTGTATGGAAAAATTGTCACAAAACACTTTTCTAAGTTGTTTTATTTTTTGAGAATATAGCGGAAAACATTTATATGAAAAAATAATAATATAGACATAATATGTACAAATATGTTTAATTAATAATTAAAAAAAGTAATACAAGTAATTAGTTTCTTATTTATTATACAATAAAATGGAAAGAGCAATTTATAAGATAAAGAATGCACTGCCGTTAACACATGTTGCAAATTGAAGCCACAAGTGTTAAAGACCTTTAAAAATTAAATTTAAATACAAGACAAGAAAAGATTTTCAATTTTCCATTCTAGCCTTGCAATAAAAAGTCCATCTAAAAGCAGACGGCAGATTACATTTGCTGTTTGTTTTTGTTCCGTTTTCACTAAAATATTCTTTTAAAAGCTTCTGTTTCTACAAATACACTAAGAATAATAATTATAAGTACTCTGTAAAAAATATCGTTTATGATTATGTCAATAATTTTTTATTAGTTATACTAATACTAATTCTAAGTAAAATATCATAAAAAAGTAATTGAAAATAATTTTAAGTGGATTTGAAGATGAAATAATAAAAATAAAACTTTTTCATGTGAAGATATTTGATATTTCGCCACAGAAATATTTTTTTTATATATAGTTTGATATCCAAGATCGAAAAGTTTCAGCCGTTAACTGCGCTCATTGGTGAAAACCACAGATTACTAACTATTCTAGTCTATGGTTACAACAGCAGCAGCAATAACAATTTGAAATTTGCTTGCCCATTTGCATGATTAAAGTATAATGATGGAAAAAACATTGTGAATTCTTCCGACTCAATTTTTGCGTCATAGTTTCTTGCAATGAAATTGGCAAACGTGTTGAAATTTTAAGCACATATTTTGCTTATACTATTTTGGAAAACAACTGCCGATACACATCGAACTATGAATGTTTCTTCTTATTAATTGTAAGGCTTTAGTGTAAATTAATACACCTGAGGGTTTTACGATCAAGTTTTGCCTTGCAAGTTTCAATACATTAACACCTTTTTACCACTCATACTTTTAAAAATTGAAACGAACTTGCTTTAAAATTTTCTTTCAAGTTTAGTGTTTCAATTTACCTTCAAGAAAACAGCTGATTACAGTTTTTTGAATTATTCTACGTTTTTGTTTTTACAAGTATTTTGCCGCCAAAAGTTTTTGCCATCTTGGGGAAATATAGCTTTCACTCACACAGCTGTCAATTTCAATGAATCTCGCTGGGTTATAATTTAAGTAACGGAGAATATTATAATAAAATTATAATAAAGTCCTCTTAATCCCTATTTTCTATTTTAAAAATATTCATTATAACATTTGTTGTAAAATTACAAAAAAATAAAAAAAATTTAACAATAAAAAATTTGTAAATGTTTTTTGTATGGAAACTTATATTGCAAACGTTTCGTAAACTTTTGATTACTTTATACTATTTAACGAACTGTATCGTAATGAACATTTTTCTAATTGAAAAAAAAAATATTTTTTAAATACAAATTTTGATTGATGTGAAGTAGAGACGGCTACATCATTGAAGAAACTGTGAACCTGCGCCGATGTGTATATAGTAAAATATTTTTTCGATAAGCTTCTAATTGATAAAAATTATAGCAGCAAGACGAAATGAAAAAATATTATAAAAAAAAATACTTAATTTTTTTTAGACAAAAACCCAAACAAAAAAAAAAAAAAAACTTAAAGAGCGCAAAATTATTATTGAATAAATAAATTAGTAAAAAATAAAATATAAACAAAATTCATACGTCTAAAAGAAAAGCCTTTCAATTGAGAATAAACTAGTGAACGAGTAACAACGTGTAGTGAATGAATTTGTGTTTGTCTTCTGTTTTCCAAAACAAGAAAAAAAATCGTTTAGATTAATATTTTTGATTTTCTGCGATATAGTCGAAGGCAATTGATCTTTAAACTGTTTATAATTTTTCGCGTTATTTTGGTCTAACAAAACAAAAAAAGAAAAAAAAAACATTAAAATGAGTCAAATAAATTGTTTACCACGTCCAGCATTTTGGAAAGTACCTGACTATATGAACCCTATAAGTGATAATAAAATTACAGATAAACAAAAAACACAGCAACATACATTTTCTTCACCTAGAAAATCATCATTGATTTTACATGGCGACTCTAGACCACAAAAGGAGAACACCAAAAAACGGGTTCGTTTTAAGGACGTTGATGATATCGATCATTGTCGCCAACATTATCGTAATTATGATCAGCCACGAGTTCAACATTATCATAATTCCACTGCAAATAACGTAAGATTTTATTTTGTTGTAATAAACATAAACATAATTATTTATTTTCTTAGTTTTATGTTTTAGAATAAACATTGTTCTCTTGTTTGAAAAATTGTTTATGTTAAATAAATTAAACAAAATTTAAATTCTCAAAAGTCTTCTTTTCCGTTCTCAATTTTACATAAAATACGCAAATTAATGATGTGTGTGTTTCTGTATATGTTTTTTGTTGAAATTGTTCAAGAAAACACAAACTTGATTTGTTGTTAGAAAAATAGAGATATTTATAATTTGCAGTCTGTCAATTATTTGCACAGTTCATTAATTACAACGACTTTTTAAGTATAAATACAAATTAATAAAAATTAAATAATCATTTGTAAAATTTATATTCTTTATTATTGCACGACCATGAATAAATTATAAAATTGAAAACAAGTGCACGTACACACAAATTAAATAAATCAATCTATTCGGTGGGAACCTCTGAAAGAGAAAAAAGTAATTTTTTTGGTGTAATTTTGTGCATCAAACACATTTGGGATAAATTAGGAATTTTTCGTAGCGAATATTCGTCATTAGAAATTAAACTCATTTGTGTATGTGAAATCGCACACAATTGGGGCATCGAACTAAATTCGTCATGCGTAACGAACTTTGGGATAGGAATACTTTTGTGTAGAGTGACCGGTTTTCTGTTTATCTTTTTTAGTTTTTTACTTCTTTTTGCTTCGAGATTTGTTTTCCTTCTGTTTATAGCACATTCATATATGACTAAATAATATGTTTTTTATAATATTCAATTAATGCTTCTTTTTTTGCACTCTATCTAAACAAAAATATACATATTCTTAAAGACCAATTCTTAGTACTGTGCGAAATTCGTCGTTCGTCCCAGTTTTGTTTATACGATAAATATTTACTATTGGGTTTTAAGTGCAGCTTTCATTTCGTTTTTCTAAAAAGGTGTACAAGTGCCGGACGAATTAAATTTACCGTATGGCGCTGGTCTTACAGCTGATGTGACTATCTTCAAGGTTAAGCAACTTATTAGAGACATGCAGACACGAGCTTATTAATTAAACAATTGGTAATTGGTAACGTCTGGATTAATTTGTCAATCACCATAGTGCAGATCAAAATCAGAGTGATGTAAAGAAATAGCTACTGTGGCATAGACGACCCATACTGGTACGACATATTTTGTTGAAGAACCCGCCATCTTTCACACAAACATTACACCAATTTTTGTAAATTTAGCAAATTTTAATGCATTTAATTAATAAAGATAGAAAAACAGTAGGTCTATTTTTAGAGAGCTTCACATCTCCCATGAAAATAAAATACTTCCAGTTAATTGACAAATCCATTTTTAATTATTTTTTTCATACATGCGAGTAATCAATTAGATGAACTAATTAATTGTCAAATTCATTAGCATTGACTGATAGATAATGCTAATGTTTTTATTGACAATAATGGTAATGCTTTTTAAAGAAACTGTTTTATTAATAATTAGTTAAAAAAAAAGTTATTACTATTAACTAATGCGTAAATGATTCCAAATCATTACACAAAAACGCACTAAAGTATAGTAAATCATTATTTAATTTTTTATCACAAAAATTTGGGGAAATATGTTATATGTTGCTTAATATTCTCAAATCTGAAAATCGTTATTCATTGCGTTCCTTATTTTTAAACAAGCATATTCTCTTAAAACTTCTTAATAATTACCAATGTCTGTTTTAAATTTTATTAAAATCGGTGCAGTCGTAAATGTCCGCGTTTTCCATTTTCATTATTTTTCGATTTTCATTAAAATCTATTTAGTTTTCCTAAATCGGTTCGGACGCATAAAAAATTCAAAAAAGAAGAGAGCTTTTTCCCCCTCCTGGCCCGCTATTTAAAAAAAAAAAAATTTGCTTTTTTACAATGAAGACAAATATCTACGCATGTTTCAAGTTTCATTAAAATCGGCTAAGTCGTTTAGACGTGATTGACACCCCATCAAACAAATAAACTAACACAGGGCGCTTCGCTAACCCAATAAAAATAATCGTACCACGACCACTCTCCCAAGCAAGTCTTTTATTTGATTAATATAAAAGTTATAACAGATTTCCTTTTGCCTATTGGACCTTATGAATCAGGATTTATTTATCATTTAAATATTCTTTAAATTGTTTTTTGTTAAAATCCATTCGGAGAATTTTCCTCTTTCCCACTTACCCGTCCTGTACCTTAAGAGTTCCCTCTTGGAACTCTTAAGTAAATATCTATCTCTGTTTTTTTTTAAATCGGTGAAAGCCGTAAATGCCTGTTTTAGTCATAACTCACGAGCGCGTCGGCCGATAAACTATCTACACGACTATACGAACAAACTCTAAAAATTTAATCGCATGTGGTTTGACCGTTCGTGAGTTATAAAGTCACAACACACTTGCAACAATTTTTTGGACATATAGATTTGATATATTAGATTAGATTAAAAATCAGACTTTTGAACCAAAACAGCACATTTTATTTTTGTAGTTTTGTAGAGTAAATATTTAAAAACACATTTTTCTAAATTTGAATTTTAAGAAAATAAAAAATTACACACAGACAAAGTCGTGGGCACTGCTATTCATAAATAATAAAATTTAGTTTAGGACGGCAATACAAATTTCTAAATTGATATTATAACTTTTAAATTAGGATAAGTTTTTTTATTACAGTCAAATTTGGAGCACCATATCCTTGATATTTACTTTTCTTATTCTTTTTATTTAATATTATAAATTAATTTTTATTATATTTCAAAATTAAAAAATACATATTGTATTGTTTTTTTTTTTTTGGCTGCAAATGTACTGCCATGATTCTTAATTATCATCATTTTTATTTTAACATGGGGCTAATAATAATTTCAGTTCTTAATTAAATTATTAACTACAATCTCTGCGATCAATGTTTAATTTACTGAAAATTCCGAAATGATTTTACGTTGTCTCTTAAATTATCTCGTTTTCTTAATGTGTTCCAGTGGCACAATTCAAAAACTCAAAACGCCAATGAAATTAGTGATCACTTGTTTAATTAATTTATAAATGCATAAATACATACATATATATAGGTGTATATTTTTAAATATGTACATTCAAACCAATTTGAACTAGTGACGATGACAAACTAATTGATCATTGCTTTTGCGTTCTTTTTTTTAAATTTATTTTTGCTTCAGATAAAAAAGGATAGTGAAAGTCTAGTATAAATAGTTTTAAGGTGTATTTTAATTAGCTATTATTGCTAGTGTAAACTTTTTACATCTTGGCATCGAAATTTATTTATTTGTTTAAAGTTATAAAACTGTATGACACATTTTAAATTAATTTCTAAATTGATTTGCTAACAAAGGAACTAATTTTTGTATAAACACCTTTAATTTACATATAAACGTGGTTTTTTTCTAGTTTATATTCTTAACATTTCTAGAACTTTTAGTATATGAACTTAATTATTTTAAGGCGCGTGCCATAATATAATAAATTATTTTTTTTTTTTGTTATTGAACTTTTCATTTAAATATTTTTTTTTATTTGATAAATTGTAAGGATACACATACAAATGAATGTTTGGCCCAAAAAAACACATGTTCATTTGAAAATTTTCATATAAAGAAAATATTGAATGTTGTTTTATTTGTTTTCGATATTTTTGAAAGCAACTGAAAGAAATGAAAACAAAGAAAAAAAAGCAATTACTAAAATAAAAAAATAATCAACGCTTTAAAGACGTACGCAGGTTGCTATTTAAAGGGGAAAGTAGTAAATGTTTTTCTCAAAATTCTTTTTAGCGAACCAACCTAAATTGGGTTTTTTTCACCACTTTTGATGATCAACAATTGACTATTCCCTAGCGTGCTTAAATAAATCAGTCAAGTGCAACTCACGCATAAAAGGTACCGTACCATATTGGTCCTAAAATATAAAATTTTATGTTTTTACTACTTTTTGTTAGAATTTAAAAGTGTCTGCATCTTATGGTTCAAAAGATAGGAATATATACATAAGTCAAAATCAGCCATTCTATGGGTACACCCAAGGCGAATTCATAACAGGTATACTCGCGGCGAAGATAAATACAACACTGTGATGGAAACATGTACATTTAGTTTTTGTACATATAGCTTTCCTCTGTCAAAGGCAAAGGAGACTAAAACTTTTGACACTCGAAGAAGGAAAAATCACAATAGTCACCTGGGCTGTTAAAGCCATCTGTTTTTAATTCGCCTTGGGTACACCCTTCATTTTTTATAAATCTTATTATCAAGGGTACACACTATGGCGAAATAATACTAGGTGGTTGCGATGGCGAATTTTCGCCGTAAACGCTAATTGTCAAACACCATATAAACCAAGGCGAATCAACTAACAGGTGGCAGCGTTAGAGAATTCATTATTTTTTGCTGGTAGAAACGAATGTCAACCTTTATATATAAAAAATGGTACACAGATTTTTTATATATGGAGTTTGACAGTAGTGTACACGGAGAAAAATAATGAATTCGTCTACGCTGGTACCTGGTAATTGATTCGCCTTGATATAAACGAAATTATAGATATTTTTTACATATGGAGTTTTACGTTTAGCATGTACGGCGAAATAATTGAATTCGTTATCGCATGAAAAGAAGAGAATTTGCAGTCTTTTTTTTTTAAGAGAAGTAGCACTTCAGGCATAACCTATTTAGTTACTAGCACTAAGCATATACACTAACACTAAACATATTTACTCGGTGGTTACTAGTAACTGTACTAAATTCCTAAGGAAAGGGATAGATAAGAGATAGATAGGTGGTGAAAGGAGATAGATATAGCCATTTTATTTATAATTTTACTTCGCCGGCGAATATGCTATGAAGAAGTACCGACGAATGAGGCTGCATGTTTTAATTTGAATTCTGAATATGTATTTATACCATTAAACAAAAAAAAAGCAATTTTATTTTTCGACTGCCGCAAGGTTTGAACGCAGGGCAACCAGAACGGAGTTGTCTTGCGCTTTACTTTACACTATTGGCTCTTATACCATTAGATAATGAGTCTGTGCATGCATGCGTACGGAAATGATTTGGAATATATCCTAAAGCTCAATAGTTTTGTCTCTGTAAACAACGGACTGATCCTCCACGTTTTACGAATCAGAATTAGTAAGGCTTTAGTAAATGCTATAGTTTAAGCAAAGGCCTTAAAATAGTAGGATTACACAAATTTAGGCTTGAGTGGTGCCAACTGCCTGGGTGACAGGACAAAATAACTTTAGAAATCACTTTGAAATTGAAAGAAAAAATGGCTTAATGACGAAAAAGTAAATCGAAAATTATTAGTCAATTTCCACTCAACCCAAGTAAAAAGTCAAATATGGGCGCAAACATTATGTAAGGGCAGTTTTTACTCCACTCCACAGAAGTCTACTTCAATATTTGTCCTACACTATAAAAAATAGTAATACATTTACACGTAAACAATTTCACTGGATAAACTTTTCTTCGTATTTTATGTAAACTGTTGAAATTGTAAATAGTATTCATTAAAGCAATCTTTAAAAAAAAAAATAGGTGGACAAACAATTTAGCAGAGTGAGGAGGTCATTTCCTATGTGCAAAGGCCTTTAGAACCTTGCATAGTTCTTGAAGAATAAAAAAGAATAAACTTGACAACTGTACATTTTTTGCTTTTGTAAGGATCTTTCCGATCTTTCGTAGTATTTAAATATAAAAACTAAATTGTATCTATTTAAAACTTTTTTTACTTTAAGGGTGGTTTACATAGTCATAGAAATCTTACGAGATATCAAATTTTTGTGCAGAATAGTACCTGCGGGACTGTCTAAACAAAATAGTAATAAATCTGCACAAATTGAAAGCAAATGAGGATGAAAATTGGACAGTCGTATGGTTCTCTTTGTTTTTTGGAAAACCTATGTATAACAATTATGTAAACGCAAAAAGATCTACATTTAGTGTGGAAAATCATTTTATAACTAAGGCCACTAAATCGTACCGATAAGGGAAATTTTAGTACACGCTTCTGATCTTATGCCACAGCAGCATATTGTATGCTTGTAGTAGCACGATCTTTAGGAAGGAAGAAATAAATTTTATACATCTTTACATATATGAAATGAAACTGTTCTGCCTCAGCTGATGTTTCAGATGAGACACGATTGCAAAAAAGAAAAGAATAAAAGAAAAAAAAAACAAAGAAATCAAAGCAAAAATTTGCTTGTTTCTTTAGGATGATGTTTTTTAAATTAGTACTTGGGCAGCTTTCAATACGATCAAAACGTTTTACAATTTAATTAATTCGAAAATAAATCAATATTATTTGCTAAAAGGAAAAAATAAAAAATAAATAAACCACCATTAGACACTTTAAGTATTTTCGTAACGGAAAATTAATTTCAAATTAGTTTTGGAAGTCACGACAAACTCTACCACGTTTTGTTTTTGTGCCAGTGTTATTTTTGTAAACTTATGATTATTTAAACTGCTTTGGAATTTTCAATACTGCAACTGCAATCATGAGTCCTAAATTGCACGAATTTGCGGTCGTTTTGAAACGTGATGGTGAAAATACTCCCTGGGGTATTCGTCTAGTCGGTGGCAATGATTTAGATACACCTCTTATAATAACTCGGGTAAATTTTTATAATATTTTATTTAAAAATTTAGTGTTAATAAAATAAATAATTTGCATTTAATTAATTCTGAAGCATTATGCAACATGATCTGGTTTTATATGTAGCAAAAATCTTTGTTCAAGTATCTACTAAATGCATATAAATAATATATAAAATTAATGAAAAAACCAAAAAAAAAACAATAGAAAATTTACAAATAATTGATTTATTTTTGTGTTGTATTCTTGTTACAACAACCAGAAGGACAGCAAGTACGACGGCATGTATTCTACTTTTTCTTCTATTCGACATACAATTCATCAATTTCTTTTAACAAGATCATATTCATTTGCCAAGTTTGTTTACCACAACAATAAACAAAATAAAAAAAATCTAAAAGAAAAGAAAGAAGAATCTCATGAATACATATTTCGAAAGCGGGTATCAAACATGACCAAAACAATCTCAACTATTGTGCTGTAAGAAAATCGACAAAGAATATTTAATGGTAACGAAATTTCGAAAACTTTTTGCATTATCTTCCACTATTTATGCGGTGAAAAAAATAATTTGGCACCAATATAACATTGCAACTGTTATTTATAGCAAATTGCGCTTTAAATATTAAAATGATAAATTATTAAACAAACATCTAAAGTTCACCAAACATGATTCTTTCTAAAAACTAAATCTAATATTGAAACTAAAATAAAATTAAAATGTCTCAAGTACATTTTAATGACATAAATCTACTTCTTATATTTAAATTTAATATTATTTACATTCAGTGCTAAAACTGAAAAAGTATTCAAAATTATTTCAAAATTTTAGCTGTGTTTTCTTTCTTTTGTTTATTTTTCAAACAAAAGATCAAAATTTTAAAATATTTATGTTTCGTAAAAACAACAAATAAAAACATAAATTACTTTTATAATTTCTGTACAATAATTTACAAGAAAGCAAACCCAAACAAAATAATAAAAATGTTGCAATTAAATAATTTTATGACTTAAAATTACAAAACAGCACTACATACATAAGTACTCGTATGCACAGAATAAAATAAAAATCATATTTGACAACAAAAAACGCAGATCCAAACAAAAAATTTTTCAATTTCCAGCCTATAAACGATTTTGTCATACTGACTAAAAAATCTGTATGGTGTTTGTCAATTTGTTTTTCAATTATAAAAATATTATTTGAATGAAGAAATTTGTTGAAGTATAACTTAATTTCTACAATAAATTTGTTGAATAATATGAATTTTCTAATAAAGTCATTTGTTAATTTGATTAAGATATTTATTGAACAATAAAAATATATTGATTAAACATTTTATCAAACCAAAAAATGGTTTTATTATATAAAAAGGCTTTTTGATAAAATATTTTGTTCACTTGATTATGTTATTAATTAAGTAGTAAAAAATTTTGATTAAAAAGTTTATCAAACCAACATTTTTTTTATTGAAATCTGCCATGATGGGACAAAAAGTTTTACCAATATTATACTTTTCTTTCCACCTAAACCAAAATAAGAAACATTTATTGTAATATCATTTATTTTATTTTGTTTATTTTTTTAATTCTAACAAAGTACCATTACAATATATTTTTATATTCTATAAGTTTAAAATTTCATTAATTACAGTATATACTTATATATATATATATTTTTTTTTTCTGAGTTGAGTTGATAAAAAAAAGTTATGAATAAGAGTATAAAAGAAATTGGATTCTTTAGGAAACTACAAGTTAATACGAAAAAAATTTTAAAAGAATATCTACAGAATTATGTGTTTTTCATAGTACTGCAAGACTTGCTTCCCATTTTGCGTATCTCGAAGAATAGTCATGACAGAAAAATGTTGATGCTGTGTACAAAAAGCTTGATTTTCTACATTGGATGTTGTTTCAGTTTGTAACGTTTTCAATTTTTCAAGTTTAAATTCAAACGTTGCCATATCACCTATTGGAAGGCCATAAAATCTTAAGAACGTTGATCGTAATACGATGTTCTGTTATGATAATAAATTAAATAATAAATTTATTTTTAATATCTGACAAATACTTACCTGTTCGTACAGATGGTCGAGGTTCCATTCCTTTAAGAGAAGGTACATGTCATCCTGTGTTTCTGAAGATTCTTCAGGTTACGAAGTTTCTTAAAATTATTTTTTTTTTCTACTAAATGCTGTGATAGAATTCCTTTAATTTAATAAATGTTCTTCCTGAAGGAGTTGTTACTTTTGGCACAGGCGGTCCAACTATTTGGTTGAAGGCAATAATTTCAAACAAGGGGGCTAAAGTCGATACTTCGAATGCCGCAAAATGATGGTCATACTGATTATTTATTTTTTTGCAACATAAAACGGTGTCTTCGTTTTTAGTTTTTATTACATATGTAATGGGTTCTTAAGTGCACAAAAAAAACTTGTGCAGAATAAAATGCCTAATTACAAAATAACACTTAATTATATTTACCATTCTTAGCGATTTCCTTCCGAACAATAAAAATTTATAATAAATGTTTCTTCACTTTATATATTTTTAATATTAAAAACTTTATATTCTTCCAACACAAAGAAAAAAACAATACTTTTATTTTTTTGTGACTTTTATTTTTTACTTTTTATGCAAAGGTAACTTATTAAATGAATATACTTAAGGTATTTAACTTAATTAAAAAAACAAATGTAGGGAATAATTTGATAAGTTATCAATTCGCATTTATGAATATGTATGTTGTGCATACATACATATATATGAACTTAAGCATGGTAACAACAAAAAATGGAGCAATTAATGTTTTTATCCAATAAATTAATTTTTTAATCATAATTAGTTTTAAACTGACAAATCCTTTATCAAGTCGATTTGTTGTTTTTTTTTTAGAAGAACAATTCCAACTAATTTTGTTATCAATTCAACTATATTTTTAATCAAATAATTCAATATTTTGGATAAAAAAAATTGTAGGCAAATTGTGATTCCCAGTTTTTTCTGTGTGTACATACGTTAAACATTTTTGAAAAATTATTGTTTAAAACCTAGAAAAACTAATGCTTTGAACTTGAAGGAATATAATTACATATATGTTTTTGTCAACCGCTATAAAATTTAATGAATAATTCCAAAAAAAAAAGAAACCTAAAGTCAATGTTGTCAGCTATGGCGATTTCTCGGCAAACGTGGCGATAAAAATTCCACGTGTTGATTATTGTTGTTTTTGCGTAAACTTTGATTTTTGTCTTTATTTTATTGTTTGGACAAAATTTTTTAGTTTATTTAAAATGTTTGTGAGAAGTTTCCTGAAGAGCGGTAGCGATACAGCCACCGAGATGTGCTTTCACCTTCAATAATCAAAATCGGTGATTAAAATAATTTTTTCGGGATAATTAGAAAATATTTTTAAAGATAATAAATTTAATTTAAAATTCCCGTGATTTAATTTTAATGATAAACATTCCTTTTTTGCAATAAAAATTTTCTAATGGCGAGAGGTGGGGCTCTTGGCGATCTTTAAAATACTAGGAGAAATTTTTGGCTATTTTTCTGATTTTCTCTACGATAGCCTTCACCATCTATGTAAATCTACTTTAGTGAAGTAACTCCAATCAAAAAAGCAAATATTGGTGTAACAGAAAATTAAAAATAAAAAATATTTTGTTGCTGCATGTATATAATTTTACATAAAAATGTTATCGGCTCTTAATGGGTTAAGCATTTCTAAAAAAAATTTAGTATTTCCCTAAAGATCTCTTTGTAAGCTTTGAAATGATACCCACATTGATATTTTGACAAATTTTAAAATTTCAGAGCTTTGTAACTCGGAAAATATGGGCGAGCGCCAACCTTTTAGACTTGATGTTTTTTTCTTCTTTTTTAATTCTCTATGGCATTATATCTATTATTTTTTTTTATTGAAGTTACTTTATTGCTCCAAATGACATCAAAAAATTAGAGGTAGGCGTGGTGTTTTGCCTGCTGCCTCGAAGGACAGCACCGATCATGCTAATTTCTTATAGCACCATTTTTGACACTATATCTGATCGAATTAATAAAAACTTGAAAGAGGAAAACGTTTACAAAATTCGTTTTGAATATGATTTTTGCAAAAAACTTTAAACTGAATTGAACAAGACTGTTTAAAATGTTACTGACACGTAATTTTAGAAGAAAGTTGTGTTTTATAAATTTAAAAAAAGTTGCTAAAAGAAACGCTTGATTGGCTTATAGAAGACATGTCTGTTTTTGAAGTTTATTGTCAATTTTAAAATCAATTTTCTGCAGTTCCAAATGCTTTAGAGACTTGGTACTTATGAACCAGATTTTTTAACTAATATTACATATTTTTTATATTGGCGACATTTGGCGATATTCGACAAGCCGTTTGGCGAGAAAGCTCGAAAAAAATGCAACACTGCCTAAGGTATGAGTGACAGACTCCAAAAAAACAAGGAAGTTAATAATTTGATTGAATGTTGTTTTTTATGTTTGTGCCGCAGAATTTAGTCATTTCTGTCGCAAATGGAACATGAGACACCTGGGACAAACTTATTAATTTTACTAACTTAATATGTAAAACCAGTTTATGTAGTCATCATTGTAAAAAATTACAACTGTCTTGCGATTTTAAAATTTCTTTACCCAAATTTAGTTAAAGTTATCGCATGTTATGGTGTATTTTGTATTGAATACACTTTCTGTTTATATGCTTGTGAACACGCAGTGTATTATTGTATCAATTTATTTTGTATATTAAACGTCAGGAAGTAAACGTGCGAAAAGTATACTTTTGATATACTAATGGTTGATTCAAGTAAGTCGTATGGAATTCAAATGTAGTTGATAACACGATTACCAATACAACTTTTCAAAAGTATGCAAAATAAAAGTGTATTGGTGTATTGAAATTTTATATAAAAATATCCAACAACACTATTGTATTTTAATTGAACAATACACAGTATACACGGATACAAGGGATTTTGTAAATTAATCAATTGATATGAATACTCCTCGTATTCTTATTTACAAAGTTAATTGGTTAAATAATTGATGGTTACAATTTACACAACATGAGGTATATAGATGCGAAGAATGTTGCTGAAGGATGCAGCATTACATTCTGCTGGTGTCTAATTTTTCTTGTTTTCTTTGTAAAACGTCCGCATACATTGTTAAAATAGTTTTTTTTTTCTAAAAAAGGTTTTTAGAACTTAAAAAAATGAATTTAAGTCCAAAAATCAATTTCAACTCATTTATCATATCGGCAGTTCAACTCCAAATGTAATAAAATAATATTAAATTTAAAAAAAGCAAGGCACAGCGCAAGTACATTTTAAAAGTTTGTATCAAGAATTAAAAATTTAATAGAAAATTTTCTTCTTTTTTGATTAAGCATATAATTGTTATATTTATTTTTTAATCAAAAATTTCATTAAATCTCATTCTTGAAGCAAATAAAACGTTTTCATCGTTGCAATGTGCAAAAACCTTTTTCTGTGTAGCCTTTGTTCAATCTGTAGCACTTCTCCAAATAGAACAGAAAAAATTTTGGGAATTGAAACAAAAAATTTCATTAAAATCGCGAACATTTACAGTAATATGTGATTTTTCACATAAGTATGTTGCTCTGTTAATCACAATTTTCCCCTGCAAATCCGAGTTTTAAAATAAGGCACATTATTTTGCACCTTGTAGATAAGAATCTATCCATGATTCAAATTTCTATTAAATTTTGTTGAATGTTCGGTTTTTCCTCTGGGTTTCATTTTTAAAAATATACATGAAAAGACACATTGTCTATTTTTCACCAGCTTAGTCGTGATTGACCCATTAACAAACAAACTCACAAAGAGTTTTATTGTAGATTTATTATATATCGATGGCTTAATTTAAAAAAGGCCTAACTCAATTTTTTCTCAAGAGGAGAAGGAAAAAATAATGATAAAATCCTAAAAATTCTAGGTACCACAAAAATTTTAATGCAGTTTTTAAAAATGATATTGCTTTTTTTTATTAAAAATTACTTTAAAATTTTTTTGTATCTAAAAGTTTTAGGATTTTATTAAGTTTTTTCGTATGATAGTGCTTGTCAAAATGTCACTCAATAAGTCTGTCACGAATTAATTCTTTTAATCCTTTTTCCACTATTGTATTTACATTCATACACAAAACTTATATACATTGTGTATTTCTACTAGAAAAATGCAAAATTAAAACGTTTGCTCTATTCATTCATTTAAAATCCAATGAGTAACAAATGCATTATTAAAAAAAAAAAAATAAATAAAAAATAATAAGAAAATCAAGGCCAACAGAAAAACGAAAACGAAATATAAAATATCGTAAATAAGCTAATAAATTTTTCATAAATAAATTTAATGATGTCAATTTGACAAATGAAACGGCAACAAAAAAAAATAATTTATATTTGACCCATTTAAAACAAGGTTATTGCAATTAATATTTTGTAAATTGCATTCATAAATTTTTATATAAGTATGTATGTATGTATGTACATTAGGGATGTACCTTTTTAATAATTTATTAAAATATTAAAAATGGCTCAGCACAGTCTGATAGAGCACAAAAAACTATAAGGGATTATATATGTACTTATTTTTTCGCTAAGGTCAAAAAAGTTCACAAACCAACCGCGATAAAGTTTTGAAATTTTAATTTTTAATTTTTTCCCAATCAGGACTTGAACCATCGATCTTATAAATTAATGAAAAGCTTAGTACAATAGCAACAACAAATGTACAAGACGAGTAACAAAGAGAACGACAAAGAAATGCTTTAAGTTGTGTGTGAACTTCGTCTCACCAAATTAACATTAAGATTAGTTGGTTAAATAGATGATGTTTACGACGCACATAACATAAGGTAGATAGATGCGAAGAATGCTGATGAAGGATGTGGAGGTCCAGAAAATGCTGCTTTTCATTCTGCTAGCGCCTAATTTTTCTTCTTTTCTTTGGAAAACGTCCGCATATATTTGTAAATAAATTTTATTTCTTAAAATGTTTAGAATTAAATTAAAAATGAACCAAGAGCCGAAAAGAAGTCAATTTTCATTTTGAAATTTTTTAACTTCTGTTCTGGTTAAGAAAAATTAATAATATGCTTATTTAAAACAAAAAATAGCTAAAGTATGAAACTTCATTAATGTTTGGCAGAGATTTTTGGCCAAAACGTATTTTTCTTTAATCATTTTTAATCGAAAAAAAAGAAAATAAATATGGATAAAAATCACCATATAAAATTATAAATATTCCATATTGCATTAACAGCCATATCTTAACAAGAGCGGAAAGCATTTTGTTGCTGTCAAATGTTCTCTTGTACATTTTGTATGTTGCAATCCCAAAATCGCGACGGCAATGCTTTACAATTGGAAAAAACGATTTTGACCAGGCGTTTAATAATAAAAATTATTAAAAGTAAATAAAAATTTATTTTTTTTTAATTTTTAATTTACACAACATAAATACCAGAAATGTTATTCTGGATAAAACTATCAAGGAAGTTATATATATTTTGGAACAAATCTAGTTTACGGACGCAATTAAAAAAACAAAAAATAAATAAATAAATAACAATAATAAAAAAAGTTGTCTACGGGGTAAATTTCGATCGATATCGAATGCCGTAAATTCTATTGAAACTTCGATCGATATCGAATGCCGTAATTTGCCCCCAGAGTTGTTAAAAAAAATAAAGTCTTAAATCTAGTTTACGGACGCAGCTCAAAATTGAAAAAAATTATCTACGGGGTGTAAAAAATAATTCTAAGCAAAAAATTAATTACCTTCCCAATGATTCCAATATTGTCTCATTCCGCCATAAATAACTCGATGTATACTATATTATATATACAATCGTTGGACTTCCGTAACTCCGAAACTAAGGGCCAGCCCCGAAATTTTCACGCAAAATTGCATTTTACACCATGTATTGTTGTTATCATTTTGACGTAGCGTTGGCACTTTTGTTAATATATGTCATTTTAGCGTTCAAGCTTTGTGAAAGAAAACGTACCGCTTTCCGCTTTTATTAGGGTATTGCTGTAAGGAGGCCTCTAAATAATTTTAAATATTTTTGTTAGTTCAAGTCCATGCTTTAAGTGTTTAAAATGTTTTTCCAAAAAAAGTTTCCAATCAATTTAATATCTAACTCATAATTTTTTTGGTTATGTATATGTATATATGTAACTTTGAGTAATTTATAAATTAATAAATTTTTAAATAATTTTTTATACACGTGTTTAGAAAAACCAATTGGTGCGTGTACTTTTTCCAGAAAAATTACAAAAGATTATGATTTTAGTGTTTACTAGGATATGAGGTCAATATGCCAAAAAAATGGTTACACCCCTAATTTACATATTTGTAATTAAAAAAGTACTCTGTATACATAAACGTTTCCAGTTGTTTCTAAATAAAAAATAATGTAAATAAATAAATGAAGTCATTAATTATGTTTATTTGTGTATTATTTTTATCCAAGGTACAAGTGGGAAGTCCAGCTTTTGGTGAAGTATTACGTGGTGATATCATATCGAAGATAGGTGAATATGATGCTAGAGATGTAAGTCATGCCGATGCTCAGATGTTATTCCGTACAGCTGGCAATGAAATCAAACTTGTCGTTCACAGGTGGGCACCTTCTAAGTTTAATTTGACTGATTTATTCATAACAAATGTATATTTTTAGGGATAATAAAATTGCCTATACTCAAGGTCTTAGTGGAGATAGTTCTAGATCAGAATCAGCCTTACTCTGCACCAGTCCAGATCCAAATCCACACAGGTAAATGCTTAATTTAAAGAATGTTTTAAAAAGTTTAACAAATTTCCTTTCCTTTTTATTTAGAGCTCCTTCACCTTTTTTACCCGGACCAGGGCAATATGAGCGTGCTCTTCAAGTGCCCGTAGATACATTGCCCCACACAGTATTTCCCAAATTAAATGCCTCCGGTGGCTATGTCGCCCCAGCAGAAAACTCTACTTTCTCGCCCATGCCAACGCGTGATCACCAACAAGATGTTGCTGAGGAACAAGCCGCCATTGTGAATCAAGTGAGTTCCTAAATGCCTTCCTACTTCTATTCACAACCATCCCAATTGAGAGTTTATTTTAAACATTTATGCTTTATTATGCTTCCAAAAATTGCTGTACTTACATTAAACATAAATAACATTGTTTTTATTTAAACTTAATTTTATTTTTGCAAATAAATTTTTTTAATTGGTTATCTGTAAATTGACTTGATATTAACATGAAACCTTAATGCTTCAAAATCTAACTAAATGCTTAAATTAAAGCAAGACGGTGCAAAAGTATGTTTAAAATAACTTACTACCTGCTGAGTTTTTTTTTTTCAGGCAATCAGAAACAAGTTAAAAAAGTATATCCATTTTATTTTATCTAGTATTTATTATAGAGGTTTGGAATAACATTTACCAAAATTACTTGGTTATTATATTTTATTTCTATTACTAAAATGTCGCATCTGATCGTATCTGTAGTCACAGCATTCCATCGCTCTTATTATTTACGCCTGAAAATATGCTTCTTGCGTTTCCGTTTTCTTGATACCAATAAAATTAAAAATAAAGTTAGACTGATAATGAAGGTTTTCAAACGTTATCGTTTTTAAGGTAAATGCATAAAAACTAGATTTAATGGCAAATAGTCCTTTCAATCCCTTTATTGAAGAATTTGTGATTTACTTAATAATTGAAAAGTTTGAAGCGTCTAAGATTTTATGTTTGCGTTGAAAGTGTAAATCTAACACTGAAAAATATAAATAAAATATATTTCTGAAGCCTCCTTTAATAATTTGACTAATAAAGCAAAATATAATCCTGAAGTAAAATAAAACACAACAAGGAAACCCAACACTTATTGTTCAATGATATTGGTTTTTAGATTAAATAAAAAGCTTCCTCTTTTCTAATTTATTAAGCACTAGGTCAGTTTTATAAATAATAAAAATTTTTATTTATATTTTCAATATTTCGCCACACCTTTGGGTGGCATCATCAGGAAACAGGAAACAAAAAATTTGATTTTCTTTTTTTTAAAATAACAAAATTAAAATGAAATTATTTTTCAAACAAAAACAGAAAAATCAAAAACCAAAAAAAAAATTATTTATTTTAATTTTGTTATTTACAAAAAAGAAAATCTAATTTTTTGTTTCCTGTTTCCTGATGATGCCACCCAAAGGTGTGGCGAAATATTGAAAATATAAATAAAAATTTTTATTATTTATAAAACTGACCTAGTGCTTCATAAATTAGAAAAGAAAAACTATTTAAAAAGGTCAAAAAAACATTAAATATAATAAAAAGCTTCCTTTAACTTTGGAGTTATAAAGAAGAAATTATTTGGATTTTTTTATTTTTTGTCTCAACACGGTTACAAATTAAACATTTTACAATTTAAATTAATTGTATTAGTTCCGCCAGTCGTTTCTGGCTGTGTACTATACATTAGCAATCTTTCATAAGGCCTTTAAACCTATTCTTCGTTTCACACTATAATACTGAGTACGAGGATTTTTCAAATAAATGAGTACCTTGAGAAAGTGTGATAGTGTAAAAGCGGGCTTCAGTAATATACTGATTGTGGCAAAGTAAGTGGGGTGACTAACAAGAATAGTAAAGAAAAGGTATTAGGTGAGTTGGCAATTTTGTCTATTTTTTCATATTTTGTTCACTAAAATTGGTTGGTTAAATATATGACTTTAGAAATGGCTAGAATGCTGATAAAGGAGGTAGAGAACTAAAAAAAATATATATATTTATCTGGTGCCTAATCCTAATAGTATTCTTTAAAAATGAATACATCAATTCAAAATTACTATTCTTTTTTAATAAAATTCGAAAAATAGATACATTTAATTTTTTTTTTTTGGTAGAATTGCAATTAATGCATAAAAACAAAAAGAGCGTTCATTAATATAAGCGGTTCATTTAAAGGTGCTTGGTTTCTGTGTTTTTTTCTGAGCACAGGTGTAAAAATTGTCCGTCTACAAACTTGAAATTCTCAAAAGGTGTATTATTATGGTCGCTAAAACAATAAATAGTAAAAGAAAAGTAAAAAATGAAAGGTTGTCCCAATAGAGATGTTATTTTAATGTGGCCTTATTTTTTAAAAACTTTATAAAATGTGTATTACAATGCCCGGATAATAAAAAAATACAAGTAAGAGTGCTATATTCGGCTATGCAGAATTTTCTATACCCTTCACCATATATGTAAATCTGGTTTAGTAGGTTAACTCTAGTAGGATATCAAAAAAGAAGAAGAAGAAGAGAAGAAGTAGAAAATAAGAAAAAAATTAAGTGCTATATATAATTTTACATAAAACTATCATTGGCTCTTAATGGGCTAAGCAATTTTAAAAAAACCTTTTAAATGATAGCAATATTGTTATTTTAAAAAATTTTATAATTTCAGAGGCCCATAACTTCGAAATATGGGCGAATGCCACTTTTTTCTTTTGATGTGTTTTTCTTATTTTTTAATTCTCTATTGCCATGCTGATTTCCAATAGCACCTCTTTTGACACTGTATCTGAGGCAGATTTGATTTTAACACTAACACAGACGGACAGATGGATAGACGGACATCGCTCAATTGACCTCGCTATGCATAAGAACTCAGAATATACATATATACTTTATGGGGTCGGAAATGGATATTGTAGAAATTACAAACGGAATGACAAATTTAGTTATAAACTTTTTTCATTTTTTGTGGTGAAGGGTATAAAAATATAGCTTGTTAAATATCATACGTATGCAGGTATGGAACCCCTTCGTGTGTGAGTCCAACTAGCACTTCTCGTTTTTATTATTATTTTTAGTATATACATGCTTCTTATAATTCTTATATACCTTTTGAATAACTGTAAAATTGAAAACAGTCTCTCAATTTACAATAAACACGGCAATAAAAACGAGCAAAATACGTATAGAAAGGTGGGAATTAACACACTGGCAACAGGCTGTGTACTAAAAAAGATTTATTTGAAATTGTAATTGTGTTACTCATGTGTTTAACAAGAAAATCCAATTACAGTTAACAAATTTTAAATAATTAATTACACAGTTTCAAAGATTAAAACAATTTTCTCTGATGGTTGTTGACCTGCCTTTAAATGAACGTGAAAAGCAGTTTTTTCAGAGTTTCTTAAAAGTTTCTATTTAAGGATTAGAATAAATATTACGATACAAATAAAAAAAGCTTGTTATTTACTTTAAGATAATCCATCCTATTACTTATAGTTTAAAAGTTTTATCTATACAAACAAAACATCTGTTTTTTTTCGAATTTTTATCTGTCTGTGTTCGCATCACGTAAAAACTGGTGGATGGGTTTGAATAAAATTTTTTGAGGAGGTACCTTAGAATCTCGGTGCAAATATAGAATACTTTTTTTTCGTAACAATAAGGAGGAGGAATAATGGAATAAAGGAGTTAGATTAAATTAAAATTTGTATTTAGTTAATAAATTTTTTTGGTTTTTCTCCGTTTGTTTTTCTCCGTTGTTTTTTAGCAACAATATTTAAATTTTACAATAACAAAATTAGTCTTCATTTATGAAAATTGTTCATTGAAATCTGAAAAGTATATTTATTTTTAGAAAATACATTGAACCACTCACCAGAAAGAACAACATTAAAATTAAAAAATAAATTATTTTGTGTCTTAACTCAGATGGTCAAGGGCCTCAAAACACATGTTGGATGATTTTCAAATAGATTACAATTACGCTACTGTAGTTATATTAAATGAATG
This sequence comes from Gymnosoma rotundatum, assembly GCA_916610165.2. NCBI lineage: Eukaryota > Metazoa > Arthropoda > Insecta > Diptera > Tachinidae > Gymnosoma > Gymnosoma rotundatum. Next base: position 8,134,891 of record OU744338.1, on the reverse strand, counting down.
TATGAGTATGTTAACTAATTGTTGAATATTTTGTTTTGCTAAATTATAGCCAAGTTATGAGAAAATTTTTTTTCGCTGTCCTTAAAAATTATGGGCGACGAAGTTGCCATCCCAACATTTGCTTTTTTGATTGGAGTTACTTCACTAAACTAGATTTACATAAATGGTGAGGGGTATAAAAAATTCGGCATAGCCGAATATAGCACTCTTTCTTGTTTTTTGTTTTTCTTCACATTTTGCTTTCTCGACTGAATTTAATTCTCATTTAGTTAAGTTAGTTTGATAATTAAAAACTTAAATTTATAATTTAAATTTTGGAGCTGAGAAAGCACTAGCTTATTTCCGCAGCAGTAGTTTATGTTGCTTGAAAACTGTATTTATATTTTAGAAGAACATCAGATTATTTTATAAATGTATTAAGGAATTAAGCTCCAATGAAATAGAAGGATTGTGCTCAGACATAAGGACACCCCTACTCGGAGACCTAATAAAACTAATACGGTAAACCTTAAATATTTCCATTCATCTTCTGCCTATTTTACAAAACTATTTTTTTTAAACTCCAGCTAAGTGCACAAATCCAAAAGTTTTTTATTTAACTGACTGAAGCAATTCGTCTTATTCTTCTATTTGTCGTTTTATTTTTCCAAGCAAATTATAAAAATAAATACTCGTACATAAATGTTATAAATTCTAAAATTGAAAAAACTCACAGACATTTAAAAGTGTAAAATACTTGAATGACGCACAAACAATAAAAACAAAGGTAACCAAAATAAAATTACAGAGAAAAAAACGAATGTATTGTAGAAAATGGCTCTGCTGATATCAAAGTCAAGATACAAGACCACTACACTCACTCATCATCTTCATCACTTTTCCCATAATTATTATAAACATTTGGGCATTTAAAAAAATAAAAGAATTTGAAATTCAAAACAAAACTAATTTTGAATATGCACGTTTTTTGATGGCTGAAATAAAAAGTTTTTGGCTGAATCTCAAATAGTGAGTGGAATTATACAACAATAACAACAATTTTATTACAAACAAAAATAGATTAAATATTTCAATGTAAGTGATGAACTCTTTTAAATTCAAGGGCAATTTTGAGCATTTTACATGGATTTCGAAAGCAATCATTTTCAGAAATATACATATTTACATATTCAAGGTTTTCAATTTAATTTAATTTAATTTTTCTATATACTAAATTAAAAATAAAACTGTAAAGAAAAAATTAATAATTATAATCATTTCGAATTAGTTTTTTAAACTGATCGAATATTTTGAAAACTGATGCTTTCAACAACGATTAATTTATTTTTGCTTTAAAGTAGAACAGATGAAATAATTTATTTGGGGTTGTAACAGCTGTTGTCTCAATTTATTAAAAAGGTTATTTTGCTTCAAAAATTTTTTGCATTTAAGTTAAATAAAAAATTATATTTCAAAATCTGTAGAAAAAAAATAACATTATATAGTTTTTATTTTTTATTTTAAAAAGTGTATTTTAAAGATTATCCGAATATTGATAAGGAATTCTTAAACGTAATGAAGATATACTAAACTCTTATCAATAGTTTTCGTTTACATGTGCGACTTGGCTCTTCAAACTTTTATATAATGTAAAGAACAAGTAAGAGTGCTATATTCGGCTATGCCGAATCTTATGTACCCTTCACCATCTATGTAAATCTAGTTTAGTGAAGTAACTTTAATCAAAACAGCAAATATTGGGGTGACAGAGAATTTTTTTTTTACATAAAAATGACTCTTAATGGGTTAAGCATTTAAAAAAAAATTAGTACTTCCTTAAAGATCTCTTCTAAACTTTTAAAATGATACCCATATTGGTATTTTAAAAAATTTTAAAATATCAGATCACCGTAACTCTGAAAATATGGGCGAGCGCCAATTGTTTCACTTAAGGCGAGTTCACCGGCAAAAATTTTGTTCCGAAACATTTTTTTTTTTATATGTAGTTTGACATTTTATTTTTTGAGAGAGAGAGAAACTACATATAAAAAAAAAAATGTTTCGGAACAAAATTTTTGCCGGTGAACTCGCCTTTAATGTTTTTGCTTATTCTCTATCGCTCAATAAAGTTTTTTATCCCAATTAAATTATTAAATCACCGATATTGATGATTGAGAGTAAAAGCACGTCTCGATGGCCATTCGCTACCTCTTACTTAGCTGTTCAGGAAACTTCTCGCACGACTTTGTCCGCGTGTCATTTCTATTTTCTTAAAATTCAAATTTAGAAAAAAAAACTTTTAAATATTTATTGTAGAGTTCTGTAAGAGTATTAAAAATTAAAATGGGCTGACAACTGCTTTAGTACCATTGCAATGCATTGTAGCGGTAAAATTAATTGCTTTCACATTTGTATTTCTATTTTCTCTACGAAATGGCCATTTGGTATGAAAAAAAATATTCTATATTCAATTCAATTTTATTGAAAACCATCCAGCACTTTTTACGTGATGCGAACACAGACAGACAAAAATTTTAAAATTAGGTGTTTTGTATTCCATATCGATTACTGTCCACACCAACGACAAAGTTTTCAAAAAATTTTTCATGTACAGAAACGACCCCGTACAGTTTTTTTTATCCACTGTATGTGGCTGACCTTTTTTTCCACAAAACACTAAAAAATAAATTATATTTTTGTTCTATACACGGAAACTGTGCAAATTATTAAATTAAACTAAACCACGGGAATATTAAATGAAATTAATTAATTTAAAAAATCGTGCTGTTTTTCGCCGTTAATAATCAATATCGATGATTTAATAATCTTATATTCCCGTGATTTAATTTAATTTTATAAATATTTTTAGTTTTAATTAACAACAAAAATTTATATATGGACTCTGTACACAATTTTGAGCGTAAACCAGTCAATATTAGTTTTAGAGCGAAAAACGCTAAAAGTTTTACTGTAAAAATTTTTAAAGAAAAAAAAAACTTGAACAATAATTGAAAAATATAACTTGAGAAATAGCTATTATTATTTTTGAAGCAAAAAATAAAAAATAACTTCTAAATTAAATTGTTTTTTTTTTAATAAAACTCATATAAATAAAAATCCACGCATTCAAGGGTAGTTCGGGCAACAACGATTACGTTGGTATAATTTCTCTTTCATTATGGTTTTTTTGGTTCAAATTTCTTAAATAACAATAAATGATTTGTTTACAAAAAAAAAAAAAAAAAAAAATTATTATCAAAAATCTTTCTTATTAAAAATACTGACAAAAGTATGGAAAAACCGTAAATTTGCATTGGAATTACATGCCGAAATGATTTCTTTGTGCTTAACTTAGTATTAACATTTTTAAGTTAAGATTTCGAAAAAAAATTATTTATAATTCTTTAACAAACAAATTAAATTAATAAATTTAATAATAAACATCTCTTCAGAAATATGAAAGTGATGATACATTTTCATGTATTTCCAGTTACATTAATAATTATTTAGCAATTTATTTTACATTGCACAATGGGGCAGAAAAAGTATTTCCATTATCATTGTAATTTAAAAAGTGTAATTTCAAAATAATTTTACTTACAGTTTTTACTAATCTATTAAACACTTGCAAAAAAAAAAAACACAAAACAATTTGTATGGAAAAAATTCTTTTATAAAAAAAACAAGGCCTGTAACATTTCTAGTTACAAGCTAAAACAAAACAAACAACTTAAGCAGATACACACGTCAAATGTTTTAAATAGAAAAACCATTTTACATAGGAAATTTAATGAACTTAAACTTTATTAATATGAACTTTCGAGGTAATTTACAAAAAAAAAAAAAAACAAGTAAACTAATAATTCCGTATTTTTATGTAAACAAAAATTGAAAATAAAAAACATTAAAAAAAAAATTCCACAATATATAAAATGAAAAAAAACGTAATTTTAGTTGACAATTACGGCAAAGAAAGTATTCTGTTTTAACACTTGATACTGATGTTTTTGTTGTTTAACAAAAAAAAAAAAAAAATAGCTAAATTTTAAAAACACTAAGGAACGTGATAATTTTTTGTAATAATCATTATTTAAAACGGTATTTTTTAGTATTTTAAATGAATTGAATTTAGAAGCGGTTTTGTAAAAAAAATTAAATATTTAATAAAAACGAAATAAATATTAAAATTTTGTAAAAACACTTTTTTAAAATTGTTTATATACGTATTTTCGTTATTTTTTTTTTTGCAACTTTTTTATGTTAACCCTAGAGTGGTAAACATAGTTTTTAGGTCACTAATAGTAAACTTCACCTATCAGGCGACATTTATAAAAACGCATATATGACTTAAAAAAAAAAAAAAATTAAAAAAATAAGAGAAAACATATTCTTGTAAGTAAAATTTTGAAAGTTCTGAGGTAAATAAAATTTCACTAGCCCTGAGGGCTAATAGAATTTTTGACAAAAGCCAAGAAATTTATGACACAAAAAATTTTAATACTTTTGTAAAAATGTAAAAAAATAATTTTCTTAAAAATAAAATTGTAGCTTTTGAAAAATAATGAAAATACATACAATGTACAAATGTATGTATGTATATAGGTTTGAATAAAAAATAAAATATTAAATATTTGCGACGATGTCATTCCCAAAAGAATTGAAATAAGCAACGGAAAAAATTTTTAACTCATTCATTTTAAAATTATAAAAATTTCCTGTTTTTGTATAGAAACGTCAAAATTTTATATTGCCAATATTGCCAGAAATATACGCTCATATGCTTTGATTCCAAACGACAAAAATCCCCTTTTTTATGCCTTGTTATTTTGCATATTCGTCAGTATTTTGACCAATAGCGTCATGTATTGCTACACGAACTCTTTTCTACATTCGAAGCCTTTCTTCTAATCGGCTAGCGCACCAGTCGGTACATAGGGATCTACAGTGCCCTTGGCTTCGCCTTTTTGTCCTGACATAATATGAATTATGTTTCTCGAAGGAGTTCTGCTCGATTTTCTTTTTGACGACGACGGCACGATTGACCAATAAATACCTCTCATAACAAATTCTGATGATGTAGTAAGCCATTTGTCACAAGCTGGTTGTACTTTAATTTGCGAAGTATCTAAATTATCCCGGATATGAGTCAATGTGGATTGTACATCACTTTGATAAGATGCATCAATATTCTATTATGTTCAAAAAAATTACTTTTATTGGTATTAGTCGCCTGTGAGGCGAAGTTTGCATTATGCATTGTTCAGCGACACAGTGTAGCAAAACAAGGCACGTGAGTGTGCATGCTTGTCTAATATTCAGTGAGTTAGGCTGATGTCAGAGTGCGCGCTATAAGCAAAGCGATGCTAGAAGCTATAATATTCATGCTATACTTAAGTATACTACAAGATGTCAGAGTGGATACTATATTAAACAAAGCGACTTGTTGTGTTTTTAAAATACTTATTTTATTCCGTCAATCTTTTTTGTTAAAAATGGATTCAGATGAAGAATTTTTTATTTCAAAATATAATTTGTTTTCTAGTAAAAAGAGAGGAATCCACGATATAAATAAAAGTCGCAAGGAAAAAGGCGAATTTCATAATTTGTGCCAAGAAAGTGGTCACACTTCTGTTATATATTTTTCAATATCAATATCCATTATTTTATAATTATCTTTTAAAATCGATGGAAAATTTAAACACGCACAAATAAAAAAAAAAAGAAATGAAAAATGTTAAACTACAATGTAAACAAACAACAAAAAGAATAACGAAGGGATGTCATGCTATTAATCATTTCATAACCTGCTTTGTCTCTTGTAGCTTCGCTTTGACTCTGACATCTTTTGAACATTGACGTAAGAAAACACAAGCAGAGGTTTGTAGCGCATTATAGCATCGCTTATAGCGCGCGCTCTGACATCAGCCTTAGGTAGGAGCAAGCGATCGGAAGATATCGTAAAAAAATATTGTTTTGCCTCACAGGCGATGTTTACCACTCAAGGGTTAATTGTCAGAGGAAATTATCTCGTTAGAGCGGGTAAAATGAAATAAAGCTGGAAACCAATTTATCTTTAATCTTTTGGTCCTTAATGCACTTTGTACCAATAAAATAATTCCAGGAATTCTGAATTATATTTATTTAATGATTTTAACACAATTAGGAAATTAGTTGTTTCTTCATGATTTCAAAATTCTTAAATCACATCAAATTACTTCAAATATGATGGGAGATACAAAACAGTCAAAAATTAAACCTGCACATGCAGGTCTATTCTGAATATAAGTAACTCTTTATTAATTCTAAAGTTTTAACTTTACAATTTAACGGTATTTAAAATTTGATAACATTACTACAGTTTGTGTGTATGTGTATGTTAACATAACAAAACAATAACCTTTAAAGAGGTGTAATTTATTAAATAAAATTTAAATAATGATAAAAATAAAACCAATAATAAACATTTCAAGTCTAAAGAAACCAAGAGAAAGAGAAGCAGAGAGGAGGGAACATTTAGCTTAGCATTTAAACACAGTGGGGTGATGGAATTGGCCCAAATATTTTAATGGCAAATGTGTAGGCGCAACAAATGTATACAAGTCCAAGTTTATGTTGAACAGAAAAGAAATACGAAACAAGAAAATAAAATTAATGAAATATATTTTGCTAAACGAAACATTGAGAAAAATCTATTAAAAATGTAGAACGAAAACAAAATTTTGTTTCTGCAAAACTTCCACACACGTACAACAGAAACGACAATAACAACATCATTAACATTTTCCTATTTGATTTTTATATGTTTTTTTTTTGTTTTTGTTTATTATTAATAATCCAATACAAATGTATAAAGATTTTAAAATTAATATACAATATAAAATTAATTATTGCTGAATATACATATGAAAATACAAGTATATGCATGAATGTATGTATGTATAATATGGAGGAGGAAAGTATTGACCACTAACACATTTTGCACTGTGTATTAGAAAATTTGTTTATGGAAGAATTAAAGGGTTGGAGGTGGTGTTAGCTAAAGAGAAAAATTTGCTGAAAATTATTACTGTTTATATGTTTCTTGGGGATACATGTGTATGTATTATGCACAATAATATACAGGAACGTTAGGTTTGCAGTGTGTGTGGGTTATATATATATAAAATATTGTATATATTAATTTTTCTTTTTTATGAAAAACAAATTTTCTTTTCATCGTTAATTTTTGAAAATTCTTTAAATCAGTTGCTTTCGGAATATTGTAAAATTAAGTTCGCATTATAGAATACTAGGTAGTTTACAAAAATAAAAATTATTCACCAAATATTAATAATTAAAGTGAAAATTAAAAAAAAAAAAACGAATACCAAACGATCTCCAGACAATTAAAACGAAATAAATAACAATTTTTTATTAAAAGTGTTGAACAGAAAAAGTTCGATTTAAATACAAACAAAAAGCAAGTTATTATTATTATTTTTTTTTTAATTAATTCTGTTAGTAAATGAAGAACATTTTAAGTGATATATAAAATTAAAAAATGCAGACTTAAAAAGTTATTAAAATATATTGAAAAAAACCGAAACTCTTTTAACATTTAAAAGTATTTTTTAATTATTTTTTTCTTTATACGTTTTATAAAAAAAATTAAAAAAATTTTTAATTCAACTTTAAAATTTTTTGTCTTTTTTTTTTACCATGTCCATGTTATAAAGGAGTTCTTAAATCAGATTTTTATAAAACACACATACAAACAAAAGAAACAAAAATAAAAATGGAGTATGTACAATTCAAAAACGGTTCACCACACTACTACAGGGAACAACCAGACATCAACGAATGTATTCAATATCAAGTAAGGAACTATTAATATTTTAAAATAGCATTGCCATCACTGTTATGAGTATCAAGAGGGGGCTTAAAGGCAGAGGGGGGAGAAATTATTATAAATTATAATTGTTTTAACAAAAATGTTAACATTTTGCTACTTTAATATAACTCTTAATAAAATTCTTTAACTTTAATACAGTTTTAATTACTTTGTAAAACTATTCCGTGTAACAATGTGTGACAATGTTAAAATTTGTCTTTAGGAAATGTACACATAAAAAAAAAATTATAAAAATTGAACGCAGTATCTTAAATCGTCTTAAAATTTTTTTTGCTAATAGTGGAGTTTAAAAAAAAAATTTGCTTTTCAAAATTATTGACAATGAATCTTATGAAGAAACTTGTACAAAACTGAGCACGAAAAAATTTTGTCATGTCTATTTTTAATTTTAATAATATTTTCGCACTTGGAAACACTGCCAATTCTAAAACTCATCAATATATAATATTTAACAAAATAAAAAGAGAGTAGAAGAAAAGAGAATATATTAGAAGAGATGGTGGGAGAAGAGCAGAAAAGAAAAAAAAGAGAGGGGTAAAGGAAAATTAAACTTTTATTAGCATTATTTATCTTTTCACACATTGACTTTCCATTACGGTATAATATATCATATTGCATAAACTGTTCCCAGACGCCACCTAGGTATGAATTCTATCGTATTGCGCTTATTTGCTACATGTTTGCATCTATGTATGTTCTAAATTCTATTATAGCACTGTAGATATATTTTTATATCTCAATATAAATCCATATGTATTTTGACATTTCCTTAGAAAAGTGACATTTTTGTCACGTACGATATTTAGCCATATTTCTTTACTTTAGTAGACAGTCATAAGTGGCACATGGTTTACTATAAGAAATTATAAGACCACATTAAGCTGATATACAAGCTTAATAGGTTGGTCATCACACGTGCCATAAAGTAGACATTTCTGTGAAATTTTCGATACGCAATAAAATGTTGGTTTGGCTTAAAAGAACATAAAAATCATTCATAGAATATCAACTCGACAAAAGTTTTTACGATAAAATTTATTTAAAGAGACAAAAGTTTATATAAGTAAGAATATTTTATAATTTACGATACATTTTGAAATAATTTTCCACACAAATTTCGCGCCATTCGTTTGTTATTTGGTACAAGCTAGGCATGGCTTTGTGGGATGTAATTTTCTTTTGGTAGGTGGAATGAACTCTAAAAAGCATTTTCGCTTTTGTGATTCTAGCAATGAAGAAATCTTTTCACGGAAGCTAAGTACGAGCTAGTTTGTACCACAAAAGTTCCACAAAGTCTTTTTAAAGAAAAAAGTTTATTAACTTCAAAACAGTAATGGCCATATGGATGTGCTTTCCCCGCAGTAATACATTTCATTTTTTAGTTTAGTTTAAAATAATAAATAGTTCATGAGAATATCATGAAATATTTATATTTGAAGGAATCAAGCACGAATAAAGTAAATTAATTTAATTCAGTAATTTTTTTATTATTTATTATTTGTTTTTTTTAGTTTATACTGCCTTTTTTAGAGACAGTTTAATATAATTTAATATTATAATTTTTTAGAAGGGTATATAAAATTGCTGATAATACATACATAATCGAAACGAGCTTAAAAGTGCTTTAAAGCGAAAACCGTGTTGTATTTGTACATCATCAACATTACGCCCTGTAACTGCGGAAGGTCAGCTTCGAACTTGATGAAGTAGAACTGATGGTATACCATTTTAAATATTTCATTTTTTAAATCAGTTCACCATAAAGATGGATACATAAACTCCTCTTAAATTTTTTTCAGAACAAATTTAACACCTTACGACTTTATAAAGCTACAACGAGTATTACATTCTTTAACTACTTGTTAAAAAGGAATTGATAAAAAAAAAATCCCGTTTCAACTTTGAGATTTTTCTGCATTTGTTTTCCATTAAAAATTTTTAGGGTTTAAAGTCATAGAATGAAAGAAAATCTTAGTCTGGCTTGTACAGGACCCACCCAGCTTTTTCTTATATATTCAGATTTCTTAAAACTAATTTTGATAATCTTTACATTTAAATATTTTAAGGTTAATTAATTTTCATCGACAAATTTGGTTCTTCATAATAAAATATTTATGAAAAAATAATTTATTAAAAAAAAAATAATAAGAAATACACAACCATTTTTATCAACATTAAATACTTTATTTTAATACTCATTAATATTCGCTTTCATTGATTTGTATACTGTAATGTATACTTTATTTTTAGATCGGATAAAAATTCATATTATAAAAAAAACATGGAGAAGCTAAAATATTTGGCGAAAATTTATTTTTTTTTTACTAAATTTTCTCTTTATTTTTATTGTTAGTGTTTTTTCTTTATTTTAGAGAAGGAAACTTTTAAACAAACAAATTAAGAAAAAAAAAAACAAACAAATATTTACATATTATCGAATTTTTTCTTTTGCAACAAAAAAATACGAAAAATACAAACAAAAATTATGAATAAGATTAAAATATGTGTCGTTCTAGTATCAAACAGATAATCTCTATATAAGCACAAGAACAAATACAAAATTTATCCATTTGTTTGTATAAAAAAAATACAAAAAAAAAAATCATATTAAATTAAAATTTAAAAATCCTTCTTCAAGGTTAAACAACCACCATGAAAAGTTCTATGAAAAACATTTAATCAAAATGTAAAAACGTTGCTTTTTTGTGAGCTTACGGGGGCGATCAAATGTAAAGCATTTATCCTATTCTCTACCTTCCCATAATTATCTGTGATTTTCACTTTTAGTAAAAGTGATATTATATCACAAAATAAATATTTTCTTCACAAGTAATTTTAAAAGTAACTGCAGATTTCATATTGAAAAATTGGGTAAATTTTTTTTTATTGTCTTGTAAAATTACATATGTTCCACAAAGTACAAGTACTGTTTTTTTTAATGTGGATTTTGTAGAGCAAGATGAAATCACACGTGCGGTTTTAAAACCGTGTGTACTTTAAGATCACGAAGAGTTGAGAATAGGCCTAAATCAGTCTATTGTTGTTTATACAAATGTTGCTAGCGTCATTTGCTGTCGTGTGTTCGTGTACCTTACTGTGTCGAATGTGTTTACAGCATTAGTTTAATTCGACTGCAGCGGCAGGGTCGCTAAGGAAATTAAAATTTTTATTAGTTTTAAAATCGAGTATTGTAAGAAATTTAAAAAAGTTTTAAACAATTTGGCCTATTTAAATTTTAAGGTTGTTTTTTTATTTTTACCTTTTATAATCTTGTGAAGCCTTCCCTATGTCAATAAAATGGCTCTTTTCAGTTTTTCCTAAAGTTTTGGGATTTTTTTTTTATAAAATTAATAAAGATCATCTTTTTGTTAATTTAAATTTTATTTTATTGTTTGCAATGACAACACTGTGGTTTACCTCCTAAAGTCTTAATTTAAAATCTCTTAATGCTGCTCATGTTGAATAGAAGACTAAAAAAATGATATTCGATATAATAAAGATTTTTCTTGGAACGAATTTTTTTGACTTTTAAATTTTGAATCCTGAAATTGATTAAATGTAAATAATGTTTTAAATTAACTAAAAAAAAATTATTTTGCAGTTTTTTTATCAAGCAGTGTATCATAAAAATGGCATATACTATAAAATAAACTATAAAAAGTTTATGATTCAAGAAAAGACAAATATGCATTGTTTCTTAATTATCTACCTATGACGCTTTGGCTATAATTTTCATTTACATTTTGTTCTGTTTTGGGAAGGGGAAAAATAGAAAGGAAACAACAGGTATTTGAAACAAAAAAATATATCATTTGTTTAAAAGAACAAAAAAAAAACTTTATTACATTTATCAAATCGCTTTATTTTTGTGTGAGTGGATCTTTTTTTAGATCAAGGTTGTTAGATAAAGAGAACAGAAAATTTAAAAATAATTTGATTTTTCATTTTTACAAAAATAGTGACTGAGTAAATAAAAAGAAAACAAATGATGTAAATGTGAAAAATGTCAGGTAAATTATTTAAAATAAACTATTAAAAAATAAAAATAAATTTAAGAATAGAAATGAAGAGCAATAAACAAATTTGTAAAGTTAACTTCCTTAAAAACATTTGCTGCTTAATTCGTCTATAAATATAAATAATTTGTAATTATATCATTTTTCCAAACAGGCTGTATCATCCAAAATTGAAGCTATTAATTGTTTATCTCTAAGGGCACCATTTACTTCTTCTTCATCCCATTGTAGTTGTATTTTGCTTAGACGTGGCTCTTTTTTCTTAACAATACGCAAAATACCTCTGGTTTGCACTAAATCTACAAGACTGAAAAATTCAGCTTGATCCACAGGATAGATGTTACGTTTGGTACAGACACGCCTGTAGACTTCATGTAAACGACCCATTGAGATGTCTTTATTTTTCTCTTTGCGTAGCATAAGCATTAGCGTACATAACATGATTTTCTGCTGCAACGGAAAAGATTCATCCATGTCTTCCTGTAAGTTTTGTGAGGCCCCATATACCTTATTAAGTACAGCAGCTACTTGTGTAATTTGAACAGGTTTTATTTCTAGAATATTGAAAAAAAAATTACAGTAACGTGTTTTAATTCATAAATTTCATTTACCTTCTTCTGAATCTCGATTTTCTTGCTCTACAAAACTTAATACTTTCTTGTTGATATCTCCTTTAAAAGAACTCTTGTGTTGTTCTGCAATTTCTACTACTCGACGACCAATGTCCAATGCCCTTCTGACATCACCACTTACAGCACTTACTTTGCCAGCCAACAACTGCAGTGTTGCAGGTGGAAAAATATCCAGCACATCAGCCTCCTCTAAACGAGATTTAAAAATGTCAACAATTTGTTGTTTGGAATAGGGAGGAAAATGCATATGTTTCGGTTTAAGTTCGCAACGAGCATTTAAACGCAACAATGTTCGTTCGGTTAAATCTAAGCTATTGGCAATACCAACTAATAACAACTTCACATCAGGCATAGAAGGCCATTCAAAAATTGTATACAAAACAGACTGTTTGGAGCTGCACAGTTGATCAATCTCATCAAGAACAATTAATAGCATTTTAGGACATGTCTTTAAATAATGCTGCAACGCCTGTAAGTGATCTCGCTCAGTACGGCCCTGAGGTTTAAGATCCAATTCGCTACAAAGCTTTTTGTAAACTCCTCCAGTAGAAGCAATAGAAGTGCAATTTATATATACGGCCTGTAAACGTTTGTTAAACTCGGATGATCGCAACAAAAGTGACAAACAAGCTGTTTTACCAGTGCCGGGCTGGCCGGAAACATATAGACTACCAGATGTTTTAGTTTCTAAATGTTCTCTAAAAAAAGTTTTCAATTCTTCTAGTTGTTTTTCACGTCCTGGTAATTTATCACACACAGCACTGTTTAGTACACGACGAGCATTTTGATACTTGTTACGCACTGGCGAGTTGTTGGTCAAAGGATGCTCAGTTTTATCTTTTCTGGGTGACTTGTTTGCAATTTCAGAACTTTGTATTTGCTCGGGTCTTTCGTCTAAACTTAAACGATCTAGCAACCGTGAAGGGCTTATCATATGTTTAAGCAAGTTGTTTGCTTGGCCTTTTGATTGTTTTGGAGGAGAAGCTTGTTGTGTGTCATCATCCGATGAGTTTTCTTCATTTGATTGCTGTCTTTTTAAAATTTCTAATTTTTTAGATGCAGGCATTGGTTTTCTCGTATTCTTTTTGCTTTTTGGAGTCTTCATTTCTTCAACCTCTGTATTTATTTGGGTTCTTGCTCTTCTTACCTGTTTCATTTTATTTAATTGGTTACAATTTTCTTCGTTGCTGCAATTAGATAAATGTTCCTCTTCCTCCTCGTCACTTTGAATATTGGATGAATTTTTAGAATTTCTATGTTGCCATATACCGTCCTGTCGGCGAGTCTTTGGACTGGCAAGCGAAGCCTTACTTACACTGCTCAAACGTGTCGATCGTCTTACTGCTGCCATTTATTTAAAAATCAAATATAAAATAAACAAAATAAGTTTATTAATATGGGATAAATATATTTCTATGGATTTAATTTCAATGTGGACCGAATTCTATAGATATTTTTTTCTATTTCTTATTATAAGAATTGGCTACATGCTATTATAGTAAAATCGCGGTAAACAGAACGTCAGCTGTTTAATGATGTTACAGCAGGGTTGCATTTGAACTTACGTGTATAAGTAACAACACAAAAATATATTTGATTATTATCAGTGTTGGCAAAGGAAATTTATTTTTTTTTTGTGACAATACGTGTATGCATAAATGTAATTTTGTTTAAATAACAGTTTTGAAGGCAATCTTCTGCCACTTTGTTATTACTATAAATATACCAAAGTGCGAAAAAATATTTTTAGTTATTAATAAAGCTAAACTATTAAAGTTGAAAGATGATTAAATATAACTTAATTCATTTAATAGTTGAGGTAAATATTATCAGATTTTTTCAGTAACCTTCTGTTTTAGTAATGATGTAGTGTATTAAAAAAACGCTCCTTTTATAATATTAAGATCCAAAATAATTTGAATTTTGCACTGGCAGTCCATGCTCAAATATAAATAATACTAATTCATACATAACAAAATATTTCCACAAAGTTCTTATTTTAGCCTAATACATAAAATACCAGCGATATACTCTTACGTAATATTTTAAAAATATTTAAATACAGATATATGAACAAAAATAAGTGAATGAGTAAGAGAGTGAGGGGGGAGCGAATTCTTTTATGAATACTAAGCAATCAAACAACAACAAATTTGTCTATCATTACGATCGTTGGTTCTAAAAACGTATATGAAAGTATTTTGTTTGTTTTCCATTTTCTAAATGATCTCGTTTCTTCATTATTATGGAGCTTTTCGGCTACAAAATATGTATGTGTATTGGATCCGTATGTGCAATATGATAAATTAATTGGTATATAAGATACACAATCATAGTCGTAAATACAAAATAGTATTAAAATATAAAGAAATACATAAAATAACACACAAATACAACAGAACAGCTTTACTAAGAAAATTAAATTTTAAAGTGTAACATAACCTATTTTTATTAGTAAAATATCTTAGAATATAATAAATTATTTACTTGTTTTAAACGGTTTATTAATACTAATTTTGTTACTTTTTACATATTTTAAGCCTTACCGAACAACTCCACTGGTTTTGCCCGGTGCTAAAGTGAAAAAAGATGCACCCACCACAGAGTCTTATTTGAGACACTACCCTAACCCAGCTGTACGTGCCCATCCCCATCACGATTATCATGACAGTGTAATGAAGCAACGTGTTGCCGATACCATGTTGCACAAAGTTGTTGGCCACGATGCTGATACTGGCAAAGTAAGTTTCAAAAAAATATTATATACGTCCTTTTTCAATAATGACCATACATATAATTTGTTTTATTTTTTACTGTAAAGGTTTTCCACAAACAATTCAATTCACCCATTGGTTTGTACTCTGACAACAATATTGAAAGCACCATCCGCCAAACAGTTCCGTAAGTTTCTCTATTTTACTTATATTATAATATGCAAAATTAATATTAATTTTAATTGAATTATGAAAATAAAACTCTGACTTATAAACATAAATTATTTAGTAGTGAATTTGATTAAATCTTAATTACAAAATAATACACTAAAACAAAATACTAATTTTTAATCAATAACAGTTTGGTGTTTATAAAAAATCAACTTACCAGCAAAGGCTATATTTAAACCAAAAGCTGCAATGGCAAAAAATAAATTAATTTCTTTTGTTATATTTACTAATTTATTAATAAACAATTATTTATGTATTTATTTTAACGTTATCAACGTTTTTAACAAGAATACATATGTATGTATGCACGTTCTACCGTAAAACCCAGTAAAAAAATATTAAAGTAATGTGTTTTATCTAAATTGATGTGATATTATATATTTTTTGTCGACTCTATATTATTTGTTGTAGTATCAATGCAATACGGAAGAGTGCTTTGCATCGTCCTTTGCCAACAAAACTTGACCGGTAAAGCTATATATTTGTATATATAAAGATCACTTAAATATTTCTTATTTCACAAATCACGTTGAAATTAAAAAAAAAAAAAATGAAAATTTGAAACTGCCGATCATAGTTGTCATATCCTAGATTCGTGCTAGACAATGTAGTTGGCATTAAAATTTCTTTGTGTGTAAAAACGCAAAACTCGTTCCATAAGTAACTATTTGTTTTTTTATTGCTTGCTAACGTAACGTATGTTTTCCCTTAAGACACAATACAATTAATCTTACACTCTACACAATTCTGAATAAGTTCCTAAAACACTCCCTTAAATGTTCTTCTTAGCTCTGATATCTTCAGCTTAAAAAAACGGATTTGGAAAATAATCAAGTCTAAAAACTCTTGTTGTATGAAACCCCATCTTTTAATTCATTGTAGATTTGAATCTGTAAACAATTTTCTGTAGAATGTTTTCTTATTCTATATATGTTTTTTGTATTAATGTAGAATTTTGAAGATTTTTAACCATATTCTTTTTTACTTACAAGGTCGTTTTAGAAGGATTTTGTAGCTCAAACATTATATTAGCCAATTCACAATCTTGTCTTGCATCATAGCCATTGCAAAATTGTGCAGTATATTTTTACTCCATAGGATCAAAACCTACAGTAATGCATTTGCAACTCTGGTTTTAATATACAGCGGTTGAAAGCAATAGTTTATATTTACTTTAATTATGCAACATTTGATTGCAAACCAACAGCTAACAGTCAGGGAACCCAGTCTGTTAAAGAATCAACTAATTGTTCTTTAAAGCTTTTCTTAAATATGTTTTTATTTAGAAAATTCTTAAAAATTTCTATGTTTGAATCAGCTGTGAATTTCGTGGTGTTTTGCAAGAACCGTTGAAATCTAAACCAAGGAGGTCGTTCAGAATTGATACAAAATTTTGCAATTGCATAAATTTGCAATCCAATATGCACAAGATGGTGAATTGAGCTATTGTATTTTTAAAATTCAGTATTTGGGTTTTCTAAAATTAATCTTATTTAATTTGATTTATTATTATTTTTTTTAAGAAACATTAATATGAATTTTAATTAACACAAAATAAAAAGATTTTTTTTAACATATTAAACCATTACTATGATTTTCACCATGCTATGGGGACTAAAGTCATGCAGCATTTAAAATCGTATATAGCAAAAGTTTTAATAAATGCTGAATTTGTTTCGATTTCCTTTTACTTGAATTCAAGGATACAAAATTTTAATACATTGTTGTTTCAATTTCATAAAAGAATTTAAATGTTGTCTTCAAAGTCCTTTTTTACTTTAACAATTTTAAAACGGCATAATTCTGTTACGTTTTTGTTTCGTTTTGGTGGTTGATTTCTAGCAATCAAGTTTTTTTATTCTTGTTGTTTTTTTTTTATTAAAATTAACACCGCAACCCAATAAACAAAATTATCTCAAAGAATTTTAATAGTATATTTAAAAAAGTTAAATAGTTTTAGAGACAAGTAGTGTTAAGAACAATTAGTTGCACGATTAATATTAGAATTTTCATCGATCTATCTTTCCTGGAACAAAAACATAAAATACTGGAGCAACAAAAACAGAAAGAACTACAAGAGCAACAACAACGTGAACAGCGACAAAAACATATGCAACAACTATATCATCATTGAGAATAATAAAAAGAAAACAGAGCAGAAAAATATTCTTTTCAATTTGATTTCAGAAAAAATCTTTGAAAATAATATTAGAAGAAGTTTTTTCCTATCCCACTATTCCCACAATTCCCCATTTGTTCTATCCTCAAAACACATATCCACTTAAATATCAAAAAAAAAAAAAAATACCGTTAACAAAACCACAATTTTCACTAATCAAAATTTTAATTCCATTTAATACAAGTAAAACAATTTAACGCTTTTGTGGCTAAAAAATATAACCAAAAATTCCTTGTTAATAATATGATATAAAAAAATCCTTCTAAGAGTCCACCAAAGAAATCATTGCTTTAAAATACCGCTGACTATCATCAAAGAACATACATACATATGTACTTGAACATAAATACATGATATGGTGTATGTTCTTTGCTGTCACGCTTGTCCACTAATTTCCAGATATTTTTCTGTGTAAACTGCTTACGTAGTTGTGTTTTAAAATTGAAGATCGAATTGGAAATTCTCATTTAAACTGTCATTTGCGTTGTTTTGCCAATTTACCAAAAACATTATTTTGAAACTAATTCTAACTATTTTGTGCACATCCTGTTTTTTTCTCTCTTCTTACTCTACGCTCTAAAAAATATATCTCTACTCGTCCAAAATAAAAATTAACACCAAACTATAATAAATAAATAAACAAAAAACTTGAAATATAATTCAAATGATTCAAAATCAATGATGATGTCTAACAATCAACAACTATACACCAATTAAATGCTGCTGTACTCATGCTTTTGTCAACAACTATATCTATCATCAACATCAACATCAAATATTGCTACCAATACTACTACTGCATTAACGAAAATGATGACAGTTATAAGAAAACTGTTCTCTATGATCCATCAAAGAGTGAAACTTACAGAGCCATTCAAGAGGAAGGTTATGGAAATTGTGACTACAGTCAAGAAGTAACAGTACCAGTGCAACCAAAGGTTTTTCATCCCCAAAGAATGGTTCCAGGAAAGGTAAGATCAGAGAAATAAGTGATTGACTACACAACAGTTATCAGTATCAGTATCAGTTTCACCGTCTCTTCTTATACACTTATCTTACTCGCTCGCATTCTCGCAATCTCGTCATATTCAATATCAATTCAAAATTAATCACCTTTCGTTAAGTCAGCTCAAAATTGCCAGTTCGATGTGTCCTGTTAAAATTAATGTTTGTTTAATCATCTTCTTTCTCTTTCTCTTCTATGTTGTTTTCTCAAGCGCATTTTACCTGTAAATTGTCCTTTTGTTTCAATTTGTTTTTGTAGTAGACGCATATAGTTGGTAACACCAATTTGTAAAAATGAAAACTAACAACTGTTGATGTGAACGATAAAATGTATTTTGGACTAGTTTTATTTAGCAGTCGCTGTATCGCTTAAAGTGTATGCGGCTATTAAAAGCAAAAAATATACGTCAATCATATATAATTTAAACTCCATTACTGTGTATATTCATTTAACATCAAAACTTGCACATTTTTGAATGCATCTTATTTATTTAATCTTAAACAACATAAACTAGTCAAAATATTTGTATCATTAAACCACAAAAAAAAAAAAAAAAAACAGTATGCGTGTGATGTCATCATATATTTTACAAATATATAATTTCTTTTAATAATAAATTTATAAATATTTGTATAATTCTACAGAAGCCAGTACAATCAGCGCCCATTTCCGGTCCGTCGTACAATGTGAGTATTAAATGATGCCAATAATTTAAAAAAGTAAAAAACGAACAAACTTCAAAATTTGAAATTTTTTGTTTCGATATACACGTTAATGTTACCGCTGATGTTAGCAAAGATCTACGTCTTGACTAGCAATTGTTTTGTTACAAAAATAACAAAACGCCGTCAGAGAAAATATCTAACTGACATCCCAAAATTAGCGCGTAAAGCGGAAGATAACTGTCAAAATTTCTCATGTTCATACAAATGTATGAAGCGTCAACGCTTAGCAATTGGAAAAATCCAATTTTGACAGTGCGTTAGGAAGTGAAGTTGGCTGCTTCTTGGTTTGTTTTGTTATTACTAAAAGTAGTGACAATATTTTTAAGGCAATCTAGCGGTTTTATCTCTTTTTTTTATTTTTATACAGCGGGTTTTATAAAATAAAATGAGTTAACATTACTGTTGAAAACACAAAGTTGACGCTGTTATTTGGGGATGACATTCCAGCGCAAAAGCTATGAATTACATTGCTTTGCGTCTTACGCGCTAATTTAGGGATGGTAGTAAGATTTGCCAATTTTTTTTATATATCAATAACACAATTTCTTTTTGTCGTTTAGTGCGTTTCTTAGCTTTCGGTAAGTTTGTGGCGTTTATAAATCGTTTTTAGTGAATAAATTATTTTGTGTTTTTAATAAAATATTTTTCCATATTTTTAAATTTGTCTGTGAAAATAATTTTTTATTTTCGATATAAAATAAGTTTTGAGTTCATATTTCATAAAAGGAGTTTTTCTTGCCGAATCTATCATAACAAAACAATTGCTAGTCAAGCCGTTAAGTAACATTCGATGTCAGAGTGTTGTCTTTATATCGTTGTAAAACAGAATTATCTTAACAACGATATTATAACAATGACAAGATAGAAATATCTGCGGTCCAAACGAGAGAAGTTCATGTCTTGATAATATCTTGTTAGTATATATTTTAAAAACTATCTAGCAAATTTGATGTTTAAATTATTATTTTTTAATTATTATCAAAAATTATAAGGCATAGATTGAAAGATTACTTAGCATAAATGTGATTTTAGGTCTGTTTCAGATGCATAACAAGATAGTCCGGACTTTATAGAGCAAAAGGAAAATTACTCTCTGAATGTGACAAAGTTGTCCGAAATTGCTGAAGCGCAAAAAACCACAATTGAACATCCTAAAATACTAATGGTGCTGACTTACTTAAATAAAATTTATTTTAGTGATTTTAGACACTTAAAATAAAAAATATTTTAAAAACAAAGCACTTGCATCATTGCCAACAGCTGTAAAAAGTGATTGAATATAAAAAGTATAAACCAGTTGTTATTTAAAAATTAATTTATAATTTTTGGAAAAATGGAAAACCAAGTAACTATTTTATGTTCTCCTTTCTTCACTTTCTTCAAATATTTTCGACATAAATTCAAATACAACTGTTTTAAAACTGCAAAATGTTTCCTTAATTCGTCCTCTGTGTGTTGAGACACCACATCTGCAAAATATTTATTAATGCTGTTTCTTTTTTATACTTCGAAAGCTGCAAGAACTTTAACAAAAATTTCTCCTCATCAGAATCTTCAGCAATTAAGTCAGATTTAATTGATGTGTCCATGTCTTCTTCAATGTAAGTCCAAAATGTAGTCTTGATCAGACTCACTTGATGTGTCCATGGCTTCTTCAATGATCTATAAAAGCATATATTATTAAAGAAAGTGATAAATATCCACAAATATATGTACAAGTGCTTACAACTACAAATTTATTTGAAAAATCTTGCATTTTGCCTTTTAAGTAAAAACTTTATGTATTTATTTAAAAATTATTTGATTTGTAAAGTAAACAAAAAACAGCTGATAATTTAATTATAGTTCGAATTTACCCAAAGAAAAAGTTCGTACAACTTTGTACAGGAAATTATACTCTCTTATTTTCTCTCAAACTTGTAAAAAAATTGTTCAGACTGTTTTGTTATGCATCTGGAACAGATCTTTTATGAATAAAAAAAAAAACAGTCAATGAATTTCGTTTTTAAAAAGAAAACTTGGAATAACACACATAAAAACACTTGAGCTGATGCACTTAAAATTATTAAAAGTTAATGTTCATGTTTTTTTTTAATTTTTTTATTTTTTGTAAATATGTTCATAATTTAAAAGGAGAATTTAAATATTTTTTTTAATGTCTTTTACAGGTGGTAAACACAACCGATGATACAATTCGTCAAAGTGGATCATTCAACCGTTTGATGTATAGTGTTTTGGGAGCATCAGAATATTAATTAACTAAAAAACTCTCTTTATTATACATATTTTATTATTATTTTTTATTTAACATCTTTACAAAAACCTACTAAATTATAAAAAAAAACTTTAACGTAAAAAAACAAAAAATTACCCATAGTGCAGATTCGAAATAAACACATATTTCTAATATTGAAAATAACAATTGTAATAATTTTAACTGAAATAGTAAAGGAAACAATAAATAAAAACAACAAATTTTAAAATATATTTATTTTTATTAAACAAAAAATATATTGTTATTGACTTTTATTTAAATTAATTATGAATGATCGAAAATACTGAAAAAAGATGAAAAAAAAACATTGTATCCGTTTATTTATTGTTTTATTTTGTTGTGACAAATAACATTTATTTTACTGGGCAGTCCTTGTCTTTGTACAATAAATAAATATAAAATTATTTTAGAATGGCATTCTTATTACAAAAATTTGATAAATGGACATATCTTTGTTTTTCTGTAAGCAATAAAAACTACTGGCTAGAATGTTAGTTGACTCAGATCTGAAACATGTAATTTTACTCGTATTTCACTTAAAATTGTTCAAATATAGATCTATCTGCAAAAGGGTTAAGATTTTATTATAATCTCTTAACCATCAGATAAAACAATTGTGATTCAAAACAAGTAAGTAAGTAATATGCAACTATGCCGAATTTTATACACCCTTCAACATTTATGTAAATCTAGTTTAGTGAAGTAACACCAATAAAAAAAAGCAAACTAATGGGTTAAGCATTCTTTTTTAAAAATTAGTATTTCCTTAATATTGCTTTGACTTTGATAATTTTTGAAACACTCAAGCTCTTCAATGGAAATCTTATTAGCTTAAGAATGTCAGTATCGTGTGTATTGCAACTATCTGAATGGTAGAGGAAACATTTATATTATGTGAAAGGCAGTTATTTACGTTATGGCAGATACAGGGAAAATATTTGTGGATTTACCCTGTTTATAATGTTCCACGGCGAAGTAAAGCATGGCTTTTATGCGAGTTAATCAATATCGTAACAAATCCTTTTGATGAATGTTTAAATGTTTTCCCCTCTAACTAAGTTTTCATCTGCTGTTCTAATGTTCAGGCATTTTAACCATATCAACCACTGCGGCTAACACAACAATGCTTTTTTTCTGAGGTTTGAACTGCCGTTTAGCACTTATTAACCTTTAGACAATCCAGAGGGTAGTTGGCTATCCCAAAACAATTATTTTTCTAATTGGGATTTAAACTCATTATTTTTCAGCTTTTCCATTATCTCATTTTATCTGATCCCATTTTGTGTGCTTTAGCAAATTCTCCATTAATTCTGTTTACCACAGAAAGCTGGAAAGTAAAAGCTGGTTCGTCTCTATTTATCCAAGCTATGTTACAGCTGTGTAAAAGTTTTAAAGCTTGTTTTCGAAACAATATTAAACAGAAAGAATCTTGTGAAAATCTATATATAAATAGTAGGGCGGGTCGATTTGTGGGGAGGCATTGCCAAAAATGGTGATTTTTTGAAATGTTTGTATGGGGAACCCCCCAGGGGAGTTACAGGGGGTGTGCCACTGGCATGGGTGAATCGGCCCTCCAAAGTTAGTGGGGGTCAGTCATACATTTGGACTCGATTGGGGCACTCTCAATGGGTCAAAGCGGGATTTTTCAAAACTTGACCCTACGGGACAAAAGTCAACAGTTGGGGGGTAGTAGAATTCGTTTTAGAGGTATAGTTCCTCGGGCAAAGTTTCTTATTTTGATCCCTAGAATACGATTTTCACTGAGCCATGGGCGATTATTAAATCGACCTGCCCTAATAAATAGGCAAGCACAAAACTTCGGGATTGTTTTTCTGTTTTTTAACCGATTTTGTTTATTCTTTCACCTGTTTGTAGATAATGTCGAGCTTTAGTGCAAAAAATAAACATGTTTTCAAAACATCAGTGTGTACATAACATAAAAAAAGAAAAAAGTATTCAATACTAAACTTGGTCAAATTTTGACCACAAGGCGAACTCTAATAAAAATAATTCGTCCTAATATAAGTAAGTATTTAAAACTGAAAACATCTTAATAATGAATGAATGAATGAGACACACCTTATTACGTTTGTCTTTAATAACTCAGACCATTTCATATTAAACCATTTTTACATTAAAAAACTAATTAAAAATTTAACTGAATACATGAAAAAAAAAATTAATCCTATTTCATTATTAATCGAAAATGCTTTACAAAATATAAAGGTCGCAACCCAAAAATACCAATAACAATGTATTTTTTTTTCAATAAGAAATTGTTACGATAAAACGATGCCAACAGATGCAAATACATTCACTATTTGTACTCATAAATATTTTGTTAATGAAAATGAAGGCATTTTTACTTATGTATATAAATGTACATATATAGATGTGTGTGTATGTATGTAATTCGTGGTTAAGATATAAAAGAAAGACAACATTTAAATGATGTAGTTAATTTTTGATTAAGTAATTTTTTTCAAAATTTATTTTATTTTATACATTAATATACAAATATGTACGAGTAGTTATTTATTCACGTATATAAGTACATACACATATGTGATACATTAGATCACGTTGACCGCAATTTGGTAAAAAAAGTATCAAATATCAAAAAAGTTAAATGATTATTGCACATGATTTTAGACAAAAAATAGTTTAAAAATAAACGAAACAAAGACATGTAACTTAACTAAATTCAAAATGCAAAACCTTATAAATGATGAATAACAAAAAAAAAAAAAACTAAAGAAGAATAATGATAATAAACTGCAAACAGAAAGGGTGTCTGCAAATTCACGCACGGTTAAGTACGGTAGAAAATAATGGTTGTTTTTTTTAAGCCCGATAGAACTTTAAATTGTAAAAAATAACACAAAAAATTAAATTGTAATGAAAAGCATTTTTTTATACGAAAGATCAGAACACGGCATTAATATTTAAGAATGATTTCGGGCCGCGGCTGCTCATGACGAAGCGCATTCTGGACTTTATGTGACGAACAATGTTGGCCTCTGAAGCGTCAATTGTTGCTGCTTTATCAGCATAAACCAGTGACTTCACGTGGCCCCACAGGAAATAATCGAGAGGTATCAAATCGCACGACCTTGGAGGCCAATTGACAGGTCCATTTTTCGAAATCAACTTATCGCCAAATTTCGATTTCAATTACTCGGCGGTAACGATATGCATTGACCGTAATACTGAAGAAATAAGGTCCGATAATGCCACCAGCGTGTAAACCACACCAAACGGTGCATTTTCTGGATGTAATGGAGTCTGTGTTATGGATTGGTCTTACGCCATATGCGGAAATTTGGCTTATTTCCAAACCCGTTAAGCCAAAAATTAGCCTCTTCGCTGAACACAATTTGGCATCTATAAGTAGCTCGAATTAACGACTGATTTTCAAAGTAAACTTGGATGACTTGATAGCGTTGTTCAAGCGTGAATCTATTTATGATGATTTGCCGGAGTTTACTGAAAATAATAAGAACAAATTTTTAATCAAAATTTAATTTTTAGTGTCATGTTTTATAATTTCAAGTTCTATCAGGCTTAAAAAAACACCCGATATATCATGCAATTTGGCGATATTGAATACCAGTAACAGTCAATGCTTATCCAGCCTCACTTCCGCAAATGTATGACCCAATGATCCCTTCCGTCTTTAGCCTCATTTCCAACAAACAGTGACACGTTTTCAATGCGTTTGTTTTTGAAGTATCTTTACGAATGGGTGAAAATTTGTTTTTCGCTTTGTTCTCTATCAACTTTCAAAGTATTTTCATTACTTTAAATAAATATTGATTACTTTAAATTTTCCTTGAATGTTGGCAAACTCTTTATCAGTACACGCTCAGCAATAACATTTTTATGAATAACTAAATAATATAAAAGAATAAATTGTTATATAATAACTTACATACGAATACATATATGTATTTATCACAACATAGCTATTAATGTGATACTATTATTAAATGTCTTTCTTGTTTAGTAGGTGTTGGTGGTTAATCGATTTCGATTTCATATCAATCTCTATACTGCTCAGGCAGAATGATGTGTTCTTTATATTCAGACGCTATTATTGAATAAAATTTAGGCCACACTATTGTGGTTAACTTGAAAAAAAGATGTTTTCATATTTTACAATAAATTTAAAATATCAATTACAAAATTATAAACCCACGCATATACATACCTATGTATGTATGAGTGGTGATTTTAAATTATAATATTTAAATTATAAAATTATAGTTAAAAATGAAATCTACTCGTAATAATGACCAATTTATGTGATAATATATGCTTAAAAAAGGTAGGAATTTTAGGTTAGGTTTATCTAAGCATTCATTAATTGCCTTCATACACTAAATGTTTGAAAGTAATTAAAAAAATTACTTGCTTAAAAAAAAGCAAAAAATAAAGAAAAGTACTAAACAGCGTTTAGAAACGAAAAAATAAAAACATTACGATATTAAGGAGCCGTATTGTTATTCTTAAGTACTCATTCCCGTCTTTGTAAGCGTTTTGAAGCAAAGGCATTTGCTCGATGAGTTCGCATTACCGTTACACTCAGGTTCTCTGTTATGATTAATTATAGATTTGAAAATGTTTAAGATAATTAAATGTTTAAACTTAACTTAATAATTGATACCAACAAAAACTTTAGAAAATGCAGACAAATATTGTTAAAATAGGCTTAAGGTAGTCAGTGGCTTAACTCTATATTATATTTATTGCTAGGTTCTTGATTAACTCTAGCCCACCCTGTAAAATACAGGATGACTGTAATAATTTCATAAGAAAAATTTTGCTCTTCAGTTATAGGTCACAAAAAAGTTAATCTCCATCTTATTAATTAATTTACACAAATGTTGATCAGATGATTAAAGCCGCTTTAATTTCTAATTGTTTTGAAAGTATTCGCTTTTGATTTATAGAATAACTATATTGAAAAATGTGCAACAAAAGTGTTGTTACGAAAAGTAAGATCTGGCAACCCCTGTTGTTGTTAACAGTATGAGAGTGGTGAATAAAGTTACTTCCACTAATGGTGTGTGTAAAGAATAATACCACAATTAGCTAACAAAAGCTAAGCAACCTCAATGGCTGCGTTGGTAGAGGTGCTTGCTGTAAAACAGATGATTGTAAGTTCGAGCCCACCTCCGGACATTCGTATAACGGAAAATAATAATTGTTATAATGCAATTAAAAATTAGGAGGCAGCACTACAAACCTCCTGGAAGAGAAATGACAATA
This sequence comes from Gymnosoma rotundatum, assembly GCA_916610165.2. NCBI lineage: Eukaryota > Metazoa > Arthropoda > Insecta > Diptera > Tachinidae > Gymnosoma > Gymnosoma rotundatum. The sequence goes on along the minus strand of OU744338.1, from coordinate 8,107,972 downwards.
ATTGTGTGGAGCTATCACAGATAATTTGGTGGATGCGTCTTATTTAATAAAAGAGTAACAGATAATTGTCAAGAAGCTCTTTATAATAAAAAGTAAGAACGGTAGCAATTAGCGCAGGGAAGTGTAACAGCATAACAACAGTGTATACCAGACGTATGTTGTGGCTATTGGATTATAGGGGATGTATGGCTTGAATAAAAGTTGAAGTGGAGGAGTCTGTAGATGCTTAAGATTACTAAACAAGGCATCAACTAGTTTATTTATCGCTGGAACAACACAGTAGTGTAGCGTGGATGGCTGCGTTTGTAATAATAACGCATTTTTAGTAATGACGAGACCATAGGATTCACAAGACCGTAGGATCAAGAAGTATAGCCAGATAAGGCCACAAAGTAAGAATACAGAATTTATGAGCCACAGTGGTATTTGCAATCAGAAGAAACCGTACGTTTGTTATAAAACGGATAAAACGTAATAGTATTTTAAATACGATATTTATCGTTTGCATAAAGATAAATCTCCGCTAAATAAATCACTGAAATTTAATTACAAATGAATAGAGATCATATGACTTGGAACTTTCAAAAAAAAATGTTATAGTAATGACAAGCAGTCCCACGACTTCGCTTGCGTGTCGTTTTTAATTTTCTTAAAATTCAAATATAACTATATATTCCAGAATTCTGTAGACAGTGTTAAAAATTTTCCATCTACAAAGATAAAAAATCAGACAACTGTTTTAATACCATTATACCGGTAAAAATGGGTGTTTTGAAAAATTAAAAAAAGTAATTTGTCTATATATATAAAAATGAATGTCTGTCTGTTTGTTTGTGCTTTATAGGAGGCCAAACCCTTGGACCGATCTTCCTGAAATTCTCACAGCATGTTACTGTGACTCTGGAAGGAATAATAGGCTATATGAAGTTTTAATTGGACAAAGGGGCGTGCTACTGAAAACTGGTTATAATAAAAAGCAAAGGACAATATCTTTTTCAAATAAGCTTATCTGGTTTATAAATGAACTCACATTTGTTAACAACGAACTTGTAATTTTACGATCTATATCGCTTTGTAGATGATTTCTTAGTTTTCACTTCATTAAAATCATTTGACTAAAAAGTTTTTCAATTTCTGCGTGTGACGATGGTGAGGATAAATATTCACTTGAACAACCCGATACTTCATGGGGTGGATTAGTTTTTCCCAGAAAATGTCTAAATTGGCAACCTTGATTATTAGCCTCATAAAACCCTTACTTTAACCATTGGTGGGTTAAAATAATGAACGGAAAACCCCGATCATATGCTAAAAAAGGACGAGATTTTATTATGCCGATTTCGTTATTAAATATTGAAAATATTAGAAGTACAAAAAATACTTGCAATATTGTCATAGATTGATACTTAAATTTAGTTAAAAAGCAAATTCTGCCAACAATTAACAATTATGCAACAAAGAGTAAAAAATCTACATATTAAGAACGTAAATGCTTTACAAGAAACGTCACGTGGTCAATTTAATATTTTCGTTTTAAAATCTCCAGTAAAGCAGAAATAATAAAGTATCGAAAGTGAGAGTAAGAGCAGCAATGTGTAGCAGTGTGAGCATGAGTATGAATAGAAAATAACGGGTATTACCTTGTTAAATATATTTTATCGCTTAACAATTAAGTTTTTTAAAACTCCTTAAACAACTTTGCGCATGACAATAAACCAACAACAACTACCTTTTTCGCTGTACATACAAACACAAGTATGTAGTGTATTTGTATATTTGCATCTTGATAAACATTTAACTTAGCAACATATTTATCTAAACTTATACTGTTTCTGTGTGTGTGTGTATGTATTGCATTTATTTATGTATTTGCTTTGGTTTGGATGTTGTTTGATATTTGAATGTCTTCTATACGTTCGTTGAATTTGTCTTTTCGAGTGATCTCTTTTAAAGTGGCCCGAAAAAAGAGGGCTAGCAGGTAAAGGGGGATTAGGAGGAAATGTAAAAACACATAGCTTGAATTGAAACTTTAAGCCAAGTTAATAATTGTTTGTAGGTGCAACTATAAAAGCTCATGATGCAGAAAAATTATGTGCAGATACTTTTGTTACCGCAATCGACGAGGACGTAAATCTACGGTTAACAGTTAAACGTGTTTAATAAGTGTGCGTGTGTATGTGTGCGAGTTGAGAGCAACTAATTGTGAAATAACAGTTTGTTAAACATAAATAAAATCGTAAATAGTTAAATTAAATTTAAACGAAACAATAAAAAAAATCAGAATAAAATAAAAAAATATAGAAAATTAGCAATAAAGAAAAAAAAAAACGCGAACAAAAAGCATAAAAATTTCAAGAAACATGAATTCAATTGTGATAATATTGTCATTAGCCTTAATTGGACATTCAGCTGTTTACGGCCAACAACATCAACAAATCGATCCAGCTTACTTACGTCAGTACTACCAACAGCTGCAACAACAAACTGGTGCAGCCCAATCAGGTGATGCAACACCCATTTATGAACAAAATTCGGAACAAACACAACAACAATATGTATCGCCTGGCCAACAATTACGTGTTAAGGATAATGTTCAGGAACAGGTAAGTCTTCAGTTCAATATTTATTTAAGTAGAAGAAAAAATATTATTTTAAATATACAGATATGTAATAAGAACTGTTCGATTTAAAAAGTATAAAGTTTTAAATATTACTGTTTTTTACCTTTTTAATTATATGCTGTTTCAGTATTACAGGCGATCAACTGGTCTGAAAAATTTGTATGAAAATCATTAAGTGTTTTCCATATAAATTTTCCCAACGAACTGATTGCTTGTAATACATAAACAGACTATTAATTTTTCTTTTCTAATTTTTTAAGCACTAGGTCAGTTTATTATTTTTATTTTTTATTATTTTTTAAATTTTAAATATTTCGCCACACCGTTGGTTTAGTGGCATTTTCAGAAAGCAGGTAATAAAAATAATAATATCATGTTATTTTTAATTTTTTTATTTTTATTTTTGTTTCCTGTTTCCTGAAGATAACAACCAATGGTGTGGCAAAATATTGAAAAAATAAAAAATAACAAACAATATTTTAATTTTAAAAACTGCTATAGCATTTTTTGTGTTTTGTTGTGTTTTAAAGTTAATGGAAATTTATTTAAAACGATCGTTTTCAAGTCGATAGATTTCTATTACATATCTGATAATAACAAATTATAAAACTTTAATGAATTCAGAAATTACCATGAAGAAATTATTTCTCATTTGATTGTGTATATTTTCAAATTTTTTGTTGTTATAGATTCGTGCTTCTCAACAACAGCAACAACAAGGTTATGTTGCTCCTGTTGTGCGCGAATATTTGCAACATCAGCCACAGCAGGTATGAACATTCTAACTTTTTTTAGTATTGGACTTTTTTTAATTTAATTTAAAAAATTTACTAATAATACTTATCTTTTTCTTCATATAAATTCCTCTCCTAATAATTACTATTGTTAAGACTAGACTGCATTTTCAAACAAAAACATTTGTATATTGAAAATATAAATCTCAATTTTTGCGTAGAAAAGCAACATTTGTTAAAAGGTTTATGGCATCTTTATAGACAATTAAAAAGCAAAGACTGTTTAAAATCGTTTTAACCTAAAAAAATACAACTAACTTTTCTTTACTGAGATCAACATGTGTTAGAAAAAGGTTCCGCTAACTCAGAAAAAGTGTTTATACGAATGATATAGGCCTTTTAAGCATCTTAAATTAAATGGAACAATAAATTAACACAATTTTATGCAACTTGTTATGAAGACTCTGCAAAAAGTAATCAGCTCCAAAATTTGTTGCAAAAAGCATTTTGGAGAATACATAAGTTGAAATAAAAATGCAGGATATTCCCAAGCTTGTTTTAATAATAAAAAAGATTAAGATTTTAAATATTTTTAAAAGTCCCACTTTTGCAGCCCAAATAAAAACGCCATTTATTGGGAGCTCAAGCTAGTATCCATATGTATTTCATTGTTCGCTCAAGCCACATCAGCTCAAGCCACATCAGCACCAAATGAGAATTCTGCTTTGAAGATTTAACAAATAAACTGCGTTTCTGTTTGCCTTAAATTTTGTTGTACAAAAAAAAAAAAAAAAAAAAAAAAAAAAAAATAAGTATAGAAGAAAAATTATTTTAGTAATTTTTTATCAAGCACAAGTTTATGGCAAGAACTAGATTGACTGATGACTATCAGTCAGTCTCATACTGCGCTTTATGTTTGAATAACGTTGGGAAGTGTTACATAATCGTTTTCCAGTGAATGCTTCTATGAAAATTACGCAAGCTTATGCAAAATGTCCGTGAGACTTAGAGCCAATAATAATACTCCCCATCGTCCTAAAGTGCTAACCGATGAGAATGTGACTGTTTGCAACTTAATCCCATAACGTCGGTTTGTCATCGATCTTAACAGTTCGACATTTATTCAACATTTGAAGATTAACGACCATCCACTTTGTTACAGCTTCTTTCTTAGTTGAAGCTTTACAAAAGCTCCAATGCAACATCAAATTTAAAAAATGTTTCTGGAAACTTGATTTCAGTCAACATCGAGCAACTTTTATAGACTTTTTATGGCCTGAAATGGAAGATGTGGTTAATCTTTGTACAGGAAAGTGCATCATGTAACACTGCTCATCAAATAATCGATTTTCTGCTCATAAAATTTGCAAAAACCTGTTATAAGTTGTCTTGGCGAAGTCAATGTTTCGCCTCGGAACTGCTATTCGCCCCTTTAGGCTATTTTCTGTGCGAAGCAGTTAACGGCTTTGTTATGCGCAAAATCCAGAAAGTCTTGTGCTATTTATTTAAAAAAAATTCCAGTACTACAAGTGAAATTAAGTGAAGTCCTGGGTAACTCTGCAAATAGTTCATTCTGAAACAAATTCTAGATTTGGCATTTTTACGCATCTCTTTAATAAGCGAAAATTATTAATTCAAGAAGACTCCTGTCTTCTTTGCCATAAAAAATTTGTTCATACTAACATCATGACTTTATTTACCTTTATTTAGAATACTTGAACATTTTTCCTTTAACTTTCAAAAGCTTTCTAATAATACAACCATGTCACCCAGAAATACAATGATGTCTAATCAATATTTTTAATAACTTGCAGATTCAATATCAACCACAGCAAGTAGCGTATCGTCAACCACAAGCTGCGGCACCAGCACCCAGAAGACCAGCACCACAGCAATTGGCTCAACAGTATCAGGCACCCAGACCAAAGAGCAAACAACAATTGGAACAAGAGGAAGTGGAATACGATGATGTAAGTAACAAGATAAAGCAATCAATAATCAAGTTATGACATCTTCCTACAAAAAAAAAAAAAACAAATAAAGAAATATGTGTTTTATGCAACCAATAAAAGTTGAACTTTAAAGTCTGACTTATCTAAAAGTTAATGATTTCCAACCGCTATTTAAAGCCAAAATTTTGTATAAAATTATAATTACGTATAAATTAAAATATTATTTATTAACACAATATTGTCTTGAGAAAATAAGTTTGGATTACAACAGCTGTAAAAACTTTGAAATGTTTGTAGTACTCACAAGCAACAAATAGACAGACATGTTAAACTCACACATACGAGTTACATTTCAAAAAACCAACCATTCATACAGCACGTAAAGGTCATTAACATTGCACATACATATTTTCATATTAACATTTTCTTGCCAGTTGGCAAAATAGACTTTCGGTCTGGTCTCTCTGCTGACTACAAACAATTCATACAAAACAGCAGTTGTTGGATAAAGTTTTAGACATCATTTTATTTATTGTATGTGTTTGCAGTAAGTTTTCATGCATGAATACCATTTGTGTCAGTGCTTCAAGTTTATGTTATTATTTACAACAAAAACAAAAACCAACAACACTCATATTAACAGCAGCATCTAAATATTTAAGATACAACAGCAGCAAAAAATTTCACAGGTAAACGGATGCTGAATTTTCAATTGATCATTAAATATTTTTTAAAATTTTTCATTTCTGTCTTTAGTGTTTTGTTTTGGTTTCTGTGCTTCAGCGTTAACTTCCGTACGGAAATTCATGTTGATTTATTTTCTTTTTATATCGAAATTTATAATTTTATCGAACACTAGTTGAGTATTTGCGTTATTGGTTTTTGATATACATAATAACCAAAATATTTTATAGGTTTCCTTTCTTTTTTTTATTTGCCAATAATTTTAGAAACGTGTTTTTATTTTTTTGTTTATTAGACTGTCATGTGGGCTATAAATTAAACCTTTGTATTTATTAAATGTGAAAGCTGGATCTTGTAATGCAAAAAATTAAAGGATTTTTAAAAAAAAATTATTTTGTGCCAACTTGTTTTTAGTTTGTCGCAAGGCATTTCATAGATCAATGCATTTTTATCAAATATTATTAACATTAAAAAACTTGCTGAAGCCCATCAAGTTTTAAAATAATTACTCATTCAGGTTTTGGCAACAAATAATAATAATAAACCTTTTTTTTCAATATTTTACAAAATATCAGTTTTTTTTAAGAAGTCTGTACATAAATTAAAGCACCAACGTTATATCAATCCTTTTGTCCTTTTGAAGGAAATTAAAAGAAAATAAAAGTTTCTGTTTGGTGACTGAAAAAAATTGATAATTAAAAAAATTAAAAAAAAAAAACAAAAAGAACATATTCACGAAATCATACTAAAAAATTGAGACATTTATACAATTTTGAAATTTAAAAAAAAACTAAAACTAAAAAATTACTTTAAATTAAACAACGGGAATTTTTTATCATATTAATTAATTTTCAAAATAAAATCTTTTTTTGTACCATTTTCTATTATCCCGATTAATTATTTAAATTACCGATATTGATTATCGAGGGTCAAAGCACGTCTCGATAGCCATTTCGTTACCGCTTACTTAACTCTTCAGGGAACTTCGGACAAACATTTTAAATAAACTAAAAATCTTTGTCCAAACCATAAAGCAAAGACAAAGAAAAACAACAATAACCAACAGTAATTCTATTTTTCTTTCTCCACTGTATATACGGCTGACTTTTTTTCGGCTCTTTTATACAGTTGATAGAGGACGAAAAATAAAATATCACAAATAACTACGATAATTTATCGTGCTATTTTTCGTGCTATTTTCTATTATCCCGATTAATTATTTAAATTACCGATATTGATTATCGAGGGCCATAGCACGTCTCGTACTAAACAATTACTGTCAAAAAATTTCCAAACAAAAAAACTTCCAACAAAAAAATTTTTTTCTCTAAAATTTTAAACCATTCACAAATTAAATTTACAACAAAAAACAAGCTGCATAAAACCCTTTGTAAAAATATAGAAAAAATTAAAAGCACCATAAATTTTAAATCAGAAAATAGTAAAAGAAATTAAATTTAGCTAAAACTTTAAAGCACATTTTCAACAAAGTTCCTTCAGTAAATCACCATAAAATGCAATTGTAGCAAGAACTTAAATTTAAATTAAATTAAAAAAAAAATTTTATCAAATAAAAATATGTATAAAAAATACACGTTTTTACCAATTTTACAAAAGTTTAATTTTTGACAAAAAAAAAAAATATATATTTTCACCAAAATTCAAGCGAAACACATTAAATTCAAGAAAAATAAAATAAAATTTTACTAGAAACCAAAAATCTAAAAAATTGTAGGAACTAACCAAAAAACCGTCAAATAATACATTTACATTTTACTAAAAAAAATTCGACACACGTTAAGTGTTTACTCGAGCTATATATTTAGAAGTGGCCAACTCAAATTAATTTTTATTGATAGTTTCATTCAAAATAATGTTACGTTTATTTTCGCTTGTAAAAATTATCTCATAGATTTTATCTATGATTTCCGAATTCTGTGCTTCGTTTATTCCACTTTCCCAATTGTGTAGATATACCAGAAACTTTGAATATTTTATAGCGGATTTTCGTTTATTGTTATTAATTCCCATTTTTCCAAAATGCATAAGTTGAATTTATCAATTTCAAATATGGAACTTCTAAAACAGATTGGAAAATAATTTTTCTTTATTTGATTGTTTTACGTTATTCTAAATTTTATTCAAGATTGAAATCATATTATTTTATATTTATTCTACATACAACATCATAAATACTCAACTCTCATAGTAAAAAATTTGTAATTTTTCCACCCAATAATAAACTAATTTGTCTGCTAGTCATATTGTATTGTATGGTATAGAACATCTAACCGTTAAGAAAAAACAAACGATTTTTAATTCTTTTTTGGAAACTCTGTACAAGTACATGCACATACATAGAACACATATTTCCTTTCAATTATTGCCTCAAGCAATAGTATAAATTTACCATGTCATAATAAGTTTAATATTCAATGGATGGATTAATTTTCATAAGAACATTCAAGCTGCACCCAATCTTGGTATGAACAACCATCACCATCACTATCCAAGTTTAAACTACCTTAACCTACTTTTATTTAAAGTAAAATAAAATTGCGAATGCAAGAAAACACAAAGAACACAAAATCAAAATCAGTTTCTCTTTCAGTTTCTTTTCGATTTCTGTTTTATACTGCCTTTTCTTGTTTTAACATTGGAAGGAATGGGTAAGTTGTTGTACATTTTTAAAATAGAAGTTCCAATCATCCATCCGTTAATTATATGTTTTTGTTGTATTACAAATGATTTAATTTTTACTAAAAACGATTTTTTATTGGCAATAACGAAATTTGGACGCCCCTTCTATTTTCAATACATGGCAAGAAATGACAGTGTGAGCTTGACATGCGCTTAGTCTTATAACAGGAGGACTTTAGAACAATAAAAAAGCTTTATTTTTAAATCTAGTCAGCAGACGAATTCATGGAATTGATTACATTTTCATGCACACTAGAACTTTCTATAGGTTTAAAAAGTTTTCTACCTCTCAATAAGGAACCAACCACACAAGCTTATAAGTTTTTAGCGAAATCGATTGGCCATTTTGGGTTGTGGGCGTTAAGATATACAGGCACCTGTACAATTTTTTTAATATTTATAGCTTTTGCAAGGATCGATTTGGTGATCCTGTGAACGAACGATAATCAATTGATCAATCAAAAAATCACAAAACCGAAAGAAAATTATTCTTCCAATGGCAGAATGAAAATATTTTGTTGATTTTGGTCATACTTTGATTACATAAGAACAAATTTTACGTTTATTGTTTATTATTAATATATTATGGTTATAAATACTTGGCTAAAATTTTATAAAAAATTAAGTAAAAACTAACCATGTCCGTGAAAACAAACTAAAAACTTGCTTATGGTATCCGAACCATAATATAATCAGCTTTTTCTTAATAATTTCACCATTAAATTCATATAAAAAAGTTAACTTCTTGTTTGGAAACTTCTTGGTTTTACTCTGTTTTATCAGTGCGAAATCTTGAAATATTTCTTGCTTCATGTCTACAAACATCAAAATGTTTCTGTCAACAAATTTTCCAACTGTAGCCTAGTATCAAAGACTATAAATATACTAATATTATAATATACCAAATTTATTGTCTTTGCTAGTACTCTGTTCGATTTTGCGAAAAATGTTGAGCAGCATACATTTTTCCGCTAAAAAATTTTGACTACTGGTGACGATACAGCGGTTTAGCAGATAATTGTCGTTTTTAACGCCTTCAAGACATCCATATTGTTTTAACAGTGTAAAAAATAACATGTTTTAATTTTGTGTCTGAAAAAAAATTAAAAATTTACTAAAGATGAAGGGAAATACTCATTCAAGCTTACGGTATTTACCCCATACATACATATGTGTTTTTGTTTTTTAATTGCAGTAGTGAGCAAAAGCTTTTCTGCGTCATTAAATTCATTTTTGTCTTTTTTATTTTTTTAAATACATATTTTTATTCATTTTTTTGTCCTAAATAAAAAGGGTCTGAAATTAGTCAAAGTTCCGTACGAAAAAAGTGCTGCTTATGTTATTTCGTAGTTGAAAAATACGTTACCAGAAACATTTTTTAGTTGGAAAAAAATTGCTGCAAGAATTTCGCATGTTTTTCACAAATAAACAGAGTACCCATTTCAGCAACATTATTGCTTATTTATTTCGCAGTAATTATTTTTATATCGACTTTTCACAACATTTCGCACGAAATGCTGAACAGAATACTATGCTTGTGAAATAATATGAACTTGCTAGTGGTACTGTACCAATACCTCGACTTAGAATAGAGTTGACTTTTAACTGCCGGATTATATTACGCAAACTTTGTTAGCAAATTTGTCTTCAATATCAATATTTTTAAAATAATTAAAGTAGTAAATTCTAACGAAGCTCAATCTTTCAAAGAAAAAGGTCAAACGAATTTAGTTATTAAAAAAAATCCTACTTTAAGTAATTTTATTGAATGGCGAGAGCCATACGTTCTTTTGTTTGTTTTTTTATTATCGTTTTATTTTTGTTCAGTAAATGAATTTTTTGTCTTGCTATTATCTCTAAATATGAAATAAACCTTTTTACTACATTTTATACAATTTACATAAAATTACTATTTATTTAATAAAAATTTCTAAATGTAACTTATAATGAAAAAAAGTAACTTTTTGAAGGAATATCTTAACTTTTTTCTGTCTTTCCCTGGCAACACTGGTGCTTAGAAATAAGTCGTTATAAGAAAAATACAATAAATACATACATACATGCAGCTCTAATACTGAGGAATTGTGTAGGGTAAAACAAATTAATTATTTCTCTTGATTTTTTTTTTGTTTCTTTTTTGATAATCAATTAAAAAAACCAATTGTTTATTGTCCTAAACATAACCTTGTGTTGATGACCTTTTTAGTTTTTTTTTATAATTATTGCAGCCATAATTGCAGATAGATTTTGGATTTTACATTTCAATGTACACCAATACCCCGATTTGCGTCGCTTCAGTTTGCGTCGCTTCGAAGTTGCGTCTTTTTTTAAGTTTCTGGAATTTCAATGGTGTGTTGTTTTTGTTTCAGTTTGCGTCGCATGGCTTCGAAGTTGCGTCGTAACTGCTTCGATTTGCGTCGTTGATATGAAAATATTTTTACAAAGCTAAAGCAGAAAAAGGGGATTTCCCGTTTAGTAGAAAGCAAATTTGCAGGTGTGCGTTGTTTACATGTTAAGCGTAGTTATTAGTTTCGAATTACATATATGTCGTGGAGTGAAGATCAATCTAAAAGTTAAAAAAAAGAGCCAAAAAAGAAAGCAAATAACTTTAGACTAGCCCCTTCTACAATTAAATCCATTGTTATATTTTTATTTTAATAAAATCTGTTATTCAAAAAATAATAAGAAAATATTTTGATTTAAAAACTCTTTTTCTAAGCTAAAATGTTAAAATCCTGTATTGACTAAACGAAAATCAAATACATACGTAAACAATTGAAAATTCTGCTTCAGTTTGCGTCGTTTCGGTTTGCGTCGCATATTTTCAGTCCCAATTAACGACGCAAACCGGGGTATTGGTGTAGTTGTTGTAAGACAATTTACATTGTTTCTTTTTGTTGCAAGGCATAATTTAATGTCGAAAAATGCAAAAAGTACTAGCAATTGTTGTTGTTGTGGGATTTTCATTTCTGCCACAATTGAATTTTATATTTCGTTTATTGTAAATTATGAGCTATTGAAAAAAATAATAAATAAATTTAAATAACTCAAAATTAAATATTAAAAGCTTTATTAAATTACCAACAGGGCAAGAATTTTTTACAATAATAAATAATAATAAAATGTCATATTGAGGAGGTTCTTTATAAAAAAACCCTCAACATTCCAATTGCAATATTGGACAACCGTAAAATTTTTTTATATTTTCTGTTTATTTGCTACGTGGTATTTTCAACTTTCATATTTGCTCTAGTTTTTAACGAGTTTTTGATTTTTTCTTTGTTTTTTAATTCGGTTATTGGTTTGGCAGCGTTTGGGTCTGGCAAAAATACTTGTAACGCACTTTGGGAAAAATATAAAAATGCGTCTTGCCTTGTGTCTTTGTATATATGTGTATGTGCAATATGATCTCTATTGCATAATAAATATTTGTAATAATAATAGTCACTTTAGGTGTGCGTGTCACAACCATTCCACATATTTTTTTTTTTAATTCAAACAAACTTTAGCTCACCGCCTGTTGCAGACATTCACTTAAATAAATATGATTTTGCGTTAAGTTTTTTTCTTTCTATTTTGTTGGTGTGATTTCTTTCCAAGTTAATTACAAAATCTCGTTTTACATAACACACAATCAAGCTTATATTTTATTAATATGATCTACATACAGGCAATCAATATGACAGACAGACACACAGATAAAAAATATTTTTATTACACACCCACTTTTAATCGTATTTAATAAATTTACTTGCGTAAAGCATAAAAACAGCTGCTTGAAAGCTTGTAGATTTGGTGTTGCATATTTGTTTGTTTCTTTTAAAAAATCACAATTAATTTTATTAGGATTTCTTCAAAAACTTCCTTATCCAAAAGGAAATTTTTAATATAATCTCATGGAATCCTGTTTAAAGCCTTGTACTCTGTTTGATTTTGCAAAAAATGTTTAGCAACATGAATTATTATAGTGCCAACACAGTGTTTTAGAAAATAATTATTGTTTTTATAGCCTTCAAGAATTCCGCATTGTCTGGAAAAATTTTAAATTTTCTGAAGCCGAAGGTATGGAATTTATCCTATACATATATGTTTTTGTTTTTAATAACAGTAAAGAGCAAACGCTTTTCTGCGTCAATAAATTAATTTTTGTCTTTTGTTTAAATGTCCACTTTTTCATTTTTCTTTTATAAATTTTTTGAACACAAGAAAAATGAATCAAAACAAATGGTCTAAAAAAATTGTTTTTAAAAAATTACGTACGAAAAAAGTGTTGCTTATGTTATTTCGCAGTTGAAAAAATGTTGACAAGAACATTTATTAGAAGGAAAACATGTTGCCATAAACATTCGTGACTATTTTACAAATAAACAGAGTACTACTTCAGCAACATTATTTCTTATTTATTGCGAAGTAATTTTTTTATGTGGACTTTTTAAACATTTCGTACGAAATGATGAACAGAGTACTATACTTAAGCGCAAAATTTTGGCACGCTGGAAGTCCTCCTTTCACTTGTTTCCTTTTAACTAAGTTTGTCATTCCGTTTGTAATTTCTATAATATCCATTTCCGACCCATAAAGTATATATATTCTGAGTTCTTATGCATAGCGAAGTCGATTAAGCAATGTCCGCCTGTCCGTCCGTCCGTGTTAGTTTTCAAAGGCAAACTTGATTTCAACAAAAAAATAAATACGCTAATCGATCAGATATAGTGTCGAAAGAGGTGCTATTAGAAATCAGCAAGATCGGTACATGTCCTTAGAAGCAGCGGGCAAAACACCACGCCTTCTCAAATGTTTCCATATTATTTGGAACAATGAAGTAACTCCATTCATAAAAACAAATATATGGGGCGATAGAGAATTGAAAAATAAGAAAAAAACATCCAGTGAATAAATTGGCGCTTCTCTGCTTCTCTGCTTCTTTGATTGGAGTTGCTGCACTACACCAGATTTAAAAAGATAGTGAAGAGTATATAAGATTCGGCAGAGCCGATATTTAGTGCAGTCTTAATATTCATTGTCAAAGGTTTAGGCAACAAATAAAATCTGTTAACCCTGTACAGTGAGCGAACATTTACGTCCTGTGGAGTCAACAAAAAACCTTCCAGAAATTCCGAGACCTTAAAGCAAAACATATTTCAAGGGGTCTTTGTACAATTCGTAAAACCTGTGATTGATGATATCTAAGAGCTAACGTTCACTTAACAATTCCGTCAATAAGTCACTTTTGTAAAGTGACGTTAGCCTAGGTGATATACCCCGAGGTAAGGTAATAAAATGATTTGTTCATCTGTGCCCTTTAGCGCCTTCCAACCAGTTTCGAAATTTCGGTCCATAGACATCAGACTCTATGTCACTGGTTGTCCCAATACTTTTTTAAATGATTGGTATAATTTCCTAGAGAAATTTTAAAACCTGTGATTTAGAACTATTTGTATAAAAGTTTTAACATCTGCGTCATTTTGGTATAAATCTGCTCTGTAAAAAAAAGCAAAAAGTTGATTCTTTTGCTACACCAAATGTGTGGCATTAACTTCTCGAGAAAAAATATTGAAATTTCTTCTCTTATCAAGTCCTACAGTAGTGTATCCAATGCATAAAGGAGATTTAGAAAGCCACTACTGTGGTCTAAATGTAGTTTATGTTTTTAAGGTTAGACTCCAGGTAGAAAACGATCCCCCCAGTCGTCAGTTTCACCAGCTGAGTCAGGTTCACTTTACCTCTTAAATAAAACAGCTTCGTAAATCTGTAGAATTTTTATAAAAATAATCCTTTTACAATTTAAGAAAAATTTTTAAATTTTTTCTGTTGATTTTTGGCCAAATTGTTTAATTTTAATTTATCTATTTATAGCAAAACTCTTCATATCAATTTGGTTTCGATGTTAAAGATGATGAATTCACCAATTACCAAAACCGCAAGGAGGTTCGTGATGGCTCTGTGATTAAGGGCAGCTACTCTGTAGTCGATTCTGATGGTTTCATACGCACCGTCAAATATACCGCTGATCCCAAAGAGGGTTTCAAGGCTGAAGTCATAAGGGAACCAACCGATATTGTAGTCAAGATACCCACACCTTCACCACCACAACAACAACAACATCTGCTGCGTCCGCATCATGCACCAGTTAAAGCTCAAGAATATAACTTAAAACCCCAATATCCCCATCAACAATATCAGCATTAGGAGGGAAACAATTTTGTATTTTTGTAGTTAAAGCAATAACATTTTGATTTAAGGAACATTATTTCATTTCTAAGAAGTTCCTAAAAAACAAATTTCATTATTTATTAGATGCTCACCAAGAGGACGACAATACTGCATTAAATTTTTTTTAGAAGAAGAAAAAAATATTTAAAAATTATTTGACCAACAGCGTTTATGCTTTTTATAAATTCCACAACTCTTTTAACATTTTTATACATGCATCATACATTTATTAAAGTTTTATATAAATAAAAAATTCACATAAAGTATTTCTCATCATCAAATTATTTATTTACTTAAGGCCAGCAAACTGAACTGAAAGCAGTGAGTATTTCACATAACAAAAATATCCTTTATGTTGTTGCATGAATATCATGTTGCTAATGTCTTGTCTATCTATTCCTGGTCACCGTGAGTTTAATAGATGAATGAATGGTTGGTTGGTTGGTTTGTTGGTTCGTTGGTTTGTGTGTTGTATGTGGACCGGTCAAACCGGTTAGTTGGTGAGTGATCTTGCATAAATTAAATTCATACAAAATTATTACGAATTGAAATCAGTGAGAAAATCTTTTCACACACTCATCAAAGAATATCACTGCCAAGATGATTCTCCTAATCTAAGACAAGAAGAGTAAATGTCCTTTTGCAATGTCCTTACATAAATTAAATAAGTAAAATGAAATGAAGTAAATTGAATAAATATTGTTATTGTTAAGTATGCAGTAGTTGTAGTCGATGTGAAAAAAGGGGTAAATTGTTTAAATCAACATTTAAATGACCTTAATAGAAACCGGTTCTGGACATTCCATGCACGGTATTAATCATAACAAATACACACACATAAGTATGTATATTCATTAATATGCAAACATTTCTAAATTTTCTGAATCAAGCAGAAAGACACAATATTCAATAAATTGTTTATTAGAATTTATCAAAGAGAAATATTATCAAGGAGGACATTCATACGTCCGTCTAATATTCTGTATGTAGATTTACACCAGCTGGATTAATTTTGAAATAAAATTTGTAGGCATCTGTAACATGGTCATTTATTTATTCTCCTTTAACTCTTGCTTTACTTAATATTTTGTACTTTGTCTTTAGGAATTTATATCCTGGACTAAAATAAACCCCCATTCTATGTATTGTGTCAGACAGAAATTAACATTTACTTGTAACGCAACCCTTATTCAGTTGTCTTGTCAATTCTTCATCTAACCCTTGAATTCATTTTAAACTTACACACTATCGGTGGGACATCTTCAGATCCGTCTTCACTTGTAAAGTCACTAAATAAACTGGTTTTTACAAGCACAAACAAAAACAATTGACTGTAATAGGAAAATGAATTTTAACATTGTTTTGTTTATAATATTATTGGACTTTCCTAAGATGACCCGTTAAAAGGATCATACATTCAAACTGCAAGTGCATTAAAAGAAAGCAAGAAAAACTTGACTGACCACTTTTTTTCGTGAGAACATTTTCAGGAAAGTAATTATAGTAAATATGACAAAAGTGACCTACATTTATGTACTAATGTATTTTGTTGTCTGTTATCTTATATAAATGAAACGAAGGTATATAAGAAAGAGACTTCGTATGTTAAATATTTTTCTAGAACACAAGGCATAAACATTTTGTTCTAATGAAGAAGATAAAACTCATGAGATAGGAAGCTGTAATATTAGCAAAATTCTTTTGAATGTTGCTTTCATACACTTTCATAAAACTACAGAGACAACACACATTTCCACTTTTTATTTTAAATGTGGCAACATTGCGCACACCAAAGTAAACAGCAAGGCTAATCTAAGTAAGGACACATAATACAATTAAATTTAAAAACCACAAATAAAAAATTTCAATGAAACCAAATTCTACTTTGAAATTTAAAGGTGGTTTCATTTCGAAGAATTTTTTCGTTTTCTGAATAAGCAATTTGCGGAGTTGAAACCACTTTCGTTCGGAGTGGAGTTCTATGACGTGCCTGTTTATTTTTAAAGAAATTTCATGTGAGTATTTTTAAAATATATAAGTAGGTGGAAAGGGAAATTATCTAAAGATTTTTTCCAAATCCTCAACAAACTGCATCTAAACTCTCAAGCCAATCATCTTTAAATTTTTTACTCTTGTTCTGTAAAAGTATAAGCCACTTCTGATTGGAAATTTTGTTTCAAAAGGGATATTTTATGATATTTTTACTTAAAATTGTCCAATTTTTAATTTAAAAATATTACAAAAAAAAAAAAAAAACAAAAAAAAAATTAAGTAAATAAAACAGCGGCCTTAAAAACAGGCAGACAGGCCAAAGAATTTGAAAAATATTCGATTGGTTTTTTCTGTAATGGATTAAAAGATAACTTATCTTTTTTACATTTACATCAAATTTCATTACCTATGAAGACACCCTTGAATAATGATACGATCGACTAACAGGATTTTAAACTTAATATAATTTTCAAGTCTTTGACTACAAGGGCTTAAAAGATGGGGCCATTTTAGTCATATTACATCACCTATGGGGACATCGTTTAATATTTAAATTGATTTTTTTTTATTACTTTCTGTTGTTATGAACGCTAATGATACTAACTTTGTTAAAAATTTATAAGGGTCTTAGATACGGTACACTAGACATGTAACAAAAATCATGTGTTTTGTATTTTTTTAAATGGGACCAATCTGTAAGTATCACCTAAAAAAATCAGAATCAGTTCAGAAATAATGGAGTTCTGCGGGCACAAACATATAAAAACACAGATAATTTGATAACCTTCTTCTTTTTTCATTTCGGTCAAAAAGCGTAAAATTGTTCCTTTAAAAATTATAGAAATCGATAATTTTCATATTTATCGTTTTCTTTAAGGTACTTCTTAAAAAATAAATTCAAAATTTTTTTATATATTTTATATATGTTTGTTTTCTTCTTATTTACACAGGTAAGAGTTGCCGTGCGATTTTGTTAAGTAAAATTTTAAAATAAAGAAATATAATCAGAAAGGTATCAATCTCAAAATTTGGCAACAAAAATGGAAAGCGTCCCACTATGGGTTTCATTAATTAAAATCGTCAAAATGACTACCAATAAATCGTCAAGTCAAGCTGCTATGAATATGGAGAAGGGACATTGCATTATATAAGTCTGTCTTGCGTTCTTTATCAGCCTCCGTTATTCGTTACATTTTTATCGTTTCGCCAGTGGAAGACAAACTTCTAATTGTCTTGTGCAATCATGACTTTTACTTTCATCTATTTTTTACTTAGGCTTCCGCTGCATCTAACCACATTATCTAGCAGACACATTATAAAAAAATCATCCACTTTGATTTTTATAATTATTTAGGTTGTATCAGGCTGCTTTTCGCCTTCCTGTCTAAAAGATATTATATAATTAAAAACTGGTTAATAGAACCATTCTTCACTACCTTTTCAGAGCTTCAGAGTATAAGCACAGTGGAGCAAAAGCGCAATATTTTGACAATAAATCGGCAATTGCTGAAGCTCTAAATTTTAGTTTTCCGGAGTGGCGTAATAGGGCTCCAAAATAGGGTAACGCAAACATGTAAATTTTGAGACTTTTCTTTTTTTATCAGATAAAAACTTTTTTTACGCTTTAAAGTCCTTGATAAGTCCTTCACAACTAATATGAACCGTAAAGTTATCGTCAATAGTTTACGAGTTATTTTTATTTAAAAATTATGCATTTTTTAAAATTTTAGTCGTTATGCACATAATAGCGCTCTAAAAGATTTTAGTTCAATATCTCTGCAAGATGAAAAAATGCGATTTTCTAGTTGAAATTTTTAAAAAAGCATAATCAATCCCAATTTTTTAATAACATATTTGTCTAATTCACAAAACCCCTTGTATCCGCGTATAATGTGTATTGTTCAATAAAAATACAATAGTGTATGCTTGTTGTTGGAAATTTTCATATAAAATTTCAATACACCAATACCTTTTTATTTCGCATGTTTTTGAAAAGTTGTATTGACAGTCGTGTTATCAACTACATGTGAATTCCATATCACATTGAGAAGAAGAAAATTAAAAAAAACAAGCATATCAAAAGTATACTTTTCACATAAAAAATTTAAAATTTTGATTTTTTCAGTCCTATTGTCCATTTTACTTCCTGAAAGCCTTCTTCTGAATCTTATTATTTTCTTCTTCTTATTTGCTTTTTGACGTTTAATATACGAAAAAATTGATACAATAATACTGCGTGTTCACAAGCATATAAACAGAAAGTGTATTCAATACAAAATACACCATACAAGATTTTGTGAATTAAGCAATTATGTTTCTCAACTTTAAGAAAAACATTGTTGCATATGAAATTACCCATTTGATTATTTTTTTACTCGCAGACCCTATCGAAATCAGCCTACTTTGCTATGCTCAAATACTATTTCAGAACATGTGCATAGAAATGGTTGAACTATTTTCAAGCTCCCTGCGAGGTATTTCTTGTCACTTCCGTGTGTAAAGATTCAAATAAAATGTCCAAAAGCACTACTCACTCTCTTCCCCTAGACAAAACCTAATTATCTATTTTTGGCACACTGTATTGCATAAGTAGGGGTCATTCCCTGATAGCGGTCCTAATAAAAAAATATTGTTAAACAATATTGTGGTGATGTCCCACAGTGGAATAAGACCATCTTTGACCGTTACTTTTCTACAAACATTAACGGAAAAAGATAGAAGCAAATATAAATGCAAAATAACGGATTTCTACACAAAAAAAATTTTTTTTATCAGTTACGGAAAGCAAAATAATATTAAACCAAATCTTGAAGCACAATATCTAAGAAAATGTAAATTAATGAAATAAAAAAACATATGCGAATTTTTTTTTTTAAAGAGATGCATTTATTTTAAAGGGTAAAAAGCAAAAATGCATAATAAGTGTTTTAATATCTTTTTTCTTTTATTCATTTTTTTTGTGTAATAAAGATTAAAATCTTGAATATTTTCTTCGTCCCCTCTGTTTCTGTATGCAAATACGCTTTGAATAAATAATAAAAACTGCAATTATATTTCTGGGAAAATTCGTGTTGTGTTTTTAGTCTTTTGCTTTCAAATGAAATAAATTCCAAAATATTTCAAAAGTCACGTTTGTTTGAGATCTTTTGGTTTTTGTTTTTATTATTCAGTTTAAAGTTTTCCCAGTGCCAAATCCCAGTAATGTTGAGCAAATCCACCAGTGTTATCCAACCACATCAACTTCAAAATATTAGAATAAAAAAATACAAATGAAATGAAGTTTTTAAAAGAAAATTTCAAGTCATGGTTAAAAAAAATCGAGAAGAATAAAAACTTACTTCACCCTTGTAACGATTGCCAGCTTTTTGGGACTCAAAACGTTTTTCAAATAAAACTGGTGAGAGCTCTACATGACCAAAGTTAACATGATGTTTTTTTGGATAATTAAGAAAAATATCACTTTTTTTGTTGTAAAAGAAAAGATAAGAATTCAAATAAAATTTGCATAATTAAATCAACAAAAAAATAGGGAGAGAATAAGAAAAGAAGGCGTAAAAAGTCAATAATCATGTTAAAAATTCAATATAGATTTTTTAATAAAAAATAATTATTCTAAAAGTATGGTGCGATCACAATTAAATGTGATCTTGTTTGTTAATCCACTTACTGTAAATATCGAATTTCATGAGAAGACCTTACGGAGGGTTGTTTAATTAAAGATGATAATGATGATGGTGATGATGATAAAGATGTTGTGTTTGTTGTTGTATTCTGTCGATCATCTTCATTATTTACATATTTTTTTACATTATTATTCAGCTCAATTAATTTATCATCATGATTTTTATTTAAATTTCTTTGTTTTCTTACAATATATTTTAAGTATTCTTTTTGTTTATCCTTTGCCAAAGGACTTGCCCTTTTCATGGTATTAGAGTGATAGATATTATTATTGTATTTCACGGTTAATGGTTGTTTACTCATCTCTGAAACTCTGTTCGGTTTATGTAATATTTCACTTTCTATACTGACACCAATGACAGGTTGTTCATTTGCATTTGGGTGAGTTTTTTGGTGTGTTGTTGTCCGCAGATTTTTGTATGGATGTTGCACAGGGTAAATATTTGTAGAATTTGGAAATTTGAATTTCATATAATCTTCAATTTTAGGCTTGTTTTGACTTGACGGATAAATTGTTAAACTTTGAGAAGCTGCTGTCATAAGCAGCATTTTTATTAACACTGTAATGCACAACATTTTCTTTTAACTGCTTTGGATTGATAAGCAGTTTCTCTATTAACCGTATTTTAGACATTTTCCCATTTTATACAAGACTTTAAGCAGGAAACTATTAACGCTAGTGGTATTTGTGGTTGACAATGACAAGTTTATGAAATTTAAATTTATGTTTCTATGCAAATGCTTAACCAAAGTAATTTTAGATAAAAGTATTTTTTGTTTTTCATAATTAAATACTAAAAAAATAAAAAGCATCTAAAAACTCCAATAAGTAACTTATTATTGAAATATTATGTTTCGTTTTTGTAAGTATATAAATTTTGAACTGACATTGGCTGCTTTCGTTTTTATATGTAATTAGTAAAAGGTATTTCTATCTCATAAATAGTGAATGAATTATTAGTTTAAGCTTTAGTTAGGTTTAATTTCGTTGTTTTATGAAATGAATTGTAAAAGTAATAAAAAGAAAAGTTACGTAAGTTTATTCGTGTGGATTTTAGCACCATTTGGAAGCTTGGCTCAACTTTCTACATGTAAAATTATTAGACATAAGAGTAGGTTTGGGGAATTAATAACAGAAAACCAAAATATTTAAGTGCAAACAAAAAAAAAAAAACAAACTACACATGGATGGGTACAAACAAAAAAATATTTTTTACTGAGTTTAAAAACTAAACAATAAAAATATATATTTTTTTAATGTACAATATAATCAAGGCGAATTAATACAGGTGACCGCACGGCTACAACAATCCAACAACACAAAAAACAACAGGCAATTTGTTGCTACAAAATTATGTATGTTGTCAAAAAAATATTGTAAAAAAACAAACAAAATAAAAAAATATATTTGATGAAAAAAAGTGGTTGTAATTATCAGAATAAGAAAATTATAAAAATTAAGTTACATAAAAATAAAAATACAGGAAAAGTGACCAAAATTCTTTTGTACCACTAGTTTGCCCAAATCACATGCATCGTTCCATTCTTGCACGTTGACCATTTGAAGACTAACATAATCTTCCACAAAAAAACCAAGAAATTATAAATGTGTTAACAATAATTTCACTATCTTTTTATGCATATTTTGATTATACACATCAGGAACTGCAAATACGGTTACATGTTGTGGTAGTTTTTTCTAGGAATTTCAATTGTTTGTTTTCTATTAGCAATCAAAAAAAAATTAGATTAAACAAAATTTAACAAATTATTTATTTTTGAAAATTTTTTTTGACAACTGTAATGTATACAGCTGATGCGCTTTTTCGCACATGCGTTCACCTGTATTATTTCGCCATGAATATAATTTTATTATACAAGAAAAAACTAACGAAAAACGTTTATAACGTCAATTTTTTTGTACAAAAATATTAAACTGAAAGATTAAAAGTTTTTAAAAATAAACTTTTAGTTAAAGTGACAATAAAAAACTGATATTAGCAAGTAAATAGTCAATTTATCAATTAGTCTTGTTTCAAGTTTTAATGGTAATAAGTTTTCTGATTGTTCTGCGTTCATAATAATAGGAAAAGCGCAAAAAGATCTTTCCACTTCTGCGATTGTTGATGTTACAGTAGGTTCAAAATTTTAGCTTACAAAATGGAAAAACATTTTTTTCGAACTTATTTTTTTATATTATAGTTTTTCAATGGATTATAAAGAGAGCAACATATAATATCACTTGAAATATTTAAAGAAATATAATACGTTTATTTTTTTTTTTTTGTAAAAAACGTTTTGTTTCAAAAAACATTTTTTTCAACTTGAGAGAGATTTATTTAAAATTGCTCTTATTTTAATTATTTTTTTGTATATTTAAAAATATTTTTTAAACTTGAATGATAAATATTTTTGTTACAAACAAAATAAAAATCTTTTTCTGTTCCCTACATAAGAGTATGGAGTGACCACGTTTGTTACAATAAAACACTGTTTAATTAATTATGCTGACAGCTAGTTTATATATGTATGTAATAGCTTCTGGGAAAACAAATCTGATCTGGAAAAGTTAAACGTTTGACGTTGAAACAGTAACAACATTAGCTTGGACACTAGTACTCGAATTCTGTTAAGCGGAAGTGAAATTAATTCTTAAGGTATGTCAGCTGATTTAGCAAAAAAAAAAAATATTATAATTTAGATCTATTCAAACCACGGAACAGGAATATTCCTGCATATTAAGATAATGCGACAATAACTTTAAAAATCTAGTCATGACTGTTTTGCACTAAAACAAAGGACAAACATTAATACAATATAGATAACATAGACATAAGGACTGGTTTATTTATCCTTTATAGTTAAAAAGGAAATCATGTATTACCTTCTAATAAGATGATGACCGGAATAAGTCCTGACCGAGAAGGTCGGCCAGCTATAGCGTACGTCTTTATTTACCACTACAAGAGAATATAAGTGTGAACATTTGCTTGCGGAAAGCTACTGTCACAGAAATTTATAATTTAAATGGCACTTTTACCGTTAAACGCTTTGACAGAAAATAATCATTGAAGTAGTTTAACCTTGATATCCAGTCAGACTATTAATTTAATTTCAGTTTTGTATTTTAAAGACTTCAGATTATGATTATTGTATCGAGCAAGCTTTTACTGCGGCAAAAATATCCTGTCTTACTGAAAGATCCTATCTTACTGAAATAAATCTTACTGAAAATCAAATCAAATCGTTTAAAGAACTGCTGATTATACATAGAGAAATGTTCTTGCACCCATAAAAAATTTTATTTGTTTTCAGGTTGATATTTATTCAATTAAATAGTTTATTGCACTCGACGTTGCCTGAATCTAATTTAAGGGCCTTTCTTAAATCAAAAGAGTAAATCTCAGGATAGGCGTCGCCTATCAAGTCCAATCTATCAAATCAGTTTGGTTCTCATAGATCATAGAACATATTTGTATTCCAATTGTCTTTAAAATTTATTTTTTTATGATCAGTTAAGATGCATAAAATTGGGTATTTGTCCTCTCCCACACTCCTCTCTCCTATTACATTTTCTTCAAAATAAACATAGAATACTAAAGCATCTTATTAGATTTAAATTTTATTGTAATCGGTGCAGTCGTAAATGCTCGTTTTCTCCCTTAATATATGAGCATGGCTCTGGAAACAGATATAGAATAAAACATATCTATATTTCAAATTTTATTAAAATCGATAAGCTGAGATTTTGTTAAAATTGATTTAGACGTATTAAAATACCCGGTTCCTCTTTTTCCCCCCTCTTAGTCCGCTGTTTGAAAACATGTATTTAAAATTTAATTGAAATCGGTTTAATCGTTTAGCCATGATTGACGAACAAACAAACTTTAAAAGAGATTTAAATTATATATATTAGATTAATTAATTATTTAATTAATTAACAATTAAACAATTGAATCAATAAAATGCTTAATTAAATATTAATATGAAAACAAATAAAAACCTTTATTTTGTTCTGCATGTCCTTGAGTTAAAAAAAAACTCTTCAAGAAATATTTCAAAAATTTTAGACTTTCAACACATTTTGTTCCTTTTTTTTGTTACTTGTTATCGTTGCACTGCTCTATCAACTACTAAACATAATTAAACATAACAATATTCTTGCTTTTTGTATTTACATGCTCTTTATAAATAACAAATTTAACTAAAAACCAAAATTAAGTCTTAAAAGACAGTTAAAAAATAAAAAAACTTTTCATTTCTTGAAGTAGAGATCAAAAACAAGTTTTATAAATGTTAAACTTTCAAGGTCTTTAATTTAATTATTTTGTATATAAAAATAACGGCTGAAATTTAAACAATGCAAAACCACCATTTAATCTAGTTCTATTGTCCAGACACCTTTTATCAAAGATGAAAGAAACTGTTGATTTTTGGCAAACAAATACGGTTTATAGCTTAAAATTTAATATTTCCACCCTGCAAGCTGATTGGTGGATTTGATTATTATTAAGGGTGGAAAAAAAAACTCCAATACTTAGATCTAAAAAAAAACACAAATTTTACAACCCTTTTTTACTTTATGAATTTAAGTGGAAAATATTCAAATGTCTTAAAGAACCTCAGGGGAAGAATTTATAGAAACCACTCTGGCAATAGCAGCTCATTCAACTTTTGAGGTTGAAAAGATTTACATCATTTTAAAAAATATTTTAAAATAAATAAAAATAATTTTTAAACTGAAATTTTTTTATAAATTTAACACGTTTTAATAATATTTCAAATTTGGTGAGTGTTTTTCTCCAAAAAAAAAACCATCTTTTAACATTAAATATTTTTTTATTGGTTTTGTTTTTGTGATTAAACTTAATTAAAAATATAATACATAATTTCTATATTATAATATTGCAACAATTTAAAGTACCGCAATAAACTTAATGCTTTCGTTTTAATTACTATTATTTTTTTGTTTCTAAATTAAAAAAAATAACAGCAACAATTTTAAATAAAAAAAAACAGAAAACTTAAACAAGTTTGTTAAGGATATTAATCCATCATATCCGCATTATTGTTACGCATTTTAGCAAAGTCTTCAAAGACAATATTATCATCATCGTCCTGATAGTAACCTTTTGTGTCGCGATGCTGTTCAATTGACTTCATTTTCTTCATGGCATTCGAACGTTTCTTATCAACGGAACCTTAAAATAAAAATTAGGTGTTTATCAAAACAGGTTTCAAAGATAAAAATAATTTGAATAATATAATTAAAAACTAATTTACCTGGTGCCGGTTGTAAAAGTTTAAATGGCACATCGGTCTGTATTTCTCCACCCAATGTGCCACAATTGAGTTTAATACGCACTGAGTATGAGATCACAATACCACAAGCATCACCGGTCGATTTACCATCCTGTACTAAAGTCGAAGAGGCCAAGTTAACATCTTCATCCTTTAGATGACCATCCAAAGCAATACCTGAGAAGTTTTTTAGATATAAATTTTCAGGCGAAAGTTTTATGTGTTTGCTTTTTAATGTTGCCGATATCCTTAATTAAAGTATGTAATTTTTGTCTATCCTTAAATTTTTACAAACATAGCAAACTTTTTTTAAAAAATACTAAAAGCCCTATAAGAATTCTTTTAGACAATGGCTTGGTGTTGTAAGCATTCATATTTATCTGGTCGTATTTTATTCTAAAGCATATAATTCTACTCATTTCGTGTAAAATGTTATAGTCTATATGAGAATATTGTGCAAAATTTATTTAAAAAAAGTAATGTTTCTAACGAATGTTTATTGTTTATTCACAAGATGTATCCAAAAAATGTTTCAGCAACACTTTTCCCAATTGAGCAATAATATGAACTGCCTATACTAGAAAACTATGTTGCATACTTAAGGGCAACAAAAACCAAAATATTATAATAAAATCTGTGTTTAAAAATAATCTTTAATTCTTAATGAAACGGCGAGAAATTAAAAATAACCAGGAATAATAAAAAAAACCGCAAGCTCTAATAATTATTATAAGAATTATTTGGTAAGAAATATATAAATGTTAAACTTAATCTTTTAATTAATACGAGTGGTTCTATAATTGGAAGCGAACATGTTTATAATGGCCTCAGACGGAAAGGCATGCAACTGAAGATCGGCCCGCTTGGGTGCAAAAAAACCTTAAGACAATACAGGTGGATGAAAGAAAATAAGGGATAACAGGTTAGAGGATAAATTATCAGATCGCAAAGGCATGTTCAAGGCGCATAGAGCAAAATTGTAATCCTGGACTGTAAGAACGAAATAGTCTTAAGTCGTTGGGATAGAAAAGTCCAGAAATTTAATCTGATGATTAGTTGTCATAACGAAGCAGTTAAGGCACTTAATGCAAACAAGTCCTTTTAAAGATCTTAAATTCAATAAAATGATAAAAGCGAAGTTAAAGTCTGTGGCTTATCACATAATTCCGAAAATTTTGCAAGACTGGAGATATCTCTTATTATTTTGTATAACATAACTATCAAGCCTTCCGCAAGTCCTTATAATAAAGGAAGGTAAAGCCTCGTTCACATCTAAATACTTACCATGACGATCTTTATTATTCGATGCTAGGGGAATTAAATAAAATGTTTTAGATAAATTAGCACCAGGTGTGATGGGACAGCCCTCCTTTGTTTCCAATTGCGCCACGTGTTTACTAAATTGAGCGTTAACCATTGTAATCTCAGTGTGCTGAACTATGAAAACTTTAATATTCTTGACAGTCTTCTTTGAATTGTTATTGATCTGCACAGTAGCCGCCACTTTTTCACCATGATAGTAAATCTCACGATCCAAAGTTACTTCCAAACTAATTTTGCCATTTGAAAAAGTAAAACCTTTGCTCACCAAAGAACTGGGCAACCGTTGGCCACGAGTAGGGGGAGCATATTGCAACTTCTTGATGACCAAACTCACCATGCTGCGTTTGTGTTGGCGGTCATCTTCGGAATCAGCCACATAGGCACGAATGGTATATTCCACCCCTAGGGGTTTGCCCAAATCATCACCATCCTGTTGTAAGGTAACCGAGCTGGGAGAATTGGGTGGAAAATGAAATGTAAAGGGATGAGCATTAGGTCCCAGTTTGCGTACCAGCTTCTCTTGGGTAGGTGTCATTTCCATATTTGAATTACCCATTGGAACAATTTGTTCACGGCAAAGGATAAGTTCTTTGGAAAATTTAACTCCCATAACTTCATCCTCTTCGCGGCCATAACGATATGTGGTGGCCAATTGGCCAAATACTTTACGATTTTTCAAATAATCCGGATCGACCACTATCACACCATCCACGGGATCACAATAATCCAAATGGTCAATAAAATCGCGGCGCCCCAAATAGAAAGTTACTTTTCCATTGGGAGTTGCCTTTTTAAAGACTTTAACCGATACAACCATAACGTTTCTATTTTTTTTTTCTAAATCAAAAAATTAATTTTTCTTTCAAACCGTATTGAATTCAAGAATAAAACCACTGGCGCTAATACGGTCAAATGGCCGTTGTCACCTGCTTTTATACTTTTTCTCATTTTCAGTAAAATTTTAGTATTTTTGAAAGGTTTCTTTAGTGTTTAACACTAAATGGATTTATTTTGCCTTCACTTAAAATAGTTGTAAATTTTCTATTTGTATTCTAAAAAAAGAGTCATGTAAATGTTTTCGTTGTTTTTTTTGTGTGTTTCTTTCAACTTAATTTTTCATTTACACAGCACTATTTGGAATATATATGCAGGAAGACAACTTGGTGGGGATTAGATATTGCGCACATTATTTTGTTTAGTTCTGCTTGTCATTTGTTATTAACTACAAATGTAACAAATATCAAGTTGTTTGGCGTGTAACCGTATTATGCGCTCGTGAACCTTTAACCTTCAGGAAGGTCTGCCAAGAACACGGAAGAACTGATAGTAAACATTATTTAATTGACAATTTAATATTTAAAACAAATAAAGAAATATAAAATAAAGTAAATATAATATAAATAAATGAATAAGTGATAAATAAAAATTAGAAATTTCGATGAGCGACGGTAACTTAATAAGTCTTTAAAAAAACCATTTACAGAATAAAATGAAAAATGTGAAAATTAAAAAACCTAATGGCAAAGTTTTACGAAAACCTGTCCTGATGTGAGTTTTGGATTGTTTCTGCATTAATGTGGCATGTCATATCATCCAAGTACATAATATTAATGAACATTATGTCGCACCAAAAAGTGACATAGCGTCCCCCAACGAAGAACCAAAACGTCCATGGATATTATAGATATATATTATGCTGTTATATGTGTTGGTTATACCATAGAGGAGAAGAGCATTGCGCTTGTCCGGAGGCCGTCTATACAGAAAAACTTTGGTAATCGAAGCCGTTGTTGTTTTAATTTCGGATATTATGACACTTTCATTAGTGTCACTGTGTCCATATTGTCATTATGACGACATAAAGTCCATGGAGATATGACCTAGGACACTTGACATGCCACCGCATTACCAATGTTCTCTAGACATTGCTAACAACAAGCTTAAAATCTTTCCAAATTAAATTAAATTAAATAGTTCGATTAAAGATTTCAGCCAAAATTAAAAAAAAAAATTAAAAAAATATTTTTAATCCTTTTTAAAGACTTTAAGATTTGCCCTCGTAGAAAGCAACACTAAGATAACACATGTTTCTCTGCGTTCGGTCTAAAAAACAGTTATATTTATGTATGTATATTATGATCGATAAGGCCATAACTGCTCCAGTCTTATTTTTATTTCCTTTGAGGTTTTGTTGTCATTTTATGTTTCATGAATATTTCTAGGTAAAGAAATTTAAACTAGAAATTTGTATACAAAATAGTGTAGCATATCTTAAGGGCTAATACTGGCGTGGTTGTAGAAATCGCTAAACAACGATTGTATAAAATGTGTGGATAATTACTATATCGTTATAAACGTTATAGATAAATGTTCACAATAAACGATCTAAGAGCGTTAATGGTTGTGGTCTTTGATAACAAGACAATCGTTTATCAATTATCTAAGCTAAGTAAAATAGCAAAATAATTCAAATCGATAAATTATCTTTTAACGATTTCAATAAAAAAATATTTAAGGCTCCTTTTTATAAGTATATTCATACCAAAATTATTATATTCTAGTTTAAACATGTACTACACATACACCACAGCTGAACGTCATGGTTACAGTGTGCAATTTTCAACATTTGAAGCAGATCGACTGCTGCTAGCAACGAGGTGAATATTTGATTTTACAATTGCCTTTGTATTTTAACTTTAAAAAGCATCTTATTTCGTCTTATTTTACAGCCAACTTTATGGTTTAGCTGGCGGTGGTTCTTTATTTCTCTTACAGTTGTCAAACAATAAGGGTCTTACCGAGGTGGCACGTCTCGAATGGTCTGATGGTCTTTTTGATGTAGCTTGGTGTCCATATGGCAACAATGTCGCCTGTACTGCTTCGGGTGATGGTT
Organism: Gymnosoma rotundatum; assembly: GCA_916610165.2. Taxonomy (NCBI): domain Eukaryota; kingdom Metazoa; phylum Arthropoda; class Insecta; order Diptera; family Tachinidae; genus Gymnosoma; species Gymnosoma rotundatum. The sequence continues at coordinate 8,077,878 of OU744338.1, read as the reverse complement.
CACTGCAAATATGGTCTGGCTTAGATGTGGCTTTCGACGAGGATGCCAATGTTCGGAAAGACCTGCAGTTGCCACAAAAGCCAGTAATGTGTTTGCATGAACATAAAAACGAGGTGTACAGTGTGGATTGGAGCGAAAAGTGGAACTATCATCAGATTCTATCAGGCAGTTGGGATGGTTCGATTAAATTGTGGGATTGTAATCGCCATAAGTCGGTAGCCACGTATATCGGTCACTCCGATCTAATATATAGTGCAAAATTTTCACCTTTAGTTGCTAATATATTTGCTAGTGTAGGTACTGATGGTTTATTAAACTTATGGAATTCTTTTGATTTTTCAGGTCAACCTTTGATGTCCGTGAAGACAGCTCATGACAGTGAAATTTTAGCACTCAACTGGAGTCAATTCGATCGGAATATTTTAGTGACAGGCGGTGCTGATGGTGTCGTGCGTGGTTGGGACTTACGAAATATGCGTCATCATGCGTTTGAATTATTTTCGGGAGAGTCTGCCGTAAGACGTTTAGCTTTTTCACCCCACAAAGCTACAGTTTTGGCATCAGCAAATTATGATTTTACTACAAGGTAAATTAATTTTTTCTTTTTTGTTTTTTACAAAATAAATTGCCATCATGTGAAAAATGTTTAAGAAGAACTCACTACAAACTGGAATGACATTTTTATTTTGTCAATTTTATTAATTTATTTCCTTTGTTTGTTGTTAAAGAATATGGGACTTTGGTGTTTCTCTAGATGCCATTGAAATACATGAACATCATACGGAATTCGTTTGTGGTCTAGACTGGAATGTTAATACGCCCCATCAATTAGTTGATTGTGGCTGGGATAGTGTGGTCAATGTTTTTACACCTAAAACATTAAAAATGTGAACAACTGCTAAACCGAGCAAAAACCTAAAAGAGAACTATCCAAAGAAGAATGGAAGTAGAAATCAATATGGCCTTAAACTGTAAATAGTAACAAGAAAAAAAAGAAACAAAAGAAAAACAACAAACAAGTGTGATACTAAACAAAGTGCCAACAAGCCGACAAGCAGTTACGTTCGATATGTTGCGTCAATAACGTAACTTACACCATTTCCAAAGACCATTAAGGAGAATTAGCATTACAAAAAACTGAATTCTGAAACTGAAATGTTGAAAGAACTCACATTAATTCTTTTTGCCAAAGTTTCACAAGTCGCGAAAACTGAATTTAGAATTTTTTTTTTTTTTTTTTTTTTTTTTTTTTTGGAAAAAGTTTAATTACCGAAAATTTTCAGAAATTTCAGGAAAAATTGTGTGATATCACTACTAAGTCATTTTGTTTAAGTCTGGATATATTCAAACATATGAATTTTTTACTGTTTACACAAAACTCCAACTCGTGCTTATGAAAAATTGTTCATATTAAACAGTGGCTTATAACTCAAAAGGCCAGTGTATATTGTTCGAATTTTTTCCTTTCTATTATTTGTATTACTGTTTTAAAAATACAATTTACCATTGAACTTATACTCTGCAACGCCAAACTGAAAAGTATTTTAAATTATTAAAGAAAGCTCTTTATCGAATTCTGTTGATGCTTATTAGTATAAAATTGTCATATAAACAGTCCAAATATATTTTTTGTTAGATCACGAGCTGATGGAAAAGTCGGTATCTTTCACAGTTTTTCTCTATGCAGGTTTTAAATTATCTGCCTACTTGAATTTTAGCTGATTTAGAGCCACTATTATAACGACAGAATATCCATTCTAAGAAAAGTATATTCTGGAGCACACCAATCCGTTACGGAACCTCATTCGATATTTATCGTACGTTTTTTTATTCCTGAATATTACTTATATTCTCTAAAACTATCTGGACCATGAAATTTGTTTTGTTCATTGTGCCTGATTCCTTAAAAAATTGCAAATAAATATTGCATGATAATTTTGTATAATATTTATGCATGCAAAGTATATGCATGCGGCTATTTTGCTCCTGCTCATAGAGTTTTTCAGTGAATTCTACTCAAATCTTTTAAAAAAATACAAATTTGATTGCTTGTTGTTTTTGTCATTTTTTTTTTTAAATTTCATACAAATGTTTTTTTCATAAGATTTTTTCTAATGCAAATGGTTTGGTTTTCAAATACAACTCTTATATAATTAAAAATTACAATGGTTACTGTGTTTTTTCTAAAAATTCTTTGATTTTGTAATTCTCATTTCATCAATTAAGTTTGAGACATAAGAATCTTAAAATTTCTAAATAAAATTTGGATAAAGTCTACTGGTGAGCTTTATGAGCCGTAGCTAAAATGTCATTTGAAAATGCTTTCCCCACAGTTATACATTTAATATTATTTTATGACCGATATTGCATCCAATGATTTTTTTTTTTAGGGAATCAAGATCAATTTACGTCAAAAGAGAAAAACAAAAAATAAAAAAATAATTTCAACAATTTGAATCTCCAAAAATATATTCCTTTTAGGGCAATTTAGAATATGAAAAAAAATATTCAATATTTAAATTTAGATAATGCAATACAATTTGTTTAATTGAAATCTTAAATTAGTTAATTCCTAGAATTTCTTAGGAAATGGTGTATATCGATCGTATATTTTAAACAGCATGGATGGACAAAATGAATATAGCAAAGCTAAAGCTAAACTGTTTTAAAAACGTTTACAATGTGATAGAAAAATATTCAAAGAAATAATCCCATATAATAATGAAATAATTTTTTTAATAAATATTATTTAAGATTTTGTAAATATGTAATAAATTAACTACAGTATAATAAAATAACTGAATTTATATGTATTCGATACTATTTAATTGTCTAATTAATTGCAAAAAAAAAGCCATTTGGTACACAATGGTCTAGAATGTTGCTTAGAGGTACTTTAAGCTGGGTAACTGAGTTAATGATTCGTCATGAAAATTACTAGTATAAAGGTTAAAATAGTCGTGCCATACCATAACGCCATAGCCGTAACCATAATCATATTTGCTGCCAGCGAATAGTGGTGCCATAGCCATAAGCAACTCTTATTTCTTTTGGCGTATGCTAAGAAAGCAGCGCAATGAAAAATATATATTAAAACTCGCCGAGACAATGCAGCGAACGTAAAAAATGAGAACAAAATAAAAAATAAAAAAATAAAAACTAAATTTATATCTATGGTTACGGCTATGGCATTATGGCCTGTCACCAATAATCAAATACAGTGTTTTTTGTAAGGTTGGTTTGAACAGCTGTTTTATATGGTTATGGTTATGTCACGTCTAACTGAACCTTAACGCTTTAAGAGATAAGGATATATACTTGAAAATTAAAGAAAGTGCATAACTTTTTTATCATAATTCTAATATTTCTTGCAATAGCCATTGGTGTGTAAAACCATGCTTGGGGAAAGCGAAACTACCAGCGGACAAAATTATTAACAGCCCATCCCCTTTCCATATTTGGAAAAGTATGACCATGCTGAAATAATCTCTAGTCAAGCTTTAGGTTACAGCGGCCATAGTGATACGTAAGTGTAATAGTTTAATAGGTTAAGAATTTCTAAAAAATGTTAGTATTTCCTCAAAGATCTCTTTAAAAGCTTTTAAATGATATTCATATTGATATTTAAAAAAATTTAAATTTCAGCGCCCCGTTACTCGGAAAATATGGGCAAGCGCAAATATTTTTATTTTATGTTTTTCAGATGAGCAGACTGACATCGCTCAATCGACTTCGCTATGCATAAGAAGTCAGAATATATATACTCTATGGGGTTGGAAATCGATATTGTGGACATTACATACGGAATGACAAACTTAGATATACCCTTTTTCCACTTTTTGTGCTGAAGGGTTTATACCCTTCAGGTATACGTGAATATGACTTGTCTTTGGGGGAGTCTTTAACTTTTGAATCCATTTTAGTCTTTATTGTTGTATAGATAATAATAATACAAATTCTGTTAAAGTTTCAAGTAAGCCTGCTGTAGTGCTGACTAACGATGACTATAAATTTGGTTGGCCAGGGTTCAACCCATGCGGTAATAAAACATATGTATTTTTCTGCTTTAAGTTATAAATACATATTCAGAATTTACATTAGAGAACGCAGCCTCCTTCTCGGTACTTCTTCATAGCATATTCACCCTCATATAGCTCATATACCTCATCAGTGGATTTTAACAAAATTTTGTACAGAAAACTTGAAAGTCTTTTATCAAAAGCCAAATTGATTAAATAAGAAATCCATTGAATCAATAACACAAAAACACAATAACAACTCAAAACTGTTTTATACAAAAATACAGCAAACATTCAGTAACAATCGCCCCTGTTCTGTAAATCGAATCCGAGAAAATTTCTTGTTTTAAAACGAATTCATGTTTTCTTGGAGTTCTCTAAACTGAATTCGCACAATTTTACTCGTTTTAAAATCGAGTAAACAAACCTAGTTGAAAGTAAATCGAATGCAATTTTATTCTTAAAAATGTCTGAAAACACAAATAAAGAACCATTGGAATAAAAAAATTAAAGTCTTTATTATTAATCTTAGTTAAATTAAATACTTTATATCTTAAATTGCTTCATATTCTTGCCTCAAGCTTGATGAAAATTAAGTGCGTGAATAAAAACACTTTTTTTGGTAAAAGTTTTAAACGCACAAACGAAGTATCTTTTGTAAACACAAATTACCAATAAAAGTTAAATTTTAACAAATATAATTTAAAAACAAATTTTTCACCAAATCACAAAATTTCTACAAATTTTTAATTTGGCGATCACAGTTTATTTATGATTGTAACTTAATACAAATGCTCCGAGCATTTTCAATTCTTGCTCTAAAATAATAAATTTGTTTACTTTTTCAATCAACAGCTGACTTCGAACTTAATTTCGAATAATGCCAAAACGAGTGATTTGCAGAACACCAAACAGTAATTTCTTCTGTTTTGAAAATCGCTCATTTTTAAAAACGATTCCGTTTACAGAACAGAGCCGAATTTTTATTTTTTCTTTCATTTTTCTACATAAGGGAACCATTTATATGTATTTGAAAGATTCATTGCTTATTAATAAAAATTGTTTTCAATTTTTATTTTAATTTTTTCATTGAATCTTTAAAATAAGACTTTTGATTTTGTATAACTTTGACGCATGTATACTACAAATTTACTCTCATGTAGCCTAAAATATACACCCTTATTGTGTTTGGCGTCTTCGTAGCAAAATCTCGGCGTTTTTTTAAGTTTTGTAATAGATTAAAGAAAGCTCGCAACAATTGTCATTAATCTATTACAAATTGTCGTAGTCGAAATACGCCTACGCCAACCACAATAAGGGCAATAATATTTTGTGGACACTATTTACAAACAATCATAAGTTAAAAATTTCCGTACTTTACTTAATTTCATGCAATTAATGCTGCTTGATATTTCTTATTTTCTGATGTTTAACAATAAAACTATACGACTGATGAACAACAATACATTATTAAAGTTGTTAACTACCAAGGAATTTCTTATAAATTTGCAACATACGAAACCAATATAATTGAATAATTATTGAATATTCCTTGTGAAGACATGTGACTTAATACAGTTTTAAATTTGTATTTATATTCTCATGTGAGGGCCAAAAATTCAATGAATTGCTGTTATGGCAATAAAAATTATTCTAAAAATTCTAACGATCACATGCAGTGCACAACGTCAACCGTTAAAAAATAACAAAAATACAAAAAGCCACAAGAAGATGAAGAGGATGAGAAAAATAAAATAAAAATACAACAAGAAAGAATTCTCCCACCTCAACCCACAGCCAGCAATTGATATAAAACATGTGAATGTTTTTTATTTTAGTTGTAGTTTTTTCCTGTTTGCCTCTGCAGCGACCAAATAGTACTTTCGTTTAATAATAAATTTGTTTGCTATTGAATGTTGTTGAGGCGCGTGGTTTGTTTTTAGTTGTTTTTTGTTTTCCTTTAAATAACACTAGAAATTACACACCCACACACATTTTGATTTTATTCAATCATTTTCATTTTAAGCTGTCTGGCTGAAAGGCTTGAAGGCTATTGGATGTGAACTTTTTAAATATTCTATGATAATTGCAAATACTTTTCAAATATGTTTCCCCAAGGCAGGAGTCACATAAAATATTTTTAGATAATTACAGAGCTTTAATTTGCTCATCACTTTCGTTTGCCTTGTGGGAGATTGTTTAGCATAAGAATTGCAAGAAACTTATTTCTTTAGTTGTTTCTTATGGCTTTTGTTGCAACACAAGTATGTGGCACACGTACACGTAACTATTTTTGCACATTCCTGTGCTCATTTGCTATTTTAGTGTTTTAAATTTATTTCAGTTTTGCTATTAATGCACCTCCAATGATTTCTATAATCATTTTATTAACACACATGCTCTTTTTGTCTTAAAAGTAGATCATGACTGATGTGTTTTTGTTTTTATTTTTTATTATAAAGTTCAAAAATATATTTGCATTGTTTTGAATTATTTAAAAATAAATTTAGTTAAAATGAAAACAAAGTGCCTTTTTTCACTCCCCTTAAACGATACATTTCATTGACATTTTTTTTTTTATTAAAATTCATAAACAAATTTAAAAAAAATAAATTAGATTTACTAAGATTTTTACTGCGTGCTAAGTATTTACTAAATTTAGTTTTTAAGACTAATAATTACGTCAGAAAAATAATGATTCATTCACTTTCATTGTTAGATGTTTTTTACTTTTATTTATTTTACATCCAAAGATTTATCATTATTTTTGCTGTCATTTTATAAAGTTATTCACCTTAAGATTAAGTGATCATTTTTCAGGGTCTATTCTAAAAACAATTTTTTAAATTTTATAATTTAACAAGAAGCTACAGATCAATTTTATTTATTTGTTACTCTTACTTCACAAATTTCTGTGTTGTATAACATCAGGGATATACTCTAGGATTGCTAAAATTTGAAGATCTGTGCACCTAGAAGGAACACTTCCTTAAATCTTAGAGAAAATTGTAGTTTATAAGAAAAATATATAATTTAATTTTTCTATTGAATTTAATGTTCGAAATTATTCGTTTAACTTTACCCGAAGAGATAATCGTGCAGAAAATTTTAAAATAATTAAAAAATTTAATGGTAAAATGCAAAAATATAATTTAAAATTAAGATATTGACAATTTAACTTTTATCTTCACCTGCAAAAATAAAAACAAAAATTCTTGCAATTTTTCCCGTTGGTCTGAAGCATGGCAAATTCATATACTAGGTGGTGGCAGTGATGAATTCATTCATTCTTACTGTGATTGGAGATGTCACTCACTCCATATTAAAAAAATCTGCGTAACATCAAGGCAAATTAATTATAAGCTGATAGCGGTGGCGAATTCATTTATTTTCGCCTGTATTCTAACTGTCAAACTCCATATATAAAAAATTTATCTAACTGTTATACAGATTTTTTTATATATGGAGCTTGACAGTTAGAATACCGGCGAATTCATTTATTTTCGCCGGTAATTCTAACTGTCAAACTCCATATATAAAAATGTATCTGTTATATAAATTTTTTATGTATGGAGTTTGACAGTTAGGATACCTGTTGAAATGACTGAATTCGCCACCGCTATCACCTTATAAAATAATTCGCCTTGCTTATAATTAATTCCTCTAGGAGGTGGCGAATTATTTTATTTTCGCCGTTGCTAGAAATGTCAAACTCCATATATAAAAAATCAGAGTCAACTTTTTTTATACAAAGTTTGACATTTCCTGAGTAACATCAGCACAAAAAATAGCACCAGGAATAGCGTCTAAAAAAGGAAAAAGTATTAATTTTGCCAAAATCACTGCAAGAACGCTAGTGCTAGTCAAAACATATTTCTTTAAAATTGCCTCAAACACCGATAAAATTTTGGCAACAGCATGTGACTTTGACAGAAAAGCTGAAAACATTTTTTCTTTATTATACGCTCTCTTCAATTATTATATTCTAAAAAGAACTCCAAATAGCAAATAGCCATAACCCTTATTATGACAAATTAAAACAGCACTACAAGAAACCTGACTGGCGAGGAAAATACAACAGCAAGTAGTGTTACAAACGTCAAAAATAGCGTTAAAGGAGAATCGATAGAGGTTTTATCAGAGAAGATAATGAACATTAAGCAAAATAATAAGACTGTAAAACATATATTGCAGCGAGATTGAGAATCTAGCAAAATCAATGGAGAGTTCTTACATTTCAGACGGCCTCCTATTTAAATCAGCCACAAAGTTTACGACGCAAACCGCAGTAAAAGTTCTTACTAAAAACTACACAATACTCTATTATGGCCAAAAAAGCAATTTTAATGGTCTTAGAAATTGTAATGGTCAAGTTCGAAAAAGAAATACAAGAAAATTTACATTTTTTAAATATGTTTTTTGAGATTTTGCATTTACGTCGAAAATTAATGATTTCTCCATCGCAACCACCATGGTGAAATAATACAGGTGGTCTCGATGGCGAAGTCATTAGTTTTCGCCGTAAACGCTAAATGTCAAACTCCATATATAAAAAATATGTATATTTTTTATATGGTGTTTGAAATTTAGCATATACGGCGAAAACTAATGAATTCGCTATTGCGGTCATCTGGTATTATTTCGATATGGCAACCACCCAGTATTGATTCGCCTTGAGCTATAACCTGGTACATGAATTCGCCATAGCCTGAAGAAAAAAATTTTTGTTTCAGTTGGCACTGAATCTAATTCTTGTAGCAGCTTGGGGAAAGTGGCCAGAGAATCTGAGAATTTATCAAACTAAATTTTAAGTTGTTTCTCTTTTTGAAACATTTCTTATGGCAATCTGAAATTCTGGAAGAACTGCATAACGTCCTTTGGGCTAGGAAACTTAGTTCACGTTTGTAACCTTGGTTTTGGAAATAAATATTGTTTTTATTTTTTTAAGCTTCAAAAACATTTATAGAAAATATTTGACAATTTTTATTTTCATTTTTAAGAATCCTTTTCTCGATCTTGCAAATTTAGCCATTATTTCAGGAAATACAAATTTCAGGATAAAGATCAAGTTTTATTGCTTTTTTTCTATTTTTTGTCTTTACTCTGGTTTAATATTTTTGTTTTGTTTTTTGCTCTAATATTCTAAATTGGTAAACATTTTAAGGGCAAGAAAAAAAAAAAACAAAACAAGAACCAGAGCATAACTAAACACTTCAACTCTTTTCACATCAAAGCAAAAAGGTTAAACAAAAACGGAACAAAATTAGCGCTAAAAATATACCGAACTAGATTACTGGATCAGTAAAACAACATCGCGATCATAAAACAAAACTGGGTTTTTGAGTAAAACAATTGTACAAGAAAATTCGACAAAAAAAAAAAATACAATAACTAAAAATAGGACAATGTAAAAAAAGGATTTTATTTTTACAAACACAAAATCAGTGAAAAGTATATAGAACAAGCACAATGTTGAGTTTGTAGATCATTTTCTTTTATTTAGATATGAAAAATAAAAGAAAACGAGTTTAGAAAAATGTCCTTAATATTATTTGTGTCTGTTGATGAATTAGTTGAAAGTTGCCCATGACCTTGGGTCTTCAGTTAATTGTCTCAATGATATAAAGAGTTGACGAACTAATTTAACTTTTCGTTTGACAAATTAAACTCAAACTACTGAGTCCATGGCTCTGAGCAAAACTAGAGGAATTTCAGAAAGAAAAGAAAAACAAAATTAACGACAAAACTAGAAAATGTTGGCTTATTTTATGAGTTTATGACTAAAAGTGAATTTTGTTTCTCAAATTAACATAATTGTATGTAAATTGATTGCATTACAAATGACCTTCTATTGCCACAGAGTGTAAATCAAACAATGACAAAAGAATTGTGATGACAATTGTTGTAAGGGTTTGACGCGCGGACATGCTTTAATCTGTTTAATCCTTTTCATGAAGGAGGTATGTCGACAAATATTGTTAAAGAAAGCCATAACCCACACACACATACACACGCACAGATACAATGCAGGCACTTAATCCCTCTAGCACGCTCTGCAGGATATTTTACGCATAGTTGGTCAATTTATTTGGTTGGACGACTGATTAACTCACCATGTGCGTGCATAAGTGTAAGTGACATTTTACTCATGTACGAGTATTTAATCCAAAATAGGCGTTTTTGTTTAGTTACAAAATCAAAACATTAATAAATCCTACAGATTTTCCACAATTTGCCGCTAACTGCTGTTAATCCTTTTAAAGGAAATATTTACGCTTTCAACAAATTGTAGCAGAATCCTTAAATAAAGCCTTTTTCAGAAATCTTACATTACAATATAATTTTTCGATATTCTTTTTCCAATGTCAAGTAATTTTAGAGGAAACAACAATTAAATTGTTTTAAATCACATTTTTTTAATTTAACCTTGATTTTATTACTTACAAAATATACTCCTTTTTAACTCCTTTTTTAACTCCTTTTTTTAGCAGGTTTTTTTTATTGAATTGTGTTTTTTTTGCTGTGTAAATTGTTGTTTCGCTTTTCTGTTTTTTGTGGTGGGTCATAAAAAATTTAAGATTTTTTTAGTTAAACACTCTGGTTTTTTTTATAAATTTAGTTTAAGGGAACAGAAAGGGTTCTCTGCCAGTTTTCTAAGAAATTTTCTATTTAATTTTTTTTTGGAAAATTAAAAAATGGTTTGTTCATCATAAAAAAAGGAATCATTTTTGTTGATTTAGAAACCTTAAAACGGGTTTTCATTGCTTTAAATGAATCATAGTGAAAACACTCAAGGTTAATTGGCATTTGCAGTGTTAAGGATTAAACAACAAAATTGTAAGTTCAAATTTGGCAAGGCCGAGTTGTTACAGAATTAAATTTTTTTAAAAGAATAATTTTTATAGTTTATTTCTCAAAGGTATACAAATACATTAAATAAAATTATCAATAATGATTTGAAAACTACTTCAAAAAAAGAAGGAGGTTAACAATTCGTCTGAATGTTGCTTTTGTTAATGTTTGTGCCTGCAGAACACAGTCATTTCTGAACTGATTTTGTTAATTGTTGCTTTATTAAAAATGTTATATTAGTCCCGTTTTAAAAACCTAAAAATTAAAAGGTGTCCCCATACAACATACATGTTTTTTAAAGTGAATTATGAACCGTAAAGGGCGCTATTAAAAATTTCAAAAAACTACGCAGCTTCCAATAGCACTAATTCATACAAAAATAAATCTAAAAATGAAAGGGTGTCCCAACAGATGTAAAGGGCCTATATGGGCGCATCTTTTCAAATGTTGTATACAAACGCTTGAATATTGGACAGAATATCGCTTACTATAATCTTTATAATAACAAGAATGAATATTTAAAATTAAAAATTAAAGGGTGCCCCAATAGTTCACTAAATTAGATGTACAAGGCCATATCATTGTAGACACACGGTTAAAATTAAAGTACAGAACATGTATTGCTTGGTCCGCTAAAACAAGTATAAAATGCTGGTTTGAAAATTAAAGCGTGTCCCAATAGTTTTTATTTTATTTGATGTATTTGGCTAAACTTTTGAACAATTATAGATAGACAGCTGAACTTCATAATGAACCTGTATTGCTATGTACGCTATAACAAGAAGTATACAATTTAATTTTTAAATAAAAGGGTGCACCTATATGTGATGTAATTTGATATATATAGCTAAAATGTTATACAGTTTTAAACAAACGGAAAAACAAACAAACGGTTGAAATTTACAGAGAAACTATATTGTTAAGTCCGCTATAACAACAAGTATCAAATTTGGGTTTGGAAATTAAAGGGTGTCCGAGTAGTTAATGTAATTTGATGTAAGTGGCCAATCTTTTGAAACAGATTGCTGAAATTTATTTTGCATTCGGTTTTTTTTCCAAGAATTATTATTTCCTTAATTTAGGCACATTTTTCTCTATTGTCAGTAGTATTGACTAAAAATCTACCATTTAATTGAAGGAACATATGATTAATTTAACCGCGAAATTATTTATTGAAATTAATTACTTAAAATATATCGATTGATCGAGAAATGGTTGATATTACTTACAGTGGCTTAAGAAACATATGTTTAAATCACAAAAACCTCATATTGTCATTTTGATTGTATTGTTATATTATAATACAACAATTTGAACTTGCTGTTATTTTTTTCATGTTTTTGGAAAATTTACTGAAGCCATAGCTGGGACTAAGTTGGAATTGAATTGGGCAATATTTGATTAAATTTATTTTCAGAACAAAATTCAAAACTATTTGTAATTTATTATTAAAAATAGAGATTTAAAATACTGGCTTCAATAAACGTCTCGTAGTCAGTCTATTACTTTCTTGTGTAGCGATTGACAAATTTTAATTCGAACATTTTTCTATTTTGATTCGAAAAATCATCAGACTTCAGCTGCTTTTATAGTGATAAAAAATGTTGCTAGAGTTAAATGTCGCTGAAAACCCGTTAACGTCAAATAAGCACTGGTTGACCAAATATTCAAAACATTATGTACGAGGGCTGCTCTATATATTTCTGGCCTAATAGTGAAAATGCGAATATTTATAATCAAAAATGGTTTTATTGTTTTTCAAAGTATTCTCCAGCATGATTTATACACTTTTGCATGCGCTCAAACCAGTTGTCGAAGTACTTTTTCCACTCCGATTGAGACACCTCTAAAACATGGTTTTTGAACACTTCAACAGCTTCTTCTGGCGACGACAATCGTTGCCCACGCATTTTTTTCTTGATGTGCGGAAACAAGAAGAAGTCATTAGGTGCCAAGTCAGGGCTGTACGCCGGATGACCCATTAATTCGACGTTTTGGCCGGTCAAAACAGCTCTGTTTGAGCCGATGTGTGAGAGCTCGCATTGTCATGGTGAACAATGATTCGTCTTCTCTTGTTGGTTTTTCGAATTTCTCCGATGACTTCAGGCAAACAAATTGTAGTGAACCACTCAAAAGTGACCGTTCTACGTTGCTCAAGCGGAACAGTCGCCACATGACCAGTTTTGCCGAAGAAACAGGCGACCTTTTGCTTCGAAGTGCTTCTTCCACGAACAACTTTCGTTGGATTTTGCTCGTCTTTGAAGACCCACACGGTCGATTGTTGTTTCGTTTCGGGCTCATACGCATAGATCCATGATTCGTCACCTGTGACGATCTTATAAACGTCTTTAGAAGCACCGCAATCGTATTTTTGCAACATTTCTTTGCACCAATCGACACGAGCCTTTTTTTGAGCGACTTTCAAATTGTGCGGGATCCAACGAGAGCAAACCTTTTTTACGGCCAAGTGTTCATGCAGTATCGAATGTATGCTGGTGGAAGAAACGTCCAAGGATGTCTCTATCTCTCGGTATGTCGCATATCGATCTTGCATTATGAGTTCACGCACGGCATCAATGTTCTCTGGCACAACAGCCGTTTTTAGACGACCTTCACGGAATTCGTCTTTGAGCGAGCTTCGGCCACGATTAAATTCTTGTTGTGATAATCCACGTCGAAAGTTGTGAAAAATGATGGCACGAAAATGTTCACGAGTTAATTCCATTTTGTTCTATATTAATTTTTTCAAGTCACTGTTAACAACACAAATAATGGTCGTACGTCAAAACGTTTTGAGTACGATTATGCTTGAAACAAACTTGTCAAACTTTCCAATGGAAATGTCAGATTGCACTTGGCAGCACTAAGTCTTGCCAGGTCAGAAATATATATATATATATATAGCAGCCCTCGTAAAACTGTACTTTTTGTTTTTTTTTTTTAGTTTAGAGAATAAAAAATAAATTTACATACAACAAAATCGATAATCCCAAAATAAAGTGATTTTATTTAAATTTTTTTTCTCTTTCAAGAAATTCGCCAATTTGGTAAATATTACGATTCAAAATTTTTATTCAAAAACAAGTCGCATCATTTTTTAAGACACAGTTAAGAAAAATTACTTTGCCTCAGAATAAAACATATTAACAAAATACTTTTTGTTATTTTCTTATACCTCCTCCCCCCCAAAAGAAAAACTCATACAAAACAACAATATGACGTCAGAAATGTTTATGAAGAAATTTAACATAAAAATATAAAAATATTAAAAATTTTTTCACCTCCAAGTTTAAAAATAAATTAAAAAAATACCAATACTTTTAGAACTAGTATGAAGCATTCCACAAAATTATAACATTTTTTTTAAACACAGAATGTGTGCGTGTGTGATACGGCGATTGTGTGGGTTTCTCGGTCAGTATAATTCTGTTTGTTTTCAATTCGATTTCAATATGCTCGCCAAAAATTTTTCATTGACGTCATGAAATATTTTTTTTAAAAGTTTATAAAAAAAATCTGTAAAAAATATGAACAATACACGCACACAAAAACAATTACTATTTTTTGCTCATCATTAAACCCAGCAAACACAAAGCCTAATGTCCATGTACACTATGTCGTTCTTACTATGGACTTAGTGTCACTAATAAAAGTTTCATAATATCCACTTCGCTTACCAAAAATTTTCTGCATAGACGACCTTCAGACTGGCGCAAGAATTTTTTACCCCAAGGGAGTAACCAACTCCGGCTTCGCTTGCCAAAGTTTTCTTGAAGGTTTGCTGGGATCTAAAAATATTCCCACATCGGTAAACAAAATTATGCTGGGGGTGTGTGTAAGCGTCTAATTTTATTTTGCGCTAAAAAAAACAAACAACTATAATAATATTGTCAAAATAATACAACCAAAAATTTATAGTTTTGGCTTTTGATCCTACCATTGATTAATGAGAATTAAGATGATACAAAATTTAAATAAATACGAAAGAAAACGTCAATGAAAAAATAATATTTTTTTTCATCCAGAATAAAAAAATCAACCGGAACATCTTTCTTTACGAATACTAACTTTTTTCATTACTTCAAAATAAACTTAATTGAATTAGTTTTATTCACAGGCTGATATACGTAAATGAGTGTCCAAAAAAATTTATTTTTTAAATCATTTAACAAAAAACACTTTTTAAATTTTATTGTTGTGAAAGATACCTATAAAGAATTTTTTTAATGTATTTTTATTAAAAGATTTTTTATCAAGTACTTTTTTTAAATTGAACTTTCTAAAGGTTCCACATTTAACAGATACTTTTTAAAAACGTTTCTCCGATTAAATACTTTTTTCTTGACAATCTTCATAGAAAGAAAAGTTTTTCGAGTCCTTAATTGGGATTAAAAAATCAATAAATATATAATTATATATAAATAGGTACATATCATTTAAATTGAAGCAAAATTTCTCCAAAAAATCTATAACAACCAGAAATCTCTTTAAAAATTCGCACATTTATAATAAAAATAGAGATTTCTTGAGTTTACTGCAGCCAATTAAAACCGCAGTTGCGCAAGGTAGTGGTATTATATTAACTTTATACATCTGGAATGCAAATCAGCATTCGAGTCCATACATCAAGTTTTACTAAAAAACAAAACATAGTATTCATGAAAGCCCCCAAGAATCATCTCTAGATATTTGCAAAATTATATACTTCATCCGAAACATCGGTTAAAGTATTCGAGTAAATAACCGAACATTACCCGAGCTCCAGAAAGTTAAATACCTCAGAAAACATCTAGATATACACTCGACTCAGAAAAACCAGTGCGGCCTACGTATACTCGTACAATACAGCCACAAAAAACTCTCAACAATGAGAAAAAAAAATTAAATTTTAAAACAGTCTAATAAAAATAAAAATACGCATTCAGGCAGTCAATAACTCAATCATTATATATTAACTACCGTATTCATAAAATATTAAAAAAGATTTAATATGTTTTTTTTTTATTAATTTAATAATACATATTACTATTTTACACTTGATAAATTTGGCATTATTGAGGCAGGTATTTTATTTTTTTTTAAATTATTTGTATTAAAATTTTGTCATAAAGCATATTTCAAACTTATTTTTTTTTAATGAATATGGCAGTAAATGTTTTTATTGTTGTTAATGTACGAAATTTTGCAACGAAAAAATTGTTCTAAAAAAATGTAAAGGCTCTAAAATAAAACTCCTAGAATGATCACCGCAGCTCTCTGGTAAATAAAATTCGAAACTACACAAAGACTTAAATGTGGCAATCGCTCATTCCTAAATAATTAAAATATAACGCTTTTCCAGCAGCTTAAAACATGCCCAGGGGGTAGCAGTTAATGTACTAGACTATAAAGAAAATATATTGTTTCCTTGGTAGAATATCAGAGAGATGAATCCTTACGTTTGTATTAACTATGATTAAAAAGTTTTTTCTTTAGCATTGAATAAAGAAATAAATAATTAAAAAAAAAATATATATTTTTATCAAAGCGAGAGACTCCAACTCAAGTCTTTTAAGTAGGTGTTTATGAATTGGGTTTGATATAAGATCCTTGCCCTTGCGTAAAAGTTTAAGAAGAAAAAAGTGATAAAAGGTTATTACTAAGTTTGTCATTCCATTTGTATTTTCTACATTATCCATTTCCGACCCCATAAAGTATATATTTATATTCAGTGAAAAAATTGGCGCTCTCCCATATTTTCCGAGTTACGGGCCTCTGAAATTTAAAAATTTTTTAAAATATCAATATGGGTATTTTCAAAAGCTTTTGAAAAAATATTTAAGGAAATACTACAATTTTCAAAAAAATGCTTAACCCATTTAGAGCCGATGAAATTTTTATAATAAATTATATGTTTTAATTGCACAATTTAATTTGGTGTTCACACATGCTCAATTAAGCTTATTCAAATAGCACAAGGCATATTTATTTTACTAGGTAGTGTCGTCCACCCAGCTGATTTCTTCTTTTATTACAAAAACAACATGGCTTTTTGTTGTTGCTTTGAAGTTGGAAGTGTCAAAAGTCATTTTCGTATGAGCCACCAAACTCTTCCTTTTTAATTTCTTCACTGTTTAAAAAAGACATTTGTTAAATTATAATAAAATAAAAAACAATTATAAGTTGTTTTAAATATTTTTAACAATTTAACTTTGCCATTTTCTTTTTATTTGTTTGTGGAAGAGGCAACAAGATGCATTAGCCAATCCAAGGACGAATAGCAATAACAAACAATGTATCAGTACAATAGATGTTTAGATGTTTTTTATGCTACAAATTTTGTGGCGCCGCGAACTGGATGCGGGTTTGGAGAGAAAACTATTCGGGTTGTGAATTGAAAAGAAGAGCCCGAGTAGATTAAAACTTGAAATTTTATTCTTAAATATACCTCTCGTTGTAGCGAAATATTAAATTATTTTTTGATAATATTTGCAGATCGAAGGCAGTAACAAGGACGCTTTAAATACTTTCTATAGACCGAAAAATTAATCTATCCGTCAGAGCTGGCTTTAATTTTTAAAAATAATTTAATGAATAATTTCAGGAAATTAAATACCACCAACAAAAAAAGCTGACAAAACACAAATAAAGCGAAAGATCTACAAACAGAAATGAAAAAAAAAATGTGTAAAAATTTAAACTAAAATTTTCGTAGAAATTTAAAATAATACAAATTAAATAAGCGTATTACGTAAAAATTTGGCAAAAGCCGTGACCATGTTTAACCTTGTTTTAATTTTTTTTTGTATTTTGGACAGACAAAGCTATTTACTTCACGTTACATTTTTACACGGAATCCCTAGTGAAATATGTTTTTTTTTGGTAAAAATGTTGAAAACTGTTGTCTAATTTCACAAAGAACTAAATCATTCGGCTTAGTAGCATTTTTAAATTCTATAGCATTGACCTGGATAACCTGAATGTCCTGAATTTTTTAACAGCCAGTCATTAAAATAAATCCAAATTGTTTAGGTTTAATCTACATCTTCATGCACTACTTCTTAGGTAAGTGCACAGCAAAATTACACAATTTTTACATCATTAAGTCATAAATATTGTTGCATAATATTGCGTTGCAGCAAATGACCTTTTTTGTTTTTGTTAACATTGGACATCTCGCTTACTCTACTAATGCTAGATTGTGAATCAGCGTGCCACTGAGTTTTGCGGCCTAAATGTTTTAAAATGCGTGCAAATAATTGCGTTTTGTAATCACTGTAACACACACACAGCCCGACATGAACTATAATTCAGGGAACTGTAAAACAATAATAAGAATAAAAAGGAAAAATTATTTTCAATATAAGATCGCGGTCGCACTTCTTACGTAAGTGTCAGTATCACAATAACAATGAATATTCTTAATATCGACTGGCCTTGCGTCATTTCACTACAATGAGATCGAGAACAATACGAATGAGCAAAAAAAAAGATCAGTCAGCACGCAGTTTAGGTCGATTGTTCATCAATGTTAAATAAATTGTACGAACAAATATTCATATATTGTTGTGAAATACTTGTGAAAAAAGCTGACAAAAATGTCTTCTGTTGTCTAAGAAATTTTTGTAGGTTTTTTAAAATAATTTAATGGATTTTTAATTTATTTAAACCAAAAGCAAGAAAAAAAAACATAATGAATCACTCCTTTACTATAACTAAGTCATGATTCTTTAAAAGCAAGTTTTTATTTGTGCAGTTATAATAAGTCAATTCACTAAACCTTTGTATGGTTGTATCGGTTGTACTATTGTTTTATATTACAATAGTGTAAACTTGTTTTTTGTCATATTTATGAAACAATTTGATATTTTTGTTACGTTTTTCCCTTTTAGAACAAACGTACAGATTCTTTTGATTGCAAGTAGCACAGTGCCTCGCTATAAATTCTGTATTCTTTACTTTGTGGCTTTATAGCCAGATACTCATTAATCCTACGGTCTTGTGAATCCTATGGTATTGTATTTACTAAACATGCGTTATAATTGCAAACGCAGCCATCCCCGCTGCACTATTGTATTACTCGGGCGAGACATGAACTACTCGCTGCCTTGTTTAGTAACCTTAACTATCCACAGACATCTCCACTACTCCTTTTATCCAAGTCAAAGGGGATGCCCTTTAATCGAATAGTCACAACACACGTCTGTCATACACTGTTTTTATGCTGTTACACTTCCCTGCGCTAACCACTACCGTTATTACATTTTAATATAAAGGGTATCTTGACAATTATCTGTTACTCTTATATTAAATCAGACGTTTCCACTAAATTATCTACCATAGCTTCACACAATAATTGTCTGTTCCTTTCCGGGAGGTTTGAACTGCTGATTCTTAATTTTTAATTGGCTTATAACAATTATAATTTTCCGTTGTACGCATGTCTGGAAGTGGGCTCGAACTTACGATCATCTGTTTTACAGCAAGCACCTCTACCAACGCATCCATTGAGGTTGCTCAGCTTTTGTTAGCTAATTGTTGTATTATTCTATACACACACCTTTAGTGGAACTAACTTTATTCACAACTCTCATACTGTTAACAACAACAGGGGTTGCCAGATCTTCATTTTCGTAACATTATTTTACAATTTAAGTTCAAACCATAATAAAATAATTACTCACAAACCATATTATATCCCCCTTGTCACCTCTTTTGTAATTTCTACAAAATCCATTTCCGACCCCATAAGTATATATATTCTCAGTTCTTATGCGTAGCGAAGTCGATTGAGCGAGTTTAAGTTTGCCAAGGCAATAGATCAGCTAGTGAAAATTGGTGCTATTGGAAATCGGTCCATTCCCTTCGTGGCAGCGGACAAAATACCACGCCCACCTCTAATTTTTCCATGTCATTTGAAACGATCCAATAAAAAAAAAAACAAATATATGGGGCGATAGAGAATAAGAAAATATGAACAAAATAATTATTAAAAAATTAGTGCTCGCCCCTTTTTTCCGAGTAACGGACAAATTTTTTTAAATATCAATACGGGTAGTAATTCAAAGCTTTTGAAGAGGTCCTTAAGAAAATACTAAAATTTTTTTTTTTTTAATGCTTAACCCATTAAGAGCCTGCGACATTTTTATATAAAATTATCTATAGTAAATCGTAAAACTTAAGTCAACAAGCAAATCATATGATTGAGTGAGACCATTAACTTTTAAACATTTAGTATTAAAAAAGCTTTCATTTTAAACAGTGCACTATAGGAAATTTTGCCAATTTTTTTTCGCCAAAATTAAAATAAAAATTTTAGCTAAGTTATTTTTTTTTTTTGCTTTAATATAAAGCAACAATAACAAAATAAACATCTCTGTTTTAATTTATCGAAAGAATTTATTGAC
The DNA here is from genome assembly GCA_916610165.2 of Gymnosoma rotundatum. Lineage (NCBI taxonomy): Eukaryota > Metazoa > Arthropoda > Insecta > Diptera > Tachinidae > Gymnosoma > Gymnosoma rotundatum. The sequence goes on along the minus strand of OU744338.1, from coordinate 8,057,621 downwards.
TGTTCTTTTATCATCAAAAAACGATTGAGTGCAGTAAATTTTGTTATAGTTTATTATAAAAAATTTCATAATAATAATTTATAATTTGCAAAAAATAAGTAATGGAAAATAATGTCCAAGGTGAGTACTTTAATGATATATAGTTAAATATTGGTAAACTCATTTATTAAATCGATTAAATTGGAAAAATTAAAGTGACCTCAAGATAAACTTATGGAATTATGAATTGAAATTTTATTTAGACTTCCAAATTTCAACTACGTATATCTGCAAAATTTAAAAAAAAGGGATTTTTCCAGGTGACTACTACGTGTAAAATTCAGAATTATTCAGTACATAGTGAGAGCAACACAACGAATATGATAAAAGAGCCGCTATTTCTGCCAATGTCTTTTTATATTTTAGTGACAGTGATTGTTCCGAAAACTTTAAACAATATATAAAGGAGCGGTCAAAAAAATTTTTCTTCAAATATGAATATGAAATGGCATAAAAGTTGAAGGAGTTTCAAAGTTTTTTAAAAAGAGCTGTTTGGCTTAAAGATAATACTTCGATTAGAAAACCTGAAACGCAGTCTGCCTTTACTAAATCGAAGACTGGACGGCTGGTAAGCTAAGTTTCTACTGCCGTCTTTGAAAGTTAGAATACACTCGAAAAAATTGTGTAAAAAAAATTTAGAAAAAAATGTTAGAAATCATGGATACGGAAACCTATAACCCTGGAAATCCCTTTATAACTAATTCTTAGTTAATTTTTTAGTTAACTTTACTAACCATTTTTTCTTTTTTTAGTTTATGCAAAACTCTAAGCATCTATCTCTTCCTCTTAATAGCCTGCCAAAAGTCATGTAAAAAGAAATCATTCAAATTGGTACAGCCGTTTGGCTGTAATTAATTTTGGCCAAAAAAGGGTGAAAAATTTCCTATAGTACAGTGGTTTGTTTGCTAACAATAGGAAATATCAGCAAACGTGTGACTGAATGAAAGCTATCAAGATCTTCATAAGAAAAAGTTGAACACAATTTAAAAAATTAAAAACAACAAACTGGCAACAAAAACTCTCCAGGTGTAAAACCAACAAAACCTTCCTGTTGAAATTAAACACAAAAAAGTCACTTCAAAAACCACACAAAAACTGCACTAATTTCTCTAAAAATATAGAACAATTTTTGCACAGTTTTTTTTGTTTCAAAAACAATAGAAACCTTAAAGTCATAAAAAAATAAACAAAATTTTACAAAAATGCAAAACACTTAATTATTTGCCAGATTTTTTTGCGGTAACAAAAAGTGTGTCGCCTACAAATCTCTAAAACCCTTAAAAAACCAATAATCCTTAAGATTTAGAAACCAAAATTCCAAAGAAATTTTGTACAAAAACCTGGTATTGCACTTATTACGTAATAATTAGAACAAAAAATGAGGTTAATTTTTAAAATGATTGCAACTAAATTTAAATTTGTGTTTCAACATTTTCCACGAATCAGGGATTTATGATTATTTTTATGCCCAAATTACCTTGAGTTTGTTTTCTTTTAATTATTTCTTTTTAGATTTTTTTCTTTGTCTTTTTATTTGTCATATTTTATAATATTTAGTGCGCGAAAAAAGAAATGACCCACAGCAAGCTGTGACTAGAAAAATCTCTTGCATTGTTTTTGTTAGTGTAAATAAATGCATGCTGGACTAATAAAACATAATATTTACTTTTAGTACAAAAAAAAAAAAAACCAATATTAAACCATCATTACAGAACACATAGAAAAATCTTGGAATTTTAAAAATCTTAAAATAAATTTTTGGAAAAAAATAAAACATTTCATTTCTTTATAATGAGCTGTTTAATTCTACTTAAATTGCATGTTTGTAGAAACTTTAAAAGATTTTTCTGCTCAAGGATCTTTTTCGTAATCGTTTTCTTTTCTGGGAGCTTTTTGAGAAAAGATTGAAGTCATATAATAGTTACACTGGAGATTTTGGGCAAAACAACTACTTGTTAATACATTTTTGTATACATTTGCTTTTGTAAATTCGGGAATATTATGAAAAGTTAATGCATACATATGTCGACTCCTGGGGTCCCGAATGAGTATTGTAAAATTAATGAGTGATAACTTTTATTTTTCTTACATTCTGATTAAGATTGAGTTCCCTTTTTTTTTTATTTATCATCCTCTTCTTTTAAATCGATGCTGTTTAATTAGGGATGCTGCCAATTTTTAAGGTCTCAGCAAAGTAAAATTTTAAAAGGCCCTAAAAACGCTTTTATTGCAGCGGTCAACTGGTCAGACTTGTTATTGTTGTCATCTTAATCATAAAAGTGTGTTCTTTTTTAAGATTGTGTCTTTTCACAAGTTTAATTTATATTTATTATTCACATCTTCTATTCTAATAAAACCCCCTATGTTTGCTTTACACAAAACGCAACGGGCCACGAGTGGTGTGTCTACAAGGAGGCTTATTCTAAATTGCGATGCGAAAATTAATGCGATGAGCAAATGAAATGCGATGCAAAAGAAAATTGGTATTCTGATAGACAGCAATAGCAAATTATTTCAAATCGTGGCAACGTTGCTGAAATAAACCTCAGTGTCAACAAACGTCAAATTAAAAATAAATAAATTATTTGTAAAAATTGTTATAAAATTAATTTAGGAAATTCTGTAAGAAATATAATGAAAATGCATTCTGTGGCACTGTGGTTCGAAGATGAAGAAAGACGTGAGCAAAATCTAAGGATACAGAAAAGAATGCTAGAAGCAATTGTTGCCCCGAAGGAAAGTGTGTCTGGTAATCCATTTACGAAATCCATCTAGTTTAACAATTTCACCACTTGCCCCTCTAAGGCAGACAGTGGATTATATCATGATGGGCTACCGCCAATGTCGGTTTTATTTCGTCTAAGGTTCTGTTTGGCGTATACTTTAAAATCGGCCTAAACTTATTAAAGTTGAAGTCAAATATTTTTGAACTGGTTTATATATTTAATGCTATTTTCCATCCAGTGGCTTCTGTAATAGGTGGACCATTGATATTTAAATTTTCAGTTAACGTTTACCACAAAGCATTTGCTGACTGACGTGCATTTGGTGTTTTCAAAAGTCCTCTTGCCAATTGGCTGTGCTTATTCATAAATTCTATCTTAATTTCAAATTGACTCGGTTTAGTGATCTTATTGCTTGCTTCCCTTAATTAAATAACAAATATATAATGAATAAATAAATAAAATATTAATTAACTTTAATTGTGCTTGACTCCTTCAAATATAAAGTAAATTAATATAAAAAAGACTCCAAATAATAAATTTTCTTGTTAAATAATAAATTACATTTCACTTACATGTTTGTACTTTGCGAGCGCTACTTTGTTGTCGAATAAATTTTGCGAAATTGAAATTTGTTTTCGCAATTTAGAATACCGACTTGCGTACATTTCGATATGAAATGCGATCAAAAAAGAACTTTGTGAATATCGCAATACAGAATAGCGATTGTTCGCATTTATGTATTTTCACATCGCATTGCTTTTCGCATCGCAATTCAAAATAAGCCTCCAGCTCTGTCTAAACAGACGATTTTGCTGTCTTTGCTTTCTTATAGCGTACTTATCTGCTTTTACTTTTGCTTCATTACCAGCAGTGTCGGCTATTTATTAGAATTACGAGAAGTTGTGTTTATTTTAAAACACAACACCTAACATGCCGCTAGCTCTTGCTTTCCAAGATTACTGAACTATGTGGCATCTCCGTAGCTACAATAAATTTGCTTACTTTCAACTGCAGGTGGTTTTAAACCATATCGTGAAGGTTTTTAATTATTTCTTAATTAACTGCCATTAGTGTCATCTGTCCTTAAGATTTTATATCACTTACCTTTTAGCTTTTTATACCCTTCGCCACATTTGGAAAGGGGTCATACATATGTAATATTCTGAGCATAACATAGCAAAGTCGATTAAGCGATGTCCGTCGTGTTGAAATCAACTTTGCCAAGGCACTAGATGAGCTAGAGAAAATTTAAATACGCCAATTGATCAGACATAGTTTCGAAATTTTTGCTATTGAAAATCAGCAAGATCGGTATACGTCCTTCGAGGCAGCGGGCAAAACACTACGCCTGCCTCTAAGCTTTCCATATCAGGTGGAACAAATCTAGTTTAGTGAAGTAACACCAATAAAAAAAAAAGAATAAAAAAATAAAAAATAGAAACAAAAATATCGGGCGACAGAGAATTAAAAAAAAAAAAAACAAGTGAAAACATTTACGCTCGCCTATATTTTCCGAGTTATGGGCCTCTGAACTTTTAATAGAAAAATACGATTGTGCATCATATTTTTTAAGATATCAATATGGGTATCATTTAAAAGCTTTTAAAGAGATATTTCCGGATATACTAATATTTTTTTAAAATGCTTAACCCATTGAGAGCTGATGACATTTTTATGTAAAATTATATAATGTACTTAATTTTTCTTTTCTTATTTTTTTTATTCTGTGCCAACCCAAAAACAAAAAAAAATACTAATTAAATTTTAGAATATAGCACTCTTACATGTTTCTCATTCAATAGTGACAAAACGAAATAAAAATATGGAAGTATTTCTCACCCGCAATCATTTTTATAAGAACTGTTGGAAGTTTAGGGGTGTATGCCCTTGATGAAATTATCACTGTAAATGTTGAAAAGAACCAAAAAAAAAATTTTGTACTTTTTTTAAAAATAATAAAACACAAACTCCTACGACACCAGTCCTAATCACCTTTTTTTTAACAATGTGGCAAAAAGATAAAATACTTCTAGTTAACTTTTCCTTTAATGTTTAACCATAAAATTTGATTTCTATCTACTATTTCATGACAACCTTAATTAACTCTTTATTTTCTAACCCCTTTCGAGGAACAATATTTACCAAAAAAATTGACTTTTTAAAGAATCTATTTAACTCTTTTATTAACAATTTTTTATAAATTAATGTTAAATTCTTAGAAACACAAACAAAAAAAAAAACAAATAAACAAACAAACACACACACATACATACAAAAAAGATATCCTCACTTAAAAAAGCAAGACTAACGAAAACACTAAATAAATGGAACAACAAAAAAAAATTCAATTGTTTGTGATTCCTAAAACTGTACAAAAAATTTAATCCTTTGTGACCCTAAAACCTGAATTTCTTCTAAAAAAAACGTAGCAGTAGAATAATATGACTGACTGACACAAAAAACATGCTGGGAAAAAAGCCTTTCAATTATACCACAGAAAAACGAGGTGTAAAAAAGGATTACACAAGGACACGTGTCATAAAAAAGGTTTATAAAAACTATTTTTTTTAACAATTGAATAAAAGGATTGTAATTCCTAAGCAAAAAAACAGAAAAACAACAGTATCATACACAGGCAAGCCTTACTCTCACGAAATCATTTAGGGGTAACATAAAATCAACTTTAAAAGAGTTTCAAACGCAGTCCTTTTAATGAAGACAGAAAGTGAAAGAGTAAAACCGGCAACAACAAAAGTAGTTGCTGGTACTTGTATTAATAAAGAATATGTTGATTGTAAACATTTGTAAATATTTGTATTTAAAATTAACAAAATACGCCTTCTTTTAGGGTTTAGGAATAGCTTAAGAAAGAATTATAAAAGGGCTTAAAAGATTAACATATTAATATTAACACCACTCAAGCCATAAGCAAAACTTATTTTTGTCACACAATATAAATTATATTAGTATTTCCACCTCCGGCCATTCCTTTTTTAGTTTTGTAGTAATTATGGGGTTGTAAATATTTAAGCAATTAGTTGTCATTTCATAATTGAAAGTAAGATTATCTTAAATATTTTTTATATGTTTTAGATAAGTTGTTTATTTGTTTGTTTTTTACCAAAACCAGTTAATTTTTCAGTTTAAATAACGACGTAGTATTAACGAACTTAAGAATATATTCCATATACTTTATCAACAATCTTATCATTACTGTGTCAGATAATGAAAAAAGCCTAAATATTAATTTAAAATAAGTAAGAGTGCTATATTCAGCTATGCCGAATCTTATATACCCTTCACCATTTATGTAAATTTAGTTTAGTGAAGTAACTCCAATCAAAAAAGCAAATTTTGGGATGACAGAGAATTAAAAATTAAAAAAAATGGTACTGCATTATTTTACATAAAAATTAAAAATTAGTATTTTTTTAAAGAGCTCTTCAAAAGCTTTAAAATTATATCTATATTGATATTTGGAAAGGTTTTAAAATTTTAAAACCCCGTAACTCGGGAAAATATGGGCGAGCCCCAATTTTTTCACTTCATGTTTTTTTTCTTATTTTGTAATTCTCGATTATGCTGATTTCCTTTAGCACTTCTTTCGACACTATATCTGATCGATTGACATATTTATTTAATTTTTTTCCGGACGGACAGACGGACATCGCTCATTCGACATCGCTATGCATAAGAGGTCAGAATATGTATACTTTATGGAATGACAAACCTATATATACCCTTTTTCCACTTTTTGTGGTGAAAGGTAAAACTAGTTAAAGTGCTATATTCGGGGCTATGCCGAATCTAATATACCCTCTACTATATATATAAACCTAGTTTAGTGAAGTAACTCTAATCAAAAACACAATTATTGGGGTGACAGAGAATTATAAAATAAGGAAAAAATTAAGAACTATATTTAATTTTACATAAAAATGAAAGGATCAGAGAAGATTGGTAATCCATTTACGAAATCCGTCTAGTTTAACAATTTCACCACTTGCCCCTCTAAGGCAGACAGTGGATTATATCATGATGGGCTACCGCCAATGTCGGTTTTATTACGTCTAAGCTTCTGTTTGTTTTGTACTTTAAAATCGGCCCAAACTTATTAAAGTTGAAGTCAAATATTTTTGAACTGGTTTATATATTTAACACTTTTTTCCATCCTGTGGCTTCTCTAACGTTAAAATGCAAATATAAAGAATTTGCCGACTGACGTGCATTTGGTATTTTCAAAAGGCCTCGACATTTGGCTGTGCTTATTCATAAATTCTATCTTTATTTCAAATTGACGCGGTTTGGTGATCTTATTGCTTGCTTCCCTTAATTAAATAACAAATATATAATGATTAAATAAGTAAAGTATTAATTTACTTTAATTGTGCTTGATTCCTTCAAATATAAAGTAAATTAATATAAAAAAGATTTCGAATAATAAATTTTCTTGTTAAATAAAATATTATATTTCACTTACATGTTTGTACTTTGCCTTGACAAAGTTGATTTCAACCCGAACATGGACGGGCAGACGGAAATCGCTCAAATCAGTTTGCTATGCATAAGAACTCAGAATATATCTGTATACCTTATGGGGTCGAAAATGGATATTGCAGAAAATAAAAAACGGAATGACATACTTAGCTATACCCTTTTTCCACTTTTTGTAGAGGACATGGACATTTCTATCATTCTCTCTAATTTGGTTGGTTTTTGATTGGAACTTGAAAATCCAATTGCTTCATGTTTTTAAGGGCCTTCAAAGATTGTTTTTAAATTGTTGCGTATTTCAGTGCGTAAGCGTTCATGACCAAAAAATGTTTTGATTTATTTATATTACTCGTGAGAATATGTGATAAAAAATTATCCAATAAAGAACATAGTGCTACAAAAAATTACCCCTTACCAGTTTATATATATTTTATATAGAGCTCTAACCTGGTGGGCTTTTTTCCTCCTCGTATGACGAAAATAAAAAACACAAAAATTATAAGTGGGGGTGCACTTAAGAAAGTAGGCAATAACTCCTCCCGTCAAGGAAAGTGCTGAAGGAATAGGGGATCTGACCGATATGGTGTAGAAAATTTAGTACAAACAAACAAAACTACTACGGCGTGGACTCAAACTCGGAGATGAGTGAGCAGAGGCAAAAGGGGAAAAGTAGTAAAACAAGTAAATGAATAAGCGACGATATAACCCCGGAAGTAAAGTGATCGAACTGTTAAAAAAGTTCCCGGGAAATTCAAATCCGGTCTAATTTCGAATGGAGTATTGCTTATAGTTATACAACTGGGTGTATTTTCATTTTTAATGAGGATATACATGACCGTTTATTCGTCAGAGGTAGTTGGCCTGCAGCAGGCGTTGTAGCAGGCGTTGGACCACCTTATAAATGGTCAAGTTCAGCGCAGGAAAATCGTTATTATAATGGACAATTATACTGTGATTAATTGCATGCGAAAAACGAGCATGAGTTCAATGTAGCTCAGAGCTTAACAGGTGTGCCTTAAAAAAATGAGCTTAGATTGATGTAAGTGGAGGGACATATTTTCATTGCAAGAAATAAAGAGGGAGATGCCCATGCATAAAACAACAAAACATTTTTATTTATTTTGCTTGGAATTATTTGTATCTTGCGTTTTTATTTGAAGCTTCGCTCTGTAAACCAGCACGAGTAGTTAGTCCCAACACTATGAGACATCCTTCAGTATTCTCTTCAGAATATTTTCCTAAATGCATGAGTAAAAATCAACTAATTCAGTTACTCACGAAAATCGCTAAACTAAAAATACAAAAGAAAAAAACAACTAAATTGTCAACTCTTATTTTTGAGAGAGCAAACTCTTTTACTGTTCTCAATTTACCCGTTTTTCCCCGGAAATGCAGAAAACCATTCGCTAAACACTTTTTCTTTCCATCTTATGATATTCTAACGATTATATTTACTGTTGAAATCAGTTGTAAAATATTTATTAAGTGGCCTTTACTCTCTCAGCTAATCCCTTTACGTGTGTTTGTTGAAATGCACGTTAGTGCAGCCAGTTTTCAAGGATAAATTTCAAACTCTTTCTGTGTAAAAATCATTAAAATCACTCTTTTTTCTATCAAATTGCCAAATACCTGACAATACAGAATATAACCCTAAAGAAAGTCATAAAATCACACAAAACATACACACACAAGCACGTGGTACAATACTTTAGCAAAGGATTTAAAAGGGAAAAGGTTGTGAACGTTGCGACTGTGTGAGTGTGAGACGCAAACTAAAAGAAAGGAAATTCACAATAATGGTAATAATTTGCAAACCTTTCTTTACTCATTTCCCTTAAATGCAATGAAATTCCTTTTGCTACTTTTAGTTATTGTTGTTTTCTTTCATTTCAATTTTTTGTTGAATGTCCTTAAAAAATCCAAATGATTTTATTGGTTTGTTATTAGTTTTTTGTGACATGAGTTATGATTGATTTTTGTTACGCCACCAAAGGATTCACAGAAGTTGTAAATAAAAAAATATTTACTGACTTACGTTTTTTATGCAATATTTGGCAATTTTTTATGATAACTTCAGCATTGTTGCATGTTTTTTTTTAAGCAAGAAGTCCTGCAAGGACATTATCTAATTTTTACGCAACTTTTTTATGTTTTTAACTAGAAATGATGCTTAGACATACGATGCCATGCTGCTTTAGCTGGTTAAACGTCATATTTCCAAGAACTGGTGGTAGAAGAAAAATGTTTTTTTAATTGGTAGGCGATTTGGATGAAAGCCTTAAAAAACTAAATTAAAAATTGCTTTTAGTATTATTTTAAGCACGGAAAATTTTTCATTAAAAATGGACTTAAAAGTGGTTCTAAATCCGTACACTTGGAAATAAGGATTTCATTATCAATTAAATAAGTTTTAGCATAAATTAATGTGCAGTTTCCGTATTGCAAGCGAACGACTCGTCTAGAAAATTTGTATAGGAATTACTTAAAAAATTTAGTGCTTTTCATACAAATTTTCTAGACGAGTCGCTCGCTTGTAATACAGAAACCGCACATAAATTAAAAGTATGTTTTTAGATAATTAAAAAAGAAATGTTGGAGAAATAAGAAGATATCCTGTTAACATGATTCTTATACTCCTATTGATAGAAGTCTCTGGAATCATAAGATTATCATTTTAGTTTTATTAAAAAAGACTATAGGGCACGACTCAAGCCTTTACTGATAATTATTTAAAAAAATTTAACATCATATTTACACAAAAATAATTATTTGGTTATTTAAATCCATTTGTTTATAGAAAAGAAAAAAACATGATTGAGGTGACCATAATCTAGGCCGTGGCAACAAGAGTATGGCCGTCGCAACTGAGTGTGCTGTCAAAAGTTCGTCCTGTACTGATATTTGCTTTGGTGGCCATTAATAGTCTTCTGGATCGATCTTGCTACTGGCAATGAAAATAGCTAAATTAAGTCCAGCGGGACAATTTTACATTCTAGTTTTAATTTAGACTTATCTGCACGAACTCTGCAATTAGTCCTTTTTTTGTAATACTAGAAAATTTATGAATTCTAATTTTGATGACCCTACGAATTTGATAGAGATGTTAGTCTCTGAAGAAACTTCGGCACTTAGTGGCTAATGAAGGAAATGTAAAACAATACCTCAAACGTAGCGGACGGGTAACTTTCTAAAGGAACTCCTAAAAATTTTCGGCAGGAAGTCCAGATAATATGGATAAAATTTTGGTACCTTAAATAAAGTACTGCGTCTGTGTCATGCAATAAAAATTTGGAGTAGTATCTGGCAAGAAGAAAATCCAAGACTCTGTCTGACAAAAAGGGGAGTTGGTTTTATGACCCAGGATTATAGTTGCGAGGCAGCTCAGAATGGTCTGGATTGTCCAGTTCTGGTTCGAGTCACCACTTAAAATACAATTATTCTGTTTAAATATTTTTTTTTTTTGATTTTATTGTGAAATATATTTTTTATTACTTAAAATAATATTTTCTGCAGAAAGCAATTATACTAAATAGAAAAAGAACAAAATAGTAATCTTTTGAATAGCCTTTGAAATCGGTTAACTGATAAGTTTTATAGCGGCAAAGTAGAAACTATTTTAAGAAAATCCTATCACAAAAAACACCTTAAAATTAGAAGCAAAACATTTTTTAGAAAATTTTATTACTTACTTGGGCATCGATATGTTTTTTGAGGAGTCACTTTACGACAAAATTTGCGTTTAAATTTAAAACAATTTCTTTTATCTGTTGCCTGCAAGAAGCCTTTGATAATTTGCCGAAAGATATTCTAATTAAATTATCTTTTTTTCACAAATGCGATAAATATTGTTCTTTCCATACCAATTAGCAGTGGAGCTCACAAGGAGGAATAGAATGTCCTTCGACCTAATAGAGTCTGAAATTTTAATTAGAGTAAAATTCAACGCAAGTTGTGAAAATTTTTAAAAAGTTTTGCGTAAATCAAATACAAAATAGCTACCACATTCTGTAAATAAAAATAAAAAATATATGTGGCGACAAAAATATATATGTACTCGTATACATTCTTTGCAATTAAAACATAATATAATTGCTACGTTTCCTTGCTTTTATGTTGTTATTATTTTATTTTTGTATAAAAAAATAAATAAAATTTGAATTATATTCAACAACGGGATTTCTTTTCAAATTATTTTAATTAATTTTCAAAAAATCTTTTTTTCGTGCTATTTTCCCGATTAATTATTTAAATAACTGATATTGATTATTAAGGGTCAAAGCACGTCTCGATGAACATTTCGTTATCGCTTACTTAACTCTTCAGGAAACTTCTGACAAACATTTTAAATAAACTAAAGATTTTTATCCAAGCAATAAAGCAAAGACAAAATTCATAGTTTAAGCAAAAACAACAAAAACCAACAGTAATTCTATTTTTCTTTCTCTGCTGTATACGGCTGAATTTTTTTCGGCTCTTGAAAGAGGATTTGTTTTCTTTAACTAAAAGTGCATTTCTAAATTATTCACTTATTTTTTCATAATCCAGAATCATTTTTTCAATTGTCCAGTTATTTGACTTTTGGTATCTGGCAGGATAGAAGCATATTATATATGGATGCAGAGAGACTTTCTGATAAGAAAGAAGAAGATAACTACAAAGTAACAGCTGCTAACAGCATTTTAATAACTAATCAGGTACCATAAATCATTGAGGTACGAAAACGATCGATGCTTCGGCATCCTCATATGAACCAAGCTAATCTATTATATTGAATATTTAAGCAACCATTAATTAATATTGCGTTATCTAGTCGTTCACCGGTTTTATTATCCTTCCAAGTACGAGGTGGGGTGTAATACACCCCAGGGGTTAAACAGTTTTAATTGTTAAAAATTAATAAAAGCAGCTGTCATCGTTTTATCAGTAGTGGCTATTGCGATATTGGCATTTTGATAGAAGTAATTTATGCCGTCCAGTATACCAGCAAATCTGATAACGCGAGTCAAAAACTGCCATAAATATTAATTTGTTGATTTTAAAAAATTTTGTTTTCGGAGTACGTCGTCATACCCCACATCGTATGGAATGTTAGATTTAGTCACATAATATACGGGAGGTTAAAGTTTACTTTTCCATTTATTTTCACAAATTATCAGGAGCAAAAAAGAAAAATAAGTTAAAGAGGTGACACCATAAATTACCGTCAATAATAAAGAGCTTATTAAATATATAAAGAAATATCATTAATTAATAGAAAAAGTAATAAATAATTAGTTGAACAATAATTTATTTTTTATTTTCAAGTTTATTTTTCCATTTTGAAAAATGTAAAAAAAACCTTTCGCACAAATATGCGTTGTCAAAAACTAAGAAAATTTCCAAATTTTTATTTATAAAATACGAGTAAAAAGGGTTTGAAGAAAATTGTCAAAAGTTACCTGCTGCTGTAACTTCTTGATTTTCGTTGAGGCGTACTCATATAGAAATAGTACTACGAGAGAAAGAGACACAGAGAGATCAACAACAATAATAAACGACAAACTAACGAGTTAAGTGAAAGGATCAAGTTAAAGGGTAATAAACCGTGGTGACTATCAACAGAGAGAGTCCCTGGTTTTTGTTGTTGGTCAAAAACGTTTTTAACAGAATTTTCTTGTTATAGTTGCGCGTTAACGAGTTGAAATTTTTTATGGGTGTGTGGTTTAGCCCTTTGATGTTCATGATTAGCAGGATAATGGCATAAAGAAAGACATACTCACTGTGAGTAAGCCAAAAAAAGAAAAAAAAAAAAAAAGAAAGAAACCTACCAGGCAATTCTTACTTTCAAATTTATTTCTAATCCACTGTTTGGTTTTGTTGTTGTTTAAAACCCTTCCAACCACCAACAATCGATAAGATATGAATTCAATTTGTATAAATGGTATTTATAAAGACGCAAAGCATAGGAAGCGTGTCAAAATAAATCGAAATATATGTGGGCGTTATCTTTTAATCCTGGCAGGAATTAAAGGGTTTAACTTTAATGCTTTAAGTCGTTCTAATACGGGGGCGTTTAACCAGCTTAACTATTTTAGCTACTTGTTAAAAGGGTTACTTGATTCTAAGCACGCATATGTACTTCTCTTTAGTGCCGTACTTGGAAATATTCGCCATGCGAAAAGGATTACTTGAATTTAAACAGATGTATTGTTTATTCGACGATTTGGTGGAAAATCAGTTAAATTTTAGTCTTTTTGGAATTTTACAGATTGTTTGCAAATAAAAAAGGCTTTTTAAGACTTCTTTTTGCAAATGCAAACGAAATGGGCGTTTAAAGTCAAAAAGTCTTTGGATTTAACTAAAGATAAGCAAAATAGTGTTGTCATGAATTAAAGTTTCAAAAATCATTTAAAAAGGATTAACAATAAAACATCATGACAACTGTATAAAATATATTTCTGCTGTTTTTTTCTACGCTTTATTAATTTCTAATTGATTTCTGTAATTCTTATTTAGTCTGAGGAAAAAATAATAAAAAAGCCAAGTGTTATTTTGACTCACACACGAAGGTTTCTTACAATGTATGAGCCACTTAAACTTAACTTTTTATACCCTTCACCACAAAAAGTGGTAAAAATAATATACATATATGTAAGTTTGTAATTCCGTTTGTAATTTCTACAATATCAATTTCCGACCTCAAATAGTATACACATATATTCTGAGTTCTTATGCATAGCGAAGTCGATGGGCCGATGACCGTCTGTCCATCCGTTATAGTGTTAAAATCAAGTTTGCCTCGGATTTCACAAAAAAAAAATAAATAAATAAATAAATATGTCAATCGATCAGACATAGTGTCGAAAGAGGTATTGGAAATAAGCAAGATCGGCGAATGCCCTTAGATGCAGAGGGCAAAATACCACTCCTACCTCTAATTTTTCCATATTATTTAGAACAATGAAGTAATTCCAATCGAGAAAACAAATATATGGGCGATAGAGAATTATAAAATAAGAAAAAAAAATCACGTGCAAAAATTGGCGCTCGCCCATATTTTCCGAGTTATGGGATTCTGAAATTTTAAAATTTCCTAAAATATCAATATGGGTATCATTTAAAAACTTTTGATGAGATCTTTAACGAAATACTAAAATTTTTTTTAACTGCTCAACCTATTAAGGCCGATGTCGTTTTAATGTAAAATTACATAAGTAGCACTTATTTTTATTTATTTTTTAATTCAATATTTGCTTTTTTGATTGGAGTTACTTCACTAAACTAGATTTACATAGATGGGAAAGGGGGATGTCCAAAAGACCTCGATTGAAAAATTTTTAAAGTTATTAATTCTTAAAATTATTTGTCACACTAATTTGTGTAGCGCACATATTTTGTAATAATTTTTGTTAACTCTAAATATCTGGCGATTTGGGGAATACTCTTTTTATTTAAGTCTAATTTTTATTATTATTTTTTTTTGTACTAGCTGCCAAGTAACAGAGTCAGGTACGTGAAAATTACGCCCCTATTGGATTGCGATTTAATTTACCGTTTTATTTTTTGTACTTGTTGCTATAGCGGACATAGCACGATGCAAGTTTTACGTGTCTGCCTGTCACAGTTCAAAAAATAACAATATTATTGTAAACATCGCGTCACTTTCGGTACACTCTTTAACAGTGACAACAGTGTTACGTTTTTACCCTTTGTGTATGCAACACTATAAAAGTCATTTAATTTGTAAAAATTAAAAAAAAATTTCCTGACGAGCTGCCCTCAACAATTAGAAAAGCAATGCGTAGATAAGCCTGTGGTAGGAGAACTAGGCCACCCGCAGAATTTTTCCCTTCATATGGATTTTTTAATAATTAGCCTAATTTTTCTCTTTGTTAAAGGCCTATAATCGTGACACTTAAACTCTCAAGCTACGCTTATGCTCTAAAATGACATATTCGTACAGCAATTAATTTCAATAAATTTGTCGTAAAATAAAATTTACCATAAATGTCACGTTTTAATCGGTCTAAATGAAAAACTCAAAGAAAATAGGTGAGTCACAGCTGAACGGTAGATTTTAAAAAAAGATAAGAATACAAGTGCCAAAATAATTCTGAGTAAATATATGCAAATGTAAAAAACAATTTTGTTTTGAAGCAAATATAGTGTGTTTTAGCAAACCTTTATCAGAGTACTTCAAATTCTAACGCGATTTTAGAGAGGTCCCCAAGTCCATCGAATAGTCATACAAGACACAAATCCTAACTACTGACAGCACCACATACGAAAAGTTCCTGTTCGAGATGAAATCTTATTGCTGCATTTTAAAATTAAATCGCGAAATCGTCACTGAAAACTGCCATAAACTATTTCTTAGAGATTAATTTTTCAACTACCCCACATTATATATATATATATTTTTTTTGTTGGAAATAAAGTATTTTATCTAAATTAATTGTAATTAACAAAACAAGTAGAAAGAAACCGTAAAACAAAATACGCAAAGGCCTTTAATTTACTTATTAATGTTGTAGTATTTCTGTTTTAAATATACACACAAATATATAAAGATATTTACATACATGTGACCTTCACGTATTTATTTGGAACTTGGCGGCAAATTAAAATGTTAAATATTTCAAGAACAAAACAACTTAAAAAATACGGCCTACGACTTTAGACCCTAAAATATGTTAAACTAAATCTTAAACAGACCAGCCAAATAAATTTTAGATTAAATAGCGTAAAAACATTGTTGTTCTGTTGATAAGACATCGATAGAAAGAAATTAATTTCCATGTAGGAAATAGAATATCGACTTTTCTTAAGTTAAGAATCTTACACTTCTTAAACACTTTATTTTTTTAGTGTGCTTACGAACATTGAAGAAAAATAGTTGATACTAAAACTTCTAACCATCCAATTAATTACTTAACATTTTTATTCTATCTTGTATTAATTGAGAAAATATTAGGTCAGTTCTCATAGTTTGTTTAATAGAAAATAAAAAAATAAAACATCAATGTGCATAACAAATTGAGCATGTTATGATTTACGACTAAAGTCTACAGTGATTGTTAGAGCCAAACTCATTTCAAAAGGCACGCTGAGACTCTGCTCAATTCTGTCAACTATGGCAACCTCATGCTAAGTTTTTGTAATGCATAAGCCGTAAACGACTCTGCCATCAACCATGCTTTTATTTATGTGCCTGGATGCTTAAATTTATTTAATTTTTTTATCAAAAAATATTTCTTACAGTGGCTGGAAGTAAGGATTCATATATCCGGTACTCAAAAACAATGTAACCACAAACGTTCAATATCAAGATTCACCAAATGCCTTTTCACACGTCTGGTGATTTCTATATAATTCTTGATGTACCTGAGGTGCATCACAATTTTACTGTTATACAGTTTTTAGACTTTAATACACTAGACTAACGAATTAAAAAATAATCATGAAAAAAAAACTATTTGTACAATTTCATGAGTCATCATGTACCGTTTTTAAAATTCAGACAAAAATTAAAGAAATTCCAAACATTAAAAAAAAATGCAGGTGTGAGGTATCCAACTTTATGACCACATAGCGCCATCCCTGCAAAGTGGATGGTATCAGGCTTTAAAACTCAAGCTTCAATTTAGTATCAGTCGGCCTAGATCTTCACATATGGCTGGGGTTTTTTCAAAATTATTTGATTCTGTCCCACTGTGCAATGTCAAGTTCAAAACTAGAAGAAAAGAAAAATGATTTTATTGTTTGCTGTATTCTTATCCTGGAAACTTATGAAAAGTTTAGAGGAGATCACAATTTTAAATAAACAATTCCGATTATTTTCTCAATCATTATTTAATTTTTTTAAACTTTAGAAGTCTAAAATACATTTATATATTTTGAAGACACTGGTTTAGTTTCGTTGTAAATGTAATTCCAATGTTTTAAGGATGATATTTTAATTTTCAATAAACCATTTTAAAAAAATTTAAACTCATTTAAAATAAGATCATTCTTGAAGCAATTACTTATGATTAGAAACAGAAAATTATCTGTCTCTGTCTCTCTCTAGCGCTTTGACAAATCTTTAGTTAATAAATATAAATATAGAATTTTAATGATTGAATCCGCAACTGTGGTCAGGTTGACGTTATGAGTTATTGAATTCTTTACGAAAAACAAGTCTGCTTTAAATAAATACGATCGTAAAAACCGTTATCATTTATAAAAAAAGTTGTTTACGAAAAAAGCTCTGAAGTGATAAGCGGCCTCATGTGTGATTAAAGTGGTAACATGTTGTGAGTTTTTTTTGTTTTTTTGCTTTGGTTGCTTTGTAGACTTAATAATTTGTTTTTGTCTACTACTTTTAATGTTATCGCTTAATTTGATAACAGCTACGACAACAACAAAATTTAGTGTACAATAAAAACCAATTCAAAGTTAATTGCTAAGGGGCATATGTTCTTTATTTAATAAATAAAATATACATTTGACATACATACATAGACACATATTGTATAGGAATAATACTTATACAGATATGCTACATACATTCATAAATACAGTTTTAAAAAACACATGGGATAATGCCAAAGATTGAAGGACCACAATATAGTCGGAGGCTACTAATAAGTTTCTCCAAAAAGGTGATAATCGCAACAATATTTCTTAATCTTAAAGATTTTGTAGCGGCTGAAGTGCAATATTCACAGAAGTTAGAGGTGTTGCTGCGAAAATCGTTTCCACAAATATGTCAGCCAAAAAAGTTGCAATTTTATACAAACAACTTGCAAATGATGACAAAACACCAAGAAACTACTTTCGAAAATCTCCAAGAGGTTGCTGGACTTACAGATTAATACACACATGGCAAGATAAATTATGTATAACCTCACGTAATTTCTTACGTGACACGGGGTCTATACCCACGTTCGGAATGCGCTGAAGTAGATGAAATTACATATCAAGTTATATTCCAGTGCCAACGGTTTGACGTACTAAGACCAAGAATGAAGGCGAAGAAGTAACTGTCGGCAATATTGTGAATATGATGATAAAATCTCTTTTTCGTGCTATTTTCTATTATCCTGATTAATTATTTAAATCACCGATATTGATTATTGAGGGTCAAAGCACGTCTCGATGACCATTTCGTTACCGCTTACTTAACTCTTCAGGAAACTTCTGACAAACATTTTAAATAAACTAAAAATATTTGTCCAAACAATAAAGCAAAGACAAAAATCAAAGTTTAAGCAAAAACAACAATAACCAACAGTAATTCTATTTTTTTTTCTTCACTGAAATGACCATCGAGACATGCTTTGACCCTCAATAATCAATATCGGTGATTTAAATAATTAATCATGATAATAGAAAATAGCACGAATAAGAGATTTTAACTTGAAAATTAATTAATATAATAAAAAATTCTTGTTGTTTAATTTAATTTAATGATGATAAATTTTTAAGAAAATTGGGATTTATTTCACACATTCTTCGTCAAATATTGTGTGAAATATTAAGACTCTGCAAGGCCTCATAAATTTTGGTACAACGCCATTTTACAGTAGCAGTTAATAGAGAAAAGCCCAATGGCAATCGTGCGCTTAGGCGAGACGTGCGTGTTTTTCAACACCTTCTGCACAACAACAAAATATGCATACTTATATACAAATATCTTGGAGTAAATAGATTATCTTCTTTGTATTGCTGAAAAGCCTTTGAGACTATGTACTGTCTTATCTCGGATTATGTCGAATACCAGAGATCTTGAATACCTGCTTCGTCGGCTTATAACTTAAGTGGTCAGAAACGTAACGATGTGGAGCTCATTCCTTGCTTCGTTGGTCACTGTAATGATAGTGAATAATGATTACCTGGATTTTTACTTCACGGAAATGCTAAGAGGGCCTGAATGCTTTAGCTCTTACATGAAAAGATTTGATATCTGATATTTGTTTGTGTTGCCCTACTTGTGATAGTAATGTAGAGTAGTATGCAAATCATGTTGGTATTTGTCAAATTAGTTCAGCTCGTAGATTAGATAAAATAAATAATAAGATCTAATTCGTATAGGACCGAACAATACCATTGCCACCTTGCGACAAAAAGCTTTGCGGCAGTTTCGTAAGGAAGTTGGGAGTCCATTCGATCTATTCATACACACGAACATACATGAATTCATATGTACATACATTTATACGTACAAACATGAATATATACCTGCATACATTAATTAAACATACATTCAAACAAATATTTGCATTTTTACATATATAAATATTACCACACGCGAATCTTTTTTACAACTTTAACATATAAATAATAATTATAACAACAACAACAAAATCATAAAAGTCTACAACTTTATGAATAAAAGAGAAGATTAATTTTTGTCACAAGTGACAAACTGCTCTTATTTGCTTACACATGTGTACATACATAATTCGCTGCGATTATCACATGCTTGAAACACATCCACCTTCAGCAAAAGTAACAAAAACAACAACACGATTACTCACAAAAAAAAAAACAAAAAAGCCAATTGACCGACTAACAGTATACAAATATAACAATTTAAAATTATTTGACAACCCCACGCTTACACGATTTATATCTTACACATTTCTGTTGTTGTCGTTTATAAATATGAAGTGAGTAGCGATTGAGTAGTGGTAATGTTAATGTGTGCAAGGGAGTATGAGTTTGCATATATCAGTCCACTCGTCTGCCTTTCCGATCGTCGTCTGTTTGGTTATCTGCTTGTATTTACAGTTTACAAAGGTGCTTAGGTAACCAGGTAGCAAGCATGCGTGTGTGTGTTAACCGTATGTGTGTCGGCAATTGTGCGGTATGTATTTTTAGTATGGTCGTGTGGCTTTTTTTGTTATTGCCATTCGCTGCGTCTCGTTAAAACGATTTAGCCGAGGAACCTGTCGATCAATCGTCAGTCGTCTGCTAAAAGCCAAACGATAAACAACTCAATCGTTTCTACTACCGCTCACTAAGACTTGGTAGTTTTGAATAAAAATTTATTAAATTATCCGGAATTTTTTTTTTTTTTGCGTCAGTCTTTTTGCACATCCGCTAAAATTTTACGTGCCTACAAACAAAATCACGCTCTTACTCTCTGTTGAAGTGTATATGTGTGTATATCTCTTGAACAACAAATTAACCTACTCACTAAACATTGATTACACTCACACTAAAACTAATGGTTTATTAAGACTTTTTATCACGCTGTTTATAAAACACTTGTTTCATACGCTCGTTAATCGTTGAAGAAGCAACACGCTTAAATAAGTAACGGAACGGTTTAAGAAAAATAAAAAACTGCTACAAATTAAAAGCAAAATTACGTTTAAAATATAAAAAACAATAAAACACAGTTAAATTAAAAAATATATAAAAGTGAAGTGAAATAACACTATTAAAAGCAATTGCGAAAAATTAAAAAAAGCGTACTTTAATTAAAAACATTTTAAATAAATAAAATAAAACTTTGAAAATGGTTACCGGTGTTTGTGGTCCAACAATGACAGCCAATGTTGTAGGAGCACCCATCTCTCATCCTCCCAAGGAGACACCCGCTAAAAGCGACCGTCGTGTAAGTATAACTTTAGTTAATTAATACACAAAAGTCAGATTGATAATTAGTTACTTAATGTTAAGTAATTTAAAAAAAAAAGTTCACCCCCACATCATGTGCCACTAACCAACTGTCTGACTTAGTTATTGTATCCGCTTAAAAGTTTTTGATTTTTTTTTTAATCTGTGGGTAGACAGTTTTCCCCCACAAACTACAACAGGCCTTTCATGGCAATATCAATATTACTTTTCAACAAAACAAACAAATGTACAAAATCAATGAATGAATGAATGTGTAAGTTCTTGTACCCAAAATTGGCTAAAACGACTAAACTGCGCCGCCAGTAAGTAGCGTCCAACGCACTTCCACAAAATTTTTAAAATTAATATGGAAAAATGTAAAACAACAATTTTTTTATTTTAAGTTAAATCAAGCAGTTTTGGCGTCATTCTAATGTGTGGGGTACACTTCCATAATGGTAGTAAATGAAGCGTGTGCTTTTAAACCCCACAATCAAAATGCTGATTCATATGTTCATTCATAAAACCAACATAATTATAAAAAAAAAAATTATTAAAATAAAAACGATCGAAATATTAAGCCAACGCATTCCATGACAATTAAGTCAACTGTAATTGGTTCATTTTTAGCCATAAACTACAACGAGCTAAAATAAATCATCAGCGGATGACTTCACTTTGTTGCCAGTTGTTGCTTTTTGGCATTTGCATGCCAACGATTTAATTGTCTCTTGTAGAAAATCCTACTCGTAATTTTGTTACCTTTTTAATACTTTTGTTTATAATTACGAGGCGCATTAAATCTCCCTATATGGCTGCGTCAAAAAATTGCCAAAAAAAATAAACATTTTATTTATTCATTTTCGTTTTTATTTTTTTTTTCTTGACTCTTTGGCATGCAACGACCTTGTTCTTTATATTAGAACCTTTTTTTTAATTATTTCTTGCTCAATTTAAGCATTTAATTTTAAACATCTAATGCAAAAACCACATGCCGTTTTTTTTGTGTAAAATTTCTTGTTTTAAAATGGATCACAAGCAAATATTTTTTGAAATTTTGTATTTTTTTTTATTGGTATTTTCTTATATAGTTTTGTGTGTGTTTTTTTTTTCTAAGTCACACGGCGTTTGGCTATTTTTACTTTTGCTAAAAATTTCAATATACAAAAATATCGCACGCGATCAACAAATTTTTATATTGGCTTTTAGCCATAATTGTTTTGCTTACCAATTAAAGAGCGATCGTTTGGTTATTTAGCGTGTGCCGTTGTCCTCGTTGCATACGTTGCCATAAAGCACCCTCATTCGAGCCAACCACCCCACCCAAACTGCTGGCTCATTGTCACCTTCTCATTTTAGAACTGTTTAGAAATAGAAATATAATTTGTAGCATCACCTTTGAGTTATTTTGGTTCGAAAAACAAAATGTAAAAATTAACGAAATGCAAGTGTGTGAGTGTAATGCTTAATTTAGCTACAATACTTTTTAACAAAAATATTTTCATTAAAAAAAAACAAAAACACATACACACACTTTTAGAATTTTTTTTTATTAATTTCATGTGATGTTGATGACGCCAATATGTTTTTGTTTTGTGCGTTTTTGAATATTCTGGTCCTGGTATGAGGTCAATTATATTTGTTTCTTTTTTTTTTTTTTTGTTTCAACATTTTTAAAATTATTTTGAAAACATGACTAAATATCTAAAAAAAATTCTTAAACACAACAAACATTTTAATATAAATTCTAAAATATTCATTTTTAATTGTTAAGTTAAATATTAATTAAGAATTTGTTTTCTCTTTTACAGTCTAATAAGCCCATAATGGAAAAAAGACGACGTGCCCGCATTAACAATTGTTTAAATGAATTGAAAACTTTAATATTAGATGCGACTAAAAAAGACGTAAGTATTTTTTAAAAACTATTAAACAATTATAAAACTTTGCCATAGAAAAATGAAAAAATTCCCTTAATTAAATAAAATAAAATAATTTCATGTTTTCTATTTGTTTTTTTATTTTATTTTTAGCCTGCTCGTCATTCCAAATTGGAAAAGGCTGATATCTTAGAAAAGACCGTAAAGCATTTACAAGAATTGCAACGTCAACAAGCTGCCATGCAACAGGCAGCTGATCCAAAGGTTATTAACAAATTTAAAGCTGGCTTTGCCGATTGTGCTAATGAGGTCAGTCGTTTTCCTGGCCTAGATCCTGCTGTCAAACGACGTCTTTTGCAGCACTTACAAAACTGCATAAATGGAGTCAAGACCGAACTGCATCATCATCAACGTCAAGCCCATACCGCCTCTTTGGCTGTCCAACAATTGCATGGACAAATCTTGCCTTCGCCACCCTCATCGCCTGAACAGGACCATCATCAGCTACATCAATATATCATGAACACCCAAATACAACAAACCCCACATGGTTATTTCCTGCCGAATGGTTTGCAGGTGGTACCAACAAAATTGGCTAATGGCACAATTGCCTTAGTTTTGCCACAAAATCTTAATCAAGTCCAGCAGCAGCAGCAATCTGCCTCAACAACAATGATGGTAAATGGCGCACAACATCCTAACATATTTATGTCGATACCCTCCCGCACTGCATCAACGGGATCAGCTTCTTCGCATATTTCCTATGAGCAGTCGTACACAAGCACCTCTGCTATGACGCATTTTGCGCCACCTAGTCCAGCCAACTCTCATGAAGCTATGGATTATAAACCCTCTGTCATACATCATGCCCCCGCCCTACAACACAGCAGCAGCAACAACCAACAACCCTTAGCCTTGGTCACCAAAAAACAAATCAAAGAAGAAGAACAACCTTGGCGTCCATGGTGAAAGTTTAATGGAAGTAAACGTTTGCTTAGAGCCAAAGTGTTTTTTTAAAGACACCAAGACTTCTTCTCAATGCGCTCTCCCATACACTGCAAAGCATTAATGACAGGCATGGGGGGGCTGATAAAGAAAAATGATTGTAACAATTATTGTGATTATGGGCCGCCAAAACCAAAGTAATTTAAGGAGCAGTTTCACAACAAGTCATTTACCTAATGACAAGCGTGCTAAACATACCATTTTTGGAGAACTGGCCACTTTCGATTAATTGAGCTTAAAACAGAAAAGTGGTCCAATTTGAAAAGAGCCTACAAACAGCTGAAAAAAAAAAATTGGGGAAAAGTTTAACACTTTATTTTTACACGCAGCACATGCCATGCACATGCACATACCCATACAAACACACACATACAGATATCACTCGTATTTCAACATTTGAACATTTTCGCTAAAAACGAAAGTGATCAAATTCATAAGTCCATTTTATCTAAGACAAAACTAACAATCACTAAGCAAGTGAACAAGCAAACTTTACTCTCTTTTCTATACCCCTGAGAGCGTATATTGATAAAGCAGAGATTTTAAATGGTTTGTTCTTCCAGTGGAATCAAAGCAAAATCTATAAATGATTCACTCATCGTTGTCACTTTCCCATTTCTAAATTCCTTCTCATTTTCTTACTATTGTCATTAATAATTTAATTTTTATTATTTAACAATTTAATGAAACAACTACCTCATACAACAAAAGAAAGAAAGCAGATATTAGTATTATGTATTAAAAAAAACAAAAACAAATGTTATTTAATTAACAATAAAATCTATAAGTCTTCCTTGATATTTTTATTTTTATTAAAAATTTTCACAAATAAATAAAAAAAGTTAAATTTTCTATATTTAGATTTTAAGTATATTAATTGTTTAAAAATAATTTTAACAACAACAAAAGATTGTAAACAATACAAAGTGATAAATAACATATTGAATAAATATGTTAAAACAACAACAACAACTAAATAAACTTTTATTAAAAGTTATAAAAATAAATACAAAGAAATTTTAAAAAATTTCAATATAAACAAAACTTTTACAAGTCTTTTTATTAAATATAATTTTATTTGTCCTTTTATTAGCAGCTTACTAAGACTTTGCTTGTTGAATTTACAGAAAATTAGGTTAGGTGAAGGTTCGCTCGTTAGCACCAGACGATTCCGCTCATCAGTCCAATTCACTTTGTTCTTATAGAGCCGGTAGGAAAAAGCAGTGACATTAATTGTTTAACGATTGTTTTATAAAGAACACCAGCTCATACAATTCAGTAGAATTCAAACTCCTGAGTAGATTCCTGATAACTGAGGATAAAGAGGATCAGTTCACACATATATGCTGTTGTAAATCCCTAAAGACAGATAAGAGAGCGTAAAGCTAAAAGTAATTACATCTTTAAGGAAAGGGTAAATCCTCTAGAGAAGAAGGTGGGCTAATAAAAAGAATAATGTTAGATTTTAGGCAGTTTAGTTCAGTTAAAATACCAGAGCTTTTATATAAGTTCGTAGGCATCTTTTTTTTTGGTAGCAAAAAAGCAAACTAGTAAAAGTTAACAAAAGAAAGAAATAAAATGTTTTTCCCTTTCTTCCTACAAAACAAAAAACATTGATATTTAAAAAATTTTGAAAATTTCAGAACCACGTTGCTCGTAAATGTTGGGCGAGAGTATTTTTTTTTCACATGATGTTTGTTTCTAATTTTTTTATTCTCTATCGTCCCATAAATTTATTTTTTGATTGGAGTTACTTCATTGTTCCAAATGATATGAACAATTAGAGCAGGTGTATTGCCTGCCATATATGTTACGTGCTGCTTCTATTAATAATAAAAATTGCAGTAAATAAAGTAAAACTGCATTTGAAATAAACAGGTCTAGTTGCATTAAAGTTTGTGTCCGGCTAGCTCTGTACCTGGTAGTAGTGGTTCTTAACCCATTTTATCCCGCACGTTAACATATAACCTACTCTTTATGGCAAATTATAACTACCCAGGAGCAGGTAAATATTTATTTTAAATATTTAAATATTTATTTTTATTTTACTTAACAAATCAATTTCATAAACCATGGCAAGATCTTCGCCATGTCGTCTCTATCAATACATGGACCGATCAAGCTGGTTTTTCTCTAGCTGACATAGCTCAATCGACTTCGTTATGCATGCGAACTCAGAATATATATACTGTATGAGGTCGGAAATAGATATTGTAGAAATCGCAAAATCATTAAAAAGCAATGCCATCAGCAAAAATATTGGTAGTGCTAAATAATCATAGGCATTGTTTATCATTCAATGGTAATAAAATTGGCAATCAATAAGTCCATATAATTAATTAATTTCATGTATGCTTACAAATATATGTTTAAAAATGGCTTTTTAAAATAATTTGATTAATTTTCGTTTCAATTTTGCATCACTCCTTTGCAAAGAAAAATTTTGGCTAAAAAAAAACAAGATTCGAAATAGAATCTCATTTTGGACAATATCAAATACCACGCGAAATCAAAACTCTAACCTCACTGCTGAAGAAAAAAGAGGAGAATGTAAGCCGCTCAAAAGAATTAAAAAAGTTGCCCATGTACTAGTCCGTGTACAATAGTAATCGTACATTTTATTAAGTGCAATTACAAACACACAAATATTTTTTACCAACTAAGCCACTGCGTTTTCCAAATTACTCGAAGACTCCAGCGGCCTCACATCTTTTGTTTACAAATTTTTTTTTTTATTTTGTTCCGCACACACTTTTTTGTGGTAGAAGGTTATTCAACTTATTTAATCCTACTTATGTAAGACATAATTGTATTCTATTTTTACAGACATTTAAGGTTTTAAATGAAATTTTATTTTCTCTACTATTCTTATTTAAGGTGGTATAAAAACTACGTAATATTTATTTATTTAATTCTTGAATTATTTATTTAACTGTTTTACCTTTCGCTCAAATCTACGTGTAAGTATATTTTCTAAACGCTATTTAATTTTTTTTTTTTTATTTATTTGTTTTTCATTTAACTTTTTTTTGTTAACATTTTTAATCGGCATATTATTTTCACCGGAGACAAACAACTATGAACTTAAATGACCTTGAATTATTGTTAACGTAATTTTAATTAAATAGTCAATTATTTCCGGTTTAAGATTTTTTTTGGATACGTTTCACTAATTATTTAATTGTAATAAATTATTAAACTAAAACATTAATTAAAGTAATGTAAGATTTTTTAGGCATCGTATTTTAATATAAAATTTAACTATTATTATGCCCTTCACCACATAAAGTGATAATTCTTGCGAAAAAAAACCAACTTCAAAACAGATTTCATATGTCTGCCTTTAACAGCTGAAGTGTGTGGCCACATAAATTAGGTTACATTAACTATTGGGACACACTTATATCTCAAAATTTTAAACTTTTTCAACTGTTCAATGGTTTGGCAATATACATCAAATTGCAGCACCTATAGGGTCACTCTTCAATTTCCAAATTCAATTTATATACTTGCTGTTGTAGTAGATTTAGCAATCAGTTTCTGTGTAAATTTCAACCGTATGTCTGCAATGGTTCAACAGTTTGCCGATATACATCAGATTGTATCAACTATTTAATTTATAATATAACATTTTTATAATTCTTATTATACCAAAAAAATTAAGGTGTTTGTGATAACGGTTCAGAAAATACGGCCATATAGAACAAATTACATAAATTTTGGGAACACCCTTTAGTTACTTAATTCGCCTTATAGCGGACTTAGCAAAACATGTCCCTTGTAAATTTCAGCTGTCTGTGTACAACGGTTCAAAAGTCCGGCCACATACATCAAATTTGATGAACTATTGGCACACCCTTTAATTTATAATTTGTAATATTAATACTTGTTACAATTACGCCCATAGCATTTGACATTCTGTCCAATTTGCAAGTGTTTGTCTATAACGGTTCAAAAAATAGACCCATATAAGTAAATTTACATCAATTATGGGGGCACCCTTTAATTTTTAGATTTATTTTTGTATAACTTTTTGTTATTGGGTCCTATAGTAAAACGCAGTCATTTTAAATTTTACAGAATCGCCCTTTAAAGTTTATAATACACGTAAAAAATATGTATGTTGTATGGGGACACCCTTTAATTTTAGAGATTATGAACTGTTTTCAAAATCATATCAGAAATGACTGAGTTCTGGAGGCACAAATATTAAAAAAAAAGCAACATTCAGCCGAATTGTATAACCTTCTTCTTTTTTTGAAGTCGGTTAAAAAAAGGATATATATATAAACTTTTCATTGCGTGTGTAATTTCTACAACATCGATTTCCGACCCCATAAAGTCGATTGAGCGATATCCGCCTCTCAGTGTTAGTGTTGAAATCAAGTTTGCTAAAGCGCTAGATTAGCCACAGAAAAAATTAATACACCATTTGATTAGACACAGCGCCGAAAGAGGTGCTATTGGAAATTAGCACGATCTGTTCATGTCCTTCGAGGCAGCGAGCAAGAGACCACGCCTACCTCATATTTTTGCATCTCATTTGGAACAATAAAGTAACTCAAATCAAAAAATAAATACATGGGGCGAAGGAGACTTAAAAAATAAGAAGAAAAAAACATCAAGTGAAAATATTGTCGCTCGTCCATATTTTCCAAGTTGCGGGGCTCTAAAATTATAATTTTTTTTTAAATATCAATATAGATATCATTTTAAAGCTTTTAAAGAGATCTTTAAGAAAATACTAAAATTTGTTAAAAATTCTTAACCCATTAACAGTCGATGGTATTTTTACTCAAATTATATGTAGCACCTAATTCACTCTTCTTATTTTTTAATTCTCTGTCACCTTTGATTGAAGTTGCTTCACTAAACTAGATTTAAATATATGATGAAAGGTGTGTGTAAAAGATTCGCCATTGCCGAATATAGCTTTCTCTCTCTCTCTCTCTCTCTCTTGTTTTTAATTATTTTTTGACAAATTTTTCAGATATCTTGTAATACATAAATAGTATTTGTAAAGTATCCAACATTAATATTAATGAACTGTCAAAATATAATTGTCACTATTTAAAGCCCTTTATAAAATAAACAAATAAAAATAATTAATCTTTGCGTTGCTAAGCTTAGCAAAGTTAAAAAAAATGAAAATGTTTACAATTTTCGTTTTTGAAGAACAAATATTTCTTTATCTTATTTCTTTATATTTTTATAATTATTATTATTGTTGTAATTATTATTGTTATTATTATTATTATAAAATTTTTATTATTGTTTTTTTAACTCAAAGAAATTTTCAAATCAAAAAAAATAATTTTTAATTCTCAATGCGTCAAAAACAAACATTTAAAGTGGAAGTAAATTTTTTACATATAAAATTGAATAACGTAATAAAGAAGTTATAAATAAAAGTGGAGAATTTCTTTTTAAAATGCACTTTTACGAAAAAAATACAAAAAATATTCGTGTTTTTTTAATTTTTTTTTTTTTTTTTGTATTGAAATGAATAATTTGTGAGTTCAACGTTCTAAAAATTTTAACAATTGTACTCAAATATTGAAGGTTATTTTTTATTTGTTTATTGTGTTGATATTTATTTTTGTTTTTTTTTTTTGTTTTGATGTTATTCAAAATTCTTGACGACAGCGATAACAACTAAATAGGAAATCAAAGGCGCACAACCTATAAACCTATATAAAATATGTTTTAAAAATAGCAAAAACAAAAAAGAATACAAAATAATATAGAATATATATAATAAGTTTAAATATTATTCATCTTATCCTTTTTGAAAATAATTTCAAAATCGCTGACGTTAAATTTTTTTTTGTTTTTTTTTTAATTTTTTGCTATTTTCAGCGATTTTGCAGATAATTAATAATTTTTAAATATGATTAAATTACACTCTAATTATTTAGCATATGAATTTTAATTAGCATTTCTTTTTTAGGATTATGTACCTAAAGAGTAAAAGCCTTGATTGCAGAGATAAAGTCTTCCCTTGAATCGATTCTTTTTCCAAGAAGATAAATAAAATCCTGATATTAAGACGAAGATGGCAACAGATCTAAACCTTAGTTTGATTTTATTGTCACCGAATGACTACAGAAAAATTACTGTAATGGCCTTCATGTTCTACTTTTCTAAATTTAAATGGCTCAATTTTCTATATTTTTCCAAATGTTCAATGTTTATATCTCTATGTACATCCCAAAAGCTCTGGCGTATATTCCGACTCAATAAATTAATGATATTTCTCTATTTAAATTTTTTTTTAAATATCAAAAGCTATTAAAAAAATGTTTATAAGAGTTCTTTTCATATTTAAAAATTTATTTTTGAATTTTGTCATATTTTAATGAAATCACTAAAATTTATTTGAACGGTACATTATGAATTTACCTAGCGTGTGTGACTTATTAAATATTCCAAAGTTCATGGTAAATTAAAAATAACAAAAAACTTTTTAGACGTTGATACCGTGGCGTTCATTCAAACTTACGCCCATAAAATTCTTCGTGTGATCTTTCTTATCAACAAACAAAATTTTTTTTCACTTTTACTTTTATAATTTAATTATTTTTTTTGTGTGCCAAAAAACAAGATGTTATTATAAACAACAAAATAAAATCGTGGCATTTTTTAATTATTTTATTTTTATGTATATTTTTGGAATTGTAATTGAGGAATATTTTAGAATATTTTTCAACGGGTGATCAGACTTTGGAAAGTTTAAAAAAATTTAAAAACTTTAAAGAATTAATTAAGATTTAGGTACAACAAAAAAGTATTTTTACCTTGAAATATTGCCTGTTATCTTATTTTTTTTTTAAATATTAAATATTGCCACACATTCGCTTAATGAGATGATCATATTTATTACAATTTATAACTATAAGACTATGAGGGGTTTCCATGGAATGCGTAGCTTAGGTAATTTACAAAATGACGCACACTTATCGAGTTCTCATTTAATCGATTTGGCTTTTGATATGAGACTCTGAGGATTTCTTTACAAAATTTGGGTAGAATCCAGTGAAAAGCTATACGAGCAGTAACGAAATGGCCATATGATATGATTTTCCCGCAGTAATACATTTTTAGTTTTAGATAATAAATATTTCATGAGAATATCATGAAATACTTATATTTGAAGGAATCAAGCACGGTTAAAGTAAATTAATATAAATCTATTCGATATTCGATTATCCAAATCTAGTATACCCTTCACCATCTATGTAAATCTATTTTAATGAAGTAACTCCAATCAAAAAAGCAAATATTGAAGTGACAGAGAATTAAAAAATAAAACAAAATTTTGGTACTGCATATAGCGCTCATTTATTTCAACAACGTCATAACTCAAAACTTTAAGTTTTGTCTTTTGTACTTTCCACGCTTTAAGAGAGTAAGTCGTTATCTCATT
Organism: Gymnosoma rotundatum; assembly: GCA_916610165.2. Lineage (NCBI taxonomy): Eukaryota > Metazoa > Arthropoda > Insecta > Diptera > Tachinidae > Gymnosoma > Gymnosoma rotundatum. The sequence continues at coordinate 8,026,464 of OU744338.1, read as the reverse complement.
TCATGTTTGGAAACTTTGTTTGTCCATAAGAACGACAGATTTTGAGTTGTGGAGTAAACTTCAGAACGTAAACATCATATCGCATACAAAAAATGAAATTTTTAAAATGTATCGACTTTTCACATATAATATATTATTTTCATTATGGCTGTGTTGATGAAAAATATTAAGTGAAACTCCGATTTTCTTTTCACTAATAACGAGATATTTAAGTTAACGACACAGTATCGGATATATTTTTACAGCAGTAATGTCATAACTCAAACATCCCACATAGTTTGTCCAAGACCTCCCCTTTAATATATAATGAAAGTTTTCTTAAAGAGCTTTTTTAATTATGAATCATTTTACTAATTGTAGTGGAAACTTAAGCAATTTGATATTTTTATCGACGGTGAGAACGAGTCAAAAACTTAAACAGCGATTATCTTGAAATCATTTTTTTTTGAGTTATGACGTTATTGAAGTAAAAGAGCGATATGTATATAATTTTACATAAAAATGTCTTCACCTCTTAATGGGTTAAACATTTTTAAATAAATTTGGTATTTCTTTAAAGATCTCTCCAAAAGCTTTAAAATGATATCCATATTGATATTTTAAAATATGTTAAAATTTTAGAGCCCCGTAACTCGGAAAATATGGACGAGCGCCAATTTTTTCACATAATGTTTTTTTTCTTATTTTTTAATTCTCTATCGCCACATATATTTAGTTTCTAGACATCGCTCAATTGACTTCTCTATGCATAAGAACTCAGAATATTAATAGTTTATGAGGTCGGAAATTACACATAGTATGACAAACTTAGATATATCGTTTTTCCACTTTTTGTGGTGAAGGGTATAAAAAAATTAAAAATATACGGATTGCATACAACATTACAGATGTGAAAGTTTGTTTTCCAGCCACGTCTAAATAATAAATGTTCTTGTTAAATTAAGTACGATATATAATTTTACATAAGAATATTATCGGCTTTTAATGGGTTAAGAATTAAAGAAAAAAATGTGTACCCTGAAAGATCTCTTCAAAAGTATTTAAATGATACCCATATTGATATTTTAAAAAAATATGGTGCACAATCGTTAGGTCCAGAGGCGTATAACGGGAAAAAATATGGGTGAGCGCAAATTTTTTCACTTAATGTTTTTTCCTTTTTTTTAATTCTTTAACGCCTCATATATTTAATTTTTTATTGGCATGAAAAATTACAGGCAGGCGTGGTGTTTTTTCCGCTGCATTAAAGGACATGGACCGATCTTGCTTATTTTCAACAGCAAACTTTTTAAAACTGTGTCTGATCGATTTAAATTTTCTCTAGCTTAATTATTGCTTTGGCAAACTTGATTTCAACACTAATGCGGATGACTTCGCTCAATCGATTTTCCTATGCATAAGAACTCAGAATATATTTAATTTCTGGGGTCAAAAATGGTTAAACAAATGAAATAACTGTAGAAGTATAATACTTTGATAATACTTAAATAGGTTCAAATTATAAAAGTATTGCTTCCAAGCGGATTTTAGGAGACAAAATAAACTTGCACCTGGGTATAATTTTTTTTTCTTTGTGGGGAAGCATCACGAAAGAATCTAGAAAATCTGATAGCGGTAAAAAAATAATTTATTCATTACGAATGAAGATTTATAATGTAATAAATGTGATATCTTAACCTTTATGTTGAATAGGATATTTGTTAACAAGTATTAAAGAAAGACATTTTTTTTAATAATTTAATGGTCAAATATTCGACTAATCCAAATTTACCTTTAGTTTTATTTATTACTTTATTGTTTTTCTATAAAATTGAAATGAATTGAAATTAAACTTACTTTCATAAACTTACTCTCTGTCTTCATTTTATAAAATAACTTTAAGAGAACACAATTGCAAACCGTATGAAAAGACCCATATGTGCAAATATTCTATGTTATTCTATTTTATAGAACGATAACTACAGCGGACTGATGAGGATGATGATGTTTGAAGCGGCATATTTAATGAGTTCCCTGTGCGTTAAAATTACTAAGTGGTGGTGCAAGTGGCCATATGAATGTTTATTTACTTGATTACAAAGTTAGTGAGTGAGGTTTCTTTTTTTTTCGTTTATTTTTTTTTTTTTTTTTGTTGTCAGTGACTGCCTGGCTGTAGCAGTAGGTTAATAGTAACTCAACTTTTAAACATTTTGCTCATTTATGTGACTTTGTTGTTTGTATTTTTGTGCAAGCTGTTGCATTGATCTCCAAATGAAGTCATGCAATCGAAAACGAAACAAATTTTTTTTACCGCTGTATTTAATATTGACGAATATGATATGTATATTTTTAAAAATACATATATATATATATATCATATTCCTTAATACATCACGTGTTTTAACTATTTGGGATTTTAGTTTTTAAAATAATTTTTTAGTGGTTATTAGCCAAATTTAAGTATTTCTTACTGACATCCTTTAATTAGAGGGTGAAGCGCAAGATATGTGTCAAAATTTCTTATGAACATACAAAATGTATGAAGCATCCCAAAATAACACGGTGTCAACACTTAGAAATTGGAAAATCCAATTTTGACAGAGCTTTATGAAGTGAAGTTGGTTGCTTGTTGGTTCGTTTTGTTATGGTTGAGAACTAATGTCAATTTAGTTATTTTCAAGGCAATTCATCGGTTTTATCCCTTCTTTATTCTTTTACGGCGGATTTTATAAAATGAAAATGTAAAAGACACAAAATTGACGCTCTTATTTGGGTATGTCATTGCAGCGTAAAAGCCCGACGTAAGAATTCTTTGCGCTTTACGCCCTAATTTAGGGATGGCAGTTATATATAATATTGTTATAAATTTGTCTAGTACTGGCTAGATTTAATTAAGTATTAAAATTAAATTGCAGAATCAATTATAAATAATTTTTAATTAAAATTAAATAAAATCTCACATTAAAGACGATTTAATCGTTCTACTTTTTTCGTAAGGTTTTTTTCGATAAATCGGCCTTAGCCTCAGCCTTGAAGAAATAAATTGCTGCCTAAAATTAACAATTCAAAGATTTAACTCTCGAAGAACATATAAAACATTTCTTTTTTACAACATGCCCGCGTAACTGCTGTTGTAATCTCTAGCGCTTTAAAGGCATTAATAGATTTTAGATTGATTTTAGTGGGCTTCTTTTTCAGCATTTTCTTGTTAAGTGTGTGCGTGTGTGTTTAATCTTTTCTATAGCCAATTGTTTGTTGACCATAATAATTGAACGCTTCATTAGCCAACCGCGTGAATAGTCAAGAAACGGTTGGTCACACGTATCCATGCACTTGTTTTCCTATTGCTCGCATTCATTGCACCACCTCAAACATGCAATCAAAGTTTTAAGAAAATTACTATTTAATACGGTTTTTACACGTAACATACATGTGTATCAGTGTATGTAAACATAATGAATGTAAACGTTATGTCTCTGTAACTAATTCTGATTGCAGAACCATAACGTCAAGGGCAGATGTTGTAAAAATAATTAATACTTCTTAAAACATCTAATTTTAAAAAAGTTAAAAGAAGTTGCTCGAAGGCTTTTTGGAAGAAAAAATTGCTTATTATTTAATTTATTAAGAGTCATGCTTTGCTCTTTTTTTACAACACTCTTTGATTATTATTCTAAAGGGAAAAGAACTGAAAGAACTGACGGAAACAGAATCTATTTGTAGCTTAATATGTGAATAACTCAATTTTTCGCAATATTTTTTTTCTAGGAGGGTAACACTCAGACAATAATGCCTCCGTATTAATTTTGTTACCTTCTTTGGAAGGGGATAGTGTAGAGAACATAGGTGGTGAATGGAGTGATAGATATAATGCTTCATTTTCTTTCCACAACAGTGTAATTGCACGTTATGTTTATTTGTTAATCGTGTTGCAGCGTCTCCAGTGTTAACAGGCGCATTACTTTTTACAGCCGTTTTATATACATTTTTACTTTACCGACGATTTCCTGTAATGCAGTACCTGCGAAGAAGGAAGCTGTGTTTATATATATATTAGTATATTACTTGCTAAATTTTCTTACCATTTCTAAGAGGAGAGCTAATGCGCCTCATGTATGTACGAGTATTTTATAACTTCCTATGGAGAGAAACAATAATGTTCGAAATATAGTTTCGTTAAGGAGATGACGTCTTTGCCCAACTGAAGTCGTTTATCCCCACACCGGTTTTCCTAATTTTGGAAAAACATGAATTTGTGATATTGAAACATATTGATCAACATAAATGTTGCAGCAATTCAACACCTTTTTTTCCTGCATTGATGTATGGGTCATGCTTTAGTATAAATTGATTCGCTTCCGCTTAATTTATTCGCTGGTGGAAGTCATTTTTAATCAACAGTTACATATATACAATCTCATTAAAACTAAAGAAAAGGAAAGTTTCAAAGAAGTTATTAAATCAGTTATTTATTTGATTTCGCATAAACGCAGTTTTGATTTGTCATGAGGTTCTTTAAATTCCATATTGATAACACTGAGCGAGTAATTTACCTGTAGTTTCAACATAATCCTTAATTTGCTTCTTAAGCTGCTTCACTGAAAAACCTTTCATAACTATAAGCAGTTTATTTTGAAAAATTATGAGTCAAGGTCGCCAACAATATCCCAATTGCATGATTAAAGAATTGGAAAGTCGGTGGCTCTCTTCTAAGCAATTTGTTTATGAGTTGAAGAAAATTGCAGAAAATGTAATTAAAATGAAAAAAAAAAAAAACAAAATGATCTGCATTCGTTTCTAAAGCGACTGTTAGCGGAAAGCAAATATGTGTGACGACTAATAAACACAACAACGAAAAAAACTTTGGGTTGTATGTGGACTTCATTAAACCAAAATAATATTGCTTGATTATGAATATTTCTCGCATTCTTATTTGTCAAATTATTTCGTTTAATAAATCATGTTACACAATCTACACATGCTGACGACGTGTAGATTGTGTAATCAAACAAAATTTGTAATTTTTCCTTTTTAATAAATTGGGAAATTAAAATATACCTAAACCTAAGCCGGATTAAAATTATTCATTGGGTTATAGTACAGAAATAGTTTGACCTATAACGGGCTTTGAGAATATTGCAATAAATTTGTTACATTAAAAAAGTAATTAAATCTCATACCGAGATCAAATTGAGACAAGTGAATTAATAATAACACCGTACTCTAACGAGCATTTGGGGTAACCGAACTCGTCCTTGACATTATAAAAATAATTTAGTTTGTTTTCATCAAACTTAAATTAATCGGTTAATCGAATAATCTAAGATTATCCGATTATGAACCGATTAAATCTAAGAAACTGTATAATATAAAATATTTGGTTTGAGTATCTTAAATTGTATTTAATCGGTTAACCGAATAAACTATAATTATCCAATTGTTAAGGTGTTACAGCTACTGCTCTAATTAAATTATTGTTATAGTTATAAAATAATTAATTATTTATGTTGTTTTGTAATGTAAAACTGTTGCATTACATATTAAGTGAATTTATGAACTATTCTAATATTAATCGATTAAAATTCAAACCCCGATTAGTTATACAATCTTAGGTTAGGTTAGGTTGCAGGCGTATTGAGACCGACTCACTTGGGTCCTAAAGGTCCCGTTGTGTCACCTGGAATAGGATGTGCAAGGATCAGATTCAGGTCCCTGCGGTACAATCAAAGATCCATAACCAAACCACCCCGAGGACCGGATAAACGAGTTTATCCTAGCAACATCGCAGACCGATAAGTCTGCAAGACGATGCAGTCTCGGACTGCCGATAATGGCTGCTCTATTCCCAGAAAGAGCTGGACAATGGCAAAGTAGATGCTCCACCGTTTTCTCCTCCTTCTCAGCTTTACAACTTTTACAGTAGTCATGATGCGGAAGATTCAGTCTCCTAGCATGAGTACCAATGACACAGTGCCCGTCAGCACAGCCACGAGCGTACCAAGCTGCCCTCGAGGAAACCTCAGTAGATTTACGGATCTCCCGCTATTATACTGAGGCCACAATGTTCTCGAGACCGTGCAGGTGACCTCTTCAGACCACCTAGACTGCGCGGCCCTAAACAGTTCCTGCTAAAATAAAGCCCTACAGCAGCTTAACGGGACTCCCACCAGTCGATCTATCTTCCGGTCTCTCATCCGAGTTCCAGATATGGCGAGTTCGTCCGCGACTATGTTTCCGGGTATGCCCGAGTGAGCCGGCACCCAAAATAGTTCCAGGTTGAAATGTCTCGTTATTTCGTCCAGAGACATCCGGCATTCACGAACCAATCTGGATGTCGTATTGACACCAAAAAAGGAGTTAGTCGCGGCCTTGCTGTCAGTACAGATCCGGATATCCTCTCTGTATAAAATCTTAAAGTAATTTTGAAATTTATTTTGAATCATTTGTGATATCAAAAAATTGTTTGTGAATAATGAATATCTTAAGATTAATAATTATTATTGTAATTTATTAACTTTTTCTTTTTGTGTTTTTGGTTTCCATTTGTAAACCGAAATTTTTAAATATTAACCGAGCCAGTTTCAAGCCCATTATTTTTCCGCCCTATTAATCGATAAAGTAGAAGACAATTTAATTGAATTCCCTTCTACGAACTTAAATTATTTTTACGTTTTTTATAATTTTTTTTAATAAAAGTCGGCCACACTGCTGATACTTTTTGTAAGAACCCTGTAGAGTCAGGTGGCTGAGAAATAAAATTTTCTTTAGATAATCTTACAACCTACATCGGAGCCTTACGCAAGATTCTTAATTGTTAATATTTGTCACAATATGTACACTTTATACATTATAATACATTAAATTGAACAAATTTACTTAATAAAATTATTTTGTTACTTTATTGTATTTTAACATACACTCGTAATTTAACAATAAATAAAAAAAAGACAGAATTATACATACTCGTATGTATATCAGTCAATGACTAGCGGGTATTGTTGATGGTCATGGCTACGCGAACATACGTACGTGCTACGATGATTGCATAGTGCGAGAATTTATATTTGTAACAAGCAGATCTCTGGTATTGAACTTCATCAAGGTATTACATACATGCATTTGCATATAATTTAATTTTATACAAATTAATTTTTTGTAATTTTTATATGGGGTTTTTATTTACTTTTCTCACTACACAGTCAAATGATTTATAAAAAAAGAGCTATTGAAAATAAAAAAAATCCCAAAATTTTTATATACATATATATTTATATATGTGTGTGTGTGTATTTATGAATATGGACGAATTTTAAATACACACAAAGAACAAAAAAAAAAATAATAGTAATTAAATCTCATCACGTTTTATAGGCTGAATATTATTTAAAATAAAAGTCACTTTTGCTCGTGCACATGCATGATCAGCTCATTTGCATACATAATATAAAACATTATTGAAGCGTTCATTTTAAAATTATATTGTAATTATTTCAAACTATTTAAACACTATTTGTCACGTTATCAAAATTTTTGAAAAATAATACTCAAAGGGGGAAAAAAAAGACGCTGCAATGACGCACACTCATACTCACAAAAGCGTAAAAGCGTAAGACAAGTTCCTCCACTGGCTTTTTAATATTTATTATTTAACAATTAGTTGAACGAACTTAATAAAGATTTTTTAAATTTTTTTGTTGTTGTTGTTGTTGCTTTTTTCTATTAATATTTAACAGAACCGTGCACATGCGCCTCAAATATTTTTCAATGTCAGACAATGCAAATCAAAAGTTTGTTGACTTGAAATATGTGTGCCTGTATGCGTGTGTATGAGACGTTTATTGGGTTTGAATTCAACGGCACAACATTTAAAACAACTTGTTTGTGTGCCTTCGAGTTTTAACTTTGATCTTTAAGCAAATTTTAAAATGAAAAAATTAAACACATTTGTAAGCTTTGCAGCACCTTTTCGATTTGCTTGAGGTTTTATATCAAATAGTATTTTTTTGTATAGTTTGAAATAAAATATATTGGGAAGAAGGAAGCGATGATGGCCATTGTTTATTCTTTATATTTTATTCGTTTGTTTTGTAAATTATTCACAGGGATTCAAGTTTAATTGAAACAAACAGACAAATATGTTGTCAATTTTAATAAACGGTTTCCGTAACTAAATAATTAAGTTGCAAATAGAAATTTAATTAAAATATGAAAACGCAAAATACAAAATAACAAAATAATATTAAAACGATTATCACAAACGCAAATTTTAAATCATCATTTATATACTTTGAAAAATATTACAAGTGCCCTTTGAATTTTTATTACCACTTTATTTGGTGGTTGGAAAAATGGCAATTTATTAGCAGCCTATCAATGCTGCACAGTGGGGCATTTGCACAGAAGAATAGTTTTAAGTTTTTATCAGTTTTAAAATTTTTCTTTTTTTATTCACTGCATATTTTCTATTATGCTGTTGGCTTATTTATTTAAAATGAGATTATGATTTCAACAAATAATTGTTATAGGATAGATGCAGAAGAGTTTTTTGAAAAGGGGAATAAATGAAAAACATCAGTTTAAATCTTCCAGATTTTTGATAAGAGTGAAGAAATGTATTTTAGCGGTGGTGTAAGACGAAAAAGGTAATAAATAAGCGCCTGTAAAGAATAAAAAAAAAACCGAAAAATGTAAAACTGTTGCTCTATTATCCGAGTTAGATGGAATGTAAAAGGTTTCAGTATAGTAAAAAAAAAAAAAAACAATAGCGACATGTTTAAAAATTCTGGCTGCAGTTCACAATATATCTTGTTGATAAATGCGAAAATTCTCAACAAATAAGCGGTGTATAGCAAATAAAAGATAGTGAGAATAAATCTAGTTCGAAAAAGTACGAAACAAAAGAAAAAATAATTTTTGACTAGGGATGACTCCCAAGCAATTCAAACTTTCGATAGACTGAAATACTTGTAAACAAAATCAGAATTTGAATTTGATTCGCCAAGTTAATTTATTTATTCCATAAAAAAATAAGCTAAAGCTGACTAGAAATATACACACAATTTTAAGAAACTTTTTACTAAATTAATTTAAATGATTTAATTTATTTGATTTACATTTACTGCCATTTTCATAAATAATAAAATAATTTAAAAATGTGTTTTATGACAAAGTTTCCACACAAATTTGTCCTAAAATACATTTTAAACCTATTTTAATATTTTATGAATACCGCAGTTAAAGTTGAAAAAGTGTTTATAAATTAAATTTTACAGTTGACAATTAAAACATTTATTAAGCCAATAATAAGAAATATATATTTAGAAGTCTCAAGGTCTTTGAGTAAATATTTTTGAAAACTTAAAACAAAAAACCGAAATGACACGTGACCAACCATAAGCTCTCAAACACAATACAATATTTTCCAAAACACATTAAAGTTATCGTAAAAAAAAACTTGAAAAAAATTGTTTTGAAAACAAATTAAAGTAAACAAGAACAAAAACAAAAATAAAATATTTACTTTACACAGCGAGCTTATTTTATTATTACACAGGGATACAAATACATATACACAATCAAACAAATAAACACTGACAGCAGCTGTGAAGTAAATCCGCTATTTCCTGTTTCGCTTCAAGTATTTAATGAAAATTTTTACAAGTCTTTAGAAAAGCAACAACAACTAGAACAAATAAACAAAATTTTTTGAAAATATTTATTTATTTATTACTGAAATCAAATTTGTTATTCTCTTTTTTGTTAACTTATATTTGTTTATATTTTGTAAAATTTTTTTACTCACATTCGCCCTTAAATAATTTACTTTATTACACCCTACACCAGAATAAGTGGAAAAATAGTGTATTTAAGTTTTTAATTCCGTTTGTAATTTCTAAATATCCATATCCGAACCCATAAAGAAAACATATTCTGAGTTCTTATGCATAGTGAAGTCGATTGAGCGATGTTCGTCTGTCCGTCTGTGTTAGTGTTGAAATCACTAGATCAGCTAGGAAAAAAATTAATATGTCAATCAATCAGACATATTGTCCCTTGAGGCAGCGGTCCAAACACCAGGCCTACCTCTAATTTTTTCATATCATTTGGAACAGTATAGTAACTCCAATCAAAAAACATATATATGCGGCGATGGAGAATTAAAAATAAGAAAAAAAACATCAAGTAAAAAAATTGGCACTCGCCCATATTTTCCTAGTTATGGGCCTCTGAAATTTTCAAGTTCTTTAAAATATCAATATGGATATCTTTTAAGCTTTAAAAGAGATCTTTAAGGAAAAACTAAATTTAAAAAAATGCTTATTAACCTATTAAGAGCCGATGGCATTTTTATGTAAAATTATATAAATGTGGTACTTTATTTTTTTCTTATTTTTTAATTCTCTGTCACCCCAATATTTGCTTTTTTGATGGGAGGTACTTCACTAAACTAGATTTACATAGATGGTGGGGGAATAAATGATTCGGCATAGCCGATTATAGCACTAACACTTGTTTTTTAATGATTTTTTTTTTCATTTAAAAAAAGTGATAAATAGTATAAGTAAATAAATTTATATTTTAAACCGTTTTATTTAAATTTATTTTTAATATTTTTATGTATTTTTTGTCAAAAAATTTTAATTTTGTTTTTAGTTTTTACAATCCAAACCAAAAAGATAACAGACGTAACTATTAAGAAAAAAATTGTTTTTTAGGTTAACTTTTTTTAATTGCTGCTGCCTGCCTTTAAATTAAAAAGCACTCATATTCTCAGTTTCTTTAAGAGTTGCACAAAAGTAGCTATTTTTTAAATGAAAATTAGTTTTAAAGAAAAATATTTAATAACACAAAATTCTTACTGCCGTATTCATAAAAAATTAAAATAGATTTGAAATGTATTTTAGGACAAATTTGTATAGAAAATTTGTCATAAAATACATTTCAAATCTATTTTAATTTTTATGAATATGGCTTTAACAGCCATTTGGGAAAAGGAATGGTAAACTCAAAGTTAAAATAAAAACACAATTTAAATTGCTAGACGTTAGTGATAGCTACTAGAAAATTAAATAATATAAAATTCTTCTATTATCTAAATGTTTTTGTTCGCGTTACGATTAATATAACAGCAAACTTAAGCGTAACTGCAAAATATTATACCCTTTTAACAATTTTGTAATGAAGGTAAATAATTCTTCTTTAAATAACAAATATAGTTTTATATTTATATTTGCAAAATTATTTTGGGTATTTTTATAATATTCAAATAAGTCACACATTCTGATTGGAATGCTTTGAATTCCGTATTAACAATTCCGATCGATTTTGTTTTACCTTCTTCAGATTCCGATCGATTTTCAAAAAAATGCTTAATCTTCACCTTTTTATTTAAATGTGGCAAAATTTCTCTCACAAAATAAATAACAAGGCTAATCTAAATAAGGACACACAATAAAAGTTAATTTAAAAACCGCAAATAATAATATTTTCAAAGAAACTAAATTCCACTTTTAAATTCAAAAGTGGTTTCATTCCGAAAAAAAATTTTCGTTTTTCGTTTTCTGTAGAACCAATTTGCGGAATTGAGTTCTGTGACATGCCTGATTATTTATTATATTATGCCAATATCCCATAACATTTTCAAATAAAAATGCAATTTATTTCTTGGTTTAGAAAAGCAGGTTTCTATAAGTATTTCGCCGGTTGCTAAAGCCAGCTTATCAGGAAATTTTTATTATACATATTTTTAGAAACGCCAAAATCATTTCCTTTAAGTATAAAAACTTCAAAAACAATATGAGAGTTATTTTAGAAGCCAATATAGAAATGTTAAGATTATAACAAATATTACCAACAAACAAACCACGTTTTTATTTTTGCTTACATTCCTTCTGCGTTAGGTCTTATATTTGTTTTTACGAGGGCTGCTATATATATTTCTGGCCTGGCAACACTGAGTGCTGCCAAGTGCAATCTGACATTTCCATTGGAAAGTTTGTCATTTTTAAGCATAATCGTACTCAAAACGTTTTGACGTACGACCATTATTTGTGTTGTTTACAGTGACTTGAAAAAATTAATATAGAAAAAATTGGAATTAACTCGTGAACATTTTCGTGCCATCATTTTTCACAAGTTTCGACGTGGATTATCACGACAAGAGTGCATTGATGAACTTAAATCTTTGTATGGCGATGAAGCACCATCCTATAGCACTGTGAAAAATTGGTACAATGAATTTAATCGTGGCCGAAGCTCGCTCAAAGACGAATTCCGTGAAGGTCGTCCAAAAACGGCTGTTGTGCCAGAGAATATTGATGCCGTGCGTGAACTTATAATGCAAGATCGACATGCGACATACCGAGAAATGGAGACATCCTTGGACATTTCTTCCACCAGCATACATTCGATACTGCATGAACACTTGGCCGTAAAAAAGGTTTGTTCTCGTTGGATCCCGCACAATTTGAAAGTCGCTCAAAAAAAGGCTCGTGTCGATTGGAGAAGAAGAAATGTTGCAAAAATACGATTGCGGTGCTTGAAAAGACGTTTATAAGATCGTCACAGGTGACGAATCATGGATCTATGCGTATGAGCCCGAAACGAAACAACAATCGACCGTGTGGGTCTTCAAAGACGAGCAAAATCCAACGAAAGTTGTTCGTGGAAGAAGCACTTCGAAGCAAATGGTCGCCTGTTTCTTCGGCAAAACTGGTCATGTGGCGACTGTTCCGCTTGAGCAACGTAGGACGGTCACTTCTGAGTGGTACACTACAATTTGTTTGCCTGAAGTCATTGGAGAAATTCGAAAAACCAACAAGAGATGACGAATCATTGTTCACCATGACAATGCGAGCTCTCACATATCGGCTCAAACCAGAGCGTTTTTGACAGGCCAAAACGTCGAATTAATGGATCATCCGCCGTACAGCCCTGGCTTGGCACCTAATGAATTCTTCTTGTTTCCGCACATCAAGAAAAAAATGCGTGGTCAACGATTTTCGTCGCCAGAAGAAGCTGTTGAAGTGTTCAAAAACCATGTTTTAGAGGTGTCTCAATCGGAGTGGAAAAAGTGCTTCGACAACTGGTTTGAGCGCATGCAAAAGCGTATAAATCATGCTGGAGAATACTTTGAAAAACAATAAAACCATTTTTGATTATAAATATTCGCATTTTCACTATTAGGCCAGAAATGTATAGAGCAGCCCTCGTAGAGGCAATCGTCAATTTAACATAAACAGAAGACCATTGACTGGTTGCACGTATATGAAAATCCAATGCATAAAAAGACATCTGCAAAGCAACTCATTACAATGGCTCGGACGTAGTTTCTAGAAGAACAAAAACTCAAAATTTATAGTTTCTAAGCTGAGTTTGCAGAAATATTCTTCAGTGATAAACGTTTGCCTCTGTAATTAAATAAGAATTTATTTTTAAACATGTAAATTCTATTGATAACAATATCATTCTAAGAGTTAATCGAAATTTAAAACTTGAAAAACATTTACCTCATTTGGAATTTTTATTAAGTTATATCTCTTTTTCTGCAAAGGTTCCGTATAAGTTATTAGAAATATGACAGATGCTTACTAGAATAAGTGTTAAACTGACACGACAGCATAAGGAACAGGGAACATAGAATCCTTCGTACGTTATACTTTGCCTTTTTAAGTGACAAGTAAGTTAAAATGCATGATTTTTTATGAGTGTTGTCACAATCAGTACATCTCCGTCAACGTAAAGTAGGAAAGTTGGGCAAATTTTAACTTCCGACATACAAACGTTGAATACTTTGAGAGCGATCATTCGCTTCTTTTTATTCTTGTGTTTCCGCCCTTGCTGTTTTTTTTTATGATTTTTTTATTTTTAAACTTTTATAAAATTATAATAAAAATTAAGAAAACTTGAATTTAAAAAAATCTAAGAAAAATTAGGTTTAATCTCAAAAGATTATAAATTTACAAAAAAAAAATGGAGTTATGCAAACGAATTGTTAGTTCTATACACAAATATTTAATTTAATAGAAAAAAATAATAATTCACTAAAAAATTAATAAAAAGGAAAATTTCAAAAACATAAAAATTGCCTAAAAAACATTCTCGCTTTAAAAAAAAAATACTCGTATGATGCTGCAAATAAATAAAAACATGTAAGCAAAAATTAAATTTAAATCATATATTTTGCTGTTTTTAACCGACTTTAAAATGATGGAGGTTATTAATTCGTCTGAATGTTGCTTTTTTTAATGTTTGTGTCTGCAGAACTCAGTCATTTCTAAACTGATTTTGGACATTTTTTGTAATTTGATAGATAATGCTTACAGATTTGTCCCATTTTAAAAACAGTTAATAATCTTAAATTTTAAATAACTGCGTATCACTATAGCTCTTAATCACAAAATGTAATACAGAAAAAAAAAATAAAAACAAAGGGTGTCCCCATAGGTAAAGTAAATTTAACTACATGGGCCCCTCTTTGGAATCGTTGTAGACAAATGCTTCAAAATTGGATAGAATACCGATATTCTATGAACGATATAATAATTATAAACATTTAAAATTATAAATTAAAGAGTGCCCCAATAGTTATTGTAAATGAAATGTAGTAAATCTGTTTTGAAGTCCGAATTGTTTTGCCAAATTTATATAAAATAAGCTGCCAAATTTTCCCCTCCTTTTTTAATATGTGGCAAACATGTCAATTATCCTCCGATTTTTTTATCAATAAGCTAAAAAAAAGAAACTGTCACAATTTAAATGTGTGTATCAAATTTGTCCTTCAAAAGTTAAGCTTTAAGAGGCACAAAGAGTTTTTTCTACAAATGTTTATAAACATCTCTGGTCTTAGAAAGTTATCTTGCGTCTAAAGCAGAACTTAAGATAAATTCTGTTGAAGAAACTGTTATTTTAACATTTGGTTTATAAAAAAAATCTTTCTTTTCCTTATGTTAAATTTGAATTGTTTTACGATTTTTATATATGTGCATTTATACACATGTATGTATATTTTAAGGCACTGTCAATTACGTTATTTTGAATTTGTTAAAAACATTGAAGCAATTTAAATTTTGTAGCGCTTTAAAATTAATTCAGGCAATTCTAAAAAAATATACTGGGGTACGAATATTTGCATAACCAACTTCTGTCTGAATGTATTTTAAACTAAAAAAAAAAGTAGAAATAACAAACACAAAACTGCTGCTGGACTCATTAGAAGTCAACAGTACAATATTATCACTCCCCGTAACGGAAATTCAAATGTGTTGATATTGTTCAATCGAATACACATAATAAAACAAATATTTAAATACTGACACGAGTAAGTATTGAATAAATAGATTTTAAAATAATTTTAAAGTAAAAAAAAGGTTCCCTTCCAGTTATGATAAAAACCGAAAAAACCAGTTAACATTATGTTCCACAAGTAAAATGTTTTATTCTTAAACAAAACCACAATCCAATTATTTAAAAAAAATTTTAAACTGCTGAATTGAATTTTTTAAATAAAAACTCCAACCTTTAAGAATGGGTTTATAAAAAAACGTAAATAAAACAAATAGTTGTAAAAAAGAAAACAAATAAATCACGTTTCATAAAACGATATTAGGAACTAAAATGCAAAAGCAAGAAAAGACGGTACTGCAAAACTAAAAAAAGAAACAATTTAAAGATCAATTACCTGAATTTGTTGTTTATTAAACATTAATTACCTGCTTTTTTGGTTTTGAAAAGAAATGCACGTTGTCGAAAAGAAAATTTATTTGTTCAACTAAAGCACGAATTAATAAAATTCTTTTAATAAGAAAATCAGCAACTTTTAGCAAACAAAACATTCTAAAACAATTTCTTTCTTTTAATTTTTTTTTTAGTTTTTTTTTGGCATTGATTTTAGTATTACTTAAATACAGAGTAATTTTTTAAGCGTTTGTTTAAAGGCAGATGATCAAGCAAAAGTTGTTTACCTTCATTATACGCAGTATCAATTAATCTAGCAATATTTGTGGGCCTCGAATATTCTGTTCGCCAAGTTACAAATAATTTGGCTTTAGTATAAAATACTTTTTGAGATTTTATTTATTTTCAGAAAAAATAAAATTAAATATTCAAGTACGATTAAAGAAATCCAACGCATTTTTTTTAATCCAATGTAAATAATATCATATGTAGACTTCTATAAACAAAATGAGAATTATAGCCAAGTAAAACCAATAAAAATACTGAAAACCAAACAACGATTTTATTTCATCTGGAATTTTTTTATAGAAGAATCAACCGCATTTTAAGCAATAGAGTTTCATATGAATCAAAACATTAAATGGGAAGATAGAAAAACTTTTAAATAAGTAAATGGAGAACACAACTGTTAATTAATGACAAATAATACTATTGCACGTTTAGATAGAATTCAATGGAAAATTTTAAAATAATTATATCTTGTAAAATATATAAAAAAAAGAAAAATAATTAATACCAACAATTTAAAAAAATTAAGCCTGTTCAAAATCTTCCAATGTCAGTATGTTTATTTATTAATGAGAGGAAAAATTATTTGCTTTGCATTAAGATATTTATATACAATTACATAAAAAACCTCGTTTTTTTGCGGGTTGTATGCACACAAGCAGGTTCTCTCCTGAGCCAGTAAATCTTAATTCAAAACCCACAACAACGGCGAACAGTGAAAATTGGTCGATTTAAAAAAAAGGTGCTAATAAAATATTCCAATATTTTTTTCTGAGGCGTGTTTTTTCTAATTTTCATTTGCATAGTAAATGTTTAGAAAAATACATACTTATGTATGTAAATAAAAATACTGTTTTTTATTTTATTTTTTATTAATCAAAAAAAAAAAAAAAATATTCCACCATTATTTTGAAAAACCACATGAATATAATAAACAAAATGACTGTAATATTTTCATGTGAGAAGTTTTTCACTTGAGTTACAGAAACGAGATGGCTTAAATGGCCTCCTGCATTAAGTCTGTTCTTTTTTATGATGGATGATATTTATAAAGATTTTTAAACAAAATTAATTGATTTAAATTTTAAAGTGAGAAAGTTCTCACCTAAACTATATAAACGAGGTTTTAGGTTATAAAATTCCTATTAAGAAAAAAATAAATAAATAAATGAAAATATTAATGATAAAAGATAAGTGACATCTTTTATCCACTTATCCTGATAAAAAAAACTGTAAAAATATATGTCAGGCTGCATTGATGCAGGATTTTTGTTATATTTTGGATTTAGAAATTTTTTTTACTTTGGCAGTGACGATTATAAAGGAACCATTTTTATATACCAGACTTGCAGCCCTACAAACTTTCTGTTATATTAAATATTTCAAATTTACTTTCAAATCAAATAAAAATGAAAGAATAGAACGACTTATATCTTTTAAACATATGAACAAATTTTATAATTAAGATAACCCTGCACATATGGTAACACTGGCTGCAATACAAAAACAAAAACTGGATCAAATGAAAATAAAAATGGGGATCGAAAGGGTAAAGGTTAATAATTTTAAATAAATTACCAACTTTATTGTGTTTTTTTTTTTAAATAAAAACTTCAAAATAATAATTTAAAAAAAAAGACAAATTTTAAAAATTCTAAATCTAATCTTTATTTATTTTAATATATTATTTCTATTTAATAAAACAACTTTGTATTCATTCTCATTCTTCTAGGGATGATTCGTTTTAACTTATGGCTTTTTGTTGGTAAATACAATTGCTTCACGCGTACCTTAGCTGCTTGTTCGTCAAACAAATTAAGACAACAAGAGCAATAACAAAAAAAAAAAAAAACAAAAAAACAAATAGAATTGTATTTAATGAAAACACGCGCCAAACACACAAATATTCATGGAACACTAATTAGATGAATTTATCAAATTTATCAATGGAAAATTTTTCTATATAAACTAATGTTGATCGTCATTATTTTTGAAGCAACATTTCACACAAATACTTTTAAGCCACAAAAACAAAACAACAACAACAGCTACGCTAATAAAAAAAAAGTGATAATCAGATTTAATAAATACATAATCACATGTTGCCACAAATTGTTATAATGACATACAAAATAGCTTTTATTTCAGACAAAACAACACAGTTGCAATTTTAAGTTCCAAAAAAAAAAGGAAATACAAAAATGTTAATCGAATAATAAATATGGCTTTTCCGTTGGCACCTTGAAAATAACAAAACGACATTGAAAAAGAGTTGAAGGCAAGAAAAATATACACAGGTACATACGAATGTGAGATGGGTAAAGCACATACGCACACACAAGAAACAAAAAACAGAGCAACGAGACATGTATATGTGCATGTGGCTAATTTCTAGAATTAATAAATTAGAATTATTTATCTTATTTTAGTTTGTCTTTTTGGAAGCAATAAAATTATAATATTTCACTGCGAAGCCATTAATGATTTGGAGAATATACAGACATTTAAGCTGTTGTCTCAAAGTTTGTTTGTTTCACGTGTTCGTTTGTTTGTTTTGAGATTATCGTGACATATTTTGCTGCTTATAACGCAGCTACTTATGCATACGAACTCATACACACACACACATAAGTGTAATAACTTTTAGATTCCCTGATGAATACTTAAATTAAAAAAGTGGCTAACGACGTGTATGATTCGCTGTAAGATTAAAAGTAATTAGCACGATTTCAAGTGATTAGTAACCACATACGTGTGATTTTACTGGTTTTTCCATTTGCTATTATAGCAGAAGAAAAACAATAAAGGAATAAGTCAGATAAGATCAGATCAAGCCATTGTCTAATTAAGATGAAATCTTAAGTTTGTTCTTTTTTTAAGAAGACTACCAGCAATTACTAACAGTATAAAGGGTGTTTTAGAAAGATGTGTGTGAATTTGTTTAAGATTATGCTTTACAATACAATTAAGCAGAATCTTAATTTCATTATGTAAATTAAAATTACTATAACAAATCCGTACATTTTAAATTAAAAAAAAATAAAAAAGGGATTATTTTCAAATAAATACCTGTAAATGCTTTTTTACAATAAAAAAAAAAAATTATAAATAATTAAAAACAAGTAAGAGTGCTATATTCGGTTAAGCCGAATTTTATATGCCCTTCACTATATATGTAAATTTAATTTAGTGAAGTAACTGCAATCAAAAAAAATAAATAAATAAATAAATACGAGGGCTGCTCTATAATTTTCTGACCTAATAGTGAAAATGCGAATATTTATAATCAAAAACGGTTTGCACAAGCAATTGCAAATAAATCTTATTTTAAAAATTATTTTGGGAACTTTTATAATATTATTTATTATATTATGCCAATATCCCATAACATTTTTAAATAAAAATGCAATTTATTCGTTGGTTGGAAAAGCAGGTATCTATACGTATTTCGCCGGTTGCTTAAGCCAGCTCATCAGGAAACCTTTATCCAAATTTTTAGAAAAACCAAAAACATTTCCTTTAAGTATAAAAACTTCAAAAACAACATGAGAGTTATTTAAGAAGCCAATACAGAAGTTAGGGCTTTATTTGCAAATGCTTGTGCAAACTGTTGGCATAACTGTTGTTTTTTTCTTTCTCTTGAGAAATTAAAAAATAACTGTGTTGTTTTTATTTTTAATACGCCTTACGTCTGCATTAAGAGTTGGCATATAACCAACGTAACGCAGAAGGGAATGTAAGCAAAAATAAAGGCGTGGTTTGTTTGTTGGTAATTTTTGTTAAAGCCTGCTTTTCCAACCAACGAATAAATTTCATTTTTATTTAGAAATGTTATGGGATATTAGCATAATATAATAAATAATTAAAATGGTTTTATTGTTTTTCAAAGTATTCTCCAGCATGGTTTATACACTTTTGCATGCGCTCAAATCAGTTGTCGAAGCACTTTTTCCACTCCGATTGAGACACCTCTAAAACATGGTTTTTGAACACTTCAGCAGCTTCTTCTGGCGACGAAAATCGTTGACCACGCATTTTTTTCTTGATGTGCGGAAACAAGAAGAAGTCATTAGGTGCCTAGTCAGGGCTGTACGGTGGATGACCCATTAATTCGACGTTTTGGCCGGTCAAAAACGCTCTGGTTTGAGCCGATGTGTGAGAGCTCGCATCGTCATGGTGAACAATGATTCGTCTTCTCTTGTTGGTTTTTCGAATTTCTCCGATGACTTCAGGCAAACAAATTGTAGTGTACCACTCAGAAGTGACCGACCTACGTTGCTTAAGCGGAACAGTCGCCACATGACCAGTTTTGCCGAAGAAACAGGCGACCATTTGCTTCGAAGTGCTTCTTCCACGAACAACTTTCGTTGGGTTTTGCTCGTCCTTGAAGACCCACACGGTCGATTGTTGTTTCGTTTCGGGCTCATACGCATAGATCCGTAAATAAATAAAAAATTTGGCTCTGCATATATATAATTTTACATAAAGATGCCTTCAGCTCTTGATAGGCCAAGCATTTTTTTTTAATTTTAGTATTTCCTTAAAGATCTCTTCAAAAGCTTAAAGATACTACCCATATTGATATTTAAAAAAAATTGAAAATTTCAGAGCACCGTAAATAGGAAAATATGGGCGAGTGACAATTTTTTTACTTGGTTTTTTTTTCTTATTTTTTAATTTTCTATTGCCCCATATATTTTTTTTTATTGCAGTTATTTTACTGTTCTAAATGACATGAAAAATTGGAGGTAGCATGATGTTTTGCCTGCTGCCTCGAAGGACATGGACCGATTATGCTGATTTCCAATAGTACCTCTCGACACTATGTCTAATCAATTGACATATTTTTTTTATTTATAATTGACATATTTTTTTTAGTTGATCTAGTGCCTCGGCAAAGTTGATTTCTAGCCGAAAACGGACGGACAGGCGGACATCGCTCAATCGACTTCGCTATGCATAAGAACTCAAAATACTTTATGGGGTCAAAAATGGATATTGTAGGAATTACAAACGGAATGACAAACTTAGATATACCCTTTTTCCACTTTTTGTAATGAAGCGTATAACAATTAATCTACCAACTGAGAATGGAGAAAGAAAACTTAGAGTGCATTTTAGGAATCCAATAGGGGGAGTGCATGAGAATATAATAACTTATAGAGATTTCCATGAGCTTGCAAATGTTACAGTTTACAAAAAATAAAAGGACATTATAATCCATGCAGAGGGCATTGTATTTGAAAAGAAATTAGGAACATTTGAAACATTGTAGTCGAAAATATCAAACAAAGTAAAGATCAATTTTACGTGACAGAAAACCAAAGTGATTTTAAAATCCAGTTTAAATACTCTGTAAAAAGTATTGAAAAGTTTTGCACCTCATTATTTTCTTCCTTTTTTTCAATGTGTGAAACACTTTTAGTAGGCCTCTCATGTCAATGAGTTCATGCGATTCATTGTTAAAACAAAAGTTAAATCTGCCATTTAAGTAGATCTTGACCAGGCGCCAGACATATTAAGCTCCTAAAAAGGTGCTACAAACTGTTTATGTATTTCTGCTAATCACAGTTTCAGAGTGTTTGGTTATTATTATTATAATTTTTTTTGCTTATTTTCTTCCAGTAAATTGTGTTGATTTTGCAAAATCACTTAAAAAAATTCTCAGAATTTACAAAATGCTCACGACGATGATGAGTTTGATTTTTGTGAAGAAAAAAAAAACAATGACCAAGCGCTTTTTAAGTTCTGCATTTTAAAAATACACATCAAACAAAAAAAAAATTAAATCACATCACTGAAGGATAATTTCGATTGTCAAACTGGTACTTTTGTTGATGATGATTAACATCTTCATTATTAAGTTTTGCTATTAAGAGAGTCGGAATCAAATATAAACGACCTTGAAAGCAAGTAGAAGTAAAATCATTACACCTAAGCCTTGAATACCGAGTAATAAACTCATATCTACAAAAACATGGTGAGATTTAAGAAATCTGCAAACTAAAGGTTTGAAGCTATCAGCATTCAGCAAAGTTGGGAAAATGATCAAGTTCTCAGATTTCAAACATGGAATGTAATGGAAAAGTATGTTTAGGTATAAAATTTACATGAGTCGCGTTCAATTCACTGCTCATGGCCAGGGTTGTCAGATTCGTTTTGACGAAATTCGTCAAAATCAGTATCAAAAATCGCCAAAACTGTTGATATTTAAAGTTCATAATATTTATATATATTTTTTTTTTAATAAAAATATTTTGAATTTTTTTCCCAATCAGGATTCGAACCGTGAATATTATAAATAAATTAAAATTGAATTAAATTAAAAAAATATTTTTTGTAAATACAAAAACTAAATTTCATCGAAATGGCTAATATCTACAAATGTAATTTATGCCGTATTTAAAAAACAACCAAATAATTACTCAACACATGAAAGGTACAACGTATACTATAAAATAGTTATAGTTTAATTTAATCAATAAAAAATATAACATCATACTGAAATCTGAATTATAAAATAATAAATAAAAATATTTTTATAGTTTTATAATATTTCCAACATGCTGTTCATTTCATTTGTTCTCTTTGTAACTCGTCTTGTACATTTGTTGTTGCTTTTGTACTAGCCTTTGGATAGCCACGAAATGCAACTTTTTATTTTTAATTATTCATACTTGTTTGTGAGCAAAGACACGACACGACAAAGAAATGCTTTAAGTTGTGTGTGAACTTCGTGTCACCAAATTAACATTAAGATTAGTTGGTTAAATAGATGATGTTTACGACGTAGATAAGGTAGATAGATGCGAAGAATGCTGATGAAGTATGTGGCGGTCCAGAAAACGCTGCATTTCATTCTGCTAGTGTCTAATTTTTTCTTTTTTTCTTTGGAAAACGTCCGCATACATTTGTAAATAATTTTTCTTTCTAAAAAGGTTTAGAAATTAAATTAAAAATGAACCAAAAAGCCGAAAATAAGTCAATTTTCATTCATTTATAAAATCGATGGTTCAAATTCTGATTGGGAAAAAATTAAAAGTTTTAAAAAAAACTTCATACTGTTCATTGAATTAATTATTTAAAATACACTTTCAACTCAGGCTTCCTCTAATTTTTCCATATCATTTCGAACAATGTAGTAACTCCAATAAGAAAAAAAAACCAAAAATTATGGGACGATAGAGAATTAAAAAATACAAAAGAAACACCAAGTAAAAAAATTGGCGCTTGCCCATATCACCGAATTATAGCCTTCTGAAGCTTTCGTAGAAAAGTACGGATGTGTACTTTATTTTTTAAGATATCAATATGGGTATTGTTTAAAAGCTTTTGAAGAGATCTTTCAGGATATAAAAATTTTTTTAAAGCTTAACCTTTTAACAGCCAATGATATTTTTATGTGAAATTATATACACGATTAGTACTTAATTTTTAGTTCTTAGTTTTAATTCTCTGGCACCCCAATATTTATTTATTTTTTAATTGGAGTTACTTCATTGGACTAGAGTTTGTGACAATGTATTACAGCACATAAATTTTTGTAAGCTCTAAATGTATTCATATTTTTAGAAGCCCTTTTTTTAGTTCCTTTAAAAGCATCTTTAAATATGAAAAACAATTTAATGGTCTCGTTATCTATTCAAACATTACTTAATTCAGTTTCGTATGTAAATCCATAGTCAATAACATTTAGTGGAGGAATGTGTTTGGCATATCAATGGATATAGTTAAACTCTTTATAAATTGTTCATAATTATGTACTTCATTTAAAACTGATGGCTTAAAAAAATTTGAGGAAAATAAAATTAAACTAGAATGCACCCTTTGATGCATGCTGCTTGCATCCACATTGTACGATTGAAATTCTAAGTTTAAATTATTTATTTTATTTAATTTTTATTTAATTATGATTTGAACTGTGAATATTATAAATGAATCCAAATTATTCTGGCTTTAGTTCATTTAATTAAATTTTACTAAGAAAAATATTATCTAAAGAAAACAAGAAAATTCAGACGCTAGCAGAATGTAATGCTGCACTTTCTGTACCGCTACGTCCTTCATCAGCATTCCTCGCATCTATCTACTTTAGGTTGTGTACATTGTCAACATTATCTATTTAACCAATTAACTTTGTAAAAAAGAATACGAGATATAGACGCGACAAATTAAATACTCATCACATTTAAAAACTTCTTAAAAATCGCCAAATACCTTATAGTTTGCAAAAAAATCGTCACGTCGTCAAATCAAAAATTAGGTCGCCAAATGATCTTTAAAATCGCCACGATTAGCTAGAAATCGCCATTTTAACCAAATGTGGCAATTCCTGTACACAGAAAAAAGATTGGTAACAATTCGCTTGATACGTTAAAAATTTAATTACTAATATAATAATTTGATTTTTATAATTAATAATTTATAGTCTTGATTTATTTTTTATATTAAAAGCTAACAAATGATATTTGCTTCTAAATGTTAGTTGTAACATCTCTTAGAATAGTTAACATGACCGATTTGTGTCTTTACTAAAATCTATTCTATTAAATGGAAGATGCAACTAAATTTATTCAGTACATTACTACTGAAAACCAAATTTTGGAAGTAACAATTATGAAATCGAAAAATGTTTGACACAGTATACGAGGAAATAAAATTTGTACATATTACAAAAATCAAAAATATTTTAGTTCAAAAATAAAAAGATTTATTAAAAGTGGTGAAAAGTTCTTCAATATTGGTAAATGGTAAGTTCAAAATTATCTCAGAAAGACATTTATATATAAAAATAATTTTATAATTTTCACAAAAATAATAATAATTATAATATTTAATTTATTTCGCAGCGTAAAACGTGCGGATGGGATAGCAAGTTGAAAAAACTGTATGGAAAAGAAGAAATCATGATGTAAAGGAAGAAGAAAGCTGCATTCAATGGTTCGAATCATGAAATTTATAATGTA
Organism: Gymnosoma rotundatum; assembly: GCA_916610165.2. Taxonomy (NCBI): domain Eukaryota; kingdom Metazoa; phylum Arthropoda; class Insecta; order Diptera; family Tachinidae; genus Gymnosoma; species Gymnosoma rotundatum. The sequence goes on along the minus strand of OU744338.1, from coordinate 8,001,556 downwards.
TAATATATAATAATTTATTATTAAAATAAAAGTAAATATTAAAAAATTATTTTGTTTTGTTTACTTCACAATAATATTTTATAATCACCCAAGAATCATTTTTTTAAATAGTTGTGACTGCCATATTTATTCAGTTACTACAACCGAATTAAGATAATACACAAAACCGACAAAATTCGATTGGCAACAAATTCGGTTCTTATAACGAATTTATTTTCTATGTGTGCTTACGGCTGACCAAAAAAAACTAATCTTGTGATTCAAGTAACGCAGGCAATGGGTATAGTGTGACAAAAATTGCTGTATAACTTTGCATTAATAAATTATTTTAAGCACCAGCCTGATTTTACTTAGCGTTTATCCAAGTTGAGGTTTAAAAAGAATATCGTTCATCATTAACAATAAAATATCAAGGAAAAATAAAAATACATATGGGTAGCTTAATATAGAAAGGCTATGGCGTTAGCGTTTTTTTAATTGATATTTTTGGAAATTTTAGTTGGCCACGCTCAAATACACCTTCCTACGAAAGTTTAATATGCCATTGCTTTAATGTTCAGTGCTTCAAATTTTATACACTAGTTAAGTCTTTTCTACGTTAAGCTTACGATATATATATATAAAGTAAATCCAAAATACTCATTTTTACTTAATGTATGTCAATTTGTAGGTGTCTGCGCTTCTAGTAAAAGAAGAAAAAAATTCAAGTTCCGGCTGACATGCATTCATTATATTTGAAGCGTACGACTGACTCTCACCCTTCTTCGAGATTTTGTGTTTTTCTTTCTGACTGTAAATTTGAATGAATATTGTTTTTTTTAATTTTAACTGACTAAATATTTGTTTTAAATGATTCGAAATCTAGATTTAGTAGGGGTTGTTAATCGCGAAACCAAAATAATAGTAAATTTTACTATTAGTACTTTTTTAGTACTTTTGTAGTATTTTATTTTTTATGCGACATCGTTGCAAAATGTCTTTAAAATTTTTTTAAGACCCAATTGACTAAGAAAATAATAAAATTTTAGATAAGCGATCCTTCTTAAAAGAAAAACTGACTTACTGACCAGTACGGACTTCTTGTATTTCCGCGAACGAGACCCTGTCATCCATGGGCGGGACAATCCTATCATACACTTACGCGGGAAAAAAAACCGTTCCAAATACTAGTATGCATGGATACCCATTTGGCAGCCCCAACACCAGGGTAGTTGGCCTAATCATTAATTCGTCTTAAACAAACATTTTAAACGGCCCTAAGCTCTACATATATAGCAGTAAATGGAGTGTGTATATAGCCCTGCTCAAAAGTATTTACACAACGGGCATTTTTGACGTGCTTCTTGTCCTTGAAAATTAAATTCGTGAAAACGTTGCTTTTCCTCTTTTGTTTCAATTTACTTCCAACAACAATGACAATGGGTTGCTTAAGTGAAGTACATCAAAAAATGCTCTTTGTGTAAATACTAACTTCTACAAAAAGAATTTTAAAAACTTTTGCAAAAACTTAATTTTTCAATACGATTTCTTTTAATACGAAACACAAGATTGCGAAAGGGCCTTAAAATAAGCTTTTATTGCAAACATAAGACGATTTTTTTTTTATTATTTCTGCTATCAAAACAGTAAAAGTCTGCATGTGGCTCTTATCTTAATAGCAGATCACCTTTTTTGACTAAATGGTGAAGTTTTTTTATTGTGTTTTTATGACTTAATTGGTCCAATAATGATAAGCAAATTTTGCATTTTATCATTTGAAATTTTTCCAAGTAGTTGAACAACGCATTTAATTTAATGAACATGTCTAAAACACATGATAACTATCTAGCAATCTGGGCGGGAATCCCTTGGTTTTCTTCAAGACAAATTAAGCTGTCAAATTTATTGAATTAATATTTTATAAACAATTATATTGTTCTATGAAATCTTTATAACAGCTTCTGAGTCACTAGATTGTATTAAAACTTAATTGTTAGAAAACAGGGCACTCATTTTCCAATAGTTTTTTAATTTAACTTTTCATTTACTATTTAAAGAATTAGTCCATTTGATATGTCCGTGACATTAACTTTTTCGCTCACTAGATTTGATACCGGTATGCGTTAGGCTAGGCCCTTGTCTAGTTATGCTGATTGTTGATTGGTTTTACGAAATCTGTTTTATTTATAAAGAACCTATAATAAGAATGAAAATTAAATGAAAATATTTACTTTACAAAAACCGTGCTGACAACAGAATCTATACCGAAAAATCTTTTAGTGCTTAAATACCGTTCCCTTTTTACAAATTTTGAACATTTTGTTGTGCACACTGCATCTACTTACATACAGTAACAGACAAAAAATAGTCTCTTGAATTAAAAAAAATTTATAGCTTAGCGCAAATATTGTTCCGTATTCTTAGGACGTCTAGACCAATTAAGTCAATTTTTATGTCCAAATATAACACCATGTTTAGCCATTCTTTAATAAGCACTTAGAATTTTCTTAATTTACGTTGATTTTTGCAAGGTGGCATTCATAGTGTCTAAGGAAATTTATGTCCCAATTAAATTTTGCATAATGTCCATGGACATTGACATTAAAAAAACGTCTTAATATACATAGACATAGGGTCGTTTTTAATATGGCCATAATGTCACTTATAAAAGTGTCATAATGTCCGCACTTAAAACAACACCGGCTTCGCTTACCAAAGATTTTCTGCATAGCTGGTCATCAGCCGGTCACAAAGATTTTCTCCTCTATGGTATAACCAAAACGATTTGCTTATCAAAGATTTTTTGCAATCCAATTTACATAGAACACCATAAAATATACTTACAGTATCTATGGACGTTATGACTCCACGTTAATGTCTCATCGTAGTGTGACATAATGTTCATGGAAGTTATTTCACTTTCTTGTGCAACATAATGTCCATTAACTTAGAGTCACAACGTCCATGGATATTATAGATATATTTTATAGACGTTTGCAAACGCTTTGCGATTTTTCTAATGCCGTTATGTTAACAATGAAAATTTTTTGGAAGATCTTAGGAATAGATTTTTCTTCACTAATCGTCGTCTCACTGCCCTAACAGAAGTCGCCTAAATTATTTCTAATCGCTGCAGCAGTTTTAAAGAAAACTGTAACGCATTGATTAAAAAATTCTTAAATCTTTAAATAGTTTTCGCATTTTTAAGTAGCTTTGAACTATAATTTTTAATTGTAAATCCTGGATGGCTCATCGTCTCAGTGCTCTTTGTACAAACCATTTTCTAATATTAAATATTTAATTAATAAGTAGTAATATATACATACCCATCAAAAAATTTTTGAAAAGGTAATCCAGTTTGGAATTAAGCATTTTGGGCGGAAGTACTTCCCAACTAGATTGCCAACTTAATGATTTTAACAAGGCATGAGACTTTTATAATCAATTCCTGAGAATCGATTACATTAATAATTGTAGGAATTAATGAGTACCATTAGTACGGTGGTCTCTTTTAACATAAAGAACTAGATCCATTACCACTTCCTTTTTCGGTAACTAATGTAATGTGTTTTGTAAGCGAGTAACAAAATATGGCAATCACAAAAGGAAGTCATTATATGGCAAGTACTTTTAAAGGTAATGTCTAATTTTTTGCTGGGTATTTGATTAATAAAATATAATAAATAAGATACAAAAATAATATTATGATGATGTTGATTCCATTTTTTATATCCCTTTAAAAATGACATTTTTCATTTGAACGATCTGCTTCATTTTCGTCGATCATACAGCGTTGCCATATGTTTATTAAAAGGCAACAAAAACATTGTAGCACAAATATTTCAAATCCAATATATATTACTAGCAATCTCCAGGGCGCTTCGCCACCCGAAGTTATAACAGATTTCCTTCTGCCTTATGAATCAGAACTTATTTATCTTTCAAATATTCTTAAAATTGTTTTTTGCTAAAATCGATTCCGCGCATTTTTCCTCGTCCCTACTTACCCGTAATGTTCCTTTTTTTTATTAAGCATACCCTCTTTGAACTTCTAAATAAATATCTCTGTATTAATTTTTTTTATAACGGTTCAGCCTTAAATGCCCTTTTTAGTCATAACTCACGAACGCGTCGCCTGAATTCGTGCACACTTTAGATAAACCATCTAAACTACCATAAGAACAAGCAAAAAAAAATTGTATCGAATTTGGTTTAACCGTTCATGAGTTATAAAGACACAACACACTTGCAACATATTTTTGTATATATACCAGTGTTGCCGTTTGGTTACAGTTTTTACATTTTTCGTAACTTTTAAAGACTTCACGTAACGTGTATAATTTCGTTATATTTGGCCAAATTTTCGTAACTTTTGGTACAGACACGAAATAAAGTAATATTCGGCCCTGTTCTGTAAAACGAATCCAAGTAAATTTCTCGTTTTAAAACGAATTTACATTTTCTTTGAGTTCTCTAAACCGAATTCGCACAATTTTACTCGTTTTAAAATCGAGTAAACAAACCTGGTCGAAAGTAAATCGAATGCAATTTTATACTTAAAAATTACTAAAAACACAAGTAAAGAACCATTGGAATAAAAAATTTAAAGTCTTTATTATTAATCTTAGTGAAATTAAATACATTTTAATATACTTTATATCTTAAATTGCTTCATATTCTTGCCTCAAGCTTGATGAAAATTAGGTGCATGAATAAAAACACTTTTTTTGGTAAAAGTTTTAAACGCTTTAGCGAAGTATATTTTGTAAACACAAATTAGCAATAAAAGTTAAATTTTAACAAATATAATTTAAAAAGAAATTTTTTACCAAATCACAAAATTTCTGCAAAATTTTAATGTGGCGATCACAGTTTATTTATATTATTTATAATTGTAACTTAATACAAATGCTCCGGGCATTTTAAATTCTTGCCTTAAAATAATAAATTTGTTTACTTTTTCAATCAACAGCTGACTTTGGCGTTTAAGTAAAAGTTCGAACTTAATTTCGAATAATGCCAAAACGAGTGATTTGCAGAACACTAAATAGTAATTTTTTCGGTTTTAAAAATCGCTCGTTCTTTTTATAAACGATTCTGTTTACAGAACAGAGCCGATTACTAAAAAAAAGTACTTGTTTTATTATTTTAACCGAATATCTCTCTGTAGCTTCAAAATTTGAAAACAGTTTTATGTAAATGTTCGTTATATGTTGTCTCCATTTAATAGACGTCGTTTTCTCTGCTTTTGAAGTACCGTTATAGCAGCATTGAATTGTTGTGCAATTTTGAAGTGCCTGCTCATTCGTTTGTTGTTCATAGAGGAAACAGTGTGTTTTTCTGACCTTAAAATTTATTAAGTTCAACAAGTTTATAAATAGTTTTGAGTTTTAAATAAGTTACACTCTTTTTTTATTACAATGTTATAGTGTGTATTGTTTTTTTATGGTAAGTACTTTGAGCTAAATGCGCAATGATGCAAATTTGCATCAAAGGATTTTTCGCCTCCTGCGCCCATATAAATGAAAATTATACAAACTGCTAGAACAAAAGTTTGCTTTTAAACCATTTCCTTTCGTTTAAGTAGTATTTTACTTAATTTGGTTTTCTTGCGCACTAGAGGGTTAAATTAAAACCTTTCTAACAGCTATTTTTTAAGCATATCAAATCGATATTAATAGCAACAGTTACACACTAGCAAATGCTGTCACAATCTCACAAAAAAAAAGTCAGTTTGAAAAAGGCAAACTCTGTTCAGTTAGTTAGAAATCCGGCAAGTGGTACCGTATCAATTTAGAAGAAAGTTGGCTTTTATTGCCTTAAAGAAGTGCAGGTTTATATTACGGAAAAATTACCAGTAATTTTATGTTGAATTTTAAAACAAATAAGACACCGCTATTAAAGACAAATTATTAAAAAAAATAATAATAAAAAAATTATTAAAATAGCAAACGGATTTATTTAAAAATCCTACTTTAACTGATTTTATTGAATGACAAGAGCATGCATTATTCAATTACAGCATATTATTTATTTATCTTTATTCAATACATAGGAAGCCTATAGGCCAATTCTATATGTATTTTTATTACACTCCAAATAATTCATATGTATGTAACATATTAATTTCATTTTATACTACAAAAATATATTTTATTTTTATGTTACAATAGTCAAGTTTATTGATACGTTTCCCCACTAAAACAGCTACAAGTTTTTTTTTATTAAAAGAATAAAAAAGTACTTGTAATAAAAAATATATTGTCCCTGCCAAAATTTTTTTATTTTATGTTATTTATTAAAGGTAATTTAAAAGTTTTATTCTGTAAGCGGCCACTGAGTCTAAGAAAAATCTAAGTTCTAAAGTTAATTCATTCCAAGATCTATCCACTCTTACCAGAAATGAGTTAGCGAAAAATTCATAGTTTTTACGAGGTATATAAATCTGTAAATTACGTAACGAATAAAGAAAATTAAAACTTTCACACAAACACAGCAAAGAACGTAAGAGAACATAGTTTTGAAAACTGCAGCCCAGAAAATCAATAGCTGTAGGTCAGTTGTTAATTAAAGACAAATAAAAATCGAAACATATTTTTATTTGTCTTTAATTAACAACTGACCTACAGCCAAAATAAAGTTACTGAAAAAGTTCAAAATGTTACTTTTATTGCAAAAATTCAACTTTTATGAAGGAAAAGCGTATTCCTGTCTTTCCCTGGCAACACTGATATATACATTAATAAACCTCTGTTTATTTGACTAAGCCGATTTTAATGAAATTTTATACATAAAAATAAAATATTTTATCAATATTCACAAAGTCTAGTCTAATCGATTTAGAGTAGTTCAAAGTTCGCCGCGTATGACGAATTTCGTCCGACGTAATGATTGTGCGCATTTTCATATACACAAATGTGTTTTATTTTTGACGACGAATATTCGCCACCAAAAATTCGTCGTTCGTTCCGGTTGTGTTCCTAGCATTAGATAACGTCTGTAACGATTACAGTAAAATTTTAAACATAGTAAGATATTTATCTAAAGGCTACAAAAATCTATGTTTGATTTGAAAAAAAAGGAAATAGGAGAGGGAGCCGGAGTGGAGGAGAGGACAAACGTGTAATTTTATGAATATAGATATCTTCTGATCTATATAATACAAACCGATTAAATGGATTTCTCACGTGTTCGTTGTAGGTCCTCATAGAAAACAAGGCTATAATTAAATGCCTAAAAAGGCCCTTAAATTAGACCTAAGCAACGCCGGAACAATATGCTTGTAACTTTATAGTTTTTTTTTTAGAAAATTTTCAAAACTTCGAGTCCCTTATTGGGGACCTTTTTTCCTTTTTTTTTTGTCTGTGCCTGCATGTAGTTAAAAAAGGCAGTTAAAACTGAATTTGTTAAATATTTATTAAAAATTTAGTTGGGTTCTTAATATATATCGCTGCTCTACCGCAGAAAACTCCTAACTCGAATTTTTACGAAATTGAGTTTTTTCGTGATTCCAATACATTTCACACAGATGCACCTCGTCACAAAATTTGAATGCAATAGTAACAAAAATAACGATTTTACATGCATTTACATTTTAAATATTACATTGTGATAAATACAGTTTTCCTGTAAGATCACAATTATGCAAGTTAGGACCTTTCTACATAAGACAAGCGATATTTACATACATACTTATATATGAATATATTTAAATTGAATACTGAAAAAATAGTAATCGGTGCGAATACCGATACTTTTACCGTTTTTCATTTCTGTTACCAAAGCAAACTATATTGAAGAATAGTAAGAACTAGATCAAATTTATCATGTTGAAAACAATGTTTTTTTAGAGCAAAACAATATTTTTTTATGATGGCACGTGTAGTTAAATTAAATATTTATTCGCATTAAATAACCATACTTTAACTGTAGAATGATAAAGTGTACGATAAAATTGGCTTAAACTTAAATTTTAAAAAATAAATAGTATGAAGTTAAGAGGCTTCGGGTGCAAACTCATAAACCTGGCTAAAACAATTGCCTTGATTATTTAATATTTTGTGCTCGTGTGCTTGCATATGTGTGTGTTTATAGAGGAAAATTTTGATTTTTTTATATAAAATTCTTCATCATTACTCTTATTTTGACTTCAAAATGTTAGTTTGAATGCTGTTTAATGACTTGTTTTGATATTATTCTCGTTCCTATTTAAACAATTAAGATTTTTTTATTATATTTTTTTTTTTTTTGGTAATTTATTTAATTTAATATTTATATATTTTATTTCTCGCGTTTTAATTTAATTGGCGTGTGACGATGACGTCAATGATGATAATGAGAATAGTAGTTGCCAGCTGCTTATTCCGAAGAATTATTTATACATCCGTTTGTAAAATATAATGATTGAAGAATACCGATAGGCTTGCGAATAAAATTGAATTCATTTGCATTAAAAATAATTAAAATGATCACTTTTTAATTTTAAATTATAATTTACTTTCATATGCACATGAATCCTTCATATTATTCTTAATAATATAGAAAATGATATTTTCTCACAAAATAAATAAAAAAAAAATGAAAATATAAAACTGTTATCCGAATCTGCTGTTTTTGCATTGATTTCACAGGCTATTAAGAGCATTCTGGAGTTTAGCCATCATGGTGGGTAATCATGTCAATCTTGAATACATACGCATGTTCCGAAAGGTAATATGAATTGCTAAAAGGATTTAATCTTTCGCACGTTATATGGTATATAACGGCACTTGTATTTAATGACAGCAGTTTGCATCAATTCAATAAAGTAAATTTACGTAGAGGTAGACTACCATCTTTTTTTGACTAAGAGTTTTGCAAGGAATTTAATTGTCCAGCTAAGGATTTTTCTATTTTATCTAAGAACTGCCCTCGCCTGCCTTTTTCAAGTCTCTTTGAGAGCCATTTTTTTATTTATGCAACACACACTGAATTTTGTTCGAGATTTATGTTGTTAGAATACTGTTTTTACTACGCATCTAGCTCTGGAATTCCGTGCATATTATAGACCAAACATTCTCCAATGATGTAGGGTCGATTTCTCGACCCTACATCGACCCTGATTTCAGGGATATAACCACCGTGGATGCTCATGACGAAGCGCATTCTGGACGTTAAATTTTTTGCTCACTTTTTAAAGTGCTGCTGACCGTATGTTACGAGTAACACTAACACTGTTGGCCTCCAAAGCGCCAATTGTTGCTGGTTTATTAACATAAACCAGTGACTTCACGTGTTCCCTTAGGAAACAAATGAGTGGTGTCAAATAGCACGACCTTGAAGGCCAATTGGCAGGTCCGTTTCTCGAAATCAATTTATCGCCAAGTTTTTATTTCAATAAGTCGATAGTTGCGGTCGCCATAAGGTACATAGCGCCATATTGTTGAAACCATATTTCGCCCGGATTAATGTCGTTCATATTTTCATCATCATCATCATCATCATCATTAATAATGGAGCGGTAACGATCTGCATTGACCGTAACGTGAGATCCGTCCTCATTTTTGAAGAAATAAGATCCGAAGATGCCACCGGAGAGTAAACCACACCAAACGGTGAATTTATCTGGATGCAGTGGAGTCTTTAAAGTATGTCGTGAACCGGTTTCACTCCATATGCGGCAATTTTGCTTATTAACAAACATGTTAAGCCAAAAATGACCCTAATCGCTGAAGATCACGAAGTTGTCTATAAGTTGCTCGAATTGATGACTAATTTTCAAAGTAAACTTGTCTATTCATAATGATTTACCAGAGTTAACTGAAAATAATAAGAAAAAAATTTTCATCAAAAATAAAATTTTTATTATTATTTCAAGTTCTATCGTGCTTAAAAAAACACCCTTAGTAAGTAAATACTTTTAAGCAAGTTGTTACGATACTAATTAAAATATTATCAGACTATTTGAATTTAATTTTTATTGAATTTATGTGTCATTATTTGTGCAGAAATATGGGGTGTTAAATTTATATTTATTAAAATTATTACAATATTATTTATATTAAGTTAAAAATGTAATTGCCAAATTGCAGTTGCCACGTAAAATACTGAAGTCATTTGGCTTTGTGGCTTGTAATTCTTTAAATAAATGATTATATAAATAAATTAAAATATAAATAAATAGAAGCAGAATATGAACGCAAGGTTTATACATAAAAAAGGGTAATAACTTTTTTATTAATAAAAAAAATTTCATCCAATTCAATATTTAAAATAACAAAATTAAACCTTTAGCAACCTATAACCTTCAACCTTGGTATTATTATTACATTCTTCACAATTAGCTTTTACTCCCGTCAAACAAGTATTTAGATAAAAGTATAATTAATTAATTGTCTGCCCATCAAAAATTAAAGATGACTGTTTGCCTCCCAACCCTTTGATTTTTGTCGCTTGTATGCTTCCACAACAAAAATGCAATTTAAATTCTAATTTGAAACGTAATTTATTTTATACGATTTATATCGAGTTGTGGAAATTTGTCATTTATAAATATTTAACATTATTGTATTTGAAATTTTGTATTCAGGAGATTCATTAAAAATGTTCGCACGACGAACCAGTTCAGCCAGATTTAAAAAAAAAAACACACACACATATTTCAAATGGGTCATTGTACTTCCAAAATAACTGCCTCATTATCGACCTTGCTAGACCTTGAATTAGTCGTTGGTTTCAGTTTTTATTTTCGCTTGTTTACGGTGTTAATGGGTAAATCTGTGTTTAATTTTATTTTGTTTATGTTTTGATTTTTTTTTTCATCTGTTGACGACTGGTATTTTTTTTTTATTGTATGCGTTGCTTAATTTTTATTTATTATTAAAAATATTTGAAATTGGAGTCTGACATTTTTAATTTATTATTTTTTAGCAGCTTTCGTTTTTTCTCTTAATTAAATTTTAAATTTGCCAAATTATAGATGTAAATTTTGTGTTGTTTTTTTTTTTTTATTTAAAGCATTTGGACAACACGATATGAGGCAACATGTATTGAAAATTAATTAATCACGTATTGTACCCTACACAATAAATATGGGAAAAGTATACATGCATACATACATAAATAAATAAATTACTCATTACGATTGTTGTTTTTATAGTACATTATCAAGTCTGTTTGCCTGGGTATCTGGATTCTTACAGATGGAGAATTAGTTCGCGTGTTTTTAAAATTTTATTACTGCAGTACGCGCCTGAATTTTTACATTGATGATACACATATGGGCGAAAATGCGAGCTGCCTCCTAGCTTTTGACGCAGCGAGCCTTTTGCTACAAGAGTGTCATAACTCCAAAAACTCTAACTCAGAAAAAAACGATTAAAATACACAAATAATATACACAACCAGCTATTCTCTGTGCGCTTCGCTTTCCTAAATGGGAATAATCGTATTGGGAACATTCTTGCAATCCAGCCTGTTTCTTATTTGATTATTTACATTAATATGGAAGTTGGTAGTACGAAATTTTTGAGCTTTCCATTTTACAGTTAGTTTCTTGGTAAACGACAATAACTTTTTACTTCGTATGGGTCGTACCAGATTATTGACCCAATCCTTCCAGTATTTCACTAGACTATGTATATTAATAATTGTGATCAAGATTTGCGTCAGTACCTGCCACGATGGCCTAACCTAGCGGTGGTCCTACCACTTAGTGAAATACAAAGCGTCGACTAGCCCCCTCCATCGGACGTAGCAAACAGAGTTGCAATTTCAAGAGCATGGCTTGCAGGACCATGAACTTCCCTTTGCTTGAGGGTTGGAGACTATCCAACACCACTATTGAAAGTGCAACAGCATACTTTGTTAGTACCGCGCCAGACCTGCGGACACAAATTTTAACCAAAAGCCATCATGTTTAACACGAAATGACATCACCAGTAATCGGCTACAGAGATGGGCGGCCCTCTGTATGAGCTACTGGTTCCCGTGGTGCCAGTTTATTTAAGAACACTAGTGCCTTTTTCGGCAGTACTCAACTATCTATCCAGATTTGGTGCCTGCACACCGGGGGACTAGTTTCCCCTAATGCATATTAATAGGGAAATTTCTAGTGCAAAGAGCTCCACTTGTTATAATTCTCTAGATACACGAATATAATTTTTCACTTTATACAAATTTTTTTTAAATGCTTAACCCATTAAGAGCCGATAGAATCTTTATGTAAAATTATATATGTGCAGTACCAAATTTTTTTTTTTGTTCTTTTTTAATTCTCTGTCACCCTAATATTTGCTTTTTTGATTGGAGTTACTTCACTAAACTAGATTTATATAGATGGTGAAGGGTATATAAAATTCAGCAAAATTAATTTTCAATAAATAAATAAATAATATGATTAAATATATCATTACGGTGACCATTTTAAAGAACAGTTTTGTATTTCAGCATTTTGCAACATATAAGCACAAGTCTGCCAATGTTGCAGCTTTTTCTATTACGACTTTTTCAAATTATTTGGGTTTTAAGTGTACGAGCAAGCGTGAAGAAACGTCAGCATTTTATACATTTAAACATAATAATTACTTTCCTTCGTTGGATTGTATCTTAAAATCAATAAAAACTTATTTTTAATACATTTTTATTTTAAATGACAAAATCTTTTCACATTGTATGGGAGGTACCACGCCCACTCTCCTAATCGATGCAGTATTTCTTTAAAAAATGTATATTAATAAGGAAGTTTCTATTACAAAAATTCAGAGCTTTAACGCGTCGACAGATTTCGTGTAAACTTTATAAAAACTATCTGGACGGCCATACGAACAAACCCTAAACATTTAATCGAATTCGGTTTTACCGTTCTTGAGTCATAAAATCACAACGCACTTGCAACAATTTTACCGTAAGCTCTTACTAATGTTGCCTTTAATTTATAGATATAAATTGTAACTATAAATAATTATGGTTAGCGTTTGTACTCGTATCACTAAAGAATATTTTTGTATGCTCGCCTCAGAAATTAAAAATCTTGAGTTATGACTCTCTGCAGAAAACGGGCGATATGATGTATTGCAGAATACACACATGAGCTAAGATCTGTATGGGTGCATGTTTGTATTTTATTACATTGCTTTACACTTCAATCGTAGGCGTCCGTTTTTTTGCAAATACAATCAAGTTTTATTTTTGTCTTTGTTCCCACGATATTTTTTTTTAATAAACATAAGCTTTTGACAAATTTATGCAGCCATATATATAAAAATATGTGGCTCCGGCTAGGCTTTACCTTATTGATCTGCCTTAAAGTGCAACTATCATGACACCAAATACGCTGTGGGTCTAGCGAAACACTGTGTCCTACTCTCCGAACCGGTCCTTTAACTATTTCGGCCACGTTTGCCTAATACAATTGGGTTTTAAATATTACTTTCAAAACTAAATGTTTATTAAGTATTCACTTAAATATACACAAATATTGGTATTAAAAATTTGTGAAATGTTAAAAAACATTCGACACTGCCGCAGCTTAATATTTGTTAAACGCTTTTGTTTTTTCTTTGCATGTATACACGTACATACTAAGAAATAATAAATGTAACCACAAGCACGTTTAAATAATTATTTCAAATAATTTGAAGCTATTCAAATTTTTAGATGTTGAAAATGTCCAAAAAAAAAAAACACTGAAATTAATTTGTTAATTTGACATCTACATCCTAACATTTTCTCAAAAAATTTTTATTTATGAAAACGTTTATAAAAAAGCTCCCGTTTTTAATAAAAACTTTTAACGGCATTGGTGGAAAAGAGTACTTTTAAAAAAAAATCATTTTGTAAAAAAGTTTTATTGAAAACTACTTTTTTTAAAGTTATTTTGTGAAAAATGGTACTTTGTTAAAAAGTACTTTTTGGTACTTTTTAAAATTGTACTTATTTTAAGGAAGAAAGCTTTCTTTCAAAAGAAGTATACTTAAAAATTTGCATTTTTGAAGGTTTTGTATACGAAAGATCTTGAAAAAAAGTTCGTTTAAAAGTTACTACTTTAAAATTTCTGATCGCGAATATCGCTGGTCTCATATAAAAAGGCCCTAAATTGCATTATTGTGATCTTACAGGAGAAAACGAAGTAATTTTTCAGAAAGTATACATTATAAAAGGTAGGTTTTGAAAAACATTCTTGTTGCCTAATTAGAAAACTAGAGGAGATTTTTTTTCTTTGAAATAGCACTTGGAAAGGCTACTTCTATCCTGATTAAATGGAATGCATAAAAAGCGTACTTAATTGTTGGAGCAAGTTACGTTGCTATACAACAGTCAATAACAATCTACGTTAAGATACATTTTACGTCATTAAAAGTACTTTATTTTCTTTTAAATTGAACATTTTTATTTAAATATATTTTTAATACACCCAATTTTCTTAGGGAGCTTGGCCAAACTTAAATTTAAAAATTGTTGGCGGACTGTGCATTAAATGTCCTTAAAAAATTACAAATTATATACATACGAGGGCTGCTATATATATTTCTGGCCTGGAAACACTGAGTGCTGCCAAGTGCAATCTGACATTTCCATTGGAAAGTTTGTAATTTTTAAGCATAATCGTACTCAAAACGTTTTGACGTACGACCATTATTTGTGTTGTTTACAGTGACTTGAAAAAATTAATATAGAAAAAAATGGAATTAACTCGTGAACATTTTCGTGCCATAATTTTTCACAACTTTCGACGTGGACTATCACGACAAGAGTGCATTGATGAACTTAAATCTTTGTATGGCGATGAAGCACCATCCTATAGCACTGTGAAAAATTGGTGTAATGAATTTAATCGTGGCCGAAGCTCGCTCAAAGACGAATTCCGTGAAGGTCGTCCAAAAACGGCTGTTGTGCCAGAGAACAATGATGCCGTGCGTAAACCCATAATGCAAGATCGACATGCGACATACCGAGAGATAGAGACATCCTTGGACATTTCTTCCACCAGCATACATTCGATACTGCATGAACACCTGGACGTAAAAAAGGTTTGTTCTCGTTGGATCCCGCACAATTTGAAAGTCGCTCAAAAAAAGCTCGTGTCGATTAGTGCAAAGAAATGTTGCAAAAATACGATTGCGGTGCTTCAAAAGACGTTTATAAGATCGTCACAGGTGAAGAATCATGGATCTATGCGTATGAGCGCGAAACGAAACAACAATCGACCGTGTGGGTCTTCAAAGACGAGCAAAATCCAACGAAAGTTCTTCGTGAAAGAAGCACTTCGAAGCAAATGGTCGCCTGTTTCTTCGGCAAAACTGGTCATGTGGTGACTGTTCCGCTTGAGCAACGTAGGACGGTCACTTCTGAGTGGTACATTACAATTTGTTTGCCTGAAGTCATCGGAGAAATTCGAAGACGAATCATTGTTGCGACCTCTCACACATCGGCTCAAACCAGAGCGTTTTTTACCGGTCAAAACGTCGAATTAATGGGTCATCCGCCGTACAGCCCTGACTTGGCACCTAATGACTTCTTCTTGTTTCCGCACATAAAAAAAAAGCCTTGTTAACGATTTTCGTCGCCAGAAGAAGCTGTTGAAGTGTTCAAAAACCATGTTTTAGAGGTGTCTCAATCGGAGTGGAAAAAGTGCTTCGACAACTGGTTTGAGCGCATGCAAATGGGTATAAATCATGCTGGAGAATAATTTGAAAAACAATAAAACCATTTTTTATTATAAATATTCGCATTTTCACTATTGGGCCAGAAATATATAGAGCAGCCCTCGTATCAATATGAAAATTTATTATTCGGAATCTTTTCAAATTTAATTGAAATGAAATATTTATATTTGAAGGAATCAAGCACGAATAAAGTAAATTAAATTATATTCATAGCTATAATTCCAATTTTTTTCAGTGTATCCTCAAATGATTAATTTTTTTTATTCAATTAAACGTGATGACTACCTGTTTTTTTAAATAATTTCGCAAAATTCTATTAAAATTACCTGTAATCGTTTAACAGCTTTTTTTTTGCTCGAAACTCGCTATTTTAATTTCGAAGAATTTTTAATTCGTCATTATTGTCATTGTATTTCGTTTTTTATGCATTTAATATTATTTTTCCTGGCGTTTTGTTCACAGTCATAGTTGTTGTAATGCATATCAATAATCAATTCACATTACTCCGAGCTAATAAATCGTTTTTCTAATTTTTATGGAATTTTTACGATTTAAGTTGAAATTATGTAAAATGTGATTGTCTAGATATCTGTGTGTCAATTTGTCTATTTTTTACTATTATCTGCTTTTGTGGAAATAGTAAACTATAAATAAAAATATTATGTAGTCAAGTTTAGTAGAAAGAAAAAAAAATACAAACTTGATTGGTGGCACGCGCTGACAGCTTTTATTGCTTTTAATGTATTTTTTCTATTTGTTATCGCCAACGCCACCAACAGCCGGCATGTAGTTCGAGATGGTTTATTTAGCGATTTGTAAGCAAAAGCAGTTTATTGCTTTTAATTCTTATTTAAAAAGCAAATAAAGAAAGAAAAATAATGTAAAACGCTTTCCCCACCGTAACGTTGTCAATGACTTTGTTTACCGGGAATTTTTTATGGTTATTGTTTTATTATTTTTTCCTTTGTTAAAATTTTATTTTAAAGTAATAAAAGTCTCACATTGTAAAGGGTCCGCCAAATAAATTTTTTTAAATGCTACATATAAAAACAACGACAGAATATTTTCTCAATTTTTTTTTTTTTTTTTTTTTTTGAAAGTACAATCCTTCCGGTTAATAATGGAAAATAATTTCATTCAAATCGCTGCCTCGGCTGGCCATGCAGTAGCCTACACGATCGGTCCAATTTGTGTGTAGCTGTATTTCACCAATGGCTTCACGAATATTGTCCTTTAAAGCGTCAATTCTCTCTGGCTTGTCGGCGTAACACTTGTCTTTGACGGCACCCCACAAATACTAGTCCATCAGCTCTGCGGTTCATAATGCGATCTTCAAAAACAAGGTGCAAAACATCGAGTGTAGCTTCAGCTTTAAGCGTATATACAACCATAATCGTTCAGCGGAAGGATAAAACTAATTATCTGTCAAATCAGATATGAGCTGTTACCATTCACGAAATAAGCATTAGTTTTAGATTTGTAAATTTTAGAATAGAAATATTTATTTGTAATAAAAAAAAATAAATAAAAACACCAAATTTAGAAACATCTAAGAATAAGTTTTTAAATCAAAACACAAAAGTTTTATATATTTAGGTATTCGTACCGATAGAGCAAAAATTGTATACTATTAACATCGCTAAAACGTCTTTAACATGTCTCTATCTCTTGAGCCGTATTAGCCAGTTACTTTACATTTACAGAGAGTATGCGAATGACATCTGTAGGAACAATTATAAATTAAATTGTGTCTGTAAAGTTTTACAACAAGTCATAAAGTCTGCGAAAACCAGAATAAAAACAAAGTCAGCTGACACATGTTAAGCTGCATTTTTTTGGTGACTGCTTATTTTGTAAACAGAAGATCATAAGTTCAAATCCCAGGAAAAACTTGAAAATAAAGAAAAACAAGTAAGAATGCTATATTCGGCTATGCCAATTTTTATATACCCTTTACCATATATCGAAATCTAGTTCAGTGAAGTAATTACAATCAGGAAAGCAAATATTGGAGGGACAGAGAATTAAAAAAATAAAAAAAATTTTGGTACTGCATATGTATAATTTTACATAATTATAACATCGGCTCTTATTGGGTAAAGTATTCTTAAAATTTTTAGTATTTCCTTAAAGATCTCTTCAAAAGCTTTAAAATGATACCCATATTGATATTTTAAGAAGTTTGAAAATTTCAGAGCCCCGTAACTCGGAAAATATGGGCGATGATGTTTCTTTACATAATGTTTTTTTTCCTATTTGTAATTCTCTATCGCTCCATGTATTAATTTTTTTGATTAGAGTTATTGTTCCAAATGACATGAAGAAATTAGAGGTAGGCTTGGTGTTTTGCCTGCTGCCTCGAAGGACTGATCATGCTGATTTCCAAAAGCAACTCTTTCGACACTATATCTGATCGATTGACATATTTATTTTCTTTGCGAAACCCAACTTTATTTTAACATTAGCACTAATACGGACGTATAAGAAGTAAGAATATATATACTTTATGGGGTCAGGAATGGATATTGTAGAAATTACACACGGAATGACAAACTTAGAAATACCCTTTTTTCACTTTTTGTTGTGAAGGGTATAATAAGGGTATAAAAATGACTCACTAATTGAATTTGATATTTTTTGCATGAAAATTCTAGTTTTAAGAAAAATTTTTAATTTTTATGAAATTTTGATAATTTAGAGAAATTCGGATTTTTTTATTTTTACTAAATCTTAATATTTTTGATTTTTCAATAGCAACTATCACGAAAATAAGCTTCACAGATTGATAGACTTAGAATTACTGTGGAGGGTTTGTGACCTTCATATACTTTATTTCAATACGAACACGTACTTCACGAAATCGGTTTATCTATGCATAACGCTCAAGAATAAAAAATCTTTTGGTCTTGCAAATCTAAATTGTAGAATTAAGTTGTGGTGAGGGATAGAATAAATCTTATTTTATATTATAACACACTTTGTTATAAAATGTGGTTTATTTCTTTTTTATCAACACTCTATAAAATGAGTCTGCACTATATAATCAGTCTGCTATTAAATGCGTTTATAAAAATTTTACCCAACAATAAAAACATCCACATGAGAAGTACAGGTATAAAATTTTGTTTAAAATTTTTTATTAAATGGCAATTAAACTTTAATAATAAAGAGAAAACATTTAAAAGGAAATGCTCGTAAATGTGAAAATGTGCTTTTTTAGTTTTCATTAATGTGTCATGTAATTGTTTATGATTTTTTCATATAAAAATGTATAGAATAAATGTTAAAGGTTCTTTAACGTCATTTGGCCAGAGTAGAAATAGTTTAATAGAAAAAATGAATTTTTACTTAGTTGTTATATATATATTAATATCATAGATGCAAACTTTGCAGTACAAGTAAAATTTCAGTAATAATAGATTTCTACTGATTTAAAAAAAAAAAATCAGTACTCAGTAAATATTATTGACATCCAATTTCCATTACCAGTAAAAACTTCTCATATAATTAACACGGCACTTATTAAACCATTAAAATTTTGTTGGCATTGTTTGCAATAATGATAATGATAAAAAAATTTAACTATCATTTGAATCAAAAAAAATTGTTTTTTTAATTTTAATCTTTTATTCCCAATGATAATGAAATTTTAATGAAACTATTTAATTACTAATTACAATTGGAAAAAAATTAGTTGTTTTCATTAAAAAAAAAAAATATTTGTAAAATGTAGAGTGATCTACATAAGAAAATTCTAATGATTTATTAATATAAGCTGAGAAAAGTGTAATCCTTGATGTCTGAGATCTAAAGTGATAAAAATGCCATATTAAAATAACGCTGTTTTGTACGTTAGAGTGGTTATTTAGGTTATAAGAACTATTTAATCATTAGTTAATGGTAATTATCAATAACGTTTTTATTTGAACTCATGGTAATGCTTTTTAATAAAATGGTTTTACTGCTAATAGTACTGCTTAAAAGCACTAGCATTATTTGGCATTCAATGCTAATGGAATTAGTAGTTAATTAGTCCATTTAACTAATTACTTCCGTGTAGGTATAAAACACATTATTATTTTCAAGTTAAATAAATAATTTTTTTCAAAACAATTTTTTCCTACAAGTAAATCTACTTTATTTTCTTGTTAAGTTTGTAACAATAAATATTTCCAACAAAAATGGAGTAATCATCAAATTTTTACTGATTTCTGAAAAAATTGCCGTAGCCAGCCAGATTGCTTGCTTGTACCACTCACGTATGTAAGCAAATCCTCGCAATTAAAATAAAGTACTATTAGGATTGATAAGAAGTACAATTTAAATGTTTTAATTTTCCACAACTTCATCGCACCAACTTTATAATCAGTTTATGGTCATTAAAAGCTAGACGACCATAAACCGTTTATGAGTTATTAAGTTATACTTTTTTAATAAACAGAAAAACAAAAACATCATTTTATATTGCATTTCTTTTTAATGATAAAGCTGCAATAAATTTGCCAAACAAAGGAAAATTTTTTTCTTTAATTAAAACAACGTTTCTTGGGCTCCACCTGGTATTCTACGTAAGCAAGATGGAAAGTCCTTGGACACTATAGCACGTCACCCTTGATTCATATATTGTGGATCTTGAGAAAACACGTCCTAAGGATACCCAAAAAATTAATGAAATAAATTCTAAATTTATGGTGGTGCCAGAATTAGGTCAATTGATAGAGCTGTGCACAGTGGCAAAGAAAAAAATATATTTAGCTGCTGGTAGCAGACGAGCAATTGGTTTTATTTTAAGCTTTCTATACATTCCAAAGACGAAGTAATAAAATGCCAAGCTAGGACACCTTGAAAATGTAATATTTACGTTAACCTTTCTTTATAATTTTTTTCTTAATCAGATTTAAAAATTATTTTTACATTTTTCAGTTCTTGTTTATGTCTTCAGAACCAAGTATCTTCTATAGTTAACGAGCCAAAATAAGCTTCATATTAAAACTACGAAACATTTACCATAAATTTCAGTTCAATATCTTTAGGAAATTGAAAAGTATGTTTTAATTTGTTTAGACGTATTGAAATAACTGATTTATTCAGTGAATATTCCCTAGGACTAATAATTTTTCTACTTTAGAATGCAATTTTTATACCCTTCACCACAAAAAGTGGAAAAAGGGTATAACCAAGTTTGTCATTCCGTTTGTAATTTCTACAATATCTATTTCTATGCATAGCGAAGTCCATTGACGAATTCAAGTTTGCAAAGGCAACAGATCAGCTAGTGAAAATTGGTGCTATTGAAAATCAGCAAGATCGGTCCATGCCCTTCGAGGCAGCGGACAAAACACCATGCCCACCTCTAATTTTTCCATGTCATTTGAAACGATCCAATAAAAAAAAAAAACAATTATATGGGGCGATGTAAAATTAAAAAATGAGAAAAGACAATAAGTGAAAAAATTGGCGCTCGCCCATATTTTTCGAGTTATAGGCCACTGTAGTTTTCAAATTTTTAAAAATGCTTAACCTATTACATGACGTGCTTATGTATAATTATATATAAGTAGTACTTAATTTTTATACCATTCACCCCAAAAAGTGGAAAAAGGGTATATATCAGTTTGTCATTTCGCGTGTAATTTCTACAATATCCATTTTCGACCCCATAAAGAATATATATATTCTGACTTTTTATGCATAGCGAATTCGATTGAGCGAAGTCTGTAGGTCCGTCCGGCAAACTTTCATAAAAAAATGTATCAATCGATCAGATATAGTGGCGAAAGAGGTACCCTGGTAATCAGCATGGTCAATCCATGTCCTCCGACGCAGCAGGCAAAACACCACGCCTACCTCTAATTGTTTGTTGTCATTTGGAACAACAAAGTAACTCCAACCAAAAAAAAAATATATATGGGCGGTAGAGAAAAAAACATCCAGTGAAAAAATTGGCGCTCACCCATATTTTCCGAGTTACGGTGCTTTGAAATTTTCAAATTTTGTGAAATATCAATATGGGTATCATTTCGAAGCTTTTAAAGAGATATTAAAAGAAATACTAAAATTTTTAAAAAATGCTTAACCCACCTGTCACCTGTCTGTTGATTGGATTTACTTCACTAAACTAAATTTACATAGATGGTGAAGGGTATATAAGATTCGGCATAGCCGAAAATAGCAGTCTTTCTTGTTATTACTACTAACGTGTTATAGCAAAGGTCATGCCTACTTAACACATATCGCCCATTTTCGCTTTGACAACGCAGATTAGTTGCAAAATCGGCAAATTCTTTTAGTTCTAGTTTTATAAGCCAATTTCTAGGCATTTCGTATTTGAAATGTCACGCCTACTGTTCGTATTTCATAAATTTTTGCCCGAATAAAGCCATTTTGTAACACAGCATCTAACAATGCACACAAAACTTAAAGGCAATTAATATTGCAGTTCTCTTACTATGCGATAATTAAGTTTTAATGGGAAGAGCCACGCCCACTTCAAATATACAGAGAATATAATGCCTTTTTCTATTTAGAAAAAAAGACAATTACATCAGCCCACCACAGCCGAAATAAATCGTAAAAAATAACCTTTCCTCCGCCCACAAACTATACTTTCAGTAATTTATACTAAATTACTTCTTATAGTCAACTTTGTCGTGTTCTATTTAGCTGCAATAGGATTAAGAAAGTAAAAGACTCAGACAAATAATTAAATTTTATAAAAAAAAAAACGATAGTTTATTTAAGATTAACTTTGATATATGAAGATTTTGTATAAGCCACGAATTTTTAATGAATGCGACAATGAGCTAATAAAGTGTTGTCCTCATTTTCATTTAATAGTCGACTGCAAATTTGTTTCTTTGATAAAAATTTTCCATCAGCAGTTGCTAACGAAAAAAAAAAAAATTAAAAAACATTTACGCTAGACGACTGAATAAAATAATGATTTGATTTCAGTTATATGTTTATATTGGTGAATTTTATCATGTTGATAAAAAATAACACACGTTTTGGAAAATTTTTATAAAATTAAAAAAACTAATAAAGAAAAAGAACAGCGCGTGTTTGCTTAAAAACAAAAGTTTTTAATATTAAACGAAACAGCAACAGTCGTATGCAAAAAAAAACTAACACAGCTTTAAAACCCTTTGTTAAGTAAACGTATGTGTGGTAATTATATTTGTATTATTTGTATGTTTAATTCATCACTTTTTGAAATTCCTGTCAATTGAATACTTTTTGTGCAAAAGCAAAAAAAAAAACAAAACTACAATTTTTATACTTCTTTTTGCAGTTGTAGTTTTGGCATAATCAGCTGATTTTTAGCATTAAAGGGCATTGTATAATTTATATTTAATTCACCGTTGTAAGCAGCTGTAAGTCGAATAGAAAACTAACGGTAGGTACAAATAATACTCTACAAGTCTGAGGGGGGTGCAAAGTATCATAAAACACAAGGATAAAACTGGTCATTAAAATTGCAATCTTTAAAGGAATTATTAACTTTGAACTACGCTTATTGCTCGCACCGGTTGTAAACATTATTATTACAATTAACTCATACGTTACCAAAAGGTTTTCATAAATAGTTCACAATTATAGTCACTACGGACTCCAATCTCTCATTTTAGTAAATGAACTTTTTTATGAAAAGTGCGTATTTATAACAAATAAACAAAGAGGTTACAAAAGATATTTTTGATAAAAGGTTCTTTTTAATTTAATATAAAGGACAAAAATACTTATTTAATACAGAGTATTTTCGTAAAATTAATTAATTTTTAAAAGATACCTCCAAAAAAAGAAGGAGGTTATCAATTCGACTGAATAATGCTTTTTTATATTCGTGCCTCCATAATTCAGTTATTTCTAGATTGGTTTTTACATTTTTTTTTTTATTATTTGAAAAGTGATGCTTACAAACTAGTGCCGTTTTAAAACCAGTTCATAATCTTAAAATTTAAAGTGTCCCCATACAACATACATGCTTTTTACGTGTATTATGAAATGGCACCACTATAGCTCGTAATTGCAAAAAGTAAAACAAAAAAAATCTAAAAATTAAAGGGTGTCCCCTTTTAATTGACCTATATGGGCCTATCTTTTAAAACGTTCTAGACAAACGCTTGCACATTGGACAGAATGTCCATTGATATGCTAAGTTATAGTAATAAGTATTTATATTCAAAATTAAAATTAAAGGGTGCCCCAATAGTTCATTTAATTTGATATATATGGCCATACTTTTTAGCAGTTTTAGATAGACGCTTAAAATTTACAACGAACATCTATTGCCAACTCCGATATGACAACAAGTATAGTTTTGGGATTTCGAAATGAAAGGGTGTCCCAATAGTTAATGTAATTTGATGCATGTCGGTTTAAATTTACCAAGAACCTGAATACTAAGTCTACTACAATAGCAAGGATAAAATTTTAATTTGGAATTTAAAGGGTGCCTCTACAGTTGCTATAATTTGATGTATATTGCCAAACTTTTGAACCGTTATAGACAGACGTTTGAAATTACCAACGAGTTGTAGTGCTAAGTCTGCTATAACAAGAATAAAGTTTCAGATGAAATATACAGAGGTCCCAATAATTAATGTAATTTGATGTATGTGGCCATTCTTTTAACCCGTTCTAGACAGGCAGATGAAATTTGTTTTGAAGTTTTTTTTTTTTTGCACGAATTATTTTTAGCCTTTTTATGTAACAGGCATTATTTTAGGTACATTATATAAAAGTTTGTGATCGCCTTTTGACACAAAATTACCACTGCGTAACTGATCGTTACACATTTCGAAGCACAAGGAGAAGAATAGTGCTAAAATTTTGTTGTATTTTGGAAAGTTTATATTTAAGGCCATAACTGCTTGTTAAACTTAGGAACAGGATGACTTATCGGCAAAACAATTAAACATTTAAAATGATATTAAATTAAAATTGTTATAAACAATTTAAGGTTTAATCTAATGAATTTTCAAAAACTTTTATAATTTTATGCATTTTGCTAGTCAAAACTGTTTTGTTTCCTGTTGAATATCGACAAAATGCATATGAAACGAGTAACAGCAAAAGGCTATAATCATAAATTTAATAGCTAAACTTAAAAAACAAAATTTAAAAAAAACTGTACGTGCATTAAAAGTAGCACGTGCCTCAAATAGATTTGCAAAGTGCAAGCAAAGTCAACAAAAATTAATTGTCAAGCATTTATAAATTCACACACTTCACAAAGCATCTACTTATACAGTATCGCAAGTACTTGAAATATACAAATGAAAAATGCATACTTAAATTCACTTACGTAAATGAAAAAACGAAATAATTTAAAAATAAACTGCTTAATTGCGCTTTTTAACTGGATGCACAAAGTCACATAAATTTAGTCACTAGACGACATTTAAAAAAAAGAAAAGACAAATCAGGGGTAAAAAATAAGTTTACTAACAACTTAGGCAGTCTAAATTTTAATTTGTGAAAATGGTGACATAGTTACCACAATTAGTCTATAACTAATCAAAGACTTTTCGCTGTCGAAAATAAAAATCGTACAAGCACTGCCCAAATAATAAAAATTTTTTACCTCAATGAAAGAGTAATGAAATATTCTTCAAGCGGTTTGTCAAACACACTTTTTTCATTTGGAGCTACACTGCACAAAAAACACTTGTCAATTTTTATGTTTGCGATGACTGCATACAACAATTGTATATCGTCAATTTTGCTCGCTAATTGCTTTTTATAAAGCTACTTCTTATATTATCAAATTAAAACATCATAAACTCTTTTTTTTAACATGGCGATCAAAAACTCAATAAACAATATTGATTTGTGCAAACGTAAGACTTTGTGCTGTTTGACTAAATACCTGTGCAGTTTTATTTGCTCTGCGCAAATCAGATTTGTTTTTTTTTTTTACTTCCAATGTTGTCGGTGCTGATTTGAATCCCTTATTTGGATTATTACTTTCAGGGAAGTCACACATTCCGATCGGAATGGTTTCAATTTCGTATTAACCATTCCACTCGAATTTTTATATGCTAAATCTCCAGTTTTTAATTTTAATATGGCAACATTGGTAACACCAAAGTAACAAAGAGTCTAATCTAAAAAAGGATACAAAATAAAAGTAAATTTTAAAATGGTAAAAAATAAATTTTAAAGAAAATTAGCTTGAAATTTTTAAAAGTGGTTTCATTTCGAAGAAATTTTCCGCTTTCGTTTTCTGAGGAATTGAAACCACTTGCGATCAGAATTGGGTTCTGTGATATGCTTGTTTATTCACATTTTAAATGATTAAAAATAATAAAATCAATAACAAGATTTGTATTAAGACCAAAGAAAAAATCAAAAAATCATTTTTGAAAAAATTTTCTAATTTGTTTCTATATCTTAATCCGCAAATCAAGATGGTGATGAAAAGTAAGAATAGAACTAAAATGAAAGACTAGAAGCTCCGCCAGAAATAGTTCGAAAATTGAACTGTAAATTTAA
Source organism: Gymnosoma rotundatum (assembly GCA_916610165.2). Taxonomy (NCBI): domain Eukaryota; kingdom Metazoa; phylum Arthropoda; class Insecta; order Diptera; family Tachinidae; genus Gymnosoma; species Gymnosoma rotundatum. The sequence goes on along the minus strand of OU744338.1, from coordinate 7,975,436 downwards.
AGTTTTTTATAAAACGTAAATTTATCTTAACCAATTTGAGGAAGTCATGCCTCGTCTGCCTTCCGAGTCAGTGTCTTCAAAATAATTTCATTCTCTTGATACTGTTTTATTTCTCGCGAACGGTGGTGAATTCATGACTCTTATTAAACTGTTTAAGTGTAGCACAATTAACATTACTTGCGATTGTGTTTAGCTGTTATCATGCTGCAATCTTTTCTATACCAAATTTAAAAACGAATGCCTGAATATATGCGCACTGATGGCCTTAGCTTGTTCCTGGATATAATTGACGTTTTTCAAAGTGACTATTGCAATTCTTTTATTCAATTATAAATAGTTATGTATTTTCGCAAAAAAGAGAAAAATATAATAAAATTGGGAATTTTAATTTTGTAAACGCTTGCTAAAAGATATAAGTATTGTTTCGTTTCAACTACTCATTAATTTGCTCTAAATGTATAAAATAAAACAACACCTTATGTATTCTTTAGATTTTATATTGCCATACCGCTCCATCTACCATTTCTATTTATACGCGAGTAAAAACGCGTAAGTTATTCGTACATGATAAGATCCGGCAACTAATTAATTGTCACGTAATTATGTGCAATAATAATTATTACTAAATTAACTGCGTTTTTGTCAGACTTTAACCAGAATCTTTTATTTTGTTGTAAACAACGTTAATTATAATTATTAACGGTTATATGAAAGCATGTTAATTCTAGAAACATTAACAAAAAAAAAAAAAAAAATAAAGTCAGTAAAGAGGTTCCTTCATATTCTTTTAGTTGTTTTGAATAGTGATGAGAAATAAATTTGACCTCAACATCCGGCCTATTGACTAATAGTTTTTAACTTTTTCTTTCAATACAGAGTATCCTGCAATTTCTAACATTTCGCTGATACTGGGGCATGGCATCCATATCCGTATTTCTAATTCTAATACTTGCATCCGCACAGATTGCAGTATGAGCATGCTCTAGGACTGTGGACTGTCATATGTCTGTATCTTTTTCTTATCCAGACTATATCTGAAGATGTCTTATCCTCTAACGAAGACAGTTATTCTACCCGGGGTACTTCGATTTTATTTAACTGCCGTTTTTTGAGTCTGGCTAAATGTAGCTTTTTCTAGCCATCTATTCATATTAAAGGAATTCTGCGATTGCAAAACCCTTACTCGCACTTGTTCGCCTTCTGTAACAGATTCGAAAAGTAAGAAACTTTTAACTGCGTATATTTAGTACGAGTAGCACACAACGTCGCTTCTGAGAGCTTTAGGCATTTCTGTATCACAATTTAAGCTCTAATTACCTTAAATTTTGCACTTGTAAAATTTAACCAGTAAGCAGATTGTTTTCGTAATCTATTTCTGTCCAGCTGTTCACTGGTTCTTATTTGCTATTTAAAATCTACACAAAAATAATTTCATATTTTAGAGTGCCGCAATTTTCTGATATTTAACCTTCTCTTAATTAAATGCACAAGAACTTTTGCTATTAATTCCAAAAACCTTATAAATATTCACAAAAATGGAATATTTCTGCATGTTCAGATTATTAACATTAAAGGTGCCGCAAAAACACAAAATTTAATTGCATTTCCCTCTTTGAATATGTAAATTATCTTGCAAAACCTCTAAACGTCCCTCAATTTCCAATATCAAGCAATAATTAAAACTAGAATGTTTGTTAACAGTATCAGCAATTTACTAATGTCAGAGCTGGTAGTTTAAGCTAATTTTCTATTTTAAAAACAAGCTTTAGATTTAACCGTTGCAATAAAAGCGTCATAGGTAAATCGCAATAATCAAGGATAATTTATCACAGGCGCCGCTACAACAATAAAAAGAAAAACAGGCTTTCAAGTGTATGGTAAACTTCAAAATAACTTCATATAAAGTAGCCAAAAAGTGTGTTTATTACCAACACCAAGTAGCTAGAAATAATGTTTTCGTTTTTGGCTACTTTTCAAATTGCAGCAAAAAATTAAGTAGAACATTTTTGCTTTTTGTACCCCTACCAATACTTTAACTGAAGGAGCAAAGAGGCTACTTCTACTTACCGCTTTATTTTTTTGAAAAGTATCTGTATCTCAACAATTTTAATGCTTCGGAATAATGCAGCGCCTACCGCTACTTCTACTTACCGCTTTATTTTTTTGAAAAGTATCTGTATCTCAACAATTTTAATGCTTCGGAATAATGCAGCGCCTACCGCTACTTCTACTTGAAAAAGTAGGAGCTGTAGCCGTAGCTGTATTTCAAAAAAAGGTAGGTAAAGTAGGAATTCAAACACTGGCTATAAATGAATTAGAAATTAAAATAAATTTCGATTCATTTAAAAATAATATAAAATGATATACTTTTGACCAGTGTTTAAATTGCTTGCTTAAAAATAGCAACTGCACTCAAATCTTTGCTTTGCTTACATGTTTTTCAGCAAATAAAAAATTTAAATATCTCAGCATTTACAAAACATTTCGTTATAAACGAGGCAGCAGCAAAAAGCAAATGCAAAAAAAGGGAAACAAACTCATTTGCCTCAGCTGACTATGTGTTTCTTTCTGCAGCAAAGCAATCAGCAAAGCATTTATTTTTAAAACGTTTGCTGTTGCTTAAGCAATAAGTTGATGTTTGTTTCTTCTTTTGCTGTTGCTTGTTACGAAAAAAACATCATTTAATGGTGTAATAAAAACAACGTGTTTATTGTATGTATTTAGGTATTGTAAGTAATAAATACATAAATACGTTTCTAAAGTTAAAAGGAATAAAAAGCAGCAAGTTACAGCAACACACAGCAATCGTAGTCAGTCACAACTTTACAGTAAAGAGTTAAGCAAAAGCAAAAATAAAAATAAAGCAAAATTGATAATTCAAGCAACAGCAAACTTTTTCAAATTATTTGCTTTGCTGCAGAAACAAACACATAGTCAGCTGAATCAAAAGCGTATCTTACTTTTTTGCATTTGCTTTTTGCTATTGCTGCGCATTTTTCTACAACAACAGTTAACCAAAAATTAAGCAAAAACTGTCAGCTGCCGCAACAATGCCACATGGTAAGATGAATTCGCCTTAGTAATAATCGTGATCTATAAATTTCAAACAATTTCATTTTTTTGTTTTTTATCTTCTCTGTAAGAGAGCTTATCAATTAAAAAATTTATTTTCTAAATAAGAATAAAGTTAAAGTTATTATTAAACAAAAAAAATTGTTTGCAGTTCTTTTATAAAACAAAGTTAACAGTGCTGACCCACAAGGTTGATATCAAGAGTAACCCTTTCTAATAAATTGTGGCATGTCTTCATATTTTTTGTTGCTTTTTTCATTAAAAACAAAATTTAAGTCCATGATTAAAAATATTATTTTTTATTTGTTTTAAAAACAAAAGATGACGAAATAAAATGCTAACTTGAGTATATACTTGCACATCACTAATAAATTAGGTCTTAATGATCTTGAGATTTACGTTTTTAGTATAAACTATTCTTATGAACCGTATTTGCTTTTTTGATATAAAGAAAAAAGCAACTTTAACTTCTAGATAAATATTTACACAACTTAAATTATTTACTTTCTTTGTCGTCACTCTACACTTTATCACAATTTTAATGACGCATATTGATAGCTTTGACAGATAAATTTTTAGTTTGATGTCATTAAAAACTCTTGGTTTTATAACTTTTCTCAAATATGCATCAAATTGCCTTAAGATATGGCAAGTTCTATGTATGGAAAGCTTAAACCAATGCGAATTTCTTAGTTTCGAACCAATTAAAAACAATCAAAAAAACAACAACTTAAGATGACAAGTAATGAATTCAAACACTTGGAGAATGAAATTCAGGTACTTGGTATCTTTTACTTACATAATGAGACAGGGGCAAAGGTAGGTACCCTGTGCAAAATATTTATACGTCATCGTATATTTACGTAACTCTAATAGTAAGAATCTTTTAATTTGATATGGCTTACTCTGAGAATCAAGTGCATTTAAAATATTGTCTATATCTGCACAACTACAATAATAAGACTCCCTAATTTGCATACCCTTTACTTCGAAAAGTGGAAAAAGGGGATATCAAAGTTTGTCATTCCGTATGTAATTTCTACAATATGCATTTCTGACCCCATATATTCTAACTTCATATGCATAGCGAAGTAGATTGAGCGATGTCCGCCTGTCCGTCCGCGTTAGTGTTGAAATCAAGTTTGCAACGGCAAATAAATATGTCAATCGATCAGATATAGTGTCGAAAGAGCTGCTATTGGAAATCAGAATTTTCGATTCATGTCCTTCGAGGCAGCAGGCAAAACACCACGCCTACCTCTAACTTTTTCATGTCATTTAGAAGAATAAAGTAATTCTAATCAAAAAAATAATAAATTGAAAGAAAAAAAAAATGCAGGTAAAAAAATTGGCGCTCGCCGATATTTCCCGAGTTACGGGGCTCTGAAATTTTAAAATTTTTTGAAATATCAATATGGGTATCATTTTAAAACTTTTGAAGAGATCTTTCAGCATATACTAAAATTTTTAAAAAATGCTTAAGAACCGATTTCATTTTTATGTAAAATTATATATAAGCAGTACCCAAATTTTTTTATTTTTTAATTCTCTGTCACCCCTGTCTGATTGGAGTTACTTCACTAAACTAGATTTATATAGATGGTGAATGGTATATAAGATTCGGCATTGCCGAATATAACGTCCTTACTTGTTTTATGTTAGTTTCAAGTAAAATCCAGAAGGAAAATTGTATGCACTTAATGTTTTCGAAATATCTCCATTCAAAATCATTATTAACTCACAATACGCCAGTACGCCAATACAAAGTAACTAATAGTTATTATATTACTTCCATATTTTGTCTCAAAATTGAATGAAGTATGAAGTATTTATTATTTGCCCAATTTTAAGGAACCACAATATTGAGTAATAAAATTTTTAGTGGATTGATTACTATGAAGATAAATTGAGTTGCCAACGGATTATAGTGGACCACCGAACAAAAAATAATCATTCTATATCTGTTTAGAAGTAAACAAGTTAGAGTGCTATATTAATAAATAACACGGACGGACAGGCGGGCACCGGCTTTGCTATGCATAAGAAGACAGAATGTATATACTTTATGGGTCGGAAATGGATATGTAGCAGTTACACATGGAATGACAAACTTAGTTATACCCTTTTTCCACTTTTTGTGGTGAAGGGTACAAAACGAACCCTTCAATTAAAAAAAAGTGAATAGTACGGTAAAAAAAATGAGTGAATCAAAGCGGGGATTGTGGTACTTTTCCAAGCAATTAATTAAATTTCATGTAGAACTACATATCTTTAATTTTTAAAATTACTAGTCGAACTATTTAAGTAATAAAACAAAATTAATTATTTTAAATTCGGCTTAAGTTCACGTATATATTCAAATAGCTATTCGCGCTAGCCCAATAAGCAAAATCGTACCAAGTACTCTTCTAATACAGCCAGTTTTTTATTTGACTATGAAGACTAATATGGAAGTTACTTGTACGAAATATTAAGACCCTTCCCCTAACAGTTCTCTGGGTAAACGACAATATTTTTTAATTTGTTTGGGAGGTACCTCGTCCACTGTCCCAATTTATTCAGTATTTCGTTCGACTATGCATATTAATAAGGGAGTTTCTTGTATGAAAATTTAGGGCCCTACATGTTATAATTTTCTAGATACACGATAATAATTTTTCACTTTGTATGGCGGTGCAACAACTACTGCTTCAATTTACAGAATTTTCTTTCATAAAAGGCAGAGGTACCTGTGCAAAATATTATTATATATGCCTGCCATATTTACAGACATTTATCAGCATTTTGATGATTTTTTGCCTCAAAATGATCAAAGTGCCGATTTGTCGATTTTTGCTCCAGGAGCTACTTGTTACCGTCAATAAGTAACACGATGATACTTGTTTTGTATGGGAAGTAAAATTTAGCTTTCCGAAAAAACAAATAAACTTACATACAAACAAACACATTTTGTGATTTCTTATTTGATTAAGAAATAAAATTCACCACGTTTCTAGAGTACTAATAGAAACGTGGCTTAAAAATGATGTTGTCACATTGAAAGTACTCGCCAAACGTATCAAACAAACAGCCAGTAACGATGGTATTCACCGAAAGGTATGACAACAGTATAATGTTTACTGGTGAAACAAACTTAATTAACTTCATAAAAATATTTTGTTTGATTTATAAACAAAACGAGATAAAAAATTACAAGTAGAATGTAATGTAGCATTTTCTGCTGCGCTACATCCGTTATCTAATTTTGAAAATAAGAATGTTGGAACTACTGTTGGATTTCTTTTATTAATCGTAATTACGAACGTAGTGTTATATTAAAAAGAAAAGGACTACTTACATATTTCGATGTTTATACGTTTTCCCATAAACATTTGTTTAATGCCGAAAGAAGTAGCGAAGCCCAACAGTCAAAATGTCATATAAAAATTTTTATTTGGATTTTTTTATGTTAATTGTGCTTGATTTCTTTCAATATAAATGTTTTGTGATGTTCTCATGAAGTTTTTAGTGAAATGTATAACAGCTGGAAAGCCATATCTATATAGCCATTTCGCTACTACTCATATAGCTCATCAGTGGACTCTACAAAATTTGTAAGGCAAAATCTAGAGTCTTATATCTCAAGCCAAACTAATAAATGTCTTAAAAATTTTACAAAATTTGTAACTAGTTTTTAATCTAAGCAGTTTTTAATATTTTAGTAAAAAATAATATAAACTTAATTATTTCTAACTTAAGAAATAAACAAACATCCATACATATTCAAGTATTTGAGGGGGCATCACTTTGCACACGTTATACGTCACGTAGCCCCAGCAAATAAATAATACGAATGGAATCATATTCGTTTCTTCAGATAATTTTTTTTGTATTTTTAATTTCATTATTTTCAATTTTATTTGAACTTTGGAATATTAAAATCGCAAAATACGATTATGAGTTATCTCTTCACACTCCCTAATAAATAATTGATTATAGTAAGTCACACACTCACAACCACACACGGTTGTATGTATGTATTAATTATTAATTTTTTTTCTCAGTATCACTAAACAAAATAATTTATAAATAAAAATGCAATTAGTGCAGTGATCATTACAGATTATTTAGATTAGATTTAATATTTATTTGAAACAATTCGTGGATTCCCCTCATGCTATTGCTTTATCCTTGTTTTTATATTCTTCACTACAAAAAGTGGAAAAAAGTTATATCTAAGTTTTTAACTCCATTTGTAATTCCTACAATATCCACTTCCGATCCTATAGAGTGGAAGTCGATTGAGCGATATCCGTCTGTCCGTCCGTCTTAGTATTGAAATCAAGTTTGCCAACGCACTTGGTCAGCTAGAGAAAATTTAAATACGCCAATCAATCAGACATAATGTCGAAAAAGGTGCATTATCGGTCCATGGTAAGAAATGCATATTAAACTGAAAAAAATATTAACAAAGTGATATAAAATAGGCTCCCCAACCCACAGTAGGTAACTTAGACCGCTTTGTTGGCAAACAGATATTTTTTGAACTGGGAATAATAACTATTTTTACTTTTATAATTCAGCCGCAAATTCATTTCTTTTTGCAATTGCTGAAAATGTTAAATTCCATATAAAAAAAATCTACGTTTAATTTTCTTTCATATGGAATTTGAAGTTTTCAACATTGGCGAAAATTAATGAATTCGCCATGAGTGAAACTGAAACTTGTTAGCGGGCTCTTAAGGTTGATATTTATAGGCGGTGTATTTAATGCAGAACTGGCATATTAATTTGGTGTGATGCTTAAAACAAACTAATTTAAAAATAAATTACAAGTAAAACGAAATATGGAAAACGAAAAATACAAAAAGACAGACAATTTTTCTGGGCTCTTGTTTGTCAAAAAAAAACTACTTCTCTAATTTAACCTCAAAAAAATTCTAAAAATTAGTTTCTAACAAACATTTAAAATGTTGTCAGTACTTGTCCCTATTTAAACTATCACAAATGCATTAAATAAACAGATATTCACGTATTCATTTTACCCTTTTGTACATGATTTTTTTTATAGACATCCTCCTCTTGCAATATAAAAAAGTGACAAATATTTAGTTTTGAGAAACAAAACAAATTGAAAAAAATAATGCTATTTACGTTTTCGATAAAGATTCGAAGAGTTTACAGGAAGAAAGACGATGCACCATGTCTTATCTCTGATTTCGTTGTGGTTTGGACACAGTTTTCTCTTACGAAAACGAATTAGTTCAAATCAATGCGGGTACTAAATATAACAAGTTTATTCTTAATGTAGATAAAAAATTGGAAAGTCGTATCGTTTTAATATTGTTTTTTTTTATTTTTTATTTCAGTTGACAAATCAAAAAGCAAAATTTTGTCTCGTAAGAACGTTTAAGTTTGTGTAAACAAAAAACTCCCAAGGAGCGAATCCAAGAAACTATTAGAGTCGATCCAGCCGTTTTCACGAACAAAACGGTGCGAATTATCTGCTTATTCTTATTTTAAAGGAACGTTAAAAAAAGTCGATGCAATTGTGGTATTTAAGGTTGAATCGAGTATGTTGAATGACCAAAGAGAACATTTTTAGCCACTTTACTGCCATCCCTAAATTAGCGCGTAAAGCGCAAGATATCTGTCAAAATTTCTTATGTACATACAAAAAGGATGAAGCATCCCTAAATAGCACGGCCTCAACGCTTAGCAATTGGAAAATCCAATTTTAACAGTGCGTAAGGAAGTGAAGTTGGCTGCTTGTTGGTGCGTTTTGTTATGGTTGAAAAGTAATGATAATTTAGTTATTTTCAAGGCAATCTAGCGGTTTTATCTCTTCTTTATTCTTACACAGCGGATTTTATAAAATAAAATGAGTTAACATTACTGTTAGACAAAGCTATGAATTACATTGCTTTGCGTCTTACGCTCTAATTTAGGGATGGCAAATAGTTGTATCACACTTCTACAATTTTACAAAATGGATGCAATAACCCTAAAATTTATATACTCGAGAAAATGCAACGAAGAAAATGAGAGTAATTAATATTAAACGGCAACACTGAAACTTCTTTTATAAAAGTATTTTCATTAAACTTAAAGGTTTTTAAGGCAATCTACTATTTCCTTTATTACTTTAAAGAAATTCTAGAATAAACAATATAAGAATATTTCTTTAGAATTTGTGAAAATTGTTTAGCAACATTTTGTATTTCATGTGGAAAATTTGAGATTTAAAATGTGGTGTCTATCTCGTAATTTGAAAGAATTTAACGTTTTATTTTTTTTTCACGTGTACTACATTGTTTAAAAAATGTAAGGAAAAGACATATGATCAGCTGTTGTTTGAAAAACTACGCATGAAATAAAGCATACTTGCTTTATTTCACAGCATCGATAAAATGTTGCCAGAAACATTTAATAGTTTTTTCCACAGTAAAAAAAAGAGTACTATCTTTGCAACATTTTTTATAAAACTTTTTATGTATATATGCAGTTTGACAGCATTCAGCATAAAAAACTTAACAATAGTTTTAAAAAAATAAGTGTGAAAAAAATATTTTAAAATTATTTAAAATTTTATTTCACAAAATTTGACCATAAATTTCTTTCCTCTTTCTCTCTCTGCTCTTTTGACACACTCAGTGCTACAAGAAAGAACGAATTCAGCTTGCATACACCTTGCTAAATATGCCTGGTCACTTCTATCTAAAATTATGCCAATTTAAAGATTTTTAACGTAAAAAAACCTTTGATATTACCTACATTGCTTTGAGTTAATTTTGATAAAAAAAAAAACAAGTGTGAAAAATTTATTTCTAAAACACAAATTTATTATTGAATAAATATTTGATTTTGTATCAAAACAACATTACAAGGCCTAATTTTACAAAACAAAATAAATTACAATTAATGTTGGAGTGCTTACGTGAGTATCGAGTTGTCACTATGATTAGAATATAACAGTTATTTAAGCAAAACAATGATATTTAGTTAAAGTACTAGTTAAGTAATGTTTATTTTTAAATTAAACCCTTATCAATTTGACCCTGTAGGCAGGAGTGAAGCAGATAACAAACTTATTTTAATTTAATGTGGTTGGTGATTACATTAAATAACTGTTTTCTTTTAAATACAATTTAAAATAATAGACTGAGGTTGACAAATTTACTGACACAACAAAAACAAAATAATATGGAATTTTTTAGTATTCGTCGGTTAAATTTACGATAATTAAAAAATATGTTTATAATAAACAATTGCACACAAGTTTTAAATAATGATAAGTATTCTAATATGTTTGTACGTAAGAACGTTCTTACTATCTATGTATAAATGAGCACAAAACTTAATGTTAACTTTTTTATTGTTTTCTATCTTCTCCTGATAAAATAATAACAAAACATCGACACAAGATTAAAAAAAAAACAAAAAAAGAGGACAAGTGCTTAGAAAACAACCACGAGCTTTCACTATCTTCTGTGATATATTTTTGTTGCTATTTACTGAATTTGTTCTTGTCGCTAAAAGCAACCAAATAAACAAGTTAGATTTTGTTTAAACACGCTGTCTATAAATGGTGTCATAAAAATATAATATACAGAAAAAAGTCAACCTTTACAGACGATAGTTCATCAATTTTTAACATCGTCTGACCATTAATAAAGTACACATAAGAGGGAGTCATTCGTTTAGCACTGATATGGTAACTTTATGCTACAAATAAATCTTTGGATTTTCTTTACGGAATCAGTGCTTGACATGGCTGGTGACATAAATGATAGGCCATCTCATGTCGTCACTGAATTTCAGTTGCAAAATCAATTTTAAATTAAATTTCCGATAAATCTCTTATTAATATGATGTGGCACCCCTGTTTGAGATCTGTTATAGTATTTCTCTCATTTCCGACTTCAAAAAAGAAGAATGTTATCAATTCGTCTGAATATTACTTTTTTTAATGTTTGTGCCTCCATAATTCAATAATTTCTGTATCGATTTTAAAAATTATTTATTTGAAAGGTTATACTTAAAAATTGGTTCCGTTTTAAAAACTGCTGATTATTTTAAAAATTAAAGGCTGTTTTTAAACGACAGACATCTCTTTTACGTGTACTATGAACCGCAAAGGATGCCACTTTAAAATTAAAACAAGTAAGAGTGCTATATTTGACTATGCCAAATCCTATTATACCCTTCACTCTCTATGTATGTAATTCTAGTTTAGTGATGTAACTTCAAGGGACCCCTCTTGAGAATTAAAAAATAAAAAATTGGTACTGCATATATATAATTTTACAAAAGAAAAATGTCACCGGCTCTTAATGGGTTAAGCATTTTTTTTTAATTTTAGAATTTCCTTTAAAATGATGCCCATGTTGAACTTCAAAAAATTTGAACATTACAGAGCCCCGTAACTAGGAAAATATGGCTGAACGCCAATTTTTTCGCTCTATTTTTTTCTTACTTTTTTATTCTTTATCGCCCTATATATTTATTTTTTTGATTGGAGTTAGTTCATTGTTCCAAATGAGAAAAAAATGAGAGGTAAGCGTGGTGTTTTGCCTGCTGCCTCGAAGGACATGGACTGATCATGCTGTTTTCCAATAGCACCTCTTTCGACACTATATCTGATCGATTGACATGTTTATTTTTTTTTTTGCGAAATCTAGTTTGCCGGACATCGTTCAATAGACTTCGGTATGCATAAGAAGTCAGATTATATATATTTTATGGGTCGGAAATGGATATTGTAGAAATAACACACGGAATGATAAACATTGAACCAATAGCAAAAAGTAACACAAAAAACAAATCTACAAATTAAAGGGTGTCTCCATAGGTAACATAAATTGACGTATATGAGCCTATCTTTAGAACCGTTACAGATAAACGATTGAAAGATGACCGTTATAGTAACAAGTATAAATATTCAAAATTATAAATTAAAGGGTGCCCCTATAGTTCATTTAATTTGATGTATATGATCAAACCGTTAAACCGTTATAAGCAGAAAGTTGAAATTTATAAAAGAAACTCTGCGCTATATTTAACAAATATAAAATTTGGACTTTGGAAATAAAAGGGTATCCCAATATTTAATGTAATTTGATTTTTGTGGCAAAGTCTCAAATCTTTATAGACCGACAGACGAAATCTGTTTTGTTTATATTTAAAATAAATAGTTGTATTTATAAAAGTAAAAAAATTGTTCAGCTGCATTTAAAAACAAGAGAAAATGGTTGACAGCGACCAAATATCACCTGCTCAAATAATTGTAATAAAATTAATATGTAATTGGCGTTTACGAAATCAAAACAATTTCTCAAAACTACAAAAAAACAACACAAAAACATTTCACTTACTGGAACAACATCAAATTAAAGTTATTAACTTTAAAGTTTCCCAAAAGTATATTAAATATGATAAATTTCCAGTAATATTTCTTCAAGGATCAGGTTTATTATACGACTACTTATGTATGTATGTACTCTTACATAGCAAACAGCATCTTGCAATATCACATTAAATTATATTATTTAAATTTACATGAACCAAGATTTCCTTTTGGTGTTTTATGTATTCAACAACAACCAATCGCATCAAGATGCTCATAAGTTATTGGCTGACAACAATCAGTTTTTACAATGTTCAAACAGGAAAATTAAGCTACAAACTTTAAGTGAAAAAAAAAATGAACAAACAAAACTAAGAGCAAAAAACATGTTAAATTTACTTCATTTATTTATTCATGAAGGTTTTTTTTATTGATTTAACTACCATTTTTACATAAATATACACACAAGTGTGTTTAAATAATAAAAATTACATGTCTTTGAGAACTCACACGTTGCATCAATTTCATTTTGTATTTTCTTATTTTAATTTTACACGCATTCTTCCTTCTCTTGTTCACAACGAACGTCATCGATTTTGACATAAACATCTCTATCAGTTGCACACAAAAAACATAAAAAATTATTGAACACAAGACTTTCAGTATTTTTACACAGGTACTCGTATGAAAACTGTAAAGTGAGAAATTAAAAATATTATTTTTTTTTCATCATCCTAAACAAACACTCAATTCAAAAAGAACACGTTAGCTCTTTCTGATTAGGCTTTCCAAAAAGGGCGAGACGAGTCTTTTCTTTATGGTTTCTAATCAAAATTCATTCAAGTTTTTAATTGATTGAATTAAATATTTAACTGAAAAGGAAAAGAAAAACAACAATTTTTCAATCAAATAAATATTTTATAATTATTTATTTTGTTGCCTGTAACTATATTCTATGACAATTTTAATGTCTAATAGGGATGTTGTGACCGCTAAGACCTGCTCGGTTTCGCCCACTTATGTCAACTTCATACTTAATTTTTGTATATTTATTTAAGGATATTTACACAACAACTACATCATATACAACCATATACATACATACATAGATACATACATTCATATATTTGAACATGCCAATTAAGACTGATAATACTTTTGTTTTCCATTATTAAATTCTAATGCAAACACAAAAGAAAGTATTTGTTTTTTTTTCTAAGTCGTGAAACGTTTTTGTACTGAATTTAAAATGAACGTGATTATTTCTTCATGGAATGTTTGTTTTATTCTGTAAACATCGACTGAATTGCTGAACAACTAATTGACTGAGTTTTATTTATATATTGAACAATAACATCAATTTAAAAAACAAAAGTCATTCCTACTACATGACTATAACACTTAATTACATCACCATGTTATCATTAACGATTAACCTTTAGCGGCAAACGAAGATAAATAAAATATAAAATTTTTACTTTAAAAATAAGTAAAACACAAATGTGTGTTTTTAATAATTTTAAAAAATTCAACAACAAATAACGTAATTTGTTGCACAGGGTTTTAAGAGCGAATTAGAAATTTTTCTAGTTTAGTTTAAGCAGTGGTCGCTATTCAGAGAGTCTGCATTAAATATACACAATTAAATTATTTTTGTTTTACATCGCTCAACTGATAATCAGGTAAATGGGTTCGATTACACTATTCTGCAGAAAATTCCTACTTGAAATAAAAATAGAATAATTAATTTCTAACCTTCACTTTTTTAAGTGCATTTTTTTAAAAAATAAATTATTCATCTTTACTTTTTTCACTTAAGCTTAAGTTCATTATTGTGACCAGACGAATAAAATACATTTTCTGGATCAGAATGGTGGTCTACTCTAATGATTCATTGTCTAGTTGAGTTCTTTTCAATTTTCGCCAAAAATGAAAGTTAGAAAAATTAGCATAACCAATTCACTTGCAAGCATTGGGGACCGTGTTGCAGAGCCAACGCTATTTAATTATACGCCTAGTCGACATATTAATTTTACAAAAAACCTTTAATTTTCTTTTACAATGGTCGCAGAAGTAAAATAATGTAGGTCACAATGATCTTCTAAGAATTTCTTTAAATACAAATTGTTTTCTAAGAATTTGAATAGAACTTTGTGAAGACTTCGAATAAGCAATCAACAAATTGATAACACTGTACAACACACCAAAAAATTACAAGGTCCGGGCTATAAACTCTGATAGAGGAGACAAAAAAAAGAGATACGTGTATCGGCGTTTTGAAAGTTTACATCTGAATTTCATTTGAGAGGGGGTTAAAGTTTCCCAGCTCTGGCACATTCTTATTGTTAAACGGCATAAGAAACCATGTGACCCTTACATTTTAGGTATAAAATGTGTTCAGCAAATTTATGTAAAATGTTACGGAGAACATTTTTGTAGAAATGTTAACCCTCTAACTGCTCAAGATATGGGTCTTTTTTGTCCTTCTTAAAAAAGAGCAAAAAACACCATTAAAAGAGGGTTTTAGAGGGTTAAAATGTTCCACAAAAATGTTACCCGTTAAATTTTACTATAAGTCCCTGAATACACCAAAATGGAAAATTCCACCATAAAGTCAAAAATAAGACGCAACAAAAGAGAGCTTAGGGTTAATTTCGCATTTGTTAAGAATTTTGTTTTCAAGCAAATTTGGATAGCATTAATTACATTTTTTTTTTCGCTCTAGGCAATTCCACTTCATTATCATACAATGCCCAGCATATTTCAGCGATAAGCGAATGAATGCTTTTACCTTTACTTACGAAAATTGTTATTACTTACTTACTTACTTACCGTTAGGAGAATCGATAAACCAGTTTTCTGGCAATCGCTGCCTTTAGTAATAGAGAAATATTATTTCAAAATAAATGGTTAAGGTACCTATACTGTTAGAGAAAAATATAAGGTTATAAGTTAATGAAATTATTATCAAAGATAATATTATTATTGTTATTGGAACGTTATTGTTGTGGATTAAAATAATATGTTTAAGGTATAAGCATATTATAATAAATATATTATGGTTTTTCAATATGGTAAATAATTACTATAATATGATCAAATATAAAATAAAAAAGAGACAGAAAAATCTCCATTATGAAAATAACATTTTTTTATTTTAAGTTAATACATTGTTATTGTAAAAATGCAATGTATGTATGTATCACAATTTAACACATTTTCGATTTTTATTAAAAATAAAAAACGTTATTTTGATTTTTTATGAAATAATAAACTGCTAGATATTGCAACAAATGAATTTATTAATTTCGGTTCACATCCACAATGTGTTAAGAAAAAAGTATGAAATAATACAAATTGCATTTGTGGCTAATACCGATGTTAATTAATTAATTAATTAGTTAATTAACTAGATGATGTTTACAACGTAGACAACCTAAGGTAGTTAGGTAGATAGATGCTATTCAGAAAATATTTCAATACTTTCTGCTGGTGTCTAGTTTTTCCTGTTTTCTTTGAAAAACGCCCTAAGTCCACAGTCTCTCTTTAGATTCCAAGGCATAAAAAAAGGTGAAGTCATGGCGTCGCATGTATTATATCTCTAATCATGAAAAGCAGAACACATAAATTTTTATTAAACACAAAATTGATAGAAAGCATTCTGCCTAAGGCAGAACACTATCTACTTCAAACTTGGTTAACGAACAATCAAACCGATACAGAAAATTTTATTATTAAAATATGCTTTTCCCGGATACTATAGTAACTCTTCACAAAGTTTTATTTAACTTCATGAAAAAGTTTATGCGTGATGCGTCCACAGGCATATAGAGACATTTTTAAAAAAATTGGTTTTTATATTTTAAATCTGCAGCACAAAAAGTTTTGTCACATTGTATAGATATTTATAGACATATGACGTTTCTTAATATGCAGTATTTTATTGTTAGCTAGTTATGATATTATATTATTTTTTTTAAATTTATAAAACTTGGTTGTGCAAAAATTCTTTGGTTCAAACAAACTGTATTGCACCTTTCGTTCAACGATAAAATGTAAAAAAACTTTTTACCTAAACATTGTTTCAGGCAACCCAAATATTTTTACAGAAAACTTAACATGGTTCTTGTGACCATATTACTACCTTTTTTTTAATGTTATAACTTGAGGAACAAACACCAAAAGCATCAATAATAAGTTAGCTGAAGCTCTGATATTTCAAGTAATTGAATATAATCCTAATATTCTGTTATTTGAAATAACTTATTCGTGGGTGTAGACCAAAAATAATAAACCTCATTCAGCATACAACGAAGTCTTTTCATGAACCTTATTTTCTAGCAAAATGTTTGAATGAATTTGGGAACGTTTCTAGGAATCACTAAATAAAGGATATCGAGCTGAATAAAGATCAACTCGAAAAAATGTGTTTTGAATGTTATTCTACCCGCAACGAGAAAACGTGGTTGTGATATGGTCACAATAATCATAATATATTCTTTGTAACATTGTAAAGTTGCAGAGAACAAATTATAGTTGTTTTCAGCAATACTTCAGTCACAACAAACACGTTTTTGTTGATATTTAGCCATTATATGGTTACTGTGCACAAAAAATACAACATGGTTGGTTTAGCGTAAAAAAATTTTGACTACGACCAAAGTTTTATAACTTATTAAAAATAATATAATATATTTAACCATAATAATATAAAATTAATCAGAGTATGATTAAAAGCAAACAAAATAATGTTTCCGCTTAAAAATATTTTGTTCTTGGTCTTGACAGAATGTTTTTCTATCAATTTAGTAATTTTTTGTCAGCTTGAAATTGTTTTTAAAATAAAAATGTATGTACAAAATAAACAATTAAAAATAATACAGAAAATATGACAACAAATAAATAGGTAAGCAAGGCATTTCAAAAATAGTTGAAATATACATATGTTAGCAAATAAATCTTTATTTTGGTGTTACAAGCACAATTGTCAAACCATTTACGTATTTTTTTATTTAAAGCTATCATATTATACATCAACAATGGTTGCCAGATGCCAGATGCCAGATGCCAGATTAACGTATTAGAAGTCTTGGATAAATGTGTAGTAAGTACCGAAGTACCATTACGTACCGTATATCTTCAATACGAGAATATCAGGTTTACTCCATAAATGGATATTCACATGGAAATGTATGCAGATAAATACCTTTATTTGTGCTTATAAATTATATATATATATATATATATTTTTATAAATTATTTTTGTAGCCTATGTGATTAAGCCTTTTATTTATATATAATAAGCAATGAATTGTTTTTTTCTGTATTTATGTTATTGAATAACTTTTGTAACAAATCAATAATAACAATAATAATAATTCAATTATATAACATGACATTTTCAACCATATGATGATGTTTTAATTTAACCATTTATTGTTTATATTATAACATAACTATTCTTAGATTTTACCAGGTTATTGTTATGCTAGACAATAATATGGTTGCAACACTAGCTTTAATGTAACAATACTATGTTTTGTTAACAACCTTATAATACAACTATAATATGTTGCTCTTAGATAATGGTTACCTCAACTATGTTTTTTCTTTGCGTGTAAATACTTGCTGGCATTCTCTTTTTTCTAATTTTCATAAAAAACTTCGTACTATTTTTTATTTAACTATTCCGATTAAATTAATTACCGATATTGATTATTGAGGGTCAAAGCACGTCTCAATGGCCACTTCGTTACCGCTAACTTAACTCTTCAGAAAACTTCTGCCAAACATTTTAAATAAACTAAAGATTTTTGTCCAAACAATAAAGGAAAGACAAAAATCTAAGTTTAAGCACTAACAACAATAACCAACAGTAATTTTACTTTTTTTAATTTTTTTCTTCCTTTAAGGCTTATTATAAATTCTGAATCTGCTAACCGAATTTTTTTAACTACTTTTCAATCTAAGATTAACTAATAAAAAAAATTTTGTTAAATTTGAAGCAAATAAATTTTCCTACAATTTTTTGCCTTAAATTTAATACTTCCATACCTGAAAAGCGTGTTAAGCGTGATAAGTGTGTACTTATTTAAATCTGAATCTTTACTTTTAAGTACAATTTACTTATGTTAGTGTGTTTGTATGATGTGTATATGTATGAATATTAAAAAATATTTGCCTCTTTATGTTTTAATTGTGGAATATTTTCGGTTTTTGGCATCGTACTCTTGGCAAACAAAACCTTCATCTACGTTCACAAGTTTGTTTAAATACATTTAATGTTATTCTGTGTACTTAACATTAAATTACTTATTTGACGAGCTTATGCATTTATTTATTTGTAAAATCGTAAAAATAACAGTTTCGAAAATAAAAATGCAAACAAACAAGTAAAACAGCAGGCCGAGCAGTCAGAACGTCTCAGCAAACATCAACAAGACAAACAAATCAATTAACAAATAACAAGTACATTATAAATATTTTTTCAAATATTGAATTGCGTCAAGTGATAGCAAGCGGTTTTTTTCCATTTCAAAATTTATAGACTTCGGCTGAATCGCTTATCAGTACTGCACACAATTAAATAATTGTTGTTATTGTTTATAACGCCGTTAACAACAGCAGCAGAAGCTTCGAAAAATTGTTAAGTGTAGAATCCAACAAACAAGTCTGAATAAACACAGGGTATTAAAAAATAATATTTTTTTATTAAGAAATCGGAGAAATTTTAAAGCAAGCCAACCAACATGAGTTCCCTATTGGTTGAATAACCTTAAAAACGAAAATATTTGTTTGTTTGTCTAGAATAATCGAATTAAGAACAAGTAAGAGTGCTATATTCGGCTATGCCGTATCTTATATACCCTTCACCATATATGTAGATTTCGGGCGAGCGCCCATTTTTTTATTCGATGTCTTTTTCTCATTAGAGTTACTTCATTGTTCCAAATGATATGGAAAAATTAGAGGCAGGCGTGGCGCCTTGCCCGCTGCCTCGAAGGATATAGACCGATATTGCAAATCTTTCGAAACTATTTCTGATCGATTGACGTTGACGTTCTTTTGATTGCAACTACAATCACGTCAAGTTATTATTTTTCGCTTCTATTTTGATCTCTCGTTTACAAAACATGTGCTTTGACCAACTAAAGCAGCCACCTGCGCCACATTATTCTGTGACTCCGGGAAGACAAAAACTACTCTATGTGTTGCTTACCAAACTTGTGCGCAGCCACTCAGTGGCCCTATCTTAATTTGTGTTCACATCTATTGATTGTTCAACATTTATTTTAACAGACGTATGCAGCTATCCAAATCACAACAAGCTGTGACTCCGATGTCACTTGAACCACTCAATGTGTTGTTTAGCAAACATGCGCCTGTCACTCCTGTAATCATCCAGATAAAAAAAATAATACTTTATGGCTGGATTTAAGAGCCAGGCCCTTTTGAACAAACTCAGCCACGACTGCCATACCCTTTATTATGTTGTTAATTTCCTCTCTTACTAATAGGCCGTCAAGGTTCGGGCCATGATTTCGTTACTTTTACCATACAGGTGCCTTTTGCTTTAACATACAGGCGCCCTCATGAACTCCTCTATCACGGTTTTGTTACAATTGTTTGACTTTTCTAATCGAGACTCCGCGTAGTTTGAACTGCTATTTGCCATTTAATTAGCTTTTATCTAACTCGGTAACTCAACAGCAATTTTTCTTATAAATCAAGGCTCTGTTGGGATTTGAACTCATGATCTTCTCTTAAACAAATACACAGGATATTCTACCAAGCAGCCACCATGATTGTTTAACATGTGTACGTTAAATTTTTCTTCAATTTGGTTCATACACACCACTCTCTTTATTGGTGGAAGCAAAAACTTATTCAACTCTTTTCTAATATTATATTTGTTGTTACAAATACGATTATTTGAAATATTTTCATCACAATATCCAAAAGACGCTTGATTATGGAATTTATTTCGTTTTTTTTACCAACGCAAAGATAATTGTTAAAATAAATGCCAGCCTACGATTAACAACAGCATCTCTCGCATTGCTGGACACATGGTATTCTCATATTTATTAGTATTCGTTATATTTAATTATTAATAAACTAACATTTGACCCCTTAAAAATACAATTTTCCCAAAAGCACTTTAAGCTGAAACGTCAGCACCCAACCAGTCCAAAAGACAAACAAACAGATAATGAAACAGAGGACAGAAAATAAATATATAAACAACTTTGTTCATAGAAAAAATAACAACTAATATTTTAATATTCTAAGCAAGTTCTAAATTTTTTATTTAAAGCACGCGACCTTCACAGTATGCAGTGCTTGTTGTTCACGTGAACGAACTGAAACAAGATAGTGGCTTTGCTTCCATACACATATATTTTTCATGTGGTTACGAATTTTGTTTTTCCCCGTAAGCGTCAACGGCTAAGGCGAGCTTTAATTTTCGAACCGACAAGTTTTTATCAGTTTATTGGGAGAAAGGGAATTGGCAATTGTTTAAAGAAATAAATAAAACTAAAGGAATAGAAATGTATATTCACACATACGTAAGTTCTTACTGAGTACGACGGCAATTTAGTGTTTTACAGTAGGGGAAATGATAAAAAAAAATGGAAATAATTTTTGGAGTTCCCCAATCTTATTAGAACACATTCCATTGTAGTATCGGTAAAACAGCGAAACACAACCCACATTGCGTCGATGTTCTAGAGAGTTACTAGAGTTGGATACTCTACTGTTACCTATGAACCTTTTTGCTCTTTCCCGTATGCGGTCAAGTAACTCCAAAACAGACTTAGAAGCACCGACCCATACATGAGAGTTGTATTCCATTCTTGGTATAAATATTAAGTAGATCAAATGGAGTGATATGTCTCTCACATCGTTTTAAAAAAACCAAAGCACTTGAAAGCTTCTTTTGAGACTTGAAAAACGTCTTTAGACCATCGAACATCATGTCCATCGAATTTTCATGCCAAGAACATCACGAGCTTCTGGTTCTTTAATACTTATACCACCAATACTTGCAGGTGAAGCACCACACTCGGTTGAATGTTTGTGCGTAAGTATACAACAACGAGCATCAATCAGATACTGCCATGAGATCCTGATTGAGTATATCATTTATCGCTTATCTCCAACCTCTTTCAGGTTTAGCCGTTTGCCGAAGTTTGCGCCTTGGAAATATCTACAGCCACCACCTTACTTTCGCTGAAATGGTGTATGGAGTGACACCAATTTTTCGAATGCTAGCAATTCTCCTGTAGAGCACCCCCTAGGAAAACCTGCTTCGAGAACAGTGCTGATATTTTGTCTTCTTTTTATAGATACATAGCAGTTGATGCCAAAAAGGAGAAAAAATATTCTTGTTTGAGTTTTTAGGTGAATTTAATTTGCTTTTAATGCTGAAAAAAATTTTTCATAATTAATCTTTTGTAACGAAATCAAGCATTTTTATAGAAATTTATAGGAGTAGAATAATTAAAAAATAAAAAAAAAAAATTCACAATAGAATAAGAAATAGTACGATAATTTAAAAAATTAATTTTAATTTAATTTTAATTTAATTTTAATTTAATAAAATGCACAGATTTATTGTAAATCTCACAATTACCACAAAAGTAATAACAATTCCCAAAAATGGAATTTTTTAAACTTTTTTTTTTTGTTTTTGTTGCTGTATTTACGAGCCAGTGCGCTGCAGCGGTAAAATCCTAATTGTATGGTAAGAAGCTACATATTATAACAATCGAACAAGTTTTTAATTTCTTGATACCGTTTAATACACGACAGAAAATTTCGAAAGGAAAAGTTATTAAAAAAATAATAGCACTATTTACGACCTTTGTGTAATGGTCTTTCATCATAGCATTTGCAAAATGTGTAGCATATTTTACTCATTACTGTGTGTTTTGTTGGTGTAAACTAAAAGTATGCTACACTTTTTTGCAAATACTATGATGCAAGACCATTGCACAAAGATCGTGAATAGGGCTAATGTATTTTATTTTTGCGTAAAATTTTTTTCAGTCATGTTCTCAATTCAACACGAAATTTTCACTTTTTATTTTTCAAGGCATTGTTTTCGTAAAAAATAATTTTATAGCAACAACGCTTTGAAAAAATTTAAGTGAAAATTTCGAGTGAAATTCAGAGCATGCCTGTATAAAAAAAAGCTTTTAAAACACTTTGTTTTTTTTTTTTTTTGTTACAACTTTCGGATAAATTTTCAAAAAACTGACGCAATTAGTTTAAAAGAAAATATTTTTTAATTTAATTTTTATTAAATAATTAGTTGAACTGTTATAATATAACAAATGAATTAAAATAATTTTGACGTAAGTTCAATCCCATTTTCTTTCTAGAAAAAATATAAAGAAAATGGAATCGCCAAAATTAATTTATTCATTTGATATTTTAGCTCTGCTAAAGCCAATAAGTTTGATTCAAGTAGGCCAAAACATAAAATTTAAAGTTTTAAAAGCCGCATATCTACAAAACAGTAAAGAATAATCTATATATTTAAGAACGTTTTTTAGAGATTGGCCAGATATGTCACCAGAATTGCAAAGAATTACGCGGTTTTAATTTTTCATAGACCCGAAGAGTGGGCTAATTTTAAATATCGCGATAGCGATATTTTTCTCCTTAACTATAGCAGTGTTAAGTTTCATATAAGCGGACTAGCCGTTTAGAGATTACAGAATTATTTCTATTTTTTATTACCAAGTACCCCACTGTGTGATGGCACAATGAATCAAAAAATCAGTAATAATCGATTATATTGTGGCAATTAAAAATTTTGAGATTTCGATTGTCTTTCGATTAATCGAGATTTAAACTAATAATTTACATAACAATTTTTGGTCGGTGGAACAATTTTCGTTTTTTTTTTATTCTGTTAGGTCTTTTTCCTGTTGCAAAAACATTTATGATAATTTTATTCTACGCACTATGAACTGCAAGTTCATGTTACAAATTTTTGTATATTTCACAAGTAATTTATTTCAATTTTTATGTTTTCATTGTACGATTATGTCTCAATTATTGTCTTTTAATTTTCTCAGTTCGTTTCTTAGCTGGTTTGAAGGTTTTATAATAATTTCGGATGTTTATTACTTTTATTGCTGTTTGTTTGAGTGTACGTTTCAGTCTTGGTAAACGATCTCCAGCTGCTTCTGTTGGAGCCGCCGCCATAAAGAATTAGTAACTCTTACGCACAGACAATGTGTGGTCGCCATTGATTTTAAAATGCTAACAATTGAAGCCATGATTGTTGATTTAAACTTTGTTAAAGTATGTGCCAGTACACGGTATTTTGTGTGAGGCGACCGCCAACAGTCTGTTGCCGCTAGCTGAAACTAAAGGCAACAACAAACAGTATCCAATAATCACCACAAATGAAGCACCGCCACACAAACTCTTTACATCTGTGCCTCTTCTTCTTCTTCTTCCTTAAGAGAACCACATTCAATTACTATAATTTGCTTGATTCAGTCAGGGCTACTGATTGAATTTCAAATTGCTCAATTTTACTCGAACAAACATAAAAACACAAATTTATGCATCCTCTGACTTCTTGCGGGACAGCCCACCAAACAAACAAACAAACTTACATCTAACTAAACAACCAACCAGTCATCAAGAAACCATTCAACAATCCATCCCTGCGAACATACGAATAATATTTTAGCGATATTTTTGTGATAACCGCACACATATCGCCAGCATAGTGGCTATTTTATCTCATTGCGATTCTGATGAATTTGTTGTGTTTGTTGGTGCTTTCGCTTCGGGTGGCATTGCAAAATTTTTGGCTGCCAAAGACCACCAGTCACGACAACTTTTCAACCCTATGCTCCTCTCTGTTCGTACTTTTGCAGTCAAGTAATTAAGACACACAAAATGAAATATAAATAGTTGGCCAAAAACAAAAAATAAAACTGAAGAACAACCAAAATCAGCCAAATTTAAATGCCATTTAGAAAACATACGTACATACATACAAACGTTCATGACGCTTAAAAAAGATACTGAAGTTTCAAAAATGAAGATCAGATTTATGTCGCCTTTTTACTATCATTTTTATATATTCGAACAATTGTGTGAAACGTTTAGTTATTTTTAGTGTTTTTGCTGCCAACGGTTTTTTTTTTCATTGTCAGGAATGTCCTACTTAGGCTGAATGATAATGAAAGTTTCTATGAGCATGTACAATTCACTTTACAACTCAACACTTTCATTTCATTTGCTGTTGGTTTTTTCTTCTTTCGTTTTTATCTCTTCTAAGTTTTTAAAGTAAAAAACTTGCACTCTTTTAGTTTTCTCTATTTCTCTATTCTACTTTGTTAAATTCGTTCATTCGTTCTTTGTTAAATTATTCATTCGTTCTTTGATAAATTATAGACTTCTAGAGTTAATTCTAATAGATACACAGATACAAAACGTCCTTCACACTTGGCTGCATTTACATTTCGTATGAAATGGAAACAAAAAATGCTGCCCAATTGATGTTTTCAAGCAAGACAAGACGTTTATTCCACTACACTGATAAAAAAAAACCTCTAAAGATCTTTGAAAGTCAACAGTCTGTTTGGTCTTTTATGCTCTTGCACGTTAAAGCTAAGAGATTAAATCATCTGGTGTGTGTCCAACAAGTAGGATAGTTTGTTTTAAAATAAAATATGGCACCAAATTTTTTTATGATCGGTCCGATTTACTAACATAATTTCACGAAATAATAACATCTGTACGATTAGAGTTGCATTTTGGCACTTTTTTCTATGTAGAAGAAGCTTCCGTTTTTATACCCTTCATCACAAAAAGTGATCTAAGGGTATATATAAGTTTGTCATTCCGTGGGTAATTTCTACAATATCCATTTCCGACCCCATAAAAAATATTTATTCTGACTTCTTATGCATAGCGAAGTCGATTGAGCGATGTCCGTCAGTGTTAGTGTTGAAAAAAATAATGTTTCAATCGATCAAATATAGTGTCGAAAGACGTGTTATTAGAAATCAGCATGATCGGTCTATGTCGTTCGAGGCAACAGACAAAACACCACGCCTACCTCTAATTTGTTCATGTCATTTGGAACAATAAAGTTAATCCAATCAAAATAATATATATATATGGGGCGATAGAAAATTAAAAAATAAGAAAAAATATCGATGAAAAAATTGGCGCTCGTCCATATTTTCAGAGTTACGCGGCTCTAAAATTTTCAAATTTTTTTAAATATCAATATGGGCACCATTTTAAAGCTTTTGAAGAGATCTTTAAGAAAATACTAAAATTGTTTAAAAATATGTAATATATGTAATATGTATGGTATTAAGAGCCGATGTCATTTTTATGTAAAATTATATATGTATATGCACTACTAAAATTTTTTTATTTTTTATTTCTCTGTCACCCCAATATTTGCTTCTTTGATTGGAGTTACTTCACTTAACTAAATTTACAAGATGGTGAAGGGTATATAAGATTCGGCATAGCCGAATATAGCACTCTTACTTGTTTGTAAACGCATCGTACGATTGTGAGGTTAGTTATCGAAATTGTACAAAAAGCCACTACTTTTCGCTCAGTGCATTTTTTGTAATGACAAAAAATAAAACAAATGAAAAGAGATTATTGGATATTTGATGAGAAATATTGAGTTTCTTTTGCTAACTCCATCCTGAGTTATTTTTAATAATTATTTTAGAACTCATATAACTTTAAAGTTTTTAATTTTGTTTTGTTTAAAAAAATAATTTAAACATCAACAAAAAAAAACAAAACATGTTGTTTGTATGATGAGCTGGCACACGCGCAACCATCGTGCCATCACAATAAGATGCTTGAATGCGTTCAATGTTTCGTTCTACCGGCTGTTTTTGGGAGCAGTTTCGATTTAGTGATTTTTTGTGTAAAATCGCAAATGTTATGATCAGTAAGCATAGCAGCGGAACCAGTGATGCAATCTGACGTTGTTTGGCTCATACTCCAAAACGTGAATAGTTATGCATGGATATTCAAATGACCATAAAAAGGAATTAAGGTCCAGAGACTGCTTGTGCATTGCTGGCTGTAAAATAAACTGAAAAAAATTAAAAAAAAAAACAAAGAAAAAATCTTTAAATGTGTTAAAAGGGCTCTGCAACTCAAAAAACATGACAAGACATCCATCAAAAGTTTTTTTCTGTTTTTTTTTAATCAGTTTTTTTTTTCTTTTTAACTTCAGTTGCGAAATTATTATCTTGTGTGAATAAACGGCAAACTTCAATCAACAAAATATAACACTCCATTCTTAAAAAATCCAATACAATATAAACATATCGATGTATTTTCATACAAACAAGTATTGTACGTACGTCGTCCATGACTCGTCGATTCGATTGTTCAAACCACACATACTTACTTTAATTACCTGAGATATTCCACAAATAACTCTAAATGTTGAGAAGACTACTGCGGCTTAGCTTTACACATAATCTTTTAAGATACGATGTGTTGTCTATCTACTTGTAAAGTTAAATGTGAGTATATGTGTGTGTGTGTATTTTTTTGTCCGTCTCTCCACACGACGGCTTGATAATCATACTTTATTGTTTCTGTCGTAAGAAATAAACAATGTTCACAGATCACTTGCAAAAACAAAATAATGAAATAAAAGCGAAAAAAAATAAAACAATAAATAAGAAAAAAATTAAATAAACAACAGTGCGAAATCGTCAATTTGATGTCGAAGTGATGTCGCACGTTTCAGTTCAAAAGTTCTTTTTATATAAATATACACTTAAAAAAATTAAGCAGCAGTACACAACTGAGAATCGACCAAAATAAATGACTAATTCTTGAATAATTATTTAAAACAACAAAAGTTATTTATTAATAAATAGGCTTAAGGTTTTAATAAATTTTTTTTGAGGTTTTTTATAAATTTTTTTCCGTATTAATTTACTTGGAAGTGTTACTGGCAGCTTAACATGAGATATTGTGACAATTATTAATTTTTTTTATTTTTTAGATTAAGGAAAATTTTTATAACCTGCCTATAAAGTTAATTTTAGTTAAAAAGAACTACAAAGGGAAGAAACGGTCAAAGTATCGTTGAACGTAGTGGCAACTCCAAAAAATCATTTTAGTTTTATTATTGAACTTAATGCTCTTTAGTCACCTCAAAAAATGTCCGCTCGTTTATATTCATCGTTTGATCACTAGCGTAACTACAGAATATTTCTGAAGTTGACTACAGCTCCCTACGAAGAGAAAAATTGTGTCATGTATTAGAAATCCCATGATCAAAAACTTCTAGGAGGGGCTAATAGCTCTTCTTTTTTAAGTTTTCAAAGGCAAACTTGATTTCAACAAAAATCGCCAATCGCTCAGACATAGTGTCTTAAAAGGTGCTATTGGAAATCAGCAAGATCGGTCCATATCCTTAGACGCAGCGGGTAAAACAACACGCCTACCTCTAATTTTTCCATATTATTTGGAACAATGAACTCCGATCTAAAAAACAAACACATGGCGCGATAGAGAACTAAAAAATACGAACAAATTGGCGCTCGGACATATTTTCCGAGTTACGGGGCTCTGAAATTTTCAAATTTTTTAAAATATCAATATGGGTATTATTTAAAAGCTTTTGATGAGATCTTTAAGGAAATATTAATAAATTTATAAAATGCTTAACCCATTAAGAGCCAATGACATTTTTACGTTAAATTATGTATGTATGTATGTGTAGTACTTTCTTTTTATTCAGTTTAATGGTACATTTCGATTCTAGTGACTAATTTCTAGAGAAACAAAGTTATTAACCTCCTTTATTTCTGGCCATCAGACTAAGTTCTACTATGTTTAGTTCGTAACTGTTCTTGGTCTCGTTCAGCTCACTCAGTGATCCAGTGTTTATAGTTTTGGCTATTCGACATAGAAACCAATGGCCCTCGTTCTAGATCGGATATAATTGCGGTCGTATCCAATGTTGCAGGCTAGCGAGTTTGGTTGTGATTTAATCATCTACAAACGCTTTGTTGCATGTCTTATGATTCCAGCTTTAACCAGAAGCGGCAAATCTTCATATCTTTGTGCGTGTTCAAATTTTTGATTTACCAGAATTTTATTTTCATTCAGAATTTCATTTTGGCAACTTTGAGTTTTTTTTCTAATTTAATACGAAGAAAATTACCCATAACTGAATAGACATGCTCTTATTATATAGAAGAAATTTAAATTCTAAAACTGCTTTCAGGCGAGATGTTTTTTACATATGACTCGTTAAATTTCACACTGCAAAACACATACACGTCGTGTGAACTAAATCAAACACTGCTTGTGTAAAAACCAGAAGACAAAGTCATCTAACAAAATTTCAATTAGAGCACGTTCCATTTTGATCGTAAAAGCAGTTGATGTCAGCTATTTTGTAATTATACATGTACGTTTGGACCCTAAAAGCCGTCTGTAAATTAAAAACTTTAACAGACATGCGAAATTGCATATGTATTTTTAGACTGAAAAGTCATATCTAAAAAACATGTCGTCTGACACACCTTAAGATAAGAGTAGAGTTTCTGCTATTGAAGTAGATTATTTGTACTGTATTTGTATTTTATTTAACATCGAACAGCATGGCTTGATTAACTATACAAAGTAAATGTTATGTTCCATTTTGTACATTTTGCATCACTAATATTTTTAAAGGAATAGTTTACATAGATAAAAATACGAACCTACGCCTAACTTCTGCATATCAGGATATCTTCCGTTTTTAAAATAAAAAAATTTACTGCACATCAGTTTTGCTTTTATCGTGATTGTTTTTTTTACATAAAATTTTTTATTATAATTTTTTTAATTTTTTCCCAATCAGGATTTGAACCATCGATGATATAAATGAATGAAATTTTACTTATTTTCGGCTTTTTGGTTCATTTTTAATTTAATTTCTAAACATTTTTAGAAAGAAAAATTATTTACAAATGTATGCGGACGTTTTCCAAAGAAAACAAGCAAAATTAGACGGTAGCAGAATCAAATGCAGCATTTTCTGCACCGCCACATCCTTCATCAGCATTCTTCGCATCTATCTACCTTTTGCTATGTATACATAAACTTAAAGCATTTGTTTGTCGTTCTCTTTGCAACTCCTCTTGTATATTTGTTGTTGCTTTTGTACTAACTTAGCCACGAATTTTTATTTATTTTTTTCATCAAAATAACAGATTTCCCTCAAATTAGTCCATAGAGTCACTACTCGTTTTCCATTAATTCACAAGAGTTCGGAACATTTTTGAGTTTATAGAGTTCATCTAGTTAAGCAGCTAAATTTTTATCAATATTTTAACAGCTGAGGAAAAATTTTAAATTTCAGGTGATATTGTTTGAGTTAATAGTGAAAATATTACTTAAGGGTCAAGACATGTGAAATGCAGAACACACTAAAATAGGATAAATTTGCTTTAAAATATATTAAACTTAAGACTTCACTCTCACTTTTATTTGTTATTTCAAATATTTTAAATTCGCTATTAAATAAAACTCATTCAATCAATTTATGCCTTTATATACTTTTGGTAAAAATAAGTTATTAAACAACAAATATCACACAATGATTTGTAATTAATAATTAGAATATTTTCTAATTGCAATTAAGTAGAAAATTGTTTAGAGTGTAAAAATGTAACGATAAATATCACAACAATGCAGCACAGTTACCTGTGCTACGGAATGGCGGCAAATGTCAAAAACTCACCACATTTTCTAAACATTCAGATGAATGATGATTGTAGGATACACACGGCATCGAAAATACAACCGCAGCTCTTAACTTGGGTGGCATTCGAATTTTATTTCTTACTTTGTTCATTTATTTTTTTAAATCATTTCAATACTATCAATGAATGACTCAACTGAAAGTCCAACTCTTATACAACGTTTAACAATCGCACAAATACGCACATACAAACACACAGACAAACATACAAATATTTATATTGAACTCATCTTAAATTGAGTGTTGAAATAACATTTGTCTACACAAAGGCAAACAAAATAAAAAACACATGCAACAAACGTTGAAAT
Source organism: Gymnosoma rotundatum (assembly GCA_916610165.2). Lineage (NCBI taxonomy): Eukaryota > Metazoa > Arthropoda > Insecta > Diptera > Tachinidae > Gymnosoma > Gymnosoma rotundatum. The sequence continues at coordinate 7,944,937 of OU744338.1, read as the reverse complement.
GAAACATTTACCGGAGGCTTGTTCATACAGACAAACGGACAAATGGACAAACAGATAACAAAAAAATAACACATCTTAAATCTTGCACCACGCCACTACTGGTGCGTTTTAACGAGCAGTAGGTAAATTTACCTCACACGTTGACACTAAAGAAATTAATCATTGGAGTAGCTTCAACACGAATTTATAAATAAAACCATAGATTTTTATTTTCTTTTAAATTAAGGACTTTATCAGAGCCAGTAACTTAGTTGTTGAGTGTTATGTGTAAGAGAGAAAGATATACAAAAACTACTGTAAAATCAATAAATTTAATTTTTGTTGAAAGAAAAGACTTGTCACTTCTTCTTTGCCCTCTAAGGTTTGAGTTACAGGTTTTCCTTTTCTCTTATTCAATCAGTGTGCACATATTTCCACATATTTCTGCTTTGTATATTTAATGTCCAATGATAGTATGTGACTTAATTTGACCGATTCTTAGTATATTCAAATGTTATTGAAGGCGTCGTCATACTAATTATTTCAGTCATGAACTTCATTTGCCCACTTTTGATATTACACTAGTGATGGCGTACTTTGTTTTAGTCAATTTCATTCATGATGTTTTCCAGACTCACTTGCGGATCAGCAAGTCAGTAGCGTCACTTGCAATCAAGGAAAGTTTCTGGAGACGGCTTTTTAATAAAGATGAAACTACACAAACTATTAGAAACTCCATAAGATAACAAAAACCCAGGGTGCGATTACTTACGCCTCTATTGCGGTTGACAACTTTTAAAATAATTTAGTCGTCGTTTATAAATTCGCTTTGCTATTCTCAACTCAACTCATGATTGACTTTTTAGTTGTGTTCACTGTTTTTTGTGGTAATGTCATTCGCAACTGTGCACAAGTTTTTTTTTTTTTTACTTAAACGATTAATATACACAACTGCAAATTAGAAGTTGGGTTTTTATACGTTACAGTTTAATTCAATATTAAATCCAGAAAAATGAAAAGATCCTAAGTAAAAAAAAATTGTACTTAACTATACAGTTTCTCAGCAATATTATATTCACAGCTTTGAAAATTACAACGAAAGTCCAGTTTGAAAGATTTATTCAGCGTATGGAAAAAAATCCAAAGATTGCTTGTGGGAAACCAAAATGACTCAGAATCATTGCAAATATCTATGAGAATGATTTGCGGAGAATTTAAGTCTTTACATATAAAAAAAACTGTTACGGGGTCATTTCTGTACTTATCGCTTATATACGATAATACTTGCAATATAAGAGGAAGATTCTAAAATAACTAGCAAATTTTTAACTGATGTTGCGATTGAACTTGCATTACCAGCAAAATCTTACGTACTGCAGCAATTTTTCAGTAACCAGTAAAAATTTATTCTTGCATTTTTAAGTATATGTATAAATTTCATTGGCGTTATTTGAAATAATGACAATGGAAAAAATTTTAACTACCATTTAGTGCTAATGTTTTTATTTTGTTTATAATTGTTTTTACTTATGGTAATGAAATTATAATGAAATTGTTTAGTTACCAATTACAAATGAATCAAAAATAATTGTTTTTATGAAACCAAAATTTTTGATCAGAGAAACTTACAAAAAAAATTATATATATAATAAACAAATCTTAACGCTCTTGTAGACAGATCTATATTTAAAAGTTGTAATAATTTAGCATTTTTAAGTTACGTAATTTAAAACCTGATATCTGAGATCTAGCTTACACGATAACAAAAGTATGTTCTCACAGTGTCTCATTTTTCCTAAGAATGTTAAAACAAATACAAGTCATCAAATTTTTCTGATCTAAATGCCATTTTAAAATAATGATGTACTATACTTTAAAATTGTATTTAGTGTACAATGACAGGGAATACATTAATTAATGATAATGATTTGAACGCATTTAATCATTAATCAATGGTAATGATTATAGTTTTTAACTAATTATCAATGAAACCTTTTCATTAAAAAGTAATGAAAAGGTTTTATAATTAAATATGTATAAAAATAATTCTAAAGCTAAAAAAATCATTAGCATTACTTATCAATCAATGCTCATCTAATTAATTACTCCCATGTTTGAAATTTATTTACTCAATTAAAACTACTTGTGTATATTCATAATATAAAGTTTTTTGCTGGTAATGCAAAGATATATTTTTAATTAATTTTAAGTACTGTAAAGATTCCATGTGTGTCTATCGACAATATACTGAAAATAAAATAATGAATAAACTGAAACTTGAAAGGTTTACCTACCGTAATGTAGCTCGTCCCTTATAGAATGGCTTAAATCTTCCGATGCGTTGGGTATGTTGACTTTGTAACAATGTTAAGTTACAAAAAAGTACAGTTGTAATAGCCAAGTAATGTCACCTTAGCGTAAAGCAACTATGCCCTCATATTGCTTACCCAAAAATTTTCATTGTGGCGTTAGGTACATAGCGGCATATAATCTTTGCTTATTTCCTGCCCTGTAACACCCAAATAGGAAGAATAAAACCGGTTTCTATTCATATATATGCTCGCCGTTGACAGCCAAAGCTCAAGCGTAACAAGTACTAAAAAAATTCTTATTCATCAACATATAGTTATTATTTAATCTAATATAATGTTACGAAAATAAAATCTGGCAACCCCTGGTGTTGTTTCCGCATGAACGTGGTGAATAAGTTACTTCAACTAATGGTGTGTATAGAATAATACCTCAATTAGTGTGTGCTGTAAAACAGAAGATCGTGAGTTCGATCCCGCCTTCGGACATGCGTACAACGGAAAATAATAATTGTTGTAAGGCAATTAAAAATTACGAAGTAGCAGTACAAACCTCCCGAGAGGCAAAAGACAATTATTGTGTAAAGTCATAGCAGATAATTTAGTGGAGACGTCCAATTTATTATAAGAGTAAAGAAGCCCTTTATAATAAAAAGTAAGAACGGTAGCGGTTAGCGTAGGGAAGTGTAACAGCATAACAACAGTGTATGGCAGACGTGTGTTGCGGCTATTGGATTAAAGGTGATGACTGGCTTAGATAAAAGGAGTAGTGGAGATGTCTGAGGATGGTTAAGGTTACTAAACAAGGCATCAAGTAGTTAATGTCTCGCCGGAGTAACACAGTCGTGTAGTGTGGATGGCTGCGTTTGTAACAATAAGGCATGTTTAGTAAATACGACACCATAGGATTCACAAGACCGTAGGATAAAGAAGTACAGCCAGAGATAGAGCCACACATTAAGAATAAAGAATTTATAATGAGTCACAGTGGTATTTGCAATTAGAAGAATCCGTACGTTTAAACTCAAAAAGGGAAAAACGTAACAATATATTATATATAACTTTGTAAGTTTGTATGTTCATTTGTTTGCATTTTATTTGTGCGTGCGTTAATCAAGGCTTAACGACTGAACCGATTTTAAGGAAATTTGAAACACGAGTAGATATTTGTCCTCATGGTAAAATAGGGTATTTATGTTTATAAATAGTGGACCAGAAAGTAAAAAAAAATTCTTAAAAAATTTTAACATCTGAGTTAAAAATAAATTCTTTAAGACAATTTAAAAAAATTATATGTCCAAAATACCCAATTTTTGTGCCCTACTCAGAAGACCCCCTTCACCCTAGGGGGGCGATCGTCACTGAGAAAGACCTCTGCTTTGCCTCTGTAAAGATAAATCTGTTGAGGTATCTTAAGTTATTCATGAGGTACCGAATTTTGACAAAAAAAAAACAATCGTTTTCAAACCACTGTGCACTCCTATTAAGGCCTTTCTATACTTCAAAATTTTTACTTAGGAACATACTTTATTCTCAGAGTAAATTAATCAACTGGTATAAACAAGTGATTCAAATAAACAAGTGTATTTAATAAAAAGTGATATATATTTTTTTAAATTAAATCAATAATTGCATCAGTTAAACACTTAATTAATTTTTAATACAAAATAGAAGGTTTCATTATTAATGGGAGCTAAAATTTGTTTTGTGATCGTTCTCACCGTTTTTCTTCCTATACAATACAAGATTAATTATTATCTAAATAAAATTACGTTAAATTCCTGACAACAACAATTCGACACTTTGTTTTAGGACAACAAAATTCTCTCTACAGGATTACACTTGTAAATGAATACAATGTTGCATGACACACTGTGAATACTTTGCAAATTTTATTCGAAAATTTCTTTTGCGAACAGGGAAAATTTTATTAAAAGTTCAAAAGAAATTTCGTACTTGTTTTTTTAATTACACTTGTTGGTCAAAATGGTAAATTCTAAGATCCAAAAGTGATAAAATTACAATTTTCCAAGACAGTATTACCAGAATATTTGTTACGCGATATTCTGAAAACGATCAAATTTCCAAAATATTTGAATGACTCTTTAAAAGACAAAAGTAAAGTTTTCGAAACAAAAGCCTCAAAATGATTATTGCTCTTTGAAACAATATATTGTAAATTGCAAGTGTTCAAATTCCAATGGATTGTACTTAAAAGTACAACAGAAACTACAACCCTCGACTAATTTGATTTGGATTTGCACGACAATCATGCATGAATAATTTTATTTTTCATAAATATTTTATTTCTTCTCGCGCATGCCATGATTTTGTTTCAACTCAAGACCAATCATTTGCGTTAAATTGTTTTGTTTTTCATATTATACAAAGCAAATTTTTTTCTTGTTTTGTTTGCTGCTATTTAAGTTTTGACCAAATTATTGTTTTTTTAAACAAATTTTCATTCATATGGAAACACACACGTTCTCGTTCGAAAACTACACACCTTGATTTTAACGTTTTGTTTAAAAATGAAATTTTTTTGTTATTTCTTTTTTTTTTTGTTGTGATTCAAGTACGATTGAATGTTTTTTAAATTTTATTCACTGTGTTACAATACACGTTTACGAGTTTTAGCCTAAAACCTATTAAGCGTAATGATTTCGGTCGGTTGCATTCGGATACATACGGTTGCTTAACGCCGCACACGACTGACCGTGCATGGATAATAATAAACGATATAATAATGTCTGTTTGTAGTGAGATGGATACATAAATAATATGTCTATATGTCTGTCCCTCTATTTGGCTGGTGAAACATCAACCATGTCAGTTAAATACTCTCATCACAATATACAAAAAAAAAAAACAAGAACTGCTCAACTTAAATAAGATTTTATTTCTACTGGTGTTTTTTTTTTAATCTTGCTGAATTCAGAATTAAATTTATGTATTTTATATTTTATAGCAGCGCTGTTTACAACAAAGGATCCAAATTTACTTCAACCAACTGATAATTTAATTCGAAGAACAAAATTGAGGTTAGGTATTTGCAACAGGTTGAGGTTATGTTGGCTGTACTATATTTAACTACAAACTACTTGTAGTAAATAAAGCTTAATTAAATCGCTTATGACTCTAAACTAATATGTTAGACAGCTTTAATTTCCCAATAAAAGAACAAAACGTTTTTAAGCCTTAGAACTATTGTGTTACAGCAGATTAAAGAAGCTTAAATATTATCGTTGCATTTTTATCAATTTGGAATAATTAAAGACAAATTAAGTGACGATGAAAATGCGTACTTTAAATATTACATTAAGTGCACAAAGATTTTAGGAAAAAAGAAAAATGTTCTTGAAAAATTAGTTGCAGGCAAAAAATCTTAAGACACTACAGATACGTTTTATATATTCGATTAGACTTTCGTTGCTGGCACATGCATCAAAATTTTTACCTAAAAAATCAACCTCAACCACCCACTAGGCATTAAAAACGGACCTGTGCTTTCTGGTCATCTTGGGATAACTGTCAACTTTCCTTTTTATCATAAAGTCCCACTTGCTTTCAGCATCTAATTTAGACCGACGTATCTCATGCATTTCACATAAAATATGCTGTGCCCGCAAAAACTATTCACGCATACGACTTGCGTCCGCCCGCCGTAATTTATGACTTATAGAATGCAATTATTATGAGACCCTGGCTCGCAACAAATTTTGTTCGGCTTGGTTGACTCCTACAGCAGGGTTTTGCTTCCTAATGGTCCTCATGTTCTGTGTGTCTGCTAAACTCTACAGCAATTATATGATTAAACATCCCCTTCCGTATTAGATCGAACTCTAAATCCAAGGGCTGGTATCCTTGAATTTCAATATCGTTTGGCTCAACTCCGAGGTATAACTGTTTCTCGTTAATTTTGGTTCGCAATGCATGATTTTCTCGAAAGTTTTTCCTTGCAACGTTTCCTGTTTCGTTTTTATAATTTTTATTACAAAAAATGAAAACAGGGTATGACTGAGTTTGTCTGTACGCCAATCGATCAGGCATATTGTCGAAAGAGGTTCTATTGGAAATCAGCGGACAAAACACCACGCCTACCTCTAATTTTTTCATATTATTTGGAACAATGAAGAAACTCTACTCAAAAAAACAAATATATAGGGCGATAGAGAATTAAAAATAAGAAAATATATCGAGGAAAAAATTGGGGCTCGTCCATATTTTCCGAGTCACGGACCTCTGAAATTTTAAAATTTTTTTAAATATCAATATGGGTATCATTTTAAAGCTTTTGAAGAGATATTTAAGGAAATACTAAAGTTTTTTAAATGCTTAACGCATTCAGAGCCGATGACATTTTTATGTAAAATTATGTAAAATTAATTCTCTGTCACCCCAATATTTGCTTTTTTAATTGGAGTTACTTCACTAAACTAGATTTACATATATGGTAAAGGGTATACAAGATTCGGCATAGCCGAATAAAGACTTTCACTTGTTTCTTCCAGCGGTTGGTTAGGTTAGTTAAGGCAGGCAGCCGCGTTGCCACAGCCCACTTGGGTTCAATGATTGGTCCCTTTGTGTTACCTGCTGTTACAACGGAGAGAGAAGAAGAAGGAGAGAGAGAAGATTAAGGCAGGAATTAGAAAAAGAAAAACGGAAGAAAAAACGGGGATGAAGAAAAGCAGAAAGAACCGCGGGTTTGAGAATACGGCGAAGGTCCGAGAAAAATGCAAAGAAGAATCCGCTGAGTGAGGCCGACTTCTGCAGAAGTCGTTAAAAGGGATACCCATTCTCCTAGTTTGGGTCCCGAATAGACAATGCCCATTGACCGCAGCCAGCGGTTAGTCGCGCTTAGTTTTAAATCCATGGATCCATGCTTTTAGTACTAATTTAAATTTCTGCTCAATAAACGAAAGTTTTTAAAACTAATTGGTCATGTCCGAAAAGCTTATGCCAGTTTGCACAGTGGTAGGTTGTTACTCCCTGGTGAACATCTTGTTCTAGGTATCTGAGTGATGCCAGATCAGCTAAAAAACTTAATCATTAACTGATCAATAATCTAACGAGTCAATTAGACACTTCCGCAATATTTTTCTGGTCACAACGACGTTTCTTCTTTCGTTATTTCTTACACTCGTCGACCTTTAAAAAATATCTAAAAGAGTCTACTTGTTTTCGATCGACTTATAAGCCTGCACAAGAGCACAAAAAATTTTTAACTGTTTGTTAACTTTGAGAAATTTGCTCAGCAACAAAGTTTAATAAAAAGTTTTCATTCAGTTACTGCTGTTACTACTTACGGAATGGGCTTACTTTCTTACGAAATGTGCTTACTTTCATACAATTGCCTTAACGATATCTCTTCGATAACTCTGATTAGCAGCATATGTTTTTAGTAATTTCAGAAAAGAAAAATATTTAAAACATTATGAGTTCTATGATGTCTTGTTGTACAGATACATGGAATTGTTAAACAAGCAAAATGACATTTGTGTGATATTATAGAGATTGTAGCACGTGCTATATTGAAAAAACAGACATTAAAAATTTTGATTTTTTTTTTTTTTGTTTTTTGTCAAAAATCATCATCATATGTTGGACCATATGCCTTTGTCTGACATGCGTAAGCCAAGCGAAACTGATTTTTTCCTTTTTTTTGCATTAAAGGCGAAATGAAAACCTTTTAAAATTCAATACAGTAGCAGTTTAATTGCAATACGCCTGAATGATTCTTTTCAAAACGTTAAATTTAGAGCAACAATAAAGATGACAATACTGTACTCGCACACATACTCATACTTCGTAAACATTTAGACAACCATATTCGCCATATGAAGATTTTATAATTTTAGTTTAAACTTTAAAAAGAAAAAAAAAAACTGATGCTACAAAACATTAATTTAAATCTAAGGACACACACACTCTCATTTTTTATGGAGCCATATCGAATTTCAGCACATTCTACTTGATAATTTACCGAAAACTTGAAGCATATTTTATACTGGAGTTGAAGAAAAAAAATACAAAAACGAGCTAAAAGTCAAAGACAAAAAGTAAAGGATAAGAAAGCAGTATGAACATAATTATTGGCTTAAGGTTTAAATTCGGGCTTTAAGACAAAATAAAAGTAAAAATATTTTATATGCTTCACTGCATCGAATTATGAAACAAAAAATAACAGTTGTTTTTTTGAAGTCTTGGCCCATATGAAAAAAATATATATAAAAAAGGATCAAATTAACTTGAAATAAGACACAAAAGGTCAAAAACACATTTAGTCGGAAATCATTATTAAGAATTGATTTACCGTTAATTTATGCTAATTTAACAATTTCATTTTAAATTGGCAAAAAAATAAAAACCAAAAATCATTCTACATTCAACTTTCAAAGCTTGCAATATTAATTTAGCCTGTTCACATAAAACAATAAACTTAAAAATGTAATCGTTGTTATTTGCTCTAACATTATTTCCAGTTAACTAATTAGATAAAACATCTTAACCCCTTTAATATTTAGGATTATACTTTTATTTATTTCTATTACTGGGAGCTGCCTTTCAAATAAAAAAAAATCCAAGTCGATTCAGAAATTTCTCCGGTCACAAATGAGATGTTTTGTTTTTTTTTTTTTTTTTTTTTTGAAAGTAGTATAAGTCCACGTTTTGAAAAAAAAACTCAGTTAAAGGCAATTTTAATGAGCTCCTTCTCTCCATAGTTACAATCACAATTTCAAAAGAGTTCTATCTTGACATAAAATAAACAAAAACAGTTTTGCTGCACAACTCTATCGCACAAATATTTATTTTAAAAGTGGAATAAGTCCATTCCTAATAAGTTTAATGTGCTGTTTCTGTAATACAAGCGAGCGACTCTTCTAGAAAATTTTTGATAAGCACTCAATTTTTTGAGTATTCCTATACAAATTTTCTAGACGAGTCGCTCGCTTCTAATACAGAAACTGAACATAATTAAAACAACTTTCATTAATTTCTTTCAAACGACAGTTGCGAAAACAGTATTAAAGAAAAAGAGCAATTATACACTGGCCAAGACTATTATAATGCAATAAAGGCTTGCCGAAAAATAAAAACAACTTAATTTTATAGAAAATGAAAAGAGAAGAATTTGTCTCATCTAAATTTTTAGAAGAGGCAATAATAAACAGAAAAAATATAAGCAAAGAAATTTTAAACTGCCTCAAAATATGTTGAATGATATTTAAAAGGAATGAATCTTGCAAATTTCTTTTTATAGAATGATGCATTCAAAACAATTTTTTTGTTTGAAAAAAAAGGGAAGACCAAAAATCCTCAGAAAAATTATAAAACTTCATGGAGCATAACAAGAGAGAAATATAACGATATAATAAGTTTATTACCTTTTATACCGCCTATTCACCATAAATATCAAAAAAGAAAACTAATTATAAAATATATTTTTCTTATGTAAAGACGAAGTAATTGACATTTTTATATCTGAAATGAACTCTTAATAAATTTGGTTCTTCGTGTATATAAATGCCTTCAATTTAGCAGTTACTTTTTACATAAAAATTTATTTTAGTATAGCTTATTTCTATTTAAATGTGCTCCTGTTTTTATTTCTTCTAAAATATAATTTTTAAAAGTGCTATAAGTCCATGTGGAGCCAAAAAAAAAATTTTTAAATAATTTTAGTAATTTTTATTTCATAATACACTTAAAATATTGTATAGTGTCAAAAGCATCACTCGAATTCATTAAAGTTGGCCAATATTTTTAAATTGATTCAATTGGACTTATACCACTTTCAAAAAAAAAAAACAGCTTAAATATTAAAATATACAGACGAATTGATTACTTTTTTTTCATAGGAAATTTCATAAAAAATTAAATTTAATTAAATTAAGTTTTATTAAAAATTAGAAATTTCAGCATAGAAGCAATTAAAAATAAAATCCATGGTGAAATAATACAGGTCAAGGCGAATCAATTATTAGGTGGCAGCGTTAGAGAATTTATTATTTTTTGCTGGTAGAAACGAATGTCAAACTTCATATAAAAAAAATGGTACACAGATTTTTTATATATCGAGTTTGACAGTAGTGTACACGGCGATAATTAATGAATTCGCCTACGCTGGTAATTGATTCGCCTTGACCAGGTGGTCTTGATGGCGAATTTATTAATTTCGTCGTAAACGCTAAATGTCAAACTCCATATATAAAAAATATGTATAAATTTTTTTATATTGCGTTTGACATTTAGCATATGCGGCGAAAACTAATGAATTCGCCATTGCGGCCACCTGGTATTATTTCGCCATGATAAAATCTAAATATCACATAAAATTAGTGTGCGACATGAATTTCAGCCAAAATCGAAATATCATAAAAAACCGAACTTGCAGCAATAAAATAATAATAATGCAAAATTTCGGCAAGAAACAATTACATGAAATTTTACAAAATAACTATATTTTCAGAAAATATCAAAATTTCAACAAATTTATTTATTTTCACAAAAATGCCAGCAAAAAAGACGCCATTTTATTAAAATGTCAAGCTCTGTAATATTTTATAAAAAATACAAACATCTAAAAAACGAGGCCCAAATTTAAGTTTCACAAAAAATATTTAATTCGAAGGATGTAAATTTCACAAAAATAGCGATATGTCACCAAATACATAAACTTTTAATCAAAATTTCAAATTGTCTGAAAAAAATTTTTTACTTTATTGAAAATGTTTGTGAGAAGTTTCTTAAAGAGCTAAATAAACGGTAGTAAAATGGCCACCGCGACTTGCTTTCACCCTCAATAATAAATATCGGTGATTTAAATATTTAATCGGGGTAAAAAATAGCACGATATTTTTTAAAAACTAATTAATTTAATTCAGTATTCCCGTGGTTAATTCAATCAAAATAGTTTATATTTCCACAGTAAGTTGTAAAATTTTATAACTATTTATAAAATATGTTACCTTCAGAGCTAAAAGCAAAATATGAAATTTTATTTAATACCAGCTTATTATAGCCGCCGTGCCTTTCAAGGCGTGTGTAATATTCAATTTTTCAAATTTCATTAAAATCGGTTTAGTCGTTTAGCAGTTATTGACAAAGAGATTTATAATACATATTAGATTATTCCGAAAGATATTACACATAAAATAAAAAAACGTAACCAAAACGGCAACACTGCTTCTTTAAAAAACATAAAAACTATTTATCGAATATCATTACAAAATTTTTATAAAACTTAAAACAAAGACATTTTGCATTACAAGAAAATGTTTGCTCCTATTGAAATTTTGAATTGTTTTCATATAACTAAACTAAATATTTATTTGAAAAATAAATCAAAAGTTTTATAATTAAATAAATAATTAACTAAATTAAAGATTTAATAAATTTTTAATCTAAAAACAAATAAAACCTTTAATAGGTGTAAAATGTTTTTTCTGACTGTTTTTAAACCTGCATATAGAACTTTTAAGAACTTACAATGTTCGAATAAAACTTAAGTGCTTCAAGGACAGTTGAACTGAATTAAATTCTGGTAACAATATATTAAAAATTCTAAACATTACTTCTGTGCATAACAGGGCTCAGAGTATAGAATTTCTACTTTAAAAAGTGTCTCGATCAGGAATACGATTATTTAGAAGTTTTCTAGCAGGAGCAAATAAACTCATACAAGGAATTTTTTCAATAAAATGTAAATTGCTTAACAAGCGAAATAAAAAGGTAAATTACATTCTGAACATTTTGAATTGTGATTAATGTTTTTTCTGTTTTTTATCCAATTATAAGAATAATCTGTTTATTAATGTCAACAACAATTTTATGATTCCTTTGAAAAACTTTGGATATTGTTAAAAAGTAGATGTTATTATTTATGAAAAATGATTGTCATTTAGAAAACATACAGACACATATCATTCTTTTTTTTTATTTGTCGATCAACCTAGTTTTGTACTGCTGCAGGTTGTTGTTTTAAAACATTTCACTTCTTTTTCAAAATTGAAACCTATAATCATAATTTATAATGTGTTTACATTGATGTTCATTTTTTACACCATTTACATTTTTAAACCTAAAAGGTTTTGCAAACTTGCCTTCTAACTATTTATTTAACCTTCTCTAACAAAAAAAAAAAAAAATATATATATATATATATGTACATATATATATATATAAAACGTATATATTTACCTGATACGATTTTGGCATTACATTTTTTTTTTAGAAATTTTTTATCGCTTACCAAGTTATTATTTGTAACCCAATCTGTTATCTTATTTTTGGATATTTGAAACTTATGAAGCATTGTGTTTATAAAAAGACGGAAAGGTAAATATTTTTGTTTGTTCTTTTTTATGGCAAATTTTATCTGATGAAAAATTTAGCTGTTCCAGACAGTCATAACTCAATAAAATAACAAGGTTTATACTATTGTTTCGTACTTTTATTATAATTTACTTAATTTTATTTCTAAATGTATGTATGTAAATATGTACATATTCTTTTACACCCAAAATTAGCGGAGCTACATTATTAAGATAAAATTATATAAAATATGTTGTAATGAAGTGTTTTATACTTTCATAGCATTTTGCTTATACGAGCCACGGATTTTGCCCTTAAACGGAAAAAAAGGAAAGAGGCGTTATGTATTATAAATTTCATAAGAATAAAAATATGATGGGGGCTAAATTTTTTCTGATAGTGGCTTCAGCCTCCTCAGGCAGAAGAGATTAACAGAAATTCAATTATGTTCTTGCATTTGGTAAATGTATTTTTATGTGTCATGTTCTGCTTTTGGATAATTTTTTGTTTATCATCATTTTTAACAAAAGTTTCGACAGCTGCTGTCGAAATAATGCACACAATTACAAATAAACTAACAGCCTGTTTATAGTACACGTCAAGAGCGAAACGAAACCGGATGGCATATGGACGAATACGTAATAATTAGCGTCCGTGTAACACGTGCAGGTTTTTTCGTTTAACTTACGTTGTGTTTCGTGTAAATAAATGTTGTGTCAAATCGTAGTATTGTTAACGTATTAATTATTGTTTTTTATTTACTTTTTTCCTATACATTTTTTGTTTTTGCTTTAAACGACGGTAACCCTGCTTCGGCGCTTAAAAAGAAACAGCTGAGTTAAATAAACAATACAAAATTATCAAACAATCAATCTGTGAATCAAAAGCAATTTATAAAAATAAACACTAATTTTTAAATTATTATATTCTTATTATTTGTATGTATGTATCTGCCTGCCTGCTTTATAGGAGGCCAAACCCTTGGACCGATCTTCCTGATATTTTCACAGCATGTTACTGTGACTCTGGAAGGAATAATAGGCTATATGAAGTTTTAATTGGACAAAGGGGCGTGGCACCGCCCATATAAACCAAAAATTTAAATCGCCATATTTTGGCCATTTTTTTACCTACATCGACGATATTTGGTACATATGATATTGGCATAATTAGGAATACGTACCAGGAGAAAAGTGGGTGGGACCCCGCCCCTTTTTAGAAAAATTAAAAATCGTAATATAGTCTTAACTACTGGACCAATCGTCATTAAATTTTCGCAATAGGATATTCTTGACTATATAAAGTTAGGAGTGGACAAAGGGGCGTGGCCTCGCCCATATAACCCAAATTTAATATCGTCATATCTTGGGCATTTTTTGAAGTAAATATATAAATACTTTTAATTTTATTTAATAACGAGGGGGTAGCGAAGCACACCGGGTTCATCTAGTGTATAATACTAATAGATGTTTTTATTAGTGAAAGTGTTATGATGGGCAGTTGCCCAACAATATTAACTCCTGACGAATGTTTTTTTTTCTTCGCGCAGTTTTGACGTGTCTGAAACTACAATGCACGATACATAAACCAGAAACAATTGCCATTTGTTACGTTTTTTACAAAAACAAAATGACATTCACGTTTTGAAAACCCAGTTTGATAATATGGTTACCGGCGAAAATGAATGATTTTACCGTTGCTACCACCTTAAAATTAATTCGCCTTAGGTAAAACTAATAGCCATGGTGAAATAATACAGATGGTCTCGATGGCGATTTCACTAATTTCGCCGTAAACGGTGAATGTCAAAATCCATGTATAAAAAATGTATAATTTTTTATATGGTGTTTGACATTTAGCATTTACGGCGAAAACTAATGAATTTTCCATCGCGACCACCTAGTATTATTTCGCGTTACTTTAAAAAACCAAGGCGAATTAATTATAAGGTGATAGCGGTGGCGAATTCATTTATTTTCGCCCGTATTCTAACTGTCAAATTCCATATAGAAAAAATTTATATAACTGTTATACAGATTTTTTATTTTTGGAGATTGACAGTTAGGATACCGGCTAAAATGACTGAATTCGCCATCGCTGTCACCTTATAATTAATTCGCCTTACATGCACTCACCTTTTTTTATTGGTTTTGTCACACACTCTATTAATAAGTCATTTTTAGTGCTTTAGCCCGGTACATTAAATCGCTTTGATAATTCTCCCTCACTTAGCATTGAATTTTGTATGCATTATATCAAATTTGTATGCATAATATCATATTACTTTTACTTGTTGAGCTGGACATGGTGTATTTTGAAATTATGGTCGGCTTTCAGTTGGTGGCTGTCATTGTATTTGTGCACACAAATCATGCTTACTAGCATAAGCGAGTAAGTAATAGCAGAAGGTGATATTTTAAGTTTTGTAGATTTTTGTAACGACAATAATGTTTTATAAAATGAAAATTATTTTAACACATCGTTACAAAGCCAACAAGAAGGTATAAATCTTGAAGCAGTTACACCATAATTATCACGTCATGATTGAGGCGACGAAAGCATTTTTTTAAAAACCCTGCGGTCATAAGATATAATTGGCCGTCATTTAGCACCTTGTCGCTGCGGCACCTTGTTAAGACAACAAACTTAACAGCACGCTGTCGTTATTGAAAAGTTTCTTTAGATGCTTGTCGTTACGACCATCTTCACTAGAATTACCATCACCAACGATTTTAGGCCTCTACATACATATGTACATATGAATACTTATATGATCGTGTAACTAACTGCTAACAGCGATTATAACAATATGATGATGATGATTCCCTTGGCCCAGTCTTATATTTAGACTTTAAATGTGAAAGAAACTTTAAATTGTTTCTTGTTAAGCATTAAGCTTTCGCCAGTAATTTAATCAATGCATCAATAAGCATGTGATCATGTCTGTTTGTTTCTTAGTACCTTTTCTTTGCAAAGTACTTTGCCTCACGTTAAGAGAGAGAAGTGTTAAAAAGCCCATTTCTTGTTGCAGGCAACAGCTATTATTATCAACAAAGAGTAGAGAAGAGTTCGTATGCTTCCAGTTTAAAAATACAAATCATTTCCTGAAATATCTTGCCGTTGATCATTTTTTTTAAAACAAAGTTTTTTGTATTCTTTATGGTGTTGACTGTAATCATTTTCAATTTGTTCTCCTTTTGTAAACGTGTTTATTTCAATTTGTACTTTTATTTCGGTTAATTTTTTTCATTGCGAAGGGTTTCTTTGCGTGTGTGTTGGTTAAGGCGTCTCTTTTGAATATACTTATATAGCTACAATTCATCTAATTGCTTTTAAATCAGTTTAATACTAAATGTTTTATTTATTTTAATATTTCGGTTGTTGTTGTTTAAGGCGGGGTGGGCAACCTGTGGCCAGCGAGCATATTAAAAATTTATATGGTGGCCAGCCCTTAAACAGTGACAGGCAACAAAATAAAGCTATGAAAAAAATTATTTTCTTTTCCTTGTATTCGAACGAAGATATAAAACAGCAGCATAAAACAGTCTCTAAAAATCATAACAAAAAATGTAACGTTAAAAACAGTTACGAAAAACAAAAAAATATTAATATTTTATTTGATTGCATCAAGAATTTGAAGAAAGATTAATGGATTTCAGCAGTAAAGAATGCTATTTTGATGTATTTTCAATTTCATTTTTGTTAACAGATGTGACCAAAATTCCTGAAAATTTTAAGTTAGAATAATTGTACTGCGAGAGAGGATCTTAAAATGAAATTTATGGAATTAACAAAAATTGAATTTTGAAAAAATTTAGACACGCACATATTTCCGCAATTAATTAATAATGCAAAAAAATATTTCACTGTTTGGGAGCAAATATAAATGCGAATAATTTTTTTCGAAAGATACTTTTTTTAAATTAAAATATAGATCGCGAATTACAGACGAAAATTTAGAAAGTTACTGAGCAGTTGCTACTACTAAAATTGAACCAGACATAAGTACCTGAACCACAAATAAGCAGTGGCGGGTGTCTTATTAATATAATGATACAACTTATTATTAATTTTTGTAATTTTATATTGCGGTAATAAAAAGTGCTATAAATATATTATCAGAAATATGTTTTTTTTTCAACTTCTAAAAATTGTCTTCACTATTTTATGAAAACATATTTTTTATTTACCTACAAAACAAATGTTAATGGCCCGCTTAAGTTTGGCTGTTTTCAATTTTAACCAGCACTACAAAAGGTTAACCAGCACTACAAAAAGGTATTTTAACTTTTGTCCACAAACGTTGATTATAATTCATGAATTTTTGTCTTTCGTTTACAGTTATTTTTTAATTTTATACAGGTTTAAAGTTGCAATAAAAAAAATAATAGCAACAACACGGTTCATCTTACAAAGCAATACCTTATTGTGAATTTTAGTAGCAATGCAATACGAAGTGTCTTAGCTAACTAAAGATAAAAATATGACCGTGTCTTAGCTATTAGTTAATTTTTAGTCTGGCAACTATTTTTTAATTTGTACCAGAGATGCCATAGCAAACTTCAAATTTATGACGTACTTAAGTAGTAAAGGACGCAATCCTAATCTCAAAAATAACAAATCGTATAATCTTTTATACATGTAATAAAACTTTAACGGAGTCATTTCTGTACATGAAAATTTTGTTGTTGGTGTAGATAGTAATCGATATAGAATACAAAACACATAGTTTTGGAATTTTTGTCTGTTTGTCTGTGTTCGAAGGATGTCCCTTAGAACCTTGATTACAATATTTTTTCGCAAAAATAAGTCATTTCGTGGAGATAAAAGATATATAAATGTGAAAGCATTATGGTACTAGAACAGATATGTGCACATTTTATTTTTGTAAATAGAAAATTTTTAACACTCTACAGAACTCTGAAAAAAATATTTAAAAACACTTTTTTCTAAATTTGAATTTTAAGAAAACTAGAAATAACACACAAAGACTTGGGCACTGCTAGTTAATAACAAATAAATAATAATAAAATATAAAATAAGAATAATCAGTAATTTTTTTGTTGTACTCTGGTGAATTACACGAATTAGAACATTTTAGGGATTAATAGTTGTAACAAGATATTGTTTTTTTAGCCACACTAATATTTAAACAAGCTTTTAGTTTGCAACTATTTTTGGTTAATATAAAATGCCATTAAACGCAATTGTAAATATTTTATTAAGGAATAATTGAACGTTTTAATATTTAACACTTAATCAACCATTCAATTAAATAAAAGATATAAAATTATAAATACCAATATAGCTTTTCTTATTTTATTTAAATATGATTGAATTTACGTGAGAGTCTTTCAGTAGGAAAATTTGTATTATTCAAATAGTTGTTTAAACATCTAAGAGATTATGAACAGTCCCAAGCCTACAATAGCCTGCTTATCCAGTCAGTGAAGTTACTTAGTTCGCCATCTTTAGTAGAACATTCATGAAACTCAATGTTTTGTTTTAAATGTGACCATTCAAAATCTTTGCCTGGTTTGCCCAAATAGATTTGTCTTGTTGAATCTTCCTCGCCCACAGATTGTAATTTACGGCTACGTGTGTCGCGAATAATATTCCTGTATACATGACAATACATGGAAAAAAATATATAATTATAATACTAAAAGTAATTATATTTTCTTCCTAAACAACAAAAAACTTACATTTCTTTTTCCAATGATGTCTTTATAACTTGAACGCTTTTAGCGGTTGTTAAGTCCTGCTTGTTGCACAGCACCAGAAAGGAACAGGGGAAGGTGGAGGAGTCGGTGAGCATCGAATAAAGGACACTTGAAAAAACCATGTTATCTTATGTACTGAACTATTTAACTTAAACAACTTACTCTGCAACATCTCGTATATCTTTTTGTATAGTGACTGAGTCCAAAACAAACGCAATACCCTTGGCAGTTTTTTTATACTGATCAAAAATTTTCTCTCTTACTCTATAGTGACCGGGTATATCAACCAAACGTCCGGTTAAACCTCCAATTTTATAGTCACCTACATTCTCCTTTATGGAAGTGAAAGTTTCTGGAAACTTATTGTGTAAAACACGCATAAACATCGAACTCTTGCCAGCTTCATTTAAGCCAGTCAATAGAATAGTTCGTCGAACTGAAGATCTCTTACGTAAAATAACAAATAAGGCTGAAAATTATGAGAAAATGCGACTGAATATTTTGCTTTTAAGTTTTTGCAGTAAACTTTTTATTAATGAACCTACCCACGATTAACAAGCCAGCAATCAAAGCAACCAATATTGGTGTCATGTTCAATTCGCTTATTATCAGGGGTTCTCCATATCTTGCTTTATCTTTAGTTTTGTCCATTGTGTTTAAAGACTCTTGGCAAATACTAGATTGCTTTTCAAAGGGTTTATTTAATTCGAATCAAAACTACAGCAAAATAAATTAGTACCTCTTTCAAATGTAAAAATCGCAGCCGTCAATCGGCCACGCAGAAACAATATAAATGTCAAAATAATGTTGCCAGATTCGTTATAGAATGTAAAAGTATTAGGATTTACACCTAAAGTTTTTTGCCTAGAAATTTAAACATATATCAGCGTTGCCACACAAGAAATTGACTTCCTACCAATAATTTTTAAAAATCCTACCAAAACCGTTCACAGCCTACCAAAAATTTAAAAATACATTTCTTGCACATAAACCCTGTTATAATCAATTGGTTTTTTCCCGTAATTGTTGAGATGGAAGTTTGTCTTTTGATGATTTTTAAGATAGGTGTTATGATTTAAAATAGTTTTAGAGCATACTATGCCGAATGAACACCCATCCCTTTCCTGGAGCTAATCAAATTCGCTCAACCATTCTGTTCAAAATTTTCTTTTGACTGTTTCTTCACAATGTTCACTAAAAGTGTTATATTATTTAAAAATGTTTTAAAACAAAAATTTTAAGAGTTGTTCTACCTGGTTGAGGGAATGTCGTCTTCTAAAGTTATATTATTTTCATTTAATGTTGGAGTTTATGATTAAAATTTGAAAAAAAAAAATACATGCAATATTTGTAAATATTTATGTAATTAATAGGTACATACATATGTATTTACAATTAAAAATTTACTTTTCCATTTTGTCTATTAATTTTTTTAATACATACACTTGAAAATAAACCTTCACTCAAAAATATTGTTATTTCAATTTCATAATATTGTTCGCGTCAAGGCGAATCAACTACCAGGTGGCAGCGTAGGCGAATTCATTAATTTTCGCCGTGTACACTACTGTCAAACTCCATATATAAAAAATCTGTTTACCATTTTTTTTATATGAAGTTTGACATTCGTTTCACCAGCAAAAAATAATAAATTTTCTAACGCTGCCACCTGATAATTGATTCGCCTTGGTTCGCGTTTCTTAACCCAGAGATGGTTATAGCTTTAATCATCTCTATGCAAAAAAGCAGAGATGTTTTGTATTACACCTAAAACAGTTTTTGAAAACATTTAAAGTTATTGTTTATTTAATTCAAAGTTACATTTTTTTTATTTTATGTTCTGAATTTTTAAGGTGAAAAATTAACTATTGCTAAAAAATTGCTACAGGAGGAAAACCTACCAAAAATTTAAAAAAATGCAACAAACCAACCAAACTGTTTTTTAAAAACGAAAAACTACCAAGTTTGGTCCGATTGGACCAAAGCGGCAACGCTGACATATATGTATACATATTTATGTCAGCCGTGAGAAGTTTAAATTATGTCGCAACAATAAGGTTAACTGCAATTGTAATAACTCCGAATAGAATTGTAAATATAAAGTATCTAGAAGCAGTACCAGATGCGAGTTTACCTGAAAGTAAAAAGTGGAAGACCAAAGAGCGGAATGTTATGTAAGATTGCATAACGGATTTAGGCATGATGTATAATTAAATTTGTCATTCCGTTCGTAATTTCTAAATATCCATTGCCGACCCTATAAAGTATACATATTCTAAGTTCTTATGCATAGCGAAGTCGATTGAGCGATGTTCGTCTGTGTTAAAATTAACTTTGTCAAGGCACTATTTCACCTAGAGAAGATGTTAACGCGCCAATCGATTAGAAATAATGCCGAACAGGTGCTTCTAGAAATCAGCAAGATCGGTCCATGTCCTTCGAGGCAGCGGACAAAACACCACCCCTAACTTTTCCATACCATTCGGAGCAATAGAGTAACTCGAATCAAAAAACAAATATATGGAGCGATAGAGAATTAAAAAATGAGAAAAAACATCAAGCGGAAAAATTGGCTTTCGCAAATATTTTTCGAGTTACGGGCCTTTGAACTTTTCAAATTTTTTTAAAATATAAATATGGGCATCATTTAAAAGCTTTCAAAGAGATCTTTAAAGAAATGCAAAATTTATAAAAAATGCTTAACCCATTGAAAGCCAATGACTTTTTTATGTAAATATATGTAGGTCTTAATTTTTTAATTCCCTTTACCCCAATACAATATTTGCTTTTTTAATTGGAGTTACTTCACTAAACTGGATTTAAACATATGGCGAAGGGTACATAGGATTCGGCATAGCCGAGTATAGCACTCTTACTTGTTTTTTGCTACATTCGTGAACGAAACTTTCAAAAATAGGGTACTGTCCTTCTATTTTTAAAGCCTTTTCACCCGGGCGCGTCTTAAATTTTACTACCTATATATTTGACTCGGGTCTAGAATGATTTGTTGGTGGTGGAATGTTAGCGGCTTGGTTTTAAATCGCGTTATCAGAATTAAACTAACCGCAATAATTTTTCGCACAATAAAACACTCTAAGAACTTTACGAGCAGAAAAATTTATTTGAAAACACCGGTATAGTTATATTTATTATTATTTATTTGAATAAATAGATATAAACCTTAAAGATTGATATATTGTTGAATAACTATAAAATGAAAAATTGCTTTGGGAGAGATTGACCATATTTACACTATGCAATTATTTGAGGAATTTTTTTCTCAGTTTTCTATTTAAGTTAGAGCGTTATTAGTTATCTAAAAGTAACCATTAGCAACAGTAACATTCCCTTAAAACTCAAGCAATACTATATTGCTTACTCCTTCTGCTTTAAAAACAAACAAAAATTGCATGCTAGTTTCATGAAAAATTGCATAGTGTAAATGCCGTCATTGATCTGTTACAAAAATTTGAAAAACTCCATTAAAAGAAATAATTTCATTTTTAAGCTTAAAAACATCAAAGCTAAAATAAAACGAAAGATTATTAACTTTAATTATTACCAGATAAATGCATTTTATGGGAGCTTAAAAGTTAAAGAAAACAATTACATGCTGAAAATCTATATGTAGGGATATTGTTGCAATGTGGTCTGACTGTAGCAAATGTACTTTTGTTAGTGTTTTATAATTTCTTGGCGTAAAGTGAAAAGTATTTTGGTTTTTTTTAGTAGAATAAATTAAATATAATACGCATATATATTTTTATGATTTCTTTGTTTTGTTTTTAAGACTGAAATTATAAGATAAATATTAAATAAAAAGAAAATTTAATTCTGGAAAAGAGTTCGTGTAAACTCAATATAATCTAGAGCATCTTTAATGGGCTGTCCAGAGCGGGGTTCTACGTAAGGTTTCATGCGCTGTACACAATAGTCCGCCATGTCCTTAGTAAGATTCTGCAAGAATATATTTGATGTTTAATTATAGCTGTTTGAGTTAAGAGTAGCTGAATGGAATACTTACGCAATATAATTCCTCTTTGGTAACATAGGGACGATCGGAGGCAGTGATAGCGCGGAAAGCGTTTTCTATTTCTTCGTAGGATTGCACATTCTCGGTTTCTTTGGAAATCATAAAGGCAATATATTCTTGCAAAGAAACATAGCCATCGCGGTTAGGGTCAACAACATCTAAAATGGCTTCAAATTCTGGGTCAGGTTGTCCTTCCTCAACCATGGGCAGATCGTAGCCAAGAGCACGTAAGCAGGATTTGAATTCTTGATGATTGAGTTTGCCACTCTTATCCTTGTCGAAATGTTTAAACATCATGGAGAATTCTTTAAGGGAATCTTCGGATACACCCGAATGATTTCGTGCCTGTATCTGTTGTTCCAAATTGTGTTGCATTCTCATTGACAATTGATCCAATTGATCCCACTGTTGTGCCAGACCAACTGTAGAATGTTCCGTATAACGATTGTCCAATATCAAGTGTTCCTCTAATAAAGCGCCTAGTTCTTCAATTTTCTTAAGATCAACACGACGTGCTCGTACTTCTGTGGCTTTGACGCGAAGTGCTTCCAGTTGTTGTTCCAAAGAACCGGAACCTTCCATCATAGATGTCCTATACATTAGTTTTTTTAGTTAAAAAAAATTTTTTAATAAATTTCGTCAAGAGATTAATCAATTTAAATGAGTATTGAAAAGCAGATTAAAATAAAAAATTGTGTAGTTAGTTAGTTGTGCCGTATTTTAATTATATAATACATATACTTATTTGTTAACCATTTCTTCCTATAATATGCAGCTAAAATTAAAATTAACTGTCAGAATGGTGTATTAAATAAGTTAAAACTTTTTTTTTATAATTTTTACATTAATATTCTATTATTTATGCTTAAATATCAATAAAAGTATTTTTTTTAGTTAAATGATGCTCATATATACATATTTACATAAGTATGGACATTGCATTATTTAATGCATAAATTTATTTTCTTAAATACTGTTTGTTTTTATTTTCTAAATGCAATAATAATATTATTATTTTTTCCATAAATAAATCGAAAAATTAGTAAACTATCTATTTAAATTTT
This sequence comes from Gymnosoma rotundatum, assembly GCA_916610165.2. Taxonomy (NCBI): domain Eukaryota; kingdom Metazoa; phylum Arthropoda; class Insecta; order Diptera; family Tachinidae; genus Gymnosoma; species Gymnosoma rotundatum. The sequence goes on along the minus strand of OU744338.1, from coordinate 7,921,515 downwards.
TCTTATGTGCTGACTGAACTAGTTTTATTATTTCTTATCCGTTGCACAAAGTCTGACATATATTCTCCCTGTTCCATAGACAAAACATTTGTTTGTTATAAATTTAATTTTATTTATTGTATGAATTAGGTCAACAGCCAACAACAAGATCTTGAATAATAGAAGCTAGAAACTTTTATAGTCTAGTGTTAAGGGAGCAATTTTAAGGAGCAAGAAAGTAACCATCCATCACTAAAACCAATGGACCCAGGTGTGCTGTGGCAACACGGCTGCCTGCCTTACCTTACTATCCATCATGTACAAAATTTGCTAAAAATTATATTTTGTAAAGTCAACCCTACGCAGAAAAATTTTAAAAAAATTTTAATTATAATGACGAAAACAAATTTCATCGAATTTAAAGCTAAAAACTGTACAGCCGAAAGTTTACACACAATTTTGACACTGCGCTTGTCCAAATTTTTATTCATCTCAACCAAGGCGAATTAATAACCAGGTGGTAGCGTTGGAGAATTTATTATTTTTTGCTGGTAGAAACGAATGTCAAACTTCATATATAAAAAATAGAACACAGATTTTTTATATATGGAGTTTGACAGTAGTGTTCACGGCGAAAATTAATGAATTCGCCTACGCTGCCACCTGGTAATTGATTCGCCTTGATCTCAACAACAGTTTTCTTTTAACAGACCAAAACTGTTTTGAACGATGGGGATAAGTTTTTCCTTAACGAGTTTGTTAGTAACAAAATTGCCGCCTGTGGAGTGAAAGCAACGCACAAGAGACAGACACTACACACACCATTGCATCTATTTAATATTCCTTGAAAATATTTATATATTGTTTTAATGTTTTATTTTTATTTCTTCAAATGTATGATGTTTAACCATAATTACAGCCTGTTGCAAATTCTGAATTATTAAAATACAACCATGAACACGATGTTATAGCAAAGCTTCGGAGAAAGCGTAAAGCTTTAAAATAAAAATAATAAGCTTTTGACTAACATCTCGGCCAAGGCAGATTTATTTTACTAGGTAATAGCGGCTCTACAACAAATACAACATTGACAAAAACAACATGTCTTTTTATTGTTGTTATGTGCGTTGGAAACGTCAAAAACACAAAGAGAAATAAAAGATAATTGCTTTCAATACACATGCTTGCTTTGTCTCGCAAACGCTTGTTGTTAGTGTTTTTTTAAATTCGTAAACAAACAACTTTTGACTTTTCCAACTACAAACCAGCTGGGCGGACGACACTACCTAGTAAAATAAATCTGCCTTGATCTCGGCCAAACGCATGGAATATTTAGACAATTGACATCTACCATCAAGTCCGCTGTCAAAAACATATTATTAAACAACGCATAATTTCTTATAGTAAAAATAAGATTTAAGAAGAAATTCCAATTAATAATTGGAAGTTTTATGAGAAAAGAATCAAATTTAAGGCATTCATATATGTATATAATTTCTGGACACCATTTGATGCGGAGGCAAAATATATTAATTTATTTATATTCAAATTCAAAAACAAAAACTCACGTGAGTTGTTTAAAAATATTTATATTTTCAACGCCATTTTATCAGTGATGACACCAGAATATCAAAATTACTGTAATTTTTTTAGTGATGTCGCTAAAAAATTCGAAAGATGCAAAGAGGAACAAAATGAGTTAGGAACATATTTTAAAGATGTTGATTTTAAGCCCTGAGTATTTCTTATGGGAAGATGTTAACATATTTTCAAATTGATGGTAGATGTAGATAAGATAAGTAGAATCCGTTGACTGCACACAAATTATACGTTGTTAATCAAACAATTGCATTTTAAGCTTGATACAAAACAAAATTATATGAAAACAGCTGTAAAAACAAGCTTTAAAAAGTTAAGTGTGTGTTTTTCAGCTAATAAATAAAAATTTAAAGAAATAAATACCAACATATATTAGCTTTGATTGATTTGAAACTGGTGGATCTACCAATAAATCTCCTATGGATAACATTACTCAAGGCGGTTTCATCTAATTATTATGAGCAAAATTCGAACAAACGTCGTTAAATAAAATAAAAATTGCTGCAAAATAATAAGCAACGAAGCTACACTGCAAGGCGGATCAATTATCAGGTGGCAGCGTTAGAAAATTTATTATTTTTTGCTGGTGAAACGAATGTCAAACTTCATATAAAAAAAATGGTAAACAGATTTTTTATATATGGAGTTTAACAGTAGTGTACACGGCGAAAATTAATGAATTCGCCTACGCTGCCACCTGGTAATTGATTCGCCTTGCTACACTGTTTAATAACCTTCTCCAAAAAATAATTACGAAAATTCAGTGATGCCAACTTAGCTTTTTTCGAGCGACTTTTAGCTTTTTTTATCACCGCAGACACGAAATTTTTTTAGCTTCTTTTCAAAAAAGAGCTATCACAGCGCTTTCAATGCTTATAAACATAGCGTTTTGCACCTTTTGCATCTCTAAATAAATTTTTCACTTTTAGTCCTTAGTTTTTATTTTTTATGTATCAAATTAAATTTCTTTCAATTAGCATACTTTTTTAAAACTACGTCTTTAGTTGCTGACAAAGCATTACCGAAGAAAAATTTAGCAAAAACCGATTAATTTTGAATTGAGGGGATCTTTTTTTTTTAAATTTCAATTTTTTACCTTTCCGTAGTATAATGCTTAAGTAGAAGGAGCATTAAATGCTTTGAACTTTTTCAAGAGTCAAATAAGGAATCAAATGGCTTTCATTAATAATCTGCTGTTCAATAAATGGTTCCTTACCAAATGCTTTTTGATCGCTTGGACGATGCGTATCGTGTTTTGAAAAGTTGGCATTCCTCCGAAAATTAATTTCTCTCCTACTCTAAAAGAGACGCCAAAATTCTAAAAACTATTGCTCAAAATGAGAGAGCTTTAATTCGCCTATTTATTTTTATCGGAAAAGGTCCGTAGTTACCTTATTTAAGCATGCTGCATCATTTTGTTTATCAGCTGGCTTTAAAATAATTTCATGCAAAAGTGTAAAAGATACTTGAAGCTTTTCTCATAATGCAGAATACGTAATTGAAACGTCGTTGGATTAAGTTGAAAGGGTTTCGAACATGATACCAAAAACTAATTCCAATACCCTTTCAGATATATGTTAAAATTTATTATCTAATTAAAAAGAAAGCATTTAGCGATGTAAATTTTTATATAGTTATAAAAACCAACATTTTGTCAACAATAATACAATAATACATAAATACAAAAAGATATTCGTATTATACAACACAGTTAGTTGCCATTATAATTTAAGTTATTTTGTGTTAAAAATTCTTATAGGCAGAGAACACAAATTTCAAAAAGATATTGATTGTTTTGGATTAAAATTGAATAAATAAAATGGAAATTAAAAGAAAAAAACAAATGAAATTTTTACCCTTGACCATTATAACCCAGCATATAAAACCTAGAAAAATTAAAAAGTTGTATAAAACAAATTAAATACAGAGTGCCATGTGCAAACAAATTAAAATAGAAATAAATAAAATAGAATTGTCCAAAAACCATTGATGATATAAAATGTGTAATTTCATCGATATGTGCTTAAAAATATAATGCGGATGTTGTCAAAACTTACCTAGTTTCAGTTAGCCACTGATGGAATAGATTGGCATGTTTAGCAAATTCTTTGCGCAATTTGTCATTTTCCTCTTGACGTTTGGCTTCCTTGGCCAATTCGCCATCTCGTTCCTCTATGATCTTTTGTAAATTACGCCAAGTTTCTTCAAGAGCTTCCATGGTAAACCAGGTGTATGGATTGGGTCCAACATTAAAGCTCTTAATTTTCTGGTCAAGAGCCGACAAGGCCTTGAAGTCTGCTTCAGCCGATGACAACGAAGCTTGGAATTGGGCATGGGCATCACGAAGAGCACGAATTTCTTCGATCGAATTGCAGCGAACAGGATCCGTTAGATCTTCTTCGGCATTTTCGAACCAAGAATTGAAAGCTGAAGCCTTTTTGGCGAATGTCAAGTAGAGTTCTTCGATTTGGCGGAATTGTTCCTGCATGGCCAAGAGACGTTGTTTGCGTGTCTCGGAGGCATCACGCAATTTCTGCCAACGAGAAATGACGTCTTCGTGACGTTTTAATATAGCTGGCGATTGTGCATGGTTTGCATTGATAAGTTGATCCTTCAAAGTGGTTATGTTATGAATACCCTCCTGTTCGAAAGCGTTAAGACCTAAACGAATCGCAAGCGAAAACAAAACTAAATTAAAACAATTCTCCTTAACAAATTTACATTTTAAATAAATTTACCTGCATCAAATGTCTCTTGTTTCGTCAATAAGGTTTGAACTGTGGAGAGATCACGTCCATACTCATCAGAGCGTACATAATTCTCTTTATCAGCTATCCAAGACTCAACAACATCGGCCTTCCACATGAATTGTAAATAGGCGGAATTGTCTAACAAAGCACCTTTGCGTCTGGCAGCCAAAGCGTTTAAATTTTCCAATTTGTTGCGTAATTGCTGGCATCTTTGGCTAATAGAATCTCCATGATGGTTTTTCGCCTCAACTAAATCTGTACCTTGTTCGCAAATCAAGGCACAACGGTCCTTATGAGCAGCGAAATCAGTTTCAAAAGCATCATGTTTCTTTAAGAGACCTTGGACAGCGGCCATGGAATCACCATAGTCATCCACAGACAACAGTTGTTGCTTTTCTGTAATCCAGGCTTCCTCCTCTTCAACTTGAGCCAAGAATTGTTGGTAAGTAAGGGACTCATCCAATTTCTGACCACGAGTAGCAGCCAAGTTCTTCAGTTCAGCCCAAGCTTGATTGAGAGCCTTGAGGCGTTGTTCAATCTCTGGCACACCCAAGTTTGAAACATCCATTAGTTTTTCACCGGCTTCTTGGACAGCTTGAATAGCAGGCTCGTGAGAAGCCAATTCAGCTTCGAGGCGCTTATGCTTCTTCTTAAGGTTTTGAACACCGGTCAAATCACGACCGTAATCATCGGAACCGACCAACAACTTTTTCTCCTTGATCCAACTCTCCTCATCAGCGATGTCACGGAAGAATTGGTGCAACGTCAAGGCTTCGTTGAGCCTAGCTTGACGATGAGCAGCCAAATTGCAAATGCGTTCATAGCGTTCATTAATGCTTTGGCGTTTTTCTTGGATGCCAGCACTATCGAATTGGCCACTTTCAACCAATGAATCGGCCTGTTTATTCATATCCTTAATGCGATCTTCATGGGCAACAATGTCAGCTTCAACCAATTGATGTTTCTTCATGAGATTTTGTACTGAAGCTAAATCTTTGCCGGAGTCTTCAGTAGTGAGTAGAGACTCAACTTCACCTAACCAAAAGTCCAAGTCTTTAACGGCAGCAATGTAGGTGCGCTGCTTGTTGGCCTCCTTCAGCTTCAGTGACTTCTCAGTTGTTTTGTGGGTAAGATATTCCCATTGATCAGCGATTTGTGTAAGACGTTTTTGAACGGCATCTTCGGAGCCAGAACATTGTTTTTTGTCAATGAGATTTTCACCCATTGCCAAAACACTTTGAATACGATCAGCATTGGCAGCCAATTCTGCTTCGAATGCTTGATGTTTTTGATGTTTAGATTGAATGTTAGCTGGATCCTTATAACTTTCTTCGGTGGCCAATTGCAATTTCTCAGCAATCCAGTTTTCAATCTCATCGGCATCGCGAGAGAATTGCTGCAAAGTTTGTTCATCACCCAAACGAGAACGTTTTTCAATAAGACCTTCCTTTAAATGACGCCAGCGTTCCAAGACTTGTTTACGCTTGTCATCAATCAAATCAGATGCATAATGATTTTGATTGATCAATGTATCAGCAAGAACTTGCAATGCGGCGATCTTTTCTTCATGACCGTTAATGGCCTTATCGAAATCTTCATGTTTCTTAATCAAAGCTTCTACATTGTCACCCTTATCATCGACATCATCGGCATTAAGGAAGGCTTCACGAGCTGACATCCAAGCTTCGGCCAATTCACAATCGCGCATGTACAATTGTAAATCGAGATTTTGCTCTAATTGCAAACGACGTTCGGTCCAAGCCTTCTCCAATTCTTCCCGAGTCTTGGCCAAATCTTCGATCTTTTCTTTAATTTCAGGCGAAGCATAATGATTAGCTTGCAACAATTCGTTGCCAAATTGTTCAAAAGCACCAAAAGTACCAGCACGAGCATCAATTTCAGTACGATGTTCCTAAATGACCATAACGGTGGAAGTAGGGGAGATTTAGAATTTCATTATTATTTAAGAACAAAAATTTGTTAATTTTGTTTTTAGCTGCTTTTGTTTAAACCCAAATGTTAGACAACATATAATAAACGGATACAAACACAGCGTTGGTTATAGACGATTTTAAGAAAAAAAATTTACATTTTTTTATATCCCACTTGCAGCATTGTGTTAGATAAAAATTAATTCAAGGCGCCCATATAAAAATGTAAAAAAAACGTACCTCGAAGCGCTAAAGAATGTAAAAATTTCAGTCTCGAAAATTCCAGTACACTTTTTCATGAGAAGAAGATATTTTATGCTTTAAGAATTTCATTATAAATTAAATAGATTTTCAACTAGAAAAAAATCGTAAAATGCCTTTATAAGAAGAAACTCTTTAGCAGCTTCGAGGAAACACTTTTACCACTATTAAAATTTAACTGCAATTTAAAGCTAACTGTTACTTGTATTGTGAATGACAATGATAATTAATGGAACCACCAGCATATAAACAAAATTTAAAATCATTAAGTTTTTTCCCATAAAAATATATACATTACAGAAACAGTGGGATGAATACAAACGAAACTTTATAGGTTTCATAAAATACTGAATTCCTAAATAGTGATGGATAAACAGTTTTAATTATTATTGTTACATTAAGTGGCAACACTTTAGACCTACAGGAAAAAACTGTTGGCTGCACTGTTTCTTTAATAGCGCTTTCAGTACTAAATTGAACTGCGATTTTTTAGTAGACCAAATGTAGTTTTTGGCTTGTGTTTATATATTATAGATTTGTTAAGCAAATTTAGATGAATGTTGCGCAAAGCCTGAAAAATTGCCACAGCATTTATGACACAATTAGCGTTTCAAACATAAAGCTGCCTTAAATCTGTCTCAGAGATTTTTGTTTGTATTGCAACACAAAATTTGTTTTTTTAAGAGAAGAAGCACTAATCTATTCAGTTATTTTTTGTAGCCGTGCTACATTCTTTAGGAAAGGGATAGATGAGAGATAAATCAGGTGGTGAAAGGAGAACGATATAGCCATTTTATTTGTTATTTTACTTCGCCGGTTAATATGCTGTGAAGAAGTACTGACGAAGGAAGCTGCATGTTGTAATGTTAGTTCTGAGTATGTATTTATACCATTAAACAGAAAAAAACCTTTTTTATTTCTGATTACCGCAGGGATTGAACCCTGGCCAACCAAATTTGTAGTCAAAGTTCTTGTCACCTTGACTACAGCAGATAAAATTACAGATAAAATTATTAAAAAAGTATAGCATATTCTAAATCTTACGTAAAATTTAAAAAATACCTTTCTAAATAGCCTGGCGTAAAGGCTTAGCAATTTAAAAATCCGATTATGTCATAGCATTTTTTTAATTATTTTTGAAACTTTTACTGAGTTTCATCGCGTCACTTAATAATTAAAGTTTTCATGCCATCAGGATTTTTACATGTCGCTTTTAGTTTGAAATTTGTTATTGTATATGTACATAAAGCAAGTATAAGGACATCCTGTAAAAATTCAAGCCATGTCATTTTCACTACACCTCTTCATACAAACAAAAATCTTATGAAACTATTTTTATGAAAAATTTCGTTGTATAAGTGGGCTTTTTAAGACTTGCATGAAGTAGTAAAGTTTGTTTGTTTTTTATTTTAAATGTTTTTTCTTTATTGCTTTTGTTATTTTTTTTAGCACTGGATTGGCTTTTTGATGGCTGGATTGATTTTTTTCTGGTGTATTTATCGACTTTCTAATTATTATATTTTTTTAATGTCACACAATAAATTATCACATTGTTGTAATTGAATATCATTCAAAGATCAGGCTAAATTTGTGTTAATTTTCTTTTTTAACTTAATGGATTTTAAGGAATTTTGGTAGTTTTTTTTTAAAGGCCAATGGCAACACTGTTTGTTACAAAAATCACTTGAGCACAAATGTTTCGGTCTTTTTTTTCGTTTTTCCTTTGGGAATATGACAAAAATGTATTCAACGCAATGACCGGTATTCCGACCAGCAATGACGGCCAAAAGACCGGCACTGTTCTAGAGAAATTGTTTTTATACACCCCATTTTACGGCATGAGTTATTTTGTGAGACATGTTAAATAAAATTGTTTGAATTAATGGAATGTGTTGTTACCGATCCCTATAATAAAAAAAAACAAATTCTAAATTACTTTGCAAACCTCCAATCAGAAAGTTACCGTAAGATTATGGATTATTTACCTTTTGTAATTTGACATGATTGTTGAGTTTTTGTTTATTTTGAACTTTTTCCTGTGATATTCAGATTTAATTTAATATTTAAACTAATATCAGAAACTGACTAAATAATTAATTTAAGGCTGGAGGATCTACATTCTATACCAAAAATAGCCTTGCAAATGATATAAAAGATGCAAAATTGAATTGTAGTGAAACGGAGCGGAGCAGTAAATATTAAATTTAGATAAAAATAATAAAAAGAAGGTTTCAAGGTTATAAGTTGGGAAACTTGAAGTGATAGTTTTAAAGAAAATAAGTTAAAAAGAGATTCTGGTCCACGTTTCTTGTTAGATAATATTTTGCAATTAATTCTATAAAAAATTATAAAGCCTACAAATGTAAGTGAAACTATTTTTGGAATTTAAATCAATACAGTAATATTTTTTCGAAATCAGAACTATGAGAACAAGATCTAATTTTTGCATACGGTTTGGATCTTTATAAACGAGTTAAAAGTATATAATGTGTTGTTGTTGTTGTTTGAGTTGCATTAACTTGATGTGTTGTGATTCCATATACAAATACATAAATATATAAATGAAGTGAATTACAATATTTTGCTAATGATATGGATGGATGTTTGAATGTATGTAAATATGTTATGCTTGCATTGGATTAACAACTGATTAAGAATAAAAAAACAATTCAACACAGTTAAACGTATTACAATAGCCTCTGGATTAGGAAAAATACTTAATTTACTTTGCAATTGGTAATAGTGCGTAACAAAAGTTTAAGAAATTTACATATTCATCGATAACGAACAAAAAAACATTAAAATTTTTACAACAAAGATTAGGAGAAAATTTAAATAGAATTAGAAACGTTTTTATGGATGATGAAAACTACCTCTTTTGCTGTTGGATGGAAGAAGCTTTTGGCGCTACTATTTCCATACATATATTCGATTTCAGAACGATGAGCCTATAAATCACACACAGACGCAGTAAATATTGTAATAAATTAAAATAAAAAAAATGAAAGTTCATTTAATGATTGGTACGAGTAAAAAAATGGAATCATGATGATTGAATGAAAGTATAAACAAAACAAAACAAATTTGAGTGTGTGTGTGTGTTTATATTGTTGTAAAATTGATGAAAAAATTACAGATTTTCCGAAAGATGGTAAATCGTAACGCACACGTCACCCATGTTGTATCATAAGTTCCAAACAAGACAAAAAAATACAATTTATTTAAATAAATGATAATGAGGTCTCAATTATAAATGTTTAGCCTAAAAAAACACCTCCAAAGAGTGTTTTTATTTTATTTATGGTTTGTTTTCAAGAGAATAGAAAAAACGCCACAGTAACATACCTGATGTCTTTCGATAAGTGCCTCGGCTCCTGTTACGTCATTGGCCAACTCATCGGATGTTACTAAACTCATCATTGAATTGATCCAAGCTAGTAGATCGCGATAATCGCTAAGGAAACGTTGCAAGTCATAGGAATCTAAAAGTTTTTCTTTGCGAGCTGTAGATTTGGTAATAATTAGATCCCACATTTCGTTGATTTCCTTTTGTTTAGCATAAGTTTGCTCAGCAGTGTCGGGGTGAGATTGCATTAAACGATTTGCCGTCTCATCTAATTGACGAATCTTATCGCGCAAGGCTGCCAAATCACGTTCGACTCCTTCGTGCTTGCGTTGCAAAGTTTGTACGCTGCGCAAGTCCTTGCCTAGGTCATCGTTGTTGAGTGCATTTTCCTTTTCGGCAATCCAATCTTTTGTCTCATCGATGTCACGATGGAAACGCTGTACTTCATGGGCCGAACCCAACTGACTGGCCTTTTCTGCAGTCAAAGTTTGCAAATTGTTCCATTTTTCATTTAGGTCTTGCATTTGTGTCTGAATCTTCATTGCAGCCTCAGTTTGGCCCAAAGAAGTTAATTGTATTGCTATTTCATTCATATTAGCCAAACGTACTTCATTCGCTTTCAAGTCATCGTTAAAATCATCGAATTTCTTTTGCAATACTTCAACTTCTTCAAGATCTTCGCCTACAACGTCGGCGATTTGCGCATGATTTTCTTTATCCTTAATCCAGTTGGCAAGATCGGCAGCTTCACGTACCAGAACGTAAGCCTTTACAGTTTCGTTCAACTTATTTTGACGCTCTCGAGCCAATGTAAGCAAGTTATCATATTGGGAATTGATTTGAGCTTGGCGCTTAGCAATTGAATGATTGTCAACTAAATTTTGTTGACTAGCACTGAGGCCGGCCTCAATTTTCTTGATGTAAGCAGCTGGTACAAAGCCTTGACGATCGTTTACTTCAACTTTCCACCAGTCTTTGTTATTCGAATTTAAAAGTGTTAAGACGTCTCCCTTTTTCATGGAAACTTCACGAGGACTCTTCTCAGTGTAGTCGTATAGGGCAACGACACATTCTTTACCAGTAATGTCAACAACAGGAGTTTCTTGCTGGCGGCAATTCTTAGCTTGTTCTTGTAAACCTTGAATAGTATTTCCGAAAGCTTCCAAATCGGAAACCAAAGCTTCGTGTTTCTTTAAAAGTGCTTCAGACGAGTCTTCATCCTTTCCATAATCATTGCCAGTGGCAATTGGTTCCTTTTCGCGCATCCAAGACTCCGCTTCATTGGCATCTGCAAAGTATTGATGGGCTTGAAGGGAATCTTCTAAATCTTGTTTGCGTTGATTGGATTTATCTCTTAGGTTGTTCCACTGATCTTGCAGAGCATCCAAACGTTGACGTATGTCCTCGCTAGCAAAAGGTTGATCCTTTAACATATTTTCACCAGAACTTATAACATTCAAAAGACGAGCTTCATGGTTATTGATTTCAGCCATGACGGCTTGATGTTTCTTAATCAGATTCTGAACACCAATTAAATCTCTGCCGCGATTAGTGGAAGCAGCAATTGGTTCTTTTTCTCGTATCCATGCTGCTTCGTCTTCCAAATCGCGGAAGAGCTGTTGCACTTGCAAGGAGTCCATAAGGTGTTGCTTGCGTTCAGCCATAGGGGCAGCTAAAGCGGCGTAACGAGAAGACAAGTTTGCCTCTTTCTGGCGTATGTTATCAGCATCGAAATGGCCAGATTCAATGAATTTGTTAGCTGCCACTTTAATGCTTTCAATACGATCTTGATGGGCCATTACGTCAGCCTCCAAAAGAGCATGTTTCTTTTGCAAATTTTGTACCGAAGTCAAGTCCTTGCCATGGTCTTCTGATAAAAGTTGACCTTCAATTTCACTCAACCATAATTCAATGTCTTCAATTGTACGATTAAATTGTTGTTGTTGACAAGCTTCGTGTAACTTGCAGCCCTTCTTATCAGAAGCTTGAACCAAAGTTTCCCATAGAACTACAATTTCTTGCATGCGTGTATTAATTTGATCAGCAGCGTAGTGGTCCTTTTCAATGAGTTCGGTGCCTACAGTGGTTATGTCTTCAATACGGGATTTGTTGGCATTGAGTTCATGTTCAAAGTTTTGATGTTTTTGCATTTTTCCATTTAAATTGGTAGGATCCAAATAACTGTCATCGGTAGCAAACTTTAGTTTCTCACTGACCCAACCCTTGGTTTCATCACAATCGCGCTCAAATTGTTGATAACGATTTGAGTCTTCCAACAGCTGGCGGCGACGATTTGATTTTTCCAACAAAGCAGCTCGGCGTGCCAAAAGCATCTGGCGACGTTGAGCTACATCATCAGCAGCATAATGTTGACCATCGATTAGCTTGGTGGCGAAAATATCAAGAGCTTTTATTTTTTCCTCTTGGGCAGCCAAACTCTTCTCGAAATCTTCGTGTTTTTTGATTAGAGCTTCAACAGAATCCAAAGAATCGCCCAAATCTTCATTTGCTAAGAACGCTTCTTGTTTAGCCATCCAAGTGTCAGCCTGTTCAGTATCACGGTAAAACAATTGCAAATCCATGCATTGCTCATACAAGATACGTCTGTCTTCCCACAAGGAGAGTAAAGAACTCTTGTCGTTTTCTAAGGCAGCCAATTTTTCTTGAATTTCAGCTGCAGCATAATGTTCACGTTCCAATAATTTCTGACCAGATTCTGTTGTTAACTTGAAGCTGTCCTCTCGTGCATCAATTTCACCTTTATGTTCTTGATGACGCTCCAAAAGAGCTTCAGCTCCCGCCACATCTTTAGCTAACTCATCCGCTGAAATAATGGCTTTCATGCCATTAATCCACGAAACCAAATCGCGGAAATCAGCTAAAAAGCGATGCAGGAAGTAGGATTCGTCCAATTTTTGTTTGCGTTCACCGGCTTTGGCTTTTAAACTTTGCCAATAATTGGCGATTTCAGCTTGTTTGTCACGAATTTGATCACTGTGATCAGCATGAATGGAGCATAAACGTTGAGCCTCATCTCCCAAAGTAGAAACCTTATCTTCCAAAGCTGCTAAATCGCGTTCTACGCCCTCATGTTTACGCTGCAAGGCCTGTACGCTGGCCAAATCACGGCCATAGTCGTCTGAGGAGAGAACAACATCTTTCTCTGCAATCCAGGCAACAGTTTCGTCAGCATCACGGTTAAAGCGTTGAATCTCATGAGCTCCAAAGAGTTTTTCTTGACGTACAGTAGCAAGTTGTTTTAGACGTTGCCAAGCCTCATTTAAGTCATCTTTGCGTTTTGTGATAGTATCACGATCGGGATGGGCATCCTGTATTAGCTTATCGGCCAACTGATTGACCTCAGTAACGCGGTATTCTTGTGAAGCCATATCCTTTTGAAATTCGTCGAATTTGCGTTGCAGTACTTCAACATGCTCCAAATCCTGACCGAACTCATCAGCTGTAACAAAAGCCTCTTTATCCTTAATCCAAAACATCACCTCTTCACATTGGCGTAAGAATTGAACAAGAACTAGGGCCTGTTGCAACTTTTGACCCTTTTCAGCCAAACGGCTCAACAACAACTCCCACAAACGATGCAACTCATCAAGACGACGGCGGATAGTCTCCGAAGCAAAGTGGTTTTGATTGATCATTTCTTGCCCGGTGTTATCTAGGGAAACGATAGCATTGCTATGAGCTGAAACCTCAGCTTCAAAGGCTTGATGCTTTTGTATTTTAGCCTGGAGATTTGTGGGATCGCGATACGATTCTTCGCTAGCTGCCTGTAGTTTCTCATTTATCCACGATTCCAATTCGTCAGCGTCACGCTTGAAATATTGGAAACGACGTGAATCTTCTAATTTCTCTCGCTTTTGACGGGTTTCAATCTTAAATTCATTATAACGTGACAAAACTTGTTCACGTCGTTCCTGAATGTCTTCAACAGTTTCAAGGATTTTAACCTCTTTAGGAGTAAAATTCTCCATTTTCGTTCGTCCTTTTTAAATTTCGATGTAAATAAACTTTAATTTAAAATCGTTTTATCTTCTGCAAGTAAATATAAATGAAAACATTTAACGGAAAAAGAATTCAATTTAATTACCACAAAATGCTTCGTTTTTAATACTGTTTCTTGTTTCGCTTCTATTTTCGATTTTGCTTTAATTCTGAAAAATAAAAAAAAATATTTTTAAGCACTAAATCAGAGTGGCCATGAATTCAATTAGTGTAACTGAAGTATGTTATAATTGCCATCGTGACGACTATGATAACGATGACAATGTTTATGTTTGTATGTGTGTAATGGGAAAATAATGTATGAAACTCATTTTTTAAAACAGTGATTACGCAATTTCCACAGTTGAACACATATTCATATAAATAAAAGACTGATTAAAAACAAATTTTATTTTTAATAGTTTGCTTTAGTTTTGTAAGTACCCAATCGGAAAGAACTTGATATTTTTTGTGTAACAATTGTTACGGAGAAATTGACATCATGAGAAGGGTTATTTAAAAGGTTGACAACACCCAAAAGTTTATTTGACTTGTTGTAACGAAACTTTACAATTGATTTTAAATTATTGACAGATATGCTCCAAGAATAGTTTCTGTTTTCACTTCGATTTTATTTTCTTCTGAATGTGTAGCGAGCAAACATGTATTGTTATATGCTGCAAACTTTATTTTTAAAAACTCTTAACTAATAAATAATTAAAAATAAAAGAAGCATTTAACTATTAAAAAACTTTCAAAAAAAACTTTATTAAAATGAATAGAAATTGAACATTAAATTCTTAAAACAGTAGTAAAATAGTAATATTAAAAGAAATCAACATCTCTTGACAAATCGGCTAACATTTCCATAAATAAATTAGATTTTTCAATGTCACTATCATCTTCATCTTCAATGCTTTCATTTCCTTGATTTTCCGCATTAATGTTACGACGAGATTTTTGTGGCACTTCAGCGGTCTCTTTTGCAATATACATTAAAATATTCGATATTTCACTTAAAGCAAGTGGATCCCATTCGTGTTTAAAAATTGACACAAAAAGTTCATTAACATAATCAACTGTAATGACTTGTTTCTTAATCAGGACAATAATTAAGTGCGCCAGTTGACGGAAACATTCTGTTTTAGTACCAAGAGATTCTATAAATGTTATCGTTAACAATGCATCGTAAATGCAAATGCCAGATGAGGAGCAACTGTCTAAAGCTTCTTGCATATTGGGGTGCAACAAAACCTGACATGCAACTTCTATTAGTTCATTGGAGAGATGAGAACTATGTTTGGCTATTAGGCATTTTAACAGTTGTATAATGGCAGCACCAAGAGAATGATACAAAAAAGAAGGTAATTTATTTTCAAATGATTTGATCAGATTGCTGAAAAGGTGAATCAAGGGTTTGGAGTCTTTGAATCTCTTCACTCTAACTGAGGTGCAGTGTAACCAGTATTGTAATTCATCAATTAATTCAGATAAACTTGGTAACTCCTTATTAATCGTCAATAGATTTGATCCTAATTGTACTTTATTTTGATTCGCACTACAGATTTTATTGGCCAATTCTTGCAGACTTGCACCAAGAAAATATTCCATTGTTACGTTTGCAGAGAACCATTCTGACATTTTAATGGTAGCCTCTTTCTCAATAATTATACAATAAGTTTTCTTTAAAACTAACGAAGTTTCCTCTGGCAATAGACTTTCCAAGGCATTATTAATGCGTTTGTGCAAGATCTTGGGTATGCATTCGTTCCATTCTTTTTTGACTCGTGTAAGTGCTTCATCATAAATATTTTTAATACTGTTGTACACGAAATTATATTCAAATGAAGTTATTTGGTTTACCAAATTGTCAGCATTAGTTTTATTTGGCAGCAGAATTTTTAGTTGACCATCTTTAACCGAACTCTTATAACATCTTTCAGTACAGAACTTTATAACTTCTCGAGTAGATGAATTTTGAGAATGCAGAAACGTTTGTAGTAAAAAGTTTTGTGTATCTCTGGGGTTATTTTTCTCAGTGCTTAAAGAATATTCGTGGTCTTCGTCTGTCGGCACCGTATTTGGCATTTTAGCTATTCTAGTGGTTATATGCCGATAGCGTCCAGTTCTAGAAGCATTTTTCGTTTGTGCATATTTTGCTGGCATTATAGATACTCTAAACTCTGCCAAAAATGGACAAGCAATAGGTAATATCGCTTCCAAATGTGGATTAAGAGAATTGCCTTCAGATTCGTTACAACCAACCTTGTTGCATCTTAATTTACTTCTTACTAAATTTAATTCAGCTGTTGACTTTTTTTCTCCAAGCATGGCCCTATAACTATAATATTGTTCAGCAATAAATTCTTTAGATTCAAACAACCAACCCAAGCACAGTTTTATTATAAACATGGAAGTGTTGCAAATAGGTTTCGAGTTTTCTAAGCCCATATATGAATATAACGCGAACAGAAGTTTGATGGCTTTCGCGTAATTTTCCAATTGCAATGTAATATTATCTAACATTGCAAAGTATTGTACCGACCAGGGAATGGCTATCAATAGTTTATTTTGCTCGATTGCCTGCTCAAGCAATACACTCACATCGAAAGTCGGCTGCATTAACGAACGTAATTTCACTTGATTTTTCTCGACTTCTGCTGGCATTACATTGCTGCTATTTATGTTGTAGGGCAACGAAATAGTGAAGCCAAGAAATTTCGCCAATATTATCATAGAATTTAAAATATCTGGCCTTACTATTATGTGATTATTTGGCGAATCCTCAACTAAGGTCGACACATTTTTTTCTTCTGCATCGTTATCAACTTTATTAATGTTAATGTGATCTAGCGAGGAGTCATGCTGTGTAGTTAGTTGTGTGTAAAGTTCAATTTTTAGCTGTTCGACAAAGGCGAGCGAGCGAGCTTCGAGAATAAAATCCCGGAAGAAGGCTTCAGCTCGTGGAAACTGATAGTCCACACTAAATTGGCTGGGGGCTATTAAACGTTGCGTTAGTTTGGATAACTTTTGTAAGTCCACATCCAAACCAATTTCTTCTGGTGAAGAAGCGTTTGAAGCGGAAAGAAGCAATTGGGACACAAAAAGTTTTGCCAAGTGTGCCATATTTATACAGTTCTCTGAGAGGGCAAATATTTCTCTAAGATAAGGTGTGATTTTAGTACAAAATCTCCATGTAGGATTTAAATGATTGGATTCCCAAATCTTTAAACATTTATAAAATAAGTCTCGCTGAGCCCGAAAGTTGGTAAATTCCTGGCAAGAAGTAAAATTTTCTCTGGTGTCTTGTTCGTGTTGAAAATAGACGTTGTTGCAAGTTTTCAAATCAAAATATAAAAGAGAGTCACAAAATGGTTTCTCGGCCGTTACTTGCTGCTTGCGTTGATGGATTTCCGATAAAAACGTTTTAACATCATCGGAAAAATGATTAAAACGATCGCTGATTAAGATAACGCCTAACGATTTAACATCTAAAGAAGCCAGATGAAGTTTTTCATGTTCCAAGCACAGTAAAGCAAAACAAACTGCATTCGTCAAATCTTTCAGCATAGAAAGTCCTTTTTCAGTTAAATATTGCTCGTTCAAGTTTAACTCATTTAAATCATTACATGTTTCATTTAGGGCATTGTTAGCATTAGAAGCATTTAGAAGATTTAAAAGGAATGACAATTCATTTAGAATGTTTGTGGCCAAATTTAAATCAATAATTATAACATAAATTTCCGCCAGTCTTTTGAGCGACAAATTATCTCGAGCCTTTGTTATATCTAGATTAATTTCCACATTTATAATTTCTTTAATCGGAGTGCTAGTTGTAATTGTATCGACCACTACAGCAGGCATTTTAGGCATCGATATATTTTTAATTTCTTTTGTTATTTCACTGGTATTTAATGCCAGAGATTTGCGAGCTGCCAAAATTGCGCATTGTTCTTTATCTTCTAACTCTGTATTTGATATTTCAAGTATATTATTTTCGTTACTAAATGAACTCTCTCCAGCAAAGATTGAGGTATTGCTGATACTTTTTTCTACTTTTTTACTTAAACTTATTGGTTGTAAACGTTTTTTGGGTTTTTCAGATTGCGATTTTTGGGCAGATTGTTGATTTGTTGTTGGAGTAGTTTTCCTTTTCTGAGAACGATTGTTTGTTGGTGTATTTAGAACTAAAAAATCCCCCAGGCACAAACTAGAAGCAGCACTTTTATTGGTGGAACCTGGTGTGGTTGATGCTTTTCGCGAATTCTTTGATAAATTACGTTTAACTGGTGTTGATGTCGAGTTATTATGTGATAACCCGGAAAGATCAGTTGAAGTGCTCCGTCTAGTCTTAGAGTGCGAATTGCATTCGATGAACGAATTATTCTTCGAATGAGTATTATTAAAAAAGCTATTGTCCTTAGGCGAAGAAGTGTGTTGTTGCTGTGATATTTCTAATCTTTCTTTATTTGATTTTAAAGTTTTCACAGGTGTTTCACTTTTTGTTGTCTCAGTTTCACTTATCTTTAAGTTTAAGTGAACGTATGTATATTGCCTTAGAGTATTTAGGAAGTACACAGCAAACTCCTCTAAGGAGCAAATATTTGCAGCATTGGAATCAAACTGTTTTAGGAACCATTCTCGAAATTCAAAGTTTTCTTCAATTATTTCGCATTTAATTAAGTTCATTAGCATCTCTTCTGGAAGTAAAGCCATCTTTATTGCTAATTTGGGCGGTTCTGTACGATTTGCATATTTTGCCTTATTCAACGTACATTATTTTTTTTTAACTACCGTTTGACTGGTATCTGAAACGGAAGATGGTAAAAGAGAATGGTTGGTTTGGCAATTTGTGACTACTCGTCTGCAGAAAAAATTTTATTTAATTTTTCTTATATATCTGGCAATTGCGACATCACTTTAAAATTTCTTTTCAGAAAGAAACATAAAAACACTATAGGTACTAAGTCAATAAAATTTAATAAGAAAATTTTTACACATTTATAGTTGATTAAATACTTGATTAGAAAAAATTTTTAAACTATCATGTCTAACTGATTTATAAAGATTTTAAGGCATTCATTACTATATTAATTTATAACATAATAAAACTGTTCAACTTTAACACAAAAACAACTTATACCGATTTCCTCATAGTTATGTTGTAGATAGAACTTATATAAATTAGTAAAGCGGTCGTCCAAAGGTCAAATGCTTTTGCAACAAAATTTAAAAAAATACGACTAACTTCTTTTGTGTTTATTTTATGTTATAAGAATTGAGGGAAACATTATTGGTCGTTTTTTGATTAATGCTTCAATCTGTTAATGTAATTACAAATGCTTAGGAAACGCAAAATAAAATAAAACCGTTAATAAATAAAAATTAAAAAAGTGCACATTTCTATCAAAAACTTGCGCGTTGAGTACCTATAGAGTTAATAATCTGATTGAAAGACGGAAGTTTTAAAACGAAGACATAATTTGAAAAGCAGATTAGTAAACAAAAAAGTTCGGAATGACCCAATTCAATCAAAGAGGGAAATTTTCGTTCAATAATACAGAAAACTTTGTCATACCAAAGTCTTTAAAGGTTCTGCACCTTGGATGGCTATGATTACATATAGGAATTAAGTTCAAAAGAATTTTTAAGAGTTTTTTAAGAATTTTTAAATAAAGAGCAATTCAATGAAAGAACCCTGACTAATTTACAAATAATTAAAAATTATAAAGAACGATGGAGAGAAACAATGCCCTTATTGTCATACCCAATTTAAAACAATGACGTAATTCTTTAAATACATACGTATGCATTAGGAGTTATCTACACTTCAAAGAAAAAAAAAAAAAAAAAAAACAATATATAATGAATAAATACAACAACAAATAGGTTAGTGTCGATTTAAAACCAATAAATTAAAAAACAGGAAAGAGAGTTGATATCAAATAGGAACATAATAGAGAATTAATATTTTACAAATTAGATAATTTAAAAAATCTAAGTGTTCAGAAAATAAATCGATTTTTTTTTATCACATACACTATCCGCGGAACAAATTTGTGAACACCGGTATTTTTGAATTTTATTTACTATTACAGTTTTCAATTTTGAGAACAACAAAATAATTAAGGCAGTCATCAAACTGTACAACAACAAATGATACAAAATTGTTATCAACATATTTTAAGCAATAACCTTCTACAAAATACAAGAAAAGAAGAATCAAAACAAATTAAAGATAAAAGGAACAATAGAAAAACGGCCGCTAAATTGGATGAATATAAAAAAACACTTATTAAATGAACACAACACCCTCTTTAGTAGTATTAAAATCAATACACACAACGAACGGATGACGTCGTTTTTCTCACTAACACACAAGTGATAAAGAAAAAACTTTCTTCTGGAAAGATGATTTTTCCAAAATGCAGAATTTAATAAAATAATTTTACTTTATAAAAATTCCAAGTTTTTATTATTATAATTTAATTTTGATTTCATTACTTGACGACATAAAACATACTGATCCGATTTATAAATGAAGGGTGTGGCGTTTTGTTATGTATTTTCATATTGATTTTTTTCATATTTGATTCAGGATTTGGTATTTATATTACTTTTATTGAAACAGATTTATTTAAATAATTAAAAACACACCTTTAATAACTCTTCAACTTTTTATAGTCTTAATTTCTTTTTTCTTGGTCAGATAATTAAACCAACTTTTAAGTAAAACTTTATTTTCACGTCCGACCGTATCAAGAGCAAAATACAAAATGGTGAACTAAGCCTGCGGTGCTGCCAGATATTTTGTTGATGCCCTCAATAGAGTTTTCGAATTGACCAAACTGATTTGATTCTCCTAAAAAAATTAGTTTATAATCAAGGCGAATCAATACTAGATGGTCGCGATGGCGAATTCATTAATTTTCCCCGAGACCCTAAATGTTAAGCCTCATATTTTTTTATTTATTTATTTATTTCAGAGTTTGTAATAAAAAAGCCTTCATGGCCAATCAAATATTACAAGTTATGACACCTAAGTATTTTCAATAATAGTATAGCTCACATATAAAAAATATTATTATTCAGGTATGTGATAAATTTCGATCGACTTTAAAAGTAAATCGAGTTTCCAAATCGATAAGAGTGTGATGAATTTCGATCGATTTCATTTTCCATTTTTGCTTTAATTCCATGTTGTTTTAACAAAAATTGCAACCATGCCTTCAAACGCAATGACATACTACGAAGTAAACATTGTGCAGCAATAAAAAAATTAAATAAAGGATTTGCCGGAAAACATGTGAGATAATTTTTATCATAAGATGACATTTTTATTTAATTAATTTTTAGATTTATACAATGCTCAATAAAGAAGGATTTATGATTGCCCTTAATAAGATCGAAAATGTCTGGGAAGATATGTACGTCGATTCCATTTGTATTGCAATTGGCAGCAATACTACGATTTTTAGCTGAAGGAAGTTTTCAACGATCTGTTGCAAACGATATCAATATAAAAATGCATCGTTGAAATCGTTGAAAAAAATGTTAAACTGCATGGAAAGAAAAATTTGCCCAGTATTCATTAAATTAGAATCCAGCGAAGAAAATTAAAGAAAATCTAAACAATTTCTTTTTAAAAATATGGTTTACTTAGCGTGTTAGGAATGTGTGTACCGTCTTTACACTCAGTCATCCAGAAATATTGTAGAGAGGACAATTAGGGTTCTGAAAAGTCAGTTTAGGTGTTTTTTTAGAACCTTGTGGTATAAACCGTGGAAAGCAGTTCAAGTTATAAATATTTATTGTGCTTTGCATAATCTATGCAATTCACACACCTGAAATTGTTATTGAAGGCGTCAGCAATCAAAGCTATAAAATAGATGACGAAGAAGTCCCCATCGGATCTGCCTG
Source organism: Gymnosoma rotundatum (assembly GCA_916610165.2). Classification (NCBI taxonomy): domain Eukaryota; kingdom Metazoa; phylum Arthropoda; class Insecta; order Diptera; family Tachinidae; genus Gymnosoma; species Gymnosoma rotundatum. Next base: position 7,899,730 of record OU744338.1, on the reverse strand, counting down.
TAGCTATAAGAAATGACATAGCTGGAAATTTAAAATCGATTTTTGTATATATGTACATTTCGAAATGAATTTAATTCACATTTGTTTTAATAAAAAAGGCCATAAATTATTGTGTTTTCCTCTTAAAAATCTATAACAAAAAATTATTTTTATTTTTATGCTTAAAAAAAATTAACTTACATTTTCTTTACGTTTTTAATATGAAAAACAAAATTCACAATGCAATGCTAATGTGAATTAAAAACAAGTTCAAAGTAATAATAACGATTTTCATCACATGGCAAAACGATTACTTTTTTCATAGAACGAAATGGAATTTAAAATCGAGAGAATAAAAACGAAAATAAACCACATCACACCTTTTACCTTATTCTACTCGATTTTATATCGAAATCGATTTTCATCACATACCAGAATATCAGACTTCCTAGTTAGCATTTTATTAAATTATTAATCATATTCGAATCTGTTTTGACTTTTCTGCACGATTATAATAATTGTTCATGCGCTAGTTTTAGATTCGAAAGTGATTGTTTTCTAGGGTGAAAATGGTACCCTAGCCGCGACACTTCTGAATGAGTCGAGTTATGACTCGAGTTATAACACATTTTTGATACTATTTCAGTCGTACTACTAATCAAATACGAAACTTTTTTGAGCCATTTTTTAGTCATATTGCTATGAAGAACATATTAATATGAAGAACAAGAAGAGAAATAAAAGATAATTGCTATAAATACAAACGCTTGTTTTGTTTTTCAAACAAGCATATTTCTTTCGCAGTGTTGCGGAATTTAAAAAAAATGGAATGAAGTTATCGCGTGAGTAAATCCGGACACTGATGTAAGATGTTAAATTTTCAAAAGTTTAGTAAAGTTGGAATTGTGCTAGAGGTAATGTTGTCAGAGTAATGACAGTGAAAATTCAGTAATTACGTTCGCTTACTACGTAGCGATTTTAAAAGTAATTTTTATAATTTTTTGGTTCAAAACATCCATTTTATTGTTATTCCATGTCTATATACTTTTTAGTATTTGCAGAAATAACCAACAGATATAATGTAATAGTACTATAGATGGCAAAGGGCTCGTCTTTGGTATTGATATTAGACAAGAATACTCTGTGATAGAGTAATCCTAAAAAATAAATAAAAATCACCGAAACGACTACAATTTAAGTTCCAGGGTTCAGCTGTTTTTAAAAGTAACTCCGTATGGCAACACACTATTTTTTCTTTTATCAAGGGTCATTGTTTTGATTTTTAGTTAAGTGATAAAATCAGAAATTTATAAAAATGGAAAAATTAGCTAATCAAATTGGTTATTTGGTATTAAAAGAAGATGGAGCTGTTCTCGAATCTGGAGGAGAATTGCAAAACGATGAAAGAAGTGCAAATATTTTTCTAGATTTTATCAATTTAACCGAAAGGTTTGAAACACACCCTGCCTTACTAAATGTATATAATACATGTTCATTTATTGTTTATTTAGTGTCGACCAAAACTTTATGCCAAACAGCGGTTGTGAACGAATTTCCATAGTGTACGAAGACCATAGCTACAACATTTGTATGTCCAACAGGAGAATTTACATTGTAAAATTCCGCAATGGATCATCTGATGTAGGAGCTGTTTGCAGCGGAGGTGTAGGAATAGCTTCAGCTGGGAATGGGTTATCTAATAATTTTGTATTCACGGACTCAGATGACATATTGAGTTCCACGGCAGCGTTAACTTGAGAATCCTCGAGCGCTGTCTGTTGCGCTTTCTGCGCTCATAGCCTTCGACAGCGCAGTCCTACGGACAGTGCTTGCGACCCATCTAAGGATCGAACTAGACGTTTTAATTGGAAAACACCATTTATTTATTTGATTATATTATTTATTTGTCAGCGAATACACCATCTTTAATATCTTGTTCAAATATGCGTTCTGCTTCTTTTGTGACATCCAGTAGTGTTGCCTTTTGACTGAATATTACAACAAATCGTTGGCGCCAGTTGAAGCGTCTTTTCACAATCCAAAAATCATCGGTTGACTTGATTATAGTCTCTTCGTAGTTATGTTTTTCCTCTTGTGGCTTTTCAACTTCGTTGTTATCTGACGAGTCAAACAAATCGGCTATAAGATTAGTAACATTCTGTGGTAACGGAGATCTATGTTGAGGATCATCATCATATAAATTAGTGCTAAGTTTGAGACTTTGGTCGTTAAGAAACAAATATTTAGGTGACATACACTCTGCATTATTGGTACAATCTATCGGTGATGATGTCGCTGGAGCTATAGCTTTCACCTTATTTGTTTGTTTGGCTAAGTAATCCTCAATATCCCTAGCCAAAACATTTAACTGCGATGTAATGGCGTAGCTCAATTCCTCTATCAAATCAGATTTTAAAATAACAGATTGTTTAAAGAACAGGCACAGCAAAGAGTTTTTTGATGGAAACACAAGCATTGTGTAAGGAGCTAGTTGGCCATTAGTTTCAAGATAAATATTGCGAGAGTTACCTGGATGATTTAATAATGGAAGTCGTTGTGATATTTCAAAATTTTGAAATATGAACTGATGGATGGTAAATATATCAGATGAGTTCAGTTTTCCTCCACTGGAATTATTGAAAAATATGAAGAAAGATTTATGTATAAAGGAAAATTGCATTTTGATACCTACACTACAACGAATTCGTTGTATAGAAAAATGGCATCATGTATTAAGGAAAACGTAGCCTTTAGAGAGTCTATAAAATTGTGCACCCGCAAAAATAACAATTTATCCAAAGGCAAATATTGTAAGCACTTCATGAATTCTATAATGTCGTTAGCTGGTATCTTTAGTGCGGTTATATACTAAAATCTGAATGTTAAATTTTTCTATGCAACTCAAGAAAAAACAAAAATACTTGCCTTTGTAAAAAACAGTTCCAGTTTTTGTCTTAAAGACTCTCGAGCTTTTTCTATATCCTCGGGAAATTGATTCAAGATCATTTGGAATGTACCATCTTCTAAGCAAAAATTATTATAACCTTGTATAAGCAGGCGTCTGTAAAGGGCATCATGAAGCTCATGTTTATTATACTCCACATACTCAACACTATCTTTCGAATGTATTTCCTTGGGAACATTTAAAACAAGAACTAACCAAAAATTTGGTTCCGGTTGATACAATAGTTGTATGGTTTTCTCGGTGTGAATAACTTCACACTCGCCAGGTTTTTCTGTAAATGAACTTGTAGTAGATAGTAAAAGGTGTAAATTAATATTGATTGTGTTTCCTGGCATCTATAAACAGGTATACATAGAATGGAAACTTACTCTGTAAAAGCTGTGAAGGCTTGACTTAAGCCCACATCACGTATTTTGGTATTTTGATCAATTTCCTTGGGGAAATAATATAATATTTTTTCCTTTTCCTTTAATAACAAAAAAGAAAAAATAAATAATTATTTTGTGGGACGTAGAAGTAATGCAAACTTGCCTGTCCCTCCTTTTGGCCATACGTTGAATTAAATATGTACAAACTTCTTACTGATACTTCGATTTTACGTGGTAAATTCTGCATTTTCCTGTCAAAACCTATTATTTTAATTATTTATTATTAAAATTAAAATATAAATTTTTACTCAGAAATATTTTACTATGTATATGCAATTGTTTTCCTAAAAGATAATTGCAAAAGTTGCACACACAACAAGCAAAAAACAAATAAACTCAAAACAACAACCAAAGTTGCCAGAAGAGAAGAAAATGCGAGGGCGATTAAATAAATCCTAAAATATTGTGAAAAGATGTAAATGTGGTGCCTTTTTATTTTTAGAAAGCTCTTTTTTTGGATATAATTTTTTCACCTTATAATTGTATTGGAAGGAAAACAAAAAATTATTAAGGCATTTCCTTTTTTTTTTAGCAATTACATAAATTTTCATTTCAAGCTGTTAAAAAAAGCAGAGGCAAATTGTCATATCTCGTTACAGAAAATAAAAATCTGAAAACCGTTTAAACAAACATTGTGATGTTTGAGTGAAGCTAATAATATAAAATAATATTAGATTTTAAAATAAATAATTTTTAAAATAAATCATTTTTTTTGGCAATTCCATTAACAGTTCAGAAAGTAATATAAAATAATTTAAATTCTTTATCTTTCTGTGCTTGTAAAGATTTAAACGTTTAACTTACATTTTCTACATATGTTTAAAATTTTTTTCATTTTGATACGAATAATTTTGAGAACTAATTAAAAAAGAATGATTTATAAAATATGTAGTTTTTAAAATATTTTTAAAATTTCTTTTTCAATTTTGGATTTCGACATTAACGTACACTGGGAAAATATAAATATATTGCGATTTGCATTAAATTTTGCACGAATGCAGCCGAAGATTATCTGTCAGTTATCCCATTCAGAGTGGCCAAATTTGAAAATCAAGGATGTGAAATAAAAAAAAAAAAAAACGGAAAAATTTGTTTTGCTTCACCACGATAAATATCACGGAGCTTTGTTTATTTATAACAAGTGTTTAATCGAACGCAAAGGATTTTGGACACTTTGGACTATTAAAAAGAAGCTCCTTAAAAGGACAGTTTTAATTATTTTAGTATTTTATTCAATAATTTGTATTCTTTTTTTAAACGGTGTAAAAATATACACAATTAAGACATAAAAACTTGTTTAGGTTTTTGCACATGGTTGTCTACGCATAGACATTGTGTAAAAATATATGGAGTGTAATGTAAATTTTATGTTAATTTTGTCAGCTGAACTTTTTTTGCTTAAAGTTGTTACGATTAAATTTCTCCTAGTTTTCGTAAATCTTGAAGTAACAATACTGCAAGTGCACAATGGGCCTTTATTATGTTGAATAGATTAAATAATATTATAATTCATATTAAATAATATGAATAATCTGAGCTCTTATGCATAGCGAAGTCGATTGAGCACTGTCCGTCTGTCCGTCCGTGTTAGTGTTAAAATCAAGTATGCCAAGGCACTAGAATAAATAGAAAAAAATTTTAAAATAGAGAAAATTTAAATTCGCCAATGGAGCAGACATAGTTTTTGCTATAAATCAGTTAAATCGGTGCATGTTCTTCGAGACAGTGGGCAAAAAAACACCTCGCTTGCCTCTAATTTTTCCATATTATTTGGAACAATGAAGTAACTCCAATCGAAAAACTATAGAGAATTAGAAATCGGAAAAAAACATCAAGTGAAAAAGTTGACGCTCGCCCTTATTTTTCGAGTTACGGGCCTCTGAAAATAAAATTTTTTAAAACATCCTTATAGGTATCATTTTAAAGCTTTTGAAGAGATTTTTAAGGAAACACTAAATTTTTTTTCATTAAAAGCCAATGCCATTTTTATGTAAAATTTTATATATGCAGTACCAAGTTTTTTTTTTTACTTTTTTATTCCCTGTCAACCCACTATTTGCATTTCTGCTTCACAAAACTAGATTTACATATATGATGAAGGGTATTCGGCATGGCCGGATATAGCAATCTTACTTGGTTATTATTCTTCTAACTGTACAAATTTCATTACAAAGGAATGTTAAAAAAATTTATAGCTTTAAATATCAATTAAATTCGCACAAAAATTCGATTAACAATAATTCTTCCCTGTTCTTAAAACTTATTGAATTATTAAGAATTGCATTGCATACTTTCTGGCGTTTCTAACCGCTTAGAAACAACATAGTTATTTTCATCTCCCACTGAGCGTAGTATATTATTTATAATTGTCGTCTAATAATTATTCATAATTTATGTAAACAAAAACAAGAATGCAGAAAAACAATTAAACTCCGATGAAAATTACTAATGTTCGAAATTTTTGTTTGTCAATTCAAAATTAAATTACGCCACTCAATATCAAATAAAATTCACATTACATATTTGGTTGATATCAAGAACCGCAACTTGTTCTCAGTTTTAAATAAAATATCTTATTTCTTAACGCAATGAAAAAGTTAGTAAAACGCCCCAATGTGTAATGTTGCATAAAATTGATTATCTGTTGTTAGTTCTAGAGGAGATTGTTGTTATTTTAACTCAATTTCCAAAAATTTCACTGGTAAACAATTTAAAGTACCAAAACTCTATTAAAGCTAACGCATACTGAACACTGGATGGTTGGTGGCTTGTTTAATTCTTATTTATTGTGAAGTGTGCAAAAATGCATATAAAATGCTCCCAAATGAAATGAAAAAAAAAAAAAAAAAAAAAAAAAAAAATACAACAACAAGTGTGTGCCTGTGTTTGGTATTTTGCATTAAGGCATAATAAAATCCTTTGAACTTTTTTAAAACTAAATTAATAAAACTAAAAGTACTGTACCCATGAAACAATGCAGTTGCGTAAGAGCATTGTGTTTTTGTAGTAACAACAATGTAAAATAAAAAAGTTTTTTTTAACACCACCAGAGCCGAAAACCGAAAAAGAAATTTGTATTTATAAAAAAAAATATTATATAATGTTTATCAGTGACTTTGTTTGCTATTTTAATATCAAATTCACACAAATAAAACAGCTTCAATAAACAATTCAAAATTGACGCAATTACACACACAATTTAAATTCATATATACGATTCTCAAACAAATATTAAAAACAGTGTTAAATAATGACCGCAGCATACTCACAAACACACACACATATACTCTTGTATATTGATTGGTGCTCATTATTTATAAATAAAAGTTTTATTTATAAATAATTAATTTGTGTTCTATTATAAAAAACAAATTAATGATAAAACGTTAATGGCATTTGTAATTTCTGCTACAGTGAACAGTGGTTCCGAAAAACTCAAGTCCAATATAAACTCATGTAATTAAGAATTGTAGATTTTAGGAATGGAACATCTAACCATCTTTTCAAATATTAGAAAAATGTCACTCATTTGGTGTCATTTTCTATGTATTTATCTATTGGAGAGATATGTCTTAATAATACTGATGAAAATTTCCATTCATTCTATTTCAATACTTTTCTTTAGAAATATTAATTTGAATGCACTTTTTGTAAAATCCTTCCTAAAATTAAACTTTCGTTTAATTTATTAATTAAATAATTAAATATGTAAAAATAATGTATAAGTTTTAGAGTTTTATAAATATTTTTAAACATAAAAATTGTTTTATTTGCGAAATGATGGTTGGCAGAAACATAAATAGGTGCATATGATAATGAATAAAGAAAAGTGATGTAAGTTTTGGTTGGTCTGTAAGTTAGCCACGGCTGTAAATTTTCTTATATCATTTTTACTTAAATTAGTTCAATTGGTTTGAATAATGTTTCTTGCGAATAGTTATTAAATCTTAAAAATCTGAAGAATCTTGAAGAAGATTGTTGTCCCGTAAGTGTTTAAAATTAGAAAATAATTTATCTTAAGAAAAAAGGAAACAATAGAATTGACAATACAAACTTAAGCCTGACTAATAATGTTTACCTAATTATTGAACTTTTAATGAGAAAAATAAAAAATAGAAAAATAGTGTTTATATTAAATGACTAATGTGCAGTTTCTGTATGACAAGCGTGCGACTCGACTCGTCTTGAAGATTTGTATGAACAGCACTAAATTTCTTGAGTGATTCATGTACACATTTTCTAGATGAGTCGCTCGCTTGTAATACAGTAATTGCACATAAAAATAATATTGAATAAAAAATGTTTCTTAGGTTGTGCTATAATAGCTCAAATAATAAAATAATGTAAGTCTGATGAGAAAATAATATCACCCCTATAGCGAATTATTTTCCACATGCAATTTTTTCACATTCCACTGAAAACAAAATTTCCTTCATCATGAACGTTTTGTTTTTGCATGAAATGTTGAACTGTTTCATTATTTTGTTCACTCTGATTTTGATAGTGGAATTCATATATAAGTAAGTATTTTTCATCTAATTACAAAAAGTCATTTTAGGGCAAAACCGGTGAATAAATTTCAAAGTGACATACTTCTCAATAAGATGCAAGGCAGCAGTTCCATTGCCTGCGGATTTTAAAGGGCTTAACTCTAGTTTACGGACGCAGTTCAAAAATTAAAGAAAAGTTAAGTAAAGTTGGGTATAAAATGAAATTGTAATTGAAAAAATGTTAAGTGCAAAATTTGGGGCTGACGCTTAGATTCGGAGTTACGAACCTCCAAAATTTGTATATATAATATATATATAAATTTGTATATATAATATGAGAGGAGAAAATAAAAATAAAATCAAAAGAATGCTATGTGCTCCAGCTAATTGGGCCTACAAATTTAAGGTAATTACAACAATTTTTATTACATTTCGACGAAACGTCGGGTGAAATTTGTAATTAAAAATTGTTTTAATTACCTTAAATTTGTAGGCCCAATTAGCTGGAGCACAAAGCATCTTTGGCCAAACTTCAAACATCACTTAAAATTAAAAGGACTGGTAAAAATTTTGTAATTTTTGCTTAGAACAAAAATTTTGTTTAATAATCAAAATTGCCGCACATGGAGCGATCTAAATCTACAACAGACCCTACCGACTCCACTACAGCCAGATAAATGTAGCAGCATATGCTGTTTACATACATTATTAGACCTGGACGAGATGTAGTTTTAACAGAATACGTCTTACAGACTTATTGAAAGATTTGGCGACAAGGTGATTTCAAGAAATGGAGCTGTCAATTGACTTCCAAGGGTATGAGATTAGACACTTCTCAATTCTTTTTGTGTACACAATGTATGAAAAATTGGTAAATTTAGACGGCCAAATCACCAAAACTGTGTTCTAATATTAATGCCGCGTTTTAATCTTTCGAATAAAAATTAAATTTTTTTGTTTTTTCTTTTAAATTTAAAGTTTTATTCGTTTAAAAAAAAACGTACTTTTTATGTTGTTTGGCAATCGGGTCAGAAGAATAGAAAATATATATTTATAACCATAACATTTTTTTGATCGGTCCCACTGTAAGTTGGTGTAGTATTTTACTACTGCATAGAATAAATTTAAAGTTACATTGAAATAATTTTTTATGTGTGTGTGCGTATGTGTATGTTAATATAAAGTGTAAGTGGCACTTCCTAATCATTTGTAAATGTAAAATATGCTAAATAAAATAATTTAAACAAATAAAAATAAAAACACGAAAAAATGGGGTTTTAAGTTAATTTTATATGTATTTATTTATTAAAATCTTTTTCAAGCTCGATAAAATCCATAAAGCGCTTTTCTAGTGTTTTTAAATTTTCTGAAAAGATACGATTGCAAAAAGTGGCCTTTCATTCTTTACAGTTCTCTTCTGACAAGTTGTTAGAAGGAATCGGTTTTGTCAAAAAAGTAGGACTAAAAACGCAATTTATAGAGAAAATATTTATTTTCAATATTTTTATATTTTCTATTGAAAGATGATCAAATATTCATGAAAACTCTTCTGCATTAAAATTTGTGCATTAATTTATTAAGAAAATATTTTTAATTACCTCAACAACATTCTAATAAACAATATTGATAAATCATTTTTTTTGACAATTTATTTCATTTAATCTGTTTAAAACTTGCCAAATATCTTTAATATTTAAATACTAAAAGTTATTTACAAAGATAAAAATATCACGGAAACTATAAAATACTAAAATATTAATGAAATTTCCTCAGAAAACATTATTATAAATTAAATTTAAAATAACCTAAGCGACTATTAGGATAAGCTATACTCTAATGTTATTTTGTTAGATAAATGATTAATATTTGATTCAAATTTATGTTTTGCTTCTCCAACAGGATTGTATTTACGTAAACATTTGTAAAATATTTAATATTTTATCTAAAATCTTAACCATTGCAATAATAACATGTATCATGTATTTAGTATGCACACACATACACACACAATGCACAAAAAATCACATTTGAAAATTATTATTATAACGAAATCATTACATTATGAATAAAATGTAGAGCATTGCCAAAATATCAAGAGGAACTTAAATAGAAAAGGAAATAAAACAAAACGAATAGTTTTGATTTATTTTAACGACTTTTTATTTATTTTAATTTAGTTTTTGTTGACATGATGAGAAATATAAATGTCCTATTTAAAATAAATATTATTTATTATTTTACTCAAAGTCACTTTTCTCGAAGTGATTTTCTTTAATATAAAGTACCCTTTTTAAAAGAACCTTTTCGAAAGTAAGATTTTTTCAGTTTTTTCGTTGAATGTTTGGTAAAATTCATATTAAACGATGATTTGTTATTTAGCAGAAGGCACCTTTTTAAGAAGTACACTTGAAAAAAGTAACTCTTAATAATTAAGATTTTTTTAAACGTACTTTCTTGAATTTAAAAAAAAAAACATTTTAAATAAAGATTTTTTTTAAGGAATAAGAATCCTTTTAAAAAATAGATAAAAAAAAAAATCAATTTTTAATGAAATTTTTTAAAGAGTTAGTAAAAGTTGATTTAAAGCTTAAATAGAAATCGATATTTTTTAAAAGTAACTCTGAACAAGAAAAAAAAAATTCTTAAAATTAGTTTATTGAAAAAGAATGTTTTAAAAATTAATTTTTCAAATTATTTCTTAAAAATTTTGAAAGGTAGCTAGTGCGTTTTAAAAAAGCAACTTAAACACTTTACACTTAGGAAGCGCTAAAAAACCTTTTTAAAAAATTTTTTAATTAAAAACTTGCGGTTATATATAAAAGTACTTTTTAAAAAAGATTTCTTATTAAATATATCCTTTCTTTATTATTATTATTTTTTTCTTTTTAAAAAGTTTTCTAAAAAGCTTTTTGTTTTTAAAAAGTTTCAAAAAAAGTTCTTTTTACAAAAAAGTACCTTTTACAAAACGTACCTTTTACAAAAAAGTACCTTTTACAAGAAAGTCCTTTTTTAATAGGTTTTAAATTTTTTTTTTAATAAAATTTCTTATTTCAAAAGCATAGTAAAAAAAGTTCATCTGGCAAGCAAGTGGAAAAACAAATTATACTTTTCTTAACGAGAGCTTTTGCAATAAAATGTGCAAAAATATATAAATATCTAAAAAATATCATGTTTTAAATTTGCTTGTATTTATAGTTGTTATAGTTGAATATGTTGTGTAAGCTATATATTAACAACATAATTTACAGACGGATATAAAATTTTAAAATATGTTTTTATATAAAATTGGTATTTTTGCAAATTAAACATTTCAAATATTACGTGTTTGTAATAATAAAATGATATTAAATTAAATTAAAATTCTTTAAATGGGAGCCGAAATGTATGTATTTACGCTGTATAAAGTTATTAATGTTCAGTGAGTGTGAGTTCTATAGTTCTCCATTTTGTTTTTTTTTTTTATAAATTTGTGTGTGCGCTATGAATTCTTATGCTTATGTTGATATTATTATTATTTTTAAATATTCATCTATTTATGAGTAAAATAAACAAATATGTAATTTAATACTTAATAATAATTTATGACTTGTAATATGAAAATACATATTTGCAATGAAAATATTTTCAAAACAGATGTCATAAAATAATGCATGCTGCAAATATGTGTTTGCAATATTATTTTAAAATATTAAAACGCATTTGCAGAGCATGTTTAATTTCTATTTAAAAATAAAAATTCATTTATTATATGTATATACATATGTACATACATACATACATGCATAGAATTTCAAATTTTATGTTTAATTAAAAAGGCAAAAGGAATTTTAATTTTAATTGCTATAAATTCCTCTCAAATGGCTTAAGCATTTATTAAAATTGTTAAATTTGAAATATAAACAACAAACCAACAATCACTTGTAGAACAATTGGACAACATTAACTGAATATAAGATAATTTTTGCAAAAAAAACCGAATTTAAAACAGATTTCCGCTATCTATCTATAACGTTTCAAATACATTAAATTACAATAACTATTGGAACACTCTTTAATTTCCAAATCCAAATTTTATACTTGTTGTATAGCGAAATTAACAATACAGAGTTTCTGTATATTTCAACCGTCTTTTTACAACTGATCAACAGTTTGGCCATACACATTAAATTTCATCACATATAGGTGCACCCTTTCATTTCCAAATTAAATTGTATACTTGTTGTTATAGCGGACATAATAATACAGGTTCATTATGATTTTCAGTTGTCTATCTATAATGGTTTAAAAGTTTGGCCACATACATCAAATTACATCAAGTATTGGGACACCCTTTAATTTACAAATCCGTATTTTATACTTGTTGTGATAGCGGACTAAGCAATACGGGTTCTTTGTACATTTTAACCTTCTGTCTACAACTGTTCCAATACAAAAATAAATAAATAAATTAAATTCTGGCATATAAAGGAATTGACGGATTCTATATAAAAAGTTACAGACCATACCATGACTTCTGTAGAAGTTGTTAGGATGAGGAAGAGGAAAAAAACGGTGGAATATTTGCTCTGCCATTGTCCAGCTCTTTCTAGGTCCAGAGATGCTCTTCTCGGCAGTCCGAGACTGCATAGTCTTACCGATCTATCGGGCCGAGATGTTGCTAGGATAAAATCGTTTACCCGGTCTTTGGGGGTGGTGTGGGGAATTATCTGGTGGTAACATGGAGACTTGAATTGATCCTTTGCACATCCCTATTCGGATAGCATAAAGGGAACATTTATTGCACAAGTGAGTAGGTTTTCTCATAATGGCAGCCTGTGCAACTTAACCTAACCTTTAGGACAGACACATCGTTGGCAAATTTAACAATCATTTTACTGAAATCTAAATCGACGTTAACGATGTTTTATCGGCAGATTAAGTGTTGTTTAATTACAATAATCTTACTGTTGCCCTATAAATTTTTTTGTGTGAAATTCTTATTGATACTATTTTTAGTAAAGCAACCACCAAAAAAAAAAAACAAAAAAAAAAGAATACAGGCAATTATAAATTACCAAAATATAAAACAAAATTTAAACTTTATGTTCAATTATATGGGATCTGAACTTAAAGTCGTACAGGTGTTTAATTTTAGATTTTTATTTCTTGTTTTGTTTAATTCTATAAGTACAGCAATTTTTGCAACTTTTTGTTTTAGTGTTTTCAAAATGAATTTGCACTTTCCTGTAGAAAAAATCATAAAATCTTCAAGAAAATCGTCAAATCTCACAGAAACAGGGTTTGCAAGAAATTACTATGATGTGTAAACGTGACGTTAATTACGCAGATTATAAAAACAGACCTTTGTATCTAATGTATGTACATCTAAGTAATGTTTTTCAATAAATATTTTTAGTTATTGTTTTTATTAATTTCTTCATTTTTTTTACATTTTTTTTAAGAATTCATGCATCCAGCACAAAATCATTGATTTAAATTTTTAAATAAAATTTGCTTAAGTAAAATAAAAATTTCTTATAAAACCATTAATAAATACTTTAAAAATCATGTAGTTTTATTTATTAATTTTTTCATTACTTAAACATTACTTCTTTTATAAAATTATTTATTAAATTTAACTGCCATAATAATTTAAAAACAAAAGTGTTGGTTACGGAATGATTGAAAAACCTGTAAATGACCACTAGAATCAGCATTTTCTAACAAATTATTGGCCACCCAAAAGGAATAAAACGCATTAAGAAATTCAGTAAAAGGTTTCATATATCACATTTTCCTTTTTCATTTTTTGTATTAACGCTAAGTATTGATAATTTATATTGTTGGGTGAGGAAAGGTTATTGTAATAATACTAAAATGCTTTCTAGATTTATTTGTGTCACGTGTAAAGTGCAAATAGGTACTTCTTTTCTATAATAAAAGTAAGATTTTGTTAAAAAGATATATTTTTGGGGAATGTACTGGTACTATTAAAAAATGAACCTTAAGTGCAGGTAATTTGGTACATTTTCGAATGGCGATTTTCCAAAAAGATTTTTTAAACAAGCTAAATTTCTTTGAAAGAAATCTTTTCCAACAACTTTTTTGAAAGGTACTTAACAAGTTTCTTTTTTTGCAATAAAGAAATAGAACAAATAAATTAACTTTGCTTTTTTAAAAGTTGAATTACTAAAAATTTTCTTTAATTTTGATATATTTGAAAGACATTGAAGTTACTTGGAAATGTGCATTTTTAGAAAAGTCTTCGTTAAAGGTTTGTTAAAAGTTAATCTTAAAAATGTATTTTTATAGTTTGGATTAAGATGGTACTTTTAAAAAAAACCTCTTAAAGGTACTTTTTCGAAAAGTATCTTTTACATATTAACTGGTCTTTTTTGTAACAGGTACAGTTTTAGCAGCTGCCCTTTAAAAAAACACATTTGACTTTAAATGCAAAATTTTTAAAAAGTACTTAAAAATGTACATCATTTTTATTTTTAACAGGGTAAATTTTTTAAAATATTATTATCTAATTTTCCAAAAAGGCTATTTTAAACAACGTTTTGAGCTTTTTTTTAAGAGTACTGGTATTAAAGGTACTTTCGAAAAGGTTTAAAACATGTAATATTTCAAAAACTAATAAGGGTACTAAAATTTAAAACAGTAATTTACTTGAAAGCAACAGTTCCTAGTAAAGAAACTTTTTTGAAAGGAAAATGTTTATAGAAAAAAATTTATCAAAAATTTCTTATGGGGTACTTCTTCAGAAATGTACTTTGTTTTCCAAAAGTCCTTTTAGAAAGACCCTTTCTTAAATAAATGTGTATTTTTAAGGTACTTTTGTACGTTTAATATTTTAAAGGTACTTTTCTTACAAATTAACAGTTTAATTTATCTTGTTTAAATTATAATGATATTGTGTATAACTTTGCTTTATTTAAGAAGGTGGGTGTTAGAGTAAAACACATTTTAACTCGTGTCTAAAATACACAGCAGTGGACAATACACTTAAGGAGCAATAATAATCTAACAACTGAAGCAGATTAAATTATTCAAAAGTAAAACATTGACAGTAAATGAACATGACATCAGAACCTTATGGGAATTTAAGCTTATTATCACTGACAATATTGCCAGTACATCTTCACATGAAACATGCACACATTTGTGCTATTTTGTGTATTAATATGAAAAGTGAAACATAAAACATTTTACAAATGCATACAATTTGAACTAAAAGTTTTGAAATATTATTCAAAACAAAAACCTATTCAAAAATGTTTACATACGAGGGCTGCTTTATATATTTCTGGCCTAATAGTGAAAATGCGAATATTTATAATCAAAAATGGTTTAATTGTTTTTCAAAGTATTCTCCAGCATGATTTATACGCTTTTGCATGCGCTCAAACCAGTTGTCGAAGCACTTTTTCCACTCCGATTGAGACACCTCTAAAACATGGTTTTTGAACACTTCAACAGCTTCTTCTGACGACGAAAATCGTTGACCACGCATTTTTTTCTTGATGTGCGGAAACAAGAAGAAGTCATTAGGTGCCAAGTCAGGGCTGTACGGCGGATGACCCATTAATTCAACGTTTTGGCCGGTCAAAAACGCTCTGGTTTGAGCCAATGTGTGAGAGCTCGCATTGTCATGGTGAACAATGATTTGTCTTCTCTTTTTGGTTTTTCGAATTTCTCCGATGACTTCAGGCAAACAAATTGTAGTGTACCACTCAGAAGTGACCGTCATACGTTGCTCAAGCGGAACAGTCGCCACATGACCAGTTTTGCCGAAGAAACAGGCGACCATTTGCTTCGAAGTGCTTCTTCCACGAACAACTTTCGTTGGATTTTGCTCGACTTTGAAGACCCACACGGTCGATTGTTGTTTCTTTTCGGGCTCGTATGCATAGATCCATGATTCGTCACCTGTGACGATCTTATAAACGTCTTTTGAAGCACCGCAATCGTATTTTTGCAACATTTCTTTGCACCAATTGACACGAGCCTTTTTTTGAGCGACTTTCAAATTGAGCGGGATCCAACGAAAACAAACCTTTTTTACGGCCAGGTGTTCATGCAGTATCGAATGTATGCTGGTGGAAGAAATGTCCAAGGATGTCTCTATCTCTTGGTATGTCGCATGTCGATCTTGCATTATGAGTTCACGCACGGCATCAATGTTCTCTGGCACAACAGCCGTTTTTGGACGACCTTCACGGAATTTGTCTTTGAGCGAGCTTCGGCCACGATTAAATTCACTATACCAATTTTTCACAGTGCTATAGGATGGTGCTTCATCGCCGTACAAAGATTTAAGTTCATCAATGCACTCGTGATAATCCACGTCGAAAGTTGTGAAAAATGATGGCACGAAAATGTTCAAGAGTTAATTCCATTTTTTTCTATATTAATTTTTTCAAGTCACTGTAAACAACACAAATAATGGTCGTACGTCAAAACGTTTTGAGTACGATTATGCTTGAAACAAACTTGACAAACTTTCCAATGGAAATGTCAGATTGCACTTGGCAGCACTCAGTGTTGCTAGGCCAGAAATATATATAGCAGCCCTCGTATAATTTGCTAAAAGTCTTAATTTTACCTAATTCATTTTCTTAGTTAAAAAAATCATTAAATTAGCTTAGAAGTTGTGTTTAGCGATTGGCTCCACTGTGCAGTGTTATTTGCGACCGAGTTTAACAATTAATTAATGTTTTTGAGAAATGTTGACTTTCAAACGAATTAAAGCCAACATTTATTACAATGTTAACTTTGTGTTTAACATTATTTTGCCCTCCACTGTTAGTTTGCTTAATATGAATCCATGTTGAAAAATCTACCAACAATTTATGTACTTCTCTAATTAATTGTTTGATACATTAAAATCTACATGTATTAACTTAGTGTTGATGAATTTTAAAGATAAATCGTTATTAAATAATTTAAATTAAATCAGCCAATAGTTGAACTATATTTTTGACATAAATTTTAACCAGTTTTTTTGTCAATAAGTCACTAACAGAAAATTAAAATAAAAAGTATAATAACATTAAAGCTCAACTAGTATTCAGGTATGTTCTGCATTTCACACGAAATTTTCACTTTTGTATTTTTCAAGGCATTGTTTTTGTAAAAAATAATAACGGCATTAGTGTAAATGCAATTTTTCATGAAACTAGCATTAAATTTTTTTTGTTTGTGAAGCAGGTGGAGTAAGCCATGTGGTATTGCTTGAGTTTTGAGGGAATGTTACTATTGCTTATGTTTACATTTAGATAACGCAGAGCGCTGTAACTTAAATAGAAAATTGAGAAAAAAATGCCTCCAAACATTGCAAAGTGTAAATCTGGACAATTCTGTAAAATTTAAAATGACTGCGTGTTACTATAGCTCGCAAAAACAAAAAATTATACAAAAATAAGTCTAAAAATTAAAGGGTGCGTCCATAATTGATGTAAATTTACTTATATGGGCCTATCTTTTGAACCGTTATAGCCAAACGCTTGTAAATTGGACAGAATGCCGATTGCTATAGCCGTTATAGTAACATGTTAATATTTAGAATTATAAATTTAAGGGTGCGAAAAACGTTCATTTAATTTGATGTATATTGGCATACTTTTTAAATGTTATAGACAGACGCTTGGAATTTACAAAGAACCTGCATTGGCAAGTCCGCTATAAAAACAATATGGATTTGGAAGTTAAAGGGTGTCCCAATAGTTGATGTAAAATCAAGTGTGTGGCCGTACTTATGAACCGTTATAGACAGAATGCTGAAACTTAAAAGGGACCTATATTTCTAAGTCCGCTATATCAACGAGTTTATAATTTGAATTTAGAAATTAAGGGGTGTCCCATAATTACTGTAGATTTACTTATATAGGCCTATCTTTTGAACAGAAGATTGAAATTCACAAAGAAGGAAAAGTATAAAATTTGGATTTGGAAATAAACGGGTGTCCCAATAGTTGATACAATATGGTGTATGTGGCCGGACTTTTGAACCGTTATATACAGACAGCTGAAATTTACAAGGGACATGTTTTGCTAAGCTTATAATTTAAATTTAGAAATTAAAGGGTATTCCCAAAATTAATGTAATTTGTTCTATATGGCCGTATTTTTTGAACCATTGTATACAAACACCTTAAGTTTAGACAGAATGTATGTAAATTTCTTGAAAGGGAATTGAACAAAAACTTAACCGTTTGACTGCACTGTGACTCAAAAACGCGATCACCTATTTCGTGCAAACTTTGGAGAAACCATCTACACGACCATAAGAACAAAAACAACTAAAAATTTAATCGAATTAGGCTTGACCGAGAGTGAACTATTTTTATATATACATAGAGAAATGCGTTGAAATTCATTATGGCTCAAACTCATTTTTTATTTTAATTTCAAAAAATTTTAAGCAAAAAAAAAAAAAACTATTGTATAATTTCATAAAAATAAAATTACAAAAAATAACTTCTAAATAAACGGATAGGGAGAGGGTCATCGAAGATGAAACAAAAATTGACGATTCAAAAGATATACATCAAAATTACAGCACCCATAGGAACAACCTTTAAAATATTTATAGCGGTTACAGATTTTCATATTCTGGATAATGTTTGAGCGTTTGAATGTAACGGTTCAGTCAAATTACATAACCTAAACGGACATCCCTTGATATTTAAGTTTATTTGTTACTCTTTTTTATGGGCAAATTTAAAAAAAAAACTTAATTGGGTGTCCATTGCAGGTCAAGAGAAATCTTGTGTATTGTATGTCGAAACCCCTTAGTTTTTAAAATTGTGAGTTTTTTTAATAGGCCCGATTTATAAACATCAAGTCTTTAACAAATAAAAAGGAAAGTCAGCTTAAAAATTACGAAGATCTGAAGGATTTCTAATTTCTTTAAGTCGTTTAAGGGAACAGAGAAACTTAATCTGGATTAAAATTATTAATTTATTTTATTTTTTAACAGTATTTTATTTTAGTAATAGAATTTAAGATTTAGTTAATAGTTAGTTTCATTTGAAAACATTTTTCGTTTTGTTTTTCAATTTATATTTCGTTACCTCTTAATATCAAGAATTTTATTGTTTTTAATTTAACTGTTCATATTCAATGAGAAATTGAATACTAAAGAATAGTGGCAAATAGAAATAGAGATTACATTTTATGTTTACTGCCATTCAGAAAGTAATAAGTGAAATGGTTTTTTATACAAACCTGAATTTGTAGATACACTCAGGAGAACTTGCATAAGACTTAAGTAAAAGGCTTTAAAATTAAAAAAAAATCAAATAATTTTAACAACAAGACTGACTTGACTGCTTTAATTTAAGGCATTGAATTTTCAAACTTTTAGAAAAACTCAAATTGCATCCATTGGAGTTTTTAAAATGACCAAAAAAATTATTTTTAAAATTAAGAAAGTTTATTTTTAATTTTTATTAATTATTGCTTAAATAAATATCCATAAATTTCTACTTTCTTTTATTATTATAATGCACCGAAATAGATTTTGGATTTATTTTAGCCAAAAATTTTAACTACACGCATTTTATCATCCCTGGCTCATAGTCAGCTGTTTTTTGACACAATTAATGACTGTGGCACAAATAAAATCTTTGTTGCTGTTTTAATGTTATAATTGCTGTAAACTCGTATATACTTGGTCTTGGTATACTGCAGAAAATAAAATAATAATATATTTAGATTTAAGTTTATTTTGTTTGGTTATTTCCATTTATACTTGATTTAAGGCCTCACTTTTATCAATTTTTTTTAATTTAATTAATTTTAAATAAATAATAATAGTTTAATGATTCCTCTTTTTTACCTTAAACATTTTAAATTGCGATTAAGGGAAGTGGTCGGCACTTACATGTGGTGCTTACGAAGTAGTACATAATCATTATGAATATCATAATAAACAGGTGCGTATAGCAAAAATTTTATTTAGAAACGTATTAGCTTACAGCAGAGTAATTGAAAGTGTACAAAAACTAATTTTATTAAAAGAAAAATTTATACAACTAAACAAATCATTAATTTTGAAAATGTTGCTCTTTGTTAATTTTTACTGTAAGTCTTTCTTCCCAATAAACATTTCATTGTTTTTCTCATTTATTTGAATATTAATAATTTGAATTATTTTTATTAATTACCAATTTTGAATTATCAATTTTTTTTAAAGTGAAAACCAACAATAATTTTTTATTTATAAAATTCTCTCTTTTCGCTGACCACTGCTCAAAGGTTTATGTGTTATTTATATAGGATATTTTCCACTAGATGTTTTTGAGTGATATTTTAAATTTAAAATGATTTTTTTAAAGAGAAGTAGCACTTTAGGCAACAATACCTATTTAGTTATTTTTTGTAACCATGCTACATTCTTTATGAAAGAGATAGATGAGAGATAAGACATGTATTAGAAAGGAGAAAGATATAGCCATTTTATTAGTTATTTTACTTTGCCGGTGAATATGCTATGAAGAAGTACTGACGATGTTAATTTCAAATGTGAATCTATTTTATTAAACAGGAAAAATATTATTTTTTATTGCCGCAGGGGTTGAACTCTGTAGTATATGATCTTTCCACAATGACGACAGCGTATAGATTAAGGCGTTTCTAGTTTTTATGTAATTAAAAAGAAAAAGAGATCAGAATTTTACAGGAAAATTTTTACTTCTTATCTCTGCAAATACTGATAGTAAATTATTTTAATTAGGATTTTTTATTATTTTAGTTAACCGGTACCTTGTTTTTGTCATTAAAGGGAGAAATTTCTCACATAAATATATTCACCCCTACCATGAATATATTTTCACTCAAAATTTTTTCCCTTTTCCCCAAATTGCAATCGTTAATAATTCACGTGAACAATTTTTCACTTAAGCAAAAATTTTCCTTATCGGGATTGATTTTTTCTCTCGAAATTTTTTCGCTTTTCCCTTAGATTAGTTCACTTAAATTTTGCTGGGGGAACTGACATTATGCTCGTCAAGATGCAAAACAAAGAGATCTATCTATTGGTTATAAATTTATTAAAATATTTTTTATTTATTAAAATTATTTAAAAATATTTTTTAAATGATCAGATACAAAAATTTATTTTATTGAAATCGGTCAGTAGCAATGTCTAGAGTAGGTTAGGCAGGCAGCCGTGTTGTCACAGCCTACTTGGGTCCATTGATAGGGTGATTAATTATGTTTGACACAGGGTGAGCTAGAAGAACATTAGTTCTTTATAATATAAAATAATAAATACACACATGAAGTACATGAAGTAGATCTGCTTGTTTAAAATAAAGGAACTACAATATATATTATAAAATTTCTCACTAATGTTAGTGAAACGAGTAACATATGCGGCAGTTTGAGAGTTATGGTTACTTATGATATAAAACAATATTAGTTTTAGATTTCGAAAACTTAATTTTAGCAGCCAAATATGCGATAACAATCAATGTGAAATGAATTTGTAAACTTGTGGAAATATTAATTCTCTTAGGATTCTTATCAATTTCTATTTGTATTTTCTCTAAATTTGCTTAATTATTATTAATTAACGCTCACAAAATTTTATCGCATATGAAGTTGTTTTTCGCCTTTTCGAACGAGCTACTATATCAAATTTCAAACCTTGTTTTAATTTGCTTCAATGTATATACATGTACATGTGAAAGGACTATTACAAAGGATTTCTTATCTTTAGTTTTAGTGTTGGGTGTTGAAAATTTAAAAAATGGCAAATAACGAAAACTGAAAAAAGGCAGACATTAGTAGCAGTGTAAAAAAAAATACATAAAGAAAGGCATGTGTATGAATGTGTGTGTGTGTGTATATCTAAAACAAATAGTCCAACACCGAAGCTGCGAACCAACAATTCTAACCATCAGGCATTGTATTCATATCTGTGAGTTTGCAACACACCAGATTGCAATTTTTCATAGAAATTAATTTTCACACCCGTATGTAAGAGAAATATTTAGAAGGAAGAAAAAAATTAAATAAAGAACAAACAAATAGAAAAAAATGAACGCTCTAATATATGGAATGTGATACATTATTTTTTTTTCAAGAGAGTTTTAGTGTAGGTATGAGTATATACGCGATTGTATACATGTGTAAGCATGTGGGCATGTGCATATATGTACGTGAAGTTAACGTCTTTCAAAATACTGAGAATTTTCTTAAAATAAAAAAAATTAAGTGTTTAAACTTTTTGTAAAAAAACTATTTTATAAATATTGTACAAGTTTAATATCTATTTGCTGCTTGAAAAATGTGTTTTTTTAACCAATTAATTAACACGTTCTTTGCTTTTTCCTATTCTGGCTCCAAAAATCAATCTAAAATTTAAGTGTTTGCTTAAATTAACTTTATCATGTTTTTGCTTGTGTTGTATAATTTAAGCGTCTAATGGTCAGGTAAAACACACTCTACGCAGCCGATATAATCATTTGCTTTTCATCAAGACTTTTTATTTAATACAGGGCATTGTTTTGAAACCATGAATATTCGTCAAAAGTACGATAAAGTTTGGAGTGGCGAATTACAAATCAAAATAATATGAAAACTGGAAACGAGAGGTAAACCCGCCGAAGAAGACAAATAATTAAAAGTAAAAATATAAAGTGATGTATCTGTCTCGCTGCAGTGACACCATAAGACAAACTGACTGTCACCTGACGGAAAACCAAAAAATCAAAGAGATATTATTATAATATATGAAAGGCATGCGTCCAACGTGTTGGATGTACGGACGGTATAAACTGCTCAGGAAGATTCTGACCACTAACTTGCAGCAGCGAAGAAACGTAGGCGGTTAATTGCTTCAAAAAGGAAACGTAAAACACACAAAGTAAGCAAGACTTAGAAAAGCTGCATTCACAATTCCAAGGTCAAGCTTATGAAGTTATTCGTGATCAAGATTAATGTTAGCACTTGCCATGATGACCCAATCTAACGATTGTCTTACCATTAAGTGAATACAATGCGTCGACTAGCGTCCTCCACTGGCGTAGCACAACAAAGTAGCAAACCTAAGAACGTGGTTTGTTTGACTATGAATGACCTCTTACTTGAGGGTTTAAAGATCATTCAACTCCTTGCAACAGCACATTCGATTGGCGAAGTAAACCACAGCCACTACGAGCACCCCGTAGGGACCTCGACAACAATCGGTCTCAGAGATGGGGTGCTCTCTGTGGGGCTACTAGTTCCCGTAGTGAGAGCCCATAAAAAAACTGGTCATGCCCTTGACAGATCAAGAACAGACTTCTCTATCAAGATTTTGGTAACAGCAAACCAGGGGACTGCTTCCCCTTTATACCACAGAGGGACTGCGTAAGAAATTTACACATTATTGGCGCCTATAATTTGTACCCTTGAAGGGAACTGCAAAGTTATTTTAACTTCTACTGTTGAACCGTCTATCTTCTGATAATATCAGCGGACAATGGCAACACATACACATCTCTAGAACAAAGAACAGGAAAAAATTAAGGCTTTTATTTGTTTTCATTAAAAGTTTAATAATTTGCTTTTCACTTTTTTTTTAATTAGAAAATAGTTTCAGCTTTTTAATTAAATATATAATTGGTTCAATTAATTATTTAATTAAAAAATTTCGTACTTTTTTTTTGTAAATAAATTATATAATCGAGTCAAAGTACAAATTTAATTAAATTTCAATCTGGAAACCAATTAAACTATTATAAACTGAAAATCCTAATTTCTGTGTATCGAAAATGGTTCGAAAGGAAGCATATAGAACGATAAGGATTGTTAATACTTCACTGAAGCTAAGAATGTGACATACATGGCGACGCTTGATCTGTATTAGAGCGATATCGAAATTTGTGTTCTGTTTCCAAAGGAGAAAAATCCGAAAAAAGAAAAGAGAAATGAAAAAATAATGGAGGTATAGAGAAAAGAAAATTCTACCAACAAATAAAACATCATTTAAAGACTTGCCCAGTGGCACAACTTCGTCTTTTGTATTTTTCTTGTTTATAAAATAAATGAAATTATTTATTTGTTTATAATATTAAAGTAGATCTAATTCGACTAATAATTTAAAAAATTTAAAATATTGAAATAAAAGAACATATCAATTTTATACACATTCTTAATATGGCAAATGAAAAGTGGTAAACAAAAATGGGTGAGAGAAACAAATAAAATGTCAACAATTTTGTTTTACAAGAATGTTAAAGTGTTAAAATATGTTTTGCTTTGTTAAAAAACACATCACTGAAATACACATACAACACCCATAAAAATATGGTAAAGTCTGTCAAAAACAGTAGACCAATAAATGATTTATACGCACAACTTGGTATTCGAGTTCGATTTTTTTTATTTAGTTTTCGCTTTGAATTTCTAAAATCCATGGTTTTTTGTTGTTAAGCAGATTTTGTTGTGCTTTCTTTTTTCGTTTGTAATAATATTTGCTGTTTTTGTTTTCCCAAGAGAAATATTTTGATTTATGACTATTTTGTTTCACCAGTAAATCAGCATGAGAATAGCAAACTATTGAAACACTTGCTCAATTTCACGTTTTGCTTTATTTTTTGATTTCTTTTTTGTAAATTTTTCTATACAATTTTATTTTTGTATTTTAAATTAATTATTTCATTATTCTTTGAAATTTGTTGGAATTTTTGTTTTATTTTTAGTTTATTTATTGTCATGCAAGCTGGCGTATGATGAATATGATTTTAACAAATTAAAAATCTTTCATACGTCTAAGGGAAATCGAAAATACAAACATGTGTATACAAGATTATTATAAAATTGTAATTTATGTTTTGATGGTATTAGTATCTAAAATATTGCTAACAGTTGCTTATTTAATTTTGGAAACCACGGTTAACGTAAAAGCATTTTGAGTTTAATAGTTATCAAGCAAATCAGCAGAGTTTTAGTTTCGCTTCAAATATAAAATTTAGGCTTAAATTTTAAAAGCCTTATAATTCTTAAACTTTTAATATATTTTTTGTGGTTAAGGATTCATTAAAGGCTCAAAAAATATTTTTTAATGTTGCCAACTGAAATTAAACAAGCAACCGTGCTATATGCGGCTATAACGAATATTATATACCCTTCACCTTATATGTAAATCTAATTTAGTGAAGTAACTACAATAAAAAAAAAAAACAAATATTGAGGTGACCGAGAATTAAAAAATAAAAAAATTACGTACTTTATTTAATTTTACATAAAAATATCATTGGCTCTTAATGGGTTAGCAATTTTAAAAATTTAGTATTTCCTTAAAGATTTCCTCCATAACTCGGAAAATATGGGAAGGACGAATTTTTTCGTTTGATGTTTTTTTTATTATTTTTGATTTCTCAATCGCTCCATATATTTATTTTTTTGAGTGAAGTTACTTCACTAAATTACATTTGTTCCAAATAATATGGAAAAATTAGAGGCAGGCGTATTGTTTTGCCCGTTGCCTCGAAGGACATGGAACAATTTAGCTGATTTTCAATGTCTGATCGATTGGCGTAGAATATACCCGTTCTTCAGCTGTTGTAAAAAGTATAAAAATATACACTACAGATGTTAATGTTTAAAGTTGGCCGACCAATAATTTTGTTCTACAGTGTTAAAATAATTAAGAAATATTTTTACCTGACGATTCATAAATTTTTTGTTAATTTTCTCAAGAGTTTGTATATAAAAACACTTATTAGATTAAATTACATTTAACAAAAAGTAAGTCTAATTACCTTGACGAAAATACATCTTGAACATGCACTACAGATTTGTTTCCATTTGTTGCTCAGCACTAGTGGTATGAGTGTTAAAAAAATTCAGCAAAATTTAAATTAACATCAATCATACGCCTTCTGATTTTTAAACGATATTTGAAGATGCAAGAAAAAGGAAACGTATTCCAGATCATATTCGTCTTCATGTTAGTGTGAATTTCTTGAAACTGATTTTTTATTTTTCTTTTTTTTTACTTTTTTATATATTATTTTATATATATCAATATTATCATGATTCTATATCATGCTAGCGACAATAATTCAAGTCTGTTTATGTTATAAAAACTTTAATATTTGCACATAATTGATATAAATATAAACAAATTGTGCAGAAAAGCACAAGAATACGAAATTAAAGAATATTTTTAAAACAATGATGAGTTTAATAAATATTTAAAAGGAGTCTAAAAGATTTTAAAAATTTTGATAAGGTTTTGTCAATAATTTAATAATATAAAGCAATCAGTAAAATATAAACAAATAATTATTTTTATTATGACTTCCACACGAAGAAAAAGTAACAAAATATAATATAATTTATTCTATATCTTGAATAAATTTGATTCTTAAAATAAGTTTCTTAGGAGTTTTTATACAAAACTTTAAGATTTCAACTACAGGGTGCCACCATTTTGGTAAATATTATTCGCAGTCGTAAAATAAACAAGTGGCAAATTTATTATAGAAAAAAATTCGATAAACCAACGTATTTTATCAAATCAGTACTCGATTACTTAATTGATGAGAAAGTTTTATCCTGTTCAGACATTTTTTCTTAATTGACTAAATTTAATTTTAATTAAAGAGAAAGAGTTTGGCGGGTCAAACGAAAATTATATTTGACACAACAACAAACACCCATGTTGCTTTTGTAATAAAAAAAATCAGCTGGGCGGACGATGAAATACTGACATAATACTTAGTGTAGAAAATGATTGACTTAATTAGGGAAAAAAGGCAGAGTCATGTATAACCACTATAGATGAATTCACAGAGGTGCCTGTATAGCATTATAGGAAATAAAATGGTGAAGTCACCAGCATAGAAAAAAAGCAAAAATCTGCTGATCCACACTTTAACAAAGAATCACTCACAGAGAAAATATAAATATTGAGCCTCGCCGGAATTGTTCAAGTAAGCCGGTGTAGCATAACAGGGTAGCGTGAATAATTACGTATGAACTATGAACCACAGATAGGGAAAATAAAAACCAAAGTAATGGTGTTTGCAACTAAAAGAGCTGCAACTTTTGACAAAGTAAAAACCTAATAAAATCTCAATTGAATTATTCATCGAATTTTTATTTAAGAACTCCCATTTAAAGAGAAGCAAACAATTTAAACATAAAACTATTCTGTTGTTATAACTTCCGGTCTCTGGCTGTATACTTCGTACGTTTGGCGAGCGATTTCGATGTAACATCATATATAACATCATTTTCAAACCACGTGTTTGTTAGTACTGAAGAGATAGTGTTAAGAATAAAAGTTGGTGGGTTTAGGTAATTTTGTCCGTTTAAATGGTATTATGCAGGTAGATTCCCTGATATCTGTCATATTCATTGGGGTAAATAGTTTAATATTTGCGTCTTTTATTATTGGATAGCTAAGTGTGACCATCTGTAGGTGTTTTTCGTATGTAAAAATATTTTAATAATTTTAGTGGTGTAAAAACCACATCAGAAGTTGTGTTTACCTGTTCGTTATTAATATGTCCGCTTAACGTTCGTGTTTTGTAAATTTCATGTTTTAAGAATGCCTAGTCTTCGTCCTTTTTTACTTGGGTGTAATACTGTAATACATTCATCTATTTCTCTCATGCGTGTTAAGGTGTATTGCGAAATTGGAGTCTTTTTTCCTTTTGTATGATCGTATGTGTTCCGTAAACCTTGTTTTTTGTCCGATGTATGGTTGCAAGTACAAGTAAGTCTGTATACTCCGCTGGTGGTAAATTTATCGGTTGTTTCTATTGATGTCTTGAGATTGTTGCGTAGAATGTTGCTTGTCTTTAGTGTTGTCTGTAAACCTTCTTTCAGGAAAAGGTGAGTTAATCTATATATTTCTGGTCCTGTGTAAGTAAAGATGTGTCGTTTTGTTGTATCGATTGTTTCCTTGTCTTCTTTCTTCTTGTTTTTGGTGTTGTATTGTCTGAGTAGTTTCTCGATGGTTGTGTGCTTGTAACCGTTATTTTTAGCTATAGTGTAAATTGTATCGAATTCTTTGTTGTATTTATCTGGAGCGAGTGGGACTATCTTAAGTCTGTGAATCATATGTCTAAATGCTGCGAGTTTATGTTGAGTAGGATGGTTTGAGGAGCTGTGGATAGTTGTGTCTGTCATGGTTGGTTTTCTATAAATGTCAGAGTTTAAGGTATCAATTCCTCGTGTTATTGATATGTCAAGATAATGTAAAGTTCTGTTTTGATCTTTTTACATTGTGTATGGGATTTTGTTATGTATTATGTTTAAGTCTATAAGAATTTGTTCGGTGTTGTCTCTTGCTAAGATGCATATTATGTCGTCTACATATCTGTAGTAATGGGTGATTTTATGTTTTTCCATCAGATTTTTTGATGTGTAGTTGTTCCTAACGTTGCATGAAAATCTCTGTGAAGATTGCGGATGTTGGGTTTCCATTGCTGAGTTCATCAGGTAGTTTATAAAAGTTATTATTGAGTCTAAAGTAGTTTTGTTTTAATATCGTCTTTGCAATATCCATTATTTCGTTGATATATTAATTGTCGTGTAAGTTAAAAAGTGTTTCACGTTGGATAGTTAAAGTTTGGTGTGTGGGTATTGATGTATATAGATTCTTTATGTCAAAGGAGATGAGTCTTGTATTATCAGCAATTTTTATGTCCTTAATTCTGTTTATGAGGTTTTGTGTATTCCGTAACATGTATATGTTCTGGAAATTTATTTTCTCTTTTAATAATGCGGTGAGGTGTTTGGGCAAGTTATATGCAGGCGCAAGTTTGTAATTTACTACAGGTCTGATTGGTATATTTTCTTTATGAATTTTAGGTTGTGCTCTGAGTGGGTTCATGTTCATATATATATATGTATAACTTTTCGTCCGTAATCGTTTTGTACGCGCTTTAGTACGCTGCGTATTTCCCTTTGGAAGGAATCGGTTGGGTCAGTCTTGAATCTTGTGCATTTTGCCTGTTGTATGATTTGTTGGGTTTTCTCTATAAAGTCTTTCTTGTACAATATTATAGTTGTGTTCCCTTTGCCTGCCTTAGTAAGTAATAAATTATTATTCCGAAGTTTTGCCTTTATTTGTCAAGTACTTTTTTGTTCCTCAGGATTTGTTTTAGATGCAGTGTATTCTTTTATTGTTTTTTTCAATAAAACTATTCATCTTAAAGGATCAAAGAAATAAAAAAAACTATTTTCCATTTCCATCTTCATACCCAAGACAGCACTTAAAGCTCGTAAAAATAAATTATTATTTTCTATATTTTGCATCAGTATCAAAAAGTATACTCCAATGATAAAAGTCGTTTTACAAATGCACAAGAAATACATTAAGAAAATTATAAGCAATTTTATTTCGTTACCCTTTAGCATGGAATTTTATACATTTGTTTGTCAGTCAATATGATACTTGTTAATATAAGTGTAGCAAAAAATTAATTAAATTGATATTAGTGTAGCAAAAAATTGTGGCTATTGGATTAAAGAAGTAGTGGAGATGTCTCTGGATGGTTAAGGTTACTAAACAAGGCATCGAGTAGTTCATGTCTCGCCGGAGTTACACAGTATTGTAGCGTGGATGGCTGTGTTTGTAATAATAACGCGTGTTAAGTAAATACGAAACCATAGGACTCACAATACCGTAGGATCAAGAAGTACAGCCAGATTAAGCCACAGAGTAAGAATACAGAATTAATAATTACTATATATTTTGTATTCGCTTGTGTATCTATAGAGAGTTTTTGAAAATTAAAGAAGGTATGAAAAGAGCAACTGCCATAAAAAACAAGCAAATTACTTTTCACAAAATTTAAGTCTTTTACTCTGATTGTGTAAAGTGCAGAATCTGCACTGCACTGCAGATGGCTACATACATTATTTTACGTTAGAAATGCCACACCCTTTTTAATAATTAATAATTTATTTTATTATGGTATATTACATTTAAATTAAACCAAACGAAATAAATCCTCAAAGCTTTTCAAAATAAAAAGTAAGAAACCCATTTATTGTATATAAAAGGTGGCGCCTTCTTTTCTTATACTTCCTATGCGCCTTTTGACTGTTCGCACTCTGTTTTAGAAATACAATTTTGCCTTAGCGTTTTATCATTACACTGAAGTGTGTTTGAAATTCTGCACAATATAGTGTCTTATATTTATTGCTGATAAAAAGAAAAGGTTGTTGGCAATACACAACTTTTATTCAAGTTTGTGTTGTATTTCCTTCAATTTTAAAGTTTAAAGAACAAATGCTCTCAACAAATGGCACCGAGAAAACAAAGAAAATTCATAAGAATATTTGAAGTGCGGAAACTAATGAAGTGCTTGAAAGTTTGAAAAGGATACAAAAAGAAGAAGTTTTGGTTGCGAAACTACTAAATAATTTTAGTTTTAGTTTTCGAAAAAAAAACTTAAAAATTCATTTGGCTTTGAGAGATGTTTTATTCATTACTAGAATATTTCTAGAATACATATAGACAAATATGGAACATCCTTTTTTTGAAGTTGGTTAAAAGTATGAAAAAATTTAAAATTTAGTTGGCTCTTTTTGGTAGGTTATAGTTGCTGTCATATACAGGCGGGTATAACTGACCATTTTTTTTCTTCATAAAGGATCATGACGTGGCCAACTAAGTAATAATAACTAAATAAATTACGAATTTTTTGTTTCATAATAACCTCTCGAAATAGGACATTCACAAGTGATTCTTTCTAATAGCGCCTACTTTTTTTTTAGTTGTCACCAATTATTAAATCACAACCCTTTTGAATTGCGTGCTTTAACAAAATTCTCTTAATTATGAACAGACGACTTCAATACAAAATACTCTGGCCATTTTTGCTTGATGCTATTTCTTAAAAGAGTATAACTTTTATTCGCCTAGTTATTGGCAAGAGCTACTTAAAGTTTTTTACTTTGGCAGAAAAGGCGTATTTCCAGAGGTCTAATATAAGTTGTAATTTCATTATATAGAACCATCAAAATTTAGACCGACCACGTTTCAAGCGGCAACAGGCAGTTGTATAGAATGGTGAATATTAAAAAAGTACCTCATCACGTTTCATACCATTCTCACGGGTAGAAAATTTTTATCACATACTCTTACGGAAATAAAATATGGCAGCTCTTTATATGTGTGTAACATACAAATCTAATATTGTTCTTTACAACTCTGGATTGCGTCTTAGCTAAGCAAATAGGTAAATACATTGTTACTTCCATCATTTAAAAGTCTGGTGTATTTTACGGAATAAAAGAAAAAAGTTAGCAAAAACACGGCTAGACTGCAGTTGATGAGGTGTCAGCGCATTTGCTAACCTGCTCCCATAAGAGCCTTGCGTATAAAAGTGAATTTACTATGTTTCGATTAAAAAATGAAAAGTAAATTATTTATCCACGATTGATTAGTGGGCTTGCTGCAGGTTGGAGCTGTAGATGAGGTCATTAAGTACTCTGGCATTAAAAAACAGTTGCTATGATGGTAAAAAGACGAATGTGTAAGAATGTAAAGAAACAAGAAAAGGAAAAAGTTGTTGTGTGGTTGCGGTAGGTGAGTTTTTTTGCTGTTAAAAGTTCTCATGCTAGTACATTTTGTATGGAGCATACCGAAATAACGCGGCGGAAACGCTTTGCAATTGGAAAATCCGATTTTGACAAGGCGTTTAATTATAAAAGAAATTAAAAATAAACAAAACAAATTTGGGTTTTTTTTATTAAATTTTCAATTTACACAACATAAACACCAGGATTGTTATTCTTTTTAAAATATTATATATGTATATATTTTTGGAAAAAATCTAGTTCAGAAATGAAAAAAAAATTGTGTCCGGGGTGTAAAATTTAAAGTAAAAGTTTTGGTGCTGACCTTTAGTTTTGGAGTTACTGACCTCCAACGTTTGTATGTATAATATGGCACATATTGAGTATTTTATGGCGGAATGGGACAATATGGGAATCATTGCAAAAGTAATTTTTTGCTTATACCCCGTGACAACTTTATTTTATTTTTGAGGTGTGTCCGTTAACTACACTAAAGCCTTAATGTTTTTAATAACCCTGTTTTTTATCATTTTGACAAACCGTTGCCGCTTTTGTTTAGGCATGGCATTTCAGCGTCAAAGCTATGCGGAAGAAAACGTTCCGCTTTCCGTTTTTATTAAGGTATGGCTGTAAAGAAAGTAAGAACTGAACAACGGTATGTGACATTTGTGGATGAGTTGGATAAAGGTGTCTGGTTGACAAAATAGGAGATCATAATTTCGAGTCTTGTTGGAGTCACAGAAGGTTGGGATGGGAATAAAGTCGTTCGAATTTCCCCGGAGTCTAATATTTAGTAAACAAAAGACAGTGCAAATAAATTTAGCCAACTCCACTGAAGAAATAGAGAACAAATAAAATGCCACAGCAGAGTAAAATTAAAATTTGAAGTGTCTGCTAGTTCCAAAAATTGTGGTTCAGATATAAAGAGTTGTGACGAACAGACTTTGAAACGAAAATATTAGGGTGACATTTTTAGCATTTGGGAACTTAACTCCAAAAATTTTGTTTATTTGTAACAATTTTTATTTCAAATATATCAGTAACATGTTATGACATCCAAGGACATAATGACGCACCAGAAATTGACATAATGTCCATGGGTATTAAAGCTATATTTTAAGGTATGCTATGTAAGAAAGATGCAAAGTTTTATAAACTGGTTTGCAAAAAATCTTTAGCAAGCGAAGCAGGTGTTTGCTGTACCATAGATAAAAAATTCCGGGGGCCCAGTCGCAGGCCGACAACACAGGAAATCTTTGGTAGGCAAAGCCATTGTTGTTTGAAGTGCGGTCATTATGACGCATTCATAAGTGACACTATGTCCATACTAAAATCGACACAATGTCCATGGACATTATGATGTAACTATAAGTCTAAGAAAGCCCCAGGCATAAAGCTGTCCCATGTAGACGCAGAAAAAAAAACATGGTTGTAATATGGTGACAATAACCATATTATGTTCTTTGTAACAATGTATGGTTGCGGAGAACCAATTATAGTTGTTTTCACCTAAACTTTAGTCACGATAAACATATTTTGTTAACTTTTAACGATTATATGGTTACTGTGCACCAAAAATGCAACATTGTTGATTTTATCTTAAAACAAATTTCAACCACAACCAAAGTTTTATAACTTATTAAAAATAATATAAAATATTTAACCATAATATATTATCATTAATCAAAGTATGATAAAAAGCAACAGCATAATGTTTGTGCTAAAAAATATTTTGTTCTAGTACTTGACAGTTTAGTAATTTTTCTGGTAGCTAAAATTTGATATTTTTTTTTTATTATTAAAGAAAGTGAAAGAAATAAAAATTGATGTACAAAATAAATAATCAAAAATATTATGCTAAATATGAAAACAAATAAAAAGGGAACCAAAACATTTAAAAAAAGTTGAAGTAAATATGAATATATGTATGTATGTTTACAGCATTTAATGTTTATATTTAAACATAATAATGTTTACACTTTGGACAACAATATGGTTGCAAATGTAACAATATTATGTTTTGTTAGCAACCATATAATGCAACCAAAGTATGTTGCTCTTAGATTATGGTTACCTCAACCATATTTTTTCCTTTGCGTGTAACAGACAAATTACTTCTTTTAATTTTTAAGAACAGAATAAGGCATTTCCAAGGAGAGGGAGACAAAAAATATTTTCCTTTTCCTCATTTCCCCTTTTTTGTTTTTGCTCTTTTTCTGGTTTCATCAGGGTGCGTGGTATAAATATCGGTGTTCGACTAAGGACTGGTCGTATAAAAACAGTTGGTGACAATATTTACAATTAAAAGTTTTCAAACAAATAAAACAAAAAACACACTAAACTGAATATCAACGGTTACCAAATTTTAGGTTAACTTCAAAAATTTTTTTTCATGTGAAGTAAATGGAAAAACTTGTTCTTTTTAACACTTCCATGTGCTAATTGTACTAACATTATAAAAAAAAGAAAAAAAAATTATATATTTTTTCCGTATCCAAAAAAATAATAAAGAAACTCTATTGTTATAAATTGCCATTTTAAAGTTGACACTTAAGCAACAATGCAACTACTAACAACGACATCAGCAGTTAAAAAATGAAGAAAACAATGTGTTTGAAAAAATTATCTTTTGTATTCTTAAAATTATTATTTTTTCTGTTTTATATTTTAAACAAACTGACAATATTCTGTTTGCTCGTATTTTGTATATATTTTTGCAACTTCTTTTTAAGCTGCATGTATTTTAAAAACTAGTCTTATGCAGCATTATGTTTGTTGTTATATTTTCCCCCATATTTTTCCCATTACACTGCTATTTGCAATCTTTTTTTTTTTTTTTTTTTTTTTTTGCTAAATATTATTCTTTTCTGCTCTGGATTTATTTATTTTTTTATTGTTGCTGCACTTCAAGTTTAATGTATTCCTCCTTTTTCACAGAAATGGCCCTTGAGTTGAAGGTGTTGCCACTTTTACGCCGCTGTTCTTTTTTTTTTCTGTAAAGTTGCAAATGTTCTTTTTTTGGTCAATTTTTCTTTTGTTTTCTTTTGTAGAATTGTTGTGTCTTCTTTCGTGAATTTTATATTCACGGTTTAGGTTTTTTTGTTATATTTTATTTAACTGTCGCTGAATTCTTTATGTAATAATATTCATGAATATTCACGTTGTCATTTAAAAAGAAACAATAATAAATTTTATTTAAATGTTTATTCTTTTTGCCTCTCTGTTTTATATTAAAAATGCACAGATTCATTTGTAACTTTTTTCTTTGGTCCCGCGACAGCTGTAGATTTTCATGTGCGAGGGGTGTAACAAAATGTTATAGCATTTCAGAACAAGATTTTACATTTTGAAACATTATTTTCACTTAAAAAATTAGGTGAGGTAGACATGTGATATATCAATGTTAAGGATATTTTGTCTTCTTTTGAAAAGAAAATAAATTTTCAATCAATTAAATTTTTTATTTTTATTTGAGTTTATATGGGAACTAATTTTATATTCAATGCTAAGCAATTTTTTACAATCAATCTTATGTAATAAAATTTTGTACTAAGTGCAAAAATTGAAAAAATATTAAGATTGACTACAACAACTCCCAGAACAGTTTTAAAAATGTCTACAAATGGGAATTTTAATTTTTAAATTGGTTTATAACGGATGTCTAACGGATGGCTGATAATTAATAAATATTTTAGATTTTATTTTGTATAAAATTGTAATTAAGAAGAGTTTTTGAAGCAGTATAATGGATATTTTATACTTTTGGTTTGAACAGTTGAAAAAAAAAAAAATTACAAAAAAATTGACATTGAAAAGTTATTGTCCTATACATTTTGAACTAGAAAATATTAGTTTTAACCACTATTGCTTCCTTAAATACTAAAAAATTATAATCAATCCACCAAAAAAAAAAAAATGGTGAAAAATCAGAAGGTTTAGGCAGTGCCAGAAGCAAAAAGCAAGAATAGGGTAAAACAAAAAACAAAAGAAAAAAATAATAACCTATGAAAGCTACGGCTTAGCAACTTCGTTTTAGACTTAAATATCGTCTAAAATCTGAGAAAAAATTAAAATTTGAAGAATAAAAAAATTTTGATGCTCCTGAGGTGAGTTGGTTTAAAGCATCGCATCATTCCTCTCGACGACCAGTTGGTAATAAAACGAATTGGGTAAGTAAACGTGTACTAGAATACACGTGCTGGAATGTGTTTTAAAACGTGCCACCCTTTATGAGGTAACGTTGATGTGGATTACAGGACGCATATGCTCAGCGGAGAGTGAAGAAACGGACCGACTAGCGAAAAGGTGGTCTGCTGTGAATTTCTTTAAAGAAGAAGCCAGAAACCACTGGAAAATGGCTTAAATGGCGAGCAAAGTCTTTACAGTGGTTGGTCTCACCTAATCTAAAAAGTTTGGTCTCACCTAATCAAAAAAGGTGAAGGAATTCTGGCTTGCGACCATGGACAGAAGTTTGCTGGCTATACATACCTTTAACATGAGTAAAGGCACGGAAATCAATAAGGGTGGGGTGGCGTAAATTACGAATCGGTTACCTAACCCGCTTTATTAACGTAAAAGTATCGCACCGAATTCATCTTAAGAAACCTAACCTGCACAACTAAAACTTTGACTATATCCCCACTATGGTCATGTCAAGGGTGGGTGTACTAGGGCTAGTTGCTTACAAACTACAGAACTATTTCCATTTTTTTTTTCTTTCTAAATACTTGGCTTGCGTTGGTGAGTAAGGAATTGATGTTTTTCATTTTTGTGTCTCATTATTTTTGTTCTCGTCAGAGTAAAAGCTGCTTTAGTTTCATACTGATTGTTGTAAAGAAAGCAAGGTTAATAAATACATGAACTTAAGTGTGATAAATATTATTTAATTAAAAACAAACATTAACTTAGGAGAACACTATTACGAACAATTTTGATTAACAAGTTGTGGGCTATCGAATTTATATACTTTTAAATTAATTAATTTTTTGAACAACTCTCGTACCTATTAATACTTAGTTTTCAATATTTTTTTATATTAATAAAAAAAATTAAACAAATAGATTATACGAGCCAAGATAAATCTGATTTTATTAATTCATGATTTAATTTTTTTCTTTTAAACTTGAATGGAAACGAAAATGAAATAAAAAAATTTGCTTTACATTAAAATTTTATTGACCTGAAATTTCTATAAAAACAATTTATAACATTATTTTTTTACAATAATGATGCATTAATAAATGGAAGTAAATAATAATAAAAAAAAAATAAATTAATAAAAACTAACAGAAAAAATCTGTTCGGAATGAAAAGTTTTATGCAACCTTTTGCTTTAGTGCTTTTTTCAACTTCTTAATGATTTAAAACAATTCATATTTTTTATCACCATTAACCCTTATCGGTCGCAAGTCACCTCTGACGTGACAACAGTACTTTTCTGCAACGGTCGTATGGCACGTGTGAAGTGACAAGGCGAATTATGTCGAAACATACTGTCTATTGATGAGATTTGTTTTTAAAATGCATTCATTTCTTCAATTTACCGTTACCATTTGAAAATACGTATTTACCGTTAATAAATAATAATTTAATAAATAAATAATTTGTAACAAAACTGAAAAGAAATGAATATAAATGTATAATAACGTACTATTGTTTTTTTTTTCATATATGTTAAAAATAACTACAACCTGGTGAGAATCAAACGTGTGAAAAGTCGCGTCCGATAAGGGTTAATATAATTCAAAAATACAACCTCCTCTTTTATCGTAGGTCGCCTATTCAAATACACTTTTCGCTTACATTATTGTGAACAGTCAATTTACTTTAATCAGTTGAAAAAAAAAAATATATAAAATTGACTTAATCAGGAATAGGCACTTTCAACCAATAAGTTATTTAAAATTGTACATTTTTTGCATCATCGTAAATAACTGCAAATAATGTGAATTTTTTCTGCTATTGACATAATTAATTTGTTTTAATTAATTTACTTTATTCGTTCAGATATAAATATTTCATGATATTCTCATGAATCATTTATTATTTTAAACTAAACTACAAAATGAAATGTATTACTGCGGGGAATGCATATCCATATGGCCATTTCACTACAGCTCAAATAGCTCATCAGTGGATTTTACCCAAATTTTGTATAGAAAAACAGAAAGTCTTATATCAAAAGCCAAATTGATTAAATGACAACTCCATTGAATCAATAAGACAGAAGACAATAACAACTCAAAAATTTTCTTCACAAAAACACAGCAAACATTTAGTAACTATTTGAAAGATTCAATGAATAAAGTGAATTAATTAAATTTTAAAAGATTCCGAATAATAAATTTTTTGTTGTGATTAATTTGTTTTATATTTTAATTTTTTATGTGAATCAAATAAATGAGTTAGTCCCAGGTGTGGCTTCACAACAACTTTCCTTAAACATATGGTGTGAAATTATAAGTTAAAATCAAAATTTTTTTTAAAATAAAACTAAAACAACAGACTTATTATTTTTAAAAATATTGTGCTAATTATGCTGAACAAATTATTAAAATCACCGATTTTGATTAATGAAGGTGCAAGCACGTCTCGTTTAATTTAATTATGAGAATACAGTTGATATGCAACTACTATAAGGGGTTGTGAAGTGATAATTTTTTAATTTTCAGGCAAACTTAAATCTTAAATCCCCAACTGTTCTTTAATTTCTTTTTTTAAAAGCCATACAGTTAATCCTAAGAATCCTAGACAGTTTTTTATTTTCAAACAAACTCACATACTACAGTTCAAAAATTGTTAATATATTTCCAAAACATTACTGTACTGTCCTACTGTGACGTGTGTCACTCTTAAAAACTATTCACATTTTATTAATTGAATTTAATGACATTTATAAATGTTAAGAGCTTTTTTTGTTTATTAAATTACTTTCAGTTTTATTGCCAACAGATATTTTCGCCTGAAGCCAAAAGTTGGATTTTTGTTTTTTACTGCTAAAAAAAAGAAACAAGAAAAAAAAGCGTTAAAGTAAAATGAGAAAAGTGAAACTTGCATTAACTTCTGATGTTAAACTTTTAACCTGACAACAGATGTCAGGATTCAAATGAAACTCGTTGCAGTGACAGAATAAATGGTTCAACTTTTAAGAAAATATGCGCATTGCACAAAGATTGCCATTATTTTGTTGTTGTTGTTGTTATATTGTAAAATATATTAAATAGTTTGTTTATTTGTTTGCTAACAAAATCATTAGCAGAATGCCAAGAAAATATTGTGCTAAAGGATGGGAGAGAAATCTAAATTAAGCAAAAAAGAAGGTACAAAAAATTACAATTAAAGGATGAGTAAAATTAGGTGGACCTTAATCTTTATTTAATACCCTTTCTTGTCTGACAACTTTGCATTTGTTCTTAACTCTTCAGATGTATAAATACGAATGTTTCTTAGCAAAATGTTTATAAAATAAACTGGCTTCAACCGTTTTAAACCGACACTTTATTTACTAAACTTTTTTTCTTAAATTACAAAAATCATACCGTTCAAGTTTTTATTCAATTGTCTTTTATTAATTTCCTGTAAAATCGTTATTTCATTTCTATCTCATTGATTCAAGAGGTCATGCAATAATATTATATTTCACAGAGAAAAATATTATTATAAAGAAATAATATCAGTTTAAAGGAAATTATGAACATAAATTTAATTTAGTTTGTAAAAAGGGGAAAAAAATTATACTGAGACCAACACTTTCAAGGTTTTTTTTTGCCACACGCACATAAAAAACAGTATTGAGTAGTTAAATGTATATGTGTGTAAATTAAGTGGTACAAAGGACCGGATTGGTGGAAATATTAAACAAAAAATTTACTTTTTTCTTTATAAAAATACTTTTAATATTTCGAATTTTTAACTTTCATTCACCTACATTTGACATTTTAACAAACTAATGAAATAAATTTGCGATTATTGAATGGTTTAATGGTTGCAGCAGTAAAAGAAATTGTTTTAGTTTTTATTACCGTTTGAACATTTTATCTGTTATTCAAAGAGGCGTTTAAAAAACGAAGTTGTGATATAAAGGTTTTTTTTAAACTAGTTTAAATAATAAATAACTATAAAAATATTAAATATAAACTTAATTTTATGAAGTATAAGTTCGATATAAAAATAAAATATTTTTGAACCAAACGGCGATAAAAAATAAAATTGATTTTAAATATTTGAAATTTTAGTGGAATGATTATTTAAAAATATTTACGTTATTCCTGCTAGATTCCTTAAAAATAATTATTATCTAGGCACAAATAACAATGTGATTTTCTCACATTATTAACGGATTTTACCTCAAGTTTGCTTATAAATTCTAGATATACAAAACTTATTTCATTTAATGAGAATTATATTTATTTAAACATACATTATCATTTTTTTTTACTCGATGGGCTTTTTAAAATTTGTTAACAATGCTGCAAAAAAACACATCTTTACTCAACATTGTCACACCATTCTTAACTGAGATTCCTATTTACAAGCGAGGTAAAACGTCTAAATTCTTCTGATATGAAATAATGTGGTAGCTCTAGCTAATTTTTATCTTTATACTTGTATTTTACTAAGTGTTGTTTTTTTGTTTGATTTTTGTTGTTGTGGAAGAAATATTCTAAGCATATAGATAATTAAATCAGAGTATGAGGGTGCTGTAGCTAAGATGGTTGGCACGTTGATTACTAAACTATTATTGATTCGATGGCCTGGGTTCGTAACCCTGCCACGATCTGTTTAACAACTTTAATTTTTCAAAATATATATTAAGGTCTTTATACTAATATATGAAAAAAACAGCTCCCTTCTTCGTCTGCAGCAAATCGTCGGCGAAATAAAAATGTATATAAATGGCTGTACAAGCTTCGCCATCTATATTCTCTAAAATATCCCTTTCCCAAGTAGGTAACACAAATGTCAATCACATGTTCGACCTTTGTGGTTACTTTGTAAGTTTTTTATCATGAGTCAAAAGGAAGGTGTCCTGAAAGAGTTTTCAGTGTCCTCTTCTAGCCATGATAGTTCAACACCATACTCTTCATCTGCTGCTTAATTTAGCTCAATTCCAATAACAAATTTTTTTTTGCAAATATTTGCGAAGTGGAGCCAACAAAAATTGTGCTATATTCTTATGCCAGTCCCATTGCATTTCTTTGACCATTTTTCACGGCTATTCTTCAAGTTTTACCTGATCTTTCTACAGTTGCTTATGACTGCAGATAAAGCATACTTTACTTCAACTTTTCATCAAATCTTTTTAAATACGGCGAATATAAAATTCTTCTGTCCAATTGCTATAGTAGTCTGTCATAATGAGAATGTATTGGAGTCCGGTATTACCATTAAGAAAAGAATCAGCTACTTTGATTGCTATACATTCGAAGGGAGCGCCAGTATTATACTGTTAAAGCTGGTCTCAACTTGTTCTTACCTCAATACATTGTGTGCAGTTCGCCATCTAATCGGCAACATCTTGTGAACACATTTTTAAACAACAACAACAACAAAGGAAAAAATATTTAATTTTAAAATATTTTAAAACATTCTTCAGAAATAAAAGCTAAAAACGAATTTAACTATATTTGCGTAGATACAAAGTGTAAAACAGATAAATGTTAGTTATTGTGTTTGCTTTCCAATGTGAAGAAAAATATACACTCAAAGTAAAAACTCTTTATAAATATTTTTTCCTATTGATGTGAAACAGTTGCACTTACTTTTCTGTTAAAAGCTTAACATAAACAGAAATATTTCTGCTAAAGTTAAATAAGACTTTAACTACATATGCAAATAGAGAGCTATGCAAATTTACACAACAATAACCGCGCTACATACTTCCACAAAACCATGGAAACAAACACTATAAAGCAAATCTTTAATCAAAAACCTCAAAACTGGGGTTTCGTAAATCATTGTTCTTATTTTTTTCTTTTCAACCATTTCCTTTTACCTTTAATGCACAAATATAAAATCACATACACAACTGCAAATAAAATGCAAATCATGGAAACTTTCAGTTTAATACAAGCACGTAGCAATGCATTTGTAAGAAACAGGATTTAAGTTAAACAAAGTTGTTAAGGAACAACAAAAGAGTTAAGAATTTGGGATTTTCTGATGTGCTGTTACAAAGTGTTTCATTCGAATAAAATATTCAAAGAAATCAACAAATTTATGACGTGATACTAAATATGCTTCAGAAATAGGTAGTGATCCCTTTCCTTTAATATTTAATACGTGGGACAAAAATCGATTTTAATGCAAGAAGTTTTAAAATCAATTGATAACCCTATGAAAAATTTCATTGTTTTGAGTTTGCATAAGTTAAGTTAACCAAAACTGGTAGTTTTGGTCCCCTTAACTATCAGAAAATATTTCGTATTTAACAATTTCTTTTCCAACGTTTCTTTGGCAGTTCGAATCCGATCATAGATGGTTTCTATTTAAACTTGACTGAATTTTTGTAAAAAATAAAATTGGTAATCTTTTATAAGTCAAATAAAAACAAAGACGATTTTTTTTTACCAACTTAGTTGAGCTACACGCAAATAAAAAACATGGTTGAGGTAGCCATAATCTAAGAGCAACATATTATGGTTGCGTTATATGGTTGGTAACAAAACATAGTATTGTTACAATGTCATGTCATGTCAATGAAAATGTCATGTTATATAATGGAATTTTAATATAGTCTCCTAAGTGCAAATATTTCCTGATAGAAAAGAAAAGTTATTTTTTGTTAATTTATTATTGATTTGTTACAAAAGTTATTGAAAAAAATAAATTCACAAAAAAACAATTCTTTGATTATTATGTATGTGTAATAACTAAAAGGATTTAACACAAAGGCTACATAATGGTAGTTCGGAACTGACTACAAATTTGTCCAAGACTTCTAACACGTTAATCTGGCATCTGCGGTGATTTATTTAATTACATAATAGCAACTGATATGCTGATATATAAAATGACAGCTTTAAATGCAAAACATGTAAACGGTTTCATAATTGTGCTTAAAACATAAAAATTAATTTTTATATGCTAATATACATACATAGATACATACATATATTTCAACTATTTTTGAAATGTTTTGCTTGCCTCTTTATTTGTGTAAATTATTTGTGTATATT
The DNA here is from genome assembly GCA_916610165.2 of Gymnosoma rotundatum. NCBI lineage: Eukaryota > Metazoa > Arthropoda > Insecta > Diptera > Tachinidae > Gymnosoma > Gymnosoma rotundatum. The sequence goes on along the minus strand of OU744338.1, from coordinate 7,857,171 downwards.
ATTTGTTTTATGTGTGTTTTATGTGTGTTTATTATTTTTAATTGCTTATAAATAATAAATTTTCATTTTTTTCATTTTCTCTAACAATAGAAACAATTTTAACTTTAAGCTAACAAAAAATTACTAAACTGATAGAAAAGAACTCTAAGCGGAAACATTTTGTTTGCTTTTAATCATGATTAACATAACTATATTATGTCTAAATATATTATATTATTTTTAATAAATAATACAATTTTGGTTTTGGTTTAAGTTTTTTTACGTTAAACCATGTTGTATTTTTTTTGTTCACAGTAACTATATAATGGTTAAGTATCAACAAAAACGTGTTTATCGTGACTGAAGTATTGCTGAAAATAACTATAATATATTCTCTGCAACTTTACAATATTATAAAGAAAATATTATCGTTATTGTGACAATATCACAAACATGTTTTTCTTTACGTGTAGATTATTTGAAAGTGGTATAAGTTGAGTTTTTAAATAAATAAGTTAATGGAAATTTTAATGAGCTAAAGACTCCTTCTCTTCATAATTCAATAGAGCCCTATTTTCTCTTCTATCTTCTGTAGCACGAATATATTTTTTGAAAGTGAAATAAATCCATTCCTTATAAGTTTAATTAAAACAAATTTCATTAATTTCTTCAAACCAGATATATTTTCCAGTTGCGAAAACAGTATTAAAGAAAAATACCAATTACACACTGCCTAAGACTATTATAATGCAATAAAGGCCTTCCGAAAAAAAACACAATCACTTTTCTAATAATCGAAGTTTAAAATTATTGTGCTTTTATTTTGCAGAAAAAAGGGAAGGCTTTGTCTAAACTAAATCTCTAGAAGTGGCAATATTAAACAGAAAACAATGTACGGACAGAGAAATTTTAAACTGCCCTATAATTTAAAATTTTTTTTTTATAAAAAAAAAAACACTTTATTCTTTTGTTTTGAGAAAACCGAAGACAAAAAAAAAAGCAAAAACATATCAAGTTTTCACTTTATAAAACTTCATGGTGCATAACGAGAGAGAAATAGTACGATATGATAAGTTTAAATTGTTAAAGAAAACTGAAAAGTCCATGTAGAGCCAAAAAAATGTGTTATTTTTTCAAATAATTTTAATTATTATTATTTAATTATAAAATTTAAAAGGTGTATAGAGTAAGAAACATCACCCGTATTTAGCAAAGTCGGCTAATATTTTTAAATTGATTTAAAAGCAAACTCTTGGTGGCTGTTGATTCAAGGTGGTAAGCACATTGACTACCAATCTGGTTGAACAGGGTTTAACCCCTGCGGCAATAAAAAAACAAAAATGTTTTTCATTTTAGAACAAACGTACGGATTCTTTTGATTGCAAATACCACTGTGGCTCATTATAAATTCCGTATTCTTACTTTATGGCTTTCTCTGGCTATACTTCGTGAACCTACCGGTCTTGTGAATCCCATGGTACGCAGCCATCCACGCTACACTACTGTGTTACTCCGGCGAGACATGAACTACTCGATGCCTTGTTTAGTAAGCTTAACCATCCACAGACATCTCCACTACTCCTTTTATCCAAGGCAGTCATCTCCTTTAATCCAATAGACACAACATACGTCTTCCATACACTGTTGTTATGCTTTTTTTGCACTTTCCTGCGTTAACCGCTACCGTTCTTACTTTTTTATTATTAATGTTTATTATGTTACTCTTATGTTAAATTAGACGTCTCCACTAATCATCATCTGCCATGGCTTCACACAACAATTGTCTTTTCCTTTCCGGGAGTTTTGTACTGCTGCTTCTTAAATTTTAATTGCTTTGTAACAATTATTATTTTCTGTTGTACGCATGTCCGACGGCGGTATCGACCCCACGATTTTCTGTTTTACAGCACGCACCTCTACCAACGCAACCATCGAGGTTGTTCAGCTTTTGTTGGCTTATTGTGGTATTATTCTATACACACACCATTAGTTGAATAATTAACTTATTTACCACTGAAATCTTACTTTATTTTCGGCTTTTTGGTTCTTTTTAATTAATTTTCTAAACATTTTTAGAAAGAAAAATTATTTTAAAAATGTATGCGGACGTTTTCCAAAGAAAACAAGAAAAATTAGACGCTAGCAGAATGAAATGCAGCATTTTCTGGACCGCCACATCCTTCATCAGCATTCTTTGCATCTTTCTACCTTATGTTATGTACATTGTAAACATCATCTATTTAACCAACTAAGCTTAATGTTAATTTGGTGAGACGAAGTTCACACACAACTTAAAGCTTTTTTCTTTGTCATTCTCTTTGTAACTCGTCTTGAGCATTTGTTGTTGCTTTTTGTGCTAGCAATTTGATAGCCACAAATGCAACTTTTATTTTTTTTATTTTTAATTATTCATACTTGTTTGCTCACAACATTATAAACACTGTTTCAGTATCATATTGACTTTTATGAGTTAAGTATGAATGTAAATACGCAGCGCCTAGCGTTTGTTTTAATTTTAAATTTTTTTCCCTGACCAGGATTTGAACCATCGATTTTATAAATTAATGAAATTTTACTTTATTTTCGGCTTTTTGGTTCTTTTTAATTAATTTTCTAAACATAAAAAAACCTTATTTACCACTCTCATTCTGTTAACAACAACAGGAGTTGCCAGATCTTATAATAAATACATATTCAGAATTAACATTACATTATGCAGTCTCTTTCGTCGGTACTTCTTCATAGCAAAGTAAAATTACTTATGAAATAGCTATATCTTCTCCTTTTACCACCTGCCTTATCTCTCACCTATCTCTTTCCTAAAGAATGAAAGCACGCTTACGAAAGATAACTTAATAGGTTATGCTTGAAATGCTACTTCTCTCTTACAAAAAAAAAAAAAAAAATGACCTTACACCATTTTTAAGGTATAGTTAACCACTTACTTGAATTAATCAAAGTTGACCAATATTTTAATATTGATGAAAACACAAACCTTTTAATATCTCAATATATGAAAAAATGGATTTATTCCACTTAAAAAAAATTGCTCGTCTTTATAGCTACGAAACGCATTATGTTGTGTAAAAACAAAAGATAAGATTTTATATAATTTTTAATGTTCTGTTAAATAATCCACATTATTTCAATAATCTTGATAACTTGTGAGTATTAATAATGACAAGGTCACGTTGTCACATTGAATTTTTCTTTATCTTCAACCTGTTAAATGTATTTCGTATTGCCTTTTATTTGTCTTCATTTTTCTATAAATAAAATAAAACAAAAAAGGATTTTACAAAAACATAGGAAAAAAAGGAAGCAAACGGAAATAATCCTGTACCTGCTTCATATTTATGAATCTTATCTTTGTGTGTTGGTATATTAACGAGCTTACAAATGTAGTTAAGCTGAAGGGCCTTTAAGAAAAGGAGAAAACCAATTTAGAAGTGTTAAAAGGTTTATTTGCTTTTTATTTCAATACGTATCGTGATTAAATTATAATTACACTGAAAATTTTTTTTGTATTATTATAATATTTGCTTATTTATACTTTGAAATTTAATTAAATTTTTTATTGATTTAATTAACTATTTCATTAGAAAATTTTGCATTTCTTTTTTAATTAAATATTTAATTAAGACAATTAAAATTTTAATTAAGTGCAAGAACTTTTTTCTGTGTATTTAAAACAGCATGGAAAATATGGTCGAAAAAATACAAAAGATTTACACTCAATCTCCGTGGGGCTTTTGAAGTGTGTGAAGCTGCACGAGAAAAAGAGCTGCTATTTTCGTGGGCGACAAACGTTGACAGATATTTAACAGCAAGGAACGGGCTGGACATGGATCTCTAGAACATACGAGAGGACATCAATGTACTTCTGCTTCGTCTGTCGAATGTTATCTACAAAAGGACATTAAAAGAGACGGCATATAGTTTGTGTGTGATTATCATCCAAACAATATGTCCACTGTCTTTCACTTTAAAGAAAAAGAAAAGACAAGAACACGCTTAAATCTGGAAAGTGTTTTAATGTAGTTGCGGCTTGGGATTATTCAGGAGCTTTGTGTTGTCGAACATATTTCGGAGCATGCTTCAAAAAGGCTCGATGAGAAAAATATCCAATAGTGAAATTTCTTATTTATCCAATAAAATTGCTCAATCACTCCATGACTTTTTGTTTATTTTCTGTCCAATATTTCTTTTCTATAAACGACATTGTTTCTCGTACTATTCTTAAACATTAAATAATAATAGAATTTATTACAAAATTTGCACATTATTTTAATAAAAACATAATAACTTGTGTATGCAATTGTGTAAATTTGTTTTCATTTTTAATTTAAATTTTAAATATTTTCTATCCACACAAGTCTTAGAAGCCATGTAAAGAAATATAAAATAAAGTAGAAATATAGACAGACAGTTTTATTGTAGTTTTCAATAAAATACTATTGAAACATTAGAAACAAGCAACATCTTTAAATCTATTTATAAGGAGTTTCTGATTTCAATAAGATGATGTAAAAAATAAAAGCATTTATAAGTTTCCTTACACATTTTCCATCAATTCTGTTATTGAGTTTGGCCACAACTACTTCCTGCAAAACCAAAATCCTCTGCTTGTTGTCTAATTTATTGCATTACATTGTTTTATTTTAGTTATACTGAGAAAGTATAGAAACTGAAAGCATCTTTATTCGTTTTGTGTCTTTGTTAGACTGCAAGTGATTATTTTTATTCTATTTTATTTTATTCTATTTGTTTGCTTTGTGTTTAATTGGAAAAAATATCCAACTAACAATAAGAAATATATTTGTAAATTGTATCTCTGTTTGTTGTTCCTTATACAAATATAAAATAATTTTTAAAGAAACTGCTACTTCCAAGGCGCCATTAGTTACATTTGTGTCAGTATTTTTAGCAACGATCAGCGATGAAATTAATTTTTGACTTAATGTCCTATAGAATCCATTACATGCAAGCCAGCGTTTCCGTTACGGTCGATCAAGTTATGTTTCGTCTGGGCGAGATGTCATTTCGACAGCATGATGATACTTGGCATACGGTGACCGTAACGATGAACTTATTTTAATTGGACGATTAGACAAGAACTGTACTTTAAGGTTCTCCCATTTGACATCCCTTGATATTTAGAGTTAAGTCACGTGAATCTACTGGTTGACGCTTTAGAGGCCAACAGTTTTCGTATTATTTGCGACATACGATCAGCAATGCTGTCAAAGTGTGTAAGATATTTCTTTCTTTTTTTCTTATTTAAAAAAAATTATTGAAAAAATTATTGAAATTTTTTTTTTTACATTTTAAAGATCTATCGAGCTTAAAAAATATCCTATACACCTTTGGCAAGAAAGATTTTCTAGTTACCAACAAAATGTATTAAATGTAAAGCGATTTAACATATAAAACAATGGCCCATAATCATAGTCGAACACTAAAGTTGGTTGTTTTTAGAAACTACTTTAATTTTAAAACCTGTTATTAATATTAATGGAACTAAAAATAAAGTACATTTTAAGTTGAATCAGCTTTAACTGGGTGACACATGATATAAAGAAAAAGTTTCCCCATAAATTGTAACAAAATACAGTCAAATACATTATCCATCTCTGATCAGCTGCTATTATTTTTGTTAAAAATGAAAACAAATATAAAAAAGTAAATTTGTTAATTGAAAAAACAAAAGTTAAGTAAATTTGTGCACTTTTGTTTATGTAATAATTATTATAGTGAAATGAAATGATTTTAACAGATTAACTTGAAATGGAAGTTTACGTCATAGAATTGGTTTGACAAAGTCGAAACTAAATCAGCTAAAACCAACTTCAGGTGGTTTAAAATTTAAAATCGGCTTTTATCTATAAAATATACTTTTAGGTGTCTATAGTACACAAAAAAAAAACACTTTAAAGAAAACTGTATGGGCCAATGTGTTGAAAATTACAGCAGGACGTATGAGTAATAATGAATATAATGAGAGATATTACTTATACGTAAATAATTTTGTCGCTTGGTTTAATCCCATGTTAATAACATGATGTTATTTTATTTTAAAACATCTTTCAAGTGTTTAACCCTTTCGGGACGGAGTTTTATTTTGCAAACCAATTTATGTATGGTAAAATTTTTTTCATATTCTAAAAGGTATGATAAAAGTATTATGTTCTCCATACTTAAATATTTTAAATTCGTCCTTTTATCCTGGGACATATAATCCCAACAAGTATTTTCATGGGGCATAAAATCCCAATCAGTGTTCTCGAAGAGCGATTCGAAATCAAAAAGATAACTAAAATATAAATATTTTTAGATTTAGATAAAAGTTTACATTTATTTTTAACATTTAAGGAATGCAATTAGGTATTTATTTGTGGAATGGCCCAAAACACTTGTAACATAAGGCGTTGTTACAACCTGAGCATATCATCTTTTTTCGCTTTTTAATGCCAAGTGAAGAACAGCGGACACAGCGACAACGCTGCTCTTACTCTACTGGCAAGTGGTCTCCAATATTAATGCTATCCGTTTTTGGACGTTTGGGAGTTCTACCTTCCTGGCGATTGCGTTGAAAATAAAGAAAAAAGACAGTTTGAAAATTGCTGGGACGTATTATCCCAGTAGTCCCGAAAGGGTTAAACCAAATACGAGGAAATTATTATGTTCAAGCTGAAGCATGTATTGTTTGTTGCTGCAGCTAGTAGTGACAGTTGCTATTCACGATTAAATTGTATTGAAAGTACTCGACTAATCAAGTTCGAATATATACAAAACAATAATTTACCGGTAAAATTATACAGTTTTTTTTTGGTGTGAAAATTTTTTAAAATTCAAATAATTAAGTTTGTTTTTTATTAGAAATTTCTTTTGTGTATTTTTGCATTAACTATATAATTAAATAATTTATTAATTATTTAGATTTTTTTAAATTAATGTATATAATTGAATCAATTAAAAATTTCAATAAATTTTAATTTGAATACACAACATTGTAGTTATTGTTGTCCATGTGTAAGTGGTAAAAACGAAGGTATATGAAGTTACTTCTGCCACAGTCGTTTGTGCATAGAATAATACAAAAAATTAGCTCAGACAAATTGAACAAGTCTAGCGGTGTATGTTTGCTGTAAAACAGAAGATCGTTTTTTTTAAGCTTACTACGCTAATAGCGTAGCAGTTTATGGCAGACGTGATTTAGATATTGGTTAAAAGAAAATGAAATTGGCTTTGATGTAAAACGTTAAGTAAGTGGCCTGTTTATTAAACAAGGCATCGAGTAGAATGCCGCATGTTTAGTAAGTAGGAAGCAATTTTTTTTTTCAGTTAAGGCCTCTACATTATTAAGAGGGTAACGTTTTTATTACTTTCGATTCGATACCCTAAAAAACTATTCATAAATTTTTTTGCCTCATTATTTGTTTAGAGCAGAACGTAATGTATCATCTTCTTAATCACTACCCTCTGCTTGTGCACTCACATACATGCAGTTGATCAGCATTGTGAGCTAAGTGTAAAATCGATTAAATATATTGGAATAGAACTTCTTTAAAAACTTTTTGCAAAATTAATAACTTTGCAAAGCTGAGAAGCGTAAGATCCTGATAAAGGGTACAATCTTTAATTTTTTATCGCTTAAAACATGGTTGCTGTCAGGTTTTCTAGTATAATATGATAAAGAAAAAGAAAAAACTCTGCGTTATTTGATCAGTTTCGTCCTATATCGGTCTTGTCAGTGGTAAATAATCTTCTTAAAAAGAATCTACTTAACCAATTATCAGCATATTTTGAAGAAAAAAACTTGCTAAATGACTGTCAATATGGCTTTCGAAAAGGATGTGGTGCCGTGGAGACAATTATTAATGTCCAGAATCACATTTGTAAAATAATTGATGAAGGTAACAATGAAGCTGTTGGAATTTTCTTTGATCTGTCAAAAGCGTTCGATATAATCGACCATGAGGTCTTAATTCAGAAACTAAAACCTTATGGTGTTCGTGACAATGAGCTTTTGCTATTTCAGTCCTATGTAAAAAATAGAAAGCAATTCATTCAAGCCCATAATCATAAAAGCTGTTTAAAACCAGTTAAGTATGGAGTACTACTGGGAAGTGTTCTGTATCTCCTGCTTTTTGTTATATATATAAATGATGTAGAAAATTTGGAGCTAACAGGCAAGACGTTTATTTACGCAGATGACATTTCTATTTTTTATCCATATAATTATAAAACTGCAGTCAAATCTTAAATACAACGTGATCAGCTTGACTAAATTGGTTAGATTTAAACCACACATGTGATTTAACTCAAACTTTGGTGTAAATATAAAGTGCAAATAAATTAAAAAAATATCTTCCATTAAATATTTGGGACTACACTTAGAATCTAATCTTGCGTGGGATCAACATATCAGACATCTTAAATCAAAAATCTCACCTGCTATTGGTTAATTGTATAAGTTAAGATATAAATTTGATCAACCCACTTAGTTAATGATTTATAAAAGTTCAATACATATCCACGTTAACTATCTAGCTTTTATTTATGCACAAAAAAGAGTACTGAAATCAATTCTCTACAACGTCTATAGAATAGAGCATTAAAGCTGTTGCGAACTTGCCAATGAGACATTCAACAGGATCTTTGTATACCGAACATTTTTCGTCAATTTTTATTTATTTATTTATTTATTTAAGTCTAAGGGGAATAATCCAAACAGACTTATGAAATAATATACTTAAACATAGCTTATATATAAAATAGTTTATAATAATATAAAATTATTACATGCTAAAAAGAATACAATATTAATTCAGATTTTGCAATAGAGAATTTTTAAAACAAGTTTTTGATGCATTAAAGTCCACAGTACCATTATTAAGCAAATTATCGAAATAATGTAAAGATCTTATTATTGGGCTATTTAGAACGTAATTTCTTTGGTGTAAGGCGACAAAAAATAATCTTCTATGACGAATGATAATCTGAAGGGTATATAAAAAGTAATTTTCTGTAAAAGTTCAGGGCAAACAATATTTCCATTTATTAAGTCAAATATAAAAAGCATAGACTGTATTTTGCGTCTTTTTTCTAAGGATATTAAACCCAGATGTAAGCAACGAGACTCATAAGTAGGAGCCGGACAAAGTGAATTAAGGTAAGGCAAAGCAAAATGAATGAAACGTTTCTGTATCTTTTTAATACGATTTATATGAATGGCGCAATGAGGACTCCAAATAAACGCGCCATATTCCAATTTAGATCTTACGTACGCCGAAAAAAGAAGTTTAACTGTATACGGGTCTACGAAATCTGCACTGTTTCTTTTTATAAATGCAAGCATAGAATAGGCTTTAGGTATAAGCTTATCTAAATGAGGCTTGAAAGTCAATTTGGAATCGAACAAAATACCCAAGTCACTGATTTCATTTGTTTTTGTTATATTAACGTTAAAAAATCGATAAGTTGAAGATAATGGGATGATTAATCTTGTGTAAGATACATGAAAACATTTGCTCAAGTTTAATGTTAGATTGCTATTAATACAGTAATCGTTTAATCTGTCAAGATCACTTTGCAATTTACTGACATCAATGAAACTGCTTATACTATGAAATATTTTTAAATCATCAGCGTAGAGTAAAAAATTGGAATATCTAAAACAATGAGAAATATCATTAATAAAAATAGTAAATATCAAAGGACCTAGAATACTTCCTTGTGGAACTCCAGAAATTTGCTCATAATTAAACGATTGATAAACGTCAATTTGTACTACGCAAATCCTATTGCTTAGATAAGATGACAACCAACTATAAAAGGATGAATGAATACCAAATTGAAATAATTTTTTTAACAGAATTTCATGTGAAATTTTATCAAAGGCTTTAGAAAAATCAGTGTATACAGTGTCTACTTGAAGCCCTAACTCCATTTGTGAAAAACAAAAATCAGAAAAAACGCATAGATTAGAAATTGTAGATTTGTTGCTTCGAAAACCATGTTGCTGAGGAATTATTAGGGATTTTATGTTAAAATATAAAACATCATATATCGCATGTTCAAAAATTTTAGCAATTGTTGTTAATTTAGAGATAGATCTGTAATTTTTCTTGTATATGGAATTTATAAATTACAATTACTTTTGTACGTATACAAATGCCTCCACAATATAGGCCACCATACAATACGTTTCGCCTAACGTCAAAATCCCTATAATACTCGTAATAGTCGACAGTTGGAAGTAGCTTTTTGCCGTACAGAGACAAGAAAAGAACGAATATTTTGAAAGTAAACAATTTAACAATTTACCACAATTTACAAAATCGACACACTTTCGTATTTTAAAAGATTATTAAAAGGCTTTTTAAAATCAAGTATCGAAATTATGATTTTAATTTTCAAGTAATACGGCATTTACACTATGCAATTTTGCATGATACTAGCATGAAATTTTTATTTATTTATTTGTGAAGCAGAAGGAGTAAGCAATATAATATTGCTTAAGTTTTGAGGGGATGTTACTGTTGCTAATGTTTACTTTTAGATAACTCACAATGCTGTAACTTAAATAGAAAATTGAGAAAAAATTCCTAAAAAAATTGCATAGTGTAAATCTGGACTAAATATTTATTTTATTTTTCTTCTTCCTTTAAACTTTTTTATTTTTTTTTATAAAATTCGTTTTTATTTAATATTGTAATCATTACTATATATAATTATTTGGATTTATTTGCCAACTTGCCTGTACAATGCCTATTGGCGGTGAGGCATTACTAACCTTTTGTGTTAGTAAATGAAATAAATAAAAAAAACAAATAGCAGAGTATTTTAAGATATTTTTGCTTACCTTATTTATTAGTTTTACACTTGCAGTTAATAAATAAATTAGTTTATTTTGATTTATTTTCTTTTTGCCAGGAAATTACTATTTTATATTTATAATCAATTTGAATATGTTTAAAATTAACATTATTTGTGCTTTGATTCATACTTTGATTACAAACTTTGTTGCTTAAATAAAAAATTATGGTTAAAAATACTAATAATATTTTTGGATAAAAAAATTGCTTTGATAACTATAATTTGATTACCTCAGCTATATATTGTTGCTAAGAATATAATACAGTTGTTGGGACTAAGTTTTTCCTCTGCACGTATATTTTTTAATCCTCTACGAGACTTAATAGTTGCAGCTTATTCGCAAAATATTTAAAAAAGAAGTTGTCGACAGCTGGCAAGAGCCAGAGATCTCTGCTGATTTCATACTTGTATTGATGTGTAAAAATACTTCCTACCAGACACTGACAATTTTAAGAGACGTTATTCAGCCAATTTCTGCACACAAAGTAGGTGGTAGATGTAAAATGCATTTGTATTAGTTTGCGTAAATTTGAATTCGGAAATAAAACTTATGTGTTTTCCGTAAATTTGCTGTATTGTTATATTTTATTTGTGTATTTTTGCTATTATGTTGTGTTCAATGATGCAATTTTATTTAAAAAAAAAAAGCATATGCACCATATGCATTATGGTTGAATATTTATGCATTAAAGGATGTGTGTGCGTGCTCATTTTTTCAGCTGCTTTCCTCTGTTTCACACGCTTTTTTCGCAATTTAGTATTGTTGAAAATATCATAAATTTGTTCACAAAACATACATTGTGTTAAAAACGGAAACATTTTACACCGCAGCGAAAAAACAATTATATGAATACAAGAAAATATGTGTATTGTTGTTGCAACAATTACATTGTCACCAACTGCTGTTTTGCATTTTTTTTTAAACAGCAACAAAATTCAACGAACCATTTTGTGCGTATTCGACAATATGGCCAAACCAAATGACAGTAATAATAAATTAAAGAAAAAATTACAAAAATGTATTAACAAAAGGAGACCTCTACAAAAATACCCAAAATATTGCAATCAAAATTTATATATGTTTGTTATTTTTTGTATAAAAGAGGATGTTCTAAATGTATTTTGAACGCATGATATTAATTCAGACAGGGTGTTATATACTAAAGCAGAACATTTCTACTTGCTTCTTCTAAAATTTTAAAATTTGAATTATGACCCTCTCTAGTTCAAGAAGGACCAGACGTAACATAATTTTAAAATCGAATACATTTTTATAAAGCAATCGTCCTCGTAATGTTGTCTTTCAAGAAGATTAAACGAAAATATTAGTAAAGAAAATTTTTTTTAATGCAGGAAAGAATCGAAATGGTGCCGATTTATTTTTAAGAATTTTAATTTATATAATTTCTAATCTGGAAATATTTTGAAAATTATGACCAATATTATAGAAAAACTAATCTCAGTTTCTTTAAAATTCAGAGCTTGCAATTTTCAAGGCAAATAACTTGCCAAGTCTAACGATAACTAATATTTTTAAAATTGGTTTTAACGATCTTGTCAGGGTATTTAAAGTTTTGAAAATATGTTAAATTTAATGCAAAAAATAGCAGGACTCAAAAAACTTTACCCTCTTAAGCTGCATATAAAAGGCGGAGAAAACCTTAAATCTATGTTTAAGCTCAATTGATCCCTTGTTAGAGCATGTAAAATTTCAACTAAATCTCTTTAGTTGCTTAAGAATTGCTTAAGTACACGTTAATTATTCATTTTTTGCCCCACCGTGCATTATATTTAAGGCTTTTAATGTTTCCTAGCTTTGGTGTTTTATATGAGAAAAAACTAAAAGTCATTATATGAAAATAAATAAAAGGGTTCGTTAATGTTTCATGCAATGAGCGAAAACTTTCAAAAATATTTAATCTTTTTTTACATGAGAAAAACCACAACAAATATTTCTTTAACGACAAAGAGTACAAATGAAAGTATCGGCTTTTCGATCATTTCTTTACGTGCTTTCATCGTACAAGTACATCGTACAAGTTTTAATGCATCCTTTACTGTAGTGTGCAAATCAATCAGATAGCGTTTGCCAAACGTTTTTTCTGAAAACGTCACAATTTTATTCGCATTGTTATTTCTTTTGGCTTCATACGTCTAATTCAATGTACAGTTCTTGCTTACAAGCAAAAACAATACAAAATTAAATTGCACGGCCCTTTCCAATAATGTTGTTTTTTTTAACTCACTACAAAGAACAAAAAAAAAAAAAAAATCAATGCAACCGCTTCGTTTTGTTTATTTTCGTACCCTGCTAAAAACTAAAATAATTCTTGCGAAAATAAACCGACTTCAAAACAGATTTCATCTGCCTGTCTATAACTGCTCAAGTGTATGGCCACATAAATTAGGTTACATTAACTATTCGGACACACTTATATCTCTAAACTTTATACTTTTACAACTGTTCAATAGTTTGGTAATATACATCAAATTGCAGCAACTGTAGGGTCACGCTTTTATTCCCAAATTCAAATTATATACTTGCTGTTGTAATAGATTTAGCAATCAGGTTCTGACATCAATCAATCAGGTGGACATTCTGTCTAAAATTAAGGTGTTTGTATACAACGCGTTGCAACGGTTCAAAAAATACGGCCATATAGAACAAATTCCATTAATTTTGGGAACACCCTTTAATTTCTAAATTCAAATTATTAGCTTCTTGTTGTAAATTTCAGCTGTCTTTCTATAAGGGTTTAAAAGTCCGGCCACATACACCATATTATATCAACTATTGGGACACCCGTTTATTTCAAAATCCAAATTTTATACTTGTTGTTATAGAGGAGTTAGTAATACAGGTGCTTTGTAAATTTCAATCGTGACTTTACAACTGTATCAAAGTATGGCCATATACCAAATTTAATGAACTATTGGTGCGCCCTTTAATTTATAATTTTAAATATTATTAGCTGTTACTATAACGGCCATAGCAAACGACATTGCGTCAAATTTACAAGCGCTTGTCTATAACGTTTCAAAAGATAGGCCTATATAGGTAAATCTACTTTTATAATGGGACACCCTTTAATTTCTAAATTCAAATTATTAACTCATTGATATAGTGGACTTAGAAATACAGGTCCCTTTTAAGTTTTAGCGTTCTGTCTATAAGGGTTTAAAAGTACGGCAACACAAATTACATCAACTATTGGGACACCCTTTAACTTCCAAATCCAATACAGGTTCGTTGTAAATTCCTAGCGTCTGTCTATAACTGTTAAAAAGTATGGCAATTTACATCAAATTAAATGGACTATTGGCGCACCCTTTAATTTATAATTCTTAATATTAATACTTGTTACTATAACGGCCATAGCAATCGACATTCTGTCCAATTTGCAAGCGTTTGTCTATAACGGTTCAAAAGATAGGCCCATATCAGTAAATTTACATCAATTATAAAGGCACCCTTTAATTGTTAGATCTATTTTTGAATAATTTCTTGTTTTTGGGAGCTATAGTAATACGCAGTTATTTTAAATTTTACAGAAGTGTCCTTTACAATTCATAATACACGAAAAAAATATGTAAGTTGCATGAGGACAAAATCGGATCAGAAATGACTGGGTTCTGAAGGCACAAATATAAAAAAAGCAATATTCAGCCGAATTGTATAATCTCCTTCTTTTCTTTTGAAGTCGGTTAATGAAATAAATTTTGTTAGATTGATTGATGATGATGATGATTAAATTCTAACCAATTCTTAGCAATTATATACGAGGGCTGCTATATGTATTTCTGGCCTGGCAACACTGAGTGCGGCCAAGTGCAATCTGATATTTCCATTGGAAAGTTTGTTATTTTTAAGCATAATCGTACTCAAAACGTTTTAACGTACGACCATTATTTGTGTTGTTTACAGTGACTTTAAAAAATTATTTTAGAAAAAAAATGGAATTTACTCGTGAACATTTTCGTGCCATCATTTTTCACAACTTTCGACGTGGATTATCACGACAAGAGTGCATTGATGAACTTAAATCTTTGTATGGCGATGAAGCACCATCCTATAGCACTGTGAAAAATTGGTATAATGAATTTAATCGTGGCCGAAGCTCGCTCAAAGACGAATTCCGTGAAGGTCGTCCAAAAACGGCTGTTGTTCCAGAGAACATTGATACCGTGCGTGAACTCATAATGTAAGATCGACATACCGAGAGATAGAGACATCCTTGGACATTTCTTCCACTAGCATACATTCGATACTGCATGAAAACCTGGCCGTAAAAAAGGTTTGTTCTCGTTGGATCCCGCACAATTTGAAAGTCGCTCAAAAAAAGGCTCGTGTCGATTGGTGCAAAGAAATGTTGCAAAAATACAATTGCAGTGCTTCAAAAGACGTTTATAAAATCGTCACAGGTGACGAATCATGGATCTATGCGTATGAGCCCGAAACGAAACAACAATCGACCGTGTGGGTCTTCAAACACGAGCAAAATCCAACGAAAGTTGTTCGTGGAAGAAGCACTTCGAAGCAAATGGTCGCCTGTTTCTTCGTCAAAACTGGTCATGTGGCGACTGTTCCGCTTGAGCAACGTAGGACGGTCACTTCTAAGTGGTACACTACAATTTGTTTGCCTGAAGTCATCGGAGAAATTCGAAAAACCAACAAGAGAAGACGAATCATTGTTACCATGACAATGCGAGCTCTCACACATCGCCTCAAACCTGAGCGTTTTTGACCGGCCAAAACGTCGAATTAATGGGTTATCCGCTGTACAGCCCTGACTTGGCACCTAATGACTTCTTCTTGTTTCTGCACATAAAGAATAAATGCGTGGTCAACGATTTTCGACGCCAGAAGAAGCTATTGAAGTGTTCAAAAACCATGTTTTAGAGGTGTCTCAATCGGAGTGGAAAAAGTGCTTCGAAAACTGGTTTGAGCGCATGCAAAAGTGTATAAATCATGCTGGAGAATACTTTGAAAAACAATAATATCATTTTTGATTATAAATATTCGCATTTTCACTATTAGGCCAGAAAGCAGCCCTCGTAAAAATATTGAAATTAAATTAATTATTATTTTATTTCGGCTGCTGTAGCTGTGTACGAATGACTTTTAAATAGATTCGATAATTTGTTTATTTTTCCTTTTAGCAAAAATTAATAAAATTTTCATTTTTATTGTCAGAATAATATCATAATGCTGTAACATGTTGTCAATATATTTAAACAAAACTTTTTTATTTAATTAAATTGTTAAAATCATTATTTTCTTTCTTACAATAAAATATGAAAAAAGTTTATTCTTACAAACTTTTAATTGTCTTTCGTTTATCTATTAATATAATAATGAATTCGAAATTTTAATAAGAAAAAATCGGCAAAAATGTAACAATTACAATACAACGATAATTTATCAATTAATATTTTTTAAAAACTCAAATCAGTCATGTATACATCAGCAAAAATAAAATGAATAAAGCACACACATTTGTAATAATAATTATAAAAAAAATGTAATGGAAAAATTATATTGCTGAAAGGCATTTTATTTGTTTCGTTTGTCGTTGAAAAGAAAACGCAAAATTTTATAATTGCATTGCAATTAAAATACAATGAATAGATTGATAATAAGAGATTTATGCCAAAAGTTACAATTATTTTAATATAATAAGAAAATTACTGAAAAGAAAGTTATTAAAGAACAATTATGTAACAAAAAGTCATTTTTGCTGCAAAGTGAATTTTAAATAGAAAAAAAAAAAAGAAAAAAATGAGAGGCGTATCTTAATTTCTAAATTTATTAAATAAGAGAGATTTTCTATAAATGTTTATATTATTTAAAATTAAAGATACAAATAATATAAGAAAATTTATTATTGCTTTCTTTTTTATATTAATTTACTATAATTGTGCTTGCTTCCTTCAAATATAAATATTTCAGGATATTCTCATGGAATATTCATATTTGAAGGAATCAAGCACAATTAAAATAAATTGAGATACTAATACGATAAATTTTTGATATTTTATCTTGTTTTAAATGTAATGTTATATTGTGATTTTTTAAAAAAAATTTAATTTGAACTTATTACGAGTCTTTGCTGCAATAGGTTAAAGCTCAAATTTTAGAATTTTTAAGCCTAGAAAACATAAATGTTAATTAACCTTTATCTCAGTAAAATTCATGACTTTATCTTTAAAAGTATAAATTCTACATAAAAAATATCTTTGAGGCCTTTAAAGGGTTGTTTTAATTTTTTCATTTTTGCAATTTTTTCGAACTACTTTAGTATTTTAACTCAATCAATTATTTTATTTCGCTGATTAATTTATTTCTAAAATTGTCAAGAAAGAAAAATTATTCAAACAGTTTTGTGATAATTAAAATGAAATGAATTAATAAATCCCCAAGTGTGAACTTGAGTGTTGCAAGGAGGCTTCCGTACCATGTAGCGGACATTGTATAACATATTTAAAAGTTCAAGTTAAAATAAGGTTCTCTGAAAATAACGTTACTATAAGTACGACTTTTAATTTTTTATACTTGTTTTTATAGCAATACAAATACTGCTTAAATTTATTGTCTCTTCTTAATTTAGTCATATTACTATCAGGTCACCCTTTACTTCATTTTTATTTTTTATACTTATTCCTATAGCAATATATCCTCAGTACAAACTTCAAGCATTTGCCTAAAACAGTTTAAGAGATAAGGTTATATTAGATATATCCACGACCTTTGGGAAACATCCTTCAATTTTCAAATTTATTGTTCACAATTAATTTTTTTAGCGAACATATTTGTAGATGTACTGTGTGAATTCTAAATGTTTGCCTACTAATGTTGAAAAAATGGTTCCATATAAAGGCGATAATAACGTCAATATTAGGACACCCTTAAATGTAAACTTTAATTTTTCCTACTTGTTACTAAAGCGCACAAAATTTTACTGACGCTGTAAAAACAGTTCAAAAAAGAACAATATGAAAATTACATCACCTTAGTAGCACCCTTTAATTTTTAGTCTTTTTTGGTATAGCGGCTATAGTGATATATTATCTTGAAAATTTTAAGTGTCTCCCTTTTACACTTTCAGAGATAGAGGGCTATGACAGACGGACGGCCATTGTGACGAAAACAATAGGGTTACCTCTATATACTTTGTGTATGGGACCCTAAAAAATAACAAAACTTTGAAATATTTTCGTTTAAAATATAAAATTTCTCTTTGAACTAAAAAAAAAAAAATTTGAAACAATTTTTGAAAATGTTTTTATTTTTGCCATTGTTTTAATAACGAATGAAGATATTATAGCTAGGCGAATGCATTATCAATTGGTGGCGATGATGAGTTCGTTAATTTTCGCCGTTAGCCTAATGTGAAACTAAATACGAAAATCACTGAATTCGCCATTGCTACCACCTTATAGTTGATTCGCCTTGGATTATAGAAATTTGAATATATTTACCCTAGAAAAAATGTATTTTAATCGCCTGAAATCTGTGGCTGCTTAAGTAATTAAAATTCTATGTGATAAAATTATAGTGCAACTTTTCTAAATTGCTAAATGTGAGTTTGTTGAAAAATTACTTCAAAAATATCTTTAGCACAAGCAATTATTATATTGTTAAATTTTTTACTAATTAAGACCACATTGTTATGAATAATAGTTGAGCAAAGTGCATATATACCGAACGTTTGGTAAAGTGTTTAATATAGTATAGAGCACAAGTTAAAGTGATAAGGTCACACTTGATTTTTTTAATAAAAAATTTGTTTTAAATTTGTTCAGATTATTTGCTATAATTTGTCCACCGTACAATGCGGCAGCAATGACTTTTTTTAAAAATAAATTTCTAAATAGCTGAACTGATAAAAAATAAGTTTCAAAGAAGTTTTCGGGCGAAAGTTTTGAGGTTGAAATTTCTGGAACTTTAGAAAGCGATGCTAGGGTTCCAAAGTAGGACCTCATACAAATTTTTGTAAAGTATGTCATTTTTGTAATTTTTTTTATCAAACGTAAAGTGCCGTTTTAATTAAAAACAAAATAGGCATGAGGTTGGAACTGGTAAAGTGTTGCGCAAAGTTTAAGCGTGTCTTCCGCCGTATTGACACAAACAATTATTGCAGAACGAAATCATAATACATAACGATAATCTTAGTTTTTTTCAGTTTCAATTTGTGATGGGGCTCGTTGAAACTCTGCTTAGTTTCGTCTCTCATACCAATTTCAGGCTAAGTTTTACAATACTTGATACAGCTTTTATAATAAAGTATAAAGTCGAATGCTGTCGTCTGTAAATAATGAGACATTTGGATTGGAAAAACGCGGATTCAAATTCTTTCAGTTAAAATTTCAGCAAAATTGGAAAACAAAATCACCATTATTTCGTTCTTATTAAAAACAAAACTAATTAATATATTCCAGTTCTCTTAAAGGCACAGTTATAGATTTTATTGCATTGAGAAAATTAAACAATTTTCTTAATATGTTTTACCTCTGGACCTCCTGGCAATCGACTTATTTTTAGAAATTTCGGCAATAGACTTATTTTAAAAACATACGGGCTGTTCGTAAAGCCAAAGCGGTGTGAAAAGATATCACTTATTATCGAAAATTTTTAATTTCTTATAAATAAAAACTGGATTATTTTCGGCTTTGGTTAATTTTTTTTAATTTAATTTCTAAACGTTTTTTAGAAAGAAAAATTATTTACAAATGTATGCGGACGATTTCCAAAAACAATAAGAAAAATTAAACACCAGCAGATTGCAATGCTGCACTTTCTTGATCGCTACATCCTTCCTACTAAACTAACTAACTTTGTAAACAAGAATACAAGTAGTACTAATAATATCAATATTAATTGGGGGACAAACAAAATTAAAATTTTTTGCTGCTTTCCTTGGGAATTTCGGGGTTTTAATATGTACATAGAAATTTTAAATATTAAAGTTTTTTGAGCTTTATTATTAATATTTTATCTTACCTTTTAAGCTCAAAGTCTTTTTGTTTTTAATTTTTTATTTGGGAAATAAAAATATATTAAGTTTTTTTGCTTCAGATAAATTAAGTAGAGAAATTTCATTTTTTTTATAAATATAATATTCTAATTAAAAGAAAAACACTACATAATTTAAATGGTTTTAGGTGAAATTAGACCCAACAAAATAAAATGCTGTATTATCTGGATAGCTACGTCTATCATCTGCACTCTTCGCATCTATTTACCTTAGCTAGTTTACATTGTAAACATCAACTAATTTTTTAATTAAGAATACTAGAGTATCCATAATCAATCAATTGCCGTATTCACAAGCTCTGCTAAGGTGTAGGTAGTATTGCATACTACCTTTTGTTTACTTCTTTGTGAACAATCATTGTATCAATGTGCCATTGTACATTGTACTTCATACGTCAAAAACTGAATAAGAAGAAAAGTGCTATTCATCATTTGTTATTTATAAGCCAAATGGGGGAGAAAATAGAAAAAAGTAAATTAATAAATTTTTTGTGTGAAAAATATAGTTTCGATATATTAATGGTTGACTCAAGTAAGTTATATTACTGAAGGAAAAATTTGGAATCTTAAAAGAACTTAAGTTTAAAATGCTATCAGCACAAAATAAGAAAAGATGCAATGATTGGATAATGGCTTGCTGCATTCTTCATAACATTATTATTAAATATAGTTTAGAACAAGGTGGCAGAGAACAAACCTTAAGATATGTTTCCAATATACCCACTCCTACTATATACAACAGAAGTGACTTATTCCACTTTCTAATAAATTAGTCAAATCAATAAATTAAATAAATAATACTAATAAAAATATCTTTTAATTCAATTTAATTTAATATAATTCACACATGAACACAAAAATAATAATTCATTTAAACATAAAACATTTAAACATAAAAAAACATAAAACAAAAATCACATTAGAAAATAAGGCACTATACAACGTTTGAAAAACATATGAAAAAAAGTACAAGATACAAAAGTGTTGTATCGCATGTTTGCATGAAAATTACCAACAACACAGCTAGCACCGTTGTATTTTGTTAGCACTTAGTACTTACTAGGGGGCTTGTGAATAGGACAAATATTTATTTGGTTAGACGAAGTATACACACAACCTAACGCTCTGGTGCGAAGAATGCAGCATAAACTCAAGCCAAAATTATTTAAATTATTTTGTTCATATCAAACAGTTCAATTAATAATTTGATAAAAATAATATTTTATTAAATTAACTCAAATAAAAGTTGAAATATTATAGTTTATTTGACCGTTATAATTAATTTTATTTTTAATTGTTCAAGCACTAGATCAGTTTTTTTTAAATAAAAATATATTGTTTATTCTTTTATTTTATTTATTCTTTTATTTATTCCACACAGTTGGAATTAAAGATTTATGTTTGAAAAAAAAACGTATTATTTTATTTTCTGTTTCCTGAAGATACAAAAAAAAAACAAATTTACTTAAACGTGCTTGATGCCTTCAAATATAAATATTTCATGATATTCTCATGAAATATTTTTTATTTAAAAACTACAATTTGAAATGTATTACTGCGGGGAAATCATGTCCATATGGCCATTTCACTACTGCTTATATAGCTCATCAGTGGATTTTATCCAAATTTTGTATAGAAAATCCGAAAGTCTTATATCAAAAGCTAAATTGATTAAATGAGAACTCTATTAAATTAATAGGACAAAAAGACAGTAACAACTCCAAAATGTTTTATACAAAAACACAGCAAACATTCAGTAGCTGTTTTTATTTTTCTTTCATGAGAATATTATGAAATATTTTTAAGTGAAGGAATCAAGCACGTTTAAGGTAAAGTAGAATCAAAAAGATGCCAAGTAAAAAATTTTCATATTAAAAGAATAAACAACATATTTTTATTAAAAAAAAAACTGACTTATTGCTTGAACAATTAGAAAATAACATCAAATAATAATTAAATTAGCTTATTATTTTAGTTAGTTTATGTTGAAAATAAATAACTAAGAAATATCTAACAATTTCAAATGAAACGTATTTTTATTAGATAAAAAGCTTCAACGAAATCGTTGAAAGCAAACATTATCATCTTTCAATTTACTTGCTTTCATTATCAAAGTGTTTTGATTAAATGGTTTCCTGTGTCTAATGGCTTGTTGATGAAGTATTACAAAAGGCTCTAGTGTGAAATAGGTATTAAAAATACAATTGTGAAATCACCCAATTTTACCATTATAATGGTACTACAACAGTTGTCTTCACATTTAATTTTGGAAATGGAAAATTTTTAACACTGTCCACAGAACTCTCGAATAAATATTTAAAAACACATTTCACTAAATTTATATTTTAAGAAAATTTGAAATGACACGCAGACGAAGTCGGGGGCACTCCTTGTTAAAAAAAATTTCCACTGAAAGGAGTTTAACTAAATATCAATTTGTAGTTGGAACTGTTGTTAATAATATTTTTTTTATAGCTTCTTCTTCTTTAATATTATCTTTCCAATTTAGTTAAGTACAATCCACGTATGTAGATGAACAAAGAGCATATTTGAGGAGCTTGGTGTGACTGCTGTGAAAAGGCTGTTGTCACGTTTACCAAATCGTCTAATGATAAAAAATTAATTTCAGCAGTAAATATTTAATTCAACGTGTTAATACGATATTTTTGTATAAAGGGAACTGAATATATGTGACCTTATCATTTTGATTTACACTTCATTTTGTATTACAAATACAGGTGATGTTTTATATTTATGTTTGCATGTTTGTGTGCGTATCAAAACTTTTTACAAGCACAATGTTGTTTTCTTTGACTTTTTCCATGTTTTTAATATTTGTTTTTGCCTTTTATCGTTATTAAACTAAAATGCAATTTACAAAATTACTTCATGTAAACGTGACTTTAACAAATATCCTCCCATTCTTTTTGTGTTTTAAAAAAGTTTTTATTTCCCGTATGTTGCATGCGTTGCTGCGCTGAACGCATAGACGTACACACACAAACACTTATAATTTAGTTTTGTAAATGAGTTAAGTTAATATAAAATATGCATTTTTAAACAGACACATGCTTTGCACGAGGTAACTTAATAATCGTACATTAATTAGAATCTTTTAAAAGTTTTTCCCATTAAAGAAACAAGAAAATAATAGAAAAGTATACAAATTGGAAAACATGTGGATTATGAAACGCGATTAAAGCATGACAAAATTTTTTAACACATGTGCAACTATGCTAACAGAAGATATTCATACATTTAACACACAGGGTGTACAAGCGTTGTTTGTATACAGAATATAGCTCTCAGGAGCAAAGTGTTGTGTAAAAGTTTAATTATACTAGACTTTTTACTAACTATCTTAATTAAGTTACTTTTCTACTTCTTTTAAATTTGAATTTAAGAAAAAGAAAAGAATTGTATTTTGGCAGACAGAGGCATTTATATCAAGTTTATTAAGTCGAATAAAAAAAATTTAAAGATAGAAAAAAAAAAATCTTTCACCTGTGAGTTGGTCTCATATACGAGGGGTTCTGTACCATGTATTGGACACACTTTTATTGTTAGTTTTGTTCTTAAACTTATTTACAACGGACATAGTAAAACATGTTTTGGATAAATTTAAATTCAGGGCAGCCCTGTGAAAATAACGTTGCCACTAGAGCTGCAAAACAATCGATAGTACTATCGATAGTATCGATAGTTATATTTTTGACTGACTATCGATAGATTTTTTCGATAGCGATACTAACGACAATTTTTTAAATTAAATACGAAGCCAATTTTATGTAGCTAGTATATCATTTCTAACAACTTATTGTACGCAGTTTCTTAGCTGCCATTAACTTTATATACTTCTACATAGCTACGGCTATGTGTCGGCTTCGTTCCCTTTATATGAAGGTGACGCTGCAATTTAAAGTAAACTTTTTGGCAAAACATAAACATAAAATTTTTCTTCTTATAGAATAAAAATACGATGCATATATTTATATAAAGTTGGCGATTCTATGAAAAATGGAGAAGTATTTGCAAACTGGATTCATAATTTCTGACCGTAGAAGTTGCTTAAAACCAAAAACTGTTGATAAGCTTTTATTCAATTACAAAAGTTATTGGGTAACTTAATATTTGAAACCAAAGTTTTTGAATGTCATTTAGCTAATTTTTTTTTGTGAAACCCTTGGAATTTTAAGAGTTTTGATTTTTATGTTTTGCAGGTAACTTAAATTTGCAATTTTATGTTTTGTATTTTATGCTTAAATTTTTTTATTTTTATGATTATTATTAATCTGTATTTACATAGGTACATAATCTTAAAGGTATCTAAAATTTGCTTTATTTATATCTTATTACTTTTATAGGTGTTTGATTGAAACAACTTGCTATTTCTACTTTCTATTTAAAATAAAAATTTAGTCTGTTAAATTTTATTTTAAATACAAACTATTGAAAAATTATAACAATAACAACAATTTGATTTAAATTGTTTTTTCAAAAACTTGAAATTAATACAACTTGGTAATTAGTTACCACACTTTTTGTTTTTAAGTTTAATTTTACACTGTTATTTGATTTTAAATATAAAAATCTATTTAAAACCAAGAAATGTGTTGAACTAAATATGCTTGCTTTTTATGTTTTGCTTATTTTCATACGTATACATATGTATGTTTAGTTTTTAATTGTTTTTATTATTCATGGACAAAATAAAATGTTTAATGTTTAATTTAAATAAAATAATGTTTTCAATCAATAAATGTTGCGAAAATAAATGACAAAGATTAAAAACTTTAGCTAACACCTGTATACATAAATATGTACGTATGTTTGCTAACATATCCCCTTTCACTTGACTTGTTGTATTAATGCCAGTAGTAGCAAAACATAAAAAATTCGATAGTATCGATAGTATCGATAATTTTTTTTAAACTGTCGAAACTATCGATGGGGACGACTATCGATAGTTTTGCAGCTCTAGTTTCCACACCTTTGAATATTAATATTTTATACTTGACATTATAGCGAACCGACAACTCTGCGTAAATTTATAGTCTGAATATATCAAGGTTGAAAAAATTAGGTCTTATGCATGCAATTCACATTACTAGCGGTTCATCTTTAATTTTTTTCATAGCAATGCAAACTCTGTGCAAAATAAAAGCGTCTGCCTATAAAAGTTCAAAAGGTAAGGCCATGTTTGCCAAAATCATGGCCGCTATGGAAACAGTCTTTTGTTTTAAATTTATTGTTCACAATTTGCTAAAAAACCTAAAAATTTTTCCTTTTTTGAAACAATTAAAAATTTCTCTTTTTTAAGCCATATAATTTTCATGTAAAACGTCATGCATTTTTAACCGACTTCCAAAAAGATGGAGGTTATCAATTCGACTGAATGTTGCTTTTTTTATAGATGTGTCTCCATAACTCAGTCATTTTTGGATCGATTTTGATTTTTTTTATTTATTTGAAAAGTGATGCTTGCAGTTTCGAGCCATTTTTAAACAGTACATAATCTTAAAAATCAAAGGGTGACCCCATGGGTGACGTAAATTTACCTCTATGGGCCTATTTTGTTATAGACAAATGCTTGCAAATTGTATAGATTATCGATTGCTATGACTGTTATCATAACAAGTATGAACTTTAAAAATTATAAATAAAGGGTACCCCAATAGTTAACTTAGTTTAATGTATACGGCCATACTTTTAAACAGTTGTAGAGAGACGCTTGACAACGAACCTATATTGTTAACTCCGCTATAACAGCGAGTAAAAAGTTTGGATTTGGAAATAAAAGGGTGTCCCAATAGTTGATGTAATATGGACAAGATTTTGAACCGTTATAGACAGTCAGCTGAAATTTAAAAGTCCGCTATAATAACAAGTTTATAATTTGAATTTAGAAATTTAAGGGTGCTCCCAAAATTAATATAATTTGACCTTGGCCATATATTTTGAACCGTTAAATACAAACACTTAACAATTAGACAGAATGTCCCTTTCTTTGTTTGCTATAATCAGAAGTTCATAATTTGAATTTGGAAATTAAAGGGTGGCCCTGTAGTTGTTTTAATTTAATCAATATTGGCAAACTGTTGAACAGTCGAACAAGTATAAAGTTTAAGGAAGGATTATAAGGTTGTCTCAATAGTTAATGTATGTATGTATGTATGTACGTAAGTTTTTTCTTTTTTTAATATTTTAATATAATGAAAAATATTAAACAATAATAATTTTAGTTTCTCAATGTTTTTTGTTCCTATTTTGTAAGTAGATCTTGTAAGTGAGTGTTGTTGACAGTGACTTATTATTTTTACACTCACGTTAGCATGCATAAACGTGAGTAATATAATAAACAGTCATTCACGATACCATCTCTCTTTGAACAAAATTTAAAATTCATACTTAGCAGTGAGTGCTACAATCTGCCATATACAAGTCTTTATGTAACCATTCACAAGTAATCAAGTGTATGTACGAGTATAAAAAATAAAAAATCTACAATTCAAATATTGTTCAGAGTTACACAAAAACAAAAAAAAAAACGAAAATAATAAAAACGGATAAAACACAATTCAAAGAAAAAATTTTAATACAAATTGTGGGAAATTGTTGAAAAGTTGTCTTTTTGTAAACTTTTCGCTGTTGTTACAATAAAATAAATAAATAAATATATAAATATAAATAAAAATAAAATAAAATAATGAAAACTAGCGATATAAATTTAAGACTTTTATATAGAACAGGATTTATTTCAGTTATATTGTTGTTGACTTGGTTTTTTTTTTCGTTATAAAACATATTTAAATATTATCCTGGGAACCACTTGTTTTTATTGAA
This sequence comes from Gymnosoma rotundatum, assembly GCA_916610165.2. NCBI lineage: Eukaryota > Metazoa > Arthropoda > Insecta > Diptera > Tachinidae > Gymnosoma > Gymnosoma rotundatum. The sequence goes on along the minus strand of OU744338.1, from coordinate 7,830,434 downwards.
AATAAAATAAAAACTTAAAAAAGCAAATAAATGGTTTTAAATGTTGGCCATCAATTAATAAAATCATATTAAAATAAATTTGTTCAAATATATTTCAGGATCTTGGGTTGCTTGAGTAATTGACAAAATAATAAACGGAAAGTTGCCTGCTTTTCTGCCAGATAAAACTTACATCAGAGCATAACGAGAAACGAAACTGAATAGGACTTCAGCAAGATCATCCATACAAACTGATATTGACAAAAGCCATAGAATTCAATTCGTTTTATAATAATTTTTATCCTCTAACCACACGAAAAAGCACATTGAAATCTTGCCTTATTCCAGAACCTGTTCCAAATTGTCCAATTTGCTGGACATCCTTATTTTGGTTATAAGGATGTCAGAATAATGGACGGAGATATATTATGTTTAATACACAATTTTTTTAAGAGAAGTATCACTTTAGGCATTAATACCTACTTAGTTTGTAACCGTGCTGCATTCCTTAGGAAAGGGATTGATGAGAGAGAACATAGGTGGTGAAAGGAGATAGATATAGAAATTTTTTAATTATTTTACTTCGCCGGCGAATATGCTATGGAGAAGTATCGACGAAGGACATAATTTATGATTTATGAAATTTTCAATGAAGTTTTTGAAATCAGATGGCAGATGAGAGTAGCAATTATACCCATTTTGCAATACTTCAAGCAATTTGGAAATTGGGACTATACGAGGGTACATGGATGATACCCTCAATTTTTTGGCAATCTCTGAATTGATTCTTGTGAACAGGGTGCAATAAAACGATTCAAAACACCAGTGCTGTGTGATTTCACACAGTGGCATGGGTGAGTGTACTGCCTCATCTTATATTATAAGTAGATATAAAAGAATCAGAAGCTTTAATCATGAAAACTCACTGCGATGTTCCGTGGAGCGGGCATATTTTAAAGTCGCAAAAAAAAAGCATTCAAGTACCTTGGGTTTCTGAAACGGTGCAAAAGATACTTCACTACATCTAATCTCCGCTTTTATTAGATTAGAAATGAAATTCTACTCTTATTTATCGTCTTGTGCATAAAAAAAGTACGAAATCAAGCAACGTGTTCCTGGAAAACCATAATTTCGTACGCGCAGCAAGTTGTTCAATCCTTTGTGGTCGATTGCCCAGTAAAACGCACTGAATATGCCTTATTAAGTCAAACAGTAAGTATGTGAAATGAAATCCCTGCTGCGGTCTTTCCCATTATCTTTAATGCGCAAAAAGTAAATTTCCTTAAACACTACTCTCTCAATAATCCTTCCCGCAACCGAATTTCATAGTTCAGGCACAATATGTTGCATCGGTTTAGTCTTTCGTTTATCTTCTAAAATTTACCTCTGATATTGTCGACTTCAAAGCATAGATTAGTTTTAGCTACACATGAGAAAAAAAATTGCTCAGTGTGACGGGAAAATTTACAATAGTTTTACACATTAGGAAAATGATAAAAAAACAAATCTTAAGTTATCGTAATACTACTGAGCTTTTCAATGTCTTCGTTGAATGTTTGTAAGATGTTAAAATTATTTGAAAACAAGCGTACTTTTTTATGAAAAGTTCAGAGGCCTATAACTTGGAATATATGGGCGAGCGCCAATTTTTTTCAATTGTTTTGTTTTCTTATTTCTAAATTCTCAGTCGCCCTATAGATTTGTTTTTTTTTTTATTGAAGTTACCATACTTAACTAGATTTATTCCAAATGCTATGGATTTGCTGATTTTCAAAAGCAAAATTTTCGAAAATTTATCTGATCGATTGACATATTTAAATTTTCCCTGGCACATCAAGTGCCTCGGCAAAGTTTATTTTAACTCGAAAATGGGTGGACAGACAGATGGACATGCATAAGAACTCAGAATGATGTAATGACAAACTTAGATAGAAGGGTATAAAAAAATACAACTTAGCTTTTAGTGTTTCTAGGAGCAGGATAATTTGTGTTTTTATCTAAATATTATATACATAACATCATCTTAATTATCGTAAAACGTAAACATTTGATGCGAAATTAAATACCGGCAAATAGTATGAGGGTAAAAATTAAATCTTATCTGGCAACTCATTAACTCATTAAGTTACAGTTTTTTTAAACTTAATTCTGTGTGTAATTTCTGACTTCTTATGCATAGCGAAGTAGATTGAGCTATGTCCGTCTGTCCATTCGTGTTAGTCAGTCGATCAGTTATATTGTCGAAAGAGGTGCTATTAGAAATAAGCATGATCGGCTCTTGTCCTTTGAGGAAGCAGGCAAAACACCACGCCTTTCTCTAATTTTGTATGTCATTTGGAATAATAAAGTAACTCCAAACAAAAAATAAATATATATGGCGATAGAAACTTAAAAAATAAGAAATAATACCAGGTGAAAAAATCGGCGCTCACCCGTATTTTCCGAGTTATGGGGCACCGAAATTTTCAAAATTTTTAAAATTTTGAAAATTTTAAAATTTTTTATCAATATCGGTATCATTTTAAAGTCTTGATGCAATTTGTAAGGAAATACTAAATTTTTTGAAAAATGCTTAGCCCATTAAGAGCCGATGGCATTTTTATTTAAATTATTTATATGCAGTACCAAATTTTTTTATTTTTTCTGACCTTTTTTGATTGGAGTTACCCCACTAAAGTAGATTTACATAGATGGTAAAGGGTATATTAAATTCGGCATAGCCGAATATATCACTCTTACTTATTTTTGAATCAAATTTAAGATCCCTTTAATTTTTTTCTAAACTAAAACTTACGGTCACTCACAAATCGGTGCAATGAAATTTGCTGTAAGTTGAAGTTATAATTAAATATTTTGTATTGAGTTTGACAGTTTTATCAAATTGTAAAATGAAACCTTAATTTAATTAGTAGTTTAATTGAATTGTCAATTTTATAATAAATATTTGATTTTAATAATTATCGCAGTTATTTAACATCAGTATAGCTGTCAAAAATGAACAAATCAAAATGATTTCACAGACACCTCAGCACGCTTCTACGTACAAATGTACGTGCATTGCGTGTACGTCCAATAAACTGACTTTAGGAAAAAAATGACTTTATATTTATTTTATAAAATATCAAATGTTAGCAGAGGAGAACATTATATTTCAAATGTGCGGCTGCAAAAATTTTATTCATAAAAACTTAATAACTGCATGGATTTCCACAGATTGTACAAAGTTAGGTGATTAATAAATAAAAGTTCTTTTTATGAATATGTGCATAAATTTTTTAATTGAAATCATGTAATACATAGATCTCTTGTAAAATAAGATCAAATAGTTAAAAAACAAATAAAGTACAAAATCCGTTTTAATCTTGTTTTAAATTTACACTCATCATTTGTTTTGGTTTTACGTAATTGAAATTTATTTTTTTTTTGTTAGTTTTTTTTTGTTGTTTATTTTTAATTCTTGGCATCCTTCCGTACATTTGCAATTTTTAATTTATGAACATTAAAATGTTTGCCAAAAGCAAAAAAAAAAAAAAACACAGAAAACACAAAAAAAAAAAATCAAAAGAAAATGTAAAAAGAACAGTTTATTTATATAAAAGTATTTAAGATTTGGATTGAAAATAATACTACTCTTTAAAAGAGAAAGAAGAAGAAGAAGTGAAAAAAGGATAAAATCGTGTTGAATATGAAAATCATATTAGTAATGTTAAATATAATTTAAGTTTTTTGTTAGAGACGCATTACAAAATTCTTTATTTATTTATTAAATTCAAAACTACTTTAAAATAAAAAATAGTAATTAATTAGTTAATAAAAGAACTATAAAATATTTTAAAAATTATCATAATGTGTTTTCACCAATATTAACAAATGGCATTTAAACTAAAGATTTTGACAGGACAAAGGAAATTTGGAATATTTAAAATTTATTTTAATTTTATTTTTGTTGTTTTCTTTAACTGCTAAAAGGGAACTTGCAAATGCAGTACAAGGCAAGATCTCTTGTAGTGAATTAAAAATAATAGAAAAAAAAAAACAAATAATAAAATAAACAAAGCTAAATCTAAATTTTTTCAGAAATTGTGTTGGCTGCATTGCTTTTTTTTGATCCAAATAAAAAATTAAAATTTCCTCCAATTAAATTAAAAAACACCGGAATCTTTTAATAATTTAATTAGTTTTCAAAAAATGTTATTTAAAATAAGCCCGATTAAATTAATAAATCAACAATATTGTTAATAGGGGTCAAAGCACGTCTCAATGGCCATTTTGTTACCGCTTACTTAACTCTTCAGGAAACTTCTCACAACCATTTTAAATAAACTAAAAATTTTTGTCCAAAGAATAAAATAAAGACGAAAATCAAAGTTTAAGCAAAAACAAAAACATCAATAAATAACAATGATTCTATTTTTTTCTAATGTTTAGTACTATTTGTATTTATTTTATATTTTTACTTTGGACGACGCACAGTGGCGTAAAATAAAAAAAAAAAAAAAATGGAATAAAAATCTGTAACTTCTGCGATTTATAGAGGAGGTCATAAGCTTTTCTTCCTTTCATTTGGATACACTCTGTGTCAGTACCGGGTAGTGCCACAGGGCGTTAAAGTAAGTAACCTCCAATTTAAAAAATGTTTTAAAACTTATAAAAGTGAACCGATTAAATTTTTAATTTTTAGTAATGAAAAAGGAAAAACGTACTTGGAGTATGGTATCTTTTATACTCTTAGAGTAATTCGACTTTTAAATTAAAAATACAAAATTTTTACCTAGGAATTCTTTTGGTTTTTCACCTTTAGTTTTTCTTAAATACAAGATAAAACTAATTTTAAACTGATTTATTTTAAAACAAATTTAGAAAGCTAATACTGTAAGAAATAACTTGTAGAAAAACTTTTTTCTTTGACTTTATTATTTTAGTGGCAATAATTTTTTTAATTTGAAATTACATAAAAAAGTACTTTCAGTTTTTAAGTAGATTTTTAACGATTTTTAGTAAATTTATAAAATTTTTTACTTTTTCTTTAAGTTTTTTTCTTTGTGTTTTGTGGTGAGATGATGGATTATCTGATGTCTTTTTATGAAATTTTTGTGAAGCACCCTACAGTCAGCATTGTTTAAATATGGGAAATTTTTTAACCAAAAATCTAAATGTTCTAGACTGTAAAAAAATTGCATACGGATTTTCAATATTTTTTTAATCAACTATTATAGTACTATTGGTTCTCAGTAGTTCCTCAAATTTTGTAGACATCCTGCGCATAAATGGGGTCTGGGGAGGCGATTGAATAAAAAATTGCAATTTTCGGAAAGAAAATTTTTATTCTACACAATGAATAGTATTTTAATATATTGTTTAGCAATATTTTTATTGATGAAAACCTGATTTAATATCTTTTATATGTTTGGAGATATTCAAGGGAAAATTTCATTCGCAAAATTTCACTTTTGATCTCTTTTTGGTTTTTAGAGGTATTTTGTACAGCATTTTTTATTTGCAAAACTACTGTAAAAAATTAAGCACAAATTAATAGTAGAGGGAAGTACCTATACACTGATATACAATTTGTACACCTTTTTCATTACAACTGCTGTAAAAGAAGCACACATTTATGGTACCGCACGCAAAAAATCTCTTTTTTTATTTGTCATTCCCAAAGAACTTAATTTTCAATTTGTTACAAAGATTTAAATTTTGTTTATTATTTTACTACAGTTGTACTTATTTTTATTTTATTACAATCTAATAGTTTTTTATATTTAAATTTTTTTATTTAGTTTATTCTCTTTAGTTTTATTTTAAAGGCATTTATTTGAATTCGGCCAACAGTAAATTTATTATTTTGTTACATTTATTTGGCTAAATGACATTTAAATAACCAAGTTGCCGATGTTTAAACCAATAAAAATATTTTATTATCGAAACTAAATAAATAATGTATGTTTGCAATAATTTTCACAATAATATTCACAAAACGAAATATAAAAAAACTAAAGGATTAATATTAAAAAAAAAATACAAAATTTAATACAGGAAAAGGAAGCATTTCAATACCAAAGCCGGTGTCCATATTGAAGCTTTCTTTTTTTAATTTCGTTGTGGTGTATAATATGGAATATTTTAAAATTTTATTGCCTTGATTTTATTGTTATTTTAATCTGCATTCTTGTACAGGGTTTTCCAATATAATGATATGAAAATTATCTGCTAGCATTTGGCAAACTTTTTCATGTTTGTTACTATTGACTTTTGTCTTTATTGCCGGCAGATTAATTATATTGTAAAACATTAAATAGTAGAAGTGATTCTATTTTAAGTACAACTTGCGTTTATTTTTTTTGTATTCTTCTTTTAGATGCTCATACTACAATAAAGTATTAGGCAGTGAGTGATACTTGAAGCATCTTCGAACATGATTTTATTTCCATACTTTTCTCTAGTCATTTCAGGAAGTCATTCTGTTATTTAGTCTATTACTGGTTTGAACTTGTAACATGCACTTTAGTAGAATAGCAATTAATTATCTTGAGATTCTCTAAATAATTGAATACGAGTAATTAAATTAATTTTTTTACTGCAAGAGTAAAATTATTTCAATCAAAAGAAAAGAGTATAATGTCATTAAATGAACAAGGAAGAAAGAAAGGTTCAGAGTTTGTTATTGTTAGTTTTTCTATTGTAGTTGAAATACATACAAGTTTTCGTTTTCATACGAGTGCCAGGCACAGCTAAAACGTGAATCTGACAACAAAAAAAATAATGGTTTTTAATAAAATATGAGTATAAAATTTTATAAAATTTATGTTCCCTTTAAAGGGGAAAAGTGAGAAAACAGATACATTTCTAATAAAAAGAGCGTTTATTTAGCCTCAATTTGAAATTGTAGAAAAAAAAATTAAATTTTAATTAAACAAAAATTTCGTTATTTGAAACATATCATTTCGATCATTGCTGGCCTTATGTCACATACAACACTTACAATGTTGGCCTCCAAGACATTAATTCTTCCTGGGTTATTTGCGTAAATCGATGATTTTACATAGACCCACAGGAAGAAAAGAGTGGCATCAAATTGCATGGCCCTTAATGCCAAGTGACAGGTCTATTTCTTAAAATCAACTTATCGCAAAATACCATTTAATTAATTTGATGGTTATGGTCATCATATAGTTCGTACCACCATCGTGGTAAAACCAATTTAATGCAAACTCCATCACCATGACAACAGTGAAGGAACGTTGGACTTATCAAATGAGTAAGGGGACTATCATGTTACTATAAAAATGTATCAAAAAAGTACAATCGTATCATTTGTGATTAAAATTTTTCTTTCAAAAACACTCATTTGTTGTGACTTAAAGCAAAAATACTTAAAATTTCTTTTATAGTATAAAACCTCAGAAGAACGTTTTCATATATGTATGTGTGTGTGTGTGTGTTTTTTGTTTTAATTTAAAAAACTTAAAACAACAAAAGTTTTGTATTAGCTCAAGAATATATTCCTAGAAGGAAAAAAAACAAACGAGCAAACATTATAGTTTTTATATTGTTGTTGTAGCTTTTTTATGCTTTCGAAAATTATTTGAACGCCACCAATTCATTTTTATTATTGTAGAAGTAGAAATAAACGAAAAATATTAATTTATAATTAAAAGATACTTCTTTTTAATAGAAACTGGAAAAAAATATTATTTTTTGAATGCAACAGGTACTAAGTTTCATCAGCAACGCATATATAGGGAAACTAAACAAAATTTTCCTTAAGCAAACCATATTAGCTTAGAGCTGAAAACAGCATTCTTCGGTCATTTAAGAAGCTTTTTTGTCCTTACATTTTATAGTATTTGCGGTGGGGAGTGAGTGATAAAACGTTTTATGGTAAGAATTTTTTTTCGTTATAAATCTATTCCTGTTTTTAGTAAATTAGCTACAAGCAATGCGACTTGAGTTAAGAGATACAATAAAAGGTTGCATATTTTTTTTAGAAATAAATCTAATTCTTAAAGGAGATAGGTGGAACTTAAATCGTATTCCCCCGCTCTTTAAAAAGCTTCGAGCAAGTCTTAAAAATATTTGGAAATAAATAAATACAAATTAAATTGTGCTTTTTTTTGGTACTTTTTTAATATAAGATTTTTTGTATACAGTGATAAAGAATATGGTTTGTTTTAGTATAAGTAACTTATTAGCGGTGAGGTATTTTAGTTCTTTTTACAATATATAGAAGGTGATAAAAGTTAAAATTAAATTTGGTACTTTCAAAAAAAAAAAAGAAAACAAAAATAATAATAAATACTTTAATAATTGATGGATTCTCTTATTCTCTAAAAAGATTTAAGTACGTTGTAAAACTTTTTAGGAAATACATACATAAAAGTTAAAACGTACTACTATAGTACTTTTTAATGCAAGTATTTTTTGGTGTACATTGGTAAAGGATATGATTTGCTTTAGTGGAAACCACTTATTAGCGATGAGATATTTTATTACTTTCTATAATATATTTAAAAGTTGAAAAAAGTTAATATTTAATTTGAAACTTTCTCGTGTCTTCTATTTTCTAAATCATAAACCGAAACAAATTGAAAAAAAATACATAAGAATTCTCTGGTTCCTTAAACAGATTCGATTACGTTTTCAGACTTGCGGAATAAAGTATATAATAATTAAATAGTACTTTTTGGTACTTTTCTACACAAGTAATTTTTTTTTGTCTACATTGGTATAGAAAATGGTTTATTTTAGTGTAAACAAATTATTAGCTGTAAAATATTTTATGATATTCTATAACATATTTAAAAGGCAAAAACAGTTAAAACTGAATTTAGTATTTGCTAGTGCCTCTTATTTTGCTAAACACAAAAAAAACACACAAATACACGTGATCGTATTTTGTTATTCTTTAAAACTTTAAGGAAATACGTACATAAAAATGGTACTTTTTCTGGTACTTTTTTCACAAAAGTATTTTATTGTGAACATTGATTTATTTTATTACTTGTTTGAATTGTTTTCAAAGATTAAAGTTTTTTTCAAGGGCAACAAAAAAGTACCACAAAAGGGCAACTACAAGTTTAAATTTAATTTGAAATTACCAGGTTAATTTTTATTATTTAGCTTTATTAATTCTTTGTAAGGTAGAACAGGTAGAATTACTTCAGGTAGGTTGTAGTGGTTTAATAACTAAAAGAAGTAAAGATTTGCTCAAATAGTCGAAAATAATATAAGCAGCCAAGCGGTACTCTTTCCATATTTGGCTTTGTTTTTTGTGCTTTCATTAACATACAAAGTTAAAGATATTTCTAGATTTTTCTATTACCCAGTTTAATTTTTATTCAAGTACACTTGTGCAACTGTGTGTAATTTTTAAAAGTAATTGAGTTCAATTGATGTTAACATAAATATTTATGTATGCTTGTGTCATCGCTCATACAATAGCTGATAATAATAAATATTAGTTTTTTTTCTTTTTTTTTTTTTGAACTAAAATTAACTATAATTGAGTTTCCTGTCACCGCAATTGACATGATGACAGGAGTATATTTCCACAGTGTATTTATGCAGAAATGCATAAATTTTGCCTTTGTGTAGCTTTTTTGATATAATGCATGCTGTTAACATAATTATTTATGCGCACTTACACACACCACTACACTTCCAGTGATTTTTACATTTTTAGGAACCAAAGGGAACATTATTTGAAGCCATCATCTATTATTAAATCATCGTTTTTTTGTCTCTCGTTATTGGTTGAAGTTGTTTTTCTTCAAAGTTAATTAGCAGAGAGCAATTAATAATATTGTGTAATGCTAGAAATTTATAAAACGTCAAAGAGTTCATTTATTGGGCATAATTCAAAATTAGAGGCATATTTTATTATTAAAACAACCATGTGAGATAGAGTTTTAGTTTTTATGTTTTGGTAGTTTGAGGAAAAATTTACGGACTTTAAAATAAGACGTGATTAATTTTTAAGAAAATTTTTAATGTCCATTTGAAAAACTTGGAGAGATTACGTTTGATAGTAAGAGAAAGAACGACAAGCGCTGTGGAATAGGTAAAATAACTAAAGAAATTATGGCTTTGCAATCCTACTGATGAAAATATTATTAAGAGCACCCTCCAGATCTTAATTAAAATTAAAAAAAAGTAATTTTTTGTAGGTTTTGTAGCCGGAATGCGGGCAATGATTTCCTTAAGAATTAATGAGTCGGGAGTAGTAAGGTTAGGGTTAATGAGTGGTCTTCAAGTGACTAAATTTTTGGTTAGCGGACTATAAGGTCACTGAAAAACTGTCAAGAACAAAAAAAAAATTATTTTTTGCGCAAACATTATTCCATTGCTTTTAATCATACTTTGTTTAATAATAATATATTATGGTTAAATATTTTATAATGTTTTTAATAAGTTTTAAAACTTTGGTTGTGGTTAAATGTTTTTTTAAGTTAAAACCAACCATGTTGCTATTTTTGTGCACAGTAACCTCATAATCTTTAAAAGTTAACAAGAAATGTTTATCGTGTTAAAAGTTTTGGTGAAAAAAACTATAATTTGTTCTCTATAGTTAGTACATTGTTGCAAAGAACATAATATGGTTATTGTGACCATATCCATTACGGTAATTAATTTAGTTGGGATAATTTAAAAACAGCACGAAGTTTTTTATAAAAACTAAATAAATTAAAAAATATTCCGTTTCTTTAATTAAAGAATAACTTTTTTTTTTTAAGTTTTTATTATTATTATTATTAATTTTAGAGAAATTATTATTTTAAATGTCAACGCAAAAACTATTTCATTCTTTTGTAATTATTTCTAGTTGAATTGTTTTTAGTTATTAAGTAAGTTACATTTAACTTAACGAAAGGTTATAAAGTAAAGCGTAAAAAACTGAACGATAGCTTTCCTTTAACAGATGAAGAGAAAAATCATAAGATATAACAGTACAAAATCCTTTAAAGAGAATATACATACATCTACTTTGTTCTTTTTTAGCATTTCTAGCGAAAGCTTTGATTTGTACTAAAAAAGCTTTTATTTAAAACAAATAAAACTGACACTGCAAGTTTGTAAGTGATTTGAATTTATTTGTTTGTTTGTATGTGTATATATTTGCAAATGTTAAACAATTATGAAATTCCTAATGTGGTTAAGTAAAAAAAGTTATAATTTACTTTAATCGTGCTTAATTTCCTTCAAATATAAATGTTTCATGATATTCTCATGAAATATTTTTTATTTAAAACTACAAATTATATTTATTATATTTGCATGTACATTGCTTATTAATAAAAATTATTCTCAATTTTAATTTTTATTTTTCATTCAATCTTTTAAATACATGTGAATGGTTGCCGATGGGATCCCTTATGTAGAAAAATGAAAGAAAAAAATAAAAATTGTTACTGAATGTTTGCTGTGTTTTTATAAAACATTTTTGAGTTGTTATTGTCTTTTTGTCTTGTTGATTCAATGAAGTTCTCATTAAACAATTTGGCTTTTGATATAGGACTCAAGTTATATATACAAAATTTGGGTAAAATCCACTGATGAGCTATATGAGTGAAATTTGTAGTTTTAAATAAAAATGAAATGTTTATTTTTAAGCAAATTGAGCAAATAACTTTATCAATAAATCTATATAATGATTTTAAATAATAAATTAAATGATTTCAAATTTCATGTTTATAAAAATAATACTTTCGTATTGATTTACCTAAAAAGAAGAAATTTAACATTTTCAATTGAACACTTATTAAACATCAAAAGCAAAAACTTGTGTCACACTCTATGTACAGAAATACAACAATACGAAAATTTATAATCTTAAGAATGCTTAAAACTACTTTAAGAAAGATATTTATCTGTATTGTATTTGCACAAGACATTAAATATTTGCAAACATTTTTTATTTCTTAAGAAATTAGAAAAGAAAAAGTTCGTTTGTGTTTGTGCTGGTTTTTTGTAAATTTTGTTATGCTAAAATTGAAAACTATTAAACTTTAATTGAAATATAAAATTTTTTAAATGTTTTTTATTACTATTAATATTTTATTGCCCTTTTATTTAATCAATTTTCTACATATTTGTTGTTGATTCATTCAAATAAATTTGAAATAATTTTCCTTGTCGTTTATGTAAAATAAATAAAGATATAAAAATTAGCATTTACAATGTGTGAATAAATGTTTATTAGAAAGTACGTAAAGATAAAATTATTTACATAATTTTATATATTACTAAGATTTATTTAATATTCTTTTGGTTTGGTTTGGATTGGTTTCATTTAATTCATCGATATAATAATAATAAAAAAAAAAAAAATATTATTTAAACGACATATTGTTTCAAGTGAGATATGCAATCATAAGTTTATGGTTGATATTGTGGAAAAGTGAATCAGCGGGACATTTTTAAATCACTAAATTAAAAATGAGTAATGGAATTTTTTTTATTAAATTAATTAATTTTCAAATAAAAACGAAAAAAAAATTTTTTCGTGCTGTTTTTTTATTACCCCGATAAATAATTAGATAAACGATATTGATTATTGAGGGTGAAAGCACGTCTCTATGGCTATTTCGCTACTGCTTCCTTAGCTCTTCAGGAAACTTCTCAGAAACATTTTAAATAAACTAAAAATTTTTCTTCCAAACAATAAAGTAAGGACAAAGATCAAACTTAAAGCAAAAATAACAATTACCAACAATGATTCTATTTTTTTTCTCCACTGTACACGGCTGACTTCCTTTTCGGCAATTTATAAAAGAATATCATAAAACACTACGATAATTAATTTTTATGCACGAACGCTTTGTAAATAATTTTTTTTTTAACTTTTAAAGCATGCTTTTTATAATTTAAATGACAATTTGCGACTTCAGAATTTTTTTTTTTTATAAAATGTAGTTTAAAATAAAGTTGTTTTTTTTTAAGAAATGTTCTCAAGGTTTTTAAAGTTCTCAAAAAAATTTAGTGGTGAGAATGCGAGTGTAATACATTTTTTTGGTAAGAGACTGTGAGAGACTCTCGAAGATCGAATCAAAGAATGATCAAAAATTGATGCAGTAATACTGTTAACTATTATGGCCACAAGAAGATTAAATAGAGCTATCGTTCGCATATATCATTAATTTTATCTTGTTTATCTTTGAAAGTAGATGCATTAACAACAACAAAAAAAAGAAAGCAAAATTTTTCTTAAAACTTCCATCTTGTGTATTCCTTCCTTTAATTTCATATTATACCAACAAGGTACCCCACATGGGTAAAATAATATTAATTTTAGGAACACCCTTTAATTTCTAAATTCAAATTATAAACTTGTTGTTATAGTCGGATTAGCAATACAGGTTTCTTGTTAATTTCAGTTCAAAAATTGTGCCACATATAATAAACTACATTAACTTTTGGGGCACCCTTTGATTTCCAACTCTTTTTCCTTGTTATTACTAAGCCATACAGGTTCTTTGTAAATTTCAATGTCTTGTCTTAAACTTTTCAAAAGTATGGCCATATACATTAAATTAAGTAAACTATTAGGACACCCTTTAATTTTTAATTTTGAAATTTAAAACTTTGTTAATAAAAGACTCATTGCAATCAACATTCCGTCCAATTTGCAAGCGTTTGCCTATAACGGTTCAAAAGATAGGCTCATGTTAGTCAATTTACGTGACCTATGGGGACAACCTTTAATTTTTAGATTTATTGTTGCAATACACTTTGCAATTGGTAGCTGTAATGATACGCATTATTTTTAAACTTTAAAGTGGTATCCATTACGGTTCATAACACACGTAGAAAACATGTATGTTGTATGTGGACACCCTTTATTTTTTAATATTACAAACTGTTTTTAAATTAGGAATAATCTAGAAGCCTCACCTCAACTAAAGGAACATTTTTAAAATCGGTTTAAAAATGACTGAAATTTTGCGGAAGAAATATAAAAAAGCAACATTCAGTTAAATTGATAACTTCCTTCATTTTTTTTAAGTCGGTTATTAAAGGTAAATTTAGTTTAACTGCTACTGTTTTGTAGTTTTAAGTCGAATTAATAAAATTTATTTTAGACTTTCATAAAAATTAACTTGCTTCAATTATTTTTGTATACTAACACAAAATCTTTTTTGTCAGTGTAGTTACAAATTCCCACACTTCTAGTGGACTGTAAAATAAATATTAATTGATTGAGTTTGTATTAAGATTATATTGTTATTGTTATATACTGTGATATATGAACGATTTGCTCTTTTTTAGTTTTTGTAATGGTGTCCACACTAATCTCTTGATAATAAAGTTATTTATGAATCACACTTTAATGTTATTATTTATCAGATCCACGTTAAAGATTCATTAGATTTGAGTTGTAATGCGGTTAAATAACGATGATGATGTAGAAAATTATGTCCAAGCAAGTCACCCTTGTTAAACATTTCTATATTTGTTTTGAATATTATCCTAGGGGAGACCTAATGAAAATTATGGTAGCGTTTAATTAAAGGAACTAGAAGAATATTAGTGATAATTTGCTTTAAGTAGTGTGTCATTAATGTAAAAGAAAAACAGAACTTAAGCGCTTAAGCAAAGTATTTGAGGTTTGAAATATTGAAGACATGATAATAAAAAATTTCTTTACCTTATAAATTTTAATTACTGTCGAGTGTTGGGTGGAAGTTTATGCAAATAGATTTTAAATGAACTCACTCGTTTTTATTGTATTTCTATCCTTTATGCTATTTCGTTTTCTTAAGTTTTCCCCTTGCATTTCAGAATTCTCTGTTAAATGCTTCTTGGATACGTTTTCCTTTTTTGCTCTTTAGAATGCAGATAAAGAAATAACAAACTTAAATCGTTACACAGGGAAATTCGTATTTTTTTTCTTAGCAGTGATTTTTATCATTTTTTCTTACAAGTAGCAGATGCGCTTGATAGGATTACTTTTCTTGATTTCTTGTGTTGTGCCTTAAATTTATCTTTCGCACATGGTAAAAAATGATTTTTGTTGTTCATTTACGTCCTCTAATTTGCTCGAAAAAAAAAATGTAAAATTAACAAAATTGTAAAGTGAACAATTATATACTTTAGGTGAACGAATGATTTTAAACCAGTGGCGTATTAAAAGAAAAAAGGCAATTTTTTTAGGAATTTCTTCTTTGAACATTCAAATTGGTTGAACAACTAATAACTATTGCGAAACCCCCATAGTGCTTATTTTGCGTGGTTGCTGCTGTCATGTATTTATTTCTTTGAGGTTCGACCAAGGAATACAGGAATAGATGTTGTATTCAAATGTAGTCATAATAATTTAGGATGTAGCGGGCTAGTGAACTTGGTTTTTTGCGACTTTTTCATTTTGTTGCGACTCTGTTTTGTCAGTTTATCCTAAATAAACTCACAAAATATCCTTATTTTCACTTTTTTACAAAAACTTGTCGACAACGAACATTGATTTGAAATGGCACAGCTCTTGTAACATAAAAAGCAATCAAAATAAATTTTTCATTTGTCAAGTTCTTTATCTTTTTTTTTCCTGTATGTATAATCTTATGTTTTAAGCTAATGAGGCCTAAATTTATCCATGTAAATAAAAAAACAATTTTTATTACATTTTCCCCAACGTTTCGTGAAATTTTTGTTCACTTTCTCAAGGGGTCGTCTATTTAATTAAAAAGAAGAAAATTTAACACAGTAACAAATTAAAACAATTACCGCGAAAATGTACAAAAATATGTTAACTTACAGTATGACAGTACAGTTTACATTAATAAATTAAAGATTTTTGATGAAAATAACAATAAAAACAATATTAAAAATTAATTAGGTTAGGTAGGTTAGGTTGTGCAGGCCGTCGGCAAAAAGAAAGACCGACTCACTTGGGTCCCAAAGGTCCCATTGTGTTGCCTGGACAGGATGTGCAGAGATCAGATTGAGGTCCCTACGGTACCATCAAAAGATCCACATCCAAACCACCCTGAAGACCGGATAAACAAGTTTATCCTAGAAACATCGCAGACGGATTAGTCTGCAAGGCCATGCAGTCTCGGACTGCCAAAAGTAGCCGCTCTATTCCCAGAAAGAGCCGGGCAGTGGCAGAGCATATGCTCCACCGTTTCCTCCTCCTCCTCATCTTGACAACTTCTACAGTAGTCATGATGAGGAAGATTCAGTCTCCTAGCGTGAGCACCAATGACGCAGTGCCCTGTCAGCACGCCCACCAGTGTGCCCAGCTGCCCCCGAGGAAACCTCAGCAGATTCGCGGTTCTCCTATCATCGTACTGAGGCCACAATGTCCTCGAGACCCTGCAGGTAACCTCCTCAGACCATCTAGACTGTGCAGTTCTGAGGAGTTCCTGCTGAAGTAAAGCTCTACAGCAGCTTAATGGGACTCCTACCAGTGGATCTGTCTCCCGGTCTCCCAACCGGGTTCCCAATCTGGCGAGTTCGTCCGCAATTATATTCCCGGATACGCCCGAGTGAGCCGGTACCCAAAACAGTTCCAGGTTGGAATGTCTCGCCATCTCGTTAAGAGATGTCCGGCATTCACGTACCAATCTGGATGTCGTATAGACACCCTATAAGGAGTTAATCGCGGCCTTGCTGTCAGTACAGATCCGGATATCCTCTCCGTATATCCTGTGGTACCTCATCCAGCAAGCCGCCCTTCTGATGGCTGAAATCTCAGCCTGTAACACGCTATACTGATCCCGTAGCCTAAACTTCATTCTGATTTGAAATCTAGGAATGAAGACGCCCCCCCCCGACCCCCGTGTCCGACTTTGATCCGTCAGTGTAAACATCAAGCACATCCCCACGCATATTCGATGTGCCCGACGTTGACACCCCGAAACCAATATCAGACATGGGGGTGGGCGTGCAATAATCGATGTTGTCAGGGATGGCCGAGGAGCAGCCTAAAATGGTCGCATGTCCAAAGTCCCCTGACTTCCACGTCGCCGCTGCATTCAGTCTAACCGCCGAGTTCATAACCAGCCGCTTGGCCATGAGATCGACCGGTAGCCAGTGCAGCATCGTAAAGAGGGCCTTCGATGGAGTGGTGCGCATTGCCCCGGTGACCATCAAGGCCGAAGTTCGCAATATTCTATTCAGCATACTGCAGTTCACAAGTTTGCCCAGTGCGGGCCACCATACAAGAACCCCGTACATGAGTATGGGTTTTATGACCGTGTCAAAGAGCCAGTACGACGTCCTCGGGTTAATACCCCAGTGTTTGCCTACGGCCCTCTTACACACATACAAAGCCACTGAGGCCCTGTCCGCCCTAAAACGGACATTTGGGGTCCACGACAGTTTGGAGTCCAGGATGATACCTAGATACTTCGCTCTGTCTGACAACTCAAGCTCCACTCCATTAAGGAGTGGTAGTGGAAAGGCCGGAATCTTGTTTCTTCTCGTGAAGAGCACAAGCTCCGTTTTCCGAGCGTTCGCGCTAAGCCCACTCTCAGTACACCAACTACTGACGCAGCCTAGCGCCGTTTGTAGACGTTGCGATAGCGTGTCGAGATATTTTCCCGATACAGCAACCGCAACGTCATCCGCATATGCCACAGTCCTGAACCCCTTGCAGTCCATTTCCGTCAGTAATGCGTTCATGGCAAGGTTCCAGAGAAGGGGAGATAATACCCCCCCTTGTGGTGTACCTCGCTTAGCTACCCTGTGTATGGTAGCTATCCCCATGCTGGAAGTAATGACCCTATTTGTCAATAGATTCCATACAAAGCCTATAATCGACCGACTTACGTTCAGTCCCTCCAGGGCCACCGTGATGGCCTCTGGTTTCACATTGTTAAATGCCCCTTCTATGTCTAGAAAGGCAACCAATGTATATTCTTTATGCTCTAGGGATTTCTCTATGCATCCCACAAGCGTGTGTAGTGCCGTCTCAACAGATCTGCCCTTGACATACGCGTGTTGAGAGGCGGAGAGTCGGTCCGTATTAATCGTCCTTCTCAAGTGAAGGTCAATTAACCGTTCCAGAGTTTTCAAAAGGAAAGAGGATAGACTTATAGGTCTCAAGTCCTTCGGTTCAGTATGCGAAGTCTTCCCTCCCTTGGGAATGAAGACAACAGAGCAAAAAGTCCACGGTTCAGGGATATACGACCATGTAATACATGCTGTGTATATCGGAACTAACCATGGTATAACAATATCCGCATTATGCTGCAAATCAGCCGGTATAATGCCGTCAGGACCGGCGGATTTAAACGGGTCAAAACTACTCAAGGCCCACATAAGTCCCTCCCTGTTTATAGGAAAGGGAACTGATGCCCGGCAGTCAAAAGAGGCTGAGTCTTCTCCACTGGAGCACAGCCCGGAAAGTGAGTCTCCATGAGAACCTCAAGGGTCTCTTGCGCACTCAGAGTCCAGTTGCCACATGGTTTCTTAATGAAACTAGGGACAATGGGCGTTGCCGATAGAATCTTACGAAGTCTGCTCGTCTCGGAGGAACCCTCCACTCCACTGCAGAAGGATCTCCAAGACCTTTGCTTCGCATTTCTTACCATATTCTTGAACCTATTCACTGAGGACTTATAAGCAGACCAGTTTCCTGATCTCTTAGCCTCATTGAAGAGCCTACGGGAGGCTTTCCGTGCCTCCACAATATCCGAGTTCCACCAAGGTGGTCTGCTCTTACCACGGCAGATATTTAGTCTGCAAGATTCCGAAGTCGCGCGCTCAAACGCATTGGTTAATGCATTCACCGCGGTTTCAATGTCCCGCCGATTTTCTATTCTCGGTGGACTCGAAAGAAAATCGGAAAGGAGAGACCGTTGCCGCTCCCAATCCGTTTTCCTTCTGTTTCGTGTGGGGTATCCTCATATACCCGAATCACTACATCGAATTCAATATACCTATGATCAGAGAACGAGCAGTCACTAGAGACCCTCCATGCCCTAATCAAATCTGAATGCTTAGTACTAACTAGCGTAACGTCAAGAACCTCCCTTCTATTCGCTACAACAAAAGTGGGTTCTGACCCAACGTTTATAACGTCTAAATTATTACAAAGAATGAAATCAAACAGACACTCACCCCTTGCATTGGAATCCGAGCTGCCCCACACGACATGGTGTGCATTGGCATCTGCCCCGATAATAACCGGCAGGTTCCGTGTGGCTGCCATCTTAACTACTTTGCGAAGCATTGGCGGTGGTGCTTCGCATTCGTGCGCCATATAGCTGGAGACTACTATAACAGTTCCGCCATCTGTCGAAAATTTAATTTAAGCTGTTGCTTAAATTAATGCGAGTTTATAACTGGCGCTTAAATTGTCTGTGTCCTCTTTAATGTTCATTGTTTTGTTGTATTCTTAAGCTTTCTATGGTGTATCTCTTTTTCTCGTTGTTTACTTTGTCTAGTATTTTTATATTGTCAAAATCAGGCTTATGTTTTGCTTGTGTTATATGCTGAAACAATGCTGTGTTTTCTCTGTTTTTGTTGACATCAGCTTTGTGCTCATTTACTCTTGTCTCTAAACTTCTCTTAGTTGTTCCAATATAAATAAGATTGCAGTTATTATTTTCATCCCCTTGTTTTTCAACGTTAATAAAATATTAGGAAGCGAGGGAAAAATAGGAAATTCAATGAAATATCCGGGAGAAATAGGAAAATTAATTTTAAAGGCGTTTAAATATTTTCATATAAGAAATTGAATTTAAGGGACAAAAATATAATTTATAAAATTATTAATTATTTTCACAAACAAATTTTATCTTGAAAAATGGGCCAATCAAACAGTATATGACCACACTTCAACAACACTGATCAAACCGCTAACACAACGTTTGAAGTTCTTATGAACACACGAGTTCATCCCATGGCCAGTATTAATTAACACGCAAAGATTATTTCCTCTGGGCCTATTCAAGGCGTACGACAATACCAAAAAGCTATCTAGCTTTGGTAAGTCAAAATTTCAGGATTTTTTTCTAAAATAAATATTCTTAGGAATATCTAAAACTTGAACAACTGTCTAAAGCACTGCTGGGAACGAACTTTTTTTTAGATAATAAGGATTGATTACAGTGAGCAAAATTACATTTTACTAACCAGCTAATCACTATTTAGGAGTGGTGGTTATAAGCACTATGACCGTTGGAAATTTTCAAAAATTGGTACAAAAAGAAGATATTTTTTTTAAAATAGTGGCAAAAAACAGGACTTTATTTTGTAAAGGAAATCCGTATAATGTTTAATTTATGATAACTCTTTAATGTTTCATTTTTTTACAGTATTTATAAACAAAAACAGCCGAGAGTATTTGAACTTGGTATGAAACCTCAACAAAAGAAGAATAAGAAAAACAAAATAACATTATATTTTGAATCGCTACTGATCGGCGATTCATATATACCAGAACATCCGATATGTTGTTTAGAAACTTTGTTGTTACTTCTTAAGATTTCTTTTTAACCGACTTCAAAAAAAGAAGGAGGTTATACAATTCGGCTGAATGTTGCTTTTTTTATATATTTGTGCCTCCAGAACTCAGTCATTTCTGATCCGATTTTAAAAATTTTTGGTAATATGATAGACTATGCTTACAGATTGGTCCCGTTTTAAAATCAGTTCATGAATTTAAAGGGTGTCCCCATACAACATACATATTTTTTACGTGTATTATGAACTGTAATGGGCGACTCTGTAAAATTTAAAATGACTGCGTATTACTATGGCTCCCAAGAACAGAAAATTATACAAAAATTGATAAAAAAATTAAAGGGTGCCCCCATAATTGATGTAAATTTACTTATATGGGCCTATCTTTTGAACCGTTATAGACAAACGCCTGCAAATTGAACAGCATGTCGATTGCCATGGACGTTATGGTAACAAGTATTAATATTAAGAATTATAAAATAAAGGGTGCGCCAATAGTTCATGTAATTTGATGTATATTGCCATACTTTTTAACAGTTATAGACAGACGCTAGGAATTTACAACGAAACTGTATTGGATTTAGAAGTTAAAGGGTGTGCCAATAGTTGATGTAATTTTAAGTGTGTGGCCGTACTTTTGTACAGTTATAGACAGAACGTTGAAACATAAGTTAACTTTATAATTTGAATTAAGAAATTAAAGGGTGTCCCATAATTACTTATATAGGCCTATCTTTTGAACTGTCATAGACAAACGCTTGTAAATTTGACGGAATGTCGATTGCTATGGCCGTTATAGTAAAAGCTGATAACATTTATAATTATAAATTAAAGGGTGCACCGATAGTTCATTTGATTTGGTATATGGCCATACTTTTAAACAGTTGTAGACAGACGATTGAAATTTACACAGAACCTGGTTGCTAAATCTACTACAACAGCAAGTATATAATTTGAATTTGGAAATTAAAGAGTGACCCTATAGTTGCTGCAATTTGATGTTTATTGCCAAACTATTGAACAGTTGAAAAAGTATAAAGTTTGGAGATATAAGTGTGTCCCAATAGTTATTGTAACCTAATTTATGTGGTCATACACTTGAGCTGTTATAGACAGACAGATGAAATCTGTTTTGGAGTCGGTTTTTTTATAGCGGACTTAACAATACAGGTCCGTTGTAAGTTTCAGCTCTGTCTTTAAGGGTTCAAAAGTTCATCAAGCTATTTCAAATATTGGGACACACTTTTAGTTCCAAATCCAAATTTTATACTTATTGTTACAGCGAAGTAAGCAATACAGGTTCATTGTAAATATCATGCATCTCTCAAAAACTGTTCAAAAGTATGGCCACAAACATCAAATTAAGTGAATTATTTGGGCACCCTTTAATTTATAATATTGAATATTAATACTTGTTACTGTAACAGCCATAGCAATGGACATTCTGTCTAATTTCCACGTGTTTCTCTATAACGGTTCAAAAGATAGGCTCATATAGGTTAATTTACTTCACCCATGAGAACACCCTTTAATTTTTAGATTAATTTTTGTATTAAGTTTTGTTATTGGGTGCTACGGTAATACGCAGTCGTTTTAAATTTTAAAGAAGTGCCCTTACAGTTCATAATACAATTGAAAAGTATGTATGTTGTATGGGGACACCCTTTAATTTTCAAGATTATTAACTGTTTTTAAAACATAATCTATCAAATTACAAAAAAAAAAAATTCAAAATCGGTTCAAAAATGACTGAGTTCTGCTGGCACAAACATTTAAAAAAAGCAACATTTAGACGAATTGTTAACCTTCTTCTTTTTTTAAAGTTGGTTAATTAGACTACTCAAGAAAACCCTGTATATAAATTCTTCATCTATGATTTTGATTGAGATCTTAAATAAATGGTTTCTTTCCAAACACTTTCCTTAATTTTAATTCTGCTTTAATGTTTTCTCATAAATTCCAAATTTTTGTTAAAATTAAAAAAAAGAAAAAAAAAAATGACAGACAGTTTTTGAAAAGACTGTTTGCCTCTATACGTCCTGACAGCTGAAATATATAATAGAGTATAAAATGAGTAATAAAAACCGAGTATGGGACAAATACTGCCTTTTACAATCTTTAAAAATGAATGTGTGCTACAAAATATCAAAATACTTACATTCTTCTCTGTGCCCCACTTGCTGCATACGAAAATAAAATATTGTACATTTTTCTTGGAAATACACTTGACATAATATTAAGAGCTCATAGCACACAACATACAAAAAGACAAAAAGAAAAAAAGTAAAAACGATTGTCATTTGTTTAGTTAACAAAACAAACTAATGCACTAAACTCTGCTATTACTCTTGTCAAGGCAACCAACTTTCTACTCTACTCTGTTAATCTCTGATAAACTGTGTATGGCTGTGCACATTAAATATAAACACTAATGAAAAGGATATTTCTATACAAATAATATGAGTATGCGTATGTGTGTATCCACACATACATGCATTTGGTTTATTTTGTTGAGTATGAAAATAAAACTCTGGCAAGAACATCATTAAAATTTTAAATCTACAAAAGCTGTTTGTACAACAAATATAGAATTAAATTACTTAAAATAATATTTTGCTTTGAAAATATATTTTATTTGTTTTTCTTTGGAATTAAAAGTTATTTCTTTCTGAAAAATTTAATACGAGTACATTAAAACAATTTAAGAATTACACAGAATTGTAGTTTTATATTTAAAATGTCTTGGGATGTGGTCAAATATTTGACCAAAAAAGTAGAACCACTACTTCTACAAATCTTTGTTTAGTCTTTCTCAAGACGTATTATTACGAGTAATGATTTATAATAACAAGTGTAGAGTTAAAAAAAACACCATTTGTTAAGTTGTTAAATATTTTAAGTATTTATTTAAAGAAAAGTTGTACGAGAACAAACCTTTTTTACGGCCAGGTGTTCATGCAGTATCGAATGTATGCTGGTGGAAGAAATGTCCAAGGATGTCTCTATCTCTCGGTATGTCGCATGTCGATCTTGCATTATGAGTTCTCGCACGGCATCAATGTTCTCTGGCACAACAGCTGTCTTTGGACGACCTTCACGGCATTCGTCTTTGAGCGAGCTTCGGCCACGATTAAATTCATTATACCAATTTTTCACAGTGCTATAGGATGGTGCTTCTTCGCCATACAAAGATTTAATTTCATCAATGCACTCTTGTCGTGATAGTCCACGTCGAAAGTTGTGAAAAATGTTGGCACGAAAATGTTCACGAGTTAATTCCATTTTTTTCTATATTAACTTTTTTCAAGTCACTGTTAACAACACAAATAATGGTCGTACGTCAAAAAGTTTTGAGTACGATGATGCATAAAAATGAAAAACTTTCCAATGGAAATGTCAGATTGCACTTGGCAGCACTCAGTGTTGCCAGGCCAGAAATATATATAGCAGCCCTCGTATATTGAATTAAAATTTATGAAAAGTTAATTGTTTGAAGTTTTATGTTCCTCCTTCTGCTGTGTAAATTTAACTCCTTCATTCATTGTCAAGCGTGCCTTCGTTTACTTCTTGCTCGTCCATTTTAGTGACCAGTCAGTCAGTCGTCAATCGATGCATTATTGCACTTTCATAAGTGTTGCCACTTCTTGTCTTCAGTCGGTTGTTACCCGTCCCCACATAAGTATTTGAGACTGACTAAAATTTTTTTTATAATTTAGCAGTTACGCCTTTTTCGTCAAATATTTTACTAATCTGACCGTAGCTTTAGAATTTGACTTTATGGTTATAAACTTTATGTGATTTCATATGAACATTTCTAAGCGAAAAGACCTTCACTGACTTTATCGAGTCAATTCTTAAGCTTTAAATACAAATAAAAAAGTGATGAGAGCAAAGTCTGCAAAATGATACAAAGGATGTGAATTATTTCCCTTAAAACACTTGAGCCAAAGCTAAAGGGTGGATTATATTTTTTATTATTTAGCCAATGTTTGATAGAATCACGTGATAGATGGAACAGGACTATCCCAATGCAGGTGAAAAACCGTCTGCTCATTAGGTCTGTCCTTACAGGTGCAGCAATGATCATTAAAAAATATACAAATCAGGTTTCGAAATATGGAGTTTTTCGGTAGAATATGCTTTCTAGAATAAACATCTGTTAAGTATTTGTAAGTTGCATATTAAAGTTTTTACAAAAACATAATTCTATAGTCATCCTTACAATTTTTTTAGGATGAGGATGGTTCCACTGATAGATCTTTTCGAATTGATACCTAGATGATATTTTTTTATTGTGTATGGAGATGATTTCATAGTTCTTTGTCAGTTATTTATCAATGAAAATAAAATATTTTATTATTTTCAAAAAAAGTTTCCCCACTGAGAAATTTTTATCTTAAAAATAACGCGTGAAAATCCTCTTGAAATTTAACAAAGTGTGTGCTCTATCTAATGATGATGATGATAAGTATAAAAATTAAATTTAGAATGAAAGTGTGTTCACATAGAATTTCTGATTTTAATACATATGTTTTCTTTTTGAGCCGTAAAGGGCAGAGCTTCAAAGCTTCAAAAAAAAAAAAATACTTTTATTGGAATAAAAAAGACTTTAAAAGAGTCACACGCACAATGGGTCTTTAAATATAAAATTGTAATTGTAATACACACTTTGTCTAAATAGTAGTTGTGTATGCACAACAGTTCAAAAGATAAGTTCACATACATCAAATTACATCAACTATGGGGACACCCTTTATTTTAAAGTTTTTAATATTTACAGCTGTTATGGTAGCGGACACAGTAGCACCCCTTTGGGGTAAATTTTGAAGTGTGTGTCTAAAACGATTCATAAGGTAATGAAACATGCATCAATTATGTCAGCTATGAGGACACCCTTTAATTTTTTTACGCTTGAAATAATCAATATAGTAATATACACTTAATTTTAATTTCAAGTATAAATCTAAAAACGTTAAAGTGGCTATATAATACAAATAACATCACCTTTAGGGAAAACCTTTAAGCTCTTTTAAATTTTATGCTTGTTTTTATAGACGATTAGCTGTTCCCGGGGAGCTTCACAACCCCAAGAAAAATAATTGTACCACGACCACTCTTCCAAGCAAATTTATTTTATGATTAATGTGGAAGTTATAAAAGATTTTCTTCTGTCTATTGCACCATATGAATAAGGACTTATTTATCTTTCAAATATTCTTAAAATTTCTTTCTGTTAGAATCGATTCCACGTATTGTTTTTCTCCCCACTTACCCGTCATCTCTTGGAACCCGTCGTCTTGGAACTCTAAATAAATATATATCCCTGTTTTAATATTTTTTAAATCGGCGCAGACATAAATGCCCGTTTTAGTCAACAAACTCCCGCAAAAATGATTAAAAAGATTTTCCATATGAAAATAATAAGGGAATCTCTACGAAAAATTCTTCGCTTTTCTCTACTAATGTACCCTTTAGCCTAATAGAGAAAATCTTCTTGAAAGTATAAGGCATTTTTTCTCTATGTATTATTAAGGGCCATAGTAATGCCAACTTTATTAAAAAACGTTAAAATCTTATACAAAAATTATTCAAAATTGATACAAAAATGAATGTGTTTTAGGGTAAATAAAATCAGACGAGTTGACTCTTGCTTTTTAAAGTCGGATAAAAATCATAATATTGAAAGTTGGGTGTTGGCCCATACATGCTTCGGAACGTTTCGTGTGTGAGCCCATGTAAATGACGATTAATTTATACAATTTATATTATGTTGCAATAAATACATAAAACCCCCCTTTCACTTGCTATCGTACCTTCCCACTGTTATTTTCACGTTTTTCCATTAATGCATACGAAGGAACATATTGACAAACATTTATGCAAAATTTTTTTTCTTCAATTCTCTTCTTGATTTATAAATATTATTGAAATACATATTCGTATACGCTTCTGAGCTCGTTCTTTAATAAATAAGTATATTTCTTGCTGGCCATTGTTAAAATAAAAAACTTTTTATTAAAAATTTAATAACATTTCTTTTTGATGTCATAATGCAAATAACATTTTATTGAATTTCATTATTAAAATATTATTCTATTAAATTTCATTTTGTTTTGATATCAGTTTGTAATAAAAGTAATAAAATGTTGTACAGCGAGTAGCAAATTTTATGGAAGATTTTAATTTATAGTCAAAATTATATTGCATTCGCTGCTATCCGACGGTAAGAAGGAGGCAAGAACAAGCAAGATTTTTTCTTACGATTCATAAATAAAGCTTGTGAGGATTTCGTCCATCCAAACTAATATTGATTGATATTGAATCGTAAGCAGCGATCTACAAACTGCTGCTTTACATTCTCTTAGTGTCTAATTTTTCTGCTTTTTATAAAACTTAACAAAAAACTTTGTAAAGAATATTAATTTTTTGATAAAATTAGAAATTAAAACGTACGAGGGCTGCTATATATATGAGTGCTGCCAAGTGCAATCTGACATTTCCATTGGAAAGTTTGTAATTTTTAAGCATAATCGTACTCATAACGTTTTGACGTACGACCATTATTTGTGTTGTTAACAGTGACTTGGAAAAATTAATATAGAAAAAAAATGGAATTAACTCGTGAACATTTTCGTGCCATCATTTTTCACAACTTTCGACGTGGATTATTTTTGTATGGCGATGAAGCACCATCCTATAGCACTGTGAAAAATTGGTAAAATGAATTTAATCGTGGCCGAAGCTCGCTCAAAGACGAATTCCGTGAAGGTCGTCCAAAAACGGCTGTTGTGCCAGAGTACATTGATGCCGTGCGTTAACTCATAATGCAAGATCGACATGCGACATACCGAGAGATAGAGACATCCTTGTACATATCTTCCACTAGCATACATTCAATACTGCATGAACACCTGGCCGTAAAAAAGGTTTGTTCTCGTTGGATCCCGCACAATTTGAAAATCGCTCAAAAAAAGGTTCGTGTCGATTGGTGCAAAGAAATGTTGCAAAAATACGATTGCGGTGCTTCAAAAGACGTTTATAAGATCGTCACAGGTGACGAATCATGGATTTATGCGTATGAGCCCGAAACGAAACAACAATCGACCGTGTGGGTCTTCAAAGACGAGCAAAATCCAACGAAAGTTGTTCGTGGAAGAAGCACTTCGAAGCAAATGTTCGCCTGTTTCTTCGGCAAAACTGGTCATGTGGCGACTGTTCCACTTGAGCAACGTAGGACGGTCACTTTTGAGTGGTACACTACAATTTGTTTGCCTGAAGTCATCGGAGAAATTCGAAAAACCAACAAGAGAAGACGAATCATTGTTCACCATGACAATGCGAGCTCTCACACATCGGCTCAAACCAGAGCGTTTTTGACCGGCCAAAACGTTGAATTGATGGGTCATCCGCCGTACAGCCCTGACTTGGCACCTAATGACTTCTTCTTGTTTCCGCACATCAAGAAAAAAATGCGTGGTCAACGATTTTCGTCGCCAGAAAAAGCTGTTGAAGTGTTCAAAAACCATTTTTTAGAGGTGTCTCAATCGGAGTGAAAAAAGTGCTTCGTCAACTGGTTTGAGCGATTGCGAAAGTGTATAAATCATGCTGGAGAATACTTTGAAAAACAATAAAACCATTTTTGATTATAAATATTCGCATTTTTACTATTAGGCCAGAAATATATAGAGCAGCCCTCGTATGTTAGCTTAAGCCGTATTAAAATTATTTTTATGGTTACAAATCTAATTGTGTAAATATTAAGTTAATGAACTGAACATCAATACGTGGTTGTTGACTTTTGAAGTTATTCGTTTGAACATCTTTTTATGTCTGTAGTCCCGTGAATATTCAAACTTGTTACATTTAAGTTTTATAGGGACTTGATGTGGTCTTTGAAAAAAGAAATTATAACTGATCTATAGCTTTACATTGGCGCCGTCATTTAAATTCAATTCGTTGAATTGCAAGTAAGGATTTACCGGTATTTTCGAACAACAGTAGGACTTTGCCAATAGGTGTTCTAGGGCATGCTAACAGGCCGGTAACTAACCATGCCGGAGAGGATTAAACTTTGTAATTTCTTTCATAGCCGCAAAATTTTGGAATTATACCATTAAAGGCACAATGGTATTTTTTCGGATGAGCAACTCCATAATTACTTAGATAAATCCTGTATGTTTAGGTTTAATGAAAAAGTAAAAGTTTCCTTAATAAAAATCTTGCATAAATATTGAGACAGCCTTTATTTGTTAATACTGATAAACTTGTATCCTTTTAAATTTTTTATTCATCTTTTTTCTTTTGAAATCTAAATATTGTAAATTAATAGAAATATTGTTTGATATTTTTGATTTTGTACAAAATTTGTTTAGATGAAATATTTGATTTAAAAAAGAGATAAAATAAAAATGTAATTTTTTTAGCAAAACCTTTTGTATCAAAGCATGTAAATATCTTGTATATTTATTTCTATGTTTATCTTATTTCTTTTAAATTTTAATAAATTTTGTGTCTTAAAGCACAATTGATTCTAAACCAATAATTTGGTTGTATTTATAAAAAAATGGAAAATATAAAATTGAGATGAAAAACAATGCTGTGAATGAAATATTTAAGGGGGCTGTTGTGCAGTTTTAACTTTAAAATTTTTTATCAAATAAATTTAGTTAAATTTTAGAAAAATATTTTTGGAATTCAATTTGAAATACCAATCAAAAGAATCTTTTTGCGTTATAAGACATTTTAGTTGCTTTTCTATAAAAAGCAAAGTTCGCTTAGTTTTTTATGTGTTTTCTTTTGTTTTTTTTTTTTTGGTTTTAGTTTATGTATATTTCGAAATCATCATCGTAATCTTGTTAAGAAATCAACAAATTTAAATAATGATACTTTATTTATCTTGTTTTGCAATTTTGAAGAAAGTATAATTTTTGTCTACACAATTTTTGTATTACAAAAAGAAAAAAAAAGAAAATCTTGATTTGAACAAAGTATCTAAAAATTATAAAAAATCATAATTCAGTTTCTAATAACAATAAAAAACATAAAAAATTCTTTCTGCTTAGTTTTAAGTCTCTTAGTAAAATGTAGGTAAGAAATATCATTTTTAAAATACCTTTTCCCATAAAAATTTTGAAAATTATGTTTATTTCCCATCATTTTATTTTGTAACGTTTTGTAAAAATTTTATTCTTACTAAATAAAGAGAATAAGAAATCAATGCAATCACGTGCATAACAATCACATATACTTTTATTTTTTTCAAATAAAAGTAAGGCACAGTTCGATTAAAATCCAGTTCTATAAATTTCAATTTGCAGGACGTAAATATTCGTATGATATTATTTCTACTATTTAACTAGATATTAATTAAACCATTGCGTTTTTATCTTCTTGAACTGTTTTTATTAATTTTTTTTTCATTACCTGTCTAGGGAGATAACACTCCGCCAGTCCCGTATATAATTTAGCTCCACCAATTTTTTTTATTCTTATGGAATTAATTCATCATCAATTGATATATCACATAATTTTACTCTTTATTAATGTGCTCTCTACATCAAAAATTTAAAAATTAATGATAATCTCAATTTTGGGCTGGTTTTCAAATTCGTTTTCGTATAAAGAATTTAGAAAAATCGGGTTTTTTTTTAATTTTATTTATAGAATATTTAAAATTTTTAATATTTGGAGAAAAAAAGTTTTAAGAAATTTTATTCTTGTAATTATTTACTTTGTAATCGGCACCAACATGCATAGACAAAACACAAACTTTATAACAAAATTAGTAAAACTTTTTATCTGCGTTATAATGAAACGCTGTAGTAGACCTTTACCGGGTGGAATGCCATTTTTGATTAATATTATAAAGACTTTCAATTAACAATTACTGATCAGCAGTAAAACGAGAGCAAAGACCCAAAGAAAGAGAAACAAAATGAAGTCTTGTATTGACTGTCATAATAAAAGGTGCTTTTAAGCCCAATAAGCAAAATAATTTTTTTTATTTAAAAGATCCATAGAATAAATTAACAATATATGGCGAGCGCGAGTAAATATCTTTTATGATAAAAAAAAAAAAAACAAAAAAAGCATATCTACATAGTCAATACTTAAAAAAACCGAATATATTTACATTATTTTCCATTTTTTTATATTTACATTTTTTGAACCCATAATAAATAGACATAAGACAAATTCATTAAGATGGAACGATCACTGTTATCGCACCATCACTTTAATGATAAAAATTTTACATATAATAAAAGAAGAAACCCAAATTATATTTCAAATCCATAAAAACTTTACGACTTAAGAGACCAATTGATACGAGGGCTGCTCTATATATTTCTGGCCTAATAGTGAAAATGCGAATATTTATAATCAAAAATGGTTTCATTGTTTTTCAAAGTATTCTCCAGCATGATTTATACACTTTTGCATGCGCTCAAACCAGTTGTCGAAGCACTTTTTCCACTCCGATTGAGACCCCTCTAAAACATGGTTTTTGAACACTTCAACAGCTTCTTCTGGCGACGAAAATCGTTGACCACGCATTTTTTCTTGATGTGCGGAAACAAGAAGAAGTCATTAGGTGCCAAGTCAGGGCTGTACACCGGATGACCCATTAATTCGACGTTTTGGCCGGTCAAAAACGCTCTGGCTTGAGCCGATGTGTGAGAGCTCGCATTGTCATGGTGAACAATGATTCGTCTTCTCTTGTTGGTTTTTCGAATTTCTCCGATGACTTCAGGCAAACAAATTGTAGTGTACCACTCAGAAGTGACCGTCCTACGTTGCTCAAGTGGAACAGTCGCCACATTACCAGTTTTGCCGAAGAAACAGGCGACCATTTCCTTCGCAGTGCTTCTTCCATGAACAACTTTCGTTGCATTTTGCTCGTCTTTGAAGACCAACACAATCGATTGTTGTTTCGTTTCAGGCTCATACGCATAGATCCATGATTCGTCACCTATGACGATCTTATAAACGTCTTTTGAAGCACCGCAATCGTATTTTTGCAACATTTCTTTGCACCAATCGACACGAGTCTTTTTTTGAGCGACTTTCAAATTGTGCGGGATCCAACGAGAACAAACCTTTTTTACGGCTAGGTGTTCATGCAGTATCGAATGTATGCTAGTGGAAGATATGTACAAGGATGTCTCAATCTCTCGGTATGTCGCATGTCGATCTTGCATTATGAGTTCACGCACGGCATCAATGTTCTCTGGCACAACAGCCGTTTTTGGACGACCTTCATGGTATTCGTCTTTGAGCGAGCTTCGGCCACGATTAAATTCATTATACCAATTTTTTACGATACTATAGGATAATGCTTCATCGCCATACCAAGATTTAAGTTCATCAATGCACTCTTGTCGTGATAATCCACGTCGAAAGTTGTGAAAAATGATGGCACGAAAATGTTCACGAGTTAATTCCATTTTTTTCTATATTAATTTTTCCAAGTCACTGTTAACAACACAAATAATGGTCGTACGTCAAAACGTTTTGAGTACGATTATGCTTAAAAATTACAAACTTTCCAATGGAAATGTCAGATTGCACTTGGCAGCACTCAGTGTTGCCAGGCCAGAAATATATATAGCAGCCCTCGTAGGTAAATTTCTCGAATCAATTTATCGATAATTTTTGATATCAATAACGATGGTTACCTTTGCCGTATTGCTCGTAGAGCCATGTTGTTGCAAATATATTTTGTCCGTATCAATGACATCTATATTAAAAAATATATATATATATTAACCCTTATCGGACGCGACTTTCACACGTTTGATTCTCACCAGGTTGTAGTTATTTTTAACAAATATGAAAAAAACAATAGTATGTTATTATACATTTATATTCATTTCTTTTCAGTTTTGTTACAAATTATTTATTTTTTGTACAACTACTACATGTCTGAGTTTCTGATAATTATTTATATACTTGTAAGGTATGGTATTTTTTGAAGCAATCTCCAACATGAAGAAATGGTTTTCTCTGGCATGTTTCGCAAAAGTATACTGTTGTTTTCCTCCCTCCAGGTAACTTGCGATTAGAACATACTAAACAGTCGTTATGCTTTCCTTTACTATCAGGTTGCAAGATATGTAGTTTGCCATCCAATCTCTCCTCATTGTCTGATGTTGAAGGCTTTCCATATCGTACAGTTTCCCCTTCACGAAAATCACCAACTAGTGACATAACTATTTTTCGAATAAATTGCTTATGCTCAAACGGTAACGGTAAATACGTATTTTCAAATGGTAACGGTAAATTGAAGAAATGAATGCATTTTAAAAACAAATCTCATCAATAGACAGTATGTTTCGACATAATTCGCCTTGTCACTTCACACGTGCCATACGACCGTTGCATAAAAGTACTGTTGTCACGTCAGAGGTGACTTACGACCGATAAGGGTTAATTATGGTGCTGTAACGATCTCCATTGACCGTGACGTGAGATCCGACCTCACTTTTGAAGAAATAAGGTCCGATGATCCACCAGTGTGTAAACCATAAACAACAACTCGTTAAGCCAAAGATGAGCCTCATCGCTAAACACAATTTGGTCAGTTACTTACTGCTCTAGAGCCCACTTGGCGAAAGAACGACGCATATTATTGTCTCGTGGATTTAATACCTGCATTAGCGTGATCTTTTACGGGTGTAGACCAAGATTTTTGCGCAAAACTATCCACGTAGTTGACGGGTAGATCCCCAATTCCTGCGCCCCAATTCCATACTTTCGTTTAAAGCGGCGATATTCTTGTCACTACGCACGTTTCTTCGGCGTGTTGGTGTTATTGTTATTGCATCCTCTAGAGAGTATGTGGTACGAAATCTATCCACAGTTAGACGGATGGCTTGCTTAGACAGACCTTTATGTGTACCATTAAAATTAAGAAGTCGTGTATAAGTTGCTAGAATTGATGACTGATTTTCAAAGTAAAATTAGATGATTTGATAGCGTTGTTCAAGCGTGAGTCTATTCATAATGATTTGGCACAGTTTTCTGAAAATAATAAAAAAAAATTTTTTATTCAAATTTAATTTATTTTTTATAATTTAAAGTTCTATCGGGCTTAAAAAAACACCCTATATATAAAGTATAAATAAACGAAAAGTAAAGTCCTGCAGTTAGCCTTAACTAGGTAGAAAAAAAACATATTAATTTTTTTGACTCATTACTAACACAGGAGTTAAGGTGCGTTAGGTTTTGTAGAAGGACGTACAATTTCGGAACATATTTAAGAGAATTGCTGGTCGTAAGTTACGAATAACCTCAACAATGTTGGCTTTCACGGCATAAAAAGTTAATGATTTATTACCATAAACCAGTAATTTACTTGGCTCCACAGCAAATAATTGAGAGATGGAAAACTGCACGACCTTGAAGACTATTGACTGGTGCATTTCTCGCCAAATTTTGATTTGAATATATTGATGCTTGCGGCCAGCCTACGGTATGTAGCGCCATCTGTTGAAACAATATCTCGGCCGAATCCATGTAATTTATATTTTCAACGACCCAAACGCGAGTTCTGTCTTCATTTAAAAAAATAATAAAGTGCAATGATGCCACTAGCACTTAAACCGCATCAAACTGCACATTTTCCTGGATGTGGATTGATTTCACTGTGCGGTAATTTTGTTTATTAAAAAACTCATTAAGCGAAAACTGATCCTCATTGCTAAACGCAATTTTGTGTTCAAAGTAAATCTAGATAATTTGGCAGCGTTGATTATTTGTTAATCTATTTATACATGATGATTAGCCAAATAAAACAAATTAAATATCGGTATTTTGCTAAAAAATTAGATTTTCATTAGGAATCTTTAAAATGCTTTTCTTCTTCCTTTTTAGATTAAAAAATAAATAAAATATGATGCTACACAATGGAGTAGCGAAATATCGAAAATATATATAAAAAATAAAAAGGACCTATTGCTTATTATTTTTGTTGAACAACACATGCTTTTGAAGTTTCGTTTGTTGTTTTATAGAGGCGCTACCAATCAAAACAATGTGCATTCTACCACTTTAAAAACAGCAATACTCAATTATTCGCTGTCAATAAAAAATTGTGAAATATTTTAATGATTTTGGTAACTTATGAACGTTGGCCTATAAGATAAGATAAAGTTTAAACAACTTTGTGTAAAATATTTTTTTTACATGTTTTCAAGTTAAGCTGAATTTTTATTTTGCCAAATAAATAAAAAATTTATAAAAACTGTTGCTTAAAGTTGATGTTTATATTTCTGTCTCTGGTACATTGCAACTGCTTCCAGCTATCTACCCTGTGTTCATTGAGCTATGATATCAATATTTAAATTTTGTGTTGCGTATAAAAAAGAAAATGTTGGAATCCAATTGATGAACTAATAGAGGAGGTTATGGTCTCTTTCTACAAACATTTTATTAGGTGTCAAAAATTATTTTGAAATACATATAAAAATACAACGAAAAAAAAACTACTTGAAATGGTTTGGGCGATAAAATACGAGTAAAATCATAAAAAAATAAAAAACAGCCGACAAAATTTAAAAAAAATTTAAGCTTGACTGGCTGCATGTTGGCTTGGCTTTGCTTATGGCATCATGTTTATAATAAACCAATCGTTAGAAGTTTAAGCTTCATTGCACTTCAGCTATAATATTTAGCATATTTTTAAAAGAATAAATACGAAAAAGCAAAACTTTGCTCTTTGCGTTTTTTTTTCTTAATAAGTGAAAATGCTTTTAAAATTAAAAGAATCAAATTAAATTAGTAGCAAAATAAAAAAGCGCATACTTACATTACAACAGTTTTAAAGAGATATTTTGAAATCGACTCACAGCCATGAGAATATTTACAGATTTTAAAACATGATGTGTAGGGTGAATATTAAATACATGTAGTGCTTATACAGTGGAGCCACATACACACAAATAACATCTCTATACAATATGCAATATCTTAAAAATTTCTGTGCCGGAAATCTTAATTCAATTAAAGTCATTTACATATACATAAAATTTTGCTTAAACACACAGCACACTCACATACATACATAATAAATATAAGAACATCGATTGAATATTCCCTTTAGGTTTAATATTTATAATAAAATTAAATTCGTTATGCAAAAAATTTATAAACAATCAAATATTTAAGATATGAACTAGACAATATTTAATTAATTAGTTACACACATTCAACAAAATGTCAAAACAATTTGGTTTAGTGTCAAAATAATTTAATGACAATTTATTCAATCGTATTTTTTGTATCAAAGGGTGTTCTTTTTTAAGGTTTACACATATAAAATAAAATAAATAATAACATAAAAGCTATCGATATAAGTGAAACTGACTAAATTGGAAAGATAAATTTCTTCCTTTAATGAAGGTGGTTTAGCTACTGGAAAATAAATAACTGAGCCTGCATGACGTATTTCTTTCAAGTGTCTATAGTTTCATCGACAATCTTTAGGAGTTCAATCGCACGTTATTGGTCGGTGAACTGTTTCTTTCACTACATTAATAGTATCTGCATAGTGTGGCATACGATTGAACCCTGTTGAAACTAAATGTTAGTTGGATTAATCACAGTGCATTGAGGAACAAAAATAAGTGATCATGCTGCTACAACGGTAATTTTTTAATAAACTTTATGTAATAATTCTGCCGACCAATAAATCCTATGAAACAATCACCCCTATCAAGAATATATTTTAACTCGAAATTTTTTCCCTTTTCCCCAAATAGCAATCGTAAATAATTTACGTGAGCAATTTTTCACC
Source organism: Gymnosoma rotundatum (assembly GCA_916610165.2). NCBI lineage: Eukaryota > Metazoa > Arthropoda > Insecta > Diptera > Tachinidae > Gymnosoma > Gymnosoma rotundatum. Next base: position 7,794,256 of record OU744338.1, on the reverse strand, counting down.
TAAACAGAAATTCCCCTTATCGTGATTAATTTTTTCGCTTTTCCCTTAGATTAGTTAACTTAAATTTTGCTGGGGAACTACATACATTTTGCCAATTTTTATATCTTTTAATTAGAATATTTACATTAATAACACATTTTTTTAATTCAATATCAGTTACTGCAATGCCGTCTGACATTATGCTCGCCAAGATGCAAAACAAAGGAATTTAGTGGTTATGAATTTATGTAGATTTTTTTTATTGAAAATATTTTAAAATAAAAAATGGAGATGGAATCAGATACAAATTTTATTTTATTGAAACGAGTCAGTAGCAATGTCTAGGGCGGGTAAGCAGTCAGCAGTGTTGGCACAGCTCACAGTGTTGGCACAGCCCATTGATTGGACCTCTTGTGTCTAGGGTAACTTCAAAGACTTTTAAGCGTCTTACACGTCACGTTCTGCCGTAGTCTAAGTGGTAAACACGTTGACTACAAACCAGCTGCCCTGGGTTCAATCCTTGGGGTAAGTCAAAAAATAAAAATGTTTTTTTTCTGTTTAATGGTATATATACATATTCAGATCTAAAATTAAAAACATGCAGCCTCCTTCGTCGGTACTTCTCTATAGCATATTCGCCGGCGAAGTAAAATAATTAATAAAATGGCTATATCTATCTCCTTTCACCACCTTTCTTCTCTCTCATCAATCCCTTTCCTAAAGAATGTAGTACGGTTGCGAACTAAGTAGGTATTTATTGATGCCTGAAGTGCTACTTCTCTTAAAAAAAAAAAAAAAAAAAAAAAATAAAATTGTTCTTTGTTGTAGTATCTCCTCCTTTTGCAACAACACAATATCACCAATCATTAATGTTTCATTTTCACTCCTCATGTAACCATTCTTCTTAAAATTTGGGCTTAGAAGAAAAAAACGTTCAAACCGGTATGTTGCGGTTGGGATAGGTGGGAGAGGGCAAATATCATTCGTCACACACGTGTAAGAATAATGCGGAGTTAGAAGTAAAGTATAGCCTCACAAACTGGGAATCCTTTGTACGACTTGGTGACACAAGAAAGAGGTAAAGAAGTATGAGCAGAGATGAGTGAATATTGTGCAATTGTAGTAGAGAGGTTGCAACATAAGAAGCTGTAGTTGAGTAGCCAAGAGACAATAGGACAGAGAGGACAACAAGCAACAGAATTAAACACAACAACAATCGGTTCAAAAAATGTGGTTTTGTAGTATAACATCTTAGCTTACGAAAATAATAAAATAAATAAAGAATCAAAGTGGTTTCAAACTGCGCAAATGGTGGCTGATAAAAAAATAAATTTAAGTCGAATAGTGCTACAGAAAAAATTTAGATCAGTTTCTCTAATATTACTGTAGAAAGCTAGTGAAAGCAGCGAGATTGATTATATTTGAATTATTTCCAATAAGAAAGGCACTGACTGACAGTCTTTCAGACTCTGAAAGCTCAAGGCCTCGACTAATATTTGAGGCATAGTTAACAACTCGACTAAGGTAAATAAAGTGGCGACAAGTGTTATCACAGAGCCTGCTGAAAAAATTGAATAAACAAATCAAAAAATAAATTTTAGGTCTGAAGAAAAAAAAAATATTTTCTTCTTAGGGAAAATTTTCTTTTGCGGTCTAAGCTTTACCCCAGCCCTTATGCCGAAGTTACCTGAGAATCTTTATGACGTCAGATTTGCATCTATATGTTATTAAATGAAAAACGAAAACAACACAAATTTAAGCGATCAAAGCGGTTGCCAAACAAGGCAAAGTTGCAAACTTAAAAACAATAGCGTATGAAAAAAACATTTGAATGAACTTTTTTTCTTCAAAACAAAAAAAAGATGATAAATAGATTGAAATCGTTAATTGAAATTAATTTTTGTTAACACTGTTTCGACTGTTTTGTCTTGGGAGTTATTTGCGTTGTCTTCCGTAAGAATATTTTTGCTCCTTTATACCCTTCACCGCAAAAAGTGGAAAAAAGGGTGTATCTAAGTTTGTCATTCCGTTTGTAATTTCTACAATATCCATTTCCAACTCCATAAGTAAATATTTTCTGAGTTCTTATGCATACTGAAGTCGATTAAGCGATGTCCGTGTTCAGATTGAAGTCAACTTTGCCAAGGCACTAGATAAGCTAGAGAGTATTTAAATACGCCCATCGATCAGATATTGATTCAAAAATTGTGATATTAAAAATCAGCATGTCCATTGAGCAGCGGAAAACAAATACATGGAGCGATAGGGAAATAAAAAATACGAAAAAAGACATCAAGTGAAAAAATTGGAGCTCGCCCATATTTTCTGAGTTATGGGTCTCTGAACTTTTTTTTTTACAAAGGTTCGATTTTTAAAAATATCAGTATGAATATCCTTTAAAATTTTTCAAAGAGAACTTTAGGGAAATAATAAAATTTTGAGAAAATGCTTAATCCATTAGGAGCCGATGATATTTTTTTTGTAAAATTATCTGTCCTACTGAATATGTTTTTCTTAATTTTGTTTGGAGTTTTTTTTTTTTTTGATTGGAGTTAGTTCACTAAGTTAAGCTCACCTACAACGCGAAGGGTATATAAGATTTGGCATAGCCCAATACCCACTCTTACTTGTTTTGTGGTTAATTTAACTAAAATAATAATAATAATAATAATAATAATAATAATAATAATAAAAAGATATTTGTATTTTAAATTTTTTAAATAATTTGCTAGTCGAAATATTTCGTATTATTACCGCCATTCCTAAATTAGCGCGTAAGGTGCAGCGCCTTCTTACGTGGGGCTTTTACGCTGCAATGACATACTTAAATAAGAGCGTCAGCTTTGTGTCTTTTACAGTAATGTTAACTCATTTTATTATTTAAAACCGACTGTATAAGAATAAAGGAGAGATCAAACCGAGGGATTTCCTTGAAAATAACTAAATTGTCATTATGCTTCAACCATAACAAAACAAAACAAACCCCCAAGCAGCCAACTTCACCCTCCGACGCACTCTCAAAATTGGATTTTCCAATTGCTAGTCCGTGCTATTTAGGGATGCTTCATACATTTTGTATGTAAATGAGAAATTTTGACAGATATTTTGCGCTTTACGCGCTAATTTAAGGATGGCAGTTAGAGCTACACTTGATCCAAATTTTATTTAGCACGGTTTAGCTTTAAAGGCTTGATTAAAAATTAAATATGCAAAAATTAAGAAGTGTTGAAAGTTGAAGAGACTATTTATCCAATTATTGAATTAATATGAATTAAACTCTAATTAGTTTATTCGAACAATAAACATATTTTCCCAGACTTAATAAAAAAAATAAATAAATATTCATTTAATTTGCTTAATTAAAAATTTATCCTAAAAGTTATTTATAAATTGTATACAAAACATTTCCGCTCTAAATTTTTGTTGCTAAAAATAAGAAAAGAACGAACGACGTTTTTTTTTATCATTTATAATGGTGGTAATTTTTCTTTATATTTGTAGAAAATGTTAAAATTTTTTTCTTGAACAATTTATGCTTAAATTATACATCTTAAACCACAAAAACCTCTAACAACTACGAGCAAAACATTTTAAATCAAAAGTAGTTGTGACTGCAGACGCACGTTCGACAAAACATGTTCCAGCACGTTAACAGAAACATATAATCACACTTGTGCATTGAAATGCTGTTTAACCACATAATCATCGATATGATCTACATACATACATACACGTATTATTTATTGTAGTATTCATATATAACACACACACACACACACAAACACATATTTAGTTTAATGTATGAATGTAGAAGAAATATAATCTTTTGGTCAAATACTGCAACAAAGTAATTCGTTGCTGAATGTGCAATTCCATTACACACAAATAAAATACGTGGTCTGTCTGAAGAGAACTTTAAAAGTTGAAAAACAAATGTTTGTTTTTTACTAAACCAAATTGCATAAAAATGACAATAAACCCAAAAATTGATTTTTTTCTAGCACTAGCTAAACTTTTCAACGTTATTAAATTTAATTATTTCACATTCTGAATAAGAAGATCATCATCATTTTGTCACTTTCGGTGAATACACCCAAAAATGGCAATTTTGCCTGGCAACGCACAGTGAGACAGCCGCGGCAAAAAAGGTTTTTTTCGTGTCGTCCGATTTGAATGAAATTTTCACAGTATATTAACAGGTAAATGAGTAACAATTCCCTGAAATTTCAGCCTCATAACTTGATTACTTTTTCGCCTAGAGCAAGTCAAAGTTGAGGTATGCCAACGCGCTTGAAATATGTTAGTTCAATATGTAATATTCAAAAGCTTATTAATAAAAAAATACATAATAAATAAAACTTTAAAGCATTCTTTTAATTAATTTAGTTGTTGTAGAATAAGTAAAAATTAATAATAAAAATTAAACATTTTTTTTAAAATTTTTTTTAACAACAGAATTGTGGTGTAAAAATAGAACATTTTGCATTTTCAATAGACTGGGAAATATAGAGCAGGCCCTCGCCTTAGGGGCATACTTATATCAAATGAAAGGCTGAAGTCTCAGCTTTCATTCGAAGTAAAGAAAGTATAGAAAAAGTTTGCAAAAGTACTTTAAACATACAAATAACTACAATTTTAATTGTTTAAAACTATTCACTTATTGTTTATATTTTATTTTATTTACATTATTATTTTCTTTACATATTTGAACTTATTTGACATTTTATTTTGTGCTTATAAACTTCTTAAAAACAAATAAAATAATAATACATTGTTGTTGTTTTTTAAATGTTATTGATGAACAAACGTTAATTGCGATTATATATTTAATTCACAATCCCTTCCAGAGTGCAAATTTATACAAATTTATAAAAAGTGTTAAAAAAATTTACAAGATCATGGAAAATTTAACAATTTCTTATAGTTCAATTTATGATATTTGGAGCGATAGTAATAAAAATATTGATGTTGTTGTTGGTGTCATATCAAAAAGATTCAATAAAATACCAGACTTTGTTATTAAAAAATTTCGTGTTTTTTAAAACAAAATATTTCATACCAACATTAAAATCCAAATGGAACAAATCTAGGCGCATAAAAAGTAAATTTTTGGCTGATAATAAAGAATGCCTTACACACCTTTACACCATGTGTGAAGAAACTTTAGATGATGAACAACCAGGCACTTCACATTCCGTTAAGCCTTCGAAGAAAGCCAAAAAAGGTCTAAGAGAAGTAAAATATCTCAATTATGTGAAAGTCTTCCAAAAGACTTATTAGTGTCTGCTGCTAAAAAATATGAAAAGAGTGAACAATTGAAATCATTTACACCAGAGAAAGCACTCAGCCTTATAATTAATGCTTAATTATCAAGACACCAATATGATGTTTTAAGAAGCTCTGCAAAAGAAATTGGTTGTGATATATTCCCACACTATAGCAAGATATTAGAAGTAAAAAAAAAATGCTATCCTGCAAATATTAAGGTTGGTGAACGTTTTAGCAGTGTTGAATTACAAGAATTACTTGATCACATTGTTTCAAGAATTTTTCAAACAAAAACAAAAAGTGAGATTGATGAGATTCCAAATGAGTTGAATTTAATAAGTAAATGGGGGTGTGATGGATCATCGGGGCACAGTGAATATCATCAGTGTTTTACCGATGAAAATGTTTCTGATAAAAATATGTTTTTAACATCTCTTGTTCCGTTGAAGTTAACAGATCTTTACAATGATTCTTATTTGTGTTGGACAAATTCAGAACCATCTTCAACAAGACTTTGTAGGCCTATAAAATTCGAGCTTGTGAAAGAAACAGCAGATGTTATTAACAATGAAGCGAATTTAAATACAGAAATTCAAAATTTAAAAAGGAAAGAATTAGAAATGTTCAACAAGAAGTTTGCGATATCTCATAGTTTAACTATGACGATGATTGACGAAGAGTGGCAACAACAGTCAGTAAGAATTCCTCGATGGCTACTTGTTTCATATGTGGAGCAAAACCTACTGAGGGCGGGTTATTGAAATTACAATAATATCAAATTTGAAGGTTGGATTGGAGGATAGGGGTTAAAAGTGGGCCGATGTTCCAAATTTTTTTCCGATAATGTTTGTAGCAGTAAAACATTCAAGTGTACCAAAATTGTAAGTTATACCTGAAGTATTACGGACAATACGGCATTTTACAACTTTAGATTGTATGGGAGGTGGGCATCAAAGTGGGCGGATTTTCTTAACTTTTTTTTACTGGAATTCCCTTAAAAATAACCTGTGCAAAATTTCAGAGCTCTACACTGACTCCTTGTATTTTTTGCCTGCGTTGTCTCACTGTGCGACGTAGCCGAGCTAAGATGAAAATTTGCCCTGTCAGAAAAATTGATTTTCGACCAAGTTCAATGTCCGATTGGAACTTCTATAATGTCCACACTCAGAATCGGCATTGAAGTAGATGGTCGTTTGTCTTGTTGGTCTGTAATTCAAGATCTTTGTGCATAATTTTCATCATGCTTGTGTTTGTCACGGCACGTTAATGAGTTAAGTTTAGTTCAAAAATTTTGAATAAATTTTTCACAAACGTATCATTCACGTCCGAAATAACTTTACACTATTTCGAATAGAAAAAAATCTACCGTTGTGTAAAAATACATGATTAAAAAAAATACTTGTACATTATCTGGCCGATATCTTCTTCAGCGACTTTAGCTATTGTCTGTCTAAAATTAAAATCGAGTAATCAAAGGTTTGCGAGAGGCTGTGCCTAGACGACGCAGAGACAGTTTTGCATACAATGTGAAAATTTTTATTACAAGTTGCCACTAAAATCGAGATCGCGGGAATATATTCTCCTGGCAATTGCGCGAAACTCTATGATAAAAAAAGAATTTGACAAAAATAAAATGAAGAATGAAAATAACTTCTGCGGATTTAATGCCTCAGGTGTACTGGTATCGGCACTAAGCATAATGTAGATATTCTTTATCTAAATTGACTTTTTGGCTCTTCAGTAGTTTTATTTTAACCCTAGAATATCATACATATATCTTCCGCTTCTCGTTCTTTGGTTGCTGGATCACACCGTCACTGCTTTCCGTACTATGTGGCAATATACTTGCGATGTTTTTGCGCACCGAATTTCTCAAAGTTAGTATCAAAATGCCTATCAGATATCTGCATTTGGGCAAGCGAAAAGTGTAATTCTTCATGTAATCACTGCGATTTACAGGCTTAAGTTTTGCTTCGAACATATTCGGTCCTCTTAATTGATAAACGATATTGAACCCATAATGGTGAGATTTAGCTTTTCTGGTCGACCACTTGCGCTTATCTTAACCACGCAATATTGATTTTGTAAACGGTATTATACTGGACTTACACATTGAAGTATTTATCGGAACATCGTCTTCATCGGAATCGACTGATTCTTCTGATGAACTTTCTTCTTCTACTTCTTACTCATCATCTGACGTATTGCTACTCTCTAAATTACTAAGTTTTGTTCGAGATTATCGTCCAGTTCGATCTCGTCGTCGCAACTTGAAAGAAATCTTTCAATTTCTTCATCAGTTAAACCTGTATCAGTTGTCATTATAATAGTTACGAGCAAATACGAAGCCACAAACTAAAATAAATATTAAAATTTAAAACACGGGAATAATTAATAATATAATTTAAACTTTAAAATTTTTTATTGTGCTATTTTCCCGGTATTGATTATTTAAGGTGAAAGCACGTCTCGATGGCCATTTCGCTATCGCTTACTTAGCTCGTGCTTTCACCTTCAATAATCAATACCGGGAAAATAGCACAATAAAAAATTTTAAAGTTTAAATTAAAATAAATATTAATAATCTAATGCTATAAAAAAATTCTAAGTTTCTAAAAATTACACAAATATCATACATCGTCATTTCGACGACGCATGTTAAAAAAAAAAAAAATTATAATCTTACCTATTGCGCAGTTAGCTATACATGCGCACACACCAAGAGAATAACAATGACTGAAGTTGTACAAAAACTTTTTTTCTCCCATTTTATTTAGTCAGCATCCTTGCTGGTATGATGCTTTAGTTTTCTCTTTTATATATTAATTTTGAGATGATGACAATTACACACTCTTTTCGTCCTGACCTCCTATTTTTATCTAAGAATATATTATGGTTTGCAAGATCTCAAGATAGTTTATAGTTGTGTGCATGTACTCGAGCACTGCAGTACTATCATATAAAGAGTAAAGAATTATTATTATTATTAAATAGTTACAAAAGTACATTTTATGTGGTTTTTGCTTAGGAAGACAACTTTTCGCTTTGTATGAGATTCTAAAGAAAAAATTGCATAAGAAAAGAACAAGAAGAAATTTATTTATAAAGATGGTTTCTCAATTGAGGATAATTTGAAAAGTTTTTTTTATCTATTTATTTTTCTTAATAATCAGATATACTGTTAATAAACAGAGCTGAAACTTAGTTAAGGAAAAATAAAAAATGAAATAAAATAAAAAGAAAAATTAAATAAAAATATAATACTTTCTGAACATTTTTAGAAAGAAAAATTATTTACAAATGTATGCAGACGTTTTCCAAAGAAAACAAGAAAAATTAGAAGCTAGCAGAATGAAATGCAGCATTTTCTGGATTTTTATTCAGTTATAAGATCGATCCTGATTGAGGAAAAAATTAAAAAATAAAAATAAAATAATTTAAATTTATATAGATTTCAAAAATAATCTACTTTTAAATAATTAATTGATAAAAATCAATTTTATTAAAAAATGAATAGCTTTGCTTTTCTTACAGTGTATATATTTTGCAACAACATCTTTGACTTAATATTTGTTGAACATTTTCTACAGTATAAAAAGTGACAAAATATCGCCTTTTTTCATTAAAAAATAAGGACAAATTCATGGGATTAATAAATACTTTACTTTAGTCCACTAAGAAAATAAAATTGTATTATTTAAGTCCTTGTATATCAGAGAGCTGCCACTGCCACGAAATATCTTTGTAATAATTTTTAAAATATTCTTTTAGTTTTGTGTGTAAATGAAACTGTGCTCTCAATACGAGGGCTGCTCTATATATTTCTGGCCTAATAGTGAAAATGCGAATATTTATAATCAACAATGGTTTTATTGTTTTTCAAAGTATTCTCCAGCATGATTTATAAACTTTTGCCAAGTAAGGGCTGTACGGCGGATGACCTATTAATTCGACTTTTTGGCCGGTCAAAAACGCTCTGGTTTAAGCCGATGTGTGAGAGCTCGCATTGTCATGGTGAACAATGATTCGTCTTCTCTTGTTCGTTTTTCGAATTTCTCCGATGACTTCAGGCAAACAAATTGTAGTGTACCACTCAGAAGTGACCGTCCTACGTTGCTCAAGCGGAACAGTCGCCACATGACCAGTTTTGCCGAAGAAACAGGCGACCATTTGTTTCGAAGTGTTTCTTCCACGAACAACTTTCGTTGGATTTTGCTCGTCTTTGAAGACCCACACGGTCGATTGTTGTTTCGTTTCGGGCTCGTACGATTCGTCACCTGTGACGATCTTATAAACGTCTTTCGAATCACCGCAATCGTATTTTTGCAACATTTCTTTGCACCAATCGACACGAACCTTTTTTTGAGCGACTTTCAAATTGTGCGGGATCCAACGAGAAAAAACCTTTTTTACGGCCAGGTGTTTATGCAGATCGAATGTATGCTGGTGAAAGAAATGTCCAAGGATGTCTCTATCTCTCGGTATGTCGCATGACGATCTTCCATTATGAGTTCACGCACGGCATCAATGTTCTCTGGCACAACAGCTGTTTTTGGACGACCTTCACGGAATTCGTCTTTGAGCGAGCTTCGGCCACGATTAAATTCATTATACCAATTTTTCACAGTGCTATAGGATGGTGCTTCATCGCCATACAAAGATTCAAGTTCATCAATGCATTCTTATCGTGATAATCCACGTCGAAAGTTGTGAAAAATGATGGCACGAAAATGTTCACGAGTTAATTCCATTTTTTTCTATATTAATTTTTTCAAGTCACTGTAAACAACACAAATAATGGTCGTACGTCAAAACGTTTTGAGTACGGTTATGCTTAAAAATGACAAACTTTCCAATGGAAATGTCAGATTGCACTTGGCAGCACTCAGTGTTGCCAGGCCAGAAATATATATAGCAGCCCTCGTATGAAAGTTTTTATTTTCTTTTAGTTTTATTTTGACTATAAATTGCTGACTACGTTTCTTAAGTAGCAAAACAATTTATTCTAAAGGTAAAAAAGGAATTTTATTTTTAATAATTTTCTCAAGTGCACAAATTTTAAGCTGCAACTTAGTAACATCCAAAACACTGGACACTTTTAAAAAGTAATAGCTATTTGTGTGACTCAAGAGGGTTGCAAATTTATGTATATATTTCTTAAATATTTAAATTAAAGTTTTTGGTAAGTGAGCATTTTTTTGTAGTTTTAATTATTTTACACAGTTCACTAGGAAAGGAAATGCTTGGTCATTGGTCTGTAGTGTTAAATGCAAAAGAAACAAAACAGCCAACCTATATAAATGCTTAAAATATATTTTATTAACAACTATTATTTTTTTTTGCTTTGTTGAATAATAAAAACGAAATTTTCTTTTTTTTTTGCTTCGTTAGAATTGCACTTTATTTATTTCTTATTGTTGATGACAGTGGTAAAAGACATTAATACCTTTTTGCTGTAAATGGAGTATTTATAAAAATTAAAGTTTAAATATCTTTTTATTCTTCAAAGTTAATCTTGATAACTGTTTTTAAAAATAGGAAATAAATAGAAATCGCTTAGAAATTGGAAAGTTGGCAAAATCTGTGAATAATGGCGACCAAATAAAAGCCACTTTTTAGCCCAATAATAAAAGTTGCTGAAAGTGGAAGGGGTCTACAGTTTTACTTCAATATAAAAACTTGTAAAAATAGACATCAGAACAGTGTGTCATGTATCTGTTTGCACAAATCAAAGATTTTCAATATTCAATAACTTTGCCAATTTAACAAGGCAAAGATCGCATGGTTAATTTTGATCTAAGGGATTGATTGTAGTTTTTGGCATAGAAGTTTGAATACAGTGAAATCTCTTTGTAAAAAATAAACATACCCTCAAGCCGTTCTTTAAGGTGTTCTTCGAGACCTCGTCGGAAAATAAATAAATAGTAAAATTTAAATTTCCCCGAAGCTACGAAGTATTGCAGTAGTGTAAATCTTTGCGGAGTCACAGAATATTATAGAGTGAATGGCATAGTACATTTTTAGAGACGTCTGCTTTGAAAACAAGAGATTGTCAGTTACAAATACATCCGCGTTTGAATAGTGAAAAAATTTAATAATTTGAAAAAATGAAATTTTCTATTCTATTTTATCCAGCGAATCAATCAAAATCGATTTAAATGTGTTAATCTCTCGGATTTTATTTTTTATTATTTTAGGAAATATAATAAATTTTTTTATAAAAAGGCCAGGTTATTTAAAAAAGATTTGGATCAGAAGTTTTGGAAAAAAATACGTCACAAACAATTTTTAAATTAGTTCAGAAATAACTGAGTTCAATGGGCACAATAACAATTTTTAATAACCCGCTCAATTTAAAATGAAAGAAGAAGTGCTTAAGTATAGAAAATTGAAAGCAGGAAAATTTTTGCGAAAATTGAAAACAAAAAATTACAAAAGAGAAAAGTCTGTTATGTGTTATTAGCCCAAAGAAAAAAATTATATTTTATTTTATTTGATGTTTTAAAGGCTGTAAGCAGGCCTCATTTTTTGCCTAATATGACAACACAAAGTCAGAGAAGTATAAATTTTGCAAAAGCAAAACAATAACAAATTAATCATTTTCCTTTGATTTAAGTCGAATCTTTGCAAAATTTAAAATTATTTAAATGTTTAGTGTGATACCAAAATTTATGAAAATATAAAACCAAAATATCATTTCCTCTCCAAAATTTTGTAAACGATTTCACAAAACGTGACAAAAACAACTTTTAAATAAAATGGAATTATGCTATTTTATCTTTAGGCTTAATGATGAATATTTTAAAATACACATGCACACACACACAAGACTTCAGGCTATTTAAAGAGAAGATTATTATTAAAAAAAACAAAAGAGAAATGAAAAAAATTATTTGTGTTAAATGAGTGTGCAAAAAAAAAATTTGTTTTTAAGTCCTTAGGTATTTTTTTGAATTTAATTTTCTTGTAAATACTTGTATACAGGCATCTCATTCATTTCATCTGTCGGTCTATAAGCAGTCAATTTTGCCACCCCAACTGCCATTCTTATAAAACATGCTCCTCGAATAACGCAGCTACATTTGAATTGTTTTTTTTTTTGAAGTTTGTAAATTTGTTTGTATTTCAAGCAACGTATTTAACACGGCTACTAAACAAAAATTATTTTTCTTTACATAATAGCATTTATTGGTATTTGAACTCATTACTCATGATATTCTGTTTAACAGAAAAGCAGTTAGAAAAAGTTGTTGCAATTTGATTGCTATCCGTTAAAGGATTTTTCAGATCTATTTAATTAGAAATTAGTTTTCTTCTTTTTTTATTGAAAATATAATTGATACAACTAATTATATATTTATTCCTCAATTAAATGTGCCAATGGCGGAATTAAAAATTTATTTGAATTTCAATCTAAAAAAAATAAAAACACCTTTAACGGATAGCAATAAAATTGGCCTTGTTTTTACAGATATCATCATCATCAACATCATCAACACTAATGATATTCTGTTTAGGAAAAAAGCATATAGAGACAGTTTTTGCACCTAATAAAATTTGAATTGTTTTACAGGTAAATATTTAATTAAATTTTTGATAGACTTGATTATCTGTTTAATTAGAAAATTGTTTTCTTCCTTTTTTTATTAAACATGTAATTGTTACAACTAATTTTATATTTTTCTTCAATTAAATGTGTAATTCACAGAAATTAGAATTCAATTGAAATTAAAAAAAAATAATAAATGTGTTGTTTTTATTTTTAATAAACCTTACGTCTGCATTAAGAGTCGGCATGTTATCAACATAACGCAGAAGGGAATGTAAGCAAAAATAAAAACGTGGTTTGTTTGTTGATAATTTTTGTTAAAGTCTTAACACTTCTGTATTGGCTTCTTAAATAACTCTCATGTTGTTTTTAAATTTTTTATACTAAAAGAAAAAGTTTTGGCTTTTCTAAAAATTTGGATAAAGGTTTCCCGACGAGCTAGCTTTAGCAACCGGAGAAATACGTATAGATACCAGCTATTCCAAACCAATAAATAATTGGCATTTTTATTTGAAAGTGTTATGGGATATTAGCATTATATAATAAATAATGTTATTAAAATTCCCAAAATAATTTTACAAATAAAGAACAATTAATCAAAACCACTTTTAACGGATAGCAATAAAATTGGCTTAATTTTTAGAGATATTAAACGGGTTACAAATCTTATTATTTACATAATGTTGATAAACAATTTTTTTTAGAAACCTCAACTGACTAAACAAAATCAAACAGGTTAACGCACTTGTAAAAATAGTTCTTTGTTTCAATAAATATTAACCAGATTTCATTTATATCGCAAAAATATATATTTTTTTTAAGAAGTTTCTTTTGTTTTGTGGTTTCATCAAAAAAATTATATAACGACAAGAATTGCCACCTACATTCATGAACGTGTACACAACAAGCAGCAAGTACTCTTTAACACTTGAAAAAACTTCATTCATAAAAATAAATAAAAATAAAAATATTTATTCGTACATACATATATTGGTTCACGATATGGTCATAAATAAACTAGCAATTGTGTTATACTATATTAAATGTACTCGAGAGCTCGTTTCTGGGACTTTGTATATACATGTATATATTATTGAATACTAGTGTTTATTGTAGTAAATGTAATTTAAAAGATGTAAATTAATAAACAAACAAAAAAAAAAAAAAAAAAAAAAATAAACTAGCAATTGTCAGCAAGCCGGAAGAAAACAATTGTATGAGAATTAAAATAGGTAAAGCAAAGGGGGCAGCAGCAAATTTTTTTTACCTTAAAATTTTTTTACAGAGACTTATTATTTTTCAATTGAACGATTTTTATTTTTTACTTTATTTTATTTTTAAGAAAATCCATTAAACTTACGTGATCTTCGAACAGTTTTCAGATCAACCTCGGCAGTTTTCTTAGATCAGGTCTTCTGGTTATATTATATACACGTTGTAGATCTAGTACAGATTCGATAAATAAAAAGAAATCAAAACAGTTTTTACATGCAACATACATTCATTTTTAAAGACTTTTTAGCTGTTGCTTTTTTCTGGGCATTTACGAGTACATTGGGCTTCCATACTTAAGTGTTAGTTTATTTTAATGCATAATGGTTTGTTGTTTTGTTGTGAAATTTTAATTGGAAAATTGCTTTTAAGTTGTTTTCTTGCTTGTTGCAATTTTTTATTGTGAAATGGTCTTTTTTTGTCAAAATTTGCAGAACGGTCAATTCAGTGGACATATAAAATTGTCTGCCTGCTTCGTTGTAAGTATCGCCAAAAAAATTTTGTGCAGATGTTTACATATTTTACAAATGTCAAAACTTTTAAAATGTGCATGTAGGTTTACGAAATAGTAAAAGCGTGTGCTTTAGGATGTAACACTTGCTTACTGCACCCGGCGTTGTCTATGTCTAATTTCAGGGCATTTTAAGTCACTTTGTTTGCTTTGGAAATCTTCTCCGAATACGTAAGAAATTCATCAAGTCTATTTGGGTGATATATATCAGAAGATATATAAATTTCAAATATTTTTAGAATCTCATTTTTAAAATCCATTAATATTCATAAAATTTTGCCTTTTAGTCTACCCACTACCCCTCTTATTCCTTTTTTTTTTAATAAACATAAAATATTCTACCCTTTATATAAATATCTAACTATGTTTAAAATATTATTGAGATCGGTACGGACTTAAATGCCGTTTTCCCCCTTTTCACTCAGATTCAGATGACAACCTATATTAGAATTTCAATTTGAATTTCATTAAAAACGATTAGCAAAAACTGTATTAAAACTGATTTGGACGCATAAAAAAGCCCTCTTCGCATTTTTCTTTCCTCGTAATTTATATTTTACCATGAGGACAAGTGTCAATTCGTTATTAAAATTTCATTAAAAACGATTTATTAGTTTAGCCGTGATTGAGGCACAAATAAACAAACTTACAAAAAAATTTATAATCACCCAAGAAGTGAAGTTTTCTCTAGATACCAATTTCTCGTGAAGAATTCTTTCCAAAACTTGAACAGTGTTATTATTGCATTTACAAAAATTCAAAAAGTTTTTTAAAGGATTTAATTCAAGTTTAAGCAAAAAATGCAAAGTGAAAAATTTGGGACTGACCCTTAGATTCTGAATTACGGATCTCAAAAAGTTTAATTTATCAAACATGCTGTAAGACCTTTAGAATTTTCACACTTTTAGAAGAAGTACAATTTTATATGTATTAAATTTGCTTCGTTTTTAAATATTGTACCTCTTCCTTTAACATAAATGAATTTTTTTCTGCAAAATTGCAGTAATTTTTTTGTGTTTGTTTCTACTCTGCTGGGTTAAACCCAAACTAATGGTTTATTAAACTCATTGACATTAAAGAACAATTTTCAACTACACTTGGGCACGTCGTGTTGAAGGCCACGCAAAATTTTCTCAACAGAAATGAAATGACAGTAAACAACAACAAAATTATGTCATTAAATTTAACAAATTTAAACCATCAATCTGCGAACAGACATGATTAACTCATAAAAGTAGCCATAGCTACAAAGTACTTTATTATTTCCAACAACAACAAATAAAATGTAAAATTACCAAAGACTTATTAAATAAATTTGTCTTATTATTATTGCTATAATAAAAGTAAAAATATTTTTTTATGCTGAGACTGAAAAGGTTCTTGCTTAAAAAAATATTTTAAAGGAAGGACAAAAAAAAAATATATATTTTGGTATCTTAATACTTAAAAAAGATTATAAAATAGCAAAATAATATTCAAAGGTAGAGAAATATAAAAAAACTTTAATGTGGGGATTTGTGTAATGCTCACAGGTTGGTTGGCAATAAGTGATCAACTGCGGTCTGGATTTTAATATTTCCCTATTTTTTCCAAATGAATGGCGATAAATTAGGATAATCTTGAGATTGAATTACACAGTTCTTTTTAGCTCTTTTCAGACAATATTAGCCATTTTTATTTTTAAAATTTTAAAAGCAAACATTTCTTAGTTTTGCAGTAAAAGTTGTTTCTATTTTTGATACGAATTTCTTTACAAGTTAGAAACTATTGAACTGATAAAAAAAACTTTGTTTCAATAACTTTAAATTCACTTCATTCTGTGATTTTTGTGGTTCAAATCGGTTATATCCTCTCCTGGTTATGAGGATTTATGTTCGCTTTATTATTTGCCACATCCATTAAAAAAAGTTAAAGAAAAAAGCTTAAACAGTCAAAAATCGCATTTATTCCTTCATAGCAGTTATATGAAATTTTTTCAAAAACTTTTAAAAAATAATTTTCAAGGAAGTTGTTAAAACTTTAGTTTTTAGTATTTATTGTAATATATATGACAAACTACAATTCACAGCAATCTAAAATGCATCATTTCCCGAAAAACATTGTATTTTTATTGCTGAAGAATGTTTCAAAATATATCAAAGATGGTTACTGATTTTATTAACGAAATCAACTCGATGGCGTTGGTTAACGTGGGGTTTAGAAACCCATATGCAACTATAGATATTGCAGCATCATAATAGTCTACTTTCTGTCGTGATTTTAATAGGCAGTGCCACATAAAAAAAATTTTTGGTTTTATTTGTTTTCAAATTTAAATTTATTAACATTTTTAAATGCCTCAATAATATATTAAGTTAAAAAATAATTACAAAATTTTCTAATTATATAATTAGTTGAAGCAGTTAAATAATTAATTGCTACAATCAAATAATTAATTAAAATAATAAAAAAATTAATTGTATGAAATAAATATTTAACTAAAAAAATTTAAATAATTTTTTAATTAAAGAAGTAATTGACTAAATTAAAAGCTTAAATAAATAATTAGTTGAAATAATTTAATAAGTAATTAAAATAATTAATTGAAAGAAGGAAATTTTATTTAATTACACAAATTTAAATAATTTTTTAATTAAATAAGAAATTGAGTAAATTAAAAGCTTAATTATATTTTTGTCTGAAAAGAAAATAATTTTAAATGGTGCCAAAATTTGTTTCTTTTCACTTTTAGGAATAAGTTGACTTTACGATTTTCTTGTCTTTTTCTTTCAATAAAATATACCATCACTTTTGGATAAAATTTTTCTTTAACTTTGATTTAGTTAATGAGTTAACTACAATAAATACATACAAATTGCATTTGTACTCGTATTATAAAATATTATGGGTTGTTAGCACGAAATAATTTAAAATGTTTTTTTTTTTTTTTTTTTTTGTTTTTTTTTTTTTTTTGATTCACTTAAAATTTAATATAAGCCATTCACTCTACAGTACTCTGTGGCTTCCCGAAATTTTCGAACTCATCCAAGTCAGCCAAGACTGCCGTAACTTTCCTTCCTTAAATTTATTTATACAAACACCATTACGTACTCACCTATAGCGGCTACGTAACAATAGTTTTTTTACAATAGAGGCTCCGGTGGATTTATATTGCTTCTTCCTATTTGTTCAACGGGCTTGACAGGACTACACAGCAATAAATACTTTTCTTTATAATGAAGTCTAAATTGATTTTAAGAAAAGCACAAATAAAAACAAAGTGGTAGTGGGTCTTAAAACAATGGTATAATAAAGCTTGTTTGAATGTATGTTTTCTATACGTTCAAAGTTTTTAAAAACAAAATTTTATTTTAGCTTTCGCTTGACTATTTTCTTTTTTTGGGAAAACGAAATATTGCTAATTTAACTCCATCAAAACCTTAAACAAAAGAAATTACTAAGACAAGCTAAGAGGAGGTTTGAATGCTAGCTTCTGACCAAACCGTTTTAGAAAAATTTAGAAGGAATAAGCGGGCTAGCAAAGACTACTCGTAGTCGAAGTCTACAGCACGTAACTGCAAGGAACAGAGACAAAGGAGAAAATGCCCAAAGATTAGTAAACTAAAAAGGAAGTTTTTAAACGATTCAATACAATAATAATAATAAGAGACGATACTCCTCTGGAAGTAAGTCAAACAACCATAGAAGTTGATTAGTAATACCACCGTAAGTTTAAGTCCAGTCCAAGTACGAAAGGAAAACTGAGATTGTGTAACTGCTATCCAGCGTGGCAGATTTCAGAATATTAGATAACCAAAGAACAACACTTGGTCGACTGAATTCGAGGGGCTTAACAAGTTGCATAGGAATTTGGTGCGAACCAATATTTAATGGTTTGATAGAAAAAGCCTGAAAGAATGCATACAAGTTCAGATAAGATAACAGAGAGCAGAGTATTCGGTGTGGAAGTCGTGTTTAACTTTAGGCTAAATCAAATGCTGATAATACGCAAGACCTTGTAATGAAAAAGAGACTTGACGAATAGCAGTGGATGCCAAAAAAATTAAAGTCTTTTTTAAACGAATGTTATGTAGTATGGAATCTGCTAATGAGAGAAAAGATCTTACTGTGAGTTACTAAGAAACGAAAGACGGTTAATAAAGAATGAAAGAATTTAGCGATCTGCTTCAGGATTCCTCGATACATCATTTTGTGTTGTATAAATACAAAAGTTTAGGAAGCAGTTAGTTCACGATCTTGCAATAAAATTTTTTCATATAAAAGCTGCTATCAAAATAAGTGGTCCAAGTGGGCTGATTCAACAGTTCAGAATGCACAAGATTTTTAGAGGGACGATATTAAACGGTGTATTAAACCTCCATTTATTAATGGAGGGATTTTGATTATGCAGAAGTTAGCCAAACTGTCACACGCATCCAAAATCTTCAGTATAAGCTTGTACAGCTTAAGTATTCGTTTTTTGAAAATAACCAAAAATTTAGTTTATTAAACAACTTGAGAAAATAATATTACCATATTGGATCGATTGGTTGATCTTGGTCAATGCAAAACAAATACAATATCTTATATTAAGACATTGTTCCGTGTCACATGTTAGAGGCAGTGATGGCTAAAATTATTCTACAGCAAAAAATAGCAAAACAAAGCAGCCAAATATGCTAATGAAACAAGTTGAACTTTAAGAAACAAATAAGTAATTTCTGTTCAAAATAAATGTTTAGTTTTTACATCATTATGTAATTGCAAATATATTATTTCAATTTTATATAATCATATGATTTATTTTCATTTTAGTCATATATATTTTGTTTAAACTTCTTTTTAAGCTGTCTTTATCTTAAAAAAAGATTTTTATTTAATAATAAAATAATTTTAAAAGGTCGATATTACAAAGTTCATTTCGGTTATGTCTGCCATATAGATTTCACTCCCATTTAAACTAAATCGTTCTGTCTGTGTGTGTTCGGACAGGAAAATTTTGGACACATTGGGTTTAGTCATTGCAAAACCAACTGTTTTAATATTAGTTTAAAGTAAAACATTTGGTATATGTAAGTATTAGTGTGTGTATGTGTAAGTAAAAGATGAAGTTGGAAGTACATTGTCATAGTGTAACTAAACTTTTAACTTTTTTTATTTTAGCAATAGTTTCGTAAAACGTTTTCTTCTTGGCATTTTAGTTTTACTTTTATTTCTCTAGTTTGGCTGAGTGGCATTAGTATTGCTTTTCTAATGATCGCAGACTTATAAAAAATTTTATTCACACACACTCAATGACGTTTTTTTTTTAATGGCAACATTCATGAATTTTTTTTGTCGTTTTTGGTAGAAATAGAAAATTCAATGTGTATTTAGAACAAATTTACTTTGTCAAGTTAAAAGATTGAAATTAGTACTTAAGTTAATAAAATATGTAAAGTTTGAATTACTTTTAGCATCTTCAAATGGATCAAAAAGTAAAGGCTTATGAGCCATTAAAGATCCTTAATTTATTATGGGTTGATTTAGACTCTTTATGTTCAAACGTAAGTCAAAAAATTTTATTTTTTCAGGAACCATTATAACTTTAATTTAAGTAAATTAAACATACATTTGCTTAAAAAACCCCACATTAAAAATAAAAACAGACACCATTGTTATTCGGTGCCCTTAAATTTGAGGGACCCCGACTTTGGCATCTTATTTAAGTAAAATTGATGTTTTGGAGTAACAGCAGTTATGGTTTCTAAAATCATTTTGCTAAATTGAATGACATTTCTTCATTTCAACCTAGCCGGATTTACGCAGCAAAGCCACCATATAGTATAAGGAATAATCAAAAATTATTTGATCAGAGAAACGAACTTATGAATACCGCTTAGAAAGTAAGGAAATTGCACTTTATATTTGTTTTGAATTGGAGGGGTACAGAAAAGCCTTAACTGTCAAGTAATCTCACAAAAACCTCAATATAATAAATATTACAAAATAAACAAATCTGATTTAAAAAGGAAAATGCTCGCGTAAACACGTGCGGTGATTGAATGATAAAAACCAAAATAGATTTGATTTTTAAATTGTTGCCGCATTTACTGTCTTTACCACACATTTCTGCGAGTTACTTTCTGTTTTTATACCCTTTACCATAGTTGGAAAAGTATTTATATTCAGAGTTCTTAGCGTTCATAGAGAAGTCGATTAAGCGAAGTCCTTCTGTCAGTCTACATGTTCGTGTTTAGTTGAATTCAACTTTGCAAAGGCACTAGACGAGCTAGGGAAAATTTAAATATGAGAATCGATCAGACATAGTTTTGTAAATTTTTCTATTTAAAATCAGCAAGATCGGCCATATCCTTCAAGGCTGCGGGCAAAACGCAACGCTGGCTCTAATTATTCCATATCATTTGGATAATAAAAAAAAAATAAATAAATATATGTATAAGGCGATAGAGATTTAAAAAATAAGAAAAAACGTAATGTGAAAAAATTGGCGCTCGCCCATATTTTCCGAGTTATTGGCCTCTGAACTTTTCATAGAAAAGTACGAGATTGGACCATATTTTTTAAAATATTGTTACGAAAATAAGATCTGGCAACCCCTGTTGTTGTTATCCGTGTGAGAGTGGTGAATAAGTTAATTCAACTATCAATTAATGGCGCGCGAATAATACCACAATTAGAAAATAAAAGCTGAGCAACCTCGATGGTTGCGTTGGTAGAGGTGCGTGCTGTAAAACAGGAGATCATGAGTTCGATCCCTCCTACGGATATGCGTACATTGGAAAATAAAAAAATCGTTATAATGCAAAATTAATAAACAGCAGTACAAACCCCCCCAGAGGCAAATGGCAATTATTGTATGAAGCCATGGCAGATAATTTAGTGGAGACAAGAGTAACAGATAATTGTCTAAAAGCCCTTTATAATAAGTAGTAAGAACAGTAGCGGCTAGCGCAGGGAAGTGTAACAGCGTAACAACAGTGTATGGTAGACGTTTGTTGTGGCTATTTGATAAAGAGGATGACTGGCTTGGATAAAAGGCGTAGAGCGTAGTGGAGTTGTCTGTGAATGGTTAAGGTTACTAAACAAGGCATCGAGTAGTTCATGTCTCGCCGCAGTAACACAGTAGTGTAGCGTGGATGGCTGCGTTTGTAATAATAATGCATGTTTAGTAAATACGAGACCATGGGATTTACAAGACCGGTAGGATTAAGAAGTATAGCCAGAAAAAGCCATAAAGTTTGAATACAGAAGTTATAATGAGCCACGGTGATATTTGCAATCCAAAGAATTCGTACGTTTGCTCTAAAAGGGAAAAAAAAACGTAACAATATTTCTATTATGAACCGACATTAGAGAACATAAGGTTATTAATTTTCTGCGTTTAATATATTTGTGCCAGCAAGCGTCATCATTTTTAATGGAAAAGTGATGTTTTTTGATTATTTCCATTTAAGAAAATATAATTTTTAATACTAAAGGGTGCCTGATACAACACGCATGACTTTTATATGTCAATTTATCCGTATCGGGCTCCCTTATAGAATTTTTACAAAGATGGTGCCACTATTATTTCATACTCAATGAACCTCTTCTTAATTGCCTGCTTTAAAATTTGTTTTTAAATTTTTGCAAGAATTATTTTACTTTTTGAATATTTTTTGTTTTGTTTAAAATTTTGTTAAGGAAAGAGAATAAACATATTATACTTCTAAAATTCGAAATTTTAAACGAATGAACATAAAAACATTTTATGTTGCATTTAATGGCGTATTTTTTCACTGGTTAAAAAAAATTTAACTTTCAGGCGAAACAAACACAAAGCGGTAAGAAAACACACTTAAATGCTCGAATAAATTTTACGCTTTTAAGCAATCGTTTTTAAAAATAACTTAAGCTGTTCTTTTTTATAACTTTTAGAAGTAAAAAACCTACAAAAATAAAACTTTTTTAATAAAAACTAATGTTTCTTATAATTATTAAGAACACAAATCCTTACTAACGTTATACTTAAATAAAATCATTCATGCAAATAACTTTCTTATTTTACAAAAAAATCGTTTTATTTTTTGCGTAAATTTGTTTAATTTTTCTTGTTGTTGTGTTTTTGTTTTCAAATGTTTCCAGTGACTTTAAATGAAAAATACAAAACAAACTTTCTTGATAAAATTGCACGTAATTTTCAACAGCGTTTTAATAAAAATTTATGTGAAAGGCAACCTCAAACAATAAAGAAACTTAAAAACTTTATCTTCATAAGAGTGTTTTTTGTGCATAGAATATTTTAATATTTTTTTTTTATAAAATAGTATGTGAAAGGTATATACAGTAAAAAGTGTGACTTGCTTATATTTGCGACTTAAACAGCGCTGCTGGCAAATAAATTGATGAAATCACCTTGAACCTGGCAAAGGGGACTCCGGATATCAGTCGAGCTTCTATTATAATACAGAGATGTTAGTCTTTTCCTGTGATTTAAAAAGAATTAAACAAGAAGTGTAGTACAGCCTGACAAGAAAGGATGTGACTAGAGTCAATCCAATAAAAAATTGTGAAACAGACGGTCATGCACCGAAGAAGGTTCTGTAGATTAATACCATTTTGCTTCTAGTAAGCAACAATAGTAGACAAATATTATCATCGTGTTGTTTTTACTATCATAATGACTTTGAATTAGCTTTATGTTGAAAAATATAAAAAAAATAATCGATTAAAAATATTTTACTCACTTTGATAAATTTTTTATATTGCTAAAATTTTTTTGTTTTTCGCTTCAAAGCTACCACTGCTTACTAGTAAGCATAACTGCCAAATTCAATATAAAACAAATCTACCTATATATTTTATATATGTAGTTGGACAGTAATGCTTTCAGCGAAAATCAACGAACTCGCCTACGCTACCAATTGATGAATAATTCGCCTTGAATACTTAAATGTTTTGAAACAAGGCGAATCAGCAGGCATATAAAAAAATATACACAGATTACTTATATATGGAGTTTGAAAGTAGTGTTCACGGCAAAAATTATTGAACTCGCCTACGCTGCCTTGATTCGCCTTGATAAATGTCAACCACCATAGCGAAATAATACAAGGTGGTCGCGATGGCGAATTCATTAATTTCGCCCTAAACGCTAAATGTCAAACTCCATTTATAAAAATTATGTATAACAGTTTATACAAAAAATTATACAAAAAATTTTTTTTTTGTGGGGACACCCTTTAAGATCTATTCCAATTTAAAAAATTTTTATTATAGTGGTCATTTACAATGCGAAAATTAAAGGTTCTGCCTGTTACCGCTGAGAAGATAAGCATTTACAATAATTATCTTGTATGGGTCACCCTTTAATTTCATTTCATACTTTTATAAAATATACTTTGCAAGAATTTAAGGGGTCTACCCGAAAAAAAATCATAGGATATTTATACTAAAATCAGTTCTTCTATAGGGACACCCTTTAAATTCTCCAAATATATATTTTAATAACGTTTTATAGCGAGAAAAAAAGTATGTATATTCAAAACTTCTTCCTGCTGCAGCTGAGTAGATAGGAATTTATAACAATTACATTTAGTACGTGTTACCCTTTAATTTTCATATTGTTATACAACATACCCTGTGAAACTTTAGGTGTCTGACTTAAATTTTTTCAAATTGACAATGTGGTCTCGATTGGGTTCTCCTTTAACTTTAACTTTAATCTTATTTTTATTATTGAATGTTATAGCGGCAACATCTTTGAACATTTCCAGTTTCCCAATTTTACGGCTTTAGAGATAGACGACTGAACCCATCGGATATGTGGACGGATAGACGGTCAGATATTGTAGCGATATGACATTTTCCTTTTAAAATGAAATTTTGCACATAATTTTGGTCTATCTTTATTTTTATAATTCCATGAAATATAACATGAATTAAATTAAATTTTTAAACGTCAAATAAAATAAATTTACCTTTAAAAGCTGTGTAATGTAAAACTTAAAAAAGAAATTGTAATTTCCAAGACAAATTTGATTATAGTTCTGGCTGCTAAAATGCATTTAATTCTTGTAGTTTTTACATTTTATTTCATGTCTGCTTCTTTACTTTTTTGTGCTACACAAAATATTTTAATTTTATTTTCTTTTTTTTACATTTTTTATATTTTATGCAAAGAACTCCTTACAATTGCAAATAATTCTTCGAAGAATTAATTCAAATAGAGCTTTTCGTTTACACTGTTACGATGAGGCAACATCTTACGCAGTGAACACAGTTAAAAAGATTTTAATATTTAAAGAAAAAAAAAAAAACACTCTTATTTGTTAGCTGGTGCTAATCTCCAACGAATATTTTACATTTTATGGAAGACAATTTTATTGTCTGGATGCTAGCTTTTTTATATTTATGTATGACTAGAGATCAAGTGGTGTTTTTCCTGCTTTAATAGGGAAGCACTTGACTTTTGAATGTTTTTAAAATTAAACAAACAGCTTCGAAAGGGTAAACATTTAGACAGTTGAATGTTTAACATTCGTTTGCGTTTATACGTTCAAAAGAGAAAATATATAAGAACAATTTATCTACAAATATCTTAAATCCTTATTTATTTGGTGATGTTATAGCAAAGTATTTGTTATTAAAAAATAAACAGTAAAATAAATTGCTGAGGGAAAAGCATATTTATATGCCCATCTCGCATATGATTTAAATTCAAATGTGGAAAATTTCAAAAAGAATTAAATAAAATAACGTGTATTTTGTTTCTAAAGTTTAATTTAGTTGTCTTTATTTTGTTAAGAGAATATAATTTTCATTAAATCAAAATTAATTTTTGAACATTCACTTTTTTTAATTGAAATTAAATTTTGGCTTAATTTCACTTTTTAATATTTAAAAACCTTTTTAAAAAGAAAATTATTTTCCAAATGTATACAGACATTTTCCAAAGAAAACAAAAAAAAAAAATAAAAATTAAAAATAAACACCAGCAGAAAGTAGATCTGGCAACCCCTGTTGTTGTTATTCGTATGATCGTGCTGAATAAGTTAACTAATGGTGTGTGTATAGAATAAAAACCACAATTTAGCTAACAAAAGCTGAGCAGCCTCAATGGCTGCGTTGGTAGAGGTGCGTGCTGTAAAACAGCAGACCATGAGTTCGAGCCCACCTTCGGATTTGCGTGCAACGAAAAAAATAATAATAGTTATAATGCAATTAAAATTAATAAACAGCAGCACAAACCTTCCGAGAGGCAAAAGACAATTATTGTGTGAAGCCATGGCAGATAATTTAGTGGAGATGTCCAATTTAATATAAGAGTTACAGATAATTGTCAAGAAGCCCTTTATAAAAAAAGTAGGAGTATTAGCGGTTAGCGCGGGGAAGTGTGAAAAAAGCATACAACAGTGTATGGCAGCTGTGTGTTGTGGCTACTAGATTAAAGGAGATGACTGGCTTGGATAATAGGAGAAGTGGGGGTGTCTGTGGATGGTTAAGGTTACTAAACAAGGCATATTATAGCGATATTTATTATAGTTACGGAAATAAGCTAAATTTTCTTTTCGGTTTTACGGATTTTTTTGTTTTTTTTCCCCACATATTTTATTTTCCCAATAATATTTTAATAGGGTTACATTCCAAAGCGTTAAATACACAAACAGTAGCCTTGTGGTCTAACCCTGTTCTTTTTAGTTCGTATACACTTACGAAGCCACGCTACTACTGGAGTTAAAACCTGTAGTTCTGCATTTCAGGATAGAGACAGACAGAGTTTTAAGGAGATGTTACAGAAAAGACTTTTGCAAATGTTATGATTTCCAGTATTTTGGGAAGCGCCAAGGAACTCTTTTGGAGTGCCTAATAACATTACGGAGGTCCAATGAGCCCAATGGTGATTTTGTGGATCCCAATTACTTCATAGGTCTAAAGGGACCTTTTTAATACCGTTCGGACTCTTGGGGGCTCAATAGACATTTCGAAAGCCTAATACACCTCACACATTTTAAGATACCTTTTTTGGGGCTGAACGGACCCTAGAGGTTCCAAGGACATTTTAGGAGGCCAGTGCATCTTTTGAGGACTTAATAGAGTTTCAATTGAGGGCTCGATCTATCTTTTGAAAGTTCAATGTATCTTTTGAAGACCCAATGGAACTTTTAAGAATCCAGTCGATTTCGTAATTTTCAACTGACCTTTTGGGGACCGAATGGACTCCAGAAATTCCCAAGGGCATTTTGAAGACTCAATACATATTTTAAAGGGCGCAGTAGGTTTTTTGAGGGTTCAATGGGCATTCCTAGTTTTTCATTTTATTTAACATTCCTCTTTTTATTGTTTTATTTTTTTTAAATTTAGCCACGTCAAATAAACCGTTAGCTTACAAACAAATCACTGAGCCGATAGTAAAGCAATTAGCCAAAGCTGAATATTGTTAAAACTAAACATTATTTGTCTCCTTCTAGTAATACTTTGATTATATAATTATAATAATAATTACTGCACTAGTTAAAAAAAGTTATAAGAAGTTGTTTTATATGTTGTATATTGTATTGCATTTATTGTAACGTTTGTTTACAAGTTACTTTTTCAGTTGAGAGATAAGATAAGATACTAGTGTTACGATGTTTTTAAAAATTACTCCCTTGTGCCGACCTCTTTTTGTTGCTTGAAAAGCGATAATTTATTTTCGTAAAAGATAGTGAAGATATAATGCAACCAACCAATAAATTTTTTATTCGTGCTATAAAGATAAATGGCTTGTTGTTATTTGTCTTTGCTTATAGGATTTCCTGCTGAAACTATTATTTACATTTTCATCTTTATCACGATAATCATCGCAGTCATAACGCAAAAAATTTAAATTTTTGCAGAAATAATGATAATAACCATCATCATCTGCAGTTGTAGTCAAAGAAAAATGAAAATAGTAAACATACATAAAATCTAGAAAACTGAATAAAGGAAAGTAATTTTGCTTTTTTCTTATAACTAAAATAGAGAGATTTTGTGTTTGGGAGGATGTTTATTCCTTAATGACTTTGTTAATGGATAAAAATTGTTGCAACTTGAGTATAATTGTCGCCAGTTGATTGTTATTGGCGGTGGCCACTAACACAGTTTAAATAATGACTGCATAAGCTTTTTTCTGCTGTTGTTGGTGCTCTTAAAAATGCTTAGAATTTTAAAGACAAAAAAATATTATGATTTTGTTAATTATAGTGATTATCATTGTTTCTTCATTCTTTTTTAGATATTATCAGCCAAACAGAAGGAATTTAAGAAGGGAGAAAAATACTACAATACAAGATATAAAAACTGTGATAATTTCACTAGAAAATTATACACGCAAGGAAAAATAGGATTGATCAAGAGCAACATGTTGTAGTTGTATTATATGGTTGTAAGCAAAACATAGTATTGTTACGTTTACATAAAAATAATATCGTTGGTATTTAAACTATATTATTGTCTAGCATAATAATAACAGGGTAAAAAATAATTATTATTATGTTTAAAATTAATTAATTATAATTAAATGTAATAATAATATGTTCAAATTTAAACATAATAAAATTATCATAATATGGTTGAAAATATTATATATTGTAATTGAATCATAATATGGTCTGTTAAGTGTTATAGACATTATTAAAAAAAAAAATACTATTTTATTATTATCTTATTTTTATTTGCTTTAATAATTTGTGTATTATTTTTATTTTTTATTCTTTCCTCCAGCATTAAATAACTATTTAAATTTTAAACGTCTTCACATGATCCGACAGCTTATAAACAAATGATTAAAGTGATAGAATAGCATTATTTGTTTGATTTTAATTAATTTTGTTAATAGATTATATTATGATTTAATAAATTATATTATTTTTAATAAGTTGTAAAACTTTGGTTGTGGTTCGAAGTTTATTTTATTAAATAACAATGTAGCATTTGTTGTGCATTGTAACCATATAATGATTAAATGTTAACAAAAATTTTTTATTGCGACTAAAGTATTGTTACGAAAATAAAATCTGGCAACCCCTAACCTCCCGAGAGGTTAAAGACAATTATTGTGTGAAGCCGTGACAGATAATTCAGTGGAGACGTCCAGTTTAATATAAATTAAAAAATAATTGTCAAGAAGCCCTTTACAACAAAAAGTAAAAATGGCAGCGGTTAGCACAGGAAAGTGTAACAACATAACAACAGTGTATGGCAGACGTGTGTTGTAGCTATTGCATTAAAGGGGATGACTGGCTCGGACAAAAGGCGTAGTGGAGTTGTCTGTGGATGGTTAAAGATACTAAACAAGGCATCGGGTAATTCTTGTCTCGCCGGAGTAACACAGTAGTGTAGCGTGGATGGCTGCGTTTGTAGTAATCACGCATGTTTAGTAAATACGAGACCAAGGGTTCACAAAACCGGTAGGATCAAGAAGTATAGCCTTTTGTTCTCAAAAGGGAAAAACGTAACAGTATTGTTGAAAGCAAGTATAATTTGGTTATTGTAAACATATCACAGCCATGTTTTTTTGGCGTGTACAAGATTGAAGTGGTATTTTTTTGGATGAAAAACAAAAGACTATAAAATTTTTTGCAAAGGAAGTATTTAAGTGGCAACAAACTCATTTACATAAAAAAATTGTATTGTAATGTGACAAACAATTGTTTCTTATCTTTATTTCTTGTACACAGTTGTATTGTTGAAGCTTATATTTTCTTTTCAATATTTCTTTCTTATAAATATTTTTTTGTGTTCCTCATTTTTCTTTTACTCAAACTGTGATTTAGTTGATAGCGAGATTTTGATTTTTTTGTATTATTTTTGCTTTAATTACGGCATTTATACTTTTGTAATTCTTATTTTTTGAATTCTGTGAAAAATAGACAACCTAGTTTATCTCCTAAAATGAGGTTAAAAGGAAACGAGTTATGGATGACAACAAAAAATGTATGATAATGATCGGCAAAACAAATGAAAGAATTTTCAACAAAAATTCAAGTCAATGAATAAGAAGGTTATTAAAAACAGAAATTGTAATATTCATACCAGTTGAAGTGTTTAAATAATGATTCTTAAAAAAAGAACTATTTACTGAGATTTTTCTTAAATTTATATAACGATGAAATATTCCATA
This sequence comes from Gymnosoma rotundatum, assembly GCA_916610165.2. Lineage (NCBI taxonomy): Eukaryota > Metazoa > Arthropoda > Insecta > Diptera > Tachinidae > Gymnosoma > Gymnosoma rotundatum. The sequence continues at coordinate 7,764,571 of OU744338.1, read as the reverse complement.
TTTTTGCTTCTTCCTTCCATGCATAATTTTTTAACAAAGTTATTGTATTTTAAAGTCTTAAAAGCTACAACGATTTCATTGTTTTATAAAACAAGATTTTTTCTGCCATAAGTATTTTATATTAAATTTCAAAAACATTTAACAAATAATATGCTGACACTGGTGGTGTTATGAGGCACTTAAAATAACATTTAATCTAAAAGGTATCGATAATAGACTAATAGAAATAAGTTTAAAGACCCTTAGCCCATAAATGTGTGACCAGACTACAAGCCAAACACATACACGTATGAGATAGACATCTCTTAGTGTTTTAGTTATAAAATTTGCATATCAAGTACAAACTGTAGAGAGACATTCTTGAAATTTAGTAACATTTAATAAAATTAAAATTCAAATAATGCAAAATTTCACAAGTACTCAGAGATAATCAGATTAAATATTCATATTGTATAGATATTTGTGAATTCATATAATCCTGTTAATAATGCATATATGTACACATATGGACAATATGATAAAGAGGTGAATAAATTTAGTTTAGAATTTTAAGTGGGATTAAGACAGTTTTGTGGCTTTTTGTTGATTTGAGGGAAAGTACTTAAATTAATTATAAATGTTCGCAATATATTTCTTGTTAATTGTCTTCCATCATTAACGCAATGTGGTTGGCTAAGTTGCCACTCTTTCGTTTTAAGGTTTAGCGTTTTAAACAAATTGGGCTTTAGTAAAGTATTTTTGTATAAAGTAAATTATATATTTTGACTAAGGAAATACTAACAATATTTACTTTATTTTAAATGTGAATTCAGGATATTTTAAAATTTAAATATTATAAAAATGCTTTGTACAACAGCATAGATTTCTACGGATATTGCAAAGGTGACAATTTGTGTACTTAAATGTTTGTTGCTCAATCACGCTTAAACGGTCAAACATTCCTGATTTAAATTTGGATTACAGATAGATCTTTGGACGGACTAAGTTATAAAATAATTTTTTCGGCTTTTTCAAGTGCACACGCACTAAAACTAAAAGTCAATATCAAAGGACTCTTAATGCAACGTTTTAGCTCCTTTTTTAATTTTACCATATAAGAGGACAAAGTCGCAGTCATAGTCCGTTACCCTGCTTATAATAAAGGGTGTTTTTTCAAGCCGGATATAACTTAAAATTGTAACACCAACATTTTTATTCGAAAGACCGATACATGACATTAACATTTAAAAACGATTTCATTAACATTTAAAATTGAATTAGGTCATTTTTTCAACTTTGCTGGCCGTGTGTTATGACTAACATGAACAATTTTGGCCTCCAAGGTGCCAAATGTTGCTCTTTTAACAGCAGATACTAGTGACTTTTTGTATCCCCACAGGAAATAATCAAATTTCATTAACTTGGAAGACAATTAACTGGTCTATTTGTGGCTAAATTTTGATTTCAACAAGTCGATGGTTGTGGTCGCCCAATGACACGTTTTAAAAAGAATCCTTTTAATCCTAGGTATTGATAGATAAACAGATAGAAACTTAACGCTGTTTCTATATTCGATGAGAAAAAAAACACCTTGAAAATTTGTACAGAAATGACTCCAAAAAATGAGTGCTTTTCATAGAAATTTTTTAAACTAATATATCGCTCATTTACTTCAAGAACGTCTTAACTCAAAAAAATTCATTCCGACATAATCGCAGTTTAAGTTTTTGACTCGTTCTCACAATTGATAAAAATATCAGACTGCAATTATTAAAATGATTCATTATTAAAAAAAACCATTTAAGAAAACTTTCATCAATTATAATTAAAGGGGAGATCTTGGACAAACTATGTGGGATGTTTGAATTATGGCATTATTGCTGTAAAAATATATCCGATACATTGTCGTTAGTTGTGAAAAAAACGGAGTTTCACTTAATATTTTTCATTAACACAGCCATAATTGAAAAAAAATACATTATATGCGAGAAGTCGATACATTTAAAAAACTTTTGTTTCATATATACAGTCACGAAACGAAATGTAACAATATTTTAGAAAGTGATATGATCTTTGCTTAATAGGTTTACTACACAACTCAAAATGTGTCGTTCTTATTGACAAACAAAGTTTCCAAACATAAAATGAAATAACGACTTATTCTCTTAAAACTTAGAAAGTACTAAAGACATAAAGATGAAACTTACACACAATATAAAGCATGAAATGGCGAACAAGAATGATTAACTTCAATATTTGAAATTTTGAGTTATGACATTCTTAAAGTAAATGAGCTATATCGCTCATCTGTTGTACACTGTTCATCATATTTAACTTATTGCTAAGATATTAAAATCATAGTTCAAAATTCCTGTTTTATTTGCAACCACTCATTTGCTCTTTATTTATCAAACGATTTTAATATTTTAAACCACATTTTACAAAAAATTTAAATTTATTCCAGTGCCCGTGCATACAAGTAACTTATCATAGTGTTTTGTAATCTTTTTTTTTAAACATTATCTTTTAACTGTATAAAAAAGCCGAAAAAAAGTCAGTCGTATACAGTGGAGAAAGAAAGATTGAATTACTGTTGGTTATTGCTGTTTTTCTTAAGCTTTGCTTTTTGCCTTTACTTTATTGTTTGGACCAAAATCTTTAGTTTATTTAAAATGTTTGTGAGAAGTTTCCTAAAGAGCTAGTTAATGGTAGCGAAATGGCCACCGAAACGTGCTTTTATTCTGAGTAATCAATATCGGTGAATTAATTACTTAATCGGGATGGTAAAATAATAGTATGAAAAAAAGATTTTCTTTAAAGTTAATTAAAATTTTTTCTGTTTTGAAAACTTTGCAACACTGGTTGCGAATAACCTAACTCTAAGTAATTCCAATAAACATTTTATTATTATAACATACAAATTTTGTGCGGGCGCAATGTGTGGGTGTCTGTGCAAATGTATTTGCTTTGTTGATTTAATACTTCAAATTATTTAAGCGAGCGTGACCTTAATCAACATTTATGGGATTAAATTTATTTTATAATAAACTTGATATATTCGCACATCCTCACACACAAATGTATTTATTTTTATATTTGTTTGCTGAAACACTCATTGACGTGCTTTTATATCGTTTAATTAATACTTAAGAAACAAATAACCATACACATCTGCATATATGTGTATGTGTGTACATATATTAAAACGACTCCATATAAGAAAATCCAATTATTTTACGCATGACTTTATTTTATATACGCGGATAATGAAAGTTTTATTTCTTCATTTTCTTACTCTGTGTTTACTTTCATCATAATTTTTCAAGTCTTTCTTTTGGTGTTTTTTTTCACTGGAAAAAATCCAAAATTCGTTGTGCAACAACGCAAAAATTATAAGACTATATTTGTGCCTCTGGCATTAATTTTTATGTTTTTCTTTTTTAATTAAAATTTTCGTTTACAGATACTTTAATTATAAATTCTGAGTGCATCGTAGAATGTTGCGAATGGTTTAGTAGGAGATATATTTATTGGGTGGTATTTCTTCTTACATTGTGTAGACAATATTTTTTTTTTACATACAAAGATGAACCTTCCTTTTGCATGAACGTATCGAATGAATTTTCTTAAATTTGTTTGTGTGGATGCTTGAAACTTGCTATATTGCAAAATTTTAAACCATCAATCTGGTTCAATAGAATTTAATTTCAATTGCAAAATCTACACCACACTAAGTTAGATTGATATATGAACTGGCAAAGAAACAAAATAATTATGTTACAATACTCTCCTTTTATATAAAGGGTGTCTTTTACGGGCGGTGGTATTTTTAGTTGTAGAAAAGAAAAATTGATTTAAATCCAACAAGTTTTTTATTGGAAAGATCAATACATTGACTCAGAATTTTAAAATAATTTCGAGTATATGGCCACCGCGACTTTTCTTGTGAAGCGCGTCCTGGGCGTTCAATTTTGTTAAATTTTTTTTTGAGATTAGCTGGCAGTATGTCACGTATAACTCAAACAATGTTGCCAATACTTTCACGTAGTGCCGCACATTGGGTTGAAATTGCTAAGAACGGCTGTTAATTCAGGCGTTATACGACTTATTTTTCTTTTCGTAGTATTAAGTGGGTCATTACTACTTAGAAAAATCATTTTTAAATTTTTTTTTTTAAACGTTAGGCGTGTTCGTTTGCCAGCTCGTGTGAATATTTAAAGATAAATGAAATGGCGAGAAATTGGCCATACTCTTCTTTATTTATTAAAAAGTTTTTATTAATATAAATTAATATTTTATTTTTAATACTATTAGTCTTCATATTCGCTGTCACTAAAATAAATATCATCAGAGTTTTTGTTTCTGGAAATTTTAGGTAATAATGAGGATCCAATAACTGCTCTGGTTATACGCTAATTTTTTTTTGTAATGTTTGCTCATATTGCTAATAATAGGATCAGAGCTTCAAAAAATCTATTGAAAATATCTTTATTGGACCTGTCACGTGAAAATGTTCTCTGTATGATTTAAAATCTTTATTACGAGCTTCCTCCGGTAACTGACCAATCGGTAACAGTGCGTATTTATTAATCTGCGAACCATTTATTAAATATTTATGTAAAGTGGAAGACATGTTAGACAAGTGTTTAATGCAGTGAGTGCGTTGCTAAGCATACACGAATTTTTCTTGATGTTGAAATAGAAAACAAATTTTTTTTCGTTTTTTTTTTACACAAGCTTGCCCAAACCGGATTTGAATTTCTACTTGAAAGTGAAAAATGATTGACCTTACACCAATTTTCAAAAAAAAAAATATTTAAATATTTCTATAACAAAAATATTTAACTGAGATACACATCTGAGTTACCAGATACCTTAAGTTGAAGGTTCTATTGAAAAAATATTACTATTATGGTAGGAAAATACAAATATTTATGTAAAATTTTTTTTCCAGTTTTTACTACTGTTTTTAAAAACTTAAATTTCAATTTTGACAACGCACAACTCTAAAAGTAGATAACATAGAAAAATGAAAAAAAATAATTAGTGATGCACAATTTTGTTTACTATAACCTGAAATAGATTACTTTTTAAAAGTATAAATATTCAATTTGCAATTAAGAGCTATTTTTGGGAATTTTATCCCAACGTGTGCCATAGGAAATAATAGAAAGGTGTTAAAGTACCAGGTTTATTGCAAGAAATCAGTAGTGCGCCAAATTTTGATTTTAATTAGTCAAAGGGTGCAGTCAATGTATGGTATGTAGCGCCACGCTGTTGAAATCACACCTCGACCGGTTTAATATCAAATACCAAATTCTGACCATGGCGTGCTTAAAATCTCTATCGAGCGTAAGCCGAGCTCTGATCTAATTTTTGCAGAAATAAATTATAATGATGCAATCAGCGTATAAAATGCAGTAAAAATTACTACGAATTTTATGGCGTCTGCGGGGTATCTTGTGAATTGGTTTTGTGCCACATGGGGCATTTTACTTTTATTAAAGAAGCTCTTAAAAAAAATGAGGCTTATAGCTGAAAACAATAGTACGGTAAATTGAAAAATGAATTAATAAATGATTTTCAAAGTAATTATTGATAATTTATAGCGTTATTAAAGCATCAATCTGAAAATCTGTCTGAATATATTTTATATAAATTGCAAAAAGTCTGCGCAGCATGACACTTCGGTTGGCAGTTAAGCGGGGCTTTCATAGGACGAAACTGTTATGAATCATTATTCATCAACTGTTATCGACGTGTATTTTTTGCCGCCAAAGTTGATTATGGGTCGGTTATACAGCTCGTGTTACATCTAAATTATTTCATAAAACATTTCGTATATGAATACTCTCTTGGTTAACAAAACGTACACCATAGACCGTGTTATAAAATATTTTTGAATTTTAATTTTGTGTCGTTATTTTAAGTTAAAGGTATTTGACAACAAGACTACAACCTCCGCTGCACCGAAGAGAGTAATCTGGCGTTTCACCAAAGCACTTCACCATCATTTTGGCAAAGCATTCATTAAAAATATTCAGTTTTATATAATAACGGGACTCCCTTTATTTATTTCAACTCAAAGCGAAACACAAATATATGGCGTTTTCATTTTTAATAAAAAAATTTTTTCTTTCCACAACTTTACCATAAAAACAGAGATTCTAGGAAATAGACAATAACTGAATAGTAATTAAATACATCTTTGGTATTCGAAAGCAAGATTGATTTCGTGTTTTTTTAAGTAATAAAAAGAATAAAGTAATTAAGAAGAAGAATTAAGAAAATTAATATTTAGGCACACTTAAGAATTCATATGAAAGGCTTATGATAAAAAAGTTGGTGTGATCATAACCAGAAGGATATTTATTAGAAGAGTAAAAACACTAACTGTCATATTCATAAAAAATAAAATTAGTTTAAAATCTATTTTATGACAAATTTTTCATAATTTTAAATCTATTTTAGTATTTTGTGAATGCGGCAGTAAGCATATAAACATATAAATAAATTTAAAAAAAATGAAATTATTTTCCAGTGTTGCCAGCGTAGTCTTTTTAATCCGAATTTTAACCTGTTTTAGTTGTTGTATAACCTCACATTTTTAATTTTGGCTTTTCTAAAATCCTGAATTTTTTTGTTGGATGATTAAATATCGAATTCAAAGATTTATAAAAATAGGTAAAAAAATCACCTAGAATTTTCTATTAAAGATAACAAAACAAATATTTGGGCCAAATTATCCACTTTATTTTGGATATTATTACTATTCAAATTTAAAGCTATTTTTCATGATTAAGATATCACTAGTTATTGTAAGGCTTTTTACACCTTTTCCTTAGAGCCATATTGCATAAAAAAGTAAAAAAAAAAAAATGAAAATAAATAAATAAAAATAATAAAAAAATAATGGGAAAAATCATTATTAGGGAAACAATTTGGTAAAAGTGAAGTAAAGGGAACTTTCACGATTAGAGTTTTTTTTTGCATGATATGGGTGAAACTAAAAATATTCCCTCTTTGTGATACTTAGTAAATTTTAAATCTGTTATCTCGAGTAATTTGATTTTCCAAGACTCAAAACTATTCTACTCGTGGATCCCAAAAATTGTGGGAGTGTTTCAGATTTCGGGCTCACGTTAAATCCTTAGATTCTTCAAAATGATTCACGATAGAACGGGCATTTTCGAAAACAAAAAATCCCTTCAAACAATTATTCACGGTTTTAATTTTTTAAACGAGTGAATATCCTTATTTGAGGTATTAAAAGAGCGATTGATTTAACTGTCTTTATTACAATCTAAATTATATAAATATTCTCTTTGAATAAACGATACCCGCGAGGAAGACCGTGATCCAGACATGGCACTTTTGTAGCCTTTTTATTTGTGTAAGTCCCCTAAGACCTCATTCTCTTACTAGTTATCTCTTATTACAAATTCACAAGTAAAACACAAACAATTTAAAATAAAAAAAATCTGAATTAAAGACAATTTTCTCATGAAATATAAAACTCACAAAAAAGTTCAAAAATAAATTTAAAAAAAAACTTTGAAAGGTAATAACAGTAAAAGGAAATTATGCAAAACATTTTTTCTTATGCTGATGCCACGCTTCAATGAGCATTTAGTTTAGAAGATACAAAAAAAGGTGAAACAAGCAACAAAAAGAAAAAATAAAAAATTTAATGCAGGATTTGTGTTCGCGTAATAATGAAAAATTTGTACAAAAGAAATTTTTGTTATACTTTTTTTACACTGACTTAAGATACTTATTGGTGTTGCTATTGAATGTAAATAATGAAAGTGTTTTTTTTTATGGTCTACATTGGCTGTTGATTGCGTTTGAAAATTAAAAATAATTTGCCAAAAACATTTTTTATTTCTTTTTATTTATGTTTTCTTCTGTTTTACAAAACTTTTGTTATCATGTTCAACTTGAATTAAAATTGAAAACAAAACTAAATGTTTGACATTTACCAGAACAGGATATTTAGTTATTTAAGAAATAATAATAAATTTTTGTATTCAGTTATTTCTTCCTCTTGAAGAAAAAAATTATTAATTTTATTTTAACAAAATTTTAGCTGCAATTAAAACTTTGTTTTTTTTTCAGAGAGGGAAATGAATTTCATTTTAAATTGACTCCATTATAAGTTGAATTACAAAAATAGTACAAATTAGTTTTTATTAAATAATTAATGGAATCAATTATATTTGTAATAATAAAAAGTAACACAATGAATATCTTGATAAATAAATAATTGAATCCATTAAAAATTTAATTAAATTTTAATATGAAAATAAATAAAAATTTTAATGAATATTGAGGCATTCTTCTGTGAATAAAATTAGAAACTAACTTATTTGAACTCTTTTTTGCATTAAATAAAGTCTACAGCTGAGGTTCTGCTGTAAATTGCAAAATAATTTATTACAGCTCAATGCAATCACAGATTGTTATATCTAATTAAAAATCAAAAAGTACATTTTATAGCCCTTGCTCTATTATTTTAAAATAAAAATAAACAGCCCTTACATATGGAAAAATTAGCCAGATGTGGGTTGCGCTCAAATATCTTTGGAATTTATTTAATTTTTTTCTACACTTATTTTTATAGTGGAGATATTTTTACATACTCTGTGTAAATTCTAAAAATCGGCCTATTACGTTGAAACACTGAAGCCATACACATAAAAATCACGTCATTATAGTAACACCCTTTATATTTTCGCTTTCTTTTGCATTTGTTGTATTTGTATTTAAACTAAATGCGCCGGTTCAAAGAAATCACATCACTGTTGGGACACTTTCTAATTTGAAGTTTTGATGACAATCTGCATATTGGACCGGTCTGCTTATTACAGTTATAAAAATTACAATATTTTTATAAATACCACATAACATTCAAAACACCCTTTAATTTTTCTTATTTAAAAAAATTCAAGATTATACCTATTACGGTTCCAGAGATAGAGGGCTCTGAGAAACTGTTACTCGGACAGACGGGCCGATATTGTAGCAAAAGTAATATGGTTTCGTTTTTAGCTTTTGGCTAAGGCCATAATTTTTTTAATTCGGATTAATTTCCGCTAAAAATAAACAAATAAACAACAACCATTTATATATCGAAAAGTTATATGGATTTTAACATAAATTTTTTGCATAATCATTTACGTCTATTCTTGGTATGTTACGATAAAATTTCTACCATCTAAAAAGGCAATATTTGGCTTAACAAAGTATATTTTCTCTTACTTTTAAAGATCTTAAAAAAATTACACAAATGGCATTTATACGCCATTAAAATCAAAATCTTTGAATTTTATAGTTGAACCCTTTTACCTTTTAAACGCTCAATGTTTTATATTCTACTCATTTGCATACAGGTTTAGTTTTTCTTTATTTTAAGTATTTTTTTAAAAGAAAAGTACTCCCAAGAATAGAACGGTCTGTTCTATTCTGATAAAATTTTATGCGGATATCATTTTTACTATTTTAACTAAAGCCAAGACATAGAGACAAGAATGCATGTTTGAAATTCTTCTTTTCAGCCACTTTCTGTATAGAGTTTTTACGGGCGATGAAAGTTGCATAATTCACGAAAATATAAAGAGCAAAAAACTGGATGGGAATCCTGCAAAATCTATATGTTGCTCAGATAAACCTTTCTCTTAAGTGGGATCAAAGATGCATTAATTTGACGAGAGTTTACAAAACTCTACAACAAATATTTTAAACTACATTTTTGTCAATTTGAATTTTAAGAAAATATAGAAATGACAAGCAGATAAATTCGAGGGCATTGCTTTATTTTACTTTCGTTTACACATTAGTATTTGTTAGTGTTGTCTTGCAAGAAGTTTGAAAGTCTACCTCTTAAAGCCGGTGTACATAGAATCCGTCATACATTATACTTTAAGGTTTTAAAATGAAAACAAAGTAACGACGGAGGATGCTGAAACAATGAGTACTTTTTTGATGGCCAAAAAAAATTATTAAAATACAGCAAAAGCGAAAACATAGAAAAAAAAAAGCAGCAAATGATGGCTGTTAAAGTATTCAACGTACGTCAAAAGTTGAAAGTTGCCCAACTTTCGCACTTTACGCTGACGGAGACGTGCTAACTGTGACTCATAGGAAGACATGTATTTTAACTTACTGGTTAGTTGAAAAAGACAGAGTAAAACGTATGACGGATTCCATGTGCCCTGGCATGCTCAAACTTTGAAACCTTGACTTAAAGCATCGTCTAATTTTTCCTTCAAGTATATAGCGGTTTTAATTCTAACACCTTGAAGCATACTCCGTTTTAGTTTTTACTTTCCAAAGTTGGGTTCTATAGTTAGTATATTTGCATTTTATTTGGCTAGATCTAGCGATTTTTTCCAAAATTTTTAAACAAATAAACAAATGGCTAAATGCAAGGCAAATCAATTACCAGGTAGTAGCAATAGCGAATTCATAGATTTTCGTCGGTAATTTAACTGTCAAACTCCATGCAAAAAAAAATCTTTATAATATTTTTTATATGTAGTTTGACATTCGATTTAACGGCGACAATTAACGAATTCGCCATCACCTCCACCTGGTAATTGATTTTCCTTGGCTAAATGGTATCAAACTATTTTTTTTTTCATTCACAGCAGTTTTTTTATTACCAAAAAATCATCTAAAATTTTTTTTAATGTCCATATTTTTCCCAGAACAAGAAAGAAATTTTTGAACAGTAAGTAATATTAATTCAATACAATATTTTTATATATTGCAAAATCTTTAATCTAGGTTTTTTATTATCTGAAAAAATGGCAACCTTGGTCACATGCCCTTTGTAAATAATAGGAGAATAAAAAAAAAATAAATAAATCCACAAAATATATAAGAACACAAAACGACGGTAGGATGTCAGCCGATTGCCAAAAACTTTTTTTCAATATTTCTTAACCCGGGTTTTTTCCAGAGATTATTTAAAATGTGTGTGCAAAATTTCATAACCGTCAGTTTAGTTGTTTAGAATATCATAATTTGTTTTATCTTTAGAAATTTTTTTATATCAGAGAACCATAAAAAAACTGCCTTCAGTTTAATGCTTATACATGAGTTTAAATCTTGACATCTTTAGTATATATTTTTTAACAATTGAAGTGATATTAAAATAAATAAAAAAATGTGCAAAAAATATAAATATAAAAAATTTATAAAAAAGTGACTTTAATACAACAACCCCCATTAGTATTCCGCATAAACAAACATGTCCATCAAAGATTATGTCATTGAAAAATTTAATATAAAAACATACAAAATATTCATTCCCTTCGCACTAAAATGTGTTGTAGTTCTTCGGTATTGTTAAAAATCTGAAAATTGTTTTCCTTTTATTTGTATCTTCCGCTTTGTGATGTTATTATGTGGGTTTTTTTTCTTGAGTAAAATTTACGTAGTGGAGCATAAAACGTTGATAATATAATGATAATAGAAAATAATTGTGCATACATGATTGACATCATTCATGTTTCCATCCATCAATTTACAACAGCAAGCAGAAATCCGTACTACAAATTGTATTGAAATAAAAAGAGCATGAATTCAAACTTACACTTGAATATTAAACGAGGTTACTTTTTAAGAGGAAGAGAGACAATGTAATTTTATATACATACACTTAGAGAAAAATTTTATGTATTTATAAATTTCTACAATTTTTGTAAAACAGATCGTTAAAGTTGCTTACCACCTAAGGTTTTTTGTGACAAATCCATAAAAACTATGTGCTTTAGGTACATTAAACCTTTAGCAAAGATAAAGTTAGCCAATACTAAAAAAAACAGTTATACCTAAATAGACATTAGGCGAGCTAAATATGATTCCTTTACAATTGGTAATAAAAGGAAAACAAGAACCAGTAATAGTGCTATATTTGGCTACACCGAATCCTATATACCCTCCACCATCTATGTAAATCTAGTTTAGTGAAGTAACTCCAAGGTGACAGAGAATACAAAAGAAAAATGGTAGTGCATACATATAATTTTACATAAAAATGACCCGGCTCTTAATGGTCTAAGCATTTAAAAACAGCCCCTCGGGAAACATGGGCGAGCGCTAATTTGTTCACTTGCTGTTTTTTTCCTGACCTTTTAATTCTCTATCGACCCAGTTAATGCGAATTGGAAATGGATATTGTATAAATTACATACGGAATGACAAACTTATATGTACCCCTTTTCCTCTTTTTGTGGGGAAGGGTATAAAAATCTTACTACCAGTGGTGTGGTATAAAACTCTGCTAAATGTTACCCACGAAAATTGTTCCCTTACTTCAAAATTGGTTAAATGAGAGCGGTTTTTAGAGAAAAAAAATATTTTTATTCTTGCGCGAAACAGCCCAAACTTTTGCTTGCTTGAATTTGTGAAGCAGCTTTAAAACACAAAAAAGTTACAAAATTAATTATTAATTAAAATTAAAAATGAGTACAATAAGCCGGACTAATAATTTTTCACTGGGTTATTAATAAAAATTACTTCTTATTTGTTAAAAATTTTGAAGAAACAGCAATGAAACGATAAAATTGTTGCCGAATAGCATGTCGCAATGAATAAGTGGTTTAAAAGGCGAATTAGTGTTCAAGGGATTTTAAATTGCTATCGACCTTCCAAAGTTTTTAAATAAGGAAAAAGAAAGTGAATTTTGTGGATTGTAACTAAGCCTGTTAAGAACAATTTTGGATGATTGAACGCATACTCCGCAATATCACAGTTTATTTGAGAGTTAACCCTTATTTTCCTGGGCCGATATCATTTGTGTTTCTTCAAGTCGTTTCTTTAATTGGCAGCATAATTAATAATTTATTTTGTATTATTTACAATTTCACAAAAGATTATAATTATTGGATCGTGAAGCTAAGCATTATATAAGCGTTATAACTGTTCGGCTTTGGCTATTCGTACGCTTTAATTTGGCATCTCAGTGAAAATTTTTTTGGTTTTAAAACTACGCTAAAAGGGTTCACAAGTAGTTTCTAAAAGATGAGTAGAAAATTTTTATGTATGGCTGAAAAGGCCGCCTTTGTGTGCTTTGACAAACTTATGTAATTGCGTAAAATGTCGTCAATACTTTGGACAAAAAAAAAAAAACATCTTCGGCCCAACGAAATTTTTTAAATTTGATTTTTAATTCACGCTTGTTTTAAATAAGAAATATATCATCTCACTTTTGCTTAAATTTTTTTTTCATAACGTTTTGGGTTTTTTCTTTCATTTTATAAAAAAATGTATTTTTTAATTAGTTTACTTTATTCGTTCTTTATTCCTTCAAATATAAATATTTCACGATATCTCATGAAATATTTATTATCTTAAACTAAACTACAAAATGAAATGTATTACTGCGGGGAAAGCATATCCATATGGCCATTTCGCTATTGCTCAAATAGCTCATCATTGGGTTTTATCCAAATTTTGTACAGAAAACTAGAAAGTCTTATATCAAAAGCCAAATTGATTAAATGAGAACTCTATTAAATCAATAGGACAAAAAGACAGTAACAACTCCAAAATGTTTTATACAAAAACACAGCAAACATTTAGTAACTATTTTTATTTTTTCTTTCATTTTTCTACATAAGGGATCCCATTGGGAACCATTCATATGTATTTGAAAGATTCAATGAAAAAATAAAAATTGAAAAACAATTTTTATTAATAAGCAATGTGCACATGCAAATATATCAAAATGAAAATTTATTATTCGGAATCTTTTAAAATTTAATTAATTTACTTTATTCGTGCTGTGTTTTTGTATAGAACTTTTTTGCGTTGTTATTGTCTTTTGTCTTATTTTTTATTTATTTTTTTTATTTTATATATTAATTTTTAAAAATGCCCAAATAAATACTTTCTTCGAAAATCTGGCATTGAGGAAGGAATCTCTTTCTTACTTTGTTTTTTTTTATGCAAAATAATTCTGCGAAAATATATCACAATTTTTATATAAACTTTTTTTTACTATTTTTGTTGTTCTTAACTATTTATAATGTGAACAAAACGCAAAAAAAAATAATAATGAAAATATTTCCCTTCCTAATGCCAGCCACTTCTATTTCCGTTTTTTCTCACTATTTCGGTGAAGGTGTTTAAATAGCAGCTTAAGCAGGGAAGACTTTTGAGGTAACAGCATTTGTAGCACTAAAATAAAATTTTCTTGAAATAAACTCACAGGTTGAAAATAAATTCTATTGTCCCGTTGTTTGCGTATAAATTATAAAATTGTATAAAATGTATTTTTGTTACGAAAATTTTCATCATCTTCTTTTAGAATTGCTGTCAGAATACTCATTGTAACTTGAGCTTATAAAAGTTGTAATTACCCCCTGCGGGCAAATAAACTAAAAAAGTAGAGCTTATGTGTGTAATTCGCTATTATTCTTTATTTCATTTTTAGATTATTATTTTTTATATTTTGGCTACTAAACTTTTTACACTTCTCATTGTGAAAAGAGGGAAAAAAGCAAACTCTTATGTTACAAAAAATTAAAATTTTTTTGCAATCGCTTTTAGGAAAGTGGGATAAAATTTAATGAAATGAAATATACATTTATTGTAGAACATATTAAATTCATTACAAAAATAGATAAAAAGTTTTTAACAACAAAGAGCATTTATAATTAGCTAAAGTAAAAATCTTCATGAGCTAATTTAAATATTTATTTCTCTTAAAGACAACAACAACACCTATTAAGGCTTTTATTTGGATTCACTTGTAAGTTAATTATATTTCCAATTTATTCAATTATAGATTTATTTAAAAAAGCAATAAAAGAAGTAATAAAAGATTTCCTGATTAAATAAATAATTAAATCAATGAAATATTTAATAAAATATATAACATATTATTCTTTTCTAAATTTTTAAGCACTAGATCAGTTTATAAATAATATAATTTAATTTTATATTTTCAATATTTCGCCACACCGTTGGGTGGTATCATCAGGAAACAGGAAACAAAAAATATTAAAAATTAGATTTTTTTTGAAAAACAAAATTAAAACGAAGTAATTTTTTCAAACAAACACAGAACATTCAAAAACCAAAAGGCAAAAAATTCAAATATTCAAACATATACATTCTAATAAATTTAAAACTCAGAAAACATTCAAGTCAACCCAGTTAGCATTTGGCAGATATATGTTTACAAAAATCACCAAAGTGAGTTTTTTAAGACTACCCAAGATGACTTAAAACTGATTAATCAGTTGTGCGTTTAAAAAGAGACTCGAATATAATTCCGACAAACGCATAGAAAGTGACTTGCTTAAAAAACAGAAAGTACAAAAAGCAAATGCTTGAATTTCGACTGTTTTTAGAATTATTTTAGAGACATATTAAACGTAGCCTAACGATGAAAAAATGATTCAAATACATACATACATATGTTACTTTTTAATTTTCGTAAAAATACACGTGTCACTTCGTAAAAAAAAATAGAGACACAAATGTCAAATGAATTTCTTCAAATTTTTAATTTTAATTTTAAGAAAATTAGGAATAACATGCTAACGAATGTAACACTACGTCTTGACGAGCAATTGATTTGTTTGCACATGAACAAAACGTCAGCAGAATAGGTTACAAACATTTGCTCATGTTTGTCTGCCTGGAGAAAACTTGGCGATATTAATGCTTCGTTTTCTCGCTGTTTAAACATGACATGACATCGACAACGATGATCTACACAAGCCATTTTAATGTGCGCATATGAAATTGTTCAATGTTTGAACAAATCAATGGCTCGTCAAGATGGCATGTAATAAAAAATAAGCAAAACGTTGTTTGCAATGTTTCATTTTGAGAAAATATAATTAAAAATGTTCGTTTAATATGGTTCGAAAAAGACTCGCTTACGGCTAGTAATATGATTAAAAGTTGATTTGAAAAAGTATCTTATTTGACTATAAGTACGATTGAAAACAGTATCGAAAATGAGTCGAAAACGCGAGTCATAAGGGACTCGTCAGAGGAGTCGCGGCTAGAGTACCATTTTCTACCGACAAAACAATCATTTTCGACAAAAAACGAGCGCATAAGCGATTATTTTAATCGTATAGAAGAGTTAAAAAAGACTCGAATATGATTAATAATTAAAAAAAATGCTAACTGGGAAATAACTCAAAAGTTTTAAACATTTACATTCTCAAAAAATTTAAAAACAGAAAACATTAAAAAAAATTTTTTTTAATTGAATTGAAATTTTAATAAAAAATTTTCTGTGAAATCTAACACACTTTTAAAAAGACTGTAAACTTTAGCATAAGCATATAATGCATGAATTGAATATACTTACATACATAAAAAATTATAGGGTGTTTCAATAGAAGAAGTGATGCTGACAAATCTTTTTTATATTTTGCACCATTATAAATAAACGCTTGACATTTGCACATTAAGTGTAATGCTAAATCTGCTATAACTACGAGTACATAAATAATGTCAATAATTAATATTAATCGCTTCTATTTCTTAAATTTAAAATAATAAATTTTTATTTAAACATTTATAAATGGTTTAAATTAACAAATAAATTTTAACCTTTTTTTCTTTTCTGGAAACCGACTTTAAAATGCTTTAAAAAAACTTTATATTTTATTGTTGATATTTGCTCTTCCCGATGGTTATGAAATTTTAGCTGTAGAAAAAAAGAACTTTAAGTGGTTCTAATCATTTGATGGAGACTGTTGTAGATGGTTAAAGTATAAATAATTACAAAACATTCAATATAAACTCCTGGAATGGAAATTCTTTAGCATAAGTTCTTATTAAATATTCAGATGAATATATATTTTTGAATGTAAAAAAATTGTTTTCTATAAATTAATAATTAATAATTAAAATGGTTGAAAAGTGAATGATTATTAATATTAAAGTATAATTTGCCTCGAACAATAAGAAGGCGTATGATTAATTTTAATTAAATATTAATTACCAGTTCGCTAATAAACTTCATTTATTGCTGAGATTTTTAACTTGGCTGCAACCTTTCTTCAAAAGCTTTTTACTTTTTTTATTTCATAATATATAAAATACTTTGATTTAGTTTCTTAAGTTACTTAAGTTTACAAAAATATAAAAAAAGTTCAAACTTTCTTTTGCAAACTTTTTAAAATAATTGTGTTTTAAACAGTTCATAACCTTAAAAATTAAAGGGTGTCCCCATACAACGTACATATTTTTTACGTGTATTATGAGTTGTAAAGGTAACTTCTGTAAAATTTAAAATGACTGCGAATTACCATAGCTCCCAATAACAAAAAGTTATACAAAAATAAATCTAAAAATTAAAGGGTGCCCCCATAACTGATGTAAATTTACTTACATGGGCCTATCTTTTGAATCGTTATAGACAAACGCTTGCAAATTGGACAGAATGTCGATTGCTATGGCCGGTTTAATAACAAGCATTAACTTTTAAAATTATAAATAAAAGGGTGCCCTAATAGTTCATTTAATTTGATGTATAAGGCCATATTTTGAACAGTTGTAGACAGACGCTTAAAATTTACAGCGAAACTGTATTGCAAAGTCCGCTTTAACAAAAAGTGTAAAATATGGATTTGGAAGTTAAAGGGTGTTCCAATAGTTGATGTAATTTCAAGTGTGTGGCCGTACTTTTGAATCGTTATAGGCAGAACGCTGAAACTTAAAAGGGACCTGTATTTCTAAGTCCACTATATCAATGAGTTAATAACTTGAATTTGGAAATTAAAGGGTGTCCCATAATTACTGTAGATTTACTTATATAAGCCTATCTTTTGAACCGTTGTAGAAAAACGCTTGTAAATTTAACGCAGTGTCTATTGCTATGGCCGTTAGAGTAGCAGAATATAATATTTAAAATTATAAAGTAAAGTACCTTAATTTTAGACAGAATGTCCACTACTTTATTTGGTATAATAAGAAGTATAAAAATGTTATATTATAAATAAAATAGTTGTTATAATGTGATGTGTATGGGCAAACTGTTGAACCGTTTAGGACAGACGGTTGAAATTTACACAGACTCTGATTGCTAAACCTAATACAACAGCAAGTATATAATTTGAATTTAGAAATTAAAGAGTGACCCTATAGTTGCTGCAATTTGTTGTATATTGCCAAACTATTGAACAGTTGAACTAGTATAAAGTTTGGAGATATAAGGGTGTCTCAATAGTTAATATAATCTAATTTATGTGGCCATATACTTGAACTGTTATAGGCAGACAGGTAAAATCTCTTTTGAAGTCGGTTTCTTTCGCAAGAATTATTTTGTCAACTGTGATTGAGAGTCACGTCAATTATGCACAATGTATGTAAAACTATACCTGCTACCCCAGCAATTACAAAATAATAAAACTATAAATAAGGGGTGGCATTGTTTCCGAACCGCAATATGAAGACACTTTAAGTTTTAGTATAAGAAAAAGTACAAAAATTTAAAAATAAAACTGCCATAAAGGGTGTTGCCATAGCGACTTGTTTTTTAATCGTAGTAAAAAGGCATTTAGAATTTAAGGAGCATGAACAAATATGTTCGCTATAAAAATTATCTTGAACAGAAAATTTGTAATTAAAAGGATGCTTCCATAGGTGCCGTGATTCTGACGAATGTAGCTTTGTCCCTTAAACCGATATTGATAACATCTTAAACCGATATTGATTTCTCCAAGTATATATTTCTATGTTTGTTGTAAGCGCATATATGAAGGGTGTCCCATTGCTAATGTGATTTTAGACCATACTATCGTATCTAGTAAGATAAATGGTAAGGAATCGTTCGTGCATGACTCCAACTTGCATTTCCAGGTTCAACAGTCTTCTTTATAAGTGGTGGCAAATAAAAATCTCTCTTCTATTTTGGAACAATTTTTTTTACTTACGTTACAATTTTTATTATAATTTTATTTTGTGTTATTTCCAAAGGTACGAAAAGCTATTACAAATGCAATGCATTTGCGAACACACAATTTTTATTCTAAGAACAGACAAGCAGTCAGATGTCAAAATATATGTAAATGACTGTTATAGAATTAAATGAAATAAATGGCGTTGCCATACATGTAAATAATATGCGCTCACACACTAACACACATACGACTACAATTTAAATAAGATATGATGATGAGAATGAAGGAATTATTTTTATAGTTAATAATACCACGTAAAATATTATTTTCATGAGTTTTTTGCCTTACATTTTCCTTCGAAAAAAGTCATGTTTTTCTGCTGTGAAATGTTTAATGGAATATGAAATATGTGTGCTGTTAAGTTTTTTTTTTGCTTTTTTTAAGCAAAAAGTAGTTGCGTTTTTTTATATGTATGTTCAGAGGATTTTAGTAACAAAAATATAAAGAAATGCATTTATAATATTTTGAAGCCGAAAAATATAAAGTAAATAAAGAAAAACTTATGAACTAAAAAAGAAACCAAGATTGACTTTTGACGTTTTAAAGAAAATATCGGGTGGGGCAAAAGTAATGGAATATCGCAATATTTATTACTTAACAATTATTCTTTAATATCAAGAAAAAATTAACTCTGTTCTTATGACAAGTCTATTTGAAGATATAAAACTTACGACATCAAGTTACAGAATTTATATTGAGTAGATGCCCGCCCACCGAGTTGTACACGTTTAGCATAATTTTTAGCTGTTGGTCACGAAACGTCTGGTTTCAAATATAGACCGATTACTTTTACCTTCAATGTTATACTAAATAGTCACTTAGTGGACGTGAAATGAACTTTTTGTATTTTATTTGTGTTTTCTTTGTCCCAGAAATACAAATTTTAAACTTAAGTGTAAACAGGCTTTCGATTGTGAAACAAA
The DNA here is from genome assembly GCA_916610165.2 of Gymnosoma rotundatum. Classification (NCBI taxonomy): domain Eukaryota; kingdom Metazoa; phylum Arthropoda; class Insecta; order Diptera; family Tachinidae; genus Gymnosoma; species Gymnosoma rotundatum. Next base: position 7,744,728 of record OU744338.1, on the reverse strand, counting down.
AGTCTTGCACTAATTATAACAGAGTCAGCAACAAGCAGCATTGAACAAATTATACTTTCTGCGGGAATATCTTCAAGTCGTTGAGAAAACTTCTTTGAACACGAACATCGGCTTATATTTAATTTTGTGCTTCTCTTCAATTTTTTTTATTATCTCTAACGTCTTCGGCTTAGCAGCCATATTATCGGTCGAGCGAGCAACATTAGGTCAAATATTTTGTTCTTTGTCTGCAGTGTGCTTTCGACGGCAAGCAAAATTAAGTCTAAATTCATGCTGCTTTAATATAAGAGACCTAAAATGTATCAAATAAGCAGTGATAGCAATTTTAGGTTCCTCAGGTATGCATTGATCTAATTTCAGCGTTTGACTAATAGCCTACCAGTCTACGAATTACATTTCAGAGCTCAATGGCTGTTGAAAAACTGAAAAACTTGAAAAACTGAAGCTTTACTCAACTTTTGACTATACTCTTATGCCACCTTGTGTAAACGAGTAATGCAAAAAATTTTCGAAAATGTATAAAAGAAAATACTTGTCACAATTTTCATAATTTTATGCAAAGAATTTTTAAGAGTTTTTAGTTCAGGACTAAGACAACACAACTATATGTGTATTCACATGTTTAGAGATGTTATTGTTAAGTTACTTTGCATCTACGTCAGCTAAAAAATTAATATTATTAAAGTAAAGTTTTTTTTGACCTTTTTAATAATTAATATATTTATTTAATTTTTAAGCACTAGGTCTTTTTTATTTTTATATATATTCTTAATATTTCGCTACTCCATTGCGTAGCGTCATGAGGAAAACAATTGTGTGTGTGACCTAGTGTTTAAAAATTAAATAAATATATTAATATTATTAAAGTTTAAGATGTAAAAAGTAACAAGGCTTATTATACCCAGTACTGCCTAGGTTTAATTTTTAAGTCCTTCCAGACACTCCGAACACGTGAGAAATAGATAAAATTATTTAGGATCTTATAGACCAGCATATATGTATCTATATTTCAAATATCTCTATATTTTGATTTTGTAAAGATCAATAAGGACCTATCTATGTTTCGAATTTCATATAAAAAGAATTAGCCAATACTTTGTAAAGATCAATCCAGATGCTTAAAAATGTCCGCTCTTCTTTTACTTTCCTCTTGGTCGGCTTCATCCTATTATATTATGAGGATAAATATCTCCCCGTATTTAAAATTTCATTAAAATTGGTTCTGTCGTTTAGCCGTGGTTAACACACGCACGACTGATTCCGTGCGAACTTCAGATAAACCATTTACACGACCATACGAACAAACCGAAAAAGTCATCTTCATTGCTGCATTGTTCAATAATTTTTTTAATTTTTTTTATGCCAATGATTTTAATTTAAACTGAAAGATTACAAATCAATAATTAAAAAAGGTCAATGCTCGCACTGCAAGCTTAAATGACAATTAGTAAACACACAGAAGTTAGAAGGGTCAAATTTCGCGAGCAGATATGTAATTTAGATTAGCGCCTGTACCTGGCGCGGAGACCTTACCAGAGATTTATTTTTTACACAACCACCAAGTGTACCTCGAAGGGATCTCACCAATAACCGGTTACAGAGAGGGGCTGCTCTGTGTATGGTATACCAGTTCCCGTGGTGCCAGTTTATTTATTTACTATTATTAATTTATTTAATACAATCATTTAAGGACACTGTTGTATCCTTCGACAGTACCACACTGTCTATCCAGATTTACCGGTGGACTGGTTTCCCCTTTACCCCTGAGAACCCTTGTCTGTGCCTAGGTTAGGTCAGCACAGACTCTAGGTGCCCCCAGGGGGAAATTTTGCAACCAATCAAAGCCTTATACCGACAAAATGTAATTCTCATAAGAAAAAAAAATACATTTTATGTAGGGAAATCACACCATAACACCGCATATTCGTAGAAATTTTTCGATGTTTTTTTATAAACCATCGGAGAAAGTAGACCTTTCCAACGCATGTCCTCGTTTGAAAATCAGTTGAGTGGTTCTCGAGTTATAAAATCACGAACATAGGACAAATTATTTATATATATTTATATAGAGAAGAAGATATAGTTATCGTAAAGTAGTCGATAATTAATAAAGTTGCCATATAATTAAATTCTACTCATTAATTATTGGACGTAAATGCAGTTGAAAACCTTTGGCGTCAATTTTACAAGCATGATAAAAAAAAATAAAATATCTATCAAAGAAGATTTTAATGGAGTTTTACTAGCCGACACAAAATATGAGATTATCTTATATTTTAACTTACAAAACAAAGTCTAAATTTGTGTGTTTATTTACTTTTTTGTTACACGTTTTTAGGATTGATGTTTATTATCAAAATTCACACATAGAATAGAAGAGATAATAATAGTTTGCACTGTATTTATACTTCATTGGTACACTGTGTGCACTAGACAGTAAAAGTTTGCTGAAGAGCGGAATTTACATATTAATGATGTACAATTTTTATCAAAATTTCCACTAAGAGCATTTTTAATATTAACGAAATTCAAATGTATTCAAAATATGGAATAATTCTACAATTATAATATAATTATATATAATTTTATTAACGAAATTAATAGTTAAGAATGCAATTTTTATAAAAGAAATATTATTTTTTATACTGTATGTAGACTTTTTTGGGTTACTGTATATTTTGCTAATTTTTATTTTGTATTTACTAATTTAAATTTTTTTTTTTTGTGTTTCTCTTTAAAAATTTTCTTTTAGGATTTGATTGGTAGAAACATAAAACAATATGCTCACAAATATCGGACTTGTTCAACTAAAGGGCGTCAACTCAAAATTTAAAATTTTTCACTTTTTGTTAAAAAACGATATATACTGATAAACTCTAACCACTGTAAATTTTTCTCATTCTTTTGACTACTCTTTCTTAAAAAAAAAAAACGTTTTGTCGCTCACCATGTCTTCCGAGTACTTACTTTTGTATCAACAAAACAAATATATTTTTAGTTGTACTTACATGTTTTAACAAAACAATAAGAAATCGAGTGTTATATTGAAGTTAACAAATTATTTTTACGAGGCCATAACTTTTTTATTATATTCCTTTAATATTATCACAAACAGTTGTTTCTCTCTACTGAAAAATTGAAAATTTTGAGTTGAAGCCCTTTAGTTGAACAGGTGTGATATGTTGATTGTATTTTATACAACATACGATGTACAATAGACTGTCAATTAAGCAAATATAAAACAAAAAAAATTAAACGTTTCTTTTACATTCATAACTTCTTAAATAGAAACAGTTACATTTGAAAAGTAGCTTGGAAATGGGTAATAAAAAGCCCAAAGAAGGTTATAGTATAAAAAATAGTTAAACTTTTAAATAACTTAAAAATTAAGAACAAATCTATGTTGAAACAAAAGCTTTATGATTTTAAGCAAGAGTATAGAAATAAATGCATATATATTCACATTAGGTTTGTATTTGTAGTCTCATTTATTTCTTGTGTAAGAGGAAGACTCTAGTAGTAGTAGTAGTAGTAAATTATAATGTAGTAAATATATAATGTACCTGTATACGAGCGCAATTAAGTATTTAAATAAGCCTGTGATAACTACATTTGCAGCTGTACACATTTAAGTGTTGATAGATAAAATAATTTAATATTAATATCGGTTAAGCATTTACGTATCTTGTGTTCTCATTTACAGAAAATATTTGCTTTAAAATCAATAATTTATTAATAACTTAAAATACATACATTTGCGAAATTGCAACTACGAACTGCTACAACTATAATTCATTTAAAATTAACTTCATTTCAGTATTTAGAAATATTTGGTTATTTATATGGCTTTTAATGTTAATTGGAACGTATTTGCTTAGGAAATTAAAATTACGAAATTACTAGGTCAAGTATCTTATATAATATTTTGCGATGAAGGCAAATATTTAATTGGAAAATTTAGGTTAAAACAGAAAGTATTTATTATTTAGCAGGCCTTTAAAAATTTTAAAAAAGTTTTCATTTTTTTTAATTATTAGTTGAATTGTTTTAAGTTAAAAAAATTTATTATTCAATATAGCTTAAGTTCATTTATATATGTATTAATTTCTTAAATTTTTATTAAGAAAGAAAAATTATTTCCACATTCTTGCACAAGTTTTTAAGAAAACAGGAAAATTAGATACCCTCAAAATCAGCATTCTTTGCAATTAACTACTTTAGGACTACGTTAGTTTGTGTACATTGCTTGCATCATATACCTAACTATATAATTTGTGTAACTATGAATACAAAGAGTGTTTATAATCAAACGCTTTTCTTCGTTGTTCTTTTTGCTAATACTCACAAAAATTTGTATTGCTTTCTGCTATCGCGTCGGTTTAGCCGCCATGCAATTTTTATTTTTATTATTTTCTACTTTTTCCTTCACAACATTGTAGATGCTGTTCCAATATCATACTGACTGTTATGAAGTAAGTATTGGTATACGCTCTGTCTTGCCTGCAGTTTAACTTTTATTATTTTTATAAATTTTTTTGAAATCATTATATATTTTTTTATTAAAAGTAAGAAATTAAAATGATTTTTAAAAAGTAAAAAACTCAGTTTTTTGGTAACAATAATCAAATTTTGTTCGCTGTGAAAACGTATGACTGCGGCGAATAAATTATAATGATTTTCAACATTACTCCAGCTTCTATTAACATTTAAAAATGGTAAAAATGCTCAAAATTTTAATCAAATTATGTTTAAAAGCAAGGTATATTAGTTCTAAGACTTGACAGAATGCTTATCTATCAGAATTAAAATAGTTGTTTATTGAGAGCGAAAATGGAAAAGATTAAAAAATAATATAAAAATATCTAAGCAAATGAAATAAAGCCATTAATAATTAAATATTTTATTTGAGAAACTGTTTGCACTTACTAAATCCTACTACACTTTAATTAATTACATGAGATATTTAACAACATTTTTATATTTTAATTTAAACATATAATGTATATATTTGAACATAATATTGTTATTCTTTTCTATTATCCCGATTAATTATTTAAATCACCGATGTTGATTATTGAGGGTCAAAGCACGTCTCAATGGCCATTTCGTTACCGCTTACTGAACTTATCTTGAAAATTAATTAATATAGTAAAAAATTCCCGTTGTTTAATTTAATTTAATATTTGCCCGTGCATATAAATAAGTTATCGTAGTGTTTTGTGATATTTTATTTTTCATCCTCCTTTAACTGTATACGAGGGCTGCTCTATATATTTCTGGCCTAATAGTGAAAATGCGAATATTTATAATCAAAAATGGTGTTATTGTTTTTTAAAGTATTCTCCAGCATGATTTATACACTTTTGTTTGCGCTCAAACCAGTTGTCGAAGCACTTTTTCCACTCCGATTAAGACACCTCTAAAACATGGTTTTTGAACACTTCAACAGCTTCTTCTGGCGACGGAAATCGTTGACCACGCATTTTGTTCTTGATGTGCGGAAACAAGAAGAAGTTATTAGGTGCCAAGTCAGGGACGTACGGCGGATGACCCATTAATTCGACGTTTTGGCCGGTCAAAACGCTCTGGTTTGAGCCAATGTGTGAGAGCTCGCATTGTCATGGTGAACAATGATTCGTCTTCTCTTGTTGGTTTTTCAAATTTCTCCGATGACTTCAGGCAAACAAATTGTAGTGTACCACTCAGAAGTGATCGCCCTACGTTGCTCAAGCGGAACAGTCGCCACATGACCAGTTTTGCCAAAGAAACAGGCGACCATTTGCTTCAAAGTGCTTCTTCCACGAACAACTTTCGTTGGATTTTGCTCGTCTTTGAAGACCCACACGGTCGATTGTTGTTCCGTTTCGGGCTCATACGCATAGATCTATGATTCGTCACCTGTGACGATCTTATAAACGTCTTTTGAAGCACTGCAATCGTATTTTTGCAACATTTCTTTGCACCAATCGACACGAGCCTTTTTTGAGCGACTTTCAAATTGTGCAGGATCCAACGAGAACAAACCTTTTTTACGGCCAGGTGTTCATGCAGTATCGAACGTATGCTGGTGGAAGAAATGTCCAAGGATGTCTCTATCTCTCGGTATGTCGCATGTCGATCTTGCATTATGAGTTCACGCACGGCAGCCGTTTTTGGATTAAATTCATTATACCAATTTTTCATAGTGCTATAGGATGGTGCTTCATCGCCATACAAAGATTTAAGTTCATCAATACACTCTTGTCGTGATAATCCACGTCGAAAGTTGTAAAATATGATGGCACGAAAATTTTCACGAGTTAATTCCATTTTTTTCTATATTAATTTTTTCAAGTCACTGTAAACAACACAAATAATGGTCGTACGTCAAAACATTTTGAGTACGATTATGCTTAAAAATGACAAACTTTCCAATGGAAATGTCAGATTGCACTTGGCAGCACTCAGTGTTGCCAGGCCAGAAATATATATAGCAGCCCTTGTAAAAGAGCCGAAAAAAAGTCAGCCGTATACAGTGGAGAAAGAAAAATAGAATTACTGTTGTTTATTGTTGTTTTTGCTTAAACTTTGATTTTTGTCTTTGCTTTATTGTTTGGACAAAGATTTTTAGTTTATTTAAAATGTCTGTCAGAAGTTTCCTGAAGAGTTAAGTAAGCAGTAACCAAATGGCCACCTAAAAAAAAACGCTGTTAGTTAGTTTTTTTATTGAAATATTTTAATTCTTATGAAAATTAATTATAGAACAGACTGCTGTTGTTTGATAAAAAAAAATATTTTTTATTACTTCGACAGATATTTGTTAATGTTACCAAGTTTTTATTGATTAAAATATTTACATTATGATTCAAATAATTCAAAACACGTTTTATAAATTTGTAACCAATAACTCTTAATTTTTTTACATCAACTCTCTGTATCAGCACCTTAAAAACTTCACCATGCTTTGCGATACCGGCCTTTACCACTGAAACTGTGAATGGTATAAAAAATTGCCTTAATTGTTGTTTATGATGATGGCAAATAAAATGAAAAGGATAACAATCATTAAGTCCTTTTTATATTTTGTTATACAACCAAAATTTATAACCCTTTTTGTGTTTTTTGATTTCTTTATTTTTCGGTGCTTTGTGTTTTATTTATTTGATTTTTATTAATGACATCTTGTTATGCATTTTTAATGATCAAACATTAAGTTAAACAAATATAAAGCAAATTTTACAATAAACCATTTGCTTTTATGAATTTATAAAGTTAAAAGGATACTAAAAAATCTTGAGTTTATGATGTCATTAAAATTAACAAATTAGACGAATTTCTTTGAGTACCCCCTACATATAAAAGCCAAATTTTCATTCATTCTCATTCCGTAAATAAAATTATTACTTCACATTAAAGTTTAACATTTAAAGACTTCTTTCATTAAAAATTATTTTTAAAGTTAAACAGAGAAGAAAAGCAAAAAGTTTTAAGAAAATAAATCAAATAATGTGAGTAATTTCGTCGTTCTCAATATTTAAGATTTCGTGTCATTTTACGCAGGCTAGAAAGGTATTTTTGGACTATAGTTTCTTGGTGAAAAAGTCTTGTTTTATACAAATCGATCCTTCCTTATGTATAAGTTGTTCTCAGAAAAATGTCATTTTTATTCGAAATTCACAAGTAACATTCCGAGATTACCAACTTGCTCATATAAGTTATTTTAATATTTATTTAGCGGCACAGGTTAAAGAGTGTTTGAAATTAATTTTTTTTCATGTTCGCCGATTTGGATAATTTTTTGTTATTTTATTAAAGACGTGGGAATAATTTTTTATTTATTTAATTTTTATAAAAAACTTCGCGCTACTTTTAAATTATCCCGATTAAATTAATTGCCGGTATGGATTATTGAAGGTCGTTTCCGCTTACTTAAATCTTCAGGAAACTTCTGACAAACATTTAAAATAAACTTAAAATTTTTTACCAAACAATAAAGCAAAGAAAAAAATCAAAGTTTAAGCAAAAACAACAATAACCAAGAGCAATTCTATTTTTCTTTCTCCCCTGTATATGGCTGACTTTTTTCGGCTCTTTTATACAGTTGAAAGAGTATAAAAAATAAAATATCAAAAAACACTACGATAATTTATTTCTATGCACAGGCACTTTCCAAATTATTTAATTAAAGACACGAGATTATTTTTAATTAATTTAATTATTATAAAAAACTTCGTGATATTTTTAAAGCACCCCGATTAAATTCATTACCGATATTGGTTACTGAGGTTCGAAGCACGTCTTTTTGTTATTTTGTTGTCAGATATCTGAGTATTATGATTCCGTATATTAGGCTGATATATTTATTATTTATTTGGACAGATGCGCTTAAAGTTCATATATGTTCCCTTGCTTAAAACGGCATGTAAATTTATTGTATTTTTAATCATTTGGAACAATCAAATTCAACTTATTATTTGACTTTGTTGTATAAAAAATTTCGTAGAACTAATTATAAACAACATGAAATGATCATCAACTTTAGTAAACTGCATATTTTTAGCGCTGTTGAGCGCTGTTTAACGAAAGAGGTCAAATTAAAGCTTAAAGTCTTAGCTAGAAGTTAAAAAAAAATTAGCTGCTCCTAACTGCTCCCTTTCAAAAAAAAAAAAAGAGAACAGTAAAAAACTATAAAGTAATAAAGTCACAAAACATGCATTTTCATTCATGCATGTTGTTGTTGCCATAATTCTTTACAGTTTAAAATTATTACAGAATATAATATGCTAGTCAATGTGGTTAATTTTTATATGTTTCATTCGAACAAATTTCATATTTATTGCATGGATACTGCCAAGTTGTTTGTGGATCTCTATAGCTGGTATTACATTACTGTAACTGTGCATAAAATGCTGGTTCATGGTAGCAAAATTATAGCCTGTATCTAAAGGCTTTAATCTGTATCTAAAGGCCATTATTCAATGATTTCTTTTTTATTATTTACGTTTTAATTGATTATTTATATTCGGTATGCTGTCCGAGGAAGCTCAGGAAGCGAGGATTGAAGATTATAGAGCCTATAGATTATATCATTCGCGAAGAAATGGACGCTTACCCACAATAAAGACGTAATGCATAATCTTTTATTGTCTTCAGACCTATTTATTAATAGATTTGCTCAAAGCTGCAAATCAAAAAATTTAAGTACGATAATAATGTCAAAAAATTATTACAAGACTATGCTTAAATTAAATTAAATGAATAAGTATTCATGTTTTTTTCTATTTGTTTTTACTATGGGAGATGAGCGTAAAAGTGGGCGGATCAAGTACACATTTTTAGGAATCCATTCAATAAATATATTTATTTTTGTGAAAATTGAGTTGATGCATTAAAAATCAGTCAAAATATAAGTTTTATGGGAAGTGGGCGTAAAAGTGGGCGGATAAATTTCAAGTTTCATACAAATGATTCTGTGTGTTTAAAATTGCTATGTGCCAAAAAACAACAATGCCGTAGGACACAATTTAATTTTTACTTTGTATGGGAGGTGGGCGTAAAAGTAATCGGATCATTTTTATTTTTCCATTTTTTCTTGACTCAAAAACAAAAACTGCCTATGGCCAAGTTCCGTTGTCGTTCGACAACTTCTTTTATTTTAAGCCGCTCGTTCTATGAATCTCAACCAATGTGTACCGTAAGCAACATGAGATCACGTAAATATACCGTTTACCTGCTAGAATTTGTCATTCCTTTTGCATTGCATTGTAATATTTTTCATCTTGTTGTTATAATTTTATAACAGTTTTCTGAATAAAAAATTTTATTTGGTATTTTAAGCATCAAAACTGTTTTTTTTTGTTATATTTTCAATAATTTTTATTTATATACGAGAACGAGTACTTTTTAGTCACTGCAAACTAACCCTCTAAACCCACATACTGATTTAGTTTTATTTGTTTTCTATGAAAAACCTATAATTTTTCACATGTGTGTAAATTCTTAAAACACAAAAAACTAAATTGATTTAATGGCTTATAGAAAATTTATTTGAAAAATTAATATTGACTGTTGCAAAAAAAAAAAAAAAAAATTTTAGTATTTATATATTATATAGTATTTATTAGTATATTTGATATAAAAATATTTCAGTGATAAAAAAATAAAATTATGGTTTATTAAAAAATATTTTAATTTATAGCTTTTAGTTTTCAGTGAGGTGGCAACACTTCTACGAAAGCCAATTTTGCAGCCCACATATGCTTTGTGAAATAAAACACGAATTAAATACTAGGTGGACGCACGGCTACAAAAACAAAAAGAGCCAAATTTAATTTACACTTTTATCATTATTTGGTACTTTAAATGAAGTTGTACCAATTGGTTTATTTTTTTTATATGCAGCAATACCTCATATTTAATTTTTTTGGTTTTGAAATTTCATTTTATAAAATTTATAATTTTTTAACTTTTTCAAATTATTTGAAAATTTTTTAATTTTTAAAATTATTTGAAAATCTTGACAGCAGCGTCGAACATAAACAAAATACAGCTGTGATATTAAGACTACCTGTAAATTAATTCCTCTGGATGTATTGTTTGATTAGCTATTTTGAAATTGAATGGAGTGAAGCTAGAGTAATGCTTTAAAATTGTAGACATAATTATGAATGTTGGGATACCACCAAATTTTTATTCAACGATGCAGCCCACTCTTGGTTGATAAACTGCAGATCCATAATATCCTGAGAAATTTTTTGCTAGTTTGATTTAGGGGTCAGTTCACATTCATTAAAAAAAATCGTAATAGAGAGAATGTTTTAGTCATTCAAATATCGTACCTCAATAAGACGGAACCACATGCCAAATAGTGTGATAAAAAATCAAAAAAATGATACATTTCACTTAATGGGTTTGACCTTAAAGTTTATGCGATTACACTATTTTTGACTTTATTGCTTGAGGATATGTAGACCGAATATATTAGATTATTACACTCTAGAAGTTATTATAAAAAGAAAATTTTATCAGTAGGGCTGTATTTTTTATATTGCGTCCGCAGAACTCAGTTATTTCTGAACTGCTTTTGATTTTTTTCTAATTAAGATGTGATGAGTTCTTAATTTTGAAATTAAAGTATCCATACAACACATTTAATTTTGATATATCTACTGAACAGTAACGGACTCCCATATAACAATACCTAAGAACTTAATAATTTAAGGGTGTCCCATGGGTGGCGTAATTTGACTCATATGGCCCAAACTTTTAAATCGTTGTAACTACACACTTCAAAAATTGTACAAAATGTGGGAGCCTGTATCTTTTATAATAACAAGTATAAAATTCAAATTAGAAATGAAAGGGTGTTCGCATAATTTTTATTTCATTTTATTTCTGCCCGTCTTGTTTCTTTAAATCGGGTTTTTACTGCAAGAATTATTTTAATTTGCAATTTTCATTTTTTTAAATACATCCTTTTCACATAAAAGTTTTGAATTTAAGTAAACTATTGAAAATTTCGTAAGAAGTTTGAATATTCACACATGACTTAACATATTCCTCTTTTTTTGATTGTTCATATTAAAAAGAAAGAAAAAAAGGCGAAGGATGCTTCCTTATGCTAAATTACATTTATTTGTATATGTTTAGAAAACATACAAATATGTTTAAAATGAATAAATTATTTATTCAAATAGGGATATTGTTGTTGTTAAAACTCTGATTCTTTGCTATTGTCGCTTCTTTTACTTCAGAAATTTTAAATTGTTTAAGTACATCCTGCAAAAGAAAACAATTCATAGTAGAAAAGGTAGACATACATTTTTGTACTAAAGTATCAGTTCTTTTACAAAAAAGAATAAAAAAGTTTTTCTTTATTTAAATATTCATACACACATTGAGTTTATATTATACCTAAAATATTCCTGTTCCCTTTATAAGAAAAAAGTTGATAATTTTTTATTGTCAGTTCCACTTGTATTGTTGTCATCGTTTTAAGATTTCTCTCTTCTATTTTTTATTCTTTGCAAAATTTTTATAAATTATATGAGAGGAGTTTTATACTAAAAATGAAGTTAAATAATTTTGTTTCTTTATTTTTTCCTTAAGTTCGTTTAAAGTAATTAACTGTTGTACGGCGAAATTATAACAGTTGTTGTTATGCCGGAATCATTTACCGGGTGGTGGTAACTGCAACTTCGCCATCACTAAAAATGCCAATGTCAAGAAATCTACCACAAATTTTTTTATATGAAGTTTGATATTCTTGCTACTATGATCTGGTGCATGATTTCAGTCCAAAAGTTTAATTTTTTTGGTGAGCTAAAAACGTTAACAATTACTTTAATTTTGTGAAAACTTTGAAAGTTTAAAAAAGTAGTGTTTTTAATTTACTTAAAAATTTATTTCATCAATTTTTTTAAAAATTTTTTATTTCAATTTTGTAAAAATTTTTTTATTTAAATTTTTGTGTTTTCCTTGAACTTAAGTCTGTTTTGAATATTGAAAGAGTGTAGCTTTCTATGATAAAATAAGAGAGCTGCATCCTCATAAAGAATGCTCGCTCCACTCATAGTTAGTAAGTTTACAAGAGAACGATATCTTGACATCCGAACAGTCTTCGGATTCCTTGATGTAGAGAAACATTCTCTTACCAAAGTGCTCCCTAAGGATTGTGCGCCATCTAAAAATTTTACAGCCCTTTCTTCTATGTAGCCATCCATCTGCACAAAATCGAGTGCGCTGTAAATTAATCTACATGATGGTACACTAAAAGAAGCACCTTCCTATCAACACCCTTTGCATTTTAGGGCTCCCTGATATGCGGAGTTAGTCCTCTTGCTTTTCGCAACAATGTCGTCAATTTGGCGATAGCTCTTAAAATTCTCATGGAAGACGACAACCAGGTTCTTAAGCCTGTCCGAAGTTTCCATCACTTCTCGTTCAACATGGTTTGTATGGTCTACAATTTAGATAAGTAAATTTGCGTCTATCCTTGAACATAACTGCGATGGTCTTCGAAGGGTTCAAGGTAAGATCTTATTTTGTAAAATATTATGCCAGTACCGTCAAGTATCAGGTTCAGTCGTTCGTTAATATTCCTTGCTCTAGCACCTGATAAGACAATCAGAATATCAGCGTAATACATAAGTAAAAGATCCTCCCGTGGTGGTTGTGGTATGCCGGAATAAAAGATATTGTATAGCACAAGGCCTAGTAACGAGCCCTGTGGTACTCCAGCAGAAATCAAGCCCTTATTGGACCGATTTAATTAATTATTGTCATTAAGACTTATAAAAAGAAAAATTAACTCCCCTTAGGTCTACAGCAAGAAACAGTTAGTCCACGTTTACATTATGCCATTTTTTTAAGCAGTTTTTTACAAGTTGCAGCGATATTCGTAATTTTAAACAAAATATAACCAACATACACATCCTCTCAAAACTGAGGCCATGCTATATTGCTTAGCCCTCTTGCTTCACAAGTACACAAAAATTTCGTGCTAGTTTCATGAAAAATTGCATAGTGTAAATGCAGTATTAGTTAGTAAAATGATTATGAAAGATTTAATTTTTTTATGGTCATATGGATATGTTTTCTCCGCAGAAATATTAATTTTTTAGTTTTATATAATAAATTTTTCATGATATTCCAATATTTAAAGGAATCAAATACAATTAATGCAGATTAACATGAAAAGATTATTTGAATACTTTCATTACCCGATATTGCCTTGAGATATTTAAAGGCAGAGAGGTAACTGTATAGAAGGAATATGGTCACGTTTATTCAATAACATTATTGTTGAATATAATAAGTACTGAGTAGTTTGTAACCCAAGACTTTTCTACCTGCGGTCAACATACTTAATAATAATTCTAAACCTTATTAAACACTGTACCCTTATGGCTAAAATAAAATCCTGCTTTAAAATATTATTTAGCTGGATGACTTACGAAATCATTTATTATAAACTAATGTTCGTATGCGGAGTAGCAAAATAAAATTTTTTTCAAAATGTCTTATAATAAAATAACCGAGCAATGCAAATAACAAGGAGACAAAACTTTTGGTTATGAAAAAGTACATAATTTAATGACAGAATATGCAATTTTAATCTCCATCAACTTTTAATTTGCTTTCCTTTGGTCACATAAATAACAGATTGCACCTGATAGGAGACTCCTCTTCTGAGATCTTCAACATGCTATTTCCCAATTACGCTTTCGGTTACAAAATATTGTGTCTTATGTGTTCGAAGAAGAGCCCTATATTACAGGTTGTACAGTCTATAGGAAGGTGATAAAATTACAACAATGCAACTGCGGGTACAAGAAACAATAAAAATATATGGCTTAAGAAAGGAATACTGTAAACATGAAGTAATGTTCTACAAGATCTTTTTATTTTGCTTTCAATTACGAAATATCCCTAATGTGAATCGTTGTATTGTGTTCCTTATTTTTTGTTCCTCTTGTTTGATATCTTGCCAGGTAGAGTAAAAATTTAACTACCGTGTAGAACACAATTTCCTTCCGTTGCTCTAGATTGTGTTTTGCTAAACAAGTACGTGTATTCTTTATATATTTTGAAAATTTTTCTTTTCCTGTTATTTGGAATTTTTTCTACAGTTTTGTTATGTTCAGGAAAATTGTTACATATTATTACTGTCATTGTTGCTAATTTGTGTTGTTGTATGATAATGTTACACGTAATATAATGTTTCTGTTGCTCCTGTCAGTCAGGCAGCCACTATGAACCCATATCAAATTAATGCTTCGTTAATTTACAGTCTGTTTTTTCTGTTTAATGTTTTTTACATTTAGCTTTCCTTACAAACAGCTTTTGTTAATCTTTTTAAACATCAGTTAACAACCTTAATTTACACTTTGTTACACACATTGTTTGTGTCTTTTCGTTTTTTAAATCTATTTATGCTTTTTGGTGTATTTTTTTTTGTGATGCATAGTACTTCCGTTTATATTTTTAGCTGTTAGTTTTGTTACTTTTGATAATTAATCAACAGTTTAGTTGGCCTTTCTGCATATTGGTTTAAGTAAATTGTTCAACTTGAAATTAAGTAAAAGTTTTTGAAATCTTTCTATTGTCTTGAATTTAACTTAATTAAATTGTAATTATTTTTTTACTAAATAATTGCCAAGACACAACTTACTTAATTTTTATAACAAAATAATATAAATATTTATTTCCTTTTGATCCTGCAACATTTTGTTTAATTTACTGTAATTTATTTGCTAACGTGAAAAGTTTTTACTCAGCCTAAGATTAATGTTTTTGCATTTAATTACATGATAAATATTTAATATCGTTTGTTTACTCAATCTAAAATTATAATGTTAAATATTATAATGGCTCCCAAGTGCATGTTTTAGTATATGGTAGCGAATATACCTTCATAAGATTATAATGTTGGGGATGAAGATGATAATGATTACAAGCAAAACATTGCATGTCAACTTTCAATAATCTTTTAATGACACGCTTACACAACTGATAATTGCCCTGGATAATAGAAACAAATGGCGCCAATAAAACACGCGGGTTGAAATGAGATTATAATGAAATTAATTTAAATTATAACATCAGCGTTTTCTTCTATTCGTGCTTGATTCCTTCAAATATAAACATTTCATGATATTCTCATTTATTATTTTAAACTAAACTAAAAAATGAAATGTATTACTGCGGGGAATGCATATCCATATGGCCATTTCACTACTGCTCAAATAGCTCATCAGTGGATTTTACCCAATTTTTGTATAGAAAAACAGAAAGTCTTATATCAAAAGCCAAATTGATTAAATGAGAACTCCATTGAATCAATAAGACAAAAGACAATAACAACTCAAAAATGTTTTATACAACAAACACTGCAAACATTCAGTAACTATATTTATTTTTTCTTTCATTTTTCTACATAAGGGATCCCATTGGGAACCATTCATATGTATTTTAAAGATTCAATGAAAAAATAAAAATAAAAATTGAAAAACAATTTTTATTAATAAGCAATGTGCACATGCAAAAATTCAATATTAAAATTTATTATTTGAAGGAATCAAGCACGAATAAAATAAATTAAATTTGAAAAGATTCCGAATAATAAATTTTAATATTCTCTGGTATGTATACTGTTGTTTTGACGGCGTATGATTAATACATTAGTATTTCTTAGTTTATTATTAAGCATACGTTTAGTAATAAATACACTGGTCTGCATGAAAACCGGCCCTGATACCATTCTTGACGATTCTTATGTAAAATGACCCTCTGAATCCAAAAAAGAGCTCTGTTTTCACCCATCACCCACCCTTATTTTGGGGAGCCTCATTTTTATTTTATTTTATTTTAAGCATTTTTTCTTAAAATTTTAACTTATAGCCGTTAAAGAGCTTAAAATTGATTTAAAAGACTCTGAGCCAGAACCTAAGACTTCGAATGATACGTTCACTGATGATGAAGAGTATTCCGCTGATTTGGCTTCTCGGCAACCTCATGTCCTTACTCAATCGGAATTAAATGATCTTAACAGGGATTTTTAGTTACCAAAGACTAAATCTCAGCTCCTAGGATCGCAACTCCAACAGTGGAATTCCTTATAAAAGGCAATAAAAATATCTTATTACAGAACCAGACAGCCAACCCTGAAATATTTTTTCCTAGAAGATAAAAGTTTGGTGTTTTGCCCTAATGTAAATTTATTGATGACAGAGCTAAAGATGCCATGTGGGTCAGACAAAAGTTGTTCTATTGGCAAACAAAAATTAGTTATCATGATTATAAGTGGAAACTTTGCACTGCCTTAAAAGTTATTGCTGTACTGATAGGCCTGCAATCAGGATTCACAAAATACTGTTTTTTCCTTTAGGAATGGGAAAGCCGAGCCCGAGTTAAACGTTTCATCGCCTCTGCGAGAATATTTTCTGTCTTGTCAGAAAAATGGCGTCCATAATCCTTTGGTTCCAAAGAAAAAAATTTACTTATCACCTTTACACATCAAATTTGGAATGATGAAGCAGTTTGTGAATGGACAAGACAGATGGCGCATTTCAATTTTTGAAATCTAAATTTCCTCGTCTTAACGAAGATAAAATCAAAGAGAGCGTTTTTGTTGGTCCCCAGATTAGATAACTCCTCCACTATTCGTCGTTTATAAAACACTAAAACAAAAAGAAAAACGAGGTTGGATTGCATTTCACACGTTTGTAAGAACTTCCTGAGTAACCACAAAAGTAAAGGTTATGTCGCTCACGTTGAGGAACTGCCTTTAGCGTACCAGGACATAGGATGTCACATGTATCTTAAGGTTCAATTCATTCACTTGCATCTCAGCTTTTTCTCTGAAAATTTAGGAGCAGTCTTCGATAAAAACGGAGAACGGTTCCATCAAGGCATCGCTTGGCTGGAGTAGAGATTTTCAGGGAAAAGGAATGCAAATATGTTGGCGGAGTACTGCTGGATTTGAAACGATCAAATTGTACCTCAGGGTATAAAAGGAAAGCAAGCTCACGCTGAATATCTTTTTATTTATTATTTTTAAGCTATAAACAATAATAGTTTTTTGACCCCTTAAATTAAATTCATGTCTATAAATTTATTATTTTATTTATTGAAAAGTGGTAAAAGTACAGACTTGGGGCGCTCTCGAAGGTGATGGGTGACGGAAGAAAACGGAAGCCATATTTGGATTCAGCACTTGATTTTACATAAGAATCACCCCAAATAGTGTCAGGGCTCGATAAAAAAATATTTTTTGTAGACCAGTGTTATTTATATTTTAGTTGGCCATAGTTTGTCTTGAGAAATGGAAAGTTGAAAGTTGATTTTAGCCATTTAATTTTTGAGAGTTGAAATTAAATTACTAAAGAGATATAGTGACGACGGAAGTCAAACCTTGATATTGGTTGAAGGTTCTTAACAGATATTATCGTTTATGCTTTTGAAAGTCCGAAGAAACTTCTACCTCACACAAGAGGAAAATATCTTTAAGGGAATCAAGGGAAAATACCTTTTATTTAATCGGCATTTATTAGCAACCACTTACTATTCCATTTATAAATAGTGTGCGTCGGCCAAATATTGCACATAGACAGGTAAAGTTTTAGAAACATAAATTGCTTTTTATCGTTATTTTTAATATGCATACAGAGTGGGCCAAAAGTCACGCCTG
The DNA here is from genome assembly GCA_916610165.2 of Gymnosoma rotundatum. Classification (NCBI taxonomy): domain Eukaryota; kingdom Metazoa; phylum Arthropoda; class Insecta; order Diptera; family Tachinidae; genus Gymnosoma; species Gymnosoma rotundatum. The sequence continues at coordinate 7,726,559 of OU744338.1, read as the reverse complement.
CGTTTAAAACGATTCGAAGTGATGATCTTAAGATGCTCAGTTATCCAGAACTTCTTCGCGTTGAAATTTCTGGATATTCTTAAACACTGTCCCATACACTATAAATGTTCGCTGTTATACGCAGGAGTGAATTTTTGTCGGCCCTGTAATTTTAGTATACTAACTCGTGTAGATTACGGCTCATATGATGATCTCTTTTAAGCCTTTTATAAAAGCCATGTATTTCGAATTTAATAAATTTATCTGTGTTTGAATTAGTTGCTGGCCAATTATATCAAAACTTAAGATTTGTTTTAAAATTAAGAAGACGGAAATGCTCATTCCAATGAGTTTCACTGTAAAGATTTCAGATTTTGCACCTTTAGATAAAAGCTCTGCTGCGTGGATTTTTTCCAACATTCTACATCCTTAAACCTTTTATCAATGACTGTATCGATATTAAGCATTTACCTTAATGTCCTTCTGGATTTTACATTACGAAAAAAAAAAATACATGGCAATTTATTAAATTGGTTATGACCATATATTGAGTAAAGCTACGTACTGAAATAAAATTAAATGAATATTAAAAATTAAATTTTCCTAATATATTATAGGTTATTTATATACAATGTATTTAAATTAATTAAAATAAAATTAATTTTACTAAAATAAATGTAAATTATAAAATTTTAAAAGTTTTTAGGGAATATAATTTTTTTGTATTAAATTTATTGAATTATTTTAGTAACAGGATTTGGTCAGATCATTAAGGACAAAATGTTAAACACAAATTTTATTTTTTCAACAATTACACAGTCCAAAATACTATATTATATTCTCTTTGAAAATTCTAAAAATTTAGTCTTAAGCCTTACTAAAATTTTTCATTAAGACTTAAAACAAAGTATTTTATTTTTTTATACATATCTTCAGTTTATTTAGAAATTTGCTAGAATTTTCCTGAAGAGCTAAATAAGTGGTAGCGAAATGACCATCGTCCAGAGCTTTTTCTTTACAATAATCAATATTTGTAAAGTTGAATTATTTAAGCGAGAATTTAACACGTTTAAGTTGAGTGAAAGCTTTTAACTAAAAACAGAAATTTATTTAAAAACCATGCAAATATAAATATTTTTTTGGGTATATTATTTTTGACATTATGAGCAATTCCTTAGCTGCCATGTATGTTTCCATATTTCGTATTTTGTTATAAAATTAATTGACTTCAATTTAATTGAATTTTAGATGTTTAATAAAAAAATTTATACAGTTAATCGTATTAAAAGTATTATATTTCAATTATGTCACATGCGAATAAAGTGTGAATAAATGTAAATTTAAATACTTTTTTTACTGTATTTTACCTCTTACTATTTCTCAGCTTTTAACGCTTCTGTTATGAAGTCAAGTTAACACTACAAAACAGCAACAATGTTAGCATATATTGCGTCATTTAAAAAATGTTTTGAAATAAAATGCAATTAAATATTTATAGAAATAAAGTTACAATTAATGTTTTTATGTGATCTTTTTATATACAAAAGATTATTTTACGCCGCCAAGTAAGCTGTTGACAGTTAAGAAAAAATATTATAATCAATAGGATCTTTTATACTTTTTAAAACATTTAGTTACTATATATAAGATATTAAGTTTAAGAGACTCATAATGATTTAAAGGAGTATCACTTTTGCTTGTCCAATTTTCTCGCATTGACTATGAAGTTGATGCTACAGTAAATAAATTTAAAGTTTAACGGCTTTAAATACTGGAAAACTATGAAAAAATATATTAAAATTATCTCATTAAATGCCCAAAAATTTGATTAATTAACAACAGCTTTAAAGCATTTTTTCTACTCGACTCCTACAACTCTTTTATTTTGGCTCGTAACTTGATGGAATTTTAATTTATACTGTCATATCTTAAAAAAATAGCTGTCTTAAGCACAATGGCAATACGTCAATCTGTTACATAAAATTTCATTTGTATATGTATTGGATATTATTGTTTCAACACATCAAATCTATCCCACCAATCTTCATTCTTAAGTTGTTCTAAAAAGACTATAATGTATTTAGTTCGTCGCGTATAATTTTAATATTATTTTTATTTGTCGAAATTAATTTTTTGAAGAATATGAATGAATCGGTTTTGATTCCTTTCTATAAGCAGTTTAAAAAATAGATTTTTTTTAAATAGTTCTTGTTATTTTTGTTATAATACTCTTTGCATTTAACTTGTCATAAAGCAGGAAAATAACCATAAACTAGAATATATTCCAGAATAAAATTATTTCCATATATTTTAAAACACCGCGTCAGCAAAAAAAAAAAAAAAAACAATATAGTGACACTAAACTAAATCAAAAATGGAATTTAAAGAAAAAAAAATTTTTTATTTTGAAAATTAATTAATGTAATAAAAAACAATTCCCGTTGTTTAATTTAATTTAATATTTGCAAATTGCCTTTGCATATAAATAAATTATCGTAGTGTTTTGTGATATTTTATTTTTCATCCTCTTTCAACTGTATAAAAGTGCCGAAAAAAAGTCAGCCGTATACAGTGGAGAAAAAAAAGTAGAATTTCTATTGGTTATTGTTGTTTTTGCTTAAACTTTGATTTTTGTCTTTGCTTGATTGTTTGGACAAAAATTTTTAGTTTATTTAAAATGTTTGTCAGAAGTTTGCTAAAGAGTTAAGTAAGCGGTAACAAAATGGTCATCGAGATGTGCTTTGACCCTCAATAATCAATATCGTTGATTTAAATAATTAATCGGGATAATAGAAAATTGCACGTAAAAAGTTTTTATTTTGAAAATTAATATATATAATAAAAAAATTTCCGTTGTTTAATTTAATTGAAGAATTTTTGATAAGCTTACAAGCCCAAAAGTGTTCTAAAGTTCATAAAGCAGTGGTTTTTTTTTAGCAGGTTTTAGGTACAAATGGGAATTCCTACAGCTCTTAATGTAAAAAATTCTTGCAAGAAAAAACCGACTTCAAAACAGATCTCATCTGTTGGTATATAACGGTTAAAAAGTACAGCACATACATCAAAATATATCAACTATTGGGACACCCTTTAATTTCCAAATCCAAATTTTTTACTTGTTATTATAGCGGACATAGCAAACAGGTCCCTTGTAAATATCAGCTGTCTGTCTTTAACGGGTAAGAGGTTTGGCCCCATATATCAAATTACAATAATTATGGGGACACCGTTTCACTTATAATTTTAAATGTTTATACTTTTTATTATACCGTTCATACTAATCGACATTCTGCCCGATTTTCAAGCGTTTGCCTTTAACGGTTCAAAAGAAAGGCACATATAGGTCAATTGACCGATGACAACACCCTTTTATTTTAGATTTATTTTTTAGTAAAACTCAGTCATTTTAAAGAAGTGCGCTTATAGGTTTATAATACACTAAAAACATGTATGTTGTATGCGGACACCCTTTAATTTTTATCATCAAATTTACCATCAAATTACACAAAATTTTCAAAATCTGTTGGGAAATGACTGAGTTCTGCAGGTACAATTATTAAAAAAAGCAACATTCAGACGAATTGATAACCTCCTTATTTTGCTTAAGTCAGTTAAAAATAAATTTAATTGCTACTTAAAAATTTTTTTTCGAACCCAGAATGTAAAATGTTTAGTTAAATGAATACGTTTTACTTTCTCATTTTCATTAAGCTGAATTTAGGAATTTAATATAAATTAAATAATTCAATTATGCTAATTCATATATTCAAAATATTGCTTTCTTCTACTTTTTTCTCTCATTTCGCTCTTCAGACACTCACATTTAAAACAAAATTTTATTAAAAGCATTTGCTAAGAAAACTTGTTAAAGTTCGAACGTGCTAAGTGTTAAAATCTTATCTTTACAATATATAAAAATATCAAAAGCAATAATACGTTTCAATAATACTCTAAATAAATATGATTAAATAAAATTGAAAATAAAGCTTAATATTTAATAACATCAATTATTTCAAAAACTACGCCATAATATAATAATCGAACAATAAAGTTGACAGTTTTATTATTGAATTATAAAGAAAAAAAACTAAAAGAAATTTAATGGAAACCCAATATATACACACAACCAATTTTATCCGAATATAAGTAATAAACATAAAACTCACAAAATCAAATCAAATCAAATCAATACTCATAAACAGAATTCTATGTTTTAACAATACTGCGCCATAAACAAGTGACTGAGGGCTTTTATTTCAAAATAATAATTAACATTTTAATCGTAAAAGAATAAAATGAAAAAGGAAACCTAATTTGCTGGAACCTTTTATGTTTTTGGCTTAACAATAAATGAAAAATCACAAGAAGGACAAAAATCAATGATTCATAACTGAAATGAAAGTTTTTAATTGTGTGTTAATGTGAAAAGGTGCTTACTTTGCCATTTTTTATGAAATTATTTAATTTTGAAATTCCTTATAAATTATTTTCAAATTCGATTTACAATGTACAAAGAAGCAGAAAAAAAATTACAATTAAAATTGAGCTGTGATGTATATTTTAAAAACGTCAAATTATTATTTGTTTCAAATATAAAATATTCCTATTGAAATATTAGCAAAGAGACCATTAATTCTCTTTTTGCTCAAATGGTGTGCAACGAAATTTTATTGCCGTATATTCTTTATTATACAACTGGTGCCACTTCGCACTTAAAATTGTACTAGAAAAAGCCAAAAAAAGCGAACACATAAAAAAGTTTTCATACCAATTAAAGGTCGTATTTGATTTACATTGAACATTAATTAAATTTTTAATCGATTTTATTATTTATATAATTGGATATTATTTTTGTTTGTTTTTGATTAAATTTATAATCAATTCAATTATTTCTTTAATAAAAAACTTTCGTATTTATTTTCACATTAAATATATAACTGAGTGAACTTAAACTTTTATTTATAATCTAGTCTGAAAACAAACAAAACCTTCTTTAGGTTTGACAATTTTTTGTGTAGAAGTGAAATTCGGAAGATTTGTGGTCGAAGTTAAGCACCTTTAAGCAACACATAGGAACTAAACGTAGAAAGGGGACTAAATATCTTGGTGCCTGTGGGAATTAAATTTGAATTCAATTTGAATTCTTATATTACAAATGGCAGGAATCATTCCTGCAGAAAGCTTATTTCCCCTGTAGGTTTCTTGGCCTAGAAAAATTGTTTTCAAAGTGCATTGTAGCAACCGAAAGGATGTGGTCTATATGAAAAACTTATGACACACTAAAGCGAATGGCTACTGAAAATATTTACCTGATTTAACCACAGCTTAATGCGCTAAAGTTTTTATGATAATAATGGGTTTAAAAGCCACCAGGATTAATTTTAAAGCACCTGGCCATATTTTCTTCTGTGTTGGAGAGAGATATTAAACCGGTTAAAGCATTTATATCACCTTTACTTCACGCATATTTAAAGTTTTAAATGTATTAAGAAATACAAATTAATTTACAATTTTTCATTATTATTATCAAAGAAGCATTTTCAGTAAGTTATAAACATTATCTCTTTCATCAACTAACTTTGCAAGTTAGACTATGAGAAACGTACATCGTCTATCCATATATTTTGCTTAAGCGACATCCACTCAAGAGCCATAGCTATTTTCCATATTTTTTTTTATCAATCGTTACATATATTTCTTCTTGCTTTCATACAGATTATTCTAGAGAAAAAATAATGCGCAGTGCTTTACTTTGCTTGTGAATTTTGTTTGGGGGCCATTAAGGGTTTTTCGATGGTACACAGTTATCACTCTAGAATATTTTTGCATATTCAACTTAGAGATCTGAATACATATGTATCATTTTAAATTTTAAACTACTCATAATTTGTATATCAGAATTTTCAATTAATTTTATAATTCACAATATTTATTTAATTTTTTTTTTTTTAATTTTGAGCTGGAAAATTTTGTAGACATTTATTCAATAGCATGTGTCAAGGATATGTATGTATGTACGTATGTATGTATGTGTGTGTGTGTGTGTATGTATGTATGTATGTATGTATGTATTTTCGTATGTATGTATGTATGTCTGTATGTACGTATGTATGTATGCATGTGTTTATGTATATAAGTATGAATGTATTTGTATCAGATGTACGTAACATTCAAAGATAATTTTTATTTCATACAGAATGTAAATGTTTTAATATTTTATTTTAAACATATTTATTGCAATTGTGAGAAAGTTATACATGGAATGCTTGCTGTTCTAGCAGCAAACAAATGTCAAAAATGATGAATGAATATTCAAGGATTATTAAAAAATTGTGTTACAAGAGAAATAAAATAAAAGTGTTTTCCTTTTAAAGAGAAAATCAATAAAAAAAAAGTTTAAGCCTTCACTTTAAAATTAATTACACATACATATATGTATATGTGTAGCTTTCAACAATAACTTTGGTTCTTTCGCAGTATTTTAATATCAGGTTCGTGAAATATTTTAAATATTTTGATTATAAAAATATTAAACAGTAGAATATATTCAACAAATGCTCTAAAATAAATCAGAAATAAGTAAGAGTTGTATATTCGTTTGGGCCGAATCTTATATATCCTTTACCATATACATAATTCTAGTTTAGTGAAGCAACTCCAGAGAGGCCCGTAAGTCAGAAAATATGGGCGAGCGCAAATTTTTTTTATGGTTTTTTCTTATTTTTGAATTCTCTGTATCCACCAAAAAGTGGAAAAAGGGTATATCTAAGTTTGTTATTCCGTGTGTAATTTCTACATTTGCTACCCCATAAAGTACATATATTCTGAGTTCTTATGCATAGCGAAGTAGATTGAGTGATGTCCGTCTGTTCGTCTGTCCAGCCGTGTTAAAAATAATAAATATATCAATCGATCAGATATAGTGTTAAAATAGGTGCTATTGGAAGTCAGCAGGCAAAGCACTACGCCTACCTCTAATTTTTTAAAGTCATTTGGAACAATAAAGTATCTTCAATCAAAAAAAATAAATATATGTGGCGTAAAGAATTACGAGTAAAAAAAAAAAGAAAAAAAAAAACATTAAGCAAAAAAAAAATGGGACTTGCCCATATTTTCAGAGTTACAGGGCTCTAAAATTTTAAAACATAAATATGGGTATCATTTTGAAGCTTTTGAAGAGACCTTTAAGGAAATACTAAAATTTTTGAAAAATGCCTAACGCATCAAGAGCCGATATCATTTTTATGTAAAATTTTTAATTTTTTGTCACCCCAATATTTGCTCTTTTTATTGGAGTTACTTCACTAAAGTAGATTTATGTGAAGGGTATATAAGATTCGGCATAGGCGATTATAGAACTCTTACTTGTTTTGATTGAAGTTAATTTATTGTTCCAAATAATATGCGAATATTAGGGATATGCGTATTGTTTTGCGCGCTGCGTGTAAGGATATATACCCTTCTTCCAATAGCACTTCTTTCAAGGCAAACTTGATTTCAACACTAACACGGACGGACAAGCGGACATCGCTCAATCGACTTCGCTTTGCATAAGAAGTCAGAATATATATCTTTTGTGGGGTCGGGAAGGGATATTGTGGAAAGGGTATATAAGATTCGGCATAGGCGATTATAGAACTCTTACTTGTTTTGATTGAAGTTAATTTATTGTTCCAAATAATATGCGAATATTAGGGATATGCGTATTGTTTTGCGCGCTGCGTGTAAGGATATATACCCTTCTTCCAATAGCACTTCTTTCAAGGCAAACTTGATTTCAACACTAACACGGACGGACAAGCGGACATCGCTCAATCGACTTCGCTTTGCATAAGAAGTCAGAATATATATCTTTTGTGGGGTCGGGAAGGGATATTGTGGAAATTAAAAACGGAATGACAAACTTAGCTATACCCTTTTCCCACTTTTTGTGGTGAAGGGTATAAAAATGCTGTTTGTAAATTGATCCTACTAAAATTTTTTAAGTGCAAAAATTTTATTACTTTTCTGCTTAGAAAAAAAGAGTTTTTCTTCGTTTTATAGTAAAATTTAACTTAAAATTAATACACATAAAAAAATTAATATTAATTATTAAAAAAGCTGATTTTCCCTTTAATTTGTATCTTGTATGAGCGTTATTAAAGTACCTGTGATTAGAGAGTCTTTGGGCATTACCGTGACTGATTTTATCAAGTAACAGTTTCGTGTAAGAACGTTTTTTTATATTTGCACACGTACAAACCATAATTTGAATTTACTTTTCGGAGAGATATTAATTGGTTCATTGATATTAATTGATTCATTGATGCATTTATTAATTCCCAATAATTTATTTAACATCAACTAAAACTAACAATATATTTAAAGCAATTCCTTTCGGTCGAGTGTACTTTTGACCATTATTTTTTTCATAAGTCAAAGCGGCTTGATCGCTGTGTAGCTTTTTCTTCTTGCTTCTACTTATTAACAACAGTTTTTCTTTTTTCTATAATTAAAAAAAAAAAAAAACGATAAGAGTTGTCTGCTTTTTTATTTGAATTTATATATTCAGTGTTACTGCATTTTTTTACTTCTGGCCAAATGTAGTTACAGCTGCTTTGAATGTATAGTTGCAGATACCTTTTGCATTACGGTTACTGTTTCCATATATATGCCTCCTATATCAACACGTATGCTTAAATAAAAGGAAAGAAGTGCAACCGGTGATCAACGTAACTATTTAAAAGAAAGGTGATTTGAAAACCTAGTAACAACGCTCATCAAAAATCAGGCATCTCTGCGCACCGTTTGTCAAAACATTCGTTATTTTATTATTTTTTTTCATTCACTTATTTAATCAATATAAAAAAATTAACTTATATCTAAAAAAGCCTTTTGTTTTCCATTTATTAAATTATTTAGCTTTTTGATTTAGTTATTTACGTTCTACAATAGAATATTTTAAATTTTGCTGACAATATATTCAATTCATTTAATTAATTTTGTTTACCATCATAAACAAATCGATTATTATTTCAATTAATTTGCAATAAAGTGTTTTTTTTTTTTAATATTTTGTAAATGGATTATATTTTTTGTAAATGTGTTTATTTAAGTCATTAAAAATGATTTATTTTTTTATGTTTAGAAATTTGTTTTACTTAATTAAATCATTACTTCAATAATATAAATATTTATTTATTGTGATTATTTTATTTTTTGCAATTTTTTTTATTCAGAAATGATAATAACAAAAGTTATGCCCTGCAGAGTTTCTATTTTTTTTAGTTTTAAAACTAATTTAATTTTTTGGCGTAAAGAAATTTGTTACCACAAAAAAAGTAAAGGTAAACAATTGTTGAAATAATAAAATATGGCGAGCATAACTAAATTCTTTGTTTTACTTTTTTTAAAGGGATGTAGAACTTCAGGCAACAATACCTATTTAATAAGTAACCGTGCTATATTCGTTAGGAAACGAATAGAAAAAAAGATTTTTTTATAGGTTATTTTACATATATGTTTTTATGTTGGATAATATTGCAGCGCTTAACAACATTATGTCTCCTTCAAGATCTTACTTACTCTATCCACCAATTTGAAGGTCTGATTATTATTATTATTATGTTGATTATTACTTTCTTCTTGATCGACAGTGTAAGTTATAATCCCTTGTTTTTAGAATCAGATTTAGTTAATTTTTTATAACTTCTCAAATAGTTTTGTCAAATTTCATGGGTCTATGTTAACTTTTTATATTCTGAGTATCATTGCAGCCAATAAAAGTCTTCCAAATTGAAATATAGTTCTTAAAGCAAATAAGCCTTGGGCCAATCGAATGATATTAAAACTCGAAGAAGGTATTTTTATAAAGTTTCAACAAGACAAGAGTTCTAGGCTGCTTTATTCTCTTTTATTCAAGACACTTTTTGATTTATTCTTCATTCTTTGACCGATACGAAAATTTCACTTGTTCACAATCTTTAGAATTCTTGTTTGGCAAAATAGTTTTAAAAATATTATTTCTCTATTCAAGTTTTTGTGGGCAGGCTGTTTATTAAGCACTTAAAATATTGCAAAAAAAAATATTTTCTATAACAACTGGTTGATAATAAAAATATGAAAAGTTTGCAGGAGTCTGCTGTTTTTTACAATTAATGATCCGCACAATTTTTTGGAAAAAATTAAAATTAAAATAAATCGACCAATTGCAAGTTGGGCACATACACGAGGGGTTCAGTACCAAGGACCTCCTTTTAATATTTTATTTCATTTTTTAAACTACTTACGACTAATTTAGACCCCGAAAATAACGTAATTATTGGGTTACCTTTTAATGTTTTATACTAGCTTTTGTTGTAAACTAGAAATACATACATGCTTTGCCTAAAATTATAAGGTCGGTATATTAGAGTTCAATATATGAAAATCACGCCACTTACGAAGAACTCTGTATTTTATTTAATTCAATTTTTTTAACATAAATTGTGCAAATTTCAACACTCTGTCAGTAACGGTTTAATGCCATATGTGGCAAAGCAATGGCCTCTATGGAAACACCTTTTAATTTTTAATTTTTATTAACAGTTATTTTTATGATGAACATATCTGTACATACTGTGTGTAAATTTTAAATATCTGCCTACGGCAGTTAAAAAAAAACTAAAGGCATATGTGAGCCAATTTGCAAATTCGATGTGTCTACCTTAAATTCTTGATATTTTTTAATACTCTTTCTGTAATATTTCAATAGTCCATCACTAAGATGGTGGGCTGTGAAAGACGGAGAGAAATTGTAGTGTAAACATATGCATTACATTTTTTTATTATTTTCAAATAAATAAAATAAAATAGAAAATTTCAAGTTTTTATAAGTGTAATAAGCGTGTGCTTAAGTATTAATACGTTTTTAATATTTTTATATGATGATAAAATAGTTTTAAAATAAATACAATAAACAAATCATTTCTTTGTACTTTGTTTACATGCCTGAAAATATTAAATATAAAATAAATTTAATATATTAGAGTGTAACACAAAAACATATTTTAAGAACATATTTATTTAATTTTATACTATTTTATCTTTATATTATTTGATTTGATTATTTATTCATTTAGGAATTTCAATTGTTGGTTTCCAAATCATAAATCATATTTAACATTAAATTAAACACTTGTTACAAAAATGCGCATTTGATTTTATCTAATTTGTATTTTATGTAGTTTCTCAATGTCTATTTATATCAGAATTGTATTAAATTATATTCAAAAATTTTAAATTTTGCTTTGTCATTTTTGTTTAGAAATTATAAATCAAGTTATCAGATGCATTTTGATTTGGTTCGGATAAGCAGTTTCATATTAAAGCGAAATTATTACTTTTAATGAATTTCAAAGCATCGTTAGTATTTTTCGAAGCAAATCAATGAAAAAATCATTTTGTGTAAAAGTAGAATATATTTGTTACAAAAATTTATTTCTGACACATGTTTCTCAAATAATAAAATTCACAAAATACAGGATTTCTGTAGAAATTTAAAAATTAAAAAAAAAAATTCAAGAAGAAAGAAAGAATAAGTTTAAGTTCGAAAAATTTCCAATATAAAAGTTTCACTAAAGAATGAGATCTGATCAATGTTTTATATTTTTCTAAAAAGCTTTAATTTTGAAGAAAAATTTGCAGTTGAAAAAAAAATTAAATTAACAATAATAACTATGAAAAGCCTACAACATGACGCGAGTTACGTTAATTTTTGAGAGATACTAGCGGCCGAATTAATATCATTCAGACTTCACTTAATTTTTTATTTTTTCAACATAATACAGGCATGTCAACGAACTCAGTTCCGGCCAAAAGTGGTTTTAATTAAAAAAATGGTTAAAAAAAAAAAAAAAAAAAAAAACGAGAAAAGAGAAACGAAAAAGTTCCTCAGAATGAAACTACTTTTAAATTTTAATGTACTTTTATTATGTGTCCTTACTTAAATTGCCTTTGTTGCTTACGTTGGTGTATGCAATATTGCCACATTTATAAAAATTGTTATCGGAATGGTTTATAGGGAATTAAAGCCACTCCAATCGGAATGCGTGAAATGAATGATATTGTAAGTTAAAAAAAAAAATAAATAAATTCAAAGTTTTGTTTAATTATATAATTTATGGAATCTTGAAAAATGGTTGTCTTGTAACAAAGCAACTCAAAGTTTTTGAAGTAAATAAACCGACAACCAATAGACTAAGAGAAAATAAGTTTCTTGAGGAACTCTATAATACAGAATTTTTAAACTGTTTGACACTGAAATTTAATATACAAAGTTATTATTCATTAGTTTATATCAAGTTTATTATTATTTGTGATCAATTTTAAAGAGGACAGCAAAATGTTTTTTAATGTTTTTAATGTTTTTCTTTGCTACAACCTTTGTATACATCCACAAGGAAGAAAATTATTATTGTATACCTTTAAAAAAAATACAACAAAAACATCTTAATTTTTATACTATAGCAATGATTATTCCCGGTAAGAGCTTTATAAATGTTGGCTTTAATCCTAAAAAAGAGTTAAAATTATTTTTATTAAATAAATTTATAATCTTAATAATTCTTGCGAAAAAAGACCGACTTAAAAAAGATTTCATCTGTCTGCCACATACATCAAATTAGGCCCACCCCAAAATTTTATGCTTGTTATAACAGACTTAGCGCTACAGCTCATTTTTAATTTCAACCGCCTATCTACAACTATAGGGAACCCTTTAATTTCCAAATTCAAACTTTATACTTATTGTTATAGCGGAGTTAGCAATATAGGTTCGTTGTAAATTTCAAGCGTCTGTCTGCAACTGTTTAAAAAATGTGGCCGCATTGATCAAATGAAATAAACTATTGGGGCACCCTCCAATTTATAACTTTGAATATAAATACTTGTTACTATAACGGTCTAGCAATCGTTATTCTGTACAATTTGTAAGCGTTTGTCTATAACGGTTCAAATGATAGGCCCAAATAGGTTAATTTACGTCATATATGAGGATACCCTTTAGTTTCCAGATTTATTTTTTAATTAATTTTATCCATTGGGAGCTACAATGATACGCTTTTTTTAATTTTAAAAAGGTGCCTTTTTCAGTTCATAATACACGTAAAAAACATATTGTATAGGACACCGTTTAATTTAAGATTATGAACTGTTGTTAAAACGTAAGGAAAGCTTTTAAATAAAAAAACAAATTTTCAAAATTAATTAGGATCTGATTTATGGAGGCACAAATACAAAAAAAGCAATATCTATTCGAATTGATACCTCTTTCTTTTTTTGAAGTTGGTTAAAAATGAGTATACTCTTTGAGTTTTATATTTTACAAAATTAAAAAAAAGAACTTTAAATTATTAAAAACATTGAAAGATCTTATAGTTTCAGTTTTTCACTTCCTAGAGGACAGAAAAAATTATTTTTTAAAGGGGGCAGCCATTTGAGTCTATTTATTGTAGCGATTAGAGCTGAGTTAGGATTCAAAATTTCCGTTGGAACACTGATACGAGACGGAAGATCTCTAAGAAAACTGAAAAGGTTAATAAAACAACATCGACAAAATCGCATTGTTTTGAAATGTGTTTTATTCTATGGATAAAAACGTGGATATACTACATTATTTCGTAGTAAACCCAACCAGCTAATCTTAACATTTGCTTTTATGAAATAATAAACAGATATTATTTTGCATTTGATTAAATGAATGTGAAGGGTACTTTTGAAAAATCAAATTTTAAAATCTAGCTTTCTGCTTAAAGAATTATTTGCTTTATCAAATATTGTAACAACCTTAAACTTTCTTGTTATTGTTTATAATTAATTTTTGGTATTCAGAAAAGCAAAATAATTTTTTTTTTTATTTTTTTAATTATTTATTTATTCATCGGTTTCATACACAACAAGAAAACTCTTATAGTTATAGTGCATGAATATGTATGTGTATATAATAACAAAAATATAAGTTAAGGAAGAAAATAAAAATACAGAAATGCAAATAAAAAATACGTAAAAAAGTAAGAATACAATTACAATGAGGATAAAAATGAAACAATATAAAATTAACGTATTTTTAGCCGCTGTTAAAAAATCTGATTAAAAATTTTGTGAAATGCGTAGCGTTGCTGTTCAATTGCTGAGTTTGTGGAATTACATTCCAAAGACGTGCGGCATTTATCATGAACTGCCATTCGGACACTAAGCTGTGATGTTTAGGGATTATAATGTTCTTTCCTCTGGAAGATCTTGCAAATTTAATAAGGTTAAATAAGTATTTAGGCTGCTGAGAATAAATGATCTTGTGTAAAAATAAAAGAACTCTAATCTTTAGATAGTCCCCAAAAGACACCCCAAGCAATCGTTTAGAATATGGTGTTATATGTTCACGAATAACCAAATTGTAAACATATCTTATGATATTGTTAAATAGGACATTTAGTTTAGCTTTGCTTACTGAGTCACAGTTGGCAAAAAGCTCGCAGCCATATAAAAGACTCGGTATCAGGTATGCCTTAGCAAGTAGAATTCTTATCTTCAATGGAGTATATAACTTAATTATCCATAGAGTTCTGAGCTGCATATAGGTTTGAGTTAAAAATGCTTGTACGTGATTAGACCAGCTGAGGTTGTTGTTAAAGATCACACCAAGATTTTTAGCCGAATGAACCACTGCAATTTTCTCATTGTTAATTTTAATTTCAACAGGAATGTTTGGTGTATAATTTCTTTTATGAATAATTAAACATTTCGATTTTTGAGGATTCAAGCACAAGATTTAAAAGTTTGCTCAAATTGATAATACAATTTAGTATTTTATGTTCGATTTGTAAGTGGTTTATATTAATTCAATATAAAATACATTTGTACATTCGTGTAACAATCCAGGTTTATTGGTTGGATGATGTATTTACAAGTTTTACAAATATTAAATTTCTACGAATTTGTTTAAACAAACACCTGCGCCAAAAGCAAAATAATCTCGTCAATTTTTTGCAGGAATTAAAAGGTTTATTGAGTTTATAAAAATCTTTTATATATTCGATTGCGATACCAAAATAGCAATAGACAGACATACAATGTAGCGAAAAATTAGGGTTTTATTTTTACTCTGTGGATAAAGAAGAAGTGCATTTAAAAAAAAAATTAAAAAAAATAAATAAGTTCGCCACTATAACTTGTATGTAGACACTAATATAAAGAGATAGTTACATAAATCAAAAAGTAAACAAAATTATACTAAAACTTTAAGTAAGTCAAGCTAACGTAGAAAGTACTACGAAGTAAACACACACATACACTATATATTTTTATCATTAAAAAAAATTAACTTAATTGGTTGTTGCACTAATCAAATTAATTTCACTTCAACTAATTAAATTAAAAAAGCTTTTACCATTTACTACGAATTAGTTAATGGAAATAAAAAGGGAAATTAAAAATTAAAGCGAGAATAAAAACTAAAGAACATTAGCAGGAAAATGAAAATCCCGTAAAATAGCTTTTCCTTTAGCCACAAAGCATGCATTTAGTTTAATAAAGAGTATTTTTTAAAGGCGTATAACTTTGAGCTAAAATATAACCGACAGAGCAAAATACTCTTAATTTAAATGCCAGTGAAACTGGATTTATTGCAAAATATTTTATTTAATTTTTTTTTTTTAAATTATTAGTTGAACTGTTATGATATAGGGTCCGCCAAATAACTTTTTTTTTTGAAAATGCGAAGCGAAAACGCATTGGATGGTCAGTTGGATTCAACTCCTGAACTAAGATCGTCTTAATGATATCTCCGCTATGTTTAATTGTTGAGAACGACGGTGAATTAATGTTGATGGCGCCTCACGCACACTTTCTGCCACAGCAGCAATATTCTCGGGTGTACGCACTGTTATTGGCTTTTTACGCTTTGGTTTATCGATGAGGACGACAGTTTCTTTCACTTTTTTCACAAGATAACGAATATACGGAGCTGACAGTGCTTCTCTTCTTCCAAAATCCGTATGCAATTTTCGCGCACATTTTGCAACATTACCATGATTTTCAAATTAATGTCGCAATATTTCCCAGCGTTGTTCAACCATATTCGTTCAGCGGAAGGATAAAACTAATTATCTGTCAAATCAGACATGAGCCAAGTGTTACTATTTACGAAATAAGCAATTGTTGAAAAAAAAACGTTAGATAGCGGACCCCAAAAAAAATTAATTATATTCATTTTTCCCTAAGTTTAATTTTATTTTCTTTTTAAATTTAAGAAAAAAAATAAGAATGCTTAACTCTTAACAATCAACATGATACTAAAACAGCATCTTTAATGTTGTGAGGAAACAAAAAAAGAATGATTAAAAATAAAAATTGTATTCCTGATCAGCCGACGGTTGATACAAAACAAAAACAAATGTATAAGACGAGTTACAGAGAGAACAGTAAAGAATAATTTGGCTTGTGTGTGGACTTCGTCTAACAAATTTATTATTCAGATTAGTTGGGTAAATAGATGATGTTTACAATGTATACAAACTAAAGTAGATAGACCCGAAGTTTAATGATGAAGGATGTAGCGATCCAGAATATGCAGCATTACATTCTGTTGGTGTCTTATTTTTCCTGTTTTCTTTGGAAAACATTTGCAAATAATTTTTATCTTTTTAAAAAAAATTTCAGAAAGAAAATGAAATTGAACTTAAGCCTAAATAAATTTAATTCATTTAAAATATTTTTTGTCATTATTTGTTTAATATTATATCTGCCATGTGGCCATAGTAGCTGGCGCGTACTTGATAAAAGTCTGTATTTTAAATATTACCACAATTTTCTGACCAATTCAAATGCGACAATTCTGGTATTTGGGTAGTAATTTTAGCAGAAGTAAGCTTTATCGCTGAACATAGTGGTCATATATATAGGGACATATATGGGGTCACCCTTTAATTTTAAGTTTAATTTTTATATAACTTTTTGCTAATGGGAGCTATAGCGATACGCTTTTTTTAATTCTAAAATAGTGTCCTTTACGGGTTATAATACATGCATAAGCATGGGGACACCCTTTGATTTTTTAAATTTTAAACTGCTTTTATAACGGGCTGTAGATGAATTGAGAACCTCCTTCTTTTTTTGAAGTCGGTTAGAAAATTCTTATCACCTGCAAAGTAAAATCTTCAGACGTAAGGCGTATTAAAAATAAAAACAACACAGTTATTTTTTTATTTCTCAAGAGAAAGAAAAAAACAACAGTGATGCCAACAGTTTGCACAAGCAATTGCATATAAATTTTATTTTAAAAATTATTTTGGGAATTTTTATAATATTATTTATTATATTATGCTAATATCCCATAACATTTTTAAATAAAAATGCAATTTATTTGTTGGTTGGAAATGTTTTTGGTTTTTCTAAAAATGTGGATAAAGGTTTCCTGATGAGCTGGCTTAAGCAACCGGCGAAATACGTATAGATACCTGCTTTTCCAACCAACAAAATAAATTGCATTTTTATTTAAAAATGTTATGGGATATTAGCATAATATAATAAATAATATTATAAAAATTCCCAAAATAATTTTTATAATAAAAAATATATAAACTTAATTCTGAATAAAAATGTTTCATTTTAAACTAAATTTTGTTGTTGTAATGCAACCAAATTACAAATAATTTAGGTTATATTTTATATAATCTTTAGTTTCACTTTTAGTATAAAAAATTTATTTCAAAATACCCACAACATGATTTGTTATTGCGGTTTTATTGTTTAAATTTAAAAGTTGCTATTTCTGTAACGCAATAAAATGCATAAAGGATTTTAATAAACAACATAAAAGTTTGTATTAATTTCTGCCAAAAATCCACAAAAGCGGTTATACTGCCTCTGGTGGCGATGAAACAGCAGGTGTTTGTGTAAACAAATTTGTTGATATTAAATATTTGTAAAACCTAACAATCCAACAAATAAAACTGGTCAATTCTCGTAAAACAAATGTATTTAAGTATTTAAGTCACACAAACCAACCATTTAAAAATTGAACAAAAATAAGTAAGACTGCTATATTCGATTATGCCAAATTTTAAATACCCTTCACCATATATATATATCACCACATGTCCCATACTGCAAATCTCCCATTGAGTTAAAATAAAAATTGGCGTAGGAAATTCTTTTCTACTATTAAGCTTTTCTGTTAAAAAAAGCTATTTTACCGAAAATTGTAAGTTCTGCTTAAGGTTGTTGTCCCAGCTTATTAAACGAAAAAATTTGTATCAGAAAAACTCACCAACTTTTGTTACCTTTTTAATTCTTTATCACAAAACACAACCACTTGCAGGAATACCGACGAATGAAAAGTTAAAAAAAAGATATGGAAAAATTAGAGGCAGGCGTGGACAAGGACCGATCTTTCTAATTTTCAATAGTAAAATTTTCTAAACTATGTCTGATCGAATAGCGTATTTAAATTTTCTCTGAGAATGGATTCAAAAATGGGTATTGTAGATATTACAAATGGAAACAAAAACTTTTATATACCACTTTCCAATTTATGGTGAAGGGTATAAAAAAATGTATAATCGATTCGAGCAAACTTTTAAATCTTGTGTTGAAAAATTAATTGCTTTGCTAGAAACCAAAATTAATTTTACCAAATAAATAGAAATTGCAAAAGTTTTGGTTATTGCAAAATTGGTTAGCGCAAGTAAATACTCGTATAGCAACAGAAAGTGCAACTGTAAAATTTAATTTTCCAAAAGTTCTCAACGTATTCAATTCATGACGTGATTGTGCCCTGACGCTGGCGCCCTACCCTGTCATTTTTCTGGCCTTATTTTTAAATTTACTATTTTATAAAGTTAACAAGAACTGCGAAGGTTGCCACTAGCACAATGTTAGGCATACTCTATGTGACCACATCCTTCAAAGTATCCATGTACTCTTTAGAACAAATTAAATATGATCATATAGTTAAGTCTGTTTTTTTAAGACGAAGAAGCATATGTGAGCATTGAGATGCTATTTTGTTAAGTTTTTGACTTTTTTTAATTTTTATTAAATTATTAGTTGAAGTGTTATGATATTGTAAAAAATGAATTTATTTAATTTTGCCTTAGGTTCAATTCCATTCCATTGCTTTTCAAAGACAACAGCAAAAAATAGATACCAGCGGAATGTGATTGTTAAGTAGATGGTGTTTACAATGTACACAACTTAAGGTAGATAGATGCGAAGAATGCTGATAAAGGATGTACCGATCCAGAATATATAGCATTACATTCTGCTGGTGTCTAATTTTTCTTGTTTTTTTTTTTTTTTTTGGCAAACTTCCGCAAACATTTGTGAAATAATTTTTTTTCTAAAAAGAACTTTTTAGAAATAAAAAAATTAACTCAAGCCAAATAACCAATTTCAATTTATTTATAGTAGCCACAGTTGAACTCATAATTTAATAACAAAATTAAAGCCAAAATTAATTTAATTCGTGGCTCTTTCTTTAAAGAAAATTTAGACTACCAGGGCAGTTTTGATCACTGCAGCAGATTTAAAGGGGCCTTGATTTTGGTAATTTGAAGTTAATATTTTTTAAGTTTAAATAATAGAACACTTACCGTCTGAACAGATGGTGCAACAAACTTTTATATGTATTAAATATTTAATTGATAAAATTCTTTTTTGGGTCCGGAAACCATAAAACGCTTTCCGGACTAACAATAATTTTATTTTAAAAATAAGATGTTGTTGTTGTAATTTACCATTCTTTCGTTTTAAAAAATAGATTTTTTTAACGACTTTAATCGCTTAGATTTTCTAGGCAATCATTTTAAAGCCATTGAAAATTGTACAGAACAAATATTTTTAATAACTTCCTTTTTTTTAACAAGTTTTTCAATCTGCGGTGGTGCCCGATATCGTTGGTAGTAAATTTATGTGATATTTATCAATGTTGGAGAAAAGGTATAGAAGAAATATTTGATTATTTATATCTTTATTATAATTATATGAACCTTTTGTAACCAAACTGATTTTAAATATTCTCTTAGACTATTTTTGCCGGTTCGATGTATTCCAAAAACCATGTGGTGTTTTAAAACAATGGGACCACTATTTTTTAACCGACTTAAAAAATGTCGCGTTTTTATTTCTGTGCCTCCATAACTCAGTCATTTCTGGATCGAGTTTGATTTTTTTTAAAGGAGATGCTTAAAGTTTTGTTCCCGTTTTAAAAACAGTTAATATCTAAAAAATTATATGGTACCCCATACAACATACACGTTTTTGCGTGTATTATGAACCGTAAAGGGCACCACTTTTAAATTAAAAAAAAAAAAAAATACAGCGTACTACTATAGCTCTCGACGGCAAAAAGCAATACAAAAATAAATCTTAAATTTAAAGGGTGTCCCCATAAGGTACGCAAACGTTTGCAAATTGGACAAAATGTCGAATGCTATTACCGTTACAGTAACAAGCATTAATATTCCCTCTAGCCCCAATACTTAATTTAATTTGTTTTATATGACCATACTTTTGAACAGTTGTAGACAGACGCTTGAAAGTTACGACAATTCTATATTGCTAACTCCGCTATAAGAACAAGTATAAAATTTGAATTTGTAAAGTAAAGGGTATTACAATACTTTATGTAATTTAATATATATGGCCAAATTATTGAACCGTTATAGATAGACGATTAAAATTTACAAAGAACCTGATTACTAAGTCTTCTACAACAGCAAGTATATAATTTGAATTTGAATATTAAAGGGTGTTCCTCTGTTCTAAAGTCGGGGTTTTCTAGAATTATTTTTGTTTTCTTTTTTTTTCTTTTGAAAAGTAATAATCTACAAAAAAACTTGTTTGTTTATTTTTTGTCGGAATGTTATAGCTGCCTACACCAGTGGATAAATTTTTCTGGAGTTTTCAGAATTTCCAGATATGCGGTTGGTAAAGTATGTTATTTATACATTGGATGTTTTACATGGGCCATTGTGTTACTGGCAACTGTAAAAGGAATCGCCTTGAAATTTTGTACATGCATAGTGGCAGTTTTAAACCGTCCATATCAATATGCCTACGTCGGCGAAACACGGACTTGATTAAAATAGTGGGCGAGGTACCTCCCATACAAAGTAAAAAATGATTATCGTGTATACAAAAATTTGCTTTACCAGAAACTTCAATGGTAGTTTTCGTCTGCGTCGCACACACGTTAAAGAAATAGTTATTAAAAAAAAACTACTTCAAAGCATACAGTTGGGCAAAGGCATATCGAATTCGACATGTTCTTATAACTAAGAGTTCCTATGGAACACCTTTTAATACTGATTTTAGTTTAAATACTTGCTACAATTTCAAGTGATTTTCTGTACTGGTTCAGGATTGTGCACGTTCAAAAGATACGTGAAAATCGCGTGCATTGCTTTTGGACATACTAACTTTTAAAGTTCCTAAAAATGGTTTTTTTTCAATTTTAAAATCAGCTCAAAAATTACGGAGTTCTTAACTTATGAATATAACTAAATTCAGACGAATTTACAGCTTTCTCCCTTCTTTGAAGTCGGCTAGGACAATATCATATCAAAAGTCGGAATAAAATATCTACATATATCTTGAGATCAACACTTTTAATAAGTGATGGCATTATTTATTCCACAGCTCGTGTCTAGAGAAAATTACAGTCATAAGAAAATAAATGCACAATTGAAAACCTTTAAATCAACTGAAAATACTGAACTATTTTAGCTTAAGAGCCACATGCTTCATTTGCAGGCGATCAAAATTTCAAATTGCATTTAAAAAAACCATCATCTATTGAACAATTTTTAAACCCAATTTTTTTTTTGTATTTTGGTTTTTTATGTGCATTTGGTTCAATGCACATCCTTGATTTGTGGTTGGTCTTATTTATTTCATGTTTGAGAAACATGAGCAAATTGAAAGATGTATAAATTTTCCATGTCATCTGAGTGCATGTGTGTTGTTTGCTAAAAATGTATTGCTTGGAAACAGCATTAGTTGTTAAGCTCCTTTCGTTATGTTGAAAAAATATGAACTTTCTTATTTCTTTATTTTCCTCTTTCGTTTATAGATTTGTCATTTGTAAGCAAAGAAAGTTGAAGAAATCTTACGAGAGTAAAAAAGAATTTTTACATCTGTGATATAGAAGATTTAAAATCCCTAGAGATTATAATTTTGTTATAGATTTTTATCACAAATTATTACCTAAAAGCAGATTAAAAAAGCTGTAGAATTTTAAAGATAGAAATCAATCGCTTCTACTTTCTACTACTCGCTTCTACTTTCTACTTCTATAAATAGTGAAAGTAATAAAATTTTTACATAAATTGTGTACCTTTAGTAGATTTAAAATAAGTCTCAGAAATTTAAAGATAAATATCAAGAGTTATTTTTCTTTTAGTAAGGCTTAAGTTCTTAAATATAGTTCACATAAAATAAAATTAAAAAATCAGATAAATTTAATGTTTATTTTAGTAAATTGTTTGAGACAAACAGTGGGGAATTTGAATATTTAAAAATTAAAAACACGGGAATAATTAATAATATAATTTAACTTTAAATTTATCGTGCTATTTTCCCGGTATTGATTATTGAAGGTGAAAGCACGTCTCGATGGCCATTTCGCTATCGCTTACTTAGCTCGTCAGGAAACTTCTCACAAATATTTTAAATGAACTAAAGATTTTTGTCCAAACCATAAAGAAAAGACAAAAATCAAAGTTCAAGCAAAAACAACAATAATCAACTTTGATTTTATTTTTCTTTATACACTGCTTACGGCAGACTTTTTTTCTGCTCTTTTATACAGTTTAAAGATGTTGAAAAATAAAAACAACAAAACACTACGTTATTTAATTCTTTCTTTAATGCACAGGCACTTGCAATTTTAATTTTTGGTTAAAACATTAAATAAATTACTCATGTTCAAAGGTGAATATTTTTGAAACTATAAAATGAAAAACCAAATTTAAGTTTAAAGAGATTAAAACTAGAGAATCTATAGGCTTGAAAAGCTGAAATTTTTTTAAATTTTTTCATCTGAAAAAATATTCAAATAGTTCCGAAACAATCATGGAGATTTGAGCAAATATTCCTAAGAAATCTGTAAACAAGCGTTGATAATATCGACAATTCTCTTGACAGCATACAAAAATATTTTGAAAAGAAAAGTTGTAATTGAAACTAATTTTCTGTTGTTGCACAGTGTAATCGCTCAACCATCCTTCTGTTTATTTGTCGAGTAAGGGTTTTTCAAGGCTTTAAGCTCAATAGCACAAAAGCTTTTATTAAATTAATATTTAAATCTTTTAAAACACTTTCCTTGAGAACATGGCAATAATAATGTTTAATTTTTACTCTGTGTTTACACATACATTTGCAAACATGGATATTTTCCAAAATGCGTGTATGTCAATGTTGAATTGTTAGGAAATTAGAACAAATGTAAACTACTTGTATAATTGTTGAACAATAAGAATTGAAATGGCTGGTAAATATTGTAATAAACAAACAGAGATAGAAATAAATAAAGTTGGCGGTAAGAGGAGGAACTTAAAGGCCCTTAATAAGGCCTTTTTTTCTCTTTCAGTTGCGGATATAAGGACTTATGCTATGTTATACTGATACATATATTTTTTCACACATGTTGTATTTGCCCTAGATTTTTCTGCTACTGAAAAAATTTAAATTCTTCGCCATGGGCTGCATTGAGGGTGGTCCTACTATTACGGGTTTTAATAGAACAAATTTTTCTTAATTTAATTTATATTATAAAGAAATTAATAATTTTTAATTTTCAAAAAAATATGTATGTAAATATGCTTTCACCCTCAATAACACTGATCAACAATAAATATGTTTCAAATGTATTTTCATCCCCTGAGTTCAAAATCACCTCAAAAATAATCAATTAGCGCTTGTTTTCCAGATACAGTAACATGCTTAAATTTCACTTTGTTGAGAAGTATAGTTTTTTGATGTTGGTACTCCTGATAAAACCAAACGTTGTACAGCCATTTTGAGGTTATATACGTGATTTTTGTTCTTAAGATAGTACTTGATGTTTTTTTCTATCATTTTCTTATTAGAATTTAATGTTTTGAAGTGATATTTAAGTGTACTAAACCAAAATGCCACAAGTTGTGTAAATTCAGTGAATAACTTTTTTATATTTGTGGTAAAGTAACGTTTTTGTCTTTCTTGTTAATTCATTTATTATTTCCAAAAAATATTTATAAAAAATAGTAACTAAAACTAACAATTCATTAAAATAATTCTTTACATACTACTGCATATTTCAAGGACTACGTCCATTATTCAAATAAAAATTTTGTACATTTTTTTTGCACAACCATTTGAAATAAATAAAAATTTAAAAAGAATTCCCCAAAAAAGGAAAAAAATGGAAGGCAATTAAATTAAATAAAAAAGATAAACTTAAAACTAATTACACACTAAGAAACGAAACACAATGGAACAAAAAAAAAAAAGTAAAAAAAAACGAATAAAAAAAACAAAAAAAAAAAAAATAAAAACCTATTGAGCAGTGTTATAAACTGTGTCAACAGTATTCAATGTATTAAATCTCCTATGGTAAAATAGCAGGTCTGCACCCTCGTGAAGAAGTTCACCTCCCCCAAGGGTCAACAGAACCACTGGAGAAAGGTACTTCACTATCTGAACGGCCTCCAGACTCGAGGCTTGAGAAAAACATCCTCTCACTAAACTGTTTTCCACGGAACGCGCACCTTCCATGAACTTCAAAGCTTTCTAGACCATAAACGAGTCAATTCGACTAAAATCTACTGCACTGTATATAGAGCTACAAGAGGCCCTACGTAAGTCTTCGTTACGCCCTATATACGGTCTCGAACCAAGGCACGTAAGTAAGATCCGCCTCTCCTATCTCCTAAGTCACTCCATCTGGGCAGAGGAAATTGTAAACCAAGCTAAAAAGGCGTAAGAGATTGAGAGGACGTATGATCTGGCGGTACACCAAAAGGCGTACTTTTGTATCGAGTCCACCTCTGCGCTTTAGCACGCCATGATACGCGCAGTAAGTCCTCTTGGTGCGTTCAAGCACATTGTCGATATGCCGATAAAACTCAAAGTTTTCATGGAAGGTGACACCTAGGTACTTTAACCTATCCAAAGTCCTGATAACGTCGCATCCAACTCTTAAGCACGGTCTGAATGATCTGCAATTCGGGTAAATGTATTTACGCTTTCCCTTAAACATCACAGCGACAGTCTTACTGATGTTTAAGTTGAGGCCACACCTTTTGAAATAGTCTGTAAGTGCAGTCAAATATTGATTAATTCGTTCGTTAACAGTCCTTGCCCTTGCCCCTGAAGAAGCAATAAGGATGTCATCAGCATATATCAACAATAGATCTCCCTGTGGGGGAGGAGGTATATCTGATATGAAGACATTATACAAAACTGGACCCAGCAACGATCCCTGTGGCACACCTGCAAAAATCGAACCTTCATGAGAGAGGACATCTCCAATACGAACCCTAAAAGAGCGGTCCTTTAGAAAGCTAAACATTATTTTGGAGTTACAGTAGGTGACGAAGATAGGTCGTGAGCTTTATATATATGTTGTAACTCTTGTTCAGTTACTTTAAGAGAATGGCTGAAAAATGAAAAACGTTTTATGCCTTTTGCTGTGCCCTTGATTTGGCCGGATCCTACAAACCATATAAATAACTACTATTTCAGCTTGACTCGACCACGAAACGTTATATATTTTACATATTTTGATCCATAGTGTGTCACAGAAACTAGAGCGAATAAAAAGTTTTTTCATTATCATTTTCGCTATTTTCAACCCAAATTTAGTAAGATTTGACTCATGAAATGAAGGAAACATTACAAAAATATTTTTGTTCTGATTTTAATCAATATCGGTTATTCGCGATAAGAAAAATAGAAAGATATTTTCAGAAAATTTTAAAAATTTCATAGAATTAAATCTCGTAGTGTTTTGTGATATATTTTTCATAATTTTTCAACTGTATAAAAAGTCGAAAAAAAGTCAGCCGCATACAGTAGAGAAAGAAAAATAGAATTAGTGTTAGTTATTGTTGTTTTTTGCTTAAACTTTGTTATTTGTCTTTAATTTATTGTTTGGACGAAAATCTTTAGTTTAGTTAAAATGTTTGTGAGAAGTTTCCTGAAGAGCTAAACAAGTGGTAACGAAATGGCCATCGAGATGTGTCAAACCGATGATTTAAAATTTTATCGGGATAAAAAAATAGCACGATATTCTAAGAAAATTGAAAAATTAATCAATTTAATTTTCCTGTCGCTCAGTTTAATTCAATAATTTTTAGTTTCACTTAAGTTTACTGTTAATTGTTAATTATTTATAAACCAGCAGAATGAAATGGTTGTAAATAAATACAAAATATGTTGAAAAAAGTTGTAGCAGACCCGAAAGTGCATTTTATTCTGTTGGTATCTAAGTTTGGTGAAAAGAATTTATTTACCAGAACTTTAGCTTTTAAATAATTTTTAGTAAGCAATATTTAAAAATATTGAATTTGAATAAAATTTGTCAATTTGAATAAAACAATTTTTGGTTTAATTAAAATTATTTTTTTTGGTTTAATTAAAATTTTAAATAAAATTTTTCATTTATATTTTACATCAGAAATTTAATTCAGCGTATTTGTCACTCTAATTTTTCTTACTTAAAGGAGAAAAACATTACGGGAAAGTGATTAAGGTCTTCTTATATATCTTGAACAAAAATATAAAAAATTGGCCCTTACGAGTAGAAAGGCATAAGAATAGAGCGCCTTTTTAATTTTGTTATGTGTTCAATGTGTGATTTTTAAAGCTTATGTTTATTGCATGTGTGTGTAAATGCTCATTTTGTATTATAATAACGAAAACCAATTGAAATAGAACAATTGTGGGTTGTTTATAACAAAATCATTTTATTTCAACATTTATATGTAGATGTTTGCTAAATCGACTATTTGTTTTTGTTAATTCCTGCCTTGACTTAAATAGAGAATAAAGCAAATGGAAAATATTGCAAATAAATTATGTATTAAGTGTAGCTTTCTCCTTTCAATTCATTGTTCGAATGAATATTCTATTGTTATGTATGTATTTTATACTGCAGCAACGTTTGGAAAAAGGATAATTTAACTTGTATTGAAAATCTATTACAAAAAAAAAAAAAAAAAATTAAAGGAAAATTTATTTATTCATACAATATTTTTTGGCATCAATTTATTATTTATTAATATTACTGGATCATTGAAAAAATTAAATTTGCGAAAGATATACATCATAGAAAAATTAGCTAAATGCAAGTTGAACAAAAACACGAAGGACTTGGTACCGTGTATAAGCCAAACTTTAATTTTGTGTTTAATATCTGTAGTTAAATATTAAATTATTTTTTAATTTTTGTTGCTTAAGCAGATATAACACTTCATAGTCGGTATAATTTTAAATGACTAACTTTAATAGTTTCTTTGGGGATGCCGTGCAATTTTTAACTTTATAGCGGGCCACAGTAAAATAATCTCTGTGAATTTAAAGTGACTTACTATGGCGGTTCCTTTACCAAGCAGACAGCATATGTAGCGATATTAATTTGGAAACTATACATTATTATTATTTTAAGTCTAATTGAAAAAAAAGAAGAATATTGATGTGCAAAATATAAAAAACAATTATTGTCTCAGATGGAGTTATACCCTCTTTTTTTCCAACTCATGCGTTCTATAAATATAGTCTTGTTTCTTTCGAATCGTAATTACTATATTTGTGATAATTTTTAATAAGTTAAAATAATTTTTTAAAGGTTCATTAACAATAAATAAAGTATTACCACTTCACGCCTTTTACGCTTATACATAAAGTTAAAGAAATTCTGCAAGTATTTTTAATAACTTAGTAATTCTTAAAATTAAATCGAATAAACTTTTGTTCCTAAACTCTTCAATAATTTTCAGCCAACTCAAACCAACCTCTGATTCCCATAATTATAAACATTTGAGTACTTTCACTTTATTTACAATTATGAATACAGAAGTATTATTCAAGTAGTTTATAATGTATTCCAAACACACCTGAGTACTTAATATCATACAATTATAAATGTTTAGTGGCTGTTGCTCTCAGTCTCCTAAGGCATTTCGTATTATACTTTAGACCATTAAAACATGATTAATTTAAAGAATATTTGAAATATGAAGTAAAAGCAATTTAGGTTTCGATTATAATAACTAAAGTATCGAAAGTGGGAAATTTTCTAATAAACCTTTTAATCTATAGTTGAACATTTTATTGAGCCACAAGCAAATAAGCAGGCAACCAACAATTCATACAAGTACACAACCAGCTATTCGATAATTTTCTTATACATTCAACAATTATCAAACAACAATGACTGCAATAAATGTTGCAAATTAGAAAATAATTCGAAGTTGTTTAGGGCCTTGGTACTTTCATGCACACATCGGCTTCTGCATTAAGCCCAATACACTTGAAGAAAAATTGTTAATGAGGTTTTTTGGAAAAAAAGTAATAAAATTTTTTCTAAAAAAATTAAAAACTTGGTAGCGATAAATCTTACTTTAAAAATTATCGAAAATAAATACTTGACTAATCTGAAAAATGAGACTCTAGTAGAATATAATGCTACAAAACTGATGATCAACAAAAAACAAAAACAATTTTTGAGGCGATAATTAAAAACAACATAAAAAAAGCTTTCTAATAATCTCTGGATTTTGTCGAAGTATTTCAAAACTGATTGCTTATCAATATTCGTCTTAGTTTTATATATCAAATTAGTGGGTAAAATAAAGGACCTTTTTATAAAGAAAACAAACTAAGACACATCGATGCGAAAAAAGCTGAAGGCGGATACCGCCATACTGATAATTCTGCGTCAAATTCTGCTATTGTCTAATTTTTCCTGTATGATTTAAAATAATTGAAAGAATTTGTATTTCTTATTTTATTAAAAAAGAACAATGGATACTTTTTAAATTACATGCATAGAAAAAACTATGGTTACATAAACATAATTATTTTTAAATGTTAACATGTTCTAAACAAATAAAATGATAATGTGTTCTCAATATGAATATAAAACGATGAAATTAAAATGTCATAATTTGATTGAAAATGTCAGTTAATGTAACCGAATTATAACGTGGTCTCGTTAGTGGAAACATTTTTTGAAATAAAAGACTTATTGTTTTACTTGTTATTGATATATTACAACAAAATTTAAAAAATATAAATGCAGAAAAAATCAAATATCTATTTATGTTTCATATTTTGCCTATTAGTTTTATTTATTTATTTTGTATATTAATTTTAATTGTTTCATTTTCTCAAACAATAAACTTATATTTCAATTTAATCCATTTTCACATGAACCGATAGCTAAGAATCAAATCATTAAACAAATACAAAAGTATGTTTGCAACCCTTTTATGATTAAGTGTTAAAAAATGTTTGTCGTGAATTAACTATTGTTAAGAACAACTATAATATGTTCGCCATAACAAAGTATGGTTACAGAGAACATAATATGGTTCTTGTGACCTTTTTGCAACCATGTGTTTTTTCTTTGCCTGTATGTTTTGAATAAAATACTTTAAAAAACGAGGAAAAATTTACTACTTGCAGAAAGTAAGGAATTTACTGCTTCACTACATCGTTGGAAAAGGAAAAGAAATTATCTTGTTTAAAATGAAAACAAAATATTTTTTTGCTTTAGTGTCAAAAAAGAACAAAATCTCATTGTTGCATTATATAGTTGTAAGCAAAACAGAGTAGTGTT
The DNA here is from genome assembly GCA_916610165.2 of Gymnosoma rotundatum. Classification (NCBI taxonomy): domain Eukaryota; kingdom Metazoa; phylum Arthropoda; class Insecta; order Diptera; family Tachinidae; genus Gymnosoma; species Gymnosoma rotundatum. The sequence continues at coordinate 7,696,741 of OU744338.1, read as the reverse complement.
AGATTTAATAATGATTTCTGTTATAAAAAAAACGTAGTTAAGTATAAACAAAACTATGTTTAAAATGTAATATAGCAAGACTGCTCAACAAGTTTATTTTCATTCATTCATTTCATTTTTTTTTTATTTCTTTAGTGTATAATTAGTTCTAAGTTTATATTTTAATTAATTTTAATGCTTCCCGTTTTTCTTTTTTTTTTTGGAATTTCTCTGTAACTTTTATTTTTGTTGTAAAGGGCTGTATATAAAAATGTCCATAATTTTTATTTGAATATTGGATATATTCCTTGAAAAATACATTAGTATGTAAGGAATAACTTTTAATATATTGCAAGTTTTAGTTGCTATTTTATAATACTTTTTTGGAAAACATAAATGAATCAATGGATGAATAAGTGATGCATGGAATCGGTACTATGAAATACTTTCGTCATAAAGTAAGTTTCAACGAAAAACGAAATAAAATAAAATGATTTTACGTTACAAAATTGGAAGTAATTTTATCATAAATGATCCTCAAATGTTTTTAAGACCCATGCTTGTACTAGTAGTGTCCCTCTTCTATCGATTACAATGGCCTATTTATAATACACATTAAGTATTGCCTTTTGCTGGTATTTTTAAGGAATTTGAAGGACCTATAAAATTTTTAACAAAAAAAAAAAAAAAAAAAAAAAAATGCAAAATATAAATATTTTCATGTATTTAAATAACTTTAGCTTTAATAAAATTTGAATAGTAATTTAAATTTTCCTAACTTAATCGCTTTCGCTTTAAAATATTTATTCTTAAATAAATTTATATTTTTGCAAACGCCTTTAAGTCTACTTTTCAACAAAACAAAATCTTTTTCTTTTTTTCATTTTTGGCAACAAGTTTTATTATGAAACTTATTATAAGTTATGACTATAAAAATGAAATCTATGCCAACAATTTTCCGATAAAATAAATTTTATGTGAGTTTATTCTCCTTTTAGTTGTTATTTTGCTTTCGGTTTTTACTTGCATGTTTATAATAGTGAGGATGTATTTAATCTAAAGAGTTTAAAAATTATCTACAAATATTTTCAATTGATTCTGTATGAGTTGATAATCGTGTCAATTATTGGGTAATAACAGCACCATTTTAGCAACCAATTTAATTTTATTATTTGCTATAAATATTGTATTGATTGTATTTTTATTTTAAAAATAAAAAGTGTCTTCTTTGTATGTCTTCATGATTTTTGGTTGAGAGTTAGGAAAATTTACTGAGTTAAAGAAAATATATCAATTTGTAAAAATTTGAAGAAATTCATTTTTTATCTAAGAAAAGTAAATAGATTTTATGACATCAGAGAATAGTTATAATATAAAAAAAAATTTCCATAAAAATGTAGTACTACATAGTTTGAACAAAAGAAAATTTATTTTCGCATGCCTCAAGCCATATACTGAGTTGACCAATTAAATGAGAACATTCCTCTTACGCTGATAGCGGTTGAGCCAGTGCATGCAACCGAAATCTCTTTTGATAGACGGAAAACAATTTTCCTAAATGCAAAAATCATGACAAAGTTAATTTGACCGAATGTATAACCAATTTTCTTTGTATAAAAGTAAAAGTAATAAGGATATTACTATGCAAATTAGAATATTCGGCAGTTTGCTCGTTAGTACGTGCTTATTCTACTTGATGTCATCTGCTGGACTTTACTTCTGCTTTCGTAATAAGACCGCAATGGAACTACTAGATTTTCAATCAAGAGCATCTTAAGGCTGTCGCCTTTTCCTGCCTGCAACTCCATTATTTCCAGCCCAAAATTTGGCAGGCCTCTTCATTTCTCTAGCATCTTGTTTAACCAGTGCAATACTGAACATCAATTGTATTTTTTGTCCACAGGTGAAAAGTATTAGATAAAATCTGCCGTCCTTCATCTATAAAAGTATGCCTATATTTACTCTAAAGGTCAATAACTATTCAGATTCTACGTACTAGAAAACAAGTTCAACCCTGGCCATGGATTTCATGCTAATAATATTTCACATTCGTTGAGGATGTTATATACCCTTCACCATCTATGCAAGCCTAGTTTAGTCAAGTACTTCTAATAAAGAAAGCAAATATTGGGGTGACAGAGAATTAAAAAATAAAAAAATGTTTGTACTGCATACTAAAAATTTCATCGGCTCTTAATGGGTCAAGCATTTTTTAAAAATTTTAGTATTTCCTTAAATATCTCTTCAAAAGCTTTAAAATACTACTTATATTAATATTTTAAAAAAATTGAAAATTTCAGAGCCCCGTAACTCGAAAATTATAAGCGAGCGCCAATCTTTTCACTTAATGTTTTTTTTCTTATTTTTTAATTCTTTATATTTTTTTGATTAGAGGTACTTTACAGTTCCAAATTACATGACAAAAATTAGAGGTATGTGGTGTTTAGCCTGCTGCCTCGAAGGACATGGACCAATCATACTGATTTCCAAAGCACTACTTTCAATCGACTTCGCTATGCATAAGAAGTCAGAATATTTATACCTTATGGTGTCGGAAATGGATATTGTAGAAATTACACACGGAATGACAAAATTAGCTTTACCCTTTCCCCACTTTTTGTGGTTAAGGGTAGAAAAATGTATTTCTTTACATTTATTTCTTAAGGATACCATATCAGATATACCTCGTGCTAAAAGCCCCTTAACAACTGCCTTTAAATTTTAAATTTTGGATTAAATGTACTCATAAGCTCTACAGGTATTAAAAAAAATGTTCATATCTATTAAGTTTTCACGTTAATAACATAGAAAAAAGCTTTTACTCCTGCTAAAAACTTCATGTATTTGGAGACATACATTTGATTAAATTTTTAATTGGCTCAATTACATATTTAATTGAAATATAAATATAAAATTTGATAATTCCTAATTGAATCAATTATAACAAAAAATTCAAATTAATTAAATAATTGAATCAATGAAAAATTTAATAAAATTATAGTTTGAAAACAAATAACATGTTTAGTCAGTAAGCCGATATCTTACTAGTGCTAGTGCTTTTTAGCTTTCGTTTTATTGTTATTTTAATTTTAGTAAATTTGTAAATAAATAAATAAAAAATTTTAATGGATGCAATAGATAAGCTTTTTCTGGGGAAAGTATTAAAAAATAAATTTCGTGGCTTGGTTTTATTGAATATAAAAAATGAAATTAAAACTAAAATTGGCTATTGCACTAAGTGCTAGTGTGTCAAGCTAATTATAAATTTGAAATTGTTTACAACAAAACAAAATTTCCTTTAATACTCCTAAATTACTTCAATCTGGCAATAATAAGATTTTTATAATTTAACAAAAAAAAAAAAAAAAAAAAAAAAAAAATACTTCCAAAGCATGAAAACAAATTTCCTGTTATGTGTTTGGCAAACATTGAAAATTTAAACAACCACATGTTTTAAAATGTATCTGATTGTGGGTGCTTGTGCAATAAATGGCCATGTTTCCATAGTCGCTGCACGTATTTAGTGAGCAACAATCAACCGCTGATAACAACAACGAATTCAAATGAACAGGAATTTGCTGTGGCATTAGTGGTCAGAGCGAAAATGTTCGAGAATCACACCAGCGGACGTGTACAGAAATTAAAAAAAAAATCTTTTATAAAAATACATAATACGAGTAGATAAAGATCTGCAGTGTCTTCTATATTTTTTTCTTTATTATATTAAATTCTTGGCTCGGAGTTTCTTTAATTATTTTATTCTTTATTATTCAAGCTGTGAAAAATATTTTTAATATTCTAATTTGTTTTTTGTTAATTATTACATTATTTAGAGGTTAATTTAAGCAAATTGATTAAATAAAGTGACCTCCAATAAAGAATCATCCCTCATTAGATTTAAAAATTCTACCTTCAACGTCTTTTACGTCTTTTACGTCTTTTATTAAATTTATTTATTTTTTGATTAGAGAGATTTTCTAGAATAAATCCGTATAATTTAAATTTCTTATGGTTCTCCTTGTTTTATGCCCGTTATCACAAAAAGTGGAAAAAGGATATATCTAAGTTTGTTATTCCGTTTGTAATTCCTACAGCATCAATTTTCGACCCCATAAATTCTGAAGCAAATCAGATTGAGCGATGTCCGTCTGTCCATCTGTCCGTCAGTTAAAATCAACTTTATCAAGGCACTCGATCAGCTAGAGAAAATACGCCAATCGATCAGACATAGTGTCGAAAGAGTTGCTATTGAAAAACAACAAGATCGGTCCATGTCTTCCAAAGCAGCGGACAAACCACCCCGCCAGCATCTAATTTTTCCAATTAAGTAAATCAATCAAAAAAATATATATGGGGTGATAGATAATTAAAAAAAAGAAAAAAAAGATCAAGTGAAAAAATTGGCGCTGGCCCAAATTTTTCGAGTTATGGGCCTCTGAACGTTTCATAGAAAAGTTAGATTTTGGGCCATATTTTTTCAGATATCAGTATGGGTATCATTTAAAAGCTTTTAAATATATAAGATTTTAAAAAATTCTTGACCCATTAAGAGCCGATGTCATGTTTATGTAATATTATATAAAGTATTCATTTTATTATTTTTTTCTAATTTTTAATTCTTTATCATCCCAGTATGTGATTTTTTTCGATTGGAGTTACTTCACTTAACTGGGTTTACATATATGGTGAAGGGTACATAAGATTCGGTATAGCTGAGGGTAGCACTTTTACTTGTTTAAATTGAAATTGAGCAACATTCCAGATTTCAAAGATAATTACTTAAACATTTTTCTTTGAGTTTTACAATTCGATAAAAGGAATTATAATTTATGATTCCTTCATTAAACTGTTTAAAAAATATTTTTCGTTAAGCAATATTCTTAATTTAAATAAATGTCTTTTGTATAAAAATTACACTCCCTTTTAATTAAAGAGTTATTTGGAAAATTACCAATGATATTACAAAATTCAGTCAAGTGTAAATTCGTATTTCAGTAATATATTGACCAATCTCTATCTAAGCTATGAATTGCAAATATTTAAACATTCCAATTTGTTCTCTTTTATGTTTTATATTGCGAATCTTTCTAAAGCTGAAAGTATGATAAAACTTCTATTTAATATGCAAACAGAAAAAAATGCAAATAGAAAAATCTAAAAAAAAAATCACTGACATAAAAATTTATCAACTTTTCTTATGAATTTATGAATAATATAAAATCAAAGTTTGATTCATTAAAACCTGGGGAAGACAGCTGAAGGAAAGATTTTATTAATAAAAAGGTTTCTGTATCAAAATTTTGTATCAATTATTTCCTACAAATTAAAACTAAACCAAAAAACAAAATTGTTTTTATAAGAAAGATCTTTATTTGCACAGTTTTTATTATAAAATTTAAAAATATAATTTTATTAATTTTCTAAATCTTTTTTAGTTTCAACTAATGTCTACTTGTTGTAAATAAATAATGCGATAATAGTGTTTCTGTTTCTTTTTTTGCATACAAGAATTACCGCAATTTAAGTAAACGGAAATAGTTTTCCGGCTTTTCGTAAGCACTTTGCATCCCACCTTAAAATATAGAAGAATTGTATAAAATTGAACTTTTAACCTGACACCTGAATGTTCGCGTACACTCTGGTTCAATTGATTAGACTCAGCAAAGTATTAGACATTACCTTAAAAAGCACGTGCCACATATTGACTTACTTTTGTGAATGCCATATTTTGTTAATTGCTTACAAAACACATAACATTAGTTCGCAAAAAAAGAATCAATAATTATATTAGTTTTTTAGGATAAAAGAGAAAACCTTAAAATATTTACTAACTATCATCATAATTTCCAACAATTATCAATGTAATCGATTCTCAGGAGTTCATTATAAAAGTCTCAATTCCTTGTTAAAATCATTAGGTTGGTAATCGAGGTGGGAAGTCCTTCCACTAAAAATGATTAATTCCACACTCGATTAGCTTTTCTAAAATTTTTTGCTGTTGATTTATAGAATTTTTGTTATCGTATTATTTGATATTTTATTAGTAAAACCAAAAGTTTTCTAGAGATATTTTTTTAAAAATAAGAAGAAATGTAAATGTAAATAAAAATCAAAATATTTTTGTATTTTTTCCCAACGTTTCTTTTTTTAAACATTTTTGGGGGACGTTGTGCAGAATTATACAGAATTTTACTTACGATTACTACGTCAATATTGCAGCGAGAATTTCATTTTTAATTTAATTAAAATTAAATAAAAACTGGACATTCGCAACAAAAAAATTTAAAAACAAATAAATAAAATATTTGAAAAAACTCTCATACAACACAAACACAGAAGTTTATTTAACTTCAACAAATTTTAATATCTAAGTTAGTGTACTAGAATATTGCAGTTTTGTTTATTTTTAGTTCATTTTACTTTTTAATAATTTACTAATTAATATTAATTCATATTTATTATTTTGTTTATAACAATTATATTTGAAATATTTTATTTTAATCACATGATATTATGGTGAGTCACAAGGTAATTTTTCTGAACATAATTTAATGACTTGAATAAGTGACTGCTTTCAGAGGATTGTGTACCTCCTTCATATATATTTCGGTTAAGCCATATTTAAACCTTTTCACTTATGTGTAGATCAGAAGAATAAAGCGGCCAACAGAAAAGACTAATGTGTTGAACTGAAATAAATTATTTTATGGCTCTTGCGTTATGTATTGCAGCCTATTACAATTGCAGAGTCTATAAAATAATTCTAAAAATTCCATTTAGTTGTGTAAATTCCGAATTATTAAGTTTTAAAAATTGTTCTAGTTATTCTACAGCTTAGAAATTGTAATTCTATTGTTCCATAAGAAAACAACTCTCTCTCTCTCTCTCTTTCTCTGCTATGTTAGTGGTTCATAAACAATTATTTTTCTCTCAAATCAAATCGTAGCAGTTATACCCATCTTAGTCGTGCCGGTTTAACTTTTCCTTACTAGCAAAGCCACAACTTTCCAATTGTTTAGGTGATTCGTCTCTTATATGCTCCTTGAAATATAAGCAATTGGAGCTAAGTAAGCTGTAGCGAAATGGCCATCGAGATGTGCTTTCACCCCCAATAATCAGTGTCGGTGATTTAATTATTACATCAGGATAATAAATAAATAAAAGCACGAAAAAAATTTTTTTATGAAATTTAATTAATTTAATGTAAAATTCCCGTTTTTAATTCAATTTAGAATCTTTTTTTTTTTTTACGTATCTTATTCAACGGGCACTTTTTCCTTAATTTTTATAACTACGTGTTCAAAATTTCTGGCTCTATCATTGTTAAGTTGCTTGCTTTTATGCAGGCTTTCAATCTAGTTTTTGATACTGAAAGGGTTTAAATAGAATTAACTTTGCCATCACAATAACTTTTTATTTGACTATGCATTTTTTCTCCTCAAAGTACCTGAGCACAATTTTGTGTTTTCATCCAATTTCTCGGCCAATTACATGACACTTATATTTCAACGACAAATGCACATAAAGTTTACTTAGAGTTGTGTTCTTAGCCAAAATTACCAGTTATTAATAAAAAATTAATAAATTTCTTCAATGTATAAAAGCGCACCATCTGCAAAAAACCTTTGAAATCCACATTTCAACAAAATAATTAGTTTTTGTTTTAAATTTGCAGAACAAAGTGTGTTACACTTTTTGCCAATCCCACGAAGAGTGTTTAAAATGTATTTATGTGGATTAACGATTAATTGCGACGTTGTGGGACTGGCAGTTTAAGTTAATAGTAAAATAGAACAAATCATGTTGCTTTAATCAATCGCATAGAAGTGTAAATATAATAGGTTGGAAAAAAAGACTTTTCTTTACATAAAAAATATTTGGGATACAATTTAGTTAAAAATTACCATAAAAATTTTAACCAAGCAATCTAATGTCGTTTATTTTTGTTTTTAGTGTTGTTTTAGTTTATAATTTATGTGATTTGTTTATTTGAAGCACCAGTGCCAATCTATTCGGCCTTGATTAATGCGTATTTGTATTTCTACACTGATATTATATATATGTATATATATTTTTTTTCTTTCTCCGTGAGCCTGATTCTTTTTTTCGTGAACCTGATTGAAGGACATAGTGGATTTGCAATAAAACCTTAAAATTATTTGAAGGAATTTAAAATGCCTTTAAATAATTATCAGATTAATAAGAAACATACAAAGCACTTCCCTGCTAATAAAATAAATAGAATTTGCACTTAATAAGGAAATGAAAGTGAAGCATAAAAAAGAGAAAAAAAAAAACCAACATTAAAAGCAACGAAATGCCAACTGTAAGCAACTTAAATTGAGGAAATAAAACGGAGTAAATTAAGCATAAATTAAAATATAATAAAGAACACAACGTTTTTTGCATGAATATTAAATGGCGATGAAGTAAATTCATTGTTTTTAAATCTTCAATTTTTAAAATAAAAATATTTTTTTTATTATTTTTTAATTTTTCAATATTTTGCCACAACGTTGGGCATGATACAGAGATCACATATTTTAAAATTTTAAATAGAAGATAACAAATACTTTCAAGGTAATGCTAACACACATTTGCAATAGAAAAGACTTTAAATGGAATACCCAACTTCTCTAATTTCAATGACTTCAAGAGTTATGTAGATATGCTGGGATTTGAACTCCTGGCTTGTGATCGTTTTTTAACAGGGTTTTCATTTCACAGAGAAGATTACAAATTGGTGGGCAGTTGATGTCCAATGTTGAGACGACCAGCCCTTATTTTTTTAAATAATTTCTTGCCCTGATAATTTTTATAATTAATAATTCTTATAATTTATCAAAAATATTTGAAAATACATAATTTACATTAACTAAAGAGAACATTTTTTTTTTATTAAAATTGAAGAATAATCACAATAGTAGCATAAATCCAAATAATAGCTGTCTATTTTAAGACCTAAGAACTAGACTAAGATTAGCCATTTCTATTTATGACTTTAGTTGTTATTTTTGTTTGTTTTTGATTCAATGTTAATAAGCCTAAAGCTGTTTGTAATTTTACAATTGCCCTTTTGCTAATAAACAGTTTATTTACTTTTGTGTTTTTTAAATCAAAAAGCTAAAGCCTTCTGATGCAGAAGGCTGCAATAATAAGTGGGTGTCTCGAGATACGTTTTGCTTTGAAGCTTTAAAAATCAACAAACTCTGCATTTCTTTTTGAAACTAAAATTTTTTGCTTTTTTGTTTAGTTTAAATTTGCTTTTATATTAAAAAACTAATTTAATTTCTCATGATGTTTGCAGCATAGAATTATGGCTTTTAAAGCAATCAAGGACAGAAAATAACAGACCGTAAAAAGTAGACCTTGAAGTTGACTTACAAACGTAGAGAAAATAGTAACAATAAATAAATATTATAAATATAATTACTGACAAGAAACCGATGATAATATAGAAACTAAAATTCAAAATGCTTAACGCTAGCAGTAATATATAATTTCTGTTTTAAATTCTTGCAACTTTCATTGAACACTTCAGATTAAGCTCCCAGCAACATTTTTATTTTTTTTTAAATTAAAAAATGAAGGCAAATGAAAATCTATAAGAGTGGATGAAGAATTTTTCTTTGCATAAAAATCGTTTTTAAAAAACTGTCATAATTTGTTGGCTTCAAAAGAGGAAGGCTTCAAAAGATTTTTTTTTTGCTTGATAAAATCCTCTTAAAACTTTTCTTAAATCTTAAAAAATCGAATGATTTCAGCTAATTTAATCAAAAATTATTTAGTTCGTGGTATGGTAAAACCGAAAATCGAGCTCAAGACTAGCCAAAGCCCTAGTGAAATTAAGAACATAGCAGAGTATACCAGTCGTATCTGAGTTGGTTAATGCCCCCGTTTGGTAAACAAAAGTTCGTGAGTTTAGATCTCTCGTGTGTATCACATATTATTACCGGAGAGTATAAAAGAATCATTAAAAAAACTCGTGCACTTGTATTTCCAACTAAGGGCTGATTACGTATAAATATGAAAAAAAAAACAAAATAGTCGGGTATGTTTTGTAATTCCACTTGGAAATGAAATATTTTTACACTTTTTGTGTTTTGAGTTTAAGATGGAAAATTGTGAAAATATTTTACTTTCCACTGGAAGTGGTCATTAAAAGATTTCAGTTACATGTAGTATCATAATTTTTTTTTTGTTTTTTTTTTTTAACCACGCCTATTTTATTAAAGAACTAAATTAAAAATAACGAATTCTTAAGAGGATGTAAGTAAAACGGCTTTAAGCGTATGACATTTTGTAAGTCGACCACCAATTTCTAAGGCCTGGTTTGTCTGGAACGAAGTCCTAATTTTTCAGTTTTACATAATATTTTCTAGCAGTGCGCTATAAGATTTTTTTCAAAGTGAGTGAAGCGTATTATTAAGGATGTTGTTAGCAAGTGTATCGGCTCTTAGTCTTACTAGAATTTTAAATAAATCTTTTTAGTTAATGCAATTCGATTTCTAGAACTGTTTTGCAATAAAAAGTTATTGTAATAACCATCATGATTTTATCACAATAATTTTATCAATTCAAGTTTTGTCTTTTCTAACTGAGGGCATATTCCACTACGTCAGTTTAGGTATTTAAAAAGGAACTGTGATTGTTTTTTTTTAGCAATTAATAAAGTTTGTTTCTAAATCGCTATTCCATATTTTATTTATATGTATTAAACATGGCATTTTGCTAAGGAATATTATTATTATTTTTATTATTCAGTAATTTAAAATTTTTATTTATTATCTAGGCTTTCTTTTGGTCTTTTGGGATCATTTTTCTTATTTTAAATCATTCTAGATTTTGTTCAAACGACATTTTGATTGATTATGTCTCAGATTTTTTGTAATAAATTCTGAAAGCTGTGTTAAAAATTAAAAGAATATGCCTTAGAAGCACTGGTTTTTAGCCTGCCAATGTTTTATTTACCAAATATTTTTTTTTCAGATTTCATTAGTTATGTATAAATATTAGAACATATTTCTGTAATTGTTTATTGTGATTAATGATTCGTGTGTAATGTAACTTAAAGTCCAGCCCTATTTTTAATGGATATTTATAATTTTACAAAGGTCATTTAAGAGCAAATAAAGTAAAGAAAATATTGAAAAACAAAAATAAATAAGCAATTTTATACACTTAATGTTTATTTATTTACAAGTAATATTTTTTTAAACTGAAAAACATTTTTATTCAAACGAAACTGTAATAACATGATAAACCTGTATTGTGGTCTGTCACCTTTGTAGTGAGATGGTTAGCAGGAATGTTAAATTAAACTAAAGTTTTCATTTTTTATTTTTTTATTTCCTTTATACAATAACCCACTACTAAATTTATAATGAAAAAAATTATAACAAAGTTTGTAATGTTCGTGCCATAATAGTTTAACTTATGTAGTGCTGGTTCTAATATAACAAATATTTCGATTTTGTAAAGAGATAACAGAATTTTAGTTTCCTTAAATGAATAACTTAGTCAAATAATCTATTAAGTATCCCTCGTTGTCTTCCACATAAATGTCACAGCACAATGTCATTTAATAGTAATTCCAAAGCTCAAGACACACTAATATTACGACATTACTTTCGTGTCACCCTTTAAATATTTAAAGAGAAAGAGAGAATTGTATATTTCTTACAAAATTTTCATAAATATTTAGTATTGACAGTTATAAATTAAACATGTGTAAGTTTGACAACTTGTCACAGAAAACTTTTGTTTTATGGCTCTTGAAAAAAGAGAAAAGTTTTATTTTAGCACTAACACACATGCACAGAATATTTATATATTTTAATAAAAAATATTTTAGAGTTAAACAGTAATAGACAAGCGCTTAAAATTACCAGCAACAAATATTAACAACATAAAATTTAAATTTTCCGAATAAAACAAAATTTTGCATTTAAACTACAGATCTATTTGAAATTTTTTAATAAAAATCTTGTGTCAAAAGCGGGAAATAAATTTTCCTATTACATTTTTTACCACTTTTAACTTGTTTTCTTGAACTTCAAATAAAGTTAACTTTAAATTAGTTAATACCAACAGTATTAATTAAATCCTTATATATTTTATGTTAAGGTGGAACAAACACAAAAATAAATGCAACAAAAAAGTTTATTATATTTTTTCTAAGAAACAAAATAAGCGCCCATTATCATGACTAAAACCCCCAAAGCAAAAGAATACATACATATAAACATTAAAAGGAAAGCAAAAATGAGAACAGGAAAATTAAATGTAAATATTTTTGTACACCCTTGGAAAAAGTAGACTTGGAAAATGTTACTAGGTCAGTCACTTGATTCTTATGACCACACTCAACGATTTATGCCTACACAAAAATTAAAAAAAAAAAAAAAATTAAAAATTATTTCCTTTAACCATAAGTAAAAAAGGAAAATTTCTCAAATATTGTAAAATAAGGAAATATGAGCAAGAGAGAGTTTAACAGGGATATTTTATTGTAAGCAGAAATCATATGATAAGAAAAACTATATAACCAGCGTTGCCACACAAGAAATTGACTTTCTACCAATAATTTTTAAAAATCCTACCAAAACCGTTCACAGCCTACCAAAAAATTAAAAATACATTTCTTGCACATAAACCCTGTTATAATCACTTGGTTTTTTCCCCGTAATTGTTGAGATGGAAGTTTGTCTTTTGATGATTTTTAAGACAGGTGTTATGATTTAAAATAGTTTTAGAGCATACTATGCCGAATGAATACCCATCCCTTTCCTGGAGCTAATCAAATTCGCTCAACCATTCTGTTCAAAATTTTCTTTTGACTGTTTCTTCACAATGTTCACTAAAAGTGTTATATTATTTAAAAATGTTTTAAAACAAATATTTTAAGAGTTGTTCTACTTGGTTGAGGGAATGTCGTCTTCTAAAGTTATATTATTTTCATTTAATGTTGGAGTTTTTGATTAAAATTTGAAAAAAAAAAAATACATGCAATATTAGTAAATATTTATGTAATTAATAGGTACATACATATGTATTTACAATTAAAAATTTACTTTTCCATTTTGTCTATTAATTTTTTTAATACATACACTTGAAAATAAACCTTCACTCAAAAATATTGTTATTTCAATTTCATAATATTGTTCGCGTTTCTTAACCCAGAGATGGTTATAGCTTTAATCATCTCTATGCAAGAAAGCAGAGATGTTTTGTATTGCACCTAAAACAGTTTTTGAAAACATTTAAAGTTATTGTTTATTTAATTCAAAGTTACATTTTTTTTATTTTATGTTCTGAATTTTTAAGGTGAAAAATTTACTATTGCTAAAAAATTGCTACAGGAGGAAAACCTACCAAAAATTTAAAAAAATGCAACAAACCAACCAAACTACCAAACTGTTTTTTAAAAACGAAAAACTACCAAGTTTGGTCCGATTGGACCAAAGCGGCAACGCTGTATATAACATATGAGAGAGGAAGAGAAAGAGAAATGGTGGTTTTGCATAAATCCTTGTTTTTGATGTGAGTATGTTAATCCTTAATATCAGGTTCTAAAAATGTTATAGTTTACGCTCTTTAAATGTAAAATGTTATCATCCTTAGAACTTTTAAAAATAACATTCATTACTTCTGCTGAAGTTGAAAGAGACTTAGAATTCTGCATTAACTTTTGCTACTGTTATGCTGCTCTGTTTCCGTTGACTTAGCAGCTTATGTAGATTAAGTCAACAAGAGAGTATTTCTCATAGAGAGGACTAAAACAAAAAAGAAATTTTTGGAGTTGTGTTATTCACAAGAGAGTATTTCTCATAGAGAGGACTAAAACAAAAAAGAAATTTTTGGAGTTGTGTTATTCATTATTTGTATACGGCTTTGCCTCCTGCTGTATATTTATTGCATTTAAGGCAACGTTATAATTTTTAAATACCTTTAGTACTTTTGTGGCACCCGTAGTATAATGGTCGCATTTCTATATACAAGAGGCGATCATTTTGATTAATCCATACATAGTACACAAAGTTTTTTTGTAGATGGTCTTTTGCCTGTCATGTAATAAACATTCTTTCTTTTTTACTATTTGAAAAAACAAAATGATAAATTCTAAAACAATTAAATGTAATATAGAAAAATATTTTAAAAATGTTTCGTTCTTTTCGTTTTTTTAACCAAATCTCATGATGCTACAGCTTAATCATTATTATTGCGAAAAACGTGTTTAATTTTTGACAAAATTTAGTAGAATTACGTTGAAAGTTATAAATTTTTATAATTATTAATATAAACTTTAATCAAATATTAATGTTAATTTGACTTTTATGATTAAATTTTCAAATAAATTAAGTACTAGGTCACTTTTTAAAACGAAATATACTGTTTTTTATTTTTTAATTTTTTCAATATTTCGCCACGCCGTTGGGTGATATCTTTAGAAAAAAGTAAATAAAAATATTTTTATCTTTAACAAAACAAAGCGAGTAACAAACTATTTTTATTTAATTTGAGTCGGAGAGAAAGGGTGATACCATCCTGTAGATGAGGCGCAACATTATCGTGCACGTGGTAAGTTGCTCATCAAAATGACACATACCCTACAAGAGATCTTAAGTTACAAATGTTGCATTAAATTTGAAAATCGGACGATATAATAGAAAAAAAATTTAACTTGTTGAGAACACAATGTAACCTACCTGGACATTCTATTCTAGTAGCGTTGGATTCAAAATTTTAGATTGTATACTCCTCTGCTATGAACTCTTTAAATTTAAGCCTCAATTATACTAAATATTATATTTCTCTTACAGTGTTTGATGTTGTCTGGATTTTCCTGCGTTTGTATTTTTGATTGACTTGTGTATATTTTTCACGAAAAAAAGTGATTAAGAAATAGTGATAATTAAAACTACAGTGTATTAAAAACCTTTCTTATATAGAAACGTATTTTCTAAGGACTACATCTCTCAGTCAAAATTTTGTATATTTTTCTATACAGCCATTTAACGGAAAATAAAAGTTAAAAACAAATTCCATTATAAAAAAATAAAAGAGAAAAAAGAAGCAATTACATTAATTAAAAATATAAAAAAATTAAAACTACCCAGCAAACAATTTTAGAAAAGGTAATCGAGTGTGAAATTAATCATTTTTGGCGAAAGGAATTCCCATTTAGATTACGAACCTAATGATTTTAAAAAAGCATGAGACTTTTGTAATCAATTACTAAGAATTGATTACATTGATTATTGCAGAAAAAATAATATTCATCATTATTCAATTCAATTACTACTTTCTTTTTTTTAACTAATGTAATGTGTTTTGTAAGCGAGTAACAAAATATGGCAACCACAAAAGTAAGTAATTATATGGCAAGGACTTCTTAAGGTAATTTCTATTTTTTTGCTGGATAATTGCATGCTAATGAAAGAAACCAAAAGAAAATAATTCAAAATTATGTTCCTGTGCAGTTTTATAAACTCTATCGCTAATAATTTAAGTAAAAATTTTTCTATGGTTAAGTAGAAGATGTGCAACTTCGTAAAAAAGTACAGCCCTGCTAAGGATTATTAAATCTATGCGACAATGTTATTTTGATATTAGAACGGTGTTCAGATGCCAAGTCTAGGCTTTGAAACACGCTCTCACCAACATACATATTTTCCACAGTATGCGCAACTTCCAAAGTCTTCAGAGCCTTTCGATTTAATTCAGTCCAAATAGACTGTACTGTATATAGACTGCAAGAGGGACTACAGAGCTCAAATCAGGTCCTATATATTGCTGAACCCAAAAACAAGAATTAAGTCCGTCTTTATCATCTTCTAACACATTTCATTTAGACTAAGCAAATTCTAAGCCAAATTGGAATGGCGTAGGGAACGAGTAGACGAATAATTTGGCAGTTCAGCAGAAGCGCACTTTTTTCAAGTCCACCCCTGCATTTTATGTTGTTATGTTATATTGTCAATATGCTACCACAACCCAATATTTTTGGATCATGTTTTTACGCCTTCAACTGTTCAAGTTGAGGGTCCATCTTTTGAAAAAGTATGCCAGAGCAGTCAACAATTGATTAACTCGTATATTAACAGTCCTTGCTCTAGCTCCTGAAGAAGCAATAGGTACATATGTTCTCAGCAAAAATTAGTTTGTATTTCTCAATACAAAATATATTTAAAAAATTTATTAAGAATTTCTTTACTCCCACAAACAGAAAGAAAATCAAGTGAAGCGATTTAAAGTACAAAAAAAAATTTTTATTTTTTCGTTGTGTTTCACTTAACTTTAACATTTTCAGTTTGTATTTTTTGTCTGCTTTTTTTTTTAGTAATTTCTTCAATAATATGCCACTGCTATTGACACTTGTTTTTGTTGCTGACATTACTGTTCTTTTATGTTTATTTTATAGCTAATGTTTTTCAATTGTTACTCTTGGTTACTCCTTGGTTTTTGTTCTCTTGTAATTTAAGGTATAGTAGTGTAAACGTGTGTATAAAAAACAGGTGCAAGCAGCACGTGCAACATTTTGTTTCAATTTTTAAAAAGAACAGCATAAGGATCTTCTAAATGTTTGTGTGTATGTACAAGTATAGTAAAAACAAAATTACATAAAAATATACAAAAGAAAAAAAAAAATAAATAAATAAATAAATAACTAAACAATAGTACAATCTGGTAGTTACACAACTTACATAAATTCTATAGAATTGTACTTACCTGGGATAATTGAAGAAGAGCAGTCCTTATTCCCTTTTACTATTAATTCTGTCAAGTACTGATTATTATTGGTTCTGTATATAAAGACGTGAAAAAATATCTCTTGCAAAAAACGACTTCAAAAAAGACAAGGCGAGCTAAGATACCTATGAAACACCCTTTAATATTAATTTTAGTTTTCATTCTTATTGTAGCAGTAGGCTAAGCAAATTTTAATAGCCAATTTCACAATAACGAAAGAAAACTTAAGCGAAAGAAAGTCAGTCACTCACTTTCGAGCCTTTTTGGCTTTCTGTGTGTCACTCACTTTCGTTCGCTTACACTTACGTTTATAAATTTTTCATTTTTACGTTTTAAGAAACCAAGGTGGTACCAGATCGTAAGTTTCTGTACATTATAGCGATTTTCTTTAAGAGTATAAAAAATACTACGTAATTATTTGAATGCAAACACAACCGTGCGTAGCAGTGATCAGCTGCTTACAAATAAAAATAAAAGATACACCAATGGTTGTGTGTTATTATTTGTATTAAACAAATAAAAAAAAAAACAAACAAACAAAAAAACAAATTAATTAGAAAAATTTAATTATATAAAAGTGTTATTCGATTCTTTAACCCACTCCAATTTAGAAATTATAATCGTGAGGACGAGTATCATCTTATTTCTTAAAAGCAAGTGCTTGTATTATCATTTTCTTCGTCAGCACAGATGGATATAACAGTCGCTATTCATTTTTTGGACACTTCAGAGGATGAAGCCAACTGCAATAAAAACAATTTTCATTTAAAATGAAATCAATTGTTGTATTTATTTTTACACTTACCATTTGTTATCCATTATTAATTTATAATTTTAAGTTAATTTTTAATACAAAAGTATTGTTTTTTACAATGTTATTATTTACACGAACATAAAATAGCAAGTGACCGATTTTGACATTTGGGTTCGCAGTGTTGACAACACCTTCTTTACACAGAAATCAGTTTTTGTATGAAAACACTTACGTTTTCTTTCGAGTTGTCGTTCGAGCCATCGTTCGCATAGGAGTAAGATTGTGAAACTCAAATCAGTGTTCTTTCGCTTAGAATACGAAAGAACATATTCTTTCGTTACTGTGAAATTGGCTATAAGTGTTTTCAAACTACATTTAAAAAACTATGGTGATAAACTACAAAGTCACGTCTTCTATGAGACACCCTATAATTTCGAGTTTTTTACTTAGCGGATATAACAACACATAATCTGTGTCTTTGTAAAATGGTTCAAGAGATAAGCTCATACACTGTAAACAGTGCCATCTTTAGGGACACCCTGTAGTTTTTAAGTTAAATTTTTTTAAAACGCTTTGCTATTGGGATATTTTGCGTTATGTACTTTGTGAAAATTTTATCTACTTTTACCGCCCAAAAGACACGATAATATCATGAACGGTATATTTCCAATTTTCAAAATTAAACCCATGTTTGCCTTTCAAATAATTTGTGCAAAAATAATAGAGATCTTAAGTAAAAAATATAGGAAAATATGCCGACCAAATGATAATCGTCTTTTTTCGAAGTCGGTTAAAATCGCTCATGCCATGGCGTATGAGTAATGATATTTATATTACAAAATGTGAGAAAGCCCATATTTGAGGATAAAAAGTTGTGTTTCTACGTTAGCAAGTAATTAAGTACCATAACATTTTTAAGATTTTGAGCTAGTTTTTGAAAAAAGAGAAGGAAAAATTCATGCCTAAATTCGGTTTTATATGAAATATATTACATAAAAAAAATCAGTTCCGTAAATCTTTTGTCTTATTATAAATTGATTTAAGTCCTTACAGCTATGATTGAAAATATGGGTTGTCAAAAAAACCAAAATTTAAAATATTTTATGTCATTATTATTTCCGTTATGTGGTTGGTGTATCTAAAAAAATATATGAAAATATTTTTCCATAATTTTTTATTTTTTCAATTTATTTTTCTTTACCTCTTTTAATTTAAACTGTTCATATTCAATGATTAGAAATGCAATACAAAAGTTTATTGGCGAATACAAATATATAAGTGAAAGATAAAAAAGCAATAACGTTCGAAAGTTTATTGCCATTCTGTTTGCGTTACAAAAGATATTTTAAACAACACCCAAAAAATATGAGCAGGATCTTACAAGCCAATTTTAACTTAAATAAAAATATCTAAAGAGTTTCGGAGATGTTATCACAAACCAAGACAGAATTTTAATAATCTCAAAGCTTTAGCAATCAATTTATTAAATTAAGAACTGCTGGACACGTATGAAAAATGTTACATAAAAATAGAGCTAATAATAAAAGACTTTTTCTCGAGTTTAGAAAACTAAATCTCTAAGAAGTACAATATGTTATTCGAGTATTACGGATAAAACAGCACATAACTATGGTGGTTGTCCTTAAAGGGTGAATTATGCGCTTTATAACAAGACTACCAAAAATAAATTCTTTAACTATTAAGGTGTAAATACATATTGCTGCACGCAGAAAAAAAACATGGTTGTTATATGGTCACAATAACCATATTACGTTCTTTGTAACAATGTATAGTTGCGGAGAACAAATCATATTTGTTTTCACCAAAACTTTAGTCACGATAAACATTTTTTGTTAACTTTTAACGATTATATGGTTACTGTGCTCAAAAAATGCAACATGGTTGGTTTTAACTTAAAAAAATTTCAACCACAACCAAAGTTTTATAACTTATTAAAAATAACATAAAATATTTAATCATAATAAATTAATGTTAATCAAAGTATGTTTGAAAGCTACAGAATAATGTTTACGCTTAAAAATATTTTGTGCTCGTACTTGACAGTTTACTAATTTTTTTGATAGCTAAAATTTGAAATAGTTTTTTATTGTTAAAGAAATTGAAAAAAATAAAAATTTGTGTACAAAATAAATAATTAATAATAATATGCAAAAGATGGTACTCGTAAAAAATTAAAAGTGAACCAAAACATTTAAAAAAACTTTGAAGTAAATATGTATGTATTGTAAGCATATAAATCTTTACTTTTGTGTTTGAAGCTCAATTGTGAAATCGTTTATTTGTTATTTTAAGCAAATAATTAATTTTTTTTGAGTTTATATTTTTAAATGATTTTTATGACAAATTGTTAATAAATAAAACAATAATCAGTTTTTTATATCAGACAAATTTTGCACTTACGAGACTACATTATAATTCAATTATTAAAGATGACATTTTCAGCCATACTTTTATATTTTAATTTAACCATTTAATGCTTAATTTGAACATAATTATGTTTATACTTTGGACAACAATATGGTTGCAAATGTAACAATACTATGTTTTGTTAGCAACCATATTATGTTGCTCTTAGATTATGGTTACCTCAACCATATTTTTTCTTTGCGTGTGGCCTACAAAAGGCTGCTTTTTTAGCCAGTAGAACTACCAAACTCTAATACCTCCAACTTTTTGACTTTTTTGAACAGTTTACATTGGCAGATCATCGTGAATAGATTAATACAGGAACAACGCCACTAAATTATTCAGTTTTAGTTTGAAAGTCAGTCATCAGTTCGGGTTGCTCTTAGACGCAAAGTTTTCTTTTAACGATGTCATTATTTAAAAAAAATTGTCGCATACGGAATTAAATTAATCCCCAACAGTCCCTATAGAATTCATTAGATGCAGAAAAAATACCGTATGGCTGGGTTTATACGTTGGTGGCATCATAAAACTGACAGAGATTGTCTAACGGTTGATGAAGATCGCTACCGCAACAAGGTCAATGATTTCTTGTTAAAAACATTGGTGACAAATTGGCATCTAATACCCTGTTTAGACATGTTTTCTTAATTGAGTCAAAACACAAGATTTAAAACTTTATAATCTTTTTTTGGTCGTTTAGGACTGTGCTTCTGATCTCGATTCGCTCTGTTCACACGCTCTGGTGATGCCCTGGTGTGGTTTATGTCTCGACTTCTAAGTAGAGGTGTTGCGCTGGCAGGATATTCCCTAGATTATGTGTCCAACGACAAGAGCTACTCCTGCCACTTCAACAACGATTTGCTCTAAGCTTTTCCACTGGTTATGTGCCCAACGCTAGTAGCAAATCTCGCTATGTTAGCAATATAATATTAGTTGATCTATAAATAATTCATGTAACAAAATAAAGATAAGTTAAAAACATGATGGCAATTAAAAATAATTCAGTGGTGTAGCAACTTGGAATTTTCGTATGACCAACCTCTTCCCTCTCAAAGACATTTGTTAAATAATAATAAGAAAAAAAAAATAATTTTAATTTGTTTCCATGTTCTTTTTATTTTTTTGTTGACATTTTCACATATGGCATGTCAATTTTATGAATTTTATCTTCTCACTGAACATACTTCCAAGTAAACATACCTGCCTGCAAGGGTTGCATTTCGTATTTCATTCAATTAGTGATACAAATATGTACTGAATGCTCAATTTAGTAATTGTTTTCTTATCTGGTAAATTGAGCTCAATTAAGGCCTTAATTGTGTAAATTCCTTAATTGCGCAATTAAAGCGTATGTCTATATGAACAGGGTATAAGGTAGTGCGATTTAATACCACTCGATTATTTGGCTTACACTGATAGTTCACCCGAACATTTTTCGTGTTATTTGTGATATACGGTCAGCAATGCTCATAAATGTTAAACAAAATTGGATGCTCGAATTAGCTCTTTTAAAACTAGTCGTGGTGGTCATAGTGCGCCGAAATTGCTTTCAAATGTTTATGCCGCATACATGACTGGTCTTTTGATTAAATAAGTTGCCATGCAGACGACTGTACATATCACTCTATTGTACGCGTGTACGTTATGCATCATTTCTAGTGTACACTGCTTGACAGTATTGTACAAGTGATTCTAAAATGATATTTTGAAAGCTGTATGCCTACTTGTATTGAAATGGATCTTATTTTATTATATAAGAAATCCACTTAGTCTTTCAGTGGCAATGCAGACGATGCAGAAAAAATTAAATGCAAGTTAAATTTTTAATTACATAAAGAAATAAAACTTATTTCTGCTACCAAAGTTTTTTTTATTCTACTTCGCAGGGTTTTTACGAATTAGCGTTTAGTGTTCAAATATCTGTTTCATTGCAAAAAATCTAATTTGCTTGTTTTACAATTTTCACTTGTTCATTTTTTTTTTGTTATTTTCCTAATGGAATATAACAAAAGCTGTCTTATCTTCAATTTTACTTTAGTGTTAAAAAACTAAAAACAAAAATTCCTAAGAATAGGAATAACTACGAATACAAAACAAAGTAATTTAAAAAAAGGAAATGAAAAATATACATTTGAAGTGTGCATGTATGTTTGTTAACAACAAAAATTCTAGGACTGCAGCAAATAAACCAGCTCTGGGAGTTTGCACTTGAGTTGGCCATTTTTCATAAAAATTAATTTTTGTATCCGTATGAATAAAAAATAGAAAAATGAAAACATGATAAAAAATGAAGACTTGAAGTATTTTGTGCGAATACGAATCTATGCGTAAACATACATGCCTGAGTAAAATGGAAAAATCTGATGAAATTTAAAAAGCAAAGTTTGCGATAAGATTTACCATAGATTTTATTAAGTTTTTATAGCTGTATTCTTTGTATTCCCTTAGCAGCTGTTTATGTTTTATAAAATAAATTACTGTATTTCTAATATTATGTAACACAGAGAGAACTTATATTTACACATAAATTCTATCAAAAATGTAACGCTATCAATTTAATATTATCTAGGAAATATTGTGCTGTTTTTCCTAAAGTTGTTTAAGTCCAAAAAATTATTCAGTGATTTAAACTCTTTATTTATAAATAGTTTCCAAAGAATTCTTACGCTGGCATTGATATTATTTTAAAAGCGGTGTAAGTATAATTCCTTACACTACCTGTGAAAAATTTAATAAAATAATGGTTCATTAAGTCAGCTAGCTGTTAAGCTTCATATTTGAAATCTGCCGTCACTTAAAACCCAAGCTAAGAGTTGTTATAACATACAAGAAAATATAAATATATTTTCATATTGTCTTCTTTTCTTTTGATTGTTAAATAGGTATATTTCACCAAATTTGTGTGATAATAACGCTATTTAAGAATATTGATCCGTTATACTTCAGGGCATGATTTAGTGTACAAAGATAAGAAATGACGTTTAATAATGGTAATGGTTTGAAACCATTTAATCATTAGTCAATGGTAATGATTTTATTTTTTAATTAGTTACCAATGAAAGCTTTTCATTAAAAAGCATTATAATTATTGAAAATGATGGTAATGCTAAAAAATATTTACCATTATTTTCAAAAATTCTAATGCACTATTTTTAAAAATGTGGAACTAAAAAAACAACATTAGCATTGGTAATGCTAAACAAATCATGAGAATAATTGAAATAATGCTACAGCTAAAAATCATAAGAATTATTTTTTATTCAATGATAATGAATTGCGAAATAGTATATTTAATTAATTACTCCCATGTATTATTGATATAATCTTGACATAATTATATCAAGAAGAGATGATAGCTGTTATTTTAAAATAGTTGCAACAACTGTTAAGAAACATACACTAGATGATTTTGGAGATGCAACATAGCTTATTTAGCAAGTTGATGGATACATACCAAACAGAAATATTTTCTCGAAATCATGAAAGTTCTGTTATTGAAAACTGGGATTTAAATTAATTAAGATAAAATAAGATGTGTTTACCATACCAATAACAGCTTTACTTTTATTACGAAAAATAAATTTTATTGAAATTTTTTTAAAATTTATACTGAAATGTTCATAAATACGAGGGCTGCTCTATATATTTCTGGCCTAATAGTGAAAGTGCGAATATTTATAATCAAAAATGGTTTTATTGTTTTTCAAAGTATTCTCCAGCATGATTTATACAATTTTGCATGCACTCAAACCAGTTGTCGAAGCACTTTTTTCACTCCGATTGAGACACCTCTGAAACATGGTTTTTGAACACTTCAACAGCTTCTTCTGGCGACGAAAATCGTTGCCCACGCATTTTTTTCTTGATGTGCGGAAACAAGAAGGAGTCATTAGGTGCCAAGTCAGGGCTGTACGGCGGATGGCCTAATAATTCTGGTTTGAGCCGATGTGTGAGAGATCACATTGTCATGGTGAAGAATGATTCGTCTTCTCTTGTTGGTTTTTCGAATTTCTCCGATGACTTCAGGCAAGGAAATTGTAGTGTACCACTCAGAAGTGACCGTCCTACGTTGGTCAAGCAGAACAGTCGCCACATTACCAGTTTTGCCGAAGAAACAGGCGACCATTTGCTTCGAAGTGCTTCTTCCACGAACAACTTTCGTTGGATTTTGCCCGTCTTTGAAGACCCATACGGTCGATTGTTGTTTCGTTTCGGGCTCATACGCATAGATCCATGATTCGTCACCTGTGACGATCTTATAAACGTCTTTTGAAGCACCGCAATCGTATTTTTGCAACATTTCTTTGCACCAATCGACACGAGCCTTTTTTTGAGCGACTTTCAAATTGAGCGGGATCCAACGAAAACAAACCTTTTTTACGGCCAGGTGTTCATGCAGTATCGAATGTATGCTGGTGGAAGAAATGTCCAAGGATGTCTCTATCTCTCGGTATGTCGCATGTCGATCTTGCATTATGAGTTCACGCACGGCATCAATGTTCTCTGGCACAACAGCCGATTTTGGACGACCTTCACGGAATTCGTCTTTGAGCGAGCTTCGGCCACGATTAAATTCATTATACCAATTTTTCACAGTGCTATAGGATGGTGCTTCATCGCCATATAAAGATTTTAGTTCATCAATGCACTCTTGTCGTGATAATCCACGTTGAAAGTTGTGAAAAATGATGGCACGAAAATGTTCACGAGTTAATTCCATTTTTTTCTATATTAATTTTTTCAAGTCACTGTAAACAACACAAATAATGGTCGTACGTCAAAACGTTTTGAGTACGATTATGCTTAAAAATGACAAATTTTCCAATAGAAATGTCAGATTGCACTTGGCAGCACTCAGTGTTGCCAGGCCAGAAATGTATATAGTAGCCCTCGTAATAAAATATCTTTGAATTGTGTTTGATGACAAATTTTTCACACAAATTTGTAATAAAATATATTTTAAATCTATTTTAATACTGCGTAAATATGGCAGATAATATTTCATTAACCTTAAGAAATTATAAAAATATGAATTTTTAACACCTAATAATAAAGTTTTACAGCAAAGAATTATAAAAAATTAAAAAAATTCGTTGTTCTAGATAAAGTGATCGTCCTCGAATATGGACAAATGGTCTTTGTAAGCTATAATTCGAAATAATATTTTTCGATGGATAGTCTAAAAAAAGAACAACCAATTATAATATAAATAATTATGTTCATGCACATATTTCGTTCGTTCGTTTATTTTCGTTCGTTTTTGTTTTGTTTAATGTTTAACGAAACGTTTTTATAACATTTCTTTTTTCGTTTTTATAAAAATTGTAACAATAAATTATATAAAAGAATTATAAAAATTAAAATTTATGTTAGCGAATGACATTAAGAACTTTTTAAAACTGTGTGTTTTCTCTTAGAAGCTTCTGTTTTCCAAGTGTTTACAAGAAATAAGAAAATAGATTTGAAAAACAAAAAAATTTACTTGAAGGTTGAATTTGCCAAGTTTTTTTTTTTTTGTTTTTTTGATTTGATAAATCCATTTAAAAAGCAACTGGAAATAAAAACAACTTTAATGCTTTTGAGGTTTTTAAGTGAAATTTTCTTTTTATTACTGTTTAAGTTGTATGCCAAAAGCATTAATGTGCCAACACAAGAAAATACCTTGAAAAGAAAAATCCATTGAAAAAGAAAATAAAGTAAAAGGTTTCTTGTTTTTGTTGACATTTTCTAAATGGCATAAATCAGTGACTTTATTATGCTGTTGAGCCTTTTTGATACAAACATTAATCACCTTTCATGGTATGGAATTAAGAAGGTTAAAAGTTAAATAACCTTGAGAGTTAACTTAATGTAGGAAGTTTTTAAATCACTAAATATGTTACGATCGTTAACATTTTTGGGACTAAAAAAACAGAAGATTGATTATATTTCGGAAGTGCGTAACATAAAGCGTAGATAAATTGTGTAGCATTAAACATATGTCGAGTTAAACTATACAAAACTAATTAATAAAACAAATTTGTGAACCTCAGTCATAATTTAATTTCATAAAAACTCATGAAAACAGCTTGTGAGCATTTCTTCGCATTAAATTATAATTTTGAAAATTCCTCTACATTTAATAAAAATGTATTATTATTAAGAATCCTTTTTGAATCCTTTATGATTTCTAGTACTATGCTGGTAATTGAATGTTGACTTAAATATTTAAAGAAAATTAACTTGTAACGGCTGACGTTCCATCTCAATCAGAAAAATTATAATCGAAATATCCATGACCTCACGAATATATGCAGGTATCAACTCATTCACCTCTCGAGAGCTATGCCTGTAAATTTTTTGGACAATAAACCTCGATATTTATTCGATACATTTTAAGAATTTGAATTGAAATAAAACTACTTCACTTCATTCTATCAAAATAAATGCAGTATTTTGAATGCAGAAACTGAAAGCAAGTGAATAAAAATGAAAAAATTATTTTAATGTTGGCTTCTACATTTTTTAACAGTTAACTGAAGACAGTGACTCGTTTTTATATTTTGACTGAGAAATGTCTTACATTATAATAAGTCAATTATCTTGTTTTATGCAGTGTGAGCTAGAGGAATTCATGTTGGTTTTTATTATTTTATGTTAAAAAGAATATTACTAATTCTAGCTTGGCGTGTGTAAAGCCTTCTGACTAAAATATTTTCATCCTGCGTCCTGTGTTTTCGGTTCTCCGCTGTTCCGGTTCTTGTTTAATTTCCAAGAGGGTAAAGAGTAGAAGCTGTGGGAAGTTAACATTTTTTTGAAGTGCCTGTTTTTAAAACTTTAGTTTTGTTGTTTGTATTGTTGATGTTGAACCCACTAAATATTTGGCTTATCAACTTATCTTTATTAAAACTTGCTCAATCCTTCCAAAGTTATTATTAATAATATAGTATACAAAATTTAGATGCCACTAACTAATAACTGGCAATTCAAGAATATTTCACTCTAACAATAATTTGCTAATTCACTTTCATTTTAAAAGCTTTTATAACCTTTAGAAAACTTTTACTTTAGTAAATCATTTCACAAAAAAAAATTCTTCGTTTCATATATAAAATTTTACAATTTTTTCCTCATTTATTCAACAGCACTTCACTTGCTGGCTATAATGTTGCCTGTTTCTCATTGCTATGTTGTTGATTGAAGAGGTTGCCAATTAAACCAATAAAAAATAACAGAAAAGGGAAAATAAATACAGTAATAAATTAATTTATTAATGAAATTAAATATTCAGGCATGTTCTGACAATCGCAAATCGCTTAAAACTGGCGATGCGAGTTGAAATCGCATGAAAGGTGTTCTGTAGTTCACAATCGCAAGAAATTTGGCGACTTCAAATCGCAAGCATACTGAAGTGAAGTTGCAAATTTTACTTAAAATAAACTTTAAAGCAACAATAAAATTATACACAAATGAAAATTAATATGTTCTCTTTAATTTTTAATAGAAATTATTTTAATTTTTACACAATTAAAGTCGCAAATAATTAATTTAAAATCTGTTATTTGTTCTATCAATTGTTTGTTTTGATTGTTTTCTTGAGTACTGGCGATTTCATACAAACAGCTGTTTTAATTGATGTTCGAAAATATACTTGTACTAGTGCGGTTGAACGTATAGTCGGTAGTCAAAAAAATATGTGGTTATTTTAATTTTCAATTCTTATTAAATATTCGGTGCTTGTAAAATGTGCGATTAAAGTTTTAAGGGACATTAAAATATTTATTTAAATTACTTTTTGGACGATATGAGTTCCAAACGTGCATGTTATAACTAACAAAATAAACAAAAATACTTATCAAGTACTGATTACTTAGAACGTAAGTAACCTTTTACATCAAAAATGCTAAATGCAATATCACTAATAGAGAATTCATTTGTCGCCAAAATATTTCTTGGCTTGGATATTTTTTAAATAATTAAGTATACATTGGATTGAAGTATCCATTGAGTTGTTACAAACTCTAAGCATCTGCTTTTTAATTCGTTCTTTTTTTAATTGCATATTTTTTTTAAAGAAATGAAACTAAGCTAGGCAGCTGCAGGCAGTATGTTGTAATTTTCTTTTGTTTATTTATGTTTTGCACCGTAAAAACATATGTTTTTCTTTTCGAACATAAGTTTGAAAAAGATCAAATCACAAGCAAAACGCGTGAGTTTCAGAACATGTAAAACAAAAGTTGGCGTTTTTGAAATCACATGCGACTTTAAAAACTTGCGAGTGTCAGAGCATGCCTGATTATATCTTTACTATATTTTTCAAAAAAAAAGTTTATTCAATATATAAATATAAAAAATTTTTAAGTTTTTTCTCTACCTGTCGACCCCAGTAAAATAATAAAGTGCTAAATGTGATTTAAACTTTTATGAAAAGATAAAAAAAATTATTCACGCAGAAATAACAAACCTTAAGTATACCGTTGGCGAAAACTTTAAACATTAAATTAAATTTTACTTAATTTAAATGACTGTTTTAAGTTTGTTAATATTTTAAATTGTAGTCATGCAAGGGCTTCCACAAGAACACTCCAGAGCCATTTATTTGTTTTGGTTAGATATATAAAATGCCTTAAATCCCCTCTATTGAAAACGAATTATTACAAACGTTTTTAATTAACTAACAATAAGTTACTGCAACCCACTGCTGCATCCACTAGGAGTATCTGATTTTCGTTCTCGTTGACTGGCCATTTATTTTAAGTCTCTTTTATTAGCATTAAAAAGTAATTACTCTAAACTTTAAAAGAGAAATTAATTTTGTATTGTTTCTTTAAAATTAAATAAGCACTTTATTAATTATATTATTACCACAACAAAATGTGCTACAGCTTAAAAAAAGAAACAGAAACAAATTTGCATATATTTTAAATGAAATATATATTGTTGATAGGAAATTGATAGATATTTATGGCTGTGTAACATACTGAAACCGTGTAAGTTACATACGCTATGGCTCTCCATTGTGCCGAAAAAAAGCTTAGTGTTAATACCCAGCCGTTTCAGAAAAGAATACATTTCTATATTTCATTACAACATCCACCTCTCTCAAGTTATTATTGGCAATTGAAAGAATGAAAATAAAAATAATTATAAATCTGTCACATACAATTATTAAAGAAGATTTTTCGTCTTTCAAGAGATTTTTAATTCTAATTGCGTCTATATAATTTTTTTTTAAATTTTTGTTCAAATCGCAAAATAAAAATTTTGATTTATTGTTGAATCCTGCTTATTTTTTGAATATGCATTTTTTACGTTTTTGTGAATTTAATATTTTTAGTTTTATACCAGAAAATTAATTTTAATTCGATAAAGTTCAATTTCTAAATCTATTAGGCAATAAGGTTTACTTCGAAATTTGTGTGTTCATTTTTAAAGAAAAAAGGAAAAGGAAAAACGGGTGTGATAATAAATCCTTAGGCATATTTTCGAAAGACGTCCTATTGATATTTGGCAACATCGGTTCTAAAAAATGCGAGCGCTCTTATTTTTTACATTTTTTATATTTTCTTTGTATTTGTTTAGTAGATTATTGTAGTATTTTCTTTGCTGTATTGAAAACCGAAATTTCAGTAAAAAAAAACTATGAATTGTCAGTTAATTAGAATATCACTAAGCCATCTCAGTTTTACCAAAATATTATACTTTAACCAATATGTCACAAAAACATTTTATTTATGACAAAAAATTGGAAATTTCATTAACCCTTTGATGACCATGGGGACACGAGTGTCCCAAATAAATAAAATTATATAAGTGAACAACGAAAAAAATGAGTTTGTTATGGTATTTATAAATTTCTAAGGGTGTCCCTTAAATACTTCTTACAAATTGCGCGAATTTATCTGCG
Organism: Gymnosoma rotundatum; assembly: GCA_916610165.2. NCBI lineage: Eukaryota > Metazoa > Arthropoda > Insecta > Diptera > Tachinidae > Gymnosoma > Gymnosoma rotundatum. Next base: position 7,666,940 of record OU744338.1, on the reverse strand, counting down.
TCGCTTAATGTGTACGGTCTTTAAAATTTCGAAAATTAATTCGTACTAATTTCAAATTTTGTGCAAAAGTATTTCTAGGTAAAAAAGTGATTACAAAGATTTTATATTGTGATAAATATAAGGCCTAACAAGTACAATTTTGTTACAAAAAGAACGAACAAATCGAAAACACATTCCAAGCGTGGATGGACAACAAACAATTGCATTTTGCTGACCAATAGATATATGGTTGGAGTTGACCTTATAGATCAACATCGAGTGTGCTTTAAACTTGACCGAAAATCAAAAATAAAATATTATCTAAGATTATCTTTCTACCTTTTTAATTTAGCAGTAAACAATCCATATATAGCATACCTCTGAAACAAAAAGAGATAGAAGGGAGCTTGTTGTCTAGTTTAATGGTTTTACCAATAGCATAAGAACTCATAATATATGAACTTTATATTACAAACGGAATGATAAACTTAGAAATACCTTTCTTCCAGTTTTTGTGGTGAAAGGTATAAAAATGTATATACAATTCTTTTGATGAAGGGTGTATAAGATTCGGTACAGCCGACTGTAGCTCTCTGACTTGTTTATTTTTTTAACTAAGAAATGTGGAACCAAGCCTTTAACGCCAATATGATTGGTGTTCTACCCAAAATAAGTGTCAAACATATTTCTGCAACAAAACAATTCCTTCAAAAAAGAATAAAATGTATGAGTTTAAGAATAAATAAAAAGAGTTTAAAAAATATCCAAACTCTCACAGCAAGTTGACTTATTCCACCACCAGTAATGGGAAATTCACTGCGAATAGTATCGCAGGAGTAAGCGGCATTAAGCTCTGAGTAATTAAGAAATTTGTCGATTAGAAAATATTGCCTGCGACTGCTGGGTACAGCTTGGTATGAAATTTTTTTTCGTGAGTTTAAATGCATAATGAAGCAGTGTGTATTGATGCGGATATAAAACTTATGTGTAAGTGCAAAATTAAATAAAAGCATTTCCGACAATTTGTAATACCTTTTTCTATTGTACGATGTTGGTATTTTAAACTGAAATTTGGTTGAGTTTTTATGTTAAAGTGATGTTGTAGTTATTTCGCCTGCTATTGCTGTAGGTAAAATACTAATGTTATAAAAAGCAACATTTTTCATCGCAGCAAAAAAGGATAATATTTATATTTATTTATTTACTATGAATGTGTTGCTGTAAAGGCAATTACATTTTGTCTTTCTAATTTTTTTACTATAAATCGATAATAAACGGAATTTAAAATTCAGTAAAGTGCAGGTAAAATTTGAGAAATGAAATGTGTTTATGTCGAGTTTTGTAATAAAATATATACTAAAGCGATTTGAATATTTGATGAATACCGCAGTAATATTTATTATTACATATAACCGATACGCTTCACTACCCAAATGGGAAAAATCGAATATATACATATAACTTAACTGTAACAGGATCTTTTCTGTATACGTGTTTAAAAAAAATTGCTTTTGTTGCAGATAGTAATCTTTATATAATAATATATCTATTTTTGGAATTTTTGTTTGTATGACTGTGTTCGCATCACGTGAAAACTGATAAATTTAAACTTGGTTTAAATATACAATATTTTTTCTTTTGTACAAATAAGTTAATTACTGGTATAATAATACTAAAACAGTTATTTTCCATCTACATTGTATACAGAACACTGTATACAGAACTCTACAATAAATATATAAAAATACATTTTCCTAAATCTAAATTTTAAGAAAATTTAAAATGACAAGCTGACGAAGTCGTGAACGAGACTGCTACTATTTAAATAAACTTATCATCGAATTATTGATTGATAGTAAATCTTAACTTGCCAGAGTATTCTGTTTGTTTAATTTACTATTCAATACTTTATATATTATGTTTGAAAATGTTCAAAATTTATACAAATAAAATTAAAAAAAAAAATATCATTTATTGCGTTCATTCACGTAAGTTTTTCTTGCACATCCTTTTCATTAGATATTATATGCGCTCCTATTTGTTCTTTTGTATAAAAATTGTTAACTGTGCGCACTATGTTGATTACAAATCAATGCCAGTATTATTGGTCATTTAATTTGAGTGTTATTAGGGGAAAGTAATTAGCAGATCAGGCTTGTGTTTTACAGGCCTTTTTATATACTTCACCACAAAAGGTGGAAAAAGGGTTTGTCATTCCGTGAGTAATTTCTACAATATCCATTTCCGATCCCATAAAGTATATCTTTTCTGACTTCTTATGCATACCGAAGTCGATTTAGCGATGTCTCTCTGTCCGTATGACCGTCCGTGTTAGTGTTAATGTGCCGAGGAAAAATTGATTTCACCAAAAAAATTAAACATATCAATCACATACAGCGTCGAAAGAGGAGCTGTTGGAAATCAACATGATCGGTCAATGTCCTTCGAGGTAGCAGGCAAAATACCATGCCTACCTCTAGTTTTTTCATGTCATTTGGAACAATAAAGTAACTCCAATCAAAATATAAATACTTGGGACGATAGAGAATAAAAAATAAAAAACATTAAGTGAAAAACTTGGCACTCGGCCACATTTTCCGAGTTATGGGGATTTGAAATTTTCAAATTTTTTAAAATATCAATATGGGAATCATTTTAAAGCTTTTGAAGGGATCTTTAAAGAAATACTAAAATGTTTTAAAAATGCTTAATCCATTAAGAGCCGATTGCATTTTCAGGTAAAATTATATATATGCATTACCAATTATTTTTTTTATATTGTTACGAATAATAAAATCTAGCAACCCCTATAGTTGTATCCGTATGAGAGTGGTGAATAATTTAATTCAACTAATGGTGTGTGAATAGAATATAAACCATAATTTAGCTAACAAAAGCTGAGCAGCCTCAATGGCTGCGTTGGTAGAGGTGCGTGCTGCGAAACAGGAGGTCCTGAGTTCGATCCCGCGTTCAGACATGCGTACAACAGAAAATAATAATTGTGTAAAGCAATTTAAAATTGATAAAACAACAGTACAAAGCTCCTGATAGGCAAAAGACATTTTTGTGTACAGCCATGGCAGATAATTTAGTGAAGACGTCAAATTTAATATAAGAGCAACACATAATTGTCAAGAAGCCCTTTACAATAAAAAGAGTAAGAACGATTGCGGTTAGCGCAGGAAAGTGTAACAGCATAACAACAGTGTATGGCAGATGTGTGTTGTGGCTACTGGATTAAAGGAGATGACTAGCTTGGATAAAAGGAGTAGTGGTGGAGATGTCTGTGGTTGGTTAAGGTTACTAAACAAGGTATCGAGTAGTTCATGTCTTGCCGGAGTAACACAGTACTGTAACGTCGATGGCTGCATTTGTGGTGATAACGCATGTTTAGTAAATAAGAAACCAAGGGTTCACAAGACCGGTAGGATCGAGAAGTAAAGCCAGAGAAAGCCATAAAGTAAAAGAAGACAGAATTTATCCACAGGGGTATTTGCAATCAAAAGAATCCGTACGTTTGTTCTGTTTAAAACCGAAAAACGTAAAAATATTTTGTAATATATCTCACCCAATATTTGCTTTTTTGATTAAAGTTACTAAACTAGATTTATGTAAATGGTGAAGGGTACATAATATTCAGCATAGCCCAATGTAGCGCTCTTTTTTGTTTTTACATTCGATTTTCATTTAAGATATTCTTATTTTCATGTTTTTTTTCTTAAATCAGGTGGTATCTTCGCTTTAAAAAAAAAAACTGTTTTTGATTCCAAGTATGGACCAACTGATGCCTTTAAGAACTGAATTAATCTTATTAATTATCGTAACATCAAAGTAGAAAATTATGCTCTCACTTGGTTTAATGATTACGATTTAGAAGTAAACATCTAATTCTCTGGGATATATTGAAGCCTTTAACTTGATATTTTTTTATGAAATATAATTTCGCATGTTTTTTTAAACTTTTTGAATATTTTTATAATTCTTACTTTTAAAAAGCCTGTAAGCTTAAATTTAGAAATGAAAGTTTTTAAAAGTCAATTTAAAAAAAAAACATTAAGTGTTTAACAAGCGTCAACCTGGTTCTTATAACGTTAGTTTAAAAGAAGTAATTCAACAAATTTATTAAAACAAAATACTAAATTAGCACTAGTGTATTGATATTTCAGAATTTTGTTCTAATAATACTTTACATACTGAACATTTATACGTGGTGCGCATGCAAAGAAAATCGTTACTATTTGCTGATTATGGCAAAGCTAAACAATTTAATAAAATATAACAAAATCTATGGCATGAAATACACCACAAATTTACACTGCAATTGAAAATGTTTAATAGAAAAATATGAAAACAAAACAAATATGAAAAAACATAAATTTGTTTAAGGATAATTAAATACTCATTATATGCATTCACCGGTAAAATCAACACCTGGTCATGTTTGAAACTCTATTCTAATTTTATTGAAGCTAAACAAAAAATTGCTTTTTTTAATAAGTGACAAAATATGTGAGCCAATGTAATAAAGAAAATTCGTATCTGATCTTTTCTATACCCTTTACCACAAAAAGTATAAAAAGCGTATCACTAAGCTTGTTATTCCGTTTGCAGTTTCTACAATATCCATTTACCCACCAATTCTTATGCGTAGCGAATTCATTTGAGTGATGTCCGTCTGTCCGTCCGTGTTAGAGTTGCAATAAAGTTTGCTGAGGCAATACATCAGCTAGAAAAAAACAAAAATATCAATGGCAATCATGCATAGTGTCGAAGGAGGTGCTGTTCGAAATTATCATTTGGAACCATGAAGTAACTACAATTAAGATTCCGGAGTTACGGCCCTCGGAACTTTTTTAGAATAACAATATGGGTATCATTTAAAAGCTTTTGAAGAAATCTTTAAGGAAATACTAAATTTTTTTTTTAAAATATTTAAATCAGTAAGAGTCGATGGTATTTTTATGTTTAATTATATATAGTAGTATAGTAATTTTTTCTAATTTTTTAATTCTCTGACACCCCAATGTTTGCTTTTTTGATTGGAGCTACTTCACCAAACTAGATTTACACGAATGGTGAAGGGTATAGAAGATCCGGCATAGCGGAGTATAGCACTCTTATTTGTTTTAAATTGAAAAAAAATTTTTTTTGCCAATTAAAAAAAGCTTAAATATACAAAATTTTAAATAACTCATAATTTAATACTGTCATATTTTTATATCATATCTCTAGCTTTAAAAAAAGATTATGATAATTTATTTACGTTTAAAAAAATGTTTCTAACTTTTTATGTTCTTGCAAGGAAAAATGGAATTAATTAATTTTGTATTTGAATATTAACTTCATAAACACTTTATTATCGAAAGAATTTTAATTAAAGCACAGAAACATTTACATTAAAACACTTAACGATATACAAACTAAAATATACAATAAGTTTTAATGATATAAAAATATATTTTTTTTTGCTTTATTCATTTAAAAAGGAAAACAATATAAAAAAGCCAGCAAGTAAATGCTAAAAATGAGAAAATAATTAATGAATGAATAATGCAATATTATATTGCTGCTTATGAAATTGATGAAACCATGGAAAGTAGAATATTTTAACAAATAAAGATTTTAATATAAAACTCATTATTGTACACGATATTAATTAAAGAAAGGACAATGAAAATAGTTAAAATCTTTAATGTGTTTGTGTGCATTTAATGTAAAAAGTCGAATTATAGTCATTACAGTCATATATAAAATTATTAATAATTAAAACTTTATTACTAGCTTTTATTATTATTCTCATTTATAAGAATGCAAAGAAGTACGGAAAAGAGCGTTTATTTAACACAACTGGTTAAGGCCACCCTATTTTAGGGATAACCACAATAAATATAAGAAAGTTTGCAAAAGTTAAGAATTAAAAATATTTGAATTATTTTTTATATTTACGCTGGAAATTATTATGATAACCCGACTGTAAGCAATAGCATGTAACGATGAAAGTCAGGACCTTCGTTTTCACCTCCACAACAAACCTATTAGTATCATTCGTTTATTATTATGAATTGTATTTCTTTTGTAAAACCAATAAGTATTTATTTTCCTATTAACTAAGTTAAGTGAAGCTGTAAATGAAAGTTAAGTTTAGTACTTGTTTGAGATTAACGGTCGGGGGATGCGTGTCGCCATCTATGAGTAGCGAACCTCTCTATCAAAAGCAGTCAGCTGTCAAGTAAATAAAGCATCACAGCTGTCATTCAGTCAGACACACAAACAAGTTGAATGTGTGGGTGGCAGCGTGTGTACGACGGAAACAGGTATTAAAGGCAGAACAAAATGTGAAATCGATCAGTTCGCAAGCAGCTTGCCTGTCGGTAAGCAGTGTTTGGTGAGGAATTGTATAATTCCCCAATTTATTTCTTGCTTACAGCTTGAAAATTGCTGGAAGGTGTTACTTCTGTGGCCGAGAGCTCCCACCAATCTCTGCGCGTAATAAGTATATTGCTCGCGCCACGCAAGCTACCTACGCCGCCTGTTTGAGCGCTACCTGCGTCATTGCTTGTTTGAGCGCTTCCTACATCATCGCTGTTTTTTGGCCGTTTCCATTGCCGCCCGGTTGTGTCGCCGATTGTTTGAGCGCTAACTACGCTATCGTTGATTAAGCGCTACGTAAGCCACCGCTTTTTGCGCCGCGTGTTCGATCGCTATCCGTGCCATTGCCGCCTAGTTGCGTCACTGCCTGTTTGGGCGCTACCTGCGCCATCACACTTGCACCATCACTGTCTGCGCTGCCTGTTTGACCGCTACCCATGCCATTGCTGCCCGGTAGCGTCGCCGACTGTTTGAACGATACCTGCGCCACCACTACCCGTGCCGTTGCTAACCGGTAGCGTCGCCCTTTCTCCCTGTCAACAACTACGCCACGCTGCCCGTTAGCGAAATTGCCAGCTTCGCGTCCTGCGCCATTTACCACCGGCCCTAAAGCCCGTTTGTTTTGGTTAATCGGCTGAATCTCGTGGCTTTCGCTGACTGTTTTACCGCAGCCCGCTTACTCCAACCGCTATTGTCATTGGTGGCTTCGTTCCCGACCGTTAGATAGCGTTCGCTGTAGCCTTAAGAATAAGAAGAATAAAACGTGACTTGAAGTTTTATAACGTTTTCAAAACAAGAAATGTTTCATTTCATTTCCGTCCTAGGACGATAAATAAAATTGCAACTACCCTGGATTCCGCTGCAGCTATCCCAGCAACCAGCGTAGTACGTGTCGTTACAAGCAACACTTAAAAATTCTTGTACTGAAATATTAAAAATAATTTGCAGCTATGAAAATTGTAACCCTTTACACATCTATAGTAACATAAGTTAACTAAAATAATTTAATTTATGCTTGATTAAAAATAATAAAGTTCACTGCTGAACAATTTATTAATTATACAACGAATAATAGAATAGAACGAAACACGATTAATTAGCTAAAACAATTTGAGCAATCGAGATGGTTTTATTAATAGAGATGTCTGCTTGTTATTAACTTAAGAAAATATCAAGAGCCATGAGTTCATATCTCACACATATAGAAAGAGATTTTTATTGTTGTGTATCTGAAGTGAATTCTAATTTAGAATCTGTTTTATTTAAAGTTTTATTTTTCGAAAACTACTAACATCTCTTTGAATGGGTTAAAATTTAAGATTATGAATATTTACTAAATACTAGACATGTGCCCGGTCGTTCGTTTCAGTGACTGGTCTTTTTCGGTCAATTATCAAAGACTGATTCGTTCGTTCAATTTGTTCAATCGGTCAATGTGAACGAAAGGAGCCCATTAAATATCTGTCTCATTTCGTTCAATTAAGTCATCCGTTCAATTTAACCCGTACACTATTGAACGAAAAGACCGGATTTAAATGACCGGATCATTCCGTTCACTTGATTGATTCGGTCAATTTAACCCGTTCGTTCGCGAACGACACAGATCTACTAAATACTTTACCGGTGGCCGAACGCTACTTCTAATTATCATCTAAAATCTCAATATTATTTTAAGCGTTCGTTATAATAGTGACTTTAATCCATCTTTGGGCAAGGTAGCGCATGTCATTTCACGTGAATATTACAATGTCCTGTTGCACATGCCTCATGCATTTAATTTTTTATCTGCGAAATATTAATTTGATGTGTGTGTGTGTTTGGTACTATTTTATGAACAGCATCGTAGGTTACTGTAAGCATTTTTACCTTTTTGACGTTAAGATTTTACTTGTTTAGCTTTAAAAAAATACGCTTAATCAATATGAATAAATAAATCCGCCAAGTGGGAGTTGGACACACACATTTGTTTTTCAAACTTGTTAGAGTAGATATAGTTAATCATACTTTGGGTAAATTGAAAATAAAATTAAAAACACTTAACTTTTTAACCTTTTTTTAATTTTTACTTAATTTTGTGACTAATTAGCAATATTTGTTCTGCCTAAATTTTTAGTTTATGTATATGAAAAAATTATCTTACTATCAAGCGTCTACCTTTAACGGGTTTAGAGGCCAAACACCTTTTCAGTTTTACGTATTTGGTTCAGAATGCACAGTGAACCTATTAGGATTAGTATTGAGCGAAAATAATAGGATATGGTTTTTATTCTTTGAGTTTGGAAACGTAAGAATCTAGAGTGGTTCAAATGTATCAGTTTATGGTAACTTTCAAAAGTGCTTTTTAAGATCTCCTCGTCGTAAATCAATTTTATTTTCTTTGATAAAACGACACATCTTAAGATTTTAGCATTTTAATTTTTAAGGTAATAACATTCAGACTTTTATTAAATTGCTTTTTAATTGCTCTTCTTTGATGGCAAAATCTTACAAACTCAAATCTCCATTTTTCGAAAGAATAATTTTCCGAAAAACAATTTGCAATTTTAATCATTCAATTTTATCAAACATAAATCACAAGAATAAAACTTTATTAAATAATTTTTCCAGCTGTAGCGACAATTTATTTTCAGAGTAATTTTTTTACATAAGGGGTATTCACACCGAGTCTGTTAATCCGGTAATTTGTTAGTTGGTAATTTGTTGAAACACTTTACTGTGAACACACTTTTTGTTCTATCTCAGTAGTGCGGTAACTTTTGCTACAAAACAGACGATTTAAATTTATTAAAAAGCAAAAATGCCTCGAGAAAGTGCAAAAACAAAAATAGTAAAAAATTTAATTGAAAATTCTTTGGAGGAAATAAAATTTATTACTGGTAAGTATTTAAAATAGGTAATCAGAAAGACATGGAACTAATTTTATAATTCTTTTAAGACGTATTTAGTGATGATGAAGATTTGGTGGAGGATACCATTGACGAGCTATATGATGACTTGCGCATTGTACTTACATGTCGAAGAGGTGTGGAAAATATTATTCCAAAATCTATTCAGTGGTGCGACGATATTTTAACTACAATGGATGATAATCGGTTCCGTCAAATGCTACGTGTGGACCGAACTCAATTTGCTCACTTATTGTCCCTTATGGAAAACGACGACGTTTTTGCGAAATGTAGTGACAAGCAATTACCCGTCGATATACAGTTAGCTGTTGTTCTATACCGATTAGGCTCCTCTGGAGAAAGTGCCTCCATCCGAAAAATTGCGTCAACTTTTGGGATTGGTGACGGAGGAACGTTGACTAAAATTACTCGCAGAGTATTCAAGGCACATCATTATAACGCCTTACAGAATCAACTCTCAACAATTTGAACCAGCTAAAAAAAAGCAATTCAACAAGCAGCAGTAATGAGAATATAAACACAAATAAACACAGCTGTTGTTTTTTGTTACCGAGTAACAAGAAAATTACCAAGCTTGCCAGACTGGTACTTTGTTACTCAGCAGTTCGATAATTTGTTAATTTTACAAAAACAAAATACACGTAAAAAACTATCGAATAACGACTAACGAATTAACAAGGCCGGTGTGAATAACCCTATAATAAAAACTTGTTCACTCGTAGTTGATGTTAATACTCATGTAAGCAGTCAATACTTGTTTATGTTTGCAACATTCTTTTATATTTGTTTTGCCATTTTAATGTCTGTGTAAATGTTGTCATTTATAATTCATGCCCATCTCAATGGTTGTTAAAATATTTAAATAAAGATAGCGATAATTTAATGGTATTTAAATATTATTCTTGATGTCATTGTTGTTGTATTTATAATAAATTTATTCTAAAACAAAGAATACAAGAGAGAAGAAAAAGGGAACTTTAACAATAAATGTTGTGCAGAATTAGCAAATAGAATTTAAGAACCGTCAGACAATAGAAGTTTCCTTTATTTTTATGTGCTTAAAAACTCATTTACTCTTTAAGAATAATTTATTTCCCAATTTGAAATTAAAATTTAAAAGAAATAGAAATAATAAAGTAAGTTTCTTAATTTATGGCTGTGATCACCATTGGCAAGTTCTAGTAATAGTCACTCAAACAAAATATTAGATTTTTTCAAGAACATTAAAAACGTTTTCAAGAGTCTTCATTAAAAAAAGATGTGCTACTAGATGAGAAGAAAAAAACCTTATTTGTTCACTTCAAAATATGCTCTTTTTCCACATTATTTTCCCTAAAAGAAATTCATATCGCCGACATTGCACTGAATCTAGAATCTACTAGACTCAGGCTACTGTGACTGTGCCGGAGACCCGATTCATGTCTTATCTTAATACCCACTGGTCTTAATACCCGGTCTTCTTAAAAATATGCTTTTTTTCATATTATATTTCCCTAAAAGCAAAATTTTTGAAAATTCATATCTCCAATATCGGGCTGAATCCAGACATGGATTGTACACCACCAGAATCTGCTAATCCTACTAGTCCTAGGCGACTCCCGCTATGCCGGTGACCTGATTCATGTCTTCTCTAAGTACCCACTTGGTCCACTTCAAAATATGCGATTTTTTAATATTATTTTTCCCTTAAAACAAAATTTTCAAAAATCGGGCTGAATCCAGACGTAGATTGTACACCGCTAGAATCTGCTCATCCTACTAGTCTTAGGCTACTACCGCTATGCCGGTGTTCCGATTCATGTCCTCTCTAAATGTCCACTTGGTCCACTCCAACATATGCTCTCTTTTTTTATTATTTTACTTTAAAAACATTTTCTATATGATTATGTTTTAATATTTTTAATAGGACCGACAATTTTTTTTGGTAAAATTCCTAACTATTTTTTCTTTAAAATTGTTATAATTTATAGCTATAGCCCATCTTTGCGGATGGATATAGAGAATGTTGATAAAGATTGTAACAAACCAGATATTGTATTTCACTGCGCTTGTATATAAATTTGAATTTTTGTTGGAATTTTTGCTACTATTGCACTTTATTTCGATGCTCGTTTGAGAGGTATTTAATTGAAAGTTACTTTGCTGTACCCTGCTCATTCATTATATGTAATTTCTGCAGCTCTTTACTGTATAATTTTGCAATTTTAATTTTTTTGTGATAAAGCTAAAAATATTATTATAAAATCCAAACGTAAAATATTTTTAAGTGGTCAATATCGTCACTGAAGATATTTTTGAGCCTCTGATAGCAACTTTATATTTAGGAAACATGACATGACTAACTGCAACGGTTTCAAGGATAAGTTCATGTATAATGATCCCTAATTGTAATTATTTAAGTCTACTGTTATAGCTAATATAGAAGTACACATTTTCACATTTTCACATTTTGTGCATTGTATTTTACTATAATATTTTAAAAGTTTATGTCATATAAGTCAAAATAAGTCATCTTTAGTGTCATTTTAGAGCTATACTAAATAGAACAGAATAGAATAACAATAAGGGCGTAGAAACAAGACACTGCGATCAGGATTATCTATTGTGTCCACTGCTTTTGTCCTCTCTAATTTTAAGTAGGTGTTTGCTCAGCTGCTTAAATGTGCTGTGACTTATAGCGTCACAATTCTTTACAATATGATCTGGAAATTTTTCGTCATAATCAGTATAACTGTGCTAAATTTTATTGTGATGGCCTATAAGGAAACTGGTAAAATTCTTTACTAAGTTATACCTAAAATATGAGGGCTTTAAGTAGTTTTTGGTTTGACGTCAAAATTACTTTGTATAAAATTGGGAATTATTGAGAGATTTTTGTTAGGGCTGGTATATGGTGGACACCAGAGACTCTTTCTTGCAAATCCGATGGCTGTTTGAAAGTTCTTAGAAAAATTCCTCAATAATTAGGGTTGAAAAGTAGAACAATAATTATTCAATGTCGAATAATTATTATAGTTTGAGTAAAGATAAAATATAAAGGCAATTAGTTTCTTTTCAATATATGTATGTGCATGTGTAATTATGTAAATTTTTCGTACAATTCAGAAATTTGGTTGCTTACCAAGCTAAGTGCAATTTTTCAACAATAAATGTGTAGATTTTTTGGATGTAGATTTTTGTAAAAAATGTATAAATGTTAAATTTAATAAAATCAAAAAACATACTTTACAGCTTAAAGCTAATGTACACTATGATATTTTGTATAAAACTAGCATGAAATTTTGTTTAGAGGTGAAGCAAGAGGGGCAGGAAATTGGGAAGGCTTGAATTTGAGGGCATGTTTTGGTAAATAAGTTAAAAAGAGAATAAAAACAAATTTCTTAACAAAATGGCATGGTGTGAATATAAACTTATTAGTATATTAAAAATTATAAATAGGCAAACTTTAAAACAACAAAAAACTTAAAGCATGCTTTGATTGAATTAGTAGAAAATAATGGAATGTTAGAAATCATCTCTTTTTTGACATGCAATTATGCAACATATTGAGGAGTTGTTTATTCGTAAAATATAAAATGCAACAAAGACATCATAATATACTAAAAAAAATATTTTCAACGAAAAGTTAAGAAAGGTTTTGTTTGATATCGACTTGCGTACTTCAACTTTTTGATGCTAAATGAATGGATGCGATGCACTTAGGTTGATACGTTTCTTCTCAGTCGTTTTATTTCCATACATACGCTTCTCCAATCAAAGTGCATACTTCTCTTTATCACTGCTTAGGGAATAGTGAACATTTTATCTAACAAACAAAACTAAAAGACAAATAAAGTTTGATTCATGAAATCATATCAAAATAATTGTGGTGTTTATTTTGAAACTTTTCCGTTTTTAAATCTAACGCACAATTTCGTGGCAAGAGACAAGTATAACAAAAGTTTATTGTTTTATTTAATATCGCAGAAATAAATAAAAAAATAAAAATATAAACATTTACAAACGTGAACGCGTTCCCTAGAGGTTTGTTATTGTTAAACAAACATTGCAAAGTTTCGCTTAAAAATCCATAAAATAGTGAAAGTTTGGTGGCATGTCATAACGTTAAAGGACATTGTGTTGCACCAGAAAGTGACATTTTGTCCATGGATATTTTTATTCCATACTACGACGCGACATAATTTCCATCATCGTAGGAAATATATTTTTAAAGGTATTCTTTGTGAGAAAGATGCAAAGTTTTTATAAACTGGGTTGCAAAAAAACTTTAGTAGGCGAAAACGTGGTTGGTTATATCATAGAGGTGAAAATCTTTGCAGCCGGCCGAAGATCGGCTATGAAGGAAATCTTTTGTAATCTAAACTGCTGTTGTGCAGACATTACGACTTTCACTTTCATAAGTTACACTATGTCCATTCTAAAAACGGCACAATGTCCATGGCCACTACGTCGTTTTTTAAAGCGACATAATGTCCATGAGTGCAAAATAAAGTCCATGAACTTTATGTCCTTGGACACTATGGCATGCCACCGAAAATTTTGAGTAAAATGTTGCAGTTTGTCATTTAGAAAAATTAAACTTATAAATTATGTTGCAAAGGTTTTTTTTTGTAAAAGTTTTTCGAATAACAAGTAAAAAAGTTTTCCCTGTTTTGCAAAAATTTTATGATCTGTAGAATACAACGCGATAAAAACTATATTTGCAATATTTCAAATTTAAATTGCACAAATATGCAATGATAAAAAGTTTGCATATAAAACTTGCTTCATCTATTAAAATTCACTTTCACTTTAAATGTTTGCAAACACTCAATTTTTAATAAGTAAAACTTTTCACTTTGTTTGCACAAACAATTTTCATATGGAGTTTTAGTGGTTAATGGGTTAGCAAAATCAAAATATTTTAATAAAACCCAAACACTAATTTTTTAATTTTTTACAAAAAATATTTATAAAAAACAAAGGTTACTACCAATTCAAAAATTTTACACGAATGAAAAAAATATTTTATAGCTAAAGAAAAAATTAAACTAAAATTTCAAAGCTGTTATGATTAAAAATATTTTTTTGAACAAAGTAGTTTTACTGCAAAGTCTTGAAAATTTACTTGCTAAAATAACATAAGACGACCACGCCACAGTACCGCCGCCCTAGTAACAGCGATAATTCAAGGTAGGGCAAAGGTAACATGATGACCTGAACGGAGTTTAATTCCATCATTTTTTCGTTCGGTATCTTTAGGAACTGCTTTGTGATTACTGCTTGAGTTTTCTTCTGCATCTTCTGTAAAAATAAACGCTGGCTTGAGGTGGTCAATAGATATAACTTTTTCTTTTCCAATTATAAGGCATTTAAAAATTTTGTCATTACGGCTAATCACCTTGTAAGGACCATCGTACATACGTTGTAAAGGATTTCTAACAGCGTCATTTCTAACAAAAACATGAGTATAAGTTTTCAACGTATTTGGTACAAAATGATTATTTATACAATGGTGTTGTGCAGGTGTAGCTTTAAACATTTGTATTTTTTCACAGAATTGTTTTACCCATTCATTATTGCTAGCTGATTCATTGTAGGCTTCAAAAAACTCACCAGGAAGCCGTAGATGTGTTCCATATATCATTTCTGCAGGAGAATAGCCAATATCTTGAATAACAGTTGTACGTAAACTCATTAAAACTAGTGGCAAATAATCAACCCAATTTTGTTTAGCGTAGCATTTTAAAGCAGCTTTCAAAGAGCGATGCCATCTCTCAATA
This sequence comes from Gymnosoma rotundatum, assembly GCA_916610165.2. Classification (NCBI taxonomy): domain Eukaryota; kingdom Metazoa; phylum Arthropoda; class Insecta; order Diptera; family Tachinidae; genus Gymnosoma; species Gymnosoma rotundatum. Next base: position 7,651,924 of record OU744338.1, on the reverse strand, counting down.
AGCCAATTTGCCTGAGGGTGGTAGGGCGTTGTATGCAAAACTTTTACTCCAAGAACTTTGGAAAACTCTCGAAATAATGAGCTTTCAAATTGCCTTCCCAGATCAGTAGTAATTTGGGCTGGAACACCGTAACGTGAAATCGATCCTTGTAGTAAAGCAAATCCGACAGATTCTGCGGTTATGTCTTCGAGTGGTATTGCTTCTGCCCACCTAGTAGATCTATCGATACAAGCGAGAACATACTTGTAATTTTTGCATAGTGGTAGAGGTCCAACTAAATCAATACTGATGTATTTGAGACGTTGACTGGGAAGGCCAAAATTACCAATAGGACTTTTTACATGCCGCTGAACTTTTGATGATTGACAGGATATGCAGTGCTTAGTCCAATCACGAACATCCTTAGAAATTGAGGGCCATACAAATCGACTTTTTACGAGTTCCAATGTTTTATTTACTCCTGGATGTGAGAGGCCATGTAAATATGCAAAAAGTGGCTTTCGAAAAGTTGGAGTAATGTACGGTCTAATATTTGTTGAAGATACATAACAATAGATCTGCAATTCAGCTTCAGGTAATTTTATTTGCTTCAAAAATAAGCCTTGCGGAGATTTTAATATCGTTTGTTGTTGTGTCTTGTTGTTCCTTTGCAAGTAACTGCAGATGGCATTGAGATAACATTAAGGCGTGACAATGCATCAGCAACCACATTTGATTTACCAGGAACATACCGAATATCGACAGTATGTTGACCGATAAAGTCCAAATATCTTAATTGACGTGGGGAAGCCTTTTCTGGTTTTTGCTTAAATGCAAAAATTAAGGGCTTATGGTCAGTAAATATCGCAAACTGGCGGCCTTCCAAAAAGTATTGAAAATGTTTTAAGGCAGAATATGCAGCTAAAAGCTCCCGATCATATGCGCAGTAAGTAACCTGCGCTTTGTTTAAGCTCTTTGAGTAAAACGCGATTGGTTTCCACTTACCATTAATTTCTTGCTGAAGAACACCTCCCATTCCAATATCCGAAGCATCTACCCAAAGTGATGTAGGGGCGTTGGTTGAGGGATATGATAGTAAAGTAGCATCCGCAAGTTGTTGTAAGCAACAACGCTCAAAAGCGTTTTTCAGCTTAGGATTCCAATTTATTTTTCGGTTGTCATTTTTCTTACAACCAGAATGTAACTCGTGAAGAATAGCTTGTTGTTGTGCTGCATTGGGTATAAAACGTCTATAAAAGTTGATCATACCCAAAAAGCGTCTTAAGTTTTTAACAGTGATTGGTTCTTTGTAGTTGACAATGGCTGCAACACGTTCCGGTAATGGTTTTAGGCCTTCAGGAGTCACTAAAAAACCAAGAAACGGGAGTTCTGAAACACCAAAAACAGACTTAGATGCGTTAATTTTGACACCGTAATTTCGAAGTATTTCGAACAATTTTCTTAGGTGAAGGCTTTGTTCTTCTAGATTTTTCGATGCAATGAGTATATCATCAATATACGCATAGCAAAAATCTAGGCCTCTTACCACTTTATTGATGAATCGTTGAAAGGTTTGTGCAGCACTGCATAAACCGAACGTCATACAAGGAAACTCAAAAAGACCAATAGGCGTAATGATAGCGGTCTTTTCAATGTCATCAGGTATTTGATGGTAAGCTTTTACCAAGTCCACTTTGGTGAATATTTTACGGCCACTAAGCATATATCCTAAATCATGTATGTGAGGCACTGGATAGCACTGCGTGCTTTACTAAAAACAGGCGGCCCTTTGGTTTGAATATGATGTTTGACAGAATGTTTAACTTTTTTTGTGAATGACGACTGTTCTGTCAAATCTGAAAATTCTTGTACCAATTCTGCAAAATATGAACCTTCTTGGATTGATTTAATTGTCAAAGGATTGATTCCGGTGTACAAAGTTCCTTTGCTTTGCAATTTAAAATAATTATCAATAAGACGATTATGTTTTATATCTAACTTAAAAAACAATTTCTTCAAGGGTTAAGCATTTTTAAAAATTATTAGTATTTCCTTAAGGATCTATTCAAAAACTTTTAAATGATAACCATATTGTTATTTTAAAAAATATTAAAATTTCAAAGGCCTGTAACTCGGAAAATGTGAGCGAGCACTAATTTTTTCACTTTGTTTTAAGCTTTTAATTCTCTATCGCTCCAGTCAAACGACTGCGCTATGCATAAGAACTCAGAATATATATACTTTGTGGGGTCGGAAATGGATATTGTAGAAATTACAAACCAAATGACAAAGTTTGTTCTAGCCTTTTTCTACTTTTTGGGATGAAGATTGCACGTTTACTATTTTTGCTTATAATGGTTATAATTAAAACTATAAGTAGATAAATCATTTTAAATTATGTTTCAGCTTGATAAATGTCACGTAAAATTATTAATTTTTAATACTAATTTGGAGTTCAATTGATTATATTTCATAAAATTATTAATGTAAAAAAAAGTAAAAGTGAAATTGTATCATTAGTAGTCTACACTTAGTAAAAAAAAAATATGATGGCGAACATAGAACCAGTAAGGGAAATTTTAGATATGCGAATGTTGCTTCAACCAAGGTGAACTCTTGATCCATAACTGTTATCAGTATTAGCTAAAACAAGCAATTTCTTTGGAAAAATACGCGTATTTTCAAAAAAGTTTAATCATCTGTAAAGCACATTATATAACGTGTTATACAGTTACGAAATCTTCTTCATTCTTACCAACTAATTGCTGCAAAAAAACGTTATTTAAAATACTATGTTTGCGATGTCTATGCAATTACAAAGAACAATGAATATAGATACAGCGCATTAGAAAAAAATGCATTACAATTTTTTAGTATTTTCCAGCTGTTTAAAAAATTAATACATCACGAGCAAAATATTTTTCTATAATGTTATTTGGACCGATTAGTTTTAAAGCGTGTCAAACAGACAAACAAAAACCAAAATTGAGTTTTTGGTCGTTTAATGCCCAAGGAAGGGAAATAAATCATTTATTGAAAATAAATGTTTTTCTATGATGGTAAAACAAAGTCGAGAAATTCTTGTTTAGTTTTGAAAGGTGCTAAAAAAAGATAATTTGAGTACGCTGAATCCAGTGATACTAACCGTTTTTTAGTTACGCTCAATTTTCGAGATAACGCTATATCTCGAAAATAAGACCTAACCTAAAAAGCGATCAGAATTAGCTCTACCCGCTTCATGCTTTTTGAAACTCTCACAGCATAATCAATCAGAAAATAAATTTTGAATTTTTTACTTGTTACTTCCTTTTGAATTTTTAGTGACGATATATCATTTTAATTTTTTTATTATTTTTTTAATTCTTAATAAAAATATATTATTTTATGTGAAATTTACAATGGTGTTGGTTGTTTAGTTTTCAAAACGTGTCAAATGCAAAATTTGTATTATTTTTTAAAAGTATGATAATATTGAAAAAAATGTGTTTTTTATGTTAATCAAAAAATTATAAATATTAATAAATTTTACGAGAAAAAATATTTGATATTAAAAATTAATATCAAGTAAGTTTTCTTTAATTAAGTAAAAAAAATTAGGAAATGTTGTTTAACACTTTTTAAAAATAAAATACTCAATAATAAAGCAACATTTTTCTGTGGTTGTTTCTTTCCTCTTCAATTAATAAGGAATTTGTGATTTATTTTCTTTTTTTATTTGTATAATTGACTTAAATATGTCCGAAAATGTTCTTTTACTTTACTAAATATTTGAAAAATTAAATGTTTGCTTTAAAATTGCATTTTCAAATTTTAATTTTTCTTTTGATTTCTTATTGCGTTTTCTCAATTTCTATTTCTTTACTTGTATGCTTCATTTCCTTTGCTTGTTGTTATTAGTATCATTTTTTTTCTCGTTATAAATGTTTTGTTAAAATTTTTTATATCTGATATTTACTTAAGGGAAAACTGTAAATGGAGCAAAACAGAAATAACCAATTTAAGTCGATGCATATGGAAATTGATATCGTTCATATGTAAACTATGAGTTTAATTTTTGTTTCTATTCATGTTTATATATTTTTTTCTTTTCTTGTTTACAGAAGTTTTGTGTACTGATTTTTTTACTTGCAAAATATATTTAGTATTGAAAGTTAAAAAATAAAAAAGAGTTAGTGAAAGACAACATATGTGTGTTTTGATAAACTGCTTTTTTTAAACAATTACTAGAAAGAGAAGTAGATCTAAGTTTAAAACAAAACTATTTTTCATTTAGTAACTATAAAATTTATAGCCAAATCATAAAGCCAAAAAACTCTATTTAAATATTCAAATACATACAGAAAAATTATTAAAATTGGTAAAAGGATCGATATTAAAACTACAAAATGCATAAAAATGATTGCATGAGATGAAGAAATTTTAACAATTAAATGCAAGTAAATAAATCTCAATTCAATGTATGTGAAACTTAAAACATCTAAACATCAAAATGCAATAAATGTTTAACACAACTACATAAATGTTATTACATAGACATAAAACTAAATATTTTAGTTGTTCACTTTAGAAAAAAAATAGAAATAAAAAATATGCAAAAATTTATTCAAAACCACAAAACCCATCATGTGTGACATAAATTTTCAATACGTTGCTTGATATTTGTTTTCATGTCATAAAATATAATATTAACACTAGAATATAAACGCTAAATATTATAGGGTTTCGCCACAGGGATCGGTTAAATTTAGAGAAATTGGAAGTGACGATCTGGACGCCAAAGGAGTTGCTAACTATAGTATGCAAGATAATCTGATAATCTGAATTTTAAACAGTACATTAGAATGTATAATTTTCAATAGATAAATTAAAAAAAATTGGCAGTAATTACAATATGCCATATATATTCTTAATATATAACGCTTGAAATACCCAAATAGAATTTCTAATAAGAAACTTGTCAATAGCATCCGTTATAACTTATTGTTTCTTTTTTGTAAAATATAATTCATCACTTTTTATTAAATAAAATATACACCAATATGCAAAAAGTTAGTTGAATATAAATACAAATTTAAGAAAATTAATTTATTTCAACAGTTGGAAAGTATTAAGCATTGAACAAGCCACAGTTCCGGATATATTGAAAACTTCAATTGTTAGGCCAATATATAAGAGCCGAACACAATCAGATACCAATAATTATAGACCAATTGCCATTCTATCTGTAATAGATAAGGTTCTTCAGCATAAATCAGTACGCGTTTCAGAAAGGGAAAAACATCAATCAGCTTTTAGGAAACTTTGCAAACAATGTAAACGGATGTTTGAGCAATAATATGCATGTAATAGCACTGTTTATAGACTTCAGTAAATCCTTCAACACACTCTCACATGAAAATATTCTTCTAGTTTTAGAAAGAAATGGCATAAGAGGGAGAATTTTTAACTGGTTCAAAAGCTACCTAAAATACAGATCATATCATGTCAAAATAGGCAATAAGATCAGCAAGGAAGTCCAATGAGATTGTGGAGTTCCACAAGGATCAAAACTGGGACCAATTCTTTTTATAATATATGCGAATGATATGCTGAAACACTTATCGGGATGCGAAACTTTTCACATGCAGATGACACTGCTATTATTGTCGCAGATAAAAATATTTCGATTGCAACAGCAAAAATGCAAGAAAAACTGGACGTAGCAACAAAGTGGTGCCATGACAACGGCCTCATAATAAATGCTCAAAAAACAAAGGTTAAGCATATTAAACCTCGTCATCTTCAAACCACACAAATAAACTTACTATTTCATAGTATAAATTGTTTACACACAAAAGTACTCAATAATACAAACTTTATTAAAACATGCTCAACAATTATAGCGAAAGTTGAAACATACAAGTACCTTGGAGTATATGTTGACAGCAGTTTTAAATGGAAAACACACATAGAAAATCTGCAAAAAAAAACTTAGGAAAACATCCTACATTCTCTACCATTTAAGCAAATGTGCAACATATAGCGTACTACGACAAGCATATTTCTCTCTGACAGAGTCATATTTTCGTCATGGTATTACTGCATGGGGAAGCGTAAAATATAGCACAACACTACAAAAAACACAAAACCAGATACTAAAAATTTTATGGAAAAAATACCAAACAACATGTCGAACATACAACAGAAGTCTTAATACAAGAGCACAACAAAACAGCAACACAATGGTACAACGTCTTAATAACACAGCAAACAACATTATTAGAAATAATATAAACAGCAGTAATAACATAAACAACATCATCAATAACAACAACAAAAATACAATTGTAGCAATAGCAACTCTAACTATAGCACCATCAATTCTGACAACAATATTACTATAATCAACAACACCAACCTTCCTAATAACAACGTCAGCAACAACAACATTATATACAATAATAGTTATATCAACAACAACGTCGACAACCACATAAACAATGACAACGTAATTACTAACAACAACAATATCAGCAACAACACTATCAACATCAACGACAACAATATTACACACAACATAAACAACAATATCAACCTCAATGATAACATCAACCATAACAACATTAGTAATATCAACAATGCAGACTTTAACACAAACAGTCTGTCCTGAATGTAAATATTTATTACACAACCATTGCAAAAGTGTTCTTCAAGGACAACAGATTCTTAGAGCCAATCGATCACTCTTACAACACCAGGAGACGTGCACAGGGTAGATTTAAAGTATGCCTTTTTGTAAATGAATACGGCAGAAATACCCTGTCTGTTATTTTACCCACAACTTTCAATCAGCTGCCAATAAGCGTAATTAATATAACTGATGGAAACAAAAGAAACCAGTTAATCAAAAAACATTTCATAAGTCTACAATAAATAATCAAAAAATTTTCCATTCATTTTTAATTTTCTTGTTATTCTTTTCTTTTTTTAATTTTTACTTTTTATTAAAATTGCACATTTTATTTTAAAACAAATTTTGTATGTTAATTTCACGTTTGCAATACATATATATTAGCAATTAGTACTCTCTGCAGACAAGCTATAAAGCTTTGCGGAATCTATTGTTATATAAATTGTTAAAATAATAAATAGATAAATAATAATAAAAAAAAAAATTAGAGTTTCAAACATAAAAACGTTAAATTAAAAAATTACAATCAAGTTTTATCTTAAATTTAGCTTACCGGGCAACAAATTAAAGAAAAATCGAATCACACCTACTATACTATACTATACTATACTAAAAAAACTCGTGTAAAAATATCGCAAATTAAAATTTATATTGTTAATTTTATAAGTAAATTTTATTTTACATTTTTAAGAATTACACGTGAATAAAAAAGGTATGAAAAATTTTGCAACCAACAAGACAACAAAAAACAAAAAAAAAAAAAACAATAAATAGTAGAAATATTATCTTAATAGTAATTTTTATAATTCAAGTTTTGTATAATCATCCTTATCTGCTAATATCCTGTTTTTTTTAAAGATTCTTTCCATGTGGGAGTGTAATTGTTTGTTTTCCATTTTATAAACTTTTTTAATACTTTAATATATTATACAGTATCATTTAGCTGACATCAACTTATCCTATTAAAGAAAAAATCAATCTTATAAATTTATTTATTCTTAAAGAAAAAATAAGAAAAATAAATAAACGATTTACAATCAAGGCTTGTTAACCAATAATCTTTGCTAATGATAAGGATGCTATAAAATTGATTGAAAAATAATTCAGAATTGTCATATGTAATACAAAAATCCTGTAACACACAAAATAAAAAAGAACTTCACAAATCACACAAAACCCACACATGTACAAAACACACATGGACAATCTACACATGTTTAATTTAAAGGTACAACTGAACTTGTACATGAGTAATAATGCCAGATAAAAATAAACAAAACAAAATTGCCAAAGTTGTCATAGAACTACCTTAAGCATGCTGTAGATATATTCACCTCACAATTCACACACATAAGTGCTGTAAAGCTTCTTTTCTCTAAACGACATTTAACAAAAATTAAAGAAAAATATAAGAAAAAATACATAATTCCAAAATAAATAAAGAAAAATTGTTAGTTAAATACATATGACTACACACATTTCTGTTGGTATGAGTTAAATCGTATGTATGGTTCCCTGAGTAAAAATCAAAATTACCAACTAACAACACATGACTGTATGTTGGTAAAAACAGACAGGTAGTCAGAACAACAGATGACTTTGTGAAAGCAGAAACAAAGGACAAATCAGATTTCAAACAGGTAACATTTCCCTTCACTATATTTATTTTATATTATAAAAGTTTCTAAATCCTGTTTACCTTACACACAAGAAGAAAAAAATGTTGTTTGCTGTCAAAATATAACAACAATTGCTTAGAGGTAAAATAACAAAGCGAAAACACACACGTTTATTTCAGGTTAAAAACTAAAAGAAATTGAAGATAAAGCATTTAATCCCTTTAGGCAAAAACACTAACTCACTCATATCACTTTATGTTTCAATCAAAAAACTTTTTTTATTTGTTCATTTCTTTATTCTTAAGAAAGTTATATTATTTATTTAGGATTGAAAATACTTTTGTTTGTTTTTCGTAGACCATTAAGAATAGGTAAAAGATTTATATGCAGCTTTGTGTGCACAGGGAGAAACTTTTTATTTATCGGATAGATTTTAAAATACTTCATTACAACGAGTGTGAAATCAAGCAGATTTTACAGAAGTACTTCCCAACTGGACTACCAACTTAATGATTTTATCAAGGCATGAGACTTTTATAATCAATTACTGAGAATCGATTTTATTAATTATTGTAGGAAATAATGAGTACCATTAGTACGTTAGTCTCTTTTAACATAAAGTACTAGTTCCGTTACTATTTCCTTTTTTGGAAACTAATGTAAAGTGTTTTGTAAGCGAGTAACAAAATATGGCAATCACAAAAGTAAGGCATTATATGGCAAGTACTTTTTAAGGTAATGTCTAATTTTTTGCTGGGAAGTGGTATCACTTTTTCAGCTTTTCCTTTTTAATTATTTTTTTATAGCTGCTTTATAAGTTCAAATATGTTATTATTGTTAAGCTTTTTTCTTTTTAAATATGAAGGTTATTTTGATTGCAATTTGTACAATTTTACTTCTCGTGTTGTGTTGTTCTCCTGTTTTCCTGTTTACTAAGCATGGGAATTATGTTAACTAAAAGCATCCACGCCACATTAATCCATGACTCCAACAATCCAACATTTAGCAAAGCCAATCAGATAACGATACGCTGTGGCACCGATAAAAAAAAATAAATTTTTGGGGACAAAATTTAATTTTTTGGTATAACGTTGAATTTTTTTTTAAATTTTTTTAACTTTTTAAGTGAACCCAGATTAAAGCCCCTTTCCTCGTAGAACGCATAGTTACCGAGATAAAAAAAAAAAATAAATTTTTTAAGTTTTCAAAGAATATTATAAACGTATTGTAACACGAAATTTTAGCAACAACAGAGCCAATATAGGCAGACTAAAAAAGACATCTCAAGCTTACATTGGTGCTATTTCTTATTTCAACACTTGAATATCGCGATTTTGTAATGCACCGTCTTAACGTGGCATTTCCTTACAAAACAAAGCAGTCTTTCAGTATTCGATTAAGAAAAGACTTCGGCTTTAACCACCTAAGTCACCACTAACACATATTATTTAAATACAGTTGCCCTCATCTGTATCAAAGACTTCTCAAAGTTTGATAAACGATCTCCTTGTTTTAGTAGATAGGCACCCTAACCATCTAATCGACTGTCTTATATACAGGTGTCCATCTCCTTACACTCTATGCTCTATTTTAACTCATAATATAATAATTAACAAATAAGAAGACATCTCTGCAAACACAGCTATCATGGCTGCTCAAAATGTGTTAGATAACTTTTCGCTTTATCCTGTTCGCATAATCATATTTCATAACAGGTGGAAGAAACAATTACTTCATCCCCGTTTAGCATATAGACATGCAATTCAAGATTTTTGAACAGACAACAGCAATGCTAGCTTTGTCTGTCTAGATATCAAAAGGATTTCAATTGGATTTTTCGTAATAATTTATTAACATTAATAGTTTCTACCACTTTTTTGATTTTCAACTATTGGTGAACAGAAATTACAAATTTATCAATTCTAGTCATAGTTTGGTATCACTTAAACACAAAAATTAAAAGAGAGACTTAATTATTAATTATTGTTTTGCAAATTTAGTCTTCCTAATGACAGCAGTAAAAAATTTAATAACTCATGTATTAAAATATCGTTTCTTTTTCACAAATGTTATATGGAATCAATAAAACACTTTAAAAGACTGCAAATAATCAATAATTTGAAGAAGTTTTTATTGAACTTTAAAGTTTTCATTAAAAAACAATAATAGATTCTATAGTCTAATTTATTACTATTTTATAACAATTATTTGTATACAGAACAAGTATTTTGTTTTACAGATACTTAGTTCAGCAACATTCTTACGGCCGTATGCATAACAAAAACTTAGCATATGAATAGCATAGTGAAAAAACTGAGCAGGGTCTCTGTAAGACCCTTTAACGAATGTGACCGGAAATTATCTCAAAATACAGATATGGTTCACGGCAACAATCTATAATGATGTAAGGTTACAGGCCGTACGCCAAAACACACTGAGAGCCGCATCAATTTCTTCACTCATGCCAAACTAATTTTAAGTTTTTGTTATCCATACGGCTTTTAGACTTTAGATCTTTGTTAGCTAACATTTATACAACCATTTTATTGATCAATACTTCAAATTTAAATAACGATACATTTGTTGACATTTATTCAAGTATGTATGTTACGTATGAGTAATAAATTATATATTCATACGCAGAATATCACTCATACGCTCCAATAGTAGTAACATAAATTTAATTAAAAAATAGTCTAAAAAAGAATAAAAGCACAACATATTCTGGAGATGTAAAGTAAGGAAATATGTCTGTCTATTCTGCTTGATATAAAACTTGGTTTGACTGAACCCCATTTAATTTATGATAATTTTACTTAATGATCCGTATTTTTATTGATATTTTACAAATATTTCTATTAAAAATCAGCAGAACTGGGTAAAGGTGGTTCATAGCAATATAGCATCGTATTGATCTCAATTTAACAACGCTGTTTTGGTTTATTTAAAAACCTAATTCTAAAAGGACCAGCCCATACCTATCGACAACACATAAGTTGAAAAAAAAAACTAAAATAATATTTACAAACCAAAATTGCACAAATAAGTAAAAATTAAAGAAAGAACGAGGGGTTTAAAAAAATAATTAATACTCCAAAAGTAGAAGTTCAGTCATAATATGGCAAAAACAAATATCTCTAAAACATAAATTCTATAACATTTTCAATTTAATAGAGCGTAATCAGTTGTCTCAATAAATATCGGTATTGGCATGAGGAAATTAAAAAATCTACTTTAATAGAAAAAACAAGACAGAAAAAAAGTAAAAAAAAAAAAATAGTTAACTTCCTTATGTTATGCACGTTGTAAACATCATCTATTTAACCAACTTATCTTAATGTTTATTTGGTCAGACAAAGTCTACACACAACTTAAAGCATTTATTTGTCGTTCTCTTTGTAATTCGTCTTGTACATCCTCTTAAATGCTTTCATATATTGTTACTATTATTGGGTCAGTTTCATTTGTGATATTCTATTATACCAAGTTATCAATAGTTAAAGCTACCATTCTGCGATGCACAACTAATTGGATGAATCATGCGCGCTTAACGTTATTAGTATCTTTTAGATTGGCCTAACCGAAACATGTTTATAGAGTCTACAAAAATTTCTAATATTTAAGAAGAGATAAGATTTTGCACTCTCAAATATAAAACTAAAAATGTTTAAAATCCTTACGTTCAGTAGGAAATTATTTAGTAATTTTTGACCATAAAAACTGCATGTTGACTTTTTACTTTAGATTATATTTTACTGTGATGGCATCTCTCAAATTTTTCTGCTTAAAATAGTTAAACATATTCACATAAATATTTAATAGAGCATTATAAAATATTTTAGAATTCTTGCAACATTCTCTTTTATCACAAAAAAAAAAAAAAAAATACAATTATAAAGACATCATCCACCAAATATTGTTGCTAACAACAAAGAAGTCTACGACTGTACTGAGATTAAAAGAGATAATGCCTAAAAGTAATTAGTGGAACTATGAAACCAAAACAAGATTATGAAGTAAAATAACACACATGTAGTTGATACAAGAAATGATAATGATAGCAATTATAAACCAATTAGTGGTTGATTTTTGTCGATGGTAGAACAAAAATAATTTTACAAATACAATTGTCTCTAATGGCAACTCATGTTATGAGTGTTTGGTTATATATCTTTTATTTTATCTTAAAGAATTACAATAGAACTAACTTGCACCCTACTTTAAAAAATGAGAACACTATTATTCCTCTGTGCTAGAAGTTTTCAATCAGCAAAAACCCTAAGTTTTTTTTAAGGACGATAAGGATTTTGTTTCTTAAATGATATTTTCAAAGAAATACCTTTATGTAGAGGCTGCAGCTGATGAAAAGTTCGTTTTCTTATTTTATATTGCGATATGGCTCTCTGTGAATTATATGCAGGTGTTTATGGTTGGTTTTTTGTTGCAAAATTTTGAAAGAATTTTATTTATTTATTTTTTTGTTTTCTGGAATTAATTTTTTTATCAGTATAATTTTCTTATTTAAATTTTATTAGCTTACACTGATAAAGCAATATACATATATGTATATTTATCTGCCTCTCCAACTAAGTGGCTGGCTGGTTGACAGTTAGACCTTATGTAAAGCGTAATTTTATTTGGCCATATTTTCATTGTTGTTTTACACATTTTTTTTTATTCAAGCATAACTGTTGAAAACATGCAGGTCATTTTGAACTCAAAAAAAATTTTTACAGGAAAATGTTTTATTTTGACATCATTTATAAGCGAAAATACGCATCTGGTGTGGTTTTAATTTCTTATTGTATTGAATTGATTTTAAATAGCAAATGAGAAATAATAAATGTGCAGCAATAACTCTATAAAATTTAACCCAAATCTGTTGTTATAACAACAGCATCACAGAGAAAAGTAATTAAAATATATGCTATGCTATAATGTAAGCCATATCCTTCCATAATTTTAGCATTTGCTTTTGTTCCCATTTTACATCTCGTGAAATTCATTAAGAATAAAGAACAATTGCTAACCGCATACAGCAACCAAATGATTAAGAGTGATCGAAATTTCCTTTATATTTTGCAAATGGGAAATGGCGAAAGATATAAAACTACCGCAATTAATTAAATCGATTCAAACCAACAATGATCAACTAAAATTGATAAAGCCCTGACAACAGCAAAAGCTGCAAATGTTTAATTATATTTACAAATAACGAATCATCAGTAAAAACATATTTAAAACTTGAAGGCAAAAAATCATGAAAATCCCAATACGTTTATATTTATATGTGTAATTAATTCGAGTTTTAAGTTCAAATGCCAATTCTTTTGTAAAATGTATTTTTAAATGGAATACAAAACAAAATAAATAATTTCTAGGAAATATAAAGCAGAAGGAGATATTGAAATTAAACCACGAGAATTCTTAATTAATTTAAACTTTATCCAGATCAAAATACTTGAACTCAGCGATTTTAATTATTGAGGGAGAGAGTACGTCTCGATGGCTCATTTGCTATCGCAAATTAAATGATAATAATTTTCCTATTCACCTTACTAATAGATTATTAAGACAGTATAAAAATAGGAAGAATATAAATACAAGAAATATAACTGAGCTGGTGAAAAATTTACACTTAAATTTCAAACTATCGGAATATTTATTATTGCTCACTTCACAGTTTCTTCGTTTTATTATTCTACGTAGTATTGCAATTTAAAATATTTTCTTATTCTTTTTGTTGGGTCTAATGTTCTTTGCTTAGATGAAAAAACTCTTCTTTAGCAAAATGTATAAATTAAAAAAAAAAAAACTTTATGTACAAGTTTCGTAATTTTGTTTAAAGACTTTAAAATCTAGCAGTCTCCAGTTTTATTTCTCTCTATTGCCAAAAGTAATAATTCCAATAAAAATTGTTTACAATTTTTTTTGTGGAAGCTAGCTAATAATTTTGAGAAAAGAATAAAAAAGTAATTAAAAATATAATTACAATTCTTTGTTCTATTTTCTATACTTCTATTTCTGTGATCTCCTACAGTAAACTTGTCGATATTTGGTGAAGTTATGCAAGTTACACTCGTAATGTAGAGAAAGTAATTTTCAGATTTTTTTTGTGTTGTCTACTTACACAACATGCTTTTCTACATTAAGCTCTAATATTATTTCATATTTATGTAAAAATATTTTCAAATGTTTAAAAATATTTATCTGGTGCCAATTATCACCTTCGCTTGTCAAAGAAAATGAAGATTTATTAAATAAGTAAAACCTTAAAAGGAAAAGTATGCAGTTTTTGCCTGTTCTAAAAACCAAATGATTATAATCACAACCCATTTTAAAATTATGCAAACTATTGAGTATTTTCTTGCAAATCACAGATTTTATGTTTTTCGAAAACACGAGAAACAGCTGCTTTTTTAAATTTGTGTTTTGTTTCTTAACTTTATTAAAATCGTTACTAAAATATTAATGGTAACACAAGATATTCAAAATGCGCGAAGCCGATTGAGGCGGTTAAAATTTGACGTCAAATGTAATTAAAAAAAGTACAAAAAATAAAAATTAATATTAAATTAATTTAAATCACTATCATTGCTAAATAAAGCAAAACATTCTTTGAAAATTATTAAATATTACGCTTTTATGTGTATAAAACTTATTTTTTACCTATTTTCATTAATTCTAAATTCGCATTTAAAATGTTTTGTATAAAAAATAAATTATCGATGAAAGTGTGTTCTGAAAAATAATTTCGTTTCTTATTTAAGCTATATATATCCCTGCCAAGGCACTTTCAGCAGAAAAGATGCTGGAGGCCACGGAATTTCTTTTGTACTTTCTTTGAAAACTCCAACATTGGAATTTATGTTACTAACAGTAATATTTACTGCTTAGAAACAGAGAGTTTTTTTTTACAAATAAAAGCGCACGTGTTAGACGTGGCCCCTCCGTTCATTTTCTTAATGCAAGACCATATCGGACAAATATGCAAGACAAAAATACACTCATAAAAAATGCAAGAAGTTGAGTTCGCTCCATATTCTTTGCTATTACGTGAGCAGGAGGAGTTGGTTGTATCGAAATTGCAAAGAGGAAATTTTTACGTGATACTGAGTTAGAAAAAAAATTGATGAAGAATGTAAAGACTACAGTTCAAAATATGCTCAAATCAGATGATCATGAAAATGATCAGGGAAGGCCAAAAAGGAATTGGTTGGCTGAAGTGGTGCGATAACTGCGATGTATGTATTTTTTTAATGAAACACAATGATTGAAGAAAACCAAAATAAAATCGATCAAGCACTAGTAATGCTACTAGTTCTCAGACATGGATAGAGACATATGCGTTATAGTCAAAATGTTAAAGCTAATTTTTATTTTTTTTAAACCCGGTTATTAAAAAAAATCTTCTGAAATCTATTTATCAAAAATCTAAGCATCTTAATACTATGAACATTTTTGTTACATAAGAGTGCAAATTTTAAATGCCCAAAAAAATGTAAATTGTAGTAAATCGTTTGTGCCCACAGATCTCAGCCAGTTATTACACTCAGATCGATTTTAATGCTTTTGTTTTTTTTTTAATTTAAAAAAATTATTATAATTGGAAAAATTAAAGAGTGATATTTTACTAAATGCATGATTTTTACACGCCTATTAAACTGTAACGAATGTTTAAAAAATGCTCAAAAAGTTGGTATCACTATAGCCTCCCGTACCAAAAATATTGAGGAAAATAAAGAAATAAAGCAAACTTAAAAACTAAAAGGTATCCGTATTAGCGATGTAATTTTACTTAATGTCTAAGCCGTTACAGTCAAACAAATAAAAGATGGACATATATGTATTCTTGTATTCACTATCTCATAGCAAGTATAAATATTTCAAATTAAAAGGTGTCCCAAGGGGTGTTGTTATTTGATGTATTTTGCTTTATATACTGAATCGTTAAAGGGAGACACTTGAAATTTTCTCAATACCTGCGTAGCTTCGTGCTCTTTTAAGAACTATAAAATGAAAATTAAAGGGGATACCCATAAGCAGTGTTATTTTATATTTATTTAACCTCTGCTCGTCTGATTATTTTGATGTCCGGTTTTTTTAAAAAATTATGCAAAATAGTTTAATAATGATTATTTGACCCTTTTTTTTATTAAATTATTTTCTATTTTTTTAAGCTTTGGGTCCTTATATTTGTTAATAATATTTTATTTCAATATTTCGGTACTTTCTGCGTACCTTCTTCAATTGTTAATTAATTTTGTTATTTTGCTTTTATATTAATTTTGTTTCCTGAAGAAGGTACGCAGAAAGTACGGAAATATTGAAATAAAATATTATTAACAAATATAAGGACCCAAAGCTTAAAAAAATAGAAAATAATTATGCAAAATAGTTTTTATTAAATCTTTATACGTGCACCTACACTATCTCGGATTCGAGAGAGCTTTAAAATTTTATAATTATATGCCAGTCACTGATTGCAGACTTTTTCTAAAGACGCTTATTAAAAGGTTATCAATACTCAAACAAAAGTAGTTGTAATATCCCATACCTTCTAAATGTATTTTATAAAAATAACAAATAAATTAAAATAAGGATAAACAATATTGAAAGACATTTAACAGATTTTAAAGAGCGCAAAATTAAAAATAGGTATAAGGTAAACCTGCAGATTCTGTGTTCATTTTGCAATGGGTTACAGTATCAATCTGAGTAGAAACACTCACTGATACCGTGCCCTATCTCGCCGTATATGCCAATTTCGTGCCTCTAAGCTTTTGTTATGCATTCGCCCTTCAACATTCGACTTACTTCTGACTTTTTTTAATCCGCCAACATTTAAGTTAATTAATTTTATTTGATTTTGACCATATTAAAAAGCGAAGTGGATTTTTTTAAGACGCTCGAAACTTTTACTTTATTCTGTTTAGGAATACTAACGATTCGTTTCAGTTGAATCACAACTACAACTTTTTATCCTTACACTCTTTCCTTGTAAAGGATATCCTGCTATAACAATTATTTTCTATCTTCTTTAGTATCAATGCATTTACCATAACAACGAGTTAAAAAAAAAAAATTAGAAACAATAATATCTTAATAGCAATCATAAAGATAATAATAGTTGTCGTTGGCAGCAATAGTTACATGAATGAGAGGAAAAGGAACTTCTAAAGAAAGTCTAACAAGAAAAGAAAAATATGTTTGATAAATTTTTTATTATGTGCACAAAGTTATTTAATGACTTTGTTAATGTCTAAAAATTGTTACAATATGAAAACAATTGCTATTAATTACAACGTGATTGTATTATAACTAGAAGAATAGTGGTAATGATAATGGCTGCCGCCACTACTTCTGCTCTGTTTGTGATGAAAATTGTAAGACAACAACTGAAATGATAATATCGCAACATTCTGCCAATTGTTGTTATTAAAAATGCTTTTTGTTTTTTTTTCTGGCACAAAATCATTAGAAAACATAAAATGTAGAAAGAGGAAATATTACAACAGAGACAGACATTTTAAGTGTGCAATATATTGAGGTTTTTAGGTCTACATTAAAATAACGAAATCAAAAATGGGTCGAAACAAAGCCTGTCAGTCAATATGATACTGAACAGCATCTATAATGTTGTGAGCAAACAAGTATAAATAATTGAAAACAAAAAGTTGCATTTCGTGGCTATCTGAAGGCTAGTACAAAAGCAACATGAAATGTACAAGACGAGTTACAAAGAGAACGACAAAGAAAAAAGCTTTAAGTTGTGTGTGGACTTCTTATCAGCAAATTAACATTAAGATTAGTTGGTTAAATAGATGATGTTTACGACGTACATAACATAAGGTAGATAGATGCAAAAAATGCTGATGAAGGATGTGTCGGTCCAGAAAATGCTGCATTTAATTCTGCTAGCGTCTAATTTTTCTTGTTTTCTTTGAAAAACGTCCGCAAATATTTGTAAATAATTTTTCTTTCTAAAAATGTTTAGAAATTAAATTAAAAATGAACTAAAAAGCCGAAAATAAGTTAATTTTCATTTAAACAGTTATTTTAATATTTTAAATTAAAAACTGAACCTAAACCAAATTTCTTTACAGAATCAGGTATTTTTTAAACACGAAAATTAGCGACCAGATTGAGGCTTCACTGCATACATATACAAAATACGTGATCACAGCATTTAAATAAACAAAAATTTGTCTTCTTTTTTAAAAACTTGTTGTCGCTGTAAAAAATTTCGTTAAGGTAAATTTATTGGTTCACAAGAGTCGAGCGAATTTCTTAAAATGGTTCAAATTTTAAAATTAAATAACACGGTTAGAAAACGTCAGATTTTCTTGATAATAAATTCTCAATATATTTCAAAATCTTAAATATATTTTTGTTTAAATATTTTTAATTTTTGAAATTATTAGTCAAATTATTTTAGTATTATGAGTATAATAAATAAAATCTGGCTTAAGTTCTTGTAAAAAAACAATTATTTCCAAATTATTGTGTTAATTTTTAAAGAAATCAGTGTACAACCCCAAACTCAAACTGTTGCGTAGGTCAAGTGCTACGATTTAAGTAATTAATTATTATGTTACATATCACTTTAATACACTGTAAATCTTATTTATTTGTGTAAGATTTGCAAATTAACAGATTTCTGGTTATTAAAAAAAAAATGTCTTTTATTAACTTTTAATTAACTACGAATATTAAGTGAGATTAAAAGTGCCTGTAATTATATTGACTTAAGCTCAAAATTTTTACTGATATGTAAGATTAGTTTCCTATAAGTCCTGTTATTAATTGTTTAAATAAATTCATAATTGAAGATTATTCGCAACAAACAAGAACATGTGTGAGTATGTTTGCGTCTGATTCAATACTTAAGTACTTAAATATAAAAGCAGGTATATTTTTAATCAGCAGTAAAAGGATGAGATTTGTATTAAAATTTATACACGCATGCAAAGCTTTTTACTTTGTCTAGGAATTCCTATAGAAATTTTCAATACACAAGATAATGTTTTTTTTTTAAATAAAATAACACATGTGTAAGTCATCAAATAAATCCATTTATTGCTTTATTAAATATAAACGAGTAATAACAGTTGATGCATGTTTAAATTAAAGTTTATCATGTTCCAAAAACTTAACTTAATCAACTTATTAACCTTTATTTCGGTGACAGGGTACCTGAGCCTCATTTCATTTTTAAAAAGATTATAATTTTAAAGTACTTGCGTTCAAGAATTAATATTCTTTAGAAGTTCGAATTATTAAACCATGTTGTATAATTAAGTAAGATAAGTATGTGACATCGTGACTATGTATGTAATCTTTTTGCAAAACCATTTTTTCGGTAAAAAAAATCCCTGAAAGAGATAAATATATTACAAATTACAACTAAAGCACGATTTTAGTATATTCTAGGTTCTTGATCAGTTTATTTTATACGCTTTCAACAAAATAGGAATATATTAAAGTCATGCATCCTTTAGATCTGTTACGCATTGCATTTCGAATGTATGTATTGATAATGCACCGCCAGATCATACGGCCTCTCATCTCCTATGCCTTTCCAGCCTAGTTTAGAACTTTCTTTGTCCAGATGGAGAGGCTAAGAATATGGGGAAGCGGATCTTAGTTGCGTGCCTTGGTTTAGGGCAGTATAAAAAGTTAACGGAGAGTTCCGTAGGTTCTCTTAAAGCTCTATATACAGTGCAGTTGATTTTAGCAGAATAGAGTAGTTTATGGTCGGGAAAGCTTTGAGGTTCATGGAAGGTGCTCGTTCCGTGAAAAACAGTTTAGTGAAAAAATGTTTTTTTTTTTTGAGCCTCAAGTCTGGTGACCATTCAGATGGTGAAGTACTTTTCTCCAGTAGATTTGTAGACCCTTTTGGGAGCTGGGCTTCTTCACGAGGGTGCAGACCTGCTAGTTTGTAACAGAAAGGTTAGTTCTTAATTGTTGACACAATAATATTTTTTATTTTTTTTATTTCTTTTTTTACTTTTGTTCCATTTTGTTTCATTTCTTTAGTGTGTATTTAGTTTAAAGTTTATCTTTTTTGGAATAATTAAATTATCTTTCTTTTTTACTTTTGGGGAATTCCTCTTTAAAATCTGTTTTATTGTAAATGACTGTTCACTAAAATGTTAAAATTTTTTATTTGATTAATGAATATAGTCCTTGAAAAACACACTAATATGTAATAAATTGCTTTGAGAACAATTTTAGTTCTAGTTTCTAGTTTTTATAATGAACTTTTTGTAAAATAAATAAAAATTTAATGAATGAAATGAATACAAAAAATTATTGGCACAAGAGAACTGATTTGGTTTTGATAATCTTTGCTCAGCGGACAAGTTTTACTTAATGATGATAAAAATAGCCAGATGCCAAAAATTATTTCATATTTATACTTCTCTACTAATGTATTTTTACTACCTCAAAAACGTGAAAAGGTAAAAAGCGGGAAAAAATGTAAACTGAAAAATGTACCAATGCAACAGCAGGAATCAACGACTTCCTTTAGATGGTATGGAGTTTCGAACCAAGTGGGTTAATAGCTTATCGAGTACCATCATGCCGTTGAAAAGAAAGTTTTCTATCCTTTACTAATTTAGCTTCAAATTTAATAAGTTTGAAAAAATGTTGGGTTCTCTCTTAACCACGTTCCGAATCTATTTTAAGTTACATATTTAAATAAATATGTAAAGCTGATATTTTGCACATAATTATTTTAAATAATTGCTTTAAATATTAAACAAATAAAAAAAATAAAACAAAAATAAATATTTTTTTTTGGCATAAACGTTTAAATTTAATGTGGTTTTTACCTCAATACAACATTCTATTGTGAGTGAATCGAAAAAGTAATATAACTTTTCGATTCAAAAGGAACCACAATATTATTATTAGATAATTATAATAATATTATTTCTTTGTAAATTTTATCAATCCTTTTGCTAGAGGCAGAAGAAAAGCTAATGTTGTTAAAATTGTGTTTTAAATATTAAAAGTTTTCTGCTGCTTTTGCTACGCTTACTTTAAAAAGAATAAAAAAAAATCAGTTAATAAAAACTATTAAAGCAACAAAACAGCAAGTCTATATTGTTTGCAATTTTCTAAAAAAAAAGACAAAAGTTACAAAAGTTTACTTTCAAAGGTTTTGTAA
Source organism: Gymnosoma rotundatum (assembly GCA_916610165.2). NCBI lineage: Eukaryota > Metazoa > Arthropoda > Insecta > Diptera > Tachinidae > Gymnosoma > Gymnosoma rotundatum. Next base: position 7,630,479 of record OU744338.1, on the reverse strand, counting down.
GCAAAACAAAAAAAAAAGCAAAAAATAGCAACCTTTTTTAAGTTCATATCGACGCCACGCTTTGATGCGCATTATGTTTAGGAAAATAAATAAGTAAAAGATATAGATTTAAAAAAATGGCACAAAAATTTATTCTGCCTCTATTTTTTGCTTATTTTTTCATATCATCAAAAATTAAAGGCTGTCCCGAAAGTTTTCTGATATTCAGAAATCAAAAAAGTTAAATTTTAAATTAAAGGGCGTTCTTATAGCAAAATAATTTTGACGAAGATGGCAGCAGCTAATAGAACACTTTATTTCCTCCTTCACTTCCATCATCCTAAAAGTTGTGCTTTTGTAAGAAAAAGTGTAAAAATTGTTTTGTTAAAAAAAATTAATTTTAGCTACAAAAACTTATAAATAAAATAAAACTTCGTTAAAATAAATATGCAAAAATTAAATATAAAGGTAAAAGTTGAAAAATGTTTATTTGTGCTTTATTTCCTTAAGTGTGCAACAATAGAAAGAAACTCAAATGTACACAAATATGCAGTGTATTATTTTTTTGCAAATGTATTATTGTTTCATAAACATTTTATTAAGTAAGGTTTTTTTTTTGTAAAAAATTTTACTTTTAAAAACTCACTGTTGTTCACTTTTAGGATTTAATCGAGTTTACGTAGAGTTAAAAAATAATGTTCCAAAAGGAGATGTGAAAAAAGTACTTTTCCATTATCTGTAACTGCAGCTTGTCCCTCGAAGTAAATGATTTATAAATGCTGTGAATTTTAATTTGACATTTTTCCACCAGATTTATAGATTTTTAAATATAAATGGAATGTTAGCTAAGATTTATTGCGTACATTACAATACTTGTAATGATACCTTTAGTGTAGCTATAATAGCACGATATGCTACTTTACAAACAGTCACTAGACCAGAAACAAATTGTAATATTCGCCTTAAGTCGATGTTAGCAAAATGTCCAACAAAACCCTTGTCCTACAGTAAATACTTGATTTTCCACATTGCTCTGCAGAAGAAAATCTAAACTAAAAAGCTGATTTAATAAATAATAAAAAATGCTTAGAGTCGAAAAGCGAATTAACTTTTTTCATTTTTAAATATTTTCCCTTTATCTTAAAATTAAAGGTCAGTAATAAAAACTAATTTACGATCATTTATTATGATAAAGTCTTTTAATGTATATTGACATCAAATAAATTATTATATTAAAATTAACATAAAAATATTTCAAAAACACACTATAAAACAGGCATGAGAAATAAATATTATCTCAAATGTGTTTGTTAGTTTTAAAATAAATATTTTATAAATAAACAAATAGCAGTCAGCATGTGTACATTTGGCTTAAAGATAAATATGCAGAATAAGCTCAAATGTATGCTTAAAATTCAAGAGTCACAAAAATAAAATAATAAAAAAAAAACGGAGAATACAAACAGTTGACACTTCATATGCCATTAAATTTTACCATCTGTCAATTTTATGGTCTGTAACCATTTTACGATTTCAACACTTAATGTAAAATATTCCAAACACATGCATAAAGGATAGTTTTTTCTTGTATTTTATTTATGTACATAAGTATATACAAATTTGTGACTGAGAGCATTTCAGTGGACAGGATTGTATGTAAAATATGTTTGAATGTACGTTTGTATGTATGTACGTACGAAGGTATGTTGGCACGTATTTGTTTATAAATGTATGTGTGTATGTATTTTCTTCCCATAAGCAAATTATTACATATTCATTCTGTGAACCTGGGTGTAAAATAAAAAACTATGCAAATAATCAGATTTGTGTGTTTGCGGTAGAAAAGCCAGGCCAAAAGGCCTTTCTTTTATAGACCTCTTTGGATATCTACATACATTTTTTTGTTGATCTAATTATAGCTTTTCTTTTTAAATTTCGTTAAAAAAAATTTACACTTTTTATCTGCCGTTTTTCATATTTTAATTTTTTAATTGAGCATGCATCAGATCTAGCGGTTCATAATATGGGCAAATATCAAGCGTTTTCCCATTATGGCTTAAAAATAAAATCGTACTTATCAAATCCACGATCTTAGTGGAAATGCATTGTTTAATTTTAAAATTAATGATGACAGTTTTTTTTTTATAGAAAACAGTTTTGCATTTACTCTGTGGGAGTTCCAAATGTTTTACTACTATGTGAGAAAAACTGAAGCGGGTGTTACCCTTTATACTGCTAGTATTATTTAAAATTTTTATAATTTTTTTATAATGGTCATCAAAATACTTGAACCTAAAGTATCTGCCTATTGTGGCTCTAAAGCCGGGCCCCGTTTGCAAGATTCACGCCACTAATGGGATACTTTTTACTTTAAAGTTTTTTTATTTTTTACGGGCAGCGCAGACGAACAGATATTTGAACGACATCAACAGGTAACGTTTTTATCGTTTTGCAATGTGGAACCCTTAAAGCAATAATAAATGAAGTAATATTACTTTAGCAAGTGAAGAATAATTTGTGTCTGGAAGAAATGAGTTAAAAGAACTCTTTTTATCCCATTATATTCTTTTAAATAAATACTGATATATTTCAAACATTAAAACATGAGGTTTTCAGAAAAAATGATATATGTGCAATAAATGGTTAATAAGTACGTCAATAGATCTTTGGAAGTTTAAATTTAGTTCACGATATTCATGTTATAAAGCAAACTCGTATCAATAGTTTATGTTGTAACAAAAACCGCGACAGGTAGCGTATGTGACTTCTAGCTACAAATATTCTTTTGCGTTGACACTTTTCAACAGCTCTAAAAGTTAACGATATTATTTTCTACACACAGAAAACAGATTGGTAAAAAAAAACGTTGGAGATTATTAAAATTTTACCACTAATATCATAAATTATTTTTTATTCTTAATAAACTTAAAAGATAATATTTGTAAATAATTATCCTTCGAAATAACCGTGAAGAAAGTTAACTAGACCGATTTATGTCTTTACTATAATATTTTCTGTTACTTGGGAGATGAAACAAAATTAATTCAGCACATTAATACGGATACTCAAAAGTTGGAAGTTATAAAAAAAGTCGATTATATTACTTTTAAAACAAAAGCTTTTTTGACATTATAAAAAAAGAAAAAAAATTAATACACAAAATAAAAATCTTGAACAATATTTTAATTTACAAGAACAAACCATGAGCTGTGAAAGTGGCAAAAAATTACCTAATTCTGTAAAAAGGAAGGCTCAAAATGAATAAAAAGACATTTGCAAATATAAATAACTTTAAAATATTTTATTTAGAACTTTGGCAAAATGAACAATATTTTCGGATGGTAACGAAAATGAAAAATACTTGTCAATAGCAAGAAATCTGAAGGAAATAGCAAGATGTAGTGCTGAGGTATTCATCATTCATTATGTTCTCATCTGTTGAAATTATTTCTTAAATAAAGTTTTGACGTTGTTTTATTTCATTCACAATTATATTTTCTATTGACTGTCATCTTTCTCGAATCTATTTATAAGATAGTTAAAAGTACCATATTCTTTAAGTCTTTTCAACCAAACTTCAAATAATACTCACAACCGACATAATTAGATTGGCAACAAATTCGGTTGCCACAACGAATCTCTTTTCTCTGTGTATATAATTCTTGCAATAAACCCAAGTTTAAACCAACTTAAAATCATGTTTCTTTAAGACAAAGGGTGACCACATATATCAAATTACATTAATTGTTGGGACACCCTTTAATATATAATTTTGAGTATTTATACTTCTTATTATATCAGACAAAGTGGTGGACATTCTGTATAATTTTCAAATCTTTGTCTATAACGATTCAAAATATATGTGTATATTGATAGGGGCGCACCCTTTAATTTTATTTTTGCAATACTTTTTGTTATTGAGAGCTTTAGCGATATGCAGTTTTTTTAATTTTAATGTGGATAACTTAACGGAGCCTAATATACCATATGTTGTCTGAGGACACCCTTTATTTTTTTAAATGAACTATTTTTTGAACGGGACCAATCGGCAAGCATATGTTTTCAAACAAAGAAAACATTATCAAAATCGGTTGAGAAATGACTAAGTTAAGCCGGGCATAAACACAGAAAAACAACATTCAGTCGAATTGATAACCTCGTTCTTGTACTTGAAGTCGGTTAAAAATACAATGAAGGCACAAAAAAACCTACTACTAAAAAATTTAGCTTTTTAGTAATGAAAAATGAAACAAATCTAACTTTATTCAATTTAAATTTCTTAGTCCATTTCTTTAAATTGTTGCTGAAAAATAAGTGAAGATTTAAAAGCGTTTTAAAAGCCACTTCTAGCTCCTCCTTAAGGCAGTTATATAGAAGGCATAGAAAAAACAGGATAGGCGAAACACAATTGCTATTTAAGGGGGGTTTAAACAGTACGACTTTACGTACGTAAAATCCAAGAGAAAAATCATATATAATTCCATCCGTATTTTAAAACTGAGAGTAAAAATCTTACGACAGATTATTTTTGCGTTTGCACAATTGGTATAGGTAAAACACACCAAAACTAAAATACCTGTTTGCAGAAAAATACATCCCTGATCTAATCATTCGTACTTATCTTTTAAAAATTTCCAAAAAAACAAAGAGAGCCATATGACTGTCAAATTTTCATCCGTATTTTCTCTCAATTTGTTCAGACTCAATACGTATTTTGTTTAGACGATTCCACTGGTACTATTCTGCACAAAAATTTGAAATGTCGTAAGACTTCTGTGACCATGTAAACCGCCCTTTAAGGCCTTCTAGAAGGCTCTTGTTCGTTTTTTTTATCACTGGAATATTTTTTTTTTACCGCACAATACTTTAATTTTTATTAAATTTATATATATTTTTATATTGCTTTTTTTTGTTTGATATTTGTTTCGGTATTACTTTTTATGCATTTTTTATGTTTTCATTTAAACTTACTTGTAATCGCCAAATGTAAACATTACCAGTTTGGCTATCTGTTTGGATATGAAGTCACATAAAGTTTTTAAATTCAAATAAATACTCTTGAAAGTGTTCTGCCATTGAATTTCGTAATAGTTGTAAAAATATTGATGGTGATTTCTATATAAATATTTGCTATAACACCTACAATATTTTTTCATATTTTCACTGAATGTCGTAGGAGAAAAATTAACTTCTTTTTGGGATCAAAACAGAGAATTTCCCTATACATTCATATTTTTTATCCAAATGTATTTTTTAGTTCAATTTAAATATTATTTAGCCACTATTATGACTGTCTTAAAATTGTTGCTTTTTATCATATAAAAATATTTTACAATACAGCGTTGTTACCCATGTTTTTTCCGCGTGCTATTTAATCCACAGTTTTATGTAGAAAATTTGTAAAGTAATAAATAATATGCATAAATACATAACAGTACTTCAAAACAAACTGACTTCAACACAGACAAACTAACTATAGGGACACCCTTTAATTTCAAAAATCAAATTTTATACTTAATGTTGTGGCAGAGTTAGCAGTTGTAGTTCGTTGTTAGCATCTATTTATAGCTGTTCCAAAGTATGGTCAAATACATAAAATTTGACGAACTGTTGGGGCACCCTTTAATTTATAATTTTGAATTGACATTCTGTTCAATTTTCAAGCATTTGTCTACCTACAACAGTTTAAAAGATAGGTCCATATAAGTAAATTTACGTTACCTATGTGCACACCCTTTAATTTTAAGGTTTGTTTTTCCACTACTTTTTTTTAACAGAAATGATTTTAAAACGAGACCAATCTCTAAGCCAACCCTTTTTAAGTTAAGAAACCTCAAAATCGACTTATAAATGACTGATTAGGGAGGCGCAAATATAAAACAAGCAACAAAGAATAAAATTGGTAACCTGTTTCATTTTTTGAACTCAGTTAAAAATTTTTGTTATTGTTCTAATTTGATAATGAAATAGTTTACTTTGTCCTTGATGGCTGCTGCAAACTTACTTTATTTTAAAAGTTTATCGTGGCCACTTTAAAATATTTTTAAGAATCCAAAGTTTACAAGCGAGTTTTTATGGCAAAATGCGGTATTGGAAGTAGATACATGTATTAATATTTACTCGCTAAATATTTTAATTTTCCGAAAAGGGGAAATTTATTTTCTTTACCATAATAATGGACCTATCTGATAACTTAAATTCTAATGAGCATTCTGAATTTCATACAGTTCCCTATGTTTCAAGTGCTTTTTATTAAATTCGCTATTATTGCTTTTCATGAGCATAAAAATATTCTAAGTCATTTAAAGTAATTAGGTATTAAAAAATCCCCCCAAAAAATCTTTTACTTTTAGATTTCATTGTATTCAATTTCTACAATAAAATTTTGATTGCTTTTTATCTATCTAATTACTTTTACAATTGGCTCTCGGTATTGATTTCATTTAACTTTAAGTTTGAATTGGTCACAAAGTTTTATTAAAATTATATTTTCCATATAAAAACTTTTATTCTCAGAATTTTAAAGGAAACCACAAATGCAATATTATAACACTCATTCAAACAAATGTGTAAATAGACTTTATTTAATTGCACTCATACATGTGCAAGCTTATAGAGACGTACTTTTATACAACCAATTCCATACATCCACACCAGTCACCATTTATACAATTAAAAACACAATGAGAAGAAATAATGAACTATTAATTGATTCAAAGTGTTGTTTGAAAATATAATTACGTTGAGTTGCTCTTAAGCGTTTTTGTTTTTCACTTTTACCAGTTTCATTGTATTCTGTTAATTGAATTTATTTTTGTGAAAGCCTTTGTGAATTTATTTGTATTAATTCACTTCCGAAAATTGTTTTTTGTGTTAAAATGTTTTTAAAATAAAAAACCCACGTGTAATTAAATATTTTTAATTGCTGTAATTAATTATTAGTCCCAATGCTTAAGTTAAATCTGGCTTAAGTTGTGCATGTTTTAATTTCTAAATTTATGAAGAAAGAAAATTTATATACAATAGTTTTTGTTAATTTTCAGAGAAAACAGCAGGATATAATGCGAAATCCGATATCCAATATACTTACTTTAGTTTTTTTACGTGATTTAAAAAATTTTAAGTATTCTGGTATGTAGAGAAATGGCCACCTTCAATAATCAGTACCGGTGGTTTTAATAAATTAGTCGGGATATTAACACATTAATTTTAAAATTCGATTATTTAAATTTGATATTCCCGTTATTTAGTTTTTTTAATATGTATTTTTTTTTAATTATACTTCCACATTTAAAACTTAACCTTGACTACATCTCTTGTACAGCCATGTAAAGTAGTTGTTTCGAAGCTACAGAATTATTTTCACTTTATTTACTAAATACCCTACTGTGCGTTGTTTGTAATTATTTTTTGTGCTTATTACAAAACCAATATCAAAATCAGAGCTCTGATCAAATTAGTTTTCTATCAATTTATATTTTTATATTATTGATGTCCAGCAATTGAACAGTTTAGTATTAAAACGTCCCAAACAACAAAAAAATCGATTTTTTGGTCGATTATTGATTTGGTGAAAAAAAATTAGACCCAACACAAAAAGCTTCATCCGTGTCTCGCTTTTTTAAACTGGAACAGTATAATCAATCAAAAAATCAATTTCAAATTTTTAACTTGCGTTTTAAGTGACAATATATGTATCTTTGACAATACTATCATACTCGTTTTAAGTTCTTTTTTCATAAAATATTTGAAGTTCTAATTGAATTGAAATTATTTTGGCTTACGTTCATTTTATTTTTTTAATTTCTAAAAATCTTTTCTAGAAAGAAAATTTATTTAAAAAATGTATGCGGACATTTTCCAAAGAAAACAAGAAAAGTTAGACGCTAGCAGAACGAAATGCTGCACTTTCTGGACCGCTACGACCTTCATTAGCATTCTTCGCATCTATCTACCTTTGTTGTGTATTTTATATACATCATCAATTTAACCAACTAACTTTGTAAATAAACTTAATAATATAAAAATAATAAAATATAACATTTTGCATGAAATTTATAATGGTGATGGCTGTTTAGTTTTAAAACGGTTTAAATGCCTAATTTTTATATTTTTAAAAGTATGTTAGTGTTGGAGAAAAATATTTTATGTATTCAAAATATATATAAAATATATATAAATAAATATACAAATATAAGTAACTTAAACGGGGAAAAATATTACAATTAATATCAAGGTTACTAGAAAGATTTTTTTTTAATTTACTCAAAACTACACACACGTTTACTACTACTATACGTTTCGGAAATAAAGCATTCGATTCTGGTTTTAGTTCAGAATTGTAGACATTAAGTAAATAAGAAGTAATTTATTTACTATGTATTTGTTAACAATTTGTATACCCTTTACCAAAGGTGGAAAAGCAAAATAATTGTGAATGTTTAAAACTTGTTTAAAACCTGTCTAATAGTCATGGATTATTTTAAGATGTTAAAGACTCGATTTGGAGCAATTACCAATTTTTGAGGTGGAAGTTTTATGCTGCTTTGTGTCCAACCACTATTTAAATTAAATACAAAACAATAATTTTTGAACAATTTACAGAATATATTTATTTATTTTGCTTAAATATTTATTAAATAATAAATAACGTAAGTGTTACAATTATAATAGAAAAATTTAATAATGTCTACGAGCATTGTATGTGTTAATGAAATAAGGACAATAATTTATTTATTAAATATCGTCAAACATAAAAAGCTTTAGGCATTCTGAAAGGACAAACATATTTCATCTTTTATCCCGGTTGGAATTTTGTTGCTATAAAACCAAATACATTAATTAATCATCTTCAAAAATAATTTTTGCACACCAGACAGTTTAATGCTTTTGTTTAATAACATTACTCCCATACAAGCACACTTACACACACTACTACTTACTACTACTACTACTACTTACACAATTATTTATAATAATCTGTTTTAAGAAGCAGCCATATTGTTGCCATTTAATGTTGTATTCTTTTTTTAATTTTATCACTTGCAGTGAATAATTTTTTACTTAGTTTTTAATTCAACACAATTTCAGTTATCACATTAAATGCCTGTCTGGACATACAAATACATAAATAAATATTATGAATAATTAATTATGGAGAACGTTGCAGGACAATAAAAATTACATTTTGTTGTGTGACAAAATGTCTTAAAAAACTCTACCAGGGTATTTGATATAAAGCTTTTAAAGGAAAATAGGTCTTAAGAATAAGTGAGATATATATGCATTTACTAAAAATATTGAAATTTATTATTTGGAGTTTTTCTATGTTAACTTGTGTTAATAAAAAAATAAAAATAGTTACTGAAGGCTTACTGTGTTTTTGTTGTCTTTTTTTAATAAACCATTTCTAAAAATTTTTATTCAAAAACTCACAATTCAATATCTAATCTACACTTTATGTAATTTATTTATTTCTGGCAACTACTATTGTCATTTAATACTTAGTGTTTTTAAAAACCAATTTTTAATTCTCCCGAAAACACGAAAAAGGTAACGTCTTACGTAAAAATATTTTCTACGGTGCCTGCATAATACACGAACAAGAAATATAATAAACAAATCTTTACATGTAACAAGACTGTAACGGGGTCATTTCTTTACATGATAAAATTTTTGAAAATTTTGATGTCGGAATTTTTGTCCGTTTGTATGTGTCTGTCTGTGTTCGCATCATGTAAAAACTACTGGATGGATTTGAACAAAATTTTTTGAAAAGATCGATTAGAACATTGGTTCAAACAACGATTACTGTTTTTTTCGTAAAAATAATTCATTTCGTACAGATACAAATGTGAAATCACCTAATTTTATCAGTCTATACTGCCTACAGAACTTTAAGTTTTAATTTAAAGAAAGAAATGACACGCAGATGAAATCGTAGGCACTGCTAGTTTATAAATAAATACGTTTTGTCTGTTTTGTTCATAGATAAAATGGTAGTTTCATATGAAATAAAAGGTTGTCCAGAATTCAGAAAAAGTAATTTTTTGGAGAAAATATTATGTGATAAATTCCGCAAAACTTTATATATTCAGAGTTCCGGACCTCTATAGTTTTTATATAAAATATGCAGCCGGAATTAGCCAATTAGGATATCATTGGAGCACTTTTTAAATAAATTATTCAGATTCTTACAAAAATAGTTAAACAATTTTAGCCCATTAGCAACCGATTAAATGTTATTGATCTTCTATTATTAATTTTACGAATATTTTCATATTGTTAAACAAAATTTTCCCCTTTTTGTAATAAAAATATTTTGTACGTTTGTAAGTACACGCAAATAATAAATATGTTTAAGGTAACCATAATCTAAGAGCAACATAATATGGTTGCATTATATGGTTGTTAACAAAACATAGTATTGTTACATTTGCAACCGTATTGTTGTCCAAAGTATGAACATTATTATGTTCAAATATAAACATTAAATGTTTAAATTAAAATATAATAATATGGCTAAAAATGTCATGTTATATAATTGAAATATAATACAGTCTCGTAAATGCAAAATTTTCCTGAAATAAAAACTGATTATTGTTTTATTTATTAACGATTTGTCATAAAAATTATTTAAAAGCATAAATTCATAAAAAAAAATTATTTGCTTAAAATAACAAATAAATGATTTCACAATTGAGCTTCAAACACAAAAGTAAAGGTTTATATGCTTACAATACATACATATTTGCCTTAACTTTTTTTTTAAATGTTTTGGTTCCCTTTTTATTTTTTACGAGTATCATCTTTTGCATATTATTTTTAATTATTTATTTTGTACACAAATTTGTATTTTTTTCAATTTCTTTAACAATAAAAAACTATTTCAAATTTTAGCTATCAAAAAAATTACTAAACTGTCAAGTACGAGAACAAAATATTTTTAAGCGTAAACATTATTCTGTAGCTTTTAAATATACTTTGATTGACATTAATATATTATGATTAAATATTTTATGTTATTTTTAATAAGTTATAAAACTTTGGTTGTAGTTGAAATTTTTTTAAGTTAAAACCAACTATGTTGCATTTTTTGTGCACAGTAACCATATAATCGTTAAAAGTTAACAAAAAATGTTTATCGTGACTAAAGTTTTAGTGAAAACAACTATAATTGGCTCTCCGCTACTATACATTGTTACAAAGAGCATAATATGGTTATTGTGACCATATAACAACCATGTTTTTTTTCTGCGTGTATGTACGTTTTCCGGGGTACTTGCTAAAACTACCGTTATTTATGTTTTAATTCAAACTGTTATGCAAAACACTTTTTGGTCTGATAATGGCTAGATTTAATGCCGACTTCTGTTCGTAAGGGTTAACAAATTGCTTGTTATATGCCATGGCACTGATATGAATTTTAATAAGTTCTATGATATCTTAATTAAACTATTCTGCCACAAACTGCTTCAGATATCACAATACATTTATAAAAACTGTAAAGGTTCGTAAATTGGTTTTTTATTTAATATTTTTCTTTCAAAATAAATATTTCAGTGTCAGAATAACCCAAAAAAAAAAAATTATCTAAATAATAAAATTAATTTTATTTTTGGGTTAAAGAAAGATAAATCCAACAATAAAATAACTGAATTCAAAAATTGTTTATTCAATGTTTTTGAGACTACTAATCGTTAATGAAAATAGTTTTATCAAAATTTGCCTATTTTGAATTTAATATTTTACCCTAAATTTATTTTTCTTTAAAGTTTTGAAATCCCTTAATTTTGATTTATCTCCTAGAAATAAATTATCGTTTTCACTTTAATGCAGTTTTCCTTAAACATTTCTGATATATAGCTTTTCTTCCCTTAAATAAACATAATTGAAACTTTAATTCATTATAATCATAATCGTAATTATCAGCATCAACAAAAATATTTTCATATTAATTATAACTTACTTGTGAATGCTATACATATATATTAAAAAAGGCTTTATATAAAGAGAAACCCTTTAAAATTAGTTTGTACATAAACTCATATTAACAGTTATTCTAATGTAGAAATGCCATACTTGAGACAACAACTGTTGCATTTACATTTTGTACTTATCATTTCTATTATATTCCAAAGGCATTCCTTATGCCTGAATAAATCTTATTTTTATGCCAACTTAAGTGAGAATTATGTGAAAATCATGAAAAGGAAGGATTGTTTAAGCAAGCGGCAAAAGAGAATTTAAATCAAAGCATCTATAAATAAACAAATATAATTAATTTATGCTCTTATAAAAAATTTACAGTCTTTGTATGTGTGTATTTGCGTGGGTGCTTGTGTTTGTATACTTTGGCACTATAACTTTTGTAAATGTTTAAATATCCCAACAAACGCTTGGATTTGAAAACAAGTTCAAAATTTATGGAGTCGAAATTTGAGTACACTGATGAGCTACGTGAGCAGCAGAGAAATGGCATATGTATATGCTTTCCGCGCAATAATACATTTCATGTTTTAGTTTTAAATAATAGAACGTCCGCATGCATTTGTAAATAATTTTTATTTCTAAAAATGTTTAGAAATTAAAAATAAAAATGAACCAATAAGCCGAATATATGTCAATTTTCATTAATTTATATAATCGATGGTTCAAATCCTGATTGGGCAAAAATTTAAAATTAAATTTAAAATTTTTTCAACTAAAAAATTAAGAGATTATTTAGTTTTTATTTTTTTAAATTAATTACTTAACGAAGTTTCTAGTATTGCAACGAACTGAAAAATCCGGGTTTAAGTTCACGTATATATTACTCTTTCTTTATTTTATTAAGGAAAATTATTAAAAAATGTTTGTGTTGATTTTTAAGGAAAAATTTATTTTATGAATTTTTAAGTTCTAATACTATGCAGACTTAAAAATAAGATTGCCAAAAATAACAAATTATTTCATATGCTGCGGCTTAATTAGTCCCGATGACAGAAGAACAGAAGCGAAATCTATTTATTCTTTAGCGTTATACCGGTTCATTTAAAATCTAACAAACAAGATGCCCGGCCATCTTAGATTCTCTTTTGGTGAATGTTGCCATGGTGGATCAGTAATGGAAAGCGAGTGTATACTAGAGCAGTAGACAAAACAAGGAAATCTTGGTCCCAAACTTGAAGAAGCTTTATTTGAAAAGAAAGGAACAAAATTGGCTGATAAAGAGAGAGATCGTGTCTTTGAATCTTGGTGCACCCAAAGAGTATTTTTGTAAAGATGGCTGCGTAAGCTTTTTACGATGAAATAAATAACGAATCGTAAGTATAATTGTTGCGAAAGCTATGCAGTGTGGAACATAAGAATAAATAAAGTAAAACAAAAATTTCTGTTCCAGTATTTAATTTTTTCTTTTCTAATTTATTTAAGCATAAGGTTTTTTTAAACAGAAAATATTGCTTTTTTCAATATTTTGACACATCCTTGGGCAACATCATGAGATAAAAGAAAACATGACAATAATTTTTTTTTTATTTGATATAAAATTACTATTAACTATTTGAAAAATATTAATATATTGTAAACATTATATTTATTGTTTATTGGGACATTATCCCAACTTGAAATATGTGTGTTGTTGTGCCTTTCAAATTTTCTTTTAGTTTATTTACCCTTTTTGAGCTGTTTCTATATTCAAATTCACATGTTAGCATTTAAAAAGTAAATGGGCCAAATTCAATAGATACTTTGCAATTAGCCCTTACTCCTGACATTAGTGATTCTGGAGTGTATACTAGCGAATGTAGACCTTCTTTCTCCTTAGTGAGTCCCTAGTAGTTTCTAGCAGCATTTGTTCCTTGCATACAAATTTTATAAGCTTCTGCCTGAGGTTATAAGCCAACCAATGACATTCATATATTACTACTAAGCCTCTTCCAAGCATAGTTTAAAAGTTTTATTTTCGATCCTTATCCTGACCTGATGCAATTTTCATTATCTCTCACTAACGCAGTTATCTAGTTTAAGGTATTAATATTATTTGTTTTTTTGTTTATTTGCAGCGTTAATGATTGGACCACTTGTTGGTCTTATTTTAATTAAATCTAAAATTTAAAAGGAATCTGATTTTATTTTTTATTATACTTACCTAATATTTCAATTATTTATAGAGCCAGCACCATCACAACAAGAATTAAAATGAGAACTTAATAAGAAGTAAAAAAAGTATTAAAATTATTTAAGCGTGTTGCACCCACACTAACTCACTTTTATTTACAAATACGCCACATGGGGTAATTATGAATTTAATAAATTAAACTTGCAGTTCTGACAGCATTTCAAAGTGATGATGATGAAAAGTTTAAAAAGGAAAATATAGTTCGTTACGTAAATTTACTTAAATGGGATTTTCACAATTTCCATGCAAAAACAGCCATTGTGTTCAGCATTGTATTTTATTACCGTTAAAAGTACTGCTATTTTTACTACTGCTAATGTCACTTCTCTTGTAAGTTCATGATAAAAAAATAATAAAATAAACGGAAATTTAAGTGGCTGGCATAAGGAAGGAAATCAAAATGCATTTTTTTTGCATTTTGGTCGCATAAAAAAACGAAGCAAAATATAAAACGCCACTATACGGTTATGACAATATTCTTAGAGGTACAAAAGAAATATAATTTTAAATCACACTCTAGAGGATCATCATAAATAAAAGAAACACCCTCTTTCGTAAAAGCTTTTCTATTTTGTGCTAGAAAATAGTTAATAAAATGCTTTTTTACACTTTATTATTTTAAATCAAAATAGTACCCCAGTGAGTAAATCTATGTATACCTAGCTAAAGCTAAAAAAGGAGATTTAATATAAAACTAAACAAATCATAAACAGAATTTATTTCCATTAGAATTAAATGGGTCTTTATCTTATGCTGTGGAGATAACTAAACAATTTCAAAAACGTAAAAATTAAAAAAAATGCTTTCTTTTCTCCTGTTTTGTCAATCATATTTATCATTTTTAGGGTTCGCTATCAGAAAAATAGAAACGTAAAACGATTATTCCCTATCTATTCGTGTGTTATTGCCCTAAACTTCTGGCCATATCAACTTTTTACAAAAGTTGTAGTGGATATTTTGTTAAGTCCTATAGAACTAATTGTTAAACGAACTGTCATACTAAGCTCACTTATTAGTATTTATTGCCAGTATACTCTTTTAAATCATCTCGAATATACTTGAACAACGGTACCAAATTATCCATATATACTTTGAAAAACAGCCATTAATTATTCAGGGATACTCATTATTGGCTTAACGTATTTTTTAATAAACATAATTGCTGGCTATCGAATGAAATCATTCTATAGCAAACCCAAACAGACTCCATAAATTCCAGGAAAATGCACCGTTTGTTGCAGTTTAAATGCTGATGGCATCATTTGACCCTTTTTCTTCTAAATTGAAGAAGGAGATCGCGTTACGGGTAATGAAGGACGTTACCTCATCATGATCAATAATTATTTGTTTGATTATATGGATGACTTTAATTCGGGTGATTTCAACACAACCGCAACCATCGACTTAAAATCAAAATTTGGCGATACGTTGACTTCGACAAGTTTACGTCTCAAAAGGCTGAAGAGGTTGCACAATTTGATACTTCTTAATTGTTTTTTCTTGGAAAACATAAAGCCAGCAATGCTCGAACAAATTGTCCATGATGACCAGAATGCGCCTTGCCATGAATAGTAACGATCGCCATATGCCTAAAACAATTTTAAAAATTAAATATTGTTTATTAATCTTTGGATCAAATTTGTTTAAAGTTAATAATTTTAACCCAATATGTAAATTTAATTGAATACTGTTGTCTAAAAGCTTTTGTTAGACATAATTAGCAGACCATCTTAACTAAAAGATGTCACTGCTACACTACCTCTTTCCGCTCTGAATGACAGGTTTTTCCACTTTGTCTTCAAAGTAATCCACACAGAATTTACGAGTACGTATTTCCAGCAGAAGTTTGGATACCTTTTATTAGGGTTGTCAGATTAGGTTGCTCCCTAAATTGGTGATTTTATTTTCAAAATGGGGATGAGAATTTCAGTTTGGGGATTAAGAAATTCTTTGAGGATATTCAAATAGGATTTTTGGAGATTTTTTACCACGTAAAAGTTTTCATGACATGTTAGTCTATTCGTAAATGAAAAATGAATTCGTCTTTTTGCACCAATTAACTTAATGAAAACCAAACTAAGAAATAAAATGCAGCACGAGCTGCTCAAATTTTTAATAAAAATTTATAGACATTTTAAAAATAAAACAATTTTTTGCGATACTTTTGTTTCATTTTCGGAAATGCTTGTAATGTTTAACTCTAAAATTTTTTATTTCTCTTAATCCACAGCAATTCATCCTCTACCGAAATATCAAAACGTTCGTATTAGCCATTTATTAATATAAAGGTAAATCACAACAGTGGCACCAAACTTAAAAATAATATTTCAGTCTTATATCCGCCAATTCATATACAAATGTGCTTCTGACAACTAATTTTTTTTAATAAAATCTTAAAAACTGGAAAATATATAGTTGACATTAAGAAACTTGCCTTAGTTGATTTGCTTGTTTCCTTTTCGCATTATACCTTTAAACAATGAATTACATTAAAACACTTAACGAGCTCAATAAGTCTTATCGACCGAAGTAAAGTCTAACTGAATAAAGACCATAAACAAATGTGGCGAGTTCAGCAAAAGCAAACAAAAAATAATTTAAAAAGAGAAAACAAATTTTTTATTTTGACTTGAGAAAAAATTGCAAACATTAACGAGTTCATGCAAGGCCATCCAACAAGAACCGGAACGACGAAACAGTACAATATTTTGTTTATTTAATGCTGGTTCAAACAGTTATCCCTCTAAAAGCATTAATAAAAAGAAGTATAACTATGACCACGTAAAATAAGAGTTTTACCATATTTTGTATACATATTTACTTTTCAAAAAGAAAAATCTAAAAAAAACAAAGCAGGCAAAGACCTCATATAAAAATTTATCAAAACTTATATCATCAAGTATTAAAAAAAAACAGGATTAGGCAACTTAATGATAGTTTATAAAGTATTAAAAAAACCAATACAAAATCTAGGCTTAAAAAGTCGAGAAATTTCGGAGAAAAAAAACTTTACAAAAATAATAATAATAAAAATATGTAAATAAAAATACAAATAAAAAGGACTAAAACTGGCGAAAAAATTTGTTAGTATGTCAGATCAATAACTCAAAACTCTTACCATGAAAAAAGATAACAAAAGTCATTTTACGCCTCAATTCATTTTATATTCTAATTTAAGATACCATATCGTTTAGGGATCCAAACTTTAAGGGCAGTATTTTATTTTAATAAAAATTTTTAGATGCTGTATACTCGTACAAGGCTAATAAAATGAATAGGTTTACCTAACACTAAAAATGTTGTTTGTTTGATTATGTTGTTAGGTCTAACAAATTACATCACATTTGTTTTCCCTAACACCGAGTAATCAATTCTCCACAAAAAATGGAAATAAAAATAGAACATAAAATAAGCAATATAATTAATAAATGATATTGTTATTATTCTATTTGTAGTTAAAAAGAAATTTTTGTATTAAATTTCTATTTGCATTTAATTTGTACGACCTTCGTAACGGTAAAAACATTTTTAAGTTAAAAAAAGAATGCATTTTCTGTTATATAAAATTTAATAAAATGAGATTTTCAAACTATACTTATCGCGACTGCACTGCAAACAGCACCTCTTTGATGGGGTCATAGTCATGAAGCTATTTTTAGGCCTCCTCACCTAAAGAGTAAATACGTTACCCTATTTTCTTCGCCACAATGTATCTCCGTCTATCTGTGTGTGTGAGAGCTCTCTACCTCTGTTACTGTAATAGCTGGAGTATTGTATCTATAAAAAAAAAAAATAATTAAAAGAGAAAAATAAATAAATAAATAAAAATTGAAGGATTCTCTAATAGTGATGGGATGTTTATAAAAATATGCTTATTTTTTTAACTGTGACACATTTAATTGGCACAGTGTATGTAAAAGACTGTCTGCTATAGCAACAGGTACAATAAATTTTCGAAATAAAAGGGTGTCTTTATAATAAGGTGATACTTTATTAAGTTTTAGTAGTTATATGTCCGCTATAAGGTGGAAAGAATTAAAAGTGAAACCAATGGAGTGCTCCTATAGTGGCTTGATTTTAATGTAAGACTATTACACATATGACTTTAACGTCCCAGCCGTAGAAGGCAGACACTAAGAATTCACACAGAATATGTACAAATATTTACACAGAATATGTGCTTTAAAAAAAGTGTGAAAAATAATTAAAAAAATTATCGGGTGTTTCTATGTAGCCAGCGATTTTTTTAAAATGGCTAATATGGACTTTTTTCATCCGTTGTATGCAGGCACTTGAATTTTTTACAAATTATGTGCAAAATAGACTCTCTAACTTCTCAAAAAAAACAATAAAGCGGTCAAATTCAAAATTAACCTCCAGAAAGTGAGTCCGTCGCATCATGAACCTTGTTTCTGAATGCATGTAAGAACAGGTGCAATTTTAAAGATCATCATTTTACATCACAAAAGCAACATTAAAAAGGTTTCCTGTCCAAAAAATTGTACATAAAAATGTCATCGGCTCTTAATAGGTAAAGCATTTTTAAAAAGTTTTTCTATTTTATTAAAGATCTCTTCAAAAGCTTTTAAATGATACTCATTGATATCCTAAAAAATATGGTACACAATCGCACTATTTTATGAAAACTTCAGAGCTCCATAACTTCATATGGAAAAATTAGAGGCAGTCGTAATGTTTTGACGCTGCCTCGAAGGACATGGACTGATCTTGCTAATTTTTAATAGCAAAATTTTTGAAGGAAGGATAGATGAACATATTTCAATCGAGTTCGCTATGTATAAGAACTCAGGGGTTGGATATGGACATTGTAGACGTTACAAACGGACTGAAAAACTCAGATATATCCTTTTTCCACTCTTTGTGGTGAAGGGTATAAAAATAATTTTGTTATGAAAAAGTGAAGTAACTAGAAAATTACATGTTCTTATATTCTTTGTAATTAATTGTTTGATGTATTCTATTTTTACTGTATTTTTTGTAAAAGTTGTAAAGTTCCTTGCGTGCCCAGAAGAACGTCTTTCGATTTATTTGGTAAGAAAAAGAAATGTTTTCAAACTACACTTTGAAAAAATCCGTGCAGTTAGAAATACTATCGAGAACATCATAATACTCCACAATTAATGACTGGCTGATAAAAATATAATGCAAAAGTAATCCTTTGAACTTTGTTCGGTTTATACATTTATATTAGAGAAGATAACAAATTATAATGAATTATGCTTTTAATTCTCTTCTATCAATTAAGCAAAGATATTTAATATTCAATTAATTATTCAAGCAACAAGCCAAAAGTAAATGAAGCCAATCAAGCAATTCATTTTATGGTTTCAATTTCAATGTGATTTCTCACTACTAAAATATGTCATTTCTGACCGCACAAATCAACAAACATATTAAATCTGCTAAGAATAAATTCACATTTCCTTCCATTCAAGTGTGATTGATTGCCTCATTGTTGTCGCCAGAACTATGAAGCTAATATTCTGCTTCTTTTGATACACAAGTTTGTCTGAAAGTAACTTTGTAACGAATATTATTGATTTATGCCATTGGCTGAAACTGTGACTCTGTTTAATTTTGTTTTAGATTTACGATCTCTCTGACTTGTGGTTGTGTTAAACATACACCAATAATTATTATATTTATGTAACTGAGAGTAGGATGATCATAATAATAACTCTTATGTATTGACATAATCGTTGACAAGTACGTGAACATTATTAGGAACAGAGTAATAAAAAGATTTACTTATAACCATAAATTATGAACTTGCCTTTTAATTACAAATATTTTAATTATTTTTTTCATAAAAAGATTATAAAAACATGTATGTACTCATATATTAATTAAGTGTTTTAAAATCATGAACAAGAAATTTATTTTTGTAACTTTTTAATAAGATTTATGTCATTTATCATGTCAAGATGAAAGTATAATTAAATACAAAATAAAAATTCCTTTTAAGCTTTCTCATAGAGGCACAAGTTTTTAACTGAAATAGAAATAAAATTACAAAAAATTTTAATACAAAAAGAAATATGGAAGATTTTAATAAAATAAAATTCTTGCTGGGAAATGTTTATAAAATTTATTTCAAGTCATCCCATCTTTTATTTAATATTATTAGAGCAAAGAAAAAGAAATGGTTATTGGAATATGCCAAGAACAGTTGTCACTCTTGAAATATAACAACAAAAACAAAAAGTCTTTTAGAAAAATTATCATTTACAGTGTGAAAAAGTATAACAAATTGTCAAATCATCACCCACACAGAAACAGTCAGCATTTATTGTTTTAAAAGCAGTAGTCCTTAGTGCTGTCTCTTGTTTTCAGTAGAAGTGTAAAAGCAAAGGATTGTGATTCTTACTAATTTAATTAATATCGTCTATAATGATGGTAATAAACAAAACGCGACAGCAGCAACAAAGTATATATAACAAAGTATATTTAATAAGGTGTATTTTACAAGGCAAATTATTTCTTTCTTGCCGAGCTGAGTATATAAAAAATAACTGCTGAAAAAATAAAAGAAAAAGAAACTAATAAAAATTGTAATCAAATTTATTAAATAGATCTTGAAAAAGTTATAAACAATTTATGCCACTTTGTTAACATTAACATTTTTTTTTTCAAATTATAAACGATTTTTGATGTTTTTAAATCAAAACAAACTAAACTGCAAGTTTGGTAGTTACACCTTATATATCGCCTTGATACAAAAGAACCTTAAAATATATTCTTAGAGGTGAGTTATCATCGGTCCCTCTTGAAGGGGGAAAAAAATTATTTATATCTCATTTTAGATATAATCAGAAAAATCCGAGATTTTGAAAATAACACAACCATAAAATCATGTGAAATTAATAGCTTTTCATGAGAATATTTTCATTTTGAGTTAATAATTTTTTTGGACTTCTTTTATTGGGAGTGATTTTATTTTTCTGATTTTTCCCCAAATTAAATTCCCAGAAATTAAGGCTTATTTAATTTTTCAAGTTTAGTGTTATTTAATTTTTTTCTATTGGGCATAGTTGTTTTTGCTTGGCAATGGTAATGTATTATTTCCAGCTTCACAATTATTTTATAAAGAAAATTAGAAGCTTAGAAAACCGAATATGGGGAACGAATTTGTAACTCTTAATTTTGTATCTTATCGTTGCAGGGTATTGTTTAAAAATGTGTAACTACATGTTAAAATAATCTATAAAATTATGATTTAAAGCACTGGTTCAGAAGTTCTGGCTTACCAGTGAGATGTCCACACATTGTTCATTCAGGCTGTTACTTGTACGGGTTGATAATATCTGGCTTAGTTGAGTAATACTTCTGTTCTTTTTTTAATGTTGAATAATGCGAGAGGACCACCAGAAGAAGTGGTAAATAATTTTCTATGATAACATTGAGATTCCAGTTAAAAGGAATCAAGAGATCATAAAGTACAAACGAGTTTGCTTGTAAAAATTATTTCGAGAGCTTGCAAAAAGCATTAAACATTTCTTTCTTTCGCTTACCAGCTTAACAAAATTTTAAATTCTGAATTTAGAGATTCATCAAGTTGTTCCCGATTAAGATTAGAATTGGGAAGATCTGCACTATTAAAGTCTTGATACCATTTAAGATTAAATAACTGCCTTCAAAAAAAGAAAAGGTTTAAATTCAGAACTCCGTCACTGCTGAACTATTTTTCGTTCTGTTTTTTCCTTATCACGTCCATATTTTTAAATCAGTACTATTGATACTTGAGAGTTAAAGCATGCTTCGATGGCCATTTGACTATGTTATAAAAATCATCATTTACAAATAATAAGAAGCGCCATAATTTACGGTACATTGCCTTATTTCATAATTCTTTTTTCAATCAGTCCAGATTTATACTATGCAATTTTTTGAGACATTTTTTTTCTTAATTTTCTATTTATTGTTTTCTAAAATACAGCGTTAAGTGTTATCCAAAAGTAAACATTAGCAACAGTAGCATCCCTTCAAAGCTCAAGCAATACCATATTGCTTACTCCTCCTGCTTCACAAACGAACAAAAATTTCATATTAGTTTCAAGAAAAATTGCATGGTGTAAATGCCGTATTTCTTTTGAATATATTTTTTTATTAAGAATGTTATTCCTTTTCTCATTTTTTTCGGCATTCCCGTTAATAAATTTTAATAATGTTTAAAATCGTATAAATAAGTAAGGCAAGTTGAAATAGAATTAAAAAATCCTTTTGAAAATATTGTTTCCGACTGCAAATAACACAAGAACATATGTTCCACACTCACATATCTACGAGGAGATGTTTATTAAACCAAAATGTTGCAGACAACATTTGCTGGTCATTTTTGCTGTTGTTATGTTATTTTCGTTGTATATAATGCTGTGCTTTGTATTTGTTTTATTTTTATATTATTTAATCAGGCTGGAGGGTATTCTACATGCACCAAATAGGGTGCGGCTTTTATTAAGTTTTTGTTTTCCTTTCTTCTTCTATATTTTTTATTTCATTTGATTTGGTTTTTGCTTTTAAGTGAAAAAGTTGCAAACAAAAAAAAAAAAAAAACAGATAACAGTTTGAATTATCCAAGAAGAACAATGAATAATATTGAATTGAAGAAAAAACCGTAAGATGGCATGTCAGAAAATTAAATTAGTGCATCTTAAAATTTCTTTAGTATCTGAATTTAAAATTTTTGATTCCTGTAAAAAATACTGACTAAAAAATATGATCAAAAAGAAAAAGCCATATTTTGGTTTTTAATAGTAAATACTTTATCAGAATACCATAATATATTTATATTCCAAAGACAATTAACGTAGATTTAAATAAAAAATTGCAATTGGTTTTTGGCTTAAGTTGAATTTTTTAAGAAAATTTATTTTATATATGTATGCAGACGTTTTTTCAAGAAAACAAGAAAAATAAGACACCAGCAGAATGTAACGTTGCATTTTCAGCATCGCTGGACCCTTATCAGCATTCTTCGTATATATCTATCTTAGTTGTATACATTGTAAACACCATCTATTTAACCAACAAACTTTGTAAACAGAAATATGAGGAGTATTTATATCAACATTAATTAAATTAGACGAAGTCTACATACAAACCAAAGTATTTCTTCACATAGATAGCTGAGTTTCTTCTTAAATTAATTATAAGTTTCTTAATACATATACAATATTTAGCCATCATATAAAGATACATATTTATACTTTTGAACTAAAAATTTTACTATGATATTAAATAGTTACTTCTTCTTTATTTAAATGTTGGCTGCTCATTTTGTACAATTTTATTGTTTTCAACATTCCTTCATTATAAGATGCACAAAAAAAAAAAAATTTTTTTTTAAATCAACAAAAAGCCAAAAAAAAACCAAACAAAAAAGAGCAGCAGAAATTAATAACGCCAAAGATTACTTTATGTCACCAGCAGTCAAAAGTAGAAAAAGAGGAAAAAGTGTACCTTGCAATCAACAACAAACGTTATCTGCATTTTGAACAGCTTAACTAGAAAACGGCATGGAATTGCATACAATCATACACAAATCCTCTTGCATACAAAAACAGAAAATAGAAAAAACAGTATAAATAATTTAATTTTGAGGTTTTGTACATTTCTAAGTATCACATAGTTTTATATAAAAATATAAGAAAAATACAATTATATAAAATCCTCAAGCAAACGAATGAAAATTTTTAAAATACTTTCAAGCCAACAAGTATTACAATTTTTGTAGTAACTCTTCTTCTTATATATATATATATATTTTTTTTTTTTAAATAAACATTTGTTTCGAGAATACAAATAAAAATAGTCATATAGGTTGGAAAACTAAATTAAAAAATAAATTAAATAAATTACAATCGTAAACAACTTCTTAAAGTGTTACTTATGTCTCTTAATACCAAAGGTGAACACGGTAATTTGTTAAAAAGTTTAGCATGCAGGCTTTTATTTGTGTGATAAGAGGATCCCAATGGAGTATATGGAGTTATCTATTTTATACTTCAAGTATTCCAAAATTTTATAATAGCAGCTTGATGCGCATGTTAAACTTAAGTTTTAACACACTAATGTTGCTTGTTTAAATAGAGGGTTTCTGCCGAGAATGTATACTTCTCGCAGAAATTCTATTGTTATCCTGTCTTAATGCGACCGTGGCACCGTCTTTATGATACCACATGTTAATCACGCCCAAAGCATGTAGTTGTTGCGTTAAAAAGTTTTCAATCATATCAAAATATCTCTGCCTTTTAACAGTTGTCGTTACGCAGTTTTCATTTTCAAAGAAATAAGGTCCAATGATTCCTTCCAATTTAGCTGTAAATTGTAGCGCATGCTTCGGCGTATCACCTATGATTCTGCTTCTTCGAAATCATTTACTACACGATAAATAGTGCGTTTTGTTGGCACGTTGTTTCTTGCAAAAAATTTCGTTATGTTCTCATTGTCACAGTAATAGATGATTGATTTTAATAAAATGTTTTAACGATTAAAACACGTTGGTTTATCGAATATCTTTCGATAATAAATTTTCAACGTGTCTACTTCACGACAGAGTAGAATACCTTCCCGTCGGACCTTTTCAGATAACTTATGCAGATAACAAAATACTCCTCAATAGAAATAAATTCCAACAATTTTCGCAGATAATATCCCTGCTGGAAAACTATAAGTATAAAAATTAATAAATAAATAAATAATTATTACAAAGGGACTTTCTATATAACTGACGCAAGCTCTGTTACTTTATCTTAATTTGATTAAGTGCACTTTAATTTAAAAAAACACATGGTAATTGTAAATGCCTTCTGAAGAAGAAAAACCAAAAACTTAAATTATTTATGAGCAAGTCATCAAGGATAAAGTCATGGATATTTTTTTTTATTCATATCTAAAAAAATTTTGAATTATTTAAAAAAAAAACATGAAACTACAGCTGAATTTTTATATTTTAACAGAAGTAAAGATGCAGATATTTGTTTAAGTAACTACTAAGTGAAAAAGAAAAGAATAAATTATTTTAGTGCATTAAACAACAAAATAGCAATAGAAATCTTGGATGAGAAAACAACAAAGAAGGTTAATGTAATGCAGCTCGTAAATTTCAAACAACAATGTAAACAAAGACATTTAACACTCCCCAGAGTTTTTGAATAAGTTACGAGCCACAACGAGTAATAATTTAAAAAGTCAACATACGAAATATAACAACTTAAGATAACAATGAAAAATTTTTTTTAGCATAAATAAAACAGCTATAAAACAGTCCCAACAATATAGTTTTGTTTCCGAAAAGCTTCATAGTAATAATATAAGACAGGAAGTTAATAAAAAATTACCAGTTCTTTAATTAATAACATTACAGAGCATTACTTGAAAAAAATGTATTAAATAAAGAAAAAAGATTTTTATAATTTTAGACCAGTTTCCCAGTGATTGTATAAATTAATGGCCAAAAAAATTTTAAATTTATAATGACCGTTAAAAAAATTAACTGATTTAAGCGAAAATTTTTTAGTTTGCATTTTAGATTGCTAATTAACTCAAATTTTCCCAATATACAAATAGTGAAACTGAAACACTTTATAGAACGGATTGAATTCTTAACAGTTAACAATGAACTGCAGAAAATATTGAGTTTTGTTTAAATTATCCTTCGGAATTTACTTCCTCTATTCCTCTATTCATCTTCTTAGTTTGATTTTTTTGTCTTTTTTATTGCCTGACAAAGCAGATTTTAAGAGAAGTGAATTTTCGTAAATATTAAAAGTTACAAGTTTGGTTTGATATTAATTCTGCTAATGGCATACGTGAGCTTGAATTTTATATGTTTTCTTTTTCTTTTTTTAATTCAGCTATGAACGGCAAATCTCTTGTGTGTTATAAATATAAAAATATAAAATGATTTATTAAATTTGTGTTTTATTGAGAAGATATAACTTTTCAGTTGAGAATACTGCAGTAGAATGATGGAAAAAAGTAAATGTTTAAAGTAAAATATGCATTTCGCAAAAAATACATTAAAATATCCTCATATTAAGTCCAGGTTTACACTATGCAATTTTTTGAGGCCTTTTTTTCTCAATTTTCTATTTAAGTTACAGTGTTATGTGTTATCTAAAAGCAAACGTAAGCAACAGTAACATCTCTCCTGCTTTACAAACAAATCAAAATTTCACGCTTGTTTCATGAAAAATTTCTAGTGTAAATGTATTAGCTATTGCAAGATGGGCTCGATTATGATGAAATTAATTTAAAAAAAAACAAGGAGAGCTGCTTTTATTTTCTTCCTTTGCGTTGATGCATAGCCAGCTCGACCTATCATTAATAATAACAAAATCCGTCCCGAACGTGACGAACAAGCTTTTGAATATATCACACGATTATGCCTCGTCTCTATAGGATGCAGCTATTTTAGCAATATTTTTCTTAAGCTCAATTTTAAACGTACAAATGAAGATACTGATTTATTCACTAAGGACTTTGCTGGGCTTTAATTCAGTTTACGGACACTGCTCTAAAAGAAAAAAAAAATTTGCCTACGGGGTGTAAAATGCAATTCTAAGCAAGAATTGTTAAGTAAAAATTTGCCGTCAACCCTTAGTTCCGGAGTTATGGGCCTTCGAAGTTTTTCTATTTAATATGGCAACTATCGAGTATTTATTAGCAGAAAGAGGCAATATGGATATCATTGGAAAGGTAATTTAAGCGGCTATCTAATCAGATAAGAGGTAAAAAAATAAAAAAAAAATCTACTAAAGACCATAAAAACGTTTTTTTTTTTATTTTAACGTAAATATTTTCTTCTCTAAGGTATGACCAACACCGGCTTTGCTTTCTAAAGATTTCCTGCGTAGCTGGCCCTCAGGAGGGCTCCAAAATTTCCTCACGTATGAAATGACTAACATCGGCTTTGCTTTCTAAAGATTTCCTGCGTACCCGGCTGAATACAAAATGCCAGAGCTGTAAAAGGATTTATTCTAGGTCAAAACATTCGTCTTCTTTGTTGGCCGTATTTTTCTCCTGACCTGAACGTAATTAAAATGCGTAAGGTTGGCTTAATCGGAATGTTTATGAAGTAGGACAATTCCAAGACACGCATTCATTAAAGAAATTAAAGACAAGATATACCAGATGAGTGAGAAGGTCCCTAGGGACCTTTTTTACCCTCTCCCCCCAAAGTTACTCTGTATTCCAAGAGTATTTTTTTGCGCATCTTTTGGAAAAAAATCATTACTTTAGGAGTTATTGAGGTTTTAGTGAGAATAGTACGCGGACGTGTGAATAGGTCCGTATGGACCTTGTACGGAATTTCACTAATAAATGCATGTTTTTGGGCATTATTATAATTTTTTTTATTGTTTCAACACATAATTTATTGTTCTGAACACAAACACCTAAACTCAAAGACATTAGGGATGATGATAAAAACAAAAAATTCTAAGAAAAATTCGAAGACATGGACTTTACTGCTATCAAGGAAAGGCACAATATTCTAATTTTATACTACTAGCAATAAACCAGTTCATAGAATTTTTTGTTCTTAGGTAGACGTACGAAAGAGTATAAAAGAAATTGTAGTTTCGTAAATCAAATCAGTATTTTGTTGAGGAGGAAGACCGCATATGTTGGTATAGTGCGCTACAACAAAACAAAGCGTTATGCTCATACGTGCCGAAAAAAAAATAAAGTAGTGAACGTGCTCTCCACCTGGCTCGTTGACGAGCAAACCGAGAAGCGAAAGCCCTATGCCATATTAGATTACAACGCCAACAAATGCGGCGTTGATACCATGTTTAATAACTTTAGGGACTTACAGCTGCAAAAGAGCAACACAGTAGACGTCGCCGCATTGGCTGCTTTTACGATTTACAACGAAATGAAGCCTATAAAAAGGAGTGACAGACGGCGGTCGTTCTTGTTACTGCTAACGAAACAATTGACCACACCAAATATCGAAGAACGTGCCCTGAACACCCATATAACCTCATATCCAAGGATACGCAATGCGATGAAAGCATTCGTTGTCAGGGTAAGAAAAACACCTTCAAATTCAAGAATAGAATATAAAGTTATTTGTTATTTATTTTTCTTTTCATTTTATGTATTACCAAGACCGATGGAAGGCAATGCACGGTCGTTTGCGGCTAGGTAAAGTAGACCGTCATGTCTACTTTGCCGTTTTGAGTAAAGGCGGTAGCGGAAAACGCGGGCATACTTCTTCGGCTGCGGCAACGCTGTTTGCGGAGAACATAGCACACTTTTACATCGCTGCAACACTTGCGCACAGGGCGGGGGACAAGAAGTACACGCTCAACAGCAATAATTTTTAAACTTTTTTATAATAGTCTTAAGAAATTTCAAGCAAAAAGAAAATTTAAAAAATTATTTTTATTTAAAAAAAAAAAAAAAAAAAGAAATTAAAAAAAATTTATATGAAAAAACATGATTTACAAAAAAGGTACGTAGGGACCTTTTCATACGGCCGTGAAGTTCAGAACTGTCACTCATCTGAGGGTTTATTGTAAATAAGGCTGTTTTTTTAAGGAAACTATTTAAAATAGTCAACCATTGGTTGCGTTCTAAAAAGAGTCGATATTGAATCAAATAATATGGTTGGTGATGATGCTATTATTTATGAAATTATTTTAGGTTTCAATAATATTATTGAAAAGAAATATATATGTATTTTTCTTTATGTGCAGAACTTCTTTAACAATATGAGAATTGTTTTTGAAGCCCACAAAAAAAATTTAATATTCAAAAAATGTTAAGCTTTAAACTACCAACAAAAAATTCAAAATATTATTTTCTTTTGCATTCTTTCGTGCATTAATTTGGGTATATGCCGAATCTTTTTATTTTTTATTGTATTATATGGGTAAAACTTAAAATGTTTTATTCAAAAATCGACTTACAAGTGTTCCAATTAGTCTTATTAAATTTAATACATATTCAACATTTATTTACAATTACAAAATAAACTAAAATATACATTGCAAATACAGTACGAGTATCAATCCATAAGCCATACGAAAATAAACGTGAAGTGGCTTCGTTCGGTATTATTTCTACTGCTACACTTTTCAAATAAATATTTAAATCAGTTTGCAATTCAATTTAATAATAGTACAAATATAAATCATGGCAACTACGTTTATGCTAATGCATTTTTAATCCGCAATTGAAATTTTAATGAACCACATTCATACAGGCAGGCAGACAGGTAACCAACCGTTCGTATCAATCAGTCAGTCAGCCAATCAACCAGTCATCCATTCAATCAATCATTCTATTCCACATTTAACAATCATCATCTTTCGACAAGGTTTGTAAAAAAATGTTGCAAATTAATGCAATTATTGAGAGGCATTTACTAAGTACTTTGGTACTTTTATACACATCAACAACTCGGTACATTGCAAATGCGAACTATTGAAGAAGTTTTTATCTTTGTAAAAATAATTCAAAAAACCAATCGAGGGATAAACAACTTTTCAAATTAATTTGAAGTTTTGTTTAGTAGCCGTTGTAGGTGTTGTTGTTGCAATTATTTTTATTTTGTTTCTCTGTACTTCTTTTACGCCTTAATTAGTTTGCTAAAACAATCAACAGATGATTTTAAAAGCGAAATTTAAAAAACAAGTACCAGACATAATCATCATGTGCAAAAAGTTTTGGTTTTTCACCACCACTCAACATAAGTTGGTGGTAAAACTATAAATTCTTTGAAAAATCAATCGTAGAGAATAACATGAAATTAATACAGATTTAGTAACGAGAAAGTTTTTCATGTTGTAATCTTGAATATTTCAATTTTACTTAAGGCATTTTAATTTAATTTTCAGCAACTCCCGTTTATTAAATTTTCTCTTAAAAGAAAAAATTATTAAAAGTGTAAAATATAAAGGGTGCCCTAAAAAGCTTGCTGGATATAGTTTTGCTTCTTTTTTCTAGAAATTTACTAGAAAACATAAAGAGAATAGTTTAAAGTTGGTAAAATGGTCAGACTAGACCTCATCGAAAATGAGGCAGATCAAGCACAACTAATATCAATTAGCGGTGTTTATATTTACACCGGGGCTCGAAAAATCTGTAGATAATCTATGAGAAACATTTAATGTAAGGCTACATTTTTGGAGACTATCAACGTCATTTGCTTTAGAAACATGTTAGCGAAAAACGTTTGACCTCTAGTGTCAGCCATCCATCTAGACGGTACGTGGTTATAAAAAAGTCGAGTTTTGGCAGCAATTACGACTGGATGCTGTGGGATTTCATTCTCTGGATCTTTATGAAATCATTGGTATATGTAAATATAAACTGAATTTTTGCACAAAAAAACGTTTGCACAAAATGTTAAAGATTTTATGAAAAGACTAAAGCTGAGTCTGGCGTAGAAGCCGCGGTTGCAGTTCCTTAATATTTTATTTCTTGTTTATAGAAAAGGAATTTTTTTATTTTTATAATCGTTATCACTTATGTTTATAAAAAAAATACAAAAGAATTTATAAAAAAAAAATAATACAACAGAATTGAGACTTCCAATTTAAATACAAGATAGTACAATCACAATGCGATAACCAGCAAGAAGTTGAAATTGTTGGTTCTCTCAATATAAATTTCTAAAAATATAGATTCACAAGAATCAGCAATGAAAGGTTTTAATTTAATACCAACATCTATACCTCGAGAATCATGACGATCATATCTGCAGAATGTATATCCTTGAAAACGAAGAGATTGATAAGAAATGTGTGTTTTTATCCAAGTTTCCGAAACAGCAAAAACATACGAATGTATTCAACTTAAAATAATTTTAAAATTATATTGCACATTTAAAATACTACTTTCATTCATTGCCAAAAATCATTTGCCATCCTGAATCTGTTACACTGGAAAACAAAATTAAAAATGTGTTAACGAATATAGGTCAATGTCTAAAGAGGATGCCAGAAAGCTATCTGTGTTTAATGCAAGAATTTTTTAGTTAAATAAATTGTTATCCTATACTCTAGTTTCAGAAAAATAATGCTCAATGGCGTTTGTTAATTTAATTAATTCTGTGCTTTAAGTAATTGATATTTGCTTTTGTTATCAAGGAACTATCTTCTTATACAAAACTAAACTAGATAAAACAAGAAAAAGTATATATAAAAAATAAATAAAGCTCCCAGTAAAATGTGCCTTTGGATATATGGATGATAGCTTTGTCAGTTTTAAACATTTTTCATTGCAGTAGCAAACATCACAGTTGCCTTTTTTATTTCGTACAAAGTTGATGAGACCTTTTACTTTGATTTCAAAATATTCTTCTTTATGGTAATAAAATTAAGAAAAAAATTGTTTACGAGTTATTCTGCAGTCTAAATAAACAAAATTATTCAAGTGAAAAACATAACAATGTATGTTCATACGTAATTATAGATGTTTACAAGTTAAAAAATGTTTAAAAGATTTTTTTATTTAATTTGTTTTAATAAAAAAAAAAATCCCTAAATTTTTCCAAGCGAAATTATTCTAGTTACTAATTAGTATTTTTAAATTAATTAGAATAATGCTTTAATTAAAAGAAATCAATGTTATGGAAATATATACGGACCATTCGACAGTGACAGTTAAATGTGCGGATACGTTGGCAATTGTGGCATGTTACACTGTCCACGGACACAACGTCTATGGCCCTTATATCGCACTCAAAAGTGAAATAATATTCATACACATTGTGACTTTAAAAATCGTCAGAATGTCCATGGAGATGGTGTCGTTTTAGTGTATTGTCACTTATGAAATTGTAATAATGACCACAGCTTAAACAACAACGGCTTCGCTTGGGAAATACTTTATGCAAGCCAGTTTCTAAAAATATTAGATATTTCTTATATAAAATGTACCTATAATATTCATGGAAGTCATGTCAACGTAGATGGAGTTAAAGTCGCAAGGTGGTGTGACGTTATGACATGCCACCGTTGGCTGTGCTGCAGGATAGGCGTGCCTGAGTCGTATTGATGACCACTTTCTTTAGCGAGCGGGAATAATAGAGTTTTACAAGATGAGTTGTTTATATTGTTGATTTGTATTACTGAGGCTTGATTAGTTCAGAAAACATGGTAGCAAATATTTATGAGGGTAAAACTGCGAGACTTAGTGATAATATAATAAGGGGGTACTGCAGATTCGAAGCTCAAGTTAAAGGTATGAAACTCCATTGCAACGGTTTACTGCACGTTCTGTTAGTCTGAAAAAATAGGAGACGATTACTCATTCTGTAGTCGACTGATATCTTCCTAGCTCATCGAAGTTTAAAGTATTAAACTAAAGGAACTAATCTTTCCTTAATATTAGTATATAACTACATTTTCATTTACTTACATTGATTTTAAAATGGCCTCAGCAAATATTTTATTGTTGACAGACTGTTGGTTAGTATGTCTGAAGTTTTCAAGCATTAAAACATGTCTTTTTCTACACAAACTTTAATTAGCGGGAAAAACCAAAAAAACTGCTTTTGCAACTAAAATTTATTAATAATAAAAAATCAGATTTGTATGATATTCTAAGCAGTCTGACTAAATAGTATCATGCGTTAATATAGTATAAATATAATAACAATGTGAAAACAATTCTAGGTTATAAATTCTTTTTTAAGATATATTTTAGTAACATATTGAAAAGGAATAAAACAATTCTTGCGAATAAAATATATTTATTGTAGCATTAGTTGCAAATTAATATTTATATTATCAGATGCCCAATACTATTGCGTCACATCTATGATACAATCATCTTAAATATGAAATATGAATAAGTCGGAGTTTTATACTTAATAATATATAAAATTTAAATTAAAAAATCCATAAAATGTTTAACCACATTTTACTCTTTACCATCATAATTTATGTTCAAATCTTTTATAGTTTAGCTCGTGCTCAATATGCTTTATGGTTAGAATTTTTATTTTCATTTCTCAGACAGACTGTTATAACATTTTATAGTTTATACTTTTATTGGCTTTTTTATTATTTTTTTTTCTTTCTTTATTTTCTACAGAATGAATTTTTGCCATCTGTCATTTTTATGATGAGAAACGCATAACTTTTGTCAGCAACATAATCGTTTGACAAATTGACAAAAGTTGTCTAACAGTTTTTTTTTCGCAATTTTTAGATGGATATTATTTGATAAAGTATGTGATTAAATACTATTGTACGAATAATAAAGCTGTTAAAAAGTTTTGTTCCCTGTAGTTTTTGGGGATTTCGTGTTTTTTGTGTATAAGAACAGTTTTTTTTATGAAGGAGTGATAGAGGCTAATTTTGTTGGCATCCATATTAATATAAACTTAGGTTGGAATTCTTTAAGAATTTCATATTTAATTAGGATAATTTATATTTGTATATGCTACAACTCAAATCTAAAACAAAATTTTATAATACTTGTATACGCCACGATATCATATTGAAGTTGTTATAGAAGAGCATCGTTAGATCCAAACAACATCGTTAGATCCAAACATTCCATAATTCAAAAAAATGTTGAATTAAATAAAAGGAAGGAGTTTTTTCTTAACAACTAATGCCACACTAAATTAATTTCTTTTGTAGATTTTAGGCTCATATGCTTACATTTTAATATAAATATCAGAAAAGAAATCAAATAATTACTTCCTTTGTTTTGAATTGTCTGCACTAAAAACGCCTCTGCATATTTCAAAGAGTAAGAAAGTGTTTGGAATCTTTATATATATTTTTTTGGATTAATTGATCAGATTAGTTGCAAAGAAATCATATAATTAGTAGATACTTTTCATAATGATTCTAATGACATATAAACATCATTATGGCCGTTCATCAATATTCAATAGCATTTAATTTTGTACAGCCAGTGCTGGGTTGTTGGCTATATTTTTAGATTAAAGTGAAAAACATACGTATAAAGTTCATTATAACTATGAACAAATCTATACATACAATAAAAGAGTAATGGGGTCATTTCTGTACATGAAAAATTTTTTGAAAATTTTGTTGTTGGTGTAGATAGTAATCAATATGGAATACAAAACACCTATTTTTGGAATTTTTGTCTGTCTGTCTGTGTGCGCATAACGCGTAAACTACTAGGTGGATTTGAACAAAATTTTAAGAGGAGGTCCCTTGGTAACTTAGTTTTAATAAAGAATACTTTTTTTTCGTAATAATAGGTCATTTCGTAGACAAAATAGAGGTAAAATTGTGAAAGCACCCAATTTTACCGGTATAATGGTATTAGAACAGTTCTCAGCAATTTTTTTTTTTTTCGTAAACCGAAATTTTTTAACACTGTCTACAGAAAAAAAAAATTGTTCTAAATTTGAACTTTAAGAAAATTAAAAATGACACGCAGACGAAGTCGTGGGTACTGCTTGTATATAATAAAATAAAAAGAACTTATATTTGTAATCTTCTTATTACTAAGAACACTCTTCCCTTAAACTAAAATGTTTTAATGTAAAGAGTTTTTTAACGAAATATTTATAAAATTTTTGTGTGAGCGAACAAAAAGCACATCTGCAGCCTTATTCTGTAAATTGCTTAAGCTAAAACGCCATCTCTAAAATTATTTAATTTTGACAAAGCAGTGTTCTGCTACAAATACGACATTGGAACATATAACCCTATACTTAACACCCTCTTATTTATTGAAATAGACTTACAGATACCGATTAATTAGAGAAAATAAACATGGATAAGGTCAACATTTAAGCAATTTAGCTTAGGAGAATTACAGAATAAGATCTCTGCTTGTATAAAATTAGAAGCAGATCCTTCAGAAGAATTATGGATTAATCATATTTATATCTCTAAACTATAAATTTAATTATTAATTAAATTCATAGGGTTTCTGTTTTAGCAAACATACACCTTCAGTAAGAGCTACCATCCTGACTACAACATTATCTGGCTGTATAATACATCCTTTAAATATACGTGGACTTATGACGAATAAAATTATTCATTTATTATAACACTAAAAGATATTTTAATAACTACAAAAATTAAAATTGGTTTATTATTAAGAAGTTTTTTGAGAACAAGCAGAATTTTCTACTAACGCACCAAATGCTTCCTCACTTTTTAATTATTAATTTTTATTCACTATTTTCCAACTGCTGCAACTGTTGTTTTTTTTTACTGACTGTGTCATTATTTGCCGGCTTTTCATCTATCTATGCTCGAGTCATGCACAAAAAATATAAGCCTCATCCGTGGTAGTAATTATTATACTGTGGTACAAATATAACTGTCAAGAAATTTCAACTTCATGATCCTGACAAGACAGTTACTGGACGAATTATCTCGTTGTCTCACCGTCGTATTTAGAATATGATTTAGGATTTTATCAAAAAAATTACAAATATAATTTTTTTGTATGGCTTCCCTCACTAAAGAATTAATAGGCGAGCTGCTACGGTATTGATCTCCTGGCTAAAGAATTATATAACTTTTTTGTATTTTTTTGGTAACAAAATCATTTTCCTAAAGTGTTAATCGTCGTAAACTTTGTGTTTATTAAATTTTAAATTCGAGTTGAAACAAATACAGGCGTTCACATGTACGTGACGTTAACAAGTTCAAAATTTGCTTTTTGCGTATGTGTGCATGCATACACTAAATCAAAAATTTACCTTAAAACTCTACATGAGTATGAGTACTGAAGAAAAGTATGTTATTACCCAACTTGCAAATTGTGGAAATTTTTTATTTGGTATTTTTTTGTGTTAATCTTCGTTTGGTCTTGATTCCGTCCAATTTGAAAATAACATGAAATATTAATTATTCAGAACTAAAAATGTATTATTGCGGGAAGATAATATCCATATCACCATTTTGCTACAGCTTAAATAGCTCTACAGTGGATTCCACTAAAATTTTGTACAGAAATTTCTAGAGTCTTATATCTCAAGCCAAATTGATTAATATATATTTAAAAATGAAACTTATTTCTAAACACAAAATAGATTTAACGAATTCTGAAAACCAAGCGCTGATAATTTTACTTGCGATTCCTATTTCTATGGCTTATAGTTAAAATATATCAAGAGGTTTTTTTTGTGTCTTTAAAATTTCTTTAACTCTGCAAGATTATTTTTTAAGTCTAAAAACCCATATTTAATTTGAGTAAAATAATTACTTATGTTCTACATTATTTCTTTGAGTTTAAATGCCGTAGGTATTAATTAATTAAAACTTTTTAAAAAATTAAGGAAAATTCGGTCTTATCCACAGTTAAAATTTTCACTTTAACATCCTTTTAGTAATCAAGTTTAACTATTTGCATGGGTTCTCTTTCTCTGAAATTGTGTATGTTGTAAACACATAATTTTTTTTATATGCCTTGATTTTTAAAAGCGACGCAACAAGGAAAATAAATTTATTTACAATTTTTCTTTTGTACCAAAAACTGATTGCTCTTCTATATTTTTTTAGTACATATAAGTATGTGTTTGCAATTGCATGTGTTATTTTAGTTGTTTTTTTGTTCTCCCAAAAATTTATTTTATATACACATGTAGTCTATCATTTTTTCCTAAAAATAAATATTCCCTTAGTTGGAAAGAAAGTTTCTGCTTAAACGCCATAAATAAACGTTAATTAAGTCCATTACTTAATTGAAATTTAAAACCCTTGCAAGTAACAAAAAATAGTTGTAATTAAAAACAAAAAACAAAAAAGGAAACAAAATTAAAAAGAAGAAATCTAGTTTGTTCTACCAGAGAATTAAATTAAAAAGCGATAAATTTGTGTTAAAACTCAAGAAAATATTATAATTAACAGCTTAGTTTAATTCTTATAATGTAAAAAAAGTCTTGTGCTTAATTTCGAGAATTCTAAATGTATTTTGTTTTCTATTAATTTTAAAAAAATTATTTCACTTTAAAAACAAAGAGTTTTATAGTTAAAAGTAAAAAATTTTTATAAGATTTTACCAAAACTAAGTTCAAAATCTAGATTTCTTTTTGTATGCCAAACAACTTTAAACAGCGTTTATTAATTATATTTATTTCAAAATTTATTTTTAACTAGATTTTAAGTGCGGTGTAAATGTGATATAAGAAAATAATAACTTTTTTGTTCTTATTCATTTTAAACTTATGGTCATTTACTGTTTCTATTTGCTTTGTAGAAAACACAATAATAAACAAAATTGCAAAGATTTTTGGCATTTTATTGTGGTTAATTTTTGTTTAATAATTTTGTTTTTGAGCATCTCTTATAACAGCTTCTACCAGGCTGGACATCAAGTACTAAAACAAAAAAGTAAAAACTGCACAATAACTACAACAAAAAAAGAAAATAAAACAATAACAGAGAAAACATAAATTTTAACCGAAAAAGACTGAAAATAGTATTTATGGACGTATTTCAAGTGGATGAAAAATATTGTTGTAACAACGAGGGAAACTTAAAACAAACAAAAATATTTATGAAAGCAAAAATAAACAGTTTTCAATTAAAACACAAGAAACAACTTTAGAGAAAACAAAATGTCTTTAGTTTAAAACTGACTTGATTATTTTTTTAGTGGAAAACTAGAAAAAGAGTATTTCTACGCCACAAAGAGTATACTCTGAGTTCTCATGCATAGCGAAGTCGATTGAGCAATGTCCGTCTATACGTGCGTGTTAGTGTTAAAACCAAGTTAACCAAGGAACTAGACAAGTTAGAGAAAATTTGAATACGCTAATCGATCAGACATAGTGTCTTAAGAGTTGATATAGAAAATAAGCCAGAGCGGTCCATGTCCTTCGAGACAGCGGGCAAAACTCCATGCCTGTCTCTAATTTTTCCATATCATTTAGAACAATAGAGTAAGTCCAGTCAAAAAAAAAAAGAAACCATCGGGCGATAGAGAATTTAAAAATTAAAAAAAAAAACATCACGTAAAAAAATTGGCTCTCGCCCATATTATTCGAGTTACGGACCTTTGAAATTAAAAAAAAAAAAATATCAAAGGGGTATCATTTTAAAGAGGTATTTAAGAAAATACTAAAATTTTTAAAAAGCTTAACCTATTAAGAGCCCATGTCGTTTTTATATTAATTTATGTATATGTAATTTTTAATTTTTTTCTAATTTTTAAATTCTCTGTCACCCCAATATTTGTCTTTTGATTGGAGTTTCTTTACGAGTACTATACTAGATTTACATATATGTTAAAGGGAATATAAGATTCGCCATAGCTCCGAATATTGTTGCCTATGCTATTTTTAATTAAAGAAATGAGTGAAAGCTAGCTTAGTTAGTGAAATATTTATAACAACAATATTGTCAAATTATTAAAATTTATAAATTTTTGCGTTTAATATAAACTAAGATAATTATATTGCAAAATATTTTAAAGTAAAATGTTTGTTCAAAAGGTTTCTTAAAATCTAAGAATAAATATATATATTTTTGTCGCAGAAATACACAGATCCATGTAAAATTTTCGAATTTAAATAATCATATTTGCTATTTTATTGATATTTCTGTAGGCAAAGAAACAGCTGTTTGAAAAATCAAAACTTTATATGTTATCAACAACAATGATTTATTTATTTAATTTATTGTTTATCTTACACAAAGAAATATTTTAAAATGTCACCTGGTAACAATTAAAATTTAGCGCAATTAATTATATTGACAATGATTTCATTATTTATCTCTAAAATGCTTGAAGAGAAAACTTGGAGAGAATAGTACTCAGCCATTTAATCCTTTAATAATACTGACACTTCAAAGCAATTTACTTTGGAAAACAAAGATTAATAAGGGTCTTATTCATTACCGCGACTATCAGCCATAGCAAATATAAATCATATAAATACTTTTAAACACAACTGTTGCATATACTTATTTTATACTTGATGTTCAAGACTTTCTTGCTGAATTTAATGTCCTCCTTATGCCCACTTAGTTGAAGAATATGAAGCAAAATACTACAGAGATGAAGTGCTGTGGCAAGAGAAAGAAAAGTAATTAAAACAACAACAGGCATGAATTTAAAATAAAAGAATTTGACTTATAATAA
This sequence comes from Gymnosoma rotundatum, assembly GCA_916610165.2. Lineage (NCBI taxonomy): Eukaryota > Metazoa > Arthropoda > Insecta > Diptera > Tachinidae > Gymnosoma > Gymnosoma rotundatum. Next base: position 7,591,265 of record OU744338.1, on the reverse strand, counting down.
ATAATTCAAAATATTTGCCAATTCAGGGAATAATCTGTGTCTAATGTCAGCTGAGGCTGTTTACTTAATTTTTTTAAACAACAAACAACCGCAAAAATATAACTCATGCATCCTGACTCACGACTTTATCTTCATGAACGTTGAAGTTAGTTTTATTATAAATTAGATCAATGGACCCCCTTTTATGACAATAATATGCTGCTAAAGTTCCAAGGAGCTTATTATTTTTCAACATACATTAATTTGAATTGCCACCTTTAATTGTTTATATTTTGGATGATTATTATTAAAATTTCTTCATCTCATTGAATCTTTGAATTTTCTACATTTGTGCTTATGTTTGTTGGTATGTCTTCATAGTAAAAATATTTCTTGTTTATTTTAATTTGCTTTCCTCCCTATTTCTTCTAACTTAACATTTTCGCTACTTTGTATATTTTATAAAGTTTTTTTGCTTAAGCACACACACACACACACAAAAGCTCTTCAACAATTAATGAGATTTATGTAAAAGATACTTTTGTAATTAAAACACATTAAACATAAGGAATGTTAAATTAATGTTAAACAAATAAAAGCAATCTTTATAGAAAATATAATCATACGTTAAGAAGTTAATGATAATAAAATAGAAGAATAATAAGAATAATGCTGCATATAAAATCCATCAATTTTAAATTTTTAACAAATTGTAGGTCGACTACGAATCCCTTACTACCATTTAAAAGACTTAAAGCAAAAGTTTAGAAATATGTCAAATATTATTAGCAGTTTAATTGTGTATTTAATTTAGAAAATTTTTTCTAACGTTATGCTTAATAAGTTTTAGTCTATTAGTAAACATTAACAATGGTAAGCATTGTGTAATCTTGAACCGTCTCAAGTAAGACAAGTAAGAGTGCTATATTCGGTTATATCGAATTTTATATAGCCTTTACCATCTATGTAAATCTAGTTAAGTGAGGTAACTTGATTCAAAAAAGAAAATATTGGGGTGAAAGGGAATAAAAAAAATGTTTGTACTGAATAAATAGTATTTTACATAAAAGTGACATCGGCACTTAATGGGTTAAGCATTTTTAAAAATTTTAGTACTTCCTTAAAAATCTCTTCAAAAGCTTTTAAATGATACCCATATTGATATTTAAAAATATTTAAAAATTTATATGGACGATCTCTAATTTTTTAAACTTGATGTTTTTTTCTTACTTTTTTATTCTCTATCGCCCAGTGATCGGTTATGAGTAGTGGAGAAACAAGTGGAGTTGAATCATGACTCTTATTTTTTTGTACTTATACGCATCCATACATTTTTCTGACTCACTAAACACCAAACATCTCAAAGGTTTGAACTACTCTAAGTATTCATACTTAACAACATGTATGATGTTGATGATTTCGACTCTTACTAACTCATTATATGCAGTCAATACAAAATAAGTATGATTCGCTAATGGAAAATAAAATACTCTGTAGAAGACTTCACAGTGGCATGTGGGATGGTTTTTTTTTGTTATTTTAGTAACTTTAAAGGTTTTTAGAATAATGTTTAGAGGAATGTTTATTACTTTCATAATGCTTCGAAGTAGAACCTTTTTAACTCTTGCTTATATAATTCAAACAAAAAGGTTTTTACGTTTAAAAAACTGCTTAAATAACAAAAGTTGCTTTGAAGAAAATTTCTTCAATTTTTAATTGAAAATTTTTACGTGGCAACGTTCTTAGTGATATTTTTCCTAGGAAATTTTTTTAGTTGAAACTTTTTTATAAGTTTTAGGCAGGGATTAAAAATATAGTAACGAGCCCTATTACTAGTGGTTTTTAAAAAAGAAAGGTTTGTATTGCTGATTCTACATTTTATTAGTTTTTATTTATTACGTTTTCATTGATTATTACACACTTCTATATTGATAAAAAATATTTTATATTTTTATTTTTGTTCCTATATTTTAATGTAACAATCGCCGTCCTTTTGTAAAGTACTAAAGAATAGAAACGTAAATTTTTCTTGAGTGGCTTGAATGAGTTAAATGAGTTGTAAGTATTCAGAGTATTTTTCTAAAATTATAAATCTAAACGACATACTTCACGAATCATACATATATGAGTTCGATGTCGACGTAGTACTCATAATCATACAACTTGTCTTTATGAATCACTCTTATAGTGAGTGCGAACAAATCTGAGTTGTAAAATTTAAATGATGTATACTCACTTGAATTTAAAATTTTGAATAGCGAAAAAAGACTTATTGCCGATCACTGCTATCGCCCCATATTTTTGTTCTTTTGATATTAATAATTAGAGGTAGGCGTGTTGTTTTACCCGATGCCTCGAAGGACATAGACCGACCTTGCTGATTTCCAATAGCACCTCTTTCGACCCTATGTCTGATAGGTTGGCGTATTTACATTGTCCCTAGCTGACCTAGTGCATAAGATCTGAAAATAAATATACTTTATGGGATCGGAAATAGATATTGTAGAAATAACAAACAGAATGACAAACTTAGTTATACCTTTTTTCCACATTTTGTCGTGAAGGTTGTAGCGAGACAAAAAATAATTAAATGTAAAGTGTCTGCAATTCAAAAGCAAAGCGGCGTAGGTGAATGACACGTCACTATTGGCACATCCTTAAATATAAGTTTTTTTTGGACTTTCTAATATTACGAGCATAGTTTAACATACACTGTGCTAATTTGACGTGTCTGCCTGTCACAAATCAAGTAATACTAATATTTTTATGAACAGTATGAAAGTCATTTTCAGAGTACCCTTTAATTTTCCAGAGATAGAGGGCTGTAGCAGACGCACAGACATTGTAGCGGAAATATTTGGATACATTTTTAACCCTTTGGGTAAGGAACCATAAAAAAATACATATATATGACGCAGCAAACTGAACTTGAGCTCTTTTTCAGTTGATTACTTAATTTTTTGAATGCTAAACTTTTCTTATAGCAATCAAATAAAATTTAAAATAGCAAACTTAGTTCACCATAATTACCCCTTCAGCAGACGGATAACACAATTGATGTTTAAGTTGCTCGGTTTGTTTCTTGTTGCCTTATAAAACGCACAAAAAAGAACGCACAAAACCATGCAGTTAAATATAAAGTGCTCTTATCAGATGAATAACAAAATTTACAAGGGAGATAAAAACATTTTAAAAAAGTATTTAAACTAATTGATAGCTTTATCACAATGTTGATATCTATTTAATTATAACTATGTAATTACCAGCTTTAGTTCTTAAATAAAAAATTATAACACGTTTATTATAATTTTTTAATATTTCTTCTTCTTTTGCTTGAAATGTGTAATATGTTTTGGATATTTTGTATATCATAAATTTATACTTTATATGAATTTGTGCATGTTCTTGTCATTGCCAAAATCACTGCCGCTATTGTGGTATAACGAAAAAAATATATATTTTTGGAATTCTTAATGAAATTAATGAACAAATCTATTATATTTTTAATGTTAAACATTAACTTAAAAAAATCATTCATAATATTTTTAATATTCCTAGTTTTAATAATAAATTTTTACTGCTGTGTAAATATTTTATTATTAATTTATATTAAAATGTAGCCATAAGATAAACACACTTTCATACGAATGGGACTGAATGAATGAATGTACGCCAAATAAAAGAGAAATGAGAAAATGAAATGTATTTGCTGTTAATGCTTAAGATCTTAATTTTCATTTCAAGTATTTACAATGACCATAAAATGATATAAAAACACCATTTTACAGTAAATTATGGCTTAAAATATTTACTCAAGAGAGTAAAGAAATAAAAATATTTGAGTTCCGTTGTCGTTGAAGCTGATAGTTGAAGTGTTTGCAGGAGCTATTGTATAACTAAATGTGCTTTACAGTTGTTAAAGTGTCGGTGAGTTTCGATGTTATAAAGGGGATAGTCAGAAAATTTACAGCATATAATTTTATTTTGCAGTTTACTTATTGCATGCGAAAAGAACAAAAGTAATTTTCATTATTTTAGCTGAGACCAGAGTAAGCAGAAGGTATAATGAAAAAGTAAAAAGCAACAAAGGGATTAAAGAATAAACAACACGTGAATGCATAAGTGGGATGGGGATGGGTCTTAGCAGTTGTCTGGAAGGATGAAAAGTGGTTAATGAACTGACCATTTAATGACATAAGAAAAGCATCACAATGAATTTACTGCTCCATCGACATCTGTTTCATTTAATAAAAAGAGAATTAACTCAAACACTCAAATTAATTAAATTAAAACTAAATTAAATTAAATAAAAACTTTTCGCTAATCCTGTAAACTCTTTAGAATCTATATTAATTAAACTGGTATTAATCAATAGCAAAATGAATTTAGAAATTGACTTGCATTTGAGTTTCAACTTTCTTGAAACGGTCACTAATCAATATAGGAGATATTTAAATTCACACGTCTTTTCCTTAACACAAATTCTTTCACAATTCTTTAATTTGGTTTTAAACTTTATAAAAATAAAAATGTTTCTAAGTGGCCACAAGCTGATTTAAGTTTAATTTTGAACAAGCTTTTCCTTCATTTTTACTTTTGCTGTTAAGATTTTACTGCTGCTGCAGCACAAAATTATGAATCTAACGTACAAGAAAAATAACTTGAGGTCGTATAGAAAACTAAAGTTTTCCAACAATAACTTACGTTAAACTTTTCTTAAAGTTGTATGAACGTGCACATAAAGACAAAAACAACTACAAAATAGATAAAATTTGCCACTTATAGAATAAGAAACTTTAAGAAAAATATTTTTACCTTTCTTTGCAGAGTTTTGGGACTTTACTACTTTTCTGTTTTTAAAACAGAGGGAAAAAAATAATGAACCAAAAATTCTTAATTTTTAGAAATGAAAAACATTGAAAACAAGTCATTGGGTAACAGCTATTATATACTTTCTGGTGTTGTTTCTTACGATATGTATGTTTCTAGTCATAGCAATCGTAATGTAAGCAACTATTAATATAGAAGAGCACTTTTTAAGCCCGAAAGAATGTCGTCATGTCATAATGTTTAAGAACATAATATCCATGGTTAATTTTTTTAAGTGGCTTGCAGATAATATTTGTTGTTTAAGGTGCGGCCATTATTACACTTTCATAATTGAATATATCGCACGACACAGTGTCACAACACAATGGGCATTATGAGCCTTTCAAGTGCTACATAAAGTCCATAGTCACGTATGGGTGCGACATAAAATCCTTGGAAATGCCACCGAAAGTATATAAACTCTTACAAAACACCACAAAAAATAAAATTTTAATAAAAAAATATTCGAAAGACGAGTTACATCGTGTTAACGGCTAAAAAGGATTTTGGGCATATTGGCATGAGCCAGTGTTTGGTAATTACTGGCCATATGTTGCCAATAATACCAACGTTTTAGGCTTCCAAGTCCTCTTTTTGAATTTAAAATTCTTAAAATATTAAGCTTTGTTATTCTATTATTAATTTTAAACCACATTGCTGTGGATTAAAATTTCTTAAAATATTTACAGCAGCTCTCGTGTATTCTTTTAATATCTTCACCTGGTGAGTGTCAGGCGTTTACTTTCAACCTAATAGCAAGTAAATTTTCAAACTTTATTGTTTAAAGAAATAAATAAATTAAAAAAAGTAAGAGTCGATTTTTTTTTAATTGTAAGTTTTGCTAGGGTTGTTGTCCGAACTTAGCTAAATTAATTTTTCAATCATAAACAACAATCAACTGCAGTAATACAAAGGAACGTTGAAAAAAAGATTTGGAAAATTAAGAGTCAGGCGTGGGGTTTTCCCGTTGCCTTAAAGGACATAAATCGATATTACTGATTTTCAATTGTAAATTTTTCGATACTATGTCTGATCGATTAGAATATATTCATTTTTTTAGCTCATCAAGTGCCTTGGCAAAAATGATTTCAACATAAACACGATAGGACAGACGGACATCGCTCTATAGATTTCGCTATAAATAAGAACTCATGTGATCAGAAATTGCATTTAGGAAATTACAAATGGAACGAAAAACTGAGATATATCCACCTCTGCTGAAGAGTAAAAATATTAAGATATTTTCAATTTGTGGTACCAACAACAAACATAGATCACACAAAAACAATTTGCTACTATTCAGTAGCAACTCCAATGGCCATCAGAACTATTACTGAAGAATGGAGAAATAAATTTGTAGAAAAAAAAACTTTACAAACTTTTGCCTCCTTACTGGCAAAAGAAAAACTTAAGTTGTGTTTACATGAATGTGTATTTAAAGAGTTGTAAAAATGGGAGTGACTACAAACTCCCGCTTTTTCACGAATATGCTTTTTTCCTTGCAACTTTTTTAAACCAAATGACCACCAAAAGCATTCAATTAATGAAAATAGAAAAGTGCTGCATTGGTTTCTTTCGCTGTTATTACGAGGGCTGCTCTATATATTTCTGGCCTAATAGTGAAAATGCGAATATTTATAATCAAAAGTGGTTTTATTTTTTTTCAAAGTATTCTCCAGCATGATTTATACACTTTTGCATGCGCTCAAACCAGTTGTCGAAGCACTTTTTCCACTCCGATTGTTGTTGAACACTTCAACAGCTTCTTCTGGCGACGAAAATCGTTGACTACGCATTTTTTTCTTGATGTGCGGAAACAAGAAGAAGTCATTAGGTGCCAAGTCAGGGCTGAACGGTTCTACGGCGTTTTGGCCGGTCAAAAACGCTCTGGTTTCAGCCGATGTGTGAGAGCTCGCATTGTCGTGGTGAACAATGATTCGTCTTCTCTTGTTCGTTTTTCGAATTTACCCGATGACTTCAGGCAAACAAATTGTATTGTACCACTCAGAAGTGACCGTACTACGTTGCTCAAGCGGAACAGTCGCCACATGACCAGTTTTGCCGAAGAAACAGGCGACCTTTTGCTTCGAAGTGTTTCTTCCACGAACAACTTTCGTTGGATTTTGCTCGTCTTTGAAAAGCCACACGGTCGATTGTTGTTTCGTTTCGGGCTCATACGCATAGATCCATGATGCGTCACCTGTGACGATCTTATAAACGTCTTTTGAAGCACCGAAGTCGTATTTTTGCAACATTTCTTTGCACCAATCGACACGAGACTATTTTTGAGCGACTTTCAAATTGTGCGGGATCCAACGAGAACAAACCTATTTTACGGTCAGGTGTTCATGCAGTATCGAATGTATGCTGGTGGAAGAAAAGTCCAAGGATGTCTCTATCTCTCGGTATGTCGCATGTCGATCTTGCAGTATGAGTTCACGCACGGCATCAATGTTCTCTGGCACAACAGCTGTTTTTGGACGACCTTCACGGAATTCGTCTTTGAGCGAGCTTCGGCCACGATTAAATTCATTATACCAATTTTTCAGTGCTATAGGATGGTGCTTCATAGCTGTACAAAGATTTAAGTTCATGAATGCACTCTTGTCGTTATAATCCACGTCGAAAGTTGTGAAAAATGATGGCACGAAAATGTTCACGAGTTAATTCCATTTTTTTCTATTTTAATTTTTTCAAGTCACTGTAAACAACACAAATAATGGTCGTACGTCAAAACGTTTTGAGTACGATGATGCATAAAAATGAAAAACTTTCCAATGGAAATGTCAGATTGCACTTGGCAGCACTCAGTGTTGCCAGGCCAGAAATATAAATAGCAGCCCTCGTACATTTAAAAATTTAATTTTGTCCATTCACCTTTTTTGATTTCTTTTTGTCTTCTTGTTCGTTTATATTTTGTGCAATTCTAACCATTCCGTAAGATAATCACCCTGAAAAAAAAAATTCAGAGATTTAATGTATTTGACAAAAGTAAATGAATAAAGTTGCAATGTAGCGAAACTGAAAAATATCCCCATAAAATATTTAGAAAAAAAAAATCAAGAGTATGCCAAATTTTATTTTGTCTGAATCACTAACCGCCAAAACAAATAATGTTTATTTTAAATCAACTTTTATTTAGTAATCTCTATTAAAGGTTAAGCGTTTCTGCTGCAAAAAATATTATCGCATTTCATTTACTGCATCCAATTATATGCAATATTATAGCTGAGAAAGAAATTAAATAAAACCATGAGGCTGATTTTATGCTAATTTAGTCCGCTGATAAAAAAAAGTGCCGCATGTGAAGTGAAACCAATCCGCATCAGTTACAAATGAAGCCTTGGAGGTTAATACGTTTGCATTATTCGGGTCATACTGTCAGTTGGCCCAAAATTAATCAAAAACAGCCACGGTAAATGTTTTTCAAATTCTACTACCACTTGATTAAAAGTAATATTTTATTTTCTACAATTTTAAATTTCATCGTGTCATAAAAAACATGCTTTATCGTGCGAAACCATCAAAATGAAATTCGTGTCTAAGAAAAAAATAGAAACGAGATCGTCCTGTAAATAATTAGCAGTTTTTTAATGGCTGTTTCGTTTGATCAAAACTTCATAAGCATAAATTGCTTATGCAGGATAATCTTTTTTCTTTTCTTTATCAGATTTAAACATTTTTTCGAATCTTTAGAAATTATCTTACTGAACCTGAGGTCAAGCACTAGGGATCTGTGCTGACAGAAAATAGGTGCTGACGAGGACCCTCGAGGCTATAGGGGAAACCAGTTGCCTTAAATGATAATAACGTATGAATAATAATAGCAATAAATAAACTGGCACCACGGAAACCGGTAGCTCATACAGAGAGCCGCCCATTTCTGTAGCCGCTTATTGTTACACGTGGTGGTTGTGGTTAAATTAGTCTATTTCTGCGGGTATGGCGTGGAGTAGCTGGAAGTGTGCTGTTGCACTCTCAACAGAGGAGTTTAAGGATAGACCTTATCCCTATCGCAAGGAGTAGATTCATGGTCCTTTAAGCCGTTGTCTTAAAATTGCACAGAATAGTGGTTTGCCCACCGTCTGATAAGGGCTTACTGCTAGGTACGGCCGTTAATCTAATCACTTATCCTGAACCTAATTTCGCTTCAATGACAACCGATTTTTAAATAAGGAGAGTATAGTATCCTGCTTAGAAACACAACAGATTTCATTTGTAAGTATACTCAGTGTTTAAAGTTTCTTGCAAAAGTTTTTTTCTATTTACCGTTGGTTTCACTTTTTCCTGCCTTTTTGTTTGCTCCTTAAACTTTTCTAATAAAATTAGCATAAGTGTCAAAGATTAAAGGGAATATATAATTATTGTACACAAAACAGATTACAAAAATAAAAATAATAATAAACAAATAAAAGAGTTAAAAATTGGTTTTCAAAACTTTTTTTTGTATATATTGTTTCTTGTTTGCAATTTTTTTAAGCTTCAATTTATTTGTTTCATTTAAAAAGGAAAAGACAGCAATTTACTTTCATTTTCCATTGAAAGTAAATTGCTGTCAACTGAGCAGAAAAAAAGTCTGCCGTATGCAGTGTATAAAGAAAAATTAAATCAAAGTTGATTATTGTTGTTTTGCTTGAACTTTGACTTTTGTCTTTTCTTTATAGTTTGGACAAAAATCTTTAGTTCATTTAAAATATTTGTGAGAAGTTTCCTGACGAGCTAAGTAAGCGATAGCGAAATGGCCATCGAGACGTGCTTTCACCTTCAATAATCAATACCGGAAAAATAGCACAATAAATTTAAAGTTAAATTATATTATTAATTATTCCCGTGTTGTTAGATTTTGTTTTTTTTTTTTTAATTGAGTTTTAAATATATGAAAGCGGTACGAACAATAACACTAATATTGAAAGTTTCACATTAAAGTATGGAATACCATCTGCCTCCTTGTTTTCTATATTTATATATTCCAGATTATAAGTTATAAATTTCCTTATATATATTTGGAAAATCCTTCAATTTAATATGGAGTTGGGGCATCATGACTTTTATACTTTTATATATTTTTTTAATAGTGTCCAAAAAACTTTTTCACTTGTTGTGTTTAAGTAAAAACGCATGTGTGAATATATACAATTGTTAATGTCTCTTAGAGAAGAGTTTTTTTTTACTTATATTTGCAACAACTCTATACAGATATCTGTATAATTCTAAATTAAGGCATATAGGGGAAGCCGATGTGTTTTGTTGTATTTTTGTTATTTGATTTTTATTTCTCAATCAATTTAAAGTCATCTTAAGCATTAGCAAAGATTATTGGCTTGCAGGTCCTGACTGTAAGTGGTTTATTTTTTATACTGTTTTATCTTAACAATTTATGTAATTTTTTTAATACAAGATAAGTTTAGTTATTACAAAAGGATATTGGTAAATGCATAGACACAAAGCACATATACATATACACGCAACCAATAATGTTTCGAAAAAATAAGCCGGATAATAAAAGATAAAGATAATAACACAAATAAAACCTATTAAAAAAGTTAAACTTTTTGCTTATTTTTATCTTATTTAATAAATTATTAGCAAACGAAATGTTTTAGTTCTTATTTTTATATGCCTTTGAAAAAATATTTCTTAACATTTTTTCAATTATTTTGTTATTGATTTTATTTTTAAAAAAGTAGTTACCTATAGCCAAATTACTTTTAAGTGCTTCTTAACTGTGTTATAATAATCTTTAAGAAATTGTGTGATTATAAAAAATCAAAATTATTGGGAAATCTTTTCATGTTAAACTTAACTTATATTAAAACTTACGCTAAATTAAATTTTTAGTATAAATCCCAATGATTTTTATTGAATTGTTAAAAGTAAAAAATTTTAAATTTCAATCTAATACATTTAATTAAGCTGCAGTTCTTAAGTTTAGTTTCATCTTACCATTGTACACCTGAACATTAAAATCAATGGCTCTTCTAACAAATCTTTATCTTTTTATATCGGCTGCATTTTTATTAGTTTTGAAGAAATGATATGTAAATAACATTAGATATTAAATTGTTAAGATTTTGTGTACTTGTTGGGTATTCGACTGCCAAATAAAATATGCGAATTGTTATTTTTAATAACACATATTTTACTATTAAAAAATTTCTATGTTTGACTTTTTGTTTAAAACTGAAATACTGCTCTTATTTCTTATTTCTATTTGTAGGCGAGTTTTAACGCCTATATTATTCTATTGTAGAAGAATCTGGCAGCATTATTCCTCATAGTTGTAGTTAGTTAAAGTAATGCCTTTCTCGTGACTGTTTATATCCATACAAACGAAGCGTGTGTTTAATTAAAAAATACAAAGAGAAGTTGTGAGATCAAAACATAAAAAACAAATCAAAATCTTACCAAATGTTGGCCGTTTTCTTATGCAGTCCACAGGACTATGTTTAATTAATTAAGGAGTTAAATATTACTTATTATCTATTTTAAGAATGCAGGAATGGTAAAATACTTAATTTCGTAAGAATTGCTTAAATAATAAATAAAAATGGTAAATAAGTTAGTTTTAAATTAAATTAAATAACGGGAATTTTACAATTAATTATATAATTTTTAATAAAATCTTTTTTTGTGCCCTTTTTTTCATTTACTATCCTGATTCAATGATTAAATCACCGATATTGTTTATTGAAGGTGAAAGCACGTCCGCTTACTTAGCTCCTCAGGGAACTTCTCACAAACATTTTAAATAAACTAAAGATTTTTATCCAAACAATAAAGTAAACACAAAACTCACAGTTTAAGCAAAAGCAGCAGTAACCAAAAATGTATCTCTTATTCTTTTTCTCTCTAAAAAGAAAAGAAATACAAACAGAAATAAAATAAGGGACATTAAATTTATTTTATTATGTGATAAAATAATATTAATAATACAATTAATTTGATACTTTAAAGAACATTTTATTTATGCTCCTCACAGAATAAGAGCCGCTAAAATTTCAAGATGACATTGAAGTATTTTGTGAACGCCATGAACCAGTTTTAAACTTTCAGTAATCATGGCCTTCAGATTAGATTTTTAAACATATCCAATTATGTTAATCGTTATTTTTTTCCTAAAAAAATTATTTTTCATTAACAAACAATTTGATGATAAAAACCCAGAATAAACTCCATCATAAAATAAACAGCGTAATAAAATACTATGATGAAAGTATATTCGTATAGTCCTTTCGCTACTGAGTGCTTCTTTTACCCAATTTTTCTTATAAAATCTTGATACTGAAGTTTTAAACGAAGTTGATTGATTGAGATTTAAAAAGAATCAATAAGTAATTGAAAATTAACTCTGTGATTATTTTTTCTTCTTTTTCAATAAAAAGGAAACTAATGTAAAAAAATTCATGAAGCACGCGACATTCTTTTATTTTGTAATTTTGTTATAATATGCTTGCATGTATATATATTTATGTATGTTTGTATGTATATATGTACATAGATATAAAAAATACAAAACAAATAATTTTTGGTAATTTTTTTTAAACAAAACAGTGTTTATTTTTTTGTATTGTGTGACCCCAAAATATATTCATTAAAGAGACTCCAATTTAAAATATTTACACTTCAACATTAGTATGCGTTACAAAAAATATACTGCAACCTTCCACACCCCAGTTTTTTTTTTTTTAACAAAATAATTTTTATACTGTTAACATTCTTCGAAATAAACTTGACATAATGTTTAGTACTTAAAGCATAGAGTAAAAAACGATTGTCATTTGTCACAAAAAAAAAAAAACAAATTAAACACTCAACCCTATTATTCTTGTCTTAACAACTCTCAAGTTTGTAAATCCCTGATAAAATATGTTTGTATGTGAACATTAAGATTAAGTGAGTAAGTTTATAATATACACACATTCTCAAGCAAATTAAATCACAAAGATACATTGACAGATTCTGTTTATTGTGTTTTAAAATTTAAATATTTTTGTTTAATTTAAAATTTAACTTTATTTTATTAGTGTAGGAAATGAAATAATTTTGTTACTAATGATCGGTTACGGTAAAAATTAGTAGGAGCCGCTATTTTTTTAATCATAAAACTTTCAAGAGAAAGGAAATCGAATGCCTCATGAAATGAATGTGATATTTGTAAAGCCAATTTATTATATCGAATTTATTAAATTTTATTTATGTTATTCACATATTTATTTATTTCTTTTTTTACCTTCTCGTCCAAACTGTAGAAGAATTGATGAATTATGATTTCAAACATTAGTGACATATTTTTCATTAAAATTTATATAAACACATTTTCTATATTTTAGTCTATGAATGTGTGTAACTTTTTATGTTGTAGAAAAAAAAAAGATCAAATTCAACTTAGTTACACGTTGCATATGGTCTTTGTGAATTTAAATAAAATTTGCAACCGATTAAGTTTTTTTTTAATATTTGTGCTTGTCTAAGCATGAAAAATTTTATTTTTAAATTCAATATGACAAAGGTGACAGTATAGTAAAGTCACATTATATACTCTTAAAATTTTATAAGTAAAATTAATATTTAAAAACATTAAATTTAATAAAATTAAATATTTATAACTTCAAATAAAAAGAATACATTAATAACAATTGGAATTAATCTTTTACACATATTAAAAGTTTTAATTATTAAACTAATAAATAAATTATATATTGTGAGCCCTAATTCATAGCGAAGTCGATTGAGAGATATCCATGTTCTTATTGAAATAAACTTTTCCAATTCACTAGATGAGCTAGAGCAAATTTAATTACGCGAATTGCTCACACATAGTTTCGAAAATTTTGCTATTGAAAGTCAGCATGATCGCTCCATGTCCTTTGAGGCAGCAGGCAAAACACCACGCTCGCTTCTATTTTTTTCATAACTTTAATCCACTTTTCAATGTATTCCTTTATGTGGTTTTTATTTATCATAAAAAGTTAATGAAATTAAGTTGGGACAACAACAACCCTAAACAAATCTTAAAATTATCGGAAAAGAGCTTTTTAACAGAAAACCTTTATTGTCAATTTTCATTTAAACTATTCAATCGAATCGTCATGCATGTAGTGAAAAATAAGATTCATGTATAGAATTTGCATTTTATCGTCGGTAAGTGTTTTGGAATTTAAAAATACCCGTACCCTATGCCACGTACTATATTAAATTGTATTCATTGCAAGATAATCAACAGACTGTTTTAAATTGAGTATGACAGATTTTAAAGGAAAAATGCTAAAATTTTTAAAATATGTAAAAGAGCAAATTATACATTCTAAAATTTTTTTTATATCACATATGATATATCCTTATTGAGTTCGAGTAATCGTTCCTAATTTATTTGGGTACTTCTAATGGGTCCGCCAAATAACTTTTTTTTGCAAATGCGAAGCGAACACGCATTGGAATGGTCAGTAAGCTTCAACTCCTAAACCAACTAGACTTTGTGTGGCGTCGTACCCTGGTCTTTATGAAAAATTCGTCTCAATGATGATACCGAAATGTTCAATTGTTGAGAACGACGGCTAATTGATGTTGATGGCGCTTTACTTTCTGCCACAGCAGCAATATTCTCGGGTGTACACACTGTTTTTGGCTCTTCACGCTTTAGTTTATTTATGAGGATGCAAGTTTCTTTCACTTTTTTTCACAAGATAACGAACATACTTAGTTGACGGTGCTTCTCTTCTTCCAAAATCTACACAAATTCTGCAACATTACCATGATTTTCAAAGTCATGTTATTTTCCAGCGTTGTTCAAGCGTATACACAACCATATTCGTTCAGCGGAAGGATAAAACTAATTAAATATAGAATCAGATATGTTACCATTTACGAAATAAGCACTTATGAAAAAAAAACGTTAGATGGCAGACCCTGTATATAAAAACAATCCACTCTGTAGGAGTACAAATGCCATGTTAATGACCATATTGCACCTATTTATTATGCTGATAATACTTTTCTAACAATATGCGTTTTAACACTCTGCTTAAATGTTATTAATGTTGGTGTTTATTGTGCTAAAATAAAAAATATAATAATGATTCTGGCTAGAAACCCTAAATTCAATAAAGATATAAATTATACTTTCAACTTTGTTTATTTATCAGTTCTTGCTGCTATAATGGAAAAATAAAAAATGATCAAAAAAATATTTAAGTAAAAGAGCTTAAAAATAAATTACAACAGACATGAATCCTAGTCATTGTTTGTAAATAAAATGTCTACTCTTTTTAATTTTTTTATTTAATATTTAATGCAGAATAGCATATTTTATTCCCGTTAGCATTACAGATAATCTTAAGTTGTTTATCGTTAAATATTGAAACTCAATTTTCGACAGGCTGCCAGTGTCATTTAAAGTCAATATTTTTAAACTCCTTTCTTTATGGAAGAACAAATATTTTCCTTTTTTTGCTTTTTATATGTAAAACTAATTATTTGTAACAACCTTGTTTTAAACATACTAAAGGGCAGTAATTTGAAGTCTTTTTTATTTATGTTATATTACTTTTTTTAATGTTTCAAGTAATACTGCAGCAAATATAATTTCAAATAACATTTTAAACTATTTAAATTTATATCACACCAAATGACTGGGTTTATTATTAGGGTCTCTCCATGCACTTTTTGAAACTCTACTTTCAGACACAGCAGAAACAAATTTTTAAGTCGGGCAAACAGTTTAAGAGATTAAAAATTGTGGCCATATACGTCAAATTGCGACACATATGGGGACACCCTTTAATTCTTATGTTTATTTTAAAGTTACTTCATTTAATATGAATGAAATTTTTAAAAAATGTGAGTTTTAGTCTTAAAACATCTAAAATTATTTAACATTTCTTAAAATTTTTAACCTTAAAAAAAGAATTTGTAGTAATTATTATAAATTTATTTTAAATTTAGTTTCACGATATCGAATTTTTTCTTTTTTAGATTTTTGTCCATGAGATCAATGAATTCGCGTTGCATATATCTGTTAAATATGTCCTGATTTAGACTAAAAAATAGAGAATGTTTTTATAAGTTGTTGCCCTTTTATAAATCATTTTTTTAACTCTGCTTAATGTCTAATTTTATAAATTATGTTAATTTTTTTGAATTGATGAATTTTGATTTGGAAATAGTTTGAAATAACTGACAAATGTTACAAAATAATATATTTTTTGCAACATACATAAAAAGACTTGTTGTTTCTAAACTGAATAAAAATAAAATATAAATTTTATTTTAATTTACCTAATATTTGAAATTATTTTCTCAGCATCAAAAGAATTGCCAGGCAACTAAGTACCATTTGAATATTTTATGAATCTTAAGCCTCTCAGTTCAATAATATCAGTTATAATTATTAACCCTCACCTAAATTCCTTGTATGTGTATATTGATTACTTCATTAATACTCATTAATCTTTCTTTTTATAATTTAAAATTAATGAAAATAATAATGTTCTTAAAACACTGTCAACAAAGTGTAATTAAACTTCTAAAACTTCGTTACTGAAGGCGTATAGTCGCTAATAAAAAATCTCTCATACGTCATGTACTAAAAATTATACGAGTATTATTTTCATATTTAATTTCCTCATCTTATTATTTTGTCAAGAGCGCTTTTCATAATCAATATATTATTTTTAAACTTTATTTTCTTCTCTCCTCTTTATATTTCTTCTATGCAAAATTTTAAAAGCATTAAGTTTGTTTTTTGATGTATTTAGATGTTAGGTGTAGATTTGTTGTTTTACATGAGTGCATGGTTGAAAATGCAGATTTTATATAAAATTTACTATTTTATTTAAGTAGATTATCTATGTATTATTTTGCTCTTTTATGCGTAAAGCATTCAGTCACGCTTACATGCAGCAATTTAATAAAGTTTTACTTAAGCATAATTCTAAAAAGACATTGAATGGAAAAAGTTCCCTATATTGATAGAACGCAAGGGACGCAAGGATCGCATTTCTATACTATTAAACAACATTTGACTAGTGCTGTAACTGTTTTTAAGCATTTTGTTTTCAAACAATACTATGTGTTGTTGGGGTCTTATTTAGTAAACAAGAGTAGCAATTGCTAGAGAAATATTTTTTGTTATCAAAATACGTTTAATTGTTTTATTAAGATTCACACGAAAGTTTTGAAAAATAAACACTGTAATTTAACGAACATACTTATGAAACTTAAGATATACATGTCAAAACTTATACAAACTCTTTGGGTATAAAGTTATGCCAAGATTTTTGGTTACTGCAAAATACATGAAAAAAAAAAACGTTATAAAGAAATCTGTAAATATATTTTAGTCATAGATAAAAGGAAAAGTATTAGAACAGCGAGTTTTTTACGTTTTTTATAATCACTTTTAGAATAAATTTGTTTTATTTTATTTTTATTTTATGGAACAAATTTAGTTAAGCAAATGAAACAAAAAGTTTTCTGGAGTTAAGAAAGGTAATTTTAAGGAGTAAATATAATTTCATAAAACCTGCGAAACTTCATATTTTCAGAGTTACGGAGTTTTTATTATTAATTTTGCGAATCTTTTCACCTACTTCCATATTGTCCCATTCCGCCACAAAGTGTTTGACATGTCGCATAGTATTTATAAATTCTTTAGCCATACGTAACTTTAAAATACAAAAATAAGTTACTTAAAAATATAAAAATAAGTTACTTTTTACCCCAGGACAAAGTTTTTTTAAACAAAATATCTTAATAAAAAAAATTCTGTTTATCCTAGGCTTAAAATGGGGTAAATAGTACAATAAAAAACTGATATTTATTAAAGGGTTAATAGTCTATTAAAAGTTTATGAATACTTTTTTATTGATTTTTGCTTTTTCATAGCTTATTGACTCTTAAAGTACATTTATGAATTAGACTGTAAAAACTAAACGGTGTGATATGATAATTATAATAAAAATATTGTTGTTTTGTGAGCTGTGTTTTTAAATTAAAGGGGCACCTTTAAGCAACCTGATTGGTCTTGTCTTTAAATCGCAACTGGCAGACATTTTAAGTTTCAGTATTGTTATGCCTGCACGCAAAAAAAATTTAAAAATAGAAGTAAAATATAAAGGGTGTTCCTATAGTGACGGTATTTTAACATATTTGACTTTCGCTATTCAACCGTAATTTGCATTTAGAACGCAGAATACGTACAAATATGTTCTTATTTAGAGTTAATATATAACAGACTCTTGTAAAGTATTTTTTGCTCAAATATGTTGCTCAAATAATTGTTTGGAATTATTTTTTTCTATTTTAAGATATTTTTATCATCATTATTTGCTTTGCAGTAGTACAATTGCCAGTACTTTTTCAAGTATCAGCAATTGCTATTTAAATTTTTGCTGCATCAGTATAATCATATTAATAATAATATACTTTTACGATAGTTTTGTTCAAGGGTTTTAAATAATAATATTTAAAAATATTTTTTTATATTTTTAATTTACAGATATGTTTAAAAACCATATGGCGCATTATGTTGTTGTAAACTTTAAATATTTCATTTAAAACGCTTAAAATTTTTATTTTCACCGAATAAAATATTAAACATTTATTTTTTCATACTTAAAATTACAATATAAATGTAATCTGTTTCCCAGTTAAGCAGCGAGTTTTTTGCTCATAACTCTTCATATAGTTTAGCATTATCGAAAGTTGACCTTACATCATATTAATGCATTAGTATCTGAATATCTTAAGCCTGAGAAGAGAACATCAGCGTTCAACAAGCAAATCCAAGATGAACCATTATACAACCCGCGGTATAGCACTTGTTCTCATCTTTCTTTTTCTATCTTATTATTAACACTAGCCCTAAATATGAACATTTAATATTAAAACATAAATGTCTCAAATTGTACGTTATCATCCTGTATTCCCAGTTTTTCCATAAATACATCTCATTTTAATTGGAATTTCATTAATTACTCTAAACCTTTTAATAAAGTAAACTATTACTATTTTAATTCAAGCTAAAACTGCCAGACTATGGAATGTAAATAAGGGCGCCACAAAATTTTCAGTTTCTTGTTTTGTTTAGTTCAAATGAAAACTATTTAAACTAAAATTAAAAATAAATAAAAATAGAAGAAAGTGATAAACAACACGCTTCTTATTTGAAGTTACAAAACTTTTCCAATTAATAAAAACAAAAAATTAATAAAATAAGAAAATAGTAGAAGATTCAAATACAAGTTTACGAAAACACAACAGTATGAGAAATGATTTTAAGTTTCATTCTTTACAAAAATAAAACACAAGTAATTGTACAACAATGCAGTAAATTGTACAAAGAATGGCTTTTGTGGTTTGTGCCCTGCAGGAAGTACTTTTGGCTTAACTTAAGGAACGAAATAATATATAAAATCCTTTGAGAACAATTCATTTTGAACATATAAATTTGAATGTATATTCGATAAATTATTTGCTGTGATATCATTTTATACTGAAAATTAAAATGAAATTAATCGAATACCCGTTATCCTATAGAAATATGTAAAATTTATGTGCATGAGGTAGCCGTAGCCATTATTACTTTATGTCTGCATTCTTAACACATTATAAAATTAAATTCCTGGTTAAAGAATATTTTCATTTTTAACCATAAATTAAATAAAAAATAAAAAACACAAGCACAGAAAAAGTAAAAAAACGTCACTATAAATTTTATACTTGAAGGTTTGAGAAAAAAACCAAAGGAATAAATAAAACATAAAATGAAATAACTCACAGAATGATAATGACAATTTAATTGCATACATTAAGAATTATTTAAATGCCATAAGTATTTTTTTTTAATAGAAATACTCGTATAAGGAAATATTTTGTATTACCTGTCTATCCTAGTAATTTATTGAAAATGATATTTAAATGCAAAAAGAAAAAAAAACAAGTAATAAAGAGAAAAATTCATTTTAGGAACGGTGTGCTATAAACTTGTATGCGTGGTATCTAAATATTGGTCTCATCATGCATTTAGACGTTTGAGTGTGTGCCACCATTCCTGATCTTTTTAGAGGCTGTGTACTAGATCCGATTTGAAAGTATAGGATCGCTAATGGACGCTCATACTCACTATGAAAACAGAGAAACTTGGTGTTATTTACCTTTTAAAAAATAATGCCAATATAACAAAGTCTGCCCTCAAAACTTATTTTTTCCGGCTGTATTTTTAGAAGAATTATGTCTCCAATAATATTCCAGAAATACCTTCCCCCATAAAATATTTATTTTATTTTAGTATTTATCCTTCTCTTTATACGCAGCGTATAGTTTAAATAATTAACAACAGTGCCTGCTTGCTAGCAGTGTTTTTTCAAGCTTGATAAAACTTAGGAAAAAGATAACTGTTAAACCATCTGTCATACTGCCTTAATTTCTTGACATTTATGCTTAGTAAACTCATCAAATCATCATAAATAGATTGACGTTTAAACAACGTTACTACTGTGAAAATCAGTCATCAATTCGAGCAGCTTATTAAATCAAACGTGTGTTTAGCCACGAAGCCGCATACAGAGTGTAACCAATCTACAACACACAATGCAGGCTCCATTCTACCCAATGACGAGTGGTACCAACAGCATCGTTCGTTATCGGAATTAACCAGACAAACCATTTCATGAACTAAGAACGGTGATGCACTAATAGATTCGATAAAGATCTATCAATCTGTCTTACAGTAGTGGAAACAGGACCACTGGACTATATTTCTTCAAAAAAGAGAACGGAACTCGATGGAGATTTTTACCGCATTATGATCATTGGTTTTTTGTTTAATAATGTGGATGACGTTGATCCTGGTAAAATTGGGTATCAATAGGATGGCGCTATCTCCATATGGTGATCGCAAATAATGGACTAATTAAAAAAAATTGATTTCGAGATAAGGAGCTTAAAATTGGCCTTAAAGGTTGCAAAATTGGATATCCATTGCTTGTTACCTGTGGATCCACGCAAACTAATTTTTTACAGCTGATAAATAACCAGCAACGGCCGCTTAACAGAGCACGAACACTCATGGTTTTTTGTAATATACGGCCATCAGTGCTCAAAAAAATTTACTCAAAATAGAAGATCCAGTATGAGCTTTGTCAATTTAAAAAGATTATTCAAATAGAAATGTATAACTTCCCCAAAATAATTTTTTAGAAAAGTTAATCGAATGTGGAAGTAATCATTTTTGGAGGAATGACTTTCCAACTGGCTTACAATAATAAATTTAACAACTGAGAACTGATTACTTTGATTATTGCAGGAAATAATGATGATCATTAGTACGTATTTAAAGGTGTTCTCTTTTAACTTAAAGAATTGGTTCAATTACTGCATCCTTTTTTGCGAACTAATGTAATGTGTTTTATAAGCGAGCAACAAAATATGGCAATAAGAAAAGTAAGTCTTTATATGGCAAGTACTGCTTTAGGTAATGTTTCATTTTTTGCTGGGATATAATACAATACATAAAGAGTAAAAATTTTTCAAATAAAGATTCTTTTAATTTTACTCTTTTTAAAATTGTTTAAAATCTCTTTGAACATGTTTATACAAATAAATTTGCATAATAAGTTCGTTTCATAAGAACAACATTACTGGAATTATAAAACTTTTTCTTTAAGTCTAAACAAGTCCTTAAATTTAGCATGCTGTTCCTTTTGGTAAAATAACTATTTTATCCTCTAAATTGCTGCTGTTTATTCTGATGTTATTGTTTCACCTTTATGTTTAGTACGTGCATATGTATTATTATGAAAATACTTGAAAGCCTAGTATTCTTAATCTCTTTATGAGTCTGTCAAAATACACAAACGTAATCTTAATATACATACACTTAATGCACAAACTTCCTTATTGAAACTGTTTAGTTTCTCTTAGAATATTTTAGTTTAATACTTTAGTTTAAAAGAATAAAATATAATACTGAAACAAATACAAAATACGACGTGACATCAGAAACAATAATACTCACAAGCAATCAAGACTTGTAAACTCAATTGAGAATTCAAATATGTATAATCGCATGCATGTAAAGACTGTTTGCTTCCATGCATAAGTGTCGAACCACAGGCAGACATAAAAGGAATCAACGGAAATCAAAGTATTAAATATTTTTGTATTTTTGCTCTGATATTACATATTACTTAAGATATTATATATGTATACATGTATGAACATACATTAAGTTTTATAGAAAAGTATTACGAGTATAGGTATGAAAATAATAAATTAAAAGTAAATTGAACAAAGAAAAGTCACTGATATCTATTTCACTTGGTAGTTGTTTCGTGGTTTTATTTGTGTGAGTCAATATCACTATTATTGTTTCGTAAAAGATATATTGTTGTTGTTAATAATAGGCTTTTATTAGACAGGTGGGTGTTAAGGTTTGAACAGAACTGTAAAAAGCATTACAATTTATTTTAAATATTTCACAAAAACATTACGATACACAATGAAAAAATATATCAGTAATATTTAAGGATTTCTTAATTTATAAATTTTTTAAGTATTTTTTTTTAGAACGAAAACCGTTTTCGTCTCCAGTAACGGGTTTTATCAGATTTAAATTAAATTAATTTTTTTTAATTAGAAGCTGATCTATGGATATTATAAATGCATAAAAATGGATTTTGGCTTAAGTTCATGTTTTAATTTTTAAAAACAATTTTTAAAAAGAAAAGATATTTTAAAAATGTTTTTTTACAATGCACATAACTTATGGTAGATAGATGCGAAGAATGCTGAAGAGGGATGTAGCGAACCAGAAAATGCAGCATTACATTCTGCTGGCATCTTATTATTCTTGTTTTCTTTGAAAAATGTCCGCATACATTTTGTAAATAATTTCTTTCTAAAAAGTTTTTAAGTTTTTTTTTTTTTTTTTTAGTAAGAACATAACTATTCAATCAAATTATTAATTAGATTAATTATATGTTTAACTAATAAATACATTTCTATTAAGATAAAACATCATACCAACAAAAAATTATATAAAATTTGAATCAAAAAATAAATAAAACCTTTAATGGAAAGGAAATTACTATGGCTTGAAGCCTAGGAAACAAACAGAAAACATTTTTTGGATTTAAGTTTTTTCTATCTAAACGACTTACTTTATTTAGTATTAAATTATGCTTGCGACTTTAGTATTTATTAATTATTATGTTAAAAAAAGTTGCAAATATATTAAAGTCCATATTTACACTATGCAGTTTTATCTATGTTATCTAAAAGTAAACATTAGCAACAGTAACCTGCCGTCAAAATTCAAGCAAAACCATATTGCTTACTCCTTCTGCTTTACAAACAAACAAAATTTAATGCTAGTTTCATGAAAAATTGCATAGTGTAAATGCCGTAAAAGTCTGTCATTGGAAATTAAGTTCTTTACATAATAAAATGTGTTGCAAATTTTCCTGTGGCATTAAGAATGATAAATGCTAATTATCTCCAACAAGTGTATTTATTTTATTTTGCCTACCAGCTGTATCTTAAGGTTATTAAGTTAAAGTACAAGTGTGCACACAACAATGCAATAAAAAGTTTCTTGCATTTTAGCCTGAAGACATGTGGGTAAGTGCAGCTTTTAATAGATATTTATATGCAACCTAGTATGAATGTACATTATTTAGAAGGTGCTGATGAGCAAAATCTTAACATATTTTAATAATTAATATTTTATTATTTAATAATTTTATTACATTCAATTCATTTGTTTATGGTTAAGAATCATAACGCTTTATTTTTGATTTTTATTCTTTTATTCTTGCAGCTTTAAGTTTTTCTTTATATCATTTAAGTATTTACAGAATTTTGCTTTGCACAATTGCAATATTCTTAAAATTTTCCTTATAAATATCTGTTAGAATCATTTAAATCATAAAATCAATCTCTAATGGTTTATACAAATAAAATATACTTCAAACGTTGATGACATTATAATCGTCTTAGTGCAGTTTTGTTGTTGTCTTAAAAATATTTAAGTCTTAAATAACACAGTAATTGCACATTTAATTAAAATATATGTAAAATAATAAACATTTCATATTAAGGATTTTTTCATTACAATTGAAAAATCAGAGGCATTATTTAGTGATACCGGATTGTTTTAAATTATAATTGTCTTTAGTGGTGTAATTGAAACTATAATCAAAATGTTCAATTACTAATTACAAATGGAAAAAAAATGTTTTTATGAAGCACAAATTTATGATCGCAGATGCTTGAAAGAACTGTGCATAAAATAGGTAAATCTTCTCTCTATGGTAAATTGATCTATATTTGAACATTTTAGTAATGACCCAATGCCGAACAAGATGGATGTAAAACTGGATGTAGGATCAAGGAGTATAGCCAGATAAAGCCACAGAGTAAGAATACAAAATTAATAATGAGCCACAGTGGTATTTGCATAGGAGCTCCTTGAAGCATTTTTGTGATGTTGTTAGACTATATGAAGACAATTGTTCAGTTATGAGAAATTATTAAATCTACTTTCCTCATAATATTCACAATATAAGTTTATCACAAAAGTGATAAACTAAGCAAAGTTTTTCCTTATCATATACATCTGTACAAAGATTTGTGTTATATTTGGGTTTACTTTTTTTTGTCGTCTATTTATGTTACTTTAATTTCAAAGGTTACTTTAAGCTGCAATAAATTTCAATAGAACTGATATGGCAATGGTAATAATCTACAAAAAAATTTATTTGAAGTGGATGTACTAGCAGTGAGAAAGAATTTTATTCTTAAAAGAAAGAACAAGACTACAAGCTTGAAAGAGAATGCAAAGCCAAAATGAAGTTAAATACCAAATAAAAACTTTTCGTTCTACCATCTATAACAGGGGTGGGCACCCTGCGGCCCGAGGGCCAACCATGGCCCACGAGCACATAAACTGCGGCCCTTAAACAGTGACAGGCAACAAAACAAAACTAAGAAAAAAATTATATTCTTTTGTCTTGTATTCGAACCAAGATATAAAACAACAGCATAAAACAGTCTTTAAAAATCATAACGAAAAAAGTTATGTTAACAATAGCTACGAAAATCAAAAATATATTAATACTTAATTTAATTTGCAACAAGAATTTCAAGAAAGTTTAATGGATTTCAGCAGTATAGAATGCTATTTTGATGTATTTTTCAATTCAATTTTTGTTAACAGTTGTGACCAAAATTTCCGAAAATTACAAGCCGCAATTAATAAAAAAAAAGGATCTTAAAATTAAGTTAATTGAATTATCAAAAAATTTAATTATATATAAAAGTTTAGATGCGCACATACATATTTTCGCATTTAATTAATTACGCAAAAAATAAATATATCATTATTTCATATTAATGCGAACAACAAACGAGAGTAAGTAAGCAGTGACAAGTGTCTCATTACTTTTATATAAACTTCTAAAAATTTTCCTCAGCGTTTTTTGAAAACATAATTTTCATTTACTTACAAAAGCAATGTTATTGAATGGCCCGCTTAAGTTTAGTTGTTTTTAATTTTGGCCCGCATTATAAAAAGCTGCCCATCCCTGATTTATAACAAGAGCAATAGAAAATTAAAAAAAGAAATACAAGAAACCAAATTCACTTACTTAAACAAACACATATGAGTTTGACATTAATAATGTTGAAACCACAAAAGTGTCACATTAATGGGTACAGCTACAAACATTAAAAAATACAAATACACATTTTACGAAGTCTTTCAGATGGCAGATATTTATTTCCAACAATTCTTAATGTGTGATGATTTAAGAATAGAAAGCATGAAATATATCCATATGTAAATGTAAATGTCTCTTATAATTTATTTAGAAATATGAAATAAATTTTGAATATAAAGTTTTATTAACATAAAAGCTCACATGGAATTAAAGAGTATGTATGAAAAAACTCAAAATAAAAAGAAAAATTTGTCACTTCATTTTTATAATATCGTAATTAAATTGAACAAAAATTTAGTTTTTTCTTAGGGCCGACTATAATTAGATAACAAAATGTTTTAAATATTCAAAGCAATTTTTTATCTTCTTACAGCTTTGAATTGAAAAAATAATAATACATAAATCATAAAAAATATTGCTGCACTGTGGTTTGAGGATCTTATATTAACCATTTTTGACCTACAGTTAAAAAAAGAAAGAATATTTTAAAATATTTTTGATTACGTTGTCATATAAAAAACTGCATGGCTCATTCCACAAGAGGACGAAAGTATAATGTCATGAGAGGGCAGATCAGTTGAGACGGAACTACTTACGTACAGAAAAATCCTTAGAGCATAAGAAATATGCATGGGTGACCGTTTAGGGTATGAAAGGGTTCTTCAAAAATGTAAAACCGGCGGCCATTATAATGGCCCTGGGGAGACTGATAATAAGCTTTGTGTGGAATCTTTTGATCCATAGGGTCATTGCCACCATTATCATTACACCATATATAGGGTAGGTACGGGGTACGCCACAAGGGGGGTATTATCAGCCCTTCTCTGGAACCTCGCCATAAGCAGATTGCTTTATGAGATAAACTCCTTACCGAATGTCTACACGACATCCAGATTGGTCCGTAAATGCCGGAAATTTCCACATTAGATGGCGAGACATCGGAACCCATGCTAGACCGCAATCTTCCATAACATGACTTCTGTAGAAGTTATCAGGATGAAGTAGAGGAGAAAAAGGTTAAGCACTTGATCTGCCATTGTCCACACACCTATCAGTCTGTGATGATTTGTTTGGGGTTGGATCTGATGTTAACACTGAGACCTGAGTTGATCCTTTGCATATCCGTTTTCAGGCAGCACAAAGGGATCGTGTACGACCTAAATGAGTCGGTTTTCTCATACCAACAGCCTCTGAAACCTAACCCAACCTAATGTCATAATGTAAATATGCCTTTATTTTTATTTGTTGTGACTGCAAAATTTCACGTCGTTTTCTTCATTTAGTATTTCTGGAGAAGTCAAAGGAAAACTATTCAGATTATTAATTATAATATGTACATGATATAAAAAACTTACCTGAGTTTAAACAAAAAAAAAAAAAAAACCAAAAGAACTTCTGCTTTTAAAAATATTTTTTGCCGCTTAAGCAATTATTGCAGATAAGAATCGATGTAAAAGAAAATTAATTTAAAGGAAAATTCTATTTAACTATTTATTAATTTATGTGTGTGTTCAAAGTTGCAAAAAAGCACAAAAACCAATATATATTTTTAAATACAATTTTTGTTAAATAATGACATTTTTTATTATTTTTAATATTGGTTTCAGCAAACTTGAAAGCAGAACTAAAATAATAAATTAACGATTATTAATTTAATTTTTTTTACCAACAATTTTTTTACCATTTGCCTGGCAATCATTCATACCATTTATAACTATTGTAAAAAATTTTTAGAATTTTTTTCTTTTATATAAATTAAAGTTTTATTCATAATTTCCTTTTAACTGATACACTACTCTTCATTTTCTCTATTAATTGAAAAATTGAAATAAATATTTTTTGAATGACCTCTTGAGGTAATGGAATAGAAATGATATATAAAAGTTAAACAGGAAATTAATAATGATAAAAAAGTGCGTTTTTTTTCTGTAAAAAAAAGTGAAATTTTTTTGTATCAATAAAGTTATTTTTAATTAGGATTTTGATGGGTAGTAAAGTTATCATATAGATTTAAAAAAAGTTTATGTATTTTAATTATAAATGAAATTATTTTACGAAAAATGTGAGTATTAGAGAATGAAATAGATATTGAAAATAAACAAACAAGTGACTCAATTGGACCCTTAATATTTCAAATTTTTGTCAATAATATTAAATATCAACAATCAAACTAGTTATAGTTGGTTGCGATCCTTTTTCTTTCTAAAAAAAATAGCTTGATGGAGTACTTCAAACTAAAATTATATATTTTAAATTAATTTTACGTGAATATTTGTTTGTTAAGAAAATATACCTAAATGATACAAAAGTTAGTTTTGTATGGCAGTTCGCCAGTGATGTTTAGATGAGTGTTAAGTACTTCAGAAAAAATTTAAATCATAATATTTTTGAGCTTCTTTTAAACGAAGATTTTATGTGCACTTGGTATTCTAAAAAATAATTTAAATTATAAAAATTAAATTATTAATTTATAAATCCTTGACGCACTCGTCACCTACGTTCATTCTATTATTATACTTTACTAAATTAAAGTCGTCAATGATATCATTACAATCAACGCAAAATGAAGCATCAAAAATTGTTAAAAACAAAATATGCTAAGATGTGTATGAGCAACACCTGTATTGGCACCAATTGTTTCACATTTTTCTTCATTAGTTGGTTTACACTGAGAGAAAAGACACACACTGAGAGTAATGCAATGAACTTGGAAGTCGCAAGATGCCAACTTTACATCTCTAAGCAGTAGATTTTATTCCCTGCACCTCATACAAATTCAGTTGAAAACATCTTACTCACATATTTGTGAACCCATACACTAACACCTGCATCCACCTTAATTTATAGTTTTTGTAAAGACACCTATCTCACATTCATGTTTCATATTATACAACATTCTTTATTTTTCTCATTTATTCTTTTACGTTTTAAAATTGTTTTTAGACATGCGGGTGTGAAAATTAATTTCTATAAAAAATGCAATCTTTATCTTTGCACACTCATACATGCGAAACAATGCTTATTTCTAAGACTTAAAACGTTGCTATGACATTGCAGTTTTTATTTTAGCACCCATTTAGTCACATGTGTGTAGTTAAGTAGTTTTTCATTTTATGTTTCTATGCTTCTGCTGGTCATACATTTCATTTATCTTTTTTCTGCATTTAGTAATTATCTGCAATTTTTTATACTTCAGAAATAGAATGTGGAAAGGAAAAAGTAAATTTAAATTATTTTAAAGCGATAAGGTGTATTTTGAAAAAAAAAAAACTTAAAACCATACACTACATTGTCATGCGCTATCGTCACATACAGGGCGGATCAAACATATGTGCCGAATACGTAATGGTATTGATATTTGTGTGAGGATAATAACCTGTTTAAATTAGGGATTTTAATTAAATAGAAAGTATGAAAAAGGTTCTATTCAACTAAAAGTGAGATTTGATGGGGAATTGGGTTGGTCAGCCAAATGTTCGGACAACTTATGAAGGAAACATAATATTGAGCACTATACCTAGTCAAGTTCACTTTGTAAAATAATCAGATTAAAATTAAAAAAAAAAACAAAAATAAATAAAACAAGTCCTCTAAACATCAAAAAAATTACTAAAAAATTGTAGTGGACGGACAGCGCCCCAATTCCTGCGACCGACGACGAATTGATAAATTTGGAACTTCTTTAACAACTTTGTTTACAGCAGCGATATTCTCTTCAGTACGCATATTCCTTCGACTTTTTGGTGTTATTGCATCCTCTAGAGAGTATGTGGTACGAAATCCATACACAGTTCGACGGATGGCTTGCACAGACAAACGATTATATGCACCATAAAAATCACGAAGATGTCTATATGTAAGTTGCTCGAATTGTTGACTGCTTTTTAAAGTAAACTTGGATAATTTGAAAGTGTTGTTTAAAAGTTGGTCTATTCATAATGACTTGCCATAGTTTACTAAAAAAAAAGAAAAATTTTTCATTAAAATTTAATTTTTAGGGTTATTTTAAAGTTCAATCACGCTTAAGGATTTGATAAAAATATAGACTTTGCCTCGTATGTAACTTCATATTTTTGAAAAACCCTATAATTTTTAATTTTCAAATAAAAAGCAAAGTTATCATAAAGAAATTAAAGATCAGGGTTAAGAACGAAATTTCAACAAAATAATAAAATCTACAAAAAACAAAAAAACAAAAAGCAAGGAAAAAACCTTAATAATAAATATGTGTTGAAGTTATTAAGTTGTCTTCCCAAAATTTTGAATACTTAAGAGTTAAAATAATCAAATTATTTTTTAATATTAATTTTTTAAAAATTATTTACCATTTGCTATTTGCGTACAGAGCACTATGACTTACTGATAATAATCAGTAGTTGGTGTCGCAGTTTTTTATTGATTTTTCTTTGCCGAAGGTAATAGTTCCTTTGTAGTGAGACGAACGGCAGTACAGAAAAATATATTTTCACTCTTAAGTATAAAAGCATTTAAATTAAGCTTGATTTTGTTTAACTTTCTTTTTTCCTTCAAAATAAATTAAATATTAATTGAAGCGTGTTATTGAAAAGTGATAGTAACATATTGACATTTTCATTATTTAAAAATTTAATTAATAATTTTGTGAATCCATTTGTTTGTAATCATATAAATATACACAGCTACACACACACACACACATACACACACTTATGTAAATAAACTTTTCTAAATATTAATATATATATTTTTTCCAGCAGCAATACATTGAAACATCTGTGATAGAATTATAATGAGCATTTGAACATTTTTTTGAATATTTAAATTAAATAGAAAATAATATGCAACAAAATGTGAGTTCTTCTGCTTCTATTTATTATTACTCACAGTTTGTTTCAGCATAATATTTATAAATTTGGATTATTATTAAATTAAGGAAACAAAGACAGCAGAAGTACTTAAATTTACAAAATGGCAACATTAAATTTTTTACTAAAAATATGAATACAAAAATTAGGAATATTTTGACTTCAAAGCAGATAGACGGGTGCAGGGTTATCGAATATGAAAGAAAATTTCAATATGTTTGTGAAGTATCAAACATTTGTCTAGAACGATTAAAGAGACAGTTTCTCGCACAACCAATTATGTCACCTATGGGGACACCCTTTAATTTATACTTTAGTATTTTATACTTATTTTTATAGCAGACATAGAAGTTTCTATGCTGTGTAATTTTCAAATGTTTGAATAAAATGGGCCATATCAAATTACGTCACTTATGGGGACACCCTTAAACTTAGAAGTTTTTTTTTTTTTGTTTTACTTTCTGTAACTTGAATCTATGTTTTACCACTTTGTTAAAATCTTATAAGCACATGTAAAAATCATGTATGTTATATAGGGATACTCTTTTAAAAATCAGGATGTTTTTTCAAAATTTGTTTAGAAATGGCTGAGCTCTGCGTATACAAACATAAAAAATACAGAAGAATGGATAACTTTCTCAGTTTAAAAGTTTTTGATAATTCTGAAACCTTTTAATTTTCACAAATAAAATTTCGTGCTATTCTTTTATTTATTACATTATATTATGAAGAAATCTCTCTTTTAAGTTGGCAAACTTAATATGTTTTGTTAATTTATTTTAGTGTCTTCAAAGAATATCTTTTAAAGCACAAAATAAAATATTTATTACGATCTACATTTTTAAAATGCAAAAAAAAAAAAAAAAAAAAAAGAGAAAAAAAACATTGCCAGTGCATTAAAGTTCACATATAATATGTATGAATACTTTTAGTAACAACAGGCTGTCGAAATAAAAACCTTGTAGTTCTCTAGATATGTACTGAAATTTAGTGATGTGGAGTCTGTTTTGTGTAAAGTAACTCCCATAAAATAATGAAACAAGAATTTATTATGAAGCAAATACCAATAATTTTTAAATACTTGAAAATGTTGCAGTCACAATTTTTCAAGTCACAGACACAATAATAGGAATTTATTATAAATTATATTTACACTGACAGAGAATATTCCCTAACTGGAAAACTAAATTTAGACTAAAAAAAATGAGTTCGTGACAATTTATTTGTTGAAAGACTTTTAAAAAGCTGTGAATATGAACTTTGCCAGAACTGCGGGGTCGTGTTTCATTCACTGGAGTATATAATTTTTCATACTCATTGGTTTACATTAAAAACATAAATTTTTAAATGTTGAACACCATATAAATCATCATTTAAAAAATAATTTATTTGAGAATTATTGCGTTTTATTTTCGTATTATTATCACTTTTATTATTCTTAAAACTATTTTATAGTTTCGTTTTTTAAAGGAGTGAAGTAAATGAAGAATAAAGTTAAAAATTTTGAAACATTGAAATTGTATTTTAAATAAATTGTATTTATTTCATACTGACTTCAAAGAAGTCTTGTCACATAAAGTTAAGGACTTATTTTTTTAATGAGGCATAATTTTTCTAAAGATTTCTATAATGATAGTTACTGTCTAAAATATAGTGAAGTCTTGTGTATATAACACATTATAATAAAATGTAATCATATATGCTGCATTGGAGTACAATTACTCTCGAAAATCAGAATTGTTCTAAATTCACTTAGCCATTCGTTGTTGAGTGCACTTTGAGTTTGTCATGCCATTTCTTGTTAGAAATTTATTCAAAAACCAAAGCAAAGTTTGGTGCTGAAAAAGCCTTGTAATATACTCCTGCTGCGCGATGTTACGACTTTTCACGTTTTGACTTTATAATCTCAATACTGAGAAATTTTGTTTTTTTTTTTTAACTGAAACTGTGCAGAAACGGAATAAGTGAAAAATTATAAAAAGTTTATATAAGCAGACAAATTAAGGAAACCATAATCTAAACATAAAATTATAATTTAAATTACTTAAACAACTGTAAAATTTGAAGTATTATGAATTAAAGTTTAACGTTTAATTACAACAAATATAAAAGATATACTAGAAGTGTTAAAACAAATTTGAAAATATTTTAAAGAATTTTGTAAAAATAGTAATTACGTGCATATTTGGAGTTTTATATTAAAATAATTTTTAGTTGACTGAAGTAGATTTTAATTAAAATAATCAGCATAATTATATATAAAATAAATTTAATAAACAAATACATGTTATTGTGTCTTCCTATTTATTAAAAATCAACAAATGTATTGATTTCAAAGGTAAATATTTGTTGAAAATTTAATTAAAAATTTGTTAAAAATATGTTTGTTTATATATATACATGTATGTTTTAATAGATATTTGTTAAAAATAGAAGTTTTGTTTTTTTTTTCTAGTACGTAATAAACTCGTTTAACATAATCTTTAAGTATGCAAAAAATTATAATATCAAAAATTTATATATTATCAAAATATTAATTTATTGATGGATTTATTTATTAATTTCCAAAAAATGTCATTATAAAAAGAAACTTAAGCTAACAATACGAGTAGATTCAAATAAATCTTACATACTTAAGTATTTTTCACGGACTGTTAAATTAAAATAATTAAAAATTTTGTACATTTATATACAACTATTAATAAAAAGATTAAAGGAAATTCCCAAAAAAGTAAGAAAAGGGTTTGCCCACCCTTTTTTCTAATAAAGACAAACTTAAGACTACTTATGTGATAATGAAACAAAACCAAACAAAACAACCAAATAAATAAAAAATAATGTTATTGTGCAGTGTTATACACTCTGTTAGCAATATTTAATGTATTTCGTCTTCTATTATAAAATAGAAGGTTTGCACCCTCGTAAAGAACATCAGGTCCCCCAAGGGTCAGCAAGTCAAAAGAAGAAAGGCACTTTTCTCTTTAAGTGGTCCCCAGTCTCGAGGCTCGAGAAAAATATTTTCTCACCAAACTGTTTTCTATGGAACGTGCGACTTCCATAAACTCCAAGGCTTTTCCGATCATAAACAAGTCTATTCGGCTAAAAGTGACTGCGCTATATAAAAAGCTACAACAGGGCCTACGGAACTCTCCGCTAAACCCTATATACGGTCCTAAACTAAGGCTTGCAACCAACATCCGCTTCTCCCATCCCCTAAGCATCTCCTTCTGGGCAGAGAAAATTCTAAAACAAGCTGGAAAGGCATAGCAGATGTATCGAGACCACCTCTTCGCTTTATAAGGAAGCCCTCGGGGAGCGCTCAAACACGTTGTCGATGTGCCAGTAAAATCTAAAGTTTTCATGGAAGGTAACTCCAAGTTACTGAACCTATTCGAAGTCCTGTTCATCTCGCTTTCAACTCTTAAACACGGTATGAAAAATCGGCAATTCTAGTATATGTATTTCCGCCTGTTCTTAAGCATCACAGCGTCAGTCTTGTTAATGTTCAAGTTGAGGCTCCACCTATTAAAATAGCCCGTCATTGCTGTCAAGTATTGATTGACTAGTTCGTTAATAGTCATTGCTCTTGCTCCTGAAGGAACAATAAAGACGTCATCGGCATAGATCAATAAGAGGTCTTGCGGAAGTGGAGGTATATCTGATATAATGACATTGTATAACATAGGGACCAACAACGCTCCTTGTGGGAATCCTGCAAAAATCGAACCCTCATGAGAGGGGACATCTTCAATACGAACCCTAAAAACGCCATCCTTTAGAAAGCCATCAATCATACATCAGATATCCGTACCAAAGCCCATACTCATTAAATTGTAGATGAGACCATCATGCCAAACGGTATCAAAGGACAGAAAAATCCAAACTTACTGCTATAGTAGGGCATGTCCTATTCAGACCCCTGGCAATAGAAAGAAATTAATTTTTTTTTAAGTCCTTATTTTATTTATTTGTATTTGGAAGGCCACAACATAGAAAGGTTATACAGACCGTATGTATGTATACCAATAAAATAAAATAAAATAAAGTAAAATGATATCTTAAAAATTACAATTAAATTAATCTAATTACAACATTCATTTGTCAAATTTTCAAAAGGAGAAGAGAAAAAAGATATATATTAAACACAAGGTTTAAATCGAATTATACAAATTAATTTCAATAAGGAATTGTTTAACTTTTCCGAATTCATTATTTCTTGACAGAATTTCAATGCCATTTATTTTATATTTAAGTCGTTTTTCTTGCAATAATCTACAGTCATTAAATATATGAAAAACGCTTAAAACTTCACCGCAGTTGCAAATAGGGGGTTGTTGTTGTTTTTTAAATTAGTATTCCTATACAATTTTCATTTCTTCAAAAAAAAAATTAAAGTAATATCTATAATGACATTGAAGGTTCAAAATGTGCAATTAAAATTTTTTTTAATTGAGTATAAAATAATTACTGATTTTTTTAACGAATTTTTTAAGTCGCTATATCCATTAATGCTTTACATACTTTCTCAATTTTAGGCAA
Organism: Gymnosoma rotundatum; assembly: GCA_916610165.2. Lineage (NCBI taxonomy): Eukaryota > Metazoa > Arthropoda > Insecta > Diptera > Tachinidae > Gymnosoma > Gymnosoma rotundatum. The sequence goes on along the minus strand of OU744338.1, from coordinate 7,556,317 downwards.
TATTCTTTATAACCATTTCTGTTTAACCAACAAATTTATTTGAACAAAAGGAATTTGAATTTTTTGCGAGAACAGAAACATCGAAGTTGTGAATTGGAAGAACAATATGTATGTTTTTTATGTGTTGGTAAAGTAAGTAAAGAATAATAAAACCAATCTTATTTCATTATCTGTAAGAAAATAAAGTAAACTTCGTTCAGATTTTTTGCTTCAAAAAGTAGATGCAGATTCTTAACTTGAATATCAGCTTACTTGTATTCCTTTGCTAAAAAATTTTACTTCATTTTTACTTTATTCATGTGGATATGAATAAAAAAGAAAATACAAACAAGTCATCAAGTTTTAATAGAGTTTTGGTACTTTTATTTGCTTGTAGTAGAAGACATAAAAAATAATTGAGTTAAAATAACAATTATAAAATCTACAATGACACAACTACAAATTTGAATCAAATGTACACAGTGGGACCTACAAAATAATAAACGTTTAAAAAAATACCACAGCAATAATTTGATTCTCGGTCAAGAGGGTTTCTTAATATCTTAAGGTTAGACAATTCACTGTAGTTGAAACTTTTAGAAAGCCTGTACTCTAAATGCACTTTGTAGTAGGTGTCAGAAATCTTAGCTTCATCCGCAGCAACATTGCAGTGCTGCTTTTTTGTGTTGTAACAATGTCTTTATGTCAACAATTATGTAACAATGTCTTTACTATGGATCACATTCCGGTTTTTTATAACTCTTCTACGCACTCTTTAAAAGGTAATTATTTATACTTTTCCATTTCCTACATGCGATTCTTCTTCAAGTGGGACTTTCGATTAGTTTTGATTTATTTGAGAGTCTTCTTTGAGATATATTTAAGTAGTAATTTACCAACATTTGTGAGTGTGTTCTGAGTTGTTTTTTAAGACCGTTTGCAGGACAAGAATAAATAATGTTCAAATCTATCTGTAGTTATTTAATACCATTTTTGGAGTAGTTGCAAAAGCTTTATCAAACAATTGGATTAATTGCTTATAACTTACATCTTTTAAAAGTTTTTTAAGAGTAACAGCATTGAGATTTAACAGAGAATTATTCTTGTCCAGTTTTGGTTGGATTGAGTTCTTTATTAATTTTAACACGTTGAGTGCCACCATACAAAATAAAAATATATCAGTAGGGTGCCGTTATAAAGTTACAGTTTTAAATTAATGTTTATTTTTAATAAAAACTAATTTGTGAAAATCCTTTTGCGTATATGTGTGTTATTAGTACCGTTATTTATTCTCTAGATGGCATATCATAATATTTATTAGCAGTACAGATGGCACTCTACTAAAAGAAAAGTGTGCACAGCCGGCAGTACACATGGCACTCAACATGTTAAGGAGAGCGGTACAACTAAGATACCAACTATAACCTTTGCCAGCATTTCTCGTATCTATCTACGAAAGTTATCTTATAAACTTTAAATTTTTTTTACATATTATTATAAAATAGTTATTTCGCGTGTTTTGAATGGGTTTTGTTAGCAATTCCCCTGTTTTGGTTGAAGATCTTGTACAAAAAAAAAAATCTCAAGCAATGTAAATCATCGCCCTATCTTCAGCATTTTTATAATGTGAACAGATTTATTTAACCAACAATTATATTCTACATCTCATAAACAACTAAGATACTTAAATAAAGCCATTAATACGCAACCCCCGGTAATATAATCTTTAAATAATACTATTTTATAAACCATTAGGTAACGTGTTTATAATTTTAAAATTTTTATATTTTGATATAATATTTTTTTTATATTTTACTTCAAAAATAAACGGATACATCAACCCAATGGAACCTCATTAAATTGAGCCTGCCTTCTAGCAAATTAAAAAAATTTTTAATACTATAAAACCTTTAATCTACTCAAAAGCCATTCGCACACTCAGTCTGACAAAAAAAGTTATATACCTTTCTGTGTTTCATTTTTATTTTTTTTTTTTAACGAAATAGTGGCATTTTAGGAAAATATATGCCTTCAAATTTTTCTAAGCACTACCTTATACTTAAAGAAAAAATAAGAAATAAACGAAAAAATAAAAAAAAAATATTACAACTACCTCCCGCTCATACGAAAAATAACCTTTTTTGCTTGCAATAATGCTCTTAATATTCTTAACATTTTGTTTTATTTTTTTTTGTTTGTACAAAAAATATTCTTTGCACAAATTCACACATTTTATGTGTGTAAGATAAAAATAAGTGTTTGTATTCAATTTTCACCTAGAAAACTTTCTTCTTCCTTTTCCATGTTATTTTTAAGAAAAAAGCAAAAAAATCTTAATTTGAAAGTTTATGGCATAACTTCACATAATTTACCTTAATATTATTGTGACTCGTTTTCCGGTTGTATAGGCGGAAAAAGAAATGGTAAATGGTAATAATCTAGAGAACGTATTTATGCCTGGAGTTGATTGTATTTAAATTTAAAAACACCTGAATTGGTAATACTTATAAAGGAACAAATTCTAAATCTTATTTTGCACACAACATGATTTTTTTAATAATGAAACTTACTAATGAAGATATAAATGTTCTATATTTTATGATAAATAATTGCACTAACAAAAAGAAAGTATCGGCAAAAATAATATTAATTTGGAAAATTTAAGTATTCTAAAATTAATTAAGGTTTTGTAAAAATTATCAAATTAAAATTATTCATTTTGATAAATTAGTTCTCTTTTTCATAACAAAATAATTTTTATTTTGCTCACACTTTTTACTTTATTTAGGTTGTTGTAAAAAATCAATCAATAAATCAGCCAAGTGCAATTTGGACTCACACGAAATGGTTCCGTACCAGGTAAGGGACTTTAATTTAAAGTTTTGAATTCATTTTATTATTATTACAGCTTGAAACATAAGACAATATACATCAAATTAAGGTCTTCTATAACAAAAACCCTTCTATACCCTTAACAACAAAGCATAGAACTAAGTTTTACATTCCGTTTGTAATTTCTATAATATCCATTTTCAACTCCATAAAGTGTATATAATCTGAGTTTTTATGCATAGCGAAAACGATTGAGCGGTGTTACTTCATGTTAGTGTTGAAATCAAATTTGCCGAGGTACTAAAAAATCAGCATGATCGGTCTATGTCCTTCGAGGCAGCAGACAAAACACTACGCCTGCCTCTAATATTTTCATGTCATTTGGAACAATAACAGTAACTCCAATATAAAAAAAAATAAATATATGGAGTGACAGAGATTTAAAAAATAGGAAAAAATCATTAATTATGAATATTGGCTCTCGTCCATATTTTGCGAGTTATGGTCCTCTGAACTTTTCATAAAAAGGTACGATTGTGCACTATTTTTTAAAATAATAAAAATATTTAAACATAATATAGTTTTATTAATAAGGATATGATTAAAAGCAAACAAAATAATGTTTGCGCTTAAAACTATTTTGTTCTAGGTCTTGACAAAATGCTTTTCTATCAGTTTAGAAAATTTTTGTTAGCTTAAAGTTGAAATTGTTTTTATTCTTAGAGAATATAAAAAACAAAATAAAAATTTGAGTTCTGTGACATGCCTGTATGAAACAAATCAATAATAATAATTCCAATCAGACCTGTAGTAAATTACCTACCTGCGCCTGCATATAACTTGGCCAAACACCTCACCACATTCTTAAAAGAGAAAATAAATTTGCAGAACATATACTTGTTACGAAATACACAAGGCCTCATAAAAAAATTTAAGGACATCAAAATCACTGATAATACGAGACTCGTTTCCTTCGACAACAATCAATATCTTCAACGAAATAATGAATATTGCAAAAACGATATTAAAACAAAACTACTTTAGATTCAATAATAACTTTTATAAACTACCTGATGAACTCTTCATGGGAAACCCAACATCCGTAAACTTCACAGAGATTTTCATGCAATATTTAGAACAACTACACATCAAAAAACTGATGGAAAAACATAAAATAACCCATTAATACAGATACGTAGACGACATAATATGCATCCTCGAAAGAGACAACGCCGAACAAATTCTTTTAGACTTAAACATAATACATAACAAAATCACATACACAATGGAAAAAGAGCAAAACAGGACTTTACATTATGTTGACATATCAATAACACGAGGAATTGATACCTTAAAATTTGACATTTATAGAAAACCAACCACGACAGCCACTACTATCCACAGCTTCTCAAACCATCCCACACAACATAAACTCGCAGCATTTAGACATATGATTCACAGACTTAAAATAGTCCAACTCGCTCCAGATAAACACAACAAAGAACTCGATACAATTTAAACTATAGCTAAAAATGACGGTTACAACCAATCAATCATCAATAAACTACTCAGACAATACAACAAGAAAAACAAGAAGAAAGAAGACAAGGACACAAACGATACAACACGATGACACATGTTTACTTACACAGGATCAGAAATATATAGATTAACTAACCTTTTCCGAAAATAAGGTTTACACACAACACCACCAACTTTTATTCTTAACACTATCTATTCTTAACACTATCTCTTCAGTTTTAATAAACACGTGGCTTGAAAATAATGTTATCACATCGAAAGCGCTCGCCGAACGTACGAAGTACACAGCCAGTGACGACGGTTTTTATCGAAAATTATAACAATAATATTAATAATAATTCACTTTTATAACGTGACATTTTTAAAAATATTATGACGTTTTAATTTAACTATTTAAGGTTTATGTTTTAACATAATTATTTTTAGTTTTTACCATGTTATTATTATGCTGGACAACAATATGGTTGCAAGACCAGCTTTATTATTATTAAATGTAACAATACTATGTTTTGTTAACAATCATATAATACAACCATAATATGTTGCTCTTAGATTATGGTTACCTCAACCATGTTTTTTGTTTGGGTGTACTAAAAAATTAAAGGTGGCCAGATATGTATGCTAGTTTTGAATAGTTTTATACGAAACCCTTAACAGTTGTAAAAACTTTTATATCTGCGCGATACTTTTGGTATTTGTATAAAAAAAAGTTAATTTTCGTAAATCTAAATATATTGACAAAACATTGATAGGAATTATGGTATAAAAATCATATATCGTGCTACTTTAAATTTTTACTTATGATTTTATCGAATAACAGATGTATTTTATTACAAACTTAATGCTCTTTCAAGTATTTAAATATAAAGGATCCTTTTTGCAAATATTCATTAAACTAAGTGCGGGAAAGCCGTTTATATAAATTATACACTGATTGTAACCAAGAGAATTTATGTGTTTGAGATAAAGAACTACAAACAAACAAACAATTCACATTAACCCTCAAGGCCTAAAACATTTGTAAACATGTTACACGAAACAAGAACTTTATAGTTCTTATTCTTTATTCGTATCGCTTCATTACTGCCGATTTAACATGAAAAGGCCACTTAAGACAAACTAAAGATTAATTGAGTAACCAAAACAATGTGCTGATTAACAATCAAACTTAAGGGTTTCTAAGGCCCATCCCAACCATTAATTAAAGTTTCAAAAAGGAAGAAGCAATAATAGATAGTATATGTAAATAAGTCAATCCTGGGATTTAAACGCAAATAAACTGACAAGCATAAACGAAAGAGTCGGTTGAAGCACAATGTAACACTTTTATTAATTTGCACATAAGCCAGCGGAGAACAAACAAAATATACGTATGCTGTTTGCTGTTAAGGGATGTTAATGAATTTCTTTAAATTGATTAAAGTTTTAAGGTACTGTCTACTATCTTTTGTTGAACTAATTTATGTCCAACAGCCGCTATTGAAAACCTATTGAAAGTTGCAGAATTATCATTGAGCATAAATTCAACCCTTTTCTAATATAGTTGCTCATTTAGGTCACTAAATTATGATTCCAAATCGACCTAGGTTTAAAGGAAGTTTGTGTTTGTGCGGTTATACAAGGACTGCTGTATATATTTCTGGCCTGGCAACACTGAGTGCTGCCAAGTGCAATCTGACATTTCCATTGGAAAGTTTGTCGTTTTTAAGCATAATCGTACTCAAAACGTTTTGACGTACGACCACTATTTGTGTTGTTTACAGTGACTTGAAAAAATTAATGTAGAAAAAACTGGAATTAACTCGTGAACATTTTCGTGGCATCATTTTTCACAACTTTCGACGTGGATTATCACGACAAGAGTGCATTGATGAACTTAAATCTTTGTATGGCGATGAAGAACCATCCTATAGCACTGTGAAAAATTGGTATAATGAATTTAATCGTGGCCGAAGCTCGCTCAAAGACGAATTCCGTGAAGTTCGTCCAAAAACGGCTGTTGTGCCAGAGAACATTGATGCCGTGCGTGAACTCATAATGCAAGATCGACATGCGACATAACGAGAGATAGAGACATCCTTGGACATTTCTTCCACCAGCATACATTCGATACTGCATGAACACCTGGCCGTAAAAAAGGTTTGTTCTCGTTGGATCCCGCACAATTTGAACGTCGCTCAAAAAAAGGCTCGTGTCGATTGGTGCAAAGAAATGTTGCAAAAATACGATTGCGGTTCTTCAAAAGACGTTTATAAGATCGCCACAGGTGACGAATGATGGATCTATGCGTATGAGCCCGAAACGAAACAACAATCGACCGTGTGGGTCTTCAAAGACGAGCAAAATCCAACGAAAGTTGTTCGTGGAAGAAGCACTTCGAAGCAAATGATCGCCTATTTTTTCGGCAAAACTGGTGATGTGGCGACTGTTCCGCTTGAGCAACGTAGGACGGTCACTTCTGAGTGGTACACTACAATTTGTTTGCCTGAAGTCATCGGAGAAATTCGAAAAACCAACAAGAGAAGACGAAGCATTGTTCACCATGACAATGCGAGCTCTCGCACATCGGCTCAAACCAGAGCGTTTTTGACCGGCCAAAACGTCGAATTATGGGTCATCCGCCGCACAGCCCTGACTTGGCACCTAATGAATTCTTCTTGTTTCCGCACATCAAGAAAAAAATGCGTGGTTAACGATTTTCGTCGCCAGAAGAAGCTGTTCAAGTGTTCAAAAACCATGTTTTAGAGGTGTCTCAATCGGAGTGGAAAAAGTGCTTCGACAACTGGTTTGAGCGCATGCAAAAGTGTATAAATCATGCTGGAGAATACTTTGAAAAACAATAAAACCATTTTGGATTATAAATATTCGCATTTTCACTATTAGGCCAGAAATATATAGAGCAGCCCTCGTAATGTATATAAATGCTTATCGCATTTACTTAATTTAAAAAATAATTTTTTCTTCTTAATAATTGTTAAAAATAAACCATAAGAGAAATTTAAACCAGACTAAAATTAAAATGCTAAAACAATTACATCAATTATTAATTTCAAAAATTAAAATTATAAATTTGTAGTTTTTATTTTACGTGCCGCGTATCATATGAGACTAGGAGAGCATTTAGTGCGATGAGAAAGAAAAAGTGTGGAAAAGGAAGTAAATAGCATTGGTTGCTTAACCGTCTCGACGGTTAGCAGAAAGCAAGTAATAATATATGTTACGATTAATTATGGGAACAACGAGGAAAGCTTAGTGTTGAATGTAGACTTTGCTTAACAAAATTAGTACTGATTGATTGTGAATACACCTAGTATTCATATTTATCCAATTAGCTAATTAAATAGATGATGTTTACATTTCAACACTGTCTAAGGTAGATAAATATGAGGAGTGCTGATGCCGGACGTGTCTGATTTGTCCTGTTTTCTTAAAAAAAAATTTAAAAATTAAAATATATATAAATTTAATCTGAACTAAAAATAGTCCATTAGAAACAAAAAAGGTGCTTTTTCTTACATTTTAGCACAGCATAATTTGCTTACTTTAATTACTATAGCTTTGTGTTAAAAAACTTTAATATTTAATTTGTATTCAATACTTATTCGTTTCCTAATTTTTATAGATCTATAGATGGAAGCTTGTGAACGTGACTGCGTTTAAAAATAATACATTTCATTTTTCTCACCTCCTTCTTCTACTTACTGCTTTACGTTAACGAACTACTGTAACCTTTTTGAAAGGTGAGTGAAAATAAAGAATAAAGACCACCAAAGAGAATATTGCTGCATAATGGAGTTCTCTATATACATATGCGTATGTATGTATACCTTTAGATATAAGGGTTTAACCGTTTTTGAGTATTGGCTTTATTTTTTGAAATATTTATGTGCTTTTTATTACTGACATTTTGTTATGCATTTTAATTTTACAACCATTAAGAAGAATGTAAAATTTGGCTAAATGTTAAAATTATACGCACAAGCCAACACGTACAAGAACTGAACGTTTTATAAATAAGTAAAAGTTTCATAAATAATACGAATTTATGATGTTAATATTAAATAAATTTCTTTATAATTTTGTTTCGAATATTTACATATACATTTCGACGCAAAGTGGTATTTAATTTTCTAAATGAATTTAAACAAGAGTTTGGGAATAATATTTGCTTTAGAAAGATACAGGGGGTCAAATGCTAAATAAAAGTTTATTTTATTATGTTCTTGCCATAAAACGATTTGGTAACAAATAAAAACAAGAACAAATTGTTACCTGTAAGTGTGTAGCAAACACTGCTAAGTAAGTTGTTATTTCAACCACTAAGATGATAAAAACATAAAGCTTAAGGCACAGTTTCTTTGGTAGCATTATTTGGTACAATATCACGTTCTTCTTGTTATTTTTTTCTGCACAACTGTTATGTAGAATAAATATTTCGATCTTATTAAATTAAAGTTTTTCAATTTATATAGATTTAAATTTTAACATATTTGTTGAAAAAATATTTTTCTAGCGATTATTATCTCAAAATAAGTTCTTGCTGTTTTCAAAAGTTATTGATTTTCGTCATATTTGTTCCTATTTTTATTTGTTACATTTTTGATTATTTTTTTCTACCACCAGCAGCTGTAGTGTTTTTTCAATTGGCGACTACTCATAAAAAATAAAATACTTTTCCCAAAATAAAACCATTTTCGATAAAAATGGTTAAAAAAACGATTAAATTAATTTTATTGAAAGAAAATAGAAAACGGGAAAAAAATAATAGTAAACTAAAAAAAAGAAAAAAAAAGAGAATTATTTGTTTAGGATATTTGCTCCCACAAGACTAAAGAAAATAAATAATAACTTAATTTTTATTAAATTATTATTTGAACTGTGAATATTATAAATGAATAGAAATTGTTTTGGCTTTAGTTCATTTATTATTAATTTCTAAAAATAATTTTTAGAAAGAAAATTTATTTTACAAATTTAAGCGGATGTTTTCCAAAGAAATAGTAAAACAGATCTGGATAGATTGCTGGATGAGGAAACTAACAATTTTTAATATTTAAGAATGAAAAGTACAAATATCAGAATTAAAAACCTACGTTAAAAAAAATGTTTAAACTTGATATAAAATGTCGTCAGTGCATTACTGAAAAATCAAAGAATATCTTTGGCGATAAAAAAAAGCATGGTGAACACATACGAGTACTTGTCTTAACAACCCCATTAAAAATCAAGGCAACGATTTTTAATTTTCGCTGGTACTGAATGGAACTAACCCTTAAGGTTTGCTTTTTTGATACATCCACAAATTAAGTTTTAGTCACAGTAGTCATGTTAGTTTTTATAAGAATTATTATTTTTTTTTGTGTTGCTGTAAGTATATAAAAATAGCAGATAGAAAAGAGCTCCAAGTTAATTTAATTTTTTATAAAAATAATGAATGAAATTATCAAAAATAAAGTTTACACAATTATCTTGATGATTATTTTATTTTTACTTAAAATATATTAAGATAAAAAATGCCTCAAAACTTTTTAATTATAAGAAGACTTTATTGAATAATCTTTTCACCTTAACTATCAGCCTGCGCTAATATTCTTTTGATGTGAATAGAGAAAAAAGAAAATAAATCCACTATTCTTGATTGCTGTCACTAAAACTAGAGAATTGCGCAAGAAAAAGAGAGAATTTATTAGTTTAATAAAAAAAGACTAATTGTGGTGTAACTGTTAAATCACATTCATATTTTTCACCTACACAACTATTAAAAAAGTGGAGAAAAAGGAATTGATCAATTGTAAAGCAAGCTGTAGTAACAAAAATAATTGTGGCTGTCACAGTGTGACAAAGTATTTCAAGATATAAAAAGAATACATATTAAAATAAAACTGTAGCTATGCAACAATGACGCAAAGTAATGGCGCCAATTTTGTGCGGCATCAATCTGCTTCATTATTTTTTAAGTGTTAATAATAAGTTTTAGTACGTTCAAAAATCTTAATAGTAGCAACAGCATTATCTGAAGAATTTATTACTTAAGCTGGCGTATGTGATAAACCTCAACTGGTTTTTGATTTTTAAGGTTTTGCATCCTTAACTCTTTTGTTTTGGTTTTTTGCTTCTTTTAATTCATCGAGAAGGTAATTTTTTTAAAGGTTGTACGAGTATGCGTGGTCGTTGGTATATGTTTTTATTCTCTTCTTCTTTGTTAAAGGAATTTTTTCTATATTTTTTTTTTTTGGTCTGTATCTAAGAAATTACATACAAATTGCTTAAATCGAGTTAAAGTACACAAGCCCCTAACCAGCTGCCGTGCCAGCATCAAAACTACCATCTATATTTTACTGCTGCTGTTTCAGCTCTAACAACCCTCCTTAAATAATTTTCAAACCATTTCTGTGTCTTGTCTTTGCTAAGATTGCTTCTGGTTTTTTAAGAGCCATTACTGTTATAAAAATCTCTTACAAAAGGCTAAGAAATCAGTTGCAAAAAAATGGTAATTTATTTATAAATCCTGCAAAAGAAATACACATTAAAAAATAGCTATCAGCTCATCTATTTTAAAAGTAATACTTTCTTTTTCTTTACATAATTTCGTTGTCATAGATATTTTTTTATATAAATATTTGATATAAATAATTTCCGTTTAATGTTTAATAAGAAAACGAAAACGTGTGTCTTGAAATAAATGTTTATTAGAAAAAATTTTAGTTATAGTATAAATTATTTGAGGAAAACACTTCTAACTTCTCTTCCTTTATTTATACTCCAATTTTTTAAATAAATTTCCATTTTTATTATAAGATATTTTGATAAAACCTTGGAAAATAAAAATCTAAATATAAAAATTGAATTAACACATCTAGTTCTGAAAAGTTAAATGAAATTTTTTAACAAAAAAAAAATTGAAATTTTTTATTGTAGTCTTATATTATTCAAAGTACCTTGTGTCCTTGCACTAAATATATAAAACCAAAAAAATACATAAATCTGTGGGTGTGGAAATAGGTTAATAATGTTGTTTCTGTTAATTGTTGTAGTTAGGCCCAGTTGCGTTCCATTTAGTCCCAGCACCATTTCAATGGGTTGGATGATAAAAATTAGAAAAATCAGTTTATTATAAACAACAGTGGATGATAACAACTAGAGCGATATTAATGAAAATAAAATTAGTTTTAAATCATATTTATATCACAGTAGTTATGACAGAAATACATAAATCAGTGCTTCACGTTATAATTTAGTTTAACACAAACATTTGTGTGATTAAAAAATATTTTTTTTAATTTAAATATTAAAACTGGGTTACGAAAGCGTATATTTAGTTTAAGGTTGTTTGCTGTTTTGAAATGATTAAATATCTGTTTTAATTGTTCATTTGCATGTTAGGGTTTATTATATTCAATGTCATTTGTTATATTCTGACAAGTGTATGATTAAATGTAGAATAAAAATCTTCTCTAATATTTTCATTGAAAATTGTAGAGAAAATAAGAAAAAAAGTTAGAAATGAAAAAGTAAATATATATAATAACGTTAAAAAAATTGTAATTAAATAAAATTGATGTCATGAAATGCTTAAATCATTTTTTTTTATAAAACACAATTCATCTCATCTCTATTCATTTCATTTTATTTTATGTTATAATATTTTTTAATATTATTTTTAAATAGAGTACAAAGCACAAAAACTGCACTTAATATATTCCAGGAATTTTTAAATATAAAAATATTAAACCAGAGACAAATATTTATTTCGAAGTTCCAAGAGGATATGCTTATTAAAAAAAGGAACAGGACAGTGGGGAAAACGAAAGATCAATTTTAACAAAAAGAAATTTTAAGAATATATAAAATATAAATAAGTCGTGAATTATAAGTTCTAATAGGTAGAAGGATATCTGATAAAACATTCATATTAATAAAATAAAAAAACTTGCCTGGAAGAGTGGTCTTGTAATGATTATTCTTATTAGGGTACAGTATATATTCAAATTGTTTATACACAGCATATATAACTACGTTGGCAACTTACAACAGCAGTTCAAGCAATAATTAATGTCGAATTTTGAATTTAAAGTAAAATTTACTTTTAAAGTTTTATTTTTATGTAATTAGTGGTTGTTATTTTAACATTTTTATTGATGAGGGCGTATACGCGATATGGAAGTAGTTTCGTATTAAATAATAATCATACGCATTTAGAAAATGAGTACGCATTTCACTTAAAATCGAATGCTATTTATTCATATTTTTTTATGTAAATATTTTGAAAAAAAGAAATTTTTATACTTGAAACTTTTACAACTATTTTTTCCAAGTTCATATTATATTAATGTCTAGATTTATTTATTTTTTTTAGGTTATTTGATACTTGAACAAAATATGAAAATTAAAGGTTATATTCAATATTATATTACATTTTTTTCTATTTCTGCATCTTTGCAATGCATTTGTATATCAAATTACAAATCTGAAGAAATTATTTATAATAGATAAAAAAATATTCATGCAGAGCGTGTTGTGTTGTTTTATTTAATTTATGTAATTAATTTATAAAATTTTTATAACTACATAATTAATTGAAAAAAAAAAAAATTGAAATATAAAAACAATTAATTCTTCACTATATATATTTATATTTAGATTTTCTAAGGACTTTTTATATATTTTTTTTTAATACAAAATTTATTTATTTTGTCGACTCTTTTAATAATAGAAAACAGTGTGTGTATGAGGCACAACTGAAAATATATTTCTTTTTACAAAATAAATATGTGGACTAACTTCCTTCACCTGGCATAGAGACAAGTTTCTGAGTTGTTCAGTTTCCATTAGGTCTGCTACTGCTTTTACAAATTTTCCGATGTTTGCCATATGTATAATAGATATTTTTTCTTTGTTTGTAAGAGAATTAAGCCTATAATGTCGACAAATGCTCCTTCGTGTATTGGAACGGGCTAATTTAATTAAAATAGGTGGTGAGCAATAATGATATAGTACTTTATTAATTTAACTACTTGCTTCTGTTTTTTATAAATATACAACAGCAAGGTTGAAAATCTGATAGTATCTGGAATTAAATGTACTACTGCGGTAAACTCTCTCAAAATGGTTCTTACCCAAATTAATTAAATTATTAACCAAATCTCTATTTTAATTGATTTTTTTTTTTTTTTTTTTAATAATTATTACTTAGAACTTAAGACTGATAAAAATAGCTCCTTTAACAAATTTTAAATTCAATATTAGTCAAACTATTTAAGTATTATAATTAAGCGAATAAAATTGAATCGTCTTAAGTTAATTTATTTTTGAATTTAAAATTTATTTAGATGTAAAAAATGACGAGGACAGATCCACTGATCCACTAAATGATGCGCTGCAGTCGGGTTTTTTTTATTACCACAATAATTTGTAAATAATTTGACTCTTTAATTAAATTGAGAAAACAAAAATATGCAAATTTAATCTTGTCAAAATCATTGCTTTGATTGAAAGTATTCCAGACGAAATATTCGTCGAAAAAATTTGTGACATGATTCATTAATACATTTTTAGAAATACAAGTAACTTTTTTACTTTTCTAATTCTTTAAGCACTAGGTCAGTTTATAAATAATGTAATTTTTATGTACATTTTTAATATTACGCCACACCGTTGGGTGGCATCATCAGAAAACAGGAAACAAAATATTAAAAAAAGATTTTTTTGAAAAACAAAATTAAAATGAAGTTATTTTTTTAAACAAACACAAAAATTCAAAAACCAATTCAAGTTTAATAACTCAAAAGTTTTGAAACATTTACATTCTCATAAAAATTTAAAAAACAGAAAAACTTTCAAATTATTTAAGAAATTTTAAAACATAATACAAATACATTTACAAAAATTTTCACGATAGAAATGTTATAAGCAATTATATACTCTCAAATGTTAACTATTTTTTATGCACTAAAAGTCTATAAGATTGCGCAACATTATCAGTATCAGCCTTAAAGTTTATTCTTTTTGTTGCTGGTAACGTCTCTAACATATACCGACGTTTGTAATTATTTTCTATATTTAAAACCGATGCATCTTCAAAGTTAGGATAATGATCAAATCTGGTACAATGGGAAGATAATGCAGTTTTTTGTGAATTATTAACGTTCCTGTATCTTTGATCAGACTTATGTCCAGCTATTCTAGTTTTTAGTTTATTTTTTGTCGTACCTACATATTCCTTATTACAATTCTCACTATCATTACCATTACAAGGTATTTTGTAAACTACATGTCCCATTTTTTAATCTTATCTTTTGTTTTACTAAATAATCTATTTAAAGTATTATAAGTTTTGATGGGGAGAAATTTAAAATGGCATACATAATATAAATATAAATAAAAATGAATGATGAATACTAAAATCAGCTAATCAGGAAAACTGTGTAAGAGTTTCTAGTAAATTATTGATTTTTTCATATAAATTGGGCTAAACAAATTAGATACTTTTTATCTTCCTTATCTCAAAAATTTAAAGACAATAGCATTTAAAATAGTTTTTTCAAAAATCTTCATACTACTAAATGAGACGACTCCAAGTGTTTACTTTCGAAACTATAATTTTTTCAAGTAAATGTTTTCATTATACTTTTTGCCTCTTTCTGAAATTTAATTAAAACGTGCCCTTTAACATCTTAAGTTATAATGAGTCACATTTAATCTTTTTAAAAGAATAGTTTTGCCTGCATGCGTTGCTATCCAGGATATTTACCTGTGTACAACTGGGTGGTAATGCATGCTTCACTACCAACTCACGTTTCATTTTAACTTTGCATTGTAAATAAATTAAGTTACATTTTCCGCTCCCACACTTTGTTTCGACAAATTTATTTCAGGAGTTGCATTTTAAGCTAAAGGAAAATATAAGAATAATAGCATTTTTATACAATAATAATAATTTCAGTTATTTTATTACCAATTATACCAGATAAGATGAGAACAAAATATATTTACGATGCTATAAACATGCAACATTATTTGTTGCCCCTGTCATACTTGCATTGCAACGAGATTTTTTTTGTGTACTTGTGATTACCACGGAAGTTAAGGTAAGAAAGCGAATGAGGAAAATTAAACATTATAATCTTGTCGTGCATGTGAAATCGACCACAGTTAAAGCCAACGTCGTTAAAAAGTCATTTAATTCATTAAAGTAGAAGGTGCAAACAGATGTAATTGTTGAACAAAAATATGGTTTTAAATCCAGTTTGGCAGTTAAATATATTTTCGCTTTTCATCGCACTACAGCTACTTTAATGTTAAAGTCTCTATTAAGAACGCAAAAGATTTGAGTTCCTATTTTTTTTTAGTTTGAGACAACCGATACATAAATCACTGTCCTTGTTTTCAATATATTAAAATCTCGAATCTTAAATTCTGAACGAATTTTTATGATATTTTTATACGAAACCTTAAAACGAAAGGATAAATCTACAAACAGTTTATCGACGCTTTTAAAATTCATGTTTAAAGTTCTTCACTTTTTTAAATTAAGACAAGAAGTGTATTTTCTATTTAGATATTTTTTGTACATCTACACATTCTTTAAGTCAATACGCTTAAAATTTTTAAATAAAGAATATGAAGAAGTCCTGCATGTGAAATGCTGATTGCCATACAAAAATCTGAAATAACAGGAGATTTAAAAATACCTATTTAAAATATCTATAAATAAGCAAAGACTCTATTTAACGTGTATTTGTTTTGTTTTTTCGTTTGCATAATATATAAATTTATAGGAATAATTTAAAGCTCTTTTTTTCACTTACATTTTTCTTTCCATCTTAAAGTTTAGTTTCAGTGAGCTCTCAAGCACACAAGGACTATCCCACAAATTTCCATGTAAAACTAATTCGTATTTATGGCAAATTTAGTAACGAAGAAAGTTATTTCATTATGGTTGCTACTGTTCCTGCAGTTCTCCTTACAGATATCTGGTTTGAGACTGTGTTGTTTATTTTTACTTTATCGCTTTAGGTATGGAATAACAAGAGAAAAACAGTCCAGTTTTAAAAAAGTAAATAAGTCATCGTGTATGAATTATTTACGAATACAAATATGAATTTATTGGTTCTTATGAAAATAGATATAAAATAAGCACTAAATAAAAACAGTATGAAAGTATGTAATCTAGAAGATTTATGATATTTAAAACATGAGTAATATTTATTTGGTTCTTAAAGAATATTTACCAAATTTCTTTTTATAAAATTATTTGCGGTATTAAATATTATCGTCATAATATAAATTTGTCGTTTTTATTACAAACTATAAGGAATTGTTTGAAATTAACACTGTTAACCTGAAGAAGGTAAAATGATTCTTACATCTTAAGAGACCAGTTTCCATTCTGTATATTTAATTTATTGTAAATTAGTTTCTTCTGTTCCTTCTACGCCATGCACGTAAAGAAGTTAACATTTAACTGGCTATCAGATGCAATGTGATTCCAAAAGCTGTAGCAGGGAAAACCACACTGTAAATCTTTGGTTAAGAGTTTGCTTAAGCGGCTAAAAATTTTTTCCTGGAGCACGTTGTTCACATGAAATACAGTACTTTTATTTCATTTGAGTGAAATTATTAGTAAACAAATTACCATTTTTAAAGTACGAAAATGATATCACTTAGTTTTATAAACGTTAGAAAATGATTCAAATTAGTGGGTCGCATTACTGCTCCCAGCATGACGGAGAAACATGAAAAATAATCTAAGTATAGATTTTATGCCACCTGATCTTTGGTTTTTTAACCAACTTAAAAAAATAAGGAGGTTATCATATCGGTTGATTGTTGTTTTTTTATGTTTGTGCCTGCAGAACTTAGTCTTTTCTGATCCGATTTTGAAAATTTTTAGTAATATGATAGATTATGATTACACATTGTTTTCGTTTTAAAAACAGTTTATAATCTTAAAAAGTAATGTGTGTCCCCATACAATATACATATTTTTTAAGTGTATTATGAACTGTAATGGGCACTTCTGTAAAATTTAAAATGACTGCGTATTACTCCAGCACCCAATAACAAAAAGCTATACAAAAATAAATCTAAAAATTAAACGGTGCCCCCATAATTGATGTAAATTTATTTATATGGGCCTATCTTTTGAACCGTTATAGACAAACGCTTGAAAAATGGACAGAATGTCGATTGTATGGCCATTATAGTAAAAAGTTTTAATATTTAAAATTATAAATAAAAGCGTTCCCCAATAGTCAATTTAAATTTATGTTTATGGCCATACTTGGCCATTTGTAGACAGACGCTTGAAATTTTAACGAACCTGTATTGCTAAGTCCGCTATAACAACAAGTATAAAATTTGGATTTGGAAGTTAAAGGTCCAATAGTTGATATAATTTCAAGTATGTGACCAAACTTTTGAACAGACAGAATGGTGAAACTTAAAAGGCACCTGTATTTCTAAGCTTGCTATATCAACGAGTTTATAATTCGAATTTAGAAATTAAATGGTGTCCCATAATTGATTTAGATTGACTTATATGGGCTTATCTTTTGAGCCGCTATAGACAAACTCTTGAATTTAGAAACTAAACAGTGTTCCCAAAATTAATGTAATTTGTTTCATACGACCGTATTTTTTAAACATTAGATAGAGACAAATGAAATTTACACAAAACCTGTTTGCTAAATCTCTACAACAGCAAGTATATAATTTGGAGATTAAAGGGTGACTCTTTAGTTGCTGTAATTTGATATATATTGCCAAACCATTGAACAGTTGAACAAGTGTAAAGCTTGGAGTTGGAATATAAGGGTGTCCCAATAGATTATGTAATCTAATTTATTTGGCCACACTCTTGAACCGTTATAGGCAGACAGATGCAGTCTGTTTTGAAGTCGGTTTTTTTCAAGAATTATTTCAACTGTTGTCTAAGATTTCTTTATTTTTGCAATGTCTAAATTTATTAGTTGAGCATTTAAGCGATTTTTTATTATCAAATTAATTTGTGTCCCTTAATTTTTTATAATAACATGCATGTAAGTTCTTGCTGGCAAACCAACTATTTACGTATGCGTATTTCACTGGTTTCGTAAGGAAATCCGTAGAAATACAACTTTTTTGAAATCCCAAAAATATTTTTGTTCTTGTAATTTTTATAACAGTCTTGAATTGTTTGGAATATAAAACTTTTTACATATATTAACAAAAAATTTACAATTAACTTAAATACATACCTGTTTTTATATTTATCACGAACACATCTATGGCTGTATATTCGGCACCAACTTATGGTTATTTCGTCCTATTCATATTGTGAGCTTATCCTCTTTGAAATCCTCAAAAAATCAATATTTCTTATTGATCTTGACGGTCGTAAAAATTATTAATTTCTAAATGGCTTATTTTTATTCAATACGTTTTTATTGCATTTGAATATTTTTCATATTCCCTGTTATTACTGCCACATATTAGAAACATTTAATTTGAACATTTATATCTTAATACTTCCTTTTTAGCATATAGAAAATACTTATTTAAAAGCCTCATTAAATTTTGTTGACAATTGTAAAAATGCGTTTTTCTATCTGGTGGCAGCAGGTAATAATGTTTTAGATATTTTCCACTTCATTTGGTGAAATGTTACATATATTGAGTTAGTTTATTTTAATAAAGTAGTTACTGTTAATGTTTTTAGGCTGTTTGGTTTTAAAAGTTGGGTGTTAATATCGGTATCCAAAGGAATATTAGCTGTATGAAGAGAGTCACGTTAACCAGCTCTTATATAATTTTTTCGTCGGGTTATGTGTCACTTACCATATACTTTTCAGGTCTTTTAAGAAGGAGATAAAGTAAAAATTAAAGCTCTTAAGTAAATCTTTAAAATGAAATAAAAAAACCAAAGAAGAAAAATTATTCAAAATTATTTTTGTATAACAAAAAAAAAAAAGTTACTGTGTTTTTTTACTATTTTTTTTACTATTGTTTATTTTATTTATTTATTTATTTTTTTTTTTTGATTTATCAATTTGGATTTTAATATAAGACTCTTAGGTTTTCAATACAAAATTTTGGCAGAGTGTATAACACTGCACAATAACCTTATTTTTTATTTATTTGTTTATCTTGTTTCGTTTCATTAGTGTGTAAGTAGTTTTAAGTTCATTATCTTTAAAATTTTTTTTTTAATTGCGTCCCCTTTTCTTCCCTTTTTTGGGGAATTCCTTTAATTTTTATTTAATTGTTCGTGGTTGTACTAAAATGTTCAGATCTTTTTTAATTATTTTATTGTAAAAATCCTTGGAAAATACACTAGTGTGTAAGGAATATATTGAATATTGAATATATTGTTAGTTTAAGGTTCTTTTTTTTGTTATAAATTTTTTGAAAAATAAATAATCTACTCTAATACAAAATTTTGGTAGAATCTACTGATTAGCTATATGAGCAGTAGCGAATTGGCAAAATTTATATGCTTTTCCCGCAGTAATACATTTAGTTTTAAATAATTATTATTTCATGGTAATACCACAACATAAAAGCGATTCCAAATAATAAGTTTTAATATCGATATTTTTGTGTAACTTTAAACCTTTGCAGGTCCTTTAGTATTTAGTTTTTCGACAAGAAAAAGCTTAATTTTTCATTAAAAATTTTTAGTGTGAAAAATTAATTACAAGTTTCGAACATTTTCCTTTTGTTTATATTGACGTTTTCACCGAAATAAGCTTGATTACCCATAAATATGTAAAAAAATATATTCTCACAGCAAAAAGTCCATGAACTTTAAGGAGCTTGCTTGATTACCCACAAAAAGTTTTTAATAAAAACTTCCTCAAAAAAAAAAAAATACTGCCTAAAATTATATCTGTTCTCAAAGCATTTTCAAAATAATTCACTTCATTTTTATGCTGGGTTCCACTTAAAATATTTAATCTTGTTTGTTAATCGAATTTTAGTGATACATTTTGCAACACCTATGGACCATTCTATATCGAACACCTTTGTAGAGCCTTGGATACAGGGTGGCCTTAACAGGACACATGTTTTTTTTTTATTTTTTCTTTTAGGTCAGTTTTTTAAAATAAAAATATTGTTTGTTATTTTTTCTTTTAGGGAATAACAGAAAAAAATGTAAAGAAAACCATTCGGGTCATATTTTGTATAAATATTTGAAAATTTTTTCGTTTGTTTCTACGGTAAACTTTTGTTTTGGAATAATAACCAACGACAGAAGGTGTATATTAAGTTATAAAAAATTTTTGTGCCACATCTGGCCAATTACTTGGTTGGTTTTTTATTGGTATGCTTGGCTGAATGTCTAACTAAAGTTAAATGCAGTTAGTAATAATATTAGCAAAGCAATTGCCAAAGTTACTTGTGCATTGACCACTTTTAGCACCCATACTTTTCATATCCCAAATTTTTTGTATGGTGTTGACAGTTTAATAAATTGCCAGACAATTTATTAGCAAATTTTTTAAAATATTATGGCTGATTTTTATTAGTATGTTTTGTTTTCTCTTTTTGTGCAGAAATTCATTATTTTTGTAAGCAAAAAGTAAAGCATACGGGGTATGTGATTTAAAAAAAATGTGTTTGTTATTTAAACTGCGGGGAAGTTTGGGCGATTCCTTTAGAAAATTTTCAAGTTAAATAAAGAATTAAAGTTATTTTCTTAATTTTAAATTAGCATTTTAATCAGAATAAAATAAATTAGATAATTCATCTAGGAAAATATTTACTGACTCGCTGCTCGGGTGTTGGGATTCTTTGCGAGTATGCAAAGAAGGTTACATTCTCCTATTATTCAAAGCACTGTCTACAACACAGCCCAATAGTTTTATTTAATTTTTGTTGCTAATTCATGTTATTTCCTGTTTGTTTATTTTGTTTAATATGAATTTATTTTCCTTCTTGCTTTTTTTTTCTTTTTTGTTACTAAAGTTTAAGCTTAAGTTTTAAGTAAGTTAATTTTAGTTGATGATTATTTAACTGTGAAGTTGAAAGCTATTTTCTTTAAACAAATCCCTATATAATTTAACTCTTTCAAAAAGCATTTTTCATTTTCACCTATTTTTTACAAGAAATTTGTAATTTAAAACATCACAAAAGGGCTTAAAAACATTTTATCGATTTAAAGCCAAAAATACACAATAAATCATTCCGTCATTTGTTTTAAGGGCTGCTTGCCAACAAAACAGAATCAAACATTTATACCGGCAACTTAAAATTCTTTGCTTGAACTTTGAAGGTTTACATGCAGCTGTACATATGTATGTGTCTGTGAGACCTAAGTTAGGTTTGCTTGTATTTATAAGGCATTAGTAAACATTCATTCACGTTGTATATTCTGCTTGTCTTTATCAATCTAAAAGCAACAATAACACAGAACGAACATAGTAAAAATAAAGACAAGTTTTTGTAACCAATGTTCTTACGTGACGTTTATTTCTTGAGGTTTTCTGTGGTTAAAATATAAAGCTCTAAGCTATATATGTTCTTGAACACACAAATGGACTTTAATTTTATATATTTTCAGTAATCTCTTCTTATTGTCAATACATTTAAAAAATTGGCGACATGAAAATTCATCAAAGTTGTTGAAGCTCCTAGCGGTGTTTTTTTTCAAGCAGTTTATTTCATACGTTATATTTCTGTAGTATTTTAAATAATTTTGGTTCAACTTCTTTTAACATAATAGTAAAAGAGTATTATAATTATTATGATAAAAATTTAGGTGTAACCACAGATAAACAAAAATTGAGTATGGAAGTTGTAGAAATTCATTGTCTGCTTTATCTGGTATTGAAAGTTCATTTGTCTAATACCTGTCCAAATTTTTGCGTTTTTCTTTGTAAACAACAAATTGCAAATAAATATGTACATTTTCTTTAAATTTTTTTATATTCTCGTTGCCAATATTGCCAGTTATCGATTACTGGTAATAACGAGTTAGGTATTTTGTAAGGAAAAGTGATATCGATATTGCCTCGAATTGCCTTGATATTGTCGTCTGTGATTTAAGTGTTTTGTCCAACCAAAAATATTAAATAAACTATAAAAGTGGACAAACTAAAGATTACTAATCCCAACCAATTCGAAAAATTAGTAAAACTGTTGCATAAAAAATCCATCACTCCATCACATCCATCATCAAGGTTGTCGTAGAGGCACTGTTCGTTCTAATCTTAGGGAACACTAGAAAAGTATTGGGACTGATCTAAACGCCCTTGACCCACCAAATAGAATAAGCAATAGATGGCAAAAGTATGGTATATACTGCTTTGCAAATACGCGACTTGAAATTTTAAGTAACAAAGGTGGTTGCAAAAATAACATGTTAAGCTGCTGCGGGCGGTACATTTAAACAGCTAGTACTAAACACTTAACAGTGCAGAATTATTTATTTCTGTATAAGAAGTCTTCTTTGCACTATTAATGTCTTCTTACTTTCTTCATCATTTAAATCAGTGTCGGAAAGAAAGTAAATTTTCAATTTTTTCGCAAAATTGTTATTTTCAAAACAATCAAAAAAAAAAGGAAAAAAAATTAACTAAACGACACAAGTATTAAATATGTTGGTATTTTGTATTGCCCTTATCTCGAAAGAGACAACGTACTCATTAAACTGTTAGGGAATTTAAAATGAGTATTGATCTTGTATTGAAGCGATGTTGCCTCAAAATTAACGACGATGTTGCCGACGTCAAAGAGAACAAGGGTGATTAATTTAAATTTAATTTAATTAATATTTTTTTAATGTCCTTTAAGAATATAATTATAATTTTATGTACAAATACTTATTATTTTTAATGCTAAATTTGCAGAAAATATTATTTAATTTTAATGTAAAAACTTTTTGCAGCTGCTATTTTTCCTTGTTTTAATAATGGATTATACTCAAATTACAACACTTTATTCATAATTAATTGATAAGAAAAAAACTAGTGTTATACAATACCAATCAAACACTTGTAGGTGGCGGTTTTTTCAATATTATTATCGCTTTTGTTGTTTGTTTTGTTTTTGTATTTTAATGCGTTTATTATAATGTAACTGCTCTTTCACTTCTCTATAATTACATAAATAAAAAAAAAAAACAATTTTTTTAATAAAATTTTTAATTAACCATAATAACAATAAACCTAACAACAGCAACAGAATAACTATCATCGTTATTATATTGTTTATGTCAGTTCTTGTGGTTCATTTTACATACAGAAAAAAAATTGTGTATTGCGAAAATGGTTCATCATAATACAACATCATTTAATTATGTGAAAGAATTTAAACACATTTTTACGTACGTGGTCATGGAATCGGTTTTATAAATAATATTTTTTTTTTGTTTATGCTATTAAATAGCACATATTTATATTATTAAAAAAATCACATTTAAAGAGGATCAATTAAATTTAAAACAATATCAAAATTACTTAAGTATATTTAATTAAGCCACTTTGCTACTTAAATATAAATTCAAAAGCAAAAAAGAAAAAAACAGGAAATAGTGTATAAAAACTGTTTTTCTTATAAACATAAACACATGTCAACAAGTTTTTTTTTTGATGACGATTATATGTTAACCTCAGCGAAACAAATGATTAATATTGCAAGGACTTATTATGAGAAGCGTTTTTTTTTTTTTTTGGCAGCGTTAGCGACAAGTACACATCTATCCCACACCCCGTTCCAAAGCATCATTCATGTAAATTAAGACACTTACTTAACAACCCCTTGCCCGAGTCCCTGTGGCATTTTACCGTGCCCTAAATTTCTTTATAGTCAGCCTTCATTCCACTCGCATTGCCACCTTTTTTTTAAAATGTCTATCGCCACAGTTTTTTTTTAACAATATACCTTCCAGCAAATGAATTAATTCATTAATTTAATTCATTTTCATTTTAATTTCTAAATTTTTTTTATTACAAAAAAAAATTACTAACATATGTTTAAGGATATTTTACAAAGAAATAAGGGAAAATAGAAACTAGCGGAATGTAATGAAATATTTTCTCGATCGCTACATCTTTTATTTATATCGTACGCATGTATGTTGTGTATGTTGTAAAGAATATTTGTTTACCAACTTATTTTGGAACTAAGAAAACGAGGAATATTCGTTATTGCAAAACCCAAAATTTGTTCGATGTTCTCTCCACTAATCGTCACATAGATTTGTTTTTGCTGTAGTGTACCCATGTCGCCACATAATATTCACAGTGTGTACATATCAACTTTAACCAATAATAACGATTGGGTTACAAATGTTGAAGTGGGTCAAAAGAATATTATTGCCATATTTTAGTTTAATATCTACGTAAATGAAAATTGTAGAAAAGAATATAATACTTGAGTGACTTAAAAATCACTCAATACTAGATGGCTTAAGAAATTTTAGTATATAATATAGAAAAATTGTAAATAAAATCAGATTATTATGAACTAAAACTGGCACTAGTTTTGCTCTTTTGGCAGTTTTTTCGAATGCCTACCCCTTAAGCTGTACCTCTCGACAGCTGCATAAACACAAAGGAGGGCTATAGGGAATTTTTACTGTCCTTATTTACTAAAGACCATAGATATTGCATTGTCTTTTGCCCATCGTCGGTACAGCATTCGTGGCTTTTTTCATACTTTTTTGAGCCACACTGTAGCTGCTGTGCCAGTGTCATACTGACGTATCTTCTTTTCACTCCCCTCGAGCAGCAGTTTAACACCTAAATTTTTTTTAAAGAGCCTAAAATAAAAAAAATAAAAAGGCCAAAAGCTGGTCTTTACTCACTTGTAATAGAACGTTAAAATTACACAGCATTTGCCTTACTCTCTGAATTATAACTGCATACTAAACTGTATATAGGCGTCTTACAACATGTTTTGAATTCTGCACAGAAAACTTTAAATAATAATATTACAAATAATTTTTCCCGATTTTCTTATTTCTTTATTTATTTTTTTTTTAATTAATAAATTTTAAATTGCAATCAAATTTTTTTTTTTATTTCTACTGAAACACCACTTTCATTTTATTTTTGCTTAACAGCTACTTAAGATAAACTTGCGTT
This sequence comes from Gymnosoma rotundatum, assembly GCA_916610165.2. Taxonomy (NCBI): domain Eukaryota; kingdom Metazoa; phylum Arthropoda; class Insecta; order Diptera; family Tachinidae; genus Gymnosoma; species Gymnosoma rotundatum. The sequence continues at coordinate 7,530,896 of OU744338.1, read as the reverse complement.
AAAAATTAGAGAAAATATAAACTTTTCTAGCTTTGCAAGTAAATTCAAATTGTGATATTTCCCTATATATAACTTCATTGTAATGCAGGGTATATTAGATTCGGCACGGCTGAATGTGAAAATTTTACTTCGAAATGTTTTTCTAAAGTATCACCTTAGCAGGAAAAATTAAATATCTATCCCTACGTACTTAACTTCAGCCCATGGAACATTTCATATGGTTTTTCCTACTGAATTGTTTAATACCCTTAACTGATTGCAATATTTGTATATTATTTTGAAATCCTGTGCCCTCGGGCCACAATTATTTACTCGTTTTGCGTTGAATAAATTGAAAATTTGTCACGTTTCTTTTTTACCTTTTGTCATTTTTTGCTTCAGGAAATTACTTCTATTTGCAATTTTTGCACGCTCATCTCTGCTTACAACACAATCATTATAATCATCAAATATTTTCATCATGTGATAAAGCATCTACCTAAAGGTATCAAAGGACTTGTAAGAAAATAAAGTAAAAAAATGCTGAAAATTTGATTACAAATTGTAGAAAGGAAAATAGCCAACGGCGATTATAAATTGGAAAACAAAATAAAATAGTCCTATACACATTCATATTAATAAGTTCATGTTTATGTATAAATATGTGTGCATTCTTTTTTCCTTTAAGCTTTAAAGGAAGTAATTTGTTTACAAAGAAAAAAAATAAGACTTTTTCAAGTCTGACATATTTAAGAAAAATATGTAATTTCTACCTTAACATTATAATATTTTTAGTTCAAAGTTTAATTGCAAGCATTTAGACATTTGTTTCCGTGTGTTAATTTGTTGCCTTTTAACAAATTTCAAATGCATTCTGCAATCGTAACTTTTAACTTCCTTCTTCACCTTAAAACTTTCTTATGGTTTTACTTTTCTTCTACATTTTCGGGAATTTATGGCTCTTTTTATAAACTACTTACATTAATGTTTTTTATATACGAAAGCGTGTGTATGTGATGTAAAAACTCTTTGCTGCTTAAAAACTTTCTTCTTGTCTTTTTTCCCCTTCCTTAATTTTTTTTGCAGTTCCCAAATGAACACTTATTAAGAGAAAATTTTTAATTTGTTTATATAAAACATTTCGGTTTTCTATGTGTTCATGAATATATCATGGTGTATGCATAGTAAATAGTGAAATAATCCTTAACGATTTTCAAGTTTGAAAGTCCCAGCCATTTAAATGAGTACTCTGGAAAAATACTCATAGGAGAAGCCAACCAGAGATCTTTCTAAATACTCATTAAAATGGGTTATGCTCGGACTCCGAAGTGTTACTTAACTCTTTGAGCACTCTTTGAGCATCCCTAAATAGCACGGCGTGAACGCTTAGTAATTGGAAAATCCAAGTTTGACAGTGCGTTAGGAAGTGAAGTTGGCTGCTTGTTGGTTTGTTTTGTTTTGTTATGGTTGAAAAGTAATGACAATTTAGTTATTTTCATGGCAATCAAGCGTTTTTATCTCTTTTTTATGCTTATGCAGCGGGTTTTATAAAAGTAAAACGAGTTAACATTACTGCTGAAGACACAAAGCTGACGCTCTTATTTAGGGATTACATTCAAGCTCAAAAGCTATGAATTACATTGCTTTGCGTCTTACGCGCTAATTTAGTGATGGCAGTAAGTAAGTTTTAGAATTCTTAGCATAAATTTAAAACAAAAGTTTACAGAGGAAATTACATCTCAATTACCTGTGAGTGTAACGATTTTAGTAAAATTTTAAGATCTGCCAATAATAAAGAGAATAAAATTAATCTTTTCTGAAATAAATTCGGAGTTCCTTAAGATAAATCGTTTTAGTAGCTAAAAGTCGTTATTTCTGACAGGTATCAGATGATTATTTTTTTTTTAACCTTTGTGAGCGTAAAATTATAATATTGTTAGTCTTTTACGCAGCTTATAACTCTATTACCTATTTATTAAAAAATGAACACACAACTCGCGCTGCAGTCTATGAATATTGTTTCCGTATCAGTGTGTAACCAATGTTTTATTATTTTAAAAAATATGATTGATGGGGCCAATATATAATTTAAAGAGGCTAACGTTATAGACGGTCGATACTATCGAGTCATTTAAATCAAATTTGACTATAAGTTGATTTCGGAAAAGTGACCTGTTTACTAGCCCCCAAAATCGTGCAATTTGACAACTCTCGATTACTGCCTGTGGGCCACTTGAAGTCACTAGTTTATGCAGGTAAAGAAGCAACAATTGGAGCTAAACAATTTTGAATTGTTCGTAACATAGCCCTATAGCAGAAGTAGAAAACCTTGTATGAAATAACACGTCCAGAATACACGTCGTCCCAAATTATTTTCAAATATTAACAGAAAATTTATTAAAATTAAATTTTTCTTTGTTATTTTTGCAACTAAAAGTTATATCGGTTTTGAAAAACAAGTTTTATGATGGATGGAGTCTTAGTCAAGAGTTAGAGAACTTTTTACGTAAATTCATTTCTTTGTGAAAGTTTTAACGCCTGCACTAAGAACAGACTAAAACCTGTTGTGTTGCTTTAAGCATAGTTTAATTGATTCCATGTTTATCATGTCTTCTACAACTATAAAATTAATTTTAGATAAGACAGTCAGAGAATTTAGATTTTAAAATTTCCGTTCTAGCAAATTTTTTATAAATAAATTTTTAATTCACAAAATTTTTTTCAATTTCGGAAAATTTTTGATTTTAAATTAAATACTCTGTTCTGATTTAGTAATAATTACTGATTTTTTTATTTAATTGCTTTATACTAAGCCCCAAACACATAGCAGGGTGCAGGGGTTTAAACTTAGCATGATTCAAATAAAGTAATATTTTTAATTTTTTTGTTTGTTCTAATTTATTTTCACAGCCTCTGAAACAAAATATGTAATACAAGTAGCAATGCTGTGCTATTTTCTAGCCTTATTATGGTTTTTTTTTTGAACTATATTACAGACATTTTTCTAAATGCTAAGAAAAGTTTTCTATCTCTTAAAGAATTTAAAAAAATCCGAACAAATGTTAGAAATGAAACAGAAAACGTTTAATTCTAATAAACAGTTAATATTAATACTTAATTTTTTTGCGATTAAAAAAGAACAAAAGCAAGCAAAGAGAGAAAATAATTTATTTGTATCATCTTAATAATTTTGGCACGGATTTTATTTTAAAAGTCGTAGTTCATAATCTTCATATTAAATGTAGTTGTCAAAAAGTTAAAAATAATCATTATGTTTATGTTTGTAGCTGAAATGTAGACTGAAAGAGATATGAAAAAAGAATATTACTGCCATTAAAAATGTATTTAAATGTTTAAGGGAGATAAAATATAGTTTTAATATGCAGAATGCAGTGACAATGTTGTTTTTTTTAACATTGAATTTTTTAATTTTTTTAATTTTTATAGTGATAACAGATTAAAGCCCTTTTCCTCCTAGGACGCTTAGTTACCGAGATAAATGAGATTTAAATTTTCATGTAAAAAAAATCAATTTTTAGGGACAAAACTAATTTTTTTGGTCTAACATTGAATTTTTTAATTTTTTTAATTTTTGTAGTGATAACAGATTAAAGCCCTTTTCCTTCTAGGACGCTTAGTTACCGAGATAAATGAGTTTTAAGTTTTCCGTGTAAAAAAAATAAATTTTTAGGGACAAAACTAATTTTTGTGGTCTAACATTGAATTTTTTAATTTTTTTAATTTTTGTAGTGATAACAGATTAAAGCCCTTTTCCTTCTAGGACGCTTAGTTACCGAGATAAATGAGTTTTAAGTTTTCCATGTAAAAAAAATCAATTTTTAGGGACAAAACTAATTTTTGTGGTCTAACATTGAATTTTTTTACTTTTTATAGTGATAACAGATTAAAGCCCTTTTCCTCCTAGGACGCTTAGTTACCGAGATAAATGAGTTTTAAGTTTTCCATGTAAAAAAAATCAATTTTTAAGAACAAAACTAATTTTTTTGGTCTATAATTGAATTTTTTAATTTTTTTAATTTTTATAGTGATAACAGATTAAAGCCCTTTTCCTCCTAGGACGCTAAGTTACCGAGATAAATGAGTTTTAAGTTTTCCATGTAAAAAAAATTAATTTTTAGGGACAAAACTAATTTTCTTGGTCTAACATTGAACTTTTTTAATTTTTATAGTGATAACAGATTAAAGCCCTTTTCCTCCTAGGACGCTTAGTTACCGAGATAAATGAGTTTTAAGTTTTCTATGTAAAAAAAAAATCAATTTTTAGGGACAAAACTAATTTTTTTGGTCTAACATTGAATTTTTTAATTTTTTTAATTTTTATAGTGATAACAGATTAAAGCCCTTTTCCTCCTAGGACGCTTAGTTTCCGAGATAAATGAGTTTTAAGTTTTCCATGTAAAAAAAAATCAATTTTTAGGGACAAAACTAATTTTTTTGGTCTAACATTGAATTTTTTAATTTTTTTAATTTTTATAGTGATAACGGATTAAAGCCCTTTTCCTCCTAGGACGCTTAGTTTCCGAGATAAATGAGTTTTAAGTTTTCCATGTAAAAAAAATCAATTTTTAGGGACAAAACTAATTTTTTTGGTCTAACATTGAATTTTCAATTTTTTTAATTTTTATAGTGATAACAGATTAAAGACCTTTTCCTCCTAGGACGCTTAGTTTCCGAGATAAATGAGTTTTAAGTTTTCCATGTAAAAAAAAATCAATTTTTAGGGACAAAACTATTTTTTTTGGTCTAACATTGAATTTTTTAATTTTTTTAATTTTTATAGTGATAACGGATTAAAGCCCTTTTCCTCCTAGGACGCTTAGTTTCCGAGATAAATGAGTTTTAAGTTTTCCATGTAAAAAAAAATCAATTTTTAGGGACAAAACTAATTTTTTTGGTCTAACATTGAATTTTCTTAATTTTTATAGTGATAACAGATTAAAGCCCTTTTCCTCCTAGGACGCTTAGTTACCGAGATAAATGAGTTTTAAGTTTTCCATGTAAAAAAAATTAATTTTTAGGGACAAAACTAATTTTTTTGGTCTAACATTGAATTTTTTTAATTTTTATAGTGATAACAGATTAAAGCCCTTTTCCTCCTAGGACGCTTAGTTACCGAGATAAATGAGTTTTAAGTTTTCTATGTAAAAAAAAAAATCAATTTTTAGGGACAAAACTAATTTTTTTGGTCTAACATTGAATTTTCAATTTTTTTAATTTTTATAGTGATAACAGATTAAAGCCCTTTTCCTCCTAGGACGCTTAGTTTCCGAGATAAATGAGTTTTAAGTTTTCCATGTAAAAAAAAAATCAATTTTTAGGGACAAAACTAATTTTTTTGGTCTAACATTGAATTTTTTAATTTTTTTAATTTTTATAGTGATAACGGATTAAAGCCCTTTTCCTCCTAGGACGCTTAGTTTCCGAGATAAATGAGTTTTAAGTTTTCCATGTAAAAAAAATCAATTTTTAGGGACAAAACTAATTTTTTTGGTCTAACATTGAATTTTCAATTTTTTTAATTTTTATAGTGATAACAGATTAAAGCCCTTTTCCTCCTAGGACGCTTAGTTACCGAGATAAATGAGTTTTAAGTTTTCCATGTAAAAAAAATTAATTTTTAGGGACAAAACTAATTTTTTTGGTCTAACATTGAATTTTCAATTTTTTTAATTTTTATAGTGATAACAGATTAAAGCCCTTTTCCTCCTAGGACGCTTAGTTTCCGAGATAAATGAGTTTTAAGTTTTCCATGTAAAAAAAAATCAATTTTTAGGGACAAAACTATTTTTTTTGGTCTAACATTGAATTTTTTAATTTTTTTAATTTTTATAGTGATAACGGATTAAAGCCCTTTTCCTCCTAGGACGCTTAGTTTCCGAGATAAATGAGTTTTAAGTTTTCCATGTAAAAAAAATCAATTTTTAGGGACAAAACTAATTTTTTTGGTCTAACATTGAATTTTCAATTTTTTTAATTTTTATAGTGATAACAGATTAAAGCCCTTTTCCTCCTAGGACGCTAAGTTACCGAGATAAATGAGTTTTAAGTTTTCCATGTAAAAAAAATCAATTTTTAGGGACAAAACTAATTTTTTTGGTCTAACATTGAATTTTTTTAATTTTTATAGTGATAACAGATTAAAGCCCTTTTCCTCCTAGGACGCTTAGTTACCGAGATAAATGAGTTTTAAGTTTTCTATGTAAAAAAAAAATCAATTTTTAGGGACAAAACTAATTTTTTTGGTCTAACATTGAATTTTCAATTTTTTTAATTTTTATAGTGATAACAGATTAAAGCCCTTTTCCTCCTAGGACGCTTAGTTTCCGAGATAAATGAGTTTTAAGTTTTCCATGTAAAAAAAAAATCAATTTTTAGGGACAAAACTAATTTTTTTGGTCTTACATTGAATTTTTTAATTTTTTTAATTTTTATAGTGATAACAGATTAAAGCCCTTTTCCTCCTAGGACGCTTAGTTTCCGAGATAAATGAGTTTTAAGTTTTCCATGTAAAAAAAATCAATTTTTAGGGACAAAACTAATTTTTTTGGTCTAACATTGAATTTTTTAATTTTTTTAATTTTTATAGTGATAACAGATTAAAGCCCTTTTCCTCCTAGGACGCCTAGTTTCCGAGATAAATGAGTTTTAAGTTTTCCATGTAAAAAAAATCAATATTTAGGGACAAAACTAATTTTTTTGGTCTAACATTGAATTTTTTTAATTTTTATAGTGATAACAGATTAAAGCCCTTTTCCTCCTAGGACGCTTAGTTTCCGAGATAAATGAGTTTTAAGTTTTCCATGTAAAAAAATCAATTTTTAGGGACAAAACTAATTTTTTTGGTCTAACATTGAATTTTTTAATTTTTTTAATTTTTATAGTGATAACAGATTAAAGCCCTTTTCCTCCTAGGACGCTTAGTTTCCGAGATAAATGAGTTTTACGTTTTCCATGTAAAAAAATCAATTTTTAGGGACAAAACTAATTTTTTTGGTCTAACATTGAATTTTTTAATTTTTTTAATTTTTATAGTGATAACAGATTAAAGCCCTTTTCCTCCTAGGACGCTTAGTTTCCGAGATAAATGAGTTTTAAGTTTTCCATGTAAAAAAAATCAATTTTTAGGGACAAAACTAATTTTTTTGGTCTAACATTGAATTTTTTAATTTTTTTAATTTTTATAGTGATAACAGATTAAAGCCCTTTTCCTCCTAGGACGCTTAGTTTCCGAGATAAATGAGTTTTAAGTTTTCCATGTAAAAAAAATCAATTTTAAGGGACAAAACTAATTTTTTTTGGTCTAACATTGAATTTTTTAATTTTTTTAATTTTTATAGTGATAACAGATTAAAGCCCTTTTCCTCCTAGGACGCTTAGTTTCCGAGATAAATGAGTTTTAAGTTTTCCATGTAAAAAAAATCAATTTTTAGGGACAAAACTAATTTTTTTGGTCTAACATTGAATTTTTTAATTTTTTTAATTTTTATAGTGATAACAGATTAAAGCCCTTTTCCTCCTAGGACGCTTAGTTTCCGAGATAAATGAGTTTTAAGTTTTCCATGTAAAAAAAATCAATTTTTAGGGACAAAACTAATTTTTTTGGTCTAACATTGAATTTTTTAATTTTTTTAATTTTTATAGTGATAACAGATTAAAGCCCTTTTCCTCCTAGGACGCTTAGTTTCCGAGATAAATGAGTTTTAAGTTTTCCATGTAAAAAAAATCAATTTTTAGGGACAAAACTAATTTTTTTTGGTCTAACATTGAATTTTTTAATTTTTATAGTGATAACAGATTAAAGCCCTTTTCCTCCTAGGACGCTTAGTTTCCGAGATAAATGAGTTTTAAGTTTTCCATGTAAAAAAAATCAATTTTTAGGGACAAAACTAATTTTTTTGGTCTAACATTGAATTTTTTAATTTTTTTAATTTTTATAGTGATAACAGATTAAAGCCCATTTCCTCCTAGGACGCTTAGTTTCCGAGATAAATGAGTTTTAAGTTTTCCATGTAAAAATAATCAATTTTTAGGGACAAAACTAATTTTTTTGGTCTAACATTGAATTTTTTAATTTTTTTTATTTTTATAGTGATAACAGATTAAAGCCCTTTTCCTCCTAGGACGCTTAGTTTCCGAGATAAATGAGTTTTAAGTTTCCCATGTAAAAAAAATCAATTTTTAGGGACAAAACTAATTTTTTTGGTCTAACATTGAATTTTTTTAATTTTTATAGTGATAACGGATTAAAGCCCTTTTCCTCCTAGGACGCTTAGTTTCCGAGATAAATGAGTTTTAAGTTTTCCATGTAAAAAATCAATTTTTAGGGACAAAACTAATTTTTTTGGTCTAACATTGAATTTTTTAATTTTTTTAATTTTTATAGTGATAACAGATTAAAGCCCTTTTCCTCCTAGGACGCTTAGTTTCCGAGATAAATGAGTTTTAAGTTTTCCATGTAAAAAAAATCAATTTTTAGGGACAAAACTAATTTTTTTGGTCTAACATTGAATTTTTTAATTTTTATAGTGATAACAGATTAAAGCCCTTTTCCTCCTAGGACGCTTAGTTTCCGAGATAAATGAGTTTTAAGTTTTCCATGTAAAAAAAAATCAATTTTTAGGGCAAAACTAATTTTTTTGGTCTAACATTGAATTTTTTAATTTTTTTAATTTTTATAGTGATAACAGATTAAAGCCCATTTCCTCCTAGGACGCTTAGTTTCCGAGATAAATGAGTTTTAAGTTTTCCATGTAAAAAAAATCAATTTTTAGGGACAAAACTAATTTTTTTGGTCTAACATTGAATTTTTTAATTTTTTTAATTTTTATAGTGATAACAGATTAAAGCCCTTTTCCTCCTAGGACGCTTAGTTTCCGAGATAAATGAGTTTTAAGTTTTCCATGTAAAAAAAATCAATTTTTAGGGACAAAACTAATTTTTTTTGGTCTAACATTGAATTTTTTAATTTTTATAGTGATAACAGATTAAAGCCCTTTTCCTCCTAGGACGCTTAGTTTCCGAGATAAATGAGTTTTAAGTTTTCCATGTAAAAAAAATCAATTTTTAGGGACAAAACTAATTTTTTTGGTCTAACATTGAATTTTTTAATTTTTTTAATTTTTATAGTGATAACAGATTAAAGCCCTTTTCCTCCTAGGACGCTTAGTTTCCGAGATAAATGAGTTTTAAGTTTTCCATGTAAAAAAAATCAATTTTTAGGGACAAAACTAATTTTTTTTGGTCTAACATTGAATTTTTTAATTTTTTTAATTTTTATAGTGATAACAGACTAAAGCCCTTTTCCTCCTAGGACGCTTAGTTTCCGAGATAAATGAGTTTTAAGTTTTCCATGTAAAAAAATCAATTTTTAGGGACAAAACTAATTTTTTTGGTCTAACATTGAATTTTTTAATTTTTTTAATTTTTATAGTGATAACAGATTAAAGCCCTTTTCCTCCTAGGACGCTTAGTTTCCGAGATAAATGAGTTTTAAGTTTTCCATGTAAAAAAAATCAATTTTTAGGGACAAAACTAATTTTTTTGGTCTAACATTGAATTTTCAATTTTTTTAATTTTTATAGTGATAACAGATTAAAGCCCTTTTCCTCCTAGGACGCTTAGTTTCCGAGATAAATGAGTTTTAAGTTTTCCATGTAAAAAAAAATCAATTTTTAGGGACAAAACTAATTTTTTTGGTCTTACATTGAATTTTTTAATTTTTTTAATTTTTATAGTGATAACGGATTAAAGCCCTTTTCCTCCTAGGACGCTTAGTTTCCGAGATAAATGAGTTTTAAGTTTTCCATGTAAAAAAAATCAATTTTTAGGGACAAAACTAATTTTTTTGGTCTAACATTGAATTTTCAATTTTTTTAATTTTTATAGTGATAACAGATTAAAGCCCTTTTCCTCCTAGGACGCTAAGTTACCGAGATAAATGAGTTTTAAGTTTTCCATGTAAAAAAAATCAATTTTTAGGGACAAAACTAATTTTTTTGGTCTAACATTGAATTTTTTTAATTTTTATAGTGATAACAGATTAAAGCCCTTTTCCTCCTAGGACGCTTAGTTTCCGAGATAAATGAGTTTTAAGTTTTCTATGTAAAAAAAAAATCAATTTTTAGGGACAAAACTAATTTTTTTGGTCTAACATTGAATTTTCAATTTTTTTAATTTTTATAGTGATAACAGATTAAAGCCCTTTTCCTCCTAGGACGCTTAGTTTCCGAGATAAATGAGTTTTAAGTTTTCTATGTAAAAAAAAAATCAATTTTTAGGGACAAAACTAATTTTTTTGGTCTAACATTGAATTTTCAATTTTTTTAATTTTTATAGTGATAACAGATTAAAGCCCTTTTCCTCCTAGGACGCTTAGTTTCCGAGATAAATGAGTTTTAAGTTTTCCATGTAAAAAAAATCAATTTTTAGGGACAAAACTAATTTTTTTGGTCTAACATTGAATTTTCAATTTTTTTAATTTTTATAGTGATAACAGATTAAAGCCCTTTTCCTACTAGGACGCTTAGTTTCCGAGATAAATGAGTTTTAAGTTTTCCATGTAAAAAAAAATCAATTTTTAGGGACAAAACTATTTTTTTTGGTCTAACATTGAATTTTTTAATTTTTTTAATTTTTATAGTGATAATGGATTAAAGCCCTTTTCCTCCTAGGACGCTTAGTTTCCGAGATAAATGAGTTTTAAGTTTTCCATGTAAAAAAAATCAATTTTTAGGGACAAAACTAATTTTTTTGGTCTAACATTGAATTTTCAATTTTTTTAATTTTTATAGTGATAACAGATTAAAGCCCTTTTCCTCCTAGGACGCTAAGTTACCGAGATAAATGAGTTTTAAGTTTTCCATGTAAAAAAAATTAATTTTTAGGGACAAAACTAATTTTTTTGGTCTAACATTGAATTTTTTTAATTTTTATAGTGATAACAGATTAAAGCCCTTTTCCTCCTAGGACGCTTAGTTACCGAGATAAATGAGTTTTAAGTTTTCTATGTAAAAAAAAAATCAATTTTTAGGGACAAAACTAATTTTTTTGGTCTAACATTGAATTTTCAATTTTTTTAATTTTTATAGTGATAACAGATTAAAGCCCTTTTCCTCCTAGGACGCTTAGTTTCCGAGATAAATGAGTTTTAAGTTTTCCATGTAAAAAAAATCAATTTTTAGGGACAAAACTAATTTTTTTGGTCTTACATTGAATTTTTTAATTTTTTTAATTTTTATTGTGATAACGGATTAAAGCCCTTTTCCTCCTAGGACGCTTAGTTTCCGAGATAAATGAGTTTTAAGTTTTCCATGTAAAAAAAATCAATTTTTAGGGACAAAACTAATTTTTTTGGTCTAACATTGAATTTTTTAATTTTTTTAATTTTTATAGTGATAACAGATTAAAGCCCTTTTCCTCCTAGGACGCCTAGTTTCCGAGATAAATGAGTTTTAAGTTTTCCATTAAAAAAAAATCAATATTTAGGGACAAAACTAATTTTTTTGGTCTAACATTGAATTTTTTTAATTTTTATAGTGATAACGGCTTAAAGCCCTTTTCCTCCTAGGACGCTTAGTTTCCGAGATAAATGAGTTTTAAGTTTTCCATGTAAAAAAATCAATTTTTAGGGACAAAACTAATTTTTTTGGTCTAACATTGAATTTTTTAATTTTTTTAATTTTTATAGTGATAACAGATTAAAGCCCTTTTCCTCCTAGGACGCTTAGTTTCCGAGATAAATGAGTTTTAAGTTTTCCATGTAAAAAAAATCAATTTTTAGGGACAAAACTAATTTTTTTGGTCTAACATTGAATTTTTTAATTTTTTTAATTTTTATAGTGATAACAGATTAAAGCCCATTTCCTCCTAGGACGCTTAGTTTCCGAGATAAATGAGTTTTAAGTTTTCCATGTAAAAAAAATCAATTTTTAGGGACAAAACTAATTTTTTTGGTCTAACATTGAAATTTTTAATTTTTTTAATTTTTATAGTGATAACAGATTAAAGCCCTTTTCCTCCTAGGACGCTTAGTTTCCGAGATAAATGAGTTTTAAGTTTTCCATGTAAAAAAAATCAATTTTAAGGGACAAAACTAATTTTTTTTGGTCTAACATTGAATTTTTTAATTTTTTTAATTTTTATAGTGATAACAGACTAAAGCCCTTTTCCTCCTAGGACGCTTAGTTTCCGAGATAAATGAGTTTTAAGTTTTCCATGTAAAAAAAATCAATTTTTAGGGACAAAACTAATTTTTTTGGTCTAACATTGAATTTTTTAATTTTTTTAATTTTTATAGTGATAACAGATTAAAGCCCTTTTCCTCCTAGGACGCTTAGTTTCCGAGATAAATGAGTTTTAAGTTTTCCATGTAAAAAAAATCAATTTTTAGGGACAAAACTAATTTTTTTGGTCTAACATTGAATTTTTTAATTTTTTTAATTTTTATAGTGATAACAGATTAAAGCCCTTTTCCTCCTAGGACGCTTAGTTTCCGAGATAAATGAGTTTTAAGTTTTCCATGTAAAAAAAATCAATTTTTAGGGCAAAACTAATTTTTTTGGTCTAACATTGAATTTTTTAATTTTTTTAATTTTTATAGTGATAACAGATTAAAGCCCATTTCCTCCTAGGACGCTTAGTTTCCGAGATAAATGAGTTTTAAGTTTTCCATGTAAAAAAAATCAATTTTTAGGGACAAAACTAATTTTTTTGGTCTAACATTGAATTTTTTAATTTTTTTAATTTTTATAGTGATAACAGATTAAAGCCCTTTTCCTCCTAGGACGCTTAGTTTCCGAGATAAATGAGTTTTAAGTTTTCCATGTAAAAAAAATCAATTTTTAGGGACAAAACTAATTTTTTTTGGTCTAACATTGAATTTTTTAATTTTTATAGTGATAACAGATTAAAGCCCTTTTCCTCCTAGGACGCTTAGTTTCCGAGATAAATGAGTTTTAAGTTTTCCATGTAAAAAAAATCAATTTTTAGGGACAAAACTAATTTTTTTGGTCTAACATTGAATTTTTTAATTTTTTTAATTTTTATAGTGATAACAGATTAAAGCCCATTTCCTCCTAGGACGCTTAGTTTCCGAGATAAATGAGTTTTAAGTTTTCCATGTAAAAAAAATCAATTTTTAGGGACAAAACTAATTTTTTTGGTCTAACATTGAATTTTTTAATTTTTTTAATTTTTATAGTGATAACAGATTAAAGCCCTTTTCCTCCTAGGACGCTTAGTTTCCGAGATAAATGAGTTTTAAGTTTTCCATGTAAAAAAAATCAATTTTTAGGGACAAAACTAATTTTTTTTGGTCTAACATTGAATTTTTTAATTTTTTTAATTTTTATAGTGATAACAGATTAAAGCCCTTTTCCTCCTAGGACGCTTAGTTTCCGAGATAAATGAGTTTTAAGTTTTCCATGTAAAAAAAATCAATATTTAGGGACAAAACTAATTTTTTTGGTCTAACATTGAATTTTTTTAATTTTTATAGTGATAACGGATTAAAGCCCTTTTCCTCCTAGGACGCTTAGTTTCCGAGATAAATGAGTTTTAAGTTTTCCATGTAAAAAAATCAATTTTTAGGGACAAAACTAATTTTTTTGGTCTAACATTGAATTTTTTAATTTTTTTAATTTTTATAGTGATAACAGATTAAAGCCCTTTTCCTCCTAGGACGCTTAGTTTCCGAGATAAATGAGTTTTAAGTTTTCCATGTAAAAAAATCAATTTTTAGGGATAAAACTAATTTTTTTGGTCTAACATTGAATTTTTTAATTTTTATAGTGATAACAGATTAAAGCCCTTTTCCTCCTAGGACGCTTAGTTTCCGAGATAAATGAGTTTTAAGTTTTCCATGTAAAAAAAAATCAATTTTTAGGGACAAAACTAATTTTTTTGGTCTAACATTGAATTTTTTAATTTTTTTAATTTTTATAGTGATAACAGATTAAAGCCCTTTTCCTCCTAGGACGCTTAGTTTCCGAGATAAATGAGTTTTAAGTTTTCCATGTAAAAAAAATCAATTTTTAGGGCAAAACTAATTTTTTTGGTCTAACATTGAATTTTTTAATTTTTTTAATTTTTATAGTGATAACAGATTAAAGCCCATTTCCTCCTAGGACGCTTAGTTTCCGAGATAAATGAGTTTTAAGTTTTCCATGTAAAAAAAATCAATTTTTAGGGACAAAACTAATTTTTTTGGTCTAACATTGAATTTTTTAATTTTTTTAATTTTTATAGTGATAACAGATTAAAGCCCTTTTCCTCCTAGGACGCTTAGTTTCCGAGATAAATGAGTTTTAAGTTTTCCATGTAAAAAAAATCAATTTTAAGGGACAAAACTAATTTTTTTTGGTCTAACATTGAATTTTTTAATTTTTATAGTGATAACAGATTAAAGCCCTTTTCCTCCTAGGACGCTTAGTTTCCGAGATAAATGAGTTTTAAGTTTTCCATGTAAAAAAAATCAATTTTTAGGGACAAAACTAATTTTTTTGGTCTAACATTGAATTTTTTAATTTTTTTAATTTTTATAGTGATAACAGATTAAAGCCCATTTCCTCCTAGGACGCTTAGTTTCCGAGATAAATGAGTTTTAAGTTTTCCATGTAAAAAAAATCAATTTTTAGGGACAAAACTAATTTTTTTGGTCTAACATTGAATTTTTTAATTTTTTTAATTTTTATAGTGATAACAGATTAAAGCCCTTTTCCTCCTAGGACGCTTAGTTTCCGAGATAAATGAGTTTTAAGTTTTCCATGTAAAAAAAAATCAATTTTAAGGGACAAAACTAATTTTTTTTGGTCTAACATTGAATTTTTTAATTTTTTTAATTTTTATAGTGATAACAGACTAAAGCCCTTTTCCTCCTAGGCCGCTTAGTTTCCGAGATAAATGAGTTTTAAGTTTTCCATGTAAAAAAATCAATTTTTAGGGACAAAACTAATTTTTTTGGTCTAACATTGAATTTTTTAATTTTTATATTGATAACAGATTAAAGCCCTTTTCCTCCTAGGACGCTTAGTTTCCGAGATAAATGAGTTTTAAGTTTTCCATGTAAAAAAAATCAATTTTTAGGGACAAAACTAATTTTTTTGGTCTAACATTGAATTTTTTAATTTTTATAGTGATAACAGATTAAAGCCCTTTTCCTCCTAGGACGCTTAGTTTCCGAGATAAATGAGTTTTAAGTTTTCCATGTAAAAAAAAAATCAATTTTTAGGGACAAAACTAATTTTTTTGGTCTAACATTGAATTTTTTAATTTTTTTAATTTTTATAGTGATAACAGATTAAAGCCCTTTTCCTCCTAGGACGCTTAGTTTCCGAGATAAATGAGTTTTAAGTTTTCCATGTAAAAAAAATCAATTTTTAGGGACAAAACTAATTTTTTTGGTCTAACATTGAATTTTTTAATTTTTTTAATTTTTATAGTGATAACAGATTAAAGCCCTTTTCCTCCTAGGACGCTTAGTTTCCGAGATAAATGAGTTTTAAGTTTTCCATGTAAAAAAAAATCAATTTTTAGGGACAAAACTAATTTTTTTGGTCTAACATTGAATTTTTTAATTTTTTTAATTTTTATAGTGATAACAGATTAAAGCCCTTTTCCTCCTAGGACGCTTAGTTTCCGAGATAAATGAGTTTTAAGTTTTCCATGTAAAAAAAATCAATTTTTAGGGACAAAACTAATTTTTTTGGTCTAACATTGAATTTTTTAAATTTTTTAATTTTTATAGTGATAACAGATTAAAGCCCTTTTCCTCCTAGGACGCTTAGTTTCCGAGATAAATGAGTTTTAAGTTTTCCATGTAAAAAAAATCAATTTTTAGGGACAAAACTAATTTTTTTGGTCTAACATTGAATTTTTTAATTTTTATAGTGATAACAGATTAAAGCCCTTTTCCTCCTAGGACGCTTAGTTTCGGAGATAAATGAGTTTTAAGTTTTCCATGTAAAAAAAAATCAATTTTTAGGGACAAAACTAATTTTTTTGGTCTAACATTGAATTTTTTAATTTTTTTAATTTTTATAGTGATAACAGATTAAAGCCCTTTTCCTCCTACGACGCTTAGTTTCCGAGATAAATGAGTTTTAAGTTTTCCATGTAAAAAAAATCAATTTTTAGGGACAAAACTAATTTTTTTGGTCTAACATTGAATTTTTTAATTTTTATAGTGATAACAGATTAAAGCCCTTTTCCTCCTAGGACGCTTAGTTTCCGAGATAAATGAGTTTTAAGTTTTCCATGTAAAAAAAATCAATTTTTAGGGACAAAACTAATTTTTTTGGTCTAACATTGAATTTTTTAATTTTTTTAATTTTTATAGTGATAACAGATTAAAGCCCTTTTCCTCCTAGGACGCTTAGTTTCCGAGATAAATGAGTTTTAAGTTTTCCATGTAAAAAAAAATCAATTTTTAGGGACAAAACTAATTTTTTTGGTCTAACATTGAATTTTTTAATTTTTTTAATTTTTATAGTGATAACAGATTAAAGCCTTTTCCTCCTACGACGCTTAGTTTCCGAGATAAATGAGTTTTAAGTTTTCCATGTAAAAAAAATCAATTTTTAGGGACAAAACTAATTTTTTTGGTCTAACATTGAATTTTTTAATTTTTTTAATTTTTATAGTGATAACAGATTAAAGCCCTTTTCCTCCTAGGACGCTTAGTTTCCGAGATAAATGAGTTTTAAGTTTTCCATGTAAAAAAAATCAATTTTTAGGGACAAAACTAATTTTTTTGGTCTAACATTGAATTTTTTAATTTTTTTAATTTTTATAGTGATAACAGATTAAAGCCCTTTTCCTCCTACGACGCTTAGTTTCCGAGATAAATGAGTTTTAAGTTTTCCATGTAAAAAAAATCAATTTTTAGGGACAAAACTAATTTTTTTGGTCTAACATTGAATTTTTTAATTTTTTTAATTTTTATAGTGATAACAGATTAAAGCCCTTTTCCTCCTAGGACGCTTAGTTTCCGAGATAAATGAGTTTTAAGTTTTCCATGTAAAAAAAATCAATTTTTAGGGACAAAACTAATTTTTTTGGTCTAACATTGAATTTTTTAATTTTTTTAATTTTTATAGTGATAACAAATTAAAGCCCTTTTCCTCCTAGGACGCTTAGTTTCCGAGATAAATGAGTTTTAAGTTTTCCATGTAAAAAAAATCAATTTTTAGGGACAAAACTAATTTTTTTTGGTCCAACATTGAATTTTTTAATTTTTTTAATTTTTATAGTGATAACAGATTAAAGCCCTTTTCCTCCTAGGCCGTTTAGTTTCCGAGATAAATGAGTTTTAAGTTTTCCATGTAAAAAGATCAATTTTTAGGGACAAAACTAATTTTTTTGGTCTAACATTGAATTTTTTAATTTTTTTAATTTTTATAGTGATAACAGATTAAAGCCCTTTTCCTCCTAGGACGCTTAGTTTCCGAGATAAATGAGTTTTAAGTTTTCCATGTAAAAAAAAATCAATTTTTAGGGACAAAACTAATTTTTTTTGGTCTAACATTGAATTTTTTAATTTTTTTAATTTTTATAGTGATAACAGATTAAAGCCCTTTTCCTCCTAGGACGCTTAGTTTCCGAGATAAATGAGTTTTAAGTTTTCCATGTAAAAAAAATCAATTTTTAGGGACAAAACTAATTTTTTTTGGTCTAACATTGAATTTTTTAATTTTTTTAATTTTTATAGTGATAACAGATTAAAGCCCTTTTCCTCCTAGGACGCTTAGTTTCCGAGATAAATGAGTTTTAAGTTTTCCATGTAAAAAAAATCAATTTTTAGGGACAAAACTAATTTTTTTGGTCTAACATTGAATTTTTTAATTTATTTAATTTTTATAGTGATAACAGATTAAGGCCCTTTTCCTTTTAGGACGCTTAGTTTCCGAGATAAATGAGTTTTAAGTTTTCCATGTAAAAAAAAATCAACTTTTAGGGACAAAACAAATTTTTTTGGTCTAACATTGAATTTTTTTAATTTTTTTAATTTTTATAGTGATAACAGATTAAAGCCCTTTTCCTCCTAGGACGCTTAGTTTCCGAGATAAATGAGTTTTAAGTTTTCCATGTAAAAAAAATCAATTTTTAGGGACAAAACTAATTTTTTTGGTCTAACATTGAATTTTTTAATTTTTTTAATTTTTATAGTGATAACAGATTAAAGCCCTTTTCCTCCTAGGACGCTTAGTTTCCGAGATAAATGAGTTTTAAGTTTTCCATGTAAAAAAAATCAATTTTTAGGGACAAAACTAATTTTTTTTGGTCTAACATTGAATTTTTTAATTTTTTTAATTTTTATAGTGATAACAGATTAAAGCCCTTTTCCTCCTAGGACGCTTAGTTTCCGAGATAAATGAGTTTTAAGTTTTCCATGTAAAAAAAATCAATTTTTAGGGACAAAACTAATTTTTTTTGGTCTAACATTGAATTTTTTAATTTTTTTAATTTTTATAGTGATAACAGATTTAAGGCCTTTTCCTCCTAGGACGCTTAGCTTCCGAGATAAATGAGTTTTAAGTTTTCCATGTAAAAAAAAAATACATTTTTAGGGACAAAACTAATTTTTTTGGTCTAACATTGAATTTTTTTAATTTTTTAATTTTTATAGTGATAACAGATTAAAGCCCTTTTCCTCCTAGGACGCTTAGTTTCCGAGATAAATGAGTTTTAAGTTTTCCATGTAAAAAAAATCAATTTTTAGGGACAAAACTAATTTTTTTGGTCTAACATTGAATTTTTTTAATTTTTATAGTGATAACAGATTAAAGCCCTTTTCCTCCTAGGGCGCTTAGTTTCCGAGATAAATGAGTTTTAAGTTTTCCATGTAAAAAAATCAATTTTTTTGGTCTAACATTGAATTTTTTAATTTTTTTAATTTTTATAGTGATAACAGATTAAAGCCCTTTTCCTCCTAGGACGCTTAGTTTCCGAGGTAAATGAGTTTTAAGTTTTCCATGTAAAAAAAATCAATTTTTAGGGACAAAACTTATTTTTTTGGTCTAACATTGAATTTTTTTAATTTTTATAGTGATAACAGATTAAAGCCCTTTTCCTCCTAGGGCGCTTAGTTTCCGAGATAAATGAGTTTTAAGTTTTCCATGTAAAAAAATCAATTTTTTTGGTCTAACATTGAATTTTTTAATTTTTTTAATTTTTATAGTGATAACAGATTAAAGCCCTTTTCCTCCTAGGACGCTTAGTTTCCGAGATAAATGAGTTTTAAGTTTTCCATGTAAAAAAATCAATTTTTAGGGACAAAACTAATTTTTTTGGTCTAACATTGAATTTTTTAATTTTTTTAATTTTTATAGTGATAACAGATTAAAGCCCTTTTCCTCCTAGGACGCTTAGTTTCCGAGATAAATGAGTTTTAAGTTTTCCATGTAAAAAAAATCAATTTTTAGGGACAAAACTAATTTTTTTTGGTCCAACATTGAATTTTTTAATTTTTTTAATTTTTATAGTGATAACAGATTAAAGCCCTTTTCCTCCTAGGACGCTTAGTTTCCGAGATAAATGAGTTTTAAGTTTTCCATGTAAAAAAAATCAATTTTTAGGGACAAAACTAATTTTTTTTGGTCTAACATTGAATTTTTTAATTTTTTTAATTTTTATAGTGATAACAGATTTAAGGCCTTTTCCTCCTAGGACGCTTAGCTTCCGAGATAAATGAGTTTTAAGTTTTCCATGTAAAAAAAATCAATTTTTAGGGACAAAACTAATTTTTTTGGTCTAACATTGAATTTTTTTAATTTTTATAGTGATAACAGATTAAAGCCCTTTTCCTCCTAGGACGCTTAGTTTCCGAGATAAATGAGTTTTAAGTTTTCCATGTAAAAAAAATCAATTTTTAGGGACAAAACTAATTTTTTTGGTCTAACATTGAATTTTTTTAATTTTTATAGTGATAACAGATTAAAGCCCTTTTCCTCCTAGGCCGTTTAGTTTCCGAGATAAATGAGTTTTAAGTTTTCCATGTAAAAAGATCAATTTTTAGGGACAAAACTAATTTTTTTGGTCTAACATTGAATTTTTTAATTTTTTTAATTTTTATAGTGATAACAGATTAAAGCCCTTTTCCTCCTAGGACGCTTAGTTTCCGAGATAAATGAGTTTTAAGTTTTCCATGTAAAAAAAAATCAATTTTTAGGGACAAAACTAATTTTTTTTGGTCTAACATTGAATTTTTTAATTTTTTTAATTTTTATAGTGATAACAGATTAAAGCCCTTTTCCTCCTAGGACGCTTAGTTTCCGAGATAAATGAGTTTTAAGTTTTCCATGTAAAAAAAATCAATTTTTAGGGACAAAACTAATTTTTTTTGGTCTAACATTGAATTTTTTAATTTTTTTAATTTTTATAGTGATAACAGATTAAAGCCCTTTTCCTCCTAGGACGCTTAGTTTCCGAGATAAATGAGTTTTAAATTTTCCATGTAAAAAAAATCAATTTTTAGGGACAAAACTAATTTTTTTGGTCTAACATTGAATTTTTTAATTTATTTAATTTTTATAGTGATAACAGATTAAGGCCCTTTTCCTTCTAGGACGCTTAGTTTCCGAGATAAATGAGTTTTAAGTTTTCCATGTAAAAAAAAATCAACTTTTAGGGACAAAACAAATTTTTTTGGTCTAACATTGAATTTTTTTAATTTTTTTAATTTTTATAGTGATAACAGATTAAAGCCCTTTTCCTCCTAGGACGCTTAGTTTCCGAGATAAATGAGTTTTAAGTTTTCCATGTAAAAAAAATCAATTTTTAGGGACAAAACTAATTTTTTTGGTCTAACATTGAATTTTTTAATTTTTTTAATTTTTATAGTGATAACAGATTAAAGCCCTTTTCCTCCTAGGACGCTTAGTTTCCGAGATAAATGAGTTTTAAGTTTTCCATGTAAAAAAAATCAATTTTTAGGGACAAAACTAATTTTTTTTGGTCTAACATTGAATTTTTTAATTTTTTTAATTTTTATAGTGATAACAGATTAAAGCCCTTTTCCTCCTAGGACGCTTAGTTTCCGAGATAAATGAGTTTTAAGTTTTCCATGTAAAAAAAATCAATTTTTAGGGACAAAACTAATTTTTTTTGGTCTAACATTGAATTTTTTAATTTTTTTAATTTTTATAGTGATAACAGATTTAAGGCCTTTTCCTCCTAGGACGCTTAGCTTCCGAGATAAATGAGTTTTAAGTTTTCCATGTAAAAAAAAAATACATTTTTAGGGACAAAACTAATTTTTTTGGTCTAACATTGAATTTTTTTAATTTTTTAATTTTTATAGTGATAACAGATTAAAGCCCTTTTCCTCCTAGGACGCTTAGTTTCCGAGATAAATGAGTTTTAAGTTTTCCATGTAAAAAAAATCAATTTTTAGGGACAAAAATAATTTTTTTGGTCTAACATTGAATTTTTTTAATTTTTATAGTGATAACAGATTAAAGCCCTTTTCCTCCTAGGACGCTTAGTTTCCGAGATAAATGAGTTTTAAGTTTTCCATGTAAAAAAATCAATTTTTTTGGTCTAACATTGAATTTTTTAATTTTTTTAATTTTTATAGTGATAACAGATTAAAGCCCTTTTCCTCCTAGGACGCTTAGTTTCCGAGGTAAATGAGTTTTAAGTTTTCCATGTAAAAAAAATCAATTTTTAGGGACAAAACTTATTTTTTTGGTCTAACATTGAATTTTTTTAATTTTTATAGTGATAACAGATTAAAGCCCTTTTCCTCCTAGGGCGCTTAGTTTCCGAGATAAATGAGTTTTAAGTTTTCCATGTAAAAAAATCAATTTTTTTGGTCTAACATTGAATTTTTTAATTTTTTTAATTTTTATAGTGATAACAGATTAAAGCCCTTTTCCTCCTAGGACGCTTAGTTTCCGAGATAAATGAGTTTTAAGTTTTCCATGTAAAAAAATCAATTTTTAGGGACAAAACTAATTTTTTTGGTCTAACATTGAATTTTTTAATTTTTTTAATTTTTATAGTGATAACAGATTAAAGCCCTTTTCCTCCTAGGATGCTTAGTTTCCGAGATAAATGAGTTTTAAGTTTTCCATGTAAAAAAAATCAATTTTTAGGGACAAAACTAATTTTTTTTGGTCCAACATTGAATTTTTTAATTTTTTTAATTTTTATAGTGATAACAGATTAAAGCCCTTTTCCTCCTAGGACGCTTAGTTTCCGAGATAAATGAGTTTTAAGTTTTCCATGTAAAAAAAATCAATTTTTAGGGACAAAACTAATTTTTTTTGGTCTAACATTGAATTTTTTAATTTTTTTAATTTTTATAGTGATAACAGATTTAAGGCCTTTTCCTCCTAGGACGCTTAGCTTCCGAGATAAATGAGTTTTAAGTTTTCCATGTAAAAAAAATCAATTTTTAGGGACAAAACTAATTTTTTTGGTCTAACATTGAATTTTTTTAATTTTTATAGTGATAACAGATTAAAGCCCTTTTCCTCCTAGGACGCTTAGTTTCCGAGATAAATGAGTTTTAAGTTTTCCATGTAAAAAAAATCAATTTTTAGGGACAAAAATAATTTTTTTGGTCTAACATTGAATTTTTTTAATTTTTATAGTGATAACAGATTAAAGCCCTTTTCCTCCTAGGCCGTTTAGTTTCCGAGATAAATGAGTTTTAAGTTTTCCATGTAAAAAGATCAATTTTTAGGGACAAAACTAATTTTTTTGGTCTAACATTGAATTTTTTAATTTTTTTAATTTTTATAGTGATAACAGATTAAAGCCCTTTTCCTCCTAGGACGCTTAGTTTCCGAGATAAATGAGTTTTAAGTTTTCCATGTAAAAAAAAATCAATTTTTAGGGACAAAACTAATTTTTTTTGGTCTAACATTGAATTTTTTAATTTTTTTAATTTTTATAGTGATAACAGATTAAAGCCCTTTTCCTCCTAGGACGCTTAGTTTCCGAGATAAATGAGTTTTAAGTTTTCCATGTAAAAAAAATCAATTTTTAGGGACAAAACTAATTTTTTTGGTCTAACATTGAACTTTTTAATTTTTTTAATTTTTATAGTGATAACAGATTAAAGCCCTTTTCCTCCTAGGACGCTTAGTTTCCAAGATAAATGAGTTTTAAGTTTTCCATGTAAAAAAAAATCAATTTTTAGGGACAAAACTAATTTTTTTGGTCTAACATTGAATTTTTTAATTTTTTTAATTTTTATAGTGATAACAGATTAAAGCCCTTTTCCTCCTAGGACGCTTAGTTTCCGAGATAAATGAGTTTTAAGTTTTCCATGTAAAAAAAATCAATTTTTAGGGACAAAACTAATTTTTTTGGTCTAACATTGAATTTTTTAATTTTTTTAATTTTTATAGTGATAACAGATTAAAGCCCTTTTCCTCCTAGGACGCTTAGTTTCCGAGATAAATGAGTTTTAAGTTTTCCATAAAAAAAAAAATCAATTTTTAGGGACAAAACTAATTTTTTTTGGTCCAACATTGAATTTTTTAATTTTTTTAATTTTTATAGTGATAACAGATTAAAGCCCTTTTCCTCCTAGGCCGTTTAGTTTCCGAGATAAATGAGTTTTAAGTTTTCCATGTAAAAAGATCAATTTTTAGGGACAAAACTAATTTTTTTGGTCTAACATTGAATTTTTTAATTTTTTTAATTTTTATAGTGATAACAGATTAAAGCCCTTTTCCTCCTAGGACGCTTAGTTTCCGAGATAAATGAGTTTTAAGTTTTCCATGTAAAAAAAAATCAATTTTTAGGGACAAAACTAATTTTTTTTTGGTCCAACATTGAATTTTTTAATTTTTTTAATTTTTATAGTGATAACAGATTAAAGCCATTTTCCTCCTAGGACGCTTAGTTTCCGAGATAAATGAGTTTTAAGTTTTCCATGTAAAAAAAATCAATTTTTAGGGACAAAACTAATTTTTTTTGGTCTAACATTGAATTTTTTAATTTTTTTAATTTTTATAGTGATAACAGATTAAAGCCCTTTTCCTCCTAGGACGCTTAGTTTCCGAGATAAATGAGTTTTAAGTTTTCCATGTAAAAAAAATCAATTTTTAGGGACAAAACTAATTTTTTTGGTCTAACATTGAATTTTTTAATTTTTTTAATTTTTATAGTGATAACAGATTAAGGCCCTTTTCCTTCTAGGACGCTTAGTTTCCGAGATAAATGAGTTTTAAGTTTTCCATGTAAAAAAAAATCAACTTTTAGGGACAAAACAAATTTTTTTGGTCTAACATTGAATTTTTTTAATTTTTATAGTGATAACAGATTAAAGCCCTTTTCCTCCTAGGACGCTTAGTTTCCGAGATAAATGAGTTTTAAGTTTTCCATGTAAAAAAAATCAATTTTTAGGGACAAAACTAATTTTTTTGGTCTAACATTGAATTTTTTAATTTTTTTAATTTTTATAGTGATAACAGATTAAAGCCCTTTTCCTCCTAGGACGCTTAGTTTCCGAGATAAATGAGTTTTAAATTTTCCATGTAAAAAAAATCAATTTTTAGGGACAAAACTAATTTTTTTTGGTCTAACATTGAATTTTTTAATTTTTTTAATTTTTATAGTGATAACAGATTAAAGCCCTTTTCCTCCTAGGACGCTTAGTTTCCGAGATAAATGAGTTTTAAGTTTTCCATGTAAAAAAAATCAATTTTTAGGGACAAAACTAATTTTTTTTGGTCTAACATTGAATTTTTTAATTTTTTTAATTTTTATAGTGATAACAGATTTAAGGCCTTTTCCTCCTAGGACGCTTAGCTTCCGAGATAAATGAGTTTTAAGTTTTCCATGTAAAAAAAATACATTTTTAGGGACAAAACTAATTTTTTTGGTCTAACATTGAATTTTTTTAATTTTTTAATTTTTATAGTGATAACAGATTAAAGCCCTTTTCCTCCTAGGACGCTTAGTTTCCGAGATAAATGAGTTTTAAGTTTTCCATGTAAAAAAAATCAATTTTTAGGGACAAAACTTATTTTTTTGGTCTAACATTGAATTTTTTTAATTTTTATAGTGATAACAGATTAAAGCCCTTTTCCTCCTAGGGCGCTTAGTTTCCGAGATAAATGAGTTTTAAGTTTTCCATGTAAAAAAATCAATTTTTTTGGTCTAACATTGAATTTTTTAATTTTTTTAATTTTTATAGTGATAACAGATTAAAGCCCTTTTCCTCCTAGGACGCTTAGTTTCCGAGATAAATGAGTTTTAAGTTTTCCATGTAAAAGAAATCAATTTTTAGGGACAAAACTAATTTTTTTGGTCTAACATTGAATTTTTTAATTTTTTTTATTTTTATAGTGATAACAGATTAAAGTCCTTTTCCTCCTAGGACGCTTAGTTTCCGAGATAAATGAGTTTTAAGTTTTCCATGTAAAAAAAATCAATTTTTAGGGACAAAACTAATTTTTTTTGGTCTAACATTGAATTTTTTAATTTTTTTTAATTTTTATAGTGATAACAGATTAAAGCCCTTTTCCTCCTAGGACGCTTAGTTTCCGAGATAAATGAGTTTTAAGTTTTCCATGTAAAAAAAATCAATTTTTAGGGACAAAACTAATTTTTTTTGGTCTAACATTGAATTTTTTAATTTTTTTTAATTTTTATAGTGATAACAGATTAAAGCCCTTTTCCTCCTAGGATGCTTAGTTTCCGAGATAAATGAGTTTTAAGTTTTCCATGTAAAAAAAAATCAATTTTTAGGGACAAAACTAATATTTTTGGTCTAACATTGAATTTTTTTAATTTTTATAGTGATAACAGATTAAAGCCCTTTTCCTCCTAGGACGCTTAGTTTCCGAGATAAATGAGTTTTAAGTTTTCCATGTAAAAAAAAATCAATTTTTAGGGACAAAACTAATTTTTTTTGGTCTAACATTGAATTTTTTAATTTTTTTAATTTTTATAGTGATAACAGATTAAAGCCCTTTTCCTCCTAGGACGCTTAGTTTCCGAGATAAATGAGTTTTAAGTTTTCCATGTAAAAAAAATCAATTTTTAGGGACAAAACTAATTTTTTTGGTCTAACATTGAATTTTTTAATTTTTTTAATTTTTATAGTGATAACAGATTAAAGCCCTTTTCCTCCTAGGACGCTTAGTTTCCGAGATAAATCAGTTTTAAGTTTTCCATGTAAAAAAAATCAATTTTTAGGGACAAAACTAATTTTTTTGGTCTAACATTGAATTTTTTAATTTTTTTAATTTTTATAGTGATAACAAATTAAAGCCCTTTTCCTCCTAGGACGCTTAGTTTCCGAGATAAATGAGTTTTAAGTTTTCCATGTAAAAAAAATCAATTTTTAGGGACAAAACTAATTTTTTTTTGGTCTAACATTGAATTTTTTAATTTTTTAAATTTTTATAGTGATAACAGATTAAAGCCCTTTTCCTCCTAGGACGCTTAGTTTCCGAGATAAATGAGTTTTAAGTTTTCCATGTAAAAAAAATCAATTTTTAGGGACAAAACTAATTTTTTTTTGGTCTAACATTGAATTTTTTAATTTTTTTAATTTTTATAGTGATAACAGATTAAAGCCCTTTTCCTCCTAGGACGCTTAGTTTCCGAGATAAATGAGTTTTAAATTTTCCATGTAAAAAAAATCAATTTTTAGGGACAAAACTAATTTTTTTGGTCTAACATTGAATTTTTTAATTTTTTTAATTTTTATAGTGATAACAGATTAAGGCCCTTTTCCTCCTAGGACGCTTAGTTTCCGAGATAAATGAGTTTTAAGTTTTCCATGTAAAAAAAAATCAATTTTTAGGGACAAAACTAATTTTTTTGGTCTAACATTGAATTTTTTTAATTTTTATAGTGATAACAGATTAAAGCCCTTTTCCTCCTAGGACGCTTAGTTTCCGAGATAAATGAGTTTTAAGTTTTCCATGTAAAAAAAATCAATTTTTAGGGACAAAACTAATTTTTTTTGGTCTAACATTGAATTTTTTAATTTTTTTAATTTTTATAGTGATAACAGATTAAAGCCCTTTTCCTCCTAGGACGCTTAGTTTCCGAGATAAATGAGTTTTAAGTTTTCCATGTAAAAAAAATCAATTTTTAGGGACAAAACTAATTTTTTTTGGTCTAACATTGAATTTTTTAATTTTTTTAATTTTTATAGTGATAACAGATTTAAGGCCTTTTCCTCCTAGGACGCTTAGTTTCCGAGATAAATGAGTTTTAAGTTTTCCATGTAAAAAAAATCAATTTTTAGGGACAAAACTAATTTTTTTGGTCTAACATTGAATTTTTTAATTTTTTTAATTTTTATAGTGATAACAGATTAAAGCCCTTTTCCTCCTAGGACGCTTAGTTTCCGAGATAAATGAGTTTTAAGTTTTCCATGTAAAAAAAATCAATTTTTAGGGACAAAACTAATTTTTTTTGGTCTAACATTGAATTTTTTAATTTTTTTAATTTTTATAGTGATAACAGATTAAAGCCCTTTTCCTCCTAGGACGCTTAGTTTCCGAGATAAATGAGTTTTAAGTTTTCCATGTAAAAAAAATCAATTTTTAGGGACAAAACTAATTTTTTTTGGTCTAACATTGAATTT